>JAJQWJ010000005.1:32838212-42838212 GCA_023637945.1 Phaethornis superciliosus
ATTGTGGGTAGGGTGGCATGTGAGGGTTAGGGCCAGCAGAAGTTTTCCTCGGTCACTCTTTGCATCTTTTGTGCAGTCTCGACCGTTCGGAGCCCTATTGAGCCCGGCCGGGAGAGTGGACGCAGAGGGCTGGTAAGTTCGAGTTTCCTGGTGAAAGGCAAACCCGTAGCCCGACTGTTGATGGTGCTGTGGGTAGGGTAGCATGTGAGGCTTAGGGCCAGCAGAAGTTTTCATTGGTCACTCTTTGCATCTTTTGTGCAGTCTCGAGCGTTCGGAGCTTTGGGAGCCCTCTTGAGCCCGGCCGGGAGAGTGGACGCCGAGAGCTCGTAAGTTCGAGTTTTCTGGTCAAAGGCAAACCCGTAGCCCGACTGTTGATGGTTCTGTGGGTAGGGGGGCATGTGAGGGTTAGGGCCAGCAGAAGTTTTCCTGGGTAACTCTTTGCATCTTTTGTGCAGTCTCGAGCGTTCGGAGCCCAACTGAGCGTGGCTGGAGCGTGAATGCCGAAGGCTGGTAAGTTCGAGTTTTCTGGTCAAATGCAAACCCGTAGCCCGACTGTTGGTGGTGCTGTGGGTAGGGTGGCATGTGAGGTTTAGGGCCAGCAGAAGTTTTCATGGGTCACTCTTTGCATCTTTTGTGCAGCCTCGAGGGTTCGGAGCTTAGGGAGCCCTCTTGAGCCCGGCTGGGAGACTGGAGGCCGAGGGCTGGTAAGTTCGAGTTTTCTGGTCAAAGGCAAACCCGTAGGCCGACTGTGGATGGTGCTGTGGGTAGGGGGGCATGTGAGGGTTAGGGCCAGCAGAAGTTTTCATGGGTCACTCTTTGCATCTTTTGTGCAGTCTCGAGCGTTCGGAGCTTTGGGAGCCCTCTTGAGCCCGGCTGGGAGACTGGACGCCGAGGGCTGGTAAGTTCGAGTTTCCTTGTGAAAGGCAAACCCGTAGGCCGACTGTTGATGGTGCTATGGGTAGGGGGGCATGTGAGGGTTAGGGCCAGCAGAAGTTTTCATGGGTCACTCTTTGCATCTTTTGTGCAGTCTCGAGCGTTTGGAGTCCTACTGAGCCTGGCTGGAGCGTGAATGCCGAAGGCTGGTAAGTTCGACTTTTCTGGTCAAAGGCAAGCCCGTAGTCCGACTGTTGATGGTGCTTTGGGTAAGGTAGCATGTGAAGTTTAGGGCCAGCAGAAGTTTTCATGGGTCTCTCTTTGCATCTTTTGTGCAGCCTCGAGGGTTCGGAGCTTAGGGAGCCCTCTTGAGCCCGGCTGGAAGACTGGACGCCGAGGGCTGGTAAGTTCGAGTTTTCTGGTCAAAGGCAAACCCGTAGGCCGACTGTGGATGGTGCTGTGGGTAGGGGGCCATGTGAGGGTTAGGGCCAGCAGAAGTTTTCATGGGTCACTCTTTGCATCTTTTGTGCAGTCTCGAACGTTCGGAGCTTTGGGAGCCCTCTTGAGCCAGGCCGGGAGAGTGGACGCCGAGAGCTCGTAAGTTTGAGTTTTCTGGTCAAAGGCAAACCCGTAGCCCGACTGTTGATGGTGCTGTGGGTAGGGGGGCATGTGAGGGTTAGGGCCAGCAGAAGTTTTCATGGGTCACTCTTTGCATCTTTTGTGCAGTCTCGAGCGTTCGGAGCTTAGGGAGCCCTCTTGAGCCCGGCCGGGAGAGTGGACGCCGAGGGCTGGTAAGTTCGAGTTTTCTGGTCAAAGGCAAACCCGTCGGCCGACTGTTGATGGTGCTGTGGGTAGGGGGCCATGTGAAGTTTAGGGCCAGCAGAAGTTTTCATGGGTCACTCTTTGCATCTTTTGTGCAGTCTCGAACGTTCGGAGCTTTGGGAGCCCTCTTGAGCCCGGCCGGGAGAGTGGACGCCGAGAGCTCGTAAGTTTGAGTTTTCTGGTCAAAGGCAAACCCGTAGCCCGACTGTTGATGGTTCTGTCGGTAGGGTGGCATGTGAGGGTTAGGGCCAGCAGATGTTTTCCTGGGTAACTCTTTGCATCTTTTGTGCAGTCTCGAGCGTTCGGAGCTTTGGGAGCCCTCTTGAGCCAGGCTGGGAGAGTGGACGCCGAGGGCTGGTAAGTTCGAGTTTCCTTGTGAAAGGCAAACCCGTAGGCCGACTGTTGATGGTGCTGTGGGTAGGGGGGCATGTGAGGGTTAGGGCCAGCAGAAGTTTTCATGGGTCACTCTTTGCATCTTTTGTGCAGTCTCGAGCGTTCGGAGCTTTGGGAGCCCTATTGAGTCCGGCCGGGAGAGTGGACGCCGAGGGCTGGTAAGTTCGAGTTTTCTGGTCAAAGGCAAGCCCGTAGTCCGACTGTTGATGGTGCTTTGGATAGGGGGGCATGTGAGGTTTAGGGCCAGCTGAAGTTTTCATGGCTCACTCTTTGCATCTTTTGTGCAGCCTCGAGGGTTCGGATCTTAGGGAGCCCTCTTGAGCCCGGCTGGGAGACTGGAGGCAGAGGGCTGGTAAGTTCGAGTTTCCTGGTAAAAGGCAAACCCGTAGCCCGACTGTTGATGGTTCTGTTGGTAGGGTGGCATGTGAGGGTTAGGGCCAGCAGAAGTTTTCCTCGGTCACTCTTTGCATTTTTTGTGCAGTCTCGACCGTTCGGAGCCCTATTGAGCCCGGCCGGGAGAGTGGACGCAGAGGGCTGGTAAGTTCGAGTTTCCTGGTGAAAGGCAAGCCCGTAGGCCGACTGTTGATGGTGCTGTGGGTAGGGTAGCATGTGAGGCTTAGGGCCAGCAGAAGTTTTCATTGGTCACTCTTTGCATCTTTTGTGCAGTCTCGAGCGTTCGGAGCTTTGGGAGCCCTCTTGAGCCCGGCCGGGAGAGTGGACGCCGAGAGCTCGTAAGTTCGAGTTTTCTGGTCAAAGGCAAACCCGTAGCCCGACTGTTGATGGTTCTGTGGGTAGGGGGGCATGTGAGGGTTAGGGCCAGCAGAAGTTTTCATGGGTCACTCTTTGCATCTTTTGTGCAGTCTCGAGCGTTCGGAGCCCAACTGAGCGTGGCTGGAGCGTGAATGCCGAAGGCTGGTAAGTTCGAGTTTTCTGGTCAAATGCAAACCCGTAGCCCGACTGTTGGTGGTGCTGTGGGTAGGGTGGCATGTGAGGTTTAGGGCCAGCAGAAGTTTTCATGGGTCACTCTTTGCATCTTTTGTGCAGCCTCGAGGGTTCGGAGCTTAGGGAGCCCTCTTGAGCCCGGCTGGGAGACTGGAGGCCGAGGGCTGGTAAGTTCGAGTTTTCTGGTCAAAGGCAAACCCGTAGGCCGACTGTGGATGGTGCTGTGGGTAGGGGGCCATGTGAGAGTTAGGGCCAGCAGAAGTTTTCATGGGTCACTCTTTGCATCTTTTGTGCAGTCTCGAGCGTTCGGAGCTTTGGGAGCCCTCTTGAGCCCGGCTGGGAGACTGGACGCCGAGGGCTGGTAAGTTCGAGTTTTCTGGTCAAAGGCAAACCCGTAGGCCGACTGTGGATGGTGCTGTGGGTAGGGGGCCATGTGAGAGTTAGGGCCAGCAGAAGTTTTCATGGGTCACTCTTTGCATCTTTTGTGCAGTCTCGAGCGTTTGGAGTCCTACTGAGCCTGGCTGGAGCGTGAATGCCGAAGGCTGGTAAGTTCGACTTTTCTGGTCAAAGGCAAGCCCGTAGTCCGACTGTTGATGGTGCTTTGGGTAAGGTAGCATGTGAAGTTTAGGGCCAGCAGAAGTTTTCATGGGTCACTCTTTGCATCTTTTGTGCAGTCTCGAGCGTTCGGAGCTTTGGGAGCCCTCTTGAGCCCGGCCGGGAGAGTGGACGCCGAGGGCTGGTAAGTTCGAGTTTCCTGGTAAAAGGCAAACCCGTAGCCCGACTGTTGATGGTTCTGTTGGTAGGGTGGCATGTGAGGGTTAGGGCCAGCAGAAGTTTTCATGGGTCACTCTTTGCATTTTTTGTGCAGTCTCGAGCGTTCGGAGACCTCTTGAGCCAGGCTGGGAGAGTGGATGCCGAGGGCTGGTAAGTTCGAGTTTCCTGGTGAAAGGCAAACCCGTAGGCCGACTGTTGATGGTGCTGTGGTTAGGGGGGCATGTGAGGGTTAGGGCCAGCAGAAGTTTTCATGGGTCACTCTTTGCATCTTTTGTGCAGCCTCGAGCGTTCGGAGCCCTACTGAGCCTGGCTGGAGCGTGAATGCCGAGGGCTGGTAAGTTCGCCTTTTCTGGTCAAAGGCAAGCCCGTAGGCCGACTGTGGATGGTGCTGTGCGTAGGGGGGCATGTGAGGTTTAGGGCCAGCAGAAGTTTTCATGGGTCACTCTTTGCATCTTTTGTGCAGCCTCGAGCGTTTGGAGCTTTGGGAGCCCTCTTGAGCCAGGCTGGGAGACTGGACACCGAGGGCTGGTAAGTTCGAGTTTTCTGGTCAAAGGAAAACTCGTAGGCCGACTGTTGATCGTGCTGTGGGTAGGGGGGCATGTGAGGTTTAGGGCCAGCAGAAGTTTTCATGGGTCACTCTTTGCATCTTTTGTGCAGTCTCGAGCGTTTGGAGTCCTACTGAGCCTGGCTGGAGCGTGAATGCCGAAGGCTGGTAAGTTCGACTTTTCTGGTCAAAGGCAAGCCCGTAGTCCGACTGTTGATGGTGCTTTGGGTAAGGTAGCATGTGAGGTTTAGGGCCAGCAGAAGTTTTCATGGGTCACTCTTTGCATCTTTTGTGCAGTCTCGAGCGTTCGGAGCTTTGGGAGCCCTCTTGAGTCCGGCCGGGAGAGTGGACGCCGAGGGCTGGTAAGTTCGAGTTTTCTGGTCAAAGGCAAGCCCGTAGTCCGACTGTTGATGGTGCTTTGGATAGGGGGGCATTTGAGGTTTAGGGCCAGCTGAAGTTTTCATGGCTCACTCTTTGCATCTTTTGTGCAGCCTCGAGGGTTCGGAGCTTAGGGAGCCCTCTTGAGCCCGGCTGGGAGACTGGAGGCCGAGGGCTGGTAAGTTCGAGTTTTCTGGTCAAAGGCAAACCCGTAGGCCGACTGTGGATGGTGCTGTGGGTAGGGGGGCATGTGAGGGTTAGGGCCAGCAGAAGTTTTCATGGGTCACTCTTTGCATCTTTTGTGCAGTCTCGAGCGTTCGGAGCTTTGGGAGCCCTCTTGAGCCCGGCCGGGAGAGTGGACGCCGAGAGCTCGTAAGTTCGAGTTTTCTGGTCAAAGGCAAACCCGTAGCCCGACTGTTGATGGTTCTGTGGGTAGCGGGGCATGTGAGGGTTAGGGCCAGCAGAAGTTTTCCTGGGTAACTCTTTGCATCTTTTGTGCAGTCTCGAGCGTTCGGAGCTTTGGGAGACCTACTGAGCCCGGCTGGGAGACTGGACGCCGAGGGCTGGTAAGTTCGAGTTTTCTGGTCAAAGGCAAACCCGTAGGCCGACTGTGGATGGTGCTGTGGGTAGGGTGGCATGTGAGGGTTAGGGCCAGCAGAAGTTTTCATGGGTCACTCTTTGCATATTTTGTGCAGTCTCGAACGTTCGGAGCTTTGGGAGCCCTCTTGAGCCCGGCCGGGAGAGTGGACGCCGAGAGCTCGTAAGTTTGAGTTTTCTGGTCAAAGGCAAACCCGTAGCCCGACTGTTGATGGTTCTGTCGGTAGGGTGGCATGTGAGGGTTAGGGCCAGCAGATGTTTTCCTGGGTCACTCTTTGCATCTTTTGTGCAGTCTCGAGCGTTCGGAGCTTTGGGAGCCCTCTTGAGCCAGGCTGGGAGAGTGGACGCCGAGGGCTGGTAAGTTCGAGTTTTCTGGTCAAAGGCAAACCCTTAGGCCGACTAAGGATGGTGCTGTGGGTCGGGTGGCATGTAAGGGTTAGGGCCAGCAGAAGTTTTCTTGGGTCACTCTTTGCATCTTTTGTGTAGTCTCGAGTGTTCGGAGCTTTGGGAGCTCTCTTGAGCCAGGCTGGGAGAGTGGACGCCGAGGGCTGGTAAGTTCGAGTTTCCTGGTGAAAGGCAAACCCGTAGGCCGACTGTGGATGGTGCTGTGCGTAGGGGGGCATGTGAGGTTTAGGGCCAGCAGAAGTTTTCATGGGTCACTCTTTGCATCTTTTGTGCAGCCTCGAGCGTTTGGAGCTTTGGGAGCCCTCTTGAGCCAGGCTGGGAGACTGGACACCGAGGGCTGGTAAGTTCGAGTTTTCTGGTCAAAGGAAAACCCGTAGGCCGACTGTTGATCGTGCTGTGGGTAGGGGGGCATGTGAGGTTTAGGGCCAGCAGAAGTTTTCATGGGTCACTCTTTGCATCTTTTGTGCAGTCTCGAGCGTTCGGAGCCCTACTGAGCCTGGCTGGAGCGTGAATGCCGAAGGCTGGTAAGTTCGACTTTTCTGGTCAAAGGCAAACCCTTAGGCCGACTGTTGATGGTGCTTTGGGTAGGGTGGCATGTGAGGGTTAGGGCCAGCAGAAGTTTTCATGGGTCACTCTTTGCATCTTTTGTGCAGTCTCGAGCGTTCGGAGCTTTGGGAGCCCTCTTGAGTCCGGCCGGGAGAGTGGACGCCGAGGGCTGGTAAGTTCGAGTTTTCTGGTCAAAGGCAAGCCCGTAGTCCGACTGTTGATGGTGCTTTGGATAGGGGGGCATGTGAGGTTTAGGGCCAGCTGAAGTTTTCATGGCTCACTCTTTGCATCTTTTGTGCAGCCTCGAGGGTTCGGAGCTTAGGGAGCCCTCTTGAGCCCGGCTGGGAGACTGGAGGCCGAGGGCTGGTAAGTTCGAGTTTTCTGGTCAAAGGCAAACCCGTAGGCCGACTGTGGATGGTGCTGTGGGTAGGGGGCCATGTGAGGGTTAGGGCCAGCAGAAGTTTTCATGGGTCACTCTTTGCATCTTTTGTGCAGTCTCGAGCGTTCGGAGCTTTGGGAGCCCTCTTGAGCCCGGCCGGGAGAGTGGACGCCGAGAGCTCGTAAGTTCGAGTTTTCTGGTCAAAGGCAAACGCGTAGCCCGACTGTTGATGGTTCTGTGGGTAGCGGGGCATGTGAGGGTTAGGGCCAGCAGAAGTTTTCCTGGGTAACTCTTTGCATCTTTTGTGCAGTCTCGAGCGTTCGGAGCTTTGGGAGACCTACTGAGCCCGGCTGGGAGACTGGACGCCGAGGGCTGGTAAGTTCGAGTTTTCTGGTCAAAGGCAAACCCGTAGGCCGACTGTGGATGGTGCTGTGGGTAGGGGGCCATGTGAGGGTTAGGGCCAGCAGAAGTTTTCATGGGTCACTCTTTGCATATTTTGTGCAGTCTCGAACGTTCGGAGCTTTGGGAGCCCTCTTGAGCCCGGCCGGGAGAGTGGACGCCGAGAGCTCGTAAGTTTGAGTTTTCTGGTCAAAGGCAAACCCGTAGCCCGACTGTTGATGGTTCTGTCGGTAGGGTGGCATGTGAGGGTTAGGGCCAGCAGAAGTTTTCCTGGGTCACTCTTTGCATCTTTTGTGCAGTCTCGAGCGTTCGGAGCTTTGGGAGCCCTCTTGAGCCAGGCTGGGAGAGTGGACGCCGAGGGCTGGTAAGTTCGAGTTTTCTGGTCAAAGGCAAACCCTTAGGCCGACTAAGGATGGTGCTGTGGGTCGGGTGGCATGTAAGGGTTAGGGCCAGCAGAAGTTTTCTTGGGTCACTCTTTGCATCTTTTGTGTAGTCTCGAGTGTTCGGAGCTTTGGGAGCTCTCTTGAGCCAGGCTGGGAGAGTGGACGCCGAGGGCTGGTAAGTTCGAGTTTCCTGGTGAAAGGCAAACCCGTAGGCCGACTGTTGATGGTGCTGTCGGTAGGGGGGCATGTGAGGTTTAGGGCCAGCTGAAGTTTTCATGGCTCACTCTTTGCATCTTTTGTGCAGCCTCGAGGGTTCGGAGCTTAGGGAGCCCTCTTGAGCCCGGCTGGGAGACTGGAGGCCGAGGGCTGGTAAGTTCGAGTTTCCTGGTAAAAGGCAAACCCGTAGCCCGACTGTTGATGGTTCTGTTGGTAGGGTGGCATGTGAGGGTTAGGGCCAGCAGAAGTTTTCCTGGGTCACTCTTTGCATCTTTTGTGCAGTCTCGAGCGTTCGGAGCCCTACTGAGCCTGGCTGGAACATGAATGCCGAAGGCTGGTAAGTTCGAGTTTTCTGGTCAAAGGCAAACCCGTAGGCCGACTGTTGATGGTTCTGTGGGTAGGGGTCATGTGAGGGTTAGGGCCAGCAGAAGTTTTCCTGGGTAACTCTTTGCATCTTTTTTGCAGTCTCGAGCGTTCGGAGCTTTGGGAGCCCTGTTGAGCCCGGCTGGGAGACTGGACGCCGAGGGCTGGTAAGTTCGAGTTTTCTGGTCAAAGGCAAACCCGTAGGCCGACTGTGGATGGTGCTGTGGGTAGGGGGGCATGTGAGGGTTAGGGCCAGCAGAAGTTTTCCTGGGTCACTCTTTGCATCTTTTGTGCAGTCTCGACCGTTCGAAGCTTTGGGAGGCCTCTTGAGCCCGGCTGGGAGACTGGACGCCGAGGGCTGGTAAGTTCGAGTTTTCTGGTCAAAGGCAAACCCGTAGGCCGACTGTGGATGGTGCTGTGGGTAGGGGGCCATGTGAGGGTTAGGGCCAGCAGAAGTTTTCATGGGTCACTCTTTGCATATTTTGTGCAGTCTCGAACGTTCGGAGCTTTGGGAGGCCTCTTGAGCCCGGCCGGGAGAGTGGACGCCGAGAGCTCGTAAGTTTGAGTTTTCTGGTCAAAGGCAAACCCGTAGCCCGACTGTTGATGGTTCTGTCGGTAGGGTGGCATGTGAGGGTTAGGGCCAGCAGATGTTTTCCTGGGTCACTCTTTGCATCTTTTGTGCAGTCTCGAGCGTTCGGAGCTTTGGGAGCCCTCTTGAGCCAGGCTGGGAGAGTGGACGCCGAGGGCTGGTAAGTTCGAGTTTCCTTGTGAAAGGCAAACCCGTAGGCCGACTGTGGATGGTGCTGTGGGTAGGGGGGCATGTGAGGGTTAGGGCCAGCAGAAGTTTTCCTGGGTAACTCTTTGCATCTTTTGTGCAGTCTCGAGCGTTCGGAGCCCTACTGAGCCTGGCTGGAACATGAATGCCGAAGGCTGGTAAGTTCGAGTTTTCTGGTCAAAGGCAAACCCGTAGGCCGACTGTTGATGGTGCTGTGGGTAGGGGGGCATGTGAGGGTTAGGGCCAGCAGAAGTTTTCCTGGGTAACTCTTTGCATCTTTTTTGCAGTCTCGAGCGTTCGGAGCTTTGGGAGCCGTCTTGAGCCTGGCTGGGAGACTGGACGCCGAGGGCTTGTAAGTTCGAGTTTTCTGGTCAAAGGCAAACCCGTAGGCCGACTGTGGATGGTGCTGCGGGTAGGGGGGCATGTGAGGGTTAGGGCCAGCAGAAGTTTTCCTGCGACACTCTTTGCATCTTTTGTGCAGTCTCGACCGTTCGAAGCTTTGGGAGCCCTCTTGAGCCTGGCTGGGATAGTGGACGCCGAGGGCTGGTAAGTTCGAGTTTTCTGGTCAAAGGCAAACCCTTAGGTGGACTGTGGATGGTGCTGTGGGTAGGGGGGCATGTGAGGGTTAGGGCCAGCAGAAGTTTTCATGGGTCACTCTTTGCATTTTTTGTGCAGTCTCGAGCGTTCGGAGCCCTCTTGAGCCAGGCTGGGAGAGTGGACGCCGAGGGCTGGTAAGTTCGAGTTTCCTGGTGAAAGGCAAACCCGTAGGCCGACTGTTGATGGTGCTGTGGTTAGGGGGGCATGTGAGGGTTAGGGCCAGCAGAAGTTTTCATGGGTCACTCTTTGCATCTTTTGTGCAGCCTCGAGCGTTTGGAGGTTTGGGAGCCCTCTTGAGCCAGGCTGGGAGACTGGACACCGAGGGCTGGTAAGTTCGAGTTTTCTGGTAAAAGGCAAGCCCGTAGTCCGACTGTTGATGGTGCTTTGGGTAAGGTATCATGTGAGGTTTAGGGCCAGCAGAAGTTTTCATGGGTCACTCTTTGCATCTTTTGTGCAGTCTCGAGCGTTCGGAGCTTTGGGAGCCCTCTTGAGTCCGGCCGGGAGAGTGGACGCCGAGGGCTGGTAAGTTCGAGTTTTCTGGTCAAAGGCAAGCCCGTAGTCCGACTGTTGATGGTGCTTTGGATAGGGGGGCATGTGAGGTTTAGGGCCAGCTGAAGTTTTCATGGCTCACTCTTTGCATCTTTTGTGCAGCCTCGAGGGTTCGGAGCTTTGGGAGCCCTCTTGAGCCCGGCTGGGAGACTGGAGGCCGAGGGCTGGTAAGTTCGGGTTTTCTGGTCTAAGGCAAACGCGTAGCCCGACTGTTGATGGTTCTGTGGGTAGCGGGGCATGTGAGGGTTAGGGCCAGCAGAAGTTTTCCTGGGTAACTCTTTGCATCTTTTGTGCAGTCTCGAGCGTTCGGAGCTTTGGGAGACCTACTGAGCCCGGCTGGGAGACTGGACGCCGAGGGCTGGTAAGTTCGAGTTTTCTGGTCAAAGGCAAACCCGTAGGCCGACTGTGGATGGTGCTGTGGGTAGGGGGCCATGTGAGGGTTAGGGCCAGCAGAAGTTTTCATGGGTCACTCTTTGCATATTTTGTGCAGTCTCGAACGTTCGGAGCTTTGGGAGGCCTCTTGAGCCCGGCCGGGAGAGTGGACGCCGAGAGCTCGTAAGTTTGAGTTTTCTGGTCAAAGGCAAACCCGTAGCCCGACTGTTGATGGTTCTGTCGGTAGGGTGGCATGTGAGGGTTAGGGCCAGCAGATGTTTTCCTGGGTCACTCTTTGCATCTTTTGTGCAGTCTCGAGCGTTCGGAGCTTTGGGAGCCCTCTTGAGCCAGGCTGGGAGAGTGGACGCCGAGGGCTGGTAAGTTCGAGTTTCCTTGTGAAAGGCAAACCTGTAGGCCGACTGTTGATGGTGCTGTGGGTAGGGGGGCATGTGAGGGTTAGGGCCAGCAGAAGTTTTCCTGGGTCACTCTTTGCATCTTTTGTGCAATCTCGAGCGTTTGGAGCCCTACTGAGCCTGGCTGGAGCGTGAATGCCGAAGGCTGGTAAGTTCGAGTTTTCTGGTCAAAAGCAAACCTGTAGCCCAACTGTTGTTGGTGCTGTGGGTAGGGTAGCATGTGAGGCTTAGGGCCAGCAGAAGTTTTCATGGGTCACTCTTTGCATTTTTTGTGGAGTCTCGAGCGTTCGGAGCTTTGGGAGCCCTCTTGAGTCCGGCCGGGAGAGTGGACGCCGAGGGCTGGTAAGTTCGAGTTTTCTGGTCAAAGGCAAACCCTTAGGCCGACTAAGGATGGTGCTGTGGGTAGGGTGGCATGTGAGGGTTAGGGCCAGCAGAAGTTTTCTTGGGTCACTCTTTGCATCTTTTGTGCAGTCTCGAGTGTTCGGAGCTTTGGGAGCTCTCTTGAGCCAGGCTGGGAGAGTGGACGCCGAGGGCTGGTAAGTTCGAGTTTCCTGGTGAAACGCAAACCCGTAGGCCGACTGTTGATGGTGCTGTCGGTAGGGGGGCATGTGAGGTTTAGGGCCAGCAGAAGTTTTCATGGGTCACTCTTTGCATCTTTTGTGCAGCCTCGAGTGTTCGGAGCTTTGGGAGCTCTCTTGAGCCAGGCTGGGAGAGTGGACGCCGAGGGCTGGTAAGTTCGAGTTTCCTGGTGAAAGGCAAACCCGTAGACCGACTGTTGATGGTGCTGTGGGTAGGGGGGCATGTGAGGGTTAGGGCCAGCAGAAGTTTTCCTGGGTCACTCTTTGCATCTTTTGTGCAGTCTCGAGCGTTCGGAGCCCTACTGAGCCTGGCTGGAGCGTGAATGCCGAAGGCTGGTAAGTTCGAGTTTTCTGGTCAAAGGCAAACCCTTAGGCCGACTGTGGATGGTGCTGTGGGTAGGGGGGCATGTGAGGGTTAGGGCCAGCAGAAGTTTTCCTGGGTCACTCTTTGCATCTTTTGTGCAGTCTCGAGCGTTCGGAGCTTTGGGAGCCGTCTTGAGCCCGGCTGGGAGACTGGACGCCGAGGGCTGGTAAGTTCGAGTTTTCTGGTCAAAGGCAAACCCGTAGGCCGACTGTGGATGGTGCTGTGGGTAGGGGGGCATGTGAGGGTTAGGGCCAGCAGAAGTTTTCCTGGGTCACTCTTTGCATATTTTGTGCAGTCTCGACCGTTCGAAGCTTTGGGAGCCCTCTTGAGCCCGGCTGGGAGACTGGACGCCGAGGGCTGGTAAGTTCGCGTTTTCTGGTCAAAGGCAAACCCTTAGGCCGACTGTGGATGGTGCTGTGGGTAGGGGGGCATGTGAGGGTTAGGGCCAGCAGAAGTTTTCCTGGGTCACTCTTTGCATCTTTTGTGCAGTCTCGAGCGTTCGGAGCTTTGGGAGCCCTCTTGAGCCCGGCTGGGAGACTGGACGCCGAGGGCTGGTAAGTTCGAGTTTTCTGGTCAAAGGCAAACCCGTAGGCCGACTGTTGATGGTGCTGTGGGTAGGGGGGCATGTGAGGGTTAGGGCCAGCAGAAGTTTTCCAGTGTCACTCTTTGCATCTTTTGTGCAGTCTCGAACGTTCGGAGCTTTGGGAGGCCTCTTGAGCCCGGCCGGGAGAGTGGACGCCGAGAGCTCGTAAGTTTGAGTTTTCTGGTCAAAGGCAAACCCGTAGCCCGACTGTTGATGGTTCTGCCGGTAGGGTGGCATGTGAGGGTTAGGGCCAGCAGAAGTTTTCCTGGGTCACTCTTTGCATCTTTTGTGCAGTCTCGAGCGTTCGGAGCTTTGGGAGCCCTCTTGAGCCAGGCTGGGAGAGTGGACGCCGAGGGCTGGTAAGTTCGAGTTTCCTTGTGAAAGGCAAACCCGTAGGCCGACTGTTGATGGTGCTGTGGGTAGGGGGGCATGTGAGGGTTAGGGCCAGCAGAAGTTTTCCTGGGTCACTCTTTGCATCTTTTGTGCAATCTCGAGCGTTTGGAGCCCTACTGAGCCTGGCTGGAGCGTGAATGCCGAAGGCTGGTAAGTTCGAGTTTTCTGGTCAAAAGCAAACCTGTAGCCCAACTGTTGTTGCTGCTGTGGGTAGGGTAGCATGTGAGGCTTAGGGCCAGCAGAAGTTTTCATGGGTCACTCTTTGCATCTTTTGTGGAGTCTCGAGCGTTCGGAGCTTTGGGAGCCCTCTTGAGTCCGGCCGGGAGAGTGGACGCCGAGGGCTGGTACGTTCGAGTTTTCTGGTCAAAGGCAAACCCTTAGGCCGACTAAGGATGGTGCTGTGGGTAGGGTGGCATGTGAGGGTTAGGGCCAGCAGAAGTTTTCATGGGTCACTCTTTGCATCTTTTGTGCAGTCTCGAGTGTTCGGAGCTTTGGGAGCTCTCTTGAGCCAGGCTGGGAGAGTGGACGCCGAGGGCTGGTAAGTTCGAGTTTCCTGGTGAAACGCAAACCCGTAGGCCGACTGTTGATGGTGCTGTCGTTAGGGGGGCATGTGAGGTTTAGGGCCAGCAGAAGTTTTCATGGGTCACTCTTTGCATCTTTTGTGCAGCCTCGAGTGTTCGGAGCTTTGGGAGCTCTCTTGAGCCAGGCTGGGAGAGTGGACGCGGAGGGCTGGTAAGTTCGAGTTTCCCGGTGAAAGGCAAACCCGTAGACCGACTGTTGATGGTGCTGTGGGTAGGGGGGCATGTGAGGGTTAGGGCCAGCAGAAGTTTTCCTGGGTCACTCTTTGCATCTTTTGTGCAGTCTCGAGCGTTCGGAGCCCTACTGAGCCTGGCTGGAACATGAATGCCGAAGGCTGGTAAGTTCGAGTTTTCTGGTCAAAGGCAAACCCGTAGGCCGACTGTTGATGGTGCTGTGGGTAGGGGGGCATGTGAGGGTTAGGGCCAGCAGAAGTTTTCCTGGGTCACTCTTTGCATCTTTTGTGCAGTCTCGAGCGTTCGGAGCTTTGGGAGCCGTCTTGAGCCCGGCTGGGAGACTGGACGCCGAGGGCTGGTAAGTTCGAGTTTTCTGGTCAAAGGCAAACCCGTAGGCCGACTGTGGATGGTGCTGTGGGTAGGGGGGCATGTGAGGGTTAGGGCCAGCAGAAGTTTTCCTGGGTCACTCTTTGCATCTTTTGTGCAGTCTCGAGCGTTCGGAGCTTTGGGAGCCCTCTTGAGCCCGGCTGGGAGACTGGACGCCGAGGGCTGGTAAGTTCGAGTTTTCTGGTCAAAGGCAAACCCGTAGGCCGACTGTGGATGGTGCTGTGGGTAGGGGGGCATGTGAGGGTTAGGGCCAGCAGAAGTTTTCCAGTGTCACTCTTTGCATCTTTTGTGCAGTCTCGAACGTTCGGAGCTTTGGGAGGCCTCTTGAGCCCGGCCGGGAGAGTGGACGCCGAGAGCTCGTAAGTTTGAGTTTTCTGGTCAAAGGCAAACCCGTAGCCCGACTGTTGATGGTTCTGTCGGTAGGGTGGCATGTGAGGGTTAGGGCCAGCAGATGTTTTCCTGGGTCACTCTTTGCATCTTTTGTGCAGTCTCGAGCGTTCGGAGCTTTGGGAGCCCTCTTGAGCCAGGCTGGGAGAGTGGACGCCGAGGGCTGGTAAGTTCGAGTTTCCTTGTGAAAGGCAAACCCGTAGGCCGACTGTTGATGGTGCTGTGGGTAGGGGGGCATGTGAGGGTTAGGGCCAGCAGAAGTTTTCCTGGGTCACTCTTTGCATCTTTTGTGCAGTCTCGAGCGTTTGGAGCCCTACTGAGCCTGGCTGGAGCGTGAATGCCGAAGGCTGGTAAGTTCGAGTTTTCTGGTCAAAAGCAAACCTGTAGCCCAACTGTTGTTGGTGCTGTGGGTAGGGTAGCATGTGAGGCTTAGGGCCAGCAGAAGTTTTCATGGGTCACTCTTTGCATCTTTTGTGGAGTCTCGAGCGTTCGGAGCTTTGGGAGCCCTCTTGAGTCCGGCCGGGAGAGTGGACGCCGAGGGCTGGTAAGTTCGAGTTTTCTGGTCAAAGGCAAACCCTTAGGCCGACTAAGGATGGTGCTGTGGGTAGGGTGGCATGTGGGGGTTAGGGCCAGCAGAAGTTTTCTTGGGTCAGTCTTTGCATCTTTTGTGCAGTCTCGAGTGTTCGGAGCTTTGGGAGCTCTCTTGATCCAGGCTGGGAGAGTGGACGCCGAGGGCTGGTAAGTTCGAGTTTCCTGGTGAAACGCAAACCCGTAGGCCGACTGTTGATGGTGCTGTCGGTAGGGGGGCATGTGAGGTTTAGGGCCAGCAGAAGTTTTCATGGGTCACTCTTTGCATCTTTTGTGCAGCCTCGAGTGTTCGGAGCCCTACTGAGCCAGGCTGGGAGAGTGGACGCCGAGGGCTGGTAAGTTCGAGTTTCCTGGTGAAAGGCAAACCCGTAGGCCGACTGTTGATGGTGCTGTGGGTAGGGGGGCATGTGAGGGTTAGGGCCAGCAGAAGTTTTCCTGGGTCACTCTTTGCATCTTTTGTGCAGTCTCGAGCGTTCGGAGCCCTACTGAGCCTGGCTGGAACATGAATGCCGAAGGCTGGTAAGTTCGAGTTTTCTGGTCAAAGGCAAACGCCTAGGCCGACTGTTGATGGTGCTGTGGGTAAGGTGGCATGTGAGGGTTCGGGCCAGCAGAGTTAAACTGTAATATTCAGTTCTGAAATTTGTGGTGATTTCTGTATAATTAGGAAGCTTTAGGAAGCTTATTAACAGGCACTCAGCATTAAATACGTCCTTAAAATCTTACTTTAATTTTTTCACTGAGCTGCCAAGTCACTAAGTATTACAGAAAGTTTTATTATTTAGATACATACAGCACCCTCAAAATTTAATAAAAATCGGTGTAAGTCTTCCTGATTTCTCATTATGTAGCTGTAAAATGTGAAAGAGTAAGAACCTTTAATTTCCAAATAGCATGCTGTAATACCTTACGAATGCTGATTTACTAGTCTTAAAACTAAAGAAAGTTACATTCTCAGTAACAAGTGGATATGTTTTTCATATCCTGAGGTGTAAATAGAACTGTGTCTGGTTTAGAATAAATTTTGGTATTCATCTCAGAGTGAAGCATAGCTGTTGGAACTCAGAAATAATGTCTGGTTGATCAAACTGATAACCTTCCTTACATGATGATATTTTTTTCCTCAGCTTGTACAAAATGTCATGTTTTGAAGTATGGAAAAAAGTTGAAATAGAAGCAGAATCTCTAAAGGCACAAAAAGTTTTTAGCATCTTTCTTTCATTAGCAACAGTATCACATTCAATAGATGACAGTTATCTGCAATAAGTGTTTTGCCCTTCCAAAAATAACCTCCAACATTTAAGTGTGGTTTTAAGAAACCAAATAGATGACCACCACTTTTTAACTTGCTTGTTGCAGTTAGATTCTATCGACTTATTCTACAGCAGGTGATGAATTTATTGGTCCCCACTAGACCATCTTCCTGATACATCATCACAGCAGAAAACAATTGCTCAGAAGAACCTTCTGCATGAAGTTGGGCTGTTCCTAGTGTGGCAGAAAATTCAGAGGTTCTAACATTTCCCACTTCCTTCCTTACTCTTACTGCATAGCTTTATAATATAGGGAGGACTGTGCCCAAGAAAAAAAGGTAATAAAATATTTCTGATTCTAATCAGTTTAAGAGCTGAAGGGAATACAAAATTCTTTTCTGTTCTTGGGTCAAAATATTAATGTGAAAGAATGACAGTTCTTTCTAAGATAATTTAGTACCATTTACAGCTATATTGAATGAGAATAATCAGAAGTGGATTTTAACCCAATTCAATTTGAATATTAATTACATTGTTCATACTTTGAATATTTTTCCCATTTCTACTTGGTAATGATCATATCATGAACTCTGGTTAGATGCCTAACAAAGCGATTGAAACAGCCAGCAAGGGCAAACCTGTCTGTTTTCATCTCTGTGAAGCTCAGATGAGAACACAGAAGGGGAGATCAATTTAGTGTAAGTAATCTGTATGCAGTGGGCATCAGCAGCAAGATCAGAGTGCTGCAGCCAGTTTGTGGCTAAGGAGTATCAGACTGCATATCTTGCATCAGGAAACATCAAATAAGTCCTCAGGGTAATTAAAGAAATATGCCATCAGACTCAGAATTCTGGTTTCTAGCTGCTGACTCTTCTACAAAGTCAATCTTAAAGATGTATGCTGCAGCTTTTTTATCTGCCTAAGTTTGTTTGCATCTCAAAATGGATTCATGTGAGAATGAAAAGTGCCATTCCTTGACAACTACGTCTTCAAGCATTTAGCTCATCCTCTTAGTCACATTCCAAGTTGCTTAGCCTACTTACACAAAAATTATAATAAAAGTATGTAAAAAAAAAAAAAAACCAACAAAAAACCCCCAGTCTTCCACAAAGGGATGGTTTGTATTTTTACTCTTAAGCTGGTTTATTGCATCTTTGCTGTTAATCACCTATTCAAAAGTATAGGGGGACTATGCTGTTTTGGTATCTTTGCAGAAGTCATTACTTAAACCACAAGGATAATAAAAAATAATAAATAAGTAAATAAAATAAAATAAAAAAGTAAAAAAGATCCTTTATTCCTTCAATGAATGGGATGCCAGCTGAAGAATGCAGGATCTGTTACTAAGTTCTACAGAAGCTCAAGTCCCAAAACAGATTCTGGACTGGATCAGACCACTCTCATTCTAGGCACTAAAAAATATATACTTATAGCAGACAAACAGTTTTTGCTGAAACTGCAAAGGGTTCCTCCAAATATATTCCCCTAAAATCAAGATAAAAAATCATTATGGAGCATGCCTTTAATGCCTTAACATCCTGCTTCTTGCAAAAGAAATTTTAAAACAAATAAATTCTGTTTCTATGCATGCACAGAATCTGGGGCCTGGCACTCTGAAAATGGGGTCATGAGAATCAAAAGCATGAGTTTTTTCACTTTTGTATCTGAAAGCTGTATTGCTTGTATCCACTGGATGCTTTCAGTTGGCACTCTTTTATGGCAGCTAATGGCAGTGGTTATATAGTACACAGTGGTTTCAGAGATAAAATAAATATATTTATGTTCTAACTTTTAAAATTTTCCTCATCAGAATCAGTGCATTCTGACACAAACCATCTGACATTCAGTTACCATTTGGCAACTCATTTCCCTGAACTGTGTGCAGGGGATGGGGGAACATAACGGGGCAGAGTACCTACACCTTTTGTTTTCTTGATTTATAATTATCTTTTCACTTAGACGACATACAGTTACTATATAGGATGACATGAATTTCAGAAAGTCCTTTTGCTTATGCTGAATGCATTGCTTACAGGAATTTGTTATTAATAACAGTGATAATGATTTGCATTACAGCACAGAGGCAGAAGCAGAATGTAACCAAAGGCATCTGCCAATTATGTTAAAAGATTGTAAGTTATACAAATAAATCACAAGGTAAAGCAATCTGATGGAGCAGATATTAAGAGATTTTAACTACCTTGTTCTACAAACACTTAAAAAGAATGCTTTCTTGGCACTAATTATATTTCATGTTTCTATAACTAGTCACTTTACAACTTTCTTCATATCAGAGACTTTTTTTTTTAACCTGTTTTTTGCTAAATTTCTCAACTGTAATTTTGCATTATCCTCAAGTCTTTACCATATCTTCAGTCCCTGAAACAAAAGCCAAAGCAAATCTTAAAATCCAAAGTTATATATTTGAAAAGTGAGACGGGCAAAAAAGTACATGAAAAGAATCTGTGTCTTTGCCACTACATCAGTTTTCCATAGAAGGTTTTCTGATATAATCAGTAGCCCTGTGTGAGGGCACAGGACAGAAAAATAAGCAGGTGAAACTGAAGTCCTGCCTGTCATGAAGAAATGCTTTTCTTTAAGGATGGATAGACATTCATAGTGACAGAACTCTCCTTATTGTAATGTATCATGTTTACTTGTTAAAATAGCACACATTTGATACATCCACTTAAGAAACTATTTTATTCTTATTCTCATCTTTTGGACTTTATAGGTTTTAATGACCCTCTGTTTGATGTTACAGAGCTGTGGCAGAAATATTAATCAGTCTTTATGAAGTTATTTGTATTTGCTCTGAAAGTGTTTTAAGAGTCAGAACCTTAAAGCATCTGAAAATATTTTCAAATAATCATACTTAGTCTTAACAATTAAAATACCACCCATGAAATTTTACTGAGTTCAGAAATTTCTCACCATTTCAGAACAAGAAGTGGAATTGCAGTTGTTAGCCAGGTGGTTTGGGTAAGTGTGAGAGGAGAAACCATCTCAGTTCATGAACTATAATCTCTGGTGGTTCAGAGTGAGAGACTGGTTTTTCAGTAACAACAAATGGAAACAAACATCATCTTAAGTTCTACAAAATCAATCCCTTTCTCATCCATCAAATTTTATTCTCCTGTGGAGCAGTATTGAAATGGAGGATAGTATGATAAAGAAAACAATATTTTTCCCATAGCATTAACATGTTGTATTCTGAAGTCTGTTAGAAAGACAAATAGCAAAAACCTTTTCTCTCTGCCCGACTAGGCTCATATTTAGGGTCCATGGGGACCTTCTGATGGGAAACTCTGATTTTCCAGGCTGGCTCCTTTCCTGAGAAAACCTAGAGCAGCTGCTTTGATGCCTTGGCATTCTTAGATTGCTATGAATCAGCTTCATTAAGGAGAATTACATTTACATCATGTTTCAACAAGGCCATGTGCAAGTCCTGCACCTGGGTCCAGGCAAGCCCTGGTATCAATGGAGGCTGGAGTACAAAGGGATCAGGAACAGCCCTGCAGAGAGGGACTTGGGAATACTGGTGGATGCGAAGCTCAACATGAGCCAGCAATGTGAGCTTGCAGCCCAGCAGGCTGACCATATCCTGGGTTGCATCAAAAGAAGAGGAGCCAGCAGGTCCAGGGAGGCAATTCTGCCTCTCTAGTCTGTTCTGGTGAGACACCAGCCAAAGTTCTGCATCCAGCTCCAGAGTTTTCAGCACTTGGTCCACATGGACCTCTTGGAACAGGTCCAGAGGAGCTCCACAAAAATGATCAGTGCTCTGGAGCACCTCTGCTACACTCCAGACAGGTTGATAGCATTGAGCCAGGAGAAGAGAAAGCTCCAGAGAGACCTTGCTGTAGCCTTTCAATAGTTAAAGGGGGCTTATAAGAAAGACAGGGACAAAATTTTTAGCAGGGCCTGCAGCAATAGGACAAAGAGTAATGGTTTAAAACTAAAAGAGGGTTGATTCAGATGAAGTATAAAGAAAACTGAAACAGGTTGCTGAGAAAAGTGGTAGAAGCCCCATCCCTGGAAACATTCAAGGTCAGGTTAGACAGGGCTCTGGGCAACCTGGTCTTGTGGGAGGTGTCCTTGCCCATGGCAGGGGGGTTGGACTAGATGAACTTTAAAGGTCCAATCCAACCCAAACCATTCCGTGATTCTGCAATAAGGTAAAGATTAGGAAAAGGCCTATGGAAGTTATCTATAAAGACATTCACATCAGGAAGAGTTATGGAGTCCAATAATGCAACAAGAAAGAGTGCATACAAACTGCCTATTAAAAGATTTCTAACCATCAAAAAGTCAGGTTTTGGAGCAGACTTTCACTCACAACATAGGGACTGGGGAGTAGATAGGAAGGGAGGCAAACATCTACCATTTTAATTTGAAACTGGTGTGGACGGGTGAAATTGTGATCTGAAACTCATGGTCTCCTGCAGCTCTTACAGCTGCTGGAGACAACCATGTAGTCCAATAATACAGAAATAGATCTCTGAAGTTTTATAGTCTCCTCTGAAGCACTCACTGACTTAGCAAGCATTTATAATAGAAACAAAACCTTCTCCCTATTTTGTAGTAGCTGAAAAATATTACTATTGTATTGCCAAGTCAATGGTTTTATGCATCATTACTCTTTTTTTTCTAGCAGTATTCGAACAAACTAACCTGAAAGAACAGAAATGGTTAGGCTGGACATTTTCATTTATAAAATCTATTGTATGAAATAAAAACAGAAAAAGTTTAGGCAGTGAATAGTAGGAGGAATACAAGAAAACATATAAGCTAGAGTGTCCTATTGATTTCCCTCTGTTTACATGCACTTTTCATTAGAAGAGCAGCATTAATACTTACTTTCTCACATACTTTTTTTTCTACAGCAGTTCTTTATTTGTTGTTTTTAATAGAAAACAATTAAGTTTCAAAGAGTTTCAGAAATATAGGTTGTAATATTACATTTATTCAGTAAAATTACTTATGTGCTGTTCTCCTCATTGGAAACTATTCAGTACTATATAAAAGTGGCTACTGAATAATAAGCATTATGTTTCCTTCATATTTCACTTCTACGGTGCTTCAAGTATACATACAAAATAGAGTTGTGGTAAAAGAAGAATAACTTGGTTCACATACTTACTATGGCTATGACCAAAAAGTTCCTTATTAACACAGTGTGAAAGAAAAGGTAAGGAAGTATTTGTATTGTTTATAAGGTATTCAAAAAAATGTGTCACCTGAAATGCAAAAAAACTCCACCTGACAATAATACTACATTTGAATGGAAAAGTGCATTGTTTTCTCCCTTTACATTTGGTTTTGGTTTGGCTTTTTCTGTTTGTTTGGTTGGTTGGTTTTTTTTGGGGGGGTTGTTTATTTGTTTTTAATGCAGCATGCTATAGCAGAAACAGTGAGATTCTCTGGGCTGTAAAATGCTGCTTTTGTTTCTTACATATCACAGAAGCAATTTCACAACAGAAATTGGGTTGGCAACACAGTTATCTTTGGTTTTTAGGGAAATGAAGAAATATATCTCAAGGGAAGTTGGCACGTCTTCTAAGATAAAAAATGCATATTAGTATTGGGAAGCTTTTAGGTTTTTTTTTTCAGTTTTCCCCTACTTTATAATCATATCTGAAATGCTTCTTCTAGAACATCTGAAGTTATAGCCCCATTTTTTCCCACTCCAGTTAGAAAACTATGTTATATACATGATTAATAAGGTAGGAGGTATGTAGCCAGATCTAGCAGACAGGTTTTTTTCGATTTCAGACTAATAAGTGGGCACGAATGACCATTACTGAAATAAAGCAGAGAAAATATTGTGTGGTGGATAAAGCAGGACCTTGCATTTGGACTTGTTGAACCTCATGCAGTTTGCACTGCCCCACTGCTCAAGCCTGTTAAGGTCTCTCTGGATGGCATCCCTTCCTCAAGTGAATCCACAGCTTGGTGTCATCAGCAAACCTGCTGAGGGTGCACTCAGTGGCCTTGTCCCTGTCACTGACAAACAGGGACAGCACTGGACCCAGAACAGACCCCTGAGGAACTCCACTTGCCACTCACTGGTCAGCAGCTGGACATAAAGTCATTGAACATAATTCTTTGAGTGCAACCTTCTAGCCATCTCCTTAGCCACTGGATGGATGGTGTGGTCCATCCATCATAGCCTTGCCTCTCCACCTTAGAGACAATGACATCATGTGGGACAGTGTCAAATGCCTTGCACACGTCCAGATAGATGACATCAGTTCCTCTTCCTATAGCTACCAGAGCTGTAACTCTGTCATAGAAAGCCCCCAAATTCATCAGGTTTGATTTGCCCCTAGTGAAACCATGTTGGCTGTCACTGATCACCCCCTTGGTTTTCATGTGCCTCAGTACAGATGCCAGGAGGATCTGCTCCATTATTTAACCTGGCATGGAGGTGAGACTGACTGGTTAAGATTCCTGCATCTTTTAAATGGACATTATACTGACCTTTATCCTGATTACTTGGCTTGAAAATATTAATTCATGAAAAGTTCTTTATCACCTGCATAACTATGCTTAGTATATGAGTTGTAGTTACATACTGACCCAATATTGTACAGAAATTCTTATCAGTGTTTGTATTTTAATTCTAACAGAATTTATTTTGCTTTGTAGTTAGCAAAGTAACTTTTACATTGATCTCTCTAATCTGTTGTTCAATCAGATACAGTAGTATTCTAAGAATGAAAATTCAGATAATATATGGGAAACTTCATAAGAAACCTGAAGCACTTTTCATAATGAAACATCAGACACTGCTTATAAATTGATTATACAACCACATGACTGAAATGGAGATAAGGTTCAAAGCCTTACCAATAGAGGCTGTCTGATGGGAGATGATCTAAGGCAAAAAAAATTACTCTAAATCAGAACTTTGAACCATATTGTTTTGTACCATAGGGTACAACAACACTCTGAACTATGCATAATAAAACCTCAGAAATGTTCTCTGTGTTCCAAGACTTGAAAACTGCTGTGAGGCACACTCAGGAACCATCAGTCAAACCCAAGCATAAGTGACACATATGTTTCCATAACCAGTGTAAAACACAGCAGATATCTACAAAGTGGCTCTACCACATGCATTTATTCATTAATGATATGGTGCATATTTAAGTTCTGTTTTTCAAGGCAAAGAAAAAGGAGAAGAAAAATAAGCACGTAAGATCTCAAATAAGTCACGAGGGGAATGATGTAGATTTAACTATAGCATTTATGCCTAGCCTACAATACTTCAAATTGTACGTGAACTCCATCAAGATGGCTCCAACAAAACAGTTTGCCTCATTTTTTATAGCAGTTTCCACATGAGCTATGTTCTAATATGTCACATAGAAAAGTCTGACAGCTGTCATAATGCAAAGTAATTAGAATAAATTTGGTTCCATGACTTATAACTTTAACTTATTATTAAAAAAATTATTCTGCTGCCAGAAAGAGCAAGAGCACTTCATGAAAGAAAACAAACCAAAATGCCCCTCTCATTCATTTCCTGTTCTCATTTATGACACAATTTTTCAGAAAGTGCAACCATAATACTGCATGTTACTGGATTTTAACTGATCCTCAGCACAGGCTTTCTAAAAGCTTTGATTTCTTCAACTTCAAGCTGAATTAACTTTATTGAATTGGTTATTGTACATAGCCAGTATAGCTGCAATTACTTTCTTTCATTTTCAGCAATAATTGGGATCTCCAATCTTCCTCCTTTTGAGTATTTTTGGACATTTCTGAAAGGGTGAATAGTGAATGAAAAAAATAACAGGTCATCTCTTGGTAACAGAGGGAGCTTGCAGCTGAGTGAACCTCACTTTTTGCACTCCTGTAAGTCTTGGCTAAGGTCCAAACCCACAAACTAGTTCAAGGTTTGAGTTCTGAATGAGTTGGGTTGCTAATGTCATGATGCTGCACTACCTGCATAATCTCAAATAAATCTCATCTCCAGCCTACACTGGCTAAAAGAACTTTTTGTTTATCTTTTCTCATTCTACCACAGTTCCTTTATTTCAAAACAGAAACAAGTTCTCAAAAATATCAATCTATTTAAAATAATGTAGCTCACAGCAGACTTAGAGGAAATCAGATTAAATGAGATGAATTGGATCAGCAGGAATATTTTTTGGCTGAGATCTAATTTGTATCTCTCTGTTTTACTAAGGAATTCGGGTTTCAATATTTAATCTTTTATATAACACACAATATTTTCCAATTTTTTGCTAAGAAGTTGAAACTTTTCTGTTACTTTTCTTGAAATAACAATTCTCTTAAAATAATAATTGTTACAACAATAAAGTCTCTAAATCATAATTTTAATTTGTTTTCTGACAAAGTAAGAAGGCCTTGAAATGGGCACAAATTAATTTTATCAAAATATTTGAATATAAAGTCTCAGTGGTTTACAGAAACAAGTTAAATGTTGATATGCTTACCAGCTTCAGAGATACTTAATCTTAGGAACTTCAAAGAATATGAAGTTTAGGTGTTTGTAAAACTTGACAGGAACTGAACAACTGCTTTGGACACCTAGAATTTGGACCTGTGACAAAAAAAAAAACAAAAACAAACCAAACCTCCCCCGCCCAAAAAAAAAAACCCCAAAAACAAACAAACAAACAAACAAAAAACAAACAAAAAAAACCCCCCACCTCTAATCTTCAAAATATCTGAAGGAAAAACATATTAGGCTCATACAAGAGCACCAGTAAATTCCCTTTGCTCCTCCTCCTCCTTTTTTAAATGAGAAAAAAATTCTCTTTTCATGCAATAAACTGTACCAGAAGCAATGGAATGCAAAAAACATATAGCAAAATAATCATATCAATTTTGTCCCTACCCTGTGCAACTGGAAGCAAATACTCAACTTAATTTTTGTAAAACCATACTTTCTTTTCTAATTTCCTGGTCCTCTCATTCGGCTCTAATTTGATTCTATGCTTTGTGCTCAACCATCAAAAAACCCCTCTTGCTATGTATTAGCTTTTAGGAACTTTAAAGATTTATTTTCTTTTGCTTTACTCTGATTTTGGTTTTCAGGAAGATGGTCTTGGCTTTAACAGAATGGAAATTTTGCTTCCATTACCTACAGTGCAACCTGAACTGATATTTTTTTCAACAGCAAAAATGTTTTGCTACTATCCCTGGTAGTCAGATACTTCCAATTTTTGCCACATCAGTTCTGTTTTGCAACATTTTGCCCCTTCACTCAAAAATGACCAGAAATGTCAGGCCAATATTTCTGCTTCTGGGTGCTGTCCAGGAGATAATTCTGGTACACGAGTGTATGGTTACTCACCACAAAGAGAAATAAATGAGAGGGGGAATCCAAGTGGGAAGAATAAATGACAGAACAGTTGCAAGCCTTGCTCTCCTCCTGGATGTGTAACTCCTTGCTCCTTGTGCTCTTGTCTTTTGATTTACACTTGTAACTTATTCCCAGCAGTGAGTCACTATTGTTCCACATATGCACCTGCAATATAAAATGTTTCATCTGTTGACTTGACAACTTCTAGCTACTTCCAGAAATAACAAATAAATTATGTTCTTTACTGCCATGGGTTGACAGGACCTGACACTTAATAAGGCCTTCGATATTTTCCCTCACAATGATCTGTACTTTCTTCTAAGCAAAACAAGTATGAAAGTAATGAAACCCATTCCTCCATGCCCACACCCAAAAATTGATTTTTTCCGATTATCAGAAAAGTAATAAATAAATGGTTTGCGACTTTACAGTAGTGCAAATGTTATGGGAAGGTGAACAATGGTGAGATCTTTTATAACAATGCAATAAAGTGTCAGCAAATATTTGTATTTCTACTAAATAAATTTTATTATATTCTTCTCTATCCTCCTTCAGTCACTTAGTCAGGATTTGGATTTATTGTTCTAAGTTACACAATTGTCTATTGATATTAACTCTTTTTTTTTTTCTTTTTAATTTTTTTTGCCTTTTCCTCACTAGTCCCTCTCTCCCAGAAAGGCAGTCAATTAACATATGCCTGAAAAAATTAGAAAAACTACTTTGTTATTTCCAGTTCTTTCTATTCTGAAACAAGATGATTGACACTTTACATTTTGGACAACCTGTACAACATTTCGTTCACTCTTAGCAGTATGCATTTGGGAGCAAAACTTAAAATTCCCAACAGAAATTCTTTGGATCTGGCCTGAAGTCAAGAATCCAGAGAAGTTCTCTCTGAATGAGAGCAAAAATCTCCTGTTGCCCTTAATGAGATAACACCCAATTTTAACAATGATATTCTGAATATTATAAGAGCAAAAGGCTTTGTAGCACACCGTCTAATTAATACATCTTACTTCTACCAGCTAGATGCCCAGTTCAATTCTAACTAAAATCTGCAGAGACCTTCTTAAACTGGGGAGGATTATGTCCTAATAGTCAGATTTGACTCAGCACTTTTACACAGCACTTCAAAAGGAGTGGAACTGCTGCAGCCCCAAAACCTGCCTGTGAACTCTGGGGGCTGAGAATCCATGGTCTGCCTGAAATATAACTAATTTCATTATTTAACTTTAATAATTTGCATGGAAAGAGAACAAAGAAGTATTTTCTGTTACATGCTGTTAGACAGCTATATCTAGAAATTCTGTTACTGTATTTTGTGTCAGGGGAATGAGAAGCAGTAGCCAGAAGCTGTGGATTTAGCCAAAAGGCTAAGAGAAAATTTATTCTTTTTGAAGCAATTTGCTATAATGGCAACAGATGAAATACTATGTGCCAGTGGAAGAAATATTATAACCTAAAGAACAAAATGGAAACATTGAGTCACTAGTTATGGAATTCGATACAGCTGAAAAGGTGCATCATTCTTGCCTGCGGGTAATGGCAATTTTTCAAATATTAGAACAATATATTAGATAAATATTAGAATCTGGAATGATTCAGATAACAAACCAGAATATTAAGTTAAGAAACAGTGCCATGGTTCCTTACAGAAAGTGGTGTTCAGCTCTTTCATTCTTGTCAAAACAGTGCAAAAAGCTGATCTTATGGGATCTCTGCAGTGTATCATGGGAAGAAAACAAAACTTAAAACTTAGCCCTTATTAAGGACAAACATGTGGGACATGAGGCATACAAACTAATTCATATGAGATATTTGATGGTATTTCTAAGTGTCCTTTCAACTAATGGGGCAGAAGAAAGAAAGGGAGAGAAGTACCAGAAAAAATAAATTTTCACTCAAAAGTCAAAAATCAAAATTAGAAACAGTCACTCTAAAAAGCTATTTAGTTCAGTTAAGAAACCAACATTCTATTGCAAAGCATTTCAGCAAAATAATATCCAGCCACTTCTGAATGTGTCTGAAATTGCTTCCTATTTAGTACTTGATGTTTACTTCATTACAGTAAATTGTCATATTAAACTGTAATCTTATATTACATTAAAACCACATCTATTACATGACTGCTTTTATAGACACAATTCTGAAGATGCATAATAAAAAAAAAAAATGAAATAGTTTAATAGAAGAGCAAAGTACTAAAAGGTTACTCTTCTAGTCAAAGTGAATACTGGCTTCTCTGAAATAAGCACAATTTTTATTTCTGGCAGCAAGGGACAGTTGAACTGGGTCTTCTACTCACAGCTGTATAATCAAGGTGTCTATCTAAAAGCATTGCAATATCTCACAGACAATGCAGAACAAAATAAAATAGAAAGGCTGAAGTTTTATTTCTCTCTGAGACAAGGCAAGTACTGCTTCCAGGCTCATGTCTGCCAAGTCAAAACAAACATCAGGAGTACCAGCTGCATACACCAAAAAATGTAGGAATTCCATTTCCAACATACCAGACAAATAAGTTGCAAAAATAATTCCTCACCTCGCAGACAAATAAAAGTTGTTCAAAAATAATTTTGGCAGTGCGCTTTTCTCTACAGTTTGATGCATCTATGTTAAGGTTTCTATATCCAAACATAAATACTCCCATGGCTTAAAAGATGTGATTAACAATGAGGCATAGATAGCTTATGACTTAGAATTACTTTTTCCCCACTGTTTAGACTATGCTAGTAACAGAAAGCTGACTTTTGCTACAGCCTTCAAAAAACATGCTAGCCCTAGGAAAGCTAGGAACATAAGTGTTCCCATCTATTGCTAAGCTGTGTTTTGTGTTAATTCTTCAGGGTTTTTGAGACAAACAGAATCAGACAAATCAGTAAATATGGGAGAGTCTACTAAAAAGACAAAACCGAAAGAGGAATAAAAAGCAAAACAGGCTATTGTGCAACACTTTGACACATAGAGTTACACGATTTATTTAGGTAGACCAGACAGAAATTGATAGAAGCTGATCAGTAGAGATAAATAGGCAAATTGATGTGAGGTTCCTTCAGGTTCAGAAATGGCTTGGCAGCCATGCCAAACTAAGGGTACTAAAGCCCTGGGCTTCCCTCCCAGAGAGCAGGGAGCAGACATGGAAGCACAGCCTCTTGCTGGGCCACAAGTGGAGCTCGGCTGCTTGAGCAGAGCTGCCAGCAAGAGGAGAATGCCAGGTTTGGTTTTTTTAAAGTCTAGCATTTCTTCACCTTCTTACTACAGCAAAAATTGCCAGCAAAAGGTGACAAATGACAGCTAGCCTAGCTAGAAGCCCCCTAGACCACCCAGAGGCCTCCATGAGCCAGCCCAGCAGCTGTGGGTGTCACCGGGCTGGATCACACCTCTGATGAGAGAGGAGCAGGTGCCAGCTGGGAAATTCATGGAAAGAATGTAATGGGGGGAGACAGAAGGGAACTGTTTTACATGACTGCTCTTTGGGGAAGAGTGATCAGTGTCCAACTGACCTTTTACAGGCCAGATTTTCAGCTTGGTTTTAATGAGATTCCCTTCTCCTTCTTTTTATTCCCATGCACTTATGACAAAGTAGCTGGGCAGTCACAGCCAAGTCCAAAGCAGCACTCAAATGGCTTGGAATTTCAATGGTTTACATGCATGCATAAGCACTCAAGACTTCCCATACATCTGATACTTTTGGAATTGTTTTAGGCATTTATAAATCTATAAATGCATCAAGACATGGTACAATATTGAGCAATTTGACTCAAGCTCTTCTGATGGTTAAAATTTTGGCCCTGACATAAGTGGCATAATGGAACAGAATACCAAGACAGACATGACAAAACTCTCTAGAAACATAGCATGACATATACATACCTATACATATGAAATATGTAAACAGACACACACACATATGTGTATATGGAACTACAATATTTCTAACAAAGTGTTACTTAAAATAGTGAAATGAACAAGTGCCTCCAGCAATAACACTTTAAATTTTAATCTAAAAACACTAAAAGTGTTTCAATTTATATCCAAAACACCATCTATCCCTTTAGTAGCTACCCAGTATCAAGAAGGATAAGAGTTGAAGTACAATATGAGACAGCAGGACGTGGTATTTCCATGATGAAATAAAACTAAATAGAGTACTGATTAAGCCACAACAGAAAACACTGAAATGAAAACTAAAACATTAGTGGAACTTCATGGCATTCAAACAGCTTCAATCATTTCTAAAGCAGGTAAAAAAAATTCAACCTCCTTATCAAGAATAAAAACCAACCAACCAACCAAAAAACCAAAACCAAACAAAAGGAAGCCAACAACGGGGGGAAAAAAAATTTAAAAAGGAAAGTTACTATAGGAGAGGAAAGCTGCAGGCTGAAGGTTGCATCAGCATAATTCCTTTCACAAGAATTCAAGAATTCAAAACACTTCGAGTAAGTTGGTTATTTTGATTTCTTCTGATGCTTTTCTTAAGACTAAACAAAAGCTGTGTTTACAAAAGATGCTAGTTCAATGCAGTCCTGAGCTTGGATCAACTGGGTACAACCCTACCAGCATCAACAGTGTAAAGGGTATGCATGTGTAACTAAATAATTCATGGCACTGGGGCTGACACTAATGTGACTTTCACAAAAAAATAAGCAAATAGGCTGTTCCTGATAACAAACTGATATAGATCACCACATCAAACAGTGCTACAGTGAAAAAGCTTCAGTTCAGGGCTTGGAATAATTTAATCCTGGAAAAAAAAAAAACAAAAGACCACTATCATGTAATAATAAGGTGGCAATTAACAAATTGTTTTGTTTTTTTTTTAACTTGATGCATTTTTACAGGTTTGTGCTAAAAAGTTGCTTTGTTTCTGACAAGTCTGATAGTTTGCATCTTGGATTTTAGAAATTCTGAAATTTGTTCAGCTAATACTATGCAAATAGAATCCTAAAGTGAGTAATCAAAAATTACTCTCATATGCTAGGATATTCCTTAGAGAAAAATTAAAATAAACTTAAAATAATGATCCCATTAAAATACATTTAAGTGTTAAGCACTACTCCAAAGGAAGGTTATCTTCTGAGTGGAGATTTAGAATTAAATACAGCAAATACTTAAGCAATGAAATAACTAAACTACTAAGGACAGCTGTTCAATTGCTTCAGGCAAAGTGAGACAGTAACACAGTTAAATTATAAGAAACAGAAATTAGTATTTCACTGTGAAAAGAACACTGCACCTAAAGTTGATTAAAAAAGAAAGACATTAAAAAACACAATGTCCTAAGTACAGAACAGCTTTGTATGGTACGTTGTTACAACACATTTAAAATGCTTTGAAAAATCCTACAAACAAAACAAAACAAAAAAATCCAAATGGAATTTGCAAAAAATAAGGCAAATCACCAAAAAGCACTCAAAAATACCTAACTTAGAAGATGATTTCAGAGGAAGTTTGTGATGACGTTAAGTCTATTGAAAGGAAGATGTAAAATTATGATTGAGGTTTCACTATTCTTACAAAAATGTTCAAAGACAATGAAAGAGACAGGAATGTTATTCCCATATACACACATATATTTAATGAAAAGTAAGGTTGTTGTTTGGTTCATGTTACAATACTAGAATTAATTACACCAGAAAACCAAAAGAGAAGTTACCAGTCATGAATGAAAAGTTATTTTGCCTTGCCATGCAAAACTTCCATTTACCTCACCATGGAAGGTGAGTGACAGGGGTTTGGGATAATGAAATTTCTTTCCTTTAAATCTTCTCTTTCTGAATATGATTCAAGATACAAACTACCAGCAAGAAGGTAATATTTGCTGTACCTACTGAGTAACAAACATGAGGTCAAGAAATAAATTCATTCTCTTCATAACATATGTAAGGGAAAAACAACTTTCTATAGTAATATGTTAGAATGATATGGCATGACAATTATTGTCCTCAATTTCTTAGGTCAGGTTTGGCTAGTGCTTAGTGTTAAAGTTAGAAGAGCACCAGGATACAAATTACAAAGCATCTGCTTTTAGAGATTGCCATCCTTGATTACAACTGAAATCAGTGAAGTCTATACAATATAAGAAAATACTGATTAATTGCTGGAACTGCCTTTATAAGGCCTCAGAGAGTCCATATCAATTAAAGAGCACCTAAATTGAGTTTGCAGAGCAAGTGTATGTATGAACACCACAGACTTATATTGCTTGGTTGGCTGCCTAGAGCACTGTAATTATAAACCAATCCCAGTTTATTCATGCATAACTTCCATATCTGTAAAGTACATACTTTTATAAAAAGTAGTTTTGCACTTATAGATTGGTAGTGTTAAGAAATCAAATGTGACTGATAGTATAGAAACCCCTGTATTCTGTCATTGATAGTTCTGCCTGAAGGTGCCTGGGAAGTCTAAGCAGTCATATTTTCATTCTGAAAAGCAACTATATAAATACACAAGTAATTTTAAGTCATGATCCATAATGCTATGTAATTAGGTCCAACTTGACTAATAAAAATGCAAAAGAAGATAGATTAAGCACTTCATCCTCTTGTGAATACTGTGCAAGAAAATACTGACTTTTCAGTCTATATTTTAATAAAGGCGCTAAAAATTGATAAAAAATCGTGAAACTATTAAGTGAAGCCTGGAAATAAATGTTAACGTTTTCTATTCTGCAAGTTAAACAAATAATCAGAAATATCTAACTACACAACTATGATTTTTTCTGACATAAAATGGGAAGCAAGAGGTCATTCTCTCTTCACTAACTAGACAACACCACCTGTATTGGAATTATGTTAGAAACTGCTTTAATATTCTGTTCCCCATCACTCTAACACCCCCTTATTATCCTCAGTGTACTGTAAAGGAAAGGTTACTTTTTCTGGAAGCTCCCATTAAGAGGGCCAGAGAAGGTAGGCTTACTGCTTTAGCACAAAAAACTATAGAGTACCATTATAAAACCATGACAACTTTCTTAATTCAACAAGTCAAACAACATAAACTAAATACAATCCCCTGCTTTTTATTTTAAAAGGTTTAGGCTGGGCTCCCCCAAAACCTTTCAAAGAATGGTACAGGATGGAGTTGAGAAAAGGGACTGGAATTCATTTCAGAATCTGCAGTAATTTACAAAATTTACTCAGCAGTTTACCCTTAGCAGAGTCTTCTAAGCATAAAGAGAAAGGGTCCTGAAATTTTATCAACTTTCACCTTAATATATTGTTTTATACCTTGAAAATTACTCATTATGAAAAGGCTCAGAAGAGTTCCATTAAGGATTTCAGCTGCTGCAGGCTTTAATGTTTTTCTCAGGCAGCACATTCCTGAATGATACTGCTTGTAACTATTTTTGCAAGGGCTGCACTCACAGAAGTCTTGCTTTAACACTGCCCATGGCAGCACAGGTGACTAAAACCTGGGCAAAAATATTCTGATGCTCATACTCTCAACATCACTACTGTACAACTTTATTTTGTGTATCCATGAAATACAGATGTCTCTGAAGCTGCACTAATGTCAGCCAGCTCCATTATCTGCTGATCTATAAAAGCTCACTAAAGCTCAAACCAAAATGTAAGAGAAGTCAAAAGAAGAAAGGCAGTGGATACAGCAACAACCTCAAGGCCTCCTCCAGTCCACGCGTTACCTTCAGCACTGCTGGGTTCCTGCCAGCTTCTCACAAGGTTTACCTGTCAAAACCCCTGGAAAAATAGGCTGCCAGCAAGCTTTTCTTCTTTAAAGTTATTCCTGCTGAATTCATGAGTTCTAATAACTTAAAAAGCTGTGGGCAGTACTCTATCTACAACCTGAGAGGATACTATTATCTACTAACATCAAATGTGTTATTTTAAAGGAAATCCAAAACTTCTGAATACAAAGGCTGTTGTCCTGTGCCTTCAAATCCTAAATGATACTCCACTTCATCTGACTCATGTTAAATAGTGTTATTAAATGCAATTCTACCTCTGCTTACATATTCCACAACTGTATTTATTGCCTTCATCCACCATATGAGCTTAGTATATCAAGACTTTTTCAAGGATAATCTTTAAAAACAAAAAAACAACAGAAAAACAACAAAAAAAAACCAAACCCCAAACCCAAACAAAAGTCCCCCAAATACCACTAACAAAACTTAGGAAAAGTATCTTCATTAATTTATCCTCTGACAATATTGTTATGCCTACTGAAAAACAATTTTTACATTGCAGAGATGGAATGACATTATGCAAACTTGCCAAAGCAAAAAGATAATCCCATGTCATAATATCTAATTAAAAATACACAGTTCCTATAGGAACAGATCAGGCAAACAAATAATTTTGTAACAGACACAGCAAAAGAGCATGAACAGAACTGGGTAACTGAATGCTCAAGAAATGTTATCTTGATTGCAAGGACAAGGTTTCCAGGACTTTAAAATAATGTGAAGACTTTTTATTATGAGAACAGACTGACTGATAGGAAAAATAACTTGTGAGGTTTGGTTTTTTTAACTTCAAAAAACCTCATGATGTTTGTGATGCACTAGTAAAAAATTCAAGATATAGAAAACATTTCTAGGAGAGAATTCATTTCACTGTTTTTTGGGGGGGAGGGGTTGGGTTGTTTTTTTATCAAAGATTCTTGCTATACCACAGACAATTATTCTGGAAAAGCCATTCACAGAAGAGTATTCTGGTTAGGAGCTCTTCTATACAGGTGGTATCAGTTCAACCTGTTTAGCATGTGTTGGATTAACTGTGCAACCACTGTATGAGCAAAGTCCAGTACTTTCCAATTTTTTACTTTCTATAAGCATCTTAAATGTTCATCCAGCAGAGATTCATCTCAACAAGAATAGTTGATGTTTGCAGGTTGTCACATCATGCTGAAATCTCAGGGATATGTTCTAAATTCATTCTGTCTGAAAATTATTTGAAGGAGACTAAGGACTGGGACTATGGATTTGACAGAGAGGAAGGATAGGACAAGTCCAGTAAAATTTGGCTATCATTTATATTTCAACTTTTTAATCAAGTTGGTCTTTTAATATTATTAAACTATTCTCTATGAGATTTCTTTAGCTCACCATATAACAGTGCTGGAAAGCAGTGGTGCTCTAATAAGATAAAATGTGACACACCAAGATTTAAACAAAAAAGGGGAGGGAGGATATATGTTCTGAATATTATATTAATTGCTTTATTTGTATTTATACCAGTAACGACTGTAAAATTCAAGTGAGACCAGTTCATAAATTTTAGAGATCCTTTCCTGATAAAACATCTCTGCTTGACAGAAGGGGAGCAGCATCTTTGTGTAAATGGGTTATCCCCCTACATAGTTCTAGCAAAAATACTCAGCAGTACAGCAAGCTCTTCTGAGGAGTTGTGAGCATTAGTATGCTTTTCAAATATTCAGACCTTTCTGGATTTACAAATTTACCCTTATTAACCTGTTAGAAGCTTTATTTAGTTTGTCTTCCTTTGCATTTTCTGATCACTTCTGTTGAAAGGGTAATAAAATTTGTTTCTGACAGCACCAGCCACCCCAATCTGAGCTGAACCTTCCAGCTAGAAGTGGTGTGGAGAAGCTGGAGTGTGGACTGAAACTGGCACTTTAACTTTTAAATGCTGTTGTCTGTAGTACTTATGAAAACCTGACCACCAAAAGACAGAAAGTACAGCTCTACAGCACAAACTGAGAATAAAAGTAGGAAAGGAATAGAAGGTTTATTTTGTACCCATTTAATTCTTCTGAACACAAGCCCTGAAATTTAGAAGCTTTACCTAGAAAACAAAGCAGCAGCATCCACAGAGACATCCTATTGTGCTGCAATAAATCCCCATGCAACCCAGTCCTGACAACTGGCAGGTTTGTTTCCAGCAGCTCCTTAGTCTGATGGTGAGCCCAAGTTCATTGTCATCAATTTAGGATGAACTCACAAAACTGTGCTCTGAATTCCAGCTTACCTCAAATCAGTTTTAGATAATTTCAAATATTGCTGCAAGCAATTCTATTTCTCTGAACAGGCCTGAACCATCCAAGAGCCAAATATCATGTTAGATCAAAACCAAAACTACTCCTCAAAAACTAGACTCAGAGTACCTGAAAGTCACAGAAAATTCAGGGGTACACATGGCCACAGCTGTAGTGTTGACTGCACAGCCAACAAATTGGAAAACACCTGGGACTCCAATTAGCAGAGAATTTCAACATCTGTTTTCACCAAAGATATTAAACATGCCTCAAAATTCTCTGAAAAATACTAGGTACCACAACCAACACTGACTAAGGTAAACAGATTTATTCCACAATCTGGTGTTTAAATCCTCCTTGTTGAAAATAATTAAATAAATAAATAAATAAGTAAAAATCCCAAACTATCACAATTTACTGTCCTGCTTATTCAGATTCAGTCAATGTTCATGGTGGTTTTGAACAATATATTTACTGATATATTACACTTATTTGAAGTTAATTTTCTCCCTGGCTGAACAAATATATATATATGAAGAGACTCCTACAAAGGAAGGTAAAAAGAATAAAATACTTTGGAGGCAATGGGATTATAGATACCAGTTCTCTCTAGTAAAATAATCCATTTTTAAACTGGAAATAAAAACATCCATTGAACTCAATGCTTGAACGTCAAAAGGGAATTTCTCTTCATTTGTTGTATATGATCTCCAAGTCCCCTGCCCTCTATAGTCTAGCCCTAAACTATCAACATGTTGGTTTATAATGCTGAAATGCTTCATCATTCAAGAATGTTTCTTTTTCCATGTCTGTGCCAGTGAAAGCTAATTTGGCCCAATTTTACAAATACTACTAACAATAAGAAGCTGCAGTTTTACATGAATAAGGCCAAAACAGATGTCATCCTATTTTGTATAGAAAACTGGCTTCAAAATGTGAGCGCTCTTCAAGAGTGCACAATACATGAGTTTGGCATTGTGTGCCCAGCCTGCCAGACAGTCCCCCAGCCTTGCTGACATTTCAGGTCTTACATGCTGTTCAGAGCCTAACTTAATTTCTTCTCACTTCTGGTAAATGTCATCTCTAGTTGACATTCAGATCACTTTAATTTTTTATTATTTTTTTTAAGCCCCAAATAAACAGGTCGTTTGTCACACCTTTTAAAAGAGGTATGGCCACACTCCCCTTATACAGGCTGGAGAAAGAAGTTTTTGAAATTCATGACACACTTCACTTTTAAAGTGACCAAAAAGATAGACTTTAAATCAAAGAGAAAAAGAAGTGGATAATGAGTGTCAGTTTCACAAGTCCAGCTATGATAGATGTTCATAGTATTTAAACTGAGAGGTGAAAGATGACTGGAATTAGTATTGGTGGGTTTTCCTCATTTTCCCTAAGCTTGCCACCAATGTTTTACATTAGAGTATTCCTCTTTAACTGAACTTCATAATAAACTTACTTTGTTCATCTATGAGATATATGCATTTCTTTGTGCTGAAATGCTCTCATGTCACTATTGTGTATTTAGTGATAAGAAGCTCTCATTACACCAATAAAGCCATAAAGAATGCATTACTCAAAGGCCTATTAAGTATAAAACATTCAGCATTTATTTACTACATGGAGAAAACAGAGTCCTTAAAAGGTTATTTAGACTATGGCACAGACACTAAAATATACCCAGCATCTCATTGATTTGACAGCATAATTATCTGGTATAGTCTTAATTAGAACACAATACACAGACGCACAGTCACTTCTTGGAAAACATTCCCAATTTAACAAGAACAGCATTGATTTTGACAGCCAGTATGCACACATTATCATAATTCTGCTGGATACCTCTCAGTGAAAAGTATGCACCTTCCTGCATCTCTGAAAGGTTATGGCAGGTTGAATGAAAAAAAAAAATCAGTGTCATTGGCCCATCCACCTGGGTGACAGGTTGCTGACTACAGCTTTTGCAAAGAAAATTGCTCGCCATTTTTCTTTACAAACATAACCCATACATGTATTCAAATCAGAAACAGGATTTGGGGGAAGCAAATGCTTTTCAGGTCTTCCCCTCCATTGAAAATATAACAGCTCCACCTTGAGGCAGGAGCCAGTAAGTGTTAGTAGAAGCTGAAGAGGTGTTACAGCATCCAGACTGCAACAACCACCTAAAACATAGACTGACATCTCCCAGTGCCACTGTCCCTTTCTTACCTTCTTAGCATAACAGAAGCAATTTGAGTGTATATGTACATGTGTCTGGACAAATGTACTGCCAAACTTTAAATGTCTATCAAATAAACACCAATTTTAAAGAGCAGCTCTCAAGGATGATAGGAGTCAAGCATAACAAGGCCTGACAGCAGCACTGCTTCAAGAGCAGGAAGTATTCAGGGTTCTCTCTGAGTACTGCACACAATCAAATTATATTTTTTCATTATGATATTCTTCCCAGAGGAGCAGTAAAATATGAATATATCTCAAAGTTCCTTTTGAATCAATATTCAAATATTTTTAGATGATCAACGATTTCAGTGCATTGCTAAGCATTGCTAATAAGTAATTCAGTCTTCCAGTATTCATAAATGTATTTACTTTTAAATACATAATTTTTAAAACTTAAGGGCAAAATATCAACTTGCATATTCTTCAGGCTACCTCAGTATTTTTATTTTAAATGGCAATGTAATAGCACTTAGAACCTTTCTACTAAATCCAAGCTAGGACCAACAAGTCAAGACAAACATTACAAAACCTGTGTTGCATTTAAATGGAATTAGGATATTGAGATAGATTTGTTACGGCACTTTTAAGAGATTTGGTTGAAGACTACCAATACTTGGAAACAGTAATAGCAACTGAAAAGCAGAATGAGATATAACTCTGCCTGTAGAAGAAAATGATGAGAGAAAAAGGGGAAAAGATTCTTCATCAATGCAGTTCACAGATATAAAGTAAAGGGCACCTGAGTAGTCGGCTTGAGTAGAGACAACTCTATTCAACTTTGGGCATCTTTGAAATCCTATTAAGAGAGTTACTTTGCAGGTAAGAAACAAAAGAGATTAAAAGAGGCTCAAATTCTTTTCTAATTCAAGTATTTAAGTGAATGAGAGTTCTGTCATTTAAGACTTAAAGATTTAAGAAAACAGTCTGAATGGGATACATGTATGACTCATTCTCTTTATTCTCATGAATATGATATGAGCTTACCAGCATTAGTAAGAGCTCCCTAAGACTGTAAGTATCATTAAATAAACATGGATAAGCAGGAAATAGTTCACTAATGTATTTTAAGACATGATGAATATATAAAATTTATTCTAAATCTTTTAATCATTGATAGGCTGAACTATGACTCCACAAAAGATGCAGGGTAAGCCTATTAATTTTCTTTACCAAATTACTTATTATTTAACTTTATTAAGGGAAATACAACATTATCATGATGTGAAAATGCAGTACAAAAATAAGCATTTAGTTTGATTTTTAAATTCAGTCAGCATCTATAGTTTGTAATGCAATCCCTTTTATGGTATATTAAAATAAGTGTTAGTGAAACATAATTTTGATTCTATACAGCTGAACAGCCTCATATAAAATTATGAGTGCAACAGATGTTTCTACTGGCTCATTTAGAGCACTTCTCCTTTCATTCCCATCAGCTGATGAGGTGCCCTTCTATGTTACAAGGAATTCCTTTTACATCACAGAGGTACAGCTGGTTAAAAACACCATCTGCACGTCTAAACGCCTGGATTGTATTTAGCCACACTCGAGAACATAAGAATGCCTGCTGAAAGATGACGTTTTACATTATAATGGATGGCATTTACCCACATTCAATGGTTATGTCTGCAAACATTGTTTATACTGTCAAAAAAGTCGAAGTGTGTTTTTACCAGCATTTGTTATATGGTGCCAATTTGGACCAACACACATTCAACATGTGTGTGATCTAACCACTTTTTTCTAACCAATGTAGCTAGCTTTTCTGAAGGGTATATCACTGCACTACTCATATCCTAAAGGTAAATCTTCCCATTAATAAGAGTGTGGTAATTCACACATAAAGTCTATGATATTACTAATGCCACAGTGCAGTGAAGCCCTAGTCCACACACTGGGTTCCCACTGCCTGGCAAACAGCATTCTGAACTTATTCCTAGATGTAGGTTTCAGGACCTCTGATTCTCAAAAGGCTCAGTTAACTCTGCCTTTAAACATCCAACTATTTCAGAGGGTTAGCCAGTTAGACAAAACTCACTAAAATCTATTTCATCTTACCTCTCCCCCTATAGAACTCCTGTTAACCACTGCAGCTCCTTTAACTAAGATGAAATGACACATTTCTACTCCTTGACTTCAAGAGCCAAAGCACTTGCTTTCTCACAAATATTCAGTTGTTTTTTCCCACCAAACTAGTTTACTTCAGCAAAACTTATAGTCAGTGAAACTGCCTCTGTATCATTCAAATAAGAAAAACAAGGTTTGTACAAGCAGTTGCTCTGAAACACTAAACAAAGTTTAAGACATTCAGATATATTTTCTATTGATATGATACAGATTTGTTATTGATCAAGAGACAGAAGTTGAATCTTTAAACTAATGTGTAGTACAAAAGCTGATTTACATTTATTTTAAGGAAGAAACAACTCATCTAACTGAAATCTGATACATGTAAATTTCACCCTTACTCCTGGAAAACAGGTTCTTTAAGCAGTTGTTCACATTTGCCCTTCACAGTAGGACTTTAGTTATCCAAATCTGTCACAAGAAGAGTAGATAACAGAAGATGCTAAGAAGTTTGCTGCAAAACATACTGTTTTCTAACTAATAAAGATCACACATGTCACAGAATATGGCCATGTTTTGAAGCATTACTATGTTGTCCATTTTTTCTAAATATTGCATCTGTTTGTCAGCTTCTGCAAATGTAGAAAACATATTTATTTTATTTTTTTTTAATTAAATGGTTTTTCTTCTCAAATGTAATAATGAATAATTCCAAAGATATTATCTGGACTCACATGCCTACATTTCCTAGTTCTATTTCACTAGGGTTGCTAAAATTCTCAGCAAGTACCTGCCTTTACTTTTATGATCTAAAAAGTCAAAAATCACAACACATGGATAATTTGATGAACCACCTCTGCAATAATAGTTTTAAAGGAAACACAGGCCTGGAACTTCAAGATTCTGAGACCCCAACTACACCTCTGGTGACGATAATGCAAATATCTCTGAGAAATGCAACTTCAGGAGGATCTAAATATCCACAGTTTTGTTGTTTGCTTCTTCAATTTTTCTTTTAACAATTATTTGTAATTAAGTCAGAACCTTCAAGGCCAGATCATTAATTGTTGCATACTGAACAGTCAGTTTTACACTACTGAAACAAGCAAGATTAGTAGTTTGTCAGTTTAAAATGACTCTATTTTCCATCCTGTTGTACTGATGGGAGACTTTATTAATCAAAAGCATGATATGTAGAAGCAGAGGGAATAAATCTGTCTTAATAAGGCACTTTCTATTGTTCAGAAATAACTACCATCTAAAGCAACATTATTTTTCTTTGACTGTGTTTAATAGCAGACTTCAATTTGGAAATCATTAGAGGCAGAGAGAGAAATTTATTGCAAGAATTGGACATTTTAAAGTAACAGTTAAAAACAGTTCTCCAGAAATCTTGCAGAGGTTTATTTGCTACCTGCTGATGCACCTCATATAACTTGTAAGTCAACCCAGATCTAGAGCAATGTTCTGGTCACTGCTGGTTACTCACCAAAGTTACATGATTTACTGTGAAGTCACAAAGGGAGAAGAAAAGTGCTCTGACATGTTGGAGTCACACATGAAGTTACACACTTCAGTCAAAGAATTGTGTCCTTGGCTAGGGAATTACAGTAGTTTTGTTAATTTTAGGAGACTAATCTACTTAAACAAGTATTACTGCTGAATAAGTATCTGACAAGGCTATCAAAACAAATGCAGAGCTTGCATTAATATTTAAAATAGCATCAAGATATTGAGTCTACCTGTCAGATGGTAGTCTTGGCTAAGATGGATGCGTAAAACAAATCTACTTGCCCTCCAGCTTTTTTTTTGGTTTTTGATTTTTGATTTTTTTTGTTTTGGTTTTGGTTTTTGGGGGGGGATTTTTTTGTTTTGTTTTGTTTTGGGGTTTGTTTGAGGGGGTCATAAAACAATTCTGAGTAAATTGTTTCATGACCTATCCCATACAACACTGTCATACCTTGTGTTTTATTTCATGAACTGAGAGAATGCAGACTCTGCTTTTGTTATAAAATAGTATAATTGTCAGTTTTGAAAGATTTGTTTCCAGCACAAATCTTCCTTTTCAGAAATCAAATGATCAGAAAAAAACATATAGAAAATAAATAACTATAAGAGTCCCCCAGATCTTTCAGAGCGTCATCACTGTCACTTCACCAAATAATTCCACTAAAAATATCTATTTGATTTTGAAGTGGAAAAGCTTTGACTCAGACTCGTCCATCTCTTCATAATATAGCTGATGGTTTTATTTAGCAATGTTCCATATGTATTGCCAGCCTACTTGTAAGGTTCTTATGGGGACATTGATATTATTCATAAAGTAACAGAATTAGGAAGAAAGAGTCCTTTTCCTTATAGAAATGCTATTTTGCATCTAGAGCAACATTCAGAAACTATGAGAGAAGGATTGCTCAATTCTGAGGTATTTTAGCAGCTAGAATCCAGCCCACAGCTACATCACATGCCCAGAGGCTTTTATGGTCAACTTTAAACATGGGTAAGACCTTTAATACATATTCAAGTTGTCCCAAATTTAAGATTCACTTCACAAAACCCTAACAAAATCGACATTCTGATTATGTTCACGTAATAAGCTAACCAGTTGTGGTCTAAATGATGCAGCAGATTCTCTTTCTGAGGCTGCCAAGAGACTGAATAAAGCTGTAAATCTACATTACTTAAAGCCCATCTATGACATCCTGAATACTTGGGTTCTGAACCCTGAATACACAGAATGAAGTTGGCACAATACAGTAGAACACAGGATGAAGAACAGGGTGAATCTTCTGTACTGAAGTAGTTAATTATACAGACTGGATTCAGATCAACAGCAACTTAAAAAAAAATAAACTGTAGCCAAGAAAATAATTATTCTGTCACATTTCCTGAGAACCTTCCCATGCATCCCATACATAAAATCTGAATACCTCTTTGCTAGAGCGTATTTTCTTTTAAATCCAGGAAAACACTGCAACAGAGTTAGAATGCAAAACCAGTCTTGTTTTCAAAAATCTTTTTTCACTGAAGGACGCTACAATACAAAACACCCACAGAATCTCTGCTTGCAGGTTTTGTCTCATTAGTTCCAGATTTCAATGTGGGGTTTAATTAGATAAGTTTTGAAGGGCTTTGAAACAGTAAACTGAGTTTAAAAAAAAATAAAATCACAAAATAAGTTTCTCTGAAAAGAACCACCATAATATGGAGACCTTGCTCTAAAGGCCTTAAAAATAATATTAATAACACAGCTCTACAGGAACAATATTTATTGAATAGCACTCAAAATATGCTACATAATTATTTAATTAAAGCCTCTATAAAAGAAAAACAAGCCTAAAGAAAAATCTGCACATCCTTACTGTATTACTAGAATTCCAGAAAATTACTGTGGATATCCAGGCAACCATTCACCTGCTGCTGTCAAACTAAAAAAGAACAGTTACCCTGGCAACTGCTGTATTTCTTATTACACTGCCTTTCTGCCAAGACAAAAACAAGGTCTCAGGAGAGAGTTGTGGAGGCCATGTGGGTTTTACATTTTCATTGGCAATGTCCCGAGGGACATAACAGCAGATTTGCAAAGCTCTCCTAATTTAAAATTAGATAGAATATGCATGCATTTTCACTATATGAAATGAAAGGACATCCAGATATAGTCTCCATCTTAATTAATATATGGACCATAAAATTTAAAGGGAGAGTTTTGTGACCTTAGTATTAAAAATATACAACAAAACTACACATTATAGCAAAAAACAGTCTTTATAAAGAAGGGAAGGAGTTCAGTGACTTCAGAAGATGTGCCTTTTGCATTCTGGAATGTCCAAAGGACAAGATGATGTTCTTGGCATTACTTATGTAGACCTTGCACATAGGCAGAATATATCCACTTCCCTCACCTACTCTGTAGCAACACAAACTTGCACCTTGTTTACCAAAGCTGCAAACTAAAGTTTAACCAGCTCTGCCCTTCCTGCAGACAGTACTTTCTCGACATGCTCCAGGATGTCCACAGGGAATTTTTGCCCAACTTGAGGTCTCCCCACTGCTCCTTCCTGTCCTTGCATCCCAGTTCCCTACAGCAACCACTGACCTTTCCAACCAGGCTGGGGGTTCTGGCTATTTTCACAACAAATGTTTGGCAGCAGAGTAACAGAGCTCTTCCCAGACTTCAGTTTGCAGGCAGAACATAAAAACTTCAACTTTATCAACTATAGGCACTGTTTGTGACAGATGTTACTTTAGTACATGCATTTGAAATATAATCACTGCTGTGTCTAACCAGGCTAATCTGAACTCAACTTTCATGGCTTATTAATAATTTTCTTGTTTTATTATCCCAACTACAGTTAGCTTAAACCACCTAAACTTCTTTTGCCCAATTACAGCAGAATAATGCCTCTCAAATTTAATTTACATAGGGAAAAACTATAAACCTGATTCCTTATAAGATTCATCTAATGCCACTTGAATTTTATCAAAATATGTATTGTACCATTTCTATAGAATTGTATAGAATTATATAAAGTGTACTATAGGATACTTACTGTGGCATCACTTACTGCCTATATCACATATGGCTACCATGTATGAGCTAGAACTTATGAAATTTTAAGGAGTTTTACAAAATAAAATTGTCTTATTACTACATTTTGCAGGATTTTCCTAAAGAAAAGCAATATGCATTTATAAAAAATCTGACATAAAAATAAGAAACTATACAGCTAATTTTAAAATTATCTAAAAGGGTCACAATTATGATGAAAAAAACACAATTTAACATATTTGGCAAGGGAAACTTCTGTACCTCTATACTTTGTATACTGTACCTCTATACTTATACTATGTATTAAGTTACAACACTGGCATCTAAGAAGCCTAATTAACTTTTCTATTCCAATCTTGAATTTGACATTTTGACAGAGATTAAAAAACTGACTTAAATATCCGTTCCTAAAAAGTATGGAGAACAGTGGCTGCTTCTATCTCTACACAAATAAACTTGCTTATATATTGACATTTTTCAAAACTAAAAGACAGGTAAAAAAACCCAAATCTATTAAGGCAGACACGAGGTATTTAAAGTAGAATAGTTAAGACAATGAGGATGTGGCATATCAAGAAATACACTATTGGATACAAAGCAATCCAATCAAATTTTTGTGTGACTGGTTTTTCACTGAATGACCAAAGATTTCTCATTTGGTGCTGATACAAAGAACAGCTTTTGTACCTGGAACCTGTCAGTGCTGTCAACTGAGTCTGTATCAGGTGGATGGAATTTGAAACATTTTCTATTTAAGGTCTGAGGACATGCTTTGCACATGAAAGCATTTTAGTAATTGTGGCTGTTTATCTGATCGTTTGACAGGTTACAACCACTGCTATCCTAATTATTTCATTCTAGTGTTTCCCAGTTAATGAGAACTTCAGCCTGAAATTGCTTAAATATATCTTAAGAAAAAAACAAACTAAAACAAAAACACCTCACCTCCCTCAACCCTTTCACTAAATTAGTACAGCAAAATCTAGTCAGTGATTGAATTTGAAAGCTTTTCTTTAATTTTAGATGTCATCTTGAATACATACATTTTAGACCTAAAGACTAAACTACTGCTTTCTTTTTTATACTATAACAAAGTCATTTAATCCTCTCTGAAATCATATGTAAGCCAGCCTAAAACAAGGTTTCTCTTACTTTCCTAATTGACATTTGCACTGTACCTTACATTCCCATTGTCTAACCACCACATAGGATCTCTAAGAAGAGAATCAGAAACTAAATTTTCCAGAAAACTGCTACAGGTCAGTGTAACCTCATCTTTTAGGGTCTTGCCTACATGTCAGAAATGCTGCAGTCTTATTTCCCACTGATTTGATATAAGGATACAGTTCTCCCACATTCCTGGTTCAGTATTTTTTTGGATATGTGTAAGTAAATCTTTGTTCTTTCCATGTCTGGACTTGTTCTGCTTTATAGAGATAGCATAGCTCATAATATAATACTTTTATTCAGAATAAAAATACTTTTATTCTATTATGTTTATACAGTTTATTGTCACTTGTTTTTCTGGTTTTCTTTTACTTCCTGGATAAAGTATCAAAAAAATTTATGATTCATGCAATTCCCTGAATATAGGGATAATTTTCAGTGCTATTACATATTATTTTTATAGTTACTCTTACACTGGTTTTGTTCTTCTCTTATACCAGCCAAGCCACTGAAAACAGCAGTGGCTCTGTTTGACAGCACCTCCACACCATAATGTAATTGGAGCCAGGAGAATGTGCACTGCCCAAGGTGGTGAGACACAAAATGGAAAATCAAAGATTTTATAGCCTGTGAGCAGAAATCACTTTCCATTTCTCTTTACAGTATTATTTATCACCCGGCACCCTTGTGTTTTGGTGTGGTTGGGGAGTGTATTATCACTTTTACTATCCTGTTGATCTTTGCTGGAACCTTAGTGTGGTGCAAACTACTGCAAGAGGCCAAGCTGTCATGAAGTGAGGTCAGAAACAAACTTATTTGAACATTTCCAACATAGACTTTGTGCTTAAATTTTGAGGAAAATACTCTTCATGTGACAAACTAGGAGGATCAAGGAGTAACTTTGCATTACTTGTAACGGCAGAGCTCTATTTGAGAGAGTCTTTAGCAACAGATTTCCCATTACTACTGCTTACTAGGAGCCTAATAAAGTTTGCATTAATGCTTTGACTCAGAACTGCATATTATCAGTATTTCACCAATTTTCAGTTGTGCAACTGTCTTAGCTCCATAAACACAATCCTAGTGTACAGCTAGAACAGAGAGAGGGGATCACCTTCAAAAAAAGGATTAAAAATTAGGTATGTAAATTAATGTCTGTATGGTTTTTTATACTTTTAGATGGAAGAGGACTGTTTGATTCCATATCAAATTTAGATTATGGATTCAACTTCTTCAAAAAGGTTTTTCAAGTACATTACCTTTTCTTTACAATACACACTTGGGCTTTCTTTGAAAGAAGACATCTTCTTGGTTTTGAAATAAATCAAGAACCCTGCACACAGATAAAACAGTTTATCAATAACTTAGATAATTCAAAATACTGTATCTGTCTAATAGACAGACTGGGATTTCCCAAACTAAACTGAAGAGAGATAATACCAGAATGGTGCCTTTAATAGTAACTTTTCTCCTACAGCAAGCTAAAGGGCTAATGCACAGATTTTATGGGCATTAACATAGTTATACCTATTACACAGGCATGTTAACTAAAGCCAGATGAAGCACCTGTCTCAATACCTCTCACCTCTGTCATCAGACTAAAAGTAGAGAACCCACATAACCTCTATTCCAATCTGATACCTTACTAAGGCATACTTCCTCTGATTGTAATATTATTAGATGCTCTGTTTCACAAAATTACTGATGCCAGAGGATTCAAAATCAAAAGTCATTATATACACAAGATACCACAAAACTCAATTTTAACTTCATTAAAGCAACAAAATAGCTGACAACTGGAGCCATCCTATGATGTGTCTCTTAATCTCAGAAAATACATTAAATAATCAGAAATTCAGCCTTAGGACTGCTGCTACATTAATGTAGTCAAGAAATCATAGAGATATTTCTGGTGCTGACAAGAGCTAAGAATACTAAAATGCAAGACTGCAGAAATAAAAGGTAAAAATAATTCATGACATTAACTAAAATATAACTGTTGAAGGCTGAAAGACTATGATTAAGAGGACATGGAATGCTAAGCAGCATTTAAAAGAGAAAAATGAAGTCCTTTGTTACCATAGTATAGAGCAAGGACAGTATAATATTGTTAATGAAATTACACATTCCTGACCACTTTCCAGAAGTTCTGAAATAATTCTAAAAAACAATGAAATAAATAGTACCTGTCTATAGTAACTTATGAATAACTGGAAAACTATAAAAGTTTATTTTTGTAAAAAGGTTTTGTGTTGGTTTTCATGATAATCTAATAAATACTAGTTTTGGAAAATATTATTTTAGGTATTGCAAATCACTCAGCTTCCTCTTAGTTATTTCATACTTCATGTTTCTCCTCAGTCATTCTTCTCTAGTCTTGCTATTACCCAAATATCAAGCTGGTCTTCCTACTAATTTATATAGTTTATAAAACTGATCAACAGCATTTCACAGCCTGCATATTCCAAAGCGTACAAAAATAACCTCTGCTGTGGTGTCCACTTCCATATACTTTACCTTTGGCTTTTTGAAACTCACACCTAAATGTATCAAGTCAATGGCTTCAGAATATGACTTTCACAATGCAAAGTCCTGCTGCTTATAGAATCATAGAATCGGCTGGGTTGGAAGGGACCTCAGAGATCATCAAGTCCAACCCTTGATCCACTACCACTGTGGTTCCCAGCCCATGGCACTGAGTGCCACATCCAGTCTCTTTTTAAATATCTCCAGGGATGGAGAATCCACTACTTCCCTGGGCAGCCCATTCCAATATCTGATCACCCTCTCCGTAAAGAAATTCTTTCTAATATCCAACCTAAACCTCCCCTGGCACAACTTAAGTCCATGCCCTCTTGTCTTGCTGATAGTTGCCTGGGAAAAGAGCCCAACCCCCCCCTGGCTCCAGCCTCCTTTCAGGGAGTTGTAGAGAGCGATGAGGTCTCCCCTGAGCCTCCTCTTCTCCAGGCTGAACACCCCCAGCTCCCTCAGCCTCTCCTCACAGGACTTGTGCTGGAGTCCCTTCACCAGCCTGGTTGTCCTCCTTTGGACCTGCTCCAGGACCTCAGTCTCCTTCCTGAACTGAGGGGCCCAGAACTGGACACAGGACTCGAGCTGTGGCCTCACCAGGGCTGAGTACAGGGGCAGAATCACTTCCCTGGACCTGCTGGCCACGCTGTTCCTGATCCAGGCCAGGATGCCATTGGCCTTCTTGGCCACCTGGGCACACTGCTGGCTCCTGTTCAGCTTCCTGTCAATCCAGACTCCCAGGTCCCTCTCTGCCTGGCTGCTCTCAGCCACTCTGTGCCCAGCCTGGAGCTCCCCATGGGGTTGTTGTGGCCAAAGTGCAGGACCCGGCACTTGGCCGTGTTGAACCTCATCCCATTGGAATCAGCCCAACTCTCCAGTCTGTCCAGGTCCCTCTGCAGAGCCCTCCTGCCTTCCAGCTGATCCACACTCCCCCCCAGCTTAGTGTCATCTGCAAATTTGATGATGCTGGACTCAATCCCCTCATCTAAATCATCAATAAAGATATTAAACAGAACTGGTCCCAACACTGATCCCTGGGGGACACCACTGGTGACCGGCCGCCAACTGGATCAGCACCGTTCAGCACCACTCTCTGGGCCCGGCCCTCCAGCCAGTTCCTAACCCAGCACAGAGTGCCCCTGTCCCAGCTGTGGGCTGACAGCTTTTTCAGGAGAATGCTGTGGGAGATGGTGTCAAAGGCTTTGCTGAAGTCCAGGCAGACCACATCCACAGCCTTCCCCTCATCCACCAGGCGAGTCACCCGATCATAAAAGGAGATCAGGTTGGTCAGACAGGACCTGCCCTTCCTGAACCCGTGCTGGCTGGGTCTGATCCCTTGTCCATCCTGTAGGTGCTGTGCGATTGCCCCCAGGATGATCTGCTCCATAACCCTGCCAGGCACTGAGCTCAGGCTGACAGGCCTGGAGTTTCCCAGGTCCTCCTCCCGTCCCTTTTTGTGGATTGGCATGACATTTGTCAACTTCCAATCATCTGGGATGTCCCCAGTGAGCCAGGACTGTTGGTAGACGATAGAGAGAGGCTTGGCGAGCTCTTCTGCCAGCTCCCTCATCACCTTTGAGTGGATCCCATCTGGTCCCATAGACTTGTGGGGATCCAAGTGGCTCAGTAGGTCACTGACTGTTTCCATCTGGATTACAAGGGGGCTTCAGATTACAGGGGAGCACTGACTGTTTCCATCTGGATTACAGGGGGGTTCAGATTCTTGTCTCTTTCTACAAGTTCCAGAAGCCAGCTGTCCTCAGGACAACCTGTCTTACTGTTGAAAACTGAGGCAAAGAAGGTGTTAACTACCTCAGCCTTTTCTTCATCTTTGATAACTATATCCCTGCCCACGTCCAGTAAAGAATGGAGGTTTTCCTTGCCCCTCCTTTTGCTGTTGATGTATCTGTAGGACTTTTTGTTATCTTTCACAGAGGTGGCGAGATTCAGTTCAAGTTGTGCCTTCGTCTCTCTAATTTTCTTTCTACACGATCTAACTATATTTCTAAATTCTTCTTGAGTAGTCAGCCCTTTTTTTCCATAATCCATAGGCTCTCTTCTTTACCCTAATTTTTTTCAAAATCTCCCTGTTCAGCCAGACCAGTCACTTTCCCCGCCAGCTCGCCTTTCGGCACACTGGGACAGCCTGCTCCTGTGCTTTCAAAACTTGCTTCTTGAATTACATCCATCCCTCCTGGACCCCTTTGTTTTCAAGGGCTGTTTCCCAGGGTACATTCTTAACTAGTTTTCTGAACAGGCCCTCTGAAAATTTGCCCTCTGGAAGTCCAACCTGTGTAAGAAACCTTACATGTTGCTTGGTTTCCACTGTAACTTTCACTTATGGATCCAGGATGGTTATCAGACAGAGTAATTCTCTCAGGTAAGTATGTATGTACATGAGATTTTATAAAAATCTGATCAGATTTCATCCTAATGTGCTGGAAGACTCACTTAATGTTCCAAATGAGAACAGCAGCAGTGTAATTACCTCATACCAATTACTTCTTTTCAACACTAAACCTAAAACCAAGCTGTTCATATGAAATCCCTCCATTATTTGCTGAAAAGAAAAAAAAAACAAAAAACAAAAACTTGAGCTATTACAACAGATTCTGTAGGTAATTATCTCTGCATCTTGGAAACATTAAACAATAGTGGAAGAAAGATGGCAAATGATACTAAAATCTGTCATGACAAGAATACTCTTTCCAAATAGATTTCAGGACTCAGATTATTCCAAGTGCTTTTAACAGCTTTCAGTAACTGATTCATAATGTCACCAGCATTTTCACTGCACAGGAACTGAAAACAGACAGGTTGTGCTGTTATCCACTTTGTCTGATTGAGGAATGCTGATCACAATGTTGAACTCAGTCCACTGATATAATTGCTTTTTTCCTAGCAAAAGAAGCATCCATACTAAATTATTCCTTCTTGCCCCATGTTTCAGCTGTGCACCTGTAACACTGAAATCCCAACCTGTTTCCCCACAGTCTAACTGAAACAAAAAATAAAATGCTAATTATTTTCTGCATATTTTGCCCAACCAATAGGTTTTCAGGACACAGTTGATGCAAGGGGTTCTCAGAAGCACAAAACACAGGGCTTTTCCTCCACTTACATCTTTCTAGATTGTCTTAAGGTGAGATATAGAAAGGATGCCAAGATGCTGATGACATCTGGACAAGGCATAACACCTTGTACTTTGGCAGCACTTGGAAGAGTATTCTGTGTAGTGAATAGAACTATGTAGTACTATTCTATGTACTGAATCCAGAGAATCTAGTGTCAGTAAACCATAAACCCCCCCAAAAAAATTCCAAGTGACAATTACCACATTGCCTCTGCAATTTTTTGTGAGGACATCCACCATCCATGTGCTTATGGGAAAGACTTAAGCCTATGCTGTACTTAAGCCTTAGACCTGTAACAGTAAGCTACAGACACTGCAGAACACAGGAGGTTCCACATCATCATGAAAAGAAGGAGCAATGCAAATTCTAAAACAAAATTGATCTTGCAACAACTGACTATCTTTGAGACCACACAGGCAAACCATTTGTGCTGCTGCTGTTACGTACTACTTCAGTGCACAAGAAATGACTTTATCAAAACATTCAAATATAGCTGCCAATCAAGCATGGCCATCTCAGCTTAATAAAACTGTCCCCATAGCTAACAGTGTTTTGGGAGATAAATTTTTCCCTTTGACAAAAAAGTAGAAAAACAGTTACCTTGGGATAGGTTTGAGCATTAAACCATAACAACTGCTTCGACTCTCAGTCTCCCTTTCCAATGACTATTTTTATCCTAACTCTATTTTTCACATAACTAGGTTAACAGAAGTGAAGCCTGCACAAACCACAGTTTCCACCTTTCCAAAGGCCCCAATGTGTATCAGTTATGTGCAAAAGTGAAGAACCCAGCCCAGGTCCATGAATGCTGCCTTGGGTGCCAAAACTTCAATGCACCAAAACAAGTGACCTCTTACAAAACTGGAAATGTTGCTCTTTCTCTCAATTTAACTCCATATAAAGTTCAAGTCAGAATTCAGAGAACATAAGAATTTAAAATATCATCAATACACAAAAAACAGTGACAGTAAAAAAAAATAATTTAGTGCATTTGATTTCTTATTCAGTAGAAAAAAAGCTTCACAAAGCAATTCACAACCCTGTTAAGTACCTGAATTTAGGATTCTGCAAGCCTATTTTTATGATAATCAATTCTTGAAAAGAATACTCAGGGTTAAAAAGCACATTTGCAACCTTTTCTACAATATGTCTCTCTTTGGTAAGTGCCAGAGGCAGAACCCAGCTGCAGTCTTAGTATTTAACTGTAAGTGGACGATATTTATTCAGCTAGTACAATTTTCTGACATTTGTATTACCTCAACAGACACCACTGCCTTTGGAAATTCTATTTCAGATTGAGCTAATTGAACTTTTGAAGGCATGGTAATCTTGCAATGGATCAGCAGCACTGGTTATGGCTTTGAAGGGGCAACGTACCATAGAAATGGATATTTTTTTTTTCATCTCCAGTGAAAAGGAATCAAGTTGCATAGGAAAATAAATTAACTTTGAGTGAACCAGCCCCCTAGAGGTATAATATCTAAATGCCCTGTTCCCACAATGAATGTACATTTACACACTAAAGTTGAAGTCTCATCTTTAGGAATAAGAGTAAAAATATTCTAAACTTAAGTTTACTGTTTTTATTGAATATATTAGGCTAAGAGTATTTGAAGAATTAGAATGTACACATTATATACTCAAGGTAAAACATTTATTCTGGAGATTCTCTGGTGAATAGAACTGTGGAATTTAAACCTAATTATTGCAATTGATAAATTTTCTAACTTAGAAGTCATTAATCTAAATCCAGGCCATGTGAAATAGCAAACAAGCACTAAAATGTACAGTTTTCTATCTTATAATAATTGGTATTCTCAAATGGGAACCATGGAGATGCAACAAACCTTCTTCTGTAAATAATATAAGCCATTCTCCTAGATGCCTCTAAAAGAGTCCAGGAATAATTACAGTTGGGAACTCCACCCCATAGCTGGGACCCAAATCCTTTTGATTTGAGGAAGTATGATCTTTCACTGTATATTACTAACCTGATGCATAAGATTAAGCCTTCCATAGCATGCAACGATAATATATTAAATCAGTATATATTAATATATTAAATCTTAGAAGATTACTTGAAGGCCATTGGGATCAAATCAAATGTCTACTGGGACCAAGTCCAGATGACCACCTCTTATGTCAGGGAGAACTAGCCAAAGCCCAAGTAATTATTAATTAAAATTCTTATTTGATGACTTAACCTGATATACAAATTTGTCTTTCTACAAAGGTAAGCATTATTAGAAGTAAAGGATAAATTTTCATTCAAAGATGGACATTTTGTGTGAAAAGAATCTGAAAGTTATCACCAGGGAAAACCTACTGGAAAATAGACAATCTGCAAGAAATTGATAGGTAAACAATGAAATAACCTTTTAAAACACCACAGTCTGAGGAGACAATTTTATAGTATATTCTGTTTACTAGGATGTAAACCAATGCTTGATTATTTCTAATAATTCACAATAAATAACAAGTATGACCTTTTCTGAAACAAATATTTCATTTAGGCGTACAAAAAGATGAAAAATCAATATGTTCTTACCACACAGGGTCAACACTCAGTAACTAGCGCACTTCTAAAAGCTACAATTGCAAGCCTCAACACAGGCTATTTCCTTAGAATCACACTGAACTGTAAACCTAGAAAATATTATCAAAGATCTCTGTCCACATTTTACTGTTGAAATTTCTCTCTCTGTAAAGTAATAGTAACTCTCCTTTTGAAGGTTCATATTAATGAAAGAAAAATATTGAAAAATACCTTAGTTATTTGGCTTCAGGCTTATTTACTGAAGTACACTTTTTCTAAATGAAGAATCAGTGACTCCACTAATTATACTGCCACCCCACCATGCCACAGCAAAATTCTGCTTGCTGCAGCAACCAGAAACAGTGAACACACAGGACAATTCCTTGTATGAGGGCAAAGACAGCTTGTGAAGTTATTCCTGCAAATGAAGGAGAGGAAGAACCTGCATGAAGCAAAACTATTACCTGTGCCAGAGATAATTAGCCAACCAAATATCCAAGCTCTTAATGGGAAGAAATACAGGCCTTAATAGTGTCATTGGCCACTGGATTGTCTGAAGACATCTTTCAGCAAGAGTGCCTGTAAGTCTTCCAAGACTAAGTTATTTAATGCAAAGGCAGTGCCAGTGTCTCTGCATCCTGCATACTTAATGACAACCTAAATAAACCTCTCATGAAAAAACAAGCATTGAAATTAGATTGTTTCCTTTAAGCTTTCCTTCTTCTCCCATGTGGGTTCTGCACAGAGGGGCTTTGGTAAAAGGGAAGGGACTACAGGGGGGGCTCTTGTGAGAACCTGTTAGAAGCTTCCTTGACTCCAAGTCAGACCAAATTCCGGCCAAGGCTGAGGGCATTGGTGACAGTGGTAAAGCCTCCACAATAATATATTTAGGAAGGAGTGGGGGGTGGGGAGGAACTGCAAAAAGACCTGGAGTGGAGAAAGGAGGGGGATTTGAGAGGAGTACCTGAGCAGAGATATCAAGGTCAGTGAAGGAGGAGGGGGAGGAGGTGTGTTGGAGCAGAGACTCCCATGCAGTCTATTGTAAGAGAGAAACTCATGAAGGTCTAGTATTATGTTTAATAGAAAGACTAATATTATGTTTAATATCTTCATTGATGATTTCGATGAGGGAACTGAGTCCATCATCAGCAAATTTGCAGATGACACTAAGCTGGGGGGCAGTGTGGATCAGTTATATCTTCCATTAAATTTCAAGTTTCTCTCAATCACTTTTGTCTTTGTTATTTTTTCAAGAGATACCATCTTGAGAATGGTTATTTTTGAGTTTAAGCTACTTTACTGCTGGCACTAGACCTTTAAAATAAAGCTAGCATATGTTTTCTACTCCTGCAGATAAACACAATCTTCTTTTAACAACATAAAGTCTCAAAAATGTGATTCACTCCCAAAAAAGTAAAGTAAATTATACACCTCACTGCTCCAAAGAACACTCCAAAATTTTCCCATGCTTTCACAGACCTTCCTCACCCTTAGCATGAGTGTCAAGATGTCTTTCATCAGTTTATTAAGGGGCTTAATTGAAAGATTGGACTCTCTTATTGTGTCTTCAGATCAAGAAACACGCAGTCAATTGTTTTATTATAGTAAACTGTATATATTTATACATATTTATTTTAACAGACCTACTTTAATACTTTCTATCACAAAATGAAATAGAGAAATCCACTCCTATGTTAAATATAAAAAGAAGATATATTTATATGTAACTATTTTGCTTGGTTTATCTTGAGTGCCAGTGAACTGTTTTAATGAAGTTGTAAGAAATTTACTTTCATATCATACATAAATGTCCATTTGTTTACTAGACACATTACTGAGGTAAAAAATTTTATACTCTGTAGCTTTATATCTTGTTTACACACCATGAATATGTGAAGTTTCCACAAGAGAAACCTATAAGACATATTGATGACCCATAAGACATGCAAATTCAGAGTGAATTCTCATAACCAGATTATACACAAAAACTTTGGGGCAAAATGGAAAAGGAAATGAAATATTTAACATGAAATATTTGCTAACTCTTAAGTGACACTCCTCTCAAGAATATGCAACACTTCATCTGATCAGTTAAAAGACAGTGTCCTTAAGTTCTTATAATGCACATAAGAAAAAAAAACAACAAAACAAACAAAAAAGAAAAGCAAAAGAAAAAACCCAGCTCCTTAGCCTCTCCAAAAAAACCCTAAGACAAAACCCAAATAGAAACACAACACACTGTCTGAGCAAAAGATAACACACAAAGAGCAAACCTGAAAGAGGGAACTGGAGGAAAGCCGAAGTCAAAATTCTGACCTAGGAACTGTCATCATGAAAGTCTTCTTCTGGGTTCTTAAGCTTTTCTTGTTGGTAGTAAAAAAGCTCTATGTTCTTGCCAAACAGAATTTCCCCCTAATTTTTTAGGTAACTTTTATGCTTTAAGTAAACTTCACAAGATAACCAGACCCTGCTACACTGTCTGAATACACCCTACGCATGTGTTTGAATTGGAAATTTTTTTTTCCAAGCAAAAATAAAATTTAAAAAAAAAAAAAAAAAGTGACTGGAGACAGAAGTACCAACAAGCTGTTTGATGGTTCTGCTGTAAATATTACTCTTTAAGTGGACCAATTCCACCCTGAGGGAAATGTTTTTCTTTCAGAAAAAAAATAAAACAAAATCCTCTTTAAGCTTCAAATGCAAGAAAAATAAGTATTTTTTTCTGGCAAATCACACCAAGTCCTGTTTAAAAAATGAAAAGTAAAAAAAATCTTGTTAATGGCAGAGTCTTTAGCAGTATAAACTTTCACAGAAAACTAATAAAAGTGAAAATCGTAAAAAGCCATCATTTAAATCAAGTAGCTGAATGCAATGATTCTCATTGCTATTGATTGAAATTTACACTGACATTTTCATTTAATATAATCAACCAGTACTGTTCCACTTCAATTAGACAGAAAAAAAAGATGCAGGCTAGTTTTCCATAATATAATGCTGGTATTCAGGTCACGTATGTCCTACAGAGGAGGAAAGTGGAAAAAAGTTATTTAGTAAGATCAGAGCAAGGAAGAAAAGGCAATGGATCCTTGATCTTCCCCATCCTAACAGCTGGAGCAACTTCTTTTGAGCTATTACTTTTCTACCCCAAAAGCTCTCATCCCTTTCTTAACTTGCTCACAGCCAGCCTCCATTGGGAACTGTTCTGAACTTCATAGAAAGAATTTAGACAGATTATTTCTCAGCATAATTTTCTGTTTAGACTTCAGGTTTAGAAAAGAATTGTGTCCTTATCTTTAAGGACTTGACTTATTTTACTGAAAGACAAACAAGCATTTCCAACAGACCCAACCAGTTCAGACCTCTCTGCTGGAGCTCCATCTGACTATCTAATATTTACTGGTCAGTTCTAAAACTCATCATCATGAAGCCCCTGTGAGACAGCCAAGGGAAGACACTGATGAGCAACATCAAAAATATCTAACTGATAGCATGAATGGAAAACAGACGGAAGTTGAAGCATTCCTTGTAATATTCAAAACAAAAGAAATTTGAAATCTCCCTAGATTACTCATATTTCTCAAATACAGAACATCTTTATTTTGAAGAGACTTGGATAGGTAGGTGTTATGAGGAGAGAAAAGGTGCTGTTTTAATTAAAAAAAAAAAAAACAAAACAAAAAACAAGCAAACAACCAACAACAAATAAAGTGAGTAAAACTGCTTGAATAAAGAATTAAGAATATAAGAACTACTCCATTGTGTCATCCTTTGCTCCACCCAGAAGTCTGTCTCAGACTCGGGCACTTCACAGCTTCTTGAAGTGAGAAAACCCAGAATTTCTACCTGCTGCATCAAAACCCATTTTCTTTCACCTGGTTTAAACTGATTTCATAGGGGTTTCAGGGACTGCACCTTAGGTTCCAAACTGTGTAATCTGGGGAGTTACAGTTCTGCTTGCCATCACCTTTCTCCTAAACTACCACCTTTATGTTTTTGTATGATTTTTTGATCACATACCCTTTCAGCTTTTTCCTGCCAAAACAGTCACCTTCATCAGGGTTGGTATTCCATCTCTTCTGCCTATTTCTAGGTGAAGTAGTGTGGTCATAGATTTTTTTCCTTCCAAAAACTTGAAATCATTAATTTCTGAAAAAACATCAAAATGTTTTATGAAATAGAACAGAGATAAAATCTTTCACACTTTGACATTGTTGTGAGCTTTATCATTCCAGCCATGTAACAAAGTGTGCCAGTAAAACAGAAATACCATGTGAAATTACATTCTGCTACAGCATGTGCAGAGCCAGAAAAGGGCTGCAGATTAAGGGGGGTTACCAAATGAAATCTCTGAAAACCTTTTCCCTGGGGCAATGCCTGTTGGTCTCAGGTTAAGGTTACCTGTCTCACAAACAGGGCCCTCAGTTAAGGCCTAAGATCTACAAGTAATATTTATGCCACTACTTTCATCACAAAATTTTGTTGCCCAGTTTCCAAAAGACTGTCCATACTCGCAGCCTCTTCAGAGAAAGAGCAGTCATCCAGTCATAATGAGGTAAATTATTGCACTAATCTCAGTTCTAGCAGAATTCACAGGATTTTTCTATTGTTTCCTTGAAACTTCAGTGACATCTCCATTTTTCCTAAAGAACCTTCCACATAAAAATGAACAAGCTCATTCACATTTACATACCTGAGGGGCAAGTAACCTCAGACTATCATCTTCTCTATACTTACAGTGTTCTCAAGACGTGCAGTTTTTTTTTTTATCTAGACATTCTTATTAGGTCATGACCTAAGATCAGAAGGTGAAAAAAAAAAACCCTCTGATGAATCTGCACTAGCAGCCAGTATTATATTTTACATATTTTTTTATTGCTATGTTCCAAAAATCTTCTCTGAAAAGACTTAGAGTTCTATTTTTCTCTCCCTTGCATCTCTGTAGACCAGGAATAATTCCCAGAGAATATGGAGTCCTAATCAAGCTAAAAAAAAAAAAAAAAAAGGAAACATTATTATATCTACATCAAGGCTAAAGCATAGAGAATAAATGAGAACATGTGAGAACATGAAAGCAATGTTTTGGCAGTAGGCCTTTTACTGAACTTGTACAGAGGGTAACAACCTCCTACTTGCTCATTCTTCTATCTTTTACATGTGATTACGTTTCAAAAAAGAACTAATTATCAGACTTCTAATCAACTTAAATTCCCTCTACATGTATTTTGATGGATCACAGCAGATCAATGAATCCAGTCCAGTCTCTCTTTTCATTTCTAACATCTCGATTGACAATATATGAAAAAGCTTAAGAAGTTTACATATGTCTTTTTTTCTAACAGACCTTTATTTTGTTTTTTAAAAACACTGCTGGCATTATGCAATGCTAAAGGAAATGCTTAAGCATTAAGGAAATTTTGGTGGGGCAAAATATTTTCCTAGAACTTACACTACAGTAAGTGATATAAGGGAATTCTCAAAAAAGATGACTTATGAAAATATGCCTAGGAAACTTAAGTGTTTCCAGATATATTAATATATTTATATGAACTGGTTTCTATTATCAAGTATATTTTCATTTTATAATCGGCGTCATCTTCTTCTGGCCATTCATCTGCTTTATTTACATTCAATGTTGTAGCACATTTTCAGCATACTAAAATAATTCAAATTCTTCTACAAGTTAAACAAAGTAGCATTATTGTGAAGATTCTTCAAAAAAAAAAATCAACAAAAAACATATACATTCAAGTATTGCTCCTACATTTAGAGTACACTTAACTATATCTACATAGATATACTTAGAGTTTGGACTCTTAAGGTAGGGTTCCTTAAATATATGGCTATCTGATTAAGACCATTAATTTTCTTACACCTCCCTGCCTGAGTAATGGGTTTTTGCTTTAGAGCTTAATGTACAATTTTGCAAAGCTAGATTTAGGATCCACACAAAACCGATGAAAAACTGGTCAGCTACCAACCTCTCTCCAGATTCCCAATAAATTACAATAGCATTATAGCAATAAATACCATGTTCAATCTACCTTAGTGTGAGACTTTATCTGCCCATTAATTATTTTCTATCAACAGACATTTCTACCTTCTCGTGGCAGAAGGATTTTGTATTTTTATTAACAAGCTTTTCAGCAGCCCAGGAATGATAAAACAACATTGTATTCAAGGTTAATGACAACCATCAAGATTCTGTGCCACTGCTACTGAAAAATGACAGCAAATAAGCTCAAAGAAAATAACCTTGTTCAAGTTTTGATCTATTACATATCGTCCTTTCTTTTGTGATACAAATCACACTCAAAGATTAAACTGAATCATGACCCAGAGTAAGGCCACATCGTCACAATAAACAGAAGGGGGAGGGACCCCACAACATAACACCACCACCTCAAAGCACTTTTGATGCAAAAGAAAAATCTCAACAAAAAGAACAGAACACACTAACTCTGAGTGAAAAAGGTCTTAAAAAGTGTATTTTTAAAAAATGTGATTCTTCAGTGTTTGACAGGTTCAAGTTAGCATTGCTTTAATTCCTCAGTGAGAAAAAAAATAAAATCTGTATTCTTGATCTAGCTGAACTTTTTTGCTCATCAGAATAAAAATTTCGTTATAATGATGCTGCGTACACTTGTGGAGTCTGCTAGGGTTCCTATTCTAAGCCCTTATTCACAGGAATTTCATGTTGTAAAAGGTCTGATTTTGCACAAAAGGCTTGGATTTGGGACATTTAAACCACATCCAGATTAAATTGCTTCAGTATAAGATGTAAGATCACAGTACCTCTCATATATTTCAAAGTTACTTATCTTTAAGGTGACCAACTCAACCATTATTCTTCACAGACTTTCTTTTTAGTCATAAGAATCCCTATTCCTATCTCTTCCTCCACTGAAGTCTGAGGGTTTTCTGCCTTAAAATTTTTGCTATGGAGCTCTGTACAGTTGCTTTTGTTATAGGGAGGGAAAGTTATCATTAAAGAAGTAGAAGAAAGTTATCATTAAAGAACCTAAGGGCTGCACATCTCCACCAGAGATCTGGACTTACAGAATAGCTCTTTCACCAAAAAACTAACTTGTAGGTACCCATTTTATGGTTGGCAAGGTAACATTTAGTTTGGATAGATCTCAACACATCTCTTGAAGAGCAGCAAAACCAAATCAGAACATAGTCTTGCCCTTTTTCAAGCTCCTTGCTTTCCTGTTTCTTGAGAAAAAAAAATCAGTGGCAGCACATCAGAGGGGAAGAGACTTAACGAAATGCCAGTGATAACACTAGCTAAGCATTTAGGGGGGTTGTTTGCTTTTAAGACATAGGACTTTCTTCTATAAAAAAAAATACAAGTTGGTATATGTATGTGTAGTCTTGAAGATTGACTGTAAGTATAGTTGTGCTATAGATGACTTCTGTTTCCTAACCCAGTGTACATATATGCAAAAAAACCTGCATTACTGGTCTCTTTTGCTAGTAGCTGACTGATTAAATTTTCTCCTACCATTAACACATTGTATTCACAACCTTGGAAGTGGGTGACAAGTTGGTAAGAAACAGAATGGGAAAAAAAAATAATTGTTGCTGTGTTGACTGAACTAGTCTATTCATAGTTAAGATGGCAGTCAAATACCACTATTGCTTCTCGTTCATTTCAAGTACCTTTGAAATGGGAAAAGAGTGATGTAATACAGAAATCTATATTGAAAAAGACTGAATAGAGTTATTATATAGATCTGAGAACAATTTTCTATGACTTGAATTAACTTTTTATAGTTTCTTTTAAACAGTTGACTTTCATCACAATTTAAACTCAAACTAGGGCTGCTCAAATGCTCATTATTATTGATAGATCACTAGCCATAACCCTCAAAAGTAAATTTTAAACTTTAATCCTAAAGAGGTTAAGGAACTTTGGATACTATCCTGCACTGTAACTTTGTAACTAACATCCATGTGATGGAGAATTAGGCAAACCATAATTTTTTTGTTCCCTGTCCAAATAAATTTATTCATACAGAGGAAGTATCCTACAGGCTATTATATCAACCTCTACCTCCAATTTTAGCAATTTTACTAAAAAACAGAGAGTTCTAACCATCATACAGCAGGTCACTCATGCTTTCATTCTGCAAATTTTGCAGAGCAGGTCAAATAAAAATAATTAATAGGAATAAGGGTTTGTTGATGATCCTCGGACTGTCCATTACATTCTTCTATGTCTAAACAGGCTGATTTCTTATAACCACTATTGCCTTTGTAATTTGTCTAGTTTTGGTTTTTTTCACTAGCATCTCTTTCAGGCTCACTTTTTTCTGTATTAGATGTAGAATTTATTTCACTACTCAAAAGAAAATTAAAAAGTAAAAACCTACAAATCTAAGACTAGGAAGACACCCATGAGAGAGGGAAGTGCAGGCAGAGTTTTGAAAGTGTGTTCTGAAGAATAAACCCCACAGGCAAAAGTTCAGTGTCTTTCAGGATACACCAAGCACAGCAATAGCACTTTCACCAGCCTGTACCTCCTTCAGTTAGTTCATTCGACTGGCAACAAGACAACAGAGTAACTCACTAACCCATAACTAAGCATAAACATGCAGTTCATATACAATATCTCATATAAAAAAGAATTTGTTCCTTAAACCAGTAATATTTATATTGGTGTAATAAAATTTAGCTCATTAGCTCCATGTTAATGAATAAAGACTGACTACACAAACCACTAGTTTACTGTAGTTCAGGTACCATTGTACTGCACTAGATTGCATAACCTTAGAAATATTTGTATTTCTTGGTTAGCTGCTCCTTAATGTATCCAACAAACATACTTGAGAGATAAACTGAGAAAGAAATGAAGAATTTATTTAATAGCTACAACTGAACTACTATATTTATTTATTTACTATTTTATATATATATATCTTTTCTCGTATTTCATTTAGCTTAATTTATTATTTATAGAAGTTTCATTCAAATGGCAAAGACATAAACATATCCAAGACCTTGTTCCTAATCTTCTCTAAATGGCTGCAAGAGATTGCCTAAACATTTCCCACAGACTATTCTTTTCTCTTCAAATTTCTGTCCATATATTGAAAAAAATTCTTTTAAAATATTTCTTCTTTTTTGTTCTCAGACACAGTAAAAAAATATTAGATTTACCTAAGAGCCTTATATATCTGACAGCCAGGATTTGAATTACATCTCTATTCGACATTCTCATTTCAGTCCCAGTTGAGACATGAGGCTTTAACACTTTGACTGGAAAACAGAATATGTCATTCCCTTGAAGTTTGGGTCTAGTCATATCATATTGGGCAATTCCATAAAACTAAAAGAAATAGGGAGGAATGTGACATTAAAAATAAGACAGTGCAGGCACTGTGCTATTAAGCCATTCTAATATTTCTTCCAATAAAACCTCATTGAAAGCTGATAAACTGAGATATTCTCATTGGAGACTCTAAATATATATGGCTATTAAAAGAGAAACAATCACATAGTTCTTGCAGTGCTTGCTCTAGGGATTTCATACATGCAGTCCTTATGAAGCAGTAGGATAATCTGAGCAAAGGAAACCACCTCTGGATAATTAACATGTAAAAAGCCACTAGAGTGCAATTTTTTCCAGCTGAATTATTCGTACAACATTTCCTTTACTCATATTCCCGTCTCTTAGAATGTGATTAATAATTAAATATGACCACCTTGATTTTAGTTACATCATACTGTAAGATGCAGTACTACTACTCCTCACAACACTGGCAAAAGAGCAGTGAAAGGGATGTTTCACGTACACTGTAACAGAACACTGATTCTAAGTCAGTAATACAGTTAAATACATTTTAAAAGGTAAATGTGAAGGATCCTGATCACAAATTCAAATCTTAAAAAATATTGCTGCTTCTATAAGCAATTGATTCTTGCTTAACAGCAAGGTTTATCAGTTGCAGTGCCACACCTTCCCTAAAATATCTATTATTTTTACTGCAGACTCAGGTAACAGGTTCTCCTGAGACATTTCTCAGGGAAATTTCAGAATGAGAGGACACTGAGAGAAATATTAAATTGAATTATAGAAACCACATACTGAAGTAGAAATATCTATTCCTGTTTTCCCTTGTGCCTGGGACCTTACACCAGGAGTAGACATGAAAAAAACATGAATCTGAGATAAAGGTTATAAGGTAAACAGTACACCTTCAGACCTTCAAAATGCTTTGTGTTTCCAATATTCACAGTTCCTCTGAAATTACTACCTAGTATAATAGCTTGAAAAAGCTGTCACATTGCATACACTTGAGAAGATATTCAGCCTGCATGTATATCTTAGGATGCACCAAGCTTGGTGACTGACAAGGGTCAGCAGGGATTTACCAGTGGTAAACCATGCCTGAGCAGCCTGATTGCTTTTTATGATACAATGACTGGATTTTTGGATGGGATGTCCCATGGATGTCCTTTACCTCAACAAGGCTTTCAACCTGTCTTTTGCACTGTCCTCTCTTTGGGCCTGATGCTCATCAAGTTTTCAGATGGCTCAAAATTGAGAGGCACCCCCAGCTGATACATGAGGGAAGGAGCTAAGGAGGAGCTAAGAGTCCAGGTTCAGGGTTCAGCTGGGAGAATGGATGATTGTGAGGAAAACCAACAGCAACACAAGTGCCCATGACTGAGGATACCAAGAAGGAACGCTGAAGACATCAGGCAAACTAAAAACAACCCTGGTTGTCTGGTTATAAAGACATTTTTTCACCATTAGGCCACTCAGACAGTGGAACAGGCTGCACAGTCTCTGGCCTTGGAGGGTTTCAGGATCCAGATGGACCAAGCTCTGAGCAGCCTGGGCTGACCTCAGGAATGACTGCTTTGAATAGCAGGTTGGACTAAAAACTGCCAAATTGGATTATTTTATTAAATAAGTATTAAGTGGATTACTTGTACAAATTTTCCACTACAGGTGACATTTTACAAAATGCCCTACAGATTAATATGGATCAATTACCAGTATGAATACAGATCAGGTATGAATATACTACCAGGAAGAATCCAGACAAAACAGATCCCAGAGCATTTTAGATTTCTTAGAATGCACTACAAAGAGGGATGAAAGAAGCTAAGAGAGAGATTGCCAAAGGGTGAAATTTTTGAACTCAGATCTTTCTGTAACCATTCAATTTTAATGAGTTACCATGAAAAATTAAAGAAGGCGCTTAAAGTTTATATTCCAAGTTCTACTTTATACTGTTTAATGAAATGATTTTTTTCCCCTTTTTAAACAGAAAATAAAGGTTGATAGGTGCTATAAAAAATAAGTTTTGTCATGCAACCATAAATATAATATGCTAAATGCCTGCTGGGAAGTGCAAGACTTTCCAACAGACTGAAGCAATTAGGTCAGCTTGGTTCTACTTCCCCCCCCCCCTACTTTCCTCACCAAATCATTCTCTATACATCACTGAAGGGCTCTCCATAAGATTAATTACACTTTTTTTCATAAATAAAAAGTATCAGGGGCAGCAGCAGGTCTTGAAAGGTCTCATTTATTTGGTCTATTTAAAAAATGCCTGACATAAGGGTTCAGTAGTGTTATTCCATGCATAATGTCTTTATTTGAGTTATATTAAGGGGAGTTATCCCATAACAGGAAAAAAAAAAAACAACCCAGAAAAAAAAAAAGAAGATATCTTTCCGCAGAAAATATACATTCTCCAAAACATCACTACAATGGGCTCTCTTTCTTGCTAATTACAAAACCATACCCCCAGACGAATAATGCATCTTTCTGAGAAAAGTTCAGCAATGATACTACATCTGTTTCCACAATTTAGATTCAAAGAACAGACTTTTGCCATTTTCACTAAGTTGATACTTAAACATCAAACTGCATTATATTCACATAAAACCTGAATTCTCTACTCTCATAATAATATTACACATGAACTGTGCTATATAACAGAGGTTTCTTCATAACCTCTTCATATCTAAAATGGATGCTTGTGTTTTAAAACTTTTTACCTAGACAGGAATTTCAGATTTCTCATGCAGGTGAATATACCCTATGTGTTGTACATGACCCATCATGTTTTTTGAAATGTAAGCAATTACATTATTCCAAAATGGACCTAAGACATTTTGACATTTTATGCAGCAACAAAACAGAAGGGAATCCTTGCATACCTGTCCATTTTAATATCATTTATACTTACCCAGGCAGGCAACAGGGCCCTTATTTTGACCTTCAGATACTTCTTACTGGTCACTCTTGTGTCATTTGAGAAATTAGCCTTGAACAGGTCAACATACAATTCCTGAGTTGAAAGTGTTTTCAGATAAGCTTTCCCAGACTGATGTATTCTCACACAAGATCTGTGCATTTTCCAGTGGAAAAAAACCCCACTCTGTTTCTAAAAACAAAACTCTTCAGCAGGTCATATGATCTGTTATTACAAAAGATACTATTTGATTCATAGAGAGAGTAAGGAATGAAATGGGGATGTGTAATAGGTAAAAATCTAAAACCCCTGCTTTATTTTCTGCAAGGACTGAGAATGCAACAGGGACTGTATTCTCTGAAAACTTAAAAGGATGACCAGTGGTCTTTCAGCACTGACCTGAAACTCTGTGTACTACCTGGAACTCTGCATACTACCTTCAACCCTGTTCTTACCAGATATTTTGCAAATCATCTAAATATTCTTCCTGTGCTGCACCACCACCCGTGAAGTAAAATAACACATAAATCATAGTGGTTTTAATAGTTTTACATTTTGCATATCACTCAACTACTTTTTTTTTTTACATTTTAGAACAGTAAAAAATAACCATTTTAAGTCAAGGGGACGTACCACATATATCAAATAATGCTGAAAACCCCCTCCCAGTGAGGTACTTCAAAGAAATACTGAACAGAATTTTATTGAGCAAGATCTATTTCATCTGGACTATCACATGGAATTTCCCCTTTGGTCTATATGCAATTTCTGGCTTGGACAGAATATACACAAATAAAAGCAACCATGTCCTCAGTAACTCACATAAGGCATTCCCAGATATCTGAGGATCTGTGTTTGCAAGCTTGTGCAAAATCATTGTCATGAACTACATGTTCCCACATGCCAGCTGAAATGTCAAAATAGGTAATATTTAAGCGAAGCATTTTCATTAAGACTAATATCAGAAATTGACTTAAATTTTCCTCCCATTTGTCTCACTGCTATTGACACAGACCTAAAAGTTTTTATTTGTCTTTGCTTAGTGGAACTGTGAGCTGATCACAAACTTGAAAAAATTATTTCATGCTCAGTATTCCACACCACACTTACAGGGTGATGCTTTACCAAGCCAGAGTGGTAGCGGGAATTCCTGAGTAGTATTTTCTCCTGTACATAAGTCCATCAAAAACTTTGACATTTTCAGAAATGAAAATGAACTCCAAAAACCTTAGTAATTGACAGAATCAGGCTAAGAGTTCTATTTTTTTTTTTTTTAATAAAAACATCAAGTAGTACCTTCTTTGCAAAGATTAGTAAAATGATACTAAGTGAGGCAGAATAAATTACTGATGTTTTGGTACTGCTGGAATAAAAAAAAAAAGAAAAAAGATTAAAATTATAGTGAGTCAGTCTCAATGGAATCATGGAGTAAATGAAAAAAATGAAATATGAAATGAAAAAAAAAATAAATCTGCCAATATGTCTTTGAAAATAATTAACATTACTAAAGAAATATGTCTAAGGTGGTATTTAATCACAGAATCACAGAAAGTTAGGGGCTGGAAGGGACCTCAAAAGATCATTGAGTCCAACCCCTCTGCCAGAGCAGGGTCACCTACAGGAGGTCACACAGGAATGTGTCCAGGTGGGATTTGAATGTCTCCAGGGAAGGAGACTCCACAACCTCCCTGGGCAGCCTGTGCCAGTGCTCTGTCACCCTCACAGTGAAAAATTTTTCCTCATGTTTATATGGAACCTCCTATGCTCAAGTTTATACCCATTGCCTTTTCTCCTATCATTGGGCATAATTGAGAAGAGCCTGGCACCATCCTCCCTTTACATATTTATAAACTTTAATGAGGTCACCCCTCATTCTCCTCTTCTCCAAGCTGCAGAGCCCCAGCTCCCTCAGCCTTTCCTCATCAGGGAGATGTTCCACTCCCTTCATCATCTTGGTCACTCTGTGCTGGACTCTTTCAAGCAGTTCCCTGTCCTTCTGGAACTGAGGGGCCCAGAACTGGACACAATATTCCAGATGTGGCCTCACCAGGGCAGAGCAGAGGGGCAGGAGAACCTCTCTCGACCTACTGACCACCCCCTTCTAATGCACCCCAGGATGCCATTGGCCTTCTTGGCCACAAGGACACATTGCTGGCTCATGGGCATCCTGCCATCCACCAGCACCCCCAGGTCCCTTTCCCCTGCTCCAAGTCCCCAACCTGTACTGGTTCCTGGGGTTGTTCCTACCCAGATGTAAGACTACACTTGCCCTTGTTGTAGTTCATTAAATTTTTCCCTGCCCAACTCTACAGCCTGTCTAGGTCCCTCTGAATGCAAAACAGTACTCAATCATTAGAAAACAGTAATGAACTATTATAGGAGAGTGCATCCAATAATAACATATGGAAAAAAAAGACACCACTATTATTTATGTTAGAAAATTTCTATGTATTAAGTCTAGTACAGATTCAATGCAACTAATATTCCTAAAGCTTACAAAATATGCAATACATTATCACTATCTGATAGTATAAAAAGCTGTGGAAACACAGATGGAATTCATGTGCCCAAGAAGGCTGTGGAGTCTCCCTCCTTGGAGCTACTCAAAAGCAATATGGACATGGCTGAGCAGGGGAGCTGGACCAAGTGACCTCCTTGGAAGGGGTCTCTACCAACCTCTACCATTCTGTGATTCTGTATCAAGTCATTAGCACAGAGTGACAACAACAAAAATAATCTTAATTTACATTTCTAAAATAGCCATTTTACTTTCAATGAGTATTGTGAAGAATAAAATTGTAAAATTCAGTGAGGTTTACATCTTCCTAAGCCTTCATTCCACTGTCAGAACAATGCAAAAGGTACTCTACTGGACATATAAAACAAGATGGTGGAGTCCAGAAAGATAATTTATTTCTCAGAGGAAAATGTTTCTCTTGCTCAATTAACAAAACAATATCAATCACTAGAAAAGGAATGGAATCAAAGATCTTATGTGTTCACATTCAGCAGCATTTACTTAAATAATAGTGTAGCCCATTACATTGACCATAGGTTCCCAGCTCCATTGACTGTAGATTAGTTAAAAGTTACCTGTATTCATACAAAGTTAGTAAAAGCTATACACCTATTGTCCTCCCTAAAAGAACATGACATATTCATCTATTCTTTTATGTAGAGATTTCTCTAAGGGTAGCAGTACATGTACACATTACCCAGAGAAATGTTTAAAAAAAACAAAAGAGAAGTGTGCCATGCAGATCTAGACATCCATTTTGTCCAACTCATTGAAAGTAATCTATAATTAGTAGGCAATTTAAATAGAGAAAAAAAAAATATGTATTTGATACCGCATTGCAGTTAAAAGCTGTTGAAACAAGGCAGCACTCTCATTACCTGGAAACTGGGACTGGTACACTCAGAATGACAGAAATTGAGGCACTGAATGCTGTATTATTTAGACATCAGTATTCAGAGTGATCAAATGTGATGCCATAATGAAGAAAGTTTTAAAAAATAAAATAATCCAAACACAGTAGCTTCTGTGGAAATGCACATGGAATTACTGCATATCCTCAGCAAAGCCTGTGGAATTTTCAGCATTTTTTGTCCTTTCTAAGTCTGTTTATGAGTCCTTGTTTTATAGCATTGTTTTAAAGTTATAACCAAAACCAGAGTTAACTTTTGTCAAGGTTAAAGGGGATGCACTGTATAGTTAACAGCATCTCAAAGCATGTTGCTCATGGTATTACCACAGAAACATTTTGTTTTAATAAAGGCTCTTGTGACTGGAACTAGATAGGTATGTTCTCACTTTTATGTCTGGTTGGAGCTACCAGCTCATTACTATTCACTACCTCCTTAAATCATTCCCTTAGGTATAAAACCCATCAGGCTTATTTCCATTAAAAATTGCAATACAAGCCAGTGTTTTAGAAATTTGTGAGAGAGGAGGGGGAGCTTGCCTTTAATCTGTAATTATAGCAAGGCGTGTGAATGTGAACTATGGAACCCCTTGTAGGACCTCCTCTTTTATAGCTTAGTTTACTGGATACAGAAAACAACAGTTTGACATTGGAGCAAAGAAGTGGGAGGTGGGATGGGGGCTTAGACATGCAAGAGTTTCTCCTCCCTGGTACTCTGGACAACAACATTCATTCTTTATTTACAACGAATAAATCACATTTCTTTAAACCCTTACATGTATGAAATGGGACTTCATACTAAGGTAAAGTGAAGAGGTCACAAATTACACTTTAAAAACACATCTCATGAAGTTTGTCCGTGCTTAAACACAGCAATAAAATAGTCACCCTTACTTCCACAGATTAAGGAAAATACTTTTTGACAGACTTATTGCTAGAAATATTATATAGTGCTCAATCCACTGACACGTTCAGGAGTTTAAGTATATGTTTAAAAGATAACTAAAAGTGATAAGATTATTCATATGTAGAAAATTAATCTTGTGTTCACTGTATAGAGATTTTGAGTTCTGAAAAAATATTTACATATACTGGGCACTTCAGTGAACTTGGACTTTAGGACTGCAAGTGAGATAGTATGCCTCTTGTAAACCCAAACAGCACTGAGTATTATCCCAAATAATTAGTACTGGAGTCCCAAATAATCAGTAATTCATTAGATCTACATGGTCCTACTATTGAAAGGAGATAGAGACACAGGTCACACTTTGAAGTCACTGTCTGCCATGGCCTTTGTCAGGAGAGTCAGAGCTTTGGGAATCTTCTGAGTGCTGGGAGCACAAAAGTTCTCCTAGGGCTGACTGGAGAGGCAGGCAGGGTGACCATGGCAGGCAGGGTGACCATGGCAGGCAGGGTGACCATGGCAGGCAGGGTGACCATGGCAGGTGACACGTGCCTGTGTACACACATGCTGCAAAGAAGAGGATACATCACTAGTACCAGACCTGAGACATCTGATGGAAGAATTTGACAGTGTTTTTTAAATGCAAAGGTTGTATTTTACAATGATTTTACAGGCTTATTTGAAGCTTAGTGCTCCCACTTTACATGATCTTTGTATTTGAAATGGGTGCATGCATCTCAACTGGATGTTCCTGCAAGGTGGAAGTGATGAAGGAGTAAAGAAAATGCTTTATGGAAAGACAGTAAGCAAGCATGTGCTCTAGGAACCTGGGGATAAGTGAAGCTGCTGTAACCTCTGCTTTCCTTTTTGAGGTAAAATACCAGTTCACATGTACAGCATAAACAACTCTTTATTTTGATCCACGGTAATACTTACCAGATGAGAGGAATCAAGGAAACACTCTCTGAGGCCACTCCTGTGGCCAAATCTAACCTCCCAAGAGGTTTCTCCCTGAGAAATCAAATCCTTATGTTCATAAAACAAATGAGCTTGTGTGAACCTGTGCCTAGTAGCTACAGAATTTATCTGCTGTGAAATCTTGACCACTCACAATACAAATTGAATACTGTTACACCTTTACTGTTCCCTTAAAATAATATCTACATTTCCTATGACTACTATAACATAATTTAGCATGCTTATGATGCTTTGCTGCATTTATTAAGAATAATGGAATGGATGCTTATTTCACTGATTTCAGAATCATAGAACAGAATGATGGGATGGTTTGGGTTGGATCATCTAGTTCCAACACCACTCCATAGGCTGGGAAACCATCCACTAGATCAGGTTGCTCAAGGCCCCATCCAACCTGACCTTGAACATTCCCAGGGAGGGGGCAGCCACAGCTTCCTTGGGCAGCCTATTCCAGTGTCTTAACAGCCTCGGATTAAAGAATTTTTTCCTTATGTCTCACCTAAATCTCCCCACTTCAAGTTTCAAAGCATTTCCCCTTGTCCTCCCACTACACACTCATGTAAAAAGCCCTACCCCAGCTTTCTTGTAGGATCCTTTCTGATACTGAAGGGTTGCTATAAGGTTGCTGTAAGTCAGGCTTCTTTTTGCAGTGAGCTTAAAAAAAAAAACAAAAAACCAAAAAACCAAAACTGCCACCAATTTTCAATCCTTCAGAAATTTCTACAGCAGTTCCATAAGCCAGTATCAGCTCACAGATTGAAACTTTTAACACAGTCACATGCTCAGGTTTTATGTAGGGCTAAGAGAGAATGAAACATCAGTATCTGCACTGAAAAGTATTCTGTCCAACTTAAGATAAGAGATAAGCAGTGTTCTTAAACTGGAAACCATGGAAACCAGGAGATCAATGCATTAGCAGCCAGACATTTCTCATGTTATAACTAAAGAGCAATTCTTCCCCCTTCAATTCAATTCACATTTTATTTCTTACCTACACTGCTGTGGTTGTCCTATCCAAATACCTTTGAACTCTTCTCTTTCAGTACAGAATTATTTCACACTTAATATATTTCACTGGATAACAAAGTGAAATTCTTTACTTCCACCAAAAAACAAAAATTACCTAAACATAAATTAAGCAACTCTGGAAAATAAAAAAAAACAAACATCAAAGCTTTTGTGATTCTGTATGACTCCAATGTGTAGCAAGGAAGCCAGCAAAGTAAGAAGCAGCTTAAAATGGTAGAACCTTTGCACAAATAATAAACATTTTTACTTCAGCATTTTTACATAATTGCCCACTTTTTTTTGCTTCCTACAGAAAGAATGGTATCTGAGTAAGAGGCAACTTTAAAAAATGAGTGCTATATATTCATGCTAGTATTCCAAGAGCTAAAAGTTAAAAACAATTTTAACACTGAAAACAGAAGTGCCAGGTTCTGGTTTCTGAAAAGGGACATGCATAGAGGACGGCGAGCTTGAAATATAGAGAATAAACTAGAAAATAACTAGAAATTCATTCACATCATTAGTCATTTTTTTTATCACATGGGATTAAGGATTTAAAAAAAACTGACTTGCTAGCATCACAGTATACAACCATAATACTTTTCTTTCTCAGCAGTGAGCCAATGTTCAACTTAGGTTTGGCAGGAACACATTTACATTTAAAATAACCAGCTCACCCAGAGCTTGCATAATAGTTTGCTTTACAGTACATTTCCCATCCTCTTCCCAAACACTTATGAAGCATATCAGAGGGATAAGCTGAAAACAAAACATTTGCAAGAGAAGTCTTCCTTGAACTTTCCACTTCAATATAATCATGAGACTTGTTCATTTTAACTGGGCTTATTTTCAAAGAAATGCTTTTAGCAAACAATCACGATGGCTTCTTGACTTACAGATAACAGGTAACCAAGTTGCTGTTCATTGTAGAGCCTCAGGTTATCCTCTAATTCACTGCATTTTCAAGAGTAATGAAAGGATTTTTCTAATAAGAAAAATACAGTTTTGAGTAACTATAAAGAATTGCACACAAGATAAGTAAGGCTCTGAGGCTGATTTTAATAAATCAGATATCCTCAGTAGTCCTTCAGTAACAGTCCATTTGTGCTCAAGAAGTTCTGCATCTATAGTATTCAATCAACATCAGGACTGCTATATTTCCCATGTGAGGAGGCAAGAATTCCTCATCACTACAACAGCCCTATTTACACACACTATCTATGAGCTACAAAAGCTGTTTAAATACACAGCCACTCAAACAGTATTTCCCCAACACGGGATCCTACAATGCACTACACATGATAGGACTTTTGAGCCCATATACTGAATTTGAAAGACTCCTCATCTGCATACTGTAGCCTCACCAGGGCTGAGTACAGGGGCAGAATCCCTTCCCTGGACCTGCTGGCCACGCTGTTCCTGATCCAGGCCAGGATGCCATTGGCCTTCTTGGCCACCTGGGCACACTGCTGGCTCCTGTTCAGCTTCCTGTCAATCCAGACTCCCAGGTCCCTCTCTGCCTGGCTGCTCTCAGCCACTCTGTGCCCAGCCTGGAGCTCCCCATGGGGTTGTTGTGGCCAAAGTGCAGGACCCAGCACTTGCCCGTGTTGAACCTCATCCCTGTGTCCAGTTCTGGGCCCCTCAGTTCAGGAAGGAGATTGAGGTCCTGGAGCAGGTCCAAAGGAGGGCAACCAGGCTGGTGAAGGGATCCAGCACAAGTCCTGTGAGGAGAGGCTGAGGGAGCTGGGGGTGTTCAGCCTGGAGAAGAGGAGGCTCAGGGGAGACCTCATCGCTCTCTACAACTCCCTGAAAGGAGGCTGGAGCCAGGGGGGGTTGGGCTCTTTTCCCAGGCAACTATCAGCAAGACAAGAGGGCATGGTCTCAAGTTGTGCCAGGGGAGGTTTAGGTTGGATATTAGAAAGAATTTCTTTACGGAGAGGGTGATCAGACATTGGAATGGGCTGCCCAGGGAAGTAGTGGATTCTCCGTCCCTGGAGATATTTAAAAAGAGACTGGATGTGGCACTCAGTGCCATGGGCTGGTAACCACAGCGGTAGTGGATCAAGGGTTGGACTTGATGATCTCTGAGGTCCCTCCCAACCCAGCCGATTCTATGATTCTATGATTATGAGCCTGGTGTGATGATTCCTCCATCAGTCTCACCTTCAATCCAGACAATGCTCCTATGACACTATCAGCACTAATACATTATTAGTGTGCATTTTAACTTGGCTCTGTGATTATGTAGCATCATTCCATGCAAGATGACTGACAACTTGCACTATCCAGGACTGCCACCCCAGAAGACTGGCCACTCAACAGACAACCAGCACTTCCCTTCAGCAGCCCTCTGCCTTCCCAGAACACCTGTTGATAATGGCCATTGGCAGTCAAAGTTTTATTCTACACAGGCTTGATGTTACAAATTTCATTTTATGTTTGTACCAGCAGGTAAAATATTGGCGGGTCTGGAGTTATGGCTGAAAATAGTAATAAAACACCTAGTTGTACAGTTACTTAGGAATTTTGGGCCCACTGCACACACAGAGTATTTTTCTAGAGAGTAAAGAATTATGAGAATTATTATCAATAACTTATTGATGCACTAATATTTTGGATGACTATTAAAAAAGGAACAATGGCATAAGGATAAGAATATGACTGTCAAGTTAAAATGACAAGATTCTCACTTTTCCTACAGGATCCTGCTCCACTAATGAATATACTCACATTTAGATCAAGTACATCTCATGGATGTATGAATTTTCCTGGCCTGAAGGAATAATGAAAATTAATTGTTTACATTTGAATTGCATGTTTTGACATAAACAAGCTTATTTTTCCATCTTAGCATCATGGAAAAAAGATGAAGATATATTAAACCACAGACAGACCAGAACAAAATTGGGCTGTACCACTGAAATGAAGATGTTTTTCACAAATCCCAGAGACTGGGCTCCACAGAGCAAAGGCAAGCAAAATTAAAAAGCATTCACTCTAAAAGGCACAAGCATTTCTGCACTGAGAGCTAGGTAGGAGAGTTCATAGGAAAGTAAATATGGAGAGCCTTATTTTTCCCATAATCTCATAGCTTCAGAATAAATTTGGGAGATTCTGTAATAGAGACATGACACTTAAGGGATATGTTAAAATTAACCAATTTGTAGATTATTTAAAAGGATTAGGATATTTAAACTATACCCTGAACACTGTTACAAATGCAAATATTCCCTGCAGTCACATCCACTGTCCAGTGTACTGAAGGAAATGAGGCACTGTGGATGACTTTTAGAATAATAATCAGTATGGTAACAGTCTGTGTAAGCCACTGCTCAGCATATTAATTAACCACTCCTATTCTACAATATTTATTGCAAGAAGAAGGATGCATACACTAGAAGCAATTTAGTAAGGTATGAAACAGCATCTTCAGTTAACCGTTTTTTATCTTTAATGTTGTTTCCCAAGAAATGGCTATATATCCAGCATTCCAGCATAAACTTCTTAATCCTTCTAGACAAAGAGATATTTTTAAAATTTATTTACAAAAAGAAGCCAGGCATTCAGCAACAAATACAGTCTTGATAGAGCTGCAGAGGTATCTGAGACTGCAGCAAGGCTGCCACAGCAGTCTTTATTCATCAGAATTATGCTCTCTCCATAGGTCTTTCAGGAGACCCTCTTCTTCCAGTACAGCTCAAACCCAGACATTAGAAACTTTGCAGGCAGCTTATGGGGCATTTCTTGCTCTCATACCTTTATTTTCAGGAGGGCAATTGTTGCCTTCCATTCTTCAAGGTTTGGTTTAGAGACTTACCTTTATGGATAATTGATCCAGATTTCTTTCCAATGTTGATCCCTTCCTTACCTGCTATTCTGCAAAGAACTGTTAAGGGCAGTAGCTCTAAACCCCCAGCCCCCCTCTCTTTCCTCCCAAAAGTAGAATTTTATCTTCTGGTGTTGAGACAGTGGTGCTTGGTGGCACCTACCAAGTGCTCTAAAGCCTCAGATCTCTCTCCAGAACCTCTATTCTGAAACATTACTGCTCTTTCTTTACCCACTCCCCCAGGTAAGATACTGAGGGCTTAAATACCCTATCAATTCTCCCAACCTGCCTCCGTGTCGTACCCCAGGTTTCTTTTCTTCCCAAAGAACAGTATTCCTACCAGTGTTTCTTGCCCTTTCCATGATTCTTTTTCCATGATTCCTTCAAACACATTTATAAATTCGAGATACCCACTGCAGCACTTTAAAAAGCTTACACTGTTGCCAGCTTTGTTGCCTAAAACCTGGGACACAGCTATAATTTTTCTAAAAGTCACTCTTACAAGAAATCCACAATGCATCATAATCACATCTAGATTATGTAGGAAAGTACAAAAATATTGCTTATTACTGTTTTACAGGAAAGTATAAAGGTACTGTTACAGAATTATTTCTATATCACAAAACTGCTGCAGGCAGAAATAATTCCCAGTAAGCGTATGGAAGTGACCACAGAAAAATATTTCTTAAGAAAGAAGTACAAGTCGTCATATTTTTTAGACCATTTTTTCCTGCTATTATAAAATACTGGCTTAAGATTCATGTAATTTTGTTCCTTTTAAGTCAGTCAAATTGTTTCACCCCAGAAATAACAAATCAATCATTTTCAAAACATGGATTAAGCTGCATGTTGCATGGCCATGAAGCCCTAAGGCACTGTAAGGCAAGTTTTGGTGGTTTAGGATTTGGGAGGGGTTAGATGCAAGTTAGGGCTCTGGAACACAATCTCTGTGCTCCATTACCAGAATTTACTTCCATCATTAAAGATGAACGTACTGCAAACTGAAATCCAAGGTTTAGGACTAATAGGACAAGTTTCTGAGTTGAGAGCAAACACATCCCACCATGATAGCAAGAGTTGGAGATGTTGATAAAGAATTCATTGCCACAAATCTGAATTCTGGTGGATTATCAGTGTGTGCCCTGAGGCAGGTAAGAGTGAGCCTTGTGCCCCCTAGTTCAGAGGCACTATGGCCTTCTCAAACTTCCCTATGGAAGCCATCTGCAGTAACACACACACAGACATGACCTACCTGACCCTTCTTTCTTCTGTGCTTCCAAGGGAGTTCTTAGATTCAAAGATCCCTGGCACAGCTTCCAGCTCCAGAATGGAGAGCAAAGCTTTCCAGAGTAAAGCTTCAGCTCATAACATCTCTTTCAGTCTCCATGCGAGATATTCAAACCCCATGAAATCAAGAGTGCAATTTTGAAAAGAACCTCATCTAACCAAAAAACGGAATGCTGAATAATGTAGTAATAGGTAAAAACATTACTTTATCACCAAGACCAATCATAATTAGCAGCAAGTCCCCAGGCCTCAGCCTCAATTATAAGGTGCACAGCTGTCCCAGCTGCTGAAGATAAGGAGCACAGACATAGCCCCCCCAAAGGAGGCATCCCTAGGGGAGGTGAGCTGTAGCTTTCCTCCAGGCTTCCTGTAGCTCTGAATAACTATTACCATCCATTTGTAATAATAATCACTTTTATCACAAAATAAGGTAGTGTCACAAAGTAATATTAAATTAGCTTTGAAAATACTTACTGGCCATTTGATTTGGCACCACATTGTTACTGCTTTGCAGATTTCATTACCTGGGCACATACCAAAACATCACCCAGCACAGGATATACCTGTTGGACTGTAACAGCCACATGGAAAACATCACTGCCAAATCTATCAGCAAAACTTAAAATTGAGACAACACATATCAGGGATAAGCAAAGAAAAAAACAACCTACAGCTATAAATTTCTGCACGGAATATCTGTGGTCATTATTAAGTTGTCTCTCTGTTCATGAAAGAGAGAAAATGGAGTGTTAATACCTGCAAGATCTTGGCTTATAACATACTAGACAGTGTTCCTAGTTTTGCACCAAGGAGATGATTTTAATTTCAGACAAATTTCTGTTCTACATCCTTCCTCGGTCTGTAGCATTGGAGTGGCAGATTCTTTTTATAAAAAGTATTTTTAAGTTATGTACCCTAGTGAACCCTGCCTGTAAACACCACATAATTCTGCAAGGGCTGAATTTTAAATTTATACTGGATTTCAACAATTGATTCTTGTCAATGTGCTGCCCTTTTCTAACCTGACATTGAGGTGAAATTTCAAGGCTGCAAGAGTAAGAAAGTAACAAAAAAACCTTTCACAATTTATTCCTGTGAAGTGTTGGTTTACATTTAGGTACTAAAATGTTGAGCTAAGGACTCCTGCACAATAATTCCATTCTTGAATAGAGTTATGCCTCTAAAATACAACTAGAGTCTGAAAAGCTACTACAAAGATTATTTTTTTCCCTTTTAAACTGATAACTGCTTAAGAGATAAAATAAATATTTCATACTTGTCAACTGCTCAGCTGTGGAAAAGTAAGATATGCCTACAGCCACATGAAAATCTTATTACTCACCCTTCGCTGAGGAACTATTTGCTATACTCTGAGCCTTTAATTTTTAGGGGAAAGAAAGGTAAATTTCTCTAAAATTTATGAAAGTGGAAGCTTCAGTTCTGAAGTATGTCAGTGGAAGTGGGAATAGGGGAAGGGAGAATTTTCTGGTTTGTAACTGTGTTCATAATTGAGAGGGTACTTGAGTGAGAGAAGGGAACTCAAACAGCAGGGTATAAAAATGTGTGCTGAGACCATGGGTATGATGGGTCAAGGGTTGGACGATGGGTCAAGGGTTGGACTTGATGATCTCTGAGGTCCCTTCCAACCCAGACGATTCTATGATTCTATGATTCATTATCCCATTCTTTTTCTTGATTACCTAACAGAATTTTCTGTAACTATTTTTATTTCTAGATGTCATTTTCTACAGTATAGCCATAAACTTTGAAGTTTCACATCTCTTAACTTGAAGCCTTCCACTCCATGGGCTGTGGAAGAGCAACTCCTGACACTGCTGGGTTGTGCTCCAGGGAGCAGGAGGTTCACATGCAGCAGGTGCTTCCTCCAACCTAAAAACCAACACGGAGTCTAAACTGGGAGCAAATTGTGGGCCCTGTACAGGCACTGTGGCATACATGTGCACTTACCTAGGCTGTGTATAACATGGTTACCTCTGTCTGGAGATGCAGAAGTGAGCATTTCAAAGGAATTTGACTAGTCCCAAAGTATGTGAGTTACCAAAAAGGAAAATATTAAACCCATCTAAGACAGAGCTTGAAACATTAGGTCCAATAAGTAAAAGGCAGCACACATGATGAACTGCAACGGATATACAAGGTATCAACAATATTAATTTATCTATATTAAATAGCTTTATCAACCTCTCTCCTGGACCAAATTCAGACAAAGAAAAGCAAATCAAAGAACATTCTTAATCAGTGCTTTAAGTACAGGATTAATGACTTATTTAAAAGAAATATCTACTCTGATGAAAGAAAATCTCATTCTTTTGAAAATCTGCCTTGTTCTCCATGATTACTCTGCTTAATAGGAAGATAAATAATATACGGTATAAACCCATTTCCCTTGCCAATATTTACATGAAATATAACCTTGTGTTACAGGTTGCTGCAGAGTAAAATTTAGCAATGAAACACATACAGGTAGCTCCAGTTAAAAATCAGTAAGAGCTTGTTTTGCAACATGGAAGGTAACAAAAATACAGTTTGTATATCAAAGGAACCCTTACAGTAAAGTACACAATAATTAGAATCCTGGTCAGGATTACAATGCTGGATTCCAAGCTCATTACTCATAAAAAATGCCAGTAGATTCACCTATTGCCAAGACCATTTCATTGTACCACTGCTGCATACCTAATGAATCCCCTAATGCAAGAAGCAACATCAGAGCTTTCCTTTGCACAGGGGCTTTTCCTGCATATGAATAAGCTTGTAGGAAGACTTTTGCCAATGTAGCTAATATTTCAGGGGGAAATTGCATCCTTATTGAGGCTACCATCACAGACATTTCAATTAAGTGCAAAGCACGCTGGGGGGGCAATCAAAGGTCAAGCCAGTTAGAGGTCAAGTTCTCTAAAAGAACGGGGTTCTGAAGTTTAATTATTTTCAGGCAGAGCTGTGCTGATAGGTCAATAGCATGAGTTTTGCAGCTGGCACCACTCATGGAAAGAAATCACTTCCAAGGCTGAAGTGGCTATGGACCACTGAACAGCAAGATGGAAAAAAAGCAATTCTAGAAGTCAAGACATAATTTTAGGCTCACCACTTAGAAACTTTTTAGAAATGCTACTTGCATGACTGGTCAGTAAAGCAGCCCAATGCATCTCACCCTCAAGAGCTGCTGAAATACAAAAATACAGTGCTTTACAAACAAATATAGAAATAGTTGAAGAAATATTGACAGTAACAGTAATCTAAAAATTAAACTGCTCCTAAGCCTGTGCATTCCTGCATCCAGCTCCTCTCTGCTGCTACTGCAGGAGATCACTCTGGGACTCTTCCAGGGCTCAGTGGTGACATGGGACTCCATTTACCAGGGGAAATGCAATAGTGGGGTTTTACAGATTTGATTATTTTCTTTTCCATAATTACTGTATCATTAAAGCTGTGTAGTTTAGTTTCAAACCTGCATGCATCTCTACCCTATTCTCTTTCTTTTCCCTATGGAGGAAGGCAAAGTGGTCAATAGAGAGCATCTGTCATTCATTTAATTGCCAGCCACACATTAGACCATGACACTGGCAGAATGACTAGAGATTCCTTTGCTCCTTAAATCAGTATTGGAAGTCTGGATGAGGTATCTGGATTATAAAATATTCCCTGATCCACATTTTCCCACACAAACTGCTACGAGGCCTCTTTGCCATTGTGCTTAAATCCCATTACCTACTGCCTCAAAAGCCTATAATCCTTTATAGTGTTTCAAAGATGCCTAAATATCTGGAATAAATAAATACAAATGTCCCCAAATAAAGAAATGTCAGTGTTACGGTGCATAAAAACATACAACTTAGCCTTTCTTCACCACAGAAGTTAACAGACTTCTTCATATAGTTCAAAAGTTTTTTCTTAGGATCATATAAAAATGTTTTGGATGTTTTTCTAGATGTTCCTCAATTCAGGACTCAAAGAACTTCACACTGAACCTTTTATACAAGGCAAAAAGTCAGTTCAGCTCTGGTAGGCAAAGGAACTAAACCTGAAATCAAGATGTCACTAATAAATTACATGACAAAGAATCAAGACCAGTGCATTTTCCTAAAACCTCCCTATTTTGAACCTTCACACATTATAGCTGCTCTACACACTCATATCTAGAAATACAACAATTGTACAGTTTAATAATTATTTTAAAAGGCTGAACATATACAACAATGTACAGCGTGTAGAGTACTCTCTGAAAAATGGTATGCTGGTCAGTCACAGTTTACCAGTTGACATATTAACTTAGAATTTCAAATTAGGAGGAAGGCAGGAAAATGGCAACTGGAGACAGCAGTTTTGTCTGAAAATGATCTTCAGACCCATTTGCATAAATTACTTAACTGCTAAAAAACTTAGAGCAATCAGAAAGCAAGAATCAATTACACTGTTAGAATATAGAAGACCATGTAGGCACCTTCACACAGTGTGCACATAAGATTTTCCTCTTCACAGAGTAGGTGAAAGACTGAGAAAGGGAAAATGCACTTTGAAAGTACTTGGAAGGTATTCAGTCCATCCACTTGCATCACTTGGTAAGTGATAAGACTTGCATCCCTCTTGTAGGTAAAGATTAAAAAGAAAAAATTGAGAAACAGAAATGGACTCAAGTCCTCTGCCAATTTTTACTTTCCTAGCAGTACATCTTCCAGATATGAATAAATCAGGAATTTCTTACAAAGTACTCATGATAAAAATCTTCACTTCCTCCACTTTCATAACCACAGGAACTATATTAATAATTTTTAATTCCATCTGAGTTTTGCTCCCTATCTGCAGCTTGATAGTTCCCCACTTGCATTCAGAAGCTACTATTTGTGTATTCAGATCAGAAATCTGACTGCCATCTGTATGCACTGATTAGTTACTGATCAAATAAGGTGCAAAATATATTCAAATATGCATATTAACTCTTTGCCCAAATACTGAAGGTGCAATTAAGCATAGCCACCTGAAATGCATCCTTTACACTACAATAAACAGAAAGTGGAAAGAATAATATATATAAATTTCACCAGCATACAGCCCTAGCAGCCTTATAATGAGATAGAAATTTCATAATTTAGCTAAAAACAGAAGAAAAATACATATGGCTGGAAAACAAAATGGGAAAAAAAGTAATCATTAAATTTCCCTTAGACAAATATCTATCAATAGCTATGCAGACAAATGAGCCTTGCAGTGAGTTAGTTGGCCCAGTTCTCCACCTGGGGCAATACTTCATTGATCTTATATGCTTACTTGATTTATTGGTACTCAAAGCAGAACATAAAGTAATACCATACAAGTACACTTTAAAAAAAACAACACAACCTTTTCTTCATAATTTTTAAGGTTTCTGTCTAAAACAGTTCTTTTTAATTATAAGTTACAAGACACTTGATGTAAATTGAATTCCACATGCATAGGAAGAAGGTTATGGTTATAAACAGGGAAATGTTTATCTACAATTAAAAAGGTTAGAGCTGTTCAAACAATAGAAAAAACACTTATAAGCTTATTCTCCAATTACTTGTTAAAAGCTATACAGGTTTTACTTAATTTCACAAACTATCATCATTAAACACATTCAGAAAAATAAAATTATCAGCATAAGCAACTTATCTCAATATGGCTCATTTCTTCATTAATCTTGTCTCTTGGGAAAAATGGATTCATCCAAGCTTAAGGACACTTCATCTCTTTTTGACAGTGCCAATAGCACATTTTATTTGCCTGTTCTGATAAAGCCTTAGCCTATGGCCCTGATGAAAATGCTGAGAGAAATCTGAAAGATATTTGCCCAAACCAGGACAATATTATAACTGTTTAAGGGAAAAGAGGAAAGACAGAGGGAGGGAAGGAAAAAAAAAAAAAAAGGCTTTAACAGCAGTAATAAAGATTGTCAAGTAGACAAGATTGTCAAAATGGTTGAACATCAGTTTTCTACAACACAATCTCACAGAAAATCTTCTTCCAAATGAGGCCCCAGATTCTGCAAACCAACTCTAGGTGTTGACACAAGTGCCTGCATGAAGAAATCTAAGTTTAAATACAGCTTACTGAACTGAAACTGAAGACAGCATCAGTCATAACCAAAAATAAAATATCTTTTTGCATTCCTCTTACAGTATCTTAATATCATGATCCGTGATCATCCTATTTGCAATGCAACAAGTCTTTTTTAGAGTGGTTAACAGTGGATGGGGGAGTTTATATTTCTTATTTGATGGTTTTATAACATTAAACATAATCTACTACCAAAGTAGCAAGATCCAGTGTTGCATGGTGAGTCATTAGGATGGCTTTGCCATTATTTTTCACCATCTCAGGGAATCATCATTTAAGCTACTATTAGAAAGTTATTACTTTTCTTGGACAAATACTACAGTACATTTGGGGGACCTTAACAAGCATTCTTAGCAAAATGAGACATTTTAGCTGGTTTAGCTTTCTTAATTTGTCACTTTGCATGCAACAATCTGGAGAGACAGGATGAATCAGTCTTGAATTACATCATGTTCAGGGAGAGAAAACTGGAGTAGAGAGAAATTCAGCAAATACATAAAACCAGGAAAAATATAGATACTGGACACATTCTTCTATATCTTTTGTAAAGTCAAAGTCACAAATTAATAACATAATTAGCTCCCTGCACACTCATGTTTGGAGCAGAAGGCAAAACTCACTGCTGAAGCCACAAATTGTTTTAGTGATTTGGGAAAGTGAGTTTGTGGGAGCCTAAAATGAGGCCTAAAAAGTGGCTAAAAGTCTGTTCACTGCATTAGGGTCTTTAAATCACCAAGATGACAATTTTTTTGTCCAAGGATTTCTAAAACCTTTTTGAGAACACAAAATATCCGCAGGTACTAAAGGTGACTGCCTACCAACAAAAATCCTTCATGGCAACCTCCTGCCCAGCCTTAAGAACATTGAGCAGAGAAAGAGTCCAAAGTCTGACCTCTGCACATCCTTGAATTTTGCAGCTCCTTCAAACCAAGTAAAGCTTCATTGTAACATAAAGTAGATATACAGGTAAAAACAAAACTTTTTGCATAGAATCATGTTGTTTGATCCATTATTTGTCCCATTTTCCTCCTTTGGTGCAATTACTAACATTAAGCCAGAAATTCTTCCTTAGATTATAGTTTTAGAAAAATGTTTAATAACAATTTCTTTTTTTATTTTTATTTTTTAACCTCCAACTTTAATGCACAGCATCTGTTTTGAGAAATTCTATACAAAGAAATATATTACACATAATCACAAATTAAATTAACAGAAGGCCAATTCTATGTGAAATGCATCTTCACAAAGCATGCTAATTATCCATTGATAACTAGTACCAATTTTTATGTAAAAGAAGTAAACAACTGGCAGACTGAAGATTTTAAATTTCTTAATGGTGGCACAGCCAGAGAGCCCAAGGCAATTCATCAATTTATTTTTTTTTTAATAAGAGCATACTTGTTTATACATCTCATTCACTTTAGGTTAACACATTTTTAGCAAGAACAAAGTAGGGCTGTAAGTGGATGTAATTTTTATAACATACAGACCATCACATTTGTTGTTGTTCCTTCATTACAAGGAAAATAGCCTTTCCTGTTGTACTGGGTCTGGCTGGGATGGCATTAATCCCATAGAGGCCACTCAGTGCTGTATTGTGGGTTTGTTATCAAGCCAGTGTTGATAACACCCCAGCATTTTGGCTTGCACAGCATTGTGGTTTCCTTTTTGCTGCTCTGCTTGCCTCAGTAGGTAGGGCAGTGATGTGCCAAGGCTGAGAGGGGACACAGTGGGACAGCAGACCCAAACTAACCAAAAGGATGTTCCTTAAAATATAACATTGTGCTATGCAGCAACAGTTCAGGGAAAGGAGGGAGGAGTTTATCGTTATGGCTTCTATTTTCCCAAGTAACCATCATGAGTGGCAAGGCTCTGCTTTCCGGGAAGTGGATGGACATCTGCCTTCCAATAACACACAGAGTTAATTCCTCATTTTGCTTTGCTTGGACACACATCATTACTGCTTCATCTTGGCCCAGTTCTCAACGTTTGCTCTCCTGCTTCTCTCCCACCTGCCACTGGTTGGGGAATAAGGCAGAAGCTGGGTACATGCTTGGCTGCTGGCTGGGGCTGATCCCTCACATCTGGGCACAAACACACTGTTTTCACAAGCACACTCCCTGTGTTTCTTTTTACATTTGATAACTTTGAATAAAGACAACAGATTGTGACATTTCTATTCCTTTTCAGCTAACATACTGAAGCACTCTAAAGGGAACGGGTGAAGATACAATTTAGAATCTGAAAATAATTAAGCATCTCAAAAAACATGAAATAATCATACCACTTACTCTTAGCAACTTAACCAACAGGCAACATTGCAAAATCGTTGTAGCCAACAGCAGATGAAAATTGTCTAGTGCAGACAGTATAACTCCAAAGTACATAATGCTTCATCCACTAGAAAACCTTTACATTTCCAGAATTATTAATAAACAACTGAGAGCAAATAAACATAAATTTTGAAAGTTAAAAAACTGCGTCCAAGACTGTGATCTAAAGCTTCCCTCTTGGGTACAATATTGTAGAAAATAATAAAATTAATTACTAATACAAGAAAAATATTATAGGATCTAAATTAATTGACCATAAGTAATTTAGTTTCTCTATATTACTTTCACATAAGTTACCCTTGAAAGCCAAGTTCTCTCTAGTGTACATATATTTGCACAAATTGTAGTAAAACATAAATGTGGTTCATACTATTCTACAGCATTATGAACTTAATTCAGGTGTACTTGGAACAATTTTGCATTTCCAAATAAATCAATAAAGCTGGCAGCATGATTTGGCAAAAAGAGCTCCTTGTTGCCAATCTGCTTTGCAACAAGAAAGACTGAAGTTCTGTGAAACAAGAAATTTTACATATTTTAATATGTAAGTGAATTAAAATGTTAAAGATTTCTGACATTTTACAAATTAGGACACTGAAAATTTTAAGAGTATTTTAAGCCCAGATACATAACCAAATGTCAAAGCAGGAGTTACCAGTCAGCTGCTCAGACACATCATCAGGCACACAGGCAGCAACCTGTACCAAGTACAATATAGGCTGGTCATAAAAACATGCAAGCAAGTAAATAGGATGATGGGCATGGAGAGTGGAATCACCAGATGGACACACACTGATATGTAACAACTCTACTGCTTTCTGAGTAGCTCAAGGTGATCCTTAATCAAGCTCCCCTTAATTACAACAGCTTCTCTTTTCCTGTCAACACAAACAAGGACAAAAGGAAGATAGGATTAGTATTCATCCTGGTTACAAGACAAATTGTTTGTTACATCAGATGACACTGTGACAACCTGCTCACTAACACAAGCTTAATTACTGTGCTACTGTAAGTTAAGGAATTTTGTCCCTTATCTTATTTAATTTTCCTCATCTACTCGATTTCCTATCACAAACACAAATGAAACCCAGGATGTGCATATGAATGAGGAATAAACAATTCAGAGGAATTAATCTTTGTAACTCTAAACAATGTAAATAATTCTGTTATTGTCAAAATACACTATTATTATTCAGATGACCATAGAAAGCGTTAAATTAATTTTGCATGCAAAAAACTCATCACTTTGTAACACAGGAATCTGGTAAGCTTTTTACCAAGACTGGAGTCTTCACCAAGAAAGGTATCAGCAGAAAGTTCCAATGAGCTGAAGCACAGTAACAAGTTACATGACAGTGTTAACCATAAGCCTACTTGTGTTATGCATCTCTCAATGCACTATTGAATAAATTCACAAATACCGTTTACTCCTGTCTTTCCAATCTTAAAACAACAAATAACCCATGTATTCTAATTCAAACCTCACAGTTTAATCCAAAAAATTATGAGATTTAAAGAAATCTATGAATTTCTTAAGTTCAATTAATCATACCTCAAAAACTTTACTACCTAAAAAAAACACAAAACAAACTGCCAAAAACCCCACAACATTATCAACAACTTATTTGATAGAAGATACTATCACAAATTATAAGGCAAATCATAGAAATAAACTCAAATTGGTCTCTTTAGTACTAGAAAATAACAATACAAATGTGTGACCCCAGCAGTCTGGGGGCAAAACCACTTTTGTTGCTTATATGGTTGGAGTTATGGGGACCCACTAGTAGTGAGAAAAGTATGTTATCCAATTCAGAGTCAGGGGCTGACAACAGAAAAGAGCAAATCTTTTGTTATTCCAGCAAAGGACTTCCCATCTGCATGCTACAATAATATGACATTCACATTTTGTGTGTGCCAGAACATGCAAGGTTTTAGTTATAGATCACATAACTGAAATACAGAACTCATATCATAGACATGAAATGTCAATGAACTTATAACTTGAATGCTATAAGAGTAGACAACAGAGAAATGCCTTGAAAACACAGGAGTACTGTTTCAAATTCATCTGGAAACTGCATATATGTTTGACATCGCAAAGGCAGCATCACAAGGGCAAGTGAACTAATTTTCTGGTAGAAACTGACAGAGTGCAAAGGGATCCATTGAGATACACAGAATTCTTCTGAATATATTCAACATGGGTAATTTTTCTCTCTCATGGTTATCTGGAGAGAAATGGAGCTGTTGGCTGGGCCAACACTGAACATTTTTTCATTCTAGTGTGCTCTGATAAATGAAGGCTACATTTAACTGAGTCAGGAATGAGCTTCCATAAACAGTTACTTGGAAATATCTCAAGGAAAACCTCTTGCAGAACAGTATCTTCAAGTAAAACTTTCTGCCACTTCTGCAAGACTACAAAATTAGAATCATAGATTAACAGAGACTGAAGAGTCTTCAGGAGTTTGAGTTCAAGCCATGCATGATGAGCTGAGGTTCTCTACTCAAGCTGTGAGTATCTTCAAAGATGAAGATGACAGCCTCTCTGGGTAACCAGTTCTAATGTTTACATGGACCAGTCTCCATGTAAAATGGTTTTCCTACTAGTTAGCTGTATTACCTCCCTGTAGCTTCCCTCTGTTCTATCACTATTAATCATAGAATCATAGAATGGGCTGGGTTGGAAGGGACCTCAGAGATCATCAAGTCCAACCCTTGATCCACTGCCGCTGTGGTTCCCAGCCCATGGCACTGAGTGCCACATCCAGTCTCTTTTTAAATATCTCCAGGGACGGAGAATCCACCACTTCACTGGAAAGTCCACTCCAATGTCTGACCACCCTCTCCGTGAAGAAATTCTTTCTAATATTCAACCTAAACCTCCCCTGGCACAACTTAAGTCCATGCCCTCTTGTCTTGTTGAAAGTTGCTTGGGAAAAGAGCCCAACCCCCCCCTGGCTCCAGCCTCCTTTCAGGGAGTTGTAGAGAGCGATGAGGTCTCCCCTGAGCCTCCTCTTCTCCAGGCTGAACACCCCCAGCTCCCTCAGCCTCTCCTCACAGGACTTGTGCTGGATCCCTTCACCAGCCTGGTTGCCCTCCTTTGGACCTGCTCCAGGACCTCAATCTCCTTCCTGAACTGAGGGGCCCAGAACTGGACACAGGACTCGAGCTGTGGCCTCACCAGGGCTGAGTACAGGGGCAGAATCACTTCCCTGGACCTGCTGGCCACGCTGTTCCTGATCCAGGCCAGGATGCCATTGGCCTTCTTGGCCACCTGGGCACACTGCTGGCCCACGTGTTCTGCTTCTCTACCGAGACACACACAGCTATTTCTTGGTACCGCCCACAGGCTGCGTTCCCCGGCTTCAAAAAGTCCCCCAGAACGTCCCCTTCTTAAAGCTTTTGTCCCAGATCCCCGTCCCCACTCCGGACATCCCAAGGCTGGAGCTGCTCTTCCCGGCCAGACACCGCTGCCGCGCTCCCGGCCCGTTCCTATCTGCCGCCTCCGGTACCGGTGCCGGCTCCGCCCGGTCCACATCCACTGCCCGCGGGTTCCCGGGCAGAGGCGAGCTGATTTCCCGGCTTCAAAGAGCCCCCCAAAGAGCCCCTTTGCTAAAGCTTTTCGCCCAGATCCCCGTCCCCACGCCGGACTTACCAAAACTGGAGCTGGGAGAGGGCAGAGCCGGCACCAACGACAACCCACCGGCCCGGCCTTAAAAAGAGCCCCTTCCAGGACTTTTTTTCCGCCACAATCCCCTTCCCCACTCCGGATTTGCCAAGACTGGAGCCGGTCTCCTCAGGGAGTCACCGCTGCCGATTTAAACCTCGTTCCTATCTCCCGCCTTCGGTACCGGGCCCGCCCGCTCCGCCTCAGCAGCCCGCCCACAAGCTGGCGGTCCCCGGGGACAAGTTAGCGGCTTTCCCGGCTTCAGAAAGCCCCAAAAAGTCTCCCTTGGCCAAAGTTTTTAGTTCCGATCCTCTCCCCTAATCCGGACTCGCCTACAGTGGAGCTGGGCCCCTCGTCTAGCAGATTCTCCAGAGTCAGGAGAGCCCTCAGAGCCCTCACCCACACCTAACTCTGTGGTGTCACAGGGAATAACAAAATTAGAAGTCACAACTGAAAGGTCTTGGCACACGAAGAAGTTATGCAAATGGATAAATCAATAGTTATGCTTATCAGTGAGATTCAGGAAGTGCAACTGGAAACAGTACCTTCTGTCAGTTCTTGGTCTGTATGGAAGTTTGGGTTGCCACTCTGATTTTTAGACTATTCTTCTTAAAATAGGTACAATATAGACCTAGGATTAAAAAGAACAAGTCGATTTTAGTTAAATCTGAAATTGGGATGTTAAGCTTGACACAAGGTAAGAAACACTTCCAGAAAATTCGCTTGCCGATGACAGAAACTGGGTAAACTCTTGTAGGACTTGAGGAGGGGGAGATGTGGAACTCTGGTTGATCAGTCAAGGCTTTTAAAACAGAGAAATTTTTGAAAGAGTAAATTTTTGCTCCACAGAGCTAGAGTGCTGAAAAGCAATCAAATAAGAGCTGCTTATTGTCAGTCCAAGCAATTCGTAATCTTTTTCTGTAAAATTTTTTTGTACAAGTCTCATCATCCAGAAAGGGTTAACAATTTCATTCTCAGTCTTGCTTAAGCAGCTAGAGTACAGCAAATATTCTGCACAACAGGTACTTCCGTATTTTCATAGATTCATGGAATGCTTTGGGTTGGAAGGGACCTTAAAAATCATCTTGTTCTAACCCCTCTACATGGGCAGGGACAACTCCAACCAGACCAGGTTGCTCAAAGCTCCATCCAGCCTGGCCTTGAACACTTACAGGGATGGGGCATCCACAGCTCCCTTTGGGCAACCTGTGCCAGTGTCTCACCACTCTCACACTAAAAAATTTCTTTCTGATGTCTAAACTAAATCTACTGTCAGTTTGAAACAGTCACCCCTCATCCTACCACTAAAGACCCTTGTAAAAAATCCCTCCCCAGCTTTCCTGTAGGCTCCCTTCAGGTACTGGAAGGCAGCTATAAGGTGTCCCTGGAGCCTTCTCTTCTCCAGACTGAACAACCCCAACTCTCTCATCCTGACTTCATAGGAGAGGTGCTCCAGCTCTTTGATCATCTTCCTGGCCCTCCTCTAGACTCACTCCAGCATATCCACATCCTTCTTATAGTAGGGACCCCAGAAATAGACACTGTACTCCAGGTGAGGTCTCACATGAGCAGAGTCATCTCTTGACCTGCTGGTCAAAATTGAATTATCCCTAGCCTGAAAATGCATTCTAGTTTGAACATGAACATTGATTTAAATGTAGAAAAAAAGTATTATGTAACACACAAGCACCCGGCCTGCTTTAGCTCTCCCATTAGGTTTAGCTGCTTTAGCTGTTTTTAGAAACACTAACATGTAACAGCAGGAGAATAATAAAGCCTTTTTGTTGACATTTCCACAACTACCCATGGGAACCTCCCTCTAAATTGCTGCATTCTTACATGGTGCAGTGGATTGTAATTGAAGAAAAAGTACTGGAAAATAAGATAACATACCATTATTCCCTGATATTTTTATATTTGAATGCAAGTGATTCAGTGGCAGAACAGCTACATGGAAACATATTTAATGAGCACCTTCATCCTATGTACAGAATTCTGCAAGAGCAGAATACCATTTCCATCCCTGCTGTTATGTGAGTAGTAGTTCAAGTCCTCTTGTGAGAACCTTACTTTTGATCCTCCTTGGATGATAGTTCCATTAATCTATAGCAAATTAATTCCATAGTAAATCATTAGTTAGTCTGTGTTTAGAAAAGATGTAAAAGTTCTCAGGATAAGAAATTGGTTAGAGAGTATTGACAAGTTTTAAGTCTTGGTTTTGAAAAATGCCAACAAACAGCTATGTATGGAGATTCTTTAAAGTAAAATTTTGTTGTTCAGTCCCAAACTCTGATGTTCTACTCATATGATCTTCCATGAACAAAATTTTGTGAATTTCTCTTGTGAATTAATTCTTTATCACAATGAAACTATTATAATGCTTTACATCTCTCCAGGGCATTTTAGCACACCATTTGACTATTGCTAAGAACCTGCACTGCAGAAAAGTAAAAGTCTTCATAGGTCTTTCAAAGGTAGCAACTGAAATACGAAAAACAGTTCATTAAATAGTTTTAAAACCAATTAAAACTATTCAGCAATGGAATGCATTTTGTCTATAAATCACTCTCATATAATAATTCTTCTCCTTCCTGAATAAATTTAAGTTGTACTTAAATCCTGTACAAAACCCCTCAAAGAATGAGGTGTAGATAAATCACTTACAAACAGCATTTATAAGACCATTCCCAGTGAGGTTTTTTTGTTTACTGAAAGTTTGTTAGAAAATATATTACTAACTTTAATTTGATAGATGGTTGTTACTTACATCAATGGTACTTACCCAAAATAAATCTAAGCTATTTATGGACCACCTCAATTCATCAAGTGAACTTATTACATAGGAATTTCTTAATTGCTTCCACAGTAATTTATTTAAAATGAAAAACAAATCACAAATTAGTCATCCTTTTCAATTATTTCTTTTCTAACTTAGTGGTAGTGCTTATCTTCATTATTTTCCCTCTAGTTTCTACTAGTTCTGCTAGTTTCTACTAGCTCAGTGAAGTCCACTAAGCATCCAATGTAGTACCAAATTTTGGTTAGTGATACAGCTGCTGCTCCCACATTTTCAGAATGGTTACAAGAATCAAACTGAACTTGCAAGAACTAAGTTGTAAAGTCAAAATTTGAGTAATCCCTGATGTCTAATCAGTATTCAAGTGCTAAGCTTGTACTCAAACCACTTTATCTTTCTTGTTTACAATGACTGAAAAGTACTTCAGTAATCTGTAGTCTGATGCTCAATGAACTAAATTCATTTGCAGGGCTATTTCATTTGGCAAGCGATGGAGACAGTTTTAGATTTTTATTATCTTGTTAGACTCTATTCCTAGTCCCAAGAGGTGGTAACTCAGTAGCTGCAGGATTAATACAGAAAAAAAAAAAAAAAAAAGCAGTCAGAGGCTAAAACTCACTTGAGAGTTTTTTAATGGGTATAAGAAAGTCTAACGAGGCAAGACAGAGGGGTATGCAACTTATCAATGATTTTTCAAGTTTTCATGGTGCAGTAGTTCTTATTATTCCAGTTAGGCATTATAGTCACACTTCAGGAAAGATCTATGCTTGGATTTCTAGCAGACAGACCAGATGTTGGCCTTCGTCTTCTTATTTGGTCGGGAAAAAAAATCTTCCTTTTCCAAGGTAACTAGAAAAAAAGGTGATCAAAACACTACAGACTGATGAGATATTCTTCTAATTAGCAAGAAAAACACAGCATACTGCATATTTGGCTTTGAAATGAGATAACATTAAGCCTAAGCCTGAACTTTGGGGTCCTTCAAAAGAGTCAACACTGAAAAAAAGGAAAATCTATTGGGAAAATGAGACAGTATATCAGCCATTTGTCCCAATATCAAAATAAAACTACAACTGTCTAAATTTTTTTACCTGCATGTCACCTGATTTCTCTTGAGCATGGGATGGCTGAGCCATGTGCTGAAGACTTGAAGGAGCCATATGCTGTCTGGGCAGGCAGAAAACTCTCTCCCTTCAATGTAATTGGCTTCATCAAGAAAATATTTTTTGACATATTTAAATTCACCTCACCCTAATGGATTCACTTCATTTCCTGCAATGCATTGGAGAAGCAGCCAGGCCAGGCCTACCTGGAAATCCTGGTTTTGTGGCCATTTCCTTGGCTGTGTTTGCCCACATGCTGCCCTGCCCAGCTGGCTGCCTCTCTTGCTCCCTCTTGCATGACTTGGAGGACACTTTTGCCTCTGCAAAATCACACACAGAACAGAACAGTTCCAGCTATACGTATCCAAACTGTGGTTGCAAATTTGTATATCCAAATTTGTATATCCCTCTTCACACAGAAAGCCCTCTGGCCATTCAAACTCAGCACTGAATCCTACCCAACACTGTTTAATGCAGACTGCCTGTATAATTATTGAGGGCAGAGAGTGAGCTGGCCAGGCTGATGGGGAAAATGAGTTCCTGAAAGCTCTTGAAGCTGGGCTTCAGTAAGCACCTCTTGCCACAGCAGTTAGCTTCCCATTTAAATTCCACACACTTCACCATAAGATTGGTTCCAAATTACAATAAATTGTTAAGGCAAATAACATCTCTGCTTTTTAATTGCTAGGGCCAGCCAGTCTGCTCTTTAAATCTAGACCACATTTCACATAATGCACATTCTTTCCAATACTGCCCCACAAAGGTACATAATGACAAAATCTATATGTTAGAGAGTCTCTTGACTCTCTAGGACTTAAGGTCAGTAAAAATAAAGTTGAGTGCCTGTGGGTCAAAATCAGGGGAAGGCCAAAAAGGCTGACATCCTCATAAGAGTCTGTTATAGACCACCCAGCCAGGATGATGAAGGTGATGAACTATTCTACAAGCAGCTGGCAGATGTCTCAAAATCTCCAGCCCTTGTTCTCATGGGTGACTTTAACCTGCTGGATGTCTGCTGGGATCTCCACACAACAGAGAAAAGGCAATCTAGGAGATTCCTAGAGCATATAGAGGATAATTTCCTACTCCAGCTAGTAAATGAGCCCACCAGGGATGGGTCCCCGCTGGACCATTTGTATTACAACCAGAGAGGGGCTGGTGGGAGATGCAGTGGTCAGAGGCCATCTGGGGCACAGTGACCATGAAATAATAGAGTTTTCAATACTCAGGGATGCAAGGAGGGTCAATAATAAAACCTCTATGCTGGACTTCCAGAGGGCAGATTTTGACCTTTTCAGAAGACTGATTCAGAGTGCACCCTGGGAAACAGCCCTTGAAAACAAAGGGGTCCAGGAAGGATGGAGGAGGAGGAGGGATGGAGGAGGACCAGGAGGTACTTCAAGGAACAAGTCCTAAATGCACAGGAGCAGGCTGTCCCCATGTGCCTAAAGGCAAACCAGAGGGGAAGCCGACCAGTCTGAACTGGGAGATATTGAAGGAAATTTGGGTTAAAAAGAAAGCTTGCAGAGTACGGAAAAAAGGGGTGGCTACTCAGGAAGAGTTTAGGAATATAGCTGGGTCATGTAGAAAGAAAATTAGAGAGACGAAGGCACAATTTGAACTCTATCTTACCACTTCCATTAAAGATAACAAAAAGTCTTTCTATGGACACATCAACAGCAAAAGGAGGGGCAGGGAAAACCTCCATTCTTTGTTGGACATGGTGGGAAACACATAGTTACCAAAGATGAGGGAAAGGCTGAGGTATTTAACACTTTCTTTACCTGAGTTTTCAACAGTAAGACAGGTTGTCCTGACAACATATGGCTTCTGGGGTTTATAGAGAGAAATAGGAAGCTGAACAGCCCCCCTGTAATCCTGGAGGGAAGAGTTTGTCACCGCCTGAGCCACTTGGATCCCCACAAGTCTATGGGACCAGATGGGATCCACCCAAGGGTGATGAGGGAGCTGGCAGAAGAGCTCACCAAGCCTCTCTCTATCATCTACCAACAGTCCTGGCTCACTGGGGACATCCCAGATGATTGGAAGTTGGTGAATGTCACGCCAATCCACAAAAAGGGCTGGAAGGAGGACCCGGGAAACTGCAGGCCTGTCAGCCTGACCTCAGTGCCTGGCAGGGTTATGGAGCAGATCATCCTGGGGGCAATCGCACAGCACCTACAGGATGGACAGGGGATCAGACCCAGCCAGCACGGGTTCAGGAAGGGCAGGTCCTGTCTGACCAACCTGATCTCCTTTTGTGATCGGGTGACCCGCCTGGTGGATGAGGGGAAGGCTGTGGATGTGGTCTGCCTGGACTTCAGCAAAGCCTTTGACACCGTCTCCCACAGCATTCTCCTGAAAAAGCTGTCAGCCCACAGCTGGGACAGGGGCACTCTGTGCTGGGTTAGGAACTGGCTGGAGGGACCCCATTGTTTCCTTAGTTCCAGATTCTTAATCATCAAAATAACTGTATATGATGTATTCCTACAGCATTTTCTTTTTTTCTAAATAGCAAATAATTTCTTAAAATTGAGCAGTAAATAGCTGAGAATAAGGAAGAGATTCTAGTGAAAAAACCAATAATTGAAACACAGAAATAAAAGCCCAGTGTCTTAATCTGTCATTGTTTATTTTCTACCCCTTCTGAGAGTAAACTTTTTCAAACATATATTTCATAAATGTTCAGTGTCTTCATTAGAAATTCCATGCTTTAAATGCATCTAGATTAACTTAAAATATTTGTGAAGTTTTCAATATTTATTAGTATTTACTGATCTGAACCTGTTCATATACACGAATGTGCATACATATTATAACCAAAGCCTGCAGGTTTCATAACCAAGAAAAAAAGCCCTCTCCAACACCCAACGTAAGTGAGTAAATGTTTATCAATGCTTTTGCCTTAAACCAGGCTGCACCCAATTTTGCCAGAGCTTCTTCCAGAAGAGCTGACTGCTTACCCCACTTTCTGGGGATAGATAAATATTTAAAAAACAAAACCAAAAAACAAACAAACAAACAAATGCCACAGAGAAAGTAAGATTTGAGTGACCTTTATCTGGGGATTTTTCTCAACTAAGAATACTCAAAGTTATTACACACCCTGGCATGTGGACTGGCACCCAGGACAGAGAAAATAAGAAATGGCACAGTCACCATCTTAAAAGCCAGTTTATAGCTCCCTAAAACTGTCAAGATTTCTTTCTTCAATCTCACTCAGAACAGGTGTGGCTCCTTTTGTGACAGCATAACACCTAACTCTATCTTTCTGTATTTTCATATTTTGTGTCACTGATTTTAATTATTACCACTGCTGCCAGCCTTCTTCAGCCATAATTTGACCCCTACTAACAAGACTGAACAAAAAAATTAAAAAGAGCCAGAGACTTACTGGTGCTTGGGATCTTCAGCTGAGATACAGAAGAGTGAGGTTTGAGAATCAAGGTCCTACAGCTGTTTCATTATTTGCAAAGGATGACAGCTCTGCCAGGAGAGACTTCATGGTCTATCATGGACTATCATGACCTAGCTAACACCTTGCACAGCTTGGTTATTCCTGCCAACACAGCTATTACCATGCAGAATTTTCTGTTTCTCACAAACTTTACAATCTACCTTAGGGCTCAAATAAAGACAACTTCTGAATGTTAGCTGCAGCAACACTGCTTATTTACCTTCACATTGGCTTAAACAGGATCAGATTTCATTCCAAGATTACAATTCTCACCTGCTTTGCTGACATTTAATAATTGTTACCAGTGCAAGTGTATTAGCAAACACCACCACTGCAAGGTCTTAAAATAAACAAATCCTTTGACTAATCCTGAAAGAATTTTTCCCAGCAAGACTTTTTAAGAAAAGGCATTGAGCTCCATCTGCTGCCAGATTTAGATTCTCCCCGAGGACTGCACAGGGATTTATTTTTCATTTGTTAAATATCTTATATGCACACAAAAGGCAAAAGCCCAAACTGCTGATGTGTAGATACCTATTAAAGTAAAAAACATGTTTCCCCCCCACAGGTCCATTAATACATCTCATTACTGCCCTTAGCAGCAGCAGTAACCATCCTTGGAACGCCTGTCTTCAATTGGCATAATTTATTACATTTTACCCTTGTTTCCTATGATAATTATAAGCAGAGGACAAAGGGCACTGAAGCTAGGCTGTTTAACAAGACTCAATTAAATATTTCAAAGAGCTACACAGAAAAAATCACTGGAAAAAAAAAAAAAAAAGCCAGTCTATTAAATATTATGCTCCCTCACACTGCCCCTGTAATACTATAAAAATCCACCCACTAATTACACTGTTACAGGTTACAAGTCATTTTAGAAATGGGTATTTTGCATCTGAAGAGTAACAAATTCACTTGATAAAGGAAAATCTTCCTTTAAAGAAAACATCTTACAGTGAGTTCAGAGATTCCTAAATTTATATTCATTATTGCTTCTTCCTTTAGTATGCATTGTTAGGGCTCATGAAATACTTAAAACGAATAGCCAGAGACAGAACTAGGTATATAAAGTGCTATTAAAAATATTTTAAAATAAGCATTTAAAATTATAAAATTCTGAATCAGACTTTCTGAAAAAAAATCTTGCAATACAAATAATGCACACACTTGCATAAAAAGATTCTCATCACCTGTCTGGGGTAACCTGTCTGACAAATATATATGGCTTACCTGTGTCAATGAAGCAATGGCTGGTATCAATAAAACCTTTAAAAGAAACAAAGAAACCTCCACAAGTCGCCTAATCCTTTTTATAGGCCTAATTCTGATAGTATTTTTACAAGTGTATTTTATTTTATCTTAATGAAGCAAAGCTAGATTTACACTGGAGTAATTCAAAACAGAGCAGGGACTGTGTGCCTATAGACAGAGCTCTCTTTTGTGTTTTGGTGGGGTTTTGTTCACTAAGCACAAGTACAAAATGCTTTATTAACACAGTAGCTTAGTGGAAAAATAAAGCATTCTGAAACACTTAAGCTGTCAGTCATCTACCTTTTTGCTGTTTATTACACTTCTGTTCTCCTTGAGCCAGTTATTAGAGTAGACATTGAATTTTCTAACACTCCTCTTGAACAAGATAAATTGACACATCTACTTAGCACACCCAGAGGGCAAATCCAGGAGAAACACAATTTTTCCTCTTGATAGGCTATAAAGACTTTTAACGCAGATCAATCCGGGATATATCTGCTTTCCCAAAACAGGAGGGGATATTTTGTTTGTTTATTTGGTGGTTTTTTTATTTATTTTAAGGAAAATAAAAAATTAAGCCTGCATGTTTTGCAACCACCCTTTCAAAAGTCCTTTGCTGCCCTCATGTGTTTCACAGGAAAGGTAGTTCTTGAAGTCAACATACAAACTAGAGTAACTTGTGCAAGACAGACAATTAGGGTTATCCTCCCCTGTTAAGAACAGAACATAATGCATGGAAATAACTGAAAGTTTCTCTTTCTTCTAGGAAAGCTAATTTGACTGGTTTAGAATTATTCTACATTAAATAAATAAATAGAATGTATTCAGATATGTATGTATAGAAATAGAATGTATTTCAGAAAATCATAATTTTCAAGCAATAGATTTCAAAGCTAGTTGGCCAATTTATTGAAAGTTAATGTTAGCCTGGTAAAAAAACATCCGAAATGCATTATTTCAAAACTTACTTTTCATTAAAGCTAATTTCAGCATCTTCCTGCTGCTTACACTGACTGACAAAGTAGCTTCTTTCCTCTTCTAATCCTGTGCAGGCTAAAATCAGTGCATTGAGGCTTCTATTACACCCACCCTCTGTAAACAGAAAACTATGGTTTCCATTTCATAGAATCATAGAATCATAGAATTAGCCGGGTTGGAAGGGACCTCAGAGATCATCAAGTCCAACCCTTGATCCACTACCACTGTGGTTCCCAGCCCATGGCACTGAGTGCCACATCCAGTCTCTTTTTAAATAACTCCAGGGACGGAGAATCCACCACCTCACTGTGCAGTCCATTCCAATGTCTGATCACCCTCTTCGTAAAGAAATTCTTTCTAATATCAAACCTAAATCTCCCCTGGCACAACTTAAGACTGTGTCCTCTTGTTTTGTTGAAAGTCGTCTGGGAAAAGAGACCAACCCCCCCCTGGCTACAGCCTCCTTTCAGGGAGTTGTAGAGAGCGAATTTCAAGCTTTCCTTTTGCACTGCCCCAGGTTTGTCCCTGCTCTGCTTCTGAGGGTCTTGCCCTGACACAGGTCCTGGTAGCAGATCCCTGGAATCAGGGATCTGATGGATTTTGCACTCAGAATTTGGCTGCTGTGGTTCAGACCATCCTTAAAAAGGTTTCAGCATTCTCATGTTAACTGTCTTCATTCTTTCCAGTCGCCTATGCTGATGGCATCCAGACCTCATGATGGCAATATGAGTTTGTAATACGTTGTAATAACATCTCATAATGCCAGTCCTGGGTTTACAGTGGCAAAACATACCAGAATGACCAATAAAACGTGCTCTCTTAACAGGCTCCTTTTGTACTCTGGCTATAAGATGTAAATAGCCCTCCCATACCAAATCAGGCAACCACTCAGTTTCCCAAGAGCCATTCCACAGGAGGGGCAGAGCTGGATCACAATCCCAACAGCTTTGTTCAGCCCTGGATATGAGCTATTTGGTGGGACCTGACCATAAACTTCTATTTATATTGCCAGGCTGTTCCTGAACTGTCCTGATTGTTTTATCATTAAAACTGCCACAAACCTTTAAACTGCCTCAAATTCTCAGCAATAATGGTATGTTAATGTCTGTCTTCACTACAGAAATGTGTAGAATTCCAAGCTATAAAATAATTTTTTTCTTTCCATTATTAAGAAGAGCTACCAGCATAAGTGATCAGCAAACAAATGCAAGTGCTCCTATATAAGTGGGGTGAACAGGGGGGTATTATTGGGTTTATTTCTCTCTTTCTCTTAACATAAAAACAGTAGTCTCACTCTAGAAAAGCTATTTGCCATTGCTGCTTAGTTTCTAATTAAAAAAAAAAAACAAAAAACTAGCAAATGTAGTATAAGTACTGCTAACATAACAGTACTTTCACCATTCTAGTCACAGAAAATGCAATGTTAGCAAAATTTGCCATGCTGTGACTTAAAATTCTAGGAAAAGCCCAAGGCAAGCTTCATGCACCTCAAATGCAGCCCTGCAAAATTTGCTGCTGGCACCACAGGACAGGTGGTGGTGGTGGGAAAAGGAACAGAAGCAACTGAAACAAGAAGTAGGTTTGCATGTACAAATACTCTTAGAATCATAGAATCATAGAATTGTCTGGGTTGGAAGGGACCTCAGAGATCATCATGTCCAACCCTTGATCCACTGCTGCAGTTGCTAGACCATGGCACTGAGTGCCACATCCAGTCTCTTTTTAAATATCTCCAGGGACGGAGAATCCACCACTTCACTGGAAAGTCCACTCCAATGTCTGACCACCCTCTCCGTGAAGAAATTCTTTCTAATATTCAACCTAAACCTCCCCTGGCACAACTTAAGTCCATGCCCTCTTGTCTTGTTGAAAGTTGCCTGGGAAAAGAGCCCAACACCCCCCTGGCTCCAGCCTCCTTTCAGGGAGTTGTAGAGAGCGATGAGGTCTCCCCTGAGCCTCCTCTTCTCCAGGCTGAACACCCCCAGCTCCCTCAGCCTCTCCTCACAGGACTTGTGCTGGATCCCTTCACCAGCCTGGTTGCCCTCCTTTGGACCTGCTCCAGGACCTCAATCTCCTTCCTGAACTGAGGGGCCCAGAACTGGACACAGGACTCGAGCTGTGGCCTCACCAGGGCTGAGTACAGGGGCAGAATCACTTCCCTGGACCTGCTGGCCACGCTGTTCCTGATCCAGGCCAGGATGCCATTGGCCTTCTTGGCCACCTGGGCACACTGCTGGCTCCTGTTCAGCTTCCTGTCAGTCCAATCTTCTAACAACTACACGGTGAAAAAAAACAAACAAAAAAACAAAAAAAAAAAAACCCAACAAACCCCCCAAACAACCAGAACAACAAACAAACCCGGAGATGGAAATTAATGAAAATGACCGTGTTAACTTACACCGGCCTAATGAATTTTTAAATGTCAGTCCCTAACCTGCTTGCTCCAGTACCAACACCTGTCCAGTCTCTAAGGAGCCCAGTGCACACACAGATTTCTCTCCGGTGTTTTCCTGTCCCATAACCGCAGGCACTGGATGCTGTGCACACCCTCTGTACCGCACAGGGTAGCTCTTGTCCCCTCACCAATCTCTTCCCTCCCTAAACCCTGTAAGCTTTATTTCTGCTGCCCCGAAAAAGCGACTACACCTCCTCTTTCTTACAGCCAGCCCAGTTTTTAGGGACCAGCTGACTTTCCTCAAGGGCTCGTATTAGCTTTTAACCCAGCTGCTAACTCAGCTCCTTCCCTCCTTCCAGCCTCCCTACGCATCTCCCACACCCAAAAACACCGCCTGAAACTCGGGCTTTTCCCGGGCACCCCGGTACCAGCCAGACCCGCGGCACGGCTCCCGAACCCTCCCCAGCCCCCAGCGGATCCCGCCCAGGCCCTGCGGGGCGGTGAGGCCGCCGCTGCTGCCGGGTGAACGCCGCTTTGTGCCCCGCCTCCACTCCAGGAGGTTCAGGCACCCGGTCCCGGCCCGCAGTGGGAGGAAGAGGCTGGCGGGAAAGGCGATTCCCGCCCGCTGTCTGCCACGCAACCATCCTGTCCCGCAAACCCTCCGGGGGCACCCCCAAGCCCCACCCCGCCATGACATGGCGACCAGGCGAAGGGCGGCTGGGGCCGGGGAGCCGGCAGGGTTTGGGCCGCGCTGTCCGGCGGGGCATGTGGCGACACGTCGCTGTCCCCGGGCTGTCGCTGGGGTTGCTAAGGCTGGCGCTTCTCTGGTGCCTGCTACGGGCGGGCAGGGCTGCCCTCCTGCCGCCTGCAGGCAGCTGGCTGGGGGGGGAAGGCGGTGGCAGCGCTGCGGGCCGCTCTCCGTGGGACGGAGGCAAGCGGGAGAAAGAAGGGGCGGCGGCCCTTTGGGTAGGTGTCCCTGCCCGCACTTACACTCGCAATCCGCACCGGGCTCCTCCGGGGCAGGAGGGGTTGGCTGAGCGGTGACTGAGGGCGAGAGATGGAGGAAAGGGGGGCGGCAGAGCTCCGAAGCCTTCTCTGGCATCTTTTGTTCTTTTAATTTTCTGCCTGCGCCGCTTCCCTTCCGTTCCCCGGGCTTGGGGTTGTCGCTGGGTTCTCGCTTTCTCCTTCTTCTGACGCCAGGTGTCAGCCCGGGACCGGGGGAGCCTCGGGTTTCACCTTTCCCGAGCCTCCCGTCTCCGCCTGAACTGGGGGGATCCCATCGGAGCAGCTGCCCAGGGAAACCCCGGGAAAGTCGGGCAGAGGGAGGCTGTGAGCCCCCCACCCCCTTCTGCATCCTGGCTGAGGAGGGGCCGGGCGGGGACAGGGGGATGGGGACTGCCGGGTGGCAGTGCCAGCCTTGTCTGCGGCCCTTTTATCTGTCTGCCAGCCTTATCTGCGGCCCTTTTATCTCTCTCTGAAGCACAGGGTTTGTCGTGCTGTCAGGGCAGGGCATCAGATGAGGTTGTTCTCAGCTTGCCTCTTTTATCTGTCGCGTATCGGTTTTATACCCTCCGTGTACTTAACAAATGTTTTTTTTTCAGTAGGGAGCTGAAATTAGTCTCATGGTTTCATGTTAGTTTGTTAGGAAGCCACAATTAATCTGCGATGGATAAGCTGTCCTCTTGTCTACATTCTTGTTTACTGTTGCTAACCTTTCTCTGCTCTTACAGTTTTGTCACCAAAGCTAAGTTAATAGTCCACAATATTTATTTATTATTTTCTTTCAGGAAAGCACTAAAAGAATTAGATTACTGAATTCATCATCAAAAGATAATACAACTGCTTTCTATGGAATGAATCAGTTTTCTCACCTATTTCCTGAAGAGTTCAAAGGTACACTTTCTGGCTGCTGCTAATGCCTTCACTGTTATATTTTCCTATTCTTTCCCAGAACTTTGTATCTTTGACATTTACAAATTCTTCCAGTGCTGATAGTCAGCTAATTTACAATGTCTGGCACCAAACTGGGTGTACTTTGAGGGATACAATGGTCTTCATGTTTCTCTGGTCTTGAAAGGTTGAATTGCCCAGAGCCTGAATTTGATTTAGTATAGACACCCTCCCTCCATCCTCCCTTCCTTAAAGCCTTCTTCAGTTACAACAGTTGTAAAATTGGAAAATACACAAGGTTCTTGAGTACTCCGAGTTCCTATCCCCTAGACTACAATCTAAACAATGCTCAGAGCTCCAAGGCTGTACAATGATAGCTATGACACACTTCATTTTTTTTTTTGCTAAGGAACTTTGATAGCTAACCTAATTTATCTGCTGTTTTATGTTCTATTCCTTGGGGGATTTCACACTTTTTCGGATTTTTTTGGTTGGTTGGTTGTTTTTTTGTTTTTCTTTTTTTTTTTTTTTTTTTGGTTGGTTGGCTGGTTGGTTGTTTTGTTTTGTTAATTTTAAATAATTGAGCAGCGTTTTGAGTGTATCAGAATCTATATTCTCCTCTTCTCTTCCCCCATTGCCTGACTAATATAACAAAGTATTTTTTCAGCAAGTAAAATGTTATGAACATTTTTGAACAAAACTTGTTTTATGAAATGGCTATTTGTCAACTAGTAAATCTTTATGCTTTGTGACCACATTCCCTGTATCAAATCCTTCTGTTCTTTCTAAGACTGTAGAAATATTTCCATTCATTCTGAAGTATAGTATTTTAAAATACACTAATTTTCTATGGATTTGAGAATGAGATGTAATCTCATGTTTGTAACTGTGGATTAAATTTACCTCTGCAGCCTCTTGTTTGTGGGGTTTTATTATTTAGTAGATTTATAGATGTTTGTATTCTGTGTTTAGCTATTTACTTAAGAAGCATACCTCACAAAGTTCCCAGATACAAAAAAGTGCCAAATGGAAAGGAAAAACCTTTGCCAAATAAATTTGACTGGAGGGACAAGAAAGTCATTGCAGAAGTGAGAAATCAGCAAACAGTAAGTCCTGTTTTCCTTTCCTGGTTCTCCAGCAGAGGGAATTGCAGCAGGTGTGTCAGAGACCTGGGTGAAGGTTTCAGAAAGGACCAGCACTGCCTCAAGACTCATTGGAGAGCTGGCACAAGTATGGACAGAAGCCAAGTCAGGGAGCATTTTATGCTAAGTGGGATTAGACTTCAACTAAGCATGAGGTGTAAAAGTTGTGCTTTTAGAAATTATGCAGTTACAAACTCTGTGCAATATTTATTTATCTTGTTAACTAAAGCTGCAATTATTTTGCACCGTGTCTGTTTTGTATTTTTCTGAAGAGGCTGAGGTAAGCCCAGTAACTGACCTCATCTCCCTGTTTTCCCTGGATGGGTATGGATCCTTTGCTGTTGTTTTCTCTCATGATTGAATGCCCTTGGCTGGTCAACACAAGTATCTTTACCACTGAAAAGCTCAGGGGATGCATTCATGATGGGGAGATAACCAGACACCAGCTGATAATAGTTTATCTCGAAGTGGTTATGGTCTCTGGTAAGACAAAAACCAAACTGTTAAATCCCCAAAGTCTTTCTTTTCTGTCCTTCTTATAGTGTAACCTGGACCTTGCCTAGGAAAAAATTCTTCCTGTTTTAAATGCCACAGTCTAAAAAGCCTAGGCTGTAGTATAGATTCTGTTATGGCAAAGAGTTTTTCTATTATGTTTAATTTCAGTTAACTTTTTTTTAAACTGTAATAAACTCTATAAAATACTTCAGGCTGTAGAAAGCTGTACACTGTCTCCCTAAGAGCATCCTTTTAAAAAATTTACAAATTAATGTGCTTAAAAATTGATTTCCTTCTGAACCCCAGCACTTCTTTAAGAAAATAGATACCTCGCAGCCAAAAGCATTGTCAGATCTATCTTAAAGGACAAAAATGAAATCAGGAGGGAATCCTTAAAATAAGACAATAATAATGCATGAATCCTTAAAATAAGACATCCATAATGCATTTCTAGCTTTCAGAGAGCAGTACAGGAGAAAAAAGCAGGTCAGTATTCTAAGTGGCTGATGAAATTTCTTTATTGTTGCCTTAAAAATGAAGTTCAAGGATGATGTAGGAAATGAAGAGCACTAGAAGCCTCTGTTGACTCTTTTTTGAAGACTGTTAAGAGAAAAACAAAGCTAACTTTTTCTTTTTCCCCTCTTCCCTTCTTTGTGCCAGTGTGGAGGCTGCTGGGCCTTCAGTGTTGTGGGTAGTATAGAGTCTGCCTATGCAATTAAAGGAAATCACCTGGAAGAACTCAGTGTACAGCAGGTTATTGACTGTTCATACAATAATTATGGCTGCAGCGGAGGATCCACTGTTAGTGCTTTGAGCTGGCTGAACCAGGTTTGAAACTTTTAATAGATCTTGAACTTTTCCTTAGCTTCCATATTAACATTCATTTTTTACTAGAAAAAAAAGCATTAAAGGTGGAGTGTGCAGCTGCTCTGATTTTTTTTAATGTATGTGTGTATATGTATGTATATATGCACATACATATGTGTGTGCATTTGTGTGTATATTTATTTTGTCTGGAAACGAATGTTTGTTCAAGCAGAATCAAAATTTACTGGAATTTTATAGTCTGTATACATTGTTGTGAATGCTACAGATAAGCCCACAGGGGCAGAAGATGATGTTCCTTGAAAGCTACAGTACTTCCACTAGATTGAACTGCAATGGCAAATGTACAGTACATTTATCTACATGTCATGTTTTTGATTTGTGTCCAGTTCCCCAGTGCTGAGTGCACCAGTATCTGGGGAAATGACAAAGTTAGGAGTTGGCAGGGACCTTGAAAAATCATCGAGCCCAACCCCCTTCCAGACCTACAGGAGGTCACACAGGAACATGTCCAGGTGGGATTTGAATGTCTCCAGAGAAGGAGACTTCACAACCTCCCTGGGCAGCCTGTGCCAGTGCTCTGTCACCCTCACAGTGAAAATATTTCTCCTTGTGTTTATATGGAACCTTCTGTGCTCATGTTTATATCCGTTGCCTCTTGTCCTATCATTGAGAAGAGCCTGGCACCATCCTCCTGGCTCTCTCCCTTTACATATTAAATGAGGGATTGCATATTATTTGAGATTTACTGCTTTCAACTTGCTGTGGTTTCTTCTGCAAACACTGTAAAATCATGGATGAGTGGGGAGAACCTCAGAATAAAATTGACTGTGTTTACTGTTGTTTCATGTACATCTCAAAACAATGAAAATGCAGACATAATTTCTATTTTAGTTGTAGCTAACACAGTTCATTCATGATTAATGCAAAGTGTGTGTTAATAATATATAAGCAGTAATATGTTTTTATCTTTGAAATAAAAAGTGCCCTCTCTAGGATGCCAGTTTGAGTTACAAGAATATAAAAAGATTCCCTTAGGGTTTTTTTAAGTTTTATTTTAAAAGGATGATTGTCTTTTTATGAAACTTAGTAACCCCTGAAGATTCATCTAAGGCAGATAGTAACAGTCTAGATAACTTGTTTAAGTTTGCATTTCAAGAAAGGCTGAAGATATTTTCACCTGGATTCCTCTGAAGCAAAATTTCCTCCTACTTGGCAACAGAGGGCTTCAAAGTAATTGGACTGGAGAAGGCACAAGTAACTAAACAGATAGCACACAGCAGAAAACAAGTAGGCTTGTTGCAAAACTTTGTAGCTGGACTTGGAGCTGTGGTAGCCATTGGAACCACTGTATACTCTGCTAATAGCAGAATTGGACTGAATTTCAATATTTTATTTAACAGTTCTTGGGATATTTATGACTCTTGGACTGTCCCACATAGAGCATAATTTTCTGTGTGGATGTCATTTGATTAGAATTAATTCATTAAATGTATGCATAGTCTCTGTCTTGAAATTGATGAGATTGTTCTTGAGGCTAATTCAGGGATACCTTGTTTATTTTATTCATTATTTAAAGACTTCTGAAGTTTTCTCAATGAACAAATAAACTAGAGATTAAACATATCTTATCTATTGACATGACATTTCATTTTTTATGACACAGTGAATTTTGAGTTAGTTCTGTGCTCATTTTCAAGGTGCTTTGATCTACGTGGTGTTTAAATCAAATGCATTAAATTTTCACTGATTTATCTTCTTGCAGACAAAAGTAAAAATTGTGAGAGATTCAGAATACACTTTTAAAGCTCAGACAGGACTGTGTCATTATTTTGGTCACTCAGATTTTGGAGTTTCAATAACGGGATTTGCTGCATATGACTTCAGGTAGTTACTATTGATTCTTTTTATTTGCTGTACTTTTCCTTCAGCATCCACCAACTGTGAAGTCAGACTGAGCCAAGAGTGCATTGACCAGCCAAAGGTTATGAGATTGATTGCATCAGTTCTGTAGCTGTGCACAGGTTAAGAATTAATGCATAACATTTTTAGCATTACATCTTGCCACAATGAATCTCCTAAACCCTGGCATCACTAAGCTTGTTCAAAGTAGAAAGCTTAAGCCAATGTCTTGAAATGAGGTGTTTTCAGTTGGCTGTGTTTGAATTTGAACATTGAGTCAGTGATGATTTTAAGTATATGCCAACTGAGCATTGTATTGCTTAGAATCAGAAGTGGTAAATGCTAGCAATAATGATTGGCATTTGTTGAAAAATGTAGGCAGTGTTCAGTTAATTCAGTAATCATCCATTTACATACCCATCTGCATCCTCCTCCAGTCCATGACTTAGCAAACTGTGTTGTTAACTGAATTTTATAAAGACTACTGGTAGTTTCTAAGGTTTATGTACCAAGGAAGTTTGTTTCTTATTTTTATCCATGCAGTACAGCTGCATACTGAGCTTCAAGACACAAAATGTAATTTTGACTAGGAACTTAATTACTGCCACATATAAGTAACTAAAATAAATTACAGGTTTACCAGTCTGTATTTATCAGATTTAGTTATTGCACAAATCATGTGGTGATAAAGATTTACAGTTCCATTATATTGCATAAGTAAAACTGCATGAGGATGCAAGTAGTAATGTCTGATAGTGGTAATGTCTTTTGTCTTGGTATGCTTCAAATACATATTTTAGTTTATCATTATGTAAGAGGTTCTTCTGCATGTTTGGAAAACATGAGGAAAGAGTAATATAGACCAATGATTTCTCCAAAGCTGGATTTTAATTGAGAAGAGTGATGTATAAAAGGTACATAAGGGTCACCATTGCCCAGTGAATTAACCCAGAAACCTGCTTCTTTTTAATAGCATCACATCTTTGGATCTACACTTTTCCTATAGTCTGTGTGCCCTATATTTGTATTAATGTGTTTCAGTATATGAAATCCATATTTATTGACGTATGTTATGTGGTGTGTAGAACTCATAGGAAACAGTTGATTGTTTGATTTTTAAATTTTATTGAACAAGTATTTTACTCCAGTTGGTTTAGTGTGCTAACTTAAGTCACTTGGTATTCTATCTGTTGTCTTTCACAGTGGTCAGGAAGAAGAAATGATGAGGATGCTTGTTAACTGGGGCCCTTTGGCAGTGACTGTGGATGCAGTTAGCTGGCAGGATTATCTTGGTGGGATTATACAGTATCACTGCTCCAGTGGAAGAGCAAATCATGCTGTCCTTATCACTGGTTTTGACAGAACAGGTGGGTTTCCATCAACTGAACCTCAACCCAGTAGGTACTGTATTTTTTCTCTGACTTGCAACTTGTCTACTGGGGGGCAAGGTGATTAAAATCCAGAACTGCGTGGTCTGTTAAGAGCTGTTTGGTTTGGTTCTGGAACTGCAGCCTGATCCTAGGAGGAAAAACTTTGTGCCTGTGCTCCTTCAGTTCTGTGAGGCTTCATGTTCTTTTGATGTCACAAACATGGCTTTACGTGTCTTTATGCTAGCAGAGGATATATTCAGTCTGTTCAGTATGGAACTATTAGCTCTGTCCTCTGTGCAGTAGTTTTCACTGTACTATATCATCAGACTATCAGGAACTGTGAAATACTAAAATAGTAATTAACTCTCTAGAGTGTTAGAAGTTTTTTATGCTTGTCACATCTCACATTGCCTCTTTTTTTAATGAAAATATCTCTTTCAGGTAGTATCCCTTACTGGATTGTGCAGAATTCTTGGGGGCCTACGTGGGGAATAGATGGCTATGTCCGTGTTAAGATAGGTGGCAATGTCTGTGGTAAGTCTGACAAAAATAATTAAAATGGGTTATATTTCTCCCTGTAAGTAAAGAGATATAATGGGATCCTCAGAGAGGAAATAAAAATAACTGCTATCTTTTAAAAGAGGTTAGATGAGTCCAGATGGAAAAGTAAATAAAGCAGTTGCTAGTTCAGCCAAGCCATATAGCTGAGTGATTGAAAAACACCACACAAAGGTAAAGCTATATAAGGCAAAACAAATAAAGTGCTCCTGTACTACCATGTAGAGGTAGTAGCATGGTAAAGTATACACTTTTGTATCATGGTGCCATTGCTATACTCAGTGTGTATAAAGCAGCAGCTGTCCTTGTCTGGTGGATGTAATTATCTCTGAGTTCAGTTTAGCCTGTGCCTGGGAATTGTGTACCCTGCTTATGGCTTTTCTTGTAGGATGGAGGTACATACTTTTATTTCTAGTTCCATCTTCTGCTCTGTTACTGTCTGCATGATACTTTTTTCCGTGTCAGAGGGGTTTTTGTAGTGTTAAATACCTATTTTTTTTCTGAGCTGCTGGATATGGAGGTAAGGCAGATGAAGCTCATATTTACCAGTAGAGATTTGGCATGCCAGATTGCTGGGATTGGACTACTAGATATTAAGTACTGTGTGTCCATTGACTTTTTGTCTGGTAGATTAACACTCTAGGGCTTCTTTTGGCTTTACCTTCTGTGGATGTTTTGAAGTAGTTCTCATAGACATTGTAAAAGGTGTTTAGTACATGTAAGCATAGATAATATTCAGTTTCCCTAAGCACTGAAGGATCAGGACAATAAATGGAGTCACAGACTTCCCATGCTGCTGAATGCTTTTTTTCTTCTTATTGAATCAACAGACTATTTGGAAAGATAAATTTAGAAGCAGTGATAATTAAAGTAAGTCAATTGTAGAACTGGTCAGGATAAAAAGCAACGCTATTTTCAAAACTCATTCTCTCAAAAGGCAATATCTTCCACATTTTCCATAGTGTGTTACACAAGAGCAATCCAGCAAAGGCCAGTAGTTGCTCTCTTTCCCCCACAGATACTGTCTTCTGACTTGGAGATACTCTGACATCACTTTTGAGGGTATAAGATACCTTCACAGGCTGTAGTAAGCTTAGCTTTTAGTGCTGGAAGGAGTACAGCAATGCAAAGAGAAGTGAGCATGAGTAAAAGCCTAGTTTGCTCTGGCTTTGTGTGTGTTTGAGTGTTCAAAAATTTCTTGTAATGGAATTCATTATTTCTGATCTCTTGGTGAGCTTTAAGAGCTACATAGCATCATATTGTTTATCCATTGCTAGTGAACATGATTACAGGGAAGAGGGTATCAAGGTTTAGATTGCTTTTCAGGACCCAGATCGGACCCAGGCCAAATCCTCAAAAAGGTTCTAAAGTTTTGAAGGTGAAAGAAGAAGAGAGAGGAGTGTAGAGCATGGCTGTAGTGTCCAACAATGAAGAAATGGGCAGTGAAGAGCTGCAGCTGACTCCTCACCCCCTCCCCTCCAGCTCAGTTGCTGGCATGGCATGGCAGAGAGAGGGCATTATATGAACAGAAATTCTGGAAACCTGCTTCTGGAAAGTCTCCACTTCTGAAGTTTATTAAAATTTTGTTTGTTTCATTTGTAGGTATAGCAGATACAGTTTCATCGGTGTTTGTTTGATGCTTACTGGCCAAAGACCACAATTGTTGTTTGCCACACAACTAGATGAAGTTTTACTTCAAAGCAACATTTTGTAAAATAAGAAAGGACTGTACAGGCAATTGCTGCTCTTAGACAGTACAGGAATGGGTTGGCTGGAGTTTTAACACTGTTTTTATTTGAAATGTGTGTTGCATATCAAATCTCTCATGGAATAAGAAGACTCATAATCAATTGCAGTGTACAAAAAAAAAAGTTAGCAAGATGGACTGAAACTGTGAATCTGCCGCTCCATAAAAAGAAGTAATAAGGAGGTGGATCAAATAATCAACTGTATGAGAGAGTATATGCAAAATGCTTTGAATATAAGAACCACCATTAGGTTGGGTTTTATTTCAGGGGAGGAAGAGCAGTTGGAAGAAAAGATTCCCTGTTTTGATGCCTGTCTTGGCTTTTCTAGCACTTCTGAGAGACACATTTTATCTTCCTCCTTTTTGTGAACCCTACTTTTTGCTGCTGCTAAAATAATAGAAGAAAGTGGAAAGCTGGCAGTGTTGCCTGAACAGCCACTGTATCTGAAGTGCTGCAGTCCTTCAGTTTCAGTCTTCAGACCTATGTTGGGTAAATATAACTTCAAAGCTCAGCATTTCAAAAGCAAGAGTTGATCTAATGAGAAGATAACAAAGATTTATCAGTATTCTAAATTTGCCTCACTTTTAGTATGTATCAATTTTATGCTTATTTCAATTATATTTTGAATAAAAAACTTGAAATGCCTGTCATACTGTTGCTTGAACTTTATGCTTGCTTTAGGAGACTTAACAAATGATGAGCTTTAATACTGCTTTATTTGAAGGGCAAAGTAAGTAGTTATTTATATCTACTGTTCTTCACAGTGTTTCTAGGGAAGGGATTTACTGTCGTCTGTAATGTATAGATACCAACATGATTCTTGAAGTCTGTAAAAGTCCAGGATGCTGGGATTTCTGTACGTTGAGGACTTATTTTTTAAATCTAGCTTTTAAAACTCTTAACTCAAAATTCCTTTTGAAACTCCACAGAAGCTCAGAAATTAATATTCTGAAGGCGATGAGACTCATTACATATTCAGTTAGAAGTTAATAACAGTCACTAAGCAAAGAGCAAAAAATAAAAAAAATATGTACAAATAAGATATGATAATGATAATTCTCTATAATTTACTTCCTCTCTTAAGGTGTAGGTTTTGAGAAACAAGGTAAGAGTTAAATTGATGACCGAGTTGAATTAGGGTACTGTTCTAGTCTTAGTATAGACTAACTCAGTGTATGTTATTTTTTCTACAAAAAATTAGTTTCTTCCATTAGCTGATCATACTATTTACATAGCTGTCATACATAAATACATATTTACACACCCACACTGTGTGAGAATAGCTATTATATTTGAGGGAAGGCACCACTTGAGGTGAAAGTCCTGATCTTCTTTACAGCACCTGGTCTAGAAAATCAGGCTAGTCAGAGTCTTCACTGCTAAAATAGGAGCTGTCACAGTATTCTGCAGTGTAGAGGAATTTGTGAATGGTTGGATTCATCTTTGGTATCCAGTGTCTTGGCACTAGAAATGTTGAAAGATTGAACAAGTCCACAAACACCTTGTATCTGTCACTGGAAAGGACAATGGGAACAATTAATATGGTGATATCAGCATAGAAGGACACAATTTCAGAATCCTCAGGAGTTTCTCCATGTCTTATTCATTTAATAAATTTTACTGCATTAGATCTCTTCCTGAATATTCTGGAGTTAAAATCCAATCCTAACAGTTTCTAGAGCATAGAATTAGACATCAGATTAGACTCCAAAAGAAGTATCATTGGTATAGTCACATTTTTCTTCTGAAAATGCAGATTATCTAGGCTATGATCACCAGACCTCCAGTACTGTGGTAGATATGAAGTAGATTTTATCTAGGCTGAATATTAGCATAAAATTCAGGATGAATGAGAAAGCTTGCTGAAAAAGACAGCAAGCCTTTGATCCTCTAAATCTGTCTGCTTTCTATTGCAGCCTCTGTTATGATGGTTGTGATGGGAAATATTGACAGCAGCCATACAATGCAGTCATCAGCTGCAGACAGTTTCTCTTTGAAAGCAACCCCAAAGAAGGTCTTCTAAGGTGTTTCAAACACCTTTGTGCTTTTTGACATAAAGTTGTTTAGGCCTCTCAGGACCCACTTGCAGCTAAAGCACTTGAATTGCCTAACTAGCTGAAACCTCTGGCTTCCAGTGAGCTGTCTGAAATCTGTCTCCTGGCATTAAAAGGATCTAAAAAGTGCATTATTGCAGGCAATGGGGGACAGAAACGTGTCCATCTTACCTCACTGTGGAGCGCAAGTACTGGTAGCCTGATGAGCCTCCAGTGCCAGCCTTGCTGCCAATCATTCTGTGCACCATGCAGACGTGGTTATCTAAGTCATGCAAAAGAAGAACATTGCATGTGTTCAGTCTTAAGTTATAACCAAAGGGTCACACTAAGATGCACCACTGAAATATTAAAGTTCACACAGAGGTCTTTTCAGAGACACAGAACTACTAGTTCTGCAGCAATGCTGGAGTTAATTATGCCAATCCAGTCAGCTAACAAAATCATTCTTAACACCAAATGAATACACTAATTCATTATTACACATAATACATTATTATGCTCCGTTAATATGGAATTAATATATTTATTTATGGATATAAAGATAGGGAAGGAGCAGAAGGACCTTTTGCATATCAAGAGTTGCCATGATAGCATTTTGGCAAACATTTAAAAGTATATACCCAGCCCTTAAAAATTGTTAACCTAACTTAAAGTTTTTCATAGAAGTGATAGCTGTATCTATATATTTAAAGATTGAGAGAAAGATATTTTTTTCTTTCAGGCTGAAGTACTAACAAAAAACAAAATAAAAACAAAACAAAACAAAAAAAACCCCCAGTAATTCCTAAAGGATGAATTCAGAAGCCCAGGTCTAAAACACCAGGTATATCTTTTCTAAAAGAGGGTGAAATAGAACAGTTTACTTGCACTTTTAAAAGAGGGAGTGTCACAGTCAAAATTTGAAACTTACATCTCCATTTGGTCATGAGCACATCAATATCCATAAGGGAGGTAAGAAGCTGAAATGGAACCTGAAAACGAGGCTCCTCCCTTGGAGAATCGAAAGACAAAATGAGACCTCTTAAAACATACTGTATTTCTCTACGTATGGCTTCACCAATGCCTAACAGTGTCTGCATATTTTCCCTGAATTGGTATTGAAATGTCAGTAGATATTCTAACTTCCATCCTTGAAGACACTCTAAACACAAATGGATACAGCCATGAGCCCAATTTGACCTTCAAGTTGGGTCTAACTAGTTGAGGTTTTCGTGAAGGGATGAACTTCATTAATTTCCAAGGCCTGTTTCAACCTAAATAAACTTGTACGGCTGTCTTAACCATCACTTTTCCTCCTGTCAGGAAATATTAAAGATAAATCTTTTTACATTACCTGTAAAAGTAGATCATTAAGGCACCCTTCAGTGCTTTATAAGACAATCGTCTCTCTCCTGCAAAATACAAGGGTCCTTGGTTTGTTACTTATTCTCCTGCAATTTAATGCTTTATGTGAGTATATATATCATGTACCAAAAATAAAAAGTGCATATTTATAGAAATGCAATGTACCTTTACTAAGCAGGTGTTCATGCCGTTTTTCATCAAATAATGAAACTAATACATCTTTCTGTTTTTGGAATTCAGATAATAGGTCATATTTTTCTTCCGATTCTTGTTTGCCCTTTGATATTTAAAAAAGAAACAAACAGATTTTAGAATTCAATAGGGAAAATCAACTGCTTGAATGACCCATGATGTAACTTCTATGTTCAATATAAATACAAGTTTACATTTTAAATGTAAGAACTGTATTTTCAAGCAAGACAGATGAGTCACTGCGTCACTATCAGTTAAAAAACACAGTCACCAAAAATGGACAGGCAAATAGCTTTCAACATAATTCAGTTGAATGAATGTTCAAACTGACAGCTTATAACTTTTTTTTAGGTCAAGGGGCCTTAAAACCACATAATCTTCATTTGTTTGAAGTTTGATTATTTTACTGTTTTTTTCAAGGCAAAAATATTACCTCCTTGAACAGATATTGGTAAGAAAATTTTAAAATAAGTTTAGATAAGTTAGAAACTTCTAAACAGATATTCTATTGATTAATTCTTACGGTTTTTTCTATTTAAAATATGCTTAAAGGTATAAATATAGGTACATATATAAAAATATACTTAAAGCTACAAGTCTTACAATATTCAGGGATTTTCTTGTGCTTATTTGCCAGTGTAATTGAAATGATCACATAGCAGCAATTTGTCACATACTGCTAAACAGAAATGGGCTGTTTATAGTGATACTCCATACAGCTCATAGGCTCTACTTTTTAGAGAACTGTAGATACAACTACTTACTAAAGTTGCAGTTTCAGTTAAATCAATTTCAACCCTCACATTAATGCTCTCTCTCTCTCTCTCCTTTTGCAATCAAAATCATCCATGTATCTATCACACTTTAAATCATCTTAAATGTGAAATTACAAACTTATTTAGATTTCACTGAAACAATTGCACATTTTCCTGCTTCTTGCAGACAGAGGCTGCTGAAGATTAAGTGAAAATGAGAAACCACAGGTGAGCTGAAAGTCAAATTTATGTCAGGATGTCATTTTGCCATTTTGTCTTTGCTTATAGCCAGATCAAGTGCATTATATACCTGCAACAAGGCAAATTCCTCTTCTAGACCTTTTAAAACATTTACTTCAAATTGTCCCCAGAAATCAAATCCTTCTTCTTCGAGTCCTGGAGTTCTTTCCAGCCATGCCTTTAATAATAACAATAACAATAACAGTAATAATGTGTTCAAACATTAACAATGCCAGTGCATTACCCTAATTATAAGTTATAGCAACATACCTTATTCTGCAACCCTTGTTCTGGTTTAATATCCTAGACAACTGCTTATTGCCAGGGTAAGCATGGCCATGTAGATGATTTATACCTGAATAATGGTGCTGTGCAAACAGACACACATTCCAGGTCAAATGACCAATGTTGGAAGACAAAAGCTGGCTCATTCTAACACTGTCTTTAAAAGCAACTCCCTTATAGACAGAGGAAAACAATCTTATTCCACATAAATGGGATAACTGCAAAGGGAAATCTCAGAAGGAAGATACAAGCATCAATACAACCAGTTTTTATCATGTTTGGCTGACCACTAATCAAGCACTCTATTAATGTTAATTTATACCATAATATGTGAGGATATGAGGCTGTATCAGGAATGTGTTCTGTTTCGGGGGTCCTTAGCCAAATGGATAGGGTTACTAAGAGCAGTTGCTCATATTGAGGTATTTTACTGCATTGTTGTTTAGAAAGTTAATTTTGTGAAAGACAATTACAAGGGAGTTAGAGAAATTACTGTGACTCATTCATAATTTTGAGACAGTCATGAGATAAAGGTGAGTGATAACGAAACACTTGTTAAACATCTTTTTTCCTTTCCATTTTAGCCTTTCTAGTACCCATCACTAACAGTAGAAATATTTTAAAAGGTTTTTTCTAATAATGGTTTAAGGTCTTGAAAATCAATTTAAATAAAACAGTACATTTATATTCCTAGCTCACACTTCCACAGTGGAATTTACTAATTTAACTGTCAGAGTTTTCTGACAAGAGGAAGTGCTGTAAAAAATCATTTGGTTTACCAATGACTCTCTTTCAGACACATTTTGGTAAGAGTCCAAAACACGATGGACTGGTGAATTGCCAGCATGCTTTGCTTCCCTCAAGGAAGCAGAATTTGTTACTGACAGCAATAAAGGGCATTGGTTGGGGGGTAGGGAAACACAAAGCAAGGTCTAGAACAGACATTGTTACCTCCACGAGTTGCAGAAGTGTTGGTTCTTGCTCTGATTTAAGCAGTAGTTCATAATCCTGACCCTTGAAGTTGTCACGATAATGCCTTCTGTTGTAGGGGACTCGCAGACTTTGGTGAACACCAATTTTGTTCTCTAGCAAGCGAAACTGCAGGCTCTGAAAACCTGATGCTGGGCTTAGGTAGTATCTTTGGGAGAAGCAGAAATGATAAAAATACCTAGGATATTATTTTAGAATTATTTTATATTTTCTGTTATTTTACAAAAGAATTTTAAAAATATGTCTTTCACATTTGAAGAATATCAAATAGATTTCTGAGTACTTTTTATGTGATTGCAATTAAGGAAAAAAAAAAAAAGTTATTTTACTGCAACTCCAGTGTGTGTATTACTTCTACAATAATACAAAATACAAAAAAAACTTCTACAAAAATACTATAATTTTCTAGCTATACAGTGTTTGTTCATACGTAAATGCTCATGTTTTTCCTGTATTTTAAAATGACAGCTTTGCTTGTGCTTTACAGGAGGAAATTATTATTATTTCCTTTCCAGGCAGAATAAGAAACTTCACCTGTCCTATTTTTGCCTGGGATCGAGTTAACTTTCTCCTTAATAGCTAGAATAGCACTATGTTTTGGGTTTATTGTGGGATTTAGTACAAGAGGAATGTGAAATATACTGAAGTTGTTAGTTGTTGCTAGTAAATTAAGGACTTTTGAACTTCTATAGATTTGTCGGTGTGCAGGTGCTCAAGAAGGTGGGAGGAAGCATAGCCTGAGCAGCAGATCCAAATTGTCCAATGGAATATTCCATATCTTACAGCATCATGGTCAGTATATAGAGGAGAGATGGCTGGGATGCACACATTCTGTTCCAGCATTATGGTTTGGGGATTTGTCTCCTTGAGGTTTGCTATCCAGCAACCAGCTGGACATGAATCAGCAGGTGATGAGCAATTGTGCTGTGCATCACTTAGAATCACAGAATCATAGATTTATTTTGGTGGGAAAAGCCTTCTAAGAAGTCCAACCATTATCTGGTTTTATCCTCTATTCCCCTCCCAGTCCCAGCAGGGGGAAAGAAGTGAGCGAGCAGCTGTGTGGTACTCAGTTGCCATCTGGGGTAGAACCATGGCATCACCTCTTAACAGCTGTTACAAAAATTTCCACACCCTTAAAGTTCAAATTACAGTATTATAAATTGTCTAGTTGTTCAGAATAATTGGTGTGTATACAATAGAATCATGTTCAGAAAAACATATAGAGGGGTTGTTTTGAGAGATTCCTTAATAGAATTGTCTCAGAATTTAATTGTGTGACCATGCTGAAAAAAATTATTAATAGAAGTAATGAGAAATACAACATTGTTATATAGCTGTAATGCACTTAGAATTGTGAATTGGCAGAATAAGAATTGGCAGAAACAGGTCATTGATTTGATCTCGTATTTGCTTATAAAATTACAGTATATTGTTGAATAGCAGAAGCAAGAATGCATTAAAACAGATGAGTAGCCCATGGATTTCCCCTGCTGCAGTGTAGTGCTGGATGTTTCAAACTTCCAAAAGAAGCAAAATTGTAGTTTCATGTGATTTTAGTTAGGCAACGTAGAGACAGGAAGAAAAGGGTACCAAAGCAATGTAGAAGTGGATGGGATGCTGAACGGCCCTGTGGTCACGAGTCAGACAGGTGAGGGTCACTGTCCTGGTTTGGGACAGGATAGAACTAATTTTCTGTCTTGTAATTTTGCTTTCAGCTAAGTCTCTTGTAAGTAGTTGCACTTGCTGAAATTAACAGCAATTTCTCAGACAGTGTCTGCTTCTAGGACTGATAACACTCAATGTTTATAGTTACAGCCAGAGACTGGTATGCAGAGCCAAGGACACTGCTCAGCTCTGAGGAACATTTTGCCCTCTGGAAGGAGAAAAGGAGTAAAGAGGTCACACCTGCGGCCCTCCCTTAGGGAGGAACGGGCAAGATAAATGACCAAAATTGACCAGAGTACTCCATCCCATACATGTCATACTCAGTATAAATTTGAGGGATCATGAGGGTCAAACCCCTTCCTTCTTCCTGCTTCCCCTTCTTTGCCTGTCCCTGTTTGCTTTGGCATCCTGTGAGGATTTCATCCATTCCTCTGCCTGTGGTCCTGATCCCTGCCAGCCTGAATCTGTGTGTTCCTGCCTCCAGCTCCCGACTGCTGCTGACCCCAGGATTCCAGCCTGGACTTTCCCAGGGCTGCCCTGCAGCCTCAGTGGTGATGTGAGAGTTATTGGGGGAAAGGGGGGAGGAACGTGGTATCAATTTTCTTGTATATTTGTATATATGTAGTAATTTTTTTCCTATTTAACAGTACTACTGTTTCATTAAAGCTGTGTAGTTTTGTTTCCAACCCATAAGTCTCTCTCCCTTATTCTCTCTCCTTTCTTTATCAGTGAGTAGAGGGGGATGAATAGAGAGCATCTGTCATTCGCTTTAATTGCCGGGCCAGTGTTAAACTGTGACAGACACAAACAGGAAGAACAGGAGGGAAGGCAGTGGAATAAGCTGCCAAGCATGGTAGTGTAGAGGAAGAGCCTAGCTGAAGTGAGGGAAGAGGTAGAAATCCTGTGGGAAAAGTGAGGCAAGCCAAGGTATCACAAAGCAAGCCTGGTCAGCAGTAGGCAATCCAGCAATCCTGCCCAGCAACCCATTGGGCAGCTGCTGCAGGAAAGGACACAGCAATGCTTCCTTCAGCCACTGGAAGCACTGCAGACCCACTGACAGCATGAAGCACAGAAACACTGCAAACCAAGGCAGCTGCAATACTGAGCTGATAATCTATGGAAGTGCATTTCTCTCACCCACGCACTTTTACCATTTGCCACAGTGTATGGCTGCAGAGGTCAGTTTCAAGCAAAATGTTAATGGACCCCTGAACTACTTGTATTGCTTTGACTTTTTTTTGACTTACTTGACTCTGCAGTCAATAGCAGCACCACACAAATATCAGGTTACCTTGTACTTCTTTGCAGAGCATGCTGGACTTACACTTGAGCTGGACTCAAGCCCAATTTCCTACCTGACCCTTGACTCTGATGTCCCTGTTCACCTCTAAGGTATTCTCTCCCCCTGCTGAAGGGTGCATATGCTACAAGCTGCCAGGGCACTTCCAAAATTCACAACTGATTCTGAGGACAAGAATTACCAGCTCATGGATGACAGTGGAGGGATAGTATGTATTTACCTGAATTCAAAGAAGTCCAGTGAAGTCATAGTTTCCAAAACTGAGAACTGTTCCACGAGTAATTTTAGAATCATTGAAATTCTGTTCATTCGAGTAATAACCTTCAACATGTTCCTCTCATCTCTTACCTGTTAGAAAAAGAAATAAAGATCATAACCAGAGAGAATGGTGTTCTCTTTATATCCTATTTATTCTATTTTTTTTTTTCACTGCTGTACATCCATAGAAGTAGAAGCTCATATTAAATAAAGAGATCTGTTTTTAACAGAAAACTGATACTATAATTTTCAAAGATTGGAATAGCTTTTTCTCTGACTGATGCTAAATTGCAACTATGCTGAATACATAAGATTTTTTTTTTCTTTCATACATTCTTGATTGAAATAGAAGTCACCACAAGAAATAAAGTTCTAGACCAAAGTAATTTATTTATACCACTATTATTTCTAACGATTGCAATACAATTTTAATGCTATATGATAAAATATGATAATTATAATTATGCTTTCTATTATAATAACTTTTATAATAATTGCTATTATTGGAAAGGAACAAGTCATAAAACAAGTATGGAAAGCACTTAGATGTTGAGAAGCAGAATAATCTGAGAAGGACATTGGGAAAGCACATCTAAAGAGATGTTCATCAGAGATGAGCCTTAGGAAGCAGTGGAAAGCAGAGAAGCATCTGCATCTGCATCTGGTGGGAAACAGAAAATGTTAAGTGGAAAACACAGAAACTCTCAGCTCTCTGTCAGAAAGTCTACTAGAAGTCCTGTTAGCTTCAGTGAGATGAATTTTCTCCCTGAGACCAGAACACTCAACCAGGAAATATCAAACTAAAAAAATGAAAGATGATAGCAATTTCCTTAATCATCTTCCTGTCTACTTAACCTTAACACTGACATTTTAAAAGTCTGGTTATAAGCAAATTTTCATTTATCAGAAAAATAAATAATGAAAAATTACCTAAGAGAACAGATTTTGATCAGTTCTATTCTGATATAATGTTCAACTAAAAAGCCAACAGAATTACTTATGTGTAGGAAAATAGCACTATTATTTGAAATGATAGAACAGTTGTTTCTTTATGTCTGGTGTAATTTCAAATGTTATTAGCATATACAAACATGTTATTCAAGGTATTTCTCAAATTACAAGCAGTCAGATTTTTTTTTTTTTTTTTGTGGGTGTATTATCAGGTCATGAGTTTTTCTTTGTGATCGACTGTTATGAGGTGTGTTTAAATTTGGACAGATATTTAGAGCTGTTATATTTGTAATTTTCAGAAATTCTCATACACTTATATGTTGTGATTTTGAGTATTGTGTTTCTGTTGCATTTAGTAATACACAACTACAGAAAGGATCTTTCATATAACAGATAGTGGATGGAAGGATATAGTACATAAACTTCAAAAAATTGAATGAAGGCAGAAGTTTTTGCAGTTATCCAGTAGTACTAGGAGAGTATGGGAGGAGTAGAGGAGAATTGGTCCTGGAGAGTGATCTACCAAAACAGGTTGCCCAGAGAGGTGATGGAAGCCCCATCCCTGGAAGTTTTTAAGGCCAGGCTGGACAGGGCTCTGAGCAACCTGATCTGGTGGGAGGTGTCCCTGCCCATGGCAGGGGGGTTGGAACTGGATGATCTTAAAGGTCCTTTCCAACCCTGAAAATTCTATGCAGATTATAGGAGAAAATAAGACTTTACAGATCAAATATCTGCACTGTCAGGACCCTGCCAAATTTCATTGGGTATTTTGATGCTGATTTTTCAAAAGAGCACATGTTACTCTGGTAAACCCATGTCTACATCAGGCTGGATGTCAGGGAGCAAGAGAAAGAGAGGGCTGGATTTTCTCCAAATTAGAATTTGCTTCTGACTTACGTGGCCATTTTGAAAGATCTCCCGCACAGAGTCCATTTCCCACAAAATCTGCTTAAACCAAAGTTCATAAGCTACAACAAGAAAATCATTGTTAGCATTATCTTCAACATTACTTAGTTTTTAATTATAGGATTGAAGAAGTGAAATTCTTACATTTTGATTCAAAGCTAATAGCCTATATTTACACTGCTGGTGCAGATACACCAATGTATTAATTGTTGCAGCATGCTGTCCTTTACCTTAACTGCTAAATCAAATCATCCAGCCTCAAGAATGATAACAAATTTTGGAGCATGTTCTGCACCTCAGGTATTTGATTTACAGAATGCTCATTACAAAAGTACAGAAGAGAAACTCTGTCTCTGATACCCCACTAAAAGCTAACTACAGAGCTACTTAAAATCTTTATCATCTACATATTTCCCTTCAAGAACAGAAAAACATAACCAGGCCAAGTGCCAGCAAAGCACGTGGACATTATCAGTTAGGGAGCACCTAAGCAGTATGCAGGCTCTAGATGGTTAACATTGGACTGAAGTTTCAGAGAAGACACAAGACAATACACTAAATTTGACTACAATAAGCAAAAGCTGTTATCAGAGGGGGAATGATCTTCAACACTTTAATTTCTCTAGAAACATAACTATCTAAATCTTGGTTTACCAAAACCAAAAGTTACACCTATGGTTTCTTAAGCACAGAATTGAATACAGGCTTCTAAATGACATAGGAATATATACAAATATAAGTGCAGATAGAAGAGTAATTGTAGTGATTTTGTCTAAAATGAAAAAAAATTGCATATTGCATGTTTCAGCATTAAATAACTCCCTGTGGCAAAAATGCCCATCAGCCACCACTGAACTCCTCCAAACCATTTACCTTGATGTGTCACGATGAAAAGATGCTCGTCATGGATTTTTTTTCCTTTCTTCTCACTCTGAAGTTCTTGAGCATTCAATATTTTGTTCAGCTGTAAATGAAAGACAAGACTGTTCTGTACAGCTGTCAATTCTGTTATTAGTAGTGGTAATTCTACTGCCTTGTGATAACTTTTTATGGCATATATATAGGACCCATGTTCTAAGCTGTATGAAAAGTTAGACTAAATGGCCTTGTGTCATTTCTATTTTATTTTTTTTTAAAAAGATTGCCTGAAAGGGAGTATTTAAGTACCTCAACTAGAAAGGTTTGGAAAATAATTTTTAAAGTGTGGTTTGTTTTGTTTTGTTTTTAAAGGAAACAAACTATCTGGCAGTTTTCTAGATCTTAGTTCAATACTGTCACTGTTCAGTGAAAATGGAGATCCTATAGTAAAATTCTTTGTGGTCAGGCAATAACATAACTGGAAAAGAGCTCTGATTTGAAGCTGTACCGGCTATTTCAGTTCTGGCATTACTAACTTTTTAGTGACACACATTCACAATTTCCTCATAGTTGCTTTAAAAAAAAAAATCTTTGCTAGACTCTATATAATGTGTCACAAGTTCAGAGCAATTCTGTTCACAAGTACAGAGCAATTCCACTCATTTCAGCTGCTGCTGTCACAAAAAACCCCAAACCAAACCAAAAAAATGCCTGTATGCTTTTATTAGTTATGTCAGATTAATTCTTACTTGTTTCTTAGCTACTCTTAGTAGCTGTTGCAGCATCTTTTGTTTGGTTTTTTTCTTGTGCCTCTGAATTTCTGCAATATGTTTTTCCAGCCAAATATTCTGGGAGTTCATGCAATAATTTGGGGAAGCTGCACACAGCCACTAACATAGACAAACTGCCAAGTGCTGACTGTCAGACAAAAAAAAAAAAAAAAAGAAAACCAACTTTGTGGTGTACCACTTCAGAGTTTAGGTTTATAGAAATAATTTCTTTCCAAAACCTCTGAAATATCCAGTTTCCCTACAGTGTGACAAGCCATCCAACAGTCCACCTGCACCATCCCAGCTGAGACCAGCACCTGTGCCCATGGTTACACTTGGAGAGCTCAGGTACATGAAGGGCACTGAGAGAGTTCTCTCAGTGATGAGATGCCTGCTGTCAGTGCTGGATGGGGAGAAGCAACAATTGCAGGTCCTGGCTTTAGTCCTGCCAGTGAAAATCAAACCTTTAAGCTTACTTGTAGGTAGTCTCCATAGACAAGTCCACCTTTGCTGGCTTTGTTTATCCCTTCTTGAGATCTGTCATCTTTTTCATCTTCCAAAGATAAGTTGTTAAAATTAAATCTGAGAAGAAGATTAAGAACATAAATAAACTACTTAATTGAAGAACTATGAAAATATCTGCCTTTTTACTAACAGATGCATCTACAATTAAGAAAATGAACCATTAAATCAGGCTTGTGAGAAAAACTACTCCTGAAACACCTCTTGTCACAGTAACAGTAGCATCACATCAGCAAATACTCTCAGACAAGTCCTTGTTCAATCTTTCCTCCTTTTAGTGGTAGCTGCAGCTTCCTATTTGTTGGTAATCACTGAATTTTCTCTGAACTTCTATACTTCACATTAACATTATATCTTTTGAACTGATGTTATGAAGCAAAACAGAGGGATTAGGGACTCACAGGTAGTTGTTCCTTGCAAAGGGGCATCCACTCATGATTCCAGGATCCAGACTCGATGAGCTGCACACCAGGGAATATATTCTGTTAGTGCTACCAGATATGCTGCAGCTGCCTTATATGTAACCTTATCTCACTGCCTAGGCCAGCCCCCAAATTCTCCTCCTTCGCCCTCAGCCCATCCCCACTATTCAGTTATTACAGAATCTATCACAGCACAAAGGTCAGTAAGTTCACGTGTTGTTGACTCCGGGTCATTGTTGGGTTTTTTGTTTTGGTTTGGTTTTTTGTATTTTTTTTTCTAATTAGTCAAAATATGAATGGCTGGCATACTTGGTTGGTCCTGTGGCAGACACTTTTTGTGCTTAGTACTGCAAGGTTTCCACCAGTTGCTTCTAGGGGTATCAAGCCTGGTGTAAGGGGTAAGTAAAAAGAAAGGTCTGTGTGTGAGAAAAATAATATAATAAATTCAGGAATCGTTAAAGTAGGTTTGTAATAAACAGCCTCTGGTATCAAAAGATCAATATGATTTTAAATTTAAAAAGTGAAACACAGAGAAGATGGATGGGGAGCAGAAGGGAAGGAAAATGGTTGTTTTGCAGACTGAGTAATGCTTTTAGGAGACCTTAAGTAATACACGTTTTCAAAAAAATGCACACAGATTAGAGTAAAAGAACGAAAATAATTATCTACATCTTATGCTATTTTTCCATTGGTTTAATACATGACAATTTCTTAATTTTACTTCCTCATGCAAAAGTTTCTGTCTCATTTGTTGACAAATGTTACCCAATTCTGTTTAATCATCAGCTTAACACACAATGAAGTAACATATAACCAGTGAGCACTTCTTTCCAGTCTGCCAACCTTTTCTGAAAAAAAGTTAATGCTCAGTTTTACTGCAAACAAAGCTATAGAGCCCTTGTGACCCCAGACCATTTGCTCTCTGAAAGACTTCTTGGTGTCTGTGTGATGGTTTCAGCTGTTCTACTCAAAGAGTAACTGGATCATAAAAAAAGGTCATACACAGTACGTGGGTGATGGGACATATTGTATGTCAGGCTATACAAATATCAGCTTAAAACTAAGCTGAACCACAAGACAAGCAGGACTCCACTGTAGCAACCCATCAGAAAGGTCAAGGTGTCCGTCCTTCATGATGTAAAACCTGACAGAGTAAATTAATCCTCTCACCACAGATTTATACAGCTGCTTGGGATGCAGGTAGGTAGAAATGAACGTGAGGACTGCACACTGGCACATCCATGTTGAAAACTGCTTTTCATCATCCCATTTCCACTCAAAGAGCTTGATTATTTAATAGTATAATCTCTCATATCCACAGATCTCAAAAGCATGGATAAGGAAGGTTTACCTTATTTGTCATTTTTATACACCTTCACCTGAAACATCCAGATTGAATCTTCACAGTAAAGTCAAACTTTGTTACCTTTTCTCATGGTACAAGCAAAGGAGGAGTGTGAACCTAGTAAAAATAAGGGCAGTCAAAAAGGATTGAACTTTTAACCTCATCAAAGAAGTTACTGTCTGGTTTCCTGTGCAGTTAGTTTCTTCTGTGGGACACAGAAGATCATAAATTGCCAGAGCAATGGTATCTGTCTTGCAACTTTCACATAACCTACTCAGTAGGCAAAGGACTTTGAAGTCTCAGAGACCTTTTAAACCCTGTGCTTAACAAAACATTAACTCCCTATTTGGGAAGTAATACTACCCTCAATTGGTTCAGCTACCAAACTCTTTCAAAATCTGAGGATAGTGTCTGAACCAAGCACTACACAAACTCCCTTCCTAATTCAGCAACAGACAAGCTGTCTGTAAATCAAATAAATCAGGCAGACTGCAATGATTTTCACAGTTATTTCCAGTATTTCCAACACATTGAAACTATCTGTTTAGGGACCTCATATCTGATTGGTTCCAAACAGCCTCCATCCTAAAACCAATAAAAAGCATCACAAGCAGTTTGTTTCAAGGCACACTGACAGAACAGATACATTCCTTCTAATCACGTTTTCATGTTTCAATTTAACATAAGAAAAAAAAAATAATTGAGTACCACAGAGTGGTTTGGGTTGGAAGGGACCTTAAAGATCAATAAATTCCAACCACTCTTCATGGGCAAGGACACCTCTCACTAGACCAGGCTGCTCAAAGCCTGACTTTCAACTCTTCCATAGAGGGGGCATCCACAGCTCCTCTGGGCAACCTGTTCCATTATTTTGCCAACCTCAAATTAAAGAATTTCTGCCTAATATCCATTCTAAAACTACTCTTTTTCAGTTTAAAGCCATTACGCCCTTTCCTATCACTACATGCCCATGTAAAAACCCAAATATGTATTTAGGAAAATAAACTACTTAGTAAATTTGTTGAAAAATGCTTTTAGCATCTAAAATATATAATCTATACTTAGCATATACTTTATGGAGTGAATGCTACTGACTAGTCTTCACACTAAATGCAAAGATATATTTACCAGGCAAAGCATATGAACTCCATGATTTTGCACACAAATCAGAAATAATTAACCCTCTCTTTTCTGCATCTCAAAGGTAAGCTCAACTGAAATAAATATTCATCCTTTAGGCTCAATAGGCTGTGCATAAGTTCAATCAGTCTGAACTGATGCTGCAGTAATATAACAGTCCATGTTTCATTTTGAATACTGGAAGTGTCAGAAGTGGTTTTGTGTTAACTTCCGAGGTAGAAGCCTTGCCTCCCCTGCCCTCCCTCAGAAAAAGGGAAAACGAGACCACTGTATCCACACTTCATAGAGAGAAGCAAAACCAACTATGGGACTCCTATCTGCATTGTGTATCCAGTCAGGGCAAGCTGTGTAGACGTACTGTGTCCTAAAAAGCTGGGTAACTTTATGGATAATACTAATGCAACCATTCATTTAAATCTCATGCTATCTGAGTTATATTCTCCAGCCAGTCCAACTACAACAGTCCTCATACCATCCAAGATCAGTGGAAAAAGTGGTCTAAATGAGGTCTTGAAAGGCCCTGAAATAGAACTGTTAGTTCATCTTACAGGCTACTTTCATCTGATCTCAGTAAGGCCTCACAAGTATGTAATGAACTTAGTACTGAGAAAAAGAAGTGACTTGTGCTATCAAATTATGAAACTGTCTGTTGACAGTTTAGATGATAGTAAAGATTTAAAGACCGCTCAGGTTTAGGTCAACTCAGAGCCTTCAACTCTGGCTTGGCTGGCAACATTCTTAGAAATAAATGTGCCTCTGCCATGCTGCCCAAATTGAGTTCACTGTAGGAAGCTGATTTTCCTTTGAGTGTTTTGAGTGGCTTTTATTCCCTGACAGAGATTTTATAGCTGCTTGAATGAAAAATCTCTTACATGTATATATATTTCACATGTTAATTTTAATTGATGGTATTATTTTTTTCTCTAAATTTACCATCATTTCCCTCCTTCATGCTGAATGCTTAGAATGACGTAGGAACAGATGCAACCACAGGCCCACAGTTTACTGTTCATGCTGTGGATGACTGAGCAAGGTGTGTGAGTGCCTATGAGCTTTCATTTTTTTATTTGCTTATTTTTAAGAGTGAGACCAATAGACTTCTGCTCATCCCAGAAATATTTCAGAAGACTCTCACCTTCAGCAGAGAGCGAGAACGTTCTGCTTGGTGTCTGGGCTGAATACAGACACTGGGCTGAAGACAAGCAGTTACACAGCAGGAAAACCCCAAACTCACAGCTTCCCAAAACTGTACTTTGTACCCTTCAGACAAATTATCATGGACCTCACAACCAAGCATCCTTCTCAATCCACCCTCATCCCTTGATTTGGTTTACCTCCCCTGCCCCAGCTATTGACATGGGGGAGCTGTGCTAGCTTTGCTCATCTCCCTTGCAACCAGGATGCAGAGCAGAGACAGAGTGAAATTACTTGGACAGAAAAAAGTGAGTTGTGAGGGCAAAAAGGGAGCATCCCTCTACCTTGGCCAAGGAGAGGTCTGATGTAAGACAGGAGGTCCTGGAGCATATTTTGTATGCACAGCTGGAGCCAAGAGTTTGCATGTTCTTACTGTGTGGGGGCTCTATATCTAAAACATTAGTCTGATGAGGACAGGTAAATAAGAATGATCTTCTATGTATTGTCATGAATCCAACAAGAACCTTCTCCTGATAAATTAGAAGGGACCTGTCCTTCCAAGAAAAAAACCAACCTTGTTATTATACATGAAACCTCTAAGGAGAAGAAAATAGGCACACATAAATGTTTTGGACAGCATCACCTATTCTTCTGCTCAGACTCTCATTCTGATTACAAAATCATCCCAGATCAATTTGTTTTTCCAACGTTCATTAACTTGAACAAAGGGCTTGAAGACCTTCTGGCTCCAAACAAATGACGCTTGAAACTTCCCAATGCTGTTTTCCAAGAATTACAGACTAGGAGTACTCAGGCACAGATGGCTCCTACCTACATAACTGTGGCTGCAGTGAGTTGGGTAAAAGGTCCAAGAAGGGTCATGCCATGCTGGAAAGTTTGTACTAGAAAGTAGCAGATATTTTGTGAAGAGCTATTAGAACAAAACAGACAGTCAAATATTTTAAAAACAAAACAAATCTAAAAAGCAAGCTTCCAGTGAGATAATTTCCCCAGTAAATCCATCTAACTTTTCAATGCTGATAGTCCATGACTTCCTACTATGCCTGTGTCTTTGCATTTAATAACAATTCCTCTGTGAATTCTAAAGTGCATACCATGTGAAAGTGTATTTTCCTGTGCTAGTTCCAAACTTTCTGCCAATTAATCAAGTAATTTTATTTTCCATTTTGTGCTAATTCATGTTTTTATGAGAAACAACTGTACTATGGCTTTATAGTCCCAGCCACCCTTTTCTGCACTTGCACATAATCTGTTGTGATCTTTTAGAGATGAAGCATTCCATAGGCAAATATCTTTTTGATGTATAGGTGTGAACCTTGTTAGTTCAATAAAATTATAGTGAAGAAGGAATTTCTCTGACAACAAATCCATAACTACAATTGTGAAACACAGTATGGCAGATATTGGTAAGGTTTGGTTGACAGGATGCAACTTAAATTACACAGTAGCCTAAGCCAAGACCTTACTGTGCAGGCTGCTATATAAGCACTGAACAAAAATCACTTCCCCAGACAGCTTAATAATATAACAAGAGACAGACATATAAATAAAGATGCATAGAAAGAAGGTAAAGAGAAGATAAATTTGACAGCAAACATGTTCTCTGCTGAAAAGAATGTTTTATGATTTTCTAAACTGGACTTGCTATTTACCTAGCATTTGAAAGTAACAGTCATTTTTAAGAAGAAATAAAATCTAGTGAGTCAAGGCTAAAACAAACAAGCTTAAAGTTGATGCAACATTAATAATCCAATCAGACATTTGTACCTGGGGGAGGAGCAGAGCTCAAGGTCTTGTGAAACTACAAACAAAGAGAAAAGATAGTACAACAAGGATTTTAGGTTTTTTTAAACAAAGTACTGTATTTTTTCCTACTTCTTAAACATATGGGACTTTATCATCACTCTCAGGATACCTTTAGCTGCCATCTACATTTCACACATGGCAGCACAATCCTCCCCTGCTGTCTATCATTTGTGTCTCTTCACAGTTTTCCTCACAGTGCACAGTATCTGACCCTGTAGAGGCTGGTACCAAATCTCCTGCCCCAAGCTGTGCTCAAGAAGGAACTCTACTTAGATTACCACCAGTTTCTCCTGCTATTTTCTAGCTATACAGCACTCAGGCTGACTGTGCCTTCACTGATCATCTGCAAGCTGTCCCCAGATGGTGAAGCTGTCTGCATTCTGATTTGTTCTAGAGAGACAATTTATTGTCCTCATGTTCTGACTGGCAATTATTTTCCAACTATGGAAAAAAAAAAACATTCTTCCACTGCTATTGCAAAGTCTTTCTCCTTTTGTTAATGCAAGGCACGAATATCAGACAAAACAACAAGCAAAGATAAAACAACAAAACTTGAATACACGCCCCAGAGCTGTCCCAAGGCAAACCTATCCTCTTTTCATGCCTTGCAGCCATACCTTGCAAGATGAAGTTCTTTAGTATAGGAAAAGCTTTTGTTTTTCCCCTCCTACACACCTGAACCCTGGTTACCAGTCAGAAAGAGTGGAGTCAAAATCTGGAGCCATAAGTTACTCCCATGCCTCCACGTGTCTGAACGTGTGCTGCTGTTTACTCTCTGGTGTAGCTGGCTACTCAGTGCAGGTCAAATGCTGATAACCATTTGTTAATCTGATGCTATTCAGTATTATCATTAATGGCTTGGATGATGGAATAGGTTGTACATAACTTAAATTGACAAATGAGAATAGCCTGGAAAGTTTCAAAGCATGCTGGCAGGTGGGGGCTGGGATTCAAAATTATCTTAACGCACAGAAATAACTAATGTGCAGGCACAGTGATGCAGAGAGTAGTACTTTTGAACTGCAGCTGTAATAACAGAATTAGCAAATGACAAATACTTTAGAAACTATCTGGACTTCTTAGTGATTCAAAAAGAGCTTGTTAAGCCACAAAAGACAAAACTCTGAAAAGGTAAATTTTATACTGGAAATATTAAGTGGAAATTTTCTACATGGCAGGGAAACCCTCCTTTCCATCCAACATGAGAAAGTACTTGTCTGTTGCATTATGTCCTGAGCACCACTCTTCAAGGAAGATGAAGACCATTTGGAACGATTTCAGAAGAGAATGGCAATAATGATGAATATTTGATGTCAAAAATATGGTCCATTTAAAGAGAGGAAATAATGATACTTGACCTGTAAAACTAAGAGATGGTTGTGGGCAAAACCTGATACTTTCCCTTCCAAAGGAAGAATAATAAATGATTTTCCATGAAAAAGAGATAGGAAAAGCATAACCAGTCCAAACTATGTCAAGATATGACAAATATGAAAGCAACAAAACTAAAAATAAAGACATTTCTAGTACCTCTAGAGCACCTGAAAACACTGATGAGAGCTTATAATTTTTCCAGCCTCTGCCTCAATGCAGAGACAGCCCCAATGAGTTCTCAAGCCTTCTTTGAGCCCCACCTTCTGCAGCCCCTCATCCATTGCTGACTCCACTGGCAAACCTGCTTTGAAGGAAGGAGTAACAGGTGCTTGCATTTACAATTAGTTACTACTTTTTCCATATCCCAGCATTTGCCATGAAATGGCAATGAAAATGCAGTATAACAGTCCAGATGGTGTTCACTTCTTTTCTTTATTCCATTTTCCATTTTTTTGTATTAACTGAGTATAAGATTTGCAATCTGCTATATTAGCAAATGCATGACTTGCTCTGTATTAAAAGGAGATAAAAACTGAGATGCTTCTAGTTAGATCTTAGGAATTACAGATCATTTTTGCTAAAGCTCAAGAGAACATGCATTTTACAACTGCTTTGCAGTATCAGAATTACACAGTTTGTTTTTTTACGTGCATTTAAATTCTAATTTTAGAAATGGGTTTTCACTTTGTTTCATGTTAAGGATTGTTGGAAAAGATGCAATTGTACTTAATAAGGAGGTGCTGCCACATCTGAAAGACAGAAGAAAGTCTCATCAGAGGACTGCCTCATTCACCTCGTTTCATGGAGTGCATAATAATGCCCAAACAAAAAGCAAGAGCTGCAAAATGCTGTGGCTGTTGGTGATGGATTGTCTTGCCATTGATATTTGGCAAATCTGCAGTTGCTTCATCTACTACTTCATCTGGGCAACCACAACTGCTGTGGTGATTCAGTATATGGAAAACATCAAAATCCCTGCTGTGACTTTTTGCAGCTTAAACAGGTAAAAGTTGTTTGTTGTTTGCTCTTGACAGGCAACCCCTCTTTCTCTGAAAGTGGTCAGGTTCCACAAATTGCTTGAACAAAACCCATGAAATAAGGAAAATACAGCTCTGAGGAGTTGTGTCTTCCACACCATCACATGAGATTTGAATGAATGGGAAAATACGAGAATCAAGGAAGGGAGGATGGTTTTGTTTTTTTAATCTTCCTTCTCCTAAAGATGAACAATTGCACTACATATTTTTAAGTTTTAAGACTTAAATTGGAGTAGAAGTGCCTCTCTGGTGGAGTTGTTCTATGTGCAAATGTTGCTTATGCAATGTAACTAGGGAACAGTCATCAACCATCCCCAATTAAAAAATGAAAGGTAATATTTGCTAATAGAAACTTGCACAAATGTAGAAATATCAGAGAAAGCAGATGTTTGCTTCCCCAGTGTCCTGCATAAAGACATTCTGCACAACATGCCCTTTGGCTAGAAATCCCTCTTATTAGAGTAGGCTGTCTATTATAAAAATGCTTCACTTCTTGTAACTAGAACAGCAGCACATTGTAAGTAAAATCAGCTCCCAAGCATGGCAGTTGTCTGCCTGTGGGACACTTTGCTGCCACATCCACCCTGAAGGGATAAATGATGCCCTTCTTGGGAACCAGAACTTCAGCATCAAAGAGTTTACAAGGGAAAATGGGTTTTATCTGAACAGAAGCACATTGCTAGAATGTACATTTTTTGGATAACCATGTTACCCACAGGTATCTATTTATTTTACTAAAACATGGAGGGAAAGGGGACGTATTCTTACTCCTCCACTTGAGACATCACTCTCCCTGAACTCCATCTGTCCTGATAAGTGTTGGCAAAAATAAGAAGCACTGCTGACTGTCTCAAGACTGCCCAGGGGGGGTGTGGAGTCTCCTTCTCTGGAGACATTCAAATCCCACCTGGACACGATCCTGTGTGACCTCCTGTAGGTGACCCTGCTCTGGCAGAGGGGTTGGAGAAGATCTTTAGAGCTCCCTTCCAACCCCTAACTTTCTGTGATTCTATGAAGTAATACCAATATTTATTTGTTACTAGGCAGAACCTTGTGTGTATTGACATTAAATACCATGGTCTAAGCTACAAAATAACACAGCAGCAGAAGGCCTTGTCTATATTTGTGTTTCTTGATAAGTGAATGTATAAACTTTTTTGTTCTGATTAGTACTTAATCTAAAACTAAAATAAACAAACCAACCTATTTTGTTTTGGTTTAATTTATTTTCCCTCCCAGGTTATAGCTTATAGCTTCTAAACAAAAAGCAATACCTTTTATTTTATAATAGTAATAATTCTGTCTACCTTTTGGTTATTTTTGATACTGTCTCCTGTCATTCCATTAAAGAACCTGCAGTATGGACAGCAGCTGAGAAGAAGAATTAAGTTTGGCACTAGTTTGTGGCTATATCACACACAGGACTGTAAGAATACTGAATTTTATGGGCTTTAGAGAGGAGAAAACATGGGGAGGAGAAGGAAGAGAACAGTTAAAAAGGCACAGAAATAGGAAATACTTTAAGTATCTGTTTCACAGTAGGATGTGTTATGTTGTAGTTGCTTTATTTAGAATTTTAAGAAACACATTAGTCTTCTCCAATAAACACTCTTAAGAATATTAATTCTGTTTTCTTAAAGTGATGGATTACGTATGTTGATTTTGTTTAACTCTGGAACCCAGCAGGGTTTGTTTTCTTGTTAGACAAAACCAACTGCTTAAGATGACATATGTTTATTTTCTTCTACTACAGCTGATGTAGGCAGCCAGCTTGGATTGTTTTGTGGTGCCAGTGTGATTACAGCCATAGAACTGCTGGAATATAATTTTATTAACTTTTGTTGGATGTGCATCTTTCTTCTGTTGAAAGCTCCTGAAATGCCTCAATGGAACAATCCATTCCAGAATTATTCAACAGACAAGGATAAAAAAGAAGGGAATGTAAGAATGTTAGTGGCTTGTGGAAGCACAAAACTAATTGTTTATGCAACTTCCTTTCCTTATTTAAGATACAAAGGAGACAGTAATACTTAGCATTGTTCCTGTCCCTGCACTTCTTAGTCTTCCTGTTTCTTCTGTTGCCTAAAACTATTTAATTGTGCTGCATTGCTTTGAAGAGTGACCTTTGGAAAGTCTTGTTTTTTGGGGCTTTTTTCTCATGTAAAGAATAATTTAATCTTTACTTAGAATTCTTACTTGAAAGAAGCAACAATCTTTATAAATTGCATAGCTAGTGATACTGACATGCAATGCGATTTAATATTTCTGACCCAGTTTTTGTCTTCTATAGTTTAAATGAGGAGAAACGGCACACATGCTAAATTAGCACACACGAGTTCTTAACAACCATAAAGTGGAGCATCACTATGCTGAAAAAGCAGATTTCTTATTAACAATGAGGTCTTTGCTAGCAGGTTACCACTGTTACAGGTTCCAGTGAAAGAACATGCTTTGCCTACTACAATTAGGACTGTCCCTAATAGAAATAACTTCTACAGTGTATTATCTGCTTGCCTGAACCTCAAAAAAATAAAAGTCCTGCCGACTACTAGAGAACCATAGGGCATCTGAGTAGATGTCAAATGGGCAAACATAGACAAAGTTCAATATTTAATGTCATGAAAGACATTAAGGATTTTTGTGGCTTCAGTGCTGAATGGGGCTTTCTGAAATTTTATTCCTTTAAAGTGTTCAGAAAAGCTTCTGTCATTTCTCACATCTGTGGACCTACAAAGCTGTAGTAGTTCAGGGTCTTATGTTCTTAAAGAAGGCTTTGATGACTAAATAATCTTCAAAGATGTGCAGTAGTGTAGGGTAAATAGACACTCTCCCACCAACATGCACACACTAACACCCATAGCACAAGCAGTGTGCACTTTGGGAGGGTGTTGTATTCTTTTTAAGCACAAGAACTTAGTAAAGGGCAAAATTATTTTAACAGGTGAGAGTTAACAGGATATAATTTTACTTTATACATTCAAGTTCTATCATGTATTTTTGTCCAGATTAAGTGTTCAAATATAGGGGTGAACAAATCCATGCTTGCCTAAGCCACCTGCCAGTCTGTCAGAGTTTCTGATGCATTTGGAGATGCCAAACAGAGACTGGATGGACACCCTTTAGGAGAGGTAGACACTGAACAGTCTTGTAAAAGACTAATTTTAAGACTGCATGATGAAGGATTATTCCTGATTTGAACCATTGGCTTCTGTTCAATTAACTATACATAACAGTAATAGATACCTCTTTATACGAAAACTTAGACAGTTGTCTAAACTTCAGGCTAGCACCATAATAATAATAATTTGCTAATCAAAATATTTTTACATTACAAAGTTCAGAAAGTCTACATTATACCTTCTGAACTACTGCTCCTCAAGCCCTGCAACCCTCAAAAACCTCAGGATCATTTTGTGCTCTCAAGTCATGTCCATGCTAAGCCTGAAACTCCAGGTGAGCAATCAGTTACAGTCATGTTCTTCCATATCAGCTGCTTAAATTCAGCAACCAATAATAAATTTGTTTCTACAAAGAAAGTAGTAAGTGTACTTACTAAGCAGCCAGGTCCTTAAGGTTACCTATAAAGTAATGAAAATACTACCATTTTGCAATCAATGGCAGCAGCTTCCCTTCAGCATGACTCCTAGGATAAGCAATTTGGGAAACACAGGAAATATTTTTTCATCCAAAAAAGAGAGGCCTTGGTTTTACTCTTCATTAACTGCAGGGTTTAGAGATCTTAACCCAAAGATTCTTGCTCTTTCTTTTTTATTGTTAATTTCTGCTAGGATTTTCCCAGCCTCACCAGTGCCACAGAAACACACAATTAAAACAGTGGCTGTATGAAAAGGTCTATTTAATATCTCTGCCTGAGGTGTGTATTGGCCAGTGCAGAGGAAGAATGGAAAGAACATAACAAAAATTTGGGAATATTTCTCTAAATATTTCTCCCAACCTCAAATAGTTTGTAGCTGTGAAATTCTCGAGCCAGAAGAAATTATGGCTTTGAAAGTAGGAATTAGCTATTAACTGGCTTCTGAATAAAAAGAAAAGCAGAGAAAAGATTAAATGTAGTGACCTAGCAAACTTTGTGTTTCAGAGATCAAAGTATTTTGTAGCTATCCATCATGGTAATATTTTTTCCTTGCTGGTACTAATAAGGGCTAAATAAAATAAGCATTGTAAACATAAAACAAAAGAAAAATGGTATTGAATTTGCTGTGCCAGAAGTTTGAGTAACATGAAGCACAGAACATGCTACAGAATCAGCAAAAAAAGAGGCCAGTTTTCTGAAAGGGAAAGTTAAACTAAACAAAAATGCACATACAGGACTAAAATGACTCCTGATTACTTCACCGACTTCTGACAAGGACAGCTAAAATCCCTGCTTGGTTACAGACTGTTCTAACATACGTGGCAGAAGAAGCTCTGAAGAAAGCACAAAGATTGGTGGTTTGCCCAAGGTCAAATGACAGACTGTTGGGTTTTATTTCAGCATTGACTTGTGATGACATTATATTAAGCAATTGATTTTCCAGAACAGCTAAATACAGCAAGTGTGCTGTGCAGCAGAGCAGAAGTAATGGTGCTTTTGTATTTTGATGTATGACTACTATTCTACTAAGGAGACAGAATTTTTAAAAGTTTTAAGAAAATACTTAGCTTTACTGGATAGGTAAAGAATACATACCTATAAGGGCAGCAGAAGCAAGGTATTTTAATAGTTCGATCAGATCTCCCAATTTAGTTTTATTTTGCTGCTTATTTGCTCACTTTTCCATTTCACAAGTGCACATCCACGCTTCAAGTACAGAAATCAGAAAGCTCTTGCCATAAGCTAATTTGATTCCAAAATCCTAACAATGAAGTTAGTGACATGACAAAGAAAGACCCTTTGGGCTACTTCCAAATCCTTGTCTGATGTGCACAAAGATGCAACTTAGAATTTTGTGCCTAGAAACACACTAACCTGAAGACGACACCCTCCAGCTGGCCCAATGTAATTAAATGTTTCACAACAAAAAATTAAAAAGGGCCATTTTTAAATGCATGCTGTAGAAGTTACTATAGTTTATTTAACACTGGGCAGAATATCATACTGTTGCATACGACATTTTTGAGAGAACAGAGGAAGGCAATGGACTGTGTGGATAATGACCTGTGTTTAGTTGCTCTGGATTTTATGTCCTTAGAGAATTGTTGTGTTCTCTCACACCCAGCAGATCAGAGTATCAAAATAGCTCCTGCCACAAGGAAGACAACTTTATAATCTCAGACAGACAGACAACCTGCCATGACAGAATGGGGTGGGACTTGGAGTTTGTTAAAAAAGTAATCACATCTTTTAACAAGCTTTTTTTCAGCTGATTCCTTTTGTCTTTTATCTATGCCACAAGATGTCTAATGCAATATACATGGCAGACATCCCTAAATGAGTGCCAGAAAATATGGGTTTATGCAAGGAGAAGCTGCAGTTTTGGCCAGAGAGGTCAGGGCTGCTACTTACATAGTTGGCAAAGTAGAATGAACACAGAACATCCTGGACAGGAGAAATACTTTAATCAGACTATTCCACAGGAGACCAATTCATTGCAGTCTCTCACCAGCAGGCGCCCCACTTACCTTAGGTTTCTCCAACAGGGTTGATTCCCCAGCATCAGTTGCAGAATTACTCTGTATAAATTGAGTCATTATTTCCCTCTGATTAATGGTGCACGAGCTGAGCTGAGGAAACATTTCAAAGAAGCTCCTGGCAAATGTGATTTTACTTAGCCTGAACTAAGTGACAGCATCTTTGCTGCACAAAGATAATTTGATTTCTGAGGAAGAAAACCCAGCCACACAAATTACATATATAGCCACCCCCATTCAGCAACAAAATAAGCTGATAAAGGGTATCTTAAGGAGCTTATAAAACCCATCTGATCTACTTTTGCTTAATAAGGTGTTGGTTAAAGTAAAATAAGACTCTCCCAAATCCTCACTAATACTTTGAGCTAAAACTATTCAGAGGGGGAAGGAATTTCCCTGTACAATCACCCAAGTTTGATGGTAGTTAGGACAGAGGATAGTTAGTCTATCCTCTAGCCCTAATACAACTGCTTGCCCTGTGTGTGGCCCTGGTGCTAGTAAAACTTCAGCTCTTTTTTTTTCCCCACAGGCAGAGAATTTTCCAGCATGTGTTTGTTGTTTAGGAGCAAGAGACATTGCAAGTTGACCCAGCTAGTGCAGGTAGTAACACTAAATGGCTTCTGGATGTTTTCAAGTACAGCGAGCAAGTAAAATAGTTCTGATAAATGCAACCCAAAGCTCATATCTGCACTACTGAGTTGAGAAGAGAAAGAGAATTATTTTAGTTCCTCAGTTTTTCTCACCCAGATAGTGCCCCATGGCAGCACGGGACAGCCCCTTGGTTTCCTACAGCTCCTTGCCAGTTCAGCACTGCTGTGGGCTTGCTCTGCAGTTTTGAAGTCCAAGGCTGACCAGGTGATTCTAAAAACCCCAGACCAAGATCGACCATAATGGTTCACTTAATGTCAAAGTACACTGTATTTTACAGGTGTATATCCCTTATTATGCCATAACTATTAGTACATCTAGTTACTGTAACTATACAGAGTGAAACACATTCTCAAGCTGACAGTTGGTTTGCTTATTGAAGTCTACTTACAGAAAATATTGCCAAGCCCATACTGTAGTAATTACTCACTGCAATGCTGAAACATGACTGGGTTATAAATTACAAGCTCTGTATGACTGGGATGCTGCTGTAGATGTAGGGCTAGCATTGCATCTCATTGGTGCTGCTTGTGACTGTCCTGTTAATTCTCTTGCTCTGTTAGTCCTTAATCTACCAGTAGAAGGTCACCTCTGCTGACTGCTCACTGAAAGTAAAGTCATCACAAGAATAAGGGTAGCTTCTCTGGAGGAGAAAAACCCTGGAATAGCCCTCCCCACTACACACAATTGATGGACAAACAGGAGCTCCCTACCCATATCTTATCTCAGGACAGGGATGCCAATCATGATTGTTTTTTAAAATTCTTTTGTGTTCAAGAGTGCTTTCACAAACTGCAAGAGAGAGACAGAGATGTCTACACTTGTAGCTGTTCTTTTCAGACTGAAATACTAAAGCCTTTCTACCTCTGGAGGTGTGTTATTTTGGTACAGGAAACCTGATCAAATGCATGTGTAGTTTTGGAGTTTTCTTTCAAAGATGTGATCCTGAGCCTTGGAAAATTTAGTAATAATTCCAGTACATTTCAGGGTCCTTGATGAAAACAAGGCTTGTAGCCCACATTGTCAAAAAGTAAACAGAAATATGAATAATTATACTTCCAAAGCCACACTCAGCCTAGTCAGTTGTTTTGTGTTAGTACTGAACACTGATTAACATAGGTTTTATCCCTCCTTGGTCTCCACGTAAGCACAGCACTGTGTTCCTTTATCTATTCTACCTACTGAGGACTAGCTAGATAGGCATTCAGGACAGGACTGAAGATTATATATCTGACCATTGCTGATGTATCCATCATATACTTAAAGGCTTCATTTTAAACTTTAATATGATAGAAGGTAAGAGATAGGAACAGTTATAAGAACATAGACTTTTGTACACAAGCTGTGAAAAATGTAGGCTTCTCAGGGTTGCACACACGCCATAGAACATACAAAAACTCTTCATTAAAAAACAAAAAAATTGCTTCTGGCATTGTTCAGCTCAAAACATATGCCACCCACAAAAAGTGACTCAATTCTTGGTGCATTCTCTATGACTGACACAATAAATTTAGCTAGGAATTTAAATATAATCTATTTTCCTAGGGTGATAAACAGGTCTTTGTGTGCAGCAGCTGACAAAGAACACACTACTATTCCTGGCTAACAGGACCAGCCTTGGCACCCTGGATCAGTTGCCTCTCAGTCACCTAGCCCACTGTGTTTGTAATCCTGAACAAATCCTCAAAGTTTCTAGACACTGTCTGCAGAACTATTATTTGTTACAGATTTGAAATACTAAAACCTAGCAAACAGCACCAAGTAGCACAAAACCCCGAAATAACAGTTACTAAGAGACATCCATAATTAAAAAACCAAAAACCCAAACAAACACAAAAAAACCCCCACCAAATCAAACCAAAACCTTGATGGAAACAAAAGTCACATCATAAGGTACAGCACTCCCCTTCGTGCAGGTCCAGGCTGATGCACCCCACGTGCATACGTGTGCCCAGAGAACCAGAGAGGCCTGAATGAGGCTTCATGTTCAGAAAGCATCAAACCTCTTGTCTGTCAGCCTCCTGGTTATCTGTTCCACCTGACCCTGGAGAGAAGCAGCAATGAAAAAGCCAGAGCAGTGCTTAAAGCTGTTCCCTGACTCAGCTGCTGGGTGAGGGTTGTTCCTCCCATCACCTGGTTTCCTGCTCCCTGATGGCTGCAGTTTTGCACCAAGTCAGGCATTAGCAGAATTTACTCATTTGGCCAGAAGAAAGCTCTTTTTGTTCCCCATAGGCAGGGAATTTCCAGCAGGTGTTTGTTGTTTAGGAGCAGGAGACATTGCAAGTTGACCCAGCTAGTGCAGATAGGAACACTAAATGGCTTCTGGATGTTTTCAAGTACAGTGAGCAAGTAAAACAGTTCTGATAAATGCAACCCAAAGCTCATATCTGCACTACTAAGTTGAGAAGAGAAAGGGAATTATTACAGTTCCTCATAATTAAAGATTGTGCAGATGTTTCCAGATGGTAGAACTGTAGAACAGAATCAACAGTCTTAGGGGCTTTTGACATACTGCAGACATGAGCAACAGTCTGGAAATAAGGTATTTTAATTTTTCCATTTTTTTGGTGAGTATTTTCAATCCCATCTCTAATTCAGAGGCCCTTTCAGTAACAATAGAACTTCTAATGTACACTCACCAGAGGACTGTGATCAAAATGAACACAAGACACAGAAATAGATGTGTAAAAGGGTCTGCCTTGCACTGGGAGTGATACTGTGCGTCAGTAGAAACTGCAAATTCCCACCAAAGAAGTGAGCACTCCACAGCAGAAGCCATTCCTGAAGTGCTGATGAACACTTTCAAACAATTTATTCCATTAACAGACCAGATAAATGCATCATGATATTGGCCTACTAAGACATGGTCTTGCAGTAATGTTGCAGTTGTCTCAAGCCTCCAGGTACATGGGTGCAATAAAAGCAGCCACTGTGCAAGGAGAAATGATTAAAAAAAATATTCAGTGAGAAACTACTCATGAAATGAAAAGTCTAGAAAGATGTGGTAGTATAGTATCTTTGGCTTGTAAGTCTGAAAAAATTAAAACAAACAATTATCTCTTAAAATATTATCTGTCTTGTAACAATTTTTTTTTTTTTTTTTTTTTTTTTGCTTCTAGGGTGCTTTTATTTTAAGAGCTTCCTATAAGGGTATTTATGGGAATATTTTGTGCTGCTTGGGTAAAGTTTAACTCAGTTATCTTGAACTTGGGGTTGTTACATAATGCTGTTGTTACGTAATCCTTACCAAAAAGTTACTAGAGATCAATGGGATTTCAACAATTTCTTATGTGGATTCTGGACTACTTTATCTTCATTTCAAATTTTAGGTTCTGTTACATCCTTTTCCACATGACACCTGTTACAAGGCACAGTATCAACGCAGCCATCAGAGGGAAAATATCTGGTTTGTGCATTCCTGAAGTAAAATGTCATGAACCACATGATGTGGTTCCACATTAATACCTCCACTATTAAATGAACCAGCCACAAACTGATGTCTGAAGTCCTAAGTAAGGTTAGAAGAAGGGAAAGGCTTGTAATTTTCTTAGGGGTTGTGGGGGCAGGCAGGAGTAAGATGAGAGTTCAGCACCTGGTGAAAATAAAGCAAATGAGCCAAAAGCATGGACAATGTCCCTCAACAGGTATGCAGCATGGTTTTTGAACCATTCCCCCAGGAAATAAGGGTCAAACAAAAGTTGAGGTTGAGCCCCTCACAGAGGCCGAGATCCATCACTTTTTCCAGATACCCTCTTTTCAGCCTTAAAAATGATCAATGGAAACTAATCTATCTGATGCTGTAATTTGTCAAGTCATTATGTGTTGAAGGAAGCAATTACTTCCAAAAATAAATAGTTTCCTGTATTAAAAAAATTACCTTCATTTTCTTCCAGTGACCAGATCAAAGCAGCAATTATTCTCATGGTCTTCCCTTAGGAGGAGTCAGGAGAGCCAGTTCTCCCAACAGCTGCTGACTCCAGATTTTGCAGTCTGTATCCCACTCTTGCTGCTCTGTGAGAGATGTGCAATACGCAGTCAAAGCCTCCTGCTTGATCAGTGGTCAATTCCTCATCTTTTAAACATGAGTTTAAAAGTTTTTAAGCATAGAGATGCCTACCTCACGGTTAAAAACAACAACCACCACCACCAAGGTGACCCCATGCTTCTTCCCTAAAACACCTTTCAGATCTCACTACCTCCAACCACCAGCAAAGCCCCAGCACCCAGGGTAAGATCCCTTCAGTCCTGGATGGTGCCAGCTGCTTCTCTGTGCCCTTCTGCAAAGAGGGTGACAGCAGGGGAGGCTGACAAGGCCCTGAGGGACACATCCTGCAGGCATAGACAGCTCTTTGTCCTGCCCTGGCTGGCAGCAGTGTCTCAGATCAGACTTCGGCACCTATGCAGCACTGGGGCAGAAACATTCAGCATCATCAGGCCACCTCCTGAGAGCCTGACACACCCCCTGCTCAGGAATCCACAGCTCCAGGGACACTGTCCCCTTTCAAAAGGGGATGAGATGTAGTGTGCCATCTGTGCATGTCACACTGTGCATGTCCAGGGACACTGTCCCCTTTCAAAAGGGGAAGAGATGTAGTGTGCCATCTGTGCATGTCACCAGCCCCTCAGAGGTCAACATACTGAAGCTGCACACTGGGTAAGGAGGTGTGATCTTCTGCACCTCCTTTCTACTTTTCCAAATGAGAGTTTGCCAAGGTTAGGCCATTTGGAGAGTGGGAGAACTGAGCATCTGCAGACAGAGCTACACTCTGTGCAGGTTCTCTTTGATTAATTTTTCCTTTCCTTCCTCCTCATTCCAACAAAACATCTGCAGTCTTATGAATTATGTCCAGCCATGATCCATCTGTGGGAGTGAAGTATCCCCACCGTCTGTGTGTTTGTTTCATCTGGAATTTACTGTCTGCCTTCAGTGAGAGTTTTTTCTGGGTATTAGTTGCAAACTCTTACATCCTGTAACAGGATTAATGGGGCTGTAGATCCTGCTCTGGGTGATGGTCCAAGACAAAGACAATCAGCCAGAAGGACACAGAAAGACAACCCCCACCCTGACAGGAACACTGTGCAATGTGTCTGTGGTCATGTCATGGCCTAACAAATATGAAATAACTCAGTACTAAACACACAGCCCCAGTGACTTAGCTCTTCTTTTCCCAGGAAAGTTTTGTTCTAATCAAGTATAAACAGATAATAAACATTAAAACATGATAGGGTAAAACTATGCAGTTGATAGTTCCTTCTTCTAAAGATTTCTATTTAAAAAACAAAAGAAAAACAAACAAATCAGACACACTTCTTCAGGCAGCTCCTGTTCCACCCTTGGGTGACCTGTTTAAGACTGCTAAGGCCTTTTTGGATGGGGTCAGAGCAAAGCAAGCCCTACTGTTAATTTTCCCAGTGTTTTATAGCATTTGAAATTTTCCTTTTAAAGAGTTTTGAGTTGCTGCCCAAGAAAAATTAATCTTCCTGCTAAAAATTAACAAACAATAGAAGAGAAGCCCAGACTAGTTGAGCAAATGTCATATCAAAATGTCCCTGACCATGTGCTTCAGTAGATGGCAGCCAGTGTCAAGCTGAGCACAGATCCAGCAGACACAGGAGAGGTGCAGAGCTGCTGCAGGTCCTGGCTTTGGGAGCAAAAGCCTCAAACCTTTTGCAAGATTAATGTAAGTTCAGCAACCCATCTCGATTCCTCCTTTTAAGTTTTAACTGAGAACAAATAGGATTTCCTTCACTAAAGTGTGTTCAGCCATCTTGTTTTGTTACAGTTTTCCAAAGCAAATTAGAACTGGTTTTTTGGTCATAGAATATTTTACCCTGGTGGCATTACAGTGCAGGTACCTCTCAGGCAGCATCATATGCACAACAACCACTACAGCTTTATCCTGTCAGTCTTGCAGAGTTTTCAAGACCTGACACAACAGTCTAATCCTTTTTGTTTTCTTCAGGACTGTTGTAGAATTCTGCACATTTTGCCTGGTATTATTGTAACAATGGAGGGAGAAAATCATAGAATCATAGAATCATAGAACTGGCTGGGTTGGAAGGAAGCTCAGAGATCATCAAGTCCAACCCTTGATCCACTACCGCTGTAGTTCCCAGCCCATGGCACTGAGTGCCACATCCAGTCTCTTTTTAAATATCTCCAGGGATGGAGAATCCACTACTTCCCTGGGCAGCCCATTCCAATGTCTGATCACCCTCTCCGTAAAGAAATTCTTTCTAATATCCAACCTAAACCTCCCCTGGCACAACTTGAGACCATGCCCTCTTGTCTTGCTGATAGTTGCCTGGGAAAAGAGCCCAACCCCCCCCTGGCTCCAGCCTCCTTTCAGGGAGTTGTAGAGAGCGATGAGGTCTCCCCTGAGCCTCCTCTTCTCCAGGCTGAACACCCCCAGCTCCCTCAGCCTCTCCTCACAGGACTTGTGCTGGAGTCCCTTCACCAGCCTGGTTGCCCTCCTTTGGACCTGCTCCAGGACCTCAATCTCCTTCCTGAACTGAGGGGCCCAGAACTGGACACAGGACTCGAGCTGTGGCCTCACCAGGGCTGAGTACAGGGGCAGAATCCCTTCCCTGGACCTGCTGGCCATGCTGTTCCTGATCCAGGCCAGGATGCCATTGGCCTTCTTGGCCACCTGGGCACACTGCTGGCTCCTGTTCAGCTTCCTGTCAATCCAGACTCCCAGGTCCCTCTCTGCCTGGCTGCTCTCAGCCACTCTGTGCCCAGCCTGGAGCTCCCCATGGGGTTGTTAGCTCCTTGCAGCATTTAATTAGAAAACATGGCATCACCTGACAAAGAACAGGTTTTTCCATCAGGAAAGAAGGAACATAAAAACTGGGGACTGGTAGCTGGAGCAGTGAAGAGATACCCAGCCAGATGTATTGGTTGGCTACTGTGTGCTCTCCCATGTTGCAGCAGGGCCATATTAGAGAGAAACTTCTTCTTTACATCATTAACCTGGGCCTCAGGCAGGTAGCAGGCTTCCCTGTGTAACTGGTCCAGTCTCCATATCAGGCCTTCTGCTCCCTTTAGAAGTGCGCTATGACAATGACCTGTCTTATTCTTTACTGAAAAGTTTTGGTGCAGGGGGTGGTCCATCTAGACCATGATGACACCCTCAGTGTTGTCACTTCCCAGTCCTTACCATTCTCCTGTTCCCCTTGCAGAGCACTGTGCCTGTTCTGCAGTGGCATCTGGGGCAGTTCTTGCAGTGCCTGCTGTGCCAGGCAGGGACCTCTTGCCATTGCCTCCTGTCCTTCAAGTGCCCACCTTCAGTCAGGGGGAAAGAGAACAGGGAGTTGTCTCTTGCAGAGGGTCTGTCTTAAATGCTGGGTTTCTATCCTGAGAGGCAGGGTGAGACTCAGAGCATCTCTCTCTTGCATTCCCTGATGGGAACCTTGCATTCAACCTTCTGACTTCCTGCCTGAGCTCCATCACTAAGAAGAGGCACTCCTCTTCCTTGGCACACCTCTCACAGCCATGCTCACCACTGCCATCTGACACCAGCATCAGGGCAGGGGACACCCTGCAGCCCTACACCTGGGTGCCAGGGTGTTCCCACCAGAGCTTGGTCTGGGAAGCCGCTGGTGGGTGCGGAGCTCAGGGATGCCGTGGTCTTCTGCTGAGTGGAAACCATTGCTTCTTGGCTGAATTAGCAGGCTTTCAGCACCTCCCATGAGAACTGCTGGGTAAACTACCTGCTACACTACCCTGTGACCCTCAGACTTTCTCCACCCGTGCTGCCTCAGCAGCCCATCCACAAGCTGCTGTCCCCCAGCCCATGCCAGCCACTTTCCTGGCTTCAAGAAGCCCCCAAAAGAGCCCTTTGCTGGCAAGAGGAGAGATTAATCTACACAGTTTGAAAACAAGTATGCAATTCACTAACTTGAATGTGGGAGGCTCTTGGAGATTTGCAAACTTTGGAGCAATGACTCCACAAATTATTGAATCTTGAAGTTCAAATTACGGAATGTAGAACATAACTGTTTTGTATCAAACACTGAAACACAGATTTAATCAAAAAGAAAACCCCCAAATTTCTGCGAGTCAGTGGAAAAAAATAATTTATTGCAACTTCTTTTGCACATTAACATGAAACATTTATACATACATATTCTGTGCTGATAATAATATACTAGGTATTGACAATTTTTATACACATAGTAATTGCACTATCCTGTATTATAATGCAAATATTCAGAAATTACCAGTCAGATAAGAATAGATATTATTCACATAAAAATGCACCGTATGTTGATGTTATGGAAGATCTATGTGTGGGAATTGGTGAAGATCTGAAACCAGAGACATCTGAAACCTTGCCCACTTTTACAGGCTTTATCAGCTGATAAAACCACTATTGTGCTTTACATCCCTTAATTATGCCATGATGCCTATATTATTATTAAGTCCTCCCAAGGAATAAAATAATTTCTGAAAACGAGAGAGACTAAACCAAAAGACAATCATGACAACCATGTCTTAGCAGCATGGCTTTCAATTCTGGGGGCTCCATCAGAAAAGAATGAAATTACTACAGGTGGCCTAAAATTGTCCAGCAATCTACTATTAACATTACAACTTCATTTAGCTAATATAAATCAATGAGAAATACACTGCAAATGAACATCCTTTCACTAAAATTACATTGGCACATGCTTCAAATGGCAGAATCAGACAAACAACTGCTCCCTTTCAATGTAGAACATGTCTACATAATGTCTGCAAAGGGAAAATTCAGGATGATATCAAAAGAGGAACATTTTTCTAACCAGGAATTTACGGTGTCCAAGTGTTATTCACAAAATCACTGGGAAGCATGGTAATAGCCAAACTAAATCTGATAAACAATACTTATCCAATAATTTTGATAATGCTGCTTCAGTTATTTTTTTAAAAACTAGACCTTTCATTGTTCTGCCCTACAACCGAAATACTTATCTTTCCAAAAATGTCATAGATTCATGTAACCACTATGCTTTGGAAATGAAGATGAAGATGTGAAGCATCAGATCAAAGTGGTGAATAGTAAAAAAATTTATTCAGTATTATCTGGTGGTAGGAAGGCCCATATGACTGCTGTGCAAAAATGCATATCAAAAAAAGGAAAGCTTGAAATACATGCTCATAGCAGAGATATAACAATACCAAACATTAAGGAAATAAAAATAGCAAGCAAGCCTGGAGAAAAACTGTTGAGTATGATTTCAGAAGTGGGGCAAAAGACAATGGTACTGCACATGACAATGGGAGATATGATGTAAAATAACAACCATAACTCAACCTGGCACCCTATTTGGAGACAGTATTGCACCCTATCCAGCGTCTTCTTCCTCTTCAGAGAGCATCTTGCTCTGCTTCCTTGAGTGCATGCAAGTAGAATTTGAGAAGTAAGGGATTTTCTTTGAAGAACAACATGGTGGGTCAGTGCAGTGACAAAATACATTTTACAACTTGCAAACAATATCAGTAAATAATGATAATAATAAAACACACATAAGTAACACATGCATTTCTTTCCTATGTGCTGTATGTAGGAATGTAACAATTCCTACATTTCCTGATGAACTACTGGCCCTGACTGAGATTCTTCAACTTGTTCCCGTAAGTAATGTGGGAACAGGGCAGAAGAGAAAGATATTTGGAAGATGGGAATTATGGAAGTTGCAGTCAGGGTCTCTGCAAGCTTTATTTTTTACAACAAATCTGTTTCTCCTTAGAGAAACCGCAGCTGAATATCTGTTAAAACAATAGTGATAATAATTTATCTTATATCATGCAAACAAGCAGATGCAAAATGAGTAATAGCTCCCAGTTGTTTTTGTTCTATGTATATTTCTGATGCAATTCTGATTTTTGTTGTAATGGTATCATGAAAGAGATACCTTGAATGAAAAAAGAAGCAGCACTCCAACACTGATTCCGGTAAACAAAGTCTTTCTCAGAAGTAACCTCTACTCATGGTAACTTATATTAGAGTTGTCAACTTAGGAACCAAGTTTGAGTTATGCTGAGCTGCTTCAGCACTGCAATTTTCTACAGGCCTAGCAGAGAGACAGCATATTTTAAGCCTTGGTTTCACAGCTCTACGCCAGCTGTAAGTATTTTGTCGTCTTTCCTCAACATTATATTACAACAATATATTAATTATGGGGCTTCAGGGTAAAATATTATGGTGCTATATTTGCAAATGCTGAACTAATCACTCTCAAGGGATATAATGAAAAGAAGACTAATGTGCTAATGTGAATCTATCCTTGACTTGAAGATACTGGAGGTAGAAAACTTCACAGTGAAAAAATAAAGTCCAGAATTATCTTCATGGCTATTTAAGACATACTTTTATGTTTACTTCAATAAGCCACTTATTGCAATATTCTTGAGTGACCTTTCAGAAAATTACCATACAGTTTCTGAATATATGTTAACATGCCATATTTGTTGTTCTGAGCAGTCCCTCTGAAACTGACTGCACTGTATATGACAATACATTAGCATGTGTATGTGTTTGAAAGGTCAAAAGAGAACACAATTTTGAAAAGAAAACCAAGACTACACTTTGGCTTAAAGTAAAGTGACTATTCTAAGGTAACCAAGCATAAGAAGTTGGTTATCTGGTTTCTACTTTTGGATCATAACTATTATGTACAGCCTGCGAAGTGCCACAAATAACATGTAGGGTACCTTCACAAAACAAACTGTGAACTGCAAACACTTCAGAAAAATCTTAAAGGAGTAAAAACTCAGTGCATCTTTGCAGGGAGTGGGAAAACATTACATGCTCAGAGGATTATGTTCTTTCCATTTTCAAAATCACCTTTCATAAAATGATATTTTCATAAATTATTAGGTCAAACCACCACACAACACTGTATCTTTTTAGTCTTCTCCTGAGCTTACTACAATTTTGAGGAGGTATCTGTGATGGGACAAGGCCTTCTATCTGTAAGAATCACATGGATATCTGAATTTCAGAACTAACAAAACCTAACGTAAATTAGAGACTTTATGAGTGTGCTTAAACTCTGTCTTAAGGGCTCCTGAAAATCAGGCTGACAGTATTTTTATGTCAGACTTATTCCTGCCCCCATGTCCCTCTCTACAGAGGTCAAGTACTAGCTGATAGTATCAGCAAATACCTTTCAGGACTGTTGTGAGGACTGACAAAACCAACTGTTGTACAAGATCTCTAAAAGGAAATTTCAATTTTAAGCTGTCTGAACCCTATATTCGTATTAAACTTGTGGGATGGAAACAAGGGGAGTACCCAACTGACTCAGTAGCTCTATGAAATTTTGCATTTAAAATTACAATGTGCCTGCTACAAATGATAGAACGTAATTTATAAAGCAGAAAACAGTGAAACGTGTTTCAATTAAAATAAATTTTAGAAACAACTATAGATCTAAAAGAATGGTAGCCATGTGAAATTATGGTCAATTTTGATAAAGAATAGAAATAGACAAGTATTATCAAAAGTTGCACCCAGAACATTACTGTAAGTAATCTATAGTAGAATACAGACTTCAGAAGAGTTAAAGTACAGGGTCTCCCCAGAAGCTTAATACTGGGTGTTAATACTGGGAATTACCACTAAAAAGTCAGTATTTATACACTTGGGTAACCATGGTAATGAATCTGTGTCATTCATCTGTATCATATCTTTCTCATATCCTCATCTTCTTGTAAAGAGCCCAAACAATTTAACAGCCTAAATGTTATTTTTGGAAGCACATTTCCTTTGAAATTTCCTTACAAGGATTATTTCAGCTGAGGTAGCTAATGACTTTCATTATTGTAGTCAGGTGTATTTTTAATATTAAATACTCTCACTAAAAGCCTAAAGAGAACTCACTGCTTGGTGAGCTTTACCCTACACCATTTTGAGAAAAGGATTTAGGCTCATACATAATTTAAAGTAGTTTTCACCCTGTATATTTGTAAAGCAAGACCTCTATCATGCAACACTCTCTGAACAAGCAGATCCATCTGGGGTTAACAGACCACCATACACATCAGATGGGAAACTGCCTGCAAATAGTTGCTGGACTTTTGCCTAAATATCTGAAGGCACATTTATTCCCTCAGTGTAAAAACTAAATTTTGAAGTGGTGATAATCAGACATGTCATATAAACAGAAATGGACATTATATTGCAAAATCTAGTACAGTGGAGAAATAGAATTCTTCTTCATAAGAAGAGAGAGATATAGATATTAAAACACTTGGCATTCCCTCAAGGACTTCTCAAAATACACAATTATCATTTCAGGGACTGCAATAACTGCAAAGATAATGAAGGACTTTAATGTGCTGTCAAGACAGTAAATGCATTAATGAAATAGTGTTGTACAAAACTCTTAATTTTTTCTAGGAAATATTTAGTTTTGCAAATGCAAGTGGATCTCAGTGGTTTATATTAAATTTGTCATATTTATGCTTTCTTTAAAACAAATTACACTCTGGTTAGTCATACCTCTGTCTCTGTACTTTTTCTGGACAAAAACCAAACCTGCATTGGTTCTTTTTTACCCTTCATAGAAACTGGGCCCCTGTACTCCAGGTGGAACTGAGGATCTGAATTTTCTGGTGTCATTAGACACCTGAAATTGAAAGAAAAAAACGTGTAAATGTATGTACTATTCTTGCACACCACAGACTATAGAATATATTAAACATGATACACATATGTGAGCCAATCAATAAAAGAGCCAAATCTATCTCTAGATCATTACCATATTTGCATACCAATAACAGTGTAACATAATGCAATCTGCTAAACAGTTTCATGAGAACTCATGTATTTAAATTGTGTTTTCCAGGAGCCCTGTCAGTTTCAACTCCAAAAACACTTTGATGTTATGCTGACAAAGTCATGTCTTTTAGGATGTCAACACCAACAAAAATACTGCATCACTCACCTGTAAGTATATTCAGAGACATTGATCTTTCCCTTTTCTCCAGTAGTTTCTGTTCTGCTTGTTAGATTGACAGTATTTCCAAAGAGACAATAACGTGGCATCCTTTGGCCTATGACACCTGTGACTACCTCACCAGTGTGGATTCCAATTGTTATCTTTTGAGAGAAAAATACAATTTGAATATTCAAAATCAACATAAAGGACATCTGAACTAAATATAGGTAAATATGTCACTTATGTCTACTAGATGTTTTTTCAATGTGCCACTCCTGCTTCTTTAAAGCCTTGCATTTTGTGGTTTGTGTCACTTTTTTTTTGTTTTATTTTAATTGTAGTGCAATGCCATGGTTCTGTCTCCTACATTAAAGAACAAACTCCATATTTTTCCAGCATACACCATGACATGCCACTATTGTGAACTGTGAAATTTTAAAAAGTGGAAAGAGGCGAATACTCTGCAGGTGTGTGTTCCATGAGTGATCTGAAGATGCAGAAATGAATGGAGTAGGTCAAGAAAAAAGGATGTTTCTCAGAGGAAATATCATGGTATTTTGCAATTAAAAGCAGGACAGATGTTTGGGAAAGATTGTTCTTATAGAATATTACAGTTACTTCAAAGTCCCAAACCAAGCATTCTCACTTCTTTGCTCAGTGACAAGGTGAAGTACACAGATTAAGCAAAGTGTTAGACCAATGACACTCATGTAAATAGAAATATTCATTGCACTCATTTCTTATTTTCTTCTCACAGCCTTCTGAAGAGGAAAGGTGAATGCAGACCCACCTATTCTGTATTAATACCACGTCTTAAAAAAATCCCACAATCAGTGAATTTCTACTATTATACATTATTGCCAGTAATCATTGCAACAAACACCTATGTACTTTTCTTTTTAATGCAACATTTTCTTATGCTGACGTGAGGATCTGAAGCCTGATCAAAAATATTAATGAGGGAATATTATTGTTCAGTTCACTGAGATGAGGAAGATTCAAGTAATTGTACTGGATGCACAATGGAAATTTGTTGTTAAGGTAGAAAAGATGGGGAAAAAGACTTAAGTGATTTGGAGTTAATTTAGTTCTTTAATAAATTAAGTATAGTAATTAGATTTTAAGGCCTGGGAACAGCACATGTCACATCTACATGTGACTCTTTGTACTATATGCAGATATCAGGCTCAAAACCTAACAATAACAAAGCTTGTATGGAATGTGACTTGAGCACTACCATATTTCAAAGCATTATTATCATATCAGAGAATGGGCTCTTCCCTCAAGCCCACACATTTACTAACCTGTACAGGCTCACCATCTACTTGAACCTGGCCTGCTATTTCCATCATATCCAGTGCCAGGTGGCAGATAGATCGTGCATGATGCATGCAAGGCTCTGGTAGACCACTCACTGTCATATACTTGTCCCCAACTGTTTCCACCTATCAAGAGAGAGATTTTTCAATTGCTTTATTACTATAGGATTTAGAATTCCAGGACATTTCCTTTAAGACTGCTTGTCCTTTCATATAGTTTATCTTCATTCAAATCACCTTAATTCCTGTCATCTCTGGTTGTTATTGAAGATGATTTTGTCACAATGATTTTGTCACAATGTCAAAAATTAAAATAACACTGTGGTTATGTGAACTTGAGCCTGTCTTTTGGGGTCTCCTGAATTTCTGTAGAAACTGAGAACTATGTCACACCCTAGATTCTCTTGGTGCAGAACACAAAAATTGATTTCTAGTAAAAGCTAGCAATTAATCTTATACATACAAACACACAAGCATACATGTGTACATATAGATGGGATCTCTCTGTCTGTCTATGTATCTGTGTGTCTATCTATCTATCCTACTTACCTACCCATCCACCTGCTACCAGATACACCTGCAACTACACTCATTCCTAATGAAGGAATGCAATTCACATGGAATAACTGAATAAGTTACAATTTACAACCAGGAAATCCAGGTGCATGACTAAAAAACTTAAAGCGGGGAGTCATCTACATGGAAGTAGGTTTATATACCATCCTAATGGGTGACTGCAGAAATCCTGTCCTAAGCCCTTTATGTTTGTTCACAAATTTAGACATAAACAAGCTACTCTTTTTAAAGCAATATTAGGTAACAGAGTTCAAAAACTGATAACTCAACTAGCTTTTTTTAAAAGCCTAAAATCTAGGGGATGGAAAAATCATTTTGGTTGGAAAAAACCTTTATGATCTCTAAGTCCAATGATTAACCAAACACTGCCAAGTCCAACACTAAACCATTTCCCTAAACACCACATCCACGTTACCTACAGCAGTGGTGACTCAACCATTTCCCTGGGAAGCCTATTCCAGTGCTTGACAATCCTTTCAATGTAAATTTTTTTCCTAATATCCAATCTAAGCCTCTCCTGGCACAACTTGAGGTAATTCCCTCTTGTCCTGTTGCTTATTACTGAGGAGAAGAAATTAACCCCTGCTTTGCTACAACCTCCTTTCAGGTAGTTGTAGAGAGTGATAAGGTGTCCCCTCAGCCTCCTTTTCTCCAGGCTAAGCAACCCCAGTTCCTTCAGCTCCTCCTCATAAGACTTGTTCTTTAGGCCATTCACCAGCTCTGATGCCCTTCTTTGGACATACCCCAGCACCTCCATGTCCTTATTGTAGTGAGGGGCCCAGAAGTGATAGGGAATTATTGAAAATTCACAGATTAAGTACTTCTTCTGCTTACCTTATAAACAAATGGATTCCTTCGTGAATCAGTCAGAATATCAAATCTTGTGTAAAGGTCATTTAGAAGATTAACAATCTTCATGGCTCCCTCTCCAGAGGCATGTTTACTACAAAAGGCATTGAATCCAACAATGCCACTGAAAAGGATGGTCACATTGTCATACCGCTTGGCTGGAACGGGACGCTTGTGTCTCAGCTCATTTGCCACTGATGGTGGTAGAACAGAGTACAGTAACCTAAACGTGTCAGAGAAGAAAGGCACAAGCAAAACAGAAAGAATGTGGAGAAAGGTCTTACATCAGCCCTCTGCCAGTATTTATTTAGTACCTCCCTTAGGGTTTGTAACATACTCGCAGCATCAAAGAGCAATATAAAAGATGTTTACTGAAAAATGTGTTACTTGGGAGATAGGAGCTGATCTACATCAACATACCTGAAGCCAGCACATTTCAGATACACATTAGTGCACACCTGTTCATATTACAGATTATGTAAATAAAATCCAAATCATGCACAGACCTTTGTCCCACTCTGGTGTATTCCTTCAACTTTCTAGCTGCCAACTTAAAGTGTATTCACCTCCTTACACAGCTAAGTGGGCAAGCTGAAGGTCTATGACTGTTTCACAGATTTTAAGGATCATTTTGTCCACAGCTTTCCTCACAAACCCTCATTAGCTGCACTTTTGGCAAGTTTACTACTACACAAGTTATAATTAGTGAATACATGATATGGTAACTGATACTGTCTGTTCCAGTGGCTGCCAAGAAGGGTAGAATTGCTGAAGATAAAATGACTTTATAAAACAAGTCAACAAGAATGAATAAAACATTTTTTAGTATTCTTTTCTCTCTGACTCTTCCTTCCATATCTTTCAACTTTCTTTGCAATAATTTCTATTACTCTACCACAGAAAAAACATTTGTAAATAGAATTCATAGCACGATAAATTATAATTCTACTACTAAACATAATCCACAAGAAATTCTTCTATTACAGACATGGGAACCATGTTTTGTAAGTCAGCCATCAGTGCCACACTGATTGTCACACAAATTTTGGTTAATTTGCCTGCCAATAGTATTTGAGCTAATATGCCACAGACTAATGCTAAGTTACCTGTAGAAATGGATTTGAGGCCCAATGCATATACTTTATCATGGTTATGTACTTGTCTCTATATAGTAATATTATCTAGAAAGCCCCAAATGCATTTCTACAGTTAACTATAAAATAAAATTCTTCACATTACTGAAACATTACAAAACTTCACTCTTACACAGGCTATTGTTGATGCCTGTAAGATTTGTTTTCCTGTTCTATTAATCTGTGAGCACAGCAGTCCAAAAAGACATAGTCTACAGCTGGTTTACAGAACTGTCAAACAGTAACACTTGGGCATTCATCAAATGCATCTTGGCTACATAGAATGCATGTTAGAAAGTTTGCAGAACTACTGTTTTAGGTAATTCAAAAAGCAAAAAGGATGTCAGTTCATTTGTCATAGTTTTCCTTATCAAATAAGGATCCATCAAAACACCTATGCATGTCACAGCCTAGACAGCAGATGATATTTTACAAAGAAATACCCTATGAGGCATTAAAAGTAAAATTTTCTTTCTTGACTCAAAAATTCTTGCCCTGAATATCTCTTATTATCCCTTCCAAGACCCTGTTATTTTTGAAGAAGGCAGCTATAAATAATATCTTGCTGTGACTGTTTCGGCTCAAAATCAGGATTAATTTCTTACGTGTCTGTCTTTTTCTTTTCATCTTCCAGTGCCCGCAGTGTGTGCTGCAGTCTGTCAGTGAGGATCTCGAGCTCCTGAGTCAGTTTGTATTCCTCTCTGAACTGCTCTCCCAAAAGAACCAGATCACGGGTAGCATCATGCAATGGAATATCACTCAGATATAAACCTCTTCTGGTTAAATCATCCAAGTTCATCACACTGCAATGTGAAGAGATATATAATAATATAGGTATGCTTAAACATGCCAAAGGAGCATTTAAAACTCAAATGAACAGCAGAGGCTGATGAATAACAGAAGGAAGATTATGCTTCTGAACTTGTGATGAGCTGCACAATGTATCTTTTCTACAAAATTGTATTGGATTTGTGTTCATTCATGTTAACAAATGGCTCTTGATTTTTACATTTGAATACAGAATTCTCATTGATGAGAACTGCATATACTTCAGTACTCAAATAAAGGTGATTTTATGTTAAGACAGCCTCTTTCCATTTTCATTCACTCTCTTCCTTTTACACAGGAGATGATCATATGATAATTGTGTAATCTGATGTATTAGCTCTATGTGTTCTTCACTCTCCATTCCATCCCTCATTCCAACCACTTCTTTATAATCATCACTACTCTATTAGATTAAAACTACTGCAGAAATATATGAATCCATACAGGAAACTGAATCATGGTGGAATTTCTTAACACTTTCAGAGTAGAAAACAGAATAAAACTTGATGGAAATGAGGAATTCCCATTGGTACAAACTGAGACAGAGCATCCCAATGTTTATATTGAATTATTCAATAATCAGTCAAGTTCCAATGTTTAAATGCTTCTCCCACTTCTAGTATAAACACATAAAAATCAGTGGAGTCAATACTTGAGCCAATTAATCTCTGTAGCACTACTCTCTTATTGAACTCCTAAGGCTTATAGTACCTTGGTGAACAAAGAAAGAGAATACTGTCTGCTTCAGGCAGGTAGATCATTTGCCCTTTCAAGCGCAAGCAGCTGATTTCTGTGCCAGTCAATTCATCTTCACACTCGAGCTTTTCCACATCCAACAGCCCCTCCTGGTGATGAAAAGTCACAATTTTGTGAGGGCAACATACGTGTGTTACACATCAGGCCACAAAGGTAAGTGCCCCCCTTATGAAAGCAGTGAAAATGTTTGGAATAAAGTTACAGACTACATTAAAACCCAATTAATTTCTCATTTGAACACCATCCACTGTTAATTTTTTAATGCTCAAAGATAAAGCATGGTATCTTTCTTTGCATTTATGTTCATACTTCTTGTTTTCTTTTGTGTAATATCTTAACAATAGTTTAACAAAAGTATTGCCTGCTCTATGAAGTTCTACCTACATCTGGGAGCATCTCTAAGAAATGCTGTTTGTTTCTTTCAGGGTCAGTTTTCTGTAAAAAAGCAGGCTCCTTGACATAGTAGGTTCCACCCTACTTGCTGCATTTGTTCATATCACCCATCTCCTCTCCTGCCCTCTCTAGAGAAGAGGACACAGAACTGTGTATGAAGGTATGGGCTCAAGCCAGAACACATTTCATATTTATCTCATATCATTATGAAGCAAAAGTAGATGTAATTGCACTTCTACATTTACTTTGATATAAACCCATAAAATGGGTTGGCTCCTTGAAAAGAAAGCATCAGGTATGAAGTATATATACTTCACCATTCCTATAAAGAATTTAACTTAACAGTTATACATGAATTCACACCTGTGGCTTTTTCTTGGCTCAAGACTCAAAAGGGACTGAGTGTGCTATTGTGCAAAGAATTTTCTCTGAAGACTTGTGAGCTTTCAGCACTTCTTCTTTGCTCTCCAAAGCATGCATACTTCAAGAAAAGCCAGCTGAGTTACTTGGTCTAGTTACCTTGGTTCTCAGTACAAAGACTGTATTGATATGTGAGAGGATCCCATGGAAACTAATATCAATATGAGGCCGGACCAAAGAGAAAACTGACAACAGACTGCAATTTCCTGGCTGCAGCTAGAATAGAAAAAAAAATATATTGTAATGTTTTATAACTAAAATATATGTAGTTACAGTCTATTTTCTTGACGACAATACTGGATAGAAGATAATATACATATTCTGAATTTCTCCATTGAAACACAAGGCTTTAATTTAAAGATTTTACATCAGAAATACAGTGACTTCAAAGTACAATTCTAGTCTGCAAGACAACCTTGTAAAATTATTACAGGAATAAACAATTAAAATAAAATTGCATTTTAGAATCATGTCAATAATTCAGAAATAACAAGGTATGTGTAACATTAGGCTATGTAATTGTAAAGATCATTTGATATTTTCATCATCTTACCTTTTACTTCTCTCATATTACTATTTTACCTGTTGCTTATTTTTAGAAACACTGTCAGCTCTTTCAGCAAGAGCTGAGATATCCTATTCGAGTACAAAATACATAACATTAAGTGGACCTCTGAGTACTCTTAATTTTAAGTAACCAGAGGAAATTGCAGTAGCTGCATTCAGTTCCACACACATATATGTATCACAAACTAATTTGACTCATCTTAGTTAAACTGATGCTTTATATGCACAAGCCAAGAAAGTAAACTACAACTTCTGCTCTTCAATTATTGTGCATCTGACATTTTAAGTATCTGTAGGCATTACTGTCAAGTAGACTGTGTACCTGCTGCTACACTACACAGCATAGAACCCCAGGCCAAGTTGCAGAGGGAGTTACATGGATTTTAGAGTTATCTGTCCCTTCTATAGTAAATGTATCTTGGAGAGAGATACCAGAAAGAATCAGGTATCAAAGTAATACCTGAACTGTAGGAGTGACAAGGTTTTCTCTGCTCAAGATTATTCTCTTAATACACATGGACAGGATCATAAGGAACAGAACTGCTGCAGAATTAGGGCTATTTTCACAAAGCTTTTTCAAGCAAGAGAAGCACAATGTAGTAAAAGTTATGCAGTTACACAGGAGTGCTACTTAAACAGAGAATCCTAAATCTATTTGATTAATCTTTAAAATAAATCTGTAAAGCATCTAGTGCTAGGAATCTCTATGATTAGTCATGCATGAGAATCATCTAACCTGTGGAAGGACTCTGTAGATTGCATTTCCACACTGTGTAACCACCAGATCTCTGTCAAATATTATATGGAAAGGAAAAGCCTTGCAGAAAGTATAGGGACTGATGCGAGACTCCTGGGTACCATTTTCTTCAAATCTGTCAAGGTCTTCATAGTAGTCCTCTTCTTTGGACTCTTTCTCTTCAATTAAAAACTGAATGTGGTCACATTCCTCATTTCTCTGCTGAATAACCTAAAAAAATGAAGGAAAAAATGAAATACTGAAAACTCAACTACTCATTAATAACCAGAATGCTCCTATGAAGTCAGGAATACCTTTAGGGCAGAAAGATGAATTTGAGACTGAGATTTCCATCTTGAAAAATATTATATTCTAATAAGTATTTCTGATTTTATAAACTGAAGATCATGTGAAATGCACATCCTGAAATCAAGGGTGAAGGATCAGGTTACACTTGCTTTTACTTGCATGTGCCAGGAAGCAGGATTCTTCCCCATCCCTGGAATGAACATGAGGCAAGTCTTGAATTACCCTGACCACTTGAATCCTTATTTTCATGAATGGTTTATCTTGATTTCAGTAAAGCATTTGACACCGTCTCTCACAGCATCCTTGTAGATAAGTTGATCAAGTATGGGTTTGGTGATCAGGTAGTGAGGTGGATCAGGAACTGGTTGAAAGGAAGGAGTCAGAGAGTTGTAGTCAATGGGGCAGAATCTGGTTGGAGGTGTGTGACTAGTGGAGTCCCTCAAGGGTCGGTACTGGGACCGGTGTTGTTCAATATCTTCATCAACGACTTGGATGAGGGTATAGAATGTACCCTCAGCAAGTTTGCTGATGACACTAAGCTGGGAGGAGTGGCTGACACACCAGAAGGCTGTGCTGCCATCCAGAGAGACTTGGACAGGCTGGAGAGTTGGGCAGGGAGAAACAAGATGAAATTTAACAAGGGAAAGTGTAGAGTTTTGCATTTGGGGAAGAACAACACTATGTCCCAGTATAGGTTGGGGGCTGACCTGCTGGAGAGCAGTGTAGGTGAAAGAGACCTGGGGGTCCTGGTAGACAAGAAGATGACCATGAGCCAGCAATGTGCCCTTGTGGCCAAGAAGGCCAATGGCATCCTGGGGTGCATTAGAAAGGGGGTGGTCAGTAGGTCAAGAGAGGTTCTCCTCCCCCTCTATTCTGCATTGGTGAGGCCGCACCTGGAGTATTGTGTCCAGTTCTGGGCCCCTCAGTTCCAGAAGGACAGGGAAGTGCTTGAAAGAGTCCAGCGCAGAGCTACTAAGATGATTAAGGGAGTGGAGCATCTCCCTTATGAGGATAGGCTGAGGGAGCTGGGTCTCTTTAGTTTGGAGAAAAGGAGACTGAGGGGTGACCTTATCAATGTTTTCAAATATGTAAGGGGTGAGTGCCAGGGAGATGGAGTTAGGCTTTTCTCAGTGGTGACCAGCGATAGGACAAGGGATAATGGGTGTAAATTGAAGCATAGGAGGTTCAAGTTGAATATCAGAAAAAATTTTTTTACTGTAAGGGTGACAGAGCCCTGGAACAGGCTGCCCAGGGGGGTTGTGGAGTCTCCTTCACTGGAGACATTCAAAACCCGCCTGGACACGTTCCTGGGCGATGTACTCTAGGTGGCCCTGCTCTGGCAGGGGGGGTTGGACTAGATGATCTTTCGAGGTCCCTTCCAACCCCTAGGATTCTATGATTCTATGATTCTATGAAAGCTGTTTGTGATGCCTATAGCCCAGAAGCAAATAATGCTGACCAGAGGATGGGCATAACAGAGCCAGAAGACACGTGGATGGAGCAGGTGAATATACAGTCCTGACACATTTAAGCAGTGATAACTGCAAGATCAGGACCATCAGATAAAACTAAGAGCAATGACAATCTTCTACAAGCTGGATATCATAGGAAATGAAATCATAATGAAACCAGAGTCCTCTACATCAGCTGAATTGAAATAAGTATCTTGAATATAGCAATTCACACTTTTGTAATTTTACTCAAATTTAGTAAAAAAAAATGAAATTAATAAAGAATGTTTTGTTTACAGTGAGTCAGGTATTGCACTGTAACTAAAGCTAATAACTAACAGAATAACATAGTTTATTTTGAGAGGCCAAATTCACCTCTTCTCAATCCTAATTAGATTTAATGACTGGAACAGAACAATTCCATTTACACAGTATTGTTTAGTGGCAATTTTCTGGAACATGTTGCACCTGATTCTACTTTCATGTAGTCTGATCCTAAAGCCACTAGAGAGAGAGAAAAAAAGACTTCTTAAAATCTCTAATGCATCCTTTACACATAGTCTAACCACAAAGATTAACATTTACAATATGAGAACAGAACAAACATGCACAAACGCTGCACTTGATCCCTAAGATGTTTAGTTTATCAATTATTTCTCCTCCACAACTTCCAGCCACACTACCAGGTTGGCTGGGGAGTGCTGATTTCTTTCTTTATTTCTATACAAATGGAGGAGTGTAAGACAACAAAACAATATTTTAATGCTAAATTATGCTTAATTTAAGAAGGTAGTGTTCCTTGATCTCCTATTTGACTATTCATTCAAAGGAAAGAGGCTTTTCTAGAGGACAGTTCAGAGCAGAAGCCTGATTCAGGTGCTCCTATATCATCTGCTACATTATTCTTCTCCTTCTCTTGTATAGGTAACTTAAGAGAAAAATCGCCCTACTGAATTTACCAACTAATGTAGGTACCTAAAAGCTGGATGTAAGAACAAGTTCAAATGTTAATGACAATGAACTCAATTTCCTCAAGAAACTGTGTTGATAATCCACATAGCAGTGTGCTGCAGAGAGATGTGGGAAATTACAAGTTATTAAGAAGTAAACCTTCGAAAGAGTAAGTGGAGATCATCTGAAGAAAATGAGTTACATAGGTTTGTCTAGGAAAGAAAATGGAACATAGTAGATGGAGACCTAGTTTTCCTTTGAATTCAGAGTTCAAAGGTTCTCCATGTCTTCCTCTTCTTTTACATCATTATACCTGAAATTGTGAGAGCTTGTGTCCATAATGAGGACTGGCAGAATGCAGTTACAGCCTTATGCTTACTTTCTGGCACTCATACACACTCCTACAGGTTTCTTACTGTTTTTATGTACTGGGATAGCTGAGATTATACTCAGTAGCTTCTTTCAAATTGTGTAGAATTATCACTAGAATTGATCTATGCATACAGATAATTTCTAGCCTTGGATCTTATTTCAAAGAGTTGATCTTGCCACAACTAGAATAAAAAATTGGACTTTAGATGAAAATCTTCTTCATTCAGCAAAGCAGTCCTAAAATTAATTTTTAAAGATCTAATAATTCTTTAAGGAAATGTTCATATTAACAGAACATCACCTTCCAGAGATACTGATATTATCACCTAATGACCATTTTAGTAACTGCATACTGTTATTCTGTTACTAGCCTGCACCTGTACTTGTAGGTTTTTTCTTGATGCCGTGCAGCACCTAATGGATTTTTAGTAACTTCCCATTTTTTTCCATTTATTGGAAAAGAGCAATACATTAATAAACAAAACTCATGTGTTGGTTAAAAATAGAACTATTAGAACTATTAGATGCTTCTCAACATCTGGCTAAGTTTGAGACACAGCCTTTAAGCTTACACAGTGATGAAGCCAGTCATCACAGACAATGTGCTATTTTCCTAACTTTTATAGATTAGAACCATGTCAGTAACAGTGCAAAGCTGCAAATTTTCAGGCATCTTAAAGTTTGTTTGCAACACTATTTTTGACTCCAGGGCATCTGGATATGCTTGCTTTAGTAGGGCAGCACATTAGTGCAGCAAATGAACAACAGGCCAAAGACATGGAAATGTGTCAGATCTAGAAGACAACCACAGTACCAGCTGCACACTCCTGCTAAACCTGATATGTTGTGGACATGTCTGGTTTACTGAATTTGATTCTGGACCCTTATTAAGAGAAACCACAATCCCTACAATATCCTTCTCCATGCTATGCAAGCTACTGATCCATCCTTACATGTATGTAACTTTGTCTTTTCTGCTCACATCATTTATGCTCTTCCTATGTCATTAGTTCATCCACCCTGCTGAAAAATTTAAAATCAGCACTTCTGGCTATTAATATAATATGTTAAATTCTGTCCCTTCACCCTCATACATACAGATCCATCCTAACTGGCCATATATCTCCCTGGCATAAAGACCTGCCCTACTCTGCATTAAGCTTGACTAGAACAGAACTCACCTATTGTTCCATTCTGCAAGTGAAATTTGCAAGCGACAGAATTTCATTATTATTAAAATATTGTTGAAGAAGCTTCTGTTAAATGCTTGACAAATGAAAGTTCAGTGACAGAAGAAACAAAGCCAGGAATAAAGTCTAATTCTTCGTCCCTCTGCAGTCTGAGCTGATGCGGTGACATCAGTTCACCGTGACTAAGAGCTCAGTCACCATAGTAACTGCAGTTAAAAACTGAAGGGAAAAATCACTCTCCTCTTTTCAAAGAGAATATATAACATCTAATTGCTAAACTGCCTGTGCCTTCCAGAAGATGTAGCTTCAGAATTTGTCCTTGCTTAGCCAAGTGAAAACTCACTCCAGTATTTCAAGGAAGGGCAATTCAGAGAACAGTTATTTTAAAATCACTTTGTTGTTTAATATATTTGGGGAGCCTCACACAAGATATTAAGTTAAGTGCCATCCCTGTGGTATAGCATGTATAACAAACAAATTATCTGTTAAACTTTCAGTGATATATCCACAAAAAAGACTCAGTTCTACAGATAGGAGCTTGTCCCCAGGATACACGCATATCTCATCACAGGGATGGAAAGGGTGTCCTTAGGGATCTTTCGTGACTAGACTGTGAAGATCAACACAAAGTCAGGTTTTTGCCATGTAAAGGTCAGTACAGGATGAAATCCTTGATCTCTTCTGATAAAAACTGACTGTGTAATGCTACCTGACAAATTTCACTGCAGCTGTGATCCTGAGGCAAAGCAGTTCACTGTGGAAATGGCACCGCTCTTTTTTGCACACCTGATGTTAAAACCATGGGGCTGTTTCCACACAGCACTTGGTTTCAAGGCAGAGACTTTCACTGCACCACCTGCTGAGCCTGCAGATACTGAAGCTTTCTGTTGCCCTGGTGTCAGAATTAGAGGCTTGTCATGTTCCACAACTGAATTCCCTTCATGCACAGCTAGCTGTTTAATGTATGTATCAGTTCTTCTTGTCCACCATAACAAGTACCTAAGTAGTTTTTAGGTTAGCTCTCCAGTTGGTTGCATTCTGGGTTTGATTTTTATATTGCTATAAGTAATGAGACAGCAAGGAATTACTATCTTGCCAAGGATTTCCCCTGACCCTTTCTCATTTTATATCGTAAATCATCTCCCCTGTATAAAGGAACAATTTTGATTGTCTGCTCTCAGGTAAGAGCAGAACTGCAGAAGTCTGTTCTCCCAATTAGAATTTTAGGCTTTGTAGGATTCTACAAAGTTCTTTGTTGACAGGGATCATTTGTAGCTCTGAGGGAATCTCTGTCCTGACTTTACCTTCACAGGTTCTTTGTTGACAGGGATCATTTGTAGCTCTGAGGGAAACTCTGTCCTGACTTTACCTTCACAGGTCATCCTCATTTATACCAAACAACATCTGACAAATGAAGCAAGAGAAGGCATAGCCAGAAAGCTGCAAACAAAGATCTCATGCCAAAGCTGGTCCCCAGAACCATTAAGATTTTTAGTTCTCACACTGAAACTGAGATAATTTAAATAATCTCAGCACGAAAAAATCAGAAAAAATTATTGGGACAACACCTGCTGCAAAAATTATACAATCTTAGCTCTTAACTTGAAATTGATTACCAAAGAATAAAAGGCCAATTGGACTTGAACTAATTAACCAAATAATGTCTTTTCTTTCAGGCTTTCCTGAACTATTCTACTGTAATTGTGAATCCAAGTTCAAAGCAAGTTGCATTCCTGTCAGTGCTAACAGAGACAAACTAAGTCCTTTCTTTTTTTTTTTTTCCTCCCTTGAGCACACATATTCTCTAGTTATTAAAAGAAAAGACACATTTCCTGAAGGACACCATTCTGGAAAAAGACAGCCTTACTATATTTCAGAAGAATGTGTATGTCACAGAATGATTTGTCCATTGGCAGTTGTCTGCCCCACAGATCACTTTTATCTCTGCATGACTCCTGGACTACACTGGCAAAACTCTGCCTGACAAAGAGAACACCAAACCACATAAAGGAACAAATGTGGGTAAAAATAACTCAGAAAAAACTCCATTATTTTGAATCCAGTTCATTTCCTTAGTCTAGTTTATTTTATAGTTTCATAATAGCTGGAGGAAAAAAAGCTGAAGAAGCTGTTGCAGGACAAGCTGGAGCAGTAAGAGAATGGGGACTGTGTAAAATGCCTGTGCTACCAAAAGGAATGCAGCCAACTTTCCAACATGGTCCTCCTTGTTTGTCTCAACACTTTGAATAAACAGGGACCTAAGAAAAGGATTGTTTTGATTCTGTTGCATCCTTCCGTATGTGATTACTAACATCTGCTGTAAAAGTTTGAATCATGGATTTCTACAAAGTAGAATCTAAAAAAGGACACCAAGTATTTCACAGTCACAAAACTAGTCATTCACTAGAAACCTGAGCTAGCTTATAACAAGAAACCTAAAAGGCAAACACTCTCATATAGCAGTACAAATACCTTTGTCACCGGGTTCCTTGTAAAAGCCTTACATGAGCAAAATCAGGCTTTTGTGACACATTCATGAAGCTAAGAGATTTTCTGAGCAAGTATACCATGAAACTGTGCTACAAATGTACTATGACTAGTAAATAGTTAAAAAAAAATGCTTGCTGTACCTGCTTAGGTTATTTTCTGCTGCATGAAAGGTATTTTGTATCGGTTGTAGTATTTCTAGAAGGAAAAAACCTTTTATTTGCTGCTTCTTTCGCAGACACACCTGCACCTTGTATCAAGCTCTGCTTTTATACCATTACATATGCAAGACCTGATCAATTAAATCTTTTTGTTGCTGTGTATAGACACAAAGCAGAAGCCTCTTTCACCATTTCCCATTTAGCACACATGATGTTATGTAAAACCTGTGACCAAGGAACATTTCTGGGCTTCTGGGGCAACTAGTATGTATCCAGCTACACTCCACACAGCGGTAGTTTGAGACACAAACACATCTTGGTTCTGGGACAGACCTGGCATGCAGGCTGGGAGGAAAACACTTTGCTCAACAGCCTGGCCTCATCAATGCATGTCAGCCCCACAATTTGCACATAGATGAAAAATTTAGGACACAGAGACAAAATGTCTGCATTCTCACAGAACATAGAGAGTAAGAAATATATAGCAAATATAAAATAAAGTGGAAAAAAATCCCAAATAACCCAGTATCTAATTTCTAAATATGTCATCCTCTTTGAATATTTTATTGTTCTGAACAGTTTCTGATGAGGTCTGTTTGCAAATCTGTGCTGGCCTTCCCAGCCCATGGCTGACCTGTCCTTAAAGCAACACAAATGATGATGACTCTTCCTGAGCCAGTAATGATGCCACTGCTTCACAGAGAACACCAACAATGACTGTTGCCATAACTTCACTTTTGATTTTCTTGATTTTGCTCTAGTGACATAAATTTCCGCTGTGTGCATCCCTTCAGACATTACCTTCATATCTATTTCTGTACCGTGGATCTGTTGAGCTACTGTCTTGATGATTCCAATGACAATATCCTGGAGACCTTCTCTTTCTGAATAGTAATGCAGGATGAGTCCCTTCCCTTTCTCTGCATCAGTGCATCTAAAGGAAGGGGCTCGCATACCCGGATAAATAGTAGCAAGGTGGTCATGCAAAGCATCCAGGTTCTGGAAGAAGAAATTAAAAACATGATCATAAGACATTCACTTTTTTCTGAAGAAAGTACATATCCTGTTTAATCTGAACATCTGCTTCCTCCTACTGTTCTCACTCTCTGTGCACTTGCCTTATTATTTGCAGGACTATCATCATAGCAGGCTTTTCAGGTAGCTTGTAATGTTTTTTCCATCTACTGTGGCAATATTTGGAAAACGAATGGCACAAAAATCATCACTGCTAAAAATTAGTCCGAATAGTTAAAATTCATACCTGTCTGCTGTATTTTGAAACATTCCAATGATTAAAGACCTTGTGTTTGTTTCTCAATCCAGTATCTCATCGATTTTCATGCCTTCCAGATTCTAGTCCCTGTAACCTCATCTTCAGATGTGCATTTGTTTAGGTGTCAGATGCAAATACACATCTGAATAGACATGAATCTTTTTCCTTATTTTCAAAGAAACATTCTAGTTCTGACATCTTAACAGTCAGCCCAGGTTTACAGGGCCTGAGAAAGTCAGGCCAAATAAAGTTGGTAAACAACTGACCTCAAATATATGCTTTCTTTGAGAACAATTGGAAAAATCCACAGAACACATAGAATATGTGACAGATGATGTTTTCAGAATAGGTTATTCAAGAAAGGGAAGGAGACTTCTATTTTTTCAGCTGATGTCCTGGACATCTTATGTATTTAACCTTAAATTATGACCAGAAAAATTGTTATCTGGAGACAAAAGGTGAATGATAAATTGATAGGCATATCTAATAGGGACATTGAAGAGAAAAATGAGATCAAACTCACACTTAGAACACAATGCTAGCTCTGACTTTGATTATGAAGCAATTATCAAGGCTCCACTTTACTTTTTACTGCGTATTTAACACAGAATGAGCAACCTAAAGCCACCTCACAGGACAGTGCTGCAACCCACATAATTATTTATCTATGCTGTAATATTCATGCAGCTCCTTTAGAGAAAATTACTTTAAATGTTGTTTTCCCTTTCCCCCGGATAACTGCTAGCACGAGGTTTTGGATTTTGTTTTCTTCCAACAGAAGGAGAAGTGAGGTGAAAATATTTCTAGAGTGCTGTCTGGGCCACTCTCCACTTTTCATGAGCATCTGTCTATCATTGAATTTGTGGAAGCATACTGAACTTGATTTTCTGTGAGCTGTAAAGAGCTCCAACATCTGCTTCTTCTCCTGGGAGACCTCCAGAGGAAATAACACTCACAGAAGTGAATTCTGTAGCCTGGAACGTCTTCCTTCAGTTTTTTAGTTTGTTTCATATTCATGTTTTTGGTGTTATATCAACACCTCCAAATTGAAACTTGAAGAGGCAACAATGTGGAAGTCAATTAATTCCAGCTGTTAATGGGCATTCAATTGCAAAAACCATAATGCCTGAAGGAAAATGCTGTAAGATCTCTGCAGGGTTCAAGAAATTTAAATTGGAAGAGACTGCTTTGAAAGAATGAATGAGAAAAGAGCTAGATAACTAACTGACTCCAAGGGAGTGCCCCTCCTTTATTGGGTGCAGAACAGCTCTTTTGGTACACTTGCCTCAAAAACAGCTGGGATATATTAATCTTTTGAGAAAAAAACTCTTAAGGAGATACATGGGAAAAGACAATAAACTTCCAGTTACATAGTCATCAGCATCTGAAGAATTTCAAAACGAGTTTGTTATGGGATAGAGCCAATGTCAAGGACAGAATTTTTATAAAATGATTGTCTACTTATTACCATTTAATTCCAGCACAAGTGTTCCTAACAAATGGTAGTAACTCCATTCTACAAGATCACTTTGCCACCCCACCATCCCATTACTGACTGTCCAAGCAAGACCACCATGTGATGACCTTCAATCTTTAATCATTCAGAATGGGAGACTTGCCCAAGATGCCAAGATGTATTGCAGCTGCTTTCCAGTCCTCAATGTGTCTTTTCTTCCTATTCATACTGATACATACAAGAAGCAAAGAGCTTATTGTGTTGAGAACCTTGCTACAACACATAGTCAAGAAGAAGTGGGGGTGTGTTTCCAGACCAGGGAGCAGAAATAACTTTCAGATCCTGTCATTTAGACACTGTCACTGTCATTCCCACTCCTACTGTTGATTGTGTTTGATCCATTATAAACTGATATCACAGCTTCTGGAAGAACATATATGTCTTTTTTTTTTTTCTACTTTGGTCACGTGCTGTGACTTGCCAGGAGTGCAGTGAGGTACAGACAATAACAGATTAGCTCCCTCCCTGAATCTCTGGCTCCTAGATTGCTCAGATGTATGCCAGACCTTGTGCTGGGACCAGACACACTAATTAAGCAGTGATCAGCTCCACTGTAAAACTCCAAGGAATCTCCAAACAAGAACAAGTAGTGTTACTAAATCAGGCAGATCCTGGCATATCAAAAAGCAAAAGAGTTGAGACTGGCACATGAAATACAAACACGATGTTCAGCTCTGTGAGGTAGAGAGCACCTGGAAACCTTTATAAAAGAGGAGTTAGTCCCCTGAAATTTATTGCTTGCATTTATGAACAACTAAAAAGCCATGTAAATGATTCCCTAAAATGAGAGAACTAACCACTAGTGGACACAATATAAAAGCATGCTCTGGGTTTCTTAGGAGGTACCTCTCTTCATAGTCCTCTTTGGCACAGTGTCTTTCAATATGATTTTCAATTTTTCCAGGCCTCTGTTCTTCATAAAAAGCATAAATATTACAATATTATTGTGCTATCTTTATCCTCTTTAATGAAGTTTGAAGTACCTTTGTTTCATCTAGGAATAAGCTACCTTTTCTCTCAGTTATTATGGGAAACAGAGTATAAATGTAAGATTTAATTTCACATGCTTAAAAAAGCTGCAGCCCTCAAATGTTTTTTATATCTTAGACTCAGTACCAATTACAAAAATTGTGGTTCAGGATTGTATAATGCATTTCAAGTATTTGACAAGACTTCAGCATATTAAGACCAATCTGATTTTATTTTTTTTTTTGCAATAGGTATGAAAATTAGTTTCCTGACCTAATATGACTGCTGGAAGATACAGAAAATAATAAATCATGGATAATGTTGATTTGCCATCATAATAAAAAGCTAGAAAGTAAACTTGTGGCACAGCTATTAATATATTAGTCCTGTTTAAAATTTACAGATGTACATACTGGCCAATGTCTCCTGTTAACACTGAAATTCAAACACAGCAACTACTGTTGCAATATACTAGCAATAGATAGCAAATACTATCATTAGAAGAATATAAATGTAAGCTTTTCAAGCTCTTACAGATGTTTGTTGTGCAGTACAAACATGTCAAGTCTTTTCATCATAACACACAGTAAGGAATGAAAAGAGAAATATATTATATGGAAAAGGGGATGAGGGAAAGGAATAGGGAAGGACTGGCTCATTCATGTGTACCCAAAGCAGTGGAGCAACAGGCCAGCTACACATTTTATTTTTTTTATTTTCTCCCCTATTCTTGTTCAACCCTAACCACAGCTTCAGTACCTGAGTCCTCTACAAAAATTAGGTTTCTCTGAAGGTTTGCTTTGAGGTTGGACTGAGAATGAAGCTATGAAATATAAATGATGTCACATCCCACAGACAGTGGTATGGAGATCACACACAGTATGCACATGTTGGGGCATACACACACCCTGTCTGTCCACCCAGCAATTACAGTCCACAGGATTTGTAGAAGTCTGGGTCGAGTGCATCTAGGATGCTCTGCAGTGATCCAGTTTGGGGATAGGTAAGGAGACACAGAAGTTGATATTCTAGTTATCCAGCAAACTGTGCACTCTGCTGTTTTCACTTAATGCTGGAGAGATTTTAAGGAAGCAGATGACAAGAGGATGCTCAATTTCCAATTAAAATCACTACAGATTTGAACACTCATTTTTTTGGCAGTCTCCCATGAAATCTTAACCAGTTCAGCATTTTTAAACTCACCACAGCACACAGTTCTCTCCAAGAGTGATATTTATCAAAAACACTAAAAACAAAGGTTTTTTTAGATGTGAAAGTTTTTCAGGTGACAAAATGGAAAGTTAAGTTTTTCTACACTAGAAATTACACTTTAGAGAAGTCATTACATTTCTTCTGTGCTATTATGCTATTGAACAACTGTTTTCATCTTGTTTGGAGTTTTTGTTTGTTTCGTTGGTTGTTTTTTTTTTTTACAGTGCATTATCACAGTGTTCTGCAGTTGGCAAACCACTAAAATTCTCTTAAACAATGCTCTTCTATCCCACCCTCATGCATGAATGATTATGTCTTAGAGATAAGCTGTGTATGAGCCCTAGGTCTGTACATAATGTATCTATAATTAGTCAAGGAGAACTTAGGAGAAGAAGTATCCTACAACTCCAGAGATCATATTTTCTGTTAATGTAAACAAGCCTTTTTACTTATCACACAGAGACAATTTGAATTTGTGGGACTTTTGTGCTTCTCTTGTACTTCATACTTTTGTGATATATGAAAACTCCTATCCAAAATTTTTCTTTGGAATTTCAAATATGATTTCAGATTTATGCATGCTCCAACTTACCTGCATTCTCATTCCTTTTTTATGTAATTGAATAGTTTAATGTTCAAGATGCTATGGGAAAATTTTTACTCTACCAGTAAACTGAGAAAAGAAAAACAATGCCAAAAGTGGAGAGCTATGGAAAGTAGTATACAATAAAAATACCAAGAAAGAAAATATTCAGATGCCTCTCCAAACATAACTGGAAGATTATACAGTACAACCCCTGTCACCAAATCTCAGTCTAATCTGTTGAACACACCATACCTCTGTCTGGTATCTGAAATAACTCGGCACAAAATTCTTACCTGCAAAAACTCTCTGACATTTGAGCCCAAGACACGTAGAATTGTATCATAACCTGATTCTTGACAAAACACAAAAAACATCTTCCCAAACATCTGCAGAATTTCCCCAGCATTTAGATCTAGTTAGAAGAAGAGAACATGATTCAGTTTAAACATTGCATTTGACACACTTTGGTTACTATACTAGGCTAGCATTCATGAATAAGAAGGACAGTGGCTAAACTCTACCTGGATCCAGTAGGTCAAGAATATGAGAAAAACAAGATTCAGCATCCATATGTCAAATAATGAGTATTCAGCACAGGAATTTTACTAGGACTTACCAATTACCATTATGATTTTGTGACATTTTGCATTTCATGAATGTATAACATGGATTTTGATACAGACAAGTCAACACTACTTGAAAATAAAGGAACTTAGCTGTTAGTAGTGCTTTCCTCAGAGGAGTTACTTCTGGTTTACACTACCATGAAACCACATCAGCTGCTTCAATTCAATATTACTACATTCATCATAGTCTTATGAGGCCACTGGCTAATTACTGATTCTGAACAAGTTCCTAAAGCACTTGGGTCTGCAGATACAATAATGCTGATGGGCATAACTGCCTTTGAAATTCCAGAGCTGAAGTAATTAAAAATAAATGAGATCCAAACCAATGGCAGATATTAATTAAGATATGCCCATCTCAAAAACATATCTATAACTCAGCATGCTTGTTCAGTAGAGATCAAAGATTCCTTCACAGGCTGCTCTTGCAGCAGTGGTTGAAACCTGAGTGTATTGGCAAGGTAGCTACAGCAGTGTTTTATGACTTCATGACTGCCTGTAACACTGGCCATACTCTGTGGATGAAGTATATTACTGCAGTTTAAGATGTACCTATGACTTGGAATACTTTGGAAGTAATAAAAATCACTTGAAAGAACACGAGAAATAGCAACATCTTAGATAAATAAAAAAAATTTAAATCTTTTCTTCTGAGTTTTTAAAAAATTTCTCACTTTGATCAACACCCTGTTTTCACTTCCTCTGTGCTAAATCCTATTTCTCTGAACTACAGAATTTTTGCCAAGGTCTCTATCTTTTATGTGATGAATGGACAAAGAAAATACCTCTTTTACTTACTAAGAACCTTGCTTGCAGCTGCAACCAAATCATAGGTTTTGGAATCATCATAAATTATTCTGACAAGAAACTGTCCTTCTTCATCCAGCTGTGCCTCCTTCCTAAAAATAAAAAAACAAACCAAAATCTTTTTTATTGAAGAAGAAGCACCATAAAAGTAAATTAATTATATATTGTTTGGTATTAGTTTTTTACATAAAATAAGTTTGTAACTTCTACCTTTAAGGAATTATTTAAAATAGAAAATTAGAAATAAATTTTTTTCCCTCTAATTAAGGTATAATACAAAAATTTCAGACCATGCGTGTTCTGATAACAATAATAAGGTGTGAGAAAAGGAACTCTATTTTTCAGAAGAGTGACTCGCATAAAAATTGCTGAACTAATAACAACAGCATCTGCATTTTAAAATAGGTGGATATCCAAAAATCCAGTCCTAGGAGGTAAAAGAAGGACAAAACTGGCTGCGAGGGTTTTCTCAGAGACACAAAAAGACAAAGTACAATTATTTACTAAATAATCAATTTTAATTATTTATTCATTACTTGAATAAACAGTATATTTATAAATAAGGAAGCGGAAACTGTATGCATATACGCAGGCCCCTAAATCACTCTTATTTTCCTATTCCAAATTAGTACTTTTGTTGGTCTTCCTCAGCCACTCTCTGAAAACTTTACATCAGCCCACAGGATGTCAAGTGTCACTGATTTCTGAAAACAGCTCCCACATATTCCTTCTTTTTCTAAGCAGGGGAGACGGAGTATACCAGTGGGAAATGTCACTTTAAAGCATACAAGGTCAGTCAGAGATAAGAAGGTAGAGTTTACATTTCCTAAGAACTGAAATGAAATGAATATCAGACAAGAAAGCCACCTCAGTTCTTTGATTCTCACAACATTATATGTGACTGAAACTCAGAGTCAGCTTGGAGGGAAGTTTGCAGAGGGTGAACAAACTTTCCCACAGCTCTGACACATACTGTGCTTTCTTTTAGGCCCTCTGATCTCAGCCAAACCACAAAGGGTAAGACACATGTGGAAAAGGAATGAACATCCTCAAAAATACTGCATACTTGCACAATCCAGTAGATGCAGCTTTCGTGTATGAGAATTTTCTCTGTTAAAAACTGACCCAGTCTGACGATTACTGGCAACTCTTTCACTGCTGCTTACATTTCTTTCCAACTACATGGACTGAAACTTTTCCTGTTTCCTTCTCTGTACCAAGCCATGTTTCCTTTTTTTCTTGTTCTAATTGTCTTTTCTAAAAGTTTCTTTCCATGCTTGCAGTTTCTCTGAGCCACCACTTTTAAAAATCACCATTGGTATTTCAGTGCCTATTCCATTTATATTGTTTTAGTTATTTTGGTTTTCTCCAGCTTTCTCTAGATATTTGGATCACTTCTCTGTAGCCTTGTTGCAATTCCCATTAAAATATCTGCATTAATAAAGTTAAACATAAAAGAGTTCAATTAGAAATCACTTTTTTATTCCTTGCATATAATTTTCTGGGCTGAAACTCACTGTTCCAAGGCTTCACCATCCCTCATTATTAGCAGTCTCACTGGGAGGACCAGCAACAAAAGGACCCAGTGTTTGTACTACAGGCTAATACTCCAAAACAAGAAGTAATGTGCTTTTATTTTTATTTTAGAAGGAGAGAGAAAAACATATTTAAAAAAATGCAATCTAACAAAATCCTATCTAATTTGGGGAAAATTTTCTAGAAAATTTGTCCAATTAAATATTAACTCATGCAGGAGATTAAACTGTTCATTCAAAATCATGTGGGCAAAAATAAAAATCTCTTTACTTGTCCTATAAACATGGCAAATCCCATGAAAATGGCTGATCTAAACCTGTGTCAAAAGACACTGGTTTTTTACAGCCTGTGTTTGAAAATCATTAAATTCCAGAACTTTTTGTTTCCAGGACAATTACTTCTCCATACTTCTGCACCCTGTAGTGCTGGTACTTCTCGATCATTTAGCTAGATGCTGTGCTGAAATACAGGTCATTTAGAAAGTTGTTTTTCAGCTGGATGTATTTCCTTGTCTGCTTCACCACCTGATCACAGAAGTTGTTGTGTACACAGGGAAACGTGTAGCCAGAGAGTGTCTGAGGACAGGATGGGAGGTTTGGTGAAGTCACGCCCTTCAGTGAGCTGGGTCTGCAGCTTTTAAATCCTATCTGCCTCCCTCAGTAATCTAAGTCATTCTTTTTGAAATATTTGCTTAACCTTATGAGTACCTGTGATGGTGAAATGCTGCTGTAAGCTTATCCAATGATGCCATGTGAAAACACTATTTTTGCAGAGGCACTTTTCCTTCAGCAGGTTTATAAAACTAAAGGTCCTCTAATAAACTTGCTTCAGACAGCCTAGCATCACAGCTACTGACACCAGAGAGGCTGACCATGATGTGATCACCAGCAGTCTTGAAGACAAAGTCATTGAAATATTCATTCAGGTGAATGGGCAATTCTCAAATTGTTTCCTTATGGCTGCTAATGACCTGATCCCTGCCTGATCCATCAAAACTGCCTGCATATACACTAATGAAAGTTCTACAACAAGAGTGAGATGAAGAAATATATGATGGTACTGTGAAAACTGTAATAACCAGTGCTAAAAGTGAGGCTGCTTTGTCAGCTTTGAGGAGCTGTTGTGGATGGCTGCTCATCAAAGTAATTTCTCTGGTGTGGCACAGCTGGTTTTAATTCCAGAATCTTTGAGTATCACATATGAAAATAAATCTGCCTGTGTGCAACAAGGTATGGGTACAAACCTGAGTATGTGAACTATGAATGAACAGAAAGCTGCAACTCTTTCCATCTGAACAGGTTTTGGCTGACCATGTTTCATAGAAAATGTCAAGTTCCATAGCTTAGAATCACAGAATCATAGAATTGGCTGGGTTGGAAGGGACTTCAGAGATCATCAAGTCCAACCCTTGATCCACTACCGCTGTGGTTCCCAGCCCATGGCACTGAGTGCCACATCCAGGCTCTTTTTAAATATCTCCAGGGACAGAGAATGAAAAACTGTGGCATGCATTTCCCTTGAAATGTTGTGCTTCAATCTTCATGCCCAGTTTTTTAACCAGTTAAAATTACAGGAGCAAATTAGCATAGCTCTAATGTTTTCTGCAGACTAGTGTTTGGTCACAAAGGCATTAATAGCAATAACATGCTGGTGGCTTTCTTAAGGGCTTAACTGGAAATAAGCCAAAACCAACATGATCTGGCAAATTCCTAAGCCCTGGTTAATTCTTCAGTGAGGCAGCTGCACAACAGTAGCAAACTTTTCACTTTTATATATGGCCTTGCCTTCAAAAAACTGCCTAAGTCATATAGAACATAATTTACAATTAATGCCTCATTTATATTTCTAGAGACAAAACAAGAGTGTGCCTTGCTCCCCAGTAAGTTTTTTTTAAAAATCCATGGTTTTAATGCTCTTGCCCAAACTGTCTCCTGTTGCCAGCACATGGGATGTAATATCTCATGTTTCAAAGCTTACATCCTATGTTACACCGGTCTGGCATTCCTTTTTATTTACCCTAGACTAATTGTGAATGATTACAGAGAGCCCTTCAGATTCTGGGAAACAAAGATTCCAGTCTGGACTTTTCTAAAATGCCTTTGTTTTCCTCTAGAATGTTTATATTATCCAGGTTAATGTGAGGAAGTTTACTTGGGAAAAAAACAACCTTAGCCATTGCATCATGGAAAATAACAGCTTTAGAGAGTCCATTTTTTATGTACAGGCTTGACCTTGAAATCAGTGGGAAAATTCTCATTGAGTTGATCAAAGTAGGATCAAGTCTTAAAGCAGCCTTTCCTCCATCAGTCAAGCTAACACCTCCTAAATTGCTGCTGGTCTGGCAGCACAGAATAGTGTTACAGGTGATACTATGTGTGTACAATGGGCCCTTTGAAAATCTTTCCCATTGTGAAAGTAGTTTAGTATTTGAAAATACACTATTAATGTTCAAAGGTAATGTTAATAATTCACAGAGACACATGAAAAGTTAAGTGTGAATGACCAGTCTGACAAAAAGCATTTTTAAAATCAGAACAATCTTGCACTGCAGATTTTAAGCCCCAGGTTGCACATATCTTTATTTCACATAGAGGAAATCTTTCCTCTATTTTGATGTAGTAAGGATTTCTTAAGCTGTCTTTAGAGATTTTACAGGCAATGCAGCTGGACAAGATGCCACAGGAGGTTGGTCTTACTTATACAGCCCATTCTGCAGAAAGTGGATTTTAATATAGTTTTGCAGTCACATGATAGCATTTAAAGGGAACTTGAATAAATAATAATCAAGTAGGATGTTGTAAGAACTTTTTTATTCCTGTGAAGTACATGTGTTTAACCTGTCTCTGAAGTATGTATTTTATTTTTTTTTTTTAATCTTACAGGAAAAGATCCATTACCATTACAGGACTTTACATTAAGTAAATACCGATGAAATGTAATGGATGCAAACAGGAAAAAAGATAGTACAAGGCTGCATGGAACAATTATTTTGTATGCTGAAGATGCACAGGGTTCTCTGTGACACAACATTACTGCTATTTTTCAGAAGCTGCTTGTGTCATTTTAACAGGCCATCTAGTTGTCCCCAAAGTACAACTGGGACATTTCCTACTAAATCTCCAGTCCAAAATGCCTGCCCTGGGTGTGTCACCTTGAACACACCACAACAACAGCCAGTTCCAGGATCACCTCTAGGACTTCTCCCGTGATAGGTATTGTTTCTGTTGGGAGAGTTGCCACCATTGTCCTTAACTATTCTTGGTGTACAAAGGATGGAAAAAGTGCTGGTTAAATTGAAGAGACCAGTCAAAACAATCTGAATGACAAAATAACACTGCTGCACTTAGAATCGAAGCATGGTTCTGATCTCACTGATAGGAGGCATGTCAAGTTCAATGCCATTCCAAGTTCAACACTATTAAACAGAATTATGTGTGTCAGAACTAAAAATGGGATCGGTGAAACCAGAATCACTGTCTTTAACACTAAAATGGCAAACTCACTGCTCATTATATTACTTCACAGATGGGTTGCGTTTTCAAAATGTTTTCCCCCTTTTTTCATATATTTACCTTTGCTAAAATTTATTAAAAATACAGAACTACTCTTCTCAGTCCTTCCAAAAGGAAAAAAGAAAACAGACTTGTACATGTTGTGGATGGTCCAGAGATATTTTAAAATGCCCAGCTGGGAAGAAAACTTCTATTAAGTTACAAGATTAAATAAAAATGGGAATCTGTCCAGGAAAATGACATTCTGGGTAAAGTAAATAGTTATATTTATAGACTTCAGAATTCTGAGCTATTTCCCAGTTTTACAGGCTGGATACGAGAGTGTTTAATGTAGGCTTTCAAAACAAGATAATCCTAGAAGATACAGTTAGTAAATGTTCAAGTTCTTTGCTACTACTCCAAATACTGAAAATATGATTAAAAAACATAAAGCTAGAATTACTTTGCTTCCTTTTACATAAGTGCATTAAAAGGAATGGTATGTACAAAATACTCTTTTGAGCATTTAGTTTGTAAGAATGAGTGGTATAACACCTGGTATCCTGACAGTTCTAAAAGCACTTGTCAGTTCTGGGAAAACAGCAAAGTACCTGAGAGATCCTGCAAGAACATTCACATGATGTTTCACAATGTGCCACTATTCCCTTTTAGCCAAGCTTTTCCCAGATGAGTTAAAGAATTTGGCATCCACAGTTTAAACTCCTGACCTCCAAGCAGGTCCTTCTGCTGTGAGGAACTGAAGCAGCAGGAAGTGCAGAGTCATGACCCTGCAAATCTTGTGAATATGAACCTCCAGACCCATGAAGAATCATCTATTCAGCATCAGTTTTAAGAAAAATTGAAAATACTCCTTAGAACTTTGCAGTTGTATAAGGACGTAGAAAGATAAACAACAATAAATGTTCCTACTTAATGCCACTTTCTGAATAAACACTAATGTTAAGAGGTGTATGGATTAAAAATATAATCTATTGTCTTTTCACCACCAATGGCTTTCCAAAGCCTCTTTCTGGGATCTATTTAATAGTAATCTAGATCTTATCTAATTTTTTTTTTAATTGTTATGAAATTGATTGAACAGAAAACTTCATCTCTAGGACTGGGTAAACCCACATGGTGCTAGGGAGGAAGGAAAAAGTAATTTTCCACATTTTTTCACAGACCATTGCAATTAGTTATAACTCAGTCCTAACATGACCCAAAGTAAGTGTGGACTTCCAATCTAAAACTCTAGTGAATAGTTACTTTTTTTCATCAGTGTTCATGGTAAGAAGATAATAAAGGTAATTAACAGGGTATGACTGCAAGATTTTTGGTCATGAAAGTAACAGTAACTTCAGGTAAACTGCAAAGCAAGTATTTTTTATAATAAATTAGTTCTGGGCAAAGAAATATGGAGAAAGGTCACAGCAGTTCAACGAAGCAGGAGAGGACTGATGACCACCATGGCCACCTACAGCTATACATGGCTATGCAGTAAAATCCATAACCCAGTTGCTAGACAGTTTTCCACAGTTCCTGGGAAGAGAAGTACATAAGAAAGCAATAGGAAAGCCAACAATTTGATGGGAGAAATCACAAAGGTATTAATAAGATTAAAAAATAAAACTAAATCCTAGGCACACCCAAACCTACATTTAGCTGTTTGAAAGGAGTTTGGCACCACAGTTTTCTTATAAATCAGCCTTGTTGAGAAATACCACAAGTAACTGGAAGGCTTTTAACTCACTTTAACAACCCATGGTAACTAAGTGAAATGCCACACCTCACATTTTGTAAGGACCTTCGATATTTATCCCATTTAATTCGTATTTTTATTGCCCGGGTGACATTGTGGCTTTAAAGGCAGAGCCTGCACACACTCATACACACATATACATAAATATTTATATCCTTATGTAACTACCTATACAAGTGTAGTTTCTCCAAAACCTTAGCATTCTAAGCTGATTGTGCATCTTCTCTACTAGCAGAAGTAACAGTGCTAACACTACAGGCAGGTTTGGTATAGATTATGGTACTATTTTACAGGGTTTTTTTAAAGGGTTGCCCCTACATATAGAAACTACAGTCAGCTGAAAACTTACAAAACTTGACATTTGGCCATAAGCATAAAGAGCCATAAGCATTTAATAAGGTCGGGGTTTTTGTTTTTTGTTTTTTGTTTTTTTGTTTTTTTTTTAGTCAAAGCAGGAAATAATGGCCTCAGGTACCACTGATAGCAACACCAGTGAAGTTTGCTCCACACCACATTTCCCTGCCTCTCCCTGAGCCTGCATGACACAGCCTGACAGTCACATCCATGAGCCCACAGAATCTGTTCCTTTCCCTCCAGGCTTCCAGTTCTACCATGGATAAAAAAAATTTTCATTTATTTTGGGTACCCAGTCTGAGACAGGTGGACCTGTTTTTTTCAAGATACTCAGAACTTTTTACACAGTTTTCATGGACTTTACATGTCACCAGCATCAGAACTACAAGTCACCTGAATTTCAACACCTCTTAAGAGCTTCCTAGTGTATAACTGGTAACAACAGCCTTCTATTACAGCTTTTGTGTATATTTTTCTATGTTTCTGAAAGGCAACCTATAGTTTAGTATAAATTATTACTGCACCTAAACATCATGCTAAGCAACAGAAATAGGCCAAAACCTTGATTTTCACAGGGTTTGTCAACAAATGAAAATTGTGTTTTACCATATTAGTAACCAGAAAAAAAAACTTGCAAGGTGGCACTGAACTCAGAATACGGACACAAGGTATCAAGTGTCTTTATTCTACAGCTACAGTTTTCTACTCTCCATATTGTTTAAGAAGCACAGGAATTGATAGCTTTTACTATGCCAGAAATTCCCATGAAACCATGCAAGTTTTTAAAAAACCCAAATCTGCTTTGTGGAAAAAAAAAAAAAAAGTGTAATGCATGTTCTTAAAGGCAGACTTGAGTAAATTTTCTATTACATTAATGGTTTCATATTATTTTCTACTTTGGAATAGAACTGCAAATAAGATTAATCAGAATATCACATCCTATCAATGAGTTCCTAATTATCTAAATTCTAGTGAGAGTCAGTGGAAGAAATTTTAAGATGCATAAATAGATAAAATTATCTACTTTTCCTGATTTACCTAGCCAACATGCAACAATACTGATGTACTTAACTATTAAGAATGCCTTTGAAAATATAGCAAATAAACATGTATTCTTAACTCACCTACACTTTACTGCAAAAGCCACACTAAGTAACTAAAATCTAACCTATGATAACCTTTACTCACATGATGCTCAGTTTTCTAAAGCCAAATGAGAACCCTGCAGTTTACTGCACTCCCTCAAATTGTGCAGCATTTTCTACCACTTGAACTGAACCCCACTAGGAACTGGGGAGAAAACCTTTCCACTTAGGTTGCACCAGAATTTCTCACTCTTTTAACCTTAGCAGGATAGTTACAGACAACAAATTCTGATGAATCAGCTAGCCTGGAGCCTGGTAGGAGATAATGTATGAAGTCAGGGGAAACATGACAAAAAGTTTCTTCCTCACAAGACAAGCAATTGACTTGTGCTCTTCTGTAGCACCCTGTGTCTGGGACTTGGCATTTAAGAGCATGTATGGGCAGCACATGCCTAACCCACAAAAGGAAGATAAAAAAGTGTAAAGGCAGGATGATGCCTTAATTCTGCACTAATCATAGAGCACCAGGAAAATATGAGTGTTAATTGCTTTCTGCATGCCACTGTAAAGTACACCCAGAAAGGATACATGGCTCTTGGAGCACAAAATGCCTGTTCTGCTACTGTGCTAGTTTCAGCATCGGTGTTGTTCTCCAGTAACAATTAAAAAGCTCTGCTATGTTGCTACCTTTTGGAAGCAGAATTTTCAATGTCTGTTCTAATTTCCTATGCTTCTCAGGCTAAACATGTATTTCGTGGGAACTTCTGCTATAGAAGAAGGAAGATTAAACCTGGAGTTGACTGGCATTTTATTTCATAGATCCAGATCTTTCATGTACCTCTCTGTGGGAAAAAAAAAATTATTTATTATACAGTCTTGTGATAAAGTATTCTAATGCATTTCTTAATATACTGAGCTCTCATTTCTTTTTTGGGCAATATTTGAAAGTGTCACAATTTGAGCATCTAACCCAGACTAAATTCAGATTTAGAAGCCCATGAGAAAACCCCATACTCATTTAATCAAACACAGAGGGATACTGCTGGGGAACATAGGATAAATTACTATACACTGACTGTTACGTATTTCCTGCTAACATGGCCCTAGTTTCCACATATTGTCCTGGACCTGTTTAAAGAAGACATCCCTGCTAATGTTTGCTTGCTACAAAATTAAGCCTTTAGAGATGCTGAACAGAGCACTCAGAATTTCACATATGTTGGCTGTTCAGCTCAGCCAAATGTGATACCTGTTACAGAAGAGCTCACATTTTATAATGATAGAAGCCCCTTCTAAAAATGTGTAACTACCAACCTATTTAAACAAGCCCACCACAAAACATACCAGAGAAGACACAACTTCATAAGCCTTGAATTTCATTATTTTATTTTTCCAATGTGAGTAAATTCTCTGCTTGTAGTTTAAACAGGTACAATTCCCACAGGACCTCCCACAGGAGCAATTACTGCCACATCCACACACATCAGTATCAGTCAGCAATACAAATCTGGCCTTTGATCAGACATGAGCACACAGCTCCATCTGTAACAGAATGGTCAGGTCTGACAATTTTTGTTCATGTGAGTTAGTGGTTATGCTGGCTGCAGAGGAACTGAAGATATCTAACATGCAAAGAATTTAAGAACCAGCTTTTCAAGCCATTGCAAATCTGAAATAGCCCTCTGGATGCAAAAATGAAGAAATAAGGGATCTGGGAGAAGTTTTCTCACAAGCAGGGAAGGAACAAATCACATGGGCTCTCAGCAGAAATGCTTTAAGTAACATAACTGCTTTTAGTGGAGTGCTGACACCAGAAAAATGTCTCCATATATTCCAGGTCCTAAGTGCCTTCTTCCAAGGACTGAAGGAATAAACTACAATGCACAACCAGCACTAAGCAACAGAAATTACTACACTGAACCATCTTTACTTCCCACTAAGGTAAATCTGCTACTGCAGAGCTCAGCCCCTGGAGGACTCTACCAAGTGGATCTCACTCCTCAGCTCTCACCCAGCTTTGCTACATCAATATAATGCTTCTAGGGCTTCATCACAAAAATAAAACAAAACCCAAAACCAACCAAACAAACAAAACCCCAAAAAACAACACAAACCAACCAAAGAAAAACACCCAAACCAAACAAAAAAAAACCATAAAACAAAAACTGTCCACAAGCTGAAATTTTCAGTCCTGTGAGCAGTAGCCAGAGTAGCCAGAGAACACTAAGGAGAAAAAAAAAAATTTGAGACCTTGCCATTGAGAAAATGTATAAATCAAGTTTATTTTCATCAGACATATATTTCTAAGTCTTATTTTGAATTCAGTATATTTAGGATCAACAACATAGGTTCAGAAACAGATGGTTTTGAATTGTTTGGGGTTTTGAACATTCTAATTGTAGTTCTTTAGCAAAATCAAGCTGTATTGCCATTGAGATAATAAAACTGATATTCACTAAAAATTTCAGAGTATATACTATAATTTTCCCTTTAGCTTAGTGCCTCATTGTAAAGTTTCCTGATTTAAAGAAAAAAAAAAAATGTCCACCACTTAGTTATGCTATGGTTAAAAGTGGATAGAAAAAAAGATGGGAGTCTAACTTTCCCAAGAATTCCACTCTGGAACATTTTAAACAATATCAGTATTATCTTTCTCAGATCATGGTTTCAAAAGCTTATTGGAAAATTAATGGTGTAGCAGAAACAGAGACCTGAAATCATCAGTCTGACTCAGTTAACAGAAATAATCATTTATGGAAACAAAAACCCCACTCACATAAGAGCAGCAAATTCAGCAATCTGGTCTCTCAAATTCTATATTTAAGCACTTCATTCAATGCCACTTTTGACTAAAGAAGGTACAGGAGACTATTATAGAGTTTTCATGCTTCCAATGGGGCATGCCTTTTCACTTTGGTATTTTTCTGAATGTATTTTTCCTTGAAGAAAGATCTGTTTTCATTACTTTAGTTTATTCAGTTCCACGTTTTCTTTTCACTCCTATCAATATTAAGTAAAAATTCACAAACTGGCATTTGAGAACCACTCAGCAATCACAACCCACCACTGTGTAATGCTGGATAAGCAGCTTCCTCAGTGACTTCAGGGGGAACAAAATAGCAATATGCAATCAGCTCAACATTTAAAAAAAAAAAAAAAAAGTAGATGTCAAACTTTGTACTTTTTTTAAACATTGAAAACCTATTAGCTTCACCAATTACTTCAGTGATTCAATTGATTGAACCCAGCAAGCCACAGCACTGGTCTGTACCTTTCTATCATTTCCAAAATGATTCCATTAAAGCTTTTGCAAGAAGTCTGTATTTGCTTACATAAGATAAAACATCCAACCTGTTCCACAACAGCTCTACAAGTGCACCAGAGGAACCTGAAGTACCTAAACCAACAAGCATTTAGTGGCTGTCAGTTGATCCTATGCCATCCCCTAAGCCAGCACAACCACAATAACCCCTTCCAGTGAGACAGACAGACAGACAGAGGGTTGTTCCCTGGGTAACAGTTTATCTGTACCTAAGATACACTTTTTTTCTTTTTTATATATATATAAATATATATATATATATAAATCCTGCTGAATAAATACTCTGTTGCAAACACTTTTTGCATTAGGAGCTAAGGCAGCTGTTGCATATATGTTGTCTCTTTCTTGCAGCTCATGTTCCATTCTCCTCTTTGGGTGGTGGTGTGGAACTGTTTCCTCCCAGAAAGCTGTCTGCTCTATGAGTTAATGGCAGAACCCAGCTGCTGGACTGATATAAGACAGAAATATTTCTCAGCTGAAAAGACAGAAACGGGGTATAGCAGCTTCCTGAATTTTCCCAGCTGACTTTCAGCAAAATACTTTGCATCCTACTATTAAAATGCCCTGAAGCTTATACTCCACACAGGCTTTAGTCATCTTCAGTTTTCTATTAAGTATGTGTAAAACCCTAGAGATAGGATGCATCAGGAATTATGATCAGGTTCTGACAGTCTGCAACATGATTTTGTACAAGAAGATGAAACTTATTATTTTCTCAGATGAAATTCAAATTGTATTCTGAAATACCCATTCTGTTCAGTGGGTAACCTGGACAAAAGAGGACCATAATATTCAAAAGCATGTTGGTGAGAGATGACATGCCAGGGAAGAGTGAACATTCTGTATTACGTTTTATACATGTTTTATTATTTTTTTACTAAGTCTCTTAAATTACATGTGTCACATAAAACCAGTATCAAATCATAAGAATTCAAACCAGATCTGTGTGTTTAGATAAGGTATGTAAGAAAAATATCCTTACATACCCCTCATAACTTGCAGCCCAAAACTGTCTGGAATTCACTGAAGACTCAACTATGCAATCCATAGAACTGCATTTGCAAAATATGATTTATAGACTAACTGTCATGGATCACTGGAACAAGGAACATCTGCTGAACCAGACTCTCCATCTCTGGTGTTTCTTAAGATTCAGCAAGACAAAAGTCACAGCCAAGACCTAATCTAGTGCTGGTACCAGCTGCAACAGAGACTGAGCTAGATCATCTCCAGGGGTCCCTTTCAACAAATATTTCTATGAGTGTATGATATCATGGTACTGTGTAAGATTACCACATACTTAATGAATGGACTAATGGAAAAAAAAGTGTCATGGTCACCAAAATGTCACAGTCTAGAGCAGTTCTTTGACTCAAAAATTGTATTAGGAAATGGCAAGACATCCACATTGACATATAAAAATTGATCCCAAATAAATGGGAAAGAGTAGAGAAGAAGGTAATCAATTGAAAGAAGACTACTTTCTCCTATTTAGATCACTTATTTCTCCATTAAAACATACAACATCAAAAGATCACATTAACCATTTATTCTAACCACATAGTTAGCTGAATTCCTACAAAGTAACCTTACAACTCTGTGAGCTTTTCTGTCTTTAAAAAAATATTTCTTGTAGTTTTGTCTAAGAATCACTGCTATCATATTCATGATAAATAGATTTTCTTTTGCATTACTCATTGCAAACTTTTTTTGCAATCCCACAATTCATCCAAAATATAAAGTGAATACAGTAATCTCCTTGGATAAATGGTATGCTGTCAGACAAGCAAAGGCTGGGCACTAGAAATCAGTGGCAGGAGAAGAAAAAAAAAAAATCATCCTTATATGTAGATGAAGTTACACTTTTCTATAGCAGGGGCTTTTTTAATTCCAAGCTGAGCCCATCACCTAAATCTCCCATTAGTCTTGCATAGAGCTAAAAATTCTACTTCAATTCCTTTGGGAATGCAAAGAGATGCATGGGTCACCTGGTGGCCTGACCCAAGGGAAGTCCTGGGTCACCTGGTGGAGTGACCCAAAGAAAGTCCTGGGTCACCTGGTGGAGTGCCCTAAGGGAAGTCCTGGGTCACCTGGTGGAGAGACCCAAGGGAAGTCATGGGTCACCTGGTGGCCTGACCCAAGGAAAGTCCTGGGTCACCTGGTGGAGAGACCCAAGGGAAGTCCTGGGTCACCTGGTGGCCTGACCCAAAGGAAGTCCTGGGTCACCTGGTGGAGAGACCCAAGGGAAGTCCTGGGTCACCTGGTGACCCAAGGGAAGTCCTGGGTCACCTGGTGGAGAGACCCAAGGGAAGTCCTGGGTCACCTGGTGGAGAGACCCAAGGGAAGTCATGGGTCACCTGGTGGAGTGACCCAAGGGAAGTCCTGGGTCACCTGGTGGAGAGACCCAAGGGAAGTCCTGGGTCACCTGGTGGAGAGACCCAAGGGAAGTCCTGGGTCACCTGGTGGCCTGACCCAAAGGAAGTCCTGGGTCACCTAGTGGAGTGACCCAAGGAAGTCCTGGGTCACCTGGTGGCCTGACTCCCGCCGTTTCTGGGACCTTTTCCCTGCTGGTCACTTCTGCCCCAGAGGTTTCGTGTAACCGAGGGGAGCGCAGGGCCCAACGCCGTCCCCGCCGCGGCTCCTCCGGATGAGTGAAGGTGGCACAAGGTGGGGGCCTGTGAGCCCTTGGGAAAGGCCCCAAAAAGGGATGAAAAGCGGCAAGAACCGTGCCGGTCTTGTCACAGCTGAGACCCAGCTCCCCGCTGCCCTGCCTGGCGGGCACAGCCCGGCCGGTACCGCTGCCAGGCCTGACACAGTACGGAGGGACAGGGAGGGACAGAAGGACACTTACTTGATGTCCTCCCAGACGGCGGGGCCGTAGTTGCGGATGACGAGCAGCTCCAGGGCGTGATTGACGAAGCCGTACTGCGGGCAGGGCGAGGCGAGGCGGCGGCTCGGTGGGGTGCGGGGAAGGGGGGAAACCCCTCCGGCCGCCCCGCAGCATCATCCTACCCCAACCCACCCTCACCCATCCCTCCCACCCCGGCCCTGCTCACCCCAGGGGGAAGAAACACCCCCGAAACCCCTCCGAAACACCTCCGCCCATCTCCCCCCAAAACAAAAAGGGCCGTGACCCGGCTCTCCTCCCGGTTTTCCTCTTCCCAAGCGGATTCAGCTTCTTCCCTCCCATCGCCGGCCCATGCCCAGGCCCGGGCCCGGCCAGACGTTCTGCGTCAGCCTCGGTGTCCCAGGAAGGTGAGCCCCGGCGGAGCTCACCATGGTGCCTCCTCCTCCTCCGCCACCACCGCCGCCGCCTCCTCTCCGCTGCCGCGGATCAGAGCGCTCCCGATCGCCTCACCGCCTCCCCCGGCCGCCACTGCCCCCGGCAGCGTCAGGCGGCAGCCAATGGCGTGCGCGGCTGCTGCTCTAATATCCAATGACGGCCGCGGACGCCGTGCTCTCCTCCAATCAGAGGCGGGGGGCGGGACCGAGGGTGGCTGCGGGGATGCGGGACCCGCGGGGGCCGCCGCCACCGCCACCCCCCCCCATCCCCTGAGCCACCGCCACCCCCCCCATTCCCTGAGCCACCGCCACCCCCCCATTCCCTGAGCCACCCTCCCATCCCCTGAGCCACCGCCACCCCCCCCATCCCTTTAGCCACCGCCACCCCCTCATCCCCTGAGCCACCCCCCCATCCCCTGAGCCACCGCCACCTCTCCCATCCCCTGAGCCACCGCCTCCCGCAGGCCCCGCATCCCCTGCCCCGGCTCTGCCGGACGCCCTGGCAGCTCGGGGGCTGCGGCTCCCCTGTTCCCGCTCAGGTGTGAAGGCGGTGAATGGCGGGGTTCGGTGTCTCCCCGGTCCGGTGCCTGTGGAAGGCGGGACGGGCCCAGGAAACGCGTCCGTCCCGCTCGGGTTTGTTTCTCCCTCAGCGGGGGGAAGCTTTGGAAGCGCTGCCGTACAGTTTCCTGCGCACCAAAAAGTATTTTTCAAAGGCTTTTTCTCCATCCGGAGTTGTTGCGTCTCAGGGTTCACCTGAGTGCCTGGCTGGTTCCTAAGGGTTCGGTGTGTACCTGTGGTACCGGGCCTGTGTTCTGCTGTTATGCCTGGCACAGGGGCTACCTGCCCAGGAGCACTTTGTCACTTTTTTCATATCCCAGTGCAACCACTAAGCATTTAGGAAAATAAATTCCCTCACAAGAAGATGAGGAATGTGAAGGTTAAAACGGCCACAGACATTCCTGTTTCTGTGCGTTCATTTCTCATAGGCTAGTGACATTAAAAGTACAATAAGTTACAAATGCTTTCAGTAATGTTTTTTTGTGTGTGTTAAGTCCCTGTCAGTAATCAACATGAATGAATACAGTGTTGTGTGTGGATTCTCAAAAGGTTCTGCAAGAAAGGTATGACCCTTACAACACAAGTTTTTTGAGCAGAGGGTTGTTTGCAACACGCCAAGGGCAGTTCAGAAATAAGATGCTGTCATCATATGTTACCATATATATGGAAAAAAACTTGAAAAAATGGCAGCACTTGAAAAACCCATTTATCTTCAAGTTCATTGTACCATCAAAAGGCCTGGCCTCAGTGTATGGAATAAATATCTTGATTAGACTACTGGGGGAGGAGGGGGTTTTGTAGTTTTGTTTTGATTTGGGGGTTTGTTTTTTTGGTTTTGTTTTTTTTTGCTTGCTTGCTTAAAAAGAATCAAAATATACAATCTCTTTCTGAGATAATCTGAGATTATCTAGGAGGATTATAAGATAAATACTTCATGGGATGTAGTTCTTAGGCAGTGACTTTGTTGCATGGAGTCACTAGAGCCATATCTGCTAATCATTCCAGATACATTCTAGATTTAAGTAAAATTGCAGTAAGATAGTGCAAGGGAAGTTTAAAACTTTAACAGTTCAAATACTCTTATTTATAAAGAAAAAACATCAAACAAAAAAAATCCCACAGAACCGAAGTTAGCACGTGTGTGTTGGAACTTTGTAAGTGAACAAATGACAATATTTAAGATATTTTGAGTTCTAATCTATTGCTTGGTGAAATTTTGAATCTGTGTTAAGATCTATTAACATTACTAGTAAGTGAGGAGAAAAATTACATCAGAAATTTGGCAAACCCCATCTCAGCAGAGATTCCAAGAGCTGTAGAAGGAAACCGGTTTTATGTCACATAGGTATAAAAATCAATTTTACTCCCTTGAACACATTCCAAATCTACTGGGAAATTCACTTCTAGATTTTTTAGAGGATGAGCAAGAAGAAACATTTCAATACAACCAATTAAAACCATACAAATAATCTACTAATTTTGGATAAAATTTTTTTAGTAAAAACTACTACAAACTACTAGTTAAAATGTCTGTGTAGAGAAACAAATAAAAACTGAAGAGATGCAAATCTCTAGGAATACATTTTCCAGGAAACTGGCAACAGAGATAATGTAATAAAGCATTGTGTTATAAGCAGATGAAAGACTGTTTCACCGTAGCTGAGATGGTGCAGCCTGTCACCACTTAACTAGGATTTGAGTACTTCAGGTCACCACCTATTTGTCCTATTTGTAGGAAAGAAGTTTTGTGAAAATGGGAAAACATATCCTGCAACACAAACGTTGTAGCTATGTAATTATGTAATTACCCTTTGTAATCTTCGTGTGCCTACTGATAGTAGTCAATCTGCATTACTGGAAGCCCTAAGACAAAACCTGGCAGTCTTACCTTATGTCTAATGTTTCCTCTTCACAAATCTGTTGCATAGAATTCCTTTTGGATATGGCTTTCAGAAAGCAGACTATCCTGGCACTTTTGTGTACATGGGTGACACGTTTTCAGAAGTGCTGATATGTGCAAAGGTCAAAATTGCTATAGACAGCTCTGAAATTGCCTTCTAATTTGGTTCAGGCTTGGTGGGTTGCATTTGCAGGATGTTCTTGCAACTTAACTATTGTAAGTGGAAATTCTAGAATCTGTGGTGAGATTGGTAAAATGTGAACTGAAAACAGAATCGGCAGAGTTAAAGAAGATTAATTAGTTTTCTAAAACAGGGATCCTCTTTTAAAAGTTCAGAAGATGCTGAATTAAAGAATTCCACATATTGATGTGCTGAGAGGGACCATTTCAGATGACCATTTCAGGTACCATTTCATGATAATCCATTTCAGACCCCTGCTGAATCAAGAGTGACTGGTAGGTCTCAGGCAATGTTTCATTTCAGTTTAAGCAAAGGCTCTGAATCAACAAGAAAATGTAATTTTGCATCTAATCTGTTCACAGTGGGCTTTGTTTTTAAGGCCCAACCCCACCAAACATTAGGCCATGCGCACTATGCACATCATGCAACCATTTGGACTGCATGAGATGCATTTCCATAAATCCTGCAGCTTAATCACTACAGCATGCAATCTCATTCCCATTTGGGGACCCTCATGCACTATGTGCTGCTCATGCCCAGTTGCTTCTTGGTATTGAGGAGTGGAAGAGTAGCTGTGGCACTACAACCACAACTGGGACGTGCATGGGATGGAATGCTGGCATGAAAGGAGCCTTTAAGAAAATGATTTTTGTATCTATCTGAAATCCTACGTGGCAGCTTCTCCACTTTGTGTCCCCCTGAACATGTTTGTCAGAAAGAGTTTGCTGGGTTTGCCATCAGAGAGCCAAGAGCTGCAGTCAGTGACTACAGAAGAAAGGCAACTGCTAAACTTTTTGAGTGGTGGTATACATATTTTTTCCTGATTGGAGACGATGACTTCATCTGGAAATTCTTGTTGATGTCCAGGAATGCAAAAAGTAGCAGAGGATCCTTTTATGTTCTATGAAAGAGCAGTTGCTGAGACAGCTCTGGCCAAGAACATTTACATTCAGTTCAATATGGTTTGTGTTAATGCAAAAGCACTACAAACCAAGGAAAGCATTTTAATGAATTGCATTTTTTACTTTGGACTTTGCTCTTCTAGTTTATGTTGTTACTGTAATCCTGAATAAAAATGCTGCCTTTTATGTTATTGCTCTTCTAGTTTATGTTGTTACTGTAATCCCAAATAAAAATGCTGCCTTTTATGTTATTGCTGGATTTGATTTTCTGAAGAGAGAGTTACTTTATTAGCATCAAAATGGATTATGGGTATTTTCTAGATATCAGTTTCAAATCGTAATGGTCTGAAACATTTGGGATTGTCATAATATTTCTCAGGTGCAGAAAAAAGCTCTTATTTTTAAGATCACTTCAGCAAGGTTCTTTATTTCTATGGCACCACTATGCACTATTTCACTATATCACTCCATTAGTTTTCCAATACTGATATGGCCAAGCTGTGACTGAAAAATCTTGAAACACATCAGTAGTGTTCTGTTATGCAATAGCCTGTGTAGATTTGAAAAAAATGGTGAGCTTTTGCATCCCAAAAGAGAAATGTCAATTTAGGAATGCAGAGCAAATTAAGCCTATGTTCAAATCTTCCCTAACAACTTCTACAAATAGTGGAAAGATTCCTGTTGATTTTTAATAGGCTTGTAGTCCAAAGCTCCTGGGAACATTATGGTCCTTGATATTTCTTTCTCAGGATTTTTGTGGTGAAAAAAATCAGAGAAGTGGAAGTGTATCTATGACTTCACCTCTCTTCACACCCTTGGGATTTTTCTGCAGGTATTTATCCAGGTTATTTCCCATTACAAGATGTGTGTGCAGGATAGTCATAAAATGGTTTTTTTTTTGGTGTAGTGGCTTAAGAATCTGTACCTTTGTACTGCTCAGAAGAAACTATTTCAGCACAGTTCTTCAGAGAAGGCCCTATAATGGGACTGCAAAGCAACATTCTCATTTCCATTTATATTAGGAAACAACTAGCTCAACTTCATTTTACTGTCAGCATCAAAAATCTGCTGAAGCAGATGAGACACAGAACTTTACGAGGCTATTTACTTTGTTTTTAGATTCCTTCACAGCATATTATTTCTTCGACTGGTTTTCCAGCTTCATGTTCCATCCTAACTGTGTATTTAACATTCAGATCCTACTGTTTATGCTCAGGAGAGCACATCTCTCTCAACTGTTGCACCTGAATGCAGCAGAGCTTCCAGAACCATTGATCATCTTCCATCTTTTATTTGTGCTTCACTGTCAGGGAGTTTTACTCTCTCCCTTTGCTCTGCAGAAAAGGACTGACAGTATACTCATGCAAATGGAATTTGGAAATTAAAAAAAAACCAAAACACAACTTTTATCTGATTATTTCCTTCTTACGCAGTTGAGAGCAGCTTTGCCATTAAATCTTCAAAGATGGGTTTAGAGGTCTCTAAAAGCTGGTGTGGCACATACTGTGCAGAATGAAAAGGTAGAAAATAAAAGTTCTAGTTTTTGTTTCAGAAACAACCTCAAATTTGGTTCTTGCCAAGCGGACTTCTGATAAACTGGAGCAGGGTTTTGAAAGCAGCATAGTCCCTTGTATTAGTGGCAAATAGCCACAAATATTATTGCAGCTGCAGGAAACAAAAACTCCCCTTCCACTGCTTTTGCAGAACAATGAGAAGGCATAAAAAATGGCAGCAGCTACAGTGGCCTCCTAGGTTATAGGATGGGTGGGGGTTGAAAAAGAGTCCTCTTGCCAAGATTCAGAGAAATGCCCTTTAATTCTGATGGCTTTTAGCAGGAAATGCTGATTTGTTTCCTTTACTATCTGTTGCAGCTGTTTCTGTAGAGAATGAAAAAGAAAATGATGGGAGAAATTACCTGGGTTTGGGGGAGGTCTGAATTCTTCCTTTTAAGATTTCACAGAAAAAAATAGGTTTGGTCTGGGGCTCCATTATCGGTACATTCCACTGTTTTGTCAGTTTCTGTGAGTTCAATTGCTTTGAACAGTAGCTCAGACAAAAAGAAATCAGCTCCACACTAATTGCACTTCCTCTGACACAAGTAAAGAGAATTTTTTTCTGACATCTCCCTGAAATCTTACCAGGTCTTGCCTGAATGTGACAAAAATCGTTGAATTCTTTTGCTATAGCTTTTACTTTAGCTATATCGTTATTAAGTTTTTAAGGACTCGCTTTCACACCTCTTTGGCAAAGAAACTGCAGAGTGATTAAAAGGTATTTCCCATCACATACTGTAAATTTGAAACAGGACTCAGTCCCTCAGAATCTTCATGAGCTAATAAAACAAAAAAATCACATAAAAATAAAACTGTTTCTGGACATAAAACTAAGATACTTGTATATTTATATAAATAGCATTGCATAGTCTCTGAAAACTCTTACAGTATCCTACAACATAATACTATACCAGACATCAGATTAAAACCAACTGCCGTATTTCCTTGCTAAATGTCCCGGTATTTTATCAGTTAAATTACCTTCCCTTTGTTTATCTCAACAATTTACTTTTGGATTTATTTCCTTCCCTTCCCCTTGGCTTTAATTTAAGGGAAAAGCTTATCTAAAAGGTGAAAGCTAAATGAAAAGATTGATTTAAAATAATTGTCCCTTATTAAATACATTTTCATTCAGCAAAAAATTTGGAGGAACAGCTTCAGTGAGACCGAAATTCTTAAGTTTTGCTTAAAATTAAACATAGACTTTTGATTTTTTGCAGAACAGAACACAAGTACATTTTAAACCACTTCCTTGTCATTGTCTTAAATACTGCCTAAATCCTATTTACTTCACTAAGATTGAAGCATATTGCTTTATGTGTACATTTAAGAGCCTTAGCAAGATTCTTCTCTGAACTAAGGCTGAAATTGACATGAGAATATGTTTAACTTTTCAGAAAAATTGCTGAATAAAAATGCAATTCCACATTCTACAATTACAATTCTACAGCAATTCTACCCTAGCTGGTACTGTAGCCCAGGCTGTATTAAAAATGAGAGTTCTAAAAACTAATGTTGGAAAATTAATTTGCTCTGTAATAAGAACTTTGGTCTACACACTTAGCAAGGGTTCAGGAACTGCCATGATTAACATCCTACTGCATGACAGATCTCTATGAAATCTGACTTTGAGAATGGCCATCATCCTGTCAAGCAACAGATCCTTCTCAGGGACAAAATGAAATTCACTCCTCAGAGTCCACCCCATTTGGTAGGTATGGAGAATTGAATCATTTTTATGTAAAAGCCTGTTTGTTTTGTAACATTCAATAGATTGCAGGGATTGATAAAGTCCTACCGACTTCAGTCATTACTGAAGAGTCAGTAGTTGAATACTCACAAATTTTTAAATACAGGAGCACCCACATGGAACTGCTATTAGCCTCTGGGTATTTATGTCAATAGAAAAGCATTTTCTGACCAAAATAATTATTGCAAAGATCAGTTGCCAAGATAGCTTGTGTTTCCTTGAAATACGGACTTTAAATTTTACAAATATGTATCCTTGTATATGTGTATCTGTGTGTGTGTTTATATATACATATATGGTGTGCAAGATATATATATATATATATGTAATATACTCTCAGGTTCCCTTTTTGTGTCACAGAATTATTTCTAAGAATCTTGGACAGATAGAGCAAACCGTAAGCAACAGCAAGTTTCAGTATTTCAAGTTTTGTTCAAATGTTGCTTACAAGAAATCTGAATTAAAATATGCTTTTAATCTGTTCTTAATGTTTATCCCATGTAGAATTTTTCTCAAAGCACTGATGGTGCATGCTCTGCCTGTATAATTTTTACTGCAAAATCATAGAACAAGACAGTATGCTGAGCTTCAGAATGAGCCAGTCATGTCCAGAAAATGACCAGAATGGTATCATAGTCTAAAGTAATTTTCTTGGTAAACAGAGAGCAAATTCAGATTTGGTGGCAAGTAGCTTGAGGAAAGACTTTTATTTGGCTTGATATACTGAACCCCAAGAGTTGAAGAGATTAGAACAGTAATTAATAATACTTGATACTGCTGGAAACAGTTCTGCAGCTGGCACCAAACTGGGTGGCACGGTGAAGCTTCCCTGCAGATGATGTGATAAGAAGGGAGTCAGATTCCTAAACTCAGGACCCATAACTTCTCCTCCTCTGCCATTTCTAAACACAGACCCTTGAGAGTTCTCCACTCAGGTTACACTGTCCACAACAGAAAATCCTGTGCTGTTGTAATAGTAACAGTAATAGTAATAGTAATAGTGTTAGTAATAGTAATGCTTTGTATATGTGTTCATATGTTTTAAAGCACTGCTAGATTCCTCTGGCCACTCTAAAGCAACTATACCCCATTTCAAAAACATTTCAAAAACAGGGCATACCCAACGTTGCTGTTCTTGCATAAGGATCATAGCTTTAAACTGGTGTGCTTCTGTTCCATTTTATAGTCTGACTGGAATTTCCTTTCTCAACAAACACTCCAAAGCATGTTTTATTGCACTTCGTTTAAAACATTTCAAATTTAAGTGACAATTACAAGAAAACATTTATTGCTTTAATACATAATAGCAAGTGCATACTATTATTTTTGCAAAGTATTTTAAAAACCCCAAGACCTAAAATATCTTTTGACTATTACAGAGACTTTAGTACGTGATTATACAGCGCTTTAATCTATATTAATTTTATACACAACATAAAGTTCATGAAACAGTAAGCAGTATACTCTGCTGTGTATATGTGTGTTAAATACAATTAGCAGCCTGATCCATGAGATGCTGAGCACCCTCAACACGTTGACTCCAGTCAGTGTTAGAAGATGGTCAACAGCTTCTAGGATGGGGCCCAGATGATGCACTGGAAGGAGTATGTGATACAAATGACAATATTTTATCAAATATTTTCTTATGGAATCACTAAGAAAACACATTTTTAATAGTTATTGGTAATCACCCACTCACAACACTGCATGTGGCTGCATCACTTTCACATTACATTTCCTGACATGTACAATACATCTAGAATTCTCAGCACAGAAGGAACTGAGAGAGTTGTTACATAGCACTTAAAAATTACCACAGGGAAAATATAATTTTTAGTAGCATTTTTAACAGTGAAGTTGCAATATTATTAGAGTGACTATGTTCTTTATACAAACAAAAAAGTAAAAAGGACTCAGTGGCATACTTACTGAAATTTTAATACTGATTTTCAGGTGTTAACAATCTAAAGTGCGTTCATGTTTCATACATATTTAAAAATTTTCAGTTTATACAAAAAAAAGAAAAATATTTATAGATTATTCTATACACTTATGAATGTACAGTTTAGTCTATTCCTGTTTCCTCACCCAAAAAATTGGCATTACCATCTCCTAAGTCTCTCTTTTGAAACCAAGTCTGTGTGTTTGTTCCTTGAATGTAAGAATCCAGAAAATAGCAAATTCCAGGAATATCACTGGGAAAGTTTGGTGGAAGTTCTTCTCTTGAGCGAGGTGTGAATATAAAACCCGGATATTCCTCTAACAGCCTAGGAAAAAAACCAAATTATCTTGATCAAAAATTGTTACAAATGCAGACATTCAATAATTTTTCATGTACAGCATGGCAGAATGTATTTATGTTGTTTACTGCAAATAGATTAAAAAATACTGTTTATTTGGGAGTCCTGATGAAAACCTGTTAACTTGTGCACAAACCAGAGTATTGCCTCTGTCTTTTCAGTGCTTTCCATGCAGTTGTGTTTTTAAAAATTATTTAGTATAATTAATATTTCAGTTAAATAAATACTGAAAAGTTTCTTAACTGTTCAGATCTTACTAATTTTGATAATTTTGCTTTTTCACACAGAAGTCCTTTAAACCCATTGGCCTTCTATACCTGAAACAGGTTGCTAATCAGTAGGGATATAAATTGATGACTGGTATCTAAGGTTCCAAAGAATTACTGAAATATACAGGACCTGTGCAAAATGCCATAATGTTATCCATATATGTTTAGAATTGGTGTAGAAATCAAGAAGAAAAGAACCCTAAACAAGAAGGAGGTTAACACATTATTCACTCAGGAAAAAAACACCAAAGATTGCACAACAATAATAACAATTGTTTATCCTTTAACCAAATTGCCTGTTTTCTAAGCACTCAGAGAATTATTTATCTTTTTTATCTTTTGTTTTTTTTTTTAATCCAACAGTTTTTTCTTTCAAGTGCTCTTGGCCAGCCACTGACATGCATAAGCACTGGTGATGCTAATGTTTACAGGGCATGACAGAAAAGGTTACTGACCGTGGGCCCTATCTGCACTACTTTTATCTAAATCACCTATGTAAGTTAGTCTATAGCTTGACACCCTGTAAGTCACATAGCATATGCTGCAGGGAATGTCAGGATCCTCTGCCAAACTCTGTCTCACACGGGCCACAGAACCTTGCCACAAGGCATTCATGTGCATGACAATGGGTACAAGTGACTGTCCAGGGGATGGTGAGGATACCAGAGCTTCTTTCAAAGCAAAAAAATATATCCATATTTCAGGTTATTTTACCCATCCAGCGATATCACGTTCTACTAGGAGATTCACTCTCTACATTTCCATTTTCAAAAATCTTTTGGTCAGTCTGGAAGGAACAGTAGTCTATGTCTGCTCAATGGCATAAAATTCAGACCTGGATCTGTAATTCAAATGTAGACTGTTGTTACCACCAAATTCAAACCAGTTTGCCTGGCATCTAGAAGACACTATGTCCATGGACATGTTGCAAGGTGATTTTTCTATACAATTTAAGAGATAATACAAAGTGAGTATGAGTTTCAGAGGACAAATGAAAGCTGCTCTATTTCCCATGGGGGGGCCTGCTAGCTGTCTGCACAGTCACATAGTACTCATTACTAAAAATACCTGATCTGAGTGGATCAACAGTACAGCCTAATTTCCACATTAAAAGGTTTAAAGTGAGTTGGAATCGAAATGTGCATAAAACAAGTGCTGGCATGGTTGATTAATTGCAACCTGTTTATTCATCTTCCTTAACAAAAAGATAATGAAGATGTAAAGTGTAACATTTAACAGTTCTTCAGTTAGGCTGATATTTTCAAAGCTTGTCATCCACTTCACATGGAAAGCTCAAAGAGGTTCCAGACATAAGAAAGATGGAAATAAAAAGCAGGAGGTATACAGCTGCAGGGTAAGAAGCAAAATTGGCCAAGAGTCCATTTATTTTAAATGCAACATTTGGAAAATAAGTATCAGCTGTTCTGTCTCACCCTTTTTCTTGCTGCTACTGGTTCCATTCTGACTAAAAATAACCACAGTGAATTTATGAACAGTCAGATAAAAAGAGAAAAGGAAAATAAACAGCAGTACTTCAGTGGGGGAAAAAAAAAATCAACAGGAAGAGAATGAACTCTTACTGTAACTACTTCAGGTGGACATCTTACAGATATAAAGCACTATACCTGTAAGTTGTTGGGCTGACATTGATTTTTCTAGGTACACTGCAAGATTCAAATTTGTTGGCAAGGGTGACATTGTTACCAAAAAGGCAGTAACGAGGCATTTTAACCCCAACAACTCCAGCAAAGACAGATCCAGAATGAAGGCCAATACGCATCTTTAAATAAAAGATAGAAAACAGCATTAGCAGGTAAAACAAACTGATTAAAGTCAGCATTATAAATTCTAATAACAATAATAATAAAAAGAAATAATGAGCTACTAATATCAGCTGAATTAGTACAGTCTTAAAATGCCTGTATTCTGGTCATCACTGATTGCAGAGATGAAATGAGCTGAAGTTTACACTGCTTTGCATTTATGTAAGTAATTCTTCATCTGATATGACTGTGATAATGCTGCTCTCTGTGGCAGTAAATTGATCTAGAAACATCAGCAGGAGATGCTACAACATTGGGATTCTTTTTCTGGGAGGAACTGCATGACACAACACACTGGTGACAGTCAATGGGTAGCACTTGCTTTGATGTTAAGGTCAGGAGCCATAGGGAAAAGTAAAGACATTATTTTTATGCTGCAGTTTCAATTGAACTCTAATGACAAGGCTGCACATTGATAAATCCCAATCCCAGAGGACAGAATTTTACTAATTAAATTATACAGCATTTGAAACATTTTGATATGGACCTTTTTGGGATTTTTTTTTTGATGAATTGTTTTTTGTATGTGCATTTTATATATATAGAAACATTTTCTTCAGAATAGCACTCTGGCACAACAATGGCATGATGTTGGGAAGCCTGTGTATCTGCTATGTGTGCTACTCTTTACATATCATGTAAATTATCATTATATAGATATAATTATATCATTATACAGAAACCACAATTTCAGATTCTGAGTGGAAAAGCAGAAAAGCCTGAAACAAAAGCAAAATTCACCCACATAGCAAAGATGACTGAAATATGTACAGCAATATACAAGCCTGATTTAAAGCTAGAAGTTTGCATTCATGCTTTTTATCTTTGACAGCTGAAATGTAACATGACAGTAGACTGTGTGCTGTATTTGTTGCTTTGCAAAACAGCCCATGCTTTCATGAAGCATTCAATTAAAATAGATGTGTGATATCATTAAAAAAAGAAAACTTGAGTTTTCTTCTAAGAAGGTTCTACTAGGTGCTTATACAATAAAATTCTTTGCCTCCCTGTTTTAATATGACATTTTAAAATGTAATAGCCTTCCTCATTCAAAATTATAGTGGTAGCATTTGTGTGGAAATTAGAAACATTTTACAATACTGTGAAAATGTTTCCATATTTTTTAAGAGTACTTGAATTTGATATTGTGAAATACAAAAACAATGACATTTATTTATTTTTATATTTATATAGTTATAATATAATACTGCTGTTCTCTGTGATAAATGTGGATCATGTAATCCTCTTAGTAACCATTCTTTTTGTCTTGGAATACAAATATTCCTTAATCTAAAATCAAAGAAGACTGAAGTTTTCTAAAGGAACAAATGAACAGATAATTCTTAAAAATGAGCAATGTCTTTTCAGACATAATGAATTGAAACACCTGCATCAAAAATAACAGGGCCCAATTTGTACTTAGTAGAAGGTCCATGTCATTTGTCATCCACCCAGTCCACCCAAGCCTTTTTTTTTTTTTTTTCTCAGTGGGAGGTAAACCTACATGAAAAGTTCACTACATGTGCAAGTCCTCATCAAAAGGAAGCCATAAATATAACTACCACTGAATCAAAGAGTTGCTTTGACAGCATTAACACCATTACTTTATGTTACTGAGGGTATACAATAGTAAAATAGAATCAGCAATAGAATCCTTTAGGTACGTGTGGATTACTGCAATCTGAACACATCTTTGAGGATTCCCATTTATAATTATTGCCTCGAAAGACTGACATGTTCTCACTGGGTCTAATTTTGAGAGAGGAGCAGTCTCCACATTAGAAAACAGTAACAGAATATTCCATGCCACTGACAAATTTATTGCTACCGAGACAAAACCAGCAGCACGTCAGCATGCAACTATTTATTTCATTGCATTTAAAGCCTTAGGGCTGATTTTCAGGTCCCTGTTTCACCTCTACTTCTCCACAAACCACTCATTCATAAAGCTAACAAGGTCAGCCTCTCCAGCCATACACACTTGCCTGAGCTAATGCAATTATGTGAAATTTCATTAAGACAAATATCCTGAAAGCAACTAGACAAACAAAAATATCCACTGTAACCATATAAAACACAATAAAATATATGACCTTGATAGGCTCTCCATGGGGAGACACCACCTCATCTGACAGCTCCATCATCTTCAGGGCCATCAGTGCTATCTGAACAGCATGGGTTTCACTTTTCTTGTGCAAACCTCCAGCGACACAGTAGGCATCTCCAATAGTCTCAACCTAAAACAGTCAAATTTGTTCCAGTGTTACACTGGCACAGAAAAGAACAATCTCTGACTTCAGTAAGAATTTTACCTACATATTGACTGTCTTATTTGTCCTGCCAAATTATTTCAGTCCTGGGCAAATGCTGCAGTACCATTCAAAAGGAAAAACTGCCCAACTTGTATTTATTGCTGGGAATTATGCTAAATACTTTTTCTTGCTTTCCTGCTGTCAGTGACCAATAGCTGTATTAAAACCCTATTTACTCCAGATTCACAGAACCATCATAGAAATTAATTTTTAAAATAAACTCTTAAGTTTTGATGGGTTTCTCTTGCAGCTACCTGATTGCTGATTTTTTGTTTGTTTGTTTTATGATTTATCTTAATATGCCTTTCTTATAATGAAGACTTAGGGCAAAATAATGAATAAAAATAATTTTTGGTCTTCTATTATCCTCTCTACCTTTTAGTTTTAGTTTATCTTCCTGTCTCAGAAGCCCACAGAAATGCAGTAAATACTGTACCTTGTAGACATCCAGCTCTCCACATTGGTAATCAAAGCGAGTATAAAGCTCATTAAGCATGGTGATAACCTGCATAGGTGAGCACTGGGAACAGATGGCAGTGAATCCAACAATGTCAGAAAAAAGCATTGTGACATTATTAAATTTCTTGGCTTGCACAACTTGTCCCTGCCACAGCTGCTGAGCAACCTCTCCAGGAAAAATTGAAAACAGAAGATCAACAGTCTTCTTTTTTTCTTCTTCAAGTGCTTGATGGGCCTGCTCAAGGGTTGCTTTTAGCTTTCCTAATCTCTTCTTTAGTCCATCCTGAGCTCTGGCCTGCTCTCCTATCAGAACAACATCTCTCAGTGCATTGTGAATTGGAATATCTGAGAGGTACAATCCACGTCCAGTAAAATCTTCTAGTCTATCCACACAAGGAGATCCCAAAAATAGGATGGCACTGGATTCAAAGATATAGATCATTTGGCCTTTAAGATCCATTACCTGAAACAGTTAAAGAAAAAAGAATTCATACAAAACATGCACAACAATGATCTAGAAGAAGATTTAGGGGAAGTACCTAGGTAAATCAGAGTGGTCCACAGTCCCTATGATTTCATTTAGTTGCTAAAAAGGTAACATGGTGTGCTAAAGCATAAAGCCACCAAATAAGTTTCTTTTTCTTGAGACTCCTGGTGCAAAAGTTGGACCACAATTTAAGGAGACACTCACTTATGTTTGGGTAGCAGTATCAGTTTCATCTTGGAAAGAAAGAAAAACAAAAAGAAGAATTTTGTGCATTCTCATCTACCAATAAAATGTTACTGACTGTTGTGGCCTACAAATTTCTGTTAATAACATGATTATCTGATTCATGCATCACTTTGTAAGACAAAGCATGAAAATCTGCCTCAATTTTATCATAGAATATTCAGTAATACTCAAAAAAATGAAGGATTTCGAATGAAGTTTTTTTATGGCCCTTCTGTATTCAGTTGTGTAATGTACAAGATGCTGCAGAGGTCCATTTAACATTGCTGTAAAAGATAATTTTTTTAAAGAAATACTTTTACTTGCAAAGCAAAGCATACCCTTGTAATCATTAAACTTTTGCCTGGTGCATAAATGGATCTGAGAGACAGTGGTTAATCAGTGCTGCATTTTTTCTGACTTCATTAATAACTGGGTGAAACCTTTATTAATGTTCTTCATTTAAGTATTTGTAGTGTTGAGTCTGAACTGGCAGTTCAGCCTGGAGTATCCTCAGGTGTATATAAGCTGGAATTCAGCTGGGGCCAGTGATGAAGAAAAAAATCATTAAAGAGTCAATATTTTTTACTGTTTGAGGTCATTTGTCACAGACCCAGCTTCAGTGGCTAATCCCAACAGCTGAAAAAGGGGGATCTTTGGCGGCTGCATCTAATGAAAACATTAGAAAATCAAAGATAACAAAATACCAAAGACACCAGAGCCTGAATGAGTACAGGAATTCTTCCTGAAGCTGTTGTTTACAAATGATTGAGGAAAACTTTGGCAATGATTTCCCTGCCACTGTTTTTGTGTTGGAGATGCTCTTATTCTCAGCAGCATGGTGTTACTGGCTTCATCTCAATTTATTGAGTTTATCCCAATATTTCAAGTAGTTATTTTTAAATAGAAAGAACGGTCAGATTTTACTGATGTTAAAGTCCTAAAGCACAGTTTTTACTGAATATTGGCTTCAGAATCTGAATTCCATTAGAATACCCTCAATAAATCATTATTCTTCCATTCCATTGCTCAGAGGTAGCCAATGCAAAGTGAATCATGTTTTCTGTCTATTTTAACTCTATTTGAAGTAAACACAGAAATAACAGCTATAAAAAGTCTCTTACCATGGATGACTTCATATCAGTATTATCCCATCTTCTGACTCTTACAGTAAACTGCATATTTAGCATTGTCATTATTCCACTAAAAGTGCAGCTTACTTTGGGGGTAAGAATTTCAAAATACTCTTCAAAGTTTGGCTTAGCTTGACATTCTCTCCTGGTCAAAAGTCTTCTTATCCCATTTCCAATCTGAAGAACTGACATATCCTTGTCAAACATAAAATGAAATGGGAAAGTCTTACAGAACACAGAGGCAGGAATCACAAGTGAAGACTGCGGTTTACACGGTGATAAGGAAGGTTTTGCACTTTTGACTTGTATAGAGTACAGCAAATAAGGCTGATTAGCAAACTCAGTGCAGTCATTATGGAAACAAGGAGGCATAAGCATTACTTCCACCTCAGTTTCATACAAAATATGAGCTGCTGCTTTAATAATACCAGGTAAAATAAGACTTGTGATTTTCTTTGGAAAGAAATAATACACATTTAAGAAGTCCTGATCTTTCTCCAGGCACAACATGGAGGAATCTTCGAGTCTGTCCTTTTTTCCTGCTTCTTGGCTGTGGCCGCTCTGCTTCAGCAGAGTAGTGAAGCTGTTCAAGAAGTCCTTAAGGGTTCCCCCAATAACCCCTAGTATGTGTTCATCTTCTTCATAGCATATTTTGAATAGCTCTTCACCAAGAGATTCCCGTAGAGCCTCCACAGGAACACCTGCATGGAACCACATTTTGGTCAGAACTGCACTCATCACGCTGAATCTCAGGCTAACCTCCATATTTTTCATGCCACAGAGCAAATCAAATTAGCAATATCCTTCCCTGACCTAGCACTGACAACTGAGAGCTCTCTATTTAGAAGTTCTGCTGTAAAGAAAGACAAATGTGTGTTGTCTGGAAAACAGGAAGACAAAAGGTTGTAGTTTGGAAAGATCCAGTACTTGGTGTGCTTTGTACAGTTGCAAACAGACTGAATGCCAGTTTTGGCATAGGATTTAACCCAGTTCCTTTAGCTTGATATACAGAAGTAAAGCCAGAATTTGAAAACTTAAAATAAGAATAAAACAGGATCTGTGCATACATACAGAAGTAAGTATTATGCCTGATCCAATAAATTAAATGACTAGGAATATTCCAGGGCACCGAGGTCATTTGGCACAGAACAGCTCACACCTTTGATAGTAAACTTGTTTTAACAGGATAGCTGCATCCAGACTGTTGGGAACATTCCAACTTCTCAACTGTTACTGTAAATCATTTGGAAAAGTGTTATCTGTCACAGGCTGACTGTGCCAGGACCAGCAGTTTGAAGTGTCCAGAACAGCATGTTTCAGTTCCTGGAAAATTTTGATTTACTATTACAGATGTAACTGGAGAGTTCTGTAATGCAAACTACAGCAGTTCTCTTCTGACAGACTGGAGTCCTTCAGAAGATGAAAAGGATCAAAGAGTTTTACATGAGTATAAAACTGTAACTTATGACTACATGGATGTTGGATCTTACAAGTGGATGATTCTATGACAGCTCAGACTCGAGATACTCATTCTTCTTTAGCTCAGATTTTGACACTCTGAACTGTTAGTTGCAGTGATCATAGTTCAGTTGTGTTGTCAGCATCACTGCTGCCCTGACATGGAGGAAATTATTTCTTAGTAACAAAACTAATTTTTACAGACAAGTATTATTTTATATATATTACATAGAAAATCTATTATTAAACAACCTTACAGTACCTGCTGCGTTGGCATGATCGCTGATTATTCTTTCAAAATCTTCTCTATCCTCAGTTTTTCTGTAAAAATCATAAAAATATAAATAAGCCTTCTCAGAAATCAAGATGGACATTGTAATTTTTACATGTGCACAGACCAAATTCTGCTGATCAAATAGGCAGTTTTTCATTAATTTAAAATAAGGTCTTGGTAGGCTCCTAGATTATCCTGTGCACTGGTGATAAATTAAAGTTTAAGTGGTCTGAGCTCGGATTATAGATTGAGGCCAAATGCTGTAGACTGTAATTTATTAAAAACTCTTAGGTTGTGAGAGTCCTGTTTTTGTTTGGCTTAGCTTTTTGCTTGAAGCCTTAATTATACTTCACAACGTTCTGTAAAATATGATTGGAATTTACATTCAAGCATTTATTGGAATTACATTGCATTAAATTCAAAAGAGGTGAGAAGGTATTTATGTTTTGAGAGGAAATGTCAGTAGCAACTTTAACTTCAAAATGACTTGTTCATTGGTGGTACTCCAGACCCTATGATACACAGCTGCAGCCCTCTGAGTTCTCTTAAGGTCAATGATGTCAACCTTAATGTCAGACCCAAAACAATGAGAAGGACATATAGCTTAGATTAAGGCATATACAAAATCTGTATAAGGAATAAGTTTTTGATACATGCCTTCTGAATTTCTTCACTTGAAATTTCTTAGATATGTTTATATGCCAAAGCAGTACAGACATGTATATCTGGTGTAAATTTGCATTATTTCATCATCCTGAATAGCATAATTTTTCTGTTTAAAACTAATACTCCAGGAAGCAACCCATAATTAAGGGCACAGAAAATATTCATATTAATTAGCCACTCAGCAATTGCAACATACATCTGACCAGCTGTCTTGGGTTCAGTTCATGCATGTAAAGTGCCTTGAAACTATCAGTATAATACAAAAGACAGATTGTAATTTTCTCATCAAGGTAACCAACAGTGTTGTTTCCAATTTCATTATTTTTGTTTTATTTGAAAGGAGGTTTAAACCAAAGGGCTTATATTTTCAGATGTGTTAAATAAACTGGATCCTCAATGTATAATCAGATGCTAAGAAATTCTAACTCCCTGCAAGGCTAAATGATTAATAGTGGATTTCAGCACTAAGGAGTGCTGAAAATCAAGCTGAGTTCCTCCTAAATATAAATCAGAAGCCCAGTGAGCCCAGTGAAAACATCTATGTCAGTATCTGTAGCTTATTATTGTTCACTGTATCAGAAGCATTTTTTTTTTATAATACTAGTATTTTTCATTTAAAATTATTTTCCTGGGATCTTAGAAACACTGGGCTAGATCCATATAGAACCACATTTATCTCTCTACATATGCCTGTGTAGTCTCTGAGTTCCTCCAAAATATTTGCTCAGTTTAAACATATTCCTAGCATGTTTCCCAGCACAAATGGCTCAATTTTCCCATTACTTTCCCAACTCTGTGAGTGACTTAGATGTTTGGATTTTTTAAATAAACCAAATTATTATTAACTTACATTGCATGAAATGTTACACACCAATTTGACAAGATAACTGAAAACAGACCCCAGGAGTCTTAATTCCCAGTCCCTGTGAACTGTCTGCAAAACATCTTTGCTGTGAAGTTAGTTGCAAAGCCATTACACATACATACCTGGTTTCTTTTATGCTGTGTTTTGCAAGTGTTCTCTGAAGTGCAAGATTTAGTCTTTCAAACTACAGAAGGAAAAATGTATGTTGATTAAAATGTCATTGCTGAAAACTTATTCATAAGAAAAACATTTTTATACAGAGAACACTTTTATACTTTGCTGTCCTTGGGAATAACAGCTTTTTTTAAAGCTGGTTAAATTGTTAGGAAGAGCATCTCATTTCTGTGCTTGGGGTTTAGTTTATGTTGATGTCTTCAGCTTCAATGCCACTAATAATTAAGCCCCTTAGCTGTTGTGTCCCAAAGGGTGTGCATTTTCAATGTGGTGATGTTCTTTCCCTCCAAGCTGTCAGACAGCAATACAGACAGCAATACAGACAGTGCTGCTAAGAAATAAGTATAACTAACTCTAAGTATAACTTTCTATTTTTACACATTTTTACTCAAAAAATACATGTAGCCTTGGATGTAAAATGTAGAAAATTTTTTTTCAAATTAAAATATATTCTCTTATTAGAAAAAGTAAGTTATATTCTGCATTATGCTCACTGCAGAACATTAAGATTAAGTTTTCTTGGCATATGAAGTTAAATTTTTTTCAGGGTAATTAAAGAAGTGTCAAGATTGATACTGCAAAATTAACAGTTTCAAGTGAAACTATAAGGATCGAGAGAGCATTCCCTCCTTCAGATTACGTCCTTTTCTATTTTCAATACTATAGTATTTCAAGACAATGTTAGAACCATTTATTTTATTAATTTGAAAAAAAAGAATAATTTTTACTATGTATGCTGCAAACCCAAATATCTTCCAGCTGAAAATTCAGTGTCTGTAACTAAGCTCTGTAAAAGGATTCTGGAATAGAATACTCCTTAGACCTTCATTTACCTCAGTCCCATGGTTCCATAGCCTGTCTCTAGTTCATCATTGGAACAGATAAACACAAACAAACATGCATATTCCAAATTATTGAGGCCAGTAAAGCTGTTTAATGTGTGTTGTCTCCCACCACTCAAACCCCAAACTTCCCATAAAGACAGTGTCACCGAGCTGTGCTATACTGCCATGACACAATTCCACTCTGAGGCTTCCTATGCTCTGGCTTTGCTCTGGTTCTCATTCCCTGAAGACTCCAGCACTTGCTACTTAATGTATCTTTTACTTTTTTGTATTGTCAAAAGCAAAGTTTGCACACGCCAAGAAAATTCCACGTGAAAGAAAGGCAATGTATTCTTGAGACTTTTGCCAAACCAAAATCTTAACTGAACTGTTCTACCATTTATATGTACATAATGTGAATTACATCTGTGTATAAACTGGTACAGTAAGTGGAACCCCATCCAGTTCACTCCTTGTCTCTGATAAATGTTCTCTACATTTCTGTAAACACCCAATGCAGCAATAAAGAGAATCACATTCAACACATTATACCTCAAATTTAATCAAGATTTATTCTGGATTCACTGAATCCTGAAATTCCAGGCACAACTCACTGTTTTCACGAGGAATTTAAGAGTCACTCAGGGTCATGCTCTGGGCCCCTGTTTTGAAGTTTCCAATTGGAAGGGAGATGCTGAGAGTTGCTGATGCTTAAGGCAACTAAAACTATACTTTTAAACAAGAAAAATCCCACTATGGAGAACGGGGATTGGACAAGTGCTTAGGTCTTGACCCCAAATCAGCATGAGAACGGACTACTATACAAGGACTATGTACCAATCAATATGACTTGAATACCTGTAAAAAGTAGTGACAATAACCTTCAACTTCAGTAGATCCTAGGGCACATGGTCATAATATCCTTGAATTTACCAAGTTTTTTCTCCCAGATGATGAACTAGACTATCACAATTATATAAAAGGCAGCTGCATACATTTATACTGCTCTTTAAAGAGAAAAATTACCAATTATTTCATTAAAAATCCCAAGAAGTATATACTAAAAAGCAATACAGCAACCATGACACCAAAGAGACTCACAGAATGAACATCACTTAATACTCAAATTAAAATTCCTTTCCTCTATACATTTAAAGATCAGTTTAAAGGGCCAAATTTCTTCTGTGTAAGTCCAGAAGAGGCACAAAGGAGTCCATCAAAAATTGATAGTTTATAAAAGTTGCAATAAATGAAGAGTCACAGAAAAGATAAAAGATCTGCAAATCGATTTAAGAGAGCTAAAGCACTTTTAGTAAAGTATATTGATGGTCAAATAATAGAATTGTAATTAACTGAGTATACAGAGTTGGCCATTTGTTGTCCAAATAGAAGACAGTCACTTCTTTCACACTTTCCACAGAATTTGAGGCTAGCCCAAGTGTTGAATGTTATGGAGTTGCATTTTTTATGTTCTTTTTACAGAGACAAACCATGGTATTCATACCCATTCAAGCAAACCACTGTGCATGCACTGTACCTGTTTTCATTTGAGTGGAGCAGAGACACTGGAATACTTTCGTGGTAAACACAGACATAATGGTTTTAAAAATAGTATTGCAGGAGGTTAGCATCATAACAGGTGAAAATTGCTATTTTAAATTTCTTTGTGATAAGGAATAATGTACATAGCAATATGGATGAAGTTTGGTGAACTGATGAGGTGATCACATAATTTACATAATTAGGTAGCAAGACAGTGTTTCTCTAAATATATCTTTATTTCTTTTAAAAATTGCTACAGAAACCCATGGATTTAAATGGAATCAAATTATCAGTGGAAGGTTGCAAATGTAAGGCAAAATTATGGGGAAACACAGGTAAATCAGTGGAAGGGATGGTGTGTACAAAACTGACTGTGGCAAAACTGTATCCAGAAGGACTGCAAAAAAGATGAAAAAATGATTTAATCCATGTGGAACTCCACAAGAACACAAACTTTGAAGTCAAAACCATTTTCTAAAAGCTTACATCTAAAGGCTGGCATAAAGTGTTTTTTTTAATATTTATAATTAAAGGTTATTAAAGTATCATTGGTATTATGAAGGATCTATTTACCTCAGGAAATAATAGTTTGCAGATACTTTCAGTTAACGTGTGCAGGTACACTCTACTTCTGCTTGTTTTCCTTTGTGGACGGTTTCCTTGAGCCTCTTTTTCATGGATTTCTTTGCAGATGGGCAAAGCTGCTTTAGAGCTGTTTTCTTTGCAGTCCTTGTCATGTTCCTCAGTAATGTGACTCTGAGTAACTAAGGAGAAAGGACATTCCCCTGTGATCTTCAAGTCTTTCAGTTTTGTACAGAACATACTGTATGAAGTCTCTCTCTTGAGATTAAGAGTACGTGGCTTTATGTTTGATAGTTCTCTTCTGTTTACTAAGAAGTGCAGAAGATGCCAGAATAGTAGACAAGGAATCTGCTGTGGAAGATTACTGGTAGCTGCAAGTCAACACAGAACAAATATGAACCCCTACAAAATAAGAAGAAAGAAAATAAAATTAAAACCACATATTTTCTCTTTAAAATTCCTTGCGTTGCAATAGTCTTATGATATGTGCATTGAAATAATAGTTTTCTAGGACCCTGCTTAAGAAAGCACTTAAACTGGTGTGCCATTTTAAGCATGAACCCTCACCAATTTCAGTGCTTCAGGTAACTGAAAGTGGTGTGCATGGTTAAGTTCTTGGCTGAGTTGTGGCTCAAGTGATTAAGGAAGAGGAGTTGTTTTATCTGATGTGTCTTTGGTCACACTGATGAATGAGGTTTCTGAAAGAGCAGAGAGCAGAGTTCTATTGAGGAAACCTTTTTAATTCTTCATAAGCAGCTGTTAAAAACTACCCGAGATAGCACAACGAAATTGAGGTTTTATGGATACTTAAATTTCAATTTACTTGATGCCTAAGATAACCTTTTTGTATTAGAGAGATGTATAACTAAAGTTAGTGCTTGCACTTCTGGAACAGCAAGCCACCCAAGACCAAAGGTCAGGGCCTCATCTAAAAGCTGCTGGTGAGAACTGACACCATGGGAATTTGACCACATAACTGATGCTTGAAAACAGCATGGGATTTTTTTACTTTTGAAGGTGACCTTTCGAACAACACATTAAAAAAAGGGCTGAACATTTCATTTCAATAATTGTTCCTCACTCTCATATAATAACAAGGCAATCCTGGCAAGCTTTTGCCAATTCTGGAAGCAAAGAAGCATTACTTTTGTCTCTCTGAAGATACAGTCCATTAGCTGTTTCTTTCCAAGACACCATGGCTTCAATCAGCCTGTGTACCACACTGCTTATCTCTGCCCCTGAGACACCCAAAGGTTTTTCAGGGTCACACAGCAACTGTACCAGGTTTAAAAATAACTGATGCCCTGATACAGGTTACCAGATGCTTCTGGTGAAGCAGCTGGAGCTGCAGCAGAGCAGAGGAGTGCTGCAGACCCAGACATGCTTAAAAGGAGAAACAGGCAGAAGCTACTTTGGCCAGACCTGCTGCTGAAAAAAAAAAAAAAAAGAAGAAGAATTGGCAGAAAAGGCCTTTTTGAAGTATGCTGTAATACTGATGGTGTCCGTCCAGCTTCTAGGGGACATCCATCAAAATTACTGATGTATTACTTTTAGAATCAATAACCACACTGCTAAGAACAAGAGGCTGAGCAATGTTTACATAACATTCTGTATTTCTGATTTATGGTTTTACACAGAAACTCCTTTGTTTCTAATGCATGGATATCAGTAATACTTTGGTTTTTTATTGCTGAATATTGTTGTGTAGCAACTGAGGCAGTCAAAAATTTCAAGCAAGAACCACACTCAATTCATAAATATACATAATAATTTTCTTTATGGTGTAAGCATTATTTTATATATGTACAAGTATTTGTATTCAGGTGCCATTATATAACCTTGTATTACTTTACTGAAAATGAAAAGCAGAAAAGAACCACCTAGTTTCTGACACTTCAGAGGATTCAAATACCAGAAAAATGCACGCATACGTCTTCCTTTATTAAAACAACTTGTCTTAATATAACTAAAATTCAGGAAAAAAAAAGTCTGTTTTGAGTTAGGAAAACCAGTCTTGCTCAAATAGTAATTACAAAGCGGTTTTAAAAGTCTGACATGGGAATGATAATGGATTGCCAGTGTAGAGTTTACAGAAGGAATTTCAGCAATGGACCTTAAAACCCTATGAGAAAGACGATAGCACACATCACAAGTTAAGTCAGACATTTGCAGATGTGTTTCAAGAATGAGGAACACCAGCACTCCTGCCATTCACAATGCTTAAAGACATTTTCTGAACAGAACAAAATAAGTAACATGAGGAAATGGGAGAAGCTTCTGTTTTTAATTCTCCAAACGTGTTTTGAGAGAGCTTGTCCCAGGGGAGCAGCAGTGTTTAATGTGAATTCTCCATCTCTGCCATATTAATTGCTGTCATATGTACATCGGGAAGCAAACTGAAGACTAAAACTAAATAATTTGCTGTGACACTACGAGCAACCAATTTATCCAGTGTCTGGCTTAATGCAACATGGCACTGTACCACTGAGAAAAATGAAGATGACTTTACATACTTTAGTCATTGCAACAGGATAACTTAACAGAGTTCAAAATGCTTTGCACAAATAGTTCATTGTATATTTACACCTACATTTACATTCAAAATGCCTTCCTGTGTGCTTACTTGTACTAGTTGCTTCTGAATACTTTCCTCTGATGAAACATTTCCTTGACAGTTCTATGAGACACAGTGCAATGAATCTATCATAGAGTAAAACCCCCTAATATTAACACAGACATTTGTAAGAATTATGCAATACCACTTCTTAACAGTAGTAAAGGCAGTTAATAATCACAGCTTATGGAGGTGGCACAAAAGTTAGAAGCAACACTGAATACTTTTCCTCTTGTTATAAGCAGAGTTCTTCGCTCAGAGCATGAGAAAAATTATGTTATAACATCACTTTTTATATTAAATCATACATATCACTTTGTTGAGTGAGCTGTTGTGTGTTGAGAAAGAGTTTATAAAAAAAAATTGTTTGTTTTGCAGCAGTCAGAAGATAGTGCTGACTGGATCTAACTTGCTCCAGGACAAGAGCCATAGCAGCCCTTGCAGGAGCTCAGGGTGGTCTGGGAGCCTTTGGAGCTGTCATCTCCTGTCTTGCCTTTAAGTAAGAGGGAGGTTTGCAATTCCCACTCTGGGATTCAGAAACCCCTTGCCAGGCCAGGGGGCCTCCACACAGAGGAACTGAGTAAGGCAGGAACTGGTACTTCTACACAAAATCAGCTTCCAGCAAGAGAGATTAGTACCCATCACCAGCAGCAGCAGCTCATTGTGGATTCAGCTGTTCTGCCTGTCAGCAGATAAACAGAGGGAAAATAACAAAATCCTGACATCTTCTCTTATTAATATGAAGTGCAATATGAGCACTTTATTTTTTTCTACTTCAAGTGCTGTGTGTAGCAACAGAATCAAAGCCCTGGTGATTTGTCCATTTCCAAGGACTTCAAGGAGGCTTTTCAAATACTCAGAGAAAATTGCTCAGGTCTGCATCAACACAGAAGTGAATATTTAAGAAGTCAAAGTAAGCATTTATGAATCTTACCAAATCCTGTACAAATAAGTAAGCCTTGTTTGACTGCTTCGCTATTAACTTAAACATGTTCAGAGCGCACACACCTTCAAAGCACTAATTTGTTCAGGTATTTCTGCTTTAGAGAGCACAAGATGTAAGTAGCTGGAGGAGATAGGCAAATCTTTTCACAAATTTCTACGTGGTAGTGAGTCATGCCTAATAGAAAACTGCCAATTGTTGTCTTAAATAGAAGACATCTTGGAAAAAACACATCCTTGTGAAGAGGAGTGAGATGTTTTCCTCCCTGTTTCCAGTCACAGATAATTCATCTACTGAAACTTGAGGATGCCTCATTTACCACTTTCCAGTAGTTTGGTCCTGTCATTAAAGCAGTAAATATATTTGCTAACCTACCTGGGAATAACCATGTCATTACACAAGAATGATTTAAAAACCTTATCACAGAGTCACGCATAACTTGTGTGTTAAGCAAAGTGCACAGTAAGGAGTAAGTACACAGGGGTAAAACTTCTCAATCTGCAGCAGCAACACAAGTGTAATTAAAATACTAATCAGACCAAATTTCATGAAGAATACAACTTGATAAAATGAAAATTGCAAAGCCAAGGAGTCAGGCTCTAGGAAATCCCAAAAAGCGGTGACCTTTCAATCCTAAATTGAAATTACCATTCTTGCATAGATATGGGCTTTAATTATATGACAAAATTGTACCTTTTGTCACAGCAAGATTCTAGGCTCTCTCACAGCACGGATTTCTGCTACTTGTACAAAGGCAGCTACTAATGGAAAGGTTGTTATCCCCTCTGTAGTTCAGGATAAGGCATGATACTGGACAGAGAGCTTCACAACAACTTACTGGTACCCAAGAAATTACTAGCTTCAGCAATCTCAAATTCCATCCATCTCTGAAAAGGAATAAGCTTTTTCAGGCATTAACCTTGCTGCTTGTTACCCCAAATTTCCACCCTGCTTTCTCACAAGTCATCCCTGGTTCTCATCTGTTTGTAACCCAGAGCCCTTTGGAATACTCTTACCATTTTTTCTCCACAGCACTAGTTGCTGTTGTGTGCAGTAAAAGCCCACTTCCAGTGTCCTTACTGCCAAATGCAGCAATTTGGGGATATTTGTAAGAGGAGTTTGCTCAAAACTTTTGTTTAAGTCACACCATACTTTTGATAGTAAGGAAATACCACAACACACAACCTGCTTACAAAACTATCTAATGGAAATGCAATGATTACCAAGCTAAATGTTAAAGTGGCTGTGATAAAATAATACAGTCCATAGCCACCAATTTTTATTTTAACAGTCCAAATATTTTAGTAAATCCAAATTCATTGCTGTAACTTATCCCAGTGACTGTCCCATATGACTATATAGGGAAAGCTAAAAATCAAGACCTTGCTGACAAGAAAGACTTTTGCCTCACATAATGTGTAATATTTCCTCACCTTTTTTTTTTTTCCTTTATGAAGTGTTTTAAGAAGCAGAAAACCACAATCAAGTGTTTCCTCTGTGCCCCAAGGCACATGGATTGTTGCTGCAACATTCAACAGCTCCCAAGCCAGGATATCAAGAAAATTATTATCTTTGTTTTCTGAGAAGAAAGTAAGTTACCTCTTTTTCCATCTTTTCTCTACTTTAATCATCAGAAAATAAGTGTCACTGAATATACAAGTAATATATAAGTATATATATATTATATATATACTTATATATATAATATATATACTTATATATATAAGTATACTTATATATATACACTTATATATTATATAAGTAATATATAAGTATATCTCTCATGAGAGAGATATTCCTGCTGCTTTAAAATCTTATCTGGGTTTAACACCAATCTCTATACTTTGATATTGAGAGCAGGGCTTTTGAAGGCAGAGAAAAACCCTAGTTCTAAAGTATCACTAATTTTGTGACTGATTCATTTCCATCTAATCATCTGAAGCAAACCCCTGGATCCAAATATAGCCCTGGGAGAAGCCCAGAGTCCAGATGTGAAGTTACAGTGCAGCCACATCACTGGTTTCAATTAAAGGCACAGGGGGAACCCTAATTACTGCACCCATGTTTTGGCATGTCGCTAAAGGAAGGACTGATTCCCAAATGTTGCTTATAAAATATGTGTCATTTTAAGTACCACATGTACTTAAAAAGTAAATATTTTGCCTTTGCTAGGACCCAGTAACAGGGAGGCATGCTGAGAAGATAGTGTGGGAAAAATATTTTCTTCCTGTGAGTCCAAGTGGATCTGTGAAAACACTCCAGAACAAGCCCAGCAGGCAGCCTCACAGCACCTTCTCTGCTTCCTCTCACACACCCAGGCAGAAACAGCAGCTCTTGTTTCTGGCACATCCTTGCATCTTCACCCCTGGTCCATAGCCTGGCTTGTGCCAGCAGCTGAGCAACTTGTGATGGAGACAGTACCCCTAAAAACTTCCTTACACTGGGAGAGCTCTTAAGGTTGACCACTCATGGGTATTTTTCTTAGGCAGAGCTAAAGATACTGCACAAACACTTGGAACAATCTGCTGTGTGTAAACACATTATTTAGATTGATTTGGGTTTGTTTTTTTTTTTAGAAATCCTGGTATTGAACTGACACAGCTGATAGTATCTCAAGAAATCCATGTACTCAGATGAGGAAGTAATTGAAACAGAAGAGGTGCTGCAGCAAAGAAAAGCCAAACCAAAATCAATCCAGTGTCTGATAACTATTCTCACTCTTTAAAGGAATATATTTTAAATATAGCATTTAGTTTGCATTTGTAGTCTTCCTGAAATAAAATTGCAAAAGGAAAGTTAAGAAAAAAAATTGTTTTCAGAACTTTTTTTTTCTTCCCAGAATTAAAACTTGTCCTGAGAACATGCAGTGCTCATGACAGCAAGAGTTAAATGTAAATATTGAAGTCTTTCCCATAGCCAATGGAATGTAAATTAGAATCTGCAAAGTCTGATTTTTCTTCAGTTCATAGATCAAAAAATCAACTTTTAAGAGCAAAGAAAGTAAAAATTGTAACTCTTCTGTAATAACAGAACCTAGTAACTTTTAATCTCATAGTATTTTTCACTGAAACCTTCAGCTATTATTCATGATTTAGCAAGGACTGATAGATCTTCTTTAACAAATGAAACAATAAACTACTTTGAAATTACAAATTTCTAATGCAGTAATTCCTCTTATTGAAGCTGAATGTGGGTAAATGTTTATGCATCAGACACACAGGTTTGCATAAGTGCCATTATTGTTGTTTTCTCAAAGATGCAGGAAGATTGTAAGGCAATATAAAGCACTATTTGTAGTGTCTTATGACAGCGCTTATGGTTAAAAATTCCTTCTGTGTTCACAGCTTTAAATTATAATGAACAGCGAGTTTTATAAATAATGGAGTATTAAAATTCATCTGAACTCTACAGGTCTCAGAGAAAGGCTTGAAAAGTAGGTCTTTAGAGGGAAGAGTTTCCTTAGAAGATTTCAATTGCAGAGTTTTTTGCCTGAATATCTGCCAGCTGCCACTTCCGTTTAGAATGTCTACAAAATAATTTTCACACTGAAAAACACTGAAAGCTATTTTTCATATTTATTCATCATTAAGAACTCATGCCAATTCCCTTTAAGTCATCAGCATGTTTCTGTATATAGGAGGAATAAGACTCAGTGTAACAGTTCTGTGATTGTTGTCAAAGAAATACTGATTTGACTGTTTTCTTATTTTTGAAGCAAAAGACAGCCTTGGATTTTTTCCGTTTTGGGTTTTTGCAGGCAAGTGAGCAGATGTGATGGTATATACAGGTCATGTGAGATACTAGGAAAGAAGTTAATAACAGGAAATTAGTAACAGGAATTTACACTTAGTGAAAAATGGTTTATCCTGCAACAGTGAGGTCAAGTCCTTGTAATTTTTCTGATAGGAAAAAAATACATTGATTGAAGAGGTGCACTCAAATGGAACAGATGGTTTAAGATGTGTTTTCACAGCCAATGTGCAGCTATGATTCAGCTTTATCTAGAGACCATTCTTCATGGCTAAGAATGCAGCCATGAAGAAGAGGAGAAATCAGTTACTTTCCCAATTACTTTCTTCCATGGTATCTGCAAGGCAGGACCAGCAGAATCCTTTTTTGATTAAATGCTTACAGATGGCTTCTGGTACAAAACATGTTTAAAATAAATGGAATTGCTGATTTAGCCATGTGCACTATAAACTAGTACCTTCATTTTTTATTTTGCTGACTGGCCTATTCACAGCCCATGCCTCTCAAAATCTGATATTTCAAAATGACTTGAGTACACAAAAGCAGTGGATCTTACCTTTGTAAAGTACAGTTCCAAAGGCTATCAGCATGCCTAGGAATACACTACAATACCAACTTCCCTCTTTATTTTATCAGTTAGTTGCTTTCTAATACTCTTCTAGAAAAGCAGATACACAGTTAAAGCAGAGAAAGTTAGGTAAATATGGTAAATACGTGAATTTATATTGTCTTCAAAACCACCTTTTTTCACTAAAATGAAGAAGCAAAGTACAAATGAGATGTTTTGTGAAAAACTGCTTGCAGATGTGGTATTAAGAGAAATTAATGTTGTTAATTAATCACAGTAAACATGTACTTAATGACTAAGACTAGCCTGCTCTTAACGTATACCATTCTGTAGCAAAACAAAAATTAAATAAATCAAGAAGCAGATTTTGGCTTCCTGTAAAATGTTCAATCTGCGCTGCTTGTTATTGTCTCCTGTGCAATTGCTGGGGTTATCACAGCTACAGATCTTTTAAATCCTTGCTTTCCATTTATTCTACTTCTAAGCATGCGATAAAAAAAAATCTAATTGCATGGAGAGTTTCCCAGATGACTTCAGCACAAGAAAAGTCAGCACACACAAATCACAGCAGCAGGGAGAAGCCATGCAAAACTAATTCAGAGAGAGCTGCCATATTCACCACATATTCTGTATGCTGAACTTCCCCTCAGCCTTGGTGGCAGGTTGGTGAAAAGATGGAGGTGAAAATGTATCCCTGCAGAAAAATAATCTAAAAACACTTATGTGTAGTTATTCAGCTTTGAAACTTCCATTTAAAAACAAAGGGAATGTGTGGGATGGACGGTAGTAGAAATCTAGGTTATTACATATAATTATTATAAATTTATTTATATAAGGTGTGATCCTTTTACAAAGAAATTCTCAAAGTTGTTATTAAAATATACCTTATTTTATTAATATTTTCAGTGAACATCAGAGGATCATTGAGGCTTTGATCATGAGGCAAAGGAAATGTGTGACATATATGCTACTTTTCCAAACCTTCAGCAGTGATAAAAAGGAGGAAAAAAAATCCATCTTTGTAGCAAAAAAAAATTATTATTAAATAGAAGTCTCACTCAGTGCTGCTCCCCCAGTTACAATAGATGCATTTAGAAAGATTTAGCATTTTCTAAGCCATGCATCATATCAATTGGAGTGCATTAGATGCTGAATTGCAGCTTCTTGTAGCAATATCAAACTTGGATGTCAAATCCCACAAAAATAAAAGTAATGCCATTCATATTTTTTAAGACTCTAGTTTCTCCTGTTCTGAATATTTTAGTGCCAGAGTGCTCAGGCACAGGCTGAGACAGAAACACACAGTTGATTTGAAATGTTTGTAAATTCTATAGAAATTCATTGATTTCTGTGGCAGGCATTTCAAATTGATGCAGATTAAACAGATTAAGATATTCCTACAAATGGAAATCCAAGAAAGGTTTAACAAAGAAAACAGTGCAACCTCTGGCCTCTAAATTGAGCTACAGATTTAGGATTTAAATATAGAGGTAAATTAAATGCATTTTAACCATAACGATTCTCCCGCTACTTTTCTAACAAAGTTTGGTGACTTTCTGAGCAATGACTTCAAGTTTTCTTCTCCTTAGGAAAATGCAGGTTATTTTTCCATAAAATGAGGGATATGATTTCGTGTTATCCAAAATAATATGCTTCTCTGATACATAAACTGAACTTCTGGCATTGTATGAACCACAGAACATCATTTTATTAACATCTTCCCAGAGTTATTCTAGATAGATAGAACTGTCCACTTCATCTCCCAGCCTGCAATGATGTTAACATCACAGTATTCTCACCAAAATCTGAAAGATCAATGCTTTGCTCCAGTTCTCAGAGAGCACAGTATTTTTCATTTATTGTAGCAATATTTTGCAGTATTTACTGTTCTTTATTGTGAGAGAGAGTAAATATTGTGAGAGGAAATACAGACAGAATAAGAAGCAATGAGAAAAAAAAGAAAAAAGAAGAAAGTAGAAAAGAAAGCCTGTACAAGGACATGAGGATTAAAAATTTCGTAAGAAAGAAGGCAAACATGGGCAACAGAACAAAAAAAATTTGCAAAGGCACAGACAGTTCTCTTACTGATATATTGTTTTTTCTCTACTATGAATCCACTGAAGTATGGTGGGTAGTCATGCAAATAATTTTCCTGTAATCTGCCAGTACAGTCTACAGAAAATGCTGAACTGATAATTTCAAGGAGCTCGTCAGCAATATTTTAGACTTTTTATTTTTTAAAGTGGTAGTTAAGGGTTGTATTTCATAGAATCATAGAACGTTTAGGTTGGAAGAGACCTCCAAGATCATCCAGTCCAGCCTTTGACCAACACCATAAACTAACTACTAAACCATGTCCTTAAGGACCAGGTTTTTAAATGTCTCCAGGGATGGTGACTCCAACACTGTCCTGGGCCATTCCAATGCCTGACAACCCTCTCAGTGAAAAAATATTCCCTAACATCCAGTCTAAACCTCCCCTGGCATAGCTTCCATCCATTGCTTCTGGTCCTCTCACAGTTTATTAAGGAGAAGAGGCTCTTTCCCTCCTCACTCCAGCCTCCCTTGAGGCTGCTGTAGAGAGCGATGAGGTCTCCTTTCAGCCTCCCCTTCTCCAGACTGAACAACCCCAGCTCCTTCAGCTGCTCCTCATAGGACTTCTGCTCCAGGACCTTAATGAGCTTTGTTGCCCTTCTCTGGACAATTTCAAGCAACTCTCTCTGTTGCACTGTTAAGGAAGGGTATGTGTTTATTATCCTGATTTGGCTGATTTCTAGTGTCAGTATTTTGCCTCCCTAGCACCTAATGGGAGGCAGGGTGGGACACACCTTGCTTTGCTGTACTGTGTAATGAGGTCACCCTGTGTGAATAAAGAAGTAAAAACCTTGTAGACTCGAACATTTCATACACTGTTTTCCAGGATTATGTTTTAAACACCACTGATCTGTAAGTTGAAGGCCAGGTGCCCATTGTTACCAATTTCAGATTTCATAGTTTTACATTTTAAAGGTACTTCATTTTGCTTTTATAATATGCCTATAAGGAACCTCTTTCCTCTTTCCACCAGGTGTGCTGAAATACCAGTTAGAGCTGCAACTGAGATCCCAGAATAGGGATCTACCTGGCCTGCATTCCAGTGAGGAAGCATGGAACTGCACTGGAGTAACTACCACCAGTAACTGCAAGGCACCTACATCTTCCTCCCTCTGAGCCAACACAGAAGGTAAGGAACTCTAAGGTCACTCACTTCTTAGTTCAAGGTGTGGCAATTTATGCTTCACTGCTGGGAATCTTGGGGTTTCAGTCCTCAGGCAAAATAAGCAAGGAACACAGTCTGAGGATCTTGCTCTAGAGGCCAGGGCTCCAAGTCAGGGTGTCAGCTGGAGAAGCAGCATGTGGACCATGAGCAATGGACATTAAGTGCCAGTCATCCTTGAAGGCTGAAATCTAAACTCTGAAGTGGCAGGAAAGGATCTTGGTTGGGTTGCCTTTACTGAGGTAGCAGGGTCATCAAAGATTTACTTTGTTGAGAACCAAAACTAATAGCAAATGTAATTGACAAATATCTTTGTCTCCATATTTCATCTCATAAACTGATAAACTACCCAGATATTGTAGCACTCACTTCTAGTGTTGGAGCTATCCCACACAAAACAAAGTCCCTTCAACTATGATTTCCCACCACAATGTTAAAAAACAACTACTCTGTATGTGCTGTTTTCTAAAACTGTAAAATTGGCACTCACCACAGAACACCTCTTTTTTCATTATATTAAGAAACCACGTTCATTTTAAAAAAGGGGCTTGATAACAGGATGTCTCCAATTTCCTATGCTGCATTCTAGTGCTGTAAGCAGTAGCTTCAAGCCAGCTCAAAAAACATTTTACCTCTTTCAGAGGTGAAAGTGCAAAGGGACAGCAAACTATCAGAGAAAACCTAAAAACGACCCAAAATTAACTTTGGGCCCTAGCAAGTCCATATGTACTCAGTGGAGTACTTCAAATAGGTTTTGAATGTCATTCTGAAAAGAAATGCTTCTCTGACTGGAAAGTTAAATTTATTGTTAACTGGGTTCATGTTAAAAGAAACCCCATAATAAGTAATGGGTTCCACCTCTGTTTGTCTACGTGTACAGAAAGAGGATGCTACATAGGAAGTTCTCACTCTTTTATAAGAAATGTATAAAATCCCACAATGACAATGAGGAGAAACCATGTGCACACGTGCACAGGGCAGAGAGGGAACGAGAGGCATGAGTTCCTAGAGGATATAACAGGAGAAAGAAAGGTAGTATCTGTTTCATGAAGAATTTCCTGCCAAAAGGAAGACAATAGTTTTTTTAAGCCTTTTGTTACTTTGGAGCATCCAGAAGCACGATGAATCTTGTAGAGTATGGCATTAAAAAAAAAAAACAAAAATAAACTGATGCACTGTGTAGACTCTTCCTTTACCTGGAGACAGAGACCTTCAACATTTCTGCTTACAGGTTTAGAGGTTCAAAATTCGAAACATTTCTTTTAAATACTTGCATTTAAAGTCCCAACAAGATAAAAGTGCTAACTTTACAAGTATCCTGTGGCAAGGGAGAAATGAAGTTCTCACAGTATCACAAGTATCTATGCAGAATATTCATGTTGTAAACGTTTGCTCTGGCTTTTCAACTCTGTTTTTAAATCCCACATTGCCCATAATATACTAAACTGATGACAGGATTGCATTCCTAAGTAATTCAGCTCCTTTGCTGAAAGACAGAGTACCTAATCTAACTTTAGCAGTAAAGATCTGAATATATTTGTTAATATTTTACTGAAAACTATGAGTGTTTTCCATGGTTGTAGAGTAACAGTTTGAAAACAAAACTGTGAGGATATATTATATAAATACTCACATAAACTGCCTTTTTTTTTTTTTTGCATACTTAAGCAAGCATTAGATCAGCCATTTACAATTCAGCATACTACAGCAAATGCAATAACACCTAACTATTTTTTTTAACACATCGACCCCATTATATGCTTTTATGTCACTATTATTTTATTTCATTTTCTTCTTATTTTTCCCTACTCCAGTTTATGGTTTTTGCCACATGTAAGTCATAATCTGTATTCTATCAGTATTCTTTGCTTTTTAACTCTCAAAGCCTATATTAAAAGATACTTACACCTTGTAACTCCCTTCTATCCATGATTTAAACCTATTTTTGCTTAGAACCTAGTACAGCTGGGAGATACAAATTATTTTCAAATAGAAACTGGAAGGAAGATATCATGAAACCGCATTTAATATATTGCATTAGTCAACAGTTAAAACCATTTTTACTGTTATTTACTAATTTTGATCTCTAATCTTCTGAGAGAATAACAATTCAATCATGATGACCACCACTATCATCTCCTGCATCACAAACTTTGACTAAGCCATGACCTTCTTAGTTCTAAAACTTACCACTGTTATGCTATAGTCAATGAATTTTCCATGTATAGTTGACTATCATGCTGCAATCACCCACAGATCTGAAGCATGTGATATGCAGATTAAGTGCAGAGATGATCTAAGTTGATGCTAATTTTCAGATCAGCTGTAGACTTTCAGTGCCACATTATAAAAAGCCTCTGCCTCATGAGCCTATCAAAATGCTTTGCAAGCCATGCCTAACTCCTGACTAAAAAACTGCTCTCCTCTTTGCAGTTTCATTGCCACCACACAACCAAATGTTTTTGTCTGGTTAGGAAACTATTTCATTGCCTTTTGGCAGCCATGTAGGCTACCATCAGTCAGAAAGACTGGTACTTGGTCAATGTGTGAAAATTCTTATGGATGCTTTGATTAAGATGAAATTTAACCTTCTTTCCAGTCAGTTCTTCCTTGGGCAGACTGCTCAGCATATAAATTGTGCCACTTGCACTCTACTTTTTCTCCATTGATGTTGCTAGGTGTATTATTTCTATATTCTACCCTCCCAGAAGCCCCTCCCAGTTTCAAACAGACAACTATGGATACAGAATTATACAATTATAGGATCATAGTATTATAGAATCATAGAATTATAGCATCACAGAATTTTCAGGGTTGGAAGGGACCTTTAAGATCATCTAGTTCCCACCCCCCTGCCATGGGCAGGGACACCTCCCACCAGATCAGGTTGCTCAGAGCCCCATCCAGCCTGGCCTTAAGAACTTCCAGGGATGGGGCTTCCACCACCTCTCTGGGCAACCAGTTCCAGTGTCTCACCACCCTCATGGTGAAGTTCTTCCTAACTTCCAATCTAAATCTACCCTCCTCCAGTTTGGATCCATTCCCCCATGTCCTATCACTATATGACATCCTAAAAAAGTCCCTCCCCAGCTTTCTTGTAGGCACCTTTCAGATACTGGAAGGCTACAAGAAGGTCTCCTCAGAGCCTTCTCCTTTCCAGACTGAATAATCCCAAATCTCACAGTCTGTTCATGATTTCAGCAAAAAAATTAAAGTTAGATTGATGCATGCTTTCTCCAAAGACATGGAAATTTTGCCATTTTTAGCAGTGCTATTTAAAACAGGAACTGCAGTGAGTATTTTAGGCTCCAGGGTGCCTGCAGTCAGGACTTGGGAGCCACACAGCTATTAATATGAGCTGACACCCCTACCTACCCACTAACCAGAAGACAGCAACTTGGGTGTATTGTGTTTTCAAATCAGAGAAATAATTGCAAGCAAATGGCAGATCCCATTTTTTCCAAGCAACAGACTGGAAATCTTGCAGAGGTTTTCCTCCATTGCAGTCAGCCTTTTACTATTGCTGTTCTGTGTGTGAAGAGTTTATGTATTTGCAGAGAAAGGAAATTATCTTTCCCTGAACAACTTCTGTCAGTCTCCATCTGTATCAAGTGCCAAATGAAATGCAAGGTTAAAATGAAATTAAACACATATTTATTTTGGCCAGCATTAAAAAGGCAGTCATCACACTCCTGTCTAATATACTATGGAGAAACCTGTTCCTGGAATTTCAAAATTAGAAATAGAGATTTTAGCAGCAACCTACTGTATGTGGCATCACAGAAACCATACGTTTTAATCCACCCTCTGGAATGAGTAACGTTCTAGAATTACATCAGGAGGATTCCCAAAAAATCTATTTTCCCTGAAAGAGTGATACATTTTTGTTTTGAATACCTTAGACTGAGACTGAGGTAAAGATTCACTTCATAAATACAAGTTTCTTTCAATTTCCGTTTGTGGAAGAGAAAGTAATAAAATTATTTTAGCACATTGCCTTATAGTAAGACATTTTTACTCATGCTGAAACAATTGGATGACTGCACAGGATATTTCCTCCAACTCTCAAATTCAAATAACTGTCTAAGGGCTAGATTCCACAACATTTGATACAACCTTTGGAACTGTTCCAGCCTCCTCCATGATGATGCACACACCCTGCTTTCTGGATTACAACCCACACAATTAAAACTCTCTTCCTGGGCCACTGTGTGGCTGACCTATTTTCTATATGTACTTAGCTGACACAAACAATGGCCATAGCCATGTGTAAAGTGGAAGGCATAGCCAAAAAGGCAGACCCAAAAGAGGGTTTCAGACAGCTCTTTCTCCCATAGCCCTATATTGAAATCCAAGTTTGCAGGTGTTTTTTTCCTTGCCCTCAAGCAGAGAGAACATGTCCTTGGCACTCAGGCAGGGACAGCACAGCATCCTGCTCACATTCAGGCAGGTATTCATGCCTAGAAGGTACAGAGAGGGGGTCTCATGGACAAAGAAGCCTCTCAGAATTAAAGCATAAGATCCCAACTTGGTTACCATCTAGGCTTAATGTGCTGCCTGTAAGAAATTAACCTCCTGGTGCAGACTTGTTTGAGGAGGTGGCTTGTTTAAATATTTCCACTAGCAGGGCACCATTCTGTTGGAACAGCTGCTGCTAGGATGAATATGCAAGAAGCAAATCAGTGCACAAGTTGGTGTGAAGTAACACAAAGGAATTACTTTAAGGAGCCAGAGCAGTATAATCAAGAATAATGGCAACCCCACTACTGCTGAGTTCAAGCAGCAGGGAGGGTGCTAAAAGTAGCACTGAGGGGCTAAACTACAGAAGGGGGAATTTCAATCAAGTGAGAATATTAGTTAAAATGCTCCAAAGTCCAATGTGAAAGCAATAGCATATTTAGCAAGGGCATTGATTCCACTTAACAAAACTGCCATATAATGGGAAAGATGAATGAAAAACGAGTGGAAGGGAATATTGCAAAAGACAACGCTCTGATAGGGTGAGACTGTCCCAAAGGCTGACAGCCTATGGAAGCCATAAAACCCAAATTTACTTGGGTTCTGAAGCAATGAACAGGGCTTGGTGAAGCAAAATTAATACCTAGAGAATGCATTTGCTGACTTAGGCCACGCAGCAGCAGAAGTGACAGCAGTGAAACCTGCACTCCTAGGAAAAGGAAGTAGATGTCAGCTTGCATCCAAAAAAAAGGATGAGCATCCTCTATCAGCTACAGGCCACAAATGAGGAGCCAAAATGACAAAGAAGCACTCACACTGACCCAAGAGCAGCATCACCTGTGCAGGGCAACCAAAAAACTGGAAGAACAGCATGATACTGAATGAGGAGCAATCACTACCTGTGTTACAAGTGAAAGGCTTCATTAAATGGTCTTCTCAGTTGTTTGGTAACAGGTGGATTGATAAGCAGATAAGCAAATATTGCTGCCTTTACTAGAAAAAAATAAATGTGTTGTTTACAAATGCTCAAAGCATGCTGAAGTGAATATTCAATGTCATATGTGACATTTGGCTTAATTTAAATTTCAATTGCTAAAAATCTTAATTGCAACACTACACATATAAATAAATGTGGTGATTTTTAATAAGCCCATGGACAATAAAGATCTTTAAAAAGGAAATAGTACAAAATCTGTGAGGAATTCCAGCAAAGTAACTCTTAATGACAGCTTTCCACAGCTCAATTTTTATTTGCTAATAAAATGTGCAAGCTGAAACGTGATTTCTAAATATAATTATGAAAAAAATCCTTAAAACATGTCCAGTAGTTTCCAAAAACTATTTTTAAACACTTTCTTTTTTTATCTATACTGAACTTTTTGTAAGTAATTAAGTTCATATAAAAAAAGGAAACTTGCTGATAGAAAATACAGCTAGTACCTCCTAATGCATATTTCCTAGTTGATAATTCAGAATCTATTTCCTTAGATTACTGGGGTACTTGATTTTTTTTTTTATTTTTTTTTTTAACTAAGATACAGTCTACAATATTTTTTGGCTTAAAATCTCATTTCAGTAAAAAGGAAAATAGCTTTACTTACTAAAAACTTTACCTACACTTCTTGGATTGCTTATTTTGAGTCTCAGTATTTTTTAAGAAATCCAAGCAGATGGCATTTATCTTCATAAAGGCTGGGATATTTTTATCTTTTATTATATGACATAACCAGGTTTTGACTGCTACAAATGTTTTGAGTATTATATTTTATTATAAACTCTTATTTGTGTTTTGATTTCACTGTGAGATCTGCTTTGACAGAGACTGTCATAGAATTGTGATAGATCGATTTTTTTAAAGAGTGTACAAATGAGAATAAGACCAAATACAAGACTTTAGTACTTACTGTTGTGGACATGACATTAAAAACTAATCTTGACTTCTCATTTTTAACTGTGCATCGAAAACTTAATTGAATAATTTAAGTGAATACTCAGCAAGTGAACCAGTGGGATGGGGATGGTGAGCTGTTTTATTGATAATGTCAAAACAGGGCAAAAAAGCTCCCGTAGAAATAAATTCCTCACCTTCTCCTTCAGCTCTTGACTCATGATCTTGCACTGTCATGACTTCTAATAGCTACATGATTTCATGGAAAAAAAAACACAGCCAAGGGATCTCAAAATGTGATTTCTCTCTTTCTCCACCCTTGCTTTCCCTGCCTGCTTCAGATCTGCATGAGTTCAGCAATTGCTTTTGTCTCTGAGAACGCGAAGCACAAAGGTTTTTATATCACCACTACAGTATTCCTCACGCTTCCTTACAGTCCTCTAGTTTATTTCAGGTTTTTGCTATTGGCAAAGCAAAGTGAGCAGTCCTCAGAACAGCAAAATGTATGGCCATATGTAGCACCCCAGAGCAACACAATACAAGCAAGAAACTCCCTTACAATAGAGAACTTCCCCTTCTTATATTTGTACATATTCTCTGGTTGCTTTAATTACTTAAATGCTCTGATCAACTATGTAAAATAATCTGTTACCCTTCTTTCTTTCCAGCATAGGCTGTCACCACCTTTTGTTCCTAACCATAGAAAAGCAGTAGATCTGCTGATGTGATTTAAAAGTATATGCTTGCTTGCATCTGCTTTAAGTAGTTTGAAAACAAATAATCACAACTGTTAGGGAGTGGTTCCATTGGGAATTTTGCCTTAGGAAAAATGGTAAGATTAGACCATTTCCCAAACAGTAAAACACTTTGTTCTGTTCATAGAAAGATTAAACTCTTAACACTTGTTATGCTCCGTTACATTCTTCTGTAACTCTGTATTCTGAGACTTCAGAATGGAAAGTCTGAGTAAATAAAAATCTCTTTTTTCCTACTAGTATTTCAGCTATCAAAAGTCTTAACATTTCTCTTTAGACCAACCACTACGCAGCACATTGTGCAACCTGTAACCCAGTGAAAGTGCATTGCCCAAATACAGCATTACCACGAGTTCATTTAAGTGCAATACCGTAATTTTTTAGTAATACTACAGCCTTGCTTAGGACTTTTTACATATCAATTTATCCTTCAGACTTAAAAAGCCACCTCAGTGAGAATAAGTGACCAGCTCTGAAAACCAAGCCATTTTAGAAGCAGCACTAGGTCAAGCTTGGGAGAGTACAAAAGATGTATAAAAGTGCTCCTTTGCATAGAAGAGAAAAACTTTTCAGGCAACGGATATTTATATACATGGATGAATTTATAAAGAGACCACTAGGCCTAGGCTTGTAATGGTTGATGAACTTTAGCCACAGAAACAACTCTATCCACTTAGAAAATTAATTGCAAGCCTGCAGCCTTGAAAAAACCTAGAAGAGCAAAGCTAAAAAAAAAACCTGAAAAACCAAACCACCAATCCTAATGAATACAACAGGGTGGGGTTTCATTTGATTTTCCTAGAAAAAGAACAACTGGAATAAGAACAGAAAAAGGAAAAGGAAAAAAAAAAAAAAAAAAAAAAAGAAAAAGAAGAAGAAAAAAAAAAGGAAAATAAAAAAATCGTTAGAGCATCAGTTATGTGACTTAGTATAAGGTTTGTATCTAGTTCACGAGGTGCAATGTCACAAGTTACTCTGAAAACCAGGTAAGAAACCTTCCCTAAGCCTAATGCAGTCAAAAACAGCCTGAATGGGTTTAATTAGCCTGACGGGCAGGAGCAGTTAGCAGATTCTTAGAAAGCCTCACAATGCACAAAGGCCCCGTAGTAGCCCTCCCGGCTGCAGCCCGCAGGCAGCTCCCACCCCGCTCCCAGCCCCGCAGTCGCCACAGCTCTCGCCCAAGCCCATATTTGGCTCGGGGCGCGCTGCGAAGGGGCTCGGGGAGCTGAGGGGAGGGGGCTCCCCGCCACTTCCCATCCCGCATCCCGGGGCTCAGACCCTCGCCGCACGCCCCGGTGAGAGACCTCGCCCTGCCCGCACCCCGCACCCCTCACCCCGCACCCCGCGGGCAGGGCCGTGCTCCCCGTCCCAGCGCTGTCCAGGGTCCCCACCGCGCCCCGGGAGCCGCTCTTTCTTCCCGCCTTCCCTTCTCCCTCCCTCACTCCCTCACTCACTCGCCATGGCGTGACCCGATCCCGCACGGCCCCGCCGAGCAGCTGAGGGCCAGGGCGGTGCTGCCGCTCCCCGGCGCCGCAAAGGTGTATTTGGGGAGCGGGCGCGGCGCGGCGGCGGGAGGGGGCCCGGCGGGAGGGACCTCGACGAGGACCCAATCAGGACCGGGGCGGGCGGTTCCGGACCGCTGAGGGGCGGTGTCGGCGGCCCGGGGAAAGGCGGTGCTGCCCCCGCTGTCCCTCGGTGGGGCTGGGCCGTCGCCGAGGCAGTGTGGCGGTGGTGCGGGGCTGCGGGGAGCAGGTATCGCCCTGTCGCGACAGGGGTGCGTGTTTCATAGAATCATAGAATGGGCTGGGTTGGAAGGGACCTCAGAGATCATCAAGTCCAACCCTTGACCCATCGCTGCGGTGCTAGACCATGGCACTGAGTGCCACATCCAGTCTCTTTTTAAATATCTCCAGGGACGGAGAATCCACTGCTTCCCTGGGCAGCCCATTCCAATGTCTGATCACCCTCTCTGTGAAGAAATTCTTTCTAATATCCAACCTAAACCTCCCCTGGCACAACTTAAGTCCATGCCCTCTTGTCTTGTTGAAAGTTGCCTGGGAAAAGAGCCCAACCCCCCCTGGCTCCAGCCTCCTTTCAGGGAGTTGTAGAGAGCGATGAGGTCTCCCCTGAGCCTCCTCTTCTCCAGGCTGAACACCCCCAGCTCCCTCAGCCTCTCCTCACAGGACTTGTGCTGGAGTCCCTTCACCAGCCTGGTTGCCCTCCTTTGGACCTGCTCCAGGACCTGTCATCAGGGGTAGCGAGGTTCCTGATGTCTTTTCCACACCAAGCAGCCCTGCAGATGCTCTTCAGTTTGCAAATCCTGTGCTACCGTACTTGTCTTATTTGCACTGCTACCACGGCTTTGATTTAATTGTTGCTGGTGGTTTTCGGTGCAACCTACAATACACACGTTTTTACTGTAGTTTTGTAATGTGTCTCTTGCAACTGAGGAACAAAGGGAGACAATACCTTCCCATGCCAGGACAGAAAACAAGAATCATTCAAACAACTTTGAAATATTGGAGAGCCTGGTTCAATTTAGAACATAAATTCATTAAGCACTTTTTTTGTATAGTTATCCAAGCCTGAAATCTTAATTCTTGCCTGTCATCATCGAAACAGAATGAAACGTCCACAATTTTTCAATCTTCACAAACACCAGAGCAAGTTCTTAGTATTTTCAATGTGAGAACACTGGTTCCTGGAAGCCCAGAGTAAAAAATGGTTATTTTGTTGGACTCAGGCAATCAACAGTGACTGACCTCATGGTAGGATTAGTTGCCCTGTCAAGTAAGATGGAAGCAAACATAAGATTTTACCAAGAAAAACTGTTGTTTTAAGATGAAGGATGAGTTGGCAGGAGCACCATACGTACACATTGAGAGATGAGGGTATCCTTTCTTGTAGCTCAGTGCTGGAGCTTAACAAGCTAGTGTGGAAGAGAGTTGAAATCAACCCAAATACCACCAAGTGGCTTTAAACAGACCAGTTTTACACATGGGAGTGTATCAAAGCTCAAGGTGTGAATGTTTTGTTGCCTCCCTGACTGTTAGAACTGGAAAACGATTTTAATAAATACATCTGCTTCACACCACCCTTCATTCCCTGTAGTGTAAAGAGAAACTTCTTAACTATAGAACTGATTAATTCCTTCAACTTCAGCTGAAAATAACCCACTAAAGCCCATTTTGTTGCCATTCCTGAAGTTATTGACAAGCAACATGAAGTTTAATTGAGTGGTAGAAGGCCTAGGACATTATGTACCTCACAAAATTCCTGTATTAATAGATTATGTGTAGGTGTAGTCTTTTGCCTCCAGTTGCAAGGCAAGATGCAGTCTCCCTAGAGTTTGACCTCACCTGCAAACTACCCTAACTCCTGCTGCTCAGTCTCTATTTTCTTGCCTCAGGAAAACAGCTATTTCTTTAAAAAAATTTAAATATGGAGAATGAGCCTCAGTAACTGATACCTCAGTAATGAGTAACTGATATAAATCAATTCCATTCTCAAATTTCTGTACCAAAAGGGAGCAGAGAGTGTCTGTTGCACAGAGAATGCCTATTTCAGGATGCGCTGTGCAAATTTAGATATGAAGATCACTGCAGTGTAAACCTGTTGTATCCAGTGCTGCAAATTAATGCTAAGAAACATTTGGACATTTGGTGAGTAACTGGATCATCAGCACCCAAATGTCTCACAAGGTTCTTGAAAAAACACTGCTTATCCCTATCACATCAATTGCTATGAATGTACTAATAATAACCTGCAAACTTGCATCAAATAAAAGACAAAATTTTTGAGAATAAGAGCTTTGCACTGAGTATTTGAAAGAAAAAAATAATATTTCAAATTCTCTTAACTGAAGTAGTAATATAAGGTGGTATTTGTTTTACTTCAGGCATTGAAAAGTTAGTTCTCTAAAACCAGGTTTCACAAATTTCTTTAGTAAAATCTTAAAAATACTGAAAAGGCACCATGAAAAACTTATGTCACACTTATAAGCGGCTATATCTTTTTCAGTTTCTATTTTAAAATTAAAAGTCTCTTTTTGACCAATAAAATTTAAAGATTATGTTATATAAAGGTGTTAAGATATATGTATAATCAAATATGAGGGCATCATAATTCAAAGCATAATTAGCACTCCTAAACTGCCATTTACTGGCATCTGCTGTGTTTAAATCAAGTTCTCAAAATCACATAACTTCAAAGAACCACCTCTCAAATTTATCATATCCCCCGTGGCAACTGAAATTTCTGAAAATACAGAAACCTACAGCCCAGAGCTGTGGTGCTGAGCAAGTGATGGCTCAGCTTTGATACCTTCTGGCAACAGCATGGTGGGACTGAAGGTGCTGGGAGATCTCAGAACTGCAGAAAGGCTGAGGCTGGAAGGTGCCTCTGGGCTTCAGCTGTCCAGCCCTGCTGCTCATAGCTGGGGCAATTAGAGCATGATGCTCAGCATGTTCAGCCAGGTTTTTAGGATCTACAAGGATGAGGACTCCACAACCTCTGTAGGCAACATGTTGCAGTGTTTGACAGCCCTCATGGCAAAAAAGTTTTTCCCATGTTTAAATGTAATTTCCTGTGTTTCAGTTTGTGCTCACAGCCTCCTGTCTTTTCACGAGAGGTTACTGAGAAGATTCCAGCTCCCTATTCTTTTCTCTTCCAGCAGGTATTTATACCAGGGAGACATGGATAAGGTCTCCCTGAACCTCCTCTTATCTAGGCTGAACAGTCACAGCTCTCTCAAACTCTCCCCACATGGCAGGTGCTGCTGTCCCTTAGTTATTTTGGCAACCTTTGCTGGACTTGCTGTAGTCCACCCATGCCTATCCTGTACCAGGGAGTCCAGACCTAGACACATCACTCTAGATGTGTTTCACCAGTGCTGAGCAGAAGGGAAGCATTACCTCTCTCAACCTGCTGGCTGTGTTCTTTCTAATACAGGCTATGTAATAATTACTGCAGGTCAAAAGATATTATTTGCCTTTATCACTGACACTGCACGTAGCATTGTTGCATCTGTATGGCACTCCCCTTCACCTAGTGGTCTGTTTGACTGTAGTCCTGCACTCGTTTAGGTTTTCAGCTTTTGAATACAATCTAGTCACTCTGACTCCTCATGGACTCCTTGGCTCACTTCACCTCTAGTTGAAAGCAGAAGTAAGTGATGGGGATATGCTGTGTGTATTTTTTTCAAGGCACACAAACTTAATTCTTGCCTTAAAAATAGCCCTTGGCTTTGTAACCTTGATTTTTTTTTCCCCATTATGTTCCTTGTTTGCAATTTCAAGTTCTGCTCCACTCATAATTATACATTTTCAGTATTGCCATTCAGTGGCAGTTTTTGGAGACATCCATGAGGAATATGTTAGCTCTTCATTCCAGCACAGAGGAGGAGCACATGACACCAAAAGTTGACAGTAACCTGATCTATGACACTAGTAATCAAATTTGGTTGTTAGGGAGCAAGAAGTGGCAATTATTTCTGAAGGTGGGTGAGAATATGAAAACTGAAAAAAAAATATTGTATCATTCTCTTTTCAAGAGCCTCCTAAGATTGATCTAAATGTCGAAAAGTGTGCTGCAAACCGAAGACTTAATTCAAATTTACACTAAAAATTATTTTTTCATCTAAAATATATCTTAACTGAGATTAGCTGTGAGTTTTGGATTCCTCTGCCACCTGGTTGGTATTCTTTTATTGCTTCACTTGTTCTTGCTCTAAGGAGCTGAAAAGATTACAGAAAACATGACCACTGATGTGCCTGAAGGCAACTACTGAACTTCCCATTAAAATGATATCAAATTTAGAGGATGTTTCAGTGATTTATCCACATCTAGTTCAATTTGTCTCTTTCAGGACAATGTTAAATCATCTCAGTTAGAAATTGCTTATCCTCAAGGAACATGCATCTTGCTGTTTGGAAATACACAGCATTTCAGAAGGGTGCCAATATTAGAATGTTTTTCCTTCCCCTTTTGCCACTGAAAGACTCCTTTTCAAATAATACACATCATATTCTGTCACTCAGCTTTGGACAGCCAGATCTGCGTGTGTATCAGGACTAATGCCCACATTTTCACCAAGTAAAGTTTTGTACAGAATTTCAAGTCTGCCTTGAAAAAGCGTTGTCTTTTAATGAATGAATAAAAGCACAGGTTCTTTCATAGGCTTCATGCAAGCAACCAGTCCTAGAACACAAGATTTCTGAGGATCAAAGGAATTTTGTTGCTCCTGCAAATTTTCTTGATAAGCAGCTATTTCCTTAAGGGCAAGCTAGATTTGCTGTGTGTCCTCTGACAGTATGTTTCTATCTTGTATAGAAAGATGATTTTGTGAAGTTCATTTGGGGATTTACCATGGAGAGACAGAAATGTTACAATGGTTCTAGAAACCATAACAGATGAACAGGATTCTCAGCTTTCCTCTGCATTGGAAGTTACAGGTATTCCAAGTTCCTGTGGAAACATATTCCTCTAGAGGGATTTGCTTTCTTGCCCAACATTCTTATATTCACTCGGAAGATTAAGTTTTAATACATCTTTTTAGACTAGGAAGTAGTGATACTTGGCCAAAGGATGAATGTATTTAATTTTTGAAGTCATATTTAGGAAGCTTTCAAATTTAAATAGAAGTTCCAGCTTGAGTAATTGAAACACTTTACATCCTCCTCTAATTTAAATTGTTATGGCATCTTTCCTGTCCTGAGTGAGTTGTTATGAAAGCTTTGTCATGCATTCTACTAAACATTGGCTATGCCTATGCTGTGTGATCCAGAATAATTTTTCATCTCCGTGCTCCAGGTGCATGCCCTGTTGACACTGACTTTGTCTCCCAGGAGATCTGTGTTGTTTTCTGTTTTCCACTGTGCATTGATTTCCATGCAAAAAAAGCCCTAGGCAGGCAGGCAGCAGAGGAGCAGCTTCAGAGTGCTCCCAGAGAGAGAACAGAGCCCAGGGAATTAGGAGTGAAGGAAACAAACACCGTAAAGTGCCTTCATACTGATGCAAGTTTTAGCCTTTTTTACATTTTATCTTCAGATTAGTGACTTGTTTCCTGTATGTACAGGAATTCAGGTCTAAAATTTTTTTTATTTCTTGGTATATAAGAACCTTGATAGACAAAGATCAGATTATTCAACTATGAAATTAATTTCTTACAGATGGGGAAGACACAGCTACATTAGACAGTAGTGAAAAACTTGGAATGTAGACATTCCAAACTGATTTCTTTGCTATTTAGCAGACTTTCATTGATACTGTCAGTTACTATCAGAAAAAGGTATTTATTTCTAAACTGCTCAGTTTTGAGAAATGTTTGTTTTATGTACTGCAATCCAATGCTATAATGGCACCCTTTTGTCACAGTTTCTGAATATTAGCTTATTTCAGGTGTTAAAGAGATGTGAGAAGAAACAATCTGTGCACAAGTTGGCAGGCATATCTGAGGTGTTAATTTTAGCTGCTGTCTTAGTATTTTTGAAAGTAAGATCAAGTATAATTCTTGTGCATAACAGGAATTCTCATTTATATTTCATTCTCCGGTCTTCTAAATTAGATAAAATTGCATAATTACATCATTATAAAAATTACTCAGTTGCTTTTTGTTAGGGAGATTCTGTTTGCATTGTTTCAAGTACAATAGGTTCCAGCCATTTTTTATATATTTGGGTACTATAAGAGTGCAAATGTATGCTAAGATTCATCTTACTTACACATAATCTCTAAATTTTCTGTGGATATAATGCCTCATTAAAACATTCCTAAGCAAATTCATGAATCTTACATTTTGGATCCTGTTTTGCAAACATCTGGATCCACTCTTGATTTTGTGGGAAACTAAAGAAAATAGAACACAGTATTGAATCATCATCACTGTCAAGGCAAGAGCATTGTTTGCAAATAAAATTAGGTTGACCTCAGTTTTGCAAATGCTGTTTTGCATAGGTAAAGGTTTCCTTTTTATTTTAATTACCTACCATGGCAAAACTTGCTGACCACACTGTCCACAAGGTAGAGTTTTTTGTTTCCAGTGTTTGTTCCTGCACCACTTTAGTTTGCAAGCTCTTAGCTTGGTTCATATGGAGTTAACACTTAGATAACTTTGCTAACTTGGATAGTAAAGGTATTAACATCAATAAATTCTAGCTCTCACCAGTTTTTACTGAATTCTGCAAATTTTGAATAGGCTCATCATACTGCAAAGAACTGACTGGAATTGGGTTTCTAATTAATCAGAAAATGCCTCCAATGCTTCTTCTTCCCCCCCACTGTTAAATTGTGTTGTTTTAGTAAATGCAAATAAATACTGAGCTACAGTGACCTCATTAACATCAGTACATCTAGTCAGAGAAATCATGGGTAGATAATGGAAACCTAGCTCAAAATTCGTATGGAGAAAAAATAACTCAGTCTTTTCTCAGGTTATTCTTTTTGAGGAAAATAGAAAAACACTAAAGAAGGAAACTGTGTCACACAGGACTTCTCATGGACTATGCACATACAGGCATCCCTATTCTCATGTCTGGAAGCACTCAAACAAATGGGAACTGCACTCTCAAGGAGTTTCCTGTACATTTCTTCCTCCTGCCTGTCAGATCTTTCCTTTTTTCTCTTTTCCTTCCCTGACCTCTGCCCACCCCAATCCCCCCTTCCCTCTCCCTTCTCCAATCCCTTTTTCCCCCCTCTTTTCCTTCTCAGCTATAGTACAGGCTACTGTCAGGTAACATTCCTCTTTTGTTTCTTCTTGATTTTTGTGTTCATCTTGTGGTAATACCACATTTATTACACAGAGATAGAAATGGAGTGACTTGCAGGGAACCAACACAAGAACGTGTTAGACACGAACATTTGTCATTTTCCTTTCTCCTCACACTTGCATTTATCACAAAGAATTAGTTCTCGGCAGTGCAAATTGTCCTATAATGAGCCTTACACTCCTTTTGTTCTGTAGACCTTTCCATGGAATAAGTCTCTGAGTAGATTATTTGTATAAAATCAGTACAATAATGCTCTCATTTTTGAATAATTAAGTATGATAGTGAGACAACAAAAGGAGGAAATCTGGAATTTACTTTCTATAATTACTAGAAGCAGAATACAGAAAAGAGAAAAGCAAAAATTCTGACATGCCATAAAAAGAGCTACCTGGCAAAAGATAAAAATAAAAGCAAGAAGAATTAAAAAATGTGAATAATAAGAGTACTAGAACAGTACTGATTTTATTCTTTTGCTGTTCTACCAAAGTTTCCACTGCTAAGTTCTGCTGCATTTGCTACAAGATAGCCAAAAGTAAAAATATGTCCCTGCACTGACTAAGCTTGTACTGTCCAAAATTCTGCTCACAAAAGGTAATAGGGAGAAATTAAATGCTTCAGAAGTGTACTTTGGTGTTGTCAGTCTTACAACAGCTAGTCTAATATACAAAAGGTCCTGAAAGTTAGCACTGTGTGTTAGAGGAGTTTTTGCACAGCTGAATCATGCATCCTTAAAACTGAAGTTAAAGAAATCAATTTTTCCTTAAAGCTCATATGCATTTGCTGTTAGTCTCATCACTTCCCCTAGTACTTATGTAGTATCATTAGGCTGAACATTCTCTTCTTCATCTGTGAAAAATATTCAGAAAGTGAAGTGAAAAGTATGTTTTATTATGTTTGTGATATTTTCAAAGCATATACTCTACACTAGTAACTAACTAGGAAAATACACAAAGCAGACACATGCACCAATGTTTGCTTTCCTCCTCTACATGCCTTTGCTGCCATCACACTGTGACACTTTTTTTTTGTACAAGAACCCCAGATTCTTTACCTCCAATCTGAATTTGAAAAACCAGTTGCTGTAAAGATTGATTGTAAAGTGAAAATATGGAGGATGGAAAGATCTGTGGGTTATTCTGTAAGGGTTTGGTCTGTTCATGGTGGCTTTAGATGTCTGGGTAGGTAAATGAGTCTGGGAAGTTGGTTGATTTTTCCCTTAAGGAAATGAGCCCCTTGGTTAACTATCACAGGCAGCATCAACATGGACTAAGTTATTTACAAAGCCATTAATTTTTCAATTTGCAAGGAGCTATGTAAATACCATTGTAGCTTAATTAGCACCATTTGTAGGTGGTATGTCAAAACTTATCTCTTTATACACACTTTCCTAACCTCAGAAATGTATTCAGCTATCTTTCCTGAATAGGAAAAACACAAACATGTACCACAAAATAGTAAAAAAACAAGGAAAAAAAAATACTGTTGATGAATTTAAATATAACTTTATTTTTATGGTCTGTTCTGGTCTCCTTAACTTGGATTTTTTAGCTGAAATACTTAATAATAGATCTTTCCAGCACATATACAAATAAAGAAAAATGTTTCAGAATGAGGGAGAATAGATTCAAAAAGATTGTTTATGTGCCACTCTAAGAAAAATGCTTAAGTTACTAAGCTTTAGAATGAAGAATCACTTCAGGGGTTCTGGAGTTGGTGCTTCATTGATGTGAATAGGTTCAGATAGGAACACAAACTGAGCTTTGACAGATTTAACTTTTAATTTTTCAGTTTCTAGTATGTAATTTAATATGTAATGACACTGGAAAGTCTTTATTTCTTTAAAACATAAAAATGTAGATGTTGTCAGTGCTATTTTCCTAAAAATAAGTCTGCACTTTGTAAAAAAGTTATAATACTGCTAAAGAATGATCTGCTCAAAGCATATGATAGGATACATAGGCAGGCAGCATATAATGAACCAGATGGTAACCTTTCCCAATATCAGCCTTAAGCAAGTAATTCCTTGATGAATGTAAATATTTGTACCACAGAGCAATAGTAATTTCCAAAGTACAAAACAGTGTAAATTCCTGAAAGTCAACATATAGACCCTAAAGGCTTTTTGAAGTTTTACTCAATATTAACAATCTATTAAAAATTGTAGGAGTCAAGGATCAGTGGAAGTGTCCAAACTTCCACACTGGACTTATTTTTCAGTTGGTCTATGCTTATTTTGAGCACAAAATATCTGCTTGCTGGTTTTAGGTATTATCTGAAAACTGGAAAATTTTCTGTAATTTTTTTTTTTCTTTTTAGTATCCACAATTTTGCAATTATCAAAACTGAGATCCTATCACATTGCTTCTTTTCTTTTAACCTTTGTGTTACTACAGAGCTCACAACAATAAAGAGACCTCCAAATGAGACAGTTCATATGTGGAAGATGTTCTAAGCAGGGGTCACATTTCTTCCATCTATGTTAAATCTATTCCAGCTCTATGTATCAATTCACTAAGTTGCTGCTGTCCCACAGGTGGTTTTGTCACTTGTGATGCACAGCAGCCTCTTTTCAATGTCTCAAATCTCAAAGCATCCAAAGAGACTCCCTGCCTTGGGTCCAAGTACATTGTTGACTTGTAACAAAACCCAGAGTTATTGCAGATGGTATTCACCTATAAAAGTATTTTAAATGGAGCATTCACAGGTGGGTGAATGTGACATAAAGGCACAAAAGATGTTTGATGGCTGGAAAAATGCATGCAACTACCTACATTCTAATTTTAGATCTTAATGTCTACGGGGAGAAAAAACACACTACTGTTCTCTTAATTATCCTATGACTTCTGGACTTAATTATTCTATGATTCCTGGAAGGAGTGAACTCTTGAGACATTCCAGTGAAAAAGTCAATATCCCTTGATAATGAACTAAACTGAATGAAACAATATGTTCCTTCCTATCAAAATACAGAAGATCTATTTTTTTTTAAAAATCATCATTACTCTGGAAAAGGCTAATGAGTGAAAAACTGAAAATAAATAGAGTCTTCTATGCTTCCACTAAAATGTTGATTCCCATTATATTTTTATTACAGGGAAAATGTCACAAATGACAAATATTTTAAATATACATATTATATAAGATTTCCATTACTGTCTTTGCAGTGACATATTTTATTATATCAATAGTTTATTTTCAATAGCTTTCCAAGCAGGAAGGGGACAACATGAAATGAGATTTTCAAGTGGCTGTAGCATCTTCTAATAGGAAGGTATCAATTTCTACAGAAACGTGGAAAATGACACCAAAATGTATTAAAGGCCAAAAGGTAGAAAACATCAGCATCCCTAAATATTGCAGGCTTACTCTGTTCGCATGCAGCTTCCATGCCTTGTGTCCAAAAATCTCTTACTTGAGTCCTGGAGTGATGAATTAGTTGATTAACATTGTTTTTGGTTCAGTGAACAAATTGTCCTATGTTCCTTTGGAATAGATTATATGCTTGAGATTGGATTATTATCCCTAGTTAAAAAAATATATTCTTGCAGAAAAGTGCATTTAAAAATGCAATTATTCTCTTCTATGGGAAATATATTACTTTGTCAGATAAACAATTTAATAAACCAATTGAATTGAAGCATTGATAGGGCCTATGTGAAAGCTTATTATGCAATTTCAAAAGGACTCTATTGAAAGAGAGATAAAGGCTTTTAGTCATAAGCAAAAAATTATTTATTTCTTTAGCAGCTAGGATGGCAGTGCTCTTTTGTACAGTCATGTTCACATCTGTGCTTAGGAGAGTAATGTGCAAAATATTCAGCCTAGCAGGGTGAGGCAAGCTCTTTTATGAATATTAACAAGGGTGACATCCAGATGATACAGCACATAACCTGGGAGGAACCCTCTGTAAATTTTTGCAGTGATGTCTCCGGAGTGTCAAACTATTTTATGACTTTTGGCCTTAAGCTTCTAGCCACTGACATTGCTAGGCCTATACACAAACTTGAAGTTTAATGTTGTATTTGAAGAGTTTGCCAAGAAGGAGATCAACACAAGTCTCTTACCTAACATGACTACTGTAAAACCTCTTCAGGGACCTGCTTGGTAGGGTGCCATGGGTTAGAGACCTGAAGAGGAGTCCAGGAAAGCTGGCCATTACTGAAGCATCACTTCCTCCAAGCCCAGGAGCAATGCATCCTAACAAAGGGAAAGACAAGTGAGAATGCCAGGGTGGCCTGCATGGATGAGTAAGTAGCTCATGGACACACTGACATGTAAAAAGAAAGTCTACAGAGGGTGGAAGCAAGGACAGGTAGCCTAGGAGGAGTATAGAGAAGTTGGCTGAACAGTCAGGGATCAGGTTAGGAAAGCGAAGGCTCAGATAGAATTAGATCTGGCCAGACACATCAAGGGCAACAAGAAAAACTTCTACAGGTCCATCAGTGACATAAGGAAGAGGAGGGAAAATGTGGGCCCTCACCAGAAGCAAACAGAAGACCTGCTCACACAAGATATGGAGAAGGCTGAGGTACTCAACAACTTTTTTGTCTCAGTCTTCACTGGCAAGGGCTCTGGCCACACCACCCAAGCTGCAGAGGTGGTGCCATGCAAACCTCATGAAGTTCAGCAAAGCCAAGTGCAAAGTTGTGCACCTGGGTTGGTGCAAACCCAAGCACAAACACAGGCTGGGTGGCAAATGGATTGCTAGCAGCCCCGAGGAGAAGGACTTGGGAGAGTTGGTTGACCAGAAGCTCACTATAAGCCAGTGATGTGCACTTGCAAGCCATAAAGCCAACCACACCTTGGGCTGCATCAAAAGAAGCATGGCCAGCAGGTCAAAGGAAGTGATTGTCCTCCTCTACCCTGTTCTCATGAGATCCCACCTGGAATACTGTGTCCAGTTTTGGAGCTTCCAACATAAGGACACGGAGCTGTTGGATCAAATCCAGAGGAGGTGCAAGAAGATGATCAGGGGTCAGGAGCACCTCTCCTATGAAGACGAGATGAGAGAGCTGCTGTTGTTGATCCTGGAGAAAAAAAGGCTCTGGAGATATTTATAGTGGCCTTGCAGTACCTGAAGGGGCCTACAAGAAAGCTGAAGAGGGACTTTTTATAAGGGTGTTTAGTTATAAGAGAAGGGCTAACGGCTTTAAAATAGAAGAGGGGAGATTTTTATTAGGTATTAGAAAGATATTGTTTAGTGTGGGCATGGTGAGACACTGGACCAGGTAGCCCAGGGAGGTTGTGGATGCCCCCTGAAAGCATTAAAGGGCAGGTTGGACAAGTTTGAATAACTGGTTACATTTTTAAAGTTATTTATATTGGTTTTGCAAACTTCTGGTTTTAAAATAAAAAGCGAGATTTAGATATAGCCCCTGACTCCAGAGTTACAGGCTAAAATAAAAACAATCAAATAACAAAATAATGTGAAAGATTAACAGCTAAGTGTTGTTGAGGGCATGTACCTAGTAACCTCTGAAATTTAAGAAATGTGTGTCTTGCCTATAAAAGAATAAAAGGTTTTAAAGAAATTACTGAAATTATGGATTACCTAATGTGTGAGTCATGGTTTATGTTTTTGTAAGTAACAGTGATTTTTGACCTGTGGAATCTTTATTATCTGTTGTATACCAGAAAAAATACTGTATGAATGTCAGAGCTCTGGTTGATTTTAGAAGGACACAGATTGAAGCAGAAAAAGAAGAAATTACACAAAACTGACAGAAAGCAGGACATGTGAAAGTGAGGGAGGAGAAGAAATAATTCTGGATATTTTTAGTTCTGCTCTTTGATCTCCTCTACTGACCAGCAAAATATAATGTATAAAATTTCACAGAAAGAAGAAATCAAACTTATTTTAAATATATATAAAATTTGTAAAGAGATTTTATCATATTTTTTACTTCTTGGTGTGGTCAAATACATGGATAGGCATCTTTTAAAATTATTTTGAAAAATGGCTGCTTAACACAGATTTATGGCCAATAAACTTCTTGTTCGATAGAAAGCTCCATCTGTGACCTTCTGAGGGAATAATACATTGGAAAACTACTTTTTAAACATGATCAGGGAAATACACTCAATAGTGCCATAAGATCTTAGGAAACACACTTGTGTACCTGGGCCAAATCCCATCTTTTTACTGTGCAGCAGTTTGGTTTGCTCATCTGCCCATGACTGCCTCATTCCTGGCTGGTGTCTTCTTCTGCCCCCCTTGCTTTGGATCTCTCAAGGCTTTTACCTATCAGAAAAAAAAGTCACAAGATGTCCTTCTTTATTGGCCTTTTGTATGGATGAGTTGTTTAAGCCTTGCTTGAGAAATTGCATGTGCTGTTCCTCCAACCTGTGTCTGTACAGACATCTCACTTGCAGCTCTTTCTGTGTCTGATGACAACAACAGTTGTTTCCATAGCACATCAGCTTTAGGAAAGCAACCTGTGAAAAATCTTGCAGACTGCCTACACTGGGGGCAGTTTTAGCAATATATGTTTGCATTCAGTGAAAAGTCTACCTTTGGTCTGAAAGATGGGATTCCTCACTGTCATAACTGGAGGAATCTTTGCTGCAGATTGCAAAGAAAGAAAACTGTAAGCATAGGAGACACTGATTAATCCTGCTGAACCATTTCTTGCTATGATAACTTCATTATTTTATTTTTTATGTTGGTGAAAGATTATTGCTCTTCTCCATTGTTTTCTCTAAAAAGTAGGATACAACATGACAGCACTACATTTTATTGCTTAACCATACAGAGTGTATCCAAGTGAAAAAATTATTTACTTATGATTTCTGTGTTCCAGAAGGTGATCCACTGTGTCCTGCTCTCATATGCATAGACTTAGAATCATTGAATCGTAGAATCCTCAGAGAAACCTCAGAGATCATCAAGTCCAACAATATTTCCATTTCTTTTATGGATCAGCAGGAATATGCACATTGTAATGTTTGTAATGAATGAGGTTTTTTTTTGTGAAGGGATATTTCAGTGGATTGAATGGAGCTTGCTTTATACAAGAGGATGACAGGCACTGAATAAAGTTATTTAACTTTCCTGCTGCTGGATGATATCAGAACTTACTTGTTATTTCAAAGAAGATATTTTTACCTCTTTAGTCCTTCATGCAGATAAACCCTTGAGTTTATCATGTGAGGTGTTAATTACTAGAAGTACTTATGCAAATATTGCTTGATACTTTGTTAAATGGATTGTATACATTAAGTGCTTTGGTATTCCCAATGGGATGTGTAGGTGTGAGTACTTAGAGCTATAGCACAGATTGAGTCATGTCCCAACTAGAGGTTAACCTTGGCTCATCAGTCTTGCTTAGATCATGGAAGACTATAAAACTCCAGCTCAGAAGTGTTCACCTGCTTTCCCACCACTTCTCTTAAACAGGGGGACATCTGAGCACTATTATTCAGTCCATATATACTGTAATGACCGAATTATCTCCTAAGAACTCATCTATAGCCATGGCAACATATTCAGACAGCTACTCTTAAGAAAGAAAGTCACATATTTATTTGTCTTGTGCTGCACAGCTTTGATCTGGATTAAACTTTTTTCCAGCAGTTTTTCTTAATAAAAACGCTCGACACAAGAAAAAAAATGTTTCCATTTCTACAGTTTCAGAATGAAACTATGCATCTATTTTTCTGACCTCAGCTCAGGTGATTATTTTTCCTACTCAGAGTGACAAGGGCTGTTTGACACATTCATTAGTGTTGTTTTCTCTCAGACAGCTGTTCTACACGTTGCAGGCATGTGAAATACAATTTATATAACGTATCACTTCTTATTTCTGTCTGCCTTTTTTTCAAAAAAAAAAAAAAAAAAAATTCTGGTCAATAAAACCAGCTGCTGCTTATAGATTTGTTCTATGTTCACCTGCCATTATCATTACACCCAGAAGGGGCTAGCTGCAGAAACTGAAGTGCAGAACTCTCTTCACAGGACTGAAAGGTTGGGTTAAAGGCAAGCCATGACATCTATAGATAAGGCAAAAATATAAAGCAACATGGGAATTCAATATCCTCTCCCACTATTTATTTCTGCTGAATGCCATTCTTCAGTGCCTTCAGTTACGCTGCTTCTGGGCCAAATTAATATGAAAAGTTTATTCATTATTCCTTTGGTTTAGAAATTTTCAACACTTGAAATGAAAGCCATAGACTGTCAGAGACCCATGATCTGTGTCCCTGCTTCTGGGGACAAGAGCAACTTGCAATGCACTGCTAGGTGTGCAGCCAGTGCTGCAGGGATGAGGCTCAGAGGGTGACTGCTTCCCCCTGAGCCAGAAGAAATGCCTCTGAAGCTGCAGTTTGAGAATCTCTGACCACATTACAGCATAATGAGCATCCAACCAAAACCACTACCAGATCTGTGCACATTTCTATTGCTGGCAGGAATTAAAGACAAAGCAAAACTGTAACTGTTGGAATTTTTTTTTTTTTTTTTGCCTTTGAGCATAAACAGCCAGTTATGATCACCGCAGCTCTTTTGTTATGTACTTTGCTTAAAAAAGACCATTTGTTAAGCAGCACCTTCATGCTTTCTCATGCTTTTCTCCCAATACCCTGCCTAACAATTAAAGTTTTAAATTTTGTCTCTAATTTCACTTCATCTGAGCAGTATTTTCAGAGTTGTTGATGTGGTTCTAATAAAAAAATCTTGACTGTGTGCTAGCAAAGTAACTGTCTGTCTGATGTAGCAACCCTTAGTAAATGGCCTTCTCCTTAATACCCAATAAATGCGACCCTAATTGCACAGCAAATCATTGTCATTTATCCTTTAGACAGTACATATGCATTCATTCAATAGCTCTTTTTAGCTTTTTGCCTTAAATACTAAGAAAAAAAGGTCTGCACATGCTAGAGAAATTGTCTTTGTTACAAAGAAAATTGAAAATTTATTATTTTGTCTGTTTGATATAGCCCCTTAATACAAACAATTAAACCTGTGCAATCAAAACTTCATTATATCTATTTTCTCTTTACTGATTTATTGTTACATTATTAATCTATATGTTGATTATTGTTGAGGTATATAGAAACATTAGCCATTAATTCCAATGGAACTTTTTAGGAATTGAAGGCAAGGATTTTTGAGATTTACCCTTCCTTTTTCTGATACTCTTTATCTATTCTTTTCCTATCTCTGTGCTGGAACTCAAAATCCCTATTTCCTGCTGTCCACCTACCAAACATGACCTGACAATGGAAAATTCCCACTGTATAGCCTGATCCAGAGCTGCAGGAGGCATATTTGTGATTATGTGACCATGGCTATACACCTTCTCAACCAAAAAAGGGCACTTCTTTCAGGCAGTCATAACTTAAAGAAACCAAACTCTTTGCATTGTAACTACAATACATAGTGCATATCTTCCAAGAAAGCCAACAGCATCCTGGCCTGTATCTGGAATTGTGTGTCTAGCAGGAACAGGGAAGTGGGTCTAGAGAAAAAGTCCTGTGAGGAGAGTCTGAAGGAACTGGGATTGTGTAGTTTGGAGAAGAGGGGGCTGAGGGGAGAACTGATTGCTCTCTACAAATACCTGAAAGGAGGTTGTAGTGGGGTGGGGGTTTGCTTCTTCTCTCACATGAATAATGATAGGACAGGAGGAAAAACCCTCAAGTGCTCCAGGGGAGGTTTAGGCTAGATATTAGGAAGAATTTTCTTACTGAAAGAGTAGCCAGGCAATGGAATGGGATGCCCAGGGAGGTGGTGTAGTCACCATCCCTGGAAGTATTAAAAAACTGTGCAGATGTGGCACTTCAAGACATGCTCAGCTGTGTATGGTGCTTTTTTCTGGGCTGATGGTTGGACTCAGTGATCTTAGAGATCTTTTTCAACCGTGATAACTCTGTGAGTCTGTGTTCCTTGCCAGTTAGGAAGATAGATAATTCTCAGTTTTAGGGTAAAATGGTGTATAGAAAACCTATGAAGAAATACAGTCTTTATACCATCTCTGTAAATCCAAGATGTAGTACTGTGCATATTTTCTGAAGCAAAGAGTCTTCATTAAGAATGCCCAACCTGCTAACACTTTCCTCCTATAGGAGGCCAAACTTCACAGTCAGTACCATGACAAAGGCACAGTTTCACTGTGCCAAGATGTCCAGGGAGGTTATGTGCTTTCTGCCCACATTTTAGAGGCAGGCATAAGGGCTCAGATGAAAAAAAAAGACGCTTTTGCTAGCCATTTCTTTGTGTAGCCACAATTGACCAGATATAAACTTTTCCCTTGCTCTTCTGTGCTTCAATTTTCAGAAGGCCTCTATATCTTCCATTGAAGCATCTTCCCAAATATGCAAGGACTAAGTAATTATTTGAAGGCTTGCATTTAAACAAAAACAAACAAACAAACAAACAAGTAGTAAATAAGGAACAGAAGTACACACATAGAAACCTGTATCCTCTTAAGAAGCCTCCAAAGAAAAACCCTCTGAAGCTTGACTTCTTCACCTGTTTTGTAAAAGGAGGGGACATCCTGCCAGCACCTGATGCTGATGTAACTCCATCAGTGTGAATGTCTGTTGGTACCACCCAATGATGCTGTTTGAGATTGGAGGTTTTGGTTCTGTACAAAGTTGCAGTCAGCCAGAGTTTATTCATTTGCCATGTTTGAGTAAGTTCAGGGTTTTAACCCTAGCCTTGCTCATGTTAGTGAGACCAGAATCAAACCACTGCATAGCACTTAGACTTGATCAGCACAGGTAAAAGATGAAGGAAACAAGAAACTCAAGAAGTGGAGGTAACTTTGGATATTTGAGATTCAGGAATATTAATTTCCCCATCCAGTCAAATCTGATTAGTTTAATGATTACTTAGTGTAATCACACTGGTTTTACACGAGCTTGTTTGGCATTTCTACAGGTGCCACATCTATTTCCAAGATCTATCAGTTCTAATTGCCCTTATTTAGTGGACCCGACATAAATTCTTCCCATCTTTAAATCAGACTTGGCAGCTGTGACACACACACCAGATTGCTGTCTCTTCTGGGGGGCAAAAGGAGCTATGAAATACTGATTGCTGCTTTGAGAGATATCTCAGCCCTGCCAACAAGGAAAGCTAAAAGCTTGCTTCAGCCAAAATCTTGTCATTGTCAGCTATCTGTCTTTGCATAGCTTATCTTCATATATTGTTGTGCTAGCTAAAATAAGTAACAAGAAGTTACACAAGCTTCCACTCCAACTATGAAACGTGAAGATAAAGCATTTGGTCAACAGTTTTCAAGACCCCTATCTACAAGGTGATAAATTCCCTTGTTTTCCAAAATGGGCTTTTAAGGCTGGCCCAAAATGGCAAAAAACCCCAGTGTAGAGCTAGAAGAAGGAGATGGATCATCTGAACTCTTTGGTCCAAGGTCAGCGTTGGCTTGACAGGTTGCATTACCTTTTGCTTCCTCCTCACTCTTGTGCTTCTTTCCTGTTCCCCAGTAGAGGAAATAAAATTCCAAAGACTAAGTTGCTACCAGTGTTATAATCTCCTGCCCCTTTGAGCCCTGGAAAGTATTAGCTAGAAAACAAAGGACAGAGGATGCAAAATACTATAGTAGTGTCTGTGTCTGTTATGCATTCCGCAAGGCTTCAAGAAAGTTGAGTTTAAACTGGGGGATTTCATTTCCTTCCTTGAGAAATAGGGAAACATCTTTTGCCATTCTGATAAACCTGGATGAGATAAAAGCAGAAAATAAAAAAAAACCGTCCTGTTCCTTGGGTATTCTGGTTCATTTGGTGAGTTTAGTTTTTATTAACCAAGAGAAGGATAAAAATCAGTATATATAACATAATAGGAATATTTTAGTTCATACTGTTCCATTTTACTTTCTTTTCTATGAATAACTTGCATGTCGCAAGGCAGAAAAGTGGAAGGCAACAGCTTAGATTTCCTTATATGAACCAGTGCTATACTGAAAAAAACCTTACAGTTTCTTTGTCTTACATCCTCCTCAAACAAATCTTTATTAATTCTCTGTTTAAAATAGAACACGTGTGTGTTCTCATAATGGACTATATCCTGCTATCAATATTTTAACAGATCCCCCATGGATTGTAATGTGGAGTCTGCTAAAAAATTGATGGCACCATCATGTTTAACTGCAAATATATTTAGAATTAAAATATTTTTCTTTGTATTAATTTAGACTTCTGTTGATGAGAAACAAAAGTGCCCTGGTTAAACTAATTAATTATTAATAGATTGTTTATTTCAGTACTGTTTGCTTCAGTCTGAAAACCTGTATAGAATATTCATGCTTTTCTGCTATGAATTAAAGCAAAGAAGTTCAGCAAATTCAGAAGTTGTTACAAAAGCCATTTTTCATAATTAGTAAAAGCAATTGTTGTAACAAAGTGTAATATATGTACAAGTAGAGTCTTGTTGGATAAAGCTGCATAATTGAAAGGAAATTGCAGAACAGTAAACCTATGATAAAAACTGAAATAGAAGAATTTATGAAAAAATCATGGTTTTGGCCTTTCTGACATTTTTCAGGGTTCACAGAGATAGGGAAAACAGACCATGAAACTTCAGAAAAATGCTCTGAAATCTGCACTTGAGAGCTATCTTTAGAAGACAATTCTCTGTGCCACTTAAAATGAAGCACTCAAGTTTACTGTGAAAAAAAAATGAGAAGTTTATTTAATGGGGAAGACTTTCCAAAGATTAGGGTAAATTTCTTGGGTTTATTGCACTGGAATAAGCCTTGTAGCAACTTTAATGTTGCTTTAATGAACACCTTAAATTCTTATTTCTGATTATTTCCTACAACTGACAGATGGAATTGGTGTACCACTAGTTGGATTTCAGCCTGTTGTTTCTATTTTTCTTGGTAGCTTTTTGAGTTTGTCTTTCCTTCCTTCTCGTTGGTGCTCTGTAATTTCTTTTACCATATTCGAGCACTTTAAAATTTTTCAATATTCAATTTATAAGAAACCATCTGGAAGATAAGCTATGACAGCATGACTGGCAATGCATAAGATGATCAAAAGCTTTGTGCATATAATATTTGAATGTTTAAATTATTATTACATATGCTAAATATAATTAAGGTTTCTAGCCTTTCACACTTCAGAAACACACATGTAACTCTGTTTCCAAATTTTTTTTCTGAAGTGTTCAGAAACAGCATGCAATTATAGTAGGTGTACGTAACTAAAGATAGGCTTTAAATATAATTTTTTTAAGAGTCTAATTTTGAACAGCCAAATTATTATGTGTCTCTCATACAGTTTTTTTCAGACCATAATATAAAGCAGGGTAAGTCAACTGAACAAAATTGAAGAACAGAAGGAACACACTGCTTTACCCTTCTGCAGACTTTTAGAGAAAATGAGAAGCATAGAACTGGGGTCATTGAAATGCTGAGTACCCCTCACACAAACATTAGAGAAAGTGAAAGGTTCTGGACATCTTTATTTTAAACAGAAAGTCTCTTCTTCCTGGCAACATTTCTGACAGGAATGGAGAATGTCAGGTTATGAATGGCAATTATTGTAATGAGAATGGAAAACAGCTCCCTCATAGCTTCCTGCCTTTGTCATCTTAAAGCTGGGCTTTTGTATCCCTCTTTGAATGCAGCAAGGGCACACATGTAGTATTCCTTTTTTTTGCAGCAATGGACTCAAGTCATTATTCAGTAAATCTCACTGGAAGGAGTCACTGTCACTGTCACAGTGACAACATGTAGTTTCTGTGCTGGCTGCCTATTGTGTGGCTCAGGCTTTGTATTCAGATCCATTTGGCAAGTGTTTTGCAGAGGTACTAATTCCTAAAATCAGACCTTATCTTTGTATGGCAACTGATAATTAACTTAAATTGGGAACTCTTTCTCTTGCTTTGGACAGTGCTACAGGATCAATATAGTCAAAGTCATTTGCTTTATGAATTCTTTGGTCTTGCAAACCAGATAAGACATCCAGGAGTTTAAAGAGCTTTCTTATTTCTGTATAGAAAGAAATTGATAAATGTCCATGAACATGTATATGTATAGAAAATCCTCTAATCCATTTGTCCCAGGATATAAATGAGCTCTATTTCAGCAAATTAAAGCCTTACAACAGCACGAACAAGATGTCAATTACTCAAAACGGGCAGCAGGGAGAGAGAAGAATCTTTCTGTGATCCATGAGAAGTGCTGCAGTGTGGGTGATGTACTCTTCCCGTGTATTTTTGGGCCACCAGTATGAGACATGCATCTCAGAAAGTTACAAAAATATTTGCAGTAAGGCCTTTTTCTGGAGTCTTTATCTTTACATAGCTCATTCAGTCTGCTCATTGCTGTAAACCTGCATTATGAGAAAATATATTGAAAAGATATAAAACCCCCTAAATTTATACAACACAGTCCAAATGCCCAGTCTTGTTTATTTTCAGTAAATATACTTTAAAAATGCTGTCTTCTCATACATTTGACTGAAAAGGGACAGGATGACAATAATCAGAAAATGCAGGATTCTTTATGATTTTTGAAGGTTTGAACTTAGCATTATCTTATCTGTACTTACAACTTAAAGATGAACTTGGTGGTTATGCTGTGACAGAGTATTAAGTAAACAGATCCAAAAGCTTAATTATAGTTTCAAAGCAGATGCACCATTGTCTGTTATGGTGGAGATGCAGATTTTGTACATGTGCAAGTTTTGCACTGACACATAAAGCAATGGAGGGCTATTATGCATTTCATGTAAGCTACTGGATTTCTTAACTTGATCTCATCCTACTGGCTACACAATGGTAATCCTTACTTCAGTGTCCTTTAAATGAACCAGAATTATTATTAAAGCTGAATACCAACACCTACCTTAGCTGATTATAATATAAAATCAACAAGTAAACTTGTGTTCAAGGAATAAATTTAAATGTCTGTCACATGCTCAACCCCGAAGACTACTCTAGCAAAGGTATTGAAAAAGGATTATAAAACAACTTTATATGTTGTGAGACAAACAGAATACTCCTTTTACATTACATGGTAGAACACAGAAGCTTTAAAGCTCACAACTGACAGTTCAGCTGGTGTTAAATTGCCCTCAGCTGGAGTAAAGCCAAAGGAACAGGTTCTGCATCTTATTTGGTCCTCTATCCCAAACAAACACAATTGGCCAAACCCTACATTCTTTTGATACTGTTATGTAGAGGGCATGCAGAGTTTCAAATCAGGCCTCCAAGTTTCACGTATTTATCACCTCAGTAGTGGTAAAGGTCCCAAGACTGATTTTTGTCAGTTCAAAACAAAATTGCATGCTCCAGTTATGGGTAAAGTAGAAAAAAATCTAATAACTGGTCATGTAATGGTTGTAAGACAGATACCACTGGTATGATTTAGCATGTAATATTAACTTACCAATGGCAGTCTGTACTTATCCTTTTAATGCACTGCTCCAGGAAATACTGCAGATTTTAACAGGACATGAGTTAGGGGTTTTTTATGTGTTTTTTTATAAGAACCAGGTTTTATGTATCAATCATATATTAAAAATGGATCCACCTAATCAAAGGCTTACATTCACCTTGTCATATCTTATTCTAAGCTTAGCATTCAAGCAACGCAGCAAAACCACCTTTTTTCTGAACTCAGTGGGATGTGAAATGCCAGTGTAGCAAGAAAACACCATTTCTCCATCAAGAAACAGACCATCAGAGATGTCAGAATTAATTATAAAGTGGGCTGTCAAAAGTACTATCTGCACTGAAAAAAACAGCCAATTGATTTCAAAATGGAAGTAAAGTGCATCTTTTTAGTCATTAAAGACTAGTTATGATTTCATTTCTATGTCATGAGCCCAAACTGTACAATCTGGTAGGAGGCAGAAGCTCTTCAGGTTGTAGTCACAGTGACTACAGTTGGCCCTGCTGAGGACTATGGCTCTACTACACGTTGCAGTACAATGTAGAATTGCCAGAGTTATGGAGAAATTAGGGAGTAATAAAACCAAATTCGCAAAGGTTTCTGCTTGTATTAATATATAATGCTTTTCAACATAGGATTTGTGCATTAAAAATCCAATTGGATTGGCTTCAGTGGAAATGTTGCTATACTGCTTTTAGCATCCTGACAAGCAGGACTCTATGTAAAGCTGCTGGGACATCCTGAACCAGACTTTGTAGGCACAATTAATAGAGATAATTATCTTAACTATGTGCTACTCCAGTTATACAAGAGTCAATTTACCCCTACACTGGTAATCTCAAGAAGACTAAGGATGTTACAGTGGAATTACCAAGGCAGTGAAGGGGACCACTAACTTTGGTGTTCACAAAAAGGCATGTAAAGCAGGCTAAGGCAGGTAAGAAAAGATATGAAACGGGGAGGTAATATTTTTTTGCTGGAGTGTACTTGTCCACTTTAGTGCTCCTAAAGACATTGACAAACTTTTATTCTGGAAAACCACCTCAGTTTTTCTCAGACTAGTACAGTTTAATGCAAGAAGAAAAGGTGAAAGATCTGGATATGTTCAGTCTGGAGAAGAGGAGGTTCAGGAGGGTCCATTTGGTGTCTTTACTATTTCATGAAGACTATAGGGAAGATGGAGCCAGAATCTTCACTGGGTGTGCAGTAAAAGGGGGTGAGATAACAGACACAAACTGTATCCATTCTTACTGAAGAATGGAAAAAATCTTCAAAGTGAGACTGGTCAAACACTGCAGCAAACACACAGCATCCAGAGATGTGGTGTCCATCTTAGGAGATATTAAAAAGTCAAGTGAACAAGGCTATTTTCTAAGTGATGTTAGCCCTGCTCTGAGCAGGGTTTGTACCAGGTAACCACCACGGATCCCTTTGAACTGAAATTATTGTGTTGCTGTGATTTTTAATGGACCATGGAGTTTTTCTCTATCCTTGAGACATACATACTCATATCCATGCCTCTAAACTTTTTTTACCCTCAGAAGATAATCACATGCAGACTTATCACTGGGAACAATTCCTGGCCCACACTCTCAAGTATACTATTTGGGAAAGCTTAGCTGGAAAAGGCCCAAATCACAACAGGGAATTCAGTAACATTTAAAGCTATGGAAGTTGAGCAGCCATTTCTCAAAACTGTGGTATGATGACCCTCCTTAGTCACCAGTTTGTATATAGTCATATTAATGAGGGTAAATAATGTAGTTCATAATCAGATGTGATCATCTAAGTGAGTACACCCCATCTGTATATGTTTTATATATAAAACCTTTAAACAGTTGCCATAGTATCTCCATTCCATTAACAGGCTTTCATCTATCAGAATGTAAAAATGAATTAGTAAATTGCTCTATAAATATAAGTAATACCCATCTAGCTGAAAATAGCTGTGTAGGTCATGGATGTTTAGAATTCTTTTCACTTGAAAAAAAAATATTTTCTTAATACAAATGTATGTTTTTCTGGTTTTCCTAAGTCTGACTTGATCTGAAAAAATTGTCTAAACAGAAAGCGTGTTAATTCACTGTAGTTAAAATAAAAAGGCTCTTGGTACAAAGTATTTATCTACCAACTGGTTTGAAAGGCTTCTTTCTGTTTTTAAGTTGTCAAAAAGCCAAATCCTGCTTTCAGACAGCAGCACGTGGCTATCCTGCAGTCAGCAGATATGAAGTCATTGGAAGCTCTGTGTAAACTTATCATGGTACAACTTGGCTCGACCATTTTAGTACTTCTACTTAATCTTTTCCAAGAAATTATTAAATAATCTCAATGCAAAGATTTATTCTAAATGCTTTTTGATATACTTTGTACAGCTGAGCATGTAATGAATGTCTGACCTTGCAGCATGTTCAGTAACCACTGGGTTTTGAGACGCAAGGCTTTGGGCTCAGCCTTGCAAAGTGCATAGCTTATCACTCCAGTTCTGCCATCTTGGTCAGTATATACTTGATATTAAACATTTGAGTCAGCTGACAGAAATAATGAGATTTGCCTTGTATTCAAAGGTAAACATGCAGTAAAATCCTTCCCTGTGTGTCGCACATTTCTTCCTACAGCATAGCTTAATATCTTGCATGCTTATGCATAAGCATCAATGTGATTGCTGTGCAAGCAAACTACAGGATTACTCTTACCAGAATGGCTGACAGCAGCTTGGGAAACATTGTACCTGTCAAGATTTATATTATTGTTTGCTAAGTAAATTAAAAAGGTCATAACCACAGTTGATACTGATGTACAGGCGTAAACAATCATCTGCATTATAGATTCATTCAGCAATGATCAAGTCAGAGGGCATTTCCTGTAGGTAATAGATAGCTAATAGTCCAAGCCCATTTACAGTTATAATACAAAAAAATTAAGTTTGATTTAATCATGCTGTAGCTACAGTGTTAGAAGTACACAATAGCCAGAGCAGTGCTAGAAGAGAGTTTGTGGCTGAATTCTCTTTCACAGTTGAATAGTGAAGACTGCTGTTCAGTGAAGATTCAGTCAAATCCTTTTTTTTTTTTTTTATTTTGATATAAATGACTCATGTTTTTTGGAGTTTGTCCAGAGCTGCAAGTTATTTTTCATCCATTTGGCTTTTTATTAAGATGTGTTCCACTTTGCATCAGACTCAAACGTACTACTTAGGCTAAAGCAACATGAGGTTCTTCACTCTCTCTTATTACTTGCTACTCTTATTGCAGACTTTAAAGATGAACCACATCTCTACTTTTCTTCACAGTAGTTTATTTTATAAACCAACTACCACTTCACCCACAATGACAGTCAAGTAACTGTGCAATGCCTGCTTTCTCTTTAGGTGTTCCCAACTGGCAGTGAGAAAATTTAGAAAGTCATACTGTTTTGTTTTAAAATCCATTTAGCTGATGATAAATAGATTTAGTGGTACAGGGTGCCTTTCTGTTGTCTTCTCCTATAGTAAAGGTTAGGTTGTTGTGCTTAGTACTTTGACATTTGGCTAGCAGACTGGCCAAGGCAGACTTCCTGAGGATGCATCATGAGTGGATTTTGAAATCTGAAGAGCACGATGATGAATTAGCATATTCACTACTGAAGAGGTTGCTGACTGAAAATTAGCAATTCACAGACCTTTTTTGCTAACTCCATCATCCATCAAGAAAATGCTTGACCTCTTTCTCTCTGTCTCTCCTTCTCTGTCATTTCAAAGCACACTGTGAGAAAGAGTAGTTCCAACCAAAATTCAAGCCAAGTAAAACAAAGGATAAAAATGTTGTTTTCTGCAAACTGAAAAACTGGGTTACAAGCTTGCGTAGATGGAGGGTGATCCAAAGAGCCAGCCTTTTGAAATCCTTCATAGTGTTTGACAAATATCTAAAAATACGAGTGAAGTTCAGACTTCAGGGGTTTCTTTTTAGTTTTGGGTTGGTTTTGGTTTGGTTTTTTTTTCACTTCAGCAGGTCTTCTACACTTTAAGATATTTGACACTGACTACAAGGAAGAACTTGTTCATAATATGTTTTGAATTTTAAAGAAAACCTAAAGTCACCTGGTTAAGAAAATAGTGTACTTACTCATTTCCATGTAATAAATATATATATTTTGAACATTTTAATATCACTAAATGCATTGCTGTGCCCACAGATACTATTAGTGGATGCTGATGAGAACTTGAGAACATGATGGCATACCACCCTGTTTAGCTGGAGTGCACACACTAAAGGGTCTGAGACAAGCTACCATACTAAATAAATATGTTGAAAATTTGCTGGAGATTACCAAAAATCTATGAGAAAAATGCTATATCGCATTAGTGATGATATGACTTATCAAATAATGTATAGTTAGAACATTTTTTTCTGTGATTTGCAGTATTTAATTATGTTGAGTAATTGCATATCAGGCTTCAAGCATCAAAAAAGGAAGGAAAAACACTATTGGCAGGTCCTCTGGTTATATTGCTTTTGACAGCAAGCATAAGCATTAAGAAATAGAACTTCTATGATTAATGTAATTTCCTTATATACTAAATGAAAAAAAGAAAATATGGCCAGGCAAGGAATTCAGAATCTGTTCAATCAGGAGCATACACAATGTAACTTAAAATTAAAATACTGTTGAGAATTTCAAAGTAATACTACTTAGAAATACCCAGGGAGGACCACACTGAAATGCTGGTGGGAAAGACTGCTTTTTCTGCCTTTTTTCATTGCTCATCAGCAATATCAGTGCATTTCCCTAAAGGTTTTTTGACTAGAATTAGAATACTGTGTTTCATTTGACTGTTTCCAAACGTTTAACTTCACATCATTTCAGCATTTTCAAGATTGGGGCTTGTGGGGAGGCCTACAACAGTGCCCCCAAATATTGTATTTTGGAAGGCAATGTCTTTTTTTCCTCCAGACTGAACATCCCTGGCTAAACTCTGTCTGTCTTCAACAGATCTAAGGAAAATTCCTTTCTTCCTGAGCATCAGAGTGCACAGGAAAGTCAGCACAGCTGACTGAGCCCTGGAAGGAGATAACATCTTGGCTTCAGTACACCTTGGTTGCTCACAGAATTGTGGCTTAGTACTAATCTAACCATCCTAGGTGCTAACAAAATATGGCTATGATTGCAAGTAAGTAAGTGCTTATTGACATCACCCCTCAAATTCTCTCAAGTACACACAAAGTTCTGTGTTGCCATGATTACGTGGGTGCATTGCTATCTTCTAAACCCAGAGTTGTTATTTTGGTCTTTTGTAAATGTATTTAGTAGAGTAAACCTGAAAATAATTTGAAAAAGTAAACTTCATTTCAGGTTCTGTTTGTACACTTGAGAAGTTACAGAAGTATAATTTGTTTTGAAAAAGAAAAATCTCCTTGCAGGGCACTGAAATGCCATAGTTGGTTTCCACTGTTCCTTGAATTGTATAAATTGGTTATTTCTGACTTGAAAACATTTTCTCTTGAGTAAAAGTGGCTTTTTCACTTGCAACTATTCTAGCATGACAAGATTATATATAATAGGAGTAGCATTTAACCCACATAAAGGTAATCATAATCTGACAAAATCCTAAAAAAACCTTCTTAGTCATTTTGACCAAATGACACTATCCAGCAGCTTTCTCAAGGTTTTAGCACATCGTTTCAAAGAAATAAATTATTGAGGATTATGTGGTAATACGTTGATGGAGAGTAAAATAAAGCCTTTGAGGTGATATAAGATAAGAAAAAAAACATACACACCTGCTAATAAAAGCATTCCTGAAGTGTCATGCTTAAACAGTTCTTATAGACATGGCTTGAAACAAACTATGAGAGTTCAAAAATTTATTACATCTACAGTACAGCTTTCAGATTTTGCAGCTAATTGGTTATGATATCCCAAAACTTGAGGACAAGAATCTACAAGCAAGACACAGAGTCAAGAGGCCCAGGGTGACAGTGTTTTGCCTTCCTGGAAAGACTGAATGGGGAACACTCTTCCTCCTACAGCAACAGTGCACTGCAGTGTAAAGGGTACATTTACCTGGTTTTATCTTTTTTAATATTAGCAATAGTCAGAGAAATTAAACCACAATAATTTTGAAGAAAATACAAGAACTTTTCAATGAAAAAAAAGCTGAAAGCTTCTATTGGAGCTATTGCATAATGTGTCTCATTCACTGTTTTTGCAACTATCCATTTCTTAATTAAGTATCAAGACTCAGTTATATTATGAACTATCTAATTTCATAAACTCCCAGGAAATGGGGTTTTTCGGAGATAACTAGTATATGTAGAAGAACTGAGGGCAAAACAAAGTACCAGCCATGAAAGTGACTCACTGAGCTATTTAGGCAAATCCAATATCGTATCACCAGAGAAGCTCAGTCCTGGTGGTCACACTGGAGGATATGAAATGTTTATATACCTCTTTTCAATCTTTATGGAAAATACCATTGAAGGGTTTTAAAAAATTTCTCCTGATTCTTGCTGGAGCTTGAATGTTTTTCAAGCCAAGCTCCTGTCCCTTAGGGCTACTGCCTTTCAGTAGAAATCAATTTACATCAGGCAAAACTAACTAGGAACCAGCTGAGTACTCCCAAAAGTCTGCTCATGTATGAAGAGATGAGATACATTACTTTTAACAAAATAGGAATAGGTCAATAATATTTTAATAGAAAGCAGGTTCTTCTTTTAGCTAAGTTTAGCTCAGGAATGAAATCTAATTTATTTATCTGACTTGAACCCTTAAAGCCTTCACTTGACATCTATATAGCCTCAAGCAAAACTGCACTATTGGTGTGCTGTTGACTTTTCTGAAGCATTTGCTATTCATAAAACCAAGTATAATGATTCTGTATTCCATTAAAACATAATATAAACGAAACAGATTACCAAGACTCGGATTTAACTAGCTAGCATCCATGAAAATCTTTGCATTTAATGTTTCCTGTTTGCCACAAGGAAGTTATGATGACTTTTAACCATATGTGTGTAAACTCACATAGCTTTATATTAGGAAGTGAACATATCAAGTGAATTATTAATAGAAAAGAAAAAAAAATGATCATTTTTACTGCATAGAGTAAAATTCATATGAAGAGAAAAAGTTTAATACTGTGATTCATTGGGGCACATAAGGAAAATCTATTTGAAAGCTACTGCCTCATTGACAGAATTGGATGGGTTAAAAAAAATCTTTCGTAAAACAGCAGAGAGGACCCATAATAAATACCTACATTTTTTTTTTTCTGATACACATCTCCATTATTTCATAACTTTTGCTTCATCATACAAGGAACTTGAAAAGTCATGGTAATATGTAATAAAGAAAATATAATAATAGCAATTAAATAATTTCATTTTAAGACAAATTTATTTCTTCTGCTGATACCACATCTAAATCTAGCACTAACACTTGAATTTCCTACCCTATCCATAGTATAAAGCATTTTGACAAAATCAATTTCAGAAAAAAAATTTGGAGGAGTCAGGTTTTGCTCTGACTTTGACAGAGTTGTGCAATAGATTTGTCACTGTAAAACTTGTCTCAAGAAAGTTCCAAGTGTCATTTAGGGAATCTAAAATAACTCAAGTTGGATAAGTGAAGAGCTTTGATGGCAGCTATTATGACAACTTATTTAAGTGAAATAATTACTGGTGAGAATTGAGGTAAGACTCACAATAATTAGACGTAATAATAGAAGTAGGTGGCAGAGCAACATTACATTTTAAATTCCCTACAGGGTTTTTTTTTGTTTTTTTTGGTCCTAACTGCCCTCCCAACCCAACAGATAATATTTAGATGTAAAAGCAAACAATGTGCCTCTTCAGAGGCGACGATGTAAAACTGGATGGTTGACACCTGCAGTCTGTGAGACTTCTCCATTCCTGGAGCACTGTTTAAAGAACAATGGAGCAAGACACTGGCTCAAAGATAGCTAAATCCAGCTCCCCAGCAATGTCTGTCAGCTCTTTCCTGTAATTTCCTGACATTGTCTGCTCTAATGTAAATCAGCTTCCTCTGAACGAGGATCAAGTATGAGACTTACTTCATACTTGCAGTTATTAATCAATCTGTTATTAAAAAAAAACCTGGAAATATGAATCCCATGAGTACTTGCTAGTTAAAATGTAATGTTTTCAGTCTAGAAAAACTGTTATTCAGAATCAGAGCAAATTCACTTTTAATGTATAAAGTAATGAATGGTATTGCCTGGGACTCCATTCAAGACAAGGAAATAAATCCTGGATGACTCCACCAGATAACAAAAGTCTCAGGTACACACCTAGGCCTACAAAAAATAACTAACAACTCCCACTGAGAAAGGAGTGAGGTAGGCAATAAGTTGGAATGGTAAAGAACATGAAATATTACCAGCTTTTGTCGAAAAAAAAGCAGATTTAACCCACATTACCATTTGTTTCCTTTTGATTAAAGCAGTAGATTTGATTTTATTCACAGAGAATGAAACTGAGGTTAGAGCTACATAGAAACTAAGTGAAATAGGTGACGTAGCTTTAGGGAGATGGAGCTGACCACTGACTCTTAGGCAGTTTGTTCTCCTTCTGGGACACTATTATAATTCCAATGAACACATGCTCAGAGGACAAGCTTCCATTTCCAAGATGGAGTAATGGGATGTACCTAGTATTTCTTCCAAAGGCTGTGCTTATTGAAGCTCATAGTAGAAGGTAGATACAATAACTTTGATGATCAGACTATATCTTTATCCATGACATTTCTCTGGCACAGTATTGAAGGGCTGCACTCATTAAAATTGTGAGTGGTGTCTATATTTAAGGATATGTAGCAATACAAGCCAGGATTTCTCAGTTGTCATTTATTGTTTTGACATCAGCAAGAAAAAGTGGGTGTTTTACACCACCATATGACAAACAACAGATGATATTGCGTGGTCACTGTGGAAACTGCATTGCCACAAAAGAGGCTCATATTTGTACTTCTGCTGCAAAGATAAAGCACAGCATTTTTAAAGTGTCCCTATTGTTACTTGGATGCTGGGCTGCCAGTGTTACAAGTGAAAAGAAGAAGCAAGAAATATCTGGGATTCTTTTCCCTTTTTTTAAAACTGGAGCAATTAATATGATTAAAAGTTTAAAATACATAATATGGTACTCGGAAGGAACAGATTTTCTAGTAAGAAGGTGACCATTTACAGATCTTGATAAAAGTCCACTGGAAACAACAGAAGCAGTGTGCTTTTCATGGGGAGTTTGATCTAGAAAACAGATTTTAAAATATACGTTTTCCTTTATTCTGGATTTACTAGGTTCAGGGAGGGTGTCCAGAGAGGACTATGGCTGTAAAAAAGACTGTCAGGGTAGTTACAGAGTAGATTGTCCACTGCACAGTAAAGTTTGGTAGCATAAAAATAAAGGCATGAAACATGTAGAAAGAATTCTCTGGTGGCTACACAGCCCACACTAGCTGAGGAAGTGCTAACAGGCTGCTGTAGACTGAACAAACCACGTCCTGATTTCACACAGTGAAAGTTACTGCAGAGAATGAGTGTCAGCTCAGCTAACAGTGGCTGGAAGGAGATCAGGCTCTCCTTAGCTGGTGCTTTTGTGGGTGTCGGGGGTGTGATGGGCATGGCCAGATTTTTGTATCAACCAATTACCACCACTTATGCTTCCACAGGTGTATAGCATCTCTTTTTTGATACGCCAGAGTTGTGGTGATTCAGTTTTGCAGGCCCACCTCAAAGAACTGAAAAAGCAGATATAAATAATATTCCTAGAAGAGGTAGTCTGTGGGACTGCAGTATGTTTTTTTTACAAAGTGATGGGACCACCTACACCATTTCCAGGTGGTTATTTTTCCCCCTTTTGGTGAATCTTGTCACACTCAGTGGCATAAGGCCAAAGCCCTGTGGGATGGAAGCTGCATCTGGGCTGCTGAATGTGATGCTGAGCTGGTGGTCCTAGAAGGAATAAAATTGTGTCAGTAGGGTATGCCAGTGAGGCTGGGCAGTCCTTTGAGAAGCTGGATTAATTAATCTGGCCTCAATGTTGTGCTATTGCACACCTCTAATATCTCAAATAACAGCTTCTTGAAGTGATGCAGGATTACATATGCATGCAGCGAGGGATTTTTAGAGCCAAAGGATGGAGTTCTGTAATTCATTGTGGTGCTTGTCTGCTTCAAGAGGAAAAACATCCTTGTTTAAGTGCTTTTATTATGCACAGAGATTTGTCAGGGGTCTTTAAAGAAAAAAACTTGAAATCCCCCTAACCTGCCCAGCTGGGAACACCAGTGGCCAGATTATGGCTTAAGTACATAAAACATTTTTCTTGTTTGTGTCATTCAGTGCTCAGCTGCTGCTGCCAAGCCTATACAAAATCCATGATTTCTGAGACCTGAATGCTTTGGCACCAAATTTCTTGTCGTACCTGAAGTTCTGGTTTTGGATATGTCAGAAGCATCTTAGAGATTATGTGATTAATGCTGGCTAACACCAGTAGCAAGTCTCCAATCAGAGACTAGTGAAACTAGAATTCAAGAGTTCCTCAAATTCAAAACCCCATATTCTTTATATATATATATATTGCCAATATATATATATTAGAAACAACAATGAAGCCATAGAACAGAGATGTGGAAGGTACAAAGTGTTATCTCTTCATTGGAAGAGAATTTCTAGATATGAAACCTGATTTGTTTGCCCAACAAAAGAATGTTTGAGTTGACCTGCATCTAAATTCCGATTTCCTTATATTCTACAGTTCTTTAGCTGGTGCACAGCCAACTATTTTGTGTATTATTTTAACAAAAAAGCCTGCTGGCCATGCACCTGGTCTCTTATGCAAAGACCTAGTAAACAAAAGATTTGCAAAAAAGCTGTCAGCTAAGTACAAAATTGTAATACTCAAAAGTCCCAAGCACTTAGAAAAAAAAATCTGCCATGTTCTAACAAAGATTTGAGTAAACTCAAACTTCATACAAAAGAAACAGCAAGGAATTCATGGTAGTCATGAACTCTTCCAGCTAGTACCCTATGCTGGATTTTAGTATGAAGTATTCATATTATGTAATGAACTTGTCATAGATTCTTTGGATTGATTTGGTGGTGGAGCTGTTCTCCATCCTTCCACAGCATCTTCAGAAAATTAATCTGTGTGAAAAGTGGCACCACAAATGTTTCCAGGTATTAGCACTACAGAAGGGGGCTTTTATGTTGGATCAGCATAAATACATGTAGTTTGGAAAAATACAGCATTTGGTAATGCCACTTGTGCTTTTTCATATCTGGAAATACTCTTCCAATGAAGAGATGGCACTTTGTACCTTCCACATCTCTGTTCTATGGCTTCACTGTTGTTTCCAATATATGTATATAGGCTATATATATATATATATATATATAAAGAATATGGGGTTTTGATTTGAGGAACTCTTGAATTCTAGTTTCACTAGTCTCTGATTGGAGACTTGCTACTGGTGTTAGCCAGCATTAATCACATAATCTCTAAGATGCTTCTGACATCCTTGTTTTCAAACCATTATCATCTTGAAAGATGTTTGCCAAAACAAACAAAAAACCCAAAAAAGGAGCATTATCTCATATTAACCCTTGATATTGGTATGGAGAGCTAGAAGAAATAAAGATACTTAAGGCTTTTACTTGAAAAATTATGCATCCACCGTTGCATCTTGAATGTTAAGCAGTAGTTCTGAAAATGGCCTTTTATAAAGGTTGCATTTTACTTGGTAAATATTTATAGGACCATAGAATAATTTGAGTTGGAAGGATCTCTAGAGGTCATCAAGTCCAATCCCCCTGCAGCAAGCATGGACACCCCCAACCAGATCAGGTTGCTCGGGGTCTCATCAAGCCTGAGCATCTCCAGGGATGGGGCCTCAACCACCTCCCTGGGCAACCTGCTCCATTTTTCCACTATCCTCATGGTGAAGAACTTTTACTTAATATGAAATCTAAATCTACTCTTCTCTAATTTAAAACCATTGCCCCTTGTCCTGTCACTCCAAGACCTTGCAAACAGTCCCTCTCCTGCTTTCCTGAAGGCCCCTTCAGGTACAGGAAGGTCACTATTAAGTCTCTCCAGAGCCTTTTATTCTCCAGGCTTTTATTCTCTTTTACTCTCCAGGTTATTTATACAACCCCAGCTCCCTCAGGCTGTCTCTGTAGGAGAGGTGTTCCAGCATCCTCATAATTTTCCTGGCCATTTGATGAGTGCCATATTGCAGGGAGTAGGTCCTTGTAAATTTAATTTGCTTCCTATGGGCTATAAAGCTATCAGATTAACAGTTATTTTTAACACAGCTCCCCTACCTCAGTCTTGCTCACTATTTCTCTTGCCAAGGATGGAAAAGAGAGTGCAGGAATGGAGCAGATAACGTGATCTGAAGAAAATCCAGGGCAGACAAGACATGGGATATTTTTAGTGAGCACCACAGGGCACATGTGTGTTAGATAAAAGCCAAGTATAGGGGAGTTGATCTGAAATGGAACTAGGCACATAAACACTATTTTAATCGTCAACTGTTATTTTCAGGCAACTTGTTCATTGCCTCAAGTCCATTGCACATTACTTTTGATTTTAAGGTCTTTGCAGACACAGCAATGTTCCAACAGTCTAGGTCTATGTTGGTTTTTAGCCTTGTCTCCAGGTGATGCTTTCATGTGTCATGTAACTGATGAGAACTCTCCTTTTCATAGCCGAGGGACTGGACCAGAAAGTCAACACAGTGTCACATCTTCCTGAGAGTGGGAGATTTCCTACTCAAATGTTCCATTTTGCATTAAAGGGCTACTCCCACAAGATGTGCCCTATGTTATTCTGAGATTGATTCTTTTTTTGTCTGGCTGAACTCTGCCATAGTGAAGGAAACTCCACTGGACCAGAGAATCCCAAGTTGAGCTGTTTTACATTAAGCAGTTGATTAATGTGGACTGTTCTGAAAGAGGGGACAAATAACTTAGATTGGACTTATACTGGCCACAGGAAAGTGATTTTGATTTTTTTTTTCCTGGTCCTGGGATGTTTCAGATCAGATCTTGATACATTGGGTTTCTTTTTTTTTTTTTTTTTTTTTCTTTTTCATTCTTGAAAATACAAATTCTTGAAATTCTTGAAATACAAATCCTGATTTGTAGCAGTAAATGGTAAAACTGGTGTTATCACCATTTGCAGACTACATCTACTCAAAAAAGAGTAATTGTAGAGTTTTGTCAAAGTTTTTACTATAACAGTATTTCAGATTTGGTGTGCATTGCTCACATTAATTACAGGCAAATTTGATTGTGCCACATAGCTGACTGAGAATAATTTGTTTTTAAAATTACTGTAAAGATGTAGAAAATAGATATTTTTTTCAACACAGTCTAATAGAGTTTTCAAGTGTTTACACTAAGCAATTTTTTTTTTTTAAATCGTTATTTCCTTACATAAAACTTGAGATTCCTTTGCTAGTGAGGATGGATTGGGCAATCCAGGATTTCAGACTTACTCATACTGTTTAAAAGCATCTTTGAAAACCAAAATTTTAGCTTAAGCAAAGCTTCAACATTTGAAAGACCACAAGAATGACATTTTGTGAAAAATTCGGTCACTAGCAGCAATTCAGATGTGATTCCTCATGATACAAGTACTGATCCAGGATATGGAAGTGAGGGAGAAATAAGCAGTTTGGTTAGTATTATGTATTACATGCTTCTTTATTATGACTGTAGCAGAAGTATGGAACTGTAGTTATGTAGTGTTGTAGCTTCATCCTGTTTTAGCTGTAAACACTCTGCCTTTGCTTGTGGATATATTGAGTCACTCCTTCTCTCTCAGAGTTGACAACAGCAGTGATTGCTCTGAAAACAAACAGAACTGAGATCAAGGTTTCTTCATGTGTTTTATTCTGTGTTTTTTGAGGCAAGAAATCAGATGTGAGGAGAGATGTACCAGTACAGGTAGTTTTGATAGCATCTTTGAGTCTCCTGCAGGAAGTCTGGCTACAGGTACACCAATGGCACTTCTAATGCTTCTGGCCTTGCTACTGCATTCCCAAAGGAGCACAGACCTGTAACAGGAGCTTGGAGCTGGAACCAGGCTGTTGTAAACAACATGCTTTTATAATTCCTCTTAAATTTATCAGTTTATGAGTCTTAAAGCCATTTAAGGGTTGGGTGGGTTTTTTTGCCTGGCACCACTCTGATTGGAGGACTGTTCCATACCTCTGTGTCTCTAATTGTAAGAAAATTTCTTCTGATTTCCAGCCTGGAAGTTCTGCAGAGCAAGTTCCGACTTTTAAAAAATTTTCCTCTGCTTTTAAAACACTTCTCATATAACTCCAGTAGTTCTTTCCTTCCCTGTTATTACATAGAACACATCAGGCAGAATGTCTGTAAAGAACACTTAGCTTTTGCCTTGCAGTTAAGTGATCCAATCTAGTCTATGCTCCTCTAAACATTCTCTCCCACCACATCCCTAATTCCAGCACCAATCTGGTATGCATGTTTTATGTAAAATTCAGTCCGTTTCAAAAATGGGTTTTTATCTTGATACATTAAGGAGCTGTGTCCCACTGGTGGTCAGTTGTCCTTGCATATCTCGTCTGTTTCACAAGCTTGCTCTCATGTCCATCCAATACCAAACTCACTGATTACGAAGCCACCCAGAAAATGTTGTGCTCAGGCTCACAGAGAAACAGAGAAATATGTGGAATATTATTTCCAGCTCCAGTGCATGTCATTCATATCCACAGTCAAATAACACATCCAAGGTTCTTCCAGTCCACATAACAAGCATTTTAGTTTTGCACCAGAAATGTTAGGATGAAAAGCAATGGTCTTGGGACCTATGTTGCTGAACTTCATTCTGAATCTAATAATTTACTCCTAGGCCACCTGCAGATGGTTTAGTACTCATGCTGCTTTAAGAAAGTCTTCAGATTCCTTCTCACTCCATAAATTCCTTTCTCTTGTTACTTATCATCTGACATCTCAGATTCAGTATTTAGTTTCCTTTAATTAAAAAAAATAAATTAAGCAAAGTATCAATATTGGAGATGTGATTGAAAATGGATTTCAAAAAATGGTGTTGTTTTACAGTCCTTAGGGGATTCATGTTATAAAATTATTATCAATAAAAAACTTGCATTTTCCTGCTGCACTCTGTGTGAGTTTTACAATGAAAAGAAGGCAAGAAAGTAGAGTTTTATCTTTACACTTAAGTAAAAATAGATATCTACTCTCTATAGGAAAAAAGTAGGTCTATGACTACCATGAGAGGACACAGTCTTTACAAGATACTGTCTTTATCAACAGTTGATCCAATTAATGGAAAAATGTTACAGGCTCTGGGATAGGATAGTTAAAACTCATCTTCAGGGTGAATGAGTCCTTTCAGATTTACCCCAGCATCCCCTCAGTCCAGTAGACTGTCACATTGTATGAACATGATGTGATAAAATAAAGGGAGTTCAGTCTGTACATGTTTTATTAAAAATAATTGCACTGCACTGCAGCCAAACTTGAGCAGAATATTGGCTTTTTATTAAGTTATATATTCAGCATAAGGAAATTCAGTGATAAATACAAGTTGCTGTCTTTGATAGGATGAATGATATTCAAAGTTTATGAAAAGCAGAGCTAATGCAAAAGCCTTGATTCTTGACAATACATCTGGCTTGGAAATTTGGTCAGTATCTGAAAGATAATATTGGATGCAATAATATACTTCTTTTTTGCTGGAGAGGACTCTGGACTGTGGAATTCAACATGAATAGGACAAATGCATGATTTAGAATCTGTGCCTCTAGCACTCAAAATTGTGTTTAGGACATCATGGTAAAGTTACAATTTTTTTTCTTCTTACAGTTACTTTTCTGGACCAAAGCCACAATATGCAATTAGTAATAGCTTACGTATAGCATAATTTATCCAGTCTGATGAAAGGAATAATCTAGAATATTACATCCAGTTATGGGCCCCTCAATTCAAGAAAGCATCCAGAGCAGAGGCTCCATGATGAAGGGAGGGGAACATCTCCCTGATGAGGAAAGGCTGAGGGAGCTGGGGCTCTGCAGCTTGGAGAAGAGGAGGATGAGGGGTGACCTCATTAATGTTTATAAATATGTAAAGGGAGAGAGCCAGGAGGATGGTGCCAGGCTCTTCTCAGTGATGTCCAGTGATAGAACAAGGGGTAACGGGTGCAAGCTGGACCATAGGAAGTTCCATGTAAACATAAGATAAAGTTTTTTCACTGGGGGTGTGACAGAGCACTGGAGTCTCCTTCTCTGGAGACATTCAAAACACATCTGTGTGACCTACTCTGGGTGATCCTGCTCTGGCAGGGGAGTTGGACTGGATGATTTCTTGAGGTCCCTTCCAACCCCTAACATCCTATGGTTCTGTGATTCTCTAATAAGTTTGTACAGAGTGTAAACAGTATAGCAGAAGAGTTTGTACAGTGTTAATAAGCATACTATATGCATTTATAAAATATTTTAGCTAGCTTTGCTTTATGCAAACTCTTGTTTCTTATTGCCATAATTTTGGATTACATTAAAATGGAGAGTAGGAGATATTTTATGCTCAGCACACAGGGAATTTGCTAGCCCAGATCTGAGCATGAAACAAGATACAATTAGCTTCTCTGTGAAATGGTTAACTTGGACTAGTTGTTATCATTTGTGTAGCTTGAGATGAACAGCAAGAATGTTTTGTGCTGCCAACAAATAGTGTTTTTCACACTTTAAACTCCTCCACAAATACTAGCAACCTAATACACATGCGATAGGAACTTCTTAGGGAAAAGAAAAAAAAATCAAATCCATACAATCTCACTCTTGTAAAGCAATACAGACAAAGATAAAGAAAAAAGGTTAGAAATGCTTTCAGTTAAGCCTGGCACACAAGCCACAGGCAGTCCTTCAGCTTCATGTAATAGGCTTTGGATCAATGCTATTTATTAGCACTATTATATTCTTCTCACATTGACACTGTAAGTAAAGCATGCTTCATTACACATGGCATTTGAAATTTATTTTTTTCCAATAAGAACATGTTGCAACAACTCTCTTTTTTTTTTAAATGCAAAGTCTACTCTAATGCAAACAGTGACTGACTTCCCAGGTAGACATTAATATTTATTTGGTAGGACATTAGGTTCTCCAGTTTCCTGCTTTGCCAGTGTCTGAGCAGGAAGAATTAACTCCGTAATATGAAAACATGAAATACAAGAGATTACATATGAACTATATGTCAAAGAATGTTATCTGAAGCTTTACAAACTCAGGAGCTCAACATGAGTTCATAAACAGTGGGATTTAGAGATATTTTCAGTATGGGGAACTAGGACTTATGTATGCAATTTTAATTAAGACTTATTTTTTCCAAACCCAAGATATAAACAACTTTATTTAATCAAAAGGCCATTCTAGCCTATTGTGTAAGTGTGTATGGAGGGAGAGAGCACAGAACATCTTTCTGAAGTGGAAAGACAAGCAGGAACTGGTGATTAGTTAATTTATTCAACTTGTCCAATGTTTTATTTTTCTGTGGTGTGTGGCTAGGACTCTGCTAACAGCTATCAGAATTGTTGATTTATGACAGTGTATCAGCTGCTACTGAATGACCATTTTTGTATTTTTCCTTTTACAAGTATCAGTAATGCTCTTCTATAATGGTGCTTTCTCCATTCTGCCATTTAGCACTGCTCTTCCTGCTTATCATTCAGAGAAGCTCTCAGATTGTCACCTTTATTTAATAACCAATAAATTACCCACTTTAATTTTCAGAGGTACTAAGCTGAAAATACTCTGGCATAGTTCAGAATAACAGTAAGAAAACAGAAACTGGAAAATTGACACTTTCAAAGCTGTGTTGTATTGCATACTATTACTGCCATTTCTGCAGTGTGGAGAAATAAACTGTTTCAGAGATCATATGACTACATTCAATAACAAGATATGTCCTGATATCAAGCTTGATACCATTCCTACAGCAATTCCCATTATTCTCTCCCAAGCATGTACTTGTGCAGGAGTGTTAATAATGGCAACTGCTGTGAAGTTTTACTTTGAAAGACTTTTTCCACAGGTAAAAGTGGAAAAAGTCACACTACTCATATAACACAGAGGAAGCTGGTAGCTTGAGTGACCAGTAAATTGTTGGGTGACCAGTGCTGGGTTTAGTTCAAATCAGATTTATCCTTAGGGAATACTTAAGTAGTCTGGGAAGTTACATATTCCTTATGTGAACAGACTAACACCTATATATTAGAATATATATTTGTACAGAAATGCAACAAAATTGAGCTAGTGTGCATTATAACAAAAGAATAGGAAGAAGGACCATTTTTTAGTTTGATTGAGTTGTATAGCAACCAGTATGCATTGACATCTTGGTTGCCCACAAATAAATATTCCTGCCTCCAAGTTTTCCACTTAAAAGAAGAACAAACTCAAACATTCAGGAAGAAGAGAGGAATAAAAGTTTTAGGCCATCTAGACCTAAGAATGTAATATTAATATATATTCATGCATTTAAAGCATTACACACGATGCATTGATTGAATAGGGACCTACTTTAGCAGTAAGAATGGCAAACACATATGTTTGTAAACCATTGGAGAAATGGGAAATTTTTCATTTTCTATGCAACACTAATATTTTCTAAATAATTTTATAATATGAGGACTGGAAAACCCTGTCTCCAGACATTTTACATCTTTTAGAAGAAGACAAAAAGAAGTTCTCAAAAAAAACCCCACTGCAAAACCAGACTTTTCCAGACATCAGTGACTTTAAGCCTTTAAGTGGAGATTAAGCCTTATGCACCTGTCATGGATTCCTTTCTTTTTCATGTGGAAAATCAGATGTGAATGAGGGCTAAGTAAAGGAAAGAAGTGCTAACATAAGCCTGGTCTCACTTCACCCACCCCCTGCACACCTCAGCTCATGCATGTGGACTCTGCATCTGGTGCTTGGTAGAGTGCTCAGGCTTCTTCTGTGACTCTCAGGAAAGTGCAAAGCCTCTGTTTGTAAATGCTGGAGCCAAATATCTTTTAAAATATACAACAAAATATTTGTTTACAAAGAACATTTGATTGACCTGTAAAACTTGATTTTTTTTAATATGTTTTGAAAGGCTGTGAAAAAGGGGAGGGGGGGGGGGGGCTAGTCTCCCATTCTGCTACATTCGGTATTTTTGGCACTTCCTGACCACTAGATGCCTAATGTCAGAAAAGGCTGTTATCTTTCCCACCAATTATCTCTTCCTAGAATTCATAACGTTATAAACAATATACCTGAGCAAACCAGGCTATTATTAAGACGGAAAGTAGCTTTTGACCCTTGAAAAATCTACAGTATTGATTGAAGAGTTCTTCTGGCACATTACAGAAAGGTCCCCTTACTTCTGTGGTATGGAAGGGTCTGCTGGGGCTCTGACACTGCCTTTAAAAGGGCAACACCTAGGGGAGAGCTCAGCATTACCACCTCCAAGTGAACTGGACTGTGTCCCACAGCCATTGGGATGGGGTAGAGTAAAATCTGGGACCCCCCTTCTAGCCAGCAGGAATTGCTGAAGGTGACATCCATAACTGCATCTCTCTGGGAGTGCCCCATGGGCTGTAAAGGGGAGCCTTAGGGTCTCATTTAGATCCAAGTAGCAGGAGAGAGGCCAGGTGCCTAAGAAAGCTACAAGCTAATGCTAAAATCAACCAGGGTATTTAAACGTCAAAGTGCTCAACTTTTAAATAGTTTGTGAGGCTGGTAGAGGATCCCAGTATGTGCTGTGTTTTGTGAGCTGCCAGAAAGCAGTCAGAAGAGCAGTCTGTTTGTAGTTGGATCTTCTGTGTTTGTACACAGTCAGTAAGTACTTGGTGTGAGGTTGTTTCTCTTTGAGATGCAAGAGAAGTTTGTTATCATTTTTGTAAAGAGAGATGCAACAAAACCAGTAAGTGTTTACAGACAAACTTGCACCAGTTAAAATAAACTGCCTTAGCATTACATCTTTCATTAGATCACTGCAGCTCCCTTGTATACAAATTCCCAGCTAGGTATTTATAGGAAACTGAAGATTCACTGTAAAATTAATTCTCTTCACTGTTCTCTATAAATACATAATTGTGAAATAAGTGAAAATTGTTATCATGGTGAGATTGACCTGTGAGACAAGTACTATTTCATCAAAGGAAAAAATGAAAGGGTATTCCAACATTTTCCCTGTAAACATATTCTGAAATTATCTCAAAAGAACCTAATTGCTAGAGAAGTTGATGACAATGAGCTGCCTCCAGAGCAAAGTGAAACATCCAGCATATACTAATTTCCTTTAAAATTCTGACTTCTATTTTCTGACTCAGCCCTAGCTCAGGCTTGTGGTTCAGACCATCCTTAAAAGCCCTTATGTTTCATTTAATTTTTTTATAGCCTATATTTTGTTCACAAATATATCAAACTGAATCTGATTTTGAGTTTAATTTCATTATGTCAACATCCTTCTTTCAAATAAAAACCGACTTGACAGGCATCAATAATTTAGCATCTATGTGAGAGAAATACTGAGGAATATATCAATATTACCCATTGTTCATAGTCTATAAAAATAACTGAGGGAAGGATAATCTGACATGAAAAGACTTATGAGTATCACCTAAGCTACGGATGATTGTTCCAAGAAAATTATATAGTCATTATACTCCAACAATAAAATAATTTTGTATTCATTTGGCCTATGAAGACAGAATTACTGTTGCTTTCCCATAGTTTCATATCCTGTTTCCAATGGTATCAGGGCTATTCTGATGGTTGGAATTTTTCATTAGCTGTGTAAGTGCTTTAACATTTCTGATACTAGTAAAAGAAAATAGATTAGCGATAGAGTTTTAATTATGTCTGCTATGACATCATTTTTCTGGTTAGATTTCCTAAGCATGTCATCCTTAGCTGACATGGAAAACATTTTAAAAATTAGGGTACAATCTACTGCTTACAATAGCATGTACAAAAAGTATATGAACAGCAAAACCAGATTTCTTAGAGCCAGCCTGTCCATTAGTCTGATCTTTTATAGTAATGTGAAAAGTAGACTTGAGAGTCAGTGCTGAAAATTACATTGCAGGCTGACCATACAAAGGCAGGTCAAAGACAGTTCTCCCTCTTTACTGCACTGAGACAATTTGGATTTTCAGTAGATCCTTATTTGAAACAATATTAGAATCACGCTGGTGAAAAATAACATCAAATGCAAGTAAAACATATGAACTCAGCAAAACATAAACATGTTAAGTGATGCCCTAGTGCTCACATTCAGACCTACTACATTTTCATAATTCAATGAGTTTTGAAAACCCATGAACAAATAGACTTCTTCACTCTGTGAGTATTTCTATGTCCATTACTTGTGCAAGAATCTCAGGTTTTAAAATTAATAGGTTCCTATAAGAGTCTTAGACTTATTACTCTTCCTGTCTCTACTACTGTCTCAGGCTTTGCCCTCCTCACTGAATGAGATTTTTCATGATTCATCAAAAGACAACATGTGTAACAGTACATGACTTTACTCCCCACTTGAGTTTGTCTTCCTTCTTTTCTATTTCTCTGCTACAAATGTGTATATTTTACCTGTTCTATGCCCATCTTCAAATTCTTTAATCTTCTAGCTATGTGTTTGGCTCTTTTCTCCATTATTAAATGCTGTTTTTTAGAGGAAAAGAAATAACAAGACATCTTAACTTTCTTTGTCTCTCTGCCCAGGATTAAACTTTTTCTTCAACAAGTTTGGGTCACTATGAGCAATTAAATATCAGAGGCTCAATGTAAGCCCCATTTTGAGTCAGTTTAATTTCTGAACTCACCAGCTATCATTAGTTTTTTTTCATGTCAGAGCCCTTGAATCTTCAGTAGTATTCTAGGCAGTCCTCAATTCAGCTACCACCTCTCAATTTCAATTAAAACAGCTTTTGACAGCTTTTGACAAAATCTCTTAATATCACCCAACAGAAATACCAAGAAAGTGACATTTTCTTTATCTTTGATCATTTGGCACATGGACACTTATAATATTCTATTTGTGGGTATGAATTCAGATTCCAAATAGCTTTATTCCTTGGGGTCTCTGTTCTTGCATCTTCTGATTTCTCTTTTCTTCTGGGAGGCTACCTCTGCTCTTCAATCTGGACAGGACCATTTCCTTTGCTTTGATAAATCTGACTGTTTATCAAAGATGAATTTGAAACCTTCTACATTCATACCAAAATTATCAGACCTGGGAGAACTTATTTTTTTCCTGGTGTACTCCTCATATGTGTTTCAAGACCAGATGAAAAGTGATCCTGTATGCTCTGCTATTTGTGAGAATGAGGTATGAGAACTGGAGGGATGTAACTGTGCATGTGAACCTGCTGCCTATGGAAACAAATTATGACAAATGACTCTGGGACACACCACAGGGCTGACCTTGTGCCCAGTCTAGTCCTTGTGCTTCAGTCATCTCATTTCTAGTAGACATCTTCTGAAGCATGTTGTGCTGTGCACCCAGCACCCATCAAGGAAGCTGCAAAATTGTAAGGGAGGCTCTTTTATGTTAGGTCAGTAAAACTCCTCTGTGGACTCACCTTCCTTTGCCTTCCCAGCTTCAAAGCATGCTGCCCACCAACTTCTTTTCTGTATAAAAGGAAGAAGAAACTTCTTGCAGTCATCTCTGAAGCTACTGAACTATGGAAAACAATCTCAACAATTTGGAACTGCCCAGTCTTGAGAATTACACTACTTTCACCTTTCCTTTTGGTATTGAAACTTGCAAAAACACAGAGCACTTCAACTTCTTACACTTTTTGTGCCTTTCCAAACAATGTCTGTGCTAAAACCTGAAACTATTAAATTTCTTCTTACAGTTTATTTCTTGTTCCCTTTTTCTGCTTGTACTGAGAACTTGGGTTTTTGACTTCAACTAGGGAATAGGTCCCTTGTGCTGAACTGCTAGCTGCTTTATGCTGCCCAGTATCAGAGGTGTACACATGACAGGAACCATGGAATGTCTTGCTTGGTTTCTTTCTTTAAAGAGTTATTCCCCAGTTTCACATTGAGTGCAACAGTCCAACCATATAACAACCATAGCACAGAAGGTTGCCTTAGATAGAGCTGGGAAATTTGTTCCATTTTCTCTGGAAAATGATGAAACCAATTTGCTTTTGAAGTGTTCTGCTTGGTTTCAGAAATACAGAGCAATAAAATTTGAGAAGTTTTAAGAGTTTTCTAACATAAAACCACTCAATATTATTGCATGCTTTTATTGAAAATGTCTACATAGTCTGATGTTACCTTAATTATTATCTTTTTCATCAATCAGATATTCCCAAAGGACAGAAGAAACCCGAGCAGCATTACAGAATATTTCCACTCATTTGCCTTTTAGAGCTGCTTGGCTCCTGCAGTCCTTGTCTCAAGTGCCAACAGCTCCACCTGACAGAAGTAGGACCCAGAGTCTGGAAGTGTTCCATGGCCACTTTCAGATTTTGTACTTAATGCTGTGTGGAAACAAGATGTTACTTTGCCCTTGAGTTGCACCATGGTTCCTTGAAATTCAGAGGCTGTCAGGAGCCCAGACTCATTGGACCAGAACCCACTCGCTCGACCTGCCTCACAGTGCCTGAAAGAGCATTTGATTGCTTCTGTGGAAGGCAGCACCTCCCTCTGTCCTCCTGTGTTAGAGTCACCATTTCCCAACCAAAAGCAGCAATACCAGATTCAGATTATTCAGAATCTAAAAGGTGATTTTTTTTATTTTTTTTTTAAGATGCTGAAAATGTAGCAGCACCTATTTATTATGGGTGAGAGGGAAACAAGTTTGTCAGAAGCTAGAGCTATTGTTCCCCCCCTTATGAGCTTTCATAACTTCCCTTGGATCATCAAAATTTTCCAGGGAGATTGTTCACACCTACAGCAGCAGCCTGGACTGACCTGAACCTGCAGGAATGCATAGCTTCCAGTGAGGTACCCACAGCAACATAGAATAAAACTTTCAAAAGAAAAAGGAATATATGTCTTTATTAAATGCACAAATGCCACCATAATTTGGCATGTGACAGCATACATTGGTGCATTCTAAAGCCATATGGCTACTGGGAGGAAGAAATTAGCATTTTTTATCTGTTGGTGGAGGGTTTTTTTGCTAGAATTGCAATGCATATTCCTTCATCCTAAGGATATTTTTTTGCCCCCAGTAAATTGTTTATCTGTGCCTTTTCTTAGAATTTCTTTTCCAGCAAGCATTTGTTTTCAGAAATAAACTAAACTCAGTAGAATTAAAAACAGAACAAAACCAAACAGCAAAGGAAAAAGACCAGAGACACTTCAGATTCTTCAGTCTGTTGACTAGTTGCTCAAGTTTATATTCAAATGCCAGAAGCTGCCTAGGCTATAAGGTATGATTGTTAAATTTCTGCTGCTCTACTGAAACTACTGGACCAAACCTGATACGATGCCAATTTATATTAGCAGATAATTCAGAGAAATATCCTCAAGTTATTATTTTAACAGTTTCACTTCCACTTAATCAACACAGGGACCAAAAAAAAAATAAAGCAGGACACTCTAATAAACACCTAGAAAACCAATATTGTGAATAAAATAATTCAATTTTGTATTTAAATGCATATGATTTAGTTATGTCTGTTTACTAGATTTCTGCCAAAAGCCATCAGGCAGCAGGATGCTTTGCAGTAACACAAGCATAGCACTTTTAAGTTGTCAAGCAGTCTGATGTATTTAGTCCATGAAGATATTTATGTAATTGAATTATGTGAATTTTTGCTATTAAAGAAAAATCATAAACTGCAGACAAACCCTATTTCCTCTACTTGTGGATTCATTATTAAAGCTGAAAAGCAACCCAGTCTACATTTCTTAGCTATTTTGATGAACATTTAGGGAAGGGAGAGAATTTTTTTGAGGAGATAAAGACAGCTGTGAACAATAAAAATCCATTTTCATATTTAATAATTCAACTTGCTTCTCTGCACGTGCCCTTAGTTTGCATCCTGGTTTAGTCAGAGATACAGTAACATTGTTGATGGCTTTGTCTTCAAAACCAGACTGTTACAGGAGGGTAAAACAGAAAAAAACTGGCCAGTTTTCCCTGTACCTCACTGCATTGGGAACACCGGCACTGACAAGAAAGCACATCTGTTAAAATGCTGATAATCTGAGCTCCTGGAAAAGAAAGTATCAGCTTGATATAAAAGCAGATTTCAAGTTTGCATCCATTTAAATTGGGGTTTACCATTTTGAAGTCTTATTCAGTCAGGAGGACACACCAGATTAACCAGAGAATCACTGGTCCCCTTGCTCAAGTATCCAGTTCTTTGCCCAGTGCCAGATCAACTCTGAATTCAGCCCCAGCAGCTCAGGGCTTTGTCCAGTTGGGTCTCCAGATCTCTGGGGATGCAGATGTCATGGCCTTCTGGTGCAGGAAATGTGCTCCAGTGATTGAGCATCCTTCTGATGCAATGCTTTCCCTGAATTTGATCAGAACCTTCCCTCCCAGTTTCTCACCATTCTTTCTCATCCTCCCATTAGGCATCACTGTAAAGAGCTTGGCTTCATCTTTTCAGTACTTTTATTATAAGTACTGGAAAATTGCTACAGCAAAAGCCTCTTTTTTCCAAGCTGAATAAACCCAGTTCTCTAAGCATCACCTTTTATCTTGTGTACGATCTCCTGACCATCCTCTTGATACTTCATTTAACTTGCTTCTGTTTATCAATGCCTTTTTTGTTCAGAGGGTTCCAAATTCAGTGTGATTTTACAGCTGTAATCTAAAAAGGGCTTCATTAAGGGGAATGGTCACCTTTCTTGATCAACTGGCTAATTCCTGCTTAATATAGTCCAACTTGCTGTAAGGTTTACCTCCTGATCTGTATTTATGTTCTTGTCTACCAGGACTTTCAAGTTCTGTTTACCCAGACAGGCAGTGTCCTCAAATCACTTATTAAGATCTGATAACACTATCATCTGTCTGAATCCCTATGTGAGTTGACAGCTTTATAGTATTTAAGATACTTCGAAAGGATTTTCTTTGTTTTGGCTATGTCTGCAACTGAACTGCTTTGTTTAGTGGTCAAATTTTGCTATAAATCTGACGAGAATTTATATTTTTACCAGTTCAGCCCTACTGGAACGAATTTCCTAGGTATATTAATTTTTTTTTACTGATCTAATTCTTATCCCAGTGATACTAGAGACGGTGTCTTGCAGGGCTTGGCTTTGTAGAATGTGAACATCTACTGAAAATCAGTCAAACAAGACTTTTTCTACTTATGCTTGCATAACACATTTTTGCTGACTGTAACACAGACATTAAGACTGTTAGGCAAACCCTCCATTCTCTACAGAGCTTAGTAAACTGATTGTATTGCCTGATATGAATTTCTAGACCTTCTACTAGCTAATATTTAAACAAAAAAGTGGAGCCATTATTGACTCTTAAGACAAGTAACAATCAATAGGTCATCCTGACATTGTAAACCTCCACTAGAAAAGGTAAACTATTCCAGAATATTGTGTGGAGGATCTGCTTCTACTTTTGATTAGTTTACACCTATGGAATGGGACAGAGATTTTCCTATCACTCCTTGTAACCTCTCCTCAGTACATAGCCATAAATACTACTGCAGTGTCAGGGGTTATTTCCTAATGTTTGTCCAAATAGAAATTTCTCTCGATATCTTCCTTCAAGGTGTTGGGTTTTTTTCCTAGCAACCAGTTTCTACATCTAACGTCTAACAGACTTACCAGTCAAGTGATTTAAATTGCATAAACATTTCTTCATATATCTGAAATTTATCCTTTGCCTAACTTTACAGCGAGTGCTTTGGTCAAAAGACTTGGTCACTTAAATTGTTTGGCAGAAGTTTCCCATTTAAGCAACAGGAATAATGTCACTGCCTGGTACGTATTGATATTACGAGGGCTAAGAAAGGAGAGAAATGGATTGTTTCATCTTTTTAATAATTTACAAACCTCACCTCACTGGGGGGGAAGAAGGGGTCAGGTGACCCGCATGGACCAATCACAGCGCTCCTGCCCATGGCTCCCAGTACAAAATGGCTCCTCAGGGAGCCCCGTGCTGCTTGCTGTGGGGTTTCCTCGCTGGTTCTGCTGCTCCTGCGTCCTCTTTGCTTGATCCTTCACTGGGACAGGTCACCTTCTCCTGCTTCCCGGGGTGGTACCGGTGTGGCTGCTCCAAGGCTTTTCTGGTCTGTCACAGGCACCTCCATCTGCTGCCCAATAATACAGTTTGGGACTTCCCTGGTTGGGAAGGGGTGACCAACTGAGGAGCATTCATTCCATATTTACATATTTATATATATTTGTAATTCATCATCATTATCATTATTACTACTTCATTAAACCTATTCTATATTTTTTCCAACATTAAGGTCTCTCCCTCCTATTCCTTTTTTATCTTCCTTTGGGAATCTAGTGAGGAAATAACAAAGAATATCTGTCTGTGGGCTACTGGCTAAAACTTTGATGTGTATTGTGTGTGTGATTTATACTGTGTGATAGATATTGTGTGATTTATTCCTTCACAGCACTTCACATCTAAAAGTTTGCAGGATGTATTGATGGATGTGTATCTTTGAAATGCTATTCGTCTTGAAAAGTAGCAGCTGTGAAGATCACTCTTTCCTTTTTCACTGAATGGAAGTGAGGGGACAAATGAACCATGATGGTTCAATGGGTTTTACTCATGTGCCAAGGACCACTTCCAATTCTGTGCTCTTTTCATGCATGCTCTAATACAAATATATCTTCTGTGTGGCTTTTAAAACAGCAAGGGGAAGCTGAATATTTTCCTTTTTGGCATAACTGGAAGGGAAAATCAGTTTTTCTTACTTGGAAACCCAGAAAAATCAATGCTTTTGTTGATCTTGCCTCTGGTAAGAGCTAAGAACTTCTGCTCCCACATACTGACAGATATGGATAGCACCAAGCACATGGGTTAACTGTGTCTTGATGGAATAAACTGAAAAATCAACTCCCGAATGTGAGTTTATTTTTTTTTATTTAAGACATACACGAGTCACTGAAATAGTAAATTGTAGGTGAGTGCTTTCAGCTTTAGAGCACTAAGATAAAGCAGAATGTAAAACTGTTCTACAGATTGCTTGTGTTCTCTGAGGTCTGCCTTCCATACGGGTTATTCTCTTTGTTTTTTATGGTTCTCAGAACAATGCCCAATTTTAGAAATATTAGTCTTCTTGGCATACAGATTGAAATAAATATAGCTGTACTTCAATTTTACTTCCCTACCTTACTGGCAAAAGGACTTTGTTGGAAGAAATGTATTAGTTGATACCAAATAAACAGATTTTTTAAGCTATGAAATGTGGGGAGGTTGAGCCAAAGCTGCCAATTATTCACTTCCACAGGACTCCTACTTCAAACAAGATATCAAGGTTAATCCATTATGAAACTTCTTCCTCCTTACTTTTCTAAGCAATATCTCAAGACTAAAAGGATCATCAGTAACTCATTTTGTGTGGGTAGTAAAGGAGGTGAATTTTTTTAAGTATAAACTCCTACATAAAGTGTTATTAGAAAGGTTAAATACATAGTGACTTTCCAGGTACAAGGAGCGGTAAGAAGGAACGTGGAATGCCATTTCAGAATATGTATCTTACTTTTGATTGAGGGAGTGAGGTTATTTGAAGTCATGAAACAAGAAATAACTTGCTTTTCAGCTTCTCAGAGAAGATCCTTTGCTCTCAAAACAAGCCCATCTTTTAACTGTGTGTAGGGCTTTTACATTTCTTGTATTAAGGGAGAACAATTGCCTTAAACTTGCTTTGCTCATCAGTTTGTCTTGAGGCTGTTAATAACTGTACAACAGGTTGAATTTCCAGTGAGGTTCATTTCCCTGAAGTAAAGATCTTCCAGCAATCATAGTTGATACCACAGTATATACTGAATTGTCATAATAATCTTGGTTGTTATTTGGTCTCCTTATGGGACAGTCAGACCAATGAGTTGGCTGTTCAAAGAAAAAGAACCCAGACAAATCCAACATTTTTTTTTTCTTGTCTTCAAAGGAAAAGGAAGCCAGGATTTTCTTCCTGTTCTCCATGGACAGAATTCTTTGGCATGTATTCAGAAATTACTGTGGTATGCAGATGATACTTGCGTTCATTATGCATCCAGCAAAATCCCATCACGTGTTAAAATCTTGAATACTTGCAGATTTCCACAGTGATACAGACTAGTTGATGATTAAGATAAAAATAAGTATCATATACTTTTTTTAATTTTTTTTTTATTGTTCTTTAGAAGATTAACTTCAGATAGATAAAAACATAATTATAGCCTATGTCTGCAGGTTTTCTGAACATATAGGAAAGACCATTAAGTGGATGATACACACGAGTATTTAAAAAAAAAAAAAGTGCATGCCACAAACTTCTACTGGATTTGGAGAAGACTGGGAAGGTACATTCTGGTTTAAATTTCAATCTATCTAAACAATCTTCTAACATAATTATGAAATACTATAGGGTTTGGTTTGCATATAGACATTCTGTCTGATTATTTAGTAGACATATATAACTTCATTAACTACAGTCATTATCATACTCAAATTAGGTACGTGAAATTCTGTTAATATTTGAGCTGCAACTTCATGAGCCAAAGTAAACATACCTTACATCTAGATACAAAGACAAGTGAGTGTTTATGCAGAATATTTAAAAATATCACCTAGTAATATTGTCACAATTTAACATTTCTGTAAAATTTTCAGTCTTAGAGAAATTTTTTTTGCTTTTCCCAAAGTATGATCACTTAGCTTCAATAAAATATAAATCACAGTCCACACTCATTTTCTAGAACTTTCATACAAAAGTGTTAATAAATGCAGACTATTTGCAATTTCAGTATCACATGGCAATGCAATCCATTACCTACTCTCCATGTTTGGGAAGAAATGAAAATCAAGCAGACATATATAGATTATTTAAAGTAATTGGAGGACACACTGAAGTAGGAATACAATCCTTCTCTATCTGTTACAATTAAATTTCACAATAAGTTCATGTGTTCAGAATTTTCATGTTCATGTGTTTCAGAATTTTACCAGAAGCAGCTGCATTTCAAGAGCTGAGGGGAAGACTGTAGTATCAACTGGTACTAGACTGATGATTTGAGAACATTTCCTTCTTCAGAGTTAATTTTCACTTCTTATTTCCTTCTTAATCTTAATTAATACTTCATTATCTGAAATGAGCAATTCCTTGTTCAGCAATGGCTTTATGAACTCCTGACCTGATTGATTCCTATGTTAAATATATTTTTTCATGATGTCAGTGGCCTACACTACTGTATTACTAAGTTGCCTATATGAATTATTCTCCTACTTTACTCTATTATCCTTGTCATATTTGGGTGGTAAATCTTAAGCAGAGTGGAAGAAGCAGCCTGCTCTGCAGAAATTATAGCAGTGTATTCAACTCTACTAGCATAATAAAGTGGCTCAGAGCAACCTGACAATATCTCTAACTTTTGTTCCTATGTTTAGTAGGTCTGTGCTTGCAGTAAATTTCAGAAGTATGAACTACTTTTCCCTTTTGTCTTTGCAGACAAAGTATCCAGGCAGCTGGAAACTTATTGTGTCCTTTGAGCTTCCCTCAATATAGTCTCAGTGGTTTCTGTTGGATTGTTTGGGGTTTTTTTCTGAGTTTCAAAAGGCTGACAAATTAGAGTTTTGAATTTAAAAATTCAAGACCATCTGGGACAACTGCACAAAAGAAATCTCAAATTGAAAACTAGCTCACAAAAATCCTTATTTTTCAATAAAAAAGGCCTTGATGATTGTCCATTCAACAATCAAATTTTGCAGAAAACAGGGAAATTGTAGTATATGAAGTATATCTAATGCAATGGGGCATCTACTGCCTAGTGAGGTTGTGGAGTCTCTTTCTCTGGAGACATTCAAAACCTGCCTGGATGCATTCCTGTGTGATGTACACTGGGTGCTCTGGATTGGACTCTATAATCTTTAGAAGTCACTTCCAACCCCTAACAGTCTGTGATTTGGTGATCTAGAAATATTTTCCCTAAACATTATAAGGCAATTAATTCTCATAAAAAACACATCCTGAACTAATGAACAGTATGAGCAGGTGGAGCTATAATCTTGGAGTTTATACCAGATGTAAAGAGATATATTCTCAAGTTTATTCAGCTGACTTTCAAACTGATTTCTGATTTCTAGTACAATTCTTTGTGTTGATGAAGAACTGAAACTGAACCTGGAAAACCTCATTTGAAAGGCCAGATGGTGATTCATGGTTGCTGTCTGCATCCAGTGTGCTATACTGAATTAACTCTAATTGACAAAAGAAGGCTGATGCACCTTAATGAATGTTTGCTGTGGGAAGAAAGAGTTTTTCCAGTTCTCAATTAAATTATGTTTAGGCAAAACTGCTATTTGTGATAACAGATGCCAATTTTCACTGGAGCTGACACACTGATCTATAATCATAGCTCTATCTTTTTGATCCTATTTGCTATATGATTATATATATGATGTTACATATGTCCAATTTAATGCTGGATTTTTATTGGCATTGAGTCGGTAATAATATAACCTTTTGTGATGGGCAAATAAGCAGAATCTGAAATGTCTTCCAGACACAGAAAAATGCCTGTAATTTATTTCCCATTGTTCTCTCCTTTTGATGAATTCTCAGAAACAACAGGAACTGGGAGGTGCCTCTGGTGTAAGATCTGTCATAGCTGTGGCACTGAAATGATGTGATGCTGTATGATCTGTGTGAATATGATGCTATCTTTTGAAGTTTACCAGGCTCTGTGAGGTTGGGGATACATTTGCTGTGCCCAGTTTCTCTGCATCACAGCTGGAATCCAGTTCCTGGAGAACTCAGAGACAGCAAAACAAATTGCTCAAGGAATTTTCCCCTCTGCTCCTCTTCATGGTCTCTCAAACACAGGAGCTGAACCAACCATTTATTTTGGAGCCAAATATCAAGCTGCATATTAAACCCATCAGCTGGGATTTCCCATACATATTTGGAAATTCAACAGGTCTTCATCTTTAGGAAATTAGTTTTTCAATGACTAGCTGAAACACAACATATCTAAGAATTATAATCTTCTAAGATGTGTCTAAGGATGTTTATAAGACAGCTTATGGAGAGAGTTTAGACATAATGTGTCCAATTGTTTAGTGACTTTCACTATGCATTTTCTCCCTATTTATATACAAATATCTTCTTGGGTTTTTTTTTGTTTTTCTGAAGCTTGTAAACAGTGACAGATGATAAAGTCACTGAAAATTTGAAAGACCATGAAATTTATACAAAATAGAATCTCAGATGAAAAACAATGCCTGGAATAAACACTGCTAGCATTAAAAAAAAAAAAAGTTGTTGGATATTTCTGGAATACCCATCTCAGTATATTGCTCTACCATTACACATTGCTATTTGAGATTAAAATAATAAAGAAAAAACAAAGCATGTGTGTCAATGTGACCTGTAAGTGTAGATGACAAGTATACTTCAACTCAGAATTTCCACAGGAAAAAAAATAAATAAACTTAGGGATTTAATTAACATACAGTTTGATTTTCAAAGCTGGCTAATGGCAGTTTTACTTTTTACCTAAACTTCAGAAATGAGCAGCCTGGTTGAAAAGATTGCTTTTCCTGGAACTCAGGAAAAAAAGGAGGGTTTATCACCTTTGGAAGAAGGGGCAGGATGCCCAGGAGGACTACAAGGATGTCATGAGGTTATGCAGGCAGAAAATTAGAAAGACCAAAGCCCAACTAGAACTTAATCTGCCACAGAAGACAACAAAAAATGTTTCTATACATACATTATCAACAAAAGGAGAGTTAAGGAGAAAGTCTGTCCATTATCTGGTGCAGCAGGAAATAGAGTGACCAAGAATGAGGAAAAGGCTGAGGTACTAAATGCCATCTTTGCCTCAGTCTTAAGTTACAAGACCAATGGCTCTTGAGCTACTCAGACCTCTGAGCTGGAAGAGAGGGAGTGGAATGAAGACTCCATAATCCAAGGCCAAATAGAGAACTACTGACCATAGTGCTGGAGAAAACTATGGAGAAGAGCATCTTGAGTTCCTTCCCACAACATGTACAGGACAACCAGGTGATCAGGCCCAACCAGCACCAATTTATGAAAAGCAGTTCCTGCTTGATTAACCTGATTTCCTTCTCTGATAAAATGATCCACTTAGTGGATGAGAAAAGGCTGTGGATGTTTTCTACCTGGACTTTACAATGAGGCTTTTGACACCAGTTCCTACAGCATTCTCCTGGAGAAACTGGTTACTCATGGTTTGCACAGGTGCACCGTGCAAAAAACCTGACTGGATGGCCAGGCCCAAAGGGTTGTGGTGTGTTAAAACTGTAAGTTGGCTGGTCACAAGTGGTGTTCCTCAGGGCTCTTTAACATCTTTATAAATTATCTGGGCAAAGGCATCAAGTGCAGTTTACAGATGATAGAAACATGCAGTTTACAGATGATAGCAAGTTGGGCAACAGTGTTGATCTGCTTGAGGGTAAGAAGACTGCAGCAGGATCTGGACAGGCTGGATCAGTGGGATAAGGCCAATTGCATGAGGTTTGAGGCGGCCAAATGCCAGGTCCTGCACCTGAGTCACAACAGCCCCATGCAATGCTACAGGCTTAGGGAAGAGTGGCTGGAAAGCTTCCCAGAGGAAAAGGACCTCCGAGTGTTGGTTGACAGCCAGCTGAATATGAGCCAGCAGTGTGCCCAGGTGGCCAAGAAGGCCACCAGCATCCTGGCCTGTATCAGGAACAGTGTAACCATCAGGACTTGGGAAGTGATCAGCCCTCTCTACTCAGCACTGCTGAGGCTGCACCCCAAGTACTGTGTTTAGTTCTGGGCTCCTCACTACAAGAAGGACATCCAGGTTGCTGGAGATCATCCACAGAAGGGCAATGAAACTGGTGAAGGGTCTGGAGAAAAAGTCTGATGAAGACTGTCTGAGGGAACAGGGAGAAGAGATGGCGGAGGGGAGACCTTACCCCTCTCTACAAGTGCCTGAAAGGAGGCTGTAGCCAGTTGGTCTTTTGTCCCAGGCAACTATCAGCAAGACAAGAGAGCATGGTCAGGAGAGGTTTAGGTTAGATATTAGAAAGAATTTCTTCACAGAGAGGGTGATCAGACATTGGAATGGGCTGCCCAGGGAAGTAGTGGATTCTCCATCCCTGGAGATATTTAAAAAGAGACTGGATGTGGCACTCAGTGCCATGGGCTGGGAACCACAGGGGTAGTGGATCAAGGGTTGGATTTGATGATCTCTGAGGTCCCTTCCAACCCAGCTGATTCTATGATTCTATGATTCTTTTCCCTGGTAAGGAGACACAGGACAAGAGGAAATGGCCTGAAGTTGTGAAAGGGGAGGTTTAGCTTGGATATAAGAAAAAAATTTCTTTACTGAAAGGGTTGTCAGATACTGGAACAGGCTGCCCAGGAGTCACCATCCCTGGATGTATTTAAGAAACACACTTATGGACACGGTTCAGTGATGGATTGGCAGTACTATGCTAGTTGCTGGACTAGAATATCTGAAAGTTCTTTTGCAACCTAAACAATTCTATAATTCCAAAGTAGTGAGTACTAAACAGAAGAAAAAGAAGTTAAAACTGTTTAAAAAGAGACACTTTATTGCTTTCAAACACTAATTTGAACTATATCCACAGAACAAGAACTATTGGCAAAAAGAACACCAAAATAATTTGTATTGACTTTGCTTCTAATTCCAAACTAAAGTAAAAATAGATGTAATTGCTGCAAAAATAAATTAAATGAAAATGTTAACTAAGGGTATTGGAAGCTCAACAGTTATATTGTATGAGATGAAATATAATTAAGTCTGATGAAAGAACTATTTCTGCTTCAATCAACTTGTTTGCACTGATGAATTCCTTAAATGAGTGCTACTGTGCTAATGTCTCTTAGTTTAATTATCTTATACTTAAAACCCGATTCCAGCACAAACATACAGAAATAATGTAATCCATAAAATTACTCTCATGGGTAAAGAGGAGAGATGTATTCCTAAGCTATTACTTTCGGGCAGACAAAAGTTTTTTAATTCAAAATCTGCTCAGCAAATGAAATGGATTGAAGAAGTCTGCAAGAACATATCTTCAATCCCCTCAACACTTGCATCCTGATGTGGCATGCAGGTAAGACTGTATGTAAAATAAAGGATCTGACCTCTTTGGGCTTTCAAACCAGCATTAAGGCAGGAGAGAGATTCTGCAGCAAAAGTTATATTAAGTTGAATCTTGAAAACCAGGATGCTCAGAGTTCTCTGAATTTTTCCTGCCTTGCTGAGGGGCCAAATGGAGGCAGAAAGGAGAAGATGAAATGCATGGTTGAGAAAATTAAGTAGGGCCAGATTTACAGGGGGAAAAACAAACTTTAGAAACTAAAGAAGCCTGTATAAGAAGGGTATAAAGACTTCATATAAACCAAAGTGGAAACAAGCTTTTCTTCAGGAAAAAATAAAAGGAAAAGAAAAAAAGAAAGAAAATGTAATGGAAGAAAAACATATGTGAAAGAAAACGCCACTTGATATGATGGGCTCTCTAGGTGAGATGGAGGGTGTTTGAAGACACCATACTGAAAACTCTTATCAAATGCATGCTACATATCCTAAAAGATTAAAATCAGGGTAGCTAAATTGAATATAAAGAGAAGTTATAAAGCACAAGAAGGCTGCCTTCATAAAGTTGCAGTCTTGTCCAATTAAAAGTATCAGACAAGGCCACAAGCATTGGTACATTAAATGTGAAAGTATGCCAAAGTAGATTTGGAGAAAAAAACTTGCAAAGACATAAAAAGTAATAATAAATTCTTTTTCAAACACATCAGGAGCAGAAAGCTTGCCAAAGAAGCATGAGAGCCAATAGATAAGCAAAGCTTAAAAGCATTTGCTACGGACAAAGTTAGAAAGTTTCCACGCTGAAACCCTTCTTTTTGAAGGAGGTGTTAGAGAATCTGTCACAAGCTGAAGTGTCAGTGGAACAGATTGTAGAACAAATTGACAGAATACTCAAACCATCAGGATTGGATGACACCTTCCCAAATTCTACAGAAATTCAAATGTGAAATGGCTGAACTACTACCCAGAGTATGTAACTTCTCACTTAAAGCCACCTCAGTATAAGGTGGTGATGGGAAAGTCAAGAGGAGTTTTTAAAAAGGGATCCAGGGAAAAACACTAAAGTGCAAAGAAAGGTCTAAGTTTTAGAATAACTTCAGCATTATGAGTAATGAACTAGATCAGCACTACTCTACCTGGAAAAGAGGCAACTGACATGCCTGACATGCCACTGTGCAGAAAGGAGCATGTCACAGAAAGCATCAAAAATTGACACCATCTTTTCTAATGCTTAAATGAGAAGACATTTCTTCTCTTAAATGAGAAGAAACATTTTTTCCCAGCCAATGGCAGGAGGTGTGGGACTTGATGACACTTCCAACCCAAACCATCCTATCTTTCTACAATTTCTCCTTTCACTTGGTCTTTTTATGATTATTCTTTCAGGCTCCCTATCAATTTATCTAAGTCTGTGTAATAAATTGTAATTCCCATATTTGAAGAAGTATGTGTGATCTGTGAGCATTCTGTAAGGTAACTGTTACCTATGACTGGCAGGTGCAATTTTGATGACATAAGCCATACAGAAAAGCGGTGCTAAAAAAAGAAATCCTCTGAACCAGTTTCAATAGCAGGGAAGTACATGCTAGTCAGATGAGTAGTTTGACTGGCTAACTGTTGTGTTTTTAAACAATGATTTGGGCGTGCTTTGATAGAACAGTCCAAGTATTTCCATACAAAAAATCCCTAATCCAAAGCAAAGAGCAATCCATCATGAAATTTGTGATCTCTCAATCATATTTTATCTGTTTTATTATGCTATGACTTCTATTTCTACACTAGGCATTCTCAGGTATCTCCATGTGGTTCTCTGAATGCCTGAGCACATACTTTAATATACTAGGTCTGATGTGCTCTTAGAAGGCAGGCAACAACATCAGAAGAACATTTTGGAACAAAGCATGGTTTTCTTAATGCCAAAAATGTTTCTTCAATTAGGCACCCGAAAAAACAGTTTACTTTCGAATATCCTGGATTTGTCAGACAGTGGAAGACACCCATAGGATCTGTGGGTGCTGGCAGTGAAGCCAGACCAGACATTTCTAATTTAGGTGTCTAAATGACTCTCTTGAGGCACCCAAATTTGAAAATGATTGGCTGCAGTCCCTGCTGAAGTGGCTCACACCATTCTCTACATGGTCTGTATGCTGTGGTTCTAGTAGCAATTGTTTTAATTGGAAGGAGTTTAGTTTTCATTTTTCTGAGAGAAAACTGGCCAGTCCCAATTATGGAAACAAGTCTTCAGCATATAACTTTTTAAAAAAATATAAATTCTCCTGGGGAAGTCACAGGCAGGGCAAAACTAGCTTTTCCAGAAGAGATGACAGTTGTTTACATTTTAGTGTTGAGGAATCCAGCAAGTCTGCAAGTTTATTTTTAGTAGTTATAAACTGAGTTATTTAACTCCTTTTTTCTCTGACTGAAGCTGAGACATAAAAATGATTAATATGGCAACCTGGTGCCCAACCTCATGCTAGAGTCTGGATGATGATAATGAACATTGTGTTAATCAGAAAGAAGTAGGATTCTTTCACGTTTTGTTTCTTGAGATGCCTCATCTAAATATTTGCAATCTGACAGCTTTTGTGCTTTCAGGATACTTCTGGTTGCCACAAAAAAAACCACCTTGCTGTCTCTTAACAGGATGAATCTGCTTCCCGCCTTGTGGAGCAAAACTGGCAAAGAAAATTTTGTTACCAGTGTCCTGGCTAGCAGAAGTCCTGCCAGATCTAGCAAAGAAAGCTGTGGCAATTGCTCTCTCAGGAGCTGTGAGTGATTTAGCACAGGCCAAAAGCCATCTAAACCTCTCTGTCACAGGAAACACAAGGGACCTCCTCCAGTCAGTGTCACCAGTGGTGCAGGACTTTGAGCCCCCCCACCACGGTGCCAGGGATGGTAGCACAGGCAGTGCCAGCTGACACTCCTCAGACACCTGCGTGCTGGTTGGATAGAGCACTTTGGTATGGTAAAATAATTCCTTTGTACATCTGAAGCATCATCCTGTAAGTTGGCAGACTTCTACAGCTGGTGTAAAGTTTGAACTGCCTCAAACATAAATCAATCCAGTTGCAGGAACTCAATCTGCAGACACACATTTTTTAAAAAAAACAAATCATAAGGCTGCATTTTCATCCAAAGTCACCACTGGGGACTGTATGCAGGGAACAGTCAGGACAGTGAGTGTCAAAATAATTCCACCAAGGGGTCATACCAGAAACGTGTGTTAAACTAGGCACCAATATTGCAAGTGATGCACAGCAAGGAAAATAAATACTCACCAAGTTTCACTGTACTGTGTAATGTGTCTCCAGTCAAAGAAATAGCTCTAGTCAAAAAAAAAAAAAAAAGATGAGAAGGGGTCACGTAACTTAAAATGGATGGCTGGTGGCTTCATGGGTCAGCTGCTGCTCATAAGTAAGATTCAGACTTCTGCCCTTTTCTCTGGCACATTATTTAACTTTGGAGTCAATTTCCACTTACATCTGCAAAGCCATGCAATTTAATTAGCCTCCAAGGGGGCTGTAACAACACCTAGAAAATATTTACAGATGCTTTTGGTCTTAGAGGCACAGCAGAAGTGTAAAGCAGTGTTTACATGGGTTTTGAAGAGAATTACAAGCAATCTTTTTGTTTGGTTTTAAACAGAAAGCTGAATTACATTACAAAGCATTAAGCTATTTGTGGCAGAAAGCTCAGAAAAATGTCTAGCATGGTTAGGGGCTGAAACCTTTGCTGACACTGTCTCATTACAAGTCTTGTATGTTTCTCACTGTTATAATTAAAGCTGTTCAAAGTCTGACAGAAAGAAATGCATTTAAAATCATGCTTAAGTTAGGATAAAACCTCTAATCTCTCATTTGTTCTGTATAGATAATCACATAAGGATTCTGGGTGGAATTTTGCATGGATATACAGCCTATTAAAGTAAAGAAGGATAATTTGAGTAGATCTGATATTGCAGTTATTTTCTTATCTCACTAACACATTCTTTATTGGTGAGACCCATATCAGTCAAGTTATTCCTTCATTACTGCTCTGTGAGAGATGTTCATATCAACAGGCTAATATTATCTGTGTATTTCTTTCTAAAATGCACGCATGCTGAATAACAAAAGAATGGCCAAATTGTCTTTCAGGATGAAATATTAAGACACTGTGTCCTATGCAATTTGGACAAGGAAATACATAATATTTTCAGAGCGGTTCTATGTCTTTGAACTTAATAGTCAGATGTGAAAGCCAGGGAAAGGAAGCTGAGTTAAGATTTTTGGGACAAGTTCAGTTATTTTCTTTCTGTCTTTAACTGGACAAATACCACAATCTGTCCTGTTTGGAATTGTCAGCAATTAGGACCTGAACATCTCACCATAGTCTGACAGATACTACCAACACCACTCAATATAAACACTGTTAGGCCACTGTCTATAGACTGGTATCTTAGTTGCAGTGTGTAGCTGCTTGTCTACTGCAAAGAGCATTTCTAAAGAGCTTTAAATGACACTGACCTAAAAATGTACTTCCCCACAATTTAAGGAAAGTGGATGAGGGATATGAACTTTGAAAGGGAGCACTTTATAGCACTTTATTTGCAAAAAGCTTTAGTACTTCATTTGCAAAAAGAAAAACTTCAAAATAGGTATGTTGTAGGATGGATGCAGTAATTTCCTCACTTCCAGTCAAATTACTTCCAGTCAAATCAAAGAGCTCTTCTCTGGGTGAAAAACAATCCACATGGTGTGATGGCTGTTAAGATATACCAGTGACCTGACCACCCAGGCCATCAGTCCACTTCTTTGTGTCTTTTAGCAAACTTTCTAGTTGAAATATTTCATGTCTATTTTCTTTACTGGAGATCAGCTAAGGTCTTTGTAGTCAGGCAAGTGTTTATATATCAAATGCAGAGAATTCATATTCCCAGATGACTGAGGTGAGGTTTTTTCAGAAGAGTTTAAGAAGAGGGATACTATGTTGGTGGGAGCCATACGTAGTGAATTTACCCCTTTAAATTGAACAGAGTCTCCCTAACTACTAACCATGGGTTACAAATAGTAAGATACTAAATTCTAAAAATAAACTGACAGATGGAATCTATGTGATTTCAATTAGGTTTGATGCTGTAATGACAAATTGACAGTGCCAACTCTCAAATGTAAAGTTGACATTCCTGGTAAAAAAATCACTTGTCTGAGGCTAACATAGGCAGCATTGAAAGATACTTGTTTCTGTTGTAAATGTGAATTTATCAGGAAAATAAAAAGAGAACATGACCATGTATCGCATGGTTTAGGGTTTATCAAGTGGCTGTTCAAAGGTGTGAAAGCTCCACTGGGTAAGAAGAGCTTTGCTGTGTAAGGCACTACTAACACATAAACAGACAGTTCCTGCCCTAGAGAGTTTTTCTGTTGAACCAGATTAAATATTCTTTAATGTGACATTTTTTCCTTTCTTCATTTTACCTACTTGTGTAATGTACCATGCTGGGGAAAACTGTCTCTGATATTTTTATTTTGAATCAATGTTGAAACGAAGTAATTGCCTTTTGGGTCTTAGGAAAGGATGACATTCTTAACCAAAACATAATGCATGAATTTTTCATGACCCTGCAGCAAGAAATGGTGTCATATGCTGGGACAGATACCAGGCAGCTTTATTTTTATTTAAGTATGTGGACAAAAATCAAGGTTCTTCTGAAACAGAAGAAACAAAATACACTCTCTTCTTTGTGATGAAGGAAAAACAAAATTACTTCAGCTGGAGAAATGGTTTGTTTGCTGTTTCAATCCTTCTGCTTCCTGAAAAGGGTGGGTGACATCTTTCAGACAGCAAGGTGCTTCTCTGAGGGATATGAGAAAATGCTTCATTTCAAACACCTTAATTGACAGCACTTTAACTGAATCTCTGCCATGGATATTTTCAAAAGGAAGGGACCACGAGGGAGATGGCTGTGGAAAGCACAATTACTGCACATCATGCTCTTCTGCTTGCTTTTATGTAGTAAGAATTGTGCTGTGCCCCTCAGCATATCTGTGTGCTGTCAGCTGCTTCGTGTGACAATGGGGCCATACACTCTAAGATCTTGGTGTCAGGATTTGTATTCATTGCTTAGAATCATAGATTCATAGAATCTATTCTGTGATTCTATTTGGAGTTTAAATGGGAGCATAATTGAGACCCAAGGGATGAATTAAAACCTGGGAATACATCTCCTGAACTTTAAATCTCAATGAAGGAAAAAGGAGCAGATTTCTTATATCTGGAGCCCAACTTAACTCCTATGTAGCTCCATATCCTAAGAATCCACTGTCTCAGGTTTATGAGCACCTTTGGTATTACAATATATGAAAGACCGGAAGAGTTTAAACTAAAGACTGGAATTGGAATTTGTCAGCAGCATAAATCACTGTTGATTACTGCTATTCTTTCAAAAGTCTGAACAGGCACAGCCTTTCTCATATGTTGTCCTGTGAGTACTAGCCAAAAAGTCCGTGTAGGTAGATTTGTGTCTGAGCTTAAAATTAAGTCCTTTCTTTCTGCAGTAACATATGTAAACAGTGGAACAAATGAAGTGGAACTTCTGCCAGGTGGGCATAGTAATTAATAGCTCTTTTCTGGGTACCCTCACTGAGCAGTACAGTCCTTACAGAAAGTCTTCTGCTGTGCACATAAAACCAGGAAGGAATTTTTAGGGAAAGACATCATGACACTAGGTTTAGAAAAGGTGGTGACAGTGTAAATAAGCAGTTAATGAAATATCCAGACTCTGAGTATTATTTGGAAGTAGTTCACTCACTTCTGTCCTATCATAGCACATGCATCTCTTTTAATACAGGATTTTCCTCCACAAGCACACTATGCTGAGAATTGGTGGCCAGGGTGAACATGAGTGAATTTTTCTGCAGCCCATGGATGAGCACTCACTGATTATCTCCTGTTGCTTACCATCAGTCAGGTCAAGTGATTTCTGTGCTACAGTTGCTCATTTATAGTGAGATCCACGCTGTCATCCACTTTATTGCTGTCCCCCCAGCTTGGGCAAAGTCTCTCCGTTAATGTCTCTGAGTAGCATTAGCAACAAAGGGCACATTGCATGTTGAACATCTGAACAAAATCCTTGATGTGTTCCTTGCCTCTTTTCCACCCTTCTTATTACTCCCTCCCTCCTATCTCCCTTCCCTCATGAGCTTGATCCTTGATTCCTCCTTCATATGGACACTGTGTTTGTTTCCAGTAAGTCCCTAAAGTATCTCTGTTGAGTTCAAAAGCATGTTCCAATTTATTTTCTCTGGTTTTACCTCTTGTTGATCACCAGGAGTATTTAGAAAGGTATACCATGCCCTTTTCTGTATGAATTTTCTTATCCCTGAATGTACAGAATCCCCAAGATATCCGTGCTCTAAGCTTCCCAAGAAGATGTTAAACTTCTTAAACTTCCAGCTTCTGTTCTTTTTAGTTGATGTATAAGAAACTCAGAAACACATATTATGTAGATAAACAAGAAAAGCTCATGCTGAAGGTGATTGTCTTCTTTCCACAGAACATGTTTTCTGAGAACTCAAGACTTCTATCTTAAATGTTGAAAACACATAATAATACCAAAACTGAACTTTTTTTTCTTGACTCTTCATCTTCCTAAAGTCTCATAAAGTGGCTAATAAATAGCATACCTGAACATGGAAAAACTGTAATACTTATTAAGGCAAGACTGAAACCTTTGATAAGAATTTTTTTTGAGACTGCAGCAGATGCTTACAGGTATTAGACTGCTACTACACTTCTAGGTATCCCCAGAGGTGTAATGCAGCACAGCATCACGAATTTGAAAGGAGACAGACTGCTGTAAGCCATCTGTTTTGTTTACCAGATAATTTTGTAACACAGGAGAAAAGAAGACAAATAGTCAAAAACCTTCAAAATCTCACTGATTAACTTGTCCCCATATATCCCTCACATTCCCTATTGACTTCAAACCCTGTATCTTTCAAAACTTGACACTGTTCACAAAAGGAAGATTTTTAGCAGTACACAAAATAAATCAGATTCCTGTTGAAGTCCTTTGGGTTCTAGACATCTTTATAGCAAAAATTAATGAGGATAGCAAAAATAATTGCAGTTTTCAGGTTGGTCTTTATAATTTCCCCCTTTTTTATAATTATGGCTCTCCTTGGGGGGGTTCTTTGGGATGAGAAAAAGTGGGAAGGACAGTTGTTTTCTTTCCCAGGAGTGGTTAGAGCATAACTTCCCTTCCTTAGGGTGGCAGAGGGTCAGCTTCTGATTGAGGAAGTCCAAGTTTTATTCCCTCCCTGGATATACAAACTTCATTTTTTGAATGGCTCAGAACTGAGCTATCAGACTGCCAGCTCCCATTTAACATTTGGGTTTAGTGACTCTGCCACACTCTTTGGCCTGGAAGGTCTGGGAGCGTGGGACAAGTTCAAGACCTGAAACTGAACCCCTTCTGGGAAAGTGCATTGTGCTAACTGAGAGAGACTCCTGGGACAGTCCACTTTAAATAGCATTTGTTTCTAAGTGCTATAGTTCATGTGAAAATGCATCTAGCACGAGTTTTTACAAGTGTTTCACCTCAGATTGTACCCTGTATAAAGAACAATCTCGAGCAGTTGCTAGATTTGCAGGATGTGGACAGGAAGAAGAAGGAGGGAGCAAAAGTTCAGCTGTTCTAATATGTAGGTATAGAAGCTGGATTTTCATTGTCTCCCAATGCTCCCTCTCTCATTCAGGGCTGCACAGGGGAATGCATGGGAGAAAGCTGGGCTGTAGCTTCCCAGAACACCGCAGCTGAAGCTTGCCAGACACATGGTGACCATCAGAAGGCTGCAGTGATTAGTCTGGCTATATAAATAAACATGGCTGAACTGTTTGCTCTGTGTGACTCTGCTGCACGGAGCAGGCTTGGTCAGTGCTGCATGGAAAGGAAAGAGATTGGACTGAAAACTCTCCTACATGGCAAAAGCCAGGGAGGGAGAGGTTTTGACTGGCTTCTATGTGACCTCAGAGAGCAAGAAGAGTACAAAGAATGCCTCCCTCAAGGTGCTGTGAATTTTGCCCTTTTTTCTGCTATGCTGGGCTTTTATGCAGTGTTGACCATGGGGATAGCAGAGTAGCTGCTCCCTGTGGAGTCCTCTCTGTGAGAGAACCCTGCCTCCTGAACCCTTCTCAGCAGTGAGTGGGACAGCAGAGGCAGTGAGTAGGGGAATCACTGGGAATTAAATAAATATGTTGGTTTTCCTTTTTTCCATTCCCTTCATTTTTCACTTGGACATTGTTTGCGGGTGAACCTAACTCACCTGAAGTGTATTCACAGCCATTCTAGCCTCTGTAAGGGGAGCTGCTTCTCTGGGAGTAGCATCCTTGAAGTCCATGAGCCTTTGTATCTTGGTGTCAAGTACCTTTCTTCTTGCAGCACCTAGATGTGGAACACAGAGGAGAGAAGCAACCTTGTACTTTGTTAGGCTCTGGAGAGTAAATCCTGAACTTTGACTGATATTTTGTTCTCTATAATTCTCTTTTTAACTGTCCCAGAGCAGGCTCTGTTTTGCTCTTGTTCCTTATGGTCAGTGGACACATTCAATACTGCTCCAGGGGTTACTGTGAGGTTACCCAAGGGCTTCCATATAAACTACTTTGTCCTCAGAAAAGCATTAAAGCTCTAGTAGCATGGGCCTGAGTTTACTGGTGGTGATGCAGTCATACTTACAATTCTGCTACTTTCAGGACAGAAGCCAGTACCTCAGAAAGCATTAGAGCACTGAAAGCTACCATAAATTAGGACAAAGAGACTGGCCAAGCAGAACAGCAGGCAATACTGTTTCTGGAGTCTGTGCTAACTGGCATGGACCAAGGTGAAAAGTCTCTGTGTAGTACCACATTTTATTACAGAGACTCACTTTTTTGTGCTATGAAAACGAACCAGCTTGCTCCTAGCTAAGCTTATATATTTAAAAGACACACCAGGCAAAACAGAGATATGTTCTAAATCATGCTTTCAGGCTACCTCACAGTGTATTTGAGGACATTATTCTGAAGTAGTCTACATCAGCAGAACATAGACTCCCCCATTCTGGACACTGAAGATTTCAAATGTGCATCTCCTCTCATTTCACTCTCCCACGAACAAGACACAGCAACACGCAATGTGCAGATTGCAGATAAACATCTATTGCAACACAGCAACCATAGCAACGACAGATACAGTAAGACTAGGAATATTTCTCTAACAGCAGAAATGGAATAACAATATTCTGAGTCTATATTCCATGTTCAAGACAACTCTGATTTATTTCTTTTTGTAGCAAGATGCTGGAAATTTCATTATCCTGTTTAAAATCTTCCTCTTGATAAAAGAGCCCATGTATCTTGTATGGCTGCCTCTACACAGAAACATTATTGGATTTTCTTTTGAATACAATGAGAAAGCCTTCATTGCAAACACCTCATTTGTGACTATTTAGGACTTCTTGGCAGGGCTACGGTATAATCATCTGTGTAGATATTCATGACAATAAGGTAGTGTCCAGAAAGGTTCCTTGGAAGGGGTAAGAGAAAGCCAAGAAGCAAGATTTGCTGGCCCAGAAAGAGCAGTATGCTAGATCAGCTGTGCTTCCTGTGATTACAGCTCAGTTAGTAAGATTGCATGAAAATTATATGACATACTGCATTTTCTTTTATATACCTATTCTACAAAGGCACAAAGGTTAGTTAACTGCAAGGTTAGTTTAGGTTGTCAGTGGGATTTCCAGTCCTGTGTGGCACAGGCCTTCCCTTCCTCACACGCATCCTCAGAGGTCACCCAATGTGTATCAAATACAGCTGCAGAATATTGGCTGTTGCTGTGAAAATTCAAAGGTACTCAGGTGATATCATGATACTGGAATATCCTGAGACTGGTGATCTTTAGCTGGGGATTCCCATGGCTGAGAGCAATTGAAAGGATGCTGTTACCTCTGCTAGCTAATCTCAGTGGCCTCAACATCATTCTGTACAAACGATTCATGTGGCACAGATTTTTAGTTTACCCAGGTAGCATTACGTGCAATCTTTGCTCATTATGTGTCAGGGCTTGTCCTAAAACCAAAAATTGTCAACGGTAACTTCTCTGATAAAGTTAAATGTTACTTTCAAAAACAAAATTCCCTTTTTAATCTTGTACTAAGGTACATATTGTTTTTGCCATCATGCACACACACTGCTGCTATTGTGATCAATAAGTAATGAGTATGTTCATTGTTCATTAACTAACCCTTTCAAGTTTCCAGATATCTAGAAACAAAGAGGTTTTTCACTCCAAGAACGTTTTTCTTTTATCCCAACAGTAAATGCATGGATCGGCAGAGACTGAAAATTTCATATAAAGAAACTCATGAGCCTGCTGCTTCAAACCACATCCTCACAAGAGGAACCATACCTTCAGCTCTCCCCCACTCCTACCATCAAAAGTAACACAATCTGGTTTTGTTTTGTCTCTGCATTGTTTCCAATTTGCTGCAATCACTAGAAGCTAATGCTACCTTTATGGTGTTATCTCACACTATTATTAACAATTTCTGTACTTTCATATGATAAGCAGTGGTTTGTGTTGTTCAAAAGTAAATATGAATACACTACTAGCCAACACATTCAGAACAGCACCAGAAGTGTTTATATCTTCAGACATAAAACTTTGTAACCTTGTTGGTTGGTTTAGGTTCCCATATTGTATCTCATTTATACCAATTACTTTTATAAGGATTTACAACTGTATAAAATATTGAGCTTAAAAGCAAAATATTTGCCTAGGGAGTCTGTCTTAGCAAATATTAGTTAACTTGGATGCTAATGACTCTGATGTTCAGCTCCTTAGCTGAAGGAAACAGCAAAAGCCTAGTAAGAAAACTGCTGTTAATAAAGTTAGCAACTTCAATATAAATATTAAATTCCCCTGTATTACCAAAATGCCAGTGAGCTCAGGTCCTCAGGCTAGATGTAGCAATAAAATTTAACAGACTGTAAGTAAGCAAAATGTTTTACATAATCTGCAAATTTTAAAAATGATTGATAGGTTTTGAGAAGAGACACACTGTTCCTGAGGTCTAAACTTTTTCCAGTAATTACCACCAGGAAGGGATGACTAATTACAGTACTCTCTATGCTACATGATATACATAGCAGACAAATACACTGAAGAGTTTTGATTTAGGTGTTCTCCACTTGGTACAAGGAGTTAACCTATTTTTGGAAAGAGACCTATGTGCCTGGAGGCTGCAGGCTGATGAAAGTCTTCGTACTGTGCTTTGTAGAATCAAAACATTTTCTTATGCTGATGTAAGTCAAAGTCAAAGCTTTTGAATTCAACACAATATGCACAATTACTCAAAGTGCAATTACATTATTATTATTAAAATTACCATCCCTTTAATTCAGCACTGCAAATGGTTGATATGCAAAACAGCAGCCTTAGGTTCTCATAACACGATAGATATGTAACTTTCAGCAATGGTTGAACATGGCAAAATTGATAAGTTTTCTGTTGCCTTCATTTTTTCATTCTCTTAAGCAAACATTTCTCTTTCCAGAATATTGTTAATTTGAAAAATGTTTGTAGAATCATTTTCATATTCATATATTAATTATGATTATCATAATTAATTATGCTACAATTAATTATTGTTAAATAAAATAAAATGCTATAATAATTAATTATTATTAATTATGCTTACCTAAAGCAGAGGGGAGGTCTGTTCAAATCAGTGATGAATAGGTAGTGTGGGGGAAAGAGCATAATTCCCCTGTCAATTCTCCATCCATGTGTAAAGTGCTTTACTGACTTAGCATGAGAAGTATGCCAGGAATTACACACAGTGTCAGACTTTGTAAAGTAAAGAAGATTTTAACTAAGACCAGAAACGAGATTTTTTTCAAATGGGCCAAAGAAGTTCAGACTCTTGCTTGTGGAAAATCAACCTCCCTTAATCTACCTGGAAAAATTTGGCTAGTATTGTGTGCTACAGACAGTCTGGGCTTCTGACAGATTTTTGACCCAGAAAACAGACTTGCAGGTCTTCGGTTCAAAATCACCTAACCTGACTGGTGTCACACAGTGAAAGGAAAGAGCTTGAAACATCCCTTCAAATCATGACAATATAAAACTTAGGTTCCCTATTAGAGCTTGGATAAGATTACTTGCCTTTGAGCAAGAGGAAGAGGTATTGCATTGTATCTGTTCTTGAGCACAGCATTTGGCATTTTGGCAAACTGCTTCACCTCCTGGAGCCTTGCAAGGATGACAGCAGCACATCTGGGCCTGGGAAGTACCTCCACCCATAACTGCATATTCTACTTTCAGTGTTTGGAGGTCAAAAGTGCCTGGCAGCCCCTCTGGGAACATTTACCAAAGTTTCCTGTAGGTTTTTACAGTCTTGAGCTGAGGTGGCACCTACAGAAACATTGGCTGGACTCGTTCAGAGAAAGAGAATTACATTCTTGCTTGTACCTTGGTATAGAATGAAAATTCCTGACTGTGTTGGGTATGGGTGGTGAGGTTTTGGTAGAAGGGGAGCTGCAGGGTAAGATTCTGTGGAAGGAGGTCAAGACCTGCCCTGTGCTGGACACATCTGGTTCCCTATGGCTCTGCAACAGACTCACCACAGGACACAGCAGAGCCCAGCAGCCAAGTTGGTAGCACCTCTGTAAAAACATAGTTAAGAGCAGAGAACACTGATGGGGAGGGAATAAAGAGAGGCAGGAAAGAGGGAGTAATGACAGGAACACTGAACAAAGACTGTGAGAAACAACAGAGTTGAACACCACAGCTAGAGGAGGAGGTGCTTCATGGTGCACCACCAAAGGGACTGCAGTTCTGTTGAGGATCCTCACCAGGACACAGGGAAAGAATGCAGAGGACGTAGAGAAATCAAGTACAAAGAGAAACAGTTTTTTCTCTCTACAAAGAGAAACAACTACATCTTTGACCACAATCCCCTCAGCTGCTTGTTATTCCCTGGAAGGACTGAATGTAACCTGCAGGGTTAGCAGGGATGAGGAAAAGAGGCTGGAGCGAAGCTGAACCTGGGAAAGGAGGAGGATTGGTGTGTAAAATGTTTGTCTTTTGCTTCTTTGTTTTCCATCACCAAACTGGTAATTAAATATTTATGCTAACTGGAAATAAATTAATTTAAACTCTTCAAATCCAGTCTGGTTTTCACAGGTAAGTGAGTTGCTTATGTCTGACCCATGAGTTTTCTCACCCCTGTTCTTCCTATTTTCTCCCTGCTGGCCAGAGGAGGATGAGCAAAGGGCTGAGTGGGTGCTTGGCTGCTATCCAGGACCAACCCACCATACTGACAGAGAGATCTTTTAATGTACACTGAGCCTCAGTCTTGAGCGATTTCAAAAAATATTTCTTTGTAGTGGAAACCTCAGGAGAGTGTCAATAGCCAGAGTAAAAAGGCAAATGGTTTTGAAGTATTTCACATCCTGAAATCTGTAGTTATTTTTATAACTTTCTTCTGCTGGCCTTCAGCATTTCCAGATTTAAAACCACCTTCAGATAATGTAAAAAAAAAAAAAAAAAAAAAAACAAAAACCAAAAAAAAACCCCACAAAACCAAAAAAACAACCAAACCATGAATAGTGTCTGAGATATCTATCATGGAGACAATATGGTTCTATGAATTGATTTCTGATTTTAGAAAGAGTAGGATGAAAAAGGAGAGGAAAAGCATGAAATGCCATTGTGAATTCTATGTTTAACCTGCATATGAGAACAGCAGAACAGCTTACAATAGTTATCACGGGTTTGGAAAAGAGTTTTATACTGAAGACAAAGAACGTTGCTTAACATGCCAGGCAGTAAAGGATCGCAAACATTTATCTTCGTCTGTAAAGACTATTTATTTTCCTGTATTCTTGCAGATGAACTGGTTGTCTTCTAGGTTTTACTGCTCATTTGCTCTCTTACACTAACTAACTACCTGCAAAAAACATATATGTTTCTCAGTGCTGAGAATAATGTGTAACTGTTTGACAGTGGTTTAACCTTTTCAGTGTTTCACAGAACAGCTCCTTGTTGGGTGCACTGATAATTTTAAACTCCATCTGTATGAAACAACCAGCTCTTCACTTAGTTTCTGTTGATTTCCTAGGAATGTTTTTGGTTTTTACTGCTCATTAAAGCTTCCTATTTACTTTATGAGGGACAAGAAAATTACATTCACAATGCATTTGGGATTCTAGTGCATTTTTATAGAAGAGGCTTACTGAATTCTGCCTATTACATTTGAGAGTACAGAATTAGAAGCCACTCTAGTGTAATCTGTAAATCATATCCTTTTCATTGCTTTGTTGACGTTTTCAACAATCACTGAAGCCAAGTGATTAGTGATAGATAAAGTGTTCTGAACTTTATCTGGTCCTGTACTGCACAGCATTGCAATGTGTTGTGAAATGGCTTCTAAGCTCTACCACAGGGGCATGAGCCCTGGCACACTGACTCTGACACATTCCCCAGGTTCCTCCCAGGGCTGGATGTTTCCTGCTCTGTAGAAGTGCTCAAGGTGAAGGATTAAGGAGAAAGCTCCTAAGCGTGGGGTTACACTTTCATTACAACAAAATAACAAATATTAATGGGACTCCAGCTTCAAAGTCCTTTGAGCACAGCTGAAATCCCCCTGTTTGTGCCTTTGAAGAAAAGCATGGGATGCAGTCTCAATGAGCATGGTTATCTCTGGTCTATGTACTGAAAACAGGCTGGGGAGAGGCTGCTGCACTGGGATGCCCCTGCTCACAATGCTTCAGGAAAACATTGATCATGGGCAGAATCCAAAGAACTTTCAGACCAACAGTGAAAGGCTTAGAGAAGTTGTGGCAATTACTGCAGTTGTTGTTGGAGCAAGGGACTGTATTCCAGACATATTTACACATTAACAAGGGAAATGCAAGTCTCTTCCTCCACTTACAAAGTCTTTCAGTCATATTTTTCTCATTGTATCTTATCCAGGTTTCCTATGCCTCAATGAAGCATTACTTTTCTTTCTTGTGAGATTTCAACTTTATTAAATGTCTGGAATTTTAATCAAAATCAACAAAGAATGAATCTGCATATATTCAACAAAACAAGAAACTCTTTATTGTAAGCATTTTTGCCTCTGAAATATTTTCTTAACAGAAAACTGAGAATGAGGACTTTTTCCTATAAAAAAGAATAGTTTACTTCCAAGATCCCTTCCTTTTTGTTTTGTCTCCCATTGCTAAGCATATTCTGTTGTATTTAAAAGAAAATATTTATGGTACAGTACTAAAAGTCTGTGGCACTCTTTGAAAGTGTAAAAAACATACTTTGCAGTTTCACTGGATGTAACAGTGTAAAATAAACACCATTTCCTTGAGCAGAAATATACAGCTTCATATCAAGCACCCAGTTCAGAGTACCAGTTTGGATACAAATCCAGATTCTCCCAGGATCCAGAAAGGATTGCTGATCCAGTTAGGTCTTTCACTAAAATGTCTTTTATTAGAAATCATTCCCACAAACATTCACATGTTCAAGAAACTATCAGGTCCAAGTACAAGTCAATATTTCTGCATCATCAATGAAAGTAGGAATCAACCTACTTTAAATTATGGTGTCAAGACTCAGTAGCTGTAACAGTATTTATGAGGAGGTGAGGATTTGGAAACAGGGAGCATATAGAGCCTGTCAGATGGCTTGGTCATGTCCTCATCTCACAGCATTAGGCCCTGAGTCCCCTGACTCTCCATGCACTGCACTTGGTGCTGTTGAATGCAATTATTACTTTTTTCAAGTTTCCTTTTTTTCCAGTTTGGTATTTGTAATAACATGACCACTCAGCTCTACCCACCACAGTGATATTTTTCTAACATGAAACCAAGGACATATAGATGTACTAAGAGAACACAGAAGTGTACAAAACCTTCTGTGGTGGTGTAAAATAGCTTTGCTGGATTTCAAGAAAGTGAGCTGATGGAAGTGCTGGCAGTTACACCCTTCACTATCAACAGGATTCAGAATGAAGGGGGTAGCTATACTGATTTGCTATACATCACCTATACGTGCTTGATACATTCATAATCATTTTTATAGCCATTTCCTGCAGTAGGGATAATGCGCTTTTTTTTTTTTTTTTTTTTTTTTTTTTCCCCTCTGAATTATTCACTGTCCATATGTTTTTGGAACGCAGTATGTTTCATGAGCCTGCAAATTTCACAATGAAAATTTTGTTACTAAACATAAGTTCTCCTCACTTAGTGTTATGCATACACTCTCAATCCACTTATAAGTGGCTACTGCACATATCAGATTTGTTACTGCAGTCAGTTGTTTCTCTGGCACAGCTGCCCTAGTATGGCAAACAATCATCATTTTAACTATGACTTAAGTTTAGATTGACCTGGGTCCTTTAGGTAATTCTTTTCTTTATTTATAAGAAGCTCATTGTTGGGTTTTCAATTTCAGTGTAGTTTAGAGAGTGTTTGCATTGCATACACTGAAAATCTTCAAAGGTGTTTGGCTTCTGGCTTCTGGCCATTGTATGGACTAGTATGTGGGTGACATTTTCAAATTATCTGAGATATCTGGGTCAGCTGTTCTGAAGGATTTACTTTCATTAGAGCAAAGTACTGCAGTACATTTTCAAAGGATTTTAGCAACTGGTTGCTGTAGCATAAAGAGCTCTCTGGGACTTGCCTACTGGTTAGCCAGTGCTGCTAATGTGGAAAATTGATGTTTTTGCTAAATATGATAAATCAGACTATGATATGTGCATTCCTGTGGCTTGGCTCCAAGTATTTCTGCTTCTCATACTTTTCCCTCTCATTTTAGTGGACATTAGGTTCTGCCATCAGCAGAAATGATGCAAAATTACTTTAATGCTTCAGAAACATTTTGCAATTGTCCTGAATATTTATGTCCTTGGGATATAATCTTTCCCAATAACTCAAAACAGAATAAAACCCACCAGTTCATGGGTGGCAGTTCATATGCCTTTGTATGTGAAACTTCAGATTTTGCAAATTACCTGATAATATACAGAAGCTAAAACTTGTCAGTGCTTTATTTAGTCAAACTGAAGAGACAAAACCTGTTGTGGGTGAGAGAATCCAAACTTACTATAAGATCCCAAATCTTGGCTATTTAAATGATACAGAAATAGAGGCAACAGAGAATGGGTGGAGTAAGTTACTGAAAGAAGAACAAATTCTTTTTGCCTCTCCTCCTCAACTTTTCCATAAGCTTCTTCTAGAAAACAGCAGTGGGATTTCTGAGGTTTTGCTTTTCCTGTACTCAGTCATGTTTTTTTTGAGATAATTCAGACTGACTCAGTTACTCTGTTGTCAAGACTGAGAAACTGCATTCACTGCACTAAAGGTGCTTGGGTGGGTGGAACCATAGCCAGGGAATTTGGCAACATGGCCATGAAAAGGAACTAGCAAACAGGATTGCATATCAATTGAGTAACAGGGAGTAAGGAGGGAAGTGCAATTCCACTTCAGCCTGGTACTTTGACCACTAAGTCACCTCCTCCAACAGGAGTTTTCATATAATTTATACACTAAAACAGAGCCCATTGGCACCTTGATGCCACATTACCACACAGTTCTGTTCAGCTGGAGCCTTGTCCCTACCCTACCTGCAGAAAAGCCACAGTATTACTAACCATTATCTTCTCAAGTAAATCAGATTTCTAAACGTGCTATTTCTACCCTTAATCACAGCAAAGAGCAGAGTGTGGGAATGTGTCCCACTTCTCGGGGAATTTGCCACTGGGAGTGGTGAGTGCCTGCATCCGAATAGATCCTAAGGGTAAATGCCAGGTTCTTTTTCCTTATCAGTTTCTCATCTCCAAAGAATCAATGGAATTCAGCTTCCTGCCTTCTACATTCTTCCCACTCAATGTCCATCCACTGTTGTCAAGTTGTTGGTCACCACATCCAAAACTCTGTTTATCCTTGGTTTCTGGGAGACTTCTAGTATAAACTCCAATCTGTTCCCATGAAAAACAGTGCAATAGTTCTCAATGATGCAGGTGAAGAACATGCTATTATTTGTACCAAATCATTGATTTCTGGAGAATGAATCAGATCTTTTTATAAACCTCTATAAATAAAAAGTTTTGCTTTTCGTCAGCTCCAGGAAACTACAAACATTACACAGTACCCTTTGTAGAAAAAAAAAAAAACACAAAAAACCAAAAAAAGCACCCAAAAACCTAGTGAAAGCATTCCCTTAATATGAAGACACTTTCTTTTACCCTGCAACAAAAAACCCCTGAAATAATGCTCTTTAGCATATTAAGATTTTAGAAATCTACTTGCAAAAGCATTCTAAATTAAGTACATTATTCATCCTGTTGTCTTTACCATTCTTTCTGTGACTATAGAGCCTTCAAGAAGAAGGATCAAATATGAAGCAGAGGCTGTCTGGGAAAAGAAGCTTTAAAATAGCACTTGGCATTTTCCAGTTTATTGCACTGAATGTTAATGCACATTGGGAATTCATAAACACAGAGAAATGATTTAGACTTCCCTTCCTGCATAACAAACACAGCAGGACAGAGAAGTGCAAAACCTGATATTATGATGTTTACAGCTGGGATCCAATTTTGTGAATATTATTTTAACCTCAGCTAGATTCTTGTTCACACACTAGGCTGTACCTATATTCAGTCTATGAGGAGAGGTGGGGTGACACATATATAGAACTACAGAGTCACAGGATGGTTTGGGCTGGAAAGGACCTTAAAGATCACCCAGTTCCAAGCCCCCTCCACAAGCAGGGACACCTACCACTAAAGCAGGTTGTTCTAACCCCCATGCATCCTGGCCTTGAACATTTCCAGGGATGAAATATCCACAGCCTCCCTGGATGACCTGCTCCATTGTCTTAGCACCCTCAGAGTGAAGAATTTCTTCCTAACATCTAATCTAGACCAACTGTAGTTTAGCTCATTCAGGTACCAGTATTTGTGACTGTGTGTATAGACATTACTGAATGGAGGTGAGTCCATGGACCCAAGCTCTGGCCTGTGATTGCCCAACATGCTCTTGTTGTGGCCATGCTCTCTGGGCCAGAGCATGAATGCCAGTTCTCTCCCTGGGGGTGGGCTGGGGACAGCAGAGGCTCATAGAGGCTCCCAGTGATGCTGCAGTCCAGGCCTCTCTGTTTTGGGAAATAAAGCCAAGGTGGCTGTGCAGATGTGAGCTACGCTGTGACACTTGGGGCCATCACCCAGGCACAGCTTGTTCTAGTTATTCACAAAAGCATAGCCCACCTAACCTGGATTTAGCTCATGAAACTCTACAGGGCCTCCGGTGGGATCCCTTCAGATCCCACACTCCCTTCTCTGGGAGTTGGATTACAGGAAGCTCAGCTCAGGTTCAGCTCAGTGCTGCAGCCCAGCCATCCAGGGAATTACAGCACAGCCTGCAGCAGCAGCAGGAGAAAAAAGGATGTTACTGATGAGGCTGTGGGCTAGACCAGGACCTCTATTCTGAGTTGGTTAAAAGGAGAAAGGTGCTAAAACATGTGTTGCTTTTTATTTGAACTGGCATCTCTGTTTTCTGTAGAAATGAAGTGTGACTGCTGTACTCTCTATATGTTTGACAGTGCTAATACCCAAGTTATCTCACGCTGCCAAAGCTGCCAAGGATCATCTTAGTGGCACTTGTCAGTGAAATCATAGAATCATAGAATCATAGAATCATAGAATCATAGAATCATAGAATTGGCTGGGTTGGAAGGGACCTCAGAGATCATCAAGTCCAACCCTTGATCCACTACCGCTGTGGTTCCCAGCCCATGGCACTGAGTGCCACATCCAGTCTCTTTTTAAATATCTCCAGGGATGGAGAATCCACTACTTCCCTGGGCAGCCCATTCCAATATCTGATCACCCTCTCCGTAAAGAAATTCTTTCTAATATCCAACCTAAACCTCCCCTGGCACAACTTAAGTCCATGCCCTCTTGTCTTGCTGATAGTTGCCTGGGAAAAGAGCCCAACCCCCCCCTGGCTCCAGCCTCCTTTCAGGGAGTTGTAGAGAGCGATGAGGTCTCCCCTGAGCCTCCTCTTCTCCAGGCTGAACACCCCCAGCTCCCTCAGCCTCTCCTCATAGGATGATCTGTGCTCAAGTCTCTTCACCAGCCTGCAAATGCAAGGTATCTTTCAAGAAAACAAATTAAATAACACATAGTTATTGATTAGTCCTTAGTTGTTTTGGTTCTCCCCCTGTTCCAGGGTTGGATAACATTTCCCCTTGATGGTTTTATTCACATTTTTTAAGGAATGGCACCCAAAACCACCGTTGGAGAAGTTTATTTTTTTATGAGGGCACATAACTACCAGCTTCCTTCTCTTTTGGTTTGACTTAAAATGCTGGGGAAAAAAACCCAGTCAAACAACAAAAACCAGAATATTTGACATACTTAAAAACTGTTTGCCTAATGAAAAAATCTTCATGTCTTCTTGTAGTGAACTGTTTTCATGTGATGCTAACTAATTTAAAAACCCTGAAAGACATCCCTGCAAAGTTAAAACATAAAGGACAGCCAACACTCCTTGAAATAAAAACATATAACCTCTGCTGTCCCTCTGGGAGCTTATATGAAGTCCAGACAAGTGAGTAAAATTCTTGAGTTAAAGCATTACTCTACATCTTCTGTTTCATGCACTGACAAAAATAACATTTATTTTAACATTTATTGTGTATCTTTAATTGAGGCTTCCAAGTTCATCCAAAGTACTTACACAATCTTTGTTGTATAAATCTAACAGTTTTTGCTGTCCATGGCAGAACATTATGGATGTACTGATTATGTCTACGGGACATCCTGCAGTGCCATCCAGAGAGATTCAGCCCCAGAGGGTCAGGGCATCATCAGCCAGGAGTCAGAGCTAACCAGGTCTGCTCAAAGGCAAGGTGTGTCAGCTGGAGACAAAAACCACAATGTGGACACATCCCTTGGATACATCTTCAGCCTCCTGGAAATGAGCAGTCCAGACTTATCCCGGCTGACATAGTCTGAAGATCTGAATCATGTTTTGGAATGAGGAGACATTTCCGTGTGTGAGAAACACAAGCACTCAATGAATTCTCCCTGTTCCTGAACTACAAACTTTGCCAGGTCCATCTTGTTTGTATTCTTAAATGTATTGCCAAATTCTCAGTAGAAAGAGAGGAGCTTTTATTTTCTTTTAGTGTTTAGAGACAGTACTTAGGTTATTTAGTTACTGACTCAGACTTTATATAGAAGGATGGATGCATTAAAAACATGAGAAAAAGAAGATGACCTTTCTGTTTAATATTATTCTTCTATGCAATATTTCTAAATATTTTTAAAATATAGACTTTAAAGTCAAGTAATATAGAAACCTGAAGCAGTGTATAGAATTACATGTTTGAACTGGCTTTTTGACATTTCCCCTCATTTTAATCTGCCACTTAGCAGCAGTTGTGAAAATGTTCACGTTGCTCAGTGCAAATCCTCAGAAATAGTAAAGAAGCTTCTGAAAAGGTAATTGAATTTTGAGACTTGTGAGAATTCAAAGCTTTTCATTGATCTGTATAGGCATGATACTGAGAACTGCCAACAGCTTGATGAAAAAGAAAATCCAAAAATGCAGTAGCATCTAAGTGACAGTAGATAATGGACTGCATCTTGGAATTCCCTAGTGCTGGAGGGAGGCATTACTGTGAAAAGAAAATAAACCAGTATGCTTTCAGGGGGACAAAAATGGTTTTGAATAAATCACAACTCAAAGTAAAAATGAGTTTTATAAAAAAATTCCACCTGTGACATCCAGTACTTTTTCCTTATTTCAGCATTCATAAATTCCAGAATCAGAAATAGTTTCAGTGCCCTCTGTACTCTCAGTCTGTCACTGCTTTGATCACATCATTTTTTCCTATTCTATGTAAAGGTGTCTGACATTAAAATGATTCAGTTTCTTTCTGGTAGAATCATTTTACGTACCCTCACCTGACTCCTAGTGCAGGGAACTGTGCTCCCTGCTGTGGCAGGGCTGTGCCAGAAACAGGCTGCTCAGGTGCTCTCAAAATCAGTCACTTTTTATTGTGGCGGTATCTTTGGTCTCCTACCTATTAAAATCCCTTTAAAGATTCATTATTAATTAGGTTTTGGTGTAGCTGCTGCTGTAAGCTTATTCTTTCCTTCTCACAAAAAGCAGGGCATATTCTTCTCAAAACATAAAGCATGATTTGCCCCCATCACCACATATCTTATTCTCATGGTCCTTTCTCTCCTCCCACTGTGCTGGTGAAGGGATGACTTTTACTTCTTATTGACCCACAGCATTCTATTTGTACCTTTATTTCCGACAACATTTTCAGTGTTTGGGATTAAAACCCTTTTTTGCTACCTGGCAAGTAAAGCCTGGTGGTGGTAATAATAACAAGAACAAGAACAATATTATTATTATTAATAATAATAGTGCTTTAGTCAATACAGAATCACATGTAAATGAAGATCCAGTATTCTCACAAGTTTTACTGTTTGTTTAGTTTGTTTAGTTTTCCCTTTGGCTGGCAAAGTTGCAAACATATTCTAGACATTCTTGAGAAAGCGAAAGTTTTTTTAAATTCTCTAACATTGCTCTGTAAGTTTGCTTTAAAACATATTTCAAGCCTTATTGAAACAGAGAGGTGTCTTGTAAACCTGTGAGCAGACTGACTGCCATTACACAAACTCATAACCCATAACAGAGTAAAAAAGCCCTGTGTCTCAAATGAGGTAATTAAACAATATTATTTCAGCACTGGAGACTGCTGCAGTAAGTAGGGTTCTCTGGCTGCAACCAATCTCATCTCTGGACATGCTTATCAACTTTATGGCCACTGCTTCCACAATATTCTTATGATGGCTGCACTCACTGTGCTCATTTATGCATTTAAAGATCAAAGAACTTCTAAAAGTACTGAATTTATCACAAAATGTACGGTAGTTAAGCTTGTGCATACATTTGAAATATCTGAAAAAGCAGCACATCAGATGCTCTGTATAGATGGGTTTATTCAGAGCCAGCTATCGAGCCTAACCATGGGGCAATTCAAAAGAACCCCTTAAAGCAATGGCTGAGATGCCACAAGCACAGGAAGCAGGACTTAACCATCCAGTTGCATCTGTTACCTGGATTTGGGTCACCAAAATGCTACCTGAGAGGAAAAATGCTACCCAAAAAGAGTCCTTTTGGAGAAAAAGAGGGATAAGGAGATGCAGAGATGCTGCATTGTCCAGCTTCAAGGATGGATCAGGCTCCAGAAGCTGCCTGAGGCTCACATCTCACAGACCTCTGACTATAATCCCACTTCACAGATAATGAACAGGAATGATTTCTGAACCTCTTGGTTTTTGTTCCTGTCTTTTGTTTGGAAACCTTAGCTGGAGAAAAAGTATGAACTCCATTAAACATTTACAATATTTTCAAACTCAGTGTACATCTGAGAGCACTGGATTAATATCATATTCATCAAACCTAAACAGAGGTTGCTATTATTAACTAAAATGTCTATTATTTTTATCCCTTTACAATGCATTTTTAAATAAACAGAATACTTCTCTGACAACTGTGAAATTATTATCTATATAAAACAAGTTAAGGATAATGGCAGCCCCATGTCATGCCATATACTTGTAGGGATAAGGAAAGATTTTATAACAATCCAGTCCTTCTCTTACTTGGTCCTGAATCTGATTCCTTGTGTATAATGGCAGGAGCAGAATTATAACACTGCTCATGTGGAGCAAATCAAACAAGTTCATCATACTCATCAGTTGATTTTGGCCTGGATTTTTGGCTATTAGTTTGACCACAAGAAACCTTAGCTGCAAGGATTCTTGTAGGTTGTTTTTCGTTGGTTTTTTTTGTTTGTTTCTTTGTTTGGTTGGTTGGTTGGCTTGGTTTGGTTTGTTTAAAAAATCAACAAGAAGTAATAGTTGTAAAATTTCTTCAGGAGACTAATGCTTTAGGTGAAGTCTCACTCATTTTATGTGTGATACAAAATTTTACAGAAAAACTCTGTGTCTGAACCAGACTTCTGCAAAACACCAGAAATATTATATTCTGGGTTTTCTGTCTCTACATATTCCTGGTTTTAGTTGCCATTCTAGTTTTAATTTAATTTTCTTTTTTTCAAGAACTTCAAAAAGATCTTAAAAAGAGAGTTCAAGCAAATCAAAAGTAAAGACTAAATAATTCAGTCTAATGGGATATAGCAAGCTATAAAAATTGGAATTCCACAATCAATTTGGTTTTCAATTTTTTGAAGCAGAACTCCATAATTTTTAAGGAAATGTGGGTTTTGTAGGTTTCATCTTGTTTAGATGCTTTGCAAGTTCCTCTTTGCACTCTAACTCCAAAGTCTTTTAAAATTAACTTCAGTGATGACTTTCAATCATCTCTATTGAAAATGGTCTTAACCTTTCCAAGAAAATACAAAAGATAAGAAGGGTTGGAATTTCTTACGGCATTTTGCCAGTACTTATTATTCTGTGTCAGTAGTAGCCCACAGATTATATAAATAGTGCTTTTTTGTCTTCAGGGAAAGAACTCCAAATTGTTAATTTTCAGACATTTCAAGTTTGGCATACTGTTCTGACAAATGATTATTCTGTGATATGTTCAAATATAAGCCTCTCCTCTTCTCCTTTTTTGTAATTTAAATAATTACTCGAATAAAGCATGAGAATTACAGCTTTCATGTTTCCCAGTTCAATCATGCTAATTTATCTGCTGGCAGAGAATTTCAAACAAAATTACTGTCTTATTCTGAGACATAGTGTTAGTAAAAGATATTAATTACTTCTTAGAAGGCATATTTCTTTATCCACACCACAGATTTAAAAAGGGATTTGCCAGAAAATGACCTCTGCTTTCATTCTCCTTTCTCTGATAAACAGAGAATTTCTCTCACTTAGACTCATATAAAATTCCTTTTTTCCTCCTTCTTATTGAAAACCATTCCATCCATTTCTTCTGTATCCTTACTGACAATGGTACCATCCCTTTCTTTAATGCCTTTTAGGATAGATTTACTTTCAAAACTCGTCTTGCTGTCTTTGAAAATGTAAATGAAAATCTGTAGTGCCAAATCAAAGCAGATGAAGAATACAGAGTATATTCTATGTTATTTTCCTTTCATGTTCCATCTCAGATAATATACGCTACTTATAAACCAGTCAATTTTAATTAACCTTTTAATAGAAAAAGGGCAATTAAAAAACAAAAATGGCAAAGGGTTGAATACATGTCAGCCTGATGAAGGCTGCAAGCTTGTTTCTATTTTTCTGTTAGGGTTTAGAGAGGAAAGTTGTGATTTTTTTAGGATTACTTGGCTTCACATAGTGAAATTTTCTGCATGTAACTAAAAACTGTCCTTTCATATGACATCTTAGGAGTGTTCACTGCAGGTATGAAAAATGTTTTTGAAACTCGGGGATAGGAAACGTGTTTTCATTAGAGACTAACAAGGTTCTGTTTCCATCAGTAATAGCCCAGCGAGAGAAAAGGCATGTTAAAATTTTAATTTTAGGGTGGATCTGTTACCCTCTCACAAGGAATTTAGGTAGGCTGTCCATTTATGCATGTTAGGTGTTGGACCATTGTTTACTCCAGCCAGAAATAGGTCTCTAATCTCCATCTCAGGGATGAAATTATTGTCAATTTATTCCACCACCTGGAAGAAAATGAAGACTAGAAAGTGTAAGCTTTCAATGTGAAACCAGTGTTCTTCTGTAAAATAATGTTTATAGTAGAGACTGTGTTTTAAATTGTATGAGACAATTGGCAGTGGGAGAGACAGGGATAACAATTTATTTTCCCCTGTTCATTCAGTGTAACACAGGTACTAGACTGTTCTGGTTGCAGATACTTCAGCAAAGCCAGAGGATTTATCACAGGCTGTTTTTCCCACAGTGAACCACCACAACAGAGGGAAACTATTTTACCTTTCCTGACAGTGTGGCCTAGAGATACAAAGCCAGTAGGAAAGAGAAAAATGCATTTTGTTTTCAAATGATGCTTGAGCAAGCAGTATTGGACTAGAAATATGAAAATAAAACTCAGAAGTATCAGATGCTAAAAATATAATGCTTTCTCATTTTCCCTCCACTGTTACTGAACATGGATGTATGGTCTGTTGTTCCCTTGTTTGCTTGGGCACCCTCTAATCTCTGACTGTCACTGAATCATGCTCCATATAAGCAAAGCAGGCACTGGGCTGTTCAGAATCCTCCATTTACATTGCCAATATTTGTGTCAGTTTTAACTTCACAGTCTATTGCTCTGCTTCTGTCCAAAAGGAGCAAAAGCTGATGTGTCCACAACCTTTGCTCTGTAGAAAACTCTCACCTGATTTTCTGTACTAAGGCTGAGTATTAATTGAAGGTTCAAGTGATAACTGTGTTACTATTCTGTCAGCTTTCTGTACGAATTCTAGAGAAAGCTTGGACTTCCCATGGAGTGAAAACTGCCTTCTCCTGGCTGTGCTGTTGACATGACATAGTTGGTGCACATGCAGTCCTTCCAAATGGAGCTTGGTGAAGCTGCCAGCAGCCTCCCTATATCTGCAGCAGGAAAGCCTGCAGCAGTTTCAGCATGGATGTCTGATTTCACACTGCCCCAGCTCCTCCTTTATGACAATAACCTTGCTAGCTGAGAGGTTCTGCTGAGGATCATAGAATCATAGAATTGGCTGGGTTTGGAACGGACCTCAGAGATCATCAAGTCCAACCCTTGATCCACTACTGCTGTGGTTACCAGCCCATGGCACTGAGTGCCACATCCAGTCTCTTTTTAAATATTTCCAGGGATGGAGAATCCACCACATCACTGGGCAGCCCATTCCAATGTCTGATCACCCTCTCCGTAAAGAAATTCTTTCTAATATCCAACCTAAACTTCCCCTGGCACAACTTGAGACCATGTCCTCTTGTCTTGCTGATAGTTGCCTGGGAAAAGAGCCCAACCCCCCCCTGGCTCCAGCCTCCTTTCAGGGAGTTGTAGAGAGCGATGAGGTCTCCCCTGAGCCTCCTCTTCTCCAGGCTGAACACCCCCAGCTCCCTCAGCCTCTCCTCATCTTTTACAACATGGAAAACAGGCTGCTAGTTCTGTGACCTACTGACAGCAAGCATTTTAAAATGGATTTGATCTCTATTTGTATTTATTTTCCAGTTTCTTAAACCATTGACTATTCTTCTGGCTTTTCCTCTTCGGAATAGTCTTTTCTTTGTTACCCTCAGCTTTGTTCGTGTTTTCTTCCAGGCCAGGAACATGAGGTCCTGAAACTAGCACTGGGCATAGTCCCGTAGTGAATAGTAAAATTAAGAAGTTAAGAAGAATGGGGAAAAATCACAATGTCATATTTTAGCCTGAGAGCAACACAGCTGAAGCAAATGGAAGCAGAGTTCTTCTTCAGTGTAGACTCCTTAGTGAAGCTTTGTTTGCTCTTTATGTTAGCCTTCATTTTAATTTAAATCCTTTAAGTTAATTGTAATTTAAATTCCTTTCTACTTTTATTGAATTCTTAAAGAGTCACTTGTAAAAAGAAAGGATGCTCTTTTTAACTAATATTAGAGATGAAGGCCCATTAATGTATCCACATACAAAAAATAGATTCAGAAACAGAGGAAGGCAGTAGCAGACTTCATTGTTAACATTTTGGCAGAGACCAAAGATGAGATTTTATTAAGTTCAACTCAAATGTTTATTTTACAGGGTACATTATAAAAAACCTGAACTTATATAATGAGCGAGAAAGAATTTTCAAAAGGCTGAGATTTTGCTCAGATTTTTAAAATTTATTGTTTTTTTACAGGACACCTCAGAAGTATGTATAGGAACACTCAATATGAAATATATGACACAACTATTTAGTGAAAGAAAATCAGCCACTAATTGAGCCAAGTATCAGATAGCTGAGCAATGTACAGAGAAGGCATTCAGCAGCCATAGGTAACCTCAGAGAAGTGTAGCCAAAATTTTACACATATTAGTAAAAGCACTATTTTAGAGTAAGCAATGACTGCTAATGACGAATGTGCTGTGTGTCAGCTCTGTCAGTGGTGAGAATACAGACCTTTGAGATGAACACAAGATCACACAGCCTATAAAATGAAATGGCCTTTTAAAACAAATCAGAATCTGTCCTAGGCAAAATGATAAACAAAAGAAAGAGCTCCAAGCTGAAAGTAACCCATATATTTCAGTGTTAGAAGATCTATTTTTAATCGTCCTTCTGACTACATTTAATAAATATGCAGAAGAATAGTGCAGAGAAATTTAAAAAAAAAATCCGATTCCCTTGGAGCAAGGGTAGTGATCTAATTTAAAAAGATTCTGAATGGCCCCCAAACCAAAGAGCAGACTGGGAAAACTATTGGCTGTATCCTAAACTCTAATTCACTCAGTTCTCCAGTGAGACTGAGACCAAAATGTAAAGGCTTACTTAGCCCTTTTGGATTTCTGGCCTTTTAGGTTTTTTCCCTGTAGAAGCCACTCCTCTTATTATTCATGCAGCAAAATGTAGTGCAGTGTTTTGCTATTTTGTTTTGCTTTTCATTCCCATTCCCGTGCCTGGAGTTTCTATGTACTGTAAAACTCAAAGTTTTACATTTTTAATTGACATTGGGAATATCGTTCTACATTTCCCACAGAAGCATTTCTACCCCACAGAGCAAATTCCAGATGGGAACCAATATGAATAACTTTTAAATGCACCATCCTGCTTTCAGGGATTTCAGCTTTACCATGAAAGTTATACAACCAAAAATACATCCTTTTATCCAAGTTCTTAGGAACACCAGACATAGGTGCTAAGGACCAAATCGTTAGAAACCTCACCTTAATCCCTTAATCACAGGTATATTATGTAAATAGGGATTAGCTCCATTGTTATGGATGTACTCCATGGATTGTGTGGATCTGCTCCATTAGCACAAGTAATACAGTATATTCACAAGAACTTTTTTTTCATACATTCATTTCCATTTCCATTGTCCGCCAACAAAATGAAATGTTATAACTCTGAAATCAGCCTGTCACTTATATAATTTGAAAACCTACTTACTATAGAGCTTGCAAGCACACTACTCCTACACACATGCACTCCTAGTCAAATTAACCTTCAAGTCAATGAATATTTAATTTTTACATTATTTTCAGCATCTCACAGTAAATGTATGCTGGATAATAACATGGCTGATGTGGTGCTAAATTCTTTGAGTCACAGGAGGTGAAGTGGAAAGGGCTACAAACCAACTAAGTTATGTCCTGAATACAGAAAGCTCAAGTCCAATGACAAAAAGATTTTCTCAAGTGGTGAAATGCAGGTGGAAGATAAGGATAGGGATACTCAGAAAAGACATAAAACAATATATCTCACCTTGAGAGCAGCACTAAAAGTGGGCTAGAAGGGAAATTAAAGCTCTGGAGGCCATGATGATAAATTTTAAAGAGATCAATACCATAAAATGTCACATATATCTTGTTTCCAGAATTTTCTATAACTAAGCACTGACCTTTCTAAAGCAGTACAGAGCTGTGAGAAATAATCTGATTCACTTTGGCTAATGCTATAAACCTAAAAGCATTAAAGAGAAGAGTCAAGCCAAGAGAGCCAAGTAGAGACACTACTTACATTTTAAATAAGCTAAAGGCCTTCTTTTTCTAAAAATGTATTTTTTTCTGAAGAGCATCTGCATCAGGCAGTTCAAATATTCAATAGCATCATTGAATTGAGAAAAGGAAGAAAAACACCCAAACCAACCCAAACAGAAAAAAAAAGTCTGAATAGAAGTTGCTGTCCCAGGACTATCAATGAACTTATTAATGAAAATCTATTGTTCTGATAAAAATTTCATGTGTACTCTTCCTCACATCCAGGTTCAAATTGTGACCAGAGCCCGTGCCGGTCCTTAGAATAAAAAAAAAGTGTTCCTATGAAATGTCCCTACTTTTTTGTGTCTGGCACAAGTGTAGTTAGGGGCTGTCTCATTTCTCAGCCTATCCATCTCTTGGTTACACTGAGCTGGGAGGCTCTTCTCTCTTCCTCCATGACCTCCAAAGAGAGTCCCCCCCAACATTTCAAACCCTCAATAATTTTTCCATGATAAAATTATTATTTTATCATGCTCACTGCTACCATAACTCGTAGACATGAGTACCATGAGTGAACTGGCAGCTTAAATGTAAGCCGGTGTTTCTACTAGTTCGATGCAAAAATATCTAAGAGACACTGAAAACATTGATAACTATATCAGGGATCAATAAAATATTCCTGCATTGTTGGAATTAGTGATGCCTTATGTTAATTTCCCTACTGACAGTATTCACTGTGTTTCTCTGAAATATTATGAACCGCAGTAGATAAATGAGACAAAGAAAAAAGAACTACTTCCTTTCTTCCAGCTGATTGCAGTCGTTGACTTACAAACTCATGCAGCTCTCTAAGAAAAGCATGTCTTGCAAATAGCTGGTGTATTTAAAGAATTTCTAAAAGGATTTAGAAAACTAAACATTCCAGATAGGTTTTGCATTTGTTTTTAAGTATGCTTAGGCAGGAGGGCTATTTATACCATTATTTTGAATCTATTATTCATGTATTAGCTGTCCATGTCATGAGCAGCATCTCAGAGAAGAGCTGGGTCTAAAGAAAATATACAAAGCTAGTTATCCATCTGTGCAGAGAACTGATTGCTGGAATTTAATTTTCCTTACTAAATGTTTTCTCTGAGGCTGTTATTCCAGGTGTTATTGCAAAGGACAGCAAGAGAAAACCTTCAAAGTACAAAAATCTACATAGAGAAACCATGAAAAGTAGCAGCATTTATAGCAGAAGTGGTAGTTGCATAAAACCACACTATTATTTTGCACATTCACACATAACCCAAGACAGATATCCAGATCAATTATTTCCAGGCTTCCAGAAAAAAGTAAAGTGAACGTATTGTAAAAAACCCTACATTTTTCTTTCTATTGCAATGCTTTGATTTGCTTTATTTTTCTTCACAGATGTACTCTGCCTACCCACAAGGCAGTAAGTTATGCTGGAAAGGTTATTATCTGCTGCTATAGCTAGCATAAAAGGAAAATTTTCTTTTTCCATTCTTCTTTTATCTAGCCAGGACAGACACATATTTTATAGGTGCTTGAGCAGAAATATTGGAAGTGTAATAGAGGCAGTAGCTTCTGAATTTAGAGAGAAAAAATTTCTGATCAGGAAAACTAGTTCCCAGCACCACTCTGAAGGAGCTTTAGTAAACCCCAATATTATCCTGACTCAATACACTCCTTTCAGTGGGAACATAGGAAACCATAGTTTGACATGAAATTCCCTAAATAGCCTCGCTGGTGACTTTTTTTCTGTATTTTTATAAAAGTGGAATTTCAGTTCTACATGCCAAAGGAGATAGGTTGCTGATTAAACATCTTTGATCACACACCAGCAGACTGAAGACCTCCCACTGCCTGCTCTATTGGCTCCCTCACTTTCTCAAATGCATGTCTTTACTATTTTGACTTCATCTGTAGCCTTATGTAATAAAAATGAAGTAATTTGTCTGGTATGTATTTATATTGCTATGTTGTGCGTACTCTGCTTTCACAAATTGATTTTCAGCATGTCATACCATGTATGCTACTCTATTGCACATTCCAAACTACCCCAAAATAATTATGATGAGATGCTCATCCTCACACAGAACCAAAATTCCATTTCTAACATAAAGCTGCCTTTCAATATACATTCAGAATGAATGTAGAATACAGTTCATTTCAACTATTCCCTGAAAAACAGCAAGGTTCATAGTAAACTACACAATGAAATGGTATTATACCATTTTACAATACATAATAAAAGCAGTATGAACATCTGATACCATTTTAATAAGTGGCCAGAGTGGTAATGAAGGCAGAAAAAATATTCCTTTCTTGAGAAGGCAAATTAAGACAGAAGTAAGAAGGTAAAGGTAACTTCTTCCAAAATTTTGGAATATTATGCATAAAATTCTTTATAATAGCTTGATTATAGTTTATTGTCCCGATTTGGGCCATTAAACTGTGACATTTATGTATATGGAAATTTTTCAGGATTGTATGAACAGTCAGGTCACCATCCAACAGATTATTCAGCCTCATAGCAATCATGCCTGTACAAGAGAGATATTAAATTTTTGTGCACGTAGCTTTGTTGCATTAATATTAGCCTAAATTTCTTGCTGTAGAGGACTGAGGTCATGTCTAAACCATGAAGTTCTTCTGGCAGCTGATTACAGCTTTTACACATTACACTGGAAGGACAGATAGGTTCTTGCTGAACTGCCTTTGATAGTGCCAAGTGGCCTTCCCTTCAAAGTCCATTTTGGCAAAGGTATGGTATACACACTACCTATAGACCCAAGCAACTCTTCTGGGGTATCCTGCAGTATAGTGTGGGATATCAACACAGAGCTCAGGTTCAAATTCTTGTAATTCTATTGTAATTCTTGCAATTCTATTTCTTCCCCCCATTATGTTTTCCCCATTTGCTGACACTCACGTTTACTCTTTTCTGATCTTTCAGGATGCCTCTTCTGTTTGCTCAGTCTCTCAATCAGAAACAGTCCCCCAGGGAGATAAGCAGCATGCCAGAGCCTGCTCAGAGACAAAAACTCCCTGCAGACCCAGGGAGTCAGTGGAAATGTGACAGAAACCACGTGGAGTGGCTGATAGTGGCAATGCATCAAAAAGGGCAAGAAGTCCTGGATATTTGATGATGATTAGCACTGCATAAAAGAGCAGCAGGATGCCAGTGTTAAAGAATGTGCCCCATTATACTGCAGTACAAACCCAGGGAAATCACCACTGACCTCAAATTTCACAAAATGTTGAAATGTCCTCTGTCACAGAGTCATTGGTGACAGCAGATGGAGTTGGTAATTTGCCAGCCCTAAGCCCAGGTGCTGAGGGCAAGAAGTTTACAGCAGATGTGCTCCTTCCTTCAGCACTTTTGCATGGGCTCAGTCTGCTCTGGTTTAGCACAGTATGAACTGATGCACAGCCTTCTCTTTTTTTTTTATATATCCAGAATTTGGCTCTCTGCCCAAGATAATTACTGAAAGGTTATTTAAAAGGTCTTTAAAAGTCCAGTATGGGAAGAGAAATTCAGTGAGGTGGCAACAGAAATGACATCCAGAGTTGAAATAATGGGACATCTGAATTTTGGAAGAGGCAAAAGTGTGGTGGATCACTCAGTTTCACTCACCACATTGTACCTCTGAGTACACAGGAATAGAGGAATAGCTACATTGGCTCAGATAAAAGGTCTAGCTAGCCTAATACTTCTCTGACAGTGGCAAGAAACAAGTGCTGAGAGAAGTTAAAAGAGACAGGGCAAGTGGTGGCACTTCTCCAGAACACCCTCCTAGCCTCAAGACTTCCTGTGTTGGAGGCTTTCCAATTGTATTTCATAGCTTTTGATTAATTCCTTTTCCTGTAATCTGTGCTGTCAAAACTCAGTATCTACTTCAAGCTGTGGTAAAAAATACTACGATTTTTTTTGGAAATCGTCTATAGAACTACATTAATGAATTTTCTTTGAGCAGACAGCTAATTTAAACTGATGCTCATTGTATTTTATACTGAAGGAGACACCAAGAAACTCCTGGCTCCTGTTTCATGGCCATATGGGACCTCATGGTCTTCTACGATAACAGCCAGACTTGTGCCATGTGAGTACTTCATGAACAGCATTCACTGGATGGGGAAGAAATGTGATGCTGCAGCCCTATAAATATAAAATCTTTCCAACAAAACCAATGGGAATACAATTCTGAGACCTACATTTGTGGGTTTAAAGAGCCAGTGCTGATCCTATATGGCTGTTTGCTTCCTTGGTTTACTAAAAGATTTACTGACTAGCAATAGAGAGCCCTTTGCCTTTTTTCTGAAGAGGGGCAACAAAGATGTTGAATGTACCCAACAGAATGAGAAATCCTGGCAATGACTCATGGCTACAGCCTGAATTATAAAGAGTAAGGTTTCTTCTTGTTCCTACCATATATTTTGTTTTTCATAATATTCATGGATGGAGGAGTGAAGTTTAAGGACTGTTGACTTTGAATAACCTGGTACAATCAGCAAGGCTGTAAAGAGCCCTTTCACAATCAGTCAGAATTGCACAGCATGCTGCTTTTGTCTAGTTGTTTGCAGAGTTGGCTTGGGTTGGGATTTTTCATAACATGCAAATGCCTGTTATGCATAGGGCAGAGGAGATGCTAGAGCTTGTAAATATCTACAAATATCTAAGACATTCCTACTTGTTAGTCCTAGATCACTATTTGAGAGCATTTGCATCAAATCATGATAAAAAAAGTGCAAACAGCAATTTATACCTTTTTCTTAAGATTTAGTCACACAAAGACGTGTGTGAAGTGTTTTCTGACACCTCGTGTATTTTTTTCCCACAGGCCAGTGTATGTTTCCTTCTAGCTATTTGTTTTGCCCATAGAAGTCTTGCTACATACTTCCTAGACATCCCACAGCTTTCACCATTCATCTAATATTTGCCTTGTACCTTCTGCTTTTCTGCAGTCATGTTGTGCACTAACCCCTTGTGCTTCTCCTTGGACTCGAGCACGCTTACCCATTGTGTCATGCACTCCCACCCATCCCTACTATTATGGTTGACTAGTACTGCAGATATATGCTGCCCTGTTTTTCCCAATTTCCTTGTTCTAGACAAGGCCAGTTACCAGGGGGGCTCTGAATGTGAAGCAGCAAGCAGGAACATTGAATAAAATGCCAAGTGAGGAAAAATAAAACCACCCTGGTGAAAATTTTAAAAGGATTTGCTTCAGGCCTCCCACATTCAAGTTATCACAAATGTGAAGACATCCCTGACAGCCTTCATGAGAGATGTCTGTGGCAAAAGAGAGGACTCCCATGGTCATGGAAGACACCTGGGCACTATATTACTGGAACTGAATTAGGCAGAGGTGAGCACTGACTGCTGCTTGCAGTCACGCTGTTCATGACCTGAGTCTGGGCTCTTGCCATAGGTTCTGTGCAGCCTTGCCTACCCCATACCAATGTATTTTGAAGGCTTTCTGGATACCTGAAGCATTAAGGACCCTTTCCCTCTACTGAATAAGCTCATTATTACTGGGCACTTCCAGGAATCCTTCCTTGGTCAGAAGCACAAGCACAAAATGGAATAATTCACCACGCTGCAGATCAAGGCTGATTCCCCATGCTGTGCCTTGTATTAGGAATATTTTTTGTGTTACAATGGCAAAAATATTTCAAGTATTTCTTGATTTTCTTACTGTAAAAACTAGATATAATAGAAAAACAAATCACATCAACACTGGCCTCCCATGGTGTAGAAACTGTGCGGTAAATACTGGAAAGAATTAGCACATCAACATTTTTGCATTTGTTTTACATAATGCCCACAATAAAATGTGCCAATCTGGGAATGTTGTTCAGATAAGCAGGAACCTTGCCAGTGGTAGCTATATCAACAAACAGCAACAATAGCACATATGCTTTTACACAATTAGGATAATTTGGTTTATTTATTGAAACACGTGTTTTTTCTTATTAGATGGGGTGAACATTCATGTTACCCTAAATTACTCAACTCTTGTTAATCTGAAGGTACCCTCTCAGTCATCACCAAACATGTAACTATCTACCACAATTTCACTGAAGTAGGTGCTAAACCAAGCTATTGGTAATCTCAAATACTATTATTTTCAGGTTCTGCTCTCCTACAGCTCCTCAGTCCAATTTCATGATGTGCTCCTTTGCTTTCCTGCCTCTTTCTAATTCAACAATCCAGTGCTTGGCTGCCTTCTTCCTGCTTGCTGATGCAGGGATTCACCACCCAGTCTGATCTCCGATTTACAAGTGTGTTAGCACACAGCCAAGGAGATGAGGCAGGGAAAAGGACTGCCAGGGGAAATTAAATAAAATTGGAATTCATCCATCTTTAGAAAACGATATAAAGCCTCTTCATCTCTATCACTCCAAAGAATTTTTTGTGGCTATAGTTCCTCTTACTGTGTGCCCTCCTACATATATGAAAAAAAAAAAACCCGCAGTAAAAATAAATACAAGCAAAATAATGGAATCAATAAATTTACTGGAAAAAGAAAGATACCATCTGACTTCAAGCAGGAATGGGCTCACCAAGAAAGAAGAGAAGCTCATTAAGCTCATTAGGAACTCTGCAATTAAGAAGAGATTTTATGCAGAAAGTGCTCCACTGTGTGACATCGCAAAATCCCAAGAAAGAACAGATAAGAGAGAGGAGATGCATGGACATGAGATTTTAAAACATAACCGAGACAGCTGCTAGATAGAAGAAAAAATATCAAAGCTCTCTGTAAATTTTTTGACCTGATACAGTTCAAACAGTCTCATTCCCTTGAATTTAGTGGAATGATACTATTTAAAACAGCTTAGTGTGAGCCCATCTGCCCCTTTTGCTATAGCTGGATGACTAAGAAAAGAGTAAGGGGGCTGTTTACTGATAAAATTAAAAATTATCCAAATGTTCTAGAAAAAGTCAAATGGGACAATACATGTGCTGTTTCCCTGTGTGACTACATCTCCAACCTTTCCTGAGATAGACAGTGCCATATCAGTCTTTGCAAAGGTGCTTCTGTCAGTGTGTGATGTTGTAATGAGATTTTACCACAGGAAAAAGAAAGGCAAATTAGAATCCTTTGGAATTTTTGGCATGCACACATATAGAAACAAATTTTAGAAAATCATTGTTCAATCTACTTTTTGATCCAAACATCCCTAGTCTTTACCAACAGGGCTCTGATTTCAAGAGTACCTGTACTCCATTTTCTTTCCTACAACATACATTATTTTTTCATTATTAAGCATTAGGCTGTGACAAGAAATCCAACAGCATCCAACAGAGCTTGATTTTGCTTCCTTTCAAAATCTATATTTAGAACTTTGTTAAGAAGAAAGGCTTAGTTTTACTTGTTAGCTTTGTAATTTTGACTGACAACTGGGGTGACTTTCTGATCCTCAGCACTGGCATGCACATCTCCTGTTATGCATCAGTACACTTCAGTGATACAAGTGCACATTAAAACTCAGTCATTTAGAGTTCCTCCTGCTTCTCTCCCCTTCCCACAGAGAGATAAAGAGGCATAATCTTCTCCTGGGCTCTGCATGATCTTCTTTTACCTCCTTCCCTATGTTCCACATAATGAAAGTGACATCACAGGGTGGCTTTTTGCCCCTTCCCACATTACTTTCAAATTAATTAATGTCCTAAGCTTAGAATGTTTAGAAGGATTTTAATTTTTACTTGGCAATTTTCATTTGCATACATCATTTAATCTTTTTCTTGGGATGTATATTTTTAGAGCAGTGACCTTTTGGATGTATGATTCATGTTGATTTAATTTTTTCCAGCTGGTACATTTTCACTTATCTGATACAAATGCAATGAAACTGATACTTTTGCAATGAAACCAGCCATTACACACCTGTGCTCTCATTTTAATTTTTTGTTGTTGTTGGCAATAAATATATTTTCTTCTCTTCTATTTTCTATTTTTTCCTAAAAAGTATGTAATAATCTTTCAGGAAAAAAAGATCATAAATAAAAAGCCCAAGAACCTCTATACTACTAATACCACCTGTCATAGACCAGGAGCTATTCCAATCAGATAATGCTATTTGATTTATCATGGCACTATTAAAAGTCAAGCATACCTTTTTTTCTTATTGCAAGTAACTAAGCAGACTAAATATTTTGTGCATCCATCCAACTGCACTAAGCTCTGCAAAAATGTTTCTGTGATTCCTTGGGTGAACTACATGCAAGTGGTTATTGGGCTCATTCTCCAAAATCCTAAAAAATGTGTCCATCAGCAGCTGAGCACACAGACAGCCACATCAATGTCATAGCATGTTATTTGTCCACTAAGGAGCAAACCTGAGTTTTTATTTGGTTTATTTCACAGGAGCTATGCAGTGTAGGACCAAAGAGCACTTTCATGCTTACACAACTAGGTGTGTGTCCTTTCTACATTCTTACTTTGTCATGAGAAAAATATCATTTTGCCATCTCCAACCCTGGGCCTCCTCGTTGAAATTCTCCTCTTCCCCTAAAAAACCCACACAGGTACAGACACTCATTCACGGTCTGGCAATTTGATTCACCCTTAATCTTTGAAGGAAGGACAGGTTTCACTTTCATATTACCTCTGTACTCAAAAAGACACCTCAATACTCATTCATTTTCTGCATAAGAGGGACAGTTATAAGTAGTAGCCTGAGAAAAAAAAAAAAATAAGAAAAAAGCTGTGATAGGACTCTGAAAATTAAGGCTTTAGCAAAAAGTCTTAATGGGGCATCTTGGTTCACATACAAAGGCAACACCAAACTTCACAATAATATTATATGCAAAATGTTAGGAGAGAATAGCATTTGGAGAAGTTTTAAAACTCTGATCTTTGTTACCTTCTTGGTGCAATCTGCAGCAAGTAGTAAAATGCATAAGGAACTAGTGAGCCAAGGTACCAGTCAAAAAAGGCACAGATATTGTTGATACAATCTTAGAAACTGGCACTTAAATGTGTTTTAACATTTCTGTTTGCAATTATATTAACAGTGTTCTATATACCAGATTTATTTTAATGTTCTCTTGAGTGCAATGTTCTTAATGGTTTGCATTTCTCATAAGCCATTCCTGTCTGACATACTTAGGTTGTCTATTACTTATGCTATGTGTTGTATAAATCCAAGAGGATTAAAGTACAGATGCCCATTTCAGGGATGACATAAATTGTGTATCTTTTTGGAGAACAATGGTATTTAATAGTTTTACTAGCTCATGGGGCTGAGTATAAATGTACAAAGAACTGTTGATATTATTTTCTGTAAAATACTATTAGGAGCTAGCTCTATAAATCAAAAAGTAATCAAGAAATACTCTGTAACTGAAAACAAAATGATCATTTGGCTGTTGTTTAGTAGGATGCTATTATTTTTTGTCATTTAAATTTTTATGAAAATGTTGCACACTCACTCAGTTTTTATGTGCCTTATCAGGATAATGCTAATTCTGGAAGTTTTTAGTTACTTGTTAATGGCTAACTTCTACCATTAGCTACAGTCCCAGAGAAAATATAGATACATTCTTCTGGGGTGCAGAATCTGTCTCCTCTTATTTGAGTGACCACTCACATGCTATAGTGAGCTCCCAATATGAACAGATTGCTAACCATGTATGGTCTGAATTTTTCTGCAAAAATTATTCAGCAGATACTTATGAATAATGGCTATGCGTGTAGAAAAAAGAATTAGTTTGCATACACTTACACAGGAAAAAAACCCTACAATTGCAAAAAGCTACTGGGCCAGATTGCCCTGTCATTCTTGCTTTTGTCAGTGTTTATTTTTTCCACAGATTTTCTGCTCACATCCATGGGATCACCTTCGAAGGGAACAGATAACAGAAATAGCCTTAATTTTCATCAGAAAAAAAGAGTTCAGGGAGAGAAAGAGGCCATTAAGAGGACATTTGTTTTTTGGGTTTTTTGGTAGGAACTTCCGAACTTGACTTGTAGCTCACTCTGCATCACTAAAACCCTTAATTCAATCAAGGTCCTCATAATAATGCAAAATCAAAAGAGGTAGTATAATACAGTAATTTTGGTTAGAAGGGATGTCCAGAGGCCAAATAGTCCAAAGAACTGTTCCAAATAGGATCCAGCTTCAAAGTTAGTCCAGGGTGTTATTAGACTGGGTCAAAATAGAAAATAACTTGGTGTCCACAACCATGGTTGTCCTCTGATATCTTAAAGTTATACAAAATACTACACACTCTCCCAAATACCATTTAAAGCACAGAAGAGTGTTTATTTGAATGATTTAAAGTTTTACAGCTTGTTTTTATAATCTTTGTCAAGACTGCTTAATCACTGGCCCTTCTCATAGAGGAGAGATGATATTTAATCTTGGTTCTCAACATCAACACTTAAAAAAACCCTTGAAGTTTGACTGCTGAATGTGAGCAAGAAGGCATCAGGATGGACAAGGCTAAACAGCTTGCCAAGAGCACTGCCCAATAAAAGGGCTAAAAGCCTTAAATAAATACTGGGGCAATGTCTTGAACTCTTAACACTAAGCTTTCAGGTTTCATGTTCTTTAAAAATCCAACAGACTTGCTAAGTATTTCACGAGTAAAAGGAAACTAAAATGTAGGGTGAAATAAAAATGAACAGATGCAAATGTGGCATCATAATAGTAGCAGCAGCCTGATACTGGTGCTGATTAGAGCTCTATTTGGTGTATTAATGAACTACAGTAGGACATCAGTTAAAAAAAATTAATGATCATAACATGAGAATGAATGACCCAGAACAATAGTTGGTAAAAGAGCTAACAGGAAAAACTCTGTAATGTAACATTCTTAAACTAGTAATACAGACACCAGATTCTTTATGTTTGCATTGGTATTTTCAGTTTATATACTTTTTATTAACTGAAAGAATTGATGCTTTGTGAATTATAAGTGACACTATTCAAATTTCATAAATCAGCATCTCTGCCATAAAATCTAAGCTGGAAACTGAATTCTGCTAAGCTGGATCATTCCAAATTAATTAATTGATAACACTACAACAAATCAGCCCAATTAAAAGCTTAGGCCACAAGGGAATTATTGCCTTTCTAGCCACTTATGTGACTATTTGCTGCACACTGGGGAAAAGAGCTCTGCAGGCTTGTTGCAGAGTCCCAGCCCAGATGAACAGGAGGAGGTGAAAGAGTTTGACACTGAGTGCAAGGGAGCATTTTCCTCTCAGCAGCCCCTAAGAGGAAGTGTGATAACTGATAGGAGAGGTCCAGTTGTGCAGGTAGGCTTTCCTGAAGCAGCTGGAAGGCAAGAACAGTCTGCCCATGCTTCTGGGAGGCTACAGCCACACCTTACTAGTTGCTATTGCTTACTTGTAAATTGATCATTAACAATCTGGATGACTGTATTAGTAAGTGATAGCACTTAGCTCTTGAAGGAGAACATGAGGCTAGATGCCAGTCTTGTTCTCATGAAGTTTCAAAGGTTCTTTCGGCAGTATCAATGAGAGAGCGAAGCTGAGTTATGCTTCTCTAAATCTGGTGTTCAAAGGACATAAAATGTTTGTGTGTTTACTGCATGCAAAAAATACATGCTAATGGCAGAAGAGTTTCCAATGAGTAAAAGTGAAATATCAGCATTTTCTCTACTGTGATTGAATGATTTGGTTCTGCTTAGGGGTCAGATCTGCTCCGTAAGGATCTTAAAGCCATTAGAGGATCATCTCCCTGCATTCCATGTTGAGATAGTTTAGGAACTGTAACTCTTGCATTGAAGTAAAATATGTAAGGGCAGGTCACAACTGAGGAAGAGAAATATGCCATTTCCTGTGTCTGGAGTAAATAGAGGAATTTATGTCTGGAAAGAAAAACATTTTTCGATTCTGTGTTCATAGGCAATCATACATTGCAGTTCTTTTTTGTGGTCACATCAAAATAAAATCTCATAATAGGAAAAGTTTCAAATAGATTTGGAAAAGAGAGGCATTGACTTCTGTGTGCTGAGTTTTCAGATCAATCGGGGGTCTCTGCCTTCTGTTAGCTACCAGCTTCCTGGAGAGTTCCTAAAATTCAGCTAAGCATGTTTAACATTGAATTACTAAAATTAACTTCATGAGTAAACAGAAAATTAATGGAAAATGTGCCTAAGTTACAGTGGTCTTAACAATATTCTTAATAAACTAAAGTTCCCTTTTTTTTCTGTGGGTGGTGAGGAAGAAGTGTTCCTGTTCTCCTAAACCTTGCAGCGTGGCTTCCCCCATCCTAGTGCAAAGACTCTCTGTGCCTTGCAACACCGAAAAGAACAGTGAGGAGAAGTAGGGAGTCACTCCACAGATCATTAGAAGAAAAATCAACTAAGGGCTATTGAATAGAAATCAAAAGCCACCATCCATAATTTGAGAACCTCCTGAGCTCCACACAGCTATACTTTCTGAAGAAATATCACAATATGCTTGTGTGTTCTTTTGGTGCAATTAGCTACTGACACAAGATGTTGAAATAGATGGACCTTTGATATAAATTGATAGTCAAAAAAATTTCATTACCTCAACTGCACTAAATGGACAGTGATGAAGAGTGTGCAACTGGTGAATTACTAGAATTTACAAGAGTACCTGGTTAACAGCTGAAGTCTGTTGTGCCGTAACACACATATGGTCCACTGTAAAGATCCAGCATTCAGTTTTGCCAGTATAAAAAGACTTGTATTAAACAAAAATTGTTTTTTTGAAGGGTTGAACAAGTTGTTCAATTTCTCACTCTAAATCCAGAAAACTAGCTAGTTTATCTGTAAGGATGTTTCTAAAGACTAATGTGCTTATTCCTTCCAAGCCCAGCATGTATTTCTCAAGAAGGACACTGGAGAGAAATGCAATTTCTAAATAAACTGCATGGTATTATCTTGTGTGACAGGTGGACAGAAAGTCAGTTACCAAAATTGCTTACCTTCAAGATTTGAGAAGGGGTTTTTTTTTGTGTGAGTGTTTCATTAATGGAAGTGCTGTGAAGAGTTTTGAGGGATTTGATTTTTATAACAAAAGGCAAGTTAAAAACTTGTCACAAATTTGGAAAGGCAGCAGCATCAAGTCCAATGTCTCTGATTAATTCTATGAAGGCATGACCTCCTTAACCTCTGTCTGAGCTTCAGTTCCCAGAAGAAAAGCAAAGCCCCATGGCAAAATCTTCAAAAGAAAGAAGCCTTGGGAAGAACATGGTTTGCTGAGAAATGAAAATACCCTGTGTGGAAGAGCAAAGCAACAGAGAAAGTTTGTAAAGGCAAATGCTCTGTTCTTAGGTTCACACATTCTCAGTAGAACTCTCTGAGTGCCTAAACTTGCCAAAAGGCATAAGAACAACACATTTTGGGACTTTGCTGATTAGTAAGAATACTATTACTATTTAATAGTAATTTTACTATTTAATGCAGGTAGAGTTCCTGTGCATCAGCTGCACGTTGTCTTCCCAAAGAAACTGTGGTTCTAATCCTCTATTTTAAAACAAAAAACATTGAAGCAATTACAACTTGCACAGATGTGGTTTCTTGGTGAACCACAGCCAATTACCAGTAATGGGATACTAAGCAGAGAGGGTGTAAGTGACAATATCTCCCTTTATTACAGGTTATTTCAAAAAGTGATTAAAAGATCCCTCATTTGTGTTTTAAGTGCTCCTTACTTCCCAAACCTCATTTTCTTAAGAAAACCGTTGCTAAACCTCACAGAAAAATGACAAGATGCCATTTAGTGCTTAAAGGTTTCTTTCACTTACTGGGATCCCTGCTTTCTGGCAATAACTCTGGAAACACACTGTTGTCAGGGTTAATGAACAAAGGAATGTTTGCTTAGACCCTGGGTATGTTTTCATAGCAGTTGTATAACACTAAGTAGTCCCTTTCATGTGCAGGATCAAGATTTTACAATTTAGTTCTTTTCTTAGTCTGATTACCGTCTCTAACTGAGAAAACAACAGTATTATACTTTATTCAAAGTCTTTATCCCAGATCCTGGCAGAATGTTTACCCAGGCATTTACCATAAAATTAAGGCTAGCAGAATCCACATAATTTAAACTTCACTCTTCTCAGCCTATCACAGCAATTATGTCTGCCAAAAACTTGAATCTTAGAAGTGTGTATATTCCACCAGTCCTCCTTAATAGACTGTACATTTCATCATCACCTCAGTATAATTTCGGAGACTGCAGACATCACAAGAAACTTTAGCACATCATTATATCTCTTCTCACTCCATTAAAAGAGTAGAGAAAGGATCTGGATATCTGAAACCTGGTTTCAAAGTAGAAATGTCTACGCTTCAAAAATATATTCTACCATTGCAATTTATTTTTTTTTATGAAAGTAAGGGTTACAAGTAATAAAAGGAGATCCAATAAAATGGATTTAAGTACTGCATCTGAGTTCAACACACTTGGATGATTCCCCATGGAACATGTTATGTTTTTTGTCCCATGTGAAAGGAAGCCAAAGCTAATTATAGACCATAGTACTGGGCAAGCAAATAAATCAGGCTTTGCACTGCTGAAATCTCACATCTGCAAATTAACAACTATGGGTCTGTTAGTGTAGGCTCTTCTGTTACAACAAATGATACCAAATCTAAGTGTAATTGCTTATGTTAGGAGAAGATGTCATCCAGAAGGAAATGTCCACCTCACAAGAATTCATAGCCATGAGCCAAATCACCATGCATAAAAGAGTGCATTATAAGGAGTGCATTAGCTCAGTGCACAACACTTTGCAAAATTCCACATGGTGTCTGTGTAAAACTTCTGCATACAGCATGATTTCAGCACGGGAAATAGAATCTCAAACACTGAGGTTGACATTCTATTACATCCTTTATAGTATCTGTGTAGTATAACGTGCATTCAATAATCTGTATACATAGGGATCATAATAAATATTTAAGTATGTACACAATTATGTGTGTGTGTGTGTGTATGAGAGGGTGAAACAGAGACAGTGGGGAAAAAAATGCAAGTAGTCTTTCAAACAGAAACTTCCCCAGAAGATAACATCAAAAATTCCCATGTGACTGACACTGTTATAAAAGCCTATACACCCACTGCACACCCAAGAACCTGTAGCATGAAAATGGCACAGTCACCTCTGTATGAGCAAGCCAGGTTGATTAGCAGGTTATTTGAACATTCAAATTGAAAGATTAGTTTAAGCACTCATATTGGCCACAGCTTACATGGTTCATCCACTTGGAAAAATAATGGTGTCTACATTTTTTTCCATTTGTTAGCAGTAAGCATTTCAGGCAGAAGTGGAAAAACACGATACATAAAAAAACATCCAAATTGGTGTGGAGACTATTTTACAGGGTAACCATATATATATTTTTATATTTTTATATATATATATATTTATATGCATTTAATGTTTATTGCAGGACTTTGCTGTAAGGCTCGTTTTCCCAAATTTAAAGGCAGGTAATATTTACTGGCTGCTAAACTGGCTGTTTGTAAGAACCAATCAAAAATGGCAACATCGCCCTCTGAACATGTAAAATCCTCTATAATGTCACCAACACTCATTGCAGGGAGGAAAAGGCACCAACTGAAAAGAAAATTGCTCCAGTTAGTTTTTCTCTCCCCACTATGAAGAACTGGAGCTCAAATATAATATTAACTTTCCCCATTTTGTTCTTTAGCTTTGTTTCTGCCTATTTGACTTTACCTCTTGACAGTACATAGGGTGGCACCATAACTTTGAGAGATGATTCTGATTACAAGACATTAAAGCATTACTTCAGCTTTTTTCAAACTAATGCATTTTGCCTCAAGTCAAAAGGACAAAGCTCAACCACCCCACCCTGCCACTTGCAATCACACTCAGGTGCTTCATCCCATTGATTTTCATAGCTAAATATCTCTCTAGTTTGGTTGGGTTTTGGTTATTCTACATGTTGCACTTGACTGCAGCACAGGGCTATCTTTCTCTAGCAGCATAGCTCTTAGTTTAGTTGAGCTCAGCTGCTAAACCCATATACAGGGTTATCAACAGAATTTGTACAACACATGCAGTCTCAATTTCATCAGTTGTTTTACCTGTATTAGGTAAGATTCAAGCCAGCTAAGACAGCAAGCAGAGGATGCACTGAACTGTGTAAGGGCTCATTTCATGTGGGAGTGACTTTCATGGCTCACTTTGCAACTTTGCTGTGCTAAATCCAGACCAGACTAAAGCCACTCACTACACAGCGCTAAGGCTCAGATAAAAAACAGAACTCAATACCTGAGGAGTGTATTCTTCTTAAGATTAATACAGTGATAGACGATTAGAAAGAATTTGAAAAAACCTCAGTGATTCCTATGCTTTTTCCTTTCGTGGATCATTTAGTTTTGCAGCTAAAACCAGTAGTGCAGAATTAGGCCACCACTGAAATCTTTAAATATCTCAAATGCATGGGTTAGCAAATATGAAAGCCACTGCCTTCTATTCCACTGAATCCAGTTTGCTTAAGAGTGTACAACAAACACTGGATTGCTGGAGATTTTCCTCTTTCTTTGAATAACACAGAGACCGACTGGATTGTATGAAAAACAGGGAAAAAAACCCAGGAACTTTCAAAAGGACCTTCTTCCAGCAGCTGGCCACAGAAATTAGTACAAGACATTTGAAGGAAATAGATTGGGTTCGGCAGAATCCCACTGAATTTCAAGGATTGCTTGGTGATTTGGGAGAGAAAATGTGACATTAAAACTATCTAGTACTAAAGCAAATCCCCTTAGCTCTGTAGCAGGTACTCCTGTGCAGTAAGACACCAGCATCTGCCAGCGCTGCCACTGCTCAAAAGACAACATGAAGTCAACTGTGTTTCATATTAGCAGAGCCTGAGTTTCCTGAGATGATTTGGAAAAGCAGTTGGCATATTTTATTTGAATTATGAGGTAAATGACTGTGTGTTTAGTAAGAAAAACAATAAACAGAAGAAACCTAAGAGAAAAAGAGGCAACAAGCTTGTCTGAGAACAACACTGCATAATCCATTTAGCAGTTTACTGCAATGCAAATGGGTCTCACATCTTGGCAAAAAGATTTTTTTATTAAACATTTCAACTTTGAAACATTGCATAAAAAAGATCAGCATGCAATTACTACTTCATCTTGATCTGTTTTCCATTATCCTTCTACAGGAAAACAAAATGTTTTGATACAAGACAACATGCAGTTCCCAGCTGTATTTTGTCATGAAACAGCTTTCATAGATTACAGCTCTACTATCAAGAAAAGATTCTCGGCAGCTGGGTAAATAAATTCTGCTTTGTTGATGCTGCCTGTTAATTTTGCATCTAAAGCTTGCCAACATTATAGAACTATAAAGCATCAGAAAATGCCATTGGTGGGAAGAGCAGTTGCTACATTATGGATAATTCATAAGCAACAGATTAAAAGGATCATGCTGGTATGAAGTATTCCAGACCTGTTTTTGAAACATGGAGTCTGACGATTAAGTAGATAGGTAGGCATTCAGCTACTTAGATACACATTGTAAATAAATGTATATATGGGATTACTGCCAGGTAGCAAGTAGTTTTAAATTTATTTTTTCTAAATAATATGGTTTAGCCTCAGGAAAGTGAGGCTCGTCATCAGCCACTGTCGCTTTAAAGGTACAAGAACTGAAAATAAGAAAGAAATTTGAAATGGTGATGAAAGCTCACACTAGAAATGGACTTCTAGATATGGCTTTTGGTTTTAAAATACTGTTTTCAAGTATTAATCTTTGCTTGAAAGCCTTTAGTGCATTGGCTTTGTACCTAGAAATATTTGCATGCACCTCAGACATTTAGAAGTTATCTGCATGGCATGAAGTATTGCTGGCAAGGGATACCAGTGTTACTGCTGACTGAATTTTCTTCAGAAATGGAAACAGAGCAGCTGTTAAGATGATTGCACAGCGCCAAAGCTGAATCCCTCTCCTTCCCACTTCCCCCAACAGCCTGGGCAGAGCTGTGCGGCTGAAAATGCAGTTGGCATCAGCTAATCCGAATCCATGCATGCATGAAAATGCACTTAGGGGAGGCACCATCCCTTTCCTGAAGAGCCACCAGATCATCAGGGTTGGAAAAGACCTCTAAGATCATGGATTCCAAATGTCCACCCTGCAACCCCTAACCACTAAACCATCCACTGCAGCTCTTCACCTACCTGTCTTTTGAGCACTTCCAGGGATGGTGCCCCCACCACCTCCCTGGGCAGACTGTTCCAATGCCTCACCACTCTTTCTGTGAAGAAGTTTTTCCTAATATCTAACCTGAACCTCCCTTGGTGAAGCTTTCCCCATTTCCTCTTGTCCTATAACTAGTAACAAGAGAGAAGAGGCCAGTGTCTCTCTCACTACCACCTCCTTTGACGTAGTTGTAGAGAGCAATGAGGTCTCCCCTCAGCCTCCTCCAAGCTGGACAGCCCCAGTCCCCTCAGCCTCTCCTCCCAAGACCTGTTCTCCAGACCCCTAATCACCTTGGTTGTCCTTCTCTGCACTCTCTCCAGCACCCTGATGTCCTTCTCATACTGCAATGCCCACAGCTGCACACAGTACTTGAGATGTGGCCTCCCTGAGGCAGAGTACAGGAGCAGGATCACCTCCCTGGTCCTGCTGGTCATCCTGTTTCTGATGCAGGCCAGGATGCTGTTGGCTCTCTTGGCCACCTGGGCACACTGCTGGCTCATGTTCAGCTGGCTGTCCCTCTCTGCTGGGCAGCTCTCCAGCCACTCCTCCCCAAGCCTGTAGCCCTGCTGGGGGCTCTTGTGCCTGAAGTGCAGGACCTGACATTTGGCCTTGTTGAAACTCCTGCCATTGGCCATGGCCCATGGATCAAGCCTGGCCAGGTCTCTCTGCAGAGCTTCCCTACCCGCGGGCAGATCTACCCATATTAGCATCATCTGCAAATTTACAGAGGGTGCACTCTATCCCCTCATCCAAATCATCAATAAAAATGTTAAACAGGAGGGGTCCCAGCACTGAGCCCTGGGCAACACCACTTGTGACCAGCCGCCAGATGGATTTAACTCCACTCAGAGCAGCTCTTTGGATCCGACCTTCCAAACATTTTCTTTTTATCCAACAGAGCACATGAATTTCCAAGCCACACAGAGTACACATGTCAAAAATACTCTGAGACAAGGAGCTCAGCTCAGCTGCTTCTACCTGCTCTGTGCTGTTTTCCTCCCCACCACATGCAGCCTGGCTCTCTTCTGCACTGAGATGCTGCTTCTATCTCCCTTTGTGCCTCCTGCCCTCCACCAGAGCCTCTCTTGAGAGAGGTTTGGCACTAAGACCCTCTTCCACCCTCCATGAATTTCTGGCACACCCATTAGCTTTCATTTGCAATTTTCCTCTAACAAAACAGGCTGAAGAGCCCTAGCACAGAGAAGCTGGTGTAGGGCAGCTTTTGATAATCCCCTAACCAATGACTAACCAATCTGAAAAAGGAATAGTAAATGGAAGGAAAGATTGAAGCACAGATTCGGTCTCATTTGCTGTTAAACCAAAGCTGGGTAATCTTAGCAGCTGCAGAATTTCAAATCAGGTACAGGGACTATAAACTAAGTCAAAGACGGAAGGAAGGAAACATAGAGAAGAATAAAAGATGAATTGTTAAGCTTCTTTTGCAAATACGGATTTAGATTTAATGTTCCAGATTACTAACTTGGATTATTTGATTCCAAGTGCTGGGGTTAATCAAATCTTTCCCTTAACAAGTCTGAATGAAATGTTCTTTCCATAGCCCTTGCAGAGATGACACAAAAGTACACCACAATATTAATAGTAGAGAAATTCAATATAGCCCTTAATCCAGAACAAAAATATCATAAAGTAGCATGGTCTCCATAGAAACTACACAAAATCTGAAGCTTGTATTTTGCAGGTCCCTCTGGTGTTACCGCTGTAGAGCTGAGCCAACAGCCCCTGACATGACCAGTGGACATGTGTTGGTTGGCCTAGAAAAGAGAAAAGCATATGTGCACTCCCTTAACATTGCTGTCTTTTAAAGGTGAGGTTGAGTACAGTGTATCTAACGCTAAGGAAATCAGGGCTCCCATCTATAAGATATTCAGTGATATACCCATTTATAAGCTAAATAGAAAATAGGAAATGTCCAACTAGATGTTCCAGTCATCTCTTTATTTCTTTGGAAGCGGGTCTGATGTAGCTACATATACATTGTAATATATACATGCCTCCTAGGCATAAAACGTGCAATTCAACATCTCCTTTACTAAAAAAACCCACAAAGGGCAGCTGTTGGCAAGTCCTTAAACCTTTTATCAAGCACTTGTTCTTTAGATCCTCCTGCTTCTTGTGTAGTAGTACCTTTGACAGGTACAAACTTTCACTTATGATGTCTGAATATTCATCACTGGTTAAGGACACGTTACTGAAAATCAGAGACATTTAGATACCCTCCAAAAATTGCAACACCATTGAATTTTTGCATGTCTTTTTGTCACCAGCCCATCTCCTGCACCTTATCTCTACACAGGGAAAACAGGAATAATAATTCCCTCTCTCAACAGTGTAGCAGAAAAAATGGATAACTCCCTTGAAGACTAGGAAGGAAGCCCTCAGATAATGTATTAGTTAGGTTCTTATGGGTATGCATAGACAAACCAATACATTCAAAAGGTACAAAAATACACTATATGGTCAATTATAAATTCAAAACCTTAAGCAATAGAGTCAGTGTGCTCCCAATGGGCCTTAGTTTCTTTGCACTTACTCAGATGAAGTAATCATACATCTTTGCTGATACTATGTGCACTGCAAAGTTCTATCTTCATTAGGATAATGGTAGCAAAATCCAACCTGGCAGCTCTATTTTCCTTTAAATTTTCTGGCCCTAGTGTAACTAGAATAGCAACGAAAATTAAAAGGAGCCAAGGGAGGAATACAGGCATAAAGAGCAGGAGCAGACATTATTATTGTCAGTGAGAATTAGTCAGTCAATCTTTCTGACCGCAAAACAATTTAATTTGGCCTTTTATTGCATCCATTTTCTCTGATTAGTTTTAATGATGTCAGACTTCTTGTCCCTTGGGGCTGGAAGGCTGCAGGACATTGTCCAAGCCTTTAACCCAAGGCCCTGCATTTGCCTCTCCAGTGACCTTGCAGGTGGAAGCAGCTGAAGTCCTGACACTTTTCAGACATGCAGGTGATAATCTGACAAGTGTTATTCCTCTCTCTGTGAAATGTGCCATAACATTAAAGGTCTGAGTTACTGCTCAGCACTTAACAGCTGTTGGCTTTTCCTGACAGCATTAACACAATATTAGACATAGAGATATTTCAAGAGAGAGAGATGTTTAATGAAATTGCAGGTCTGCAAGGTTTCTATCAAAGGTGTTTATCCAAGCAGAGCTCACATCTGCAAGACTTTAAAAGAAGAATTCATCTATATACAAAAGGTACCAGTAGCTTGAGTTATTTGCACTGAAAACAACTCCACTTGACTGAAAAGGTTTGCATTTTCTGACTCCCCTTACAGGAAGTCTAATCTGCTGTCACCAACCCACACAAGCTTTGTCTGTTTGAAAAATTCATTGTCTGTTATTATGACCAAGCACAACACGGAGACAGCTGTGTCTCCTTCCTGTGTGTTCCACTTCTATTCCTTAAAATCACATCTAGTACTATTTACAACAACAACAAAAGGCACGTTAAAAAATAAAGCTTAAAATAACTTTTAAAAAGAAAGGAGACATTTTTCTTTTTCCTTCTTTTCCTTTTTGGTGATCTACCTCCATCTGCTGCTCTCAAGCCTAGTGCTCAGAAATAAATAAACCAGTCAAGGATGCATGTATTCTTCACAAAATGCTATATAAATTAAGCCAACATTAATCTATTCATCTTAATTACCCCCTTCTTTTTGCCCCATTTTTGAAGTGTGTTCCTTCAACATATATTCTTATTCTTGTACACATTCAATGTACGTGATTCAAGTTCCCAGGTAATGTCCCCAAGACCAAGAAATTACTAAGTGAAGTTTGCATACCTTCTTATCCTAAGAGCATCTTCTTTACCTACTTACAAATCAGGATCAAGCTGTAAAATCGAGATGATGAATCTGATGAATCCATGGATTTCTACCTGATTTCCACCATTACAGCACATTTTTCCTGATATTATCAAATTCGATGTATTAAGAATGCATTATTACCAACTTAGCCACTCTCTTCTAGGAACATGGTAGGAAACCACTGAATATAGTTCCACTAATAGAATAACAACTTTGTTTTCATATTATTAGCATTTCTACAGGAATGAATACCAAAAAAAAAAAGGTCAAAGTAAATTTTAAGCTGATGCTACAGTCTGATAGCTCTTCCTTCTTGTGTCCCCAGATGTGGTTAAAAACATTGGTTTTTTGTAATCCACTGAGATATAATGCCTTTTCTCTGTGCAGTGGGGACCAACCTGCTGAGTTAATCACTACTGAAAGTTTTTTTTAAGAAAAATAAACAAGAACTGTATATTTCTATCCTGAATTTTTTTTCTCTATAACTAGTGTTAATAAATATTTAAAGTCTGTCACTAATTTAAGACTAAATCAGTACAAATGCAAAAGGAAAGGGGAAAAAGACATTAGCATCCTCAGTTTTGGTATTTCCTGACTCTTACCTGCTTAGCTGTTCAAACTGAGCATTAGTTTAATCACTTTTTTCTTTTAAGAAAAAAAAATCTGATGGTCAAGAAAGACACCTAAATTTTTCTTTCCAGAAGAGACTAAGAGGTACAGAAAGATGTTTTTAGAAGTAGCAACACAAGTACTTCAGCTTTTGCAGAAGCAGCTGTGGAAAAACCCAGAGATACAGGCAGAGGACTGCCAATACAAATTAAGTTAATTAAGATGAGTTGTCAAAGCCTTCCCAGCTAGATTGGCAATACCATGGTTTGAACAGATTATTCTCTAATACAGTATGACATTTACTCAGAACAATATAGGTGAGGGGAACAAAAGGCTGAAGTACTATTTTGTGTTCCTCTGTTGTTGTGGGTGTTTTTGCAGTTACTGTAGAGCTGGTTTGGGCACCTTTGGACTTCCAAGTGACTGAAGTGATACAGCACACACTGTGGGCTACAAGCTCACCCTGGAACCCAGACAGCTTTTTCTGTACTTAGACTGTGCTGGATGTGTTCCTCTCACCACCTGGGACAGCAAAGCTCAAGCCCAGCTCAGACATGTCTATACTGGGTAACTTGCAGTGAAGGCATCTGACTTCCCTGGAACATCCAACCCTAAAGGCAGAAAGTTGATTATATTTCTGCTTTTATTTCCAGACAAGTAAAAAAACCCCAACAGTATAGTGGGAGAATTGTCAGAGCCCTGAGGAATACAGCACAATGTAATATGTTATTTCATATGAACTGGGAGGAAAAAGTGAGAAATTTTTTAATGTTTGTGGTTAAAAATGACAGAAGGGTGACTCACGTGTAGAAGTTCTCATTGTTGTTTAAAACTGAAGATATGACTTGACTTGCTGATTGTGTTGCTCTGTTAAATCAGTATGTGTGCAAAATCCAAACAAGATCCAGATGCACTCCTGGCCAGATGACCAATTGCCCCTGATGTCAAGAATGGGAACCAGCTGAGACCCATGCAATCAACACCAAAAATCACTTTCTACAAGAATGTGTATCACTTGGGCATTTTGTCATGCCAATAAGTCTCCTTTCAAATAAAATTTTTGATTTTGGGAAAAAACACCTAAGCAAGCGGAATACCATTTCTCTCCAGTAAGGGGTTTTGTATATTTTGACTCACAATGATCTACAGTATCTGATGTTAGAACTTTCAATCTCTGTGTCATTTGTTCAGAGGAAATACTGAATCAATTCTTACAAACTCTAGCCACAGGAATATAGTAAACCACTTCTGGAAGCTCTTTATATGCTTCTGGGCTGGCCATTTGAAAACATCATATCTGACTGCTTTCTGAATGTAATGTTCTTTTTGCATACTGGAATTACACTGCACTGTGATGCTTGCTTTGAGGTTTATATTTAAGTTTGAGGGCATGGTAAAGATGGTCAGCAGAATTAAATGCTACCTCTAATTTTATTTTAGTCAGATCAGTATCATTGCTGGGATTATTTGTAGTGTTTTTCTAAATACTTGATCTATACTTGATAGAGAAAGAGCAACTTCACCTTCACAATATATTTCCTTGTCTAGTTCATACTTGTGATATATTTACCAGTTATTAATTAAAAAGCAGATGTTAACTCTTAGTTTCATGCCATAAAATCTACTTTTTGTCCTTAATAACCCTCAATATTTGTTTTTTAAAGGAAGTCTGTTAAAAACCCTTTATATTTATACTCAGAGCCCTGCATTCATAGACACAAATCTTTTTCACCTCAATGGGTCTCGATGGAGTCTTTGTCTGAGGTAAGACTAGAAGATGCAGACCTGATGTTCATGCATTTTGACAAAAACATCTTCACAAATTTTGAGTTCTTATGTACTGACAATATTGATGGCTTTTTTTTTCCTCCATGTCCTACCAAGTTAGTGCATTGAATACTTAATCATACAGGTTATATGAAGCCCTGTTTTCTGACTCACATGAATAATATAATAACCGAAAGTGAATCTTCTTTCTTTTCCATACTGCATGCAAGGCTGGAAAATTGATCTAAATTAATAAAGTGGCTTTTAAAACTCCCATGTACATCAGTGGCAATGTAAGAGAAGCTAGAATAAAGAGGGTATTAAAAAAATAATAATAATTTTGAAATGTTTTGCTGCCACCTTCTGGAATTTAATAAAAATGCACATCTCAGTTTGCAACATGGACATAATTTAGCCCACAGCAGCAATTGCTAACATTATTTCAGAGAAAGTATACATACATTTCCTCTTTTTTATTTTAAAAATTCTAAACAATTATGTCCAATTTCAGCTTCCACAGAGAGATGGAACAGCACAGATTCTAATTTAAGGTTGTGAATAAAATAGAGGAGAAAAAAATGTGCATCAAGATTAAAACCCAACAAATTAATAATAAGATCAAGCATAGTTTTAGGTAGACAAAGCAAGAATCCACTCACAGATGATACATAAATATAAATCGTTCACGATTAATTGTTTGTTTAAATCCAAGATTGCTTGTTAGAACACATGGCCTCTTTCTCCCCAGGTATGTTTTGGCCTTTGAGTAACTGCACTGCTTTTAAAATATAACTCTACATAAATAAGCAAGAGACAAACAAGTCCTAAGGCTTTGTCCTATATATAGCCTCTCCCAGTTCCTGACAGAGATATTTTCTCCTGTACATGTGAAAATATAATGCATTTTGGGGAAGATTAATATATGCAAATGTAACACCAGTACAGAAAGCATGTCAGAACGCCTTTATTATCACTAAGACAACTGGAAAACTAATCTTATTTTGGAAAAGAAGCCATCAGAGTCATTTAAGTGGAGAAGGACTAGAAATGTCCATATCTTTATGTGGTCCCAAAGTCAAGAGTTTGCTTTTGGTGCATGAGGTCAATATTCTGGGTGCATCCCGGGGTTTATTTGCCTCATCACTGCTCATAGGGTGGACAGATGACCTCCAGGCCAGGCAGCTCTGCAGGAAAAGAATAATCAGAGTACTGGGAGGTGGGAGTACAAGGTGCTTCACTGCTACACCACCATCATGCCTTCGTTTCTAAAATTTAATTTAAATTAATGCGAAAGTGCCGAGACTTTTTCTCTCTCTTTTTTTTTTTTTTTTTTTTTTTTTTTTCCCCAGAAAGAACTGAAATGAGTTTGTTCCTTATGGCAAGTGTTGTCCATGTCAGCACTTAAGATTTAAAGTGGGAAGTTTGGGGTGTTTACCTGACTGTGAGTGAGGCGGCTGAGCCTGTCTCAGCCCTGCCTTCTGCTGCAATGTTCCCAGCGCCCCAATTCCGAATATATCTATGTAGAGATACACACATACACACCGTGGGGGGACAGGTATGTGGGGAACAGGTATGTGGGAAACACGTATGTGGGGAACAGGTATGTGGGGAACAGGTATGTGGGAAACACGTATGTGGGAAACACGTATGTGGGGAACACGTATGTGGGGAACACGTATGTGGGAAACAGGTATGTGGGAAACACGTATGTGGGGAACAGGTATGTGGGGAACAGGTATGTGGGAAACAGGTATGTGGGAAACACGTATGTGGGGAACAGGTATGTGGGGAACAGGTATGTGGGAAACAGGTATGTGGGGAACAGGTATGTGGGAAACACGTATGTGGGGAACAGGTATGTGGGAAACACGTATGTGGGAAACACGTATGTGGGGAACAGGTATGTGGGGAACAGGTATGTGGGAAACACGTATGTGGGAAACACGTATGTGGGGAACAGGTAGGTTCGGCTGGCTTCTAGGAAGCCGAGGAGAAAGACGCCTTTAAACCGGGTTGCTCAGGGGCGACAGGAGGTCCCGATTTTGACAGAAACGCCGCCTGCCTGCTGTTCTCCCACGGCAGTGCGTGCGGTTACGGACAAACAGCGGAGCCGGCGGCTCAGGACCGTGTCACTCAGGCTCAGGGCTCAATGACCGCCGGTGACCCAGGAGCCGGTAACCCGCGGCCCGACCCCGGGCCCCCTCCCTCCGCCCCCCGCCCTTTATCCGGTCTGCGCTGCGCGCTGCCGTTGCCAGGCGACGGGCGGGGCCGGGGCGGAGGGGCCTCCGGGAGGGTCTGCCAGGCCGCAGCCGGAGCCCGTCCCCATGTCGGCGGAAGGCGGTGGTGGCGACGGCGGCCGCCGGGAGGTGCAGGTGAGGCGGGGCGGCGGCGGCGAGAGGCCGCGGGCGGGGAGCGCTGGGAGCCGCGGCCTCGGTTTGTTCGTGGGCAGGCGCCGGGGGGCGCAGCGCTTTTTCAGCTGGTTTGCTTTCAGACTGGAAGCCCGGAGGGACGTTTCCTTCAGTGTAGGCGCTGGAAGCTGCTCCCCATCCTTAACCTGGGAAACGGGCGCTCTAGGATGTGAGCAGCCTGACTTCTTTGTCCTGGGTAGTCCTGCGAACGTGGCTCTGGCCACAGGACCAGCGGTGGCCAAGGGCAGGTGGCCGGGGATGAGCGTGAGCCCCTCACCAGACAGCCCCTGGGTTGTGGCTCGGAGCCTTCCAGCCTGGAGAGACGGCTGCATTTTGTAATGTGTTTTTACTCCAAAAATAAGGCCGGTTGCTCGCAGAAGCTGTATAAACATGGCATGTGGAAGGCCTCCTGCAGCAGAGAGTCCAAAATATCGGGGGTAGGTTAGAATCATAGAATCATAGAATTAGCCGGGCTGGAAGGGACCTCAGAGATCATCAAGTCCAACCCTTGATCCACTACCGCTGTGGTTCCCAGCCCATGGCACTGAGTGCCACATCCAGTCTCTTTTTAAATATCTCCAGGGACGGAGAATCCACTACTTCCCTGGGCAGCCCATTCCAATGTCTGATCACCCTCTCCGTAAAGAAATTCTTTCTAATATCCAACCTAAACCTCCCCTGGCACAACTTAAGTCCATGCCCTCTTGTCTTGTTGAAAGTTGCCTGGGAAAAGAGCCCAACCCCCCCCTGGCTCCAGCCTCCTTTCAGGGAGTTGTAGAGAGCGATGAGGTCTCCCCTGAGCCTCCTCTTCTCCAGGCTGAACACCCCCAGCTCCCTCAGCCTCTCCTCACAGGACTTGTGCTGGATCCCTTCACCAGCCTGGTTGCCCTCCTTTGGACCTGCTCCAGGACCTCAATCTCCTTCCTGAACTGAGGGGCCCAGAACTGGACACAGGACTCGAGCTGTGGCCTCACCAGGGCTGAGTACAGGGGCAGAATCCCTTCCCTGGACCTGCTGGCCACGCTGTTCCTGATCCAGGCCAGGATGCCATTGGCCTTCTTGGCCACCTGGGCACACTGCTGGCTCCTGTTCAGCTTCCTGTCAATCGAGACTCCCAGGTCCCTCTCTGCCTGGCTGCTCTCCAACCACTCTGTGCCCAGAGTGTTAGGTGAAGTTAGGTGAAGTTCCTACATTGCTCAGGACCTGCCACCTGCTTCAGGTCCTGGGTACGGCACAGTGGGTGAGGAGCCAGCCCCTGCCCAACTCCTCTGTCCTGGATGAATCTATGGGACTTTTTGTTACACTCTGGCTTACCAAAACACACAAAAGTGTCACACTGTGATTCAAGGGCATTGGCCAAAACGAAAGAGGAATCTGAAAGATTTTTCTTACAAAGAAGAAATACAAGTTAACATACAGAGTTGTTTGGGTTTATTTTTCTATAAAATAATTGAAATAATGATGATAGGATGAAAGGACTGTATTTTACTTAACCTTTCACAATAATGTTCAGTTAAACGTGTTAACATCTGTTGCTCAGTTTTACTTATGTATGTCTGGGAGGGGAGAATTAGTTCTGAACATGAAGAAGTGAATCTTCCCTTATATGTGAGAGTTATTTGTGAAACCATTTCAGGATGAGCTAGAAGAAGCAGTTGCTGCTCATGCAGCAAGACAGCAAACAGCTGAATATTCAGATGACTTTGAGAGTGATGAAGATGGCATATTAAATGGTAAGAGAGAACAGAATGTTTTTGCTTGTGTTTATTCCTTTTCTTAAGTCAGTACTAGATCACAGAGAATCTTTGTGAGCCTGTATGGTCAAGTGTTCCGAGATTTCCTATTTTAACAACTTTTAAATCAGTGTTCCTCTTCCAAGATAGGAGCAGAATTCCCAGTGAATTCAATGATGGTGCCAAACTGCTAGACCAGATGCAGTCTGTACTGCTTCTTGCAGTTTTACTCCTGAGCCATAGTGTTTACACCTGGATGAGACATTAGTGCACAGTGCTGTGAATGAAAGTGGACATGGACAGAAAGAAAGCCACATTTTTGTGCTGCTGTTTTCCCAGTCTCATGAATTGAGGGAACAAGAGCTATAGGACACACTGCAGAGCATACTTGCCTGGCAGTGGAGGCAGACCAGGAATATCAGGCTGTTTTTCCTGGACCAAGGTGTATTTGATGTTTGGTGATATTTATGTTTAGTCTAATGGAATTGGCCAAATAGCTCTTCGTTCTTCTGAAACGGTGCTGCATGTTAAGGGAAATGTTAATCTTAAATATTACAAATAATATTTAAAGGATTAACTAGGTGTACATTTTTTCATTCACGTCTGCTTTTTCATTCAAGTTCATAGGGTGCTTTGATTTCCCTTTGCTGACAAGATTTAGGAAGAGTCTCCTACTTTAAATATGTTATTCAACTACTGGGACATTTTTGACATCTTCCTTAAGCATTTGAACTTTGCAGTAAAGTGAATTAGAAATATAAAAATATTTTTGTTAAATGTGAACCTTATTCACTGGAGCAGGTATTTCCTCTGAGTGTCTTCTAATAGTTTTCAGATGGTATGAAACTGAAGAGGAGAGGATTCTAATAACCAAATGTGCACAGCATTATTGTTTCTGGCTTGCTTCCACTTCTTACTGCGTTGGAGACAAAGTATTTTAGAAAGGAATTAAATTGTGTGAAAGATAAAAATTTAACAGCGAATATTGGTATTTCTTCTCATTGGAACCATGAGAACAGATGACAGGAAAGGAAGTAGAATAAGGACTTGGTTTGGTGGCATTTCAGACATCAGAGGTCCAGAAAGAGAAACACTAAGATTTAAGTCAGGCAACTGTTATATTAAAATACTTTAAAATTATAGAAGACTTTTTTCCACTTGTCTCAACTATAACTTGATAATGTGCTATTTTCAGGTACGGAGGAAGAACTTAATGAAAGTAATTCATGTGCTGGAAGCACTATAAAATCCCTCGTGGTTGAGAATCCTCTCTCAGATGATGATACTTCACAAAAAATAGCAGATCTGGAAGATGAAGCTGCTGATGACTTGACTTTATCATTTCATGAAAAGAAGCAAATGCTTTTAGACAGTGAAATAGTACAAGGTGACAGGAAAGAAGAATGTTTGGAAGGTCAAAATGAGGGTGATGACAGCAAAAATAATCAAGAGTGTCCAGCTGCTGAAGAAGTACCATATGATAAAAGTGACCAGTATAATAACTTGTCAATTTATGAATCTGAGAAGAAAACAAATCAAGAAGTAAACAAACCAATACCAGAGCCACAGGTGCCCAGAACAAGAAATGCTTCAGCATCAGGTGAAAAGAGCATTTGAATGTTTTTGCAGCTATTGGCTTAGTGATATTACAGTATTTTAAAGTGTTGTGTTTTGGGTTATTACCTGTTTTAAGTACCAGCTGCTTTGGCTTGCAGGGAATTTATTCATTACTCTTCTAAAAACATATTTTTATAACTTTCAGCCAGGGGTAAACTGAACCAGTGTGGGCCAAGTAGGAGGAGGTTCCTGTTTGCCTTTTCCTTTCAGGAGATGAAAACCTGCTGTTTGAGTACTTTAAAGTCTGGCTCTCCCAACAGCACCTGTCCATGGAAGGTGTGTGAGAGCTGCAAAGTTGTCTCCTCAGTGTGTACATAGCACAGAAATCCATATTCACACACAGTGTCCACTGCATCCACACTCCCTGTAATGGACGGGTACTTCTAGTGGGATCCCTTCTCTCTGACTAGTGAAGCTGGACTGCAGTGTTTGCAAATATGAGGTCATGGTGCTGAGACCTCATGATGATGTAACAATGTCTGAGCTGTAACCAAAACATTTATGAATTGGCAGACTTGCCATCCCTACCAAGTTTAAATTTCAAATGATCTCTTACTTTGAAGATGCTGAGACACTTTGGGTGTGTACTCAAACACATAAAACCTGCAAACTTTAATGTTTCATTTTAAGAATTGCTAGTTCATTTTTTATACCACTGTGCAGGACTTGGAATTCTGCTTATTGGCTATATGTGCTTTTACAAATTTTGAATGTCAAGACATATTTTATCTACATCCTAATATGAGAAGAATTTGTCCTATTTGATGTTGAGAGAAATTTATGACAGGTCATTACCTCTGATGGAAGATTACGTCTATAAATTTGGTAGTGTAGTTAGTAATATCAACCAATATCAACCCCTTTTTTTCTTTCCACACGATGGCACCAAAGTGCTAGATACTTGAATGTGCAACTGGGCACTGCAGGTGCCTGTCTTCCACTGTCAATAAACCTGTGTAATGTTAGACTTGGAGAAAAAAGTTGAAGTAAGGCTTTTCTTTATGTTAATCTAAGTAGTACAGTGATACTTACATTCTTTCTTCACTAATCTACCATTGTAGATTTTCTTATATGAGATAAATTGATCTCTGCTCAACAGAAGAGGTAATTCTCCAGAGATTAATCAACTTCTTCTACTTCTTTGATTTTTGTTGTCATGTACTGGATGGAAGAACTGTTGGTGCACATGTAGGAATATTGTAGTGACTTCTCAGCTCTCTAAGCTTGACACTAATATAGTTAGACTTTGTTCAGCTGACTGCTGGATGGGCTTGATGGTTGTCCCATTTCCTGCAATAGATTTGTATGAACTGGGACTTAATAAGCAACGCATCCATGACAATGTCCAGAATTAGATAAGCAATTCTGTCTGGATCATCATGTGTAAAGAGAGATGGGTAGAAAGCCTCTGCATAGCTTGATTTTGGTGACAGGGCAGAGGGAAGAGAACATGAAGACAGGATTACTAAACAGGAGGAGGATGAGGGGCCAGAGGATAAAGATCTGTAAGAAACAGTTACATGATGGTTCTGCTTCTCAGTGACTGCCTTAGGGGAGAAACAGAGACATCATTGAAGAAACTTGAAACACTAAAAGTTCTCTTCTTCAGCTGCATGTATCATGATGCCTTTTCCTGCCCAATGGGAAGTTTTGTCTTTGTTGTGCTCTCACATTTTGTAATATTTGTTAAAACTTCAGTTGCTACTCCAGTCTTACATCTAAATGCAGTACAAGTAAATACTCTTCTTATTAGTCAGTATAGTCCTTAGAATGAAGTGGAGAAAAAATACATTATATTCCATACAATTTAGTAATATATTTAAGTAACAATGAAATTCTTGTCAATCTGTCCTCTTGATCTTTTTTCTTTTTTCTCCCCTCAGCTCAAGATCAGATGATTAGTACCAGTGACTTGAAACTAGAGGACAGCAGTAGAAAATCTTCATCTACAATGGAAGTAATGATGAGTACAGTATATGAGAAAACAAAGGAATTAGAGAAATCAGCAGATGACAGTTTAGATGAAATGGTGAAAACAGCAGAAGGGCAAGTAGTAACTGATAAAACGCAGGAGGTATCAGAGAACAAGGAGTCAAAGAACATTTCAAAGGTCTCTGTCAAGTTACTGTACATAAGTGCTTTTACCATTCTTTAGAACAGTGTCCTAGAAGCATGGTGAAAAGTTTACTCAAGTTACTGTTGGTACCTTAAATGAATAGAACCATGTTTGTAAAACTGACAGTTTATGTCTGGTTTTTAGAGCTGAGGTTCTTGCAAATACTGTATAGTTTTATGGAAGATACAGAGAATAGCTTGCACACAAATCATTTAAAACTGATAAAGGAATTGCAATGTGTGTTTTCCAGTCTTCAGAAAACAGACTTACCCAAGAAAATGTAAAACCTCTGCCATGTGGTTAGTTGAATTGGAATGAGCTGTGTGCATTGGCAGAGGTTGGAATAAATGGTATGACTTGAATAGTGGACAAGATGCAGAGCATGTTTAGCTTTATCATAAGAAAGAAAAGATACAGATATATGTAAAAGTTAAAGCTAGATAATAAAAGCAATTAAAAGGGTGCTGATATAATAAGAGTGAAACCCACTGCCCGGCTGAGTTCATTTTATTCTTTTTTATTTTTAAACTACAGACTATTTTCACATGATACAAAGGAACATTTCTGTCTCCTATTCCAAAAAGATACTGAAAGTTTGCTCATTTGGTCTCTTGGGTTTTTGTGGTTTTTTGTTTTTTTAAAAAGTTTCTTACCCTATCCTGTACCCTTTCTATATTAGAGTGGCTTTATTGCATGTTTTTCTAACATCATAGAATCATCAAATATCTCAAGTTGGAAGTAACCTATGGGGATCAAGTCCAGTTCCCAACATCCTTGTTTGCTTGTGAAAATCAGTTTCATTGTGATCTTATTCTGCTGCTCAAAAGACAATATAATTTTACTTTTCCTTTGTGTTTCTTAGAAACCAAGTGAAACAAAGGAGAGTGTTCTACAAAGCCCCAAAACTTTCTTACCTAACAGGTAAGAGAAAGGTGCAATGTATCACAGTCTGCTGAGTGTAAGATGCATGTAAGTGCTCTGAAAATGCTGCTTCACTCTCAATTTCTGTCAGAATTGTCTTTGCTGCTGCCAGCCTCTGACTGTCTGTGGAAAGATGAGTACATTATTAGAACCTTGCTCAGGGTTATATCAGATCAGACTCCCAAGTCTTTTACCAGTGTCTGTGATGAGTGTGTGCTACTGGATCCACCAATGAATCTGGTCCATGGTGTCATTACAGGTTTCAAACTGTTTTGTAGATGAAAATTAGGAATTTATAAACTTTCTTGAGCTGGATATGCTGAGTAGTGGCTTGTTTTGGCAATGATAAAGCCCTCAGAAAAAAAAAAAGCTTCTTCCTCCTTTCCTTTTCCCCTATCTCAAATCAAGTGCATGTAAGAACAGAGTCAGAGAACACTTCTTGCTATTAGCTACAATAAGTAGGAATATCATTAATGAATTTGTGTCATGGTATTTTTATAGGACTCTGCCTTCTGCGCACTTTAAGAAAAAGACAAAAGCTGTTCCATCAGCTGCACCTGTTTCATCTCAGTATCTGGGAACATTAAAGGTGTTGGAGGATAAATGTGTGCAGAAGAACAGTACAGAATTTGAGAAAGCAGATAGTTTACGAGCAGCTGTTTTCCAGGTAAGTCTTAAAAACAAACATACAAACCAACCAAAAAAAAAAATCTAACAAACAAAACTATGCATATAAAGGCCCTGTTGTAGGAGTCAGCACTTCTTATTTTCTTGAAATATTTATTTCGGAATTTATTCCTTGCATATGCTTAGATATGAGCTGCAGGAGAGGGATAAACTGATGTTCGTAATTTATTTTGTCAGACTATTTTCAGACATGTACAGCATTTTCCTCTTTTCTGTTTCTAACTAGCATAAATAAGTGTGTAGATTAAAGGTTTTTTTTCGGAGATGTTCTATTCAGTTGTCATTCAGCAAAAGTCAAAACAAGTCTAGGAAGGATTATCTATATGGGTTCTTTGCACAGTTTCATAAAAATTAGTTTGTGGGTTCCAACAGATTTTTGCTAGTAATCTGTGTGGGAAAAACTTTCCATAATGGATGCTGTTCATATGCGTAGAGGGTTTTATATTTTTTGTGGTTCTACAAGAAAATTTAGAATCTCAAATCCATATTTATGTAATTACATAATTTTTAAATTAAACAGGATTCATTTAGGACACTTAAATCTCTGAAATGCATACCAAATACATAATTAATCCTAAATAGTGAAAATTGAAATTTGATTCTGAAGCCTTGAAAACTTAAGCCTGATTCTTTAAGTGGCTCATAACATCTTATAGATGTCTCACTCTTCCCAGTTGGATTTTATTCTCTTTAATTACAAGTCTTGCAAGAAAGACAGTAGATAGAAATAATATTCCTATATAGGAAGTGATAAGAATCTTTATTACATTCTTCTTTTGAATTTAAAACCAATTTCTTTTGGTGCATTTTTAATGTATTTTTTTAAGATCCTTAAGCTTTTTTTTTTGTATTTTTTATCTATGGTTTTAGAACCTTAGACATTTTTGATCACAATGTTTCTGTGATCACAGCTTAGTCTTTTGCATGGGGGAGCAGGTGGAAGAGTTAAGTGGGTGTTGGTACTTTTAACAGAACAACTTTTTTGAAACAAATAGGCTTTAAAAGTCTTCTATTGCTTCTTACAGAACTGGTTGGAAAAGAAAAAGGTCTTTCTAAAGGAATTAAAGAGAAATGAACAGAAGAAAACTGAAAATTTAAAGAGCAATACTGAAAAGGTTTGTTTATATTCTTGTTTGAAAAGAAGTTGTCAAACCGGAATCCTTTGAAGTATGGTTTGCTGTGCTTTCTGCCTAATTATATCACTGCTATTCCAAGACATCCAGTTTTCACTAAATAGCACAAGGTCATTTGAAACAGTAAATGGCTTATCCCACTTGTTATGGTTGCTATAAAGGCTGATGCTTCCCTACACATTTACGTAAGGCATGTTAAATCTCTGCTTCTTAGATGAATTTTCACATTGTTTACAAAGAATGTGGAATGCTCTACTCTTCAGGTATTAATTTGTCATCTAATAAAAAGTAAGTTTTCTCCCTCTCTGAAGAGATGCTTGCCTACAGAAGACTGTATTTTGAATATTGCCATACAGAAGTTTTAGATTGGTCTTTTAAGTATTTAATTTGTTTTACTTCTAAGCACTGAACATGTATTTCATATTTTACACATATTTTGCAGGAGTAGTTTGTCTCACTCAATTAAGTTAAAATTAATACAGAAAGAAAAAACAGTTCTGTACAGTTCAGATTTAATTTTGAGTATTCCTTGGACTGTTTTCTGCAAATCAATTTCCACTTTTTAATTGCTTCATCTAACAATGAGTTTAAAGCAGCTATTTCAATCATAGTTTCATATTTAAGCATATTTAAATGTAGACTTTTATTTTCAATCTAGAAAGATGCTGTTAAAAGAGAGGAAGCAATTGCATCTTTTGAAGCCTGGAAGAAAAAGAAAGGAAGAGAAGCAAAGAAATTAAATGAAAAGAAGAAGCTTGAAGAGCTTCAAAGAAAGAAAGCAGCACAACAGAATGAGGAGAAAACAGAAGCAGCACAGAAGGTGATATGAAATATGTACATAAATCTGTATCTGATGTGGTTTGTGGGATGGTTGAGAATAATTTTGATTAATCCAACACGAGATGGAAACAAACTGCATTCTAAAATCTAAACATGGTTAATTTTTGAAGAAAGCTTATTTTAGTTTCTGTTCTATGGGAAGTATGTAATGTGTACATACGCACAAAGAATTTTTTACCTAATTGGTTCTATAAATGTACAATAATCTGCATATAAATACATTGGCAATGAACTATTGCTTATTGGGAAAGTAATATATTCTTTTTATGTATAGTGATGCCCACTTCCAAACAATGCTAAAAATTGTAATGTGTAGAAGTTACAAAAAATAGTAAAGCAGAAAAAGCAAGTGGAAAAAAAGGTAGGGGGCAAGATTTCTAATAAATATGTTGTTTTCTTTAGGCATTTGAAAAATGGAAAGAAAGAAAAATGGAATATTTAAGAGAGAAAAATAGAAAGGAAAAACAGTCTGAAAGAATCAGGAAGAAGAAAGAAGAGGAACTGATTGCCGAGAAGAAGAGAGACAGTTTGTCAGCAGTAGAAAAATGGTACTACTCCACTGGGTTTTGGAATATCATAGTTTCCCAAATATTAGCTTATAAATGCAATAGGTCTTCTGTGGGTGCTTGATGTGCTTTTAATTTGGAGACAGTGGCATACTTGGGATCAGGCTCTTCATTCCCAATGGAGAACAGTTGTTCGTTTGTTCTCACTGCTATGTGTTCTTTCAGTTTAGTAGCTTAAATGCTTTCCTTCCCAAAAGGCAACTGGACTAAGCTCAGTCTGGGATACTGTAACTAGGAAGTCAGATTCATTGAGTAATGCAGTGCAGTTAATCTCATGCTTCATTACTAAGCAAGTGGAAGGAAAGTGAGTATCTTAAAATTGTGTGGAATACAACGTATGAATGTAGATGTATTCAGAAGAAAATGAGGTGTCTGCTGGACAAACTGGTTTTCAATTTTACAAGTCAAGAGTATTCACCAGCCATGTGCAACTTCCAGAAAATCCTCAGAAGTTATGAATATAATTTTTTGTATGATACCAAATAAGGGAGAAGATAGTACAGAAAAGCTGATGCCATAATAGAATAGTTGGTTCATTACCAACTATTCTTCACCCATACCTCACTATACCATCTTCACTATAGTTCACCCATATACCTGGGTGGTATAGTATATAAAGATGGACTATGAAGATTTTAAATACATGTTCTCAGTCTTCTCTTAGATGTTGAAAATACCTCTTCTGATTCAATTCAGTAACTCAGTCACAAATGCAGCACTGAGTCTGTTACATGATGATCTCTTGTTCTTCCCTTTCACAACACAGGAATGAAAAAAAGGAAGAATTTGTAAAACAGAAGAAAGAAGAAAAAATCCGAGAGAGAAGAAAGCAAGAAATGCAACAGGCAGAGAAGGAAGAAAAAAGTAAAAAGGCCCTGGAGGAATACGAAAAATGGCTGGTATTATATTTAAATTTTTTTGGCAATTTTTAAGAATGAATGTGGACACTTCTGTAATGTGTTACTTCTAGTTTTTCGTGCTGTTATGAGAGAGACCAGATGATGGCAGCATTATTTAGTTAGTCCCCCAAAATTCTTGAGCAAAATGATAATATGGGGTGGGCTTAATATTTACCATACATAGAAAATATATTCTCCCTACCTACATGGCACGGAGTTCTGAATTTTAAAGTTAGTTTGTTTTCTGACAATCAGTGTCTCAGAATGAATCACAACATCATCAAAGATAAGAAGTATCACGACTGCAACAGTGAGTACATAAACAGTCAAGGAAGTATTTAAAGTGGAAACCTGTAGACCTTCAGACTGATAAAAGCACTTGTAATGATGTTACACTCTGATGTTCACAGTGATATTTTTCCTACAACAGTATATGTTAGTCACAGTTTTTAACCAGTAAACTAATCTAGTACTCTAGTCCAAAAAAAAAAGCAGGTTTGTCTTGCAATCACTAATATTCTCAGTATACATTGTTTTCTTACAGATGTATTAATTATTCCTTGAGGAAATCCCTGCATTTTTCTTCCTCATCCTGTGACAGTCACTCATCAAACTGACTTTCCAGGTTTTCTTAGTTTGAGAGTGTTTCTTCTGGTGTCTTTCTTGTGATTTCTGACGTGTCCTTCGCCTACCATCTCTGTTTCCATTTACAAATGGGGAATCTTGCAACTCAGCTGCCTTAAGTTCTGTACAGGGATTCATTTGTAATATTTGGTTGGGTTTTTTGTGGGGTTGTTTTTTTGGGGGGGGAGAGAGAGAGATCAGAACTGAAGCAGGCAGATGTTTTCTCTGTTTTCAAACCTTGTAAGCCTTGGGCTTAAGACTTTTAAGATCTTCTTTGACCTAGTTCCTGTTGGAATACCTCTGATATCTGTAATCATTAGTAAGAAGTGTTTTCTCTCCTCCTGCTTGTCAAGTGATTTCCAGCTCAGTTTTGTCAAATGATCCATCTCCAATCTTAGATTATTTCTTTAGTCAATATTCCAGGTTCCCAGGGAAAGGAGTACTATGCTTTGAATAATAGCTATCACTCTGTTCTAGCATGGTCCACTTAATGAGAATATCCTCAATTAGCATAGTTGTACCAAAGCCAGAATTGCTACATCTCATTGTACATTTTACTTCTTTGCTGTCTTAGATCCTGCACGAAGGTTAAAAAATTCTGCTTTTATTGGGAATGAAATCTGCCACCTGGCAAAGGCTTCCAGATTCTATGTAAACTCCTGGAGTCATCCCTTCACTTTAGTGGGTTAGTTTAACATAAATTTTAGTAGCTGGAGGAATGACCAAATCTAGATGGATGTACATGTGCCTACATGAGAGGAGCAGTTTGAAAAAGAAACAGGTGTTGGAGGATGTGACATGTACTGAATAGGTTGGCAGAGGTACCTCTGAAACTATGTTATTTTCAGTATAAGTATTTACTGATGAGTCTCGTGGCCAACCTTCATGTTTTTCCTTTGAAATTCTGCTGGGTTTTACCATTAGCACACCTGTATTTGGGAAGACATATTGAGCAATGGCTCTCTTATTGTGTTTGACCAGAATATTATCTCACTTTGTGTAGTAAGAGAGAAAATACACACCTTCAGTGAACTTGCAGGAGAGAAATGCTTGTAAGGTTGTTAATGTATTGTCAAGGGAGCTAAGTTGATATCTGCCTATAGGTAGATAAACAGGCTTCAAATCTGAGAGGGCAGAATTGTGGAAGCCTTTTAAGTGTATTATTTCCAATAAGAGGATTTTTGTTTGAAGGGAAGTAAAGGAGTAGTATAGTGGGAAGTATTCTAATATGTTTTCATTAACATTCAGGAGAAATAAATGTATAAATTCCTCCTTTGCTTTCCTGAAGCAGGTGTTGGCCATAGTAAATGGATAAAAGAAGCAAATCTTCTTGTAGTTCTAAAATATTTTAAAAAATTCTGCTTTTATGTTAATGTAAATTCTGTTACTTACTCTTTTAAGGGTCTTTGTGTCAGTGTTTGATAACATAAATGCATAGAGATTACTTTTTAAGTAGGAAAATAAATGCCCTGAAAAAGGCTATTAACAGTTGTAAAATACTAACATAAATAGGATAATCTTGAGCCGAGATACTTCAGTATTGCTGAGGAAATTTAAGATTCTGGTTTTTTTGTTTCTTTCATAGAATTTGCCTCTCACTATTCACCAAGTTCTTTTCAAGACAATCTAGATGTTATGCTTAATAAATGAGCCCTTTTTTTCACTTAATACAAACTACCAGTGTCTGACACTTGTCATTAACATGGACCAATTGTGAGGAATTATGTTTTCCATTTTATGTGATAAACATTAACCTAGTATGAATTCATGAGGAGTAAGGCTACTCCCAAATAATTCTAAGATCAACAATGTAAGGTTAAATGCCCTAGAAGAAGTTTGAAATTTTACCTTGAGGTTGAGCATGCTCAATATCTATTTTTAGCATTCTAAAGCTGTTTAAAAGTGTACAGAAATTATGTATGGGATGAGTCTCATGGATTTGTTGCTTTTCTGGGTTAGAAACAGCTGACGTGGGATATTCATTTCAAGTGGTTTAATAAGGTCTATCTGAAAATACTTTCTATATTGGAATTTTAATCTTCTGGCACTGCAAGATGTTAGAAATAGGGGTGCTACTGTTACTTCTCTTAAACGTCCTAAGGATTCTGTACTATCTAAAATTCAATTACTATGTGGCAGTCATACTGCTAAAGAATGTGGTCTTCCCAGAATTCTGCATGTGAAAAAAGTATTCATTTTACTAAGCTATTAAATAGGAAACTTCTACAGAGAAATCAAGCCATAGAAGTGAGTTGACAATAAATACATACTAGTGTATGACAAGCATGGTTATTGGTTATATGGTATGGTTATTGGTTTTGTCTTTCACTATTTCTGTTAACTCCATTTCTGTTAGTGCAAATGACATTGTTTATTATTTTAGGGAGGACTTTCATCAGTTATGTGAACTGTGGTTATGACTAGAACATAAAAACCTCTGTGTGTGTTAAGGCAGGGAAGAAGTAAATCTTCATGTCAAATTTAGTATTATTTTACATTAAATCAAGACTCTTTCCTAGGCAGTGAGATTCATTCATAAAAATTGGGCATTCAAGCCCATATATTCAAACCCATTCAAACCAAAATCCGAAGCAACTTTCATTCCCTTCTTTAGTGGGTGTATGCTTTATCTTTAGTGTGGGTTTTTCATATATATGTCTGCTGTGCAACATATATTCAGTAAAGAGTGCATTATAAACATAATTATGCACCTTTCTTTGTGACCCATGGTTTCTTGTCAATACTGCTACAATAAGTTCTATTTTAATGAGTTTCCAATTACCTGTCCTGAAGTGTCTTTGAATGTCAAATGCACATTCAGATTTAAAGATTTGAAGAATATGATTAAATTTGTGTAAAAACAAATTGGCTAAGTGTGTGCATCTTCTCCAAAACAAACATAAATCATGTTTGTGTTCCATTATAGAGCACATTCTTCCCAAGCTCATCTACTCCTTGCACACAACCTGCAGGTTTTTTTGAAAGATATCACTGATAAAGCAGAATCCTTTCCCACCTGGGTACTAACCAATTCCCTTTAAGAATTCCTGATAAATATATTTTAGGCTTGTTTTATAGACTCAAAGCCACTACATGTGTTCATCCAAAGAAGTTCTTTATGGAAGGAGAAAAAAGGAAAAAGTGTAGGATGACAGAGTCACAATTTTACAGTGCTGCAAGCCCAGTTTGTCTCAATCACTCCATATAATCCAGAATGATACAGTTTGTACAGAGAGATATTATCTTGTATTGTAGTAACTGTGATGAACTTTTGTATTGCTTGTTTCAGTACAGAGCAGTACTTTTTGGTTTTAATACCGTCTTGCTTTTAATCAGCTTTACTTGGAGCAACATGAAATAACTGTGTGTTTATTTAACTAGACCAGGCATTCTAACTGAATTGGATCTGCAGATTTATATTAACAAAAACCTAAAGGGCATGGATTAAAATCATATTGATAGGGTTGATGTTTTGGTGCATGTTATGCTTTTTAAGATTTTTTTTTTTTTTTTTTTTTTTTACATATCATATATATAGGTGGCATTAGTACAGTCTGATTGCTACATATGTATTAAAAAAGAGAACTCTACAATAACACTTCTGTCCCCCCTTTTCCAGTCTATTCTCTTCACCAGAGTTACCTCACTATTCCTCTTCTCACTATATAATTTGTAAATAATTTGTAAACATTGAATTTGAACATTGAATAATTTGTAAACACTGCTAGGATTTGGGGAATTTGCAGGATATGCTGTGGCCCTCAGAGGGGCAGGATCTCTGTGTGTTTTAGAGTGCCCATTGCCTTATGGCTGCCTTCAAGGAGCAGTACTTCCACTGCAATGCAGTTCATGCATGTGAAAATAAGAAACTTTTTGGTGGTTCTAGATACTTGCTGAGGGAAGAACCAAGGCTGCATTTGGCACAACTGATGAAGATCTTTGCTACTAATGATGTGTATGCCTGTTGTTGTTCCTAGAAATGAAGGCACTGTTCATGTGCCAGAATGCCAGCTGCTCAAGGACCTTTCATCCATCTGAGAAGTAGAGCACTGTAATTTATGCTCTGGTCCATAATGTCAACCTTAGTTCCACCAAAGAACTGCCTTAAGTCAGTAAGTGGTGTGCCCAAGCATGCACCACAAATTTGCAAGTATGAAACAAAGAAAATTTGCACCCATAAAGAACTCTCCAGTGTGCTTAATTGCTAATGCAGATGCACCCTTCAGTGCAGGTCCTCACAATGGTGAAACAACAGTCATCTTTGCAAAGGAAATTGCTTGTATTGTGTAGAATAGAGCAATACAGAAATCAAAAAATAATTCAAAATAATTGCAGATTACTTTATGGATGACAAATCTCCTGAAAATTATTAACCTGGCACAAAAAGAATATTGAAAGTATCTTGCTTTCCCTTCATCCAATAGGAAGTGTCATCACAACCTTGCATCATTTATATTATGTTAGATATTTTTTTATAATTAAACTGTTTAATTCCTTGTTTGACAAGTGTGATTTAATTAGTACAGAAAGTTACAAAGGTGCCTCAGTGTTCTCATGTAATGAGAACAACATACTTAGCATTGTGATTTAGGTATCCTCTTAAAGAAAATGAGTTAGAAGGTGAGACTAATTATATACAAGATAAATACTGTGCCTAATCTGCTATGTCTTCTGATGGGCTTTTTGTTCAGGTAGTGCAAAGCCAGCCCATCCTTCAGGCAGTCACCTTAATCACAAATTACATCAAATGTTCAGCCTCTTCTGTTGTTTTGTGCAGTGTGTGTGTGACCTCAAAGGCAAATTTCCATTGCATGTTAACTTTTCATTTTCCACAAGAAAGGTGTAGCAATAATTCTAACTTTGTTGTTGAAGTTTGTTTTGGTTTTTTTGGTTGGATTTTTTTTGGGTATTTTTATTTGGATTGGGTTTTTTTGGTTCTTTGCTTTGGTTTGACACATCTTATTCTTCTCAGGAAAAGAAAGAGAGGAGAGAGCAGCTAGAGAAGAAGAAGAAGAAGAAGTTACAGGCCGTCCATGGGGATGAAATGTCTTCTCCTTGGAGTCCACCTGGCAAAGTCACATACTCAATGAATTACTGAGCAATCTTTTGCCCTCTGTGAGAAAAGATGATCTATGAAGTTCTGACAATGGCAATTGTTATTTCAATAACAGCTGATCTTCACTGAATCCACAGCAGAGGTTGCATCTTTTCTTGTTGGTGTATTTTCTCTCTGGAGTTTAAATAGATCAGTTGTCCCTTCCCATTACTTTAGAAAATGTACTAATTTTTGTAATGTGACATTTAACTTAGTATTACTAAGTCCTGTATTATTTCATTACTTTTTTCGGGGGTGAAAGTGTATATTCAGGATACATGAGGCTTTTTTTTTCACACAATAAATAGCAGAGTGGTTATTTTAAAGTTACTAGGCCACACTGCTGGGGAGTTAAGTCTGGAAGAAGTGTTTTGTGGTGAAAGAGAATGTTGGGCATTAAGATTTTGCTTTTCTTGTGGCATTACAAAGAAGACAGAAGGTCAAGTGGTAGGAGGACATAATTTAAATACATGAAGAGGAAAGCTATAGAGAACATAATATAATTCATAGATTGTTACATCGTGAAATATAAAAACATCTTTTAAATCAAAATTGCATCAAACAGAACCAGGATTTCGTGGGACCAAAATTATTCAGCCATGTGATAGTATGGGACTAAAGTGGAATCCATATAATATAAAATAATCCAGGTATCTTCTAATTCCATTTCAGGTCTTCATATACATTCTGTAGATTTTCTGCTTCCTACAGGAGACAGCAGCTTGAGAGGCATGTTTTGCAGTTCCCACATAAAATCTTACATAAAAACTGCAGGAGCAGAATAGTGATACTCTTATGAGCAACTTTACACACTGAAAGTTAGTATTTTGGAACCTAATTTAAAGGCTTCTATGGTTGTTTTTACATGATAAAGTAAATCCTGCACAAATATATTTTCATCTTTGCTAATGAGCTAGTAACTGTATTAAAACCCTAAAACTTCTGGGGTTTTTTAATTTTGTTTTGGGGTTTTTTTGTGACTGTTTGCCTCACTATTTTGGAAGGAATGGCAAGACTGAATGTCCTTGGAGATCTTCAGATCTTTTATTTACCCACTGTCTAAACTCAAGCTGTAACTCATGTTTGTATTTTTTTACTTGAATTTTAATAATCATTCCAGATAAGATTTGTTTCTCAAGTGTATATTCTTAAAAAAAACTCACAAAAACAACTTCAACAACCAAGAAGTCAGAAAAACTAGTCTTTAAATTGTATATGTTTTCTCAAATGGGTATCTTTCTCCTGTCTAGACTGACAGCATCCTTAGGAAGTCAGAGGAGCATTTGGGAAGTAGAATTGCCTTTTTCACTTGAGTCCCATGCTGATCTTAAGTCACTGAGGTCCTCATTAGTTCCACATTTCATGGAACACTGGGGCATCTCCTCAGAAAAGGAAAGCCATGAGACTGGGGACCAGATGAATTTTTAAAGTTTCCTGATGTTTCTTGCTTGTTTTTTAATGTTTTAGTGAGACCCACTGAGGATTTAAAGTCATTTGTTTAGGCCATAAGTGTTTTTATAGAAGAACTGCACAAGGGAAATTTATTGGTGGTGTGTATGTAAAAGTGTGATCAGGACAGTGGAGTCAGTATCTTTACCATCATTAATCTAAATTCTATCAATGAACAAGTATAGAGGAAGGCTTCTAAAACTTACAATATTTGTGTTGCATGTGATTGTTTGAAAGTGTCAGGAAGTATTTACTCATCTTGAGAATCATGGTGCCATTTCACTAGTAGTTGTGCTGGATTTGTGTACAGCCAAATCATCTGGCAGATCAGATTTGTTCCATTATGAGGAGTGGTTGTAGATTTGATAAAGCTTCTTGATTATGAAGTATTTTTATTTCAGGATCATCTTTGAGTATATTTTCTGGTATTTAACATGGAACGTCTCCACTTCCAGTTGCCTTTCATGCATGTTTTTCATGGTAGCACTGTAGTGTATTGCAGTTTTTGAGGACATCTATCCTAATCCTCCCCCCTGCTTTAAGTTTTTTTTCTTCCTCAAAAGGCAGTTTGTTTGTTTCTAGCCACCTGTCACTGGGCTGCTCACCCCTAAATGAGTCTGGAACAGTTTCTGTTCCACTGAAGAGTCTGTAGATAAAGTAGAAACCTTTTGGAAACCCATCCTATGATTATATGCAGTCTGCAGGTAGTACAAACTTGATGTTTTGCAGTGGACTTTAATGACAATAACAACCTTTTTTCCCCTTTTGTGAGACTCAGATTTGTGCCAAGACTCATCACTCAAATCCTTAACTTCTGGGCAGGGCAGCATTAATACAGGGTCATACAGTGAAGAACAGAGCTCCCCTTTTTTTTATTTAGGAGGAGGGAGACATTGATCAAGAAGGGAAGAAGCCAGGAGAGTGGCTGGAGCTTTCAGAAATGCCCTGGGACCTGCAGTGTGCTCTTACACATCCCTTGGAGTCTGGCTGTGTTCTAGGCTGTTTGTGTTTTTTCTTGTAGATTCTTCATAGCAGAATCTGACACAGAGCTCCCTGCACTGCAATGTTGAGTTACCACAGAAGTCCCCAGATAGAAAATCCTGCCCATGGGGTTATATTAGATACAAGATATTGTATTAGATATTGCAGACAAGTGACTATGGTGCTTTCATAAACCCTGGCTCTGGCTGTTCCATCACAGCAGGTCAGACATTACTCCCAGCAGTAGCAGTATCACAACAGTATTGGCATCCAAAGAGGAAGAATCCACTGCTGACAGAAACTTGAAAGAAGTTGAGAAGATGCCCAGCCAGAGCAGCTCCTGTGGATAACCTGAGAGATAGGGTAAAATTTCAGATTCCAGCAGGAGAAGTAGCAGAATTACAGCATAGGCAGAATGCAGCAGGACTCAAAATTGACACACCCCAAAACTATGGAAAAAATACTGAACAAATTCAGACATATAGGCTGGAGCAGGGATGTGCATCATTGGTCATCTGGGCTTCTAGCACTTAGATCCTTGAATTCTGGTTTGTTATTTTAAGAAACTATAGCTATAATATCGTGAGAAGATGAAATGTGTAGCAAGCAGTGGAGTTTGCTGTGTGGCTGTCATGATCAGGTCAGGAGAGAAGAGGCAAAGGATGCAGCCTGTGATCACCTGGATCCTTATTTTTGCAGTGTCCAGTTGCAGTGTCCAGTGTAGTTGTGGAATAGAAATGAAGAGCATGGTAGAGATAGTAGCAGAGCTAAGAAAGGGTTTGTCATATGACTGTGCCTGAACTGAATACTGCAGTTAGGCTTTAGGCTTTTAGGTATCTGGAAGATTTTTGACAGAAGAGAGAATTGGGAACATATTGGTGACATATTTCAGAGGAGTGACATACTTGGAACTCAGATAAATTCGTAACTTTTCAGATAGCAAAAGATGCTGCAGACATGGAAAAAACAGATGATACAACTGTGTTTAACTTCTATAATAACATTTTTTGACTTTTGTCTAATTTTACATTGTAAAAACTTGGGCATGTTACAGCATGATGCAAATGTATCAAAAGTAGGTCTGAGATATATGAAGATATGCACTTTAATTTCTAAAAATGTACATGTATCTGTGTAAATCGTGTTAATGCTTACAGATGACAGAGGGAAAATATTTTGTATTTAATAAAGTATATTTTGGTATAATGTCCTCAATTTTTTAATAAGGTCCTAGAGCAGAATTCTTCATTTAAAGCTCCAGTGCATGTAAATGCACTAGCAAAAGCTTTTATTTCATTTATGAAATAGTATCTCTGTTAGGCTTATATTTCTGGGAAGATTCAGAGTAGAGTGGTTGAAAGTTTTTTCATCAATTCTTATTTAAAGAAATGAAAACTCCAATTATAGGCTAATTTTTCATTAATCGTAAAATAAAAATAATCTATATTAATTTTCATTAATAGAAACTAGGATGACCAGTCCTTGATGATAAAAAATCACAGGAGGATAACATGGTTTTCAAGTGCCATGAGTGAGCAACAAGTGAAGGAGGACATTCTGCTGTTTAAGTCTTGCAGTGCCCACATGTAGCAAAAATATTAACAAGAATGCACTGGTTGACCTATATTTTACTTTGCACCTTTTAATTTTGTGGACTTCAGTGGGGAACCATCATAGGCTGCTTACCAACCAGAAAAATCTGTTTCACCTTCTTGAAGAAGCATCTGCAGAGTGATGGAGAATAAATTATATTTGGGAAAAAAAACTTTCTTAGCTATCCTGAATTCCTATATACTTCATGGCACTTTTAATATTGAAGTATAATGAGGATGTGCAGAGGTGTTTTAGTGTCTGGACACAGGCTGTTCATGAAATTCTGCAGGGGAGCAGGACAACTGCTCCCATCCTGAAGGCTTCTGAGAGTCTTGAGGATTGCAGGTTCTTCTCCCTGACACAGGGAGGATGCACTATTCCCTCCCTGTACCTGAAGTATCTTTTCACTGGAAGTTGTAGGCAAAATACGAGCAGCAGTTAACTCAGCCACTGCAGATAACTTTCTAAATTTGCCACATTTTACTTTTGTCTAAGACCCTTGTTGATACGATTGTGTAGATCATCTATCACTAAAGGAAAATGTTGTCCTTGATGGAAATGGGAGCAGGAAAAGCTCGGGGAGCAAAATTAAGACATTTAGGCTATTGTTTAAAGATCTTACTGTGTTGCCATGGTGAAAGGGAGGATATCAGGGAGCAAATAAAAGCAATCAGTACTGGCATTATTAAATTTCTCATTTGTGGAAGCATTGGTGGTTATGAACATGGTGCTGAATACTGCAGAAGCAAGACAGAAAAATGCCTCACCACTGAGGACAGCAGTTTCAGAACAGCAGCCATAGTACAGTTGTATCAACAGCTCCTGGCAGTTTTATTTCACAGTTCACCAGCTACTGTCCCTGGTTCCTAGCTTGCCTTTAGCAGACAAAGCCACTGTGCTCAGTTTGCCCTTGACTCTTCTGCTGACCAACATCCCAACCAACATCCAACATTCTGCTGACCAACATCCTCACACTGAGGAGCCCAACTCCAGAGGGCTGTGCTGCCATCCAGCATGAGCAGGACAGGCTGGAGAACTGGGCACAGAGAAACTGCATGAGGTTCAACAAAGGGAGTGTAGAATTCTGCATCTGGAGAAGAACAGGCCCCTGCACCAGTACAGGTTTCGGGCTGACCTGCTAGAAAAGGCCCTGGTGGACAACAGGATGACTGTGAGCCAGCAATGTGCCCTTCTGGCCAAGAAGACCAATGGCACCTGGGGTCCATCAAGAAGAACATGGCAAGCAGGTCGAGGGAGGTTATCCTCCCCCTCTACTCTGCTCTGGTGAGGTCCTATCTGGAATACTGCATCGACCTCTGGGCTTCCCAGTTCATGAAGGTCAAGGAATTAAAGGAGAGAGTCCAGTGCAGAGCCACTAAGGTGATTAGTAGACTGGAGAATCTACAGTATGAGGGAAGGCTGAGAGCTGGGTCTGTTCTGCCTGGAGAAGACTGAGGGGCAATCTCATCAATGCATAAAAATATCTAAAGGGTGGGTGTCAGGAAGCTGGGACAAGACTCTTTTTCAGTGGTGTCCAGTGATGGGAGAAGAGGCAATGATCACAAACTGGGTTAAAGGAGGATTGACTGAACCATAGGGAAGAACTTCTTTACAGAAGAAAAAGAGCAACACAGCACTGAACCAGGCTGCCCAGAGAGGTGGTGGAGTCTCTGTCTCTGGAGACATTCAAAACCTGCCAGGCTGCCATCCTGTGCAACCTGCTCTAGATGAACCTATTCTAGCAGGGGGGCTGTACTAGATGATCTCCAGAGGTCCCTTCCAACCCCTAACATTCTGTTATTCTGTAATGCTGTGGTGTCCTTTCTTCTAATGTACCAGATTTTCTGTCTTTCATGCTTAAGATAGCAAGTAATTCTGTCCATTCTTGCTGTTACACAGCACCTCCAAAAGAGATCAATCTACTCAAAGGCTGAATCTGCCATCACTATTGCTGTACAATTTAAAGTATTATTATAGCACTAAACCCTAACATCAGCTTGACACTTATTTTCCCTTAAACAGATGGTAGTGCACCAAGCTGTTAAATTTCACTGCAGCAAGAATTACATTCTGCTTAAAGCTTCTATTCCTCATGTGAATCAATAAAATGTAGGTAGACTGCATTAGATAAATGCTCTTTGCAAATGGCTATGCATTTGTCAGCTAGCCAAAGCAAGAGCCATGATATTGACCCCTCACTTAGATGGGCAAATGATGTCTTTTGTCTTACCAAGTATCACTAGAAAGAGAGGTCATGTGCAAATAATATCAGGGCAATGATAGGTGGAAAGAGCAGGATTAATAGCTCAGGGCTCAATGTAGCAAATGGATGCTAAGTGTTTCACAAAGCCCATCAACTGATTTTGCAGATGAAACATCTCTTACACTATTCTCTTTATATTCACTTGTGCCTTTTCTCACTCTGGTATTTGTTTTAAATAATCATGTTCACTGGTTAAAGCAGTGATAAAAGGAGGAGCAGCAAGTGTTTTACCTGTATTTGCAATCCTTGCTGTCAATCTTTGAGCTATGTGCAGAAGTAAAATTTTAAAATGGGCACTGATGCAAATCATAAGCTGCTAAAAAAAAAAATAAAAATTGACTGGCAAGAATGTACTATTTGAAATTATTGCCATGAGGAAAGGAAATGAAGTGTGCCATCCTGCAGCCCAGGCTCTGGGCCTCTGCACTGGATGCCACTGGACCAGTTTGCAGCTACCATTTTCTGCACACTTTTTCCACCAGGTTTGTACAAAGGAATCCCAAGGGGCCATGCCACAGAGTTGCAATGACATCTCATGCACTAACTCTCCACCAAGGAGGTAAAAAAGAGCAAAGAAAAGACTAGCCAGTGGGTTTTTGTACAGGTTGCACTCTTTGTTATAGGCTGAATGTACTGTTTCCAACATGCCAGTCTTTGTGAAAATGCCTCTGGACAAGCTGCTGCCCGCATGTGCCAGAACAGGTTTTACTGTGGGCAGGATGTATTATTGTCATGGCTGTAAAGGCTCTGTTTTCATCAATTTAAACATTAGTTCCTTATAAAATGGATAATCTGTTGCCACAGTAAAACATTCAATGGACAATAAGTCTTACTCGTCTTTAGCAAAGCATGCACCCAAGAATTAGCATACACATCTTCATTGCTCTACTGCAAGGCTTCTATGTTCTTTGAATATGATTATGAAAGATTTAGAGAACAAGCAAGGATTGCTGTGGCCACACTTAAAATCCTAGCAGCTCAAGAACAGATCTATCCTGTCATCTGATACCTGAACACCAGCTCTGTAAAACAAAGCAAGATTTTCAGGTGTTAAGCAACTGGACTTTCTGGAGATTTCATTGGTATTCGTGTCCAGACATTTCTGGAATAAATTAGAACACTTACTGTTCACAGATAGTGAAGTACATTGGATGCACAAGGCAATCATTAAAGAGATCTTCCCAGTGTCCCATGGGAACAGGTTAGAGTTGTTATCACCCATGGTAGACAAATGTAGTTTCTCAACCCTGAGTCATGACCAAATCAAAGGTCAGAAAACAAGACTTCTTTCCTTAACCTGCTTTGTCTCCTGCCAATGCCACCGTTTTTCTCTAAGTATTATCTGTGCAAAGATCATTGCAAAGGCTTTGGGTTCTGCCAGATTAATTTACCCTGTCATTCCTCTCAGCCATCACACAGTCTTTGACTGTTGTGAACAGGAGCTTGTCTTTCACATATTTATACTCTGAGGTATTCAAGAGCTATATACAGACATTGAACAAAGCTCAGCAGCCAGCCCAGTGTGAGCTAAAAGATCCTCTAATGCCAAAGATCTGGATGTTGTCAGTAGCCAACATGGCCCATCTCTAGGAGAAAATTCAGTGGCTGAACATTAGCACTTATTGCACTGCAGTTTCATCAGGCTAGCCAAGGTGACACTAACAGTATCGTGCTCTACTGTGGCTCACAAGTTCTGCTCATTAGAATTTCTATGGAGAACAAGTGCTGGAGCCAAACCTCAAACAAGGCAAGCAGACAAAAACCAAAACTCTTGGTTTCAATGGTGTGTGGCCAGCATGGCTGGCTAGACAGAAAATACTGAGACCTGAAGGAAAAGTTGAGGTACAGAAAGTATCTGAACATGACCAGAGGAGACTGTTGGACCGTCCAGCAATTTGAGTAAAACATGTATTGACATGGTTTGGGGCAACAGGCAGCCAGTTACAGACCAAGAGTCGTGGGATACATTTCCCCTCCACCTAAACACATGATAAAAACCACACTGCCTTTTACAGTAATTCATGATGCTGACAAGAATCATCTCCTGCCCCACTTGTGTCATGGATGTCAGGGTACCTCCCTCCCGGACAGGCACCTGGCCTGGTCCAGAGCTGCACACCCAGCAAGACCTCTAGCAAAGAAGTTACATTTTCACGTGTTCTGTAGGGTTACAGTTCCAGGTGAAGCTTTTGGCCATGTGCTTCTGCAGTCTGTGCTGCTGGATTCCCTGTAACCCCCGTGTTACCAACCTTGTTCCCGCTTGTCCCCCTGCCCCCCCACACCTGCTCCCACTCTCCATAGCTCTTTCCTCTCACCATCTCATTCCTCTCACTGGCATCTTGCCCAAACATCACTTGCCAGGGAGCTGTAAAAACCTCCATCACCACCCATAACTACCCCTGCTGCCTCGATGAGCCTTGATGAGCCTCCAGAAGGGAAGCTTTCTGCTGCCAAGCAGTGCTTCTGCTCAGTTACCTTTTTTTTTCTGACTCCCACCAGAGACTTTTGAGTATTTTTTATGGTCACTGACCCCAACAAAACAGGCTGTTTGTCTGGCTCAAAACGTTTTGAACTCATTTGAAGAAAAAAAACCCAAAAGACAAAAAACAACCAAACAAACCAAACCAAAAAGCCAACAAACCGCAAAACATTTTATCTAATTTCTGATAAGGCGTGTTCAGGCTTTTAGCCTCTCCTGAGAGCCAGACTCCTTGTAAATAGGGTAACTACTCCACTTGTGTTGTTCATGGCCCAAAACCCGGTGTGAGGTGCAGGTTGGGCGGTACCGGCAGCTCTCCAGGAGGCAGCTCCGGGGGCAGAGCGCTGCGGGCAGCTCAGTAACCCCGGGCCTGTGTTCAGCTATGGATGGGGAACGTCTGTTTGGACCAAAACTCTCCAGAGTTTTAGCTTATTTCTTCTAAGAGGGAAATCTTTGGAAAGATGTCTTTCCAAATTGTTGTGTTTGGGGTTTTTTTGTGGTTTTTTTTTTATTGCTGTACAACCTGAGATAAATATTGCTTCCCTCCCTTCACCACCTCTGGGAGGATGAGTTTCAGCTGAGAGGCACTTCCAGCTCATGAGGCTTGAGACCCAGCACATGGCTCTGTTCCTGCCCACCAGGAATGTGATCCCAGTCAGCCCTGCCTCTTCCTGGGGTTTGGAGAATTACTCCTTGGACTGAAGGTCTCCTTACACCAGCGGAATCTCACAGGGACCTCCTGCTCACTTGTGTTCAGTACTCACAGTTGAAACCCACAGAGCACTGAGCATCAATGACTTACTTAAGAACTGCTGATACTGCTCAACAGTGGGAACCTGGGCTCCCCTGGACATGGTTGCACACATATATGTGCTAACCTAACAGTTCTGTGTAGGTTATCAGGAACTGCTTTTTTTCTTCATTCATGTTTTATGATGATTGACTGTAAACATAGGTGTTCCTGTAGTCCCCTAGCAAAAAATCCCAACCAACCAAACAAAAAAACCCATGATGAAATCAGTTGGGAAACTTGAGATCAGTCTTTTATTACTATACTGGAAATATGCTAGATGTGTGTCCGAAATGTCAACGGGGCAGTGACATAATATAATCATCTCTTGTATTAATGTGGCCTCAGTAGTACCCTTGCTACAATGCTAGAAATCACAAAGCTGGTTGAAGCTTCTCTAAAGGTAAAGGAGGGCCACCCAAGACTGTGCTTTAAAATATAGCATTTGAAAAGTCTAAAATTGAATTCAGTGAACTGCTGAGAAGTCTGGGTGAAAGAGTCAGGACACTCAGTGGTCAGCATCACCTTGGTGAATCCCTCTGGCCAAGTTTAAAGGTGCTCTGCTGGCATCTTGGTCTCTGCAGAACCCTTACACCCCAGCAACAAATAGACAAGTTAGACATTCTTTATGTGATTATTTGTCTTCACTAGTAGTGGAAGCATCACACGTTTAAATGAGGAAAAAGGAGGAGGATATTTCTAGAAAGCGTATTTAGATGATGGGGTGCAACTGTGTCAGCTCCCTGAGCAGGATCCCAGCTGCAGGCACTGAGGAATAACAAGAACTGTTCAGCTGTATCTTCAGGTGTCATCTGACTCTGAGGTTCACTCCATGCTGGGAGTTTTGTGGTGTGGATCCTGATCACTCCTGACCTGCTTCTTCTTGGGCTGCCTTCGTCTGGACTTTCCTTCCTGGCTTAGAACACAGGTATATTGTCTGATGCTCACATCAGGAGTGGGAGTCTGGGAAGCAGAAGGAAATCTGGATGGGAGGCAGCCAGGGAACATGGATGGTGCCAGTGCTGCACAGAAATGGAAAGATTTGTAAGAAATGGAGTCTAAGAGGAGGGGCTGTGGAGGAGTGGGATAGCACCAGTGAACAAGAATGGAGTAGAAATTGCAAGTCCTTTCTACTCATTCCTATCTCAATTCTTGCTAGACAATCCAGCCAGCATTAGGGCTATATATTTATTTGTCCATGGTCATTTTTATTTGAATTTCCCTGATGGGAAATGCATGTTTGTATTTTATTGCAGAAAAGCAATGAGCATGGTGTTCCCCCTGAATATACATTGCTACTATTATTCAGCTAGTACATTTCTAGTGTGATTCCTGTGTTTCAGAAAGGAAACAGATGGGAAGAGGACAGATAATAAAAAGCTGGGAGGTGTTGGAATGAAATATGGTGAAGTAAATCAGTGAGCCTTGTCTGAGGAAGTAATTGCCATGAAAATGCATGTTACAAAGAAAAATAAATTCAGCAACAAAGGAAGCTTTAATTAAATTAAAGTAGAAAAATAAGAGAAAAGCTGATTCTGTTACCTAAACAAAATAATGAAGAAACGTGTAAGATTAAAATGTTAGTATAATTTAAAAAGTAGGTGACAGAAAGTGGATTAAACACAACTCATAAAAAGGTTTGTTGGAGTTGTCCACTCAACAAAAAGGCAGCTCAGGGAAAACTTGGCATGGGTATGCTTGATGTAGAAACTGTAGATGCCAGCTCTTAATATTTATGTCTGCTCTCCAAAAATAGTATTATTGTAAGATTACTTCTGCTGACCTTATGACATCCCATAACGTATTTGTGCTAGACTTGGTACAGCAACTGTGATGATACCAGACAGCCAAAATTTGATCTTGACACTGAAATGTGTTTCAAAATGTTATTCTTTGCCTGTGCAACAGCAAGTTCAGGTATCTGCAGTGAAAGAGGCTTGTAGGGAATGCAGTTCAAACTGCTAAAAACATGCTTTAAAATTCAAGCTAGTACTTGACACTATTAAATTACAGCACCCAAGAAAGCCACTTGAAAGTAGGGTTTGCATTTGTGAGATTGTTGTTTAATAGAAAGCTTAAGAACCAGAAAGGTGAGAAAATCTTCACAGTCCCAGGAAGCTATGTGCGTCTGGGTAATGACCCAAGAGACAGTGTCCTCTTTCAAAGTGATTTTTCACTTTGATGGATAATTTACAACATAGAGGCTGTGCTGTGAGGAAGTGGGAATTCTTGGGGTTTTCACTGTAGTTATGTCCTGGGTCCAGCTTCAAAATGGACCTGACTACTCAGGGGTGAGTTCAGGACCCATCAGTGAAAAGGGCTGCAGAGAGCCCTTGGCAGGGGGAAGAGGGGGGGGGGCAGCACCTCTGGTAGTCTCTCTTTTGTCCTCCAGCTCTCTGAAGCTAAATTTGGAATTCACAAACTCATCTTTATATGTTTAATAGCACCAGTCATAGTTGCATGGGCATTTTCCCTGTCTGGCTCTTGTGCATGATGCTGCCACATAAAGATGTTTTGGTATTTAAGGACAGGTGGACTTGGATCAGTATTAGGTTAATAGTTGGAATTGGTGGTCCTGAAGGTCATTTCCAACCAAAACTATTCTATGATTCTAGGAGCAACAGCAGATTTGATGCCTTGTAGACATTGGCATCTAAACCAAGAACTTGTATTTTTCCAGGTGGCCCTCTCTTGCCTGCCCCTCAAATTACTGGAGCTTTTCAGTGGCAAAAAGTGAACAGGACAGGTTTGAAGTGGAAACCAGAAAGATGCAGTGCACCTTAGCATGTCTCTTTCCAACATTAAACTTTTCAATTCAGATAATATTCTTCATTTAGAGCAGCTGAAACAAATTATCTGCCAGTCTCTGCCAGCGTCTTTAAGTCACACAAATTCACTGATCCCAGTCCTTAGCATAAAATAATGTATTTATTTGAATACAGCTGCACAAGTGTTTTTAATTCTTGCATTATCAATGTTAATGCAGCAGGAAACTAAATTAATACAAATATAAATTCTCAACTCAGCACAGCTGTGAGCACGATGTCTCTGTCCAAGGGCACAAAACCAGAATTCTGACACATTCCTACTTGTTATGCTTGCTGTTCTCTCAAAATTAAAGGCAACTGTAATGTGCAGGTAAAATAAGAAAGGTATTCCTAATGCAGGCAAAGTGGAAGTAATGAAAATACAAGGCAGTAGGAGAGCCTGGACTGCCTGGCCTATGTTCCTCTGTTCCATTCAACCTCTAGAAAGATGCCTATAAAACAAAGCTATGAAAAAAAAAACGTTTTTAAAAACTATTCCCTGGACATATGTGCAAGAGGAGAAAATTTCAAACAACTAAGTTCCCAAATATGTCCTATTCTTTTAAATAAAATGCAAAATAGGTACAACACCATTCTGAGTGATTATGACTTTCTAGTAGAGGAAAACAAGTATAAATGGTACATTTAAAACAAGCCTCAAATACCACAATTTATGCAGTTGCAAAACTACAATTTTTACATGTGTAAATGTGTAGGCTAATAGATGCTCAGCTTAGTTCCAATAATGAGACTGTATGTGATGTCTGATGTGGTTTAGCTGCTGTATTTAAGTTCTTAGTTGTAGTCTTTGAAGCAACAGTGGTACTTTGTTCCACCTAGAGTTACATGAACTCCAAATCATGTGTGCATTTAGCCATTTCTAACTAAAATATCCAGTAACTGTCACATGGTTGATCTAAAAGGAGAAAACCAAGAATCTGGAATAGGAAACAAAACGAAGAATCTAGTAATCTGGACCACTCAGGTGTGTCCAGGTGTCTTGCTCATTTCTGTGATCATTTCTACAAGAAAATCCTTCCAGAACATGCACGTTACAAAAATGCCAGAGGGAAAGTTTTGTCCAATTTTCTGATAGAGAAGATCAGCCCATGTTTTCCAATACAGTGCAATCAAATAATTGCATTTCTGTTTCAATTTAATGGTTAAATGGTCCAGAACAAAAATTTTGTCCAAAAATCTCTCTTTACCTCAATTCTCTTTTTAGGGAGGCTTAGATGTGACTGTCTAGAAGTTATTTATAAAACAGCAGGTCTGTGTTTGGGAGTTTGAAAATAACTTGCTTTATGTCAGCTGATAGAGAGCAAAGGTTCATGCTCTATTTGTTTCTAATCAGTCAAACAAAACAAGAGTAAAGGGAGGAATGCAGTCACTAGTTTTAAGGAAAACTGTTTTGACTATGTTCAAACTGCAGTAGTAGAAATAGTAAAAGTCTGAGTCTAGGAAAGTGAGTAAGTGTATGAAAAAAACAAAAGGGGAAGCTTTTTCTCCAACACAACTTGATTTTTTCTGCATTCAGAAGCAGCATCTATATTATCAAAATTGTTCTATGATGAGAAAAAAAGTGAGAATCTGAGATGCAGGAGTCTAGTTGGTTAAGTATGTGTTGTAGAAATGCAAATGCCCATTTTGCTGCAAAGCTGCCTTTCTAATTGCTATGGGGTGTTTAAAGCTACTCAAGATCTTCAAGACTGATGGAGAGTAATGGTGATCTTGTGCTTACTGCAGGGAATATTTCTTAGTTTTTTCTTCTCCACTGTTTCTTACTCGTCAATGGCTGGAGCTGGATACACACTTGAATCCCATATTAAATGGAGATAACTCATTGCTCTGAGGTTCAGGCCATTAGCTATCCTGGCACCTGCAGATACACACTGAGCAGTACTGATCAGCTCTGACAAGCAATCCATAGAGCAGGATGTGTCTCAGACCTTTCACAGAATTTACGTAAAAGCCATATAGCACAGAATTATGAGAGCTATGTGGATATTCAGATGGCACTCATGGTTGTTAATGCTGTTGTTCACTGCCAGAGGGACTCCCTGCTTAAATCTGAGGAGGTCCTGCTCTCTCATCCACAAGTCATGCAAAGTATTTCAGGAGAGATGGTCAATTGCAAATAATTTATAATTTGTCTCACAGCCAAGAAGTGCCTGGGTATGTTGTTATCTGTTCAAAGTTAGATTTTTACCCAAAGCAGTGAGATATCTGCAGGTGAGACCTGGGCAGAGTCCTGCTTTTGGGACTTTGTCATGACTGATACTATGCAGGGGGACAGCAAGTTCAGGGAAGAACCCCAATGGCTTCTCTCCTGGTTTTGGTACTCCCATTTAATTTTTTTTGTCCTCTTCATTGTCTCTCTTCTGTATATTATACTACTGCCAAGAGTTCATATTTCACCCTTTTTTCCCCTTTTATTCAGTTATCCACTAAAATGACAGGTATCTGAGTAGTTAATGCTTACATTCTTTTTTTTTTTTTTTTTTGGGGGGGGGGTGGGAGAGGATGTACTTCAGGATAATTTTTTTAGCCAAACATGGAAAATTTGAATCCCCAGTATATGGAAGATTTGAATCCCCAGTCATTTTTCAAGCTGCCTGTACAAAAGTAGAGGCATAGTAAGTCATACTTGGTCTATATCTGAAATTTTCTCTTTACAAAGACATGCATTTGCACTAGTGTGTGTTAAGCAGGTCATAAATGTGTCCCTGGCACCAGTGAAAAGATTTGAAATGTGTTCCAAGCCAAGGAGTCTTTGTTTATAATCAGCCTTTCAGGACACCACATCTCTGAAGCTGGCTGCTGAGCAGATTGCAGTCATCTTTATTGCATCTTTTCATTACAAAGACAGCCAAGATAAATGAATCTTGATGTTAAAATCAATGCCCATCAGTTACATGAATGAGCTCTTTGGGCAAAACCTGCCCTCTGTGAAGCTGTCTTATTTTCTGGAGTCTAATTTTCTCCTGCTGACAGTGCCAGAGTGTGAGGCAGCCACAGTTCTTCCTCTCCCTCTCTTCTGTCTTTGTCAGGTGGCCTCCAGCCCCTCTTCCTCCCCGAAATTCCCACATTGCACAGGGCTTTGCAGGGCTGTGATGGGGAAGAGGGAGGAGGTCAGAGAGGGGCAGCATCTCGAGGGGTTTCCCCTTACTGGTGCTGCCCTCTCATCTGCCTTTATTAGAGTGGCTTGAGGACCAGTGCTGCTGCACCCCATGCCTGATCTGCACCCCAAACTGATGTAGTTTGGGATTCAGACAGTTCTCCCCAACACTCCCTGTGAGAACATGCCTTGCCATCGTGTAAGACATATTTGGAAGAGATTTACCTCAGCTTTCTAAATCACATGGAAGCATCTTCAGCCTTGACTCTAAATTTCCTCCAGTAAAAGGCTGAAAATTAAATTGTCTTTATGTTCAGGGTACTAGTGTGACACTTCATGAGTGTTCAAAACTTAATAGAGCTCAGAATAGAGCTTAGGCTTCTTTCTCTTGTTTCCAGGATGTGGGGTGGAACTTTTGTACATTGTAATAAAATGTAGCTATACAAAAGCAATCAAGTTCTGAGTGCCAGGATAAATAAAAAACTATTCTTGTTCACAGTCCTAGGATGATTACATTAAATTATGTTCTATACTAGATTCAATGTGTAAGAATGTATTAGTTAAGAAATCCTTCAAATAAGAATTTATTCTTTCTGAGGAAAAAAACATCTTTATCAGAAAAAAGTGAGTCTGAAGCGAGTCTGAAAATCACTGTGTATGATTTTAATGCATGTAAAACTGACAGAGGAGCAATTTCTAAGCCTCTGATGAATGATCCCCTATGACATTCTAAAATGCTTCTCTTCTGAATAAATACTTATAACTATAGGTCATTTATGAGAAGCGGTACACACTGCCCTAGCTGCACTCATGAGTAATTAAGTGATCTCTCCAAACTGATTTGCCATGCATCTGATTTGGGTGTGGGAGTAAGTTAATGGCTCTGTGTGCTGATAATAAGAATAAATTTTTATTACAAGTTCTGCTGAACTTTTGAAGTAGGCTGCATTCAGCCAGGTACTCAAGGACTGATGAATGAAGATGAGTGCCAGATAGAACCCAGGTCTTACTACGAAGCTACAACATTTTTCTGTTATGCTGTCTTAAACTAATTTTCTAGTTAATCAATCTTTTGGATTCTTTGGGTAGTTAATGGCAGGCACCTCCAGAAGGACCTCACAGATCTGAGCTGGCAAAACTCAGGCAGTCTTCAATAAGCATTACTCTGTTTTAATTAAGTTATGCCTCTACTGAAAAAAATAACCTGTGCATATGGGACGCTGGGCTCAATACTGGCAGCTACAACTCCCGAAGGTGATGCTGAAGTTGATGGTTCTCTGCAACCAGAGGCAGGCAGGGATGTACTTGCTGACAGCACCAGGGCCACAGTGCACTGGGAATGTCATGGAAGCAGGCTGAACACTGGGAATGTCATGGAAGCAGGCTGAACACTGGGAATGTCATGGAAGCAGGCTGAACACTGGGCAAGCTTTCCCTAACAGCATCCCATGCTGCTGTGTTCACTTACTGCTCTGCAAGCAGACACAACCTGCCAGCACTCTGTTGTGGAAGATTAGGGTATATTAGAGAGGGTTCAGAATATGTTTCCTAAGGCTTGCAGACTTGCTTGTCCGTAGATGACAATTTTCCTTGGCATAATGTCTATCTAGAATCCCTGGGTAAAACACCAGTTTACCATCAGGTATCATGTGTGGACCTAAACATCCAATACAGGTTTCAGACCCCGCTGTATTAATCATGAGCCTAACCATTAGATAGTGTGGTAACTAGTTTCTGGGTGCCTAGATACTTTTTGGCTATATTTCCTCATACGGTCAACATTCAGTAGCATGTGCAAAGTGAGTTTTGTTTTCTGCAGTCTCATATCTTGGAGAGAGGTTTCTAGATGTTCTTTGGGCTGTTTATTATGATGGCTGCATTGTTTCACTCTGCTTTTGGTAAAGGGCTCAAACCCTGACTGAACTTTTTCCATCCTGACAAATTATCTTCTGTACCATCACAGTTTGACATGGGTTCCTTAACTCTGTGTTCACAGGAAGTGTAATGTTGTGTTTATTTGTAGGATATAGCCTGGAGTGAAGAGGAGAAGTAGTTTCAAATATATAGCACTGCTGTATTTTCTGTAACAACGTAAATTATTATCTTATCATATGCCAAGTTTGGCCTGTTTCGCAGGCACAAATATGAAAAGATTGAACTATGCATTGGCAGATAAAAATAAAATTCTTTAAAGTTTTAAATAGAAATTTGGAAAAGCAGCATTGATTCCCAGGAAATCAGGACTAAAAATATATATGCATCATTTAAAGCTACTGTTAAGTAAACTGTTTCTTAGATGTCTGTAAACCATTAACTGTCTGTTCTACATTTGGCTTTCAGTAGCAAAGTGAAACATTCATAGTGTCATGTATTTTATTTCCATTTGCTATAGCAGCATGTCCAAATATAATAAATAAATCATCTTTAATCCCATAGTAAACAGTTTTGGAAACTTTACTCAGTCTTCCTGAATATATGTGTGGTCACCCAGTCGTCTGGGTCACTGCTTCTTGCAGAGAGAGAGAGTAGAGAGCACAGTGAGCCTGGATGGGGCAAAAATGCCAGGCAGGAGAAGAGAGAAGCCAAAGCAGAGACATGATCCCTCCCATACCTCAGCTCTCCAGTCTTTGCAGATAGCAGCTACCATGGTTCTTTTTTATGCAAGTGTGAATAAATATCACATACTTGTCAAGGGGTATGACAGCCTCAGATGCTTGACTCTTCCAGAGCCGATGTGCGTGTAGCACACAATCCTCCATCCAGGCCTCTTGAGCAGCTTCCTTGCTACAACCTCCCCATGCATCTTGTGATTGCATCCTCTCTCAGATATTTTGGTGATACTTCAGCAACCCTAGCAGAGTAACACATTTCCTAGGTATGCAGGCAAATACACACTTACCAGTGTGTGTATATATTTAAGACTCTGTGTACTTCATATCTGTTCCAAGAAATGCCTATCCTCATTTATCCAGACATATACAAAGATTGTGGGGAAGATCAAGTATTTAGGTAAAACCCCCATCTTGCATAGAGCTTTATCTGAGAGGGATCTTGAGTTAGATATCTTGCTGCTTAAAATCTTATTTTTCTTGCCTTTTTTTGTTGTCCACCACCTGGCCAGAATTTTCATTATTTAACCAACTTTGCTTTTAACTCTCCTTCCTGAAACAGTGAGTGAATAAAATTGCTTTAGAAATTGGTACACTGGTTGGCAGAAGTGGCCAGAACATTCTTTCAAAATGGAAAATTGAGCTTGCACATGCCTTGGTACTTAATTACTTATAAACAAGTAATTGCCTTACTCTAAGGAAAACATTCTCCTTCAGCACTCAGCCACCAAGTCATTGTTTGTTTACACCAATTCTTTATACTTGTCTGACACCTTTATTTCTTTTAAACACAAATTTAGCACACAGAAAATGCAGAAGGTTAATTCAAGGAGAGCATCACCAGCTGTTGGTAACAATAGTCTGTGTAGGAAAGTGTATGTTCTGTAACACAAGTGAAGTTGGACTGTTTGGTTGCTCACATCAGTTTTGAGGGCTAAACCTAAAGCATTTAAGCAAGACCTAGGAACTCAAGGCAGATTGGGACTGACAGGTCCCATATCCTGTCTGTAGTTGTGACTGGTACCTGAGGTGTCAGAAAAAGATCTTGGGGGATAAATTATGCTGGCTAAATGGGAACAAAATGTACCTCCCAAGTGATTTGCTATATTTATAGTAGCAATGAGACTTACTGAAGACTGAAGCATGATCTGAGAAAACTGCAGAAATCAAGGGAAAATTTAGGATTGAATAAACCACATGTCTAAAGCTGACAGATGTAGCTTTTTCACTTTTTAAAAAAGCTAATCAGAACTGTTTTGAAAGATACAAATTATACTTTTGTCATATGTTCTGTTTTTCTTACATTATTCAGAGCTGTGTTCTGTGTTTCTGTAATATCCAACATCTGTATCAAGTTGAATCTTTAAGATTTATTCCTCCTTTCTGAGTTTTTACATGTGGAGTGTTCCCATTCCTTGAAATGATATTTTGGTAGTATCATATCAAACAGCTGTGTGATCATAGGAGATAGGAAATGAAATATAATGTATTCCTTAACTTCTTCAACAGAGTTTTTAAAGCCTTGAATGGAGCAGATACCATAATTTTGTCTTTTGATGTATGAAGTAACATTTAAAATTCCAATTTTACATTCGCTGCTAGAGATCTACAATGACTGTTGCTCCATCAAATGGAACATCAGAATGACTGTCAGATGTTTAGAACAGTCCAGATTCATTGCCCAATGCTCAGCTACAGCTAGGAAATTAACAGCAAGTTTGATAAACAATTCTACCTCATTTCTGTATTACACAAAATAGTAGTAGAAATGCAAATATCATGGAAAGACCTGTGCAATCCACAAGTACAATTGAATTTTTTAAGAAATTCTGTGGATTTTGAAACTACTTGCTGCAAGGCATAGGGTAACAACAAGATGTTTGTAATGAGTATTAAATGGAATTTGATTTATTTTCTGCAGAATTAGAAAGACTGCAGAGTGTTCTGTAATCTGGATTTGGTATTTCGGAAGACTTGCTATAGAAATAGAAAATTGGGAGGGGTCAGTGAAAGCTGATGTTTGTTATCTATAAAGCTTTTCTGGTATGTCTGTGATAGAATCTTCTGCGGCACCTCTCTTAGCTAAATTCTTATGTCTGTCTTCTGCAAGCAAAATGAAGGTAAATCAGTTGTTGACAACATTAATAAATATGAATGTGGTGACCACTAGGAAGGCAATAGCAAAGTCTTCCTAAGAGGATATTTGGAGCCTGCATAGTTACTCCTTTTTTACCACAGAAGTTACGTGCCTCAGAGAAGGATGAAATTCTGTATTGATTATTTTTGTCAGATCTGCTTATTCACACCTTAATTTTCACAATGCTGAGTTCTTTAATTCTGAGAAGCTCTCTGCTAACTCTCATGAAGGGTGGTGAAATGTAGCAGGCTCTGATCTCAAGGCCAGGGCTAACATCCATCCAAACAACTCTTTGGCAGGTGAGCTTTGCCTGACATTGGCTCTGCCTGATGCCACCTGGTCCTTTGTGCCTTTACCTGACCTGTCCCAAGAGCCTTTCCCCCTCAGCCATCCCCTTGCACACCTGTGATTGTGTGCCCTGTGACTGTTCTCACTTCTAGTGTGTCTCTGGGATGAGTAAGCTGAACAGTTCCAATGGACCTGGATGACTTGGTCTGGAGCCAGGAAGAATGACTGCACTACATGATAAAATGAAGGCAGAAAACCAGGGGAGGTGGTCCTACTGACTTCAAGAGTTAAGGGCATTAACTGCTTTTGGGAAAGAGAGTTAGCAGAATCTTTCCATTCCATTCAAATGCTTGAAAGCATTTGTGAATACTTCCACCTCACTAGCTCAGAGGCTTCCTCTGCTCACAGGTTTTACTCAAATAATGCCTCATGCTTCCACTGAGTCTATCCTTATATTAAATGAGTACAGGGATCTTCCCTTTGGAATAAATATTGACAAACTAATGGCTGCCTTGTCTTCAGCTAACCATACTATGATATCAATTAATTACTAAATTCTGCAAGTTAAGGAGAGGCTGAAAAAGGCATCAGACAGGGTTATATGCGAACAATGTATAAAATAATTAACAGGGACTGTATAATGAAATGTAGTCCTTCATATTTGGCTTTAAAAATGCTGATTAAGATATTAATCTGTATGTATATTTATTCTTATCTGTAATAAATCTATATTTAGGTCAATTGTGCTTTACAGCCTTCTCAAAAGGTAATGTGCACTACTGCCAGACATTTAACTCTTTAACAGTTTTAAATAATCCTGTCAGAGCTGAAAATGCTTCTTAGAACAAAAAAACAACCAAACAAAAAGAACAACAAAAAACCCACCAAAATCTTGTAGGCACTAGAAGTGTTGCTCCAACCCAGATCAAAATATTTTCCTTTACAATTTTAGTCTGTTCAGCCCAAGTAAATGAGTGCCTAGGCTAGCAGACACAGAAAGGTAAATGAGAAGAGAGAAAGGACCATCCCTTATCACTAAAGAAATTACTGTTTGTGCAATATAATGTATAAACTATGAATAAAAAAGAAGTTGCAAATTTCATCAACCAAAGAAAGCAAGACATTACACTAATAATCACAACAGGATAAGAGATAAGCTTATTATAGGGAAGTTTTAGCTTGAGGATGACTTACACCAGATATTCTCATTTTGGTTGGACCTGGGTTGTAGAAAAATATAACAATTACATATAGACATTGTCACCATTTGTCTATGGTTACACAGACAAATTATTTCAGCCATCATAACTGCTACAGAGCATCTTCAAGTCAAGAAAATGGTTTTTAAAAATGGTTCCATAAACTCTGAGCTTATCATGGAAAAGACAGTGGAAAAGAACAGCTGAAAAAATTATGCAGTTGTCACTGCAAGTAGGATCCTTCAAAAATATCAGAGAATACTCAAACAAGCAATTTCCGGGCACCTGGGAAATGATAAGGACACGAGTAACAGCCAACATGAATGTACCAGTCATGTCACGTTGATCTAATTTTCTCCTCTGACAGGGTGAATAAGGGAAAAGCAGTAGGAGTCAAATAATTTGATTTTTACAGATTTTTATGCTCCCGCAAGTTGTCTAACAACTAGGAAAATATGCAGTAGGTGAGACTGTTGGGAAGTGCAGAATTGGTAAGAAAAATCTGCTCTAGAGCAGAAAATTAGTGCTTTAACATCAAACCAAAAAGCTGTATCAAAAACGATTCTTCAGGGATCTTACTCAAGTCTACTACTATTCAATATTTTCATTGGTGATTTGGATGAAGGAATAATGTTTTAACTACAGAAGTTATATTAATTCAAGGGACTGCAGACTTACAGGAAGACAAGATCAGGTTGTCAGACTTGAGAAACTATGCAACAGTTCATTTGAGATGAATGCCAACTTCAGAAGGCCAAGACTGCCTACCAGTATAGAAGACTGAAAGCTAAATATGACTCAACAGTGCTGTGCTGTTGGAGTGAGACACACCAGAGCTGATGCATCATCAGAAACAGTCTTGAAATAGGAGTCTCCTACTGTGTTCAGAACTGAATCCTGAGGATCAGGAAGAGTGTACATCAAACGTCAGAGTCCCAAGCAACAAGGCCAGACAGAGATCAGAAAACAGGTTAGGAAAAAATGCAAGTAAAGTTTGGAGGGCTGGCTTAATGACAAGAAAACTAAGGAGATCTCAATCTTTGATTGCATCCAAAGATGGAATAAACAGAATTAAATTCACCTCCATGTGCTGAAGGCAGGGCAAGTAGTAATGTACTAAAATGTTAGCAAGCAGGCTCAGGTAAGACATTAGAGAAAGTAAGAAAAAGTAGTTTAACAATGATGTAGGCTGGACACTGATGAGATTAGTACATTTCCATCTGGTGGGTTGGCTTAAAAACAGACCAAAGAAATATTAGGGATGACAGTTCTCGCTCTGGACCAGAAGGTAGGCTAAGTGAGATTATGATGTCTGTTTCTGTTCTTGAGATTCCCACTCCTATGGGGGTTTTCCCATGGTAAAACGTAAGGATGCTATCTAATTATGTGGAAAAATTGTGTGCTAGGCCCACTATTTTTTACCCTCTGAAGATGGAAATAAACCTGAGGCACGTCAAAAATCTGGACCTAAGTGTAGGTGAAAGGCTGTAATAACCAAATGCAGAAAGGATGTCAGTGCTGGAAATACAGATCAGCTCAGAACCTTATTACAGGCAATGTCTCCTGGAAGACTTACATTCCAACAGTTATGCATGAATCACTTTGAATATTTAAGCAAACTTTTTTTTCCTTCAAAATATGCACATATTGTATCAAGATCAAATAGTTTGCTTACGGTGATCTGTGTTGTTCAGTCCTCACTAATACTAAATCTGTATGCTCTAGTTTTGTAGAAAAACTGGGTCATACTGCACAACTGAAGAAATCCCTCTAGGTTACTAAATGCTTTCTCACCCAGAGGTGCCACATTCCTACATTCTACCCTTTGGTTATTGTAGTGAAATCATAGCTCACATTTTTAGTAATAAACAGGTAGGTTTTCAAAAATATAGCAAAGTCCTATTTTGGAGAGAGAGGGTCAGATAGGTGGTGATTTACTAAAATTGTTATTGCAGTTACCTAATTCTAGGCCTCTGATTTTTGAAGAATGAAAAAAAAAAAACCTAAGGTGTGTAAGGAAAGCCTAGGTCAGACAACTCAAAACTATAGGGAGATTACTACTGAGTGGAAAATGACACCAACAATAAAGATATGCAGTCATACCTTCAAGTAGTGTAGTATATATTCACTTAGTAACTCACTGGTTTTGAAGATTGCCAATAAAGTAACTTGATAAGTAAAACATTAGGAATATTATCTCTAAATCTAAACTTTATCAATAAATGCTAGAAACTGCTGAAATTGCCCTTTACCTTAACATAGTGTAGAGAATAGAAAGAAATGTAACTCTGCTCGGATTTATCAGATTAAACATTACTTCCAAGTCTTTTGGATGTACATATTTGTTAAGTGTTGATTTTCTTACCTATCCACACAGACAAATGTTTTATATTCATTTGGTTTTATAAAGCAATAGTCATAAAGGTGAAGGCAAAACACTATGCAAGAAAGCAAAACAATGATCTCAGCATGAGATATATATATATACACACATATATATATGAACAGAACTATTCTGGGAAGAATCTCTTCTAGCAATCTACAGTGTACTTGTACTAAGGTAACCCAGCAGTAAGAACCACTGAAAAGTGGATGTACAGGAAGGTATGTGCAGCTGCTTTAACATTTCAAGTTGTTGTTGACTCTCTTTGTATTCTTACGGTGTTTAAACAGGCACTAATAGTCCATGGCCTGTCTGATCCTGCTCTTTTACTATTGTTTTTGGCTACCTGGTGCCATTTATTACCCTTTCCCATCTGTTTGCACTGAATTCCCTGCATAAAGGAATAAAAAGCAAGTCTTTGTTTTGTCTTGAGCAAATTCTCACAGAAATGAAACATTTCACAAAGAATGCTGATGAAAATTTTTTCAGCACTGTACCAAAAAGGTAGACTGAATGGTAAAACTATTTCTGTGGCACTTGCTTTCTTGATGAGAGCTTCAGTGGTGAGTGATAGCAGAACTCTCCTTGCAAAAACTGCACTGGCTCATCAGATTCCTTTCTTTTTTAAGTACAATGAATGCCAAATCTGGAGTCATAATGAAGGCATCACAATCATTGTGGCATCACAGTTCTAAGGCAGGTATTGACTGCAGCTGTTTGGATTCCTAGCTGATGTAACTGAGTGTAAAGTGCTGCTGGACTTCAGATGAAAAGCACAGGTTTAAAACCTGATTATCTATCTAGAAAATCCCAGTGCCAAATTTCAAGCTTCTGCTCAGAGGTAGATAAATTCAGCAGTAGTGGTGATTCAAACATTTTTAAATTATGCTAATGCTGGAAAATTTGGCTGTAGGCTCTTTTCAGGAAATGTTATTGAATTGCAAAATCAAAATGCATTGCTCACTGAACTGCTGGCAATGTGACAGGGCTGCTGCTGGTTAGATTACTGCAGGATAACCATGTTAGCTCCCAAAGCCACTACTGAATTGTAAGTATCTGCTCTGAATTCAACTGTATTCACATATAGGGTCTGAGCTGGCAGGGGAAGTGACTGTGCTTTGAAAATTACAGAAAAATAATTTTTACTTGCCAGTAAAAGCAATAACTATTAAAAACCCCAAGCTACCTGAATGACTAATGACTTATCCTCTGCTTTCTCTCAGTATTGCTACCTTTAGTAAAATACACAAGCACAGCCATTACTACTACCTCTGAAACTTTTGAAAGGGAATTGCCACAGGAATTGTGCTAGCTTTCTGCCATCCTATTGCATCAAGTTTATCAGTAGCAATGAGCAATTTCAAAAGCTAAGTTAGTAATAAATAGGTTCCAAAAACATATCAAAGTCCTGTTTTGGAGAGAGAGAGTCGGGTAGTTGGTGATTTACTAACAGTGTCATTGCAGTTATCTAATACTAGGCCTTTAATTTTTTCTAGTGGGGTAATAAAGGTTTCTGGTTTGGTTGTGGTTTGTTGTGGGGGTTTTTGGGTTTTTTGTTTGGTTGTTTTGTTTTGTTTTTTTAGCAACTGTGTTTCTCTTAAAGCTGCTTTGAGAAATGTCTTGGTGATTATAAGGCAACTGAATCAGTGTTCCACAACAATCATATTATTTTTCCAGGCTTCATTTCTGAGGTCATGTGGGTTAAAATATTTTATCCAGAGAAGTTTCTTACTTTAAAAGAAGTCACTCATGTGGGTTTTTTTTTTCTTCCTCCTACAGTCAGGATTTACATTTGAGAAGAGCAGTCAGGGTCACCTGCTGTTAAACACTCCAGTAGGAGTCATTAGTCATTAATTACATAGGAACAACACAAATTCTGACTTTTTGAAGCCATTAACTAGGCAAAACCTGGGATTAATGACAAGAAAGTCAACTGCACTCTTTCTCTCTTGGGAGAATGTAATGCTTAGTGCTGCAAGTGTGGATATAAATAGGTGAAAAAGGTTCATGAATGCAACAGTGGCAGAGTGGAAAGATATGTGTCCTGAAATTGATATAAGAAAGAAATTTAACCCTTTTGACAATTTGATCACATTTTGAAAAAAATATAGTTACATTAAAGAAATTACATATAACTAATCTCATTTATTTTTTCTTAAAAAATAGACTGAGGGCTGAGAGATTTGAAACTGTCATCCATGCAGTGAAACTGCAGAGGCTCATGGACCTTATCTTCCATGAAGTCATCTTCTAGAAATATTTCTAGTATTTGTTGGATTTTAGTTAAAAGCAGTAGCTTGTTCTGCTTGCCCCTTGGTTTAAAGGTAATGATTAGCACTCTGCATTTTTTTCTTTTGTATGGTGATAATTCTTAATATTTTTATTAAGATGGAATGAATTCAAAAGTGTTATTTCAGATAACACTACTCAGACCTATCAATCATTTTACTGTCAGAGCTGACAGTTCATGAGATTTTTATTAGATGAGCAAGTGTGGGTTGCAATGTTACCTGAAATAATTGTGGTTTGAAACAATTGTTACTTGTCCTTCTTTACTCCCACAGGCACTGGACATCTTTCCTGGTATTTAGCTGAGAAACAAAGTGGCCTAATAGAAATTTCAAGGAAAATCAGTGTGAAGTGAGACTATTATTTTTGATCTGTGTTTAGGCTGGATAAGTAGACTAACAGCACTTCATTAGAAGTAAGCTGCTTTTTAGACCTGGGTAGAGCAGATTGAAGTGGGCAGCAGGAATGAGCTGAGCTCTGGGTCTGAAGTAAGAGCAAGTTGCTTCGTGGCTCCTGGATGGAGAGGAGTGGAGCTGGAAATGAAGCCCATGGAATAGCACAGAGGGCTTTTTGGCCACCCAGCTGGGAATGGGGCAGTCTGTGAAAAAGCCACTGGCCTGACTGGTCACGTCATGGAGACTCCGAAAGCCAGAGGAACATGTTCTGGCCAGAGCCATGGGCTGTGGTTTCTGCAGCAAGTTCTGGAAGCATTTTTGTGGTGAAGTTTATTTTTTCTTGAGGTTTATTTTAATTCAATTTTCTTCTTCTTTGCAGCCAGTTGGTTGTATGTGCTGGTCCAATGGCTGTTACAGGAAAGCTTCTGGTTTGAGGGGCTCTGTTGAGCCATGGCTTTAATGTGGAGTGAGGTTGCTTAATGGAGACCTAGTGGATGACAGCTATCATGCTTTAACTACACATTTGTAGTAATTTGCATGAATTCCCCCAGTTCAGTGTTCAGGACTAGACCATAAGCAAGTTAGTGTGAATATAGCCTACTTGATATGTCCCTTTCTGGGTGGAAAGCAGCTGAAGAGAGAGCAGATCTATACAGAGCCTAAGCTGTGACTGCATATCTGTATGAGCTCATCTTTTTTCAGCACAAAGAATCCAATTGCACAGAAACTATTGTCAAGTGCACTGAGTAAACAAGCTGGAAAAGGAAACACTTTCTCTAATCACGTTCCCTTTCAGTCATCTTGGATTTCATTTGTAGCAATTGCAGACGAAGCTCTTGCAGACAGTCTTACATCATGCTCTAAAGAGTTCAAAATCTGCATCAAAACTGTTACAATAGGCACAGCCTGGGTCAAACTTGTTTAGCATTGTGTTTATAATACTTGAACTGGCATGTATTTTATTTCGATTATCAGCTCAAATGCTTAGCTCTGATAATATTTCAGAAGCACCTGATCTTTATTCAGCTTTTTAAATTTTCTTTTTAATAGGTAAGTGAACAAGAAACTGTGTAGAAATGATAGGAAATAAAAAGGATGGTTCTTGATCTTCAGTCAGACACTGTTTGCTTTTAATCTTTCACAAAAATATCTTGTACTGAGACTAAAATCATTGTAGCAGTGCGGAGGCAGTGTTTTCAACTCAATATTTTTCATGTGGATAGCTGAACTTTGTGCTCTACTTCTGTCTCAAACAAACACATACATTTTACAAATACAGGTCCAATGACACTGCAGGAGCTTTGTCAGAGCAATCTGCTTTGTACTTTCAGGCAGAGTCAGTGATGTGATGGCCCCAGGCAGAACTTTATAACTAGAATGTCTAGATTTTTATTATGAGATAACCTAAAAGTGTCTGAGAATACATTTGCTAAGGTTTGGTAAGCATATGTAATGCATAATGTAATCTGGAAAGACACTCTGTAAATTAGTACTGATGGCTTCCTGTTGCCGCCTTTGTCTTGTTTAGTGGAAATATGAATTGCAACTGAACAAGTTGTGTTTTCCTTTCTATCTGATGCCACTGCTCTTCAAAGGAGACCAGGGCCTGGGGTATTTATGCAATAGGAATTATTAAATTAGAATTGTCTGCAATCCTTCTGGTGCATCACTTGATACAGTGGAGACAAAACTCCATAAGAGATACATGCAATACCTTCCTTAAATGCCTTTTCTACCTTAGGAAGCCTGAAAATGTAGCAGTTGTTATGAAAACTTGTGCGTGTACACCCTTTTACATCTGCTGAAAATGAACTTCTATTAGGTGTTAACAGCAGCCTCTGATATCTTGTTCTGCCTAAGGCTACTGGTGTGCTAGAACATAAATTAGATGCTGTAGATCATAATGAATTTTACTTTAGCCTTTAGCCAGGTAAGTCAAAGAAATAAATCTGAAAACACTGAGTTTAAGAAGGGAAAATCACTGAAGTGATTCTGGAAAGTAAAGTTGAAATATGGTGCTTCAGTAAGCCCTAGATATTTATTAGTACTAATGGGCTCACTGGAATACTTACAGATCTCAGATGTGTGCTGTGTCAGAAATGTGCTATAAATACCTCTCAGGAAAACAGGAAGGTGAAGGCCATGCTCCATAGTAAACACATGTAATCTAAATCCCTTCAGCTCAGTGAGAACCACAGTATTCACAATGCTTGCTCTCACATTTCATTCTTAAAAGGTAGAGAAAACTAACATTTCTGGGTCTTTTTACAATAAATTACAGTGAAAGAAAAAGCCATTCCTCCATTTCAACACTTCAAAATACACACACAGTCTTTGATGTCCCACTTGTGCCTGCGGATTTGAAAGTGACTCGGGTAGGAGTCTGAAGTAAGCTGTGCTCCAGCAGGTATAAAATAATCCCTCCCACATGCACTGGTGTGGAAGGGGTGAGGATCTTGTCACTCACAGGGATGCATCCTCTGCATCACCAACATGTGTGGGCTGGTGAGTACAAGGCTCTCGTGACAGCAGGGAGGTGGGAATGTGCCACCATGTGCATTCATTCCCTAAGAACCCTGAACATCAGGGTTTGGGTTTTTTTTTTTCACATGAAGATATATTCTTCTTCAACTGAGAAATAAGGGTATGCTTTTGCTCAGTAAGTGCTGTAGTTACAAGCACTCAATACTTAATTTTGGCCAAGCTGCAATTACCTTTAGATTTAAAGGTAATTTAAAGGGTTTAGCTGGAACTGCATATTTACATCACCAAGAAAATGCCTCCTTGTGTAAAGATAATCTGGACTCTTCTGTGGCCTGGCATGCTATTTAGTGAGGAGTTGCTCCAGTTTGTTGTCTCCAGCTGATTTTTCATTGTATAAAGTACTTCTTATGTTCTGGAAGTTTTCATGTGTCTCTGGGCAGGGCTTAAAAAGCTTGGCTTGTTCTGTTCTCTTTTTTTTTCTAGGAGGAAATGTAGCTGAGAAAATTGCAGAGTTTTGAGTGATGGGGGGATATGTAGGACACAGAAATTGAGATGAAAATTAAATGCTTGTGATTTCTGAAATAGAACATGAAACTGAAAATTTGCATTCCTCTGTAGCACTTCAGAAGTGCCTAACTTTTGCTGAACACAACTTAAGCTTTGAAATCTGTTTTTTCAGAGCATGGGAGCACTCCAGCACCCTCATCAGCTAGCCTAATGCTAGAAAACATACATGACACCAATAATGATTCTCTTCTACAAGAGTGTTATTGCTGAGGTGTTCCTAATACTGACCTTCATCTAAATTCCCTTGAATTAAGAGAGCTAGAAGCCACAATACATTTTATAACTTATGAAAACCATTTGATTGCTCATGCTTGGAAGTCCTACCTGCTTGCAGCTTTTCAATGGGCACCAGCACAATACTGTGAAAATGGAGAGTTAAGTGTTCTTTTTCAAGATTTCTAATTCAATACAAAAGCCTAACAGTACAAACTTGGCTTTAATAACCTCTTATTTGCTCATAATCTCCCAAGTTAAAGATGAGAACAGGCTGTGGAATTACAAATATCTTCCCATGCAGTTAAAGACCATGTTTCTATATTGTTTTCTCTGTTCTCTGTCACTACTTGGTTGTTCTGTTCCCAGCTATTTTCTGACAAGGGAGTGGATGTCAATTGACTTTTCATTTGGTGTAGCAGAATGCTAATTATATTATAAACTTCAGTTGTGTACAGCCATAAAGTTTTGGAAGTACACCTCCCTAACTTCTGATTATACCTCAGGAAATGAAAGAATCTTTCTGTACTGTTTAAAGTGAGTTACTGCAAGGTTTGCTGCTAGCATTTATAATGTGAAATTTAAGACATCCATTCCACATTCGTGCTAACTCTTTCACCAAGGAATATTCTGCATTTCATGTAGTCAACCTTAATTTTTTTAAGTGTTTTATTCAGCTCCAGGTTCACCAGATTCCTTTCCTTACAAGCTACTTGTCCAGCTGTTCAAGAGCAAAAAATGAATACAAGAGCAATGAACCACTGTCTTATAATTATATTACGTTAATATCCCTCAATACATCCCACATGTAAGGGGTTTTAAATTCCTCATGCAATTTCTTAGTTGCAATATTAAAGTTTGTCATTGAAAGTGCTTTAGCTTGTTTATCAGTCATGGGCTCAGGATATGAAAAGTGTTCCTTTTAGAAAATTAACTATTTTCTTACTAAAATCAGCTATTGTGACAGGTACTATTTTTGAACCAGAAGAATACCAAGACCTGCAGAAAACTGTGTGGAAAGGAAAATTCAGTAGGGCTGAAACTGTGGTTCAGATGAAGCTGTGGTTGTGTAACCAGTGGCTCTGACTGGAATTAAGAATGTGTAAAAGTCAGTTGTGCAGCACGTACATATAGAAATAGAAGCACACAGGTCACCTCATCTGTGAGATGGCACCATGGACCATCTGAAGTGGAGAGCAGCTTTGAGAGATTGTCCAAAGTGAGCAAGTCTTTTAGTGACTCACTAATCCTCTGTAAAAGCTGTCAATATACCAGCTGAAACTGCATTAGCCAGTAAATGTCCTGTGCTAGCCACTAGTTCCCTGTCAGTACGTAGTGTTGATCTCTGCTGCTTAAAAATAGTATCTTTTTCCTCAAGAAGAAGTGGTCAATCACTACTTTTAGAGACAAGATATCTGTTCTTAGTAGTCAAGTTATTTGGAAACCATGGTTCTGCCCTAGTACTTTGCTAATAGCTGAACTAGGAGGAAGAATATATTGCCATCTTGAGATATCCTTTTGGTTTTTTTCTTTCTATTTCTCAATTGGAATTTGGTTTGGGATGTCGAAGAACTCAAACTTCTTACTATAGCCATAAGACTCAAGCATAAAATAGACTGGGGTTTTTGGGGTTGGGGTTTTTTTTGTCATTTTTTTTGTATGTTTATAGAATACATCATGTTGTGCTCTTAGTAATAGAAAATCAGGCAAGTTTGCATTGGGTTTCTTTTTGGTACTTTTGGTTTATCCACACTGACAACAGTGAAGAGAATGTTGTACATAGACTATTAAAGATGTAACAAGCTGTTTACTTGTCTCCACAATGGGACACAAATAAGGTACTGCATGGAACAAGCAACATCTCCCCTCAAAGAAGAGGAAGGTTCAGCTCCCTTCTTTATCATCAGCTTAGTACATAACTGAAACTAGGAGGTTTCTGTGGCTGTATGTCCACATATCCAGTTATTTACATATTTAAGAGATTCTGGGATGACCTTCTTTAGTCTGTATTCTGTTAAAGTGGGTAACTGTGACTCATGATCAGCTGATGCTTCAGCACATTTACAAGCTCCTTCACAATCTGGAAAATTTCGGACATATCTTTATCAGTAATAAATGTTGGTAAAACTTAGTCCATTCTTATGTGCCATAGTTTTTTCTGGTTAAAAAAAAAAAACTAAAAGCATGAGAAAGTTGCAGCTATCTAACTGATACTGAAACATGGGCAATGTGGCTAGATACGGGCAAAATCCACTCAAATGAGGAAATGGTTTACACTTCACTAACAAAGATTTTGGCTCATAAAAGTTGTTCTCATGCTAGCAGCTGTATGTATATGAGAAATAGCTATTCCTCCATTTGTTTGAATCTGTTTACAAATCAAAAAATAAATACTGTCACATGAGGAAGACTTAGTCTCATTGCTTAGAAATGTTGCTGTTTAGAACCTAGACACTGAAGAAAAGCCTTGCAAATATGAGATACACCTAGTCTGTGCCCATCTCTGATGTCTCAAGCAATCTTTTTCCTTGGCAACTTAACTATCTGGGATACCTGAAAGATATATAACATGTTAGGGGAGAGAAAGGGAGAGGTGGTCCATAAAGTCTTTCACTCTCTAAGGTCTGCTATGCAGACAGACACTATGATTAAAGCAGTAACCTAGCCTGGCATCTGATGATAAGAAAATACTTTCACTTCATCTGCCACAGTAATAATTATGGTTAAAATAACCTTTCCAAAAGAGTGTGTTGTTCAGCTGATGTTTGTTCTTCCCACACCACTGTGTGTTACTCAAAATTGATACATGATCGAGATGACTAAGACACCTGAAAAGAAAGAGCATCGTTGCAATAATTTCCTTTTTGTGCTCCTGCTACTAAACATGAATAAAATTGCCCTGGTGCCTAAAGACTCCCAGGTACCATCTGCATTTTCAGTAGATGTGCAGTGATTGTTCTCAATGCTCTGCTACACCTAGAATGCAAGACTGATTTACATAAAAAAGTATAAATGCTTTTTGCCTCAGACATTGTGAGGCTCACCAACACAATCCTTTTTTTTTTTTTTTTTTTTTTTTTTTAATTCATAAAAAAATATAAGGTCAATCTGTACATTTAAGGAAGAGCAATCTCAGATGCTGTAGTTTGTACTGATGCTCAGATAATCCTTTGCTATATGCTAAGGTGTTCTTCCTTTGACTTGCATTAGCCTCAGCTGCAATGCTGAATTTGGCCTACGTGCTTAATCTGAAGACAGTTCCAAAGGTCTGATCCAAGTAGGATCCCAGCTGCAGGACTGGGATACTGGACACTTACTGAGTGAAGTGAGCCCATTTTTACTGTATTAAACCGAATTCTAGTTGTGGCTGAGAAATAACTAAATAATATTTATGACATTCTCAATTTCCTCCTGTTCACCTCCTTTCATTCACTTCTTTTTCCACCAATTCTGTTACTTCTATTTTTCAATGTCTTGAGGCATATATTATAATTTTAATATTTATATAATTTTCTAATGTAATATTAGGAGTTATAACCACTTTTTTGCAAAGGAGGGCGCAACTTGTATCAGTGACATAAATTTAACCCTGCTGGTCTTAAGATGCTTCAATGTTCCAATATTTCTCAATTTTTTCTCCATCAGGACTTTCATTTAAAAAGATATTAACAAGCTAGCCTTTTTAAATGAAAAAAGGCAATGGCACCTTGTTCTTTCTTTAGTGGTCTCTTATTAAAAAAAAAAAAAAATAACAAACAACACACACACACACAAAAAACCAAAACCCAAAACCACAAAGAAAAAAAAAACCAAAACCCAAAAAACCGCCACAAGCATCCTATATAGTTGGTAAAGCTGCTGAAGATTTTGATTACTGGCTAGGGTCATTTTAGGTCTCTCTGTGGAAACAGATGTGATGTACCCTTAGCTTAGATGTGAGAATTTAGGTTGAAAACCTTGCTGAATCAATGAACCGTTTTCAGGAGGATCCAAAACTGAATGCAACTTGCCAGTAGCAACCTCCAGAGAACTACTCTACACCTGGTGCTGATTCATAGATGCAGATCAGACTTCAAAATAAGCCCAAGCATACAGATAAAAAATGTTTTATTGACCCGTTCTTCAAGTTTTATTCGAGTGAATTATAAAGTCATCCAGTTATTAATCCCTGTAAATTAGGTAGCAGAGAAGCTGTTGATATTTGGAGTCTGAGACAAAGTTGAAAAGATAGCAGAAGGTCTTCAGCCTTGAAGGGACCCTTGTATGTGGTTGTCTGAATTAGCTTACTGATTCATCTTGTATTCAATTTCCTGTTTCAGTGAGGTCCAGGAAGGTGCCTGACAATTTGGCACCACTGATAAGTGTCTGTGATTCGTAACATTGGACTGCAATGCTACCAACTCTTTCAACATCCACAGAATGAGTAGTATAAATATACCCATCTGAAACAAATTTAATCTTAGATTCTTTAGGAATTGTTAGATGTGTGTTATGGGTCCCGTAATTCAGGCACTGTTGATTTTTCAGTGTGAAAGTTCACAGTGGAAGATAAACCCACAAGAGAGTAACTTCAGAAGACATGAAAATCACATGTGAGTTACACTGCCAGCAGACTTTTGTGTTACTCCTGCTCATCAAAGGCATATTTATTTAACTGTATGAAGGCAGAGTTCAAGTTATGTATTGCCCTCAGGAATTGGAGATATGGTAATTTGATGCTGTAATGGTATATATCTGTTATAAAGCAATAAGGTAATAAGGTATCAGGAGAAAATCTATTAAATTTTGGTCAATGCAAGTGATATAGTTTGAGTGGAGACAAAACAGGTATGTACGAGGTAAGTCTGCTTTGATCAATACCTGACTGACACTGATTGACACTGATTCTTAATGTCACCAACACAGTCCTTGTCAACTATTTACAGATCACTCTCCTGAGCTCATGTCAGCAAATGCATGCAGCAAGCAGAACAAAACCTGCATTCTCCTATTTTCTGCTGGATTCATCTTAATGGTGTCTTTGAGAGGCACATTTTGATGAGGTCCCTACAAACTGTCAAAAAGGAGAGTGTGTGGAGGGTACACACGCGCTATGCTTGTCCTGTTTTTTCTCTTTTGTCTTTCCTCATAAATCTGAGGGAGACAGGAATGTAGATGAACATCCTACCTAACACCTCCATCTTGTTCAGATTATCACTGACAGGGTTACCAAAGTAATCTCTTTGCATGCTACTTGTTGCAAAGAACTGTCTGAACATCACTGTTACTTGTGTAGTCAGTGGTGGAATCTGTTCCTAACAGTAGACCAACAGTTCTCCAGAAAATGGCTTATATCCTAGGGAACAGCTGAGGAGGAAACACTGATGGCCAAAAAGAAGAATTGGGTACTTAGCACTACTGCTTCTGTAGCCACAGACATTCTCCCTTTATTCAAGGAGCACCAATCCAAGCATTCATCTTTCTCGTGGCTGTGGCATCCAGCAAGATGAGGTTGGGCAGACTGAATGCCTTTTAGTGCTGCTTCCCATCCACCCCAAGGACCAGTTCTGTTTTCCTGCAGGCACTCTTGGTTTCCTGCCCTTGTCCAGTGATAGCTGATACAGCATTGCAGCTGCTGACAGACACACAGAAGCTCCTGCCACGATGCCCTGCTCTGGGATGGAAGATTCCTTCTCCATCTGGAGCCTGGACACATGATGAACATGCTGAAGATGCTTGTTACTCCTTATCACCAGACAAACATTACCAATGGGATTCCCCTCTTTCAGTGACATTTGTGTTTTCTTCTGCAGTAGCTTTGTAATTTATAGATGCCCAGGTGGGTTGGATTGATGCCTCAGCTAACCTCTGCCAAAACAAGAAAATGCATGAGTAATGTACTTGATCTCATGCCTAAAAAAAGTGACTCCAAAGGCAAAGTGAGGAAAGGTTGCCTAGCAGAGCAGGCTTCTTTAGCCCATGAATACATTCACTGCCTTGCTTTGCTCACATCTTTCACTTACTCTGTCCTTTCTCACATTTGCTTTGTTTTCATTAATTGTGATCAAATTTATCTTCCTTCATTCACCTTCCTTATTTCTCACGGACAAAATACTTCCCTATGCTCTCCAGTCTCCTCTAACATCATTTACTAAGCCGCACTGTATGTAGATCCAGGGACAGTCTGAAGGTCTTTTTATCATTAAAACACTGAATACCAATCTTTTTTGATTGTAGCATTATGTGTTGATAGACTAAATTTGTGAAGCTTATTTTTCCACCATAGGCAGGATATTATTCTTAACCTTTCACTTCAATAACTGAATACTCTACTGCACAGTGAATTTTTCCCAAGATAATTGGATGTTGGAATGGAAACGCCTTCCTAACCTTTCTGCAGAAATGATTTAGAAACTCGTGCCTGTTTCTGGCCAGTAAGAAAATGAAGGAAGTTTTGCAAAATCAGAGCATCTTTTATTGTGAGAGGTAGGAGTTAAGATGAGCAGTAGTGTCATTTTGGGTTAGGATATTCTGTGTTTTGGAAGGGAAAACATAAACGCATTCCTAGAGCCTGATTCTATCCAGATGGGATTTCCAAAGCCATGTGGAAGTGCTGAGTGCTCCGAGTGCCCACTTCTATCAGACATTGAATTTCTGTGAGAGCTGCTTTGAAAATGCTTCTGTTTAGCCTGGCTGCACTGGGGAAATTAGCCCGAAGGGCCTCCCTTTTTCTTGGAGGCTAGAACAGTCCAAAAAGAGTTTCTAAACAAGTTGATCAAGTTTCAAGAATTACTACAATAGTACCAAGGAAAAGATGACAACAAGATACTTCTGAGAAAGTGTTTTTTCTTGAGTTTTGAGGCAAACAAATGTACCCCAGTAGTTTGGAGTGCTTTTTCATATGTTTGACTTCAGGCACATGATTTATTTCTGATACGCACTGCAATATGTTTCTGAGACATGGAATTCAAAAGAGCAAGGAGTCTTCAGTACTTGTTTTGTATAAAAATTAAAACTCCCATTACTTTTGGGAGTTCAAGTAGGGAGTTCCAGTAAGGGAGCTGTAAGTGACTGTGGTTCGTTTAAGGTTACTTTGTGAAAAATACTAGTGAGGATTGGCAAGAAAAATCTTGCAAAGGAGTCTTGGTTAATGGTTTCACAGGTAGGCTTAAATGAACATTTGCTTCTGTACCTGCTGGCATGAGCCTTCCCACTCCTGAGGATGAGAAGGAACTGCTCTGTATTACCACCACTTAGCGGCTGCTTAAGTACCTGGTTTATAGTCTTTGACTTATAACCTTCTATGCTATTGAAATAGGCATTGAGAAGCAGGAAAACACGCATGAATAAGTAAATAACCTGCCAGACCTAAGCTTTCTACACATTTGATGAGTGTGAATGTAGCTTGGACCACCAAAAGTGTCTTGTGGATGCATTATTTATTTGGATTGAAATGTGCACTTTGTTTGGCTTTCCTGCCAGCCAGAAACTGAGGGTTGGCTTCACAACTGTGTGGAGCTGTGAGCAGAGCTGGTACAAATCCCACTGGATTTACACTTCTTATTTAAGTAAGGAAATTACTTGATATTTTGTTTCACCCAGTAATGGAAGGATTTCCTTGCCTTGAAGGAGATTTGCTATGGTAAGTGTTACTTGCATGTAGAGATTAGATAAACAACTATATCATCCTGCTTTGATACTTGATTTGTTCCAGGATAGACTTCTCTCTTTGGGCAGAACCTGCTGTCAGATTTATGCTTATGACTGAGATGAGTTTTTCTCTCAACTGAAGTGTGCAGTTACACCTCTGCATACAAGAGCAGAGATATTCCCAAGACTGTCCTATAGTGATAGGATTCAAGGCTAGTTAATGGATTTTAGGGTACATTATATGCTTTCTGCAGGACCAAGAAGTATGAAAGCAAAGCAAGAACATTTAACTCTGTGGATGCCCTTTGAAAGTACCAGGAGAACTCTATGGAGTGAAGTGAAAACTGCAAAGCTTTTGAGAAATAGTATAAAAAAACCCATGTTTAAAAGATGGCCTGGATTGATCAGAGGCTGGAAGCAGAATGAGGGCTGGGCTTCCAGCATACTACCTGGGAAGAAAATTAAACATATGCATCAGAACAAGATTTTATTACAGTTCAGGGTAATTTGCATTTTAAAAAATAAATAAATAAAAAATAAAAAGGTCTTTGCTGAATCAAGGCTGAACTCAATACAATTCTTGCTTTGCCCTGGTAAGGAAAACATACAGAAATCATTTTCATCAATTTGCTGAAGACATTAGAGATATTTCTTAGGATGTTGTTATGCTACTGAAATAGGCTTCTGAACAGTAGCTGGTGCAGAAAATCCTGGCTCCTGGCTGTTATGGTCACATCTGCTGATTCTTACAAGACTCATTTTTGAGTTCCTCTGTTCAGAAAACTTCAGTCATAGCTCAAATTCCTCACATCTGCCTCTAGTCTTTGCCATACAAACAACAAACTATAGTGGGAATACTACTGGCAATTGATATTAAGGGCTACAGTTTTTTGACTAAGTCTTCTGAGGTACTTTATTTTAACCACAGAATATGTCTGTTTCAAACAGAATTGAATTTTTGTGGAAAAAAATTTTCACTTGCAACTTTTCAAGTGCAAAAGGAGTGGGCTGTGAAAACTCTAGATATGGTCTTCTGAGTTATACTAGTTAAAAAGCTACAAAGGTCATTTTTTTCCAATATTTTTCTTCTTCTCTGTGCTTGGAGACCAAAGTAAATTGACCTAATTTTCTTTCTTTTACTGAGTTTTCTTTTTAGAGACTGTTAGCAACTGAATATTATGTTTTCATTTTTGTACAATTATAGACATTTTAATGCACTAGTAAGATCTATAAAAGTTTCAAAATTCCTCCTTACCCATTATTCTTCCCAGAGCATAAGTACACACAAATACTGTTCCAAAGTCTGAAAGACTTCAAACTGAATTATGCCTTCAGATTCTTTTAGAGAAGCAGACATTTTCATAAAAACACTTGACATTGACCTGGATTTAATCCAGACTAACACATTTTCATTTTTTTCATTATCAAGTGTTAGGAAAATGGCCATTTCAGAATATTTTTGCAGTTAATGCCATAAAGAAATAGGCTTTGTGGAATTTTTATGTTCTTTACAGGAAAAGACAAGCCTTTGTTGTGCTCTTAGACCCTTGCATTTTGAGGTTGATATTAAAAGCTATTATTCTCAGCATTTTAAAATAACCATTTGGAGTGTTGGAATTATACTCTTTAATGTTTTTTTTATTTCTTTGCCAATAATAACATATGTTCAATAACTATTGAGAGACAGCTGAAGGAGTAGCACAGTAATTTTCTTTGGTATACTATACAATATGTGATGAACTCTACTTAGTCTTCAGTTTTGCTTTAAACTAGTAAGAAATGTTCTTAAAAAATGCTATGAGGCATACATGAAAAACAGGTTTATTTCTTCAGTGAGTGACCCACGCTGAAGGAGTCTACCTCTAGTATCAAATATTTTACTTACTATGTCAAATTGATGATCCACTGGTGGTGGTTCCCCTCCCATCAGCATCTTGCTCCCAAATGCTCTGGCTGCCCAGTTCCACAGGGCATCAGGGTTGGGACAGCAGAAGGCCACTTCTTTCTCAATTATGGCAGCAATTGGCTCTCTTTAGGCTCTGAGCAAAGGCCTTTTCCAAGACATTTAGAATTCACAGTATTGCCTGAGAAAACATAGCCCTCAAAACCCTCACAATCTCTTAAATTTCCAAGGATGCCTTAGTATTTCTGAAAAAACGGACAGACCATCTACACAGCACTGCTCCTTTCATCAGCTTATGTAATTTGGGGCTCAAATTTGAGCTTTTGTTGACATTTTTTATTCTGCTGTTTTTGTCTTACATACTTGAGCACAGATACCTACATGGTAGTGGGTTTAGGGGCTTTTATTTACATATGTTTTCTGAACTATGCTCAGATGCTTTTCTCAGAATGTGAAAAGCAAATATTTCAAAGCCATCAGAAACAGAGAACCAGTGCTTTTTCTAATTTCTTCATACACCATTCTATTAATTTCTGGCAAACTGCATTGTGTCTGCACTTTAGGATCCAGCTGTTTCTGAAATCTTCATTATGCTCATGGCATAAGAAGCTCTTTCATAGTACTGCCAAGAGCACTGCAAAAAGTGATCTATTTCAGCACCACTGAGCTTCAGAGCTACTTTTAGTATGTGTTAATCTATTTATCTTGACAACATTGCCTACTATAAGGAAAATAAATAGTGAGATTTTAATTTGACTGCATTCCCATTTTACTAAATTGAAATGGAAATTGAAAGATATTACAAGAGAGTGCAAAATAAAGATATTGACAGAATCAGTAGCCCACATCAGAAGCACACCAAATTCTGTATGATGCCAAACCCTTACCTAAGTTTCTATAACTTTAGGATGCCTGTTGGCTTGTTGACTTGCATTGCTTCTGAAGAGTGGAGGAAGTCTTAATGCCCTGATCAGTGGCATGCAATTAAAATATTTGTCTTACTTTTACATCCAAGTGTTTTGAGTGTAAAGTAACTCTTCTGCCCCCAAAACCGAATTACAATACTTCCTCCTTAATTTTTCAATACTTTTCAGCTGTTTCTGATGCATGCTGAGATAGTGCTTAGAGTTTCCATGGAATATCAGCCTTTATGTGTGTGATTTAGTAAGGCATGCTTATAGTAAGCACAGATCTAGTCACACTTTATCTTTTGCATCATAAGTAATTCAAAATGGATGGGTCAAGTAAGGTTTCTGTATCATTTCTAGTTTTCATGAAACAGCTTTTGGCAAGACTCATGAAGAATCACTTCAGATGAGCATAATTTTTATTATAGAAGCAAGACAATGAAGTGACTGGACTAAAGATATGATTGTCTCTTGTAAATAAGCAAAATGAAAGGAGAACATCTGTGACCACAGTAGAACTCAAATAATATAAAATTTAACATATTCTACTTTGGAAGACTTGAACTGAATCTAAAGTGATAGGTTGTACTCTGCCACTTGTCTTTCTGTACTTGATCTATAATGAAAAATACATTGAATATCACTTTTTTGTAGACAAAATGGGTTTTATTCTGTTGAAAGTTAGAATAATTTAGCCCCTAAACAGCCAGAATACGCATTCTGTCACAAAGGATGTCTTTTGAAAGCTGTCAGTAGAAAAGCATGTCAGCTGTAAAATATTTCACAACTTCTTCAATTCAGGTTTTAAATTACAGACAAAAAAGCCTGCTTAGCTAAACAAGACATAAGGAGAGACTACTATTAAAATGTAGTTTAGTACAGCTTTATCAACTTGGCTTTGAAAAGGATGCTTTCAGGGTAACCTAATCTCTGTAAAGGTGTTGGCACATGTTTGAGTGTATTCTGGATGTCATAAATATCATGAGGGGATTTTGCAAATCTGCTTTTAATTTGAGTGTACGATGTCATGCTCATCTAAAAATCACACTTCATTTTGTATTTTAGAGTTAGCAGTAGATTCCAAGCCACCAGCTGCAAGCATGAATTGAGAGGCTGGATTTTATAGCTTTTAGATGTCCCAGTATATTTGTGTTCATTTATTTTCAGAGCAATGCTGTGACCATTCAGCTGGGAATTGCTGCTTTATTGGGTGTTTCAGTGACACTCTCCTCTGAGATGTCTTCATACTCTAGCTCCTCACTATTGATGGTAGAAACCATGAACAGATTAAATTTCCATCTCCAGTGGCATCCTCCATGCATGTCCTTCCCAACCTGTGGCTTTTGCATGCTCATGGCACTGACACCAAAGTCTCAGCAATAGAAAACTACACACTTGGCTTAAAGGCCAAGCAGATTCTAAAAATTAATCATTTCATCTTTTCTCTACAGCAAAAAGAATTGACTGACCTTTTATTTTAAAAGGAAAAGAGAGTTTCTGACATACTGTATAGTACCAGGATCTGGATTTTTAAAGAAAAAAAGCCTAATGCTTGTGGTAAACCTGTGGAGAAGCAGACATGGTTGTGAGCTTTGAAGTACAGAGTGACTTGGTCTCTGTTGGAACTGCTCTTGTTGAGACTATATTGGAAAACTGCTTTTTTTTGGAGACTATGTTGGACAACTGCTCTCAGTCCTAGGTCTTGATTCTAATTTTGACCTTAGTTATACAAGCCCAGATGCCAGTAGTTTGTCTTGCACAGACGCTAATGGGAGAAAAAAAATTAGCTTTTTAAAATTAGCCAAGTCTCAAACTCATATTTAGTCTCAAATGCTAGAAATTACCTAGAAGGAAAAAAAATTATTCATGTTATTATTCATGTCATGTCATACTATTTCAGGTACAATATTATCTGTATCCCCTGTTTGCTTTATTTTTTTAAAGGTCAGGAGAAGGAGAACCCTGACCATTGGGGTTAACTCTCTTCCTTCTTAGTTTAGGCTGGTCGGTTCTGCACCTGGGTCAAGGCAATCCCATACACCAATACAGCCTGGGAGGGGAAAGGGGTGCAGACAGCCCTGGGGAGAAGGACTTGGGGGTGGTGGTGGACCAGAAGCTCAATATGAGTTGTGGCTGGGTCCTTGCAGCTCAGAGACCCAACCAAATTCTGGGTTGCACCAAAAGAAGCACAGGGAGCTGGTCGAGAGAGGGGATTCTCCCTCTCTACTCTGCTCTTGTGAGACCCCACCTGGAGCAGTGTGTCCAGTTCTGGAGTCCCCAACAGAAGGACATGGAGCTGATGGAGTGAGTCCAGAGGAGAGACACTGAAGTGATCAGAGGGTTGGAGCACCTCCACTATGAAGACAGGAAAAAGAAGTTGGGGTTGTTCAGCCTGGAGAAAAGGAGGCTCCGAGGTGACCTTATAGCAATCTTCCAATATCTGAAGGGGGCCAGAAGAAATCTGGGGTAGGGCTTTTTACACAGGTGTGCAGTGAGAAGATAAGGGGAAGTGATTTAAAACTTGAAGAAGGGAGATTTCAGTTAGACATTAGGAAAAAATTCTTCCCTGTGAGGGTGGTGAGACACTGGCACGGGTTGCCCAGAGAAGCTGTGGCTGTTGCCTCCCTGGAAGTGTTCAAGGCCAGGCTGGATGGGGCCTGGAGCAACCTGATCCAGTGGAAAGTGTCCCTGCCCATGGAGGGGGCTTGGAACTAGATTATCTTTAAGGTCCCTTCTGACCCAAACCATTCCATGACTCTAGCTATCATTTTTATGTGATTTAGTATATGGTGTTTGAGATAATTGTACTGTGGCTAAGTAATTGACAATTATCAATTGGACAACAACACCCAGATAACAATTGCATTTGAATTAGCCATAAAATACATTGTTAAATGATCTTTGTTCTCACAGTTAAAAAATATTGCCACATCAGAGCTCTAGCAGTTAGCATTTCTCTTTGCACAATGCTATTTGGGACACTGGATGACAGCATTCTAGTTACTGCTGGCTGCAGTGCAGGCAGAAAATACCAGAGCTGAAAACAAATCTACAGTGAAGAACTTGTTCCACAAATGAATCATTTTGTCATTATGGAACATGATAATCAAGACTCTTACTAATTTAAAAATTCTTTAATTATATTGGTTTTGGCAAGGACGGTGTTCTTTTTTTTAACCATCCAGGTTCACTGGTGGCAAATGCTTCCCTATAATTTCTCATAATTTAAAGTGCTTGAATTAGTTGTTGCTGTGCAGATAAGTTCTGTAAATGCAAACTCTTTAGCTACAAATGTTCACTTCAGGAAAAAAAAATAGCTTCAGAAATGCACATAAACTGCATTTTCATTTTTCAGAAAAAAAGAATATAAGTAAAATTTAATTATTTACATGTTAGTTGAAAATTAGCATTAAAAGCCTGCTAGCTGGAATTTTAATATAAACACATAGCTACAGGACTTTGTGTTATTCATCCTTCTCTGAAAAGTGAATTTATTCAACATCACATTTTTCAACTGCTATAACTCAATCTGCTCCCATGATAATACAGATTGTTGAATATTTTACAAGGATTTCTGTTTATAGGAGTCATCCAGGGCATATGCTGAACATTTTAATCTTCTTGGACAGTAAAAATGTCACAAGTGACTCCTTTCTGCCACATATTGCAGGGAGCAAGACTGGGAAAATGACCAATGTTGAGTAAAAATATTTGATAATAATTAATAAAAAACATATACCTTAACCCAGATGGGTTCCCTTTGTCTGACAGCTCTGGAGCATGGGACTGGGCACAAGGGATGGGGCCAAGGCTGGGGCTGCTCTCCAGAGGTGCCACTGGTGCTGCTGGAGCCCTCCCCATCCTGAGTCCTGGCTCAAGGCACTGGAGAAAGAGAAAGGGAAAACACTCCTAGGAGTGAGCATCCTGTAACTGGTTATGGAAGGAGAAAGGAAAATGCAATCAACTAGTAATGTTCTCTGGTCAATTAGCTGGGTACTTCCAGAAAGTGGTACTTTGGTACCTCATGTTGCATCAGGTTTTATGAGTGTGATACCTCATACCAGCACTTCCTTGAGACTAAATGCAGGTAGTATAGAATCTCTGACTTTTCTCTTCCCAGTGTTTATAGCCTATTGTCAAGATTTCTTTTTTGCTTTGCTTTATGGTATTTCTTGCTTTCTTGCTTCTCTTCCTTAATACTCTGGCTAATGTAAAATCAACTTCTTGCCATGAGATGCAAAATAATAATAATGAAACACGGTGATTAAAAATCACACCATAGACTTAAATGACAGACAGTCAGCTACCAACCCCAAAATTCCTTGAATTACTGTTTAAATTTAATCTAAATATCAGAAAATATGAATTCTTTAAAGACTGGGTAAGCTACAGCTTTGCCATTTGACTCAGTGTGAGTGTTAGCCTTGAAAGTCAGGAAGCAGTCTGCAATTGCAGGCATTGTTCTTTCGTTGATGACTCTCCAACTTCTAAGAACATGTGGTAGGGAAAAAAATGGAAGGAGAATAATAAATTAAATATGTAAATGCAAACCTTAGGACTGGATTGATCTGCACTGGTTGCGCTCTTCACAAGTGGGGTGAACCCTGCTCCCCCTACTCCAACATCTGTGGCCTGAGGGACCTCTGAGACTATGACTTCTTCTTTCAGTATTTTCCTGGTGCCATATCTCTGACTTTTCTTCAGCAGTGTGTCAGCAGTCTGAGCCAGGACAGGAGTAACACCTCACCCTGAGGTCCACACTGAAGCTGAATACCATAGGCTCTTCTCACCTTGGCCTGTGCCTTCACTAGATGATTTTGAAGAAAATACAGGATTTGGATCAAAATAAAGGAAGAATGTAGCAATTACTATTTTGTAATTAGTATAGAATAATTATTAGTAATACCATGTTTATGTTCACTAACAGCAACCACCACTGAATAGCCATGTTACTATTTGATGCAAAAAATGACTATCCTTCCTAATAATAGTGTTTACATTTCCTCTCCCTTTCTATAACATACACTATTTGAATTCTCTTTATCCCACTATGGTAGAGGAGCTTTTTTTTTTAAAGCTATTTTCCTTTTATTTTTATTTTACCTATTTTCTCTTCTTAAAAGAAATCAAAACTTTCTGGAAATCTGATAGCTTTGCTATCCCAGTCTAGAGCAGCCAGATACGTTTCTTTGTTAATTAGTGATTCTCTGATACTGACAGACATGTGAGAGAGTGATAAATCAAATTCTAATTTCTGAAGTGAGATGGCATTTGAACCCAGCTAATTTAAAACGTTCTGTCTGTGTCTAGTCTGCTGAAATAATTTAACTACAAGACTCTTTCCCTTAGTCCTATCTTTCCAGCTTGGATGGTTGGGTACACAGAGCAGTGAGACCAAACTACTCACTCATCATGGCAAACAGATGTAAAGAAATCAGGTGCTGTTGTGGATGCAATTTCCTACATTAATTTGCTGTCCTGTTTTACAACAGCTTTGCAGGACCATGGGGCTGCTCTCTTGCCTTTTACTCCTCCTCAACTGGCCACCCAAGGGCCTGAGGGTCATCCCTTGGAGAAAGGTGTTATTTGAATCAGTCTAGTATGAATGTTTTTGAAACACTCGTTTGTCTTTGTTTCCACTGCCATCCTTTCCAAAGCTGCTTTCATTTCTTTCAAATTCTGTCTTTGCTTTTTCATCATGAATTTACTTCCAGGTCTCTTTCCAAGGTATCCAAATGTATCCACATCAGAAAATGGCTCTTTTTCTGAAGAGCTTCTACAATTTTTTATTTCAAATAATGAAAGCCTGATATTGTGTTTCAGTGAAATTTTGATGTGCTTTTTTAATCAAAAACTGGCACAGCCTATAGAAATTGTTTAATCAAAATGTCAATTTTTCACAAAAAACCTCATGATTTAGCACATTTAACAAGTAAATGTAGGCAGGAAGAAAATGGCTTTTTTGTTTGATATCACTGACTTGCCATTTCTATCATTTATTTCCTTACACAATGTGAAATCATTGTCAGCTATGCTTATAATTTAAATACATACTCAATGTTGATAATAGTGTAATCTTTAAGGCATTTAATTGTGTTCACATTTTATCTTCATCCAGGGTTGATAGGCAATGAATCCCTTTCTATACTTTCTTTACTTTTGGGCATTCCCTTATAAATTATGTGGTCTTAATACAGTGTGACCTAGTTCTGCATGTAATAAATGCAGTTCTTCTCTAGCCAGCTCTCCTCATCCGTTTACTTTACCCTCATCTGATTCCCAGAGGAAAATGGAAAGTCTTCCCACGGCTTTTCAAAGAAAAATCAGAAAATGTTTCCAGTTATTCCACGTTCTGGTGGATGTATGTTTTTCATATACTTTTATCTACGTTGAAAAAGGGTAGGAGATTGCATATTACAAGTAAACTTCCATGGAGAGCTAGTTATTAATTTTTAATATAAGAAAAAATTTCTGATGTTTTAGAAAGCTTTGCCATTTGTTTTTGAGAGCCTGGGAAGCCTGCAGAAGTCTTTGTGAAGAAACATTTTTCAGTTTCCTCAGAAGATTTCTTTGGCCAATGCCTCCTTCCCCTCAGTCACAGCCCCAGCACTGTCACTCTGATTATCTGCACTGTTATCTCCTTTGATGCCTTCAGAACTGGGGAGGTCAGGGTGCTCCAGCCCATGCCCATGCCTTTAGTATTTCTGCAGCTACAGTCACAACTCTGTGCACAGAATTCACATTTCAATCAATTTAAAATTTCCCATTTTTAATTACTTATTCCTAGGGGTTACAGGCCTTTAATTCAGTTTCATTTACAGCTGATGCCAATTTTGATATTTTATCCAGTCTTTTCTTGAAATTGTATTTTGGTTTTATGATCAGAGGTTGAAGAATTCTGTTACTTCTGTTAACAGGGGATTCCTTCAACATCACCTTGGGAAACTTCATATGTCCCAGGACAACACTTTGAAATTGTGTATTCTCACGTGTTTAATTAGCAGAACATTTATATTAAAACATTTACTCATCTAGCAGAACATTTACATTAAAAATAATCTCAAGCAATATAATTCTTTTAAGCTGCACCATTTAAATGAGTGTTTTTCCTAGCTGAAGCATGATGTTTACTACTTTGGAGAAATAGCATCAGTACATGGCAGGTAAAAAACAGAAACATTCACCTTAATAACAAAGTCTTTTTCCATAAGCTGCATACATTTGTTTTTCCCCTTTGTCGTGACACACTATTATATTTTAGCTTTTGTCAAAGCCTCCTTTCAATACAGTGAATATAGAGTTTCAAGTGAAAATCACTTGGGATTCATTCCAACTTTTATTTTTTTCATCATCTAATTTGCACAATATCACCATTTATTTTACTTATTTGTAGTCAGATATTTAACTATTTACTCCCCAAAACCTTAAAAAAATGAAGGAAAATTCCCCTTCACATTGGATCTATTGGATATGGATATTGAGCAATTGGATAACAAAGCAGAACAGAAGAGACCGTGATCATACAATGTGATGGCACAGTTTAATGAAGCATTTTAAAAAATGTTTGCTTCATTGCCTTTGGTTGCTATTGCTGACTGGTCATTTCAAGGGTTAGAAAATACTGAGAACAGAAAGTTCACGGGCAGTCCTACTGCCTCCTGTATAATGTGAACTGAATTTTCCTTTTGTTCTGCAGAAGGTGACTATTTTCATTTTCATTTAGAAGATTTTTCTAGGCATTTTAAGAGAAGAGGAAAAAACTTCCAATGCACTCTGTCCAGTGTTCTTTTCTCTCCCTACATGCAGGACTCCAGGTAGGCAGCAACTTCCAGACTAACAGTGCTAGCATCTGTATCAAAATTAACAAATCTTCTGGACTATAAGCAGAAGAGTCAGAAATGCAGTAGGACCTTTGCCCATTAGTATCAAGCCAGACAACCCTGATACTGATTAAAGTGTCAATGCATTTCAGTGAGTTTTTAGGGCACACTATCAAAGCAAGAGTACAAAGGGTACACTATCAAAGCAAGGGGTCTGGGGTACAAAGTGAAAATACTTTCAGTGTACTTTAGAAACAGCTTGGCTCTGGTCTGTTTTTTAATCAGGATGAATTGTAAAGTGCCAAGTCAGCCCTTAAAGAATTAGTAAATGGGAGAGCAAGTGCTACGTACAGTGGGAGTAACAGAGGCTCCCACAGATATACAAGGATAGAGGTTACTCCTCCATACTGTACCTTGTGTTCCTTGTTTGTACATTTATATAAAAACCCAGATTTCTGAAAAATGAGAGTCAGCCTTAGAAAAACTGATGACTGAAGCAGTGAAAGCATTAGCTTTCTCATTAAATGCTGGTTACTGATAACATTAGACTGACCTATATCTGACTTAAACAAGAAAAAGGTAGTTCTAGAGTGCCTGGGGAAATTAGCCATGACTAAATTTTCTTTAAATTTCAGAAATTATGCTAACCATTTCATGCCTTCAAGTTTCATCGTGTGGCTTGAGTTAGGGCTGAGCTAGGTAGCTGTTACTTGGGCTGCTGGGTTCATGAAGTGCAGGAGGCTCAGTGCCTGAATGAGAGCCTGAGGATGAGCTGTAGCATAGCAGCATAGAATCATAGAATCATAGAATTGGCTGGGTTGAAAGGGACCCCAGAGATCATCAGGTCCAACCCTTGACCACTACCACTGTGGTTCCCAGACCACGGCACTGAGTGCCCCATCCAGTCTCTTTTTAAATATCTCCAGGGACAGAGAATCCACTACTTCCCTGGGCAGCCCATTCCAATGTCTGAGCATATTCAGGAGCTGGCTCGCTGACTTGGTTAGTGCATATGGACGGTGAAAAAACAACCCAAAGAAGATCTGAGATACTGAAAGAGCCCATTCCACTCTACAGAGCCTCAGCACTGAGGAAGAGAGGATCTGAATCTGCATTGCCTTCCTACTGCCACTGCACACCAAACTCCCTGCTCTCCTCCATATGGCAGCTCCATAAGTGACAGGTAGATGTAATGCTTCTGTGGTCACCAGAAGCCAAGACCTTTGGCACCCTGTGTCCTTCTCTCCATGGCCCTGGTCCATCCAGGAGTGGCTGCTTATCTTCTTCCAGAGCACAGAGAGGGTGCCAGGCAGGGGAAGGGAAGGCAATGAGGCACAGCACCGTGTTCCATTCCTTTCCACAGGACTTCTCCTGGGGGAGGATAGCACCTGCAAGAGCTAGGTAAAAGAAGATCTTAGCACTCCACATGTGGAAACTGAATTTTACCTCTGTTGCATAGGATCTTTGGGTCAGATCTGGCTGTGCACTTAACAGTCACATTTAGAAGTCTTCTGTAAGCTATGGTAAGGGGATATCTGCATCTGCCTGTGTACCCCAAACGCTGAAAACTCATATTTATGCAGTGTGATATTTCTGAAGTACTACCAGTGACTTGAGACAGAGAGCAACTTTAAAGACCATCCTTGAGCCTTATCAAAAAAAGGTCAGAATTCAGAATTATCAAACATCCATAATTTAGAAGACCCAACATTCAAGAGAATAAACCCCATCCTGCTTCAAACACTTGCTCCAAACCTGCTGACTGACCCCAAGCAGTGTAAGCTTCCCAGGCCTGAGCTGATGCACACACATCATAAACCTGCACTTCTGCACACAAAATCCCTACTGGAGGACACAGAGAAACCTGGATTAGGAGCAGTGTCACATCATTGGCAGTGCATAGCATCAGGCTGACTGGCACGTGTCACACTGCCACTGCTCTTCCTAGTCCTGGAGGTGCAGAAGACAAGTTCTATTTTCAGCCATCTGCTATTGCCAACCCAGCACCTTTCAAAAGCCCCCTTTTCAAAGCAACAGTAACAATTACAGACAGCAGAGAAAAAATTTGGAAACAGCAGTATATTCCCCTTAGATTCTCATGTCTCACATAATGAGGTGCTTGATGCCTGCCTCTCACTGATAGCTGGTTACTGCTTGCTTTTATAAGAAATGATTTGCTGACGAAAAGCCAAGCAGCAGAATGCTGAATGTATTACTCTGTAATTTCATGTGAAAAGAAATAAAAATAGCCTGGTATCCTTGAATAATAACTATTGATTTTCTAGTAGTTGTTTTATCTTCAACCATATTTATTGATGGAAGAAGCTCAGTCCCTGTGTCTAATAAGATTTGAGGCATCATGTCTACCTGTAAAACCTTTATATTTTGGAGTAGCTTCTTTGTTACCTATGGAATACACCAGGTATTAAAATAGTTATCAGTGGGCAGGAATATGATAAATATGACAGGGAGAAGAATTAAGAAAATGCAGATGAAACTATGATGCTCATGAATTCATTATAACACTACATTATAGTAATATAATGGTAACCTACAAACTAAATACACTTTCTGGAACAAGAAAGCATGGACTGATTAATTTGTGACCAAACAATTACTTTTTTTTTTTTCTTTTTTTTTTTTTCTTCCCTATTTTCTAGAGCTGCTAGCACAAATATGCAAGATACAAATTTACATCCTCTGTCTAATGTGTATTAGGGTAATATCTACACGTGGCAGACTGGGGTGGACAGAAGTCAGGCACCAGCTGCTGAGCAGTGCCAGAGGTAGGAAGGTGACCCAACCTGGCTGAGACAGCCAACCCAAAGCTCTGCAGAATCTGGAGGAGTCACTGGGGAGCAGTGAGCTGTAGTCAGCCCTTACCCCTGGCACCTTACTCCTGATTGCTCCTGGGTGTGAGTAGTAATGGATTTATGCAAACCAGCCTCTCCCTATTCCTCAGCTTTTGTCAAACAATTGGTTGGTAGATTTTTTTTATCAATAGGCACAAGGTGAAGTCTTTCAGGTCTTGTGGTGAAGCTCCTGGGCTTTATCTGTTGCGCGGGGCAGCAAACTCAAAATAATTCAGGTGAAACCAAAGGAGAATTCATCCTTCATGCAACACTTATTTCAGTCTTGAAAACCTTGGCCAGAGAGTGTTAAGTGTTTGAAAAGGCTTAAAAAACATCAAAGATTTGGCTGGATAGATTTGTGGAACTAAAGTCCAACAGTTTTGTTTTATTGAAACATTTATTTAATATAGAGATATTTCCTACATTCAGAAAACAAAGTATCAGTTGTAGTTGTCATTACATCCCTTCTCTGTTGCTGTTGTCTCCCTTTCACATCAATTATTCACCTCTTCTGGCCTTTTGTGGCTAAATGGACCTTTGATCCAACTTTGTACAGCTATTCTGGTACTCTAAAAAGATGAACTCTTGCATTTTGTAGGTAATTTTCTATGTGACCTTCTATACACAAGGTGCAATCTGACATAGGTAAGACAATTGATGAAGTAAGAGTTTGCCTGGTTATCCTACTTGAGGATCATCTTATAAATAAGTTGCACAGATTCCAAGTTCACTAGAGATTTCAAGTTTCTGAATCAGCTACAAGAGAAACCGAGTAAATTAGTGTATAGGGCACCAAAAAGTAAAGACTATTAAAGCAGAAAATCTAGATTCAACTACCTGCTAAAAATAATGAAGTAACTAAATCTCATTTCTCCACTATTGGTTGTTTCAATCTAAAAGTGCAGATTTCTGTCTACCAGATTATGAGAGGCAGGATTCATCAATTTTTTTAACTGTTTATAACATGTAAAATTATTTTCTTCCACTGCAAGGAAGAAAATGGTGAAAGGAAATAAGTGCTCTTTTTCATAGGTGGTCTTAAAGCAAAATCCTAAAATGTTCATTGTTAATGAAAACCATCAAAAGCCTCTCCTAGGTATTAAAATGTAAAAACATTATTGGAAATAGGTGTTTCTCATGAGAGCAGCCAAGAGGTTTGGGTTTTCCTTAGCCATTTTTATTACTCTTTTTATCTATCAGCTCAGTTAGATCACTCAGCCACTGCATTAGAATTATTTCAGCACTGCCAAGGCTTGAAGGTGGCAAAAATTAGTGTCTGTATATATAAGGTTCTATACTGTTAGCAAAACATGTCCAAAAAATGTGAAATTATGTTACTAGCTCCCAGAATGGTGCTTTCCTTTTGCAGTAATTTCTGGGATGAATACCTTTCCAGTTTGTTTATACATCTGTCTGGAGACTGGCTATAAATGGATGTCCACCCTCCAGTGTAATGTCCCAATAAGAGAAGCAGTAAGTATTAGCCTTCAGGGCTGATGGCTGTACTACAGGAAAAAAGTAAAAAGTAGCCAGGAAATGCACACATTGTGGAAATATCATCAGCACTACAAGTCTGAATCCAGTTGGAGCGCTCTCATTCATATGAGATGTGTCTTTCTGAAAGATCAATAAATGTAGTTATAAAATCCACAACTTATGATACAGAAGGGGGAAAATGCTGCATATTTTCTTCTCTTTTCTGTCATATGAAACACCAAGTAAATTTTTCTTCTTTTTACAAGAATGTGGGCCACAAAATATACTTATTGGACCAAGTTCTGCTCCTCTGTACTGTTAAAAAAGAGGAATAGTTTCAGCAGGAGTAAGTGAGAGCAACATATTCCCCTAAAAGATGTATGAGTGCAAGAATTTTCAAAACAACAGGGATGTAACTTTTCAGAAAACAGTTATAACAAAAGGAAGAATTATATCAGTAAATGTTTTGATCATGTCTGCACATAGTAAAATTAAAGAAACCCAAACATACTCTGCTCCTGACTCGCTAGGGGGAATGAATAACATTAAGTTAAAAAATGAACGATTTATACCTACAAATGTTTTTCATGCTTTTTGCTTACTTTTTCTCTGGCAAACTCCTACTGATCTTTTACTACTGTTGACTCATTGTATGTATGCTTTACTGAGGAAACATCTCAATATCTCTGTTCAACTTGAGCCTATATCTCTTGAAGTCTCCACAGGATCAATTGATTCTGTGCCTGGCTGCTTGCTGTCTGTCATTTCCAATGAAAAAGAGCCCCAGGTCACATAAAAAGCAGAAGTACTTGATGGATGTCTTTGCTGTTGTTTTTTCTTTCAGAAAAAGGTAAAAAAAAAAAAAAAAAAAAAAAAAAAAGAATGAAAAAAGCTTTACCTAAGTGTGACTATTTCATCCCTGTTTCTATGGGAACAAGAACAGATGAAGGAGCAGCTGCCAGACAACAGCTGGATTGCTGCAACTCTGGCCAAGACAACTGCCTGCAGATGAAGAGCTTTATGCTCCATTTGGACTGTCCACTGGATTAGTATTAGTGAATGGTTTCATCTTGAGGTGTGGAGAAACAGGGAACTGCATCAGGTTTAAATAACAGTAAAAGTGTTATGTCCCTGGTATCTCTTTAAATCTCATGGTTAAGAGGACAAGCTCAGAAAGAAATACTTTTTTACTGAGAGAAACAGCACAAAGACAAGCAAAGCCTTCCTGCTCAGGTGACTGAATACCCCTGGACTTTTAAAAAATTTCATAATACTCACAAATTTTGGACACCAGTGGGTATGCCATTAACACTGGTGTGTCAATTCAGCTAAGGGAAAAAGGTACCTAATAGACAAAGGATTGACAGACATGGACAAAAGCTTTTTTACTACCCTCCTCTGGCCCTAGCTCCAATCCCTGCTCCTCTCTACTACCACGCCACACTTCCGTTCTTTCATAAAACTTAACCTTCTGTCCCCAAGCCTTTTACTTCTCCTTTCCGTCCCCACACTGTATACCTTCAGGCTCCCTTGCAAAAAAAATCACTTATCATCTTGTCATTCCGGTCCAGGTATCTTCATTCCTCCTAAACCTGACCTTCTACCCATGATTTCCCAGTCACCAGTTACTCACCAGTGTGCCCATTGTGCCCATTGCTGCTGGTATGAGTGTAGGTACCCCTGTCCTCCTTCCTGCTTTAGGTGGGGTTTCAGGTGTGAGAACACGTTGCATTTAACAATAATCCATCCAAACAAAGCTCCAAAGAGAGAAAAGTAGGGCAATTGAGAAACTTTATCATAGAGCTAATATAGGCTTGAAAAGCAAGAAAGGTTTTCTTGTTATTGCCTCTAGATGAAATTGGGTGTGTGAGGGGAGAGTTCTTCAGGCTGGTGCCAGCAGGTGATATAAATGGGCTTAGTGGTACAACGTGCAGTGGAGCTACACTGACCTAATTTATGAGAGCAGAGAAGCTGGTCAGCTCTTTACAGAACCTAGTGTGCTGGGTTTTTTGTGCTCCACTCCTGAAAATGCTGAACAGGAGCGTTTAGCTATGTTTTGTGCCAGCATAAGAGTGCATAATACAAATTTCTTCATGGGAGACTCTTTTCCTTTTTTCCTAATAGTAAATTCCATCATCTTCAGGTACACTGACTTCTTTCTTTCCTTTTTCATATAGCATCCCAGCCAAACTAAGCATCTCTCAGAAAAAAAAAAAAAAAAGATTGTTGAATCTCTGTCTCAGGCAACTAATAATTTTTTATTAAACATAACACAATAAGAGAGGGTGAAATAAGATAATAAGACATCTGGCTTGTCTTTAGTTCTGTCCATGCAAGCTAATATTTTGGTCTGGTATAATTTTACAGAGTTCAGTAGAGCTCTGCAGCATAGATTTACAAACCTATCATGACCTCAAGTGGAATGATGTTCATCTAAATAAAATACCTGCCAAAGTACATTAGGGAAGAAGTACTCCTGAGTTGCTAGGTGCCACAGTGTTCAGATCTAGCTGGTCTGCCATTAAGTGTTTCCAAGATTAAAAGCAATGGGAACACATCTGTGCAATAATGACCTAGAATCAGACCTGCAGTCATATTATAAAAATACAGTTGGAACATTATCTGGGACCGTATTTTTTCAAATTAGCTGTTGTAAAAATCAATTAGGCTGTGTGTATAAGAAAATAAGAAAACCTGATGAATTGTTGAACTCTAGTAGCCAGTTCTCCCTGTGTAGGTTTTGTCTTTCTTTAAGGATGAATGATGAAATTGGGCTACCTGTGTTCAGAGTTGGCTTTTGGCTCTTCTGAAATATGTCTAGTGAGAAACTTCCATCTGCAGCAGGAAAAGGCTCTTGGAATCCTCTGAGAGGATCAGACTCAAAGTATCTCTGCATCACTTTGAGACATTATAAAAATTAATTCATAGACCCCTATTTCAAATGTTGCCTATGCTGGGCTTGTTTGGTTGGTTGGTTGGTTGGTTTTTTCCTAATTGGAAAGGCAACTTCATGGTGTTTTGAAGAAACTGTTTCCCTGTTTTGTATCCATGTAATTGAACAGGACTGTTTGGAAATGAGAGTAAGCAACATACTTCTGCAGGAGGAGGTGGGGAGGAAGGATGGGAGCTGTCTTGCCTTCAGACTCAAGACATCCAAGGTATTTCTGAACATTAAAGCCTGACTTATTGACAGCCAGGAGGGAAGTACTCAAGAATGATGGGTCAAGTACCTCAGGAGATGAGGCAGAGGTAAAAGCTGGTTATGGGAATGATATTCCTGACAGCCATTCTTTTCAGAAGGGTTATTTTAGTGAGTTTCTTAGCAAGTGCTACAGGCAAACACATGCTCTCTAAAATACCAATGGAAACAAAGCAAGTAATATTTTTTTTTTTTTAAATAACACTAAAAGTGTTAAAAGCCACTCTTCATTGACATCCTAAAGTGTAGGGACCACTGTAAGGAATGAAGTGTGTCAAACTGTGCATCCTGCATGCTTTCTATTGACTGTGCTAGATGTTAGCCTTAGGGAGGCCTCCTGATGGTCTGGCCTCTCAAGGATCTGGTCATTCAGACTTGTTGCATCCTGATGAACAAGAACTTTACCAAGAACAACCAAGGGTCTGCAGACTTTCCATCCTGAGAATCCTCCAGCCTGTGCCTGAGAGCACAGATGCTTCTTTAAGGCTGCAAAGCAGCCAGGTAATATGAAGACCCAGTACTTAGGCACCTCCAGTCGCAGCGGTGGGATAGGTCCCACAAAATTTCAGTCAGATGCTGCTGATCCTCCCATGCAACTGAAGGAGTGCAGACAATGTTAGCAGAGCTAAATGCATGCGTATGTGAAGTTATGAAAGAGCTTATGGGGAGATTTTCGAAATAATAGAAGGGATGTGGAGGTCTTAATTCAAAGTTGGCTTTCACTGAAATTTGCCTTCCTCTATCTCTTAGCCCTTTTTGGTTACAGAAGGTGGCAGTCATCTGGCAAAGTTCAGCAGTAAGAAGATCAGCTGGCAGGGGTTCAGATACAGACACCAATACCAAGAATCACACACCCACTGGCACAAAGATTAGGAGTGCAGTTCAGTTTGTTTGTGTTGGAAAAAGCAGTATAGTAATTTGTCTTTAATCTGCTTTTTTTTCCTCAGAAACTGTGACACTGAATAGGTGGGGCTTTAGTAGAAAAACATGAATGCAATTCCTAACCTGAAATTATCAACATAGGAACAAAAAAGAGCTCTGACCTTCCCCATTTTACCTGTTTTTCTTTGATGTATCAGCATTTCATTTACTTTTAAGCAGGAAGCCCTACTGTGATAAAGCTGTAGTTCTGTTTGCATTGTTGGCTCTTCCCTGCTGTTTAAATGTCAGTTGTTTGGGATTTGCAAAGACATAAGGCTATCAAACAGTCCATGAAGGATTGTCACTCTTAGATCCCAAGAGAAAAAGGTTCTCCTAGCAAACTGGGTGAGAGATGGGAAGCATAAAGTGAATACTTCAAGGACCCTGCAGTGCTGCCAGCATCACACACAAAGAACTCTTTATTTTGTTCTCCAAGAACCTTTCAGCAGCTGAGCCACACCATGACTACCTGTGTGCACCAGAAGGGACAGGCAATTTTCTGAGTGACAGGACAAAATATGTAAGCAAGACACTTTCTTGAGCCAAAATTCAGTACCTACTTAGCCATGTGACCGTCAGGTGGCATGAATGGTGTGGACAGCCTCATCCTGTCCCTGCAGCTCTTTCTGCTGTTTTGTTTTTTTTTTATTCTGAATTACTGGGTTTTGCATAGTGATTTGAAGTAGTTGAAACTGTAGGCATAGGGAATTTATATAGAAATCAAGATTTAAGTATTATGTAGCCAAAGATTAGTGTCCTTTATAGTACCAAGCTATATGCATACAAAGCTATCACAATATATCCCATATATGTAATCACACAGAGAGACAGAAAATTTCTGGCATCACCTGTATTATGTCTCAGAGAAGTAGTAATAAAAATAAGGGATTTTATTCTTTTTTTTTTAATGGCTTGGAACAGCTATAGTCTACTATAGGAAAATCAGAAGAGCCAGAAATGATCTGTATCATACATATTCAACAGTTGCAGAAGAAATTATGAAGAGCTCTAGGATTTTTTTCAAAATAAATAATAAGCACAAAGTAAAGTTAGAGGAACTTATTACCTGATCTTATAGCCCAAGTTAGAAGAAGAGATTATGAGAGACACTAGATAGTAGTTTATCAAGAATAAGCTGACCCACCATAGGGGTTTCCAGCTAACTTTAGAGTCAGGAAGACAGCTGCTTTGGATGTTTAAAATCAGCATTCATAGCATAAGCACAAGTACCAAAAGGGAAAGGATGATGAATGGGACTGATAAACCTGCAAGCATCCTTTTAGGGTGTATTTCAAGATTAGGCTTTCGAATAGCAATTATGGAGAGCATCATTTTTCATTTCAATTTATGTCCAGGTAATCAATTATGCACAGAGTTGGATTGCAGCCCTTTTGCTTCCCTGCTAGAAGAATGAAAGCAAATAAAAATGAGAATCCTGAATGCAATAAACTCTTTTTTTTCCCTTTTTTTTTTCTTTTTTCTTTTTTTTTTTTTTTTATATATTTGATTCCAGTTAGCTGAGCTAAACGTGGATTTTCAACTTTGAAGGAAGCAAACTTGCCATTCAGTCTTTGTTTACATCTAGCCCTTTCTTCGTTTCTAGTTCTGATTGTCCTTGCAATTATTCCTCTGGCTTAGGTTAACTCATGTAGGATTTCAAAACTGAAGGCCGTGGATTGTGCATCACTATTGATAAAGTTTCACCAGTCTCCTACAGAAGCAGGAACTAATGTTGCCCAGCTGGGGTTTCTTGACCCCTGCATATCATAGTGACTAGTACAAATTCCATAGCATTTTCTGTTGCCATGTCCCTCAGGTGTAAGTAACCACATAAGTAAGAGTAACAACAAAAGAATCAGGCTGGCCATATAGAGAACAGGACAGAAATATTCTAAGTTTTCGTAATTTTGCTTACGGACAATTACAGCATCCTAGTGTTAGCTTTGCTATTTGTTCACAGCATTCACAACTATACTATTAAGTTAAGTTGGGGTTTGAGTACAGGAAAATACTTGCCACTTAACATTGGCTTACCTTTTGTAGAAAGATGGACAATCTCCTTCACACTGGGAAATTCCAAAGCAGAGGCTATAGCTCAATAAAACCGGACAGTGCACAGTTCTTCTGGCCCTGTGGTCAGAAATGTACAGCAGCACTAGCTCTCCTACAAATTTTGTGGTAATTAACCTTAGATTCTCTCCCCTTGAGAGGTGTCTTTCTATGCCTCAGAAATATCTTTGGAGATGTTGGAGTCAAGACAGAGCTGAATTACAGCCCACCAGGAAAGGGTTTCCAAAGCATGATCCCATGGGTGTGTGCTGCACACTCTGAGAGGTGACACTGAGGGCATATTTGAGGTCCTGTCACAGACAGTGACAGGAAAAAGCTGGAGGACAGAGAGAACCTGATCAATCTTGGCCACATGATACCCTGGGAACAGTCTGGTGTGTGTCTGCACAATCTCTGCCTGGGAGAGTGCTGGTTGGCAGAGTCTCAAACAGTGCCAAGGAGCATACTAATTCGGTGGTGTGGACTATGAGCAATATACTGCTCAGCTTCAATTTCTATTCTTGTTTTATTTAGCAAAGTAATTGTAATCAGAGGGACTCCCAGCCTGTTTCTACAGATAGTGTGGAAGCCTTCAGCTTCAGCCATCTGGCATAGCAAGCTGTGCCCAGGCACTGCCACAGGCAGAGAGCATGGGCTTCTTGACACTCAGAAATCCTTTTTCTTGTCTGTGCCCTGGTTTTTGCATCTCTGGTACAGAGAGAGTAACATTCCTTCCCTCTGGATAAGGGTCTCAGTATCTTTGGAAGAAAAAAATTTGAAGCTCTGGGGCAAAATACAATCCATGCATTTAAAATCAATATTGATATAGTGATTTCTTAGAGGACCTTCATGGTTTTCCAATATATATTATTCCAAAAGCTTAAAGGGAAAGTTTTATCAGAGACATTTATATCCACAAACACTGCATTTAGTAAGGCTAGTAAGCATTCTTACAGGAAAGACTGCTGAGTTTACAAAAATGGACCTAATGGAGTTATTCATTTTTGCTGAGATTGTCTGGAAAAAAGAAATAGCCCTAAGTAAATTGGTAAAGCCAAACTCATGTTTAAATTTAAAAATATATAGTTTTCAGCTTTCATTATAAAGCATCTTTACCATCTTAAATATGGAATCTTATTATTTGTATGTGTACATATACCTCTATATACGTAATTATTACTCTATATAAGTAATTATTTAGTTTTCTCAAAGTGTGGTATTCATAAGCTTTATTTTTACAGACCTCTTTTGTGGTCTAATTTCAAAATAATCAGCCAGCAGTAACATTGTTTTAAATCTCAAGAATTCATGCAAATACAAGAAGCTCTGGTTCTGGGAAAGCAGAGGTAGATGTCCATGCTAAGGAAATATTCCTTCAGTTTTCCTGCTCCTCGCAGTTTCATACAAAGCCCCATTGATCACAAGGAAATCATTAGTTCTTAAGCTTGAGATTAAGTTGCAAGGTGTAAGATTTGTTATTTTGTATATATATGTTTTGTATCGTGGGACTTCTATGCCAAATCAGATAATGGAAAACTGACTTTTCAATCGAGGCAGTTCTCAGGAAGAAAGTTTGTTCTGCCCCTCTGCCCAGCAGTGCCTTACAGCACCATCTGCTTGTGCTGCTGTGAGAGGAGAAGCTGTGCTGCTGCACACTCCCATCCCACCACAGCTGCATCCATCTCTTAAAAGCAATCATATTTTGACACAACCACCTGTCAGACAGTGATTTTTTCAGTACAAGAAAATTATCACTTACGTGTAAAATATTCTTCCTGGAGAATGTCCCTGTCAGCTCAGTTCAGGGATGAGAAGGATGCTGATGGAGGCAGAAATGCAACACCGATGTCATGGGGTCCAATAGCAATTTTTTCACATGTTATGGCCGTCAGCTTTTGGTGCCTTGGAGCACATCAGTTCTAGAGATAGCAGAAGGTACATACCAGAGCTAGCCTTTAAGCACACAGGACAAGGCAGCCTGGGGAGAACTCTGCCACAGTTTCAGTGTCACCAGCCCAGCATAACTGACCTACAGAGATGCTCTCTCCCCTGTGCTGGTACAGAGTTTCCATGTGCTCAGTACATGGGTGTCTGTAGACATTTACCATGAGCTGTCTCCAAGCTCTGGAAGCTGGAGTAGGCTGATCTTGAGAGGCAGCAGACATGTGGCCTTTGCATGTTTGTACTCTGAGGAGTCATCAGCATCAGAGGGATGAAACACCCCCAGATGCAACGTGCCTTGTACCCATAGCAATGTTAACAGAGATTGGAAGTGCTGAAAAACATTCACATTTCTCAGGTCCAGCTGCCTGGGGAAATCCTCACAATCCCTAGGGAAGGGTGTCTCTTACCTCAGGTAACTTCAGGTTCTGTTAGGAATGGCTGGGCAACTGTGGTTGTGCTCTGCTAGGGTGGGCTTATCCCAAGGCAGCATGCAATGAGACCAAGGCTCCCTGTTTCATCAGCTTGGTTACCTTAAATAAATTACAAAGCCACAGTGCTGCCAACAAACTTTGAAGTGCAGTTGGGTAAGAGCTGCTCTAATTTTGGAGGATGCCAGTAAGTAGAGGAATTGCCCTACACCTCTGTTTTTACGTGCAACCCTGAAAGGAAAGAAAGTTTGACTGCTGATGAGTAAGCAGAGTTTCTACTGTTGAAAATATCCTATATAGCATGGCTATGAGGTTGTGAGAGTTGCAAAATACACAAATAAAAGTCTGTTTCATATAAACTCCAGCTGTGCAGATTCAGCTCCCAGTCAAAGAGGCAGATCACAGCCTGTTTCTCTTATACAGTAACAGAAAAAAAGAAGAAAAAAAAAAAACAAACAAACAAAAAACAAAAAACCCTGCCTAAATTGTGCCTCCATCATCAGATATGTCATTCCAGTCTTTAAGTTTTATAGCTTGAAGCTCTCTCCTTCCAGAGTGAATTCTGAGAGGGGAAAGATTTTAAGGCAGGCTCCAATTCTTCCATATATCTTATCTAAAATGAGCCTATGAGGAGTATGTATGCATTATTCATCCCATGTACTGGATAGAATTATTGGCCAGATGTACTGGCCACCCATTGCTTATGATACATTATCAGTATGGAGCTGTTTAGCTATATTACATTTAGGTGAAATAATGTACTGACAAAGGTGTGCGTGCTTGAGAACATGATGTGAATTTTAAGGCTCAAATGATCACAGGAATTTCTCCTCAAAGTTCCTCAGTTTCCCCAGGCAACAATGCCTTTGGGAATAAAATTGATCTGTGTCTTCATTTGGCCTGGTTTCATTTTAACACATTTCTCTCACTGCTCAGACTAAAGCAAGAAGGAAAGTCTATAAATTAATTACATCCTCACTAGCTCCATTCTTGCTTTCATTTTCTTGCTTCTTGAAACAGACTTCCTTACTTCTCCAGTTTTAGCAGTTTCCTCACTCCTCTTGCATTAATTTATATTTTTAAAATAACATCCAGTTTATTATTTTTTTCAACTGAAGCTGAGTTACGAAAATTACTATCAATTGCATAAATAAGCATTTGTGCCAGTGTTAAAAACATGGCTCTTCAACAACAGTAAACATGTATAGATTTATATATATCTCCTAGCTTCTTTCCCTGGCAAAAATCATGGAATTTGGCACAACTGCTCCCTTTTGCCTTCCCTATTGTGAAGTGACATGTATTATGATGGTACCAGGTGAGTAACTCAGGGATCCAAAGACAAAATTCATCCTCTAAGATAATTATTTGGATTAATATAAGAAAAATCCCTGAGAGATTTTAGTGACTATGAAGCAAGGAAATGGATTGTACTAATCTGTGAATTCTATGGTTCTTTTGTGCTCTGACAGATAAAATGAAGATAATATTTTCCATTCAGTTATTATTCTTAGTGTTTATCTAACTTAAGAAATTAATATTTTGGCAATGTATATGTCCATTACATATTTCTTACGGGACATATTTATACCAACGGTGAGGCAACAATTATTTCCAACAAACTTAACCCTATCAAACAGCTTTTGCACAGCTCTGCAGTACAATTTATATATAAATAGAAATACATCCTAAACAGATTTGTTGTCCAGGCTTAGTCCCTCTCTTTTAATTGCTTTTACACTCAAATCTATTTTTCTCAGATTTCAGTTCTGTATGCTCTTCTCAGTCACGGTCTTCTGCTCTACATGGAGACCATAATTCTCAGTGAAAACAGATTATTCTCAGTGAAAACAGATTACTCATAGGACAAGTTGAGATGGTTCAGCACTGTCCCCACAAACCAGAACCCCTGGACTCCCATAAGACCCCAGCAAACTTACTCAGGATGGCAACCCCTTCTCCACTTGCAGTCCACTGGCTGGAGCCTTGAAGAGGCACCATGACTTTTAACACTCGTCTGGAAGGGACATGGCAGTGTCCTCCAGTTCTGCTCCCAAACTGCTACGTCTGCCTCCGAGGTAAAGACTGAAAGCCTCAGGGGTGTACAAGAGTGCAGCTCTTCTGTATCCAGGTTCAAGCTGGCTTGTGCCCAGCCAGTGCTGGGAGAATGTACTGGTGCAGCTGTACATCTTGAATTATGTACTGCTTAGTACTCTTCTGCTAAGCCTGGAGACAGAAATCTGCCAGTAAACTTTGCATGGCATCAAAAAGAGTTCTTTCAGAGAGGCCCTGAACTAACTAAATGCAGAGCAGCTAAGATCCTAGATTGCATCTGATAGGATCCATGTGGTGGATAGGTCTCCCCTTTGTAAGCCAACCCCAAATGAGAGCCCGAAGTAAAACCCTTCCAGAGAACAGCATGGTGATACTCTCTTTATTCTCCTCCTGCCTAAAAAATTCTGTCTACATCTGTCTTGATATCCTTGGCCCAGGAGCCAAGTGCCATGAAAAGACCATAACAAACTGCCCAGAAAATTATGATATTCAAAGTTTAGTTATTTTATATACAATAGAACAGCTCTTTGAGACTTATGTTGGCACCCCAGGAGAGGCTGCAGTGAGCTGCCTAAGTCACTGTTCTGAGAACTGAGGTATGTTTGTTCAAATTTTGGCTTTGAATCAGGGATGACATTTCACTTTGGGCGCCCCACTGCCTGCTTGCAAATTCCTCAGCAAAGTTTACTCCTCGTATTCTTTGACTTTGTATAAAACTTGTGCTTTTTGAATGGGAAAATAATAAAGTGCTTTTAAATAAATTAAAGTTTAGATAAATGGGGAGACCTGGGTGCCAATTCCTTTGGCACAGGCTCCCCTGCAGACTCCTTACAGTCCTGTAAGGACTACAGACCTCTAAGTCCCACTGAAAGGTTCACTTTCCCTTAGGAGAAAATGGGGAGGAACCCTGGCTTTCAAAGTCTCTCTGTCAGCTGGGATGTGGTGGGACACTGTTTGGAGGTCTGTGATGTTAAAGCAGGCACTGACCCAGGCATCACCTCAGGGAGGAAAGGGATTAGTGCCATCAACTCTGGCTCAACATGATGGCTGCAGAGAAAGCTCAGAGAATAGTAAAATAAAGATACCATGAAACAGACTGAAAGATGATTTGTAATTAATCACTTTTATACAGGATGATGTAAAGTAGATTTAAAATTACAGAGAATTAGCTCACCCATTGTAGCTTTAGCACATACTGTCATGGTTACTTCAAAACTGTATACATGCCATACTCTAACAGGCTTAAAAGAGTTGAAACAGAAGTTTGAAACCATTTGCTTATTCAGTGAAGGAGGCTATTTCTAGCAATAATACTTCTGATGAAGGGTTCGGAGTGAACTGTAACTGATACACATGATTGATGCCCATAATAATTGTACATTTCTGTAATCCTTCCTCACCCATAATAGTTTTGAGCTTACATTTTGGATATTATTAATACTCAGACAAAAATAACTTGTGGACAGTATCATGCTCTAAACATAGTTGAGAATTAATCTGTTTTTGCAAAAATGTTTAAGAATGATGGATGCTTTTTCCTACTTGAGTAAACACCTGCTAATTCACTAGCCTTCCCTTCTCTGTTCATGAAAATCCAGGTCCAAATGATTTCATGGATATTTAAAGGATGGTGCCAAATACTACACACACAAAGATTAATTTCTCCACTTGATAAAGATCTGATACCACTCATCACACTGTTAACATTTCAGTACTGGAATTTTGTTTTCTTTCATTCGTAAGAGAGAATGCAATGAATTTAGGCACAATCAAAAATTGAGAGGAAAAAAATGAGTCAACTGAAATGTAGCTGGAGAAGCAGTTTCCAAGTGAAAATATCATGCTTATTTTTATTCCAGATAAGTAATAGGGCAGCTTGGAATAAATATGGATTTAAATTTTGTCTCCTCAATGAGTTCAAAGAAGATAAACAAAGACACAGAAGAGTTGAACATTGCTGTGTACAACACAGTAAACAGATTAAAATTTTATACCTGAGCAAAAGAGGAATTTTACTATTAACTACAGCATGCAGAATAACTGATAAGTTATCACATAAATCCAGAATACTGTTATTAGGTTACAGCCATTCAAATGTCCTTAGTTTTTATAATGACTAAAGATGGAAAAAGCTCCAAGACGAGATGAGTGTGTGACATAAAACCACAACAAGGAAAAGCACATTACCATCTAGCAGCCTTTCCAGAGGATCAAAATTATCTGCTGTTTTATTATCCAGGGAGAAAGCAGCAACAATTCAAGCCCCGTGGAGTTAATAACACATTACACATCTAAGAGGGTCCTGAAAATTAAAATATTGGCAGTTTATGAAGTGCTCATGGAACACCTGAACCTGGATCATCTGCCTTCAAATGCCACTTGAAAACACTGTGTTTGCAAGCTGTCCCCAGTGCAGAATGAAAGGCAGGGATCTGCAGGGAATCACTGATCAGGTCACAGACTTGTGATTTTCACACCAGCATAATAACAGCTGATTCTTAGGGAATGACTTTTTACCTCATTTGACTGGCCAAAATTTACATTTCACTTTAGGCAAGAAACTTGATCTTTCTTCACACTGTATCTGTGGTTTGGTTTGTTTTTTTTTTCTTTTCATTCTCTTTTCTTTTTCCTCCCAATCCACTTCAAGTGCTCTGGTTTGAAGTACTTCAATGCACAATAAAAAAAGTAACATATTTCTCTTCTAAATTTTCATCTCTTCACAAAAGGTACCTGTGTGAGAGAAGGGGTCTGAAAAGTTTGGGCTTCAACCAGCACAGCCCATTTTCCCCAGCCAGGCTTCATTCACCTGGCAGATTTCTGCTCTTCCTGATCTCCATATACAAGATTAAATTTATCTGCTCCCACCATCCCTCTTCCTGTGCTCCAAATCAGCTGTTTGCCTTCCTAAAGCAAACCCAGCAAACTCTGACTTGTCCAGAAGAGATGGGAGATGTCTCTTACCCTGTTAGAGACAGCCATAAACAAGGTCTCTCCCTTTTATTTCATTGGAGCTACACAGTTACGTACTCTGTATGCCAATGAGCTCCTCTCATATCAGACCACTTGCCTTGACTTTCCTGCTACTTTTCTTTCACCATTTATGAATAGAACTCTGCATTAAAAATGCACGTGTCAAAATGAGTTTATCCCTTTGTCCACACCACATCAGTTTCTTCTTTCAAGTCAGACATCCTAGACATTAGTAGGTTGTGTGAAAGAGTCTCCAGGGAACTGAATCCTCTTTGCTTCTAGCTTCTTCCTGGCTTTCAAAGCTGCTGATACTTCAGGGTGGATGGAGTCCAGCCGCTGCTCACACTGGAAGGCTGTCAGGAAGGCTGTCCTGTAGTTGCTATTCATCCAGCCATAGAGAAGGGGGTTAGCAAACGTTGAGCACATGGCAATGACGTGGAACACTGTGTAGATCAGTTTGTACTCTTTCAGGTCTAACACCTGACTGTCAATGTCACTGACTAGCTGGAAGGTGTGAAATGGAAGCCAGCTGACAGCGAACACCACAACCACACACACCAGCATCTTGGTGGTTTTCCGCCGCCGTTGGTGGTAGTGGTCATTCCCTGCCCCGGGACTAACGTGGTTCTTCAGCTTGCTCCAGATACGGGCATAAGCATAGGAAATGACTGCCAGAGGCAGCACATACTGGATCAGGAGCATGGAGATGCTGTAGATGGTGCCGTAGTTCAGCTGCCCCTCCCCTGGCCACTTCTCAGAGCAGACCACGATCTTGAAGTCAGGAATTATCTCAATCAATGAGTACTCACGGAAGATGGCCAGAGGACTTGCCAACAAGGCACTGACTGCCCAGGCAACTCCAATAATGAGGAAGCTGATCCGCTTCGAGATTTTGCTTTCCAGGTGGTAGACAATGCAGCGGTGCCGATCCAAAGCGATTACAGTCAAAGTCACAGTAGAGACATGCACAGCAAGAGCCTGGGCATAGGGCACCAGGTGGCACAAGACAGGGCCCAGCTTCCACTCACCTAACAGTGTGTAAACCAAAGTGAAGGGTAGGCACAGCGTGTTGACCAGCAGGTCAGCCACAGCCAGGTTGGCAATGAAGAAGTTGGTCACCGTGCGCATGCTTTTGAACTTGATGACCACGTGGATGACGAGGGAGTTCCCGATCACCCCCAGCAGGATGATGGAGCAGTAAGCAAAGATGAGAATTATCTGCACTTCAACCAGCGTTGTACTGTCCTTCAGTTCAGGTTTAGGGTCCAGAGCCAATTCATTGAGCGGCGTGGTGTATCTCGGCAGGTACAGCTTGGTGAACAGCTCCATCTTCATTTCATCTGTCTGGTTTTCTTTGCCTACTGCTTCCAGAGGCCCCATCCTTGCAGCAGCCTGGTCTAAGCAACAGAGCTGTCCCTGAAAATACAACAGCACGAGAGCACGTGGAGAAATCAGTCCCCAGTGGCTAAAACAAGAATGAGCTAAAGCAACAGCTCTTTCCTCCTCTAACCCACATTCTACATCTCAGGATTAAGACAAGATCTGTCTTAATATATTTAAATTCTGAAGCCCGATCCTGTAATATTATTCAGGCATGGCTCCTGATGAAAATTGGGACAGATTTCAAAAGCATTTCAAAGACAAAGTTTGCCTAAGTAAATGCAGAGGGATTAAGCTCCTACTGGGCATCATATCCTTTTTTTACAATCCCCTACCTAAAACTACTGCTGATTTAGCATAAAACTTCCCTTTAATACCTATGGGAATTCTACATGGAACAGCACCATCCATAATGTTATTAGCATAATAATCTTCCAGCTTTTCATTAGTAGAAAGTATTTCTTTTAAATAGTTACTAAATTTCTACAGGTTTATGCCCCTCCTTAATACCAGAGAAATAATTACTTTCTTTAAGAAACTTTCTCTTAAGAAAGTTTGTGTCACAAGGCAAGGAAAAATACCACTGTAACAAAACTGAAATAATAGTGTTTCTCCAAAATGACTGTGTAACCTGTTCATGCTAAAGTTAACTCAAGAAACAATTAAAACTCAGTTATACATAATATTTGCTGTCTACAGTTTTTGAGAAAACATAGCTCCTCAGAGGCAGCAATCAGGAATTCATTTCTGGCTGTAGTCAAAGAGAAAAGCAAATCATTCCCTTGCTGATGTCAGTAAGATTCCACCACTGGCATCAAAATCACATTTTGTTGACTTCCCTGCACAGGCTGAGCCAAATTCTCTGGTGCCCTAAGACTCCAGTGGACATGGATGGATATCTGTATGTTTCACACCTAATTGGTGACTTGGACTTCAATCCTATGTAAAATGTGTATGCCCAGACCATGGATCCCACACTAAGCGAGCACTGTTCAGAATTATTTTATACTGTTTAGTCTACATTTACAATTAATAGTCTAAGTCTGAGATCTGAAACACTGAGATATGAAGCTGAGATGTGCCAGCTGCTCATACAATCTCACCCTGCAGTTTTTAGTAATATAACGGGTTATCAACTGCTAGCCTAAGCACAGGTGGCAGGAAAAGATTCCTCACCAATACACCCTTAGTCTACCAGGTTACAAATGCACAACATTCACCACAATTAGCACAGCCGAGATTTTGCAGAAGTTCAGAACCCTGCTCAGTTTTTTCTTTCAATTTACACTCAAGAATTATGCTTGTATACACTATTAGAGATTTGCTGAGGTCCCAGGGCTGTCAGGTGGTCCAAAATCTCATCTTTTTTTCAGTGCAAAATAAGAAGAGGTCATATCTACACGCTGTAATAGAAGTGAAGGTGAATTTCACAGATTTTCCCTTTGCCATGAATTCTGAGAAGAAGATGTAGCTTAGCCAAAAATATGTAGCACTCCTTTCTTCCCAAAAATATTTTCACCTGTTTCTCTAGTCCCTGACTTTCTATTCATTCCCACTCCCAACCTCCTTTTTTTTTTTTAGCAAAGCTTTTTTTTCTTCTGCCACTTCAGTTTTCTTTGGTACTGCCCTGTTTAGGCTGATGAAAGGTATTTTGGTCTTGTCAATAAGCCAAAGCTGAGGGAGGGAGAGGGGATGACCAGGGTTTCAAGCAGAGATGAGCTGGTGTGTCAGTAAGTGACAAAATAAATTGGACAAGTCTGACATTGCCCACGGGACAATTAATGGGCAAAGAATCTGCTGCTTCCAGAGTCCAGGGGAAACTGAGGTGGCATTTGATATCTCAGGTAGCATTTGACAGGACCCTTTCTGCTCTTTTTTTGGTATAACTCTCCAGCTGATGGCATCTACTTGCACACCTTGCATCCTGCACAGAAAAAATAAAAAACTATTTTTTTTTTTATCCCCAAATCTTTTTTCGCAGCAGCCCAGTCCTCAGGGCGAATATCACATTGCATCTAACTTTCGGCTGAGGACGGCCCACAGAGGATTTCCATCTGTTCTGAGCGCAACTAAGCAAAAAGGGGCGAAATACCCATTTTTGCTAATGGGGGATCCCATTTAGCAAGCCGCCTTCCCACCGGGACCGCAGCACCTGGGCTGGGAAAGGTTTGGGATTAAGGCTGGAGGCGGAGGTGGCGGGGAGGGAGCCCCGGGGCTGCTGCCGCTGCTCTCCCACTCCCCGGACACCCTGCCCGGGGAACACCGATCCCAGCCCGCCTATAGCGCTCCTCGGTGTCCCCTCCCCCTCCCCGCTTTCTCCTCTCTCAGGCTCCGGGCTGCGGGCAGAGGAGCGGGGCAGGGCAAAGCGGGGGAGCCGAACCCCCCGATGCTCCCTCCTGCCCCGTCCCGTCGGGTCCCCTGGCAGACTCACCGGGACGGCTCTCTCCTCCCTGGCGATGGGGCAGCGGGACCCGTCCAAAGTTCCGAGGCACCTGCGGCGGCCCCGCACGGCGGGGGAGGGCGGGACGGGGCGGGGAAGGGGTCGGGCGGGACCGGGCGGGACCGGGTGGGAGGGAGGTGGCTCCTCCCGCTGGGCTCCGGTAGCGGGGATGGGATTCCGGACCGCAGCTCCGTGAGGTGTCGGCTGCGGCTGTCTGAGGAGTCGGCAGCTGCTGCAGCGCTGTCGGAGTGGAAAAAAAAAAAAAAAATACAAAAAAAAAAAAAACCAAACTCAACAACCCACGGGGTTATGAGAGGAGGGGGATGTGGCGGGTCCGCGCCTCAGGCCTGAGCCTGTATTTCCCAGTTTGCCAAGGCCCCGACCTGCCTTGGGGAGCAGTGGAAAGGGGGTGCCTTTGATTCAGACGAAGGCTGGAAGCCTTGTTGGAAGAACCCCAGCCTGCACAGACTTGCTGTGCCTTGCAAGACAATGGGGATAGTGCCGGGCAGGTGTTAAAGGTGAATAAAGCACTTACATACCCTGTCAAGAGTGAAATAAAAGATTTCGTATTTATTTACAAGGCTGCAAAGGTGAAGACGACGGCTGCTGCATTTATACAGGTTTATACCCTTTCAAAAAGCTCTTTTGCTATCCAGTTTAATTGAGGACTAGCTCCAGCCAGCATTACTTCTAGAAGGGTCCAGCTGCAGAAAATCCATCATTAGGTTCTGCTTAATAATTTGCTGGATGCCTGATGCATCTCTCCTAGGTGTAACTTCTGAGGTTCAAAGGGCTGTCTTCTCTGTTCATGAACGGAGGACCTGACTGTGAGTGGTGCTTCAGCCCTAGATGTATCTTCCAAGAACAGGAGCCAGAACACTGCTTATCCTTTGGCTACAGATAGATTCTAGGGGAATTTTTATCCCCTAGATTTTTATCTTACAGAAGCTGCTATCCACAACAGCAATGCTCCTTTACTTACTGTGTCTCAGGTAAATTTGCATTTACATTTTAGGTAGTTTCAAGTATCAGCAATATTATCTTTCATCTTGTGCTCTCTCTTTCTTCCAAAGGAGACTATGTAAAAGAGATTTTCCTTTGTCAAAGGTAATGCTTCTTGCTTTGCTTATAGCTCAATATTATGTTCTTATCAAGAGAACAGAATGTAAATGGAGAATTAAGGAGTAAATTCAGTGATACACAGTTGTTTTCAAAATTCAAAACATGTCTTAAGAACCCCCTTAGATCTTTATTAATTCAAGATATCTTTTCATGAAGGGCCTTGCTCTTAGTCCTTCAGCACATCTGAGACTCTTAATGGAATGCTGCTGGCTTGTTGCTAACTAGATTTTTTTTGATGACTATATAAAGAGCCAGGAGTTCCAATTCTCCTACTTCTGTTTACTTCATTTCTTTAACTCAATTTAACTGTAGGATTTATTCTTTTGGTCTACTGTCTGACATAAATGTGTGCCATGACTTTCAGTAATTACAGCACTTGTGTAATAGATGGCTGTAATAGCCTTTACTCCTTCCTTTTACTCCTCTTACAAATACTCAAGAGTGGGTTTTCACTCATCTTGAAGGTGTTGCTATTGTGCTCTACTCTGCATACTCCTTCTAGCTCAACATATATCTTTGCTCTTTCTAATGTCTTGGAGAGTGTAGTGAAATGCCACAAATCTTTACAATCTGGCCAGCTCAGGATCCCATAGCTAAGGTAAGGCTGTTCCTTACGTTCATTTCCAAAGTCCTGGAGAAAGTCAAGAAGATAATCAAGTTTATAGAAGCTGTTAAGCCAGTGAAGGTTGGCTTCCCACACAAGGGAGGGAAGATGTAATTTCTTGTTACAAGGTATGTGTCAAGGCACAACTGAAACACTTAATAGAAATGCATTTCCTGTAAACAGCTGGTGTTATTACTCACGAAAGAGTGGAATTTAAGGACCCCATAAACACCACCTTGAACAAAAAGCCTATAAAAACACTAACATGGAGAGCAGAAAGTCAGGTAGCAAATGGACTGTTCATGTGAAATGTGCTGCTGGGTGATTCAAAGCAACTCTGGATACTTTTCTTTGTGTGCACTTAGGTTGCCATCCCAGAAACCGTGTAAAGCCAGGAATCATTGAATCATAGAACCATATAAGTTGGATAGAACTTCCAGAGGTCTTCTGATCCAGCTCATGCTCAAAGCAGGTCTAGATGCAGCATGTTGCCCCAGGCTATGTCTCCAAGGGAGTTTGACTATCTCCAAAACGATACTTCCCTCACTGGGTGGCCCATCCTATGATTTTAAAACTCTCATAGTGAGACAAAATTTCCTTCTATCAAGTCAGAGTTTCCCATGTTCCAGCTTGTATCAAAGGCCTCTTGTCCTAGCCCTGTGCTTTTACTGGTAATTGTGGAAAGTAGTTAGATTTGCTTTTAGCCTTGGCTTCTTTAAGGCTGAGCAAACTCTGGTCCCTCAGCCCCACTTTAAATGTTATCTGGTTCAGCCTTGATCATCTCTGTGGTCCATTGTTGTCTTTTTGGCACTGGGGGTCTCAAGCTGGACACAGTACTCCAGATGGGGTCTCACAACTGGTGAATAGATGGGAACAGTCACTTCTCAATCTGACTGTTACACTCGTGCTATGTTTTGTTTTAGGCTTTATGTTAGGTTGTGTAGGTTGGATTGCACTAAATAAGTGAGATAAGAGAACTTTAAATCCCATCTTCCAATTTAAGGCAAGCCTCTGATTGAGCTTTTGCTGTGAATATGTAGATGTACTAAATACAGATAGTCTATCTTAGTGGGAAAAAAAAACACCTATTGGACATATGTTGTTTCTTCTGTAAATCACACTTATGGAGGTAGAGCAGGGTGTCAGAAGTTTCATATACATATACTTACCTACAGCAGTATCTGTTTAACTCTCTTGACTGTTAAAAAGTTATCTTGTCAATTTTTGTGCAATGTGGAGATATTTCAGTGGCAATAATATGCATTTCTGCCAGTTCCTCAAAATCTTTCCAGTTATCAGGAGAGAGAGAAAGGCCTGCATGTAGTACCCAGAGTTGAAGAGGCAGTGAATACTGTTTCAGTCATAGAGCTAGGAAAAAGCTGCAAGTCTTTGGACATAAATTGTCCAGCATCAGAGTTGTTGGAGTGGCAAATTAGGCTTGATGAATATCAGCAAGACAGAAGAAGCAGCAGCTCTCCTGTTCCCTGTCCCCAGACAATGTTCTCCTTATTTAATTTACTGAAAGGAGTGAATTTAAAAGAAACTGTTACCCCTGGAGCACAGACCTTTAGAAGCAGTGCTGTGCTGCATGTCCCTCACTGGAGCCAAACTCTGCCAGTTCTTAATCATGAAGATTTTCCTGGAGAGATTCAGGTTTTAAGCAATGGACCATTCTTACATAACATAAAATGGAAAGAAAACCAATAATACCTGAAAAAAATGACCTTGAGAGAGAACATGCCTGGAATCTTTTATATGGTGCTAACACAGAGATCATTTATTTTTAGACATTAATAAGATCCCATCTCAGCCTTCTTTTCTCAAGGCTAAACAGGCCCAGTTCTCTCACTCTTTCTTCATAGGAGAGATGCTCAAGTCCTTCCATCATCTTTGTAGCTCTCCATTGGATGTCCCTGTCTTGAACTGGGGAGCCCAAAACTGGATACAGTATTCCAGATGTGGTCTCACCAGGACAGAATAGAGAGTGAGGAGAACCCCCCTAAATCTGCTTGACACACTTTCCTGTTGTACCCTTGGGTACCCTCTTGGCCACAAGGGCACATTTTGGACCCAAGGAGAATTTATTGTTCACTGGGACTCCAAGGTCTTTCTCCATTGAGCTGGTTTCCAGTAGGACCTCCCCTAATCTCTACTGGTGATTGGAGTTATTCCTACCCAGATGCAGGACTCTACACTTACCCTTGTTGAACTTCATGAGGTTCACCATTACCCAGCTCTCAGCCTGTCCAGATCTCGTTGGATGGCAGCACAGCCTTCTGGTGTGACAGCCACCCTCTCCCAGCTTCATGTCACCAGTGAACTTGCTGAGGATACACTCCATCCCCTCATCCAGGTCGCTGATGAAGATATTGAACACAACTGGACCCAGTACTGAATCCTAGGGAACACCAGTGATCACAGCCCTCCGAACTCTGTTGCTGATCCAGTTATCAATTCACCATGCAGTCCAATCGTCTATCCCACATTTCTTGAGTTTTTTTATGAGGATGTTATGGGAGACCGTGTCAAAATGATAAATTATTATACATTATTGTTGTTGTGGTTATAGTTATTGTTATTAGTAGTAGTAGTATAAATTATACAGGACAAAGATTTTTATTGCTTCAGAAGCCAGAAGGAAATCGTTTTAGTATCTAAAGAATGAAGTTTCTACTTATATATATCTGTGAATATTTTAGAATAACTTTATAAACTATTGTTAGTTCTCATTCCCTTTTGGCTTATATTCAGTCCCAGAGGTTCAATTCTGCCTATATCTCTTTTTCAAATGCAGTAATAAGAAATAGCTGCATGCATACACAAGTGTAATCAGTCTGCCTTAGATGGCTAAAGAGATAAATATAAGCCAGCAGGGAATGTGAGAAATTGTGTAAGTACCAAGTTCAAGTTGCTAACAGTGGTACTTCACAGCCAGCGCTGTTTAAACAATCAGTTCAGAGCATTTTAGTTCAAACTCCAAAAGCACTGCAGGCTCAGTTAATTCTCCTGTTTGCTCTCAGCCTGTGACTAAGTTCAATGCCATTTCCACGTGAGATGGGGCTGCCCAGCTGAGTGCTGTGCTTCAAACACGCTCCTCTCAAAGCATCTAGCACTCTGCTGTACACTTCTGTCACTCAGAGAGAGAGCTGTGAAGACATGTAGCTCACCCAAGAAATGACAGATTTCAAGTTGCCCATTTAACACCAACACAGCTGTTCATGTTACCCTAACTGTGATATAGTCTTTGAGTAACTGGTCACATTGTTTTTCATTAAGGCCACTGATTATACAAAAAGTTCTTAGTATCTCTTGATATTTTGTCATCTCAGTAATTCTCTTTACCAACATCCTCTCTCTGCAAAGAATATAGAAATTGTAATTTCTTCACCAGGTTTTCCATGGTCTTTTCATTACTTGACCTCAGCCAGAACTAGTCAGCCTTTATTAAGATCTGCTTTTCTGTCATCTAGAATTCAAAAAGGCTGACCAAGAATTTAACTGAACTTAAAAACACAAGTAAACCATTGTACTCTTTTTTGTTGTTATTGTTGATTACATTTTAAACAATATTTCCTTCAAACTCATAAAATCCTATTTATCCTTAATTGCATTTCTTTGTAAACAGATTTCTGTAAAATCCAAAACTGTGAAGGTGACAGTTCATTGTCACTTTCATTTCTCAAGAGGTTTTTAGATGTTCCTGAGGCAAGCATAGTCTTTTTCTTTTTAGAACATTCACCAGAGAGAATAGATTCTCATATATATCTTGAATATCATACACTCTTCAGTCTTCAGTTTCCATTAGAAGGGAAAGCAATAGATCTCAAATGGTTTCCAGAAGTGAGTCGACTATATCTGTTTACTGTCAGCTTGCTTGTGCACCATTTATTTATATTTCTGGAGATCTTAGGATGTTACAAGCAGCAATGCCACTAACTCTTTGCTTTGCTTAAAAACTTATTCTTGTGAAAATTTTGAAAAAGTAAGCATGTTCATAAAAATTGTGTGGTCTTCAAGCTCAGTTTTTGACACGCTGATTAAATCCATGGAAGTGTTAAATTAATTGCCTTTGGGACAAAGAGGACAAAGCCGGAAAGATGCAAACCTTTGTTTATATCTGTCACTCTCTAAGTTACATTTCATAGAAAGCAGAAAACAGATAACGAAGCTTATATATGTTCTCATCTCCTTGTAGAGAGAGCACAGAACATGCAACTGAATACGCGTTACTCAGAAATTTTATTTTACTAAGCTTATTTTTCAAAAACTTTATATTGATTTTTTTTTGGGGGGAAGGGGTTATAATTTGCTACTCTTTTCATAAAAAAGGAACTCTCAGGTTGCTCTTAAGCTCAAGGAAATGTGTCATCTTTTGACCCTTGCTCAGCTAGCCTACATTAAGATGCAGATTGTTGGCATGGTTGGTATCTAAGTCCTGAAGAGATGGTTTGAAGAATCAATATGGATAGGATAACCTATTGCAAATTAAATTATTTTGTTGAAGAATGGCATCCATGAACGAAAACAGCCCTTCCGATAGTCTACAACAAAATGCTGTCTGATACATAATGCTATGTAAAACACATGGTCAGTCTGAGATATAATTCAAAACCGTTTCCAAAACTGTTGTCATCATACATTAAAAAATTTCTTTTCACTGTCAGCTCATGGGACAGGGACATAATTGCTAAGAGCTAAGTGAGTCTCTTTCCCACATGTTATTAAAAGTGAATTAGTTCTCTCAAGTGCTCAGCACATTATTTCAGTTCATTTTTTGGTCACATTAATAGAGATTTTGCAGTCTGTGCTAAGCTATTCGCTGGCTTCATCCAGAGGCATTGGTTCCTCTATGTGGCATCTCAAGGAATAATGTCATTTAGTAGCAATATGTGGCATTCCATTAATGGATTTCATTTGTAAGCATTTCTGTCCTTGAGAAATTACTCTGGTTGCTGAAGAAGTGAAAAGGGAACACTCCCTTCCTATTACCACTTAAAATCATTTTCAAAACGAAGTACTCACTGTTCTTTTTGTGCACTCTGTCAGAGTTTTAGAACTTCTGAAGGACATCTGTTCTAGGCTAAATGCAGCAAACCTGTGCAGTCCTCTTCTGCTGTAATCATGTGACTCATTTGCCAATATCCAGAAATGCTGAAAACTTCCAACCCCTCTGTCTTCCTTGCTGGTACACCAACAGGATACTTCCCACTACAGGTGCTACGTCTACTGCTATACTGGATCTTCACAATCCCATTTTTATCTGACAGCCCTGTTTGTGAGCAAGTTAAGCTTGTCAGCATGGGTTCACAGGGTTGAAAAAGTGCTCCAATACTTTTGTAAAAATTCTGCCTCCCACTCAGGATTGAAGTGGCAGTTTTCCAAACAAACTCTTCATTCTCCTGTGTTAATTGCCCATGTTTCACGCCCACATTTTGCAGAGACTGATGGCAATTTATTTGCTAGGGGTATTTTAGGATGGAGGAGAGGGGATGGGAAGAGGCTTGGGAAAAGAAGTGGGTAGGGGTTTGGCAAGTTTGGGAGGCTAACTGTTCTGTGATTGCACACAGCTACAAGATCAGCAGCCAGAGCACCATCTGTGCACACAGCTTATCCATCCACCCCAGCTCCGGTACAAAGGAATGTGTCAGCTCCCTTTTTTCCAGATCAGCTGAAAGACTCAATGCTCCAGTGAAATTCTATAAACATTCCAATGTCCAACTGGCACAACCTTCCTTCAGCAAGCAGCCCTTCCTGCAGCACTGCTTTCACAGGTTGGAGCTGGGAAGGTTCCCTGCCCTGCAAGTTGCAAAATGATCATCTCAGCATCCTGGGCAATGAAAAGAAAGATTCAACACCACAAAGAAATGTAAAAGCATCTCACAGGTCTGTGTGTGGCTGTTTATGGCAGAGGTGTTTGCATCTGAGCTGGTAGTCCTAGACTGCCTTTGTCTTAAGGAGAGAGATACTTACTCTAACAAGTGGGGGTTCAACCTTGCTTCATTCCCTCCTGAAGCAGATAGTTAGTTTTAGTCAGGTGAATTGCACCCTAAACTTCATCAGCTGTTTAAAACACAGTCTCTGACTGTGGTGAGAACCTCAGCACCTATTTCTTTTTACTGAGGGTACCTAAACTTCAGCACAAGGAATTCTACTTGTTGCTCCTGCTATCATGGTGATGTGTAAGGAAATTTTCTGCCTGTCAGTATCTGGACTGGAATCCAGTATATGAGTAGCTCTATCCAAGATGCTCAGACACAGTTAGACACCCAGTGTCTATTGCTTTTAGGTATACAAATTATTCTGGATTTGGGCCTTGGTGCTTTGCAGATTGTACTGAATTTGTTGTTACAGAATCTCTGTGCAGTATTCTTCTTGCTGTGCACAGTCTGCGGGGGACCTTGTCTGCATGTAGAAGTTGGCTAAAATAGTTCTCCCAGTAAAGTTCCTGATATAGTCTCCCATCTACTAAATTTAATTTACTGTATTTTAGAATATAATCTCTTTATGACAGGAACAAAATTGTGAAATACAGGGGGGGAAAAAACCTGTTATTTTCATCTATAAACCCATAATGACTTCTGGGATTTTTGGTATGTTGGCAATCCAATCTTACACTTTAACACAGATCTGTAATTTTTAAGTTATCAGAGTAGATGATGGCAGGTTTAGATGGATCTCTCATTACATAAAGTTAATACCACAAAATCCAATTAACAAATTCCATTGAGAAGATTCAGGAAAAACAGATTTCTCTACAGATTCTGCAGCAGAGTTTTGTTGAGTGCCTAGAGACCACTCTGCTCCTGTGTATCTCCATGGATCCTATCTCATCCTGGCTTTCCTATCATGTACAAAAAGTCTAGTCCATGGCTCTCACCTATTCCAACATTTTCCCCATGATTCTATCTTTCCTTCAGCATTGATTCCTGCCAGTCAGGTCACTCCCCTCCATTGCTGCTTTCTTTCATTCCTACCACCTTCTTCCCAGCCTCATTTTACCCACAAGTTTCCCTACCTACCTGTTGCTGCTGTTGATCTCTCCTCCTGGGGATACCAGATGCACCTTTCTCTGTTCTAGTACCACATCATGTTCACCAACAAAAAATAAGAAAATAGTGCAAATGGCCATGCATGAGAAGAAAAGAGATCTTATTTATTTTTGTCCTCACAACAAAATTTCAGAGCAAAATTTTGCACATTGCTTGATCACCACCTAATTTCTCTCCTCATCCCAAATTATTTGCCATGTAGTTTTGCATGGTTTTAGAATTATGGTCCTGTTCTTTACAGTGCAAATATATCTGGCCTACTTAGTGGGAAAATAGTGAATATCATTAACAGGAATTAAGATAAATCCTTGGTAATTTTATTTAATTTTTTTTTATTATTATTTTATACCACCCCTCTTAAAGAAGTCTTACCTTAAGAAAAAGTCAATTGATTAACTGATTTACCTTGCCAGGGACAAAAGACAGAGGCATCAAACAGAATAAATTTATTTTTTCTCCAGCAGTCCAGAACATCCAGTATTATTTCTGACCATTCAGCAACTGATCAGAAAAGACTTCTTGTCAAAACCCAGGCAGTTCTGAGTTTGAATTAAGGGGTTGCTTTTCCCCAGAACAGATTTTCTTCAGTAGTTTACCTTATTCCCTCAAATCTTATAAATATGAGTTAGACTCTGAAGCAATGCAGAACATAGGACAAGAAAGTATTTCCCATGTTCAAAAAAAGCTTGAATCTGCCTAACCTCTGTGCAAGCCAAACAATAAGTGGGAGCTGCTGCTTGGAATTTCTGTGCTGTATTTTCAGTCCAGCTTGTGATTGCATACTCTAAAATTACGGAAAACTCAGTAACCTACGGAAAATTCACTCTCCCTGGCAAATTATTTACTTGCTTTTTTGGAGTCATCTGGCATTTTGAATATTTTATACCTGGAGGCATAAGGCCAACAACTTTCTCCTTGAAATGTTAAAGGCTGCAAAGCAAACCTCTGCTCCTAAGAAGAACAGAGGAGTGAAAGGTTTGATTCTGTTTACTTTATATATTAATATAATTGCTTTATAATATTAATATATATTAATATAAATAATTAATATTTATATATTAATGAAAAAAGGGGTAAAATTGATACCAGGGTTGAACAGGGGAGAACAGGACTTTTAGATATTGAAGCTGGTAGATCTAGGTTGCCTCTAGAATCTTATCAACCTGAAACCTCTTTGTCTTAAAAATCATGAAATCACCTAGCTTAAACTTACTTTCCTATGTCTCCTCTTCACCTTTATTACAGTGAAAACATGCTATATTTTGAAAGAGCCCTAAGCATGAAGAGACACTTTGCCTTAACAAAGCAGCAAATCAATGACTTTGATGACAAAACTGCTTCAGTGTGCACTGCTTCTCTTTGGGCAAAATAAGTCAAGGCTTCAGCCTCTTGCTACAGCAGTAGCATCTCTCTCCTTGTTAACAAATTCAGTAGGCACGTGCATCTCCTGCACCAGCCTTCATTTGGAAGTGGATTTGGTTGTCAAGGAAATCTAAAATAGTTTTACAATATTGTTATCAAAAGTACAGGTATTTACTAGGGGAAAATATTCACTTTGTTGGTTATGCTTTGTGAACTTATACACAGCACGATGGAAATAAAACTTCCAGTTAAGAAAAATGAGTGTTTAATATAGATGACATGCTGTTTGCTTGGTAAACTCAGTAGAACTATGTAGTACTGGAGGGATATAGTTTACTATAGTGCTAAGCATTAGTTTGTAATAATTCTCCTGTCAAATATAATTTTTTAGTTTATAGATAAAAATAGAACAAGATTGGGCATTCTGCCTTTCTGTGGAAGATACCTATTTATAGTGAAGAGGGTTCATCTTAGTCAAACCTCTAATATATCATGATTTTAGCAAGTAATACCAAGTGTAATGAAGAGGAGAAGAAAGTTGCAACCTTAAAATTCAGGTTTGTGGGAGGTTTACACACGCTGGACTTCAGGTTACTACTATTTTGTTAATCCTAGGTGAGCTCACCCAAGAAGCTTCTGATGCTGTACAAATAAATCTGCCAGTACTACATTGGTGGACAATTACTTGATCCCAGATCTAATACACCCTCTTTTCTCAAAAGTTTATACCATATACATGTGTTATACTTTAGAAAGTATTAGTGCAATAAAGTCCAATTTAAAATCAGGGTTTAGCTCCTGCTTCCCACACTGATTTGAAGGAAAGAGGACTTTACTTCAGTGTTAAACAATACTTCACTGCAAGCCTCACAGCTTTAAAAAGGTTTTCAGTCTGGGGGAAAGGTGTCAAGATCCAGACGCCCCATCATGGTTGACAGCAGCCTGCAGCTACCTTGCTGTCAGCTTTTGATGGATGGCACCCTCTCCTGCAGAAAACCCATCAAAAAGACACCAGTACAACTCAATATACAAGGCCCCATTACCTGGGATTGCAGAAGCTGTGCACAGCAAACCTTTAAATCCTCTCCTTCTTTCCAGATATTCAGAGAGGCAAAATTATCCAAATTTGCCTGCTGTTTTGGAAACTATTATATTGATCCTGTGGACCAGATGAGCTCTAGAGGTCACTTCCAACTGAAAATTCTGTGATTCTGTGAAAACTGGAGCTCTTCCCTAACTGGCTAGCCTGGAAAATGTGGTGGAGAAGGTGGCCACACTGTCAAGGCTTCTGCAGGCACTGGACTCCATTTTGATTTATCCAAAATAAATCTGGTTTGATTTATTGGGAATCCCAGCCCTCAGAATTTTTTGGTCTAAGCTTTTCTACCCTAGACTGACATGCAAAGTATTGAGCTGATACAGGAAGCAGCCACTCACCTTCCCACCGCTCAGAAACAGCTGCTGGCAGCCAGACATGGGTTAGCACCGAGTCCTACAGAGAGGATTTGCTGCCTCTCCTGTGCACAAGTGGTGGCCTTCACTGGACTAGGTAAATCCTGTGAAGGGGAATCCCACGGTACAATGCAGCTATATATCAGATGTCTTTTATTGGTGTTTTCTACAAACCCTGACAAGAAGCCTAGCAGGATGCCACTGAAGAAACGTTGGCATGGGACCAATCCTTATAGGAGGTGGAAGATGCCTATAGGATAGGGAGTTCAGAGTTTCATTGTCACTTCTCAGGATGAAGAAGACTAAACAGCAGGGTTTGTTAGGGAATGAGTTTTATTTAAGATCTCCATCAACAAGCTGCAGAAGGAACGGATACAGAAATATGCTTTGGTTTGCAGGTGATGGTGAACTCCTTCTGGGAGCCAAATGGCCACTCACATGTGACAAGGAGCCCTAGGAAGGCAATGCATGGCTGAGCAAGTGTGGTAGATGATGTGCAGATACATAGTGTGTCTAGAGATAATAATCTAAGCAATGCTTGCATGGGGCTGAACTTGAAACTGGAAGCTGCAGCTCAGGAAAGAGACCTGCTGGTCTCTAAACACAGCTGTTCAAAATGCAACAGCAGTCAAAAATGCCAACAAATTTTTGGGTGTTCTCAAAAACACCCAAAAAGGGTGGTAAGAAAGGATGGTAAGAAGAAAAAAGCAGAAAATATAAAACCTTGGTACATCCACATCTTGAACACTGTGGACAATCCTATTTCCACATTTTAAGAATGGGGCCATAGTGAAATTAGACAAAATTCAGAGGAAAGCAACTAAAGTGATTAAAGGGATAGAGCAGTTGCTCTTACATAGAATCAGAAAAGTCTGGGACTCTTCATGATCTTATCCCTGCCTCAGGCTGAGTGGGATATGGTCAAGGTCTTTTGTAATCATGAAGGCAATGAGTAAAGAAAATACTGAATTGTTATTAGCAAGTCCTGCTCTTTCCTACAGACACTCAGTGGAGCTAAATGGAGAGCAGCTTAAAGCCTAAAAAGAAAGCCCTTTCTTTAGTACCATAAGTCACTACCTGCTCTACTTTTTGGAATCCACTCTTACTGGAGGCTGTAGAGACCCATAGTACCAGCAAGTTAAAAAAAAGGCAAAAACAGGCAAATTCCAGGACAATGGGTCCAGAAACAGGTGCTGGAAGGAAGAGGCAGAAATGTGCTCTCTGACATCCTCAGTGCAGTGGCAGACACTGGAGGTAGATGAGGGGACATAGACTGCAAACAGGCAGGATCATGAGCTGTACCCAAACAGCATTTCATATTGCCACAGTTGGAGATGAAATGGATGATTAGTTTGGCCCAGAAGGCTGTTTTCTGTGTTGTCATGAAAACAAGACCCCACGCTCCTTTGCTACAGCTTAAAGCTGCCACTTCAGAGTTATTTCCACCTATTTAATTTTGATTGCATCTCAGTAGGCAGTAAATGGTGGAGGATATTTCTCAGCTGAGGGAACTGTGTGGTAATTATCAATGGCAGGGGCTATTTTGTTGTTTTGACTGTGTCATTTTTTTCAGTGGAGTTGGGGAAAATATGGCTCTCTGAAAAAATGAAAGGAGGTGAACAAACAGTGTTAAGTAGTTCTGTATCTCTCATAAAAATCTACAGAACTTAAAAGTGATGTAAATCCACTCAAACATGAGGCATGTTGAGCAAAGAGAATGAACTAGGCCGGCAGAAAACAAATTTTGTTTCAAGGAATGTATTTTTAGGGCTTTGTACTGCAACAGTCATTTAACATTTCTGGATTAGAGTCCAATAGATAAAGCTGAATCTTGTTCCCAGGTTTTCTGATGGTGTGACTGTTCTGCTTTGCCTGGTGAGCAAACACTTAGGATTGCTGTAATAACAGTATCGGAAGCTGGGCCTAATTAATTAAAGAAGGGCCAGGGAGACCTAGAGGCTGTATAGCTCCTGCATCCTCTGAGGAGCTCCTTCTCCTGGTTTATCATAGCTCCTTATATCACACCCAGAGGAGTGGGGTCTGTCTGTCCTGTGTGCCATACAGGACCTAAGGACAGTGTTTGGTGGCTCCATGGTGCTGGCTGCAGGGTGGTGAGGGGCCAGGAGCTTGTGGCAGGCAGAGCTTGTGGCACACCACATCCCTCCTCAATGAGCATCTTGCAACTTCTTTCTCTTACCAGGGCACAGATCATGGCAAAATTGTCCCTATTGGCAGATATTCCCTTTCTTTTTGGGGTTCTCATAAGAATAAACCACTGCAGTTTCTCCTCACCCAGCATATTGTTTGCCTTTCACTGACCATCTTGTTCTAAACGCCTTGCAGAGCAAAGTGTTTCTTTTCTTTTCATTATTTCTCATTCCTTCTTGCATCTTAGAGAAAAGTCTGAGAGTGTGTAGGAACTCTCTACCACCCCTTGCAAGCAGGTGGGTTTATGTTAAAATATTAATAGTTTTAATAATTATTTTAATTATTATTATTTTAATTATTAAAATTAGTGACATATTATTAATATTAAATGTCAATATTTAATAATAGATAAATAAATAAAATAATTTAAATAGTGTTAATATTTTAAAATACCAACAAAATTGTTATTCTATACATTGCTAGCTGTTCCAAGTCATGCGTATGGCTACTTATTTATATTCACCAGGTACCATAACATCTCAAGAAAATTATCAGGTCACAGGTTTGACATCCATTTTTTTGTCACAATTCAGAGAGAAGAATGCTTAATCATGGCCCCTGGAAATGTGCTACAGATCAGCAAAAGGTCAAAATGGGGTGGTTTTGTTTTTTTTTTTTCCCTTAGAGAATAGGAGAGTAAATAGCTAATCAAGTCTCACAGACAGATTATCTGGCATTTGAATTAATGGATGGCAATTTTCTCTGCATACAATTTAAAATCTGTATGTCCCTATATATAACAGTGGTAGTAAGAACTAAAATCAGTTATTCTCCTACTGATTTTGTATTTAATTTGTTTTGCTTGCACCAGCCTTAATTTAGCTTGGTCTACTGTAGTCTCACACAATAAAAAGCAAAAACAAGGTTTTCTATAATTAAGGCTGAGTATTTTTTCCTGCTTAAAGGTCCTCTAAAATCCATTGCTTATTTCAAGCACTGTAAAATTTATCAGCTGTCTAGAGAGTACATCAGGATGTGTTAGTGTTGAAATCTGGGACCAGATGAGCTGAGAAACAATCCAAGTTGAGGAACAACGCTGCAAGGCAGAATTTTTTTTCTTTTCATGTTTGACATATTCATATAACGTGTTGCTGACATTGTCCCTGGACAATGAAATCATAATTCAGATCATGCCTGATTGATCTCTGCTGCTTGACATTTTCCACAGCTACCACAGAGGTCTCACTACCCAGCATGACACGAGGAATCAAAATTTGAAAGCCATTATTCTCTAAAGCCAGGCTAAACAGCTTGGCCAACTCCCACTGCACTCCCTGCATCTCTCCGTGTATCCACCTGAAGCAACTTCCAGCCCTTCCTCACGTCTGTTTTCAGTTTCCAAGGGGCTGAGGGCACAGTTTAGCTTTACTCAGTGCTTTTTCTCTGCTAGATGTTCCGGAAATATCATAAATCTTCCTCTGTTATCAACCCAAATAAATCATGGCATTGCCATGGAACATGAAAGAGAATATGTTAAGCTGTCCAGGAGCAAATCCAGAAGCAGAACGGTGGCACCTCTGATGCTCCTTCTTTTCTCACAAACGCCCTTAGGGTCAGCATTGAGAAATACCCATTTTGGTATTCTCCAGAGGACAAATCAATAGCACCCAGTATTTTCATCACCTTTGAAGGCTCGCCAGCCTTAAGACTCTTAGATATGCCTGACAGGAGCCATCGCTGCAGCTGCAACCCTTAAACCTTCATTGTAGAGACCAGAGTTGGTAAACTACAGTCAGCTGGTGAGCATCCCCCCCTCACATTGCTGAGCTCCCTCCAGCTTTTATATCCCCAGCAGTACTGGCATGGCACATTGGGAAGCTGTCAAGAGCACACAGATTTATGTCTTGGAAACACCACATGAGGCTCTTGGACAGCATCTACTCACAGACTCAGTATATTATACAGACTGGGAGTTTCTTACATCTTTGTCTTCCCTATCTAATCTGGATTCTGTCCACAGTGGCAATCCTAGCTTGAAACTTAAGGAGTAAAGCCATATTATCCTTACAATTGGTTTGAAACCTGATTCTTCTTTGTCTTCCTTCTCTGTGATCCCTGAGCCCAAATTTTCTCAGTCTGTCAATATATATCCATTGCACAGTCATCCCCCTCTTCCTTCCTTTGATTTCTTCTTATCTTCTCTATTATAGCTCTTTTATCATTCTTGCTTTATCTTTTAATGACTGAAGAAACATAGTGGGATTTTCTTCAAACAGCACAGTTTTTGTTTGAGCTGTCACATGATGCACATCTTCACAGCCATTCTACCTCCCTCATAAGGTAAGATACTCTCCGTGTCTTGGGAAAAGAAATAAGATGCATCTAAATATAGCTTTTCTGGATAGAGGGAGGTTGAAGAAATAATTCTGTTATAAAGGACCCTTAGCCAAGCCAGCTGTGATTGCTGAGAGTGTTCAGGAGCAAGCCCCATGAGATAGAGATTACATACATGTACAAACATGAAATGCTTGTGTCTTCTTTTCTCAGTTCTTTTTGCTTTTAGGCTAAGGGAAAAACTATGAAATATGAAAAGCTGAAATTTATACAGAGGCAGCACCACTCTGCCAACTCTTGTAATGTTTTTGCAAGTATCAGAACTGTTAATGCTTTCTCGTCAAATGCCAAATGCTTGCGGCAAGGAATTGCAGAGGAATATTCATTTATTTAGTATATTTTCAGCCCTTCTGATCTTATGGAAAGGTTTGAAGCTCCTTCAGAACTGTAGCCTAAAGAATAAAATATATGGTAAAGAAAAAATGCAAGGCTTAAAACCTTACAACTTTTAAACAAGTCTGATCCTGTTCCAGTTGCATGAATTCTGAAGATGGGATTGGCAATACTGTGCCTCATACCTTCAATCCAGTTGAAGAAAATAGCCCTGATAGGAATACAATTTAAACTGTGGGAAAGGGCTGTCCTAAGAATTACCTTAATGTCTTATGTTCAGGTACTGTCCTGATTCAAGACCTCTTTATGTTTACACTCTGAGCAAGTGTCTAAATGAAGTCATGTACTTTACAAAATTAGATCCAACTACATAGGCAGAATTCATGCCAGTGCTGAGATTTTATCCACCAACTTTACATCTAAAGCTAAATTTTTACTCCTAAACTAGAAACTTCTGAATATTCATCTTATAATGATAATGTTGCACAAAAAATCTTTCTCATTAAATTTCCATTGTTCTTTCTAGTAACTTCACTGTGACATTAACTATGTGACTCTAGAAGCGATTTATTTCTCATTTATGCCTCAGCCCAGGGAAGCAGTTGATTCTCCATCCCTGGAGATATTTAAAAAGAGACTGGATGTGGCACTCAGTGCCATGGGCTGGTAACTGCAGCGGTAGTGGATCAAGGGTTGGACTTGATGATCTCTGAGGTCCCTTCCAACCCAGCCAATTCTATGATTCTATGATTCATTATCTTTATTACCACACAGTAGACAGATCTAAATTATGTCAGAGCACAAATTTTGCAAACCATCTGTAAACACTACACTGATCAAAAATGGTGTGATTTTAAGTCATCTTCTGAATTTTCTACAGAGTGCATCTTTCACATTAAAATATGAAGCATAATCTTAGGCTGTATTAAGACTGCATTTTAATGAAGGCCAGCCAAAGTGCCAGGCCTGTCTTGTATAGGTTGTGAGAGAAGTTCACCGTATCTGTGCTGGATCTGGATTATTAGGACTTTGAAGAAGCAGCATTTTCTCATATGGAACAGCCCCTATTCAATATTCCAGGAAAGCTGCCAGGCGGCTACCGATGCACTTGGCTGCTTCTGGGCAGGGCTTCTCCTGTCTGTGGCTTGGGAGGCATTAACCAGTCTGTTTGGCCATTTCACAGATTCTTCTTTCAGAATACCTTTAGCACCATCTGTGAAATAAATGCTGCAGAAACTGCCATGCAGTATACTGGGTCCTCTTTTGATGGAGGGCTCCTGGCTGCCCCTCAGACTCTCAGTGGAGGTGAAATTGACTTTTTTCTTGGCCACTCAACACTTGTAAGGTGTGCTTTAGAGATAACACCTTTTCCTCTGCTCTGCTTCCTCTAACTCTTCCTTTGCAAGGGTTGTCCTCCCAATGGTAATGTTTCTCATTGAAGACAGTAATGTTTGCAGTTTGTTTCAGCAATCATGGTGGCTCCTCCAGGAGACATACACTGAGATAAATGTTGATAGCAGAGGTTCTCAGCATTTACACCAACAGACCTGGACTTGCAGCACATCCCTTCCCAAGAACTGTGAACTTGGATGTTTGAAATAAGATGCTTATAGCTACCAGCAGTGATATATGTAGGATAGGATTATTTTTTCTTATATCTCTGCTTGTCCTTCCAGCCTGTGGGAAACATTATGTCTGATGGAGGCTGGTCTTGCCTGTATGGACTAAACAAGGACATTTTTATCCTTTTCAGAAATAGAGATGTTTGGCAGTATTTTATATCTTTGTTATATGGAGGAGATCAATGTCTATAAAATGGAGACAGAAACAATTCCCCCAGACTGGGCAACATATCACAAGTGTTTATTGTGCTTTATGGTGTCTGAGAAAAATGATCCAAATAAAAATTTAAATGACTCTCAGAAGAATGAAAATAGCTTAGTTCATTTTTGCACAGAAAAAGAATAATTGAATAAACAGTAACTGTTAAGCATAACATTGTAATTGCCTGTCTGGTAGCTTATTTTCAGGGTGAGCTCATACTGGCTTAATTTTATTTGTCATGCAATTCCTTTAGAGGTCTTTCATCAAAAAAAGATCATCACTAGAAAAGACAGGTCAGGAGACAGTGGTGGCCTCTTAAAAAAAAGATTGTACAAAAATGTGATGAAGGCCCCAAAGGAATTAGTAACTTCAAGGGAAATCAAGAGGAGCATTTATCTGACACTGCGCAGAATCACAAAATCTCACTGGTTGGAAAAGACCTTCAAGATCATGTCCAACTCTTAATCTAACTCTTCCCACCAAGTGCTAGACCATGTCACTTATGTTAGGGACACTAGAATTAAGCTTCTTTCCCTCTCCCTCCCCTCCAGTCCCTCTATAATACTGTGATAGATTGTATGGAGCACATTAAAGAACAGTTTCTTTGGGCCTTATCCCAAAGGAAACTTAAGTTCTTGGAGATCTTTACATCGATTTATAAGGAAGGTAAGTCTGGAAATCAGTACAATATTAGGGAATAATATATTGGAATGAAATAAATTATGCATGGTTACTGAATGTAGTTTAGTAATTCACCTGTATGTATTATAGCATTATGCTATACTTCTGTTTCTATAACTATTCCACTTATATATGTTCAACCTTCTACTGCAGGGTTAGAACAGTTGGAACAACTCAAAGAATCCTTGATCATTGCTTTCAGAGGACCACTGCAACCTGGTAAGAGATGTTAAGCTGCTCTAAGGGACATCATTTAAGGGACTCACAGTGCATTTTTACAAATAGAAGTCAAAATGCAGTTCAATAGCTCCACCAATTAATGCACATTTTTCTGGAAATGTTTCAGAATTTCTCATCCAGCCAGAAATCAGGCCCCTGCCTTACCCAGAGTAACAAAAAGACATTCACTGGCTACAGAGCAGAGGGTTTGATTGCTCCAACCCAAAAGAGGGAAGATCAGAGAAGGGAGAGTTGTGAGTTGTTTGATTTGAAGGAAGTTTTTGATTTGCCCAGTCTATGGCACATGACACTGAACAAGAGAGGATTGGGATCCATTAATTTTCACTGCATTTCATGGTCCCAATGATTACCGTGGAAGTTCTGATTTCTTTTTAAGCAATCAGGAATACTGATTTCTTTTTAAGCAAATTGTGTTGAGCCACAGGTCTAAAGGTTTGATGAGTGAGGTTGAGTGAGTGATCTGTCTGCCTCTGGCAGTCTGCAATACAGAAAAAACTGTTATGTACTTGCAGTTATTCTTCATGGAAGACTATTTATATCTAGGGATTCAGATTTACAGGCTTTCCAAATGCACATTAGAGCAATTTGGAAGGTTGTCATCCCCAGCCACCTGTCCTTCCTCTCTGCCAGGGGTTATTGTTTCTCCAGCAGGGACAATTGAATGGTAGGCACATTAGGTGCACTGTTCATAGCCTGGCCATGAATTTCAGTTTATATTATTAACTAGCTGGACTAGGAATGTAAGTAGGAGAGTGCCTTGTGCTGGACATAGCTGCAGTGATTAAAGTGCTTATCAGTTTATCAGTGCTTATCAGTGGTTAAAGTGCTTGCAGGTGGTAGCCAAGTCCCACAGATATTGAGGAAAAAACTTTCAATCCCACCCATGCAGGGTTCTGAGGGCTGCTACAAAGCCCTCTTTGCTGCTGTGGGTCTCATTCTTTGGAAGGGGACAGGAGGAAGAGGCAAGTGGCTTCAGGTCACTGTGTCAAGACTGTCAAACAACCCTGGAAATCAGGAGAGGGTGCACTCAGGTGTAGTGGGTATGGGAGAAGTCAACCTGAGAAACTTGAAGAAAATCCCAGGAGGCACCAAGGCAACCAAAAATTACAAGTGTGGTAAGGGGCAAGCTCTAAATGGGAGACCTCCTCAGAATGGCATACCCAGAGTTTTGTGAGTGCCAGACAGGCAGAGGCACTGAAGGGCCCTTATGGGTGTAAATTAGCAGAATATAAGCACCTTTGGACCAAGGAGACCGTTACTCAGAATTTCTAACATTTGTAGTAGCAATTTAATTTTGAAAGTAGACACCTTAATTTGCAAGTAGGATCTCGATTTCTTGGTGGATTTGACCTCTTTGATCTGGATGTATTTCAAAATGTGCCAGTGAATCAGTGGGAGTTAGGTGCTTTGATGCCTTATGTGCCAGTTTTCATCTATAAGCATCTGAATACCTTTCTAAGTCTGGACCACAATGAGTACTTTGAACCACTCTGAAATGTAAGGCTTTTCCAGAGACAGAACTGACCTTGCTTGAGCAGAGAGGTTTTAGCACGGAGCAAGAAAATTGTGTTTAGTAACATAAGAAAGACCCTTTGAGTTGGGCATTCCTGCACAGAAAATAAAATTGCAGAAGATATCCAGGCATTGTTAATTATATTCAGCCCATTAAACATGAGCATCACACAGACAAAAATCATTCAGGATTGCCAGGTTTTTGTATTGCCATCTTTAAGCTTACCCCATGTTTAGAGTAACTTCCATTGATTTCTGTTGACATTAAAGTCCCATTAACATCCAGATTCAGTGACTGCCAGTCTGCTCTTTCCCTATGCCACTCCCCACCTCCTGCTCATGAAGGTCTCATGGTCTCTGGATGCTGATGCTAAAGCTGGGGCCAAAATGTGCAGCAGCAGAGGCTGCACTGGAACTGGCTCTGGAGTGGTGGCAGCAGAAAGTCTCATTCTCTCATCTCCATTATCTGGCAGCCCAGACCTGCTCTGTCCCTTTCTTCCAGACCAGAATGTGCAGCAGATCCAAGAGGTTGTGGCCGTGTTTGTGTCTTGCAGGAGTGGAGAACGGGGAGATGTGGCAGCATCAGGCAGGCTGCTGGGACAGAGTGAGTGAGAGCACAGCTTACAAGTCTAGGGAAGAGGGGAAATAGACTGGGATCCCAGCAAAAGAGGCATGGTGAAAAACATGGGTGAGGAGAGGAGAGAAAAAAGGAGTGAAAGAGATTTGCTTGCCCTGCCAAGCTTCCCTGAAACCTTGCCTGCATTCCACTTGGAGCTCTTCCAATTTCACAGACCCCCACTTACCATCATTCCTTTCCTCCACGATGCTGAAATTTCTGCTGACTCCTTCCAGTCCTACAGTCATTTCTCTGGGCCAATAAATGATCTTCTCCCATCTTCCCAAACCCATTCCTGCTCTCCATCCTAGCCCCTCTGCTTCACCTTCACCACAGCCTTACAGTCCTCGTGTAGCACTTCCCCAGCCCTTCCTCTCCACCCGGTGGCCTTTCCCACCCAAGGGACAGTCAGCCTTCTTCAGATGGGAAGTTCAAACACAGCTCTCAGTGGCAGTGTCCTCTCACCCAGTGTAGCCCTTTCAAGTCAGCAGGACTACTCCTGTCCATAAGTGCTCACCATGGAGATCAAGGAGTGCCTAAACAAATCCCAGCTATTCTGCCCCAGCACTGCCATTTCCCACACTGCTCCCAGAGCCCAAACTATTAGTACACTTCTGTGGCTCCTACACCTCAGTGCTCTGCATAGTTGGCAGAGGATTATTCCAGTATTTCAGCCTCCTACTTAGTTCTAACCCTTCATTGAAGCAGCAGTAGTGGATCAAGGGTTGGACTTGATGATCTCTGAGGTCCCTTCCAACCCAGCCAATTCTATGATTCTATGATTGTTCTTGTACTGAGAAGAAACCCTTAAAAATGACATCTTGCAAAGTATACATAAGTCAGGCGTTCCTTCTCTGTCTCGCCTTTGTGATACTATCTTCAACCTGATACCAGACTTCAAAGTTAAAAAGTAATTTTATTCACTGATTAGCAAGAATGGGGCTAACCATACCCTTGCAATAGACAGGAGTTCTTTGAGATTAATCATCCTATTTTGATGAAAAACCTGATTAACAATATTTTAGAGAGTAATATATGTGATTTTTCAATGTCTATCTCATTCTAGTAAATGTTAACTTTGCTTCAAATAAGTTTAGCTTTTTGAGGCAGTAGAAGAGGCTACTGATTAGAAAGGTGCTATTGCATGGGATCAACTTAAGATCAACTAAGTAAAGTAAATTAACTGCACATAGCATAACATTTGTAAATGGTGCTGACATAGAACAAATAACGAGAAAAAGTAAGTGGAAATGGAATTTAATAGAGAGAAAAATAGAGAAAATATAGAAATAAAGCAGAAAATAGAACTCTATTACAGCTTTCTGTTGTAATAGCCTCAACAGAAATGCATAAATGTATTCCATTAATAAACTCTTAAATCCCTTATTCCAGATGAGAAAGAGCAACAATGCAAAATTCATGGTATTTGTGACTGGCCTTTGTCAACAAAGGGTAAACAGCTGTGGCTTCTAATGGAGATTCTGCTGCTGGTGTAACAGCTCCAAGAGAGGCTCAGATGAGAACTTCAGACTGCACAATAAATAAGTCACAGAAGCTTAAGTGCCTCTTAACGTAAAGGGATTATTATATATCCTCTTCTTATTGGTCTCCCAGCTATTCAGAGTCAGACTTTGAAGTGTCTGCTTTTATTCCACCCCTACCATCCTTTTTTTGCTCCTGTGAAGTTGCACAGAAGTTAGGAAATCAGCACCAGTGTCTCTGTGACTGATATGTAAATCAAAAACAAGTGGGAAAATTGTAACGAGGTTTTGGGGAGATAAAAGGGACCAGTTCTGAGCCCCTCAGTTTAGGAAGGAGATTGAGGTCTTGGAGCAGGTCCAAAGGAGGGCAACCAGGCTGGTGAAGGGATCCAGCACAAGTCCTGTGAGGAGAGGCTGAGGGAGCTGGGGGTGTTCAGCCTGGAGAAGAGGAGGCTCAGGGGAGACCTCATCGCTCTCTACAACTCCCTGAAAGGAGGCTGGAGCCAGGGGGGGTTGGGCTCTTCTCCCAGGCAACTTTCAACAAGACAAGAGGACATGGTCTTAAGCTCTGCCCCGGGAGGTTTAGGTTGGATATTAGAAAGGATTTCTTCATGGAGAGGGTGATCAGACGTTGGAATGGGCATCCCAGGGAAGTAGTGGATTCTCCATCCCTGGAGATATTTAAAAAGAGACTGGATGTGGCACTCAGTGCCATGGGCTGGGAAATACAGCGGTAGTGGATCAAGGGTTGGACTTGATGATCTCTGAGGTCCCTTCCAACCCAGCCAGTTCTATGATACTCCAGGAGTGTTATTTCAGCTCTCTCTGAGGCTGGTGGTTACTGAATTTTGTTAGGGACACAGCAAAGCTCTCATGCTCACAGTCTACTTCTGCTGAATTAGGGCTCAGATAACATTACTAGTTTGAACCAACTTTCTTGTCAAGGCCTTTTGTAAAGATGAAAGAGCTTGATGTCTCTAGATGTCAACCAAATAACTCCTAAAGGTATCCTCAGGCATCCTGAGCTCTGTTTGTAGGTGCACATAAGCAAAAATTCTAACATAAGAAAAGTCTTCTTATTTATGCTCACCTACAGTTTTTCCAGATGCTGAGATTAATTTGCTCTGCTTTGTTAGGAGAGCAACAGTGGCAGAAGTTTTCTTGGAGAAATAATGAAGGGAAAAATAAAAATCAACAACAATTACACTAATGAACAGTTATATAAAATCCATTAATTAAAAAGAAGGAAATGAAAGGGATTATAACTCTGCAAGAATTTTAAACATGGGAGAGGTAACACAATGGATAGCTAGATCTGTTAATAGCTCACAAACAATGCCCTACTTGAGAGGAAAATTAGAGAAACAAAGATTTTCTCCAAAAATTGTACCTAAACCAGAACACTTGGGGATGCATAAAGCAGGTTTTACAAGCACTTTTTATCCTTATTTTCCTTCCCCTAAATATATACGAAAAAATAGGGTTTGACAATTTTACCATTCAGTCACTCATCTTGGAAAATGCCACCTGCTCTGTACGTATTGTCAGAGGTAAAGGCTGGAAGATTACGGGAAGTTCAAACCAGTCTTAAGTAGCAAAGGAGAATAAAATATTTTTATTTGAACTCTTTAAAGAAATCAAGATTTATCGCTTGTGGTCAAAGAGTGATACATGGTTATTTAAAATCAGGAAAATAGATTATTAAAAGAAAATGTGGAGACAATGTGAAAATTGAAAATGCCTAATTTGCAGATGTCTTTTATTTTTATCTCACTTTTATTTTTGTTCTTCTTCTTCTTCAGTGGAACGAACAAAAAGCAAAATCAAACCCAGAACTGGGAAAAAAAAAAAAAAAAAAAAAAAAGCAGGCATTCGAATCTGCTGTGAGGTAAAGACCTGACTGAAATTAAAATGAGCACAACTTAAAAACTGACTGTTAAGATGGATTACTAGACCACCAACCACAAAATGTGTCTGCCTGTTACTCATTCACCTCAATAGCAGCCAACCTCCATGCAGCTAACTTACTAGTTTACTGTAACAAAAGTTACAAAAATTGAAGCAGTGAAATGCACACAATTAAAACTGAATAGTTAATTGCTCATATTTTCATCTTTTTGCAAAACTGGAGGGCAACCTGGCTTTCCTATGATCACAGATTCAGTATTGCTCCTTTGCTTTTTTAATCTGTAGTTATAAAAAATCCCTACAAAACTTCAAGTAATCATTATTACATTCATCAAAAGTTTCTTGAGGTAAAAAATATTAGAACAGTACCTTTGTATTCAGATTACTTTTCTTACCAGCTTTGAAGTTTGGTCCTGTCTGAAGCCCTGTGTCTAATTATGTTAAGTCATTAAAAAGCAAGTGATCCTGACATTTTATTTTAATAGCCTGACTTTGCTTTGGCCAAACATGAAACATGGAACTTCCAGGGTATGAACTTTCCTCACCAGTGTATGTTTTGGGAACACTTGGGCTTAAGAGTGAAAGAGAGGGGAAAAAATCTGCTGACTCAATGCCAGAGTAATGAACCCTTACAGAATGAACCACATGCTTTTTAAATGGAAGGAGGGAAGAAAAATCTTGCCCTATTCTATATTCTGATATTTGTAAACATGGAAATTATTCACAGCATAATCTGTGCCTCTTTATTTTTCAGACAATACCCTTAAAGTTTCATATTTCAGGATGCTCACGCTTGGTGACCCCAGGGGTGTGTTACTCTAAGCTACATAAGAGAAAAAAATTCATTTAGCTTAACAGAAGAAGATACTGCACATGCCATTTTAGTAAAAACCTAGATCTGCTTTCTTGACAAATCCTTAGAGCTCAGAAATCATATTAATGTGTCTCCTCCTGTGGCACCAATTACAAATAATCCAGAAGAGAGACACAAATGTAATCCAATGAGTAAAAAATTGAGCTTCAAAGGGAGATTGAATGAAGTAACCTTTTTTTTTTTTGTCCAAAGGAACAAATGAAGACAGGTAATTGTCCAGGTGACACCTCCAGCAGATTAATTTATTGCATTATAAGTTGCTGGAGACTGAGAGGTCATATGTACTCCAAGAAAAAGAGCAGTGTGTGATATTTGAGTAGGGGGATGCAGCCAAGGGAAGAGGTCATCTTGTGTCTTTATGGGAGGCAGAATAAAACTTCCCCTTGTACACCATGCTTGTGCTTTTATAATGTTAAAATCCCCTGCTTAGGATGTATTTCAGAAAAACTGAAAGAGGAGATGATGTAGCAGGAGGGCCAGCAGGACTGAGAGAGGATTCTTAGCAACACTCTTGTCCGTAGGAGGGAAACAAGAAGATTACAGACCAAAGGCTTGTGCTCTGTGTTTATATACCTGAGATGCAATAAAAGTACAGGCTGTTGCCCATAGCTTTATAAGACTTCTATTGCTAGAGGGCTAGATTGTTCATTTTTCTATCAGGATATTTGAGCTAGCCTTTTAAAACTTTCTCCATATATCCATTTTTTAATTTTATTTTATTTTTTGTAAGGATCACACTCCATATGGATTTCACAAATACCATCTGGATTAATTTTAAGGAATAAAATGGAGAATTCATTTATTTATATCTTTAGTGGTGAATAGTAAACTTGTATGAGGAAGGAGGGTGTCTAAAGTACAGAATTTTGCAAAAAAGTCTAGAATTCCCTCTGGAAGCATGGGTTTCAAGCAAAACAAACTGAAAACTTGAAACAATTTGCTCTGTAATTTGAGAATAGATTTTTCCATTGAAATGTGATAGTATAGGCTAGGAAATGATCTGAGAAGAATGTTTATGTGTGCATAGACCAGCACAGAAGAAATCTAGAGTACAAGAGGAAGTGAAAATTGCCAACTTTATAAAAATACTGGCATGTATTTATCACAAGTGCTGAGCACCTTGCATCAGATCAAGGCAATTATGGGAAATCTTGCTCTTGTGCTCCATGGGCAAGTGGAGTCAGGAAATCTCTGTCCAATGTGTTTCTTCAGCAAGGGAGTACAGTAGCATAAACCCTGTTCTTAGGGCAGAGGTAACAGGATTTATGATTTCAGTGTGCTGCCCTGTGGGAAATGTAAAAACTATACTTTAAAAGTATGAAATAAACCAAAGGCCAGAGAATTATATATCCTAGCTGAACTGCCAAAAATATTTAGGGAACTGAAAAATCTCAAGAGCATAAAGGAATTCATACTATGTTAATGTTTGTACTGGGAACTTTCCATTGGTAAATATAAGAGAGGGAATAATTGTATCCATCCATTTGCTTAGTAGCTGTTCAACCATGGAAGCTGCTCCATGTCAATTATTAATCTTCCTGAAGATGGAAAACCTTTTTTTCTGGAGGAATAGTTTTCTGGGTTTTTTGGGTTTTTCTTTTTTTTTTTTTTTTTTTTTTTTTTTTTCTGCTATTTTGAAATAATCTTTTTCTTACAGATTTCATAGATGTCAACAGCTACATTTTCTTAGTAATATGGTTCTTTTTCATAAAGCTCAACCATTAGCCACAATGCCTTTTTCTAATAGGAAAATCAGGATAAATGAGCCAATTTTTTTTCAACTTATTCAAGTTCTTTTGAGACTCTTACTTTGGTGCTTTTGTTGCAATGATAGCTGCCCCACCAATAGTCCTGAAGACATTTGAAAAGCTATGCTGTTTCTATTTTCATTTATGAGGTAGTGGTCTTTCAGGTTTTTGGCACAGAAATAGACAGGAATGCAATAAAACTATTTATAAAATAAAAAATACAATTATTTTAATTTAGATGCAACAACAATTCAAAAAACCCAAACAAACAAAACAAAAAACCCCACACTGAACAGTGACCAGGGCTGCTGGTACTGTTATTTAAAAGATAATGAAGAAAGTGATGTGTAACATCAAAGAGGAATTAACTTCACCAAAAGAGGGTCGTTTTCTGATGCTAGTCACATCAAGAAATCACTGATTTTAACTGGAATCCAGAAAGGTCACTTAGTTTCTTGTTCCTGCATGATGCTGCTTGTTGATTTCTGTCAGGATCATCTTTATTATTAATGCCACTGTAACAGCATGGGAGAGTAAGTACATAGCATCAAAGAAAATCTTTGCAGTAAACACAGGTACTAATCCAACTTACTTAATCAGAACTGTCATAGAGTAAAAGCTACTTTAATCACACCAATCACTGAACGTGACTCACATAAGCAACATAATTTCACAAATGAATGAATAAACAGACAAAAAAATTTTCATATGCTACAGTTATAAAATCCTTGGTTTAACTTATTTGAGAAAAATGAGGAAAACATCAATAACGACTTTATGAATTTTCATTTTAGTTTAACTACTAAGTCTTTTTCAAAAGGTAAATAAATTTCATGTCCAAAAGGTTTTCCTGTATTATTTATCAGAGCTTCACTGATTATTATGATATTGTTATCTTGGCCAAGAAGGCCAAGTGACTGTGAACCCCATCATGCTGGGCTACACCATTCAAGTGCTCATGCAGCTAGAGACAACCTCTGCCTCAGACACCGTGCTCCCAGCAGATGCTTGCTACCATGTGAGACCAATAATAACATGGAGACCAGGGCCCATGGGATGTTATCAATGTTCTTTTATTGTCAGCATTAAAAGCATAAGGTAGAAGTTAATGTCAACCGTGTCAGACATTACAAACCTGGTCATAATCTCTCATATATTTCCTAGAGTATTTCCAGTGTCTTTGGAAGGCTTTGCTTGAGGCTGTGCATGGAATGCTATGGGACAGAAATAGTTAAAATCTTATCCTTTTTTAATTATTTTCAAGCATTTCAGTTTCACCTATTTTAGTTTTCCTTTCATCTGAAGACCTTCATTGAAGTGTGCAGCTTGTGGCTTTCTCTGTCTCCAAAGAACACTGAAAGTGATTTGGACACTCAAACCATTTAGAAAAGCAGAAAGGGACAGATTTTACTCTTGAAAGCTTCAGACAGAATTGTCTGGGGGAATCCCAAGACCTGAACACAGCCTTAAATTAGAAATTCCTGTTTCTGTGAAGCCATGAGCATACAAAACATTTGCAGGTTCGTCAGTATGAGTATTTACACATTTGATAAGCAGAATAGTAGACAGTCAGCCTCAGCAATTATCTTATGCATCAACTTCCCTGCTGTTTCCTTTGCCATAAGTGTCTACTTCGGAACACAGATATAGAATTTTTTTGCTGAATCTTGATCAGAGAGAACAGCTAATGAACCTCTGAAGGTTTAAGGCTCTTGCTGTATACTAAGTGGTTTATAAGTTCTTAATATGATATTATTAAAGAAATATTTAAGTGACAGTCTGTTGCTCTTTTCTTATTTGAAGGTATTCAGCACATTTTATTTACATAGATATTTATGGACATATCTCTCTCATTAGCATTTCTCATTAGCATCTCTCATGATTTTTTTAATGGTATGATAGCATGCTTTTTTCCTTTCCGGGAATAAGGGCAGATCCTATGTTTCTGCTGAAGCAAGGGAAAACAAGACATATGGATTGGTTTATTACAAATTATAATTACTTAAAAGTTATGTAAAATAAAAAATTCTTTGTTTTAAGAAAACTATGAATTTATAGTACCAGAAAATTCCCACAAATATAACATGTTAAATAATAATAATTCATACATCGTATTCCAAATGATGCAAAAAAGCCTATGAAACTGCTGCTTTGCATTTCTTTAAGGCTAAAAAACCAACAAAAACTCTGAATAAAATCTAGGTAAAAACATTAAGCTTCACCTGTTTCCACATCAAATGCAAAGAAATAAAATTACAAGTATGGCAATTTTAAAGCATAGTTGCATTCCAGTATCCCACTGACCAGTTTCCATTTACAGATAATATCTTCATGTCTATTTTCCCCACTTTGGAGGCCACATAGCTTGAATCTGAGAGCTTGCATTGGAGGAGCCAAGGGAAATGGTTTGGGTTTGTGCTCAACAGTTCAGTGAGTACCAGCTGTAAATAGGAATCCAAATCCCAATTCCTTGTCCCAGTTTGGACGTTTTTGATCTCTGGGCATATTTGTCCTTTCAAACTCTTTGACACATTATCTAAGCATTTTCTTAAATTAAAATGCACAGAAGCAGGTGATGTACTGACTGCTCATGCTGAAAGCAGGTCACCACTTTCCAGTGTTTTTTTTCTGCAGCCCCTGAGCTCTAATAAGGAAAATCAAATTAATAATGATATCTGTTCAAATGCCTTTATACTTCTCACAGTATATGTGGTTTTTAAAATACTTTATTAGTATACACTTGACACACTTTTTACTTATCACTTCACAGTTGGGTTGCAGTTCTCAGATTGAAGCCTTTTGCTGAGAAGAAAACATATGAAGAAATAACAGTTATATGAAGTCTGGAGTTAGCAGATAGGATGTGTCAAAGAACTCATATATTCGCAATTTTTTCACACCAAAAATCTTTCTTCACTTTCCTTTATCAAATCTTTATCATTTTCCAAGGGCCTGACCTGTCTACCTGATGTAGAGCTGCAGGGTGATATCTTCATGAAACAATATTTTTGTCCAAAGTAACTTCATTTTCTGTCTCTCTTGTGCTGCAGCTGACAGCTATTCAAACAGGTTTTTGATAGAGCCCTTTTGATGCTGCATGCCTCACCTACCTTTGACTTTTTCATGTTTCAGTTTCATTTCTACAATATAAAGAAGCAGACCTCTCTCCTGTTCTGCTAAGATTAGGCCTTCTATTTGCCATTGCAGACTCATAATTCATAATGCCATTGCAAACATAGTAACTATTTTGCAGAGACAGAGTAATAACAAAAAACATGGTGAATTCTGGACATTGCATAACATGTTCTGTCTCCAGATGGTGAAACTAAGCCATCTGTAAACATTTTTCTGTATTGCTAGGGGAAGGGATGTGGTGAGGAAAAGGCTGGGCTGTGGGAAACTGGAAATTAAACCTCTGCTTACCATTAATTTCACAGGAAGATTCTTCTCATTTTTCATTCCCATGTCCATCTTTTATGACTTATCATACAAGATAGGAGATAGCATTGTGAAGCATTAAATTTTAAACAGAGTTAGCTTTTTCACAAGATATTTCTTGCTACTGTGGTGCTTGGGGGAACCTATCTTGTTTTGCAGAGCAGATCAAAGTCCCCATGGATCAAGGCAAAGCAGGTCAGGAACTGTCGTTAGAGGATAGGGACATGTCCAAGTTTCTACTTCTAAAAAGCGAAGGTGCAAAGTAAAAATCTGAGTCAATTACTATCAGGTGCTTTATGTTGTTTTCTTTTAAGTCTATGGAATAATTTCTGATCTCATATTTGAGACCAGAAAAGCTGCAAATATTCTATATAGTTCTGAACAACATATAAATTAAATTAAAGGACTTTGGGTTTGTGTGAGATAATATTACTTTAGAAAATAGCATCATTTTTCTTCTCTACTGCTTTCTATCACTGATGTCTTTAGACTAGCTCAACCAAGCTGCTAGTGAATGACAACAGATTAATTATTATCATCCCACACACAGGTGAAAAAAAACATTCAAGAATCAGAAGAAAAATATCCTCTCCCTGTGACCCCCACCTGAAATCATGTTTCTTCTCTTATCAGTCATAGTACTTTCTTCTTGATTCTCCTGAACTGCTGCTGTCAAGTAAGATATTCCAACAAATCGTAGCAGTTAGTAATTTCTCCTAAGTAATCATCATGTTGTCAGGAGCTCAATCAGTGTGATTATTCACTAGAGTAGATCAGCACTCTTGCTCTGTGTAAGGAAGGCAAGAGAAAATGCTGGTACAGAGTTATGCCCTTGATTCTGCTGGAAGTGAGGTTCCTGCTTCTGCAGTTTTCAGTTGGAGAAGTAAGCAGGGATAGTCCCAAACCTGCTTCTGGCTTTCAGTAGAAAACATTCATCATGAATTTTGGTCTGCGGATCATATATTATGATTACTGATCTATCATTTCATGTTTGCTGTAAATAGAGATCCTGCCCCAGGAAAAGGAATGTTGTAGCAAGAAAGAAAAAAATATTTGTTTTGAACCTCCCTCTTATCAGCAGCTCTAGAAAGTGTGAGGCCTCACAGTGCTGCATTTAAATCAGACCTTGTCATGAGTGACAGTGCTACAGTCCTGCTGCTGTGACTTCACTTCAATTTATCTCTGAAAACTCCCAGCATTTACATTAGAAGGTACCTGAGCTGACTCTCAATCCCCTGCAAGTTACTGTTGTGCTTTGAATCCAGTGGCTGAGATTCCACCAAAATTCTCAGATGTGGCAAGGTTTAACAGTATTTCTGGTCACCATCATAGAATGGCAATGTCATCTAAAAATGTGTAATGAAAAATAAACTCTTAATAGATGAGAAGTCTTGGGAGCCTTGTTGCTACTTTCATGTTTGTAATGCTTTTGTATGAGCAAAGCAGTGAGAGGAATAAAAAAACAGGGATTATGTCAATACCGTTTTACCAGCCTTGTCAAAAACTCCTTGTCCCAACTTTTTCCTTCTAAAAGCAAGCCACAGGACAGCAGTGCTTCCTCCCCTCTCTGCAGCTGCATCCAGCATGATGTGCTCCATGACACTGTGGCTTTTCACTGCCAGCACCATTTCAAGGAGGGTCATGGGCCAGAGAGCTTGATGTGCATGTGAATGCTGAGTCACATTTTCACAGCAGCTGTAGATATTTGGGCTCTCACCACCACCTCTGCTTCACGAGAGGCTCCATACTCACATATTGCTGTTTAGGGGGAACAGTGTGCAGCCCCAACACGCTTACAACAAATCCTGCTCCCAGGGGATAACCCTTCCCTTTCTGCATTGAGGATGTCAGGTTCACCACCTGGGAAGAGCATCCGAAAGGAAGATGCTTGACCAGGACAAGGCAGATCTGCAACGTCCAAGGAAGGGATTCTGCCCCTGTACTCAGCCCTGGTGAGGCCACAGCTCGAGTCCTGTGTCCAGTTCTGGGCCCCTCAGTTCAGGAAGGAGATTGAGGTCCTGGAGCAGGTCCAAAGGAGGGCAACCAGGCTGGTGAAGGGATCCAGCACAAGTCCTGTGAGGAGAGGCTGAGGGAGCTGGGGGTGTTCAGCCTGGAGAAGAGGAGGCTCAGGGGAGACCTCATCGCTCTCTACAACTCCCTGAAAGGAGGCTGGAGCCAGGGGGGGGTTGGGCTCTTTTCCCAGGCAACTTTCAACAAGACAAGAGGACATGGACTTAAGTTGTGCCAGGGGAAGTTTAGGTTGAATATTAGAAAGAATTTCTTCACGGAGAGGGTGGTCAGGTATTGGAATGGACTTTCCAGTGAAGTGGTGGATTCTCCGTCCCTGGAGATATTTAAAAAGAGACTGGATGTGGCACTCAGTGCCATGGGCTGGGAACTGCAGTGGTAGTGGATCAAGGGTTGGATTTGATGATCTCTGAGGTCCCTTCCAACCCAGCCCATTCTATGATTCTGTGATTCTATGATTCCATGATCCTCCTCCTGTCCAGATGTAACTCTGCCCCAGGTCTTCCATCAGTGGAAGTCAGGATTAGGATGAAGATCCCTCCAGATCAGTCCACTGCAATAATATCCTACAGACATGTCAGGTAGGGCAACTACTAGGGAAATCCAGGGAATGGAAGCTGTTAAATTAAATGTACCTCTGACTTCTGGGGAGGAAGCAATTGAGGAGAGAAGGAAAGTCTAGAAATGGAAGCATTAGTTAAATATAATTAAGCAGCAACATAAAATAGTATAGAATATCCTAGGTATCTAGATTATAGAACAAACCAGCAAACAAACAATGATCAAACAACAACAAACAAATAATCAAACAAAAACAATCAAACAGAACAAGCAGAAGATGCTACCAATAGAAATAAATACTATAATGACTACCATGAGAAGTGTACTTGTGATACACCTATATTTTAGATATAAGGGTTAAAAGAAGTATATCAATTCAATACTGGGTTAAGGGAAATAAGCACAATTCCAATATCTTTTAAAATATATTGCTGATAACAGTAACAAGAGAGAAACCTAAATGAGGACTTTCACAGACCAGTGCACTGAACTGCAGGCATTAATATTTCTGGGGAGTTTTAAGGCTTGTTTCTTATTTACTGGTATTTATTTTCAGATTTCATACCAGGATAGCTTTCTTACAGCTGAGTTTCTTGGCTGCAGTTCATTTTGGATAATTACATTCTGCCTAAATATATACATTCTGTTTTTTTATCTCTCTGTGGACAGTTTTCCTCACAGACGAGCCCAAGGGTATAGGTCTGCACAGGAATCCTTCCTCAGCTCACCTTGTTGGGCTCACTTGGCATCTCTGTTGGCATCTCTGACATTCAATTGAGTGATTAACAATCAGCTAATACACATTCTAGGCATATTTATTCATTATGAGATGTTGCAATGAGGGTATGTGTCCAGAGGTGACTCCTATGTGCATAGTCTAAGGGCTGCACTTTCTTATGAAAACACCAGTGCTATCATTTTTTTATTCATTACAAGGAAACTACCTTTTTCAATACAATATGCTGCAGAAAATCACAGAGGAGGGACCATGATCTTTATTCCATGTGACATTTGTGTACATCTGGTACTATTATAAGTAATATAAACATAAGGCTATAGATGCTGTTGAAAAACAGTGCTTTTGTTGTGACAAGTTAAAGGAGTTCTGAAAGAAAGGAACTGACTGTATGTGATAACACTGACATTCTACAGCATAGTGTTGACCCTTCAGAAACCACACTCTCTTTCAAATGTGCATGAAAATTGGAACAATCTGCAACCTGATATGTTTGATCTTGAAGCTCTGTATTCCCACTGTGGAAACTAAGTAGAACTTCCTTTCCAGTTGTAATGCTTCATCTTAGCCTGGAGACAGGAAATGCAGTAACCCATTAGGTGTTCATGTGCACTATAAAAAAGATTAAAATCCTCAGCCTTTTGATCGACCTTGTGGCACTTCTGCCATAATGGACTCATTTTAACAATTAAATAATATTATTGGGAGTTTATTATTCAGTGCTTATAACGCTATGACAGAGCTCTGAGGAACTGCAATAGCAAAAATGAGTAAAATATGAACTCAGAACAGACCAGTTATGGAGAATACATGTGGCCCCTGCTATTATTTCTTAACATTCTTTCATCTTCAGGATGGAAAGAAGTTGTATACTGATCTTTTGCCATATATACTTTTAAGAATCTCTTCTGTTTGCTGTTACCTACTGTGCAGAAAGTAGGATGTGTAGAGTGTAAAGAAGGGATTCAGAAGGATATTGAAATACAGGTGAAGACAGAACAGGTACTTTAACATAAGCACAACTTAGCATATCCAAACCATCACCAGATCTGTCCTGGCAATGTGTGCTTTACTAGATCAAACACTGAAGTAATTTGCTGTTTGGATCCCTCCAAAATCAACCAGCACTTCTTTCTTGACTTTAAGAGACTCAGGTTTTCACCGCCTATAAATGATGACATCAGGGGATCTTACAGCCTGTTGGGGATTTCACCTGCCATGTTTTCACCTAAAATGCCAGGGTTCCACCTACAACGGAAAATTGTGGTCATCTGACAGAAAATATTGATATCCCACAAGGAACAGTGGCAGAACACTCCACTCAGTAAATCCAAATGGAAAAAACTACTAGCGGCTCAAAAATTTGAAAGGTCAAAATTTTATTAAATATAAACTACCATTCCAATAGTTACTCGTGAATTTGTATTCAATAAAAGCTTTTTTTCTTTTGCTTTTTTTTAAACTTTTAAAACAAAGTAAAAATAATGACTAAAACATTTCCTTTTGGGTTTGGTAAGCATAATGCTGCACTAGTGTTCCTGCAATGACATATGCGTGTGCATACAGCCCAAATTATCTCACCAAATAAATGCTCAAAACAGCTTTGCAATACAAATTCCTGACTTATTCATGAGGCATGTTGTTTACAAACGAGACCACAAATAACACACACCAAAGGAACTTTCATCTGAATCTCTTCTAGCAGCGCTTAATAACTTACACACAAAGCTGCATATAAACATATGCTTTATATTATAATTGCTTTTGTACCAAACTAGGTGAGTCAGATAATGAGCAATAGCAAAATACTTATCCTAAGCTTCACATTTTGCCACTGCGTGCCCCTAGAGTTATATTAACAATAGCCTTGCTCTAGGAATGTGTTTCTTTCTTCAGAATCAGACTAACTTATGTTTTTATGGGGAAGATAGTCTTCAGGTTTCCATCCCTCTTCCAAGTTTCCATCCAAATGTTTTACAGATCTTAGTTATACAGTGCCTGTGATTATTTTATGTATAAACCACACATATTTTTTACATTTATCTGTCAAACGCAGGATGGCAAATGTAGTGCCAAAAAGACAAAGATTTGCTGTCAACTGCTTCTCTGTAAATCAAGGCATTTCTATTATGGTGACAACTGAGAATTTCTTGTTACAATAACACTGCAGAAATTCAACTTTCTTTAAGCATATGTCCATAACTGCAGACTTTCAAAGTCACACAACATTAGCGTTTCATCTGAATAAAAAATAAACATCAAAAAGATAGCAAAGACTAGCTAAGGATTGGTTTTTAAGGAACTAGTAATTTCTTATACGTGCATTTTAAAAACTGTTCTTAGAGTCTTCTTAGAAGGTCGAAAGTAATAGTGAGTGTTAATAACCTGGATTCTTTGGAAATAGTAGCAAATCGAAAGCAAATAATTTTGCTTCTATGCAATACATTTTTTCTATGTTCTATCCAAAATAATTTTGAAATAATTATTTCATGTACAGAATGATTCAGAAGATACTTCCCCTTGTCTGCCTGCGTGTAAACATGATAATATTCAGATACCTCATTGCTGGAACAATGTTCTTTTTTCCTTCCTATATCTATTTTGTTGGTAATCACTATTACTATATGTTATCGTATCCTGTCATAAAGTTACAAAATATTTTCTAAGCAAGGTATTCCTCCTTGGAGAGGGAAGGTCTGAATTCAAGCATTGAATTAAGGCATCAACATTGCACCATGTGACTTCCATGTCCCTCTTCCCCTGCAACAGACCTGCATATGGTACCTACCCCCCTGCATGATGCTGGAGGAGATTCAGGCTCCTAAGGACTGGAGTCATAGAAGCAGTGGAAGTTCAGGTGTGCCTCAGGAGTAAGCAGGTAGAGCAATGTAAGGAGAGAAGCATCTGGGGAGGACCATAAGCTGTAGCAGGAGGGAACACGTCAAATGCTTTCATCAGAGAAATTAGAGACACTGACTGAGGTATTCTTTTTGGAGATGGAAGGCCTCCTTTCAGCTCTCATCTGATAAACCTTTTGCTTATGTTAGCCTCAAAACTAGCCACAGATCCCCCGTGTGCCAGCAGGAAATCTTTAGACCTTCTCTTTTGGGGCAGTGAGAGTAAATGTTCTCTCACTTGTTTTTCTTGGAGTGGTTTACTTTGTGCAAATAATTGGAGATTCATTTAGTCAGAAGCTTGAACATGACTCTGTGGCCTATAGAGTCAATTTCTTCCTTGCAGAATCTCTGTTGTTATTATTTATTTAATCTCATTCACTGCCCATTCAGTCACTAAGGGAAAGTTAACAATCTCTGTCAGAAATTATTGTGAATGACTCCTCTTAGCACAATGGTGCCTAGTGTTTGCAGAATTATGCTTATTTCTAAGAAAAATGCATCCAAATCTTCCTTTGATATCAGACAAAGTAGAGCTATAAAAACAAGGGTTTTTTTTTACCTCCTAAGTCCTCTTACCTCTGAGGGTTAGCAAAAGCACAGTACCTGCTTGAAGAAAGCCCCACTTCTGATGTTATTTGTGTCAATCACAGGCTACCCTGAAAATACCTGTCTAACTTGGCCACTAGAAGCAAGACAGGTCTAGGTCACTCAAATAAAACCTCTTGATCTGTCTGGTTTTCAAAACATAAGCTTGGCTACTCGTACTTAAGGGAAACTTTCAGTTCCTGAAGACAGTTTGAAATTATATCCTCAGCCCTTGTCACCCAAGAAATGTCATGATCAAGAGGCAGGCTGGAATGAAGGATAACAATGAAAGTATTGATTCAAAACCTACAGGAAAGGATTTTGGTACTTGTATATAATACAGTAGAAACAGTTGTGAACCTTTGTAAGTGGAAAACAATTTTTACATCACCTTTGTTATGAAACGCTGTCTTTTAGGGCAACAAAAGGAAATAAGTCACAGTCTGAATAATTTTCACATCATTCAGCATTGGGTTATCTTTTTCAACATTCTCAATGCTTATGAACAATCTTTACTTTCTGCTTCTCTTCTCCTTCACTGTGGCTGTTCCTCTCACTTCTGTAGCTGAAGGGTTAGTGTAATTTATTATTACAATTATTTTTACTTCCAAGAAATTAAAATTATACCATATGTAAAATTTGCTCCCCTAGGCTTATAGTCTGTGTGACTCCGGATACAGCAGTCAGTCATTTGGAAGTACTATCAGGCAATAAAGTCATCCTGGAAGGAAACAATTATTCATGTTTAGCAGTAGAAAGCCAGGGGGGAGGCCTGCACATCATCATATGAATTTATTTAGCTAAAGGAAACTCATTCACTTTTGCCTTTGCCAAAGATAATGCACTCAGTCAATACCAGGACAGCTTTAGAGCTACAGATCAATACTGAATAAGTTTTAACTTCCATGAGAGCTTCAAACAGTAGCAAATCTACAGGATGAATCCAATTATACACAGAAATAGAATGCATTTGTTAGAGATCACAAAAAGGTGATTTCTTGATTGATGTTTCAGATTTTGAGGAGTTTGTGATTAAATGTAGATAAAGTTCTTTTTTTGGTAAAGTCCAGGGTTTTTGGTCAGGAAGCTCAGCACAGTTGTTTGTTCCAGCTGATTGGCTGATGATTTTCTGCTCAAATCCAGATGCATCTTTTAACAGCAGTTTAATTATGGCAGCACGACAGAAGCAAAGGGCAAATGGTCCCTTTTTGGCAATTAACTCAAAAGGAGAAAATATTCCAAATACAAATATTCAAAATAAGGATATCGTGAATGACATTTAAAAATAACAGGGAATGGGTTTTGATATCAACACAGGCCTATCTTTGGCAAAAGAGAGCAGGTCAGAGCTGCAGAGAGCTGCCCTGGAAACACAACACATTGCTGATTCCTGTCAGCAGCTGAACACCCTTCCATGCATCCAGTGGGAAACAGGGAGTAAACAGGAATGTGACTGAATGAAACACAAAGCAAAGTCTGTTTTGTTTTGTTTTATTTTGTTTTTCTAATTCTGCTGTCATTATCTGAGTAATAAGATGTGTATATAACAAATATTACTAGCCTTAAGCAGGAAAATTATCAATAACGAGTTTCTTCCTATGCTTTTTCTTCCCTGGTAAGGCATTGCAGCCACAGTCCCTGCTGCACTGTGTTCCAGGATATTAATTGAAAAAATATAAGGAAACAATACATCATATCTGATGGTACAGAACTCTTCTGCAGGAGAATACCATGCTGTTCAGGCCTCAGTACTGAAGAGGCTAATGTTTTCATGGTTTTGTATAAAATCTGCCTTTCTCCTTAAAATTGTGCAAATGCCTATGATTTTTGTCAGCCTGCAACTGTTTCAAATATCAAACAGGAACTAAACTACAGTAAATCTTAGGGACATGTCCTTTACACCTGAACTAGTCAGTTGGAACTACAGATATTACTCCCAGATATAATGTTTTTCTATAAATCAGAAACACAATAGGTTCTTAGGAATATATAAATAATGGGAGAAAGAAAAAATCTAACAAAATAGGCCAATGGAATTAAGACTTTTTAAAAGAAATTTCAAAGCATAGATGAAAAGCAACCCAAGAAACCTAAAAGTCGTAAGTTATCCAGTGAAGACTGTAGTAGAAAAGCCACATTTCACATGAATCAGCTCCATTTTTCCTTTTACCACACAACTGAAATACATTTCCTTTAAAATTTTCCTTCCTCAAAAGCACATGAAACTAGATAGATAAAGGTAAATTTCCTGAGAGTCTCAATGGTAGAAAAATTCTCTTGCAACTCTGTGGTTTACATTACATCCTGGCCAAAAGTTTTATTCATTCACTGGGAGTAGATTATGCCTTTCAGAGTACTCTTGTATTGTACTCAAGAGATGAAATTGCACTGGCTATAGACAAGTAGGCAAGTTTTATTCATCTATTTTTGTTAATAGCACCAACGCAGCAAGGACATCATGCCTTTCAGCACAAGGCCCCTTGGGACTGCAGATACTTGTTTGGGTGTCATGGCAGCTCCATTTCATTTCACAAGCCAGATTTATTATTCCTCATTCTTCCTCTGTTAACAGTGGCAAAATTTCCTCTTGAAGTCCTCTGCAAATCCACTTGCTGAGACTGAACAGTAATATTATTGCAGGAAGCTCCAGAAACCCAAGTGAACTCTAAACTTTGCTCCTGTTTCTCCAGCACATCACAAGTATTTATGTAACAGTTTACTTGGGTTCTGCTTGGTTAGAGCAGCTCTCTGATACTCGTGATGCTGGGGAGGAGAAGATGGAATACAGATGTACCTGCTAATGCTGGATGAAGCTAACCATGGTAATGGCTTCCAGTAACACACAGGGCAAGAGAAAAGGCAGAAAACTCTAGCCCTAACCCCAGCAAAAATACAGAGTGTGTGGTAACTGGAGGAAGTATAGGAATCCTGCTTGTGTATTCATATGGCACTGCTTGAGATAGCCAGATATCAAAGCATGAACTATCTTTAAAAGTTTTTTGTTTAGCTAAGAATTCAAACATTATTAGCTTGAAGAGGTAAATGTAATTTTTGTTTGAACGGCATCTCTTGTAAATCATAACCTGGTTCTTTCCTGTATGCTAAGTCAAAGAAGATACTATTTTAAAACAGGAAATACATAATGGATTGTGGCTCCATGAGCAATTACATTATTATTGAATAATGTTATTAGAGGACCAAAGCCAGGAACATTAGCCCATGCAACAAGTAAGGACTGGTCACATCTCAAAAACAACAAAGAAAATTATTTTAGCAATTAAAAATTAATGCAGCCTAAATATAAAATTAAAAGGAAAAATTAATGAGTGGGTATTGGATCCTCGGGTGATTTCTTTCAATCGACTCTCCCTGCAGTAAATGGGACTTCATTAGTGGTCCCCACCTGAGAATAAAGGCTTCCAAACACATTGGTTTTCAGCCATATTGTGTAGATAAGTTATCATTTACTCCTGTTATGCACCTCTAATTTTAAAAACCCCAGTTAGCTGGGAAGGCATCCCAATTGCTGACAGAGGATAATGCTTGTGAATTAGCAGACACACGGCTCCTATCTGTGCTGTAGTCATTGATTTACCAGCTGGCCACAGGCAGATTAACCTTATCTTCACCTGTCTGGATTACATCAGATGTCTTGCAAAGATAATAGGATAGCTGGAAGTTGTGAATCAAGTGTTGGTTTATGCATTAAATTACCTCTTATAACCATCAGGCCTGTCAAAAAACACAGCACATTTTAACACAGGAAAATTTCTAGTTTTTTGTTGGCTCCTGTGGAGGAAGAAGGAATTTCAACAGTAGTTTTCTCTGGGCTTGGGATGTTTTCCCAAGCCTGTTCCAGCAGATGTCCAGCAGTGCTGCTCCAGCTGCCTTGTCTAGCCCTGGTTCTGGATGCAGGCACAGCCACTCTTCTGCCCTCAGGTGTCTGCCCCATGCATGGAGTGCTTCCTCTCATAGCTGATACCACAGGGGTTTCCAGACCAAAAGGCATGAACTTTTTGCTCTGTTAGCTTTCACGAGGTTCAGGTATATTTCCACCAGGTATGGATTTTTTACCAGAAGTTTCCCCACTGCCCTCAACTCAAAGAGAATCCGTGCAGTAACTATAGTGTGGCTATACCTGAGTCACAGTCGCCTCAAACTCCCAGCCAGTGTGGCTCAGTGCAGTGCTACATGTGTTTATCTGCTGAAAGCCAGGAGCAGTTCAATAAATCCAAATTGGTGTAGCTGCAAGCCCGCTGTCTCTGCCCTCAGCCAGAGTTTCAAGTCTGGCTTGCAGATAGCCAGTTTTAGGGACACAAGGGTCAAGCATCCTGACAGCTTGAGACCTCCAGCAGTTCAGTTCCAGACTCTTTCTTTTATGCAACCAAACTCAAACAGCAACTAAACTAGGGGTATCTGTAGCTGAAGGAAATTGTCCAGAGGGAGAGGATGTCAGCTGGAGCTGTTGCTGTAATGAGGGGAGATATGCAAATGTACTCCAAGGTTTTAGACATATGTGGAGGAATACACTCGTGGCTGCCTGGCTGACTGTATCTCCAAGGTTGCAGGCACTCAATTGCAGCTGCTCTGGAAAGCATCCCTTCAGCAATCTAATTAGCCTTCCCCTGATGGATGATAAGGGAAAAAGCAGACAAATTTTCTTTTGCTTTTTTCCAGGGCAGAAAGCTGTGGCATTCTTCCTTTTCCTTTTCCCCTCAGTCTCTGAAAATGACAAACCTGGGAGGTGAGGCTGATTTAACACACTGACCTGGCTGAGACAGCTTTTAGCAAGAAGCAGGCACAGGTACAGCTGTTGGACTGATCTGTGGGCAAGGAGCCACAACCATGTTAATGCCACAAGCAGACATGCAGGTGAGATGGAATGCTCCTGCTTCCTGATTTTCTCAGTGATTTTAGGATCCTCTGTGACACTGGATTCCTTTCTCCATGGCATATTTGTGCAAGAAGTTAATTAAAAACCTGTGAGACACAACAAAACTGCTGGTCTTGAGGGCTGGCTTCATCATGTGGTAAGGGCAGCACCTGCCTCTTCTCATTCTTGAGGTTCATGACTGCTGGAGATGTTCTCCCTTGGTGTAGAGCATCAGAACTCAGAAGCTGGCTGCTGTGCCATGTCCTCTTCTCTTTGGGTTGCTGTGGCACCCACTGCACTCCCCAGAAGGGTGGGGTACAAGGGTGCTGTGGGAGAGGGGTCTGACAGAGCTTTCTGGGATGCAGATGAAAATGAAGACAGTCATTTGCAGTAGGTCTGGATGAGGTTATAGCTGTAGGGCACATAGCAAATACAGGTAGCTGGGAGAGGCACGTGCTAGAAACTGCTGTGAATAGCTCATATTTCAACTTTCTCAGCAAGCTTACAGCATGAAATGCTGCTCCCTATAATTTATTCAGAGCCTTTAAAGGCTTAATCAGAATTGGTTAGTGCCCCTTCCTTCCTGATTGACACTGAAGTCAAAGCAAGGACTCTTCTGTCTCCAGCAAAACCAAGCTTTCAGCTCACATCCTCCTCTCTGAAGTCCATTCCAGGAGTGGAGAGGGAGCAGCCTCTTCCCTGTTAATAATTTTGTTAGTTTTCTACTGAGGCAGATTAAGTGTTATCTCACAGGTGACCCAGGGGCAGTTTGTGGCATCCCATTACACACAGGGAACAGTCTTGCTACTGGGCAAAATTTAGGGGATAAACCAGCTTTTCCTACAATTATTTCACAAACAGGTTTGGTGTTCTAATATAAAACGTTAAAGTAGAAAGAGCAGTTTTATGTCTGCTGCCTAAATAGTTTTAGGTTAAAATAATAGGGAAAAAGAGAAAGAAATTTGTATCCCAAAAGTTTTACTACATGCTACTAAATTAACCAAAAGAAACTGCCAGTCACCTGTGTTACTCTTAACAATTACATCAGCTATTAAACAAAAGAGGATCTTCTAATTATAGTAGGAAATAATGGAAAATAATTCTGGTATATGTGCCCCTTCACTTTATTAATGACTTAAACTTTTTCTTGCAAGAAAAAAGATATTTTTTACAGCAGCAGTGACAAGGTGTGGTACTCGAGCAGTCCCTACAAATCTGGTGTCCCTGCCACACAGATCTGGTAGCAAATGGTGTTGTAAGTCCACACAGATTGCTGCTGTCACATCAAGTTTCTTGCAAGTTTATTGGATTTCCCTCAATTGTGGATGACCTCTTATCAAATGTGCATTTTTCACCTTTCTCTCTTGCACAGATGAGACCAAGCCTGTTTAGCCATGCTTCATATGGAGCCACTGCCTCATCACAGAATCACAGAATCAATCTGTTTAGAAAAGACCTTAGAGATCATCAAGTCCAACCATAACCTAACTCTAACAAGTCCAGTGCTTAACCCATGTTCCTAAACACCTCATCTATACATCTTTTTAAAACTCCAAGGATGGTGATTCAATCACCTCCCTGAGCAGCCTGTCCCAGTGTTTAATTACCCTTTCAGTGCAGAGGTTTCTTCTAACATCCAGTCTAAACCTACCCTGGTGCAACATGAGGCTATTTCCTTTGGTCCTGTGTCTTGTTACTAAGAAGAAGATACCAACAACCACCTGACTATAAACTGACTATCAAACTGTAGAGAATTATAAGGTCTCTCAGTCAGATCAATACTGCTGCCCACCTCAGCATCATCTGCTGTCACAAATCAGTGGTGATGTGGTTTTGTTTCCATATAGGAAGATGGATTCCAGTGAGATTAATATTGTCTGTATATGATTCCTCTTTATTCAAGTAGAACTAAAGTTAAAAGGAAATGGATAAATGAATCCTACATATCTATACATACAGATATTTTTTCCATTCAGATTTCTAGCCTACAGTCATACCTTAGGGATTGGATGGATTTTCACATCCTTACAATGTGAAATGCCTTTTTCTTTTCTTTTCCAGTCATTGCTCTGCCAGAGTAACAGCAGCTAAACTATAAAACATGCTAGGTTTTTTGGAGTTACTGTACCATGAAATGTCAGCCCATATAGTTTCAGAACACTGTGTGGGGGATTAAACACACAATATCATCAGTTCTGATAGATTACACAACCAACACCTCACACATCACTCTGAAAATGTGTAAGAAATTCTGAAGAGTAAGCGCTAAATTAGAAAGGTGTTTTGTCCACCAGTTTGTGATATCAAAGGTGACTGGCTAAAATGAAGTACCCAGTTTAGATTCACTTGAGTGTGCAAGATATCTTCAAGGAGCCAGCAGGTATGACATACAACATTTGGGAGATGGATGGATGTCCCCCTGCAGTGGCAACCGTATGCCAGGTGGGATTCCCCGGGCATTTAAAGTGGCGTTGGGTTGGGAAGCTATGTACTGTCCCTTACATCCTGTATCTTTGCATCAATTCATTTGCCATTATCTGGGATTCAGAGGTGTTGGAACAGAGAGTAATCAGATGAGAGTTCTTGTTTGTCCTTCCAAGGTAATAGATAGCTCAGTCACATTGCCTGTGGAAGTCTGACAGACACCTGATTTAATTCAGCCTTTGAAAAGTGGCACAAAATGTTATCAGCAAAGCTGAAAGTACGTATGGTTGGCTATGCTAAGAGTGTGAAGTCCAGATACTTGGGTCTACCAGGCAGGAGTATTGCAGATAGGATGACCAAGGCAGACTAATAGGGCTTTCTGAGGAGGGATGTGAATGGATACAATTACTTGCTTTACTGGGCTGTGTGTAAGAAAGATCTCAAGGCTAATTTGCCACAGGGGTATTTTGATAAGAAGATTGCAAGGCTAGGTTGTAAAAACAGAAGTGCTTTAATGATAATAATGTAGAAGTTACATTAATTGTTATTTAGTGAACTAAAATGCAGCTGGGGAAACACATAGTTAACCTAATGTTTGCAAAGTAAATGAAATGGGGAATATAAAACAACATGTTTGAAGGATTAATTTTTGGGGGGTGACTTTCCCCGGACAATATGTTTAGCAGCTATTCATTAGAAAAGAATAACCATCTGTTTGGTATTTTTGTTTCTTAGCATTCATTCGACTCTATTAATCATTGATTTGTATGCCTTATTTGTTTGCACTTTTTTCTGTCCCAGTTGTACAAACCCACAGTAATAGCTTTCATGTAGATGTTCAGATACGCAAAAGAAATAACTGCACAATTTCCTCTGGCAGGGTATTCAAATATTTCCCATTCAAAAGGAACTTCTGTGTGGTAAAATAGAACACTAATTTAAAAACTGGGCAATTTTCAAACATAGGAGAGAGCTCATCTATCTAATTTAAGCTTACCATCTCCTTCTTTTTGGTAATATTTTCTAGGCCTGATTCAAGTATATTTATCATTATACTATTTAGACAACTATTAGACTGTTAAATAAGATTCTGACCTAGAGGCTGTGAAAGTCAGTAAAGTCTCCCACATTACTTCAGTAGGCAGTATAGCACGCTCAGATTTACTTAGCACTAAACAGGGTTATTATCTGTTATCAGATCTATCCAATATGATAGGAAGTTACCATTATTGATGTGTTTTCCTTTTAATTATGGCCTGACTTTTCATAAGTTACCAAAGCTTAAACTTATCTGTGTAAGATGAGCTTCAGTAATTGTTTCTTCAAGGGTATACAGACACTTCATCATGAGTTTAAAGACCACCAGAATTAAAAGGTTTTGAGGATGAACTGCTAGGTAGTGGCTGTTTTGTCATAATAAACATGTTGAGCTGCCATAATTGAGCATAATAACTCTGTAACTAAGAAAACCTTCTCCAGGAGTCTTAACTTCTTCCAGGGTTCTGTTTTGTTTGGCTGGGTTTTTTTTCAAATAACACTTCAATGGTCTCCCAAATCCTGAATATGTGGATTTAATAAGTGTTCCAGATTGAAAGAGAATCAGCTTTTTTGTAGTATATTTATAAGCTGATTATCAGAATCAAACCAGAGCAAAACTTCCTCCATAGCAATTTTGTTTATTCTTGCAAACTCCTGCTCTCGTTGCAATTTGAATCTAAGCCTGAGAATTGCTGGGGTTATCACATCTCTTTCACTGAAATAGCTGATAACAGAACAGGTTGTATCCTTTAAACTGTGTCATCTATAACTCTAATGGCTTAAGCTACAGACATCCAGGTCACAAGTTGGTACCTTCCATGGTTTCTCTTGAGCCACTCAGATACACAGATCAAAGCAGCAGCTACAAAACCATCACAACTCTATCAGGGATAAGGACACTTTTATAAGCTCTATAGATCACACATTGATTTTCCAAGTACCAAATGAGCTGAGTCTGCCATTACTGAGAACAGAACCTGACAGTGTGTTTTACAGAATAGCTGGCAACTTGCAGGCTGAGTGACAGAAGAATAACGTTTCAGATCTTATATAAAAAGTCTGACTGTCTCCTGTAGTTCTAGATATTAAAATTGTTGCTGTAGACAACTTTGAAAATAGCGTCGTTTAAAGCACTAACTGCATTCCTCCTGACAGTCATCCATAGTACATGAAACACAGAGTAGTCAAGAAAAATTAATGTGAGAGTTTTTGGGTAATGCTGGTCACCACATACATGACTCAGACATTTTCAAAATACTTAATTCTTTTGTATCATTGCTTTTGGATATGTGTTAAACAGTCATCAGTTTTCAGTATGAGCCAGTATTTAACATTTTTTATTTCCCCAGGGCTTTAAATATCTAAGTTAATATGGCTCCTCAGAGGGCATTTTATAAAGAAATGTAGTAGGAATGGTGCTACAGAATGCTAGCAAGTTGTATTCTGTCAGTAGGGTCTCATTCTTCAAAGTTCACTGAGCATGTTTTCTACAGTGCTTCTCTGGACCCTCATTGTGCCCAGAATATTAAGTGTGCTGTCACCTATTTCATGAGCAGAAAATCAAACAGGAATACTAGAGAGAATAAAATGCTTTTTAATATGCTTAAACAATTATCAGATATCCAGTAATCGGCTTTCAGATCTTTCTTCAGCCTTTTTTGAAGGGATCTTTATTGACACCATGTGAAGGCTCAGCTCTCTTTTCATTAAAACATTTATCTGCAGCATGGATCATGGTTAAGATGTGTTGTTTTGCTTAGCTCAAAAAATAAGTAGGCAAAGGCAGCTTCTCGGGCTTTCGAAAAGCCAATTACAACCCAAATTTTCAAACTTTAAGCTTTTCTAGCTCTGCTTAACAGTCATTTTTTCTCATAGCTACTTGAAGAGGAGTCAATGAATCTTATCTGCTAAATAATGAATGTGCAGTAATTAAACATATACCAAAGGTTTTAATGGTTCATTCACTGTTAAAGGCAGAGAAAGCACAAGGAGAGAGAAATGCTTCCATCAAGATGTAATATTCAAAGAATACATTATCATTATAGATTGCAATATTAAAATAATAGATTATTATCAAACAACCTCTCCGAGTTAAGCATCTCACAATTTTGCTGCAGCTAAGAACATAACCTTTCCAGTCACAACAGCAGAGCAGCTACCAGCAGTTTTTCAGGATGAAACAGTTTCACCAGCAAGCAATTGTAGGAGGTATTTCAGGATGGAGAAACTGAGAATACATGATAGTGCTATTCTTTGCTGCAGGCTTTGAATGAATACCATTTCTGGTGTTCCCAGTTACACCTTCCTGCTCCATTTTCAGATAGGATGAACAGAACAGCCAAAGTCTGGGTTTGGAGAGCTGCAGGAGCAGGAACGTAGCAAATGCTCACAATTTTCACAGCATCACAGAAGACCTCAAATAGGAACCCCTATCTGTATAGACCTCTCTCCTTGGACCACTTTATTCAGCGCATAAAAAGTTTCTGCACGTAGGGCATATGCAGCCTAAATACATACATTAATTAATGGCAAATGTGAACAAAGGAGAACAGAGATTTAAGGAGTTATTTGTCTAAGTCTTAGTATGCTCACACCTCCAGCAGGACTCCCATGGGGTCTCTGCTGGTCAGGAGAATGGTCAGGCTCCACTTCTCCCTGAAACAAATCCTTGGCATTACTGAGTTACCATTTTCCACCAATTTCCTTTTCTTTTCATTAGCTTTTCTATTTTAGTGAATTTTCTCTTGAATTCTTGAACCACTAATGATCACCTTCTTACCAAGTTTCCCCCATTTAAAATTTTACCTATCTCATGGCTCTGCAGAGTCAGATGGCTCTCTCACATCTTAACAATTTCCTTGGAATTCTGAGCTGAAGTTACACAGCAGAGCTTCACTGGAGCCAGGGCCATAGGTTCTTAGAGCATAACTGAGCCCAGGATGAGTATTGCAGAGTGTGTTGCACAGACTAGGTTACACCTTGCAGCGTGGATCCAGTCCCTGTAACCCATCAGATCTTTAGCTTAATTTCACTTGTGGAACACAGAAATGTATTGCCAGAGCTTTGGTCTCCCTCTTGACCAAAGGGCCTGTAGGAGTAATTATGGAAGATGAAAGATGAAGCACTAAAACCTCTTTGTCTCTGTAAAAACAGTGTACATTTCTTATATTGAATGGCGATATATTCTGAGAAATTTTTACTTCATATATATTTTTTTTTTCACATACAAAATGCATCTTCACTTCAGAATTCTTTCTTTACAATTACACATTTAAATTAGTGTTTCTTTCACATATTTTGCTAGTGGAGATTGTTTTCTGAAAAGACTAGCAAAGAGTTATTGTAATCTCTATGCCTCAGTGCACAGAACAAAAGAAAGAATGTGCAAATTCAGGAGTGAGAAAGGGCCTAAAAGAAATTAATGTTATTCTCTTCCTGTGTTTCACTTAGCAGTAACACATTTTTCATCACTTCTTAGGCTAGATCTGTTTCTGCATTGTTACAGTATCCAGTAGTTTACTAAATAGATGATGTATGAAGACATCTGGAATACTGCAATCTTTCTGATGGATTATGGAGACTCCAGCCTCTATCTTCCAGGGTGCTTCTCCAGAAAATTTAATCAGAAATGCAAATCACTGTTTCTTGGCAAAGTGTGTGCTGTGTCTCCATACGTCTGAGTGCAGAGTGGAAACAACAGGATGATGGTCAAGAAACAGTAGACCTAATACAAACAGAAATTTATTTGCCTGAAAGATCCCTCTCCCTGATACCTCACAGCCTGCTCCCCTGCATTCCCCTACCTGCCTGTTTGTCACTCTGAATTTGTGAGTCAACCAAGCACATAAGCTACTGCAGGGCTGATTTTCTGTATTACTATCTTTCAAGGTTTGTGTTTATTCATGAGAAAATATTGTGTTTGTTCTGTGGCAGAATTTGAACCTGCAGGTACTGAGTGGTAGCAGGGAGAAATGGGGAGTCTTGGGTTTTTTCACTTTTTGGAAAAAAAATCAAGTCTCAAAACCTCCGTTATGTCTTAAAGTATGAAAAAAATCCCTTTCTGTTGTACAGTGCCCAGTTCAAATGTGTCTTCAGTAATGACTTTTTCTTCCAGTGTTAGGTCAAAAAACATATTTCAGCATGAATTGTTAATTTGCACATTTTGATTGAACATTTTACTGCAAACCATGCAGCAATCCCAGCAAAAACTACCAGAGGGGTAGTTTTTTTCCTCCTACTTCTCTAAGCAACAGAGAATGCTACTGGTTCTGTAAAAAACCTTGTTGGAGACACTGCATTGTCCTGTGCTCCCTAAACAAGATTACCTTCTTCCACCTACTCTTTCTCAAGGAAATACTCTTCAAGTGTTCAGTAGGACCATGAAATTATTTTTTTCCTTCTTTCCCTGTGATTTATTTTTTACATAACTTTCTGCCTGCACTCAATCCTGCCTACCCTACGATCCAGAAAACCCAACACTGAAACACACTTTTCCTCCCTCAAGCAGACGATGAGGATAAACCTTGCTGTATGCAGGGCAACTGTTTGGCAGCAATACAAAGGCTCACAAAAAGGTCTCTAACACTGCAGGAGCAGCAGAACTATTTTCATTACCTTCATCAGGAATTAGGTCATATCTGCTCTCTTCACCAGAGCCAGCAAAGCAAATGCTTCCTAATATAAGGAATTATGTATTCCTAATATAGCCAATATATCTTTTCATCCCAAAGTGATGTAACTTTAAACATCCCTGACAGACAAAAAATATTGGAGCTAAAATCAATTGAAGCCTTGAAAAGAAATGCAGAGAGTATCCTAGCATCTTGACCACACATATTTGATAATAATACAGATTTTATAATATTTCTGTCTCCTGTCAAGTGCTTAAGTCTTTGGACTCCAAGGGGGGGAAAAAGTGCATTTTACTAAATGTGATAAAGTGCTGAGCATCACTCATCTAAGTAATATAATTAGATGCATGTGTTTACAAGGATATATTATTGTGTTCTAGTAGCTGCCAGGGTGTTTTCACAATGATTTTCAAAAATAAGAGGTTACTTTTATACTCATCTTTTAAAAATGCTAGAAGAGCTGTCCAGGGAACTATAGGGTTCTGAAGACTTGGAGATATCAAGTATGGTCCATGTTCAGTGGTGAGTTCAAGAAAGTTGTTGAAAAACTGTGGAGTGTCCAGCAGAGTGCTTTGAGAGGCTCTGAAGCACCTGACCAGAGAGGAGGGGTTGAAGGATCTGGGCATTTGGAGATAATGAGACCAACAAGAGAAAGTGAAGTTCTGTCCCTAGTTGCTTGGGGGGGCATTACAAAGAAAATGGATCCAAACTCCCCATAAAATGGATCCTGGTATTGGCAGATGGCAGAACAATTGGCAGTGCCCATAAATTGCAATTTAACAAATATAGATTTCATTGCAGGGCTGGAAGAAACTGCCAGTGTGACTGCAGAAATCTGTCTCTAGAGTCTTCAGACCTGGCTAGAAGGGGCCACATCTGACTTACCTACTGGGATTTGTCCTGCTTCAAGTAAAGAGCTGGACTTGATGATCTCCAGAAGCCTCTTCTTACTAACATTTCTATGAGAGCAAAAGCATAAGAAAATGCAGTACATTTTTGTTATGCTCACAAGGTTTGTAAATAATATCTGGTAAGATTAATGTTACTTTCTACAAGCATTGGTAGAAATTTTACTTCAAGCATTCTGTAGCAGCATCGCAAGATGCTGTCGGCCCCAGTCAGAGTAAGGAAGCATGCAGAGATCAAAAAGCCAGAATACTTTCAGCTTTTTTTCTCTAGGGATCCTGCTTTAAAAGACCATTCCCTTTAAATAGATATCCAGCCTAGATAGGATCACATAATGTAACTAACCAGCCAGGATTTATCGTGGGGAAAGGAAGAAAGGTTTGAAAGCTTTCTGCTTCGTGGTTGTGAGGAGTGACCTCTAAGGAACAGAGCTCAATATAATTTGGCCTTTCCCTTTCTAATTGATGACTTTCCTACTGTGAGAGAAATCTATAGTCGTTAGCAAGACTGTTAGCACTGCTTGGAAAGATCAGTTGCTCTGTCCACTGAGCTATGCTTTTTATTTAATTGACAGAGGCCATTTCCTTAGCAAGAAACTAGCAGCACACTAAACTGACTGCAGCATTTCTCATTCTAACTGCCATGGGGTGGGGTATGTGTTTCAAATCAAGTTCCCTGAGCTGTAAATATTTTCTCTCTCAGAAAGGTCCATCTTCAGCCGATGAAATCTAGGCAGAAAGTAACAAAGAACAGGGTTGTGAGTTATTTCCAGAATAATAACCAAGACTTGACAAGCTATTATAAAACTCATTAAAATTAGTGTGGTAAGAGCCACATAACAATACCATGTGATCCTCCTGCAAGCACAGTCTTAAGAGCAAAAAAAGAGAAAACTGCAAATGAAAATGTTTGACAGATGGAAATGTATGGATGTCTCATTTCAGACATTCTCAGTCATGGCAAAAACATGGGAATGCAGCCTGACTCCAGTTTTTAGTGCTTAAGTAGAAAAGAGTCATCAGAGCAAGTCTCCATTTTGAGGAGAGGACATAGTACCACCAGCATTCTACAATAAAATGAAACATTAAAATATATTTTCACAATAGCGTAGGTAATTTTGGAAGCATACCCATTAAAGAGAAAAACATGCCAATTTCTGAAAAGTGACCTTCCTTTCTCTGCCCAGCTAGTAATGGCATTTATCTTTGTTGTCTTCAGTTCACCCCTCCAGCTTGGTTACAGATTAAAAATGCAGCTTCTCACACTTCCTATCCCTGCTGACCAGTTCTAGCTCCTGACTTGTTTTGGTGTTGTTTCCAGTATTCTCTTGGTACCCCTCCTCCTTTTATTTAGCAATTGCTGCTCCATATCTAGCATACCACAGCTTCTTCACTTAAAAAGAAATGGATCACCTCTTCTCTTTGAGCATCTCTAGTGCTTATTTCCAGATGCTGTTGTGTTTCCTCCCTCCAGAGCCCATGTCCTCTGCAGCTGCCTTCTCCTAAGGTGAAACTGGTCTCACACATTCTCTTGACACCTTGTTCCTACCCCAGCCTCACAACTGGTCATTCCCTATACCCTCTGTCCCCCAGTGTTTTGAAAACCCCTGGTACCCTTGTTTCCCTGGCCCTGTACACTGCTTGTTACCTTCTTGCTGCTCTTACAGTGCATCTCGCAAAGGTTTATTTTAAACTAATCATCAGGAAAGTAACTACTGTTACAAGAAGCCACTAAGTTCTTCATATTCTTTTAAGCAAGAAATTTTGCTAAATTCCATGCTAAATTTCCCATGCCTCTTGTCATAATGTTGTAGACTTGTTTCTAACTGGTTAATCTAGACTGTCTATTGGCATGAGTGTCAGAAGGAAAAACTGGGGACTGTGACAACAGTGGTAATTTTGCAATCAATAAAACACGTGTTTTGATTCAGACAATTTTATCTTTTGTAATTTACCTTCTGCCTCAGAAAAATGCTCAGCCAGTAGCTTTCAATTAGTTTTTGGTTTGTTTTTTTTTCTCTTTGATATCCTTTGCATCATGGGTAGCATCTCTGAGGTTTTTCATTTCTCTGCCTGTTTCCTGACCATGATCAGAAGCTATGCACTTACCTGAACTCAATACAAATAGGGACAGAAACTCATTCCTCTTCTTAAGATTTGTTGGGGTTTTATCCTGTTCTGGGGTATATAGGTGAGAGCAGCAGTATGTACAGACATGCCCACTGATAACATGGGAGAGTCCTGTTGTACATGAATTTGCAGTGCTACATGCTGTTCTGTCACACAAGCCAGTGTCCCACTCCAGATGATATTTGGGGTGTACCAGATGCTGTAAATAAGACTTCTCTGATGTCTCTCAGTACATGACACAGGACAGAATGGTTCAGCTGACAGACACCAGGCAGAATCCTGCCTGCAGCTAATATATGGGAAATATGGCAGGTTCACTGCACCAGGAAAGCCCTTGATGAAAGTAGCAACAAGTCATTTGTTTGGGCTGCTTGGTCCTTTGCAAACACCTTGTTATACTGCTGAAGCAGTGACAGGGTGTCCAAAAAGCTTGTTCTTCCTGTTAAAGATGTATCCCTCTGTAGTCACGAAGGATACTGAAACATTTTACATGGCTCTTGAAGCCAGGATTGGCTTTAGACTGGTCTAAACCCTGGCAAGGTTTAAAGTAGTTTCTGGAATCATCCAGATCATTTAGTGCTTGTTCTTCATTCTGCGACTGTCATGGGGAATGGGACTGAGAGAGGTTAACTTTTTTTTTTTTTTCCTGGAAGAGGCCATCTTGCCTGCAACAGGGATTTGCAGCTTACCAGAGTTTTAGACAGTAACTAGACACTGACAGATGGTCCCTGTTATTCCCCACCACTTCCCAGGGAAAGACAAAGACAGGAATAACGGAGAGAGACTTCAAGGTTGTAAGAAAAAAACTTGGATAGGTTTAATGAGGTACTAATAGAGAATTAAAAATGTATATACAAATACATAAATATGGAGCTTGACCTCCTCAGCTGGCAATTACCTCCCAACCAGAAAAGTCCCACACTGGACTGGGCAGCAGGTGGGGGTGCCCAAGTCCATGGTCTCAATGACAGGCCACAACAGTCTTAGAGCAACCAAGCTGGTCCTGGTTGGGAAGGTAGGAGACAACCTGTCTTGGGGAATGATGTTCTCTAGTGAGGAAACACGGAGCAGGAAACAAGGAGCAGGAGCAGGAAACAAGGAGCAGGAGCAGGAGCAGCAGCAGCAGCAGCAGCCAGGACTTAACCCAGCTAACACACCAGCCAGAGAAACCACCAGAGAGCTCTCTTGGGAAACATTTTATACTGGGCAGCATGAGTACTGTGATTGGTCCATTTGGGTCTGCTGCTGCTGGTTTCCCAGGAAGGGTTTTTCTATCATGGTCCTCTCAAACCAGGGTGCAGCCTCAGTATGTGGTGCACATGGTGCCATGAAGTGTCTTCAGGCTGGGACATGGGAGCTGCTACAAAGCCATCACTGAGACAGGCAGGAGGTGGTTCACCAGGGCTGGATTATTCTGACCTTCAGGATGAACATGGTGCTGGAAATGAGTAAGGATGAAGAAGCATCGAATCATAGAATCAGCTGGGTTGGAAGGGACCTCAGAGATCATCAAATCCAACCCTTGATCCACTACCACTGTGGTTCCCAGCCCATGGCACTAAGTGCCACATCCAGTCTCTTTTTAAATATCTCCAGGGATGGAGAATCCACTACTTCCCTGGGATGCCCATTCCAATGTCTGATCACCCTCCCCATGAAGAAATTCTTTCTAATATCCAACCTAAACCTCCCGGGGCAGAGCTTAAGACCATGCCCTCTTGTCTTGCTGATAGTTGCCTGGGAGAAGAGCCCAACCCCCCCTGGCTCCAGCCTCCTTTCAGGGAGTTGTAGAGAGCGATGAGGTCTACCCTGAGCCTCCTCTTCTCCAGGCTGAACACCCCCAGCTCCCTCAGCCTCTCCTCACAGGACTTGTGCTGGATCCCTTCACCAGCCTGGTTGCCCTCCTTTGGACCTGCTCCAGGACCTCAATCTCCTTCCTGAACTGAGGGGCCCAGAACTGGACACAGGACTCGAGCTGTGGCCTCACCAGGGCTGAGTACAGGGGCAGAATCCCTTCCCTGGACCTGCTGGCCACGCTGTTCCTGATCCAGGCCAGGATGCCATTGGCCTTCTTGGCCACCTGGGCACACTGCTGGCTCCTGTTCAGCTTCCTGTCAATCCAGACTCCCAGGTCCCTCTCTGCCTGGCTGCTCTCAGCCACTCTGTGCCCAGCCTGGAGCTCCCCATGGGGTTGTTGTGGCCAAAGTGCAGGACCCGGCACTTGGCCGTGTTGAACCTCATCCCATTAAGAAGCATAGAATAATGGAATAACAGTGCACAAAGGGCCAATAGGTGAAACAGCAGTTCAGTTTGGAGTAATAAAGGCAAACTGCATTTTGGGTATTTTCTTCCTCTGCATTTTGGGGCTTTTTTTATAGTGTCTTTGCTGTTTAGTGATTTTATGAGCAGCCCTCATGGGTTTATAATACTCTTTTTCCAGTGTGGGTGGCTCTATTTCCACTTCATTTTAAATGTTGCCTTTTAATCACAAATGCTGTTCAGCTCTGCATGGAGTTTAAGCTCTGTGTAAATCCCTCAGATACACCAGGAGAGCTTGTTTGTTTAAAGTGAAATCCCTGAGAACTCTGGAAGGTGGAAATCTTTGCAGAATTGAGGTCTTCGGTGCAGATTTCTTCAAGTGTTGGGGAATACACCCTCACTCTGACTGGCAAACAGAAAATATGGAATGAAGGCCTGGGTCTCTTGTTTTTCAAATCCTAGCAGTTCATGGACATCTTGGACTGGACTCCAGGAGGAGGATAGAGTTGACAAAGATAAAGGGAAAGCAGAAAAAGATGAGCATTACAAACTCCTTGTCATTCAATGCCAACTTCCTATTTCTACCTAACAAATGGTACCCTAACTGTACCCAGAAGCTGTTTACAGCTTCTTCAAGAGTAGCTGTGTTCTTGTAGACTAACTTGAGGTCAGATTCTGGTAATGTTGCAGTTTCAAAAGCCCAGAGAAGCCATGCATAGAAACTGTACACATAAACTCTGTGTTGATTATTTGTCTTGAGCTTGCTGCAGTAAGAAGATGCTGAGATAAAAGTAGATGCAGAAGCTTTGATGTCGTTTTCAATACAGTCAGGATTTAATGTAGTCTGAATTGGTCATCTGTGGATTAGAGAAATAGCACCAAAATTACCTGTCCAGAGCAACTGATCTTGCTGTTTATTGTTAGGGTGCTGGTATATACCTTAAAGTACATAAGGGATAAAACTCCACCTATTACACCAAATAGCATCAGTAGCAATGGATTACGTGGAGCACAATTTGGTACCACTGAGCTCCTGATGTTGTATGCAAATCAGCGACAGAGTTTTCCTTTGCTTCCACCTTCAGTTAACTCTTCCTGGAATAGTATCAGTAATGGCTACATTCCCTTCTCTAGTTTCCCAGATTTTATTTGTGACTAGTTTATACCTACCTGTTCTTATGCCAAGACCACCTTTCAGTATAAGTACTTATTTTCCCCATGGTGTGGCAGAGATCTCCCACGCTTCTTAGGCTCATGACCTGACTTCTCTATTCTTCTTGCCACCCTGCCTTTTGTTCTTTTCAGAGTTCCTTATTCTTGAATGTGGTGGCAAGAAATATTCTTTTTGATCATATTATGAATACTCACACATACCTATGGCCTTCATGCTCTCGATGCCATGCAAACAAAATACACCCCCCCCCAGTTGCTTATCTCCAGCATCCTTTGCCCTGTAACACCCACTTATGTACACATCCTGGAAATCTTAAGTGGGAAGTGCTGTCTAAAAAGGGATAGAACAGGCTGGAACAAATCAAGAGAGAGGTGCAGTGAGGTTCAGTATACAGAGCAACAGTGCTGATGGTTGCTGGGTTGTCTGTCAATATCCAGCTGCCTCTTTCTTTTGGCAGGCATACTGCTGCATCCTAGAACAGTACCCAGTTTCTCATGGTCAGCCTGGGATTATGATTTAAAAAAGAGAAAAAAAAAAACAAAAAACTCTGTTACGCTGTGTATGAGAATATTGCCAAAAACTTTCACTTTCCCCCACCCCATTTCTTGCCTGGTGAGATATCTTCCTACGCCTTCCTAATGTCAAGGATGCAAAATTTTGTAGACTATATTTAATCAATATAATATCCTTGCATCTTGCTTTTCTCTGTGAACATCCATGTGCCTTTCATGTGTTCTTAGGAGAATGAATTATATTCTTTTTCATACTAGTCAGAAGAATTTAAGTCCTAAGACTTCTAAAGTCAGCAGCTGACCTATAAAGTAATAATTGCCTTTTTCCCTCTTGGCTCTTGCTGCTTTCTGTTGCTGGCAGGCTTTCAAGATCAGTTTTGAAAAGAAGATAAACCAGGACCTATTAAAATATAATATTCAATAGCCCTCTCTTTAGTTCTCATAGATTTTCAGGGAGAAGAAAAAGAATAACTAGATTCCTTTGCTTGGGGACAGAGCTCTTTTCCTTGCCTGGGATTTCTGAGAGAGACAATCAAGCCTTACATTTCCACCCATATCAGAGAGATAGAAATTGGAGAATGCCATTGATTGCAAAGAGGGAAAGTGGGAACACAAACTGGCACATCCCACCAGCTGTCTCATTGCTGGATCTTCTCCTTGAGGAACTTAGTCTGTGTTGGCAAGAGGTTATGAGATCTTAATATTGGTGCCATAAATATAACAAGAGCTAGAAAAGATAGCTTAAATTATACAGAACCAAACTAGCTAGGATCACATAAATAGAGCAGGGTAGATATAACTGTACAAACAAGAAGAGAGGAAGAGTACTGGATTATGTAGACTAGATAGTTCTGAGGGAGCTAATTCTGAGTAATTTCAGATAACTTGACATTTCTTTAAAAATTAACTAAAAGAAATCCTTTACCCTGTGTTGCTAAGGCAGTAGAGCCGAGACAAAGACTAATGAAAGTCCAGCATATGCAAAGAGAGGCATCTTCAGTAAAGGGAGACTGCTAAAGGCACTGTTGAAAGCTCTGGTGAAACATATCTGAAATATGGATAATATACTTGTCATTCAAAAAATGAATTCAGTCTGGAAAAATGAAGGGAAAAATAAGTATGGAGAGGATGCAGGTGCCAAGTCTAATTTATTAGAAGCTAGAATTGCCTTTCATTTACCATAGCAGGGGAAATAAATACCAACCATCAGAATAATGAAGCAGAACCTTATACATATATATCTTATACATGGTCTTATATATGACAGCAACACCAAGACTGTTGTAGGTCACCTGGGAGTTACAGTGTAATATTCTTGAAACATTTGATTAAAAAAAAAAAAAAAAACAAAACAAAGGAAAAAAAGAACAAATAAATAAGCTATTAAAAAATTTTTTTAAACCCCAACACGCTCATTTTTCCGTGGAGAAACCGTTGTCCCTGGTCACCAAATTTGAAACAGAAACATGCTGAAATGTTATGAAAACTTGCTGGAGGAGAGAATTGGGATTTTTCCCAGGTTACACAGAAGATACTCAACACCTCACAGAGTTAGACACACCATGACAGCTTAACATGGATTATAGCTAGGTTCTTTCTCTAACTTTTTAATCAGAATTTCACAGGCTTGTTTGGTGGCCATTTTGATCAGTCATACTCTTATCTAACAGACTTTCATTTTTTATCAGTGTAATATATCTGAACTTTCTCCTGCAGTTTAGTTTCCTTGGTTCAGCAATCTTAATGAATTTTTCTAATGAAGAAAAATTAAAGAAAAAATCTGTCAGAAATAAGGTCAATAAATATATTATACCAGCCATGAGTGCCTGTATTTTTATCATCTATTTATGAGCAAGGGTTAGTGCACTAAGCTCAGTGAAGTATATGTTCACTGAAATCTGAATGAGTCCTTGGGAGGTGGCATTTCCATGACTGCTGATGTTGGCACTGATGTGCTTTGCATTAGTCTGATTTTGCTTGCTTCCTTCTTTCCTTTCCTTTCCTTTCCTTTCCTTTCCTTTCCTTTCCTTTCCTTTCCTTTCCTTTCCTTTCCTTTCCTTTCCTTTCCTTTCCTTTCCTTTCCTTTCCTTTCCTTTCCTTTCCTTTCCTTTCCTTTCCTTTCCTTTCCTTTCCTTTCCTTTCCTTTCCTTTCCTTTCCTTTCCTTTCCTTTCCTTCCCTTCCCTTCCCTTCCCTTCCCTTCCCTTCCCTTCCCTTCCCTTCCCTTCCCTTCCCTTTCCTTTCCTCTCCTTTCCTTTCCCTTTCCTTTCCTTTCCTTTCCTTTCCTTTCCTTTCCTTTCCTTTCCTTTCCTTTCCTTTCCTTTCCTTTCCTTTCCTTTCCTTTCCTTTCCTTTCCTTTCCTTTCCTTTCCTTTCCTTTCCTTTCCTTTCCTTTCCTTTCCTTTCCTTTCCTTTCCTTTCCTTTCTCTCTCCCCCCCTCTCTCCTTCTTTTCTCCTTATAAGCCCTTTTGAATCCAAGTGTAAAATTGTCAACCAGCAGGAAAAAGTTGGTTGTGGTCCATTGCACAGAAAATTAAACCATCAGTTTTTAATCCATTGTTAATGTGGAGGCCAGATTGAAATGTGTGTGTACACAGAGGTCTGAGGGACCATGCATACAACATTTAGAGTCTCTGGGGGTGACACCCAAATGGCTGTCTTCCTGCTGTCTGAATAGCATATTTCAACAAAGCATTTAAGCTTTAATTTTTTTTTCTGAAATAAATTTGGGACCTGAATAAATGTTCAGGTACAGATGTACTGAATCTGGGCCATGGTGTACTTTTTTCCTTTATCCTCAGTACTGTTGAGGGTGACAGGGCAGAAGGCTCTCACTTAGATCTTTTCCAGTCTCCTCAAATGCTTGAAGAAACATTGAAAACTACTCTGCAGTAGAAAACTCATTCTACAGAGCTCTTATTAGTCTGAGGATAAAATCAGGGGAAGACAGCACAGGGAGGATAAAAGAGAAAAATAACAAAAAAAGGGCTGTTGCCTCTGCAGATTGAATTCAACAAATGTATGGAAGGTTGCTTGCAATACCTGTAATCAAGCTAAATACAAAATGTCAGGGGAAAAGCTATTTGCTGTTCTGCAGATAAAAGGAGTTTCTTATTCATGTGTGTGTAATGACAGTAATAATAATAATTTGGCACAAATTATGGCAAGGACAATTTCGGTGCTGTGTCTCCATTATTTTTTCCATATAATATCTATTGCCAGCTCAAAAATTTAGCATTGTTATCCTATAGTTCCAGCTCCTGTTGACACTGGACAGAAGACATCTCCAGAGCAGAAAACCTGTGCTTTCCTAGGTCCCTTCAGCCCTGTGAGAGCACCAGAGATGGGGAAGCTGTGAGCACCCTTCTGACAAACCTTCCAACAGAGGCAAAGAGGAACCCAACTTTTAGGGTACAGAACCAAGATTCATTTAACATCTCTTCGGCACATCCTAGGTGACCACCACTCCTGCACATGAAGCTGACATTTGCAAGGAATATTCAACACTTGCAAGGACCTGGCCCCAAGTTTGTAACTTCTGCTTTAAAGTTCTCACTGTTTACAGGCATCGAAACTTCTGTTCCATTAATGATATGGATCTCTGTCATACTGATATGGTAGACAAGTGTGAGCTCTTTCTGCCTCAATCAGGTAAAAATTTTTCTTTGACTTATAAGAAAGTCACAGTGTAAAGGTACATCCTAAATCATATTCCTCAGTCCTGAAACTTATTCCTCAGCTTTATCTTGGACTAGCATATGGCAGTGTTATTTTCAATTGGTTAATCAGAATTCCTTGGGCATTTTGTCCTGTGTAATACCAAAGTCATTAATGCTATGTCTGTAAGTAACTGCAGTTTTCTTGACACTGGGCACACATTAGCTCTCTGCCTGCCTGCACTTAGTGAGCAACAACCGTGCATTAATTTCATTTCTAAGAATTTTTTCCAGATATACATTAATCTCCTCTGATCTGTGCTTCTTTCTGAGCTTTTCCAGTGCTAGGAATTTCATAGACAATAGTTGTAATATATTCACTTTATTCTGCAGGAAAATTTAGAGTATGAAAATTTAAATTGTAATTATGCTATAGACTGGGATAAAAGTTACACTTTGAAAAACAAAATAAAGTTTCATCTTTCTGCCAGGAAAATGAATTTTGCAATAGCCTACTTAATCAGAAATAAGTTCCTAGGCTATTAAATTATGGATTAATTTGCATATACATTCCCCCTGCCAAACCGGTATATGCATAGACACATACATTTTCACATAGCTGGGTGAGTATGCAGGTGCACGAGTGATAAAATCTGTACACATTACCTAACATTTTAAGCTGAACAGGAGCGTGCTTGCTACCTCTCAAACAGCTTAAAATTTGTATTCTGTAAGCATTGCATCAATCCATCAACCAATCTGCAAATATTTCATTTGAGCTTTCCTACAGAACCCTTGAGTGCCCTCCAGCAGTGTCAGCCTCACAAATCGAATTTGTGGCTCAGTGCTTGGCTGTGAATTGTGAACCCTGCAGCTCTTCCCCAGGTTCAGGGCTCCCTGATTGCAGAGCTGCTGATTGGAAAGGAAGAGGATAAGAGTGCACAGATGCTCACAATTGTTTGTATGAAGTTGCTGTTCCTCTCAGCTTATTAATTGCAGGCTTACTTCTAAGTCAAGAAGCTGAACGAAGTAAATCTGAAACATTGCCTTAGCTAAAAATCCAGCCCGACACAGGATAAAAAAACAGAAGTTGCTGAGATCAGGCTAATGTGTTGAATTGGGCTGTATAAACTCATGCATCTTCTTGCTTGCAGAAAGTCTATTACAACGTGAGCAAGACTGGATTGTAACTGCTGCTGGCACCGGTTAGAAAAGGAGGAGGAGAAATCCTTTATGAGTGACAAGGGATGACACAGTTATAATCCCCTGTACATGGGGTTGTGATCAGGCTGAGGAACTGTGTTTCCTCTACAGAGGGCTGGCAGGACACCTGATCAAATATGATTACCAAGTAAAGGGGTAAGGTGGCCTTTATTCCTCCCTCTGATCCAAGACGTGCTCTAAATGCATCTCCCAAGCCACCTTGTAAATACTGTGTCCCTTTACCACAAATAACTTACCAATACATTTCAGAGGCACTGGGAGCCCACCAGCAGTCAACAGGCTCCATGCTATTCAGGTCCTCTGAAAGCCTGGGCATAGTTTTTGATGGTACTTTGTAGAAAGGGAAGATTGGAAAACAACTATGGCTGTTACATAGATTATAACTGTGCTCAGAAACCCACATTTACACATCCAGGTACTTCCCTTTATACATTCAAGCATGCTCAAATTTTATAAATTAACAAAATGGATTTCCTTTAAAAGACTCTCATTCTTTTTTCTGCTAGCTTGCTAAATTAAACCCAGCTTACTGAAAGCAAGACAGTTATCTCTATCAAAGGGCATTAAATTTAAAAATACCTGAATCAGACACTCTTAGCTTAATGTGGAAATGCAGTAGGAACTTGTAAGCTTTATTCAAACAGAAGGCTAAATGAAAAGAGAGGTGCTGAGGTTCACCCCTCAAAGTGGTGAGGTAACAATAAAAAAACAAAGCATCAGTGTGTTCTAAGACAGTTTGTATAATGTAGCTACCATCTATCATTTGTAAAAGATGTTTCCAATTTAACCACAATGTATTGATCCCAAAGAAATAGCTACATGGAAAAAAATGTCTTTTCAGCAAGGAACTTCAGTGAAATTATTGTTTAGTCCTTTGCTAAAATGGATCTTGCAAAAAACAATTCAAACATAGATTTCTTTAGGTATGTCAATGTGTGATTAATAGCATGTCAATGTCAATGTCATGTAACGAATATATGGTAATTCTGTTACTTGCTGCAGTTCTTACATTCCCACAATAAATTTAAGATTCTAACTGTTCTATTAAGTAAATAATTTATTAAAACTCTGAAAGAGGCAAATTCTTATTTTATTATATTGCAGTCAGCCTAATGAAATTTCATTTTCACATCATTAAACAATAATTTATGATGCAGTGCAAATTATTCAGGTTCATTCTAAGAATATCAAAATCATTTGCCTATTTTGAACATGATGAAAATTCCTGCATCCTGGAAGTAGTGAATTCTTGTGTGTTCTTTGAAACATAAATTTTAATATGATTCTGATTTTTACCTCCCTGTGTGTTACCCAAACAGCTCCTCTAGTTACACTGACTGATAAGAATCACTACAGTGCACTCTACTAAGATTGCTGAGAATTCACCTTTACAAATCAGAGCTAATAGCATGTCCTACCTTGAAAACTGATACAGGAAACTGAACTTTACTCACAGACTATGGACTGGAAGCACAAAAAAATTGTATCACATAATGGCATTCAACTCGTGGAGGCAGAGCAGTGTAGGAGGGGTTGGGGCTAACTCACCAGTGTGCAGGCAGCCCTGGATGCCTGACCTGTTTCAAAACTTCAGGCTGAGGAGTGGGTATATAGAATACTTCAGGTGGGTACATACATACTTAAGGAATAATGTCCAGGAAAATATCAATATCCACAGGGTTAAAAACATGCAAAGAAGAGTCCTACAGACCTGCAGTCACTGCAGTTTTTTTAATTTTCATGTTCCCTCGGGGACATTTTTCAAGGGTAGAAGTAATCTGGAAGCATCTTGATCATGTAAGGAAAATATCACTGAAGCTGCTTGCGAGCAAAAAAGATACAACATTTAGTAATTGCAGCTCATTTCATCCAAACAGGAGTGTGGATCTGAGCCCCTGGGCTCCCCATGGGATGCCTCCCTTGCAGTCTGCTGCCTTGGTAAGCAGAAGGAACCAGCATCAAGGCACATGTGCTGGTGTGAGCTGCTGTGGCCTCCTCAGGAGGTACAGTTGGATACTCTTGGAAAATCTTGGAAAATCTTCCTCAACACAGAATGGCTGGAATCAGAAGAGACATCCAGAGATCATCTGGACCATGTCTCTTTCAGCAGGGCCCTTTTAAGAGTCACCATGCAAACTACTTGTATCTGTAGCACACTTCTAACAACCACTGATAATTTTTCTATCTTTTATAAATTATTTATAAAATCCTAGCACAAAGTGTAGACAAAAATTCAGCCTTTTCCTGGCTGGAAGCCCAGCTCTAAGAATATGGCCTCAGAGGTAGGTATAGAGCAGCTGAGTCTTGGGCTCAAGCCAAGGGCAGGTGAAGGACCTTTTAGCCTGGAAGGTTCAGCCTCTGGACCTCAGCAGGATAAAAATCTGGCAACAGAGCACATCCACTGTACACTCTAACTAACCCACAGTGCAAGATTAATATTTTACTGGTGAATTTAACTGAATATTATGCTTAATTGACTTCATAGAAACACAACAGACAGGAGCTTCCTGTGCACATTCAAAATAAAAGCATTTCCTAGATTGCTTATTTTGTGCCCCTGATACATGTGATTAAATTTTTGTCTGATTTTGCCAGAATGATTCATAGCAATACCAAAAATGTGTTAATTTATTTAATTTCATTTTACATCACTAAAACCCCATCAGTTACACAGCCTGGTTCTAAATCTCCTGTCCCCAGAGTGTAGAGGAGCAGAGTTACTGGATTATGGATGGCTCTGCGGACTGCAGCTTCCTAGGGTTACATATTTCATGTTTTCTATGTCCCGTGACATCTCCCCAGAGACAGTGTGGTAGAATACTGCATCCATAAAGGAATCCCTGCAGCTGGATATAACTATAATAATAGTTTCTATTTGTGTAAAATATGTTTTCTCTCTTATTATTACTATTGAAGTGTACTTGTCGTTTACTGACCCTTTTAATAGGCAGTAATTTAATCTTTTAGCAAGAAATGAAGTTTGGTATTTGCTCCAAAGTGAACATATGCTGTTATATGCAATAAAATAAGACCTCACCACACTCACCTTCTCTGCCTGCTCCACACAGTGAGTGCTGGGGCAGGATTAACTTTGAAAAATTATTATCAAGGGAGAAAATTCATAGCAGGTATGATTGCTAAATTTATTTGGATTTACACAGCTGTATCTGAAAATATCACTTAATTGATCTCATTTTTGAGAGAGACATAAATCCATTTTGTCTTATTTTTCCATAGCTTTCACTGAATGAGAAAAGAGCAATGCACACCTTCTTTCCCATTATCACCAAGTTCACTTAAAGTGCACATCAAAAGAATCTCCTCCATTCAGATTCCACAGTTCTCTGGCATTTCTCACTTACCTTCTCACCTGGCTGTCACTCATGCAATGCATCAGGAAGACAAAAATGTCCACCAGGTTTGGGGCTGATACCTTCAGACACTACTCTAAGGTAAATGGGTGTCAGTTTAGAGTGAGAGTCTTTGTGTTCAGAATGCCACAGGTGCTCAAGAGATCTGTTGCTCTTAGACTTAAAGCTGTAAAAAAACTTAGAGGAAACAGAAGTGTAACCAACATTTTTCTCTCAGTCCACATCTTTCCCCAGATGACAATAATTCCATGGGAGGGAGAGGTCAGTTAGAGGAAAAGAGGGAAACTTCAGTAGGAAAGACCAAAGGTCTACTCTTTGGAGAGAGATGAAAGGTTCAAAAAACATGGAAACAAAATAGAAACACACTGCTTTGGGGGAAGTGTTCATTAAATTGTCTCCAGGGTAGTTACTTCCTCAGGTACCTCCTACATAACCCCCCTGGGTATTTTGCAATTATGTCAAGTTCTTTAGTGCAATAACTTTCTTTTTTCTCTCATCCTGCCAGTCAAATCATATTACAAAAGCTTCTACACTCAGCCAGACAGCTTGCTGTAAAGTGCTCACTTTTCTCTTAAAAAATAGACGTGACATGCAACCCACTGCTCTCTACATTCTGTCATCATCTGTGTGGCATAACCCCCACCCTCCTATGTCAGAAAGGTAGCATGTATTCAGCTGTCTATCATTTCTTTATGCTCATTAAATCTTTGATGAAGTCAGCGATCCAAAATAGAATATGAAACAGATGATCCTTTGAAAGCTTTATGAAAGGGTATTCAGACATAAAGTCATTTAAAGAAAAGCATAGTATGCAAGTGTGAAAGGAAGAACAGGTATCACAACAGGGCACACTATTTTTGGCTTCACTTTCCATTAAAGTAACAACATGTATTTTTGGTTATATTGTGAAAAAAATAACTTCTTTGCTGCTTAGTGGCAGCATTACTCTAAGCTTTATGGGGATGAATGAACTTGAGACAAATAAAATATTGTTATTCTACAAGTTCATTTAATGTAAGATGGACAAATCAGCCCTTATCAGTCAGAGTAAGACAGAAAAATGCCAACTTGACTTTTTTCACTAAATTATACTCATATATTGTCTACTGATTACATATATAATTGTATATGTCTGTATAAGTGCAACCCTTAGATCCACGTCTTCTCTTATTGCCTAATATTAAAAAATACAAAATACAAGCCCAATGTCATAACAAAGACTGTTTTTCACTACTTAAGAGGCACAGCATGGCACATTTTTAAAAACTTATTTAATATGATTGAGAGAGGTTTGCTATTCTCAAGAGCTGAAGAAAAATCTTCAAATCATGACATTTTTTAAGCATTCATGGGATTTTTTCTCTAAGTAAAAGTGAATATATTGTGTACTCCCTGATTTGAATCTCTAAGGTGCACTTTGCATGGCTTCATCCATTGTTCCCTGCAATCTTGAGAACTAGAGAACTTACTTTATTAACTGAGACACATTATTTCATGACTGCAGTATTTAGAAACGTACACAGGTTGCAAGGTTTCTAACAAATTATTGAGAACTGGCCATAAAAACACGGCCCAGTTCACTCAGGGTGAACTAATGGGCCAGAAGAGAACCTCCTACATCTTCACAGGCAGAAACAGCAAAGCCTTCTCTCCAGCTAATTATCTCACTTGGGTTTTGATATCATTCCTCCAGTCAACTTGTTAAAAAAAAAAAAATTACACATAACTTAGCATCCATCAAAATGCAAGTACAGACAACCACCTGTGGCTGGAGTATAAAATGTAGATTTTAAGGATGACAGCTGCTTTCATTTTAACAGTAGAATTAAAGCTAACTTATAGAGCCCATGAATAAGTGCATGCTTAAACCTATGTACAGCCATTGAGTACATGTCTTCATTAGCAGGTAGTGCTGAAAAGCAAGATCAAAATTCTTTGATGCAGACGAGTGTGCCATAAATGGGGATGACAGGAGATTTGCTTCAAAAACACACTTCTGATCTAAGCTGAAGTGCTTTTTGTGGCCTCAGCAGTCTGTAAAGGTTAGAGGAGGTGATCAGAAGTATTAAAGAAAGTAAAAAAGGGGATGTATTTGTTTCTTGCCCTACTGGCTACCTTCAGGCAGGTATTAAGGAAAAACAAGAGAAAAACATTGCTGCTGGATGACTGTTTCTGTGAAATTTTTCTGCTTTCAACATCATTGTAGAATGTTTTTCATGTCTTCATTCCTTGGCATAAAAATTTTATGCAGGGATGTGAGCAATTATCATGTAAAGAAGTGTGATGGTATGCACAGGCAAATGCAAAATACAATTGGAATGTCCTCTTATACCACTCTATTGTGTTTGGTCAGTCATGCAATGTCTTCGATGAAAAATACATAAAGTTTGGTGGTCAGACTGTCTCATCCAGAGCAAATAGAGGTTTTGAGCTAGAAGAGAAAGGCCACAAGTGTTACATTTTGGAGATGAGAAGAAGCAAACCATGTAATAGGGAAAAGTAAGAACGTGGAGTACGTGGCCGGTAGATGGTCATAGGCATGACATCTGCCAAGAAGCAGGTACAAGACTCCCTGTTTAAACAAGTGCACTTGCTTGCTATTAAGATTATGTAAAAGAACTATTTTCTGTCATTTTTTTCTTTCTCCAAACACAGTGCAATAAATACCATGTGGAGACAGATGCAGCTAAACTCCTCAAAACCTTCTCTGCTCTCTGGTATTTAGTTCATCTCTTTAATTACACCAAACACCAACTTAAGCACAGTAATGTACTGATTTTCAGACTATAAAGTATTAACCTTCTGTAAAGAAGGGAAAATTTACCTTGATTCATGTGCCACTGAAATAGTCACTAAGAAAGCTGCTTTTCACCAGCAATGGCTGCATTCATGTGGCAGAGCTTTGTCACTGGCTTTCTTCCATATCAGCCATAGCTTGCTGGTCTGCAGAACTCCTACTCTGTAGATATTACAGCAGTTGAAATATCTAATTAATTCTTGTGTACTGTGTCTTTTTTAGGCAGCAGGACGAAGACAAAAGTACCTCTTCTATGCTGCTAATTATATACATATATGCAGACAGGAGTAGGCAGTGGAGCATGAGGAAGACATAACAAATCAAAACAAAGGCATGTGTCTGGTATTCCTGTCCCTCTTTTATAAGCTTGGTAGGAAAATACAAATTTTATAGTTTAATATGCTCTGTGTGAAAGTCATCACTGTTGTACGATTCAGAGAAATGTAATCAAATGCTTTAGGCTGACATTTGTTTTAACTCTGTATTGCTGCCACCTAATGCAATCAAATACATGGTTTCCTCTCACTGCCTCAGAGCCAGGATGAACTCTCCTTATGCCATTTGTAGCACGTGCATCTGCTGAGTACTGATGGTGGAAATTCCTCCATTTTCTCAAGCTATGTACCCAATCCTATCCTAGCTGCTAGGAAGGCTTCATGTGTAAGCCAAATCTTCTCTGTTGAAATTTAAGCCCTGTTGTCCTGTCTTTATTGGACACAAAACGCAGTTGATTTTCTTACTAAATACTGCAGCCCCTTATATGTTTAAAGCCTGTTTTCACGTGCTTTCCTCTCTTTTCACTTTCATTCAGTCACTGGTGACAAAAATACACTCTCTCAGCTTTTGATCAGCTTCCCACAAGGATTCTGCCTAAACTTGGTACAGTTTCTAGCTCATGTGTTCCTTGAAATTTGGCACTCCGCAGTGAGAAGTTTTTCACCGAAAGCCCAGCATGTGCTGAAGAGACACAGATTCTTTCTCATGCTGTACATATTATAACCCCAGCTATAGATCACCTGGAGTCATTTGCCTTGCTCACTACAGCATAACACTGGTGACCCGTAGTTCACCTGGGAGCCAGAATAAGCTTTGGATCTTTTTTCTAGAAAAGTGCCATTTCATTAAATTACTGGACAAATGCCATTTTTCAGCAGAATTTCACATAACAATAAACCTAAAAGGACCTAAAAATTTGCACCTGGAATTTTGTATGCATAGCACATATATATATCTCTGTTACCTTTTGAATAGCAGTATTTCCAAACAAACACTTGTGCCTGAAGTTTTACTTCTCACAGACCTAGAACCTCTGTCAAGGCCTTTTTTTAAAACTTGAATTTCAACACTGAAAATCTTCCATGGCAAGTATCAAACCACACACATGGGCCTGTCAAAGTAGACATTTCAAAGCTGATACATTAGAAATGGAGCTGATACATGAGGAATGGCACAAAGGCAGAGAGAAAAAGACAGGAAATTAGAAATTGATGAACGGGTTCAGTTTAAACGAAGTTCTTACTTAAAGGGAAACAAAAATCAAACATGTTGAAGGCTCAGAAAAGGATCATGTGTAATCCTTCCATTCACCACTCTTCAGTCAGCAGTTTTCTCTTTTGGAGAAGTCTGCTTTTCCTGCTGCCAGCAGGTGCTTTGTAGATATGGCAGAGATGTACAAATAACTTCAACCAGCTCAAAATGAAGCATTCTGCCCATCCCACAGGTTCTGCAAGAGGGCTGATCAGGGCTGTGAATGGAGACTTTGCTCTCAACAGCAACCACATTTTATTTAGTGTGTGCTGGTAACATATTCAATCCCAAATACATTCCCCAGTGACTGTCTGATGGTGATTACAGCCAACTCGCTGTGAGAAGCCAGAGGTAGATCAAGTGCCTGGCAGCATCTGGGGATACAGGAGACTAAAAGTTAAATTTCCAGAAGAGATCCAACTCAGAGCAGGCTTTCTGGACTCAGTGGGGCAGTTGGAGTGCAGGAGTAAGCTGGCAATCCCTCTCTCATAAACCCTGTCTGCCAGACATTCATCTGCCCTGGCTCTGCTCGGTGCCCATCCCGTTCCCTACATCTTCTGCCAAGGGGTGTGTGTTGCAAGCTGCAGCCTACAGACACCCCCAGGCACCCAAAAGCAGATGCCCATGTGTGTGAAAATACATTGTGAATGCTTAAACCTGTATCTGTGGTCAAAATAAAAGCAATGCCCAGATCATCAAAGACAAGTGTGCCTCCATGGCTCTCATTATCTGACGAGGCCACATCATGTACTGTAATATTGATGATGATGATTGCTGCTATTGTTATTATTACCCATTATTACTATTATTGCTATTACCTAATAGATTTAATATCTTATTCTAACTTAGTTTATAATGATTATGATAATTCTTATATCATTACTAGAAAGAGGATGAGCAGCCTATCCATTTGGGTATGAACAGTCAGCATTAAGGGAAAGCTTATAAAACATTTCCCATTATTATGGTTTTGTGGTGGACTTGGTAGTGCAAGGTTAACAGTGGCACTTGATCTTAAAGGTCTTTTCCAACCAAAACGATTCAGTGATTTTATTACATCCATTGAAGAGCCAAGGAAACCTATTATCAATACTTTGTACTGAATTCTTACCAATTGCCTTGAGGACTTCACTGTTATGCAAAATTATAAATAATTTAAGATCAAAAGACTCATATTAGCATGTACAATTTTTCTTTCTGATGAAATTAATAATAACAAAGATAGCTGACCTGCTTATGAGACATAATTACTTCTGCAGAAGAATACTTAATGTTGTATTTGTTAAGTAGCGAGTGTAAGCACACCTAGGAATTAGTAGTGTAATAAGGCATACATGAACTGATATCATGAGAAAATCAAGTAAACATGCTGTGTTCATATTTAGAATTTATTTTTAATATTTCTGTATTTTTTAATTAATAAAATTAGAATGAGTGCTCATATATAATTTGGCTATATTTGATTTGATCTTTTATATTTGTACAATTATTTTTTTATATTATTAATTGGTTATAGTAATCTATTTTAAAATTTGAAGTGTGACTTCATCAAAGAAGTTGAAATCTCTCATGTTTGATCATTCCTTTTCTTTCCAAAGAAAAAAGGAAAATTAGTTCCCCTGAAGAAATACCTGATTTAATAAGTCAGCAAATGCATCCCATAGCCTAAAAATAAAGTAGTAAAGAAAGAAAAAACAGCAACTAGTGCATACCTTGAAAAGAAACCCTACTGTTCTAATGAGAAGGAAGAAAGTAACTGCTCTTCAAAAGCTCCTTTCCTAACTTGCCCAACTCAACACCACCGCCTAACATTTTGACCTTCAGAAAGAAGCACGGTCAAGAGAGGTAACAGTGGTGTAAAATGAGGGTAAACAGCAGCCATGCAGCCACTTGTGCAATCTTAGCAGCTATTTCCAAAGTATGGGGCTGGGAAGTGGCAGAGAGCCTGCTGGTTTGGGTGAAGAGGAATTCATAAAGTGCTACCATGGAGCTAAATGCAAAGAGAATAGCTGGTGTTAAGTGCAAGAGGGATATAAGCAGGTCATCACCACCTTGCTTGTCATTTGGTATGCCTACATAGCTAAAAACCCACAAATCTTGAGGGCTTAAGCTAGATCTGTGTCTGTGGGGACTGAGGCACTGTGTTTAGCCTGCCAGACAGGGTAAATGGTACCCCAGACCCTACCACCTGTGCTCAGGCTTTCTAATGGCAGAAACCCAAATTGGTTACCATCAGCTTGTACACACAGGCAAACAGTGAAATGCTTCTTCCATTGATGGACAGAGCTTGTGAAGCACAATTATGTGCATGTCCAGGGTTACAATCATACACATGCAGAGTATCTTGCTTTCCAGCAGGAAGCACAAGCCCCTGTTAATGGAGCCAAAGTGGCTCCTGGCTGGAGAGAACTCTACAGAGAAGCTCATGCATGGCTCCTTGCACCTGACACTGGAGGTGTCTTACCTCAGTGTTATATTTAGGAGTTTCCTAAAAAAGATTTTCCAGGCATGACGTACTTTGAAACACAAAATGCACAGAGCGAAAGAGAACTGCCAAGAACACTGATTTTCTTGGCTCCCAAAAGTTCTCTGACTTTATCTGTTACCCTCTCAGTACAACACAGTACTGTTTTATTCACCAAGTAAGGTAAGAACAAGATCTTACACTCAGTTTCTTCAGGGATCACTCTATCCCTTTAACTTTGTGTAAAAATTTCTCCATGGTTTACTGCAAATATAATCTTCACTCTTGCAAAACCCTTCAGACCTTGTTGCCACCCAGCCTCACAATCCTCATTTAGTGCTGAGGTATTGTCTGCCAACTCTGACAAGCCCCTGACATGATCATCGTCTCCAACATCTCTTGCTATATTTCCATAAAAGCTTCCTCATGCCTTTTTCCATGCTGCTCCTCACTTTTGGAAGGCATTTCCCATAAATACAAACATGGCTATGCCATCCTGCCCTTTTATTTCCCGATTTAATTTTTTCTTTGGCTACATGTGGGCAAAGCAACTACCCAGTTATACCACCAGCACACTGGTGGCTGTCAAGATGGTTGATATGATAACATTTTTCTTATAAAATTTCTCCTTTTTTTTATTTCCTCCTCCACCTGCCTGGGCACATTGTGTATCATGCGCTGTTGAAGATTTCAAGTGTAAGCTGTCGTGTACAGGAACCCCCCTTTTCTTCAATTTATTTCATGCCTAGCACAGTCAGGTCTCTAGTCTTAAACTGATCTCCTTTTTTACCCAAATATAAATTACTACCTTTGGAGAATCCTTTAAAATGTGCCCAATATTGAAATAATGTATTCCTTTGCATCAGCAAAGATATGAGCAGATTTTTTTCAGACCAGCTGTAATATTTTTCAGGACCCTCATGAGACATGCCAGTAAGGCACAAGAGGAGGTAAACTCATCAGTATTTGACCCACACAACAACTCTGCAAGGGAGACTCATCACAATACCAAATATTTCTGTGATATGGGAATTTAATTATGTCCTGCCTGTTTCATGGAAACTGTAACCTAGATACAGAGCCACTGAACTGATAAACATAACTCAATGTTTGGCATGTTATGAACAACAATATTTCAGAGGAAATTATTAGAATTTATTTAAATAGATCATAAGGCTGAAAGTAAATTACAGCCACAAAATTTGGCTCAGTGGAGTTCTCTGAACTGTAATAGCAAAGTCTCAGATAAGGTCTGTGCTTTATAGGCCTCCAGAAAACAGGCTGGAACTTCCCTTTCTTCCTCTAATGTCAACCCAAACACTGTATGTTTCAGCCTATAGTAACATTTTTAATTATAAACATCATTTTTCCATAGAATCGAATTAAGTGAAAAAGAAAAATGTTCCAAGTTCAGAGGATTTGCTAGAAATTTGGAGTAAATTATAAACTGTTTTATTCAGTTATTTTATTCATGAGCAAGAAAAAGACACGATTAAGAATGATTTGAGAATGCCTTCACTTTCTATATAAAATTAAAATGTGACTGCTTCACACTTTTTTTGTAGCCACTCAAGGTGTTTCCTGATGAAGAACATCAAACTTCAATTTTCACAAGCAAATACATCTGGTAACCCTAATTGAAGAAAGGACAAAGGAGAGGTTTTGTTGTTTTTTTTTTTTCCAGCAGCCTTACAAGGAAAGTATCCTCAAGTCTCTTAGGTTGATAAATTATTAATTAATTTAGTTGACTGTGCCATTTGAATTTGAGTGTTTACAATTTTACAAGCTGTCACGGTTTAATGCTGGGCCAGCAATTAACTGACTGAGAGATTCTCTCTGTTAATTCCCCTCCCTGACAAAAAAAAGGAGAGAGAATAAGGGAGAGAGACTTATGGATTGGTAACTAGACCGCACAGATTTAATGAAACAGTAATGATAAAAAAGGGAAAAATAATAAATATATACAAATATACAGGAAAATTGATACCATATTCCTCCCCTCTTTCCCCCAACAACTCTCACATCACCACCGAGGCTGCAGGGCAGCCCTGGGAAAGTCCAGGCTGGAATCCTGGAGTCAGCAGCAGTCGGGAGCTGGAGGCAGGAACACACAGATTCAGGCTGGCAGGGATCAGGACCACAGGCAGAGGAATGGATGGAATCAGGCAAAGAAGGACCAAGGGGAAGAGTGAAGGGTGAAAGTGAAGGGGCTTGACCCTTGTGATGCCTCAGATTTATACCAAGTATGATGCATATGGGATGGAACACTCTGGTCAATTTTGGTCCTTGTCTTGTCAGATCCTCCCTAAAGGAAGGTTGCAGGTGTGACCCCTTTACTCCTTTTCTCTTTTCAGAGCATAAGATGCTTCTCAGAACCAAGAAGGGGCCTTGGATCTGCACACCATTCTCTAGCAGTAATTATAAACATTGAACATTATCAGTCCCAGAAGCAGACACTGACTGAGAAACTTGCTGTTAATTTCAACAAGTACAGCTACTTACAGGAGACTTAGCTGAAAGCAAGATTACATGAAAGAAAATTCATTCTAACCTGGCCCAAACCAGGACAAAAGCAAAAAAACAAAAGCCCATCCTAGATTTGAAATTGTTGTTATCAATGAACTAATATGTTCATGCAGTGTTAGAGCACCACAAGGGAAAGAAACTGTGGCGTAAAGGTGTAAACTGGTGTAGAAAATCAGTGTTTCCTTGCTTAAAGTTTGTGGTAGTGTCACCAAGGAATTTACATTGTATTCCAGTCTGACAAAATCTTGCTTCAATTTCTAAATATTTGTGAATTTCTGCATACCTCTGTATAAAGAAAACCCACTTGTTTCTTAAATATTTCATGGTACTTATATTATTTAAAAACTAGGCAAAGTTACTAGATTAAGTTTCAAAATTCAGCTGAGCTATACTCAACACCAAGTTTGCAACAGAAGGGTGAATTTTGTCTTTCCTTTGTCAAGTCTCTGGCAATTGCAGGAGTGTCTTTTGAGAGCTTGTTCATTTCAAGGTGCCTCAGATTTCATCTGTTGCTTATCTGCAGCAACTATACACTTATCAGAATGACTAAAAATAATTTGAAGGAAGACTTTGTTCCACTCTATCAAGGAGTTTTCATCATATCTGATAAAAGTTATATAGTGATAAAAGCCAAATAATCATGTAATTAATTATTCTATTTCCTTGTGTCGGTGATGCATAAAGTCTTGTTTCCAAGAGAAAGGGATGGTCCAGTCTTCACTAAGTCATTAAAATTAGGCATTTAGATAGGGAAATGTATACTTAATTAGTATTACCACTTGAACTTGCAAAAGCCAAGAAACTCAATTAGTTGATATCCACTCTCACACACCTGCTGGTCTTTTCTTGTCTGATCAAGCCCAAAATAATAATGTTATTAGTAACAATTCATTTCTGGGTTTCATTTTTTTATTACCTTCCTGAAAAGGTAATACTGCCTGGTTTAGAATTAAATTGCATGTAGTCACTTGCCATCTTTCTCCTCATTTTTGCACTGTTTCACATGATAGTCTTAACCTTGCCAGGCTTAGGCTTGGGAAAGTGGTGAATGTTTGAATGCTGAAACTTCATAGCCCTGGTTACCCAGTGCCATCCATGATGATCAGACATGGTGCTTGTGACCACAAGGCAGAAAGTTGTTCATGCCAGTGGGACTCCAGACCTGTAATATAGGCTAGAAACCCATTTTTGTGTATTGACAGATACTCTACAAAATTCAACTCTCCTTAGAAAAATCTGGTTTAGTTATTAACTATTTTGAAACCACATTTTAGAAGTTCTTGTGAATCCTTTGTCCCAGTGCCTTACCTTAGAGGAACTTAAGAAAAGCAGCTGGACTGCTCATACCCCTGCCAAGAGAACACAAGTACACCTTATTTTCTACTCCACAGGACACTGCAGTATTTTTACACACAGCAGAATCTCATTAGTTTGTACTTCATTATTCATAGCTTGCATAAGCCACAGATACAAGCAGAAACTAACAACTTCGTTCCACATTCAGTAAAAAAGTAGCAGGAGGCACTAAATGGATGCTTTATCTCCAGTAAAACAATCACTGATTTCACTTATCTTTTCTGCAAATAATTCAAATCAAAACTGAATTGCCAGCATTAATTAAAAGTAATTCCCAGATTCCATTGTATTTCAAGATAACTATAGTGTTATATTCCTCAGGAATGCACTTTCAGGAATGCACTTTCTTTTCACAGCAGCAAGAGGAATAATGCTGCCAACAAAATTTCTGTGCAGCTTTGAATCTTGCCTTTCCATCAGGAAGTATGTAAGCAGATGAGTGAAATGGAAACTGATGTATAAAAAATTGAATCAGACAGAGAATAACTTTTTTTTTTTTTTTTTAAAATTCATCAGCATGAGATGATACTAACACTGAATATGAGCAAGCATCTGAAATAAGCAGAACTAAGGATCAACACAATATCTCCTTCAGGAAAGTCATGTTTTCAATACTTCCAGTTTCAAGAATTCATTCCATTTGTACAATCCAAGGTTAGTATAAGCAAACTTTTCTGAGTAATAACTAAGTGTAAACAAATCATGTATGGCAGATACAGATACTTTAGGAGTATCAATGGGGGAAGCAGTGACCTATGCCCACTGGCTTCCCTGTCTGTTACAGAAGCAATTGACTTCTTTACACCAGTAATGAGTATAGAGAAGTAAGAGAGAAGTACACGGAGAGGGTGATCAGGCAATGGAATGGTCTGCCTGGTGAGGTGGTAGATTCTCCGTCCCTGGAGACATTTAAAAAGAGACTGGATGTGGCACTCAGTGCCATGGTCTAGCAACTGCTCCGGTGGGTCAAGGGTTGGACTTGATGATCTCTGAGGTCCCTTCCAACCCAGCTAATTCTATGATTCTATGAAATTCTGGGCAGAGCAATAAGTTCTGAAGCTTTGTGGCTTAGTGAAATGTGCTTTATGAAGAGCTTGGCCCATGTTTGATGTTTATCCTCAATTTTTTTTCCACTCTGAATTTTCTGGAACTTCAGTATTTGCAAGCAAGATTCTGTTCCCCTCCAGATCTGATGTGAATTATTCATAATTGGCCGAAGAGCGATAGAGAGGAGCATGGGCATTTTTTTCATCTCTGTCTCTGCCAAGAGCTGAAGTGCAGGAGCTCTGGCTTTACCATTTCCTGGCAGAAGATAAGAGCTGCCATGCTCCACCACCACTATGAGATGAGCTGGAACAACCAAGCTGTGTTCTCCTCCCAGTCTCTTGGCTCATCCCCTCACACACAGCAACATTTGGGTACCCAGCTGCTGTGCCAGCTTGGCCCCTGATGACCACAAGATGACATCCCCAAGCTTAGGACCTTCATTTACACTGTCCAAGAGCCATAAGCTGTCTCAGACCTGGGGACTGGCATCTTGGACTTACAAAAGTAAACCAAGAAGTGATGAAGCTCAGCCTCTGCAAGTCCTAAATACCCATCTTGCCCCAGGTACATCCCAATATGTTTCAAAGGACCTGCTTCTTCAGATCCTTTCCTGTCTTGCAATGGTCCACATCCTATGGTGAGAATGAGTAGAAATAACATCTTCTTTTCCATCTCTGCACAGGGGACTTGTTAGCCAATTATTTTTACATCTAAATGTGGGATAATTGGATAAAGAAGCAGTATAATTGAGACACAAAAAATGTGGTGTCATTTTTACGCTATTAAATAATTCCACATTGTATGGAGATACTTCATTTTCTCTAGAGTTCATTTTCAAAGGATGAAATGACATGTCCATAAGTTTATTTTTCATTATATGATCAGTGAACTCTGACACATTTTTGTGGTTCTTGCTTTATAAATCAGAATTCAGCATATATTAATTTAAAATGACATTTTATCTTGGAGAAGAATTATTTTACTTTAAATATTAACCTGAAAACTTTTTCTACTGCACAAATCACTATAGTTCAGAATCTATATTTCTGTGGAGGTGGCCTATGTATTTTGTATTGAAAGAAAAAAAAAAACAAAAAACATTTACAACACCTCAGGAAACACTTTAAATGCAAAACTTCCTTATTTCCTGTCAGTGGGACATATTCTTTCCCTTACCAGTGAATTTAATTTTGTGCTACATGGTGCCATTGTCTTTTAAGTTCCATGCTTTCTTGTTGCCCTTCATTCCCTGATGAAAAATAAATATTTCTTATCCAGTAGCTTGTTCACTGTCCATCTCTTTCCTGTGTGTTATTACAGGAAAAAAAATCTGTTGTCAAAACACAAGTGAAGGCTAAGTTTTTTATAATCAAAGTGGAGAGGCTACCTAGAGAACACACTGAAAACTTATTTTTTTAACCTAGAAACTGCTTTTTATCAAACAATCAGAAATACTGATGCAGAAGTAGGTGATCCATGTCATAAACATTTTTTCCCAAAACATCCATGCAGGAGGGTTGGGACTAGATAATCTTTAATGTCCCTACCAACCCTAGCCATTCTGATTCTATGTGTCATTTTAACACATCTGTGGCCCAAAAGGAAGGTCTTCTGAGGACTCCCTACCAACCACCCCCTGGATCCTCTTTTTCATTGTGATTGGAACTGTCATTAGGTCACCATACCACTTCTTAGTAAAAGGAGAACACTGAACTTCAAAAGAAATACAATAAGTGTCACTATGAAGTAATCATTTTTGTTAGAAAGTTTGAAAATGGCTGGATTCAACAAAGACTGCTGGATACACAATTTAAGTCAGACAAAGAGCTTCTATTAGCAAATCTGCACTGTAAATGGTTATTTGTAGGATTATCATCCATACATTCTCTTTTGGATTATCCCATAGTTGGCAAGGAGCAGCTTTCCTTTTGAGATAGCCACTAACATTTCCACAGTGACTGTGTGTGTAATCTGTCATTTCTGTTTGCAAGACCATGTGGGAGAGGGGAAACAAATTCCTAGGAAACAAATTCCTAAGTCTCCAACATAAAGTTCTAACAGAAACCTCCATGGAGGCTGAAGTTCCTTACAAAGAATATTGCAGAGAATAGAGGCAGTATTTCACTTGATCAGAACTCTGCCGAAATGAGGAAAAAGGTAAAATGATACAATCTGCCAAACAGTTCCATTAATAACCCTGATTTTTTCACAGTATCACAAACTTCACCTGCTTCTGAGACCCTGTGAGTACCACAAGCACTTCATAGGTACTGCTGATGTCCTTCAGAATTATAGTTATCACAGTACATCTGGTAGTGATTTGAACACTTCTATCTGAATACCACTAATTCTTTTATTGATAAAGAGTTTATCTAAGAATCAACACCATGTATTAGTAAATGATGAGCTACTCTACTGCTAATTAGACTACTATATTGATCAAAGTAACTCCTTGATGGTTTTGTTAAGTGGTTTTATCAACAATCTTGGCTCTTTAGTCTTTGTTGCGTTTTGTTTGTTTTTTTACTATTACAAAGCCTCATGTGTGTATATGTATGTTTGCAATTGCTACCCATAACAGTTAAGTGATTAGAATTGCCACAATTATTAGACAGTCTGCAGTGATGGCCCACAAGACAAACCTCAGTAACACATCATAATACCAGAGACTTGAAAAAATTAAGGGCAATCAAAGGACAGACCAACCACAGGCCAAATTTGTACTCTAAGAATGATCAAGCTTGGCAAACCAGTGACATTATCTATCCCTAATGCCATCTTGTACAAATTAAACAAGCCATAGTACAAGCTATTTAATTCCTTATAGTGGGAGGAGGGCATTAATGATATGTCACTGCTTCCCCAGGAGTCACTGGATATGGACCTCTCTGGACCATGTGGAGCCATCAGCAGCATCCCCATGAGAACATGGATTTGGCAAGCACTTTCTGAACAGGAGTTTGCAGGAGGAAAGCATGCAAACAGGAACATGAGAATCTAGGAGGCCAGAAGAGAGGGTTTCATGAATTTTCTCCTAGAACAAAATTAACTCCTTTGAAATATCTCACAAATCTCAACATCCCACTCTGCCAAGAAAATGAAAGAGCAGACAGTAACAACTGCTGGATGCTGGTTTTAGAAAAAGCAGACTATTTACAGGAATTTTGATTAATGTCGTAAATATCAGCACTGACAGAACCAGTCATTGCTAGAGTTCTTTTGTGTATTTTATATAAAGAATAAGCTCTCTAACATGAACACCAGTGAGAGCCTGTTGCTGAAATTCCCAGCTAAACAACTGTGAAGTCAGGTGTGAGAAGAGGAAAACAAAATGCTGACTATACCCCTGTGTTTCTTCTAGTGAAGAAACTCTTTACAGACCCAAGAGGCAGCCTATTTCTGGCCAAGGAACTTTACTGACAGTGTATTTACCAAGTGCCAGTAGCTCTAGTGTGAAGACCAACTAAAGATCTAATAGCAGAGTCCTCAGCATGTAGCCTGGGGATCCACCTGGATAGTTTAAAATCTAGTACAGGAGTTTTGAAAGGATTTGTCAGGGCCTTTGGCTGCCTCTGGTGTTGTAGGACCATGCCTTGCCATGGCTGGGCTGCCTGTCCCTGCCTGCCCTGCTGTGTGGCTGCCCTCATCTCCCATCTCCTTTCCCTGGGGAGCATCCCAGCTCTTGCTTCTCCCTGACTGAATTGAGCATCAGATGATTTTGAAACACCTCTTCAAACCTCAAAGCACCTTCCCCAGCTGAACACATTACCTGGTAACTTGTTATTTCTTGGCCCTTGGTTGAAGGCCAGACCATTTTATGATCAGTGTGGGAAGAATTTTTTTTTTTTCCCCTGCTTTTTTTTTTCACTGCCCTGTTTTGGTCTGTAAGCAGAGAAATTACTGTCATGCACCAGGCTCTCCACCTGTAGAAAGTCCCACAAGGGAAACTTACTTGGAAGAAGAAAATTCCTCTAGAGAATTCTGCAAGAGGGTTGCTCTCTGCTCTCTGCTCTGCACAAGGCAAAAAACTGACCCTGTGTGAAAGGGCACTGAACTCCAAATACTCCAGAAGATCTCGTAGGACAAGGCAATTTTTGCCTTGATAGATTCACAATCTATCAAATACATGACCCTCAGGATTCTCCCTGTATCTCCAGTGGAAATAGGATGCCAGACCCAGCCATACCTCTCTGAAGGAGATCCAAATACAGGAAGGGAAAAATAAACCACAGTGTTAGTAAGTGAAAGAAATCCTAATGATGTTTCCACAAAATCCACTAAACATTCAAGATTTGTTAGACTTCTGACAGCAGCTCCCCTCTGGATCCAGACAAAACAGAAGTGCAACTGCAAGATTATCAGGATTGTGTAGTTTAGAGAATGGTTTTCAGGATATTCCAGCCTGTGGTCAATACTGATTCACTGCCTACCTCATGGCCAAAGGGTAATGCTCAGAACATTTTCTGTGCTTTTCTGAGGGCTTCTTACCATGAGACCATGATAACTCTTGTTTAGGAAGTTTTCAGTGGATTTTGCCCAAAGCCAGTGTGAGAATATCTTGGCACTGCTCTCTCTTCAATGGTTAGAGATACTGGAAGGTTTTTGCATGCATATATAGATACACTCACAAATATAGATATATCATCCAAATTTGCAGTGCTTGTACCTTTGGTATAGATTGCAAAGCCTTGTGACAATACTAGATAGATGTAAGTTGTCCCTCAGGTCTTCAACCTTTACCTGTAGTCAGGTCCCTAATTCACCTGACAGGAACACCAGTTCTAACAGAATTCCGAACCACCTGGCCAACTTTAGTGTTCCCTCTAAAAGCTCCATTTGGCATCATCACATTTTCTCCTTCCTCTCCAACTGTGCAGTTCAGACGCACCCACAGGCTGCCTTTCCTCAAAACCTTCAGGTGCAAAGGATGGATTCAATCCAGAAGCAAGAGTTACTGACCAAAGTGCAATTTTTCTCCAAGTCCACCCTGAGAGTGTGCATCCTGTTATTTAGAAAAGGACAGGAAGAAAGATAGTGGGATACTGGGAAGAGGAGAGGAAAGTCAGGGGAGGGCAGTGGTGCAGCTAGAACTGATGCTGTGAAGAGTCTTAGCTCCTACCTTCCTTTCCTAGTACCAGACACAGCCTCAAAGCTTTGAGACAGCAGGAAAAATGAAGTAATTTGCAGAGGAAATGCAATTAGTGCATTATTGTTATTTCACTAAATAATCCTTTTTGCTCCATCACAACGGTCCCTTGCCAACCTCTGCTGAGAAGGACTGTAAGCTCTGCAGAGAGAGACTGAAAGCCACCCCTGAGAGCTACTGGATGGCTGTTTCTCTGCACAGGAGCTCAGTTGGAGTACTCTGCTTTTGGAGTAAAAAGGGGGTGCACAGCTACTGCCCTTTAAACCTTTCAGAGAGGCTGCGGAAAAGGAAGGGCTGCCAGCTGGACACCCAAGCACTTTTCTAAATCCCACAGATGCTGGGGTCATTTTCTGTTGTTGCTTTTTGTTTGCTTGTTTTTCTCAAACGAAACTGTGTATTATTTTCAACTCCTTTATTTCGAGCTGGTTGTTTGATCACTTCATCATCTTGATGACTTCATCATCTACTGCCTGAGACCATGCCACTGGCTAACAGAAACAAAAGCCTAAGAAGACCCTGACAAAGAGAGTATTACATCAAATCTGATTGCACTTGGAATAAGTTTAGTTTTGAGTTCCTTGGCATAATGCCACATTTACTCCCCTAGTTTTGTTGAACTGCTTGTCCTAGAGGCAGTATCAGTTTTGGACAATTAAAATAGTTGAATAGCATGTCTAGTGCAAAGAAAGCTTCAGACTTCATATGGAAGTTCAAAATGGATTAAAAGAATGATTTAAGGAGTGGCTATGTTCTTGCAAAGTGGTTGATGATTATGGCTTTCTTCACACTACATGTACCACAGATGTGATCATTTTTATGTTGATAACCCTCTTTCACAGAAACACTGGAAGAAACATATAAGAAACTGTCTGAAGAATTTAATTTGCAGATAATATGATTATCAATATTGATTCATCTGTCTCATATTAGATGCTACATACTAACCCTTCTTGTGACTTGGAGCTGAATCTGTTTTTTCCAGCAGAACACTTTAGCTTGTAAGAACTTTCAAAACAAGATCTATTAAATCAGCTACATGAGAAGTGATTTACGTACCTCTTCCTCTGCTGAAATACTGAAATAGATGCACTTTAGAGAACCAAAACAGATTACAAATCCCATCAGAAAGAACATGAAAGCAGGTGTCAGGCTGTCCTCAGACACGAGTCCAACTGTGATTGGCAAAAAAACTTATTTTTCAGTATTTTTACTCAAATTTTATATTTATTTAAATTACATGTATCTATATTTATTTAAATCTTATAATTTTTAAAATGTGCCTTTATTTAATCCTTATTTTGTGTATTTATATATTTAGAATAAGTCATAAAACTTTTGCATTCATGAGCTGCCATTAAAACTATTCCACTTGGTTAAATAGTTTCCATCCCAACTGAAGTAAAACATTTCAGTGACCATGTAGTCCCTTGTTGCAACTCAATACCAAAGAATCCATCCATCCATCCATCCATCCATCCATTCCGAGGTCTCTGCAAGAGAGAGGTAGTGCTTTCCCTGGTTTCACATTACAAATCTCTTACCTGGCTCAGGTACACTAAATGACAGGTAGCAATAAAACCTTAGGGGCAAAGAACATAGAGAACTTCCCCACAAAACCATTTGAGTAAAGACTGGTAACAGTGACTGTATGAACTCACCCATTTTTACCCTGCTCTAAAGTTGAGGCTCAGAAGTGGATGAAGGAGAGGAGAGATGTGGATGCCTTGCATGCTCTGCTGAGCAGTTACCAGGGAGCCCCTGGAGTACTGCAGACCAAGCTCCAGCTTGGTTTACAGCTACTGCTCACATAAGCAAGCTATAAGGTAAACAGACCTGGTGTGAAATCAAAGAAAATTATTTGCAGCTAATGGAAGGCAAACAGAGGGGCCTGGGCTTTGCCCATTGCTTGGATGATGACTCTAAAGCCTTTGCTTTCTTACAGAGGATGTTACTAACATGCTTTCCATAAGAAATTCACAAGAGTTAAGTCCTGCAGACTCAAAAAATGCTTGAAATGAAACCATCTCACCAAAGATGGAGATCATTCGTCAAAGGAAGTGTTGACTAATGACCTTTTCCAATCAAGTATTTAAGCCATTCTTGTCTAAATTACATAAAGATAGAAAAAGAATTATTTAAAGAGCTCTATGTATTTCTTGGCAACCAATTATTTTGTTTGGCAGAGTGAAATGCTTTTTCTTAGGGCCTGTGATGGAGCTCAGCAGGAAGGTAATACACGCAACAGTAACTTGGCTTGGCAGTATGGACCGAATTATTGCAGAGTGATGAATGACAACACTGCACTTATTTTCACTTTTACATAGTATTTATATTATTTATATAGCACCTTTTAAAAATAATAGCACTTTAAGATTTTCCACAACAGAATTCTAAGATCTTAGGGTACCACTGGAAACACAACCCAGTGCTGTACCCAGCATCCGATGGGAACTTCCACCTGAGAGGAGCCAGCCTTTCCCCAGGCTGCAAGATACATTTTGCTTTTTTTCATTCCATTAAATTCTGGGAGGCTACAGGCAACTAATGTATGTTTGCTCTGTATTTTCTTCTCCCAGTCCTTGAATGAATAAATTCTAAATAACCTTCCAAATGCTACAAACATCAGACTTCACAGCACTTACCATGGTAATGATAATGACATGATCATGGCTATAAACACTGTGTGTGATAACAGACAGAGCTATACACATAGCCAAAGCAGCTGATCTTTGAAACTAGGTCATTAATTTATTAATATATACTCCAAATAAGTAACTTTCAGCTAGCTGAATATAAACATTGGTGGTGTGTGTGATAAGATTTAATTATCTCCCACATTTATCTGTAGCTCCTTCCAAGCATGCAGGACTTTGGAAGAAATCAAACCTGTCATTACAAAAAGGGACTCAGCACTGGAGTCTCCTTAGGCCTCCACCAACAATGTATCCTAACAAATAGATATCACATTTTAAGAGGACAGATAACAGCCAAAACTATGTGCCATAGCAGTCTCTCTAGGCTGTGACTGGAGATGTTCACCTGATGCAACCTCTGTGCAAGCAGTGGTTGAGAATTACACCAGTGAGAGATGCAAACTGAGTAGACAGTAAGCCAAGACACTAGAGATTAAAACAAAATAATTAAAATAAAATAGAATAAAATAAAATAAAAATACCTGTCACCTGACTTTAGAAATTTGTTTGGTAGCTTTGCTAGACAGTTCTAGCAATGAAAAGCTAAAACCCATAAGCAGCTGAGTCTCTTCCACTTTATAACAGCCTGGCTGCCAAGGCAAATTTTGCAGAGATGTCAAAGATGTCAGACCCACCCACCTCCCTTCCCCAGATCAAAGCAAACCCTCCAGTGAAATTTGAACCAGGTACAAACAGTGCCAGGGCAGAGCCTGAGGAGAAGGTAGCAGTGGGAGCTGTGGTGGGACACTCAGCACTCCAGCTCCTCCACGACTGAGCTGAGACAGGCAGGATCAATTTGGGACTTCTAAGGCAAAATGAAAACTAAGAAAAATGGTTTTGAGGTCCAAGCCAATGTTTTATGTCTGAAAATAAATATTTCACTAGCTTTTATACTTCATGTTTCAGTATTTCTTCCCTCATTTTGTTTTACAGATTTGCATAAAGCAGACAAATTTTGTCTCCAAACATTTTTTTATTTGATTTTTTTTTATACAGATGAAATCTATAAAGAAATTTTTATGTACTCATTTTGGTCTTATTGATTACTACTTTGAGGGAACTCAAAATCACATTTGGATAAATAAACTTTACATCTGAAATATTTTCATCAGGCTTGTGAGAATTAGTCTAACTTGGCACTGATGCTGATTTTCTATTAACACAAAATTTAAAATCTGATTTTTTTTTCTGATGTGTCAAAGGAGATGGTTATGTTTCCTCCCCCAGAGAAAAAAAAATTGAGTTTGTGTATTATTTAAATGAATAACTATATACGTAACTTGTAGAAATCATACTATATTACAGTTTGGGAAGAAAGCAGGAAATACTGATGCCTCAGGGGAAATTCAGATAGTGAAATGTAATTAGTCCTAATAGTTTCCGTTCAGTAGATTAGATTTTATATCTATACACTTATTAGAAGTTCTACTAAGTGATGGCAACAGGCAAAGACTTTGTAATTCTATCTAAAAGGTAGCAACAAAGAAGTTTTGCTTTTGCATGGTGTTTTGTACTGGGAGCAGCATTTTCCAAAGTTTCTGAAGCTGAGGAGACTTTGTGATGGGTCAGACCTCAGAAGATGAGGCATCTTTTGAAAATCCAGGATCCATTCTTGAGCCAGCAACTGTCTGACTGATTTGTGCTATCTCATGTGGAGGTGTGATTAACTCACAGCAAGAAAACAGGAGCCCTGTCCTGAAAAAAAGACAGAAATACTCTTCAAAACTGGCTTGTGGTGAAGATACACAACACTCTATAGCTGGCACTTGTTCATAATCTGCACCATTCAGTGCTTATCCAAGAACTTCATTCCAACTGAGTGTAACCCCTATTTTTAACTCATCTGAAGACCACAGGTCCACTTAACTGCTGAGCCTTCATTAGGCCTGGATGGTACCATTTTACAGCTCACAGAAAATGCCAAACCCCATCCAATGTTTAGCTGACTCAACTGTGTAAGAAGACAACTTTTTTTTCTTGAGGCCTCATTATTCAGTTCTGAGCCCTGAAGCTTCCCATTGTCCCATGTTTTTTTTAGTTACTCACTTGAGTGTTTCCAGTGCAGCTTTGAGTCTTCTTGGAAGCCTGAGTGCTACCATAGAGTAAATACTTACAGTCAGGGTAAAGGTAAAAATGTGCCATGGCTGGTGAATTTCAAATGAAAATAAACCATAAAATAAATGCCACCTTTCTCCTTGCTCTCTCCGTGTCTCCATGCTGGCAGCCTTCCAGCTCACATGTGATAGTCTTCCCTGTACACTGTTGTGTCAGGGGAGATTTAGGTTGGATATTAGAAAGAATTTCTTCACGGAGAGGGTGATCAGGCAATGGAATGGTCTGCCCAGTGAGGTGGTAGATTCTCCGTCCCTAGGACATTTAAAAAAAGACTGGATGTGGCACTCAGTGCCATGGTCTAGCAACTGTGCTCCGGTGGGTCAAGGGTTGGACTTGATGATCTCTGAGGTCCCTTCCAACCCGGCTAATTCTATGATTCTATGATTCTATGATTCTATGATACAGGCTTGTGATTGTTTGGAAATATAGATGTTGATATATCTTACCACCTTCATTTTATTTCCTATATTTGCAGCTGATTCTTTTACAGACTTTTCTTCAAACAAAAATAAATCTAGTGAATAAAAAGCAACCTGTGTAACAGATGTAACTGCTATTTTTAGTTGTACTTGGAAGAAATATACAGTGTCAATGCTGTTGTCAGTATTAAAAACATATATATACTTGTCTCTATTGGAGAGAAATTAGATGCAAATATATTAGTGTTGTTTTAAGTATCTCAAGGTTAAACACCAAAATGTGTAAGACTTCAGTTTGGGCATTCAGACACATCTGCATTGTCTTGTCTTTTTTTCTTTTCTTTCAGAAATACAATTTTTAAAAACAATTTTAATGACTCTAAAATTACAAGTGTCCCACAAGGATTTCTTGAAAAGCCCTTGTATAGAATAATCAGACTGCCTTTGTCTATTTGAAGCAAGTAAAAATCTCCCCATGGGAGCAGAAGCTTATGGGATTTTTTAGTTGGTATTAGCATTTCCAAACAAATTACCCAGAGCATCTATCCCTGGTGAATAACTCTCCAGCTTTTCCATTAACTTGGACCAAAATCCACAGTTAATAGGAACCGTTTCCCCAACTATAGCTCTAGGCAACAGTACTAAAATGTACTAATTTGAGCTAACTCCGATGCAGCATTTCAAGAAGAAAGTTTCGGGGGTTTTTTCCCTCCTTTGGCAGGTTATTTTAAGGTGTCAAATCAAATTTTTGGCACTGACTTCAAATCTTTCTGCAGAAAAGCTGTGCCTATTCTCTACAGGGCTGTTAAATGTAGAAGCAATAGACTTCATTCTCCTCCAGCTCTAAGTTTTCCACTATATTATTACTGTAATTTTCCACCATGTTCTTGACAACCTCACTGGCTCTGCCTTACCAGAAGAAAGAAGCCTATTTATTCATTTTGTCCTGGTGACATTTTCGTCATGAAGAAGGAGGTGGGCTTCAGTACACACAGCTTACTTTGAAGCAGAGGAGAAGTAGCCATGGCTGCACCATGAAAACATACAGAGCTGACAACTCTGTATTTCATGGGAAGAATAAATCTAATAACAGTAGTAATAATAATAATAATTACAACCACACGTGTCGTGACCTTTTGCAATGCAGGAAGTTTATCAGACCAAGCTTGACTCAAATCATCCCCAGGTGATGACAAAAAGTGCCTCTGAATGATCTTTATCTGTGATAGGGATGCCCTGTGAGGATAAGTAAGAACCCATATCTCTTTTCACAAGGACTTCTGTCTTACTGCAACAAATTCCTCTGTTTCAGTGTGTCTTTTTGTACTGTAAGGTGCTGCTATATGGCAGCCACACTTGAAAGGCTCAGAAAAGTGAAAGCAGTAGGTAATGTATCAAAAAAAAGCAGCTCCCTGGGAAGGTGCAGAATGAAGCAAACATCCATGTTTAAATGCCTCACTCCTCTTTAGTGCCTTACACCCAGGACTCAGTTGCAGAAATATTTCAGGAAACCCCAGATGGAGCAAGGCCCCCAGGGAAGGTGAAGACTTTAGACTTGAGTAGTGCAGGATTCAAACTGTATCTGGCAATATTTCTTGTGCAGTGTATTTTTTCAGCTCAGAATATTGAGAAAGCTAAATATTTAGAAATTGGATGTAATGTCACAGTCACCATCATGAACATTTGGGAGGAGAGAGCCAGCTGCTCTGCTTTCTCTGTTTAGCCAGGAATGAACCCTCCACTAGGGATTTTAAAACAAATTAATCATGGCTCAAATCAGTTTTGATCAGTAAGCAAATGTTTAATTCCCTTCTATCCTTTTATTATTTTTTTAAAAGCGAGGGATAGATTTTTAAGGCAATTTGTTTTTGTTGTTGTATGTTTAGTTTCTGGAACTATTGCCTACTAGAGACAGAAGTCTTAGAGGCCCACATGTACTGACAAAGGCAAGCCCAGTGCAACACCCAGGCACTGAACTGCAAAGTCTGCCCTGGGGAGGTGTTTGCCCTCTTGAAGAAAGTTTTCCTCAGATTTTCAGTCATTAGAGAAAGCTTCAAACAGCATCCCCAAAAGAGGGAAGGCAATGAAAGGACAGACCAGACTGGTGTAGCCTCAGCCACCTCCACAAAACAGTTTGAGAGATATTTGCTGAACTTTGTACAACCAAGAGCTCACAGCTAGCCCTCTTTGTGCAAGGAGAACATTTCAGTGTCTTTTCTTCCCCCTGTATACACACAGGAGTCAGAACAGCTGATCAGATTAAATACCTGTTACCATTCCTCTCCTGCATCACCAGGTTTTGGCCACCTATACGTGAGCTGCTTTAGCTTTGTAACATTCAGTGTTGTAATTATCTCTGGAAGCTGAAAGATGAGTGAAATGTCAGCCTTTAGAGGTGAGTGTTTGCCAGATGGCTGGGACATGAAGCAGTTACTTAAGTTAGCTGCATAAAAATAATGGGAAAGATACCATTTCAGGTGAATTTCAACCTGAATTCAATTCAGGTGAATTTAGAAATGAAATGGTAGATGATTGAAAGAAAAGACCTACACAATTATGCTGTAAATGTATCATTATGTTCCCTTGAACCAGTACTTCAGTGGGACAAAAGGCCCTCAAAACTGTGCTAAAAAGCTCTTGGAGAAACCCCAGTCTGTCCCAGACTCAGTTTATATCCATACTGAGCCTGATGAACACTTACCTGAGCAATCACTGCAGGATGCTGGGGAGTGGGGCAGCTGCCCTGGGGCTCCTGCACCAGCAAATCCTCTGTGCACACCTTGAAAATCAGCTGCTATTGGGAAAAGCTGTGTGGAGAGGACAGCAAAGGAGAGCTCCACACAAACAGGATGCTGATGGTAATGGAGGGTGGGACTGTGAAGTTCTCTCTTGTGTTTACACCCTGGCACCACTGCCTTAAAGTCAGAAAGATCACTGTCTCCTTAGGCCCTGAAATAACCATGCAGAGTTGTTGGGTATTTAGTAAAACTGCTGGGAGAAGTAAAGCCATCAGAAACTGTCCAGGTTCATCTGTTCTTTTCTCACTCTTCTTCCCATATTTAAAAGGTTTATGACAAAAAGAGGACAATATTCTCCTGTCTACTAAGGGATTCTACGTATTGAAGAGGCAACTCAATTATTTATGAAGCTTTTCAAAAATCTCCAGCACTGCAGCAAATTTTAGCCTGGATTAGCTTCCAGCTGGGAAAATAATAAGTGGAAGTTTTGTTCTTGTACATATGGGAGAACAAATACATGGATATTTCTACATAAAATGGTTTCTATGTATAAATAAATGCTGATAACTTGTTATGGTGGAAGGAGCTAATGATTTTGCAATTGTGCCCTGTAAATACATCATTGTATGCCTAATAATTTGACCTTGTTCATGTGTATTTACTCCTTCAACCCCAAATCCCTTCTGTTTGCTGAAAACACAGACTAGAAGAGCAGAGAAGTTACCACAGTGATCATTTTCATTTGAAATCTCATTTCTAGGTTAATATTAAAAAGAAAAACAAAGCTTAGGGTTAAATTCCATGGCGTGGTTCAGTTAAACCTAACTAGGTTTTAAATTACTACAGATCAAAACCCTGTATAGGCCCTATGAATTACACTGGAAATGAGCAAAATCAGCTATTGGCTCCCCCAGAACTTTGAAGAAATATCTGTAATGGTTTCACAGTTTTTTGCTCAGGCTGAGCTTGCTTAAAATGTCATTAGCACCTCATTCTTCTGCAGCTCCAGCCCAGCAGCCCTCTTGCACAGAGCCCTTCTGGGAACTTTAGGGTAACCTCAAGGGTGCAGTCCTTTTCCAAGAAAATAGAGTGCTGTGCCAGGTCAAGCACCAAAGTTTTACCTCCCTGAGGGTCCTACAGGACAAATTGCCCATTGCTGTCAGCTGATGCTTAAGGTATATCAAGATCTGGGCAGGGAGTTGGCAGGTCCAACATCTTACAGTTAAGTAAGGCTGTGAGCAGGACCTGAGATGGATCTTCTTCATTCCTCAAGGAACAGAAATTACAGAAGCATATTTTCTTATTGTACTTGGGGATGTATGATGGATATGTGCTGTTGAAAGCTCTGTCAGGTAAGGGAATACCATTTTTATGTGCTTTCTTTTTGAGTGAGCTTTTATACTCAAGTCCTAATGGTATGCTGCTGTATTCTAGGTGTCCTGGCTTCTTGTGATGACTGAGTTTTACTGGTGTTCTAAATCCTACCCATATTGTTCACCAGCAAGTCAGCTCTCTCTGCTATAAAGAACGTTTGAGGGATGTTCTGATTCATGATATGGTCAAAGTGGTGCTAAAATTCTAGTTGCTGAAATCTTGTTGGTGAAGATGTCGGGGAAGAGGAGAAAGCATTTGTTTGTAGGCAAGTGGTTTTAGCACAAGGTACTAGCAGTTTACTTAGTGTGTAACCTGAGAAATACAAATGCAGCTGAGAAAGATTAAATGACTGTCCTCTGCTTATTTCCTTCATGGCTGTACTTCTTCAGCTGATTTCCCAAGCTATTATTCTTGCACCTGAAAGGTTGTGCTGAGGAGCCAGAGGCAGATATACAGAGAAATGAGCCTGCAATATAGTTCCATAATATCAGCCCCTGTCAGCATTTGGAGGTTCTTTCAGTGAGTACAGAGAGCTCTACTGCTAGGAAGGAGAGAAGATAAAATGGTCAGGTCTAACTTTTTGCAGAGAGGAAGGAAGAAATAGGGAGTGAAACAATCCACATATTTCTATTCCGAGATGAGGAAATGAATTCTATTCCCCAGCACCCTAGTTGATACTAACACAGTGGTAGCTGATTACAAGAGGAAGTGTTTATGGTAGTGAACTTATTTTCTGATTCAGTTTTCTTTCCATCTGTTTTAAAATACATTTTTCTGCTAGGACACTAGTAAATACATGTTTTTTAATGCTGCAGGCTAGTCACCCGTAGCTCTCACTGATTTCAGTATTTTGCCAGAATGTGGTATGTTAGGTCTGGTCCCTCTTTGAATTACAGTTTCTGGGAAATGCTGAAGGGAGTGAAATGTTTGTGGAAATGTATATTCACATGTCCCTCCTGTTTTATTTGGGAATGGTCCATCAAAATGTAGCTAAACTCTGTAAAGTTTGTAATTGTGTTTTGAGCGGGGTGAGGGGATTTATAGCAAGTAAATATCTGATTTTCTTCATTAGCTGCTGCATGACAGTTTTCATGATTAAAGGTGGCACACTTGATGTTTGTGCATTTCTTACATTTCTAAGTGAAATGTATCTACTATAATGAAATACAAGTTTTCCAAAATGGGAATTTAATTTATTGGTGTAGTGGGAAGTTTTCTCCAAAGCAAGGAAGGAACTCAGTGGTTTTTAAACAGTTTTATGGGTTTTAAACACTTTAATGATGCTCAAAGGTCTGCTGGCAAATGCTTTGCATTTGTATGATATTTTTAATACCTAAAATCTCTGAGGATTCTGACAGTGGAAGTTTTCAGCACCACTACACTCCTTCCCTCAAACCTGGGTGCTTAGCATGTCCTATAAGGGTTTTCAGCTCCTCAATAAAAGAGCCTGTGTGTGAATGTGTGTGTATTAAACGCTTATTTATGTGGCAGTTCCAACCAGTGGAGGGAACAGGCAAAGCAAATGTGGGGTCCTCAGCTCAGCCATAAAATTGTTTGGGGTTTTTTTGGTGTGTGTGTGTGCAGCCACATGAATCACCACCATTGAATCACCACCATTTTGCTTTCAAAGCCCACAAGAAGCAAAGAACGCAGCTGAATGTTGAATTTGGCTGATTCGTGGGGATCTGTATGACTTGTCTCTGCTAAAATTAGCTAAGCTTAATTTGTAACTTGTTGCTCAGTAAACACACCAAAAAAGAACCTAAAAAACCAATCAGACACTAAGGGGTGGCACTGACTTTGTTTTCTTAATGAAAAACTTGACAAACTAATACCACTTGCTGGTATTCCTGATAAAGTCACAGGATGACCTGTGAATGAGCAAGCTGGAGTATTTTTCTCTTTCTCTCCCTTGTCTTGACTCAGTCTCAGAGCTGCTGGGAAATAAGCAAGAACATCTGAACTCTAAAACAGGAGGTAGTACTCCAGGTTGGACTCCCACTAGATACCTTGTTTAGTTTTATAGCAGATGCTGGGCAGTACAAAAATTTGACTTAATAGTAACCTTGCCATTTAAACTTTCTTGCAGTGCCAAAAAAATTAGTTTAACTGAACTTAACAAACTTCAATAAATTTGTTTTTTAATGTCAAGATGCAGTCAGTTTCATGTGCAGCTTTTCTTTCTTTGAACATGGGTGTTTGGATGATGTTTTTTTCAACTGAAATGACAGCTGCATTTGCCAGGACAGTTATAACAGCTTTTTGCACTACTGAAAACTAGACACATCTTCCTAAAATGGGGATTCATTTCCTAAAAGGATGACCCTTAACTCAATTGTAACTTATTTGATTTCATAGATGGACATTAATACTAAGCAACTGACAATTCCTTACGGATTTGCATTTTTATTCCTTTTTTGTACCAAAAAATCTCATAATGACAAAGTTAATTTTTAGTGTAGTAATAAACCTTAATCAGAAATGACTGCCTCTGATTCTGAATGTTATAAACCATATACAAGTTTTACATCTTAAAAAAACTTATTTGCAAAGAGGATTAGTTGAGATCTTCTAATCCTTGTTCCATTTCATCTGTTTTATTACTAAACCATAAATACTCATTCTAATTATATCATGCTCACCATGGGCCTGATGCTGAGTAACCAGGCCCATGTGAACCACCATCAGCATCCTGCTCCAGCATCACTCTCTCTTTTTCAGCATCCTGCATTGGCCAGAGCTGTTTGTCCTCTTCTGTCCTGGTTTTGGTTGGATGAAATCAGTTTTTCTTCCAAGCAGGCTACCAGCATATTGCAGTTGTTTAGATGTCTGTGGTTAAAAAATAGGATGTAGCTGAAACAAATTTCTCTGGGTATCAAGCCTGCAGAGGCCCACCTGTGTACTTAAATTTCTACATTGCTTACTCTACCAGGCTTTACAGACATGCAAGCTCAGAAGGCATTATATTATACAAAGTAAAATGAAAAACTGCAAGTGTTCATGTCTGTAAGAAAGTGGAATCTGTGGGATGCGATGAGATGCGATGCGATGAGATGCGATGAGATGAGATGAGATGGACAACATTGCATGAGAAGTTCTGGTGCTGGCTGACTGCTTTCTTGGGAAGAAACTGGAGGCAGTAATAGGCTTGGTAAGCCTGAAGAAGTGCCCTTGTTGACCAAGGCAGGTTGAGGGAGATGGGACAAGGTTCTTCACTCTGTGTGTTTGCTGCTACAACAGATGGCTCTGCTCAGACAGCTCATAAAGACACAGACAGTCTTGGGAAGGTAAGAGAAAAACCAAATGGATAAAAAACACCCAGTTAGTCCTGTGTCCATCAAACCATGCAATTTTCACTTGTAACAGCTTCCTGAAAGAAAACACTGAAACTCACAATAACCCTCAAAATCATGCCCTTACTGCAGTATTACCAAACTCTTGAGACAGACCCCTCAAATAGCACTAAAATAACACACAGCACGCTCTGTAGGTCTTGTTAAAAATTTATTGTTTGTCTTCTGATTTTTGAGATGTCAGAGTTCCCCTGAGCCATACTTACAAGTTTTTCTTTGTAACAAGTGTCAGTAGGAAGACATCACTTAATTGGTTACACTGCTTTTTCCTGACAACAGCCAGAGATAAAAAATAAACCCCATGACAAAAAGTTTCAAGAAATTATGAAAGCTAATGATGCTGGAGTTTGAATCAGTGATGAATGCATTTGAAAATTGAGGTTAGTTCATTCTTTTAGCACAGTAAAATGGGGACAAGATTGCTGCCTGTGAACTTCAGTGAGTAAACATCTGTGTAACTCAGAGAGCTGTGTCAGGAAAAGCAGAGGAGTAAATCTGGCTGCAAGTAAAACTTCCTTGCAAAATGTCCTTACTCAGAAGAGCAAAGCTCTGGGACAACCCCTTGTCATAGCAATGGGAACCAAGTGACTTGGCTTATGGAGGGAACTGAGCTGGGTGCTCTGGTTTCTCCATTAACATCTTGAGGGTTCCTGATCTTCTTAAAAAGATAAACCTCTACCCTGGCAGCTCCCCAGTGGTGCTTCTTTGAAAACAGTAAAGTGCTTCTAAGGGAAAGCCAAAATGTTCATCTCATTTTATCTTCACAGTGGGAGACTGAATTTTCTTTGAGGTGTAAGCCAATAAGGATCTCTACAGAACTTCACTATGTATCCAATAGAAGACATTATTACATATGTTAGATTGAGGCTTTTGCAACTGCCTCCCAGACTACTCTGAGGTACTGGCTAGGCATGATTTCAGGAAATGTAAAAGGAACCAAAGAAAAGGAATTTGAATATTTTTTAATTTTAGATTGGAGTTTTTTTCTGTGTTTAAAATATTAAACACTTAAGGTTCCTCTTTTTTTCCTTGCTTTTATTTTTCAGTCACCTCAAACAAATGTTCTTTGATATAACTTGTAGGAGAAGAAACAGAATTTGCCCTATAAATTAAGACTTGTACAACAGTTTCCTAGAAATTATAGTATAGTAAAATGCAATTAATACTTTGATGTGACTCAAATGTGACACTTCTCAGTCTCCAACAGCAAGTTTGCTCTCACAAATGTTCTGCTCCAAAAAGCTGATGGGTGTGCTGGACATAGTAAAATGAAAAATACAAGCTGATTTCTTCTCAACTCCCAGTTCTCACTGAACTATCACAAATTATTACGAAAAATGGTGTGGGTCCTCAGACCTTGGGGGTTGAGGTGCACTGCTTGCTGGAATGGCAGCCACCTGGAAGGGCATCCTTACACCTTTCTGCATTACATCCTTCACTGGGAAGTCATCTCTTCCAGACAGACACCAACACCACATAACCAACCCCTCACCCCCTAGAGCAGTTAGGTAGGAATGCAATTCATAACTTGCTGGATCCATTAGGAGGAGCAGATGGGATCCCACAGATGGGATTTGACATGATGTCTTGATTTTAAAGACTGTGAGTCTGGCTTTATCTCAATCCAGGCCAAGACTAGGGCAAAAAAGAAAATGTTAATTTATGAGTTCAAACAGAGCTTACAGAGGTTTTTGAAGACTCAGGACAGAAAAGAAAGGAAACTTCATGAAGTCCAGGTGTTGTGCCATGGAACCTCTAAAGGCTTCTCTTCCCACATCCCATTAAGAAGCAGACTTAGCTGACACTCATTGCCAGGACTCCTGCTCTATTGGACATCCTCTGCCCTCAGGTAGCAACCATGGGAGTCATGCCCAAAGAGGGGGCAGGGAGAGGCCTGATAATTTCCCATCCCTTTGCTTCATGTCTTGATGAGAGAGGAGTGCAAGAGTGTCCTTCAGTCTTGGGACTTCATGCTCTCACAAATGTAGTGTTTCCCAACTCAGTTACCCCCTGGAAATGCTGGTTACACTGGGCATGACCAGCCATTACCATCTCCTATCCAGGCAACTAAAAACTTTTATTTGGTTTTCCACATGTGCTTTCTAGGCTCATCGAATAATTCAAGTCTGATGGGACCTCTGGAGATCTCTTGTTCAACCTTGCTTCCACAATACCAACATCTAAATCAGATCAGGCACTGGGAATCTTGTCCAAGGGAATGTTGAGCATCTGCAAAGACAGAGATTCAACATCCCCTCCAAACATCCTTTTGCTGTGCTTAACCAACTCAAGTGGGGGTGGGGGAGAAAAAAATAGTTGGAATTTCCCATGCTCCTACCAATTCTTGCTTCTTGACCATTGCTTCTTGTATTCTCACCATGTGTCTCTAAGAAGTATCTGTCTGTCTGCTGTCCAGCCCTCCCCACACTAGCAGCAGCCAGCAGTCAGATCCTCTCTCAGCTGACACTTTTGCAGGCTTAGAGTACTCAGCTCCCTCTATGGCTCTTAGGGCATCATGTGCTCCAGCTCTTGACTATTACAGGAGCTCTCCACTGAGCTTTCTCCCGTGCTAGAGAAAACACAGCTGGACACTGTTCCAGGTGTGGCTTTGAGTGATGTGTAGTAAGGAAATAATACTTCTCTTGACCTGATGGCTAATTCTTACCTAAGCCCACATGCAGGTAGCCTTCATCATCCCAAGGGTGTACTGCTCACCTGGCTGTGCTCCTCTGCAGAGCTGTTCCCCTGCAGATCCTGTGCTGCTTACACAGCCAGAATGCTGCAGCTATCCAGCAGAACAGTGTTTTCCTTCAAGTTTACCACATAATCATTTTCCCCATGTACTGCATCCCATTTTGCATGAACCACTTTTCATCAGTCACATACTGCATCAATGTGTAGGTACGATTAGTGCCTCCCTCTTGCTGAGGACAACACTTGACAGGAAAGAAGTACTGCAGTGACACTGGGTGATTTGAGATGACTGAGCTCCTCCATCCTCTTGCTGGCATGCTATGTGTAAATAATATGCATTTGGCACAGCATTCTTGAATACAGTGGTATGATAACATTCCCTTGGTAGATCAAAAAGCTGTGACTTTTCCTAATGGAGGGAACATCTGACAAGTTATTGCTGAACTTGAGTACTATTTAAAGGTTGTTTTACTATTTAGTTCTGAACTCAAGGTGACTAAAGATAAAAATGATACTGTACAACCAAGAACTATTTTTGACTTCTCTCCAGTAGGTCACTCCTAACACATTACTTTTATTATTTTTTTATTTAGTAGAGAGAAGAGAAAGTTTGAAAGAGTTGTTCCCTTCCCTTTTATGGGAAAATAACCACCCAAGAGCATATCCAGAGCCTCCATAAGAAATATTGCATAATGAAATTTCAACACTGAAGTATCAGCTCACTGAACTCTGTGATTTTTCCGGTGAATTTTGTTGCTGATCTTCCTTTACTCCCTCTTTTTGCTGAGGGAAGGTTGAATCTGTCAGGGAGGAGTTCTATCTGTTATAATCCAGTAAAATTCTTCCCTGAACCAGAATCTCTGTCTGTCTTGCCTCCTGTTTTGAACCCTATTTTTAGCCCATTTTAACTGCAGAAATAGATTGAAGCTGTGCAGGTGTGATACCAGAGCAATTCCTCCACAGTGGCAATATTAGGCTGCAAGATGCTTCCACAAGTAAATGCAGTTGTCAGCACTGGGATGCAGCCAATTGCTGGGAGGACCTTTTCCAATTCCCTTCACGTCTTAGCATGGGGTGAGGGTTTGAGAAATGTCACGGGAGGGACACTGACACAGAAAACAACATTACTCCCCTTTCCTTGCTGCTTGCACCTCCTGAGGAAACCCCTCTGTCCTCTTCCACAGCTGGAGGAACTTCAATCCCAAGGAGGGTGGGCTGAGAAGTGAGGAAAGGAAGAGAAGTAGGAATAGGCTTTACCCCTCGGGGTGGAACAGCTTGGACAGGTCTCCAATAATCCATTTATGGCAGACTAAATGTGTAGGAGGGGAAGCAAGTTATTAAGGGCACAGAGCTGGATCTCACCCAAGTTACTTGCTGAACTTGCAGGACTTGCCCTAAAACCTAGCATTCCAAACTCCTGGGTTTGTGTAAGCATTAAAGCTGAGACTGGGGAGCAAGAGATGCTGGGGAGATGCTGCTGCAGGGGAGTCCCTTGGGACCTGTTTGCTTCTCCCTGCCCAGCACAAGCTGGCACTCTGAGCCCAAGGGTCCCCGTGGAACCCACTCATGTTTTATTTCTCACATCACAGGCTTCTGCAGAATTATATTTTATTTGGATGGGCCAATTGGGTCAGAAAATTAAAATGCCTTTTTATCCTCTGACAGAATAATCTCTTAGCCATAGTGTTAGAATTATGAGATTTTTCAATTCATCTATTTTAAAAAGTCATTTTGTGCCTGAGTGTTGAGCTTCCAGTTCAAAATAACAGCAGTGTAGCAAAGAAAAGCTGTTCCTGACTGAGAGGAGCCAAGGGAGCTTGCAAAATGAAGTGACAACCAATAGGATCTGGCTGCTTCAGTGCCTTGAAAGGCATTGTTAATTTCTTTCAAAACTGAAAGTTAGAAAAATCCCTACCTTTTCAGCATGATGAAATTTATTGTATGACTGGAAGAAGAAGTTTTGTATGTTGACAGCCCTTTGCTGCCCCTGGAGTTGCCCACAGAGCTGTCCTGGAGACCTGGTGATGGCAGCACCCCCAGTCCCCCTGCCCAGGGGGGGGAAATTCCCCAGATTTCACCTGTGGAGCTGAGGGTACTGCCAGCACTCTCCATCCATCCCTCAGTTTTCTCCACTAAACTTGTCTTCAACAGCAATAGTAAAAAAAAAATACATTTTTCAAGCCAAGCCTTGCTTCTTTCCCCTTTGCCTTCTCTCTTCTCTGCCTGGATATTTCAGGATATGAAAATATAAGTATATGCCTGAGGATTAGTAGGTGTGCAAAGCTTTCAAAACGAGCTGTTGTTTTGAATGTTTGATGCTGAAGAACATAATGCTGAGTTTTGGTTGTGGAGGTGTTACACTGAATGCAGGCTCTGGTCTTGGTTGAACAAAGCCAAGGCGGACCCCTGTCTGATCTTGTTATCATTCTGTGATACTCCTTCACTTGTAAAACTGATTAATTAGTTGCAGTACAGAGGCTCTTTTCAGTGAAAATTTATTCTGAAAATTTGTTATCACAGTGAGTGTCTTTGATTTTGATAGAATGAATAAGTGCTGGGAGGGAAGGAATATTAAATAAAAACCTCTTAGTAATCCAAGAATCTGTTTCTTTAAAGACTCTAAAATTCTTCACTTATTATCAGGTATTGAAAAGTTGGAGATAAAAGTAACCAACTTTAAAAAAATTTGCCTATGTTCCATTTCATAAAGCTGTAGGTTAATTTAATAACCAGAACCTTCATTGTCTCGGTAATTTAAGTTGCCATTAGTTGTCTCATCATCACAGGCTGATCCAGATAATGACTGTTACATTTTGCTCTCACTCTGGTACGTCGCAGGTACAAGGATTCATCATGATACCATGTTTCATTTTTCACAGAGCTGATGCTATTGCTGCTGTTACTGTGCTCGGCTGCAGACATCATTCCCCTGATTTTCACTAGGATTTAGGCTGATAGTGCAGTCGTATCAGAAGTTCAGTTTAATGACAACAGAATAACAGAGTTATTCTCTCTATTAACATAATAATAGAGTTATTGAAGTCAGTGCTGCTCAAAAAGTAGATGGGTTTTCCCTTGTCAGGCTTGTGCTCATGCTCTTCTCAGACAAAGTGTAACATGCTTTTCCTGAAAAAGTCAAAAGTCAGCATGGGGTGTCACAATTCTAGTACCAAAGGAATAAAAAAAAAAAAAAAAAAAAGCCAGAAAAATCTAACACAGAAATCACAAGCAAGCTGCCACTATGGTTTTTTTGCCCCATGCTGTAGTTTAAGTTTCAAGATCTAATTCAGATACAATTTGATTAAGAGGTGTTTTTAATGTGTGTATAGGATGTTCAAGAAATCAGTGTTTTCATGTTGCTCTCCAACATGCTGGTGAATATCTACAGGAAAACAAACTTCTCAGTGGTTAACACTGTGTGAATTAAATAGTTGTATATGTATCCCTGCATCTCTTAAGGAATTGGAGCTTAGGAAAATAATCATACTTACCTTTCATAATCTTTCCTCAAGCATTTGTCTCTCCAAAACCACACTCTCTCTTCGATAATATCTTCTCTCAGATTCATATGAATGTCTTTGATTTGGATTATTTTTTACCCACAGGTGATACTGTTCATATTTTCAAGATAAAAAATCATGTTACTTTCTGTCCTGGAACTGTACATTTTTCTCATCAATGACTGGAACGTTTCCAGGTTGAGGACACTTTAATAATGTATTTATTTTCTCATACAGGTCAGGACTTGAGACATGTGTTGGTAAATACATACACCAAATATTTCTTTCTGGTTCGGCTTGGTGTTTGCTTTAAATGTTACTTGTTTACAGCCATGTTGGTTCACCCATAACTTACAGAGGCTGATCTAACTTGAGGGCTGGAAAGGGCTTTGCACAACCTCTGTTACCTCCCTCAGCTGGGGATCTGGGATTATCCCAGCTCCTCAGCACTCTTCCTTTCCTGCAGTCAGATGTGTCAACTCCATGCACCAGGGACTGTGTCTAACCAGATCTGAGTTTCCTAACATAATGCCTCTGGGTCCTGGGGAGCTACAAACAAAAAAAAATGGAAGTTATAAATGAATTAAAATTTAGAAGCAACCAAGTGCATGCCTTAATGTGCATTGACTTATCAATTTATACATTCAAAATAAAAATCTAGCTGTGAGTAATTGGACATTATGCAGGAATGCACATGGAACAGTGTGGAGGTAGAGAGCACTGCTGCTCTTGCCCAGGCTAAGCAAGAGCCTGGCAGAAGGATTCACAGCTCTGTGGTGGGGACAGCTCAAGCAGGGGAAAACTGCAGCATGGGAGGGAAATCACTCTTAAGCTTTCCCTCTTCCTCAACCAAGAAAGATCTTGCCCTACTGTAATAACTTCTGTCTACTTTTGAAAAACTTTGAATACCATTTAGACACTGATTAAACAGGAACGAAGTTTTGCAATATTGAGACTAAATAGCCATTTCTTCCTGTCACAAATTCTGTTAGGATGAATGGTCCTTCATAAAAATAGTTCTCTGGAGAAGGGATTTCCTTTCTGCTGCAGGAGCTTTCTGATGAGAACTAATATGGGTATTAGTTCATATCCATATATGTGAATATCTGGCACACAGTCTGGGAGCATTAGAGTGAACTGGGCTTTCAGTCTGCCTCATTCTTAATCCCCAGCTTGAAATCTCATTTCTCAAGCCCTTTCTTGCTTTGGGGATTTTTACCCCATATACCTCTGCCACCTGGAGACCAACTTAACTATGGACTTTCCTATACTTACACTGTACTTTGCTTCAGACTTCCTCTTGCAATCTCCTAATTCATTTTCAGTAGCGATGTTGACTGCTGTGGCCTGAGTTTTATACACACCCTTCATGCCCTGAAGTGACCAGATAAGGAACACTGAAAGATCATCAGGTTCTTAGTGAATTGTGTTTATATACTTCAAATGATTCTACAATCACATTGAACTACTGTAATACTTGTTTATTAGATATATTAAATAAAATAAACACAATTGTCACGTGGGACCACTTTTCCACTGGGTATGTATCTTCTTGCCTAAGAATTTGAGTTGTGGCAGATGCATTGAAGTCTCCCTTTGTAAAACAACAACTGCAAAAGTTGAAAAGAACTAAGGTTATATTCAATATTTAGCAGAAGCCTGTAATCTAAGCTTCCAACAAAACTCTGCAGCAGACCCTGTTAAGTATATGAGAAAACACAACCAGTGACAGACACAGCTGAACTGGCAGGAGCCTTTGTGCCAATGATGCTGAATCCATACTCAGAGTGATATTCTGGTACCATATCTCTAAAGCATCTTTAAAGATGAAGATAGTTGATCTGAAAATATTCTGGAAACACACAAGAGGAGAGTATTTTGATACCAAACAGTTTGAGAGAAGTCAGCACTCTTTTAAGTAATAGAATGAAAGCAGATGTGCTTGAGGGGTGCGCTGGGTTTTGGATTTCTTTTTAAAGAAAAACCATTGTGACCTGACAAGCAAGGAAAAAGCAGCAAATGGTTTTAACTTAAATACAATAGTAGACTGAAGTCTGCTGTAGAAGAATAATCCATGAACAAGGTCAGGCAAGACAGGGTTCTGAGCAAACTGCTCTAGTTGAAGATATCCCTGTTCATCGCAGGGGTGTTGAACTTGATGACCTTTAAAGGTCCCTTCCAACCCAAACCATTCTCTGACACAGAAAAATATTTGGGGGGGAAGGGGAAATGTCAAGCAGTATCCACAAAATCATGAAGCAAGGAGAATCTAAAGAGAGCTGACGAGAAAGGCAGTACAGTTTGAGATACATCTTGCTGAACTGTCTTGAAAATTAGACCAAAAAGAGCAAACTTACAATGTAGTGAAAAAAGTTAATCATAGTTCATTTTCAGAAGCTAATGTGTCTGTTATCTACAATGACTAAGATTGTTTGGGTAGGATATTCTCATTTATAGTCAAAATGCTTATTCTAGAATTATGAATCCTAGTGATCTAATAAGGTTTTTTTAAAGCTCTGAAAGAGTTATCAATATAATACAATTTAAAATGTCTACTGGTACTTAGCTCTTTATCCCCCACTTTTCTCATCTCTGCAACTCCATCCCACGCAACAGTAATTAAATTGCCTTTTTTAATTTTAATGAACTGCTAAAGCTCCATGAGAAGAATTAATTTCAAGTGGAATTTTAAAAATGTTTCATAAAATTTCAAAATAGATACTGATATGAAGTCTCCTTTAGGTTGCCAGTACATTCTTCCTTGTTTAGGTGCTTCTTCTAGCTCTGCTGGCTCCTGTTGACAAACAGTGCACTAGGGTGTGAGCACATGACACAGGAATCCCTCTGCTCTGGCTGGCAAAAAAAAAAAAAAAAAAACCAAAAAAACCCCAAACAAACAAAAAAACTGGCTTTTCTGGCAAATAATTTCAGGGTAGGACAGCAAAAAATCTGCAGACACTCTTATCACAGCAGGGTTCTTGTGCTAATCTTTAACCAGAAATGCAACTGTTGGTTTTACTGGGGTTTGAAAAATGGGGGAACGGGACGAGAAACTGCGCTTAGGAACATTAATCCATTAGCTAACTTTGTACAGAAGCATTTGAGAGTTTACTAAATGGTAACAGCTGGTACAGTATGGACTACACTTCCCCTATCCCTAGTATTGGTAAGGCCTTAATAAGCATTAGCAAAATTGTTCACAAAAATGACAAAATCTGATGCCCTTGAAGAATTCCTGGTTTGTTGTAGGATGCAAAGTTTTCACGTAGAATCATAGAACTGGCTGGGTTGGAAGGGACCTCAGGGATCATCAAGTCCAACCCTTGATCCACTACCACTGTGGTTACCAGCCCATGGCACTGAGTGCCACATCCAGTCTCTTTTTAAATATCTCCAGGGACGGAGAATCCACTACTTCCCTGGGCAGCCCATTCTGTGAAGGTCTGATCACCCTCTCCGTGAAGAAATTCTTTCTAATATCCAACCTAAACCTCCCCTGGCACGACTTGAGACCATGCCCTCTTGTCTAACGTGCTGTTAGATTTTTAAATACAAGTATTTGTCCAGAAAATCTCTGACAGACAGACGTACTGCCCTGTGAATACTTGTATCCATGTTTTCCCCCGGGAGTCCCCAGTGAGCCCAATGAGCTCCATCTCCCCCCAGGAACTGGAGACCTGTGGTTCACCAGCAGCTCAGCTCCAGGGCTCCCATGAAGAGAAGGCTTTGTCCCTCCTCCAGGCCAGGTAAACCAAAACCAAAGGACTGAGCTCTGCTAGTGCACAAATCTCAGCAGATCACTGTGGACCAGGACCAGTCTGGGAGCTCTGTTGTGCTGGTTCTCCAGAGCTAAAGAGAGTGGAACTCCACAATGCTTCACAGTCATCCTATGATATTATTCACAGTTATTCAGTTGTGACTGAAATATTCACATGAGGCTGTGAAAGGGAAGCAGGAAAATACAGCTCATGGCTGTTAAGAGAAAAGCTTTCACACTATGTAGAGCTGGTAGGTAACGTTGAAAATTTCTTGAGCCCAAAGCAAGAGGAGACAATACAGAGCTTAGGAAAGGCCCTCTGTATGTGGGAGAAATCAAGTATTTCTTCAGTGAAGATTCAGCACCTTGTGAACTTTGAGACTTTGCGGGAAGATGTCCCTTCATCAATTTATATTGGGCTTGCTGCAGGGGCATGTAGTGAAATCCAGTGATGTGTTTGGACTGCTGGGCAAACTGGGTGATGTGACTATTTCCTCTGGTCTTAATCTACCACTTTCATAGCTTAAATCCTTGACTAGGATGAACGGATAAAATAAATATGATTTCACAGTAGCTAAAAACCATATGCTTTTTTCAAGAATAAATATGTGGTGAAAATTTATCAAAACATATGCCTTAGCGTTACAGAGATTTCAGGTATTTTTTTCACATTGATGTTGCTTTATATAGCAGAGATGGGGAGGGGGGAAGGGAAAGGGAAAGGGGCTGCCTTTTTTACATCAACTGTTCCCATGATGACAGTTTTCACTGTAAAACTTCATGTGTGAAAGCTGCTTATCACCCTTTTAGAAAGCCAGTGCTACAAACACTCATCCAGTTTCTCAAGTGCCTCTATTCCCCGCACGAAAATATTATATTAAAACCCAAACACCTTCCTTGGATTCCGTGAGGAATTTGAGGTTTTGCTGTAGCTGTCTACAACAAAACTGAAACTGGGCACTTAGACCTTTTTGTGTGGTCCTCAAAAATCTGTGAAATCCGTGCCTTCCCGTAGGCACCTGGACTTCAGGTTGGTTTGGTTTGGTTTGGTTTTTTGCAGGCACCCAAGCCCTCCTTTGCTATTTAAGTTTCTGAGGCGTCTCCACCTCAGCCAGAACCACGTAATTTCCTGAGAGACCCTGACAGCCTCCTGCCCTCGGTGTGAGGGAACCGGGATCGCCATTTCCCGCCGCCCGAGAGCCCCGGGACCCCGCGGCGGCTCAGGGGAGTGGAGGGAGGGGTCATGTGACCCGCATGGACCAATCACAGCGCTCTTGCCCATGGCTCCCAGTACAAAATGGCTGCTCAGGGAGCCCCGTGCTGCTTGCTGTGGGGTTTCCTCGCTGGTTCTGCTGCTCCTGCATCCTCTTTGCTTGATCCTTCACTGGGACAGGTCACCTTCTCCTGCTTCCCGGGGTGGTACCGGTGTGGCTGCTCCAAGGCTTTTCTGGTCTGTCACAGGCACCTCCATCTGCTGCCCAATAATACAGTTTGGGACTTCCCTGGTTGGGAAGGGGTGACCAAGTGAGGAGTGTGCATTCCATATTTACATATTTTTATATATAGTTTTAATTCGCCATTATTAGTACTACTTGATTAAACCCATTCTAGTTTTTTTCCAACCTTTCTCTCCTTTATTGCCCTTATATCTTCCCTGGGAGGGAAGTGGGGGAGTAACAGGGAGCGTTTGTCACCCAGTTATTGGCTAAAACCACAGCAAAGGGGCAGCTGAGGCGCTCAGCACAGCTAAGGGAAGGTCCCACACACTGCTTCAAGATGCTTGCCCACCCCAGGACAGTCAAGGATCCAGGACATGTGTCCTCTCCTCAACCAGAAGAGACAAAAATCAGCTTTGGCAGAAAGGAATACAGAGCTGAGATGAAAGTACACAGCTAGGGAACAACTGGAGCCTCTAGGGCCATTCTTTTTAAAGCAGTAACTTTTATTTTTTCTTCATTAGAGTGACATCAATATTGCAGCCCAGAGGTAGGCTCCTAAATCACAAAGGAGTAAGATTTAAGATGCTTTTTTTGTGTTTCACATTGATTCGCTAAGCTTCCTTTGCTCAGAGAGTTGACTGTTTTATCACTTGAAATGCAGCTCAGTAGAGCTCTAGGTTAATGGTTAGACTTCATCTTGAAGGTTTTTTCCAATCAGAAAGATTCTGTGATTCTGTTTTAACTTCTAAAAACCTGTGGAACTCGGCAAAAACCATTCTTCACATTCCAGTCTTATGGTCTGTCACGGTTTAACACTGGGATGGCAATTAACTGAATGACGTGCTCTCTATTAATCCCCCTCTCTGATAAAGAGAGAGAATAAGGGAGAGAGACTTATGGGTTGGAAACTAAATTACACTGATTTAATGAAACGGTAATGATAAAAAAAGGAAAAATTATTAAATATATACAAACATACAGAGAAGTGATATCACATTCCCCCCTTCCTCTTCTATGTCACCACCAAGGCTACAGGACAGCCCGGAAAAATCCCAGGCTGAGTTCCTGGAGTCAGCAGTAGTTGGGAGCTGGAGGCAGGAACACACTGATTCAGAAGGGCACAGATTGGGACCACAGGCAGACAAATAGATGGAATCCTCCCAGGATGTTGGCCATGGCTGAAGAAGGGGGTTGACCCTTGTGATGCCTCAGATTTATACCAAGTATGATGCATATGGGATGGAACACTCTGGTCAATTTTGGTCCTTCTCTTGTCAGATCCTCCCTAAAGGAGGGTTGCAGGTGTGACCCCTTTACTCCTCTTTTCAGAGCATAAGATGCTTCTTAGAACGAAGCAGGGGCCTTGGATCTGCACACCATTCTCTAGCAGTAATTATAAACATTGAATGTTATCAGTCCCAGAAGCAGACACTGACTGAGAAACTTGCTGTTAATTTCAGCAAGTGCAGCTACTTACAAGAGACTTAGCTGAAAGCAAAATTACGTGAAAGAAAATCCATTCTAACCTGGCCCAAACCAGGACAGCTCTTTGCTTACAGTCCTCTCCATCTTTACAAAGATCACTTGACAGTACTTGGTTTTCATACACTGGTGAACACTTCCCTCTGCAGGAATTTTAAGTCAATAGCACCCATAGCCTTTGGCAGTGTAAAAAACAAGTTCTGAGTCTCATGTTAAATTTACTGAAATGGCTACTTGTTTCTCAGCAAGCTGGTCCAGTGGTGTAGTCATAGCACTGCTTGCATGCAGCAAGACAGGCTCCACCTCCTGAGATTAGGCTGTTATTTCATTACTGACACAGCTTGTGAGCAAGGCCTTTTAACTCCTGATTCTTAGGCTGAATAGTTCAGCCACAGACAACTTCAGAGGGTGATTTCAAGTTGTGGTAGCTCCTAACAGCCTGTTCAGCATGGTGAAAAACTGTGAGGGGTTGAGGAAGGAGCTCTAAATGACTGCTTTAAAGCTGCTTTTGGGGACTATTTTGGGCCCTACTAGAAAAAGCCCTAACTGCAGGAGAGGCTGCTGGATCATTACCTGTTCTCCTTCCTCTGGCTGTCCACTAAATAGTAGAAAGAATGCTAAATTGGCAATTCTGTTAAACATAGCAACTGTGTGAAGAAATTTACTGACACCCAATTTTAACACCTGACTCCTCAGACATTACTTTTACCTCAAGAGTGTGTGTTAACCTAGGAACTCCCAGCTGATTTGCTCTTTAAAACTGTTACCTATTTAAAAGAAATCCCCATTAATATGTTTGTTCTTGTTATGTAGGACACTCGTTCTTGATGACAAACATCCTTTGTTCCCTTCACCCCATCTACTGTTTTTTTTCCATGAAAAAGAAAGGGTTGGAAAATAGAGGCTGCTGCCCACAACATGCTTGCTCCATAACAATGGCTTTACCATCTGTCCCCAAACAGAGAAAACAAGCTGTAAGTGTATTAAGGACTGCCTGTTCTTATTTAGGGCAAATTTTAATGCAGTGGGTTTAGAGCAAAGGAATAAAACTTTCTTTCACCGAAGTCAGTGACCTCTACTTTTAGAGGGACTTCTGGTTTCCTTATTAATTACAGAAGGCAGTGTACAGATCCACTTTTATCAGTTCTACAACAGTGCCACAAAAATTATGCAACACCTTGTTCTTCCGTCGTCACAGTATTTTTAGAAAAAATAAATGGTTTGTTGTTGGGTTTTTTTTACAAAGGTTAATAAGCTCCAGTGAGATTTAAAAATACGAAAATATGCTTGCAATTTTGCACACTGCTGAGAGACTTTTAATGACATATTCTAAATAAACTTCAAAAAGCCTGAATTACAGCTACTGCATGGTACTGCTGCTTCAGCTCCTCATTCCTTACCCCTTTGTTCTTATCTGAAAAACAAAGACCATAATCTGAGGGCTGTATTTGGCTTACATCCACTCAGTACTCATTACACTCAAATGTTTCATCAGAGTTTTGTAAAGTCAAACTTGGTGAGAATACTGAAAATAATTGCTCTAGTACATGCCCATATTAATAATAATAGGAGTTGCTAGTTTTTAGCAACACTGCTTTTTGCTCAAGACTGCTTCAAAGATGGGATCAGTTACAAATCCCAAGATGTTACACACCTGAAAAATAAATTTATGTGGCTTTCTACAGTCCTGGTCACTACCTCCTTTTGTTTATGGGGTAAGTCAGCTCTTCCAGAGGTAGTTATTTGAATGCTATGCAATCTTTGTGCAGCTCGCCACAGAGTTCCCTTAAGTAGCTAACAATATCAATTCTACTGAGGTTTTGTCATCCCAGATTTCCAGAAGTATTACAGAATATTGTTCTACCAAATATTTCTTGCACATGCAATACGTCTACCATATTTTCAAGGTGTCATAAGTGTTGTCTATACAAAACACTTGCAATAAAATAGACTTAATCAAGATACCTGAAAAATAAAGCTAACTTCAGCAGTCTGTAGAATAGAATTCTCAAGCTGCCAGGCACAAATATTTTCAAGACTGGTTCCCCCACATCTTAACAGCATGATGCTGTACTATTTTATCTCAAGTACTGATTTTTCTCTTGGCAACAGTGACCACTTACTTTAAACATGAAGTATAGCAAGCCCCTCTTCAACCAGCAGATTCTTAAGAAATCCTAACAGTTTAACAACTTTCAAATGTCATATAAGCTACTAAGCAAACTTGCTTTTTAAAATTCACTTTGATTTTTTCAAGGTTTCACTAAGCCACTTAATTACCCTTCCTCTTGTGCAGCACCTGCACTGGAGCCTCCAGCCAAAGCTTGCTTCTAGGGAAAGCAAAGTGAATCCTGTGAAGTGAGTTTGTGAAGGTTCTATGTGTAAAATAAATAAGGGGTTTTTTTTGCACACACCAAATACTAACAGCATAAGTTTAATATAAATGTTAATTCAAGTACAGAAGTCAAACACATGATTTCAACATTAAAAATTACAACAATTAAAACAACTACTATGTAGATAATATCAAATGCAAATAAAATTAAACTGCTATAACTGCACCTTATTTAACATCAAAAAAGACAATTTAGTATGGTGATGGAACACATTGAACTAATGTAATGGACCACAGTAGTTCACTGCTTTTAAGAAAACATTCAACTTTGAATCTTTCCATTGCATGGTTTTCTGTCTACATAATACTCCTTTTTGACAAACACTTTTCAGACAAAACAGCTTACAACTAATACTTGCATAGGTGAGGCCCTTAGACTTAATATATGCCACTTGGCCCATTCCTTGACCAGGAACTGAAACTATATACCAAATCAAAAAGGATGATCTGCTGTGTTAGTTTCAGATTTTAAAACAGACAAAAGGCCTTTATTTTTTTGTCATTCCATAAATAAAGCAGTGTACTGAGAAATGCTAAACAGTCACAATAAAACTAAAGATGGCTCACTCAAAATGAATTACATATCCCCGATTTAAAAAATTTAAGAACTATTTTCAGTTTAATGCTAAACAATGTTTTCTAAGAAGAACACGGCCTGATTGGAAAGAGAACAAGCTGCTATTCAATATGGCAACTACAGAAAATTCTAAGTGCTGGTTACAAGGGATATCCTGGATAAAAGTAAGGCCTCTGTTAAAATGGAAGCACACACATGTCCCGGCAGAGAGGTGCTAACAAATGCAACTTTGTGAGTTGTACACTAAAGTACACATAATCTGTATGTTACAAGGGGTTTTATTTGCCCATTTTTGTCTCAAAGAATCATCTAAGGTACTGAACCTCAATGCTATAACTACAGCAACATATCTCAAGTAGCCTGACATAAAGCCCTTCAAAATACCACTTCTTCATTGATGTAATGCTGTACCAGAAGCAAAGGTTTTGTTGGACATGTTCTTCCTATGAAATTTTGCATCAAGTTACAGAAACAAATCTGAGTGTGGTGTTTAAGGTTCCCATTCTGCATGTTTATGTATGAAAAGGCAGAGGTGCCACGCTGGTATGTTTCTCTTTGTGGTTTTGTTGTTGTTGTTTTAATGTATGTTTAAGATTACTTACAACAGAAGCTGTAAAATTCTGTGTGAAACTGAAAATACAAAAGTAGAAATGGTAGCAAATTATTTCAACACTATAAATAAGCTACTCTTGTATAAAGTAATACAGGTAATAAAAACCTTCTAATCAGATTATTTTTCTCAAAACAAATTTAATCAAGCTAACTGAAACAATGTAACATTCAATTTCACTAATCTTTAAAGTGAAATGTTTAATACAAACACGTGCTTTGAAGAATTATTCACCAACAAACATGTAATGTGAATTTCCAATAATCATGTGTCAACATTGTGTTCTTTTTTCTTTTGTAGAGAGATCCAAAGCAACAAATTCCCAACTTTTCTTCTTCAGGGTAATTCAAGCCAAGCAGGGTCTACAGTTGGCTGCAGAAAAAAGAGGAGGAAAAGCTGAAGAGACACTTGATTTCAGCAAGTGTACTGCATAACTTGTTCCAAGATGGACTTAACTATTAAGGAACTTAAGGCAACAGTGTAATGAAAGCATTCACAGCCTTATTTATGCCAGTGCTATGTTCTTCCCTTTTCTCTGCACCCCTAATACTAACTCAAATCATCAAGAAATGATTTAGTCAACAGTTCAAGCAAAATCATAAAGCCTCATCAGAAAGTAAATAAGATTAATGAAAAATAAAAACTTACTGATCTCAGGATTTCTTCCTAAAAGCCTTATACTTTTTTTTAAAAACCAATATTCAGCACTGAATGTATTTTCTCAGCCTACAGATACGTATCTTAACCAAACTTTTACAATAATAACTCTGGGTTTTACCTCCACTGAACACAAAATATTAATGAAGACAACTTTAACGTGCATACCAGATCACTGTTCTGATCTACTATTTTGTTGCATGCATCATAACAGCAATCTTTCATAGTGCATATTTAACACTCTAGACTGGGGTCTACAATCCCTCTCCCTGACATACACTGCATAAACAAACCCCAGGTTCACTAAGGCACTGAATTCTTGTCCTGCTTTGCAGTGACTGACTCTACTGAAGTCCATTAAGTTGTTTCATGGATAAACACAGTCCAACACTGTTGTATCCTTGCCTTTTTTTCCTCCAATCTCTCCTACAGAAGCTCAGACTGACAAATTTACATTCCCTGTCCATAAGCAGAAGCAAGAGAAAACTGAATCTTCAGGACAAATCCTGGGTGACTCAGATTAGAAGCTTCCCACCCTGAAGTTAACACCGAGTATGAATTTAATGGTATTTTCAAACTGCCTTTTAAGCTTTTAAAAACCAATCTCATGGCACTCTGAGAAGATGGTAATCCCCATTTAAAAATGAAAGAGGCCTCAGAAGTGACAGACATACACTTAAATTCATTCACAACAGCATATTTAAAAAAGGAGAACATTTACCCTTGGTAGCATAAAACCCAGAGATCGGAGAAGGGGACATCAGTCTCTTTCTTTTACATGAAACTGACTACCCAAATAAATATTCCAAGTCACTAGTGTAGTAACAACTCCACTTCTAAACATAAATTTAAATCTAAGCTGGAAATGTAAATAAGTCAGAAACAACTGAAAAATTAGTCATTTTATTAAAAACCATAACCTTCCTATGTGCTGCACAACTCACATGAACATCAGACTGAGTGGTCCATCAGCAGGTTTACAGCTGTGGTCCCCTTTGAAAAAACCACACTGTACAAAGTATTTCTTCAAAGCCTTCTCAGAGATGTGTGCATGGGGAAATAACCTTGAGACCAACTTCTCTAACCAACAGCCCAAACAGTGCAACTAAGACAATGTCTTCGAGGGGGCAAAAACCTGCATCAAACAAAATCCTAGGTCCCAGGGGGTTCACTTACCTCTACTATCCTGCTATACTGCATTCAGGGACAGCAAACTTATATATGCTTGCTCAGGGGCTGTGATAAAAAGCATTACATATAAGTCATGTGACAAATATTTAAGACTTCTAAATTCATAGTGGTAAGGAAAACTTTATATTACATTCTAGCCTTTCATAAAATCACTTTAAAAAACCCACAGCTAACACCAGTTATCATCTGAACAAAGCCAGCAATTCCTGTGGGTTTTTAAAACATTTTGAATTTTGTGCCAGGCTGTTGCTTGTTTCAACAACAACACAGTTGAATTTGATGAAGCAAACCAAGGCAGTGTTGAAGTAAATTCCTACAATGAAACAGTAACATTAAACTATTTCACTTGCAGATTAATGTCCAAAATCTAGGACAGTATTCTAGTGATGTTTGTTCCAAGACCCAGATGCTGAGTTCAGACTCCTGAACTTGTTTATACAAGTTTTATCCTTAACTTGTAAATTGCTACTGCAGGCAGTATTTAAGAAGCTTAAAAAAAGTCAATTATAGCAGTAAGATATAATGCCTGCTCCACCTGTTTCTGTACCATTTACTATATATATCCTATGGTTGTGAACTGGTGAACTGGAATTAAACTGTTATTTATGTGCTATAGTTAGTTACTAAAATGTTGTTACTTTATTCAGAAATTTATCCATATATTTTTCTTTTAAATACTTCCTCTTAAATACTTTTAAATACTATCTTCTACCTAAAAAAATTAATTTCTTAAATTGTGTCTCAGTGAAACAACACATGGAATAACGAGGTGAGTGAACAAAGAATACCCTGTTGTGAAACACATCTAAAATCTGGCAGATCCCTGAAACTACTGAAGAAACTTCACTGAAACTTCTCTGTCTCCATTAAGTCAGACTCAGCAAGGAGAGAGCTATTTTGCAAGCAACACTGTGATGTGGTCTAACTTCTAAGTACGCAGATTTAGTTGTTTTGAAATTAGATTCAAATTAATGAAAAGGGTATTAATTTCTTCTATGGGGCATTCAAATTTTTTTTTCCTCTGTTCCTCATTCCCCTTCAAACTTTCACCTTCTGGGACTTGTCAGCTCTGCTCCCCTTCTCACAAATGGACATCCAGCCATGCAATTTCCCTATATTTAAAAAAGCCTCAGTATTTTCACTCCTTTCACATGTTCATGATTCGTCTAGTAACATCAAAATACAGCTTATTCATCTTTCAGTGAAATCATAACTTTCTCTATTTTCTCCAAGCATCGTTTTCAAAATATTCAGGTGACACCAAGTGGTTCATTGTTGTATTGCTGTCTGTTCAGGACAACTGTGTGCAGTAGCAACCAAGTATTCTGTTATATGAAAGTAAATAACACAAATACATACCACAAAAAAAACAAAACCAAAAACAAACAAACAAAAACACCCAACCAAAAGACTGCTTTGATACTATTAATTGATTAATTGTAACAGTCCAATTTTAAAATCCTATAGCAGCAGCCCTTTCTCATTCACTTACCTTAATCTGGTTATATGCTTTAAGAAGAAAAAACAACCCGTACACATCATGAAAAATTAAGTTCCTCTAAGATAAGTTACTTACCAGAAAGAACTATTCTCTGTGTCATCTTTGCACAGTCATGCTTATTGCTTCCAAGAAGAAACACACTCAAGATTTTTCTCAAAATCACTGCTTCTTGTAAACAAAACCAAAAACACAACACATGCCTTCATGCAGCATCATTCAACATGCCAAATCTCACAACAGGCACTTCAGCAAGAATGAGGGATTCTTTGTCACATCTAGCAACTTTCCTTTAGCTTCAGATGTTTCTTTGAATGTACTGTATATATTAAGTTGGAACAAAACAACTTCTGTACGGTGGATAGGAAAAAAAAATTCTATTTCTAGACTCACTAGGGCTATGCTTCAGTATCACAACAATGCCAACATCAGAGAGTTTTTAATCAACACGAAGAGGTTTACCTTTCAAAAGCAATCCATGTGTGTTTGCTCTGAGTAGGGTTATGCATGCTCTGTGCAGAGACAAATCCTCAGAAACAAGAATGCACAAAGCATCAAAAGAAAAAAAGTTTTATAGTTCAAAGATAACAAGACAGCATTACTAGCACTAGGCCAGCTAGGTGGACAGATATTAAAATCAAACCTGAGACCTGAGAATTGTGCTGAGAATTCACATTAATTGTGATCATATGGCACACTGAAGTGCTGTTAAGCTTTAAAATACAGTTAATTTAAATTCACCCTAAAATGTTTCCCCTATAGCACTTGTTACTAAAATCAAAGAGTTAAAAATCTCAACACAATTTGAACATATGCATGCAGAGCTAATTAGAAAATTATTTACTGTGTAGGTAAATGCATATGCCCATACTGCAAAGAATGCCACTCCTTTCAAAGCTGGAAGCCCATGGCTTAAGAAGGCTCATACTCTAAACTAGAAGATGGGAAAACACAGCAGTCTATTAATAAAAAGAAAGAATAGTAACTGAAGCACAACCTCTTTGAACTTCCTAGCAACTTGGGAAGAACTTACCTACCACAGCTCCAAAAAACAAACCCCTCCCTCCCAAAGAACTCTGGCAGTGCTCCAATTAGGATATAGAAAAAAACCAAAACAAACCAACAAAAATCCCCACAACCTGATCTTACCAGGCTTAACATTTCAAATGTAATTTTTCACAGAAAGAAAGGGAAAAAAAAAAAAAAAAAAAAGAAAAAAATCAAATCCCTGGCTCTCGGATTTGTCTGGAAGTAGGAGGAGTTTTTAAAACATGATGGTATGGCCTTCAAATCTGAGTACCAAGAATCAAAATTCTGGTTTCTTTGAGGATGAAGTTTCATTGGATAATGACCACAATTACTAACAAAACAACCTGGCACTAGAAATCAGACCTCTGTTCTGAATGCTGTGTGCTGAATGTTCTGAAAAATGAGTAGGAACTAGATGGCAAAAGCATTATGTTTGGTATTTTTTATGTACCTCACATCACAAAGCAACAAGAACACTGTCAGAACTGCAGTGATCTATTGTTTTAGTTAGGAACAGATTTTACCATAGCTTTTTGTAATATAAAACCTGCCCTCTTCTAGCAGTTGCCTTCTTATTGTAAGAAACTATATATATATAAATTAAGATGCTAGACTTATGAAGTAATTAAGAATAACTTTAATCCCAATTTTCTCCCATTTTTGCATTAAAAAGAATGAATACTAAATAACAGCATCCTTTATCTAAAGATAATACATGTGAAGCCATGTAATGATACTCTCCTACAGCCTTAACTGTCTATAAAAAGGAATAAAAAAACCTTCCCAGACCTATTCTTTAGCTGAATACAGATCTGTTACTTCTGTTTTCGCTACTGATAATATATCAGGAAGATATTTATTTTTATTTAAATAAATTTTCAGCACCATAATCATCACACAGATTATCTTATACCTAAGTTTCTTAGCACGTCATATAGCTCTTCCTTATAAATCATTATGGCAGATAAACATAAGCAAAAATTCCCCTGGCACTGTCCTGTACAGATGTTTGCACAGCATTCCTTCAGTGCATTCACCTGATGGTCCAGACTCAGGTGATGAGAAAAGAAACAAGTCTGGTGCAGACTAACTTTTTATAAAGTATAAGATACACACACACAAGCCAAAATACATACACAAAGAACAATCTTCAAGAAACTTCTCTAGCTTCATTTCTTAACTGACTGAAAACATTTATGCTTACCTAGATGTAAAAGTGTGAACTGTGCTGCCAATTCCTTTGCACCTTCTACAGTTGTACAGAGTTTGTCTGGCATGAAGTAATTCTGGGAAGCATCTGCAATACTAGGAATAAGCACCTTGTACACCAGGAGTATTTTCCCATCCTGACTTGTGGTCGAATACAAGTAGTATTCTGGCGGTGCCCAGTTATTTTTATTGCAAAAATAATCCAGATGCATAACTGCAGAACTGAAGTGACTGGGTTTTAAAGAATACATGCTAACTGGAGTAAGCTTTATTCCTGGAAAAAATGGGTATGTACATCTTTCAACTTCAGGGGGGGCTGGACTGTGCTGACCATTAAGACAAACTGCAAGACTTGCTGGTTTCCCTAAGGATTTTTGATGACCATCTTCTTTGTGAGGAAACCCTAAAAGATTTTCAGAACTGGGACTTATCTGACCATTGAAGTGTTGCCTCCAAGTACCTTCTTTGTTTACTGGCTTTGCCAGTGTTACCTCAATACTAGCTCCATCAATGCACTTTCCATTCATTACAGACATTGCAGCAACTGCATCTTCTCGGTGGAAAAAATGCACAAAAGCATAGTCTCTCAGCTTCTTTACACGTTCCACTACTCCTGGCTTGAACTTACTGAATTCAGCTTTTATTGTATCCTCTGTGGTAGATATCATTAAATTTCTCACATATAGCACCTTAACTCTCTGCATAGTTTCTTCATCAACTTCTTTCTCAGGGTCTGCCCAATCTACTTGAATAGTGTGACCCCATAGCTGGAATGTTCCTACAGCAAAAGAAGCATTACAGGGATAAGAAATACATAATGGAAAACAAAATAATTATCAAGTATCTCTACAAAAACCAAAAATGATACACGTCACATAAAATTGTTTTGTTGCCTGAATCCAGTTAAGCAAAATGTGTTAAACAATGTTACTTGAAATTACTTAAGAAAATAAGATTGTGCAAAAATTTAGTCTTCTATTTGTACCCTTTGGGTTCATTGAGTACCACAAGCTGTCAGAACACTGACTTCATGATTTTGTGACATGCTTGTACACACTTATACAAAGCAATCATATGCAACATAGTATTTTACTAGTTAGTAAATACAGCTTCTTCAACAATACTACCACTTAAAAACTAAGGTCAACACCTGAAAAAGTCATCTAAATGTATATGCACTAGCACAAGCTTTACTCTGTTGCAGCAGACACCAAAACCATAAACTAAAAAAAAACCCTCTTTGTTACTCATGTCAACATTTTCAACATTTTGCACAGCACTCAACTAGTTAATTTTAGGTTCAGTGATCTGGACATATTTTTCTTACTACTTTGCAAGGCCTTTGCATGACTTAGCTAACACTCCTTCCCCACTGTCAGCAATTAATGTGAGACTTGCCTACATCTTTGTAACTACAGGAAGTTTTGTCATTCATTTCAGCAAGGCCAATGATGTATTATCTGTTTTAATCTTTGCTTCTGCAACTATAGTTTCATTTCCTCCCTATTTAACTTCTTTTCTATTCTAGAATTTTACTTTTTAGCTGTTCTTTTACCAATTCCCTCTACTGTCAGTATATTTAATCCTTCTACTTTCCTTCCCTCAAAATATGTAAGATTCAAGGAAAAATTCTTCAACTTCTTAAACTCTTAAAATTATTTTCCAGTAAAAGACTAAAGACCTACTTCCATATATTTTAAAAATATGAAACACCAATAGCATGAATCATGACTCTCAAAAGAAAATAAGGAGTGCATTCCAAGCATTGTATTTTTTAAGCTTAGCTTTAAAAGAATTTTTGTGCTGGGACGTGTGCGTGCAAATGGAAACTGGATGTGGGCCCAAGAAAAAATGTATCTTGCTGTAAATTATAGTAACTAATGTTTATAAAACAGAAATCTGTTCTTTCATTCTCAGAACTGCTTAAATTTCAGATTCTTTTACAGGAAAATTTTAAAAAATTTAAACAAAATGAAAAATAACACCAAAAAAAACAAAGAAAACTCTGATTTATGAAAAACAAAAATTTTCTCTTTAGCTGAAAGGCCCTACTGCAGCTTTGTAACTCAAAATATCTTAAAGAAAGGAAAACAGAGTTGATACACTATCCCCTGCAAAACAGTCAGATACCTCCCCAAAAACTCAATTTAACTACAAATCCCCTTTACCTGGGATTAGCCGCCTCCTAGCCATTGCAGCTGCTCTGTGAGATTCATACTCTACAAAAGCAAAGCCACGATTTTTAGTTTTGTCAGTGGCATTTGGATAAACAATGACATCCACCACTCCTTCTGTAACTTTTTTCATTTCATTCAGTATTTCTTCTTTCTTCCTTTCTTTTGGAATTGCTCCAATAAATAGCCTGCAGTTGTCCAAACTTACGCAGACACCAATAAACTTTCCTGGACGAATTTCGTAATTATTCAGAATCTTGATGGCCAGCTGGGCATCCTCTTTAGTAGTGTACATCACAAAAGCATAGCCTCGATTCTCACCACTGAATTCCATCATCAGTCTGAACTCATAGATCTTCCCAGCTCTCTCAAAAACAGGAACCAATTCATCTTCATACATATCACGAGGGATCTTACCCACAAACACTTCACATCCACGAGGTGGTGGAGGACCTTCCCAACCTTAAATTAAATTGTCCAACAACAATTTATTACAAATGCTAGACAGGAACACTTTCTCCCTCCCCCATCTCATAATTTGGAGGTGACAGTTCTGCGGTATACTTTTAGTCTCAATTTAAAACTAGCATATTCTCATCTATCATTTAATTTGGGATTTTTAAGGTTTAAATAAAAAAAAATGCTGTAAACACAGAATTTGCATTTCTTTTAATTCCATCTTCTGTTTTTTTCACTGGAATCTGTATGACAGCACACTGAACCTAACATTATTTAAACACTGATAGCTTTGCAATTAGAGTCTACATTTCAGGTTCCCCAGTACAGTACATTTTTTTTTCCTTGACATCATTCAAGAGGTCCAAACATTTGGCTTCCACCTTCTACATTCATCCACTAAAACAGGCCTCCCTAAGGTATGACACAGAGCCACACTTTCTTCAGTAATGAAAAAGACTGAACGCTTTCCCTCTAAACACAGACCACAGTTTTCATAGGCTGTAGCTGGATGGCAGGGAAAAAGAAATTAAAAAGAAATCCACAGAACAAGGAAGTCCCTAGTTCACATCTGTTGATGTTTCTGTTCTTAAGCCACTGAAAGGTAAGTTCAACAGATAAGGTAAAAATGCATATTTTAAAACATGGAGTTTTGGTCTGCAAATATGGCACTCCATTTTCCCCAAAATAGGCATTAAAAAAAAACCAACTGATTTTTTTTTCTAAAACAAATTAGACAAAAAAAAAACAGGCAGAAGTTTCAAAGGCAGACCAACAGTCAATTCAGCTATCAGCATTTTTCTTAATTATCAGCTTCTTGTAAAGCTTTGACAAGAAAGGTCCTCTGCAGAAGATGGAGAACAAAGCTGTCAGAAAAAAATAACACAAAATTTGCTAAGTGCCTAAAAAAAAAAAAAAAGGCAAAGCATAAGAGGCAAGTGGAAAAAATTACCTTTGACAAGTCAAAACAAGAAGCTAATTAAATATTTTACTTTGGCTTCAATTTCAGAATAAACTATATTTAGGTGATTTTGTTATTAACTTAAAACTTTTTTCTTCATATAACTATCATTAAAGAGCATGTAATATACTTGTGAGAAAAAATTTTAACAGAATTGGGCCATTTTTTCCATTTCACAGAATGAATTTTCATTTTAGCTGTAGAGTAAGAACTACATGGTACACGTGGAAGCCACCAAGGCATCAGAACCGACATGAATTTGGAGCCACTCTGCCATGGCTTACCTAGGAAAAAGTCCAGCTCTGTTCCACACAGCATTCAACATCTTTATCACTTTCAACTCCATAAACATTTATGACCACTTCAGCTGAGGTTCAACAGGGCATAGCAAGTAAAACAATTTGCAAACTAGTAATCTCCTTGCTCACATCATGCCTGTCTTCTGCTCACATTAAAAATCATAAACCAACAGTAAAGCATTTAGGAGCTCCAAAGACAAAAGCAACTGCACACCTTGATCAGGAATAGCTGAAGGAGGCTATGTTCAATTGTGTCGGGAAGTCATGAAATCAAATCAAAATGTCCATTTATTGACTAGACAACATTTACCATCATCCTCACCCTGTTAATTGATTGAACACTAAGTAAAAGCCCTGTACCATTCAAAAAGCCCACCTCCCAGTTTTAAAGCTGCATAATAACAGCATTACAGTACACTACTGCCAAGTGGGAGAAAGTTATGGCTCCCAACCTAAAGAAAACCCGGCCTGTGCCACATCTGCCGGTAAGCAGATTATTTTAACAGAGCAAATGTGGAAAAAAATAAAACAAAAGCACCACTCCTCAAGTAGTTACCAAGAGACTAGAGAGCTTCCTTGACTGGGTACTTGACCCGTCACTGAAAGATAAATTATGGGATGCCTTTTTTTTCACAACAGTACAAGTAATCAAACTAAAATCAACATTATAGTTATAATCCTCCCCCTTCTAGCAAGATCCAGGTCATCTGAAATTTTCTTCTATGTAATTTGAATGACTTACATACCCAATTACATCACTATGTCTGCAGCAATCTAAGCACCAAACAAAGCAAGGAAAACTCACTTCCATAATTTTTTTGGTTTTGTCGGTGTTTTTTGTTTGTTTTGGGGTTTTTGTTTTGTTTGGTTTTTACTCCCTACCGATATACATTGACTACAAGTGGCATAAGGTGAACAGGAACTGTGTTGCTAATTGAGGTGGAAAAAAAATAATTTTTTAAAATAATTTTGAATCAGATCAGCTGCCTGCTCTGAGTAATGTGCCAGTGAGACGATCAAGTTGTTAACAGGAAAACAAAGCTGACATAGAGACTGTCCCCTCTGACAGCAACATAAACTTATCACAGTGAAATCCTTAATTTACACAGTTATTATAATTTCCTATAAACCATCTCACATATTCAAGTCTCATCTGGCCTTGAAAAACGTTTATTTAATAACTTAAGGTAATTTCCAGCCTAAGCAAGTATGAAAACACACAAAGATTTAAAGGAAATATAATTAATGTCAATGAAGAGATTTATGGAAGATGTACCTTCTCCAACACATCTAGCTTCAGAAGAGATTAGCAAATTTCATTAATAAAAGTAACTTCGCCAAACAAATACACTCAATATTGTGTAACATTCTGATTAAAATCATAATTACAATGTAAAAACCGTATTACATAATTTAAGAATGGGCTGAACCCTCAGGAAGTGCGCCAGTGATGGCCTGCAGCTCACTTTCCAGTGCCATTTTCAAAATTATTTCACAGGGCTTCCTTTGGCTATCGAATAGAGACTAGTAGAAGTTTTTTTTTAAACGGGAAAAACTCACAAAGCAAAATACTTTTCATGCAGCTGTATCTTAAACGAGAGCCATATACAGCCATATGGTTCATGCTTACAAGTTATGAGATCACAGGTCACAAGTGAGAAGGAAGTGAAACAGCAACACAAAGATTTTGCCTTCTTTCTGCCTGTGAAAGTGCATAATCTGACTGAAAAAGAAGTTTCTGTATTCCATGGGATGCAGCCAGGACTAATGGCAAAATTCTTGTACGTTGCTGATGCCAACAACACTGGAAAAATTATTCAAAATAAAAGTAATGCTTCAGACTTAAGGCATTTGATTAATTTCATCAGAAGAAAAAATGTTGCCAAAGAAAACTCACAGCATTATTACAGAGAATCACAGGTACTAGGTATTTCATCAAGAAAATGAAATAAAACTATTTCAGATTACAAATAAAGTACAAATTCAGCAGGAAACATGCTAACAATTTTATCAAGGTAAGTGTAGCAGTTGATAACCCTGCCTTTTAGAGCTATCTAAATCAAACCTACATACTTCAGACTCAGCACAATGACTACTGAGCAGAAAGGAAATGAGTAAAATACACAGAAGTTGAAACTAAATGAACAAGAAGCTACTTGCTTTCCTAACTCATTCTTGGGAAGAACAAAATGTCATTTTGGCAGGGAAAAAACCTCCAATGTGAATTTTAACTCTTAATTAGAAGAATAAAGACCATGGGAAAAAAGGGGGAAGGAAAAGTACGAAAAACTGAACTGTTCCTCCTCCTCTGATCAAGTGTCTTCACTCAGAACAGTAACAACTTCAGTCATTTAGGGTTTTATACATTTATCCCATACAGGTCATGAGGATACACAAATTTCCAGACTGATTCAGCATAGCTTTCCTTACAGAAAATAAACTCCAACTTTGTAATCTCAAAGGAAATGCTTACCTGGTGGAGGACCACCAAATTTTCTTTGCCCATTTTCTTGAACCATGCTATATCCAGTCTTCTCCAGCAGGGCTAGTAATGCAGCCTCATTTTGAATGCCACTTCGGATTTTGCCACATCCATTTGCTGCAGCTTTACTTGCCTCATGCATACCTGCAACAGCTTCAACAGGACATTGCAGGTATTGCAACTCAGATAGTTCTAAGCTGTCAGATGTCTACTGAAGCTACCAAAGCACAGAAAAACAACTTATGCGACATTTGCCTATTTACTGTGTCTTTTTTTAGCATAAGGCTTCAATCCTACATCCAACTACCATCATCTATATGTTTGATTGTTCTGTAGCTGTGAAAATGTGGAACTTTAACCAGCACTTTATATTCTCTCTATATATAGAATATACATTCAAACTTTCATAAGTGGTATCACAACTAATTTCTAAGTACGCTGCCCTTTTTTCATAAATCATGTAATCATAGTTGTGTAGAGACCAATATTCTATTCAAAGTTCCCCTTTCTATTACTAGATTTTATAGAAATAACAGATTTTGAGACTGCATTTTAGTACAAAAACACTTCAGAAATACATTAAATCCATGCATAGTTATTATGAAGAATTCAAAGAATTCATGAAAAAAAATCTATTAAAACCAATACATAAAACTAGGCAGAACTGTCTGGCAAAACTAGGGGGTTGAAATTATCCCACTTCTGACATCCTTACTTTCATGACCGTATGGATTTTCACAATTTCAAAAATGAAACAAGTTTATCACTATGGCTGCTGCTGCTCTATTCACCATTTCCCTGGCATGCCAAGATCTTGTACAGCCTTATGTTTCTGTCATCCAAGTGATGGTAAACAATCATAACAAGTAACTCATTTGGTAATTACCAACTTTACTAGTCAAACTCCTAAAAATATTAACTTGCAAGTCAGGTTTTTAACTGCCTCTTTTTCCTTCCCCAATGTACATAAGTCTTCTCCCAAGATTTTCTGCCTTAAGGTCTGCAATAGTTAGACAAGAAATCTTCCCAGACTTCAGTCCTTACCCAAATAGTATATCCAAAGGCTACACCACTCACTCTCCAAAATAAATGCTGCCAAAAAAAAAAAAAAAAAAAATCACTACCAGAAGAGCTCCAACTCTTATTCTTTCATCTCCTTTGTATTTTCAGCTTGTTCTTCAGGATCCACCTCCAACAGATAACATCCTGAGGTATCAGCTGTTTATTTTTACCAATAAAAACAGTTAAATATTTGTCAACCCACTGTTATTTGCTGAACAGTGAGGCTTCCTCAATTGTAAATGCCTCATAGATAGGAGAGAAATTAATTTAAATCAAGGGCAGTAAAGCTTACATAAGCATTCATGTGTCTGTCTCTTCATTAGACCCACTGATCAAGGTCTATAGGAACCAACTATCTCAAGAGCTACAAAAAACTAAAATCTGCTGCACTGAACTGAACTCTGCCAAAAGACGGGGGAGGAAGGGCTGAAAATCAGAATTGCACTTTTTTTCTACTCTGAAGACGAAGCCACTCTCTCTTCAGCTTGTCACTTTTGTTGCTTTTGGACTAACTGAACTATTACTTTTAGCTTGAGAATCCAAATGAGCACCATAACCTACAGATTATTTTACTTAACAGCTGTGTAACTCCATCCCACTGGTAATAAAAATAGTGAAAACAAATCCATACGTAGTTAATGTACCAAATGTGAACCCAGCGACCTTCTACATAAAGGTTTTCAAATGACCGCATCCACTGAAAGCAATGATTTTGCACAAATTTAAGTTTTTCAAAAGATTACACCCTACATTTATGGAGTGACCGAACCCCCTCCACAATCAGGTTTATGCATGTTATGAAAATCGTGAGGGCTGAGGGTGCAGAGGAGAGGGGACAACACCGAGGCGTTAGGTCAGGTGTCCAGGCCCACAGATCGGCCTCAGAGCACAAATGCCACTTGAGGAAGAAAATCCGCACTCGGGACTGGGAGAGAAAAGAGAGAAAACCAGCAGCCCCGTAAATACCCTGCGATACTCTCGACGAGTTGCGCGTTGAAGGCGGCGGCCGCCGCGATCCCTTCTCCACAGGCCCTCGGCCCTCGCGCCGCCTCTGCCTTTCCCCACAGCCCGCTGAGGGCACCGAGTCGCCGCTCTCCTCAGGGAGGCGAGGCCGCGGCACGACTCACCCTCTGCCCCGTTAACGAGCCCTACGCCACACCGGGACGGGGGGGGAAGGGGGAGAGCCGACCGGGAGAGCCGACCGGGTGACACCGCCCACCCGACACCCCCGCCGGCCACCTCACCCGCCCGGCCCCGCTGCCACCGCTTTCCCCCGCTCTGCCCCTCCCGACCAATCACCAGGCGGCGGGGGTGGGCGCGGGGATAATTGACAGGCGGCGGCAGCCAATCGGAGCGAGGGAAGGGGCCGCGCCCGGCACGCGAGCTCTGTTAAACCGGGCGACGGTTGGACGGGGGGAAGGGCGGGGCCGGGCTGGGCCGTTACGGGTGGCGCGTGCTGGCAGCGGCGTGCGGGGAGCTCTGAGGGCGAGGGCAGCGGCGGAGGCTCGGGGCGCGGGGGGGAGGTGGGTGGGTGGGTGCTGCGGCTTTATGGGTGATTTAGATGAGGGGATTGAGTCCATCATCCGCAAATTTGCAGATGACGCTAAGCTGGGGGGGAGTGTGGATCAGCTGGAAGGCAGGAGGGCTCTGCAGAGGGACCTGGACAGACTGGAGAGTTGGGCTGATTCCAATGGGATGAGGTTCAACACGGCCAAGTGCCGGGTCCTGCACTTTGGCCACAACAACCCCATGGGGAGCTCCAGGCTGGGCACAGAGTGGCTGAGAGCAGCCAGGCAGAGAGGGACCTGGGAGTCTGGATTGACAGGAAGCTGAACAGGAGCCAGCAGTGTGCCCAGGTGGCCAAGAAGGCCAATGGCATCCTGGCCTGGATCAGAACAGCGTGGCCAGCAGGTCCAGGGAAGTGATTCTGCCCCTGTACTCAGCCCTGGTGAGGCCACAGCTCGAGTCCTGTGTCCAGTTCTGGGCCCCTCAGTTCAGGAAGGAGATTGAGGTCCTGGAACAGGTCCAAAGGAGGGCAACCAGGCTGGTGAAGGGATCCAGCACAAGTCCTGTGAGGAGAGGCTGAGGGAGCTGGGGGTGTTCAGCCTGGAGAAGAGGAGGCTCAGGGGAGACCTCATCGCTCTCTACAACTCCCTGAAAGGAGGCTGGAGCCAGGGGGGGGTTGGGCTCTTTTCCCAGGCAACTATCAGCAAGACAAGAGGGCATGGTCTCAAGTTGTGGCAGGGGAGGTTTAGGTTGGATATTAGAAAGAATTTCTTTACAGAGAGGGTGATCAGACATTGGAATGGGCTGCCCAGGGAAGTAGTGGATTCTCCATCCCTGGAGATATTTAAAAAGAGACTGGATGTGGCACTCAGTGCCATGGGCTGGTAACCACAGCGGTAGTGGGTCAAGGGTTGGACTTGATGATCTCTGAGGTCCCTTCCAACCCAGCCGATTCTATGATTCAAGGTGCCAGCACAGTGCCAGTGGGGTGCCGCTGGCCCTCGCGCCCTTGCCCTGCTGTTCCAAGCGAGAAAAGGGGCTGGTGGTGGGCTCTGGTTTTCAAAAACTGGATCTTTCCTATTTTTCGAGTATTCCTGCTTGTATGCGATCTTAAAAGGAGTATATGGGGCACCCAGGGAGGCTTCAGTGCGCCCTTGTGCTTTTGCAGGGAGTTCAGTGTCGTGTGTGCCCATGGGGACAGGGAATACCTCGGTGGGACTGGTCTGGTTTCTGTCCTTACCGATTTAATGCTTCAGTCTCTCCATGTTGGTTTAACAACAGTTAGTGGCACTTCCCAAGCTAGCTGGGCTGGAGGACCAGCATCTTGGCACTGATCCTGAACTCCTTACCAAAACTCTTCAGGTGTCACAGCCCTACAGCCCTTTGATGGGCACACATGAAACGCACTGGGCCTGATAGAGTTGTAGAGACTTAGTCTGTGAGTTTTTCAATTCGTAGTTGTCAAAATGTGGCCCGTTTTCTCCATCTAGCAAATGAAAAAGCTGGAATAATTTTATCAGACTTCTACACCTCCTTTTTTTAATGTTCTAATTTGCCTTGTTAATAAGGCAGATGATCCCAGAAATTTCAGGAACATGCTAAGTAATCTTTATTAATAATATGTTGCAGAGCTTTTAGCAATCTAGATTTAACTATGTACTGGTATAAAACTATCTTGTTAGAAATTTATCCAAGTTTGCTTATTTTCCAGAGAGAAAGCTTATTATGCATTGTTATTAATACATTAATCATCTGTTTTACAAACTATATATCTTTATTTTAAAGTTCTGAATGGACAACATACCAAAGCTATTGCCTTCAAGATTAAATTTAACTCTCTTCATTTCAGATGTCCTCTTTGTTTTTCATCACATTTAATCAGCTATGAAGTCTCCAACAGGAATTGGGATATATTAAGTAAATAAAGTTCAGGGCATTTTATGATTGCAGCTCAGTGTCCCTGTTATCTTGAAGACTGCTCATTCTCTGTCAGAAATCATTTCAGTTGTTATTGCTTGTGGAAAGTACTGAAAGACAGTATGCAGACAACCTTGTCTAAGTGAAAGAAAAGAAAAAAAAGAAAACTGAACTCTAGCAATTTCCTTGTATTTCATGTAAGTGATGTCTTACTGGACAGGTTACCATGTACAGCCATTTCTGGAGTACTAATTACTGTTTGCTATTCCAGGATAAAGGAGCTGAACAGCTGCTCAGCTGGAAATGTTAACCCTAGCATGGGTTAACATCCTAGCACTTAACCACAAAGGTTCTCAAAAACATACAAATTTGCCACCAGGTTTTACTATCTATGACATGAATAAAAGAGAAAATAAAAATAACAAAAAAGTATTCAATGTCTGTGTTATTTTTTCTGATTAAACATCAAAGTCAAACATAAGAACTAATGTGTCATCTGGTTTTCTCACTGACCCCTGCCTCTCTAAATTAAATTAATGACCAACTTTTCTTCTTTTGTTCCCCATGTGCTAATTGAGTATCAGGGTTTTTGCTATCCCCTTTTTTTCTCTCTGTAATTGTTTAGTATAATTAGGTTTTACTATGAACAACTTTTTCTGTATTTGTCTTGGATTTTTGTGTGACTGGCGATAAAGTCTGAGCTGATTTTTTTGTATTTCATTTCTAATCAGAGATTAACAGGGGAACACAGTATTTCCACTAAATCAAGCAGTATGTCTGATAACATAAGATCTTCAGAAAAAAGTTTGCACACCTGAAAGCTTTTGGTGGCTATATCAAAACTATTTGTTCACCTCAACACTCCCTGAAATATTGCTTTTCCTGTACTAAAGCAAGCAGAATTCTCGCCAAACAAAACCTTAATCCCATCTCCCATTTTAAAAAGTTAGGCTGAGCTACTCTTAAACTCTAGCAGCAATATTAGAGAGTCCAGTAGTAGGGGATAAGTTGCCTCTCTCCTCCTCAACGTGGGCACTGCTCCCTGGGAATTCCACCTTTTTTGAATTCCAATACCATATTTTAATTCGCTTACTTTTAATAAAAATTTACAAAAGGATGGGAAAGAAGACCAAGCCCAGACAAATGGTTATTATTCATCAGACTTATTTGGGGTTTTACTGCTTTACTGAATCAATACTATTGTACATAACTGTCTTAAGTTTTAAACCTGAAAAATAGAAACTTAAATTTTAGGATTATTGTACAAGAGTTACAGTATAGCTTACAAAAAGCATCCAGCACAAATTCTGGTTAGAAAATAAATTTAAATTGCAAATAGTGTTTGCCCTAGAGCATTGTTCAATTCACATTAACACTGAGTTAGTCTCCTCACTAGTTTCTTTTTGAAACTGTCACAAATCTGATGGATGAGGAACAAGGGCAGGGCCCTGCCAGGATTATGACATTTATTCCTTTGGCTAAATTTGAAGATGTGAAAGAGGTCTTTTTCTTACACATTTTCTTTTATAGCACTGCACCAGACAGTTGCTTTTCTTTTCCTTCTAAGTTATTTTAGGGAGCTGTAACACAGAAGCCCTTGATGTTTTTTAACTTCTGTTTCACTGGAATGCTAGCAAGCCCCAGCTTATATATTCCTGGAGTGGTCTATGACTGCTGTTGTAATACACTTTAATAGCAGCGTAAGCTTTTTCTGTCAGTGTAAATTTTACAATGTCCTGGAGCAGGAAAAGAGGGTATGTAGTACTCCTGCCCTCTGACAGGTTTGATATGTAGGTGGTGGAAATAGGTTAAAAGGAAGCAGACATCCTTTGAAGTTTAAACAAAGGTCTCTGTAGAAAGCCCAGACGTAATACAATTGTAAATCTAATTTTAGTAAGCTGTCTAGAAAGACTTAATTTCAGTCAATCAGTCTGTTTTGTTTTATCAAGTAGCTGCAATAGCTGCTTAATAGTATTCCCCTAACAAGGCACCTTGGTGCATTAAGGGTTTTTTTCTCAAAAGGTGCTGTTTGCTCTCGTTCAGCCTTTTGCCTTTAAAAAGCTGGAATCTTTTTTAAATTACAAAATCTGATATTCCTGGGATGGATTCATTTTGGGGTGCACAGAACTGCTTTCCTCTTTTTGTAAACTACTTTGGGACACCTGACACACAATTTTAACATGTAGATATGCAATGAGGATGAAAAAATGGACTCTGAAGCACGTGAAGTTAAACATACCTCACTTAAATTGGTATGATTATCAACAACATCACTGATGTAAATGGGATTGAATCAACTTTAAGCCAATAATGCTGAGTGCAGAATGGTGTAAAATGCACACAAGGAAGTGCATTAAATCTGTTTGTTTTTTCCTCGTTACCACCAGATCTATTGTTTTCTGCTCCCTCTATATCTTAGGCTAAAAACCTGGATGCTGTGTGACGCAGCCACACCTTTAATCACAGAGCAAAACAGCAGTTTTCTGACAACCCAACTGACCCCTGGGAGGGAAGGAGCAAATGGGAATTTCTGAAAAAAAAAGGTAAAACCACAGAGGGTTGGTGGAGGGAGAGGTGAAAGTCAGGGAACAGAAGGAAAGGATGGGAAAGAGAGAAGGGCCAAGGGAGATGGAGATTCCTGCCCTGCAGTACTTCAGTCTTACAGTGCTCCACTGTTACACAATGCTTTCCCATCTGCTTTTTTAGGCAAGAGTTTTAAGTAAATGCTGAAATGACAGTATATCCTCTGCATGTCTGTACAGCAGCAGTTGAAGACATTTGGCTTTTTTAGTGCTTCTGAGAGTGCCTACTGCCTCAACAACCTGGGAAACAGTTTTCTTTCCACAGGGATGTAAAGCACAAAGTTCTAAGGAGCAGGGTCCCTTTTGTCACACCACTGTTGTCTCAGTCCTCACTGGGGGCTCAGGAAGATTGGAAACAGTCTTCTCTAAGTCACTGGTCAGTTTTTTTATTTTTCTTCAAGTATTGTCAGGAAATACCTGAATACCTGTCAGGTAGCTTCTGTCAAAATCTTACAGCATGGTTTCAGGATTAGAACCAAACAGACATCAGGCACCAAATTGCCAAGTCTTTGGTCATCTTTGGACATGGCCTAGATCATAGAATCACAGAATAATTTGTGTTGGAAGGGACCTCTAGAGGTCAACTAGTCTGACCCTCTACAGCAAGCATGGACACCCTCAACCAGCTCAGGTAGCCCAGGATCTCATCAAGCATCACCTTGAATATCTTGAGGCCTCAACTACCTCCCTAGGCAACATTTTCCATTTTTCTACTACCCTCATGGTAAAGAATTTTTTCCTAACATCCAGTCTAAAGCTACACTTCTCTAATTTAAAACCATTTCCCCTTGTCCTATCACTCCAGGCCCTTTCAAACACAGCCCCTCTCCTGCTTTCCTGTAGTCCCCTTCAGCTACTGGAAGGTCACTATTAAGTCTCCCTTCTCCAGGCTGCACAACCCCAGCTCCCTCAGCCTGTATTCATAGGAGAGGTGTTCCAGCATCCTCATCATTCTCATGGCCTTCCTCTGGACCTATTCCATTGGGTCCATATCTTTCCTGAACTGAGGACTCCAGAGCTGGACACAAGTACTCCAGGTGAGATCTTACCAGAGCAACGTGGCAGAATCTCCTCTCTCCATCTGCTGGCCAGGCTGCTTTTGATGCAGGATTCAATTTGCCTTCTGGACTGCCAGCACACATTGTTGACACTGAAGATCCTAACTGGAAGCTTACCAAGGAAGTTAAAGATTATTATATCCCATTACCTTTTTCACATTTAGGAATTCTGGAAGTAAATTACATGGTGAGCAACAGTAGAGAACCAAATTTAATTTTTCATTTTCCTAGGTTTAAATTTTTTTAAAACCTTAATTGTAGTTTGAAAAGTAGATAGTTCACTATTTCTTTATGCTGTTCATACTTGTATTTGAATTCCAGCTTACTCTGAGAATCCTGAGAGGCATCAATTTATCAAGCTCACATCCTTTTAATTTATGCTGTGAGCTGCTAACCAGCTTTTAAGTCAGGAAACTCTGGACTGTCAGTGCCAATTACAAGTTAAACAGCTTATGATGCTTCTGTGCAATTTTATTTACATTTTTCCTGAGGCTCTAAGGACATAGCACTTTCCTTGGAGACACAGTTAAGAAAGTCTGAAGCAATGTAACCCGTGTTTTAGTGTGTTTCTTTCATTTATAAATTTATATATTATGCACACATAGAGTCCCATGACTTTGGAGTTCTTACAGTGTTCATTAAGAACAGCTAACATAATGATTTTTTAAATTATTTTTTCTGCATCTACTATTGTCTTTCCTACTGACACAACCAAGACTGCAATGAAAACTAAACCAAGAACCACAATGAAAACTAAACCAAGAACCACCACGTTTTGGGCTGCTGTGAACCAAAGCAGTTTAACTTTTCCTTCCAGATTTCTCATCAGATGTTACAAGAGTGAAACAGAAATTCAAAAACAACACTTCTAAACCTAGCTAGCAGTTGCATAAACTTGGTATATATCTGATTTACTTGTTTTTTAAATACGAGTTTCATAGTTAACTGCTACCAACTCGTGGAAGGTGGGCCCAGTGCCTATTCCTCAATGTAAGAGAGCCACTAGATGGGAGTATGTTCTCTGAAAAGCTTTGCCAACCCCACATCTTTCTGTTTTGTAGGAGCTCTGCACCTCCCTTTTCCCAGCATCCAGACGATGCTGCAGCACCCACCACCCCAAGCTGATTGATTTGGGATTTTTCGGTGCTCGTGTCCACAGTGGATGCTGGGCAGACACTTTCTGCCTTGCTGCTCCTCCAGACCAAGAGGACTCAAGGTGGAGTAAAGCAGAGGCAAAGCCTTACTAAAAATTACACCCTGCAAAAAGCAGATTTCATATCCAAATAGGGACCACAAGCACTCTGCATAACCCAGTTATGTAGAATGCCTCAAGTACCCAGGCTAAAAGATTCAGAGGATTACCTTACTAACATACAAGCTATATAATAATATAAAAAAACTTATTAAGGTGCATCAAAAGACAGGCATTTGCCCGAGAGGAAACTAGAAGATGATAAAGACATACAAAAGGACTTTTAAGGAAGTGTAGGCCATAGCAAATACAATTTTTTTTTTATAGCAATATTCAATACAAAACTGATAGAGAAGTTTTCAAAGTAAGCTGATTCTTTTCTACAGGAAACACATCCTCACATGAGTCCTAAACTGAGGGATCAATAGGAGGTATTTAGGACTGATGAGTAAACTCCAAGTAACCAACTGACAAGGCTGGGTATATTCAGGTCTTAAGAAACTCCAGGGTGATATTGGTGGACTGAGTGCTGTAATGTGTAATAAATCTCTGAAGGCAGCCATGGTACTGGAAGGATGGTGCCAAATGAGCTGTTTTCAGAAGAACTGCAGCACAAATTTGTGGAAACTGCAAAAAACCTGACTTCCACACCAGGAATATCTGAGAGTTTTAAGACTGTAAGTGGAAAAAATGAGCACAGAATGATTATTCATTGTTCCCTGTAGTGCAAGAAGGGGAGGGACAGCTAATATAATCATCAGGCAGCCAATTTAAAATAAAGTGTTTTTTCAGATGTCATAATTAGTGTTGCCATAGAACCTTTTGGAAGACAGACAGATAAGCTAAAAAAGAAGTCAGACAAGTTCACATAGGCCAAGAGTATTAAATGTGGTTAAATGACTGCAAGCTTTAAAGGTGGAAGTTTGTGAGTTGTTGCTTATAAATTTTTTTTATTATATCATGACTTTGTCTGTACCTGTACCCTGTCCCTAAGGGCTCACTGTTGCTCACTGGCAGAGAATGGGATGGGGCAAAACTGACTCTCAGGTATTGCCAAACTCATTCCTGTAATGCTGCAAAATTTGGCCCTTGTCTATGAGCTCAAGGCTCTCAAAGGTTGTTAAGTTCCTAACAGTGTCCATTTGTCTTGCTGCAGCTCTGGACCGAGCATCAAATTTTTCTAAAGATTAATGGAGTAGTTGTGTTCACAGAAAAAGATCTCAAAAACCAGCTGAAAAGTGCATTGCCTAGACTAGCAAAAAAAAATTGGTAGAAACACAAGTGGCAGCACAGAAGTAACTGCCAACAGTCTGAAGAGATTTGACAAACTACAATAAAAAAAAAAAATCACAATTTATGACCTGTAAGATTCTTCAAATCCTAGTTCATCCCCTCGGTTATTATAGGTTAATAGTGATCAGGGGGTTCATTTCTGAGCATCATTTTTACCTTTCCACAGGTACAGGATTTGGGGCAGGTCAAGGAACGGGCAGGAGTACTTCATACTTACTCTTGCTCCCTGTGAAGACACTGACAAAGCTTCTGTTGTTTTTATCTGGAAGAAACATAACCCATTGATGCTGCTGCAATAAAGAAGCCTGGAGTGCTACATATTCAATGGCAGCCCTGGTGAGCTACTCAGGACCTCTCCTAATGGGATAATTTTTAAATATGCAGTGATAGTAAAGTGGGTTGTTTGTTGTTATTTTTTTTAAAGTAACGTCTCTTACTTTTTTTTTATTAGATCAAATGTTTTTTGTATAAGCAGATGTCTTCTTGCTCACATCCCAGGTTCTCTTCCTGCTAAATTATACAGTGAGCTCACAATTTATGTCACAAATCCAGTGTCATTCCTATAAAAACAGACTGTTGTAAGCACAAATTTGTTTTTAATTGCAGGACAGAGTACTGTCTGTAAGAGAGCTTTTAACACAAACATTCCCCAAACTGAAAAATGAGAAATGGAAAATTACTGAGGGAAAGTAATTCCTATAACTGGTTCGGGTGGATATTTTCAGTTTGCTTGTAAAAAAACCTCTTTGCAAGTCATAAAAACCTTATTATAATTTTGAAACACATTTCATGACTATGCATCAGGACTACTGCCTGTGCAATTCTCAATGCTTTGACAGTATTAGTTACTGGAATTACTGAAAGACACCAGAAATAGAAACTCTCCATTCCTCACTGGAATTTCAGTTTATTGGCCAAGCAGAATTACTGCTTTCTCCAGTCAAGTTTTTGCAAAGACATTGTTCCCAGTCTACACCTTGTCAACCCATGGTCAAATTGTCATTCTACAATAGTTTTTTGAACAACAGAGTGGCTCTTTTTTCCATACTGTGGCAACAAATCTACTTGCTGTCAAACTTTGGGAGTAATAAATAAAGAAAATTAAAATCTGCCTTTACCATGTGGTTGTCAGTGCTAAATGATTGATGTACTGGATGAAGGGACATTACTTTTGCCTCTGGTTGTCAAGGCTATGTCCTAGTTACATATCTGGATTTCTGGAGGAGCTGAGTTTTGTGTATGTCCTGAGCTTGATGAAAGACTGAGAAATGGTACAGGGCAACATGACTGCTGAGTTACATCTTCATGTATCCTTTAGGCATTTCAGCATACACTTGCCAAACTGGAGTGATTCTCAGACCTGAATGAGGCCTTCAGGCTCCTCTTCCAAAGCATGGGAAGAGTTAGATACCTTGGGAAGCACTCCTCAGGAACTGGCAGAGCTGGAACCTCTGCAAAGTAACCCATGAATAAAATGAGGCTTGGGATGCAATTTAAACAGTCTGGGCTGTACCTTTGTGGTTCAAAGCTCTTGCTGAGCTGATATGACTATAAAAGAGGGCAGGATCATGAGGTGCTCTGTTCAGGGAAGTGACAGGGCTGTGATAGAATGATGCTGAACCAAACAGCCTTCTTCCCCAAGGGCTAAATGCAGTTCTAGGTTTTTCACAGCTATGCTGCTTCTGGTTCTGGAGGCAACCAAGTCACCAGTGGCTTGAGGCTACTCATATAGTGCACTACCACATCATTTACACAGACTCCAAATGAATGTGGTTGAAACCAGGTGGCTCCCTCCTCCTGAGCATTCACTTGGAGCTATATACAGTCTCATCTGCAAATAGAAAGAGCAAAAATTAACCTGATTAATCTAACTCTAATCTTCCCAACAGGGGTGCAGGAGACCCCTCATTATTTTCACACCTACCTTTCTTCACTTTTGATTAGAATTAATTGCTGACTTTTTACCTGCTGTGTGGCTGTAGCAGACCCACTCCACCCTGTGTTTCTGTGCAGTGCTGCATGGAATTGTGTGGGCACTTTCTGCAAAATTACAAGGAACACAGGTGCAAATCTGATTCAGGTCTCAGGCTATGCAGAAGCAAAAGGTAAGGTGGCTTGGCAAGTTTAGCAGAGTATAACCCCTCATTTGTCTGTATTCTTAATTATACAAAACAGTAAGCCTCCTTACCCTCACAGAAAACTCTGTTTTCACAGGCAGGGAAATTGTGTTGTGGCAAGAAACCATGCATTTTATTTATTTGGAACGTCCAATACAAGGAAGCCATAACCTTATGCAAATATTAACCAAATCTTGCAGATGGGCAGAAGAAATGGGAAAGAACTAAAGAAGAGAAACCGTAGGCAATATAGAAGTACAGCAGGTATCTGCTTTAACTAGTATTGTTAAAATAACACTGCAACAAAGCAGCAAACCCTGGGCCTCACCTGATAGTCTCTCCCTTAATTTTACCCAAAAGTTTTCTGAATGACTGCAACTCGTGTTGTGTCAAGGTCAGAACTATCCCAGTCTCAGCATCTGAAGTTCCTGTGTGCATTTAGTGGTCTGGTTCACAATCAGAACCTTACTGGGGCCCATACACCATGAGATGCAGCACTCCTCTTTGGAGGGGGCAAATACACAGAGCCCAAACAGATCCTGTTCCAACAGAGTGGCCAGAGCCATATTCTCCTTCTAACCCAAAGCCACAGGTGCTGCCCAACTTCATAAATTCAGTAACTGTCCTCACCATGAGATAAAATTAGAAAAGGTGAAGGGTAGCCACCTCATAGCCTTACTAGTCTGGTGAGTCTCCTGCGGGATGGACTGAGAAAAGTCCTGGGAACAGGTCTCCCAAATCCCCAGAAATGCTGTAACCATCACGTTTTTGTACTCTTTATAAAATTATACTGCTGTTTCCATTTGCATGCTACTCAGTCAGGAGGGGACTCAAGGTTTTGAGTAACAAATGGGCAGATCTACCTTAAAATTCTGTCCAGGTTAGCAAAACAGGTTTGTGTGTTTGCACATGGTCATCCGTAATTCTGCTTGCATGACCCCAGATGCAGCCCCTGGTACCCAGTGCTCTCTTGGAGCGTGCCTTGGGACAAGGCAGCCCAGGTGACACTACCAGGTGCCACTAGAAGAGAAGCTGGGCTGTAGCAGTGAGGGAACTCAGCTCCAGCATGAGCCACATGGTCAAAAGGTTGACTCCAGCACATTTGATTTGCTTGGTTAGATTACAGCCTGTGATATTGGCAGCCTACCTCTCAATTTAAGGGAAGGCAAATTAATCTGTTTAATCTAGAACCTAACACAACCATGTCTCTGGTCCCCTAAAATCCAACTGTGGACAGGAGAGCAGGGACATCACCGTGCCCAGGATGCTCAACTAAGCAGCATCTGAGTCTTCACAGGCTCCCACTGCTGTGTTCAGTGACTGCTCCTTCAGCACACTGAGTATGCCTTTCCCTGCCCTCACAAGTGTCAGAACCACACTGACACTATCTGCCTTCCACACTTTCATGGCCTTGCTAAGGCCGAGCACCTCGGTGTAGCTGTTGTGATGTGGTTGCAGGGGACTCTGCAGCTGATTTGCTCCAAATCACACCCTCACAGAGCAGCCACCACCTCTATTCCAATTCACAGATACCCTGTAGAGAAGAGGCAACTTCTAAATGAGGCCAAAGGGCTAAATAAAGTTCCCTAGGAACCAGGGAAAACAAAGTTACAGAACATCCTAGAGTTTTCTACCCTATGAGATGCAGAAACAGTAAATACAAATCACCAGTGTCATCACAGACAGAAATGTGGTATTGCAATCAGTGTAATTCTGATTTAAGTCTCTTAAAGATCACTTCAGTTTCTTGCGTCTCCCACAGCCTCTGAACACCCAGGACCCACATCCTTAATGTTCCCTTGGCTGCAGAGGCAAAGCTGTGCCACAAAACACAACACAAAATGGGTTTTTAAGAAATTATTTTTCAGTGCTCAGACAGTTCAGTGCTCAGAGGGGCTCTGTCCCAAGATTAAGTAGCAAATGGCTCCTAGAGTCACCTGAGAACTATTTATTATTTTTTTTAATCTCAACCGAGAAAGGAGATGCTAACTACTGACTGTTTAACACAGTTCTGTATCATTTCGTGGTGTGTGACACTTCATTTAATGTGAGAACATGCAATAAATAATACAACACTGTATCATTTCTAGAGATCACAGTTCTAGTGTTTCTTGTTGCTGCAGCTTGCTTTCTAAAACCTGTCTGGATGATGTCAAGTCACACGCAAATATAATTCTCTTCCCCACCCCCTAAGATTTTAACAAGTATTGCTATGATTTTGTTTTTATTAAAAGCCTCAATGGTATTTATATGTAGCATTCTCCTTCAGCACAGGAGGACCCAAAGGTGAAATCAAGCAGCATACTATTGCTCACCACAAAATGAGTAATCATTTATGTTCCAGGATGAAATAAATACAAACAGAAAACTCACTGTTCTAGTGTCTTCATTTAGCAACTTTTTTTTTTTTTTTTTTTTTTTTTTTTAACTCGGGTTTTGTAAAAACATTTTGAGCCTTGTGAATGTTCATTTTATTTTTGTTTTCTTTGGAAAACCTGAAGTGAAACATCCATCCTTTTAGCCTGATGTCTTCACTACTTGCCTTTCCCAGTGACACAGGGGTGATGGTTATGCTGTGCTATTACATATTCGAGTTTAACCACACAACTTCTCAAAACAGTTCCACCACTAAAATGTGCTGCAGATTTACACTCCTCATCACCATCACTTACAGTTACCGATGAACAATTTCACTTCCAAGCACACACTTTTCCAAACAGCTGAACCGCTCCACAGTTTTCTGTGTTTTTCTTAGTATAACTAGCTCCTTCATTTCAATGGCATCACAGTTGAGCTCAAGTCTGAAATGCAACGCTCCACCTTGGGCAAGAGGTTTGGGTTTTTTTTTTTCACACAAGTAATTACAGAAAAAGAGTTGACACTGACATTTACCAAAATATTTGAGAGCATAAGCACCACCCGCTGAGCTAAACATGAGAATTCATGCCTGCTAGTCTTGCTTTTCCCCTCAGAGTATGACTGATTTGACTCATGCCTGACTTTAACACAATTTTCAGATCTCTGCTAGAACTGTACTTGGTAGGAAAAGCTCCTAAACACACAGTTGAATTTCTCTTCCCGTGCCCACACTATTACTTTTTTTGTAAAAACGACTACTATTTTGTAGTTTTTCATAAGCTTAAAACTTCACACTTTGAGGAAGATTCTCTACTAATACAGCTGGAAGTCTGCTTTCATTTCTCTCACACAGACACCTAGCAAAATCCCAATTTAGTCCCTCATTCTAATCCACATGCTTCTTGCTCAATATCATCAGAAAGGCAGGAGCATTGGTCCTGTGATACCAAAGCCAGAGCAGAAACTTTGCCTTCCAACAATCCCACTTGCAAGTTGGTTACTGGTCATGACCCCGTTGTTTAGTGTATAACTGAACGATAAGAATTACTGGAATTCATATAAATCCTGAGTAAATAAAGAGGAAAAGAAAAGCCCACCTGTAATCAGATCCCATGTAACTGCACGTTAATGGGCTGTTCAGTACCCTGCTGGGATATGGTAGAGAAATGCTGTATCATACTCAATTTCAAGAGGCCAGCAGACATTTTTACATGAATAAATTCTATTTATATAATTACAGTAATGACTACAGTTCATACCTTATGCAAAGCAAGTAAAAAAACCACACTGGAATTTATGTAAATAATACTAATGCATACACTATGAAAAAGCAATTCATGTTAATTAAAAAACACCTTAATTTAAAAAGTTTACCAGAAACAGTTACATGGAGCATTGTAACCTTTGAAAGAAGAACAGAAGTTGTGTACAAGGATCCAGGAGTAATTGATATCCAGCTGCTTTGGGGCTGGGCAGCAGCCTGAACATGTAGTGAAAGCTGGGCTGAAATCCCCTCTTGGTTGATGGCAGCAGCATTCATGCTGTTTTTCTTATGAGCCTGGAATTTCACCCCAGTCTTTACATTCTTCATCGGTTATAGTGGAGCAACCAGAAGAAAGATGATTAGAGAGCAGCCAAGTAGACTCACAGTTCAAGAATCCAACCTTCAAAGAGCTGTAAGGTCTAAGGGAAGGAGAAGGGGGTGTATAGCACAGTTAAAGTGAGTCTCACTCTAAAGATGGGGAAATGTGGCCACTCCAGTAGCAGAGCTGGTGACAGGAAACTCATAGGACAAAGTAAATCTGAGGTTCAATCCTTGGTGAATCACCTTATTTGCCTTGGACTAGAAAGGAAGGCAAGCATAGCGAGCAAACGTGTAAGTGTATGTATCTCATGCAAGGCATTCCAGGAGATGGACAATTTCTCTGCATACATCAAGACATGGCTAAGAAAAAATAGCAAAGGTTTTCACCACTCAAACAATTGGTTCGATGAACTTGATTTGAAATCTGCCTTTACACATTCTTGATAAACAAAAAAGCCTCGACATTGAAGACAAAATGTTTTTAGCACCAACTGCTGGCTTGCAAATGAATACTTATTTGGAAGAGATGAGTATAGAAAGACATTTCATCTTTCACAGAGAAGATTATTGTTATAAGGCAGTAGTTAAAATGACAGTACAGCCACCACAGAAACTGATCCCTGATGCACAATAGCACCCACACAGGTTCCAATTGCTGAGGAACCAAACTGGTGTCTGTCCTCCTCACCACCATGTGCCCTGTAACACTGGAGATTTCTGATGTCATCAGAATCTCCAATCACTGAAGATTTTTACGTCATTAGTTGTCATAAAGCAAAGCTAGTTTCTTCCTGCATCCCCTGAAACCCCTTTATAACCATTTATATTAGTCAGACCAACCACTATCAGTAGCAAGGAAAATGCTGAGGAATCACCATCTTTCCTTACCTCTATCCCAATCAGAAAGCTGTTCAACACAGCAACAAGTGTTTTCCTAATTAATATGAATGAGAGATTTGCAAGCATTTCCCAGAAGGCAACTCCAAGGACTAGCAAATCTGGCCAGATGTGCTACTGTAGCACACAGGACTCAGCCTAGGGTTGGTTTTACCTCGCTGCTATCAGAGAGCCAGCTTACTTACTTGTTTCTCCACTAAAGGCTATTTTAGGAATGGAGGAAGTAACTCCTGATTATAAACTGTCTCTGTACCAAAGGGAGAGGTAAGCAGTTTGTTCTCAATACCCACCACTTTATGATATGCCACTGTACATTTTTATTAATAGCAACACCACCCAGGTATGCAGCTAAGAACATGAGGAATATTGCCAGAATCACTTATGGCTGAAGGCAAGGAGCAGAACTGCATCGCAACCCTACTGTTTTGTGATTAAAAGGTGTGTTAAAATGTACCATCTGAGATTTTCAGGAAATCTATTACTTGGCTTACACAGTAAGCTATGCCTTGTGTACTGTCTTGTATTTAAAGTTGTATTTAAAAACTGCACACAAGGTTAAGAAACTTTACGCGACACCAGTGAGTAATCTGTGCTGTCATAAATACAGTAGTGTACATCCTATATACAGACGCTGGCCACAAGCCCCCAGGAATGCTGTTACCCAGCCATCCACAGAAAGAAGGGAACAAAGATAGTGGGGAGCGTGGTGGAGGGTGCCAAACCTAGGCAGAATATTGATGCTAATCCCACCAGCACCGAAGCAAGAACACTCCTCTGGTCCCGAATAATCATCTTCACAGTCTCACAGAACTGGAAAAAAAAAAAAACAAAACAACGAAACAAAACAAAACAAAAAGCAGAAGATCAAGGTTAAGGAGGAAAACAGCTGGAGGTGCCCACTCTCTCCATTCCAGGCTAGCAACCACTACCCCAAACCCTCTCACGGGCTGCCCGGAGCGCAGCACAGGGCAAAAAGCAAGCCTGGCACTGGATGTCAGCCCCAGCTTCAGTCATAGAATCATAGAATCATAGAATTGTCTGGGTTGGAAGGGACCTCAGAGATCATCAAGTCCAACCCTTGACCCACTGCTGCAGTTGCTAGACCATGGCACTGAGTGCCACATCCAGTCTCTTTTTAAATATCTCCAGGGATGGAGAATCCACTACTTCCCTGGGCAGCCCATTCCAATGTCTGATCACCCTCTCTGTGAAGAAATTCTTTCTAATATCCAACCTAAACTTCCCCTGGCACAACTTAAGTCCATGCCCTCTTGTCTTGCTGAAAGTTGCCTGGGAAAAGAGCCCAACCCCCCCCTGGCTCCAGCCTCCTTTCAGGGAGTTGTAGAGAGCGATGAGGTCTCCCCTGAGCCTCCTCGAGTCCCGGTACCGCCTGCGGTTCCGGCAGCCTCAGAACACTTCAAGAGCACGTTAATTGCCTCAGGGCTTGAGCCTGGCTTCCCTCGCCACCGGAGGCCACCAGCGGCCACGTTCCCGCCTCTCCCAGCGGCTCCGCACCCGCGGCACTGCGCGCTGCGGGGAGAAGGGCCCGCAGCTCCGGCGGGGCCCGACGGGCGGTACCGGGCAGCACCTCTCCATGTCCCTAGCATCTCACTGTGTCCCCAGCACATCTCCATGTCTCCAGAACCTGTCCCCAGCGTCTCACTGTGTCCCCAGAACCTCTCCATGTCCCCAGAACCTGTCCCCAGCGTCTCACTGTGTCCCCAGAACCTCTCCATGTCCCCAGAACCTGTCCCCAGCGTCTCACTGTGTCCCCAGACCCTCTCCATGTCCCCAGAACCTGTCCCCAGCGTCTCACTGTGTCCCCAGACCCTCTCCATGTCCCCAGAACCTGTCCCCAGCGTCTCACTGTGTCCCCAGACCCTCTCCATGTCCCCAGAACCTGTCCCCAGAACCTGTCCCCAGCGTCTCACTGTGTCCCCAGACCCTCTCCATGTCCCCAGAACCTGTCCCCAGCATCTCACTCTGTCCCCAGACCCTCTCCATGTCTCCAGAACCCTGCCATGTCCCCAGAGCCTCTTCGTGTCCCCAGCATATCTCTATGCTCCCAGACCCTCTCTATGATGTCCCCAGCACCACTCCATGTCCCACCTCTCCCCTGCCTGAGGCCGGAGCACTCATTACACCTCCGGCGGGGAGGAGCAGCCCCCGGGGAGCGATGCTGCCCGTCCCGTCCCGTCCCCAGCCTGCCCGTCGGAACCGCTCCCTGCGGGACTGCCCGGCCCGTACCTTATCGGTCTGGAAGCTGACCGGGGATCCGTATCGGCAGTAGGTGACGAAGTGCTCGCAGTTGTTCCAGAGCAAGCTGTAGGCCGTGGCACCCACCAGCTTCTCCGCCCGACGGGCCGCCTCCTCGCTGCCCAGCACCTGGTCCTTGAAGAGCCGGTCCATGTGGTTGACCAGGATGCTGCCGCCGTAGGCGAAGTCCTCCACCGTGTCCACGCGGATGCTGGCCATCTTGGTAATGACACCCAGGATCAGCCGCTTGTTGGTCACCACCCGCTGGATCTGCCGCCGGTCGCCGGTGAAGGCGGGCAGGATGTCGGGCATCAGGTGAGCGACGCGGTTCTCGCCCAAGTAGATGCCGAAGTGGATGAAGAGGGTGCGGGGCACCTCCAGCAGGTCTCCCCGCTTGAAGCAGCTGATGTCGTAGTAACCAGGGGCCGCCGGAGCTGAGGGTTCCCCCCCGGAGTCGGCGGGCAGAGGCCGGACGTGGACGAGGAGCAGCAGCTTCTCCAGCAGCAGCGAGGCCGCCTGTGGCACCGGGTTCTTCATGCTCGGCGGCGGCGGGGGAAGGGGGGGGGAGGAGGAGGAGGAGGAGGAGGGGGGGTGTGAAGCCGTCGCTGCCTCCGAGCAGCCCCCGCCGTCCAGCCCCGCTTTTCTAGGCTGCCGGGCGGGGCGGGGCGGGCACCGGAGCCAGCCCCCCGGCTGAGCGGCGTGAGCCCAGTGCCCGCCCCGAGGAGCGGCCGCGGTTTATTGAGGAACGAGGCGAGCGCACCCGGGCGACCCCGACCTTCCCGGCCCTTCCCCGCAGCCCGGGGGTTGGGTACCCCCCGTGGCTCTTTTCCACGCCTCCCCCATCGCTGCCCAGGTAGAAGGGCAACCAGGCTGGTGAAGGGATCCAGCACAAGTCCTGTGAGGAGAGGCTGAGGGAGCTGGGGGTGTTCAGCCTGGAGAAGAGGAGGCTCAGGGGAGACCTCATCGCTCTCTACAACTCCCTGAAAGGAGGCTGGAGCCAGGGCGGGTTGGGCTCTTTTCCGAGGCAACTTTCAACAAGACAAGAGGGCATGGACTTAAGTTGTGCCCCGGGAGGTTTAGGTTGGATATTAGAAAGAATTTCTTTATGGAGAGGGTGATCAGACATTGGAATGGGCTGCCCAGGGAAGCAGTGGATTCTCCGTCCCTGGAGATATTTAAAAAGAGACTGGATGTGGCACTCAGTGCCATGGGCTGGGAACCACAGCGGTAGTGCATCAAGGGTTGGACTTGATGATCTCTGAGGTCCCTTCCAACCCGGCTAATTCTATGTTTCTATGAAAAAAACGCGCTCATCCGTCACGGGGAGCACGGCAAAAAGGCTCCCGGCCCCCCAGCTGCTTCCTTCACCTTCCCCCGCCGACGGGAGCCCTCAGGGTGCCCGGCCCGGAGGCGGGGAGGCTCCCGGCGTGCTGGCTCGGCTGCGGGAATCGAGGTGGTGGCTTGGAAAGGGGTCCCCGAGGAAAAAGAGGTAGTCACACTTATAAATTAACTCGCCCCAGCGGTCCGACGGCTCAGAAAGAGTGGGAAAAAGCGGAGAGGCATTCCCAATTCCCGTGCGTTTTGTCTCATGCTAATCCATTATGTAAATGGGCTAAATCCTGGCAACAGAGCCCACAAAAGAGCAGCCCTGTCAGGCCAACAAAGCCGTCCCGTCTCAGCCTTCTAAGTTTCAGTAGCTGAGCAAACTCCCGCCCCCTCGGGAACTGCGGGATGATGGATGGAAGAGACATTCATCTTATACCTGGAAGATGACAGAGCCCGGGGGGTGGCAGGGGAGGGGGCCCGCAGCCTTTCAGAGCCCCCGTCACCGCCGCCGCCCCTCCCCGACCCGCTGCCATTGACTTTTGTTGGTGCCGGGGATGCTCCCGGTCCAGCTCCGCGGCTCCGGCTGAGGAGAAGGGGGGCAGGGGGGGGGAAGCTTTCTCCTCGGTGGGAAAGCAAGGCTGGAGAGGTAGTTTGTTAAAGCATCTTGCCCTCAGCCCAGACTCTATCCTGAAGGCTGTTCAGGCAACCACAGTACACATAATACCAAGTACAAAAAAGGGAAGTGAGAAAAGAAGCAGCCGTGTGCAACACCTTGGCACCTCTCCACAGACAACCCGTATGCAAACAAAAGTTATTTTTTTGTCCTTGGTCACTTTGCACCTGAGAACCTGTAGGTCAGAAAAGAGATTCCTAGACAACCCTGGAGTTGTAGAACCCCCTCGGTCACACTAGCAATAAGAAAAAAAGAAAAGAAAAAAAAGAAAAGAAAAAAAAGAAAAGAAAAAAAAGAAAAGAAAAAAAAGAAAAGAAAAAAAAGAAAAGAAAAAAAAGAAAAGAAAAAAAAGAAAAGAAAAAAAAGAAAAGAAAAAAAAAGGAAAAAAGAAAGAAAAAAAAAGAAGAAGAAAAAAAAGAAAGAAAAAAAGAAAAAAGAAAGAAAAAAAAGAAAAAAAAAAGAAAAGAAAAAAAAAAAGAAAAAAAAAAGAAAAAAAAGAAAGAAAAAAAAAGAAAGAAAAAAAAAAGAAAAAGGTCCTCCCCCCTTTGTTTGTATCAGGAAAAAGCACTGGGATGAAGGAAAGGGGATGTGAAGAACCCAGCAGATGAAAGCATCCTACCACCATGGATACTGAACCAAGGTTCAGGGCAGGATCTTGTGCATGGGAACGATGAAGCTTATCAATGAGCCAAAGCAGCTTTTCCATTTCTCAAGTGAAGAAAATATTTTAGAGGAAGCAGATTACCTCACTGCTTGGCAACATGATGGCTTGTGTTGCCCTCGTTTCCTCCTACCTGAACCAGAGAGCAGCTTCTGGGGGAACTGAGGGTTATCCTCACCTTGCTTCATCTGCAAAGCAAGAGACACACCATAACCTCTTGTTTCATTGCTGATTGCAGGCCAGAGCCCCAGTACTACTTACCACACTGATCAGGCATTCGGGATTTTCTCTGGAGAGTCTCAGCCAAATTTTTACACAACAGAGGCTTAGCCTTCTAAAGCCTTGTGGTTCAAATCACATCACTTACAAAAGAGAAAATACTTTATAGATTGTGGCTTATGATGCTGGTAGGAACCCTGCAAATTAGCTAGCAGCCACTTATATAATTAAAACAGCATCTTTTTGAAATATAGATCTTTAAATATATTTGTAGGGTTTGAAGTTTTGCTACTAGAGGGGAGGGCAAGCCTTTCTCATTTTTAACTAGTGCATTATTTTTAAGGACAGGGAAAAAATACTAAAAACCCCTCATCATGATAAAGGGTCTCACCCCTCTGATGGTGGTCACAGCAGTTAGTCCAAAGTTTTAGCACTGCCACAGCCAAAAGGTTATGAGAGATGCCACAGAAAGCCCTGGAACAGAAAGGTTTCCATCAACCTCCAGGAGGATAAGCACTGCTCCTGCCCTGTGCTGCCATCTCAAGGCATTCCCCCTCCCCTTCCCCAGAGCTGTCAAGGGAGTGTGGGGATGGTCTTCGTTTAAATAGGTGTTAGAGGTGCTTCAGTCCCACAGTTCAGATTTCTTTCCCCTGCCTAATGGAAGACAGAGGAATGCAGCTCAATTCCCTGGCAGGAACAGAAGTTTCCCAATGGGATCTTTTACTCAGAGGCATCCTGTGTTTGCTTGCTTAATGCCAGTTAGCTTTAATCCGAAAAACACCAGGGTCCATTTCAAGTAAATCCAGAAAGGAAACCAGTGTGAAACTGAAGAAGAGGAATCACCATGAGGACTCAAAGTCTTACTGCATGGGAGGGTTTCAAAGAAACCCGATGAGAGGTGTGACATTTCTGCAGTGTTATTTCCTCATACCTGAGGCACTAATGAGCCTCCTCTCTCCCTCCCCATCACTCTCAGGCCCAGAACCCCCAGCTGAAAACACACACAAAAGGCATCTCACAGCTGACAGATCTGTGGAATGGCCAACACAGATACCCAGCTCCAGAGAGTGAAATCCACTGCCCAGGTAATGCTTCCTGACTACTGTGTAAGCAACTGTTGTAAGCATTACTGTGTGCAAAGCACTCAAAACAACATAAAGTCGTTTCTGAATGAAACCATTCAGATCTTGAAAGGCAACGTGCAACCCAACATTTTCTGCTCTGAGACCTTAAAGGCTGCACTCCTATTACTTTCAAACTGCCATGATGCAAAACAAAGTTCTAAAGGTATATTTACAATTAACTTTCCTCTGCTCTGAAGAGGGAAAAGTCCCCTGTATTCCTGCAGAAAAATGTCTTCATTTGAGGCAGCTAAACTGAAATTATACTTTGTTCCTCAAACAATCCTGGCACATCCTTTATCCCGAATCATTTCTGTATAATATAATAACTTTTGTACCTTTCATACACAAATTGCAGTGGGAAAATCACCTTGAAACATTAACCATAAACCAGCAACCATTAACAAAGTATTTTCACTGTTTGCTGCTATGGAATAATTTAATGATAATCCCCTTGAATTATTTTTGAGATTTAGGTGAGATGCAGTAAAAAAGCTGCAAGAGGTAAGAGAATGCAGCCTTTGTTCTGCAGTGCAAATGAGCCATAGCACAAAAACTTTCCAGGTAAGAGGTGTGAGTCAGTTTTAATGACACTGAAACTCCTCTATTATATGCTGTGTTTTGGTTTTTTTTTTTTTAATATGCTATGCATTACTATTTCCATCCTGCCCTCACAGCTAACACAGTTGGAAAAAAAAAAAAAGGCTGAAAAGAAAGGCAATTGGAAGGTTAAACTCTTGCTTAGATGAGGAACAGCCTGGTTTAACAAAATGCATTTTTTACCTGACTGCATACATGCTTATCTTCAAGTACAATTTATGTTTTACCAAACCTTTCCCAGTTCCTCAATCATCTACTATAGATGAAGAAACAAATGCAGCTTTAACAAGCTTCCAGGTCAGCTGGTATTGTTGGAACAAATTCGGGTTCATGAATTCAACACAGGTTAAGGAGAATAAAATCTTTGGATAGGCATTTTTGGAGGCTATAATTTGTGAGAAAAGTATCTGAAACACAGTGCCACTTGGTTTAAGCTGTCCCACTGAAAGAAATAATGTGCAGAAAACATGTTTTTGAAGGATGGTTTCGCAGCATCCAAAAGGGCAATTCCAGAGATAAAAAATAATGCCTTTGTATCCCCATATCCAATTCACTTGAACACTGTACCCTTCTTTTCAGCAAATTACAGCTTCCATTGTAGAGTTGTAAATGACCAGCTCTCCAGAAAACAGTATCACTTACCTTTTCAGTTTTTGTAGTTAACAAAGACTAGGGACAGAGGAGACAAAACCCAAAGAAGAAGGGAACCAACACAACAATGCACAAAATTGCAGGCAAGTGAAATAACCCCAAAACAAAGAAACCTGGAACTAAGTATCACTCTCTTCCAGTCCAAGAAACAACACAAATTACAAAAACAAATATACAACTTATAAATGTTCAGTTTTATTCAAAAAACATTGCATACACATTTACAGAGTCATCTAAGCAGTGTACTGAGTGAACTGCAAATATTTACTGTAGCCTTTTTATCCTTGAAGGTGTGTTACTGAGGTCTATTACTCTTTTTTTTTATTATTATTTCCTCTCAATACCTTTGTCTTTTATGCTAAACTAACAGGCTTCCAAGTTATTAACAAGTTTTCTAACAATCAATGACTGAAACATAAAAAAACCAGCATGCTCTTTTCCCCTTTGAAGTTATTGAGTTGGATATTTTTCTGCAATGAAATAATGACTCATTTTTTACAAGTAGACTAAATCCTGCTGTATACACGGATAATATTAAAGACTTGATAAGAGAATAACATGTTTAGATGAATAAAATGTTCACTTATGACACTTTCAAATTCAAGTGAACGAAGTTACAGAAAAGGTGGGAACAATTCACTCTAGAGACCTCAATAGCAAGCAAGAACCTAGGAAATCAGTAATAGTGGTAGCATAGATTGCAATTTAGACACAAATAACAGTTAGTTCTGTTTACAATTAAAAAAATACTTATTTTCATAATTTTATCCGATATTAGTAACATCTAATTTTGTCAACATTAAACACTAGTCTCCCCCAAATAAAGGAAATGATTAATTTCAGAATATAAAAATGCCTGAACATGCAGAATAGTATTTATATGGCTTCTGCAGAAGAAATACAGAAAGTTATTTGGCCAGAATTTTCACCCTGACGAGTTCCAGGAGATATGGTATGAATGTCTCTGTGTGATCAGGTGAAGAAGTCTAGGAGCATCCTAATTTGAACATGCCACTCATGTCGTGCAGGAAGGGAGATGGGGAGGTGAAAACTGGGCTTTAGAAGAGAGAGAGCACACTGTATTCAACAAGGTATTTCTTCACAGCAGGAGATAGACCTTTCTGTGGAACATTCATGGACCTTTCTGAGGGAAGGACAATGCAAGTCAAATGAACTTAATCCAGACAGGACTCTGGTGCACAAAATGAGGAATTAGGAGCCCTGAAACAAAACGAGGTATCCATCCCTCCAGCACTCCCAGCAGGACTGCACCATCACAAGGGCAGACAGAGCTCATAACACTCTCTCCTCTTCATGCCTTCAAATTTATTCTCATGCCAAGCTCTATGATTTATTACTAGTCAGTGCCTCCAACCAATGGATTACTTAGTAAGAGCACTTTTAGTAAGAGATAGTGGAAATTGTAATCATAAAGTCTGTCATTAATAGGACAAAGTGCTGGAAGGTTGGTGGATCCCAACCAAAGGTCAGCATTTACTACCAGTCACTCTGTAACAGCAACAATTATTACTTTTCTCCATTGCTCAAGGGGAAAGCTGTTCCCCAGTAGCAGGGAGTGCTGCCTGCACAGTGTTACCCAGCCTCACCCTATGCACAGGACAAACATGGCTGAGAGGAGCTCAGTTGTGTCAGGTCATTTAACTTTGAAATAGATACTGAGAGAAAGAAAAGAAAGAGGCTGCAGAGGAGATAATTTCCATCTTGGAAGAAAGATGAACTTGACTTCTAATTAAATGTTATGTTGAGATTTGATTAATTCTGTTTGACAGGAAATAAATTAATTCTTCATCCAATGTATTATTTAGACAGGGAATGTTATCAGTCACAGACAAAGCTATTAGTCTGGTATTACTCAAAACACTTACTAGTGTGTGCCATATAGCTAAGCCTCTGAGAGATAACTGTCACTGATTTCTATTCTTTGTCTTTTTTTTTTTTTTTTTTTTTTTTTACATCTCATGCAAGAAGCCTGTTCTTGTTTATGACATGTTTTTATACCACTAGCCTTAAAGGCATTTGTACTAGACACCTGTTACTCTATCAGTGATTTTAAATCAGGAACATTTTTAATCTGGAAATCTAGCAGCATCTGCCCAAGTGCTTTCCCCTGTAAGAAAAACAAAACAAAAACAACAAACCAACATTTAATGTTACTGTCTAAATATACCACCTTTGTAAATTCACTTTTTGAAAATGGTTGCATAGGGTATTTTTCCTCTAATCTGTTTAAGAATTCTGTATGTTTTTTAAGCTTTATGAATACTTATCACTACATATATATGTGTGTGTGTGCATATATATGTATATATTTATGTGTACATATACTCCCCAAACACACAGGTGAATGCAATATGAACAGGGACAGCACTCAAAACCATTATCAGACAATGCTGAGACTGGTTTATATTTATTTAAGCTGTCACTGACTAAAAACCATCTCCTTTCTCAAAGTGAAAGGTCTTAAATAGTATTTTTAAATCATTCTCTTAAATTAGGGATCTCAACGATGCAAGCAAAGCAAGGACCATTACTCATGTCCAATGACCTGATCATATTACTGTAGGCTTTGCAAAGAGAATGAATAATACTAACAGCTTTTATGAAGAACAGTCTAATTAAATTAATAGATGGGGCATCTCAATGTATCCCATGAAATAATTTTTGATTTAAACTTCATTTTAAATCTACAAAGGAGACCAAAATACAAAAAGATGCTCAGTGGAAACTAGAATTCAATTTATTACAAATGGAGACATCAAAAGTATTCTTCAGCTCAGATGTGTTGGGAAAAACATTCTCCTACATTAGAAAGTGTAACTTGACAGAAATTGGTTATGTCTGAAAGTTTTCCTGCCTTCCCCTGAAGTCATGATGTCATCTGACCTTTTGACAAATCTCAACATAAGGTGAGCTCATGTCAAACTTTTATACAGCTTGGCACCACAGTATTTATATATATATATTTATATATATACACACACACATATACAAAAATTTTGGGCAAGTTTTATCAAGCCTTAGATTGTAGGTTACCCAAAGCTGTATCTACCTTTTTCATTTATCTGCCTCACTTGTGAGGCAATATAATTAAGAAAAACTACACAGTTGAGTTTTGAAGCATATAAACCTGATCAGATTGAATAGTTTCTTCAATTTATTTGGTATCAAGTGTTATTTTGGGTTCAGTTCTGCTACCTGATTCATGCATAGCATTTTATTTTGCAAACAGTCTTCTTGAATAATTTGAGATTTTCTCTGCACTTATGCACTTCTCAGCCTATGGTGGCAGAACTGTGTGTTACTGTATGCAGCCATACGATTGCCACATTAAGGGATCTCAGCTTCAGGCTTAGATGAATATTTAATATTGAAATTGAACATTTACAAAAAATGTTTGTTTCAGAGTCACGTAATGTGATGCACACACAAGTTCTCTTTTCCATCTATTTCTCTTTCAGGTTTCAACATTAATTATCAGTGTTTAACTATAGGAGTATTAGGCCAAGCTAGAGCAGTTGTCATACAGGTTCCATGACATGGTTCCTGTATATACTAGGAAACAATAAGAACTGCCCAGTAAATCTGCATTCTCCAGAACATTAGACTTTTTGAGAAGTTAATTTTGCTGGTCCATCCAAAAACCACAGGCAACACATCATAAAGAACATAACTGATTTGAAGACTCTATCAATAATCTCTTGAACACATCTTTTTTCACCAAATATTCTTAATAACTTTCTACTTCCTACATTTTTTCAACCCTTTAAACAATTAAGCAAATAATGTATATTAACGTGAAATTAAAAGGAACTAAAGAATCAAAACTAAAAGCTTTCAGCTCCAGCCCCAAAGTTGGTTATAAAGAGACCATGTAATATTTAGTTATAAAAGATAACTACATTAAAATCAATGCTTTGATACATGCCTGTGGATCACTTCTTAGGGATGCTATGCCACCACCACCAAGGGAATTCTTCAGCACAAAATTCAGTCCATGGATTCCTGGCAACTCGTACCTGTAAAATAAAATCTACACACTGTCTCTCACAAGATTAAATTTTAAAGAAACACTTGCACAGAACATCATGCAAAAGACAACATACCAACCCCTGATGCTTTTGATGGTATCCCACACTGGTGAGTCAAGCCTAAATGCTAACTGCAGATTAACCCATGGCCTTCCCTGCCTTCTTCTCCCTTCCCCTTACTCCCAATCAACAGTACTTAATGGTTTTAAAGTAGGACTATAAAGTAATTATCCTCCTCTTATTCAACTTCAAAACTCATTCCTTTCTGATGAGGTTTTTTTTTCTACGTTTATTTTTTTCTTCCTAAGAGTTAATGTCCATATAGAAAGCTCCGTAGGCAAGAGGTTTAAGATCCATATGAACTTAGAGAACACAGAGGGGGGAGGGAAGTATTTTTAATATTTCTAAGTTTTGATCCTGACAAATCACTTATTTACTAGCAAAGGCTGCCAGCTAACTGGGAGGGCATCCTCTTTATTACTGAGAAATAACTATGAGTCACTAGATCAAACATATCACCAACTACAGATAATTTTATTACAAGTGAAAAATAGAGTTCCATTTCAAAGCTTTCTTGGGGCCATGTACTTTGTTCAGATAAAATTGTCCTTTAGTGTGATAGGTCTATTTTTCTGTTCCATTGCTACTGTAAGCATTTTTCCATCCTTGCTTTTGACTGGTGCAGTTCCAATTTGGAAACTTTTGTAGAAGTTGGGCCAACGGCTCTGTGGTTTCCAATTCCATAAACAGGTCAATACTATATTCCCATTTGCCCTTCCTTGCAAAGTTTTCAGTTTGCCATCATCCTTGCATACTTCTTTGCTTAGTTTTTGCTTTCTCCCAAAATTTTCTGTGTCTGAGGACTTGACAGCTTTCCTTTTCTCCATAGGAAAGGATTTAATCAGAACAGCAGCAAGACATGAGGAATAACAGAGGAAGGTGATATCCAACTCTTGCTCTGTCTCCACATGTCTGACTGCTGCAATTCATATCACACTTCCTTCAACACCACTGAATTTTATTTAGTCACCTATCTGAGCTTCAACAGTTTGGGACAGATTCTTCAAATCCATCCTCTGAAACAGGTGGAATTTCTTGCATTGCTCTTGCACTGCTGATGTTGTCAAACAGATTTATCTTTTTCATCTCTTTTTTAGCACTGTGAAAATATGGCTCATATTCACAGCTCTGTATGCCCTTGTACCTTGGGTACATCACCCAAAACTTTCATGGAAGGAGCTGTGGTCAGCCCATCATTCTGCTGAGTGGCCTGCTGAACACTTTTATTCCCATTATACTCTTGCAAGCAGTGGTCACAGTGTGTCTGCATGTCTCCCAGGTGAGGAGCTTTCACTGTTCCACCTACTCTTTCATTACCACACACTACTTTAGTATTAATCAGAAGAAAACTGGTGTTAGCATTCTGTTGACCTTTCTTGAAAATCAGTTGCCAGGCAACATTATCACACTTACAGGCAAATCTGCTGGGAAGGCAGGAAAATTCTATTAATCCAGGGATCTAATGGACAACAGGGATATGAACAATAAAGCAATTTCTACACTAAGTAATCTACATAGTTTACTAAACTCATAGAGTACAATCAACTACACAGGAGAATCAGAGGACTCCACAAAATTTTCAACTAAAAAACTCAGTACACATTACCAGTAACAATATACCATGAGAGTTAGAGGTCTACCAAAGTACTACACTGTAAATTTTACTCTGAAGAACTGTCTAAGACTTTCCAGGCAGCAAGCTATTTCACAACTGGCAGATCTCTCCATAAAAGCAGACTAATGGAATACGTATTCCAGAAGCTAATACCTCAGCTCTTAAAATAAGTTTTATAAAGAATTGATCATTTAAACAAATCATGAGAAAAGCCAAAGAGCTTTCAAAAGCAGAAGCAAATGACAGAATGAGTGGAAGAATTTAATTTCACTTTCTACAGTAATTCTGGCAGAGAGTATATATAATACAAGCAACAGATCTTAATTTGGAACATCACAGAAAGGCACACTCATTTCAAGTATTTACAGTGAGATACTCTAGCTCAAGCTAGGGTTACAAAATAATAGAGGTCAGCATTTCCAATATTTTAAGGCCTGTTTGAAGCATTTGAGCATCCAAAATATTTCTGCATAAAAAAAAAAAACTTCCACAATAAAAAAAGAAAAGAAAAAATACTGTTAACATCTAAACACTCTTAAAAGCAGCAATACGTCTACCAAAATGCTGGCATGCATTCACCCAGAATAATTAAACAATTTAAGTTTAATTAGCTGAGATCTAAAGGAAGAAAATATTATCTAATTGCACATTTCAATCAAAAGTTTTAAGAGCTGCTTTTAAAAAGAACAGAAAACAAATAAACCCTTCAAAGACTACCAAGTCTGTGAAAGAAACCAATTAAACAAGGAAAATTCACTGTTCTAGCTGAACTGCTACACTTATGCACAATGGGGTGCCTGCTTAACTACTTCCTTTAAAGTGCTGTCCGTACGTATTCAAACAAGTCAGGTTGCCCTGTGAATTTCCTGTTAAAATGTATGGAAATAAGAATGGTACAAAAATTGTTAAGTGCACTTAGTTCGAGAAAAAGACAGACAGGATTCCTCCCATCAGAGGAAATCAGGAACTGAGTCCACAGGCTAAAAGAGGTGTTTGTGTACAAGATACACTGTAGAGGAGTATTTTCCCCCTCATAATAATTATAAATACAAAAAAAGCAATCTAGAAGCAACAGTATTCACAAACTGGAAGAAAAAATATTCACATTTCATGTTCTACAAGCTCCTAGTAGAATTATTTGATAAGAAATAAGCTGACATATTTTATTTCTGAGCATTGGAATGGCATCAAAACATACAAGATGATGAACTGTATTTCAGAAGATGAAACCAAGAAGTTCTCACAGAATAATTTTACTATCCTTATATGACTAACCCACTAAATGAAGTTTCTTATTCCATATTTTAAGATTATCAGATTTCAATTTATAGAGTTTTACATACAAAATAATGCACAGATAAACTACTAGTAACACTACAGAGGGCAAATTTGCTCAAGCAAAAAAACAAAATAACTCTTCCAGAAGCAGCATGGCCTAGCTACTCATCTTAGTGCAGCACAGATACTCTTTTTTTAATAGCATGGCACCTATCAGAATTCAAGGGACTAACAGCTTTTTCTAGACTTCAAGCACATTCCTGTCTGAATATTGCTGTCTCTTCCTCACCCTCAGACTGCTCTGACCTTTCATGTTCAGCTTGAGCATCACTCTTACGTCCAAGAAAAACCATGATTAACTTTTTATAATGTATTCTACAGGTAGGGGAAGCAATCACATAGGTTTGGGGCTTTTGGGTGGGGAAGTTATAAGACAATATTTTGTTACTGTTGTTTGAAAATCTGGAAATCAGTTTTCAGTGTTCTCTATCAAAAATAATCCCAACTTTTCTCTGTTTAGTAACACCTACTTAAGAGGTTTACTGAAAAAAAATGAAGGGCAACCAGCTGACCATCTCTGATCTGTAGTGAAACACAGCCATGGTTGTATTTTTTCAGTAATAAAACTAATGCACATTTTTTAACCAAACACATTTTTAAATAAAGGAAATAAAAGAAAATTTAAAAGATAGTTCTTTTTATGACAGCTAGAACTAAAAATAAACAAGCAATTTAAAAAGAAACTACACAATCTGAAGCACATGAGTATAATCCTTATAATCCTAAATATTTCCACAAAAGGATTTATTCTTTTTCCCCAGTAGTTTTTCAATTCACTCACAGAGCTCCATTATCACATCATTAAAGGAAGCCAAACCCAGGAACAGATAAAAACCCAGGAACAGATAATCTAATTAATCAAAATAAATTGGCTTCATCCAGACACAGCAAATTTCAACTACTATTTATGAACATAAACAGCATTAAGGAATAACAATTAATCAACTTCTAGAAGTATCATTAGGAAGAATGGCATTTTTTACTTCTTCTCTGCTCTGTTTCAGAGGAAATTCAATTAGATTTCTTGGTATCAGAATTTTTTAGATATATAGATTTGTTACCTTGAAACTGGGCAAGGTCTGCACTGAACCACTTATAAAGACAAAGAACAGCACTTAAAGAGAAGTGTTAAAATAACTCTAAGGCTCCCTCCGAGTTTTCAGATGCACCTTTCCAACTCAAGCTTGTTGAACAAGCAAAAAGACAACAGTTTATCCATATTTAAACAGGGAAACTGGCTGTGTTTTCTTCCCTTCTGAATTCTGTCTCAGTGTGTGTGGTGAAAATGTGAGTGGGAACAGGAAACTTAAAGGAATATTTTCTCTATAGTGAATGAACTTTATAAAAATTAAAATGTTTTGATGAGACTGTGATAGGATGAGACATGTTTTGATGGAAGATCAGGTAAGTTTAGGTTCCAGTCTATACTAACTGTGTGCACATTTTTCAGATAGGGTTTTAGGGCTTTCAGGCTTACAGTTCTGAAACTCCAAGGCTTGGGAAGCTTCAGTTACTAAGGCTATGGCAATCCAAATATTTCAAAACCAGCAGAAAGATACATTTCCCAGAGGATATTAGGCATTATTTCTATTTTGTAGAGACATTCTTCACTGGAACAGAATAAAGAAATATCCTGAACACTGCTATGCTAATTCTGAGAATTCAAATGGTTTCACTAAACAGAGTCATCATCTTTGTCCAGATCCAGGAAAGGTCCATGTTCTTTTTCAGTGACTGTGGTTCAAGTTATTATTTAAAACGGCAAAGTAAGATACCTAAAATATGCTGAATACACATAGGTTTCCAATATTTGTTAGCATACTTTAAGTTCTGAATACCACCACATATCTACCATAGAACTATAGACTGAGTAGCAAGTTACTCACCTCGTTACTAGTTCTTCTTCAGGTTTTTCTTGCTCTAAAAGGTGCTGGAAGTAATTCTGCAAGGCCTGAGCAGTTAAAGTTTTCTTTAGGTATGGATAGTAGAGGGGATGCCGTGCTATGACACCTATTAAGTATAAATGCTGTTAGTTGGAATAGGAGCTATTAAAACCTATTTATATTTATCCTTTCAAAACTGACTTGAGATCCTCCTCTTAACTCAAATTGTACATATGGATTCTCTTTAATGAGCTGAATAAAAAATGATAGTATGACAGCTTTCCCTCTGTTAGTGGAGAGGTAGTGTGGACCATGACATGAAAGAACACTCCCATACTAAGTGATTACTGGACTCTTTCTGGCTGCAAATGGTCCCTGAAAGACACTTCAAGGAAAACATCACCCAAACAAACTACATGCAGTTCTCTTCCCTTAGATGAATTGTATGGTTTAGGCAAGTAATCAAAATTAACCATAACAAGGTGTGATTAGTGACTGAAGTTGTTGCTGCACTCCTTGCATGAGATCCTGATGTAGCTGTGAGAAATCACAATGATATTTTTATTGCTGTAAATATACTTTTATAACCTTCAGGTAAATTTGTGCTGAACCTGACATTCCACAGCAGGGATCAGGAAAGCAGATCTGTGTCACAAGGATCTCTTTATCTGTGGACTTCAAAGCTAATTTAATCTTAGAGGTCAAGTTAGTTGTTGTTGTGGTTGTTTCTTAATAAATCAATAGTGTCTTTAGATATGAGAAAGTCTGTTATGCATCAATTATCATTTGGCAATGCTACATTTCAACAGAGGACAACATTAAGGAAAGAAAGGTGGAGGGGAAAAAAAAATGATAATACTTAAAAAAGCATTCTTTTGTTCTTCAACCCAAAACACAGTTTCACAAACAAGGCTAAGAAAACTATATTCCTACATAGAAATGAACAAAATTCATGATTTTTAGCAAGAGAGCTAAGAGCACATCAAATCCCAAACGCACCTTTAATTCACACTGAGCTTTGAACACCATACACTCTCATCTTCCAACAAGCAAGAGAGCCAATTGTTGCATGCAGAAGTAAGGAATAGAAGGAATTATTAAAAAATGAAAGAAGTAGCACAATCAATGCAAAGAAACTGCATACCGAAATACATCATTTGCATTAATAACATAATAAAAATATTCTCTTATAAGAAAAAATAACTTTGGTATGTCCTCACACTGTCAATTATTCATCCATATATGTTACAAAATTAATATATGGAAATATTATACATGATCAGGCAACCAAAAGATTATATTATGTAACACAGATGATGGAGTAGCCACTAATGTGTAAAGGAAATCCTAAAAAGGCATTCCTCAACCTTAGGGAGCTCGACTTTGCAGCACTAAATGAAGATCTTTCTTTGTATTATGACACGCAAGTATTTTTTCCTAATACCTCAGCACTACACAGAAACAGACACTAAATAGAAAACTTCAGACGCTTCATTAGTAAAATCCTTGTTTTATATGGATTAGTTTTCTTTCAGGACAGAGGCAATGAAAAAAAGAAATCAAGTGATGTGAGAGATTTTTGAAGAAATTAAGAAGAGCAACTGATATGTAACTCTTATTTGAAAATCTTACATCACTTCAGGAAGCAAAAAAAAAAGAAAATACCTATGTTTGCAGAGTTGCCTTTGTCTCCACTTCTAGTATAGGCAAGATCTTCTAAGCGGTAAGTATGGGGACCACTTGGTAGATCTATTAAAAAGAAAGTGAATACACTTTAATGATAGCTACAAAGAACAGAACATTTTTAAGAAGTAACTGTCATTTTAATTGAATGCTTTTATTATCTGTAGTATTCCTGGAAACATTTCTGATTCACCACCCCTACAGCTGATATGGCATCTTTGGCTTTTCAGTCCCAGCATCTCTATCAGATTCACCTCTGCTCCCGACTCACATGTAGACATCTCACACCCCAGTTGCCTTCTCCACTGCCTCAAAAGTGGCACCTCTCACCCTCTTAACTCCTTGGACACCAGCAAGGTGTCAGAACAGAGAAAAAAAAAAAAAAAAAAATCAGCCTTCTTGCTTTATGTCACAATGTCTGATGCTACAGCTGCTGGTGGCAGACACAAGAAGCAAATGAGCTATGTCTTTTTTTTTTTTTTTTTTTTTTTTTTTTTTTTTTTGTGGCCACATGCTTGTCACAGAAATTTAAAGTAACTGAAAAGTGGGTCTTGTAAACCAATTATTTTGGACAAACTTCATGTTGCAATACACAATTTGAAAATGGATCAGTCTATCTTTCCTGCATTGTTACTGCTTCTACTGAGCATATAAAACTATTGAGCTTCTTTTTGTGGTTTTTCAGGGAGTAAGAGACCCTGCACTAAAGACATTTCGTTCTATGCTGGCCAAAGACAAACTGTATTAAAAACTGTAATTATCTGATTTAACTTCACTCTCAAGATAGAAATAAATGTTTAAATTAGACTTAAAAACAAAACGAACACTGTGGTAAGTTCAAGTATGATTTAAATTAAAGTGCACCTACTATTAAGATATGTACTCTGTGAACCATGTCAGGTGATCAGATAAGCCCAGTCCAGCCCAAATCATCATTACCTTTAACTCCTTCTTGCCCACAGAGAACTGCTGACTCCTCAGACACGAGCTAGGCTGACCTGAAGAGCTTTAACAAAGCTGGGTAACAAACTATGCCCAAGTCCTACTGTCAGCAGCTTGCACTGTCCCTGTTGACAAAGGAGGCTGCAAGTCCATGTCAGTGGCAGCTGAACAGATCCAAAATGTTCATTTGAATATGGGGTGGGAGATAGCGAGGATGACAAAAATGCTTCTCTACAACATGACACATAATTTGTATCTTAATGCAGGGTACTTCATTGGTTGAAACAGATGAGGCAACACTTGAAAGAGTAAGTTTTTCGCTCCCAAATAGCAAAGTATCAGTGTTGAACTGCTTTACCTAAAGTTTTGTAACTTGTATTTGGTCACTGCTAAAAATAAGCTGAAAGAGTGATTACAGTTTAGTCTGGCACAATGGTTCTTTGTTGGTAAAAAGCCATGGTGGCATAAGATTTGAAATGGGGAAAGCATACAATGAAAGAGTTGACATGGGAGGCTTGTTCTGAGCTTGATGCTCAGTCTTTTCCACCTTCACTTCCATGAAAAATGCAAGCAGAGATGTTTAATGAAACTTGGCAGAAAATATTAAAGGATATATTAATTTAATTGGGGAAGATTACTTTAAGTATTTCAATTGAGAGGGGATTTGAAATAATTTCACTCAATACACAATTCAGGAAAAGAGATATAGTGCTCAAAGGCTGAAATATGAGAATGTTTAAAATTGTTTAAGCCATAGAAGTCTTTTCTCCATCAGAAATTTTACAGTCTTTAACAGTCCCCCTTTAAATAAAGTCAGTTCAAGACAGGATAATGATAAATGAGAACACCAGAACGCTATGTGATTTTTCTCTCATTATCTATTTATCGGGAAATTGTTTTCAATTAATAAACATCTTTAAAAAATATACTAAAGAATTCCCTTCAAAGTTAGGGTAAATGGTAAATGCAGATTCCACCCTCATAGAATCACATCTAGAAGCATTTCTGAAATCCATTTTCACATATTTCTCTTATCTATTCAAAGACAACTAACAGTCCCTCACACTTAAGATAACCATGAAACTAAGTACTTCCCTCCTTACTAAATGCTGACAAGAAAATGTTTCAGCAGAAATTATTCCTTCAACAGTCTAATTCATTTGTCCATTTCTCATCCATGCTGTTCATGTGTTAAGCCACAAGAGTAGGTAAGCATTTAGTCAGTCACCTACAGAAAACATCTCTATTTACAATTAAGGGCAAAAATTTAGATATTCTTCTCTGGGGAAATAATCAGAATTCTGCTGTCCCTCAGAAGTGGGTTTTTGCCTGAATAAAGGCTGAGGGTTCTGTATTTAAATGCTGATGTCAAACATCTCAGAAAGTTTTCTTAAATGGTAAGATGGTAACAGGGAGTCTAAGAGCTTTTTGTTTCTCCAATATTTAACACTGCAATCAACTTAAAAATACCTGGGCCTTTGTTATATATTACACAGCAATGACTTCCTAGTCCTGAATTCACCCAGTCTGGTGGTGCAAACCCCCCACTGCCCTCCTGGGATCTCCCAGGTATCAGATTCTGGAGTTATGCAAGATTTCCAACAGACTTAAGAGCTGAAAACACACATAAGAGTTGAACTTGTCTCTGTACAACACATATCCTTGCACTGAAGACACTGAATAGATGGGGAAAATGAACTTGTCATCCAGCATCACTGGCTTTCAAAAGGCAACAAACAGTCACAGATGTCTCAGTAAATTTCTTTACAAGATACAGAACATTAATAACTATAACTACTTGCTACACTCTTCTGCTACAAATTTTGAGAAATATGACTTGCCTGTATCTGGAACCCAGAATAAACCTTAACAATTGGTACGTATGCATAGTGAATTTTTTGAGTATACACATGCTTAGACACTTGAATTACTCTTTCATCATTAGCATTATTTTTAGAAATGCTTCTAAAAAGTAATCTTTAGGTACAGTAACCTCATTCAGATTTGAAACTATATAGCTACAGTCTGAAATGAAGTCTCCCATTTCTCTGGTAAGAAGGAATAAGGTAATAAAAACTCTGGACCAAAAGGGAATTATGGCATGTGCCAGACATTAAGAAATACCTATATAGTTCTGCCATTAGATAGAACATAATCTTCAAATGCCTAGCATTTTCAGTAACCTGTAACCTAGTACCTAGCTTGTATAAGTAACTCTGATAAAGGACTTCTTTTCCACTGGAGATATCCTGGCCTGCTCCATTCAGCTGACTGGTTTGCCCTTCTCAAGTTTCTTCTTCTCTTTCTTCAGGGTAGACTTGTTAAGACTTGGTTAGACAAGTCTTAACAGCAACACAGGAACTGTTATGCTGGATCATTTGCTTAAGGTGTTTTCTCTAAAAGTCACCATTTCCAGGCTGATCTAATTTTTGTTCCTTTCATAAAGGCTGCCGTACGGAATAGGGCCAAGTTTAAATTACTAAATGCTAAGCATTCAAAGTCTGTATTCCATTCTGAACATAATTATTCTGATGTAAGGTAAACCCAACTATTTCCAGGATTAACTAAGACTGTAGCATACTGTGAAATGATATTTCAATTTCAAGCCAGAGTTGTGTCTAAGACTTCAGCTTTCTGAATAACAATTTACTTGCATACTTGTCATAGTCTCAAATAAAGTATATATATATATATACACATACATACTGTGTGATGCTAATATTCTTCCTTGTAAGAAACATAGCTTAAAAGGTTTGCAATTAACTTAAAAATATATATTACTAAAGAGATAAGATACATTTCATGGAGAAAACATACCACACAATTTTCCAGGACAACTACAGCAAATGATACAGTGACAAATAAAAAGATGAACATACCTTTCAATTCACTGCTAATCGTAGGTGGATCAAGCGAAACAACTTCATCTGATGTAAAAGTGAGATCCTCCTCAAATGTCTCCACATGCTGCCCATTTAAAAAGAGGTTGATCTGGAAAAATAAATATTCAAACTTTCCAATTAGAAATCAAATGTAACATATCCAAATAAAGCACATCTCTAATTAAAGATTGATCTGGCACATTTTCAATAACAGCTTTATGAGTAAGGTTTTGTTTCTCCCTTTTTAAAAGTCACAAAATGAGCAGTGAACCATTATCTACCTGAAAGAAATCTTTGTGTAAGGGAAAAAGCATAACAATTAAGAGAAATGTTGTATCCCACTGGGTATGCTTTAAAGGAAGACTAATTTCTCTTTTTCCATGTGTCACTCTCTTGGCATTTTGAACCCAAAACTTAAAAGCTTCCAGCTCTTCCATGATACAACCCAATTTTCTTCTTAATGTCACTGTCTATGCCAGTGACAAAGTTTGCTTTGGATCCTAAATTCATCTTCGAACACATTTTCTGAAAGCAACTCACAAAAAGCTAAATTAGCAATGGATATTCTGGGTTTATGCTAAGATGAAAATATGAAATAAAAAATGCCATGCTGTTCATCTTGCAGCTACCAAATAAATGTGGAAAAAAAAAAAAAGTAAAGTCTGCTATTTCATGAGCTGACTGGGTTATTAAGGTTTAAGAAAAGGTTTCTTTGGTTAAATTATATAACGCCATCACATAGAAAAATGAAGTGAATCCATTTCATCTGCACTGGGGGGCTCCCAGGACTAAGACTCAGACACAGAACCAGGTTAAATTACCACAACAAAAGGACATGGACCAACTGAGCTGGAGCATTTAACAGTGCTCAGTTGTCAGAAAATGCAAGATAATTCTACTCATCTTAGCCCTCTTTCTTAAGATGTGTTTTAAAGAATAGCTAATAGTGACAAGGGCCTCCAATGCTTATGTTAGAGAAATACTTAAAAAATTAAAAGTATTTCAGAAAAGCTGTTCTTGCCTTCAGCAGGTTTGTTAGAATTTTTTTCCCTAGGGAAAGTTTTAGGTGACTTTTTAAAAATGAAAAAGCATACGTTTAAAATAACTCCTGTTAGCACTGTAAAACTACTGGAGATCCACTAGAAATCTTAAAGTCAGGACAATTGAATAAAAGTAGTGGAATCAACAAATGAGAAACAGAACCCAAACTGACACACAGAAATGTGTTATCAAACACAAAAGGACCCACTGCGACAATATTAAAATATCTGAAAATCTCCTTACTGAGGTTTTGGTTTTTTTTTTTTTTTTTGGTTTTAGGTCAAACACTGTACTACAGTTCTTTGTAACTGAACTTCCAATCTAGAAAAGCACTTACCATGCTCTGTAATCTCTAGTTACACCATTCTTGTTAATACATGGCTAAATCTTGAATTAGGTACCTCACACTTTTATGCAACCTATTACTGCAGTGTAACAGTGATAGATCACATGGCAGTTTTTAACAGTGTATCAGTGCATTCATTAGATAAGCTACCTCCAGTGTAAGGATTTTGATTTTCTATATTGAAAAGAATAAGAGAGAATGCTTTCTCTCCCTGTTACATTAGGTTATCATATTATTTCGTCTCACCAGCATTTTACCAAGTCCAGAGGAAGGGCTCACAAGTTTACATATAACTGATGAAGAAAACTGTGGTAGGTTAAACTTCCATAAAGATAATAATGTAATATTAAACTTGGCAAAATCCAGCTATTTTTATAAATCAAAATGTGACAATAAAAACAAGTACTTGAATTTCGTGAGACGACAAGAAGGTGGAATTTTTTTTTAAACTTTTTTCTACTATGCATTTTACTAACTAAATAGGATCTATTCTGTAAAATTAATCTTAATTTATTTCCTACTAATGTAAAGTACTAATCAAATAAGGTAATATTTGCACTTATTTGTGCCAAGCACTGCATGCGTGGTAAAAAGTGAAAATGAAACAGTCCTTATCTGAAATGTTTAGAACACTTACACTGATTACTGATAATAGTTTTGCAGAGTTGTTTTTTTAATCAATTAGTTTTTGTGTGGTTGTTTTTTTTTTTTCCTCCCCTCCTGCCTTTCACTTGCTGCATGTACAGGAAGCCTTTGACCACTTTTTCAATTAATGAGTGAGAAAACTCTTACTAAGTGGGAAGCATCATTATCAGGATGCCTTGGCACGAGATGCATGCAATAGCTAACATTTAGTTAAAGGCCTTGGAAAGAAAAGGGAAAATATGCACTTTTGTCTGCAGTTTCCAAAGGATAAATTAAGTATTTGGTGGCACTCTAAGAGTAGAAACCTACATTTATAAATCAAAATATTTTATGTTTTCAGAAAAATCAGTTTCTTCAAATTTACCTTGAAGACTTCAGTCTACAAAGAGGCACATGCCTAACAGAAAAGTAGTAGTGCTCTAGCTCAGTGTTTCACCTTGCATAGTAAATTCTTCCCTAGGACTGCCTACTCACCTGAAACATAACTTCTCAGCCTGAAAAATGCCCAAGTCAGCAGAATTTTTCCGATTACTTCAAAGAGAACAGTGCAGTCTTACCTGAACATTGTTTTTGGGGTAATAGAAGAAAAACGGCTTCAAAACTGGAGACCTAGACACACAAAGCAACAAATATAAATGCATTTACTGAGAAATTAACTGAAATGTCAGATTATAGATCTTTAGACTACTCATGCACTGGACAAGCACTTGGAAAATTGGAAGGTACTATGACCTATTAGCATGGTTTTGCAAACAATTCTAGAAGTGTAGATACATTACATTTCATTATGAAGAAAGTAATATTCTGTTGTTGTTGTTGTTTTTAGAAACAAACCCCACCCTCCACCCCCAAAAAACCAAACAAACAACCCCAAAACAAAAAACAAAGAAAGAAACAAAAACCCCAGAAAATTTTCAGAGGGGAGTAGGCAAAATACCAAAACATTTTCTTGACAAAGGAAGCACCTTCCTGACATTTTAAGTCTATTGCACAGTCATTAGCCCCATATTAATACCTAGGCTAGTTACTCACAGCTACTGAAAATGTATTTAGTTTCTTTCCCCATCCCCATGTGTGAGACAGACATATCTAAGTATTTGCTTAGGGACAGGAAAGTTTTATGCTTAGGGACAGGAAAGTTTTAGATCTCTCATGAATAAGTACAGAAAGATGAGCATATAAATCACCAGCAGATTTTAGCTGTATCTAGAAAAATACTGAATCAAAAGGGCATTTATTTTTTAGTATGCTCAACATTATTCTTTTTCAGCTTGCTCACATAATGGGCTCATGCTACACATTTTGTGGGATGTTCTGGGACATACAACCTCACCTTTCTAGGTGAAGTGGGATGCTACAGATTTAAGTTTACTGTGCTCATACTCCAAACTAACAGGTGCAAGAGAGATCTGGTCCAGAAATCTGCATATATTGGTACATGCTCAAGCTGCTGCCCTGCCGTAAAGTCACATTTAATGTTCTCCCCACAGCTCATTAAGCAAAGATATTGTTATGAGCTGATCAGAGATGTTACTCATTCATCAGAGAATTTTACTGTTTGCACACAAATCCTGTACCACTCACTACTATCTTCTTACCAGTCACTAAGCACGGTGTGCAAGAGAAAGACTTTTGCTGATTCTGTGGCTGCTGTTTCAAGGTGAGGGAGCTTGTGATAGTGCATGGTAGGAATTCTACCATCACACATCACAACTTAATGGGTAGGAGTTCACTTACACTCTGGGGCGCCCTCCAACAACTCCAGTGAGGCCAGGTGCTGGAAATGGAAATTAAATTCACAAAAGAACAGTTAAAGCCATCTTCAAAACACTCCATCTCATAACTTATTGTCACTTGTCATGTTCCTATAATGCACATTTAATAAATACTGAGAAGTATTACAGCTGTTAAAATTCAATTATATATTATAATATATAATTTATATAATTTAACATGACATATGTTCTCATAAATCAATAAAATTGAAAATTTTATACAAGTTAAAAAGACAAAACATATAAAAGGTACTATGACTTATACAAAAAAATTATTTGTTTCAAAATGTGTCAAGTATAAACTAGATCTTTAGGTTCTTCTGAAATTTTGCATGCAAGTGCCAGTCAGGTGATATATTTGACAGAAATGAAACTTAGCTCTGTTGGGGGGGTTTTGTTGCTGTTGTTTTGTTTATTTTTTAAGACAGCAGAGAAAAAATTCCCACATGAACCATGGTGTTTTAGTATTTGTTTAATATGACTTTGCTTACTAGATTAACTGTTTCAGATTAACTTGCATCTTTCCCTTTAACATTTTCACTGGCCAGCTTCACTTTTTTAAGGTCCTAGGTACTGCAGACCCTATTGTCTCTTTGGTAGATAGATAATTTAAGGTCTTAAATCGTTAGCATGATCCTGGATTTGCATTAAGTTAGCACAGCAACTAGTGCTCCTCTTTTTTCTTAATATCAGGCTGCCAGGCTTTACTACCATTAAACACATTTACTCAGCTCAGTATTTCTGAAAAAAACAGTTCTGCTCTCCTTTTTGTGGGCATAGCTCCTCACCCTCCTTTCTGGCATGAGTAGCATGCATCCATACTACTCCACATAGTATTGGCAGAAGAAAGAAATGATAAAGAGCATACATTAAATCAGTCTAGAAATTAACAGCCGAGTTAAGCAGGCACTTAAAAGCATATGCTGTGGAAAGCTGCCCACATACTATATTTACCCAAATTAATCCTGGTTAAAATCAAAGCTTCATGATTCCTCCAGGTGTGAATTCTCTGTTTATGCTCCAGACTAAATGCTATGTGGCTGTGCTGGTGAGGTACTAAGCTCTCCCTGTGAGCTGTTTTAGCTTGGAGTCAGTGCCCTGGTGATGTGGACACAGCAGTGGCAGTATGGATGGTACACCAACACAAAGATTAGAGAGTCTTGTCACACTCGTGTTCACTGGAAGTAGTTTCCTTGAAATAGTGGTTAGTAAGGTGTTTTAATCGAGTTTTTGAATCACAGAATCATAGAATCAGCTGGGTTGGAAGGGACCTCAGAGATCATCAAGTCCAACCCTTGATCCACTACCGCTGTGGTTCCCAGCCCATGGCACTGAGTGCCACATCCAGTCTCTTTTTAAATATCTCCAGGGATGGAGAATCCACTACTTCCCTGGGCAGCCCATTCCAATGTCTGATCACCCTCTCTGTGAAGAAATTCTTTCTAATATCCAACCTAAACCTCCCCTGGCACAACTTGAGACCATGCCCTCTTGTCTTGTTGAAAGTTGCCTGGGAAAAGAGCCCAACCCCCCCCCTGGCTCCAGCCTCCTTTCAGGGAGTTGTAGAGAGCGATGAGGTCTCCCCTGAGCCTCCTCTTCTCCAGGCTGAACACCCCCAGCTCCCTCAGCCTCTCCTCACAGGACTTGTGCTGGATCCCTTCACCAGCCTGGTTGCCCTCCTTTGGACCTGCTCCAGGACCTCAATCTCCTTCCTGAACTGAGGGGCCCAGAACTGGACACAGGACTCGAGCTGTGGCCTCACCAGGGCTGAAGAGGGATGCTGTTACACAGCTCTTATCTTGATCACACTTCTCTGTAATCAGAGACACATTTGGAAACAACAGAACTAAAATTTGGTGTATATGTGAATGACTGATTCAGAGACAGCAGTCACAGTTAATTAACCTGAAGTTATGGAAGAGGTCTTTTGCCTAAGAGCAGTCCACAATCACTCTGCCAGCTTGGCCACTGTGTTTTACTAACAGTACTTGAACATTTTAACTAATTCACAAGATACGTAGACTTCACTGGCTTTATTTTTAGTCAGAAACTGAAAACACAAACCAACCAATCTTAAAACCTGGCAACCTTTAGAAGGTGCTGCAGCTGAGGACAACTAGAAGGGTGTCCTGGTTAGGGCCATTAAAGGGATTAGGGTTGTCATTAATTACTCCTTTTTCACCAAAAAAAGCCTTTTTCTAGCACAGGAAAAAAAGAATGCCTTTAATAAAAAAAGCACCATGAATAACCAGCTCTCTAAGCACTACGTTCTGTTGCAAGAAATATGTTAGTAGATATAAGGTGAAAAAATCCCTTACTTTCATGTTAAACAATTTTAAACAATCCACTGAAGATGCAACCATATACATATTGCCCATGCACTCATTCAAGCAGAAAACTGCCATTCAATATTAAAGCCAACTGCACATATTTTACTAAAATATGCACCTGGTTTGTTTATTTAGGTTGCTGGGGGAGGCTGGATATGGTAAGGTCACGTTGAAAGTATAGGTTAATAAAGTCAGTTTTAATTATCTGTGGATTGCCACATGGCTCACTTCCTGCTAGGCAGCTGAACTGCTCATTAAGGACACCAGATTTTGCTCTGACATAAATTTCAACTTCCTGAAAGCTTTCAAAGAAAGCTCTTCACTTGCCTGCTCTCACACAACAGAACTTGGCTCCTACAACAAAGTGCTTCTCTAAACACCACCAAGACATCAATCCATCTAAAAGCAACCCCTGCTCACACCTTGAGGCTACAATAACCTTCTAGTGATGCTCTTGCTGGCTTTGCAAAGTTCTCCCCAACAAGCTACTGTAACAGAAAATCCACACAACAAAGCTACACCAATATCCCAGCTGCAACATTATTAACTTCTATCTTCCGATTGTGCAATTTGTTGTTTATGTTAACCTAAGTAAGAGGGGAATGCTTCAAAGTGCAGCTGAATTTCATCTGCATGCAATTTCTTTCAGCAGAGAAGAGGAATGAAATTATAAATTGATTATGGCTTCTAAGCAGTGATTTGTTACTTGTGACACAGCACCAGAGCACACCACAGCACCTTAACCCAGTGCTCAGATCCCCATTACATTCCTCCAGCAAGGCAATGGAAGCTGAGGCACAACCAGGTAATGGTGGGTTTGTTATCATGGACATCCCTACTTCTGCAAAATTAACTGTTATCTCCTCAGATCAACTCTTGTCCCAGGACACATTCTTTTAAAAGAAGATCCACTCAAGCTGTAAAGCATGCTTGCTTTACACTGCTTGCATACATACCCACACAGAGGCTCTACCTCCATCCTTTCCCAAAGGAGACTTTACCTTTCTCTACAATAACATGAATAACTTGCCAGACTTGTAGAGACTATCACCCAGGCTGCAGTATCAAGCCAGTAAGATTATCAGCTAAGTTGAAGCTCTTGATCTCCTTTCCCAGGAATTTTACATGACCACTTCTTGCTCACAGAGCTCCATTCATTAGTTTCTCAAAGTAGAAAAAGCACCACTAAGCACGTCACCCCATCTGCCACTCTTGAACAAGTTGCTTCACTTCAAGTTGATGAACAACTTGCCACTACTATCTGCCAGCTTCTCTGACTCAGAATAGCACAAAAGTGATGCACTGCAAAAGGAGCTGAATGCCTGAGACCTTCCTTTTACTCTTTATGAACTGTTCATGTTCATCTCTAGGTACAGTATTTGTCTGCTGTAAAACTCATCCAGTGACAGACCTGCAAATACTAAAGCTCATGTATGTTATGCTGGAAAAGGCAGCAATTTTCTGAAAAAAAATCATGAACAGTGGTAGCAGGCAAACAAGAGCACTGGGAAAACCAATGCTGCTCTCAGCCAGGGCTGTCACAGCTTCCCCCTCCTCTTCCTCTGTCACTCATTCTTCTCCCCTCCCCTGTACCAGCTCTGGTATTCATGCAAACACTCAGGTATTCATGCAATCACTTTAGTGGATCCACTAAAAAACATCCCTGGCAAAAAGAATGCTTGAAATGGGCCCAAACAGGTACCTAATTTCAATTTCACTATGTTCTAATATATTATAATCTATGCCACAGATATGACTGCCTGCAAAATGCCCCACGGGAGGAAAAGCTCCAGCTGGAACCTGCAAGCAACCTACAGGACACAAATTCCCAGAAGAATGAGCTTCATTCCTTCCAGCTCCTACAATTCCCCACTGGATTTTCTAATGGTCTGAGAGCCTTAAGTTTTCCCTCTTTAATAGCTCCTCTGTCCTATTCAAATCCTACTTTAATGGTCACACCCAATTTTGGCTTATTATTTCTTATTCTTTAACCTACTTCTGTCAAAACCAATAAATATTTGCATACAAATTTGTGTATTTTTCAACAGAATAAAATATAATGCAATATATGAAAGATGATAGACTGCAATGAATATTTTGTAAAATACTTTGGAGTAAAAAAGCCTGGAAATGCTCTGGCTAGTGGAAATCTAAAAAGCTCTAGCTACTTTAAATTCAAAAGGTGACACTTCATGAAGTCCCAAATGCAATGTCTCTTGCTCCACCATCCGTAAATGGATTGTCTTTTATACTTCTAGTGACTGAATTAGCTCAACCAAAAGGTTATTCACTGCATATTCTAAGGGATGAAGTACGTACTTATATAAAAAAAAATTGACAAGTCTCAAAAATGATGCCTGAGAAGTGACAGAACTAGACAAATCTGAAACCCAAGGTTTTATATTCAACAGTTCTAGCCATGTAGTTGAGTTTTTACAGGGGTCAGTTGTACATTCTTAATTATTTTATGTCCTCAGACAGGAGATATTTTGAGAATATTATTGCAGAAGATAAACTGGGAGCTACAGTAAACTGCTACAACAAGGTCATTTCTGCAAGTATCTTCCAACACGCTTAGGAGATCAGTCATAATATTTACATATACTCAAGCACTTTAAAATCTCAAGTTGTATTAACCAGCTGTCATCTTAGTGTCAAACTCCGGTCATTTTCATGTGCAATAAGGGTCAGCACATGATTTCAGCTATTAGTAAAACATTTCTTAGCTACTGAACTCCTATTAAAATATAAATGCCAGTTTCCCACAGCAAGGCTCTTCCCGAGCCTCTTCTACACAGCATTTTACTCAGAATAAAATATCTGATTTAAGGAAGAGAAAATAAATACACTGCACCAGCACAAATTATTTAAATGCTAACCATATGGCTGACTGGACTACACATAATGAAGACATTTTCACTGAGCAGTACAAACCTAGTCTGTGATTGCTGGCTTTTATGAAGTGAGGATGAATTTCTACAGAGTGGGCAATACAGAGCTTCTGCAGAACTGCCCTGAACTCCTACAGGCCACTACAGGTTTAAAAATCTGAGTCTGTGTGTCTAAGATACTTCACTGCCAAGTGAGAAAAAGCTTACTTTATAGAGCAGGAAAATAGCCCCAAAGATCCCACTATTAAGACTGAACACTACAGACACACTTAAAGCTTTGGTTTTTTTCAGGAGACCATACATGCATTGAACAAAACCAGCTTGCTGTTTGCTATTAAAAAACCTGAGAAATAAACAGAAAACATACTTCTAGTTTAACAAACTCAGATGTGAAATGCAAAAAAAAGATACAAAGATTTGACTATGTGTGTCAGTCTTTTTTTTTTTTTAAATAGATTGTATTGCTATAAACCCTTCAGAAGAGCATAATACAAATGAAAACTGATTAAGTGCTCACACTAACAAACTAAATACCATGCTCCACAGAAGTTTACAGAAAAAGATTTCCATTCCAAACACAAAATAAACAAGAAATCACTCTCTAATGTATGGCATGTCTATATACAGATCAAATTCTTTTTTGGCCTTCAGAATCTCATTTGCAATTTTAATAGTTCTTCAGAAGCCTTCTGTGCAATTACACTCATGTGCTCCACTAGTCTTCAACAAGTATTACAACTGCTTGTATCAGTGTGGCCAGCAGGACAGGATGCACGGATGAGCTGAGGCAAACTGCAGGAGGTTCAAGGCCAAGCACCGCGTCCTCCGCTTCGGTCACAGCAACCCCATGCCATGGGACAGGCTGGAAAGTTGCCTGGCAGAAAAGGACCTGGGGGTGCTGGTTGACATCCAGCTGAAGATGAGCCAGCAGTGTGCCCAGGTGCCAGCAACAACATCCTGGTTGGTATCAGGAATAGTGCAGGCAGCAGAAGGGAAGCGCTTGTTCCCCTCTGCTGGCACTGGGGAGGCTGCACCCCAAGTAGTGTGCTCAGTTCTGGGCCCCTCACTACAAGAAGGACATTGAGGGGCTGCAGAGAGTTCAGAGAAAGGCAACCAAGCTGGTGGAGGGTCTGGAGAGCAAGTCCTATCAGGACAGGCTGAGGGAACTGGGATTGTTTATTTTGGAAAAAAGGAGGCAGGGAGGAGACCTTATCACTCCCTCCAGCTACCTAAAAGAAGGTTGTGGTGAGATGGGTGCTGGCCTCTTCTCTCAAGTAAATAATGATAAGACAGAAGGAAATGGCCTGAAGTTGCACCAAGCGAGGTTTAGAAGAACTTCTTGTAAGTTCTTTTTCTAAGATATTTGCAATAACTTCTTCACTGACAGAGTAGTCAGATGCTGGAATAGGGTGCCCAGGGATGTGGTGGCATCACCAAGTCTAGAGGTATTCAAAACCCATGTAGATACAGCACTTCAGGACATAATCCAGTGGGCATGGTGAGATTTTTTGTTGGTGGTGGTGGGGTTTTTTTGGGTTTTTGTTTTTTTGGTGAATGGGTGTTGATGGTTGGATTCAGCGATCCTAGAGGTCTTTTTCAACCATGAGAGTTCTGGGATTGTGTGATTGTCCCCAGTAATCAGCACTGGTGAAGCTGCACTTTAAATACTGTGTTGAGTTTTAGGCCCCTAACTACAAGAAGGGCATGGAGGTGCTGGAGAAGAGTCCAGAGAAGGGCAAGGTGAAGGGTTTAGAGAACAAGTTCAACAAGGAATGCCTGAGGGAACTGGGATTGTTAAGCCTGGAGAAAAGAGGCTGAAGGGAGACCTTATGGCTCTCTACAGTTACCTGAAAGGAGGCTGCAGTGAAGTGGGGGCTGGCCTTTTCTCCCTAGTAACAAGTCACAGGACAAGAAGAAATGGTCTCAAGTTATGCCAGGGGAGGTTTAGGTTGGGTTTCAGAAGCAACTTCTTAACCAAAAATGTAATTAAACACTGGAATAGGCTGCTCAGGGAGGTGGGTTGAATCCCCATCCCTGGAGGTGTTTAAAATATGTATAGATGTGGTGCTTATGAACATGGTTTAATCACTGGACTTGGCAGAGTCTATTTTGCAGAACACAAACACACACATCTAGGATGCTGCCTCTAATACAGCAGCACTGGAAAATCCCATGGACCAGAGCAGGAGCTCGTAAGACTTCCCACCTTTACTCTAAACCATCAAAAGGAAATCCTTTCTCTCTCTTCTCCTCTACTCCTCATTCCTTAATCTGAGCCATCCTGACTCCCCTAACATTGGTGGAGTCCCTCTCTAGCACTTCTTACAGGAAAAGCAGAACCATCATTGTTCTGGCTTCTGTTCCCAAGGTCACTGTACATCTATCCAGCTGGAGTTTTACTTTAAGTCTTGCCAATGAGCTCTGTGTTTCAAGACAAGTAGTGAGCACTCCTTATTCTGTTTTTCACAGCAAATTCTGGCACCCTACAGCACTGTCAGAAACTAAGCATCATTGAGCTGATTCAGTTATTACTAAACCACTAATTATTGTTTGGCAGCATTGAGCTTTTTTTTTTTTTTTCTAAGTCTCCATGAAGAAAATAAGAAAGACTCTTCAAAACCACTGCTTTAGAAGTATTTCACATCAACAAGCAGCCTACTAAGCATTTAGATCTCAAGTATGACCCTTCTCAGCATACATCAAGTTTATCTGTGCAAGTAATACAGAAATCTACCAAACAACAGCAACTGAAAGAACTGATTGTATGAAGCATTCTCAACATATTTTCAACAAATTAAAAATATTATTATTTGTGGGGCTGCTCAAGCAGTCAGAAGCATGTCAGTAAACAGCTCTGATACCCTCTGACACTACTAATTTGGCACAGAGGCCAAAAACCTTGGTGCAGTCCTATACCTGGCAAGCAGAAGTGTTATTTATCACCAGATGTCCCAGATGATTCCAGGAATATGTACTTCCCAGTTGCTGCTCATTATTATAAGTTCTATAAATTCAGTTGGGTTTTTGTTTTTTTGATTTTATTTTTTAGAGGATAACTGCTACAGCGTGTTCTAAACTGTCTAAGCTGTTCCTTTAGTATAAAAAAAACCCTACACTACTTAACCTGATTCTACACAGGATCACATCTGTTTCATTATGAAGAGCCCTGATAATAAGAATTGAAAGCTTGCCAGCCACTCTAAGACACAGTTGTCACATACAAATACCATGGTAACTCAGTTTCAATAATTTGCATACTCCACCCAACCCAGGTATTACAGGTTTTGACTTTTCTTTCTGTGAAGTGTAACAGTGAAAGGAAACACTGAAGCCTTAAGAATCTTACCACTTTCAGACTTCAAACAAGGTTCAGCAGTTGCTTTATAAAAGCAGCACAGATTAAGAATATGGAGACAAGTAGACATCCACTAGCTTCAGCTCTACCAAACCAGGAATTGTTTTAATACACCCAGCTTTTCTTTGGTCAAAAAGTTGTTTGCTAGAGGATTGCTTATGCATAGACAAAATATAGAATGAGCATAGCTCTTTACTTTCAGGTATGTTACATAGTCTACTTGAATAATGCAAAAGGAGAAACCAATTATGAATCCCTAACTAATACACAGCAATGGTAGTTTGGTCCACCTGTGAAAATGCCATCTATCATTCATTAGAAAAAACAGCCTCGAGAAGCAACTTAGATTTGTGCTAAATGCTAATGTAACAACCAGCCTTCAAAATTGCTAAATCATAAAAAATTATCATATTGAATACTCATGCTTAGTTCTATATGATCTGTAGACACAACTTTGAAAAAAATACAACAAACAACAAACCCACCCTGCTACCATTGTAAAGACTAAAACACAGAATGTGCACTCATCCATATGTAGATGTAAAATATCTGAGCTCCAGTCCTCAAAAAAAGCTGTCCAACTTTTAAATAGATAATAAAAATGAATTAATATCCATAACATAAGCAGCAAATCACAACATATGAATATGCTACTTACAACTGAGATGGATATAAAGGTGCCACAGAAGTGACTTTGGAGAGGAAGATAAAAATAAAAGAAGAAAGAAAAAAGACTACTCAAAAAACCCCAGCAGGTCTTTCTAGAGAGGGAAGAGAATCCAATGACAGTTTTAGGAAAAACTTCGAGTTTCTTCTTTGGGAACAAACATTTGCAAGTGTCATTTCATGCTGGGTGACCCTTAAAATAAACACTCAAAACTAAGACACAATTAAATCAGACTATTTTGACCTTACCTCACCTGTCAATTAAAAAAAAAAAAGTTACAATAGTTGCAGTATACTACAAATTAATACAAAAATAAATGTTAAAGTCAGATTAACTTGAGTTTAGACTTCATAGTGCAGATCAGAATTTAAGTTGGGTACTTAATATGCACTCTGATAAAGGACTAGATGCAGGTCATTAGCATTCTCATTGCAATGTTGTACTAAAAAGTTTTTAATTGATTTTGAAAGTTCTAATTACCTACACAAGCAGCTACACATTAAAGCTGTCAGAAGTGCAGTAGTATCTACAAAAATCCTTTGCTGTAACATCAGATAACTACATGCTGAAAAGAACCTTCAAATTCCTCAAACTTTACATAAACTGCAGACAATACGGTAATTTTTTCCCAGCTGAGTAACATTCTTAATGTTTATTGGCACTGAAGTCTAATAAAACTACTGAGTTTTAATAACATGGTAAAACAGAGTATAACAACATGGGCAGGAAAACAAAACACAAATGAGGAAAAGGAAAAAAGACAGGAAGGGACAGTAGCAGCAATAGAAAGAAATTCTTCAAGGAAACAAAAGGTGGATTTTTAGAACTTTTATAATTTTGCTAATGGCTACAGGTGCCATTTCTACATATAAAATACCTTAAAAAAATTAAAATACATACCTTTTAAAAATATAATTATTATTAAAAATAATATATTTAAAAATATATAAATAACTTTTAAAAATTTAACATTTCACTATGGCCAGTGTAATGAAGCTGAACATGACTAGGTCTTTGGGTGCTAGTAATGCTCAGATTAAAAAAAACCAAACCAAACTTAACCAAAAAGCTTTACAATTCTTAAATGTTAAACATCAAATGTTAAACATTTACCCATTCCAGTTCCGGCTGGTGCAATCTCTCTGGAGAAGATTTCTACAGCTTCTTTTTGTTTATGGTGTACAGCAAGCCAAATAACAGCTTCCCGAGGTCCCTGCTTCAAAAAACTAGAAATTAGATTAGCCTAGAGGCAGAATTTGAGTTCATTTTATGAAAAATAACTGTCACTCAGTATTCAAGTTAAATCTAATGGAAATGTTTAATGCTCACTCCTCAAATAACTATAACAGTACTATATAAGAAACTAAATACTCTGCTTCACTTTCAGTGGAATTGGCAAACAAACTTTCCTCTTAATTGCATTGAGAATACTTTAGGGTCAAGCTAGAGAATCAAGTTTCCTTCTCTTTTCATCAAGAAATAAGCACATCTGCTCATGAAGCATAATTCAAATGTCATCCTTGAGAGTTAAATGGGAGAACAGAACATGTAAAAGCAACCACATTTCCATGGAAGAGAGCAACTACTCTTCTAAAGGTAAACTTGACCAGTACTCTGCTCCCTTCTCTATAGCCAACTAACATACCCACTCTTGCAGAAAAGTAGTCTCTCTCAGTTAAGATTTTACTTGTCTAAAAAAGTATTTTCTGTAAGATCTACCACTGGAATAAATACACTGGCAAAAGCCTTAGAGTGAAAATTAGGTCTCACTGAGGAAAAAGACTGGTTTTACTTAAAAATTTGCATCCACCAGGAAGTACCACTTTTAGTTTACCTTTAACATTTTTAGAGATTCAAACCTGCTTAAAATACAGGTCTGTGCCTAAGTGTCTCTTGGTTGCCCTTGTGCTTAAGGACAATTATTTCCATCATGGATACAAAAAGGAACTGCACAAGATCTCAAAAATCAACTGGTCAGGAGTTTCTTGCACAGCTTTAGTTCAGCTATGAAGCTCTGCAGCAAAGTATTTCCTTTCTCCAGCAGTCAGCTCTCTGAATGTCAGATTTTGTTAATCCAAAGGTTCTTTGATAACTTTACATGAACTTCTTGGCTTACATCAACCCATGTAAAATTCAAAGAAAAGGTGCTTGACTACAAGACACCTGAGGAATTTTTTCATGTCCCTTTTAAGGTCAACAGGACAGGATGCATTTCAGGAGAGCATGAAAAGCATACCAATATTTAGGGTGACTTTTTGTGTTATTCTACAGAGCTCAGAGGATTTTGCAACTGTCTAAATATCCTACCTAAAAGAATTCTTGTAGATTTGGTAGCTGTTCCACTAAAAATGTAGAAAAGCAAAGCAAAAATGAACACAGATCTATTTAGGACACTAAAGAGGACATTTTCCTGGAAGAAAATAACATCTGGATTTTTGGAAGATTCAAGCCTTTCTCAAGCTATGCCAGATGTTTGCTATACCATATATATATATATATATATTAATATAGATGAGTAAATAACCAATTGTTAGTATATTCCAATGTTCTTCCTTACATATAATAATTTCTGAAGCATTTAATAGCTTCCCAATACTGCATAAAATCATGAGGAGTATTTTACAGTAATAGTTTTCCTCATAGTGTAACACTTTTAAAGAATTCTTAACAAAAAGTGTATTTCTTTACAAATACACAAACCAGGGACAGTTCTGAAAATATCAAATACTTAACAGATGGGAAGGACACAGATGCTGCTAGAATTTAAGAGCTCCAACTTCAAAACAAAGGGGTTGAGGTGTGGAGCAGAGAGAGTACATTTTTTTGGTCAGAGAACAAGAATAGAGCAATGACTCCTTGAAGAACTTCTTCTTCCTCTGAGTTAAGGAAAAGCATCACCCTACAAAGCATCAATTTTTTTCATTACTTAACACTGAAAATACAGAAGAACCTTTTTCCTATCAATAGTATCTCTCCTTTAACAGATAAAAATAGGAGAGAAAAGATAAACACCTTGAGGCTGATATTATATGCAGGCAATTGTTAAGAGTAAGTGAACTAAAACTGAGGTCAAACAAAACTACATCTCTTCTATCTTGACATGTGTTTTGATGTTTATTCACTACCTTAAATTGAATGGGTATCAGTGATTTCAAGAACTGGAAGTCCAAATCAGCTCTAAATTACTTGAAGCAATTACTAATTTACACTGCTGGCAGTAAAAAAATATGCTAGATTATTACACCTAACAAAACATCTATTTACTCAGAATTCCAGGAAATTTAACAGTATCACAACAGAACAGTCTTCACTCCCCACCCTCATAAAGATCTAGCACTTAACATTTCAAACTTTAAAAAAAAAACCTTTTTTCTCTTAAGGATAAGCTGAGAAACTACACGCTGGATATGGACTCCTAAATTACCCCTTTTTAAACACATTTCCTAAGTCTAGGGCTACTTATTTTAACTGCTCATATTTCAGTAAAGCTGCATTCTTTAAAAAAAATTACATAAACCACCAGATTGAATACTAACTTTTGAAATTCCGTAGTCTTGCATATCACTACTATTTTCTTGTGTTGTGTACAGTTCTTTTTTTCCCCCAAAAGCAAAACCCTTTAACATGTCAACATTCAAAAACCTTAAATCAATTTCAGGAATTTAAGTAACTTCAGCAATGCAGGAGCATGGATGTACTTCCTACTAGCAGCTGCTGAAATGGTGTTTATCATAATGTTATAATATGCTGCACCAAGCATTTTAGCTACTGTAAGAGTATCCCAAAGAGACCATTATGTTAACAGCCTACTAAATCCTCTATTCCAACTCAAATACACAGCAAAATCCCAACATGGACAAGCTCACTTATGTCAGCTTATACCAAGCAAGGAGAACTTCCTTAATTTACAGCTGGTGATCAGCTAAAACCCAATAATGAAGGCTCTTCTTGGTTTAGTATCTTTAAATTTAAGTCCTAAAGATTCATGAAGTTGAAAGATTATTTTTCTCTACTTCCTTCTATAGTAGCATATCCACACAGAGGTAACTGTAATAATAAGGGTACTGTACTGTAATAATAAGTATAAATGCTTTTTTCTTTCCTAAGTATGATATACTCAACAGGGAGACACACAGAGTTCAATTCTCAGTCTCCATTTTCCAGCCTGGAAAATACTTGCCACAGTATGATCATGTATGAAATCCTGTAAAATCAACTAGAATTTTCATTAGTTTATCTTGATACCCGTGTAGGGAAACCCTAAAATAAAAATCTAGTAAAGACAAGGTAGAAGAAATTATGTTACTCCATCAGATCATGTATCACTGAAATGACAGAAATTTCCTTCTACAAATACAGAAACAGATGTCCTGATCAAGATAATATGAATAAGAAAGCAATCAAACTATTGTTTGGAAAATTGTTGCTACACAGAAAATATGCAGCCATGCCACACATGCTTTTCATTAAACTAATACAAACAATAATTAACAGAAAATACTTTTGCAGAAAACATACTCATGCATTCACATATGCTTCCTGGTTCTCAACTGTATCTTGCTTTCAACATTTCATTTAAGTTCTATGTTTGAATCCTTGCAAGATGCAATGGTGTATGAAACTAATAAACTGAATCCTGAAATAAGCTGAATTCAGAGTTGGTGAATCCAGTGTTAAAAGAGGACATACAGGCTATTTTGGAGTAATTAAAACAAAAAAATAGCAAAATGAAGCTATACTTCATCAAGTCTTTATAATGTGTTGTGAATTGGTTAACAGCAGGTTAGTAAGAAACCAACTGACATAGCATATACAGTTTTTATATAGCAAAATCTAATACCTGGTGGTACTTTTGACATAAAACACATCCAGTATTTCCAAATCACAACCCATTAATGCTGTGACACTGTTCTAACTCCTTCTTCATCCCCAACAGAAAACCACAAAGCAGGAGATAACTAAAAATCAACCACCACGTGGTTAGTTACTCAATGCTGTTTCAGGTCCCTTTCTTGCTCATGCTGGGCTGGTGCTGACAAAGTAAAGCTGTCAGGGTGGCAAGCAGCAACCAGGTAAGCAGCCAGAGAAGACTGAGAAAGAAAAGAAGGGAAGCATATCTTGATTCCTCAAAGATACTTTCTGCTGTCAGGAAAAGTCAGTACTCCACACAGCAACTCAGACTACAGTGTAAAGGCTTCCCTAAGCCTCAGATACAGAGTGATCTCAGAGATGCAAAGGCAAACCTCTGCAGCCACCCTGACAGACCTGCCTGCAAATTAGTCCTGCCACACCAGGTATCTACACAGAGCTCCAAATATTGTTCAAATAATTGTCTTGGTATTCACATACATATTTGCTTCTCCTCTTTAAATTTAACTGGTAGAATCTTCAAAGTAAGAACTGTTTTCCTTATGTGTTAACACACTGCCTAACATAGCATGGTCCTGGTTTTCAGCACTGTTATTTGCAACCCAAACAACCAAGTCTAATTTTGTATGGAAAGACACAGCAGGAAAGAGCATTTAAGAGACTACATTATTCCTACCTGAAGGCCCAATGGGTAGATGTGTTCTTAAATATTCTGTGACTTTTTATTTTAAATATAAAAGCTCTACTCTTTTTTCTCAAGTTATTATGACTGCTTTTTCTAGATGAAAATTCTGGTTAGTTTTCTCTAAACTGCTGGAGGAACTGAGTGAAGGGAGAAGGCAATAGAGCCATTTCCTGAATTTCAGCTTTAGCTCTCACATCCTATGTCAGGCATGCATGGGAAGCACAAAGAATGGAGATAACACTCTATTTACTTTCACTCTAAGACCTGGGAACTTAGGCTGGAAATACAAAAATACTACAAATATTTCTTACCACATGGAAAAAAAAATTAATCTACCATAAGCAAGGCAAACTGAGCAAAATGGAAGAAACTGCTCTTTTTCAAAATTATTATTCACTCTGTAAAACAAGACAGAATACTCTGTATGTACAGAAGACAGACAAATTCAACATCTGGACCATCTGCTCCTATGTTTCAAAATTTTGATTCTACAATGTTATCATTGGAGGTTTTAGGGCTCTAAAAGGAAAAAGACCACATTATAAAGCTGGTTCATCAGGAAGCAACCCTTACTACTGTGCAGAATGAAACTGAAGCCCAAGCACCAAAATGAACAGCTGTAGATACAACTTGCCCTATTTCTAAGAAGTTGGTTTCTATAGTAAAAAGCTCAGTTCTTCACCACATCACATTTCTATTTCCTACACCTACAAAATGTCAGCTATTTTAAGTGTTGAAGTTCCTAAGTTAAAACTCAGAGCTGATTTTTGCCACACGTATCTTAAGAGTTCTGCAAGACTGCCATTGATGAATCAGATGCTACTGTTTTGGAACAAACAAAGCTATCTAAATATTTAAGTGCATGTAAGTGAGGACAATATATACATTCTTTTCCATGTAGAAAGGAGTTTTATATTCTACATCAGGAAAACAGGCCACCAAAATCAAAGCTGCAGTGGCAATGGCCATAATTCATGTTCTTATATATGAATTCATAAAGCAACAAAATATGATGCAGAGTTATATAGCTGAAGCCTGTTACACAATCTTGAAGTTGAACTGGTAACAGCAATTCTTCCATTTCCTGACTCCGCGGCCTTTATAATGTGGTCTTTTGGCTAACACAACTTAAATCTACATCATAGGAACTTTCATGACAAGGTATTTCTTTAGATGAACAAAATCAGAAGAGGCTACAACATAATTTTCATAAGATTTCATATTAGTGCTCTGGAAGACACAATACTGTAAGGACCTTGTCAGTGTTAATTTTGTACACTAAGTAGTGACACTGAATTTTTGCAAGATGACAGGGTGAAATTCCCTAGAGGATAGTGACTTCCTTAAAAGTTGTAGAAAAGATAACATTGAGAGATTAAGAGAGGTCAGTAAGAGTTTAAGAACACTCCACTGAATACTTACACCATCTATACTCCTTCTAGCATGAGGTCCATATGTATCTTCAGACCCTAAAACCTGTATGTTAACTGCACTGTAATCTTCATACCCAAGCTGACTGAAAATAAGACGAGTCCTGCAACAAATGATTTTTTTTATTAGTAAACTGCCTCAAAAAGATTATCTTCTCATCTGAAGTAACCCTGTGTGTTCCACAGGAGATAGCTCTGCCATAGAAACTGGACTACGAATACTTTACACTAAATAAATATATCTGAATACTACAAATAAAGCAATTACTGACAAGGAATTTATGCCTCTGAATATATCCCTAGGTTTCAAATTGAGCCTTTTGTTTATTCAAGTTATCTGAAAGATGACAGGCAAAGACAAACAAATGAATATCAGATCTTACTTTTATCTTCAAAACAAATACAGCTTGAAATGTGATTATTGTATATGCAATCTTTTCTTCATTTTCATACTGGCAATTCAGTTCTTAACTGTTGCTGATGTAAGGCACAATGAACTACTAATAAACACAGGAAACTAACCCATTATTAATATCACAGGAATCAATGAAGAAAAATCAAACTGAAGATGGATTTTTTATTTCAACCTTAAAGATATTTATTTTGGATTAATGAACATATGACTCAAATGTCAAAAAGTAGATAAAGTTTTTAAAGAGAACTTTTCTTCATTACTCATGCTTCCACTCTGGCCCTGAAATCTCAAGCTCTTCCTATAAGGATATTTCCACCAAAAGTCCATGGTATCAAGAGTGCCAAGCTTGTCCATTCATGATTAATAATGAGGATGAGAGTTACCTTATTTTTATACACCATGAAAACACACACACTGCTCTAAAAGAGACAGGAATTAATACTGGTTTTTGACAAATAATTAAATCTGGATTAAATAGGCTATTAGCAACATCTCTTAGAAAACAGCCTAACTCTCAAGAACCAGAACTGAAAATTACTTCTATATTTAAAAATAAAAATAATATGAAGTCCAAAATAAGTAAAAAAAACTGTTAAAAAATAAAAAAGAAGTTTTAAAATAATTCAAACATTAAAAATAGTCCTATTTATTAACACATTGGAAACTGGAAAAATAAGCTAAATTCTGAAGCACCTAAACTTTTTTCTCAACAATCTTCCAATAATACCAATCATCTTGCTATAAACAGATGAAGGTGGTTCACACACCACAAATGAGGTAATCTTTCCTTTGATGTACACAAAAAAGACAGATACTTGATTTAAGGTATCTTAATTTGTAAAACCAGGTCTGCAGTAAGGTATTTTAAGTTATTTATCTACAAATATTACTATTAGACATACCAGAGTTCAAAAAACTTTCTGTGGAAAATTTTTAGCCCTTTCACATGTCTGGTAATGCAACAGAGAACCATCAAAAATAAAAGGATACCAAAGACTACTCCAAAGAGAGTTTTTCACACATCTACTGTCAAGTATCTCCCGCTTTCAAAAATGAACAAACAAATAATGGAGATGCATGTAAGGAAGAAGAAAAAGAAGTCACATTACAAGCTGCCCAAACTGCTTAATGTCTTAGGCTGCCAACTAATCTGACCTGTACAACTGAAGCACTTCAAATTTGTGCCATTTATTCTGTACCTGTTGTCACTAAAGACTACAGGGAAGAATTTAATCTAGAATAGACTAGAAGCTAAAAGATCACATCCTTAAAGACATTCTCTTGCAAGAGGAATTTGTGGAAAACTGAAGTTAGAGTTGCCTAAGAGATGTAGTTCCTGGTAGAGCATTCTCTGACAGTGATCAGCATAGCTTCTCTTACTCTACATCTGTGCTGATACATAAGATCTTTTGAACATGCTGAACAAACAATTCCACACACATTAAGTAGCTGAAGACTGTGTTCAAGATGGAGATTTCATTGATGGGCAATACTGTATTTTGTGATTTTTAATGCACAGAAAAAGAGCAGCTGCTCTGGACATGCCACACAGGCTAGAGGCCACTTCTCATGCCAGTAAGCAGGCTGAATTAATTTTCTTGTGGCTACAGAAGCAACAGCACCACAACCAGTTTCAAACAAAAGATTCATGTAGTCCAGTCTGAAATTATGTCCAGGACTAAACATGACAGGGAAAATATATCATTATGGGTTGTTTCCTCAAAATAATCACCTAGCTTCCATAAGATTGCTTTTCAGAAACTTTTGAGTCTGTGCATCTTTGTATTTAACAGCTCTTGAAGGTTTCTTTTTGCTTCACTAATTTTATGAGTATCTCTTGGACACACAGCATTCACACCACTCCAAAAAAGGGATTCCAAAGCTTAATTATACATCCTGTATCAGCCCACTCTCATCTGCTGTGTGTCTTGAGGGAAGTCAGACAGGCTCCTCCATTCAGTTAAAGTGCTGTACATGAGCACATGAGCAAGAAGTCACTCTCAGTCCACAGAAAAACTTGTGTTTTAGGTTAGAAGCTATGTCTCCTAACCAGAAGGACTGGGGCTACTGGAATAAGTGCTCAGAGACTCCTTGGAACTATATTTAAGGGGAATCCCTCCTCGCCCAAATATACTGGGGCATGACAATGAGACTAAAAGTTTATCAGGCTGTCTTGCAATTTTAAAATTCTTCTAGCAAACAAAATAATCAGTCACATTTTACAAGATATTAAGATAATTTTGTTTAATACACAAGCTTGGTAAACTGACTACATTTCATAGTACTGACACTTTTGCTAAAAAGTTCTGTGAAAATCAGGAAAAAGTAGTTTCATATGGGTTTCTCTCTGGCACCTAATAAATCTGAACCTGAATCACAGCTTTTTCCCCATTAAGTTGTGTTTCTTCCTGCTGTCCAGCCATCTATTTTCAAAAATGCTCGACACCTTTCTCACTTTATCAAATGTAGCTGAAGTTATATGTTAGAAACAGCTGAAAAAGTAAGTTTCCTAAGTGTAAAGTGTTTCCTAAACAGGTGACTTAAGCCTTGAAATCTCTTCCCAGCTGGAATATTATAATCTCCTAGGGTTCTTACAAGGTGGCCAGTTCTATTTTCATCATCTCTGAAAAAAAAAGAAAAAAAGCCAAAACCCTTTCCAAGGCTCAGACACTAACCTTTTCAGAATACTTTCTGCAGTGCGTTTTCCTTTCTGTACTGCCTTTGGACCTCCCACTGGACAGACAGCAGTAGCTCTGAAGCCATCAAGGTAAGTAGCATTTACCTAACAAAAAAGGGATCATGAAATTACACTGTATTAATACACTGTACTAATATGCTTCAAATGCTATTTAACAATAATTATCTATACATTGAGCAGAATTTTAAAAATCAAATGCAAAAATTCAATATTCTAGTGGAGGAAGATCCAAATCTTCCTAACTGTGAACCTCTGAAACACTTCTCATTGTCATGCTTAAGTTCTCCTGTACTCACATATTTCGGTACATGGAACACATTCTGATGTTGGAAAGTTGCATCATCTACCACAGTGAAACAGATCAGACATAAGTTTCCCAGAAATATTAAAGTAAATATGGAAAAATACCACACACATATGCATGCACAAAGGAAAACTGCAAACCTTTAGCTGATCAGCATTTTACTGGACTTCCAGTGCTACAGCTGCTCTAATACAGTGACAGTACTGTTACCATTATGCAGGGCAGTAAATGGTGAAAAAGCTTTAATAATTGTATCTAAACTAAAGGCGATGAGCTTTTTTTAACATTTGTTAACTAATTAAAAAAAAAAAAATAGAAATTGAAGAACCTGGTAAGTCATTCAGCATAATTCTCTACAACCAGAAGTGTTTTTCCTACAATAAATTTTCAAGCGCTTTATCAAGTCTACTTTTAAATGTCCCAAGGGAAAAAAAAAAGTTTCAGCTATTTCTCTTGAGAAGCTCTTTCACAGGTAATGTATTTATCATTATTTTCCTGGAATTTTACCTTATATTTCCCTTGCACTTATCACTGCTTTACTAAATGCACTTCACTTTTAATGCAGCTATTAAATTATTTTCCTTGACACTTACTGTAAAGTTACTGAGAGATATAACACACCCTTGAAATATTTCTAGGTTGCTATAATGCCTATTCAGTCACTTCTTAGCCAAGTAGAACACAGTAAGACCATTTCCTAAAAATCATTTCTAAGACAGGTATGCAAAACATATTTCCATTTATCATTGACAGCCAATTAAACAGTTTTAAAAAAATGGAAATATTTCCCAGGAACTCTACCTTATATATTTTAGGAAATCATTACACTGCTTAATATGCAAAGCATAATATATACTAGAAGTATTCCTAAAGGCATACATTTCATATATCCCAATTAAGACATAATACATAAATTGAAACTTTTAAATTTTACTGCTATTTAAAAAACAAACTCTCATTCTATTTGGCTTATTCCATTTCTTGGTTCATCAACTGATAATCTCTAATCTGTTATTTTCTTTAGATATACAGCTGTATAGGAATGTAAAGTCAAGAACAAAAACTACAGGGGTATAAGGATGGATAAGTTGCTGAGAAGCAGCAAAACATATTCTGCTTCAAATTCCATACTCGGACTAAGGAAGAAAAAAGTATTTCCTGCTTTGCATATGCCCTACCTTCTGTATTTGCCCATATCAGGTGCCACTATTAATTGCAGGAATAGTAAGAGCATTAGCATAGCTATCATTTGATTGATGGAATTAGTTTTGTACAAAAATATGCTCTTCATACCATCTAATATTTAGGAATTACTTCTACATTGACTTCTCCATCAGTAACATCAATTAAACTGTAAGCCTTACGTTAAAAATTAAACATATTTTAGAAATATGCTTCTGATTTAAAATTTAAGATTCTTTTGTTTTTTCAAACGAAAAAATACAGTTTCAGATTAAAAAGACAGTTTTACTGAGATGCAGATAATGCAGACGCAGATCACTTGGAAAGAGGAAACTTTTTGTCTGTAACAGGAACTCTTGAACTAAAAATTAAAATTTTGAGGCAAGGCAAAAAGCTGACAATAATGTACTAAAATTGTGGGATGTCTGTGAAAAAAGAACAACAAAAAATAATGTTTCATTATATTAGGTGACAATTTAGAGAAAGTAATGTTCAGACTACCCTCTTACAATACTTTTAAAATACCAAGCTCCTTTCTCATAAGGCAAATAGAAATGTGATTACTAGAAAGCTGACAGAAATTAAAAACTTACTCCGTGCACGTGGAAAGTGACCTGTGGTATACTACTGGATTCTAAAAACACTTTGTCAGTATGCTTCAATTATGGAGCTCTTAGAGAACTCTTCTATTCTTACTTTAAAACTCACCAAAACCAAGCCTGATTTGGCAGTATTATTATTTATCTCTGAATAATCTGTCTTTAAAAACTGAAATTCTATCTTATATAAAACTGGTTTTAAAAGTGTCAGCAATATTTTTAAAATGCAGGAAAACTTTTCAAAGAAAAATTGTGCTCAGGCATACATTACATTATTTAAACAGAAATATTAGCACAATTTCCTGCTTAAGTTAACTCACTTTTACTATGGCTGTGCTAAGCAGGTAATTTCTGATCTCAACCTTGCTTCTGCATAAGTCAGTTTTGGCAGTAGTTTAAATTAGAAAAGGAATGAGCTCTACTGGGACTTCATCAGAACTGTATTACTATAGTATCCATCCAGGACACTTGAATCCATAGAAGACTATAGTAACAAACACAAAACTTCACAATTTTACTAGAAGTACAGGTTTCAGAGTATGTCAGGCAACTTACACCCCGCAGATTGAGATAATACCTTATAAAATGGTGAAGGAGGTGACCCTTTTGCTCCAAGAACTTTCACTGCCCCACCATCAAAACCTATAGAGGTTAAAAAAAATATTTAAGATTCCTCAATATAACTTCAAAGACATTAATCTATGGTACGTATTAAGCAAATGCACTTTACTAAAAAACAAATCATTAATGCTGTACTGCCACGGAATACAGACACTTTCATGAAACAGTCCTCTTTGCCTTAGAAATATAAACAGCAAATTGTTGACTGAATTTATTACTTCAAGGAGTCTTTTTAATAGAACGCTTTAAATGTTTTATCACATACTGAAAAAATACTTAGCACAGAAAGCAGTCTTAGGATTTCAGACTTAATAGTTGTTTTCCACTTAACAGACAGTTATTCCACATACACACACAAAATATACAATTTACTGCAGTTGGATGGAGTGGATTGCAGTCCTTCAACTGGCTAAGAAACAAAACAAGGAGGATGACAAATCAGAGAGAGGTTATTTACTGATAGCTTGATAAGTGAAGGGATAACTTAACTTCTAGCATTCCTATCAAAACCAGAAAAAGAACAGTCTGAATGTATGCTCCAGGGCAACAACCATGTTCAGTATTAGGAATATTAATGCCAAAATAAAATTGGAGAAAAGTGCTGCCATACCATCAGACTTGAGCCTGCAATGGAGAGGATCAATAGATGTGACTCCCTGTTAGCCAGCAGTGCAGATGAGCACTTCATGTCAAACATAATTACACTGTAGATCACCTGTCCCTAATCTATGCTTACATATATTTAGGAAGCAGTCCAAAGTTTTACACAAATACTCTGAAGAGATCAAATGAGATCCTATCAGCAGAAGTGAATGTGACAAGTAGAAATTTTACACATCACTCAAATAACACTGCCACTCTTTCTGCAAGATTCACATAAGGTTAATTTAGCTCTCTCTATATAGGCCAATATTCCTATTGGATTAAGATCTGGAAGAGCTTCATGTTTCAGATGAAAGAGCAATAAAAAAAAAAAATAGAAAAACAACAGCAAAACAAAATGCACAGCATCTATTGACAAACAGAGAACAGAAGCACCTCTCAGTTCAAACACTGCAAGTAATTCAGCAGGATAATAAAATTGGCAAACAGCAAAAACGTAAACAGATAATTTGCCCATTACTGGTGTACATGTCAAAGCACTTCAAACTAAAACTATTTAAGAAATCTGCCTATTTTCCATCTGCTATATTTCTAGGAGGGCTAACTGAAAGTTCATGTGAAAGTTCATTTAAAGTTCAAACATGTCATATCAGGTCATTTGCAAGCTAAAAGTTCATAGAAAGGTTAGGAGTTTTTTTTTTTTAAAAAAAAGACTGGTGGCTAAGAGCAGCAAGATGGCCTTATCAGACTGCCATTTGGTTATGCTGCATGAGCAGAAGGTTTACTGTACAATTTTATGGTACTTTTTTTACTGAAGTGAAATATTTTTGATGATTCGGTGTTTTGAGTTTTATCACAGAAAGTTTATAAATTGAGATTTCAATTGTTCTAAGTTTTATAAAGATACTTGGCATACTGTCATAGATAAGTTCCATTAGAATGAAAAAAGATTTCAAATATAGGAGCAGTAAAAAATAAACTTCAAATGACTGTAGCTAAGTATTTTTTCAAGCTGTCTTACCCAATTTACAGATCTTCAAATCTATTAACCCTGGGGTTTTTTTGTTTGTTTTGCTTTGATTTTAAAGCTAAATCCAGAACATCCATTATATTGATCTTTATTCTACCAACTGTTGAGAGTTTTGAGGATAGCAAACAGGCTTTTTCAAACAGACATTCTCTGGTGGAAATCCTGTACCTAAGCACACTTCTACCACTTCAGATGTTCCACCTAAATGCCTAAGTAAACCATAGTTTAAAGACTCGGTAGATGCAAAGCATGTAATAAAAAGCAAAAGGCGTAGTGATAAAAGATTTAAATTAGTAAGCATCACAAACAACAGTACCATTGAAATTTCTAAAAGAACGTCAAGTAAAACTTTCAAAAAAATTAATTTAATACAGTATCCCACTCTAAGGACCTGATTTAATGAGAAATATGCAGAGAAAACACAGAAGAAAAGTAACTGCTTTAGTCAGAGGACCCAATTTGTTGAAACAGGCCTCATAACATGTAAGAGGACTAACCTGGAATTTCAGTGATGGAAACTTCAGAAAAGTCACATGTGACATCTGGTAAAAGATAGCGCTGAGGATTGCCCAGTTCATACACCAACTGCTCAGCTACAGTGCCAAAAGAGATCAGCCCCCCTGTGTCTGGTGGTTTGGAAAGAATAAAGTCTCCTTCGGAAGAACATTCTACAATGGGAAAGCCTATGTTGTGCCTAAAATATGAAAGACATTGAAAAAAAAACATATAAATACAAACAGAAAATGAGAAGAAAAAAAAGAGTAAAAACATACCAGAATTTAGTGATAAGGATTAACTAAATAAAAATGATGAAGAGTTATAAAATATACAGATGTTTCTGCAGAAACATACACAACAAAAAGCACTGGACAAACTACACAGCCAAAATAATAAGCAGATTGCTTGGCAAAGGAGTGCATATATAACAACAGATACCAACAATATCAGAGAGTGGGGCACAGCATAGAGGATGAAACTAAGAGTAGTTAAAGTAAAAAGAAGGTGAAAGAATTAGATGACTATGCTTAAAGAGGTAAATTCAGATGAAAAACCACAGTTGCTAATTCTAACCCAGTTTGGCTACAGCAACACAGCACACACAGCATGAAGGCAAAGAGGCAAATACATCCTGTATTCTGGATTTGTCAAAGGGCAGTCAAAGCAGGAAGAACAGACTGTGCTGGAAGCCTCATAGAGGAGGGAAGTAGGAAACAGGAATAATCACACCTACTGTGGACAATTTCACATGTTAATAATGAATCACATACAGAAAAGTTACAATTAAAAAACAAAAAGAAATATAAAAGTTAAGATCCTCAGCCCAAAGCAATAATGATAGAATGAACAGGGGTATAGCACGAAGAAAAACAGTAAAACAGAAATTTGTAGACATATTTGCAAATGAAAATACTCCTTCTCACATTCCCACAAGAGTAACCAAATACCTCTTAGTAAAAAGCACGTGTTGGGTATTACAGTAGCAGGGCAGAATTTCCAGGGTTATGTGCACAAAACCTAGATATTTGCTTTCCTGGCTAAAAGGCTTTTATTTTATATTTACAGAAAATTTCAGCAAAAGTAAAAACTGAACAAAATAACACAAAATACTAAAAAGTACTTGAAAATTAAAATAGAGCCTTAAGTTCCTTCAAACAATGCTACCTGTCTCACTCACCTCCTACAGGAAGTTCAAGATTTGTGCAAGGAAAGTGTCCCAGAGACACAAAAAGAGGAGTTAAGGAAAAGCAAAAACTGTTCTAAAAGGATCCTAATGGAAGGTGGTGAACATTACCATTCTCATTAAAGTCAATGACCTCCAGTCCTTCATAGGACTTAAAATCAGTTCATCCCTGAAATTAATTATTTCTGGGTGACAGTAAGAACGACATGCTGAATATACAACCCAACTGGTTATCAGCAAAGGTTAGATTAACATAGTTTGTATAACATAAATCCACAAAGTTTTGAAGGGAGTAAGCAAAGAAACCAGTGAACTTTTAAGTGACATTTGTAAAAGTTCATGGGAGTTTGAATAGATTCGTTATCATCGGGAAGCTTCAAATATAACCCCGTTATTTAAAAACAGGATTAAGAGACAAGCCCTCCTACCAGAGATCAGCAACTTTAGTACTGCTCATGTACAAAATCTGGAAAGTATGGTAGCTGAAAGACACCTAGAAAAGCCTATGACAAATCAGGAAAGATTGTAAATTCATCTTGGAAACTATTTAAACCACTAAAGAAAAAAAAAACCCACCCCAAAAACCAAACAAACAAACCCCTAAACCAATCCAAAACAAAACAAAAACCCGCAACCCTATCCCAGTGAATACAAAGAATTTAATGGAATCAACAAATTTTTGTGGAAGCTATTACACATTATTTTTCTGTGCCACCAGAGTAGCTGAAAGGGGACTATAAAGGTACAAATGTATTTGCCACAACAGCTTCTAAATAGCCTCTAAGGTTGAGAAATATTTGCTATATAAGACACCCAGCTCCTACCATTTGCAGCAAAATGTTGAGCCAAAGCTTGTATGGAGAAGACAGTTTAACACATAGACAGAGACCCCCCAACAAAACAAAAATAAAATAACAAAACAACAAAGGGGAAGAACAAGTCGTAGGAAAGGCGTGCTGAGACTGGACACCAGTGTCCTACCATTTGGAAAAATAAGTTTTAGCTTTTATTTAAACCATTCTGAAATCCACAACTCAGAAGGTCAATGGAAAGAACTCTACAATCAGTAACTTACTCTTTGGTCATCTCTTCCATTGTCAGTCTGTCTCAACAGCTAGTGAACACAGCAAGGGAGCACTTTTTGCCTTCATCTGAGCTAAAAATGAGGGATGATTCTTCCTCAAGGTCTAACACTACCCAATAAACTCTGAAGAATGCTCAGTCAGTCACATATGTGCTTTTTTTCCCAGCTCACATTATCTCTGAAAGCTTCCCTCACTTGTTAACAATTCAAAACAAAGAAGTGCAGTGAATTCAGCAAGAAGTCCCTGGATTCCACCTGTGTTGTAAATGGATGACTGGGAAAATACATACATCCTATACTATCCATAGTAGATTCCAATAAGGTATGTTACCAATGCATGCAACATGTATTTATTTAAATATATGCATTTATAATAATATAAAAATTATTTTCTATATTGCTAAAAGACATGACTTAAAATTAATTTTCAGCTTGGAAACAAAGTGGGATAAGTCACTGCTACGGTATGATTCAGTCACAGAATGGTTTGAGTTGGAAGGGACCTTAAACATCATCCAGTTCCAACCTCCCTGCATGAGCAGGGATACCTCCTACTAGACCAAATTACTCAAAGCCCCATCCAGCCTGGCCTTGAACATTTCCAAGGATGAGGCATCCACAACTTCCCATGGCAATTTGTGCTAGTGCCTCACAAATCTCACACCAAAGAATTAATTCCTAATATCTAACATAAATCTACCCTCTTTCAGCTTAAAACCATTCTTCCTCATACTACCAATACACACCTTTGTAAAAAGTCCCTCCCCAGCTTTCCTGTAGGTCCCTTCAAGTAGTAAAAGGTGACTGGAAGGTCTCCCCAGAGGCTTCTCTTCTCCAGGCTGAACAACCCCCAACTCTCTCAGCCTGTCTTCAAAGGAGAGGTGCTCCAGCCCTCTGATCATCTCCGTGCATCTCCTCTGGACTTGCTCCAAAAGCTCCATCATCTTCTCGTGTTGGAGGCTCCAGAACTGGACACAATACTCCAGTTGGGGGTCTCACGAGAGTGGAGTAGAGGAGGGAATCACCTTCCTCAACCTGCTGGCCACACTTCTTTTGATGCAGCAGAGTATGGTTGGCACATAGCCAGCCCATCTTGAGTATCTCATCACCCAGCACCCTCAACTCCTTGTTCAAGGCTGTTCTCAATCTTTACTCCACCTAACCTGCATTTATGCTCAGAACTGTCCTGACCCAGGTGCAGTACCTTGCACTTGGCCTTTTACTGAACTTCACGAGGTTAGCATGGGACCACCTCTCAAGCCTTTCCAGGTCCCTCTGGATGAACGCCCTTCCCTCCAGAATGTCAACCACACCACAGATTGGTGTTGTCAGCAAATCTGCTGAGGGTGCACTCAATTCCACTGTCCATGTCTCTGACTAAGATGTTAAATAGCATCAGTGCCTGTACTGACCCTTGAGGAACAGCACTCATCACTGGTCACCATCTGGACATTGAGCCATTAACCATTACCCTTCAAGTGTGACCAGCCAGCCAACTCCTTCTCCACACTCAATGGAGAAGGACAGGACAGGAGTGACTGTCCTGAAGTTACCCAGGCCTTCCTTTTTTCTTTTTGAAAACGTTTATTTTATGTTTTTTCCAGGCAGTGGGAACTTCACCAGACTGCCACAGCTTCTCAAATACAATGAGAAGTGTCTTTGCAACTTTATCCACGAGTTCCGTCAGAAGGCACGGAAAGATCTCATTCAGTCCCATGGATTTGTGCACTTTCAGGCTCTTTAGATCATCTTAAACCTGCTGTTCTCCAGTGGGCCAGTCTTCCTTTTTCCAGTCCCTGTCTTTGCCTTCTGCAACTTGGGTGGTGTGGCTAGAAAGACAGCTACTTAAACCATTAAAGCAGCAGTAGCTACCTGAATGGGGTATTTTAGCACATACCACAGGAACTATGATCACACTCTCAACTTCATCAGCACCTCCACTGAATGGAACTCTTTGCCCAGTTCAGTGGAAGGTGTTACTGAAAGACTACACAACATCTGACATCTGCCCCATAACAGGCAAATTTTATGTTGTTCATAACCCACACCTAGGATGTGATTTTGTACAGTGTAGCAGGGCAGCTAAACCACACAACTGTGACCCTGAACTTTGGCAGTAGCTACAGTCACAGCATTTAAAGCAGCACAGTGGCCAAGTGGAACCCATTAATAAGAAAAAAATTCCACCGGTTTAATAATAAAATTCCCTAGTAGAATGGGGTAATATTAAGTTATGTGAACAGTTCTGAAAGGTAACTACTAAAATGAACTCTAATGAATTACCCTGCCATAATTTAATTAAATACAATGCTAGAGTTAAATGGAAGTACTACTTTTAAAAATTTTGCTTTTGTTTTTTTTGAGCAGTTATATTAATACAGAGTTAAAATACAGAAGTAACATCAGTTTGTGAAAGAACTACCATTCTGTTATCAAAACATCTGTTTCAGACTGTGGTTTTGGTATTTAACAATAAATACATTACCATCATTAGTAAGACAGAGCACTGATTGAATCTAAGCTAAGATTAGACTTCAGAAACTCCCTCCAAGTTGGGGCTAGGTAAGAAGTTAACAGTTCCTGCAGGTCCTTACCCACCCCAGCACAGCAGTAATGAAGTTCCAATACCATTTGCTGAAGTCTCCTTGTCATCAACCACCTACAGCTGCAGTTCTACTCTAATAGGAAGCAGTGCTCTGAAACCAAGTGTCTCATCAGTTCTTGGCCTGACCACAACTTACTCTTGGAATAATTTTTCCTATGTAAAATGCTGCTTTCTCTTCAGTGTTGGCTCTCAGAAGTATCTAAGCAGAGATCTCTGTCTACTCTGGGACAACACACTATTCAATGTCTGAGCAGCTGTGAAGACAGTCTTACACCATTTGTATTACAAAAAATGTAAAAACCAGGATCAGTATTGGGTCCTGTTTTGCTCAGGGAGAAAGACATTGTCTAAGATTAATTGGGTATTTCTTCCCTCATAAGGTGACAAATCCCTCAAGTATCTCATTCTGGCCACTACTGGTAGACAGGCAACAAAAGATGGGACAGCTTGTGTAGTATGTTTATTTGCAGGGGAAGATGCCACAAGAGTGAAAACAAAACCCAAAAAAAGCCACAGCAATGCATGTATCAGGGTCCAACCAGAGGCCAAGCAGGCTGTGGTATGAACTTACGGCTTTACAGATAATGCAGTTTCCTGGGACACTGATGAATGTCACACTGAGAAGGGCTCTATGCTAAGCTTCTCAACCCCTGGGTGAGTATTTTAATTGCAGTACTACTAGGCAAAAAAGTAGAAACTGCTACCATTTCTAATAAGAGTTTATACATCCAATTCAAAACTGATAACACGAGTCAGGCAAGAAAAGCATAAACAGGTACGTATGTATATATACATATATATATATATATATGTACCAACATGGTTCCTAACTTCTGCTGCAATTCCAATTAAGGCAAAAATTCTTGATTGCATCACTTATCTCTTCTGACTAGAGCATTTCAGAGTATGCATTGTCTGTAAACTCTTAATGCCTAGGTAATTCCAGGACAATCAGACAGGCTGCCTGGTGTTTTCAGCTGCCTGGAATAGATGATGTTACAGAGAAAAAGGCACTCCACATTGCTCATTGGGACTTGCATGCTGGATTCTGTTTAAGTCCCAAGTTAAGCAACCTGGATCCAGCCCTTAAGAGACTCCAACTATCAACTTACCCTTTTGGTCATCCCAGGCCAGAGGATTATGCAGTCTCAACCATTGTACACTCTTGGCTTAGGACAAAATGTCAGTGTTTATCATCTCCTCAAAATGATTACTCTACTGATCAGCATTAGTTTATTCTCTCCTGCATTTCAAAACAAAACAAAACAATGTACTAATCACCCACTGGCACTAAGTAATAGTAAGAAACAGCAATGTCTGGGCTTAAATGAGATTAAATACAGAGCTGTGCATTATGAATTTAGTTCTAGCATCATGGTTCATTTTGACATGGTGTTAATTCCCTACCGAATGCTGCACACTAAACACTGCATAGGGAGCATAATGTATTATCACTTCTTCTGACCATGTGCTAACATATATTATTACACAAATAACAAAAAAAGGAATAAATGGCTGTTTTGATAATGTTTACTTAAAATCAGCCATCTAAGAATACACATTAGTCTTCTATAAATGGTGAATTAATTGTTTCTTGCATTTTCTCCTCTAAACATCAGAGAAACCACAGAACAGTTGAGTCAAGCAACCTTCCTCTCTCACCCTGGAAAAGCAAGTAGCATTTATTCCATTTGGCTGTCTGCCTGCTTTTCTGAAAACTGGATAGGTACAAGATTCCTGCCTTTAAGTCAAAAACATTAAGGAGATACACTCAGAACAATTAGAGAAACCCCAGTGCCTTAGGTCAGCAGACAGAAATCAGCTGTATCTGACTTATCAACTAAGGTAACTCAAAGTCATGAGCTGGAACATGCACTTTACTTTTTTTACATTAAAAACTTATTTTACAAAGACAAGAAAGGAAAAATAGCTTAGGTTTTAATAGTTAACCATTCCATTGCCACAATATACCCACATGAGCATTCCTGAGACTTATAGCAAACTTCCGCAGTGAAATTGAGTTCCCAGAAGTCATCTACATCAGACACTTCAAGAAACAAACACTTCAAGACAATCAAAAATAGAAAAAAATCAAAAAACCAAAAACCTACAAAAAATTAAAATAAAACTATGTTGGATTAATGAAGTGGGTCCAATACAGTGCCTCAACACTCAAGGAGACTCAAACATTTGTATGGAATGTGAGTGCTGACTCTGGCTTTACTTAGTTTAATTTAAGTTACTCTTGTTTACCTAATTGTTTTCCCTTATGCATTATAGACAAATAATGTATAAAAACCTAAAATTTGATAAATTAATTTTTAGTTTAAAAATTAGAAAAACTCATACCCAACAAGTCCTTCTTAGCAGTTCACTTACACCTTTTTCAGCAGCCAAACACAGAAGAGCAACATGGACTACTGTTTTGGGGGAGAAAAAAACCCCAAACATAGAAAAAAAAAATTACCTGAGTCTAATCATAACGAAACATCCTCTGCGATAGGATGCGAGGAAAAGAGAGAGATTGCCCTCTAGTGTTTAGCCACCAGAGAACAGCATAAATGCTGTGAAGGGCTTTCTTAAGCTCTAAAGATGCCATTAATGTTTGCAGAGTGGAACAGTAAGTGAAAGGTGCTCAAGGCAGCAAGAAATTCTGATTTGAAAGGCACTTTAATGACACACACAGATTTGACTTGGCTTATTCCTCCCACATTTACTGACTTTATTGGTCTCTTTTGGATTTATTATATATCATGGACACTGTAACTTCCTGATATCTAAATGACACATGCTTACCTTCAGCAGACTGCTAAAAACACAGCTTTTCCTAAATCAGGCAGAAATTATTAATAGACTATAGTCAAGTAACTTCTTCTTCAAACTCTGTCAGACCTCTGTTGACTTACTGGCCATACAAGTAATGTTGGTGACAGCAGATAACACATTTTTGTCATGACTGGAATTATGAATTATCCTAACACTATTCTGTGTTATGCAAGGCACTATCTGCATGCATTGAAAACAAACTCAGACTGAATGCAACAAAAAACCAAACCCATCAAGTCTCTTTAACTTAAGGAGTCAGCTGGTTACTACTAAGCTAATCAATCAAAAATGCATCTTTGCAGCTCAAAAGCTTTCTTATTTCCCCTTCATGCACTCTGGCCTAAATATAGTAACCAACTATTTATGGGGGGAAGGGAAACAGTAAAGCTCTCTATCCAATCTCCTTCCCTCCCTCCTTCCCCCAATATCCCAAACTGATGTGCTAAACCACAAGTCCACTTTAGTGAGTCTTGCACTTTGCATCTACAAATATAAAATTAAAGCTCTCACATTATTTTGCTTTTTTCTGACTAGCTTTAGGAGTTTATCAGAGTCTTCACGTAACATGCTTTTATTAAATAATTTCACCAGTCAAATGCCTGAGACTTTTTCAATTTGCAAACAAAAACACTAGTTTTAAGGAATGGTGATTAATTCTTTAGCAGACTTAACCAGAAGGTAAACAAATTACTGCTGTAGTGGCAAATACACAATCATGCATGATTCAGAAGTACGGGTGCAGATGGATAAGGAGTAGTACTGGGTGCTAACTTTCCAGTTTCTTTAGTATTCATTCAGAACCAGTCAGCTTTAAGCCACAAGACTATGATTTTAGACACAGTTATGCAATTTTTATATACACAGAGTATTAGGTACACAAGCCCATATACTTTTCTGTAAAGTTCGCTCCTCCCTCTTCAGTAGCTCATTGCTTAATATAGCCAAATTTCTTTTTTTCTTAAACCAAACTGCCATATCTAACAGAAAAATCCTCAAAAATAAAGAGCTGCCAAGCATTTTAGTAAGAAAAGTAGTATTATTCTTTTAATTCTTGTATAAAGCAAGGCCTTTTGGAGTCCCAGCTACAGGATATTTTAAGAGGTTTCATAATATATAATAAAATCATCATAAGATACAGCAGAATAAGAATAGGATTAGCAGTTATAAATTTCCAAACCAAACAAAGTGTCACATTACTATAAACCCTTTCATCTGATTTCCCACTGAACACAACAGTTAAGAGAGTGAGTGCAGTTTGTTCTGGGCAATAGCCTTCTAGCAGCTGAAAAGAAATGTCTGACTCGGTTTGTTTCAATGCCTTACGTGCCTTCACCTGTGAATCAGCAGTGTTCAGGAGCTCAGAAAAGAAGAATGTATCTTTCAGAATCAGGCTCTGAATAAGAAACAGTAACTACAAGCAGGAGGAAAAAAAAATTGGCAGCCTTAGGGAACTAACTCAGGGGAGCTGCTTCTCAGATTGCAGGGCACACACAGTGTCCTGCTGGTTCATCTACCTGGACCTCCTCCCTGGGGTCATCCTGGGAACAGAAAAAACCCTTTTCTCCTGCATCTCTCCCACTGCTCTTTGGCCCTTTCCTCCACTCCATAAAGGAAGCACTGCCTTTCTCATAACATTGCACAGGACAAGATTCCTCACTTCTACCCAAGGAAAATAGGAATAAACTGCAGCCAGGATCACTCATCCTGTACAAAAAAAATATGCAATTGTTACTTTTAGGCTACTCTTAAAAATAAACTGGTCAAAAGCATTAGTTCTTCCTTGTGGAACTTCTCAGCAGGAAGCAGGCATCTACATGGAAGTCTAATTTAGTATGTCAGAACACAAGATACACACACTTTTTGAAAGGACTAACAGCTCACCACATTTGTGAAGATAAGGTCATACAGCAGGAGAGGACTGTGGCATACATTCATCCCTACCTTAGCAAACTACATAAAGTGTGTGATTTAACAGTAGGCACCTCTCATCTAACTGAAGATTGAAAAAAAAAGCATCCAAAATATGCATTTTGCCTTTTTTCATTACAAGCATACGTGAAAGCCAATAACAAATCTTTCTAACAAGCAGACTATAAAAAAGGAAACAGAAAAAATAAGCTGAAAAAAAACCAACCAAACAACAAGGGGTTAAATTTTTTCTAACCTAAGAAGCAGATATTTGAAAAAAGAAAGCCCTGAGTACATCAGAAAGGAAAATTGTAATAGGGAGAACAGATCTTTTAGAAAAGCAGTGTTAAGGTACAAAAATAAATAGGCTCATATTGCCTCCCTCAAAAGAAAAAAGTCAAAGCAGTTTTCACAGCAGAAGTACAGTAATTAACCTCATCTTTGTGCCACTACAAAAATACATGCTGCTGCTATGGCTACCTACCAGTCTGGTACTGCATGCCAGTCAGTGAATATTCCACCTGTACATTGAGCACCACATTCAATGAGATGACCTGCAAGGCTGGGAAAATGGTATTCAAATAACTAAGTATTCTGTAAAATCAAGTTTCACAAATACAGCTTTAAAATATAATAGTACAGTGAAAATAAAGCTAAATAACAAAGCATGCTAATTTTTCCCTCCATAGGCATCTAGGACATTAGTAAATTCTGCATTGAACACAAATAGGGATTCTGAAAGATGAATATATGAGGACTTAAAGGAACAACTCCCACACAAAGAAGCGAGTTTCCTGAAAAAAATGAACACCTAGAACATTATCTCACACCAAATAAAAATTTTTGTTTGTCATTTCAAGAAATATTGATTTAAATTAAGTATCTTTTCTGTCTGCATTGCATGTAATTAAATATGAATAGCCCATATTTAAATCAAGAGATATCTTACTTCGAAGCTGAAGGACAGAAGGTGTTATGATTGTGTTATGATGTTCAAATCCTTTAGTGTGATTTTACATAAATACTCAATAGTATTACAGGAAAAAGCCTCATCTTGTCATCTCCAGCTCAGAGCAGCAGAAGTTTCTTTCCACATTTATCCTCAAGCAACAGGAGGTACAAGAATACTACTAGTAGGATACTCAAGTTATCAAAGTAATCACTCATTTTCATGGACATCAAAGGAGTCAGATGACACAAAATGTTAATAGAGGTGACAGAATTTTACTCAAGGCTTTCTGCATCAGATTCCTAACTTTAGGACTTAAAAGGGTTGTTATAACCAGGAGTGCTGACACTGAGCTTCTGCAAAACCATACAAGGATGCTGACCTGACTGAATCTCCTTCTGCCTACCTTTGAGAAGACTGCTACCATCTCAAATACCAACAGTGAGGGCCAAACACAAAAAGCTGTGCATCACTACTCTGAACTGTAACGTTTTACCTCTTGACACAAAATGGACAAGAGGAGATATTTAACCTGTTAAATGAACCCATTCACTCCATTCCTCATTTTACCATTTTAACTTGGCTCCAGAACGAAGAATGTAACTCCAATGCCAAACAAGAGTACTAAGTGAGCCTTAAAAAAGCACCATAAACATAAGAAAAACATTTTAGTATATTAATGAAACAATATTCAAAACCACTAAGTGCTAAAAAGTTCTCTTATCCTGGAATTATACATGAAATATAAATTTACCAATTTCTTCTTATATCATTTACCTTCCTGCAGCTAGCAAGTCAAATTCATCCCTATTCCAGCCAAACTAGAAGAAAAATACACATGTTACGTATATATGTTTCATAGAGTACAGAAAATTGCACATAGTATGTTCACTTCTTTGAGTAACAATGCATTGGATATATTTTTACCCAGAAATCTAATGAACAATAACTGGGAGGCACTGTACATGGATTTGAGTTGCTGTACAGTAAATTAGTAAAAGAGCTCTGATGTATTTCAGTTTTCCTCATATTAATACACTCAAAAAAATCATAAATTCTCCAAATCACACTCTCTTAAAAAAACTTAAAGTGCAATATTCATATTATTTAAATTTTGCCTAACCCAGATGTTTAAAAGTCTAGTATCTATTTTGTGTCATGTAAACAAACCACTGTATTTTCAGCTTCTGAAAACTATCAGTTCTTGCAGTACTACCAGTCAAGCTTAAAAACTGGCAGCATGTTTTGTTTAACTAGAATTCTCCCCCCACCCCCTGAAGTTCAACATGGTGTAAAACAATACATTGATTGTTTCTGACTTAGAACCTAGCAGGAACTTCCCTAAAACTATCCAATAAATTAGATAAGGTCTCTCTGGAACACATACAACACACACTGACAGCTAGTTTGAGAATACAAACAGCTAGGAATAAGAGAACAAGTCATAATGATAAATAAAAAAGTTTAACTGGATTAGGCAGCGTTTGACACATATGAAGTAAGAACAATATAAATTTTTAGAAAGGATGTTTGTAACTAGACAGTAATATATACCCTCCTGCTTCCAAACACACAAAAAGAAAGATTCCATATTTCATGGTGTGTGGCCATTCACAAAAATGCAAAATACTTCAGAAAAACACATATCCTGTGCATACAATTTTTTTAATTCAAGGAATTTCAGAAATGTTGTGTTGAAACTCAACTATTTAAAGTAAAACTGCTTACCCATTGAAAAAGCCTGGTGGTTTAGACCACCTCGAGCCTCCCCCCGCAAAAAGGAAAATGAGCTCTGCTGTTGCCATCTTGTGGTTAAGAAAAATACACCTTTTTCCTAACTTCACACTCCAGATTTTAATATTGAGGGGAAAATAAGCAAGTGGGAAATACTGGTGAAATATTGTAAGACTTTCTTAACTTCCTCGAAATGCCTTCCAGCATCATGACACACAATTTCATACATCTGCCTGCTACAAGCTTAGGAAAAGTGAAAGCTGTCAATCTTTTCATGCATGTAAGGAAAAAAATATATATAATAAATAATGTTTTAAATTTAGTATCTATATTTTCACAAAGAGAAAAAATTGCCTGATAATGATTTCTGAATATTCATCCACTTATGTTCATTATCATATGGAAATCAACTTGTACTTACAGAATGAATGAGTGGTCCCAATACAATCCCACTGTCAACACATCTACCCGTCACAACAATGTCAGCCCCAAGGTCAAGAGCCCTGCTTATTGGTCTTGCACTAAAGAAGAGAACACACAGCAGTAAGTACTTTTACTTTTTCAAGCATAATTATAAAGAAAAAACACCAGTCCCCTGCCATACACAGGATTAAAAAAAGAATAAAAATCGCTTTAAAATCCCACGGGAAATCAATTAAATCAACACTAATAATCAATTTGTCTTTTTGCTTATACAGGAATATTTTTAAAGCAATCATTAGAGTACTAATTCAGGTGGCTAAATGACATACTCAAAACACTTGTCTTGATGCTTATATAAATTGTCTTGAATATAGTGCACAGAGGGTTACTTCTATTACCAAGAACAGAAAAAATTAAGCATTTTTCAGAGACTCATTAGCCTTATTTCATCTATGGATGACTGCATAAAGAAAACTATTCTTCACAGAAAACTTGGTGACTTTGCCCTTCAATTTCAAACCTTTCAGGTTAATTTCCCTTTTAAGTTTTTGGATTTTGCACTATGAACCAACTTCAAAAAGAGCACTGGGCTGTCATCATTTTCAAAGGAACTCAGGCAACAGATTTTCTAGATTGGTCACGTAAGAGCTGGCCCAGCTGAAATTATTCAGGCTTGAAAACAGTCACCCAGTTGAACTGCTCAAGTCCATACACTTCAGAGACCAAGCTTTGACCAGAAGATGTGGCTCCTGGCTGCTAAACCCACACTGCTGAATCTTTCTATTTGTCATGAGATAGGCACCTGGAAAAAACAAATTACTTTGTGCCTTGAAGAACAAAACCAAGGTATTTTTCTATAGTTTCTACAGATTTAGCCCTGGTTTTGCCAAGGAGTAAGCTAACAGACACGCAAGTTCTCTTTGCAATATAAATCTAAAATTAAGTATGTTTGGGTTTTGTTTTTTTTTCCCCAGTGCTACATGAACCAAAGAATACTAAAAGAAAAACAAGCAAATATAGAGCATACATAGCCATTTACACTTCTGGATGTATTGTTAAGTAGCAACCACAGGTAAAAAGCACAGAGTTTGTGCATACATACAGGATATTGACAGAAAAACTGTGTAACTACTTGTAAAAAGCAGTAAAGAATGCCATTTGGCTCATATTGTTAAAAATGCTTGTGAACTCAGTCCACAGAAGTCCTCATAGCCCAAATCAGAAGGGACAGAAGAAACAGTACGATCAACATCCCAATGCAAATATTTCAGATGGACTTTATTCACTTGAATCAAGAAGCAAATTGTAAACATCATTAAATTTAGACAATTATAAGTGAACTATCTATAGAACTTATATTTCACCCAATGCATTCTGATGTTGACATATATAAGTTTATAATTTGCTTTACAAATAAGCATCCACTGCTGATGCTATCAAAGAAAAATATAACTTAGGAAATTACTACTTTAAGAGCTTGGTAATAACTTTGCATTTCAATGCAATTGAGATTAAGGGGCCCTTAAAGAAATTCCGCTTTTATCAGAAAACAAAAAGAACACCTGTTAGCAAAGCAAAGACAGAGGTAACTAATTTTAAATACCTCATCCTCATACTTGTCTGCTTTTATCCTCTCTGCTTTGATTTGGATTGCTTTTTTAATTCATTAATAAATTGTGAAACTCCACAGTTGGAATGAACACTTCATCACAACTAGAAAACTTAAACATTATTTCTTAAATTTCATTTATCATTACTCATGATCTACAAATTTTGCAAGTCAAAGTTTAAGAAACAGAAAATTTAGCAACAACAGAAAGCACTAAAGACAAATTTAAGAGAGTCATCTACTAAAAGGTTCTTACTTTACAGAGTAAACTACATATGTGGTACAGCCATACCTTGTCATCTGCCAGTAATGCATTTTTGGGAAGTGCAATGATAACAATATAGAGTACAGAACCTTGCAGTTTTTCCATAAAGTTTAATGTAAAAGAGAAGGGGCTGTGTTGCACAGACTTTAGAAATACTCCAAGCAGAAATACAGAAGGGATGCTATACAAGACATTGAGGACAGAAAAGCAAAATCAGGATCACCAAGTAGAAGAGATGCTGGGTTCTGGGAATGTCTGATCATTGTCCCACTTCTCAGTTCTTCCCCTGATAGATTTGATTGACATTGATTCATCTGAAGAAGCTGATGGTGACAATGAAAGGCAACCATACACAAACAAGTAGCTAAACCACTTGCATTTAGAGATTTATAGGAGACCTTTAATATCATTAGGCAAGAAGATCTTCCAAAATGGAAAGCTAGCTTCCAAAATTTCAGTGGTACAAAGCCTGATGCACAATTCAGCAGTCAAATGGATCCTCCACACACTCAGAGATTGTCTCAGTGCTTTAATTCCTAGGTTACACTTCTCTAGTGACAACATCCTAAACAATTGCTCCATGCAGCAACAATACTCTGCATATGAAAATGAACTTTTGCAATTGTTATAACTAAACTACAACAATTTTGGCTAGAACTAAGGCCTAAGAATTCACAGCAGATGTAATGCTATTGAGACACAACTGGAAAGATTCTATATTAAAAATTTATTTACAAATTACAAAAAAATATTTCTTTTCTGGTTGGCTGAATAATGCAAAACCTCACATACTAGGAGGCTCTACTTGCAAAATGAAACAACTTCATGTAGTTCATGTCTTAAGATGACTTTTCATAATAAAACCAACTTGTTAAAATAACTCACCCAAGATAGGCACTCATACTACAAATGCTCTCTGGAAATTGCTTGCCACTCTCCACATCAGTAATACCAGCTCCTTGGAGGTTCTCTTTCTGTTAGAAAACAAAGAAAACAACAAATCTGAGTATTTTGTAGTACTTTAAGCCTTTTATAAATATCAGACAACAGATTCACTTCATATTCGAAGTATAATAATTAAAATTAGCAACAATATAAATAATTTGAGTGGCTAAAAGCACTGGGCAGACCTTTTAACCATAGTTCTCCAGCACACAGAAAAAAAACAAGTCAGTCTTTAAACATTAGTCCCTTCACTTCACAAGTGATCAACTACAAATGAATTGGTATATTTCCCTAGGCTTTTAAACTGTCTTTTATTGCTGTATCACTGAATAAATCAAACCCTGCAAGCTGAAACATCTACCACAACTGCAGTGGTGGCATGGCCAGCAAACAAAGCTAATTCTGCAGCTCCAGGTGACACACAGAACACATGGTGTTTCCAGAGAGGCAGTTAGAGGTGGGCAGTTTTGACCATGTGTTAAGACAGCTTGGGAAATCAGGAGCCATTGACTGCATAGACTGAATGTCTAATGCTAATTAAAAATAAATAAATAAATAAATAATAAATTAAAAATAAATAAAAGGAACCTATACAGTGGAAAAAAAAATTCCACTTTGAGTTAATTTGGCAAGGATAATCTATGGGAAGGCTATAAATCCTCCAAACCATGGATAACATTACTAGTGTAATTTATGATGCTTGGTATCAAAAGAAAAATTGTTTGCAGTCAGTAAAAGCTCTCTTTTTTGTTTCTGTAGATTCTGCACGGACAGCAACATAGAAAATAATCCATTTCAGATCAAAAATGTCCATGTCAAGCTGAAATGATGACAATTTCACTGCTGTTCCAGTAATAAAATTCTGGACCACTGATGCTAAAGTAATTTCAGTAGGGTAGAAGTTTCTTGAAAGGAAGTCTAAGCACTGCAAATAATTTGCAAATAAAGAATCTTACTTCACATTCATTCTTCCACATTCAATAGCATGCAAGGAGTAACAGAGCCTACACGGATAAATAATTTTCCAAGTTAGAGGCAGGGATTTAACCGAGGTGCAAGACTGTCCCCTCTTAATCACTATCAATGTATAAACTTTTCCCAGTATTTTTTCAGGTATGACCATGCTGTTTGCAGAACCAAACTTTGTGCACGAAAGCATCATCCTCTATATAAAAAAAATATTTTCTCTATATTTCATGGTTGTTTTTAAATATTACAACTTCAATCCTCCCATTTAATATTACCTTACTGGCCAGAAACTAATTAATTAAAAACAGAGAAAACCTGTAACTAAAAAAGGAAATGCCCACACATTTTTACTGAAAGAAAAGCTAGAAAGGATGAACATTTTAACAGTGGCAACTATATACCACTTTCAAATTGAGAGATTTGGATTACTTAGAGACATTATTTAGTATTTTAGACTAAAATAATTTCCAATGTATTAAGCATCAGGACAAAGTAAAATACCTCACTCATTAGGTCATCTCCAGCAACAACAGCTATTTTCATCTCAACATCTGCTTTCTTTGCCACCTCCTGAAGGGCTGCTGCACAAGCAAGTGGATTAATTCCACCAGCATTACTGATGACACGGACACCTAAAGAAAACAAATGAAGTTCTGCAGCACACAACAAACAAAGCATGCTAAAACACAAGCAAGATATCATATTTGCAAGTGTCAAACACTTAATCAAGTATTAAATTCATATTAAAACAAGATCTCCACTTAATGTGAGAAAGAATCAGCATAAGATATGTAAAAATTATTTATGGAATAAGCCAAAGTTAAATGGTTTATAGAAAAGTAATTGTTATAGATACTTCTGCTCTTTCCTCTCTGCATGGAAGGAGAGAAAACGTATGAAAGAAAGACTCAAAACAACTCTTACAGGAACAGTATTTGGCACAAGCCATTCAAGCATCTGTGCTCTCCAAACAACTGCAGAAATTTTAGCAGAAATATACATCTACCTCTGTAAATTCCAGACTGTGTTAGCAAAATACAAGGTGCTTCAAATTTCCTTTCTGCACTCAGGCTCAGAGAGCTGCTAAGTTGCACCAATGTAGACAGAAAAAAGTAACTGATCAGAAAACAAGTGATGTTATAGAACTATATGGGAATGTTTAAAAACTTTTAGATTGCATTGAAAATGTCTAGCTCTCACATTTTAACAAATACGATTAAAGCAATTTTTTCCATTCACAAGGCTACAACAAGCAATACATGGAGATACAGGTATATATTTATAGTTACAGCAAGCATTTCAAATTATCTAATTCAGAGGTTACCATCAGGCCTACATTTCTTAGAATAGGATCTCTGATGGTTTAAATCATTAAGCCCAGAGTACCAAGTGAAAACAAGCTGCTTATAGGAGCAGTAATTACACAACCCCCCCCTAAACAATTGAACTCAAATAACACAGAGTAGCATTACCTTTCCTGTGAATATCTTTTATATAGGGAGCCATGGCAGTGGAGACAAAATCCGGAATGTAACCTAAAGCCTGAAAAGAATTAAAAGCTGTAACATTTTTTTATGGTTAAGTCAACCTAATCCCTTTTCTTGCTTAACAGAAAAAAGAAGACAAGGGAGAAATGTTTGGGTAACATTATGGGAAAAGACAGGAACGCTTTTAGTGAAACCGAATACACAGAAGTAAATAACTACACGTAAGTAAGACGGATCCAAAAACGTCCGACCCAGAACCTGAGAGGTTTTTAAGAGACTCCGCGAGTAACCGGGTTGGGAGCAGAGCTGGGGAGGCACCGGAGCCGGTCCGGTCCGGTCCGGTCCCCCCCTCCCTCCTGGTCCAAGGCGGGGCTGGGCTGGGTCTCTTGGCCGCTACTTACGGGAGATCGGGCTTTATCTGCCGTCAGCAGCGACATGGTGATCTCGGAGAGGTAGTCGAAGACGAGGAAATCCAACTTCCCTCCGTACAGCAGCTGCGGCACTGGCAGAGCAGGGGAGAAGCCGCTGTTAGCACCGCGGTATCCCCCGTCCCGGCTGCATTTGGGGGCGATCCCGGGCTGCCCCAACCACTCTAGGACAGGGCTGAGGGGAACCGAGCCGCCGGCCGGGCCGTCCCGCAACTGCTCCCGGGAACGGCCCGGCCCGGCCCGCCCTGCCCGGGCTTGCGGCGGCGGCGGCTCCCAGCCGGCCCGGCCGCTTACGCAACGGAGCTGTTTACGGGGCTCTTTGCGGCGCTGGCAGCGGCCGCCACCGCCCCGCCCGGCGGCTTCCCCAGGGAGCCTCGGCGAGCCCGACCGGGTCTTCCCGCCGCCCCGGAGCAGCCGCCGCCGGCCCCGTGCTGTCGCCTACCTGCGGCCGCCGTGTCCCCCCAAAAGCCTGAGGCGCAGCCGATGCGGACCGCGGCTCCCGCCGGGGGCTCGGAACCAGCACCGCGTTGCCCGTCCCGGCGGGAAGGGCGGGCAGGAGCCCCCAGGAGCCGCGGCCCCCGGAGCCCCAGCAGAGCGGCGCGGCTCATCGCGGTGGCGGGAGGGAGGGAGGGCGGGTTTGGGGACACCGCCCCTGGCTGAGGCCTGGACCCGCCCCGGCCCAACCCGCGGCAGCGGCTCAACAGCTCTCGGGAGACGGGATGGGGGCGTGGGGAGGTGGTTGTGGAAAGGAGGAGGTCCATAAAGCCCGAGTTTGCTGCTGGGGAAAGGGAGCGGAGCTTTGGGTGTCTTGCTGGCTGCTGGGCTTGGCACCAGCTGCCTCAGGCGGCGATAACTGCGTTCTGGGGTGATTCGGGTTTTATCCTGGGCCACTGGGGACGTGGATCAGTGGCAGGGAGGTTTGGGGCTGCTGCATCCCTGAAGGATGGCAAAGGCACCTGAGTCACGCCTGAAGCACCATGCGTGGAGAGGGTTAACCTGGAAAGTCAAAACCCTGCTCAGGGGTGTGGTAATACAAAAAGCACGGGGGATCGTCTGGTTTTGAAATTCTTGTGAAACCCTTTCCATTACATGTCCGTGTGCAAGGTCCTGTACGTGCGTGGGGGTAATCCCAAGCACAAAGACATGTTGGGTGGAGAAAGGGTTGAGAAAAGCCCTGGAGAAGGGCTTGGGGGTGTCCATCAGTGAGAAGCTCGACTGAGCTGGAAATGTGCCCCTCCATCCCAGAAAGCCAATCATAGAATCATAGAATTGTCTGGGTTGGAAGGGACCTCAGAGATCATCAAGTCCAACCCTTGATCCACCGCTGTGGTTCCCAGCCCATGGCACTGAGTGCCACATCCAGTCTCTTTTTAAATATCTCCAGGGACGGATAATCCACCACTTCACTGGAAAGTCCATTCCAATGCCTGATCACCCTCTCCGTGAAGAAATTCTTTCTAATATTCAACCTAAACTTCCCCTGGCACAACTTAAAACCAAGTGCATCCCAGGCTGCAGCAAAAGAAGCGTGGCCAGCAGGTTGAGGGAGGTTTATTCTCCCCTTCTACTCTGCTCTCATTGGACCCCACTTGGAGTACAGTGTCCAGTTCTGGAACCCCAAACAGAAGAAGGTCATGGAGCTGTTGGAGCAAGTTCATAGGAGGTGCACAAAGATGATCAGCACCTCTCCTTTTAAGACAGGCTGAGAGAGTTGAGGGTTGTTCAGCCTGGAGAAGAAAAGCCTCTGAGGAGACCATAAAACAGCTTCCCAGTACCTGAAGGTGCCTACAGGAAACCTGAGGAGGGGCTTCTTACATGCTGAAAGAGATTAAAGGTTTGGATTAGACATTAGGAAAAAAATCTTCAGCGTGAAGGTGGTGAGGCAGTGGCACAGGCTGGATGGGGTTTTGAGCAGCCTGGTCTACTGGGAGGTGTCCCTGCCCATGCATGGGTGTCAGAATTAGATGATCCTTAAGGTCCCTTCCAAACCAAACTATTCTGTGAATCTATCATCAAATACAAAATGTGTTTAGTTAAAAAGAAGGCTTTCTATGGAAGTCCATGTCTCAGTTTTGACAGGAAAGGTTTCTCAGGTCCCAGGCTGAATTTCTAGTCAGTGGACATGAGTTAAATGACACCAAACCAGCAGATTCTTCAGTATATATAAAAGAACAATTTCCCAGTCCTGACATCTAAACTGGAGGGCTGCTTTTAGACATCTCCACAGAGTGCTAATTACAAAGAGGTGCTTCAGAGTGACTCCCTGTCTACAGAACATCTACATTATCACCAAAGACTGTGACTGAATCAGTTTTACATACCGATCCCATGCAAGTAAAAAAAAAGTAGCCATGTGGAATAAGTGCTTTTGCAAGTTGTTGCAAAATTGACCAGCCAGACTGATTTCTAATTGCAGTGACAAATGAAGCCATTGAGAGAAGATATAATATAGTAATTGTGATCTTAGAATTTGCTTATTTAGGGAGGTGCAATGTGTTCTTACTGAAAAAAAAAAATCCATAGAGCACTATCTTCTAACCTTCTCAGTGCCTAAAAAGTTATAAACAACTACTGGTCTAAGTTATTCAAAAGGTAGAACAGAGGAGGTCACAGAGAAGAAAAACTTAGTTCCTTACACTTATAGAGGACCCAACTCTTGATTATTAAATTATTGAAGCATTTAATTATTATGGTGAAAGATTGCTGGTTGTGAGTCCTATAAAGTAGTAAACGAATAATCACAGTGGGAAACAAAAATGTTAGATATACAAAGCTGACTGGATATAGCTTTTTCCTAAATATATATTGTAGCTCCTCCTGTAGAAGCACAAACAAGAAAGAGCATTGTCCAGTATGAAATACAAAGCTATCAGTACAGCCATGAAGACAACTGCTTTCTCTAGTTAAATTTCAGTGTGTCTTACATATGTTTTTCAATATGAATTGACTTGCAGTAAGATTCCAGCATGCTGTAATGTAGCAGGCAGGCTAATCCTTTGCAAGTCTTGCAATGGACTCAAATCCCGTGGTGAAATTCGGCTTTCCTTGGTTGAGACCCCATAATCAACATGGTGCAGATCTCACTCACGGCTGTGCTGAGATGGGTTGGACCAAGATTTCATGCTGCAGAACTGAATTTCTGGATGTGAGAAGGCAAAGCTCCTCAAACAAAGCAAACCAGAGGCCAGCAGATGGCTGCGTTTCACCACCTTCTGCGCCCTCCTCGCTGGCAAAACATCCCCAACCCTGCAAGTGTCATCTGCTCCTGACAGCATCCCCAGGGCTGTCTGCACTGCAGAGAGGCAGATTTCTGCATTTCCCCTGGGGATGAACAAATGCATTTTATCTGTAATTAAGATGTCAATACTGACATGCACATACAGACCTTGGTAGGACACTCTTGGGATCTGGAGGGTGCTTTAGGGTCTCAAGTTGTGCCAGGGGAGGTTTACGTTAGATATTAGAAATAATTTCTTCACGGAGAGGGTGATCAGACATTGGAATGGGCTGCCCAGGGAAGTAGTGGATTCTCCATCCCTGGAGATATTTAAAAAGAGACTGGATGTGGCACTCAGTGCCATGGGCTGGGAACCGCAGCGGTAGTGGATCAAGGGTTGGATTTGATGATCCCAGAGGTCCCTTCCAACCCAGCCAATTCTATGATTTATTCTTTTAACTTCTTTCAAGTATTCTCACACTTTACAGCAACTGCTCGTGGTTCAGAAACCATATGAAAGCTCTCCTGGAGCATGACTACAGCCTTAGCAAATTTGTGTATGGGCATTCATATGTGTGTGAGAGGATTAATATCCAACCTGTGTAAGGTATTAACACAGTGCTGCGGTAATGAATACTCCAGAGCCTATCATTTCATGAGGCTAGGATTGTATTGATGAAAACAGAGGCAAGTTACTAAGGGGCACTTCTGCAGGAGGACTTGGGAAGCAATGTTCTGTAAATTTGAGATTTGAGCTGGTTTTATTTTTCTATTTTATTTTATTTTGTGTGTAATTCAAAACGATTTAGGAACAGTTGCTCTTAGAGGACATCAGATGGCACTGTGTGGCTGTCAGTGAAGCAGAGCAGAAGCTACAGTCAGTAGCAAATCCATGGGAAATTCATACACAGAGGTGCTGGTAAAAAAACTTGACTGTACTTGTGGCCTAGGTAAGTGGTATGAGTCAATGGTAATAAACACCATAACTCTGCCACATGGTAGGAATCCACATCTAGCTACTTCATTGCCTAATGTACAAATTTTAAGAGCAAGTGAGATTTTTATTCATTTCATAAATTGTGAGAAATAAGGGGTGAGGGAGGGGAATCTTCTGGCTTTAATTTAGGTGCTGGAGAAAGAAAAAGGTTACAGAGTGAAAAAAATTTTATTTTTTTTTCTTGTTCATGGTTCAAATGTAGGTCAATCTGAGATTCAGTTTCCTTCAGTGACCCTAAATACTTAGATTTACTTTTATTATGCTAATGCCATTAATATCTGAACTGTAATCCTATTGTTGCCTCCCTGCAAACAGATTTCTGCACCAACATGAAGCGCACATGATGTGTGAAAGAAATGAGAAATTCATTCTTCTACTACAATAATCTTGAATTAATAGTATTCAGAGCTAATCCTGGAAGTCAGGGAGGACGACACAGAATACATTTTTCCAAAGCAAATACACATTCCATCATTTTTGCTGGGATTTTTCTGACAGTCAAGCTTCTTCTGATTACTTAAAAAAAGTACAAGCAAAGTATTTCACAGACCACGTTTCTATTGTGAAATATATTACATTTTTGCTGTTTTCTTTAATGTCACTGTAAATAAGTTCCTGTCCAAACCAACAGTGTCAGTAGATACCGACAAATATTTTACTTTATTTAGGAGGCTCTGTTTAGTTTATTGAGGATCTGTCTTCTCAACTAATTACAAAATATTCAGCAAATATTTGTATTTATTACTTATCTCATTCTGACAAATTAGTGCTTTGTTTAACAAGTGGAGTTCAGTGCTCTTGCCCTCAAGGTAAAGCATACATTGCAATCTCTATTTTGCAGACAGTCTGGAAAACAACCTTTTCTAAGTGAATCAACAGTTGAAGATGATCTCTGTAAATCAGTAAAAGGAGAGAATTTGCCATGTTGCATCTAATAACCCTATACAAGACACAAACAGCTCAAAGCTCAGTAATGATGTTTAACTGATCCCAGGTCATAGTTTGGGGCATTGTAGTATTTTAATAGCTTTTTAGCATATTGAAGTAAAATATTCTATTCTCTGGAAATACTCAGAAAAACCTCAGTTGTCACAATACACCAATATAGTTAATCTTCTGCACTGTATTAATTTTGTTCCCTTATAACACATTTCTGTTGGGTTTAGGTGAAATGTTCTTTCTTAATTCCTTAGCATCTGAATGATGTTTAAATAAAATCTGAAATGTGTGAAAGTAAGCACTAATAAAGCTAGAGGACTTTTTAAAAAGTGAGTTAAACCATCAGTTAAACGTCTTATGGATATGAAATATTTTCAAAAGTACTTCAAAAGGGAAGTGTCTTGATTTTTGGTCTTTTTTATTTTTAAATGCTTTTGAAAATTTGTTTGTAATAATACTTGAAATCAATATAAGAACTACAGATTAAAGCAATGATGCATTAGCTACAAAAAAAACCTTGGTTATTCTTTGCAGAAATGAAAGGGGTTTTACATTGCTATATGCAGTAGAAAAAGTATTGGAAAAAAATTATCACCAAAACATGATAAAACCAAACAACTTTTAGCAATCATGCATCAGTATAGTTTATCTGATTAGATTAAAAAAATATAATATACCTTAACTATTTAAGAATACACTCTAAAGTGAGTGAATTTTCTATATTTACAGTGTGCGTAAAGCAAAATATTTTATGAATTCTTCCCAAAATGGAAAGCTATGGCTGAAATGAAATACATAAATTCCTAGTTTTCTCAGGAACAGTAGCATTTACAGTCTGTATTTGATTTCAAGGACGTATCTGTGCTAGTTTCATAAGTAAAAAGAAACAAAAGCCTCTCCCAGGTAGACCAACTAAGAGCTGGTTTTTGCTGACTCACAAATCCCCCAGCATTCCGCTTCTGAAAGGTGAGAAGAAGGCTTTTTCACAGAATGGAATATCAGATTGGCAAAAATGTTGCCTTTTGCCTTTTGTCCAAGGTCTGAATATTGAAAGAGAAAGATGAGTTACAACACTTCGTTCTCACTTTTTTACTTCTGTTTGTAAAGCAGTTGGATTTATAGCAAACTAGCAGCATAACTTCAATACTAGGCAGCTTTTTAGTTATCTTTCTTTCTCATCCTAATTATCACTCACTCACTGATTGATGTGGTGATAGGGATTTTGCCCACTAATCTGTGTAGATTACTAGTAGTACAAACGACTTAATGCATATTGATTATGGAGAGCAAAACAAAGAATGCTTTTTTTCAGTATTTACTTCTGGAGGTTTTTCAAATTTTATTTTGTATATTTATTTTTATAATTGAAAATTACCTTCTGGAGTATCTGGAAAAAAATGCAAGTTCAATGTCAGGTCCACTGCACACTTTCAATGAAAACGTAGCAAAACTCCATTAGAAATATTAGAATGGATCACTTAGCATCTTTGAAATGATATGGACTGGTTTTTCAAGTTAAATACTAAACACATGTACATAGGTGTCATAAGTTTAAAATACAGTTGTTTTTCCAAGAATCCTCTAATATTCAGGAACTAATTTACAAACATAGGCATATTCTGATTTATATTTTTGAGGGAAGATTTACTATGAATAATGGGAAGGCATTGGATAGATTCCCAATGACTCTTTGAAAAAATTACTAATCAAAACTAAGTTGAAGAAGGCTCGTTTAAACAAATAAAGATTCACCTTTGCTATCTACTCAAAATAAATTCCAAGAAAAAAAGTAAACTGGCTTTGAGAACTCTTCCTTCTGCCCATGCTACAGGAATCATTCTTTGTTTGCTGCCAAATTAGCAAACAGAATTACCGGAAAGAAAAAACTGGCCAGAAAATCAACACTGTCAAATTACGTGGGACACGTCTTAGGGTACAACTAGGTCTCTAGCACAGTTTTTTGGTAAATGGGTCAGCTGTTTTGCAGCCAGGGCTAATCAAGACAAAATAGTATGTAAGGGAGGAAAAGTACTACATAGCCGTTCCACTTAGAATACACATTGTTTTCAATTTAGTGAAAGGCAGAAATAAGTTATTTCTAAGGTGAAACCACAGAAGAAAAGAGAAGGAAGAAAAGATATAAAATGAGTAGTTTTTCAAGGCTAAGTCATGACCATTTAATCAGAAAAGCAAACAAAACTTTCCTGATGTTTAAACATTTATATCTTCTACTAAGTTGCAATAAAAAATGCAGCTAGGCTACAGTTATAAATATAGTGTACAGATACTTGGTAATAATTAAAGCAATGATTAATATTTATTAATTCTTGAATGTAAGCTTAAGCTTATAGTGATAATTTTGTGTAACAGAAGCATCTCACCAAAAATTGGATTTTCGTATTCTTAACCCATTTGTAGGCATGCAAATTTTTTTTGTTTGTTTCACCCATCCAACTAGGCAACTGTCTAGAATAACGAAACTATTTGTGCATTGAAATCATCTCATTACCACCATTTTCATGTTTTAAGTCTAAAATACTAGGTATTTTATCTCAAGATGAACTAAGCTGTTACTGCCAATATTGACTATTGTCATGTTTTCTAACTTCTAAAATTCTTGCCCAGGAACACACCACAAATTTTTCATAGCCTGTTAGCAAATATTCTTCTGAAACAGTTTCATGCCCATATGTACCCTGTTAGTGACAAAAGGGAAGGGTGTGTTCTTTGTTAAAGGTTGAGGCATATGTGTGTTACGTGGTTCACCCTGTCTTGTCATGAACAGTAAGTGCCCACCTGGCACTCAGGAGTGTAAATCCACGTTTGCAGCTGGGACAGTTATTCTGCAAAGTTCATAGCAGCAACCTGCCCACACTATAGCATCATATCTAAGGCCATATTGGAGGTGCACACCCTCAGGATCCTCTGGATGTGGAGCAAAGCAGCAAAGCAAGCTCAAGCAATGCTTGAACAACAGTAGAAAGAAGATTCTCTGGTAGTTTCCTGAGCTGATGTTAACTGCATTAATGAATCAATAACACAAGGGCAGGAAGACTTTCACCCAGTTTTATTTACTTTATTTTTACCCTTCAGGAAACAGCACTAACCACGTAAAAGGTGGAGCCCTATCCTATTTGTGGCAGTAAGGACTGCAGAAGAACATACTGCACATGACTTTTGAAGGTAATTAATGCCAGATTTGGAACGGTAAACTCCTAGCATCAGTGATCATTTGGAAAGGATTTTTGGCAGCCTGGCAGCTTGTTGACCAAATGTGACCAGATGAGAAGAGAGTATAAAAGTCAGGAACTCTCCATGTTTAAGGACATGATTATATCTAATTTTGTAATAATATAAGATAGTTCTACAGCGTGCTTTTGTCCATAGATTTTAAACACTTATTAAGCAAAGTTGAAACACCCATTCTGCTGTACAGAGGTGAAGTCATTAGTCTGAAAGCACAGATCCAGTAGTCATCTAGTAGTCTTACACAGCACACATCTAGTATTCTTACCATTCTATTCATCACTTGATCAAACGTATGGAAGTTAAAAGTCTCATTCACAAATGTCTCATCACACATGATATTGCACATTACCAGTGCTTCAGTCCCACAAATCTGATTTTTAGCATAAAAAAGTCTAAGATTTTATTCTGATATTATGTGGATGGATCCTCAAAGGATAAGGAAGATTGACACTTTCATTGCTTGTGAGAAATACCAAGGCTTCCTTCCCAGACATGCCACAGATCAGTATGACTTCAGACTTTCCTTTGCCTTAGTTTTGTGACCTGCTGAATAGGAAAAACGGTGTCGGTTCTCACTGCAAAGCACACTGAGATCTGTGGTGGGAAAGTACTACATAATCACAAAATAGTATTTCTTGTTAGTCTGTTCATAGTTGTTACACATAATCAGACAGCTACTGTGGCTTCTCCTTTGCTGTTTGAGTGAAACTTCTGCCAGCCCCATGCCACTGCAAGGTGTAGTTTCCTTATATTTGTGTTACTAGCAGTAGCATTTCCATTACTTGTCTCACCTTCCTGCCTATCCTGAGACCTCCCGACTGGAGCAGAGATCAAACAGATAAGTGGGAAGCAGGCTCTGAAAATGGGAGGAGGTAGAGATGTGTGCAAATTCTGGGAATCCACCTCAACCCCCTACCCCACCTCTTCCCATCACCTCCCAGTGCCCGCCCCCAGCTCCAGGTCCCTTAAACCCCCGCTGCCCTGGGCTGCCTCAAACATTTTTGAGCTGCCGACTGCACCCCTCAGCAGCATCTGGTGGGACAGACATGGTGGTGCTGAGGTTAGGGAGCTGGGCTCCCCTGGGGTCTCTCCTCTCCCTGCTCTTTTCTACCTGCATGGCGGTAAGTGAAGGGACAGCCTTAGAAAACACATCGGTGAGGAAAGAGCTGCCAGAGAAAATTCACTGAAAATGGTCTTTTTTCTTCTCTTCAGTACATCGCTACCAGAGACAACTGCTGCATATTAGATGAGCGATTTGTAAGTACCCAAAAAATTTTTCTTTTATCTTCAGAGTCTAATGAAAACTTTCCCACGCTGATTATTAATTGCCATTATCACTTCTCGTTTTATTCTTTTTATTACTTCTGACAGCTTGACTGTCAGAAAAATCACAGCAAAAATGATGGAATGTGTATTTGCTTTGGAAAAATGTATTCTGTGTCGTCCTCCCTGACTTCCAGGATTAGCTCTGAATACTATTAATTCAAAATTACTGTAGTAGAAGAATGAATTTTTAATTTCTTTCACACATCATGTGTTCTTCATGTTGGTGCAGAAATCTGTTTGCAGGGAGGCAACAATTAACTTCATTTTTAGTTTCAGTACTTATTAAATGCCCTGTGCTTAAACCCGTTATCTCTTAATAGAGGAACACACTTCTTAAAATGCAGGGGAGGCTGCGCTGTTGGCAGAAGCATATATCCAGAAGACACTACAACTAACTTCAAGCACTGTTTGCTAGCTAGGTGTGTGTATGTACACACAGTGTGAAACTAAATTGCCTTTTAAAACTCAGATTTACAGAGAAAGCAGCAAATGCCTGAAGGGTTGGACCTGATGATCTCTGAGGTCCCTTCCAACCCAACTGATTCTATAATTCTATGATTTGTATAACCAGTGCCTGAAAATTCCCCTGCCCAAATATTCTGCTTTCCTTCTTTTTTTTTTTTTTTCTCCTCCTGAAACATTGCCAGTGATTATTCTTTCCTCTTTAGGGTAGCTACTGCCCAACGACCTGTGGTATTGCAGATTTCTTTAATAAATACCATCTCACTATGGATACCGAACTGCAGGAAATTGAGACAATGTTGAGGCAAATCAGTAATGCCACAGGAACTGCAGAACATTTGATTCAACACATCCAAAGCCTCTATCCTCCAGAGAAGCAGACACTACCAAGTGAGAATATAAAAATAGCTACATAACTGAAAAATATATATTATGTAGTTTTACTGGTTTCTGATTTGCTGAATTACAATAATTTTAATACTTTTGTCTGCTTTACAGATTCACTTGATAGTTATACTCAAAAGTCCAAGAAAATAATTGAAGAAATTATCAGATATGAAAACACAATTTTGTCTCATGAAAATACTATACAGTAGGTATCTTCCACCTTTTACACCCCTTAACAGTCCAGACTGGGGGGGTTTCTGTTCTTTTATCAAGCGCAGCTAAGGCTCCCTCAGAAAGGTTTTTTGTGTTCATGTGGAACATTGTGCCCACACTGCCATTAGTAATTGCCTAGCAAGACACAGAAGGATCATGAGGATCTGATCTTCTATTCTCTGCTCATTTAGATAAGCTATTAATGGTGTAAGCATTGGAAGATAAGAATGTCAGGAAGCATGGCGATAATTTTTTTTCTGTTTCTTTTGCTGTGCCAGCTACTCCTAAAATTTTTGTCATCACCTTTGGAGACTATTAACATGAGTTTGTGCTGTAATGCAGAGTATATGAAATATTTGTACAATCAGTCCCTCTGGCTACTTTGGCTGCCATATCCATGAAAACCAACTGAGTTGCATTGATATAAATTGTAAGTTACTATAAACTCAGTGGTAGTCTTTTGTAAATAGACATTGAAAATAAAATTGAAAACATCATCAGCTGGTCTAAATCTTAAGGATGTTTTTTCTCCTGAAAGTAGAACCTCCAGTTCTAAAACATATCAAGGATGAGTCAGGCATTCTGCCACTTGCAGCGTTTTATTTACAGCATTTATGTTTTACAAATGCATTATCATTAAACAACTTTCCATGGGGTTCCATTTGTACATTAATTACTGGTTTGAATTTTGCTGGTTAGAGCCAAGTCAAGTTTTGCATAAGGTTAGGTGTGTGCTTTCCTATTTTGGGCTGGCTTCCTCAACTTCAAACACCAGCAGTAACAAGAGAGGCACCCCCTTTCAGAGAGGCATGTGTAGCAGCAGCATGCTGCAGAGGTGAAGCATTTCTGGAGTGAAATGGGCATTGTATATTCAGGAACAGATGAAACAACAAACCATTTGTATGTCTCTCTCTGTCCAGACAGTTGACAGACACACATATATTGAACAGCAACAGGATCACACAGCTGAAACAGAAGATTGCTCAGCTTGAGTCCCGCTGTCAGGAGCCCTGCAGAGACACAGCTGAAATACAGGAGACAACAGGAAGAGGTGTGCAAAGTGCTTCTTATAAAGTGGAGGGTTCAATGAGTTACGAGCACTGACAGCTAGCAACACAGCAATGAGTTTTTTGTAATCCCATGGGGCATATATTTCTGCAAAGATCCAGAAGATTGCAAGTTATAAAGCCAGTGTTCGGATCAATATAAGTGCTAGGAAGATGGGCTGCAAACAAGGCATTCAGATGGAACAGAGGTGTCACTTGCCTCTTTGGATTTTTGGCCAAAGTATGATTATCCCAAAATGTATTCTAAACATGAGGGACATGGATAGAGTTTCCATAGGAAAGATAACTCATTATCACAGTTCTACTGAGTCATCTGAAAAAAAAAAAAAAAAAAAAAAGCAATTCTTCCATTAACTCCCAAAGTGCCTTTTTGGTTGCTGTAGAAATTAATTAAATTAGTATATTTTACATTTAAGTTGCTTAAACTCTGTGTGAGACAAAATTTCTCCTAATCTTAGTCAACTCCTGTAACCTTCATTCAGATTTTTTACAGTATTTACATTAAGGTGTGTGGACTAAAAAGCTAATTTTTCAACAATGTACTGTATTTTTTAGATGTACTGTATTTTTTGCACCAAGAATGTTATAATATCAACTAAATGTGAGGATAGAAGTGCAACTATATTAATAACAATCCTTTTGATATATTGTCTTCAGATTGTCAAGATGTTGCAAATAAGGGTGCCAGAAAGAGTGGTCTTTACTTTATCAAGCCTCAAAGAGCCAAGCAGTCATTCCTGGTCTACTGTGAGATTGATTCATATGGCAATGGCTGGACAGTATTACAGAGGGTATGCCACTCACTTATTCTTGCCAAGAGCAAGTTTATTGCATCAGAAATGTTTTTATTTACCCAAATAAGGTACATGTATTTTTGATTGAGGATTTTGGTGTTGTTTTTATGTTGGGTTTTTTTTTCCCCCTCAGAGACTGGATGGGAGTGAGGACTTCAAGAAAAATTGGATTCAGTACAAGGAAGGATTTGGGCATCTGTCTCCAGATGACACCACTGAGTTCTGGCTGGGCAATGAAAAGATTCATTTGATAACTACACAGTCCACTCTGCCATACACCTTACGAGTAGAACTGGAGGACTGGAGTGGCAAAAAAGGGTACTTGCTTGTGATGCCTCTGAAAATGACAACTTAAAACCTACTGCTCCCACTTCTATATCAGTTTGCACAGCTCTCTGAAAAAGTGGTGGGCCCTTAGACCTGCTAACATGCATAGGACACTGATTTGGCTTCTGAAATCACAGCTGAGGCAACAGTCACTATTGTGACTTGTTGCCAGGCACGTGTGTGTGTCTAAAGGCCATGTGCTGGCAGCCCTAGTTTATTTGGTGGGAGGAATCTGATTCTTCTAGTTTGTTCACATCTTATACACTTTATGGATGAGATAAATCCATACTTCCTCCTTTTTTTCCTTTTCCTTTCCCTTTTCCTTTTCCTCTTCCTCTTCCTTTCCCTTTCCCTTTCCCTTTTTCTATCCCTTTCCCTTTCGCTTTCCCTTTTCCCTTTTTTTCCCCTTCCCCTTCCCTCTTCCTCTTCCTCTTTCTCTTCCCCTTCTTCTTCCCCTTCCCCTTCCCCTTCCCATTCACCTTCACCTTCCCCTTCCCCTTCCCCTTCATCTTCCTCTTTCCCCTTTCCCCTTTCTCCTTTCTCCTTTCCCTTTTCCCTTTCTGCTTTCTCCTTTCTCCTTTCCCTTATCTCCTTTCTCTTTTTTCTCTTTTCTTTCCTTCATTCGGTTTCTTTTCTTTGTATTCTTTTCTCCAGGACTCACTATCCTTGCAAAAACTGTAGATCTTTCACACACCACTGAAGACTAGTATTCAGAAAACCTGTCCAAGACTGAAGCCCAAAAGTTGGCTGGATGTGTGTCACTGAGCTGAGGCACACAACCATGTAAAACCAATTCCTTTTCAAATGCTAGGATGCCATAAAATTCTTTTCTACATTTCTAAGGCCTATGTATTTTTCATTTGTGCATTTACTGGGAATGCAGCATGCTTATATTCACCATTCTCTTTTTTTACCAGCACTGCTGACTATGCTGTATTCAAGGTGGGAAGTGAACAAGACAAATACCGACTGACTTACGCCTACTTTATCGGTGGTGAAGCTGGGGATGCTTTTGATGGCTTTGATTTTGGAGATGATCCAAGTGACAAATCCTTCACCTTTCACAATGGCATGAGGTTCAGCACCTATGATAATGACAATGATAACTTTGCTGGCAATTGTGCTGAGCAGGATGGATCTGGGTGGTGGATGAATAGATGTCATGCTGCCCACCTCAATGGGAAATACTATATAGGTAAAGTATCTTCTAAATATCCAGGACACCACAGTGACAAAAAAATATGGGTCAGTTACGCTGAGTATGTTTTGCCATCTGGTGTAGACTATTCTTTGCAATAACTTTTAACAACAGCAGTAAGATTTATGGCTGCTCTGCAGTCCAAAGTGGTAGATTCAGTCCTGAGAGAAACAAATTCCTGGGAGAAGGGCAGTGAGTGGGGGCTGTTAGCATGCCCAGGGATAGCATGGAGGTGTTAGTTCCAGAAAAATGAAGAGACACATGAACTATTTTAGAAAGCAACTAACTGTTTTGCCCCAACTGATATTTTTCAGATGGTGTATACACATCACAAGATGCTGGTCCATCTGGATATGACAATGGCATTATCTGGGCAACCTGGCGTGATCGGTGGTACTCCATGAAGAAAACTGCAATGAAAATCATCCCTTTCAACAGACTGTCAGTAGATGGACAGCAGCACAACCTAGGCGGTGCCAAACAGGTTCGACCACAGGCCCGAGGAGATATTTAAAATGACAACAGGATATAGTTATGATTTCAAACACTGAGCATGGACAGGTGAAGTGCTGAGCCCACTGCATCTTAGGGCAGTCAGCTTTGTTTAACATTGTGTCACATAAATATTTGTACTTTCATATATCTTCCACACCACTATTTCCTTTAACAGATACCTAAATGGCAAGATCAGAAATAATCCCTTGTCTTCATGTGTTGTAAATGCTACATTTTAAATTTCCAACTAGTATAACAATGTATGAACATTATTAACGTGTAATCATAGCCTTATGTGCTTCTTCAGAAGAACATTCAAATGCTCCCCTTTTTTTCTGTTGTAGGTTGGAGACTCCTAAAGGGACAATTTTACAAGGAGTGGTCTGAACAGGAAAAACAAGTATTTTATCTCTTAGACACTGAACTTACCCAACATTACACAGTTCAGTTTTCACTGGAAAGCACCACTGACTGTAAAATGGCCAAGTCTCTTCCCTGAGAAGTGCTTACCTCTGTACATGAGGTTCTGGTTTGGTTTGTTTTTTTCTGTACAAATTATCAATAAATTTTTGATAATTACAAAAAACCCTGAAGTTGTTATCTGTGCTCCACTGTTGGCCAGACAAACCAAAGTAAACTTTAGGATGTTTGGAAGGTTACTCTGATCAGAGCTGTTTGATTCAGTCATTCCTGAACTGCCTGACAGTAGTTTCTGCTCTTTGTTTAGAGGCCAGTGTTGGAGTTATTTCCCCATAATATGTGCTTGTTTGCAGAAGTTTGCATTCTGTTTTCTGACGAAATTGATTTGTGACGCAGATCAAAGTACACAGCAACATGAAAGAAGACTAGTTTACTGCTGAAGGCTTCGTAACTGAGCTTACCACAAAATAATAAACACATTTTCTATCAGGATATGTTAGGAATATACTGTCAATGACCAATAACAGATATCTTACTCCAGAGCATACATATTAATAATCCTCTCAAATATTACTCAGAATAAATGCTTCATTTGCTATATAGCACATAGTATTACACTGTACAATCGTTATTCCTATATAACCATTTTGTATTTATAAATATTTTTAAATTAATGTAACATATCTAGTGCTATTATCCAACAAAAATATTAAAAATTGCAGAAGAAATTACCTGTATTTTATTTGCACTTATTTTTTCTAGACCTGATTATGATTTTCCATGTGATTCATTTCAGCAAACTTGCAGCACAGCCTAAGAATAGCAAAGAGTTTGTGGTGCTGTCTGAGTGCACTCAGCATGCTGAGAGCTTTTGAGGAATTTGTTAGGAAATCACATTAGGGTTGTGGATAAATTGCTCAACAAAAAATGCACTCAGAACTAAAATACCTATCTATGTAACTATCTCAAGCTGATATACTAAGAAGTGAAGTCTGAAGTGTATCCTAGTCTTTATTTTTAGCTGCTAGTGAAAGGCCAGTTCACCTGGCATTTCTGAAGAGCTCATTCAAGTGCTTTAAAGACAGGGAGACATTACACTAATAAGACAGACCTTAAAGTAAGTTATGCCCCCTCAACACTTCTTAAGTTTTGGTGCCCAGTTCTCTAGTGAGTCTTGATAAGCTGCTGTCCCCCTGTCATTTTTACTGGGATTGTTTTGACTTAGTTGAAGTTTTACCCTTGGGCCAAAATCTAAGAGGAAAGCACATTTCTCAGGAGTTGGTGAGAAAAAGACATCATTAAGATAGAGTCAGGTTGGGGTTAATAACAGTTCAGGATAAGGGACAATGCCTCCAGGCTGGATAGCTCAGTGCCAGCCTTGATACCCAATTCCTCAACAAGCAAAGCATTTTCCTAAACATTTTGTGCCATGAAGCCTCTCCCATGGTTCTTGTCACTGAAGCAGTCGGTGTAGAGAGGCATGGGGGAAGGATGTGAGCTGAGGGCTGGCGAGCCCAGTCTGACTCTAGTTCTGCAAACAGACACTTCAGTCCCTTCCACTTTGTTTTTTCATTTTATCCCATCTATGGCATGACCTTCAGGTTGTTATTATTTATATATTTATATATATGCAATGTGAGATTAAAAAATATTCCTTTTGTTTCTGTCACTTTGTATCCACACTCTGCTATGTCTGAGCTCTGATTTGCCTCTCTCAGTTTAGCTTTAACCACAGGCCACAATGAATTATTTGATGACAGTCTGCTGTAACTACACACATTTCTATGGTGTGAGCTGGCATTTTGTGGGTTGCTCACTAGAACTAAGATTGGCTTATTCTTCCAGTTGATTCGTTGATCAGTGTCTTAAGTTTTCATGAATCATTTTAACCTCTTTGGAGAGGACCATCTGCTCTAGTGGTCAGGCAGGTCAGAGCTCCAAATCCTAGAAGCCTGATCTTTCAAAGAAATCCTATGCCAGATTTCATCAGCAAGTCTGCAGGATCCCAGCTTGCAGTTATATTCTCTGGGTCCTGAAAGAAGACTGTTAAGATACATGCCTGTGGGTCCTTGGTTTTACCATTTCTAGCCTTCTAAATACCAGAAAGTGGCCTAAAAAGACCTTCTATTTCTTTTCACTCTTAGAGGGACAATAATGTTTTCAGTCTTATTTTTTTGCAATACATTCCAATTTGACTTAATGTTTCTGATTTGTATACCGATGCTCCTATTTCTCTTTTCTTAGTCTTTATTGTACCTGACCCTCAGACCATAACCTTCAGTGAAAGTGTCTGTATTTCAGCAAAACTATCCCCCTATGAGTTTATAAAAGTTCATTATAGGACCTTGTGGCTCCAATGAATTTGCCTTTCTTTCATACCTTGTGCTTGCAATCAGTCTTCCAAAGACCACTGTAGCACAAAATAGAGGAATCTGGAACAGAAACACTTTCTCTTCTGCATGCTCCCTCCAAAACAACACAAAAAAATCCCCAACAAAACAAACTAACCAAACAAGCAAACAAAAAAAGAACCCCAACAAAACCAAAAAATGCGATTGACAAAAAGATAGTGGTAGAAAGAGCCAAATAAGGTGGATGGACTGAAGGACTTGATGGGTCTTTCAGTCCCTGGGACATGGTGTGGTCCTGGGACCAGATGCAGGGACTGGATAGTAATAAATTCATAAATGTTAAGTAGCCCAAGGAGCACATGTAGAGAAAGTGGAGCTGAGATTTGGGGCTGAAGGAGTTGGAGTTGGACCAAGAGGAGAGGTAGGAAAGAGCACGTAAGAGAAGGAGAAGACAGCACCTGGAAACTGGTGGTAGAACAGGAGACGGCAGTGCTGGGCAGCCAAGGGCTGGCTCACATTTGTGACACATAAACCAGAGATAAATCCTAAACTAGTTCTGTGGCAACCTGCTAAGTGCAGGACACCTGAAGCAGTGGACTGTGCTTCCATCCTTTGGTCATGAATTAAAATTAAATCCAAAGTTTATCTAGCTCTTGGCCTTTAGCCTTTCAAACAAACACAGGGAGAAGTGACTGGATGATTGCAACAGGAAAGCAAAGGTACAGGCTTAAGGTCAGGACCAGATTCAGCCCTTAACTGGAAGACCTGAGGAACTCCTCCTTCACCCCAGCTTCACCCATCAATCCCTTTCATGTGAAGCAGGAAACCCCTCTTAGCTTGCCTAATCTTTATGATCAGTTACCAATTTTTTCCAGTCCCTCTAGCCCTGGTGGCCGAGTTTTACTTGGACCAGAGCTTAAGTTTTTGATGTCTGAAGGTCACCAGAGAGCTGTGTTCTCCATCAGCATCAGAGACCTGGCACATGCTGCTGGCACGTCCAGTCTGACACTGGTTGCCAGTACTCAGGACAACACCTTGCAAATCATCACACTCTCTGTTAGCATGACTGAGCAGGCAGAAATTTCACTGCTTGATGTGCCCTGACTGGTCCTGATTTATAAGACCTATTAAATTACAAAAATAATGTTTGGAGAGTAGTGAAGATCATAAAATTGAGCTCTTACAAATTGGAAAACACAGAACTGGGGTGACATGTCCCATCTGAATTAAGAAGGATGCTTAGTTGTTGCCTAGCTTATAATGAATGCAGGAAGATCAGGCAGGGCATAGCTGTCTCTTCCTTACAGCTGAAACCCTGCAGAATTAGGTGCTGCTCCTGCCCTCATCTCCTAGTTCCTGTGGGACCAGAGGTCAGATGCTTTGGCATCTTGGAGCTGGCTGCTGGATGTTCCTCCTGAGCCCCAGTGCAGGCACAGAGAGCACTTCAGCTGCCACCAGTGGGATGAATGAAATTTTTTGGCTTGAGTGGGAGACTCTCTGGGGACCCCAGTAGATTTTGGAGTAAGCTCCTTTTACTCTGTTCTGTAAAACAATGAGTCCTAAGCCCGCAAGGCTTCCTCTCATTGGAGTCTTTCCCTCCCTCAAGAATTTTGTGGTTCACTGAACTTTTTCTAAGTCTTTCACAGAAGTGCTGCAACACAGTGAGCAAAACTGAGTAGGACTTGTAGTGGGCAAACATCACCAGTCTTGCCCCTGCTGAAGTGAGCAGCTGAAGATTTTGTCATTATATTTATTTTATTTTATATTTTATTCTGTCATTATATTTATTAAGTGCTTTGAGTTCAGGAGCTGCTTCACAGACACTTATCAACCAAACAACAGAGCCATGGCTGGCTGATCTTCAAACTGAGCAAAGGTAACATGGCCTCTTTGGACATTTGTTGCTGAAATTAGTTGGGTTGTCTTGTTGCTGAATTCAGGAGAGGTTTGTTGCATCATAGCATTACTGGCACTCCATGGAATTCAGGGGAAGACTTCACAAAACACACTGCAGGGAATCAAAATACACAAAACATCTTGTTTCAGACTTGGCACAGATAAGGTTAAGCCTTATATACAATATAAACCCTTTGCCATGCAAAACTAGATCCTGATGGTGTAGCTATTAATCAATGACATAAATGTAGCACCATCTTATTGAGCTCTTCCATTTTCTGCTCCCTGAGGATGTGACTCACTCTCAGAGAGATGGGTATAAGTTCTGTTAAGTTTACGAGGGCTTTCCTAGGTAAGAGAAGCATGAAGTGCAAGACCAGAAATGGGGTCCAGTTTATCTGCAGTGAACTTTACACAGGGAGGTTACGAGCCTCCTGAAGGTAGAAAACAAGAGGAAAAACAGATGAAAGGAGAATAAGAGAAAACCTGAGACACTGCTGGAATGGATCCAAAGTTACAAGCAGCTATTTTGCATTAAATGTTACACAGTGCAATGTTATACAATGCTAGAGTGAAGCTTAAACCTGTCCCTCTAAATCAAAATACAATAAGATGTTGCAGCCTGTAAATGATGGGGAGTTTTGTGAAAATCATGTGGTCTTAAAAAAACAAGAGAGAGTTTTGTTCTTTCAAATGATTAGGCCCACGTTTGCTCAAATAAAGGTTTTCTTGCTCATTACCACTTATTGTGGTGGCAACTTTTGAGACAGGCAGCATCTCTCAAGTGTCTGACAGCCATTTACAACACTTCCCACTATGGTTTTTTATAGACCTAATAGCAGTAGTGCTTTATCATCACACTTAAAACTCTATGCACACAATTACACAAACATTTAAGGAGACATGACTCCTTAGGAAGACTTAATTATGATTAAGATCTGTTCTGGGATATTTTCAAGTACTACTCTACTCTGCTCTTCCTAAATAGGTATTAATTTTAAGCAAGTTCTGCTTGATAAAAAATCAGAATACACCATTTGTGTAAGAAACAGCATAATGTTAAACACATTGCACATTATACAAACACCAGTAAGGTCCAGCTTAAAAAATGCAGCCTTCAGGAATGAGTTTCAGTTGATGACCATGTGGTCACAGATAAGCTGTATCAGACTTTCTTAGACTAGTACTTGCTTTGGAAAGCCCAGTGGATTTCACAGCAGTGGAAGACAATCACACAGAAAGGTCAAACCAGTTATTTCCTTTTCCTAATATCAACTCTTTGATTATGTGAATTAAATGTCCAATTCATAGAGTGTGTGTCTCCCAGCAGGTAAATACTGCTGGATCACACAAGGTCCTGAATACATCTTTGCTGGACATCCAGTTACGAGAAATGAAGCATTAGACAGACTTTTTGTTTTCCTGGAATACATGGTGCTACCCACATGTTGGTGTGGTACAAACTTATCTGGAGCAAATAACATCAGCAACTTGTGCAAGAGGCCACAGGTAATCACCTAACAGGAGGGCATTTGGCATGTTTTTTCTCCAAACAGAAGGTAGCATAATGATTAATCTCAGTTTCACAGTAAGGTTTAAATTGCACCAGGAGACCAGTGAAGAGCATCCTTTCACTCAGAGTTCAGTTCCCTCTTCTGAAGATGACAACCATGAGGATCCTCTGTGTCTTGCTGTGCCTCAGCATAGGCCGGGTATGAGTTTTCTTACTTGATTCTTCTCATATCTTTCTGGTTTTAAGAGCATTTGTTTGTTTAATGTTCGTTCACTAGACAGATACATTTTGGAGGTCACCTAGCTCCTAAAATTCAGTGCACACACATATGCACAAGTTTACTGTAACCACGTTCATCAGTAGTTCCTGAGTATCCAGTTAGCTCTCTAGTTTTGCTTAATTCAGTTTTTCTGCATCTGCTTGGCTTCAGGACCAGCAATGCTGCTGCATTAACATGAATTTATAGATTCATCGGTGTAAACCTAACTGACTGGATGCTAGTGGCTCCAGCCTGTAAAGAATTTCTATTTTTTAGGGTGAGTTCTACTCTTCTTTGGACAATACTTCAGCAGAGCTTTCCACCTGAGACACACAATACCTTTATTACAAAATACATATTAAAAAAGAATGATTCCTGTGGCAGCAATATCAGGTTAAATGAGAGCTAAGTAAGAAAAGAGATAAACCTGATTTTTTACTATACTAATATAACCTTACTCTTTTCTCATTGAGGTCTCAGGCCATAACCTTATTTTAAATTGTTTATGGGCTTTTTTGACTATTTTTTTAGAACATGCTTCTTTTAACAAATGACAGAAATTATAGGAAGCAGGTATGTCAAAACAGGAGCAGTTGTATTGGAGCTGTCAATGCCAAAAAAGTCAAAGACCACCCAAAAGTAAAGTTTTGTTACTTTGAAGAGTTACTTTGGCTCACATCCTCAGGGTGTGAATCAAACCAACTGATTTTAATTTTTTTACAGGGCTGAGATTCTGGCACTGGAGGCTAGAACTAGGAAAAATTTCTCCACCTCAGAATTAATCATGAATCATAATAATTACTAATCATGAATATTTTCAAGCACTAATTATGCCCCTTGAAAAGGATGTGAGGTGTGCAGAGCAGTCTGACAGATAATTACATCTCAAGAAATAAAACAGGGTTTTCTTTTATGAAAGAGAATTGTTTTTCAGCCTTTTACTGGGCAATAACCATAGGAATCTCTAGAGTGTTTTGGCTTAGAATTAGCTTTTATGGATGCACTTTTGTTTCTCAGGTTTGGAGTAAATCTCAGTATATTTATTTCTCTTTCTATTAGCACAGTGGAATTAATCCATCACTGAGATAATTAGTCTTATGACTGTGTTTTTATCTTTCTTGTTCTTTATGAAGTTCAAAACAGTGCTAAAAGCTTACAGTTAGCAAATGTGGTTAAAATCAGGAACACCAATGGGAAAACTCTCCATATTCATCTTCAAGCCAGTTTTGTATAGACTGACAGTTGCAGAAATTCAGATATATCGTAGCAAAGGGAATAGAACAAGTGTTTTTCTAAAGCATTTGCTTTAACTTAATCAGCTTTATCCTAATTTCAATTCAATTTCATATTTACACACAGAACACGAGATTCATGTGGAATGATTTTATCCTGAGTATCACCAGCTCTCTCTGTAGCAGCATTGATTTTAGGAGATGAAGATCTCTATTCCAACAAAACAAAATATTACATGGAATGCTAGGAATAAAATCCTTGCACTGGTTGGTATGATGCTCCCCAGATGTCTGTAATTTCCACACATCAGCTATGCCACTGAGTACTTGAGGATGTCAGCATTACATTTCTGCCTTTCTTGGCAGCTTTTCAGTTAATCTCAGCTTCGCTTTTCTCCTTTTTTTTCTCCCAGCAGGCACAGGGTGGAGAGACCACCTTTGAAAAGGAGGGTGCAGGAGTACGTGGTCCCAGGATTGTGGAGCACATGTCCCAGACCACCTGCCAGTATGAGAAGAACTGGCCCATCTGTGCAGATGATGACTGGGTGAGCAGTCAGCTCTGGGGCTGGAGGCAGTGCCCATCAGTGGGGTGCTCACAAACCTTGTGGGTGGGCTTTAGGGGGGGATAGGTAACCCTACATGTTGGGGAAGCCTAGAGAGATCTCCTATGGGAAAAAAAAGCAAGAAAGGAAAAAATGAGGAGAAAGAATGAGAAGTAAGCAGGGGTGCAGGATCAAAAGAGAAAGGAAGTCTGAAAGCAAAAGATGAACTAGAAGAAGGATATTCCTAAAACAAATAAGAAGGATTTCTTTGCAGAATTTTGATAGTGCCATTCTTAGAGCTGCTAAGAGAAAGGCACCAGAACAAAAGATGTGTGACAAAGACAAGAAACAGCTAGAAATAACTTACTCTTCAGTAGCTACTTATTAGGAAATCTGACAACAAAATGTTCAGTAAAAATGTGTAACAATTGTCTGGAAGTCATTGTCTGTGAACTCTTAATTTGTCTCTCTCTTTCCTCTTTCATCTCAGCCCATCTCTTTCCTACATTTATTTGGTGAAATCTTGACCTTTAGTCTGTAAGAACATTAAGCTTTTTTGAAGAATTTTTTTCTTAAATAAGTTAACTTCTGACATTTTTTCTCAAACTGAAAAAAACCCTTTTCCTCACAGAAGTCTTTTAGGAAATACATATACATATACCAAATTGTGTGTACACATATACATAATTTCACCCTGAAGGACAGAGGAGAGGGAAAATTAAGGGTTTACTTGATCCTCCCTGTGTGGCAGGTTTCTGAGGGTGTACTTCAGTGATTCCATCACATCAGTGTCAGAGCCATAAGGAGGTAAAAGGCCAGCCCACAGGTGGCTTGCTCTATGTCACACAAGTCCTTGGTAAAGTCTTTGCATGAATAGGCCAGGACATCTGAAGAGGTCTAGCAGAATTTTGCCCTAGTTTTTTTTTACTGTTTCCAGAGTTGGCCAAAAGTCTGCAAACAGCATGTTAAGGAAAGGTTTATTCATGAAGATTTCAACACAATTATTTTCCTCTTCCAATCTTAGGGAACAAAATGTCCATCAGGCTGCAGAATGCAAGGACTGATTGATGAAACAGACCAGGATTATAGTCACAGAATAGACAAAATCAAGAAGCAGCTTGCACAATATCAAAACAACTATAAAAAATCCAATAATATAATTGTGGAAACCATAAATGTACTAAAACCAAACCTGGACAGTGCTCAGCGTGAGTATCTTGGACCCAGTTTTTATTATCCATTGCTGCGCTTTTTTTTTTTTTTTTTTTTTTTTGTGTCTAAGAAATATGTAGTGAAATTATATGCTGCACAGGACCTTATTATTTAAAGACAGAATAAATATTGCAATACAAGGCTTTTAACTGCTAACTAGTAAAAACTAGTGTAATTTTTACCTGCTCAGTAATGTGAGAAATATGCTAATAATTACATGTTTTAACTTCATATTTAAAATACACTACTCTTTTAGGGAAAAAATCCCATATGTGTAGTTGACTGATGCATTTCTGTTTCAGAGACTGAGGAGAATTACGGTCACGTGTCAGGAGAGCTGAGGAGGAGAATTGTGGCATTAAAGCAGAGAGTTATCACTCAAGTAAACAGAATTAAAGCACTGCAGAGCAGCATCCAGGAACAGGTGGTGGAGATGAAGCGCCTGGAGGTGAGTACCTACGCATTTTCTACTCTTTCCAGAGCTGAGCTACAGAAAGAGGGCCTCTCTATTACACCATACATGGGGACCACTGCTTCCTCTGGAAGAAAACCATGATGCATCTCTCACAGGATCTGACCTGCTGAGGCAAATCCCCCCATGAGTTGTTTTCTGTGCAGTTTGGTTTTCTTTAATGGCTGCGTGGGAACCAGAGTGAACTCAGGAGGACTTCTGGTCTGTTGCTTCTGCTCTCAGACAGGCAGGAGAGTTGATATCCCTGCAGATAACTGGCTGGGTACAAGGCATTTCTGCTCCTGTAAGGATGAGGGGAGGGTGCCCTGCCCTTCCCCAGTGCTGCCAGTGCTGTCATCAGAGCCCATGTTCCCAGGCTGCAGCCAGTTCTCCTGACAGAAATGCAAGGCAAAGTCCTGGCATAAACAGCAGTTTTGTTCAGAAGCTCATTTTGACCCCTGGAACAGAGATTTGGCTTTTGGATCATCTGGGAAAGCAGCGGTACCCACGGGATGGCAGGGGTCACAGCAGGGATGTGACAGGCTCTGGGACAAGTCCAGTGTCTTCCCCTCTCCTTGGAGGACTTGTTTCTGCCCTGGTCCCTAGCAAGTGTATCCAGCTCTGCAGCATTCCCTCCAAACTCATGAAGAAAACCCTGAGAATAAAGCGAGTGGAGATGGGGAATGTGCTACAACATACTGCTCTGTGGAGCTCATGTGTGCTGTGCTATTGCACAGCTGTATTCACAGTGGAAATAAAACCAGATGTGGTTTCAAAACTGAGTTTTAGAAAAGAAGCTCCCACCTTTCCCCAGTCCAGTTAAAGATACACTTGCTTGAGAAAATCAGAAAAGCCTCCTAACTAAATTATTTCTCTGTTAATGTAGGTGGACATTGATATTAAGATACGAGCTTGCAAAGGAAGCTGTGCTAGAGGTTTTGATTACCAACTGGACAAAGAAAGCTACGACAACATTCAGAAGCAGCTTACCCAAGCCAACTCCATCGACTTGCACCCAGAGCTTCAAATGACCACCTTGAGCACACTGAAAATGAGGCCACTTAAGGACTCGAATGTTCCTGAGCATTTTAAGCATAAGCCTCTGCCAGAAATGCAAGCTCTGAACATAATTGATAATATCAAGCAGATGCAAGTGGTATTAGAGAGACCAGAAAGAGACACAATCCCCTCCCGAGGCGACAGTGTGTACCATGCAGCTGAGTCAAGGGGGGGTGGACCTCTATACACCAGCAAGTTAGTTACTCCTACTCACGGGAGAGAAACCTCTAGTCTGGGAGACAAAACTTCCTCCACTGTTCGTAGATGCACTAAAACTACCACCAAAAAAGTTATCACTACCCCTGATGGCCCTAGAGAAGAAGTAGTTGAAAAATTGATTTCTTCTGATGGCTCAGACTGCTCCTATTTGCAAGGAGGGGAAGGGACCATGTACCATATTGGTGGGGCAGGTGACTTACACACGCCAGAGAAGTTATTGCTTGACTTAGAATCATTTTTTAGCCCTGACTCTGGCAGCATTTCAACTCCTGGCAAAGGTGTTAGCCACTTAGGTACTGGGGTAGCCAGTCATTCAGGGACTTATGTGGGGAAAGGCAAATTTACAGACTTAGGAGAGGAGGAAGAAGATGACTTTGGAGAACTTCACTTTCAGCCATCTGGAGTCTCATCTGGCAGTGCAAGTCACTCCAAGACTGTAGTGACCAGCGCCTCTTCTAGTTTCAACAAGGGAGGCTCCACTTTCGAAACAAAATCACTAAAGACCCGTGAAATAACTGAGCAGCTAGGTGGGGTGCAACATGATGAGAGTGCAGAGGATACCCCAGACTTTCAGGCACGCAGCTTCAGATCATCAGGAGTGAAGCGAAGGAGAGCCAGCACTGGGAAAGGTACTCAGGCATCACGGCAGTAGTTACTGAGGGAGTGGAGCCAAACTCCATCTGTAAACAAACTGACACATTGGTTTTAGATACTGCAGTACAACAGTGTGATGATAAAATGAAAGCACTGTGTCTGTTGGTTTCCACCTCAGAAAAAAATAATAAAAAAAATTCATTAATAATCGGGTATTACATAGACAAAGCACAATTCAAGAAAGATGTAATTTTCTTTTCTGAATTCATTTTAACGTTGCCTGTCACTATGCCTAGTGTAGTCTAAGACATGTTTAACAGTTTTCCTGAAAGCTATTTGTACTTGGATTCCTCTGAACCTTTTATTAAATTTTGCTGGTAACTCCTGTCAAACCAGATCAACTTTTTTTTTTAGACTGTGATGATATCCGCCAGAAACACACTTTTGGTGCCAAAAGTGGCATTTTCAAAATCAAGCCAGCGGGATCCAATAAAGTTTTGTCAGTTTATTGCGACCAAGAGACCACTTTGGGAGGATGGCTATTGATCCAACAGAGAATGGATGGATCAGTGAATTTTAACCGGACCTGGCAAGACTACAAAAGAGGTTTCGGCGGCGTGGATGGCAGAGGGCGAGGAGAGCTCTGGCTGGGCAATGAAAACCTCCACTTGCTGACTCAGAACGGCACTCTGCTTCGGGTAGAGTTGGAGGACTGGGATGGAAACGCTGTGCACGCAGAGTACATTGCACGGGTAGGGTCTGAAGCAGAGGGGTACATCCTCACCCTGTCCTCCTACCAGGGGACCGCCGGGGACGCGCTGATCGCCGGCTGGCAGGAGGAGGGCACCCAATACACCTCCCATCAACAGATGAGGTTCAGCACCTTTGATCGGGACCAGGACCGCTGGGAGGAGAGCTGTGCTGAGATGTATGGGGGGGGCTGGTGGTACAACAGCTGCCAGGCTGCCAACCTCAATGGCATTTACTACCCGGGGGGCCACTATGACCCCAGGTACAACGTGCCTTATGAGATCGAAAACGGTGTGGTCTGGCTGCCATTTAGAGCCTCTGACTATTCCCTCAAAAGTGTGCGAATGAAAATCAGACCCATAGAAAGCCTGTAGAAAGACAGGCTTTTAATATATAGGTTATGACATGTACAAGTTGGAAAGATTTTTTTATATATGTATGTGCATGATGTACCTTTACCCCGTGAATTTGAAGGCAACAGGACACATCTGTGGCTTAAAATAAACACTGATTATTTGTCAACAAAACAGTTCTTTCATCTTATTTGGAACTGACAAAGCTTTTGAAGGAAATACAAATTTTAACCCATTTTTACATAAACTTTGTCTATGTATTTGTCTATATCTTTTTTCTATGTCTCTGTCTTCAGAAGCTCTCATCTTGACTGGAGATAATGTATTCATAATTTGAATTATTTACTCTAAAGAAATAAAAGAATTTAGAGGTATGTTCACCACAAAGTCTTTCCTCCACTAGCATGAACCATGAAATTCTGGTTGAGTTCAACACTCACACTTCTGTGTCATCTCCTCTCATTTCTATTTTGAGGGGGGCACAAAGGCAGTGGGAGTCAGTTCGCAGGCAGAGTCAGGGGGAGGTTGGGTTCCCAGTTTTGCCACACACCTAACACTGAGTACAATTCAATAAGTGAGGAATCCATTTTAGTACTGACTTTTAAGGATCTCCTATGCTTTGATTGCACAAATATGGAGGTAGACCTTCCATGCCATTTATTTGCCATGCATAATGTCCCTTCAAAATGAGACAGTTCATGATAACTCATCAAAATACAACTCTCAAAACAGGCTATTATTTTCTAGTTATTATTAAAAGATTATAACTCTAACCAGCACCTGGATGGCTATAGTATATATTTCCTTGGTTTAGACTGTTTCTCAGCATGTGTCAAGCAAGGATTCTTCCATAGATAAGGGGTTTAAATCAGCCACTTGCTGATAATGTGGTCAGGATTTTTTAGCAGAACACTGTCTGCATGGACAAAACAGTTCTATCGATTACACAGTTACAAAAGGACATCCTGTATTTACCCTTATGCCTTATGACATACAGTTACACAAGTATTTACTCTGTTTAATATTTCTGTGCTTTTATTGAGTAACAAGCATGAGCAAATGTCCTTGTCTCTGATCTCACCGGGAAGCATGCTTCATACTATTTAACAATGTAATAAAAAACTGAAAAAACAGCTCACTTTTAGCCTTTTTTTCAGTGCTTCTCAAAAACAATCACTCTCCAGCATTTTTGGAGAGCATGCTGAAGAGCAAGGACATCTTTACAGGCATGTGTGGAGAAGTGCCTGTGCTCTTAGAAAAGGCACTTCTGCTTTATGCCTTGTGCTTTTAGCTCTCTAGCCTCAGTGGAAGCCTCCCTGGGGTGATGCCGAACAACTGTGCTCATGTAGAGAGATGATGCCATGATGCCTCCTCTTTGTCCCCCTGGGATCCACAGGTTAACTCAACATCAGAGGTTTCAGATGAGAAGCCACTAGTGATCTGTGTTCCCTCCTTTGCAGAGGAAAGCAGTCCCCTTCCTGAGAGATGGTCCTGCCTACCAGGGTTTGGAAGTCCTGTCCTTGGGACAACCTCTGCTCTTGGCTACAGAGGACGCCTGGGCCACTAGGTTTGATGAAATACCCAGCCTGCACCTACCCTATGACTGGAGTCACTATGACACTGATTGTGTGAAAGACATACCAGCCAGATCTTCTCATACTGTGTGTTATTCTATGGTAACAGGATGTGGGATATTAGAAGGCACAGTATGTGAACCAGGTCCCAGAGAAGGGCATATTTCATCCAGCATAAAGGATTTGAAGATAGTGCCTAGTGATTGACCCACTACTTAGATATGATCTTTTCACTTTATTCCTTCTCAGCTTGTTACACGGATAGTTGCTGTACCTTTACAATACAAAACAAAATATCCATCTATTACTTAGTGGAATGTGTTTGCTTTTCCCCAGAATACAAATATTTCCCCAGTACAAATATTTAGGAGTCATGCAGAAAACTTTAGTTTAAAGGCTTTATTTAATTTTTAGAAAACATTTCAAAATAAGTCTTTCCCTCTTCAAACGTGGGGTAGAAATCCATTGTAAAAGACTGAAACAAGTTGGGGGGTTGGTTGTTTTGGTTTTGTTGTTCTGGTTTTTGTTATCAGCATTATTCTGTGTTAGTTACTCATGTCTTGTGAACAAATGAAAAATGGAACAAAATACACTTCTGAGTTTTTTCATCAGTCAGATTTTGATAGATGGTTGACATAGCTTTTCACTTCAGGTCACAATATACTCATACATACATGTTTGGTTCTCATGTGTAAAGACAAGCTTAGATAGTGAGCCTAAAAAAAGATAACCATGTACAAATATTAGCAGAAAAACACTGACTCTCTACATTTTGATAAAAGTTAATGTGGAAAGTATGGCCTGATTTTCATGCTCATCTTCTTCATTGAGTACCATGACCCTTTCCAGTTCATCCACACTACACCATCATCTGTGCCATGTTTTGCCATGTCCCAGCTGTAGGTCCCTCCCCAGTAGTATCTGCCATTGGGGTTGGCTGAATGGCAGCGGTTGTACCACCATCCACCACCATCTTCTTTGGAGCACTGTTTTTTTGGATCTGTAGTTAACCTGATGAGGCAAAAGAAAGTGTTAAGAGTGACATGAATTGTAAGCAGATCAACAGGATACATAAACTTGTCCCTCTATGAAATTTTCAAACCATAATAGCTTTTAAAATCCTCTCTGAACTTTCTGTGAAAGACTGACCATCACAAGTTGAAGCAGCTAAGAAAACCAAGTGAAATTTCAGTTACACCTCCTGGGAATGTAATTTTAGTTTAGTGATTGCTAACTACAGTTACTTGCAGTTCATAATCATAATTGCAATGTAAAGATATAAACCAATGACAACTGCATGTCTTTCCCAATCTACACAATTAATTTATTCATGAATATGAAATTAGGTTGTAAGATAAAGACATAGCATGTAGTTTGGAGACACAGTGATAAAATATGCACTTTCACATTGAGCTCCTGTCTTCTGACAGAACTTTGTGTTTTCAATAGGACATGCTATCTGTCTCTTTCCTCAGGACCCATTATGTGTTTCTGGAATGAATATATATATGCCTACTTAAGCATGACAGTGTCCTCAGCACTGCCACCATTGGTCTCTGACAATTAATATGCTGAATGAATCCAAATTTGCTGATTTGTCTGTGGTAATGTCCTTCATGCTAACAGTCAAATTCAGTGCACTTGCTTTTTACTTGACTGTGGAGCAGCACTAGCCTAAAAGAGAGTTTTACCTGCCCTTGACTTTGTCAATTCTGCCTTTGGCTATGCCAAGGAAATGACATAGACATTTAGCTTGCAACTTCCAGGGAGAAAACATATTCAAGATACTACATACGTGCTGTGAAAACCAGCAGCAGAATAGAAACATATCCTATATTCACCTCTATTTTAAGCAGAAACATATTGTCTGATAAGTATTTCTTTTTTATGTCTGCAAGTACATACCATCCATCATTGTCTCTGTCATAAGTACTGAAGAACATGCCATTGTGGATGGTCATTGTCCTGTTTTCTCCATGCAACTGTGAAGCTCCCTCCATTAGTGCGTTGCCTGCGTTGCCTTTGTAGTTGCTGACTGAAAGCTGATACTTGTTGCCTTCATTCTGGATGGTGAAACCTCCATAATGAGCTGATACTTTATCACCATTCCAGTCCTCCATTTCAATCAAAACTTCAGTGGGACCTATTTTGGTAAGCTGGCTGATCCTGTCATTTCCAAGCCAATATTCACCTGAGAAGCAACAAGTAGAGCTCTATGAAACAGACTTCACAATACTTTGAGGCAACTTTGTGATTGCCCTCTAGGCTGGAAAAAATTGATTCATTTTAGACAAAAAACAAAACAAAACAAGAACAAAACCACAACAACAACAAAAAAACCCAGCTTCAAAAAATACAAGAAAATAGTTTCAGTAAGAAAAGCTCTTCATATTTCATGCTCAGCATTTTACCTGGTGTATCACAGTAGTTCTTGCCTCCACTCTTTGCAACATTTCCAAATCCTTTTTTATATTGATCCCATACTCTTCCAAAATTAACACTGCCATCCTGGCGGTTCTGAATCAAAGTCCAGCCTGTAGGAGTGACAGTATTTAGGTTAACTTGCCAGTAAGAAAGGAGCATGAAAAATTAGGATACAGCCCTTTTTCATCTTCATCTCAAGACAAGTGGAGTATATGGCTTTCTTGCAGCAGGTCTGAGTTTTCACTGCTTACAAGCTCAGCCTTACCATTCTTACTCACACTCAAGTACCTCCTTGCTTCATAAAGAAAGGTGAAAAAAGCAGAACTTGAAGGACTGTCATGGTCTTTTGCCTAGTGTGTAGTAGGAGGATAAGAAATGAGGCAAGCCCTCCTTGCCTGACCACTTATAAACTGTCCATTCTAATAAAAGGTATGTTTTTATTTACCAACCCCATCACAGTAATTTATTACCATTTCCATTGTAGAAATACACTCCTGTGCATCTAAAGATGACCAACAAGATTTTTCTGAACAAGTCAATCAGACTTAATTCTCAAGTAATTACGAAAGTTATAATTCTGTATTTGTTTGTATAAAATTAAAATTAATAGTATTACTTTGGTAGCATCCATACTAATTAGTATTTCAACAATATAGTTAATTCACACTAACCTCCATTATCTGTGTCCATATCACAGTATACTCTGTATGGTTTGACAAAAGGATCTGGCTGGATGAGGTACATTTCAGATACCTCGCCTCCCTTTCTGATAATATCCTCGCATTCTGCAAAAATAAACCAGATGCTGTTAATGAAAAAGCTCTGAACTTCTTCAAAAATCTTCTAATCCTTTGATGAGTATAAGGGAATAATTCTAAGTATATATAAAATCCCACTTTCATTTTGATCCCTCTGATACATCATGTGAAAGGGTCAGGGAAGAAAGAACAGTGCACTTGAGTTGTTCTGCTTTTCCAAATAGGAGTTTCCACGGGTACAACTTGAGTGAGAGGGGACTGCATATTTTCTGATGACTTTTTGAACTATATAACTGTGTGAAAGCAGAACCTTTCTTGATTGAAAAAATCAAGAATACTACTATGATTGTCTCAAATGTGTCACCTCCACCTTAGAGACACCCCGAAGCACATATTTCTTTAAAATGCTACTGGCCAATAATGAAGATTGATATTGGGTAAAAGGATCCTTGGTCTGACAAGTAGTGCAGGCATCCATAAAAAAAAAAATTCATTTAGAAACAATTTCCATCTTTTCTGCTGCCCTAGCTGATGACAGGCTTCAGAGGAACGTTCACACCAATTAAATGAAGCATATGACCATTTGCACAGTGGTATAAATTATGTCATCATAGTAAATTGAGTACCTTTGCCTGAAACCACTGGAATATTACAGGAAACAACACATGGGGAACGGCAGTAGTCCATTTGGGTTGCAATGGCATTTTCCAGTTTTTGTATCTTTTTGTGTAAAGAATCCACAACTGCACGGAGAACCCTGAGGCTAGATGGGATGTTGTTGTCCAGATTATCCTTTATATAACCATAATGCAACTCCACTTCTGAGTTGTACTGAGAAAGTATATCATCATTGTCTAGAAAAGCAAAAAGATGAACAGCAGTTTAGTTCCCAACAAGTCTTCCAGTTATGAAATAATGAAGAGCAATCTGCAAGCAAAATCTGAGAAGACACTTCTATCCTTATGGAGGAGGAAGGAGATGCATTTCTTTTGCTTCCTTTTGCACAATGTGTAAGAACTATGCAGAAATTCTTGGGGAAAAGTTACACATGTATTGCTATTTTTTCGTTAGCTAGTAGATTCAGCAGTATTGCTACATTCTGTCAAAGAACTATAAATACTTTCTTTCTGGGGAGCTGTTGTGCCAAATCAGGAGCTGGGCATGAAGGGGTTTTATGGACACAGGAAAAACAGGAGGAACACAAGACCCTTACATTTAGGGTCCTCATATGAATCTTGCTTTAGTACAGGATCCATTCCTATGCGTCTCTCAGAGGGTTATTTAAGATTTAAGATAACATGGTCATGGAAACCTACTTTGCTCACTATTCCATTGAATTTAAATTTTTTTTAAGTTCCACTGACAAGTAACAGTAGCAATGCCAGTAGACCAACAGTGCTGTTTACACCAATAATTAATAGAAAGTGCATACCTCTTTTTTGTTTTTGTCTCTTTATCAGTTTATCATCTAGAACAGTCACATATTCAAAGAAAGTTGTAGAGGTTTCAGACAGTTTGCTCACTTTGTCCTTTAGGTCACGGACAACTGATCTCACATTTTTTTCCTGCTTTACCAGTGTAGTTTGCAGCTCACATCCAGTTGGACACAGCACTCCCTTAAAAAAGATGAAAAAGGCTGTGAGTAAAAGTCAAAATAAAAACTTTCTAAAAACATCAGTGAATGACCATGTCTTTGAACATACAGCTGCAATCAGGGCAAGAAGGAGCCCTGAGTCTACCAGGAGGGTTCTATTGTTGAAGCTCTTGTGAAAAGCTCTCTTTCTTCACACTTTTTTGGTTCTCTGTCTGCTTTTCAGTTTCCTTCATTGTTGAATTTTCATGGTGTTAGGCCACCTGAACTATAATAACAGCTGCCTGTGTATGCTTATATCAACCTTCTTCCTTTTTCACTAACCTCAGAGAACCAGCCATGTTCTTTACACCTTGTTGTAGATATCTATCATATGAAATGACCAAGCTCACGTCATTAAAAAAAATTATCTCAAGGAGCTGAGCATGATTTCTTTTGCTTCTGCAAGCACTGTACCATAAAGGACAACAGTGTTTTAAAAAGAGGTGGGAAATTCTGAAGTCTCAGGAGAACCAAAATACCCAGGCAGCAGCGGTATAAATTACCACAATCATATATTCATTAAGCTTTAACAGATTTCATTTGCTGGAAACTTCTACAGTCAAATTTGCTGTCAGACACTGAGAAGCCTGTACAGGCCATCACAGCTTGTGGTTTTTGACAGAGAGCACAGCAGGGAGAGTGTGACAGAGTACTGCAAAACAGTGAACAGTATGATAGCTGTCAGCATGCTTGCATGCTCTTCTGTAAGAGCTAGAGCAGTCACTGAAGGTAGACTGAAATTAAGGTTTGAAACAAATTTTAAGGCAGACATGTGAGATTATTTTCTCTTGGTCTCTAGATTTCCTTGAGATTATCTGAAAATCAAGCTAGTGCTCTTTTCTGCCCTTCTGAATAGTTACCTATGCAATACAACACAGGCTAACCCACTGGTGCTTCCTTTCCTCAGTTACTGCTCAAATCTCACCTCCCCATCTTCACCATCAACTGCCCCACTTCAACTAATTCCACAGACTCTGGGGCATTCCTCTTGTGACTGCAGCCCTACCAAACTGATGCAAAATGATGCAAGGTCAGGCTGCTTTAACTGAATGACTGGCTCCTTATTTGGTGAAGAAAACTCCTTGTTGGGCACACTAGGAGAAACCCACATTTTGTTATCAGCTGCATCAAGAGGCATCTGCACCCACCAGCTCATCCAGAGGATGCTTGCAGCCCCCAGCATCAGGGTAGATGATGCGTTCTTTCTTGTCACTCGGCTTCCCCCGCTTTGGGGGTCGGGGCTGGTACCCACTGCCACTGATGGGAGGTGCCACGGGTCGGACCGTGGGGGACAATTCCCTCCTCTTGTCCAGGGGTCGGTGGCCTCGAACCCCGATCTGAGGGCCGTCATCCTACAAAGGCAGAGGGAAAGAATGAGTGACTCTCAGTCTGGGCTTGCTACTGTAAAATGCTCTGCAAAGGGCGGAGATGTCCATTCAGCACTCTCTGGTATTTTAAACAGCAAAGAAATCCATGGGATGGAATGAAAAAAGCAATAATGGAAATTTATGACGTTATGTGAAAGTCGTTGCTATGCCCTCCCTTGTGGGACTTGGTCACACTCCCTCCACTTAGATAGAGCCAAACAAAAAAGCCTTCAAACTCAAGCAAGACAATATTTCAATAGCTCATTCTGACCAAGGAATAAAGTTTATATAGTTCAGAGCCCCTAAGCACCATAAAGCTTAAAGTAGTAGGAAAAAAAAACCTATACATTCTTTGAGCTAGGAATAATATTCATCACCAGGTTATCAGGTTATCAGTGTCCCAGTTTTCACTAGGCTACAGCAAAATTTTTAAGGTGTCAGAAAATCAGGCTACAGTCAAATACATCATCAAGTCAAAGGCCACATTTAGGAGAAGCATTCAATAACATCTCTCAGGGTAGGCTTATAGAGCTTCCTCTGATGCAAACATTCCCTGTCACTGCCAGAAATGAGATAGTCAAAAAGGCAGAGAAAGGAAAACATGCTTTGAGCCTAATCAGTTGTTGAAAATAAACCATTTAAAATATTTTCTGTTTCACAACTGAATCAAAATCTTCAACCAGCTCCAATAATACTTAGCTACAAAGAATAAATGTTTGTAAGGATACAGAAACAGAGCTTCACATAGTTTCAAAAGTAGGCAGCATAGAAATCACACAATTGCAGAAAATGATTAGCAGAGTAGTCTTATCAGTAGTTAATGTACAGAGACAAGCTCTGAGATCATAAAACAGAAGAAAAATCTCATTTCAGATCACCCTGACCTATTTTGGTTTTGCAGGGATTTTCCAAATATAAAAAAGTACTGAGATTCTAAATTGCATTTCCCATAAAAGTATTTTACTTAAACAAAACTAAATATAGTTAAGTTGTTATTTTAGAATGATCCTCATTATTTGCCTTTTTAAACAATTTTACCTCTTCAATTTAAACGTAAATCTATATGATCTGGCAGTTGTTTTTTTTTTCCAATGTGTACTGAATCAATAGAAAAGATTTTACTGTCTTGGAGACAGGAAATGATTAATTACATATTTCTATTCAATTAATTGTCTTAAACATCATACGTCAACATTGCTAAATTGATATCCTTAAATAAATTCAGCTAAATAAATAATCTTACCATCATACATTCCTCATTCCCTACAGAGAAAGAAAAGAAATAGAAGAAAACACATCCAAAACTAGAAAATAACTATTGTGCAGTTACACATACACAAAGAAATCATACAAAGGTTATTTCTTTGACACTTTAAGCAGAAAAAGAACACTGACTGGATCATTTTTCCTCCCAGTTTCTACCTCAGCTAACTCACACAAGCTGAGAAAATCATTCATGCAACTAAATAAAATGAATCATTTGTGCTGTTATTATTTGCTATCAGTATTACAACCTCGTCGTCATAGTCAATAGAGGCCTGGGATTTAACGGAGGAAACACAAAGCAGGAGGAGCAGGAGCAGCTTCATGGTGCTGGCTTGCTTGAGCAGCTCAGTGACCTCCCCCCAGCAGCTCTGGCAGGGAGAGGTCCTCTCTGTCCCCATATATACAGGTGACAACCCTCATTTCCCAGCTTCACGGTGGTCGGACCAACCCTTCCGAGCAATCACTGTTAATATTCAACTTTTGTCTTCCCTGCATGTCTGAATACGTTTGTTGTTGAGCAATTCCTCTGGACAACTCTTATCTACGTGTCCCAGAGACCTCTGTGGATGCTGGCATCAAATAAATGTTTAAATCCCTAGAAGTAGCTTCTGCTCAAGTTACACATGGTCACCATTTTCTCAAAAATCAAAAGCATTTTAAAACAACTAAAAGGGAAAACCTTCAAAGAAAATAAACTTGGTCAGATGCCACAGACTGTGACGTTTTTGCTCCTTGATGAAAATTTGCAGGTTTCAGAAATGTGTATCATGTTAAACTGGAATTAAACTAACATCATACATATTGTTACATTCTTCTAAATGGTTATGTTGGTGCCTGGACAGTTATGCAAGCCTATTCCTAAGAACAGGATTTTTAAAAGAGTATATTATATCCATTCTGTTAATAATTTTTCATTGAAACATATACCTCAAATTAAAGCTCAGATTAATATTTTAAGCATAAAACAATGCTATTCTGTTATTTACAAATAAGACATTGTAAATTAATTAAAATTTTAAAATTTTACTTATTTTACTTATTAATTTGCAGTTTTCCTTTTTTAGAAACAAAACTATATGTTATAAATATTATTTAAATATTTTAAATAACTTTTTACAAGAATACAGCACTAAGTGGAATACTCAAACATCCTTTCTGAGGCTTTATAAACACATGGCATGCCAGTGCTCTCACACTAGCAGAGTTTCTTGTGCATTATAAATTATCATAATATACTGAATAAATACAATATGCTGAGTGAGGGCCAGTACACTATTCTGAAGATCAAAGTCTGAAGACATGAAGAGATGCAAACCATGAACTGAGTTACCATCTCAAAGACCAGCTTGATAGAGCGGAATATTTTGTGATAAACAGAGATGAGAAGAGCTGAAATTGCTTGGTTTTGGCATGTTTCCTGTGTTTGCAATGTTGTCAGAATTCTTGTAAACTACATAGAGATTCCAGAAACATGAAAACTCTTTAACCTGACTGGGTTCTGGTTTAATTATTAAAAAGCCTGGACCCAAATCAGGCGTGGCTCAAGGGGTTCTTACTGCATTGATTCTGAACCCTTGCATGAGGACATCACCAACACTAATAATCTGGGAGAACACAAACTTCTCCCTCCAGCCAATAAAGAAATCTCCCTAAGGGCTGAACTGGTTAACATTTTCTTTCCGTTTAAACATGCTAGCCAAGATATTATCACTAGTTCTGGGCATCTCCTAACCTTAAGCGCAGTTTTCCACCCATGTCCCTCTGAGGGAAGTTCATCTACCCTCATCTTATGTATAAGGAAGGGACACAGTTATGCTCAGCCCTTGTCCAGTGCTTACAGGTAGCTAAAGGTACAGTGGAAAGAAAACAAGGTCTCACTAGTCCTGAGCTAGGGACTTAAACTATCATGGACCAGTCCAAATGAATCTTAATTTAACGTGTGATATTTGTACTGAATCCATTCTGAAACCATCCCCACGTTCTGCTGTAACTTATGGTATACTTCTTCACTCGTTAAAGCAGTCTTCACCTGGCTATGAGGAAACATGGCCATCCATGTCTGTGCAGGGGGCATCAGGGACCAGATGACAGGGGTTGGTTCAGGAGCCCTCAAGCATCCTGCAGAGTCCCAGCAGGGGAAACCCCCAGGCTTCACCTCCCTTCAGATGGGATTTCCCCTTTGTAAACTCAGCCTTTGGCCCTCCCAGCTCCAGTACTTTTCATTGGCTTCCCCAAGAGGCTTGGGTGGTTGTGACTCTCTGGGGAGTTACCATGAACAGCCCATGTATGTCATACCATGGTGAGTTTGTGGATTTGTGTCAAACGAGAAGATGCCCCAGGCTGGGGATGCTCTGACCACCCAGCTGGCAAGCAGAGGCTTCATCTACACTGCAAAGGTTTATCAGCAAAACCCAGTCCAAATCTGGAACCTCATCCAGAGCAATCTGCACTGGCAAACATACAGGTATGCAGAAGAACACTTTGGCAGCAAACTTAATCTATGCTAATTAGCATGCTGGTTATGAGATGTGATTTTTTTGTTCATGCTTGTAACCGTAACAGTTGGGCTGACACTTTCTAAGTTTTGAATGAAGCTTTATGAACAACCAAAACCATGCTTTAAATTTCTTCTTGAAATATATATCAAAGAGGTTTCTCTTCGAAACAGGATGCCTAAGCTTTTTTCAATTCTATTCCCTCCCCCAACTCATATGGTTAGTGAGAAGCTGTTCCCAGACCTGACGTGGCAGTGATACCAAACCACACCTGCTATTAGAAACTGTAATAACACAACGTAGCCCTAATGGTGTTCCAGGACATCCCTTAATACAGTATTTTTGTACTGAAAAGGCACTTACTGGCAGAGGTGTTTATGTGTGTTTTGAGGAATGACTTTGCTTGCTGCCCCTTGTGTTTGCTGTGCCAGCAGCTCTGCCAGTGTGCAACCCTCTTTACACAAACCCTTTGGTGAGCAAGCCACGTTCACTGGATTGCAGCTCTTCAGAGATGAAAGTGACCCCCAAGGTGGCCTTGGGGGCAGGGAACAGAAGCTTCTTGGGCCATGATGAGCTAGAGAGTTTACTCACCTAAATTTTAAAACAGCAGTTGAGTTAGAAATGTCCTTTTAAACAACTAGTGTTGTAATAGTGTCACACTATGAAAAGAATCCTTTCTTGCTTTTACTGGTAACAAATATTACTTAAAAGGTTTCTTGCAAATGAGAATTAATGCTGCCTTCATGTTCTGGGAGCAAGCAAGCTCCTAAACACTAATGACTGGAGCTGTTTACTTTGTCCTTAAAACAGCACTAAAAGCAAATGCAACTTAGGAGTCACCTTCTTTAAAGTAGTGATTTATTTTAAAAAATACACAGATCATTATTTCCAGAATTACAGCTATAGCTGACATGCAAGAACACATCAGGTAGCTGCATATTCTACTGAATATTGCTGACGTGATTTATTGAAGTTCTGGGACTAAGTTGCACCTTGGGCTAAATCTTCTAGGAAAAAAAAATTTTTGAATTAGTACAGAGATTAGTGTGTCCTCTGATTTTCTAAAGTATTACAAGGACACCAGCAAATAAACAGATCTTATAAATTTCTGAGTTGAATGTTTGTAAAAAAATAAGAACTAAAGTGTGATGTGAACACTAATAATAATAGTAATAAACAGAATATATGAGTGAAATCTTCCCACAAAATATAAATGGAGAATTCTTTTCTTGTACTGCTATGAAAGTCTGTATTTGAAATTAGGCTTTCTTTTAAAAAGCCATAAAATAAAGCCTGAACTATTTCAACAGACAGTAGAAAGGGAACAACTATATTATAACACTCTATGTTGCCAGAAATTAGCCCTTAATCCATTTCCACACATCAAATCCACCAATCAGTCAACCAATCAATCAACAGACCCATGCTGCTCTCTGTGTAAACTTGTTTGAAATGTTGAAAAATGTTTGAAACTCTGTTTGATATTCTTTGCCCTCAAAATCTTCTTTTAAACCCTATGTATCTGCAATCTAACCTCCCCAGACAGGAAGCACATAAGAAACTTGCCCCTTTTTGACACATGGAGTTCGTACTCCAGGTTACAATTTAAGGGAGGTGAGATGGTGCTCCTCCTCCTCGAGATGCTGTGTTGACAAAGAGGCTCCAGAACCCAGTGGGGATCCCCAGAATCATCTGAGGGAATACCAAAATAGGTCCTCATGTTAAAAATCAAAGCTGTCTGGCTTGTCTTGAAACCAAGCTGGCAATGCTCCTTCACTGCTAGAGGCAGGGTATAATGGAATTTTCAACCCCACCTCAACCCCAGACCAAGGACTGAGGTCAAAGTCACTTGAAACACATTTCTATCTATCACTGTATCTCAACTACACAAATACAAACCACCAGTGAAGCAGCCAGAACTGATCCATCAGCTCCAGAAAAAGAGAAGATATGGTCACTACGCCCAGCAAGAAATTTATGTGCCAGGAATAATGCCAGGCTAAAGCCACCCTGTGGCTCACAAAGAGGACGGGCTTCAAGTAACAGATGTTGCACTGGATTATTTTCAGCCCAAATCAGTTTGCAAAGTGTTCTCAGCTCAGACATACAGACAGACACAGCTGGTGGCTATGAAGAAGAGCAATGTGATGGCAGGGCTGCAAAGGATGTGCTTGCCAAATACCATGTTCAGGATTGAGAGAGGGTAACTTCCTGATTTCAAGAGCAGATGAGTACGTAGAAAGAAATGATATGCCTGTTTGCAATTTGCACATATGTATTTGGTTATTCTGCTTAGGAAGGCAAGTGAAAAATCTGCTGGATTACCAGGATACAATTTGAAAATAACTACAACCTCTGCCCTGAGGCAAGGTGCACCTTGCCATGAGGTGCAGGGGTTGCAGCTTGTTCTCACAAAACATGTTTTCATCAAAAGAACGTTCTGTGGACCTAAACTGAAGGTATTTTTTTCCAAAAGCCAGTTACCTTATGTATTGCCTATGATGTATAAATACTAGAAATACTTTCTTCACTGTGAGGGTGACAGAGCACTGGCACAGGCTGCCCAGGGAGGTTGTGGAATCTCTTCTGGAGACATTCAAATCCCACCTGGACACGTTCCTGTGTGACCTCCTGTAGGTGACCCTGCTCTGGCAGGGGGTTGGATTCAATGATCTCTAGACCACCCCCTAACTTTCTGTGTTTCTATACCAGCTATAGGGATTAGCATCCCATGTCACACTGTTTTCTTTTTGTTTCAGGGGGCCACCTCATCCCTAGGACTACTTTCCAACCTCCTCCTCATTTGGTGTGGTTTCTTGAGAACCCATAAAGAAAGAAACGCTTAAAACCCGTAGCTGTGCTACCCAAAACAATTCCAAAGGCCAAAAACTTGTACAAAATGAGGCTGAGCAGAGCCTGAGGAAACACCACACACATGCCCTCCACTCCCCCTTCCCTCTGGGACAGGCTTCGCAAGGTGCCTCAGAAAGGTGACTACTGCGCTCTTCTGGTCGGTTCCCGTCCCTGCAGCCCTCTCACGGGGGGAACACGGTTCTTGCGGTCCGCCCGTCACTGTCCCGCCCGTCAATGTCCCGCACTCCCCGACCGCTCCCGCCGGATTCGAACCCGCGACCCCTGAGCCCCCGCCAGACCCCTGGGCAGCCCTGCCCCCCCCTCCTCACGGCCCCTCCTCCTCCCCGGTCCGTGGACGTCACTTCCGGTGAGGCGCGGAGGAGGCGCCGGAAGTGCCTCCATAGCGGTCCGTGGGGAGCGGAGGGGGTTCCTGCGGCGCCATGGTGGAGGTGAGGGCCGGGGTGGGGGGAACGCTCTGCTCCTGACACCTTCGCGTCCTCCCTGAGGCACGCCGGGTTGAGATCGGAGAGCGCTGACGGTGCAGCGGGGCGGATTGGGCCCGTGAGGGGGCCGGTCAGGAGGAAGGGAGGGAGGGAAGCACCGCACCGCAGCCCCGTCGCCTCCCCGCCTCCCCACCTCATCCCCCCCGCACCCCCGATACCCCCACCGCACCCCCACCCTCCCTGCCCCACTCTCGTTTCCTTCTCGGTGCGAAAGTGCCGCTGTGGGTTTAGAATCATAGAATCATAGAATGGGCTGGGTTGGGACCTCAGAGATCATCAAGTCCAACCCTTGATCCACTACCGCTGTGGTTCCCAGCCCATGGCACTGAGTGCCACATCCAGTCTCTTTTTAAATATCTCCAGGGACGGAGAATCCACCACTTCACTGGAAAGTCCATTCCAATGCCTGACCACCCTCTCCGTGAAGAAATTTTTCCTAATATCCAACCTAAACTTCCCCTGGCACAACTTAAAACCATGTCCTCTTGTCTTGTTGAAAAGGCTGTGGCGGCCCCTCCATTGCCCCAACCCCTTCCCAGTCCGTTCCGGGGGACAGGGAGCTGCTCCCAGGAGGGCAGAGGGGTGTTTCTCGCCGGTCCTCGGGCTGTAGGCTCTGCCTGTCCTGGCCGTGGTGAGAGGACTGAGCAGGAGGCGGTGGTTTCGCTGTGTCAGGCTTACACCGGGTGCGGAGTTGGGGCTGTGGTGCTCAGCCTCCGGTGGCTTTGTCAGCTTGTCAAGAAAACGGTGGCTTTTTTTTTTTTTTTTCCTGAGGTCTTGGAAGTAAAGACAATGATCAGACATTGGAATGGGCTGCCCAGGGAAGTAGTGGATTCTCCATCCCTGGAGATATTTAAAAAGAGACTGGATGTGGCACTCAGTGCCATGGGCTGGGAACCACAGCGGTAGTGGATCAAGGGTTGGACTTGATGATCTCTGAGGTCCCTTCCAACCCAGCCCATTCTATGATTCTATGAAAGCTGGGGAGAAGGCCCCTGGTGCTTTAGGCAGTGGAATAGTTACCTTTAGTTACCTAAATGACAGGCATGGCTAAAGGCAGCTGCTGTTGTAAGTAGCACGGAAGAAGGTGCAAAGGCTGCAGCCCCATGTAACACTGCAAGCTGTGTTTTGAAGAGTAGTTCCTCTGTCAAAAAATATTTCTAGGTATTTCTTCCCTATTGGGAAGGTGTTGTGTGGCCTGCTACTCGTGCCATGATTTCAGTAGCTGCTGTGGTTGAAGAGAAATTCTGGAAGTCTTCTTTCTCCAGTTGTGTGAAACTCCTAATTCCACATTCAGGTCTGTGTTTCTGCTTTGGATTGGATCTTTCAGGAGCTCAAGGAGCTGGAACAAAAAGCTTCTGTCTGTGTGCTACCAAGTTAATAGAGTGTCATCTACTGCAGCATGGGTCAGTGAGGGGACAGCTTCCAGGGCAGGAAAAGAGAAGCACATGGAGTGGGACAGGGAAAGCATCTGTGTAATGAATCTTGAGACTGGGCAGTTGAATGCTATCAAATGCCAGAACTTATGAGTGTTCAATTTTATGTCATGTCTTGTATAACATACAGAACAAATATGGGTGTGCAGAGAGTCTGGTTTTGTACCTAAGCAAGCAGGCTGAGATTTTGAATGTTTGGTTGTTTGGTTTTTTTTTTTTTGTTTGTTGTTTTTGTTTTATTTTGTTTTGCTTTTTCTGTTGTGAGGAAATTATTAACAAAACCATGAATTTTTCTGTCAAGCAAATGTTCTGTGTAAGTTAATAGCTTTTTAATGATGTTTGTTAGCTCCTGAAGGAGATTTTAAGGATGGCTGTGTTTTTAGTAAAAAAATAAAAATTATAAAAGGAAAACAAGTCATGTTAGACTTGATCCTGAGTTTTATCTCACTAATCTGGGCTGTGCTTAGGTGAAGTGGCACTGTGCAATGAAAATTATGATTGTCCTTGTTCTTTTTATGCTGGTAATGAAATAAAAGTTTCAACAATGTTTTCAGGATGTCAGTGCAGAGAATTTGGTCAAAGTTTTTGGCTTTTCAAAGTCTTGGCAGTCTGCAAGAAAAGGGAGTGTTATTTTGAGTAAATACTGAATTAAATGAATTAACAGATAAGTTTCCAAGATCAATGTTTTCTGTGAATTAAATAGTGTTGTGTCATCTAACAGTACTGAAATCTGAAATTGCTGCTTAGTTCAATTTGGTTTTGTTTTCAATTTTTCATTTCTTTATGTCCAAATATATTAAAATACTCTTTTCCTTATTTTAGGAAGTCCAAAAGCATTCTGTGCACACACTTGTGTTCAGATCTTTGAAGAGAACCCATGATATGTTTGTGGCTGATAATGCCAAGCCTATCCCATTAGATGAAGAGAGGTAAGTACTGCAGTCAGTGAAATCCTGGTATGTTTCAAAGTCTTAAATCAATTTTTCAGAGATTGCTCCATCCAAGTCAGAAGTTCAGGTGTTTCTGTGGCGTCAGCAGTGTAGCCCTGAGGGGAGAGAAAAAAAATTAGGATTGTAAAGTTGTATGAAAGCTTTTCTGGAGTATTTTAAAACTTAATAACAATTTAAAGCTCGGGGTTTAACCAGGTTATGTTTTCCTCTTCCAACAGTCACAAAGTAAAGATGTCAGTCAAGCTGCGTACAGAGTACGGCTCAGTGCTACACATGCCTACTCTTAAGGAAAACTTGAGAGAGAAGGGAGGCCCAAACTCTGGGGATCCTTATGCACAGAAACAGTTTTCTGCAAATCAAGGTTAGTTTTCTCTTAGTGGCGTATTTCTCTTTTGTGTTAAATCTGAAGAATGCAGTCCAGTTTTAATACCCTGAAATTAACACTACCATTTTTCATTGTTCGCTATTTTTTTTGCTAGGGTCAAGAGGAGGTCATTTAGGTTGGATATTAGAAAGAATTTCTTCACAGAGAGGGTGATCAGACATTGGAATGGGCTGCCCAGGGAAGTAGTGGATTCTCCATCCCTGGAGATATTTAAAAAGAGACTGGATGTGGCACTCAGTGCCATGGGCTGGGAACCACAGCGGTAGTGGATCAAGGGTTGGACTTGATGATCTCTGAGGTCCCTTCCAACCCAGCCAATTCTGTGATTCTGTGATTCAGAACAAGGAGGCAGTTTGTTCTAACAAAGTGGTAGTAGGGTGCTGCAAAAATTTTTAAGTAACTCATTATCAAAATGAGTCATTCTTATTGTAACACTTAGGTGCTGTACTTTGGTGCTAGAAAGAAAAAGATCAGAGATGTATTTCTCCTTACAAGTTCATGATGGTTGACAACATGCTTTTTAGGTTACTTCTTTTCTAAAGAATGTGAAATACTTCTAGATGTGGGGGTTTTTTCTCAAAGGACTTTTGTTTAGAGGTATTCTGAGACATACTGAGAGATTATGGAAAATAATTTTGAGAAGAAAACAACCTTTTCCCTTTCCAACATGACACACAGCTGTTATGGTCAGCTTAGGTTTCACATACCCATGATATTTGTGTGCTTGAATCCTTTGCCATGATAAAGACATCTTTGGCAGAATGGAGACTTTTCTATTGAGAGAGATTCCTTCTAGGTAATTAGTATCATGGTTTAAAAAGATGTTATTTTACTCTTGATTTTTTTAAAAATGGAGTTAAACAGAACAAAAGAAATTAATTTAGATAGTAAGCATCTAAGAGTAGTACATTAGAAGTGACTGCTTGTTTCTCTAGCTGTGCTTGATCTGTTTTCCTGTATTTCCTGTTTGAGTGCATCATTTGCAGTACACTATAGAACTGAATTACTAAAATGAAATTTTTTTGCCCTTTAGGACAAGAACTTGAGTATATGATAACTGGCACACATCCATACCCATCTGGCCCTGGTAAGTAAGATTCTGTGAATGTTTGCCTGGTATTTTTGCTTTCCTGTCAGATCTAGGCATCTCCATCATAGCAGGAGCAGGCTTTTGTGGCTGCTAAATGTTCTGGGCTTGGAGGTAGGAGAAGGATTTTGATAGAGCTGCAGTGTCTTCTCACTAAGTCTCAAAGGATGCAAGCTGGGTGTGAGATGGTCAGGCATCTCTGTAAGATTTCACCTGTGGTAACTTCATCACAAAATGTTCCAGGAATGTTCTCTCTGATGCTGTGGTCTGCTTTCTCTTGGAGAGCTTGTTGAGACCCACAAATTTCTGGTGCCTCCACTGTTGTGGCAGAGCTGTTCTTAAAAATTTGTTGTGAGCAAGAAGGAGGGATTCCAGCTAGAAGGAAACTGAAAATAATGTGTCCTCTGTTTCATTGCCAGAGCAGAAAAGTGTGTAGGTATCATCAGCATGCTCTGAAAAAGTTACTGGAGTCTTATAATTTTAGTATCATTTGGTTTTGTCTGTGCTTGGAAGGGTTGTGCTTCTGTGTTGTGACATTGGCCATTGTTAATTGCCACTGTAGTGCTCAGTTCTGCTTTCTCCTTGGGGCAGTTCAGTTTTAGCTGTTGATCATTTACTGTTAATGCTTCAGGTGGGAAATATGCTGCAGCTTGATTTGTAAGTTAGCAAATGTGAGTGTTCAGTGGACCCTCAGCCACACATAATTGACTGTAACTCTGGAATCAAGTTGATCACAGAGGTTTCCTCAGGTTTGGTGGTTTTTTAATAGAATCATATATGTCACAGTTAAAAATAAGTTTTCTTTCATTGCTGTTTCTTGTTTTAGCCTGGACATCTCACACAAATAGTATCTTTGTTGTCAACAGCCAGAACTTTGGTTAGGGAAAGAAATAGAAAAATGGGAATGGAATAAATTCACCAGTCTGCAGCAAAAATACACTTTGTAAAATGTTTCTAATTGTTTTTTTTTTAAATACCTGCTGTTCTTAGGATGGGGTTATAAATTATGAGTTGTAGCCTGAAATGTTCACTAGGTTTAGTAGGATTAAACTTTTTGTAGTTCTGGCACCACTGCATGGTACAAATTACCACATAGTGACGGCATAATAAACTGCACTGAAGGATCTCAGTTAGCAAATATTTACTTGTTTGGGTTTTTTTTCCAGGTGTGGCTCTGACAGCAGATACTAAGGTCCAGAGAATGCCCAGTGAATCTGCAGCACAGTCCTTAGCTGTAGCACTTCCTTCTCAGTCCAGGTACTGTTGTGTTACTTCTGTAACACTTTTGTTATTTCAAGGCAAGAGACAAGAGTCAGGATAAGAGATACTTCGAGTATTTTGAATGTCCTAATTTTAAAATATTTAAAGAAACTACTTCTAGCTTGGCCTGGCATAATTTTTCTGTACATTTTGTTTTGTTGGCTTTTGTTCTTTTTTTGTTTTTTCTTCGATGTTGTGAGAGGCAGTGGGGAGAAGTTGGAACAAGGAAAGTTCTGTATGAACACAAGAAAATGAAGTGGGGCTATGTTTGTGGGTGTCTTTCACCTTGAGCTGATCAGCCAGAAGAATGGGTTACCTGAAGAGTTTGTGGAGTCTCCATCCTTGGAGGTCTGCAACACTCAGAGCCCTGTGATAGCACTTAGTGAAAGAGAAAATTGATTCCCATCCATCAACCATTTTCTTTCACCCTAGGTTGGATGCAACCCGGACAGCTGCTGGTGTGGGTGATATTTACAGGCATGCTGGAATAGCTGAGCGTTCACAGCCTCCAGGGATGGCTGTGGTAAGTTTGTTGCACATCTAATGTGAAGTTCCTACTGTTTACCAGATTGTTTCTGGATTCATTGGTGTGTTTCGTGGAAATCCTCCAACTGATTAATCAGTGTTAATGTATGGGAGTGAGAAGGCTTTAGATTTTAGGCAGAGATAAGTTATAAAGCATAAGAATAACTGTCCTTTTAACTTACAGGCTTTGGTGGAAGCTGGTGGAAACAAAAATTCTGCCTTGATGGCAAAGAAGGCTCCAACCATGCCCAAACCACAGTGGCACCCACCTTGGAAACTGTACAGAGTAAGTTACATAATTATGCTATGACCATATATATAGAAGTAAATCAGTATTTTATGACAATCTCACATCATAATTTTTATCATTCAAAAATTAAATAAAATGAAAAGGTATCACAACTAAGTCCCCTTATTTGGGGAAAAGGAGGTGGTGGTGTGCTTTAAGAGGTAGCTGTTACATGGCAATGTGATATAATAGCCAAGGTTTTACATAATTGTTTTAAAGAATTATTTTATAAGCAGTATAGAGAAGCATCAGGGATGTGTGCTTAAATACAGTTTTACTCTGCAAAGTTCAAATACTGAGTCACAGTGTTATGGGCTGTCAAAGAATTTGAAAAAGTTGTTTATAGGAGCAGAATCTTTCTGTACTGCAAGTTCCCCAAGGCTGGTGTCTGACACCTGAATTTCTGGTAGCCTCTTCATTTAACTGCAGTAGAAACCATGCTCTCCAGATCTGATGTCACATTTGACTTCTTGGAAACATACATTTCTTGGAGAATACTAACAAATTCCAGTGTTGGAGAACAAAAATTATATTTGAGGATGTATATGTTATTTCTGATTTAGAAATATTTTTGTTTTTTCTAAAGGTTATCAGTGGTCACCTGGGTTGGGTGAGATGTATTGCAGTAGAACCAGGAAATCAGTGGTTTGTCACTGGCTCTGCTGACAGAACTATTAAGGTAAGAGGTTGGAAGAAATCACTGACAAAGTTGGGTGGGGATGTTTTTTTTATGGATTCTTACTTTAAAAAGTCTTTATCTCTTGGAAACGATTTCTTAGTTACTGCTCCAGTATAATGAACTGCAGAACATTTCTTTTTACTTAGTCATAAAGAATTTGTGGAGTCTTCCTTCTGGAGATTTCATTTATTACATGGTAGTAGCATGAAAGTAAACCTTTGTGATACTGTAATTTTAGTTTTAAAATTCATCAGGATTAGCTACACCTGGTCTATCAGTGTGAAGCTTTTACTGGTTTTCCTTAAAATAACTGTTCTGATGCAGATTTGGGACCTTGCTAGTGGCAAATTGAAATTGTCTTTGACGGGACACATCAGTACTGTACGAGGGGTGATAGTAAGTGCAAGAAGTCCATACCTCTTTTCTTGTGGAGAAGACAAGCAAGTGAAATGCTGGGATCTTGAATACAATAAGGTAAGCTGTAGTTTCATTAATTGGAATTAATTGGTGGTGGCAGATAGAAAAATCAAAGCATTTAGAAGTTGTTTTTTCAAATATGTAGTTATCGTGTGTGTGTCTTCTTTACTCCTCTAGGTTATCAGACATTACCATGGTCATCTAAGTGCTGTCTATGGTTTAGACTTGCATCCTACAATAGATGTCCTGGTAACATGTAGCAGAGATTCAACAGCACGAGTAAGTGTAACGTTGTTACATCTGTACATTGTCATATGTTGGTGTGTTTCAACATCTTCCATCTGTGGAAGTCAGTACTGACCACAAGTTAACATAAATCAAGATGGAAATACTAAGGTGATTTATGTTAATTTCTCTTCTATCAAGAAATCACTTTGTTGTATGAGAGTCTGGTATGTTTTATGGCAACTTCAAGTTATCTGTATGTCTGGAAATTCAGTGGCACTTTCCCCACTCCTCTTGAAATTTACTGGCTGAGACTGGCAGTTGTGTGGTTAATTGCTGGATGAAAACAACAACCTAAACATCATTGTGTAACCTGTAGAACTCTGGCAAGGAATTAGTGTAATCAATGACAATGCCTAAAATACAATTAATATGCATCTGTTATCAACATCTGTGTTGTTTGTTTTTTTTTTTAATGTGAATTCCTAGATTTGGGATGTGAGGACAAAAGCCAGCGTGCACACACTATCAGGACACACAAATGCAGTAGCAACAGTGAAATGCCAAGCTGCAGAACCACAGATTATTACAGGTATAGTGGGCATAGTTTCACAAGTAACATAATTGTAAAACATAATCATGAATGTATTTTTTTCAGCAATTGTGAGGTTCATAATCTTAATGTATTAAATTTCTCGTATGTTTTTTTTTTTTGAAAATTGGCCATGCAATGGTTATTTCATGCTATTGATGGTATGTTTAAGCAAATACAGCTATGCATTTTTTGAAATTTTTTTTCTGCCCTTCCTTTGTTTCTGGTATTTGTTTTTTTGTTTTAATAAGTCTTGAGACTTCATTTTCTGTGGTATTTCACAGTTCTTCCCAATCCAGTTAAGAAATGTGCAGTACCACAGTTAAATATAAAGTTCATCTTTCCTGTTATGTCAAAAATCTTCCTTGTATAACTACCTTGAATTTCAGGCTCCATAAAAAGACTGTTATGATCCAGCATCTTTTTTGCCTGAGGTGGCATTAGTGTCATTTTTGTAACAAACTATATGTGAAAGAGACAAAAATGTTAAAGTTTTGTCTGCCTTACCAAAATAGTAATGATTGTATCATCAACATGATGTTCTCTACTGTTTTTTATTTTCTTATTGCAGGCAGCCATGATACGACCATACGGCTCTGGGATTTAGTGGCAGGAAAAACTCGTGTTACTTTAACAAATCACAAGAAATCTGTAAGAGCAGTAGTGCTACATCCAAGACAGTAAGTTTTCCTTATTCTCTTACACTGTCACAGTTCATAACATTGGGTAAAGATGGAAAGCCAATGTGAGTGATGATTTAGAATGGTAGGGCATAGTAATGTGAAAAACTGATAAGCTTAGATTGCTGTAAAAATGTACATTCCAGTTCTCAAACACTTTTACTACACTGATTGTTCTCCCCAAGTATTGGCACTGGTGTACCTTCACAACTCTGAGACTGATAAATATTAAAAGATTTTTTTGAATATGTGATTCACTGTACAAGATATTTCAACTCAAACTTCTTTTGAGTATTTCCTCTTAAAAGTGGGCGGTTTTGGCAGTACTCTGAATTTAAATTCTATATTTTGATGCATTAGCAGTTGCCTGTTCAGATAAATCCTCCTGAAAACAATGAAGGAAAGGAGTTCACATAGAATTGTATTACTTCTGTATAAATTCGTTGCTGCAGAAATTCAGTCTTTGATATGAATCAGTTCTGATCCAAGCTGTGTGTCTGAAAAATTATAAAAATCTCATGCTATGTCTTCTAGCTATAGCAGAGCAGAACCCTTGTTTGACTCACACTCTGCCAAAAAAACCAAAACTTGTTTCAGATTCATCAACCATGCTTCTTTGAAAAAAAAAATTAAGTGCTTTTATCAAGAAATAGCAACTGTCTGACTTGTATTCTTTTATATTTCAGTATTTCTATTTTTCAATATTCTAGGTTTTTTTTTTTAATAATCTGTTTTTCTTATTGAAGAATTTACTAAACAGGCAGCAAGTCGCTTCATTGTTTTGGCAGCCAAATTTCCTGTAGGCTTTTGTGTATGCTACCCAAGTAACTGCTTCCACATGTTAAAATGAGGGAATTGATTATTTTAAGGTAACTCAGTAAAACACATTCTCTTTCACAGCTCATTTTTTTTTTGCAGTGCTTCATCCTTAGTTATGTAGTTTTAGAGGACTAGCAAATATATCTGTTTTGGTTTGGTTTTTTCCTGATATCTTTACTGATGATGCCTTTATACCTGAAAATTTTCCAGAATAAGAACTGTCAGTAAGTAATGTGCATTTTTAATGCTTGTTTGCATATTAATATGCTATATGGCAAAGGATTTATAAAGTCTAGGTAGTCTGTGGAGCAGAAAGGAGATAGATATGTATTTCATGACTTCGTAAAATTGTTTCATTATATGCAAAGTAACAATGTCAGAAAAGCATTTACTATTAAGTAACTTTGCACCAAGCATTTAACAGTAGTGTCAGTGAAGGACATTTGCTATCCCTACTTTAATACACTGTGCTTATTTTCTTCCAGTTACACATTTGCATCTGGTTCTCCAGATAATATTAAGCAGTGGAAATTCCCAGATGGAAATTTCATTCAGAACCTCTCTGGTCACAATGCTATCATCAACACGCTGGCTGTAAATTCTGATGGTGTTCTGGTTTCAGGAGGTAAACTGAGAAATGCATTTTTATGTTTCCCTTCTACCACTCCCCCCATGTATACATGGCAGGAGGGCCTTCCAAGTGTTTACTGAGCTCTCTTTTATCTGGGCCTATAAGCCTGCTTTAGCATACAACTTAATTTCATAGTGAGTAGGGCCACCTTTATTTTCTCAAATGCTACTTGTCTGCAGACAGAAAAAATGTGTCTGGAAAGACTTCTGATGTGCTACAGGGAAGAGGTTTTCGGTTTTTCAGTTGGCTGCTGCTGCAAGGCTCCAGCATCCATCCTCTATGATCTGAGTCTGAATCATTAGTGTCTGAAACTGAAAGCTGCCTAGGAGACTCCTGGCTCTTTGTTAATAACATGTTGATGTGGTGAGAATGCATAGAGGATTGGGAGACATCGTGCTAAAACTTACTCTAACATTTAAATGTGCACCCTTTCCTATTTTTTTATGCAGTATGAATACATTGGTTCTTTTGTCTCAGTTTCTTACACACATTTTTTTGATGTTATCTTATTGTTTAAAGGTTGATAGCTAATTTCCAGGTTTCATTTGTCTCAATTTAATTTTTTCACTCAAAAACTTCATGATTTTAATAATCAATTGATAATTAGAGTGTTGTTACTGAACTTTGAACTTTCAGTCTCTAAATTACTAGTTTGTGTTCATGTATCTGTGTTGTGGGAATAGGAGGAGAATCCTGAGTGTTCACTGTGTCTGTGAATAACTTGATTTAAGAACAGTTACCTCATAGTGCAGGTTACATTTTTCTATTAATCAAAGATATCTTGATTTCTGTATTTCTTTCTGTGGACAAATTTTTAGTAGATGTGTTTTGGATAGATGCTTTGTGAGAGGGTTGTTTTTTGTAACTGAAAAACTGCTTTGAGAGCATCCTTCTGAATACAGAGTTGAGACTGCTGTGAATACCCTGATGCTGCTAGCATTGGTTTAAACTGTATGTTAAACCTCTGCAAACATTACACCTACATCCCATTACAGAATCCATAATGTCTCATCTGTAGGACAGGGTGATTTTCTTTCTTCCAGTTTAGTGGTGGTACTGAACAGGGAGCTTGATATTCAGAATGCTCATTCTTTCTTTGCTTTCAGAGCAGCTTGCTGCAGCTGCCTTGGGATGTAGTGTATCATCACTGGCTTAACTGATGCAAAACTAGAGGAGATTCTGAGCAAGCTTCCAAACTAAGAAACTGGTAGAAAATAGGAAACCTTGTTGGTGTACTGAGCTATTTTGTATGAATGTTATAGCTGATGTATTCCTGATGAATTGTTAATAATACCCTTTTTAGAAAACTGATCTAAATTAACTGTATGCTTGGTTGTTTGTTTTAGCTGATAATGGTACTATGCATCTTTGGGACTGGAGGACTGGATACAATTTCCAACGAGTACATGCAGCTGTACAGCCTGGTTCTTTGGACAGTGAATCAGGAATATTTGCTTGTGTTTTTGACCAGTCAGAAAGCAGATTGCTAACTGCTGAAGCTGATAAAACCATAAAAGTATACAAAGAAGATGATACTGCGGTATGTCGAATTGTTTTTCTAATGAATTGTCATGAAATCAACAAATTTCAAACAAATCTTACACCTATTCATTAAACTGAAGATTTAAACATTAAATTAAAACATGAAGATTTAAAGATTTATTGTACTGTATGTGATCTAGATTAGCCATTTGCCATGACAGTTTTTAGAATTCAGCGTAAATAACTTATTTTCAAACTGTTATTCTCAAATCTCAATCCATTTATTAATGACAGTAGATTAATGTGTAGTTTTTTTGGATATATCTACAATTTAAGAATGTAAAGGTTTTATTAAACCTTGGTGTTTTTGCATTGAATTAGACTTGGAGCAACTCTTAGATATAAAGGAATAAGAAATATTTTATCTATTCGCAATTGGGCAAACTGTAGACTGTGTGGCATCTCCTAATACTGATGTAGATATTTCTGGAAAGACTGTCTGGAATTCCTGTTCCAGTGCTTTGGTCACTACAATGGGGTTTCTGAAGTACCACTGGTAACCTGTTTTCTGCCCTTGCTGCAAAAGAAAAACCAAAGCAGAACAAATCTGTCATGTACTTCACAGGATGGAATAACAAAATATTTTCTTTGGATAAATTAACAGGACAGTAGATTAGGTAATTACAATGTTATAATATGAAACAGTGTATGTACTATGTTAGTAATACTTTGAAATAATTACAGGTAAATTTCAAGTAAAAAATAATCCTTATAAAACTTTCCTTTTTTTTCCTTTAGACTGAAGAAACTCATCCTATCAGCTGGAAACCAGAAATTATCAAGAGAAAGCGATTTTAGTGGAGTAACATACTTATGCTGTAGTTTTGTTTGGCCTTTCCTGAGAGCATTCACTCACATTTTGTTCTGCATAGAACAGTAGAGCAGGAAGTCAGCTAAGTCATTGCTATTTCAACATGTTTTATAATAAATTGTATTTCTCTTTCCGTTTGTCTTTTTTGTTTTGTTCTGTTGGTTTTTTTTTCCTCATGTGTGTGATCCCAGCAAATCAGTTGCAGCTGTTAACATTTTCTTTATGGAGCATGTATATGTCATGAAAAGTGTAGTTATGCAGGTGGTTACTTTTTTATATGAATCTGTTTTGTGTAAGTCTAAAAATATTTTCATGAGCCATTTTTTTTGTAAAGGCCCTTGCTTGCCTCCAAAATTTAATTGCAATTTTATTCATAGAAGCGATCAAATGGAAATTTCTTGAGTGACTTTCAGATTTTAGACTAGTACTGTTTATTGTACATATGCTAAGGCTATACTGTAATGGAACAGTATATACTAAATTACAGAGTAATAGAGTAATCAAGAAAGAAGCAGGACAATATAATAACAATAATGTAATTATCCACTGACTGAGCATTGCCAGTGCTGTGTTATTGAACAAAATGGATCTTCCAAGTGTTTTATTTCCCTAGGAAAGCTTTCACGTGCAACTACTCTTCATTTCAGGGTGTACCTTCTACAGCAAGGACCACTGTCAAGTCATATTGTTCACAGTCACCACAGGCTGAGGACTGGTTGACTTTGTAAGTCACCTGTTGGGTTTGGGTTTTTTGAGTTATCCAAAGCATGCGTTAGAATACAGCCAACTTTTAAAACAGAACTCTAAGAGGAAAAACTCGAGTCATTCCTGCCTTAGTTTCATATGTTGTTGTCTTCCCATGACCTTATGAAGGAATTTAAAATAAATCCTACCAAAGGAAAATTGTTACTCCAGAAGGGACGAATTTTTCGGTGTTTACAGTCACAATAACAAGCAGCAAACATGAAAGCCTCCTTGCTGCAGCTAATCTGTGCTGTGCTAATCTGATGTCTGTGCTGCTGTAAAGCACTTTCTCTTCATGAGGGGAGAAAAGCTTTAAGTCATCAAACCATTCTAGTCTTGGCAACTCCACTAGCAGTGTTACTAGCTGCAGTGGCAAGTTCCATGCTGGGTAGATGCTGAGAATTGTTCTGTGGCCACAGGATCAATAGTAAGCAGTTCAAAATAATTATTTCTATTCTCTGCCAGTCTTTCTTCCTTTGAATCTGGGATTTATGTTAAAGAAATGACAGTCACCTGCAATGTAACTTACAAAGAACTAGTAAAACTTAGTGCTGTTTATATTATCAAAAATGTTTGTTTGAGTTTTATGTTGCACATGAGGTCTTGTATTTACAATTTGAATGTTTGACAGTGTTGTTTTAAGGGAGTCCATGCTACATAACTGAATTTTGATTTACAGCTATTGTTTGAAGCATATTCTCAAAACACGGGAGGGGAATATTTGGTGTCTAGAAGTTGGATTAAATATCATCTATTTGGATGATAATTCAAATTTTTTAGATTTTTATTAGAGCTGTTTTAATTTTTTCTAACACACTGGGGACAGAAGGTGGCTTATGCATAGTTTATACTGCTGCTAATGCTTCATTCCAGAAATTGCTGAAGTATTGGTGTTATTTAAATTGATGTTATAAAAATTTTCTTTCTCACAGTGAAATCCTCTGTAGGAAACCAGAGTGGAGAAGTATCTTCCTTGGAAAAGGATGAGGTTTTTGTGGAGTTTTGTTTGGTTGTTGTGGGTTTTTTAGGAGAGTCTTCTCATTCTTTTGATGATTCGGAATTAGGAAGGGAAAATTTGAGGTTCTGCCTCACAGTTCTAGCACATCTTCTCTGTACTAGCACTTTTCTTCAAAAACTGCATTTATTGCAGTGTTTATTGCTCTGAAGAGAGACCACAAACTATCTTATAGACCCTGTGTTTCTTCCCTGAATTTCTGCAGGAATGTGTTAGCATGAGGCAGTGGTAGCCAGGGCATTTTTTTTTTTGTGCCCTGAGTAAAGTTTTGATCTGCAAATTAAAGGCTATGCACTATTATTTGCAGTAATAGCTCTCTTTTTGGACTATAATGTGCTGTCCCTGTTCTCATTGTGATTTTTTTTTTTTTTGTAATTTTTAACACTTGATTTGCATGTTCATTTACTTCCCATCAGTTTTTCTTCCAGTTGACAGTAATGTGAATACCATCACATATAGTTCTGTAAGTATTTATCACACATCAGGATTATCAAATGTCATTTAAGAGCATCTCTAATGCAAAGTGTGACTTGTGGTACACATATATTTGATTGTGTAGGATACACAGTAACATTAGATGTGTCCATGTTAGTCAGAAAGTGAAACAAGAGGGGGATCTGGTCCATTGGAAGTATTTTCCAGTCTTCTGGGAAGTGTCAAACTGCAATGTAAGTCAAACCAATCTTGAACAGGTGTCTAATATCAGAAAATATTGTCATTTTTTCATCATATTTGATAGTGTCTACTGTATATGATCAAATCATACACATTTCTACCACCAACCCTGGGTTTTGTTTTACACTGTACATAATTGCAGAGAAAATGATTTTTGTTTGTAACATAATTTTGAAAAAAATAACTGGTAAAAGCAATGAATTTTAAGAGCACTCTTTGCTGTATACTAAAACATACAATGTAAGCTCTGCAGCTAGGATGCTGTCATTTGCTGGCAGCATGAAACTGGTGCAGAAAGTTGTATTTTGAAGTATACACAAGTTGAAACTTGTGTCTGTGTCATCTTACAGGGTTACAGAAGTAGATCTAATATCCAGTTTATTTTTTAGCCCTGTTAGGTAAGAATTGAAATGCTATGCCTGAACTAAGTGACAGCAATTTAGCCATCAATAAAACCTTCAATGCAATATGACTTCATGTCTTTTTTCCATTTTGGGTTTTTTAAAAAGAACAAGAATTAACCATTTATTGAAAGTTGAGGTAATTTAGGATCAAAATTGATGACTGTTTCCCATAGTGTAATAACAAATATTTTTGCAGATGACCTGTAATGGAGAAAGTAGTGGTGGTTACTTTTTGAAAAGTTTCCTATCTGTGTGAAGGGATTAGCAAAATAAATGCAGAATTGTCCATTATTTTTCTCTCATGCATTAAAAAAACCCACAAAAAAAAAAAAAAAAAAAAAAAAAACAAAAAAAAAAACACAAAACAAGACAAAAAAAACAATTAAACTCTGGAGTGAGGGCTGAGGTCAAGGACAGGTTCTGCATACAAGCTGTAGAAGCAGAAAAAAACCTTTAACTAATTTCAGTATGTCCTATTGGAAATAAATTAAAGGGATTTCTGCCCATGGCATAGAACTGAAAATTTTATCACAATGAAATCAGTGGGAGTGAGTCTTACTGATTTTTGAAGTCAAGATTTCACTGAGTGGAGTGTTCTGGTTTGGTTTTTTACCTCAAGTTGTTAAGAGTGTCAGTGTGGCACATGGTGTATGTGAGTACCCATGGAAGGTGCATTCTTTCATGTACAAGATGTATCATTTGCTGATGATGAGGCTTCTAAATGTGTATTAGTAGACCTAAGAAAATAGTGAGGTTTTGGAAATGAATAAATGTCAGTAAGCCTGATCACCTACTTGAAAAAGGTGCCCTGCAATTTGCTTTGTAAAATTTAACATTAGATTAGCAGGACTTGCAGCTTGCAAAATTACTTTCTTTGGAAGCTGTTCCCTATGCAGAATATGCAGTTCCTGAACCACTTCATTCCCTTCAAATTAAGCAAGTCTTCAGCTGAAATGAGCTTGAAGGCTGCATGAAGAGTGAGAAGCTTGACTTATTTTGATGGGTTTTTTTCTGTAGTAGGAAATCTTGGCAGACAGGGAACTACAGAGTATGACTCCAGTCATGCTTCTTTCAGGGCAGCAGCTAAGGATCAGTTTTTTGGCTTTTACATCTGGAAGCCTTACGAGTCCAGTTCTGTGCCTATTGGACAGAAAGTGGCTGAAAACTGTCAGAAAAGTGGGATAAAAAAGGAATGGCCATCCCTGTGTAAAGATCTCAGTCATTCTGACTGGAAAGACCTTTAAGATTGAGTCCAACCATTAACCTAGCTCTACCATAGCCAGTACTAAACTGTATTCCTAAAAAACACATCCACGTCTTTTAAGCACCTCCAGAGGTGGTGATTCAGCCACCTTCCTGGCAGCATGCTGCAGTGTTTGAAACTTTCAGTGGAAAAATTTCTTCTACTATCCATTCTCAGTGTCCCCTGGTGCAACTTGAAGCCATTTCCTTTTGTCCTGTGCCTTGTTACTTGGGAGAAGAGACCAACACCCACCTTGCTAGAGCCTCCTTCAGGTAGCTGTAAGAGAACAACAAGCTCTCCTCTCAGTCTCCCTTTTCCCTGATTGAACTGCTGTTCCTCACAGGACTTGCTCTCCAGACTTGCCACCAACTTGCTGAGTGTCTGTCTTGCAGTGAAGTGCCCAAAACTGAACACTGTATTCCAGGTGTGGCACTAAGTACAGGGGCAACCAGCCCAAGTCCTGCTGGCCACACGATTTCTGATACAAGCTCTTGGTCTTCTTGGCCCCTGGGCACACTGCTGGCTCATGTTCTGCTGGCTGTCAATCCACACCCCCAGGTCCTTTTCCTCTGAGCAGCTTTCCAGCCACTGGGAAGTTTTTGCCAAGCCTGAAGCATTGCGTGGGCTTGTTGGGACTCAAGTGCAGGACCTGGCACTTGCCTCCTTAAATCTCATACAGTTGGCTTCAGCTCATCAATCCAGGCTCTCCCAGTTCCTCTGTAGAGCCTTCCTACCCTCAGGCAGTAGGAAGATGAACCTTCCATGAATTTTCATGCACAGAGGGAAATCAATATTTCTTGGTTGGATTTTCATTAATCTGTGAGTAAACTCCGACTTCAGGGCTAGCAAAATGTAATTGCCTCTGTGAACACCCTTGCATGCATTTTTGCCATGGTTCTTTATCCAAAAAAAAAAAAAAAAAGTTGATAGGTTGATCAGGAATCAGACAATACTGTAATTTCACCTAGGATGTGTCAGCAACTTGAAAAATATCAGCATAAGAATTCAAAAATTCTGATGTTGCAAATTATTTGAGAGGCTTTTCTGCAAAATAACCAAATCTAATCAAGAGAGTTTTCTCTTTAATTAGCGCATATTCTTCCAATTGCCATAAAGCAGCAGTGAGGTATTTTTAATGGTGTATGAAAAACTGTATAGGACTTGAGAACTGTGGAGTTACTGTTTTCCCATTGTCACTTGTATTGATACTGTGTGGTATTGGCTTTGTAATGTTTAGTTGGGAACTTTTAAGTCAGTACCACATTAACCTCCTTCAGGTGCATGTTACCACTGGGCTTTTGTTAACCTTTATTTAGGGTTTTTTGTTTTGAATATAATGAGTATGTAAGCCCCAAATGTGTATCAAAGTATGGATTAATTGAGGTACTTGCCTGCAAATTAGACTTCAACAGTACAAACAATATTTGAGCAAAATGCTTGTCTGCAGGTAAAGAAGACTGAGATCACTTAGAAGAAAACTAACAGGTTTAAGCCCTCAAGAGCAAGGGAGTCAGTGCAAAATCAGTATGAGTTATGAATACCAAGGGCTACACCTAGAAAAGAGAGAGATTTCTAGAGACCAGACAAGAAAGAGCCTCTAATTCATTGGAATCTTGCCAGGAGGTGAAAAGGCCAGTGGCAAAAGTAAGAATGGAAGAGACCAAAGCTATGATATCTGAAAGGAAATATTTTAAAGCATGCTATGTTTCTCCAGGCTGGTGGAGAGGAGATGTTTATGGCTTAGATCAATGCTGCATGTGTATAAAGAAAGGAATGGGAGACAACTGTGTGCTAATGAGGGCACAGTTAATAGTGAAAATTGAAAACATGGGCAGCCTGATGCAAATTTTTTTTTACAATAACCCATAAATGCTTTTCTAAGAGTCACTGGCATTGTGTGTCTCTGCATGTTCTGGTAATCTCATTCTCTGAAGTAGAACTCAGGATACTTTGGCACACAAAGAATTGCAGAGCAGTGCAGTGTGAGGAGTCTGGATGGTTTTGCTGTCGCAGTGGGATTTTCATGGAGGAAGCACTTCCAAGTACAGTTCTAAACAAGGCTTAAGAGTAAAGTGGGAAGAGTGAAGCCAAAGTGAACAGCATAAAAAAATAGTGAGGGTGGTTCTACAGTTGACTGAATGTAAGGATTATCTCCCAGCACTGAGTTTTCTTCTTTCTGACAGTCAAATGGTGAGCTATAGAATGAGACATGAGTTTATAGCTATGGAGTGTCATGCTGACAGGATGGATTGCTGTTGGGAGACTATCATGAGATAAGTAAGGATGTAGCTTGTGTAATCTGAAAAACTTGTGTGCCTCATCCAAGAGGAGATTTTGTTTTGGTTTGGTTTTTAACTAGGAAAACAAAACATGGATCTTAACATGACTTAACTATTTCCAAGTAAATCCCCTTGACAAGCAAGCTTCCTGCATTGACAACTTAGAGATCTGCTCTCAATAAACCAGCAATATAGAGTATGAATAGAAAAATTCCATACAAAAATTTGAATGTGTCTTCAGATGCCAGATGAGTCACATTTCATGTCCTGTAAGTATATTCCTTCCTTCTAATTTAGTTCCCTTTTTTCCCATGCAACATGGTAATGAACATGCTTCTTTCAAAGCAAGCCTGGCAGTGCAAACCTACCAGAATTGATCAGTTCTGCTAAAGACTTGGTTCTGGTTTGGAACTGAAAATCCCATGAAAAAAAAAAAAGAGTTTTATTATTCCATGTTGATCTAAACCAATGTTTAATAGGAAATTAAAAAGTAACTAGCAAGTCAAATTCATTGTGGTAGCTAACTGAACTTAGAGATAAAAATGCTTGCTACTAATTAAAATAAAGGTAGTGAAATGCAGTGTATTTCTCTAGCTAAGAAAATCCATGTTTTCAATTTGTAAGTGAGGATATAAATGTCCTTTATTTACCTAAGGGGAAATAAAACTACTCCTGGTGTTACCTACTTTCTTAATGGTGTTGCTACATGCAGTTACCAAGTGAATGGTGCAGTTTTTCTCCAGCCATTAAAATCCTACTCTACAGGATGACTAAAATGGCACAGTGTGTTTCAGAGTTTCACACCACAAAGAACATGTCCACACACTTTCCAGTAACATAGTCCTGTGCTCTATGGCAGTTCATTTTTTAAAGTAATGTTTTCCCACACAGGTTTCAATTTCTCCTTGATATTTTTAGGCTATTGAGGCCTTTAATGAGGAAAACACTGCTAAGAAATTGGAAGCTATCTCCAACCTGATTAATTATGACCTGGTAACTCCTTTCTTTTCTTTCTTTTCCCCAAACTTGTCCTGGCCTTTTTCCATCAGCAGAATCCTGATGGAGCCTGTGAGATCCCTTGCTGTTCTGGAGAGCTTCATTTTGTCCAGCCCAGTGTGCAGTGCTGTGGATTGCTCTTCCAAGTTGCCCCATGGCTCTGCCTTGCTGCATCAAATATGGTGACTGAACTATGTGGTGGGGGTATTTAGTGGTTGCAAGTTGTTCTTGGAGACAGGAAAATACTGTATGGGTAAAATCTTGTTCTCTCTTCTAGTAGCAACCTGGGTTTGACAGATTTCTTCCTCCATCCTCCCGGTTCTCACCCCACTACATTTTTCTTGAGTGATCCTTCTAGTGGGTATGTATAAAATATGTATACTAGGTATAAAATACTCTGGTGGTTCCTTGCAATGTCCCCCACTGGTTTTAATATCAAATTTTTGACAACTTCATATTCTTGTCTGAATAAAGGCAAGTGGTAAAGCCTAGGACTGAATGAGAGACAAACCAATGAAACTTACACCAAAGTCAGAAAGATGTTCAAGTAAATGGTGCCTGTGGGCTTTTCCTTTTTAATCTCCTGTTCTACTCAGCATCACACTTAGTAGCAGTTTATTACCCTCAGCTTATTTGAGGATAAGTTGAGACTGTCCTGGTAAATGCTTTGTATTGGTGAAGCTGAGCAAGGGAAGATGTGGAGGAATGCAAGATTCTGCTAGTGCAAGGGTGTTCTCCTTGTGATGGAAAAATGTCTAGCTTCTCTCCAAGTGTTTTCATGTAGTGCTCTTTACTAGTGTTAGTTTTTTAAACCCTATAAATAGTTACTGTGAATAGTGTAGTAAAGAGATCTAGTGTTTCAGGTAATACAGGCCTTGAAACTGTGGACAGAACTCTAGACTGTCTTGAAACCGTGTCGTTGGAAAGATGCCAGGACATATCAATAATATCTTACCATTAATCTCTTACCATTGAAGAAATTGCAGAAAAAAGCCCTTATCCATAACGGTCACAATTAGGAAATTAATTCTTCAGCATACTGTAGCTCCATTCCTGGAAAGCCTGGATGTTTTTCTATTCAAAGAGAAAACAGAAGGGCTGGTGGGGTGGGTGGGTGTGTACAAAGTCAATGTCCAGCATATAAATGTCCTTGTCCTGTTCTGTACCAAGGCAGTTCATTTGACACAACTCTAATGATAAATGTTCTCTACTCTGGATATGAAAAACAATCCTGGTGATTATCTGTGGGAGACACAATTAACCATAAGGAGCCAGAACAGTTTAAAAACAACACAGCTGTTGTCATTCATACCTCGGGGCCACCCTGTTCACACTGTCCTAGTTCTAAGACATGTCAGTTCACACATTTTTTAACATGGTGTGTTTCTCTGGTGCAGACAGGGCTGAAGTAATGTGTGGTGGGATTTAGAAATCTTCCTGTGTGGACAATGTGCTTTGCTAAGAGTAGGAAACCTCATACTCTTTCATCTTCTCTCTCCCATGGTTTTTGTTGAAAGATTTGCCTGCACATTCTCACATGCAGTTCATGTAAAGTCACTTTCCTTCCTCAGCAGAACAACAACAAAATTATTATTAAGAAAGAGAGAGTAAAAGTAAGATTCCCTGAGACTACCTGGGAAGGATTTAAAAGTATTAGCTTCATTTCTTGTTGGTAAGCAGATATAAAACATATATACTTCTATAAGCCCCTTGCAAAATGCATTTGATGTCTCAGCTTTTTAAATTCATTCTCAGTGCCTTCAGATTCCTTTAGGCTGCTGTAATTTCCCTCTGTACTAAGGCTGGTAAGGACACTGGAGCAGCAGAGTGACGTTTTCCTTTTCTCCCACCTGTCCTTCCCCATCCTTAACCTGCCCCTTCCAGGGAGGTGGTAGGCAGAAGCCCAGTGACTACCATCTCCTCCTATACCAAAGCTCTGCTCCTTCCTCCAGTTGTGTCCAAACCCTCTTTGTCTCCTGTTTGTTCATGAGCAACACAAGATAATCTGTTGTTTCTCTTCTGTGTACCAGAGACCATCAGGGAGGTGAGCATATTACATCGAAAAAAGGAATGCTTTTATTTTTTTCCTTTGGTGTTTAGCATGAGATCACCTGCTGGAAACACTAGAGCTATGGTTATAGGGCCATATCTTCTAAAATTCACTGCAGAGTTTCTAGAAATATGAACTTTAAAAGTGCTTTGCTGACTATTTTGTTGTTTCTCCTGTTGGAAAGCATCACAGCAATAAAACTAATGTTTGTGATCTATCCTTTGCCACAAGGAACATTGAGTATGGACTTGACATTTTCATATACATTCCTCCAAAAAGTCTGATGTCGTTTTTAGCCTTTGAAATGGGACTAGGCAGCACTGGTGATTCTCTCTTGGGATGATAAATTTTGTTTGGTGAGATCAGTGGAGTTCAGGGAAAACTCTGTACAGCTGAATATAAACCATAGCTGCCTTTGCTCACTGCCTGCAGCAATCCTTGTCCTGAGCAGTAACTGAGCACAGCACCCTGGGATCCTGCTTCTCTGTCTGTGACTGCAGGACTGTCTGACCATAGTTATCTGCAAACCTTGTTCCTTACAAATTGTGTTATCTCAGGTGATTGCTGGGATGGTTTTGTACCTACGCTGCTGGTCCAAAATGGTAATGTTGAAATATTTTTGCTGTTCGAAAACTTTTTTCCTCAGATGCGGAGGGTGGTCTAACTCCTCGTGGCCCTGGGGGCTGCATTCCAGTTTGGAGTGTCACCCTTTCCTAGGGACAAGCAGGAGCAAATGTGGCAGTGCAGCATCAACCATTGGGAAATGTGCCCACCTGTCTGAGCTGTTTGCTGCCTGATCTTCCATTCCTTTTCCTCTCTGGGAAAGAAGTTGGCCAAATGAAACATGTGCCAGAACCAGAGAGGCCATCACTTTGACCTGTGCTGCCAGACTTAGTTGGAGGAGTAGAGTTTCACCAGGCACCTGGGACTGACACTCTGTGGCCACTAAATGCCCAAAGTGCTGCTGATGGGCACAATGTCAGATTTTCATTTCTTCTTCTGGAGCAGCCTGTCTTCTGCAGTCCAGGACTAAAATCCTGGAGTCTTCAAATTCTCACAAGGTCAGTTCTGGCTCCAGTGAAACCCAGAGACACAACTATCTGTGGCTGATGTGCCCAGCTCAATGTCCTTTTTCATTAAAAATATGAGATCTTTAAGCCAAATTTAGTATGCTCCACAAGTTAACCAACTGCTTCGCCAGACGGATGTTGAGCTAGGAAAATAAAGCATATGCACATTCTTGAGAATGTGTAAATTTTGGGAAATTAAGTTTGTGGCTCCTATTTCACCCTCTTTTTTTCTAATTTTAAATGAAGCATCAGGAGAGCAATGCTGTGAATTGCAGTCTGTGTGTGGTGATCCTTGCTGCTGCATCCCATAACTGGAGGAGGAGAGGAAGTATTACTTGTGTATGTTCTGCTCTGAAGCCATCTTTTCCTTGCCAAAATCTCTTCATTGGCATTTTCTCCATATCCAGCTCATTGGAGCCATGCATTTGTTTTACATTAGTTGCCTCATTTAATATGATGAGTTTATTTTTATTCTTAAATATTGCATTTTAAATGAAAAAACACAATGCTTCAGTGGTCTGATAAATTGTTGGAAGATGATTTTTGTCATTGTCTCATGCTTTTCACTCATCTTCCTTCTTTTCTTTTCTTTGAGCTACTCTTGCTACGTTTGATGTGTTTTCGTATACATTGTGCTACAAACAAACAATACAAAAAGAAAGAGGTTCACTTTTTTCTCCCACTGTAAGCCCAAGTCTTCCATGGACTTCCAAGGTTAGGGAGAGCCCAGCTGACCTATGCACTGGGAACAGGACACTGGAGGTACCAGGGACAAGAGGATGATAGGTAAAAAGAGCAAGCAGTGGTTTAGAAGCAGCAGTATCTTGGCTCATTGCCTGACTCACTTTCCATCTATCTCTACAGTTTTCACACCTGTTCTGGGGTTTTGCTCCTTTAGAAGTTAACATAAATAAATAAAGCAGCACACAAGAGAAATAGGTATTGAGAAGTAAAGCTGAAGTGAGACATTTCGTGTTCTCTGTATGTCCCATAAACCCACCACAGAAGTAAGACCATAGGATCAAATCTTCGAAATTTAATTCAATAAAATCTTCTTCTATCCCGCCCTTCATTTTTCCTCTTTTCCCTTTTGCAAAGATTTAAGCCACCAGATAAGTCTTGCCTCATAGCCCGAAGGTCAATAAATCCACCCAACATATACCTGCTGGGAAATTAAAGGTACATCAGTCTCATGGCTGCATTTTCTAAAATGCCTTTTCTCTGCCAGTGTTGGTAATAAGCCCTTTGCAGCAAATTCTGCAGTCATATTTGTGCTTTGGAGCTGTACTAGTAACAACTGAGGTGTTAATTTCTACCATACTGAGCAGTTTCTCTTTTTCTAAGTATATTCAGTTACAATCAGTTAATATTAATTGATGGGAGGAGGACTGAGAGGGTAAACCATGTGTGCTGAGATAGGATATTTTAATTCCTCTTAACTGTGCTAACAGCATTAATGTACTGCTCCTTTCTTTCATGTCCTTCCCTACCTCAGAAATCAATGAAGTGAGGGATCAATATTTGTTCCTCCAAACACCTGTTTAAAATTCCAGTTTGAACCATCTTCTCATTTTTGTCCTCTTGCCTTTCCTCCACATTTCTCCAAAGAGGGAAAAATCCCCAGGCTGAGATTAACCCCAAGCTTTTTTTCTTTCTAACAGAGAGGTCAAGTAATGTGAAGTGGCTTCTGAACTTAGGCATACAAAGACTCCCCCATCAAACATCTGCTTTAGATCTACGTTTTGAAGAGGGAATTGCATCTCTCAGTGCTCTGGCAAGGTTTTTTAATACCTGAATTGATGAGCACAGGGACAGCCAGGCACAGGTTCACAGAAATTTAGTAGGAAATCAGAGTCTCCCAAGATTTAACACACATTCTCCTTACCCAAATGCTACTTGTTTTCCCAATGATCTTCCCCTCTTGGGGAGCTGGTCCCATTATATTTAATAGTCTGATGTTCTCAGATATCCCACATTGCTGCCCATGACTTGGGTGCACTGGAGCATGGACTGCAGTCCTCAGGTTGTCACCTCTCTGCCTTCCTGGCCACCGTGCCCTGGATGGAGGCAGCTGCTGGCAGAAGCCTGCCTATGTCCCCAGCCATTGCAATTCCCCACCTGGTTTATTAGCACAAATTCAGGCAGCTAAGGTTAACTTACTGGAGCAGATGAAATGCTGGCTTGGGTCTCATCCTGTGGCTGCAGGGTGGCAATCTGTGCAGAGGAGCAGGAGGGAGTGGGGACAGGTGGGTCCCACACCACTGCTCTGATGGCAAAGCATCCCCCAGCATTTCCCACTGCCCCAACTCACTCACTCTGGTGCTCATTGGTATTCATTGAGGGGAATTTCACTACTTCTCCCCTTTCCTAAAGCTTTCCGTTTTACAGTTTCTTCCTTGTTTCATGATGGGTTGGGTTTGGAATGGGACATGGGGACATATGCCTGTGGTGAACCAAAGGATCAGTCTCAGACTGTGCTGCTGTGCACTATTAACAGCAGGGCTGGCATCCAGAGAGTTCACTTGGTTATGCCAAACCCAGATTAGACAGTACAAACCCTGACAATTTGGTATTGTTTTCTGAAGAAATTATTCTATTTTCTATTGGGGAGGGAAGACAGTGTTTTGGGGGACAGAAGTAACATTCTCTAGCTGTTTGAGCATCTGCCTAATGTGCATTATGTATAGCCAAGGAAATGTATGTGAAAAGAGGTTTATTTTGGAACTTAGTGGATGAAATCCTTTCCCATTAGAGCAAGTGGGAGCTTTGCCATTGACTTCAGTCAGGCCAGCATTTCACCCAATACTTTTTATATATGTTTTTATATGTTATGATAGTTCGTGAATTAACTGAAACAATCCCTGTAGAGAATATATAGGGATTATTCTTCTCTACCTTGAGGGGAGCAATCTGCTTTTGTTGCTTAGTATATTGGGGTTCTTGGAAAGAGATATGGATGGGAGAGTCTTTTATTATCTTAAAGATACATACTTTATTGTGTACTCCCTTTTGTATAATTCATCAACAGCAGAATTACACAGATGTTAACTGAGAAAGGAGCATAGATGGGAAGAAAATGTCTGCAGCTGGATCTGAAGGAGATGAGGTGCTTTTGTCTTCATGGGGGTTGTAACCCAAGGAGAAATCAGAGAGTATCTTGCCCTTTGAGTGTGTCTATCGTAGGTTGTTCCAAGTCTACAATCTGAAGACCTGCTGAGATTTCCCGTCTCATGCTGGCTGGATTTCCAAATGATAAGGGCAGGGCAACCTTTCTGGTTTTTTGTTGGTTTTTTTGGTTGGTTGGTTCGTTTTGGGTTTTGTTTGTTTGTTTCTCTTTGTTGCCTGGCCAGGAGAATAGAATTCGGTGAATCCTTCTGGAGAAGGATTTTCACAATGATGGATTTTATCAATGACCTTGATGATGGGACAGGGTGTCTTCTCAGTAAGTTTGATGGTGATACAAAGCTGGGACCACTGGCTGGCACCCCAGAAGGCTGTGCTGCCATTCAGAGGGATCTAGACAGGCTAGTGAGTTGAGCAGGGAAAAATTTAATGAGTTACAACAAAGGCAAGTGTAGAGTCTTATATCTGGGTAGGAACAACCCCAGGAACCAGTAGAGGTTGGGGACTGTGTTCTTGGAGAGCAGGGAAGGGGAAAGGGACCTGGGGGTGCTGGTGGATGGCAGGGTGACCATGAGCCAGCAATGTGCCTTTGTGGCCAAGAAGGCCAATGGCACCTGGGGTGCATTAGAAGGGGGTGGTCAGTATGTCGGGAGAGGTTCTCCTGCCCCTCTGCTCTGCCCTGGTGAGGCCACATCTGGAATATTGTGTCCAGTTCTGGGCCCCTCAGCTCCAGAAGGACAGGGAACTGCTTGAAAGAGTCCAGCACAGAGCCACCAAGATGATGAAGGGAGTGGAACATCTCCCTGATGAGGAAAGGCTGAGCGAGCTGGGGCTCTGCAGCTTGGAGAAGAGGAGAATGAGGGGTGACCTCATCAATGTTTATAAATATGTAAAGGGAGAGAGCCAGGAGGATGGTGCCAGGCTCTTCTCAGTGATGTCCAATGATAGGAGAAGAGGTAATGGATATAAACTGGAGCATAGGAGGTTCCATATACACCATGAGGAAAAATTTTTTTACTGTGAGGGTGACAGAGCACTGGCACAGGCTGCCCAGGGAGGTTGTGCAGTCTCCTTCCCTGGAGACATTCAAATCCCACCTGGACACATTCCTGTGTGACCTCCTGTAGGTGACCCTGCTCTGGCAGGGGGTTGGGCTTGATGACCTTTTGAGGTCCCTTCCAACCCCTAACTTTCTGTAATTCTGTGGATCTTGTAATTTCTTCCAGGCCTTTACCTCCTAACAGCAGGTTTTTTTCGACATGTTCCTCACAAAGGTGCATCTCCCATCTGATCAGAAATCAATATATCCGTGGAGATTATAAACTGGCTTTAACCCCTGTGAGGGCATAGTGCCTGCACTCCACTGTCTGCTTTGGCAGCCTCTTGTCTTTATTTGAACATGTTAGTTTTGGCCTGGAAAGTTCCAGCAATCCAAGGGAGTTTGGCCCTTCTTGGCCTCGCCACCAGTTAGTGCTGGCCCTCAGCCTGGAAGGCTGCTAATGTGAGAGGAAAAAGGGGGAACTGGAGAGCCATTTTCTGCTCAAGATCCTTGACTTGGAAGCTTGCTTTCTCCTCTCAGTCAGAATATCTGGGGTGGAGTGAAGAAGTGGTTTGGAGCTTAGGGAAGGAGAGAAAGAGGATGAAGCTGAAGTCATGCTATTTACTCTTGCAGGAGTGTTGTTAGCAGGCAACTGGGGGAATCCTCCATTACTGTAACTGCAATCAGTTTACATATTCAGTGGAGCAAGAAGTGAGCACATAGCTAATATAAAGCCTATGTTGATTAGAGTATGAAAAGATACCACGAACAGCTGGCAGCAGAAGAATGCAGAGTGCAGGAGTCCCAGACCTTTGCTGACAAATCTGCTTTGCCCAGCTCAGGTGCAGAAGCAGGGAGCTGTTTGTTGGGTGCTATGGTGTGCAAAGAAATAAGCTTGTTTTTTCAGAGGAAATTGGTATCTTCCATACCTGTGGTGTGACTAATTCTCAGCTACAATAATTTGTTTCCATGTAATTGAGAGCTTTCTATTTCTAAATGGATCCTTCAGTTACAACTATATGGCAGCTAAAGAAATGTATTTTGAGTTAATAAGAAGATTTAATTGTTCGGTGCAAACTGCACCTTTCTAACAGCCTAGCAGCATGCAGTTCTGTGTGCTCTGTCTTTTTTATTTCCCCAGTACACTATTGAGTCCTAACTTGTAACTGGCGCTTCTGCTATAGCTTTGTCAGGCAATTAATCAAAGCAATAATGGCATGAGATTCTTGCAGTAAATAAAGCATTTCAGATAAGCTCTCTAGTACTCAAGCAAAGAAGCCCATGGGGATATTTCAACTCATTTTGATTTCCTTTAAAGATTATCTTGGCTACAAAGTACTATTATTTGTCCTTGCAATATGAATTTTTGCTGGAAAGCTTCTTTATCATATTTTCTTATAATAAATTATCATAGTTTGGCTGATATTCTAGTGTAACTCTGGCCTAAAACAGAAGGAAGGAAAGTAGCTTAAAATAGCAATTAGAAGGAAGACTTGAGGGTCATGAGTTATTTTCTGGTTCTGTTACTGGTTTAGGTCTCAGCTCAGAACACCCTGAAGTTGCAGGAAATCTTTTTATTGACTTCAGTAGATTTTGGATCAGGTGCATTCAATCTGACCTTGGACAAGTCAGGTGACTTCTGTGCTTGGGACTGAAATGTGCATGTTCTGCTTTACCCATCCAACAGGATTGCTGCAAAGCTTCATTCATTCACATCTGTGGAGAGCTTTAGGACTTGCAAACGAATGCCACTTTTGAAAGTACAAACTGTTATTTCAGTGTAGATTAATTCATTTTACCTTCCTGCCAGCTGCCAACAATCTGTTTAGTGCGATGAAACTGACAGCCTGTGTCAACAACTGAGAGCAGTTCTTTCATGACAGAGGGAGAAAAGAAAAAGAGAAAATGTAGACCTGAACTATTCCCCTTACAGAGAATTTTTTTGTGTATGAAAATAAAAATTGTGGCTGTCATTTAAGAAGGCCTTCTCATAAAAAAAAAAAAAAAAAAGAAACCTGCACGTTAAATTAAAACTGCTGTTATTTTTTTTTTCATTCCACTGCAATACAGACCCCTCCTGGTTCTTGATGAAGAGCGAGATGAAATATCACACAACTGAGCTATAGAAGAATATCAGGCTGTTCCAAGCACGTAAGCCAAAATGAGCGTTCAGAGAGAGATCACTGCATTATGAGCTCATGCTGGCAATATGGTTTTTTTCTATGGGTGTAAACTGAGATTTGAGTCTGAGAGAGACCCTATATTGAGCCTCACAGGAGCACTTTCACGTATGTTCTTTTCTTTTGCATCAGCAAGGAAGTCATGAACTGCTCCCAGACCTAGAGGAATACCTACAGTCCTCAGCAATTCCCACTATCCGATGGTCTCCTCCCATCCCTTTCCCACCACACGGCCATAAACAGAAGATGGAGCCAGAGAGAGAACACCAGGGTTTTACTGAGGGGACAAGGTCATTTTGTCCTGCATATGTATTGGGGTGTGTGTGGTGGTCGGAGAGTCTTAACCTTTTTCACTTGAGAAAACTGAAACCCTGGGCAGATGTAGGGATGCTGGGGTCGGGGGCAGGGAGGTGGTGGTCAGGATGGGGAAGGTGAAAGGCAGATGTGGACCCAAGCAAGGCAGGCACAGTGTGGAGCTCAGTGTCCCTGCCCCTGTGTGGCAGTAGGAAGCCCACCTGTGTTGTCCCAGCAGCAGCCCTTCCCATGGAGAGTGGGGCCTCCAGGGATGCTGTGTAATCTCTGAGGAAGATCCCCTTCTGGAGACCAGCTCTGGGACCACCTACAGAACTGTTCTTTCTCTGGCTTGTGTGGTGGGAGAACAATGCCCTGGAGACAGAACAAAGACAGCAGAGCACCCCAATTCTCTGCGTTCTGAATTTTCAGTCAGTTAAGTACCTTGCTGCACAGGAATGGACAGCATTTGAATTGATTATGCTATTTTTCAGCACTGGCTTGTGCCTGCTAGGTGTTAGAAACACTGGGATTGCTGGTATAAACATGTTCCAGGCAGTTACACCTCCCTGAGCCTGAGGTCTGTTTCCATCAGGTTGAAAGCCATTGCTCATCCATCTCAACACCCAAACACTTTACAATTCTTTTTCAGAGCGTCATATCTTTCTTACTAAAAGTCTGAAGTCTAAAAACCATAGTAGCAATTCTTTTGATTGGTGTTCTTAAAAAGGGCTATTAACTCCTGTCAGGAAAACTATATCTGAAAATGGATTTGCTCTTCTAATCCCCAAGGTACCAGAACCCAACCTTAGCATTGTCACTGACTGCCCAGGGGGTTTAGGAAGGAAGGAAAGTTTCATTTGCCCCTTGGCATTGTACAGCACCATTCAGCCACATTCAGATCTTTGCATTGTTTTGAAAGAAGCAGCCATAAAGATGCTGGACACGAGGATTCAGGAGCTATGTGGTCAATTCAGGCACGAACACATAGCAAGTGCAATAGAAACAGGGAAGACTGTTTCTAGAAATAGGACTACAGACTGTTCCTGCCTAAAATTACCTTTATGTATTTAGTCTTCCTATGATATTTTCTTACTCCTTTAGCCATATTCTAGGCCATGTATCTATATGGGTGTAGAAGTACTGCTTTCCTTTTACAGATGTCTAGCCTGTTTCCTCTAAAGATAGTACATTAGTTTTACATACAGCCTAACTCGAAGGCTTGAGGTTCTTCCTACCCTTTTTTTTGGCTGAGTTTGTTCTGAAATACAAACACTGAATTCTGTATCTACTGCTGAGTGGCACACAAAAGCATTACAGCCCATATACAGTTAAAAATAACATAGTTGAAGAGGCGAATATTTAGGCATACAACTAGGAGCAATGAAAAGACATTCCAAAAGAGATTTCCTTGGCAGCTCTATGTTGGGAAAAAACCTTTGGGTACTAGCATGATCTCCATGCTTGAAACTTCTGAACTGCTGCTGTGTCACTGAGATCTCAAGCATCTGATATTGATCTTTCAGCTACCAGAGCAGAAGATACGTAGCTGATTTTGGTAAAAGCCGGCATTATTTGATTCTTAAGCACAGCAGGAAAAAAAACCAGCTGGAGCAGGCTGGGAAAAGTGAGCAGGGACAAACAAGCCTTAAGGGATGCCAGAGACATAGGTTCCTTTCCTGACTCCCTTTGTGACTTAGCACACATTGCTCATGTGCACCAGCACATTCCCTGTGCAAAGACACTTGATGGGCTCTAGAAACCATGATGGTGAGGTAGTTGGGGATTTCCCAGAATATAACCCATCTCTTGGGTCTGTTATTTCATGCTTGGAACCCTGAAGGAGGTGCTGTGACATCTCCAGCTGAAGAGCAGAGTCAGCATTACCTGAGCTCTTCAGCTGGAGATGTCAAAGCAACAGATGTGTCCTGCGAACATATAATTTAATGTCTGCTTGCTTTCCTCTGTGAAAAGGTGATAATGAACCTTCTCAGACCCATAAAGGTTCTGCAATGATCAGATCTGTAAAAAGGGATGAGGACTTTCAATAATTCAGTGAGAACACCATAAAGAAAAGTTTTCCCCCTGCAGATGTGAGCTGGCTGGAGGAAGCTGGCAGAACTGCTTTTAGATGCATCTCATATATCCTAAATTGGAATAAGCAATGAGCTTCTGTCTCCAGCCCTCCTTTTTGGCTTACTTTCAAGCAAATAGGATCCATTAACTAAAATTTGCACACATGTGTTTTCATACATAGTAAAAATGGGTGCCTAACCAGAACCTGCTAGGTGCTCCACTACCACTTACTGGAACAAAGCAGACAGTATTAGCCAGCAGCAGTTTATTGCCAGCTGCCAACAAAACCAGACCTGCTACAGGAGGTAACACAAACATCCACTCTGCTTTTGGCTTCTGAAGGGTTTCACCCTGTCCAGGCACACCTCCAGCTGTCACCTGCATAAAATGTGTGCCCTGAAAATCAGCAGGTCAGGGCTCTTGTGTACTGGGACAAGGAAGTTTGCTTTGTGCTTGTGTATTTATAGCTTTGTCTTAATAGGCTATTTATAAAAACAGGCAAACCTTTCAGGATGGTAATTGCAGTAGTGTCAACTTGAGCACAGCAGCCAAGACTGGGGCATCCACACTCCTTATGAAATTATCATCTAGAAAAGGAGTGCAAAGGCTCAAAAGCTGCTGGTGAATTAGTTGCTTTTAGTGTGAGTGTGCATGTGTGAGAGAAAATAGCCAGGGGCCTTAATTCACACATGGATTTCAGTACATTTTACATTTAAAAGCAAAGTCCTTTTCTAATTTATAGCTATTTTAAATAATTTCCTAGCTGAACACATCAAGGGAATCAGCTGGCATACTGGCTTAGCATATTAAGATGCAGCTTTATGTGCTGACCCTCTCTCCCCTCAGTGCCACAAGCTTGAGTCCTCAGCAGAGACTTCAGCTGATGAAGTGATAGCAGTAGGTTTCCAGATCTCAAGCATGCTGTGTGTGGGCTGCTCTTCTGCTATGGGGTAGCTGCCCTGGGAAACTGGATTTTCATGGATGTGAAAGCCAGAAAGGAATAGTTTAATCATTTAGCCTGACTTCATTTTACTTGGTAATTCCTGCCTAAAGCCCTGTCATTTATGGCTGAAATAGAATATCTGTTAGCTGTCAAACCTTGATTTAAAGACTGCAAGTGATAGAAAAACACATCCTGTGCCACTGCATACCACTGCAATCATTCTTGCTATTTGCATCTTGCTTGCAGTTTGAACTGCATTGATTTTTCTCTCTCAGCTATCCTACTTTGCCTTGCTGACACCAGTGGAGCTGTGCATTGCATTAGCCAGTGTTCATGCTGGTGAACTGGCATCACTGAAGGGAAATCTGGGAAGAGCTAATTCACAGCTAATTCCCTCTGCTTGATGACTTGACTTCTTAAGTTTTCGGATGCGGTCGTAATTTTTGATTGCTTTCAGCCAAGTCTCACTTTTCAAAGCTTCAAAGTTTGCAGAGAGAGGGATTTTGGAAGGGCAGAAAATGCCAGGGTACTGCATTCTCTAATGCTGCACTTGTGTTCCCATGCACCCAGATGAAGATTGCGTGTGGATTTAGAGCTCATGGCACACTTCTGGTATCATCAGCAGTTCAGATAAAGACATCAAATGACAAAGATAGTCCTGTTTTGTTTCTTGCCTCTGTGTCTTTTGAATACTGTTCTTCTCCTTACATACACAGAATTTGACTACTGGACCTGGTTGCAGGTTGAGATCTCTTAACATGTGAGAAAAATTGATAATCTGGATAATCTCATACATTTTAAATGAATATTCAGTGCAGCAGTCCAGGGAAGTAATATATCCCTGGTGTACAAAATCAGACCTGGGATTATATTTTATCAAGCTTTCTGGAGCTCATCTCCAAATTTTAGAGAGACCACTAAACTGTGGGTGCTCAGCAGCAGCAAGCAGATCACAAAAGATTGCTTTATGTGAAAAGAAACCCATGTGGTACAAAGTTCTGTGTGTTTATTCCTGCCCAAAGGGATGAACCCTTTGCCATCTTGAGGGAATGTCTTAAAAATTTGCATTGGCTTGTTGGAATAACAGACAGCAAAATAAGCCTGCCTTCTACTTTAAAGATTACATTACAGTATGTAATTGTAATTGCATATATAAGTTGCAATATGTAAGTTGCAATATGTAAGTTGCAATATGTAAGTTGCAGTATATATTGAAAACCACTCAAAGAAGTGAACAGCAATCAAAAATAGTGTCTTTTACATTTTTGATAAATGCTGTTGCTAGAGTAATAAAATCTGTGGCTAAGCCTATATAAATATGTATTATAGGTACACCTATAAAATGTATATATGTTGAAATCTGAATGAACATTTATCTAGCAGAATATAGTTTACTTCCACTAATATTTATTTTCATATTTTATTTTATCTCCATTTTCCAGAAACTTTTTTCATTAAAAAGGATCAGCTCTATATTATACACAAACAAGAAGAGTCTTTATCCTGCAGGTAAGAGCAGGAATAATACACTGTGGATAGGAGAACATGTTCAAATTTTCCAGACAGATCCAAAAATACTTGATCTGGGTCAGGGTTCTGTGTAATCCTAAGGTGGAGAACATGCATGACACCCTTATTTTCCCTTTGGTTAGTCAGCAGAGACTGTTTGGTGAACCTAATGGCTCTCTGCAAGGCTGCTAAAAAGCAATCAACTTGACAAGTGATGTGATACTTGGGTTTGCAGCTGGGAAGGTGTCAAGTAGAAACAGAACAGGATTGACAGCAGGTTGATTTATTAAGATCTTTAAGATGGAAACACAACATCAGGACAAAAGATTAGACCTAGATGACAGTATATGAGATAAGTGACCTAGAAATAAAGTTAATGTGAAAATATTGATCTTGGTAACCCTACTTAAATGGTTATACCTGCGTGACAAATTCTGAAATAATTGCCCACAGAAGGCAACACCCACTCCACAGATGGAGTGAAGGCATCACAGTATATTAACTATGAAAGGGAAAAAACCCTGCTACTACTAGTCATAGCACAGCCTTACAGCTCTCAAAACTAGCATAAAAGTCTTTCCTACCTTTGCACAGGTATGTTATTTCCAATCACATCCTGGCAACAAATATATTCTTCATCACTGAGGGCCAAGCATTTGTTCCAAAGCAAAATGTGTTCTACAGAGCAGTTTGTGATCAAGACCAAAGGCTACCAGTAGGTAAAAAAACCCCAAAACTGTTAACTACGTTTCACTGCATTTATAAGGAAACCAGCCCTATACATAGCTTTCTGTTATAGTAACTGTGACCAGCCTTCATCTGGTCACCAGCAATTCCTTTCTGCAGCTGACACTTTTTCAGAAAGGTGTTGCTGAAATCAATATACGTGTGCCTAGGGAACAATAAATAATGAAACACCTGATGTTCTGCAAAGTTAATGCTTTCTCCATACATCAGGTATTTCAGGCTGAATATCTAGTGACCCCAGCCAGTAAGGCTGTAGACAGACATCCTTTCTCAGATCTAGCTGCAGTAGTTGAAGATTTTAGTGCTTCCTCATCCCCCAAGTTTGCCAGAAAGCTGATTTATATGGGATCTTTGTAATCCAGTGTACAGGACAAAAATCACTTGGGTTAATGGAGATTATTGTTTCAGCTTTGCTTAAAGCTAATCTTTGTCCTTAAAAGTATATCCAGAGGGGATCTGGGAGCACCACCTGGTAGGCAGAAATAGAAGCATGGTGCCTGCTGGCTGAAAGGCAGCAATGAACAGCCAAGACCATACTCCTCTCAAGCAGCACAGGAAATAACTTCATGGCAAGATTTCCCTTTTTTAAAAAAAATTATTTAGTTCAGCTCTGTCTGGAGCAGTTCAGGCACTCTCTGCCTGATCCGATGAGCCCTGGAATGGATCCTGTAGCACTCCCACCCTGCGTCAGTCCCGAGTCAGCTGGTTTGGCTTCAACTCCTGCTACTGCTGAAGATGGTTTGCAGGAAGCTGCAGAAAAGGAAGCAGTCATGCTGCTTTACCACCTCAGCCATCTATGTCTTCAGCGTGGGAGGGTCACAGATTAAGCTGCCACAGCTGCTGTGTGGGCAAGGCAATGTTTTTAGGTAGAATTAACTCCAATAAGGATGGACCTTCACGGTTGTAGCAACACTATTTCTGTTTCGGTGATCTTTTGTGCTCTAGTGTTGTATCACAGCTTTAGTTTGCTGCAGTTTAATTTTCCTTGAGGGAAATAAAATTTCCAGTTAATCCAAGGAGGATTAAAATACAGAAAATACTGAGTTACTAATACAGACCAATTAGATCGGAGCAGCTGATATAGTTATCACCTTCCAGTTTCCTCCCTTGCTGCTTTCTTGGGGCCAGCTTGGGTCTCTGCCACAGGAACAGCTGAACTGATACATGGAACAGCTCTGGGAATGCCAGAGCTCACTAAGGCAGTGAACTCCACTATAGTGGCATGGAGTGATGCTCAGGTAGGGTTGGCCTGAAGGGGCAGGCCTGGAAATGTCAGTGGTTTAAAAGAGGATTCACAAACTGTTCACCACCAGTCAGAGGTGGCCACCTCTAGGAAGGGGGATATCAGCAGGAGAAGTAACTGATACTGCTATCTGACTGAGCATGCTGGCTCATAAGCAGATGATCCCTTCCCAACTGGGATGCACAGGCACTCAGCATGCTCTGACCAGCACCCCTTGCTTTCAGACTAGAAGGCCTGGCAGATCTGGGTTGCTTTCTCTTAGGAGAAGATTGTTGAGGACGTAGTAGTAGAGAGGTAATGTACTAAAAGTTTGCACCCTTGCTTCCTTCAGGATAATGTCATCATGGCAGCTTCCCTCCATGCTTCATGTGATGCCACTTCTCCTTTTTGTATAGGTCAACAAGTTGCTAAGAAGAACAGCAGGGGTAGCTAAATATGTCCAGGAGACAGCAGACATCTCAAGATTCAGAAACTTCTGTTTGTGATTTATAGAAGCAAAGGAATGAGATCATGAACATGGCAAGAGAGAGGGAGAGAAAAAGCTTGAGAAGAGAATGAAGAAGAAAAGGCTGATAGAAGGCAGAGACATAGAATATGGAGGAACACTTAAAAGGTAAGGCTCACACCCACACTAGAGCAGAGACAGCATCTGTAGTGTCTCAAAGACGTGGTATTTCTGCTGTAGCTGGGCAGTTCTTTTATGGTACTTTATTTCTTATAAAACTGTTTAAGTACCCTGGCTTCACAAAATACGCAAATGCTCAGTTATGTATTAATACTGCCAGAATCAGAGACAACCATGTTGGTCTTATTTTTTTCCCCTGTTGTCTTCACGCATGCTGTATCTGAATCCAGAACTTCACTCTTTAGGCACTGCTTGACCTTGGCAACAGCAGGTTTTGTTTAGTTTTTCAGTGAGTGTGCCTGATTTAACATGATTCACATGTTTTCTTAGTGACTGCATGGGCTGCATGGGACATGGCTGTTTTTCCAAACTTGCTGTGATTCAATGGAATTCAGGCATTTTCATACTGAACATCTGTGACTTGGGGAGGATCCATGTGTTTTCTCAATGAATATGAATGGAACTGGCAAGGGCCTCTGCGTTTCCTTCTTGCTTCTATGCTTGTAATTATCACCATGTATAAATATACAGAGACTTTCCTGAGAAGATCTGACAATATCTAGCTTTTGCTCAGCTTTGTCACTCCTGACTTAGGGGGCAAGTCAGATACAGTGGATCCATGTGTCTCCCCTACCACGCATGCAGATGCACACAAAGACTTCCAGACTTATTTTAGAACCTAATTCTCCCTCTTACCTAGCTCTGTGGAACTGTTAGGTCCTAAGTGTTTGGAAAAAACCCCTCCTCTTCCCCTTCACCTCCCTTGTGTTAATATGTCAAGGGCTGTTGCAGTGGCTTTGTCCCCTCCTTAGGGAATGGCTTCTCTGGAAGCATGTGAATGGTTCTCCTGTGGCCAGAAGTGGAAAATAGCAGAACAGCTGCCCTCCCAAGTGTCCCCTCCTAAAAGAGGACTAAGCTACAGTAACTCCTGCTCCTTTCATGTCTTTGCCCTGATTTTACTTGGCTGTATTAGGATGAATTTGCTTTTCTCTGACCGAAAGCCAAACTCTTGCCAGAAAGGCAAAATTAAGTTTGGGAAAGGATGAGTGGGAACAGCAAAAGACTGGTAACTGATGAAGTATTGTGCTTAGCTTTCATGGGAAAATGGATGGCTGGTACTTAACATTTATATCATGTTGTAGATTCTCAGTGCCACTGAAGAAACACTAATTCATCCTTAGACTGTCCCCAGTTAGGTGTGGGAGTCAGGAATGGTGAAAAAGGAAGGTTACTCTGGTCTTGCTGAAGCTGATGAAAGTTTCTACTTAAAGCTGATTTCTGGTCCCCTGCTTCAATCAGGGAAGCTGATTTCTGCTTCCCTGCTGTGCTGAGCACTATTTACTAACCTAATGCTAGGATAAGAACAAGTTTTTTCATTGAAAATGAGGACCAGAATATTAAAAGGAGAAAAATCCTTGCTGAACTGACAAAGTCACTCATCCCTGCAGATTTCCCTCTTATTTAAATTCTCCCCCTCTCTGAGGCATGCCTCTGCATCCAGAGGCAACCCATGCTCTGGTCACCCCTTTTCCCCATCACCAGCTTCGCCAGCCTCTCCCCCCGTTTCGGGAGGGACCAATTTCGGTGAAGACCTTTTCGACTTCAGGCCAGTCCTAGAGCATCGCCACACCACCCAACCCTTGCCCCATCTCCGCCTCTGGGGGACGCCAGCCCCGGGGAAGGTGAGGGGTGGGCGGGCAGGCGGGCGGCGGCCCGGCAGCGCTGCGGGACCCGGCGGGGCGGGGGCTGTGCGGGGCGGTGGCAGCGGGGAGCCGCCCTCCCCGCCCCCTTCCACAAGCTTGTCCTTCCCAGCACCGGCGCCGGCTGGGATTTCCTCTCGCAGCGGCGGGGCGAAGCCACCTGCCCGGCGGCGGGGTGCGGGATGCCCGCGATGCCCGCGATGCCGTCTTAACGGGGGAGCATGGGGCGGCGGCTGCGGGGCGGCAGGTGCCGGGGCGGGCCGGGCGGCGGTCCCCAGACGGGGCGGGCGCTGGCGGTGCTGTTGCCGCTGTGGATGTGGGCGGCGGGCGGCTTGGCGGCTCCGGTGTATAACCTGAGCCTGGCGGTGGACGAGGGTCTGCCGGCCGAGACGCTGGTAGGGGACATCCGAGCGGGGCTGCCGGCGGGTGCGGGGCCGCCGGGAGGCTTCCTGCTGTCAGAGGGGAGCGGTGAGTCTGCGGTGCTGACCGATTTCCACATCCATCCCGAGACGGGCATCATCCGCACGGCGCGGAGGCTGGACCGGGAGCGGCGGGCGCGCTACAGCTTCGCGGCGGCCACGTTGCGGGGCGAGGTGGTGCAGGTGGAGATCGCGGTCACCGACGTGAACGACCACCCGCCGCGATTCCTGCGGGACTACCTGCAGCTCAACATCTCCGAGCTCAGCCCGCCCGGCACCGCCTTCCGCCTCCCGGCCGCCCGCGACCCCGACGCCGGCCGCTTCGGCACGCAGGGTTACGCGTTGCGGGAGGAGGAGGAGGGCAGCGCTGCGGGGGAGCCGCCGCTCTTCCAGCTGCGCTACGGGCGGCCGGAGCCGCTGGAGCTGGTGCTGCTGCGGCGGCTGGACCGGGAGCGGGCCGAGACGCACCGGCTGGTGGTTGAGGCGTGGGACGGCGGCAGCCCGCGGCGCCGGGGCCGCCTGCGGGTGTCGGTGCGGGTGCTGGACGAGAACGACAACGCGCCCGCCTTTAGCCGCGGCGAGTACCGGGCTCGGCTGCGGGAGGACGCGCCGCCCGGTACCGCCGTCTGCCGCCTGCGGGCCACCGACCCGGACCTGGGCGCTAACGGGGAAGTGCGCTACGTCATCAACCGCCGGCAGAGCGACCCCGACGGTTACTTCGCGGTGGAGGAGCGCAGCGGCGTCCTCCGCCTCCGCCGCCCGCTGGACCGCGAGGCTCGGGCGCTGCACCGGCTGGTGGTGGAGGCGCGGGACGGCGGCGCCCAGCCCGAGGTCTCCAGCGCCCTCGTCTCCGTGGCCGTGCTGGACGTGAACGACAACCGCCCCGCCGTCCGCCTGCTCTACCTCACCGAGAGCGGCGGCCCGCGGGTCTCCGAGGGGGCGAGGCCCGGCGACTACGTGGCCCGCGTGTCCGTCTCGGACGCCGACGAGGGCGGCGAGGCTGCGGCGGAGGGCGCGGAGGGCGGCGGCGGCGTCGCGCTGTCGCTGCTGGGTGGCGAAGGTGCCTTCGCGTTGCGGCCGGCCGGCGCCGGCGTCTTCTTCCTCTGCGTGGCGGGACCGCTGGACCGCGAGAGCCGCGACCTGTACGAGCTGCGGCTGGTGGCCACGGACGGCGGCGTCCCGCCGCTCTCCGCCGAGGAGCCGCTGCTGCTGCGCGTCTCCGACCTCAACGACGAGGCGCCCGCTTTCCCGCAGCCTCACTACCGCGCCGCCGTCTCCGAGGCCGCCTCCCCCGGTACCGCCGTGCTCCGCCTCAGCGCCTCCGACGCCGACGAGCCGGGCTCGCCCAACGCCGAGGTGCGGTACTCGCTGGAGGGCGATCCGACCGCCCTGGCCCTGCTGCGCATCGACGCCCGCAGCGGCGCCGTCAGCACCCGGGCCCGCTTGGACCGGGAGCGGCAGGAGGCGCTGGAGCTGCGCGTGGTGGCGCGGGACGGCGGGCGGCCCCCGCGCGCCGCCGCCTGCCGCCTCAGCGTCCGCGTAGAGGACGCCAACGACAACGAACCCCGCTTCCAGAGACAGGTCTACCGCGCCCGCCTGCCCGAGCACGCCGCTCCCGGCCGCTGCCTCCTTCAGGTGAGCCGGGAGGGACAGCGGGATGGGGAAAGAACCGCGCCGGACCGGCGGAGGGCTTGTGCGCGGTGGTGCTCCGCGGGCGGAGGAGGAGGAGGAGGAGGATGAGAGGCTGAGGGTGCGGTGAGGAGAGGAGAGGTGTCCGTTAGGCGCGCGCCCCGCCTGCCGGGCCGTTGGCCCCGAGTCAGAGCGGTTCCAATATTTATCCAAGGGTTTATCAGTATGGTGATAGGCGCTTTATATATACAAATATACATATATATACCTCCGGTGTTGTTGAAGGCTTCGGCTGTGAGTGGAGCTGGCTTAATCGCTGTGTTCTGCACCTGTGCCCCTATAAAACTCCATCCCGTTACAGGTGTGGCGGGGGTGATGGGCACGGAAGCGCGGGGCTCCAGAGGGAATCGGGTATCGGCTTCCCTGGAATCCCAAAGGGAGGTAACTGCCTGTGATGTGTTTGAGGACTTGAGGTGGTCCTCAACGGTGGCAGCAGTCAGAGCCATCTCTGGGGGTGCCTGTCACCCGCGGGAAAACAGAGGCGCCCAGACAGTGTAACACAGAGGGACCTGGAGTTTCAGAGAGGGACCTGGGAGTCTGGATTGACAGGAAGCTGAACAGGAGCCAGCAGTGTGCCCAGGTGGCCAAGAAGGCCAATGGCATCCTGGCCTGGATCAGGAACAGCGTGGCCAGCAGGTCCAGGGAAGTGATTCTGCCCCTGTACTCAGCCCTGGTGAGGCCACAGCTCGAGTCCTGTGTCCAGTTCTGGGCCCCTCAGTTCAGGAAGGAGATTGAGGTCCTGGAGCAGGTCCAAAGGAGGGCAACCAGGCTGGTGAAGGGATCCAGCACAAGTCCTGTGAGGAGAGGCTGAGGGAGTTGGGGGTGTTCAGCCTGGAGAAGAGGAGGCTCAGGGGAGACCTCATCGCTCTCTACAACTCCCTGAAAGGAGGCTGGAGCCAGGGGGGGGTTGGGCTCTTCTCCCAGGCAGCTATCAGCAAGACAAGAGGACATGGTCTCAAGTTGTGCCAGGGGAGGTTTAGGTTGGATATCAGAAAGAATTTCTTCACAGAGAGGGTGATCAGACATTGGAATGGGCTGCCCAGGGAAGTAGTGGATTCTCCGTCCCTGGAGATATTTAAAAAGAGACTGGATGTGGCACTCAGTGCCATAGTCTAGTAACTGCAGCGGTAGTGGTCAAGGGTTGGACTTGATGATCTCTGAGGTCACTCCCAACCCAGCCGATTCTGTGATTCTGTGACGTTACATTAAAAAATTGCTTCTGGGGCTTTGTAATGTTTCCAGAGCCCTCTGCTTAACCAAAAGAATGAATACCTTCACTCTGCCTGCAGAGAAAATGGCTAATGCTAATAAAGAGGCTTCTACTTGTCCATCAAAAAACCTTTATTCCTTTCAAGTGAGATCAAATACTTTGCAGGGCCAGGAGTTGCTAGATAGCCCTGCTTTTAGCTTGGAAGGACGTTTCAGAATTTATACCTTTGAACGGAGCAGCCTTGTCCACCAGTAGAAAAGTCACAGCAGTTGATGGAGATACAAATATTTTGGAGTTTGAGCAGAAACCTGCATGAATTTGTGAAAAAAAAAATGTGCTTATAGAAGAGACCTAGGGAGAGTTGCAATGGGTTTTCCCAGTACCTTTGAAGAATAATTATTCTATCTCCAGGTGCTCTACTTAATTTATTTTAAAATCAATAGCCATTGATGATGTTTTGTGTCTAACAACCTTTTTTTTTTTTTTTTTTCTTTTGGCCACCAAAAGTGATTTCCTCTTTTTAATTGCACTTTGAGCTCAAAACCCACAAAATTTGCATAGCCTTAATAAAACTCAACCTGCAAAAAGCTTGGGAAGGTTGAGCTCATGGCGCATGTTATTTCTTACCCCAAACTGCAAAGGAAATCTAATCATTGCCCTTCATTTTTTTCTTCAGCTCTCAGTGAAAAAAGGAATATTCTGCCCCAGGAAAGACCAGGAAGAAGTTAATAATGTGATTTTAAAAGCTCACCATCTCCTGGGGAGGAGCAAGGACCCTGGACACAGGTGTCTGAGGTGCTAGAAGCCATGGGAGAGCACTGCCACAGCTTGAGTTGATGCACAGGGATTTTTTGCTTTCAAGTTAACCAGCATCCTAAAGGATACATGAAGCATTTTAATGAATAACCTGTGCAGTTTTGTTATTTTTTTTCTTGTGGGTTCTTATAGACTGAGCCAAAGGTGACTGAGGATGAGGCATGATGTGTAGAAGGAATAGCAGATGAGAATCCCATAGACTGCCAGGGAAGGAAATTGGTGTTTCTACTTGCAGGTTTATCCTGGATCATCATAGTGATGTCCAGGATTCATACTGCATTGTATAGTTGGCTTAAGTCTTAAACATAACCACCGTTTAAGCTTTAAACATACCCACCTTTTACAATTATCCTCATACCATTTTCCCTATTTTCCTTCTACTCAACCAATCTGGGCAGGAAAAGCTGTCATGAAGCATGTGGCTTCATTTATGTTTCTCCAGGAGTTGCAGCTTGTGATAAGAAAGAATAAAATAGTTTTTGGTTTGGCCAAGCCATTTTTTAGGGTCTGTGGTACAAGTTCTGTCTCTGACTGGGCTCTTGAGCCTAAAAGCTATCAGAAAAGGGAGATAACCACAAACTGTAGTATTTCTGCTTCTGCAGAGCTGGAAACAAACCAAGCCACCAGAGAAGGCTACACATGTAACTGAGTTTCTTCTGCTCCACCGCTCACTTTGGGCAGCTGAAGAGGACTGCAGCTGTTTATCACACATTTGTGATATAAACATCTGTGCTCTGCCTCACATTTGGATCACAGTCATAGCTGCTGGAATTCTTCTAAACCTTTTAGTCTGTCCCTGCTGCAGGCAGAGGGGCTCTTGCAGCAGGGCATCACTGAAGTCTTGTTTGGTAGTGAGTTGCTTGGGAGCCAACTGATTACAAACCATCACTTTATAGCACGTGTGTCTGGAGTGTTCTGCCCTAGTGCTTTGCTGAAGCTCTGCTCAGCCTCTAAATACTGTCCAGTTTATTCCCTTGTGTTGTGGTTGTGTGCTGATAATAGATTTATTCTTTTTTTTTCTGAGAAATCTTTTGCTCCTGCTGTGATTGTTGTTCAGGTTATCTTCACTCCTCTTGTTCCTATCCAACAATGTGGCCCATCGTGTGGGATAGATTTATGAACCTGCACGTAAGTCTGTCTTTTACCAGTTTCTACTACTTGGCAGGAATTCACTGGTTAGAATTAACTGGGCACTTAAAAGATATAGTTTTCAACCACTTTTGGAAACATTGCTTTATTCCAAGCATCTCTGTATGGTCTCTTCTGTGTTGACAAAAGGCTTTCCTTTCCAGAACAGATTGACCAGTAAAGGAGAGTGCAATGATTGTGTCACTGGGGAAAATATTACCTGTGGAGGTCAGAAATTTGAGCAGAGAAATGAGAGAAAATATAAAAGAACAGGGTAAATCAATGGCAAAGTAATGGGCTATTGGATACTTGGAAGTAGTGCAAAAGTATGCATTGAAATACATAAATAGATTTTTTGAGATGTTAACAGTGTTTGTCACATTTTTATCTATTTTCGGATACTGAACTTCTGGTTTGTTACTGGTAGTTACAGACACACCTTTGTGTGGTGGGATGACTAAAAAGAAGCAAGCCAAAAAAATGATACAGGCAGAAGGAGAAAAAGGTAAATGCAGTAGGGGAGAAAACAGACCAATACAATTTGCAGTAACAAAAATGGAAGCAGCAGAAGCACTCTTTGTGACATGTGATTTCAGCAAATGTTTCAGTAATTATTTGATTTATTCAGATGAATCAACATCCCTGTTTCTTCATGTGGAGATACTATATGTTATCTTTGAGTGTTCACTGACCTTATGGGTGACATTTCTTACTCTTATTATTATGATAAACTTTCAGCATAATGTAAATCTGTTTCCTGAAAATCTTCAACATGATCTACAAAGGGGGTAAGATGGGGGAATGAGTGAGAGCATCTTGGGCTTTCTTCTGGATTTTTTTTTTTATTGTAGTTTGTGTTTGTGGGTTTTTGTGGGTTTTTGTTTTGTTTTTTTTTTTTTTTTTTTTACCATACCTTTCATTCAACAAGGAAGGTCATAGATCAAGAACCAATGGCATCACAAATGCCTATGGCTTGTGGTGGTGATTATGTCCTATTTTTGCGCTTGGGTGTCAGCTTGGCAATTTTAGGTGGATCTAGCATCTGCTAGTGAATATCTCTGTAATGATGGCACCTTTTTGGTCTAAGAATATGACAGTGTTTCTTTTCTGAGCCATTCTTTTAATCCTGTGAATAAAGTATGAAATAAAGCTTTGCTAACATACATTTAATTCTGATTACAAATTTTAATTTCAAGCTTTAAGTGATTGCAGTGCTTTTCAATACTTATTATTATGGTTCTCTTCAGTGTTCAATATGTCTCCAAGTTATAGCACTGAGTTGTTAGGCTTGCCAGGATTTTCAGTCTTATAGCTGAAATGGCAATTTCTTTCTTTTTTTTCATGGGGCAGGCTAGAACTTGATCTAAAGGGAAGTAACTCAGCATATCAGGTGGCACCACTTTTACTTGTGTTTTACCTTATGTCTTGATGGCGTATATTTATCTATCTTGTATCTCCCAGGGACTCCTGCATAAAAGTGTATTTCTCCCTTATTGGGCTGTGCAGAGCTTATGGTTAGAAAGAGAGCTGGTGACTGTATCAGCTGAAATCATATTTCAAACTTAATGTAGGCATTTCTTTAGTGTTATACAGCATAATACATTACATATCTATTTTTGGGGCTTGTAAGTTAAACTTGCTTCCAGTGCCTGGGTATGCTGTAGCTTGTAAGTGCTGCATAGCATGAATGTAGTTCAATTTATACTGCAGATACATTCTTAGGAAAAGTATAATGAATTATGTACCTGTCATTGCATCTTGAAAAGAACATTGTCATGAATTAGTGACAGTCATGTCAGTTGATTAAGATTTTTTTCCATCATTATTATTTATTAGAAAATACATATTTAGTGGCTTTAGAGTCATCTCTGACAGAGCAGAGGAACAGAAAAAACGTATGTTATCTATCAAATGATAAAAACCTGGGTGCATTCCACTGTTATGACAACTTGCACTTTTCTGGTCCATTAAGGAGGCTGTTTTAACTCATTGGTTATTGCTCCTAAGTTCCCTTTATTTAAAAATAACAGACTTACTGATGCTGAGATTGTGGGAGGCCTGTAAATGCAATGACAGCAAAGAAAGATTTTGAATAAAGCTCTTAAAGCAAACCTAAGCATACTAGAAATTATGGAATAATAAACTTAGGGGGTTTTAGAAGATAATATTAAAAGCTATAATGTATGTAAAAAGGGTCTGTGAGTTTGGAGGATTTTTAAGTACTCACTATAGTACTTACTATATTTGAGAGAAATTCTTACTTGAAATACACATTTCCAAGAGGTACCTGCAGAATGAAAGAGTTCTAAAAAAAGACATTTGAACATGCATCTTTTCCTAATTTTTCTGTTTTGTGCAAAAGAAAAAAGAATGCTAAGAGAACAGAAAGGAATGGAGGATATGTGCCTGCTGTGATGGATGGAGATTTAGAGACTCATCTCTCATTGAGGTGCTGAGCAGGTAGCATCATTAGCTGGAGGCTGCATTTTTCTTCTTTTCCTGAATGTTGAAGCAAGAAGCTGAAAGGACGATCCTTTCTCTGATGCTTTTGGTTCTGGATCATTTAGTCCATATTGTCATTACTGAAACTAGAAATTAAGCCAGCAAACTAGGTTTGCAGAAGTTATTAAGAGCTATAAAATCAAACTCACCCTAGCTAGAGGAAAGACAAAGAAGACAGAGGTCAGGCCATGCATTCCTCTGTTTGCTTCTTGAGCTTTCCAGGTCTAATTTTCACTGCATCCAATTTAAAGAAGTCATCTGCAGAAAAGATAGATTTTGTTGTTGGCTTAGAATGCTATTGTGTTTTACAACTAAACCAGTTGATAATAGAGTGACCAAACCACAGACTAAACTACAGTTAATGGCAAAGAAATTTATACTCTAACCTATAATGCAAAATATTTGTTCATCAAAATTGTGGTTTTTTAATTTAACTGAGTCTGAAAGCATTTAGCATGCCATGGTATACCTGTTAGGTGTGTGATTTTGTAGCTATTGTTTCTTGCTGAGCTGATTGGATTAAGGGAGAAAAACGAAAAGAGAACATTAATCATTTTTTAAAGCAATTTTTAAATTAATAAGATTCTTACGTATCATAATGTAGGTGGTAAGCAAAAATAATTTTGCTTAAAATTTATAGTTGTGGTGCCCTTCTAGCATTTTAACAATAGGAAAACTGTTCCATTTATAATGGAAATGTTTATAAGAATGAGAGTCTGTTCCTTGATGCAGTTCTTTCAGTGTCAGCATCCAGCACGGAATAGATACTTTGTAGATGTAAGAAGGATTTAAGATGTAGATTCAAGATCCCTGAAAATGCAATGAGATGAGAAATGGGAGGTGGAAATGTTTGACTTTTGCTGTTCTTAGTTTGAAGTCATCACTTTTAAATGTGTCAAGTGTTAAATTCTCAGTGTTTATCACCTGTAAAAAACAGATCTCTGGAGCTAATCCCTCCCTGACCATGTGCTGAGTCTACAGCAATTTGCTAACAAAAGCCATCAAGAACAAGACCATACAAAACACTGAAACTTCAAAGTTACTGACATCGAAACATTTGGCTTTTATTTGAGAATTTAAAATTATGTGAAAGTTGGAAAACAAAACCATTTTTAAACTATTGCAGAAAATGACCTTTTTTTGCCAGTTCTCAGGAATTTTTTTAAATTGTCAGCAAAGTGGTTCCAGGAAGAGGGAACATTTGAAGACTGGTGTGTAGCTAAGTCTGAAATTGCCTGTACACTTTGGTGTACAGCCACAATGAGAAAGCAGACTTCCTTGATAAAGATATTGTTGTTAAAGAAATTAGCTGCATTTTTAGCTTTGGTGTAGTAGGAGAGGTGTAATGATATTAAATAGTGTTAAAAAAGTACTGTACATTTCAGAGATCTGTGTATCAAAATATTATGTATAAGACTACTCAGAGCACCAGTGGCAAACACAGAATCCTTGAATACCTTTTACTACTAAGTTTGTGGAGTTTTATGCAAGCATAACAAATCCACATTCAGTTAAGTGTCCAGCAAGTGTTCATTCATAGCCACTGATCTTCTGGAGTAATGACTGTGAACTGCTTCTTTAGATGGAAGGCATTCCAATTCTGAAATGTAGAGTTCACCTTTATACAAAGAGCTGAATTCAGCAGTTGTCTTAGCATACACTTGAGCAAATTATTAATAAGCTCTAAATGGCTGGGTATAGCCTGTCCATTTATCAAATATTAATGTCATTTTATCATCCATATAGATTTTCATAAGTTGCTAGGTCAGCAGAAGTCTTTCCTGGAAGGTTTTGAAGCATTAGGAAATAGATGAATTAGGAATCTCTTTAAGTTCCAGCTTACTAGGCAAACAAATTGACACCTTGCAAAATGAACCTTTTTATTTTACTTTGCTGCTCGATTCATTCTTGAAAGCAAATTTCTAATTGCATGAAAAAACAGAAATGATTTACAGGCTCTTCATTTCTCTTTTAAAATGCATGAATTTGACTTAGATGACAGATGCTTTATGGATTTCAGTGTGCACTTAAGTAGCTTGGAGAAACTTGTTCTGCAGTGCACTAACAATAGAGTTTGTGCAATCCCTACCTCACATTCAGTGTAAACTGGTGAGTAGTATGAACACTGCTGGAATGAGGAGCAGGGCTCTCTGATTATCAAAATTCTGCTGCAGGTGTCAACAGTATGGAGATGCAGGTACCTGTTAACAGAGCACTTGGGGGAAAATGCCACACAGCTCACTTGGCACAGGTGTTGGATGTAGGAGCCTGTGTAGATATTGTCCCGGACAAGTATCACATCTAGCCCCATACTGTTTTTCTCATACATGTTTAAAGCACGTGCCCTGGAGGAGTGTAAAAACAGAGCAAACAATATGCGAATCTTCTCCTTGTGGATCCTTGGTCTAAGGATGTCCCAAGCAAGACCGGATGAAGCTTGGAGCAACCTAGTCTAGTGAGAGGCATCCCTGCTAATTCGGGGGGCTGAAAATTGATGATCCTTAAGGTTCCTTCCAATCCAACCCATTCTATGAGTCTGTGATAGTTCTATATATTTGTAACTCTGAATGGATTTTTTTTCTTCCTGTGGACCTTACTTAGCCCTCAGCTTTTTCCAAGTATCATCAGCCACAATGTACTGTGTCAAGGGACGTGCAATCAGCTACCAGCTCCATGAGGAATTACTCCTGTGCTTTGAACCTGGAGACAGAGAATGATTTGTCCCAACTGCTCATGGTTTCACACATCTGTTACATCACCTCAGTACTGCTTCTTGTTAGTTGGAAAAAAAAAAATGGTGAATGTTGAGGGAGTTATACCATGCCTGGGCAACATGTCCAGTAGTGTATTTAGCACTGCAAGAGAAAGATGTTCAGATACTTCTAACCTTTATGTACTGAACTGCTCTCCTATATAAATGATATATATTTATATATAAATGTGCAGCAGATTAAACAGTTGTATCTGTGTAATACATACATGACCAAATGAAATAACTGTCAGCATTTACAATAACTGCTAACTGACTCTAATGCAGTAGGGCTGTTTATAAGAACCGCTGTGCTGGCTGACTGTGCTTGGATGTAAAATCTCTGCTAATTCCTCTAGGTAATTATTTGGAATTATTCGGTTAGGGTGTTCAGCATAGATGCAGAAACTATGTACAATGAAATTGCTGATGAAATTTTGCTGCATACAAAGGCAGTTCTCTTTCCTCATTCAGTCCTGGTTAAGTCGAGTAGTGTAAAGGAAGCAATCTTCATGTGGGTAAACTTGACAGTACAACCCAAAGTCTCACTCTATGAGTCAGATGCTCATGGTAGCATCTACCAATTTGTAGAACATATTTTAAGGGGCCATGCTTATGTTGCAACCTTTTTTGTGCCTGTTTCCTCACTCCCACAAGCTTCCCATAGATACATGTGTGGATCAAATGTGTGGATAGTGCTTTGTTTAGAGTGGGTTTTCATCCTGTAGCTGAAAGTACAACATAAGAGATTCAGCTCTAGGTTCTGTCTTTTCCTCTCCTTTGCACTAAACAAAAACAAGCATTACATTTATGCCAGGCTTACTAGCTCCATTTCCTGCTGGGTATGATTGAAATAAACATCAGGATGCTGTTGTGCCTATTTACTTGTGCTCACAGGCTGCACTGCTTTAAGCATAAAACTGTTTCAGTACCCACAATATTTGCTGTTATACAAGCAAATATACCAACTTCCAGCCTTGACAGATGTCTCAGTCTCCTGCACTGACCTTGTGTAAAGTGCTTTTGTTTCCCTTTCCCCTTCCCTGTCCCCAGCTACTTCCTTCATGCGGAGAATTAGGTTGTCATGCTTAGTCTGCTCCACTTCCACTGCCTTGTGCCTACATCTGGTACTGAGAAAGGGGTAATAGGAAGGGCAGTTTTGTAACTAATGTCTGACTAAACATACACAAGACAAACAACTTCTATATGCCTTGGGTTTTTTTAAACTCTTACAAACAAACACATATGGTTTAATGCAGTCTCCAAGGACCTGGCTGTATTTTACCAGTCAGAGAAATATTGGAGATTACTGCAGTGTGCCTCTGGTGCATTACCTTCTATCTTTTCAAATGTGTAAAGCCTCAATAAATACAATTTTGTACTACAAATTCAGCTTTTCCTGCTATGTTTTGTAGTTGCATTGAATTCTGAACTAATGTCCTGACAAAGGTCATAGTAATTCTTTACCAAAGCTTTTCCTCCCAACCATTATTCTTCAGTGTAGCCAAACTGGTAATAGGCTGATATTTTGTCTAGAACTATGTTTTCTCGTAGACTGTTACCAGTCACAGATACATTGAAATCTTTATCTCTGCTCCTTTACACAAATAGGGTTACATATTAAACATTCTCTGTAGATGTACAAGCACCCAATTTCTGTTCCTTAGGGTTACAGTATTAGTCTTTCCATATGCCATTGCCTTGGCTATTTATCCAGTTTGACTATGTAAGAAGTTACCAACATTTTTATTAATTAGCTAATTTTATGGATATATTTCAGTTTGGAGCTTTTTTCACTAAGGTGCTTAATGACATTCCTGGAGGCTCTGTATGCACTTACATGGGCATGGACTCAATAAAATGGGTCCATTGTTCTGTTTTAAAAAGATTTTCAGTTGTTTTAAGATACTCCCCTATGGAGAAGAATAAGCTCTTTAAGACAAGGATTGTCCTTTTGTTAATACTTATACTGTTTGTTGTACCATAAATGCATGCTTGGGGTTTCTTGTGTACTATTAGAAAGTATGTAAATCTGAGGAATGCATAAACACAGGAATTAAACCTTAGAATGTGCAGCTACGTTTAGGAGAAAGGAAAGAGCATCCTGAATGTACTAACTCAGCATTTGCTCAGTTTTCAACAGGTTGATGCCTGTTTTGAGTGTTCTTTGTGCTGTACCATTACTCTTGCTCACGAAAACATCAAATATATTTCTGATTTTGCAGCATTTTGAGAAATTAAATAACTGAAAGCACTTCTGATTTCCTGGGGCATGCTCTGCTTACACTTGTAGTTCCTGTAGTATGGTTCTAAGGTGGCATTGTTACCAAGGGTGAGTTAGTGTTTGGAGCCACGTTAGGGTCCAGTCTCCAGCTCATGGTGCAAAAATAGAACAAGGTAAAAAACCGTTCAAATTGAAGATTGACTTTTTGACTCAGAGCACAAGATTCAGTAAAGATGGATTTTTAAAATTGCTAAACCTGGTAATTTCTGCCTGCCTTCTGCATTGCTCAGGTCTGTAAGCCTGTGTAAAGTAAGTGTAAAATGCCACCATATGGTAGTAGTATAAAACAACATTGTGCCAATTGATGCCTGCATGAGTTGTGAGGCAGTGGGGAACTGGGAGGCTCTTTTCAAAAAAAGCTTTTGTTGCACAAACATGTAGGGAGCTGAGGAACTTAAGCCAGAATGAAATCAGCCATGACTTGTTCTTTGGGGGCTTTTCAGGTTCTCTGGATTTTGAAAATTCCAACTTATTTAATGTGTGTCTGTGGGTCTCTGAAGGAGAGGGCAAGCACTGTATGCGTGACAGTGCAGGAGCAAGGGGATGAAACAAACTCCAATAAAGATGTGACCTGCTCTCCTAGAGCATAGAACAACTTCTTAATATAACATTTAAAACAATGTGTACTGCAATTAGTAATAATAGTAGAATAATTATTTTCCCCAAAAGTTTAATTTGAAAACAAAGTCACAACTTAGAAAATCCTCTTTGCTTTAGCTTTACATTTGTATAATTTTTAAAGGATCTAAGAGAGTTTCATACTGGTTTTAAAAAGATAAAGGCAGCCCCTCCCATACATTTGGCCTCTGTTTATTTGCTTGCTTGTATTGCTATTAAAACTCTTTATCCCAGCATTTGTTTTCGGTTTTTGGTTTTTTTTAATTTTTTTAAGCTGTCTTTGAAGTTGATGTCTTTAGCAATGATTTTGGCAGTACCTCAGTCTTCTAATGATTTTATTCTGATAAAAGGCTGCTTTTGTGTTCTCTTTCCATTGAAAACACCATGCCCCCATCTCTTAGGTTTGTAATCTGCAGTTACAGAAGTAAGGTTTAAATTTTCATGGAGCTAATCAATAATTACTTTTTTCAATTTATTTCAATCTCCTTTTGTGCTGGTATCTGAGAGGGGGGAAAACACCTGACATTTGAAACACACTCTTTGAATGTCTGACTGCTTTTAATTTTCTGAGATGCTTGTCTGACCCAAGCCAATTATTTAGGAATTACACCAGAACATGTGTTACACTTCCAGAACCCCATGGTTATGGGATGCAAGTTCTCCTGCCATTTCCAAAACTCTTGTTGAAATGCAATGTTGAAAAATATTTGTTTCCTGGGAGATTTTTGGTGTCTATTGTATCTTATTGGAGGCCACTTAAAGCGTATATTTTGAGACTTTGATTTTATGTTGTGGCACTATTCTCACTAATTGCTTATAGTGGGAACTATGTTTTAGGCCTTTGAGCATGCACATGAGAGCTAGAAACATTGCTGGGGATTATCAGGTGCAAATCAGCTTGCAGAAGATAAGGCTTCTGGGAGACCTTTTAGCAGTTTTCCAGTACCTGAAGGGGTCTGCAGGCAAGCTGGGAAGGGGCTTTTTAGAAGGGCCTGTAGTGATAGCACTATGGAGAATAGTTTCAAACTGATAGATGGTAGATTTAGATTAGATGTTAGGAAGAAATTCTTTACTGTGGGGGTGGTGAGACATTGGCACAGGTTGTCCAGAGAAGCCATGTATTCCCCATCCCTGGAAATGTTCAAGGCCAGGTTGGATGGGGCTTTGAGCAATCTGGTCTAGTGGGAGGTGTCCCTGCCCATGCAGAGGGGTTGGAACTATACTGTCTTTAAGATCCCTTCCAACACAAACCTTTCTGTGATTCTATGAAATTTCAGCACCCACCATCCCCAAGGGCTCACAGTGACTACATCTCCCCTTCACCTTCAGTTCTGGGAAGCAGAGCAGAGCTGTTTTGCCTTCTGAAATGCCTGGGGAGGCAGGTGATTTCATCAAGGCTCTGGCTGTAGCTGGACCACCAGATCTCTGTGCCCCATCACCTGTACTTGGTATTTTCCAAATGGTAACTGACAAGTTATTTGCACAGGAATGTTAATACCTAATTGGGAATATCTTACCTAAATCAGTCCATTTGTGGTTTTCTAGACTGAATTACTTTGACTCATAGTTATCCATGTATTTCTTTTTCTCCTCTTCAGTTTTCAAGGAATAAATTCTCAGCAAAAATATTGGTTTGTTGGTATGTAATTTCCTATTTTTAAATTCTATGTTTATTACTTTGGTTTTCTAGTTCTTCTGTGTATAGATCCTCTTGATCCTCTTACACTGACAGTGCTTTCCAGTTTGAAGAACTGGTGAATGTCACTGAAGTGCTTATGCTGGTTTTTGGCTTTGTTTTCTTGTTGGATTTTGTAGTTTTTTGTGGGGATTGTTTTTTTTTTTTAAATGAATGAATAGTCCTAGCAAGCTGGTTATCAATGCAATCAACCCATTTGTTACTTAACTTTTTCAGAACACCTTGATTCTTTAATGTATTATTTATGTAGCTTTTTACAATATAATTCTTTGACTAATAGTTGTGTTGTTGGTATTAAATAAAACGTAGAGAAAGGTGATCTCTGTTGGTTGCTTTGCTAAGTCCAAATCAATTTACTTGTATGTCTAGAAAAACACATTACTGAAAGAATACTAAGGCACTTGTCAAAATGTTTTGCTTTTTATTCTTTGTCGTTGTTGGGTTTTTAAAATTTTCTTATCTATTATTTCTTTATTCTTTGAAACTTGTTCTCAAATTTGGATCAGACTGGTTGGATTGTAGTGCCCACAATCAGTTGTTCTCCTTTCATTAATCATAGAATCGGCTGGGTTGGAAGGGACCTCTGAGATCATCAAGTCCAACCCTTGATCCACTTCCATTAACATTCATTAGGATCTGGAATGATTGCAAGCTTGCAGTTTTATTTGTCAGTTCTTGAATAGTTCTAGTTTGGGTCCTCCCACTTTGAAAGCTGTTTGAATCTTAAGATGCCCAACTTCCATTCTTGTAATCTCACTGTAGTTACGATGGTCACCATCACTGCTGCTGGCAGAGGTGAGGAAGGCATTCCTGCAGCTCTAGCACAATGGCCAATATTAACAGTGTGCTGTCTCCTCATCTCAGCAAACCCATTTCTGCTTATTCACTTCAGTTCATGGAGAGCTATATGTTTTTATCATGACTGACTGAAGTCCCAGATTTCTCTCATATCCAAACTGGTTTTTATTTGTCGTTGTTAACTGTTGATTTTTAACATTATGTATTTATCACATAAAAACTTCGAGATATAGACTTAACTGCTGTTTATTCCTGCATTTAATTTAAACTTTAGTTACAATTACATGGTCTGAAGTATTCGTGTCCAATGGTTCTATTATATTCGTTGAGCTGTGAGTCTCTGAGACTTTAAAATTCCTCATGAAGAAATCATTCCTGGTGATATTCTTTCTCCAAGGGCATTATTATTCTCACTGTATATTCTCTCTTCAAATTTAACTTTGGGACCAAGGAGGCCTATAGCAGATACTCAGCTTTATTCCATGTGGTGCTGAGGGAAAAAAATCTACTGAGCAATATATCTTCTGGGCATTAGCTCAACACTTAACAGCTGTTAAAATCCCCTCTTTTTGCTCTGAGGATTAACAATCTTTGTTTCTCTTGGCTCATAGCCTTGCACATGAATTAATTCCATGGGTGGTTTTTTGGTTTGTTTGATTTTTGTTTTTGTTTTGTTTTTTAAATAACATACAAGTTAACTGGGGTTGCTAGAAGTGTTCCTCTCCTCCCAGGGCTTTTCTCAGTCTCATGTGTTAGGGATTTATTCTGTTAGGCCATTCATTCTCTAAGCCTCTTGAATCTGACCATTTGTGTGGTCTCTAAGCACGTTCTGGAGATACCATAAATCTTTCAAGCAACTGTTGGGCTTCAGCCCAGCGCCTCTTGGCTTCTGCACCTTCGGGCTTTTCTTCATAACAAAGCTTTTCTCACGTTTTGTTCTCTAGTAAATCATATGTCTCCAGTTAAGTAAGACCATATCTTTTTTCTCTAATCTGAAATTTTCTGAGATTTCTCCCTGTGTAGGCTCTTCTCTTAGGTCTTTTAAAGCTTGTGTTTAATCCGCTCTTCGTGAATTTTTCTTGCTCGGGTATTTTCCTCTCTTCACTTCCTCCTTGTGGACAAGCAGGAGAAAACTCATTCCTGGCTTTATTCAGCTTCAACCAGTAAAGCAGTTGTTGTTATTAATGGTCAGTCTTCCTGTTGGGGTGGTGTGGTTGGAGGTGGTGTCTATGAGAATTACTTGGTGAAAAAAAATGTAATTTCCAAATGTCAGACAAAGTTCATGAGTCCTTTACAGGGACAATTCCTGGACTGTCACAGTGAGTGTGGATATTCTCACTATGCAGTACTAAAACTGCTTTTCTAGGGTGGGACTGGTTCCCTTGGATTCACACAAGGGAAATCATGCCTGACCAACCTGATTACCTTCTATGATGTTGTGTAGTAGCTGGATAGGTGAGGGGAGAGCAGTGGAAGGCTTTTGATGCTGTCTCCCATAACATCCTCATTAGGAAACTCATGAAGTGTGGGCTAGATGAGTGGACAGTTTGGAGAGAGAGCTGGCTGGGTGACAGAAGTCAGGGGGTGGTGATCAATGGAGCAAGGTCTGTAACCAGCAATGACCCCAGAGGGGCAATACTCAGTCTGGTCTTGTTCAACATCAGTGACCTGGATGAGGGGACAGAGTGTATCCTCAGCGAGTTTGGTGGTTATACAAAGCTGGGAGGGGTGGCTGACACTCCAGAGAGCTGTGCTGCCATCCAGCATGGCCCGGACATGCTGGAGAGATGGGCAGAAAAGAGCCCAATGAAGTTCAACAGGATCAAATGTGGGGTCCTGCACCTGGGGAGAAAGACCTTCCAGCACCAATATAGGGTAGACCCTAAAGCAGTTCTGAGGAGAAGGATCTGGGAGTCCTGCTAGAGAGTAAGTTAGCCATGAGGCAGTGGTTTGCTGGGAAGCCCAATGGAATTCTAGGTTGCATAAAGAAGAGTGTGGCAAGTTGATCAAGGGAGGTCATTCTCCCTCTCTACTCTGCTGGAATGCTGCACCCAGTTCTGGGCTTCCCAGCTCAAGAGTGACAGGGAAGTAACTACAGGAGAAATTCCAGCAGAGGGCAACTAAAATGATTGGGGACTGGAGCATCATTCTTACAAGGAAAGGCTGAGAGAGCTGGGACTCTTTAGCCTGGAGAAGAGAAGGCAGAGGGGAGACCTTATTAATGTCTACAAATATCTAGAGGGTGGGTGCAAGGAAGATGGAGCCAGACTCTTCTCAGTAGTTCCCAGTGACAGGATGAGGGACAACAGGCACAAACTGGAGCATAGGGAAAAACATAGGAAAAAACCTTTACTATGAGGGTGACAAAGCTGTGGAACAGGCTGCCCAAGGAGGTTGTGGAGTCCTCTTCTCTGGAGATACTAAAAACCCCCCTGGATGCAGTCTTGTGTAATGTGCTCTGGGTGATCCTGCTTGAGTGGGAGAGTTTCCCTAGATCATCTCTAGAGGTCCCTTCCTGCTCTGTGATTCTGTTAATGAAGCCTCAGAGAGCATCAAGGGGTAGGCAGCCATCTGCAGTATTCCTCATCCTGTTTTAAGAAATTCTCAAAAACTTTCAGGACTGATAAATATTTTTAATGTCTCTATTATCTTTTGGAATGAATATTTATTGAGTTAAAAAAAATATATTCCTAAAAAGCAAAAACCAAGAGCTGTTACTGGGGAGAATAAACATGTCAGTCCCTGCCCATGAAGGGAGGTTGAAGCTAGGTGATTTTTAAGGTACCTTCCAACCCACACCATTCTAGAATTCTGTTTCTCTTGCAACTGTGAAGTTCCCAAGTATGAAATCTTCAGTGCCTATAATTCAGTCTACCTTTGTTTATAACTTTTCTGTTGCATGTACCAAATAGGAGGAGACATGACCCAAGTAATTAAAGCACCGATGGAAGATAGAAACAGTAGCAAGATGTAAAAAGAGGTAAACTATCAGAGAGATGAGTCCTTAAGGTATTCTTAATCATTGTGATATTATTTTGCTGAGACTCTGTATACTTCACACATGATACTTCCCAGGGAACAAATTATAAGAAAATCAGAACTTGCGATTTATCTTGCAGAAATAAGATTTAAGAAAGACAAGTGGAAAGAGAAATAAAAATCCTGGATAGTAAAGCAAGATTCCTTCTCATAAAGGAGGGGTTACTGTGACAATTCAGTTTACTTTGTGCTTACACTCTGCCACTGCTGTTGGTTTACTTCCCCCGGAGACTTCTTGAATACTTGGAGTCTGACTTAATTATCTTGAATTAATTAGTTCAGTATAAAGCGAAGGAGACAGAATATCATTGTTGATGACTTGGGAGGGATCTGAAGTGAAATTGTAGAAATGGTTAAAAAAATGGGAATCTTCTGTCAGAGCACTTGTCGGGAATATTAAGGAGTTACTTTGAAGCTTAATTGCTGTAATTGCTTTGTCCTGATTCTAACGAACTTAAGGGGGAAAAGCCTCAGCTGCATTCACTGTAGTGGGATGTAACACTTCACGCTAAGTGCTAGGTTAATTGCCTAAGAGATTTAGTTTCTGTAGGAGATGTTATTAATGTGTTAATTCCCTAGAAATTCCACCTGTTCAGCATTTAATGCTTTTGCTTGCCACTTAGTGCAGTACTGGTATCACTGACATGGTACTTGTTAGTTTTTCTTTGGTTACCGTGTGTTGTGAGCAGGAAAAATTGATTACTGGAAACTTACTGGATATTGCAATTAAAACCTCAGTAAGTTTAGATAGTGTCCTGAATGTCTGTTATTAACAAAGCTTTGCATTTTGGTAGTTGCATGTGAGTTTCAGGCATTTGTAAGTCTTGGAGACTGTATTTTTCTTTGACAAGGTTTGTATTTAGTGAACTCTGCTTAACTCAAGTTTGTGCTGCCTGTTCCCTGTGATTTAGAAGTTGATGCATTTCAGTTAGCACTAGTTGTCTTTGTCATCTTTTTGTCTGTAGCCATTTTGTAGTGTCTGAAAGGTATTTTTAAGATACTAATATGTGATAACAGCACAGAAAAGCTAAAATCCCCAGACTGCAGAGATCATGAGGACAAGGTGAAACAAACATTTGGCCTGCTAACACAAGCAAGTGTTCTGCTGTTCCAAAGCTTTATTACTTGATTGTTACATTTCCCATTCTTACTTGTACTAGGGTCTAAGTCTAATCCATATTTAGTCTCATCTATAATTTTATCTTCTAAACCAAACAATAGCTGGGGCATGTCCAAGTTATTGAGGCTTTTCTATAGTGGAGCTTTCTGGTAAGCTGGTGTTACTGAGCAGTGAGTAGGATGACTACTCACTGATGATAGTGCTTAAAACAGCATGGGAGAAGAGAGTTCTTTGCTCCCAGTCCTCTACTCAAACTAGAGTAACTAATGTTGTTTCTTTTGTATTTTTAATACTTTATCAAGTTGTGTAGTATTTCTTACCATGTGAATAGTTTATTTTTCTTACTTGATTTGCAACTGAAGCTATTTCAGCTTCTTGAATCTAACATGCTGTCTGGACAGATGCTTTTCTCCCAAAGTCACTCCTAGAAAATGCATGTATTGCTGCATTGTGCTATATCCCATGAAACTCTTAATGGTAAAAGCAGTGGCATAAACTGACAAATATATGAACTGTGAAGACTGATTTTGATAGTATAACCTTTCCAAGTATATAAAGAGACATCAGTTATATGGGATTTCTTTCTGACTGTTCCCATTAAACTTTTGCATTATAATAATATTCATCAACTCAGCAGAATTATGTTAGAATTTTTCATAGCCTGAGCTAGGATGGTGACTTGTTCTGTGTGCTGCTTAAAAACTTGCTCATATAAAAATATGCTTTTAATAATAGAGATGGAAATAGATTATTGAAGAAGCTTATATTTGTCAGCAACATTTGCATTTTCATGCCTTAACAATCAGGAACACTTAGTAACATCAATGTGACAAATGTGGAACACTTAGTCCTGTCATGATGGGGTTTTGGTGTGTGGTGGGGTTTCTTGTTTTCTAATTAAGACAACCGAAGACCCTGTTTTGTTTTTCTTTTTGCAGTGTGGTTGGTAAGTTTCAAACAGTCTTACCCAAGCTAGTGGTCAGTCTGTTTCATTTCTTCCAGTCTGGTCCTGTCTTCAGCACCTGAAAATGGCTCATACCCAGGGCTTTGCCAAGACATTTAAGTACCTGTGATTATATAGTCATCTAGCCTGTAATTATAAAGAGGAAGATGAGTTTTAATTTTATCATGATCAGTTCTCTGATATCTGTTACAACAATACTATTCTTGTTTCTTTAGATCTAGCTTTGGGTAGTGTGCTTGCAATTTAAGCTGTCTCATTTTTCACCGTGGTACCAGCTGTGAAGAACAGCAAAATTCAACATGCTTGGCCTGCCATTCAGATACCAATTTGTTTGACAGCTCTTACAATCAAGTTATTACACAACTATTTTCATAAATGTTATAGGATAAATTCCTGATAGTTGTGAGCAAACTTTCTCAGGTTTTGTATTTTACCATTTTTGGTACTGTGATTTTTTCTTTACATTTGCATGGTGGAGAGAGTTACTTTGAACAAAGTTTCTGATTGATTGCAGATTGTCTTTAGATGCATCTCTACATAAAAGCAGCTGATTTCACTGAGTCTGAGGATAAACATAAGAACCAAAGCCTGAATTCTTTGATAGGATTTCAGAAGGAATTGTAAAGCTGTGCGAGATTATTTTAGCTGACAGTAACTGTCAAATTTCCAGGTGTCTTTATTGCAGAAAAACCTCACTCCAGCTGTGTAGATATCCTGTGTACTTCACAGCTACAGTCCATCAGCAACTGTCCTAAAACAAATTAAAACCAACACATTATATACCTTCACGATGGCTGTGGGCAGTATTTTATTACAGAATGAAATTTGCTTTCTTCCGGAGCTGAGCAGCTGCAGTGTTTCCAACTGCCCACATCTGAGGGGCTGCAGAACCAGCAGCTCAGGTTCTATCATGAAAAAGAAACCAACCGCCCACTTTTCTTTGTAAAACAGGATAGTGACTCCTCACTGTGAAATCAGGGCTCAAAGGAGAATGAGAAATTTAACAGCTGCTTTACTTTCTCTTGAGAAAAGGCTCACATGCTTCACAAGGCTTCATTTAGGCAGCAAGAAACTTCACTGATTGGAAACATTTTTATTTTTTTTCACTTGCCTGGGTTTTCTTCTCTGTCTGTGATGACTGTTCCCATGGCTGCTTGTCCTCAGCTTTGTCTGTAGAGGTTGGAGAGATGTGTAGATGAAGAGGTGGGAGTAGACCTGTTTTCAGGAGGAACTTTGTCCCTGAGGCTACATGACAAAAATAAATGTGGATTTCTTGTGGGGAAGGAAACTCCACTTTAAAGAAGGAATTGTGCATGCATTATCTTCACGGGCAAAAGCTGGCAGTGTGGCTGAACTGCTTCTTCACGGGAGCAGAAAGTTATGGAGCATGTCAGAGCTCTGGTGCCATCTCCTGATTCAGATCCTTGGACTGGAAGCTTGGCACAGCCAGTTGCCATAGACAAAGGTGTTATTAAAGTGTAAAATAAGGCACTACTGTGTAACATTGATGCCTGCAGAAGGAGCACATTAAGTCTAATTTATAAAACTTGTCAATGTCAGGAAAACTTGTACTGGGTTTTTGTTAGTGTAAGAAAAAAAATATCTCATTTTTAAAAGCAGGTTGAATAACAATACTATAAATATACTGTTTTAGTAACACATTCTTGTAAGATTTTTCATTTAGAAGTTACATAAATGCCTAGCTTGTTGAAATGGCTGTATTGAAAGAGATGCATTTCTGACCTGTGCAGTGGAGTAGTATCTGAATAAGCTTTAAGATGTCTTCAACAGCTCTGTTCAATGTGGGTTTGAAAATGAAGGTGTTTTTTAAAAAAAACAGGAGGATTCTCCTTGACATTGTGTCAGATCTTCTCGATGTCAGCAACATCTTTTCTTTAAGCCTCCAACAGCAATAATTATTTCTTTGGCTGTAATTCTTCTTTAGTGATTCTGTTCTTTCCTTTCCTTCTCCTTATTTACGTACCTGTGTTATCCCTGAGGGTGTCACCCAGAACCTGCCCCTGCTTCTGGGAGCCTCTCTCTTTGCCATGTGGGAGCTGACTGAGATACAGCTGTAGATTCTTCCTACTGAATTGCTACCTAGTGCTCATTGCTTTGTTGAGAACAAGGACAGTTCTGTAATGATCTGGAAGGAACTGAATTTTGTTAAGGGAAGAACTTGCACGTCTGTCTCTTGTAGAAACCAGTGGTGCCTTTCACCTTGGTGCTTGTTTGCCTGTGGGAACACAGACACATTTCTTTCTCTTTTGACCTGTTATTTAATGGAGAGTTAGTCAAAGGACAACAGACTGAGAGGAGATGTGCTTGTGCTGTTACTGTGGCCACTGAGCAAATCTCTTGCTGCCTCTTAATCTGGCTGGAGCCTCCCCAGGATTTGAGGCTGTCGTGTGCTCATTTATCTGCTCCATGGGAGCTGAAGTTCTGAGGCCTCAAGGTGAAAAAATTGTGATCGTTGTGATGAAGTTCAGCTGTGGGAGGAACATGACCCTCCGAGTTGCTCTGGTCTTTTGAGTGTTTGGCAAATAAAATAAATTCAGATGAATACCAAAACAAGTAGCCTAATATTCTGTAGGGGGATCTCATTTGGCCTGGATCATGCTTGAAATGTGGCAGGGGTTTTTAAAAACTCTTTTTCACCAGTGCCACCTTAGAATTGCTGGGGTTCAGCCAGGTGCCTGGTATCCATGTGCAAATCTTACATCTTGGATACCTAGGAAATAGCTCTCTTACATTTGATAGCTGAGAGGGATGTTAACAGTACGTAAGCCATTATGTTTAATTTTTCCCCAGTGGTTTTGTGGAGAGGAAGAGACGTTTTATGGTTTTCTGAAAAGAGCTCTGAAACCAGCTCAGCACAAGCTCTATAACCCCTGTAAGGTGTTTATGGCAGTAACATCCCCAGCCGTGAGGAATTCCACTTCTTGGCAGTTCCTGCATAGGCTTGGAGGCAATGCTCCTCAAGTCTCTTATTTGGCTTCCTTAGGAATTGGGAAGTTATAGTACAGATGGTAAGTAAACAGAGGAGCTGAATAAACAGAGAGCCAAATAGGGTGTTCTTCAAAAGAGGCCCTTCTCAAATCAGTTTTTAAAGGAAACATGACATAACTGAAAAACAAGAATTTAAATTTGTCCGTATCCTATAAACCCAGATTGTTAGGAACAGCCTTGGAGTATGTTACTAATGGATATTGTTATTCTTAGCCTTCAGAAATGGGACCAAGTGCCTTGAGCTGGTTACTGCTGCTTAGTTTGTCTGAGAAATCACTGGTGTGAAAGCTGCTGCTCCTTTTGGCACCTAGGCAGGAGTTCAACAGTGTACAGGTAGTGAAAACTCTCTACTAAAAAATGTGTTACTGTGCTGATACACATCAACAGGAACCTGTCCTGTCAGAGGAGAGAAGGTTTGCATTTTGCCGGTGCTGTTTGTTTAGGACTTTTATGGGAACCAACTGTATGTTGTGGGAAACTCAGATACTTCCTTAAAATTCATAAAGTCTCATTACAGTTGTTTACATTAAAAGGTCCCAATACGGTCATTCACATGGCATTATCTGGTCGCACACACACGAGATGACTGCTCTGTGACCTTTCAAATTTGATAAAAGTAGCATGTGATTGTGGACAGGTTCACCCAGTAGACAAAATAAAAATAGTTACTTTACTGAATGATTAAAGCCTGAAATGGAGGGAAAATAGATCTGTTTAGATTTTTCCCAGCCAAAGAAAATAAGGACCCAGACCTCAACAGTAGCTGAGATTTATGGGATTCTGATGCTCACTGAAAAAAAGGGCTTATATCAACTATATACTAGCTTAAAATTAATTCAACATTTGTAACTTTACATCTATATTGTAACTGTATTTATGTGCATAAGCATGTTAATGTGAGACAGCTGCTACAGTTTTGTAGAGAGATGAAGTCCACATGATGAGCTGTTTTTGCATGCAACAGAGAGGGTCTAGTACTATTCATACTTGAAAGTGTTGCAGAAAAATGTGGTTTCACCACAGAACTTTGTCTTGGCACTAAGCAAGCACTAAGTTGTGTCTTGCTGCAGGTTTTTTTGATTTCCATGGGTTCAAAGTTAAAAACTGTAGATGTTTGTTATCTGCAGACCAGCAGAAACTGCTTTATTCCCTCATGGTTATTTGAAATACATGAGAAACTTTTAAAGATCACCATGGTGGTGTTAGTAAAAAATCAGATGCCCATGGATGAGGTCAGGTGATCTTTGGAGTTCTCTTCAGTAGTGCCAGTTTCTTGAAGTGCAGAGGAGCTGCAGGTAAAGTAAAGCAGGCAGATGTAATACAAACGTAGTCATCACAGGATTTTTTCATTAAAACTGTGCTTTTTCTACACTTGATCTTTTGAGTTATGCCAGTCACTGTAGTGCAGTTCTTGCTTTTTTAATTAAGAGTTTGTTTTCAAGGTGTGATCGCTGACAGGCAATTTTATATGATGAGCGAACAGTCACTAAGGATTTAATTCTTCTGTTGAGTTCTGTGCAAATTTTCCTTGCTTTAAGAGGCTTTGAACCACTGTATTTTGGAGCAAGATAGATTCTTCAGTCATGAAGTTAAACCATTCAGCATTGACATACTCTCTTTGCTTTTATTGCTGGAAGTCCAGAACTAAATAACTATAGAATTAAGTTTTAGGAGGGAAATTTTTACACTTGGTGTATGAATACTACAGCTTGTGTAATTCCTGAAATGCATTTTGTTCCCCTGTTGTATTTGATATTTGGACACTGGTAGCCTGAGGTATGGGCAGGGGTCTTTATCCTCCATGGCAGCAGTCTTGGCTGTTTGGAATCAAAGTGATGTAATTTTGCAATTACATCATTTGTAATTTTCAGAGTGATGTAATTTTGCTATACTAGGTGTGAAATGAGCCTTGATAAAGGCATAGTGTCTGCATTCCTTTTCCTTTAAATGCCAAGGTGGTGACATTATAAAGCTTATGATCATTTCTGAAATTTCCCAGTCTATTGCTAGCATATTAAAAAAGAGTGCAATTCTTTCCAAGGGGAAGTATTACTAAAGGAGAATAAATATGCCATGGCAGAGTTTGCTTCACATTTTGTATTAAATATGTTTTTAGTAATTCCATGATAAGCAAGAAATTGTATAAAAATGTTTATTTGTGGAACATTGGAGTTGAAGAATTTTGAAAGACTAAAGATGTAATTCTTCTGTAATTAAAGGAGTCACTGAGACTGGAGGGATGCTGGAATGACCAGGAGTTCTTCTGCATTGTATTAGAGATGTTACAGATTAGATGGCAGGACAGAAAGGAGACACTCACAGGGAGGAAAACAGTGCTGAGAAAGAGACCTTTCTCTGTGTGCTGGCCTGCATGAAGAGCTTTTCTTTTGTCTGGAACCCCAGGTGGTAACAGTGGGGTTAGTTTCAAAATGTGTTGGAGTGCAGTCATGGTCAGTTCAAATTGGTCCCTCAGGATTTCATTCCATAATGGAGAATACTGCCTGTGCTGGGAAATGGATTTGGACACACATTTTGCAAATGCTGTTGTGTGCTACTGTGACAGTGATATGACAACCTTGATTCCTTGTACTGCACAACAGTAGGAAATCACAGCTATGTTGCCATGTTTGGTTGGTTGAGATTTTGTTTGGGGTTATTTCAGTTTTTGTTTTTTTCTTTTTGTTGTCAGGAATTTTTTTAGGGGTTTTTTTGTGGTTGTTTTTTGTCTGGTTTTTGTGGTTTTTTGTTTTGTTTTGTTGTGTGGTTTTTTGGCACAGAAGCTACCATATTGCTTTTATCAATTTTGTCTCCGTAGTATAATTTCATATTAATTTTATAGTGAAATTTTGTACATTCCTTCCTGCCCTTTCTTAGAATTGGGTGAAAAAGTATTTAACTTTATTCCCTTCCTATCCTGGCTCATGGCTTAGCGAAGTGTTTCTCTTTTTTTTTTCCTTTAGAGTTTCTACAGGTTTATTTGTCCTTTCTTTTGGTTTCAGCCTTCCCTTTATTTGCTCTGTTCTATATTTTTTACTTTAAAAGGTATCACCATGTAGCCATATATTTCAAAAGCAAATATTAACTTTGATTTGCTCTTGGGATTTTGAGTTTGATGTCTGTGTGGAGTTGGTACATCTTCCAAGGAAGCAAGAGCCATGCATAATGTGGGTCTCAATGTCTTTATGTGAAAGCTTGGTCTTTTCCCCTTCAGTTTCATTTTTTTACACACCAGCAAAATTTGAATGGAATTTGCCCTTTGCACTTGTTCAATTTATTCTTTTGCTTTAAAGTTGTCTTTCTAGTGTAATTAAGTTACTAAACTTTGTTTTTTCCTTTGAACTGGAGAGCCTTTTCTGTTTTTTCTTTTCTGTTTTTTCTTTTCTGTTTTTTCTTTTCTGTTTTTTCTTTTCTGTTTTTTTTCTTTTCTGTTTTTTCTTTTCTGTTTTTTCTTTTCTGTTTTTTCTTTTCTGTTTTTTCTTCTCTGTTTTTTCTTCTCTGTTTTTTCTTTTCTGTTTTTCTTCTCTGTTTTTTCTTCTCTGTTTTTTCTTCTCTGTTTTTTCTTCTCTGTTTTTTCTTCTCTGTTTTTTCTTCTCTGTTTTTTCTTCTCTGTTTTTTCTTCTCTGTTTTTTCTTCTCTGTTTTTTCTTCTCTGTTTTTTCTTTTTCTCCTGCTAGTAGGCTGAGGTGGAGGAACCAGCTCTAGTAAAGTATTGGTACCCATGAATGTGTATCTGCTGCTTTCTCTCCAGGCTGAAGATCTGGTTTTCTCTGATCATCTCATTTTCCCTGAGTTTTGTGCTGATTTTCCTTTTCACTCCATTTCTGCTTTTGTAATGAATTTGCACAGTGTTGTGTTTCATAGTGCTCAGTCTGTGGGTTGATATTCTTGTAGCTTGTATTCATTATCACTAATTGTAATAATCAAGTCTTGGCCTGTTTTATGGACTATGATTAAGCAGCTCCTGATTTTGTGTGTTCCCTAGCTGTTTTAGCAGACTCTATAGAAAATGCCTGTGGAACTTAGTGGAAATGAAGTAAGTGCTGTTTTGCAGAAAAGAAGGTAAAATAGCCCAGGATTTAGTAGATCAGCTTGCAGTTGTAGTTTTTGAATTGCCATATAGAACATCTTTTTATAAGTGTATAGTAAATCATATTAGACGTTAGAAAGTAACAGAGAAAAAGCACCTGATTTTTGTTGCATTGTGTAATTTTATTCTCCTTTCATATTTTATTCTGAAAAGAAGTGGAAATCTATTTTAGTCTACTCTTTAGTCATGTCTTTCTAGGCCAAGGATAGTAGGATGTATGCCATGATCCTGCTATGATACAGGAGGGGTGGGAACCAAAAAATCCCAGTGGTACTCTTAGGACAAGAGAAATTCACCTCACTGTGAATATTACTGATTAGAAGAAAGGTAAATTCAGTTAATTGCAGAACAGATGAACTGGCCTCAATGCTTGCCTGTGTTGATGTCCACTGTAAGTGCAGTACCATACAACACAGGGCACTCTAGCAGATTGAAACTTGACAGAGGGTTTGTGAATGACTGTCACTCTGTCACTAGGCCAGAGCACTCCTGTTGGCTCTGGGAGTTGTGCAGCCAGGGTTACAAACCTTGGCTCTTCCCTGGCTGACAGCAGGCAAGGAAACCCAGCCCTGCAGGGGAGCAGCAGGTGAGAGGGAGAATGTTGCAGGAAATGAGGCCACGATGTTGGCATTGGGCACATCACACAAGAACCAGGAGATGATGTGAAGGATTTTCTAAGGACTGCTTCCATAGTTTGCAGGAGTTGATTGAATCAGCTTCCATCAGCTGTAATTGTACTTTCCCAGCACAACAAGTAGGGAAAAGCTCCAGGCACTTTCTGTCCTTAATTTGTTAGATTGGATTTTATATTACAAAGTATAGTAGTAGTCCATGGATGAAGCAGTGCATTTATTTGCCTGATATTCTCTCCTGGTAATGGCAATCTTTTATGGGTAAGGATACCATAGTTTCTATGGACACTTTTAATACACATTGAAACCATTTTCAATTGTCACTGGTGACAGATAATGAATGCAAATCTTACTATTCTGTTTTACAGTGTCTTGGGAGACTGCCTCTCTGGCAGGTGAAGAATACATTGTAACTTCAAAGAAAGTTTTGCCCCTCAATGAGAACACAAAGTATCCTCTTCATATGTTTCTTTTTCTACACATCTCTTTACCTTACTTACAGATCTTTTTGAGCCTGTTGCACAACCTAGCAGCTAAATAGTATAATCAAGTACTTGGCAAGCATCCTCTGCTGTGTGGCAGTCCTGTTGGCAATCCGAGCTCAGCTGCTGTCAAGAAGAAACAGGTTTTTTTCCTTGTAGGCTATTTATGAGTGGGTGTTAAAGGTAAAGTAGCTCTACCAAGAATTATTAAAGACAGCACACTGTTCGTGAGCGTGGTGCTACTGGCATGGGCACTGTGTTCAGTTATTTCTAGAAGAGCTTCCAATTCATTCTGCATTTATTTCAGAACACATTTTATTTTGTCCCACCTGTGCTCCTGGTGCATGCGATGTGCATGACATTACCAGATGTACATCCAGGCTGGGCTGCTGGAGCATTAGGTTACAAATGTGAAAGGAGCTCAAATGGCAGAGTTGTGAATCTTAATGGAGTATGGAGCATGGTGGCTGTGCAGAGATCATGTTTCTGCTTCCTGTCACAAAAAAAATTGCATCTGCAAAGCACAGCAGTTGACTGCTAAAGTGCACAGCCCCCCCCTGATTCTCCAAGTGTGCACGTGTAAAGCTAGTGGGCCAGATGGACCACACTCCCTTCATGACAGAGCAGGTGCTTTCCCACCAAGCCCCATCAGTCTCAGCATAATTAATTCTTTCATACATTTCTGAAGTGTCTATTTAACACCTTATAAGAAGAATCACATTTTAAAATTATATTTTTCTGGCTTTTTTGCTGTAAAATTATTTCTTCTTTTCCTTCTTAGTTTTCACCTCTTTCTGAAAAGTCTAGTTCTTTGATGGTAGCACACATATACATTCATGGTGTTTGGTTTTGTTTTGCTTTTTGGCTGGTTGGCTTGTATGTTTTTTGTTTGTTTGTGGGTTTTTGTGGTAATTTTTTCAGGTTTTTGTGTGTGGTTTTTTGTTGTTTTTTTTTTTTTTGAGTTTTTCTGTTTTCTTGGAACTTTTTAAAAATGTCAAATTTAAATTTTAACTTTTGCAGTTAAGGTATTGGGATTCCTCCAACTGCATGGTTTAGCCACCCCCTTCCACGCCTCCAATCACTTTGCTTCTCTGCTGGTGTTAATTTGAGTTGCACAGGTGCAAAGTTTGCTTTAGGCCAGATGTGTTTTGCCATTATTCCCTTTATTCTGTTATATCTATTGTGTTTCATTATGTCAATTCATATTCTTGAACCTTTCTATCAGCTCTGTATGCCATTATTGCATCCTACCTTTCAATCTGCATGCTGAATGGTTCTAGTCTTTACAGTAAATGGTGTACTTCCAAATTGAAAACATCTGCAGTACTTCATGGTGAAGTGAATCTAAATGGCAGAAGTTGTTGAGGAGATAAGCCACAGCAGTGGCTGTTGATTAGAGGGGCTCCTAACATGATAAAAATCTAAAGAAGGTAGAGCAACTAGTTCCATCTTCTTGGCACAGGACTCTGACACATTCATTGGAAGTCTGGTTTTTATGAGATCACTTGTCACGGTTTAACACTGGCCTGGCCGAATAACAGATTTCTATATTAATCTCTCTCTCCTTAATGATAAAGAAAAGAGAGAGAATAAGGAAGAGAGACTTATGGGTTGGAAACTAAACTACACAACTTTAATGAAACAGTAATGATAAATAGGAAAAAAAATTACTAAATATATACAAATATACAGGAAAAGTGATCCCATGTTCCCCCCTCCTTTCCCCCAATAACTCTCACGTCACCACTGAGGCTGCAGGGCAGCCCTGGGAAAGTCCAGGCTGGAATCCTGGAGTCAGCAGCAGTCGGGAGCTGGAGGAAGGAACACACAGATTCAGGCTGGCACGGATCAGGACCACAGGCAGAGGAATGGATGGAATCCTCTCAGGATGTCGAAGGAAGCAGGGAGGAAGAAGGAAGGAAGGAGTAGTTTGACCCTTGTGATCCCTCAAATTTATACCGAGTATGACGTGTATGGGATGGAATACTCTGTTTGGTCAATTCTGACATCTCTCTTGTCCGGTCCTCCCCAAAGGAGGGTTTCAGGTGGGACCTCCTTACTCCTTCTGGAAGGCAAAATGTTCCTGAGAGCTGAGCAGTGTCCTTGGCTCTGCATGCCAGTCTCTGGCTGTAACTATAAACATTGAGTGTTATCAGTCCTAGAAGCAGACAGTGTCTGAGAAACTTGCTGTTAATTTCAGCAAGTGCAGCTACTTACAAGAGACTTAGCTGAAAGCAAAAGTACAAACCAGAAAATCACCTTTATCCTGGCCCCAACCAGGACAGCATTTCATGCCTTTTCACCTGTCATGCCTAGGTGATCATTAGCAGTGATTAGTTATCAGTCATTACAAGGGTTGCCACAGGCTCAAGGGACCTTACTGCAATCCCTGTGGACAGAAGAATGGAGATGAAAGATTACCAATATCATCAGTGGAGAAAGATCTTCACTAGCAATGCTTCCCCATTTTTCAGAGTATCTTCAGAAGCCGAGGTCTCCCTTTTCTGCAGTGCTGACCAACACCACCTTCATACTCAGCCAAGGGTATGGGGTTTACTTCACACTGAGTTATGGATCTGTTAGCTCAGCTCAAGCTGAGACTGATGTCACCTTTCCCACATGAGAAATGGGAGATAGAAAAGAAAGATGTGGTGTTTATCTTGACCAGAACATGAACAAGAGACACAGTAGAAGAGTTATGATAAAATTCTTCCTGAGTTAGAATATTTGTAGCCATGGCTTGTCTTGGGTAATAGTTTAACATCTTTGGAGAAAGCTTGGACATTTATGCACATAACAAGTAAAGACAGTTCGTTCAGGACAGTTTGGGAGGCAATAAAATCCTGACCTTCAGTTGCAGGCCTGTTTAATTACTGTACTTATGCTGAATCCTTCATGAGGGAAAAGAAAGGAGAGGAGAAGAAAGTACTTTTATTAGAACCTGTGGAGTTTTTGCATCTTATACTTCAGGCTCTGGCCATTCTCCAGGAACAAGGCCCTGGACTCAAGACTGAGTTGTTCTGCTCCAGTCTGGAAGTTTTGTATCTTTAGAATGTTCCTTCAAAAGCTATGTTTCACTTGGGAAAGAAGGAAGGAAACGGGGTTGGGGGAGCTGGTGTAAAAAAAAATGCTATAATGTGGCAAGACAAAGTAAAAAACAAGCTGTGATTCAGTGTGGTGGAACAAATTCTTGAGGGTAAAATATGCTTGGTGTATTTACAAGAGACATGGAAACCAGTGGTGCAGAGTGGAAAGAGCACACACTGTAGTCCAGATATCTCCACCTCTCTACACTCTCCAGTGTCTTGTGTGGCTGAAATATAATTGTTCTGTTGTGAAAGTTTAGCTGCCGTGATTCCCATTTGGGTAGTTTAACAGGAACCAGGTCTCTGTAAGAAACTGTTTAAAAAGTTAAATTAAAAGACTGTTGCTGTGTGTCTCCTGTATAGCTGCTGTTGAGAGGCAGCTGCCACTCTCTGTGGAGGGATGGCAAAGGATGGGGCCGGGGCTAGGGATGAAATGTCATGGCAGATATTGGGAGAAGAAAGCTTTTTCTTTGGCCAGATGGTGAAAAGCTGTAATAAAGGCAGCTGAGCTGAACTAGCATCAGGGACAGGTACCAGCAGTATGCATGGGAGATGGCAGCAATTGAGAGCAGAATTTCATTGTTCAACAGTTTGCTGTTCTAATGTGTTGTTTTAGTACTGTCCAGAGAGGAATGTTACACAACAATGAAAATTAAAGAGCTACAAATTTAGCACATAGATATGACAAAACTGCAGGAATTGTAGTGGCTTAATAAAAATACTGATCTGTTTATAGTTTAAATACCAGCTACAAATGGTCTCATCAATTAGTCTGAGAAAAATGTAATGAGGAAATAGGAATCATTTAAAAGTAGCACATGTGATAAAGTGATTTAGAATTAGAGACATACTGTCTGAATATTCAGGGAGGCCTCAATTCTCCCTAGGCATATGGATGTACAAGTTCTGCATACATCAAATTGGACATACACTTCTTTTTGAGTTGCTATGTTTTTAATTTTTGTTTCTGTAGAGCAGATACTGAAGAATGCTTCTACTTGCCAGCACCATCTTGCTCTTCTGATCACCGAAGCTGAAATTCATTCCAGTTAGCTGTTTTGATCACTGAAGAGGCTACATCCAAAATGTTCAGAACCAATCCCCAGAACAGAGTATTTCCTTTTCCTAAGAGAAAGCAAAAGACTTCAGAGAATTCTGGAGCTGAGCAAATGGACCTGGCCATCTGTTTTTCATCACCTCCCACTTAAAAACTGCTCTGACTTCTGCTGTGCAAGAAGCATAGGAACAGTGTAGGACTCCAGTGTCCTGTTTGTAGGAGAATTCCATGTCAGAAAAAAAGATGCTTCTGTCTGTATCACTGATGTGGCAAATGTATGCCCTGTCAGCCCTTCTCATTTCCTCCCTGGAACTGAACCCGTCTGTTGCTTTTACTAATTAAAATTTGCTGCCAGTACACAGTGTGTTTTCCCTGAATGTTATACTCTAGAGTATTCTCTGCTGCATCCTCTGCTTGTAGATGTGCTTGGGCTACTCCCACATATGATGTTCCTTTTGTTATTTGGTGTATTTTGCAAAGGCTTAAGGTTTGCCAGGTATTAGATCATGCTATTTAAAAACTCTCAATCCGTGCAGCAAAAGGTATTGTTGAATAAAGTAAAAGGAGTCTGTAATGGGCCAGGATCCATTTGTGCTGCAGGTTTGTGGCTATAATATTGATTATTCTCTCCCCTTTGTTTTTACGTTGACTTTGTGAGTTGGCTCTGGGTAGTTCAGGCCTGGAAACTTTTAAAACTTGGCATTTCTCAGCTCTGCAATGGGTATGGCCCAGCAGGAGGGTCTGCTCTTGGGTTCCCATCTGAGGAAGATGAAATGTGCACGTAAGGCACTATCTGTCTGTGTGTCCTGACTTGCATGCATGTCAAGTGTTGGTCTTGTGTTGTTGTTGCATTGCTGTGCCTGGACCTTGTGTGAATGGAGAGGGACTGCAGGAAAAGGAAGGCTTGGTGCATGTCACAGGTTTCATTCAGGCATCCATCCCAGTCTAAAAAGGGAATAGAGTTACTTCTGGCCCTGGAATTCTGGAATGTAGTTACTGACCTAGATGTTAGTGTGTGCATATGAAGATCTGTAGCTTGTAAAAAGGTGTGTACACACATTTATTTTCATTACTGATATGTAAGGTGTAGTTGACACAGGAGTGTGGGTAAGGTCAATTTTGTTTTAGCTTCAGTGAATGAAGTTTTCATTGTATGCATGACAACTGTAATTCTCATAATACTAATTAAGATTTGTAGCTTTTTAATAATTTATGGTAAGCTCTCAGATATTGAAAGTGTTTTAAATCTCTATCTTTAGAACAGTTTGTGTTAACTTTAAAGTGGTGTTGACTCTGTGGTCCTTCTGCATATCATTGCTTAAACATCATGGATCACAGCTGATGCACTTTAACTTTTTGGGAAGTTTAAGATCGCACATCTACTTATGTGTGTCACCTTCACATATTCAAAGCTGGGCCATCTGAATAATGCTTTTAAAATATATAGCCAGGTGAAGCTGAAGAAATTGCTAATTTAGTCACACACACTTATTGTGCACTTGATGGGTTTTGATTTCAGACCAAATAAATATCTAAAGGCTTCTTTTTTTGTCAGACAGCACCCCAAATTTTGCTTCATGTCATGCAGTGGAGATTAAGATTTTGCATATACTGTTCCTTTTGATCTTTCTGATGACTTCTTATTGTTGCACAATGTAGTCTGCTAGCTTCTAAATTCCAAGTGTGGGAGACTTGTATAGAGCAAAAATAGCTAAAAACGTAGACATGCAGTCTAAGAGTTAGGAAACAAAATTGGTGTGTATATGAAAATGTGATTTAGAAGGAAGGAGTGGAAGAAATGTCTCTATACTTTGTCAGGCTTCATTTCTGCATCAGTCATTAGGAGCTACATAGATCCCTTGCTAATTTTTTGGTCTACAATGAATAAAATACAAAAATATTTTTTTAAGTGCTGTTAATACATTATTCACGCTGTGAGTTTGGCCATGGTTTACAGTTTCCATAAAAGCAAAAATGAACTAAGAGAGCCCTACTTATTTCCAAATATAAATTGGCTATGATTTATAAGCCTCCAGTTGCACAAAATAAATGCTTTCCTTAGGAGGGAGTTTATTCTTCTTTTTAACACTTAGGGACAACTTTTACAGGGAATAACTGGAAGTGCAGGCCATATGTCTAAGATACAGGCTCAGGTGCTCATTGATGATAAGATATTAACAGTGTGATTTTGCACATTAAGAGATATTCTCAATGGGAAAAAGGGCAGTAGGGGAAGCTTTTGAAGAGATTCAGATGCCACAACCTGCAGATCATTTCCTGTGGGCTTCGCAATGGTCTGTGACTTCTGTAGGTGTACAAATACCTTAAGAAGGAAAACAAAAACCAAAACAACCCTCTCTACAAACAAACAAACCCTAACCTCTCCTGGTTCCAGATGATGTCAGGCTTCTCCAATAAAATGGTGAAGTCACCACCTTGCAGACCAGGGAGCTGGAAGCAGAAGCTCATCTTTTCTGTCTTCCTTGCTGCAGAAGGACTTGGGAGTGTAGTTGGGCTCCAGGATGAAAATGAGCAGTGTGAACAGTGAAAGGCATTGGGTGTTTGTTAATATTTGTCAGACTAGTTGACCACGTATTCAGATTTAGATCTCTGGAGGTGCAAAGTGATGGAAATCTTTGCCTGTGTATGCTGATGTGTCCTGTAAAGCCCATCTTGAAGTGGTGCTGTTGTACTTCACCATGCTGATCAAACCAGGAAATAAAACATCACAGGGTGATGATAATATTACTGTTACTGGACCTACACTAATATAATTACAAAACCTGATTCTTAACAGATGCAAACAAAATACCTGTGTATGAGAGTAAGTAAAATAAACTTAATGCCACTCAACTCAATGACTCATGAAGCAGTCAAAAGGTTGAAGACTTGTAAAAGAAGTATGGGTAGAAGGAAGCCCACCACTAAGTGAAGAAATAAACAGCCTGGAACAGCAGGTCAGAAGTTGATGCCATCAGGAATGCAAAAGAACCTGTCTAGCTTTGATCAACTTGTTTGTTTTGGTTTTCTTGAGGCTGACTCCTCTCTGATTTATGTCAGCTGACTGAGAAAGCATCCCCATGCAATGCTTAGCACAGTCCCAGTTATATTACCAGCGTTGGAGGGAGTGGTCTCTCAGTGGACCCTGTCTGAAATCCTCTCTGGCTTCAAGCAAAAAGGTACATTTTCTGAGGCAGACTCCTCCTAAGGCTCTTTAGACCAATAATGATACCTCCAAAATGTTGCTTCTTTGGTGTCAGCATCCCACCAGTGGTCTGCCACACTATCCTTTCCCCTATGTTAAACCCCCACATTTACCCAAATGAGTGCAGTAGTTTCCAAGTGTACTTGTAAGTGGCAATTTAGGTAACCCACACATGGCCTTTTTTTTACTGTAAGGATGCAATAACAAACACTTTTTCTCTCACAGAAAAACCAATGTGAAAGATTTTCTACCTTGGCTGCTCATTGATCCTTGCTAGTGGGACTGTAGTGAACTAGGAAAAGAATTTTTAAAATAATCTGACATAAACATTCTGGGTTTAATTCTGTATTCTGTTTCTTTTTGTGAAGGATTTAAGCTCTGCTCTTCTGATCTTTTTCACATTGTGGTTCCCTAAATAGTTGTATCATTATAGCCAGGAGTATTGGTTGGAGCACTGTGGTTTGTGGGCAGGAATTAGGGCTGAGAGTGGGTTTGGGACCTTGGAAAATGTTTGTACAAACATTTAAGTTTGCAGTGTATAGGGTTTTTTTTTTCTAAGTGTGCAGTTTCAGCCTGTCTTTCCAGTCCACTGCTGAAAGAGCTTTCAGGCTCTACTGGGACTGCACTTCCCTGCTGCTCCCATTTGCCTTGGGGTCAGCTGTGCCAGAACTGACTTGGCTGAAATCCAACATTGCACCAATAATGAAGTTTTTATGATGAGCTTTTTCTGGATCACTTCCCTAACCTGACTCAAAGTCCAGCTGCACAAACCTGCATGCCACAAAGGAATCGTGTCCATGGAAGGGCCATGAAGATGATCCAAGGGCTGGAGCACCTCTCCTGTGAAGACAGGATGAGAGAGTTGGGGTTGTTCAGTCTGGAGAAGAGAAGGCTCCAGGGAGACCTCATTGCAGCCTTTCAGTACCTGAAGGGAGCCTGCAGGAAAACTAGAGGGAACTTCTTACAGGTACATGTAGTGATAGATCAAGGGGTAATGGTTTTAAGATGAAAAAGTGTAGATTTAGGTTAGATATTCGGAAGAAATATCTAATCTAAAAAAAAAAGTGAGGGTAAAAAGAAAGTGTGAGGGTAGTGAGACACTGTCAAAGGTTGGCCAGAGAAGCTGTGGCTGTCCTTGAAGGTGTTCAAGGCCAGGTTGGAGGAGACTTGCAGTAAGCTGGTCTAGTGGAAGGTGTCCCTGCCCATGCAGAGGGTTTGGAACTGGATGATCTTTAAGGTCCCTTCCAATCCAAACCACTCGATGGGTCTTTGAAGGGGCAGCCAAGTGCAAGGTTGCTTATTTACTTCTGCAGTTGTTCTTTCTCTCCTTTGTAGAGTACACCTGTAATTTGTCTGTCAGATACAAGAGTATAGTCAAAAGATCTTTTTTTCATTGATATTTGGTTTTAAGGTCACATACCTACTCTGGATTCAGGATACATAATTGATCATTTAGGCTCAGTTAGCTAATATGTTACATCACAGCTGTATATATATAGTAATGATGTCGATTAATCTAAGCAAAAAATTAAAATTTAAAAAATGTAATAATATATGATGCCAATAAAAGTCATGTTATTGATGTAGTGTTTGAAGAAAGGCATTCTAGTGGTAAAAACATCTTAAGCAACAGGATAGCCAGTATCTTGTCATGCTTTCTAAATCAACTTCATAAATAAAATTTTAAACTGAATCCTGACGCTAAAATGGAAAACTTGCTCTATTGCAAGATGATTGAAATAACATTTTCTGCACTTTCTTTTTTCCTGTGTGGTAGATATTCTAGATTATTAAACCCATGTCTCCTTGCTTTGTGCAGTTAGCAAAGAATAGGGAAATTTTTGTGCTCTGTAGTTGTTTGGCAGAGCTACTCAGACTTGGGCCTCTGTAGCTTACTTAAAATAATGAGTAAAAATGGATTTGTACTTAAACTCTTAGAGTATAACAAAGTTTTAGCATGTTATAAAATCTAAAATTATAGCAGAGTATGTGAGCAGCACGAACAAATGGAGCTACTTTTACTGAAAAGTACAGGTCTTGATGTTTCTGATTAAATAGAGTGTTAGTTCTGCAAATAATTGCCAGTAGCTATGAAAATTAGCTTTCCTTCCTCAGAAATATGTTCATTCCTGGCCTTCCATTTTACGTAGGCAATAAAAAGAAATAATTTTCTGTTCAGTTGCATTTGCAGCATCAGAAAGAAAGCACTATAGACCAAACAGACTGACAGAGTCAATGGTCCTTCTAGCAGATACTTTCAGTGCTGGAACCTAAACTTCAGTTCCCAAAGCACATTTTGTAACCACTACTTTACCACGGATTAAGCAGAACTGCTGCTTGCTATGAATTTAAGACATTGGCAATTATTTTGTGTATTTTATCTGAATCCTGTTGGTGTATGTTAGGTGTATGCCTTCCAGATTGGGCCTGTCTCCCACACTTCTGGGTCCTGGCTAGCATCAATGGGATTTAGCTGCTCATGCCATTATGTGGGAGGGACAGCAACAAAACTGAAGGCATGTCAGGAGCTTTTTGGGTTAAATAGGAGTGAATTGAAGCTCTGGTTTGCATGAGAGCAGGAGCTGTGGATTACTGTACAGACTGAAGTGCCCTGTTCTTCCTAGATCTGGTCTTGGCTTGCTGGATGATGTCTGCTTTTCAGAATGAAAGCATGGTGCCATAATGTACTCCTGCTGTTTCTCCTCCAGTGATTTTCATCTTTCTTGCTCTCTATAGACTGAAAACACTAAATCTAAAGTATGTCAATATTTTTACTGGCAGATTTATTCATTGTAATCAGTTATATACATAGAAAAGCAGAGCAAGCAAAAAGCTAAAATCTCATAATCATTCCTCAAGGAAAGTCGTGTTTCCTTTCATTTATTTTCTCAGGAAAAACAGAGAACGTATGTACAAAACAATCAACATATTATTAAAAAGATAAAAGTATGACCTTTCATGAGAGATTCATATGTGAAATGGGGTTATTCTTATCTGATTTTAAGACCTTGTAGTTTATTAGGGCACTCACAAGCACAAAATGCATTTGCTGAACCATTTCATAATCGTTTGAAATGCCAAACCCCAAAGCTTTGTTATAATTTAGAAATGTTATCCTTACTTGAGGTTACAGTGAACAGCTCATTCTACATGCTGGCCCTGACCACCACTGCATGATAGCTGAGCACAGAATTGAGCTCACTGCATGATACTTTGCACCTCCTCTCTAAAGAAGAGGAGTTGAATTGTCACTTGTTCAATTCTTCCTCTTCTGGATTGTAGGGAACTTGGAAGAAAAAGCAAGTCGTTTTCCTGGCCTTTATGTTGGGGAGGGTTGAGTTGTTTGTTGTTTCTTTTTTCGTCACACTAAACGTGGTGAGTGGAGAAGGAACAAGCAGGGTGGGTGCAGGGATGAGCAGCTCTTCTCCAAATTCAGTGACATGACTACAAGGCTCTTCTTGTTTTCTAGGGTGGTGTTTTTCTGGGACTTGCCTACCCATGTAATTTCTAGGGAGCCTGAATGTTATCTCTAATTATATAGCTGACATCTCAAGTGTAGAAATTGCCAGGAGTCTCTTGACACCCATATACATGTCCAGCCCTCTCTGCTTGTGTTTAGGTTTCTATACTTCAAAGGCTGTTAAAATTTAATTTCTGAACATTTCCAATGGGGCTTGAACTAAGCAGTTTTGAGCACCTTTGGAAAACTGACAACAGTTCTTGAAGTGATGTGGGGAAGGTTGGAAGTGTGGAGAGAGGTTAGCATGGTTGTGTCTGTAGCATTTACTTTTCTAGGTTTGTATAGTACTTACTGTCATTTGTTCAGCTGTGGTAGTCTTTGTGCTACAGGAGGTGGAAAGAATTCAGAAAGACTGACATTGGTCAAGACCACTGACATGACTGGCAAAGTGGAGACATTTTGCATCAGAGCAAGGACAAGGACTGAGAGTTTTGCTATTTGTTTTTTGGAGTGTATGGTACTTGTGGTGGTTGGCAAAGTGAGTGCCAATGCCAGATGTCACTTTGGTTAGCAGCTTTCCAGAGACAGCCCCATTTGCGGGTGAGGAGCAGGGCTTTCTCTGTTGTCACTCCAAGTTTTTGTTCAAGGGGAAGCTGTTAAATCCTCAAGCAAAAAAATCCTGTTCTTGAAGTCAAGGCTCATGCTTTTGTAACTTAAGCAAGTATACCAGAAGGTCCATTCCCATTTCTGTGCATGAAACCTGTGGTACCAGGGAGATGGGCAGGGATGTTGAGACAGACAGTTTATATTTAGTATAGTATTTTCTTGCCAAACAGGGTTACAATTGAGAGCATTGAATTAAAGACAACTTTTGATATGTGTTCCTGACACCTCATGTGCTAATCTCACGGGCACAGTTACACCCAGACAACTCTCTCTTGAGAACATCAGCTACCAGTAATTCCAGTGCCAGTATTCCTACAACCTTATTTTACTGCCAGCACAGGCTGTTCCTCCCGCTCCATGTGGCCAGAGACCTGGTACAAAGGTCTGGCATAGTGGGTGTTTCCAAATCCTGGTGGTCAGCCATTCTGGTGACATTTGTGGGTTGCCTGCATGTGGAATTGCTGCAGTCATCTGACAGGGAGCTACTGTCAGGCACTGCCATACAGCTATGAACAGACCTGGGGTCCTGCAGTCCTTGGAAGGATGTTGGATTTGGGTTGGTGATGTCTGCAGGACAGGCCTATGCTTATACCATTCAGTAACAGCATTACTCTATCACTGAATTGTTTCCTTTCAGTTTCCTGATAGTTTCCCTATGTCTGTATCACTCTGCTGTGTCCTGTCTTACATTTTGATTATGAGTATTTTAAAGTAGTGAAGTCTATTACCCTACATTTAAATTTTCTTTAAAACTGACTGCTGGTAATTAACTCGTTTTTCATGGGATCAGTAAAACTGAAAGAATTAAACACAGATTTTTATAAGCTATGAAATCTGTATTTTGGTTAGCTGAAATCAAAGGGAATAAACATGGCAAAATATGTCGTATGGGAGCAATTCTTAAGCCATGAAAAATTGATTTAATATTTTTAGCCTCATTTAATTGCTATCAGAGAGGACCACTGTCATGAGTTATTTGGCCAAACTGCCTGCTCTTTCCCATTGTAGTCCACTTTTATTCTGTCAGTCTGAAAGCCATAAAAATAATTCTGGTCACCCACATCTGAAATTCAGCATTGCAAAGCAGCTTTAAAGCTGCATAATCTAAATCTAGAAATGGGCTTTACATAGTACGTAGCCCTGAATTCTTGATCTGCACAGTTAGTAACATTGCATTTTCTGATGTGGCTTTGTGTGCACAGGTCATCTCTCCCATCTTGCATATGTTAAAATATATGCTCTGTGTTTCAAAATATATTCTGTTGTTAGAAACCAGGAAAGAAAGGAAAGAAACCTAAATCAAAAGACAAGAACTTTGTTTTAATCTGCTGAAATGGTAGGCTGACACAGTTAAGTATATGCTTGTGGATATTGAAGCACTTGAAACAGAAAAAATCAAAATGGGGACTTTTAAAAATGAATCAGTGTTTAAAATAGTCTGGGCTTTAAAAACTGCTATAATTCCCTATAATTTTTTTTCTTATTTATTAACAATGCTGTTTCATGCCTGCAAAATATGTGAGCAGATTGCCCATTGATGCAAGTTGTTATAATTCCACAAAGTGAATGGACCCATCTTAGGATTTTCCAAGTGTTTGTTTTCTATTATCTGTAAAGTCTCTCCATACGTTCAGCATAACACTGAACAGAATATTTGTGTCCCCTCCTATTTAAGTGTATTGCCAGCATTATTTTATTCATTCAAATCTACACGTGTGTTGTAGGATTAAAGCATACTTCTACATGAGGTTAATAGTAGTTAATCATAGTGGTTCCCTTTTAACTTATTTTCTGTGAGAAATCCCCTCTTCCCATCTGCCAAGAAAGGTTACTTATGTACTTCCAACACTGTTCTTTATCTTCTTACACCTTTTGGTGTTCACCATTTTCCACCCTCCTGCATTAATCTGTCTGCCTAACTATCACATTGATGGATCAGAAACATGGAAGAGAATCATAGTAATGTTAAGTTTGGAAAAGGCCTCTAAGATGATCAAGTCCAACAGTCAACCCACCACCACTATGCCCTCTAAACCAGGACCCAAAATGCCACATCTACATGTTTTTTGAACACTTTCAGGGATGGTGGCTCCATTACTTCCTTGGTCAGCCTATTCCAATGCTTGACCACTCTTTCAGTAAATAAATTTTTCCTTATATCCAATCTAAATCAGATTATTATTTTTTTTAAATTGTTGACCATAACATTTCTCTAGGTCACCTTTTTGTCTCCTCCTGAAAGGAGGTGTGCGTTCTGACCATTTTTTAGTTTATTAGTTGTGTCAACAGAACAGAAGAAACTTTTTCTCTGATGGATCTGACATCCAGACAGCATACAAACAGACTGAATGATGTGTGCTACAGAAAGCATGACTGACAGGAGAAGTGTAGCCAGTAGTTGTCCATACCATTACTTCTTTTGGCTTTCAGAATCCTTCCTTGGGGAAATACTTTGTCCTGTCTTTCCATATATATCCCAGGTTTACACTCCTTAATAACATGAGTCTTCAACTCAGTGTATTGAAAACATATTTGGTAAAAGAATTAGAAAGGCCCTGTGAACCTTTATTTCCCTCTCTTTTTTTCTAGATCCCAAACTCATATGCAGCCTACCTTTCAGAACAGATGTGTCACAGTTCTTGCCTCCTGCATCTCCAGTGCATATAAATTCTTTCAGCTCTATCACCTCTGTGGCATTGCTGACATAGAACACTCTTGATCAATCCACTGTGAAAATTCCTGCTGCTGCCTTCATTTCCTCCTGTTTGGACTGCTGTAATTCACAGCTCTCAGGCACTTCACTGCTGTAATACTCTGCAGGACTGGTACTAGCACAGTGTGCTAGCATAACCTGACATGTTTTGGACTGTGACTACTGCATGCTTTAATTTCTAAAAGCTGTGGTAACTTTTTCCCTTCATCTATATCTGAGAATGTGAATTTATTAGCATGTTTTCACTGGGTTCATTCTCCTGAATCAGTTTGCATTGATAGTAGCTGATTGCTCCCCTGACCTCAAGTGTTGTGCCATTCAACCTCAGTTTTGTCTGCTACAGTAAATTTTTCATTTACTTTTAATTCCCAATCAATGATTCTGTGGGCAAAATTGCTGAGTGATTAAAAAAAAAAAAAAAAGACTATTAAATGGATAGAAATGGAATGCATGCAAAAGACTGCAATGGGGAGAAAGAATATTTTCATTAATGCAGAAATTATCACCTATTTCTGCTGCCTGATAGATAATTAAAGTAATTGAGTTGATCACAGGCCTTCAATTTTGTATTGCTTTGAATGGAAGCATTTTTAAATTCATCATTCATTATTCCTTTGCATGGACTGCATAATTTACAAGAAAAAAAAGTTACCGGACATAATAGACTGAACTTCTAACAATACCCTTGAATTTCACAACCATAATTAATCACCCACACTCATCTGCAGACATTTACATGTCTAACTCCATGCTGGCACTGGGAGACAGAACCTATCAGTATTATCACCTGCATTAGATTTCAGGCGCAAGAAATAAATTGAAATAATTTTCTTAAAAGGGCCAAATGAATTACTGTTCCTTAGCATCAGGGTGGCAGAGTAATGAGGGCACACTAGGCTTATGTTTTGTTATTTTTTTATGACAGAAATAAAAAAGCACAAGGCTGGTGAAATACAAGTGTTGTAGACTTGATTTATATACAGCTGCAAAGCATTGTTAGGGCTGGTTCTTTGTTCTGCTGAAGCTGGGTGTGAGTTTTGTGTTGAATTTACCCAGAATGAGTAAATGAGGACTGGGGTCAGGAGGGGCTGCCCAGTGCACCCTGTGTGCAGCTGTGGGATGCAGACTGTAAGGGGATGAGAGGAGCTTGGAGGTCTTTGTGACCACAGGTCTCCCATTGCTGTTTGCAGGATCAGACTCTGGTATAATGTTCAGAAAACATTTTAGGGTGGAGGGACAATGCATGGAATGCATGGTACAATTACAGTCACAGGGATATCTCTTCTGAAACACAGCAAAACCTGAGCACCCGATAGAGAAGTGGAGAACTCCATTTGGTGCTTAAAAACAATCAATCAAAAACACAAGCAGAAAAAAATATTGAAATAATGCATGGATCTTTGAGACTATCTGTCATCTTAAAATTCTGATGGAAGTAACTGGTCTAGAAGAACTTTTAGCTTTATAACTTGCCTTGGCAAATTTTACATGGTTTCCCTTTCCCCACATCTATACTTTTCAACCTTTCCAAGCTGTTTTTTTGTTCATTTGGTTTTAATTCAGTCCCAGTTCATCTTAATGCCAAAGCAATTCCTCTGTGGACAAAGAAGTGAGTGCGTAATGAAGGCACTGAGTGGTTCTTAAGGCCCTGTTTGTACTAGTAGGAAAAGCAGCCAAGAGCTGTTCTGGGACCCTAAGGCCAAATGACCTGGCACAGCTTGTGTCCATGCAGCTAAATGAATGTACATCTCCAAAACAGAACGACCTCATCCAAACTTATTGCTAGGAATAATCCCTGGCCCGTCTTGCTTGGTCTTTCTTGAAACTAAAGAATCTAAAGCCATGCCAGCTATTTTTTACTGTGGGGTGGTGTGTGCACACCTCTGCCTCTGCCCTGGGGATGTTTGATGGCTGTGGGTCTCACCTTTCCAAACTGGGCCAGGTGCAGTTGATGGCTGGCACTGGTCTTTCCTGTGAACTCCCACCAGTTTGCACTTTCAGGCTTTACATAAGATTTCCAAAGCTTTGTAAAGGTCTCCAGGCACTACTTGCACAGGTAGACTGATGAAAAATACAGGATTTATCATCTTCAAAGAATACATAGAAAATTAATCCAAATGAGGAAGAGAAATCTTTTCAGTATCTTCAATAATGACAAAATAGAGAGTTAAAAATACAGGCTTGCTCAATACATACGTATTTTCATGAATTATTTTCTTTTGAGATGTTTGTAAATTTAGGTGAAAACTTGCAACATGGAACATGCCAGAGAAGAGCAAAACCCAGCACAAAATGTTTTGTATCAGAGATCTTAGCGCAATAAAATTAAAGGCACAATGTAGAAAACTATTCTGTTTATCAAATACTTATTTAACCAGTTCACCCCATGTCCCAAGAGCAAGCAAATGTTACCCACTCAAATATCCTTTTGATTTGATTTTTGGTGGCAGGTGAAGCAGCACAGTTGGCTCACAGAGCTAGCATGGTTACCAGCTCATTCCTCAGCCCCAGTGGGGATGGAGGGGCCTTGGGAGGTCTCTGGCACAGCCCCAGCTGCTCAGGGATATCTCCAGTTGGGTCACAAAACTCTGGGGATGAAGACACCATCCCAGCTGGGCAGGCAGTGTCTTCTAGTGCTGAATCATCTCTTTTAGAGCAGAAATACTGCCTTAGGTCCTGCCACTACCTCTCACTCTTTAGCCCTGGGACCAGTGTTCCCCCGTCTCCTGCTCTCCACCTGAGGAGAGAGCCTGGTGCTGCCTGCCCTTTGGCACCAGGGGGTGGCTATTAACCCCCCTGTCCCAAACCTTCTCTTCTCCTGGCTAATCAAGCCCTCTTCTCTTAGCCTCTCTTCAGAGGCACTTATAAATGGTAATGGCAAAGCCTATTCCTATGGAAACATTTATTGAAATATTTTAAATGTTATGTTGATTTCTGTCATTCACACGAGAATCAAAATAAAGGTTTTTAGTGTTGGAAAAAAATTGCAGATATGTTCTGTGTTAAAATTTAAAATCACCTGATAGTTTTTAATTACTAGGGGTTTTTTTAATACTTTCTGCTGTAGTTGCTGTCTTCATCACAGATTCAGCTAAAGAACATTGACCTCCTACTCTTTGTGTAATGTGTTGTGAATGATGCAGCATGTGGAATGTCACCCCAGGTTTTCACAGGCTTCTGAAAACATACACATCTTGCATATTGGTCAAGTCTGACTGATTGGTAACCACAGAAGACTAAGCATAGCTGGAAAGAGAAGAAGAAGAACATGTATTTCTGGTTGGAAAAAGCCATTTTGTGCCCAGGATCAGGTTCCTCCTCCACCCTGTAGCTACCATGGCCCTGCTCCAGCCTCTAACCATCACCTACAGTGGTCTCCTCCTGCCACCTGCTTTCCTTGTCAGCAGGAAAGTCTATGGATGTATGTGTATGGATGACATATTTGTATTTCCCATTTGATGCCATTTGGTTGCAGAGGAATCTCCATCTGAAGTACTTTTTTAAAGCATTTATTTGGGATTTACAGCAGAATTAACCCAACTTTTTAGATATACTTAATATAATTGAAGAGGTGTTTGTCATTCAGTTATAGCTACATACAAGACTATACCAACAAGGTAATTTAAATCTCCCACAGAGACTCTCTGCAGTCTTTGCATCTCTTGCTTGTGCTGAGCATGCATGTGAGGGTCACGTTTGTGTGGGTAGAGCTCTGGCTCCTTATAGAGCAACTATAAAATATCCTGCAACTGTAGAATAAAACCTGTCTAGTCCTTAACTTGTATTTATCACCAGGGCACTGAGCCTTCTTTCAAATGAGGTATAAAGTTTAGCTCTGGGAGATCTTTTAGAAAATACATGTGGTAAGAACAGCCTGCAGCACTTTTCTGATCTACACGTGATGTGGTTTTCTTAGGAGATACTTCCACTGGTGGGAAAAATAGCACAAAGGGAAAGTAGCTTAAAGCGTGGCCCACTACCATTCCTTAATGCCTACAGCTTCTCCAGTCACAGGAAATCCATTTGATTGAGGTAGTTATTGACAGATAAACAAGGAGTGTTACAGAGGAGCTCTGATCGATCTCACATCCTTGTGGAGATAATTGCACTGTCAGTAGCTGAGGCATTATTTTACAAACTCCTAACAGACAGCTTAGGTAGCAGAGCATGGCTGTGTTTATTGTTTCTATGCACATTTGCTTTTAAAACACAAAGAGGTATCTTTAGAACAATGCGTCTTTGGGTTTTTTGAATGAGCAAGTAATGGTTTTGCTGGTTTCATTTTTATCTCTGTTATTTCGCTGCAGGTGAAGGCAACAGATGCAGATGCCGACCAGTTTGGTGAAATTGAGTATTTTCTTTATGATGGGTTCCATTATTATGAAAAATCCAAAGCATTCCAGATAGACCCACGTACTGGTCAGATCTGTGTGTCTCAGGACATTGACAGAGAAGGAGATCCAACCACTTATGATCTCTTAGTAAAAGCTACAGATGGGGTAAGTTTTGCCCTTCCATACTGCCAGATTTGTGGTTGCATTTGCAAATTTGAAAGTGCTGTGTATTTTTAAAGGAGAATGGAGTATCTGCAAATGGCATGATTTTGAATATTTCTTATTCCTAGAGAGGACAGAATGTGGTACTTCACAAAGCTTACATTTGGACCAAAATTGTTAAAATTGGCTGTGAAATAAAAAATCACTTCCAAACAAGTTGTTGGAAAACATTTTTAGGAAGTGTTTAGTCTCTGCATGCTTTCCTTCCATTCTTAGAAACCACTGGACTCCAAGTAACCTCTGCTCCCTACTTTCAAGATGGCCCCAAGATAAACCACTGACCTTGGGCTAGAACTGTGTGCCTGCTGGGGGTGCCAGTGGTTTTCCTTGATAACTTATCTCATCCTTTCTAGCCACTGCTGCTGTGGCTGGGTGCAGCCTCCTTGCAGCATAGTGTCTGAACGTTTGCCCCCTTTAGAGGAGGAGCTGATACTTGGAAGTGGGTGTTCATGGTGCAGTGAGGGCAGGGGAGCTGGCTGTGCCTAAAATAACCCATTCCAGATCTCTGTTTGGCAAGGAGAGTATTTGTATTGGTGGGAACATGTGGAGATGCCTGGGTGATCTACTGGGCACCATGTAATAGAAAAGTTTGGTAACCTGACTTCTGAAAAGGATTGGAAGAAAATAATTTCTGGGTTCATTTTGTTATGAAAGTATCCAAAGGGTATTTTGACAGGACCAGAAGGATACCAGCAGGTACCTTTATTCATCATTATTAATAATATTATTAATAAATTAATATTTTTATTATTTATTCATAAATTCACTTTATTCAGCTTTGGTAGTGAACTGTGAACAGGTTGAAGGAAAAGGTTACTGGTTGGTTGCAAATGTTAAAATTAACATAAGAACACTTTAAAAATTACTGGTTCATGTAATTCAGGTCACATTTTGCACATTAAATGGTATCAGCTTACACTCTCTTCATTTCATACTATAGACATTAATCTTGAATTTAATATCTTGTCCTAATCATGTCTAATACATTTTTTTAATGCAGTTGTGCTAGAAAGGCTATATTTTTCATAAAGGTCTCTGCTTTTTGTTACAGTACACCGAAGAAACTTGGTTAACTCTAACTTCCATATTAATAAACAGATAACTTAAGTAGCTGCAGTTGGTGTTTGGTGTTAATTGTTGCATTTTGAGAATGTTGTGGCTGAGGGTATATTTGTATACAAATGTTGAATTTGTATGTATATGAATAGTGCCTTTAGCAGTGTGCCTGCTTTTCCTCATAGATTTCTTTTGAGGAGAAACAGTTATACAAGAATATATTTTTGATTGTGCTTTTGTTTCATGGCAGTATATTACTTGAACATCTAAGATTTTACAAATGTAGATTTAGTTTTGTTTTTTTTTTTAGGATTTCCAGCAGAAGTAAGTCTGTGTGCCCCTTTTAGATATTCTCTGATTTATGATTGCTTTCTTCAAAATTCCTTTCTAGGCACAATTTTATAGAATAAGCTTGAGTATAGAGTTCCAAGTCTTGAAGAATAAAACAGTCAATATAACAATGTATAACAGAAAATTAGGTATTCTGCTGTAGTTTATCACTTCATTTTTTCTCTGCTATACATGGTTTGAAGATGTAAAGGGCATGTGGACATATCTAAAATATGAAGGTTAGTCTTATTACTAAAGGGTAAGTGAAATCTGGACAATAGCAGTGGAATTCTGACAAATTCTTTAGGTGTCCTGTCTGGTTCAGAAAATTATTTTGAAAATGTGAAAGAAAATGGGCTTATATGAAAAAAGCTTGATGTATTTTTTTGTTAAATTATTGCACTAGTGATAAATCTTACATAAATAGGTAAAGGAAAAAGCCAATGCATTGAAACTATAAAGTATTTAATTTAAAAATGTATCTGTGCTTTATCTTCTTTTAGGAGGCTTGTGTTTTCAGAAGTTCAATAATGGGGAGAATTCAATTTTTGATTGTGTTTTCTGTGACAGGCAGGACTTGATCTTTTTACTGGAACTCAGCACTTTATAGACCTCATTGATTTCTAAAAATTAGCTTATCTGGCACACAAATACTAAAGTACCTAAATTGAATATTTATTGCAAATTTTTAGTATACGTGAACTTATTCTGAGCCACTTTCCACTTTTGCAGTGAAATTGTAGTAGGTTATTTTATCTCTCTGCATTCTGCTGCTGATTTTGATGGATTCAAGACATTAGGTGTGAGTTTCAAAGTAGAGGCTGTGATCAGGGGAGAAATGTGTACAGAAGAGACTGAAGGGTCACTGTTGACAAAGAGGAGGGAGAGACATGGAAAGGAAAGAAAATAGCAAAGTTAATTAGAAATGAGGAGTTAAAGAAGGTATTTCCCAGGTGGTGCTGTTTATCTTACAGCAAAACGATCAGGTTCCCCCACCTGTTCATGCCTTCTCCATTACATGGCTTTGGAAGCTTGTTGGTTGTGTCTTTTATGAACTATGTAGAAAGAGTAATGAGAGAACTGCAGATGAATTTAAGAGCTCATGGAGAGGCAAGTTGAAAGCAGATTCTGTTAAAGTGATGTCAAATAAACATCCTGTGAGACCTTGTGGGAGAGATCGTGCTGATTAAGTGTGGGCAAGGCTGATGGTAACAGCTGGCAATGCTGATTTTGGTCCTGACATCACTTATTTGACATACATATGTGGTGGTACTCCTTAAAAGGCTTTTATGTGAAAATAAATCATTTCACTAGGTTTATAGAAAGGTGTCTGCACTGAATCTCACAGTATTTGCCTTCTGAACTGTTGGCAGATTGAGAGCTGGTCCATCAGTGAGGGTGACCCTCCTGGATTCACATGCCAGCTGTGCCTGGGACACCCTTCATTCATACTGCACCCTTAGTCACAACAGCTCCATTTCTTCACTTGTGACAGATCAGAGGCAATTTCAGTAGGTATTTTGGGGTCTTTGAATTTAAAGTCAGCTGGAAATGTCTTACAGTGGATTTTTTTTCTCTCTGAAAAGAAAAAAGGAAAATCAGATGAGGGTATGTTGCTTGGGGAACGTCCACAAACACTTGAGAGAGATTTAGGTGAAGCATACTATAAAAATCAAATCTTTCAAGGAAGAAAATGCAGAAAAGCAGAAACTTTTTTTGGTTTTGAGTATGTGTGACTTGAGTCTGGTATGTTTGAATTCCTTTATTTGGCTTCTTTGTATTTGCTTTCACAATGTCACAAGTGGACATCCATTGTGTGTTTTTCCCCATCCACCAGGGAGTTTCCAAAGTACTATATAATCTTCCTTTACACTTGTTTTGTGTAGTTGTGCCTTAAAGGGTTTTAATGTGAATTCATTTTCTTGGGGGAAGCCTTTTTTAAAAATTTTATTTTACTTTTTTTAACAGCAATAAAATTTTGCTGATGTACAATGGTAAATTTTATTGCTATGTAGCATGCATAATTCAATCTTTTTGTTCATTCATTTGCCTTTTTATGCACCCTTCTTGCAATCAAAAATCCCAGTAATGCCTGCAGACGTTAAAGAAAACCAGTGACAATCCAGAGAAATTTAGTGGGAATAATGCAAATTTAAATTCCGGAGGGTGGCATCTGTACTATCTGCTTACAGTCAATGGTTTTCTGGTCTTCAAAGCCAAAGTCTGAGTTCACAGAAACACAGAATCATCCAGGCTGGAAAGGACCTCTGAGATTATTAAGTCCAACCCTTAATCCACTACCACTGTGGTTCCCAGACCATGGCACTGAGTGCCACATCCAGTCTCTTCTTAAAAAATTCCATGGATGGAGAATCCACCACCTCCCTGGGCAGCCCATTCCAATGTCTGATCACCCTCTCTGTAAAGTATTTTTTCCTAATATCCAACCTAAACCTCCCAGGGCACAACTTAAGTCCATGCCCTCTTGTCTTACTGGTAGCTACTTGGGAGAAGAGCCCAAACCCCCTGGCTCCAGCCTCCTTTCAGGGAGTTGTAGAGAGCGATGAGGTCTCCCCTGAGCCTCCTCTTCTCCAGGCTGAACACCCCCAGCTCCCTCAGCCTCTCCTCACAGGACTTGTGCTGGATCCCTTCACCAGCCTGGTTGCCCTCCTTTGGACCTGCTCCAGGACCTCAATCTCCTTCCTGAACTGAGGGGCCCAGAACTGGACACAGGACTCGAGCTGTGGCCTCACCAGGGCTGAGTACAGGGGCAGAATCCCTTCCCTGGACCTGCTGGCCACGCTGTTCCTGATCCAGGCCAGGATGCCATTGGCCTTCTTGGCCACCTGGGCACACTGCTGGCTCCTGTTCAGCTTCCTGTCAATCCAGACTCCCAGGTCCCTCTCTGCCTGGCTGCTCTCAGCCACTCTGTGCCCAGCCTGGAGCTCCCCATGGGGTTGTTGTGGCCAAAGTGCAGGACCCGGCACTTGGCCGTGTTGAACCTCATCCCGTTGGAATCAGCCCAATTCTCCAGTCTGTCCAGGTCCCTCTGCTGTCCCTCAATCCAGCAACAGGCATCTCTGTAGGTAACACAATGCATGGACCAGCATATCATCTCTCTTCGTAAGTGCAGCAAGAAGCTCAAAAAACTGTAGAGCACATGCAGGGTGTTTACTACTCCTGCATGGGCAGGGACACCTGCCACTAGACCAGATTGCTCAAAGCCTCATCCAACCTGGCCTTGAATACTGCCAACACTTGAACAAATTCTTTGGGCAGCCCGTTTCAGTCTCACCACCTTCACAGGAAAGTATTTTTTCCTACTGTCCAGCCTAAATCTCCCCTCTTCAAGTTTGAAACCATGGCCCTTTGTCCTCTCTCTACACACCCATGTAAAAAGCTCTACCCCAGCTTTCTTGTAGCCCCCTTCAGATATTGGAAAGTCACTGTTAGGTCACTTAAGAGCCTCCTCTTCTGTAGACTGAACAACCCCAACTTGCTCAGCCTGTCTTCACAGGGGAGGTGCTCCAACCCTCTGATCATTTTAATGGCTCTCCTCTGGACTTGCTCGAGGAGCTCTGTGTCCTTCTCATGTTGGGGACTCCAGACCTGGGCACAGTACTCCAGGTGAGGGTCTCACAAGAGCAGAGCAGAGAGGGACCTCCCTTGTCTGACTGTCTCTGGGGTTTTTGATGCGGGCCAGGACCCAGTTGGCTTTCTGGGTTGCAAGCGTGCACTGACATGGAGTTGATTGTGATCACATCTGTACTGTTTGCTAAAGCTTATCACTGACTAGTTCACTCAGAATTCTGTGCTTCCCTACACAGATGGATGTTACCCCTTTTTGCTAGGAATCAGTCTTTCAGAATTTATCTTATATGCTTTGAGAATGTTTGCATGGGCAATTGAAATGCAAAAATGTGAAAAGCTTAAAAAAGAGAGGAAAGACCGAGCTTTTAACTTCACCTATCATGCATAAACAAACCTTGCTGTCAGAGGATGCTTGGCTAAAGCTGTCACATAGTACTGACTCCAATACTGTGCCTGGGTTTCTTCAAACCCATGTGTTTTGTATGTAATTGGATGTAAAGACATTAAAGGGCTTTTGCTTTGAATAGCAGACTTACCATACTGAGGAACAAGTAAGCAGTTCATTGGAATAGTAGGAGTAGCCACATGATGGTGTGTTTCCTTTTAAAAAAAAAATGAAAAAACCAGAAAATTGAATGGGCATAAATCCCAATTTGATGGGATGAGATTTTAAGTGGAAGTTTTGTCATGGAAAGAAGAGACCAGCCTTGGGCTCCAAGGCTGAAGTGTAATGATACATTTTGGGGTAATTTATAGTGTATTCTAAGTTCCTTCAATTTGCATCACTCAAAACAGATCATGAAATTGTCAAAGTATAGTATGGTGGCTTTTATGTTACTGCTTATATTTAAACTTGTGGCAGAATAATTTATTAAACATACAGCCTCTGCCAGTTACATAAGTTGGTATTTATTTAGACTCCCAAGGGCTTCTAATTGTACAGAAACATTAGTGCCTCTCTTGCTGCCATTCTGCATAGAAGAATACTTTGTTCTTCATCTCTTGCTTGGTAAACCATCTCTTTTTGGCAAACCACACTGCTTGTCCAGTTTGCTTTGTCCTTTAGGCTGAAGCCATTGAAATGTAGAGATAAGAGCTCAACACTCACAGGCAAAGCTTCTAAAGAAGCTAAGGCTGTACTCAGTATCACTTCATTTTGATAACATTGCAACTTGAAGGTGATGTATCTTTCAGGTTTAACATAAACACACAAAATAAACTACATCTTCATGTTAGAGATCCTTTATATCACAGTTTAGTTTGGAACAAAAATCTGACAGCAAAATTCACTGACTAAAACGTTTGAGGAAATCTTGATGGATTGATAAGCATTTTATAGCACTGAGGTGAAGACATGCAGCTATTTGAAGCAGCACTATTTGTACTGACTAAGCTAGCAAGTCTCTTCTGCCAAAGGCAGTATAAATTTTTTCTTGAGTCATAACAAGGAGGTGTACTAATAGTTGTATATATTTGCACAAATTTACCCCTGCCAGAGTAAAAAAATATTACTTGCGGTATTTTGACTTAGTGGTAGTTTCTTATGTCACACTTTTGCTTCATGAGACACATAACTCTCAGGATTCTGACAAATAACTGACAATTAGGACTTTTTGTTGTACCAAACAGCCCAACAGTACTTAAAAATACTTGTTTGAGGAAAGGTATTTCAAAACAAACAGCTGTGGCTTTCCGCTGCTCGTAACACATTTTGACAAATGTAATTTTTTGTCAGCAACAGACTTGTTTATATCAGCCTTCATAATTTGGAAGATTTACTGTGTTGTACTCCCTTCTGAGTAGATAAAATATATTCATATGGTTAGGAATAGGAACACTTTATTTCTTCTCAGTTGGGATGATACTTAAAAATTTTCATAGCTGGAACAAGAACTGGGCCATGATCAGTTAATATTGTACTCAGCTTGTGTAAGGGAATAAATGGCTTCTCCTGTAAAAGGAGGATCTTTCTCCATCATAAAACTGTGTCTGTCTTGTGAGAAATTAGGTAAGTCTCCTACTTGTTTCCCTCATAAACCTAGAATTAATCTGTTTCCAAAGAGTTTTCAGTCTTTACATAACTCCATAGGATAAAAACAAATTGGCTGGAGAGTGAGGGGGAGGTTCATGTCAGGGAAAATACTTATACGGGGAGTCCCAGGTTGTGGCACAGAGTCAAAGATGCTCCTCATAGAGGTAAGGTCAGTGCTCTGTCTATTACATGTAATTAGCTCAGTTATATACAGACAAGTGTGTACGTGGCATTCAGTGATTGGTTATCACGTGGCGATCACGCTCCTGACATTCAAGCTCATTGGTTAATTAGCAATGTCCATGTGCAGATTACACAAGGCTGTTTTGGTCAACTAATCTGCTGGCGCCAGGTTTCTGCCTCCAACTTCTAACTTCTGCACGTAGCTCTTCTTTTTTTGTAACTTTGCAGTTGACCTTGCAGCTGGCTTCAAGGTCCTTTAGCTCAATATGATTTCTAAAACCACGTTGTCTTTTATAAAACAGCATTGTTTAATACTAGAGCTAAATCAGCATAAGTTTGTAAAACAGCATTTTCTAAACAAATAAAATTTTTTAATACTACCAGCATTTCTCATGGCTCGTTCAGTATATGGCCTATATGGCCGTTCTTTTCACAGAAACCCCAACAGTTTTGTCTGTTTAGCAATATGAAACTTGGAAGAAACAGTTTAACACAAATTCTAATGAGTTTTTGCAGCTTGGTTTCATGCTGTTCCAAACTTCACCTTGTTTAGATGCTTTTTGTTCTTGACTTCACTTCTTCCTTGTCCCTCTTCCCTTAAAAATATTGTTTCTGACTCCTGTTCTAAAGTACCTGAAAGCTATGGAGCTACAGAGCATCTTTTGACAGTGGGTTTGAACAGAGCACATAGGGCAACTCCCCTTTTAAGATTTCCATCCTGCGGAAATTTAAGTGTTAGGGAAGGAACTTACCCTGAAGTGGGGTTGGGCTGTTGGCAGTGAGCCCACTAGATCTGCACATCTTCACTTCCCCACATCAGCAGAGAGTTGTCTCAGTAGTTTGAGACTGGTTCTAGCCCAGCACCCTGCAAAGTCCTGGTCTTCAGGTGCATGTCCTGGCTGCTGGCTGCCTCCATGGCAGTGTGAGCCCTGGAAGCATGCCATGCCTTGTTTTCTTTGGAAGAAAGCCCAAGCACACCCAGAGGATGTGGGCCAGATCTGTAGACTGGTGAAACATAGATGGCTGATGCACAAAACCATCTTAATTTGCCACATACTTGAGCTTTCATGGGGATGTCACTGCCACCCAGCAGATGTAAGATGACTACATGGAAGAAAAAAAGGAACAAGCCAGAACAAAGCAAACATCCCTATGGAAATGTGGGGAGGGGTGGGGAGTATGCAGATAGTATTTCTGTCCAAAAGTAGGTCCTGATGTATAAATGATAAGCAAACCTTCAAGAATAGTCTTGGGGAAGACTGTTATGTTGTAGGGCAAGTCTAAAGGTGAAGTATCCAGTCTGAATCATTGGGTGGTTTTGTGAAGGTCATGCTTAAAAATAACTGACATGAACATTTGGGTTGCAGAAATATGCAGCCTAGCTATTTTTTTAATATTATAGCTACTCTGACCTCAAAATTAATTTTGGATTTGCTTAGCATAGCCTGTCACGTGTCCACAGCAATATCTGATCTGTGCCAGCAGTTTCAGCAAGTGGCAAATTGGGACAAGCACAGCACTCAGCATGACTTTGAAGAGCACTGGATTTCTCCTGAGCCTGTATCGTAATGTACTGCATCTGGCATGTGGAAGACATGCACACGTGTGCTTCTGTGTGGCTTTCTTGTACACCTCAGTGCCCCAGCATCCACTATCAGCTGTGCAACAAGTAGAACTGCTTTCTTTTAAAGATGTCAGTAGTTGTTATGGTTGTAAAATAACCTTGGAAATATCAATCCCTCCAAAGTGATGGAGTGGTCTACAGGAGGTGTGAGGCAGTGCCTCTGAGAAGTAAAATGCCATTTGTTTCACTCCAGGTGCTGCGGGGCCTACATTTCATCGCTCACAGAACTGTCTTTTTTCCAGATTGTCACAAAATTCAGTGCTTGGCAATGGCAAATTTTGATTTTGCCATAGCATAGTTTGATAAGCCAGCTTGCAGTTACTCCTTGCTTCTCAGGTTTCAGTGCAGCACAAGGCCAGGCATGGTCCTGTGGCTGCCCGAGTGCTGTTCTCAGTAGACTCTTGATGGGCACCTGTATCAGGAGCTTGAGCCATGAGGAGAGCAGTGCTGGGGTTGTGGAGAGGTATGATGCTGAAACTGGGACTAGGGTCTGCCTATTCTCCCAGTTCTTCATGCAGAGAAAAGAAACGAAAACAGAGAAGCTGAACCAGCCTCCCTAAAAGGCCCAGCGAGACAGCTTTCCCTGCAAAATCACAAATGCACGTCAAATAATTGTACATAATTAATTATAAGTTTTACATAAATAAGTTCGGCTTTGTGCTTCAGTCAAATTTGGCATTGTTCTCTCTGTGTACAGGAAGTAGAGGTGTGGATATGCAGACACACTGTAGACACACTGGCATGGACATTATATATATATACACACACATATATACACATAAATATATGTGGTCTCACTTTTAAATTTGAAAGACTCATATAAGAAAGAAGTTACTTCTGCTTTTCTGGAGAACCACAGTTACATGTGTTTCTGGGACAGAAAGCCCTGATTTCTTTATAGAAGTGGTGTTTAGGGGATTACAGTAAAAGCAAGTGAGCCTAACCTAGCAAGAATTTGACATGTGTTGTACTCATTAGTTAAGCAAAAATAACTTTGTGTTCTGGCCTCACCATTCTAACAAGTTGAATTTCTTTGTGTACTCGGTCAGTTAGCCCGCTTGAGGTGTTCTGAGCAGTAGCTTGCCTAAATGCAGTATCTTGGGGTATTAAAGATACACTTAAGTGGTTTTAACAAGTATTTTCATTTTTCAGTAGTGCACGTTGAGTTTCCTAATGATGGGCTGAAGCCAGATATATATCATTCTATTGTGTACACTTTTAAAATTGACCTTGGTTTTTGTTGTGGTTTGGTTTTTTTTATTTATTTTTCTTTATGATTTATCCAATAGGGTGGGCTGAGTGCCCAAGCTTTTGTTCGCATCGAGATAGAAGATATTAATGATAATCAACCTGTTTTTGAACAAGCCATCTATGTGACAAGCATCAGCAGTCACACACAGCCAGGAACAGAGATCATCAATGTTGCTGCAACAGACAGAGATTCAGGAATATATGGCATTGTGACTTACCAGCTGGTCCCAGGAGAATTTTCTTCTTTTTTCACAGTGGATGCCTCTACAGGTACTGTATGATTCAGAAAGGCTATAATTATATAAATACCTTTTTCTTGATGTTGCTTTTTTTATTTGGAGTCATGTCATACAGGTTGAAATCAGATTCTGTGGAAAAACAAATCTAGAGGGAGGTGAAGGATTCAGGTTTAGCAGGAAGCCTTTGCATTCCCTGGAACAGACAGGAGAAGGGGAAACAATGCCAGTACAATGCAGAACAAGAGATATGCCACTTGTCCAATATTTTCAGCCCTAAGTCCATCCATCATTGTAAGAAATAATCAAACCATTGTTTTTGCAATAATATCTGAATTCCTGAAATGTTTAGGTTTTACCCATGAGGAACAATGAAAGACCCTTCAAGATGCTTGTCCTTTCATTTCATAACTGTTTTTGTCCTAATCTTCTTTCCCCACGTTGTGCTAGGGTAAGTCCCCCTTCTGCTTAGTCTTACAGTATCCAGCTGTGATTAACTTTGTAAATGTCTTTTTCTGCCTTTTATGTCCTGATGTGACTCTGCATCCATCTGGTTTCTGGAGACATGTTTAATGAAGGAATTATGATAAAAGCAAGAAAACAATAATGACAAGAGTAAATATGGATAATTTTTTTGAAGACAGGTCGACTCTCACTGGTTGAATCACTTTTCCCATGGCCACAAAGCAGCCCCTGGAGTCTGCTTTCTAACCTTAGGATAATTACCAGTGTCAGTGGGAAGGAACGCAGGCACTGTAGCTACAAATGTCCATGGTGTCTTTCAGAGAGTGGTTTTAATTAAGCTGCATCTACCATTTTACGTAAGACCCATCCTCTGACCACAAATATATCATGATCAGCAGTTTTGCTTCATGATGGTCAGGGCACTGGGGATTATTTTATATGTTTTAAAAAATGTTGGGGCTGTTGTACACACATATATTGGCATATGAAACATTGAAAGGCTCTATGCTTTCAAAATGGTACTAATTTTCACTTTCTTACACGATCTCTAAAATATTCTGATGAACAGAAGAAACTAATCTTCTTAGGAAGCTGGTCTGCTTGTCTTGGCTATGTCAGAATTGATTTAACCATGGACTTCTAACTGCCTGTCTAATCAGCTTCTCTGGGGCATAACAGATGTCAAAAATATATAGGTCAATCCATAATTAGGGAGCTGGATCTCCACAGGCATTCAACTGGTCATTTTAAAAATGCCCCAGCAAGCTTGTCAGAGACACCCCCTGTGGTTCATACTAGCAGCACTGGTTTTGCATCAGTCCTCTCTCTGGAAAGGTTTTTTCCTCAGATTGTGACCTTTTGGCCTTTTTTTCCAGTTTTGGCACTTTGTATAGGAAAAATGTCACACTTAATCGTGAAGACCGTGTAAGTTTGTAAGTTACTATTATCTTGCAGATCTATCATCATATTTTATCAAAGACAGACCAGATTCAGGGTGAAGTTTCTTGAGATCATTATTGCTGACATTTCATCATGAAAAGAGCATTTAGGTCAGAGACAGTATTCCCAACATGATGCTGCTTGGAATCTGATTGCACATAATCAGTTCTCCTGAGTAATTCACAAGGTCAGGCAGTGTCTAATTTTACCTTATTAACATTAATGGTGCATGGTGGTTTTTTTCTGAACAATGCACTCTTTCCTTTTATATTCTTGCACATCTCCCTGTAACACTGCTTATGCCAAATGCCAGGTCCTGCATCTCAGTCACAACCACCTCAAGTAATGCTCCAGAGTTGGGGAAGAGTGGCTGGAAATCTGCCTGGCAGAAAAGGACCTGGGGGTGTTGGTCAACACCTGGCTGGACATGAGCCAGCAGTGTGCCCAGGTAGCCAAGAAGACCATTATAAACAAAATAAGCATTAAAATTGCCAATATGTCACACACAGTTCTGCAGTCTTTGCAGGTTAATAGCTGTGAAACTATTCATTATTCAGAGGGAGATGAAACAAGTGACTGACTTTTAAGGCACAGAAATTTGAGCTCTTCCTCCTTACTTCTTGTTAGGACAGGGACGTTTTCCAGTTTTTGTCATACAGATGTATGACATGCTCTGATGTATGGCCTAATTTAGATGTTTTTCTCTGGCAGTTATGTGAAGGTCTTTATGTAGTTATGTGGATGGCATTTGGTGAACAGATAGCAATGGATAAGTATGACAAAAGAAAGGAATTCTTCAGGAGATAAATCCTCAAATCCATAAGCCAAACAAAGTCACATTAGTGTTGGTCTTTGATTTTCTGATCTTGCGAATGTGCAGTCTGTTACTGACATACTTTGTGGTTTTCCAGTTTGCAGTGTGGCCCATTCTGTTTTATCTGCTCTTTTCAGTGTTAGAGGACCTAAAAGTAGGCACAGCAATGGTGTTGTTATCTTCCATGAATTCACCTTTCTAAAAAGTTTTTCTTTTAAAAAAGTTATTTATTTGTCACTGATAGAACGTTTAGAAATGAGGAATGAAAAAGTGCGTTAGTCTTTTTTTTCATATCATATTCATTATAGTCCTTACCATTCTAAATAGAGGTGGACAGAGGTATTTTCAGTATTATGTAATTTAAATTAATTATTAGCTAACAGTTTGTCTCATTTCACTACAATATATTAAATTCATATGCAAGATGGCACTGTTCTCCATGGCATATCTAATTTCCATTTTATGGCATTTAGGTTGTGGATTTGAAAATTTGTCTCACTCTAGATTTCTTCAGTGGTGTTTTTGGAGTACTGCAGTTAAAATACTTAGTAAAGATTTATTTTTTTTCCCCCCATCTTCCCTTTCCCTTTTTTGAGGGACATGGGTAAAATAATAACCCAAGTTCTTCACTGCTATGGCTTTCTTCTAGCTGTTGCTAGAATTATATGGATGTATCAAGAAAGCTTTTAGCTTTGCATTATAAGCTGTGTTCACAACACAGGATATCATACCATCTGCTCAGCTAATAACTGTATAGAATATATCCATGCTTTTGATGCATGTATATTATGAGGCCAAGACACATCCAGGATCCTTGAAGGAGCTTTGTCTTTTATTTCAAGCACTCTGACATGTGGATGTCATATATAGCTAAATTCAATGGGAATGGAAAGGAAGAGTCTGTTATTAGGCAGACAGATTTTCCATCAAAAAGTTTTCTGCATTCTAAATAAGTCTATTTAGTGGTATTTTTTTCTATTTTAGCTTTAGATACTTTATTGTTTGTTATATGCTCTTATAACCATAAATAACATTTGTGTTTCCCTTTGAGGAAAAAAAATAAGTATTTCTCATGTGATTGATGAAAGAATGTCCACAAGAAAAACCACTTCAAGAAGTGTGTAACTAGAAAAATGTATGCATAAAGAACTGTAAACTAGTTCCTCTGCTAGTTCGTGACTCTTGCTATCGTTTGTTTCTAGTGGTGGTGTAAACAACATATTGGCTTCATTATGTTTCCTTTTGTAGATATCTGATCTTGCATGATCTATGAACAGCACTCATGAATTGATTGGAACAGAGCAAGTTGAAGAGCTCCTCAGGCTAGGGAACTGTTTGCTCTATGTTATGTTTGTTTGTTTTCTCATCATTACCTAACGAGCTATCTGTAAGGCATTGCATTTATTTATATTGCATTTATATGGTTAAACAGGTAATGAAAAATGTAACTTACAGGATACAGTCACAGGTGTGGTAGAATACCTGTGCAGTGCTTAACTTTAAGACTTTGGGATTAACAATTTAGTTTATTCAGTTGTTCAATAATAATTGAAACTTATGTTAGAAGCATGAGTATTTTCCTTGGCCCAGAGGCACATAACTCACTTTCCATTGATCTTAGTGACACTCTTCTTGAGAGCTGGATAAAAAGATAGTTATCCTGCTGTAGCCCTGGTTCAAGCAAACTGTTTCAAATCAGTAAAACTAGAATAGCCTTTGAAAATTGTTTTGGGCTGGTATGACTTCATCATGTCACATCTCTATGTGGGGAGAACTCTCATGAAGGCTAGGTGAAAGGCAGCAGCCATTGGTTTATGTTAATTTGAAGATATTAATGATTTAAACTTTGTATATAAAGAATGTAGAGAAAGTAGCATTCACACAGTGTACATTATATAAGTATGGGCATATAACTTGGTTTCTCTTCTTTCTTTAGATTAAGATATTTAGGCTCGTGTTTCTGTGAGTCCTACCTCTATTAGATGCTGAAAACAAAGGCTGTGACTGTCCTCCTTTGTCTTTACTACTAATGTTTCTGTGAGGAATTACAAAAGCCTTTGATTAACTTGAAGATACTTGGATCAACCTTTTGTCATGATACTGTGTGTTGCTCATTTATGCCAGAAAATGGATATTGAGAACAGAGGGTGAAGCTTTGCTACAAGTGCTGGTTGGTAGTTCAGTTTAAAAAAATTTCCAGCACTAAGTACAGCTTCTGCAAAATGATCATTCTTTTGAGGAGATTTTTACTTGCTAAAAAATGAGTGTCCTTTAAGATGCATTCTTATTCATTTTTAACTGAATAACATGGGGCAATGTACAACTAAAATGTCCTGGGAGAGATGGAGAGCAGTCTAGGATCTTAGTCTGTTGGAGAAGAAGGAAGGAGATACCTGAAGAACAGAAAAATTTAAGAATATAAAAATTATTAACCTAATCAGCCAAAGGGCAAATTTAAGTCCAGTATCTTTTCTCCAGTGCCTGGTAATGGATGCAAAAAGAGGGGTTAAGAGTAGAGCTTGTGCTGAATAGTCCCTCCACTGATGAATCTTTCTTTGTTTGGAAGTGTGTGTTTTAGTTCTGCACTACACCCATTACTGTACTATGCACCATATGTAAATGCAATTTAATGTCAAACTGACTTAAAATAAACTTTCTGATTTGGTTCAGAGCACCAGAATGGACTCATTCCAGTTGAGGATGTTGACAAGTTTTGTCTTATTGAAGAAAATGGAAATGTAGTTGTTGAACAATCTCATCTTAGAAGACGTGCACTGTGTGAAAAAGTTTTGCTTTATTTTTTATTGCAATACAAGATTTAAAGAAATACTGAAGTTCCAAAATTTCTTTTGGGGAAAAAAATCCAGACTTTGCTAACTCCACGTATTATACAATGTTTAATAGACAGCAGATTGTAATATGCATTGAGGTAAAATGGCAATGCATCCTTTCTAAGGAAAACAAGGCAATTTTTTGTGATGATTAATGATGTTTTCATGTCATAGGGTAGGAAAAAATTGTTTATTTTTAAACTACTTTTGGCATTTTCATACAGCATGTAGTACATTTGCTAAGCATATGAAGAGGTTCACATGAATAACATTTAAAATTAGGAGTGTTTTATTTTGGAGCATTTTGAGACCATTTTTTTTAAACTGCAGCTCCTTTGATTACTGTTTTTCTGATGTTTTGGATGAACTTAGTAGAGTATTCAAAATGCTGTAAATCAGTGGAATATATCTGAGGCATTTAGCTCACTAAGTTATCGCCTTTGAAGAGTTTTGTATGAGTTAAGTCACAAAGGAAAAATTAGTGGTCTCAGCTACTTTGTGGACATTTAGCTTCACTGATATCTCATCTGAAGAAAAATTTAACATAAAGAATACAGGATACAGTATATTCTCCTTGAAGCACACAAAATTTTCCGTAGGAAGTATTAGAGTGCAAATTTTTTTTCGTGAATGTAAGCTCTGTAGCAAAACAGGATGAAAAAATATCCATAGTGCCAGTTTTCACTCTATATGTCTCATTTTTCTGTTATGAAAAAAATTCAGCAGAACTGACCATCTACAGTGAATAAAATTCCTACAGGCTATGTGCTAAAACCTCAGCAATGCAATAGCTATATGAGAGGTGTACTTGGGTTTAATAAATTTAGCAAGGCAAAGTATTTACAACAATAGTTTAGCCCAAACCCTCTTTCTTGTAATTTAGTCAATGTCAGATCTCAGAAATGGAGCAACCACTGGACGAGACAAAGAGTAAACTACTGTGACATTGTACTGCTCAGCTCTTGGTCTCCAAGAGGCAGGTGGTGTGGGCTGCTGATGAGAAAAGTGGAGGAAAAAAATTAAACCCAACTCTCCAATTTTGAAGGAGGAGTTTGTATAGTAAAGGTCAGATGATCAGCACTTCTCTTTGATAGAGACTGTATAGATCTTAAGTACACATGTACTTAATATACTTCAAGTTCTCAGTTAACCTAAACAAAAGAAGAAAGTGAGAGGTCCCACCAAGAGAGCAGACAGCTTTGGAAAAATGCCTATGGGCAGCTGAACTGTAAAATGTACATGGTAAGGGAGTGTATACAGTAGAAAATCAATTTGTGAGGGTTAAGATGAGCATCTTCAATGTTTCATAATGCTCTTAAGATATTTATGTGCTGTTCTTATATTTTATGTTAGGCTTCATTCTGGATCTGTGCTGGGAACATGTATTTTGTGGTACAGGGCCTTCAAGATGCATCTCTTGCAATCAATCATCTGGTTACCATGGCTGTCTAGTTTTGTTACCAGGTTGTGCACTGAGCTATTTCTGGATCTGCAGTCTGGCAGCCTGATTGAGAAGATCCTCAATTAAAATTATTCTTTTAGAAAATTTCAGTAAGTTAAGAAAGCACAGGTGACCTGGTGGGATGCTGTGGCAGTGCTGAACCTCTGTAGATTGCTTGAGGGATCTTTATCTTTGGAAAGACATCAGTTCACCAGGCCAGAGAATTACCCTCTCATTGGTGCATACTTTGATTTTTGGTATTGGTTTTTTTAAAACTCATGTTTTGTGTGGAAGTGTTCTCTTGGTGTGCAATAAGACAACAAACATATTCTGAGTCACTGTTATGTCAGATAAAAGGTAACAAAAAGAGGCAGAAACAGAGGAAATCTCTCTGTAATAACAGCTTATGTCTCTTTGGTTGCATGCTGCTTTACTGACAAGTTATCAGTTATTGTTTTTCTGGTAGGGAAGAATTATTCAAATATGTAATAGTACAATAAAGAGAAAGCTACTTCAAAGTAATACTTGTTTTTTCTGTAGATGATTTAAGATCCCTTCCAACACAAAGCATTCTGGTTCTATGTGCTCTCCTAAACTAGAAAACTATAGTCTCAAGAGAAAAAAGGTTTGCTTCCCAAATAGTTCATTGCAGGACTTGGTCTGAAAAGCATATCTGTGTAATACACAATCATTCTAATACTAGATTCATTCCCTGTATGTGAGGGAATGTGGCCTAACATTACCAGCTGATGCCCAGGTACATATTCTGCTTGTGAATAATAGAACTGCCTTATTTACTGGTTTGTGTGTTGGTGAATGCTTCTTAGCTGGCTAAAATTGTCTGTAACCTGTAGTTTTTTTAATAGCAGTGTCAAAAGCCTCCCCTATTCAGGGTTATGAGGCTTCTGTAAAGAACAAATGTAGATAGGAGATAAATATAAGTTGAGTCAATTTCTTATTATGGAAACATTAAAATACTGAATAGTTTAAAACTTGAAATAGTGCCTCTATTTGCTGAAACTGAAAATAATGCCTGAGCCAAAAGATTAAGCTTTTTTAAACCTTTTCCTATAATCTGAAGCTGTGTGTATTGCAGCAGGTAGACTGTAAATAACAGTGTAATTCCTCCTTAATTCTTTCCCCTGACAGTTATTAAATATCAACTCTTCAAACAGTCCCTTTGGCAGAGTTGTTATGGTTACTATCAAGAATGCAGCTTCACTAAAAAAGGTGCATTTTAAGTACAGGTAGATTGCTAAAACTGAAACCTGAATACAATGCTAAGATTAGAGGATGGGCAATGAGCCAGATAAAGTTAAATATAAATGTCAAGCAGAAATGCTATCATTCTTCCCTAGAACAATGCTGGCTTTTATGTTGATGTAAAGTCTACACCTCCTAACTGCATTCACCTCTTGGAGGGATTACCCTGCCTGTTGTCATCCTGAAAATTTTTCCAACACTTAAGAAGTGCATGAAAAGCAAAGGCTGAGCAAGACATGCTCTGAGCAGATCAGTGGGTCAGCACAGACCTACACAGTATTAAACAGGCTCCAGCTTTGAAGGTGAATTGGGGTGATGAACTCTACATAACTGTTTGCCATCTGCTTATTTTCTGAGCTGTGTGTCAGGTCGTGCCAGCTGACCTAGGATATTTGCTGAAGAAATACTGCTGCCATTTAAAGTTGTTAGGGTATTCAGTTTCATAGCCTAAGGGCACACTATTGATTGTTGCTGATTTTGTTCCTCTTTCCATGTTCTAAAGTTACTTTTTTTATTTTGTGAACAGTGAGAAAATGTTGGAAGCTATTTACATGTGTACACATCTTCATGCAATCCAGACTTTTTTATTGAAGTTAGTCCATCCTGATTTTTATCTTTGCCTCAGAAGTGCTTGACTAGTGGAAAACATCTTGTTTACCTCTGAATGACTATAAATGTAGGGCTGTTTTTTGCTTTGCTTACATGAAAAGTAAGTTTTTCCCCTCTGTGGAAAAACAGAGGGGTTTTCAAAGTAGCCTGCTAGATGTATGTGTGTAAATCCTACTGGGATAACCAATAGTATTTCTGCCACACCAAAAGTGCATTTGGTGAGTACTTTGGTGATGTTTGCTGTTTTAGTGTTAGCACTGAACACAGGATCACAAGGATGATCAGAAACACACTTTAAAAGAACCATTATATGCGGGTCCCTGTCTTCTGCCTTTACCTCTTGAAAAACAGCACTTAGGAGTGGGGTGCATCTCCCCAAAAGTAAAACAACAAAATCCCACAAGAAGTTTTTTCATAGCCAGAGGACTGTAGGTGCTGCAGAGTCTTGTCTTTCACAAATGTGTTTGCACATACAGAGTGAACATAAGCTCATTTATGTTCTGTTGTTGGTAGGCACAAAGCAGAAATAAAAACTTCTTGTTTGTGTCCTAGCGTGTGCAGTCAGTGGGGAAGGATGAAGCAGATGAAAGAATTAACAGTCAGGATTTTGCCTTCCAGTAGTTCTAGCTTTCACTGTACCTCGAATCCTCAAAACCGCTGTAGCAATTTATGCTCTCCAGTAAGCACAGCTTCTTCTGAACTTAAGCATCTGTAAATTGCAATGGGACTCTACTAAGCTAACCTGCCCTGAAGCAATGCTGCTCCCAAACCAGAGCCTGCAGTGGCAGCTGCTAACATGCAACCAGCATTGCAGATTCTAAAATGTGTATGCATACAATGTTAGGAGGTCTCTGGGTCATGGTTTTGACTAATAAAGTTTGGAATATGGAGTCATTTATACCCATGCAGATCTAGTCGAGAAAATGAGATTCCCAAAGTGTATTGCAGGTGGGTGCTAATGCTTCATCTGGTATGTAGTTAGTTACATGATTATCTGTGAGGCAGAATTGATTCCAACTCTCTTTTTTGCAAAATGAGGAAGAACCAGAGGTAAAATCTTCAAGGCACCACAGTAGTATTAAAAAATAAACTTCAAATAAGTGAATTAAATGTTATTAAAAGCAGCAGATAAGGCTGTCCATATATATAGGGAGCCAAGCTGTAAGAAAAAAAGTGACATTTTTCAAGAAGTGATTTCTTAAAGTAGAACCACACTTGTGTCTGCATGGTGCCCTGCTGAGAGGAGCTTTGGTCTTGGTAAAATATTCCTCACAGAGGAGCCATCTCATAATTCCCTTTTCACCCCCAGCATCTCGAGAAACTGTTTTTCATAATGAAAGAATATATTCTATACCACAGCAACCTAATTGTCTAATTGTAAAGTTCTCTGAAGCTGCAAAGTGCAGGCTGCAGATGACTGATGATAACATTAATAAGCTGCTGTCTTAATTATAGAATGGGAAAGAAAGGAAAACTAGGATTCATCTCCAGCCTGCTGAATGTGTGACTGACACAGAGAGTTCCTGCCGGGTGCTTCTTGCAGTTAGCCCCATGTTTCTGCCTTTGCAAGGTATTATTAGGGGATGTCCTTCACCAGACTTCAGAAGATCAAGTCCATCTAGCCAGCCTGCTCTGGTGTATGGTGGCAGCTGCTTTTCACCACAGTGGTCATGACTGTCTCTTTTAGTCACAGTCCTCTGTTTTTACCTAACCAAATAGAAATTAGGATCCCAGATGCTGCTTAACAGCTTCTTTCCCATCCTATGGGGCCATAACTAAGCTTAATGTGGCATATTCCCCAATAGATGAAAGCTCTCTCAAATGTTTTTATAAAATATAGTGCCAAGTTAATGCCCATATTACAATTGCTGAAAGAAACAGAACGGTAAAAGACAAATAGGGCTATGAAATTTCCTTCATATTATGGTTTTGAGGCTGGGAGGAACCATATGGAAGACATACACTTTTTACTTGGAATCTACCACTGTTCTCATGGTGTCCCAGGTCCTGTAAGAGAGGACTGAGTTGGCAAGATGTACTGACTATTCCCTCTCTCCTCGCAACACAGAAAGCAAAATCTTTTATGCATTTTTGTTTCTGTCTGCTTTCTGTAGCTGTACTGGCATGTTCTGTGCTATAATCTGTCTAGGTCAGCAGAGAAGGAGTTTCTGAAATATTTCTGTTCTACCAGGTCTTCAGAGTTCCTGGAGTAGAGCACTGTTTTCTCACCTTTTGCTAAGGGATGTCCTGAAATCTTCAGTTATTGCTTTGAGAGTAAGAATTTCAACAAGATGCTTTTCTGTAGAAGCTTTCTCACTTTTCACATATCTCCTCAAGTATCCAAAATGAAAAATAAGTTTTTGGCTTTGTCAGTAGAAAAATGCCCAATTGGTCAAGTTCATAAAATACAGTGCATTTTATCAGTTTCTTTTAATCTGACAGTGACAGTGTTTATATTCCTTATCTATACATCTAACCTCTGGAGAAATAAAAAAATAAAATAAAAAAAAAAAGTTAAACCTCATTTTCCTTGGAGCTACAGTTGCTCAGATTACCTCAGAAAATGCCAAAAGTTTGTCCTTGGAAGAGTATTTTGTTGAGCTGTCTAACTACTTATAAAAAAGCAATCATCAGAAGACAAAAGAAGAAAAGAAAAAAAAAGGCAAAACAAGGTTGATTCTTGGAAGTACATCATTTATTGGCATAGGAGCTGGGTAAACAATGAATTCTGAATCCATCTGTGACTCTTGAGCTTTTTCTGTGGTTTGTCACACTGGAATAAGTGTCCTTTGTTGTTAGGGGAGAGCATTCTTCCTTGATCCTGAAGACCTTTTAAATGCATTGTAAATATGTCAATGCACAGTTTATTATTATAATGTCCTGGCAGTGTAATTGGAAAGTATGCCACATGCACATTTGCATATTTATAAGGATTTTATGTATTTTCCATTATTCTGCTTTAAAAATGCATTGTGGCAAATTAATGTTGTGGCTTCACACTAAATTTCGAGAAGATATATTGTGATTGAATCACGCACTGGTTCTCCTAAGGCATTTTGAGTTAAATCTAATTTTTACCCTGTCTGTCAGATAGGACAACTAAATGTTCCACTTGAATGCTAAACATCATCCCTACTAAACCTGTCTTTACAGCCAGGAAATTATAAAGTTAGCTCAGAGTTTAAAGAGTTTAAAGGTTTGGTTATACTGAGCTGCTAGAGATTTGTGTCTTCACCAACATCTATCAAAACATAAAGGCTTTTAAAAAAACACCTGCTGATATGTAGAACATTGTCCCTGTTAGCTGAATCACTTGAGATTATGGCAGACTTTCTACTTAGCTCACTGCAGTTTCAGCATTTAGGGTACATTTGGTTGCAGTTGCCAAGAAGAATTTTCTTGCATTTTGTAACCTCTCATTTTCATTTTCTTCTTGTAAAACTTACTTTACAACAAGTTGTTACTCATTGTTGCAAAATCTGTGACCTCCAAAGCTCACAGAATATTGTGGGATTTTTGCCATGTCAGAAAAAGTGTGGGGTTTTTTCTGCTCAGCAGTAGAGAAGGTCCTGGGAAGGATAAGACAAACAAGTATTAATGCTCTCTCAGACATACATTCCCTTATTCTGCTTTTTATTCTAGCTGAATGCACTTGGTCTTCACTATGGGCCTCAGGTTATAATTTAGCTACACATTTTACAAACTAAAAAACATATTATCATCAGCTATGTGATTTAATGTGTTCTAATTTTTTAAATATTCAAGTTCACTTCATTTAGATCAGACATTTAGGAATGCTCTAAGGGCTAATGATTTATTTGTGGGTTTATATCTTAGTTTATAAATCCTTAATTTACTTGCAATGGATAATGAATGACTGTTTCTCACAGAGCAATTAAAATGTGTTAGGTTTGGGTAATTGTTGTGGACTGTTATGAACACCCCATAGAAAGCTATGGTTTGGATGTAACTCTCTTTGCTGGGACTGAAGTCTTCACTCAAATGAAGTTTTCTTTGATGGTCATACAAGATTTTTCTGTAGAAGATGACAGGACAGGATTCTTGCCATGTTCATTCTTTCTATCCATACTACCATCTTAGGTAATAATAGCTAGATGTGGGTGTCTGTAGTGATATACAGTGTATTTGAAAATTGGGCATAATTATCTGATATTACTAAAGATTTATTTTGGCACTTAGAAGATAATCTATTTGGAGACAGCTGGTCTCATTCATTGGAGTTAGAGGATGAAAATGTATTTATCTTGAGAAAGGCACATCCAAAGTCCTGTATTTCTGGACAGAACATTGCATTTTCTTTTTTTCAAAGAATAGCTTATTTCATGTAGTTTATATAAAATGTGCTAGCAGCTCACAAATTCTTCAGACCTTAGAATTTACTGTTACTATTTTACCAGCAACTTGTGATTAAAAAGCAAGCAATTACTTCCTAGATCTTTTCCACAGAGCCTGTTAATTCCAAGATTTTGAGGTTTCAACTTTGTTTGTCTGGATGTTTTATTTGGGTATTTTCCTATTTTCAGGCATTATTTACCTGATCTCAGCTCTCAGCCACCTGCCACATTCTGCACTCTTCCTTACTGTTTCTGCACGGGATGGGGGTGGTCTTCTTTCTGCCACCAATGCAGTTGTCACAGTAAACATCCTTCAGACTGCTTTGGCCCCTGCCACATTTGAGAGATCCCAGTATGTATTTTCTGTTCCCGAAGATGTACCTGAAGACAGCCCAGTTGGCACTGTAAAGGCCAGAGAACCTCCAAGTAAGTTGCATGCTCAGTATTTTGTATTTTTGTTGTGCTGGCTATTACCTGGAAATATCTACAGATAATTTTTTAAAATAAATTTTCACATTATTGACTCAGTCTTTCAGGCATTAAATAGTATTTACTGTTGTTATTTACAACAACTGGTGTAATCACTGCTGTGTCAGGATGCTCTTTAAAATAGGTAGCACTCTCCTCGTTGATCCATGGGGATTGGCAGCTGCCTCCACTTTTTTCCAGATTAATTTCTATAACTCTAAGTGTTGAGATGGGAAGCATGTTGTGAAAGTGTACAGAAAGGCCAGTATGATGCTGTGCTTCATGTTAAAGCATTAGCCATGCAAGATAGATCTCAGAGCAGTACTCATGAGCAGAATATTCAGAAGTTGTAGAGAATCTATGAGCGCTGCTGCAAAAAAGAAGCCACCTTTCCTCAAAAACAAACACACAACCCCAAAACAACCCCCAAACAAACAAATAAAACTGACCACTACCCACACACACACATTTCCCCAAAATATGTGTTGAGGTCCAGATGAATGTTTGAGACCTTTTGAAAATTTATTTAATCCATTTGGTTTCTTTATTATTTTAGAGAGAAAATGATTAGCTCCTGCTAGCCCTTAGACATAAAAGACCCTGTCCTGAGAGCCATTTATATTTGGTTCCTGTGCAGAGCAGTGTGAGCCATGAGTCCACATATCAGCTTGATAATAGATCTGTACATGTAAGGTGGTAGAAGCAGAGTTTTTATACATGGTTGATGATTGAGGTCCTTCCTTTTAATTTTTGGAGGGACAGTGCATTGACCACTGTCCTTGGGGTGAGGTAGCACCTGTGGAGTGACCTTGGTAATAATCCTGAACCTGTAGATGGTGTTTGCTAGGTGATGTATAAGCACCTGATATGTAAGGGTTATAGCAATGGTCATCCATGAATAATGTCAGTAAAATGCAGTTATTTCAGAGAACTGACACTTCTTTCATTCCTTGCTATAGTAAATGCCTGTGTGTAATAAAATTACTCTCATAAGACTAATTTATTGGGGTATTTTTCTATATTTTAGGTCAGGGAAAAGCAAGAGGTTATACCATTTTCTCTATAGAGTTTTGTCGTGCCATTGAGGTGAAAATCAAATAGTGCAGAAGTGTACAAACTGCATGCTTCAAGTCTGTGTGGTATTTATTTTACTGAAGGACTCTGGGGACAGGAAGAAAGAACCATGAAAAGCCCAAGAAAGTCAAACATCTGTGTAGCTTCCATTTATTCTGCTGAATTTGACAGCATGCATTCTTCACAGATGTTCTTTGTGTTATCACTTAATTTTTATTTTTTTTTTTTTAACATTTTTCTCATCATTTTCACTTCTAGATTCTTTAGAAGGGATTTCTTACCGAATTTCCTCTGGTGATCCACATGGAAGATTCTGTATTGACCCCCATTTTGGTATCATCCACACCAAAAGCCAGCTTGACCATGAAACTCAATCAGTTGTGGTGCTCACCGTTCAGTCACAGTTGGGTAACTCCCCTGTCTACAGTAGCACCCAGGTCAACATATCTGTGACAGATGTTAATGACAATCCTCCTGTATTTCTTACTAAATCTGACAGGGTAACTATTGCACATACCCAGCCTCCTGGCACTGCTGTCTACATTGCTCACGCAGAAGACAAAGACAGTGGCCTGAATGGTGTAGTCAAATACAGTATTACAAGCAAGCAGTCAAATGCATTTAACATTGATCCAACCCTTGGAGTGGTAAACCTCACCAGGACAGTGTTTGCGGATGCACAGCAGGAATATACCATACAGATAGCAGCTGAGGACTCTGGCAGTCCTCCTCTGACTTCTTTGCTGACCTTGACAGTGGTCATTGAAGAGCAGGAGATGGGCCCCACTTTGGTTTTTCAAAACTTGGTGTATCAAGTAGAAATCAGTGAAGCTACTTCTCCAGGTACCCAAATCCTTCAGGTTCAAGCTCACACACTCAATCCACACAGTGTTGCCTCCAAGCTGACTTATTCCTTAGAGCCTACCATAGATTCTGTTGCATTTGGAATCAGCTCTCATACTGGCTGGATTTATCTTCGGAAACATTTGAACTATGAATGTGCACAGCTACTAAGTTTTAGAGCCCTAGTCAGCACCTCCGAGGATGGAAACTGCAGGCAAAATGCAAGTACATCAGTAATAGTTAATATCCTGGATGAAAATGATAATTCTCCTATGTTTATGCGTGAAAGTTATTTCTTTGAAATCGAGGAAAGTCCACTTCCCAAGGGTGTAGTTGGCACCATTACAGCTGTTGACAAAGACTCAGGAAGAAACGGACAGCTTTCCTATTTCCTCTTGTCTGATGGAAAGTATTTCAAGATGAATTCCAACACAGGTAGCATTTTATGATTTGTAATCATCTTAATATTGCTTTTGGAGAGCAGTCTTCCCTAAGGGAATGGAAGTAAAGTCTAAAGCTTTCAGGAACTGCTGTGAATCTCTTGGGTTGGTATGTGAATATTCCAACTCAAAGCTTCACAATTTGAGAAATGAAATAAACCTAATCGATGTTCATGAGGAATGAACTAACCCTCAGGATCTGATTTTTTTTCATTACTTCATTCTGGTCATTTGGTCATAACTCTCGGTGTTTGACTGTAACAAATTAAAAGGAGTTTTAAGTTACAGCTTCAGTACATCACATGTGGAACTTAATTGCCTGTGATCAAGTAGAGTTGAAAAGTACAGATCAACCATAAATAACTGCAAAGGTAACTATGACATTTGACAGTTGCAGTCTTTTTACACATTTGTGAAAACTTCTGTAAGTTACATCAAAACTGAGGGGGTTTTTTTATGTTGTACCACAGAAAGCAAATTGGCTCAGAGGAATTTTTCATAGCACAGATTGTACTCTGCAGTGAATCCCAAATGCGTTGAGTAGTCAACACTATAGCCACATGGTATAACACCACAAAGTACAGCCTGGAGGAAGGGAAACCACAGGCATTGTAAATAATCCAATTTAGTGAAATGATATGTACCAAGTAATGATCTGCTGTTTAAAATTCCTTTCCCCAGATCTCTTGTCCTCATGGGGGGAAGGGAGGAGGGAGGAGGAGAGGGGGAGGGAAGTGAGGAGGCTTTCCCAGACTTTCTCTGTATGAATCTCGGAATAAAACTGTCATTTCAAACTGAGTTTCTGTTGGGTACATTTATAGAAGTTTAAAGGCAAACAGAGTTCTGGGGATTAACCAAGAAGATCATAAGATAATGCTTGGCTGTTTGTGTGAATGACTCTGGTCAACCACAGATCTTCATCTGTATTGAGTACAGTCAAGCAGATGGAGAGAATGTTGGGTCAGGTTTATTTACCAGACTGCATAGGAGACATAAGGCTTCCTGATTAATGTACAGACATTGTGCTGAGAATTTCCTAACCCAGGGGCATAATAAAGGCCATTTGTCAGCAGTTAAAACCCTGTGCACAGCTATTACGTGTCTGTGAAGAAAAGGCCAGATGGATTTATTTGGAGGGTCAGTGTGTGCTTTGTACCTTTGCTCTAGGGTATCTGCTGTACAGTAAGGGATGTGATATTAATTTTCTCTATCCATCAGGTGAAATTATAAACTGGGTTGCACTAGATCGTGAGAAACAAGCTCACCACCAGCTGACTGTGCTAGTGACCGACCATGGGTCCCCGCAGCTGAATGCCACGACGGCTGTGTACATCTCGGTGAGGGACCTCAACGACAACAAGCCCCAATTCCCCCAGGTGGGACCGGGACAGGAGCTGCATCTCCAGGTGGGTGCTGCCTGCGGGATGCTCTGCTCTGCCTGCGGGATGCTCTGCTCTGCCTGCGGGATGCGCTGCCTGCGGGATGCGCTGCCTTGCTCTCAGCACCACCCTGCGGCAGGAGCCCAAACCCCCGTGCTGAGGAACCGGGACAGTGCAGCACCGAAAGAGAAACACAACCCAGTCTTCATAGAATCATAGAATCGGCTGGGTTGGAAGGGACCTCAGAGATCATCAAGTCCAACCCTTGATCCACTACCGCTGTGGTTCCCAGCCCATGGCACTGAGTGCCACATCCAGTCTCTTTTTAAATATCTCCAGGGATGGAGAATCCACTACTTCCCTGGGCAGCCCATTCCAATGTCTGATCACCCTCTCCGTAAAGAAATTCTTTCTAATATCCAACCTAAACTTCCCCTGGCACAACTTAAGTCCATGCCTTCTTGTCTTGTTGAAAGTTGCCTGGGAAAAGAGACCAACCCCCCCTGGCTTGGGTATGCTGGGGGGTTTTAAACTCTATCAGATGTTTACCCCTCTCTGCCTTGTGGACTGTTAGATGTAAAGGATTCATGTTTCATTTTTTTATGCATGTAGTAGAATCTCTATTTATTTCTGACCTCTGGGTCTGCTGTTGTAATGATTTTTGAATTAGCAATTCATGCAGACCACAGTAGAGGATTGCTAGAACTGTATTAGGAAATACTGTTTGCAGTGACTGTAAATATTACTGAAAGGGAAAATAGAGAAACAGCTAAACTCTTGTCTTACAGGAAGAAATGTATTTTAAGGCTTGCTGTTGTCCAGGTACATTTGCAAATTATTTATAAACTGCTTGATGACAGGTTTTGGAAGGGCAGCCATCAGGGACACTTATTACCACTGTCTTTGCAAAAGATTTGGATTCTGGAAACAACGGTGTGGTATTATATTCCATAGAATCAGGTAAGAATTCAAAGTGTTATTTGTAAGTGAAGATACACTGAAATAACTAGAGTTTTAGAGGTGTCATATATTCATACTGAATTTCATGTATACTTTGTGTCTATTGCAGTAGATGTGGCTGTGGAAATAGGAATCAGGAACTTTATATATCTTAACAAGTATTTGTAGAAGTGCAAGCAGCTACTTTTCCTCCCCTTCTGCGCCATCTTCCCAGGGGTGTCTTTACTTGTGTGGCCTGCCAGAGAGCATTCAAACTGCACTCAGAAGAGATTAGGACTCTGATCTTTTACTGTACAGTTTAGTGTTTCAGTCAGGTGTTTAGCATCTTAAACGAAAGAGGATCTCTCTTTTCCCATGACCAATTGCAAATTTTTTCTGCTAAAAGACCAGTTCATGGCAGTCTAAAGCAGCGATCAGAAGGATAAGCAGATAATCTGGGCAAACAGTGAGGCTTGTGGTTTTTAGATCATGTTTCACCCTTTGTTTAGCACTGCATTAGGCTGACATATCTGTAGTTTTCCCCATAATTTCTACATATGGGAGTTCACTTCTAGGGTGTGTTGTAGTATCCAGTTCTGTTTGCAGGGAAGACACTACCTAAGCTGAACTAAATGAGAACCTGAATGGGACTGGGGCATTAATGCTGGGAAGAGACATAAAAGTCATCTCTCTTTTTGCTACATTTCATTTGCTACACTTTTACACACATGAGAACTCCCTTTGTAACAGTGAGGAAATTCTGTTTATTCCTCCTGCTTTGCTTCACTCTTTGTTCAAAACATTGAGCGGTGCCAAGGAGAGAACTGTGTGTTTTATATTGGTAATATAACAATAAAAAAAACCCTGTTATACCAGCTTAATGTAATCAATACCCTTTAGGCTTGGTATAAGCTTATGGTAATTTGCACATAAAGAATACTCTTTCATCAGAGCAGTAAAATATTTCTAATGTTTCTCTCCACTCAGTGCATTTCCCCAGGTGTTCTTTTCTCTGTAGGCAGAGCTCAAAGGCAGGCTGAGTTGGTTTTAACTCATTGCAATTGTCACTGCAGCATGAAGAGCAAAACACTTCTCACTCTTAAAGAGCAAAGGAATCTGTAGCCTCTTCTTGCCAAGGCTGAAATTACAAAAAGATTCCCGTAGATTTTGTTATACCGTGTCTTTATGTACCCTTTTGACTTCTCTGGTGCAATGGAAAGACTTTAAAATCTAAATCCACAAGGGCTGAAGAACTAACTCCTCTCTTGTCCACCAAGAGATGCTTGAAAAATGAGACGTTCAACAACTCTCTTGAAAATTTTGCAGTTAAAATATATGTAGATAATAAAAGACTGTAGAGTAAGTTTGTGGCCATACTTTTATTGCCTTAATTTGGATACAAGTGACTGCCTCTTCCAGAGGCAACTTGGAGAAAATTGTAGACATCTGTACTGTGAATAAAAATATTTTGCACAAAATGATCTCCTTTAACAAAAAGGAAATGAAGTGTACCCAACTCTTTGTTTGAAGGATGATTGCCAGGCAACACAGGAAGTATTTTTCAGAGGTCTCTGCCTGTCTGTAGATATAGCTGTATCCCCTTCCTTCAAACACCACATTGGATTTTCTTACTTGTTTCACTGTAGTGCCCCACAGGGGAGTAAGTAAGAATTCAAATTATAAAATTTACTAGCAACAGAAAATATGACTGGTCATGCATATGCTCCCTCTAGAAAGAACAAAAGGATAAAAACAGCAGCAAAAAAACCCACACCAAAAGAGCCTCCCCAGCCTTGGAAGTAGATGCATTCCTGATAAACAAATCCAGAAACAGCTGAGCTTCTCTGATACTTATTTTTGTTGTTAGTTGGCTCACAGCCTTTAACATCTGGTGTTCCATTCCATGGTGAAGTTCTTGCCTGGTTTGTATTTAAAATAGTATTTTCTAGTTCTAGGGCATTGTTCAGTACTAAAATACAAAGAAGAAATATGATCTGATTTACAACCATATTTGTTAAACACAAAGACATCAGGTTAACTGGAGGACTGCATGCAGAGCAATGCTTTTTTCAGCAGGTGACAAGATTAAGAGCTGTGAATGTCAGTGTCAGCTATTCAGCTTGAAAGAGCCACTGGGTATTTTTTAATGTTCTTGAGATCTTAAAGAAATGCTGTAATAGCAGCAATAGATTAAGCTGTGCAGGAGGACTAATGAAAAATATGAACCCATTACATGAGGAAAAAGTCTGTAAAAGAACCATGAGGTTTATATAACAGATGAATTTTAGCTTTCAGAGAAGTATTTTCTTCAAAATGCCCCTTCTCTTTCCCAGTAGATCAGAACAAATCCTTGAACATTAATGTGTATGGAAATGCATGATCATATGGCCATACCTCTGCTTTTGGATTATCACTGAAAAAATAATCCAGTTCAGAAGGAGGTGAATCCCAGCTATGTGTACTCTTCCTTAGTGATGCTTGCAAAAGCATAACGATTTGCCTGGCCTTCTTTATGGTTTAGTATAGTATTTATAGCAAAAATTAGTCTTTTTTTTATAGTGTATCATAAACTCTTGCTTTGTTCTGTTAAGGCTAGCACTGGAAAGCTTTTACACTTACTTTTGGACCAGTTCTGAGGATACATTATCACTTGGCCAGCAGAGTGCTAGGAGAAGACTCGTTTACACTGCTAAGGCACGTGGATTGGCAAGGGTTGTATGTATGCCTATAGAGAAGCAAAAAGCCAGCACTCATTCTCCAGGGTTATTTGGTTAGATAATACAGAGGTATAAAAATTAATTGAAAGGTCGTATCGGTTTATTGGCAGACTAGGGTACATTTTTCAAGTACAAGAAGAGACTGGGGCCATTGGAGTCTAGTCAGAAAGAGGTTTGATTTTTTCTGTTCTGTGCTTCATATGCTCTTCTCAATTTCCTTTTTTTTATCCATTTCTCTTACAGTTTCTTCCTTTAAATTCATAAAGGGGTATCATTAGGGTGCATAACATAAGCCACAGTTGCCTAATTCAGATGTCTTACAGAGCAATCGTTTCTGAAAGTGCAGGGAGATCTTTGAGGAATGACTGATGTGCTTGTTGATTGTAAAGCTTAAACCCACTTTCCTCACTTGAACTTCCAAAAGAATGAGAAGGAGGATTTGGAGTGTATTTAGAAAGTGAACAAGCTACCACACAAATGCACTTGCCCTGGGTAATCTTGGGTACGTGTGTTCAAAAGGGGTCTATTTTTTCTCTTTGTACTTGTCACACAGGAAATCAGTTGAAAATCAAGATGTTTTGGGAAAGGTTTTGAAATGCAAAAATTGAAGAAATTGCTCTTGCTTCAAAATATATAGGTACTTAGACCTGTAGAATGGTTTTGTTTGGAAGGGACCTTAAATATGTAGTATAAATGTTTGATTAGTCTATCTGTAGATGAAGGAGAATCCATTCCACAAGATTTTTTTTTCTTGAATTTTTTTTTCTGATTTGAAATTGAATGGCTAAGCTATGAAATCATTCATAAATAAATTGAGAAATAGACTGATAAAAATACCAGAAAAATAGAAATAAGATGTTTCCATTTTGACTGTCTCTATACCACAGTATCAGATAAAAAAGATGAAAATGAGAAACACATTCAAAATGGAAGTCCTAAGGGGTTTCTTTCCAGCATTATCAGACTCAAAACTGACAGTTTCATGCAATATTTGGATTTGAGTGAAATTGTAGTCTCTAGTGAATAACACTTATTGGTAATTTCTTTTCTGACCAACTCACTTTATTAAAAAATATAAATTCTAACCACTCCTTTCTCCTGTGAAGTAAGCTTCATGCCTTCAGAAGCTCTGTTGACTCACACCTCTTGCAGTTGTTCTGCTCCTTGAAACAGAAAAACAAGTACTGATCTTTTTGCTAAGAGGCACTGATTGTCCTCATTGCTGCTGAAGCAAAGGTGAACCCTCAAAACCTCCTGCTCAGATTGCAGCTATGTACTTACAGTGTTGTTTGTTCTCTCTTTATCCTTAAAAGGGTTTTTTGTTTTGGTTCAGTTTGGTAACTGTATCTCCGTTTTGGTAAAAAACTGAAGTGAAGGTTTTTTGTGCTGCTTTTTTTTTTTTTTTTTTTTTTTTTTTTTTTTTTTTTTTTTTTTTTTTTGTGGTAGTTCTTCCTATCAGTTATTTTAAATATCAGATGTAGCAAAATGTTAAAAATGCATGCAATACAAGATTATATGTTCTGGGTTTTGTATCTCCTCTACATTTTGTTTAACTGGGACTTTGTGTCAGGAAACGTTATATGGAACAAAATAGCATGTCTGTGAACCTAGACATACTGTTGGGACCTAAACCAGGAAGGTAACCAAAAGCTATTTATGAAAACAGTAATGTAGCAGCATTAATATTTTGATTCTATCATGAAAAATGCAGATTGCAGGACTGTCTCATTCAATATAATTTTCTTTATATAGTTTCCTTTTTTGGCTATTTTCTAGTTATGTTCCAGACTGCAAGAGTCAATCCAGAAGGGACTTGTGGAGCATTAGAAATGTGTAATCAGTCAAAAATAGCAGAATAATACTAGAAAAAAACTCTTATTTGTTGACTGTGAAAACTCTGTTTTCTAACTAACCTGCTCAGTGGTTTGTTTTTTTTCGAATTCTGCAGGCTCTAATATTTTACAGTTGCAGGTAAGGCCACTTGATATAAAGGAGAGCAGCTGTATGTGCAGCTAATTTGCATGTTCATATTTGGAGAATATAAACAGCTTCATGCTCACTTAGCTTCCTGTGAACATATAATTCTTTATGGATGTTTTGTGTACTAAGTCTGCTCTGAATTTATTTTTTTCCATAGCTGCCTATTAGCATAGCAGCTGTTATGCTGCATGACTTTGTTTAACCCACTGGAATAACATATTAAAAATTCACATAGCAAAAAACTCTGTATTTTAAGTAGTTATTTTAAGAGAGAAGTAATTATATAAAATTTTATTTTCTGAGTTTCTGGTGAGGTATACCAAGTAGAAGATACTTTCCCACTTTACAAAAACTTGACAAGTTATTTCTAGTCTATTTCTTGAAAATGGGGGAAGTGAGTGCCAGTCTCTTTTCTCAAGTATTAAGTCATAGGATGAGAGGAAATGGCTTCCAGTCGTGCTAGGAGAGGTTTGGATTGGGTATTAGGATAAGTTTCTTCCCTGACGTTTTATGAAGCACTGGAACAGGCTGTCCAAGGAAGTGGTTGAGTCACCATCCCTGGGGATTTTTAAAAGAGTTGTAAATGTAGTGAATTTGTGTTGTGTAGTGTTTACACTTGTAGTGTAAATGTGGTGAACTTGGTAGTGTTAGGTTAACAGTTGAACTTGGTTATCTTAAGGCTCTTTTCCAACCTGAATGATTCTGTGAGTCTCAGTCACAAATATTTATTTACTTTTCTGTGGTAGAAATTTTCTCTGCAGCTCTAGAATAAATGTAATAGGATGTAGATGTCTTACGTGTAGATTTGGCTCATTGCTGACCTGTAGTCTGCAAGGGACATGTGACAGCTTATGTATCCAGTATTGCTTATTTGACCCTTCATGTCAGTTCAGAGACTGAGACTTAATTCTCTGACTGTCCCTGCCTGCCAGGTTCTGTTGGAATAGGGGTGCCATCCTGGGGTGTCTGCTGCTCTCCTGATGCACGTGCCATTAATGGGAATAACATTGGTGCAAAATGGAGCAGCTGTTTTAGTGCTCCATAGAATTTCTCTCTGTATCTAAGTCCAGAGTGAGTGTTTTATAATAACTATGTATTCAAGGAAGGAGAGGTGGAACAAATGAGTCAGAGAAATCCAAATTAGTGCAGCAGGTTCCCTTTTGTCTGGGTCCTGCCCTCTCTTTCTGTTAATTACAATGTTCAGTACCATGGAGGCAAGCTTGACGAGATCTGGAGTAACTCAAATCCATTTTTTCCCCACAGAAGAAGATATAGGATGCTTCCACATTGATGGTGTCAGTGGGGAGCTAAGAACAACCCAGTCTCTGTCACATGCTGAGAGACCAGACTACAGAATGATGGTCACAGCCAGGGACCAGGGGATGCCTTCACTTCAAGGACATGCTGCTGTTTACATCCAGGTACTTGTTCATGTTGATGGAACTGTTATACTAAATACTTGGTTTCTTTGAAAAAACAAATGTAGGTGAGCTAGGGAAATAAGCTGAAGAAAGGGAGAAGCTCAAAACTGTGTACACCTTCTCTCACAGTAATTTTCTTTAGCCATTTCTTTGTTGAGAGACGAAATGACAGGGAAGATCCATTTTAATTTGCTAAGAATATGCAACAGCATTCTAGCAGTCTGAATTGTTTTGCAGGTAGATGCTGTTTGTGCTTTAATAGGAGGCATTATGAACACTGGAAAAAAGGAGCACCTGGGCAGGCAGAATGGAAAGCAAATATCAAAAGGAACTGAGAATGGGGGAGAGAGTAGATATTTATTTTCTCCACTACATGACTCTCTTTTATAGATTCTGTCTCTGTAATGCAGTATAAGGATAGCTTGTTCCTTTGTGCTGGTTTGTGTGAGGCTGCTCTGCATGGGAGTGTGAAATCAAGCCTGTGCTCTTTCCACGGCCAGCCACCTGCTGTTCATCGAGTTGCAGTGGCACTGCTTTGTCAAGGCTTTACCAGGGTTGAATGTCATTGAGATTTCTGTTTTCATATTGCCCAAAAGGTGGTTAATTTTAGAAAGCCTGGAAACAAATGCTTCAGTCAGGTCAGGGCAAGTGCAGTTCCCACAGTTACAGAGATTCTTTTATTTTAAAGCATTCACTTGGAACACTGCAGCTATTCATAGGGAATGATACCCTGTAATGACATAAACAACCCTCCAAAAACCCCAGCTGTTTGGCAAACTACATAATGTACTGTGTTTTCTTTGTCACATCTGTCCCTCTGATGCTGTCCTACCTTGAGAGACACTTGAGACTTGATAATAGGGGCAGAGATAGCAGAGTTCATGTCATCTGTCTTTGGACCCCCATGATTCAGACAGTGAGAGACAATCTTGTCCCTTTTCTAGTGCAGGGCTGGAAGACAGAATAAAGGAATCACTGGATAAGGACTAACAGAACTCTTACAGAACATGTTGTTTGTTTTCTGGCTTTGAGGCATACTTAGGATAAAGATAAAGAATAATAAATTATTACACAGTGAATTACTGAGAATAATTTTCATTGCACTATTCATAACAATAGGAAAATATTGCAAGTTTTGTGCTTTCATTGCAGGTAATCCCATGTCCCAACGGGAGATCTGCCTTCTCTCAAGGTTTTAAACATTATGTCCTACCTGAAAATTTCAGACCTGCACAAATCTTGAATTCTCTGAGGTGGCCTGACAGTTATCTCACAACTAACAGGAAACTGCATTTCAGTATTTCTAAAGATTATGATGATGTTCATTTTGAAATAGATAGCTTGACTGGAGACCTGTTTCTCTCCAAGGAACTGGACTATGAAACAACTTCACACTTCCTCTTGCAAATTATCGTAAAGGATTCTAATAGTAATCTTCCACAGAATAACACTGTCTTCCTGAGTATCGATGTAGAAGATCAGAATGACCATTCTCCAGATTTTCAAGATGACTTTGTTGTGATTGGAATAGAGGAAAATGCACCCGTGGGCACTCTGGTTTACACATTCAATGCAAAAGATGGAGATGGCAGTTTTCTGAACAGCAAAATAGAGTACTCCTTGGAAATTAGTAACATGGCTGAAAATCCATTTCTTATTCACCCTTCATATGGCACCTTGACCACAGCATTTCCACTGGACAGGGAGATGACCCATTCTGTGATCCTTACAGTGTCTGCAGCTGACCAGGCAATAAATCTGACAGATCGCAGGTTTGATTCCCTGACTGTAAAGATAGTTATTCTGGACATCAATGACAACAGTCCCAGTTTTATATCTTCACCTCTTTGCTATGTCATGGAAGATGCAGAGGTGGGCTTTCTTGTGCATCACATCACTACAAAGGATCCTGATGAGGGAAGAAACGGACAAGTTACATACCACATTCTTTCAGGCAACGAAAACAAAGCATTTGTGTTGGATAAACTCACAGGTAAGAGAGAACTTCTGGTCTGGGGAGTTTCTTATATTGTGCTTCTCACAGGAACATCATACAGTGCAATGCTGAGATACCATACGACAATGGTACCCAGGTGACTTACTGTCCTCAGGGTGATTGCTTCAGGCAGAGGTAATGGGCTAAGAGGCAGAGGTAACATGAGTGGGGCAGTACTACCTGCAGCAAGCTCAGTGTGACCCAGCTCAAAAATTACTGAATGAGTCTTACTGTGTTATGTTCTAAAGTACCTTACAATTGTTCATGAAGGAATGTGGGAAGAAAGGGTGTGCAGTGAAATATTTTGTTCTGATTTTTGCATGATGCATGCCTGAAGCGTGTACACAGACAGAGGCTGCTATATGTATGCACAAGGAAAGGCAAAGTCAAGATCAACAAATGTGCATTCAAACGCAGGTTGAGCATTATGGAGGTGCTGATGATTTTCATTCTTCAGCCCTCTCAAATTCTCTGGTTCCTGGTTGAGTTCTGTAACTGTTATAACCATTTGCACACAAATGCAAATCTTGCCCTAATAGGTGCAATGTTTTCTGGTTCTTACTCTGTTTTTGAATCTATTATACGATGCAGCTGACACTGATTTGCAGAGCTCCTAATTGCATAAATTACTTGCAAAAGAAGAGAAATACATAAATAAAGTTTGGAAGTTAAATAAAAAAGAAAGATTTAAATCTTTAAATTTTTAAACGCTTAAAATTTAATCAGAGTTAAATAAAAAGAAATCTCTGGACTTGACTTGAATATTTCACAAGTACGAGTTTCCCTTGATGCTAAAATGAGTATTTCTGGGCCAAATAGCACTCTAAAGGGAATCAGAAGTAATGATGGACTCCACAGTCTGGAAGCCTTGCAGCAGTGATGCTGCATTGAGGATGTGAGTACTGGAGCAACTGGGATCCTAATGTGGACCAGAATATTTTTTAATACCTTTTTTCTTTATAACAGGAATCTTAACTACGGCCCGGGTTTTGGACCGTGAGATTCAGGAGCACTACAGCTTGACAGTGATGGCTCTTGATGATGGCAGCCCAGCTCTCTCTGCCACACAGGTTCTAACTATCACTGTTCTTGATGTGAATGATGAGACCCCGATATTTCTGAAGCAACTTTATGAGACTGTGATACATGAGAACCAAGATCCAGGAGAGTTTGTCATAAGGGTGGAAGCTGTGGACAGAGATGCAGGTAATTTCTGCTCCTTTGCTATTAGTTTCTTTCTGGCTATAGTAGACCAATCAAATCTTTCTGCCTGCTGTGCTTACATGTATAGCCATTGTGCTTATCACATGATAATACATTAATTTTGAGTTTCAAAACATCACTTTTGGTTCAGAGTCTCGATTTTCATTGAAGGCTTGGAGGTATTCTGACTTGCATGCTGGGGTAGCTCCTGCTCTGACTAGTAGTATATTAAATGTAAAGTGAGCATTTCCATATAGCTCAGCATACTATAGCTATCATGTGAAGACATCCAGTGTGCTCTGCTTACAAATAAGCAAACAATCTGAAGCTCAGTTAAATATTTGAACTTTTTATTGATCTCAATCAAAGCGTTTTGAATAGTTTTAAAACAGTTCGCTAGGAAAGGGTCCTCGCTTTGTAACACACTCGGCAAATATGCACTTATCTTTTCTAACCAGAGAGGGGCACTGTCATCCAAGATTTTCCACCTTGTTGAGCTGTGAAGGGATATGGTGGAAGCCGCTCTGGATTTCAAATAGGATTTTCCATAAATAAGAATGTTAGGAAATTTCTTTTCAGCCATAGGCAAACTGAGCAAGGAAGGGCGGTTCATATGCTCCTTGAATCACACACGGCTAAACATGAGAGAGCCTTACAAGCAACAAAGCTTCCCTTCAATTCTTTAACTACCTGCTCTTCTGGAATATTTAAAATGCATGATATTACAGGTAATCTGTGTGCTGGAGAGAATCATATCTTAAGTAATACCACACAGAGCACACAGTTGGTGTCATTAGAAGCAGTTACATAGAGGATCTAGAATCTGCAATAAAGATAAAATCTTCAAAGAGAAATAAATATTGGAGTAGTGGTACATTTGGCCCAAAAGTTCTCTCATCTCTGTGGATTACTGTCTTTTTACTGTTCAGTTTCTGCACATCTTCATAATTGTTTAAGGTTGTGCTATCAAAAAAAAATAAAAGAACACCAAAACCCAGATAGAACAGTAGATCTTGCTAGCAAAATAATTTTATGTGTTCACTAATATTTTTTGTTTTAATGTAGAGGACATACTGATTACAAAAGGCTGATGTGACCTTGGTAGAAGTGCTATATAGAAGAGATGTTTCCCCAAAACTATGTAAAGTATTTAGAAATTAGGAATGGGGTGGGTAGATTTATAGAAATTATTGTCAGCTGAGCAGCATTACAGTTTCCCTCTGTATCTCACTCTTCCAGGTATTTTCTTTCTTTTGTGGCTTACACTTTCTCTATATTTTGTATATATAAATATATATATTTATACAAAAAGCAATATTTGAAGTAAAATTTGTAAGATAATAAAAAATTGGAAATTTGCTTGAATTCCTCTCCCTCCTTTCTTCATCATGTATTTATTGCAAATCTTGTGGAAAATACAGCAGAAGGGAAATTTTGGGAACCATTAGGAGGAGGGAGCAGGAATGGCTTGGCAGGGTAGAGAGGAAGGGCATTCCAAGTGTACTGGATGGCACAGTGTGTGTCTGCCTGGACTTTGGACTGGAGCACTGTTGTGGCTGATGGTTCCTTCCTGGTTTTTTTCTTGAAGTGTATTTCCCAGTAACTACAGTCCTTCAGCTGGGTCTCTTTCTCACATTTGCATTAGCTCCATGTCACATGCATGTATCAGTATTGTTCCAAACAAATACTGAAGTGATGTTCATAATGTAAGAAAATAGGATTTGTATAGGAGCCATATAAAAATAATGCTAGTCACTTTTCTTACATTTTTAAACAGAATTTTTGAGTAAGACAGCTCCCCTCATGGTGCTCTTTATTTTTTTCATCACATTTTTTGCATTTTTTTTGTAAAGTTGCAGTTCACATTCCAGTAACATTTGCATCATCTAAATAGAGAACTTTCCTCCCATCACAGATTTTTTTTTTTCACTTGATATGTTCCCTTACTGACCACAGGGAGGAATAATTTTTCTGACAATTGCCGCCATCACCAGTTTTTTGTTTTATTAGTCTTTCTACTTAATTTCCTGCAAAAAAAAAAAAAAAAAAAGGGAAAGCAAGGAGCTGTCACCTTCTTTGTGTTTCACCCAAACTTTAAGCCTGCTTCCAGTTCAGAAGGCCTTTTTTCAGAAATCAGTACTAAAATTTTTGCTTGAAATTAATTTCTTTCTTGTGGATATCCATGAAATGAGACTGACTGACTCCCTTCTGCACATTATAAAAGCTGCCCTTACTGCAAATCTGTGTTTCCTCAGTTTCTCTAAGTCCTCTTAGACCGTGGGAGCTCTCTGTCCACCCCGAGGCCAACATCTAATGGTGTGATGCAAGTAAATATGAGTGTAAAGATATGTAATACAAGAAAATGCTGAGGAAAAACATGGGAAAGCAAATATACCTCTGTGGGTCAGCAGTTATGTTTGGAGCCTTTGGAGAAAAATCTCAGAAAGCTGATAGGGACCCCTGACTTAGAGTAATGATGCAGGGCTTACTGCCATTCACCAGATATTTTGTCTTGCTCGTATTATTGGGTTGTCATGATCTTGGTAACTTTAGTAGTGTAATGATTAGACCTGAGCCTGGATTTGGGGCAGGGTGAGGATGTTTGTTCCCATTGCTTCTTTACCACTTTGGCAGAAGGCATTCCTAGTGCAATGCTGTGGCTGTTCCTTCAGAGATGCTGTGGGGTAGCATCTTTGGAGAGCAGGGGCTGCTCATGCTGCAGGGGATGAAGTCTTTCCCTGTCTGCAGCTGAGGGGCCATGCATCCCCCTTGCCATTTGGCCTGCAGAGAAAAGGGGCTCTTGCCACTGACCAGGTGCAATGAAGGGGCTTAGCTCCTCTTCCAGCTCATAGTGCACGAGGGGAATAGTCTATTTCTATTTCAGTTTGTAATTTCATCCCCAGAAATGTAAGCAGCACTACTGAATAGTCAGCCAACCATCTGGGTCAAGTGCAAATGTGTCAGCTGTTGTGTCCTCACACTCCTCTCTTGGGCAGGGTGTGCAACTTTCTCCTACTGCTAGGTGTGTGCTCCTTGGAGATGGATATGAGAAGGGAGGCAGTAACTATTTGGAAAATAAATGTGATTAAGGTGTTACATATCTTTGTAACACCTCTAGGGTGTTAAAAGTTTTAATTTCAACAGTATATGAGTAGTTGACTTGAATGGCTCCCGTATGGTTTTCCAGCACTGTCTGTGAATAATGTCCATTGTAGAAATCTGCCAGTGAAGGCACTGGGTTGAAGCAGTTCGATTGCAGGAGACCAAGGGCTGAGAGTTAATATCAGCCCTACAGTGTCATAGGTCTTTTTTCCAATCTGATAATCTATAATATCTTTTTAAATGTAGATAAATAACATCAAATATGGATAGATCTGATAGAGTATGTTGGTAACCTTAAATTTGCAAGACATTCTTTTGAATGTCTTACTGATGTGATTTTTCTCCTTTCTTCTGGAAAGCTGAAGGATTTCTGTAACTCATTTTCCTTCTGCTGTGTATTGTATGAATCAGTCCCTACTTTGACATAGTTTAGGTGCAAATGCATTTATAGTAATAATTCTCTTAATCAGATTTCAGTAGCATTGTCAACTATTTAGCAAAGCTATCCAAAGGCAAACAAAGGAAGTCATATTTTCTAAAAACTGTTGGTTGTTTCTTCTCTCATGGTGTTTCTGCATCAACTTCAGTGCAGATTACCAGGTTTGCTACTGCAGCACATGAGAACAGGCAGGCAGTGTTTCACTCTGAAAAGGAGAGCTTAGTTTTAGTATGACTGGGAATGCAGTTGCTTTCCAGGTGCAGTAACTCTCCCTTTACTACTAAAAGACCGATTGTTGGTTGAAAAAACATAAAATTATTGAATTAAAAAAAAAAAATTGTGCCCCCCTCAAAAAGCAAAAACAAATGCAAAAAGCATACAAATACAGTCCCTTCAAGTATAATGTAGGGATAAAGTCATTAAAGTTTATAATACCAGTGTGATGGAGATGACATACTTTTCTCAAGAGAATGTTGAAACTAGAAGAAATATGGAAGAAATTATTTTATAAGCATAATAGGTAAGAATGCAGTGTCACGTGTCTTGTTTAGCTCAGGTCAACAACTTTGGAAGAAAGATGTTTAAAGGCCTGTTCAGTTCTAGCCTACTATTTCCTAAAGAAGGAGAGGAAGATTAATATCCCTGTACTTTATACAAGTGGTAGCTCTTTTAGGAGCTGAATGACATTGTCATTTGGAAAAACTTTGAGGGAAGGAAAATCTTTGACCTTTCCTTCTGGAAATCCTGCATGACTTTATAAAAGCAAACAGTATCATTTCAGAGATTGTCTACAGGTGGGAGCTGCCTAAGCTGCCTGCAATATGCAGTGGGAATGTCACCAAATTTGCTTTCCTGTTGAAGACAGCTAGGGGATAGCTACACTGTGAGTACTGACAGGATTTAGGCACCTGCCTGCTCAGTATTACAAATATTTAAAATAGGTGGGCATGCCAAGAAGCAGATGTTTTCTCTGAATGCTTATACTGTTCAGTGTCACACTGTGCAGAGATACTTTCATCGGCTCTAAGTGAAGTTAAGTGGAGAACCAGAACCAGTACTCTGCCTGACATCCTGTTGAGAAATAAACTACCTCAGGGAGGACAGAAGACAAATGTGTGGATTCCACAGTATAAGTTAATACTTTCTTACACCATGTTGATATGTCAGCTTGTTTGGAGACATGCCCTGAGTGCCAAGAAATATTGCTGGGGCCACTTGGAGTGGATGGAAAACTTAGGCAGAAAAGCAACAGCTGGGCAAGGCTTTTGAAGATCCAAATTTTAAACATGTATCTTTTGTGCTAATGAAGATGCAGTTACTCACTGCATTAAAAATAATAATTTAATCCATAACCAGTTTCCAGGGGGGAAGGGGAGGGAGGGAAGAAAGTGCCAAATCTGTAGACATGGATATGAGGAGAGTGGCTGTGTTTTACTAAGACTTCCATTATGCTTTTAAGGACTGAATTCCTTGCTTCAGTATGAAATATTACCAGGAACTGACTATGAGAAATTCAGAATAAACTCGGGAAGTGGAGAAGTTGTAACAACTGCCTCACTGGACAGGGAAACCCAGGAGATTTTCAGTATTAAAGGTAACACTGTGAAATAGCTATGAGTGCCTGTAAAATGTGATGTGAGAATAGGAATGGTGTTACTATCAGCAGTAACCTTTGTTGTGCCATTTGAATTAGATGGAAGTGGTAAAATTTGCAGGAACAGAAGAGCATGTGCTTTTTGCATAGCATAAATAGCTATCCTGATACTATTAAGCAGTATCCATTGTTGCACATGCAGCTGTTGTATAAAATTTGCTTTCTTTTCATTAATCTTAGTTCTGGTTCGAGATAGTGGAACCCCATCACTGTCGAGCATGGTGACAGTTATCTGCAGAGTGCTGGATGAAAATGATCACTCTCCCATGTTTCTTCTTCCCATTTCTGAGATCCATGTTCCAGAGAATCAACAGCCTTCTGTTGTTCACATTTTCTGGGCTGTGGATATGGACTCTGGCAATAACGGGGCACTAAGATACAAAATAATTGGTAAGTTACACTCCATTTTTGTTAGTATAAATCATGAAGTGATTTGTAAATCAGTGTCCAAGTCATAGACTAGCCTTGATTTTACCAAGCCTCCCTAGCTCCTGTCTTGTCCACATGTTGCTTTCATGTGGTAAAAAAGCAGAGATCTTTCACCCTTTGTCAGCACTAATAAGCACTTTCCAGGCACACTTTCATTCTGCTTTCTTGATTTGAAATAGTACAGAAAGGAGAAGCAAAAAACCTACCAAATGCTGGAAGAAGGCATTAATCACAAAGCATAATTCTGTCCTTCTTGTTATAGTTGTGGAAGTTCTGAATGCAAACAGACCCTTGCAAATAATCACAAGAATTAATCTAATTTTATTAGTTTAATTTTATTTCTTTATTTTTATTTCATGAGAGCTTCTTTCACTGAGCAATTAGTAATGCTGTACTTGGTCTTCATACTGCCAAACTCTCCCCATGTCCACTGTGCCAATGTAAGCTCCAACACTGTTCAGAGCCTCCTGTAATATCATTGCACAAATACAAGTTTCCTCTGCTTGCTTTGGTTTGTGGCTCTCAGCAAGAGCTCAAACATGGGCACATAGCTACTGTGGTAACAGCCAAGAGATTTTTTCTTTGAAGAAGCAGTTACAAATTCCTTTATGTTTTCTTGGTTTGAATTTTATGATTTTTTTTAATGATGTTTAATTTAATTACCTTTGGTCATTCTACATGTTACGAGTTACATTCTACATGTTACATACTACATTTATGCCATTCACTGTTACTAAAAACACTGACTTTTCTTCTGTGAACTGCTTCATATTTACCTCTACCTCCCAGTGACCCCCAAATCAAGACCTTGCAAAACTATTCACTTCCAAAAGACAGGTTTGTAGAGGAGACAAGGAACAAGTAATTACAATTGTCAGCAATACTTTATAGGTTTCTGGAATTTGTAACTAAGGTTGGGAAGAGGTCACTTCATGCAGCCGCACAGTTGCAGGAGATTTTATAAGGTGTGCTGCTTTGGGAAAAAAGACATGCATCTGGCAAAATAGCTACTCTGTAAATTGATATGACATTCTGTATTTACTGTCATTGCCACCCACCGATTTAAATGAAATGCAGGCTTTATTTCATATAAGGAAAAAATATGCAAAAGGCACATGAGCCCACCAGCTGTACGAGCAATTGGATCATGTTGATGCAATTAACATAGCAGTATTCACAAGGGATTCTTTTTTTAAAAAGCAATTGTTTGTGATTATTTTATTTTTTATGTGTTTGAAAGGTGGAAATGTTGGAGAATACTTCACACTAAATAATACTTCAGGAAAGCTGCTGGTCACTCATAGCCTAGACAGAGAAGACATCAGCAATTTCACTCTTGTAATTGAGTGCTGTGACTTAGGCAGCCCCTCAAGAAGCTCCACTGCACAACTCTCTGTAACAGTCTTGGATGAAAATGACCACCACCCATTTTTTGCAAAGACCCAGTATCAAATCTCCGTGAGAGAAGACCTAGAGGAAGGTTCAGTCATCCTGGACCTCTTTGCTTCTGATGAAGATGACAATCTGAATGGCAAAGTTACATACTCACTCATTGATGACACCTTTGGAGCATTTGCTATCGACAGTGTAACAGGGTCTATAGTTACTACAAAGACACTGGACCAGGAGACCAAATCCCAGTACACATTTAGGGCTGTGGCAAGTGACTGTAGCACCCATATGCCAAGAAGCACCACTGTCACTGTTGTGGTGCACGTTGATGATGTCAATGACAATGATCCCTTTTTTTTGCAGAATCCTATCAGGGCCTTTGTACATGCTGAAACCCCTGTGAATGAGACAATAGCCACTGTCAGAGCAGAGGATGTAGATCTGGGGCCAAATGGAGCTATTGTTTTTAGTTTGTTGGTACCTGAAGCTGTATTTCAGATTGATGCAAAGACAGGTGACATCATTCTCCAGGAGCCCCTGGCTTCCAAGGACTTTAATACCCACCTGCTAGTGATGGCTTCAGACCAAGGTATTCCACCTCGAACAGCCACAGCTATGGTTGTTATCTTTACAGAGGGACAAGAAAAGGAGATTTTGTTCAGACATAACCTGTATGAAGCAAGCGTGCCTGAGAACAGTGCAGCAGGTAGGTATCAAATCCCAATTTGAATTATTGTAGTTGTCAGTCTACTCTCCTTTCGGAATGGTTGTAATGAGAAGTATAGGGGAACATTTTTCCAGTGCAGCAGCAGGGAAGAAGTAATTTGGATTAAGGAAATATATGTCTGCCCTTTTCCTGTGCACCAGAGGGACACAGAAACATGCTCTGTTAGTTGGAGGCATTGTCTGGCTCTAGAGATGGCTGCTTGTGTACAAGTGTTACTCACATTAAATAGAAAACTCCCATGACAAAGCTGGTGTATTTCCATCCCTCAGCCAGGAGAGCTTGAAAAGCCCAGAGTATCAGTGAGTTCACTCTTTTAGCACAATTATTGTAATGCTGAATGGGCAGTCTGTACTTGTTCAGATGAGATGAGTGATGCCCCCCAGTGCACACATGACACTTCTTGATTTTGCAAAACTCTTCACAAACCATAATAGTTTTCAGAGATACTCTGAAACCTTACTGAAGATTTGAGCTGTCTAGAAGAAGAATGGGGTGTTGAGTGGGAGTGTTAGGTGAGGGAAAGAGAAATTCAGGGGCTGTGGTACACTCTCACTCAGGCTTCTAAAGATCATCTCCATGTAGAGCCCTGTTATAGAATGCTACCTATATATAAAGATCTTAAGGCTTGCAATGCTTACAGATTTTTTAGTTATATTGAGTATGATGAGAATTATTGCTCTACTTTTTATTATTCATAGAATATCCGTAATTATGTTTTCTGCCAGTTAGAAGGGAAGTACCATTTCTTGCTCCAGGGGATGGATTCATTCTAATGAGGGGCAGAAAAGACTGCCTTCCCAATTTTTTTTGCTCACAAGTTCTGATGTACAATTGACCAGATGTAGTTAGAGAGCTGACCTGCACTACGTTCTTGACTCAAACACTGCCTCATGTGGTTCACCTTGAAGGAGCCATTTATCCTCTTTATAGTTCAAATTTCCCTCAGTAAAATGAAAGTAATATTTCTTTATATCCTAAGGGTATTGTGGGATTAGTGAATTCTTAGATCTGGAATAACAGCCCATATATTTGATTAGGATTCAGTAAAAAAGAATTGTGTTAATAATTTGGGGAAACCAATCAATATTCTTAGATAATTACAAACAGAATAGAGAACTAAGAGTGAAAGTGGTTGCTGCAGGAATTACTGCAATGATCATTTAGCCATTCCTTCCTCTGAGCCTATTTGGGACTACAAGCCAAATTTTCAGCAGTGTATTTGAAGATAAACATAATACTGTGAGTACTACTGATGTTCCAATTAACAGATCAAAAATATGCAGTAAGGTGAAAAAACCTTCCTTGCCTTCTCTCCATCTGTAAAAATGTGTGGGATTTCAGAAAAAGTGGAAGGCTTCCAGCAGGAAGGAGTATGGATTGAAGCATGCAGTAGCCTGGGAATTAAAACACTCTCCTGAAATGTACATTTAGGTCTCCTCAGGCAGAGGAGCATTTCCCTTTTTTTTGCTTGGGATAAAAGTGCATCTTTTAATTTTTTGAAACTAACACTTCATTTATGACTTCTCTTAACTATTTAAAAAAATGATAATCCTTAAACACATCTGTCCTGACATTTAAAAAGCCCTTTTATTTCCTGAATATGACCAGAATTTACAAATAGATTTGGACACCCTAAAATTTAATTTTTCTGTGGATGTGAGTCACAGATACCCCAGGACTATCCAAGCCCTGTGTAATGAATCTGTACTGTGCAATCTCAAGTAATTACTTGTGCATCACTTTGCAAAGGAGCCTCATCCCTGGGGGAATAGCTACTTCCAGAAGATACAGTTCAAATGTCTCAGCAGTATGTGTTCATCTCATTTTTGTCTCTTTTCACTGATCTACCTGTTGAGAGTCAATTGTGGTGAGGTATGGGGCCTTCCATCCTAAATGTCCAGAAAGTGGAGAGATCAGGATGTTTCCAGATGCTCTCAATTTTAACTCTCCATTGCTGCAACAGGCTTGTATTTTCAGAAAGTGTTGTGAGAACATCTTTGTTGGGTTTCACAGAGGAGCAAGGTCAAGGCCCTGGGCTTTTCAAGTCTTTTCAGGAGAGATGGGATTAAACTGCGCTAAAATTTCTTTCTGGTTAAAAAAAATAATGAGTGAAGATAGGTTTTGTTAGGAAACAAGCAAACAAGCATTTGCTCAAAGAAAGAAAATAAAATTCAGAGCTTCATGGCAATAGATAAGCTTGTTATCTACCTATCTATATCTGATCCTGAAATTTTTAAAGTGGAGACACATTCATGCATCAGGCTAGACAGTCCAGCCTGAAATTATGGAAATGCCCCAAGGAACTGAAGTAACAGAATGTCACAGTTAGATTGTTCTCCCATTCAGTTGATAGAAAATATAAGTTGTTTTGATTAAAGAAAATTTAGCAAAGCTTCAGGGTAAACAGGAGAGTTTCATCCTAAAATTATAGTTTATATATTTAACAAAAGTCTATTTGCTAAGAAGATCAAATTCTTATAAGAGTATGAGAAATTTTACCGAATATTAATACTGCTTTGGCTCTGTTTGTAGCATTTTCTTCTTTATATAACCGTACATAAATATAGAATATTTTACATTTCAGTGGGGGGAAAAGCATGTTTATAATTAAAACTCTTAGAGAAGTTAGCTTAGAGGATATATGTGATCCTGGTGTCCTGGTATGAATAGTACCAGTGTATTCAGTCCCGCAGAGCTTTGCATTACATACTGATTATTTGTAGAACTGGTATTAATAAATGTGGCTTTTCCTCCTGATTTTACTTCTACCTTAACTAATAGAATGGTAAAACTCTAAGTTTATTTTAATGAGAATCAAGAAATCTGAATAGTATAAATGGTGAAAGCCAAAGCCAAGCATCCTTAGTTACAATTTAAATTAAATTTGTCAGTTGGGTGAGTGCCTTAGGAATTAGTCCTTGTGGTCAAATTTTCTTTAAGAGTTTGGCCTCCAAGTTTCATGACCTTCAGAAAACCCCATTGTTCTACTTTTTGTTTAGTATTAAATATTTAATGTCTTGAAATATTATAAACTGCATTACAACAGGCACTTAGAAGCCAGTCAATAAATAATCAAGTCACTGCAGTCCCCAGAGGGTAAGAAATCTTTATTAATCACTGAGCTTTCCTGTGGATGGTTGTTTGCATAGCACCTCTTTGGAGACAGATTCATCAGTAAAACTTGTTGACTCCTCAGTTTTTTTCCTAATAGCTATAAAATATGTATCCTCTTATTCTTCAAGTAATCTCTTAGTCCTTGTGCTCAGATAGCTTTTTTCTTTCCTGAGTAACTAAGAGGTCTCAAGAAATATTGGTAAGGATGAACTGGGGTTAGATGTCAAAGGGCAGTAGTTGATTTGCATTGCATTTCAAGCCATTCAGACTGCTTTCTGCTGTCATCCTGAGCTCCCTTGTTCCTTGCACTAACTTCAGTGCTGATCCCATCCTCATGGTACCATTTCATTTGCAGCCAGGAAGCTACCTTTCTCTTAATTATCTCCAGGTTAAGTGTTACATGTTGTGACCTCTGCTTGAAGCAGTTTGAGAGTTACATATGCTTGAAGTTGTGAGCTCCAGCAGATGGGTGTTGTGTTTTGCTGTTTGTCTCTATAGGGCCTCTTTGTGTCTCAACAGATCTCAGAGTTTGGAGGTATTTTTTTGGACAACAAACTGTAAAAATTCACTATTTGAAGGAATCATTTTATGTATCAGAAGAAAGGTATCAGAAGGTATCAGAAACAGAAGAAATCTGTTCTCTGCCAGAGAGAAGTTGTAAACAATTTTAACTATGTGAAAAATATGAAACTTCAAGGACTGGGATTTGAGAACCCAGAGCAACAATATGTTAACCTAACCCCTGAGAAATATGGATTCAAGTAGAAATGCTGCTACTTCCTTTATTTCTGGTAGTTTTTCTTAAACATGCAAGGAAAGAAACAAAAAAGGCAGCTGCCAGTGTGAAAAGAGAAAAAGTAACATTCTTCAGACCTTGAATTTCTTTCTGATCTTTAACTCTGCTCTGAGAATGCTGTGAATGATTGCCCTTGCTGGCTCTTGTAGTAAATCAAAGTTGCTCAGCAATCAAAGTTCAACCTACAAGCCCCTGTTTTAGTTCCTAAAAATCCCAACAGTACACTGTTCATGTCATTCTTCACCAGCTGGATGGTTGGACCTTACTTACAGAACTTTGCTAGTAAATATCTTAGAACTATGTTGACCGGTACAGAAAATTACATCTGTCAAAGTTGGTTTAGTTTTGCTTTAGACAGATTTTAGGAGCAAATGACAAACTACTTAAAATTCCTTCTTAAAAATTCATAAGTAACAATGCTAAAATAAAAAGGTTACCAATAGTTGTAATGTTTCTTCTCATTTTAACACTAAAAATAAAGTCCTTTTGTCCAACATCCAGGACACTGAATGTGAACAGCATGCCCTTTGTGGTGTAATAAACCACCTGTCTGTCTGGAGTGCTGTTTGGAAGAGTTCAGGTTGCAAAGTAACCTCACTCCATCACAGTCACAGGGAAAGAATTACAATTTAATAATTAAAATACATTAAATTCAGTTGTCATATATGCTAAGTAATTGCATAACTCACTTTAAAAGAATAATTATTTGGAAGTCTTAATAATGCTTTGTAAACTTGCTGCATTTTTGTTAAATGTGATTATGTTGAGCAGGATAATGTATGCACTTCCACATTTTCCCTCTAACCCTATTTAAAACAGGGTTTTTATTTCATGTATCTTGTATTCTATATTAATTATTGCTCTTTTCATGTAATTTGGCTTCAGCTTGAATTGATACATAGCTATGCACGTAGTTTCATCTTTTCATTCTCTCTGTGATGACGGCTAATTAAAATTTTAAAGAATATTTTATTTAAAATATTGTTCAAAATCTAAACCAAATTCAGATAAATGAGGGAAACAAACTCTTCATGGTAATTCAGGGGTAACATGCATTCCTGTGATGTACAAAACCAGGACTATTTTCAGTAAAAGAATTCATTAAAAGGTCAGTTTTAAATCTCCAAAGACAGCATAACCTCAAAAAAAAGGAGTATATATGACTTGACTTAAAATTTAATTCCAGTGGTACATGGGACTTTGCAAATAGAAAAAGTTAAAACTCATCATTTTATTTAGGCAGGTGGTAAGATTATGATCAGATGAGTAATTTACTGAGCAAGTGCCTTGACTATGAAATTGTAATTTAGTGAAGGTTATGGAGGAGTTGTTTCTATTACCTACTGTTTTAATTCATGAATAAGTACCAAGCCTAGTAGGTAGATGTTTGGCTGTGCATCTGCTATTAGTCACAGTAATATAGAATTAGAATAAAAGCTTCTAAAGTGAACATGATGAAATAATCTTATTGCTTCCATAGGTACATCACTTCTAACTGTAGAAGCTTATCAACGCAAATTTACCGGAGAAGACCTAAAATACAGCATCTTCAGTGGCAAGGAAAACATATTCTCTGTACACCCCCTTACAGGTAACATTTGCTAATTTTTTTACAAGCATCTGTGTGTAGCTTAATGAATGTGGTCTTTAAAATATAGCAAGTTCCTACCACAAGAACAAGGAATAGGTATATTAGAGTATTACTCTCCTGTTACAATGAATAAGCTGTAAAACCAGGGTTGTGGAAAGTACTATTGTAAACTTGATATGGAAAGAAACTGAACACATTCAGTTTAAAACATTCAGTTCTGATTGGCTGTTGATCACCAGGTTGGGCATCAATAAACCATTGCTTGTGATCTGGGCTGAGGCTCCCTCTTGTTTCATATCATGGAGTTACCCAAAACCTCAATAGATGTGTTCCTTCAAAACACTCCTAATTGAGGAAGCATTAGACCCTTGAGTTTAATGCTCTTTGTTTCAGGTGAACCTTGACAAGTCTTAGAGTCAAGTTTGTTTATTTATTTGGTGATTTATTGATTCATTTATTTATTTTGTGTTCTGCAGCAGGTCTGCTTTCACCTGCTCTTCAGTCAGGCACTGCAGGCAGGAGAGCTGCACATTCCTCATGTGCATTACACACTCTTATCTGAGTCCCTTAGGAGAGGGCATTGCTACTCTGGTTGCCTCTCAGCTCCTAAACATCTGCAACAAAAGAGATTGCCTTCTGAATAGCTGTAGTGTTGCAGGGATGGCATGGATGTTGTTTTCCGCAGAAACTGTGTAAAGATCTTGTACTCTGAGCAATTTACTGTCTCCCTGGAGAAGCAGCCTCCTAGAAAGCTAAGAGAGCCTCAGTAGATGGGTTCTTATGCTACCCCAGGTTTGGGATCATTGGAATCGTGCTGAAGTCCGTTCAAAACTGAATTTGAATTCTAACCAAATTTACATACAGATCAACTGTGTTTGCAGTTTAGATGTATTTTGGGTATAATACACTATGACCAATGAGTATGATGAACATCAAAAAATTATGACTATGGATTTCCAAGTACAGCAGGTTTAACATGATGTCTAGTTGTGCTTGTAGTCTCAATAACTTTAACTGGTCATTTTGATCAAATATCAGCTGGGGGTAGGAGGTGCTCACTGTATCATAAGTACTCGGTATTTTACCTGTATGACAGTCAGATATGGAAATTGATACAGCTGTTGCCCAATTTGCATATAGATGGAAGGATAGATGTAGCCACTCTCAGCTGGGAACCAAGAGTCTCTTCAGACACAGTTGAGTCACTGTTATGTGTAGAGGAATACATGTAGTGCAGCCACATTCTTCCTCTCTATCCCTCTACAATTAAATTAACTTTGTTTTAGGAAATAGCATGGTGGTTAATCAGTGAAACATTCAAGATTTGTACAGCAACTTGCATCTGAGGTGTGATATTAGGTAGAGGAAGGACGTGGTGGGGAGCTTGCTGGAACTCCGTAATGTGAAGGAGGCCATATATGTTATGGACTTCTTAACTGCATTTGTGTGTATTGTCCTGAATACATATGTCACATCTTGATTATTTTTTTATTCCTGTCTTAATAAACCAGGTGCAATCACGGTAAAAGAGCCAAAATTTCTTGATTATGAAATGAAGAATAAAATACATCTTACAGTTTTGGCTGAAAATAGCTTGAATTCAGCACTCTGTGGAATCACCATTTTGATAGAAGATGTGAATGACAATGTACCTAAATTTGAGCAGAACTATTACAAAGCGACAGTATGGGAAGGCCAAAATCCAAGAACAGACATCATACAGGTAAATGAAAACATATCTTCACAAACCCTGCTGCAGTTAAAAAAGAGATTTGGTTGATCTTTTGATAACTACAGTTCTGCTAGTTCTGTTCTGGACCAGTCTTATAAAAACCAGGAGTGGGTTCTTGGTGTTGCTGCTACTTTGCTTGAATATCTGAAATAGTGAATTTTTTTCTAGACTAAATTTCAAATCTTTCATTTTGGTTTGTTAAGTTGAAAGAATTCTCCATCTGGTTAATAGTTGAGCCGATGGACTTTCCTTTTTGTTGTTTTCTGTTTCTCTCTACAAGTAATGTAGAAATCCATTCAAAGCTGTGGTTCGGGTTACAGTATAGGCTGGGTCTTGCATTAATGCATCTACTGAAAGGGCTTTAGCAATAAAAAGAATATTTTCAACTCATCAAACTAGTACAGTCAAACCCAAGTGTTCAATTTAAAATCTGATGCCTAAAGAGCAGCTTGTCTCAATTTAAATGTGCAAACACTTCTTATTCTGAATGGGTCCATTCTCCAAAAGTGTTTCCAGCTGGCCATGGTAGAGCAAAAGAAGTCATCAGTTGGACTGGAAGAACGCCCAATTTCCTCAGTATATGTTCTTGCATTGCAAGTCAGGTCACAGAGAGGGTCATGTTAGGCACTAAAGATATTCCTCCTCTGGAGAATAAAGAAATGGAAAGCTACAAATGCCTCCAGGGCAAAGTGATTAGAAACTGATGGACATTGTATTTAGAGAAACATATGTTCAGGAATGGAGAAAAATCAAAAGGCAGTCAACCCAGATGTGCAGTCAAGATTTTATGGCAGAATACATTCTATAATGTTTCCTTTATTCAGTCAAACTCATTGCCTCTTCCATGGTCTGGATCTCGCACTCATTATAATGATTGTTCAGCAACCAGAAAAATACAAAGACAGTTCTTCAAAGAGTCAGAGGAGTCTTTGAGAAATGTGTTCACTGCTGTTGAATATTATTTATTCTGTTAGTTTTATATCTTGCCTCTGTCCTTTTTACATTTTCTGGTTTGTAATTTAAAAAGTAATCAATGAACATGACTACTTTACTCCATGAAAGCTCTGAAAACTTAGTAATTTAATTATTTTATCCTTTGTTTGTATAGCAGTAGTCCATTCCTGGACCCCTGAAAAAATGCATTTTTATGCACTAACCAGAGACAGCATTTTAACAGCAATCCTATAGCAATGTAAGCAGTGTGAAATGATTACATTCAGTCTTAGTGCCCTTTGTATCTGATTTTCAAATTACTCAGGGAGAAAATTAATGTGCATCCTATTGCAATTCATGATCAGATTTTATGACCTCGACATGACACTTTTATTGGGGATGATTATGATTATTTGCTTAAATCTGCACAGTCAAAAGGAAAATAACCAGATAAATGACTGTAAGCATAATTTTTTTCTTCCTGAAACTGCAGTCTGCTATTTAGAATTAAACCTCAGTTTTGCTTCCAAACAGGTATTTGTAACTGACCTTGACAGTGGGCTGAATGGAGAAGCTGAGTACTCAATTTTATCTGGTAATGAAAATGCAACATTTCTTATTGATTCAGTACGAGGGGTTTTAGCAACTAATGCAGTCCTAGATCATGAAAACACTTCATCTTACAGGTTTGTATGCAAGGTTTTTAGAAAAAGTATTTTTCTTTTTGTTCACTTTAACTTGAGACTGCTCGTATTACTTATTTTATAGTTTTGTGTTGACATTCATTACCTGCAGAGCCTGGGTGCAAGCCAGACAGCATTGAGAATAGCACTAAAGCTGCCCATTTATACCATGGATTATTTTGTACTTCTCAGATTTAGGGAAGAAACAGTCTTGTTTAATCAATGGCAACACTTACTGATATAAGTGAGTATGATGATTCACTATAGGAGTGATGACAGTTACTGGATTTCTTTTTTTGAAGAATTGTACAGGCATTCCCTCTCTTGAAACATTTTTTATGAAAATGTAGAGAGACACAGAAAGCACTCAAACCAAATCCAAGAAAAAGAGGAATAGTCTCATCTTTAATTAAATTAGTTCTAAGAATAGAAGTTCAAACTTTCTTCTCCATAGTCTGATAAAGATAATTCTCTAAGTTGTTTCGGTGTATGAGCTGTCTTGTACTAAGTATTAGTTTTTTCCTGTTTTCCAAGAAACTGGAAGTTAATATGATCAAGTGGGCATACCAGTTTTTCTTTACAGGTCATGCCATAATTGGAGTTAGAAAGCAAATAAAATATAACTTGAAGAGAAAATATGAGTATGTGAATTCATTATTACACTGTTTTTACCTACTGCAGTCTCTACTAAAAGTAGATTTTTGTGTATGTGTCAGAAGAAATAACCTTTTTTTCCCCATATGGTTGTGATATCATCTAAAATATTTGCAAGTTTTCCTGTCCTCTGGGGCCTCAAAGTTGTAAAACATCCAATCAGAATTCTTATGAACCAGAATAACTTTCAGAAAACCACATCAAAAAGATCATCAAAATATGATTTTTTTTAAATATCAGTGTAACTAGATAATAGTGTCTTAAAGGAAGTAAATTGTTTTAACTTAGCATACAGAATGCTCTTTAGGAGTTTCTTTACGTTTTTTCACTGAATTAAAAATATCAGTTCTGATCTTTAGTAATTTAAATAGCATAATACATTTTTTTTTCTAACTAGTACTTTAACAGTGTCTGAAATAAATCCTTCAAAGGAAGGATGTTTACTGTTGATGATGCATTAATAATTCTCATATCTGTCTTTAACTGGGAGCCTGATTTCTTTACAATATTCATGTTTGGAATCTATCCTGTTAAACTGACTGGTTTTTTTAGGAATCTGAAGCTTCATATTCCTTATCTTTATTAATATGTTGCTAACCCACATTGTTAGGTGAAAAGTGAATAGCAAAAGAAGCTTTCAAAACTGTTTTCCTGTTTAATTTCAAGATATTACAATTGCTTCTTTCAGATTCTCAGGAAGTTGTTTATTTTATTTAAATTGAACATTTTAATCCCCAGAAGTACTAAGTTCCTTATAATAGGACTTACAATCAAAGTGTTGACAGAACCTTAATTTTAATGCCTGGGCTGAGACATTTTTATGAGAATTTTTTTCTGAAACCTTAGAAAGTGATTATTTTTAGTAAAATATTTCCATATGTATATCTTACCAATATTAATTCTAGAAAAAATACACCTTCTATATGGAATTATACATGGTCACCAATTGAATACTACCCTACAATTTAAGTTATGTGTTCTGTTAGCATCAGAAACCAGAGCAGAGCTGGTGTGGTTCAGGACTGGAAGTTCTGCAGTCCGCAGCTTTACTTACAGCCTTGGCATTCCATATGGAACATTTAGGAAGTAATGTCTACATGACACTTTCAACAGAAACTGTGACTTATAAAAAGAGAGAGAAATGAAGCATTCAGAAGATCATCAGGGAGGCCCTAGAAAATATGGTGTGACATGATGCAGTTAGCAAACAAATCATTTAATTGAGATGCCAGACTCTGTCTTCTTAAATAATCTTTGCCTAAAATAAACATTTCTTCTTTTTTGTGGAGAGGAAACATCCTTTTATCCACGTTTGTCAAGTTGTTACTTACTGTTTTCTTTGCAACACTGGTTGTGGAAATCAGAGGCAGTTATCAGACTCTGCTACCCATCCTTATGTGGGGGTGAGATGGAGGCGTGCAGGCAAACACCTTTAATCTGATAGTGAAAAGCTGGTCCCACTAAGATCAGTGGAAACTTTGCCATTGTTAAATGGTGAACATATTCGGGTTTTTCACTTTATCACTTACGTATATAATATAATAGGGGGCTATTCTCTATCTCTGCAGACATTTTGGCTGAATATTACTTTGGATGTTTTCCTGTTAGCCAGTTTTCACATTCCAGTTGTCCCTTTATAAACGATGAGGATAGTAAGGTTCCTCCAAAGGAAAATTTAGTACTTAAGTTTTAATTCCTGCTCTGAATTACCAACTGGAGAAATGTGTCTTATTTGAAAGAGTCTTGCCATCTTGTTTAACCACCTGCATTTGGCATGAAATGGGGTAAAATGACTACAGATAAATATTTCCTTCTTTTTTTTTTATGATTTTGCTATGGTTTTGCCACCTAGAATCTCCTGGGCATTTCTCCTGCAAGACAGAAACAATACAATTCCAGACAGTCAACCTTACAGAAAAGATAGAACTTAGGAGCTGCAAGGCAGAACAGAAAGGACTGAACTTTTAGCTTGTAATTTTTACCCTGCTTATAGCATTGATGGATAATTTGATGGTATCTGACCAAGAGCAACAATTACTGCTTCCTTTAATTGTAGGTTGGTTGTACAAGCTGCTGATAAAGGAAACCCCAGACTTTCTGCTACAAGTATTGTAAGGATACAAGTGTTAGATGTTAATGACAATGCTCCAGTTGTCCAGCCACTCGGTGAAGTGGAGGTCCCAGAAAGTAAGTGTGATTGTACTGCTAAGCTTTGCTAAGACTGGGATTTGTCAGACTGCAATAGTGCTCCTGGTGATTTCTGTAACCAAGCAACTGTATTAGAAAGGAGAATGGGTTGTATTCATACTCAAGTCTCAAAGTAAATTGTGATCTGCTTTTGTTCTCAGAGGCATTATTCTCAATCTTTAGACACTGTGTTTAAGAATAGTTTGGAACAAAAACATAGGCAGCTCAGAAAGAGAGGAACAAACTCTGCAGAAATACATCTGTAATCTGTTCGTTTTGGACTCCAGTGTCGTATTCTTCAGATGTCTTCAATTTCTCCTTTTCTTCAATAAAAATACTTGGTGTTAAAACCAGTGTTGCTAGAAATGAGACATTTTGAACTTCATTGTGGTGAAAGAATTTTTTTAATTTGAATTAAGTTTTAAAATGCTCTATAGCTAGATCCAGTTGATGATGATCATGAAGAGCACAGAACTCAGGACCTCCTGAGTTCTCATTCCAGCATATAGCTGGTGTGTTGTGTGATGCTACCTCAACATCTGCAGACCTTGAGCCCAGCATATTCAAATGCAAGCATCATACTTACAATGCATGAAGATGCCAAGCAGAAAATTTTCAAAGATTTAGATGCTGAAATCCCAGTGCTCGTCTTAACAAAATATATCAGGGCTGTCTTTATAGTGATTTTTTTTAAAATACTTTTTCAAATTTAGCTTCTACTGATAATGACAAGTCAGGGACTCATGGATGCACAGCGTTGTAAACTACTGGCTTCTTATTTAGATGTTTGTATTTCATTTAAGAGTTGTTGCTTTAAGATAATGCATATCACTTTCAAGGCTTAATGCCCCAGACATGAAAATGGGAAATGGTTTTGTTTCTGTTAACTCCAGGCTTTGTTATGTGATCACTAATAGGCTTAGTTTGCAATCCCTGGTACAGTCAATTTGACACATGACAAAAGTTCCTCAGTCTCATAGGAATACACTTCAACCTCTTGAGATTTTTGTGCCACACAGGTCTGGCTGGAGGTCATGTTTCTCTCTAATGGCTTTTGGAAAACCTTCAGAATTGCATTTGATGGTTCTACACAGGCCAGGGGACTCTGAACCCTTGATTAAATGTTCTTGTGGAAGCTTGTGACACCATTAAATAAATTCATGTCACCTAAGTGCTTGTGGAAAACCATGAAAATTCCTGTTACTATGGCTATACTGGATCTGAGAAAGTATAAAGAAAATCCAAATTAAAACTGAGATAAAGCAGATGTATTCGAAGAAATCCACTATGGTTTCTGGGTATTATTACAATTTCGGGGTATTGCTCTTATTCTAAAACACAAGGTCAAAATGCAGAAAAAGCTAATACAGAAAGATTCCATATATATAAGATTCAATATTACAAAGCTGGCAAAATCTTCAGAAACTGTAAAATCATCTTTCAGCTACGACTCACTCTGAAAATTATTTTTTCAGATGCCCCACCTGGTTTTATTGTGACTCAGGTGTCAGCAAGTGATGCGGACTCCAGGCCAGCGCTTCAGTTTGGTTTTATTTATGACAATAGCCCTGGAATTAAATTTGCAATTGATCAACACAGCGGTGTAGTCACAGTGGTGGAACCATTAGATTTTGAAGAAACTGCTGTATATAACCTGACAATCGTAGTTTCAGATTCTGTACATCAAACAGAAGCAGAACTCACCATTCTTGTTTTGGACATCAATGATAATCCACCCGTATTTATTCAGGATTCATATCAGGTGGGAACGTGGCAAATGGGTAAGAAATATGTAATGTCTCCTGTATATGATAATAAATCGAGTGATGGTTATATTTGTCTTAAAAATGCATTTCAACACTGGGAAGGAAGGTATCTGCAAAGTATTACTGAGCAGAAACTGAGCAGAGCTCTTCTGGGAAACCCCAACCCCTTCCTAGGAATTCCACTAAGAGGACTAAGGGAAGTGTTCACTTTTCATGTTTGTGGTTTCTGACTACAGAAGGAAAGGGGTGTACTAGCTAGCTGTACTCCATACACCATGCATTCATCACTGGGAGTTACTGGATATAATCCAGAACAGTTTGTGGAGATGGTTTCAGTGAGCTTCTTTCAGAGCTTCTTTCTGATAGTATGGTAAACAAGTTGGTACATTGACTCAGGCCCCATTAGTATGGTATCAATTTCTTTATTTTCAGTTACTCATCTCCAGAGAGGTGTAGCAAATGTCCCTGTAGTAGGTTCTGGTAATGTGTAAACCTGCTGTATAGCAATGACACTCAACTGGGGAGTGGGGGATAGGAGTTTTGACCTCCCCAACACCTCTGGCCAGACTCAGGAGAGTACAGAGCTCAGTTTATGGACTTCTGGACAAGTATTTGAATTGCTGGACTGTTGTAGAAGTTAAAGTTGTCCAAGAATGTTTTGGAAAAAAGCTGGTTTAGCAACTACAGACAACTATGAACCAGTAAGATGGTGAAAGGAATTGGAACATATATAAAATAGAAGAGTTTATTTCAGTTGGAAGGGACCTATGATGATCATCTAGTCCAACTGCCTGATCAGTTCAAGGCTCACCAAGTTAAAGCATTTTGTTAAGGGCATTGTACAAATGCCTCTTAAACACTGACAGGCTTGGAGCATCAGTCACCTGTCTGAAGCCTGTTCCAGTTTTTGACAATCATCTTGGTAAAGCAGTTTCTTAATGGCCAGTCTGAACCTCCCTGGTGCAGTTTTGAACCATTCCTGTGTTCCTGTCAATGAATATCAGGGAGAAGATAGCAACACCTCCCTCTCCATGTGCTCTCCTCAGAAATCTGTAGAGAGCAATGAGATCACTCCTCAGCCTTCTTATCTCCAAGGTAGGCAAGGCCAAGGTCCTCAGCAGCTCCTCATAGGACATACCCTCCAGCTCTGTCACCAGCTTTGTTCCCCTCCTCTGGGCACATTCAAGGACCTCTTTAAATCATGGGTCCCAGAACTGCACACAGCACTCACTGTGAGGCCACACCAACATTAATTCAGTGGTATAATCACCTTCTGGGACTGGCTGGTGATGCTGTGTTTGATGCTGCCAGGGTACACTGCTCACTCATACTGAGCCTACTGTTGACCAGCACCCCCAGATTCCTATAAAAATATGGAATGTTTCAAAAATTTGCAAAAGGCTTCATCACCCCTAAGGCTGTGGAGTTTGGGGTGAGGCTCAGCACCTGTAATGGCTTGGAGTTAGGGCTAGGGATGGGAGTGAGACAAAGCTTGAGCTGATGTCCAAGAGAGCCTAGGTCATGGATTGTTCAGCCTGGAAAAGAGAAGGCACAGGTAGGATTTTAGCAATCCATGTAAACACTAGTGGGGGGAGTATAGGAAGACAGAGACAGACTCTCCTCTATGGTGATGAGTGACAGACAAGAAGTACAAACCGAAATATGGGAAATTCTGTATAAAAATCATCTTTTTATTTATTTATTCTTTAGCAGTGACTGAGTACTGGCACAGGTTTCCCAGAGAGAAATCTCAGTCCCTGGAGATATTAAAAATTCAGCTTTACACAGTCATGGGCACCCTGATGTAGGTGACTCTACTGTGAGCAAGGGTTAGACAAAGATGAACTCCAGAGGTGTTGCCAGCCTCAGCTATTCAGTGATCCTGTGAACTGAGCAGTGCCTTAATTGTCAGGATTTGTGTAAATTGCTCACTTCAAATCAAAAGTCTAAATTCTGAAATAAAATAAAATTAAAATGCACAATTACTGATTTTTAAACCTTCTCATAAGTTCTTGTCGTTGCTCATATGTGTCTGATTTTGAAGAATAGTTTAGGCAAGTACTTGCTTGTGCAAGTTCTAGGGATTATTTTTTTTTAGATGAGAGCAGACATTACAGGCAGGGTTATTAATTGATGCAAAACAGCATAGCTCTATGCTAACATATTAGCATAAATGATATTTGTGGTCAGTTCTCTATTCATCATCCTGTAATTTTTGCCCTTTTGTTGTCCTTTCAAGTTTTTTCATATTTATCCTTTTTCATATATAGTTTCATATATATATATGGCTATTATATACATATAATTGCTCTGTTAAAATTATTTAAACTAACACTTGTAACACTTGAAGTTATGACAAGGGTAGCTGCTGTATCTTACTCTTAATTTGAAATTGTATTTATGAGGTGAAAGGAACCTTTGGTCATGAAAGTACTGTATCTGGACTTCAAATAGTGGAAGTTCTTAAGAAGGCAAGGAACTTCTTGGTTTACTAGTTTTGAAAAACTAAATTCTAGGAATAATCCAGTGATGATTAAGCTCTCTGGCACTGAAGTTTTCAGGGTGCAGGTTTTCAATGGTCAGTCTATACTTAAGATGGGGATTGCAGCCTATATTCCATGTATGAAAATCAAGATGTTTCTGAAAGCAGGAAAAGAAAAGTCAATGTCAGTTGCAACCCACTGTAGGTATTCCTTCTATTTGTGTACTTTGAAAAAAAGAAATTCAGTGAGTCTCTGAACTCACTGTCATAATGAACTAGAATTAGACGAATTTTACTACTTTTAAACATTTACTATAAATATTGGCAGTATTGTATTCTTATTTTTCAATATCTCAGCTCTTTAGAGTTTTGTCCCAGAAAAAAATGAGTAGGTGAAGCTTCTTCCAAAGCTGGGAACTGTGTTTGTTTTTTCTTAGTAAGAGTAAATGAAGAAAAATGTAATTTTTATGTTCAAAATCTTGTATTAAGCTCTATCAAATTGTAATGTTGCCTTTTATGTCAGGTGAGCTTGCCAGAGCTCATTTCTATGGATGCCATCATTCTGACAGTCTCTGCTGTAGACAGAGATTCACAGCATAATGGAATGATTTTCTACAAAATCCTCTCTTCCTCTGAGGGATTCTCCATTGATCACAGGAATGGTGAGTCTGTAAGCCTGGTTTATTATTTCAGCTTTTTCAGTGTAAATCAGAGTCTTTATGCGCTTCCTCACCTTTTGCCAGTGATCCACTTGAGTTCTGAAGATCCTTGGTGGCCAAAATGTAAATTAGATTTGGCTAAAAACTGCCATGATCACTGAAGAACTGATTGCATCAGAGACTGGAGCTGCCAGTTTGTCCCTGAATCATGCATGAGGCAGCTACTCACAGCTTTCTATAGGTGCCATTCTGATTTGATAGCATAGTTGCTGCATATTTTGCAATGATTCATAAAACTTCAGCTTGTGTATTAGATTTCATTCAATTCAAGCTCACATATAGTATTTTTCAATATAAGTTGAACCTATCATAATAGAGCTTCTCTGCAGCTTGGGCAGTATATTTTTAAGATTGCTTTTTTAGAGAGCATCTGTTGTCCTAGAATCCTAAATGTATTTTAGAAGCTTCTAAACTGAGAACACTTTCTCCAAAGCACATAATTTTCTTCAATAATTAAGACCAGAGTAGGGTAATGAGAAATAAAGCCAAATCTTAGAGCATGTCTCCCTCCACCCCCTTCTCCCCAGGCTGAATTTCCCCCCCAGTTTCTCAGCCTCCTCCACCCAAGCAGCGCGGGGGAATGGGGAATGGGAGTTATTGCCAGTTCATCACACGTTGTCTCTGCTGCTCCTTCTTCCTTAAGGGGAGGACTCCTCACACTTTTCTGCTCCAGCATGGGTTCTCCCCCACAGTAGACAGTCCTCTGCAAAATTCTCCAACGTGGGTCCTTCCCACAGGCTTCAGTTCCTCATGAACTGTTCAAGCATGGGTCCCTTTGCATGGGGTGCAATCCTTCATGAACAGACTATTCCAACATGGGTCCTTTTGATGAAGCCCAGGATATTGTTGTCTTTCTGGGCTGCAAGCACACATTGCCAGCTCATGCCCAATTTTTCATCCACCAGAACCCCCAAATCCTTCTCCACAGGGCTTCTTTCAATCCCTTCCTCCCACAGCCTGTATGGCACCCTGACCCAGGTGCGGGACCTTGCACTTGGCCTTGTTGAACCCCATGATGTTCACACAGACCCACTTCTCAAGGATGTCTAGGTCCCTCTGAATGTCGTCCCATCCCTCAGACCTGAGGACTGCACCAGTCATCTTACTGTCACCTGCAAACCTGCTGAGGGTACACTCGGTCCCACTGTCTGTGTCACTGATAAAAATATAGAGCAGTGCTGGTCCCAGTACTGACTCCCGAAGGACACCAGTTGTCACTGATCTCTATCCAGGCATTGAGCCATTGAACCACTACTCTCTGTATGCAAGAAAGTTACTTTGGAGTGTGAAACCATTAAAGTCGAGTGAATTTCAAATATGAGTAATTTAGACTTAGCTTTTGGAATCAGACTTACTTGCCTTAGAGAGTGTGAAGTGTGGGCTTTTGTTAATTCTGTTTTATTATCAGGTTCAGTGTTTGCTACGGGACCAGTGCCACAGCTGCAAAAGAGTTGCATCATTCAGCTCCTGATAGAAGCCACAGATGGTGGCAGTCCCACTCTGACTGCAGTTACCTCCGTAGAGGTGCACATAGAAGATGTAAATAACTACGCCCCTGAGTTCACAAGGGTTCTGTATAATCTCAGTGTGAGTGAGAATGCCTCAGTTGGAGAAAACATCCTTACATTTTCAGCCACTGACTATGACTGGACACGGGAAAACACCTATGTTGAATACTCTATTATTGATGGCAATGCTGAGAATTTATTCTCTGTGGAAACGAGTGTCATGGAGTCAGAAGCATCCTACAGCCTTGTTGGCAGTCTTGTTTTGAGCAGTGTTCTCGACAGGGAAACTGCTGCTTCTCACCATTTGGTCCTCCTTGCCTCTGACCGTGGATCGCCCTCCTTGAATTCAACTGCTACTGTGCTAATAACTGTGCTGGATGTTAATGATAATCCTCCAGTATTTGGCAGCCCAGAGTACCATGTTCAGGTCAGAGAAAGCATTCCTGTAGGTAGCCACGTCGCTGAAGTTTCAGCAAAGGACTGTGATGCAGGCACTAATGCAGATGTCACTTACTCTATCATCTCTGGAAATGACAGGGGACATTTTCACTTGGATGGGAAAACGGGATCTGTGGATTTGGTGAAAGCGCTGGATTATGAGGATACCGTAAAATTCACTTTGATTGTCCAAGCCACAGATGGGGGAGCTGATGTAAGAAATGTGGCTTTTTCTGTTGTTCTCATTAGCATCCTAGATGACAATGATTATGCCCCTCTGTTTTTGTTTCCCAGTCTGAGCTGCACTGTCAGTGAAAATCTGCCTAGCTTTTCATTTGTGTGTACTGTTAGTGCACTGGATTTTGATAAAGGCTCCTATGGACACCTTACCTACTCAATCCAGTCTTCATGTTTGGCTCATCGTGAAGCTCCCAGAGACTGTGACATGTTCTTCATTGACCCTTTGACAGGAGATGTTCATACAAAGCAAATGTTTGACTATGAAAGTCAGAATAGGTACTGTCTTATAATCCAAGCAAAAGACAAAGGTGACTCACTGGCTACCGTTACAGTTCAGGTAGATATTGAAGGGAGAGATGAATTTGACCCAGTGTTTACACAAAATCAATACTTTTTTAATCTCCCTGAGAAGAATGAACCAGGCCAGTTGCTTGGCAGGGTGACAGCATCAGACAACGATGGCGGACTGGACGGAGTTGTTCATTATTCTCTGCTAAAAACTTCTCCATTTTTTTCTGTGAATCAAGCCAGTGGTAATATTTATTTAACTCGCACTATTCACATAAAGAAAAATGTCAGCAAAAGGAATGATGACGCCCTGGAATTGTTGGTGAGAGCTCATAGCCCCAAAATTGACTCCAAGTTCACAGTATGCACTGTTTGGGTAAATGTTTCCAGTTCTCCTGAGAGTTATGCCATGATGTCAGCATACAGCCTGATTATTAGCATTTCTGTCTCCCTCACAGTGTTCCTACTGCTTATGATCAGTCTTATTGCTCTTATCCTGAGACATAAGGGGAAAGATCTGATGAACTCCTGTGTGACAAAAGAAGCTGTGTTCTCCTCAGCTGCTGGTGTGAATTCAGCCAGCACAGATAAGGCCTGCCAGCAAATTCAGAGTACCGAGAGCAGTATGCTTCCCATGGGTGCTATAGCAGAATGGCTCAGCCTTGCAGGAATCCAAGAAGGGAAAGGTGATGGTGTCCCCTGCAGGCATTCAGACTCCAGTGGCCACGGTTCTGCCGAAGGAGAAACTGCAGAGGATGAGGAAATCAAAAGGATCAATGAGCATCCTTGCAGAAAGAGCATCAGCTCAGCACTGAGCAGGTGTGGCTCACGGGTGCCAGATTCGGGGATCCCAAGAGAGTCTGATCAGCTGTCCTGTCAGTCTGGAGAAACAGATGTTGTGACTATCACACAAAGCATGGAGAGCATGCAGGCCATTAAAGGAGAAGATGGAGAAGACGACTATGACACAACCTACAAACATACACTGCTGTCTCAAACACTTAAGAAAACTGGACTAAAAGACATAATGACAGACCTCACAAGAGAATATGACTTGATGTCAGATAGGCAGGACTCTGGGTATGATTCGCTCGCAACACTTGGCACCTCTGATGATGATATCAGGGGTGGTTATAACTGGGATTATGTACTCATCTGGGAACCCAGATTTCAACCTCTTGCCTCAGTGTTTAGTGATCTTGCGAAACTGAAAGATGAAAATGTACACATTCATAGCTTCTGTAAGGAGAAAAAATCTCATGTTTTGCCTCCTCCCTTGATAACATCAGTAGCTCACTCTGGCATAAGGACAGTGCCAACACAAATGCCAAATACAGTATCAGGGCCAGAATTTAAAAAACACCCTCGTTCTCCCCTTATGTATAATCTTGGATACCCTCCACCAACCATGACCCCCAGTTTTTCTCCTTCTCTCTCTCTACTTACCATGCAGACGCCCACTGCTTCTCCTGTAATTTCTGATGGGAAAATAATTGGAACATGTCTTATTGACCCAAGCCATGAACTTACAACAGAGGAAGAAATTCAGGTCTAGGTTATTAACTGAAAATAGTATACGGTAAAAAATACAGCTTAATGGACTTTATTTCTGTTTAACAAGCAAAATACACCTGTCAGAGCCGTATCATCGGTATGCTTTCTGTTTTCATCAGTTGAAAAAGTTAAGATATAAAACAGTCACAAACTTGGTAACTACCCATCTTGTTCTTCCTAGAATACACTGTGAGGCTTCTCTTTCTGCTCTCATCAATGGTGGTTTCCTATGTAAATCACATAGCCAGGTGCCTGATAACCAACTTGGCCAATTTTGCTGTTTTTCTCATAACATATGCCAGTAGCAAATAAATGGTAGTTACTCTGTATTGTGAAAAAAACTTTTATTAGCATGCTGGTGGGTTCTGACTGCTTCTGTGGTGGTATTGGAAGAGGGTTCTAGAGGGGGGTGTCAGCACAGCAGGACTGGGGGTGGGCAATGAATATAGCAATAATTCCTTGAGTGTTTGTCCAGACTTCCCATGTCTCAGCCCCTGAGTGCCAGCAACCTGTTGGGACTGGTGCAGTTTCAGCATCTGCCTTAGCTCCTTAGTGGGCTTTGTTAGCTGTCTTTGTGCTGTGGAATCCCACTTAGCAGCTTCTGTACAACTTTTGTTTATCCTTGTGTAAAGGCAGTGAGTCATTATTATCTGAATAATCACCCTTAGAAAACAGAATAACTAGTGGTAGATAAGAGCAGCCATCTTCTCTTCTAGTAGGTCTAAGATAGGTAACTGTTGTATTTCTGCCCTATTACAGAAACTGTACTTGTCCCCAGGAAGCTTTAGGGACAGTGTTACAGTTCTGAAGGGTTTGTGTGCTTGCCCCCATGTCTTTTGTCTTGTGCTGGGCATATCTCTGCAAGACCAGATAATCTGGCCTTGTTTGTTGTATGTAACACACACACATCTGGCATTTTGTGTATGTATGTATATCCAGACACATACACCTACCTATACTGCTGTGTATGTTTGTGTATTGTATCAGACCAATAAAATTTACAGAAAATATGCCTAGAGTAACTCTGGTTTCTCTTCAGTGTATATTTACAAGTCTTCTGCATCATACATATAAAAACTGAGGTATAGCAAAGGGTCTGATAGGTGCCGAGGAAACTCTTACAGATTGGATGTGTACAGGGGTATATATTGTGCAGGTTGTAACAGATGAAGGAAAAGCATGCAGTGCAGTCAGACTGGGTGGTCTTGTGGGATCAGCATCATGTGTGCAGTGGCTTTTGTTATTTCCTTAGTCATGCTTGTCAAGATTTGCACCCTGAGGACTCATACTGGTGTTTGAACACAATCCTGTTCCTAAGGCTGTACCTGCACTGCACTATGATGCGCCAGGAGCTCTGCTGCTATGCAGGAGTGCTTCTTTTAAATCTGGCATTTGCTCTGTGTACTACTGTTGGGTGTGAAAATGGGACATATCTTAGGAGTTCATTGGGACAGACAAATGTTACTAAGAAATGAGACAGGATGGGAGGTTTTACAGTCAGACAAAAACCCATGCCATGAGGAAGGAAGCACAGAAGAGGAGTCATTCCCAGTTCATAGCTGAACATGGAGTATCAGTTTATGGTCATCATTTTGTAATGAATATTATTTTCCACCTGTTAACATTATTCTGTCTACAGCCTGTTTGGTTTTGACTTATATGTCTTAACTTGTGAAGCAGTTTCTAGTAGAACTGAGAGGTGTTCTTTATGGTGTTCAGTTCTGTGCAGTTACAGTCTCAGAGGCACACATGGCACACAGATCTGCCTTTTCCATGTGGTCAGCAACTTAGCTAATCTGTATTAAGCTTCAGGTGGTAATGGTCAAGTGGCAGCTACAGCTCTGAGGAGCAGTGAGTGTGCTGTCCTGAGAGGGATCAGTTCTCCAGCAGGTGATTGATGGAAGAATAAGTGCTTCAACACAGCAGACCTGTTGGATCTTTCACACTGGTGGATATGAAGTAGTAGCAAGGGCCTCATTTCATGTTTAGAATCTAGGCTAATAATTGTGTAATTTTTTCTGCACTGTTGCAAATGGAATATCATTAGCATTAGAAATCATTACAAAGCATTCAGTCATCATAGTTAGCACAAAGTTTAAACCTCGCCATGCTTTTTGTGCCTACTTTCTGGAGTTCTGCTTGAAAAGTGAGAAAACCCTGCTTATTTTTGTGCCTTTTTTTGCAGGTTGTTTTGGATTTCTTTCTGAAAAGACTAGATATGATTTGCCTCCTATTTATCAAGTGCATGATATAACCACTGCATACTTTGTCCTCCTAAGTGATACAGCAGTCTCTTCCTTGTTCTTATGTATTTGCTCATTCTGTATCAACTGGAAAACAACACAGCTGATATATATATTTGTTTCCTATATAGTCACACTTTAAAATGTGACCACTGGGACAAGTGTCTGTAGTAAATCATGTGCAGTTCTTTTAGCCTTACTGTTTTTTCCTCTAAGTAAACAGTATAACTTCTATAATTTACCATGAGTTTAATATTAACTTGCCTTGAAGAGGCTGTGTTACTTTGCAATTCTGCACACCACTTTTAGCACTTTGGAGAAGGTACAGAACTTGTTAGTGGAAAATCATATTAAGCTCAAAATGCATGAGCTATAAAATAAAGACAGTTGTCTCTTCTGGAATTTTGGCTGCCTGCCTTCTGGATTTGCTTGTTGGCAGCCTTGAAAACACTGGTGTAAATCACTACCAAATGGATATCAAAATTCCATCTACCAGTAGTAATCATTAAATTGACGTTCAAGCAGATTCCTGTGTAAAGAGGAAAAAACCTTCATATTTTTAGGGAATCCATAATTTACAGATTATCAAAAGAAAAATACCTGTTTTCTAAAATGATCCTAAAACCACTGGTTACCCACACAAGTTGATATTTAGTTTGTATTTTATCTTCAACTGAAGACAGCAATTGTTTCTAAACTGGTTTTAGATAATAATAGTTCCAATAAAAGTGAAACCCTGTTACATACACTGCACTGCCAGTTCCCTACTATCATTTCTATTTGGTTGCCATCATTTCTCTGTGCTTTATGTCTCTTGTTTTCTTGAACTGACCTGTGGCTTCCTGAATAATTATGTTTAACTCTTGTCTTTAGGAGACCTGTAAGCCAGAAAATGCTGCGTGGACAAAAAATTTTACTAGAGCATCATCTAAGACTGGACTGATGATTGTGCCTGTGTAGCTTTATACTTTTACAACTCTTGGAATCAAAGGCCACTTGGCAATCCAGTTGACCACCCTAGGTTTGTGGAGCCATTAGGACTAAACCTCCTCCTGATGCTTGCTGACTGCATCACTTCTTGAAAACAGGTGCCCTGGGAGTGAAAGACAGTGGAATCTTTGCAGGGAGGGAAGTGGCACTGGTTGGCTGAGAATGGAGGGTCATGTTCCCTAAAATTCTGTAAAAAATGTAATTGGAATAGGAGGTAGTTGTGACTTTGTAACTGAATATACTGTGGTGAGAGTTTTATATTTAGAATTTGGCTTACTTTCCAAGTGAAATGGCTTTGTGGCTTCTTACTCTTAGTATTTGGCACAAGAGAACCAACTCACTGTGGCAGTAGGTGGCTCAGTTCCCTGTGGATGATCTGGTTGGAATAACTAAGGTGTTACTGAAACAGATCAATTATACTTTTGGGTGTTGCATGGCTGCTAGCACTGTTAGCTCTTCCCTAGCATGGACACAAAGCCTGTGTATAGACTTGGATGTTCAGTTCTCATAAAAAAGATGCGCTCTGGCATCCAAATCCTCTTAGTGGCTTTGAAAATTTCACCATAAATACATACATTTTTTAAATGTTGGGGAAAATGTGGATGCCCAAGCAAAAGAAAAGGGACCTTATAGAAGGAAACACTGAGGATCTAAAACTCTCTGACTTAGACCTGCACTTTACATTGCTGCTAGGGATAGTTCTCAGAAAATAGCAGTTGCTTTTATTGTAAAATGTATTAAATGTAAGAGAAGAGCAAGGAATCTTCTATATGTAAGGAATACAGAGAGGAATCAGAGTAGGCTAGAATTGCAAAATGGTTCTGTTTCTTGACATGTATGAGTTACTTGAGCAATTTAGAAAATATCAAATCCTTTAGCTGATAGTCACAAAAATAAAAATTGCTGCTCCATTGCTGTATAAATGTTTCACTGACCCAAATAAGTCTTGTATCAGATACAGTACTGGATGCTAAATCACATGCCTTAAAATGCAGATGTCATGGTAAAGCTTTCAGCCATGTCCATGTTGCCTTATCCACTTGAAAATTGTCTTACATTTAAAACTTTTTGAAGATTAGAGTATTTAACACAGTCCTGCTCACCTTCCCTAAAACTGTTAATTGTCTGTGAAAAGCTCTGAGAAAAACGTAGAAAATGGAAGTCAAGCTGTTGATTGTGAGAGCTGTAGTATAAAGGTGATACTTAAGAATGGATGGGGCTAGATGATGCCCACTTACTAGCCCAGCCAGGAGGAGTACCTTGCTGTTACTTATGCCTACAGCATTTTGTTGAAAACTTTCAAATGGGAAATGAAAAAGAATTTCTAAAATTGTCTTGCTGGTGCTATAACTAAAAGAAACGAGTAGCAAGTTAATCTTCCTTGCACTGACATCTGAAATTCCAGTCTCAAGCCCTGTCTAGCTGGGTGTATACTCATTTCCAGCATCTCCCTTAAAAAAAAATAATATAGGGTTCGTTTAATTTGAAAAGGTCTGAGAATACTGGGTTCTGCTCCAACACCCCAAGACACCTCCCCCTGATTTCAGTGGGGCTTGAATAAAAAACACACCTGGAAGAAATGGACAACATGTGTGCCTCCCTGGTACTCTAAAGGAGTCCCTGGCATCAGGGAGCTGGCTCCCCAGTCTGTGGGGCTGTAAACCAGCAGGAAAGAGAATTAAAAGAAGGGAAAACAAGAGCCTGGAAAAGAGTAGAACCAGAATGGAGGGGGAGGTAGGGGAGATGAAGAGGGGAGGTTCCTCTGTGCTTCACAGTGATTGATACAAACCTTGCTTTATGTGCTTATTTTGGAGTGACTTTTAGAGAAGTTTGAGAAAGTCTGTAAGAGAAAGGTCACTTACTGTTTCCTCATTCTACTTGCATATAAACTATATTCTGCTGCTTGATTTGCTATTGCTTTGAGTGAATACACAGAATAATTATGCCTTCAGATGGGGATTTTTCTGCTTCACCTGAGGTGAGGAATTAGTCTTCAAAATGATCCTAATAACTGTTAACATTAAGGTAGTTAGAAAAGGTTTGGGTTTTGCTGAGTGGGTTATTGAGTGGTGGATGAGATTTTGGGGGGTTTTTTGGGTATTTTTGCGGGGTTTTTTCAGTTTTGAGTTGAACTCTGCAGTCGTATAGCTTTTGCACTTTCAGTTTTGGCTTCAGTCACACCAGTGGAGCATCTTGTGCCACTGGTTGATCACAAATTCACTGGGTGGACATTTGATAAATTTCAGCAGCCTACCCTGTTCTCTGGTAGAAGAATTGCATAAACCTTATTACATATAAATATTAGGGAATATGATATGCTGTGTTTGATCAATGATATGTTTGAGGTCACCCACTTTTCCCCCAGATTTTATCCATATCTATCTAAAATATTCCAATGTCCACATTTTAATTCCTCATATGTGTCTGAAAATTTAGTTTTAATAACTGAAAACTGGAGATTCTGATCCTTAATCAGCTAAAGTGTAAAGCCAAGATATGAATCTTTCCTTTTTGAAAGAGTGTAATCATTGTAATTAGTTATAAATGAGGGTTTAGCAACACAACCATCCTCTTACCAACAGTTTCTGGATGGAGTTTAATGAGATATTTTGTGACTTACATTGAATTAAGTAGTGATGTTTATACCATGGAAACAAAAAACAACCAGGAAATTTGATTACTACAAGTAGTATAAAGATGAGATGATGAAGCAAGGAGGACATTTTGATAACTGAATTTTAAAATATGAGACTGAGTAAAAGGCACATCTAGTCCATCTGCCTGCTTGAGATGGTAACTGCTTAGGAAGATCTTGTGAGAGTGAAGTGCTGTGTGGAGTGTAGATCTGCTAGTCCTCTGCTCCAGCTCTTTTGTTTTGTAGCCAAGGTAATGGTTCATGTGTATGAACAAAAGTGCCTGGACAAAAGTCCCATGCAGACTCCATGATGGTTTGTGACAGTAATAGGGACTGGTTGAACGCCAGCAAACCCATCACCTGATGACCTACTTAATTTACAGAATAACATACTTCAAATTAATAATAGACAAATTTCTGGGCATTCTTCCTGAGAGACATTAATTATGAAAAACCTGAGCAAAATCCTTCCAGTGGCTGCTGATTACATGCTTCTGAAATGTGTATACATTTGTCTACCGTGTGTATCTTCTAAGCAGAGATGTTGTGAGTCTCAGCAATGAACAAAGAGGATGATACGTGTCAGAGGAAGAGAAGATGGGGTAAGCTGCAGCTGAAAGAAAAGCAAAGGTATGTACAGACATGGAGCAGAGCTCTGTTGGTGAGGATTTCCTGTTAAGAAGAATCGAGTGCCTGCCAGCTCACTTGGTTCAGACGACAGTAATGTGGTGCCTGCCAGGGACAGAATCACATGTTAAAGACCTGACGCTTAGAAATAACCTACAAGGAACAAAAATACTTCCTTTGCTCACCTTCAATCTCACAACAAAAGCAACTGCTGGAGTCTGTCAAAGATAGTGAGGAGAGACTGAGGCTTCAAAATATTGCAGTGTGGATGAGCTTCAGCAGTGTTCTGTGGGTCCGTCAAGAAAGAGAAAAGGGGAGGGGAAGACAGTGCAGAGAAGGCTGGAGAGGACACGATTTCTCAAGCCTGGTTCTAAAACACAGAAGAGAAAAATTAGGTGAGTTAGGAGTGAGTAAGGGAGAAAGGTGTCACAGAGAAAATGGGATGGGCAAGAGATTTGAAGGTCTGCAAAACTGAACAGGGCCCTGATAAAACTGATAAAACTTTGAAGCTCATACTGCTTTGAGCAGGAGGCTGAATTATAGACTTCAAGAGGTCCTTTCTGACCCAAATTATTCTGTAACTCTGTTATGTTAAGAAAGAAGTATTACCAGCATGCACAGTGATAAGATAGATGATGTCATGGGTGATGAAAGGTCAGGGATGGTGTTGAATGCTGTTAGACAGACACGACTGAGGTTCTTAGGTTTCTCAAAAAGATACTTTGCAACACAGTGAAATTTCAAGAGTTCATACAGGACGTGAGAGCAAGTATACTAATTGGAACAGGAGTATCAAAAAATGTGTGCTGTCCAGAGAGAGCAGAACTAGAGGCAAAGGTGACGTGGTAGTACCTTACTAATATGGTAGGCTGTAAAGAAATGGCAAGGAACAGCAAAAATAAAGCTGCTTTGGATTACTGTAACTTTGGGAAAAGGTAGCCAAAGAGCTCTTTTTAGTTTTGATTTGTTACAGAAGCTGCTGTACTCACTAAGGTTGGCTTAGACAAAGATATATATGGCCCATAGGATGTTTTGCAATCGTATTGCTAGGATGTTTCTCTGTAATAGAATATAAACAGATACTACTAATCATGCTAAGATCATATAGATCTTACTAACACATTTATTCACACAGTTAATGGCAAATGTGATCTATATTATTATTTTTTAAATAAGTAATTAACTTGCTATGAAAGGCTATAGAAAACAAGCTTTCATCTGTAATTAAAAGTTATTTTTAAGTTGAAAAAAAACCAAAAAACAACCTTCTTAAAATAGAAGGAAGAGATGGGTCTGTATCTAGGAATTATGTCTACACCATAGTTTCTAGCCCACGAAGGGAACTGAATTAGTTCTGAGTGGGCTGATTTGAGTAGCTGAAGCTGTATTGCCACATTGTTTGCTCTGGCTAGCAGAAACAAATTACATTAGCTCAAGTGGAACATCACACTGGCATAGCCAACTATCCAAAATTGCTTTGATCATATTCCCTACTGTGTCACGTAAGCTAAATTCTTAGATTACTGCCTTCAAAGAGCAAACAATCATAAATATAGATGTGAAGATACTGGGGCACAGCAGTCTGAATGCTGAGGAAGTTTAGAGTTGTATCAAGCCAAAGATAGGAACATGAGCTGGAACTGTCAGGATACCAAAGATTATTCGAGGCAAGGAAAACAGGGCATGGACTGTCCAGTATTCTAGGAATGTTTATGTTTTAAAAGAGACAAAAGTGTAAGGATTGCAAAAAGGCAGTGAATATATTTAAGGAAGCTGCAACAAACTGCTGAAGTTTATTTGATCGTAAAAAATAAGAAAATAAGTAGTACCCCTGAAAAATGAGGTAGAGGTTAAAAATATTCTCTCTTGAGTGAAGTGAAAGCCTAGTGATGATGTTGACCATAGGATGAATGAGAGGACAGGACAGAGCTAGTAGTAGAGGCAGGGAAGGAAAAGAGACCACATGAGGTAAAAACATTCCTTAAAGATCTTAATGTGCTCAAATTGAGGGGGAAAAAATAGTTCTCATCCAAAATTCTAGAAGAGTTATGTGTGTGGGGAGTTAACATGACCAACAGCATAGCATGATATGGCATTATAAATAATTTCATCAAGGAAGGGATGAGCTCATGCCACTAGAAAATCATGATGAAGTCCCTCTAGCAAAAAAAGGGGACACAAAGCGATTCACACAACCCTCGAATGGTTACCCCCCAACAGATTAGAATCAGCCTTGGAAAAAAAGCATGGCACACAGATGCAATAATGTTGTGCACAGGTTTGGGTAGATGATGTGCCCAAATCCTGCAGTCCTAGAGGAGACAACTCACTAGATAAAATCAATGCATTTGAGTCTCAGAATATAGTTTTACATAGTGCCAAGTAAGAGTTAATTTTAGAATTACAACATCAGACATTTCTTACAGAGTATATTGTGAGTTAGATGAACAGCATGATGGGGAGAGCACTACTGGAGAGGAGCAAAGGGCAATCTTTAAAAAGGGAAGAACAGAGTGGGACCAAGGTCTTCAGCAAAAACAGATTTTTTTTCATTTGCATGGAGAAAGGGGATGCTATCTTTAGAAAAAGTGGCACAAAACATAAATCCAAATACAAAAGAAAAAGTGCTGAGATGGGGGTGTCCAGGAGTGTGAGTATTGGCATGTCCTTCAGTACTCCTAAAGGCACCATCACTCACAGAGCTCTGTTCAATCCATTTGGCTATCCAGAACTGCTATTTCTTGATGTGAATTTTGGATCAATAGAGTTGTTTTGAAAATTGCCCAGGGATTCAAATATTAGAAAATATTTTGTTTGAATTTTCATCAAGGTATTTGGAAATTACGTAGTAGACATTATCACATTTAATAAATAACGCATGAAAATTCAGAGGCAAGCTTATTTTAGTTAAGCTTCCAATTCCACAAATCAAGCTCTTTTTCCTCCTCTGTTTTCCTGCCTGTTTTCTTCCCACCCTCCCAGTATCTCATCCTGCCAAAACTTGTTTTGGGAATTGAACTCAAATTGAGGCGCTTTAGGCAGATGACTGAAAGTGCATTTTTTCAATTACGCGTTGCATTGCTGCATCATCTCTGTTTTAGAGATGTGAAAGTAAGAGAGAGATGTAAATGGGATGTATATGAAAATTTTAACGTTTTCAGAATGTGGTCTGAAAAAGTTCTACAGCGTGTGCTTGGCAAGATGCACTATTTCTGAATGAAGATGCTGTGAGTGAATGGCATAGGTCATCTCCAAGAAGCCACAATAAAGCCTTTAGAGTATTTCATACCACATTGTGATTTTTTTACATGCCTGATATTTTACAGTGGCTTATTTATAAAATATTTCAGTAAGCTTTAAAGTTTTACTGTTTCTATTTTCATCGCAGCATGTCAAGCCAAGCTCCGTTAATGCTACAATTGCAACTCTAAAGAATTTTGGGAGAGGAAAGGAACTTAGAAATAATGCATTTAGAAACCACTAGAAGGGATTCACCAAAATTTTGACACACAGCCACAAAGAGATACTGTTTAATCATAGACGCTTAGGTAGGAAGAGCTTCTTGGCTTTTTAATGGAGTTCAATCTCTTGTTTGCAAACTAGGAGGCTCATTAAGTTTTTTATTTGGAGCAGGCTAGTTCTAAAGGGGAGAGAAGTCAACCTAGGGAAAGTGGCATCCTGCTTCCAGGGATTGGGGTTTGAGTCCTCTGTTCAAAGGAAATTTTCACAGCTGGAACCAAGGTCCTGGCTGCTGACATCTGCTGTGTCATCTGTAACTAAAGGGCTGAATCAGTGACTGGATGTTTTGTATCAGAGCCTAAAATCTGGATGGTTTTCTGTGGAAATTTCAGAGAAAAGCAAACAAACAAACAAACAAAAAAAAAAACCTAAAACAAATACAACTTCTTCTCCACAGGAACTTTTCCAACAGGTTTTTATTGGTGTTGTTGTTTTAAATGGATTGTTGGTGTTTTGTTTAACTGTTGTGGAGGTTTGTTTCTTTTTTCTCTGTGGATGTACCTGCTGGTCAGAGTGCTGCAATACAAACCCAATGCAAACAGTTGCCTTCCCCACATTGCTTTCCATCCCAGGGCCTGGTTCTGTGATGGGAAACAGGAGGGAGAAGTCCCAGTCTTTTTCTTCGCTCTAACATCTTTTCTACTACTTGGCATCATCCACAAGCTTTCCCTCTTTTCAACTTCTGAAGGTATAAAACTGTAAGCTAGGCATCTGGAAATAACTCGGATGAATTCAGTTCTTCCCCAACACTTTAGTGGGAATTCTCACACAGGATGCTTCTCTTAGAAACATGGACGAGTGCTCACAACATGAAAATTACATAATTTTATGCTTCCCTCTCCAATAAATCCATCATTTTACGATTTTCACAAAACTCACACTCAGAAACCAAATTTATGAGTCAGAAATGACTTTAATGAAGACATTTCAATATGTAGAGGAACAAGAAGAAAAAAAAGGCAGCCTTCCTGTGGGAGCAAAAATTTCCAGTAATTGAAATGCCTTTTGAAGCATGTGCTTAAATCCTGTGTAGTTTTACATTTAGGTCTAGAAGGTGCAGCTCAATGTAGCTTGAAGAATTTCAAGAATTCCCCTGCTGGCTTACACCAAAGGAAAAATAAATCTTTAACTTCTTTTATTTCCTTCACTTTCTTTTCCTTTAGCTTTTTTAAACTCTATTCTCAGTTTTTGTCTTCCAATTCCTCAGTTTTGGGTTATTTCAACACTGCAAAGGCATTCTCAGTATTTAACATGCCGTAAGGAACGGAGGGCCAGATTCTTTTCTCTGTTACATTCCCATAAATGTTAGACAGTTCCTGCCCCTTGTACAAGGTATAGGCAAAACAAAATATGATTCATGGAATAACTCAAGTTTTAAAGTGGCTGCCCAAGAACAAACCTGAAGAGTTCTTGAAGGGGAAAGCTGGAGGCTGGACCACCAGATAAAAAAGGAAGTGAGCTGAACGCTCTCCCAAATTCCGTGGTTGTCAAATGGCTTGGCACAGGTGTTGGGTTTCTTTTTTTGGTAAAGTCTCTGAATTGCAGCACGGAGTTTTAAGCCAGGTCCTGCAGTTTCTGTCTTTGGAATGTGCTTTGTTCTCTGGTCGGTTGCTGAGGTGATCCACCCACTGCTAGGACGGACTTTAAAGTTGGAATCCAGTCTTTGTGGGATCAAAGGCAACCCACTGAAATGAGAAAGGCTCTTGAGGATAAATTCCTTATTCTGTATCTTGCTACTCACAGACCTAGCCACTAACTGAAAAACCATTTAGCACATGATCAAAGTCTTTCTATGGCAAGAGGCAAAAATTAAGAACTCAATTAGTGGGATTAGGAGCCCATAAAAGAAAAGGTAATTTAAGGTTTCTAATAGAAACAACTATAATATTTTGCCATAGGATTTCAAAGCTGACTATTTTCTTGGGTCTGACTAGGTTCTTGGTTGCCTGTACTGAGATGCTCCAGAGTATTCCTGCTTCCTATATGGGTTATTAGAGATTGATCAACCCAAAGTTAAAATATTTTTTTTATTATTAGGAAAGAACATGTAAGTTCCTTATTTTGCTTATTATACTTCAATCTGGAATACTAGTAAATTAATATAAAAAGTAATTCTGCATTTTGAATTAAATAGAAAATTTTGTGGATTGTTTATATTTGAAGTTATGTTAACAGGTTTTATTTAGTTCTTAGCAGCATCCTTGCCAAAGGGTTGAAACTTATGGTGCAGAAAAAGCCTAGGATTTTGCTGAATTTAAGAAATTTTATTTTCTTCATACTAACCCTGACCCAGGTCATCTGATATAGTGTTTTTAATATTAGAAGTGCTTATAGCATCATGGTTTTGCATAATCTTCTATATGAGATTACCTGGCCACTGTTTTCTGTGCACTTCATTTTCTGAAAGGGCTCAAAACTTGGTATCATGTGCTTTGATAAAGGACACAATAGATAAATCATTAAGCTGGAAGAACAGATGAGGTCTTGAGGGCAAGAAAAAATTAAAATTAGTGTAAATCATATAAATAACTTTGAGAGTTCTGTGTTTCAGTATTGCCTGGATCACAGTGTTTCCTCCTGGTGCATAAATTCAAGGTGGTAATCTGTCATGTATCATCTAAATGCTATAAAGATTTTAAAAATAGGAAAAAAGCACAATAGCAACTTTCAGATGAGTCAGAATGGTGTTATCTTTCTTTATTCCTTGATTTATAAATTCTGTCAAAAAAGGTTGTTCTTGCAATTACTTGTCCAAGGAAATGATTCCCAGATTCCCAGAAGAGGAATCATTTTTTAAAGAGCTATAAATTGGCATGGCGGAAATAGCTTCATAAGAATTTCTTTGAAGATTAATGCCAGAAATAAAACCTTTCAGACATTGTGGGAATCATTTATTCAGAGAAAGTAAAGAAAAGATGTGCAAATGAGTGATGTCTAGGTATAAGGAGATATGTCAAGACAATTCTCAAAAAATGCCACCGGGTGAAGCTGGGACTGATTTGAGATTGTTGCTTTGCCCGATGTTTTCTTACATGATTTCTTATATAGTTTCAAGCACAACTAAACTTCAAAAATAATCAGATGTGGCCACTCCAAAAAGCAGAGGGGAAAGTTCAAGTACCCTAACTTGTTCACAGGCCTATCCATTTTCGAAGCATTTGGCTCTACCAAGGTTCTTGCTTAGTTTGAATTATTTAGTGAGTGAGTTCCTTACAGAGGCAAGAGGAACCTCTGGAGATGTGCCACTAAACAATCAGCTGTTCAACTTTTCTGACTCCATAAGGAAACTGACTGCAGTCCAAAGATGACCTGGCCACTGTTGATGTCCCACAGGGTGCCCAGGAAACAGCAGGGACATCCAGTTGCCTCTTTTCACCCAGGGCTTACCCTGTTCCCTGGCTGCAGAGGAGTTAGAGCACTCACCCAAGACGTAAGAGTTATGAGGTAAAACCTATCTTAAGGGCTCCAAATCACCACCATTTGGATCTCAGGGGAATCCCTGACTGCCAGGGGACTGCTGGGTTTTATGAGAGGACTCTTCCCTTTTCCCTCAAAGCTGAGCTGCTGCAAGGATTTTCTGCCCAGAAGGAACGAGTGAGAAGCTGATTCTTGAAGAGTCCACTGTGCTCTTTGAAAAGAGAGTTGGTTTATTGACTCCTTCCCTTTTTCCTCTGCTACTTAACTCCCACACTCTGAGCAAGTAAAAGGCCCTCTCATACCTGCTGGAGGCTCGAGGAAGTTCAAGGACTGGATTAGTTCAGAGCTTGTGAAAGAAAGATTATGGTTTTTTTAACACCCATTAAAGAGAATTTTTCTTCTAGATGGTGACTTCAGAGTGGTAGGTTCTGCAGCAACACAAGGGTCTCTTTGAAGTCAGTACACGTGCCCATTGACCCTCTGGCACATCTACCTCTTAAACAACATCTTAGCCATGGGTAGACAGCACACTGGTTCTGAAAAGCCACAACTTTACTAAATTAAAGTCAATCCCTTTTAAAGCATAAAAGAGCACTAATTTCCATTGATTACTCAGTCATGGACAAGTTTCACGTTTCATCTTTTTTTTACTGTAGTTCTTCTGGAAAAAGTTTGGTTAGAATCACTCTCCCATAACCTAAAAATGGTTGCAGGGATTTTGGTTTGACTTTAAGGGGATAAGGAAAAAAAAAACTTCTCTTTAGGCATGGAAAACTTCAGCTTGAACAATGAATGATTCAGAAGATTGTGGCTCTGAGAAAAGAAAATGGGCTTTTTAATTGGATTAATTTTGCTTATGTAACCATTTGGCCCCTATCAAGCATCTGGCCTAATTATCATTTTGTTTATCAATGACAGGTAGAATCCTGTAAACTAATGTATCTACAGCAACAAAAATGTGCCACATATATGTGCTTGTGTTTGCATGCAAAATTTAAAAAGGTCCTGCAAAAGAAATGTCTGCCCAGGGGTCTTAGTAGAAAGATATTGCTTCTGGCTCAGGAAATCCTTTAGCCACAACTGGCTGGAGCTTGGAAACATATTCTGGAAAAAGTAGATTTGCTGGTTTAGATGATCCAGTACACTCAGACTTGGGTGAGCAAAACAATAGCAGCATAAAGAGAAAATTCCTGTGAGAAGTTTGAGTGTTTACTGCTTTGTCCTGAGTTCCATGGAAGAAGCACAGGCTGTGTCTGCTGTCATTGCAAATATCCTGAGTGCTTTTAGCACCCCTCTTCAGAGTTAGACAGGCACGTGAGTTTGTTCTCAGTGATGCACAGGATGGCTGGAGAAGAGTCTTGTCTTGCCTTCTTGTGGCTGATGAGAAGCTGGGAGTTAGCTTTTGAGTTTGCAGCTGCCTTTGCTGTTGCATGACTTAAGCTGCTGATCCCACTGGGTCAGCCACAGCAGATGAAGCTAAGCAGACAGGCTTAGCCTTGAAGTTCATGTCAGGCAAATACTGGAGCTGACAGATAAGAGAGGAAAGCAAGCAATGCTTTTGTGCCGGCTGATGGTGAAATGCTGTCCACTAACACAGTAGTGGAATAGGTTAAGCCCCAGGTCTCAATAATTAGATTGTAAGAGTTTGTAAAGCACTACTTGAAAAGGGGCTGTTTTTTAAATGTGGAGGTCCCCCACACCCTGGGAAATGTAAATATTAAGTCAATGTTTAAATGGAGACAACTGGAGTCATCACTTTGGACCCATCAGCCTGGATGAACAAAATGCTGGAAAGGCTTAGGTGTGACTAAGAGGAAATTAAATAGCTGTAAAATATATGTGCCAGTTCACAAAGGCTAAAATAGAGGCTTGACATGAGGGAAAAGTTTGCAATTTAATTTGATAGAGCTGTGATGCAGCTGTGAATTTACTTGTTGATGATTGCTGTATTGATGGGAAGTTCCTGGTATTTTACTTGTTTTTCCCCACTGTATTTTAGTTTCAGGACAAGAAGAGTGCCTAATCTGTATCATTAATAGAAGAATTTGACCAGGGGCAGCTCTTTGACCAATGCAGTTTCCCATCTTTTATCAATGGCCTGAAAATTTAAGTTGCAGTTAACCCAGGGACTGGTGAATGAAAAGTAGTCAAAGTTATAGTCAAAGGGGCTCAGTCAGACACTTTCTGCTCTGATACAGCTCTCTGTCTTGACACAGTGTTGACCACATTTGTCATAGTGCTCAATGAGGCAAGGAAAGAGCTGGGTACCATGGTGGCTGATGACTCTGGCTCTCTGTGCAATCCTTTGGCTAAAACAGATGAGCTGAGCCTTCAGCCTTGCATTTATAATCAAGGAGATACTGTGTGGTGTTTGGACCTTCTCAGGTTTACACTTGGTACAGTGACTGCAGTGCAAATTCAGTCCTTCTCTGGCTTCTCTTACTCAAGATTATGTTGAATATGGTTCTGATTTTGACGTGAGCCACAAGACTGATAACAGCAGCATCAAGTGACGTGCATTTCCCTCTGCTGAAGTTGTACCAGTGAGCAGCAAATAAATCCAGATTTGGTCAGATGGGAAAGGCCTTATGGGAGTAATCCTGACCCTCTAAACTGCAGATTAGAGCTTTCACTGCCAAGGTAACTCCTGAATTTAAACCACTGAAGTGCTGATAGGAAGCAACAGCATGACCCCATTTCACAAGTGAGAGGCCACCTCTACTGACATGAGATGCAGGGCCAAGAGGGCACTAAGAAGTTCCTCTGTGAGATATTTAAGTAAATAACAGAAGCTCTAGCCACACAAACACATAGGTAAAAACAGACCCAGCCCTGAGAAAACCTAGGAACCCACACACACAGGTTTGGAGCATGGTGCCTGTGCAGTGATCATGAACTCCCTGAACAATATTCAGAGCACTGCCACTTTGCCTATGAACTCTCCTCTTCTGGAGCAGCTGGTTTAGGGATTGTAAATGCTTTGCAGCAGCAAGTCTTACTAGGAAAGCATTTCTAAATGCCAGTGAGCAGGACAAACACTCATCCCTGCCTACCTGAATGACAGAGACACTAAGGCAATAAACATTCAGGTTTCATAGACAACTCCAAAAATTAGAGAAGGGGGTGAAGAAGGTTCAATTAATTGAGTAGTTGTAAAATCATCACTAACACCAAAGGTTTATTTCACTGAGATCTGAATAAAAGCTTTTTTTCTTTTGAAAAAGCTTTAGTAAATCACGAAGCAAAACAGTTCAAGTTAATGACAAATCAAAACATTAAAACGTCTGAAATGTTTGAAGGTTTAATTATTTTTGGCCTAAAATTATCACAAGAATTTTGGTTGACTTAAATAAAGACTTTGCAGAGGAAAAGTTTTTCTTCCAAAAAAATGCCACCCTTCTCAAGTCAACAGAACATTATAAAGAAGCCAAGTTGAAATAATTAATCCGTTACGCCAAACTACCAAAAGACCCCACCAGAGAATGAAATTCCCTCTCGATTATATCTGATCAAAAATGTCATCAAGAACTTAGATGTGATAATAAACTAAAGAGTTTAAGGCTAAAGTTCCCTTACTGTCCCACCAAAACACTGAAGTTAGGCAGTTTAATCCAGTTGGTCCAGTTCTCAAAAGCTGAGAGCACATCTACTGATCTGCAAGATGTCTACGTTACTGTTTTTGTTTGTTGCCCTGGAGTCCTAATAGGATATTTAGATATGTGACCACTGAACAGGATGATTAGGTTTACAGTGAGTGACTGCTTGCTTTCTCCATGTGGTGAGCATGTTGGGCCTGCATTCACATCCTACAGCTGGCTTTTAGCTTTGGATGCTGGGTTAGGGCTTAAGCCCAAATCTTTTACCACGTTGATCAGTCAAGTCTTGGCTGTACTAAAAAGCTGAATTTCAGCCTGTGAGCCACCAGCACAGCTGTAACTGGCACACCCAACTGCATTGTGTGGGGGCTCAGCCACAAGGTCCTGGAAGAGATCAGGCAAGCATAGAGAGTGGCTCCCTTGAGAAAACAGCAAACCCTTCATCTTTCCTGCCCTCAGAATGGCCATTCACAAAACTTGTCTCCAAACCTCCCATCAGCAACTGCTTTTCCCCTTCCAGTTGCTCCCTCCAACTCTTCTCAAACACATTTTCCTCAAAAAAGAAACAAGTCAGAGATTTTTTAAAGGCCCTGGTGGGTTTTAGTAATATTCAAATAATTGTTTTTTTTCTTAATGATGATACAGCATTAGAAAACTCCAAGCTAGTTTAGATAGACTATGAAAAGCTTGGAAAAACAGAGGAAATTAAAACAGTATTTGAAAAAGCAACAGGTTATCTCTACAATAAAAATGTCATCTTTGGAAATATGTTTCCTTTTAACTATATATAGAGAGATAAAAGAGATGGAAGAGTCCAATCTTTGGCATTTCATGCTCAAGGTATATAAATTAAGGAGGAAGAGCAAAAAGAAATATTGCATCTTCAGTCTGCTTCAGATGTGGCTCGGTTTGAGTACAGAGGGATCCCTTAGAGAACTGCCAGATCCATCAATGTCTCTGTAAAAATGAACAAGATGGAATGTCAATTATTTGAAAGTGTAGAGGCAGCAACTAGTGAGCAGTTTGCTGTGTCTGGTATTCCTCATGAAGAGGGATGCCAGAAATTTACTGGCAAAACACTTCAGCTAAGTGATCTCAGATGAAAAAATAACAGCTTCTGCTAATGAACAGTCAGTGCTGTGAGCATAAACATTCATCAGTAGCCCAGAAGTAGAGGGACTGTGGTAGCATCTGGCTTTGCAAAGACTCTGCTTTGCACCCCTTGTGCACACCTAGCCCAGTCTTACTCTGTGATGTTGCTGGGGCTGGAATGCACACCATCAGAAGAAAGAACAAAGAGCTTCTGCTCCTTAAGACACAGCTCAAAGGCCTTGGTGATCTCTTCCCAGAGTGTCATAACTTTGCTCCAGTAGCAGGAAGGGATGTGGTACCCAGCACTCCCAAGGAAGCAGCAAAAAGCCCAGGAACCACCTCCCATCCAGCCCCAGCCATGGCCAACAGCAGATGCCCAGGAGAGGAGTGGTGACACCAGCACAGTTTGGTCCATCCAGGGGATTAACATCTGCCATGATACCTGGTAAGTTGCAAGCTGTATGGGCAGTTGTGTTCAGGAGCCACTGCACTATCCTCTTTTCTGTTAGCTACCCTAATCTCTTTTTTAATCCCTTTAAACTCCTGGTTTCCATAAGGTAAGAACAATGCATTTCACCATTTAATTATGATCTGTATGGGAAAAGGCCTTCCTTTCTCTCCACGGCATTCAGAATGAATTGTTTTGGGTGATGTGTGTGCTTGGGAATATTTCTCTTTAACCACAAATAAATTGCTAAGACTGATACAAGTGTCAACTTGATTTAAAACCTGAAGCATTAGATCAGCAGTTTATGCATTTCAGACACTTAACCAACTCTTTAGTGTTTTACAGTCAGAAACTTTAAAGAAAGAAGACAGCTGTGGCTAGAGTGATAGGGGTTTAGAGGCTTTATTTGTGGGAAGCCCATGTTAACTGGCACAAATAAAATCCCCACGTTGCCAAAAGGGGCCTTTGCAATGCCTTCTCCTCACCTCCATGTGACAAACAGGCAGATGTGCTCAGCACTGGCAAACTGAATGCAAGCCTGGAAGAGATCTGGTGTTTGCAGGAGGATTGTCTACAGCATTTCAGTAAAATAACTTGGAATTGCATGCATCAGCTTGATGTAAGCAGCCTTGCAAAAATGTCTGCTCTCTGGGGAAGCTGTAGTGGCCAGAACCAGTTTGGAGTTGAGGTGCTTTAGGAAGCTGCTGAGGCTGGTAGTGAGGTTAATGGGAGCTGCACCTCCCATCTGCCTCCTGCAGGATTTCCTTAGGATTCCCGATGGAATTCCCGATTCCTTGGGCATGAAGAAAAGAGTATTCAAAATCATAAATTTGGGTCAGTTGAAAAATGTAAATTCAAGGAAAAGTGTTTCATTCTTTCCTTAGAAGAACAGAGAAACTGGTAAAGCTGATCACATATACCAAGTATATGTACCCACTGAAATGAAAGAGTTAATGTTGGTGGTCAAGAAAAATCCCTGCACACTCAGAGGAGACAGAAGTGAGTGAAATTCCCCTCAGTTGGTTTACATTTACTGAAAAAAACTCTGCTCTCATTTTAAACAAGTATTTTGGTCCCCTGGGACACTCACCTAGCACAGTCCCCCTGCTAGAGGAGCCCATAGCTTAACAGAAATAGGATGCATTTCATTTAGTCAGACATGACTTGACACCATACCTTTTATCATCAAATGTTACCCACTACATATTCAAAGGCTATGTTTAGCCTTTGAGGTTTTATTGTACTCCTACATGTCACTTTTCAGGCAGGAGGCATGTTTTTAGCCCATTTGCCATGAAGGGCTGTTTTGCTAAGTAACTATTAACCTCTTGTACTCAAAACACTGCAGAGGGGAAAATGTTAGTAAAAAATATAAAGGCTCCTGAAGAAAACTACACAGCCAGCTACCTACATGTCTATACACATCTGAGCCTTACAAAAATCCCAGCACAGCAATAACAAAACCTTGCTTCTCTATATTTTTAAACAAAAATCTGAGTGCTAGAGTTCTTGTAGCTTTGGCAACTTGAGGCCAGAGAAATTGGAGCAAGGCAACACTGTGAACTGCTGAAGGTTAAACCCAGCAAAATCACAGCACTGTGCTTTGTTGTCTCAGGACACAACAGATTCACAACAGGTTTCTGAAAAGTCTGCAGGCAAGGGGGGTACTATAGAAAGGCAGCCATTGCAGCACACAAATAGCACAATATAACCACAGGAAGTAAAACACAACAAAACACAATTCCCAACAGCAGAAGACTCACTGGGTTTTGACAGCTCCTCTAATATTTCAAGGGGAACAGCAGGTTCAAGCACCAACAAAAGGTACTGCAGGGGTTGGTTGTGCCACCTGTAATAAGTTTAATTTACTTAGTAAGAAGTGATAAATAACCTTTGTAGCATCCCCTAACGTAACACTTGGGTTGGCCCTCAGTCTAACACCCCAGCTGTGATTTCTCATTGACCCCAACCTGCAAACTGACCACAGGCTCCGTCAAACTAACTAAAGTGGTTTAGCCTCACCATCTGCCCATGGCTTAACACAGAGCTTGTACTGCAGGGTAAGTGTCTGTCTCAATGCATGTTCCCTGCATGGAGGCACTAGTGTGTGTTGTTCTTCCATGTGTTTCATGTTCCATTTGTTGTTTCAGTAAAAATAACACATTTTTGCAGTTTCATGAATAGTAGCTATGAGTTGAGGTAGTTATTAGCACATCTTCTCTGCTGTACAGATATTTGGGGTACTAAGGATGGACTGGTTTTATTCAGGCTAAGAATATTTGCCAGTTTCCAAGAGAGCTCAAGCTTTCTTAAATGCTTGTTTTCTCAAAATAGTTCAGTCCTCTAACTTCAATATCTAATGTGTGACAGCCACAGTCATCCTCCCTGAAGAAGTGGGAAATCAGCCCTTTTTACAGAGGCTTGGCAGAGAGTCTCCTGATCCTAGCTGCAGATTGAATGGTCTTTGGTAGTTTCTTTCCCTGCAGCATGTGGGGGGTGTGATGGGGGCCTGGGTGGAATCTGAGCAAAATTGGAGCATGTGTACATAGGTAAAAACTCACGTTAAAAAAAGTACAAAACACCTTCCTTTCAAATGCAGCCGTGCATCTGAAGAGTGAGTTTTCTTCACAAGAACTGGGCTCATACACCTGCCAATCAGATGGGCACCATAAAATACACAGACCGTGTGTTAAAAAATAATATTTTGCCTCTCTTATGGGCTCTATCTGTTTTCTGATGTTTATATAAAAATGTTTTTAAATCCTTGCTAGATTTCTGGTTTATTTATTCACAACCATCTGTTCTTTGTCTTTTTTTCTCATTTTCCAGGATGCTTCCCATCCTCCTCTTGCTTATCTTTTAGGGCAGCCCTTCCCCACTATGTCTGCCCTCTTCTCAATGTGTTTTCCACCCCTTGCTTTGCTGAGCTGTGGCATTCTTTCCCAGGCATGTTTTACACCTCTAGGGGTACTTAACACTTCAGCCTTTTCTTTCTAATGCAAGAATGTGTTTTTTACTTTGGGGGCTTGAGGTGATTTTGTTAATTTTGTTGGATTATGGTTTGGTTTTTGGTTGCGGGGGGGTTTTTTTGTGTGTTTTTTTTGTTTTTTTGTTTTTGTGTGTGTGCTAGTGCCAGGCACAGAGGGGCTGAATTTGCCTTGGGCTGGCACTAGGCAATTATCAAGTCAGAAGCCTGGTGGTGCTCAGTGCTCAATGCTGCAGGAGATGCAAGGGCAGGAAGACAATGAGAAGTGGCTTGAAGTCACTCAGCTGCCAAATGAGGCAGCAGGAACAGAAATGGGGCTTCCACCTCTTTTGCTCTCATTGTATTGTCCTTTAGGCATCTTCAGATATGGCCTGGGACAGGTACATAAGAGAAACTCCTCTGAGTAAGCCACCAAATGTTGGAATTGGTCTGATAGGTGTTAAATATAGACATTTCTAGCCAATATGGCAGAAGAGAGACTGTAGCCTATTTGCCTTACATCAGTCACTTGTGATGTGTTTTCTAAACAGATGTTAAACACAAAAAGATTGATCTGAGATGTCTGAGGTGATCCATTGCATCTTTTCTAAAGCTATCAATTAATAGCAAGAAAGTTATTGTTTTCTGTCTCAGAGCCAACTAAGTAACAAAATTAATTGGCCATATTTAAAACAGCTACTCCCTACTTATGGAAATTTTGGGAAAATCACTAGGAGGAAGAAAAATAAGGTCTGAGTGTTATTGAAAATAAATCCAGTTTTTAGACAATGAAAACATTTTATTCTCTAAGTTAAAACAGAATGTATGCAGCCTGTTTCTAATTCACATTGTCCAATAAATTGAAGCAATGTATTCATCTTGAATTTTAAGATCATTCCTAGTAAAAAATTTTCCACATCAATTGCTCATTATTTGCTGAGATTGTTTACTGTTAAGTCTGTGTATGAGTGCAAATTAAACAAGCTCACTGGAGCTCCATCATCTAACACATGGCCACTATTCATATCTGGCAGGGCCTGGTTTTCTCATTTCGCCAAGAAACCTCAGATATAATATTTTCCTCAATATTGAAAAAGTGCTGTATTTCATATCTTCTGCTGGACAGAAAATCCAGGAGATAAGCAGAGGTTTTTAATACTTAAAACCTAAGTTATTTAAAACCTAAAAATAATAATGAATTGTGTTTAATGCAGGCGATTGAGTATTAACATGAGCTTAATAGGAGGTAAGAAAGAAATTACATTGTCCCTGACTATATATATACAAATACCCAGCAGGACTTCGATTGATAATTATTACTATGTCAAAATTTGAGTTTAATGACTCCTAGGCTATAGAAACATTTTTAAAAATAAACTTTAATTTTAGAGGTCAACTTTCCTGAGTATGTATAACAAAAGAATTTAGAAAGGATTAATTTCCAGAAGGCTTGATGCTTTTCTGAAGGCCCGACACTGTTGAAGCTTCTCGTGTTGAATACATAAAGTGTGGTATACTCAGTGCTATAATTCTTTAATTTTGCCCTTTTCCATTAGTAAAAATAATGAGAAAAACAAATTTTTAGGCAATCAAGAGATTCGTCAAATGGAAAAAATATACTCTTCACCAGCACAATTTCTTGCTGATGGATGACTACTTCCTAAGCATCAAGCCATGCAAGCACAAGCAAACCAGTGTGATCTCTTCAAGGCTATATTTTCAGAAGCTCACAGGTTGTCCAAGAGATGCTATTGAGCTTGTCCTCACTAAAAGGGTGTCAGAGGGCAGGCTGAGACCCTCTTCTGTTTCTGTGCTCATCCAGTGGTGGGCATCAGTTCTGCTGGACATGAACATGAGTGCTTCACACAGCTGAAGACACCTCCTGAAGGGGAATTACAGCTGTTTCACAAGGACTACTGCTGCAGTCTGCAGGAGAGCTCACTGCTTTCTGTTTCTTAACCTCCTACTGCTACAGCCCATCTATCTTACCATCTATCATGGTAATTGATTTTTCTTCCTTGCTAGAAGACCTTCATCTGGTCTCTCCTTTTCAGAGCCAGATCTTACAGGAGTCCAGCAAGCTGTAACCTACAGATATCTCTGACAGATAATGCAGTAGAAATTGAGCAAAGCCCACTGCCTGTCACACTGTTCCCAAGGATTTCTGCCTATTTCTTTCCCACTGCTGCTGCTCTTGGAAAGGTGAAGCCCTGCAGTGTTGGAGCCCAACCTATATGAAGGCAGCTGACAAATTGTTGCTGGCTAGAAGCATAAGTTGCAGCCTTAGAGCTGGAAAACTGCATGGCAGTGTCGGTGTTACTGGGCTGGAGTTCTGCTAGTGGGCTTCAGAACAGGGCCATCCTGGGCTGGATCAGCAGGGAGAGCTGTGGTGGGTGTCCCATGACCTGCAGCCTCCAGCATGGGCAGTCAGGGCAGGCGGGCATCCAAGGCTGGGTAGCTGAAAGCTTTGCCATCAGTGAATGGCATGTGACAGGCTGCTGGGGGACAAGGGGCTGACAGCAAAATGGGGAGAGCAGAGAGTTTTTATCTTCTGTGTGGCAGCAATTGGTGATAAAATAGCATTGGTATTTTAGGTGCCAGCACCTGACTCGTCACTGGCCAAGGGGAAACACTTCGTGGGACAAACAGCATTATCGACAGAGCATGCCTGTGCAACTTGCTTACATTTCTGAATGACCCAAGAATGCCAGTGCACTGATATCAAACTGAGGCTTCTGTGACTTCTTTAGGCCTCCATAGGTTTATCTTGGCCTTATACACTGCACAATTTAACCCTCGGCTATCCATCTGTAAATTTATTTTTTGTAAGGCAGTAGAACTGTGTCAAAGGCATTGGAGAATGAGGTAACCCAGCTGAATTCAATGGAAATTGAGATATCTAAGTGGCCCTGGAGGTCAGGCTGCAAGTGTTTTATAATGTTGCTGTATCACATTTGACAAAGGGATGGGGTGTCCTAAATTCTTCTCTCAAGGAAGAAAATGGTTCATTTTTCATCCCATAAGGAGAGGTTGTGTCTGGCAGTGAAGCCAGATTTGCAGGATCATGTAGGTACCCAAAGCTGGTGGCAGGCACATTGAGGAAGAGGTTTGTGTGTGTCCTGGTTTTCCAATGGGAGCTCTGGCACTGGCAGTGCTTCCCTGGGGACTTCAGCTGTAGCAAGAAGACACCAACCTGTGGGTAGTTTGTCAGCACTTGGGCACAGCCCAGCACATTAAATTAAATCACCAGTGAATGCAAGAGGGAGATTTTTCAATTCATCTGTTAATTTAAAATACAAATTACAGCCTGTTCAATGTTCAGGCCTTCAGCTTGTTTTCCCATTATGTTAGTGAGAAGATGGACATTGTAGGCTACCATGTCAGGGTTACATATGAAATGTTGCCACAGAGAGAATTCAAGAGGTATTTCTGGTCATCCTCATGTGCTCCATCCTAAAACCAAAAAAAAAAAAAAAAAAAGATTGTTTGCTTGTTTCTACACAAAGATAATTTTCTTGCCACATTTTTTTCACTGGCACAAAGCAAATGCGTTTTAATGCTTCACCCCTGTCCCTCAGCTCTGGGTAAGACTGTACTTTGGGGTGAAGAGGAGAAAGGCTCTAGGCATAAGAATGAGACAATGTTCCTGTGGTCATTCATGTAGCTTGTCACCAGCTCCAGGGGAGCCAGCATGGCTTTTGTGAAGGCTTTGATAGCACTGTAACCAGCTGGGATTGCAGCAAAAATGCAGAGGAGGAAATGTCCCAGCATGAAAAACCTGTTTCTTCACATGAAGAAAGCCCAGCACAGAGTATGCAGCTGACCCATCAGTGCCATTGCACTGGAGGGACACAGAAGGGTCTGAGTCCAAATCAATACCAGGTCACAGATGCTTTTCCCTGGCACTTTCTGCTCTGGTGTGGCACAGATGCAGAGAGATAGTTGCTTCTGCAGGGACAGGTTGGAGACCTCCTGTTTTCTCAGAGCAGTGTGGAGGCAGTGAAAAGGGCAACACTTCCCATAGGGGTGGTGGGAAAGGCTACCCCTGCCCCACAACTCTCAGCCTGCCCCAGGGCACATATGCCCCAGCCAGAGGTGGTTTGTCCTCCACAGCACACACTGCCCAGATGCTGCTTCTCCTGGCCCACAAGCAAATTCTCCACACTTCTTCTCCATGGGGGGGACTTTCCCAAAAGGAGGGAGCGCCGGAGGGAAAAGATGAAAATTACATCCTTCCCCTTCCAAAGAAAACAGCCCTCCTCCAGAACCCCTAATTAAAATGTGAAGGTTTAATACACAAACTGTCAGAAGGCTTAATGGCCGTGACTCAGCTCACTGGAAAGGCGTCCAGGGTTTGGGCTGTACAGCAGCACATCTCTGGCATCCCGTGAGGAGAGGAGAGGCCACTGCTCCTCATTCCCTGGAAAGCGCCTGATGTTTTGATTGTAGGGGATGTAAGCAGTGGCTTGTTGTCTCTCATTTGCAAAGGAAGCAGATTCCTGTGAAAGGGAGAGGTGAGGATAGCCAGGAGTCCCAGGCTCTCAAATAGGGGTGCAGTGTGGGCTCACGGATCACTCAGATGCTCTTCACTGTTGTTCTGCAACATCAACTCTGCCCAACCTTTTTCCAGCAGGCATTTTTAGGGTTTGATCTTGAAGATCTCCATCTTCCACAGAGAGGCTGAGACAGAGTCTAACTGGCTAAGTTGTGAGAACATTTTTCTAGGTATCTAGCCTGAGTGTCCCTAGGTGCAGATCCATCCCTTCCTCCTACACATGGGCATCAAGATGCTTGATCCTCCCTGCATGCAGCCCTCCTTGCCATTGTCCCCACTGACCTGTGCCCTCTGCTTGCCTTTGCTGAAGTCCAGGTTTTCTATGGCAGTCATCTTAAGCATTATAGATTTTCAAGTAAGCTATGGATGTTGTGCACCTGATAGCACCCACATACACATATGTGTGTATGGGTGTATGTGTTTACATATATATATGGTGTTACAACCAATGTTTACTTTTTATATCAACTTTATGGTGTAGTATGAAGTTAATTACATGTTTTGGATAAAAAATAAAGCTTTAAGGCAAAGAAGTTTACTTGAAAATTCATATATAATTCCATGGACACTTCTGGCCAGAAAAAAAACAAAACCAAAGCCAAACAAAATGGAAAAACAAACAAATAAACAAAGAAGGGAAAACAAATTAAACACACTTTTTTTTGCAACATTTGCTAAGCAAATTAGAAAAATATTACATTTTTAATAGTTTTTCCTCTGTGAATTAGTTTGTTCCAAAAGTTTTGAATCATGTAGATTGTTTTAGTCAACGGGAAATAACACTGAGAAGGGAAGTATTTTGCTGATGAAACAAATAGATGCAATTTGAACTTGTGATAAGTCTGAAATTGGATAATTAATTGCACGGCTCCAGTGGCCTTCAACCCAGGGCTTCAGGAATCCCTGTACCCTGGATTTGTGACTACAAGAGCCTGTGAATTGCAAAAGAACATTTACGCACAGGACTCCAACTTTCAAATGAAAATATAACTCTGCTGAAACCAAATGAGAAGATAATTCACAGGCATATTTATAAGTAGGAAGCCGTTGCATAAAATGTAAGAGTAAGGCACAACATTGATTAAAATATCACCCAGGTAAATCAGTTTCCCAGGAAATATATGGAAAGCACTGCCATTTAACTGTTCTGAGGCAGCCAGCAAAAATGCCAGAGCAGCCTGCCAAAGAGCTACATGTTGCTGATGGAAAAAATTAGCCTCAGTACATTGGCATCTGGAGTCTGTGTCTACTATCCAAAAAGAAAAGGGATTGGTTCTGTGGAATTGGGTAATTACACTCCAGCAGCCTACCACCACAAGTCTGCTGTGGCTTTGTCCTTGGAAAAAAAAAATTAAGTGTTTTTAATTAAAAAATAAATAAGGCTTTGAAAGTACAGAAAGTAAGATGTTAGGGAAAGATAATTAATTAGATAAAAGGAATCCCAGTTTCTGTGTGTGTCTGAGTAGAACACAGACACAGGCATGCATGCGTGTGCCTGGGCTGATTTGTGTTTCTGTGTTAACTCCGTGTCCCTTTCACAAAGAATTGTACACTCCATTTACTTGAGATTCCAATGTATATTACTTGGGGGGAAAAAAAGCAATTTCTGAGTACAGCCCATGTTTTAGCAATTATATTGCTTTCGCTCTTTCCTCCCCCTTTTCTGTGCTGAGTTTTTTGGTGTGGGGTTTTTTCAGGCCATCAGATGCAGGCTGTCACCTCTGTAGTGATCCCAGGTAAGGGTGTACCTGAGGCAACAAGAGTGGAGCAGTCACTGGAGATAAATTACCAGTTCTTAATCTGAAAACATGCTTGCCCATAGAAGAAACTTACAGGAATCTTGAGACATTCGTGCAAATCTTTCAGGTATCTGACTGTTGTTTGCTTTACTGATGGTGCCCAGGGAAGTGACACTGAAGCCACACTGCTTGTGTTTTTGCATGCTACTTTCTTTTGAAGACCTTAGTTCCAGGCACTTAGAAGTCCTTCCCTGACAAATACTCCTCATATGTGAAATGTTTAAGGAAAATCCATTTAGGTGTTTTCTCATCAAATTAAAATTCACCGTATTTCTTGTGCAAGACTGATTGAAGGATGATGTAGGTTTAAAACTTTGTGAGCATCTAGCTCTCAGACAGGAAAATGCTCCTTGCCAACTTATCTGTTCCTATGAATTCAAGAGATTGTCAACCATAGAAAACTGCTCAACATGAGAACATAAGATACTATTTTACCTATGATTCCAAAGATACATGAGTTTGGTAAAATCTGGTCTCTCCTTGCTCCTATCCACTGCAGATGCAGTGAGGGTAAGTATATTATTTGTCATAGATATTGATGAGACTAATCATATTCTTAAAGTTTAGGGGAGTCCTTAAGTGCTTTGCTGGATACTGGCCTGAAAGACCATGTGTGCTGCACCAGGTACTTGTGAGAAGGATGACATAGACTTTTTTGGAGGTCTTTTTGGCCCTTGGTGTATCTGTGACAATAAATAAACCTCACTGTCTATAAAGACAGCAATATACAGAAGGTGGTTCACGTGCTGTGGTGGAATACTGACCAAATGAAACAGGCACATCTGCCTGCCACAGACTTTGTACAATACAAACCAATGTGTAGGAAGAGGGGGAAAATTAACTAGAGGTCACTATTGGCTGAAAATATCCAGTGTCGAGGTGTTATGTTGGAAGACAGATGCCTCTCGTGAGGTGATAGACATACTGAAGTCAGTGTTAATTTTTAGAGTTCTTGTATGCTTTACAAATGGCAACTAAGAAACAGGAGTGAAAACTCTTTGAAAATGTTTTTAGCATTTCTAGAAAACTAGTTTTCTTAAAAAATCAGATTATGCAGAAACAATGCATTCATTAAGAACAAGGTGAGACAAAAGCTAATTCAGAAAAAAAAACCCCAAACACATTGACTTAAGCACAATAGTATGCAGAAAAACACTTAAACAGGTACTTAGTTAAAGCATATATCTGACTGCTTTCCTGAGTCATAACTGTGATTACAGGATGTTTTATTTGCTCTTTGTAGTGTCCTCAAGTCCAGAGATCTTTTTGCTTTCATGCTGTAATTGATTAAAAGGCATTAGCATTCCCACCACTGTGATTATGAATTACATTTCTGTAATAAATGTGAATGCCACTTCCCTCATGTCCTGTTCTTTCAAGAGCCCTAAAAGTTTTATTTCAACTTTCAAACTTGCATTGAGGGCTTTGGCTAGGAGTTAGTGCTTCTGGCTCACTTGAGCTAATTTGGCAAATAATTTTGAAACAACTTCTATTGTACATAGACTTGGAGGGTTTGAAATACTGCTTGGTCAGCTCTTATTTCAAGAATGGTTTGTTTGATTAGGTGCCCAGGTGAAATACAATCAGAGGAACCTGGTGAGCTGTAAGACCTCCACAGGGAGGAGGAAATGAAGTGGATTTGTTTGCTCCTTGGCAGAGCATTACAGCCTCTGGGCTGCTGTGCAAAGAGGTATGGCCTGCCCCTGTTCCCCTTGCAAGAGCATTGCTGCTGTCTTTTGTGAAAAGTCCTATATTTGGACAACACCTATTAGGCAAGCACTTGGGGATCTACTGGAGTGATGCTCTAAGGGGGTCTTGTTAGTAGACCTTGACTCAGCTTAAGTTTGATGAGCTGCCAAGGCTTGGGGCAGCTCCTGGGGTGGGCAGCAGGACCATGCTGAGCCCTTATCAATGGGGCATCCAGGTCCTGATGCTCCCAGGTGGGTCAGTTCCTTTCTCAGCATGAGCTGCCAGGATTAGTGTTTTGGATTTAACCTTCTCAACTTGAAGCAAGCCCTATTTAAGGTCTCTTAGGATTTTGTTTGGACTTGCATCTCTTAGAGCTTGCTAAAAGCTGCTTTGACCAAGGTGGACTTCACAGCATCTCTATGGTGATAAAGCTGAGGTAGCAGAAGAGGGCCCTGGTGGGATTAGGCTGTTCTGGGTCTCACCCTTTTCTTGCTGGCCACAGTGGGCTTTTGATGGAGACACAAGCCTGGAGGCTTCAGGCTTTAGGACATCGAGAAGGGGGGACACCGTGGGGATCCTGGTTTACCAAGTCTGCAATAATGAAGAATTCCAAAACCACTGACAGAAATCCTGACAATAAAAATATTACATTCAGCAAAGAATTAATAGAAAGTATAAGCTTTCTATTTCTATATATGTATTTTATTTATTTCTATATAAGTATAATGTAGAGAAGAAGAAAAGCAAAGCAACCATAAAATCCCAGAAGACTTGGTTCCAAACTCCTAGTGAAGCAAGATATGCTAAATCTTAAGGGCAGGACAGGAAACTAGACCAAGTTTGTATCAAGCTACATGTGGAAATCTCCCTGGTAACAAAATAAAAATAATAATAAAAATAATCAAGTATCAATGAGAATCCAAACATCAGTCTTCAAAATCACTGAGCAGGAAATTACACATCACAGACCTCTTCAGTCTCCTGGCAAAACTCCTGAAGACAAAGAAAAAACAATGTATTTGTTTAATTCTGTAGCTAGAACAAGGCTCTACACAAGCCAAATTTTCAAAGAAAGGCTATTTTTTGTCACCTGAGTGCCATTTTTCATCATGACCTACAACAAATTTAATCAATCCTGATGATAAAATTAGAATGGTAAATTCCTTCTTCCTTTCTCCAAAGTGAAGAGACAGGAATGTTTCCTAGGACAATTTTAAAGGATTTGTCATATATTCATTACTGAAACCCACAATCTTAAAACAAACCAAAGGAACCAAGTGGGTTTGATGTTCATGCTCTGTTGGGAGCTTTAATTTGTTTTGATCTGGAGCTGGATCACATCACGGCCTTGTGAGCAGGAGCTTGCTCAGTGCTGTGGAGAGTGAGCTCCTGCTGTTATCTTCTACAGCCCAAGAAGGAGAAAGAGGAGGTTTTGGTTGCCTCAGGAGGAGGAGGGAAGAAATCTATGTGGCATTTGGAGCATAGCTTGAACCCATCTTTTGCCTGTAAGCCAAAGCTGTGCCAGTTAACATACTGACAGACTGGCATTTCACAAAAAAACTCACTCTGAAGAATGGTTATTTTTACAGGAAAGAGCCATTTCAAACAAGCAGATACTCAGTTCCCCATGTTTTCTGCATCACAAAGCAACAGCAAGCCCAAGGGAATACAGCTCTTGGAGCAGTTTCTGCTCAAGACAAGAGGCTGTAGGTTCAGGCCCTTGAGAAGCAGGGCTGTCCTTATCTGGAGATTGATGGGATACAGGTCTCTTGTACCACCTCTATTCCTGTCATGGGGTGACAGGCTCATGGTCCTGGGTTCCACAGGTGCTTTATCTGTTGGTGATGGGAAAGTCTCTCCTGCTTGAACAAAGCACGGACAAAAGACCAGTGCCTTTCTGAACAATTAGTCCTCAGATATCATAAAGGCCTTCACAAAACTCATTACTAGTTTTATTGATTGGAAACAAAGCTGTATATTATCTGATTTTTTACAAATTAGTGCACAGATACTGTGCAGTAGAATGGGGTTTCAAGCCCTTAGAAGCTGTTTCAGCAGTTCTCCTCCCCAAACTGTTTTAAGGTAACCAGCACAAAAAGTTATACTGATGATTATTTGAACCTTCCCACCTCTCCCTTTGGTGAGCTGTGGTGAAACCATGTCAAATGCCTGTTTCTGGTAGCATTTAATTGTCGATGTCTGCAGAGGACATTTTAAAGCTTCAGTGATAGATTATGAACCCTTCTTTTAAACATGCCATTACAATTTCCCATTATATTGTTGCACTGGACTGAACATAGCAGCAAACCAAATCCTAAATTCATAAAAGCAGTAAATTAAATGTGGCTCCAGTGGTTTTGGAGCTTGACCAACAAGTTATCTTTATTAATGCATTCAGGGAAAAGGTCTCATTTTGTTACATTATTTTCTTAATGATAAAGGCAGTAATGGAATCTCAGCAGAACACACCAAAGGAATCTCAGTTTGCTGGCAGTTGGGTCAAATTTTTGTCTGCCTGTGCTTGGTACAGGGTTAAGACTTGGCAGTGTCCAACTCACTGACTTCTGTCTTGAAAAGCACAGCCTTGTGCTGCTTCGCTGTACTCGCCAGCTGACATTTTCTTGGCTTTAAATGAAATTTTGACACATAAATCCCACATGTCAAATGATATTGTAAAACAAGCATCCAAGTGTCAGCACATAGCCCAATAGTCTAGGGAGCAGAGAATAGAATAAGGAACACCTTTATGCAGTCTTTCATCTACATCCAGCCATCTGCAAGTAATTTGAAACCAGTTTCAAATGAAGCTAGGTTGTTTGGCCTGTTAATGCACACAAAGCCAAAGCAGAAGTTTGGAGTCTTCATGGGTTTTATTGACTTGCTAATAAGTAGATAAAGCCTTTATTTTCCAAAGCTGTTCTTTTCTCTGATAGCCCATTCCAAAGAAAGCCTAATTGAAATTACAGAAGTCTCTTGCAGAGTGCCACAAATTCCATTTTTAAATAGCCTGCTAAAAGTGAAAGACTTCATGATGAGCCTTTCACTTGCAAAGCAGGGTTGGTGTTTTCCCCACTGATGAGCTGTTTTGATGGACTTGAGGAGTCATTAATGGTACCAAGTTCCTACAAAACAACACCAACAAAGGAGTGTGGATTTACATGATGACGGGTTGGCCCCAAGACTCACCACTGCAAAACTACAGCAAAAACACTACAGAAGGCATGTAGCTGCCTGCTGCAGTGGGTACCTTGCAATACATGTGTCATTTCTATGTAGAACCATTGGAAAAACAGAACTTCAGGTAAGCAATGATTTAACAGGGTTTCAAGGGCTGTCAGCTGTGGCAAACTTGTATTCATCAGAATTAAACTGCACATTCAAATGATATTTTAGATATGAAGCTGGTTATGAATTTCAGATTACACAGTAACATGGATCTTGACCAAAAACCCTACAGTATTGGTTGCCTGTGTTCCCAAGACACAAAATCCTGTGAACCTCAGCGTGGAGGCACTATCAGCATGACCAGAGAATTGTGAAAATGAGCACCATGACATGCAGGATCCCAGATGAGGTTTGTGAATGTACCCAGAAGGTAATCAGTGTGGAGCAGGTGCAGATGTGAGGAGTGAAGAAACTGGAAATGATGCATTGAATAAATGAAGCTATTTATAGCTGTCAATCATATAAAATATGAAATATATGTACGTATGCATGAATGTACATATAGATATCAATATATAATTCCTAGGAAAAAAACCAATCTGATTTTAGGAAAGAGCCTGTTAGGTTTCATTGGAAAAAAAAAAAAAAAAAGGACACTGAGGAGTCTCAATCTGGAATGATTTTTAAAGGTGGATAAAACACCTGCATTTGATTCCCATGTGATTTTACAGGACTTTATGTGGTGTGACTGGTTTCACTTCACTTGCAGTGACATTCTGGGAACAGCGCGGTGAGGTTTGGCAGAGGGGACAGGCACAGCTGTGATGCTCAGGCTGAGAGTGCCCTGGGGACAGGTCCAGGTGGCTTTTGCCTGTCCCCAGCAGGGCTCTCCAGGGATCCTGCTCAGCCTCCCCTCCTGCAGGCAGACTCCATCACAGCTTGAGGAGATGTAGCCACTGCCCTGTGACAAGGGGGCAGAAGGGGATTGTCTGCAGCCAGATGTGTCCAGTCTGAGGGCAGCAGTTTTCTAAGTCCTGGGGGTTGGTGTAGAAGTGCTGAGCTTGGCTTCCTTTGCTGGCAGTTGCTGTGTATTTAGTTGTAACTGGGCTCTGGGATTTTAATGTTTTCCCTGGCACACTGCCTTGCCCCTGGGCTGTGCAAAGCCCAGTAACCCAGTGGGCTTTACTGAAAACCATGTCTATCTGACAGAGAGTGTCCAGAGCTGATGACCCTCACCCGGGTCATTAAGCACATCCAGTCCACTAGTTAAGTTCTTAGCTAGGCAGATAGTTTTTACAGTCCTGATTAACCCTGAAAAGAAACAGTGGAGGACAGCAAGACAATGGACAGGAGCTGGGTGGTGGGTTTGGTTTTTCAGTCCTGTGGGGCCTTTCAGCTGTGTTTTGCTGCTTGGGAAGGTGCCAGGACTGAAGAGCACAACTCTGCAGGGGGTGCAGAGGTCACTTAGACCTCCCCAGTAATTTAAATAGCTGTTTGGACTTCAGCTAGTGCCTGAGATGTCTACAATTTGTTGATTGTTTGTAGGAAAAAAGAAAAAAAGAGCCACTCACAGCCAACTTATACTGTGGAGCAAAATATAAGACGCTGATCTTGACAAGCAAACACTGATGGTACAAGGCTGAAGTTGAAACTCTTGTGAACCACTCATGTGAGTAAGACTTTTAGAGATCTCGATCCTATTCCATCTGAATTTTTGTTCTGTGTGTTGTGCTTGGACTAACTTGGGATTCAGTGTGTGTGCAAGAAGGTGGAGACTCAGCTGCAGCAATCAGAGGTGGCTTCATCCTGGCACTGCAGGTCTTAGCCTTGCACTGATGTAGCCAAGGGTTCAGCAGCCACACCTCCCTCCCATGTCCTCTGTCTCCCTAGCAGAGGGGGTGTCCTGGTTCCAGAGGGTAGGAAAAGCCACCTGAGACACCAGCTGCCAGGCTGGTGATGTGGCAGTGATAACGGGATGCAGCTGAGCCTGTGGGAGGAGAGGATGGTTCAGGTGACCCAAATGGACCAACCAGGGTGCTCATTCCCATGGTGCTGAGTATAAAATGGTTCCCAAGGAAGGTGGCTCCTAAGGATTGCTGATTTGTGCTGGTAAAAGCTGCCTTCTGTTCCAGAGAATTGCACTTTATTGAATCTATCCAGGAGAAAAGACTTCAGCAGCCCTGGGAGGAACCCTTAAGAAAATGCTTTTCTCCAGCTCTGCTGCTCTTTTTCATCAAACTCTTCCCTGCAATGGAAGTGACTAAAGCAAGAAGTACACATCTAGTGGAAGATGCACACAGGTCAGTATGGGCCCACCAAGAGCCCTGTAGGGATAGCAATCCCTTTCCACCCTGCCCAGGAGCTGTCTGGGGAAACAGGCACAGGATGCTGCAGCAGTGGATGTCCTGGCACTGCTTAATTTACTGCTGTAGATAGAACCTGGGGGAGTCTTGTTTGTTATCCCTCCAAAAATCTGACCATTAGTGTTGGATTAGATTCTAGGCATCACTTTTCATCAGGTGACTGTCTCTCTCAGGATTTGACCCTCTCTCTTATTTCAGAAATGTCAAAATGTGTTTAGCTGACTCAAAAGTAATAGTGACTTTGCCTTCCCCATGCCTAGTCCATCCAATATATATATACATACCTAATATATAACACAGTACACTCTGTGGCATCCCCCTTTGTTCAACTATGCAGCAGAGAAATACACCATAATAGACATTTCTATGAGTGCTTATGTAAAAGTATTTAATGAGTTATTTTCTGTAGCACTTAGTGACTGTTAGTATCAAATAGCCAGTTTGAAGCATTCTTTGTGTGACGCCCTTCAAATCTATGCAGCTCCTGTTAGGGAATATTTTTATTCTCTCATTTATTTCACATTCCTGCGATGTTTTTCTTTCATCAGTTATGAATTTAAGACTCACATTTGTAGCATACTTCAGACTGAGTTCAATGGTGGGCACTGCAGTTACAAAATCATCCTGAAAAATGACAGGACCAAGTGTAAGATCTAGAGTTCAAGACATGTAGAGCTCAGCCCACATTTTTGAGGATGACATAATCACACCAAAATCAATGTGATCCGTTTTATATACTGATCTCATTCAACAAGGACAAAATTTGTAAGTGTGATTTTGGAGATACATTCTCCACTTTTCCAGGGAGCAGATATATATTTCTTCCAATCCACTCTGTTTCTCCAGTTCAAGGCTACACCAGAAATGGGGTTGGTTTCAAATCTCCATGCAGCCAGCAAATCATACTGAGACACTTAAACAGTTTATTGATCTTGGCTGTTAACAACGGCATCAGTGATGCAAATTATGTTTTTGTGGCCTTTCAAAATCCTGTTCTTCTATGTTTTTGGAGCAATATGTCTGAGAGAAAGGGGAGAGAGCTAGCAGAAAGGTATGTTCCTGCAACAACTGTGTTTGTGTTAGCCTGGCACAATCGACACTTTATGGAGTTTAACTAGCTTCACTCCTTTTGTAATTAGGAGTTTCATCAACATAGTAAAGAGAATGTGGTGTTTGTGGCCTCTTAAGACTTTAATTTGTTTTCATTGCAGTGTTGATGCGGTGCAGACAAATAGGAGACTAACACTATTTCAAGGCATAAGCTTCTGTAACAAATTTGACATGATGCTTTTCTCCACTCAGCTGTGTACCCTATGTATTGGCAGGATACAGATAATGCTAAGATACAGTGATTTTTTATTTTTTTTTTTTTTAAAAAAACAAAACTTGGTCTTCTTTCATAGTACTGAAATCTATAATGAGCAACCTGGTATGTTTCAGAGAAATTATTCATCATCAAAGACTTTCTTTATTCAGAAACAAATGTCCCTAAATTGTGTACGATTGTGACAAAGCAGCTTTATCATTCTGCCATCTTGACAATGACAGAGTTCATCTATGTTTTTCTTGTATACATGTAGAGGTACATAATAACATTTGGAGAAACTTCTTACCATCTATTTTTCTTACATGTGTCAATAGCACTGTATAATGAATCATCTGAAGTGCATGATCAGATCAGCTGCATGCAACATATTCATCTGTCTCATCAGATAGGTTAGTTTACTTCTACAGCAGTTTCAAACAGATGACTTTTAAAAAAACCTCATGGTTACAGCAATGTTTCTTTTTTCCCTGGAGTTTTCCACTGACCACTGAATGTACTTTAAAATACAGATTAATATATAACCCATAGCCAGAGGGAGGCATATGTGGGGTTCTGCACACAGAGCTGAAGCATATGCTTTTCTTACACCCAAACAGGTGAGAGTGTAAATTGGTGTGAATTACATATTGGGATCTAGAATACAAGTTAGGAAAACTTGATTTAAGAGGCTTGAGTATTTGATTCCCTGTGTTGCTTGAGAGTAAGAATTTTCCTAATTTGATGGTAGGATTTTTCTTAGCTTGCTGGTCTGTGTCTTTCATGATTTTTTTTCTGTTAACTTTCTGAATGCGTACAAATTGCAAAATGGTGGAATTGTAGGGTTTGTGAGGGAATGCTTTACTGATCTGCTGCATCTATATAAAACACACAATTCTCAGGAGCTGCTTGAAATAAAAACTTGCTTCAATATCCCTGAAGCCACTGTGCTGAAAAGATATTTTCACTCTGAGCACCATGACCAAATATACAACAAAAAAATGGTATGAAAAGATAATAGCTGCATTGAAAACATTTGCATGTTAGCATTATTTCTATAAAGTGCACTGATGTTAGTGACAGAAATTTGGAAACATTTGAAACTTAGTCTTGCATTCAGTCTGCTTTCTTTCCTTAAAAATTTTCTTGCTCTCCCTTTCTTCCAAATCTAGTCATTGACCATGGGAATTCTCAGTCTTGTGCAGACAAAGAGTCCTTATTGTCTACTCTAAGAGTGCAAATCTTCTGTCTGCCTGTTGAAATCTAAAATGGACCCTGAGTTTTTCTAATTAGATTTAGCTTATAAGTTGAGAATATGGGCAGGAGTAACGCATAATAGTGCAGCTGGGCCCTAAAATGTTAGGAGACACTGATCGAGTCTAGATATTGGACTCATCTTCATTAACATTGTCAATTAATTTTAATGAGGCTATGGTGGGGAGGACTGAATTTCAGCTCCAAAGTGGGAGAAAAGGTGTTCTACGAGATTGCAGTAGAATTGGGGCATAATTTCTGCCTAAATTTAAATATGGAGTTCTGGACTTCTACTTTCATCTGCTCCATAACTTTTTCCATAACTTCTCTCCTCAGGTTGTGCCTCTCAGGGCTCAGATGTGTGTCCTCCAGAGGAGCCTGTGCCAGGGATGCCTGAATTTACTCCCAAAAGATGAAGATTTACACAGCTGGAAACGGATTTCAAGATCCATCCCCATGCACTGCAACAAGGTTAGTTATAGTTACAACACCCACATTCTTAACAAAAGCCTTACTTGGTCCTGGTCATAGACACACCCCCATGCAGCTTGTTGTAGTACAATGTCCTGTTGGAAGGTCTTCAGAATGTCCAGTCTTGTTTTCATGGTAATGTAAGTCCTCTACACCTTGTTGTGTTCCTAGGGACAGAGGATCACGTATGCTTCTCCTTGCAGGATGACAGGATAATTACTTTTCCCTTAATTGGCCTTTAAGGGTGTCCTGAGAAACCTCAGGTTTTTTGGTTCTTCCTCAGAGGTCACATTTTTGAGATCAGTCTGACTGGCCTATCCACTGCACTTTCTCTACCATTAGTGTATTTCATCCTGTGATTAATATAAATATAAATGTGAGAAATTGCCTTTGGTGCTTACAAATGCTCTAAGTCGTGGAGATGTCCCCACAAGCCAGGATTTCTCCCAGCTCCCTGGGCCCTTCTGTGCCCTGTACAATGCCTGTGGCGAGAAATCCATACACGAAGTGAACTTGCAGCAGCTAATGTGGGGAAAGGGAACATATGCAAATGTCCTCTGACAGTTCAGAAGGCAGGCAGTGAAAGGATCCTTCATGGGGAGAATACTTACAGTAATGTGCTGAGAAAAATATAAACATTTAATTCTCCTAGCAGCAAATTAACCTTGCAAAAATCTATTCCCCTCTGCTCAGGGGAGGCCCCAGGCAAGGTCAGGAGGACTCGGAAAGCAAAAAAAAAAAATAAATTAATTGTTGGATTTGGGAAAGTGATGGTGCTGAGACAAGCAGCTGGTCTTGCTGAGGTGCTCCCCCTCCAGCAGCAGCAGTGAGGAGGAGGAGCATGGGGGATGCACAGCCCTAAGGGCACAGAAATGCCTCTGGTGGGTGTCTGCACCCAGCTGGGCAGCATGGCTAGCAAGGCTGCAGCCCCCTGGGCTCCTGCCACTTCTTGGTGGATGAGGAAGCCCACCTTCCCACCTTCCTTCCCACCTTCCTTCCCACCTTCCTTCCCACCTTCCTTCCCACCTTCCTTCCCACCTTCCTTCCCACCTTCCTTCCCACCTTCCTTCCCACCTTCCTTCCCTCCTTCCTTCCCTCCTTCCTTCCCACCTTCCTTCCCACCTTCCTTCCCACCTTCCTTCCCACCTTCCTTCCCACCTTCCTTCCCACCTTCCTTCCCTCCTTCCTTCCCTCCTTCCTTCCCTCCTTCCTTCCCTCCTTCCTTCCCTCCTTCCTTCCCTCCTTCCTTCCCTCCTTCCTTCCCTCCTTCCTTCCCTCCTTCCTTCCCTCCTTCCTTCCCACCTTCCTTCCCACCTTCCTTCCCACCTTCCTTCCCACCTTCCTTCCCACCTTCCTTCCCACCTTCCTTCCCTCCTTCCTTCCCTCCTTCCTTCCCTCCTTCCTTCCCTCCTTCCTTCCCTCCTTCCTTCCCTCCTTCCTTCCCTCCTTCCTTCCCACCTTCCTTCCCTCCTTCCTTCCCACCTTCCTTCCCACCTTCCTTCCCACCTTCCTTCCCTCCTTCCTTCCCTCCTTCCTTCCCTCCTTCCTTCCCTCCTTCCTTCCCTCCTTCCTTCCCTCCTTCCTTCCCTCCTTCCTTCCCTCCTTCCTTCCCTCCTTCCTTCCCTCCTTCCTTCCCTCCTTCCTTCCCTCCTTCCTTCCCTCCTTCCTTCCCTCCTTCCTTCCCTCCTTCCTTCCCTCCTTCCTTCCCTCCTTCCTTCCCTCCTTCCTTCCCTCCTTCCTTCCCTCCTTCCTTCCCTCCTTCCTTCCCTCCTTCCTTCCCTCCTTCCTTCCCTCCTTCCTTCCCTCCTTCCTTCCCTCCTTCCTTCCCTCCTTCCTTCCCTCCTTCCTTCCCTCCTTCCTTCCCTCCTTCCTTCCCTCCTTCCTTCCCTCCTTCCTTCTCTCCTTCCTCTCTCCTTCCTCTCTCCTTCCCTCCCTTCCTCCTTCCCCTCCCTCCCATCCAAGGGGACGCCACCCTGTCCCTTCCCCCCCTTCCCCCCCTTCCCCCACTTCCCCCACTTCCCCCTCTTCCCCCCCTTCCCCCCCTTCCCTCCCTTCCCCCCCACTTCCCCCCCCACTTCCCCCCCCACTTCCCCCCCACTTCCCCCCCTTCCCCCCCTTCCCCCCTCCCATCCAAGGGGACGCCACCCTGTCCCACCCCCCCCCAGGGAAGTGGGGGGCACCCTGTCCCCCGGGGGCACTAAGCTGTGGTACCCAGGGATGCGTGGGAGCAGTGGATCTGTGCCCTGATGCTGGCAGTCAGCAGAGGGGATGCCAGCAGAGGGTGCTCCAGCCCGTGCTGACTCGCTCTGAGGTTTGCGAAGGTTTTTCTTGAAATTTAATCGCCTTGTTTAGAGTAGCACCTTGCTTCCTCTGCCCTGCTCTCTGGAGTGCCTTACACATGGTTTAGAGGATGGAGATGGACTTTTCTAACTGAAAGGAGTCCTCAGGCAGTACTTTGTATTTTTTCCTTCTACTTTTATGCTGCAGAAGCTCTGATATAAATTGAGATTAAAAATGTTCTCCACAAATGGGGGAGTTGTACAATAATGAAACCAATACTATAAGTTAATGTCATCTTACTTCCCTTGTTTTAAGTCCAACATAACTTGATGCTAGCCTTGTAGCAAGAGCGCCGTAACTCTTTAGGCAAATCCACCTAGGCATTGATCCACGGGTCTCCAGTGGATGATTTGAAGCTACAGTACTCAATTTTTAGATGCTATAAGTACAGGAAACATAGAGATACTGCAAGCTTAACTCTGCTTCCCACTTTAAGAAATGAGCAATCCTATTCTTTTTAATGAAGATCAAATGTATAGGTGATTGGTTAGGGTGTTTGGTTTTTTTTTGCTTTGTTTTTGTTAATTTTGTTTAAAAAGCATTGTAAAATGAAGACTCATCCAGTAGGCCTATCTACTAATCCAGTACAGTGGACAAGGCTTTTTAGCAGGCAAAGTTAACAAGACGCTGCCCAGACACCATTTCTGCATCTCTTCTTTCTCTCTGCTGTTGCTTGTACTTTACTCTGCTCGGGTAGAGCCTTTGTTCTATCTGAACTGATCTAATAGTGTCAAATCCATCCACTTGAAACCAAGGAGCAAAATGAGGAAAACTTGATTTTACTTGGATATTTCCAGCCCTTTGCTTCTGAGATGCAGCATCAGCTCTATACTTTGCATCCCCTCCATACCACAGAGAGAGAGTTTAAGTAAGATCTGATGCTGGTCCTGCAGTAGCCCAAAGTGAAGATGGAGCTGCACACCTCATTCTCTGTGATCCTGTGCTCCGTGTGCAGGGCTGGGATCGCATTAAGCTGCCAGATCTTGTTCTTCCAGAGATCTGTAATAAGGTTACACACAGCAGTAAGTCTGGAGGGATGGAGTGAGTTGAGCTTCCTCCCTTGCCAATCCATGTCAAATGGGCACTGCAGGCACAGAGGGGCTCTGTGGGCTCCATCTTTCAGCAAGAGAGCATTAGTTTGTTATCCTCGGCCTCGCTCTTTCCCACTTTTCAATCCATCCCCTGCACAGCCAGGGCTGAGACTACAACAAAAAGAGATTCCAATGTCATGCCTTCCTCTCTCCAGCTGTCTATCTTGCTGTTCTTGCTTATTTGTGAAGAGATCAGTGGGAGTGATACCTGGAAATTGCTTACACTCCTTAATCTCTAAAGTGTGTCTGAAATGGTGCTGCCCTGTTGCTGTAGCTCTGCAGTGCTTACCTAACCTCTCTCACACTTCATTTACAAATGCTATTATTTCAATATATACCAATTAGATTCTTAAGACGGGCAATAAAATCTTGTGGGAGTGGCCCTCTAGATGAAGGGGCAATGATTTAGTGTAATATAAAGAAGGATGAGTATATGCAACTTGAACCTGTACAACTGCTGTCAGTAAACTTTGATTCTCTGCACAGGGACATACTAAGAGCTGCTCAACCAAGGAAGCATTTGGACATCACAGTCCAAATGCAGCATTTGAGCTGCACAAAATATCATGTACTATGGCAAAGATGCTTTATTTGCTCTGCTGATAATTTCTACTTTTATTCTTTAAATCAAATAACATTACTAAAAGTAATGCCGTTTCCAAATGAAAGCATCTAAAGGTTTCATTCTGAAATTGCCAAAAGAAACTTATCTGAACACACACAATTCCCTTCCTCCTCTTCTTTGGACTCAAATGACCCAGGAAATCAAACTAAATTTGCTAGTGTTTCTATTGCTTAATGAAATTTTGCTGTACTCAAAACAGTTTCTCAGCTAGACACATGCAGATTTGGATTCAGCATCAATGCATTTTCAAAAACTGTTCCTGCAATTTTTATTATTTCTTATTTGCATTAGCATCTGTGTGTTTAGGGGTCCTTGCCTGGCTATGTAAGAAAAACAGTCTTATGCCTCTGATTCTTTATTTTTTTCAACATCTCTGGGGGATGCTGATGCATGAAATAACTAAATTTTACTGCTTTGTTTGAATTAACTGGTTAATTATTTAAGTGGTGTGCATAAACCATTGGATACTGTGAAGGAGACAGCAGACTTGACTCCTGATGAACCACCCCATAATATGTTCCAGATTTGGATGTCCTAATTTTCATTTTATCTCGAGTTTAGCGTTGTCACATGAAAGACCAAATGAATGAGCTGTAAGAAATTCACACCATGCAAGATTACTATAAGTAATAAATCTGCAGTAAAGGAATTTGTATAGAAATAATGAAAGTATCGGATGCTAAGAAGTAAAGCCAGTTGTATAATATAAAAGAAAATCTTTATCCTCATCTTGCTGGTGAAAACTAACTAAAAAAGACTCCATGACATAAATCATACACTTTGAAATTATTTACATAGAAGCAGATGGTGAGAGTTCCTACTGCAATAATGAAGTTTTAGCAAAGTCTGCCTTCCACACAGTAACCATCTTTCTGCAAACAAAAGGGTGTATTCTGATGTCACCAGGGGTGTAAATCACTGATAGCTGCCCTGGCTTCCCTGGGAGCTCAGGTACAAGGCTGGGCAGAACCTATTCTTGTGGCTGGAGTATCCTGAGAGTTTCACAATTACAGCCTGCAGAAATGTTGTGGTCTGTAAGAGGTCAGTGTTTGTGCAATCCTGCTTCCTGGGGCTGGTGGGTGATGTGCTGGTAGTTCTCACAGCCCCCAGTGCAGCCTGAAGGAGCATGTGCTCTGCTGAGCACTACTCAGCTTTGCTATTAATTACCCCAATGTGCTTTTATGTGTTTGACCATTTATTAATTCTTTTCACCCCGTGCTGATAAGAAGTCAGCCCAAAGGCTTTTTTGTGATCAGACAGGTGAGACCACATCCCTCTTGGCTGTTCTTTTCTGTCCCAGAGCTCACTGCAGATTTTTGTCTGGGCTTTTGGAATGGGTGTGGGCTGTGCCCCTGCAACACTCCCTGACTGCTGCTGCTGAGAACTTGGCTCTGCTCTCACCAGCCTGTGGACCACATCCCACACTGACTTGAGAAACCATGTCCTGCCTCCTTAAAGCTCTTCTGCTCTTCCCAATTCCTTTTCTTTTAAAAAATAAAGTGAAATCTGTGATTTCTACCAGGGTTCATGGTGCTTCTCCCACTAAACAGTCCCCCACAGCAGCCAATAATGCTCCAGTGCTGCTTCTTCATCTGCTGTCAAAAACTGCTGCATATCAGAAACATACTATTCCTGTCAAAATAACAGCCTTCATTTCTTCCACATGATGGAAATATATGCTGTCCCTTTAAAAATGTATCGCAAAATCAGTGTTCATAAAATATGAGTCAAGTTTCCATATACCTTAATCAAATTCTATAGGGTCTCCGGAGGACGGCACTTACACTGCAGCTGTGCAATGTGAAGTTTGTTCCAGTACTGATTGAAAATATATTTGTGCTTCCTTCATTTTTGCCAGTGAAAACCCCAAGGCACTTTCTGCAGGCTAAAGGCACCGTTATTCAGGGTGACAGTGATGGGTCACAGAGATGGAGCAGAGAACTAACTAGTTGGGTGGAAACTAGCAGAGTTCCTGAACTGATGTCAGTCTTGAAACCTTCAGAATAAAATGTGTCTGTCTTTCCCATTGCCTATTTTTATTCTGTGGGGGAACAGGCAGGACCAGGTTTGTGGGAGCTATGGAGGTTGCCTGTAAAAGCAGTAATGTGATTGGGTGTCATAGTTTTTAACATGCTTTCTTTAAATGAGCAGTGGAGTTTCTGGATTTGCTCAATGTGGGTTTTTTTTTTTTCTCCCTTTCTTGCATTGATTTCCTCAGCAGTAACCATTGCCCAGCCTACCCAGCTGGTGTAGGACAGTCGTGGCAGCATCCATGGTTTGTCCAGGCTGTTTATTTTCTTCCCAGTCTGAGCATCTCTACCCAACCCCAAATTTTCTATCAGGAAGCACTTCGTGGCTTTTGCTTTTTCCTGATGCTCCTGGGGAGCTCATCTCTTTGCTAGCCAGGAACTTTCTTCCCTCTGGCAACATGGGACCCTCCAAGGTCCAAGGCAATGATAGCAGGGACATTTTCAACTGGGGGTACTGCAAGTCCTGAAGCTCCAGCTTAGGTTTTAATTACTGATTTAGGAAAGGCATCCTCATCTGATGTATTAGGTGAACACAATCCTTCAGCTCCAGATAGACTTAAAAAGCCTAAAACCAACTCAAAACTCAGACAAAAATCTTGGAATTAAAAAAAAAGCGCCATTTCAATCCTTGAACTACTCTGACCATGAAGCTCTGAATATCATGCTATTGTGCCATGTGCATGGCACCCACCTAGGTGAGGTGGAGGTGACCCATGTGTGCTGAGGCAGAAGAACAGTGCCCACTGCCCATTCACCAAGTTCCCAAGTTCAGGGACTGCTATCAGCTCCAGAGGAACTCCTGTGATTGCAGCAGGATAAATCCAAGTGTACAGGATGTGGCCCCTGTGCCTTCCTGGTCACTTTCAGATGGGACTGATCAGGCATTTTGAAGCCTTGGCACTCAAACCACAGCAATCTATCACTCCCAAAATTATAGTGTTGTTGGCTTTTTGAAGAATGCCAAGAATGAGAGACTTGCCAGTAGAAGGTAGTTCTTCATTCACAGTGCATTGTCCAGTGTTTTCTCCAATCCAGTTTTAAATAGTTCAAGCAATTAGGTTTCCCTCTATCAGTTCCCTGGGGTGGATATGCCACAGGCAAGTAAACCTCACCATTATGACATTTTTCCTAATATTTCACCTAAAAGTTCTTTCATTGTTTTGCTGTCTCAGGAAAACATTCTGGTAGTATGTCAGTGTCAAATAAAAGAGAAAGTCAGCAGTTTTAGCATCTGACACAGCCACCTCCCTGGAGCTGATGTCCATCTTGCTATTCAGAAGATCATCAGGCTGCTTCACCATTCCTCTCCAGGCATGACTTCATTTTTATGAGCTACCAAACCCATCCATTTATTATTACTGGCAGCAAGTAAGTTCCACCCATTCTTGAGGACATAAGAAATGATCCAGCCCTAGACATCACCTGAGCAAAAGCACTTTATAAATGAGTGGAAACCACACATTTATTTGCAGCCTGACAGATATTCACAAAATGAAGAATTTAATGAAAAATGAACTGCACAACAATGTTACATTTTTACTATTACATTTCAAAGTTGGTGATGATACCTCTTTTTATTGGTCAAGTTTTCAGCTCCAGCTGCCTTAAATTTTGTCCCAGAAAATCCCTGCCTGCAAGCCATCGTTGCTCATTCCCTTCCTTGCTGGAGCATCCTTGTTAGACTTCTGCATTCAGATCCATGAACTCAGCCTATAGTCTACATTGGTTGACAAATACAGCTCCTGTCCAGCTTGAATACTGAATCAAAAGAAATAGCACAGGAAAATGTTTTGTGCATTGTCTGCTTTCTTTTAATTAAAGAGCAGCAGTTGTCTTTATAATGGATTAATTTTATGCTCCCTAAAGATGGTGAATCTCATGCTTTCAAAACATCCTTTTGGTTGAAATGAGGAAGGATATGGCAATATTGATCTCTGGCTTCTGCCAGAAAAAGGTACAGAACCCATTTGTGGAAATTGTATTTGTTTATAAGCTTCCTTCATATATATTTATGAAGGAAGCTTACAAAGATGCTGAAAGAGTGTGAACCATGTATATTCTTCCCATAAAAGTAATTATATCCAGATGCAGAATAAAAATGGCTACTGTAAAATGTTGCTGCACAGACATTTTCCACCTTTAACTACTGAGCACTGCAGATAAAGTCCATTTTTTCTACATTTTGAAGTGTCTGTAAATACTCCAGGTGTCCTTTCACAAGGTACTTTCTGGAAGAATACAAAAGGAGAGCTGGTGCATACCTGTGTCTGAAATTTGGATTCCCCCTGAAGTTCTTCCCTTGGAGTTCAGTTTGCAGCAAGGCATGGAAGGACTGGAGATGGTTTTTAAGATTCAAAGCCAAAGATGTAGAAGGCTGCTGAAGAGGAGAAAGAGCCTGAGCCTTTTGTAGGCATTGCTGTAGGGCTTAACATGGTTTGCATAGCATGTTCAGTGCTCATCAGTATGTAAGAACCCCCAAATAATTTTTAATTTCCTATGTGCCTACAGCACAAAGTTTCTCAACACTTTGCAAATAGTGATGGAAGTTTTGGTCCAAATCTTGCAGTCTTCACTCAAGCAAAGTTTCCACTTGCTCAGCAGATGTCTTAATGCCATTTACTGCTCAGGGTCAGACCTGGAGAGGAGTTGGACCTTCCCCCTCAGCAAAGGCAGAGAAACCTGTTCTGATGCAGAAGGCAGGATCAGCTGGTTTGCCACCTCAGCACCTTCTGTGACACAGCTCATTTTTCAACAACTAAGTAATATTTTACAATTTTCTTTGTATATCACCACAGCTTTCAGTATTGGTTAGCTTTTTTTAATGTCCTTCTCTGTCAGCCTGTCTGGTGTCAGACTAAGCTTTGATGTTTAGTTGGGATTTTTTTTTTTTTTTTTTTTTTTGAGATATCCTTACTTTTGTGGACTCAGAGATGCAAGTTAAACAAAGTTGTTATGTAAGTTATTATTAGAGCTCTGCTAGATTTTACCAGGCATCTGTAAGCAAGTTAGCCATCACTGCTATATGTTTGAACAGGGCAGTGATTGCTTGTAGACATTTTGACTGCTGTTGTGGGAGGCAAAGAAAAAAAAAAAAAAGCCTTGGTATACTTATACCTGCAAATTTACATTTGTGTCTGCAGACATAATGGACTCTGGACTCTTTGCTGAGCTCTCCCAGCAAAGCTGAAATTAATGAAAGGGCATCACTGAGTTCAGTGGAGGTAAGCCCATGCAAACCAATGTCATTATGTGTAAAATCAAGTTTCAAATACCTTTTTTAGACAGAAATATTTCAAACCCACTCTGCCCTGATTCTGTAAACCTGGTACAGGTAAAACTCTGGGGTTAGGCTCTCTTTGCTTATAACATCATGCTGACAACTTTGTATGTCTGAAAAACAAAGAGTAGAGTCTGGCTTCATAAAATGTAGCCAACGTAATACATACAAAAATAAAAATGAGTTCTTTTTTATCCTACCCAGTTCATTTAACTGATAAAGACAATTGATGACTTTTAATGAGCATCTGCTGTCAACAGACATCTGAGCCTTAGAATTAAAAAAAAAAAGAAAAGAAAAGAAAACCTTTGCTGATACTTCAGATGGATTTCATTTCACATTGCAAAATTGCCAAGGGGAGAGAGGAGTGGCTGTTGGACTTAGCATTTTTGCACACTTGGAGCAATGTTTGAGGGAAGCAGAGTGAGGGGCATAAGCTGGGGACTGGGCTACAGCTGCCTGCAAAGTGCGTGTGTCTGTGTGCACATCATCTGTGAGCTATTAAGCTCTCACTGCTTTTGCCATCTAATATCCTTGTTCAGGAATGTACATACTTCAAAATAAATTAGATGGGAATATGGTATCTTGTATCTGTCTTAACTCATCTGTCTCTGCAGAAGGAAATTCCCCACTTCTGGGGTCCAGGTCTTCCCAGCTGCCCAAATGCAGGCACAGTGATACTTGAAGCCCCTGTCACCTGTCTGCAGAGGGGGACAACAGGCAGTGAGTTTTCACTCCTGTGAAAATCAGTGTGTGGCTCATGAAGTGGCATGTCAGGGTCAAGACCCAAACCAATCTGGCCTACTGGCTTAGTAGTCACCACCAGCTTTGAGGTATTTATTTATTTATTATTGTGATTGAGGAAAAATTAAACAAAAAAAAATTAAAAAAAAAATTACAAAACAGACAACAAAAAACACCCCAAAACCAAACCAAACAAAAAAACAACAAAACCAAGACAGTGAAGACTGCATTTCCAAGGGGATGAAGGGTAGGGTGGCAGCCAGCCAGCTGCTGCCCCAAAGAGGAGCTGTGTCCTATCTGGAAGAAGGCAGCAAACCCCCCTGACTGGGGGCACCTCGGATGCTGCTGTAACCCCCTCCTAATTAACACTGATGAGGGATTTGGGCTGAAATTATGTTGCTCAGACTAAACATATTAAATGAATTACAGCAAATTAGTCCACGTTCCCTGGTGACTTGAGCCCTGTTAAAAAGCAGCTATGGTAGTTATTAGAGCATTGCCTTTAGCTACTGCTTTGTGGATTCAGTGCTTCTTGCATGTAAAAAATGTGATCAGAGGTGGGTTTCTCTGTGACAAACAGGCACTTATTAGCAAATCAAAGGGACAGGTATCATACTTCACCATGGACCAACAACCATGTCTTCTGGGGCCCCAAGAGATCTTTTCTCCAGGAGCAGGGTTAGCAGAGAGTCTGTTGTGGGCTTTCCCCCAGGCACAGCAAAAAACCCAGGTGGCTGAAGGAGACTGACACAGAGGGACCATCTGACAACTTCATTAATACAAGCAGGAAAAGGAAGATTTCTAGAGTCCTGCCCAATGGGCTTACATATGTTGGTGCTCTTCCCCTTGGAGGCTTCCTCCCTGTGGGAAAGAGAGAGGTGAAGTATGGGCTTGGGGAAAATTACCATTTTGGGGCAGTGTTTGCCCTGGTTTACTTTGGTGTATCCTTTGAGGGCTGCAAACATCTGTTAGGGATGGGAGCTGCACTGCTGAGCACACGGAAACTTGAAATTTCCACAGGCTACACAGTTCAAGCCGTGAGTAAAATGCCACAAGTTTTGAGTCCAGCTGTCATCTGCTTTTCCAAGAGACCATTTCCTGTAAATTCACCCAGGCTCACCCTGAGTTGCTGCAAAATGCTGGGCTCTTTGGGGGATGGAGCCACCTTTGTCCCCTGGGAGTCTTTCAAGTTGAGCTACTTGCTCTGTAATGGTGAAGTCAGTCCTAATGTGACAAAAAGTAATGTGTTCTCACTTACAAATATTTTATTGCAAATGTGTTACATGAAAAATAATGGTTAGATTCTATCTTATGGGTATTTTCCAACCTAAATAATTCTATAATTCTATGGTCTCACAGTCAAGCAGTGTAGCTAAGAATTTGCCTTCTCATGGCTTCTTGAACCTCAGATGCTTATAATTTTAGTTTTCAATATTTACATCTAGAGTTGTTGTCAGTGATACAAACCTAGAGTGTCATTGAACCAAGACTGACAGATTAAAATACTTCTCTTGAAGAGCTGTATAATGTAGTAATTACAAGTGGAAATGAGACACTTGTCATACAAGGGCTCTGGAAGTCTGGAACAGTGTGGCACTGTGAAGGGTTTCTGGGGTAAGGAGTACCCAGAAAACTTTGCTCAGGTCAGCAGGGGTTCTGCTTCATATTGTGGTTAATTAAAAAAACATGCAACTCTGACATGGCTCACTGCCAGCCCTACAGATTGGTGAACCTCAAATCCACCTTGAGCTTCATCCTTGTACCTCATCCCTTTTCTGTTGCATCCTCATGTGCTCCCCAGCACCCCCTGTTCTGGTTTCCTCCTTGAAATTCCTCTTCCCAGCTCTGCTGCTGAACCATTCAAGGCCCAGATTCATCCCAAGAAAATGCCCTGCAGCACCAAGGAGGGTTTGTGAGGACTGCACAGTCCTATTTCAAGGCTGATGGATAATTTAATTTGGGTAGATGTTTGTCCTCAGAACAGCTAATTTCTCCTCAAAATAAGCTTCGTGTTCTCTCCTATCCTAAGAGGCATCACTTTGATGCCTGGACTGGGGAGCTGACACAGGAGCATTGTTTGACAGATAACATTGGGCTGATCCCAAATTCCCAAAGGAGGCAGATGGTGAAACAAGGCTGAGACAAGGTCAGATTCCAGTTTCTTCTGGTGTTTGTATAAAGAGCAGATCAGGTTTCTTTCTGTCAGCTAAGATTCAGCTATGAGCACAGAACTGGTATAATTTATAAAATGACAATGTTTTCCCAAGTTTTCACGTGAATTGATTCTTTTGTTCTTTTTGGTTTTTTTTCCCCGTTTTGCTCCTCATATAATTTTATTTCCTATTAAACAAAGTCAGGGTGAGACATAAGCATAATAAACATTATACCTTAAAACCTAAAAAATCAGACCTATTACAGCCCATAGAGCCATGGCATGTACAAGTCAGATTTCTTTTCACGTCATACTTCAAGAGGTTGCCTTTGTGAACAATTTGAGAATTTAAGGTGGAAGGTTGTCTTATAGCTGAACTGTGAAATACATGTGACATATATATTTGCATGTGCTTACTCTTAATTATACTTCATATGTGTATAGCATTCAGCTATAGAAGGGTGACAGAAGGATGGGTGTTTCTGTTCCTACCCAAATACAATGGGATTACGCACAGCACCCCCAGTCTGTGGGCACAAGGGCATCAGGCAGTCCTTTCCCCATCCCAGATAAGGTCATCTGTACTTAAGGTGTTCATGGTTCAACTAACTTTTCTCTAAATCCTCTGGTGCTGAGGGCTGAAAAAATTTCTTGAGCATTTTAGTGCACGACTCAGTACCCTTTCTGGCAAAATGTTTTTCTTAAGTCACTGCTGCTGAAGTGACAGCCTGTCCTTTTGTGTCTCATCTGAAATGGACACAGAGAAGTGTTTCTCCCACTCCTGGCAACAAGTGTTTACAGGCAAACATGTCTCCCTTAATGTCTTCTGGACTTTATAACTCTCTGACCTTGCCAGTCTCATGGTGCAGTCTCCTTGCTTGCTCTTATCCTGGCTGCCTTACAAATGAGCACAGGATTCAATTCATGCCAGACCAAAGGGAGGAACGACATAAAAATAGTGTTCAGGAGCCATGGGTGGCTGGTCCCACAAACAGAAAACTGTGGATCCATGGGATGGGTGTTACTAGCTGGAGGTTTTGTCACTTCCAGGTTTCACATTTTCTTTGTCAGTATTTAGGGCTGCAGGCCCCAAAGACTCAAACCAGGAAAACCATGCAGCAAAGCAAATCCCTGCTTGCCAGGGATAAGCCTCCACCTTTGCTCTGGGAGGAAGGATGCTCAGTGCAGGTATGAGGCTGATGTATCCCATCTCCTAACACTGCAGGCTGAGCCAAAGAGCCACCAGGGTGCCAGTACCTAAAAAGGTTTCGCAGGGATCTGGATGAGTTGCAAAATGCCCCATGTTAGCACAGGCCAGAGCTATCTGTGCCCTGGAATTCCCAGGTCCCACTGCCCCAGCTGTAAGGGTTATACGTGTGCCTGGTGGTGTCTCCTGAGCCACCTCTGCTGACTGGAACTTGCAGATGGGACCATTTCTCTTTTAAGTAGAGATCTTTGAGGACTGGGGCAAGTGCAGTGCCTCAGCTACCCCCCTGTGCCTGTCTGAGCCTCAGCTTTGGGGTGGGATCTGCAGACTTTCAGCACCAAATGAGTCTTAATTTCCAGAAAATTGTTTTTTTCAGCATGAATTCCAGCATGATCTTGGTGGATACTTTTCTTGGACTGAGCACCCAAACTGTATCATGCTGCAGCTATTAAAAATGCCTTGGTGGGCCTTACCCTGCTTCTTCTACCAGGCTGATCATTTATTCATTTCACCAAAAGTTATATTAAAAGAAGTCTTACTCTTTCTTTGTATTTTGTAAATAGTGGAGTCATAGTTATATCTTAGTTTAGATCCGCTTTTTAATTGGTCAAGTCCTGTAGAAATGAGGCAAGAATCAGTGGCAAAAGGTTAAAATGAAAAAAACTCTCTAACACACCCTTGCAAAGTACAGTAAGGGATGAAACCAAAAAATAACATGGAAGCACAGTGGGATAATTCATCCCTGGCAAAAATCCATTTTTATGGCAAGAGTCAGGGCAAGGATGCTGCCAGCTCATTGACCTGGAGGGCTCACAGGGCCAGGCAGAGGTGGTGCAGGGATGTGCTGTGGTGGGACAGACGTCTGTGGCTGCTGCCCCAGCTGAAAGCACAGGGGTGGCTTGCTGTGGGCAAAGGCATGAGTCCCCAGGACAAGGTCAGCCTCTGGAAGGGAAAAAAAATTAAAAAAAAAAAAAGTTGTAATTCTTAAATAGTTGGGGGATGAAAAAGCTGCTGCTGAAACCCAGTCTTTCAAACACTGTGATGATCTTGAGCCCCTAGAATTTTAAACTAATGAAAATGAGATGGAATTAATACAAACAGCCTCAAACAAGGCAAAGGAAAACCAAAACCCCACGCAAGCTGATCTGATGAAGATTATGGAATGCAAGTGCCATTCAATTTTCTGGAATACCACATTATTTTTTATTCTGATGTTAATAGGAAAATATTTTACAGTCTCTCTCAATAGGTTATGTTGGACTTGATTCCAGTGTCTCCTTTTGCAATAATGCTAATGGCAAAAGAAATGCACATCAATGTTGTTTTAGCTGCAGTTAAAGTGCCAGGGAACTCAGACCTACACTGTGTACTATCACCTCGTCAACTGGTAAATTACTAAATCGGAATTTTATGAAATTACTCAATCAATATTTGTGCAGATGGCTTCCAGGAAAAAGCACTCAAGTGTCTGTTTAACTCCAGTGTGTAACAGATGGCTAGAGATGAGGCATTTCTTTTCAGCCAGGCTCATACTGACATTTTAAGATAGCTTGCTTTAGTTGCTTATTAGTTCTGCAAGCCAGGCATTAAATCTTGCCTTATTTATTACAGTTAAAATAAAATGCAGTCATTTATAAGGCCTTTAAGAAATGTAGCATGTTAGCTATAAAGAAATCAGGTGCAAGCTATCCCTTCAAGTTTCTATTTAATTTGAACTTGTAGCATTTAGATGTTAGCAGTTACTTGTCTATACTTGTATTGCTGTTCTTTAATGAATTGTGGATCAGAGCAGGCCAGCCCTTGTTACTATTTGACAGGTGTGACTTCTTCTTCTCTTCTTTTTGCTACTCTGAACATCAGTCAGGCTCTGGGCATCCTAACAGCTTTCCAGATGGACCAGCAACATTGCATTCTGTAGACTGCAACTTTAATCACTGTTTCAGGTCGTAGTGAGGGATATTGGGTTAAGAAGTGGCTGGAGGGTCGGGCCCAGAGAGTGGTGGTAAACAGGGCTGCATCCAGTTGGTGGCCGGTCACCAGTGGTGTCCCCCAGAGATCAGCCCAGTTCTGTTTAATATCTTCATTGATGATTTAGATGAAGGGATTGAGTCCATCATCAGCAAATTTGCAGATGACACTAAGCTGGGGGGGAGTGTGGATCAGCTGGAAGGCAGGAGGGCTCTGCAGAGGGACCTGGACAGACTGGAGAGTTGGGCTGATTCCAATGGGATGAGGTTCAACACGGCCAAGTGCCGGGTCCTGCACTTTGGCCACAACAACCCCATGGGGAGCTCCAGGCTGGGCACAGAGTGGCTGAGAGCAGCCAGGCAGAGAGGGACCTGGGAGTCTGGATTGACAGGAAGCTGAACAGGAGCCAGCAGTGTGCCCAGGTGGCCAAGAAGGCCAATGGCATCCTGGCCTGGATCAGGAACAGCGTGGCCAGCAGGTCCAGGGAAGTGATTCTGCCCCTGTACTCAGCCCTGGTGAGGCCACAGCTCGAGTCCTGTGTCCAGTTCTGGGCCCCTCAGTTCAGGAAGGAGATTGAGGTCCTGGAGCAGGTCCAAAGGAGGGCAACCAGGCTGGTGAAGGGATCCAGCACAAGTCCTGTGAGGAGAGGCTGAGGGAGCTGGGGGTGTTCAGCCTGGAGAAGAGGAGGCTCAGGGGAGACCTCATCGCTCTCTACAACTCCCTGAAAGGAGGCTGGAGCCAGGGGGGGGTTGGGCTCTTTTCCCGGGAAACTTTCAACAAGACAAGAGGGCATGGACTTAAGTTGTGCCAGAGGAAGTTTAGGTTGGATATTAGAAAGAATTTCTTTACGGAGAGGGTGATCAGACATTGGAATGGGCTGCCCAGGGAAGTAGTGGATTCTCCATCCCTGGAGATATTTAAAAAGAGACTGGATGTGGCACTCAGTGCCATGGGCTGGTAACCACAGCGGTAGTGGATCAAGGGTTGGACTTGGTGATCTCTGAGGTCCCTTCCAACCCAGCGGATTCTATGATTCTATGATTCATGTGTGAAGCTGCCAGAGAGCTGTGTCCCCCTGGACACAAGCCAACCTCAGCTCTCTACCTGCAGCTCTGCTGCTGCACCCTCAACTTTAGCACCTGTGTCAGTATGTCCAGGTTTAAGCTTCTTCCTCACATGCAGAAGAGGGTGAAAGACTCTTTCAAAAGCCTCCAGACTACCTTCATCACTTGGTCATTTATAGTCCCACTGCACAGACAGGAGTGAGCTACCTCACTTCTACCACGATATAAAACGCATGTTCTCTGTTTGACCCAAGCTGTTTCCACCAGCCTCAGGCTCTATCACCTCTAATGTACAGTAATGTATTCCCTTATGTTTCTCTTTCATCCATCCTTTTCAGCCTCCCAGCTGTGATTACTTACACAGAAGTATTAGTTTTTAAGTGGCAAAACCTATCTGTCTGCTATTTCACACTTGTTTCTGAAATAGCTGTGACCACAAGGGAAAAAAAGAGTACACCGCGTTTTGGAAATTAGTGACAGCCAGGGAATATAAAGACAATGTCCCAGTATATCCCTATGCACTACATATCCCCCTTCAGTGACTTTTAGATGAGTTCTTCACCTAAATACCTCTTTGTTGGGCTTTGCATGCTAACCACACACTTCGCTGAGTGTTATTGTGCAAGAATAGCATCACCAGATATATATTCTGCTTTTTGATACCATCCTGAAAACGATTATGTAGTGACTTCAGTATTCACTTAAAATTACAGCTTTGTGGTAATGAGTTGCTTGTCAGAAAACATTTATGATAGGATCCAGTGAAATTCTTCATTGAAAAACTACTATTAAACCCCTGGACAGTTGGCATTTTTCACTATCATTGCACGCACCGCAGCTGAGATGTTAATGAGCAATGAAAAGCTTCTCTGCAAGATCCATTCTGTCACCCCTCTGTTTTGCTTACCCTGTGAGGGAGAGGTGTGCCAAATTGTTTTTGAAGTATTATTGCAACAGTAGGGGTGAAGAGTAGTTTCAATGAACATTTCAGAATTGTTTTGCTATCCACAGCTGTGTGCTAAAGCCTAGCATCAGAATGCTTGATCCTTTTTTGGTCCTCCCTTGCTCCAAGGCTGGTCCTGCTCACAGGACAGGTTCTGCCCACCAGAGATGCCAGCAAAAAAAAAAAAAAACCACAACAAAAAACACAGTCCTAAGCCTTTGGTTTGTTTCCTTTGATGAAGGGATTGAGAAAGAGAAGCTCTCTTGAGCAGCACATAGTTTCACAAGCATTTCTCATCAGCCACAGTGGAATTTTCAAAATAAGATCAATTTTGGTGTTATTTCACACCAGGAAAATCTTGCAGAATCCCCTGATTATTTCAACATTGCCCTGTTAAACAAACCAAATCCTCATGGCAGTTCATAAAGCCAGTTCCTTCTCCAGGGTACCTCTGTCCCTTAAGAGGCTGATGTCAAAACACAGAAAGGAGGACCCTCCAGTGCTGCCCACTTCCAAACCTGCTTAGCTCTCCATAGCTCTCCTCACTCTTCATTCCCCTTCATCTTTTCTCTCCCCACTTTGTGTCTCTCTGGATAAGAACCATGAGATTCAATACAGACTGAAGTGCTAAGGTTTTATACTCACTATTCTGAAATGGAGAAGGATTTCACATGGGTGTTTGAAGTCATCTTACAAAATTCTCTACTCTGACACTTTATTAGCTAAACCCCCTGAGTGTTAAGTAAGTTTATTTTGGCCATGATGACCTACACACACATTTGCAAGGATGCATTTCTCTAACAATTAGTTTCTTCTTTCCCCACAAAAATGCTGCTGTGGAAATATTTTTGCGCTCTGCTGAGCAGAGTTCTCCCCATCTGCCTCTGACCCAGGCAGAAGGCAAAACTCACTAAGCACATGGGGCTGGCTTTAATTAATTTGATGAAGAGGAAACTTCCATTATGGATGTACCAATAACAGCACAACATATACTGTATGCATGTCACTATTTTCCCTAGCCTAGGGAAGCTGGGTTCTGAGTTTCTTCGTTTGTTTAATCACAAAAGTTTTCTTTTAAATAACAAGTTTTTCTCATTAGTCTCTCTCTTCTTATTAATAGCCTGTCTTAGAAGAAGTTGTACACCAAAAAACCCCTGAAACTTTTCACATAATGGGGTCTTGCAAACGATACAGACTGCAGATTTATTTTCCAATAATCACTGAAAAAAACACCCCTTCTATAGTAACCCTTACATAGTTCCACATAAATATTTATATTTGGCCTATATTTTAAAAAAGCACCATCCTTCTTCTCCAGAACCTTTCAAAACCAGCTGAAGAGAGAGGTGACCTGTTCCAGCCAAAGCACGGACACAACCCCGCTCCATCATTTAGGGCACTCTCATGCCCCGGAGGGGCTGTTGGTCACAAAGCTTCCTAGGTTTCTGCATTCAGCACACAGCATAATTTGCAACTGGACCCTTTTCTGTGCAAGACACTTATTATCCCTCTGAGGCTCCTTTGGCAGTGTCTGCAGGAAGCATGAGGAGTCAGTGCTCAGCTGCCTCGCTGCTTCCCCTTTTTTTCTGGGATTCTGGGTGAAGGGGAAAGCAGTTGCTGAATTTTGGCTGTCTCCAGCAGTGGGCCACAGACAGGGAACAGCAAACCCCCATGCTGCCTCCCCACTGGCAACCTTCCCTGGCCTCAGGCAGGGAGAAGCTGCTCTAAGACAGGTTTAATGAGTGTCCTTGCTAGTTTATTGCCATTCCTTCATGTCCTTTGCTTCTTTTAATCAACACTTTGAAAAGGCAGCTGTGTGGTTATTGTCCCATAGAACATTATTAAAGTCTAGTGGAAGTATTCATTTAGTACTGGCAAGCTGGGTATTTCATATAACTGCTACTTTTTCATCATAGAGCATGTTATTAAATGTGTTTTGAAAACCACTTGTGGATTTCATTATACCAGTTGTATAACATTGATACTGCCTGTCCAAGCAAAGCAGCCCAATGCACCAGCCTACCAAGGAGACATTTGTGTGGGCAAGGTGCCCACTCGGCTGAAACCTGCATTCAGACATCAGTTTCCTCCAAGTCCAGATAATTCCCCACTTGTCCTTTTTAATGGAGTTTTTATGGCAGTTTGTGCTACCAGAGAGAAGTGTTACAGGGTCAGTCAGGGTAGAGGGAGGAGAAAAGCCAGAGGATGGAAGTGACCACTGCCATTTGGTGATGTCCCAGTCCCGGGGGATTTGGAGGAATAAAGGCTGCTGGTCAGAGCAGTGCTGCTCCAGGCTGTGTGCTCTTGTGCTGAGGCAGCTATGAGCAGCATGACTGAACCTGGCTCCTTCATCTCCAGCCACAAACCCTTGTGTTTCAGGAGCATGCCGTCTGAATCCTTTTCCAGCTAAACCACAGTCAGCTAAACAACAAAGCTTTATGTGTTCACACCATCAGCATCCCCACCATTGGGCAATCACTGCAGCTCACTGTCCCTGTCCTCCCAGGGGCTCTGTCCAGTGCCTGACTCACTCAGAGACAGTGTCATGCTCTGTGTGTTGCAACTCATTACATCACTGGGACTGCAATTCTCAAAAACCTTCATGCCAGCAAGAACAAGGGCATATTTTGTTGTCTTGATGAGCAAAGGCAGCTCTTTGGGTTCAGAAACTGAAAGGTGGTCCCACAAGAACAAGCTCTTGCATCATAGCATCAAGCCCTCTACAGATAGGACTACATAAACTCCTCCACCTGAGCAAGGATTAATAGTGATTCATGCCTATCTGTATGCTGGTAATATGTGTGAGTGGGTATTACTGAAGCTTAAAAGAAGTCTGTGCCAAAGTGTGCACAATAGTTCACTGATGGTCACTTTGTAAAGGTTTATAATGAGATAAATGAGAAAAAAAAAAGTTTTCTTTAATTAATATGCAAAAAACTATAAGCTGAGAAATGATCAGATATTCTGAATGTGTGAAAAATTAACACCGATAAAGGAAAGGCTCATCTCTGTGCCAGGACATCTGCATACCCTGAAACTCCAGCCTTAGCTCCTATTTCTAGGCAGATGCATTTTTCCAAGGCTAAACAGACAGTAGAACAGGCTGCTGCACCACCCTCTGCTAAATAAGCTGCTATTCACCTGCTACAAAAGTTGTTCTGTGCACTTCTCAGGAAGGTGCCCAAAGCATCTGCACTGATCCCTCAGCCTGTTCAGTCAAAAATGCCACACTCACCCAGTCAATCAGTATGGATTCCCCATTCTTTTCCAGAAAATCTGGGGCTGGGGAGCAGAGGGAAATACTCCAGTTTACTCTTTGCAAACCAGTATTGTAATGATGAGCTACCATAAGTCAGAGTTGCAGAGCCCAGCTACCCTATCTTGAGAAGCAGGTCCTGAGGAAAGCTTTCCTATTCCTCCTTAAGCACCAAGAAATGCTGTGTATTACTAAGAACCTCTTGAACACGAGACTTTCTGTTCCATAGGAAATTCCAGTGCAACATTTGGTTTTATCTGCAACTGAAAAAAAGCCTTCCAAACATCCAAAGCCTTCCAAACAGAGGAGAAATACTTGAGGGAAATAGGACTTAAAGTCAGATGTCACAGACTGATTCACAAAATCAGGTGGCTTTGATATAGCTTTAAGTGTAGCTTTAGATTCAGGAATAAACTAGAGTCTGGTGAGACAAGACCAGGGGGTGCATCCTCACATATCCTTGGTCACAGGCAGTTTCACCACAGCAGCAGTGTAGCTTTGGCACACACAGCCCCTCTCTCTGTTGTATGACCAGGACATCAGCATCCATGGTAACCTGGTGGATTTGGCAGCTGATGGCATTTACAGCAACATGGCATTTTGGGGGCAAGTTTTTTAACTGCTTGAAAGAGTCCAGTGCAGAGTGACCAAGATGATGAAGGGAGGGGAACATCTCCCTGATGAGGAAAGGCTGAGGGAGCTGGGGCTCTGCAGCTTGGAGAAGAGGAGAGTGAGGGGTGACCTCATTAATGTTTATAAATATGTAAAGGGAGAGAGCCAGGAGAACGGAGTAGAGGTTTCCTCAGGGGTGACTGATAATAGGACAAGGGGTGATGGTTATAAACTGAAGCATAGGATGTTCTGTATAAATATTAAGATTTTTTTCACTGTGAAGGTGACAGCACTGGCACAGGCTGCCCAGGGAGGTTGTGGGGTCTCCTTTTCTGGAGACATTCAAAGCCCACTTGGACACCTTCCTGTGTGACCTCCTGTAGGTGACCCTGCTCTGACAGGGGGTTTGGGCTCGATGATCTTTTGAGGTCCCTTCCAACCCCTAAATTTCTGTGATTCCATGTGCCAAAAGGTGTGATACCTGAGGTTCCCCTGGTACAATCTGCTGCATTTTCCCCCTTTTTTAGCAGCAAAGTGATGACTTTAATCTTTGTCTTTATAAAGTGAGTAGGAGTTATATTTGCTTCTTGGCAGTCTTAATGGCACTATGCTCATGATTAATAAGGAATAACTATCTTGCAATTCAGCCATGGAATGAAATAGGAAATTTCAGTAGCAGTAACCAAAAAAATATTCTGGCAGTGGGGGCTGTCTTTGGGCTATTTTTGCCTAACTAGTCTAATGTGAATAGATTTTTTTAAATGGTTCAAACATATAAATATTCAAAGCGATGGCAATATATTTTATAAAAAGCAACCTATTGCTTGATGGGGCAGAATGGCTCAAGGGTCTGGGAAGGGGAGATGGAACCACTTCTGCCTAAGTCATTGTTTCACACCCAGCCAAGGTTAGCAGTAAACAAGTTGTATCATTCCCAGCTGGTGGCCGACAGAGTGAGAAATAAATTGATAATATGAGTCCGGTTCCCAATAGCAGAGGCAAATATCACAAAAGCAGAACCAGAAGTGGAACGAATTGACAACACTGCTGGCTCGACCTGGGAAGTTAAAGGCCAGAGCCATGGTGGAAACCTGACCACCCTCCCAGTGTGCCGGCTGCTCCTGCCAGAGCCACAGCGGAGCCCACTGGGCACCACTCGCTGCCCTTCTTGCTGTCATCATGGTGCAACACTGCACCTTCCTCTCCTGTGATAACATCCCCAGTGTCCTGCATGAGCCCTACAGAGATGCTGAGCCCAGAGATCTCTTGTCAGCAGGGCAAGGAGGGACCCTGTGCCCTCCTGCCTTCCCTGAAAACCGTGGGCTCCCAGGACAACTGTCCATGGTAGGTTCTCATCGTAATTTGCACCAGTAATGGCCCCTTCCTCCACCTTCCTGTAATTATATGTCCACTTGAAATAATAGTTTTAAAGTCTAATACGTGAGCTTGGACCAAAGTGGCAGCTGATGGTTATTATTATTTTTATTGTTTGTTTCTTCTGGATTTTCTGGTGTAATTAATATATCTAGCCATAACATTTTTAAAACACAGTCAAATGTCATTTTCATTTGAAGCCAAAAAATACAAGCTCATAATGTATGAATGCTTAAAAAATGATGACTCTTTTTAAAAATACCACAAAGAGAATGCCAATTTTGCATAATTACATTAAAGAACAGTCCCCTGAGAGAGAGAAAGAAGGAAAGAGAGAAAAGACGAGCCAAAAATAAAAAGACTGCATGGGTCAGTGATTGCTTGATTACAATGTACACATTACGATAGCATGTGTATATATAAGCACATCCATGCTTGTTCATAATCATATAGAAACCAGAATGATTTAACACTTAGCTCCAAATTACAAAATGGTTCTTTCATAGGTATTAAGAGCGCATGAGATCCAGAACTACAAAAGGAAGTGTGCTGGCTTGTTTTTACATTTCTGGTATGACAGGACAAATATTGCCTTTCTTGACATTAATATCTGGAAATTTGTTTCACAAGTAAGGTAGGGGGAAAAAATTAATAAATGGGACTCATTAAAGGTTTTGCCAGAAAAAACTTACTAGATTTGGCCAGGCCACTGATTTAATCAACATTTTTTCTTATTGAAAGCAAATGTTCAAGTATAGAGAAGTTGAACTGGAGAACTGGGAAGTTTCAAAAAGCAGCAAGTGAGTCTGTATACATCAGCATATATCAAATCTTAAATGGAAGATATCTCTGTCTGCATATCCTGGGAAAAGCAGAAATAAGGACAAAAGACATAATGAAGCTCGGATGTCTCTGAAGCAATGCTCTCTGAGGGGTGAAGCAGTGGGTGCCCTTTTCTGTTTTGGGGCTGCTAGAGTGGTGGCTGGAGGATGCACTGTGAGGATGAAGCCACTGTGAGATGCTTTTCTCCCTCCCCAACATTATTGGGATTTATAGAGGGTGTCCCTTCAAGACCTGGAGATGTACACTGAGCATCAGTCACTAAGGCAAAAATGTTCCACATGGGAAGGCAAAGAGCTGCCCACCATGCCTGGTGACTGGGCCAGGCAGCTGTACATCCACACCCCAACATCTGCCCTGGCCAGTCAAAGGGCTCTTGGGTTGTCTTGCTGGAAGCAGCAGCCAAATCCCAGCCAGGACAGATGGATCTGATGATAGGGGCAGTTTTCCCCCATCAGCCTCAGGTGTCAAGAAGCATCTGCTCCTCTGAGATCTGGTCCTTGGTAGAGAAGTCCTGGGGGCTCCACCTCCCTGAAATGCCACCTGCAGCATGTGTGCACCCTTACAGACCTAATTTGGGCCTTGCAGCTCTGGGGATGTGATATGGGAACTCCTGGACACCAACTGGGTTGAAATGCTACCATCATCTGTGCCTGTCGGGGGGACCTGTCCCAGATTTCTGCACCAGGGCTGGGAGGAAGGTTCACTCTACATCTTTTCTTTGCACATCAATGTGGGAAAGAACAGCAGCATGTAAGATAAGAAGGGCACTTTTGTCTTATTTCATTTCCTTGCCTGAGGTTCAGCAGGGAACTCTTCGTGCCGTGCAATTTGCACAACAACAGCTTGAAGCAAATAAAAACACTGAGCAGAAGCTCTGTGAAATGCCACATCTACAAGTAAACCTGTACAAGGCAGCTGTGCAAAGCTACGTATTTTCCTTACCCCTCTGCGAGTGTGATCTGCACCTTGAGTCAATGTTGCTATAGACAAAGACTTTGGTTTATGTACAGGAGTCTTAAAAATAGCCTTCACCTCTTGAACCCCTTTCTACAACTGCTCCTCCACTTAGCCACAAGCTGAAGCTAATTTTCACACAACATCTGCTGAAATCAAAACCATCTGTGTGGCCGTAAGTTAAGGACAGAGAATTTATGGCCCATGTTCTTCTCATCTGACACCGAGAAGCTTTTGTGTGCATTGTCTGTATGTCTGCATTAGCTATATGACTTCAGGTCCAGACACCCATGCTGTTTCTTTTTCAAGAACACTTTTTTTGATTTTTTGTTTGTTTAAGTCAGCAAGGACTGATCACTACCATGATGCTTAGGAAGTGACTCCAAGCTGACTCTTGCAGAGATGCAGGCTACTGTGCACAGTTAATTGTTAGGCACTGAAGAGCCCTGCCGTGGTTTTTGATGATCCAATGTGCTTTTAAAAGGTTCCTCATTTTGGACCAGCTTTTCCTCACTATAGGTGATTAGGAAAGAAAAATAAACAAAAGCAGGCTGCAGAGGAGTGCTGTGCTCAACATAACCCCCTCAGCTGTACAGCACCAGAGGGAGTTGCTTACAGCACCGACAGTTCAGGGAAGTGATTTATGAAGCTTTGCTTTTGTGAAAAGTTGGCATCTAGACAAACTACACCCCTGCTGCTGCCTGTGTAGACCTCTGGCAAATCTAAACCCTGGCAATATTCTATAAACAGACCATTATGCCCAGTGACTTCTCTTAAAAACCGTGGTCCACATTCATTTCATATTTGTATCGAAGTTTATGATCCAGCAGCAGAAGAACAAGATGCACTTCATGCCAGCTGGTACAAGAGAAGGTAAGTGACCGTTCATTTACTTAGATATAAATCTGAAATTCTCTCTTGCTGAGCATGTATTGCTGAGCTAATCCATTCTGTAACATGGAACACATTTTTCTTAAAGCATGTCACTAGTAAAGAGTTCTCTGCTGGCCTGAATACAGCAGTGAAAGATGTCTGTCCATGTAATTTCATGTCTCCTGTTCTTGTCACTAACAGAATTAGTATGCATAAACTTTGCAGATCAGTGTAGTGACAAGCTCAAACTCATGCATTTTACATAGTTTCTAATGTCCTCAGCCAATTTCTTACAGCCACCATGCATGATGTTATTAGGTTAATGGGGATTAGTGGGTCCTAGTGCTTGCTTAGGTACCACCCCAAAGACCAGCCCATGCCCTCAGCCAGCAGACCATATAGCTGTATTTGTGACCCTCTAAAGAGTCAGTAGACTATTTTTGACTAATCACTTGTTGAGAAGCTAAAAATTAAAAAGGCTCTGATACTGTATTTCTGTGTTCCACAGCTGGACCACAGCAGTCCATCTTCGTGGTCGGAGTTAACATAGCACTGAGGAGTTCTGCACTGTAAGAAATCCATTTCCATGCCAGAACACCTGCAAAGGCAGATGAGGAGGAGTGCCACATGCACCATTCAGCTGTTCCAAGGTGCTCATAATTTGGATGAAAAACAGTAAGAGGGGTTTAAAACATCTTAAGAACAGGATAATGTGTTTAACCTACAGGTAACTCAATCAAAGCTTTCCAGATCTGAATGCAAACATACAATACACTTAATCCACTGCTAGGAGGCAGCACCAGCAGTGGTGCCACCCAGGGTTGGGCTGCACAGCCAAGGCTGGACCTTTGATAACCCAAGCACTGGGCATGAGCTCTGTGGCTTGGATTGCTGGCTTGGATTATCATCCATCTGCATCCCTTTGCCAGCTCAATCCAGAATGAAACTGTTGTGTTTGTTTTGAGGAGGAAAACACAGGAATACTGCTACAAAATTTCTCACAAATGAAGTTGTATTGAGTCCCAGAGGGCTGTTTCACATCACTTCGAATTCATGAAACTAATTGCTACTGAATGCTCCAGCTAACAAGGCAGTGGGCAAAATGGGGAGAATAAGGCAACACCTGATCCCCAGGGTTGGTAATAATACCCAAAATTATACTGAAGGGTATCTACACAAGGGCAATGCTTACTGACTTAAAACCAATGCAAACTCATGATTTTGAGGGTGTGCAGGTATCCAAACCTCCAACTTTTATAGCAAAATATGTAACTCAACCTTTAAATTATGGAAGGAGTGTTTCCTCATGGCACAAAGTAGGACCGTAAGAAATACTTTCTCTGCTGACTTATTTCAGGAGGGCACACTAAACTTTTTCCTGCCTCATCACAACACATAACTCTCACCAAAATCAGAAATAGAGGCAGGTTTCTCTGGAGAGCTATAGGAAAAGAAAAATGAGGAACTGAGTTGGGTGTTTTGGATGACGTCCATAGTGGGATACTGTGGTTTCAGGGTGATGTTTTTGTCAGCTTTGCACCTGCCCTACCTGGGAAGCTGTGCAGACCAGACTGATTAACACAAGTGAGTTTAATCGGGGCTTGAGAGGTGACCTCCCTGCCAAAAATCTGCATTTTTACAGCCCACCTATGCCGTCACAACAGCTAAATAAACTTTCCTTGCTCTTTCTTGAGTGGTGACAGCCTTTATTTGATCTGTTTGGCACCACAGATTAACTACAAAGCTGCACACTAGAGGGGAGAATTTTTTTTCAATGACATTTTAGGTGAGATAGAGCAAGAGTAAGAGAGAGAGAAAGAGCAAAGTCAAATAACCAAGGTGTTACATTAGAAAAAAAAGGCCTTTCCCTTGGCATAAAGTAATTGGAAGTAGAGCCAGGAAATTATGATTCTAATACCTACTCTGTCATCTTATTCCCTGTGTGGTCTTGGGCAAGTCCTTTAACCTGCCTAATTTCTTCAAACTGCAAAATGGGGAGGACCAAGCACAGAGGAGTTTGATGAGTACTAGCAGATGTTTTCACAGCACATTGAAAAACATGAGAATCTATAAATGTGGTATGAGTACTCCCCAGAAGTACACCAGAATGAAATTAATATAAAAAAACAAAAATTAAAAAAAAATAGATTACTTTATTTATTTTAAACTGAGTTACAAGAAGTGTCCTTGCTAAGAATTCTTGCTCTGAAGCTGACTGGGAAATACCTCTTTGCAACATTTTATCATCAGAAATTTCTGCCCAATTTGTCTTGATCCCAAAGGTTTGTGGTATGTTTCTTTTTCTTGACTACTTGAATATGACATTGAGGATTAAGCTGCTGGAGAATATATTAGAAAATTAGAAATTTGTTCAAACTTTGCTCATTTGGGATGAAATTAAATCCAGCCCCTTCAGGGCAGATATGACTAGAAGCTGTATTCTGTCTCTTTGCATTTCATTCTTCCTTCTACTAATTTTGACAATCAAAACCATTCCCCAGAGGCCTCATATAAGAGAAACACAAGAAGCCTGAGCAGATGGACAAATGGATGATAAATGAAATTAAAATGGGGAGTCAGCAGGAAGGCGGGATGAGAACCTCCCCAGTTTTGCCACTCAAGTATTGAACAGCTTTCATTGCAACAAGATGAGCCACAAAAAGCTTAAATTAAGCAGTTTGATAACCTGGTGTCTAAAAATAGTGTCCTTTGATTTTAGTAAGTACCTTACTGTGGGTCTGATTTGTAGACACTGACCATTTGCCAGGCTTCACAGAAATCCTCAGGAGCTGAGAGGCAGCAAGCAGGGTGAAAAAGCCCCTTGCTTAAGTGCCTCAGCCCAAGGTGGGAATCCAACTCACAGTACCTCTGTCTGAATTTTTTGCCCTAAATTTGCTTGCAAATGTCTGCTACACTAACTCTAGGTTTGGTACAAACCAACAGATCTAGGGATTTCTTACTGGCTTGACATACATTGTAAACTCAATTTCCGGCAGCTGAGTAAGAGTTCAGGATTTGTTGCAGTGTGGAAGTCAGGGTATCATAGCACAAATTCAGGCTAGTGAAGCTGATTCCATTCAATTTTCAAACACTGGCCATCCCCTGGAACAAGTGTTGCTTTAGACAAGAAGATACAAGAAAACTGGGACTTCACTGCCATTCTCAAAGAAAGATCACATTCATTAGGCAGACCACCTCCTCTGAAGCACTTACACTGGCACATATTTCCTACAGACAGCAAGTGCTTCAACTCATATCATATGTTACTCATTTACATATCATGTTAACTACTGAAGACAGCAGAAATCTAATGTTACTTCCTCACCAGCTCAGAGCCTCTCTGCAGCTTATTAGTCACCCCTTCCCTTGGAGGGCTTGCAATGTGCTGCATGGTTGCAGTTAAGAAGTCACCAGATGGTGTAGAGTCAGCACTCTAGCTTTTTACACCCAAAGCCCTTGGGTGGAAAAAATCCAGCTAAATAAGCAAGAAAGGAGCCTCAGTCTGGCACAGGAGGCACTCATGTGGTGGGTACAAGCATCAGTCAGTGAGGGCGGTGCTGCCAAGCACTGATTCTATGACTTGGAGATTCATGGAATCATTGAAGGGTTTGGGTTGGAAGGAGCCTTCAAGATCATTTAGTTCCAACCCCTTTACATGGGACAGGGACACCTCCCACTTGACCAGGTTGCTCAGTTCTATGATCTTACTAATGCTCCCAGGGCTGTACAACCTCGACGACCTGAGGATGGAAACCATGGCCAGTAAAGGAATTTCACTGCCATTTAATAACAGTGGGGAAGCTCAAAGTAGCCACAGAAACCAATAAGAAACTTTTAAAGAGGGAGGTCTTTCAAGTGTCCTCACTGATTTCTTTTCCTTAGAGGTCGCTGGGAAGTATTTGATTTCTTTGCCTGGTGGAAGAGAGTTGTCACCAGCAATAATTCAAACTTTCATATGGCGTAGTGTTGGTTTCATTTAAACCACTGAGCAGCCCTGCTTAAGGCTGCTTTGGTTTCTGTAACCAAACCTATGCTGGTGCTCCCAAATCTCCAGAATTTACCTCCTGTTGTGCCAGCACACTGCCTGTGTGACACACTGACTTCACAGCTTCAGAAGTTGTGCATTCACACTGCTTGGAAGACAAGTCTTTTCTGTTAGCTTGCCATGTAAACTAGATTCATTGTCTTCCAGTAGTGGTTTTAGGATATACATCAATAGCTTTTGTTTCATGCAATTTATTTGGACCATCATATACGTGATTGATGCAGCAGGAGGGAACTTTTGGAGAGCAGAAGATGACCCCCATTTAGGAAACATGAAGCTCAGTCCTGTTACAGCAAATGGATTTCCTCAAGCAGGGACATTTCCCAGGCTCTCGAGCTAAGCCACCACTGAAGGTGAGATGGTGACTTCACCTGGAGCCCCACATCACAAACCAGCAGTGGTGTGACCAGCTGCACTAGCAAGGAGTGACACATAGGTGAAGATAAAATATGCTGGCAAAGCTTTCCAGGGAAGTTTACACAGTCTGCACCTAAATTAACCCTGATTTGACCACTGCTATTAAGCTCTCACTTTATAAAGAAACATTTTTAAAACAAGTTCTTCTTATGATACTTGGATATCAAACATTGGTTTCCCAGTAATAATCTGTTATCTGTGTCAGGCTTTTAAATTAAAGCTTTTTGGCTTCTAATTTTTTCTCTTAGCAAGTGGATTATTACCACTTAAAAAAATGTGCAGTGAGTATTATCCCTTGTTATGGAAGGATCTGAGAAAATATAAAAGCAATAGAAATATGCCAACTTTTGTTTACACATGTGTGCATATCAGTGGTTTTCTAGGTCAGGCACATGAGAAGAGGGCTGGGAAGAAAGTGCTGGCACAATTGATTGCATTTTCCTTTCATGGTCATCTGTCTACGTGACATAAATACAACAGTACATATGGTTAGCATAGCCCTCCTGACTTTGTGTATTTCACATGTACCCATCTGAAAATCAAAGCTATAACTTCTTGGACTTGTTTATTTTGCTGGGGTAATATATAAGGAAAGGTGACCCAAAGAAAACAAAATCAGTAATTCCAGAGAATTCCATTTTCAATCAAATCTCAGAGAAAACCAGACAAAGTTTTCTGAGGCGCAGAGAAGATGAGGGAGTAGTGTGGCCACTGACCCTTTTCCCATGGACGCTGCCACCTCCATCATCAATCCTTTAACTTCTTACCTATTTTTGGAAAATTTTCTCACACTAAGTTTCCAAAAGTTGTTTCAACTGGAAGGGAATTAATGAGATCTGAATTAGGTCCAACATCTCGTCTTTTATACTGGTAATATATTTGGAGACAGGGCTAGTTAAGCCTTTTGTCTTGAACAGAATGAAACACATTGGTGCTGCTGCACAACCTGCCCATGAATAACCACAGCCTTTCAGAGCTACTTTGTCCCCTTCCTCCAGCAGCTTTCTCAGGTTTATATATCTTTTCTCAGGACTGCAGGAAGTATTGAGATCACTTTGAGAGATACCTTTTTGATAATGTTTCTACTCCAATGCAGGGCAAAAACCAAACCTAGCCTGAAAAGAGAGAGAGAGTGCTGTGGGAATTTTACAGCTTACTTTTTGGCTTCAAATGTCGAGGTCTTGTAGGTTTCTGAAGTGTATCTAAACAAGATCTCTCCTCTTTCAAGGCTTTTAGAGCTCCTGAAACACAGTGGCCTTATTTTGATACGTGAGCACTTAGACACATGGATGGTTCTTGCATTATACGTTTCCACTGTTGATCCTATGTTTGCATCAGCTCACAGACATGTCATTAAGAAAGGCAGCCTCTGTCTCCCAGTGGATTTCACTCTGACTCTCAATGACACAGTAATCCAGCACTGTTAGATCATACCTGACATCAAGATCTGGTCACTGTCTGCAAAATACAGCTGTCTTTTTTTCCAGTTTTGTAGTTCATCCATCAGAAAGCAGAGGACAGAAGATTTTGTACTCAGAGTCCCTGGGTCCTCAGATGCCTGTTTTACCCAAATATGTATGAAAAAGGATTTTTTTCATATCCCCTTTCACATTTGATTTAATTTTAATTTTAATTGAATTCATTTAGAATGAATTTAATAAAAATAATTTTATTTTTTATTACTTTTTAAAAAGCTCACTCACAGGCTGTTATCAAGAAGCATATTAGACACAAAACATAGCTCTTGTTTCACATGCATTATGAAGAATAATAACTATTTTAAGAATAAAACTGATACTTGAACAAAATTCTGTTATACAATACTCCCCTGTTGGGGAAAGAAAATGAGCCACAACCGTGGCCTAGCCACTTACTTTTTCCATTTCTAGTCTCTTTCTGTCTAAGGAATGTTGTCAACATTTTCAGGGAGAACAAAGTGCCAGAGAAAGGAGTAAGAGGAATTTGATGGCTATCTTTCCAGCCATGTGTTTTCTTGCCCAGTTATCCCCAGCCATTTGATTCAACTCTGTCTGGGAGCTCAGGACCTCCACCCTGTTAAATATATCGCTCTAATTTGGTGCAACTCCCTTTTTCCAGGATGCTTAGTATGATAATGGAGATCTGTCCTACCACTTCCTCAACATGCTCTGGCCAGAACCTCACCAAACATGTTCTGCTGTGGCTTTTAGTTCACACATACTTTCACCACAGATGTCTACCGCTGAAGTGGACCAGCAAAATTATATCTTCCAAACTTTGTGGGCTCATCTTCTCTAAAAAAGGGATGGCAAGTTATTTTCACACCCTGGCTTCCATGTCCCTTTCCTGCTCCCTTTCCCTTGCAAATATAGTGGGCAAGTTTGTGGCAAGCATGTTTGATACAGCTGCAAACTGGAAGAGAGTGGAGACCATCTGAGGAAAGCACAAAGCTTCTCCCCCAAGGCCAGGGGAATCCATCAACTTGGCTGATCACAACCAAGCAGGTTTGATTGGTAAGCTGTTCACCAGCTCTCCACAGAGCACAAACTGCTTGCAAACATTAAAATGGGATGCGTTGTCAGTGGGTAACAGAAAGCACATGTATTTCTTGCACTTGTTTCCCTTCAAAATGCATTTCTGCACTTGGTGCACCTTCTGCTAAGATAGGCACCTGTAAAGACTCTTTGTCCTCTGTGTGATCTACAAAAGGGCTAGAAATCATCATTATCCCTGTGCTAAAGAATGATCCACCTCCTCAGTGAGGGGACAGCAGCTTCCCAGCTGTGAGGCAGAGGGAGTTCTGTGCTCCATCCCCTCCATCAGCTCACAGATCAGCACCAAGCCAGGTGAAGCCCTCTGTCCTTGTGGATTTGTGGCAGGAGGAGGCTCAGGGCACAGGTCCACCCAGAAAGCAGGTGTGTACAATTCTGCAGTACAAACAGGGTCTGCTTCAGGGCCTCTTGTCTTTGAAGACAGTTTTATAGGACAAAGGTTCTCAGATCCCCCCTCCCCAGAACTTGTCTTACTCAAACCAAGGAAAACACACATGATTAAGTTAAGCCCCTTTGTTTTAATATCAGTACAATTTATAAAGATACCAGTGTGACAGTTTCTAGGCACAGATAGAGCCTTCATATTTTTCCTGGATGTAGCACATTGTTTTCTCAGCCAGAAAGCTGTGCTGGGGAGACTCTTGGGCACAGCGCAATCCTCCAGGCCATCTTCCCTGGTAATAAGAAGGCATGGTATCTGCCCTTAAATTGTGTTTCTATCTAATTAAATTAATCAAGAATACCAAAGCCAATCACATGGAAGTATCTGGAGCAGGGAACGGTGACATCTGATACAAAAGTGTACACCAGCTTTCATGCCTTTCAAAGACGATAAACCATTCCACCAAGCCATAAGCTGGTCCATTACATTTTGACAGCCTATTTCCTGCATTCAGAGTGCAATGAAGAAGGTTTTCAGCACCAAGCCAGATCTTCTTGGGTGGGGATGAGTTATCATATCACTGCAGACGGTGACACTTGTGAGGCTTTGCTGTGAGTGCAGTTTGCCAGCAAGGCTTGACAGTGCAAGGTTCTCTTCCCTTTCTACTGTTCTTCTGTTATCACTGAGAACTCTTGTTCTGTCTTCTGTGATCACCAGGGCTTGGGTTTTTTTGTTGTTTTGGTTTTTGGTTGGTTGTTTTTCATTAGAACAAAGAAATTAGATGGATTAGATGAAATGCAAATATAAAGCAAGAGCATCCTGACCAGTTTCAGCTCATACCTACAGCTGCAAGAGTGGGAGTTCCACTGTGGGGCTGCAAGTGGAGGAGGAGGAAGGTAGACTGAGGATGCTGCACTGCAAGCATAAAATATGTCCAGGGGAGAGGAGGCATAGGCAGAAAGTGTGTGCAAAGCACTGATGGCCAAACCAGTTATCTTGAAGTTTCCTCGCCAGATCGATGGCCCCTTTCTCTTATGAAGGAGAGTTTAAATATCTCTCAGGTATACAGCTCAGGATCAACACGCAGCATTTCCCTGAGCTTCCTACACTCTGCAGGACAGGTACTGTATGGAGTTAGGTTCAGAGCAACCAAACTTGGGGAAAAAATGGCAGGAGCAGCATTCCACTGGGACCAGGGGGCAGCACACGTTGCTTCAAAGCCTTGGAAGAAATTTCTCCTTCAGGACAACCACACGTACTGTGGGTGAAGCTAACACAGGGCAGGTGCCTCTGGAGGCTGCCCTGCTCCAGAAGAAGACATTACCTTTCTCCCAGGTACATGGGGAATGAGGTTTCCTCTCACTCTAAGGAAGAGAAACATCCATGTTGCTGAAACAGACACTTGGACATCATCTGGTGCCTGCAGGCAGCTGATGTCTGAAGTGCTGAGTCTGAGCCTGGATGGGAAGCAGAATGAAGGCATGATTATTGGTGATGTCATTTATAAATTTCCATCTTTGATATTTAACAGAACTGGACACGCTGTAAATTAAATTAATATTTGTTCATGGATTCATAAAATGCAGTCACTGTCAATTAGAGTTTATAGCGATAACCCACTGGGGGAGAAGAACAAATGGGATTTGGCTTTAGTTTTTAATTTACAGGCAAATTGCCATGACCTTGCTCACAGTGAACTAGTGACTAACTTTTTAAAGATAATGTGCTTTTATTAGCAAAAAGTGTCTTTGGAGTGAAGGCCTTACAATCAGCCTGGCCTTGATATTTACTGATAATAAAATTATTTCATGTAGTCCTTGAAATATTGGCGACTAGAAAATCATATGTGATTTTTTTTTTTTTTGCTACAGAGAATGAGCTGACCTCGTCATGATTTGAGGTGGTCAGGGTTAATGTTACTGGTTGCACTGGGTCTGACATTCCATCTCTTTCCTTTACTAGTTTTGAGCTGAGAAAACAAGAGCAAAATTGAAGTCAGTTTTGTCAAAGACCACAGGAGAACTATAGAGCGTTGTATACCAAACAGTAAATATTTGCTTCAGTATTACAATATATGTTTTGGCTTACAAGAGCAAAGAGAGTATTTGAGTAGTGTCCGAGGCCCATGGTCTTGATGGGAAATACACTTTTGCCTGTGAACTGGCTTGGTACTTCATAGGCCAGAGAAAGCCATGGAGCTTGGGAATAAACTTCACATTTTCCAGGCTGTCTGGGCTGGACTTGTATTCACTCAGAGATGAGGAAAAAGAGATCAGATATTTGAACCTCTGCAGATGAAATAGTTGGCTTTCATTGGAAATGCTATTAAAAAATGTAACTATTTTATGGCTTGCTTTAAGAAAATCCTACAAATGAGACATTTGCTAAATTGTGAAAACAGATTGCATTAGGAAAGGTAGATAAAGCTCTTCATGTCTCTTGTGCTTTACAAATAAGCACGTAGGGTGGGCTTTTGACTTGAGACTATTTTCTCTTTCCTACATATTCTATCCTGTGTTAATCCAGGGCTAGTGAAGAGTTCTTGTCCATCTAGTGGGTTAAGACCTCTTGCATTAAGACCTGTAGCTCAGAGCTTTATAAAAATTTCTTATTGCATGCATACCTAAAAACCTGATCATAAAAGGGTCATATTTGTGGAACTTGAAATTCAATAAAAACTCAATACATCCTCATTAATATTCTTAGCTGTTGAGAAAGAGATGTATGAGGCACATTCTGAGTTTTGCATTTTTTTTCTTTCATTCATTTTACTGGGACCATGATGAAACACATCACTTACATACTCCACCCACCACATCATCATCAAAGTATTCATTTGATATTCTCTAATTGGGATCAATTTTTTAATAAGAAATTTGTACCCATGTAAGGATAAACTCTTCTGTTCTGCAGTCGATTTTTCTCTGTGTTTCCAAAGAACTGAGAATGTGATTAATCTTTTTCTGCTTCTTCCAGATAATTTGATACATGGTATTTTAGAACATGTCTTTTGTATTTACATTTTGGCACAAGTACATCATATTGTTACATTGTTCACAGCCTTTCTATTGCCACTGCCAACTTCTTTTGAGAAGAATCAAAGAAAAGCTGAGACAAGATATATCAAGCTGCAGTTATTTGGCTGCCTAATATTTTATTTCCTTCTTCTTTCTTATTGGTCTCCAGTTCTCAATCTTGTCATTTAGTGCTTCTGAAAGAAACAGTTTTCTTACTGGTTTAGTAAATAATTTTACAAAGAGACCTGTTTGAGGACATGCATCATACTTGTCTTCATGTCACACAAGTTAAAACACTGTACAAAACCATGCCATCATTGACTAATGTTTGGAAGATTTCCTTTTTTGATGTCATATTCTAAGAAGAAAAATAGGATGACTTTCAGTGAGCTGTCTTAAAAACAAAGGATACACATAATGTAACGATTTTGGAATTCTAGGAAGAATTTGTTGAAGCTTCCTGCCTTTAGAGAGACTCATGAGAAATGAATGTAGTTGCCCTGGCCCATCTATTTTCTCCAAGAGGTCTTACCTAATTATGTCTGTACATATTTACCTAAAATCGATCAGACCTGAGGGAAAGAAACTGCTTATTCACCCAAATGTCCCACACACAGTCTTGTGGCAGTCTCTGTGTTCTCAGGACTTTCACAAATTCAGTGAAGTGTCCAGTGAATCGTTTGTACCAACCTCACCTATTTCACAAGCACCAGCCAGAAAACCAGTATTTTATAAACCTTAAAGAGCATCTTTGCTATGGCTTTGTTTATGTTGTTTCTCCATAACATCCATAGCATAGCTGGTTTTTGAAGGAACTCTTCATTTATGCCTGTGCTCCCAATCATGGACAGCCAAAGCCCACTTGAACTTATTGTAAAGATATAAGACCTGGTATTTTAGGGGAATAGAAAAATCCCTACAGTGAGGAGTATCTCTTAAAAAAAATCTAGGTTGAAGCCATATGAGATGTGGTGAGACAACCTAGGAGCTCGTGGCAGCCCAAAGTTTTTGCTCCCAACCACCACCTTGTTTGCACCCCTTTTCTGCATCATGTTCCTGTGGCAAAACAAGTTAGCTCAGGTATTTCTCTGGGTTAGGAAGCCTCCAGCTCCCCAGAGACTTACAAAGGGTCCAGACATACAGAATAATTCTGGGGCAGAACCCAGTGGAGAATTAAAAGGCCCTTGCCATCAGGCAAGTGATATCATGGATCTGATGGCTTGTGATTCCCAGGAAGGCACCAGCAGGCATCTCCAGTGCTTCTCCATGGCAGTTCAACAGTGAACACAAGCTGGCTTCAGGTGTTAAATAAATAAGACTAAATTGGAATGTGGGCAAAGCTCCTTTTTGAATCAAACCGTTCATGCAGTCTACAAAAATAGTCCCCTAAGGATCTCATTAGGCATTATTCTATTTTTTAAGTTATTCCAATACTATCTTTTTTCCAGTTATTCTCCCCTGGAGACTGGATGATACTGTTCATTGAGCACATGTGTTTTTTTTTCCTCTTGCTTCTGTTTCATTATATTCCTTTATTTAGCTACAGATTTAGTTCTAGTAAGACTCCATGAAAGTTTTTGGCGTTTTTAAAATCTGCATCTTATACTCCTGGCCCATCACGATTTCATCTCCTCTTCTAGGATTCATTTCACCTACATGTGGGACAGTACTACAGTGCTTTTCCAAGCAGCATAATAAAAGTCCACTCTCACTAAAGCCTCCAAGGTCCACGGAGATTTCAGTATCCTTCAAATGGGAAAATGGTCATGAAAAGGAGGGTCAGCTCATGCTGCCTGATGAGGATCTGAGCATGGCCTCTCATGACAGAGGATGTGATATTCATTTCCATAGTGAAACCCTGGGGATTTTAGTCTCTCTGAAGGTTAGTCTGCATTTCACCAAAACACTTTGTACGAGCCTAATCCTGTTCACATTTGGCAGAGCACTTCAGCACAGGCTTAGCCCAAGGCATTTGCTCAGGGCCATTAAAGTTAATGATGCTTAGGCAGATCTCAAAGTTAACTGTGTGTTAAGGGCCTCTCTGCAGAGATGGTTTCCAAAGGTTTGCCTGGAAGAAACTCCATAAAATAGATCTGGATTGAACTGCATAGTGTTTTCACTGTGGCAAATTTGTTTGCCATGAAAACATGAATGGGGAAGTGTAAACCTCCGCACTAAATACTGCTGGAAGAATGATTTATACAGAGTATTAAAAAAATATTGTTGTAATAGAGTAGATTAGTCTAAGCACTCTAGGGAGACACTATGCTTTCCTTGGGTTTTGCACAGTGCCTGGAATACTACAGATGCCAGAATTAACAAATAGTTACTAATAATAAAATATTTCTACTGACAGAGTAGACGCCAGTTCTTTGTGTCAACCACATGGGTCTGACAGAGAAATATCAGACAGATAAATATAAACCTACTGAAATTAACTCTTTGTGAGTTAGTAATTTTTTTAATATGGGACCAGCTCTACTTCATGGTTTTTATCACCCCTTACTCTGTCTCCCTTCAGTTTAAATCCTCTGTTACTAGCCCAGAAGAGCTGTCTGCCTGAGTCAAACCAGCCAGCATAAATACAAGACCATCAGCCACTCCTATTTCTCTCCAGGACTAATGTAAAACAAAACCAACTGTCAGCAGACCACAAGGTGTCGAGAGTTGATGGCTCTACATCTGACTTTTAGTCACAGAATAGTTCCTTGACCTCAATTTATTATACCCAGGAACATCTTGTTATACCTTTGCTGCTTTCCTGTCCAGCCATGAGACCTGACAAAAGCTTCACCCTTTCACAAAAGGGAATGTGGGAGGCATCACATCTGAGAGGACACATGCTCTCTGCCTAAGGCTGCCAAATTCAGGGGAAAAGGCAAATTTTACCAATTTGCTGACAACTGCAGCTGGAGGTATCAAACTGTGACACACTTAAAAAGCATCATTACAAATGAGGTTTGGGGTGGAAACACAAAGTGAAAGCAAGTGACTTTCTATGGAGATGCAAACAACTCCTTTTCTAACTCTTTGGTTTTCTGTTGCCAGCTGTTCCAGCTGAGACCAAAGTCTGCACCAAGTCAGCCCTTGGGAAATGCTGGTGTGAGGCAGCAGCTTAGTGAGACAGCACATGGTGAGGACACCTTCAACATGGTCTTGACTTGCTACCCTGCTGTGTTCCCTTGAGCAATCTGTGGAATGGCTTCACACCTCTGCTCAAAGGATGGTAACAAGACTGAAGCCATTGCAAGACAGGAAAAAAAAAAAAATCCAGATTTTAAAAAACCCACATATCTCCCATGCCCACAGTCCCACCCAGGCCCTCTTTTTTCCCTTTCTGATTTTAGCACATCCAAAGCATGTTTTCAAGCTACTTTTTGTCCACAGCCACAAGAGCTAGAAACTTCCTTTTAAAAAAACCCCTAGGATTCCAACCTATTTAAAGCACTCTGGAGACTGAGACAATTAAAATAACAAGGGAAGCTATGAGATCCACTAATGCAGCCAGCAGTGCAGTTGCACCCCACCACCTCAAGCTGCCTGAAGAGACAAAGCACTCAGTTTGTCAGGCACTGAGCCTTCTCCAGAGCCCAGAAACACTCACATGTTTTGAGGAAAACAGGGTTATTTTGACAAGAGCTGCCAGAAACTAAAAGGTTCATACATGCAAAGAAGACTGACTCTTCTATTTACAATAAACCAGCCCGGCGGCTCCCAGCCCAGCCCCTGAGGGCTGTCCAGGGCAAAGGCACAAAGAGGTTTTTTTGGAAGCCTGCATGTTCTCCATCTGCCTCCAGGCAGCTGTCCTATATTTTCTTGGTAGGACCCTCCCAGTCGAAGCAAATGTCCCTGGCCAGAAGTCATGCACCCAGGGGTACCTCGGGGACCCTGGTTCTCCTCACGCAGACCCCAGCCCATGACTTTTCTCCTCAAAATGGTACGGGGCTGCCTGACCTTCAGTGCTGGCATGGAGAGAGAGAGGCTGCAGGAGAGCCATGCACATAGCAGGGGTGTAAGCTGTCAGCAAGGGACAGGGCTCCTCCACAAGTGGACTTGGCCCATCACACTTTGCCTTCTGCTGTCTACACTGGCTTTAAAAGCCATTTCACAAATAAATACATTACTATGTGGAAAGTTGTCCTTAATAGAGTGTGTAAAGGGTTTTGGCACAGAAAAGGTGTGTGATAAAGTGCATTCCAAACCCCAGCCCTGAAATAAGTATTTAAGAACATCTTAAATGTTCTTAACAGGGAAAAGGGGTGAAGAGGAAAAAAAAATGCAAAAAGAAAAGAAACAAAGCAGTTGGCAAAGGCACAGATGAATCATGAAACTCCACATGGAGCTGCCAAAGCTTCAAAAACACTCTTAGGTACAATTTACTAAACCAACCAAGTAAGAGGTGCTCATAAATTACGGATGTTTGCAGATGTTGGTGGACTCCAGAATTAATTCTAAGCCTATTAAAACTTTAAAAGCTCAATGTGCTTGACTGTCAACAAAGGTTTTAAATAGTGTTGCAGGTTGCAAATCAACAGGGATTAAAACCTTCCCAACTGAACACCTTCAGGCTGAAGGCTCAAGGGCTGCAGCCCACTATGCTTTAACATGATGCAAATCTCAAAAACATGGAACATATCTACAAATAAATCACATGATGAAGTCCGTCAGAGCACCTAAAACCATGACATGTCACAGATTTAAGACTGACATCCTTCTATGAACATGGCATCTGCTGAGGTTTCCAGTGCATCATCAGATACCTCAGTAGGGCACAGACTGGGGACCACTTCTCCTGTTCCATCCATGGAAAAGGTTTAAACTTCCAGGAAAAGAATATGGCCTCTCCTCCAATGGTGTGCTTACAGACCAAATCTTGTGCTGAAGCTACTTCTGCTCTACTGACAGCCCCAGTTTCGTCTGAGGTATCTCCCTTTAGGGAGAAATTATTAGATGCCTAACTTACAGAACACAAGCTTTCAACCATGTAAAAGGCACACTTAGAGCATTTTAAAAAAAAATAGGACAATCATCTATCCCACTAAGCAAAATTCCAGCCCTAAAATCAGGGGCCACTTCACAAAGGAAGTAGATGCACAACAGACCAGAACTGGGTTTTAGAGGGACAAGCAGAGTCCTGATTCATAACAGTTGAGTCACTGGCATTTGGATGCACAGCAACTCCACCAGGGCTGGCTGTGTCCTAAAGATTAAAATAAAGGAGAATTCATGCAGATATAATATTGCCTTGTTTTAACAAAGTCCAACTATCATGCTCTTGGGAAAAGGTGAAGCAGAAATCCTCCCCCTTTGCTGATCCTAGCTTTCAAACTGTTGGGTTTGTTTGGTTTTTTGGTTTCTTTTTTGCCATCTGAACTCATTAAAAGCCTTTATGCACTTACAAAATCTTCTGTGGTACATGATATGTTTAAAGCCAAAATAATAAAAGAATGAGAGTGTTTCTGCCCGGAGGTTCTTAAATATTGAATGCAAATTTCCTGATAAAAATCCCAAAGAATCACAACATAGCCTAGTGTACTATAAATTACACTAAATCAAATCAATCAGACTATATCGTCCCTCGCTGCTCCTCCACAGTCTTTAAATATATTACCCACTCCTCATCAGTCCATTCCACTCAATAACCAGCTCTGTCTTCAGTCCCCAGGCTCACTTTAATTTGAACAATATATTAGCCTTTGCAGTATAAAGGAGAAAGAAACTTCAGGAAGAAGGTAGGCCGGCTTACAAATGAATCTCCCGTGGCAGCTCGCTCAGACACGTAGGATGGATGGCTGTTCTGAGCAGTCTGAGTCCCAAATGCAGCCAGGGCAATAAATCCATCCCTAGCTGGCCTGGGAGCAGCAGTGATCCCTGCCTCTGCCTCCCCCAATCCTCACCCCTCTCATTCCTCCCACATACAAAAGCCTTGCAGCCTCTCCGGCAGCGTTCAGAGGGCAGAGCAGGGAAAAGCAAACTCATCCTCAAAGTAGAGGTGTGTCCCTTGGTCTGGGTCTCCATGGCCATAGAGTGGTGGTCCTGACTGGGTAAAGCCAGAGCCTGTATCTGCCATCCTCCCAAAAGACCTGAGGGGCATGCAGCAGAGAAGATGGACCTGAGCATCACCTCCCATAAACTGCCCCTGGGAAGGGAAAAGGGCAACAGAAGGTCGCTGGCCAAAAACCTGCTTCTCCCTGAAGTATCTGAAAAAGTGGGGAGACTAAACACTTCCCAGGGTACAGCCCAGTGTACGATGTGCCTGAGATCCAAGGTCACAAGCTGGAGGCTCATGGTGTCAAGCCAAGGCTTCATTCGTCTTTCCCCTGAGAAGTGAGCAAACAGCCCTGTGTCCAGCATTGTAAAACATCTGGTTGGGCTATCAGGAGGGTGAATGCTGAGGATACATTTAACGGAGCTGCTGGGATTTTTTTTATTGCATTTATTTCCACAAATCATAATAACTTAAAAAAAAAAAAAAAAAAAAAAAAAGGAAAAAGTTGGAGTCCACTCAACTGAGTTAATGCTTTCGGAATTTTATTAATCAGTGTCTCAGCATTCATAAAAAAATGACACCTTTTAAAAGCAGTAGAGAGGAACATTTCCAAATAGTTCCAATCAAAAGAAATTATTTTAAAGCTCACATTACATGTATTTTTAAATGAACCCCTCAGGGAGATGGGTGTGAACTCTGAATTATCCCAATTAACTTCAGTGCCAGAGATCAAGGCCAAAAATGCAAAGTCAGCTCTAAGCTTTCTAAATAGGTTGCTGAGGGTGCTACAGTGCCAGTAAAGCAACAGCCATGTGCAGCTCAGCTCTTCCATGCCCTGTGCCTGGGTCTGTCCTGAAGCACCACTAAGAAAAGCTCCAGCACAATAACACAGAGCACGGGGTATGGTGAAGAATAAAAGGGTGCAGTCGGGTATTGATGAAATAAAATGTGCCTGGTGAGGAGAAAATGGAAACCAAATTACTTTAATGCCCATAAAAGATATTTACTGACCAAGCAAAGCATTCCTTTCGTCTGGGAGCATGATTAGCATTCACTTAAGGGCAGTAATTTCACTGCTGAATTAAGACCCTGTATTTCATGCCCAGAGCAAGGCTGAATACCAGCATTTTCAGTGTGAGTCTGTGAGTAAGTGAGGGGGCAAGACATTAAAAGTGCAAGCACCTTATGATTCCCTGTGGTTTGTGTCCTCTCTGATTCTGAATGCTGCTTAGTACACCATGTCCTGTTGTTTACCAAGGAGATGGAAAAATTGGTAGAAAAAATCTAAATTTGGAGGAGCAAAACTGGTTTTTTTAATTTTTTTTTTCCAGGGGAAGGAAACAGTCTTTACTTTGATAGTTACATTTCAGAAGTTGTTTCTCCTTCTTCTCCTTCCTCCAGAGCTTAATTTCTCCTTTCTTTTTTCTAGTCGTTCTCTCTTACCCTGCTATCTGACTGCTCTGCTCTTTCCCACAGAATCTCAATCTCCTCTTCAACCCATGCTTCCTTCTTCTGAAATATCTGCTTGGACCCACTCCCCAGCCAAGGTTACCTGTGAGAGTTCAACCTTGTCCTTCTTTGGCAAGGAGCAGCATTCTGCCTCTCCTGCTGCCTGGAAGAGCAGTACAAACAAGAAGGTACCAATAATGAAATCACAGAATCAGCTGGGTTGGAAGGGACCTCAGAGATCATCAAGTCCAACCCTTGATCCACTACCGCTGCGGTTCCCAGCCCATGGCACTGAGTGCCACATCCAGTCTCTTTTTAAACATCTCCAGGGATGGAGAATCCACTACTTCCCTGGGCAGCCCATTCCAATGTCTGATCAGCCTCCCCGTAAAGAAATTCTTTCTAATATCCAACCTAAACCTCCCCTGCCACAACTTGAGACCATGCCCTCTTGTCTCGCTGATAGTTGCCTGGGAAAAGAGCCCAACCCCCCCCTGGCTCCAGCCTCCTTTCAGGGAGTTGTAGAGAGCGATGAGGTCTCCCCTGAGCCTCCTCTTCTCCAGGCTGAACACCCCCAGCTCCCTCAGCCTCTCCTCACAGGACTTGTGCTGGATCCCTTCACCAGCCTGGTTGCCCTCCTTTGGACCTGCTCCAGGACCTCAATCTCCTTCCTGAACTGAGGGGCCCAGAACTGGACACAGGACTCGAGCTGTGGCCTCCCCAGGGCTGAGTACAGGGGCAGAATCCCTTCCCTGGACCTGCTGGCCACGCTGTTCCTGATCCAGGCCAGGATGCCATTGGCCTTCTTGGCCACCTGGGCACACTGCTGGCTCCTGTTCAGCTTCCTGTCAATCCAGACTCCCAGGTCCCTCTCTGCCTGGCTGCTCTCAGCCACTCTGTGCCCAGCCTGGAGCTCCCCATGGGGTTGTTGTGGCCAAAGTGCAGGACCCGGCACTTGGCCGTGTTGAACCTCATCCCATTGGAATCAGCCCAACTCTCCAGTCTGTCCAGGTCCCTTTGCAGAGCCCTCCTGCCTTCCAGCTGATCCACACTCCCCCCCAGCTTAGTGTCATCTGCAAATTTGCTGATGATGGACTCAATCCCTTCATTCAAATCATCAATAAAGATATTAAACAGAACTGGGCCCAACACTGATGGCTATGAAGGGAAAGATTTGGTGGACCTGCCCCAAGCTCTGAGGGTTGCACCAGGCAGGTTAAAGGAGCCACTCTGATCTGTCAGGTAGTAAGGGAGCATGGGTCTGATCATGACCAAGGGGATTTTTGGTTGACAAGACATAGTTACTTCCACTGGAACACATGAGCTTTCCCAAGAAGCAGAATAGGATGCAGAGCAATTTCTTGCCCACAGCAAGGCCATTCCTCCCAGTGGCACAGCAGGAGAGAGGGCTCAGAGTGGCTGCATTCTTCTCAGCCACTTCCAGCAGGTCCTATAGAAACCAGAAGGCCATTTAGGGCACTGATCCAACTCATCTTGTGAAATCAAATAATGAAAGAGAGGAGTTGACAGAAGGGAGTGGTTGTCATCATCCCCATGAGACACAGGAACTTTATTCTGACTATGAACGGAAAAATAACACTCAGAAATTACTAAGGCTCTTCATTCAAATACATTCACTATTGAGAACTATTTGTGCCACAAAGGTTTATTCAACTAGAAGACAGGGTGCAGGAACCAACAAACACAAGGTTTGAAAGTTTTCAAGGCATCTATGTTAAATTCAGAATAATGCTCTATGAAGTCCAACTGCTATGCTGTTCACAGAAGCCCATTGTGAGCAGAAACGTTCACAGAAGCAAAAGTTAATGCACAATGATAGAGCTTTAACACAGTACAAAGACCAGCCCAGGACTCACTCAGCTACCTAGAGCAGAAGGCAAGGTTTTACCATGTGCTCCCATTCTTCAAAATGGGCTTTACTGTGAGAGGCAAGGCTTGGTGAGGCACTGCAACAACAGCCGAAGAGCTTTAAAGGGACAGATTTCTGCCAGCCATGTTGAGCCAGATCTCCAATCCACTTTGTGAAGGGAACTTCCAATTGGAGTTAGTGTGAACCTACTCCCTTGGCAGCTGGTGCTGTTCAAGTGCCTGAGAGTAAGGAGCTCAAAAATTCAAAAAATTGTTGGATCTTAACCAAGCCCCATTGACTCATCTCTCAAATTATTCAGCAGACTGTAGTATTTGCAGCACATTGTTTTAAGAAAATTATGCAAACTATATGTCTTTGTCAGATAAATTATTCACAGTGAGTAATATGACCCCACCGCCGTTCATAAATATAGCTCCCAACCCAGTTACTTCTCCTGTTGCTTCAGTTAGCACAGGCTTTCAAGAAGCTCCAGGCTTCAGCAAAAATAACTCAGCCATTTCACTCAACTTAGCTCTCTGCAGTGCCACAACTCCTCTGCAGTGAGTCCTGGAGAACTTTACAAAAAGGATTAGGATTGCTACCTTCATTTTACAGATGAGGCAGCAGCAGCATGGTACAGGCAATGTCCTACCAGGAGATGAACAGTGGCCAATGACAAAGCCAGGGGCACAATCCTAGTCAGTGATGCTCAGTCCTGTACTGAAACTGATACTTCTTAAGATGTGACTGGCAGCTCTGCCCCGTTGACAAATGCTTATTTGCATTTTCAGGTGCTTTTAAGCCGGTGAAAAACCCAGCCAAACCTTTAAAAGCTGCATTTATATACATTATTGAGAATATAACACAGAAAAATCGAATTCCCTCCTTCAATGGAAGAAATTTTGGGGAGGTGGTTGATGCCAAATGTTTTTACTGTGCTTCATACAGGGTTTTGGCAAGTACCGCTACGCAAATGGAGCACACCTTTGTGCTCATTTCACAAAGGAGAAGACACATCTTCTCCATGAGGATTGGAAGTTCAATGGCTTTGATGATCTGAATGAACGTGCTACATTTTAGATGGGAGGAAGTGTGCAAAAGTTTATGTAAATGAAGTTCTGATCAGAAGGAAAATACCAGGGGAAAAAGCTCAGTAAGACTGAAAAAAAGTAGAAAAATGAAAACAGACTTTGTATGTAATAGAAATAACATGTCTAAGTGAAAAAAGGACAAAGCAAAATGGACAGAAAGATACTGGGACTAAGACCATCACCACTCTAAATATACCCACACAGAGACAAGTCCAAAAATGACAAGCATCCCTCAAAATACTGAATGAGAAGAGAAAATTTATTGTTAATCTACCTATTCAACCTGAAATCCTGAAAGTATGTCTGTGCCTATAGGACCATAAGTTCTTCTCACTAAAAGGTCTGAGGTAGTTAATCAGAGGAGAAGTATTGAAGAAGTTCAGCCTCAAACTGCTAAGATAGTGAGTAAAAAATTGAGAATACCTTGGATTCTTCCATGATGGCTTTGCTGTGGTTCTCCTAAAAGCATGAGTCTCATGGATGCTTATAAAAATGTCAGCAACAGAGAACAACAAATGTTGCAACAGAGAACAAGATTTTGACTATGGTATTTGGGAGCCAAACATTTCATGTCTTCATCTAATGGAGGCTCATAGTATCTGTAAAGGACATTACACCACCTACTGCCACTGCTAAAAAGGAACATGACAAACTATTCCTGGGAGCAGATGAGATTTTTTGTTTATTAAGAGAGAGTATTTGCATATTACACAAACACCTAGGTGGAAGATCATAGTCTGACATACAGCCTTTAAACCAGCAGTCTGAAATGCAACAGTGCAAAGACCAGAGGTGTGTGATGTTGAAGTCTGCTTTAGTGATGGAACAGCTACCCCTTCCTGCATGGCTTACAGTACAGGCCAAGGCAAGAGATAATCTTCATGTTAGGAAGAAAATTGCCCTTCAAGTCCCGGCCCTGGAAACTGACCAGCTCCAGCTCTGCACCTGCAGAAGAAGAGTCCAAACCCACCTCCAGCCATGAGTATACAGAGGCTGAGCACCTCCTTATACAACTCAACAAGCCTCATTCCTGAAGAGATGTTTAGCAGGAGACAGCACCACTAAACAAGGGGCTGCTCTGCACTCTATCTGTACTAAATTTGGTATATGTCATTTCATGACCACGGGCCACACTGGTGCTCTGGAGTGTTAAACAGATTGTAGTGACATCCCAGACACACAGCTGCAAGTCCTGTTTCTACCAGCATAATGGGCTGGTGACTGACGCTACAAATTTCATAACACAGCTACTATCAAAGGAGGGACAGAGGTAATCACATATATATTCAGGACTTCTAAATTATAAAATAACGAGAGGGACATACAGGTTGTCAGCTGCAGGCATTTTTTAAAAAAGAAATGAGAAATCTGAAATGCCTGTGCTATTGTCAGCTGAACTCAGGGGCATCAGGGTCTTGCTGATGCATGAACAAATACTTGAGAAGAAACCAAATATAAAACATAATGGGGTATCTTGAAAGCTGCTGCCATGGACTGGAAGTGATGCTGCAAGTACCTGTACAGGCAACTGCAGGTGGTTCTGCAGGTGTATGGAACAACCATCCCAGCAGGACACGACTGCAAGCACCTTACCCAGACCATAGGCAGGAGAAAGATGAGTAGTGTGTCTGTGGCATTTTTGGCCAGAAAGGATACCTGCAGCAGCCTGAGCTCCTCACAGCATAGGCAAACCAAACCTGAATGGTTTTGCTTCTTCCCGGGGCTGCTCTCTGAAGACAGAAGTAGCCAGAATCTCAGAAGTAAATTGGATGATCATGGTCACTTTGATTAACATGCAAATTATAAGCTTTTCGTATCCTTTCTACTCTCAGTGCTGTTTGCTAAATTAAGCTTAGCTGGGAAAGAACAAGGTAGGGAACAGCATGTATTTACAAGTCTCTGGCATGACCTTGTTGGACTGACCACTCTGTTACACAACAGTGGACATTTAAAAGCCAGGCACTAAAATAAAACAGGTCTCAAACTTCAGAGCCTCAAGGGCTTTTTGACCAACACAGAAATGCCAACTGAGTTATAGGAAACCTTTGTTATTGCAAAGTCAGTGCACATCCTTCTGAGTTGTACTTGCTTCTCTCTGTTCTCCCTAAGGGGAAGGCTGCAACATGAGAGATGCCCCTTGAGAAAAGATGATGTCCAGAGACAGGACAGCTATTTCTTCATACAGACATCCAACCAAATATATAGATTGCTGAACACTATAGGACCACATCTCCATATCTGGCCTGTTCTGGTCAAGAGAAGAGTCCAGCAAGTCAATCACTGAAGGCAATCAAGTTCTTTCTTGCTGCTACAGAAAATTCTTGCACTAACTTAAGTCCTCTTTGACGGGACAATTGATGTTTCCACCACTGAAACATCAGCAGAGGTTTCAACACAACTGAGGTTTCAGCACAGAAAGATGTGCCTCTGAATTTGCAGTTTCCTACAGACATTTGTAGAACCAAAAGGCATCCTGTCACACAAGAGTGGGATGTGTGAAAATCTGTTTCTCACAGATGGCACCACTCTTGCAGCACATACACATGGAAATGAAGCAGCTCCTCCAGTTGCAACTGTCTGTTTTGCTTTACACAAACAGCAAAGTATGAGAGAAAAAGGGGTCCTGGAGGGTTATACTAGTTTCACATGGGTAATCTGAAACCACAGATGAGCCTTCTTGGTCAAAATAGTAAAAATGTTTATTTCCTGTTCGCAGTTACTTTGAGGGAAATTTGTAGCATGGGAGCAACCGCACCCAAAGCTGTAGCAGACAGGAGTGCTGTGCTGGGAAAGGGATCGTGTGCTCCCATCCCTGTGGAGTGATGAGAGGATGCAGATGTTAAGTCTTCCCTTTCACTTCCTCTCCACATCCCTTCTTTCCCAGTCAGCCCCTCCCTGAGAAAGCAAAAAGATAATTTGCAGAAAGAAAGACGAATTTCCCCCCTTTTCTTTTGTTTGAACATAATAGCACATTTCTCTTTTAGCCTTTGAAGGATGGATTTGTTCCACAGAGTCCATGGAGACTCAGAACCAGAAAACACTATTTCAGGATGAGAGCTGATAGTTTGCATCTTGTGCAAGCCCATCTCTGCTAGGCCCTAACCTACGCTGATGCTTCATGTGCAGGCAAAGGATGCAAGACTTCTCTCCAAAAGTGGGTAGCAGCTTTATTCCTATTTGAAATGCCATTTAAAACACTGTTAAATATGACTTTCTGGTAGCTAGCTTGTGTGTGCATAAAAATTATAACAAACCAAATAAAATTCTTGGTGTCCAGCATGAAGTTACTGCATCTCAGACTTGCTGGCATTTGGTTTTGGACTGAAGAAGGAAATATCTCTGTAAAGTTTCCATTGATGTATAAAGCAGAAACATCTGCTGAAAGTGTCGTCCCAGGCCTTCTCTGACTGCAGTCAGCAGGAGGCGAGCCTGTGGTTAATAAGCTTTCTCTCTCCCTTCCACAGTAGATGTCATTGCAATGAGTACGAAGCACAATAAGAAAGTTTACAGGATACGGACTAACTGAGCCAGAAAATACAAAACACAAACATGGAAAAAAAGCATCACTGAGAATTCTGTCAACAGCTTTCAGATTAGTGATGTAGTCCTGACAAAGTGAAAACAGAACCACTGGACCAGCTACCCTGAATCAGCCCGGGGACTTGCCTTTGTCAAAACTGCCATAAGGACCATTTTAAAGCTCTCTTCTGCAGTCCTATATAAAAGTGCTTGCAAGGCTGGGATTTAATCGGTAAGAGGCTGTCCTCTCTGGCAATGTTTTCAGAGAGTTTAATTCAATTTTCAGTGTAGTTTATGCCATATACCCACACTGAGATTTTTCATTTCCTCAGTGTTGCTAATCGGTACACACTTCCAATGTAGCCAACAGCATCCCATAGGTACCAGAGGAGCGGAAACTCCCCAGCACAGAGATGAGCCTGGGATTCACCACTGGCAGCGATATTAAAGAAGTCGAACAAAGTTTGTGTTACCCCAGGCTGCTTTTTACAGCATTGCTGGTTGTTTCCACCTACAGGAAACCTTGGAGAGGAACCTCCAGTATTTTGCCTAGACACCTCCTTCGTGAGGTTAATGCTGCTTCCCCATGGCAGCCATCAGCCCCATGATGTGGGGCTCTGCTGAGTCCTCCATCTCCTCTGCCAAATTGTCCACTGCAGTCTCCTGCACCTTGCACTGGTGAGCACCTTACTGCTTCACTTCATAGAATCATTTTGAACGAAAAAAGACCTTTAAGATCATCAAGTCCAATCATTAAACTCACGCTGCCCAGACCACCTTGTCCCTCAGCACCACTTCTATATATATTTTAAATACCTACAGGGATAGCGTCTCCACTACTTCCCTGGGCAGTCTGTTCCAATATTTGATAACCCTTTCACTGAAGAAACTTCTCCTGATAGTCAATCTAAACTTCTCCCGGCACAACTTGAGGACATTTGCTCTTGGTCTACCTCTTATGACTTGGGTGAAGAGAGTGACCCTCACCTCACTACACCCACCTTTCAGGTAGTTGTAGAGAGAAATAAGGTTTTCCCACAGCCTCCCCTTCACCAGGATAAACCCCAGTTCCTTCAACTCCTTCTGGTAAGAATTGTGCTTTGCTGCCCTTCTCTGGGCATAGTCCCGCACACCTATGTCCTTCTGCTGGCTTTGGGAAAACAGAGGGGCCAACAGTTACCTGCAGAATTCAATAAGCCCCAGCCAAGCTTGTGAAATAGGCTTTTTTCTACATTGGAGGGAGCTGCTGGTACAGCCCTCTGGCTGGCTGTAGCATCCTCCTGTCTGCTGAGGCTGGGGTGGGTGCTCAGTGCTCAAGGAGGGCTGGATTTGGACAAGCACATTGGGGCAAGCACCCCAGGGAAGGCAGCCCATGGCATGGCCAGTGCTGCTGCCCCACAGGTTGCCAGGACCTCCAGAGGCCCTGCCACCCCCTGACACCTCTGCATCCTCAGCAGCCTCTACATAAAGCATCCAGCAATGTCAGGGCCACAGACACAGACAGCACTCCTGTGAGGCTTAGCATCATTTCCCTCCTCCTGAGGAACCAAAAGTCAGCTGGTACAGAGAACAGCCTTTTTAATAGCAGGGAGAAGAAGACTCTTCCTATTATGCCATGCTGGTTATAACATGTCAGTCTGTCATCACCCTATCAGTGCTCTGCTGGGCATACCACTTATTCTAACTTTAATGGTGTTACACTTACCAAGGTTATAATTACACATTATAGTGTGGCTTTCTTACACCAAAAAAGAACTAAACGTTCAATTACACAGCTCATAAATAGAAGGTCACTGTACTACTGCATAAGCTCACATGACCACATAAAACCTCTCATTTAGGTTGCCAATAGATTAAAGCGATTTTACAAGGAAGTTGTTTTGATCGTGGTAATTGTTAGCACCACCTCTTGGTTAAAACCTCCAACTGCACAGGACTGTCCCTGCAATGCCTCTTTTCCCAGGGGTCCGGATGATGCCTTCCCCAAGGCCAGTCAGTAACTAGAAAAGCACCACGAAGAGAAGGATTTGCAGATTGTTGTTGTTACAAGTATTTCCAGACAAATATCTGAACCTACGTGGATCTCTTTAAATTATTTTGGGATTTAGAAAAACTTACTGGCTCCTAATAGTCAAAGATACAGTCAAGTGAAAAAGCATGTGCACCAAATTCAAAACCCCTCAAAGCTTTAACTTCAGAGCCAAAGAGAAAAATATATGGCAAATACAAATGCCTAGACAACTATTGATACTAAGCATCATTGAGACAAAATGAGACCTCAGCACTTCCTTGCAAAAACACTCATTTGTTTCAGTCAGTACAAATCAAAGGGGAACAGAAAGCAAATTAATCTCATCTCTGATCCCAAGAGATCCAAAAGCAACACATTAATCTCATCTCTGATCCCAAGAGATCCAAAAGCAACAAAAGCAACCAAGAGGATCTCCCACATATTCAAAGATATTAACACTAACTAGTTTGACAAAAATAAAATCCTATTGAATGGTGCGTAATGATCTTTCTTGGCCACTCCCTTGTCTAACAGCATCCAGTTGGGACCATCCACATCTGAGGTTTCATGACCACACAAAACTTTTCCCTCAAACCACCTTGCTAAGAAAACCACATACATCCCACTATAGGTGTCCAACAGTGTCTTGTGGGGCCTTGCTCTTGTGTGGTCACCAGCAGCACTGGCTAGGAAGGTAGGCTGGCAGACAGAAAGAAAGATTATTCTGCTAATTCCTTTCAGTATAAAATACGAAAAGAATGCACTTCTCTAAAAGTAGCTTTTAAATTACTTACAGCACACTGCACTCAGTTGCTTGTTCTGGTGTACAGAGTGCTATGATCTACAAAGGGCATGAGTTTCAGGAATGGAAAGGGCCCACTACAACTTTTCCTTCCTTCTTTTTCTCCCACTAGAAACAAAAAGAAGATAAAGACAAAATCTCAGCGTCTCTGACCTAAGACTTCCTAGCTTTCACTGTGTTTTCTAGCATCATATTCCTATGACTATTGGTCCAGGAGGGAAATTTCCGTCTCCTACATTTTCTACTTGTTTACAGAAATTTCATCTTTCTCTCTCTTTGTTTCTGCAACAAAAGCATCTCAGTTTGTAGGCTCACTCACAGAGAATTAAAAATAATATACTGGCCCATGTAAATCCTCATTCTGGATACAGATCAGAACATATGCATGCATAGATACGGTGAACTCCTTGTTCCCTTGTTCATTGCAAAGTCCAACTGGAAGTACTTAACAGAGGGATATGAAGAAAGTGTGCAGGATGTGAGTCTGGAACTTAGAGGTAGAAGAAATTTTCAGTTCTGAGGGTCAAACAAGATTGTGATTCCTTTTGTATAATAGCAGCATCTTAAGTCAACATTTCCAGAAAGGATTTTTGATTCTAAGTGCTTTAAAATGAGGCTGAGGCCTGGTCAATTTAAAGGGGCATGATGACTTCCCAAAGCCAGACTCCTTCCTCTGGTCAAGTAAAATGCAGGGCAAGCAATATCAGCTCTCATTTTTGAAAGACCCACATTTTGGCTTGCCAGCTCTTGGCTTCTGGCAACACTACTGACTGGGAAAAAGTCTGCACACTCACTGACTTACCCACCTTGCTGTACAGGGTAAGTTGACAGGAGGAAATAGAAGAAATTTTACAATAGTTTATGTGCAATATGAATTAATTCCTTGCCAGGGAAAACAATGGGAAGAATGCATATACATTTGAGAGCCTCATGCCCTGGCTAGCTATTAGCTGAAAGTGCTGAAAACTCCTTGTGAGCCTTCACACCTCCATTTTCTGCTACAGTGGGACAGATTTTTTGTGGGAGAAGGACATCTCAGGGGGAAGACAGGAGAGCTTCGTTCAACAGAGGCCTTGAGATCACACCAGTGGTATCCACTCCGGCAGAACAGAGGGAAGTAGGTTGAGCAATAAAAGCTGAGTAGAGTCCTCTCAGGCTTTTAGAGATTGAAGCAGGACAGTAAATAGGTAGAAAGCAGTCTCTCAGATCTGAAGGCAAAGAAGAAACAAGAAGAAAGTCCCTGAGGGGAGGCACAAATCAATATTTAGAAATGGGAAGTGGGAAAGAACTGGTGAAAACCAAGCAACAAAGGACTGAGTCATTTGGATTAATGGGTGGACATACACACCAGCAACACCTGTAGTTATTGGCAATCTTACAGGACATTCAGGGCACTGTGTTTGTTCCCAAGGGTTCAAAAATGAATTTTTCAGTAAGACACACCAATGGCATTGCTCTATTGGCCAAAAGAAAAGAAGATAAGCACTGGAAGAAAGAGGATCACTAAGCTCAGCTCCCTAATACACCATGCAATGCAGCTCCTTATGCTGTCTGGAGAGTCACAACACGTCCAGCCCAGTGCTTCCCAAGCAAAGTGTCAGAGCAGAGAGTCCAAGCCCTGCCAGTGTTAATAAAAGACATAGCCAAGCCTGCTGAACGGTGTTTACCAGAGGTTCTAAGGCCTTAACAAAAACAGACGAGTCAGCACATCCTTTGACCTAAATCAACGAAACAAAGTGCTCGAGAGAAGCACTGTCCCATCCACAGTGGATGACATCCTTCCAAGATGAATGCCCAAGTTTTTTTTTCCCTTTTAGATGCCGCAAATGGTTTCTGGCAGATTCTTCTACACCCAGATGGCGCCAAGTTAACTGCTTTTATTATGCCTTTTGGATGGTAATCTTTCCGCAGACTTCCTTTTGGCATCTCTACTGCACCAAATATATTCCAAAGGAAATGACAAGGCTACTGCAGCACCTGGAAAGGGATAGCTGCTTGTACAGACAAAGTCCTGGGATACTGCCATTAGGAAGAGAAACATGATAAAAGCCACTCTAGATTTCCAGAGACACTTTGTATTTGGGTCTAAAACGCAATAAACATTGGGCTACATCAAAACTAGCTGAAGTATTGAGACAACATATGTGAAAATTAGGCACTAGGGCAGACTGGGAAAAGGTAAACTGGCCTAAGAAAGCAGTAAATCAATGCAAACTCCTGAATGTCCAAGTGAAGTGAACGCTGGGTTACGAATGGCAATAATATATCCTTGGAATGAACTCCTGGAAAATGAAAGCACCTGATACTTGAACACAATAGAAGAACGTGTTTTCAACCCAGCAGAAGCCCTACCTGAAGCACACCAGTGATCCCTTCCTGTAACCATTTGCAGCTTCCTGCTGTAGCTGTGTTGCAGATTATTGAATTATTGCAACCTGGTCAGACCCACAGGGCTGCTCCTGGATGTTCACTAATGACATAAATCACTCGCTGCAGACTGAGCAGTGTCTCATTGTAAAAGAAGCATGTGAAAAATGTATTAAAAAAACCTCTTCCAGAGAGACATTTCAGCTTTTGACTGACCACAAACCACTTGTACCCCTGATAAATATGAAAGACTTGGATCACATGCCAGTGACTTGTCAAGCACTACTTAGGGCTTAATTAGGTACAATCCGCAGACATAATACAGTATTGTGCCTGGCACAGCCTTGGTAGTTGGTGGTACCCTGTCTAGATACCTTGTGAGTGTGACAGATGTATGAATATTGCAAATGGCTGAGGAAATTAAAGCTTTATGAGAGATCTGCAAGCCTTAAAACCAATGTCTGATTCATAATTATAACACAAGCGACTGGCTACTACCAAAAATGTGGAGTTGCAGTATTAGAGTGTGGGAAAAGCGACTGCCTAAAATACATTAGAAACACACCCAATAATAACTGGACTCTCATTCCAGAAAGAAGCAGCATTTTAGAGCCAATATGGTTTTCCAAGCAAAAATATCCCTATGGTACTTCATCAATTTAGAATTATGAATAAGCCCAGATGTCCATTTAGTGGTCTGCCACCAGTAGAAGACATCCTGCTTATTCTAGCTATGGCTCTATGTAGTTGTCTGTAAAACACAAGGGCTACCACAGCCTCCTTCTAGCTGCTGAGATATCTGCCTTGCTCCTGGTAAGGCAGGTACTTCACAAGTGACCTCCTGACCCAGTCCTTGCCCAAAGGGACTCTGCTGTGTGATGAGAGCAATATTGGAGCACTCAGTGGAGCAACACAATTACTTTCCATTTATTTGAGATTCTCTTGGTTAGGTTATTATCCTTAATACAATGACTTTTAAACTGGAATGCCCTTACTCAAATGTTTTAAGGCTTAAGCTTTCCAGCAATGCATTGTACATCTCTATCTGACATTTTCCCTCTCCTGGAATTCTTGCTTTTAGCAACCACATCCCTGGTTGTTAATTCTTGGAAAAAATTCTCCTTTCTCATGGTGTCTTGCTCTATCATTAATGTTGACATGCCAAAAGCTTCCCACCGAGATCTTGTTGGCCTTTTTGGCATCCTGCTTCTCCACATCTGGTATTTTATATAGCTATCCATAATATTATAATTCTTCTGCCAGTAGCTTGTCCTCTTCATATGCAGACCATATCTCTCACAGATTTCTCCCCAAATCAGTGCCTTCTCTGGTACATTAGCTCCTCCAGCCCCAAACAAACCACTGTCTGAAAGCTCTGTCTTTCAAAAAGCACCAACCACCAAGTGTCAAAATATCTGACAACCTTGTACATAACAAAATTCATTACCAGAAAGTAACACACTCATAATTTGTGATTGAAAACCAATGAAAATGACAGCAGAAACTTTCCTTTCCCTCATGCTGTTGCAGCTTAAGTAGCACCCAGAAATTTGCTAGTGACTGATGCCCACTGAAACATGAATTGATACTGTTTGTCAGTGAATACCAGGATTACTTTCTATTTAAGTTAAAGCAAGCTTCTATTTGTAGACCTTAAAGAGATACTGCACGCTGTTCTCTTACAAGTCAGGAGAACAATCTTTATGTCTCAGGTTATACACCATCCTTTGTCCACAACATAAAAATTTGTCTTGGAAGTCTGATAAAAGCCAGAAGATAGGGGCAAAAGAAAAGGGATCTCAGAACAGAGGAACACAATCAAGGGGCCATAACCAGCTTTTACTGTATCCAGAATTAATACAAAATATCTTAATCTATAGAAGGCAATGGGATACGGTTATATCAATCTGCTCTTATTCAAAATAAGAAAAAAAACTTGAAAAAATTGGCAGAGAGTCTGCTCCCAGCCTTCATTGGGAATTGCTCAAGAGTAGAGCAGACCAAGCTCTGGGAAGCAAGTCTACCTCCAGACCTGTGTGCAGTTACCTGCATTTTAGCATGCCTAAAGAGTGAGGCATCCAACTTACATCTGGGCTTTTCTGGCAATTAGGAAATAGATCTTTTCCTACCTGTCCTGCAAAAGAAGGAAGGAAGAGCATTCTTCTCACAGGGTTGGTTGCTCGTAGGAAGGGCTTGTCCAGAGAGGCTGCAGCATGCTTGTTCTCAGAGAGATGCAAACCTTCACCAAACACAGCCTTGGGAAACCTCATCTAGCTGTGACACCAGGTCTGTTTTCAGTGTGGCATCCAGGTGACCTGCAGACACCTTTCCAAGCTGTTTTTGTATAATTTGGTGATTCTAACCACTCATTATATGAAAAACTAAAGGCAAAGTTTGGACATGTTTCTTCTACAATAAACTGCACCTTTGTTTTACTGCATTGAGATAATGACATAACAGTTATTCATGATTTCTGTTCTACTTACAGGAAAACACTTCTACGTGTGCAAAAATGTTGTTTCCTTCACCTTACCATTTATGCGCTATTTGGACAGGTTTTTATCATTGGAGCTGTGATAAATGCCAGTGCTTGCTTCACCAAAACCTTAAATTAAGTCTTAAATTGTAAGGACATGCTTACCCCCATGCTGCCCTTCCTTGTTTCACAGGTGGAAAATGAAGGCACAAAGGAAGCCTGTGGAGAGGTCAGAAGCTGAACTTTTTCTCCTTAATCTCAGCCCGCTGCTTTCAACAGAAATCCATCCTTTGGTCCCTGTTATATCCTCTATGGGCAACTTCTTCCAGTAGTACCTGAATTTGTAATAGCTGACGTAAAGTATTCAATGGCAAAAATATGTCATCCAAACTGTTCAGCATAGTTCATGTTTTTTACAGCACACTTTGAGGTAGGACACAACTGCATGCATTTACTTTGGCTTCTGATTTATAAAAGATACCTCTGTGAAGGAAGAATGTCACTTTCATTACAGGCTACTGTAAAAGCCAGCTGTCTCCAGTCCCTCAGATTCTATGATTACTTATACAAACACAGATAGCATCAGGCATATGCTGATCCTGAGGACTGTATCAAAGGATCCAAACTGTGCACGCACTCTGCTTCCAGACTCTGCTTCCAGACTCTGCTTCCAGACTCTCAGTGCTAGCACATCCTCAGGGAAGAGCTGAGCTGCTCTGCCAATGATCTTACGCCTTCCCACCTCTCCCCATATGGTCTGTGATCCTTATGGCACACATCCTGCATCCCCTAGACCCTGGTGACCTCCACTTACCTGGACAATTTATATAACTTTCTGGCTTTTGCAGCCAGCCATTATTTTTGTCGAGCCTTGCAGCAGTTGCTATATATAATAACCTCAGCCTCACTATTCCCAGCTGTCACAAAAGCTATATGCTCTAAAATGTTAGCTGTTTTAATAAGAAGGATACCCCGAGGACACAGATGTTGAGCAAGTATCTAACTGCTTATCTTTCTACTGGACTACTGAGGTGGATTTTTTGCTAAACTGCCAAAAACAGAACAACAAAACCACTTGCTATATCCTGCTCACTTTCTGTGCAAGCTCCTCTTCATGTGTCAGAGGCTGTTCAGATCCAGTCAGGGCAGTGTGGAAGAAATTGGCCTTTGTCTTCAAACTTCATTACTCCAGGGGGGATGGAGCTGTATCCCACCCCTGAGTGTGTAACAGCACTGATGATTAACTCATTCAGATGAAATGCCAGTGCTCAAACCCAGTCCCTAGAGACCCTTGCAGCAATGGAAGCTGAGTTTCCAAATACCTGAACAGCAAAGAAGGTGTTTCTAAGGGCACAAAAGACAGGCATGTTCCTCTCCAGCTGCTGAGCTTGAAAAATTCGTCTTGCATGAGTGAGCAGCTGAGGCAGGGCATGATCTCCCTCTGGAGACATCCTCTCTTTGCACTGTTTTCCCTTTTTAAGAGTACAAGTTTTGGGTAGCTGCCTGCAACTGTCACTGTGTAGGATGAAATGAAATACAGCGTAGTAAAAGAAAAAAGTAACTCGCACTATAGTGAGATTTAGTTAGGTTTCTCAAAAGAGCAAAGAAGCAGCCTTTAAGGCATTCTGGGGTGAATATTTAGCTCATACAGCTCTAGAGAGATTGGCAACATGTGTCTAATTTCCAGTGGGACAGGCAGAAGGGCCAGTGAGAAGTGATACTGACAGGCTAGGAATGAAGTAGCAATGTGGTATTTTAACAAAGATGAAAACTGTTGCTCTACATCTGAGAGCAGCTTTGTTAATGCAGTTGAGTTTCACAAGCCACATAGCTGAACCATCAGTGGGTTTGGCTGTGTCACCTTGGTATAAGCAAAGCTTGATGAAATGTGAGTAATTTTTAAAAGAAAGCATTTCTGTGGGCTTGATTCTCTGTTCTGTGGTCATTGCCTTGGAAAGAACATTAGTCATTTTGGGCTTTTGCACTTGCATTATAAAAAGAAGAAAGCAGGGGAAAAAAATGGTGGGAGATACAGAAGTTTTTAGCTATGGTTACAAGCTCACTGGGTATCCACAGACAGAGCCTTGCCAGCCCACAGGGACACCTGGCTGGCCATCAGTCAGCTGTGTGGGGACAAGAGGAGTGCCTATCCCAGAGCTAGGGGCTGCCTGCCCTCCTCTCCCACCTCCTCCCTCCCAGGAGCTGGGCCGAGGGAGAAGTGAGAACACCAGCCCTCACCTCCCATGCCTGAAGGGCCTTGGGGGGGCACTTGCTCCCTCCCACATCCAGTTTCCTTTCTCTGGAAACCTGGATGCCAGGAACCAGCAGAATAAGCAGGAGGCAGTGGAAACCAGCAAGTGCACAGCAGTGAGACAAGCACATCAGGTCTAACCATCTACACCCTGTTGAAGGAAGACACCTTACCTCCACCTGGGATCCATGTGTGTCCCATCCTCTTGGAGCCTGTACACAGTCTGGTCTTATCCAACCCAGATATTTCCAGGAGAGTTGACCACTGAGCAGGCTGGGGAGACTCATCACCATTCCTCAGCCCAAATGAAAACAGCCTTGTAGATGCATCTACCCCAAGGTTAAGGACCTGGCAGCTCCTGTCTCTGGCCATACCTGGCAAGAACTCCCCTTCGACCTTGCAGATGTTTGTCAAATCCAGGGCGTTCCAAGATTTCTTGGACCTGGAAAGCTGTGGGGAGATTTCCAACAAGATTTTGATTTGCTGGGAAATTTCCAACCAACCCTAAAAGTCAGATGTATAGCTATGAGTTCAGAAAAAAAAATTAGCATGGTCTTATTTGGTTTGTAGTTTAGCTCAGTTACAGTTATCTAAAATATCTTTCACTTTATAAAAATTCTTGAACAATAAAAAGCTGCCTCTGTTCTCCCCAATGCAGTGTAAATTTTGCAGCTAAGAATGGGACGTGTAACATATACTATGCCATTTGCTACATTCCAGAAATAATTTTCCAATAGCACTGAAACAGAATGAGTGTCATGCATTTAAACAAACAGAAAGATCTCTGGGACTTGATCTTTAAAGTTTTACCTCCCAATTCTTCCCACAAAAGTGCTATCTCTGGCTCTGGTGCTCTTGTAACAGATGTGTAAAAAATCATTTATTCAGCTTTGAGACTGCTCTAAGCCATGGTTTTGATTCCCATATGAGCCTTGGCTTGCTGATCCTTCAGTTTTAAGAAGTCTGCTGGGCTGTGTTTTTCTGACAGGTTGAAGGCTCTCGACAGAATTGTTTTAAAGGGCATGATGGTTTCACGGCACTTATATTTGTCTCACAATAATGCATCACTTTCCCAGAAGGGCAGCAGGAATAAGTATTTGTCCTATGTACCTTGCATGTCTCACCCATGGTGGCTCTGCTGAGCAGGAGATGCCCAAATCATGTATGGAGCCTGAAGGAAAAACCACACTCACTGACAGCTCAGCTGGAAACGTGGGCATCATTGCTGGCTTTGGTACCTCTGCTTCCACCCTGCCAGTGGCATTTGCTGTAGGCAAAGCAAGCTCTGTGCAGAGGGAGACTGGCTCTCTGTCCAGTGCCAGAGAAAGGGCCTCTCCAGACTGAAGACCTCAGCCCCAGAGTTATGGCTGACTATGTTTAAAGAGATGCTTCCATCCTGCCATGCTGGTTGTTTACTTGCTCCATCCGTAGGGCTTGGGAAGCTGTCCCACCCCAGCAGCCTCACTCATAGGAGCAATAGAGGGAATGTGGGTGTCACAGATCTGTTACAATTATTTGTATTTTTTTTCATAATCCTCAAAGTGCAAAGAGACCAAGGAAACCATTGAAGGGTACAAAGAGCTGTGAGTTGAATTGTTTTTCCTCACTTTCCTCTCTGCATCTGCCTCTTGCTTTCTGGCTTGCAGATACTTTGATAGCAAGCCACAGAAACCACAGTGGCAAGTACTTCACTGGTACTGGGGAAACTCTCCAGAGAGAGCAGAAGAAATAGGTACGAAATTGTTACTCTTTTTGCTCTCTATGTTTATTTATTTTGGACCCATTGGGCTAGACCGCAACTAAAACTTTATGAACCTAATAAAATTCCCAACATTCTCAGACATGGGTCGTGATGTTTATGTATTAGGCAGAATACAAAGGTGTATTTATGAGGAGACTGGAAGTACTTAGAGATGCTTGAGCTCAGGCAAGGCATAAAGCATATGAAAGAAAGGTTTTCAAAATTAGCACAGGTAACAATCAAGCTAACCAGTGCTCCCATGACACACCAATACCAGAAGCATTTGGAAATGCTCTGTATCCCATCACAAAACCATTGCACCTCCTCACAGGTGGTGGAATAAAGAGCAATTTAATTATTTTTCATTATATATTACTTACATATTTTGAGTCACAGAATGGCTAGGGTTGGAAGGGACTTAAAGATCATATAGTTCCAAAACCCCTGCCATGGACAGGGACACCTCACACTAGATCAGGTTGCTCAAGGCTCCATCCAACCTGGCCTTGAACACCTACAAGGAGGGGGCAGCCACAACATCCCTGGGCAACCTGTGCCAGTGTCTCACCACTCTCACAATAAAGAATCTCATCCTAATATCCAATGTAAATCTCCCCTCTTCAAGTTTTAAACTATTGCCCCTTGTCACCTCACTACACACCTGTGCAAAAAGCTCTACCCCAGATTTCTTTCAGGCCCCCTTCAGGTCTTGGAAAGCCCCTGCAAGGTCACCTCAGAGCCTCCTTTTCTCCAGGCTGAACAACCCCAAGCTCCTCAGCCTATCATCATAAGGAGGTGCTTCAGCCCTCTGATCATTTCAGTGGCTCTCTGGACACATTTCAGGAGCTCTATGTCCTTCTTATGCTGGGACTCCAGAATAGTACTCAAGGTGGGGTCTCAAAAGAGCAGAGTATAGGGAAAGAATCACCTCCCCTGGCCTGCTGGCCACGCTTCTTTTGATGCAGCCCAAGACATGGTTGGTTTTATGGGCTGCAAGTGCACTTTGACAGCTCATGTTAAGCTTCTCATCCACCATCACCCCAAGTCCTTCTCCTCAGGGCTGCCCTCAATCTCTTCTCCTCACAACCTGTATTGGTACATGGCCACAACCAAGCTGTAGAACCTTGCACTTCACCTTGTTGAACCTCATGCACTTTACATGAGCCCACTTCTCAAGCCTGAGAAGATCCCTCTGGATGGCATCCCTTCATCCCTTCCCGCCAGAGTGTTGAATTCACCCCACAGCTTGGTGTTGTCAGCAAACTTGCTGAGGGTGCACTCAATGTCCACATCACCAACAAAGATGTAAAATAGCACTGGTCCCAGTACCAACCCCTGAGGAACTCCACTCATCACACATCTCCATGAGGACACTTGAGCCATTGATCACAACTCTTTGGGTGCTGCCAACCAGCCAGTTCCCTATCCAATGAGTTGGTCCATCCATCAAATCCATATTGTTCCAGTTTAGGGATCAGAATGTCATGTGGGACACTGCTGAATGCTCTGCACAAGTTGAATGCTTTGCTGAGCTCTGCTATGGCTAAAGTATGAGGTCTCACATTTTGGTAGTGGTGGTAACTACACACACTAATAAACAGGGCAAGTAACTCTCTTTCCTTCTGTCTTCATAAACCACACAGTATTCCCTGATTCAATAAGCAAGATATACTGCCTGGCTCAAGTCGAGGGATAATGGATTTTGGCAACAGATTAGGCTTTCCATCTTTATAAATAAGAAAATGCTACAGAGAATATATATATAGGGATTTATTTTTGCCAGGAGCAAATAAACAGTTGTGTCAATACACAGATATTCCTGCTTCCCAGCTTCCCTCATGCCTCTCTTGTCTTTGGCCATTTCCACCTACCACACACCCTACCTCTCTCCCTCCAGTAAAAATAAAAATAAATTAAAAAAAAAAATGGGGGGAAAAAAAAAAAGAAAGAAAAGTTGTGTGTTCATTCTCCTGATGTCATGCATTATTTTTTTCCTGATTTCAGCATTAACTTTTTTGGATACTTCCTGTCACTTCCTCTCCCTCCCCACACGAACAGCATACGTTTTCAATTTAGATTATGTTCCCAGCAGATGTTGCAGGACATGAAGGCCTTGCTTTCTCTTTCATTAAAAAAGGCACTTGCAATCCATTTTATTGTCTTGGATGGAAAAAACCCCACCTTGTATTGCAATGTTCAGAAATCAGCCAATGGTATTTCATAATCTCTTTCTCAAAAACTAATAATTGGTTGACAAAAAAGAATAAAAACCAAGGTCTGTGTTGAATATACATCTCTGAAGAGCATTTCTAAGCACCCCTCCAAGGAACACTATAGAAGGAAAGGTTTAATATCTCTGGGAGAACTCTCCAACTCTAATGCCCAGTCGCCACAAGAAAAGTTGTTATTTTCATAATATTTTGCATGAGAATTCAGAGCACACATCAGTACACTGGACCCTCCCCATGGAGCTCCAGGCTACCCTGTATGCAGACAGTTTTATCTGAGGTGAGACCTGATAACACAAACCCTTTCTGTTCTCAGGAGGTGACACTGACATTCTACATGGATGGCCATGGCACCTGTGTCCTTGCAGCAGAAGGACTGGCTTGAAGTGGACCCGAGCACCTAAAACCTTTGAATTTACCTAAGGATGATGAACAACAACAAATGAGCTCCTGCTTCATTTGTAGTCATGCAAAAGCAAGGCTTGAAACAAAAAGAATAAGACAGGCTGCATTAAAAAACACAGACATCTGAACAGAAAGTCAATTTAACAAGAAATGGTATGCTACAGTCTCTGAAGGTTTCCTTTAAAAATCTTTAAGCATATGCACACTACAAACTTGCCTTTGGTAGTCTGTAGGATGCACACAGCATCACAGAACCATCTGTTATCATCTGGTTTCCCAAATACCTAGTGCTAGGCATACAAATATTTGTACGTCTATAAGCATCTGTGTGTGTACACTTTACATACACTCATATTTACTTGTTCCATACTTTGTGGTGAAACTAGGAATTAAAGAAAGTTATGCCCTACAGCAAAACACACAGAAACATAATGTAGAATCACCAGAGCTGCCAAAAAATCCCTGCTGTAGAAAGAAGATTAAGTCTAAGAAAATGGTCAGCAAACCACAAGTTGCATACAGAAAGCTTGTTTCCAGTGCAGCTAGATTTTATCATTCCATTGCTTCTTCCTGTTTTATGGAAGCAATTGTTTTTTACTAAAGCATAGGTATGTCAGAGCCAGAAGCAATGGTCCATCTAAACCTACATTAATAGGACAGTAAGTAATACAGACAAATTGATATCTCAGCATCTATTCCCAGCCACATAAACATAGCCAGTGGCTATCTCTCAGGTTTCCTCGTTTTCCATAAATTTGTCTATCTCCCCTTCAGCTGACATGCACCACATTTTATTGCTGACTTTGCAAATTGTCCATAATTTAAAAATTCTTTGTGTAATAGAAATTCAAGTTGAATCATAACTTAAGTTGGTTATTTCCACCTGGTATATTGATTTTCCTGATTATGCACACCAACTTTCAACTTATACCTTTCTGTAAGCACTCAAAGAAACCATCTACAGCTTTAGGTGACTGGTGATACTCTGGGACTAGAAAGGAGAGGTTGGAGGCAATTTTGTCCTTCCAGCTGTAGGCTACTGAGTGTGGGTGCTGGTCCCATGGTGGGTTGGTGCAGGCTGGAGCCTTCCTGGATGCTCGTGGCTCCCAGCTGTAGCACTCAGCAGCAACTTGTTCATCCCCAAAACCCCCAGGATTGCTCCCCAGTGGTTTGCCTCCCTGTACATGCTTTTTGTTTTGGTTTTTTTTTTTTATATTAGGAGATTATTAGGTAAGGTAAGGTTTCCCAGCAGGGGAAACACTTAGCCAAAGAAATGGTCTCATTTTGAGACCTACTTACAAGACCAACTATTTATAAGAGACTTAGCTGAAAGCAGAAGTACAAGACAGAAAATCACCTTTATCCTGGCCCAAACCAGGACACTGGGCACTTGCTGGGAGAAGGGGACTTCTGCACCAGCAACTGTGCCCCACAGGGCACACCATCAACCTGCTCAGCAAGCCAGGGGGGATGACTGCAACTTCAAGGCTTCCCCCGAAAAATTAATTTTTCTTAATAATTTTACAATTCCATAATTGGAATTGTAATTTTACAATTTTACATAACTTTACAATTCATCAAAAAGTAAATGTTTCTTTTAATACTGGGGAAGTCCTGTCTCTCAAAAGGCAGCACCACCAAGCTTCTGAGGGGTGGCAGCACCGGGGACCAGCAGCAGCCCTGTGGAACAACTGGGATCTCAGTTGCTGGGACTCCAGCAAGTCCTCTTGGACTTGCTTTCCTTTCAGTGGATAATCTGCCTCCTATAATTTTATTTTCATTATGAATCACAGAGCAAAAGCAAGTCTGAAAATCCTCCCAGCAGTGTAATGAGCTCTCTCTGCACCCTCTTGGGTACTTGGCTGTGACAATCACCTCCACCGGGCTGCATCCTGCTGGCACTGGAGTGGGACCACAGCTGGAGATGGAAAAGATCTCCTCCCACACTGCAGTGGGGGTCTGCCAGCACACCAAGGGATACCCTCCTGGAGCAGGGGCAGGTGGGCTTCTCCCACGCTCATAGAATTGAAGGGCATTGTCATGGTTTAACACTGGCCCGGCAAAACAACAGATTTAAACCGAATAACAGATTTATATATTAATCTCTCTCTCCTCTGATAAAGGAAAGAGAGAAAGAATAAGTGAGAGAGACTTATGGGTTGGAAACTAAACTACACAACTTTAATGAAACAGTAATGATAAATAGGAAAAAATTACTAAATATATACAAATATACAGGAAAATTGATACCACGCTCCTCCCCCCTTTTCCCCAATAACTCTCACGTCACCACCGACGCTGCAGGGCAGCCCTGGGAAAGTCCAGGCTGGAATCCTCAGGAGCTGGGGGCAGGAACACACAGATTCAGGCTGGCATGGATCAGGATCACAGGCAGAGGGACGGATGGAATCCTCACAGGATGCCGAAGGAAGCAGGGAGGAAAAAGAAGGAAGGAAATGTTTGACCCTTGTGATCCCTCAAATTTATACCAAGTATGACGTGTATGGGACGGAATACTCTGGTCAATTCTGACATCTCTCTTGTCTGGTCCTCCCCAAAGGAGGGTTTCAGGTGGGACCTCCTTGCTCCTTCTGGAAGGCAAAATGTTCCTCAGAGCTGAGCAGTGTCCTTGGCTCTGCATGCCAGTCTCTGGCTGTAACTATAAACATCGAGTGTTATCAGTCTTAGGAGCAGACACTGTCTGAGAAACTTGCTGTTAATTTCAGCGAGTGCAACTACTTACAAGAGACTTAGCTGAAAGCAAAAGTACAAACCAGAAAATCACCTTTATCCTGGACCAAACCAGGACAGGCATGGAGACCAAAACCACACTCGGTGCAGCAGGAGCAGCCCCCCAGCAGCAGCTCACTGCACACCCACAGACACCTTGGGTGGAAAAGCAGCTGCAGAGCAAAGTTAGGATATGCCAGTGTAACAGGACATGAGATTTAAATATTCTGTGTCAGAAATACCGATTACAGATTTCAGCTTGTAATAAATGATCAGTGTGCAGAAAATATTCCTGCTCTGAGGATTATTTTATTTTTTTTAAGATTGACGCTTTTCTTTCCTTTGTAAATGCCACCCTGTCATTCATAGCCAAGGAATCAGCATTTTCTGAGATTTCTCTATGCGTTTTTCATCTGCATATTCTGTCTTGTCTTTCACACTTTTGGCACTGGCATCTCAAAACAACTGTTAATGCTACACACAGGCTCACCTGTGCCTGATGAAACAGCAGAACAAAGCAATTGGCAATTTACATTCTGCATGCTTTTTGCCAAAAAAACAAACCAAAACAAAAACAACAAACCCAAACACCCAGTCCTCAGTCCTTCTGTCACTGCTGGGCATAGCAGCATCAGCCTTGGAAACACAGTGGGTGCAGAAACAGCCATAGGCAGGATTGAGAAGAAGCAGCCACAGCCTTGGGGATGGGGATATCCTTCCTTTGCCAGGCTGGGAAGAAATGCAGGAGGGTGGCCCAGTGCAGGGACATAGACACCTGCAAGAAAAAAGGTTATCCTGAGGGTATGGCAGCTCCTCCTGGGCAGAACTTCTGAATTGAGCATATAAACATCCCACACTTCCCAGCATGGCTTTAGGATAACATAAACCTGTTCTGTAACACTGCCAGGGAATGGCTGCCTAAGAAATTTATAGTCCTAAGTATTTAGGATTTCACTCTCTAATACTCTGTGAACATTTCTTAGAAGTACAAAAATTAAAATGGCCATATTATGAAGATGTTATTACCTTTGTCGACAGATACTTTTTATTTTCAGGAAAAAGTTTTCTTCCAAGAAGTCTGATGACTCCAGAGACAGGAACTTGCTAAAATAATCTGCAATGGTATTGTACAGCATTGCTTTTGCCTGCTGTGAAGAGATACTCTGTAGTGCCACTGTTACCTCAAGAGGTGGAGTTGACTGGCCTGAGTTAAGCCAAAAAGACAAAAACAGGAATAGAAAACCACAAAATATTTTAACAGATATTCAAAATCATAAATCTGTAATCAGCAAAGCAGAGAACCTCTGTTAACATCTTCTTACGTAAAACAACTATTTATTGAGGCACGCAAATAAAAAGTTAATGAGACCAATTTTGAGAAGTCGTTTTTGCAAGCCCAAGAGTTTTGGATTACTTGTATAAATATCCAGACTGCTAAGAGCTGGGCTGCTCTCAAGAATCCCTTAACCTTTTGACATCTCTACCCTTCGCATTTACATCCCTATGCACCGTGTTGGGGCTGCCTGGAAGAAGCAGCCTTCCCAAGGGACCAGTCAGGCATTTTCCATGAGCAGGCCTCTGGACATAAAACAGTGCTAATCCCAGAACTGGGAATTTCAGGTCGCTAAACACGAAGCTCAGCTGGGAGCCAGCTGTGCCATGCCAAGTTGCTGGGGACCTGCATCCTGGGCAGGTGGCACACCTGAAAAATGCTGGGGATGAGGATGCTCCCCTCCAGTGCAGGCAGAAAGGGCAGGTGGTACAACAGCCATGGGCATGCAGATATTTCTGTCCTGTCTTATAGCAAGCAGCAAAGTGGCTGCCAGTGGCACTGGGATTCACTTCAGCCATGGGGTTTCAGCACAGTTTCACACTGCACTGGTAACCAGATCAATAAAACAAACTGGCTGCACTGGTGTAGGAATCTCCATATGCTGGTTTTTTTCCCCGAGAAATTAAAGTGCTCACTAGAAGTGGACAACAGGAGAAAAGTTTTACCTTGTATGAAAAACCATCAATGTTTGGTCTCAGCTTAGACTGTTTCTTAACACTTCCTAAAAGATTTGAACCTCAATGTTTTTTAATTATTATTATTATTACAGCTTTAATTTCTAAGCTAGTGTGTATTCAAGCTATCCCTAGGCATGTCCTGCCCTCGTGCCCTAGATGTCAAGATGTACAAGGTACAGGATGTTGACACTTTCCTGGTCTTTTAGGGACTATCAATGAACATATAGTAACTATGAAGTAATTAACCCATAGATCAGTCTCTTCTTTCAAGTCCATGGCCAAGTAAGCTGGCAAACTTAAAAATGTGCGTGGTTTTCAAAAGATAAATCAAATGTGTTTCTGTGTGACATATACTTGATAAATAACCAGCATGTCTGAAAATACTGCCTTTCTAGATGCTTCCCTATGAATCCAAAAGCTTACCTTTAGACTCCCAGCTTTTCAGTTTGCTGCAACACATACTTCCACCCTGAGTTACACTGCAGGTGACACCACGACAGTCCTGGTAGAAAGACCCTTGTCATTTATATCACTGAAGAATCCACTCATGCTTAGTGAAATAATTACTTACTAAGCTGACAGGGTCAGCTTTTCAGGGTCCTGAAAAGCAATCTAAGCCTTGATACCCTCTTCTCTGTAATCATGTTCACTAGCAATGTATAAACAATATGAAGCTATGTTGCTCTGAAAGCTCATCAAGAGATCAGAAATCACAAATTCCATTACAAGACATTTTTGAACACTCAAATACACACAAAGCCAGAGCAAACTAGGTTTTTAGTTATGCTCAGTTCTCTTTGCATTGCTGTACTCCTTCCAGCACTAAGCTTACTACAGCCTGTGAAGGTATCTTATACCCTCAAAAGTGATGTCAGGGTACCTCTAAGTCAGAACACAGTATCTATCTGTGGGGAAAAGACTGTTTTTCAGACAGTCTTAAAACCAACCAAAAAAGCCAAGCATAAAAATCCAAATATGATCACAAGGTCTGTTGAAATGTTACAATGAGAATGGGAAAATGTTTGCTGTGTTGACCTTTAGCATTTGGATGAGTTTCGTGGTATCCAATTCCAAAAGTCATTGATGCCTTCAGACTTATCCAGGTTTCTTGAAGTGCTTGTCAACATGTATATCAGCCAGTCTCAATAGTCTAAAACCTCTCAGACCAATTCTGGAAACTATTTAGCACCTGAATCCCATTTATTTCCACATAAACATCTCAGTTTAAAACAATCATAACTGGAAAAACTGTACTCTGCTTTTCAGGAATTATTTAATAAATTCTACGCAAGACTTTTGAAGTCCTTTAGGTATGATGGCAAGGGGAGAGCTCGGAGATACCCTGGACAGATCAAAGTGAAATAAGTGAATTAAGTGAGGGAGATCAGCAGTGACAAGAAGAGCTTTGCTTTGGCTCCTGTAGATACATAGACAGATAGCCAGCCAGCCAGCCAGCCAGCATGTAAACACACTACTAAAAGCCTCAAATTACAATCCATAATTTGTAAAAACAGCTAACAGCATTTTCAGTGTGCATACTGAAACAGACATGAAATTACTCATAATTTATTACACAGACATTTTCCTTAATGTCACTTACGAGATATCAAGTTATTTTCCTTATTCATTGGAGCAGATAGATGGCAAAACTCAGAAATTCATACCAGAAGTTATATTTATGGAAACACTGTCTAATTTTTAAAGAAAATACTTTGTACCAGGTCATCAGTTCAAGACAGATGGCCTCATAAACCTCTCAGCAATGTATAAAACCTATGGTTATATTTGATGGGTTCCAGGAACTTCATTTCACACAGATGACTGACTGAGTGCTGCAGCAGAGAAGCAGAGGCCATTTATTGCCTTGTAATGGGATGTGAATGAATACACCCATCACCCATCCATGGGGCAGGCTGAGACTGATCCAAGACTCATCGAGAGCTGCTGTCCTCACCAATGTGCCACACCATGGCATGCTACCAATGGTGAACTGCAGATCTCTGAACTCCTCGACTTCTCAAATCATTTTTTCTGCCATTTGCTCACCTCCAAAGACTGAGTTGTGATGCTGAAATGAAGGGGCAGGGAAGCAGAGAGCTTCATGGCACACTACACAGCAGAGCCTGGCACTGCCTGACTTTTCAAACATTCGTAGATAACACACACAGCAAGAATTCCAAACTTCACATGACATATATTCATTTACTGGCACATTGCAAGTGAGCCCTCTTGACTTAAGTCAATGTATCTACAGCTTATGTACAGCTTAATATATCTACTACTTAGTCATATCTCAGAGATAGACAAGCTACACAATGTTAAAGGTTTATCAATCTTTCCCAACTTTCCCACAATATTTTGAACATATCAGTAAGCAAGCTATCTCCTCCAATGCCTTCTCTACTAAAGGGGTAGAGGAAATAAATACAGTTACCATGTGGTATGGTGCTTTTGCCATTGCAAGGCTGGCACAAGGGTTCTGTCATCTGTTTGGTTCAGAAAAATCCCTCAAATATTTAACAATATCTGGTGTGCATAAAAATAATCTCAACCTCTGAGACATCATTCTAAATTTTAAAAAAATTCAAGCGTAGGTATATATGAGAGGGAGGGAGAAAGATCTTTCCGCATGTGAACAAAGTACCGCACAGAAGGCTACGAAAGGTATGCTGTAAATTGGGGCTGGGATGTGTGTGAAGGTTTTGCTAATATTATACCCAAATAAGTGATTTCACTGTTTTAATAGAGAGAAAAGTATCCAGCTGTAGCTTGCAACTTGTCTACTCACTGGCTTATAAATTTCTAGATGTTGCTATGGATTAGTTGCCATTGCAAGGCACTAAGGATACTTACTGTTTTCTTCTTTAAATAAACACAAACCACTGTGTCCAACTGGCACCTCTCAACCTCTCTTTTTTTCCCTTTACTTTTAATATGTACAACTTGAATCCAGCAGTCTTTTTAACTATCTTTCCATTTTGCTATGGAATAATTCTTAAAAGTAATTTTTTTTCTGCAAATGTTTCCCAGCATGTAGTTACAGCTTCAATATTAAATTAGAGGTGAGACTGGTGGCACTACACATAACCGACTACATTTGACTCTTCCTTTTATACCCGGCCTTCAGATGCTTACAACTGCCCAGCCTGTGATCTCCCATCTAACAAATCCACCTGAAGTTTAATTACTCAAAAAATACCTGAAAACCTCCAAAACCTCAGAAAAAATCCAGCTTGAAGATGCTGCAGTACACGCTGTCCCCCAGGCTCACCTTGCACTTGCCCAGCAATGCTGCCCATGCTGGCACACAACGAGACCAAGCACCTGCACTGGCATCCAGGAGCCTGGGCTCCTCTGCCCTTCTGGTACTTCTTGGGTGCTGAGAAGGAAGAATTCACCTGGCTTCAAAACACAGGGGCACACCTGGGAGGGGGAAGTCCAGGGGGAAGCTCTGGATGAATAGTCTGAGGGATGAGGGCGATGGGGAAAGTAAAGCCAAGAAATTAAGATCAGAAGTCTCCATTCAAAACATGTTACTAAGGCTTCCACAAAAATACTGCTGAAAGAATCCAGATCTAAAATTTAAATTTAACCCCTGCAAGTAAATCATCTCAGGACAGATGGGCCCCAAATGTCATTGCCACTCAGTATATTTTTCTCTGTCTCAACACACAAGGTGGATGGCACTACATGATGAGCAGCTACAGAAAAATGCCTTCATTTTCATCAGGCTGCTGCACATGAGCAAGGAAAAGCAAGGAGAGGTCTGAGGTGGCTGTCAGAGCTCCCTGGGGACAGGCTGATTGCCAGTGATCTCCTCAGGCATCTGCTGACAGCAGAGAAATAGTGAACTCAGAAATCCCGCTGTTTTGCAGATCCTCAGGGCTTTTCTCTCAGCTCTGACTCAACCAGGTGCTCTTCAGATTGTTTTCATCCAGGTCTCCCTCTTCCACCTTCTTGGTCAGGTCCTCAAGCCACCCAAATCCATCACTGCCCACCCGTGGGGTGCAGACCTATGGGTGCTGTGGGGCACAGGCACAGCTCCCAAACCATCCTGCACTCAACACCCAATCCACCCTCCCCCTGTCTCCTCCCTGTCCAGCCCACCCTCCTGAAGGCAAACAGCTAGACAACTGTGTGGAAACTCAGCATGGGATTCCAGGGATGCTCCAGAAAGCTTCACAATTTCAGAATTGTGAATGCCATGAAGTGGCCATACAAGTGGCCCACCAAGACCACAAAAAAGTAGCCACAAAAATTATTTCCCTACAGTGGCTTGTTACTCATTCCACAGCCACAGCCACCAGAGGCAGAAGAGTGCCAAGATGAACAAGCCTTGGAAGGAGTGACATTTTTTAGATGAAATTGCCAGAAGTCCCTATCTTAGCAATTGTACCACCATCCTTCACCCTTTTTTACCTATGATTTTCTCCACTGACTGTTTCTCTGCAGACTGCACAGTCAGACACATTAATTTCCATCTGCTGATTTGTAAGCACACTGGGCTTTGAGACATCTTTCTTCTGCTTCACCAGATATAATTATGACCTGAATCCCCTCTGTGCCTTCTAACACAGTTTGGAAAGGAGCTGAGTTATCTGCAGGAGGAGCGGGGGTTGATTTTATCATTATCTCCTCTCAGTGATTCTGAGGCTATTTCACATTTGCCCACGATCTGACTAAAATACTTGTAAACGCCCCTCCTCATTCCTGAATTGCTCTGCCTTGCCTAGCTTTAACTCATCATAGCTTGTACTCTCTTTTTTTTTCCCTGCTAGCATTAACTTAGAAAATGTTCTTGTGTAGCTGCCACCTCTGTTTTCCATTTCCAGAACAGTTAATTTGTTAACCTCAGATTTTCTGAGCAGTCCCTTGTGAAGCCACATTGGCTTTGTAACTTGTTCTTTGCGTATCTTTTTTTCAGTGGAATTTTAATCTGTTGCACCCTAAATTAAGATTTCTTATTAGAATTCTCCAGCTTGTTTGCACACCCTTGGATCTGAGGTACTTTTTATTGTATCCAGCCCACTAAGACCTCGATTTAAGCAGTTAAGGATGTGCTTAATTTAAAGAATGTGTATAAGGAACACATATATCAGTGGCTGTTGCAATGGGACAAAAGCACATGCTGAAAGTTACTGTACATTTGTAAAAACTTATATTCTTGAACCTTAATCCTCCAGTACTACTGAAGCACCTTCTGGCTCCTGAACAGTTCTTCTCCATTAAACTGAAGGAGATTTGCAATACTCTTGTTTTCATCCTTTCATTTTCTTAGGATGTTACCTTTTGGGTTTTTAGGTAACTGCAGCTTTTTACATCGTCTGGAGAGAAGTAACCACATGTTTTACCACGTTGAGATGATAAGACATCACACTCTTGAAAAGCAAGAGACTCCTTATTTAGAGTAAACAAAATAAAGCAGACTTTTTAGACTTCTGATTCTGGTAGGATTTGTATTTGTGGAGGAATCTGTAGAAATCAGCTGTGAGGGCTCAGGCTGAGAGGCTGGAGAGAGCCCAGACACTCTCAGGCCAGGCTTTGGCTCATCTCTCTGCTTAGGGGACTTCTTACATTCTTGCAGAGAGTGACACCAGGGAAGTGTTCCTATGAGATGAAGGAGTGGGGAGAGGCTTCCACTTCCATTCTTCCCGGGGTAATTTGTCCCGTTCTGGTAGTGGGAGTTAAATCAACCATCCTGAAAGAGCAAAGTTGAGATCCAGAAGTATATTACAATCCTGGTGATTTTTTTGTTTTCACCCCAGGCTTCTAAAAAATAGTAATTTTTGCTCTAGAAGCCAAATGCAAATTGGAGATAAACGGGAAGGAAGTGACACGACCGAGTAGCAAATAGTCATTTTACCAGTCAGCTGGTAAATGAAAGCTGACAAAATAATGTTAAAAAACTTTGCACCTTGAGGCATTCAAATAACTCAATGTCCCCACAGTCAATCAGATGCAGTACTTACAACTTCACTGTCTCCTAAGAAAAATGCTGGGTTTTTTCTTCGTTAAACTGTTGACTTGGGATGGAACATGATTTCTAGGCAAAAGCAGAACACAGCACAGACCTGTTTGATTCCTGGCTTGGTGTCCTGTCATTGGCTAAAACAAAGCTTCAGTTTAAATTATTCTGGGATGTGTTGGGTTTTTTTGTTGGTTTGGGGTTTTTTTTTGTTTTTTTGTTTGGTTTTTTTTTGTAGGTTTGCCTCATGTTTCAGTATTATCTGTCAAAAATACTGTGCAGCTTGATGCTATCACCCACACCCCAACAGCACTTTAGCACTTTATCACTTACTCCCTTTCAAGCAGAAGAGGAATTTTTGTTGGTGTTAATGGAAGTGCAGTCAAAAGCTGTGCAGGACCCCTCTAAGAAGAGAATCATCTACCATGTGCTGAGGTTAGTTTAAATCAGGTTTGGGGCCTTTTTTTAAACACAAATATAAAAGATTTTATTAACATAGGAAATGATTCAGAAGAATCTGCAGGCTACAAAGCAAGGTAATATGTCTCATATGTTACAATTACCCAGACAACTGAAAACCTTGTGATTATACAAATAAGGTATAGCATTGCAAAGCTGATAGCAATGCAGGAAGTCACGGAATGGTATTGCTCTTCTCGGAAATAAAGGGTGAACATCTTGTAATCAGAAGCCAAACTTGGGTAACATGATACCTAACATTTTAAATAAGGATGCTTAATTCTTCTTCATAATAAACTAGAGGAGTCATAAATCACAAAGTATTGATTCTTTTGGGTACCACAATGTTACAAGTTTGAGGACAGAGAATATATCAAGTTTCATTCTGATTATCATCTCCACGTAGTGGCCTTGAGGTCAGAGAGAGGCGAGAGCCTGAGGAGGTATGTCTTCAATGGGGGAGAAGTGACTTTGCTTTGGATTGCTTGGATTTATTAAAAGAAGCATCTGCTGCCTAAGTAATTGGGAGCATTTTGCCTCACAGGGCTGAAATGATAGAAAAATTGGTGATAAGTAATAAAATTGTAATTGAGATTGCCCTTTAAATTTATGTACTTTCCCTATGAAATGATATGCCTTCCAAGAACTAATTACTGAGTCATTATCTTCCTGTGACACATATGTAGTTTCTTTCCATCTTCAGCACTTTTTTTGTGCTTGCATGAACTACTCTTATTTCTTCCCACTAATACACTTCAGCTACTAAAGACAACATAGAAGGGACAATTCAAAGTGACCAGACACCTTGTGTCAGAAGGTCATTAGAAAACCCTAATAACTGTCTGGGCATTTATTTGCTATCATTTATGTGATCATTTCAAAGTACTTTTGAGCCATAAACCTTTACAACATCCCACGAGGACAGTGTTTTTAACCTCCTTACACAAACAGTCAAAATTATACAGAAATAGCTTGGGCCCCGTGCTGTGGGTCATATGGGCAGTAACAGAGAGGGGCCAGAAGCAGGCTGACAAGGTTGTAATGTTCCAGCCATTAGACAATACCACCTCCTTCTGGAAAGAAAAGTCAGTAACATGGCTGTCAGATGGGGGGAGGAGGGAAATGAATCACTGCAGCTTCTTGAAAATTATTACAAGGCAGCTTGCCCTAAAAAAGCAGAGAGCGAAAGTGAATTATGAAATTCACCTTATGAACTACATTGTATATATTACTACATTAAAATAAAAACAATTAGGCGTTTGGATAGTGTTCTAATAGAGGAGGACACATGGAAGAATTGCCTGCACCTTGCCTTTCCCAGGAACTGTGCATTTGCAGCAGGATCAACGGGAGCACCAAGAAACCATGAGGGAAGGCTGCATCATGCAGGTCCATGAGGAAGGTTTCATGGGCTGCTCTGTCTCAGGTTCTCAGCAAAGCCACATGTAGCACTGCCTCATTTGCCTGCCTGAGGGTTGGGTTTTTGCATCCCTGGAGGCTGGGCAGCTCAGGGGCAGTAGGTGTGCTGCTGTGGGTATAGCCAACCCCATCCATCTGGACAAGTGGCACAGGGGGAATTTTTGAAAATACAACTCAGAGACTGCTTCTGAAGTTTCAGCTCTATGGGGAGAAGGCGATCTGCACAGATTCCAGCACAAGGGATGTATGGATCTGAGATCATTACCGTGCAAATGCTGAAAGGAGTCCAGGCTGTGCTTGCATAAGACTCGAGCACTTTCCTGGCAGTCACTGGGAAGAATATGAAAATGTTGAAACTGAATTTCTTTGCAGTTTCGACATCACCTCTCAGAAAGAGTCAACCAGCAATGGAATTTCAAGAGGGAAAAGCTCCTATAAAACTAATGGCTTTTTATCCTCCATCTGTCAGCAGATGATTAATTCCTGGTGCTGGAGGTGCATCTGAGCAACTTAGAGCAGAGTTCTGGAAGTCATGAAGAAGCAAGAGAGGTTTCAACTGAGGTTTAATCATTCTATTCTCAGCCATTGCTCTATCCAAAGCTCTGCTGATTAGAAGCCAGCAAGATTTTTTCCTTGAGCAAAGGCAAAGGAAAACATCCAGATAATCTTCGTTTGCCACTTGGTATCTCACATTAACAAGAAACTAAAGCAAGACAAATTAAAAGTAATATTATTTTTTTCAAGGTCAGATTCCTGACATTCAGCACCTGGATCTGTTTTTGAAACTTATGTGTCTACTCCCAAAGCCAGTACAAAGTGCCTGATTAGGACCTCTGAAATTATGCTGCACAGGCTGACACATTCATTTGGAACCATGAGTTTAACTGGAGTGACTCTAGTTAAAAAACTTTCTCTTAAGTGATTCACCAGTGATTACAGGAAAACAAGCCCTACATCTCCTCTCCCCCGTTGCTATGTTCTCAACACACAAGCACGCAAACCTCTACCCTCCAACTCTTCAAGTCACATCAAACTGCACCTCTTCTAGAAATACATTCCCCAGCCTAACACTTAACTTGTGGTAGTCACTGCAATGTAGGTCTCAGCAATCTAGAGAAGAAAAAATGGAGAAAGAAGCTGATTTGGGAATATTTCTGAGACACCACTTATACCAAGTAATGTCTAAAAACCTCCTGTGCTAAAGCCGAGAATACAGAGGTGAAATACATAATATTTTATCATCATTCTCTTTAGCTATAAAAAGTACTAGGTATACAATAGAGATCCAGCATTTGTGCATATAATTATACTTTTGCAGGTTTTAAAATATTTAAATATTTAATATTTAAATACTTTTAACCATTTTTTATTAAGCTCCCCTCCAAACATCTGGAAATTTTAATTTAAAAAAAAAATCTGCCTTTTTAGCAAGCAGTAGAACAGCCAAAGCTGTCTTGCCAATCAAAACATTCCCAAAGAGTGATTTAATTTTTTCCAAAATTTCATAAATATTTTGGAAAACTTTTCTTTTTTTTCTCTTTTTTTTTCCCTGAAATGGAAAAGTTTGGTTCAAGCAGCACTGCCATTACACACAGAAAAAAGTGCTGATTCTGAGGGAGATATTCAATAGTCCTCATTATATGCATTAACCGTTGTCCATCTGCATTGCCCTTCATCCAGCCCATACTTTTGCCTTCTGCATCTGATCCCCAAAACTTAATTGTCTGATGCACCTCTGGAGTAGCTCTAGCCAACACACAGTCTTTACATGGAACCCAGTTAATACGCTATGGAAAAAATAGTTTGAAAAAATTAGTCACCTAATTAAGGGTTATTTAGTAATGCATGCAACCTTTACTCAGCATTAGGATGGCTCATTAATGAAATTTACTCCACATTACACTTCATTGACTTCACCTTTTCCTTTGTATTGCTATGCTTGTCCTGTGTCTGTCATGCCATCCAGAAGGTCCATCCTTTTTCCCCAGGATGATATTTCAGTCCTTCCCTTGGCAGATAATGACTCCCAACTGGTTTCCTCAGCCTGGCTTTTAGCACGCTCTGACTTCTGGTGACAAAGTTATCAATGGAATGATTAAATGGCAACACTTTCCAGATGGTGCAGGAGGAATGCCATGGCTCTCTTCCTCCAGCTCAACCCTTGCCCTTTCAGGCAGCAGCTCTGTGGCCTCCTCTTTAACCTGTTCCTTACCACTTGACACTCTGCCTACAAATGCCTGTCTCCCTTGGGCTATTTCAGTTTCCCACACAGCTCAGTGGCAGTGAAGCCTGGTTAGATTAAAACTCTACATTTCACTTCCTCTCAAGAGGAATTACCCTGTCAAAGAGAAATATCAGTTATTCTGGTACGAATCACCTTTGAAAAACTCCTGTTGCTTTATTTTTTTCCATGTTCTACTTGCCTTTCTATCTCTGTTCTCTATTGTTTTAAAGCCTTGCATACTACTGAGGTGACACTAATGAGCTGCCCAGATTACTTTTTCCCTTCCTTCAGTAGAGGGTGTTACAAGCATTATCCCCCAATCATCAAGTGTTACCTTTGAGTTCATGTATTATCAAAAATCCCTTCTACCAGAACTGCGATTTCTTCTGCCAGATCTTGGACTATTATGAGATGGACATTATCCAGCCACTCCTCCACTGCAAACACATTCATTTGCACTTCTACAGTTACTCCTGACTACCTTTGTTCCCATAGTCTACCTTTAGAAAATACAGCATCAATATAAAACAAAACCAAAGTATTCTTTAGTTTGAGGTCATACTTGGGCTACCTTTATCTTCATTCCCTCCTTTTTTCGGTTGGGAGGTGGGAAGATTTTTTTGGACCCCACTTCTAACCATGATGAAGTAGTTGACAGATCTCAACACATGCCTTTAAATGGCTTAGGTAAGCTGTTGATGGCTTTGTGTTATGTGAATGGAAGGTTCTAAGACTTACAAATACTCAAATGTGAAGTTTCTTTGCCCTTAGAATTGCACTGGATGACATAGTAATAATCACCTAAAAAACCCATTTCATCCAAAAGAGAAAGGAGTATCATTCCAACATTGACTTCCGTTTCCAATAGATTTGTTGTATCTATGTTAACAAAGACTGACAAGAAACTGTTTCAATTACTATCTTACCTTATGAGCATCCCCAGAAGAGGTCCACTCAGGTGGAATATCCCTGTCTGGGGCTGTCGTGCCTGGGCCAGATCTGCAGAGCACTTCCTCGCCTTCCAGCTCACCTGGAGCACACCCTATACTTCCTGCAACTGCTGTAACCCAAGCCCACCCATCACCCAGCGGACAAAGGAAGTGCACACAGCAAATATAGGAAAAGCTGTGAGAGTTCAATGATTATTTTATGTTTCTCACAGGGACAGCCATAGACGGCTATTCATTAAATCCTCAAAACCCTCTTCCAAGTTATTCTGGCTTGAATGTATAAGGAAGATCCTCCCTTCTCTTTCTCAAGCTCCTTCTACCTTCACCATGCCAAACCCCAGATCAAGCTTCATTTGAGCAATATACAAGGAGTGATTTCAATCCACTTAATATGTGTAATCAAATAGCTCACTGCTCAGTGTATTCCAGAGTTTGGGAATGCTTATGAAGTTGCCACAAAGCTTTCAGTGCACTGCAGAGGTCTGCCAAAGAAACTGGAGGTTCTTGCCATAAAATTGAGGTCCAGTGTGTCACAGAGTGCACATTGTTTTGTCTAATTTGAACCTGGAAACAATTTCTATACTTTTTTCTAGAACTGGTGAGTAACCATTGAGTGACCAGATTCATGTTTCCATGTCAGTGCTGAAAGAGATTTTCACAGTGGGTTTGGCCTTCTAAGAACCATCTGCCCCATGATACCATCTCTTCTCCTAATTTCCACACATTACATTTCATTAAAGACAGCTGAAATGCAACATGCTTTCTTCCTCATATCACCCCTCTGAGGAAACCACTGTTTCTAGCTTCCATAAGGATTTCATGAAAGTCTGAGAGAGCAAGACATCCCCATGACGACCTCTGTAACACACTGGCCAAAATGGCATATTTTTAGCCCGTGTCCATAATGTTTTATAGTTAAACTGAATGGTATGTCTGTGAACTGCCTAACCTGGCACTGGCATGATGGTGTTCCCAGGTGCCCCATGCTGAAGCAGAGCTGCCAGCAGACCTTTTCATCAGGATGTCCTTGGCACAAGGTATGTAGGAGTGGTCCTGGGCTTCTGAGGGCTTTAACAACACATGGACATGAAAATGTCCTCCAGGGCCAGATAAGTCATCAGTCTAGTCCTACAATCTCTCTGACAGCAGCTTGTTGTAATTAACTGTGTTTGCAAACATGAATACACTAATACACCTGGCAGAGCTTACTCAGTTCCTGTTGTTGCAACCATTTCAACAGAGCAATCTTTCTGGATTGATAATGCACACCTTTATCGCATGATCTGTACAATTCTAATGACAAAACAAATGAAACTTGGTCAGTTTGATCCCTGGAGCTATCCTCAGAGAGTTTGATTACAAACAACAAGGAGGCAGCACCTCTTCATTAGGAAAAAGAGGGAGAAGTAATGAATGAGCATACATATCTCCCTTTTCTTCTATAACAGGTAAAGTGGCTTATTAAAATGTATTAAGCCTGGCTACCATGTTAATAAGCTGAGACAAGAAAGTTGATCCAAGAGGGCAGAGAGAGAGTCTCCTATTTTGCTTGTGATCTTTGAAACAGAGAGAAACCCACCAGAGTCAACTGTATGGAAAGGAGGAGGTAGGTCCCCAGACACCTCTGGAATTATAACTCCAACCAGCCTAAGGCCTCCCAGAGGAAGCATACCCAGTAAACTCCTCATCTGTGGTGCATCCCATCTCTCCTCACCATTTCTTGGATGTGCAGGCAGGACTATAGCACAGGCAGAGGTACAACTCCAGCTGTCAATCAGAGACATCAACAGAATTGTGAGGCAGCCTAACTTCAACAGCCACCAGCCAAATCAACACACAGCATATCCAAATCAAAAAAGGTTGGTTGGAATTTTTTTTTTCCTGTCAGTCCATTTTTTTTTGTGAAATACTGATCATTTCCAGAGACAGCAAAGTTTTCTTGGAGGTAGGAGGTTGGTTCTATATTGCCCAAAAGCAGGTGTAGTGAAAAATACCTGACCAGATTTCCTTCCAGCTCCCTGTTCAGAAAAGCCTCTGCTGCCTCTCTCCTTGCCCCTGGACTTGCACATGCTGCAAGTAATTTGTGGCTTGGAGGGAGCCACTCTCACACTGTTTTCTAGCTTTGGTCTTGTCAGCAGAGAGGAAAAGAGAGATAGAAAGAGAGATAGCATTCAAGGAAAGCAGAATCCTTAGAAACAAATAATAAATACAGACAGGCAACTTAGAAGTGAAATACTATAAAGCAATATTGTCAGATGTTCTGGAAAATGGCCCATAGTGAAGAACTGGCTAGGCACACAGAGCTGGCTCTCCCTACTCTCAGCTATTAAACTGTTATGGAGCTAAAATTGCATAAAATAGTTTCCTAACTTCACTTTTCCATATATATGTATATAATAACTATCCTCACCACAAGCGGGTTTCACAACTGCAAAAAGGGAAGAGGATATAATACACAAGACACTCTGTATTAAAATGTGATCCATGCTATGAAAAACAAATGAAAACCCTGGATCTGACCTAACTGTGAAGTAATTTCAAGTGATAATAAGATACCAATGATGAATTTGTTAAATCTGGAGTACATGTGGAACTCATCTGAAGCATACAGCTGAAAAATAAATACACTAATTTCAAAAGTGATGCAACGTGACATTTTGTCCATAAGCAACTAGCTGAGGACAATCTAGCCTGCAATTTTATTTTTGTAGACATAAGCTTTGTACATTTTCAAATGCATGTTAATATTTCTTGTTTACATAGTAATTCAGCAAGAAAGTGTTGTCCTCAATTTAAAGATAGAGTAGGGTACACCAGGTCTACAAAATAAGTATGCAAAGGGTACTAGTCTTTTGGCTCAGAACAAAACCAAATACCAAAGTCTGGCTTCAAATACATCATAATTATTTTGAATCGATTGAGCATTTCTAATATCAGCATGTTCAGAAAAAGGCTAGATGCAATTCTCACTGCAACTGCATTGTCAATATGTGAATAGCAGGACCAAAGAAGTTAATCTTCTGAAACCTTTTTCAGCATGACATTTCAATGATTTCATCTCACCATGTATGTGCTGCCTTGTTCTGAATCAAGCTCCAATGTGCCCAAACTATCCTTCCCACATTCTGTCTAATCTCTTCTTGAAAGACCTCAATGACAGCAACTTGGTTACTTTCCAACAAAGTCAGTTCCAAAATTTAAGCCTTCTGGATATGTCTACAGGGTATCTCTGTTTTCCATCTACTATGTATTTTGTATTTATAGTTCTTTGTAGTTCTTTGCAATTTTCATTACTGGCATTTATGGACAAGATTTTGCAATTATTTATCCCATTCTTATACACTTATTTCTGCCTGTTCATTGGATAAAATACTGAGGTCTCTAAAATGGATTTCTTTTTCTGTTTCCAGTGCTAGGAGCTTGCAAGTCAGGTGTAAACATGCCGAGCTCCGAAGGACTGATGGACCTGGATGTGAGCACCTCTAGTCAGTGAGGCTCATCTACATATAAATCTGTTTCAGAAGCAGCTACAGCTTGAAATAAAAATAGGAATAATTCTAATATAATCCTATGGTTAGGCTTTTAGTGGCTGAAATGGTCTATCACTTTGCATTAGGTTTCAGACTATAAAAACTAAATGCATCCTCCTCATCAGCAGCAGTATATATTACTGTCAGGTTTGTTTCCAACAGGTTTTGGCTTTACATAACTTGAGAGCATTTGCCCACTTAAGTAAATAGAGATGTCATTTTCCATATATATGTATATGGTAACTATCTACACCACAAACAGCAAACAGATGAAATAGACACATATTGTCATGTAACACAGATAATGTCAAAAGTCAAATAATTCTCTGTTCCTTATTTTTTGCTCCAAAACATCATTCCTTTTCTTTCACACAGCCTAACACTGAAGTCTGAAGTCCAAGTAAAAGTTAATCTGTACTTCTCTGCCAAACACTGATAATTTGTCAGTAAAGGGAGATTTACCAAGGAGACAGATGACTAGTGAATCCAAAGTACTGTGACAATGAAAAAGGGAGGATTCTAAATTTTCAAGGACTTTTTAGCAAAGCTATTTTAGGTGAACCTATGCAAAGAAAAAACAGGAGATATATATTACACTACCACCTTTCACAACACAACAGCCTAAGGGAAATGAGAAGATTTTCATATTGCTGAGGATAAGCGGTCTGCGAGTCCTACAGTAAAATATTCTATGTCAGGAAAATTGCCTTGATCATTGACCTCTGCATGATTCATATTCTTTCAAGTTAATACTCAAGAAAAAACACAAAAATAAATTTATGATGTGTGTTCAGCTGTAAACACAGGACTGTCTGATAAAAAAAAAAATTAATTCTTACTCCCTTTCATTTTCCTTTGATTTTCTGCATGTAATATTATTGATGGATAGGTTTTCAGGCTAAATACAGTCTAATGAGTATTCAGATGGGTATGTAATGAACATGGGACCTACCTTAAGTGCTGAGAAAATGTATCCTTTTAAATATAATTATTTAACTCATAGGAATAATTTTCTTAAGTGTGCTTTTAGGAACTGAAAACTTGACCCCCTAGAATTTCTATTGCTTTCACAATTTAGGAGAGATGTTAATTTTTTTTACTAGTATCTTTAAAGAATTGCCATGCCAGAATGTCAGATTTGTCAGCAAAACATTTCCCCACCAATAGATGTTTGATTAGCACAGCCACTGTAAACACCTGGTTGCACATTTTATAACAGAGATCATAAAAGACAAGTACTGTGTTGCTCCTCCCCCTCTAAAAATGTCTCTGGTTTGGAAAAATTATTGTTTCCTTCCAAATAAGGGCAGTCCAAACCAAATTCTAATTCCAGTCCACATGTTGATAAAATTTCAGAACAAGTTGATTTAGCACTGATTAGAAAAGGCTGAGGGAAGTCTAAGAATAAGTCGGACGCACCTTCACACGATCCCTTTTATGATAACTTGGCATAATTAAAAAAAAAACCTTTTCCAGTGTGAAAATTGTATTTGTACCCATACCACTTGACCTTTCCAAGATGATACAATGAAGCTCTGGTAAATCAAAACTGGACCAACATTTTTTTTGTAAGATAAATGTTCTCACTCTTCTCAGTCAATGGGCTAAAGCTTACAATCAAGACTTCATTTCAATAACAAGAAGCCCATCTGCACACTCATCTTTTGCTCAGCTGATTGCAGTTTTATTATTCTCTCATACAGCGGGGTAGGACTCCATGTCCCATGTGCAAACATCAACTTTCACATCACAACTACCCATTGAAAAACAGGCCTGGGCTCAGTATTACCCCTTGATTCCAATCATCAATGTATCACAACTCCAAGTCTGGTCTTGAGTGACATCACCCTAAAATCCTCCATAACATCCCCACCACTACCAAAAGCAACATGCACCAAAGACCCTAGTGTGAAGATGCTTACTTTTGTTTAAATTTCACTAGCATTTTCTTGGTCTCTTTAGGTCTGCAAGATCTGTAAACTCTTGATGTAGGTCAGAAGGGACGGAGTGTCTTGGATCAGGACACCAGCTCAGCTAAACCTCTCCAAGAGGTGGGATTAGCCCCTGCAGACATGAAGTCTTGAAGGAGGGTCACTGTAGGGAGGCTTGAACTGCCTCATCCAATTTGTGCCTTCTTATAGTGCTGCCTTCTGCCACACATGCACAGCCACAGTGAGGTGGACAGGCTTTGCACGTGTCTAATAAGTCAAAATTATGATGGGAAAAAGTCACCCAATGCCAAGAGCTCAGCAAGGCCATGTAACACTTCATTTCTGTGCTAAAAACTCAGCAGGGATTTAAATGAATTAGATCTTTGTGCACAAGATAAAGTTAAATCTTGCTGAAAGAATATTCATTAGTGGATCAGAATTAGATAGGATATATTTCTTAGGAAGCAGTTTCATTTGAATGAGAATTAAATGACTGACATACAGTGCCTTCAAATGTTCCTGTTTTGTTCATTTGTTTCTTCTGGTTTTGCTTTATGAGTGTAATGTTCTACCAGCATCTTCTTTTTCCTGTCTGTAACAACAACAAAGATAACTTCTAAAACTAGAAAAAATAAATCATCTTTCAAAACACATGAAGTCAAGGCTCACACTCTGGTTTGACCTCAAACAAAGCAAACACATTACAAAGTGCCGCAAAAGTTTGCCAAGTTTATTTAATGACCCAGAAACTGTTTATGATGTACTGAATTCTGCAAGCTAGTAAATCTGCCCATATACACGATAGCAAAACAAAACACTGGGACTGCATCACCAGTGGGTTTTTCTGCTCAGAATTACACAGATCCCATAGCACAGTGACTCCCCGGGAAAACTCTTGGTGGCTGAGTGGATGAAACCAATGAGCACATGAAGATATTATCTGTGGACACCTCTGCTGGTGTCTCAAAAAGCCTTGGAGAGACTGGAGGGCTAAAGCCAAGTCTCCACCCTGGTGTTTGTGCCAGCCTCCTCCTCTTGCCTGTGTCCTCTCCTTTTGTGGCCTTGCCTATGAAAATAATTGCACTGTATTTCATGTCCCTTTATGAAGCAGTGGAACACAAAGCCATCAAAGTTGCTCTGAGATGTATCATCCTTTTTGTTAGTACAAGACCTGACCCAAAGCCATGTCGGGCTGGCAGATGTCTACCCATTCACTTCCCTGATTTTTACCTGCACAGGTCCCAGCCTAGCATGAAACACAGCACAAAAACACTGACAAGAGGTCACCATCATTTTGAAGACATGCATGCTGTGCCTGTCAAAGCCAAAGGGTCTTAACCATAGGAAATGACTGAATTTGTATACACAATGAGGAAGCTGGAAAATTAAATTACATTTGCTGCAGAAACCCCATCTTTGTTTTCCAAGTTGTTCTTGCCTTCACAATAAAGTGTTTTGTGTTTCCCTCATCAGTAAGCACCACCACTTGGGAATGCCTGTGTTCTTGGGTGGACACAGTATTCATGGTGTACTTGCTGTAGCCTCTGTGCGTCTTCCTGGAAAATTTCTGTTTTAATTGCATTTCTTACCTAAAGAAACGGGCTTTTAAGTCAATCAGGGTTTACATATACCTCACCAAGTCAAGTGAAGTCCAAGCAGGTGAAAGGCAGTTTTATTTTCCTGCTATGAATTTTCCATTCACACCTATTTTTATGTTAGCAGAGGAAACCTCTATGATTTAATAACTACAAGCCATTTAACAAACATTAACTCAAACAAGAACTTGTAAGGCATAAAAACAAATGCTTCACTCTGAAAGGTATGTTTTCCTTTTAAACACTTCTTCCATTAGAAGAGAAATATAAATTTAACAGATTTTTACATATCTGGTTTTTTTTTAAAAAAAAGTTATTCCCCCCTCCTGCACCCACCACAGATGACTCAGTGCAAGGAACATGGGAGGTTATACAAATACTAACCTAGTTTGACAATCCATTATAACTTGGCTAATGCCCCTCCATCACCAACAATCAAGGCTCTGCTAACACTTCCATTGTTTTCTTTCCTATTTTTGCTGAGTACATTGCACTCCACTCAGCTGAATCCCCAGGATTTCTTTTCTTTCCAGAGGGCCTTTTCTTTTAAATCCTCTTACAGAAAGATTTTTTATTTTTTTTATTTTTTTTTTCAAATGAAGCTCTTTAAGGGGTTTGCTTCTTGCAGGTGAATTTGCAGAAATGTTTATTTTCAGAGTGGTTTCAGGCAAGTATCTGTCCCTGCTCCCCCCCCCCTCTTTCAAATGGCAGCAGGGAAATGATGCACAGTTGCCACACCTAACACTGTACATCTGCACCCCAGCAATGTTTGATCCAAAATCTGAAACAGAGATTTGATCTTAACAGAGATGCCAAAGTCCTGAGTCCACTCCATACAAAGTTCCTTGTCTTAAAAGGAAAACCTCCAAGCAAAACGATCCTGCTAATTCAGATTTCCTTAAAAGCTTTTTCGTGGGGGGAGCTGAAATACCAGTTTTAAGGGGTTGTTGGGTTGTTTAGTTTCTTTTGGGTTGGGTTGGGTCTTTTTTTTTGGTGGTGGAGAGCACAGTTTCATCCTGTGGGCTCAATTTCTCCAGCAGGAATTCAATCTCTCCCATGGGAAGCCCAAGGATCCCACCCAGAGGCATGGTGGTACAGTGAACCAACAGTTCAGTCATTGACTTATGATCATTGACCCATTGAGCTTGTGGAGAAAAAACATAACTCCACCTTGGCTTGTCAGTACAGGTGTTTTCAGAGAGTTTCTGGCATGGCCACAGGCTCTGCTTTTGCCCTGTCCTCAGGTCTCCCAGGGACCACCACCCCTGCAGCTATCTCAGCAAAGGAAGCTGCACACAAATCACACACTGTGAAGAGCTGGGGTAGGCACAACACATGTATTGCTTGTGACAGGCAATACATCTTCCCTGGCCTGTCTCCAAAGCATGTCAGACCTGTGCATCCCTCAGTGTGTTGCACCCCATGCTGGGCTGAGGTAAGTAAAGCTTGGAGAGTTTGCATTTCCCCGCAGAACATGGCTACTGCAGGCAGGAGAACCTCTTGGGATGGGAGAAACGTAACAAATGGGGCACCCTGACTTCTCCCAGCTTGGGTCTCTTTGATGAAGCAAAGCAGGATTGAATAAATAAACTTGTCTTACCCAGCCTCTGTGGGAATCCAAACATTTCTGAAGATGTTATCTGTTGAATACAGAAGCCAGGGTAACATATTGAAAAGGTCCTCAGGGAACTTTTACTGAAGAGAGAAGTGACTTTGGAGCTCTGAAACTTACTTCTGCCAAAGCCTTCAGATATAGGGTCTTAAAACATTTACATGCTCTCAAAGAATGGGAATTTGGAAGTTTAAAAAGGTGTATCTAAGGTCTTCCTCCAGTCAGTCACCTTTAAAATTATTGTATTTGCAGACACTTTGAAACCTTATTCCTGCCTCCCTCATGGGAAAGACAACCTAATCAAATGCACTTAAGGCAAAAGTGTCTTTAAAACACAACCACTGAAAGACAAGTCTTTCATAACCCCTTTGTCACTGCCACCAGAAGGCGGCACAGCCCTGTGGAGGATCCTCAAGGTTGTGAGGCTGCTCTGAGCAGGGGGTGACAGTGCTGGAGAGGAGCTGATGGGATGGGTGGTCTCCTCCCAGAGACCAGTGTCACCAGCTGGCACATGGCAGGCAGGGAGCAGCACACTGGCAGGGCTGGGGACTGTGCTTTATGGGGCAGGCAGCAGGACAGCACAAGGTGGTATGGCCCCACATTCCACAGCATGTTCCTACCTGCTGGGCTGTGTGTGGGGACCACGAGCTCAACTCCCACCACAAAATAACCGAGAAAAGACCTACCTTCTGAGGCAATCCTAGTATGCCTGCCTCACCTCTGACACTGCAAAGGAGTGGGGCCCAGCTTTCCCCAACAGGAGCATCCTAAAGCATTTGCAGAGCCAGTCAGGGAGCCAGGAGTCATAACACTCCTATATCTAGTTCAGCAAATCCCTTAAGCATGCATTTAGACTGCTTTACTAAATCAGAACCAAGGGGCATCTGCAGAAATGGCCCTCACTGGTCCTGGCATATCTGCTCATATCCCATGAAGGGATGAGGAGGTGGCTCAGTCCTCTCCCAAATCAGGCAATAGAAGGCAGACAGCACAGGAACACAGGCAGAGCCTTCTCTGTAGTAAAGAAGACCTGCATCCACAGGGATGGTCCTCAGAGCAGATAATTTCTCAAGGCAATCACACTGAGTTATTACCATACAGTATCTCTGATGTTTTGCCATAGGGTTTTTCTTTTTGGTTTGGTTTTGTATTTTTTTCCTACACACTAATGTTGTTTATTTCAATTTTCTGATCTCCATTCTTGACAGTGGAATAGCTGTATCCTACATCTGTTCCGCAGATTATTGGACTCACCTCCCTCTACAAGTGTTCCAACAACAATCCTGTGTTTTCAGTTGTTTTCTGTGCAGCAAGAGGGATTACAGCCCTGCGGTATCTTCCTGCATTCTTTAAAATCTTCTCTGGTCTCTGGGGAAGAATCTGTTTCTGATGTTAATGTGGTGCTACATGTTTATAAAGTGTTCTGATCCTGCCCCCTGTCACCACAACATGGTGATAAATTAAAAGTTTAATATCAGCCTAATTTTCACATGCTGATTAACAAAGGCAGAAGACAGGACATGGAAGGAGAAGAGCAATTATAATATCTCTGCTTCACTCACCTCACTAATGTGCAACCCAGGGGACTGTAACTGCTTTAGCAGAGTGTTGATGCACTAAAAGCAAGAAACTTGAGGATTTAATAGAGTCGACATTATTTTGATTTAGATACCATGGAAGGACAGAGTTTAAGACAGACTCCTTGGCAACACAGTTAACACAAATCCTTCTCAGATCTTGGCAAGACAGTTTAAATTGACTGAAGTGTCAAAAGTGGAGGACCCACATTTTGGCTGTAATATATAAAAATTGTGCTAGGCACCAGTAACTTTTCAAAAAGTGCCAATTTATAGATGCTTTTCCATAGGAGAACAAGTGAGTACATTAGTTTTCCTTTAAAGTGCAGCTGCAGCAGCAAACCACACGTACTGTGTAGGTTTTATAACCTTGCTAAGTTTCTCTAAGTCTTGGGAGCTATTGGTGGGGGAAAAAAACCCACAACTAAAACCAAACAAACAAAAAAAACCCCAAAACAAACAAACAAAAAACAAAATAAGAAAAAGAAAACTGAAAACAAAAGAACTTGTTGTCAAGAGTACAGCTAACAGCTAAAATAAATACATTATCAACTCTGATTTCCATAGAACGGCCAGCAATGCCAGGGAGACTGGCTTATACCACTTACCCTTAATTCAACCAAAGGAACTGGATGTTTTATTTTTATCCCTACACATAACAATGGGAAAACTGCATGCATAAAGCACGCAGGGACAAAATGACAACACAAAGGGAATGCTGAATGAATCAGTAAGCCTTTCAGCTGCATGAAGAAAATCTGCAGCTATTAAAAAAAAAAAAGATCCTGTGAGTATTGCACTGGATGAGGTACTTATGTGAAGAGGAATCAACTCCCAGCTCTGCAACTAATCTTGCTTGCATTTTCCCATTTGTAAAAGAGGCAGCTACAAATCCTGTTTATTGGGATGTGCCCAGATACTGCAATAAGGTGGAGTGTGTGTTAAGACTGAAATCCTCTTCTGGTTCCATCACCATCCAAAGTGCCAACCAGCCATTTTATTTTATGCCAGCTGTTAAGCTTCTGTCCCATAGGAGAAGGAAACCAAGCCTTTTATAGCATCATGTCAGGATAGCTCAGCATTGGGGTACCAGCCTACAGTAGAGACTACTTAAGCTCATCTTCCCATTTTACCACCTTTAGGGGAAAATGTTTGATCCCAGTCAGGAAGAGCATAGGTTTGGCTGTGGGTTTACCAAACTGTCTATGCAGAAGGGGTGGAAGCAGCTTTCTCTGAAACTAAAATATTTTCTGGGGACAAAGTGAAGATCTTCTGAACAAACTCTAATCTCAGTTCAAATTTTTAAACAAAGTATTTTAGCCATGCGCCAGTATGAGGGTGGAGGTGTGTAGGAGGCACGCTGCACAGAAAGATTATTTGCCTGTAACAGCCCAAGAATGGAATTGAATTTTTTTCTTTCTCTCAATTCTCTGGACTTCTATCTTTGTTCAATGGCCTAGGGGGAAAAATTCACTGTCAAACTGCTACAGCGGTCTCAAATTCTGCTCATAGTCCAAAATTGCCAGGAGAGCTCACATAATAAAATATTTATTGGAAAGACACCAGAGCATATTAAGTATAGAGAGGCAGCCTTAACTCTCACTTTCCATACTTTTATGAGCCTAAGCCAGAACCATAATGAACTATACCTACATTTTGGATTTAACTTAAAGTATTTCTTCACCCATCCAACACCTTTTTATTTATTCCCATATGTTACCCCATATTATCTCAGTAGTTACATTATGTTAGCTGCACTTAGCATCCAGGTGATATTGCCAACCAGCTACCTAGTCATAAAACTATGTATCCTTTTACTGTCATTGGAGTTCTCCAAAATATGGGCTAATTCTACCATATCAAGATACATTTCACCAGCTGAAGAGTACATTATTAAGAATTTCATTACCATAATAAAAATGAAAATGTATGAACAGAAGGTCAGCTTTTTTTTCATCCTATTCTCATTGTTCTAATTTTGATTTGCTTCTGATTCTATATATATCCTGACTAACAAAGGGCACATGAGAGACTTAAAACTGAATCGTTTGGAAATGGGGAAAAGAGTTAAGTAAGTTCTCACCCAAAGATCTGCCAAAATTGTTTTTAAACTGTTCCCAACCAAGCTATTAAAGTACATGGCTAGCTATAGTCATCAGCACAAGTGCAATGAGATCATCAGCTTGCTAATGTATCTTCCAATTTAAGGCCATCAGGGGTCACACAGAAGATGCAGCCTGTTGGGTGTGTTCCATAAATAGTTATTGGCACAGCACTGAGTGGAGTGAGAAAAGAAAGTTCATGTCCAGGAATGAGTTTGTGTTGAAGTGAAGGAAGGGCAGCAGAAATGAAGGCTGTATTGTCCTTATACTGAGAGATCATCCTTTGGCTCTCAGAGGAACCACAGCTGAGTCCCAGTAAATTGGCCAAGGACTCTTCTGCTTTCTACCTTGCCTTATTGCCCTCAGTCCAAGACACTTCAGGTGAAATTCAGCATACTAAAATAAAAAAGGCAGTTTAAAACTATACAGTTAAGAGAGCTCTCTGAAAGTTACATAGTCATTTAATGAATTCACAGAAACTTTTACAAATGAAAACTCTGCATTTTGGAGGTAGTCAGCACAGCCCACAACCCACGGTGGATACTTCCTTCCTTAAACACTGATCATGAAATGTTTTCTCAACTTCCATATATTCTCTCCTTCTGAAACTGAGAACTGCTGCAGCATACAGGAAACGGGTTTCCTACTCTGCAGCATTCATGTTATATGCAAAAAAGACAAGTTGATAAAAGAGGGCCACATAACATTGGGTAAGATGGCAAGTAACAAATTTGTTGAATTATTTCACAGAGAACAAGATTTTCTTTGTGTCTCATTGCATGATTAACTTATTTAATAGAACTGGTGAAATAGCAGGCAAAAGCAAACCACATCAGTTCCTTTGATTCATTATAGGCTGTACAGAAAAATTACACTTTGCCCCAGCCCTATGAAAAGTGACAGTGAGACTAAGCCACAGTGCCTGAATTCACCAAAGATTAAAGTAGAACTAAGAAGCAAGTATCCTTCAGTGCATAGTTTGAAGTGTGGGGTTTTTCAAAATAATTTGCTAAGATATGCCAAATATTACTGGTCTTAAAAAAATGTGCATCCAGTCTGCCAACTCAGTTCTGCTGAGCAGCAATGGACTGGATAGAATCTCCAAGCTCACAGCAGCTGACTGCAGGAGCTTGTTTCATTTCTAATGAACTTTTTCCAGTACATACTATGCACTGGAGTATACATCAGCAAAACCATCCACAGCTGTACACAGCATCCCTACTTCCAAACAAGGAAATAAAAAAGACAACCAGCATGGTTTATCTACTTCAACATTTTTCAATTAGCATGTCTATGGTTCACAGAGGAGTGGGGTGGGGAATGACAAAATACAACAAGCATAATTCTGCTCCCAAAAGCTCTCCTCCAGCAGCACCATCATCCTCAGGCTCCAGCAGATCCATTGCCAAGAGCAGACCAAAATTTTGTCCCCCAGTCTGTCACCTATACACGGTTTTAGGGAACTGCACATGCCAAAGCCTAACAAAGATCATGTGGAAAGTCAAACTGCATCTTTTCTGAGGAAGAGTCACTGGCACACTCTATGAATACCTAGCAGCAACGGAGAAATTTAAGCATGTGTCCTTTATATGCAAACAAAGCCCATACAGATCTTTGGTACCCGTCCAAACCTGCATCTTTTTATGTACATCATCTTCAGCCACGCAGAGAAAGTTCAGAAATTTTACTTGAGTGAGGAAAAACATGATGGCTCACACGCATTTTTAAACCCAATGAGAAACAGTGCTCTGTAGCAGTGACTGCACTGGGACTGAGCTGAATCAAAATCTGTATTAAGAGTTTCCTACAGACAGACTGCATGATCTTGACTACACAATTTCATTCCTCATGTCTGAAAACAGTGGCTACAGATGCCAACTGTACACTGAAATGAGTGAGAGCTGAGTGTTACAGCTATTTTGTGTGTGGAAAGCATATCTTAAATACTATTACTTCCATAACTGAAACCATGTAACTTCATGAACATTGACCTTCGTTCACACAGTGTGGAATTACATTGTGTTAGGGTGTGAAAGTCTTGGTAGAACCCTAGATTTCTGTAACTTACAGGTCATTCCAGAAGACAAGAATGTGTTGGTGATGGATTTTTAAAATTATAATTCTACAATTCTTCTTCTGCAACCAATATCCACCATCACTTGCCAGTTGTTTCACTGTGTTACATTTCACAAAATTAAACCTACAGCATGAAAGTCTGGTCAGCTGAAGCTGACAATACAGGCACTATGAATCCTGTATTTCTCCAGGGAATTACCTATTAGATCTTGCAATGTTTTTACTAAATATTTAAATCTATACTAATCTATTTAATGACTAAGACAAAAATTAACATACTGCATAGTATTTTAGTGTGATTTGTCACATAAATTACGATTGCTCTGCTCCACAAACAATCCAGATCTGAATGTCTCTTCAAAACAAGGTCAGCTGAAGAAATACCTCCTTTAGGAAGGAAGTGGATAATGCTCTCTTTCATCTACTTCTGAAACTCCCACCACCTCCTAGTTTGTATAGCATGAGAAAACACTTCTGAGAAAGGCTGCTGTAATATAAGAATAGAACACTGGGAGTCTTGGAATTGTTTAAAAGTGAAATAAAAATGTAGATATCAAATTCCTCAAAGCCACCGGCTTCAGCTTAGGGCTGGTCAAAAGCCCATTAAAACTATTATTAATTTACTGATTTGCTTAAGATCTGACTTTCATAACCACTGGGTATGTAATATGAGCACAACCACATTTTGGATTCAGTGTGATATGCCCCATTTCTCTCTCCAATTCCAGGGAAGGATCAGAGATACTACACGATGAATATGCTGCACTTAGCTGTCATTTTATTGTCCCTCTGTTTCCTGTGCAGTGTGGAATGTGCAGAAAAGCTCATTTCCGTGATGAGAAGAACAACACAAAATGAGCAGGGAATAGAAGCTAAACAACCATTATTAAATTCAATGTAAATTCATAGGGCTATCGTTTCTATCTAGTCCTTAAATATTCTGGTTGAACAAACATCCCTAGCACACCGTCACACCACATTTTCAACAACCCAGAGGACATGGCTGCTGATGTAACTGCATATAAGTCACACAATTGGTCTGGGACAATGTATGCTATAGATTCAGTGTAGGACTCTGTATGTGTTGCTGGGTTCTTACAAAAAAAAGACATTAATCACCATAACAGACACAAACCATCACTCTTCATACTCTCTGAACTGAGACATCAAATATACCCATCGCTAATTAAGATGATGACAGGGATTAAATTTAAAAGCCTCTATTTATTCCCCACTTCTTAAAATTACTCTTCTCTGTCCCAGTCTTTCCTTTTTCACAAATCTGGTAGTAAAAACGAGGCAGCATCTTCTGTGATCCTGCTCAGCAGTTTGTTGTTAAGAGAGGTCATTAAGCTATTAGCAGCTGAATGCTCACCGTTTGAGCACAACCAGCATGTATCTAGCTTTAGCTTTCTTTTCTAAGCCAGAAATACAAAATGATAGAGTGCAGAAAATGTAAATCATCAATGATGTAATAGTGACCTGCACAATACTTTGGAAGGGCTTAAGCATACATTAGCATTTTCTTTACAAAAAAACCCCTATTGTCCTATCCTGACACATGAATGCCTGCTTACTTTCTTCACAGCTTTCCAGAAACCTCTGTATCACGTAACATATATAGGCCCTCACATCTCTGTCTGGAACGAAAAAAAAAAAAAAAAAAAAAAAAAAAAAAAAAAAAAAAAAAAGGCAGTGATATTTTCCGGAATGTAGCTGAGCAGCCAGCAGGTTTTGACTCGTGGAGGATGGGACTGAATTATAAGAAATGGGGGGGGGGGGGGCTTAAGTTCTATTTTTTAAACATACTGTAAAAACCACTCGGCTACACTACCAGTGAATTCTTGTTCATGTTGGTAGAAGGAAATGTAAATAAGGAAAAAGGCCAAGAAAAAAGGTGCTTCCAGAGTGATTTGTGATAGGAAAATCTTGTGTAAGAATCACACCTAGCTACATATAAAATGACTCTGAATGGTTTATCTTCTACTTATTAAAAGAGGAATGAAGATGCCAAGAAACTTGAAACATCTGTACCTGGAAACTGCAGACATGGAGACCAAGTAGCATGGGAGAGCTTGCTGGGAGATCAGAATGCTCAGGGAGAGCAGAGATGGGCAGAGCTGCCCTAAAAACCAGATAGTATCACGAGGCAATAAGTAAACCCAGAGAAACAGCTGAGGAGAACCTCTTTCCAGAGGTAAACCTTTGCCTGTGTTTTTGAGTAGATTAATGAGCTGATAGATGGTGATGATTAATATTTTTAAAAGGCTTTATTAGGGAAAATTTGGAATGTTAATTTCTTATTTTCTGAACTTTGAGGTTTGTGTGTTTGTCAAGTTGTGCTTTGAAAAGCTCTTTGATCAAAAGTGGTTTGGTTTTTTAGGCAAAACATTTTCATAACATGCTTTGAATATGTTTCAATAGCCATTTCATAACAAACCATTATTGAGATTTCAGGAGGTGAAGTGTTGGAAAAGCCCAGCTTTTCCCACAGCTATTATTTTTCTCTGAAAGAAGCTCATGCTGGAATGAAAACACATTTCTTATTGAGCCTCAAAATATCCATCTGATAATCTGGGGGTTCACTATTATTTGAGATGGTGGTTCACTAGCACAAGAAAGATCTACTCAAACAGAAAGGATATCCAACAGTAAAAAAAGAGTTAATGATTGTTAAGAGATAATTTTAAGCAGTGACTTTTTCACCCTGAACCCTCGGTTAAATGTTCACAGGAAGAAGTCAGAAGGGAAAAGTCATCTCTTTGGTCATCTCTTTCTGACCAAAGACAGCATCTGTGTAGAAATAAGAGGCTTGTAAGGATATATAACATATCTTGTTCTTAGAAAACAACTATTCCTCATTTCTCCTCATGTTGCAATTGGCCTTTTTGACCAGCCTACTTTTGGCCCCTCTGTTTTACTTCCAGTGGCTACATAAAAAGGGAATTACAACCTAGCTGCATCTATAGTTTCATTGATGTTATCTTTACAATTCAATATTGAATTAACTGCAGTCTGACAAAAAGACATAACAGAAGAAAAACAATTTCTCTGTTTTAACTTAATAAACAAATACAACAGTACACTGAGAAAGAAATGGTTCTTTACAACAAAAACATTCAAATAGTTAAAATAATAATGCATATATTTCTGCAGGAAGAAACTAAAACCCATTACAGGTAGTTTTGGACCCAAGCTACAAGTACAGGGCAGATTGGTGAGAATATGTACCACTAGGACATAAATAACAAGGAAAATTCCATTTTAAAATGGCCACAAACAGGAAAACATGAATAGTCTTAATGCTTCTCATAGCAAGGAACAGCCACTTAAACGGTAAATGAAAATTTTAAAAACAAATGGAGTGTAACTTTAACTAAGGATTTGTTTTTCAAAGGCACTCATCTACATTATATGACTGGTAGACTTCAGTCCCTGTAGTGTAACATGTTCATATTAGAGCTCAGATTTTAGGGAGTACATGATGTTTTGATTGGAAACTGGATATAAGGAGACTCCTTCAAACAATAACTAAAATAAAGATACTGACATGAGGAATTCAGCCGTGGTTTCACATGCAGCCCAGGCAGTCTGGCAGCCCACTGACCAAGGCAGAGCTCCTGCACTCCCAGATTTTTCTGCTGCTGCCCCAGCACCAGCCTTGCCCTTGTCCCAGGGTGTCCCATGGCTCCTTCCCTCCACTACATGGCTCATTAGCAAGATTTCTGCCTTGGGGTTGTTGTTGCTTTTTATTTTGCCTATTTTTTTTGGCCATTTTAGTGAGTTTCAGTTAACAGAGAGGCCCAGCAAATGCCAGAGGCAGCACCACGGGAGTCCTGTTAGCACAGGGCACAGAGGAGGCACTGGGGACGGGTCCGTGCTCCTGCTTCTGTGCTCAACACCAAGCTCTATCCACTGAGGTCAACATGGATTGTCCCACTGACACCCAGGGGCACTTGGTTGGCATTTGGGGAGAGGGACAGAACAGCATGTGAAGCCCATCTTCACTCTACAAGCACTAGTGCACACCTACATAGGCAGCTGTGCCCATCAGCCAGGTTCCTCTTTGGAGTTACACTGGATGTCTCCATTAGGCAGCAGTGGACCTTGTACCAAATTTGTCATAAGGAATAATCTATGAAAAGCCACAACAAGCCTTGTATCCTCTTCTTGCCCTCAATATTATTTAAATAGACCAGTCCCAGGAGTCTTTTGGCTTGCTCCTTGTTTGTCCATATGGCCAACTCTTGAGATGCAGTATGTTTGGTCACTTTAATTCAGGCCAGAACAGCCTCCCTGAAACCAGAGCCCATCCTTCATTTCACAGTGAATTTTAAGCTGTGGTTAATTGTAGACAGCAGTAAGGTGAGAGTGAGCAGCAGTGGCACCCATCAAGCCATGAGCTGCACTGGATTTATAAAGAGGTTCTCAATTAATGCTTCTGCCTTTGGCATGCAGAACAAGTTTGCTCAAGAGCAGAAAAAGACTGAGTAATACAAAGCTGCACACTACAGAGCTGTATTGGCTTTTTCACATTGAAAAGCTTAATTAGTTATGTTAGTGTAGAACTAATAGCACATTTTTTATAATGGCTGTTTCTTTCCTAAACATTTTACATAAAACTCACAAGTTAGATATCATGTACGCTAAGAAAGTGAGAAATGCTTTCTCTGCTCTGGAGAAATCTTGGTCTAATTAGGTTGTTTGTTTTTTCTGTCTAGATGTTGAACTGGAAAGATTTTTGTCTTGGTTAGAATAAAAGATACCAGAAGTATCCATTCTTTTGGTTTTCAAAGTGTCAGGGACAAATCTGTTCTAACCACTGATTTGTAACATTAAAGTAGTAGTGACTAAACTTCAGTTAGATGTCCCATGCTAGATCTTTGGTTAGATTTGTAAAGCTGAGTATGCTAAACAAGACACAAATATATCCATTGGTTTAAAGAAAGTCATGAGGCTGGCAGAAGGGAAACTCTACCAAAATAGTGATGTATATTAATCACATCAGTAATTACACAGTATGCAATGTTCAGTGACTCTTTTCCTTATTTTGCTTTGTATAGTATTTACCAAGAAGTTACCTAAATAAAACCAGCTTCCATCCATGCTTGCTTTTTCAAAGATTTACACAAAAATTTTCTGTTTGTAAGAACGTGCCTGCCTGTGGCAACCCATTCACCCCAGCCTCCACAGCTCCCTGCGGTCAGGGGGGACAATGATATGACAGTGAGGACACAGCTCATGCCTAACCCAAAGGCTTCTGCACAGCCACATTTACTAATCACAGTGGTCAACTCTAATTACAGATTTGACCAAAGACTTCCAGTAACATGTTGGTGCTATTACAGCAAGAGGACACACTGCTGTAGATCATGCAACACTCAACAAATATTGATGTGAACTTCACACGCTGCCCCACAAGCACCTCTGCTTATGGCTGTGAAAAGCTGACCAGGGATGAAGTGCTTCAGGCACAGGAAGACCCTGGCTGAGCCAAGAAGAGAACCTACATGCATCATGCTATTTGATTATTCAACATCCCAAGTTCTTTTTTTTTTTTTTTTTTTTAATTACATTGCTGCTGTTATCTAAGTATACCTGAGATACAAACAGCAGGCACAGCTCCTGCATCTCACACAAATTTAGAGCTGGACAGGTCAAAAAACAACCAAAGGAAAATTAATGGTTGGGAACTTTTCAAAAGTGACTTAAAGCCTTTTTAAAGAAGAGAAAGAAGGCACAAAGAGCCACCATAATGTCTGAAACCGGACAGAAGCCTGGAGCTGAGTCTCTAAGCTCTGCTGAGGTGTCCTAACAAACAGCTGCCTCCACACAAAGCACTCTGTCACCCCAGGGCCGTGCACCCACCTTTGCCCAGCTGAACACCCTAGACACCTGATACCAAGTCACACACACTTGTGACAGCACCCATACCCCTCTCCCCTTCAATGCTCAGTGATATACCTTAGATGACACGGCCCAGCTTCAGGAGAAGGGGGCTGCAAGTCACCCTCCCCACACTGTACCCCAGCATCCCCCTTCTCCCTACAGCTACAGCTTCATTTGGCTTCGAGGCACTCTGTTTCCCTTCCTGAAAGCAAAATGAACAGGCAACTTGATAATCAGGCTTAAAACACCTCCTAGACTGAGTGCTGCAGGGAAAAAAAAAAACAAACCTTATCTGGATATGTCCAGGGACACAGCCTGGAGAGGTGGTGATCTGCACCCTCAGCACTGCTATGGCTCAGCACCATACCAGGAAGGTGCAGGAACCTAAGCAGGCATCTCCAGTCCCCAGCTTTAGCCTCAGGCACTGATATTAGGTTCTGGGCCTTTAAAAATAGTATTTTGAAAGATAAATATACAGATAGATTTTTTTTTAAATCAAGATACAAATTTTCTTTAGAAAGTTTACTTTGTTCTTTTATTATCTGTACATGAACTATGTGGAGCATTTGTTTAGGATCTGTAAGAATCTGTTTCTCATAAGCAGCTTGGCCTTTTGTCTTTATTAGCTATAACATTCATAGAGAAAACATTGTAGTATCAAAAAGAATCATTATTACTTTATCACATGGGTGATTACAACTGAGATAAGTAGAGGCTCATTTGAGAGAAACTGAAGGGGAAGTGGAAGCACAACTAGATCAGAGTGTGCCTCTATTTAAATCAGGCATTCATGGAGATTGATTTTTAGCAGATTTTTGTAGTTCAGACAGCTCTACTTTAAGGACAAAAGAAGAGGGGGGAAGTATGGAAAGAGATGGAGAAGAGAAGACAAGCAAGCACAGCACAGGAATAACATGGGTCACCTGTTGGGCTGGAGTCACCTGCCACATGCACATGGCCCTTCTCAAAAAAATGTAAACATGAACCCAGCCCTGGGACAAGTATCCCCCTTGACACAGAGCATGTCAAAATGGGGTTTGCCCACCAGAGCTTCCAGGTGGAAGCCAGTGGTGGAACTCTCCAAGTAGAAGTGAGGACAGATCCTGCCCTTGGCTGCAACGATGAGTTGGAGGCAAAGCACCTAGGCAGGGAGGTAATACTCCTGCTAGTGGGAATAAAATAAAATAAAATAAAATAAAATAAAATAAAATGCCAAATACAGCTCTGACTCTAATACTAGGGCAAGGTAATAACACAGGGGGACAGAAGAGGTCATCTAGATCAGAGCAATGGCTGCTGGAGGGCAGATTACATCCTTCCAGAGCTGGTAACTCTGAGGACAGTGCAGGAGGGTGCAGGGCCAAACTTTTCCAAGCATCCTCACCAGTAATTCCAGAAAGCAGGCTGCCTTACCAAGATCCTGAAGAAAACTCTTATCTCCAGCACTCTGGGGAGAAATAGGGAGACATCAGCCTATCCTGTACTAGTCAAGCTGTTCTGCTTCCAACATCCTTGCCATCTCAAGCATCTCCATAGAGCTCTGTTGCAGCCCAGAGATGCACACCTCTGCTTAGCAGAATAACCCATCACAAACATCCAGCTATGGCAGCTCCTGTACCTAGACAGACAAAGGTCTGGCAACTGCCCCATCTCTGTTTTTCTGCTTCCTGTTTGATAGACCCTTTAGGGAAGATTATTGCTGATCTATGCTAGAAAATTTCTCATGTAATTGAAACATCAGGGTAGTGTTGTCTGCCCAGTCTAACTTTTTCTTCAGGAATTTCTGGATGCAATTATCCCTTGTGACTAATAAAAACAACAGCTTAATTGCAAATACATGGTTAGAAATGTCATTTTCTGTTTAAACATAACATGCCTGTCTCACTATTTCAGATCAAATGGACTGCCCTTCCTGGGAGCAGCCAAGAGAATTCAAGGAGCAAAACCAAGGTAGGGATGACAGGAGCTAATTATCCCTTCCCCAGAAATTTTGCTGAGTGCTTCAGACTTGACCTACCATTACAGTCTTGAGATAATCCTAAAAAACTCTTGTAATCATCTGCACTCCAAGACACCTTTAAACCCAGCAGCACTGCAAGCCTCTGCCAGACACAGGTCTAATGGCACCTCTGCCATCCCTGTCTCCAGTCACCAGGCTGCATGAGCAAGAGCAGGGCCACAGCATGACCACAGGAGCTACTCAGCATCTGTCCCCTGCATTCCAGAAGGGAATCACATTTCAGGGAAAAAACACCCTGTAAGGGTTTGGTTGGGGCACACTTATTTTGCAAACTTCTGGATTAAATCCCTTTGATTTTATATATCTCTATGTACACACACCAAAATTTCTACATACAGACATGTAAAGACCAGGAGGAAGAGGAGAGTGAATCTTGGGCTTTGAATCCCTACAAAATCTTCCCCCTCCTAGCTCCTTTTCAAATACTTGTATTATACTAAAAAGAAGAAAGCTGTTTTAAAGTCCCAAATTCTGAGAAATAAGAGCTACTGGCAAAACACGACGAGCTTCAGCAGTTTGTAAACATAGTACAATCTGCACAACTTCATTAGAAACCAACCATAAGGTAGTAATAATTTCTTTTTAAAAGTAATATTAGGCAACTAGCACCCAAACAATCCCAGGAAATGGCCTAAAAATTGAAAGGTTGGGTACTCTTCCACTAGTGCTACACAAGAGCCTTGAGCTCATAAAGTCAACAAATAATGTCCTTCTGTCCTCTCCTATGTGAAAAAGGATTCAATACGATCAACATTGTCCACATTCACCAAAATGAAAAAGAATTCCCACATTATGTCATGAAATATTTAAATTTTATAAATTTAGAGAGTTTAAATATAGTTCACTAGTATTAAGGTAGCAAAAGTTAAATGAAGAAAAAAAACAGACATCTAAATAAACTCCCTGCAGTCTGTGAGATCACTTCACCTGAAGTACAAGGATGTACTTTCCTTACACTAAGCCAAGGCAAAACTAGACTATTTGAGAACCAAAAAAAAAACTTGGATCCCAGTTCTCAGGCCCACTCACAAATGGTTCCTGTCTTCACAACAGAGGTAAGCAGTCTGCTAGTTCCAAACACCACAAACCCAGGGGAAGCCCAGATAAACCCTGAAACTTTGTGGCTGATGCTTTCCTTTAATTTATCATGCAGCACATTCACTTTGGGTTTTGAATGATTTACTACCAATACAGCTTAACTGTACTAAAGTTGAAATCAACCTATTGCCATGTATTGAAACAATTTTGGCCTTTCTTTAGCCTTCAGACAACACCACTGTAAGTGCTGGCACCAGCTTTGGTGTCAGCAGAATGCACATTTCTATGTGTACTCTAAATTAAATATGTATGAGAGCCTGAGAACCACAACGACAATTACTGCACTTTGGAACAAAACTTGGAATATTTCATCTGGCAGAGTTCAAAAGACTTTTCAGCTGAGAGCAGCTGCAGCTTGGTTAGCACAAGAATGGATTGATTGCAATTCATAACTTGGAATACGGATTAATGCAATATTCATGGAAAAGGATGTGTGCAGAACTCCATATGGCCAGTGGATCTCTGAAAGCATTTTGCTTCAGGAAAGACTCATGTCACTAAAGTGGATTTGCCTTTACTGTGTCCAAGTTAGGAAGGAAGGAAGCTATTTTCATTGCTTAGCTGATATTCAGGTTGGGGGAGTCTAAAATTCCCTACCCAAGAAGTCTGGAACAGCCTTGCTGGTTCCTAAAGCAGGGTCTAGGGTTTAATTGCCTCTTTATTTGTGCCTTGAAGACTGCACGATGCATTAGATCTGTCCAGAACATCCTCACAAATCCTCTGAGGAGGCCCTCAAGATCATACTTGCTGTCCACATAGACAATAATTGGGATCTACCCACAGGCCAGCTGGACTCTTGATAGTAAAAGAGCCATCACACATCACACCACACATCAAACACCCAGCAGCTTTGTACAGTGTGAATAACCACTTTGATGACTGAATAAGCCATCAGACACACTCAGACAGGCTCAGACAGATGAGATGAATGCAAACAGAGCACACAAACTCTGGGACTCGCAGTTTTCTATCAAAGGCTAAACAGGGCATTGCAAACTCCCTTACACTGAGTACCAGGGGGAGGCCAGCCAAACTCACACACTTAGTTATCTGGCACCTGCTTTCTTCTTGCTCTGGCACTACTGAAGATCTTAAAGTCAAGACTGAACAGTGTATCTGGCAAATCTCAGTTGGGGAGACAAAACAGAGGGGACAAAAAAAATGTGATGCCAAATTGCACTCTTAGCTGGATCCCCACTACTGTTCACATGGCTTTGTTTCAAAGTACTTCAGGAAAATACTAAAAATTAGATTTATCCTGGATCAAAGAATGACTGACGTTGGAAGAGACCTCGGGGGGTCATCTGGTACAACCCCTTGCTCATCCAGGGCCACCAAAGAGCAGCTGTCCACTAACATGTCCAATCAAGTTCTAAGTATCTCCAAGGATGAAGAATTTATTGCCACTCTGGGCTCACCCTCACAGTGAAAAACTGTTCTCTGATGTTCAGATGGCACAAGTTTTTCTGTTTGTGGCCACTGCCTCCTGCTCTGTCACTGGGCAGCACTGGAAAGAGACTGGTGCCATCCTGTTTACACCCTCCCTTCAGATATTTGTACATGTTGATGAGGTCCTCTCCAAGCCTTCTCTTCTCCATATTGAACAGTGCCAGCTCTCAGCTTTTCCCCATCAGAGAGATGCTCCAATCCCTTCAGCATCTTTGTGGTCACACACTGGACTCTCTTCAGTGTGTCCATGTCTCTCCTGTTACCAAAGAGCCCAGAACTGGACACAGCACTCCAGATGTGGCCTCACCAGAGCTGAGTAGAGGGAAAGGACCACGTCCCTCCACCTGCTGGAAATACCTCTCCTAATGCAGCCCAGGGTACCACTGCTCTTCTTTGCCACAAGCACACATTGTTGGCCCCCCAGGTCCTTCTCTGCCAGGCTGCTTTCCAGCATGATTGCCCCCAGCACATAGCAGTACCCAGGGTTACTCTTCCCCAGGTGCTGGAATTTGCACTCCCCTGGCTGAACTTCATGAAGTTTCTGGATAAAAGATGCTGCACAAAGGTGCTGATGTTGGAATGAGTAACAGCCATTTGCTTTGCAAATTTGGATCACTATGGTAGGCTTCATGCACATACATCATTCTTCTTCCAATGGGCTGAAATACTGCAGCTCTACTAATACATGAGGCCTCAGTTTAACATTTGAAGTAAATAAAATTCTCTTGAAAAGAAATATAGTTCTGCAGGAGGATCCACAAGAAAGGCAGACTCAAATTATCTGAGTTAGAATTAAGCCAGGATACTGGAACAGGTAACCACCCTCACCACATGGACATCAATATTATTTTGAACAATTAGAAATACCTTTGGGAAATAAACACTCACCAGTCAAGACTACCTCCCACTGCTCAGCAGGGAGGATGCTCTGCAGAACCTTCAGCTCACTCCCTCCTTGCACATGCCCAAATCAGGAATCTCAGCCCTTCCAAAAAACATCAGCCCACAAAGATTAAGTAGCTTGAGAAGAGGAAAAGCGAGTTAATAACAGTAGCAGTGAGACACCTAATGCACTTCCCAGGCATGTATTGGGGAAATAGTTAAGCAAACCGCAGCCCACTTAAAAATGTGGCCTAGTTCCCATAGTTTCATTTCTGTCAGGAGGATTGTGCTAAACACACTTTCAAAGGCTTATTAGAGGCATTCTGCCACCCAACATGCAATCACTTTTAATGACTTGACTTCCCTTTACACTACAGAGGCTGTTGTCTTTCCCTTGGATTGGTTTTACTGGGTGCATGGTACACCTTCACACCTTTCCCTCCTCTCACCTAATCTCTTCCTACTTTTCTATCCTTTCTGTATTTTCTGATGAAGTGCAAGCACACTGGGAGCACCAACTCACTCCAGAAGGGGCTGCGATCTCACGTACAAATTTCCAGTAAAACCACAGTGTAGCCTGGGGAAACAGGAGCGTGCTTAAAGCAACTTGTGCAGCTTGCTAGAAATCACACCAGCTGTTACATGGAGGAAGGTGTGATTATTGCATGCTGTTATCTAACTTCTGAGAATCTGAAGGAACATTTCTCAAACTGAAACAAAATCAGGGAAAAAGCCCCCGCCGATTTCAGAGGGTCAGCAGTCCAGCTCTAGGTGTTCAGTGCTCAAGGTTGATGCTTCCTTGAAGTTCTATCCAGAGGTTAAAAGTAGTTTGGCAAAATAAATCTCAAATTTTTGTATTACTGTTTCTTCTCAGTGTTTATGAAATGTACATTTGCAGCCTTCACAGAACAGTAAGCCTTCAGCCAATCTTCATATGATGTTCCTGAAAATAAACTTCTTACTGATTTGCTTTTCAGCAACATCCCTGGATGGCAGAGGCTGTGATAACTTTCTACAGCACTTTATTGTGCTCTTAAAGTTGATTGTTTTCTTTGTATCAGGTCCTCTAAGGCATACTGAAGTGATCTAAGATTGGGCAGATCTGATTTGGGGAGACAAAAATTACCAGACTTGATGCTACACTGCATTCCAGTTTGTGAGTCTTCTTGTTCTTCACATGGCATTGCTTCAAACCGTATTTAAAAACTAGGGTCTCTCATAGATCCATGGATTAAAAAATGTTTTGTGCTGCCTTGTCAGGACTACTCTACAACTACACACATTGCTTCTCATGGAAATAGTCCACAGATAATTAATCAAGCTTTTTCTCTTCTCACAAGTAGCTACCAGTAAGACAAGAGTGCATGGACTTAAGTTCTGTAAGAGGAGGTCTAGGTTAGATATTAGGAAGAAATTCTTTACAGAGAGGGTGATCAGGCACTGGAATGGGCTGCCCAGGGAGGTGGTGGATTCTCTGTTGCCGGAGATTTTTAAGAAGAGACTGGATGTGGCACTCAGTGCCATGGGCTGGTAACCATGGTGGTAGTGGATCAAGGGTTGGACTTGATGATCTCAGAGGTCCTTTCCAACCCAAATGATTCTGTGACTCTGATTCTGTGAAAGCTGTCTGTCCCACCACCACTTTTTAAACAATATGCTAGAGACTGTGTTTGTTGTCTTCTTAAAGTAATTTTCCCTGCACTCAGGTTATTACTCCTCCAGGAACTTCTGTGGTTTTCCGCACACTGCACCTGCCAACTCCTTCCCTCTCCTAAAGCTCAAGAGCTTTCCAGGTGGGTTAGGGCTGTGTGAGGTTGTGGAAGAAGACCCAGAGGTGGTAGAAGAAGAGCTAGAGATTGCTGGGAGCTGCAGAGTGAGACCATCCCTCTGATCTCCACCTGCAGCCATCACGTGAGGGAAATTAGTTAACTTTCCTCAAACGCTCAAAACTCTACTTCATAGTATCTTAAAAAGGCCCATGAAGACCCTACCTCCGTGGTACTGACATCCGATGCAGAAAGCAAAAGGTCACCAAAAAGCACCAGTATCACCCTCACACATGGCAAAGATGGATACAGCCTGAAGCCCGCTCTCAATCTCTACCACCCAGAAATTCAGCCAAATGAAAAGCAAAGCCTTCCCTCCAGGAAAACCAAACAAAAGCCATGTGTCTTGAACCCTCATTGTGTCCGGAGAGGCACAGGGAGTCTGCCAGAACAAACAAGTTCCAGAGTCAAAGGATTTCCGCTGAGAGCTCTCTGCAACCAGTCCTCCTCGGCCCGGCCCCGCGCGTCCCAGCCAGCTCCCGCTGCACAAACCACGGCACAGAGGCCTCCCAGCACAATGACACATTTGACAGCTTTGCCAAGAGCGCTTGGTAAGGTGCCAAAGAAACAAGCGGCGTGCTTTCCTGAAAACAGCAGACACGCTGAGGAGGAATACTTGAAATGCTCCTTCTGGTAAACCTGAGTGGGCCTCGGGCCCATGCAGAGAAGCGCTTTGGTTGCCATCCCAAGGGAGAGCAGCAAAGGGGCTCCACGTGGCTTCTCCCTCTCCAGAGGAGGCTGATCCACTCCCAGTGGCACTCAAGGCACCTGCATTGAAGAGGGATCACCACTTTCTTGCGCTGAGCTCATTTTGAAGATATTCTCAGCCACCAAACTTCAACTGATGCCCTGAGGTTGCCTTGCCTCAGTCGGCAGCGCTGCAGGACCCCGGTGCTCAGCACCAGGCTTTCATAAAATCACAGAATCATAGAAAGTTAGGGGTTGGAATAGACCTTGAAAGATCATCGAGTCCAACTCCCTCTGTCAAAACAGGGTCACCTACAACAGGTCACACAGGAATGCGTCCAGGTGGACTTTGAATGTCTCCAGGGAGGGAGACCCCACAACATCCCTAGGCAGACTGTTCCTGTGCCCTGTCACCCTCACAGTGAAAAAATTCTTCCTAATATTTATACAGAACCATCTATGCTCCAGTTTACAACCATTTCCCCTTATTCTATTAATAACCCCTGAGAAAAGCTTTACTCCATCCTCCTGGCACTAACCCCTTTATAAACACTGATGAGGTCAGATTTCACTGCATCTCCTTGTCACCTAAAGGGAAAGCCTCAAGCCTGGCTCCAGCTGCTCCAGTGGGGAGTGCCACAGCCACCAAGATCTCTCAGCCCAGGTGGAAAAGCACCATGAGAAAACGACAGATGCCCTTGAGACAACACCAGGTATTTCAGCAGCTTGATCAGGGAGATTCCCACTATGCTGAAGGACACAAAGATGGACGTTTTCATCCAAAGCAGGTGTCACCCCAAAGCACCAACCCTGAGTGAGGGCACAAAGGCTCAAAATAATTAATAACTCATGTGTCTAGAACCCACAACCCTGTCCAGGTTTTCTAACTGTAGGGAAAATCCCAAGGAGGAGCAAACACTTACATGCATCAGAGCACTTCCTACACCTCACTGAAAAAGGAGGAAGAGTTTTAAGTGACTTATGGAGCAAAGTGGAACAGACACTGCTACACATGAGTACGAGTGTGTGTCATGAGTGTATGAAATGCATGCATCAGAAGGTTTCCTGTGTATTTACCTAAGGCATCTCTCTGTTTCTAAACTTGTATCTTGCAGGAAGGTTTTGATAGCATGAGGCATGTATCAACTCTGTTTTTAAGACAGTTGACTTCTGTCTGGTTTACACAACTCCCTCTCATTTTACAGAAACTCAAGCATAATGGAAACCTCTTCTTCCGCTGCTTTTATGTGCCATATCCTTTCTTGCTATTTCTTCTTAAAACACATTGATTTTTTTATCTAAAATCTGGATGCAGGACTTTGCATCCAGAACTTTGCAGATGGAATGCATAATTGAACATTATATTCCACTCTTGAGAGACACACCATAAAATTAATATTTGAACCATATTCTCGCTGATCCAGGGGAAGAGAGCAAAATAACATAAAGAAAATATTCTAAAGCAATTTGTGGCCTATCTACCTACAGAATACTTCCCAGACATTAGCATAGTAAAAAGAAGACTTAACATTAACAAAAGGTGTTTTTTAATTCACAAGCAGCATTACTCTGTGCTAGATTGGTTTGCGGAATTTAGGAGTTAAAGATTTAAACGGGGTTTGGGGAGATGGGAGAAAAGAGAGTGGGAAAAGACCAGATTGCAAGCAATGGACCCGATCTCCCCTCTCACCCCCCAGCACACAATCACAACTGTGCAGTGGGGAAACACAGAGCAAGAGACTGCTTGACACCAAACCACACTGCAGATGGGACCACAGCAGGGTCAGCATTTCAGAGCATGGAGGTCCTGGCCTCATAAAAGGCTTTCGAAATGCTTAGGACAAAAGATTATGGGTAACATTGGATGCAGTACTATTCTAAAGCCAAACAGAAAGTGTGTGTGTGGGGGGGGAATGAAAAAAGTATAAACAGTATTCAAGGGAGAATTAGGATCTGGGGAAACAGAAAAAGGACGGTTATTACTAATCAGCTACCTCAATCATTACCACAGCCATGAAACTAAGATATGAAATTGGAGTAAAAAATGCCTCATATGGGGCTGTTTTGCCCTGGGATATTGGTGTGAACAAAGAGATGTCAAATCATTACATTTTGAGCAGATGCCAGATAGTCTCAGATTTCAGAGTTAGCATCCAGAGTTTCTATTTGTGTCCAAAACTCTTTCTAGAAGTAGGAATAATTAATTTGAACTTTATCACAGGAGCACTGAAGCCTGATCATGATACCTACTCGAATCCAAAAACATCTGAGTTCAGTATAGGCTGAGTTTTTGTGCATTGCTGGGCCTTCATTTTCCATTTTCATCAGTTTTCCCTAGTTAAAATGTAGAAATCTGGTATTTGTGGATGCTGAAATACATCTTTAAAGGCCTACAACAGGCAAATGACAATGTTCTGCAGTTGTAAACAAACAGCTTAAAATGGTGGCCTGAATGGAAAATTGCTTTTTTTAACTGGCCTGACATCTCTGCAGTCATGCCACTAATGGTACTCACGGACATGGTGCAAAGAAGATGCATTATTTTATCCTCAGAAATGGCTGAAGGTCATAACCATGACCAGCAATTGTCAGAGTAATTAATGTTAGAAAAGGTGCAGGCAACAGGTCCACTTACACCACCACATCTGCAGTTGAGATGTTTATTGGTCACAACTTGACATTAAAAGGCCTTCTAATTGGCAAGGATTCAGTCCTTCTGATCTCAGGGAGTTTCATTGTGAGGGTGTCGAAATCTCCTACCTTTCCTTATGTATTTCAGAAAGCATGCACTGCCGTGCAAGGTGGCAGTGAACAAAAAGAAGGTGAATTCCTCTCTCTGGCCTGCAAAACAAAAGGACCTCCTCCCAATGCCTAGGTTAGGGGTAAAACCACACATCCCATGGAGAGCCTCGATTTCCTCCCTAACTGGTCACCCTCTCCAGTGACCAGCAGCCAGGTACAGAAGGCATTTCTGCAATCCACCTTTCACCCTCCTGTACCTTTTCCCAGTGCAGGAGCCAGCCAGCAGTCCCCCAGCAAGAGGGATGGGGCTGCAGCAGTGGGTTAGGGCACAGGTGCCTCAGCGTGGTGCTGCTGGGCCACAAAGCACACACATGTGGCCAGTGTTCAGGGTTCTGCCCGCACACAGAGCCACGATGGGGATGGGACATTGCCACTCCCTTGTCACCCACACTCTGTCACCTCCCTGGCTCGCCCCCGCTGCCGCTGCCTGGGGAGGAAGCACCATCTGTTGCTATGCCAGGGATGTTCTGGCAAAAAAGAAAAAGAAACGTTTCCAAAGAGCTGCACATTTGAGAAGGCACTTTAAAAGCCCAGATCTCTTTGTTTAAAGTCCAACTGAAGACAGACCCATATGCTCTGTATATTATTTATTAGTTATTGTCTTATTTAATCCCCTTTGGAAAGGCAACAATAGAGGAGTTAGAGTTTGTTGGGGTTTTTTGGTTGGCTTTTTTTTTCCCCTAAGCTAGTGATATTCTTTTACTTAGAAACAGAAAGCACAGTGTACCATACATTTAAGTACCAGCACGGGTGGGTCACTGTTACCCACAATATTTCCTCCAGTTCTGACTCAGTACTGGTCACTGTTCGTGATGCATCAGTCACTGGTACTCTGCTTGGGAACACAGCTCTTTGCCCAACTACCTGAGCTCAGTGGGTGCATCTCTGGCCTCAAGCACAAGTGCACCTTTCCTGACCACTCTTGAAGAACAGAGCAGTTTGGTGCTGGGAAACAAGGTTCTGGGAGAGTGCAGGTATCTCACCTCCCATGCACCACCACACCAGTTTGAAATTCTCACCTTCAGGCCAGCCTCCAAATGAAAACCAGGAGCAGACTTCCAAAAGGGAAGGAAAAGGTTATCACCACCCTAAAGTAAGTGTGACCTGGTCGTGCTCTTGCTGAGCAGCATTACCATCTTCAGAGAGAAATTAATGTTACATCACATCCTCCTGATGAACAGGAGGAGGCTTCTGTTTTTCATTATCAGATTTCTTAAAAAAAGAAACAGAAAAAATCCCCCTACACCACCACTGTGCTCTCATGCTAGGTAAAAGCCTCCTAAAGAAGTAGAAAGATCAGCAGTCTACTGCTCTCCCACACTGGGGTAAACCACCCTCAGGCAAGGGGCAGTTAGTCACGTCTGCTGAGATTTTTGTTCAAAAGAGACATTTGCTTTCAGGGAAGACATGCCTAAGAGTCAGAGTGCACCCTGAAATCAGATTTTACTCCTTTAATAGTGGGCTCAGGCACCTGGAATGTATATGTACAACAGCTAACCCCCAGTTAAGCTTGTAAAAAATCTTTTTTTTTTTTTTTTTTTTGAGGGAGTAGTGACTTTCCCAGTATTTTTCATGTTAGAATAAATTAACTTAAGTGTGCATGGAAGGTAGGAATACATATGACTGAAATGAAAAGTCAGGCTAAAAATAGCACTAAACCAATTGCATTGTTCATAGTGAGGGAAAGGAAACCTGGGGGGAAAAAAAGAAATATATTTAACAGCTGTCTCAACATAATGTCAGATTTATTCAAGATTTCTAAAATGGTCTTTGACAAGCCTTGACTCATTGTGTAGGGCTGGAAAGGGTATTGAGGGTGGACTATTTCTTGTGATTTATAAGAGACCACTGTGACTAGTTTGAAAAACCTGCATACAAGTGCAGTAAATTAAAACAGAAGCCTACATAAGACATGTACCTTACAGACAAAAGGCTTAAAGCATTTTTCAGTCTGAATCACCAGAGTGTGGTTTTGCAAAGGAAAATCAGTTTCAAGAATTTCTGCTAGCCAACGATGTGTTCTCCAATATTTAGAATAACTGATTTCTTCCATTAGCACATTTTGGAAATTAAAACCTAAACTCATGCAGCTGTATCATGCTTCCAAAGGCACTGTACTTGGACTCTAACAAAAATTGCAGAAGTTTTCAGTGGTTCATTAACACTGGATCATGTAGTAGTCTCATTTACTGAAAAGCCTGCATGGCACATACAGCAACTTCTAAAGTACAACTTAAAAAGCACTATAGCCTGCATATGCAGAATAGGGAAAAATGAAACCATGTGCATTTGATCAAAGATGGATGTGTTGGCCTTCCCCATAGCTCTGAGAGATAATTGCAGAAATTTTAATATAAAGTTTGAACATTACCTAATTCATCAACAGAACCTTGCACAGACTGTACCATAAAAAAAAAATAAAAAAATTCTCCAGACATCTTCATGGAAAGCAAGAGGGAAGTGAAAACCCTGCAGCTAGAGGTGCTCTGCATAAGAAGTGCATTAGTTTCACAGATCGAAGAGAAGTCAGATTGTGATCTTCCTTAAAAACCTGGTTTTCCCTCTCCCTCCAGGCAGATACTCACATTCCCCTGCAGAGTCCAAGAAATTACTGAGCGCGGTGGGAGTTCACTCCAACTTCCACAGCCCATGAGTAAATCAATACAGGCAGCCCCTTTGGCTTCTACCACATGTCTGCAGAGGTATGTGATCTACACCAAATACATTGGGAAAGACATAATACCCTTACTCTGATGCTCCAGCACCCATTTGGGTAGCCAGCACGACTGGACATACAAGAAGGACCATTTTTCTCTGGAAGTGTGACACAGAACTTGTGATCAAGCCTGAAATCCTTCATTTTACATCATCTAGGGAATATGAGAGCAGTAGCTGGTGATGTCCTACCAGAGAACAAACTGAGGGAAAATGGCACCATATGAATATGCTTTGCTTCCCATTACCTGGTCATTATGGCAGCTCATGACTTGTGTAACACCTACCTGAAATCACATCTGGGAATTCAGGAGCCAAAACTCTCCCTGATAGTTATTGCCCAGACTACAAGATGGCCCTGCAGCCTCTATGTCACCATGCAAATCTGGGGGATCCAAACCAAGAAAACCTTCTGGACACTTGTACAGAGTTGTAACACCCCTTTTCAGTGATGGGGCTTTATTAGCTGGTGCTTACAGAGGAATGACCAGGAACAGACTAGCTGATACTCTGAACGAAGGTTTGGCAGCTCTTCTTTGTATAATACAGCAAGGAAGGCAAAGGGCTGGAGGAAAGGGAAGTCACCCCAAAAGAAAAAGAAGAAACTGACAAGCGAGAGAAAGAGCTGAGACTTCCAGCCACTTCATCATTTCCTATTATACACCTCATAGCTAGAAAAAAACATGCTTGGGCCACTTCTTGCCTGATGTGACTATTTCTACAGGAATGAAATATTTTCTTGAGAGCGCCTGCTCCCCTTTGCCTGGCACAACTATAGTCAAGAGATTTCTGTATTAAACCTTGGGGAAAAGTTACTAAGTCATCCATGGCTCAACCCTTATTCCACAGAAACTGTCACAGAATAGTCTGAGTTGGTCAGCAGACCAGCTGCTCCCCACAGAGAGCAGGGATATCAGGTTATTCAGACCCCTGTCCAGCCTGACCTTGCATGTTTCCAGGGACAGGTCGTCTACCGTGTCTCTAGGAAACCTGGCCTGGTGTTTCACCATCCTCACTGTAATTTTTTTTTCCTTATATCTAGCCTAAGTCTACCCTCTTTTAGTTTAAAATGATTACCCCTTGTCCTATTCCAGCAGGGCCTACTAAAAAGTTTCTCCATGTTTCTCATGAACATTTTCTTATAAGCTCATTTAAGCACTGTAAGGCTGCAATAAGGTCTTCCCAGAGCCTTCTTGTCTCCAGAATTAAAAACCCCAGCACCACCTCCAAACCTGAGGAATTATAATTGTTTGCAGCAACTTCTCCCCTTTTCTGTGTCAGGTGTCACGGTTTAAACAGCTCAAACCAGGACATCAGGTAAAATAAAGATGCCTTATTTTGAATCTATATACATAACTATATAAGCTGAGCTTCAAGTCAGTGCAGCTCCACCAGAGAAGAATTGCTGTAAGAGATTATAATCAAATGCAAAGTGTCTTATATCTGCCAGAATTCTTACATGTTGCTCTAAAATGATGGGTCAATTATCCTAGTGCTATGTTTTTCCTGGGCTGAATGAGGATAGTAAGTTGAGATCTCATCAATCACTCCAGCTCCTATTGCTCCTGCAGAGAGAATTGTTATGGAACCCGGGTTTACTGTAACTGAACAGATGGATTCCAAAAGTCTGGGACATTCTTGCAATGGAAAAGCTGATGAATTACAGAAGAAAAACATATGCCACTTATTTAACCTTCTGATTTTCTTTGATTCATTTCTAGGACAAGCAAACAAATCTCAAAAGAGAAAAATAAAATAAATAAGAAAAAATATGCAAACAGTAATGCAGCTTTCATTTCTGCATTTCACACTGTAGTGATTCCTTCCATGCCAGTACACCGACTGCTCCCTGATACCTCAAACCCCTAGATTTTACCCTGATTTCTGGAAAGGGTGGGATTTACTTAGCAGCAGAGCCCAAGTCTCCACTTCTTCCCCCTAATTTTTTTTCCCCCACTAGCCAGCGACATTAACATTTGACAGAATAGTGGCCCAAGAGAATACATTTCTATCTGAGGATTGGCAGCTCAGCAGGGGACAGAAACCCAAAGCTGTGCTCCAGTGGCTAATAGCAGCTGTGGGAGCCTCCACAGTGGGAGTCTTTTCCTCCCTGGGTTAGAGGGCTGGCAGGGGAAGGCAATGTGCAATTGAAGGGCCTGGGAATACTGCAGGGAATGCAGGACACTTGGCAGGAAGGTTGGTTACACCTCTGGAACAGACACCTGTGCATGTTTGCACTAAAAATAAGAATGGATTTTTTTTTTTTCTTCCCCTCCTCTAAATAGGAAAGAAACAACTGTGGACATGCACTGTGATGAAGCTGAGGATGCAGTCTCTGTTGGATGTGTAAAGAAAACTTTTGTATTCATCCTTTCCTCTGTGTGCATGTGTGTGTGTGCATGCACACAACCAGAATATGTTTATGCACCCACAGCACGCACCAACACACGTCCACACGCAGGGGAACAGTTAAACACAGGAATTATTACAAGCATATCCATGCACAAAGGCAAAATCTGAGATTTCCAACAAAGCTTGAGCAATTTGGTGTAATAAAAAAGGGCTCCTTGCAGCAAAGCGTTTAACAAATGGCAGGCTGTGTCCAAGGGTGCTATTACCCAAGGAAGCCCAGGGATTTGGCTGGAGCATTCCGTATGAACAAACAGCCCGAAGATTTGGTAGGGTAAGGACTGGATTCAGCACAATCAGAAGGCTTCACTTCCTCTGAATCCCTATATATATTTCAACCCTGGAGCACATGAAACTGCAGTATTTTTCCATACTTTAAAAGTAATTCCCTTGTGAGAGGAATCTAATTTCTGAAAATTATGTATCCTCTCAGTATTTTCAGTCAAGGTCTCAACACTCTCAGGATCACTGGCAGAAAAACCTGAACTAACTAACCTTTCTTTTTAATTTATTTTCACTATTAATTATCTTTCTGTATGCCAACCAGGCAAGATTAAAAAACCTAACAAGAGACCTCAACCACTGGCTGTTCTAAATAGCCAGTAGAATTATAAATGAGGGCTTCGACATTGACTATCTTCTAGAAAACATCTTTTTACTTTCCCCTATAACCTGTAATTTGAAGTATTTGCAAATCCTCTCACCTTGAAGAAAATATAATATTTACAGCATGTTTTCTATTCTAGGAGCTCAGAATTCCTCCTAGACTCCAACTCATACATCACTTTTTTTGTGTCGAACTCCGACCTCATCTCCATTTGCATTCCCTACTCTGATGAAGCAGCTCTTTCTGATTACACTGGTAAAATAAATCATAGAAAATTGGAATTCCAAGGAAAAGAACATTTCATGTTTCGTCATGTTGTTGTTATGAGACAGTAAGGCTTTTAGCTTGATTGTTTTATTTTTACCAGGGGATGCTCAATGTTTTGTTTTATGTGCTCTCAAAATATAAGCTCATGTACTAAGGTGTTCCAAAACCTCAAAACCCACAGTCAATTATACTGCTCAAGAATGGTGATTCTAGATTCCTGACAACCAGTTTCTCAGTTTTCAACTGGTTCAATCTGTCCCACACAGCCCCATGGCTTTAAAAACTCACTGACTCACGGAATGGTTGAGGATGGAAGAGACCTCTGAAGGTCATCTGATCCAATACCCCTGTTCAGGCAAAGCCACCACAAGCTTGTTGCCCAGGACCATGCCTGGTCAAATTTTGAATACCTGCAGGGATGAAGACTTCACAACCTCTCTGTGCAAGCTAAGTCAATGCTTGGTCATCCTTACAGCCAAAAAAAATTAGAAAGTTGTTTCTTATGTTCAGGCGGTACCTCCTGTCCTGTCACTGGACACCACTGGAAAGAGCTTAGCCCCATCCTCAATGCACCCTCCCCTCAAGTAGTTGTACACAAATTGAAAAGAACCCCCCTAAGTCTTCTCTTCTCCTTAATCATATGCATCAGGATGTTACTATTAATGAACTCCAGAAACCTCCTATATTGCTTGGACTCTGCTTTATCCCTTTAGCAGGTACTCGGGCAGTCATAGTCTCCCATGAGGACTAGGGCATGTAAATATGAGGCTCCTTCCTTCCATCCAAGAGCCTCATCTACTTCCTGATCAGGGTTAAAAAATATTATTTACTTCATATTAGACTGCAGCTTGTAACATTTCTGCAGTTGTTTCTGTACAAAGGTTCTTTGCTGGTACAAACATTGAGAAATCAAACATAATGCAGGAAATATCTTGTCTGTGTGTAGTCAAACCCATTCTCTTCTTTCCAGTCACTTCATCTGTGGGACTAGAAACTTGAAAGGCACACCAAATAAGTAAGAACTCATTGTGCTGTAATCAATATATTATAAGTCACGATTTGGGATATCCAAACTATACGTTCAAAAGCAGTGCTTGATGTATGGATGCCCTGCTTGAAAACATTTTTAAGTTCCAAGCTACTACATGAGGACTTCAGTGCATAAGGTCTCCTCCTCCACAGGAATACATTTGTAAATACTGAATGGCATCACACACGATGAACTGCCAATTTAGTGAAGGAAACAACTTTTGAAAAGCAGTCCTGATTTGGTACCCACAGATGGGAAAAAGCTGTACCTTGTTAGTGTCATCCCTAGAAGTCAGGCCCTTTTCTTGATTTATGTAAATCTAACCCAAAAGTACCACATAGCTACACATTTCTATCACCTCCAATTTAAGCACGAACAAAAGCATAAACTGATGAATTTCAAAGAAGTAACTGATATGCTGCCTCTTCTCACCATGTGCGTATCAACAGCGTGAGTCACCCAGGTTCAAATACACAGTATGGTGTAAATGCTCCTATAATAGTTCCTAAAAATGTAAAGTACTCAGAATTTGGCCCCTCCTTATGAAATACATTCCCCCTATGCAAAAATATGAGTATGCTTAAAAATAATGAACTGCAAGCAGGGAGGTGCCACCTTCCCTCATTGGCAGAAGACGTACTGTCCTAAAAGGGCATGACTGAGGGTTTTTGCTTTATCTGTGAGTGTTTGTACAGCCAAACACTTGCTTACAGTGGTAACAGGGCTGAGTATCCCCATGTGCTGGGCTAAATAATAGGATACGTTTCAGAGCTCAGTGCTGAAGCTTTGGGGTGCTTTAGGGGGTATTAGTTAGTTGGGTCTAACAATGTCATGACCCCTTTACTAGTAAACAAAATGGAGAGAAAGGTGAAATGATTTGTGAAAATCACATTGAACTAAGCAAAGTTGAAAATGGAAACCAATGTTTTCCCAGCCCTGTGTCTCTTTTGTAGAACCACCCCTCTGCTTTCCCAGAATGAGGCAAGTTAAAGAGGGAGCTGTTAGTATACACTGCTGTAAAGCACAGAAAAGTAGCTGGGAATTGACACAACTAAACCAGTGTGATCTCATCTGCTTAATGTATGAAGCAATAGATGAAGGAAAACCTCAACACACTTCTCAATAGTCATCGTTCTCCACAATCAGCCAAATGAAAATCTTTTGGTCCAGCTTCATGGAAGTATTGCACATCCAGTTAATGATGCAGATAGGTCATCTACAACTACAAGTAGGTCAGAGATACCAGGTGCTTTTCTCTCTTCTTCAAAAAATCAAGAAGCTGAGGGGAAAAAAATAAAAATTCAGAGCCCTATCCCAAAAATAAGAGCAGACGTTTCAAATATGTGGGTAACTCCTATGGCTATAGGCACAGCTGTGCATTGCATAGCATTGCAAAACTAAAGCTCTTACCTGCACACATTTTGAATGCACAGCCAGCATTAATGACACAGGCCATCTAGGAAGGATTAAGGATTAGTTATCATTTCAACCCAATGAAAGAAGATCTATATTTCTCTTTTAGACATGTAATTCACAGGAGAATTGTGCTTGCCAACACTCTGAAAAAAATAATCTTTCAGAATTCTTGCAAACCCACTGTGTTATGATTTCATCTCATGAAATACAACACCTTTACATTAAACCTCATAAAACTAAATCCTGCTGGATCTCTTCCAGGCTTGGAGAATAAACAGCTATATCAACGATGCCTAGAACAGTAAAATCTGGCCCACTGTCATATGGCATGTTCCCATTTACAGAGGGGAGCAGGTCTGCAAACAGCTAATTCACTTCACTATTACAAAATCCTCACATCTAATGAATTACTCACATAATTGTTCAAAGAAATACTTCAAGGGAAAAAAAGAATGCTTTGAACGTCATAATATATATTTATTTCTACTAGATTTTTGAGGGTTGTGTTTTGGTTTTTTTTTTACCTATTCCTTGCCTTCCCCTTAATGAAAAATGTGCTACAGACCCACTTTGTTTTTTAGCAACCAGGAGCAAGTTTAGTTGTGCCTGGAACTCTGGTAGATAGCAAAGAGAGGGAATTTGTTGTCAAAACAGTTCAAAGGTACAGATTATTTTATCCAATGAGATGCCTGTTAAAAGGCAAATTATTTTCCTTTTGCAATCAGAAGAGCTACACAGATTCCTTCCAGCCTTGCCAGTCCCACCCAGAGCATGAGTAAGGATACTAAAATAACCAGTCCAATTACACCAGGCAACACAGATCTAATGCAAAAGCCCTCCTGGGGCACTCAGGGCTAATGTTCTCCACAGAGAATAGCACATGGCCAGAGAACAAAAGCCATTTTCTATGTTCTATTTTCTGTTCCCCTGTAGAGCTTTAATCACCAAATCTGGGCAGAGGGTGGCACACCTTCATGTGGTAACTGTAGTTGCAGACCCAGATATCACACATTCCTGACATCTTTCAATCACTTTGTGGGCTAATTGCATTTCAGGTGAACCTCAAGCAGACCATCCTCAGTAATGAACTACATAGGAGCCAAGACTGATCTTAACTGATGAAACTCCTCACCAGGGCTCAAATCTCTAATGTTCTCCTCCTCATTTTCTTCACTTTCACCACACCGCTCTGGATTTTAGTAGCCATGGATGGAAGATGATACTTCTGTAGTAAAAGGGGGAGTTTAACAGCACCATAAACCACATGCGATTGGTGACACAAAGCAGAGGGAGGAACCCTAAATCATCTGGGTAGGCAGGAGCCATGGAGAAAAGGACAAAGATTCCCTGGGAACTGTCAGGAGGCCCTTTTGGAACTAGGAAGAAGAGAAACACCTCTGTTAAGGTTGATTAGATGATATAATAGCAGGGTGAGGTCGCCGACCCCATCCCTGGAAATGATTAGAAGGGGATGTGCACTTGGAGTGCAGGAGGTTGCATCTGCAAGCAGAGAAATGTGGAGGACACCCAGAGGACATTATGTGCCCGGTTTTTCCCTGGGATGAAGAATACTAATGCCCTCGGAAGGCTCTCCATTGATTTAGCACTATCCTCACCAGCAAGTGACTTTTGTCAGAAAATTTCTGTATATATGTATATGATTTCCATATCAGTGTGTACAAAAGCCCAAGGCTGGGAGGAGGGAACAGCAGCTGTTTGCAGGCTTGACCATGTATGATGCTTTAATTCTAGAGCTGGCTAAGAATTACCTCAGAATCAGGATCTCTAATTAAAGGCACACCCTGGCTGAGTGAAATTCAAGTGCCCACAGGGACCTATCATCCTTAGGGAAAGAAAGGAAAAAAGGAAAAAAACACAGGTGACAGACTTCCAAGATAAAGTGACAGTCTGATCTGATTTACTGTTCCCCTTCTTATGGGTTTATTCTGATATTTGAAACATCATTTTTAATACAGTTTGTGTAGAACCTGATTAAGAAAATACAAGTTAGATTCAGCTGTGTTCATCTTTGCTCCATGTGTGTAACTCAATATGTTATGAAGTAGCAAATAATAAATGTCTATAAGCCACAGCACCTTTATTTTCAAAATTTATAGAACTACTCAAATCAACATAATTTCACCATTTACTCACAGATGTAACTATTAATTCTAACCTAACCCTAATACACTTTCTACTAAAATTTTACTGACAGGGACTAAAAACATCTTGTTTACCCTGAAACCTTACAGGAGAAAAGAATTACACAAGTAAATTTTTTTACACAAGTAAAAAAAAAATGAGAATTATGTTCTCATTTTTTTTTCAAGCACGAATCTTAAGTTTTCTCTGCAGAGTATCAATCAAGCCTGCTACGTATCATTTGGGAACATGGATTGCCAAACACTCAATACCCAAACACTCAATACTAGCAGTTTCTTCCAGACGAGAAGGCCAAGCATCAACTTGGATCCTGAGGTTAGATCTATAATCCATAGCCAGATTTCACCATGAAGCACTTTTCACATACACCCAGTACAAGACTATCAGAAAAAAAGGTGCACAATAGAACTGGCAAGCAAGCTTTCTGACTCGCAAAGATGCTGCTTTAGTACAATGCAATCTCTCAAGAAGGGAATAAAGAAAATAAGGAAGGAGAAAAGAACAACAATTCTTTTTCCCAATATGTCACACCTCCCTTGCTGCAGTATAAGCACCATGTGTGAACAGCCACTAACTCATGCAGAAGTGCCCCTTTGGTCAGGAGTAGGATTTCTACCTCTACAAAGCCACAACGAGCTTTGGGGTAGGAGAGAAGTCTCCTTTTTTTGTGGACAAAAAAGTCAAGCTGGTGCACATCCTTCCTCAGCATAACTGTTACCCTGCCTTACCCAAGCCCCTTCCCAGCTACTGCTTTCTGCCACAATGGTTCACACTTCAGCTCACAACTATTTGGGCAGAGTCAGCACAACTAGTAGGGTGCTGAGCCCTCAAGCCCTGACCCAAGTGGTCCACGAAATATAAATGTTAACAACTAGAGCAAGCACTACTAGGTAGGGTTGAAATTTTATCAAACCAAGACTTGGGTTGGAAAAATGATGCGAGGAAACCTGCATTTGGGAAGAGGGAGACTGAGATGGATTAGGCACAGACTACAGAGATGACAATATTGAACAAAATAGAAACAAAACAGTAAGTAAAGGCATGTAAATAGCCAGAAATAAAAAAATGTGCCACGTGGTTCTAAAATTTATCTCTGCCCATGTTACATGTAAGCATTTGCAAGCACTGAGAAAGAAACAGTGCACATGGGGAAGAAGACTGTGTTTAAAATATATTTCAGACACAGGTTTCTTAAAGAGGTTCTCCGTGTTTAATTTTATGTGTCAAGCTCAGGAAGGTTAAACTGTAAATTTCAAGTTTGAAAGCAGGATAAAAGGAAAAAATATGAGATGATCAGAAGGTTGAATGTATTCCTTGATGATAAATACATGTTAAGTGATTCCTGTTGCTGCTTTTTTAGTCATTTCTGAAATGAAAACTGCAGGTGTAATACTGTTATAAGCCATGTCACCAAAACTCCTTCTGGGTCAGCTTCTTCAGAACTGGCCTCAAACATCTGGACGTTTTCAATATTTTGATATAGCAACTTTATAGTCTGCAAATATACTTTAATTACTGATTATAGCTTGATTATTTAAATCACTTTGTAATGTAACTCCAATCCAGTACAGAGACTAATTTGCTGATTTGATCATGATGTCAGATTGCTCTGATTGTTTCATTGCATTATTTTAAGTCAGGTTTAATAAAGTTGTAAATAGCATAGCTTTGGGCAACAGGTTCTATTGATTTTAAAAAAAGTTCTACTACAAATTACTATTTTAAAATAATTTATCTTGACGAGCAACATGTGTCCAAACCTTGGGGCCATTAGATTAGCTATGTGCCTGAAAACCTGACCATTCCCCTAAAAGCTGCCATTGGTTCTGAAAAGGTTTTTCTATACCTGCTTCTTTTTCACACACATTTATAGTCATTTCCTCTGTTCAGCACTGCAGCAGAAGAAAGGTGGCTTTTTTTTGCCCACACATCTGCAGAACTATGTTACCCCCCAGCACGAAAACCCATGCCAAAGCTCATCACACATCCACAGCTCTGGCCACTCATCAGGGGATGTACTATACCAACTTTGGAGACAGATGGCCCAAACCTGCCTAAATCCTGATTTGAGGAGTAAAATTTGGAGTGAGAGCCCTCACGACTGGCAACAACTGCAAAACCACTATTCCTGCCCCTTGCCACCCTGCCCAGGAGCAGGCAGCAATTCTCCTGTCTTCCCTTCTGCAATATTTGTGTCCTACCTGGAGTCAAAATCCTTTGGGATAAGCACCCTGTCTTTCTGTAAGGCTCAGGCAGTGGGGCCCTGCTCTCAGTTCAAGGTGCTGGCTACTACCAGGCTGCACATAAAAACCGGGGGGAAGAAAGGAAAGGTATCTTACATTACAGCTTTTTAAGTAAAACATACTAGTAACACCAGGTACCATGCAATTATAGCCCTCTAGGGCATGGTCTCTGCTATCTTTAATTGCCATCCAGTACTTAAATTAGATAGATAGTAAAGGGAGCAGTAATCACAAACATACATACAAAAATGCTCACCATGACAAAAACTGCAGCCAGATACAGATGTAGGTCAGATAAATATGGAGGGTCATAACTTACTAAAGCACTAGCGTGCAACTAAACCTAGATTTAAATCCATGTGTGTGCATAGCACAGCATTGAAACACCTTTATTTTCCATTTAAAATAAACTGTGGGAAGTACAACACAACATTTAAAAACAGAAGCTCAAAATAATATCTAATATGGTTTCTATGTAAAATATTTCAAATGGGTAAAGCTGACTGAAAATGCTAGGCTACTAAATGCAGAGAAACTATTGAGGGAGTGACCACTAAAATAAAAATTAAAAGCTCCTCGTGACCTGGTTTTGTTTCCATTTGAAAGTAATCAGCCCCAGTTTGATCTTTCCCCTTCAGGACATCAACCCCTGATTAAAGGTGGTATAGGGTTTCAGTCTCCCAACACCCCGTTTCTGGAAAAGAACGGCAGAGAGCAGAAATAAATAGCCTTGAAGATCCATAGCCGGTGTCACCGGGCAAAGAAAACCCGGACACGATGTGCACAGGCGCCACCAAGAGGTTTTTCTTCACAGCCCAAGGTTTCTTCCCCCAGCCTGAGTTGCACCCTGCTCAGGCACCCTGCTTGCTGCTGTGCTTCGGTGAGCACTGCACATGGAAACCAAACCAAACCCAACCTCGGTTTTATGGGGTTCCTTTCCGAACGAAGAGAGGTGGAAAGATACATCTACAGCATGTGCAGTTTCTGCCAATGGAGGTTTTTAAATGTTGTGGTAACAGAAAAGATCACTGCCTAGTCCTCGATCTGGAAAATGTTAAATTCCACCTTACCAGCCACTGAAGCTCCCAAGTCAGGACACATCTGTTGTTGAGATGCCTCTTGTCAAAACCTGTGCAATCTTTTCTAATTTTTTTTTTCCAATCAAATGCAATTGAAAGGTTCAAATAGTAAAATATTACAATGGCATGTTTTTAAAGGTAAGCATCCATCTTTATCACATTATTTTCATCACGGGGAGAAAGCCAGTTTTTGTCTTACCATTTCATGGGCTGAAGAGAACGAGCCAACAAACCACAGCTTTTTCATTCCTTTACAGAGCTACTGATCAACAGGTAATTCCTCGAGCCCTAAGTCATGTTTACAGAGCCCCTTGAGGTCAGGGTCTCCTTAAACTGCTTGGCCTGGCTACCCCAACCAGTGAGCAGCATCAGCTGGTGTCCAGGCTGGACACACTTCAGTGGGGAAAGCAGCATCAGTGAGGGCTCAGCTGGGTTAAGGATCCAACCTGCCTAGCTGAACCCTGAACTTGGAGCAAGGCCTGGACTAGATGGTCTCCTGAGGCCCCCTGCACTCATAGCCATTCCATGATCCTGCACTGGAAAAGGGTGATCCCATCTGCAGGTTGGTGACATTGGAATATGGAGTTCAGGCCGGGGAAGCCATCAGTGGTGGCAGTTTCCACCCCAAATTCATCACATCAGCAAAGCACCTTTATGGGTCATCAGGTCAAGTACAAGGGTGCTAAGAGGACCCCACATAGCCAGGCAAGAGACTAATGATATCAAGATTTAGAAAAATGTGCAACAGGCAAACTAACAAATTGACAGTATTTTTGCCCACTCTCTAACCGATAGGCAAATGTCAATGTATTTCCCCTTTACCACTCCTCAGCTTCAAGAACTGGCCAGGAAAGGGTGCAGAAGATCTGATTTCACACCAAGGCTTGAGAGCAAGAGGAAGCAGCACCCTGGTTTTAATGCAGGTGGCACCGATTTACGATTTATGTAGATACACACTCTTTAGAACTCAGTGCAACTCTTAAAACATGCAAGCACCATGGACATAAGTATTTTTTTCCCAAAATTTTACATTTTTTTTTCTTTTTTTTCCCCATATTTTTCATTTTTTCACCCACATCTGTCAGGTAACTCTTACAGAGGGTTTGGGTTTTTTTGTTTTTAAGGGAAAAAAGCGGGGTCGGGGTCTCTTTTTCATGCAGCTCATTCTCTCATCTCACTCCCGAGATGTCAGGTGATTTACACACTTAAGGATTAAAGGCATTTTAACAAGTTTATATTGCTTTAAGCATCTAAGGTGCCTTAAACTCTTACGCTACTTTCAGGGGATAAACCGCAGCTTAACTGTCTATACCACTTGATGAATTTACCGGAGCTCAAAAGCCCACACTTCCTTTAAAACAATAAAAAATATGCCTTAAAACATCACCATATTTTAAGACTGGCTTCCCGCAGATCTCTTCGGTTTTCACCCGGGAGGGTTCCCAACCCCACCCCCCCTCCTCAGCCATTCCTGGGGGCAGTGGGGAGGGTCTTGGCACCCTTACCTGGCGGCAGCAACCTCCGGGGAGAGGAGAGGAGACGAAACCTTCCCCCGCCAAGCCTGCTACCCAGGCACCGCTTCTCCCGCCGGCTCTAAACCAGACCGCGCAGCCGCGCTCACGCTGAAAGAGCCGGGCCGGACCGAACCGGACCAGGCCTGGCCAGCTGTCGCCGGAAGCTGCCGGCCGGGCGGAGGTCTGGGGGTGTTTAAACCGCTGAAAGGAGCTCATTAGTTTCATTCCAAATTAAGCGTGAGATAATAACTGTTTATTGGTCTGAGCACCCACCAACACCCCAGATGACAACAGAGAGACACATCCCCCCTCAGGGATGCCCCCCCAGGCCGTGGGGTGCCCCCCAAGACCCGATGTGTGTCCTGACAGCCAGGGAAGGCAACAGCACCCAGGACAGCCCAAAACACGGCCCTGCTCCTCAAAGGCTGCCCAGATCCCCCCGTTCAGCACCAGCCCCATCCCTCCCAAAAGGTGCTGCAAGTGAAGTAGGGCCGGCCCAGGAAAGCAATGCTGCAAGACATGGCATTTAGTGCCATGCTCTAGTAGATGTGGTGGTCCATAGGCTGGACTTGATGATCTCAGAGGTCTTTTCCAGCCTCAGTAATTCTGTGATTCTCTGAAGATGCCCCTGCTCTCAGCAGGCACCCAAAACTGCAGGGACCCCTGACACCTCCCATGGAAACAGGCCCATGGTTGTCTCCCCCTCAATCCCCCCCCCACTGCCCCTTGAGCACACTGGCACAGACACCCAAAGCTGCTCTTCCCTCCTAGGCTTTGCTGAACTTGGATCATTTAGCATGAAAATCACCTGTGCACTGGGAATGCAAGTTTCCTGGCTTCAGCAGCCCCTGCAGCTCACACCCAGCCTGGGCTGGCATGCAGACACTGTTCAACCACAGCCACTATAAACAGCTTTTGGGGCTGCTGTACCCCGAGAAAGCCGTACCCCACTTTGCAGTGATGAGCTCCAAGATTAGCTGCACACTCTGGCACTTTCTCCTGCAAGGGATCAGGGGAAGGGCAGTAAGGATTGCTTGTGTGTGCAGGCTTAGGCTGGTTTTGTTTACTTGATTTCAGAATGACAACGTTAGGAGTTGAAAAGGACCTCTGGAGATCATCTAGTGATATCAGATTGTTTCAAGTTTATAGTAAATTAGTTCACCCTTAAAAGTGGAAATAGTACGGTTTCATAAAGCACAGTTTCAACTTAAAGCTTAATCCTGGAAAAAGTGGGTTTTCTTCTCCTTACTTTCTGTGGGCTGGAAACAAGCAAACAGTTCTGGGGGAAAAAAAGGAGCAGGATTCTGTCAGTTATGTCTCATCCTCCATCACATAAAATGTTTATTGTCTTTAGTCTAAACTGTGTCTGTTCAGATTTGGTTCCTTGCTTCCATACAGTTCAGGTGGCTGGATCTGTAGAAAGCAAAGTACTGGGCTACCGGGAGTTTACGGAGGCAAACTGTCTTCTGATCATGCTAAGACCCACTGGAAGAGATGACAGTTATACACACACACACAAAAATAATAATTAAAAAAAAAAGCTGTGAAAAAAAGGAGAGACAAAAACAAACCACAAACTTGTCCAATCAATTTACAAAGAACAGGTGAATACCATGGCCATTCGGGGTAAGGCCAAACTTGCTGGTAGGTCCCCTTCCACTGAAGAGGATTTTGAGGACGGAGGCTGGTAGGAACAGCCCTGGGAGTTGGAAGTGACATGTTTTGCAAGTGGCAACAGCTACAGCCTCTGGCAAGCCTCAGGACTTGGCAATATGGTCTATAAATGGGCACTGTAAGTCACCAATAGGGCTCAGTGCCATGGAAGCCAACTCAGGCCAAGTGCTTACAGATTTATTGTTTAAAGGAATGAGTTGAACAGAGATAATAAATGGCAAGAATATGTGGAGCTGTAAGACAGAAACTGCTTTCAAGCCCTCCCACAAGACACTCAGGACATTTCTTTTCCACATATGAAACAACTTTGAGAGGCTGACCTATAGGGAGATTACATCCATAGCATGGCCCACTGAAAAGGATCTTGAAACCTCCTCTGAAGGAACTAGCACTGGCTTTAGCACACAACAACAGCCCGCCTGGGGCAGCACTGTGGCCACTCCAGTCCCATGACTTCTGTGGGGGGATGCTGCAGGTTCCATCACTTTCCTGTGCCACAAGCAGCAACTCAGACTGCTGGGAAGCCCAGTCTGGACACCAGATATAGAGGGATCCTCCAGTTTACAGAAGGCATCATGGCTGAAGGTTAGCTTCCCATAAAACATCTCTATAAAAAGAGATTATCAGTAAGTGATTAATTAAAGTGGTTTACCACGAAATGATACTACACAGGCCTACTCTTTTCAGTAATAATCCTATAAATAATATTAATAAAAACCCAAGAAGGATTCAAATTGCACTGGTGCTGGGTTGTGATCCTAGTGCCTTGCCTGTGGTCTTCACTTTTGTGGTAAAGCAACACAATTAGAATCCTTTAAGGGAGTTTCTAGGTGAAGACAGGAGCACAGGGACAGGGACAGTCCTGCACTGCGCAGACCCAGGCCCACGCTTTTCCCCTCAAAACCACGTGCCAGGTGACGGTATTTCGTGAACATTTGGACGCTCCCACTCGGGGAATACCCCTTGGGGGATCGAGAGCCATCCAGGGGCTGGGGGACCGTGCTCCACAGCAGTTTCCCGCTCTTCGCAGGGGAGAACCAGAGAGAGGAGAGGCGGGGAGGCAGGAGGAGGCCCCCTCAGGGCAACCCTCGGGGCTGGGGGGAGGGGGACCGGGAGAGCCGGCAGCCCCCAGCAGCGCTGTGCCGAGCCCTGCCAGCAAGCCGGGGAGAGGGGCGGAGGTGCCAGACACCCCCCGGGGGCTGAGGGAGCAGACAGCCTCGCCCCCTGCTTGGGGAACCGGCCCGGCTACATCGTGCCTCCGCTGGCAGCGAAAGCACCAAAGAAGAGCGGGTGTGAGGCGGAGGGGATGCCCGGGGGGAGAGGGGGGGTCCCTCCGCTCCGCAATAGCTGTGTTAGCAGCAAAGCTCACCTCCCGCCACCCGCGGCGTGGCCCCTCGCCCCCTGCCCGGCCGAGGAGCCCTGGGGCCTGGGTGGCTCTTTGTTGGCGGGGATCTTTCCCCCCTTTCCCCGTGCTCGCACGGTAACGTTTCTTCCAAGATTTCCTGCCAAAAGACAAATCCCCCTGAGCAAAAGCAGACCGAGAAAGTAGTGACCAATCCTTTCTGGATGGCTGTCACCAGGCTCCTCCCAGCCCACGCTCCCCCTGCTATTTTGCATACAAAAAAATCCAGAAAACTCCCGTTTGCCCCCGCATCTCGCTCAGACCCTCCGTCCCCGTCTGGCAGGCAGCAGCCTGGGCTGGGGGACGCTGCCTGTGGCTGAGGGCAGCGGCGTGCCGCCAGCTCCTCTCCCGGCCCCCCAAAACCCTTCCTTCTCCTCCGCGCCCCAAAATGCAGCGCCGTCTCTGCGCCCTGCTCCTCCTGGCGTCCCAGTGCATGGGCTCCGCCGCCGGACTCTTCCCCTTCGGGGAGCCCGATTTCTCCTACAAGCGCTCGAACTGCAAACCCATCCCCGCCCCGATGCTGCTGTGTCGGGGCATCGAGTACCAGAGCATGCGGCTGCCCAACCTCCTGGGGCATGAGACGGTGCAGGAGGTGCTGGAGCAGGCCTCCACCTGGATCCCCCTGGTGCAGAAGCAGTGCCACCCTGACACGAGGAAGTTCCTCTGCTCCCTCTTCGCCCCCGTCTGCATCGACGACCTGGACGAGATCATCCAGCCCTGCCACTCGCTCTGCGAAGAGGTGAAAGAAAGCTGCGCCCCGGTGATGTCCGCCTTCGGCTTCCCCTGGCCCGACATGCTGGACTGCAGCCGCTTCCCTAAGGACAACGACCTCTGCATCCCGCTGGCCAGCAGCGACCACATCCTCCCGGTCACCAGGGAAGGTAAGAAGGGAACCGGCGGGCTGACCCGGTCCGGCAGCATCTGCCCTCCCCATGAGCCTTTCCGACACCGGGGTCCGTACCCCCGCTTTTTGCAGGGGAGCGGAGCCGTCACCCGCCCCTTACAGCTCCCGGGGCTCCGGGACGGGGTGGGGGGCATAGATCAGGCTGAAGGAAACTTTCCCCAGAGGACCGGGGGAATCACCCCGCTCTTCCTCCCGGCCAGGGAACTGGCAGGAGCTCGCAGTCCTCGTCGGAAAGGTCCGGGACCCCCCAAATCTTGCCTCGCAGCTGCCAAAGAAAAAAAACACCCTCCCCTCTGCAAAGATCATTGCTGAAGCGAGGGCTTGGAGGCTTTCACCTCATGTCCCCCTCTCCTTTTTACTCTGGTAAAAAAACAAACCAAAAAAACGCTAAACCCAAAACCAAAAACCCCACAAACAACTAAAAACTTTTAGTATAGGTGTGACCTTAAAAGCACACCCCACGCTAGCGGGTCCTTGGCAAGGTAAGCGGCGTCGAAGGGGTCGGGCAGCACCGGGGATGAAGGGGCAGGGTCTGTCTGTCCGTCCATCGGGGGGTGTGAAACCGGTGTGTTCCGGAGGGTTCCCAACGCCACCTGCTGTTCCCCGAGCCTGATGGGGACTGTCCCCTTCCATTTCCAGCACCCAAGGTCTGCGATGCCTGCAAAAACAAAAATGAAGACGATAATGACATCGTTGAAAACCTCTGCAAAAATGACTTTGGTAAGTGGAAGCAGAGCCCTCTCGGTTGAAACTTGAGAGTTGGAGGATCAGGTAAAATTCCCAGTGGAATGAGAGGGGATATGTGCCCGAATAAAGGCAGGGCTTTGTCTTATCTGCAGATGGACCCTTCTGACTTTTTGGTCACGCAACAGAAATTTCCACCTCAGAATAAAAAGCGGCCCTTTTTTTAGTTCTTTTCTGTTTGCTGTTTCAAAGTAGTGCTCTTTTATCTGGATGTTGCTGACAAGCCAGAGAAAGTAAAACGAAAAAGAGAAAAAGAAAATTTCATCCAGACTATTGCCTGGGGAGAATTAGAGTAAACTTTCATTTAGGTGTATGAAAAAGAGCCACATGACCAATCTCGTGTACCATAAGAAAGACTCTTCAGATTAAGAATGAAGTTCTGTATATCATTTGACAGAGAAGGTAATGCACAGACAATTGGGGATATAAACTTAATGGGAATATCTGGGGTTAGAAGAGGACAAGAAAGCCCCTCTGACACAGACAACTGAGTGGCACATTACCCACATATTAACAGTTCATAAGATAAAGGGAATAAGGAGGGGAATCTGTTTATGTAAATGTTTGTACCTGGAAACAGATTTGTAGTATAAGTATCTGTAACAATTAAAAAGTTTTTCTATTTTTTTTATTTTAAAAACAAAAACCCCACAAACACACCACCCAAAACATGAAACCATGAATGTGGGACAAAACTGCTAAAACAACCAATAGCTTTGGCCTGGCAAACTATACTTAGATAAATGTTCCTAAAGCCAAACATGCTCCACAGATTCTTACAGAGCCCTGCATCCCTCTCCTAGCTATTTTACAAAATCGAATGCAGCTGTTGAACTAATTTGTCCTCTGCGGGATCCATTCTCTCAAAAAACAATGTATGTGAAATATCATTTCCTTACAGGTTTGCCTAAAATCCTCTCCAGCCTAATAAATTAGCTTTAGAAGTTTTCAGCCACAGCAGAGATCAGGTTTCGGATTAGGTCTAGGTACTCCCCTCCCCTTCAAACTCTAGTTCCAGAGAGACTGTCCTCTCCCAACAAAATCCAGAGTACTGCTTAACATAGCAAACCTGCCCTCTCTGTTTGCAAACAGGAGAAAAGTCAGGGAAAATATTAATTTAGAAAGGAAGGGAAAAAGGGGGCTGGGGGGGGGGAGGGAAAGAGGAGAAAAGAAACCGAAAAAAAGCCCTCAACCCAAAGGTTGATTCAAACTGAAATGACTTGCATGCCCTTTGTGGCTTTAGAAATGGAGCCACCTGCTGCCTCTTCTGTCAGCCCTGACAGTTTAATTAGCAATAGAGCACCTCCCTCCCCAGGTGCACTAATATGCACTAATGGGAAAAAACCCTCTCAATCTCTCTCCCTCTTCCCCCTCCCTTTACTCTATCAGCTCTGAAGATAAAAGTGAAGGAGATTGCCTACATCAATGGGGATACCAAGATCACCCCTGAAACAAAGAGCAAAACCATCTACAAGCTGAATGGGCTGACTGAAAGGGACCTGAGGAAGATCGTGCTCTGGCTCAAAGGTGGCCTCCAGTGTACCTGCGACGAGATGAATGACATCAATGTCCCCTACTTGGTGATGGGGCAAAAGCAAGCAGGGGAACTGGTGATCACCTCTCTGAAGCGGTGGCAGAAAGGGCAGAGGGCTTTCAAGCGTTTCTCCCGCAGCATCCGCAAACTGCAGTGTTAGTGGCTTTGGCTCTGCCTGCCTCCAGGGGCCACCTCTGTCCCCAGCTCTCCGGGCCTCCAGCACCTTCTTGCTTTGACCCCTCTGAGCCTCAAGATGCCACCCAGATGAGACACGGTGACAGCCCTCCGAGGGGGCAGGGAGCCCTCCGGTTTTGTACATAGGTTAAAATGTAATTGAAAAAAAAAAAAAAACCATCATGACTATTTTTGGGAAGTATTAAAGTATCTCGCTTAAGGCTTTTTTTTTTTTTTTTTAATGGTTGCAAACGTGATTTTGGTCTGAGGTTTTTTCCCCTCTTCATTTTGGTAGTGCTGGTTCGTTTGTATTGCTGCTTCTCTGTATACATGCATGTTTGTTGTGCAGAAGTAGGAGATGCAGAAGAAGACAGCCACGTGTGCAACTGGCCTGTCACAGTGGGTACGACTCTTTCACCGAGGTGAAATGGCTTGCCATCTATATTAACACTATAAAGGTCATGTTACGACTCTTGCATGTGACACATAGGCACCAGTAAGATCATATTAACCATTCTCACATTTTATTTTCCACAAGTCTAAGCCCTTCTCTCTCAGAAAAAAATGATCAAGTTTTGGAGCTGGTCGATCTGAACGCAACATTTTATTATTTGCAAATTAAACCATCCGTAGCCTAATTGTAATATACCTAGTGGTTAACCTGAAAGAGTTGTAAAATATTGCTTTAATTAACCTTGTAAATACTCCAGATAAATGTTATATTCTTGTATATAAACTTTACATCATAGTTTACTCATTGTCTCAGTCTATATTCACTTCAATCTGTTCTATGAGAACCAGGAGAAAGCTCTCCAATTGGGCTGTGTCTTGGTAAAGCAAAATTTGGTCTTCCACCCCAAGCGGCCAGTAGAGAAGCAGAAAGAAGCATCTAGTGCTACAATCAGAAAAAAAAAATTCAACCTCATTTCCCACATGATGAACCCGATCAACCCACAAGACACAGGACTAAGGTTCAGTCAGCTCATTTTAATATGTTTCTGGTGAGCTCTTCAAGGTAAAAGGTTGTTGGTGGCTCTTTTGTTCAACTGTGTGCATTTCCATCTCGGAATACTCTGCTTTTTGCTGATGTGGAATTACAATGAGACCGTTTGCTTAGAAATCAAATCCATTTATCTGTTTCTTACACTTGAAAAAGACATAGATGCAAGAGTAGACAAAAATCTCATTTGCAGCTAGCAATTCAAAATGATGGTAGAGCAAAGCATGTTTTGTGTACACTCACTATTCTTAAGGAGAAAGAAAATAAAACCTACCTAATAGTTACTAGAGTAATGTTTTTCAGCATTTTTCTTACAAATGTTTTCTGATGAAGACCACTACCTGCTAGAATTTCATTGTACCTACCCTGAAAAATAATCTTGCTTCTTAGTGACATAACAAATAAAAAACTCCCCTTAGCTTCACTGAGAGGATGAGTAGTCCAGTGTTCCCAAGAACATTTTATGTTAACTATTCATGAACAGAATACAAATCCAAGGCTAGATCTTTTTTTTTTTTAATAAAAAAATATATTACTGTCAAAATTTAGTCTGATTTTTTTTTTAACCAGAGTAAAAAGAAAAATCTACAGAACCAACATGCTAAATTTGTCTGAGAAAAAATAATTGTTTGCCCTCTCCTAAAGTCTTTATGCACTCACTACACTCAGTACAAATAGCAGTAGGACTCTGAACAAGCAAAAAAATATCAGTCCTCCCAAATATCCTCAAAAGTATAATTTAAAAACAAATAAAAAAAACCTGTTCCAAACTGGCTCTTTAATGCCATTAGACGTCATTAAGTGTCACCTTACAGAGCCATCAGCTTTCAGATGCCACATCTCTCTACCCATCTCAGCATTTGGTGTAATACCTGTCCCTGAACAGCCTTGGGTTTAGGGGGAACAAGCTCACAGAGCAAGAGGAGCTGCCTGAAGCCTGCAGAAAATGGGTTTGTGCTGCCTGGTGGAGTGAAAGCACTTCAAAGAGTCAGTTGTCACTATGCAGACTCTTTGGGGACCAAAAATGAACAGCCAGGACTGCTCCACTCAGCCTGCCTCACAGATACCAACTCCTCCTACAACAAATATAAGATTATCTTAATTGGGCTGTCCTAGAAGGCAGAAGTAGTGATGATGAGGAGGAGGACAGACAGGTCACAAGTTACTCACTCTGGGGTCATGTTAAGGCTAAGACTACACAACAGATTTTTGCCAAATCACTTAGGACAAACTTCCTGTGACCAACACTGTCCTGTCTTAAAGCAAAAAAAGTTTCCCTTCCTCCATCACAAAATAAACACTGCTACACCAGCAAAATCCTGTTCCTGTCGAAAAATTCCGGAGAAGAATAAACTAGACTGACAAATTCTCCTGGTATAATCAGCATCCTGGATTAAGAGTGACTGAATTTAAAGCATCCTGCCCCACGGTGCACCCCTACTGATAAAGCCACCTGCATGGGGCCCTGGGCTGAATCTCTGGGACTCTCCACCCTCAGGATGAATTGGCAGAGGCAGGATTACCTTTCAGATAAACAGGATTTAGGCAAATGTGAAGTGTAACGGGACTCAGCTTTTTCCAGTTTAGATCATTTACCACATTTTAATAGCACTATACTAAAAGAGGGATCATATTCATCTCACCAAGGAGGGGGAGTGTCAGTGTTGGTTTTACTATTTCCAAAGGTTTATAAACCAGACATTGTGAGCTATTCAATGGAAAATTAGGATTTAAAGTCAGAGCCTGAAGAAATTTCATCTCTCAGATGCTGGGAAATAAGTAAATACACAATACTATTCACATTTACTCTTACTTGCTCAACAATAACTGAAAATCTTTGACTGTGACAGGCAAATGGAGAACCACACATGTTAGAAAAAATTATCTAAGTCTGTTATTTCTGATCAGCATGCCACATAAGTTTCAGAGTAACTTTATTACCTGGTATGGTATGGTTCAGTTCTAGCAGATTTATTTATTTATTTTGCAATTGATGAAAGCAAGCAACCCACTACTGCATTTTTCAGACACTTTTTTGTCTTCTTCTAATTAAAACAACATTGTTAGGCAGCTAGCTATGTAGCTCCCATTGTATTTGCTTTCATAAAAACTATAAAAGCAGTTGACAATGGATTAGTGTAAGAACAATAATAATGACACTTGACATTTATACAGAAGTTTCTATTTAAGTTTCTCAGACTGCCTTCACAAAAATAGGCATTAATATCCCTATTTTACAGATCAGGAAAATGAAGCACAGTGAAGTGAAATAACTTATTCAAAACCACCCAGCAAGTCCTTTATTTTCATGAAAAACAGCATATTTTTTTGTCTCCCAGTTTTATATTCTAATCACTAGACCACAGCAATCAGAATGGTGTATAATCAAGGCAGCACTTAGGTTATAATTTGAAAGCATAATAGCAACCAAGGCTCCCTCCCACTTCTTCTCCCTCGGTGTGTTAAAAAAAAAAAAATTACTGCCCAAACTCACATTTAAGACCCATCAACAATATGCCTTGTGCTCTTTTCCTTTCTTCCTAATTTATCGTTCCCTCTATCCTTTAATTAGTTCTTAATCCTTTCCTTTCTCCCTCATTTCTCATTCACTTCAGACACCCCCAGAGAAGCCACTCAGCCCCTCTCTCACCCCTCTCCTGCAGACACTTCTGCCCTCCGTATGGTTTATTAAAGGACTCACACAGTACAACCACACAGAAGCCACAGAAATACTAATGACCAGCTTAAGATATAAAAAGACACATGCGTGATATTGAGTGAGAGTCTTTTAAGTTTAATTGATGACTTTCTGCCAGGAGAAGGAGGGTGGTTAGATACAACAAGGAGAACCACAGACACACACTGCTTGCCTCAGGCATGGCTACTATTCCTGTTCTGCAACAGGAGAATATAAGAATATTTAAAGAAAATAGCAAGCATGGAGAATATACAGATAAAGCACACTTTCCCTTGCATGTCAAAGCCTCCTGCATATCTCAGGCCCGTTGCCATAACCCTGTGTTCCCCCACAACTGGGGCCATGGTGAATTTCTCTCAACTTTCTTCCAGATGTCTCTCTACATCTCTTCAGCCATCGAGTGCACCATCCAAGAGCAGAAACACTGTGACTCAAGAACGGAGCACCTCATCACACTCCTGGTGCCTGCTGGGACATGAAGGACACAAAGTAAAGCAGCCTCTTTTTTTGCTGCTTCTGCTGCCATTCCCACCAAACCTACCAGACCAGTGAGCCCTTGTCTGTGCCCACAGCTGGCAGTGACAGAGCCAGGGTCAATGGATTAATTGCTACCAGAGCAATAGATGGCCTTCCCTAGGCTGGGCAGCCCAGGCTTTTGTTACTGGAGCCAGAAATTCTTATTTCTAGGCTTCAGAGACATGCCTGTAAGATTTATCTAGAAGTTGCTTTCTTATCAGCAGATGTAGATTCAGTACAGCCTGGCTGTCTGATGAAACAACCACAGGAATGGAACTTGTTTGCCTCTGTACGTAGAAGAGAGTGCAAGACATTCACATCACAGGAATCCAAGACCCCAAGCTGTCTTACAAACATAAATTAGCCCATGCTCTATCCCTTTGGGGTGAGTTTAATAGGGTAACATTTTCCAAATGCATCAACCCCCTTCAGGGTGAGCCGTGGGCTCCTAAATCACCTCGATTCCTTGGAAAATATTAGCCCCTCTCCCCCAGCAGAGTTAAAGCCAGTTGGCTGAGGTCAGCCAGCAAGCCTGTCACCCAGCCAGGAGGAACACCTCAGCAATCAGCCAGCCAGTCCATCGCTCTCCCAGCTGATCAAAATAACCAACCTAACACAGAAAGCTGCACTGCAAAGCAGCTGATGGAACAAACTTCAAAACCAGCTTGCCCAGAGAGGCTGTCCCGCCAGAAAGACCAGAGCAAGTTAGGAACTAGGTCCAGGGTCTTACAGAACAGACCCCAGAAAGAGCATACATACCTCCTAAGACCCATGATAAGGCAGTACTAATAATACAGCTCTTTCAAAACCTGAATGATGGAGACCATTCCTTTGGAGTAATTGTCAGTCCACAAAGAGGATGCTTAAAATCATGGGGATTTCCTGCGTGGACACAACAGGTTGCCATTAGGGTTAGATCAGAGCAAACAGCAAGTTGAAGATTTAGGACTGATCTATAAGGGTAGTAGAAATGCTAATTTAAGCACACTTTCAACTTTCCAGGTCTTTGTTATCAGAGCTTGACCCTGACAGTCTTCATTAGACATTAAACCTTCCATACAGAGCCACTACGAAGGACAATTTAGAGTTTTCCATTGTTACCTGCTTTTATCAAGCAAGAGATAACTAATCCTTTTCTGGCAATTTCCCTGCATTGTTAGTTTGGTTCAAATCCCTAACATTGTCTAATTGCCTTTTTTTGTTATGTGAATCTCCAGCCATGCACAATAGTGAACCCTGGCTGCTTACACACTGAGACAGGTGCTTTAGTGGCTGCAGGGCTCACATCATTAAGCACACACAGAGCTATTAATCATTTCAGTTTACTCTGAGGCACAAATCTGAATTAAGTCAGACCACTTTCCTAAGCAAAACAATAGCTTAATTGTAATAGGTATGGGAAAAGAGTTTTGAGAGCTAGAGTTTCAGAAACTAGAGAAATCCCCCCTCTACCTCCACAGAATAATCCAGCAAGACAAGAAAACATACTGTAATTTAATAATTAGGAGGTTTAATAATTGGTTTTCAACAAGGGAAGAAAATTATTTTGAAGACAATCTTATAGCTTCACACAGCCTCTTTGTTCCTTTCAGATGCTGGATTCATTGAATTCTTCAATATGGGAAAAAATTTTCGTATTCTCATTTAAATTCTGTGATCTGTATCACTGTGAACAACCCAGTGATATAAATGGTTGGTTTTTTTCACACAATATAGATTTTTAGATACAGCATGGATTTTCAAAAGAATCTATGAAACTAAAGCATAAACTCAATTTCCAACGTGTTCTTGATTTTTGTGTAATTTATACAACAAAAGAATGAAAAAATAATTTTGTTGGAAGCACTTTAAGAAGGTTTATTTAAAATCCTGTTAGATGCTTACAGATGCTTATCTGCTGCTTGAGGTACCCACATATATTTAAAGATTTGGCTGCAACATTTATATCCTTAGAGAGTTTGATGTATTTGGCACCCGGGGATTTTTGGAAATAGAATCTGGACTGTTGAAAATATTAGCCAGTAGTAGAGTCATAATCTGTCCCACACATGTGAAATGTTAAAATTGCTTTAACCCTTTTGTTCCATCATTTCTCTATATGACTCACTGGGAGAGCTCTCAAATTCTAAAGCCAGCTCTACCTTCACAATAAAAAACTGCCTAGAAATTAGTTCCTTGATCCAGGAATGAGTTTTAGAAATCTTGCTGGAAGAATTAGCAGCCTTTTCAACCTTATACTGCTACATTAAGTAGAAGAACAAGAAAATATTTGCATGAAACACTGCTTTCTACAACACAATAGAACAGAAAACTACCTTAACCATTAAGACTTTCCTGGAAACTGCTGCAACTAACTAGCACATAGTTAGGAGTTACATAAAAGTCAGCAATATATTTATATATAAATACAGATACACTTAATAAAAGGTCTCTTATTTAATGGAATTTCTCAAAATGGAAGATGGAAGAGACACTGCATTTTCTCTCATATGAAACTCAGCAGGATTATTGGAGACATGGAGAATATGGATTGCAAATGTGGAACATCTCCTGTGCTAGCAGAGTGCCACAACTTAGTCTAGGGTGAAGTTCACCTGGCAATACCTACAGTTATTGTTTGCAAATCAAATCTAAACACGAGTTGCTCCATAGAGGTTTCATTTTGTTTACCCCTTAGCTGTGTGCTCCCACCACCTTCCTTGAGGCAGAGGTTTCAATCACATAAGGCAGACAGTGTGCCAGTTTAGCTCTTTTAACTCAACCCAAAATCAGCCCTGAATATGAACAACTAAATAAGATGAGTGGTTTGGGGTGAGTTCAGCACCTGAGCAGAAGACCCACCTATTCCCACTGCTGCACCACCTGATGCATGGGGAAGAGGGTGATGCAGGTGGCAGGTAGGTCACAAAAAGTGCATCCTAAAAATGGACCCTCAGCCCAGATATTTGCAAAGAAGCAGGTGTGTTACAGCAGGCACAGTCTCCACTTGCTGCTATGGCTTGCCCAGCACCAAGTGAACTTGCTGGGATAAGGAAAGCTATCAAAGATCTTGCAGCATCAACTGTGTTTCTGCACAGCCTGTCCCTGCAGCACACAAAGGGGTCCCCTGGGGATCTGCCCCTGATAACAGGCAAGGAGCTAGGGCTGGTGTGATGCTCCAGCTCTGTGTGCTCCCAAAGGCAGGAAAACAGCAGGCTGGATCCCTTCAGGTGGCAGCCCAATGGCTATCTGCAGGGTAAGGCTCAACACATGTGTATCTTGGACATGGAAAATACACCTTTTCAGCCTTATGGTAATCTCAGTAAGGCTGAGCACCCGAGGTCCAGGCTGTATTTGGCAACTGGGCTCTTCTCTTGCTTACCTGTCTCCCACACTCATTGTATCTTTGATCCTTTCAAGAAGAAAAAGGACCTAGAAGAGCTTGTGGAAAACTTTACACACAGCAGCACTCGAAAAAGAGATAAGAAGGAGGTGCTGGTGAACAGTGTAATGGCATAATCTGCTGGTGGGAGATTCTCGTCTGGCTGATGTGTTCCATTTCTGACACAGTACTGAAAGGACAGTACAGAAACAGAACTCAATAAATGGAAAAAAAAAAAAAAAAAAAAAAAAAAAAAAAAAAAAAAAAAAAAAAAAGACAAGATTTGCCAGGGAATTTGGTACCAACACATTATGAAGTGTGAAATGATGGCCTAGAGCTGGTCCTAGGGAAATCAGCAGTAACATTCCATATACATTAATAGATTAATAGAAGCAGAGTAAATTTAGTATTGACTGCCTTCAAAAAGTCTGATTCTGTAGCATTTATCTCCTAAATGTCATGCTTTATAAAAATTAAGGACACTAACAACTCAGAGGAGCCACTCCTGCTCAAAATCCAATTAGAAGAGAAGCCTTTTGAATAGATTTAATGGAGCTCTACTTGAAGCCACTGCATGTACTAATGCAATAGCTGACTAAATCTGAATAAAACATGGATTTGTATATAAATGCAATAGCAGAAGCTATCTGGAAATAAAAACAGCAACCCTGATTGTCAGTTTTTCAGCCCATAAAGAGATGGACAAATGGCTGTGGTCAGGATGAAGTCATTCTCACCATATAGCATCAGGCAACTGGCTGAGTGCAAAGCTGCCTGAGGTTCAGCAAAGTCAGCCTGGTGACGTGGAGCAGATGCTGAAAGTCTGACAGCTGGAAATGTTGCAAGCACTTGTCATCAGGAGGTGGCAGGAAGCTTATGTCAGCTGGAAAAGAGCCTAGATGCTTGTTACTAGGGCAGCAGAGAGGGTTTTGACAGATAAAAGTGTTGGTGAGCGACTACTAGAGATAAGAGAGCAAATCCCTGGGAAGGCAGTGGAGGGATTGTTCTTCAAGTTTATCTTCAGAGATAGGGATACAACAGATCACAGCCAAGCCTCAGTATGGGGGAGAGGCTTGCATAGTCCTCAAGTCATCTGCAACTAGCTTCACCCCAAAATGGAACTGTTAGTCTGACATTTCATGCTCATTCTCTGTGTTGTGGTATAAATGCTGGAGCAGGAAGGTTGCAGATGGAAAGGAAAGCAAGGGGCAGGGGGAAATAAACACTTTGGGAAGAGTGGATTCACTAGACTTGACACTGGGAACTTGAATGAGCAAAGTTTGCACAGGATTCAGTCTGTATCTGGGAAAGTACCTTCTTTCTGTATTTTAGTTTCCTCTGGAGGCACTCAGAGTAAAGCAACAAAGATAAAGCAGATGTGTCTTTGGATCAATATTATTTGGTTGGATTTTAAAAAAAGAGGAGAGGAAAAAGTTTCTTAACTATGATTGCTAAAATGTAAATATGTTAAAGAACAAGAAGAAAACCTGAGGACAATGAAAAATGCAGTCTTCAGAAAAACTGAAAAAAAGAGACTGTGTTAGTAGCTGTTTTCACTTCACAGCCAGTAAAAATACTAGAAAGCAACAACAAATAGAAATTTTTTTTCAAGTTTCCTCAAATGTACAATATTTGTGAAGAGATTTTTCCATAGCAACAGCCCCTTCAAAAAATATTGTTAAAGTAACAATATTGACAGCAATTTCAGATAACTGGACAACCCAAGATCTTTGTCAGTTTTCACACTATGAGAAGTTGCTTCAACCAAGTGCAGCTGGCTGAACTCTTTTTCAATAAACGTTTTATTGGTTTGGATGACTCAGATAAATTGGGGAAATTCTCCTAGTCCTATTTAATATTCATTTTCAAAGTTGGCAGTGGACATTTCTGAAATTCCATATTCCAGTTCTGGAGCAGAACTGCACAGCCTCAGACATTATCTCTATTCAGTCACAAACACTCCAATAGATACATGGGGCAAGATGGCAAACACTTGTCTAGGCTGTGAGAGATCCAGGTTTAAATTTCTCTCCTCCTGCCCTCTGTGCTTCATATCGCAGTTCAGATCAAGAGTTCAACCAGTAACCATAGATTTTGGTAGCTACACACTTGAATGAGGAATATGCTGGGTGTTTCAACTCTCAACTTTTGCTACTGTAGCTTTCCCAACATTTAAACAATCACAGAATAAATCAGACAGAGAAAGAATAAGCTATGGCCTGGTGGCTAAGGTAACTCACTTTGCACAGCAGCAGGAAAACATGAAGTATATGGGTTCTGATCCTCAGCCTCTCTCTTGCCCCAGTGGATGTCTGCTGTGGCTCTATGTCAGACTCATAAACAGAGAAGATTCGGCACAAGACCCATGAGTTCAGACTTACCTTGCTTGATACATTGGGGTTGTTTTCAATCTAGACATCCTAGGGGAGAAACAGACCTCTCCATCCCAACATACTTCCAATGTTAACACTTTCATCTGAGTGAAACCTGGTGAACCTTACAAACGGTTTGAAGCAGTTTGGAATCTTGAATTTATGTTGTTAACATCCCAGGTAAATTGTTCCACTCATTCATCCAGTGGATTGAGCAGGAGAGCTGGGAATACTTTCCTCTCAAGTTTATGATCCAGTCCTTTGTTTTTATTAAATGTACCTGAAGCCCAAGTGAAACAGCTTGCCACGTGTTAAAAAAATGTTTCTATAATCCCAAATCAATTCTCATTGCTGTGCTGACGGTTCTAAAGAAATGAAGTTTCCATTCAGTCCATAACAGTTTTTTTTTCATTCAGCTGCCAAAATACTTGAAACCCAGCAACTATTTGCACAGCCCTATAAATTAGGTTTACTAAGGAAACAATTAGCAAGCCTGTAGCCTACAGGAATTTCAATTGGTGCTGCTACAGTGCATTGTTTAAGTAATTAGAAAATTATTCCAACTATTGTAAATATTTGCAACACAAATGCGGAGCACATAGATGCTGTCCTATTAATAATGGGGAGCAATAAAAAGATTGAAAAGCTTGTCTGTAGAGGAGGTCACATGCTTATTAGTCTGACCAGTATATCCTTTTCATTGTCACCAAATAGCGATATTAAAATAAAATAGGGAAATGTACTCCTACACTGCTAAATCTGTGAGAAATCAAAAGATATAGATGTGTCACTTAGTCCATTCAAGCTCCAACAGTTAAGCATCTGAATAAAGGCATGAATATAACAATTACTGAAGTTAAGGGGTATCACCAGATTAGAATTCTGTGTGAAACACTGAGCAGAGCTGTAAGGTCAGCAGCAAGTTGTCATGAAACCAAAATGAACTTCCAAATGAGTGTCAATTTCCAAATGGAAATAGCGTCAATCATAAATGCTGATCTTGTGGAAATTAACTTAACGTGAAGACTCAGCAGAGGTGCTCAAACCACAATTTAAACACACTCTCTGATTCTGAAATGCAATTAGTCTCCTAAAGACCACGATACTTCCAAGTAATAATTTCAAGCACAGCCTTAAAAATTCTGCACCTCAGATTTAGCTATTAAGCTTTAGAGATGGGCTAGCAGCCAGATGTTTATAAACTCTTTTCAGGTTACAATTTAGTTACGGTTACGGGGTTAGACAATGCCCCCTCATTTAGCCCTTCAACTGACTAGCTTAACCATTATTTGCCACTACACTAGGCATATGCACCCTGCTGGCTGCTACTCCCCAATGCCAAGTCATCTATTTCCCTGCTACTGCTAGGCTGAGCTTTCTCCATTCATCCCCTCGACAGCCTCCTTTCAGGGGAGCATTACAGGCTCAGCAGACCTCTTTGTTGGAGTTCTATTTACACCACCATTTTTTGTTACTCAGACTGTGAAAGGAAACAACAGGAGATGGAGAGGAGACGGACTGCTAACACAGTGGACCAGAAGTCATCAACCTTGGCTCTTTGAAGTGAGATGCACAGTAAACACAGAAACTATACCAATATGTGAAATAACCTGGTGGTCTAAGTGCAATTCCCAACAGACGCGTGGATCCGTATCTACAAAAGTCAGCATCCCAATCAGCAACAACTGGCAACCTTCCTCGTTATTTACAAAGCCCTGCAGTGTAATTATTCACCCCGCTCCCATTGACTATAATGGGATTTGGCTGCATAAATCCCCATGTAACTCTTTGAAAATTTGAGAGCTTTGGGACCGTCGGGGCTCAGAGGTGCAAAAATGAATACACATTCACATGGAACACGCTCCCTTCTGAACACAGCTAAAATGCACCAGCACGTATTGTGAGCCTGTGACTGTCACTGCTGTCCCAAAGCCATCACGAGGCAGAAATGCACCTCCCTGAAGCCATCACTGCACATCCCCCAGACACGGGAGTGCTGGAGCACACACGCTGAACTCTGAAGATGTGATTAATTCCCATGGACTTCACCAAGATTAAAGCACGCAGATGACTGCTTCACGGCACAGATTGCAGCACAGGGCAGGGGTCCGGAGGCCTGGAGGTGGCTTCAGCTGTCAGGCTGTAGCTGGGGAAGCTGCTTTGCATACAGACCACGCTGCTTGGCAGCTGCCCACCCAGCACACCATCAGCAGGCAAGCTCCTTGACCACCCCACAAAGGCTTTTACAGCCACGTGGCTCCACTCCTGTGATTCACCCCGTGGAGCTCACTGGGAGCAACGCTGCCTTCCAGCAAGACCAGGACTTTAGGTGCTGAGGTGAAAGCCACAGGAAGGTGAACCACAGGCATATGAGCAGGCATAAAATCTGTGAAATCTGAACCCTTCAGACAGAGTTCCTACATGAAAGAGCAGCCCCAGCAAGGGCACATGGGCATCATTCATTTCTTTGCTGTGCTCTGATGGGAATACAGCTATTTCCCCCCAAATCGTGCTCTCTGTTTGGTGCAGCACCCGAACACCTAGCAGCTTCCTCTCCAACTTTCAGCTGTCCCATTTCCCCTTTCCAAGATCTCCTGGAAGGTAGCTCCTTGCTACACTGGTTGCCAGATTTTAAGTTTACAAGTGCATGGCACCCCACTCCCACTGACCATGCTGTCCATCAGCCCCCCAGCAGCCTTCCACTCCATGCTACCATTTTCCAAAGCAGTGATACCTTAGACAAAATAAACACCACCAGCAGAAGTACCATTTCTTCTCAGAGACAGTTATTTCCCATTTCTACAGGGAGAGAGATGCCATATAGTGCTGTTGTGTAAGATAGGTCTGCATGTGTTGCTTTTACTATGAGTCCAATGACTCAAAGCTTTTTAACTGGTGCCCATATTCTGGGGTTCTGGGATGATAAATGTCCCACTGTTTTCGTTTTATGAAATGTACATTTTTATACTTAAAAAAATTAAAACCAGAACATTAATAGCTAAAAAAATAAAAGCTACCAGGAAAAATTGTATTATTGCAGAAAATTTTTTATTCCTAAATCAGCCATTTCACTGGGAGACTGGCTCTTGAATTTTCATTACTTAAAGCAGAGAGGTTTGTTCCACTAAGTTTTGAAGATATGAGGAGAAACACATTTTCATGTCCAGCTTTATGGCAGCCTAACTTACTATTTCTCCCTTGCCTGATGTGTTTTGCTGCTTTTAAGAGCACCTCCTTCACAAAATAAAAATGTTCTTCTTTTATCTGACAGTATCCAGAGGATAGACATAAAATAGACAATGCATAGAGCACAGTGTGTGCATTCCTGTTTCAGAACATAGAAATTTTTAAAATTAAAAGTGCAAATTAAGAGAAATAACTTTTCCACTTTTCCAAGAAGATGTTCCATTTTTGCATTTTACAGGGCAGTAAGAAAAGCAAAAATTTATTGACTGTATAGGGGAACAATTTTCAGTGATTTATGCTTATAGTGAAACCAGCTGATCTCCAAGTTGCTTCATTCTTTGATCTTAAATGTATGCAAGGAATATATTTATGTTATTGTACTTTCTAGGTAAGTTGCATTCATGCATATAAAAAAAGCATTCTAGTTACCATTATCTTTCTAATGGGTTTTCCTTTCTAGGACAGTACTGTATTCTAGTTATCACATTGAGAATTTGCCAAAATTACCTGACAGACATGCTCTTGTACGTCAGCAACTCTGACACTCCAACAAAAGTTCCAAGAAGAAATAAAAAAATAAAAACAATTTTAAAAAATCCATTACTTTTTGCTTCCCAGGAGACCCAGAATCCAGCCTAATCAGCCACAAAGAGTGGTTTGTTTCTAAGGCCAGAGCAAGCCTTTTAAGTATATCAAGTTTATAAAAACATAGATGAGTCCAGTAAGGCAGTTTTCAAGGGGGAGCTCAAAGAACAAAATTGAAAGTGTTGTATTCTGTTGAATGCTGTGGTAAAGCTAAAAATGGACAGGGATGCCTGGTCATTGAGACACTGAGATGGAAAAACAGGGCCCCAGATGGTAATTGCCCATGTTAATTGCTATGATTCAGTTTATATTCTCTTACACAGCCAGGGCTTTGATTAGATTTTTGCCAAGTGCCTTGAGATTCATGTTTGATAAGGGTTATAAAGGTGCAGTGTGTGCATATTGATTGTGGGCACTATTTTTATGCAGAAGTGTTCCTCTATTGCCTTGTCGCACTGTGGCTATTTAGCTCTATTTGTTAAAATGCAGAAAAAAGGGAAAAAGTAGGATAAAAATATGTACAAATATGCCCTGGTGTGTTTCTTCTTTGTCGGAGGTAAATGCACTTTAGCTTTCCAACTTTTTCAAGAAGAGATCCTGTTGTTGCATTTTAAATAACATTGAGGAATATAAGCTACTACTTTAATAACAGAACAATTTTTAGGGATTTAAACTTGTGAAGGTTTTGTAGCATATTCTGTGTCAAAAGGAAAGTACAGAATCTATAAAACAAAACCCCATAAAATTATGGCATACAATGCACTGTATTATTTTTGTAAATAGAAAAAAATGTATGTACTCACAGGGAATTATATCACTATACCACTATCTTTCCCAGATAAGGCCTTTTCTTCCCATCAATGGCTGATATCTATGAATTATATTACTTTAGCATTTATTTATGGGAGTTCCAGGGGCTGCACACAGCCCTGCCACATAGTGAGAACCTTGTGGCAAAGAATACATGGTCCTTCCCCCAACAATGTTGCTACCTCTTTTAAAACAAGGCACAGTAAATGCTGCAAAACTAGGACAACACTGCAATAAAGATGGCATCAATGATAATAAGCACTTCAGATGTATTTGGAGAAAGGTAGAGTTGGAGAAATTACTTTTTTCCAAGATTATTAAAAAAACCCAACAATCTCTCAGTCATCAAGCTGAGAAAGTTAAAGCACACAGAAGGTCACCTGCTTGTCTGCACTGAAGCTTTCATTCCACCCCAGTGTAAATAAACAGGGATTTACCTGGAGTGTGGCTAGAAAATAGTTCTTCCACTCATACGAAAGCCATACTGTCCATCTTTTTAAGCCACTATTATTTTCTCTTCACATTCTTTTCAGTTTTAGGTATGTAACATTAGTTTACACCTCACTAGCAAGCACTTTTTACCCAGCAGCCAGAAGGAGATGTTTTGATGGGACAAGGGCATCCAGTCTTTGTCCCTGACTGCTGCTGACCTGCACTGTGTTTAGGTGGGAGTTGAGCATTTATAGCAAATACTTTTTTGGCCAGGTCACAGCTTGCCATTAGAGAGGGAACACTGGCAAGGGAAAGGTCATTCCCATTCATAACACACTGATGTCACACTCCCTAGTTGGGTCCAAAACCTTTAACTGACCTTTTCCTGGGGGCCAAATAAATCTTTCAGATACCTAAGTCTGTCTACACATTAAAACAGGGCTTCACTGTCCTCTCCCCATTGCCAGCACACACAATACTCACCCCCTTAGCCCCATACCATGCAGCAGCTCCCAACAATTCTCTCTGTGCTGTGTCTGTGCCTGGTGCCCACTGCTGTACATGCAGCCCCATGCTGCCAAGTAGTATTTGCCATTGTATTTCTCCACGGTCACAATATTGCTCCACCGTGTTTCCTTGTGTACCCCATCCCATTTTTGTTCTTTACTTTCCCAACCCCTGTGCCACAAAATGCAGATTGGAGCCCCTCAAGGTGCTTTCCTTCCTCCTTCCTCCCCAGCCTTTCATCCTAAGGACAAAACCTTCCTAGCTCCTATGTTATGAAAAACCTTCCTCAGCTGCCCTGGTTTTTGCTCATGCAGTACAGTCCCATAGCAGAGGGCAACCCCCATTGCCAAGCCATTGCCACTGGCACAGGGGAGGACAAGAGCAGTCAGAATTTAAAAAGAGAAGTCTGGACAGGTTAGGATTCATTTGGTTGCACAGCATTCAAAATAAAATTAAAACCACTGTGTGGACTGTAATTTCATTTCCATTTTTTAACCACTGCCACATCCAAATTGTGTATTTCATCACTTTAAGGACTTGAGATGTCTATTAATAGAATATGATTAAATACTAGCAAACAATCTGCAGTTTTTGATATAAAACTAATTTTATTTTTAAGGCCAAAAGTCTTCCTCTTAACTAGTCCCTAGCTTGATGGAGTCAAAATGTTACCATGCACAATGTTGAGGAAAGTGGGATCTAAAGTATATTTCCAGATTTACTGCATAGTAACAGCCCAAATCAGGCTTGATTAGCAAAATATGAAAGCATTTTCAGAATATACAAATTCTCTGTTACTTACCAGCTGGTAAACTAATAAATAATGCAGTGTGAATTGAAGCAAATCCCTGCTTTGAGCTATACATTTTAACTGTTGCAATTTAATTCTCCTCTAATGAGATTAGAGTTCCCAGATGTGTAGTCCAATACTTCTTAAAGATACATTAGCATATATAGGAACTAGAAAAGCAAGTCTCTGCTTTAAGATATTTGCTGACTAAGACTATACTGAAACAACTTTACTCTCCAAATGTCTAGTAAAGTTTTATTATTTTTCCTTATTCCCTCAGTTCTATCCTTATGACCTCAAAGATGAGAGATAAGGAATCTGGTGCCTCATGCTTCCTCTGACAGACACAGCAAAAGGAGCTAAGGAAGCAGAAGGTGGCAGCTGGGCAGCTAGATGGGTTTGAAGTTTCTACTAGGTGCAGCTATATCTTTAGGTTCTTAAATTCTTCTAAAAACATACGTCTTCTCCCAAGTCTATGATGACTTGCATCCCCTGTTTCTCCCCTAGACAAGTACAAAGTGTCACACACAGAGTTACTTAGCAAAACTTCACAAAAAACATAGCATAATCCTTAATACTCAGAGCAAAATTCAAGGACACATCACCCATAGGGCTAAAATGTACATAGCAAAAGTCAACATAAACTGGCAGCTTGACAGTTCAAGTTCTATTAACAACAACCACTACCACCACCAAACATGGACATTTCAACTGAAAAACAGAAGGCATTCATAAAAAAATAGAAAAAATTGTCCCCTGCAGTTTGAGAATTTTTATAGGAAATTTAAAGAGTTACTAAGAATTTAAGTATTTTTAAGGAAAAACAAGAACCAAACACCACCTTTGAAAAAATCCTTTTCTTCTAGCCCCCAGCTGGGAACCGAAAGTCCTACCTTCAGACTGCATCACTATTACAGCACAGCTTTGCAGATGCCTGGTAAGAGCAGCTTAAAGATCAGACCTAGACCCTCCTGGCAAGTCAAGGAGACATTTTGCTTAAACCTCAGCTTGCTGATTTTGTTGCAGTGATTTTGTGTTCATGTCTTGAAGAAGAAAAAGCTTTCATTGCCACAAGAGGCCCAGAAGGGCAGTGAATTCTCCCTCCGTGGAGGTATTAGTAACTCAGATAGACTCAACCCTGAGTGACATGATGGCCTTCACTCTGTTTTGCACTGGGGGTTGGTCCAGAAAAGTGCCAGGGTCCCTTTGGGCTGAAGTTAAGCTGTACCTGTAGGCCTTTAGAGTACTCCTTTGTCCCCTTTGGTGGGTGACCCTGCAGGTGAGCTGCACACACCATACATGAAAGCCATCAGAACTACGTGACCCCCACCCTTGGCGTAGCTGCAGGTTTCTAAGTGGCTTCCAGGCAAGAGGGAACTTGCTAACACATCCAGCAACTCACAGGACAAAAGGGGTGGTGAGGGTTAAGAGAAAACCCATCTGTCTGTTGTTCACCGTGAAGTTATAATACTTGTTTTGAACGTGTTTCAGGAAAATGATTTATTATCAACAGAGGAACAATGGAAGTATGTTAATTTACATGTTGCTTGCAAATGTTTTGCTAAACAACTTGTACATTTATAGGGATACCAGAAACCTTTAACATTTTCTTTACAGAAGTGTACTTACTGAAGAATTTTATTTTCTTGAAAAGTTTTACTGGAACTTTTTATTCTGTCACTTTAATCAGTTTCTCAGCAAAACAAATCAGGGAACAGCTTTATAGTGATAGCTAGAGAGATTGTTGTTGTAGTACAATGTTTTCCTTTAGGTACAATAAATATAAACCTTCCTCTCCTTGCAAGTCTAACGTAAAGAAATGGTCCTTTCATCATCATTTTAATGCCTGCTTGGGGCAGGGTGAAAGGAAAAGCTCACTGCCTCCCTGTTGCTGCCTGGTGCTGGTGTGCTGCCTGTCAGAGGGCATCCTTGGTTGTAACCTGAGGAACCTCAAGTGCATCACACCAGTGAGCTTTTTGAGATACTTAACTCAAGCATGCTGACAGTGAAGAAGATGAGGTACTCTCTGGTGTCTATGTAAAAGCTGTGAGAAAGACATGACTGACACTGGTGCCAGTACCTGCTTCAGTCCTCTGGCATCTGAGCACAGCATCCACCAGGTAAGCATTTATTTTTATATGGAAAAAAGCATGGCTACTACTGTTGACCTTTTGCTTATGCAGAAAGGACGGGAAAGAACTGCAAGTTTTAAGCCTATATTCAGATTTCTGCAAAGTCAGAAGTTTGAACTGGACCAAAGGCCAGCTAACATGGGATAGCAAAGAATAGCAGCAAAGAATAGCTTAGGGATTTTGCATAGCTCCTTACTCAAGTCTGGAACAGAGCTGGTTTAACACTGTCAGTGTCTGGCCAGAAGAGCTGCTGCCCATCAACCACCATGCCTCCATCCCTGAATCAAGCAGGGTGGGCACCCAGCAGACCATGATGCAGCTCCTGCCCATCCCATATGCAGGGTGTTTCTCCCCACAGGGACCAGAGCACAAAAGGGGAAGGAGGACAGTGTTTTCTGTCTCCTTAGGATTTCAGGGCACAGTTGGGTTGCATTCAGTGCATACACAGATCTGGAAGCCAGGAGGTGCTGTCGAGTTCTGAAATGGAGGCTTAGAAGCTCCAGGTCAGAGGGAAAAAAACCCAAAACATCCAGGTTGAGTCGAGTTCAGAAGAACAAAATCCTCACTACAGGAGCAGGAGGCTTCAGTCTAACAGAGAAGCACACTCAGCTTTAGTTATGAAGGAGGCTGATTCTTAGCTCCAAGACAATCCCCTCATTTTGTATGGACTAAAGGAAACTCTCATTAATGCTAATAATTCTCAAGGTATAGTTAAGGAAGCTGAAATAGGAACTTAAACCCTCTTCTGTGTTTGTATTTACTTTGGGCTGGAAAACTATGCATCTCTCAGGTCTGTGATTATGAAATGTCTGCTCAAAATTCAGAGGCACTATATATTTGTGGCTATATTTATGTTCAGGACTGAGTTAGTAGGAAAAAAAAAGACAACTCTCTGCCCATTACTTTAAATTTTCTTTTTCAATGGCTTTCAACAACGGCTTTCAACAACAGCTAAGTATTCCAAGAGAATCACAGAGTGGTTTGGAGTCCAAAGATCATGTAGTCCTAGCCCCCTGCATGGGCAGGGACACTTCCCACCAGACCACGTTACTCAAAGCCCCATTCAGCCTGGCCTCAAACACATCCAGGAAGGGGGCATCCACAGCTTCCCTGTGCCAGTGTCTCACCACACTCACACTAAAAGAATTTCTTGCTAACATCTAATATAAATCTACTTACTTTCAGCTTAAAACCATTTCCTGTCATCCTATCACTATATGAACTTGTAAAAAAGTCTCTACCCACCTTTCCTATAGGCCCCCTTCATGCAGTGGGAGGCTGCAATAAGGTAGCCCCAGAGCCTTCTCTTCTCCAACCCCAGCTCTCCCAGCCTGTCCTCACAGGAGAGGTGCTCCAGCCCTCGGATCAACTTCATGGCCCTCCTCTAGGATTGCTCCAGCAGCTCCATGTTTTTCTGATGTTGGGGTCTCCAGAGCAGGACACAAGACTCCAGATGGGGAGCTCACAAGAATGGAGTGGAGGGGGAGAATCACCTCCCTTCACCTGCAAGCCAAGATTCTTTTGATGCAGCCCAAGATATGGTTGGTTTTCTGGGCTGCAAGCACCCATTGCTGGCTCATATTGAGTTTTTAGCTAACCTGTCATGGTATGTCTTCATGCATAATAACACTAACTCATTTCCTCATAAAGTGTCACTCATACATAGGCCTAGTGTCACCTCTAGGTATAATAAATCAATCTAGCCCTTTTTTTTTTTTTTTTAATATCACACATTTTCTCTTCAGGTTGCAACATCAGAAGATGCTTATGAAGTACCATGGCTGTGAACTAATGCATCTGGAGATAGCTCTTTTTCTCATTTTAGCCTCGGCTGTTGCTAAAATTGTGCGTGTTTAGTGGAAGCCAAGACATTGTAAATTTTACAATATGAATATCTTGACAGAAAGACAGCAGTTCTGGAGCTGTAGTAAAGACATCATCTTTCTGAAGTAATAGTTGGGAGTCATTGCACACACAGGGTTTACTTCTAGTGAGACAACTGAGCCTTTGTGGAAAGCAGCAAGCCATGTTTTTTGGTCAGGTGGGGAATAGCTTTATGGATAAAGGAAAAACAACTTGACATTTTATTTTGTGTGCATGCAAACTGCTGCTGTGATCTGTCTTTAGCAGATTAAAGCTTTTAAGGCAAAGGTTTTGAGTTTTCAAACAATTAGGTAGGAGAGTAATGTTCCTATACTTATCTAGCTGAAGAAATGTTAGTAAGGTTTTACAGGGGCTTTACCAAGCCCTCTGTTTGTCAAGTTACTCATGCACATGCCTAATTAGAGAGAAAGCTTGTCTTGTGGCTAAGGTGATAAAACTGGAGGTTGTGGTGCTCCAGCTCACTTCCTTTGCCCTGCCACAGACTTCTTTGCAAACCTGAGAAAACTGGAGTGACACAATTTCCACCCCTGACCTCCCTATTCAAGAACTGAAAATAAATAAATAAATAAAGCATCTCAGAAAGGGCCAGCTCTTAAAAAGCAATGTGAGTCTTAAATAAATGTTAAAGAAATAAGGGAGATTACACAGATATTTTTGAGAGACAGAATCTTACACACACAAGCAGTTTCTTAGCTTTTCCTTATTCATCAGCTGATTAATATCTATGCCATCAGTTACAAAAAAAAAATAATTTTAATCTACAGAACTTCTTAATAGCAGCGACAGCAATAATAGTCATGATCAATACTTTATGCCTTGAAAACTCTTCCTCCAGCTATGTAAGCACCATACATGCTGATTTGACAGGTCTTTTAAACACTAAAAAATGAAACCTTGATACAGTTTGCAGAAACTGTTTTAATAAGGGTTATGAAACCATCCTGATCTATGACAGCTTTTCTGTTGGTAGAATTTTAAAGTGGCACAAAATTGCAATGCAGAGGTGGTGAAACAGGCACTTCAGGTGAACTTCAGAGTCAAGCACAGTGAAGTCATGGCAAAACGCACAGCTGGAGTGTCTAAGGAAGTCACAGAACAGCTGACTAAAGATTTTAGCTTCATGTCATTATCTCACTGCCTTTAAAAACACTCACTCCTAATTCCGAGTGCACACAGTACCTGAGCACATACAGTATAATCATTCATGATACAATTTTATCATTGTCTTTAGCTTCTCTTCTAGACAAGTTCTGCTGTATGATTCATTTTAAGTTCACATTAGCATCTCAGTTCAGAGCTTTTGAAGTACTTCTTTCCTGTTTTGTGCTGCTTAGGGACATGATTTAGTGGTGGACTTGAAAGTGTTAATTAACCTTATGCTCAGGTGACCCAATGATCCTAAGGGTCTTTTTCAGCCTAGGAAATTCTATCATGCTGTGCTTTCCACAGACATTTAGAGTACAGAACACAACACTGAGCTGACTGAAGTCACCCAGGCTGTCTGTAGTTTCCATAGAAAATATTTTGCATGAGATTGTGCTGAAGCACACTTGAACTCTAAGTATGCATACAACATAGCAGCTGGGAAGGTCCCCGTCTGCATAACAAACCCTGTGGGATTCTAAGCAACAAGCACTCTGCATTGCTTTGCCATTATCCTCCTTACCAGTACTTACAGCTGGTTAATACGTACTGTATCTACTTAACCTCTGCCAAAAATGCCAATAGCCTACACTTGTTACAGCCCTATTACTCATGCAACTTCAGCAACTCAAGTTTCATTCCCAGCTATTAGCTTACAGAAGCTACACACATACAAAGTGACATAGCCAATATGGAAAAATATACCTTTAAATGCATTTAGTCTAGCTTAGAGAGGGTCCAGTACAATTGTAACCTTCACAACACACTATGAAGACTTTGTGATGGTGGCAGCAGCAAGGCCTCCTTCTTCAGCAGAGGAACTGAAGCAGAGCTCTTTCAGTAAAAATAGTAGCACCAAAAGCTGAAGTTTACTTTGAACTGAGCTTTGACAGTCCCACTTTATGCTCTGTTTAGTTGAGAGTGTAATATATTCTCATATCTACCAATATATCCTATATATACCTATATATTAAGTTACTTTATAATAACAAACTGCTCACAGTGGGTCTCTGCTGGTAGATGTTTTATTTCATTTATTTCACGTTAGGTAACTTAAGAGTGTTTGTCACCAAAACAAGCTTAGAAGCATGTATAGTGGGTTGTAACTGGCCTCATATTTCATGCCCAGATGCTTTTGTATAGCATGATAACATACTGTTAATCTCATGACATTGGCTTGCTTTCTTTAAAAGATGCCACCCAGCAATGTTAAAGTTACAAATTTCTACCAATACAGTAACTGCTAAAATCTGATCCACTGTACTTTGAAGACTTCATAAATGACAAACATTAAGGTTCAAAGTTGAACCTTAATAGTTCATAGGAACCATAGTTGTTCCTATTTATCATTATTGTTTCATTAAAGTTCTGTAGTTTAGTTTCCAACCCATAAGTCTCTCTTCCTTATTCTCTCTCTCTTTCCTTTATCAGAGGAGAGAGAGATTAATATATAAATCTGTTACTCGGTTCAAATCTGTTGTTTTGCCGGGCCAGGACTAAACCATGACAGCATGCAAGAAATCCTCCAGGTGACATTGAAGTAAACAACAACAACAAATAATAATAATCTACTGCTCCTCTAAGTACAGGCAGTTCTAGACTTCTGCATTACAGATCTTCCAGGTGGAAGTTATTATGCTTGGGTTCAGGTGCATGTAATTTTTGTTTGATTTGGTAGGAAACATTTACATGAGTAAAAATTTGACAACCAACCATGTGCTCACTGAAGAGGAAACAGCCCTCTACTTTTGCTTGCTTACACATTTCTCTTACTTGCCACCCACATTTTGACTGCTTGGTTTATGCCTGTATAGTTCATATATAAATTATGCACAGCAGGGTCTAGGGCTGAAGAGAAGGAACTGATCAGTTCTCCTTGCTTGTAACAACATCTTTAGGAGCAAAGAGAAGGAAAACCAGACCAAGAGGTAGAACATAATCTTTTCAAGTAACCAGCACTCCATTGCATATCATGGTTCGGGAGGCAGCACCACCTTTCTGTCTGATTCTTTGAAGTCCTGGTGGCTGTTTGCATGTATACATTCCTGTTCTGGATACTCATAGTACTCCTGAAAACAGTAAGGGCTCAGAGAGAATTGCACAGTCCTGTTAGGGAGAAATCAAAGAACTGCAGTAATTGACTCCCTCCCCTTCAAAGTGCTTTGCAAACATGTAAAAAAGAAAAGTTTGGTGTCTTTTTGAAAGGAAAAGGAAATGAAGGTCAAAGGGAGCAGAAAATCAGCCCTACAAGGAAAGAGCATTCACTAGCTTGCTCATAAAGAACAAAAAAATAAAAAGCAGCAGCTACTTACTAGGTGCAAGAGAAACAGCAACAGCCTCGAGCTTCCAAAAGAGCCTTATCCAGGCTTATGGAGAATGTGAAATGTCTCCTGAAAAAAAGGGGGGGGGGAAAGGCATGGTAGGGAAGACTCCTATTTCAAAGAGGTAAAAGCAGAAAAAGTTGCAGCTGAGCACCCAAGACTCAGCTGTGGATGATTTTAGCAGGAGGGAAGAGATTGCACCTCACCAGATGGCTACGTAAAAAGCAACATGGGTATGACCCTAGCACTGGGGGGAAATTAAGGAAGAGGTTTTTCTAGTAAATCTTGGCCTAAAATAAAATGTAGGCCACTCTGACAATTATGTTTTTGCTTTTATATGGTAAATAGCAGCTTGGGGTAAACTTCCACATGATAAGGAGATTAGAGAAAATTATTTCTCAGTGACTTGAAGATTTTGTTAATGCTATTTGACATTTAAAAAAAAAACAAAACCAAACATGGAGCCTCTCTTCTGCTAATTCCCATTATAAAAAAATGTTTTTCAATAAGTTTTAATCTATGTTCAGTTTACACTCTCACTTCTCCATTCACAAGTTTTGCACACCTCTAATTCAGGGAGGTGGAGGGGTAGCAATGAAGAATGCCAGTCAGAATTATCATCCTTGAAAAAACATTCCTATCCTACCCTACCTTATCCTACCCTACCCTATCCTATCCTATCCTATCCTATCCTATCCTATCCTATCCTATCCTATCCTATCCATTTTTTCTGAACATCAAAGTAGGAGTCTAGCATATCAAATGGAGAAGGAAGGGAAAAACTTCCTAGTATTCTGACTGTACTGTCCCAAAGGAAATTCTGACTATCAGGCTCTTAGCTGATTCTTATAGTGCAATTTGCTTGCCATTACAAGCTGTCCATTGATGAAAATGAAATAAGTGAAATATGATGAAATAAATATTATCTCCATGGACAAAATTTTTCTCCCCTAGCATCACAGAAATCTTAAAACATCTGAGATAGAAAGGCAGATTTGTAATGGTCTCGGAACAATCTCAAACAAATTGTTACTTCTGGTCTCACAGGTGGCTGCCCACTTTACTGTTTGTGTATCTTTCATCATGTGGTAGTCACATAATGCAAACTTACTTTACAACAGAGTTGAAAAATGGAAAAACAGAATTAGGACAGCATTGATTTCTATACCTAAATAATGTTGCAAATGTTGAACACAAAGTTGGCTCATTTACTTAATACAGAATCTTAGCCAATTTCCAATGTATTACCAAATATATGCCCATTAATTTAAACCTTAAAAAACCCAATCAATGGATTTATTATTTCTTTCATGCATATGCTTTTGTGTATTTGAATATGTCTACATCAAAAGAAACTAGATTTTTAGAGAGACAGTTATCTTGTTTTACCAAGTTAATGGGTTCTGGTAAGGTCAGACTGTCACAATAAATCTAATTATTACACAGTTATTTTCTTTATGTATGCAGTTTTCCCCATATGCTGTAAGATGAAAAGGATACTAGAATAACGCTGTTCTGTTGAATTTGCTGGTGACAGGCATTCTTACTCACACAGAGTCAGGGAATGGTGTGAAGGAAGCAGAAGACGGGACATTTTTCACCTGGTGCTTGTATGACCTGTTTAATCTGCATAATCAGAAAATGGGAAAGTTGTCTATGATGCTGATGCTGACTTCACTTCTAGATCTTTTTGAGCTCATTTAAAGTACAGTAATGAGAAAAACATTTTACCTTTGGGCAGCAATCTGATTTGTCAGGAAATTCCTCTTGCTATGATGAGTGAATGAGGAAAATTTGGAATAATACAATCCAGATGTTAAGGCTCCCATTTAGCAGCAATGCAGATGTATTATTTTATGGAATTGTTCAGATGGTGAGCTTCCAGTATTAATAATAAATCAACACTGAGATTTTAATCTGTATGACTTGATTCCTATCTTTGTCCTCATTTACATGACAAGACACATGCATTTCATGTAGAGGCTAATAGTATTAAAGTTAACAGTCTCAAAGACTTAAAAATCAATAAAGAAATTTGAAAGAATTACTGGAAACAGTATGTACCAGTTGATCTGGTAACAGCAACACCTAAGAGAAGGTTTTGATACAATTTTTTTATCAAATACCATGTCGATTTTGCTGCTAAGATGATAACAATTTTCTGTTACAGATTCGAGTTAGAAAGTATCTACTTTACTGAATATGTGTGCCCATTCAGTTCAGTCCTTGTCACTTAAATTCAAACTTTTAGTCTACTGAAAGAAAAAAAGCAACTTGAGGTTATGTACGTATGCTGGAGAGGGATCAGGTTGGGCAGTAGAAAGGCAGCAGGCAATGGAGAGCCTTTGGTGACCTCTGGTGAAGGCCAGGAGACCACAGGCTCTGTGACCAGGGACATGTGGAGAGCACTGAGCTCTGGCATGCCAGGGGAGCTGCATGGCATGGAAAGAGCTGTGTCCCTTTTATGGGGACAAACATCAGACTGTGGTCCCGTAAATCCAGGACTGCAGGGTGCAGAAATGCCTAACAGTGATGTGATTTCATGATGCTGTCATGTTACCTTTCACAGATGTTCTGATCTGTTAATTTAGTTGAACCTGTGTCATGAAACACCAGTTTCCTCAATAGCTGCTTTCTGGAGCTTTGAGGGATTTTTGGTTTTTTTCAGTTTCTCCTTTTTCTTAGGAAAAGAAGAAGAATCCAGTTCTGCTTCAGTTGCAATCTGTGACAAAATTATTAGGTTTCACAAGGAGTAACACACGTTCTTTCAAAATTCTACTTTTTGAGTTAAGAAAGAAGATTCATCTTCCACAGAAATAGCTTTTAAATCTAGATGGACTGTGCTTTTTGTTTGCTTTAAAAAAACTCCCCCACCCAAAATCAAACAAAAATTTGAAAAGAATCTTCCCTCAGGCTTTCAGTTTTTGTAACCTTCCTGTAAAGATGCAGGAGCTCACTGTACAAGCTCATATTATAGTCAGCCTTGCCATATCTTTGTCATCATCAGGCTTCCACAATCCCAAATCCACAGTTTATTACATGGAGAGAACTGACATAACAGGGCTTTTGACTTTTCAGTGGGTTTCACATATTTGCTTATTGGCAAAGAAGTAGAATATTTCATCATTTTGGGCAGTTCAAGCAAATATATGTATGATACTGTATATAATTTAATTTTAAAAAAAGGTTTAAAAGTTTAGACCATGACATTTTATTGTGTTTTAGAAGGAATTTTTAAGAAAAACCTTCAGTAGTGTGGTTGTGTACCTGAGTGGCACCCCAAATTAATGCAGCCAGTGTGCCATTCTGAAACTTTGTGGTAGCAGCTCTAAGGCTTAAAGCCAAACTGCATCCACCAGTGTCAGGAAACTTGCTCCCACAGTGAACAGTTGCTCCTAGAAAGCGACTGCCCTGCAGTCACCACATAGAATTTGAGTTAGAAAATGAATTTTAGTGTTGTGGGGTGTTGTTGATGTTCTAGGCTTTTTTGGTTTGTTTTGGATTTTTTTCAGTAGCATTACTTCCGTTTTTTGATTATAGGACCTGGGGGTCTGATGAGCTGTATCTCAGTGTTATAACCATTAGTTACACAGAGATTACTATTGATAGGGTGCAAGGCAGACTAACATTGTTATCCTAGGGCCAAAGGCTCTCCTGTATCAGATACCCTACAAGTCACAAATTTTTATATGAGTTTACCGCTTGGCCATCTCTTAATCAAACCTCAAAATGTGAAAAGGAACCATAGGCTGCCATCAGTTTGAAATGTCTCTCTCTCAATTTTGCCAACAATTAACCACACTGCTACAGATGTGGGTTATTCTTCCTTATTTTACCATCAGACATTGGTGGTGGAGATCTCTGTCCATGTGGGGAATAATTTGGGTACCTGTATTTTGGGTCACTTTCAATGCAAGCTGCAAGCCTCTCAGGTGGAGCACCACACTATGTCCTTCTTACTTGGTTTTGACTTGGGATATATATATATATATATTTGTGGTTTTTTTTTTTTCTTAAAGAAAACTTGTAGAAGGAGGAGAGCAAATAAGAATTTCTAACTGCAGTAGAAGGAAGTTACTCTAAATCAGTCTATCAAAAGTGACATGCAAATGAAAAATAATTAAACGAGTTAAAATTAATTTCATGCCGTACGTCCCATCTTGGGTTTTTATTCTGCAAACTTTTACTATCAGCAGTCATTCCAGGTGTTCCTGAGCCTGACGAGCTCAGTTTGGTCTATATACAAAATAGTCTGAATTTATTCCCTACAGCCCTCTCTACCCCCTGTATTCTTCCTTCTTCAGTCTTCTGAAACTCCACTTCTCCATCGTGTTGCTTGCAAAGACAGTTATTAATGGTTCAGAGACTGATTTTGCTAAATTTAAGTATTTTAGGTCCATTTCATTGCTGGTATACTGAATGGACTATATCTAACTTACCTCCATTATTTTTACCTATCTTGTCCAGTTCTGGCCTGTCTCCCTCCTTCACAATTCTCAGATGTTAGATTTAATTCTGTTAGCAATCTGTTCACAATTACTATTTCTTGTGAAGCTTGAAGCAAAAGAGGGTTTTAAAATATTTTTTTCCTTCTGTACTTCTTCCTGTATTATACATTAATACATACTCACCTTTATGTAAGGAATAACTACAGGAGTGTGAAACTTCTATTGAGTTTATATGAATACTTCAGTAGAAGTTACGTACATGGGATGTCGTGCCACTCCACAAATATGCAAGGTCTTGAGCAGAATTTCTTTTATCCATAGGCTGGTTTACAAATGGCTTCTCCTGATCTATAAACTAAGTTCTGCAGTTAGAAATATGAGTTATCCAGCCACAATGCTTACCATGTTTGGACTTAATTTATTCTTTAAGTAGGTGTTCTCAGGTACAATTAGGATTGGCAACTGTTATGATTTGCTATTTGATATACTTAATTTACAGTGAAACTGCTTCAGGTTAGTCTCTTCACCACCAACTTCAACATGTGAAACTCCTTTTACATTGTGTAGCTTTAGGTTCCCCTGCTTCTTGATTTTATCATTTCATAGATTATCTGAGGCTTGACATTTACAACTTCTGTTTGTGGTGTGAAGAGGAGAAACCTTAAATTTCATACACCCATTGTGTTCACTAATTTAATCCCCCAATTTAACATCTGAGTTAATCACCAGGCCTTCATTTCTGAACCTGAAGAAGATGAGACATAAGAATTCATATCAAAACCACATTATAATTCTTAGTTTTTATGATTTCCTGCTCTACTAGGCTATAATGTAGCCTAGGCATTCTTCTCTTTTTGTTTTGACTATTGCCAAAGATAATATTGTATGTCCAGAAGAGTCTCAATCTAACCTCTTAATCCAGGCAGAATTTTTACCCATGTAGATTTTGAATTTTCTTTATATTTATCCAGGATTTCTGTCTCACTAGCAGCCCAGTCAGAGCTACTGTGCTGGACTCTGAGGTGCCATCTGACCAGAAACTCCAAGAATTCCTCAAGAGCATGTAAATGAAATACATAATGCATCTGCTGTAAATCCAACACATCTTGGAGGTATGGGTGGTTCCACACATACGTAAATCAGCTGATCCTTTAAGTGTCAGTTTTGTGTAGCTGATTAACTCAAAAGTGTTTTGCTCTGATAGAAAATTTTTGGCAGAAACTTAAGTTGTGCTACCAATTCCGTTCAGCGTTGTTTTGTTGAGGTGCTTTATTTAACCAGCTAAATTCTCCCACCAGTGTATTTTAAGGGTATAACTTCTGAAATTGTTAGCTCAGTTTTAAAGATTCTTACTTTATGCCCTCTTGCAGCAGAAATGACAACCCCTTTCTAATGTTGAGAAGCTCCAGTTTTAACAGTATTCAGTAGCCAGGTTTCCAAAGACCTAAAACACAGAGAGATGACACGTTAACATTTTTGCAGACTTGATTGGATTGGAGGCTTAGAGGAGTAGGGTGTTAAATGCCACCTGCTGCAATTTAACAGATTTTATTCTGAGGGTTTTGTATTTAGGAGGACAGGAGGCTCTTCAGCTATAGAAACAACATTTCTTTGGCCTCGTATACTTTACTGAGATTTGACTGAGCTTGTTGCTTCTGTGAAACAGTGAAATAAACCTTATTGTCCTGTCTTACAACAACCTTAGCAAAGTCCCTTTCTATAAGAAAACATGTTGGCAGCTGTGAGCTCCAAAAAACGTGAAAATCAGAAAACATGAGCAGCTGTGGCTCCAAAAGCAGTGCACAGCTGACTTCCAGTATGGGTTGCCTGCCATCAAGCATATTGATACTTCAAGAATGAGTGTCTGCTGCTGCAAAAGAAAAAGAAACTAAATTTGCAGTGTGAAGGAAGCAGGAGCTAACTGCAGTAAAAAACTTGTTGATAATTTTTACAGTGGTTTGGTCAAGAACAGCTCACCCAAGTACTCTTTTGTGGTTTGAGGACAGAATCGAATCTGGTGACCCCATGAATTTTGGTGTGATGCTGCTTTTTTACAGACTGTAGTATGGAGTGACTCAAGAGACTTTGAAGAAATTTGTTCTGACAAGATGGCTTGCACCATTGGTGTAAGTGGTAGGGATCATCAACCTTAATACCACTTGCAAGGACTCTAATTGAGTTCTTGAATGTCTGTGCCCCTGAGTTCACAAGAGCAAGGTCTACTGGTTACTCTCAGAGTAAATTATCCTTACTTTTCCTTGAGGAGAGCTGTTCTTGTGCCACAGACAAACTGTTGAACTCTCTGTTGTCCATCTCAGTATTAGAACACCTTAATGAAGCAGTAGCCAGTGACTTATGCCAGGGCCTTTACAACAGGCTGGTGCCTATGTACAAGAGGCTACAAAATTTTCCTTATTGCCACAAGAAGACAAGATGCTTACTTTCCCAAAGGCTATGGAAGATTCTTCTTGCTCTTCCTTTTTTATAGCTCTTATCTTCCCCTTTCAAATAAAGTGATCATCTCAGTAAAATTCTCTTCTGTTCAAGTAATTTAAAATCAACCAGAGAGTTGCAAAAATTCTTGCATTAGTGATAAGATTTTAAATATTTCCAGGGAACTCTGTACATCCCAGCACTAGCAAACTGTAACCCTTTTCATGTTGTCCTTATCTTTGATTGCACTTAAAATGTGCTCATGCATCCTTGGCTCAAAGCAAATAGTTTGTTGTTCTTTGGCTTCTTTTTTTTCCTGTAAGATACCAACAATAAATTTCTCTAATGACATCTGTGCAGTCTGCAGGCAAAAATGTTTTGTGGATCTAAATGAAGAAGGGATCATTGAAAATACCTACCAGCTGTCCTGTAATCATGTGTACTCTTTCCATGTGATTATGGAACTGTTGTTTGCTCCTCTTTTAAGCTGCTTTAAAAAATAATAACATTGGCAATAAATACCATGAAAAAAAGAAACAAAAACCACATTCAGAAACAACATAGCACAAAAGAAAAATAAGAGCACGGACTATATTTCATTTCTGTGACCCAAGTTGAGGCCATGCAACTTTTTGACAGACAAAGTGATGCCAGAGTGGCCATAACCCTTCAGTTCCTGACTTGAGTCTGCCTTCCAGGTACTTTGTGGAGAGCCTGTGTGGGTGTGCTTGGGTTTTTAGCCCACATCAGCTGATCCAGGCTCCTGTGTCCTGCACAGGATTTCCTTCAGCTGTGCCTAGGGCTGTGTTTCCTGGGTAGTTTTAAGGCAGGTGTGGATCCTCTGTCAAAAACTGGCACATAGTTACCTGGCAGAAGGTAACCTTAGAGAAGTTATCTCACAGCCTGACAGAGGACCCAACATCTCATACTCTGGACTACCAAATAATTCCATGTTTCACATTCTGAAACCAAAAAGAAAGGTATCACATACGTGCTGTAACATTGTCACTAATAACTCTTCTGCAGCTCATGAAAGTCTTGTGGCTTCTTGCAAGCTGGAAAATATGAATACCAGTCTGGGTATTCAGGACATCGGATTCAACTTTATGTAATTCTAAATATTTCAAATATTTTAAGTCATTTGAAACTGCTTGGTTATAAAACAAGACAGTATCCATAATCAGTCATTAAAATTATCTCTTGATGGTCTGACTTGGTTTTTGCAAATGTATGCACTGGGCCTGGTTTATATATGAAAGATTCCTTAACAATACACTTACCAGGTTTCATGAATTCTTCATCTGTGGTTGGTGAGTTACTGGCAGAGCAGACTTGCCCATCCTGCCCTGAGAAAGTTGCTTTGAAGAGGATGTTAAGCCCGTATCCTTAAATCCATATCCTTTCCCTAACAAGTGTGCTTTTGATTTGGATTTTCTAAACCACAGCCTGATTAGTTGCTAATTCTTGTTTTGATCGGAAGTGGAGGGATGAGATGGTCCCATTTAATGGGGAAGGCCAATTATTATTAAGGAACAATTATATTTAGGGAAGATGATATTTCTGTTTGGCTTTATCTTATCTATGAACCCAAACAAGCTAGAAAAAAATAAAGTGCACACATACCTCCCTTCTTGATTTTAAGACCTCCGGAAATAATTTTTATAATGAGAGAAACATTTTAAAGAATGCAAAATGCAATCTTAAAAAGACCATGCAGTGGATTTTGCTCTTCAATGAAATAACAAAACTTAAATAATCCAGCTTCAGAACAAGTGCTGTTTTTTCCCCTTTCTCTTAGTAGTTAGTAAACAACATTTTTCCTTTAGCTAATGAAATCATAGTGGAAGATCTGCTGCTGCATCTGTAGAAACTTTCTTGAGTGAACAAAAAGTTTGGCTTACTTTTTTGAAGCTTATTTTAATCATATATAAGGAGGATATTTAAATTTAACCTTACCCCTGCAACAAAAAAAAAGTAATTTAGAAGAATTTGAAAGAATACCTTTCAGAATTTTAACCCAGTACGTTGTTTTTTTTTTATTCTGGATAAGAAGAACACCCAACTTTACCTCTTGTTGCATTTTCTCTCTAGTTTCTTTAACAAGAGGTTAGATGGGAGTGTTCATATATAGTATGGGCACCTTTTGGACTGGCTCTGCTATCTAGCACTTTGGCAAGCAGTTTGTTTAGGCACCATTGAAGGCATAAATTACTTATTTGGTCTAGAACAGGACTCAGATTATTAGTGAGAATGCAAAGTATCTGATATTTTCCTGTCTGCAATAATATGCCTATTCTGCACTTAATTTTAAAAGCCTAGATAAAATAGCAGTCAGTTGAACTTGGGTGTGCTATATATATGACCTTTCACAGGATAGTGCCTCTTTTTGCATTACAGCAAGATTGTACAGTGTGCTATTAAAGTGTATTTTTTATTTTCTCAACATAAGATTTAAAAGAAATTACTGACTTTAATGTGAAAATTGTGCCAGACACAAAAAAAAAAAAAAAAAAAAAATAAAATAAAAAAAAAATTAAAGTCTGCCTATAGGAAGTTGTGAAGCAGATAAAGAGAATTGTAAGCCACATAATGGCTTTGTATACAGAAAATTCTGAGGCATTACACTCTAATAAATATGCGTGATCATTTGGTTAGTGTAAAGTAATGTTAGGTTACTTCTAGCTTTTTTTGCCCTCACCTCTTCCAAGGGCTGCTGGATCATAACTCATACACCTTCCAGTGGCCATTTACAAAAAGCTCTGACCATAGCAATGCTTATGGTGTGCTTGGTAGACTGAAAGGCCAGTATAAGGAGGCCTTATTTTAAATTCTCTTACTGTCACCATGTTCAAAAGCTCCAGCTTCCAAGAACCAGCTTCTCAAACATAGCAGGACAAAGTATTCTTAACCACCAATTCTGTATGTTGCTATTGATTTTTCAAAACAAAACAAAATAGAAACAAACAAACAAACAACAAAAAAAAACCCAAGCAGATCAAAATGGATGCCTAAGCCTTTCTGCTGAGCAGACAAATGTTTGCCACCTACAGTACCCTGGCCATGCTATGAGGAACTGAAACAGAATGTTCACAAAAAACCAGACACTTCTGCTTCGGGGTCTGAGAAGTTTGTCTTAAAAGGTAATTAGCCCAAGTGAAGTAGCTTTTAAACTCAGATGAAATATGGTCCATATTTTAAGAATAGTTACATTGTCATTAGAAATCAGAAATACAGATTAAAGTAATTTACACTTAACTATGTATGAGAATAAAGCAGAGATTTCATAAAGCCTTCTGCAGATGAAGGTATGGCTTAGATGCTAAAAATAGGAATGATGGAATAAAAAAACCTCTTGAGTAAATGTTAAGATCTTAGGATTTTAAATCTTAAATGCTTAGGTGAATTAGTAAAGTTAATAATTCTCATAATGCAGTATGCCTTTGTTCATATATGCAAAAATGGACAAAAATAAATATTACTCTTTCCATTACACTGTCAGAGTTGCCTAATTGTGGGTGTAATGGAAGAATATTTGTCCTCAGCCTTCTCAGTGGCTAGCAAAGGGCTGGGGGGACTTCTGCTCCCACTGACATCTTCGCTTTGTGGCAAACACCCTAAAAGCAGTCATATGACAAACTAGCAGTGAGATGAGACTCCAATGTACCAACTCAATTACAAACATCAAAGTGTTTAAACAGAGATTTTGTATGAGTTAGATGCCCAAGACACAACAAAAACACTAACTTGGGCATGATCTAACCACAGATACAACAAAATGCTGTAGATGTTTCCATGTGAGGCATTTTTAGATCTGCTTCTGTAATGCCCATTAATGTTTTTACATTTATAGAGAGAGCAGAAAGGCAGGAAACACCCTTTTCATGCTTGTGCTAAGGCTGCTGATCAGAGAGGGGATTATGGGTTTGGATTCAGAATAGATATATTCGTGTTTCCTACATTCTGCCTAAGAATAGCTTGAACTCCATTTAAGGAAGTCAGAAGAGGGTTTGGGCTCTACTCTAAAGCATCTATTCCCACATATAGTACAATATGTAGAGAAAACATCATTAGGTGTCTTTCACCAAGAAAGCTTTCTGTGGATCCTACATGCTGCAACAGCCAGCACTGCAATGTGAAAGGACACTTTTACTGCAATACTTACAAGTATTGCAGCCACAGTCCTCAGGAGATCTGAACATTTAACTTACAGTAATTGTGAAATATTGCTGAGAATCAGTCCTTAGATCCACTAACTAGGAGAGCTAGGACAAAAATCCTGGCAGCATAAACTAAGTTTCATTGCATTTGATTAGAAGGGGTTTATACAAAGAATGCAGAAAAACTCTTGCCTAGGCAGGGCCTCTCCTAAAGTTTTGAAAAGATGAAGATAAATAAACTGCATAGCTGTATATCTAAACAACTTTTCATTATTAAAAATTAAAATGAAACAACTTTTTCTGACAGTTCTGATTAACATATGTAGGCAGCCGTTGTGGTATAACCCCAGAAGGCAGCTCAGCCCCTTGATCAATCCCTCCACAGAGGGACAGAGGAGAGAAGCAGAAGGGTAAAAGTGAGAAAATTCATGGGCTGTGATAAAGAAACTTCAATAGGTAAAAGCTGAACACAAGCAAAGCAAAATGAGAAATTCTTTCACTACTTCCCCTCAGCAGGTGGGTGTTCAGTCATTTCCATGAGAGCAGGGCTCCATTATGCATAAGAGTTACTTGGAAAGACCAACAGCACAGTTCCAAATGTTCTCCCTTCCTCTTTCTTTCCCACAACTTCTATTGGCAACCATGGCATTACATGGCATAGGAAATCCCTTTGGTCATCTGGGAACCACTGTCTCAGCTATTTCCTGTCCCAGATTATCATGTAACCCCAACATATTCACAGTAAAGTCAAGAAAAGCAGAAAATGCATTGATACTGTGCAAGCAATGTTCAGCTGTAACTACAACACCTCAGTGTTATCAACACTATTTTGGTCACAAATCCAAACCACAGCAACATAGGAGCAACAACAAAGAAATCGTTTCTATTTCAGACCAAAGCAGTAAAACAATTCAACACCATAGCTAAAAAAAGAAAGTAATCTCACAACAAGTAATAGAAAAAAGAGTAGCTCAGCTCTCTGTCCTCAAGATTTAGGCAAATTATGTGATGAAGATGCAAGAGAAACCAGTCTGGGCTACATTTGCTATGTATTCACTCTTCAACGTCACTGCCTAGGATTTCAGAGCTATTTTCAAATTAAACCAAAACAACCCCTGCTCCTCTTCTTCAAGAGGCCACTCCAGGTAGGTCTTTGTGTTCATGATCTTCCGCAGCTTGCAGAACCTCCTGGGAATCTCTTTGCTCTGGATGGGCTCCAGCAGGACCAGGATCACCGCATCGTTGTTCTCGTCAAAGAGGCGGAAGTGCGAGAAGTCCAGCTCGTATTTGCACCACTCGCTCTGCACAAAGTGCTCGGAGAGCACAAAGAGTGTTTTGTGGCTCTTCTCTATGGAGTCAATGATGTTGTCCACGATCCACTTCCCGGGCACAAAGTCCCTCTTGTGGAGGCAGAGCCGAAAGGGAGGGCAGGCCTGCTCCAGCTCCCTCACCATGGTGTTTTCCACCCAGTCCGAGTCGTTCTCGCTGTAGGAGACAAAAGCGTCGTAGCAGATGTCCTTGGCGGGGGCTCGCTTGGGCTTCCTCTTGGCTCGGAGCCAAGCCCAGGTCATTCTCAGGTACCAGACCGCGTGGTACTTGTAGCCGATGGCCACGAGGATGAGGATCACCAGGAACACCAGGGAGCAGATCAGCGACACCACCAGGGACCTGTGGCACTCCATCACGGAGAGATGCACGGCACCCACCTGTGCCCCTCTGACTGCCAAGGGAGAGTCACAGAGGTACTGCTCTGGCCACCCCACCAGCACCTGGGCTATCCTGGCCTGATGCCTGATGAAGGAGAGGAATTCACAGGAGCAGATGAAGTTGTTGTCACTGGCATCCAGCAGCTCCATCTTCTTGAAGGACTCAAACTCTTCCCTGGAGAAGCCGTTGAGGTTGTTTCTTCGGACTGACATGGCCACTAAGTTAGGAAGAAGTGCAGCATCAGGCAAGGTCTTCAGCTGGTTTCTTGCAAGGTACAGCTCTCTGAGAAATGGCAGTCGCAGCCCAAACTCCCTCAGGTTGTTGGCACTAACATCCAAAACCTCCAGTGTTTGGGGAATGCAAGTTGTGAGCTTGGGAATCTGTGTGCTGGAGAGGTTCAGATATTTCAAGGTTTTTGGCCACACACATACGTCTGGAATCTCACCGAAATTATTTTGGCTTATATCTAAGAGAATTAGATTTCTTAAATGAGATAAACTTTTACCTGTCATTTCTAAGTCACTCAGGGAGTTCTGACTTAAATTTAGAATTTGCAGAGAGGGCCAACCACCCTGACAGGCCGAATGCTCCAAACTCTGGTCTCCAAGCAAATTTGCACTAAGGTCAAGATACTTCAATGACTCCAGATGTTTTGAAAGGCCGCATGGCACCAGAAAGACCTTGGTGTTTGTAACGGTGATTCTGGTTAGAAGAGACAGTAGACCTGTCACAGAAGAAAGATCTGTAAACAAATAAAATTTTTCTATAGATAATTTGTCTATTGTCAAAACTCTAAAAGTCCGCGATTGATTTGTTTGAATTTGCATTTTCCATCGGCCAGTTCCCAAAAGTATGCAGTCTTTCATCTCCAACTCTACTAATTTTGGCATGTCCTCTAAAATGCTGACAATCTCAGGCACAGTAGCATCTGTTAATAAGGCCTGATTAAAAGAAATTTTTGTTGAAAGTGCAGATGACATGACTCTCACTAGTTCTATTTTATCAGGTGTACTGAAAGCTATGTTTCTCACTTCCAGCCAAGTGACAGAATACAGAAGGTCTGTGACAATTGCTGAGAATACATCAGTATTTCTTACATTTATGATCATGTGATTTATCCTCTTAATTGGTCTCAAACTTCCTGCCTCATACTGACTCAGATTGCCACCCTCAATCCACAACTTATGGAGAACTTCAATGCCCTCAAAGTTTCTTTGCCTTATTGTGGAGAACCATGGGTTGCCCAGGTGAAGAGAGCTCAGGTTCCTCAGCCCAGAAAAGGGGGAGCTTTCCCCCAGCTCTGTGTAGGTGTTCCCTTGAAGGTGGAGGTGCTGGAGTGAAAAAAGGTGCTCAAACCACACAGGGGACAAGTGAGCCAAGCTGTTATTTGATAAGTCCAAGAGCTCCAGCTTCCCAAGGGAGCTAAATGAGTCCTCATCTATCGAGTTGATGATGTTGGACTGCAGCAGAAGGGCTCTCAGGTTCACAGCCTGCTGCAGATCCTGGGACAGGATGTGTTTTATCCTGTTGTGGGCCAGGTTTAACAGTGTGATTTTGTCTGTGAGTCCTGAGGGAATAAAGTCCAAGCCCATGGAAGAGCAGTTACAAAGCTGAGTAGCATCACATGATGGACAAGCTTGCTTCAGAGTTTGTTCTTCAGAGAGGTTTGCGGTTAAGATGACATAGATGGCCCATACTTGCCAGGTGTATTTAATCATTATTTTGCCTAAAATGTGAAATAAAAACAGAGCACACGTAAGATGAGTAGTTAGTTTTGAAAAAAGATACATTTTGGGTATAGCTAAAACATAATCTTTACTGTTCTGTCTTGTTGAAGGCCCCATAATTGTTTTTTACAGCGTTCAGAGATTAAACAATTAATCAAAACAGGGTGCACTGTACATAAATATTCCAGAATAATTTGCAAAAAGACAAGTACACTGAATTTACCCTTTTTTTCCTCTGTGTTTTCTAATTTTGGCATCAGAACTCTCAAATCAATTAACAGATGCACAAATGTTTTGCAGATTCATCTCAGCAATTGAATCATCACAACATTACTCCTAATCTGATCTTTTGCCTGCTAAGGAAATAGTCCCCATATATCCCCCCTCAGCCCTGATGTGAGTTATTCTGGATCTGTGAAAATTATTTTGTATATTCACTTTTAAAGTGAGTCTACTCTATGTGTTTCAAATCCTGGTTACATCAAGAGGATTTAGCTTTTTGCAGGACATAGTAACACTCACATTTAGTACTCATTTCAAGCATACGTCTAATCTCAGTTCGGAAAACAGGGAGAAGAGAGTTGTATGTGTTTCAGACCTTTTCCTCATTTTATCTGCCTCTGGCTATTCTGATTGTAAATGTGCTAGGAGCAGAGACCTAAATAGTTGTTTGGAAGTCTGTGTAGGCCATCATTACCACACTGTGATGAGTCCCACATTTGTTAACAACAATTTAAGACGAGCGAGAAAACTGACCATTGCAAACCATGAACTTCTAGTTTTTCCTTTTCAATGCCATATCCTTCCCCTCTGCCAATGGCTTTTTCTGCTTTGGGTCTGTGGCAGAGAGAAGCTCAGAGCCAGACAAGGGAAGAGCAAGGGGCTTTTCAAGCATCCTGAAGATTAGCTGTCTGGATTAGAACAGGCTTTTCCAGCCCCACAGTAATCATCTTCTGGTCTGAAATGACTTAACAGAACCCATACAGTGTGGATCTTGTGTCACTCCTCTTTTCTCTCACAGATATGCCTTTCATAGTACTGATTTGACATGGCTTTTTTGTGTTACAGAGCTTGCTGCAATATCCAACCTGTCCTTACTCCACCCAAGGCAATTTCAATTCTTCAGTCCCTCTGAGGAATGGGAAAAACAATTCTTGATGCCTGAGAGGGTTGTTTTCCCTTCAAAACCCTTACTATACATTGAATTTTGTTTGTTTATGCTTTTTTGGAAAGGATCAAAGAGCACTTCTAAAGTATAACTTCCCCAGTGTGTCACAAAACCCCTGAGGCAGGTGTTTACTGACAGTGAAAAGAGTGAGCCAACCTCAAAGAGCCCAGTGATCCCAAAGATCATTGTGGGCTCTGTATCAAGTTAATCAGATTAGCTTGGCTCACTGAGGAGTACTTCCTCCTTCAGTCATTCCACAAGGGCCCTGTGCAAAAGATCTGCTGTATTTTGAATTCTGAATACTCTGATCTGTTTACAAGAGCTGAGCCATGCAGACAAAACCATACAGACAAATTCCACACTTCTAGTCATATTATGGTCATCCAGAGTTGCTGAAAATGATTCAAGCAGAACAGAGTTAGCTGAGACTGTTTGGGTACATGGAGAGAGAGAGAGGAGAGAGGAGGAAAAGAGGTGGATAATCTTTTCAATCATTCTATCTTTCCCCACCTGAAGGACTACAAATAACTTGACCTCCTGTTGTATTTTCCTTTTCCTCTCTCTCTCTCTCTCTCTCTGATAGAGAGTTTTGGGTCATGAAGAACATAGGCTTCTCCTCTGTCTTTAGATGCTCACAGCTGAACTGGTCACCCACCATTGTCCTCCAAAGTCAATGGAGAGAAACAACTAATTTCAGTAGGAAATTGACATTATGTCCTTTGGACACTCACATAAAGATGTGATGACTGCAAGAGAAATTATCACATCAACTTAAAACAGAGTACCACAGTTTAGCCATCTAGATATTCATCCATGTGGATCCCACCCAAAGAACAGCAGTGTGCAGTCACACTCACCTGCTGTCCAGCTGAGGTTTTTTTAAGGGGCTTTTTTGGTTCTGCAAGACTGGATGGATAGCATGGTGTTGTAGGCCACTGGAGCAAAGCTAAGAGTAAGATGAGTTTCACAAGCAACAAATTTATTTGGGATTTTTAAAACTGTGATAAAAATGCTTGCTCTTAGAAAAAGAAACAACCGGATAATATGGACAATCAAAAAATATTTAGAGATAGCTTATTTATGTATGAAAAATTGGCAGTACAGAAGAGAACTGGGCAGGAATTGAATGGGAAATACTGGCTGAGCCTTATAGCTCTCCTCCTCTCTTACCAGCCTGAAACTAAGCAGGAACTACTTAGAAAAGACTACTGTCTTGTCTTTTTTTTTTTTTTTTTTTTTTTTTTTTTCCCCACTCAGAATCTAAGCCCAGCTGCCCCAGCTCCTCTAATATTTGAGGGTCAGGTGGATTCCAAGGAGGCTTATTTTCTGCCAAATTTCTTTACTCCCCTTTAACACAAGCTAAATGAGGGCTGGTAAATTTGAGCAGTGCTACAGAATCTGAAGTGAGAGGCTCGTGGTTGGAGAAGGGCTTGATCCACAAGCTGCTGCTTTCCACTTGGTTGTGTGTGGGTGAGATGTATCCTAGCTGTCACCCACCAAAATTGCCTTGGCAGTATGTATTTGTAACACACACACACATCTGTAGGCATATCCCTTCACATTTCTGACACAGGGGATGTGCAATGGGGCAATTAGGTGAGGAGGCAGCTGATCCCAGTGCCCTGAGGTCATTGCTCAGTGAGCTCTTTTCTGATTGAATTACTAAAACAAACACAGCCCACCTTCATGCCCAGCCTTCCCTCAGTAGAGGTTACAACACAGAAGGGGAACAACATACAAATGGGACAAAGCACATTAAAAATACCCTCCCGTGAGGAAACTGAGCAAAAATTATAATCTGACCCTTCTTTTTAATTTGCTGCTTTCCTCTCCCCTCTCTCCTGAAGGACATAGCTCCCATCAGCACATCCTGGCTCTCCCATCTCTTTTTGCTGCCCACCTGCCATGCAGCCCTGCAATTGCACCTGCCTGATGCATTTCTGCTGCCAGCCAGAGACCCTTCTCTGCCCCACACTCCTGTGGGAGATGGCCTCTCCCCAGCAGCCCCACAGCCTGGAGCCCCCATGCAGAGGAGGACTTGGTGGCAGAGATCAGACAGCCTCTTCCCAATCAGTGCTCCCTCCTTGGTTCTTGCTTTGGCTCTGCAGCCCCATGCTCTTGCCCTGTATCTCCAGCCCCCACCCACCTGCAAACTCACCTCTGTGCAGAAAAGGTTCCTGGGGATGCCAGCACCAGCGCCTGGATGCTGCTTGATCTATGCCATGCTGCATCTCTCACATGATGATCATCACTCTTGACTCAACTTCCTCTCATGCTGCTGCTTCCTTCCCACTTCACCCCTCTGCCTTGGCTACGTGAGCAGGGGAATTCCAACCTAGGGGATCTGCTTGGCATTAGAGCAGTAACACTATCAATTTTTTGAAATGTGCCAACCCATAAAAGTCTGGGTCTACAGTAGGAGTGTACTGTGAGAAAGCCAAGGCTTCTCCCACATCTCTCTCTGATCTTCTCTTTCAAATCACCAGCAAGGTATATTTTTCTCCTTACCTCCAGATATGAAATCTTCAGTACACAATCAGTTTCATCAGTGCTCAGTGTTTGCTATCAGCTGATTCACTCACCACTTACCTGGAGCTCAGCCTTGATTAGCCCTTGAGCTGTTCTTACCCAAGAGAGCAAAGAAAAACCCTTTTGCAGAAGACTTTGGACTAACCCTACAGATATCATCAAAATAGGAAAGTAGAACTGAAAGTGATGTTTACTGGCTTACATTTACAGAAATGGTCACCTCATGTATATGCATACACAGAAGTGTGAATATATGCATAGGCACACACACAGAAATACATACATATCCATATATATATATATGTATATACCAACACAAAGACGTGTGTGCATAAGCAGAGTTCCCTATTTTTCAAATATCCACTCAGTTCATATGCCAATGCTTTGGTGTTTCACCACAAAATAATTGTATTTACAAAGTTTAATCAAGATGCATCTAGACTCTCCTGTACTTAAACCCCAGCAATACCAGCAAAGCACAGCAAGTGTTGAGTTACAGAAACCTACACCTTACTTTATCCACCAGAGACAATTTCAAGTTTCCACAAAAATACCTAAAGCACGAGAAACCCACAAAAACTGTGACTTCAGACACTCAGGAAGGGACCAGCTATCCTAAACATCTGTATCTGCCTGCTTGCCTAGATTACCTTTGTAATTGGTGAAAAGCAATACAGTTGCTCTAGGAGACACCCAATACTGAAAGAGAAAGATGAATTGCCTCTTATGAGTGTGATTTTTCTCCACTGATTATAAAGGAAGCTAAGCAGAGCTTTAAGGGTTGCATGGCCCAGCTATTAAATGTGCTGTGCAAGGTGAAGAAACAAGAAGTGAGCTAGTCTTTAACACCATCTAGCCCACTCATTAGAAATACATCATCAACACCCTAAAAATAGAGGGCCTCAACTGTTTATGTGAGTGGGTAGAAGGTAAAACAGTGGTGACTGTAGAGGGGGAACAAGCATACAAAGAGGGAGAAAGAAGCCTAGGCAAAAAACCCCAAACCAAAATAAAAAACAAAAACCAAACCAAACACAGTGATTTTTTTGCCTCTGAATTTTACCACCATCATTGTACAAGGTGCCAGGATGCTTCCTGGACAGGTACTGAGTAAACCCCAATCTGTGCACAGTGGTTTGGACCCTGGCATAAATGGACAGAATAACAGACTTGTGAAGGGAAGTATGTATTCAATATTGTCTTTTTTGAGTGTTCTACAGCAACAGGAAAGCTTTGGAGGGCTTATTGAAATTTCAGTCCTCCTTTTTTTTTTTTTTTTCCCAGAGTTTAATTTTAATCACCCTGCTATGCATGATGGCACTGAAAATAAACGAAAAGAGAACAACAAACACAGGGGAGTATTGAGGGACTTGGCTTTTATTTTCAATTGTAAATAACAATGGCATTGTTGGGGATGTGGTAACAGAAAGAAAGAGAACAGAAATACCCAAAATCCAGCTAGATTTATTTAAGAAAGTGTATGAAGTCTAATATGGCTTCAAAATATCATAGTGATTGGTAGGGATTAAGATCAGAGTATCAAATCACGGGAAAGCCTAAAGTGGGTCTTTCACATTTAGTAAGATGATAATTCTTTCTATAGACAACAAAGCCAATTCTCCTTAGGCAGCAAAATGAGAAAGAAGAAACACATATATACTTTGTGAAAATATGCTGGAATGAGGAATGCCGACTTACTCTATGACTTCAAGGCACATTTCAAGTTTTCCCAAAAATTCTTCTGCCGCTCTTCTTCAAGAGGCCACTCCAGGTAGGTCTTTGTGTTCATGATCTTCCGCAGCTTGCAGAACCTCCTGGGAATCTCTTTGCTCTGGATGGGCTCCAGCAGGACCAGGATCACCGCATCGTTGTTCTCGTCAAAGAGGCGGAAGTGCGAGAAGTCCAGCTCGTATTTGCACCACTCGCTCTGCACAAAGTGCTCAGAGAGCACAAAGAGTGTTTTGTGGCTCTTCTCTATGGAGTCAATGATGTTGTCCACGATCCACTTCCCGGGCACAAAGTCCCTCTTGTGGAGGCAGAGCCGAAAGGGAGGGCAGGCCTGCTCCAGCTCCCTCACCATGGTGTTTTCCACCCAGTCCGAGTCGTTCTCGCTGTAGGAGACAAAAGCGTCGTAGCAGATGTCCTTGGCGGGGGCTCGCTTGGGCTTCCTCTTGGCTCGGAGCCAAGCCCAGGTCATTCTCAGGTACCAGACCGCGTGGTACTTGTAGCCGATGGCCACGAGGATGAGGATCACCAGGAACACCAGGGAGCAGATCAGCGACACCACCAGGGACCTGTGGCACTCCATCACGGAGAGGTGCACGGCACCCACCTGTGCCCCTCTGACTGCCAAGGGAGAGTCACAGAGGTACTGCTCTGGCCACCCCACCAGCACCTGGGCTATCCTGGCCTGATGCCTGATGAAGGAGAGGAATTCACAGGAGCAGATGAAGTTGTTGTCACTGGCATCCAGCAGCTCCATCTTCTTGAAGGACTCAAACTCTTCCCTGGAGAAGCCGTTGAGGTTGTTTCTTCGGATTGACATGGCCACTAAGTTAGGAAGAGGTGCAGCACCAGGCAGGGTCTTCAGCTGGTTTCTTGCAAGGTACAGCTCTCTGAGAAATGGCAGTCGCAGCCCAAACTCCCTCAGGTTGTTGGCACTAACATCCAAAACCTCCAGTGTTTGGGGAATGCAAGTTGTGAGCTTGGGAATCTGTGCGCTGGAGAGGTTCAGATATTTCAAGGTTTTTGGCCACACACACACGTCTGGAATCTCACCGAAATTATTCTGGCTAATGTCAAGACTAATCAGTTTGTGTAGACGATTTATGGAATTTGCAGTCTGTTTCAGAGATTTTAGAGAGTTTTGGCTTAGATTTAATGTTTGCAATGAAGGCCAAGCATTTTTACAGATTGTCTCGTCTAAACGGTTATTTACAAGCAAATTATCATGAAAGTCCAGATACAGAAGTGATGAAAAATGTTTTGCAAGCTTGCATGGTACCATGAAAACTTTTGAGCTTGCAATAGTGAGACTTTTCAGTTTGTTTATTTGTGACTCCATACCTTCCAGGTCAAAAAACAGGTGAAAATTTGGAATCATTATATTGATTATTGATATTGTTTCAACAAAGCTTTCCCCACTCCTTTTAATTTCTGTAGTATCCCATTCTCCTTTCCCCTCAAGCACACAATCGATTGCCTCTAATTCTTGCAAAGATGTGATTTCCTTCAACAGTACTAGTATTTTAGTAATATATTGATCTGTGAAGAAAGCATCTTTAAATGTAAATTTTTGTAGTCTAAAAGGAAGTGTAGAGTTCTGCACAAAACTGTTTTTTTCAATCTCTAATTTAATTTCTCTCACTTCCAGCCAAGTGACAGAATACACAAGGTCTGTGACAATTGCTGAGAATACGCCAGTACTTCTTAGGTTTATGATCATGTGATTTATCCTCTTAATTGGTCTCAAACTTCCTGCCTCATACTGACTCAGATTGCCACCCTCAATCCACAACTTATGGAGAACTTCAATGCCCTCAAAGTTTCTTTGCCTTATTGTGGAGAACCATGGGTTGCCCAGGTGAAGAGAGCTCAGGTTCCTCAGCCCAGAAAAGGGGGAGCTTTCCCCCAGCTCTGTGTAGGTGTTCCCTTGAAGGTGGAGGTGCTGGAGTGAAAAAAGGTGCTCAAACCACACAGGGGACAAGTGAGCCAAGCTGTTATTTGATAAGTCCAAGAGCTCCAGCTTCCCAAGGGAGCTAAATGAGTCCTCATCTATCGAGCTGATGATGTTGGACTGCAGCAGAAGGGCTCTCAGGTTCACAGCCTGCTGCAGATCCTGGGACAGGATGTGTTTTATCCTGTTGTGGGCCAGGCTTAGCAGTGTGATTTTGTCTGTGAGTCCTGAGGGAATAAAGTCCAAGCCCATGGAAGAGCAGTTACAAAGCTGAGTAGCATCACATGATGGACAAGCTTGCTTCAGAGTTTGTTCTTCAGAGAGGTTTGCGGTTAAGACGACGTAGATGGCCCATACCTGCCAGGTGTGTGTAGGTCTTGATTTGCGTGTTGTTTGTTTGACCATTTTTCTGTGAGATACAGAAAGAAAAGAAGATAGTGTTGATTTAGTTTCTAACAGCAGCTGAAAGCACTTGAAAAATTGCGCAATTTCAGTAGGAAGTTCAGCACCAAAGTTTTTCTTGTAAAAGTTATGCTGCAACGTAAGTCTTATGCTTCAGCTGCTGACCCCTGGAAACAGGGTGTGCTACTCATCCCTGGAGTCAGCAATATCATTTCTCAGCAGTCATAAAAGACTGTTCTCAATGTCCTGCCTTTGTCCTGCTATATGCATATAGCTGTGGCTGTCACCTCTTACATGTCTCACAGCACACCTTCTCTCAGCAATGAAGCTGTAGGTGGATATTGCAGTCCTGAACAGAGGAAGATGGCTGAATCACCGATGATTTGGATAAGGGTATGAAGTGCACCCCATCTTGAGTTAGTGGAGTTTTGGAAGCAGGGGATGGCCACCGGGATGGATCCTGTGCAGAGCTGCTGGAAGCTCCCCTGGCTTCAAATTCGGGCCCCACCTCCTGCCAAGGCCAAGCAGATACGGGAAATAGGATGTGCCTCTGAAAGTAACATATTCAGGAAAGGGAAACTGAAACTGCAAAAATAAAATAAAATAAAATAAAATAAAAAATAAAAAGAAGAAAAGAAATAAAGGCCTGCAGAAGAGAGGAGGGGATGAGAGCAATGTCAGAGAAGACACCAGGAAGCAGTGGGGAAGGAGAGGGAAAAGTGCCCGAGCAGAGGTTTCCCCGCAGCCCGCGGTGAGATGGCGGCTGTGCCCCTGCAGCCCATGGTGGAGCAGTCCCTGAAGGAGCACAGTGGGGTAAATGTGGATCTGTAGCCCCTGAAGTGTCACGGGTGGGCAGATGTGAAGCAGCAGCCTGTGGGGGATTGCAGAGAGGGGCAGATGTGGCTCTGCAGCCCTGGAGGAGCCCGTGTCAGAGGAGGTGACTGTTCCTGAAGCAGCCGTGACTCTGTGGGCAGCCCAGGCTGGAGCAGTTCCTGAGGGACTGCACCTCACGGGAGGGACTCATGTCCCAGGGGTTCCTGAAGGACTCTCCCGTGAGAGGGACCCTGCCTTGGAGCAGGGGAAGAATGTGAGGAGTCCTCCCCTGAGGAGGAAGGAGCGGCAGAAACACCGTGTGGGGAACTGAGCCTGAACCCCCCTGTGTCCCCTGTGCCCTGAGGGGGAGGCGGCAGTGAAGTGACCCGGGACCAGGGAGAGGGGAGGAACGGGGGGAAGAAGATATTCAGATCTGGACAGGGTTTCTCTTGCTCCTTGTAGGTTAAACCAGTTCTTTTTCTTCCCAAGTTGAACCTCTCTGGTTTTGCTTGCTACCGTAATTGAAGAGTGAAAATTTCCCTGTCCTTGTCTCAGTTAAGGAGCCTTTGGGTGGATTTTCTCCTCCCTAGCCCACAGCAGGGTGGAGGGTGGGTGAGCAAAGGTCTGGCTGATACCTGCTGGGCCAGAACTGTGACACACCCTCAGAAAGTTTGCAGATGAAACCAAGCTGGGTGAATGTTGATCTGCTTGAGGGTAGGAAGGCTCTACAGAGGGATCTGGATAGCCTGGATCAATGGGATGAGGCCAGTTGTGTAAGATTCAGCACAGCCAAGTGCTGGTTCCTGCACTTGGAGCCCCATGCCATGCTACAAATTTGGGGAAGAGTGGCTGTGAAGCTACCCAGAGGAAAAGGACCTGAGGACATTGGACACCCAGCTGAATATGAGCCAGCAGTGTGCCCAGATGCCCAAGGTGGCCAACAGCATCCTGGCTGGTATCAGGAATAGTGTGGCCAGCACGACAAGGGAAGTGATTGTCCCCTTGCACTTGGCACTGGTGAGGCTGCACCATGAATAGTGTTCAGTTTTGGGTCCCCCACTACAAGAAGCACATTGGAGTGTGTCCAAAGAAAGGCCACAAATCTGGTGAAGGGTCTAGAGAACAAGTCTTATGAAAAGCATCTGAGTGAACTGGGGTTGTTTAGTCCAGAAAAAAAAGGAAGCTGAGAGGAGTAACAAGTGATAAGACAAGAGGAAGTGGCCTCAAGTTGTACCAGGGGAGGTTTAGACTGGATCTTAGGAAAAAATTCTTTACCAGAAGGCTTATCAGGCACTGGCATAGGCTGCCCAGGAAAGCAGTGGAGACACCCTCCATGGAGATATTTAAAATACATATAGGTGCGCTGCTTAGGCACATGAGTTAGTGGCAGACTGGGCAGTGTGAGGTTTGACAATGGGACTCTGTGATCTTAAGGATCTTTCCCAACCAAAGTGATTCTATGATTCGAAATGCTCACACCTTTCACAGGGTTAGCCTGCCCATCTAGTATGGTTGCCTGTGGGGCAGAAGTCTGAACAGAGCATGTCCTTCCTCTCAGCTCTTCAAGTCACCTGTAGCTTCTGACCCTTCAAACTTTCCCAAAAGAGATTTTGAGGTCCCCTGCATGGACCCTCACCAGTCTCACGGCTTCTGAAAAGCAGAGCTACACAAGCTCCTGGCACACCTTTTTATACATTGTGTAGAGCAACTTACATTCTTTCCTGGAAAGGCAGAACAAGCTGATACGCAACCAAACAACTCTATCGCCCTTTTCTGTAAATCAACACTGGTAATAGATGGGAACTGGATGTTACCGTCACCCTACAAACAGTGGATATAATTAGAATAAGACTATTTTAATTTATAGAAGGGTTGTGTTTCCTGCCACAGGTGCCAAAGAACATTTCACCATTGTCTACACCAGAAAATAAGTCACTTATTAAAGCTCACAAGCTGCTGTAGACAGCTCCTGTATGACAGGTAAAACAGTATCCCCAAATCCTGAGTATACAGAGAGTAAGCACTAACCGTGTGTACTGCATGCTGGGTTTCACTCTCCTCTTGTGCTGACCATGTAGTCTGGGATCCAGGCAGTCACCTCATTACTGCAAGTACAAGAAAAGCAGGAACTCTTCAGCAGGCCCAATGCAATGACAGTCCTGGAGTGAGAAAATATTTCAGCTTTTGCTCCTCAAACAAAACTTCATCTTGATGGTTTTCTGATGTCCTCCAACTACTCAGTGAAACCAGTTTGCTTGAGTGGCTGCTCCCCTAAGGAAGCCATGGCTTCTGAGGATTTTGGTATTGTCCATCATGCATGGCACTGCCCTTCAGGCTTGCATTTCAACCACTTCTATTGCTGCTGCTGCTGGCTGGAGACACAAAAAGGAGCACAGACCATGTTGACACTCTCTTCTTTGCAAGCTGAAATTCAGTGGCAGGTCTCTCTCCCTTTGTCAGTCTTTGCCCATTGCTGGAAAGGCTGATGCAACCATTTTGCAAAAGTCATTCTTTCACAATCACTTCCTCCAGCATTAAGTGCATAAATAGCTCTTAGGCAGAACTGCATCCACCTCCCTGTGTCTGTAATTTCAGTGCTTATTATTTGGTATATGTTGGGATGTGTTAGCTATTCTGAGCAACAGAACATCTCAGCTCAGCTAAGTTATTTCTCTGACGGTTCTGTAAAATACTAGCTATATATATAGTGATATATATATATTAATATTAATGTTGGATTCAAATTGTTTATTCAAATAGAGTACTAGAGAAACAATCAGCATGATTTAATTTCCTAGGACACCACAGTCACACATTATCAACAAATAGAAAATGAGTGAAAATGGGAACTGTCTGAAAAAGAAGGCACAATTTGAAAGGCAGTATCCCTGTGTAAATAGCCAAGGCCATTTTGAGAAAAGAGGTTTGATGGTATTTATTTTAGTCTGCCTGAACACACAGTCCCATGAGAGGATCCTTGGTAAAATGGCCAAGCACACACACTGCATGCAGAAAGAGGTAGAAAATCTTCCTGACTCTGAAAGGGAAATCCACCTAATTCAAACACCAAACTTTCCTACTGCCATTTGCTTTTTTTTTTTTTTTTTTCTGTGCTCAGAAACTGTCATTGTCTGCTGCCTGCTTGCTCTAACAGGCAGCTGCCTGGGAGCAGACAGACAGACCAGTTCCTGCCAGCAGCTTGTCTACATGTCAAGGAAAGGGCCCAAGGCAGCATCTGTGTGCTCAAGGGTGGCAAAGGCCAGGCAGAAGCCCAAGAGCATCTCATCACAACCTTCAGTCCCACTCCACTGAAATTTGTATTGCACATTAGGTTACAAACTTGATGCTTTCTCAGTTTAAAACTGAGATACTGTTGTATTTTCTCTTACAGTGGATAGATAATAAGAATAACAAGATAGATGATAAACATAACATCTTTAAATAGAGACAGCCTCTGTGGGACATAGCAGGGAAGAGAAATGGTATTTTAGTGAAAGAATGTCATCAGCTTCCTCAAAGCTGCCTCTTCCCTTTAGCACCTCTCAGCTGGAATGGTTCCTGTTCTTCAACAGGGGAGACTTGCATTTTTCAAAATGTTTAAAAGTGTTAATTCTGAGTTGGACACAATTCATTCCTATATGTTTTTGTCAACAAAACTGCGATTTCTTGTTAGAGTTAACTGCAGTTAAATTTGTGAAAATCTTTTAAGAAGACTGATCACATATGAGGCCATGTACTTCACTAAGGGCATAGTGGGCACTCTTTTTTTGTGTTACAGCTTTGCCACCATACATTCATGGAGACTAAAAGTAAACACCAGCTGTTTTTTCAGTAGTACCTACCAACTTTCTCCTAACATCCAGACTCAGCCCACTCTCATCACACTTCTAAACTGGGCTGGGTTTCTGGTTTCTCTCAGACAGAGAAGACCAGAACAATCTGGCCCTCCTTTCAACATCACAGTTCACAAACCAAGTGTTTCATCTCAGTAAGCTGCCTAAAGAGCTGAAAAATTGGGATGGGCCTTCTGCTTGTCTCCATCAGTAGTGAAAAAAAAAAATCTAAAAGCAGTACAACTTTTCTCTCTCTCATTCCAGGTAAATTTGTCAGGATTTATCAGGTTATATGTAGTCAGGAAGATCCAAGGATGAGCAAGATGGCAAGAAATGCCCTCTATAGGCTGCCTCACACAGAAGGGAGGTACCAGCCAGATGTGCCCCAGAACATCAGCTTCCAAACGGAGATCCAGCCTGGATTTAGAGTGACATATTTACAAATGGAAGAGTCTGGAGTAAGAGAAAAAAACCTGTCTTTTTAAGGTGAGCATACCTTTCATCTGCTTTTCCTCCAGGGTAACTACATATTTACCATTGAACAGTTGTGTTTTGTGGGTGCTTTCTCTCCTTCAAGTTTAAGCTGGTTATTCTTTCTCTTATAGTGGCACATACCTTCAAATGTCCCAGTACATTACTTTTTCCCAGCAGAAGGGCATACATTCACAGCAAGCCTGTGCTTTTCTAACTGCAGATGTTCCCTGCAGAGACACCTCACAAGCTTTTGCCAGCAGGTAGGTAGGGCTGGGGCAGAGCTGTCATCATCACTTTTGAAGCTCCCTTCCTTTGAGTGTTCCTGTTTATCTGACAGCAGCACAAGAAGCACACATTTCCCTCAGCTGCATCTTCCCTGACCCCCAACTACAACTTGCTCACCATCCCTGCCTCCTGCAACTCAGTTCCAGGTCCCTGTATTGCCTCTGCTGGCAGAGGGACAGGCTCCTACCACAACCCTCCTCTGTTAGTAAACCACTGCAGCTAGTAGACAGGGCAGTGACCAGCATTGGGGTTAGGTAGATGTTAACCAAAATAGGTGTAGAAACAGAAATATGTTTATGTGGGACAGAACCCCATAGGAATGGACTTGCTGATCAAAAACCATGCACCTGTTGGCAACCCTAGTGGCCAGTCAGTCTGCCATCAGAGTTACAGTGATTATTTCACTACTGTATCCCCACTGCCTCATCTTTCTGCAGCTGTATTGTGTTACTCAGGGGAGCATGGGTTTAAGATCAGACTCCAGTTGCTACAGTCCTGCAGCCCTCTCCCTTCTGCCTGCCAGAGGTACCAGCTTCTCCATCTTCTGCAGTATCTGGGCATGCTTCACCCATTTCTCCTTCCCAGTCCCATGAGAGGATCCTGCAGCCCATCCCTTCCCTTCCTGTATGTCAGTCAGCATCCACAGAGTTCCTATTTTCTTTTCCACTGAAAAAGCACCAGTGATCAGTGCAGAAGAGGCCCAACACAGGCAACACCTTGCCTCAAAGAAAATGCAGAAGCAGTAGAAAAAGGAAGTAAAGCCACAAATCTGTTGGCCAGCCTGCAATGTCAGCAGAAACACATTTCAAATCTTTGCAAGCAGTTCAGAACTGCTTCCTGTTACTTACTCTTGGGTAACAAGGATGTGTCAGTGCATCAGCTCAGCTGCAGCAGTGCCAGCCCATCTTCTAACCTGCCCCTGGAAATGTCTGGCAAGGAAAAGCAGTCAAATCTGTGCTTGCAGTCTTTGAAGCAGGAGGTATAATACTCATATAATTGAAATCAGAACATCTTGGCACCCTTTCATAGTCCTGGAAGTAGAGCCTTGGCATACGTTGCTGCTGCCCATTCTTTAGCTTGACTCGCAGGGCTTCGGGTATTCATCTTCAAACTATGACAAAAAGGAACACACTCAAATGAAAATTAAACAATTTTAACTTTGTCATGTTCAGTATCAGGGCTGTCCTGCCAGCAGCCCAGTGCCCTGGTTAGATCTCCAGACTGAAAGTTCGAATGCAATGGAACAGACTTCCTTTATTTTTCTTCTGGGCTATCCTTGCCTCGTCGTTGTGATGGAGCATGATAATGCTGTGTAAACAGTTACTCATTCAACAACCAGCCTTCAGGACTGCCTTTGCCAAGGAAGCAAGGCTGTGCATTTTTTTTTATCATATCCTTTCCAAAAGCTTTCAGTCAGAATAACATGACACTGATTTGCTGTCTTAAGAGAGGAGGAGACAGCAGAGACATTCACAGGCTAAGACACCAAAGCGTATTGTAATAACATGGAAAGTTTTGTTTTTCTAGAGCAGTTGCATCGACATGATTCAACACATGAAAAGCCCCAGTTTCTCCCAAAATAGCCCTGATATTAATTTTTGATTCCCAAGGAAATTGCATCAACAGAAATCATCCTGTATGCGAGGCAAAGCTGGACAAAGCAGTTCCTTTCTTACTTCACATTTTCTCAGATGGGGTGGAAGCAGTTTCTGACAGGACCATCAGGAGTTTTTATTCATACACAACTATAAAACATTACATATTCTAGCAATTTTCTGCACGCTGTTCCAAAGTACACTATGAAAAACACACAAAACCTTAGCATTATCAGCATCACGCAAATTTGTTACTCCAAACTCATAGACAACTCCTGCAGAACAGCTCCCCCCCAGCTGTCTCTGCTTTCACCCCAGACTTACATGGAGCTGGAAGCCAGTCAAGCAAGCTGACAGGTAGCTCAGCTTCACACAGACACCAGAGACACAGTGGGATGAATGGCACCATGTACCAGTGTGCCTACTACAGGCCCTCCTGTCATGCTGCAGGGAACAAGGCAAACGGTAAGATATCCACAACTAATGAAACTCACTTGGCACATGTCAGGGAGAGGTCTGTCTGGAAATACACCTGCTTGTATAACTTCCTCTGAGCATTGCCCAGGGCTGCATCTCTGCAGAAGGGGTCCAAGCTTCCAGTGAAGATGCAGGGATGGGAACTGCAGGTGGAGGCAGCTGCCCAAAACCCATAAAAAGGCTGCTTAGAGGAGCCTTGACCTCACTTTTTCTTTGTGTATCTTAGGTGATATGCTAGCTCTCTGGATCTCCACGAGGAGCCTAAACAACCCACAGAACACAGAAACCAGAAACAGAAATATCACAGTACTGGGACCTTGGAGGTCAGCCCAAATGTACCTCTTCCCACCTAGCCACCTAGGCTCCCATCTTGATGCTGTTGAGGATCCATCACTAAAACAGGATGAAAGAGGAGATGCCATCTGAAAATAACATTTGCTTTTAATATATTATCTGTGATTTTCATACTCTTAATTAGTTCAACAGTATCAGCATATAAAACTGCTACTTCAGTATTTTAATCCCCTTCAGAAAACACCTCTGTGCAGATTTCGGCAGTACCAGTTACTTAGTATTTTGAAGGACTTCTTTCTTAGCTCTACACATATCACACTCTTGTGCTGATCAGTTTGCTTTGCTGTATCCCAAACTGTATGATAGAGGTCATCTGTTATGGGCTGTGTAAAGAGGTGTTTGGAGACATCAAGCATATTTCCAGATTTTTTAAAGAAAACAAGGTGCCGTGCCTATTTGAAAACAAGGACTTTGCAGGTTTCTGGACAGAGCCATCCCAGGAAGCATCAAACCTTCCCATGCTGAGGTTGCTGTATGTACCAGAGGGCCAGGGTCCTCTCATACACTACAAGGCACAAGCTGCCCTACAGGGGGGTGGGAAGAGAGAGGAATGGGAACTTTTAACACTCACTGTTGGATGGCTTCTGCTTCATTTCAGATCACCAGGAGAGAAAATACCCTGTCACAGCCCACCGGGTGCAAGCCATGGCTGGCAGGTTGTTATGAGGAAAGCAGAGTTTAACATCCTGGCACTGCAATTTCCCACAAGGAGGCAAAACAGCTTCTCTCATCTCCAAGGAAATGCTCCTTCAAGAGGTGCTGGGCAAAGGGACATGCCTGTCAGGGCTCTTCAGTTCAGGGAAGGTTTACAAACCTTGTCTTGCCTCACTGAGAGGAGTGCTGGAGCATGTCTTGTGCCTAGGTCTATATAGTGCTAACACACTGAAAAAATGTGGGTGGGGTTTTTGTTTTGTTTTGTTGTTGCTCATGGAAGGGAAATATTCCTTGGAATGGAACCAAGTCATTGCAGAACCAGCTAAAGTGTGTTTCCTGTACGGAGGCAGAAAACACTGTGCTGGGATGCAGGGATACATAAGAGATACATACTTATATGCTTGTTATATCAAAAAAAAAAAAAAAAAAAAAAAAAAAAAAAAGCACCAAACTGTTTAATAGTTGGGCAATGATCTGAGCAGGAAATGAATCAGATCATTTTCATATTAGAATATAAGGTTTTTGTATTTGTTCAAAAAAAGACAGTGCCAGAATGTGTATTGCACAGATAGTTCAGGCATTGAGCTGCTAACTCCTTCTCTGATGCCATGAAATATTTCAGACATAACAGTGCATTTCAGAAAGAGAAAATGAGGCCATTCCAAATCTTTCTTTCCATTCATTCAAGACCCTAGAAGCTCTCTCTTCTGCACAGGTACTTTTCTTGACTCCTCTCCTATCAAAGCTCCATATTTAAAAAAAAAACAGCAAAAAAATATATTGAGCTATTTCCAAGTTTCTCTGCACTGGAAAAATGGTATTTTGTGAGTTTTTTGCACAGATTATTTCTATTGTGTTCTTTTACATTTGTATAATTCTTAGACTAACTTTTTGGAAGCTCAGATACAGTACAGTTGTAAATACCCATGAAAAAAATCATTTTTACAAAATGAAGAAAATCCTGATCATCAAATGATACCACTAAGTATTTAAAAAGTGTGTGTTGGCTCTGATAGAGCCACCAAAACATCTTCACATAATTAGATATTTCCAATATCTGACCATTCTCTGACTTAGCAAACTTGAACATGATTGAAAACAGATATCCCAAGCTGATTTTCAAGTACAAACTTGGCTATTTTAATAATTCTTCCTCAGATTGCATTTCTTGCTCTTCTTTAAGTTTTCCTGAGTGTAGCAGTACCTGCTTAGTAATGATAGATTTAGAACAGACCATGTAACTCATGGTCTATACAGCAACATGACTTTTTGTCTTTATTGTGGCATCTACAGAAAGAAACACCCCATACTAGGGGATAAAACTCCCCAAACAAGGTACTTTCTACTGATGCAAAATATTCACATTTTCAGACTTCCAACTCAACTCTGCTCTTACACCCAAATGAAATTTCCTGAAGGGCCCTGGCAATGCATGTATGGCAATGCCCAGCCAAAGCTGACCGTACCCTCCAAGAGCCATGCATTTAGTCAACATCTTTGATGGGAACAGATTTTCTTTTCTTTCTTCAAGTTTTGTTTCAACTCTGCAGTCTCTGCAAGGCCATGGTGCCCATTTGAAGAAAGGCTGGGCAGCAGTGGCACAGATTTGAGAAAGAGTAGTCCTTTCTTAGCAATATCCCATTATTCCAATAGTGATGGTCCAGAAACATAGCTGAACCTGTAGGTCTTTTAGCAAGACTTCAGAACACCAAAGACCAAAAACCCTGGTGCAATAGGTAACTGCAAGCACAGGGTAAGAGAAAACAAACAAAATTCTCTAGTCTTCACTACTTTACCTGAAAGCAGATAGAGAACAAGGACAGCAGCCGGGGGTTGTAGTAATGCTAAAAAGACTTTTGTTAGATCTCTATTAAAGTGTAGGATGCTTGGTGATTTGTTCCTTCAAACAATTTACTCTGCAATTTGCAGCTTTTGGACAGAAGAGTTATCAAAGGAAGAGGAATCAAAGAAAATCCCATAGGAAAAAAAAGTGGTAAGAACAACCAGCTTTCATCTCAACAGTTAGAACTACAACACAAGAGTAAGTTGGTTCAGAGATAACCGTAGGGTAATAAAATTTAGCTACCTTACATCTGCTCTGCTGTGGGAAAAAACATCAAATTAGATGCACTCTCTTACCTTTTAGATGCACTCTCTTACCTTGTAACACTTCAGATGATTTTTCCTGAACTGCTGGCTGATGAAATCATCATGAGGTGTGCTCCTGCTGCTACAAGATCTTTGTTCCTCTGGGTCTTAGCATCCAACTCTTACCCAGCAGACTGGCCACCTTGGTTTTTTTCAGCTTGTAACTTACATGAGTTTCAGTATAAAGAGTCTTGTATTTATAGATATTATGTTACATTTGCACTTCTTTCATGTGCTATTTTTATGACATTTTAAAAATAATTTCCTGTAAGTTCCATGAAAAAGGTTCAAAAACCTTCCTTTAAACAGTCCTTCAGAGTATTTTATTTCTCTAGGGCTGGTTCCTTGAACTCTTTGTTCCCAGCTCACTTCTGGGACCAAAATGCCAAGCAAAGCCTATTTAGATGCATAGCCCTCTGTTGGCTGCACTCTCTCTCATCTTTCTGATGTCTCTATATTTCTGTCTGATAGCATCCTCTTTGATGTTTGCAAAGCCTTCCAGTTGAAAAGTATCTTTCAAAAGTCACTAACAATGGATAAGCTGAAGTCTAGATGGACTTTTCTCTCCTACTGTTGGGAGGTCTGATGTCTTCTGTAAAATAAATTTTCCTCACAACTTGTTGTGATGAAACCCCAGCCTCTGAATGAGTTTGACTTGTTTCCTGTTTCTGCAGGTGGAGATACACTATCTCCAGGCTGGGCAGCCCCTTCTCTTTCTTGGGGAAATGGCAAGGAGCTGGCAAGCTGGTGTGCTGTTTAAAAAAAACCTGTGAGCTCATAACTTCTCACTAAGGAACATTGATACCAGTGACTCACTCTGGGTAAATCAGGACTGCAACTGGGTTAAGGGAGGAGGGAGTATTTCCATCTGTTTTAGCTCTGTACTGCTCCTTCTGCTGAAACAGCCCTCTTGCCCTGAAGGAACTGCTTTGTGCTCCATTCTGCCTTTTACTCCTGCTAGGAAGTTCCCAAAAGAACCCCTCTCACTCCCCAGGAACACCACCAGTCATAAAATAATCCCTACCCATTTTTTTTCCCTAACTGCTGGCACAAGGATGACTACAAACGCTGCCAAAGTTAACAAGCAGGCACAGTAATCCCTCCTCTTGCTGAAGAGTCTTTCCAGACCTGCCTGAGTGTTCTGTTGGTGGCTGCACACAGGGGTGGGTTTGTATCAGGGCAATTCCTCACAAGCCTATCTGCAGGAGAACAGTGAGCAAACACCTACTCTGAAATGACTAAAGCACTCAAGGGCAAGGGATCAGCTCTGCTGTGTGGCTGGCTTTTTCATTTGCAATTTTTCATTCAAATGGTTTACTTTGGCTGGTTGTCTTTGGTAAACACCACACAACACTGAAACCAGAAAATACCCTTAGCTACACAAAGAAATTATGATTACTAATAGATCTTCCTTCATTTTCCCAATGATTACCCTCATGCAAGCCAGCTCCTGCTACCCCAAGGGGAGCAAATCCTCCCCAGGGACCTGTCAGGAGTGAAGGACATCCCAGCACGGGAGGCAGCCAGGATGGGGAGCTTGCTGGGAGCTTGCTGGGGCACTGCCAGCCTTGGCCCTGCCTGCTGTGGCACTGCTGGCCTTGCACAGCCACCACCATGCCTGGCTGCCCCAGATCTTGGAAATGGCTGAGCATGGGTCTCACCCCAGCTGCCCTTGAGGCTCGGGGAGGTGAGAAGCTTATCAAAGCTTATCCCTGTGCTGCAGAGGCTCCTCTGCCCAGCTTTTGTTCTTTCAAGTTCTATGCTTTCTGCTCCTGAGTTCAGCCAGGGGTTTTCCTGCCCTTCCGACCCTTGCTTTTCCCTGTAAGTTCTGGCATAAAAAAGAACAACTTTGTAGCTAAAGCTGTGCTTTTAATGGTGTATTTGCTCTCTAATTAGATGGACCCCGACTGTATTTTAAAGGGGAAATCAGATCTTGAAGGTGCTGAGGTTGCTGCAGTACTTACTGTCTGTGCATGGGAGGCTTGCACCCATCCTTCCTTGCTATATCCTCCCTCCTCCAGGGTGGAAAGCCAGGAGACAGGACAGGCTGGAGACAAGAAGATCCCACAGCCACCCTGTCCCCATGGGTGGAGGAGCAGCCAAGAGCTGAATTGCCATAAGCACATATGTTTAATCCAGATTGCATCTGATGAGCAGCAGGACAAGACTGCCCTTGCATGCAGAGGGCTTTTGTTTGCCTAGCTCTGGAAAGCTGTCGTCATGTCTAAGAGGCTGTGGCAGGGGGAAATACCCAAAATGAGCTATCATAATTGCCCCTTTTCCTACAATAAGCAGGATACACACAGAAATCCATGGCAGGTACCTCATGCTTGTTCCTGTCCCATAGCTGAGGGGATTTTTTTTTTTTTTTGAACCTGAGCATACCCCAAACCTCTGTGAATGTTCCTAGAATTGAGATACAGAAAAAGAGGAGGTGCCACTTTTTCCTCTCCTGAATGTTTACTGAAGAAGCCAGGAGATTAGGAATTGGATTCAGTCTTGCAGAAAAGGTGGGCAGAGAAGATAGGAGTGAGAGCTTAACCACTGAACATAGGCAGGGATGGTCACCACTAGCTGTGCTGAGACAGCCTGAGCATCCTCAGAAGCAGAGCCAGTGAGCCAACAGCAACTGAGGTATCAAAATCCCAAGGCCTCCAGATATGAGGTGCTAGCTGAATACAGGACACCTAAGAGGTAAATACTAAACTCTTATGTCTAAAGGGGTAGTAGGATCCCAAATTCAGGCCAAGACTCTCCCTCTGTTGTCACTGAGGTTAGACTGGATTGTCTAATCCTTCAAGCACATTAGAAATATCTCTAAATGTGACCTACTAAAAGAAAGATTACTTTCTTTTTTCCCTTATTGCAGGAAATTGTCACATTGTCTAATGTGACAGGAAAAACACATTGTCTAATGAGTAAGCTTGAGTCTGAGAAGACACCTCTGCTACAGATTTTGGAGGAAACATTGACCTCCAGCTTCTTGAATAGGCCTTCTGGAAACTTGGCTTCAGACCCTTTAGCTGGAGAATGCAGAGGAAGGGTGTTGTTATCAGATCCAGGGGTTTCTTAACCATGCTCTTTATTTCCATCTCTACTGCCAAAAATATGCTTTTCAACCAAGCTAAGTAAAAGGTTAGACTCCTTGAAACCAAACAGACATGCACGTAACAAACAAACCAGGCAAACAAAACAGAAGCCCATGTCCCGGGAAGCCAAGTTTCAAGAAGATAAAAGGAGTCACGATGCACGCAGCAACATTCCCCTCTGATAGCAGGGGGTTTGGCTTACAGAGCAGAGCAGTGAGGCACAGGAGAGAGACAGACTTTAGACCAGTGTTCAGTGTTTGTGGAAAGCAGAAGCAGCTGTTTTGCAGACAATCTAATAAAAGTCAGCATCTCACAGAAGAACAAGCTTTAGCTCAACTCTAAAAAAGTCTGGACTCCAAAAGATTTATTCCAGCTTAGGAGAAACAGCCTCTCTGCCCTCAGAATAAATTGTACAACCAAAAAACAGTTTTCAGAGTAAGCTGTGGGGCTGAAAGATAGGTTTCTGAGTCTGCAGGAGCTGGCACACAACATTTCCGCTTGCTCTTGAGGCAGCGCTGCAGTTCCCGTGGGTTCCATCACATTAGGCATTATAAGCACAACCTGAGAGATCACGTTGCAGCACAGAGCCAACTTGTACCAATTTAAGCCAGACATGCTATGGTCTGTCTTCTCCCTGCCTCTTTCTGGAAGTTAAAACACATACACACAAGCCAGCAGATTGATCTGAATAGGAGGGGATGAGGACATACTCATCTCCTCACGGAGACCTGGGCAGCTCTGGAAGCTGCTTCTTCACATGAAACACTTCTTACTAGGCTCTCTGTCAGACCCCAAACTTCCCTTAGTCTCTGAAGTATTAAGGCAACGCTGGGTCCACCGTAGTAGTAATTAAAACAAAACCCAGAGCAGTCATTAGGCTTTATTCACTGCAGGAATACATGGGGGAATTTGAAATCAGCAAGTCAGACCCATTACTGTAAGGTTACATTTGGTCTGTCATCTATTAAAATGCATGGCTGCGTGTGCCTGGCAAGCACTTCATAGTTGTTCTTTTGATCTTCACAAAGATAAAACTGTAATATTTTTGTAGGTATATGAGAACATTAGTTACCAGACAAGTTATAAACCACTTAACTTTTGAAACTGGTGCCATCTGTTTCCTATTTTTATTTATAGAACTCAATACTCAGTCACTTGAGGACTTGAGTCTAACAAACTCTCTACGAAATACCAGCACTGCTTTGGCCAAGACAGCTGAATTCAGCCTTGACAGGTCTGCAGATGGTGCTAGTCATACAGACAAAGGACTACTCAGACCAGAGGAAACAAGAAAAAGTTGGACAGAAGGCCATCCAGGAGCCTTTTGCTTATCTCTCAGGATGAAGAAGAGTTCTGCCCTTTTCAGGCTTCAGACCCCAGGCAAACAGCCTTTGAGGTTCTTCCAGTGAAATCTAAACCTGCAGCTTACCAAACTTCTGTCATATAAGTAATTCTGGGGGATGTGCCAGGCTTATATTACACTAAGAAAATTAATAAATAAGAGTTAACAGAGATGTTATTTCGCACTTTAAGATTTTGACGCATTTCTATAAGCCATTATTTGGTCCTCAACAAATAGCATGATAAATTTAATTCCTTTAACTTATAAATCATTAAAAACCTTCCAAGTGAACAGAGACATTCCTTTCTTATAACAATCTCCTCATCAATCAGTGAATGCACAGGGCATCTCTAAGAGGCCCAAAGGTATCTCTCCTTAATGACATTGTGACTCAAGTCACTTGCTTCTTGCTGCAGGGTATTGACCTGAGTCATTAAATTCATTTGCTATTGCAAAACAAACTTATAATCTCACCTGTGAACCTTGCTCAGAAGCCAGAAATACTTACAGACAGGAAAAATTTGTGTCACCATGAGCTCAGCCCCCACAGGTTGCCTACCCCCAGCATCTCCACCAGGTCTCTGTGTCCCAGGTTTCTGCTTGCTGTCAGGAGCACCCCATGAGCCATGGATGGCCCAAGGCAGAGCTATGACATTCAAGGCTGCAACCAAAAGCTTAAGCAAACCCTGCAAGTTAGGAGAAGGGGAGACCAACTGTGCTTGATGTAGAGGTGGTGAAAGTGATAGCAAAGTGCCAGAAGAAAACTGCTCCATGGCACCTGTACTCAACAGAGTGATGGCATGGGAAAATTGGACAACTGAACCTTGATTCCACAGAAGATACCTATGGTCTGAGTTCTTGCAGCCCTGGAAAGTGCATTACATGCCAAGGACATACAGATGGGAAAAGCTGTAACTGAGTACTCAGACATTTGGTGAATGTGTGAGCTGAGCTCAGTATTGGTGGTGGGAGCCCAAAGGCACTAACAGTATGTGTCTGATGTCCTTCACCAAAGAAAAGGGTGGTAGGTACCTAATTAAAAAAATAAGAAGTGAAGGAGAAACACAAACTGTGATTAAGGAGAGGCTGTCATCAACAGAAGTAGGGCTGTCAGGTCTTCTGGTTAACAACTGCTTGCTGTCCACAGAAAGACTGATCAGCCTGCAGACAGCTATGGAAAAAGCAGACCAATACAAAAATGTTGATGAGCTCCAGAAACCATTTACGCCAGAAACCCTGGGTTGCCTGGCTGACAAGCACAGGGGGCAGATGAGGTTTCAAGGCTGAAACCAGGAAGCATTTTCCATTCCCTCATATAGGACCCCATATCCTATCCTGGGGGGACACAGTGCTGTTTCAAGCCAGGCTGGAGGAAAGGTGAAGCAGCCTGTGTGCAAGCAGCTGGAGGAATGCTGCTGAGATGCCACCTCTCTCACACGGGCACAGCTGGAGGAATGCTGCTGAGATGCCACCTCTCTCACGGGAGCACAGCTGAGAAGAAACCAATAAACTCCTGTGGCCACCCCACCCCACAGGTCTGAGGTGAGTGGTGGGAGGGTTATGGTGTTTTATGCCATTTCTACAAGGGTCCCTTATCAGCTTCAACATCTGGTTTGCACTCCTCACCATTTCCTATGTTGCCCTGCAAAACACCTTTCACCCAGCAAGGCTGTGTTGAGTGAACACAGTGAAATATTTCTTTCCCTAAATCAGAAACAGCAATTGTATCAGGTTCTCACAGGGCCACGCTGTGACACCTCAAAGCTTGAGGTTATTTTTAGCTTCCAGACAGGCTCCCACCACAGCACCCCCTGGCCCCCTGCCTGGCAAAGGTGATGCACCCACCCCATTGCTGTCCCCGAGTGCCAGAGCAGGTCCAGCACGCAGGCGTCCCCTGCATCTGTGCTAATGAAGACGTGCAAAAGCATTAGATTCCCTTCTCAAACTGTACATTCTGTCAAAATTAAAACCAAATAAATGGCTCCCAGTAAAACTGAGCGTTTTGCCAGCGTGGTTGGAGACATGGGGTCTTGCAAAGCCTGTTGCCCCATGGGTATGGCAGCCATACCCTAGAGTAGGGAGGGGATGGTCAGGGTATGGACTATCACCTTTTGGAAATCACTGCATGGGAGCTGGGCTTACTAGAGAGGATTGGAGGTTTTTGGTCAGTCACAGAGGCAACATGCTCCTTCCTAGAGATGCATTTGCACACACTTGATTGAGAGCCAAGCCTGGTGGCTTAGCTGTCAATGATTAAACAGCTGGTTTATGCTAGATGAGGAGTTTATCCATACCAGCCAGAGCAGCTCATCTGGCAGTGGTGCAGACACTGGGGAGGCCCCTCATTCCAGGCCAGCATGCTCACTGCTTGTGCAGGTTGCTGGCAAACACAACTCCAGGGAGGTGCATGGGGTTGCACAGAAACACCAAACCACTGCCTCTGAGTAAGACTGCCAGAAGCCCAAACAGCCAAGAGAGAAGCTCCCACACACAACCAAGGGGCATGGCCAGAAATGGCCACCCTTCAGAGCAACACTGGAGTTAGAAAAGGTTTCAGAGCTTGTGCTGCTGCTGTTGTTGAAGAAAGCAGCAAATGAAATACAGCAGAGGTCAGGGAAAAAGCAAGCCACGTGGTGTGCAACCCACAGGGACAAAGGAGCATTTCTGTCAGGGAGGCACAGACAGACAACTTCTGCAGGAAAACCCACGAGAGAGAGAGAGGGAGAAGCAGTAATATTCAGCTTTCAGCAGCAGGGGAGCACCTGTGTCCCTGCATTACTGATGAGCTGCAGAATCAGGTGTGAGCTCCCAGGACCTCAGCTGCAACACCACCTTATAGGGCTGAGAAAATAAATCCTCACCCTACTCTGCTCTTGCCACTCACTCACAGGTCACCCACTGCCTCCCACAGCATTGGATAGCATTGCTCCAGCGCAGCATTGGGCAACTACCCCAGCCAGCACCAGGGATCTCCTTCTCCTTCTTCTCCCTACCTCTGCCTGTCTCCCACAGGCAAGATGAATATCCTCCCAGGACAGAGGACAGCCACAGCACAGCAGTCCTGGAGAGAAAATGACGCTCAGCTCACTTGATGGGGCTGCAGAGGAGGATTTAAGCCCTGTCCCAAGCCATTTCCCCCACAGAAGTGAAGAGGCAGATTGTACAGTGAGATGGGGCAGAGGAATCAAAGGCACAACTAAAATGTGCCCACGGTGATGGGAAGATGCTGCCAGGCACCTTTTCCACAAGTGCTGAAAGAAAAGTGAGGATGTGGAGAGGGCAAGAGAAGGTGGTGACTTAATGACTAAGAAAAAAACTACAGGTGTTCCCCAAGGCTGGATGGGAAGAAGCAAATGCTGGAAAGCAATACCCAACCTACTAACAAAAAGACCAGCCAAGTGCTTACCTGGCAGGATGGTGGTGCCAGCTCTGCAGGAACCTGTGATGCTGCTGAGGCTACAGCTTCCAGGTGACACTGAGGCATCTCATAAGGCAGAGAAGCTGGGTGCTGGAACTGCAGGAACTGACAGCCCCACTGCAACCGGTGAGTACCTCCTCTGAAGCAGACTAAGATAGTAGAAGTTCTCTTTAATTAACTCATTTACGCTTTGGCAATCAGGTCTCAGATGCCCTCAGAGCTTTCATGCTTACTGCTTCAAGCTGTTTGCCTTCAAGTGGCTGGAAATGTCCCACATGGCCAGGGTTCAGTTGTAGGACAGACCCACCAGTTGCCACCCTGCTACAACAAAGCCACATGAGCAAGCAACAACCATGGTCCCCAGGTGAGCCTGCCTTGAGGGACTTGCACTGTTTGCTCCCCATGGGTTTTAAACCCCCAAACACAGTACTCACAGCTTGGTCTGGCCAATCTGGTGCTTTCAAGCAGTTCAAACCCAGCTTCTAAACCAGCAGAGCTCTGCCCTCTACTACCAAGAAGCTGTGCTGGATGCTCCTCTTCCCTTAGCTCTCCAGCTAAATGCTGTCTGGGGCTTCCTGCAGCCTGGCAAAGCTATGGCACCTGAACACCCCTGCAGTAGATCCTGGCTTTGTCCAAATGCTGGCTGTCTCTCATAGTACTGATAAATGTTCACAAAGTATGCCAGAAATATTTCCTGGTTCCAGGATGGAAATTCTGGACAAACGAGGCAGGCCCGGCCACAACATCCTGCATGTTCTGTCCAAGGACAGTGACAACTTGGTATCCCCACTTCCCAGTACACATCAAACAAGCCATAAACCTGCTAGGAATCCATGCCAGGGGTGGCTGTCACTTCTCCCAGGCCTCCTTTCAAAAAAAGCACTGAATATCCTAAGTTCATGTAGTATTTGCATTGAGACAGAAATCAACACTGAATAGTTCAAACCGCTCATAAGATTTCTTCCCCCCACCCCCATTACCAGCCCTACTAGGGAACTGTGCAAGGTATTTTGTTTTTATTTTGGTATTTGTTTCTTCCCTTTACAATCTTAAGCATTTCCCAGGTTAACTGAGAAGTTACTTTGTTGACATTCTCAAAAAAATGGTACCTGTTTCAGAGAGATCAGTGAAATTTGTGGTCCTTGCTGTAAGGCGTTCCTGGCACAAGACAAGAAACTAAGAATTATTAAGCCCATGACAATTACATATCTTTAGAGTAACCTCTCCAGTTCCCCTCCAGTAGACTTACAGTCATTTCAGTAGAAATTAATTTTTAGTGAAAGTATGTATTTCACCTTCCCCTTTACTGTAGGAGGAATTATTTCTAACTGAGCTCAAATCCACTTGCATTCAGTGGATTGCTAATTAAGCTACAGATGTCTCCTCATGGCAGCAATTATTCCTGGTAACCTTAATGAGCTTTCTCCATTCCATAGTTATTGTTATGAAAAGTTGCATGAAATACTTTGCCTAATACTACAGAGCTCCGGGGGAAATTACTTCTTGATCTGCTCTGGTTTGATTAAAGAGAATATTTGTTTTCTTTCTCAGTAACATACCCCAAGTAGTTTGTGTGTCATTGCCTTAGTCTTTTGCTAGAACTTTAACAACTGACCAACTTTTTTACAAATGGTTTTTTTCCTAACATTTCTAACCTTTTTTTTTTTTTTTTTCCTCTCCAAATTCTTCACTGTCTTTGCTTGGTTTATTGCATAGTTTATTTTTCCTCTCTTTTTCAGTGATCTCTGTCTGGAACATGCACAATAGTTACAAGAGGGACTCTGTGCCCATCAGAAATCTGAGGGGTTTCGTTGTCATTCCAGTTTGTTGCAGATGTAAGAAAAGCAGCTCATTATACTGGTATTTGAGGACAAGCTTCACTTCAGTGCATGTAAAATACAAATCTCCTTAAAACAATTAACAGAATGATCTGGGTAAGCACAGCTTCTCTTCTCTCCTGTGCCTTTGGACATCCAAATTTCAATGAATGTGCTACCAAACAAGCAACATTATCCAGGGAATAAAGAACTTAATTGCATGTCAAACCAAACGATTACTTTTTTCCTCCATATTTATTGTGTGTGCACTCCCACTCCTCCTCAAGTCTCCTGCCATAGGTGCATAGAGAACGTATCAGTGGTTACAACTCCTTCTCATGGCTCAGTACTGATCTCAGGAGCATCAAAATTCATATGAACACCCCTTCAAAATCACAAGCAATTATGATTAAACTCCAGAATCAACCAGAATCTCTCCTGGCATGACATATCATGGAAAGAAGGCACAGACTCTGGGTTCTAGTTCCTAATCCCTAATTAGGTCATTATAATGCTGTGGTCTTGAAAAAACATTGGGATAATCACGTTTTCCTGACGTGGAAACCAAAGAAAGGCTTAGGAGCACCTTCTGCATGAGCAGGTAAAGCAGGCAAATGTGGCAGCTTTTGACTATCCCACCCAGTCACTGCCTCTTTCTGAGATAAAGCAAATGCACAAGAAAGTGTAGCTGGAAGGGCAACTTTCAACAAAGCTTTCTTTGCAGGAACTGTTTATTTCCTGAAACAAAGTTTTTGCAGAAATACACAGTTTCTGGTAAAACATTTCAAGACCCGAGATGGCATTTCTGGCTGAAACCAGTAAGTCAGAAGATGTGGTTCAATAGCTCAGCAATGTGGTAAGACTGGTAGGGCCAGAATTTAGGTCTGGGAGCTCAGACTGACAAGAAGCCTCGCATGCAGGCTTGTCAGCTATTTTGCAATGCCTTTCCTGATCTGCCTTCACATAAAAACAAATGTTCAGGCTTTCACATTTAATTGTCAAAGTTCATGTCTTCCAGTCAGTCCAAGTTCAAAGGGCAAGAGGAAAGAAATTGAAGTGGCAAAAATTAAGGAACTTGCTCAAGTTTACAGAATCCTCAAAACAGCAACTGGACCCTGGTGACCTCTACTTTGGCTTCCCATAAGGAGCAGGACTCCCATCCCCACCAGAGCAGGTCATGTGCAGCTTCATTCATCCACTTCATTAACACCTCCAAGCAGAGAGATCTGCCCACCCCTCAGAGCAACCCCACTTCCTGCAGCCCTGTCTGCCAAGGGAAGTCACTCATGTTATCACTTCTTATTTCTGCATTTGCCATAATGCCTGCAGCCACCATTCAGGCCTTGGTTCTGCCATCGTTGTGGTTCTCCTTCAAGCAGCTGTACATGGCTGCTACTGCATCCTCCTTTACTCTCTTGAGGCTTAAAAAGTCCCCTTGTCTATGATATCTCTGAATCCAGGGCATGCCTTCCCATTTTTCTGCCATGTAAGAGTGAATATGGCCAGACACACTCTGCCAAGTCAGAACAGAGAGCTCTGCAGAAAGGTCAGCAGTAACAGCTTGCAGGGTGGAAAGATTCAGCCCCAAACTAGGTGGCAGCACTTCCATGGTTGCCTTTCCCACTACAAAGATTCAGTCTCATAACATGAACTAACACAATGCTGTTCTGTTTTGGAGAATGGTGTGAACTTTGCATTCAAAGAAATAATTGTTCCCATTCAAGTCGTGGCATTCTAAACAAGGGCAGTTAAACGCACTGAAAATGCTCTTGCAACATGAAGGCTAAAAATGTAAACACAAAATGTCAGGAGTCACAAGAAAAGCTCCTGGAAGAAATGCCCACTCACCCACGCTGCACAAGCATAACATCAAGTGACAGCCTGCACTTTGAAGCCAGATAAACAAGCCACAATTCAGCCTTTTTTTCTGTTGCCAGGAGTTTACACCCACAAACAACTATGTCAGCACAAGAAGTGGCACCACTTGGAAAATCTCTGATCTGCATCAACAAGGAGGTCCCCAGTGTTTCTGTTTGGTACAGATGCAATTAATTACTGATGCGTACCTAGGAATGCCAAACCACTCCTAGTTTATACCACAGAATGTAAACTTCAAAAGAAACATGTGCAGTACAGGTTCATGGATGCTTTTAAGATCATAATACTGTCCTTATTCTTGAAAAAAAAAGTTTTAAATTTATAGCCTTCACCTGACAATAGCAGCATCCTGAATTGGCTTTGCTTTTTAAAATGCACTGAATGCTCAGACTTCAGTAAAAAAATTTATTTTCAATATAAAAGTGCCAAAATATCCACCAACATTGTAATCTATTCAACAACCAGCTTACTCTAGTAATCAAAATTGCAAGCATCTTTATTCACATTTTTAAATCAAATTCCTTTCACACATTTCCACAGTAACCCGAGTCCCTCGAAAGTGGGAAATTTGCATTCCGATTGGCTGCTGTAGTCCATATGTCCAAGTTCATGTAGGCACGGAAAGGGTTAAACCTTGGATAGTATTCCTGCTTACACATAACTGCCTGATTCTCCACATGGTTTGAGTGCTGGGTTGTGGCACTGACGGGGCAGCAGCTTTCATAAACATCACTCTGAGGTGCCCAGATGGAACCAAAAAGTCCAGACATTGGAGACAAGCTTCGGGTGCTCGAGAGGTAGGGCTGTAGGGCAAGATCAGATTTATCATGGGAAACTGCAGAACAGACCATTTGCCAGAGAAAGCATGGACATGCAGTACTAAATGGGAGGAAGCAGCATTTATGCAGAGAACTCAGGAAACACAAAAGCAGAAAATTTTTGCATCTGAGTTTACAGAGCAATACGGCTGCCGAAAACAGTATCAGTGTGTGTGTGCAAAGGCACTTTGCTAAATGAAGCCACATGAGCTCCTCCCTGCATGGGATCAATATTACTGTAACAGGAACACAATATTCATTCTTGGTCAGTCCGTTAGGAAAAACAAGAAGAAATGGAAGACACGTGAGAGGCATCATGCATGTTTTGAGAGTTAGAAGAGAATAACGCCTAAGAAATGACAAGGAAAAGGTTGAAGTATGTGTTGATACTGAAAGACTTTGCACTCTCCTGGGAGCAGAGAGGGATATTCTGTATAGAAAAGACTATAATTGGGAGCAAGGGAATTTATTTAGAAAATTTCGAAAGCTTATAAAGAACCTCCTGGTGGGCAAGATGTGTTAGTCTGCGAGGAAGTCTCTCAGAGAAGGTCATAGAAGTCTCGGGACTTTTAAAACTGAATGAAACACTGAAACGTATTATGGGAAAAAGCTCACAAGGGAAATTAACTGAATTATCTAATGTATTTTCCAATCTTTACCTTCTGTGTTTCCTGGCATTCCTGAATAAAATATGAAATAAAGTCACATTTATTTTAGGAAACAGTCTTCTACAATTTTTGCTACTTTTCAACACAGCAGAACTTTAAATTTTGCAGTTGGAAGTATGTCTTGCTTTATTTGGTTAGCCATATTCAAAATAATCCTACTGTAATTAAAAAAAAATCCTGAAATAGAAGATTATGAAACATGAACCAAAGAGAAGGTGGTAACAATTAAAGACCACCTTGAACCGAAGTCACTACATTGCACTAAAGGATGACATAAACATGGCTAGTCTAGAGTGTAACAGGTCAAAGTCAGCATTCTGAAATCTGCACAAATCCAGTTTAAATCACTTGGATTTCCTAGAAAAAAAACCCTGTCAAAGTCACTGAGAGCAGCTGTCCATTCAGCTCTACAATTTCCAACTCTCTTTGGGTTTTGCTGTCAGCACTTTTGGTGTTTTAATCTCATCTGGAAAGGTTGATTTTGATAGGAAAAAGTCTCAGTAGGCTACACCAGTCCAAAACGTTTTTCCATCTGCGAGATGATTTTAGTCAATTTTCAGGCAAATGGCTCTGTCTTCAAATTTCACAGGCAAGGTTAAGCAACAACCTTGACCAACAACTGGGAAAAAGCCACGCTGCCAGCGCCAGCATCAAACACATACATCAGGCTACTCAGAGGCTGCAGAAACAACATGCAAGCAACAGTCAGGAGAAACACACGAATGGACAGAGAAGGCTTAGAAGAGACACACAGAGGAAGGGCTTTGCAGGGACAACACTCACTGTGGAGTTGACATAACTGGTGGGCTCCCAGGTGGGTGGCATGCTGGGAGGTGCATTCCAGGTGGAGGGACAGTTCTGGTCAATGAAGGCTGTGTTCTGCACCGCTGCAGGACCCGGGAAGCCACTGGGATAGTTCATGTTTTCTGTCGTTCATAAAAGCAGGAAGACAAAATAAGGCTTTTGTTACATCCATGCTACTAACATTTCTGTGGAGGAACACTACATCTTCGCGGGGTGAGCCAGGCTGCAACTGGCCTATGCCTCCAAGAGCCTTCAGGAAAGCACAGCAGCAAAGCCTAACAATTTTCTGTTAACAAGATTACCACTCTGTACTAGGGACTCACTAACAAATCGCTGTCAGGAGGACGGGATGAAGACTTGGCAATCTCTTTACTGGAAAACAGAGTCTTTATTAGCCACAGAATGTGCATGGCAGAGCCTACCCAGGCTTCGCTGCCAACATGCCTCAGCTCTAAGCACCCAAGGGATCACTGTGCTGCCTGTGATACTGTAGCCTGACCTTTAATTATTGCTTAGGTAATGCTAAAGAATGCTAGGTTGCTGCCAATGTGTTTCCTAAGCCAAGAAACTCTAGCCTGGAAAGGTAATTGGTCACAAGAGGCCTTCTGTTTCACACGCTGGAAGGCAGAAGCCTGCCAGAGGGGAAACAAAGAGAACTGTGCAAAAAGATTTGTGTAATACTGTGGTCACGAGCATTTCTCTCTATTCCCTCTCAAAGTCCTGTACACTGGCTTTTCATGCTTAAAAACTCCATCTGAAAACCAGTCTTCTCATTCATCACATGCAGACATTGTTTATAGCTACAGACCAGTGAGGGGGAAACCGTGAAGTCCACTTTAGCAATGAATGTCCAGATGTTTATAGACCAGCTCAACCTCTTATTCTACAAAAGGTGAGAGAAAAAAAAGCACACTCAGTGATAATTCATAAGCTTTATTTAATCTTACCTTCTGGGAAAGCACCGTATTCGTTCATCTCTAGTGGACAATACATGTTGGAAAATTGGCTGTCACAAGCTGCATTCCAGTCAATGAAGCTGTCCCAGTGAAAAAAAAAATCTGCTGTCAGAAACAATTTGCAGAACTTTTGAGAATTATTTAGAAATACTTATTTAATGTAAAGCTGTTGGATGCAGAACAACTGTAAATGCTGATGAGGCTTTTTACATTCCACTTGCCAATTCTGTGAGCATCTACTCTGTCTCACTAGATAAAACCAGTGATTCTCTCACTGAGCCTTTTCCTTTGGGAGGATGAACTTGTAATGACAGCTACCAGACTCCTGCAACACCCAAATGGGTCCAGCTTCTTCCTCTGTCAAAATAAAATAACTGTACTTCTTTCCCACAACCATGGAAATGGTATAGTGAAATAGTGAAATGTCGTGATTTGAAATAGAAGAAAATGTAATGCATTCTCAACCATTTAAATGGAAATTTCTATTTTCCCTACCACAAGTGCTAAAGTCCTGTTAATTAATGCTTTATGCATTTAAATTAAATTTGTTTTGACTAAATATTTTCAGAATTTCAATGAGACTTTTTGAAAGTAATTCTTAAAGATACGTCAGAAGTGGAACAAGTCCTGATATGCAGAGAGCTTGAATAAGTCCAAGTCTGGACAAAACAAGCATATACAAATTTCAGATCAAGCAGTTCTAATTCAGCTTTACGATTCAGGCATGGAATTATCCTAACTTATCACTGCTGTATGTGAATAAATGACTACATGAATTTTCATATCTGAAGTCTAAACTGAGATGGGTGCATAAAAACAAAGTAGCATAATACAGAATCTGTCTGAAATCAGGATATATTTCATCTGACTTTAGAGCTGGACAGACCACGGGCCATTGCTCCCAATCATTATGGCTGCAGTTTGTTGACACAACAGTGAGAACTGAGGTTAGCAAGCTGGCTGGAATCACAAGACCATCAGTTGGGGATTTCTACATCACCACTGTCATTACAGATGACAAGATACGCCCTGAAGAACTGGCTGCATTTCACTGCTATGTGGTGGCAAAGTACTACTTCTCACTGGTTTGTGGTGTATCTTTCATTACTAAAATTTGTCGTGTGGCAAGTCTGAAGTACCAGAATTACTCAAGTTCATTACTACAGGAAAACTGACTCAAATCTACGCAGAGTCTCACACAGACCAACTTTTATCCTCACGTCACCTTCAAACTGGACTATTTGCTTTTATTTAACAACACCTGCTTGTGCCATTTAACCTGAGTACACACTGCACAATCCACCCCATGATATACAGAAGCTATGTGTTTAGGGAATACAAACCTAAAAGCTAGGCCCTCTGCCTGGTCATGCAAAAGAAATGGAAGAAATAAAAAAGATTTCCAAAAATTATTTAATGACAATTGAAAAAAGTTCTGGAGTATCTATATACGGGCAGGAACACCACTGAAATGGTCTTAGCAAAAGTAATCATGATATACTAATGATGAGCAAAACCAGATAGAGCTAAGATTGAAGTAACAGCAAGAATTTTACTTCAATTATCAACTGAAATACTTAAAAATATAAGACAAGAAATGTAGTACTCTGCATCACATAAACCTGAACAAATCATTATCCATACTCTTTACATAAAACATAACTTGCCTGTTGTGGACAGAGGGGGTTTCTTGGATCATGCATGGTATATTATTCTCAAGGTTGTAGTTTAAACTGTTTGTCAAGCATACTGGTGGGGCAGGCCACAAGTCTCCTGTTGGGTAAAGACCTAGAAAGGGAAGAGGGAATGAAATGCAGAACAAGAAGGAGGCTCCACAAGCTCTGAATATCATGACACTTAATTCTCAGATCTACAATAAGGACTGTATGCTTGATAAAAAGTCTAGACTACACTAACCAATCTATTTTTATATTCTTTTCTGATTGTTACAGTACAAATCTCAAAACATATAAAAAGACTTAAAATTGAGAGGCTGAAATTCAACAATCAGGGCAAGACACTCCTACAGAGAGTCCTTAAGTCATCAGCACTAAGGCTGTACCCTTCCTCACAGCAGGACAGACAGCGGGGATGCAATGTCGTGACACTGTCCCTCACCCCCACCTTCAGTCAGTAATCATCTCTCATTTTCAACTGAACAAATGCATTAGGAACAGGACTGGGAGTTTGATAGACTAAAGCCATGCACAACCAAACAACATGTTCACTTGTTATGGCTGTATTTAGCCCTTAAGGGTTAGTGCTGATGGTGCTGCTCTCTGTGGGCTGAGTGTCCTGACTACCTACAAGTATTTGGGTCATAACAATTCTGTGAGAACAGGGAGCTGGACCAAGGGAAAAATCCAATTCCGCCATCTCTGTAAGACAACAGTTGTAAAGCTAGGTCTGTTTCACATGATAGATATGATAAATACTGCTACTGTGGAAAAAGCTCAATCAGCATTTGTATCCTACCAGCCACAGGTTAACCCTGCAATAGAAAGGACAATCTCACCGTGTAAGCCTGTTGCTTCTATGAATCCCACTCAAAAACTTAATGAGATAATAAATTTCGCTGAGATATAAAATGAAAACTCAAGAGTTTCAAAAGCTTAACCCAACCTCATTCATTACTGCTTTCAAAGAGAGCAAACCCCAGCTCTGGAAATTTAGATAAAAACAGTCATGTTCCATTTGATGCCAAGCTTCATTTTAACACAGAAACCAAGTTCTTGCTCTTCCAGTCACACTAATTTTCTACATAAATCTGTACAAAGCAAAGGGATGAAAAAACAAGTAATACCTAAAACATGAGTCGAAAGCTAAAAGCTGTCTTCACACAGAGAAAACGCAGCAAAAAAGGTCAAGGTTATTAACTTTCATTTGGTAGCTTTGCTCTTACCTTGTTTAGAAGTAAAGTTCTAATATAACTATCAAGTTGGTGTATGCAAGTGCTATTAGCAGCATCACTGAAACTGCTTGACAAAGTATGCAAAAAAATTGCTTCAGTTCTTAACTGACCTTTATTTTTGTCTGGATCTGCCGCTAAGTCACTGAAATTGGGACATAATGTTTCAGGATATTGAGGGATGCTGTTCACGTCTCTGCTGAATGAAAAGAAAATTTAATTTATTAAGTCTAAGTACTGTTATGTTTCATAATCCAAAGTCTTTCAAAGGAAATATACAGTGATGTAAAAAAAAAACAAACCCCAAACATTCTAATGTTTGTAATGAACATCATGGTTGCAATTGTTTTACCACTTTCTTCACTGATCTTTCTTGTTTTGAATTACCCCTATGCAATTTTTTGACCAGCATTTTTCCCAGTTAAAAGCCAGCTACATATTACACATGCAAAATTAATAAAATTAATACATCCTTATTACCGTACTTTGATAATCCAAGTATCAAGCTATTGCAAATTAATTCAACAGCCCTTCTTTAAAACTGGGTAACAATCTATAGTGCATGAAGGTAACTAGGATCTCTTATAATGTTTCAATGCTCCCAACAACTTTCAGGCAAGTTTACTTTTTTGTGCACAAAGATACATGTGAACATCATTTTCAAATTAATAAAATCCCATCAAAGAAATTAGTATGCATGGAAAGGGAATATTTTCAAGCACCAGAATCCCAGAAGAAAAAGATTAAATTATTTCTGCTAAGAAGAACAGAGTCATGAATGAGAAGTGAAGTGAGGACTCACAGTAATAAAAATTCTAGATGCTATCTCTACTACAGTAAAGAGGTAGAAAGGAATGTGGGGGGAGGGGGAAATCAATTTTCATGCTGTATGTCCTAGAAGAACATTATTCATTATTACCATTAAAAGAATAACATCAACTTGAAAGTCTCACTCCCACCATTTAAAAAACCAAAAAACAAAAACCCACCATATTATTAGTTTAATTTAACTGAGTCCTAATGGAAATGTAGTTAAGTTGCTACAATCTGAAATAAATGAGGGGGAGAAAAAAAAGAAATTGTTTTCCCCCCTAATTTTATTTTACATTTGGAAGTGTTTCCCCAGTATAATCCATTATGGGTATGTGTTTTCACCAACCGAAGATTCTTCTGCCAAGCAGGAAGTACAATTACATGATAAAAAAAAATGCCAAGAGAACAGGTAGGTGTAATTTATCAAAATGAGACAAGATTTCAAGTTGGTGGTGTTTCTTTAATGTCTGACAGGTGTAGATTCAAATTTTTTACCTGGTATTGCAGATGTTATGAGACAGATTTAAAGTGATAGGAGTTTCAGATGGGAAATCATTTTGTGAAATATTCTCTCCTAAAGAAAAGAATGACTGTGAAAATCAAAGATCCTAAAAAAGAAGTATGCACAGAATATACATACACACACACAGACACATCAATAGTGTTAACCAAGTTTTCTCTCAGACTGGAGTACCACTAACTGTATGTAGTCCAAAGGCATGCTATCTACTTCCACGTGGCATTAAATGTATTTCACAACTTAGAAGTGATTACCTTATTCTTGATGGAGAGGTTCTTTATTACTACTAAATTTATTTTAAATTTGGAATTACTTATTTTCTTTTTTGTTTTCTTAAGAGACATTACAATTTGAACAAACAGATAACTCACATGCACCCAATAAACCATCTATTATATCATAGGTTGAGATGCTTCACATACTATATATCTTTTGGTACTATGAATTTTTATACATACAAACAAATATAAGTTGATGCAGGATTTTAAATTATTCTAAACAGCTTTTTTCAGTTACTCAAAGCTGGTTTTACTTGTGTTACTTTCTTTAAAATACATCAATGTGGATAGTGATGGGAGGGCTGGGTTTAGGCTTTCAACTCTTTTACTGCTATTTAGGCATTCAAAAAAACCTGCAGCAATGACCCATAGTTCCCATTTCTCATATAGTCAAGTAGCTCAGGTCCCCAGGCTAATTAAGCCTTGAATACTGCCATTCAACCCCACCATCCTAAGATCTGACCTACTTTCACTCCTTATTTGTGCACTTTTTAAACTAACTCTAACAAGAAGGTTGTATTTATATTAGAATATCTAATAATGTTTTATTAGAATAGTGTGATGCAGCATGAATTCAAACAAAGAAGTTGCTTGACTGGTGACCCTCAGTTCTTTCATCTTTTTGTGAAAACTAATTGTGCAGCTTTCTCAGAGCAGTCTGACAATTCCTCTGTAGCCTGACAGCTCATCTCCATCTCCACAAAACTTCCAGTGATTTTATTTTAAGTACCAAGTTGTTAAAATCTTCCCTGGTGTTTCTGAGAGATGCTGCCACCTATAAAAGGTATGTTATGTGCTCCAAGCCATGCTACCCCTTTTCTATTCAGAAAAAAGGCTGAAACTCTGCCCACTACACAGCAGAGGTGATATTTGAAGAACTTACTGGATGGAAGAAAATGCCTGGCAGTAATCATGGGCTTTTTATCTCCATCAGAACTGCTGGTACTGCTCCAGCTCCCCCAGCTCCCACGACTGGCACGAACACTTCCTGATGAACTTCCACAATCTGAGCTTGAATCAGAACAAAACTTCTCCAAACACTTCTTTTTGGATCGTTGGTAAAAGCTTTCTAGAGAAGTTGAAAAAACAAAACAACACAAAACATTAAAGAAATATTCAGAGAAAAGTCATCTAAAGCATGAATTTACACAGATTCTCTGAATTTTCTTGACAACAGGACAGAAAACAATATTTACTGGTAGCCTTCAAAATCTGAGCTTATGACTTAAACAACATCCTCAGTTCAACGAATGCAAGCCAGGGTACAGTGCAGTTAGAGACAATAATTGTTTAAAACAGGAAGCCCATACTGTTCTTTGAAATCTACAGTTGATATATTAAACATATTCTGGATGTGTACTAAAAGTAATTACAAAAGTTGCAAGTAATGAATTCATAAATGATAGATTCTCCTTTCTTAGTAACTCAGAGAAGCAAAGGACAATCCCATAAACATTGATACCTTCTTCAACCCTCCTCTTCCAAAACCCAGGCAGAACAGCTGATTAAAACCCTGTTGGAAAGGCAGGAAGCAGGTACCCAAGCTAGTGGTGGTTTGGAAAACCAGCTTGCCTATTCCAGAGGTGGCCTTTGCAAAACAGCTGCTTTGCTTAACACTGGCTTTAATTTGACACAAGCAGACTGCCAGTCCTTCACCTGGGACTGACAGATTATGGCTTTGAAACAGGTTCATTTTCTGATTTGCACCACCAACCAACCCCACTGAGAAAGCATGCAGAGCCCCTCAGAAATGAGCAGATATTATTACAAGCACTTCATCATGCCAGTTCTGCTGTCTTAGTGTCACAAAAAAAAAGAAAAAAGCAAAAGTCTTTCAAGGAAGGAGTACAGCTCTACAGCTACAAAAACAACACAAAAATATGAGCTGAGACAACACATACATTAAATTTCTTCCACCATTTTAAGACGATTAAGATTGCATACCTGTTTCTCCCTGTATAGACAAGCTCCCAGCTTTTTGGTCTGCTTTACAGTTTTCCCCGTTACCCTGAGGACACCAGGCTCTTAATCCAATATTCGTTCTCAGATCCGGCCTTTCAAATTCACTGCACATATGCTTCAACTCGCTCTGCTCAGGGACCCTAATACAACCACACCCAAAGAAATGTTGCATTTTACATTTCAGCTGCATTTCAACTTTTCAGGCATTAAACACTGCAAATCACACGGCCACTGAGGCAGGATGGGGGACAAGGAAGAGGTTCAGTCGTCTTCTTCCCCAACGTTACAGAAACCTAAAAAACCCTTTCCAAAGTGCAATAACTCACCACACAGACTGCTACTTCTCAGGTGGAGAAGCAAAATGATGTGTACCTGCCTAACTCCACTGTCTAATGCACTTGCAGAAAGCCATTGGCTCTTCTAGTGAGAAGTACAACCTACCACTGTACAAAGATCTGAAAGAAAAAAGTGCCTCTACATCTATTTCACTGGCATATCATTATAGCTAGAATAAAACCATCACCTGAAGTAGTCTTAAGTTTTTGCTAGTAAAACTGAAATATCTGCATACAATATTGTCATCAGAGAGTATTAAAGGAAGCTGTCACGTTTCTACAGGAAGGAAATGGTTACATCTTAATTCAGAAAGTGGCAACTGATGAATCAGTTCAAGGAACAGACACCAAGTTTCAGTTATTTCATTTTCATTTTTTTAACCTTTCGACCCAAAAAGGTGTGCATCTTACAAAGAAATACTGACTTCCCACACAATGAATAGTAATTTGTTTATAATGAGTTATAACAACCCCGTCAGATTTACAATCTCCCTTTTAAGTCCACTGACCTCAATAGTATTTTTAACACAATCTGAATAACTTAGATTTTAAAACTATGAAAAAATAATCGAGAGCAGTTTACAGCTGACTTTAGAAATGCATTTAAAAAAAAAACTTCAGGGGGAAAAAACCCTCTTAACTTCCCAAGGTGCTCTCAGTAGCTCTCAGTTAATCTTTTTTATCATTACAGAAAAAATAGCTGCTGTCACTTCACATATTTCACTGCTTCTTTCAAAACTACTCAAAGACAACTTAGTTACTCAGTAATGGAGCTGATTCTCCTGAAGGTAGAATAATTTCAACAATCTCGTTTTCCTTTTTCACAGAAGAGGATACATGACTGGATTTTATCCACACAGTACCCAGTGGAAAGGAAGCTAATCATCCAGGATTCAGACAGCAAATTCCAGGCAGTAACAGAGATTGACCACTGGTATGCAGAATGGAGTGTCTCTACATACGTGCAGATTTACAAATAGAAAAACAAAGTTGTGGTTTTTTGTTTTGTTTGTGATACTTAGTACTGCACATTCTTAAAAATAAAGGCTCAGGACAGGATTAAAGTGTGTTTACTTAAATAGATAAAGCAATCCTGTACTATGCAAAATCTGTGGAAACAGTACAGCAGCTCTGGCTTTCTTCAAGACTTAGTGAGACAACACATACCTTGTAGATATATTAATGTTCTTCTTCTTATTTTTCCTAGATGTTCTATTTCTATTCCAATTCATAGTTGGTACATTTCCTTCCTTCTTCTCCTGAGGTTTCTTCTTCCTATATACATCTTCTTGCTAAAGGTAAAAATATGAGCTGAGACAACACATACATTATAAAATGAAGTTACCTTAGTAGATGAAGTCCATTGTTTTTTTCTAGCTTAATTTCTCTGGACAAAACTACACAACCCAAATGCATAGTTAGTCTATGATTTAGTGCCTTTCCACAGCACATCCTCTTTCCAGCACCATCAATTTGACCAGCCTTTCCAAGACTGTCCTTCAAGACATCAACAGATGATGAAGGAGAAATTGTTGAATTCCCAGTGTTAGTATTTTCCCTCTCACAGCATCTAGCTCTGACTTCCAGGGAAATAAAAAAATTGGGGGAGAAAAAGGAAAGCAGTCAATAAAATTCCCAATGTGCCAAAACCAAAAAAACATCTGCCAGATTTATGATCAGTTTGTGTGCAAGTTTAGCAGCAATAAATCCTCCCTTTCCTCAGCAGCTGGGGTGTGGGGAACACATTCATTTGAATTACAGCTGAGGAAATTATGGACTAACTTAACCAATAAATAATAATAAAATTTAAAAACGCAAGAAACAAACTGAGCACCATCAGCCACACACAGAAAGAAGTTTGTAACAACAGTTCCCCAAACAAGAGCAAACCCTGTCTTTTATGATACATATTCCTTAATCATGGTAAGCAATTCCTCCTTACACCTTCTTGACAAGATTCCCATCCAGCAGACAGGACACAAACAAAATCCAGATTCTTAGGTTTACCTATTACCTAAATCCTTTGAAGTGTTTTACACTGCCTGCAACAACAGATACAGTCTGCTGTGTTTATTTTGCTCAGAAACCAGGGATGAAAAATTATTCTTCTCAGCAGCTTCACAATCCATTACGAGGTTTCTGCCTGCTGTATCCTCAAATGCCAATTTCTAATACAAAGCCCTGGTTTTGGGTATCAGGTCTGGAAATAAGGTCTGATATTCCCATCTAGGACACCTTCCATCCAAAGTACGTTACAACATCGTTGCTGTGGCTGACAGTTGGGATTAGATTCCATTAGAAAAGTTTGTGCCCATTCTGACAATAACAAAGAATATCTCTAGTTCTGATATGGCCAATATCATGATATAAGGGGTGCTTTAATTTCTACCCAACCTGTTCATCATTGTATGAAGCAGCATTAATGTGGAACAGATGAGAGACAGCATGTCTATGTATTTCCTCATTAATCTGACTGACACTGTTTCAGATCTGTGACTGTATGTATTAGTTCCTAAATTCACATATATACACACATATATGTGTGTATAAATTCACATATATACACACATGTCTGTGTGTAAACATCAAAAAGATCACCTCAAATTTGAAATGAGGAGAAGATCACAATACAAACCTCAGAAGAAGTAACCTCCTCTTTTGCACAGCATGGAGTCTCTTCCTTAGGTCCTTTATTTATCTTTTTCTCTGTGGAGGGCTTTAGGTTGATCTGCTTCTTTAAAGTCTCACAGTTTTCTGTTTCATTCCTGAGAGGCACTTGCTGGCTATTCCCTACAATTAAAAACAGCAGCATCAGTTTGACTGCGGAGAGGATGCGCTCCCAGTCATAACCACAATACCTTCTACCTTTTTTTTAAAAACAGACTTGTGCTGCTTTACAAAATGCTGGGAGACTAACCTCTAGGATGATATTGCCAAAAAATTCAAAATCAAAAGCAGTGGCAGAAAGTAACTCTGTATTGATTCGTACTTATGAGAACACCACTCCGATGCATGAGCACACACATGCATATATCACCCAAGTCTTGCTCATCTCCATCTGAATTTGAGCTACAGAGGTCCTAGCCATTGGTCTGTAATGCAGAATCTGAAGCCAGAGAATATTTGGCTTAAAAAACAAAACAAAACAAACAAATCAAAAAACAAACACCTGCAAGCTGAGTGGGCAGGAAGCTTCTCAAAAGTGGGTAGATCAAAAAAAGCACAGCTTCTATTTGGAGCTTTACATCTCTGAAGTGCTCTTTGCATTCACCATGAAGACAAAGGAAATCATCCTTTCTTCAGGATGGGCTGTGCATTATAAATACATTTATCTGAGGGGCTTGTGAGGAAGAATTATTATTCTTGTGTAACAAAAGCCAATAGATGAAGAAAACCAAAGGAAGCCTGCCTCAACAACTAGCTGAGTTGTTCAGTTTAGCCACAGCCCTTCACCTGGACCATGACAATGCTGGACAGGACAGATCAGCTCTGATCAGTCCCAGGAAAGACACACCCAAACATTTTTGCAGTTTCCTGACTAACAACCAACTACATCTTAGCTCCAAGTTAGCCACGCTCTCCCCTCGGAACCAGCCAGTCATGATGACTGCAGAAGCAGCCCATGTGAATGAAACATCAAGGGGAGGCACCAGGCAGGGGAAGCTGCCAGGACTCTAAAATACTTCCAGTTGCTCTCCAGCATACAAACATGCAGGTACCTGAAGTCTTGAAGACTCCCTGACTGCAGAAAAATAGGTCTGTAACTATAACCAAGATAAAGACATTGCAAGAGGGCACTTTTCAGACTTCATTTATCCTACAAAAGTTCCTGAAACACAGAAATACTCCCATCCCTGAGAGTGCAGAAAAACACAACTGCTAATAGACAGCATGCCAGCTGACCTGTAGTGCTTTACCCCTGAATAAAAAGTTACTGTCAGCACTCCTGAAACACTCTCCCAAGGTGGAAGTTTTGTTAATGAAGATAAGTTCAGTAACTCCTCACTGGTTTCTGTATAGCTGTGATTTCCACAGCCTGTACTCAAAGTTACTTTCCTGTGCACATAAATACAGTTAAGACATAATTACTGATTATTTTTTCCCCAGCTGACTTCCTGATTCAAAGCAAAGAATAAAGAACACTCTGCAGTTCAGGAGCACATGAAGAATTTCAAAGTCCTTTGTAAATGTGAGTGAAATCATATTTCACTGACACAGCACATGCGTACCTGCTCTCACAGCTAACAACACAGTGGGAAGCAACTGGCCCAGGATAACAACTACACATTACAGCAGGGCCTGAAATCCCTCAGTGATTCCTCATTCATTAACTGCCAGAGCTACAGCAAATGCCAGTCTTCAGCATTCAACTACTTTGCCAAACACCTACAAGTAAAGCAGTTTACAGAGGCCACATTCTCCCTACTCTGCTCTTGGGCTGCTGCTCTTCAAATTCTCAGTGGTGAAGTTAAGACTTCCCAGACAGCTTAGCTCCATGATTAAAAAAATCAAGATAAAACATATAGCTATGCAGTTACTAAGAGAAATGTTGATCTGCAGATTCCTACAAAATAGTTTTCCAATACTCTACTGTCAGCTTTTGTGGTTTTAGGTGGTTTTATCAAAAGAATTCTGAATATCCAGCACTGAATGTGTTTGCTTGGTGACTAAAAATCCAACACCAGACTTTAAGTGGATCTGAAAATTGCAAACTGGGATGTTTATGAATATTTACAAGGGCAATTTGTGTTTTATATGCAAATCTTTTACATCAGTTATTTTAACCATTAAAACGCTACAGGACAAGCTTCAACTCTGTAAACCAAGGCAAATCCATGATTTATGAAACAACTTTTAATGCAAGCTGTTTCCTTAGGAATGTAAACAGATAAATCATAGTGAACGTATAAAGAAATACCACAACTCCTTGGCCCACACAAAATCCTCATCACAGTGAACTCAACAGAAGATTTCACCCAAGAATTTCAACTGACAGAAACTGAAAAAAATTACCACTATTTTTCCTAGAAATTTCTTGAAGTTCTGGCTGTTGTTGAGGTGAATTTCTGGACAAGTGACTTTCAGGTAGCTTCTTGGACATCTTCACAGGACAGAACTCCTGTTCTTTGAGCTCAATTAGATTTTCTGAACTTTTAAGGTTAGTTTCCTTAGGAAACATACATGTTTGAAGATCTTCCTTCAGATCACACTCTGAAGAAGTAGTTTTAATGAGAACTGTATTTTTCAGTGCACTTTCTTCTTTACCCAGAAAGTTTTCTGGAAGAGTTAAATTCTTGTTAACATTTATGCCATTTGCATATTTTAGAGTTACCCAGTTCTCACTGACAACATCAGTGCAAATGTCCTCTTTTGGTGCTGAGATTTGGTTCTCTGTCATCTGATTCTGCTTCTCCTCAGAAGTTGCAATGGCACTGCCAGCTGCTGTGTTTGGTTTCTGCTTACTGTAGTAAACTGAACATTTGTGTTTCTTCTGAGAGTGGCTGTAGGTCGCAGGACTTCTCTTTGCTGCATTCTGACTTCTGCTGGAAGAAGCTCCTACAGACAGGAAGCCCTTCCCTTTACCTTTATCTGAGGAACTGTAAGAATCCATAAATGTCTTGCAGCTTCCCCTGGAGAAAAAAAACAAAAAAACATGAGATTTATTTTTATCTATGAAGCAATTGTGTTTTATGAGGTATTTCTGTAAGAAAAGAAAGGGGGAGCATATTGACATACCAGCTAAGCATATTCTGATTTCAGTGGGAGTTGAGCAAGAGTAAGTATGTGCTCAGACTTCAAACACACTTAAATGCTTCAATAAGTGCCTATATGACCACCCAAGAGGGTCAGATTTGAGGACCATTTACTTATTTTTCCATTCTTTCCATGGCTCCCACACATGGTGCAACCTTTACTTCTATCCAATAATTTTTACCCTTAAAATATAAAATATTAATAAACTTGAGTTCTTTTGTATCTGTTCTGTGGAGATAAATATACACCACAATACTGCAAGCTCTCTGAAAGAGGTCACCTGAAATACTCCTCTAAAGCAGCTCACAGAAATATCAAACTGGAAACGGAAAGCATTACTCCATGATAAACAGTGTACAAAAAAGAAATTCAGAAGAAGAAACAAGTATTTTACTTGTAGGAATCAGAGCTGATTACGTCAACAGTGTTGCTATTCTGCTGCAGTGAAGAACTCGGATTTGGCCTCTGTCTTGGTTTCATGAACTCTGCTAGAATATACTGAGCTTGCTGGAAGGCTATCAGAATCACTCCAAGTAGGGACAAACTGCCAAAGAAAACAACAGATACCAGTGTCTTCAATTTTCAGGTGTATTTAGTAAAAGAGTTTTAAAAGATTCTACTTCTCAAATATTTTGTTAGTAAATTCTAGAGTGAGACAACAGATGAGAAAACTCAAAATACAGTTAAAGATAAATAATAATTGTAACAGTCTTTTCACTTTTCCCTTATAGCCCTTGCTAGTTATTCTCTCAATTAAGTAACTCAGCCATGAGCTTTACAAAGAAACTAATCCAACAAACAAAAAAAATCCAAGGATTCTTCAGTTAGGAAGATCAACTAGCTTGAAGATAATTAGAAGCAAGTCTCACTACAACACAATGGCAATGTATTACAGTATGACAGCTATTTTAGTCTTCTGAGCATCTTCTGTTCATTCATGATGGTTCTGTCATTATTTTTGGATTTAATATAGTCTCTTTCTTTTCCTAGAGAAAATGCTAGCATAATATGGGCTACAAATGTCACCATACTTCTAAACTAAAAATGAAGCTGCAATATATCCTCTCTTTCTCCCTGGTGTATTAATTGCATCAAGTATAATTCACTCAGAATAAAAATCTTTGTAATTTATCAAACCACCTTCCCAATAATGCAATATAATTTTTTTCAGCAGGAAAACAGAAATTCCTGATTTTTTAGATCCCTGTAGTCCCTTTCTGTTGCACCAGCTATTGTATTACACCTAAGCTGTCAGAGCCAGCTGGCAGGACATTCAGGAGAGAGACACAGTAGAGAACTAGGTGTTATCACCCCTGAAAATCTAACACAAGGCAAAAGTGTTTGCTGATCTATCACTGGTGGGTGTATTTCAAATTGGTGCAGAGGCACTGAAAGCATTACCTAACGAAGAGGACAGTGAGTCTCCAGAAAGACTCTTCCCAGCTTGGTCCTGGCACCACATCTGCACACAGTGGTAAAAGGTGGTGAGGAAGAGTCACGTTGAGTGTGAAGTGAAACTCCAAATCAGCAGCAGTCACCAGTGTGAGATCCCGGATTACCCAGGAAGATGTGAAGTCAGGAGTGAATCTGTCAGGGAAAGCAGACAGAGCTCATGCTATTTTGGCTGTATCAGTTCCCCACTGTTGAGCAGAACTTCATTTTCTCAAGTCATACTGATACCAAAAACACAACCTAACTTCTGATTTAATAATATGAAGAAAAAACAATGAAATAAGTGACTACTGTCTGCTTAGACAACACAGATGGCATTAGCTCCCAACAGAGCCAAGACTCCTTCAAGAAGTAAAGTATGTGTTTTATTGTGACTCTTCACAATACTGACATTCCTGTGACTTGCTTTTCCTAAGGAGGTGCCAAAAACACTCTTTACCAAAAGCAATCAAGTATACAGGCAGCTTTACTGCAGGAAGGGCCAGGTACTAGAGCAAGTCTACAACAAGGCTGGAAATACATGGAAAGCAAAAGACACCAGATTTGTCTCCTTCCACTTCTCCTTCTGTGACCCATACCATTATTGAACTGCTGTAGGTACTGCTGGAAGGTTTGCATTTCCAATCATATGAAACAACAGTTACTGTATTATAGCAATATTTACCCTACTTACGTTTAAGTCATGATTTTCACTCAGTGGGATTTTTAAAAGAATCAGTTTTAGGCTCTACAACATTAGGAAAACATGATTGGATTGTGGTGAGACTACTTGGAACAAGTTAGAAAGTAACAATCAAACTTTTAAATAGCCAGTGGCAAAGCATTTCTTACTCTTGTATTGTGACAAATCCTTTGCTTTATTACTTCATAATGCATTGATAAAAGCATTTAGTCTGTTTTTAAGAACAATGAAGTCTCATAAGGAAACTTTTTTATATTATCAATTCATTGTTCTTGTACATTGTACTGAAACGGGAAAATGCTTATGAAGTTCACAGTCAAAGCTCACCAAATTTTGTGTGAGGGTGTGCTACTGGAGTGCCTGTTACTGAAATAAATTAAGTTAATTAATTAAGTTAATTTGTCAGCAAATTTGTCAGTGCTTACACTATGCTGATCTCTCGTGATGAGTTCTGAGCCAGGAAAAATTCCTGACAGTCTAACACTTCAAATCCATATCCTTGGCAACTGTAACCATTGATTTTCATTGACGAAATTGTTATAGGAAGAGGCCCAATATTCTCTACTTTGAAGTTCTTTGTAATGGATAGAATTTGCTTGCTGTCTTTCAGTTCTAAAAGAAAGGGAAAAAAAAGAGCAAATTATTTTACAGCACATAAAAATTATTTTCTTATGTTTACAAAGAAACTGCTATTTTTACTTTCACTCTAATGAAAAATTCAAAATTTATCAACATTTTAATACAGATAGTTTTGCAGTAGTGTATTTCTAGAATTTGTATCTATTGTCAGTGCTTTGAGAAAATATAATCTACGGGTCTCATGACTAAGCTCAATTACTGATATGGTACTTAATGTGCCATATCAATACCATTACAGAGTAACACAGCCAGCTACAAAATCAGAGACCTGTTTCTTCTTACTCACGTCGTCTGCAGTCCATTAGTGTAGCTTCTGGCACTTTGAATCGAAGAGATCCTCCAGCACCAGGCAGTCTTCCCCCTACTTTAAGCAATTCTTTGGCTCCAAAACCTTCTACACTGACCATGTCCAGGACAGTCAAGTTGTTTCTGCCATAACATAAAAATGAAGCAATCAGCCACTAAAACATAAAGTTTGCAAAATCACGGCTTTGCTATCTAGATGCAGACACAAGAGAACAGTGTTTCAGAAACAGAACTCAGTAACTGGCCACACCTGGACAGGTTTTCCCCATATGCAAACAGGATCACTCTGGAACCACTCACCATTGAATCTCACACAGCAAAGGAACAAGCTTTGTGACCACTGACACCAGGTAACAACAGTGTCACCCAGTAAAAGTGGTTGCTTCTTCCACAAACTCTTTGCCTCCAGAGATGACCAGTGTGTGGCTACACTTTAGACTCACTGGATACTTACATCCTATCATTACACAGCTAAGCTGAAAATAGCCAGGCCACCTAATGTATTGCTCTCTTAACTCAAAATTGCCTCTGCACATTCACATGCATTTTGTAACCCACTGATCGCATCTCAAGAAAAAAAGGCTCTTTTTTAATGACAGAGACACAAGGCACAAAAGCCCTTTAAGCAATTTTTATTACACTGGCATTCTGATTTCCAAATTTTGACCATTTGTCTCTGCTCCAATATTTGGCAAATTTTTTTTTACACAGAGTTTTTCAATTCTCACTTGCAACTGCAACTTGGCTTACCTGATTAAAATAAGGGAAGATACTCTTTTGTAGTCAACTGGTGTAAAAATTACACCCACTTTTCTGGTTTCCAGTGGCTGTAAACTTAACCAAAGCAGCTCAGAACTGCATTTGTTGCTGATGAGATCCTCTTGACGTCCATTCTGTTAAACAAAAATACATTCCTTACTCCTGGAAAACATGTGTCTTTAAATATCTCAATAAAGAAAGCACTACATTTTTACTTAGCACCACATAAGATATTTTTGGCATAGTGAAATAACTGCTAACTAACTTGCTATACAAAAGTATTTCAATTTGACAACATAAAACATCAGATAAGGTTGTTTATTTGAGCAAAAGTTCATATTACTGCACTTATTGTTATGAGGAATGTATTACTTCATTTTTAAAAACAGCTTTTATTTGCTCAGATGGAAAAGAAATTACACAGTGTCTTCCATAGTCAAGGAATCCTGAAACACTTCACAACACAATGAGAACTGACAGTATGCTGATTGCAGAGGGAAATGTGGCAACCATTATACCCCCAGCATAAGACTTGCAACTTGATTTAAGTGAGAAAGGGACTGCTCGAAATATGTTGATCATTTGAGTCACTGGAAAATAGCCAAAGTGAACTCCCTACCATATTAATTGAAGAAGAAAACTACCAGAAGTTAGTTCACTGAGTCTGGAATTAATGTAAATTTAGGTTTTTTTATACTGCTGTTTATTCTTTTTCCCATTCAAAAAATTTAAATAGCCTTAAACCTTTATATTCCATAACTAAGGGTCTCCTGAGAAAGGGTTGGTCAGACCCCTAATAACACTCAGAACAACCATACATTTCACAAAGTAGGCTCTTGCTTGGTTGTCTTTCAATTCATGGCTGCTGAACTAAAGGCTTTTCTGACCTCTTCCAGGCCAAAATGCTTTTATTCTTAGTCTATTTTATGAAAAAAGAACACACAAAAAAGTTTCAGAAACTGCATTTAACAGTTAATATTTAGTAAGAGCAAACCACATATGGCATTTGCAAACTTCACCCTGTCACTCTCTGCAAAGATAAATACACACTCAAATGTGAGTCTAACAATTCATTACACATGTATATAAAGTGACTCAGGAAATCATGACAAGTTTAAAAATGCCAATATTAACAAATACTAATTAGATTTAAAAGGCAAAATCTGTCCAATAAATGCTGAATACCTTTCTAGCCATACATGTTCCTCCTAGCTCTTCAACTCTCAAATGAAAAAGAGATACTATACACACTGATGTAGAGATGTATTACTATTTTTCCATTTGGTCAAGAGTCTGATGTATGGGACTATGGAAACTCCATCCTACCCATGTACTATTCAAAACTACCTTCTTTTTTTCAGCATGAGCCTACAGGCAAGGATTTACAAACTGCTGTCTCCTGTCTTTTACAACTCTTACATCTCTTGCCAGAAAGTAAAGGTCAGCTTTGATCAGTGTAGCAAACATAGTTTTGTTTTTTTTTATAAGGTACTAATCTTTCATTAAGGCCTTAAAGCACATGTGCAGAAACACATATCTACATACGACTAATATTAAAGATGTGGCTGCTGTATGTCCAGACAACAAGGAAAATGTCAATTCCAGGCTTCTGCACAAACTGGAAGCTTAAGGAGGAATTCTCTGGGCACCCTGGACAGTACTCTGGTCATCAGAATCTGTCAACATTCCTGGCACAGCATCTACTCCATTTCTGTTACCCATGACACATCATTTCAGAGTACATCTGCAGCTCAGCACTTGGTTATCACACGTGTTAAAAATGATGCAAGGAGAACCAGAAAGAACAATGGTATTCCAACTTCAATCTGGGGATTGCAATGAGACTGAGATGAAGTGGAGAAATCCAGCCTTCTCCTCCCTTGAACTATCAGACAGCATCTCCTTTTACTGAAAAGATCAGCTAGCTTCTGACATCACTGACCCAAAAGCCAACCACTTCAAGGTAAACTTGGAGCTAAATATATGTCCCAATATAGAATGCCTCTTCAGGTGACCTCTTCAACAGGTTTATTCATGCAAACAAGCATGCCCATGCTCCCTCCCTGTAGTTGTTTTCAAAACAGACTTGAACTCTGAAAAAAACCCCAAACACCACCAACAAATATACAAGCCTGGCAGAGAATCAAGAAAGCACTTTGAACTGCATTAAATAGCACTTGGGAATAACTCAGATGTAGCTGAAAAAAGCTTTTTCTAGTGTGCTTATGCTATCAAACATGGTATCAAGTGTGCTTATGCTATCAAAATGGTCCATCTTACCCTGTGAGGACATTCAGCCATGAGCCTGAATTCAGTGGTCGTGAAATTAACATCTTGCACATTTATGCCAAACCTAAATAAACCAAAACAAAAAATTAAGTACTTCAAACCTGGTCTGTCAGAAGTACATTGGCTTATTTTCTACAGGATGGCATTTGTTCTTCAGTGAAGCATACTTTTACAATTGCATTTTGGCAGATGTGAAAGACAGTGGAAACGTGGGTCTGTACTTTAACAGAATATATGCTGCAAATCAGTTTTATGTGGATTCCACACATTTGGAAAACAGAAAAAATGGCTGGGTATTTTGGGTACCTCAGCATACAATACTGCAAAAGATCATAATCAAGAAATATGATTTCTAAGCCACACAAAGGCCCCAAAGCTTTTTCTGCCCATGTAACTGTTAGGAAATAATCATTATCAAATCTCACTAATTTACTCAAATATCCCTTTCTGCTCATGATTTTTCTGGGAAAAATTCCTGTTTTCTTTCACATACTTTGCAAATCAAACTCATTTAGAGCAGCTGATTATTTGCCTGAGAGTAAATTATAGGCATTTGACATTAAGGTATTGAAAACAGACATAAGTAAACCAGTGGGTAAAATTTAGATTAGAGAGGACTGATTTCCACTGAGCTGGAAATCCCCTTGTCATAACTTTCTATGACATTAGCTTAAAAAAGTTAGTGAGAGTGATTTCTGGTAAACTTAAAAGGTATGAAGAAAAGCAAGTGTGAAAATAGAGAAAAAATGTAATTTCAAACCACAAGAAAGAGTCTATGTGGAAATTATACACAGTAGTTATACAGATGTAGTTATTAATGTGCATACACACACACAAATTTATGCACATACGTGGATGTATGTAAAGAGATGAGGTTAAAGAAGCAATTACACAGGGATCTGGAGCTAAGCAAGTTACACTTCAACACATGAGTAGCTCCAATGGCTCCAACCAAGCAAACAGCCCTACCAGCTACACAGTTTTTCAAAATTAAGTGTGACAGTCAGGGCTTATTTTGGTGAACTTTAGCCCACCTCACCATGCCTATGTTCACTTAACTCTTATCTAGATTTCTCAGTAGATCTTCTCAATTTTGAAACAAAGTTCAGAACAATATAGAAACATTTGCTTATACGGCCCTCAACATTTACAGAGGGATTCCTGCCTCTGGACCATATCTTCTTCAGCCAGAGTTTCTATCTAAGAAAAAGCTAAGAAGAAAATTTTTCCTGATTGGAAGTTTTAATTACTTCCCTCCTCACTGACCAGTTTACAGACTTTGTATACTTCTCAACCAGCCCTACAGGGAGATGCACATCTCCAATTCTACAAGTTGCTCCTCTCACCAAACAGCTTGCACAAGCTTGCACTAAGCCTCAGAATGTAAAACATAACCAATTAATAGTTTACGGCTAGCAGACATAAACTTGCTGAAAATATGCTCAATTGGTTTGGTTTTGTGGTTTTTTTCAATGAGCAGGTACATTACAAAGTCATGAATCATCCAGGGAGCTGCTCTGAACATTACTGTATCTTCCAGAATGGGTCAGAACACCATCCCCACCAAGCTCCACTTTGAAAAATTAAAACAAACAATAAGCAACAATCATAAGGCACGGCAAACAGAACTTTGAAAAGGGAAAACTGTATCCTGAGATAGTTAAAACTCATTACCATTTCTTGAGCAGACTCAGTGAAGCTTGGGGATCAGGGTAGTAAGAAAGAGGCAGAAGCTGCAACGTAACTGGGAAGGATGAAGGGTTTCTTAGTACGAAATATTTTACCTAAATAGTTGGGAGTGGAAAAGAACAAGTTAAAAACTACATACATGAGAAATGGAAGGTAAAATAATTCAGCACTGGTAATGTGATCTGCATTTTCAAGGGACTTAAACTTGGCTTCTGTCCTAATGAAATATAATCATATGTGCAGAAACTGCTAGAACAGCAGGACATGTCACCACAATGTTATATGCAAAACAGCTAGGGGTGCACAAAGAACTATATGTGCAAAAATACAGACCTCCTCTATGCCCAAAACAAATCTTTCATTTGGATTTTGATTTATGCAGGCAGATGTGAATAAAGCTCTTCCACAGAAGAAGGTGAAGTTAGTGAGCTGCCCTGTCTTACAGAAGCCTGACTGCAAGCAGGTTATACACATTACTATAGTGACTGACAATTAAATGCCACAAAAGGAGTATTAAGGAAATTCACAGTATGTGCATATGAAGACTATCTCCATATGACTGGTTCTGGTCCAGGCCAGGTTAGTAGTGATCTAAATCTGACAAATGTGAAAGAAACAGCCATCAGTGTGAGAGGAAGACATATTGCTCTGCTCATCTCTCAAGTGCAGTGTCTCTCACTGATGTTTTACACAATTCTGTTAGACAAGGCAGAGGCATGAGGAAGGTTATCCCATAACTACATGCATCCTTAATGACAGTACCTCCTATCTCCAGTCCTAGTTTATATTAACTGGAGACTTTGTTATTTAAACAAGTTAAACCTAAATCAACTCAGAAAATGCATAGCAACAGCTGTCCTCACCATACTACTTTTAACTGCTGTGGCACTGAAGTTGATTGTAAGGCCAGGCTCTGTAGTCAACCGTGGCAAAGAAAAGGCAAAAGACTCCTCTTCAGGCTTCTTCTGATGAATAAAGTGAGCCAATCCTAAAATACTTCTCCTGCTTTATTGACAAAGAAACAAAGCTTTGTTAATTTTATCTTTTTTTTCTATCAAACAATGAACAACAACAAAAAAATAATTGCCAATACCTATCAATTACATCCATTAATTTTCCTTGAAAATTTTCTTCACAAAATAAAGCCCATAAAGCTGCAACCTAGTAACAGAATTAATGCAACTTAAGTGCATCCCCTTTTCCACCTGCAACACAACTGCACTTTTCACAGCTCCATATCCTCATTCTGGAAAAAGGTTGATGTCACTGATGCACGATCTGTACAAGAAATGCTCAGTCACAGAGACTGCTTCCTTCACAAGATCCCCACTATGCAGTAGCCATTCAGCCAGGAGCTAAAAAAACCCTAAAAGTTATTCAAAGAATCTGACTGACATGACCGCAACTTGTTGATGAAGGACTCGTGCAACTCCAGAAATGATCTGGTAACATATTGTCTGACTATAGTTATTTCACACTGGGTAGCTGTGGTGGGGTTATTATAGTCAGATTATTATTTATATTCTACAACTCAGGCATCTAAATGCTTACATATGGCTGGAAGTGCATTGAAATGGAAGCTGGGGCTGTCTAGGGTGCTCTAAAACTCCAGGTGCTGCAAGATAACTAGAGTGAAGGAAAGTCAAAAATGTTTCTTCTAACTAAGAATACTCCAAAACAGAAATACTCTTTCTTACAACACTGGGCTGGTTTGAATTAAGAACCTTAACAGATTCTGTACAGACCTGCAGGCTTCCCCACGTCTTATTTTTTGCCATCTTTCATAAAGTTCACTTGCAAGCTCAGAATCCACATCCCATGAAGAATGGTCCAGAGTGAGACTCTTCTGCCAGAGCAGATTTGCTAAAACGATAACAGATTTTTCATTTTCAGATTTTTTTACAGAGATAACACTTGCTTCTTTCATCAATCTACTTCTGAGCACAAGTGATCAGTATTTGCAAAGGATCCTGACAAAAATAATAAAGGTAACCCACTTTTTCTCAGCAGGCATGTGAGGTTATACATATTATTGTCCATATCTGATTTGCTTAAAGAAATACATCTGCAGAACCACAGTAATTCCATGTGCAGTGCATGGGTATTGCACAGGCTTTGTATGATCTAGTATATCTTCTTTACTCTTGTTCTTCCTAATGGATACCACTAAAAAGTCATTATGTTACCAGTAGTCTTCACACAGAACTCTCCACTGATGCCAATAAACTACCAGGATCATAAGCTACTCTCTACATAGTAGTACAACATTATAGTTGCACAACACAGCAGGGACCAAAAAAAATACCACAGCTTGGCAGAAATGGTGTTTTCAGTTTAGTTTCTCTTTCTGAGATCCTGATTAAGGTTTGTTTGTTTTGTTTTGCTTTTTAATCAGACTTCTCAGGATTTGGACACAGATTCTGCACTTTTTCCAATCACTTGAGCTACTTGGCATCTTTACCATTCTACTTAATCATCTCTGAAAAACATGCATAAGAAGAAATCAAGGAACAGTACACCACCAATGAGAACTTAGAGGAGAGTCTTAAGTTCAAAAAAAATTTTGAAGACGGAACAAGATCTTAGCATGTGCTATGGAATTAAGAGGTCTGAAATACTGCACAATGTACTTAGTACTGGTTACTCAAAGCCATTTATATACTGTTAGAAAAGTGAATAGTTTTAAAAGACATAAAACTTAAGTACTTGCATGAACAATCGCAATCTTCTCATTACAACTCCTGCTACATTAAACAAAATTTCTATGATAATACTATCATCAGATGCCTTAAAAAAAAAAACAAAACAAAAAACCCAAAACAAGACAAGCCTACCTGAGTCTGACTTTCCCAAGTAACACTGAATATCACAGTGGGCACTCACTTCAAAATGAAGACCTCCCTCCTGGAAAAACAAAAGAAAAACTACAATTGATCATATGACAGAACAACAGCATAAATTTCAGTTTCTCAGTGCGTAATTTGGACAAATCAAAGAAGATAATTTAGGTTGCCTACAGAATTGTGATTCCATTGCTGTTCAGCTCTGGGATCTTCTCAAGATACAGAATGGTTTCACAGAGTGGTCTGATACTGAGTTTTTCTTTCAGAACTAAAGGACAGATCAATTTAATTTGCTGCATATTCAATTCAACTGTATACAGTACCTTGGAGACAGCAGAATGTATCTGCAGAGGTATCTCAAACATTACTCCAACATTTGTGGCCAAACAAATATTAGAAAGCACATTTGTTGCAGTGTCTTTCACACTGAGCTTCAAAGAAAATACATTCCAACAGCCTGGAGGTAGAGTCAAAGGTTCAGCAAAGTTCAGAATCTAGAAAGAACCAAACAACAACTGAATTAAAACTGGTATGGTATTCTGGGGGCAAGCAGTACCTTGGAGAATGTAAACTTTCTCTTCCTTTATGAGTTCACTGTTATTAGACACACATATGTGACCATAACTGATCCATAGAGAGCACATATGTAAATCTCCAATCTAAATATATGGAGGGCCAATCAGAAGCCTACATCAGATCTGTCTGGTTTGAATCAAACAACTGCATAAGTAAATTACTGGCTTTGCCTTCAAAACTTCAAAGCTTCATCTATGTACTGAAGACTTCCATTATAACCTATGAAGAAATGCTGAATCCTATAGAGCACAAACACACATGCAACAATTCTGAATAAAGCAATGGTCTATAATTTGATGCATTTGTTGATGCAACTCAAATGAAAGAACAGTTGCTAATAAAACAATAATCCAACAACAACCCACGCACTGAATAATGCCTCTTCTCTCACTGAGAGAAGACCTAGCAGCTATAGGCATACATACACCTTTATTTTAAACTGATTTCAACCAGCTCTGAAAACACCAAGTTCTTTCAAATGACCGATTTTGTATGCCAAAGGTCCATATTCTTTAATAAAAAACAAAATGCTCTATCAAGCAGAAATAAAGGTCACCTTTAAAACGCTCTTTGTTTCTCTGGTTATGAAGACTTCATTTAGTTCAATGCTGAAGTCAAAATTGTTTGTAAACCATATGGACCAAAGTCCTGAAACATTATGATGTGGTTCTATATGAAACAATGCTGCAGAAGGATCTATGTCAAAATACCTGTAAGCAGATACAGAACAAAAATAAATACATCTGCATTTGTCCTTGAGCACGCGTAAATGGTCTACACAAAAAGATAACCGTAGTATTCTTGCATAATGAGGCTCTTCTATGGTTTTAAGGGGAAAGAACAAAATTATTTCCTTTTGGATATTCATATAGAAGATCAGAATAAAAATTGGCAAGAACAATGTAAAAGAAGTAGGTAGGCAATCAGACCAGTACAGCACTGCCTACTTCTCTGTGATAGTGTAGTTTGGATGAAACTGGCAAAAGACAACTGCAGTTCAGTTTCTGTAACTTCCTCCTGCACTGGATTGACAAGGATAGTAAAAATTTTATCACAGCCTCTCAACAATATTTATATGTTACAAGCTGCTAAGGTATATCTTTTTACTGGCTCCTGAAATTCTTCCTGGATAAAAAACTTTCAAAGTACTGTTGCTTGTAATGTCACAGGTCTGTATTAACAAATGGCACTGCAACATTAGGAAGAAGCCTCTTCAATGTCCTTTGAATTGTTCAGTGATAAAGAAAGCTAACTTCAGTTCCTAAAGAGGGCTACATAATTTTGCTTAAAATATCAGTGAATGCTAACAAAAATCCACTGTCAACCCACCCTTCCCTCACAGGACAGGAAAGACAGGCTCTTAGTGTTGTAGTGCCTTCCAACAGATTATTCTTCTTCTGGTCAGCATAAGGGCTTGCACTGTCACAGGATGCAGCTGGAAGAAAAAGAGACATAAGGATAATCCAATGTCAGCCCAAACAAAAGCACATTCACAAAGATTTTCATGTGAGGATTTGGTAGAACACTACAACGGGGTACACCTGCTGGTCCAATTCTCACAGAAGTGAACCAAGCATCTAATCACTCATGTTCTAATCTTCAGAGGTTCCAGACCTTGCTTTAAGAATAATTTATGAATCCTATACACTTTCAAAACACACATGCACAACAAGGCTGCAAGGAGCAACCTGACCAATTTTATCAACTTGTCCCTAGCTCAGCATTCTTACTTATTATCAGTGCACATTGTCTCCTTTTAATAAATGAAAAACTGTTCAGAAAAAAAGAATCACTTAATGTACAGTCCTTTCTTGCTAGGAAAAACAAGTCCCAGTGTCATCATGAAAGCAGCCTGTTTCAAAAATGTTTGAAGTCTATGCACTGCAGACTAGTGGTCAGAATAGGAAACAAGCTGAAGGCAGGAATGGTTGAATGTTAAATCTTTGCTCTTCCACAAAAATGCCTGGTCTCAGGCAAGCCTCTTCAGTGATCCTGCCAAGAAATGGCATAGAAAATTACCACCAAAGCACAACTGCCTTTTAGAAAAATATACTGAAACCAGAAAAATAACCACAAATTGTTTCAGGGTCTCTATCTGCTGAAAAAGCTACCCTTTCATAATCAAATCCTGTTTAATCATAACATTTATAATTATATATATCCTGTACCTTTACAAGAAATAGAAGCAACTTTTGTAAAGTTAGTAGATGATGAAGATAGAATTACTGGCTCAAACTCCACAGGTGATGTGTCTTTTTCTGACAACTGTCGTACTTCCTGCACAAAGACAAGACACAATGACCCTTGTAGCAGTAATACACTAATACAGGAGCATAGTAATATAGTATATAATAACAGTATCATCTTGTCAAATTTGCAAAACATTATCTGCCATTTTCTCCCACCTTCTAAATCATCCCATGAATTTTTATTCAAGTTAACAGCTCTATGTCTTTAAAAAAAAAGAAAAAAACATCAGTGAACTACAACTCATCATCTCAGAGACTTATTAAACATTTGGGCACATTTTAAAAATACAGAAGCATGATATTTTCCACCAGGAAAATCAGTTTGCTTTTCTAGAGTGGGCTTGTTAATTCCCCAGTCAAATTCACCACCCTAAAATGTAACTTCCTGAAGCCCACAATTACCTGTATATGCACAAGGCTGTTCCCAGAATGCATGACGTACACATCTACTGAGGAGTCACCTGTCCAATAGAATGAACATTGAGGTAAGTTCACCAAGGATGGAAGGACTCTTGCTTTGTCAACTACTCATGAAAAGAAAACCCAATTTAAATTTAAAAATATTTGTGTGACAGCTACTCTTGTAAAAAGGAAGAACTATTCATAACTGAAGGTGGCAATCATTCCATAAAGGAGAAAAAATGCTACTCAAAAAGATTTTTGGCCACAAACACGAAGGCAAGCATCAACAGTGAATCTTCCTTCATTATTTCCTAAATCCAAGACAAAACACAAGTCCCACCTTTCCCACAGACAGGGAGACCGAAGGCAGGGCTGAAGGAAAGAAGGATGGCTATCTACTGATCAACTTTCCAAGTCTAAGGGCCAACCTATAAACAGTATGAGAGAGCCCAGTAAAAAGTGTTCTGTATATGCACACAGCTACACAAGATCCTGGCTTGCCAGCTTTGAACAACAAGCATTCTCTAGAGTCAAGGCAAAGTTGTATTCAGTGCATAACACCTTTTGGGCTTAAAACAGAAATGGTCCTATCACCTGCTAGGGTAGTAACCTAGAGCAACAGGAGATGGGTGTAATTCAGTAAGAGACAGGACATGAGGTGACTATTACACCAGGGTGGCCTTCACACTACCATGAAGGAAGAGGACCCCAGTTCTTGCCCTTGTTTACTCCTGAACTACATCAGTAGAAGCAGGTTGACATAATCATACCCATATTCATTGACATAATCATACCCATTCACCAGGTATGATTTGTAATAATGAGGGGTACTTTGCTCAGCTGCTTAAAAACAAGACTCTAGGTGCCAGCTTCCAATAGAGGGTTCAGTGTGTTGATTCTGAGTGAGCAGATGCTCCACATACCCCCAGCTGTTTAAAGCACAAACTCCTCCTCAGTCTCCCCAGCTCACCAGTTCCCCAGGGCAGACCCAGCCAACCTTCTGTCCCACTCTGTGTGCAAACACACGTGCTGTACACTAACACAGGACTATATTCCCTTTTGTTAGATCCTTCCCTCAAGATCACGTGTCTTATTTAATGATATAAACAGAAGGTAAACAAGCATTGTGGTTTGATATGGTAAAGCCACCATTGGTACTGATGGAGTACATGGAACTTTGCACCAACCAAAAGGTTCATATGACCAACCTCTAACATAGTGAGGACTTAAAATTGCATTCATATAAAACATCCTTAACCACGTAGTTCTAATACTTTAGCCATCAAGTGTCAACAGCAAGGACCCTTGATACAACACGTGTGAAAAATTCTCTACCAAGCATCAGAATAAAATGCAGGAATGCAACCCAACATAACAGAGCACTGGCATCAATTTCATATCTGTATAAATATCACATCACAGAGCGGGCATGGAAGGGACAGCATATATTGTTCTGGGACTAGATCCTGAATGGAAATTCCCAAGAGACATAAAAGATCACATTCTTTTTTTACTAGTGTTAAAAAAATATTATTTTAATCTAGATTCTTAAGCAGTTCCTTCTTCAGAAAGCAAAACTGGAAAAAAGTCTAAAAAAAAGGTATTGAAACAGACTGCAAAGCTCTGTAAATATTATTAAAGCTCCCAGATTTAGAGTATTTCTTCACCCAATAAATACAGCATAAAGAAATGGCAAGAGTTGATTTTTTTTGCCTGTTGAATTCTAGCTTATAAGAACAAATGATGCACACATCTGATTACCTCATTACACAACTTTCCACAATAGCCACTATCCCCCGTACTGTGCTTTCATAGTCCTCTATGATTTAATCAATGGGAAACCAGAAATGCAGTTGTAAAAATTGAAGGACCATGTCATCTGTCCATTTTATTGGAGCAAATGCGTGAGCACAGAGGACTAAAGAATGAAACAGATGTAGTTTAAAATTGTCACCTTCAGAAAGATGACTGCACTTAAAGAAACTTCACTATACAAAGTGGCTGACAAGCTGTGTTTAGTTAAACTGATTTCTTGTCCCTTACATGCAAAATTTAGCTGTCACTGAATCTGATTCAACTTAGCACATCAAATCATAACTCACGTATATACGCAAGTTCTATTACAATTAACAGCCATATTTAGGACTTACCTGAGGTCTTTGTTTTTTCCATTGCTACATAAACTACAAAAAGATTCTCCAGTAAGTATTGTCTGTGCTCCACAAAATCTTGTTGGGCATTTTCCATTCTTACCGTTAAGCTCATTTCTAGCAGCACTGGGTCATCAGACATAAAACAGCAACTCTGGAGTGAGACAAGGAAATACAGTGTGTGTGTGGGAGGGTGTGTGGTGGACAAGGGAACAGAAAAAAAAAAATCACAGTAAGATATTGATAAGCTAATCAAAGGTAACCTCTAACAAGCAAGGTTTTCAGCACCAAAGTTCTGGCAAAACAGGAGTTAGGACCTTGGCTAAAGTTTCTGCAGAAACCAAAGATAGTGCACATACAGATAGCACAGCAAAAACACAGCTGAAAAACAACTGAAAAGGACACTGAACCTTGAAAGAATGCAAATTTATAAACTGTCTTAGTCAGTCTCTCCTCAGGGACTGCAAAACAGTTTCCTTTGTTAAATCCTCTGCCTTCAATAAAATGTGCCATAAACAGACTGGTGTATGTGTCTTAACAGTAGAAAGACAATTCCTGCTCACTGGTCTGTTTATAGTTAATTTTTCCAAATACTGTATTTTTTGTCTCCATTTCTCACTGAAGTAAATTTAAAAAAAAAACAAAAACAACCATACATGTACAATTCTTAATAGAAAACACTGTGGTCTGGCTAGAGGACTTCAGATCAATACAAATAGAATCTTCCTTCTCAAAGTAGTGGGTGCTGTTCAGATAGCTGAGTCTTACCAAATACACAGACACAGACAGCATTTCACAAAAAAATGAAGCCAACAAAGCAAAACAGAATGAGACAATCAACAGTAACATGAATTTGTCCTGCATCACACCATGAAGGTGGCTAAACTCAGGCTGTGATGCCTACCAAGAAGACTAATTTTCTCAGGAGGAAGAGGAGGAGAAAAAAATCTCCACCCCTGGCATATGAAGTGCTCCTGTGAAGCGTTTGCAGAACACCTTCAGCTAATCCCAAGTGCCACAAGGAGGTATAGCAGGAGTGGGGAAGCATCCCTGAGAAAGGGATGCCAGTCCACCACTCATACAGTATGAAAGAAACCCTCAGCACCCAAAAAGGCTGCCAGGAACAAGAGAAGAGTCTGCTGTGGGTGGTGTGCCCTTGAGAATCTCATAGAAGGCAGCTGCACTGCATGTAATCCCAAACACTGAGCTGCACCTCCAGCCAAGGCTTCTTCACCAATGCAATGGAAGAATCAGACACAAGATCACTGTGACACATAAGATGCAGAACAGCAGCTACTGAGTCTGTGCCTCATCACACTCAATGGAAGAAAAGTGCCAAAGACCACAGTGCAGGCCCATGTAGGTGACCCAAAACTCCCCATCAATACCATCACCACTGTGAACTAACACCCACTGACTGTGTGAGGATGTTTGAGGAGAAATGGGAAGAGGAGATTTGAATGGTGCTGCCCAGGGGGAAGACACCTACTGTCCTGAGCATTCAGAGCTTTGGGAGGGGGCTCTTTCATTATCAACACCACCCTGCCTCAGCTCTGCCCAATGCCAAGGACAACTTCAAAGCTTTCTGAGCACAAAGAATTATCAGCTCATCAACGTTTTGCCACTGTGAATCAGAAACCTGTGAAACCTTTCTGGAGAAAGGAAATTACAAGAACCTAAGCACTTGTGTACTCCCTGTAAGCAATACAACACCTGCATATCAAAACACTTAGCTTGTCAGGTTGAGGTTTTTTGGGGGGTTGGGTGTCTTTTTACATCCCCCTTTTTCTTACAAGCTATAGTTTGATAAGTGTGACGTTCAGTTCTTAACCACAGGGCACAGCTTTATAAAAGCATAGCTAAAAGGACAATTCCCTTTTAACTGAGACATGAGAAATTGTATTAATGCTGAAGCTTTGAGGTCTGGCAAATGCCTCTCTAAACCTGGACTAAAATTAAATGGATTAAATAGATATAAATTGAGAATAAAAGATACCTTAACTTGCTGATACATGTCATTAGGTAAACTGCATTCAAGGTGAACATGCAATAGACTGGCATTCACAGTTTCTGCCTGCAAGAAAGAAAAGAAAACATCTGGCATATTATTTCAGAAGATGTTATCATATAAATTCAACTTGCACACAGCACTTCTTACAAAGACAACAGGACTATTTCCATATATGCATGATAGAGCAATGTAAGGAAATTTTAAAAAATAATACAATTACTCTGAACAGTAGGCCAGAAACCAATCTCCAGCTCTCGGGAAATCCACTTACTTATTAACTATTATTACACATGATTATTAAATATTCATATGGCATCAACATTAGCAAACCTTAAAAGTTTTTATGTCAATAAACTGTAACAGAAAGAGATCTTTTGGCATTGTGTTGAAGTTTTTTTGCTTGTTTTTTGTCTATTTTCTTTGCTGATTGGATATTGAAATACAGTTGCTGGGCCAAGAACATAATGCTTCTTGGACATGATCTCATACGTAGGCTTCATACCAAAATGGAGAGACAGAAAACATGTACTTCACCTTTTTATTGATTGGAAAGGAAAAGGACATTGATTGTGCCAGCTTTTAAAGCACTCATAAATCTAATGAGGCAACAGTGCCAACAAAGCCAATCTTAATTAACAAAAGCTATCTGGATATCTGGACCGCCAAATTACTTGAAAAAACTCCTCAGCAAGTACATCCTGATTCTAAATTAAAAAAAAATAAAAATTCATCATGACAGACCTGGCACTCCATCAATACCTTAAGTTACAGTAAATTTACCTGTCCATTTTGAGACGTGGAACCCCTTGCAGTTTCTCTTGAGATAATGAACTGGGTGGGATATCTACAGATGTTGATACAACTGACTACAAAATTTCAGTAATTTGATGCTGAAAAGCAAACCTGTGAAGACAAGTTTTTAATCCTACTTCCTTGTCTCCCTGGGACAAGCAGAAGGGGCTGAGTGCATCTGAGAAGGGAGCAGATATCTCACACATGTGACAATTCCATGGGGTCCATTTTTATAAAAGCAGAGCCTAAAGGAGGCCAACCTACCTTGCGCATTCCCGATTCAACAGGATTTCATACCAGAACGACTGAAGCTTTACACAAGAGGGCGATGTAACCTCTGCAAAGGTGCTTAGCAGCACCTAAACCCTGCCCTCAGCACAGCTCTCTAAAGGGCACAAAACCTGCCCTCTCCTTTCTTTTTTACAAATGCTTCTGTCCTCATCAAATTTTGAGCACAGAAAAATCACATTTTATTCCAAAACATGCACCACTTACTAACCTCTCACGGGCATGGCTGCTGGAGGAGTTCCAATGAGGCAGTAAGATTATACAAAGAACAACTTTGGGGGTCACTTGTCTCGTCAAATAAACCTTGATGCTTAGACTTCCCTTTTCAGTAGTTCTTGAAAGAACACTCCCTAAGTAATGAGTTGTTAGCCCTTACTCAATGACATTGTAGTAAGAAGTAGTTTAGGAACCCACACGGCTATTGTTTTGTTTTTTTTTAAATTAAATCAGCAAAATCATATTTTTCCAATTTTTTTTTTTTTTTTTTTTTTAATTTTTGACCTGGCATAGATCTACATGGGAAACTGCTGTCACGATAAAATGGAAGCTGCTAATGTAACATGCATAGAGGGTAAAAATGTTATTGAGTACACTTGATGTTGATCTGGTTTCCACAGGTATTTTTTATTTCTCTTTCTGAAGCCATCTTCAGAAAATGAAGACTGTTTTTATTTATCTGAAGGAGGTAAGAGACGCATAACTGCTATGTCCATAAATTTACAACACTGGTAAGATGGCTGTGTTAACCATCAAGAGGTGATAAAGCATCTGAGAAGAAAACATTGGCAGAAGCAGAAGTCAAACCCAGGACCACATCACATCTCCCAGCAATGCAAGCACTCCCTTTACACTTCAAATATCAAGGCCAATGAATCAGAGGAGGGAGATGAGCTCTGCAGCCTCTGCACCAGAGGCAAACCAAAAAGGAAAGGCATTGCAGAAGGGGAAAACTTAAAAATAGTGCTGCAAAACACTACAACCACTGCCACTTCATTGCCTTGTGTCTCTGTCTTGTATTAGGCAGCTATGCTTACATATTCACACATGTAGCACCCACAAGTCCGGTAGGAACTGAATAAAAAAGTCTGATACAAACCAGGCAAATTAAATTCTTACCATTTTTGGTAAGCTGTTTCCTTCAGATTTTAAGGAAACAGAAGCCTATAAAAAATGAAACACCTAAAAACCATCTGATCTTCAAGGACTCACTCTCCTGGTAAAGGTCTAGGATTCTTGCTGGGGGATAGTGCAGTAGGCAATTAGTTAGGAAATAATTCACCCATCAAAAGAGACAGAGCATCAACGGGACAGGTGGCACTGGCCAGCTCAGCAGCCACAGACCACAAGTCACTTTCAGAGGAACAGTTCCTTGTTCTGCATTCTGTCAATCAGACATGGCTCTACACAAGATTTTCAGAGAGATATTCCTATATCATTATCATGCCTGTAGAGTTCAAACCACTCCTGGAGTTTAGCTACTATACCAGTATCATTTTAAAAGAATGAACAACAAGCAAGCCTCCTTTTCCTTCTGCAGGCTGATACTCCAAAGGTTCTGTTCTGGACAGTCCTTGGAACTACAGAGCTGTTAAAGAGCTAATTCCACTCTGAATGGTGTTAATAAGCTGTCCTGTAATAATGATTCAGCAGAGTTTCATCAGGCTTTTTGCAGGCAGTTATCAGGATGGCACACCAAGAAAACTGCTGTGCTGCTCCCTCCCCTTCTCCACACCCAAGCACCACACTTACACACACTTGCTTCTCTGATCCCATGTCCACTGGCACAAAACCCAGCTTAAGAAGTCTTGGGTTCCTGCCAGTACTGGCAGTATTTCCCACACCATGGGTTCATAAACTCCTCTCAGAAGCCAGCAAAGTGATGGCTGTGTCTCCTACCACAAGACATCCCATCCTGCAGGTAACTCCTGACATTCCCAGTGTGTTTGTAAAGCATTTTGAACTCAACAAGGCACTGAGGAGCTGCCTTCTTAGTGCCATCCAAATACTAAACAATGTCAAAAACCAAGCAACTGAAGCAAAGGCTACACCCAGGTGAATAAACAAAGATGACCTATATGGGCTCCATCATCTGTTTCAGCTTAGTGGTGACTATCCACTGCTAAATGGCCACGTGGACATGTTCTGAGTTTTGTGTTGGACACAGCTATTCTCACCTCCTGAAGAATGAGCCAGGAGCCCAGAAATCCTAGGATCCAGAACTATAGACAGAGCATGCCATCCCTGAACCCTTCAAAAGCTGAAACTTTGCAAAGAGTAACAGAAAGAGGGTGAATTCAACAGAAGAAAAGGCAACTTTGTCTTTCTCTTTTCTTATTAATCACAAGAGTTTCTGCTAAAAAAACAATAAAAACTGGGCAACGATGGTGAAAAAAGAAAGGCCATGTACCTTTGCCTATAAAAGGATAAAAACAACCTTCAGTATCAAGGAAAGTCCATTTTCCACCATAAGCACAAACACAAATACTACTAAATAGCCCTGTAGAGGTAAAATTTTATCTATAATCCTGAGGGACATGTGATATTTCCAACATAAATAATATGTATAGGCAAAATTTCATCTTTATCCCTAGATACAAATCTGACTATTCACCTTCAAAAGAAATTTCGACAATGTGGAGAAGCTACAGAAAGGGGGTGTCAGTTTGATTAAGAAATGGACACTCCATGACTGAAGAAGATGGTACAGAGCACAGGCCATTCAGCTTGGCAAAGCAGAAGCTAAAAAGATGTGATGCTACCTACAAATGCTTCCAGCTATAAGCATCAGAAGCAGGAGTTATAGAAGCTAAATGCATACCTTAACAAACAAACATAAACTGTCCATCAAATAACTCACACTGGAAGTCAGGTGTATGTTTACAACCATGAAAAGTATAAAAAGCATCTGGGCTTATGGTTACAATGCCTCCAGCAGATCTGAAAAGCCATTTTTATAACCAAGCACATGGTGGGACTAAACGTGCTTTTGGTTCTGAGGATCCAGGATATCAGTACTACCAAACAGCCTAAACACAACCACCTTTTCAACAGCAGACAATAGAGGCAAGAAGTAGACACATCATGCAGCAACTGATGAGCTTCCTCACAGGTTTCCAAGCAGTATCAGTAGACTTCAGAGGAGAGGACACCTTTAGCATATTGATCTACACATTGTAGCTCAAGGTCACAACTCATTCATTCCAAGATGACAAGGAATGTGTAAATGAGGCTTACATTAACTTGAACTTACACTGGTGTTTTACTTCAGTCAAAATACACAGAGGAAAATAAATGTGCACAGTTGGCTTGTATTAACTGCTTTTTTGCTACACAACTCCACTGTGTGGTTAATAGTTATGTATCCTTAACTTTGCACATGCATAGTCCCTCAGTGAAACCTCATAGAGCTCCCTTCCACAGCTTCTAAGCCTAAAATACAGATTGCACGAGAGTATTATACCCATTTTTGTGAGACTTGGATCAGAATATTAGCAAGGGGAATTCAAAGAGGCACTTCTGAAGAGAACAGTTAACCGTAGAGCAACATTCTTCTAAAAAGAACCCAAACTCAAGTCACTAGCTATTCTTCAGTATTTTGATCTTATCAGCCACCTTCAACAACTGAGGAGGCTGCCTGCTGCTTTTCTGTCTAAATTGGTAACATTCAGCGAACTGAAAAGCAATTCCTCAATTATAGGCTGGCACAGGAAAATCACACCCAGTGCTAGGAGAACTGAGTCAATGCTCTCCCACAGCTCATGTCCTGCAACAAGACTTGTGCCAGGTGGTACCACACTGCACTGCCAAATGTGAACTCAAGCTTCTTCTCTAGGGAAATAAAGCACAGGAAAATGTTCCTCACTACACAGTACAGAAAATGTCAAATGCTCCCTAAAACTCCTCTACTTAAGAATTCAGACAGAATTGTGAAGCAGTAGTCTGCATCCAAACTTCAGACAGTACCCAGCAACAACTCATTGAGCTAGATGTGAAGAACTAGAGTATCATGAACAGCATCTAAAACCACTCCTCAGTTCTACCCCTACCACCCAAATTACAGAACCTGAAGATTTTTGGTTCCTTCACAAGAACCTGTGTACATCCATAAGCAAGCACACCCAGGTGATTACAAGAAAGAGACCAGTATGGACAAAAGAAAGGATGAGAAGGAAATTGTGCATTATCCTCAGGCAGAGGTTAAGATTGACCTAACATATACCTAGAGGACTGAAAAATAACATCTGACTGGAGAATTTTCTCAGGTAGAACAGAAGACAACATCACAAAGGTTATCAACGCAGCTTACATTTAGATAAAAGATTAAATTCTCTTATGTGCTAAGATACACTAAATATGTTTTTTGAAAAACACAAATCTGTGTACAATAAAAAAAGGAAAATTTAAAGATCAATTTTTCCAGTTATTTATTCATTTGAAAGCTTCTGTATGGCCTGGAAGACTATGAAAATACCTACCATTTCAACCAAATGATAGAAATTGTTAAAGCTTCTTTCAGCTTAAATAATTATGTCTCATAAATCCACTTTGCTGTATATTCCAGAGCTCCCTGCTTTTGTCAAGCTGAGGTAAGCAAAGATGCTATCTTGAGCAGTGATGCAGGCAGGAGGGATACTCCAGCCTTGACATCCAGCTCTTGTTCTCCTCCATGCAGCACACCATGCTTTTTAACCAGCAAGGGGAAGGGGTCTGAAGTAAAAATGAGAACAAACCAAAATGTACCTCCCTCTCAACTTTACAGTACAAATTATCTTTTGGGGGACAGATTAATACTCCAGTTTAGTTCAGAGCAGGACCTCACAGTTTTGTCAGCAGAGCTTACAGGACAGCAGAGAAGCGTGAATGAGAACAAGTGTGAATAGCTTAAATGCCAAAGACTGCCTCAGAAAACCAGAACCCCAGCTCATCACAGTTGCCCTGTATCTTGTGACCTCTCTCCAGCAGTCACTGGTACTTGGACTTTTTGTAAATGTTCTGGCATCCCAACAACCTGAGAACTGAAACCTTTTATGTCTAAGTTTGATGTTTCATCTCCATTTGAAATGTATACTGTACCAGTGTGTGTGATGCCTGGATGTTTTGAATATGTGGAAGAAGTAAGTAGGCATTTGCTAGCTGCACTTTAGGTTCTTCTGCAGAAGATGTCAGAGATCCTGTTCCAAAAACCTGTTGTTTTAAAAAAAGAAAAGGTCATTACATCAAAATCTGTTATTCCAATTATCATACAAAACCATTTTGCTAACAATACCAATCTTCCCAAGAAAAAGATTGGTTTTTCACATTGGATTCTTTTAAAAGACAATTTATAAAGTTCCAATGTGGAAAGTAATTATACACATAAATGGAATTTTAGCATCTTCACTCATTCAAGCACTATTACAAAAACAGAACAAAAAAACCTCACCTGGTGAGCATCAGGTTATCTCAAAACGAAAGCATCTAAACTCTTACTATTCCTCCTGCAGTTACAATACACATGACCATTTGGCAGTTTGGTAATTTCAAGAAAAATTTTTGTTATTTGTGCAATTCCATATTGAACTCAATGGTTTTGCCTTCAAAAATTGAGTAAAATAATTTTTGATCATTCTAAGCCTGCAGTTTTCAGAGCACTAAGATTTGCAAGTTGACTGTTTTTACTGCACTGATATTCTGTTCCACCAAGACAGTTTATGACAAAAAAGATTCAAGATAAGAGGGAGGAATTATTAGAGGCTAAGAAAAACACCTTGCGGTATCACTTGTATGCAAAGGTTTACAAGGTTTATTTATTAATAGAAAAAAAACATTTTTTAGTTGAAAAGATAAAATAATGCATTCTGATTTCACCGAAGTTCTCTACCAATAGAAAACATCAGATCAAAGCAAATATGCTTTTTTTTTTTTTTTTTTAATGGGGGCATTTAGAGAATATATTTTATTCTAATGGTACTTCTCTTTTTGGTTGGATCTTCTGTATATAATCCTGCATAAATGCATTAGAAACATGAAAAATACTTCAAGGTGCTTGGGTTCTTCAGAGCACTGTCACTGTGCATCAACCACTTTGTCAAGTTACACCCAATTTTGAAACTCTTCAACTTAATGCAAGCTGAAATCATGGGCAGTTTATTTTTCTGTTTCAGGTGGTTGGCAAAACTGTCCATGAAATCCAGTCCATAACTGATTTCCGGAGCAAGAGACAAATTGATTTTTTTTTTTGTGACACTGATAACAGCCTCCCTGCAACTTGTTGGTAAAAGGCCCTGGCTGAGCTGACTGGGCAATAAACTGAGATTTCAGGAGCAATAGCAGGGAGAGGGGAGACATCAGAATCTGACTCTATAATGCACTCACTCTATAATGCAATCTTCCCTCATCACTGACAAAAAGTGCCTGCCAAATGTGGCATTACCTCTAATAAATATTAGATAAATGAAACATTTGTATTAAAAATCATGTATTTCAATTGAACTTATGCTTTGATTTAAGGAGCTTTATTTTCCAGCACAATATCAAAGTATGGGAATAGAATAGAGCTGGATGGCTGATTAAAGCTGGCACTGCTTTTAAATCACTGAATTCAGAATTGGATTCTTAACAAATTAATAAAAGCAAAGAATTTGGAGTATATAGTGTCCCTTATAAAAACCAACAAACAAAAAACCTTAAGACTTGAATTCAACAGTTAATCAGACAATAGCACATTTAATGCACAACCACTACATTGACTTTCATGTTTTAAGGGGCTCAACTTCTCACTATGCACTACATCCTCAATGTATTTACACAAAATCCTGCAGAGTAGTTGAAAACCACCTGAAGTATCTCCTGAATAGGTTTTTAATGACAAATGCATTCCAGGACAGTACAGTCTAGAATGCAGTATTATAGGAAACCAATTAGTAGAGACAGGACCGTGATCTTGCAAGCACACATATACAAATACAGTTCTACTACCATGAGTAGCCCCACTAAAAGTAGTAATTTTAACCATATACTTGTAATGAGGGATCATGAGACTAGCAAGGTCTGGTAAAAGGGATGAATTGTAAACATTACCCCAACTGATTTGTACCAGGAATTTAATGAACTTCTGAAGTCTTGAAGTTCAAAATGTATATAACTCACTTTTAAAAACACAAGCAAATAATAAAAAAAAATCAAGCTAAAAATAAGAGTAATTACCTGATATGAAATTACTCCATGAGATGAGGTATTTATAAATAATGAGCTTTCAATACTGCCTTCTTCTGTTGGCAGGAAAAGTACTCTGAAAGAAATTTTTCCCATCGCTGGAATCACCTGCAGACACCACAAAGAAACTTGCTGGCTTGGTGTCAGTGAACACGACACCCACCATACCGTGGCACAGCCCAACAGACATTTGCAGATGTATGCCCCCACATCTGGATCCTAATAAGCAGGACCTCAACCCTGAGAGGTTTCATCTGTCCACAGCTCTTGACTCTTCCTACAGAGAAGAACTGAGACCATGCAGTAACTCGCTGTATGAGAGCTGGAGCTTTTCAGCTGGATCAGACCTCATCACTCAAGACCCATTTTTGCACAAGAAGTTCATGATGCAGCACTACCAGACTATGTGCACAAAAATGCTTCCCTGCATATACATACCTACAATGTACGCCTCCCCCACAGTGATATATAGTCAAGTGAGTAAAAACAGAACTTGTGCAACACAATTAGTAGCCAAATAGGTTCAACTGAAAGAACATCTACACAGTAATACCCATCCACACATAGTAAGAGCACAGATCAGATGAAAGTATAAAAAAAACTATTTGCACATCATCAGAGGATAAAATCTGGACTTCAAATTGAGATGACAGAGAATCATTCTTATCAAGTGTTATATTGTTAGAAGTCATTTTAAAATTTCAGAGTTTAATTAATGGTCTTAGATCATAACGCAATTATGCTCATGACTGCAGGAGAAAATGCATAAAACATTTCACTGCAGTTTGGTTTTGGTTTTTTGGTTTTTGTTTTTTTTTTTTTTGAGGAACATGCAGCAAGACCATTCAAAAGACTGTAAATTCAAGGCTGTAAAACACCCACATGCCTGTGGAGTACTGCATAATGCTGCACAGAATAGCATGAAATTTAAACAGCTTCTTAAATACTGAAAAATTCTTCTCTTTGTCTGTTACTGTAAAGCACATTTCCTACTGTAGTTTTTGGATGTCTTCTCCCTTACCAGTCTAAGCAGAAGTGAGGAAAAAAAAAAAAACCAAAAAAAAAAAAACGCTAGCAAAACAGAAAAAAAAGTTGGAGGTCCTACAAAAAATCATGAAGAAAAAACACAGAATGAAAAGCTTAGGCCAAAGGAAGCATGAAGACTTGGCACATAGCCATTACATATTTTCCAGAAGTAAATCAACACTCACCCGGCTATGAGCAGGAGACACATGAAACTGTCTAGTAGCTGTAAACACTGAATTCACTACAACTTCTCTATCTCTACAAGGGTTGTAGGCATGCAGCAGTTTAGCTCTGGGTAGCCCCAGTAATCTAAAGGGAGGGAAAAAACAAGGAAAGAAAATATTCACTTTATAAAGCACAGGCAACACACGAAAAAGCAATGAACAAAAATCACTCTAAAATATGTTGATATGCAACTGTTTTCTAGTTAAGACTATTCTTTGGAAACAGGCCCCAAAATTCTCTCTTTATTATACAAAGAAAAGTAAGTAACATTGGGATATGAGAGGGGCAAAATTCATTTTAGCCACCAAGAGTTCAAGAAAATAACAATCTGTATCAGGCAAAAAATTTTGAATTCAAAGGTTTCAATTAAAAAAGTCTCATTTTGTCAGCTACAACAATAAAGCTTTTGCTTTAGCTAACACATCCTAAACCCCAGCATCTTATACTTTCATTCTCTGCATCCTCTCAAATACTCCCTAAGCTCACAAGGCGAGTTGTGTTTCTTTTCAGCTACTGGTAAACCAAAGGCTTATTATCATTCAAGAATAATTTTTAATTTTTAAACTTTACTTAAAGGAGAATTAAAAAAAAAAAAAAAAAAAAAAAAAAGTATTCTACCACTATGTTTTGCCCCCCTCAACTAGGAAGGCAATTTTTCAAGAACTAGAAACATCTATGCAGAATCACCTGAAATGTACCCCCCAAATGTGTTATGGCTGTCTATTCCCTTTTCTTCTTCCCAAGAACTACACTGATTGTCATTTACAAAGTTTTGCAAAGCAAGAAACACAGTTCCAACTCTGTAGCAATGACTATTTTTTTTTTGAGAAAGGCATGATCTCAGCTAATGCTCTTTATTCAAACATAGCCCAGTACTGTTGTTCATTGCAGGTTCACTAGCAATCAAAATAACAATAATGTAAGATACTCACTGCATTCCAAAATGCAGAACTGATGGGTGAAAATGTAAGGCTTTCCCATTTGGAGCCATCTTCGCTGAGAAGCTGAAACAAAGAAAAGAAGCTGCAATTAATATTTAGTATCATAGAATCATAGAATCCTAGGGGTTGGAAGGGACCTCGAAAGATCATCTAGTCCAACCCCCCCTGCCAGAGCAGGGCCACCTAGAGTACATCTCCCAGGAACGTGTCCAGGCGGGTTTTGAATGTCTCCAGTGAAGGAGACTCCACAACCCCCCTGGGCAGCCTGTTCCAGGGCTCTGTCACCCTCACAGTAAAGAAATTTTTTCTGATATTCAACTTGAACCTCCTATGCTTCAATTTACACCCATTATTAGTAGATGTGACCCAACACACTGCAGGGTCTTCTCTCTATTTCCAAATCTTTTCATTCATTCCTTTCGTTGCCATAAGCCTGACCTTTTATGAAGGATTCCATACAGCAGCACATACTGAAAAGTTCACGCCAGTAAGATTGCTGTTTGAGTAAGTATCCCATTTTAGAGGTAATTCTGGCTTGAACAACCTCCCTTCCTTTTACATATCCCTGCTGCCATGCCACTACACCCGTTTATGGTGCTGCTCATCTAACTACAGAGAGAAAACAACTTGAAAGAGACCTGGGGGATGAAAACTGCATCAGCACGAAGCAGATCCCCTGCCTTGTCAATTTGACATTCACACAAGCACTGGTACATGCACACCTGAGAGATGCGGAGGAGTGAACAGCAGCTTGGGCAAAATCCAGCATCAAAAGAGGTGGTTGCCTAGCTGTGGCTCTATTGCAAAAGCCAACTCTCTTCTTATATGCAAAAAAAGAATAAGAAATAATGTGAAACACACTCATCATGAGCTTTCCTTTGCCCTAGGAAACTTCACAACGAAGTTCTCATCAGTTCTAGCACGCTTATTTCAATGTAAGTCAATGCCCTACAACATAGTCAGAAATCCCAGGATATCTTCACCACATTTCTAATTAAATCTTGCCCTCCACAAGTTGCAACAAACACTGTGGTAAAAAACAAGCCCAGCATTTATTCATTTCATCTATGTACCCAGTGCTATGCTGTTAAAAACTTCCCCAAAAGCAGTCTGCATGCTACACAACCAGAGGCAGTCTCATCTTTACTGGATGATGCCTACACTAAGACTTCTAGCAAGGATTAGTCTGAGAAGGGTGGGATGGACTGTGGTCTCATTAGTTATCCAGCTGCTCTGCATAATCTCTCCAGAATGTGTGGTAGCACAGTTAATTGGTCCCCAATTTAAAAACATAGCTCTGTAACATTACACCTTTAATATACTGAAGTACATACATAAATCTGTTGTTACACTCCAAACCATTAGAGACATAATTTATTACCAGTCAGGAAAAATCACATTTTATAAAAACTTAAAAAAAATGTTTCTCAGACAAGGAAGCAAACTCCCTTGTTCCTCTGGAAGGAAGAATGCAATGTGTTTAGCTGCATTTCTGAGGAGCTGCTGGAAAATAACTAAAGAACAGATAATGAAGAGCAAAGTCTGGCTGAATCACAGCTTTCTTCCAACCACCTTGTCTTAGCTCTTGTTCCATTCCTAGAAACACTGCAGCAACCAGCACCTTCTTCCCTTTCCCAAAGCCATCAAGGACATACCCAGAACAAAGTATGAGTATTTCTGTTATAAACATACACATATTAAAATTACTACTACAGTAAAAGCTCCAGACATTTGGGAAAAGGGACATTTCTTAAGGGTCCTTGGATTTTTTTTTTTTATTATTTTTTTTTACACACACAGACACATATATTACAAAATAAAAGTTAAGCCATTAGTTTATGCACTATAGGATCACCTTGAAGCCCATCCCTGCTTAATTTTCTAGCATCTTACAGGCACTGATGAAATACCTTTTTCCACTGGAAAAAAACTGCTGAGAAGCACAAGAACCCAAGTGTTCCTCTGTGCCAAATCATGTAATAGGCAGCAGCTCCCCAAGACTCACTTATCTGCCTTCTGGGGAGATGGAGCAGCATCAGCTCTTTTCCTCTCAAACCTCACCCTCTGCAAAAGGCACTTAATGCACTAGGTGTAAATGGCAGCTGTGGACCTAGGAGACTGAATTTCATTTGGGTTGAGTGAACAAGGTTAAGCTTGTTCCTAAAAATGCCCGATATTCACTGTTCAGAAACCAACCACAGCCAACACTCTAATAGCCAGAAAACACCTTGAGAGAGCAGCAAGGATCTCAGGGCTGCAGTCCCATTCCTTCTGGAGAAGGCAGCCTGGACCCAGATGGCCAAAGCAAAGCCTCAGCTGGCAAACTGCAGGCTCTGAGCTGACTCCTGAGCATGCAGGTGATGCCAGAGCATCCCTGCACACTGCTCCCCAGCAGCCCCATGGCTACAAGCCACCCAGCTTCTGCTCTGCACCCCTCAAAAGCTGCTGCACTGCCCCAAGCCCCAGCCTGGCCCCAAAAGCAGAACAGCCCCATCCCTAATGTGCTGTGCTCATCACCCTGCCTGTGGGCCAGCTCCAGGGTGTCTGCACCACTTATCAGCAGCCCCAAAGCAGTGCCAAAAAATAACTTGAGAAAACAGTTTATTCAACAGCAGAACTAGTGGAAAGAGAAATCCACCACTGTTTTGGGTTTCCTTTCTCCCAAGGGAGGAGATCACACTTTGAAATAGCAGGAATGGGCAGGGGATCATTCTGCTCATTGCACCTGAACAACCATTTTAAAGCCCATCACTATAGACAGGGACAGGCTCATTACATTAGAAATTTACTCCTCCAATGTATTTACCACAAGTGTTTTAAAGCCAGCTGGAAGCTGGCAGAACACCCTTCTGCATCCCCACGCTCCAGACACAATTCAACACATTCAGATCTTTGCAGATCTGACACTGAAATAAATGTCAAAGGCAATTTATTAAGACATGTAAAAGTTGAAGTAACTCTTTAAAACAGAACATGTACTTTCTGGATTTACTTATTTAAGAAACTCATCTCATTAATAGATTCACCTCAATTTATGACAAAAATTTCTATTTTGGCTGCAGACTACATGTCCAAAAAGGTGCATGGGTCATTTTCATGAGAATGTTACAGGCCTGGGAAAGACTCACAAAGATCAGCCTAAGATTGGAAACCTTGAAACAGCAATTGTGAAGAAATAGCCCCCTTTGTCATAGGAAAAGCCTGATTTCAAACTACTCTTTAGCTGCTTTTAAAATCAGCTAACATCACACTAAGGGTGCCATCTAACGAAGATGAACTCAACACACAGTGGCACCTCCCTGCTTTTTCAGACCCATCAGTGGAGTTTTGATTTCTGAATGATGAATTTTGATTCAGCAGGTCAATGCCAGCATTTCAGGGGACACGAAGCAAAAATATGTAGAGGGAGGGAAACAGGAGAGAAAAAAAATAGGGGGGAGGGGAAAAGAATTCCTGGCAAATACTTTGAATGCTTAGTAGCAATTGCCTTTGTATTAAAAAAAAAAAATTAACTGACCCCATTATCTCTTGACAGTCCAACAATTCAATGCCTTTTCTCCTCACCATCCTCACAGAGTATTTACAGCACTGACACCCTGAACCATCCATGTCCAGAAAGAAAAATAAGGAGAGCTGAAGCACTGGTGATGTGCAAGAGGGCTCCACAGTTAGCCAGGACACAAGGGAGATGTGGGATGGGAGCTGGGGGTGAAGGATAAGGGGAGCCCCAGAGACCTACAGCTCCAGCCTGCTCCAGCTCATCACTACAATTCACAGAAAACATGCAACAGAGAGGGACAAATCCCAAGTGTGCACACAACCCCCCACACCAGGGATGCTTGAGGAGAAAACAAAAAATGAGGAGCAAAAAAAAAGGAAGTGGAAGAGGGGGGTAAGGTGAAGAAGATGGGCGACAGCATGTGGAGGAGGATGAAGGAATCCAAGAACCCCCGACCACCTGCACAAGCAGAGAAATAGGGAGAAGTTGTGGGGTTTTGTTGTTTTTAAAAGGAGCACGAGCTGTAAAACCTTAAGCCACCGCATGCCCCCCATTGAAAAGCCACAGAGGTGTTTATCTGTAGGGAAAAGGGCAGCAGAGGAAAACTCAGACCTTCCAGTCTTTAACATTTCCTGCCCTAGGAAAGAACATTTATGCATTCTGTTGATGGGGGACCAGCAGAAGGGGATGCTAATGCTGTTAAATACATAGTTGAAATTGTTTGGCCCTGGCTTCTTTCAGTTCTGTTACTCTTTGATGTAATTAGTAAAAATAGGTAAACAACCAGATCAGTAGGATTTTTATATACTCACAGCCACAGACCAGTGTGTTCATGTGCAAAATACCTTACACACATTTGTTTCAAACAAGCAGACTTAGTCTTCCCAAAGTGCAAAAGAAAAAGATCTTTCTACATAACATCATTATTCATACTTCACTAGCCAAAATCACAAGAGAAGTATTTCTCCTAAAAATCCAAACAAAAGGCCAAATCTACTCTGAATAATATGTGTTGCTGTCTTTTGGTTTTGCTATGTCTCTTTTTTTCGTGTTTTCTTTTTTTTTTTAAACAAAGCTTCAAAACCCTGTTAATTCTTCTAACTTTTATATATAAAACACCCAGCAATCAGCAGAAAAAGCTGCATCTGAGCAGAAGCAAATGGAAGTTTCCTGCAAAGAAGTTCATGCCAGTGTTCCTTCTTCTTCTATCTCCTTCAAGTCTGCCTTGTATTTCTAATTCTTTAATTGATTACTTAATATTATCTTAGGATGCATGTTATCTAATGATTCAGATAGCAACATTTGAGTTGAGAATAAAAGTAACTGCTACTTCATCTCCTTTCTTCATTCTTCTTTTTTGTGCCCTTTGTTCACATCAGATGAAGTCAAGTCAGAAAAAGGCATTTTATTGCTGGGTCTTTTTATATATGGTTGCAGAGTTTTCTTGGGAGCAGCAGGCAAAAAGGACTGCATTCTTAATGTACAAGAGACCCTTTTTGAGTGAATCTGCTTAGGTGGTACTGGTTTTATTTTTCAGTTTATTGATAAATGTAAAATTTAAATTATGTTTGGCGTTTTGGCACTTGCCGTGTGCAGTGCAGGAATATTAATGAAACCACAGGATGAGGTTTTGAGATATGAAAGCATAGGAAAGCAGAATTTTTATATGTAAACTGAAACAGAAACAGTATTAAAAAACTCTCATTTGCCAATTTTAGATTCATTCCTTTCGCCTACACCTGATAAACAAAAAGCAGTCTAAGAGGATGAGATTGACATGTATGAGAACAACCAAATCCAAATACTTTTAATAGCTCTGATTACAGCTGATAAAAAGAAATTATTTTGACAAATGTAAACAGTTAATTAAGTGGAAGTTGACATTCAAATAGAAACAGTGACTGAAACAAAGTCTTCTGCAGACCCGATATAAACCTTTGGTTTGTCCCAGTGTCTACCTAGTCTCTTCTCTTTTCTCAATCTTCCATTTGCCATGACAGTAGAAGTACCAAGCAGTACTTACATGAAGGTTTAAACTGCAGCTCCTGAAAGATATATAGCAACTTTAAAACAGATGATAAAACTGCTTGGAAATACTAAGTTAAAACTTGACTTTACCATCAAGGCAACTCTGCTGAAAACTGAAACAGGAATATTTATAAATTACAGGGGGTTTTATGACCAAATTTAACTTCTTCCCTAGAGGCAGCAAGAGTCCTCAGAAATTACAAAGTAAGTTCACTTTGTAGCAACCCTATACAGAAATATAAGAAATAAGAAAATAGAAATAGAGAATACAGAAATAAGAAAGTGTCCAGCAACTAAAAGAAGAAAAATGTGAATTTTAAACACTGGAAACCTAGAAGGCAAAAAACTTCAGTATTTTTAGCACTACATTGTTTGGGGATGAGGAGGAGGACTGACTCACTGCTTCTGAATGCTTGGGATTGGCAACCCATTGCTAAGAATTCACTTACATGCTTTACCAGAGAGCTAGGCTGCTTCTGGAAGAAGAATGGTCATCTTTATTTCCTCTGAACTATGCTGTGTACATCAGGGACCAAACTTTAGACTGCAGAAAACAGGAAAGGCCAAAACAGTGTTACCCACCAATGTGTGGTAACGTGTGCATTCATGCCTGTTATTTTCCATTTTGGCTAAACCAAAAAAGGAGAGGGGAGCTAAACCAAAATAAACCAGCGAAATGGGTAAGATAATCTCCCTAAAAAACAAATAACATGATTTATGCTGAAGTCATGAATTAAGGAGACAGATAGGTCTAGGAATCTTCAACTGCTCTAAAAACCAAACTTCTGAAACTGTCAGAGCAGCAAATAGCCAAGAACTGCTCAGCAGATTTTCAGTGGGATGAAACTTTGTTTATTTCAAAAAGTACTGAGAGAAAGAGCCAAGTAAACCTTTCTTAACAAGCAAAGCACAAACCATTCCTGGTTAATTCCATTCAATCAGTCTCCTCCAGCAACTTGAGCAGCCTCCTCCCCTCTAGCCCCGGTGTTTCCACTGCAATTTCCACTTCAGGGAATTATTTCCACTGTTTTTCTGGGTAACCTTCTCTCTTCTTGCTGCCTATGATATCTCTTCCTACAAAATTAAGCTGTTAGAGCCTTCAAAGAATAGTCACCTAAATCAGCAGCACTCTGTTTCTAATTATTACAAAGCTACAATGAAATTGCCATGATCAAACTCACAGTATCTCAGTACACCACCTATGAAGTCACTTTTTTCAACAGGATATAAATGGAAGAAAAAAAAAAAACAAAAAAACCTGGCTTTTCTCCCTACCCTCACACCCAAACAACCTCCTTGTAAAATGTCCAAAGAAGCTAAATGTGGCTTGTGACAACAATTAGGATAAGATTCATGAAGAAATCTAGCAGAGAAGGTAAGCAGTGAAACACGAAGGACTATAGTGAGCATCCTGGTGAACAGACAGGGCTGTCTTCTCCAGATGTGCCTCTGGTTTGTATTTTAGCAGCAACACAATAAAGCATGTTTAACAACAGAATGGAATTATTCCCTCCCATAAATCAGTCCTCAACTTCTGAAATAACTGAAATCTGTACTAAATTAAGAAATTAATTCACAATTACTTAAGTTCATTTGAAACTGTTTTCTGAAACCTCTTTAAATCATTTAGCCACCCAGATTTCAAGCAACAACGAACACTCTCTAGGGAAGGTCCAGATGGACCCTGGTTTTTTTATACATCTTGGACAGATTGTCTGCTTGAACAAAAAAGCAAACAAACAAAAAAAATATCAAAAGGTACAGAAACCCAAAGAATCCCCCAAGCACAGACCTAGAAGAACAGTAAGAGGGTTATCAGTAAATTGAGTGTGCAAACCAGGAACCCATGTGGCCCTAAGCTGAATCTGAAACTACTTGTGGACACACAAAAAAAGGGTCTTTTTTCAGCCAGGCTGAGAAATATCTACATTATTTGATTTGGGTGAGTGTACAGGGCCCACTAGAACAAATGCACAAACATATTTCCCTCTGAAGCATCTCTACCACTGCTAGCAAACTCCAAATATCCTGGCAACCAGAACATTCACCTTCATTTTCCTTTTTGTGTTGTATAATTTAACAACTGCCTGTTCACATTTTGCAGTACTTCAAGAGGTGATCTCTAATAACAACTGCTCTGAACTGGAACCTTTAGTTTGCCTTTCTTTTTTTAAGCCGCTTTAAAATTTAACAATTTTAAGAATCAACAATCACCTGTTAAATTTAATTGTTAAAACTGCAGAAACATTAAGCTTACTTTTTTTTTTAAATTCTTCCCCCTACAAATTAGGAGAGTCACTTGCCTAATATAAACATGCACTTTGACTCCACCAAGAATTGGCATGCTTGTTGTTTTATCTTTAATTACCAGATCTTGGACTTCTAGGGTTATGAGAAAATACTGCATTTCACATCTTTTTAAAGAATCTTGCTTCTTGAAATAAAAACACAAATACCAAAAGCAGACAAAGAAGCTCATGCTATATTTTTTTTCCTTTTTTAAACATCAAAGCTTTTTAGGCAAATTTGCTTCTTCTGAGTAATTTGCTTACCCTGTAGTTACCAAATTCCCTCCAAAAAAAGCAAGCTAAAAACAAGAACCAAGCAAGCAATGAAAAACCCCAAACACGTTTAAACTGCCTGCGTAACCTAGTTCTTTAAAAAATCGATGATAAGATCACAAATAATTTTTGAGACGTTAACTTTTGCCTATCTTAATTAAATGTATTAAGAAAGGCAGCCCAACCTGAAAACACCCTGGCTTCCTTTATACATGTAACTAAATGGCAGATTTTTGAACAATGCTGCTCAACTCTTAACAACCTAAAATCACTTCAAGAAGAGCTATGAAACTCCATACCTCTGAAAATTCACACTGCTTACCCAAGTTTCTGCCCAGAGCCTCTAAACTGAAAATGAAACATTTTCAAGTGGAGATGTGCTGCTCTTAGCATTTTCAGACACTTCAAAAACATGAACTCTGGAGGAAGATCACACAGAGAAGTACCTAGAGAAACAGCATCCAAGGTGCCAGCATACTGCTTTCTCTGGTTAAAAGCAAAGGAATAACTGCAAGCCTTGTGCTAAAGTACCATGAAATTTAAATGACTGTTCCCTACCCACAGTTTTCAAAGCATTTTACTGAAAGCAGTCAAATTTCACAGCATGTCCCTGTGAAAGAGGGAGGATAAAAGAACCTCAAGAAAGGCAGAAGACAGAGCACAAACCCACCTGCCTTGTACCTAAGGAGAGCACTTGTATTTTTTCTTACTAGGTATAAAGCATTTAGACCTGTCCGTTCAACAGCAAAACCATGGCAGATATTAGTGGCAAGGGCTATTTTTAAGCATAGTCCTCCAGTAGCATCATTAGGAATATAATAAAGGAAGAGACAGATATCTATGTTATCACAACTGCCTGAATTAATTCCCTTTAAAATAACAACAAACGGGTATTCTGTTACTACAGAGTGCCTACGGGACAATGAGCAATACAAAAGGAAGAGATTCAACAACTTTGTTTGCCTTTTCAGTGCATCCATTGCAATTCTGTATTTACTGGTTAAAAAAAAAAAAAAAAAAATTGAAATAATTTCATCAAGCACAGAACTTTACCCAAAAAATCTCTCCAAGATGAAGAGCAAAAGTTAAATTTATGTCAACTCAGCAGCAACTCTTCAAGTGTTTCACTTTAACATGCCAGGGCAATGTATTTTATTATTTCTCTGGCTGGGGGGATTCTGGTTCCTGGCCTGAGAGCAGGCGGGGCCACGGACAGGAAGCACAGTGGGGCTGCAAAGCTCACGGCAATAGGAAGTTACATTCTTGTCAAATATCATTGTACCAAACCATTTCCTTTTTTTATTTACAGCCACAGCCACAAATTTCTGTCTTGACAGAAACCATTTCAACCTAGAACAGTTCTGCAAAAGGCATGAAAGAGCTCAATAGATGCTGGTAAGTTTGACCTGCTTAATAATTAAGAATTGTAAACTTCCTACAGCAACCAAGAGTGATCATCTTCCTGCAGGAACTGTCTTTTGCTGTTTCTGCATTAACCCAAGCCCTTTAGATTCCTTTTATACTGAAAGAGAACAAGCCTAGAGGACAGATTTGTATGGTAGATCTTGGGCCTACAGGAAACCATCACACCAACCTGTTACATACCAAACAGTCCCTCCTCTTTATCCCCCAAAACAGAAAAAAAAAGAACACTAACTAGAAAGAAAACTAAGTAAATACAAGAAAATTTAGTTTTAGCACTTTAAAAGATACCACCTGCTTTGAAAAGAAGTCATGAAAATGTCAGCAAGTTCACATCTCTCCTAACGCCACAAAATTCAAGCCTGACACCCGTGGCAAACATCAGCCTGGACTTTGCATTTCTTCTCTTTTGTGAATCCCAGCCCAAACCTTTAAAAAAAACCCAGAACTATAATATCTGAGCATCAACCTTTAACTTTAGTGGCTCACCTGCCAACATCCAATACCATTCATTGTTTAAACAAACATGAAAGATGAACAACCAAAATGCATTCAACATGGAAAAGTACACAAGTTACCTACACACACAGTGCTTTACCAAATAGCTTCAAATGCTATTACAGCAGAAAAGCAAACACTGCAACATACTGTCTAGATTCATTAGGAAGACATTACGGAAGGCCCCCTCAAAAACTTAAATACACTGATATCTTTCAAAATCCTTTTTGCCAACATTTGTTTAAGTAACATACCGAGACTTTCTCAGTGCTCTGTTACTGCTTTATATGGAGAAAAAACTATCACGGCTATTGATCGCTAGACTTATTAAAAACTTGATTTTCTTCTCTAACAGAGAAATGTCATACAGGATTCATGGAACTTGCAAACATGCCAGAATTTAAACTACATATACTAGCTTTCTAAGAATACCTATGTTTTTCATGTCACTGAATAGGACTCACAAGTTGTACTATGAAAAAATATGATGCAAAGAAGAAATACAAAGATGAGGACCAGAGCTACACTTTTCTTACAGGTACTTTCAGCACGGTGCTGCAGGGTGCATTTTCATCTTCATCTATATGCTTCTTTAGTCCAGTCATATATACCTAAAGTAAAAGTTTTTCCAACTCCCCATACAAAACTCCAGTTTTGCTTTCAAGTACTTCCCCTGATCTTTTTCTGCCTATAGGAGGGGATTCCTCCAACAGCATTGGATCATTCCTGCTTTCCCAACTAAAGGCAGTAAACCCTTTTGGTAGCAGGACACCAGACAGCCAGCCTGCCAAATTCCCTCAGCTGCCCCTTTTGAAAATAGCAGCTTGCTGCACTCTCCTGTCTGGTGTCACTCAGCACTCTGGGTCGTGGTATGCAAAGTGAAAAGACAGCTCCATGATTTAGTGCTATTAATAAAAGGAACCACTCTCATAATGTATTTATGACTTACTCCTAACTCTGACTGTGTATTTTTACTTTGTTAGATTATACTGCTAAGGAAAACAGATAGCAGGAAATTTATACAAAAAAATTCAAGCTGGCAAAAATTTTTAAAAATTTTTGCATTAGCAGGATTAGTAGTTACAATGCTTATTGCAGAAATTACCAGGTCCTTACAAAACATCTGGGATCTTTTGAAGCCAATGCACAGCATATGCTCTGAGCCAATTCTTCTGACGTACAAAATGCTGTAACCTTCTGCTATTAAACAAAGCAGAACCATATGAAACACACCCTGTTTCACTGGTTTATTAACAAAATGTGTACCACCAGGGAAACCTCAGGTATGTTACGGTTGGCACACTTAACCTCTAGCTCTGATTTCCAGCAAGGGGCACCTTAAGCCAAGAAGTTAGTATTTATTTCCTGCAGCAGGATAGCTGGTAGGGGAAAGAAGAGGAGAAAAACAAGATGAAGAAAAATAGCAGAAGTCATCTTTCGATAATTTGGTATGAATTTTAAAAAGTACTAATTTTAAGATTCCACCTCCCCTAGATTCTTGCAGTTCTTCCTTTATTTCAAAGCTATGAAACTAACCAGAGTTCACCAAGTTGACATTTTCACCTGTGAAGCTAAGGGCAAGGAATCAGGCATACTGTTTTTAGTTTCTTAAACAAGCCTCAAAGCAGAGGCATACTTCCACTGCAAGAAAAGATGCACTTTGCTTCTGCATGCTCCACAAATTAACCTATTGGATACCAAACTGCCCATGATAGGAAAAACTCCCTCAACAGGCCAAAGAAGCCCAAAGATGTATTTAACAAAGTCTGGCTGTACATTTCCTGCCACTCCTTTCTCTGCAAGGTAACAACCAAATCAATGAGTCCTGAAGGACCAGTGTGGAGCACTTTGCCCCTTCTTACAGGTGCATTCAAAGGTATGGACACGTGTCACCTAAGAGCATGAAAGCAAGCTTGGCAACTGCATTCAAGCACTGGACAGGCTTCATCGTGTCATTCCATTGCAGCATTTTGCTCAAAAAAGGAGCAGTAAGATGTGGATTTTGGAAGGAGTATGGCAAAAGACAGAAGGAACAAGGAAGTATCAGGTGCCGCCCCAAACCATGGCAAGCAGATGGATTTGCAGCTACCAGATGATTACATTTTGACACCTCATTTTACCATTTCACAGCCTGCAAAATTTCAGCAGAGAGATGCAAAATTTTAAAAAGTGCAAGTCTTCAAACCAAGTGTCATTGTCCCCAGGGCAGTGAGCACTCCAGCAGGACGTAGCCTCCAAGCCAGGCCTTATGACAAGACATTAAGGAGCTTGCAGTTCTCCATATCCTAAATGAGCTCGCTTTGGGAGCAGAAGTCTTCATCTTATAATCCAGAAGTGCACATTCTCCATCCACCAAAATGCAAACCACTGCTTGGATGACCGAGAAAGAATTAACAATTGTATTTATTTACAAGGAGGGAAAAAAAATCCAAGAAAAACTGAAAGAACAGGGACCAGGGCAGATGGGTGTGTTTGTTTTAAAGTGACTGCCCACATCTGCGGGATCAGCCACATTATCCCAGCAACAGTGGCAACACTGACAAAGGCCAGAAATGCCCCCTTTTCAAATAGGCAGTTTAAATGCTTCAAAAACTGGGTCAGCAACAGGCCACAGAAATACCTAAGCAGGCAGCAGGCACCTCCTGGGCTGGAGGCAGCAGGCTTGCAGCAAAAGCCTCAAATAAAAGACAGAACACACCAAGACAGAAATCAGACAATAGCTATTGAAGAAAGGCAGTTAATAGCAACAAAGCACGTAAAGCGTGGGTCAAGGAGTCGGTCAAGTACAGGCTCTTCAACTCCCTGCCCTCCTCCAGTTGCCAGGAATCCAGATTTAGACACAAACCAGTGATGCACATGGCACACACAGCATTTAGCAGGCAGGCACAAAAACGTTAAATCCACAAAATGGCAAGGAAAGCAAAACTTTATTCTACAATATGACACAGCTGCTGACTTCCCAAGGGCAGCACAGTGCTCCACATTGTTCCAGTCTCATTTAAAAAAAAAAAAAAAGAAAGGTAATTGCACCATTTATACTTACATATGGCTAGCACATACATCATCTCTGTGTTCACGTCTTTACTGTGTGTATATTTATCAATGTGCTTATTGTACAGACCTCAGTTTTAAAATGTCAACCTACAACATCAATCAGTAGGACAATGTAAATCAGGATAAAAAATAATATCTGTAGGTAAAATGTGAAAGGTGACCAACAACGTCACTAGTGAGGTCTGGCTTGCTGACAGCTTTGCATCCTGTGTAATAGCTGACACAGATGAATCTGTCTGTCAGCCGGAGTGAGGACACTTGATTCTGTTTTACACAGACCCTTAACATCATTTTACATAAATGGAGATGGTGGTTACACAAGGTCTAAGCAGCTACGGATCAGTCACTCCCTCCTTTCTCTCATTTCCCTTTTGCTATTGTCTACCTTTCTTTTCATTGTTAGAGAGCAATCTGCTGTTGTCCCTTATCAGTTGTACCTACCACTTGAAATAAGCAAGTTTTTAATTTTTCCCTTCCTACCAATATCTTTGTTCATTTTGCGTTGTTTTCAGGGGCAGCATTGTTTTTTTTCTATTCAATCTTTAATAATTTTTTTTTTTTTGTTACCACCTCTCTGGCAATTACACGTTGTCCTTTCCCCACTGCCAAATTCTATCCCAGACAGGTTCAGCATCACATCCGAGTGGCTCCCAGCACCACGTTAGGCAAGATGTCTCACAAACCCAACTCACCCACCAGCTGCCCAACCTCTCCCTCCCCAGCCAGGCGACCACCCTGGATGGCAGCATCCTGTTCCAACCAACGTGCTGCTCTGAGCCTCAGCAAGAGCCAGAAGGCTGGAGACAAGTGACCTGAGCACTGAAGCAGAGAGAAAGCACATGAAGCAGATCTCCCAAGTCTTGCACCACTCACTGAGAAAGGTCAGGGTGGTTGCACGGGTGCATTTTGCTTCAGAAGCAGACCCTATGGTACCCGAGGTGCTGACTGCCACTGCCCCACAGTGACACAGATGGAGGCCATGTGTCTCAAGTCCCTGAAAGTGTATGAAAGAAAACCTAAGCAGAGTGGGCAGGCCAGGCTTGTTGTGAAAGTCAGAAATGGTGTGGGTTTGAAGAAGCTACTGCAGCATTGCCCTCTGCAGCAAGGGGAAGCAGCAGAGGCAGAAGAGCTCAGGAGGAACATGAGCACTCCCTCCTCACCCTGAAATTCAGAAACCTCCCTCTGAAGGTCTGGGAAAAACAGGATGCTCCCATAGGCAATTCAAAGCAGAGAACTTAAAATTCCTTGACTGTCCTCTGGAGAAGCCTCTTTCTCTCTCCCTGCAGAAGGATCTGGGGGTGATCAGCTTTCCAACATCTAAAACTCTTTCCTGAAATTATTCCTCCACCACTGCTCAGGTGCCCAGGGAAGGAGCTTCCCCACAGGTGAGACCACACACACTGGTGGTGAGGCTGGATCCTGCCTGACACTCAGGGCCAGCTCCAAGTCATGGGGCAGCTGCACCTTTGCCTGGATGCTGACCTTACAGCTCTTCTGTTGCTTTGAAACACGTGTTTTTATCACCACCAGAGCAATATGACCACTGCCATTGTTAGGCAAGATGTCTCTTGCTGACCTGCTTTCAAGCAGCAGATGGGCAAGGCAGATGCCATGATGGCACTGTAAGCATATGGGATATCACACAATGCCCTAACTACAGGGCCAGAACACTGCAAAATAGTCTCATGGCCTCAGTAACACTACTTGTTTTCCACTCAGACACTACCTTGCTACCACCTTCTCCTCAGAGGCACAGCCTCTAGGGTTCTGGCTCCCCACCAAGAAGTGGGACTGGGTTGCTGCATCAACAGGGCTTGTAGCAGCCTCTCAGGGGAGAGCCATGCTTGGACAATGATGAGCCCAGAGGAAGTGAAAATGGGAAAAAACATCACTCAGTGCAACCTGTGATGTAGTTTGCTGTGAGATGAACACCACAGGATATCCAGCAAGACAGCTGGCACTTAATGAAGGGAAAGAAAACCACCCATACTCCCACATTCTGCAGCAAATCCCACTGCCTCTCCACCCAGAGGTTTTAGTATCAAGACACTGCTGTAATCATGATGCTGAGCAGCATCACTACCCCAGAGCACTGAAGATTTGCGTTGCATGATGGAGTTGATCTGCCATGGCATTACTCAGCCAGGAACTGGTGCCCAATGACCACAGGGTGCCAAACCTGTGTGTCCAGCCCTGTGGGTAATGACTGTCACATGTCAATAACTTTCATAGAGTCCTAAGGTAAAAACACAAACCCTTCATATTTTAGAAGCTTCCAATAATGTTTGTTAGACTGTTCTACTTTCTAAGTAGAAAGCAAACAACCTCAGATAGTAATTTCTGTGTTAACTCCTATAAAGGCATCAAGATCTCTCAGGATGACATCTATTATCTGCAACTCTGAACTTCATGCAATGTACACCTTCATACCCTAAGCAGTGCCTCAGCAGCGCCTCAGCAGCAGCAGTCATGAAAGTGCAAGTATTCTTAAATTTTAAGTTACAGCTTAATGACTGACTGCAACTTATCAAAGAAAATAAAACTGTTGTATTGTCAATTAATTGACTAAAATTCATCCAGGTTTGCATTTTTATCCTACAACTCTAAGGATTCAGCTCTGTTGTGCAACAACTGCTAACACTAATGATGTATGTGAGGATGGGTACTAAACATAGTGAAATGTACCCATAGACTTCATCTATTTATAAAACACCCAGTCTGTAACAAATGAGTAATTAACAGCTTTTACATATTGCCACCAAGAAAAGCCTTGAGAAAATGGTGCCCTTTGCTCTGGCGCTTTGACACAGAGCAGCAAGGAGGTCCGAGAACTTTAAAATCCAGCACACGTGCATTTTCAATTCCTTGTGGAAACTGCACCTCTCATCTGAGTGCACTACAGCAATGGAGTTAAAAGGCAGCACAATGTACAGGAACCTCAAGACCTTGGAAGCTGCACAAAGGATCCTCCTCACAAATAATACAAAAACAAGCACGCATCTGTTTTTTCTCTCTCCAGTGCTAAACACACCACACTGAGACTGTTGGCTCAGAGTCAGAGCAGTCTCCAAAGTACCTCTTTGTTCCAAGTGTATTCCCAATGGCAGTGCAACAGACTGCTCTGACAAATGTGGACTCGTGTCCTAAATGCCAGGAGATGGCATTCAAGCAGATACACACACTTTCATATGGCCCTATTTCAGTTTGATACATGACTGCTGAACTCATTTTTGTCCTCACTGGTAAGAAACAAATATCTACAGATGAAGGGCTGCAAGGAGTTGCCTGATCTCATCAAACCTACATATTGGCCATGGGAAAACTCTTTGGAAGTTTGTTTTCAAAGTTCTGTTTGGTGAAGTTTTGTTTTCACAGGGGAAGGAGAACCAGGATTTATTTTGGTAACCAGAAATCACAGAAATAATTGAAGCAGCTTCACAGGAAAAGTTAAGACCTCAGTACACCAACAAACTTAAAGAAACATTAACATTTGGATCCAGTGCTTACCAAACACTGCCTGGTCTGAAGAGAGTGTACAGCAATTGATGGCAGCACTTGTAGTGGCCCAAAGCCCATCTCTGGAGCTTCTGGAAATCTGAAAGCCTGTATAACAATCCCATTTTTGACCCTGTCTTAATATGCACAAAAGCTTTTCAAGTGTATACCAACTACCCAAGTGACTGGGATAAGCCCTCCAGTGTAACAGGAGAGAAAACAGGGCTGGAAGAACATGGCAGAATTCAGGGGGCACAAAGGGAAACTGAGTAAAATGAGATTATTAACTTCCCTCTAAACCAGGTATCAGCATTCACATACAATTTTTTAAAAACTAGGAAAATTCCCATTGAGGAGATGAATACATATGTGCTACCAACAAGGCAGACAGTAGGAGAAACTAACACAAGCAGATTACAAACTGGTCATTTATCTCTTCATCTACTTTGTAAAGCTGAGACTGCTTATTTAATGAAAAGTCAAACTTTTTTTTGAGACATAGGGGCACAGTTATGTTTCAGTCACTCAAAGAAAAACAACCAGATCCCAAAATGAAATATTAGAACAATGAACAGCAATTTTTAAAAACTGGAAAAAATTATGTAATGGTATACATATACAAAAGGTATATAAAAACAAGTTTTACTTAAGGTCATTCCTTCTGATTCATGTATATTATCCAGGTTTATGAAAACCTTCCCAAGCAATCCAAGGTGTGTCAAATTATCATCCTATTGATATCCAAGCATCTCCAAAGGTAAGACCAGTTTCAAATCTTTAGACTGCAAAGGAATCAAGGTCTTCTATAACGCAAGTTCAGCAACATTACTACAAGTGTCACTATCTCATCACCCAAACAAAGAGTTTCTAGGTTTAAAAAAAATAGTTGTTTTCTGTATTTCTCATACTTCCTTAAGGAGCGTGCTGTTGTGAACAAACGTTTTATTAAAAACCTTTTTCTTGCTTAGAAAGCCCAACTTCTAACTGAAGCAATACAAAACCATGAACCAAATAAAGAAACACAGCCCATATTTTAAGCAGCACCAAGCATAGAACCATAGAAATCATAGAATGGGCTGGGTTGGAAGGGACCTCAGAGATCATCAAGTCCAACCCTTGATCCACTACCGCTGTGGTTCCCAGCCCATGGCACTGAGTGCCACATCCAGTCTCTTTTTAAATATCTCCAGGGACGGAGAATCCACTACTTCCCTGGGCAGCCCATTCCAGTGCCTGATCACTCTCTCTGTGAAGAAATTCTTTCTAATATCCAGCCTAAACTTCCCCTGGCACAACTTGAGACCATACCCTCTTGTCTTGTTGGAAGTTGCCTGGGAAAAGAGACCAACTCCCACCTGGCTACAACCTCCTTTCAGGTAGTTGTAGAGAACATGATACACTGTCTTAACTTTCTCCTTTTTACTTCCAAGTCCTTACAGCTTCTTTATGTGTCTTCACAAAATCTTGAAGTAGAAGTTGGCTTTTATCAAGCAGTAACAAAAAGTATTAGTTTGCACTTGAGATTTAACTTTTACATCTGTAGAGTTCTGTAGGTGGGTGAGATAGTAAATCTCTGACTACAGTTCACTAGGTACTACAACAAGATCTGGCAGCTTAACCCTAACCTGGACATTAGTAAAGCCTTCGACACTGTTTCCCACAGCATTCTCCTGGAGAAACTGGCTAATTATGGCCTAAATCAGTATTACTCCTTTCTGAATAAAAAGCTGACTGGATGGCCAGGCCCAAAGAATTGTGGTGAATGGAGTTAAATTCAGCTTGCAGATACTGTTCTCCAGTGTTCAGTGTTGGGGCCAGTTCTCTTTAATATCTTCATCAATGATCTGGATGAGAGGTAAGTTCACAGATGACACCAAGTTGGGTGGGAGTGTTGACGTGCGTGAGGGTAGGAAGGCTCTCCAGAGGGATCTGGACAGGCTGGATCAATGGGATGAGGCCAACTGTATGAGATCCAACAAGGCCAAGTGCTGGGTCCTGCACTTGGGTCACAACAACCCCATGCAATGCTACAGGCTTGGGAAGGAGTGGCTGGAAAGCTGTCCAGAGGAAAAGGACCCTGGGGATGTTGACAGACTGAATATTGACCCAGGTGCCCAAAAAGGCCAATGGCATCTTGGTCTGTGTAAGAAAACAGCATGGCCAGCAGAACTAGGGAAATGATTGTCCTGTTGTACCCAGCACTGGTGAGGCCAAACCTCAAATACTGTGTTCAGTTCTGGGCCCCTCACTATGAGAAATATGTGGAGGCACTGGAGAGCATCCAGAGAAGGGCAACAAAACTGGTGAGGGGTCTGGAGAAGAAGTCTGATGAGAAGCCTCTGAGGGAATGGACTCATTCCCCCTGAGGGAATGGACTCAATCAACAAGACAACAGGGCATGGACTTAAGTTGTGCCAGGGGAAGTTTAGGTTGGATATTAAAAAGAATTTCTTTATGGAGAGGGTGATCAGACATTGGAATGGGCTGCCCAGGGAAGTAGTGGATTCTCCGTCCCTGGAGATATTTAAAAAGAGACTGGATGTGGCACTCAGTGCCATGGGCTGGGAACCACAGCGGTACTGGATCAAGGGTTGGACTTGATGATCTCTGAGGTCCCTTCCAACCCAGCCAATTCTATGATTCTATGAATCAGGGCTGTTTAGCCTGAGAGAAGAAGCCCGAGGGAAAAACTTGTTGCTCTCTACAGTTAACTGAAAGGAGTGTGTAGTGAGGTGGGTGTTGGTCTCCTCTCCCCAGTAACAAGCCACAGAACAAGAGGAAATGGTCTCAAGTTGCGCCAGGGGAGGTTTAGACTGTATATTACAGAAACCTCTTCACTGAAAGGGTAATTAAACACTGGAACGAGCTGCCCAGGGAGGAGGTTGAATCACCATCCCTGGTGTTTACGTGCTTAGGAACACCGGTTAAGCACTGGGCTCAGTAGAGTCATGGTTGGACTCACTGATCATGAAGGTCTTTTCCAACTGGAGTGATTTTGTGATTCTGAAGTAGAGAAAAGTCTACCAGAGTACAAGAAGTTCAGAAAAATAGAGAACAAAGGACTACTTCTCACTCTCCTCTTGGAAAACATTTTCCCTTCTCACTCTCTCTTCTTTTCCTCATAATTCTCAAAAAAACACACTTTTTCACAGTGCTTTTTTTCTTTGCCTGAGGAATTCCTGTGTCTAAAATGTATATAAAGTCCATTTGTTCTACAGAAAGCGAGTTCTGCTTTCTACACACAAAAAATATCCTGAGTTGTGCTTCTCTAATTCTATTTCCACTGCACTGAAAGTTACCAAGACCTGCACAAAAACAAATGCAGCTTTATTCATACACCACTTCGGGCACAGGAGGAGGAGAGGAAGATAAGGTGGCAATAAACACAGCCAGCTTTGCCCTTTATCTTTCTTATCTCAAGTGGCAGCCTGGATGCAACATAAAATGGTGGACCCCTGAGAGGACAAGCAGACACCTAAATTATTCATACTGACTACCTGTCTAATCACCTAGGTGATTAGATTATTTGATTAATGCAAAGTCTTCTACAAATAAAGCAAATATTTGAAGTTACTATTAAGGATTCTGCAAAAGACTTAATACACACAGTCCTCACGTGTAAGTACAATATTTGATACACTTTCCCTATCCCTGGAGAGGACTGTTTTGCCCTGACAGAGCTGGTCATTCTGCAATAATGACCATGCATGACCAATAATGACCAGTAATTACCAATGCAATAATTTCACCACAAAGAGAAAATCTCCCCAGAGCAGCAACAGAAGAACATGGATAAGAAAAATTATGTTGAAGACAAGCAAACTAAGATGTTTTCTAAAACTTATGCTTGAATTTATAACCAAATCTAAACCGAAAGTGGTACAGATGAGCTATTTGCTTTGTTTTCCTATCCATGGTTTTACTTATATTAACACGGCAAACACCAAAATTACTGAAAATGCTCCTTCACCTACTTGCCTGCAAGTTGTGCACTTGCAGCCACTGCCAGGGCTGGAGAGTAGCTTTCCCAAAGCACATCTGCTAGTCAAATAAAAAAATGTGAGGCTTTATAAGCAAGGCTTGCATTACCTTTAAGTCTCTCGGAAAACGAGTGGCATTGCCTCTAACACTTCATTGCAGTGCCTCAGATTTCAGGTAACTTATTTCAGGTAACTATTCAGCTTAAAAAGAACAAACCATCATGGTTGGAGTTGATGATTCAAAAGTGGACTATACGAAAATCCCTGAAAGTGAGCAAGCTATTGTTTTGTTTGGTTTTGTGTTTGTTTTTTCTATTTTGTAACAATTTGCTTATCTGCAATAGCAGAAAAACTATGAAGCTGAATGGTTACAGGGTGTCATTTTTCATATGGCTGATATTGGGCTATTATTTGAGGTGTCTATAATTTAATTTAATATTAAAATTACTGAAAATTAAGCCCTCTTAAGGGCAACTAAGAAGCAGCTATTAGGGAAGTAAAAATTTATTAATAAAAAACGTCTAGATAAAGTTAAATCTTTTGTGGTCCACTGCCCACAAATCAGTAGGATTAGCCCAAGATCAACACACATCTGAAATTCATTATTGGTGTATTAAAATGTAATAGTAATAGCCTAAGAAGAGAGCTCCTATTCTGAACTACTTATATTACAGTAGCAGCATGTATGGCCTAACAGGACTATTATGACAAGGACAAACATGCCACAGTATAAGTTTGCTTTTGCCTTTTTTTTTTTTTTCTTCCCTAAACATACAAAATGTGCCCTAACACCTCTTTTTTCAAAACAAGGCAGGTGAAGTTTAAAAAGAAAAATGCCATTTTCCAGAATAGACTTGCAGCATGGTCACAGCATGTGGCTGCTTGGCAATAAGAGCTGACCCTCCCCATGTGTTTGCTGAATGCCCATTCCAACAACCTGTGCCACCAGGAAATCTCTCTGCTCCTGCACAGCTTTGCAGCCAGTACTGAAACAAACAGAGAATGGTAAGGAAGACACTGTATGCCCTGGTCCCACCTGCTCAGATCGGGATTGCCCTAATGCTAAAAATCATCTATTCTGGGTGGACTCTATTGCAAAGAAGAGGGCATAGGGTTTTACCAAGAGCCTGAAAAAAAAATGAGCACCACACACAACAACTGATGTACAGCTGTGTGCACTTGCCTTCAACTTTTTTACACAGTGGCAGGCTGTGTGATTCACCACACCATCCACCCAAAAAACATCAACTGCCTCCAAGGCTATCATCACACCAGTGCAAACGTTTCACCCTCCTCCTAACCAACAGCCACTGATCTGATAAAGCATTACTCCCAACAGAAAGCAAGGTGGTCTTCCCCTCAGCCCCACACTTACAGGGTCTGACCTCCTCATCTCTCTCACCAGCAACCAGCAGAGCAGCAGACTGGGCTGGGCTCCTCCCCAGCTCCTCCTGCACTGCAGTAGATAAGGAAGCAGAGAGACAGCCTTGGCATCAGTACCACCACCCAACAGTGGGCCAAAAGGAAGAAGAGAGGGGAAAGAAGGATGAAGGAAAGAGTGGGAAGACACCAGGAGATCCATCCCAGAGCCACACTGAGATACAGGCAGGTCTCCCTGTGAGGAAGCAACTGAGTCGGGCAGGTGAGCCATGTGCCACAGACAGCCCCAGTGTCAGGTCCAGCACCCATCCAGCACAGCAAGAGGGAGAGACTGAGGCAGATTTTCAGGCACATTTTCAGCTGACACTGCCACAGAAAGCAACAGGGAAACCAATCAGAGAATGATAATTGGTAAATTGTCAACTTGGCAAAAATAAAACAGAGGTGTTTTTAATCCAGAGTGGTCTTCTGGTGCAACCTGTGGGGCTGCACAAGGCAGGGGACAGCACCAGGACAATGGAGAGGGCAAGACAGCCTCTTCCTCCTGAAGCACAGAAACTATAGAAGTTAAAAAGAAAGGAGATGCCATCAAATAGTACTCAAGAGATCTACAGAAGTGACAGAAAGCTCAGAAAATGGGAAAAGAAAGTGAATTACTAACAGAAGAAAGAGGACATCAAAATGTAATACACAGTCCATCATTCCATTTAAAACAGGTCATTACATGTAAGACAGTTTACTCCAGCAGCACATATCCAGAAATACAGCTTCTTCACAGACACTACTCCCTGTGCAAACAATAACCTCACAGCTCCAGCTGGGAGGAGACCATCACTCCCTGCTATTTTTACCAACATAGAAACTGGGGTAAAGACAGCCTGTGTGCCTTCTTAGCACAGCATGAACCATACGAAAGCACAAATGCCAATTCTCAATTACCACGTCAAGATTGTCTTTACTTCTCAAAGCCAGATTGTCACTCATGGATGAAAAAGTCAATTTCAGGCCTGTGTACAGGCTGACATACAGATCAAACAGTCACTGATCTGACCATAGGCACCTTCCAGCCCAAGAGGGCTCACAACAATGAAATACATACCAATAGGGTTTTTTAATGCAAGCAGACAAGGTTTTGATCTTGAGTGGGACTGCAACAGCATATCAGAGTAATTAAATCTGGTCACATATCACCTTTAAAATATTTCACTTAAGGTCAATTAGAACCTACACAAAGGACAGAAGAGTTTGACAGTTCTCTGCAGAAGGTAGAAGGACCATCTGGTTTGCTGTTAACTCCAGATCCTAGAAACATCCTGGTTAGCTCCTCAGTCCAGTGTGAAACACAGTACATCTGGCTAGGCCACATTTCAGAAAGGTCTGAAATCAACTTAGAAATAAATTTAAAAATGGATAGTTGACTCATTTACTACCTCAGCACTGGTATGCAACATGCCAGGAGAAAAAGAAACCAAAACCAGTATTTTACACCCTGTATCAGCAGACAAGCAAAACAATTTTGCAGAGGGATTAATATTCTGGAAGAAGCAACCCATACTAGGACACAGATTTCCCTAATAGCATTAAATACAAAGTTCAGCAAGGCAAAGTTCATCAGTGAGTGAATTACAACACATAAAACAGAGATAAAAGACTAAAGCAACAAGAGTTCAGCCTGCCACCCTGGCTGTGCCTGGCAGAAGTGTAAGGAAGCAAAGGAAGAATATCCCTAGTAGTTCCTTCCAAAAGGATGCATCTTCAGCTACAAGAGGTGCTGCAAATCTGCAGACCTTCTAGCAATCTTGCCAGGAAGCATTTTTTTTATTCCAGTTTCACAGCCTCTGTGTTCCCTGCATGTTTTTCCTTAGGGAATTTCACCTAAGCATACCGGGTAGGGTATGCGTATCTCACTTCCACTCCTTGACTGCTAGGGATTATAAAGCATACATTTATTTCCTTAGGCATCCAGTAAAACTTAAAATTAGCAGTCCCTAGTTTAAAATTTTAAGTAGGACACAACAACAGCGATTTATCAATTAAAACCAGAAGTTCACCAATATAAAAGCAGGTTTTGGTGCAACCAGTAAAAACACCCATTTTGTGCACACTGTAGAAACATGTTACTTTATGGAAGTGTATGAAGGATGACCAAAAAGCTTTTTTTCCAATAACCATAGTTTTTTTCTTTTTTAGTATACATTCAGACTTCTGCTTCTTTTGTAAAAAAAATAATTTTGAAACTATTACAAACTTAATGAAAGCAACTTTGCTTTTACAAGCTAGGACCAAATATGTACCCTAGGAAAGTCTTTGTGACATTTTTCAAATACTTCTGGGAGAGTAAATTCAATGACAATCTAAATGATCAGTGGTACTTGATAAATCTTAGAGTGAAAATATTGTTTCAGAGGACAGCTCCTTTCAAACAGTTCAAGAACTCACAGACTCAAAACTACTTGTCAGTTTTTCATTTTGAGACATTTTCTCAATGGATACTCAGTTTTAATAAAGATGTTTTAAAAATAAACACTATATAAAACAAAGTTGTTTTTTAAACATATATTCTGGCTTTAAGTCAATTTTTATTATTTTCAGTAAGAAGAAGCAGAAGGGAAAAAAAACAAAACAAAACAACCTGCTGATCCTAGACTATTTTTCATTCTTTTCCTGGCTTAGCCACCACCCAGTTATCTGCTACACAAGCATACCATCAGTATCATGCCACTGCTTTCCAAGAACTGGACTGTCAGAAATTATGACACTAAGAAGACAAGAGTCTTTTCTGAAGGCTGAGTCACCTCTGAAGTGTCTTAAGAGTTCTTCCATGGCACCAGACTCAGCTTCTGCCTCTTGACTGGACACGAGATGAAGTTGTGGCCAGAAAGGAACTGTATGGATCTCACAGGCTCAGTTCTCTCCAGCCACTCTGGCTTTCCCCTGAAGCAGATGTTGTAACTACAAGTCTAAAGTATCCACTAAACCCCCAAGTAATTTTGGAGTCTCTGCACCTTAACTGCTTGGTCTCTGAGGGAACTACCAAACTACTCCCTTGCTACACCTTTACCTTCCAATTTCTCTTCCATGTCCGGAGCACTCTTTTATAGACGCAGCAAAAATCACAGGATCAGCAGTAAATCCCCCCTGGCAGTCAGGAGAGGTCAAAGTGCCCAGCATCAGCTGTCACTCCCAGGGCTGCACTATCACCCTAGCAAGGACCCACTGGGACCTGATATCATCTACTGCCCCAAGCAGCTCCAGTCCATGGGGTCAAACACTCTCCCAGTGATCAAAGGCAAAAGGTTCAACACAAACGCTTGACTGAGCTAACTGCATCACACGTATGATTCTCCCAGCAGCTGATACCTATCTACTCAAAGCAAAATATGCCCTCTTTCTCATAGGTAAAGGCTGGAAAATCTCCTCTTACTTGCTAATTACATACCATACTCTTCCTATCATATGGCTTTCCTTCCTTCTGGATTACTAATGCACATCATATATAAGAGCACATGCACCCCATCTGGAGTACAGTGGTCTATGCAGGTCCAAATGCTCCTTAACATGTCAGATGGGAAGCTCAAAGGCCTTTTCTCCAGAAGCCCTCAAAATCAAGGATTAAGAGTGGCATCCATGTGATTTTTTTTTTCTGCTCAATGTCTATTTCTTTGAACCAGAAAGCTAAAAAATTTGATAGTATAATTTATGCACATCACCTAACAGTACTGTCCCTTTTTTCTGAGGCTTGACTTCTGCATTTGACTCATTCTGCTGCTTTAGCAAAAGGATAATAAAAAAGCAAGCACCTAAATCTTAAAAATTTGCTGCTTCCACCTGTGACAAGTGAAATGAACAGTCACCAGCATGAAGGAAAAACTGAGCAAAGAAACAAACAATCAAAAAGCCCTTTCTCTCATTTCTTCCAACTTGCTCAACTAAAGTTGTTCTGGAAGGCATCTTTTTACTGATGACTTTTAAATGTAAGAAACAGGGTGGTTTTTAAGGAAACTTGAAGCTTTTTTAATAGGCTACTCCAAATACATGTGGCTCTAATTCTGTCAAAGACTCTGGCCTGAAGCAGTACATCCAGCAGCTCATGTATCTACAGTCCTGCATTTCTTATTTCAGAGTCTTACCGACAGATTAAAAAAAAAAAAACCAAACCAAAAACAGCAGAAAGAAACCTGTGATAGAATCCAAGAAATGAGAAAGCCAGGAATTATAGGATGGAAATTAAGGATTTGCTAATTACCTTTTTCTTACTCAGGGCAGCTGCAAATACATGGACCTCAAAATCCACTATTTCTCATTCACATCCAAAACAGCTCTTTACAAAAACTTCTGTTTTCAAAGCACCTTTGCACTTACATGCAAACCTATATATTTGTTGAAGCTAAACCTAAGACATAAATAATGAGACTACATCCATACTCCTTATGCACTTGCCACAAAACTGACAAAACAAGAAGCCCACCCCAAAGGAAGATACTGTGGTGTACCTGCACAGAAGCCAGTTAGCTAATTGTTAATACTAATTTTTTTTCTTAAAAAAAAAAAAAGTAGGTTAGCAAGCTCCCAAGAGAGCCCATTAACCTAGAATTAAAAACTGAATAAAACAATGTTTTGGGAAGAAACTCTCTCCTTTATGCTTCAAGATGCTCAACTCTCTCTACTTCATTCAGCTCTGGAGAAAATTCTGAATACTCTATGCCCATTAACTTCTGTTCATACCACTGCTTTAAGGTGCTTTGCTTCTAGAGGCTTCACATCAAATTTCAGTAGCTTTAGCTGATTTCCCTAGGGCACACTGGCACTCAATGAGATTGAGACGCTGCAAGCTCTCAGGTTTTGCTGCTACAGGAAAAGGAAATCCCCATGATTTCACCACATAGTAAAATAAGCCAAGGGAATGAAAATTAATATGGAAAGAAACCAGTAAATTCTAGTCTAGAATACCTTTGCTAGATACTCTTCATAAAGTCACATTATAACATTCCTTCAGTATACAGAGCACACACAGATTGGTGTTTATGTATGGCAACAAACCAAAACAGTTTAAAAGATGCGCACAAACCAGTGTCTGTTTAGGCAAGTTTCCTGAAGCATTACAGTATGACAATAGAAGGATGTTTTCATCCATGCAAGTGAACCTTGTAAACTATTCTTTCAGAAAACAAGCTCATTTTTGGAAATGAGTAATAACTAGAAAAATGTTCAAGCATTTGAATGGAAAAAAAAAAGAAACCTCAAACCACTTTTTCTTATTTCCTATCCGGGTCTAAAGAATTCCCAGTCTTTCAGTAATATTTTTATTATTGCCATAGTAGCCAGTTACTCCATCCACCTCCAGAGAAAAGTAGGCAGGTGGAGATATTTTTTCCCTAAACAACATCTTTCCATATTTCTGTCTATTAACAGAAACCTCAGAAACCACCCTGAGACTGCTGCCACCTGACTACCTCTCAATAACCAGAGTATGCTTAGCTTAGGCATGCAGTGAAAAATTTTCATCAAAAACATAGCAGTCCCCAGCTGGAAAATCCAAGTTCTGTATTTGTGCAGGGAAAATGCCAGCTTTCAGTAGGTTACCCCTCTTTTCACAAGGAAAGGAAGAAAAAAAAATGCCCTATGCAGGTAGGAACTTGGGAACATGGGTAAGCAAAACCATCAGCATCAGCTATCAGGAGCAGCAGGAATTCTCCCATCCCGTTTCTATCCCATCTTTGTCATGAGGCACAGGAGCCCTAATGTAATGCAGGGATAAGACAAGAAGAGTTCCAATGGGACAGAAAGAAGGGGAAAGAAGCATTGCAGTGCAGAACAGACCCATCACAACCATCCCCTTGTCACCCTCAGGCCCTTCTGACAGTTCCAGCAGAGTTTGTGTTTCATCTACTCGCTCTCAAACCCAAGAGAAGGACAAAGATGGGAGATAATTGAGAAAAGAGTTTCTGGCAAACTGCAGCCATCAGAGCATGGCAGTGTTACCCATGTTTATTTTAAGTCTTGTGATCGTTCTGGCTGGCATGGCACTGAAAAGTGTACCCACATTAATGCATACCAAAGGAAGGAATTGTTTCACTGGTAGATGTCCAAGCATTTTAATCTGGACGGTCAGAGGAAACAAAATGTGTATTTAAAAAATAATCTGTGATGCTATTTACCCAACCTTTCAAAACAGAGGAGGTCTAATATTAACAGAAACAGCAGGGTTGAGGCTGCAGTTCTTAAGAGCTTTATTTTTTATCTGATTTTGAGAAATAAGGCAGGATATTTATTGTGCCAAAGCCAGACATTAATAAACCTTTGACTTTAAATCTTCTCTGCCTTCCTCCCCAACTCAGTGCACATTAACACTAAGACTACATTACATAAGGCTACTTAAGTTTGCAAACTCTGGAATGGAAAATTGTCGTTTAAAGAAATTAATTACAAAATATACAATAAAGAAGAATTAATAAACACAGATTTTTTGTTTGTGAAAGCCGTGAAAAGCAAATGCAGCTTAGAAATGTGAAGAAAGAGCATTTCAGTCTTGTATATGCACTTTTCTGGTTTAGTAAACATGAAGATCAGGTGAGAAAATTGTAAGCTACAATTAATGAAAAATTATTTAACATGCAGCAGAAAAAAAAAATGGTAGTCTAATTACAATTCAGTATTTCCTAAATCAAGAAACAAAACTAGCTTCAATACTCTTGTTTTCATGTGAGTTTTGCTTACCTTTGCTCCTGTGGATGTTCCTCCACATCCTCCTCCGAATCAGCCTGACAAACAGAAAAAATACTATGTAAAAATCTCAGAACTGCAAAAGAGTGCACAGGGTATTTGTATTATTTATAACACCTCCAAAGATGGACTCTCAGGTGATGTGCTTGCAAAAAAAACTTCAGAAATCTAAAATTCCTATAGCAATTCTTTTACCATTCAAGTAAGGTGGATTCTGGCCATCCTATTTGAGGTTTCAGCTCATTTTGCCAAGATAAATGGTGACTTAACATGGCTACTCCATTTTGTCAAAAAAAAAAAAAGAGTTGACTGAACAGACTCATTTTCCATTTATACAAATGCATCTATACAAGATTCCAGTCACACATACAATCTCAACCTAAAAACAACAGTTGTCCCAAAACTAGAGGAAGACTGCTTACTCCACCTTCAAATTATCTGCCCTCCATCAGAAAATTTCATTAGTCAATACCTAAGGAAACAGAATGCAGAGTACCTTGAAATTCAGATCACTTGTTAACACCAAACACAAAGGCAAGGTACTACATTCCAACAGGGATGGTGAGATCCCAAACCCAGACCAGCAGCACATACAAAAATTGGAGGGAGAAGAACTGTTAAAAACGCCAACATCTTAGCTCAGTTACTGCACTAAGGTAATTTTTGAGACACTCAGCTAACAAACTCTGCCATCCTGCAGCTCACAGTGAACCACCTTGAGCTGTCTACAGAAATAAACTCAAGCATTGGTTCAATGAATTCCCTGCAGGAAATCCATTTAAAACAAGCAGGTAGCTGCTCTGAACCAGCAGAGATCTCCAGAAAAGCTTTTGGTACTTCTCAAAATGGAGCAAGTCACAGCCACCCAACCCACGCTGATAAAAACAGGGACAATTTTAGGGAGATTAACATTTTTCAGGAAGAGGTCACAGTTATTTTGTCAGGAACAGCTGGTAAGTTTTCCCAGCAACCACTTCTGCAAGTGATGGTTCCACAAGGCACAAGCTACATATGTTAGCAATGAAAAGGTAGGAAAAAAGGCTTTGGGGAAGGGCTTTTTAAAAGGGCACACAGCAATAGGACAAAGGGTAATGACTTTAAACTGGAAGAGAGTAAATTTAGCTTAGCTATCAGTAGGAGAAATTATTTAGTGTGAGACTGGTGAGACAGTGGAACAAGTTTCCCAGACCAGGTGTGGATGTCCCATCCCTAGAACTGCTCAAGGCCAGGTTATTCAATGCCCCCCCAGATGGGGCTTTGAGCAACCTGGTCTAGAAGGAGGTGTTCCTGCCCATGGCAAAGGGGTTGGACCTAGATGATCCTTAAGGCCCTGGCAACCCAAACCATTGTATGATCTTACAGAAAACAAACAAAAACCTTTTAATATTAAAAGAATGCACCTTCTTCCACCCCTCCTACACATTTCCCATGTAAGTGCATCACAGAACAGGGCCCAACTAACCAGCTTTTACTCTACCTCCTTTTTTCATTACCTACTGGAAAAAAAAGAGAGCAGGCAGCCCCACTCACCTACTGAGACTCATGAAGAGGGAAAAAATTACAACCACACTAAGGCAGTAAATATGGTTGTTATTATTAATATTAACATTATTATCACTAAAATAATGAAATTATGTCTAATATTGTTACAGGTCTTGCCAAAAGGTACCAGATGCATCTAAAGTCAATCTTTTGCCACAAGCAGCTCATCCAACAGAAGCAGCACAGCCTTCACCACAGCATAACCAAATCATAAAGACCAACAGGGAAATACAAATTAATTTGAGGACTTGACAATTTCTTTGTATGCCTGCCCTTAAAGGGATTTTGAAGACACTGTGATAATTGTCCAGGTTCAGCAGCAATCACATGCCTCTTCAACACACACCTCCCTACAAGAGGTCCTAGCACCTGGCCCTCAGAAAGACCTGGCATCTCCTGTAATGACTGAGCAAAGCCTCACTGTTAAACTCTACCAGTAGGGCACAACAAACTCATTTTCTGTTTTCCAGCTTCTCCAAGCTCCTTTTGTACTTCCAGAACCTGAGTACAATACCGAGCAGAACTAAAGAACCCCTCATCCAACTCCTCCAGAAAGAGCTGCTTTGCCACAACAGGCTGGGGCAAGCTATCATCATTTTAAATGGCTTTACTCCTCCTTTAAATGGCTTAACATCTGCCAGGCATCTGAAACCTGGGACCATATCATTGGGCAGTGCTCACCCTTAACACTGGCCATCTTCATTTCACAAAAATAAAGTCTCACTCATGTAAGATCAAAAAAAAAAACTTTTTTTAAAACACCATTGACTACAAGCATGCACACAGAGCCCCATTTCCAGCTTTGTTCTATCTTCTGTATGCTAGAGGCTACATGTATACTTAGACTGAGCATTTAAAAAAAAAAAAAAACAAAAAGCTTTCTCAAACTGCCATGATCACCAGACAAGTACTACAGGGGGATGGAAGGAAGGGAACAATTCCTGAAGCCAAAATGCAGGTCCTAGCAGCCTATCCATGCACGGAAAACAATCCCCTTTCTCCAAACCTCATCCTGAACATGGGCAGGTGCTTATCATCTTGTGCTTGAAAGCCCCTGAAAGGGCCCCTTATGTCACACAAGTCATGAGAGCCTGGGCTGACAGTTTCTGCATAATCTGCATGGCCAACCAGCTCCAACTCCTATCAGCACCATACAGAACTCAGCTGAGAGGCCAGAGGAGCCTTTTAACAGCCCAAAGAGGAATACAATCTCTCAGTCTGTCTCAGGCTTTCACACAAACTGTGTGGCTTCAGACAAACCCTGCTTTGAAGTCGGTGACTCTATACATTCAATTTGTGCATAGCTGATGGGATGCACCTCTGCTAATGACATACCACGGTGCCACATATATCGGATACACATTCAACATCAAGGTCTTCACCAGCTTTCAAAACCAATTAACCTTATTAGCCCCTGAGCTGCACTGAAGAACAGGAACTGAAGACAAGTCACTACTACATGGGGAAAAAAAAAAATAACTAAAAAATTCTTCAGAACCTTTGAAACCCAGGCAGCAGTTCTGTATTTGCCCAGTGTCTGTAACAGGTGATGGCACCGTAAATATTGTGGCATCTTTCTTTTTCTCCAAAATTCAAGCACCTGAACTGTTATCACAATGATCTGAAACAAGCAGTCACTGTAATCTCTAAAGTATCTGCAAGGAAATTGAATTGTACATAAGGCGTTCCTGTAATGAAAAATCTTGTTCATCTCCTACATGCAACACATAGGAACTAGTGGAAAACCTATCACACCAGACAGACACACACAAAAAAAAAAGTGTGGTATACATTGCCTTTGATGACTTACTATCATTTTCAATCGTGATAACAAAACCTACTACTTAACCTTTCATTTTAAAGTATCTCCTTCCTTGAAACTGAAGGAGTTGAAAGAAAGCACTGAATGCCCTGCTCTGCAGGTACCCAACCTGCTTGCTCCTGCCTTTAGATGCTCATGGCTGTAACCAAAGCTATTCCCGACAGACAGAAACATGCCACTATGACCCCCCAACACGTCTTTTAAATGGTGTCCACCATCAACAGCAAAAAGCATTTGTGCTTCTTCTTCCATATACTTGCAGCTGTGGAGACAGCAGGCCTGATACTCTTCCTCCTGGGCTTTTCCTTTGGCTCCTTACTCTCCTCTTACCAAAAAAAAAAAAAAAACCAAAAAAACACCAAACAAAAAAACCCACCCAAACACCTCCCCACCCCCCCCCCCCAAAAAAAAAAAAAAATTACAGCTAGCTGCATTGCACTGAAGTGCTTCAACATGGCTGTTTATTTCTGGCGGTTTTTCAGCGTTTAATAGTGAAGGGCTTGGGTGTCAAGTCCCACACAAAGGAGCTTTCCTCCCAAGCATTTCAGTTAAGTAAGTTATTAACAAGTTACAAACAAACAAGCATAACCCACAAAATTATAAGAAGTCTGAATAAAAACCACAACGGCTCTAATCAAGCCTCTCACATTTGAGATTTCCATGTCAAAACCTCAATGGTTTTCCAAGTATCTCCCAACAATCAGGGCAGGCAAGGTTTTGTATTTTTCCAGATTAAGGACAAATGATGAGAAGAAAAACAAAACCAAAAAACCAGCTACAACCCCCAGGGACATCTGCTATAAAAAGGTCAAAGCAAGGAGGAGAAGGAGAGTAAGGCAGGAGCTCTCTGGCTACCCAGCATCTCACACCACCTTCATCAAGAAAAAGGATCTAGGCACAGGGGAACATGGACACCACATCTGACCAGGAAACTCAGCAAAAAGGCAACCCAGGAAGAGACGCAACAACACTGGAGGAAGCTGCAGAATTGTGGAAGACTATCAGCAAGCCAGATACAGCCAACTCCTCCTCTCCAGCGTGCAAGCCCACGCACAATGCTCCGGGCACCCATCAGGCCCAGCTGTGGAGCAGAGCAGTAGGGGAGCCATCCCAAAAAGGTGTCAGGGGAAGACAAAAATCAAAAGAACACAAGCATGGGAGGGGAATCTAAAAAAAAAAGCAAAAAAAAAAGACAGACAAAGCACAAATACATATAAGAGGGAAGCTGGGAGGGGGCATGCAAGCAGCACAAACAATGAAAGGGAAGCAAGAGGAAACAGAAGGTAGAAGGACCAACCGGGGTGGAGGCGCGGGGGGCCCTGGGCGGCTGCGCTCCAGCATGCAAATTCATGCAGTTCCCATAGACAAAGCAATGCTGTGAGAGGCCTGGAAAGCAACTACGAATATTAAAATGCTTTGTGGTCCCATTCCCACCACCCCACCCCACCCCCGCCTCTTAACACGACATCTTTATTCGGTTTGTGCTCTTGGAACAAAAGCACACGTGGGCAACCTGACGGCTGAATGGGCTACCAGCCCGGGCAACTTTCATACTCAAATTCTGCAGGCAGCAAGGAATGCTCAAAACTGCTCTGTCACAGGCAGCTGATGATGCATGGAAAATAAGATAATAGTGCAAAGCCAGGACAGAAAGAAAAAGCATCCATCAGACGGCATTGGTAATCCGCCAGGAACAGGCAAAAAGGCTGGGCAGACAGTGCAACCTCACCCATACCCCTGCTCAGAGCCTGTCACAGACGGAAGGGAGGTGCTTTGGATGAGGAATACACACCGTTCCTTCCCTGGATTTTTCACCTCTGCCTACAAAGACCTCACTCCCACCCACCCTCCTCCAAAACGGAACAGGAAGAACCAGATAGAGGAACCTGGGCCACTTCCCATTCCCTTCCTCAAGACCTATCTGAATGAAACAACCCTTGGATATTTCCAAACAACATTTATGACCCACTCAAAGGCAGGGAAGCTCTTCCTCTTACTAGGCCCTCACCATCACATCACCACTGCTGTGGTACACTGAGCAACAACCCTCTGTGAGGCTTTAAGTGAGAAAGAGAACGTGGACAACCTCCTCGTAGCACTAAGTCAGACCATTTTTTTTAGTGGAACATGGAGACTAAGAAGCAATAAACCTCTTGGAAGCTTAAACATCCCTCTGACAAAGAAATGCAGTCAGATGTTAACAGATGAAGCAGTGTTCCAAATCACCAGAGCTGACGAAGGAGTCTCCTCCGATGCCCCCCACCAACCCAGAGTGGTCAATCAGCAGGGCAATGATGCTAAGCTGCCTTCAGGACCTTGCAGACACCACAGGGGATCATGGAAGGGTGGGTGACCCTCAGCTCCTTAGGTACTCACAGAAGAGCCATGACCAGGCATTGGAATGGGCTGCCCAGGGAGGTGGTGGATTCTCTGTCCCTGGAGGATTTTAAGAAGAGACTGGATGTGGCACTCAGTGCCATGGTCTGGGAACCATGGTGGTAGTGGATTAAGGGCTGGACTTGATCTCAGAGCTCCTTCTCAACCTGGCTGATTCAGATCAGAATGGTGCTACCACTCCACAGAAGTGGTGTTGGAAGGGCCCACCACCATCTCCACTGGGACAGAGGGAAGTCCCCTTTCCTCCTCCCACCAACAACCGGAAAAGGTGGATTCATATTCAGCTACAAGCCTCAAGCCTGAGAGGTGCTGTGTAAAGCCCAAGTCTGCAAAGGAACAGAAATTTGGGCATTGGGTTGGGCCTGGAATCAAGCTTCCTTTGGTCTTAAAACCTGCTTGAGGAACGCAAGCCCTTCTGCTTCCGCTTGAGCAGTGAACAGCACATCAGAAGCTGCTGGGGTCCCCAGGCTCAGAGGGGGCAAACTGGCACTGCCAAAACAGCCACTGCACCACTAGTGCCCAGAGACTGGGCTCGTGTGGCTTTTGACATTCATCTTTTATTTTAATGAACCTATTGTGATTTTCACTTCTTGCTTTGTCACAACTGAAACTGAAAGACTTCTTTGCTTTCCTGCAAGCCTAACGTAGCATCTAGAGAAACGACAGAAGAGCATCATCCTCAGATTTGCCTTTCCTTGCTGCAAGGACTTGTCAGGATCATCCGCACCACCACACCAAGCTCAAGGGCAACTGATGCCTGCGTCTGCTTCAGTCATGCTGGAGTTTTTATTAAGGATGCTGAAGAGCAAAGTGTTTTCCAACAGAACCTAATCTCAGGAAGTAAACATCACGTCATCATCACTCAACCGCAGCTTTGCAATGAGGAGCAACGATAAATGACTGCATTACACAGTTCTACATTTAATGCATCTTAATGTCTTCAAGGTAAAGACTGCACAAGCAAAAAGCCAAGTTCCTTAAGTATCCCTGGGAACAGAGACTCTGCATGTTCCCTTAGCTACTACCACATCTACACCAAACAAATTCTGAACAGCATCAGATACACATAAACATTTTTAAGTGTTTTTATACACAATAAATAGATAACACTTTCTTAGCACCACAACGCAAAACACTGGGCACTGGTAAGCAGCATCAATTATTAGCTAGCTGAGGAGAGATCTAGCACTGCTGCTGCTTTTCCCTGTATTAATGGGTACCAACGGCTGAGCAGTGAACAGAGAATGACAAAATGGCTTAAGAGAAATAAATTACTCTCTTTTCCTCTCACATAATCTCACGTCTCTAAGGACTGCTTCTTCCCATTTAGGAGCCTGGTGCCTTGAAGTCTAGGAAGGGCCAGATCGACATATGGCAGAGTCTGTCAGGGCAAGCTAAATGACTGCCTCGAATGCCATAAACTCCAGACCATCGCCTCCCGCACCCTCCCTCCCCGCTCACCAGCCCAGCCATGTATTTCAGGGGCTCCTCTTCCCACACGGAACGTTACAAATCGCGTTAGCACTCAACAGCGGCTAAACAAAGCCAAAAAAATATGCTACGGTGAGAGGAACTACAAATGATGTGTCATTTGAGGAGAGAAAAATGGCTTCACCTGAGCAGGTCTGAGATATAAATAAATACATGCATATGCAGTATACGCACATTCAGTATGGACCGCGCACAAACGCACTGATTTACCAAAAAAAACAAACAAACAAAAAACCCCGAAGAGCTATAAAACCACAGTCGGTCGCAGCCTCGGCAGCGGTGGAAGGTGAAGCGGTGGGGACGGGGCTGCAGCCTGACAGCGGCCGTGGCCACCGCCAGCTCGGCCCGGCTCGCCCCCCGCCACGGCCCCAAGCCCACCCCCTCGGGGCCCAAACCCACCACCTCGCCCTCCCGGCCACCAACACCACCCCCACCCCGGGCGCCCCCTCACCTGGGCGGGCAGCAGGAGCTCCCCCTCCTCGGCCTGCCACAGCTCCACCACGCCGGGGATGGGCTCGATGGCTGCGGGGACAGAGAGACAGAGAAACCGCAGATGGAGCGGTCGCACTCGCAGGGACCGGCAGCGTGGAGCCCGCAGGCGGCGGCCCGGGGCTCCCCGAGCCGGGGCAGGCCCGCAGCGGGGCCCGGCTGACACTGTGAGGCGGCTGGCTCCACGGGGCTCAGGGCCGGGGAGGAAAGGGGAGGGATGCGAGCCACATCCCGGCTCCCTTTGTGTCCCCTGCCTGCCACCGCGGCACCAGCCCCAGGGACGGCGGCGGGGGCGGCGGCCCCGCTCTCGCACGCCCGGAGCGGGCAGAGGCGCTACCCCTCCCGCTCCCTCCTTTCCCACCCTGCCGCCTGCCTCACCTTGCCCCTGCGCCTCTCCGGGCCGAAAGCAGGGCAGGAGAACGTGGAAGACTCCCAGGAGGAGGTTCATGGCCGCGGCCGCGCGGCAGTAGCCGCTCTGCTGCGGGAAGCGCAGCCCCGCCATGCCGAGCCGCGCCGCGTCGTGCTGCGGCTGGGCGGGGGCTGCGGGGAGGAGGGGGGGGAGGGCGGGCGGGGCCGCGGGGGATGGGGGGGCGGGGACAGAGCAGCCCCCGGGATCCACCCACCGCCACGCCGCCCCGCCACGTCCCGCCACGCCCACGGACACGCCCCTCCCCGGTCACCACGCCTCCGCTGAGCGCGTGGTGACCGGGCCCGGTGGGGGGGGGGGGGGTACCCCGTCATTCCCCCTCCCCCCCCAAAAATGTTCCGCGATCTCCTTCCCCTTCTCCCGGTGCGACCGGAGGTGCCCGACCCACACCGCCCCCACACCCAAAACGCGAGGGAGGCGGGGGGGGGAGGTGTTGGGGGAAAATGATGCAAAAACGGAGCTGTGGCCGCGTGTGTGGGGCGGGCGCCTGGCTTGGGGGGAGGAGCGGGAGTTCCCCGCCGTACCCCCTGCGGGATGCTCGCCGGTGCTCCCCTGTAGTTTGTTTGGTTTTTTTAGGGGAAAAAAAGCATTAAAAGCTTCGAGTGCAGGAAGAAAAACCAGGATGCAGCGGGAAAAAAAACACAGAGAGCGAGGGCAGGGGGAAGACAGAAACGACCAGAAAAATCTCCCCGATCCTATGACCTCTGGGCAGATGTTCTTAGGGCTGCTCAGCAAAGCTGGGTGCTGAGGGGACACCAGTGCTGTGCTGATCCCCTGTGGCTTTAGGTCACTGTTCTGGTGCCTGAATCTTCCTGATGGGTCTCTCCGGTAATTATGGCGTTTAATAAAACACGTGAAGAGCAGAGCCCAGCAGTAGCTGATGGTGGCCATGCTGATGACCATGATGGTGGCCATGCGGCTTTAACATGCATCCCACACACCCTTCTAATCGTATGTATAAGCACTGTTCCCTTTTGCTCAAAAGATAACCCCTCCAATGCTTAGGTTACAGGAAAAAATAGTTGTTAAATTAGTTTTGTAAGCCTTGAGGGAAAAAAAAGCTAATACTCCACTAACGAGGTTCTCACAACCCTAAATTCTGGTTCTTTCCTGTTCACACAGTAACTCCCATAAACAATGGAAACATGGTGCTTACTCACCAAAGGCTCATAAATAAACCAAAGAAATGCCAAAAAACCATTTTCAGCCCTAAACTGAGACAACACATGAGGCCAGTTGAGACCTCGGTCCTTGTAGTGGGACAGGTACATGATGCCCTTTCTGCTCAGTGGTTTCAAAAGCCTTTCCCACCCAGAGCCCGTCCAGGTTTGACTGGGTAGAGAGGAAATCTGTGTAGGGAGAGCACGTTCCTGCTGACAGCAAAAGCAGTGCTGACCCCCCCCAAAGGAGAAGACTTTTGCATTCTCCCATACTGCTCGATGTATAGCGATGCAGTCTTGCCTCCTGCACGCCTTCTCCTCTCACTTTATTCTCTCCACCCCTTTTTCCTGCGCTCTGCCTGTTATGTGGCTCTTTTGTTTTCCACTGCATCCTTCCCTGTCTTTAATTACGCTTCCCATGGTTCCGTACGCGGGCAGAGGAGACACTGCCCTGGTTGTATGGCACACCCTATAGCACCTCTCTGCCCCTGAGCACCCCGGCGCTTGCAGAGAAACAGCACCTATTAAAACGGGAATAGTTGGATGCTTCTCTGCTGGGAAATGTGCAGCCCCACACTTAGACAAGGTGCTTGAACAGACGTTCTGGAGGGAAAGGATTATAACGGTGTAAACTTTGTATAAAAACCCCACCAAGCGGACTGCATGGAACCATGAACATAGGATGCATTCAGCAAGGAGCTGTACCCATCACTTTTGCAACTGGTACCAGCTGGAATACCAGTTAGAGCTGTAGACAGACTTAATTTTAAATTATTATCTTTTTCATGCTGATTTTTTTTAAATCGATGTCAGCATAAGCTGCGAGTACGATCTGCCTGACTCTGAGAGCCAGCTCCATTTATGGTGTCTGCAAAAAGGGGTCTGGCTGACAGTGGGTCAGTAGTATCTAGAGGAAAATTCTCCTAGATAGTCCCAGACTGGTTTAGCTAAACAGGTTCTAAACTGTTAGGTGAGAGAGGTGGCCTGAGCTGCAGTCCAACCCAGGACCAGGCTCCCCTGGGACAGGGACTCGAACACAGATCCTACGAGGAGAGGCTGAGGGAGCTGGGGCTGTTCAGCCTGGAGAAGAGGAGGCTCAGGGGAGACCTCATTGCCCTCTACAACTACCTGAAAGGAGGCTGGAGCCAGGCGGGGGTTGGGCTCTTTTCCCAGGCAACTCTCAGTAAGACAAGAGGGCATGGTCTTAAATTGTGCCGGGGTAAGTTCAGACTGGATATTAGAAAGAATTTTTTCACAGAAAGGGTGATCAGACATTGGAACGGGCTGCCTGGGGAGGTGGTGGACTCTTCGTCCCTGGAGATATTTAAAAAGAGACTCGATATGGCACTCAGTGCCGTGGTCTAGTGACTGTGGTGGTAATTGATCAAGGGTTGGACTCGATGATCTCTGAGGTCCCTTCCAACCCAGCCTATTCTATGATTCTATGATTCTATGATTCTTCTGCTGTGAACACCAAGGGACACATCTGCAGCCTTGGAATGGGGAGGCCATAAAGGTTTTTTTGGGTGTGGTAGAGCCACCCCAGTTCAAAGCAAGGCTGAACACTTTCTAGAGGCTTTTTCAGATATGGCAGGCAGGACTGGGAGGAGATCAGAGGCACAATGCAGATGTTGCTATCAGATGGGGAGATAATGTGTTGCATAACAGACATCAGATGGGAACAGGCAACCTAATTATGTTCCCACTCTTGTTCTTCTGTGCATCCTTTCTCCAGCAAGATGTGCCTGGGATTGTTCTTCATGTGAGAGATGAAATGAAATGTACCTGCTGCTAAATAAACACATGGACATGCTCCTAGGTCAGCTTCTGGACAGCCTGGAGAGCTGCCACGCACTGTAGAGCATGCAGCAGAAGATAGGGCAGGGACAGTGCTGGGTGGGCAGAGCAGGAAAGGGATGCTTTGCCTCCCAGATAAGGCTCTAAGTGACTTCTGCAGTCATAAGAGAATGGATACTTGGGTTCCTCCAGGCTCAGACATCTACCTGTATTGGCCTCAGTTGCACAGGAGGGGACTCAGAACACCTGTGCCCTGCAGCACCCACTGCCCCACCAGTTTCAGCCACCGCATCTTCTCTTGGCCATGCTTGGTGAGTACTGGGCCACACATTTGCCTCCCCCGGCAGTGTGTGGGTGCTGTGCTGCTCCTCCTTGCCCACTGCCTGCAGCAGCTGGGCTGGTGACATGCAACCCCATTCTCTGCTCACATCACCTTTAGGGCATCCCTAACCCTCACTGCCCAGTTATGCATACACTGACACTGACACTGCCAGCTTTCTGACTGCATCCAACCTACATTCACCACCTTCTCACTGCTGCCACTTGACTTTATTTAGGGCAGCTTCACTCCTCTACCCTCACTGCAGACCCATTGGTGAGAAGGATTTCACTGCACAGGATACAGAAGGGAGGGAAAAAAATATGTTCCAGTATGTCCCTGCTTGTCCTTTTCTGGAGCCAGTAGATTCACAGAATCACACAGAATCACAGAATCATCCAGGTTGGAAGGGACCTCTGAGATCATCAAGTCCAACCCTTAATCCACTACCACTGTGGTTACCAGACCATGGCACTGAGTGCCACATCCAGTCTCGTCACCCTGCTGAACCTGGAAATCAAACAATCACTAAAACATTTGGATGAGGAACTTGTGGGGCAACACACCAGGAGGGGATGGACTATGCAGCTCTCCCAGCTACCTGAAAATGTGTCAGTGCTCCTCCAAAGCATGCAGACCTTCTGACAATACTGCTTCCCAGCTAGGGAAGATTTTCTTGAGGTTATCAACGTACTAACTATTCATGTGAAACAAATCCTTGCACTCACCTACTTTAAGATTTTATACTTGTTTTTTGATAGTAGGATGTGCTGCTGAAATATTTATTTTTGCTGTTTAACTTTCCTTTGAACTGCAAGGAAAAGGAGGTGAGCTTTACCTACAGCAGTCTGGAGATACTGCTGTCAATTTCTACAAATCATAAAGCACGCAGCAATTAATCCATCCCTAAATGCTATTACAAATCCCCACTGTTTTCAGTGAGGAAGTAGCTACTTGCTTTCAAGAAAGACATAACACTTGACAGAAGTATTAGACAAAATTAATTTCTAGGGGAACAGAGCACCAGCAGAAGCCTTTCTAGTCAAAGTATGCTATCTTTTAATTTGCAGTTATGGATTGCCCCATATGCAGTTAATGCCCAAAATAGGTATACTTATTTATATATATAACTTTTTACAACCTTATAACCTTTTAAGGGTTTTTATTAGGTACCGTTTGAAAGATGGTATGCACCAAAGGTGATATATTTATTTAAAAAAAGCACTTAAGGCAATAACCAGCCAGTTCTGGAGTACTATCTGCTCCTTGCCATTCCAAGCTGTGAAATCAGCAGTGATAAAATCCTGTGTGTCGTGGGCTGAAATACACCCACTCTGGGGTCTCCAGCAAGGCCTCTTCTCACCCTCCCTGGCCACCTTCCTCCCTCAGCAGGCTCAACTTTATCATCCCACAGCTGTATGTCCCCACACCCACCCCATACATCCCAGGCCAGCCCTATCAGCAAGCACAGCAATGGCCAAGTCCCCTCTGATAAGGCTACAAATCATAGAGATTGAGGAGGGATAACGCCTCCCTTGGGTCATCTCCTCACTCAGCTAGTTCAGTCTGCATCAAAAAGTGGCAGCATTCCCCCAGACACCCCTCTCTGACAAATCACTGAAAGCTCAGTCCCACCAACCTCTGCTGAAGGGCTACGTGCTCCCCAAAGACCAGCTCACGGGTGAGTGCACAGGGAGGAAAAAAAACATAAAACAAAAAACTCAGAACAAGAGGACCTGGGAGGACACAGTCATAAATTTCTGTGCTTGGTTCCCCGTGTGACAGCTGAAGATAAGCAGCCCTCCCTTTTATCCCTGGTGTTTGCCCAGCTAGCCTGCTTAGCCAGCCAGCTCCCTGGGACCAGAGCCTCTCCTGCCACCTCAGTGCTTGTGCAACTCCAGCGAGCTGGGCTGCAATCTCCTTCAAGGTGTCTCCACATCATTAGAGTAATAAACCAAGAAGAGAACAAGGTTTTCCTCCTGGTGACAATTACTGTCCTGCAACTCACCCTCTCCCCCTCACATCCCCAGCTAAGATTTTTAGTGAAGCTGGTGAGCACAGCTCTCGCTGGGCTGAGCTTAATTGTTTTTAAAGACTAATTCAGCCTGATCAGAGTGCCTGGGACAAAGCCTGCCTTAGCAGCATAGTTAAAGAAGTCCAAATTGTTTCTAAAACCTCACGCTGGCAGAATTTTTGTAATTAACGACTGGTTGTCACTGTTGGGGCTTGCTGGGAAGAAATAGCTCTCATCTTAGGCACCTGATCTGGGTCAGCAGCCAGATGGGAAAGTGAACGGGCAGAATGGCACTGCCCCAATATGCTGTTAATGACACCTTACTCATTACCACGGGTGACAAACATTGTGCTCTTGTTTCTAAGCAGAATTTTTGCCAGCTCTCTTTGACTTTCTAGGCTGTGATTAAACACAGTCAGAAAAAAATAGAGTGCTTACCTGGCCTACTTTTTATGTTTCTTCCCTTCCTTGTGCATTTTTCATTGGAAAAATTGTCACGGTAAAAACAGCATCTATATGATCACATAGAAAAGTTGTTGAATGTGGGACAATCTTAGGTCATTTTAGTGGGTCAACTTACATAAGGCTGAGAAAAAAAAACCTAACACTTTTTATGCTTAGGAGAGCTATTAAAAAAGGCCCCCTGGTTTTGGAACCTCAAATAAGAAAACAGCATATATATATATATATATACACATATATATATATATGTCCCGAACGTCTCTATTAAAGAAGAAGAAGAAAGGATAGTAAAATATTTTTATTTTAGAAAGCAACAATACTGTTTTAGTATCAATCAAATGCTAGGTAATTAAAAAAATATGCTGACACGCTCTGTCCTTTCCTTGCCCTGCTCTGCCTACATTTTTCAGCACATTCAGTGCATCCACTTGAAAGCGTGGTGGATCCTTGCACACAGCAGGATTTTGCAGTCTCCTGCGGGACCCACCATGTTACAATAGCGTTCAAAGCTTTATAAGCTTCATTTAGTTTCAGCAAGCCTGTTGGAGCATTGTCTGTGCTTAAAGAGGCATTTAAAACTAAAGCGAAGCTTTGAAAGCTTCAGAGACAATGACGCTGGACTCCCTAAACCCATGAGTTCACTGCACGGTTTGAAGTGATGGCATCATGTAGAAAACATGACACGCTGCTCTGAGAGCCCTGTGGTACCTTGGCATGAAAGAGGGGGCGAGCAGGAAATCTGGGGCACACGTTGAGTTTCTGTCACTGAGGGTCATGTCTGTACCGAAGAGGAGAAAAGCATCCTTATGGTTTTTTCCTGCCCTTGAGATTTGTATCCATGCATATTTACTTGCTCTTGTCCTGGAATGATTTCTAAGGCATTGCTATGTGCATTTCTAAGCTGTTATGAATAAAAGAAAACGACGCCCGGAGTGCACACAATAAAAACAAGCAGTGATGCAGCAGCCCTGCCATGAGGCGATGCCTGCCTTCTGTGGCTGCTCCATCCCACAGCACCACGCTGGTGTGAGTGGTTTGCACAGCCCTGGACAGAGCAAAAGGCACTATTTAACTCAGAATTATGCTGCCTGTGAGCTGAATGAAATAGCCACAAAGAAAAGCCATCAGTAAAGCTGTGCTTTTTTGAAAGACATTCTTTTTATATTGTAGAACCCTGCCTGTCATCAGAGGGGGACAAGGCAAGGGCAGGTTATCTGTGTAACCAGGGTGATAAACTGCACCAATAACACCTCAAGGCCAGAGGAAAACATCCCCGAAAATAGGAGTCCACTCAACCCATGCCACCTCATTCAGGCTGTGAAGGTCATCCACATCCCCACGCTTCAGTGGCATGAAGTTCCCACTCCCACCTCGTAGGACTTCCCCGGTGAAACCCCCAGTGCCCAGCCACAGGCAGCAGCCTCTCAGCCTCCTCAGCCACCAGCAAGAAGGATGAAGAGAGGGAAGCCTGTGCAAAGATAAGAATGACCCATATAAGATAACACCTTATAGACAGAGAGAGCTACGTGATATCCTTACCCAGACAGAAAGGATGGGTCCACAGCAAACGGGAGTAATAAATACCAACCTTCTGAAAAGACATCAGGCCTGAGTGGCTTTAGAAATAAAACAGTAAAGCAGGATTCAACAGGACAATAAATAGTGTCAGTAGAAGCTGGGCACTCCCCAGAGCCAAGGCAGTGCTGGGAGGGCCACGTCCTGTCTCACGGGCTGCATCTCTTTTGTCAGACCACAGTATTTCATCAGGGCACAGCTGCAAGCAGAGCTTGATGAAGCAGAAAAGGAGACAGCATGAGCCACAGTAGTGTTACCATGTGGTTTAATTTTCACCTTCAATAGCTGTAGAAGGTTTTAACAGGGGTAAAATGTAGTTTTACTTACCCTCAGTTCAGCAGAGCTGTTTCTCACTGCAACTAAAAATAAGTAAAATTAACTAGTTGGGAGCAGATAACCCACTTGGGAAATGTTAGCTCAAAGGGTTAAAGCCTGGTATACGTGTAAATTCAGAATCAATTTAGCACCACAGTTTGTCAAAAAAAAGTTTTTCTGTCAAGGATGAAGAAGTTTCACATGTGTGTGGATGCAATCTAGGGAGGATGCACTGATGACATTGAAAAAACAGCACCAAAATAAGAAATTTTAAAATACATCTAAATTGAAAACACTGCTGTTAAAAGTTTGCTTAAACACAGTAAATAAAACTGCTGTAGCTCTTTTTTGAAGTCCTGAAGTGCTACTACAAAACCAAACCAAACCAAAACAAAAAAACCAAAACAAACATGCTGATAATATGTTAGAGAACAACAATATCAAACTCCCAGAGAAGGGAATGACCAATTTGCCTGAGCTGTGCTTCAGGCCTGGTTCCAAAGCTCTCTTTGCAGCTCAAGATCTGGCATTAATGGGTCACAGATGTTCTCCTATATGAAAAAGAAGTTGAACGTGTTTGTTTCTTTTATGGTATAGGCCAGAGGGCAGTTAGGGGAGCAACTGGAAACCTACAAGTTGCAGTTGATCGAATAACCTGTTTGAGAAAAAGATGTTGCTGTGCAAAATTATCTCCCCCCTGGGTCTGAGAGCAAGTAAGAGTTTCACTTCCATCTGAAACCAAGGGGGAAATTCAGGTAAAGTAGAAGAACAATGTAATAAGCACAGTTTGTGAAGTACCAGGGATTTTTCATTCTGCAGCATTAAGGCCAAAGAAATTCTTCTCTGGGAGGGTGGTGAGACACTGGATCTGGTTGCCCAGAGGAGCTGGGGATGTCCCTTCCATAGAAGTGTTCCAGGCCAGGTTGGATGGGGCTTTGAGGCACCTGGTCTAGTGAAATGTGTCCCTGCCCAGGCAGGGGGGTTGGAACTAGGTGATCTTTAAGGTCTCTTAAAACCCAAATCATTCCATGTTTGTTTTTGTTTTTTTTTTTTAACCCCCTCAGAGAACAGGGTGGGGCAGGGCTCACTGCCTGCTGTGCAAGAGCTGCAACAGGAGGCATCACCTCTGGGCATCCCCAGGCTGCTCCTCTCATCTCTTCCCAGACCACTAGCACAGCTGCAGACACAAGTTTCTCACCACGCTGCTCTTCCCCAGCACCTTGCTCTTAAGTGAGGAATCCTTTAGGGAAAAGAGAAGCCAGTGTACTACCAGTAAGAAAATAAATTTGTCCTTGGGGACAGGGACCACTATTACAGAATCACACAGAATCAGCCAGGTTGGAAGGGACCTCTGAGATCAAGTCCAACCCTTAATCCACTACCACTTTGGTTACCAGACCAGGGCACCGAGTGCCATAATTACAGAGTTGCCCTGACCACCCCAAAGCATTTACACTTGATTTTACTGTTGTCAGGGCTGCTTTCAATGGAGGATTGAGGGGAGGTACTGCCTCACACCCAGGCTGTGCAGGAAGCAATGGGGCCAAGATAGAGTAGAACAACTCACCTGACATGGAAATGGAAAGGATAACAGGAGTTCAACCCAGAACATCAGCAACAGTCCGTTCCAGATACCTATATTGCATAGGAGCTGTAAAATCCTGGGCACGAGTTTAGTATCTCATGACAGCCCTGCAGATAAATGGTACTGAAGTCTTCTCCAGGTCCTCAATTCTACCACCATAGTCAGATGTCAGGTAAGAATATGGGACTCTTATTCCAGGGGTGGGAGGCACGAGTGCCCAGCTACAAACAAGCATCCTTCAAAGGGCACGAAATATACACAAAGCCCCCACTGATGACCTACAACTGAGTATGCTCATATAGACCACTCAGCCAAGTAAGGTGGGGAGGTGACACCTTGCCCCAGGTCAGCAGTCACATCACCTCCCACACTGGGAGCAGTTTGGTTTCTGGAGGAGTCTCTGCAGAAATGCTTGCAGTGTGCCAAACCTTAAGGCACATCAAGGGGCAGGGAGGCCTGAGCCACCCAAAAAACCCAGCTATTTTCTCATAGACCTCTAGCCAGGGATCAGTCTAGATGTGACTTTCTAATCCCCTTTCAAATGCCAGCCAGAAGAGCATTGCAGAAAAAGCAAATAATTTGGAAATTTCAAATAGATTTGTATTGCCCAGAAAGCAAGTTTAGGCTTGTTCATTTGTTTCCACAGAACATCTGCAATTTCCTGCAACTGCAGTGCTGTCATTTTCTTCTAGAAAGGACACTGGCACTTGTACATCCACCTTCCAAATGATTGCAGGTACTTCCAGTTCCTTACAAGAGGACATTTTTGATGTTCAGGGCTTCACCTCACAGCACCTCTGCCCTTTCCCCAGGGATATACCTGGCTTTGTCCACCGTACTGACACCTCAAGGGCCAAGGTCCTTCTCTCACCAGCTGTTCCCAGGGGTACAACACTCACAGCTGGTTGGAAAGCAGTACAGCTCCAGCACAGGCAGGATGAGGAATCGTGCAAATCCTATCAGCTGTGGGAGCTGGGCACCTCATTCTCTGCCTGACATGCCAAAAAATGTCCTCTGCTGGGTGTCTAAAGGCAGGGAGGCTTTTCCAAACCTAACGTATATACCAGGTCATTCTCCAATGAAATTAAACTCCAGTGTTGCTCTAAAGGACTTGATAAAATGTTAAACAAATCAATGCTGAAAACAATTCGTCCCTGAACTACATGTTTATGTCCCAAATATCTTCAGTTTCCAGCAAGAAATCAGAAGATGGCTAACGTGCAAAATTTCCTTAAAACCTGCCAGAACAACCATCTGGTGGCAGAAGGATTGGGCCTTTCTTAAGGATATCGAAGACTAGTGCACAAACAAGTTGCAAATAATAGGTTGCGTTGCTATGTTAAACTCTTTGCCTTTTCATATTCAATGCTCCAGCTTTGCTCTCAGTTTTCTGAAGCATTATTCCTCATGCTGCTGACTACACACTTGCACTTACATGTTTTCTTATTTTTTGGCTCAGTGGAGCAAGCAGTCAGCTTTTCCCTCATTCCTGAGGGATATCAGGTTACAACGAATGTTGTTCTGCTCTTGTATGCTTACCCAGTGGCATATTAAAAATGCATATTTTCCATTCGATTTCCCTCCCTGCCAGAGTCAGGTTTAATGCTACTGTTCTTCTCCTACTTGCTAGGTACTGTTAACAAACTAGTAGCTTATTCCCAAATGTAAAAAGGCAGGCAACAACACATACCCAGAGTTTAACCCCGAGTGGGTATATAGTCCCTGCAAGTCACAAGCACCCTGCTTCGTCTTTAACTAAGGAACTCTACATTGCAATCCCCCAGCTCAATTATTTTTGAGTGTATTTGAGTGTGGCCATGGCCACAGATGAGCACCCACTGCTAAGCTTGATGGGGGATGCTCGGACCCCCTCTCCTCCCCCCACAATCTCAGCTTTGTTCCAATTTTGAGATCCATTCAGTTATTATAATTGGGTAGCAAGTCCAAAGAAAAAAAAACAAGCAGAAAGATGGTGTGGGGTCACTAGAGCTGTGTGCTGAGGTCTGTGTGGCAGTGGTATCAATGTACCTTTTCCTTGCCCATCACTGCCGTGTCTTAGTTTAGGGGTTTCATTTAAGCCCTAGAAGGGAAAAAATAGTATAAAATCCTGGGGGCTGAGTTTGACTCCCACAGGCAGTGCCCAGTGCTGCTCCAGCAGCCTGCACCACCCCTCCAGCTGCCCACAGCCCAATCCCTGACCTGAGGAGAAGCCCACAAGGCCAACATCTGCCCATGTCTCCCCCTCCTGCTCTCCGTGGTATAGATGGGGTGCTTCACCAACCCCACACACTCAGCTCAAGGATCTGCAAACCTGTACCCATATGGGGACCTTGTTCTCAGCCTCCAAGCTCTTCAAGCCCAGACACAGGCTTATTGTCTTTCACATATGTGCATTCATCAGTACAATAAAAAAACCTCAGCCCTTACAAACTGTCTTTTTTGTCTTATTTACAGTTAGCTAAAACACTTTGAATCGCGGCACAGCATTGATGCTAATAATATTCTTCTACACATGTGATTAGTATAGGAATCTCAAGAGACCACTTAATCACTAGCATGATTCCCCAAGACACCAAAAGGAGGAATGTAACTGGTTTTCCTACAGCAAAAAGGGTGAAAGTTTCAGCTTGAATATACATTTGTGATTTGGTAATTGCCATGTGTGAATAGCATGAACTAGAGGACTAGACAGAGAGGAACAGTAAATCAAATGGATGTAAAAACATGTTACCACTCAAGCTTAAACAGGATTCAAAGGAATTATATTGTCTGGTGGCATTATACTTTTATTTTCTCTTAACTGAGCCTATAAAAAAGTAAATCACCCCATAATCCAGACTTACAAACTGGTGCCTCACTACTTCAGTTGTGTCCATACAATTACAGGTGATGAAAAACAATTAAATTCATTCATTAATCACTTTACCAACAGAAAATACATCACAGTGATAAGACAAGAATCATAGAAACAATCTAACAAGAAAATGTTCTAAAATTTGGTTTATATTCTAATATGACATCACAGTGATAAGACAAGAATCATAGAAACAATCTAACAAGAAAATGTTCTAAAATTTGGTTTATATTCTAATATGACATATGATAGCAAGGACAGGCTGATATTTCCAAAATGTCAAATTTTTGTGCAATGAAAATACTCAGTGCACTTATTGCACACGATTCACAGTCCTAGCAGCTCGAGGTAAGAGTTTGCACAGCCATCCTGTAACACTTAGCCTACAAAGGGGCACATCTAAGTTCTGTGCCATCTCATGAATCTTCAGCAAGCCAGCTATGTTACCATTCTTTGCTTTATAAAAATCTTAGAATTTCAATTCCATCCATTTGGGAAAAAACTTTTAAAGACTTTTCTTTCTATCTAGCATGACCAGAATGTGAAAAGACAGAGCATGCTTGATTCATCTTCCTCAAGGAAAAACACCAGAAACTCACCTCCAATTCTCCTGGGAAACCCTCCCATTACAAACAAGGAAACAAGGGGGGAAAGCATAATGAACTAAACTTGAAACTTGGTTTTTTTTCAGTTTCTGTTTCAAGCAACTGAAGGTAGTGCATCTGTCCTTCAAAAGTACTGAAGGCCATTGAGAATGGCCTCAAGCTGAAAACAGATACAAGATGTCTGTCAATTAATTCCAGCATACTTACTGAGAAAAAAAATTAACCTGCTTCACTAAGATTTCAGCTATTCAGTAAATTCGGTATTTTGGCTCTGAAAACAGAAAGCAAAATGGCTTTCATCTAGATAGCATATTCCTACTGCATTCAGAACCAGACTCAATTGCTCTTGCTCTGAAGGAGGATTTACAATCCTGCTATCTTTATACAACAGAAAGCTTAGGTTCAAAACAAACAAACAAACAAACAAAAAAATCCCTACAAACCACAAAAATCTTCCTTATTTACTTGAATTCATCTAGCTAGGGAAGAGACCCGAGACAGAACCAGTGGATCCCAGTGATTTGAATAGAATCTGGTCTCTGGAAAAGGTCTGAAGAGACAGAAAATCACAAGTTCCCTGCATGGCATTTAGCAGAGCTGTCCTCCAAACCACTGGGGATGTCAAGGTGTTGGCTGGAAAACAAAAACCCACTGAGAGGCTGGGGGGAAAGGAGACTGCATTGTGTTAAAGCACTCCAGGAAAGCTTCTGTTGGAAAACTGCACTGTGGAGCAAGATCTATTCCTTATATCTCCATTTTACCTTCAAACTAAAGAAAAAAAAAATTCCTTTAGAGAAGCAAATTAGCAATACTGTTTATGATGCTCATGAAAAGCCTCCATCAGGTTGGTCCCTTCCAGAGGCTGGGCTGTAATACAACCGCACTTCAAGTTGTATTTGACAGCAGCACATTTTATGACAAAACCTCTTTGGTCTGAAAGCTTTCTGATGCTGCAGAGAGCTACTTTTCTCCTCAGTGGGCTGAAGCTGCATCTCATGTCTCACTTCAACACGACAGCTGTTTCTGTAGCAAGACATTCCAAAACACACAGCGTTCGAGGTTTGTTCACAGAGACTCATTGCATGACTAATCTCTGAGCTATCACAAGTTTTCCTCCAGAGAAACTCTGCAGCATACACCTTTGGTATCAAGTGCTCCAGCCAAAATACCTCCTGGAGCTGAGAGGTAAGAGGACATCAGCAACAAGGGAAAGGCCAGAGGCTCTGTGCCCTGAGTCACCTGGCATTACGCAGCCTCCCAGCCCCACTCCAGGGAGTGCTCTGGCAAAGTTACTCTGTTCTGAGAAAAATCGGGTGCTGTTCAAGAAGCTCTGGGCAAAATGTAAGATGGAAAACACGCTGCAAGAAATTCTGCAGCACAAACCTCCCTGGTTTTTATCCCCAAAGCAAAAAGTGCCAATTTCAACTCAGAAGGCAGAAAGGGGTGGGAGAAGGAAATCAGGGAGGTGGAACTCGGGGCACACTTGGTGGAGTGGAATGGAGAAAAGAACTCTGATTCCCTAGAGATGGCTAGGGTTCAAGTAAAAGGGGAGTTTTACGAGGCTGAGCAGAGGATTCCTAAAAAGGAAATTATTTTCCTCCTTTTCATCAAGAAAAAGTGGCAGAATTACCATGGAAACCAATTTGGAGAATAACAAGAAAGCATTTATGGTACAGAGTGTATTTTAAAGGATGGTGAACCAGTAGCATCCCATTCCCCTAAGTGGACTGATAACATGATCAGGCCCAAATAACTAAAATAGTGAGCTTTAAAGTCTTGTGGAATGGCAATGCTAAATGGAGCTGTCACATCTTCATATAGTTGAGATTTTTTGACCACATCTCTTTGTGAGTGAAAGCTGGTGAGCACCTCTCCTCGAGTTCATTCAATTAGCCTGCATTAGCATGCATTTTCTTTTGTCATCCAATTTTACTGTGAAGGTGTTTTTTTATCCTCTGGTAGACTGAAAAATTCACAATTGTCAAATGCAAAGGCACATGTGACTGACCAAAGTGAGGAGTGTAACATCCTTGCTCACTGTGGTGCCTTTATGCTCAAGTATTTTGCTTCTTCCTATAGCTGCCACGTTGACAAAGGAAACCCAGAAGTGCCTGCTACCCCAAGGGCTACCATGGTGCTCATTGCACACCTTTCTTTGCAAATATCTTCCTCACCAGCTGTGGGGGAGCCACTGAAAAAAAATCAGCTAACATTACCTGCGAACTCTAACATACGCTGAAAGAAGAACATGGCCTCAGACTGCCCATTCTGCCAAAGCAGAATCAGGTCAACCCGTTATGCTGAGCACAGAGTCCCCATGATCCCAGCCCTTTGAATTCGGAAAAATCAGGAAGAGCTGTGACCTCTTGGAAGGTCCCATTTCCTCCTGAGTCTGCTCCTTGAAGGGTACATTTCTGCCAGGGTAGCTCAAGCCCTAATGAAGGAAGAGGAGATATCACCTTGCACAGCCAGAGCTATTCTCAAGGAGATCTCATCTCTGCAGGTGGGGATAAAAAGCCACCATAAGAGTGGTCATTGCAAGTGAGAATTTACCATTAAATGAAAATGCAAGCTAATAAAAGCTACTAGGATATATTGCCTCCTGATTTCCCATCTTCACCGTAGCCTCCTGACACTGCAAGTGATAATACCTGTCCTCTGTGAAGAATAGAAGCCTGATTTACATTGATCTGGGATTCAAGCACGAGGTAGAGATAAGAAAAGACATAGGGTCTCTCTTGCATATTTAATGTTTAAATGTTGACTTCAGAGTCATCAGGTTTTTTTCTTCTCCTCATCTCCAGTCTTTGCTTTGTTTTTTACTTTCCATTTTTATTGCATCTCCTAGAACTTTGAAGGCTGAGGGACAGAAGGCTGAACATGAGTATTATCTGCTCCAGACTTCAAAGAAAAAGATATGTGAACATGAGCTTGAAAGTAAAGGGAATAAAGTTCTAGAAGCAATATCACAAATTTTTTTTCATGCAAAGCTATCAAGAACTTACCAGTTTTCCAGAGACAGTTCTCTGCACACAACCCTAACAGAGAAGCAGTATCTCTGTTCATCTCCTGCAGTACTGGAAGCAGAAACTCACAGCCCAAACTCCTGGGGGCAGCCTCCAGTGGCTACAATGCAAGATAAGGTGACACCTGTCAGGTGGAGCAAAGATGAGAGGCAAACCCCAGGCTTTTGCAGGATGTGGGCACAGCAATGGATGAGAAAGGAAATTAACTCAATCAGATCTCAATGCTTGTTGAAGTACTCAAAAGGAGAAAACAAGCAAGTCTGTAAAGGGACAGGCTGCAGAAATGCTTCTTTTTCAGGTAGACTGGTTCTGCTCAGAAGGTTCTTCTTCTACCAGCTTCTTGGCAAAACTCATTTTAGTAAAGTCTGAAGCCATGTGTCTCAGGTTGCTGCTGTTGTTCATACAAGAAGTGACAGAATCTTTCCATAAGATTTGGCTTAGTGAACACAACTAAAACCTCTGAAATATATTACACTGAAAAAAAAATTACACTGTCAAGTAGATAGCTTGACATCAAATGGTTTCTTTAAGAAACTCCATAGTACACCTGTGAGCTCGATCCTCTGAATTCTTTTGTTTTGTTGTAAATAGTTTACTTGATTGTGAAGTGAAAGCACTTGCATTAGAATGCAGGTATTGACCACTCCCTTGCCAAGATAAATGTTTGTTATATTGTCTAAAAGAGATGAGGTGAACTGCTATCAAATGCAGTTTTAAACTTAGATCTTGCTAGTGTTTTTTAAGCAGTGAACCCTCCTCCCTCTGGCCTTACTTCAGGATGGAGACATACTAACCAGTAATAGTAACCATAAAAAGGCAAAATCTTCACAAAAACCTGTCACTATTGCTCTGTATCTCCTCCCTTCTAAAGGCTGAATGATGCAGTTTGGGAGTTGGCATAGGAAATATTTGCACAGCAATTCAGGAATCAATGCTTTTCATTTCTGATTTTCTAATTTGGGAAGTTGGTCCAAAACAGAGGTCAGACAATGCCCACACTCTTGCCTCAAGACTGATGAGGTGAAAGCATAAAAAGAACCTAAAGCCTGAAACTAAATTCCCCTTTTTCATTTCCCAAGTTTCTATGAGGTTAACAGCTGAATTTGCAAATCAGTAAAGGGCACTTAACAAGAAACTCCCTCCATTTCATTAAGTGGCATAGGCATTGAAGAAAAAACAAGAATGAAACCATACAACCCCAAAATGCAGGTTTTATATCTTGCCTACTCAAAAGAGTGAAAATGTATGTCCTACTCAGACATTCATTCTTTTCCCAGGTTGGTACAATCTTCTGACAATTTAGACAAGGTAAGGAAAGGACTCCTAGACTTCTTCTTTTTTTTTTTTTTTTTTTTTTTTTTTTTTTTTTTTTTTTTTTTTTTAAAGAAAAAGGTTCAAAGATGTGATAGCCAGTTTCGACTATTCATTTTGATCCAGGCTTTGTTTTCTTTAATAGCTGAGGATGCTAATGAAAAATACCTAATCAAAATCCATGCATGGTGTAAAAAAAGAACTTCTTGCCTCTCATCAGATTACACCAAGCTCCTGGTATCAGTTATTTTCAGTGTTAGTTCTTACATATCTCTCTCAAACAGATACAATATTAATGACATGAAATAACAAACAGGTCTGCTACAGAGCCTTGACTTCTGTTTTTTTAATCACTGATCTCAGGGATTCACTGGCCTTTAATAAAATAGTGAAAAGCATATCCTCTAGAATATATTTCAGGAGGAAAGAAAGCCCACAGAGGAATCTAGTTTATGATGATTAATTGATGCCCATGCAAAAAATTAATCAAAAAGCATTTCTGCCACTCGTAGCATGTCTTTGGCCAAGTACAGCATTACAGGGGGGAAAAATAATCTGACTCAATGGCCAATTAATTTTTCTAAGAAGCTGAAAACAAGATATGAAAATCTGGCTTTTATCTTCCTTCAAAAATCCTCCAGAATGCTAGGATCAGCCAGAGGCATTATTTTGCATGGCTAGTGATGCTGATGCAAGAAAATACTATGTGACTGCCTTTTTTGCTTTCCTCCCTTTTTTATTAACAGGAAGAGGAAGGGAGAGGGGGTGGGGGGGAAATATTTTGTTAATGTAGAATGCAGAAACGAGAAAAAAACCAGCATTTTTGCACCTCAACATCTGATCTCTAGGTTGCCACCAATGCACAGCCTAAAGGTAGGTGACATGAAAAAGGCAGCCACAGGCCCTGTAAGACACAGCTTTGGTATGCAGCCAGTAACTCAGGCCTTTTTTCACTTCAAACACAACTTGTTCCTCCACTGGCTTTCTCTAGGAGCCATAACTTTTAACAGCTTTTCTTTTTGAGCTTCAGCACCAATACTGTTGAAGTTCATCACCTCACTTGAAAAATGGTACCCCCAGGACCGGCTACAAGATTTACATTAGACCTGGTTGCCATTAGGCCAGCAAATTTTTATTTTGAAACAAAAAGATGGACTATTTTTTAAAATGAAGTCTTTTGTGTGGAAAAACTCTTTATTTCTCAGAATATGTTGAGTTTTCGTCAAACAGCTGAAGAAAGAAAAGTGCCCAGAAGGTTTTGCTTGGGAGCTGTTTTCATAAATATTTCACCAGGATTATTTTTTCCAAAAAGAAATTTTTTCTGATTAAGTTAGGTGAAGTAATGACTTAGATTATTAGATACCTGCCATCCTATATGCTTAGGCACTGAAAGGTGTCTGTGCAGGCGTGTCAGCAAGAATTGGAGTAAGACAGCCATCTGTACAGAGTGCAGTGTGTTTCTTCTTTAGCCTACATAGTTTCTGTAAGCAGATATGAAAGGAAAATGACAGTGGAAGGACAGAAGAGGAAAAGCAAGAGGAACAAGAAAAAGAAGCTGAAAAGAAAGGCCAGTGGTCCTGCACAATTATTGCATCTAGAGAGGAGCTAACTGCACACAGAAGAATCCAGCCACCTGTGTGACACCGAGGATCAGCCAAGGCATCAGTGCTTAAAGCCACCAGAAGCCAGCCACACTTCTGAGGTGTGCTGAATCTCTAAAGCAGGCAAGACATCTAACTGCTCAGTAAGGCCTTCTGTAAGATTACAGTGCCCCAGCTAATAATCACAGCTCCATGAGCAGCAGAAACAGTCAGGATGCCAAGACACCAGTTCCCTGGACCCCTGTTCCTTCCCACTGAAACAATACACATGCTGTACCACCTCAGCCCCAGCAGTGCTGTCAGACCCTCACATAAACTCCACCACCATCACCAGGCACTAAGTGCTTCCAAGTCTTTTACAACCATCTTCAACATTTTTCCTTCCTCCTCCCACCCCCAGCATCCTCTAACCCTCCTTGAGTCCCTAAGCTGGCAAGTGATAAAGGGAAAGCCTGTATTTATCAGGCAGGCAGCCAAGCAGAACAGGTAAATCTTGAGCTTGCACTGCAGCCCCTCAGATTAAATTTGGCTGAAATCCACTGAGAAACTTAAGAAGACTGGGAGGGAAGAGGAGGAGAAAAATGACAGAAATCATAATCCTACAAACCTCACCTCTATGAGAAACAAGGTGAAGATAAGCATCAGCCAGAACATCTGACAAGTGGCAATATGCCTGGATGACAGAAGGACCCTGTAAGGAGCTCTGATGTCAAACAACTTACCCACCATCACAGGTTGGGTTTCTTTCCCCATTGTTCTCCCAGGAAGTTTCAGTTCCAGCTTTGCCACTCGGTGCCAGCACCACTGTGCATTTGCTTCAGAGCCTGGATTTTCCCCTTTAAAACATGTAGGTTACTAAACCCAAAAAAAGTAATGACATTTCAGAGGATACATCAATGAAAGGTTTAGCAGCTGAATTATGGCAAAACCTCAACCTTCGACTATTAACATTTTAATGCTCTGCATGTGTCACTAAACAAGCCCTGGAGTACCTGCTTGCTGTTGCACAGAGCATGAAGCTGGCTAGTTAAAAGAAAAGTTGAAGAACATGTTGTGTCAGGACAGATACAGTCAGCAAACTTTCTTTAAATTGGTAAGGTTTCTAAGTAGATCAGGTACAAACAAGTATTTTATCCAGTGTCTAGGTTTGCTTCACAGTGACTAATTAACATGAATCCCAGAGAGCAGGTTTGCCCAACACCTCAGCCTGGTACAGTGCTGATAAACTCCTCAGGACATCATTTTGAAAAGCTGGACCTGACGGTGCTCCTGTAAGAGCTGCAGACTCTGCTGAAAAAAAGAAACACCTTCAGTTTTTGCACTTTGCATGAGTAGCTGTTTTAATCATAAACATGAAATGCAGTTAAGGCCTGACCTCCTGACTTAACTGTAACAGTTTAAAGTATTTACCTTACATGGGCAAAAAAAGTAAAGGGCAGAAGAAAAAAAAAATAGAGGAAGACATACATAATGTAGCTGTGACATAACCACAAGAGTGACAGAAGAACTGAGCATTTAAATCCCTCTATTTTCATGTTAGATTCTTCAGACATATACCAGATACCATGTCAGGAAAACTCTAAAGAAATTAACTGGGACACAAGATTGGATTAATTTTGTTACAGGCTAATAGCCAAAAACATCTCAGGAGAAGGAAAAAAAAATTAACTAGTGTATTCTTAATTCAGCAGAAAACAAAAGCTTGTTAAAAATTGAAGTGAACACATCTCAGACCATATAATAATTTCATACTGTAGAATTTAGCAGTCTGATGCATACCTTTTTTAAGACAAGATGCTTTTGAAAGTAAGCAGATGCAGCAGCCTGAAAGTGATTTGGAATATTCCAAGACATACAGTCTCTCTTTTTGTCTCAGAAAAGATCTGCATTTGCTTTTCCTGTTGAAAGTCAACCACAATCAAAATGCAGAATCATAAGAAAGGTAGCACAAAATAAATCAGTTCCACTAGAGAAATAATCATCAGTTTCTGAAGATTTACCACCTCCTCTCTGTCTCTCTTTAACTGAGGAATTTCTGTTCTGGCTGTTCCAAAATTGTGTCCTTACAGAAGACACATTCTCCCACCAGGTTTGCTAACCAACACCAAAAGAGAAGAATATAGAGTACAACTCCATGTCTGTGTTCTATTCTGTACCTGTAAGACACAACTAAAACTCTACAGAAAAATGTATTCTAGAAATTCCTTGCATTTAAACTAAAGGTTTGTGCCCAAAGCATGAGAGCTGTATTCAACATTTTAAAGGTATTGTTTATAGCTGACTGTAGCACCTACCACAAGTACAGTTACTTAGTTGCCTTTTATTGTATTTAATGTTTTTATTGCAGTTCACAATGCTTTCAACCTACAGACAGGAAGCCACAGTATTGCAGCTAAGCTTACATAGTTGGTCATCCTCATTTCCTTCTTGAATTTGGAAAGGAGCCAAAGCAGTAAAAATTAGTAAGAAACCCTCATCCTGACAGGTGCCACAGGAAGTCTTGGTGTACTAGCTGCTACAGGCCACAAATTACCCAAGACTCCTTGATAAGTAAAAGTTCAGCCATGTGAAAGGGATTGTAAGAGGCAAGAAGCATCAACAAGTTCACGTGCTCAATGTTCCTTCATCTGAGCAAGCCTTCTGAGTCAGTACCATCCCATCTCACAGAAGTGGCAGATGTGTGCTCTTAAATGCAGATGTGCCAAGGAGCTTCTGACATCTGCCTGGTGGTACAGAATGGATTCACAGAAAAAAACCAAGACATTTCACAAGGAAAAAAAACCAACAAAAAGCACTTGAGAGATATTCTGCAAAGAGCAGAAGAAGCTTCCTTTAGTGTTTCACAGCACAAATCCAAGAGTAAGAACAACCACCTAAGCTACTTGTGTATCAGTACTGGGGTTTGGCACCATCACTTTGGTGGATGGCAAGAAACACTACTTACTCACATTAAGCTTTCACCTGGTAGCAACTAATCAGCTGTTACTTACTTAGTAACATTTTATGTTAAATCTCATGGCTTCGCAAACGAAGACTTCAAAAGGGCTCTCCCACACTTGCTGCAAGAGTGCTGATGGCTGAAAAGACCAATGTGGGACAAGCAGTGAGGTTGCAAAAGGCCCAGCAGAGTCTCCTGTGAGGGGACAGCCAAGGCACAGCTCTTTCTGCTCTGTCTTTTCTCCTCAAGACTGATTCCAGGTGTGTTCCCAAAGGAGGCAGCAGTGTTATGGATGGTGTCTCCATGCCTCCCAGCTGGAGGCCAGAGTGGAGCACTGCTGGCAGTCAGTATGGCCAAAGCTGAGGGATTGTTTCAGGGAGTCCTTGTGTCTCCTCTTTGGGGCTCCTCTCTCATGGCAGCCAGTGGCAAGTTCACCACAGAGCACAATCTCAGAGAGGTGCTGATCCTCCATCCTGGAGAGGTGTCCTGCCCAGCACAGCTGTGTCCTCAGTAGCATGGCCTCAATACTGGTGACCCCTGCCTGTTCAAGGACAGGGACACTGGTCACACAGTCAGTCCAGTGGTCACACATCAGTCCAGAGGCAGCACTGATGGAAGCATTCAAAGAGTCACAGGTGGTGATGGCAGATGACCCATGGTTCAGACCCATATAGAAGAGTAGACAGTACAATGGCTCTGTTTGTACTTTTCTTCAGGTGTTTATTGCTCCAGACTCTTTTATGAAGTCTTCCGAATGCTCTGTATGCTTTTGCTAATCTATGTTAAATATGGGATATATTAATAATAAAATCTTTCCAAACACAGAAAGTGGAACATCTCCATTGCAACAGTGTTGTAAGCATAGTGACATTTCATTATGCACCAGGCATCACATACATTTTCTTTAGGCAACAGATAATTTGCTAAGCTACCTCTGGAAGATGAAAATCTTCTACTTGGTATCTTTCCAATAACTTTGCTGTCTTTACAGATGACAATACCCAGGGGTACGCATAAAATTCTTGGATTTTAACACACACTGAGCTGCTAGAAAGCATTTTAATTGGAAAGGTCACTGGTGGCAGATTTCTGAGCCTATCTTCAGCTAAATGTCACCTTTTAAGCACTACTCTCACCAGACATTACATAAGACACCTTCCAGTGATACACATGCCTTACCTTGCAGCAGGCCCACCTTAAGCTAAGGTGTACAAATTCCAGAGCTGTACAGCAGAAATGTGGTCCCACAATCCACAGGTGTATCAGGCAGGATATCAGGCTCTACTCTCCACTCCTCTTTTTGCATCCAGGAGCTGGAAACCAGGGGCTGATACATAGCGAGTTGCTTGTGAAATTTCAAATAAAAACGAGACACTCTGAAGTTTGTTATTGTTTTGGTTAGCTATTTTTTTAGCCATAAACCCAAAGATGGTCAATTTTGAACAGCAAACTGAATATGGTTTCTCTGCATCCTAAATCTTGGTTGGACTGTGGTGTGATGGGTGGATGGGTGCTCCTTGCTCCCTCTTCTATGCACTAATAATCTTGACCAGAGAAGTTTTGCCAGTGACAAATCCAGGAATAGTTTAGCTCTGATGAACTTGTATTTTCCAACAAGAAACAAATTTTTTCCACTAAACTTACCTGCAGTTCTAGCAACACAATAAAGAATAGTTCAAAATCAGACCTTAGCCTTTCCACTCACACCCTTACTATCTCCGTGTTCTACTAATCGATTATGTCTCTCTTCTACTTCATTGTTGAGATGAGGGAAAAATTAATTTTATTCCATTTTGTTCCCTGCTGTTTCCACTCCAAAGTCTTCAATGTGTTTAAAGATAAATTAAGATTCCAGCTCTTAGTCCTTCTCCCAGTTAGGCAAAGGTAAAGACAAGACCAAACTCAGGACTTTGTGATAATTATTTCCTATAACCCCTGTTCATTCTTACTCTGTCTTACAGAAGTAACAAACTGAGTACAAGGAAAAAAAGGAAATGCAACAAATATTTTTAGAATTTTATTAACCTTAACAAAAACAGTAAACTAAAAGGTGGTCAGTTATTTGGAGGGGATTCAGATACATATTTAAATGCCAACTGAGTGTATTTAACAAACTATGTACAATTGTGTCATCCATCAGCTGCAGAACACTAATCAATATAATCTAAATCTTCTGGGATTCCAAAACTTTTGTCAATTCTGCTCTCTTCGAATCCAAATTTACGTTTGGCCCAGGACTTTATTGAAAAGATGTTATCTGTAAACAGAATAAAAAACCAAGTTTTGAATATTTAGGCAAACATGAATTATAGTCTTAGCTACCACAAAATCCTCCTATTTGTATTATTTCTATATATTAGAAAAAAGAACATAGTGGGGGCACATCAGTATTTAGATCAGAACAGAAAGCACAAGGCTTTTGTTAATGATGTACTTTTACTCAGTACTAAGTAAAAGATTTCTACTCTTTTGGAAGTTATCTTTATCTTTTCTCTTTCCTCTTCTATGAGAAAGCTGAAAGCTACAATTACAGTGTAAGCCTGCTGTAGAGTGATGAGGTAAGCATGACTATGCATAACAAGCATTTTATAGGTCCTTCTTCATCTAGACACCTACTCACTTGACTGTCTACAACCACAAAAATCACATTAAAATTAAGTATAAGGTCCCTTCTAGTCCTGTGCATGTCTGTTCAGATAATGTACATTGTTTGAAAGTTAAAAAAACACTCAAATTCTTCATTTTAGTCAGCACTTCTATTTTAGCATCACATTACTATTATTTTAGCATATACCTTCCCTTCAATTTAACATAATTTTTTACTGCAGCATTGATGAAAACTCACTACAGCATTACTAACACCCATAAACTGCAGCATTCCTCAGGACAGGAAGCGGTCTCTGTGTCTGCACAGCTTAGAAATATTTTTTTCCTTTAACAATCAGAAATTTTATATGAAAAACTGTCCCTTCAGAAGAAAAATGTTACAGCATATTAACATAATTTTCTAATTAAAGAGCAAAGCACTTTCTGCAGGCTGGGGCATAGTTCCTTTAACTGTCTAAAAAACCTGAGAACAGCAGCCTGTCATCAAGAGAAGCAAGCCCTGGCAGCAGTACTCCTAAAGTTATTTTCAAATAACTAACTTTAGTCCTCCATATACAGTAAACAACCCAGCATAAATGAAGATATAAAATAACAATAGAGACTAGACTATGACAATGATACCCTGATGCACTTGGCATAACCAGTGGTAGTATGCAGTCCATCTGCAGTAAATTCTAAATGAAAAAGTACAAACTAAGTTCTAAATATTTTTTTAAAGTACATAGATATTGCTTGCTTTGCAAAATGGAAATATAAAGCAATGCAGCCAAACTAAGCAACAATGTAAAACTGAGTTAAACATCCATACAATAGTTAGCACAGTAACCTTCCTCAAAATGGTGCAGCACTCTACAAGAAGAATTAAAGAAAACTCAACCAAGACAACAAATTGCATGTTTTAACATGGTGTGCAAGATAGCAGCAGGACAAGTATGCCAAGTGAAGTACCTCAGTTACTAAACTGAGAAAATGTATTCTTTTTTGAATCATGATAATTTATAAGCAAAATGTATTCTGTGTGCTTTCACAAGTGAGGTCTATCCTACAAGTCCTAATCAAATTTAAAATTCATAATAATCAGTTGGTCTTTTACTGAATTTGCTCACAGCCTAAAGCTGTGTTAAGAAATATAAATCCATACACACCAGTCCATCTATTGGCTGCTTCCTTGGCTATTTTGTTTGTCTGACCTGAAATAGAGAAGAAAACAAGAATTAAAAAACCCCATACAGCAGAGCAAAATCATGCCATAAGTTCAGGGCACAGAGATGTCATTTTTAGGGAGCCACATAATATAAGGAAGTTATTCTGCTGTGTCCAAATCCTTCTTCTGCTTTCCACTTGTAAAGTTCCAGCTAGCACAAAGCTAAGGTAAAGAAAAACAGGAGCAAAGAAACATTAAGATACCATATGAACAATCATGAGTTTTTGAAGTGTATTTCGAAATAAAATAATCCTACCTTGGTTTGCCTCAGGGCTTAATTGTCTCTACCAAGATTAGAGGTACATAGCCTGAGGATACTAGAGGCAACAGAGATGGAAAATATTTTATACTACTCTCTATACATAAGTACTCCATCACATAGGTATGCATGACTTAATATAGACACGGGTAGCATTAATCTATCACATTAATCCAAAATATCATTTATCATATTACTCTGGAAGTTCTCACAGGCTTTAAGAACCCCCACAATGAAATTAAGGCAAAATAATGCTCCTGGTTGTTAAACCTGGCTTCCCTCTCTTCCGACGACTCTAGATCTAAATACATAATGATAAATTACCATTGCCACAAATAGCTTTTATATAGTTTCCATGAGGCAAAACAGTATCAAGAAGAATTCATGTTAGATCACCTTCCTCCCATTAAAGTAAGTACTGAATCAAATCAAGCAGGTTGGTTTGTAACGTGGGAATTTATCAGAATCATTACGGTTCTCACGCCTACGCAGAACTTACTTATTCCAAGTCAGTCTTGTTAGTACTTGCATGATAACATTCATTTGAATGGTCAGCATGAAATTTGTCTCCAGGGGTAATGTGAAGTGAATACATGATCAGGTATCCATTGTTATAAAGATTATACTTCAGGCAAAATTAAATTATGTTGAAAAATCATCTGCTGGTATTCAGGAAGCGAAGCACTCAGGAAGCTAAGCACTCATTACCCTACCCTTAATACTTCACTAAGTGATGTGAATTAATCTTTTAATCAAAATAAAACATCATCCAAAACAGCACAGTTTCTAGAAGTGGCCTATAATTAGAAAGCTTGGGCATAGCATGAAGAAAAGCAAGAAAGAATGATGGGCAAAAAGAGGGATTTTTTTTTCTATCTTGAGGGAGATACTCCTTTCCTTTGCTGTCTGATTGTTGCCACCCCTCCATGTTCCATGCCATGACTGGCAGCACTGACAACATACTGGCAGCTACTGGCATTTTGAAAAATGTTACCTAACCCTACATAAAGCAAGTCTGCAGAGTAAGGGCTTTCACTGGTCAAGGTTTTAAATGAGTTACCTATGATACTTCACTCAGTATTTTTCTGAAACTCTAGAGTAAAACTGGAAAGCTGTATTTGACTCCAAGTACTGAAGGCTGAAGTGAAGAAGGGGAGTAGGATGGAATTAAACTCTGGATTCAGAGCTACAAGGTGACAACATCCTAATGTCAGGCAAGCCAACCCAGTCCACAGTACCTGTCAGGTCCCAGCAGACCTTTGCTTTGCTGGAAGTAGCCAAGCAGCTGAACCCTGCACTTCTACATCACACAACAGCTCTAAGTTCCTGCAGCTTCCAGCAAGCAGCACTCTGCTTAAAGCACAATGACCTTATGCACCAAAAAAACCAGAGGCAGCATGGTGCATTGACACCCCTCCAACACTGCTTAAGAATGTTAAAATACACACATGCTATCATGTGTTTTTCAAATGTGACTTACCCCTGTCAAAGAAAAGGCTGAAGTGACCAACAGATACTGGTTGGGCAGAGTGGTTAGAATGGCAGTGGCTACCTCTAACTGAGTACAACTAGAGATGAAATCATGGTAGTAAGAGCAGGAAGCTAGAATTGGGAAATCCCATAGTGGGGCAGCACCTTCCATGATATAAATAGCAGAGAAATAACAGAAAAACAACCAAAGAAAAGAAATTCCCAAGTGAAAGTTATACAAATAAAATGGAGAAATATTTTAACTGATCACAGACTGGCAGCAAGGTGTCATGGTAGAAGTGTGGAAGGATCACAAGTGGAGGTACAACTTTGGGATGGGGAAGGTGACATTCAAACAATCTGGCTGAATATCAAAGAAGAGGATGCCTTAGTTCTTCAGAGGCTGGGAACTCAAGTACCTCACATTATTCCACTGCCAGGAGGCTCAGGGCTGGGGAAACAAGTCACTTCCAAAGCTTCAAGCACATGACATCCCCAGGGAATGCATTCACAAGAGGCCAGTGCAAGTGTCTGTCACTTGTGATTTCCCATTTACACTGACTGTTCCACATGGACATGTACACAAAAGCACCAGAGGGATGCAGGTATGGGTTTATTCTGCCATGCTCAAAGTTGCTTTGACCATCAGGCATATTACATCCACAGCAATGCCAGGTAGTCTGGCAAGTTGCAAGGCACTCACATGTTCCTCATGTCCAGCCTGAACAAGCTCAGGCAACAAGAGACAGCTGCACTGTCTCTTGACATCAAGTGAGAGTGAGACTGTCACTGTCACTGCCACTGCTGCAGGATGCTGCTGCAGTCTGCTAAGCCATTAATCCTTCACTTAAAATTTCTCCTTACATTTCCTTTTTTAATTTGGGATAAGAGGAACACACCTCATACCTCATCCATCTGCATAAAGTACTATGTCATCATCTCAGCTGTTGCATCATGGTTATGGATTAATCATTTAGCCATCTGAAGGCAATAATTAAGTCCCCTGGATCAACTCTTGCCCACAGCTCTACTGTAGCCTTGCCTTCCTGCTGTTACCAACATCATGGAGAAACAGGCATTAGGAGTTATGGACTTGCATCACCTAAAGACACCAAATACATCTGCATCACTGCCAGCATCTTCCAGAGGTCCCCCAAAACAAATCACAAGGACAGAGACAAACTGAGGAATCAGCACCTTAAGCACTTTCTGGAAATCTCTTACAGTTGTTTGTTGGAACTTTGATGGGTTGAGTCACCTACACATGAACATGTATGGAGGGTGAGGGAAAGGAAAAGTAGTAGATCAGTTATCCCCCAGACACACCCACTTTATGTACTGATGTAACTCAGAATCATGGTACTACTTCTAATTGAATATTCTCTAGCTCCACAGGATCACAGAGCCATTGGCTTCCCAGTTTTCAGACTACACTGAAAAAAAAGGTTTAAGATGTGAAGAAGAAAATGGCACGAGAACCTAAAAACATAAATACACCAATGAAGTATTAGGAGGCAAACTATGTGAACTGTAAAGAGGAGAAGCTGAGACAGCACTGAGGGCAGCTGGCTAGTTGCCAGAACTACTGCTACCATTGGGTCCCAAACTCAGCTGGGGTCCTGCTGATCACAGCTGCTTTATCAGAACTTGATTTTTGGCAGCTACCAAGTAGTCCTTCAGTATGGAAGCTGTGCAAGACAATGAAAGGGCCAAACATACATGAGAGGTGAGCAATACAGGAGGCAATGTATGTTCCAGATGCTTCCAGATGTTCTCATTACCACTATTTCTGCACATAGGATGACAAAATATACAGTTGGTGTCTGGAAGCAACAGAATAATCCATTTTTTCTGGTTATTACATACTTATTTCACTAATCTGTGAGACAATGCATCAATCAACTTCCTGCTCCCCCACCTGCAGCATGCAAGTCATTCACTTGGCTGAGACACACACCTCTATCCTCCACTGACCAGTTTCTGACACACTTGGCATTTTTTAAGCAGGAAAGTGGAAGCTTGCATTTTCTCTCCTGACCTGAGCAAAACCAGCCACTGTGTGCTCAGTAACACAACTCCCACAGGCAGCATGGCTTGCAGTCTGTTGTATTAGCAAAACACACTGGGAAACACGTCCTGAAGAGTGAAAGGCTATGGGTCCAAGAGATAGCTCTGACCAGTCCTCATGGAAGTCTCTTCTTCCCTCAACCCCAGGTATCCATACCCCAAGAGAAGTGGGGTATGGAGAAGTGCAGGGAACTGGAAAAGCCCAGATTCTGGGAACTGAACCACTGTCTGAGGCATTTGTGATTGTCCTTATCACAAAGACAAACCCCTGTATTCCCTTAGAGGAAAGCAAAGGTAGGGAAAGGGAGGCTCAGCAGCAATGAATGCCTAAAAAGAAAGGGAGGGAGGGTTGGAAACCTTTTTAATGCAGGCAAGTGGCATTCTAGCAATGACCTGTATAGATTCAGCAGCAGGCCAGCAGACAGCTGACAAAAGGGCACATGGACAGCTGTAGGAGATGCAGCAAGAAGTGTTGTACAGCAAATGGAGAGCACATGGATAGGAGTAAAGGCAAGCAGCAAAAAACCTTAAGACAGACATGTTTCTGAACGAATCTGAACTGCAATACGTGGACTCCAATCTTAGCATGGTCAAGTCAAGTTGTTTCTGATCTGACTCAGAAAGCCTTACTGTCATTCACAGCATGCTGCCAAACTACAGCCTCTTCTTTACTCTTTCCTTTCCTCCTTCCCCCAGGTTTGCTCACTTTTTTTCCTCTGGAAGGGGTGGTGGTGGGAATTAAAGGTCCTACTTGCAATTCCAAAATGAAATGGGCAAAACCTGTTGAAGCCTTACATATTTCCACAGAAGGGAAAGACCACTACATGCCTCATCAAGATAACATATATGTTCCAGGAGACTCTGTTAGCCTGTCAGACTTCAGACACTTCCATAGGAGAAAAACAATTGCAACAGCACCACCACCATCTCCCCACAAATGTTTTTCAAACCTACTTTCAAGTTCTTTCTAAAAGTTCTTAAGTCCTGAACATACCATTAAAGGAACACTAAGTAAAAAGTCACAAAATAGCATTCAAACTCAGACTGTAAAGGTACCATATTCCATCTCCTATAGCTACACTGAAAAGATGTCAACAACCAGAACCAGCTCACAGCCACCTACAGACTTGGAAATGAAGAAAGAGCAGCAGCATTCTTTCCTCTCCCAGCTTCTACTCTGGCATTTCCAGGATAAATTTGAATATTGTAAGTAATCTTTTTAAGTGTAAACATTTTGTTTAGGTCCAGGAACCTCTATTTCTACAGAATAAGAAAAGCTACTTATATCAATAAAACTAACATAGTTTGATGCTGGTTTTGAGCTACCACAACTAACGCCACAAGGATATTTTATGGATTTTGTTACTTAAACATAATACTGAATAGGAAACTAGCACCTTTTCAAGGAGACAGTCACTCATCAACAGAAGGGATTGTCAGCAGATACATACAAAATATAACTGCAGTCTTCAGCATGTGTGTGAGGGAGTAATTTTACACTGTGAATTGCAATTCTTATGCATGAAATGCAGAGAACAGCTGCAAATGTTCTCAGGGGCCAGTGAGGATTATTAGCCCAAAGATTCCCAATCTTTCTCATGAAATAGTTCAGGGTAAACTAATTGTATTAAGTGGATTTGAATTCCAGTAATAATTCTGCATCCACTAGATTGAATTTAAATACGAAAAATGACAACTAAGAACATGATGTGAACTTGAATCTCTTCTGACTGATTATCCATTGCCTTCTGTAGAGTTACCCATTCTCCTGCTCAAAGGTTGCCCTCATTTTATAGAAACCTCATTTACCTTGCTATCATCACACTGTGACACATTTGTGTTTCCTTGCCTCACTTGTAGAAGCCTCGTAATAATATCCAGCGAGGCACAATTTCCAAAATCTTTCCTGTTAATGGAAATGTCTCATGCAGCTAGAGAGTCTGTCTCTAAAGGTAGAAGGTGAACACAGAAATTATATCCCTGTCATCCACAGGGAGTTCAAAAGCTCAGTAACTCCTGCTGACATGCCCATCCACAGACTGACACCACAGGCCCTGATCAAGAGGCTGCAGCTTGACACTGAAGATTGATCATGGCAATGATCTGACCAAGTGGCTTCTGTTAAGTCCATACTTGAGTCCTGAGCCTCTGTAGTCTGCAACACTGTCACCAGGGTAACTCACAACATCACAAGAACAGCCTTAGAAGAGCTTTGTAACCAGGTATTTAGGCAGAGAAGCCTCTATGCAACCTTTACCTTCCCCCATGCTTCCCAAAGAGGATGTTCCTCTTCGAGGGAGAATAAAGAGCTCCTGTGTAGAAGAGTGATAGCACATCAGAATTCTGTCAGCTCCTCTGAATCCAAAATACCATCATTCTTCCCCCATACTCCAGTATCCCACATAACACTTAGCCACATGATACTAATCAACAAGTCACAGATGCTTCAAAATTTATGACTAAATTCAAGTTGGTGCATAGGTATGATTTCTGACTTAAATGACATGATAAATTCAACAGAATACTGACATATTACTGAATGATAAGAAGGAGTACCTCTTTTTACATTTAAGACTGAATAAAATTACAAATTAAAAGACAAAGTGTTGACGATTATGAATTCTACCTATTTACCTACAACTATCTTGAAAAGCACAGAACATAAAATAAGCCACGTGTAATAGAAAAATACTCAAGAAATTTTGATACATGAATGAATTAGATTTTCTGTTGCAACAGCTCTGTGTATATATATGTAATGTGCTTGAAAATAAACCAGAGCAAACACATAACGTAGCCCCAGTCTTGTCTATATGGCAAGACATGGCAGTGCATGGTAAAACTACTAATAAGCTGATCCACATATCTGGAAATATGCTTTTAAAGGGTCTGAGATCTTTGTTAGTGTGGTTGAAAGAAGTGTCAAGACCCATCAGCAAAAGCTCCTTCTTTCCCATATGAAAAGGTCACATTGTCACATTTCATTAGGATGTACACAGTGTCCCTTTGAAAAACATTGAGCAGAATTTGTCAGACTTGCTACCAAAAAAATTCCTTTATGCAAAATACATGCTCTTGCACTTAAGCTTTGTGCATTCATGTACCCACAGAAAAAGACCATTTACCTTTCAAGTACTCTACCTGAAAGCCCACGCTGAAATTTTAGTTGCATAACTACATCTATTCTTACCCAAAGAAAAGGGGGAAGCTATTCACTTATAAAAGGGAAGCAAACACACCCACTTTCTGATTCACAGCTCCCTAACAAGACTCAGCCTATCTTTCAGCGGACAACTCCTCCCTCCCCACTTCATTTACTAGAAAAAACTCTGTACTTCATACCCACAGCAAACTGCTGCTGAAGTGCATTTTGCAAGGAGGCCCATCCCAGAGCATTACAGATTTTGTCCAGCTCAGGATGTCACTCAGCTGCACGCCTCCTGTGACACAGAAGCTGCAGAGAAGTGTCTGGAAGGCACTGCAGGGGGTCCTTTCATCTCTGTACAGGACTCAGTGAACATCCAACCATACCCATTCCCATTTCTGAAGTGTCTGCAGCATGTTTTCAACATTTCTAGTGTTAAGAGCTTTTACAACCTTCCCAAGCAACCTAGTTCTCTGCTTGATTACCAGCATCCTTAGAATATTTTTCCATCTAACTCAATACCTCCACCCCAACCCCCCCAGCAATGTACTGCTGAGTTCTCCACAAGCAATAGGGCTATTCCTTTCCTTTTTCAAAGGAAACTTAAGGAAGTGGAAACCACCAGAAGCCATCTTCTTTTAAGCCCTATTTTTGTAAAACCTTTTCTCCTAGAATGTGGCTACTCAATGTCTGCTCTTCTTGTTCTACTCTGAGTTCTCCTTGGTTAATTACATACCTCTCAAGTAGGATATCCAGCCCTGACACAGTGTTACAGCTGAAGCCTTCCTACTGCCACTGAACAGAAAGATTATTACACAAATCTCTCCTGGATATACTTCTCTTGTTGTATCTTAGCATGGTGATTTTGCTCTTCTCAACAAGAATGTCTTATAGTCAATCTATAAACTACAATAACTGACATCTTTTTCAAACCCTCCATCCTTAACTATCTGCTCCAAATCATTTATGTAACACTATCCTTGAACGAGTATGTATCCTTGCACTTGCCACTACCTATTTTAATTCATTATCTTTGTACTCTGTCCTGCTCATTGTGAAATCTCACCTTGTTCTTGGCCCATGCAGTCTCTCCTGGTTTCCATCATCTGCAAATGTAACAACACATCTTCTATTCAATTGTCCAGCTCATTAATGTAAATATTGAACACACACGCAGACATGATGGACTGTGAACTTAGTTGATTCTACCCCCCTCTTTCTGATACTGAATTAGTAATGAATACACCTTGAGTACAGTTATAAAGTAGTCAGAGGTTCACACTGATGCAGTTTCATCAAGATTCTGTTTCCCTACTTTCTTTACCACTGAAAAAAACTGAACTAAAACACCAGAGACAAACTTCTCCTAACTACAAAGGTCTCTTACAATTGCAAAGACAAAACCTCTCTGTCTTCTAGGTGTTTCCAAGTTGGTTGTTTTTTGGTTTGGGTTTTTTTTTTTTTGATATTCCATTATTTCCAGTGAACCTAGTTCATAAGATGCTAAAGCAAGGTAGGGAGAAAAAGCTTTGGAAATATTCTCAAATGCACTACCAGTGCCAAGTTTAGTCTTGCACTCACAAAACCTGCCTGCAAAATGTCTGCAGTTAAATAGCACAGAACAAGATATCTATATTAGGAATATATACTAAAAATATATGGTCCTAACCTAGATAAACCCATAACAAAAGCATGCTCCACTCTCCCATAACTTACATATTTCCTAACATAAGAGACTGGAAACACAGTTTTTTTAAACAAGGCAAGGAAAGATGACATTTTACAGTCTGGCAACTTAGCACTGAAGACAACAAATCAAAATCCTCATTTTCCATATGGAAATCATGCAAGTATATAAGCAACTATTAAAAAAAATCCCTTTGAACATGACCATAAGTAGTCTGAAGGAATGGTACCATACACAACTAACCTAGCAGGCCTAACACTGGGAGAGAGAGCAAAATAATTATTTCACAAAAGCCTTTTTGTTTCTTATATAAATGATGTATGGATTACTTTGCTGCTCTCTGCATAGCTTGAAACATGGCCAAATGGATTTCTGCCGAATCATTTCTAAATCAGAAAGCATCATAAATGTAATCACAAGTAGCCATTTTCCACACCACAAATTTTATCAAGTGTCTACCACTCCTAAGCAGATCAATAACTTTTGCCATAAAGATTTACTGGCACAGACAATAAAACGATTCCCACATATTTCACCCAGATGCCTCTCACCCTACATATTTTTTCTGCCACTCCAATATAAACAAATAAGAAACAAAGTAAACAGAATGAATAAAAATAATCCTTATGATCTTTAGCATTAATTTTGAGGCAAAGTAACTTGGAAGAGTATGCAGTTTATCTAAGCAGGATGTTATACATGTTAGCTAAATATCTGATCTTCCAACTGCCTCTTTTCTGAGTTTGGGCTTTAGTTTGTTGTTTGTTTTTTTTTTTTAAAACATAACCAGCTAAAATGCAGCTTAATTTTAAAGTATGCTACTGTAAGCTGAAGGTCTCCAATAAGAATAATCTTGCCAGAATCTGTTTGGGGTATAAATACACACATATGCATATGTCTAAACATTTAGGACAGTTTTTCATTGCGGAGTAGCCTCTTACCTGAGTCTGGACTTCATGCCAAAACACAGGGGCAGAAATTCTCTGAAATAGAGAATTAGGGCCTTTCTGCTGAAAACTGAATGACCCTTCTGAGTTTCAGATTCAGTCAAAAGCCCCACATTTTGCTTCAAGCTTGTAGGCTTTACAACTTAGAAACAGATGAGCTGATGCATCCTATATGTCCTGGTTGTCCTTTGCTCATTATTCTTCAAGGCTGTTATATTCTCTCTTCTTTTTAAGTGCCAGAAGCTGTTCACCTGTTTACCTACTACTGTTCCTGCCTTGTTCAGTTCTTTCCAAATCCATTTTCTACCTGGTTCAACTCACTGCAGAGTTCAGGAAGATGCCCTTTGTCACCTGATGAGCTCCTAGTTGGTCACAGGATCCCTGGGTTGCTCTTCAAGACAACTACCACAAGACAAGACAGTTCTGGGAGATGCAGGACACATCTGAAGAAGATGGAGAAAGACTTCATTGGACTGTTCAGTGGAAAGAGATTTCAAAGACCTGAGAAGAATGTACCACAAGAGATGAATATAAATACCACCAGTTCCTAACTCAAGCTGACAACTCTGACTCACTTGCTGTTATCACCTGGCAGTAGACTGCAGCACATGAAGAGCCAAGGTGGGAACTCTTCAACCTACTTTTGTCAGGGAAGGTCCTTACACCTACCACATTATGTTCACAGTAACCACAGCCAGATTCCTCTCTGCAACTCTTCTCTGCAAACTCAAAGTTTGCTCTGCAGAAAGAACACCAAGCATTTTCAATAAGTGAACTGCAAACAAGCCTCCCTTCATTTCCGAGAAAGAAAATTGGAAAGGATGAAGATAAAGGAGCAGAAATGCTGCTTAAAATTTCAATTCTTACTTGCTTGCTATGATTACTGAAGGAGTTCGGAGTGTTAGTGATCAAGTACACATTTGTAATTCCTGTCATTATTGCCCTTTTTTGTCTTTACTTAAAAGTTACAATTCACGCTTACTGTTTTTATGTGTAACCACAAATACATACAAGTACTGTTATGATTTTTAGAGGGAATGAGGAATAGTTATGTTGAGTTTTTGTAAAGCATTTTGCTTTGTTTTTCAATGTAGCTTTCAAATAATTAATTTAGTTTGCCAACCTTCCAATCAAGTGACAAGCCAAGTAACAGTACAAGGAGCAAAGGAAGCACAAAAGAAATAATCTTAGCTTGATGGCTTGGTGCAATTACTCAAGTAAATGAATTCTTTATTTACTGGTGCTATATACATTCTGGTACTCCATGACAAAAGAGTAAGAGGAGAAAACAAAAGGGAGGGTATGTGCTTTGTAGTTTTGTTTCTATTATTAGCAGATTGCCTGCAAGTTATGTACATGATCATAGACTAATTCTTATATGCTCATCCATTCAGGAGATCAGTACATTAAAATACAATTCTCTGATGGATGAAACTAGGTAAGAAAAAAGACATGTCTGCTTTTAAATCTATCATTTTTGATAGGTACATTCAAGTAAGTGTCTGGTTCACTCCAAAGAAAGCCTAGTTTAACTCTCTAAAGCTAAGTGTGGAGTCTAACTTCAACAGAATGACTGATTCCTAATTGCAGATTCTTTGTTATGAAGACTGATATTGATGCATAAACTATAAAAAGCACAGCACAGCTTGTCACTTGGATGCCAGGTGCATATTTCATGGTCAGTAGGTAGAAAACATCCTCTTAGTTGCAAACCTGAACATACTCGATTTAGAGGTGATTAAAAAAAACCAACTTCTCTCTATAGGGTTGATCAGTGCCCTATTGATTTTGGTGGCAAACAGAACTGAGATTAAAATCATTTGTAGACATTCACTTTTCCAAGCTAATCATTATACTTATAAAAATAGCTACCTAACAGTTCATTAACCAAAAGCACTGAAGAGGCTCTTTAGTTTAAATAACATTGCAGATATGTTTTTTGAATTATAGTCTTTGCCAGAAAATATAAAAAGAAATAATTTTGTAAATTACCACTTTTTTGACAGATTTTGAGTAAAACTGATGCAACTCATTTAAAAGCCCCTGCATTAGCTAGTACAGTCTAATCATAGCTTTACTTCTTCAATACTCTTCCTGCTTTGGGAGCAGGGATTATTGAGGCATTAGTAAGAAACCCCAGTATTCATCTAGCACTTGGTACAAAGTTTTTGTAACATTAAATACATCTGTGTGCAAATAGCTCTGCAAATAGATTTGAACCTAGCAACATAATAAATAAGTGTATCAACAACAACAAAAACAAACAAAAAACCCAACCCAAACAAACAAAAATCCAAACCCCAAACTATGCACACCACAAAATCCAGCAGCTAAAATCAACATTTCCTTTTCAGCATTCAGCCTCAAGGTACTAAGATGAATGAAGAAATTGGTAAGCCCAGAACTTTATTTCCCTATACTGTCTGCATGCCCTGTTATAATCCATTACAACAGCTCATCAAGCTGAAATTTTCAGCATATAGGCACATCAGAATTAGAATTTTTTTAAGCACCTACAATGAAAGACAACATCTTCCAGTACATACTATATATAGCACAACTTTTTCATGGTATTTGGTAAATGTTTTCCCAAAATTTATGTTCACATAGCCATGTAAGTATTATTTTTAGAAAATAATCTAACCCTGACCTGGACTGGTAATGATGCCTCTGCAAACACACTTTTGAAGACTCAGAAGGATCTTTGATCTACCTGGATATTTGTGGTTTCAAATCTGGTCCATTTGAACCATTTATGCCACTTGCTACATGGTAAAAAACCCAAAGAGAGAAGAAGTAAAACAGCTGACATCAACATTGTCACATTGTATTTGTTGTATATGGCAAATTTTTGAGAATATAATTAGTCTAGATATTCTCAGATCAGTGTTTTAGAGGAAAAAATAAAAAGTATCACACATAAAAGCTATCAGTAATTGGACATTCTAAAAACTTGCTAAATGAAACAGGGATGCTGACAGACAACATCTAAGACCAGGCCCATAAATATCAGAAATCATACCACACAGAAGACAGTTATTTGAGTCAGTACCTAATTATTTCTGATTACTGTTCCATGCAGACACAAAGTAATCAAAGCAGATACTGTGAAAAAACAATAGCTAAGACCCAACAGTGTTTTAATAGATGTTTTCATATAGCATAAATCAACATTCCTCTAGTTACAGGGAGAGAACAAGTATGAAATTCTAGAAATGTTTATTTTACAGTGAACACAGAAAATGTTTAGCTGTTTCCAGTTACAAGCTGGCCAACAACTTGGAGCAAAATCGGTGTAATTTATACACAGAGGATGCTAGACAAACATTTCTGTAAAATTAATGGTCAGAAAATTTTATTAGCTCCCTAACATCTCTTCATGGTGGGCAGAAAGAACTAAACTTATGTAGTAGGTTAATTTTGATGTTATGTCCAGCTTTTTTCATTGACCTTATGAAAATCTTGATAGACTATGAACTACTGAAAACTTGCATTCTCTATGTTTTTCTCCTCTCATAATCTTAAGGATATCAATTCAACCAACTCTGTATACACACATTATGTCATATAAGCAGTTCTCCTGGAGAAATAGAGAATTTCTTCTCTACAATGTCTGCTTCCCCATGAGAATACCTTCTAGCCTACAGAAAGCTGCCTCAAAGCTGAGAAACAAGGTCTTAGTTCTGCACCAGCTGAAGCAGTATTACAAGTTTAACAGGGAATATAAAATCCCAGTTTTCTTTTGTTTTTTTTATTTCTGATGACTGCTGTCAGTTTTACTGCCTTCAAAGTTGAGGAAAAGTTTGTTACTCAATCCTAACTCAGATAAGATGATTTAAACATTTCCAAGTGGCAAAGGCAAGTCCAACTATTGAACTGCAGTGGCTGTTTGAAGAAATACATATATAGTTTGTAATTCTCTACATATTTTCACAATACCCTATCAGTAAAATGAAATTATTCAAATACATCCACAAGACTAAACTATTATGTAGCTTCCTCTAGTGGTCAGTCCCAAAATCTAGTTTATTCTGCTACTTACTGTAGTTAATTGTTACATACAAGTACTGAAATTCTTCAATTAAATGCTGTTAACTTGGGAAGGCATTAGAGTTTATACTTCAGTTCTCTAACACAGAAGCAAAGGAAATTAAGCCAAAACATAGAGCAAAACATTTGTTACTGATATTAAAATGACAAGCAGTGAAGTCAGAAAAATACCCAGCCGAGTTAGTGTTTTAGTCTTCAGATTTGCCCCCTTGTGAATATGCATTATAGCATATTTAGTTACATGGTCAAACTTTACTTTCCCACCAGAAGACACAGGAAGCAAGACAGATGTTCAGCTTTTAGCTGACTCTTCAGATATTTGCTATGAAACATCTAAACTTCATTTTGACCCTAGAATTAATGTGTCTGTATTTTAATGAGGCTCATCACTATACAGTAAGTTTGTTTCTGCAATCATCTTTTGAGGGAAAGAGCTATTAAAAAGACACAACAAAGCATTCACTAAAGGAAAGGCCACTGAAATCAGATGACAATTTGATACACCCCGAGAATACCACAACAAAAAGATGCAGCATATGGAATGGGAAATGAATAGATTGAAATTCTATCAGAAAATATTTTACGAGAAAGATTTCCTTGCAGGTTGAAGTCATTATGGAAGAAGAGGGAAACCCCAAATGCAGAAAGTGATCAGTGCTCATAAAAAAAGAAAAAAAAAAAATATTGAACAAACCAACTCTTAAAAAGAGTACAATTATATAATATAACAACAATCTCTGATTTCTGACTCAAAATTGAACAAGGTAATTTAGAATTAGTGATTTGTTCTGGTGATCTAACTGAAAATAACCACAAGGATTATGTTATCTATATTGCACAGCTAATAGAAAATTATGCAGCTTGAAAATGCTTTAAAATCTGTGAGCCACTGTCATGGTTTAACCCCTGCTGGTAACTAAACCCCACACAGCTGCTTGCTCATTCCTCTCTGGTGAGACAGGGGAGAGAATTGGAAGGATAAAAGTGAGAAAATCTACAGGTTAATATAAAAACAGTTTAACAGGTAAAGCAAAAGCCATGTGCACAAGCAAAGGAAAACAAAGAATTCCTCCACCACTTCCCACGGGCAGCTATCCATAGGAGAGCAGGGCTCTACCATGTGTAATAGGTACTTGGGCAGACAAACACCATCACTCTGAACATCCTTCCTCCTTCTTCCAGCATCTTTATATGCTGGGAATGATGGTATTAAGATGATGGTATCTTAATTCAGTAACTCATAAGTGTTAGTGAAAAATGAGTCCTCCTGTTATCTTACAATATAAAAGTACAATTAAAACATCCCTGCATTATCAACAGGGTGTCCAGCACAAACCCACAGCATAGCTCCATACTAGCTACTATGAAGAAAATTAACTTGATCCCAGACAAAACCATCACATCCAGTAACTTTGATTACAAGCTTATTCTGTGAAACACCAAGAGTAACTTTCCTGTCTAGCCAAACACCTTCCATTGCCTGAGATTCTCTATTGCCTCCTTTCACTAAAAACCATAACTTCCTTCATCTTTTGCCTTTGTGCTTCCCCATGCTCTGGAACAAGAGTAATGCCCCCCCTACCTTTTTAAAAAAATCTTATTATTTTTTTCCCCTAAAGCCTATAAAATTCCATTCAGTTTTGACAAAGACATTAAGTCCCCCAAACTGACATTTGCATTGATTCATTATTCATTTCTCTATTGTCAGCCGCAATGTGCGCTGCCAGTGCAACAATAACTGATGAAGCAGGAATTTTTTGAAAGGTCAGGAACAAATTGCTTTAGAAATACTGATGCATATTCCCATGGGAATCCTACAGGTAGCCCAAGGCTAACTCACCACTCCCATAAATGCTCAGCCCTTCATAGCAAAAGCTCACGTGGAGCTTCCACACGCTAACGAGAAAACAACAGCAAAATAAACAAAAAAGTAAGAGCTTTACTGACATAAATAATGATTACACTTCTTTCTCTCTTTTCAGGATATTAGTCTCTGTGTTGACAGCTACTGCAGTTTGCCCTGCCATTGAAGCTGTGATCTGCCTCTTTGTGCCTAGTATTTAGGAACAAGCTCCCTGGAATGCTTCAAAAGAGGGGCTCCTCAGATCATTCAGTGCAACACTCATGGTAAGGGTTTCTCAGCAGTTAAAATACCTGGCACTATGGATCCTTCTGCTGCTGGGATCTGCCTAGCCTCATTCATTTCTACAGCTGGAATCAGCTGGAATGTGTCTGTTACTATTCCCCAGGAAAGCACACAGTGAGGGTTTTACAGCAGAGCAGCAACAAACCTCAGGTCTTGATCTTACTTATTCCCCACCATACCATTACACCCTTGGGGAAAGATAATGCAGCTGACAAAAAATGTCACAGCCCCTCAAAGTAAAAAATATCCATCCAATTTTGGTGTGTGCTGCCAACTCTGATTGTGTTCCTGGCTTTCAGTGTATTTCTACAGCTGTGTACTTCATTAAAAGAATAAGGAAAGAGAAAGATTTGATCAGGTATCTTCTCAGAAAAAGGTCTGTGCCTGTTTCTCATCGTTGTGATGATTCCTCATCATGCATTTTGGCATTACACCAATTGAATATGGAATGGTGCTTGGGTAGCAATGTAAGAGCCTAATAAATAAAAACTGATAGCTGAAATACAGAAAATACAATTAAATTTCATTCATGCTTTTTACTTTTCATGCTAAGGATCAGAATATGAAGTACATTTCAGTGCCCAATTCTGTATTAATTATTATAGTCACTCATCATTCCTCTTATTCCACTAGAACTAGAAACTCCAACAAAAACCCAGCATGCCAGAGACAGTACAAACAAAGCCAACAGTGTAACAACATGCTGACCTATCAGTTAAAATTAAGTGCCTCTAATGAAATGCTTATGTTCTAAATAGAAAACACAGAGTAAGTAGAAAGATATCTGTTTTGCCAGCAGGGAATTAAAGGTAAAGGGGAGCCAGAGACTCCTCTTTATATATACATTCTAGGATTCAGCATACTTAGAATTGATAGAATTATTATGGTCCTACAAAGACTGGTCCCAATATTAATTCTAATGCTTTTAAGTACTTCAATTTTAGTATTGTTTGTTAACTGCTCAGTTACTGGCAGAGTAAATATCATTAAAAATCCCTTATATAAAACAACCAAACTTGAAAAGAAACAGTCAGTATATCTGCTTTGCTTTAAGCTAAAGAAGTACAGATCTTTTTGTGCAGAAGTTCACTTTAAATAATATATAACTTACGCATTTCTTCAACAACATCTGGATCACATTCTCTGTATTTGTCTATTTCTGCCTTTAACTGCTCTTTTTTGTGCTGAAGGGCAGCAAGTTCCTTTATGAGAGCTGTACGTTCTTTCTAGGGATTCAAAGTATGTCGGGAAACATTAAAAAAAAAAAAAAAAAACGCAAAAATAAAAATCAGTAACTACTACACACAACATTTTTTCAAAAAATAAAACTATGTCAATTTATATATTGTTTTCACTACTGCTTTCTGTCACTGAATCAGTTGGGCATTTTATGCACACACAAAACCTTTGGTGACTGTCCTGGTTTGGGTAGAGGTTTGGGGTAGAGCTAATTTTCTGTCTTGTAATTTTGCTTTCAGCTGAGTCTCTCATAAGTAGCTGTACTTGATGAAATTAACATCAAGTTTCTCAGTCAGTGTCTGCTCTGGGACTGATAATTCTGTTAACTAAACAGAATCACAGAATCATCAGAGTTAGAAGGGACCTCTAGAGAAAACCTAGTCCAAGACTTCCGCTAAAGCAGGAGAGTACAAACTGGAAGGAAAAATTTAAAGCTAAAATGGGTGAACAAAATAAAAGTTTTTGAAAAACCACATCAGGTTCAAAGGTTAAAGAACTCCAAACAGATCTCTTAATTGTTGGGCTTAAAGGCTACATGATATTTAGGAGTGCTTGTCTAGTAATTTAAGCCAGCATTACAGAAAAACCTACCATTCACACCTCCACAAATGTGGATGCTCTGTATGAACACCATTTGAATTTCTTTTTTTCTACACTATTCATAGTAAGTCATATAAAAACCAAACTCAGATACTGATGACATTATAGTCTTTTCTGGGACAGAATTCAATATCAACCTCAAGGATTCTATTGATCAGTAAGAATCTGTACATATTGACTCAACATGATCTGTCCCATAGCCAACTCAGCACATATTTTTAATTCAGTCTGTAGCTGCAGCCAAACACTGTATTGGCAGATATTCAAAGGACACATGCTAGGGCACTGGGTAGCCTCAAAAAGCCAGATAGCATGAGTTCATAAACCATCAGGTTTTTAGGCAATGGCAATTTCTACAGGAGCCCAGCAGGCTGAGGTGGCTTGTTCTTTGGGCTTGTTTAGTTTTGTTTTATTTTTCCAGGGGGATTTTCATTTGTTTGTTGTTTCAAACTTACATATGTCCTATACTTTTGCAAATGGTCTGAATTCAGCACATTGTGAAAATACACACTGGAAATAGAAAGCTTCCAGACCTACTCAGAGACTTTAATGTTGGTCTAGATTTCTTGGGACTTTTTCCTGATATAGAATATGGAACCAAAATGTTGGAAGCATCAGCTGACAGGACTTCCAGGATTTTTCTGACTAGGGCACACCAATGGTGGAGAAGCCCAAGACTCTAACAGTGCATTTGGGAACATGACAAACACAACTGAGAAACTTGCCTTAATTCCCTGACTACAGTCAAACCCAGAGCATTTCTATAAAACATTTTGCATTATAAGATTTGGCATTTTCCTACAAAACTGAGTTCCACCTGAAAGCTTCCGGCCATCTTTGTTTATGCATTTATTTGCTGGAGGTTTAAACCACTTCTGACTGAGCATCTCAAAACAAATCTGTGACTTGGAATACCATATGAAGTGTTTCTAATATTTTACTTCATATGTATAGTAAACAAGAAGCCTAAATCTTATTTATTTTGCAGTGTTACCAGCTTCAGCATCCAAAGAACACCAAGTTTACATGGCTGCTCGGAATGGTAATTTAGAAATCATTATAAATAACTTTAAAAAAAACCAAGACCCCCAACACCTATGTTTGCAGTTACTAGATTTGGCAGTCCAGCAACCATTGGGAACTTTAGTACATCTCACTAAGCAGTTCAAGAATTAAGACATCTTTAAATCTGCAAAAGCCTGGAAGATTAACAAACTTTGGGCAGTCACATATTTTTTCGGCCATGGAGCAGCCAGTTAATATTTTACTCATTAGTGCATGACCAATTAAGGAATATAATTTTTTTCAGTCCCTTTCTCATCTCCAGCATTAGAATTCTTAAAGGATTTCCAACTACTACATTAGTATTTAAAAACCATGCATACTTATAGCTAGTATTATTCCTGGTATGAATGCTTCCCCACAGAGCAACTTACAGTATCTTCACGTCCAATTTTTGATTTCTCAATGCTTTTTTGTAAAGCCTCTTTCTTCTGACTGCTTTCAGCAACCTGATAAAGGAAACAAAAATGGAAATCAACCTAGTTCTGTAATATATAGCAAACATTCATATAAAATGTGCATACAAAGAAATAAAAATATATATCCATCTATTTATTTAAATGTCAGTATAAGAATTCTATGTTATATATTTATATATGTATATAATTTGTGTAATTAAAATAAACAACATTAATACAAAAGCACCCAAATACAAGTCTGAGACTCTGAACCAAAGAAAAGAATTAGAGGAAGAAACTTAAAGTCTAAGAAATATTCAGTCCCACAGCACATAATCTTGTTATGCACTGCATGTTCAGCATGGGACCAAAATCCTATTTCATACCATAATCTGGCATCTCTGTACAAAGGGCTCCGTGACAGAGGTTTTGGATTAGATGATTGCTTTGGTCTTTTTCCAGCTCCTCTTATTCAGTGAAAGAAGTGACAAAAGCTGTAGGAGATCCACCTGCTTGGCTCTGATTGCAGTCCTCCCAAAGTCCCATAAATTATTGGCATGGCCCCAGACCCCTAATGCACAGTGGTGAATAGAAGCCTTCATAGCTCAAAGGCATGTAAAGCCATGGCCCCCTTTTTCTGTGCTACACTTGCACTGCTGGACTTGAGAGTTCTGTTCCTTCAGCCCTGAGGCAGAGGAATGTCACAAAAGTCACATTCTCACAGGACTGGTGTGAATACTCCCTGTATTTTCCTCTTTCTTCATGAGGAATCACTCATCAAGAGAGCTCTCTCTCCATTAACTTGCCACTCATCTTGGACCAGGCCCTTCCAGTTCACTTGGAAGTTTCCCTGAGACACTTTGGAAACTTTCAAGCTCAGCAGAATGTTTGACTCGCTCCTCAGGGACAGGGCACTCAGCATTAGCCAAGGCACCTTCAAATATTAAAGGAGATGAATGAGAATGCAGAAAAAAAAATTAATAAAATAGACTTTGGAAACTAGTTACTGCATTTGAAATCAACACAAAAACAAAAAATTAAAAAAAAAAAAAAAGCAATAATAGTAGGCTTTGTAAGTGCTCCCTCTTTGGTGTAACTTTAAGATGCTTTTAGCAACAGTAAGAAAAAACAGACTAATCATGAAGGCAATGAAGGCCACTGCCACAGCACAAGTTTCATTCCCCAAAAAACCCTCACATAAAGCCTGCACTTCTACATTCTTTTTCTCACTGAGGATCTCACTGAGTGGAAAAGTATTCCTAGACAATTCTTGCAATCCCTAGTCTTGGTAATTCCATATACTTGTGCAGCTGAATTCATACAAGGCAAACAGAGCTGTTTTGGAGTTACCCTAATTTCTCAATTTCTACTTAAATTCACATTCACTCTGTATTTTCAGAAGCACATATTAAACATAAATGCATGGTAAGTACCAAGGAGAGCTTACTGCCACATTTGAGAGATCAACCATGTTGATTAAAAAAATTTCTGTCCTGATGGTCCATACAGAGTAGAGCCCACCTCAACTGAAGCTTACTGGGATTAGGGATTCCTTTTATAGCTCAGTTTTTAAAAATTAATTACTCTTTCTGTATGTTTTCATGCATGTGCAAGTAAACATACAGACAAGAAGGCTTCCTTTAAAAATCACAGTGTTTTTTTTTTTCTTCAATTTATGTAGAAATTACACTAATGGTAAGGCATATATGATTTGGGGAAAAGTAGGTCCAGCTGTTTGCTGATTACTTTCACTACAAGTAACCACAGAAGCAATGTGGCTTGAGGTACACAAACATCTTAATTTTGATGTACTTAACCAGTATTACTTCTGGGCTTTCCACAAAATTCATGTAACGTTAAGTGTTAGTCCCCATGTAATGCCACATTAAACAGTGTACAGTTCAGAAGAGGACAAATACTCAGGAGCAGTCTGCAGATCATGAAGCCCAGGGAAGACAAACACACCAGGGCACACATCACTCAGTATTTCTAAATGAAGAATTTTTCTGAAACAAAACTCACAGAGGTATCAGAGAAGTCAAAGAGCCCATACATCACAAGTGCAAAGAATAAGGCAATGCTTTGTGCAACAGGAAGGCCACAAGTGTTGCTTTCTGGTTTTTCTTATTAATGAGGTTCTTCAGGAACATTTCTGCATTCTCTAAGATACAAGCACAGAAGGAGCTCTCAGGAAGTTACAATAAAATCAGAGAAGCTGGCTTACAGCTTGGAAGCATATTTCACAGTATGGCGTCTCATTATTTTCTTGGTCCTCTATTTGCCACAGCATTTAATCATGAAACAGACAAACACTGAGAAGTACAGAAATTTCTTAGATTCTGACCTACATAACATGCAAGGTTGCCATGACACAAGGTTAGAAGATTAGCAACAATGATTTTCATACATTTTTTGCTCTCTTCTCTCACAGATTTTATTTCTTTGCCTTTTTTTTTTCACAATTCTGTCTTCATAATAAGACTTTGTGAAATAAAATAACACTACAGCTCTGTATATTATTTAGAAGTCACAGTGGATATTCCCATGACAACAAATAAAAGATAAGGATTAGGAAAGCAACAGCAGAAGGAGATGAGATACTGAGAAAAAACAAACATAGGATAAGGATACAAAAGAGTGCGAAACAGATGGCTGGGGTCTGTGCAAGGAATCTATGATGATGAGAGAAGCAGAGAAACTTGAATAAAGAGATGGGAAAACAGCTGAAAATACTGTACATGAAAGAAGGGAAGATATTCAGCAAGGGTAAGGGAGCTGGAGGAAGGATAAATACAGATGATATAACACTTAATTGAGAAGAAAGAGCAAATAGCATATGACAGGTTATAGGGCATTAATAGAAAAAAGAAAACAAAATGTGCAAGAGCTGTGTATGTATGACAGAAGAGGATCACATCTGGCCAAACACTGTTACTTACTTTCCCATTCACCAGCTGCAGAAAAGCCAGATTGCAAAGGAGCATGGTAGCAGATGGAAGATTTCAATCCATGGAGCAATCTTGGGACACTTTTCAAGGGAAATGGCAAATAATTTCTCAAGGAACATTAATCACTCAGAGAGAAATCTGACTCCTGCCACAAAGGGTAAGAATGATTTGGAGAAAAAGCTACTTATTCTCTCCCCTGTATGTTTCTTATGAGAGATGTCTGGTCTGACACATGCCACAAGTGTAACTGACCAGGTGTGTAAAAAGTATGGAGATATTATACTGTACTAGAAAGGTTTGTGTCTCCAGTCTGACACACAATAGCAGGAAGGTTCAGTTCTCTTCCTCCTAAAAAGCTGCCTGATGCTGTCCTAGCTCTACATGACTGGATTTTTATTCTCCAGCAAAAGTTTTTGTTGGTCGTATTCCTCCTGTTTCCTTGTTCTTAACCACTCTGACCACCAATATCCCACCAAACATGTAGCATGCCTCCCTAGCATATTAAAATATCTACAAACCTGGAGCAAGCCATGCAAAGACTGTCCTTAGTATTACACTGGAGAAGAATCAAACCAAGGTCTCACATGGTAACCACCAAGAGCAATCACAGCTGTCAGCCCACTGTCATTACAGCCTTAAAGAGAAATATCATATGGTCTGTTTTCTTTCAACCAAAACACTAAAAAAATGACATTAAATACTACCACTACTGTAAGCACCACTCACTGTAGCACTAAAGAATTTAAGGCATAATTTCTTTTAAACTTTTCTAAATTTGCAAAGTTATTTACTTTGGGTTTGAAGCTCACTGTGCTTTGTTTCAGGCCAGAGACAAGGGCTTGATTGCCTCTAGCTAAAATAAAAGCAGTTCAAGAGTTTAGGGTGATATTTGCAGCAGATGGGTGTACTTCTTTCCTCTGTTAAACCTAACCCACCACCAAAGAACTTAAATGGAATTGACAGAAGGCACAGAGAGAAAAGTACTTCAAAGCATTCCTCTAGATTTAAAAAGAAAAAAAAAAAAAAAAAGTTGAAGCTAGAAAGCAGACTAATACTACATATAGAGTAAAAATGCAAAAATACAAAGATTAAGAGCCAAAGAACAACCCAGAGATAATGGAAACAGACCTATGCCTGTTGTGTTACAAGACCATTACTAAAAGAAACTGCTCAGCAAGCACTGTTGACTAAAACAATGAAATTTGGAAGAGGAAAAAAAAATAGCTCTGAAGTGCTTCCTAATGTACTACTACACAAAGTAAGCATACAACTGCTTAGTCACAAATAGCATAGTCACATATAGGTACTTGCCAGGGCCTTCAAGGACACAGAAGCCAACTTTTAAGTTAGCTAATGATGCTCACAGCAGAGCAGAGAGTACTGGCACTGTCACTTCTGCTCTGCTCTCAGGATGCCTGTGCATGACTCATGAAATGACATTTTTGCATGTAACCCACACAGTGAACAAAAACTACAGTAGGAGCAGGTGCCAGGTTCAAAGGGACTTGTTTCAGGGACAGAATGTACTCATAGTGAAGCACAGACAGAAAACACACTTGTTATGTAAATACAACTAAAATAAATTTTAAGGAGGAGAAAAGAAGCATGCTATGTCTTACCCCAAGTCATTGCAAATCACTTCAGCAATATGAAGCAGGGATTCATGTTTTCTGGGAATTAGCAGGAGCATGAGAGAAGCAACTGGGAGAATACAACAATTCAACACACACAGGTAAGAACAAGATTAAAGAATAAAGCAATAAAGAGTAAGAGCTTTTAACTCTGAAAATAAAGAATGGGTGATTTTTTCAGCAAGAAAGCACCATTAAATGAATGGGAAACAGATCATAGAAGAAGGCCTATGGTATTTCTGTATTCACAGTATATTTTTTAAATGTTGCATTATATGCTGGAGAGACATTCAATACAAGAATTGTCTTACTTTTATGTGTGCTAGTAATTTTATCATAAAAAGATTACTGCATTTTTAATTCAATCTTTGAAAGAGTCAGTTCAAAACCTTGAGAAAAAGTAGGGAAAAATAAAGAATATTATTTTCCAGAGAAAATGGAGACCCAAAGCAAGTTACATTCACTGTTTCAATTGAAGGGCTGGTACATTGATTCTTCTAAGTGAATGATACCTGTTCCAAAACATCATGCTATTTGTTCTGCCAATGTATAAATTCTATCTTGTTAGAGAAGTACTGAAGAGGTAACAAGAGGGTATTTTTTTTGTTTTGCATTGTAACTTATGTCAGTGAGAAAAATAAAAAAGTATCAGACACTCAAGCTAAGTAAGTAAAGGTTTTCTCACGGAACTAACTAAACAAATATCTGATTGTCCATACAAATGTTGACAAAGCATTATAAAGACTGGTGAAACCATAGAGAATTCTGAAGTTAGGTCTCTGCATTCATAAGCAGTATTGATATGTTTTACTAGAGTATTCATGTGGGTAACACTGATTTCCTTGTCCTTTCACAAACACAATCCATTTTGTGTTTCAAGATTACATTTGGTCCTATTATCCTGACTTATTTAAAATGACAACACATGAGAGTGAGCCTGAAATCTCACATAGTAAATTAGGCATAGTTCTATCATCAGTTTATGTTGAATATGAGTTGTTCTTCCTGCAATGGCTTTTGGATAAAAAAACAGAACACACAGGCTATCCAGAAGAAACAAAGGAGGAATTTCCCCTCCATTGGAGACTTCAGCCATCTATGTACAAACCTTATATTGCTAGCTGCACTTATTTTGAAGGTTGCAACTACATAGTAAACTCCTCTATATTAAAAGTAGCTTTTAATTATTTTCTATCATTTTAGTTTTTTCATAATAGTTAAGGTTTACTGAAACAAGATGTCTTGACAGGAGTGTTTGGATTTGCTTCGTTCATTTTTAACACAAATTGGTAAGTAGTGGTTATGCAACAGCAAACTCCTGGCCAATCTCTGTAATAGACATAAGGTGAAAGAAACAGGTGTGCAGGCTGAATGAAAGAATTTAATTTCTCTGGCTGCTTTCAGAGTTGGCAGAATTGGGATGACTTGGGGGACAGATGGTTGCCTACTAAGATATAAATAACATGTATGCCAAATCAACCTAAAAAACCCCAACCAAACAACCCCCCCCAAAAAAAAACCAAACCTACCCAACCACAAAAAAACCCCAACAGATGTCACAAACACAATTGAAACTCTTCATTTTTTAACCCTGCTTCATGAAGTCTAATAGGAAAATCTCAAAGAGCCAAAAGAGAATCCCATGAGAGACAGAAGTAGACAAAATTTCAATACCTGGACATAAAAGATGCTTGTTACCACACATTTGTGTATTTACTAAACCTACCAAATCCAAGATGGTAATTAACAGGTCTGTTCAAGGCAGAATGAACACTGGAAAATATTTTCCCTTGGAAAGAAGCTGAAAGAAAGAAGAAAAGTTCAATTTTTTCCCTAAAGGGGTTTTAAAGATTGTGATCCTAACCAGCTGGTCTGTACACTGATAATGCCTTCAGGGACTAAATACAGACAATCCCAAGTTAAAAAACAATATTCATCTCATATTCCCTGAGCTCAAGTCCTGCCTAAAGACTACAAAAACAAACTTTATTCTACCAACTTTAAAAAAGCCCAAATTCCAAACTGAGATATTATCAGCAAAATACATCTATCAAACTCCAGATTTTTGACACACTCTTACACAGTCATTCTTAGTGCCATTTCATCATTTGAAAGTAGTGCTCAGACAGATAACCAAGTCATCTCCAATTCCTGATACAAGGAGTATTCTATGATGCAACTACCATGTGCTGGAAAATAATGAGCTGTTAAGAGTATGACAAGAAAGACCTTTCTTGCAAAGTCTCCCTCCTTCCAACTAAATTCACACATTTTGGTACTACACTGTGGCTTTTTATTGGTTTTATTTCATTCCTTTCAGAAGAGGGAAATGCTATGAAGTGAGACACACAATAGCATGCTAGTATTTTTGTGTGCATGCTCATTTTCTGAATTAAAATATGCTTTATTAATTGAATGAGAAGATTTTAAGGCAAAAGTCAAAAGTTCAAATTAAATAAGATTACAACTCACCCTTCCCATCAAATCCAGCTTTGGAAGTACTACTGCCTCTACCTGATCCCCAGGCTGGAAGCTCCTGGCCTTACAGCAAAGGCAAACTTATTATAGGTTTGCCAGACAGAGCACAACATCTAAGCCTTTAAGCTTTCTCAGGGTGATGGGTTCCTGCTGATTTGGCACTCACCCCATGCCACCTACTGTGGGGCACAGGGAGATGTGCAGGGCAGCAGATTTGTCTGGGCTTCTGAGGTGAGAGCCCCATGTTTATTACAAATTTATCTGCCTCTCCGATCAGCAGTTTAATTGCCATGTCAGGACTGGAGCCAGCAGCCAGCATGTAAGCCCCTTCAAAAAGGCAAGGTAAACTTGTCAAGTGTGGTGACATTACCTACAAAATTCAGTGTTTCACACTAAACAATGTTAGAAAAAGCTTGTGTTTTCCTTGCCTTATATCAGAATGAATATATAACATACACTACCAGGACACAATAACAATACATCCTTTTTAATGCAGTAGATTATGAAATAGGTTTGAAGGAAGAATCCTTTACAGTTACTAAAAAGCCAGCTTTTCTTCAAAAAAAGCCTGCTCTTAAAATCATGCCAGTTTTAGCTTACCCTCATCAAAAAGGCTGAATGGAAAACCTACACCTCACAGTTGCCATCAGTCTAGTTACATATAAACAGCTAGTAAAAGGAAAAGCATGAAATTCAACTAATGAACACCAAATTATGAGGTTGCTTAATTCTAACAGAAGCCTCCAGAGCACCATATTTTCAGAAGTTTACCATGACAGCAGTAACTAAGCATACCCCCTGGGGCTTTGCAGCATGCCATTAAACATACTTCCAGAAGGCTCTAATAAGATACAGCATTAGAAGAATATTCTCTGCTGGACATTTTAGGACTTATTAAACTCAGAATCATTTCACAAAATTGATCTTGTTTAATTGCAAAATGCAAAGAAATAAGAAAACCCCAGGACTGCTTCAAAGAAAATTTCATTCTGATCTTCCAGGAGATTGATCCAGGCTTTAAGGATCAACAAAGAAATAAATATAGACCTATTCAGCATATTATCATTTTTTAAATAATGCAAATTCTCAGCTGCTTGCATTTAGGATATTTACTATTGCTATAACTCCCAGTGCATGGTATGAAGTTAGCTAGTCATACCATACAGGCTTCACAGTTGGCCATTTCTTTATGTGTCTTATCCTTCATTTCAAAGAAATTTACATGTTTGTGAAAGTCTGCAAGCTGCAAATAGGGAGGGCTCACTAATTGCCTCTGTTGGGAAAGTCATTACTACTTGAGGGAAAAAGGAAGGGGGGGGGGGGGGAGAAAAAAAGAGCCAGAAGGGGATGGAATCACCCAGCAGCCTGGGGCTGCAGACTATCAAAACAGACAGACCAATCCAAGGAAGACTATATAAATAAAGTAGAAAGCTAACAAGACAGTCTGGATATGTGAAGACTGCCCTGACTGCTCTGGACACACACTGGGATCATGTCTCCATATTAAAATGGGAATTAGAAGAGAGAACACTTCAGCAATTAGACTTCTATTTTTCCTGGAAGGCACCATTTATTATTTTTTCTGCAACCTAATGAAATTTAGTTGAAAGCATGCATATTAGAAAGAAATATCTAAATTAATAATTACTAACAAGTCACCTGCATTAGTTGTGAAAGTGTCCACATACTTCACTGCTTTTAACTAGGCTGCTTATTCCCTAACAATCATAAAATTTATACTAAAAAGATAGTCCTAAGCTTTTAGAAAATATATTTCAGCAAATCTTAAGATCATGATAAACCTTACGGCATGCAAGTCCTTTATGTTCAGCTAATGACAAAAAGTATTTTTAAAAACATACTGAGTAATGAACTACTACAGCTATTCAGTTGATCATAACATGAAATTTGTGCACTCAAAAAAAATGCACTATTCTATGAAACACATTAGGCCACAGGTTCCAAAGGTGTTGCACAAATACCTCTAGAAATAGCTTATCACTGCCACAAGGAGAAAAAGCAGTGAGAGTCTGCATTCAAAACCATCAACAGAAATTGAAAATGGAAATAGAGATCTGAGATGTGTAAGGAGCTCTGTTAAAGGAAGATACACCATCTGCTGAGGACACTGCTAAAAAGCAGTGCAAAAAATGCCTGCTTCAAAGCACAAAGGTCCCATAGGCACTCCCTGGATGATGCAAAGGACCAGTCAGGGTACACATCTTGTCCAGCATCACCCAGCTCCAAGCACCATCAAACTTGTTACCTTTCACTGAACATCTGTCATCTCCATGGATCTGTACCTCAGTTCAGGATTAATTACTTCAAGCCAGCCACCTCTGAGCAACTCTACCTACTTGCAGTACAGAATCTCTCTCTGAACAGTGTGGAAATACACTGACAACTGAATGAGTCAATTGTACCAAGCAAGCAGCTTCTCAGGCTGAAACAATGGGGACAACAGAAGTTTCTTGTGCTTCAGCCAATGGTCTCAAGAAGTCTCTATTCAGCAACTTTCCACACAGTAAATCCAGACAGAGTATTTGAGGAGGAAAAATATAACTGCCTAAAAGGATAGAAATAAACCAAGCTGCATCTAGAAAGAACTTTCTGGTGGTTACAACTGAAAATTTGTTGCGTGCATTCTGAACAAATAAGATTCTCTCCCTTTAGTTACTTTGCCAAACATCTCCAGGAGGCTTCAACCCAGATTCCTCACCAATATGATTATTATTTTCATCAACCATTTTCAAATAATGTGCATTCCTAACAAAAGCATTTCCAAATATAGCATTCCCTGAGTCTTTTTTACACTTAAATAAAATAAATCCTTTAGCTTCTCATGTTTTAGTGCTCGTAAATACAAACAATTTGGCACATAAGAAGGCACTCCATTACAAGTTCATTCCTGAGATTTGGTAGTGGGTTTTGTTTTGTGGGTTGTTGGTTTAGGTTTTTTGTTTGGTTTGGTTTGTTATTTTTCACTAGCTGCCAAAGGAGAGTTAGGATGTACTGACTTCTCAATTCTTAGACTGTCTCATGAGCCATGGGAAGTCAAAATCCCTTCTCTTACCAACCCTAAGGCAGGGATTTAAGGAATGAAACATCAACTTATCCCTTCCATCTTAACTAACACTGGCCCAATACCATGCTTAGTGGGAGGAAAGGGACTGTCAGCAACTCTTCCCAGATCTCTGTTGCTTACATGTATCTTGCAAAGGGAACAGCATAAAAACTCAGTCCTGTATCCTGCTCTAAAAAGATCCATTTAATCAGTCTTGAAGTACAAGGTGACACCATTCTGCTCTCAGTCTCAGAAGGAACAGCAGCTATAATAATACTCTTTGCTCTTAAAACTTTCCCTTGCCAAAGCCCAAGAATACAAAAGAATCACCCACAAGAAACCGACATCAAAAGAAGAAAGGTTAAGTGCAACAATTAACAGTAATTGTACAATTGTAAAAGTAATTAATGGTTTTCAACTGAACAGTGAAATGAACTGTCACAAAATCAGAGTGGGGAAAGGAAGTAAACTGGTGGTTTCTCCAAGCTACTGAATTACAGTGTTCACAGTTCTGCCAGTAGTTATACTAACAACATTGTGCAACATTGCCACAAAGGTGATCAAAGGGCTGGAGCACCTCTCCTGTGAACAGAGTGAGATTAGGGGTTGCTCAGCCTGCAGAAGAGAAGGCTCTGGGGAGACCTTACAGCAGCCTTCCAACACCTGAGGGCAACCTAGAGGAAAGCTGGGGAGGGAGTTTGTAAAAGGGTATGTAGTGATAGGACAAGAGGTAATGGCTTTAAACTGGAAGAAGGTAGATTTAGATTAGGAAGGTGCTGAGATACTGGCACAGGTTGCCCAGAGAAGCTGTGGATGCCCCATCCCTGGAAGTGTTCAAGGCCAGGTTGGATGGGGCTTTGAGCAACCTGGTCTGGTGGGAGGTGTCCCTGCCCGTGGCATGGGGGTTGGAATTAGATGATCTTTGAAGTCCCTTCTAACCCAAACCATTCTATGATTCTTTGAAGAACGTGGTATTTCAGGCCCCTATCTGTTAAAAATACCATCCTACACTGTAGCAATCCTCTGTGACCTTATGATTTGACCATATATCTCTGTCATACTGAATGCCAGACACTCTTTGATGTCACCAGGAAATCACCAACATTGGTTCTGCCTCCCTTCAGCCTCATAGTGTCAGTACTAAACCTGCCCCAGTGCAACTCCAGTCAAGATCCCCCAACTCATGCTGGCTATGGCAGCCAACGTGCTGGAGAGATGGGACACTCCTTAATGCTTCTGAGGGTTGTGATTTGCAGACTCATACACCCTTGGGTGAAAAATGATTGTTACGAGTTACTTCAATTAATAATTAATTAATAATTAATTAATAATTAATTAATAATTATATTTTGACAAAATGAGATGTTTATTCTTGGCGTAAGAATACTGGAAGCTTAGGGATTTTATGAAACTAATGAAGAATTTGACCTATTTAAGCAGAAATATCATTGACTGATGATTTTGTTGATTTCATAGCATTCATAAAATGAGGAGACTGGAGATGAGGTAATTCAAAACTTCAGAACCTGCTAGGTTTTCCTGCTAGGAAAGTATTGGTAGAATACAGAACCTTTATTTCATCCAATGTTTTTTTAATTGCCATATCTCTGCACAAGGGGATCACAGTAGTGATCTAATAAATCCTTTCTGAAAAAAAAAAATCTAGGGTATAAACAACACTGTGAGATGTAACTTTAAACAATCAGACAAAACTGGCTTGCTCTTCCTTACAAATACTGAGTCACATCTCTTTGCTTAAGTGGGATTTGTCTTGATAATAACTAAAAAAGCTGAAATAGAAACTTTGTTTTAAAACCAGTTCCTACATCAGCCTCCCTACAACCCCAGGTTCTGAAAGATGCAGAGAGCTACAAGCAACTTTGCTAAAATTCTAAGTAAAGTTCTAATATATGCAGGCAAACATAAGCCTCAGCACTATGAATTAATGGGAGAATTTGCATCATGGAGCAGCTTGTTCTGTTTCTCCACATTGTTTTCAAATGTCTCTGCTCAGCATTTGGGATCACCTTCCCTTCACTACTTACCCACACCCTCAGCAAACAAAGATACTGCCTCCTGGTAAAAAGCTTTCACTGCAGGATGAACTGAACTGCTAGATTTTTAACCTTTTGCGTTTAGTAAGGCAGCTTGATTACAGATTTTAACTGCTGAAGAAAGAGACCAACTCAGGTAGCTAACAAGTGATTTGGACAAGACACAGAAAGCAAACATGTTTTTCAGCATGCCACAAGCTGCTTCAGGAAGGATCAAAGACAGGCAAGTGTAACAGAAATGGTACAATAGCTTAACTTTTCTTCCCTGTTTTGCATGTTCTGACAATAAGTATTATGATACTCAGTGACTGGATTTAGAAGCCCTTAAGAAAATCAGTATGTGTTCACATCAAGAAGAATACAAACACTAAAATAGATAATTTGAACTCACACACAAAATCTGTTATCATCTTGTAAAAATGTTCAGAGATCTGCTCATCGAAAACACCACCCTTTTCACTGTGCCAACAGCCAACAAAGAAGTTATCTTCAGCTACTGAAAATGCTTTTTCCAGAAATGCTGAAATATTTCCATTATCATCAGAAAAGCAAGGTAATGAATAGAAGTATTTTAAGGACTCATGGCATGGTCAAAAGAGAGCTCTTATATAAGTAACTCTGTAAGTTAGGAGCAGGACCTAGTTTGCAAAAGAGTTTGGTCACATAACTATTTCTTTCAATTGGAACAGTTTCATATTGCAAAAATGTTTATATCAGTATAGCTTATTTCCTACACAGAAGTAACTTCACAATACAATAATTCCATAATAATTTGGACAGTTCCATAGAAACTATGTTTAATATGGTAACAAGGTAACAGTACATTTAAAGTAGTACAGTATATATTTGTAGATAACCCCTTGATACTTATGGTGGACCACTTTAGGTAGATTCTGCCAAGACATTCCAAGGAACATATTTATCATGAGAGGCCAGAGACCTGCTCCATCAATTATCTTTAAAATTCATGATGGAACTGGGCTCAAGGGCAAAGACAACAAATATCAATTCCTTCATTCACCTACTTGGATATAATATGCAGCTTGACTGAAACCAGAAAGTATTAAAGAGCAAATAATTTGCATTGAACAAGACAATGGCTCCATGGAGTTTGGTGAACAAAGCTCAAGTTTTGGCACATTCCGTGCTCAGCTGGCATTTATGATCTGGCAGAGCAAGTAGCCTGGTCTAGAATGTGTGTGAATATATTAATAAAATTGAGTCACTTTACTAGGAAACTCACTTCAAATGATCTTGTTTCAGAAAAACAGTATTACACTGATGTAGGAATCAGTGCTTTGTTACTACCAGTCAGTAAGAATGAATTTAAGCCCAGTCATACCAGACTCTACCACCATGCCTGAAAACAGTACAAGCATATCCAGTCATTAATTTTGAAGACCCATACAGTACCACAAGAGCTATCTCAAGCTTTCCAAGTCATCAAAACCACCTTTCTGAAAGGCTGTCAAGACACAAATTCCAGTTAAAGATGGAAAGGACTGCAGTAGTTCCTCTTCACTGCCACACACCCCTGAATGTATTACTGTATCATCAAAATGACATGAATTGGTAAAAAAAAAATAAATTAGTAAATAAAATTCCAGCAAGTCTTACTGTTGTTCTTGAAAAATGCAACAGATGCATCAGGACAGAGTACCAATACTCTTCTCCCTCTGATGTATTCATGTAAGAAGTCAACCAAAATGCCTTTGGATGGCTGTCTAGAGCATACAGGCCAGTAATGAAAACATTGAGGGACAAGGAAAATAATCTTATGTTGGTTAAAACAGAAGAGTGGACTGAACTCCTTCAGTTTAGTAATGACTGAGATTTCCAGGCAATGACAGCAGAGCAAGGAATAACTGATAAGGTTATTTCTTAGCTGGTCACATTACACTATTCATAAACAAGCCACTTAAACTGCATTGATCAGGCTATTTAATCTTCAGATTTAAAAAAAAACAACCTGATTTTTCAATTGATTTTGGAGGAAAAAAAAAAAAAAAAAAAGCATGTTTTTATAAAATTAACTGGAAGCTCTAAAGAAGCAGCTGAAGTTGACAACACTGCATGTTCACAAGATAGCAGTGGTGGCACTAGATCTATGCCTGAAGAAAATAATGACTGTAAAAACACTCGGCTGCTACCAATAATTTTGCATTCATTCTAATGTTTCTTTGATGAATGGACATAATGCTAAAAAACCACAGGAAATGCTGGCAGTGTTGTGGTGCAATCAGACCATAAATCCTGTTTACTGATCTTGTTATAATGTACTCCAGTTACAAATAAACTGACAGAGAGATGTTTTCCCATGCCAGTTAAAATAATCAAGAAAGTTTCTAAAAGAAATGGATAGATCAATAGGACACCAATGTTATAACAAACGATGCCTTGCTCTTCTGCAGAAAGTGCTCTTCTCTCCTAATAAAAATGCAATGTGGGAATGCACAAGTACTCACAAATTAACCTACTGATAGAAACAGACAGGAAAGCACAATGGCCATAAGTAGAAAACGTGGCCACATTTACTTGGGCTGCCTATTTTAGTCCTCTCATGGCTTTTAGATCATTACCATATGATGGCCTACATTATATAAAAGACACATGGTGGCATATGCTGCCTAAGTATGCAGAGGAAGTCCTGAAATGATGTTATGCATTATGAATAACATGCTTGCAGCAGCAAGAAATCTTCTTAAGCTGCAATAAGAACAACCTCCAAAACTGTACTGAAGTAATAGCACAATAATGAGAAAAAATGTTATACCACAAGTGCCAGATGACCCCTATAGTTACATCTGTGTGTGTGTGTGTGTGTGTGTGTGTGCAGGTGCACCTAGACCAACAAGGGAATGCATGGTATAAAAAAGAATGACAAGAGAGTGTAAGGAAAAAGCAAACCCCCTCAGGTAAACAAGTCCTTTCCTTAAAATAGACTTACCTGAGACTCCAGTTCTTCCAGTTTGCGTTTCCTGGCATGAAGAGCTTTACTTGGAAAAGCCCAGAAATAATTGGAAGTTCCAATTCTATCAGTGTCCACCATGCCATCATCAACCAAGCTTTGCAGAATCTCTTTCACTGACATTGAGGCTAATAAAAGCAAAAATATCAAATTAGAAGTGCATTGCATCTAAGCTACAGAGAATTACAAATACCATAAGCCATTGTCTCTAATCACCTGTATGAATATTTTACTATAATGTCAGCTGGACCGACAGTTTCAAGAGGACACCATGCCTACTGCTTCATTTGAAGGAATTAATCACTTCAAAATCATCAATTTATACATAAAAGCTGCTATTCTACAGTCTGCAATACATGACAATATCAGAAAAAACACATAAGAGGGTACTTGAGAAGCTGTCTTGTAATCTCAATTCTACCATGAATTAACTAACAATTTTTTGATTAGGAGTGTAATTACATTTCACTTTGCAATGCTTATCAAAGCACTGAACAGCAGCAGGGGCACTAAAACCATCTGTCTACAGATTCAGGAGGGACAAATTTTACTTCTGATTATATTCAATTCCTAGACAGAAAGTCATCTTCTGTCAGAAGGATCCAAAACATTTCTGAATGTAATTGCTCATTTTCTAGCAAATGTATTGTATAATTCACCATTTAGAAAACAAGACCTGTTCAACTAAGCAAAGTAGTTGTTATCCTCAAGTGTTGCAGACTTTGAGCTAATTAATGGTTTTTAGTGTCTGACTTCAGGAACATCATATCTTTTGGAAGCTACAGACTGGACATTTCTCCAGGCTAGATGTTCGGGTTTTTTTGAGTAACTGTGCTTGTATTGTATGGACAAATGCTTTCATATTCAGAGACAGGATGAATTTGGACTATTCAAAGGCATTAACAGTTTTAGAAATACTACACTCCAGATTTTTAAATGCAAAATTCCATTACTTCTATTTACTGTTTTGCATCCTTCCGCTTACTGCAAATTACAATTAAACATTGACAAAACAATCAAGACAGCATCACATCTCTTCAGAAGCCTACAAGTGCCTCTGTGAGCTGCTGACACTACTGAAAAACTTCAATAGGCACATATAGAATCACAGAATTGTAGAATTTTCAGGGTTGGAAGGGACCCTTAAGATAATCCAGTTTCAACCCCCCTGCCACAGGCAGGGACACCTCCCACCAGATCAGGTTGCTCAGAGCCCTGTCCAGCCTGGCCTTAAAAACTTCCAGGGATGGGGCTTCCACCACCTCTCTGGGCAACCTGTGCCAGTGTCTCACCACCCTCATGGTGAAGAACTTCTTCCTAACTTCCAATCTAAATCTACCCTCATATGTCTGTGGTTCTTTCAACAAGTTCACTTATTCTTGCAGTGCCACAAGGATATTACAGTCAGGGGCAGTGGCAACTACACAAACATTATGCTTCATCCCCCTTTTGTCAATGAGCATAGGAAGGAAGCAGGAGGAACATATAGAACAACTCAACAGCTTAAGGTAAATCCTCTTGAACCTAATCCTAAACCAATGGATCTCATCAGAAAACCATTCATTGAGAATACAAACCCTTTCCCTTTAGCACTTTAAGATAAGACATTACAGACAAAACATTTGAATCCTCTGTTCACTACCTGAGTACCTGCAATTTTATAGACTGAATGTCACTACAAGTCACACATCTCAGAGCTTATCAAGAAACCCATGCCATGTTTTAGTGGTTAACTTAGAGTTAGCTCTGGCAGTTTATTAATATGCCATTTTGGCCAACACAAGTGACAGACACCAAACTGAGGAAAGGGTTTGCTGTTGATAACACTTTTAACACTACAGCCCTGCCATTGACCAGCTTACCTTTCTATCTGTTTTTTCCATTATTATTACAGCCACACCCCTAACATTGTAGCCAGGGAAATTTACAGTGTATGATCTGTCCCAAATATATCAATGGCTCAAGAGAAATAACTTACTAATCCCTTTTTCTTTTGGAGCAATCTTCTCTATATCCTTCAACTGGAACACATCTTTCTGTGCAAAACATAGAAGACACTTTAGCTCCAAATGACAGCATTGACTAAGCCTGTCTATTACACTAAATCAGTGCCAACAAAACCAAGTAAGAAATACACTGCACATTCATGTTTTGGTAGGGAAATAGGCTGCATATCCCTCAACAGAATTAGAGCATTCCAAGAGCTATTAAAAAAAAAAAAAAAAAAAAAAAAAAAAAAGAAGACAAAACAAACAAATAACAAATACTATTGTGCAACAAGCCCTGTTCTTTTCTTTGATACTCTAAAAATCACCATATTTTGCTTTAAGTTAGACTGCAAACCCCTTTAGGGCAGGCAGAGCCAAGGTTGGATTGCCAACACCAGATGCACCACTTTGCTGAAGCACTGTGAATTACATATGTAATGTTGTCATCAACAAAATTGTAGCTCTGCTTTTGATTCTTCAGGTTTCTTCTCCACAGTGACCTCTTCCAGGTCTGCTTCCATCTAACATTTAAGATTTCTTCCTCTCATAAATGGCAGAGATACTTGTTAATCTCTTGCTATCCCTCTGATGGTAACAGACTCAAATTGAGGGAAATTTGAATAGGAAATACATGAAACATTTAACACCACCTGTGCATCCTTGGGCCTTGGCTCCAGCTGGGGACAAGCTATGATCAGAAGCTACAGGAATGAAGCTCTGTTCCTTTAATTCATACACATATCAGGATGCAAAATGTTCATCAAATTCTACAGTTATCTCCTAGGTCCTATCTTCTAGGACCTATTTTTCCACCAATTTAAATGCAGGACAATGACAAGTTACTTACTGTTTCAAAAAATATCTCCATCATGCGAGCTCTCTTCTCCTCAAAGCTCAGACCTTTTTTCTTGGACTAGAAAAGGTAAAACAAAACAGAAACCAAACAAAAGCAACCCAGCACAATTAGATATTTCAATAATTCACATCCACTCAGAATTCAAATCTGTTTATGTGTAAGTTATGTTTGCCATCCTTTAAAATACCTTACCACTAACCCCAGACTTTCCAGTTAACTAACTACTTCTTCACAAATAATCATTATATCGAAGTAACCCACCCTCAATCTATTGAACTGGTGGATCTAGAAGTTTGGAACCCACCTTTCACACAACATAACTCAGAGATCAAACCTTGATGTCTCTTGGCATACCCAAATAGTTCCTCATTTTACCTTACTAGATTTAAAATGTATATTTTTACCAATTCTCAGCAACTCAACAATACATTTAATAGTCCTTAAAACAATATGAAGGAATGTCTTTTTTTGTTGTTTGTTTAGAACAGTTTTTATCTTGTGATACAGAAACAGTGCTATGACATGTAGACCACTTAGGGTTTTTAAGGAGATGAAATGCATTTTGAGGTACTGCATTTTTCTTCAAAAGTCCTACCCAAGTTTATAATTTCAATGTCACATGTTAGAACTCCAAATCTTTTATTTCTTTTCTCTGCATTTATGTGACCAAGCAGTAAATAACATGGATTGAAGTAGAAGCAAAAGGCAGAAATTTCCATTGACAAACTGCTACCAGTAATACAAAACTCAGAAAAATCCTCCTCTGAGTGCTTTCGACTAATTTAACATGCCCCTTTTAAAATGAGCATATAAAATATTTCACAGAGAACTGGCGTTTTATTAATAGCATTTAGCATAGTCATCAACGACCCAAAAGCAGTGTACTTAAGGTGACTCAGGAATGTTTTCCCTTGCCCCACTCCCAGTTTTGTTTTGCAGGCTGCAAGACCCTGCATTGCTGTGTGCAGCTATAGAGAAAAATAAGATGCTGACAAAAAATAGTCTAACTTAAAAAAAAATGGCAGAAGTATTGCTGCCCTCAAACCAATACAAGCAATCTAATAACAAGATGCTTTTAAGAAATAGGTCAAGCCCCTACAGAAGGGAGTCAGTACCATTTCTTCACTTAACTGCTGCTTCCTTTTAAATAAACCACACGATGGGGCAGCATAAAGTTTAAAATGTCCATCAAGAGCAAAATGGCCAGATTGATTTAGATTTCAAAAAATAAATGGAAAAACTAACTTTTGCAGCAGCAGTAAAACACGTGCATGAACAGAAGCAATTCAGTATTACATTTAACAAAAACACAATTCATATTTTTTTTAGCCTCCTCCTTTCTGCTCCAGCCAGAGGTGCCCTACATCAGCACTGACATCAAAGCTGTCTCCTATGACAGCAGGTTGAAGGATTAGAACCTGGAGTCACCATCTATAAGGAAATAAAAGCGTGAACAGGAAACAGAATGATCTTCAGCTTCTTTCCTCATGCTTCCCAAACAGCTCAGCTCCTGACAGCAACAGGAACAAGCCCCAGGTATGCACGATATAAAATTTAAGTATTTTTGCAAGCACAAGCTTATTCACTGCATCCCTCAGGCACCAGGTTTCACACCAGCACTCTGACAAACAAACAGAAGTAACAAGTCAACGTGTTTTCTAGACAAAATTTATTAATTTTCACAGTTTTCCCTGCTTCTTTGGCAGGTGTTTCACACCTGTGTATAAAAACTCAGCGGGCATAATACAGAACCGCTTTGGACTAAAAAGACCTTTAAGACGATCAAGTGCCATTAACCCAGCACTGTCAAGTCCACTACTTAACCTCATGTCTACACGTCTTTTAAATACCTCCAGGGATGGCGACTCAACCACTGCCCTGGGCAGCCTTTTCCAGGGCCCGACAACCCTTCCAGTAAAGAAAATTTTCCTAATATCCAACCTAAAGCTCCCCTTGAGGCCGCTTCCTCTCGTTCCATCACTTGTTACCAGGGAGAAGAGACCAACCCCGCCTCACTACGCTCTCCTTTCAGGTAGCTGTAGAGAGCGGTAATGTCGCCCCTCAGCCTCTTTGTCTCCAGGATGCACAACCCCAGCTTGCTCACCCTGTTCTCACCGGGGTGCCTGCATGGCTCCTGCCACCCATTCCCCATTTCCCCATTCCCTGAGTGAGGCTCCCGGCAGCCCTCAGCAGGCAGCGCGCCCACCTCCAGCTACAGTTCCAGGTGCCAGGTGGATTTACACGGCTCTTCCCGAAACCAGACCAAAACAACGGCGCACGGCAACACCGCAGCCCCAGAACCGGGTGGAACCGTGCTGCCCTACAACGCGGGGCGGGAGAACGGGCATCGCTGCGGCTACCGCAATGGCTGCATGCGGGCAAGCAGCTCCCGCCGCTCTCCCTCAGAGGGCGGAGGGAAGGAACAGAACGGCTCCGCCCTCTCCCCACAGCGCCAGAGCCCGCCATGCCCAGCCCAGCCCTGCCCGTCCCGGGCAGCTGCGCGGCTCCCTCCGTGGCGCTACAGCCTCACGAACCGCCCGGCCCGACTCGAATCGGCACCGCGGCCCATCTCACGCCGCCACCAGGAGCGGGAAGAGGAGAAATAGGCCCGCCATTGCCGCCGCTTACCATGTCGCCTCCGGCGCGGTTTGATTTCGGCGCCGCCGGGAGCGAAGGAGGAGGCTCCGGGAGGCCGCCTGCGCAGCTCCCAGTGCCCGCCCCGCCCCGCAGTGCCCTCACACCCGGCGGGAAGCGCCGAGGCGCTGGGCGGGCGGGACAGGAGCAGACTCGCCAGGTCTGCGGCATGGAATAAAATTAATGTGAAAAATAAATAAATAAATACGCTTATAGTCTGATTTTTATGTCTGGAGGAGCAGGTGTTCGCTTTTGCATAAAGCAGTTTTGCTGTAGCAGGACGCAGGTTTATCGCTTCTCTCTCATTTATTGTAATAGGGGGTTTGGTGGGTTTTAGTGGGGTTTTTTGAAGCACGTGTAGGCACTCGTGGACAGGGGAAGCTCAGAAGCAGGAGTCAGGTTTTGGCACCAGCTGCCTGTCAGTCGGGTGTGGTGCAAGTCGCAGAGCAGTACCGAGTGCCCAGGCTTTAAAGCAAGATTTTCTCTAATTCTCATTTTGTCTTCACATGTTTCTCAATACCTAGCTATTTGCTATTCTGAAAGTGCATTTTTCTTACAGATGTTCTTGCCGTATCTTCAATGTGTATTTGCTGTGTTATTAATAAAAATTAGCAAAAGTTCTACAGATACTTCAAATCCTGGCACCACTGACAATGGTCATTGGGGGGAAAACACTCGTTCTGGAATCTTACCTACATCCGTGGGTTTGACCATTCCTGGGACACGTGTTTTAATGCTTCCAGGTAGCTGCACCTCCTAGACAAAGCACTGGGTGCTAGTGCTGCCAGGTGGGTGCACTGCCTACTACGTTTTCCTCTGAGGCCCAGTAACAAAGATGAAACATGAACACAGATGTGGTGGTCTAAAAAATATGTGTTGTACAACTTTCCCATTACAGGAGCAACAAAATGTGGAGAAATAAAACCCTCTGCCTGTGGAAGCAAACATCTGGTGCTGCTTGTTGCAACGACTGTTCTAGCAACTTTAATTACTTACAATTTCATTATTATTTGTACTATAAGTCACCTTCAACTACAGCAGCTCTGGGAAATTGTTTTGCAGTTTAACAGCAGTGGGTTTGTATCTGCCATACTAATTCTAAAGTTGGAATTCAAGGAAATGAAAGCACATAAGCTGAACTGTTCAGGCAGTCCCCATTGAGGATTTTCCATCGCCTCTGTGAGGTGCCTCTTTCCCTGAAACCTGAGGTTCTCCTCCACACAGACCTGGCAGTAATCCTGCTCTTCATTGTCCACAAAATTAAAACTGAAATGCAAGTTAGAAAGGGCATTATTAATATGAAGCTCGGTATTCAAAGCACAAAACTTCTTGTTCTTTTGTACTTCATACATCACATTTTCAGCTCACTAACCTGTAATGGCATCTGTTGGCACACCCCCACACCAAGGGGCTTGTCACCCTTGTGAGGCTTGTCACCCTGCTTTTCCCTTCCTCTGGCCAGCCCTTGTAGTGTCTATGCCCTCACACAGTTGTTTCTCTCCCACCATCCTGACCTCCTCCCCCCCCAGGATGTGGGCCCCTTCCTGCTCCTTCACAGCCTGAAATAAAACTGATCTCTGCTCCTTTTTTTTTTTTTCCCAACCCTGCCAGGCAGATGGTTGCTATGACATTTGCAAAGCACCTGTTGGGGCGTGGGTTTGCTCCAAGCCACCCCTGCGAGTGGCAGAGCTGAACAAGGGACAGAAAAAAATTGGAGCCCATCACAAGAAAAGACTGAGAATGCAGTAAGAGTCTCACCTACTCAGCCTGTCTTTTTAGGGCTTCCAGGATATCCTGTGCCATTTCCTATGTTCCTTGTGGTCTTTTTTGCTTGGGAAGACTGTCCAGTGAAATATGCTCTGCTTCAAGCTGTGGGTTTTTTCAGCTGGCAGACAAAGTCTTAATTTCTTTAGAGGGCTTGGGGGAAAGATCCATGAAAAAAGGTGGCTACTCTGTTTTAGATGTCTTATTTCTTAAGTGTCCTGGCACCAATCAAACATGCATCACCAGTCTGACCTCTCTAGTCTCCTCCAGTGAGATTGTTTCCAAGCCAAATGATGCAGTTGAACTTCTCTCTTACTTCATGAGTGAATTCCCAATCATACCGAGTTCTCAAAGGATTCAAGTTTGGAAAGGTCACCAGTGACAAAGACATATTTACTATATAAAAAATAATAATAATAATGTGAACTTTATTCTTCGAGTAAAGGAGTCAGATTGAACTCCTAAGGCAAATTTTCTGTTCTTCCACAAGAATGTAAGTTTGGTTTTCTACAGCAGACCCTTGAAAGGCTGTAGCACAGCACAACTAAAAAGTACTGTGTACTTCCAGGATACAAAGGGAAAAACTTAGTTCTTCTAATCTTACTCCTAACAATGAAAATGTTAATTCTGATGAATGAACAGAAGAAGTGAGAAGACAAGAGAGGTCCAGTTCCCCACCTTCTTCTCCACTCCCAACTCCCTCTTTCCTCTGTATCTCCATAAAAGCTTGAAATAATCAATGGTCTTGGCTTGTGGTGTCAGGGTTTCCTTTGGGAAAAAATTACACAGCTTCCTGCACTATAAATCTATTTTTAGGGACAGTGGGTATGAGACATACGAAAAAGAAATCCTTGACCATGAAAATAACAGAGGAGACAAGCTTTATTTTTATTATTTGAAATTTTTGTGCGTGGTAAAGGTACACATTTGACTCTGGTTTTCCTACATTTCCAAGACAGAGTAATTTTTTTCTCAATTGTCGGCTAAAGCATCAAGAATACCGTGGCACACAGGAAGCTAAAACTACACACACACACACACCCACAAACACTTTGATGCGCTTCTTTCATCCTTGACCTTAAGGAGACAAAGTTTGTATTTAGCCTCACGGGGATGGAAAAAAAGAAAACAAAACCAACAACAACAACAACAAAAAAGTGAGAAGAATATTTCATTATGAGTGTCAAGAGTGTGCAAGGCTTACATGTACACAAAATGTATGAGACTGACTTACAGAGATGGAATGTACAAAAACTTTTTTAAAAATGAAGAATAAAAAGACAGACTCACTCCTAGAACTGGAAAGCTGCAGCGTATCAACGGGTAAAGATTTCTAGCAGGGGTTACTGCCATACACTATGCAGCTTAGGGAACATTCCCTTGTCATAAAGCCAAAGCAAAAGTGTCAGGGTTAAGGCTGTGCTGCTCACAAACATCAACTGAAGTGCTGTACATTCATCAGAAATAACACAACCTGTTAGAAATCTTCCTACTCCGTAGCACAAATACCTTTCACACGCTCTCTACAAACAGGCCAAAACAATCACTGCTTGCAATTCTTGAAGAAGGTTCTCAATGTACATCATGATTTTATAACTGGATGGTATCCACAAACAAAAGTAATTTCTTTATAGCAAACACAACATTTTGGGCACTTGTAGTTCTCATTTATGGCAACACTAGATCCTTAGTTATAAAAAATATTGACATAAAATCGAAAGCCTTCTAGCTTTTACAGCAGAGCATTTATTGATAAATAACTATCCATCTACAATAGGCAAATACTTGCCTAAACCATTTTCCTTTTATTTTCCAGCTACATTGCTGCTGATTTAGCCCGTGTAAAAATCTCCTACTGATTATATTGGATTTATCTGAACAGATTATTTTATTTTATTCACAAAACAATGAAAATATGGTTGGCTAGTTTGTCCTAAAATGCTCCAAATTACACAAGATCTGATAACCTTTTGTGATTAGGTTTGAGTTGAAGATTAGTTGAATTAAGCACATACTTTTACAATTCATACTGTGCTGCTAATCAGTTAGCATCCCAGGGAAGTCAAGGGAACATTTGGTTATACCTGGAATCTGGCAACAGAATGTCTCTAATAAATGCTTACAACTCAGCAAAGCGGGCAATGCAATTTTGACCTTCACTTCATTAGAGGAGAAAATAATCTTCCATCTTTTTAGAACAGAATTTCTGCTTTGGTTGCTCATTGTAAGGTTTGTAAGCAAAGCATTTTAGCTAAGTTGGCTTCAGAAACACACCATAAAAGCAATGTGTTTCCCAGTTTCCCAGTGCCACACAGATAAAGTCAGACCCTGGAAGGGAATGCCTTATGCCACTGAATTTGAAATTGTATCTGGCAGCATCTACTATTTGAAGGAACTCAAAATTACAGACATTTTTCAGGTGCAGTAAATGCAGCTCTGGTGATAATGTCTGAAACCTCAAAAATGTCTGAATATCCAAAAGACCAGTCAATCCTAAGAAAAAACCCACAACACCCCTTATAGCTGCTAGCTTGGTTGTAAGGGGTTTATGTGCAGAATTTCATATTTCATCAGGATGCACTGCATTGACAAAGGTTACATAAAATCCTGGGAAACAATACAGAGTCAAAAGGACTGAAAATCTTTTGAAGAATAGTGTATACAGGGACTAGTACAATCTTAAGTATATATTTTGACATGTAGGTCAGGGTCTGATTTCTACAGTTCTCAAAGGTCCTGGCAATAGAGAGTTTGGCAATGTTTCCTGAGTGGAAACCATGCAAACTTAGTAAAATATTATTACGAAAATCCAATTTTGGAACTAGATTTGATTAACAGTATCCCTATCTGACAGCAACAGCACATTTCTCGTTTTCTTTTTAAGCTTTTATCTCTAGAAATGGGTACAAACTCTTTTCTTTGTTAATAAATACAGTTAAAATGCAATGTACCTTTTCTTCATTGATAAATTAGCCACTCAAGGATATCCCAATGTTAAAAATTGTTTCCCAGAAGGTTGTTTATAAGGACACTTAGAAGAAAATTACTTGATTATCAGAAAATTTGACCTACAGCTTTGTTAAATTTTGCTAGGACAGTTTATTGTGTAATGACTGAGAAACCATCTTCAGAATTTTAGGACAAACTCAGTTCAAGCAGAGGATATTTTGCTATCTTGGTAATAACAGACTTGTTCTTTATAATCTCAAAAACGTTGCCACCAATTTCTTAGCTGCATTATATACTCCAAACCTTAAGACATAAATGCAAAATACTTATTCCAATGAAATAAGGAAACTTCTTCGCATGCGAATTTGAAAATTTGCTCTATGTGCAAAAAAAAATTAAAAAGAGGAAGAAGAGGGAACATCTTTAAGAAACAGCAATTAAAAAACAGTCAGCCTCCGTATTTAAGAATTTTAGGGGCTGCATTTTTACAAGTCAAATGCATCTTTACAAAAAAAACATTAGTTTTTCTCAAATTGGTAGGAACAACCACCTTAACCTTTTAAAAATAAGACAAATACTCATAACAAGAAATTTAACAAAGATTTCTTTTAGGTTTTCAAACATTCTTAGAACACTCCCTTATTCCTGACCCCGTGTCCTTTTGTTTCAAGGTCCTAAAAATAAGAAAGACAGTACTTCCCAGACTATTGTAGGCATTGGCAGCAAGCTCACCAGCTCCTCCAACGAGTTACAAGTGTGAGCAGTACTCTAACTCTATTAAGCTACAACAGCAATATATTCTTGACCACTGGATTTAGAAATTAAGAGTAAAGCCAATGCTACTTTAAAAAGGACAAGTTCAAACTTAAAAAAGGAAAAAGAAAAAAAAAGCCAAAAACTAAACAAACAACAACAAAAACATACACAACCCTCCCCAAAACACATTTAAAAAAGAGGACCAAGTCATATGATTGTAAGCACTTCCAATTAAATTAATATTTTTACATAAAACACAGTAGAGAGATCCAGAAGGAAGAAGTAGGGACATTTTTCCAAGTACTGCCACTGTAAAATGGCATACATCCAGGTTCCAGGTTGCTGAAATAACCTACATTTACTTTTTTTTTAATTTTTGTGTCACTCATACATACATACATACAAACAAATCAGAATAAATCTCACAGTCCTTATTTTGTCCTCTAACAAAATTCCCTTTGATGAAGGACTTCAGGAATTGGTTCAAATTCATTCTTATTTATCATGTTTTTTCTCATGTCAAAGAGCTTTGGTAACCCTTGGCTTTCCTACACAACCTCTGTTCACCACAGTTCTTTTGCCTGTGTAACGTAGGTCCTCCATAGGGGTACCTCTCTGGCTTTCTGTCCTGTGTGATGCTGCATTTTATTTTATCAGTCAATACAATGAGTTGCCTTAAGGAAGCATGGCAATGAACACATACAGAAGAGTAGCACACATGAGGTTAATTGAGTTAACATTGTAATAACCCTGATCCTACTGAGCTAATTTGGTGTCAGAAGGTCTGTCATAATGCAGAAATTCAGCTCTCACTAATCAAAACGTATCACCATAATTAAGTTTTTCCAGAGCTCCAGAATGTCAGGTCTCTGCAAACGCCTTCCAGCACATTGAGCAAGAGGAAGAGTGAAAAACAAGCACATGAAACAATCCTTCATTAATCCCACATGAGTAGGGAATTTGCATTGATTCTCAGTGTGAAACATCGACCTGTGTTAGGTCTGACAGAGCTAGGTGGATTTTGTGAGACTTAACCTTACACTAAAAGGACCTACTCGTTATAGATAGTAAGACTGAAGAATGGCATAAGTGTAATACCTACCATGATGATGAGATCTAGAAGATTCCTGGGATCACCTCTGGGTTAAATAATGCATACAAATTGGGAAGCTCTGAGAAGGAGCTACCCTTCGCAGTCTTCAAAAAGCTTTGGGGACTTTTCCAAATTTTTCTCATTTTTGCCTAATCAGTGACTTCCAGTTCCATAAGTTGCAGTTTGCATTCAATATTGCATTGTCTTTATGAATTCGATTAAAAGAGGATTTTGCGTATTAACCCTTACAACAAAAAGTTCAGTGAGAAACATAGGAGGTGCAAGTTTTATGTAAACAAGGTAAGTTTGGAAATTAACAGGAGAAGTCCAGAAGAGACTCCTTCATTATTAAAAATGAATTCAAAGTAGGAGATATCCTGCACTGGATCTGTAGGACCAGTCTTTTCATAAGGGTGCATGATTATCCAGCCACAGAGCTCATTGCTACTGTAAGTACCGATAGACCTTGAAGCAGTGATTTCCAGAGTCTGCAACCACAACATGGCCATCTGAAGTAAGGGCCAGACCTTGGGGACCATAAAGTGGGTCAGCAGAGGTGTTAATGTAGGATAGAAAGGATCCACTTCCATCAAAAACCTTTGAGGGTGAGAAAGCACAGAATAAATGTTACGAATAAAAAAGAAAAATAGTAGACATAAATCTGCTCTCAATTATATCATTACACTTCTCATTTCCGAAAAGGTTGACATCCATTAGTATAAACAAGGGTAGAACCTGATCTGTTATTCTCATAACACACAAACTCATATGAAAACATATTTTCTAATTAAAAAGAACTAATTAAAGCTGCCAGGATCTTTGGCAAGAATTAAACATGCAATGAAATAATAATAAGAGCACTTTGGCTGTTCCTTCTAAAAATAGCCAACTACAATAAATCAAACTCAGTCAGGAACTGAACCAACACCTTGTTTTCCTAACAAATACTGCTGTTGTGGTTAGCATCACTCTTAGGTTCCTACACAGAGAAAATCAGGAATTTGTTTTCACTCTTGACAGTATTCCTGAGAACAACTCATAAGCAGCTCCCCCATTTTTATATTCAGTGAAAACACAATTAGATATTCTTTGGCAAATACGATGACGTTGTGATTAGCACTTTAAAAATAAAGAGTGCATCTCTCATAACATAAAACCAGAATATTTTCTCAGCATTTAAAAAAGATGATAAAAATCTGCTCCGTTTGCCTCAAGGTCTGCACAGATCATTGTCTTTTTCATATTTTCTACCATGTCTCCAGTTTACTGTTACGGTGATTATAAATTACTGTCATCTCAGGAATGCTTGTAAGTCTCCTAAGTCATCAAATAGCTTTTGGGAAACTACTTAGAGACAAGAGCCTTGGTCACAGTAACCATCAGAGTTTCTAGCAGTCGCACTGGGAAGTCCATCATCTGGAAAGTCTACCACCACTTGTAAAATAGACAGACCAGCAAGGAGGTATATGAAAGGCTGAGTTAGAAACCACATAACTTCTAATGATGCTGCCCCATTTCTGAAGACTTCAGTGGCTAGAGCTATCAAATGATTAGTTTTCCTAACCAGGCACCTTTAAAATACAGAAATCTCTACCTGTATTCGGCTGTTTCCCCAATCTGCTACGATAATATTTCCATTAGAATCTACAGCTACTCCAGTTGGTGCATTAAATTGTCCATTTCCTTCTCCATTTGATCCAAACTTCAGTAAGAATTCTCCCTCCTGGTTAAATACCTGTATGGGTTAAAACAAAAGCCTGAATATGTTACTGTATCAAATATTAGTCGTCTGCCAGACGCTCTGTTAAAAAAAAATGGGAACTGAAGAATTCCCGGGAACACACACACAGGTAGAAAATGGGAGAAAAGGTGTCATCTGTCCCTCCAGTTCCATTACATCATAGAGTATTTCCTTTCCCACTTGAGATGTGATTCAGCTCAGACACAGGAACCCCTCTGCAGCTCATGCATCTGGAATTAGGACAAGCTGAGTGCAGATACAGCACTGGGAGTTAGTCCTACAGAAACACAACTCTTCTCTGCCTTTCATAATCTAGCACACTTTGAGAATCATGACATGCTGCCCTCCATATAGATAGTTCAGCATCTGAATTCACTATGATGGTCAGGTTTAGACAGCAGAAAGATGGAACTGATCAATGACTATTCTGTCAGTGACCTGGATACACCAATGGGACCAAGTGAGATACAGGATGTGTCATTTGCATAGTACCATAGCCATTTCTTTCTGTTTTGGTCCATCTTGGACCCAGGCCCAGATGTACCACAAGGTCCCACAGAGGTAGAGACCAGCTCTGGGCTGCATAAGAAAATGCAGAGACCTGACAAGTGCACACTGAAGTGCTAGGATGATGGAAGATGTGAGGAAGTCATCCTATATAACCTGCCTATATAGCCTAATATATACCTATATATTCTTGAGCACCTGCAGTGAACAGAGAAGAAGCATTTGCAGGATGAAATTAATGAACTACCAGGCTGGTGCCTCAGATGGTTAAAGAAAGAAGAAAGAAAGAAAAAAGTAAAAGTCAACTAATAAAAAACAGGCAAAGATGTATCACTTTCTCCCTGAATTAAAATAGGGATGGTGTGTGTGACAAAATGAGAGAGAAGCCTACATTGAGTTGGATTTTCCATAGAAGATGTAAGATGCCTGGAAGAAGGCAAGCACTTGAAGGTTAATGGGGGAGGGAGGATAATGTTAGTGAGTGAGGATGTTTAATTTAAACCACTGGTGGCAGGAAAAGGGTTCAGGACCGACAGGAGTGAAAATTATTTCTTTATAGTTTTATGAATTATTTACAAAGAAATGTACTCTCTCCTCCTTTGCCCACCATCTAACAAAAGATCACAGCACCACCCAGATAATAAATTACTCTGAGTGTCTACAGTTATCTGTACTGTTTTAGGGAACACTACAGAAGTAAGAATCTTTTCCTGTTGGAATCAAATTATAACAAGTAACATTTTTATCCCTTTGAGTCACACCAGAGACAGAGGGGAACGCTGTGTTCCCAGTAGGACCACAGTAATTATAAATTTGCTAAGATGCCACACTTCTTACACCTCTTACGGCTTACACCTCTTTGCTTGCTCTTTTTTTCATTTCAGCTTGGTCTTGTATGAACTCTCTCCAGGCGTTCTTGTTACCAGAGCAATCCCTGCTGGTGGAGAGGTAATCTGTGGAGTCACCTAAGCAGTGTGCAGCAGGGCCCCTGCAGAAGTCATGGTTTCTTTGTTGCAATCCAAACCACAAGTTCCTCCTTCTTCTCTAATTCCAAAGGGATACTAGAGCAAGGTCAAAAGCTAGATGATCCATCATTCAGCCCTGCTCAGGACATAAGAGTGTCTATGCTCAGTGATTTCCTATTTCAGGTGAGTATGTAAGATTCACCATTTCAGGTATGAACACAGAAGAACTGGACTCAAGGCTCATCTTTCTGTTCCATCAGAGCTGGCAGCCATTAGGTGAAATCCCAGGTGCTTGGGACTCAGATGTCCTGAGAACCCAGGCAGGGCAATGTTCTGCTGCCCATGCCCTGCTGCTCCTGCTCTGTGTGTTGAGGGAAGGAAAATGAGCATGGGAAGCGACTGAAAGGGAATGCCATGGTCTGAAAACAAGCATGGAGAGCTGAGTAATTTCTGAAATGGCCTGGAGCTCCTTCATACACATTTCCTGTGTCTCCTTGTTTGGGGACAAACAAACATACCACCCTATCTTACCATGACTGCTCAAGAGAGGCCGTGAATCAGGGCTTCCCAGGGGTGGAAGGACTCATGGACAATTCTCCCCCAAGCACAGACCCCATGGTCTGTGTTACACAGTTGTTAAGAGTACAGGGTTGTAAATCTTTAATCAATAATCTTAAAGCTCACAGGTATGGAACTTAAGATTGCCAAGTATCTTTGCCTTGTTTTAATTTAATTTAACTAGAACTGTGGGAAGCTTTTACTAAGAAATTAAAAAGAAATTACCCAGACTTAGTTAAAATAGGAAAGAACATAAGGTAAATAACTGGTTTGACAGAGAGCTAGTAAAAAGTACACAGCTGATATTATTTATCTCAAGTAAAACTTATCTTTAAGCAACTGAATTAGAGAACACTATCATGGCATCAAAGGCAAGAGATTAAATCTCCATTAAGCTATGCACTACATTCAAAGGTCTCTGTGCAGCCTCTACATCAGACCCCACACATACATAGGGTGACCTCTTTGCTTTTAATAATACTTTATTTTTCCCAAGAAAGTTCCATGATAAAATAAAATGCTATGAATTGACAGTACCTTGACAGAATGGTTATGAAAATCTGTAATGATAATTTCATTGTTGCTGTTTACAGCTGCAAAATGAGGACCTGCAATGCAGAGGAAGAAAAAAAGTTAATAATAATACCATTAAATCAAAAAGTTTGCTTAATTAAAAAAAATATTAAAATTAGTCTGCCAGAATATTCTACTTGGCTTATGAGAAATAATAGTCAACTTGGGAATATAAATTTCAAATTAAGAGTAATTTCATTTCATGTTTTAAAAAGCTCAGCATGTCTTTTTGTAAGCACATAAAATTTCTTATTTAGCCACTTGTTAGCTAGTGTTATCAATAAGCTGGCTCTGTAGGTATTTATTTACTTATTAACAAGACAAAGCAAGCAGTGCTTAGGCATAGAGTTGTGTATACACTGAAAATAGTTCTCAAAAATGTTCATGGAAAGACTTAATTGAAAACGTCTGTGCTTTGTGTGCTCACTTCTTACAAGCTTTTGTGCAAACAAATTTTAGGATAAATACAAATGTTACATAGAATAACACTGTCATGGAGAAAAATGCATTTTTTGCTTTGTCTATTGAACTATGTGCACAAACTTGAAGAAAAACAGATGTTAGCTTGAAAATAAGCAAGTACCTGAATCAAAATATTTGGTGCTATTTTGAGTTAATGAACAGATCAGAACTGTTTCCATTTTCACAGTACCTCAGTGTAAAGTGTAAAAAGGGTGGAAACCTTTACACTGAAAACATTCAAGTAGTTCATTCAAACATTCAAAACATGCTTTGTGTAACCTGCCATCAATAATATTTTTCAGATTATTATCAGGCAATACATTTCTCAAATGCATTGTTACAGGGCATGTGCACACTTATTTTCAGGAAGTTTTCTTACAAATTTTACAACAACAGTAACCAGTCATAGCTAGAAAATTCTGGTGAGATGTAGGTGTGCTTGAGCCAAAGATCTCACAAATTATATATTTGTGCCACAGACATTGCATGAGATCTCAAGTAAGATAAAAGTTATACCATTGATGCTATTTCTCTCATACCGTGACCCAATCAGAACATCAGACCAATCTATAGCCATTTATTTAAAGTGACACATCACCTGCAAAATGACCTGCATACGTAATTTGGCATCTTTAAAATTCTGAGAGAACAGCTATTCACTCAAAATATAACAAGTTTTTTTAAAAAAACTTAACTGCATGCTCAAGCCGTCGGTTAAATGTAATTTGTAATTTCCCCAAACTGGCATTTTCCTGATGCATAACTGTGTCATTTTGACCTTAACACTATCCTACTGCACTCATCTTCTAATTGAAAGATATCACTTAAGGCATTGGCTAATGTCTATCTGATCTGGAAACAGAAAGAATGGTGTTTGAGGTGATGATCACAAACAGCTGAGTGTGGGCATTACAAAGCATTTATAAAATGCTAGTTAAGATCAGTTTTCCTTGTGTCACTGATCTGATATGCTTCTGGGCAGGGAGGTAGATAAACCCATCTTGTTACAGCTGCATTTGCAGAACAGATGTTGCAGTCTTCCTGACCAATTAAACAAATGGTGAGTAGGAGCTGTTATGTTTAGTAGAACCTTTCCCCCGCAGGAAAATGAATGGGATATAGCGTCTTCAACATGCTCAAACATCATGCAAATGTGAGCAGAAGAGGCAAGAAAAGGGGATTTACATATTACCATCAAGTGTACCTGCAAACTGCTTGTCACCATTTCCTCGGCTACCAAACCTGGTGACTATTTTCCCATTTGGCTGGAAGATGAAGACACAGCATGCTTTATTGTCCACTACAATGATGTGTCCATTACGATCCACAGAAACACCTTTGGGGCCCATGAGCTTTCCAGATCCAATTTTGGCCTAAAAGGGAAAACACAAAACAGGAAAATAGGTTGGCATGATAGAAATAATTTAGTACAGTTTGAATTATGCTATTATTTTATTTATTACAACATGTAGTGAGATGGAGAGACATTTGTGTAATCAAGTTTCCCAGAAGAAGGTAATTGGTTTTATCATCTCTTATTGTGTACCTCATCATTTTTCTTCAGATGAACTTAAAGGTTGCTCTCTGCATGTCCCTTCTACAGTAGAAAATCTGCCACTTCAGCAAGTAAGTCCAAATATACAACTCATGAGAAGCATAATCATCAGATTTCTGTGTCTTGATAAACCACAGCATCTGTCAGAAATGGTTGTATAGCCAGCACCAGTGTACAAGCAGAACAAAGATAGGAATAGTATCCAATAGGAGTCAAAAGTCCTGTATACCTGAGTCCAACAACCACCTGGCTGTGGATGAAGAAACATTCTTGTACCACTGCCTGCTCCACCAAAGCGAGCAGAGCTCACTCTTGGAGCATCAGATCTGGGTGGGATGTAATCTGTTGTGCTACTTGGGTGAATGAGACACCATGCAGCTCCTGAGTGCTCCTGCAAAGAATCCAAGCAGAGCTAAAGCTCAGGCTAACCTTGTTATCTTCCACCAGATCCAGGTGAGATTGCTTCACTTGCTACTTAGACACATGAAGTGTCAGCTGAAAGCTGTGAAGGAGGTAGGACAGTGCTGCCCAACAGCAAATAAAGTGATCTTTGAAACACTAAAAAAATCAAAGCTTGCTCCTGTCCCAGGGAAATAAAATTATTACTATCATTTAAAATAGGTCTCATGACTACTAAAAACATCTGCCAGCATAATCAACAACAGGAGAGGAATTGTATACAATATTCCATATTGTAGCGATGGAAAAACCTTCAGTGGAAATGAGGTGGCTCTCACACACAGTGTATTATTTGGGAAGGCTAAAGAGATGTCAAAATACATCAAATAAGATTCTAGGGTCACCTCACAAACTACTTCACACTTTTCACCATTCTGCTCTTTTTTCAGGAAGAGATTCTAGAAACTGTTTTAATCTACATAAAATCAGTTGAGCTTTGGTCTTTCAGTTAAAAAAAATATTATAAAAGTATCACTGAATTGTTTGGGGATTTTGTTGAAATGTAGGAGCTTCCTTTCTGGTTCCATATCTCTGGTGGAGGACCTCATTTCCTGTTTCTATTGAAATGTAAATTAATAGAAAATAGGATATTTGTCTTCTTTATGAAATAAGGCCATTTTTCACTTCACTGTTTTTGCAGGGTAGGACTGATCATCACTTAGAAGCAGCAATGCTTCTGACTTCTCTGCCCTTTTCTCCTCCATCCTGCAAGTGGTGAGAAACAGCTGCAGCTCTGTTAGTCTGTGACTATCAAGGTGGCTCAGGATATAGAGCATGGAAAAGATCCATTATCTAGCTCAATTTATCTCAATTTCTTCATAGTTTCAAAGCAACCTATCACGTCAGTACTGAAGGAGCCAAATAGCCCTCAGTAAGCCCCCTATTCCACCCTTGATTCTAATGGGTGGGGTTGCAGATAAAAAATAAAAAATAAAAAAATAAAGCCATTCAGGCTTTTCAAGGCTGGTACACAGTCACCAGCATTACTACACAACCTCTTTCATTCTCAAAGAAATAAAACACTAGGAAGTGAACCTTGCAGTTTCAAGACTATGGTTAGCCAATATGCAATGATAATATCTGCTTTACCTTCAGGTGCATCTGCTGCTATAAATTGCTAAATATTTAGGCAAAACCCACCTAATTAAATCATACTAAAATATTTCCAGGGAAAACTTTTAAAAATTACTTTGTGTTCACCAGGGGAAAGGTGAATAGAAAATGTATTCAGGCTTGCATAACAACAAAGCAGCAAAAACATAAACCAAATGCAAATCAGTTTATTTTTTTTCCTTTGGGGTGATTAAATCATATTCCCTTCTTTCCTCTGGGATGCACATGTGTTTGTCTGATTGTGCATTGCACCACCTCCTTACCATCTTTTCAGGTTTCCTGTGGAAAAATTACACAGACTCATGAGTAAAGTGTCTTCCTGCCCACGTAAATACATTTTCTAAAAAATCATTAATAAATTACATACTACTTTAATGGGCACACAGTGTTAAGAATAATAATAATCACCATTCTTGGGCAAGGATTTAAAATATAATTTGCAGGCAGCAATAAATTACATACAGCTAGAGTCTGCAGTGCTTTTTATTGAAAAGTTTTGTTTCCAGTTTAGATCAAAATATGCTGATGACACATTACTGGTCTGGCTGAACATATGCTCTATATTTTTCTTTCAGAAGGTTTCTTAGAATTATAGGTTTGATTATTTAAAACAGAAGATCATGAAATGCAGTCATTCCTGTTAAGTATATGAATGCAAGCATTTTGAAACTTTTCTGCCATTAGACATTAATAAAGTATAATGAATCATCTGAACCCTTAATACAAATAACATGTTTAATTTAATTCAGTCAAGGACATTATGTACCCTATTTTTCAGGCTTTTATGAATTTAGACTGGTTTTGAAATATGTGCTTATAAAATCAGCTTGCCCAGGTGGAAAATATTCTACTGTAGGATATTATTGGAGGTAAAAAAAATCAGCTAGTCTATATGAAAATGTATAAAAATTTTTCCAGTGTAGAAGTAAGTGTGTTAGGGCTTTAACTCCATCAGTCTTGCTGCTCTCTGAAAGGACAGCATGATTGTCAGGAATGAATTTACAGGCTTTCAACATACCATCTTTTCCTGTTTGAGAACTTGCCTAATACAGAGATACAGCTTTATCAAACATTGCAATGTCACACAATAAATGGATTTATCATTCATGTGACTGTCTTACTTCAACAGTGACTACTTAAGCACACTCCACAGAACTACTCCTATCTGAATCTGCATCCGGCTTCAAGCAGATCCCTTCTTAATCCTTCTAGTGAGAAAAAGAAAGAAAAAAAAGTCTGACAGATAACATGTTTCCTTTCATCTTTTCCCACTCATCTAAACTTGACTTGCAGCCTTGTTTGGCTGATAACAAGCTATCTTAGATGCAGCCCTTCGAGACTAGAAAGTAGTTCTCTCCTCTGAGGACCAAGAATCGTTCCCTTGACTCTGTTCCCTGGTTCTTTCACTGGGCTGGAGCATCACCACTGGCACAGAAGCTGATACTGCTGCTTCACCATCTGTACTCTCCTTAGCCAAGTAACAGGTCTCCTAGAACATCAACTTCTTAAACAACTTCAGAGTAATTTAGAGAGGAAGGCAGCACTGTTTTCTGCCTTTTACAGGTGAGGAAAATAAAGCACTGGGAAATGAAACGGAAGATAACGGGGTCACCTCTGAGACCCACAGCACAGCCAGAAACAGAAGCTCCAACTCCTAAGACCTTATCCAAGGATTTACAATTCACAGGATAATACAGCTGTTCATTTTAGGGGACTAGTGTTCTGGTGTAACCTTAGATTAGGGCTTGTCCATCTCTGCATTATGCAAGTTTTACGGCCTTGAGAAAACGGAGCTCTGTGGCTGTTGCCCTGAGGAGCTGAGGAAGGTGACACTTTTCTGCCTGGCAGTGGAGGTTGCTGGGGTGAGTCAGCCCAGTGCTGTGATCTGGGAGATGCTTGGGCCTGGCTCCAGGAAAAATTTGCCTTCTGGCTCACATGACTATTAAAATGACCCTAAGGGGGAATAAGTATAAGTATGTACAGAAAGAAGGGGATAAAACCCAAAAAGAGTTAAATAAAGTTCAGAACAGCCCCCTGACAATGCAGAGGTAACAACAAACAGCCCACCTGCACCAGAGATCATATACAATGACTTATAGCACAGTCCTTTGAAGGGAAACACAATTATCCCTTTCCCTATCTCTCTGTGTATTTTAGCAAGCATTGACTAACTTAATCTGGCAAAGCCCTGGTAAGAATTAGCATTGCCAGCACACAAGAAATTACAAGGCTATTCCCAGATTCCCACAGACTAGATCTGTTCTATCCATATTCTGAGTTTCAACTATATGACTATACCTGCCCTCCAAAGATCAAATGCTTCTACAAACATTTGTGTATATTTCTCTCACAAATACAGCCTGTTGCATTCAATCGAAAAATAGTACTTTGTATCATTAGTGTTGCATCTCTCCTTTAATCAGTCTAGTCCCTAGAATTATAAAGTCCAATACATTAATTTGTATTAGCCACACAAACATTGCAAACCTTACATAGCTCTTGCAATCCAGCAAAAACATTGACTAAAACCAAAGCTAGGCTGCATATAAGAATAATTTTATTAATAATTCATCTTTTTCAATACCTGTCTCCCTTCTGTTAGTGTATAGGTTTTCCCTCCAGAGTTGTCACCATCCAAAAATGCTGGATTTACAGCATATCTTCAGAAGGAAGGAAAATGAGCCCTCTGTGCTCTGTGTCCAGATCAATCCAGTTCACATTAAAAACGGTAATAATTATTTAAAACACACTTGTCTTACTCAGACTATTTGGATTCTTAACTAAATTACATCTTTCTTTGGTTTTGTTTTGGTGTCTTTGTTTCATTCAAGGACTTTGGCCAAAACCAAGGCTTTCCCATGTAGCTGTACATTTTCAACACTACTTGACAAAATCTCATAATCTCTGCAAATACAAGTAGTCTATACTTTTTTAACACTTGCATTGCATATCAGTATTGTTTTATTTTAGCTTCAAGTCCATGCAGAATCTGTAAACTTTTAAAAGCACGCACGTGTCTGGTTCTCAGCTGGGGGTTACTGGGGACTATGGAAGTACAGCTGCCTGGTTGCTATAGCATTTGTCACGTTGCAAAGACTACTAAAAAGGGCATTTCTTGGTACACATGAGAGCAACTCAGGACCTGAGTTTTTTGGTCATTATTAGGCTACCAGAAAATTAGCCAAACAGGCAATTTCTGTCCAATGTAGGATTCTAAAACTAGGTTAACTATGGTCAAAATTTCCCTGCATGTCCTTTATTTCACTGAGCAGTGTGTACTGCTAATCTCTGCTACAGGTTTACAACATTCATCACCAGAATCTCTTACATTCATTCAGAGAACAGCAGCAAATGGAGGCAACCTTTAATTATCTCTCAACTTGCACCTGAACTCAAGCAACATAAATGTTGCAGGTTGGCAGGCATCAGTGTAGTGTATTGTCTGTCTTCTTATTTTAGGCCTATAAAGGGATGAAAGTTGCTATAAGAGGTGTGAAAAGAAGAGGTGTGTTTTTCTCAGAATTTTTAATTTCTGAAACCTAAATTATTACCAGTGCACATCACCCACCTACACCACTCTTGTCTATACTGTAACACTGGAACAACATCCTGGGTTGTCCTTCCTTGTATTTATTACCAACCAGGTCATGTATGAATTATACACTTAATATGCTGATACGTATGGAAGAAATAGAGGAAGTCATCACCAGCCTGCTACCTTATTTTTCTCCTCCGTGTGTCACTGAAGAGCTTTCTGTCCTCTTCATAACTTTTTATGTCTGCCTGTGTGTCCATACATATATGCACACACCTTTCTGTGTAATCAGAATACTAATGATACAAAGGTTGTTGAGCTTGTCCAACTAGACTTGATTACATCAGCCATCCTCAACTATAAGCTACAGAATGGTATCCAAGCACCTAATATGCAGAACTGTGAAATAAACCATATCATGTCTATTTGTATAACATTAGCATCACAGCTGTGACCTCTTCCTATTAATTATACAACATGGCTGTATCGTGGGTTTCCACAACACAACAATGGAATTTGGACTAAGTCTCAACTAAACCATGTAGTTCCTCGAAAAAAAAAACCAAAACAACCCTTACTTTGCATTTCTTTGTAAGATGGAGAAAGCTCAGGAGAATTCACATGGTAACTCATACCTTAAATTTTCCATCTGATGAGAATATGCTAACCCATTTGTTATCATAATCTGCAATAATGATGTCACCACTGGGATGCACAGCCACTCCTGTTGGCCGCTGCAATTGGCCGGGAGACCTTCCTCGTATGCCAAAACGGCTTTTGAACTGACCATCATTGGAAAATATCTGTAACAGAAAACATGCATATTAAAATTAAACCTCCAGAGTAGCACCACCTGTTTCTTGGAGCTTAGATTCACTAACAAATGCTACAGTCAAGCAGAGAGTAAAGAACATGAAGCACTTTCACACAGTCTATATATGAAAGTGACATGCCTAATTTAAGAAGAGGCTCCAACCTGGACCCTGATTTAAAAATAAAGACATTCTCTGCATTTAGATTGCACTGTTTCTTCAGGAATCTCAAAGTACTTAACAAATATCAGCAAATTAAGGTTCACCATGTCCCTCTCAGTTGGAAGCGCTGTGATTCCCATATTAGAAAGGAGGAAACTGAGGTTCTGAGTGTTTCAGCCACAGCCAAACATTAATTCCATAGAAAATACAGGAGTGGAAGCTAAAAGATAATTTCAAGATTTGATTATTTGACTCAGGCATAAGTAGCAGGTCATTTCCTGAGAGACGCTTTAGCAACACAAAATTCAGTTGACTTGTTGAGTCCTCAGGCCAGCAATTAGACACTGATGTTCCTCTGAAGTGGCTGCAAATCATAAAGAGTGAGTGTGCTGATGAGTATTGGACTCTGTCTCTTTGAAAAGGCTTGGAAACAAGTTCTTGCTGCATGTGGCTTGATGGTTTTTACATACTGAAGAACAAGCCCCACAGTGATGCCTTGTTCATTGCTACCACATGGGCAGCCTTAAGAGTGATGACAAGTGTTAATGGTAAAAAAGATACATAGCAAGCAAAATAAAAAACACAGCTTGATTTTTACACAGGTTACAGAAGCCAAGAAATCATGGGTGTCAGGGGTGCTACCTCAGAAGAGATTTGATTGTGATATCAGATAGAAAAGTCAATTAAGTAGACTAAAAGCCACGTGAAAATTACATCTAACTGTTTGCTTTTGCATTTATATTTGCTTAAGAAATTTGTGGGGCCTACCCCTAGATTTATATTTGGAAAAATGGAGTGATAAATTCACAATTAAAATTATTTGTACAAAAATTTTTCCAGATTATTGCACTGCTTGTTTTCTTCGTTCATTGCCAAACATCATGAGGAAGGAAAATAAACTCTGATATACATACTAGATATAGTGCAGATCTGAAAAAGATAGCTGTGGATCAAGAACAATAATGGATGATAAACTAGTTAAGCTTCCTTTGTGTTTCCTTTATCTACTTCAATTTTACAAAATGTGTCTTTCCTGGAATACAAAGAAGGCAGAGGTATGGAGGCAGGGAGAAAAATACTGTAAGTCGCATAGCCTCATACCTGCACACACTGGTTGTTACTGTCTGCTATTAATATTTTTCCATTTGTAGATGCAGCTACACCTTGAAGATTTGTAAATTCCCCTTTGTTTCTTCCTTTGGTGCCTAAAATTGAAGACAAAGCACATAAGAAATCAGGTTAGACAGTATTAAACAGTTAGGACCTAGATGCCCAAATGTGCATTTATTACATCCTTGATCTATAGGTTTCTATTTTGATGAGTTCTTATCACTGCTACAACTTCAAAGAACCATCTCAGTAACAGATCCCCAGTTCTAAGTACAAGAAGGGATTGTTCTCACTCTTTGGCATGTATGCCATCTAAGCTTTCATCAATATAATTGCCTCTTTGCCCTCCCCAAATCAAAGTTTTCACAATTTGCCCCTTGAGTGACAGAACAAATAAAATGTTTTCTTGTAAGTCACGACTTTTTTGAAAAAAATGTGGATTTTTATTCAACTGACAAGGCAATGAAAGGAGCGATACTGTGGAAACACACAAACAGAGGCTAAGAACCTTAACAGATGACAAGATTTTGGTACAATTAGCTAAATCTTCTCAGTGAAGTCAGAAAGTTGAGGTAAAACACATCAGTGATGACTTTGGATGGAGCCATTTCAAGTCAAGGAAGTTTCTTATTCACTCACAGTTTTCAGTCACAGGCTTTAAAAATTCCCTTAGAAGGAAAACACAGGTGAACAACTGGTTTTGAATGACTGCAATATGTAGGCCAAGGAAGACTAACACCAGGAGACTGGATTCTTCTGTGAAGACCTGAGATTATTCTCACAAAGCAGTATGCACACACAGAAAGAGGTCTCATTTTTATCCGGGAAAAATTATTCACATGAAACTGTAAGTCTTTTCCCCAGTGGCTTAAGGAGAAAAGGAGCTGTAAAATGCCAAATTTTCACACAGGTTCATGAAGTCTAGATGCCTGATTCCTGAGAATGTTTGTTCTGATACATTCTGAGGAGAGTCACACAGCAAACTGATGCCTGTAAAAGGTCAGCCCTAAAGCAGCTGGTCCAAATTACACCTGGAACACAGGAACAGTATCCAAATGCCTGTGTTGTTTGTAAAGGACACTCAGGGGTCTTTAGACAAGACTGCAATTATGATCTTAGACCCCAAGTCTATTCATAATGAATGAATGACTTTTGAAACAAAAAAGCCTCTGTATGCTGTTCTTTCCAAGACTTGGATACAGCACTGTTTTTCCTGGTGAAGTATTTTTACAAGCATTCACTGGCTGCGTATCAGACATTAATGGATTTCAATACATGGTTTTAACTGAAAAACTTGTAATTTATTTTAGTCAGTCCAAAATATCCTGGAGCTCAGTGATTAAAACTGCCCAATATAAGACTTACATATTAGCAGAATTAGCTAATTTGTAATTAGCTTTCATTAGGGAGGTGTATGCTCTTAACAACCCTTCTTTCTGCTGTGGGTTGTGTATTTCCTGGCACTGGCTAACAAGTAACACTTCATGCCTCTGCACTTGGCTCTGCCACCATGTCCCTTTGTTTCATTGCTTGTTTTCTTGAACTCCATATGCTTACATCCTCTGAATACTCCTCGATTTTTGTACTGCAAGGGGAAAGTACATATTCAGGGAATAGTGAGTTACACACCAACTACATTACCCACACTTGAGCCATTTCTGAGTCTTCTTTAACGAACAGTGCCTGAGGGATGCATGCAGTAATATTTTTTTCCACCATATGCTAATGATAAGTTTCCTTTTTTTGCCTTTTAACCAAAGACAATGGATGAAAAGGAAGAAACATTCTTTGTACTACTGAGAATAAAGGGAAAACATTTGTTGGAAAAGAAGGGGCATAAACTAGAGCATCTGGAACCAACTAGTGCAAACATTATGGATTGTATGCTCTTTACCCTTGGAAAAATGTTCTTGAAAGTCAAGGAATTTAATTTTTCAAGATAAGAGACCTATATAAAGAGTTACTCATAGCATTCTTCAGTGGGACCTTGTAAACATACATCAAAGGCAAACCAGAAGATATTACCCAGGAATACCACACTCAGATTTCACAAGTTTAAGAAATAGTCATTTACTAACACAGCATGCAGATAAAATTTAACTCCATGCAAATTCTTAGCATTTTGCAGCTATTAAACCCATTGCTTAGGTCCTAATTTGCACCCAGGATTTATACAGTCCCCTCTGCAGTGGCACAAGCTTCTCTGAAGAAGAAAGCTGAGGTTAGTGAAACACAGCTTATTTCCCAAGTTAGGTTTAAGAGGACAACAGATAACTTTGAACTTTCTGCTTTGAGTAATTCCCTATGCCAGCAAAGATCTGAATGCAAGCACAGGCAGTGGCAGCAGTTCAGATGATGAGAGGAAACCTTGTAGTAAAGTACGTCAGCCTCTGGAAAAGCAGGATCCTGAAACTGACTGCAATCCTAAAGGACTTTCCTGTAAGGAGAGATTCCTGCCTGAGAGGGAGTCTTCAGCCCTCATTCAATGTTTCCAGGCACACCGTGCTTTGTCTTCTCTCCATCCCGGGCAGTCACCCACCACTCCTTGGCTTGGGGAGGCAAACAGAGAGCTGGGATCCTTGTTCCAGTGTTTCCCAAGCAGCCTGGTTCAGAGATGAAAGCCTGCATCTTTCATGCCTGTCTTAGCCCAGCCTTACCTCTCTCCTGTTCTGAGCTACTGCAGGGCATATTTCCTTTGTCTTTCCTTGACAAACATTTTGCTCCAACTTCTGTGGCAAGATGCTTGGGACTGGGAGAGGACAGGAGTTTTCAAAACAGCAAGCTGAAGAGATTTACAAGAAAGGAGATCTGTGGCCTGTGGAATAGCTCCTTTTTAACCACCTTTGTATCCAGTTCTCTAAATAAACAATCAGATTTGCCTTAGCCCTATCTAATCCTTCTGGTATTACTGAACGTTGCTTACACAAACCATTTAATTTAGCTTTGAAGATATGCCTTTCTCAAAAGTGTATCAATTTTCAGCTCAGGACAACCTAGCAGACATAAAATGCCTCATAATTCTAATCTTTTATTCTTCCACAATACAGACCAGATTGACTCTCACTAAAAAGAAGGCAGAAAAAAACCCCTAAAAGTCCATTAGCATCCTAGGAGATGTTAACAATTACATCATGTAACTGCAGTAAGAATCTGCTTTGTAAGTGTTGGGCCTCTGGACAAACCTATTGTGCAATGTACATTTTTGATGCTCCTAGTAACAGAAAGGGCATTTTTTGCTTTCAAGGTTTTACTAATAAGAATAATCCTTGCTTGCTAACCTAGATTTGCCAGCTTCCTAAATCCCAGGGAAAAATTATGTCACTACACTCAGCAGGAAAGGAATGGTGGGACAAAAACCCTGCAGAAAGACTATAGATTCATGGGGACATTTTAGAGGTTGCAAGTAACATGTGTAAATAGAATTTTTTTCCTGTCTACAACACTTCACGTACTTCTTGACCTGTTCTCTACCTGGTACTAAAAAAAGGATAAAAATAAACATCATGGATGTGTCTACATATATACTGTATAGACAGGTATCAATGAGTTGTTTTCCTGTTCCCAAATCTTAGTTCTTTTTTCCTCAGTGCCCTCTCCCGTAATAGATATAAACTAAAAGGCTCTGCAGTAAAACTGCACCAAATCAGCTTGTTTGAAAGCTATGTGCTCATTTTAAAACAAATGTCAGTGATTCTAATCAAATTTCCTATGCAAATCTGTTTCAAAACCAACCAGTCTGTTGGACGAAAGCACTCGGTGTTTGTAACCTTTAAAGAGGAATGAATGATTCAGTAGGAACTCCAGCAGATACTCCCCCACACTGTCAGGAATGAAGTTTGGGGTGATTTGCATTACTTTGCTTTACACAGCATCTGTCCCTAAAAGCTTGCCCAAGACCACCTCCTTGGTTGTGCAGCAGAACTGCTGCCACAGCTAGGTCTGCACAAGGCTGAGGTATAGGTGCCCCTCAGCAGCAAATCTCTGCTGATCCAGCAGCAAAACCTGAAGGAGTAGAACCAATACCAAGTTTCAGTTGCCAGGACACCAGACTCATCGTGGGGACTTTACGAGCAATGCCATGTCAGAGTTCTTCAGCCCCCATCCAATACAGGTGTGACTCAAAAACCATGCAATTGCCTATGCAACGAGGCATCACAATCCCTCAGACAGCTCATGCCAAGCCTTAATGAGATTTGAGCTAATAAACTGGAAAAATAATTTCTAGGCTTTTCTGTTTCTACAGAAATACATATTCTGTATGGAAGACATCTTGCTATTTCATACTACTTATTAATGGGTTTGTTCCAGAGTTCTGAAATAGAGAATGAAGAACAACTGATTCAAGTGTGTCAGAGGGGCTTCTGTATTTCATGTCTCATAGTTCTGTGCTGCAGGGAACAACTACACACTCATATCCCTGTCCTCTCCAATGTCCTTAGCTAGGTTGTAATGTGTCCATGACAGGACTTGATGGAATAGTAGAGAAAGGATGGGGCAATGAGAGAGAGGACATGCTGCTTATTACAGGAGAGGTGGTTCCTCTGGACTATCCATACATGGGGGCTAACTGTACACACCTTTTTTCAAGACAATGTATATCCATATAACCCATTTGTATTTTTTGTAAAAGCTCAAAAAGTACATATTTGTAGGTAGCCCTATTCCTTTCCAACAGGACAATCTAATGCAGAGTTTCGGAGGCCTTCATAGAAAATGAAAGAACTTGATCAAGAATCCCTTTGCTCCCCCCTAAGCCTCTTTTTACATTGCACTAAAGCTGTTATTACGCAGACCTTGTTAGTGAGTTTTTATGTGGAGTAAATTCACAGTATGGCTCCTATTTTTTTCAGCATTGACAACAGACCATAAGATGACATCCACACCTGGTAATAAGGCTGACAGAAGGAACTGCTAAAAGCACTTTAAAAAAAAATAAAAAAAAATCAGAGTGAACTACACACATTGGATGTTCCAGCTAAACTTAGATACTCAGTTGCATGACTGAACAGGCAATTAAACACAGTCGGAGGAAAAGGAACATTGAACTTTCTAGCAGAGAGCAACTCTCCATCTGGCTGTAGCTGATGCCAACCTCAAGTAAAAATAAATGAGAAAAGGCAGTTGAAGTGGGAAATAGCACCACTACTGCTAAACTTTGTCAAAGAATCTAATCATGAAAAGTGCCAAAAGAGAAAAAAAAAATGAAGTATATGTCACAGCATGGCAGAGCTAGAGCACAAGATGGTGTCCTGGACAGAGTAGCTAACTGATGCCACCCATGGCTCTTAAGCCTCCTTTAGAAGACAGAAAAAAGATCAGATAGGTTAGGTGGAAGTGGCTGGTGCTGTGAACATCCCTCACATCTATTTACCTCTGCTCATCATGGGTAAAAGGCACAACAGCAAGGTAACAGAAAAGAGCCTTCTCACTCACTTCAATGCTTGTACCATTTGCAAGGGAACCAAAAACCATTGTACAACAATTATTTTCTGGGTATTATAAAACCAGTCCTGTTTTAATTTGTATAAGCTAAGCACATGCAACATAAATACTGCATGGATACACTCTTAGAGGTCATGCCTTCTCAAAAAAAAAAAAAAGTTTAAAAGATAGGGGATTTAAATTACTGCAAGAATAGAAGGAAGCAAGAAATACTCTGTTCTTGTAAATAATGAATTACACGAATGTATGAATGTGCAGTCAATAACATGACCCTAAAATATCTGAACAGAACCACATGCCATTTTAAGAGCCATGAATAACACAGAATTGGCAAAAGATAAAATGCACAATTACCCATGACTGAAAGCACTTGACTGTACTAATGTTGCATTAATGCTATCTCTGTTAATACTAGCACATGAACTATCCCCTGCTAGGAGCTGATTGATTTACTTGTGCATAAAAGCCCATGTATCAGAATATATACAACTGCATACTCCATATACTTGGATTCCCACTGGAACATTACAGTATGGTTCTCCAACACAGCTGTCTGAGCTTCTGGCAGCCCAATTATAACATTTATCTTGCCCAGATATCAAATTCAGATTTCATCAGCACTATCAGAGGAATTCAACAATGGGTTCAAAACAGCAATACACAGTTGTGTTGGAAAACAGTGGTAAACTTTATTTTATATTACCAAAACTTAGCTTTTTGAAGTAAACTGAAACTGCAACTAAATGAACTCTTAAATCGATGAAAGCAATCTCTGTGACACTGCCAGAAGTTTTACCTGTCTCCATTAATTTTGCATATTTTGGAAGAATGCAAAAAGATAGAACATTACAACTGCAATGGCTTAAGAGACCTTTCAGATGATGCATACATAAACCCAGAGGGACATCTCTATGTAGGGTCATCCTCTGAAACAAGCAGCTGAGAACTGAACGTGTAACAGGATGATGTATCACTCTCAGCTGAGTTTTTCAATAAAACAGGGAACCATATATCCCAAATGTGGATACCCCTGAGAGATTTCATCATGCAAAAGCTCTGAGACATGTAGCTCTTGTTCTAATTATTTCCTTTTCTTTTTTTTGGAAGGTAGAGGAGTGAAGAAGGGGAGGAGGCAGAACTCAAAAATAAAGCACGTGGTCATGATTGCACCACAGCAGAAAGGAGGGGAACTGCACTTTCTGAAAAACACTTAGGACTTTGAGAGTTTATGGTGTGTTGGAGAGAACAGTTAAAAAAAAATAAAATTCAAACAACAACAAAACCCAAACCAGACCCAGAACATTATTTGGTAGTCAGTCCAGAAATAGCTTACTGGAAGCAAGGAATACAGAAGCAGAAATTACAAGCTGAAATCACTTTAATACATACCAAATGCTTTAAATAAGAATATTAACAGTTTTAAAATAATTTATGGACTTTTTTTTTCAGTATTTAGATCTAGGATTTCCACACCAAGACAAATAAATGCTTGGTATCTGTGAACAAGAGGGTTTAGCATTCAGTGACAGTCTCAGCCACAGTGAGTAACAGAGTTCCTCTGCTGCTCACAGGCACAGGGTACCTCTGCAGGCTTTCCCATCCTGCTCCTACACTCACATTCTCTTTCTGACTGAATCTGTTCATCCAGCCCCTTCTCTATACAGCCTACAACACGTCACAAACATTCCAGAATAGAGATATGTTCATTTTCTGGACAGGGGTCAGATATTATTATTAACTGTTCTGTCTAACCCTATCTCAAACAGGGCTCAGAAAGGATTCACTTTTCATTTATACATACCCACTGCCACTCATATCAGCACCAGCAATTAAACTGCATTGGGGAAGAGCCACAGGTCCCTTTCCATTCCAGCAGGGCCCTAAGGCTGACCACTCTGCCCTCTGCAAGGGCTTCTGTCCCCATGGGATTACCAACAAGAGCTCTGCCAGTGGTGCCTACAGCAAAAAGAATACTCTCCTGCTAGAGGAAAGGCTGTGCCTGGGTACTAATGCAACAAAGGTCACCTACCAGCTTTGGATGATGAAGCATGGTTCCTGCTGAGTAGGGCTGGCTGGCTTGATCAATTGCTCTACATTTTATTTCTAACTTTGGACTCAACAGTCACTATAAAATTTAGCCTTAGTGACAGTAAAGCTGGATATCATTGCCTCTGTGAAAAAAAAGCTTGGAGTTGTTATATTTATGGGATCAGTTCTCTAACTAGGAAACGCACTGGCCATCTGGGAAAGGCTGGAAATCTTATGAGTGGCTTGCTCCAAAGCTTACATACCTGCTGAATAGATTTTCTGACACAAAAACATGATGCTATTGCATGTACTCTCTATCAAAGCAAGGAACCTAGGAGAAACCCTGACAGATGAGAAATCAGATGGACAGGATTAACCAACTGACAAACGGTGTCCAGATGAATTTTCAATAGAATCACTAAAAATCCCTCCAGGATCAGCCACAATACATTCTCTGCTACAAAGGGGAAAGTCACCTTGACAACTGCTTGTCAAACTTGGTAACACACACTGATGAAATCCTGACTCGTCCATATTAAAAATTAAGTTGCTTTTTTTCTGTAGTTGTGTGAAGTGAAAAGTATTTTCTAATTACATAAGAAGACATTATATAAATACAATATCCCAGGGTACAGCTTTTCAAAATGGTGAATTATTATCACATAGATTGAAAACAGAGTACATCAAAAGACCTGAAAGAAAATCACAGTAAATGACACCAAGTTGTTATATTTTTCCCAGGCAGAAGTACACAAGTTTGGAGAAAACATTACACTATATAAAGAACCAAACATATCCAGATATTGAGGAAAAAAAGCAAATACACGAAACTGTCATTTTGTCCTATACTGACATAATGAAATAAGTATGTATCATCACAGCATATATAGATCCAGGTTAATTATTTAGATTAATTTTTAGGGCAATAGTTTTAAAGAATGAGTTATCTTACATTCCTTCTTCCCTCCTGGCCATTCAACTTACGAAAGAACTAATATAAACTTATTGAGTATTTATTGTGCTAGTGCAACCCTCCCTCCATTTTTCCTCCCTTTTCTAAGGCTTGTTGGAATTCACCATTCTTTTAGGAAATTAATTATTATAGAATTACAAGATGAGTTCTCCCCTTGTAGTTTTCAGTTTTAATTTTTTAATTTTTTTTTCAGTAGAATGTTCTACTTTTCTGTACATCAAGTAATGTATTATTAATATTTTAAGATCAATTACCATGCTAGAGTGGTTTTGTGATATATTTTGTAAGTGTAGGAGGATTTCATTCCTATGCTTTTTGAAAATGAACTGTTTGAATAACTACAGGATTTAATTTCAGCAAATCCTTATTTTTTGTGCTACAGTAGATTGCAATGAACGTTGTTTTAAGAAAAGTTTTGTCCTATAGTACTATTGGAGCACAGCAACAGCTGTGCAGTAGCAGTACATTATATTGTAGTATATTCCAGTTGAAATTGGTGATAAATGTGAATTTCTTCAGATAAATTCCATTTCATCTCATCTGAAGGCATCGATCTTATTTTCATTTTATGATGCCTAGTAGAGTATTGATGAAGTGGTAAAATATTTTATCCCTGATCAAAAGCATGCATTTCTCAACCCAAATTCTAGCTAATTATTTGCTGCAAATGGAACTTCTCAAGTATGTGCTATTAAAATTTACATCTGAACAAAAGTCAGGAGGCCTGAAGGTACTATCAGTACCTGGAGGTTGCTTCACTTAGAGTTTTGACCTTAAGATAATTAAACTGCTAGATCTGAATTATTTTTAAGTATGTCAATAGGCAGCAAAGAAGTGACCTACCTACTCTGAAGATCAGGTCATCTTCAATGGGATTCTCTTTTCTTTTGCCAGTGCTGTACATGCTTGCAGGTCTTTTCACAGCTTTCTGCTTCACGTGACCACTGCCAGGAGACTTAACACGCCTCTTAACCCCTTCGGTGGTGGGGGACACATCTGCTGATCTGACCACTTTAAGTTTGAACGGGCTGCCCTTGATATGTTGATCGTAAAGCCTCAGCGACAAAGTGAAGTCTCCTTCCTTCTGAACAGTGTACAAAAACTCGTAAGTGCCATTTTTGTTGTCAAGTATTTCCCCATCTGCTACGCTGCCGTCGGGAGTGCTGAGCTCAGCGGTGAGGTACGCGTTCCCCGATTTGCAGAGCTCCCCATCTTTGTCCTTGGTTGTGATGGTAACAGACATGGGCTGCCCGATCACCGTCTGCCTCAGCCCCTCACCGGTGGCCACTGTTTCAGAGGCAACGGCATTGGTGGTTAAAATAGTTCCCAGGTTGTGGATGGACTTCTTCAGGCCTTCTGTTTCTACTATAAAGTCCAACTGATCGTTTTCACGTGGCTGCAAGGGGAAGTCCCTCTCAGCCAGCTCGTTCAGCTTGTCACTCATCTGTTTCTTTACCAGCAGAACTTCAGTTTCGGTGCCGTGGTTGAGGGCTTGGGCTGTGAAGTTGCTGCAGCTTTTAATGCTTTCTTGTCCTTCAAGTAAGGTATCCAGCTGTGTCTGGAGGACCTGCGTGTGTCACCAAACACCAGATTAGCATCACGTTACAAGAACTATCCCAGCAATATGCTTTATATCTGAAGGCCTTCGTAGAAAGCCAAGTTATAGTGCTTTATTTTAGAGTCTATTTTGAAGTTTCCTTTTGGGAAAAGTAGTGTACTAATTGCTACATGTTCTTGGACAATCGTGCTGCAAACACAGAAAATGTACCCTCTTTTGGGTCTTCAAGGCTCCATAGATCCACCATCAGAGTAAACTAAATTATTGCCCCACTTGCCTGTCATGTGTTTGGGTTTTGTTAGAAAAATGTTGAAGCTGAAACCCTGCTCCATCTAACTCTCAGCAGTCACGGTTACTGAGATATTTACCAGGAACTGAGCCGTGTGCACAGAGATAGAGATATTTTGGAATCATCAAGCCCATTAATGACAAAGGCTGCAATAAACTTCTTGAAACCATTGCTTCAGAGGCAAAGGAAACCTTGGGTTACTTCTCTATGGAGATGGACAAGAAGGCAATCTCAAGATCTGTACATCTACCCTGAGGACAAGTGTGATTCCTGATCTAAGTAAGTGAAGGAAGGAAAAGTCTCCCCAGCAAAAGTGGGTAAGTTGCTTCCCCAGCTTCAGCAGGCAGGCAAGCAAATTGGACAGGATGGGTTGTGAATATTGAGAAGAGCTTGGTTAAGCACTCTAAAATTTTGGTGGGTAGCAGCTAATTACTCTATATTTAAGACTGAGAAAGAGTTTTTATTAGAGTTTCAGTTCTGGCCCTCAGTCTAAAATCTTTAAAACCATATTGACCTCAAAATTGTTAGGTGTGGGCTGGGAACAAGGCTAACCTTTTTTTCCAAAGCAGTTTTGCAATAAATTGGAAAAAGGAACCCTGAATTATAACAATATGGCAGAGAAATTGACAGTCAGAAAAGCCCATACATTCTAGCTACCCTCCACACTCTCCACTGACAAAACCCCCAAGCCAAAACACCCAGTTACACATGGGCTGTGATTTCCCTACAAAGAACTAGGGCACAGACTTTACTGTGTATCAGATAAGGTATTTTGTTGACAGCTGCTGTAAAGTATTTTCAAACATTTCATTTGATTTTCAAGTAAACCTAGAGCCTGGGTCTACTCATTGCTGTGAGATGCTACACCCTTGCTGAGACACACCCTATCATGACACTGCATTATAAGGGCATTTTTATCCAAAATTTTACAAAGCAAACTCCTTTCAGAGTTTGAAGAAAACCCAGGGTGATGACTTACTGACATGGGAAAGTGTTAACAACACACAAGCTTTTGCAGGCAAAACCAGATGCAGAGATTTCAAGACTACTCTGAAATTTCAAGTTACCTGTTTTTCTAGGCATCCATAACCCTTTCAGGATACAATACCAGGCATTTCTAATCTGCCTCATCTTTAATCTGGGATGTAAGGAGTTAAACAGATAGCATATCTAAATCCCAGGATGACAAAGCCCCTATGCTTGGGATAACAAACCACAAACTGAAAAGGAAGACAGTCTCTGGCTATGTTTTAAAATCATTATTTTCCCAATATACTTTTCTTTCACAACAAACATGGAAAATATTCAGTTTTACCAGAACTAACATTTAAAATGTGTTTCGAGTATTTACACAAGGTCCCTTTCAGTCCATTTGACAACATAAACTGAATTGCCAAGTTTCTTTTAGTAAAGAACAGTCCTTTTTTCATTTTTGCAAAATACATGGTCAGAATGACGGAGTATTTGGGTTTGAATTATTTTTCATTCAAAAGCAAAATCCAATTACAATTGCTCTTTTTATATACAAACAGGAGAGATTTACTGCTTTAGTGCAGCATTGTAAAAGTTATTTTCTCTTACAACTCAAATAGTTTTCTAACTGTTTTATATCCCTTTAAACAATGAAAAAACAATTTAACATCATATTCTATCTTGTGTGAACTTTGTACACACCCTGAGTATATTTGCTTCGAAGACAATAATTTTTGTGACATTTTGGATTACCCTAACATGAACCTGGGATCTAAGTCCAAATTTTTTATGCCAAAAGCTCCTTAGCTGCAAATTAGCTCTGGAGATGACTAAATTATGTGTCCAAAGGGCTTTGGGTCCCTGTGTTCCTGAAAGTACACTTCTTGTGCACATGTCAAAATTCCTCCATTCTCACAGGCCCAGCAGTTCAGTACCTTCCTAACATTCAAGCCTGTTCCAGATCCTGGAATGCAGCATTCCTCTGCTTCAGACATCTGGAGATGCTCAAGCTGCTCAGTGATTGCAGAGAATGCCCAAAGATGTGAATATTATCAGGCACTCCTGAAACTCCGGTCTTTCTTTTAAAGGCTACTTTGAGGGAAGAGACCTTTCTTTTATATAAAACATACAACTGATGACCAGGAAGACAGGGACCAAATTCTTTAATTTGCCTAATTCAGACTTGTGAATCCTCAACAAAATCCTTACCCACAAAGCTACAGACTTCTCTTTGTAAAAGGGCATAATTGGTTTTATTTTCCTCTGAAGCTTAGTGTCCAAAAAGGGGTGGGGAAGATGGAGAAGAGAGGAGGAAATGCAACATTGAGTCATCCAGGTAGGAAGTAAATGAGTGAATATAGCTCTGGAATCTATTACTCTCTGCATTCCCCAGAGAAAGTGAGATGTACTTCCAATTTATGTGTTCCAGCCCAGTGACATGCAACATGAAATATGTTACCAGGCACTTGAAAACACTGCTTTAAATCAAGAGAGTGAGCCTTGCTCAGTTCTTCAGGAGAAATCATTGGCCTATATCATCATGGATGTCCTCTGCACATCAGCATGCTGGCTTTAAGCAGATGCCTGGTTAATGTGTTGGCCAGTTTGGATCCTCACACACCATGAGCAATGAGCCACTTACCCATACAGGGTCTGGGTTCTGTTTTCAAGGCTGGGCACCCACAAGCAAAGCTCTGGAGCACTTGATTTCAGAAAAACAAATTTCTCCTCTGGATCTCAGACACAATTTGTCAAACTGGCATCTTGCATCATCTGTAAAAACTGGCTGATTAAATTAGTAGCTTTTCACTGAAACAAAACATGCATCTTACTTTGTGTTTAAGGCCATAATTCACTTCCAGTTCCATAAGCAGCACGCTCTTTCGCACATTTAAAGTCTTCTGGAGCTCATCAAAAGTGGAATGAATGTCATCTACAATGCTAGCCTTTTGGTTGGTCAATTGGTGTATGATTTCAGATATAAAATGAAGTGCTGAGTCGATCTCTGGAAGCCTAAGGGAAGGATTAAATTACAAAGATTGCTGTTGCAAAAGTCATTAAACATTGGCCTTTGCCCTGATATCTTTTGATGAAACAATCTCATCAGCAGGCTGGTTTTAAACTTGGCCATTTCCCAGAAGTTCATTACTTTTATAACCACATAGTAGTTTTTGTCTGATAAAATAAAGCTAAACCAGGGCCCTCCCTTGTGGACACCCATTAAACTTTAGGAACTTCCAAGAAGGAGACCTTGGATCCTTTGTCCTTTACGCAAATTTATTCTATGCATTCTATGTCCTTTATGTAAAGCTACATCTACTCAGGAAGATGTAAGTAGAACTACCCCACATTTTGGGGTTTTTTGGGGGAGGATCATTTGTTTGGGTTTTTTAGCTTTTCTGCCACTGAAGAAATGCTTGCCAGTGACAGAACTGAAACCAGAAAATAATCAGTGTCATCTCCATACCTTTTGTTGACAGCATCCAACTGGACTTGGAGGGAAGCCTTGTGTTGCTCCACCACATCTTTGAGTGGCACAGTGGGATGCTCTGCGTGTTCTCCCTCTGTACACTCCCTGCACATGGCTGTCTCACAGGACTGGCAGTAAAACTCCATCACCTGGAAAAGTGCAGGACTAATTCAAACAAGGCAGCAGGAACATTAGTCAAAGCATATCTTGCAGGGTCTTGAACTCACTGTCCAAGATCTGAGACAAAGCATCTCCTTTCTCAGACACTGATAATTTATTGCATAAAAGAGGTAGCATTTTTATACATTTCATATGAAAATGCTGGTTTAAATGCTTTTTCTTATATCAGAAAACATCAGAACAGCAGCCTGAGAAACAGAAGGCTAGATTTCAAGCCTGGCCCTAAAAACATCTTTATATTGTATAATAGTAAGTTTTGGTCTCTCTCTCAAGTATTTTGTGACACAGCTCTAAAAATCAGGGCACTCATGTCTCCTCACTAACTCAAGCCTTAGTGTCCCCAGAGGATCTGCCAAAGAAAGTGTAAACTTTGGCTGTTTAACATAACAGGGCCACCCGTGGAACATGAACTTGGAGCTTACCAAACAGCACATTTATTTTCTAGACAAAAGCACCCTAAAGGAACCAATGTGCTGCACTGAAAAATCTCTATATGCCATTACTAATCCCTTAAAGCCATCAAAACTTCATATCTGAGATTACAGTAAGAGTGGTGATCTACACTTGAAAGAGGAGGAAATGGTTTTGACCTGTTATGTACCCAGTAAGATACTGTCTGGAGACCAAAAATAGATCTTTACATGCAATAAATACCCCAAATTCTGAATATATTCATGAAGGAAAGAAATAGGAAAGTGCTGTGCCCAAAATCATACTCTAGTCACTGTAATGCACATATATGCAAATCTGGCATGAGACTTTCTTTTACAGCTAAGAAGTCTTTGACCATAAAGAATATTAGGCTCATTAAAGCACATAAGGATACACATAGTATACGCTTCAAAGCAAGACCCTGGCAGCTCTCACATTCAGAACACAGCATCACAGTCTTCCATAATTTGGTTGATGCTTCTGGCATTCAGACCTGGGGTACAAAGAAGGCTGTGCTGGGGATGTTGATTGACAACATGCTAGTTGTGTAGGACTGGCTGGCTTCAGGTGAGCAGAGGGACTTGTAACAGCCCTGTGCCAAGTAACTGGCTGCTCCAAGACATTCTGAGAATTAGGAGGGAGAAGTAAGAACCATCATTTGCATATGGCTATTAGCATTAATAGGGATTTTCTTCTGATAAGCTCCTTTCCAGCTTATTCCCATTTTTCCCTCTTATCTCAGTTCACAAGACATGGGAACCACATGTGGTGAGGGTTTAGTAATTTGTTGGCTATTCATATAAGACCATGTAAGAGAAAATTCAAAAGCTGCTCCAAATAAACTGCGTAAGATCAAATAGCAAGGAAAAAAAAAATTAGACCTTCTAAACAGTGACAAACCCCATTAATACTACTCCAGTAACGATGAATTTAGCAGCCTTACAGTAGTAGATCCCCTCAGGCCTGACAGTTACCTTGGTAGGCACTAAGATGTTATGCAGTCTTATAGTGCCTAGAGGTAATTAAACAGATTTTAGGATATAAATTAATTTCAAAGACTTCAAAAAGTTGCAACCGGAAGCAACCAAAAGGAGCATTATTTAATTAGGCAACTCCTAAGTATTTTTCACAGAATCATGGAATGACAGACTGGAAGGGACCTCAAGGATCATCTGGTCTAACCTTTCTAGGTAGGAACGTGGTTTAGATACAATGGCCCAGCACCTTGTCAGCTTGAGTGTTAATAGAACCCATGTTTGGGAATCCACCACTTCCCTGGGGAGATTATTCAAATATCTGACATTTCTCATAGCGAAAAATTTTCTTCTGATGTCCAGCTGGGATCTCCCCAAGAGTAACTTGCACCCATTAACCCTTGTCCTTTCTACGTGACTCCTTGTAAAAGGGAGTCTCCATTTTCTTGGTAGTCACCATTTAATAAAGCAATAAGGTCTCCTCTATGTCTTCTTTTCTCCAGGCTGAACAAACCCAGTTCTCACAGCCTTTTCTTGTATGGCAGGCTTCCTAGTCCTTTGATCACCTTTGTGGCCCTTCTCTGGACCCTCTCCAGCCTGTACATATCTTTTTTTGTGTAGTGGGGACAGAACTGAACACAGTATTCCAGGTGTGGCCAGACAAGCACTGAATGGATTGGGATGATGACTTGTTCATCTGTGCTGCTGATGCCCTTGTTGGCGCAACCCAGCATCCTGCTGGCTTTTTTTACCACCACAGCACACTGCTCACTCATATTGAGCTTGTTGTCCACCAGGATCCCCAGGTCTCTTTCCATAGAGCTACCTTCCAGCCAGGTGCACCTCAATCTGTGCTGCACTCCTGGGTTATGTTTTCCCAGTTGCAGGACCTTGCACTTGTCCACATTGAAATATATAAGGTTCTTGTTAGCCCACTCTCCCAGCCTTTCCAGATCTTCCTAGAGGGTGACTCTCCCTCTGGAGTGTCCTCTTCCCCACTCAACTTGGTGTCATCTGCAGACTTCATCAGGCTGCACTTGGTCCCAACATCCAGATCACTTGTGAAAGTATTAACCAGCATTGGGCCCAATGTCAGTCCCTGGGGAATGCCACTTGTGACAGGTTGCCAGTTAGAAAAAGAGTTTTTTCCTACCACCTGCTGCCTGTCAGCCAGCTCCCCTCCCACAGTCCACTTGCCCAGACCATAACACAACAATTTCTCAGAGAGGAGAGGCTCTGGAGGGACTGTATGAAAAGCCTCTGAATTCAAGCACATTTCTTCCTCTTAGTCAAGCACCAGGGAATCACATAAGCTTGAATGGTAAAAGCCAACAGACCACAAAGACCTAATGTCTATGTCTCAGTAAAAGCATTTTTCCTTGCCTCAGTCAAGTTAAAAATGTTTGGAGTGAAGCAGCTTTCATTTCCTATTAAAAGCTTTGGATTGTGCCTTAGCTGAAGGAGAAAGAAAAAACTACTAGTAATATGATTCAGGCTCTAAGTGCCTAGATAAGCTGATTTCCTAAGATTTTGTCTAGTATTTCTTAATCAGGTAAGATTGATTTCTAACTACAGACGGACAGGTATTACTGGCTTTTCATCTCTCCCCTCAGTGGCCAACATGAACATCACATTTTGTGGCATTCCCAGAAAGTGTTTCATGATAACAGGTTTGCTTTACAAAACATCTCAGAAAAAAAAAAAAACAAACCAAAAAACAACATTTTCCTGAGCTCTTCATCTCCAAATTGAAGGTGGCCCTTGGGTAGGGTATATTGTAGCATCCAACACTGGATTCAGCTGTATTTTCACTGAAGTCAATGAGAACATTCCTATCAGAGGTAATGACGTGTGAATTAGTAACTACTGGTTCTGAAATGCTATCCACAAACTCCCACCTTAACCCAGATGAGCATATTTCAGCACAATGATCTAATGAGAGACCCATGCATATCTTCACAACTGTAATTTAACTGAATTTACAGAAACTTTGTAATTGGCACTGTCAAGGATACAGGTACTTCTGAAATAGATTTCACAAACCCAATCCACACTCATCCCAGCCCTTCCAAGTTCAAATCTCAAGAAAAAGGCTATCACAAATCAAAAGTCCTCCTGATCTAAAATCACATTTGAATAACCACACAGTTATATAACCACAAAGCTTTAAATTGGAGTTATCCTCAGCCTGTCCCCAACCCTTCCAGATACTTATTGAAGTAGGAAGAGGGTCCCATCATGCAACACTCAACATCCTAAAAGGCACACTATGTTTCAAGGCAAGCCAAGTAAGTTTGTTTTAGAGGTCTAACAAACTCACCTTTTCCTAGATAGGAGTCCTCAGAGAGGTCTAAGGCAAAGTATACTTAACTGTAGGCAAATCATTTTTTTCTGAGCTCTACAAAAGTATCATCAGCTGATAATGTAAAAGGCAAAACAAATAATATCGTCTTCATTTTGAATTTTTTTCTACATTCCACAACCAAATGGCTCCTATAACAACCGGTATATCAGAAAAGAACTATGATTCATTTTGATGCGAACCAATCAAACGCAAATAAAAGCTAGGAATGTGTTAATCAGTAACCACCACACACAGAGAGGTATAGTACACGTTAAAAACGTTAAACCAGTTATTCATTAACCAGACTGTACAGCAAATCAATTCCACAAGTCCACCTAATTCTAGCAGGCCAGTGAAAGAGAAGGAACTCAGTGCTTTCTCTCCAAAGTAATCACTACCTGTTAGCTGAATTATTCTTATGGAACTGATATACCTAAACTGAGTATCAAATAAAAATTTCCCAGAAAGTTACCTTAAAATACTGGCACATGATTCTTGCTTTGCAAAGAAGCAAAGCATTCACTTTACAGCACAGTGCTGCTCAGGTTTGCAACGTGGTCTACTTACATTATTTGCATAAGCCTGGCTATGAAATGGGAGCTCATATGGCTACCATGAAGCCACACAAGTTAGCACTGAAAATGGTGAGGTAAGCAGAACTACAGCTATTCTTGTAGTAACCTGGGGATATTTACTCAGTTAGGGGCACTTGCCAATGAATACACTAGTATGATTTGAGGGTGTATGTGGGGGGATGCTGGGGAAAAAAAGTAGGTTGGGGAAAAAAACAAAGCAGCCTCTAAGGACTGATACGTGAGATGCACAAAACACTGCAGGATAAACAGAAGCTCTCTGTTTCTAGCCTGTGCTGACTCAAAGCATCCTGAGCTAGGACACCCTTTTACTTGGCTCTGTATTAGCATGCTCACATAGATTTTGACACTGCCTCAGAGCTCAGGTCAGTTAAGCATATATAGTCCTTGATGCTCACACATTCCCACAGCAATAGTTGAGTCTACAAGTAAGAGAGCTATGGAAACCCATCCCAAAGAGGCAAAGGCACAAGGCTGAGCGCTTGCAGGACAACAGTTTTGACCAAATGTGCTGAAGGACAGTATCATACAAGATGATCGGTGAGATGAAATAATACCCTGACTACTTTAACATGCTCCACTAAAAACATTCAAGTGAAATTTTAAGAATCACTTGCCTTTTGTTGACATACTACAAAATCAAAGAACTCATGTGATTCCAGTTCCTTCAATATCCTTTTAGAACAAAATATCCACGACAAACCCAAGCAGTCAGTACATACCAGTGACTGTACACACCACACTGAGCCCATCTCAACTTACATTTCCATCATGATTGGGGCAGGAGAGTGGTTTGCCCGCAGCAACAGCAGTGACAGTCTCCAAGATGGAGGACTCTTCAATGCTGTTGTCTGGAGTTCGTTGCAGGACATCCATCAGGTTGGTGATAAAGAAGTTGTTTTGGAGTGCAGAAACCCCTTTCTCTGGCAGAATGGAGGTCTGGCGGCACACGGGGCAAGAAAGGGTTAAGCTATGGGCTGGAATGTAATTCTGTAAGCACCTATGGGGAAGGGAGGTGGAAGAGGAGAAAGAGAGAGGCAAAGTATCATCAAAGAGGAATAAACCTCCCTTCACCTTAAGAATTGGTCTGAAATAGTGCTGATCCTACTTATAAAAGGAAAGGTACATCACTAGGTTTCAGAAATAAAAGGGGTTCTGGAGATTTTTTTCCCCCTTTAAATCTTTCTTTCCTCTGACACATGAAAAAGAGTTCTGTAAGCTACATCATACAAGAGATACGTGCCTTTCTGTGAGATATTTGTGTTGAGTGGATTCATGCTTCCTGGAATCTACCATATCCAACTCACAGGACAGTAAAAATGATAAACTATCAGATAAAGTTTGGCAGACATAAAGTTACTGCAGCAAGTATCCAAGGCTGTGATTTTAACTCAGTAACCGGTGGCTGACCCCCTGTCTTTCCAATAGAATCCCCTTTATTAACTTCTATTTGTGGGTTTAGTGTTTCAGAGCTAAAACCTGGTCCCAATGAAACCAATGGAAATGTTTGCATTTATTTCAATTATGAAAGTTATTTGGCAGTTAGCCAGAATCAACAGAGCCCTCTTTACTACACAGGGAAGCACAGCCTGGGTTATCACAGTTTATGTTAAAGGGAGTTTTGGAGAAGATTTATGTTTGTGGGGGTTTGCTTTGTTGGAAAGGTTGGTTAGGAAAATTGTTTTTCTGAGACTATAAATCTGACAGAAAGGTTCTGTGATCAACAATATGAAGCAGATTGGTCCAGGTGATTTTTAGTGCCACTTCTGGCCTGGAAAATCAAATTAACAGCTGCTGGGCATGCAACATCTAACTGCAATTGGTAACTCAGTATAGCCCCATAAACACAGGAAGCTTTGCAGGGGGAGGCTTTTCAGAAGCCTAAAAGGGGAGCAGTGCTACACCCAATTCCTCATGAGCTGCTAACTAAACAAGCATAACCTCATACTGCTACACAGCACTTATCCACTTTTGTGGGGTTTGACAGCACCCTTCTTCATCCTCCCTTAGGAGCTCCCCTCTTCACCCCCAGGAAGGGCTCTGTGAAAGGAGAGATTTCCACATCAGCAGTGGACTGGAAGAGTTCTTCCAGCCTCTCTCCATAACCTGATCAGCATAAGAAGATTACAGTGAAAATCAGAAGCTGACCTTAGAATTTACATGTGAAATGAAGTCAAGAAACTTGAGACGTGTTAAAAATCTTGACTTCACCAGCTTCAGTGAGAGTTTCACTGCTAACTTCAGTAAAAGTGGGACTTCTTATTCTTCTACAAAAGAGCATTTCATCTGACACACTCTGAAATCCATCACTTTTCTTGCACCTTGTGCAAAATCAGACATGCACACCAATCTCCTGAACTAAATATTAACACAGAATACTACTTATTATAATTCTTATGCTATTCGCTATGTAATCCACAGAGCTGCATCCCATCATCAGATAAAGAAGTCTAAGCAACAATTCTTCAGATATTTTTTTCTGCAGATACTATGTTCTCTCCAACAGCTGATAGATAATATAACATTTAAGAACCACTAGGTATATTCAGTTCATTCAGCTGAATACAGAAGAAGGCTGTTTGCTGTTTTATCACAGCTCTTTTCAGAGTTTTTCCATTTCAGTCAACCAAGCTGCAGAATAATGAAGACACTTAAGCACTGCTTATTAATAATGTATGTATCATGTCCAACCCTTGGACATTGAAGGATGGGATAATTATTTCTCTACTTAGTAAATCAACAAAGAAAGGTTTTTATTGTTTCTAATTATAGACTGATCAGTATAAATTTGAGGCTATTAATTTGAGGTCCAAATTCTGACTTCCATCATCTTTCACAGTGTTGTAACTGTATTCATTAGTTTCCTTTAATTTACTTTTTATTTATTCTTGCATACAGGGTGAGACTACTGCAAATAATTTGCTTCTGTCTACTCTTCTTGCCTTAAACAAATAACAGTGTTTTTCTACATTTCTAGCATCTTTCCAGACATTATTGGGCCTTACCATGACAAGACTGTGCACTAAAGGGTGCAGAGTTCTGTGCCTGTTGCAAGAGACAAATACCTAGTCAGAAGCATGAGGAAAGGACTTACCTCTCACAAAAAGTGTGCAGGCAGGGGAGTACTTTGGGGTTCTTGTAGCGGTCCAGACATATGCTGCAAATCAGAAACTGCTTGTCAATCTGACGGACCACAGGGCTTGGGATGTTGGAGCCTTCACTGGCCATCCTAGACCACTGACATATGGGTCCTGTTCCCGTTTAGCCTGCACACTGCTGGAGTGGGGAAAAGAAAAAGAGAAGAAAAAAAAAAAAAAAAGACCCATCAACTCCATCAAATAATAAAATAAAAACCTAATTCGCTCACGTTTCATCCTTATGCAGGAATTCATATTGCCATGTAAAACCAAAATAATTAAGAATTAAACTTCTAAAATAGATTATCAGCGATGACATGTCCGAGACACAGTCAGCCAAGTCTATAACACCACACATACCCCCTCTGTCTGAGCATGCATTCTAGAAAAGCATGTTCCTTATGGACTGAAACAGTTACAGGGCTGCCTGATTTTAAAGAAATCCCACAATAAAAATGTTCTTGCACCAGTGGGTTCAGCCAGTGCTAACAAACACAGAATTTCCTACCTCTACAATACCACTGGCAAAATGCTTAAACTAGAATTACACCAGACAACCAAATGGCTGCATCACAGACAGAATTAGAAAATGGTTCACCCAACAGTTTTTTTCCCTTATCACTGATGGTGTTGCCAAAAACACGGCAGATTTGGACTCCAGGAAGCCCCCAAGAAGGAACCTCCAGAACCCACCAGTCCCTAGGGTGAGAGTGCTGAAATTCTGCACGAGTAAGAGGGGTGAGGTAGGTGAAATGAAAATTCTCACAATAAAAGAACCCAGCAAAGAAGCAGCAACTACTAGCTGCTCAGAATCAGCAAAGGTAGGGTGAAGGATAAAAAAGCAGATCCAAATAATTAACTGTAAGAAAAAATGGCATTCCAAGCAGAAAGAGTAGTAAGAATCACATTTCTAGGACTAAACAATCTTCCTAATCCTGGCATATAAAGCATGAAGTAAAAGGTTAAGAAAACAGTGTACTGACAGAATTAAAATTGCAGTTTAAAGGAATGCCAGAAGGCTTGGAAGTCCTCCTGTCCTGGAACAAGGCAAAGGGAAAGAAAAAACTCAGTTTCTTTTCAGCTGAAGAAACAGATTATAGACATTAGAATGAATATGTGGGAAGAAAAAATGGGAGGGAAAGGAAGGATGCAACCTCAGAGAAAAGTAAACTGCTTGCTAAAATACTTCAAGAAAACTTGACAAGCAAAGGCCCTGGCTGGGTGGCCCAGCAAGACCTCCTCTCCACCAGCATTTCTAGCAGGCTGGACTGCTGGCATCTGGGGACCTGACCAAAGTGTCCCTCTCACAGCACTTCTTGCCAGTCACCCCACAGCCACAGTGAAACAGGGGCTTCACTGCAGGTAGTAACTCCCCCCTAAACATTTTCTACCCTAGTTTTTAGTCATCCATTTCAGACAATTTGACATTAGGCTTCAGGGCAGTTCAGGCTTCCCAAGGCAGAAATAACAAGCCCTCCACCTTCGTGCCGATTGTGCTCATCCAGAGGTCACTCCACTCCACACTGGCCTGCATGACCTGTACTATTTTATTGGCAGCATTACACCAGATTTTTCTTCCTGTGATGAATGCATGGCACACCAGTCAGGCAGAGCTGTACTCATGCTGTTCTTCCTGAGCTGTGTATTTAGTTGTGCAGGTATGGTTTACTTACTACATCGAGCAAATGGCTATTTCTAGGATAATGACAGTGATTCTGCATCACATTGTACTGACTTCCTTCACAACAGTTCCCTGGGGAATCACCTCTGTGCTACCAAATCATAGCAGCATAAAGTTATTCACAACTAAAATACCCAAAAGCAGCAGTAATTGACATATAATTCGATAAAAAACACAGCAGCTTCCTTTGTTCCCTTTTTTTCCAAGAAAGGGAAATCTGCATGGTTAAAAATTGCTATAATACTCACAAAATTGCATTTTCAAGACCTAAAAAATGCATGACTTCAGGAACTTCTTTCTCCATATTAAGATAAAATATGAATATTAAATAAACACAAATTAATTTTACCTATTTAAATAGATCACACACAAACCTTCAGAGATCAGTTAGGAACCCATGTTCCTTTTAAAAGCTTGAGTTAAAAATGGCTTTACAAAAAGTGGAACAAAAATACCTAGCTTTCACAAAAGAGACTAGAAGGAGCAGACAATTAAATATGCACTAATGCATTCATGCATTTGGCAGTATAACATGCTGCCAGTGATGTGTTTCAAAAGAACTTATTCAAAAGAATTTATTTCAACCTAATGCAGCTGTGTTTGCCTCCTACTCTTCTTACCCAAAATTTAGGGTGGGGACCCAAACAAAACAAGAAGGATAATCAGAAGCAGGAAGACTTCTTTGATAAGAAGGACACTGATACCTTATGAATGTACAAATTTTTGTTATAGACTAAGGAGAAATAATAATAATTGAAAATTTGTACTGAAAATATGAAAGAATAGGTCTCCAGTGATTGCTGCCTGCCATTTGTACATGCCCCATCCCTTGAAGTGTTCATGTCCAGGCTGGATGGGGCTTTGTGCACCCTGGTCTAGTGGGAGGTGTCCCTGCCCATGCAGAGAGGTGGGAACAAGATGGTTTTTAGATTCCCTTCCAACCCCAAACATTCCACGATTCTGTGATTCTATAGTTTAACAGAGGAAAGTTCTCTAACAACCAGGTATTTTTTGTAATTTCATCTTTCTGCCATCAAGTTCAGCTCTATCACTATAAAGTGCTTACACAAAAAAAATCTGCTGTCTGCAAAATTTCGTATTGATTTCATCTGATCTTCATCTTAGTCTTTTATATTCCCTCAATCTCAGTGCAAAATCAGGTAATTCTTAGCATTTTGTACACAAAGCTCAAGTCAGATACTTTAATCTTCAAATAGTCACACTTTAAGCTTTGTTAATGAAAGAAACAATTAGCAATTCAGAAATAAGTGATTTCAATATTTGCTGTTTTGTCTGGAATTCAGAAAGCCATGAATGTTACCAATTCCCTGCGTTTACATAAATCAGATTTAAATCATGACCCTGAAAATAGACTTTCATTAGTACATTTCAGGCTCTGGCCACTACCAAGTCCATCAACTTACTACACAAGTGGTTCAGTTTAAAAAGCTTTTTGAGTATGGAATTTCCAGGATTCTGCAGCCTCCCCAAGCCAGCTCCACCTCTGATACAATTCTGATGAATGTGATGATGAGATGTAGCTACATGAAGGATAGTTTTGCCCCTCAATGAAAGCAACTGCACAATCTAAGACTATTTGCTGAAAAGCTGGAGATTTTAGATGATTCTTTTGAATCTGGCCAAAGATAGCTTTTCCCCTGATTTACTGCAATGCCAGCAATTCCTCCAAACAGCAAGTGAAGTTTCAGGTGTATTACCAGTGGGAGATTTCACAAAGTAACATTATTTCTACAAGAAAAAACATTCTTTTTGTAGTAGCCTCTTCTGAGCTCAGAAACTGCCAGAGCCCTTTTTGGAGGTTCATTCTGTCTCACAATCTAATAAAAACCAGCTGAAATATGAGATTTGAAAATAAGCCTAAGAATCACTACTCTGTATATTCATACTTCATAATTTAAACATGCAAAGCTAAAGGTTTGTGAAACACTGCACCTCACAAGACACAGAACCCCACCCATTTATCTGTAGGAAGCACAGGCTGGAAGCCCCATTCAAGGTTTGCTAAAGAAAGCACAGAAATGGGTTCTGAAAGATACAACCCTTTGTCATCCCTTTGAGACTCACGGGTTGTTACATTTCCAGCCATCCCAAAAGTAACATTGTTCTTTTTCCTATTGCTTTTCATTCAAAAAAAATTTGCTGTACAGCAAAGGGGAGACAACAATGGCTCTCTGAGGTAGTGTAAAGCCATGTGCTGCTAGGCATGCAAACCTTCAGGAACCAAAAGTCAGGGTGCGGCCCCACCCATAGGAAAAGAATTTCCTATAGTATTAGAACAGGGAAAAAAAAAAAAAAAAAGTTAGGGTGCAGCAAATAACAGTTCCAAAAGAGTTGTTTCAGATCCATGAAGCAATGGTTCAGCCCTGCTACAGGTACCTTCAAATGAGCTCTGAAATTCCTCAACAGTTACCAAATTCTCTATTAGTTTCTGTGGCTAAAATTAAAGGAGACAGAAAAAAAAAAAAAGACATTTGGTAAACTTATAACTGACTGTTAAATTCCCAGGATTTGCTCCTAAAAGTGCAGAATCCTCTGTTGCTGATACACTGCTATCAGTGAACTCCACCCATCCAGAGCCGCAACTAGCCTGAAAGTACAGCCTGAGGGGCACAAATTGCTCGCAGCTTGTTCATCCTCCCCTTATCAATGGTATTCACAACCCAGAGGGTCTATTCATGTATTATGAATGAAAAGGTTTCCAATGGCAACGTTTACAATGGATCAGTGTGGCCTTGAGAGGCGTAAGAAAGGGTGGGGAACCTCAATAATGTTGCTTCAAGGAGGTTTAGAAGTCCTTAAAACATATATATAGCCTGTCCACAGTCTTCAGGAATAAAGAACAGATTCAAGCCATTTCTAGCAGCTGCCCCAAAATTAGCTGACACAGAACATCCTGAGCAAATTAATAATCGTAACTGCCACAAAGTCCTCTTGTGTAAAAGGCTTGATAAGCTAAATTTGCAATCCTTTCTCTCCCACTCTTGCAATCAGCTTGGTGCCTTGTTGAAAATACAGCAACCCTCTTCATTCTTAGAGCATGCACAAGCATAATGGAACAACCAGGGGCCAAAACAGAAGGAGCAACCCAGCAGCAGCCCCCAGGAACAGCAGTGAGCAAACTTGAGCATTTTAGACCTACCCATCTTTGTAGAAAAATAGCTTAATCAATGCAGTGCTGAGGATAAAATCCTTGCAGGGACGGAGCTGCAGTTCCGCAGTAATCCAAGCGAACAAACCATCATCTGTTGATATTTCCAGCCTCACGCATAAAACTGATTAAGAATCCCTACACCAGCACAGTCATTATTAGATGCACAATGTATTTTGTGCTCTAAGCAATGTCGCTCCATTCCATGAAGAGGACAGGTGGAAAGAAAAATGGAAGGATAAGAGGAGGCCCAGTGAAGTCGTCATGAATTTTTTTTTTATTTTTTTTTTCCCTCGGGTCATTTACAAGGGGGAGACCCCTTCAGGATTCAAACCAATCAATCTTTATTTAGCACATCTTTTTCTCACTCAGCCTGTGGAGAAAGACTGCAGCAAATGGTGCAGGGGATTGTGGGATAGGGATGCAGCAGAGAGCTGCAGCGAGATTCGCTGGGTTATTTTTTTTTTCCTCCCTACTCAGCAATCAGCTGTTTCGAGGCTTTGGGCACCAGAATGTTTTTACAGGATTAGCAGGCAGAGACAGCTACCACTGTGCATCTGGCATGTCAATGCAGCTAAGAAATACATATGCAAATATTGCTCGGAAATCAGAAAAAGGATTTAACTCTGAAGGGGAGAGTAAATATTACGTAACGTCCATTGCTAGGACAGTCGCCACGGATGAAATGAAAGCACTTTCGTTTATAAAGGAGATAAAGCCCAACGCTAAATGAGTCCGTCCTGATTTTTCCAGGACTCGGGAGTATTTCTTGGAACACAATTCTTCCCTGTTCCAACTTTCAGCGACAATAAAAGACCACACAAACGCTCTTTGTCTCTCTCCAGATGTTTAAAGCAGAAGCAAAGAACCTCTTCAGAAATCTGTGCTACTGACACACAAACCAGCAGCAGTTTCTCCTGCTACAGAGCTGCATATTTTACCTGACTCAGACTTAAGTAAAATATTTAAGGCAGCAATTAGTGCATTCAGATTCAAGGAACGCGAGACTCAAAGCTAACAGTCTCTTCAACTTTTGTACAAACATTAACACAAAGGTGTATTCTCTTAGTTAATCTATTCACTTATTAAAAAAAAAAATAATCACAGATCAATTTAGATTTTTCTAGGCTATTACCAAAGGAAACAAATCTGGCGTCTGGTATTTTTCAGCTAAGCAGAGAAGTTTGCTAATAAGATGCCTGTGAATACAGAGATCCTACTGAAGTAAAGCAACATAGAATTAGCTTTGTCTTCCAGTGAACAGCTGGTGGTTTTTGCAGACAAGGTAGTATTTGCATCTCTAAATACAGTGTATCTTTTCTTTTGAAAAAACAAATCATATGCAAGTATTTCAGCTAACTGAGGCTAACAAAGCTTCCTACAAATAAAAGGACACAAAGGTCCATTTGCATCAAGAAGAAAAAATGTGGGGTTTAAATACTGTCTGTGCTACTCCGATTTAATTAGGACAGATATAGTTATTTTAGAAGTTTAAAATGTTCTAAGCTCTTTAGGTACATTTTCCTGAATGTAATATTTATTCCATTCTTGGACTGATGAGGTAAATAGTTTTAATAATCATTTAGTATGACTGAAATGTAAGATGAATTCCTCTCAAAAATACAGATTCTGCGTCCATCATTCACTTTCTACTTAACAATCATTTAGCCAGATTGCCTTAATACATCAGGCAGATCCAGCCTGGTTTCCCTGGGTGATACCCACAGGGCAAAAAGCATGTTGTAATCCAGTTTTTAACCTGAAATGAAACATCAGACGGTGTGTGTTAGGATTTTGGGTGCTTATGCCAAAATACTGCTCCTCTGAGTCCCTCAACATGTGCTGAACACTGTCAAAGAGAGAGAACACTGTGTGTTCCATTTTCATGCCAACATTCAGCAGGTCAGAAGAAGGAAGCATCTGCACAGCAGGATTTGCAGTTTAAAAAAAGGCCAGATATTTCAGGCACATTTTTGGAGGGGTGTTATTTTCTGTTTGACTGGGCCTTTTTTGTGTTCTTTTTAAACTGCCTAGAAAACCCCCATTGCAAAAAGCAATGTATTTCATTCCCACGACAAGGAGATCCAAAGCCTTTTGTTTCTGCCACTGGAACACAGACACAGTTAAGACAAAAATCAAGATAGAAAACTCAAGAGTGGCACCCCCAGAACCAATCTGGCAGACTCCCAGAAGCATGCAGTCAATACTTAGCTGCTTGCTTTTCCTTGCTCATGTCAAGAATCAAATGCAAATACAGTAGAACAAAAATTATTACTCATATTGCTATTTCCATTTACAGTCAGTACTAAGGGCTTCATACTCTCAAATCAGAACTGATCCCATAACATACCTCATGGTCAAGGGAGGGATCTCACAGGATCTACCCCTCCAAATGAGAGATTTCTTCAAAGTGCAGCTCTCTTATAATTAACTCTGAGAAGCTCCCTGCTGACAATGAGCTGATATTCTGCAAATAAACCTCCTTCTTCAACAACAACAACAACAACAACAAAGTGGTATGGTGGCAAGGAAAATAAGAAAAATTCGTAACATTTCCCTTGAGACTTTTTTCCTTAACATGTTGAATGTTGGAATGTGGTTTTCTTCTCCCTAGTGAAGAGGAAATGGATTTGTAGCCCAGTGAACAGTCTTGCACTTTAACCCTGTAGCAGTTACTACCAGCCTGTTTCAAATATTTTTATTATATGTCTTTTGACATGGGAGATGGGAATGGGGGTTGGTGTTATGTGCTTGGTTTTGTTTGTTTGTTTTTATTACAAAAAGAACAGGCTACTTGCCCTTAGAAATTTGGTGCGCTCATCATTGCTGCTGACTTTTATGTCACTGCTGACTTGTGAAGTAAGTTCTGTAGAAGAAAATACATAGCACATACCATCTTTATAGTGCCATGGAAGGCTGATCTAGTCCCTGTTATCATCCCCTGTAAATATTATGAGTTTTGAATAATTTATCATTTTTCCTTGCTCCAAACGCAACCTGAATTAATATTCTTAAGGAGCTCATAAATAGTAATTTACAAAAAAACCCCCACAGCTAATTTACAGATCATAGGTAGATCCTTCCCCAATATTAAATGTTATCCAAACACTCTAGGTTAAGATTAATGATCTGCATTGAAGCCTCTACTATAAATTGATTGAAGGGGGGGTATCCAATTCAGCCTGCTGTGCAAAATAGGTTTCCAGGTCAGCAGAAAAAAAAAAATTATTGTATTAGCCCAAACTAAAATGGCCATCTAACACAGTCATGGCAAATAAGACTGACTGGAAAATAAAAGGTGGGAGAGCCCAGAAATCAATTATCCAAAGCCAACATGCTGGGAATGAGGGCTAGTTTGGGAACACAAATATAGGACCAGATGGGCTGTTACAGCCATATTCCAGCTCTACATCCTTAATTTAACTCTGGCGCCAGGAAAGCAAGTGGGATGAAACAAACAAGCTCTGTCACTGTGGGACCATGCCCACACCAGGAATCAAGGGGCCTTAGTCATCCTCACAAGGCACCTTTACCTCTACCACTTTACCTTAGACCCAGCAGCTCCCACAGAGCAAGTGCAGCTTCCAATAGCCCAGGCTGCAGCTCACATGGGCTGGGAGAGCCACAGCTTCCTTCCACTGTGGGCTTGTATCTAGAGGGCATGTCTGCCCTGAAAAAAGCCCTGCTAGGTCCTGGTTCCTCCCCACCAGCCACAGCCTGGAACCACAATCGTTCCCCCATCTTGTGATCCAGTGGAGGAGATGCCTTTCCCTGAAGCTTGTGACCTGACACATGGTTTGACATAGCCTGGAAGGCAAAGAACTTCAAAGGTTTGCTGGGGATGTAACGCTGAGCTGCTGGAGACATTCTCAGCTCCTCCAGCACTCATCCTCCTGTGCCTTTGCCACCGTATTCTATTTCCTTCTACCTTCTGCATACACCTTGTTTAGCTTGCCAAGGTTGTGGCTTCTGCAGCAAAACTGCTGCCAGGTTGGGACAGCCTGGCCTCCCTGCTCAGCCAGCACAAGCTTGGCTGATGTGACTGCACTCCCTGCCTGCCTCCAGCACTGCTGTTGGAAGTCAGGCAGCAACAAACACAAGCTGGTTTTATCCCCTCTGCGTTATTCTTTCTCTTTCCCCTTTTGGGTATTTGCCAGTGAGGTGGCAGGGCCGGGCACTGTGGTCAGAAACAAGCTCTGTATTCTGGCATTTCTTCTGCACAGCAGTGGGCTCACCTTCAGTACCAGTGTTAGACATTGATGTCATGAATGAAGTTTCTTTTAAAAGCTTCCAATGGCTAAAGGCACAGGAACAACAGGAATAGAAGCCACTGCTATAAAGGGAAGCCTTGTTTAGTTTTTTTACATGTTTAATTGCTTTAACAATTTACATGTTTAATGCTTTGTTGCTTTTTCCTCCTTCCTTTCTTCAGACTATAAACAAAGTGTATAATGGGGTAAACACCTGAAATACATGGGTGGGCCTCTGAAGACATCAATGCACTAATGCTTTATACTCCAAAATTGAAGAGGAGGTCATGGGTCGCATCCAATACCCCCTTTTCTTCTCTCTCCCCATCCCCACAACTTCTGCTTGCCTCTGCAGTGCCCTTTCTCCACCACCCTTTGGTGATGCCAGTAGTCCTGCTCCCATCCCCATTGACCCCATCTCCCAGCTGTCCTGTCCTTGGATGGAGAGGGGACCTGCACACACCAAAGGACAAGACCTGTCAGGTTAGAGCTGGTGTGGTCACAGAGTCATCCCTCAGCTGAGCTATGATACCTGCTTTAAGGCTATTAGTCTGAGGCTTTCACTGCCTCATTTTGGGTCAGGGCTTTGCCCAATAAATTCCAACACACTCAGAGCACACTGGACTTACTGCACGTGCAAGGATAATTTGAGTGCTTGCAGTGGAAACCCACAAATCCCCAACCAGACCGGCAATGTTCTCACAAATGAGATTTCAGAGAGAAGGGGTAGGACATTGGGAGGAAAAGGGCCTGCTAAGGGAAATGACAGAATTAAACTGTCACAGATGAGGTTAAATGACAGCCCTGGTGCTGTCATTTAGGGCCCTTTCCATGTTTAATAAAATGTCATATTCACAGGTGAGCTATTTTTAAAAAATATCTGCAACAAGGTAGGTCCAAGTAATTATTTCAGGGGCTTGATGTCATGCAGGCCTAAGTAAAAGGATTTAAAATTGCACGCTTTTCATCCAAAGGAGCAAGTCAGAGCATCTATACTGAAAATCCTCCTACTATGATTACCTACCTAGTATTGTTAATGTCACCCTTAAAACTGTACATTTTTACTCTCTAGGACGACCTATTTGCTGACAGATCTCTATTCAGCCTTTATACATACACAGGCTCAAATAAAAACAAGCTGAACTGACAAATAATTAAAACTGCACATCAAATAGCTGCTGATTCCACAAACATCTGCTCTGAAATGCTACTTGAAATAAAAGTGCTCCATGGAGACTCTGTATGAATCACTGTTAACCCCTCCAGGCACAAGATAAGAGGCAGTACAGAGGAAAAGCAGAAGATTAATCATGAATCTATTTGGAAAGATATGCCCAGATTTTTCTACATAGTGTTAGATATAAGGTATATTGAAAAAAGCTTTAGACATCATTTTCAGAAAGAAAAAGCAAGAAAGAAAAGTAAAGAAAGAAAAGTAAAAGCAAGTAGGAAATGCTTAATGCTTTTGATACTGAAGGCTGACCTGCTGAGACCATCCTCCCCACTCCCTCCTGAGACACTGCTCTGGTTCTGCCCCATGCTGGATCTCTGCTTGATCTTATCTGCAACTCCTCTTAGGATACACATCCTAAGGAGGTGATACACATCAAGTACTAGAGCTATTCAAGTATTCTCTGTTGACCACCACACTGTAAAGTTCCCCCACTTCTGTTTCCATTTACTTCAGCAGGATTTTGTTGACCTAGCACTACATTCAAATCAGCAAGGGAAAAGGAAGCACCCAGTAATCACCACACACCATATAACTTCTTCACAAAATTAGTTTAGGGACTGCCAGACGTTTAGAATTCTTTTCTTTCAGCCTTCAAAATCCTACTTGTCAGCAGATGCAGCATATGGAAAATAAACTGGAGGGAAGGAAAAAAAAAAAAAGGTGTTTCACAGCAAGAAACAGCAGATGGAATCTAAGCGTTAAAAAAGCAAATGAAGGCAGAAAGTGAAGGAATTAATGTCTTAGTGAACAGCACACAACAGATAGGTTGCCTGGGCAGGTAAGTAATCTGCCAAAAACACATCTTGAGTGAGGGACCAAGAAGAAGGGGTTAGGAATAGACCCTATCCAGCCTCTGAGAAGGCTGAATTTAGGCTCACATACTCTGCAGCACTCAAAATTTTTTAAAAGACAAAATATCAGTTGCTGCATCTTGATATTTACCTCAGCTTTTGTAAAGTACCCACCTCATTTTCTTGTCCAGAGCCCAGCTGCAGTGCTACCTTCTACATTTGCAAAGTCTTCTGCTGAACTGACCTGTCTTTCAAAAATACAGTGATGTTTCTAAACTTCAATATTGTTTCAAGGTTCAGAGAAAACCTCGCTCAAGTGCTAAGTAGCAGGCAGAGGTTTTCTCAGGCAGGCTCTTTGTGCTGGCAAAAATGCAAGAGACTTTTTTCAGAACTTTCACAGCGAGTAGGTAAACAAATAGCTGGCATCAGGCAGGTAGCAATAGAAACCAGCAACAGAAACAATGTCAGAACAACCTTGGCAGAAGGAGCTCTGTGAGTTTTCACAATGGTTGTAGGCACAGGAGCTGAACGGACCAAACGAGTAACAAAAAGCCACCCAAAAAGCTCCCATGGAAAACTCGACATGCACAGAACCTGAGGCTGCCTGGTTGTGTCCTCCTCTACACTCACAGGGTCACTCCAGCAGTCAGCTCCAGCAGTTCAAAATTTGGAAACACCCAATGGCCAAACTTCACCCAGTAAACACGTCTTTCCAGTCCTCAGCAAGGACACCCGTTTGCTGATTGCATGCCAGTGCTCCTATTTAAAGAACTGTTGTTATGGGGAAAAGCTGAAGCCTTCCCACAGCGGAGCCCAACTGCTCCCTGTACCTTGTGCCTTATCTGCAGAAATGATTTGATTCCCACTGTGTGTTTCCACAACAGTCCCACTGCAGCCACATTAAGATGCAGTTAGCTGACTGCAAAGCCCACTATATTCCCAAACAGGCTGATCTCCAGACACTCCCAGTAGTCCTTTCTTGGGACTTATCAAGCAGCTACAGTGGCTCAGCCCAGGTTTTCCCTAAGGTTTTTCCTTGAGGTAGTAAGTTTTGTACCTCATGCAAGCTGCACAGGAATAGCACTGTTAAAAGTTGTCCACCTTTACTCCCCATCTCCAACAATAACTCGCCTAAGCTTTCACTTAGGCATCTTTCTCAGGTTCTCATCATGCAGGGCTGGTTCAGGCTAGATGCCCAAGGCTCCAGCACAGGTGTTTTCAGGCTATTCATAAGCAAATATGCAGCACTGGTGTCAGTCAGACACCTGCAAAGCTTCATTCTCACAAGACCCTCATCCATATCCTCCTGCATGAAGATCAGCCTCTTTGATGGACATCACAACTTATGAAGCAACAGCTAATGAAAGAAGAGGAAACTAGAACCACACATATGACACAATTTTAAGGCTCTCATAAGCTGAACTGGTATACAAAGCACATTCATTGCTATATGAAAATGCATCCATTTTACTTTACAGAGAAAGGTACATTTTTAAGTACCTGAAAAGCAAATTAGGAAACAGTCAAGAAAACAGTAAGTATATGAATGCAGATGTATTTTAAATTAAAAAGCACCTGGAAAAAACACTAGCATCAGGACAGCTGTGAACAATATTGTCTTAAATCAGCCCCTTTATCATTTGGATTGGGGTAGCACCGGGAAATATCTTCCAAGTACCAGAATTCTACTGTGACAGGCACCATGCACACAGAACACAGATCATGTGCAAGCACAGGCAGTCCATATCTTAACTTCTCATACAATTCAACTGTTGCCATTTCACCATATGTGTAACACGAAGTACCCTTCTACAGTATAAATTTTCATAGCTAGACATTAATTTGGAAAAGGACTATTTTTTTAAAGAAAGAGGTGCAAGATAGTAGCCTAAATAGCCTGAATCTTTTGTAGTCAGAGAAAAGGAGCAGATTTTAGCATCCTTTTCCAGACTCTAAGAGCAGATAGATACAAGTACTGCCTGACACTTCAGAAGTAGTCTATCTATAAGGTCCCCCCAGAATCTTCTCTTCTGGTTGAGCAACCCCAGCTCCCTCACCCTCTCACAGCAGAGCTGCTCCAGCCCCTCGATCATCTTTGTGGCCCTCCTCTAATCTCTTCCAAAAGATCTCTGAGATCTCTGTCCTTGTAGTGGGGACACCAGAACTGGACACAATATTGGAGGTGGGGTCCCACAGGTGCAGTTGACTGTAGTAAACAGCAAACAATAGTAAGCAAAAAACAATAAGTAACCAAAAAGTAACCAGCTCTAGGCCCTGATGTTACAAATAAGAAATCCTCGAAGAAAACCACAGTGAGGGGCTGTTAAGATGCATTCCAAATAATTTAAGTGCTTTTGGAAGCCTGGTGACAGAGCACACAGTAGGTTTTTGGTAGGTGGATCATGATGTACTCTGGAGTGAAATTTTATTCCCAATTCATTCACAACATGTAGCTATTGCTTGTTACTCTTCCTTTTTCTTGGCTACAGATGAGAAACTTCTTTTAAAGCTTCTAGTACTGTTCTGGATACTCTTTCATCCCGTCAGCTCTGAGACCCATTGCCCCAGGCTGTTGCAGTTGTTAGTATTTTACAGGCATTCAAGGGGAGAAGGGCAAATTAATGGCAGAAAAATTGAAAATATTTTAAAATAGAAAGGGATCACTTGTACCAGAAGCAGAACTGGAAGCACAAATTATTAAATATGAAAGAGCATTCTGGAGAGTACCATGATATCTCTGATCTGTTCTTATGGCCTTCTGTAGGCATCTACTGTCAGCCATCATCCAAATTATAAGGTTAGGCTGGATTTACTTTTGATTTGACCCAGACAAACCTTCAAAATACTCAAGTGTAGACATCACAGGAGCTGCAACAGCAGCCACTCCCTTTTGGCAATGTTAATGGGCACTAATGGCTCCATAAGGCTGTTTTATCACTTTGCAGAGCCCTGCCATTTAGAGATGTCAGGTGAAATAAATCCACCAGACAGCTTCCCTAATACACCACTGTTGCATGAAAAATGCCACTCAGGGCCAGAGTACCTTTAAGGCATACACCCACTTCAAAGTCATGCAAACAAGACACACAACAATGGAGACTAATCATCATCCCAAGAAGGGAACCCTTTCATTGAGAATACAATACTAACCTAGCACTTCTACTCACTTCCTTCCACCTTTTAACATTTACTTTACTTAAAAAAAAAAAAAAGACCCTCTAGTGATACTTCTTTAAGACTGATTTTATTCTAAAATCAATGTTGCAGAGTTTGGTGAAATCAGGCTTTAATTGTTAGCCTGGTTCTCCTAATTTAAAAGTTTAGAAGTTGTCCACCTTCCTTAGTAGATGAGAACACCTTCAGAGCAGTCTTGCAAAAGCACATCCAAGAAGAGAAACAGTGATTTTTGTTCAGAGTATAAAGGCTAGGATTCAAGAGCAGATAAAAATTTCTCTCAAAAGTTAAATATGGGAAGAAACCTGCCTGCTCTTCTGCTTGCTTGTATTCAAGATTGTGCAGTGTGTCAGCTTCTGATAAGAAAAAACAAAACCTTTAGACTTTGGAAGCACAGGAAATGGAACTACTGACTTATTTTTTTGTAAATTCACCTTATTCTTCACAAACATTTTTGCACATACCATTCCAGTCTGGTTTTTTAATTTTTTTTTTTTTTTCAGAATGGAATATTAAAAAAACCAATTAGAATGAGGAAGCTAAGTGGTGAGAAGTTTTTTACTTACACAGAACATGTAGGGTAGTTCTAAAACAGTCCTCTGTTACATCAGGTTTCTGTATTCTGTGTAAAAAGGATTGCACTTAACTCCGCTGAGAGAACTTAAGTAAATTATTACATTTGTGAATTAAAGGGAAATTATTTATCTTTAAAAAGTAATGAACTATCTCTGAACAAGTTTGTATTTCACAATCAAAATTTATTTTCATCTCTTTTAGATGCAAAGCAAAAACATTATCCTTGCATATTTGACTAATAGGATTAAATCTTCATGGGGCAACACTTAATTTTATCTCTTTATTATAATATACCTTCGGAACTATGATGCAGAAAAATCAGTTGCTCCCTAGACTACACAGAGCAGACTGCGAATTAAGCAGTAACTAAAGAGAAGAGCCTGTTTTTTGTGGAAAGTCAGTGTTTGAAGCATATTGGGAAGACCACATACTAACCTATATCATAGTATTTCCTCAGAGTAACACTCAAGAAAAAAAAACACAGATGGTATGAAATTAGGCTTTGGCTCTATCTGATTTTTGGGCAATTACTTGAGCTCTATACATCAAATTAAATCTGCTTTCAAGATAACAACAACAAAAAACTCCTGCAGAAGCTTATCTGGTGGGAGCTAATCCCTGAAGGTTTACATTAGTGCTTCCACCAATATGGGGATTAGAGGAGAGAAAGTTGTAGGAGGGTATTTCATTAATACTGTTTCCTCTCTAGAAAAGGAAGAAAAAATACTGTGCAAATGTAGACACAACATGGCAGTTTTTCCTCTTGAACAGTTTACCTATGCTGCAATGGGCTTGTTCCTCAGTCTGGAGTTTTCATTCTTGGGGGGCATTTTAGTTCCAGAGGAATTTGTAAGCAGCCTGATTCACAGTATTTACAATATATAACTGTTCTCAGAAGAACCAGGGGTGCCTTGAAGACACCTGACATCACTGACCGTGGTGGCATCTGGTCTTTGGGAAGTCCTGTTTCCCACAGTATGCAACTCTACATTACCAGAATTGAAAGAAAAAAATCACCGAGAAGCTCATGGTAGCACAGAGCAAATGGCTTTGTCTGATAAAAAAAGACAAAGTGCCAGAAATATAATGATCATACTATGTTTAGGCATACTAATAACATTAACACAAATAAATCCATAAGGGATCAGGAGCAGGCAGACTGCTGAAATTTCATCTCATGCATTTAAAACCTGATCAAAAGTGCACCTACTGCAACCTTTATGTCTCTTTCACAGCAGGCATCCACCCTGGCATAAGGACTGAATATCACCACTCACCTAATTAATTGCTGATAAAATGCATCCAAAACTGGCAACATTTAGAAGGTTTTGAAGTGAGAGAGAATGAACAATACTTTTACACATGAGCAAAAGTGGCAACCATAAAAAACCAGAGTTGTTCAGCGTTCTTCCAGGGAAACGTTTAGGGTATACATGATAACAGTACATTTCAAAGTCATTTATCTTTTCCTACTGGCAGGACATATTTTTAAAGTTATTCTAATCTAGATTTAATCCCTAACAGTAAACCACCAGGCCATTCCAGCAGCCTTTTCTTTGTAAACTATTGTAGCAGCCCAGCTACACAGGATATATTTTGACACTTGTGTTAACAGGATCACTGTGTAATGTAAGAAGTGTCAGAATACAAGCTGCTACCATTTTTTTACATGTCTATGATTAGTCTCCTTCTTAATTTAGCGAGGCCTCTTTTAACCCTACTGCAGCTAACGAGTAATAAGATGGATGGAGCCAGCCAACATCTACCTGCCACACTCTCTCTTCAGGACCTCAAGAAGTATATTCCAATTGCTATTTCAATTCTTTCCTTTGAATGGTATTTGCTTTAGTTATTTCCCTAAAGTCCAGCTTGCAAGTGGGAAGGCTGCCTGGTTGCCAGCAAACTTCTCAACTGACTAGATCCTTAGCTGTCCCCACATGGTACTTTAGAGTAATATTTATTTCACTTGATGCTATTCCAGTTACAAACCGTGATCAAACTAAATTGCTGACTTTCCAGTAAATTCACCTATAAATAAACAATGCCCAACCCACAAACATCAGCAATGACAATCACAACATACAGTCTCTGGAAATACCCTATCTTATTTTTGTTGAAAGTGTAAGACAAGCATAGGATCTGCAATACTGGATTTCAATGTGGCAGCCACTGGAGTTCATAAAAAGATTAATATCTAGCTCCCCTGCCCATTACACAAAGAAACCAAAGGATTTTCCCCAGCTGGCTGAAATAGATTTTCTAACTTTTCCCAGAAACCCTATAATTTAACCTACAATTGGTTCTGTTAGAAAACCCACTTCATGTTTCCCTCCGACCCTCATGCAACATGTGTTAGTGGTGCTCCTTGAAGCAACAAAGTTCTGTTCAGGCTTCTCCCTGAAGAAAGCCAGGGTTTGTTAAAGGTGTATCAAAGCTGTTTCTCATGAAAAAGGATGAATCTCAAGGACTAAAGGGAGCCCTCATTGAAGAGACCCCCAAGCTGTTCTTTATAGCCAAACTGGGCACTGCAGGCCCAGATCAGACCAGGGAGTTTCTTTGCAATTCAAGTTTGCCAAATGCTTTGCCAAAAAATTTAAGGCAGCCTTTGGTGTATGGTAAGCAGGTTCAGATAAGGGCCAAAGCACAGAAATCTTATTTCACTTTGCCAGCAGCCAACAGAATGATTCCCCCAAAAACCCTCTTTGGAAAGAGGGACTAACCTCCTTTTTCTGATGGCTTCATCCTGCTTTTCCAGCAGGATGATACAGTCACAAAACCAGGTACAACAGCTTCCTGATACCTTCTCTCTACATCACTCCAGGCTTTAGATATCATGAATCCATCTTCCAGAAAATCATGGGACTAGCTTTAAAATAAACAATTTTATGCAGATTTTAACAAGCCAAACCTTTTAATATGCTTTTTAAAGCCATACAATTTATCTTTCCAAGCTTATTTCAAATATTTATATGGTCTAGGTCTCATTAGTATTGCTAATCAATTTCAGTTGTTACACAAGCAGCAATGTGTAATTTTAAGAAAAAAAATTCTAAGGATTAAATCACAATAGGTGGCCACAGAACTGTTATCCAAGTAATAAATCCATTGTCCTCAGAAATAAAAAAATCCAAGGCTGGAACAGAAACCAACTTTTCTTATGCAGCATTCCTATATAAGAAATATTTACGTAGTCACTGTACTTTCACAACAATTTTCTTATTTGTCCACTTTATAAGTGAGCATTTATAGAATCATTTTGGCCTAAAGAGTATTTGCATTCGGGGCAATTTTTATCTTATTCTTGATACACTACATGGTACATTAGCTTCCTAAATCTTTGATTTTACTTAAACCTATCAACCTGCATGACAGTCTGCCTAGACTGCATTTTGAAAATAATAAAATCAAGCCAAAGGGGGGAAAGTCAACAAATATAAGTAACCAACAGAGAGCTACATACCAGGTAATGGCTCAAGTTACACCCCACAAAAGCACAAGAGAATACAGCAACATTAACGCCTACTGCCAACCTTTTTTTTTTTACTGTGAAAAGTAAAAATCTCCTTAACAAGGACACCTCGGTGTTGTCCTCTTGGATGTAGAGAATCCTTATTTGTCTTTGCATAAACATCTTTGTCTTTGCACAAACACTATTCCTTTCCTAGGCAAACTCCTTGGCTCCCTTTCAGTTACTTCTTTTAAATATTAAAGAGCAGGAAGCATTTCTTTTCCCTTGTCACATCCTGTCCTGTTTACACAGCCTCAGACACAATCCCCTTTGAAACGCGGGCTCTTAGGGCAAGCCTGACACACGCAGCTCCGGCAAAACATTCTCTGTTCTCTCTTGCCAGCTACAAATGAATTTCTGCAGAAACGCTGCGAAGGTTTAAATGTTCCGACAGGCAGCTAAAATGGAGCTGGCATGACTGCCAGGGAAAGGTGATGGCAAAGTGCTCGGCTTCCCCGCTGATTTAGAGGAGGAAAAGAAAGGCAAAGCGCTTGCTGCAAAACCCCTTTGCTCGCACAAAATACTCGAAAGCAGAAAAAGCAAAGGGAAGGTTACGAGGGGAGTGTGGAAGGGTCACTTACATTGCTCAGAAAAGGCAGTGGGGAAGGATTGCTGCGGTTTCTTCCTGATTTTTTACCCTGCTGTTGGCAGAGCAGACAACAAGCAGAAGTTCGCCTAAAGCAGTCTCTCCTTTTAATGCTTTCTTTCTCAGCTCATTTACTCTGGAGTCTCTCAGCCCGAGGAGATCCGATCAAAAGTTTATCCCCTTGCATTTCCGAATGATATGGCCGACTTTCCTTGGACACATACCAATGATGCAGTAAAAATAGACAAAAGGGGGGGGGGGGGAGGGAGGGGAGGGAAGAAGCAATCTAGCTTGAGCCTGAATCTTCTTAACTCGGTGTTTTCTGTAAAAGCTGCTCTTATGTCAAAGCTCCCATCCCTATACCACCTTACCCAGCACCGAGCCATCCGTCTGGTTTTCATAATCTGCAAATTACAGGCAAAATACACACGGTCCGGTTTCAGCAGAACTCCCCGAGTATCAGCCTTACGAGTAACCTGAGGTACAAAGGCTTTGAAAATAAACATCCAGCCCCATGCCGGGATCTTCTCCCGCCTGCAGATGAGTGACTGCTCCCCAGGAAACAACCCAACCTCCCAGCACCCCCCAACAGCCGCCCTGGAAAGGGGAAAGGGGGGGGGGAAATTCCACTGCATCACTTGAAACAGTTCCAAGAGTTTAGCAAGTCACTTAAAAACAACCCGGTTTTTATAAACAGGGAAGGGAATGTTGATGCACTTCACATCCTTAAAATTCTTCCAGGTGGGAAGCAAATGTTTTGTTTGGGGAGGTTTTGTCTACAATTGGGTGTGGTTTTTTTTTTTTTTTTCTTTAATAAAGCACAGCTGGTTGATAGAGAGTCATTAACTACAAGACTGGACATTTTACCAAACATATATCAAGCAAAAATTTCGAAAAGCATCCTGTGAAAGTTCATGGCCTGAAGCTCCTAAATCGCTTTCAGTCTCTATTTCCAGCTAGTTAAAGGTCAACTGCCCAGCTTACATTCAGAGGCTTGAGGGGTCACCTGTATTTCTGGATACCTCAAGGCTTTTGAGTCAGTACTGAAGAACATTTTTTTCCCCAATAAAAAATTGGAAAGCTAATTTTATAATGGATAAAAAAGTTTTGCTATTGCTTAAAACTTGAAGTTGTTGTTATCTCCATGTTCTTTTACTTAAAAATACCAGGTTTTATTTAGGCTTTAGTTTTGCCAGAGGACTTTTGCAAGATTTGTGCTCTGAATAATCTTGCTCTATTTGAACGGTGAGAACCTAAAAAAGAGGCAGCTTTCACTAAAGCATGGGTGAATCAGTGCAGTGAGTCATTAACAAAATAAAAACACCATTGTAAACACTCTGCCTAAAAGTCCTGGGCCTTGTCACTTGCTCAGTTTTTCATCCTTGCACATTTAGGATTGTGCTGCTTGTCTACTCTTTTGTACTTGAGTATAGGATTGACATGACTGGACTGTTAATGTCAAAAGCAATGAAATTATTTTTCTAAATAAATAAATAAATATTATCATAATAGTAATTAAAAAATCAAGACTTACTTTACTTAGTAAAAGTAAATGAGAAAATGACTAACTTGTTTTCTTTGCATGTATTTTTGCCTATGCTGTCACAGTTCCTCTCAAAAGTTATATAGCCTATTGAATAATTTCAGTCACATCAGGGAGAATGCTAGAGATCTCAGAGGTATTTTATTCCCACAACTTTTGTGAAAACAGGCAGCCCTCCAGATGAGTGAAATACAATCCAGTGATCCAATGTAAAAGGCTACATTTGAGCTCTCTTTTATTATTAGACACCAGAGCACCCCACACAAACAAGAGGTACGTGAGAACACATTTCACAAGCCTTTCTGCTCAGCTGCTGCCACAGTTGTGTGTCTTTGGCCTGCATTCCATCAGTTTTCCTCTCCTCTGCTCCATTCTTCCATTAAGGTAGCAAGCAGCAAAACACTTGAAATGCAGACATCAGATGAAGCAAAAATATTTTTTGAAACAGCAGTAAACAAGGCTTATTAGAAGTTGAGTTCTTGTTCTCCCACTTCAGTAAAAAAATGGGATGATTTTACAACATCTTGTTTTTATCAGGACTGAGATTTTCCATGAAAACAATGGACTTGCTCCTGATAGAGCAGACTTTCAGGTTTGGGTCTGCAATTATTTCATGGGGTGCAGCAGAATAACCCTTGTGTGCTTTCCTGGAAGTGTAGGCATTCCTCTTCACTGTATTATCACAGGACAGATGAATGACCTGTTATCTTTGGAATAAGGACTTTTTTTTTTTTTTTTGTGAGACATGTTACGATGACTGAATGTTTTCCTCCCTCAGAAGCAAATGCATTAATTCACACTGATATCTCTCGGGTACTCTTCAATGTATCTGTTCACTCTAAAACAGTCCATTTACATCAAAGGCTGCTTTCACAAAAAGTAACTCTGTAAGTAAACGTAAGGAAAATTCAAGATTCAAAAATAGAAAACTGATTTTAAATGACCTTGCGTTTTCCAGGCTTCAGGGATGACTCCTATTCATTATACTTTCTCCCTTTTTTTCATAGAATCACAGAATTGTTTTGGTTGAAAAGACCATTAAGATCATCAAGTCCAACCAGTAACCAAGCACACTGCCAAGTCCACCACTTAACCATGTCCCTAAGCACCATATCTACACATCTTTTAAATACCTCCAGGAATGGTGACTCCACCACTTCCCTGGGCAGCCCGTCCCAGGGCCTGAAAGTGCTTTCAGTGAAGAAATTTCTCCTAATATCCAATCTGAACCTCCCTTAGTGCAACTTGAGGCCACTTCCTCTTGTTCTATCCTTTGTTATTTGTGAGAAGAGACCAACATCCACCTTGCTACACCCTCCTTTCAGGTACTTGGAGAGAGAAATAAGGTCTCCCCTCAGTCTCCTTTTCTAAAGATTAAACAACACCAGCTCCATCAGCTGCTTTTCATAAGACTTGTTCTCTAGGTCCTTCACCAGCTTTGATGCCCTTCTTTGGACACACTCTGGCACCTCAATCTCCTTCTTGCAGTGATAAGCCTGAAACTGAACATTGTATATAAGGTGTGTCCTCACCAGTATGATGGGATGATCACTTCCCTACTTCTGCTGGCCATGCTGTTTCTTATACAGGCCAGGATGACCTTGGCCTTCTTGGCCACCTGGGTATACTGCTGGCTCATGTTCAGCCAATGGTCAACAAACATCCCAGGTCCTTTTCCTCTGGGCAGCTTTCCAGCCACTCTTCCCCAAGCCTGCAGGGTGGCATGGGGTTGCTGTGGCCCAAATGCAGGACCCAGCACTTCACCTTGTTGGATCTTACAACACTTGGGCCTCAGCCCATTGATCCAGCCTGTCCAGGTCCTTTGGCAGAGCCTTCCTACTGTTAGGCAGATCAACATTCCCACACAGCTTAATGTTGTCCACAAACTTCTTGAAGATGCACTTGATCCCCTTACACAGGTCACTGATAAAGACATTAAAGAGAACTGGCCCCAGTACTGAGCCCCAGGGAACACCACTTGTAACCAGCTGCCAACTGGGTTTAACCCCATTCATCTCACCTCTTTGGGCCTGGCCAGCCAGTTTTTTACACAGCAAAGTGTACACCAGTCTAGGCCATATACAGCCAGTTTCCCCAGGAGAATGCTGTGGGAAACAGTGTCAAAAGTTTTACTGAAGTCAAATTAAACAGCATCCACAACCATTCCCTCCCTTAGCCACTAAGTGGGTCACCTTATCATAGAAGGAGATCAGGTTAATCAAGCAGGACCTGCCTTTTATGGACCCGTGCTGACTGGGCCTGATCACCTGGTTGTCCTACATTTGCCTCATAATGACACTTAAGATAATCTATTCCATAACCTTCCTTGGCACCGAGGTCAGACTGACAGACCTGTAATTCCTCAAATCCTTCTTCTGGTTCCTCTTGTAGATGGGCATCACATTTGCCAACCTCCAGTCAAATGGGACCTCCCCAGTTAGCCAAGACTTCTGATAGATGATGGAAAGTGGCTTGGTGAGCCCTTCCACCAGCTCACTCAGTACTCTTGGGAAGATCCCACCCGTTCCCATATACAAGTGTATGTCTAAGTGCTACAGCAGGTTGCTCTATTCTTCAACTCCTCTTTCATGTAGTCCATGTGGGATACCAGCATCCTGCTGTCACTATACAGCTCCTGCCTCCAGACAGGCTACCTCTGTGTCCCCTCATTGCTGCCTGGATATTACTAAGGCATCATTTGATGCCCACGTTCTCACACTCTGTCTTCATGAACTTTGAGGCAGTGAAGCACCGTGTTCCTGTCTAGCACAGGGATGTTAATTTTTTGGAGAAATTCAGATATTCATCAATTTGATAGTGAGAGAAAATTTACTGTAGAAAGCCTCATATAGGAAAGACTGCAACAAAGAACAGTTCAGATAGGGAAACAACCTGCTAGGAACAATTTGCCTTCTAAGAAAAAAAGCCATTCCATTTAGGATGTTTTCAAATGTCAGCTACAAAATAACCCTGTTATTTTCCATGTGAGTAGAAAACAACCCTCACTTTCCACCAAGCTCAACTATGTTCACGATGTAAGTAGAACAAGAGTGGAGTAGGATGAAGCTTAGATATTGATTATACTGATTAGATAAAATATAATAGATACAGTTTTCCTGACAAGATTTTTTAAATCTCACGGCATGTTCACTAAATCAGGGAAAAAGTGCCTTTCTTCAGTCAGTGACAGACAGGTTGTGATGCACAGTAGATGGAAGAACATGTATCTCTCTTGGTCTGGATTCTGTTCCCACCTAACCTAGTGTGGTTGTCTTGGGACTGGTGAATTGCAAGGGTATAGATGAAAGCAACCTGATTTCTGTCCTGTTCTTTTGCAATTTAAATACTGAGAAAGTGAAAGGTGAAAGGTCTGGGTTTGGTGGAGGATGCACCTTGCTATTTAATTTGAATCTGTGAAATTGCCTGAATGACAGAAGCTCAGGATGGCAGATTAAGAAGCCAGGAATGCACCCCAGCTATGTGCTCACCTTTCCTATTAGGAGTAGACTACTTGAAGTAGGATTTTAAATATGTTTATGCAGATTTCCAGTTGGTCATAGTCTAAGTCCCAGATGAATCTTCTGATGCAAACAAGCCAGCAGGCTTTGTACAGACGGAAAAACCACAAGTCTGATAAACAGAGACAAATCTACCCTTGGAGGAGTTCAAGGCAAAGCTTCAGTTCACTTAATGGTGATGAAATAAAATAATAAAGATTTTGTCACAATAACCCATTTTTTAAAGACAAATCAACTGTGACACTATAAACCATTGTAGCACCAGCACTTTAAAGCCAGCATGTGGAATATCTTGGGTCTGGGTTCAGATACTAAGCTTGTATTCAGTTAGTCTGGCCTCGCTTACTACATATTTTATTTTAGTACCTCAGCTTGGTGCCCAGTGACTTGAGGCACATAAGCCTGTGCCCCTCCAGAAAGTCATATAATTGTCAGCTGATCTTCCAAAGAGATAACATAGTGTGATAATCCTTTGCAGCCTGCTACTACTGTTAGATCAGGACCAGGCTGCTTCAGTGCCTTCTGTATTTTCCTTTATAATGTATGTATTTTGCTTTATAGCTTATCACTTGTTTTCCCCAAAAACAAAATATGCAGCTCAGACAAAACCATAATGCATTATAAACTTGATGTCATCATTATAGAAGCCCCATGATTGCTGCTGTTTTCTCTACAGCCTGCAGTAGCCCCTGGCTGTCCTGAGAAAAAGAGAGAATAAGTGTAGCACTAAGCCACTTTTTCTCATCAGCTCTGACTAACATCTGTGACTGAAGGGATCTGGGCTTGCCTGAGGCACATGATCTCATTCGGAGAGATTTGATGACAAAGAGACATGCAGCCTTTTACCTTCTAAATGAGTTGGAGTGGTGGTTGCTTTTTCCCACCCTGAAGCTTTGAGTACAGGAGTTCATGGCTGGATGTTTTGTACTCTTTAAGTAATAAGCCAGCAAACAGTATGGAATGCATATGTCCCGCTGGTTTTCATCAGGGAAGGTCAAATATTGGAAAGATGTAATTTGAAATACAAATATCAGGGTTTTTTTCAAAGGTTCCCTTTCTCCCTCTGGCTATAAGCTCCCACTTCTCACCTTGCTCTGAGGCACTTGCTGGATTCCCAATGGACAGATTACATTCCATTGCCAGATAGAAAACTGACCCATAACAAAACACATCCATTTTCTGCAGGGTGAAGTGAATAAGCTCACAGGGGTCAGCTGTGAAACAACAGATAAGCCAGCCCCAGACTCCTCCTGACTGGAAACTTATTTCAAGCTCTAAGTGACACATGTGTGGCAACCATGACCCTTAAAAACTGGCATAGACTCAGTCTGTGCCAGGCTCATGCTTCTTCTCAGTGCTGCCCTGAATCACAGTTTGCTACTCTCAGAAATTAACCACCAGCTGATAAAACTGGAATGTCTTAGTATTACTGTTTTTCACAAACTTTAATTCACAAGTAAGCTCTCTTTAAAAAAGCAAGTAACCAGGAAACACTGATGTAATACATTTTCATATGGCTGCATTCATGAAAAGTTCTGAACCAAAAGTAACGTGTCCAAATCCCCCTTTTTGTTTGAAAACACTGTTCATCCAAGAATCAGATATGTTGCCATGTGACCAGTAACACAAAGAAATGAGCACATGAGGAATCACAGCTAACAGTTCAAATGCAGCTCTGGGCCTGAAGTTGGTTCACAAGATACATGTTGAATACTGGACACTTTGTTTGCCAAGAGAAATAGAAAGGGCTATATTTTCTAAAAAATATACCACGCTTACATATTTCTTGGCTTAAGTCTTTCTCTGACCTCGCCTGGAGCTATCCATTCTTACAGCATGCAAAGTGCTAGTATGTGCCTGGTTTACCCTGGACCTGTCCTATTTTTCTGCCTTCAAGTACAAAAAAAAAAAGGAAAAAGAAGGTATGTTGACACCTGAGGAGCCTGGCACTCAAAGGGAGAAGAAACAGCCTGCAAATACGGGGCTGTAGTGAGGAAGAGTGAGAGTAGAAGAATACAGCAAAGGCCTCTGGGGAAGCTTTTAAGGACTTCAAAGTGGGAAGAACAAGCATCTTAAATGGTATGGAGCACAGAGGTTTCAGGAGGATGAGATCTGTGAGGCCTGGAAAAAAAGGCAGCTCCAGGATGGGAGGAGAGGAGCTGTGGCAGCAAAAGGAAGTCTTTGAACTATGTGGCTGAAGCAGGGGGACATGGACTACAAGTAGGGGATGGATGCTCCACACTGGCATGAGCTGCAGACCAGGTCTAAGGATAAAGAGCCTCATGCTAGGAGACATTAAAAGACAGAGTGAAAGGCTGAGAGGCTTGAGGATATGCAGGGTGGGAATATAAGATACCTCTACTGAGAGTAACCTAATTTATGTACCTGCACACATATACGAGAATGCTGCCCCTGATCTTTCTGCTCACAGGATAATTTCTTCCCATTCCCATATCTTCATTTTTACAGTCAGACCCACATTTAGCCTTGGCTCCCATTTTCTTATCTGTGTATTGGAGTGTGACAACATAACGTTTTCCATAGCCAAGGCGAATCAAGGAAATGTTCTGATGCAGCTCTGGGTCCCAAAGTTATAGCAATGTCAAGTGTAGATTTCAAAGTGATAGAGGAGAGTGGAAAGTAGAGAGAAGAAAGCAGACTTCTCTGGACAGATCATCTCATGAAGACAGTGTCTGAAAACTAATATGATGAAAGTTCAGCCACTGCAGGGATGGAGTTAATATAAATCTCATCAAATACCTATCAGCTTGCTTTTGCACATTCAAAGATGAATTGAACAGAAGGCCAAAGGTACTGCTCTAAAGTTAAGCATCACAACGAGAAGCAGAAAATTAAACCATGCATATGAGAAAAGCCTGTAATTCTCGTTTCAGTGCTCAAATAACCAGACCCACTATTGCCTTCAGTGGGAGTTTTACCAGAGTGCAGAATTCCATGCCAGGATATTACTATAACAAAAATTAACATCTGACAGTTAGGGGATGATAGGTCATAGTGTACCTTAGGGAGCATTAAATGCAGTGTTAACTAAAGATGCTGTGTAAGGAGAAAGGAAGGTCCATTATGATTTGGTTTCATGAGAGAAACTGCAGTGCAATCCTTGAATCTTAATGGGTACTATGCTTCTGAGTTTCACATGCTGTGAACCAGCAGTGATAAGAGGACAGCCGTGATAACTTTTTTAGACAGCAGCGACCAGGACAGAACACAGCAAGCTGCTCACCCAATTAGGAACATTTTATGCTATGAGCTTAAATCGCTGCTTTCTTAGACCTTTGGCACAGATAAATATGCAAAAAGGAAGGAAACTGAAATATTTAAGACCTCCTTCATGGATGAAGGAGCAGTGGCATCTATAATATTTCCTGCCTACTTGAGCACATACAAGATACCATTTGCATTCTGGGCCTGAGAGGTAAGCTAAGAGAGGAATCTGGAGGCTGCAGTTGATGTTATACCAGTCCTGTATGTACCTAAAGACTGTGTTTTACACACTACCAAAGCAAAGCAGCAATGGAGACAGCCTCTTCTGTAAGCCAGGATTTCCAGGAAGAAGAAAGCTTAGGGCTTGCCTATGGAGTCCAAGGGAACATCTTCCCAGCATTGAACCCAGCACAGCCAGTGTAAGTCTCTGTTTGCCATGGATGCTTGTCTCTTTCAGCATTGCTGGGCAGCTACATCAAGCAGGACAGAGTCCAAGAAAGCAGTGGGCTCTGGTAGATACAGATTTAAGGCAGCACAGACCCAAAGACCACTCATCCACTGCAAATCACTCTCTGCCACAGGCAAGGAAGGTAGGAAGTCATCTCTTTTCTTTCTGTCTTGACCCATTTTCTATTTCAGACAGGCCACCCTCCAGAACAGTGCTTTCTCTGAGTAACACCACCAAAATAAAATGCGTGCATTTGGAGAAGACCTTCTGCTCTTCATGAATGAGCAAGATCTGAGTACTACAGCCCTGCTGGCATTTCTTTTTTTAATAGAAAAAGCTGCATGCTTAGCATTTTCATTTTCTAGAACCAACCAGTATGTTCCGCTTCAGTGGCAACAACATCCCTTACCTAGAAAAGTACCAAATACTTAGGAAAATGGACCTGGGGGAAACACACAAAACAATGAAAGATTTTAAAAGCTTTCATGTGTGTGGGTGAAAATTGAGGATGTAAGCATGGAGGATATTAATCAGAGGGTTCAGTTTTAAGAGAGAGTACAACTCATCTAAGGAGGATGAGGCAGGATTGTTTGCAAATCTCAGCCTCTATCCATACAGAGATCTAAGTACTCATGGTGAATGATTTTATAAGGAAAACCCAAACCTGATACAAGGGTCCCACAGGTTTGTTTATTCAGGCCCTCAGTCTTTTTCTTGTTATCTGGCAGTTCGGTTTTCTAGCCAGACTCCAGCAGCTGATGGGAGAGGGGTACATTTTACTCACAGGCTCTCTCTTATCATAACCTTAATTGATGTGTGTCAATCATATAGGACACATCAGCAGAGCACCTGTTAATAAGCCAAAAATCTGAAATGAAAAGCACTTTTAAAACCTCTTGCTTTCACTAAAAATTCAAATGTTCGTTGTGTCATGAGTTACAGATCCTATAACTGAAAACCCTTATAAATCTAGAGGGCTGTTCTTTCCCGAGAGATTGATCAGTTCTGGGAGCTGGTCTGACATTCTGAAGGGCAAAGAAGGGGAAATCCAGTAGATTAGATTTAATGTTACAGGCTTTGTAATCTATTAACTGTATTTGGGAAATACTGGTAACAAGTCATGGTAAAAGGTCAGGGTTTGAGTAAACCCTAAATTCATACATTCTATTAACTGCAGAATAACTGAACAATTGCTACACTGCAGGTGTGCCTGCACACTAAAGACTCAGCTACAGGAAAATGCTGGCAAAGTATCACACAATCAGCATACAGTGCACCTACAGAGCCAAGGGAAGAAAATGAACTGCAGTAAAAATTCAGCCCTAGGAAGCAGATTCTATTTCCAACTTTCTTGCATATTCCATTTCCCTCTTTTGTAGACTGGGGATGATATGCTTATCTGCTTCCCAGGCTATCTGAAAACTCAGCTAATGAATATTAGTAAATAATTTTGTTTTCACAAACTGCCTACCATCTCAGAATCAGAAAGTAAGCCAATAGCATACGCTGTTCAGAGTAGTCAGGGTTTTTTATGAAGGATGTTGATTCAGCACCCTGTTTTAGCAAGCCCTGTGAATACATCTTGAAAATTATCTCTCTTGGTGGAAAACAAATCAATTTTAATCTTCTGCCTGCTTAGTCTGATGTAAATCAAACAGGGACAGTCTGCCTGTACACAGCAAGCTACGTTCTGCTGAGCTTGTGATGCACAAGAGAGTTCTTTCTTTAATTCAGAGAGAGACAATGGGGTAAGCATCTTGATTATTCCTAACTATGTACAGAGGGAGCACAGCAAAAATTTCTAGGTGTGTATTTATGCTTGATGTGTATCTCACAGCTTTCACTGTTACTTAAGTACTGAGATCCTGCTTTCTTAACATATAGAAGAAAAACAATTCCATTTTCATCCTTGCTCATCAAGGCTAAGCATCTATCTGCTGTTTACAGAGAGTGACTGAAAACCTCTGGCTTGTATTCAGAACCTGGCACAGAAGCAGCTTATTGCTGTAATTAGCTTTAGTTCACAGAATACCATGATTGCACTATATTGCTGTAAAACATCAAGACACATCTGGTTAAAATATACTAAGTACAATAGCTGCCCATAAGTGACCAGTTGCACTTCAAAGTTTCTGTCTAACTGCCTCTAAGACACTGCTTCCCACAGATAACCTATATATATACATATATATATATATATATATATAGCTTGACTGACTCTCTGCAATTCAAGACCCAGTGAATGATGCAGTCCTTAAAAGCATTATAGATGAGTAGGAGACTTGAGCCAAAGGTCTCCAGACTGCATCAGGCCTGTCTGCAGAATCTGTGCACAGCCCCAAAACACAAAAAAACAGCATGGCAGGGAGACAACACAACCTCCAGGGCATCCCCCTATTTGGTACATCCATAGGGGGCAAGTAAACAAGCTGAAAAGTAGACAACATCAGGCTTTTTGCTTTTTTTTTAATATATATAACTCAAGGCTAACAGAAAACTGATTGAAGCTGAGAAGGTTTTTCCTGTGATTTTTAAAAGAGGCATAATGAATACATTTATTTACAGTGACAGCTCCTTTCGCCCCCTGCTCCCTCCCCCCCCAAATATCTTGAACTCAAAGCCTGAGCTGAATTTTCTGGAGATCCTGGCATTTCTGGCTCTGGAGAGAAATGAAGAAATAGCCTATTGTGACTTATATATGTGGACTATTATGGCAATGTCAAAGTGCTGTCATATTGCCATACAGGACATTTCAAGATATGTCAAAAATAGGAAGAACTAAAAATATTGCTACAGAATACTCTGCTTGAGGCTTCCCATTCAGTTTTGAACAGTTTGGATAAGCAGGCAAATGATGAGTTATTTCTCTTAGCCAACCTGAACACTGTGAGGTGCACATAATAATCCCCAGAAATTGCTATTTCCATAACCTGATAGGATTATGTAAATAAAAGAAAGGAAGAAAAAGAAACAATGTAGTACAGTGACCCCAGTAACAGACCACTGAGTGCTTACACTTACTTTATTCTACGGTCACAGGAAAGTCACATAATCTGTCATATATTTATTCACTCATAAAATGAGATCTGTAGATAAGATCCTCAGCTACCACAAAAAATCTAGACACCGATTTGCCAAAACTTCAGGGGCAGACAAGTTCTGAGTTTCTGCATAGCATCCAACTCTGACAGGCACATTAAGATTTCCTCTGCTGGTGTAAAAGGTGAAAGAAACTCGGAAAAGTCCATCAATATCTGCAATGCAGGATTAAGTTGAAGACTATTTTTCAAACATGGAATATTTTATTTAAAATTCTGAACATCAGCAAGGACATAACAAAGACACAAAACATCAAGCTTATTCCATCTCTGCAGTCTTTGGCTCTGTGGAGCTGTGAGTGCTTCCTAATAGCAGCCAGCAAAAAGGACTGAAATCTCTGAACATGACTTTGCCTTTTCTACTGCTAGGCATATATCTGAGAATGACAGCACCTATCAGCATTTTTGGAAGCATTCATTTTATAGTCTCCCATTATTAGCCCCTTCACATTTTTCCAAACAAGGCTACTTACAGCATTGCAAAAACTGCCACTGTTTGAAACCCTGCTGGATAATCAAATACTGGAAACGCAGTGAAAAAATGGGAAGGAGATGATGAATAATCGAAGTCATATTAAAAAAAAAAAAAAAAAAAAAAAAAAAAAAAAAGCCACAAACAAAAAAAACCCTGTCAAGTTTAAATTGATTGTGTCCCTATTAACTTTTTCCCTTTTGCCTCCCAGGAAAAGTCTCATTTGAAATGGAAATAGTGTAGTCCTTGTAGTCATGACACTGCATACAAAGTAGCTGCTCTTTTCCCTCCGACGGAGGAAGTAAAATTTTAATAGCTGCCTCTCCGCATGACCGTGCCTACCTGCTAAAACCCGCCCTGAAATCTTGAGGGGAAAAGCCACAAGGAGACAGGAGGCTACTTACTGGTGTCCCATAGAGTCCTGAAATTCCCTGTGCCTGCGAGGCGAAGATGGAGCTGCCGCAGCATTCAGGCGGTGGCTCCTGGTGTGGCCATCAGGCGGCTGAGTTGTAGGGTGGCCTTGCACAAACACACACACACACACACACACACACAGCTTGTCAGCACAAGCCAAAGAGGCGGGCCTGCCCTGCCAGCCACAAGGCGAGCCAATGATTAGCTGCTTCCCATCCTGGGTGTTGAAGATATTGTGTTTCATTCCGAAGTGGGAGGACGAGAGGGACTGGCTAGGAAGGGCTTGGTGCCTGACGGTTTACTGACAGGCAGTAAAATGCTTAAGATAGAATGAAAAATTAAAAAATAATAATAATAAAAAAATCAGTAAGTCACTATAGGAAAAGCACACGTCTGCTGCTTCTATGAACAAGCACTTTTAGAAAGCCCACAGGCATCCCTAATGCATTGTTCCTTTTAGGTCAACCAAACAAACCTGTCAATTAAGTTTAGCCCATATTCGCTGTAAAGAAATTTCACTTGCAAAGTCTCTGATTTTAGTTTCCTCCACCTTTTTTCTTATTCTTTCCCTTCCTAACACACGTTGTTTGCTGACACTGGAATTCTCACTTCTCTGTCACAAATGTCTTACCCTGACCTTTTTGACCTGACCTCCCAACCTTTATTGACTGCTCCTATGATTGCTTCTCTTTACCTCCACCCTAACTGCTTGTTCTCTTGGTCCTGGTGTCCCCAAAAGAGCATGGTCACAACACAAACACCTTCAAGCAAGGTTCTGTGAGACAACCAAGCTGATGTAGCAACTAACTTACTGCTGCCAGAAGCGGAGATGTTGAACCTCTCCTCTCCCCTCTCTCCAGTGTCACACGGTGCTTCCCTGGCCCTTCCTCCAGGTCATTTCAAGGAAAGGTAAGGTAGCACAGAATCAAATACTTATCTGTCAGTTTAGTAAACTTAACAAAGAGACAGAAGAGTTATTGTGTGCAGCAAATACTCCCTGAAATTTAAGCTCCTTCTGATCTTGCCTCAGGCATCTATGTTCCCACTTGTCTCCCCAAATTCTTCTCTGCTTTGTTGTTTGGATTGAATTGTTCCTGGTTAATTGAATACCCTGCTTAGAGCTGCTGGTTCCATTTCATCCTAACTTTGTCCTACTTTTTTATGCCACTAGTTCAGCTGTGAAGCCTGTCTGCTACCAAAATCAGTCTTATCAGGTCTCTTACAATAACTCCTTGCATAAATATCATGCTTTGTACTTTAGCCTTAGCCTCCCTGAGCTCTTTTCTGCTTTGGAAAGAATTAAAATCCTCCTTAAAAACCATGCCATCTTTTTATCTGTCTCTTGTTCTTTTCTGAATTTTCTGATTAATTATTCTCTCAGCATCTACCTCTTCCTCTCTCATACTCCCAAGGCACCCTACATCTTCAGGGTATTCTATTTAGCTTTTCCTATTTGCTTGTGCAGGTTCCTGTACTGCTTTTATGTCACTGACTTATACACATGCATTTCAGTGTTTCAGATTTCTGCTTTTCTCCAGTGCCATGTTTCACCCTGTATTTTAGGCATCCTCTATTAAATGCCTTGGCAGCTCCTAATTTTAAGATACTTTCCTGGGCGAAAAACAAAGCACTCCAGTCACACTACATTCATTATGGTCTGGTCTTGGCACAAGTCATTTCCCTCCTCCTCGGCCTTGGTAAAGGAGCTGAGGCCTGCAGAAGCAGATGCTGAAGTTAGCACCTCATTCATATGTGCAAGCATATCACAGCTCTCAGGCTGCTGCCAACAGCCTGTGTGCGAGTTCTGCCACACTGTCACTGCATCACAACGTGCTGGGGTCACTTTGCAAGTTTCTCTTCACAGTGAGACAGAGTGGGACATTTTTTAAGATGTAAAGCCCTGCCCAGATCCACACTGTGATCACAGTATTTGAATACTTTAATGGTTTTGATTACTGAGCCTGGATCTCCTTCCCGATGCACCTACATTGCTATGCAGAGAAAATGCAGCAATGTCATCTTTTGTTGCCTACACCCCCATGAAAGCCGTGCTTTCTTGTCCTGAGCTTCAAGGCCTTTTCAGAGTTTCTTTCTTATTGATCCACACCCACAGCTCTCTTCATCACAAGGCCTTTCAGCCTTTTCTTTTCCTACAAAGCTCTTTCTTCTCTTTTTTTTTTTACTGTCCTCTATGCAGACAGATAATGCCCTGCTTCATTAAATCAAGTTATCTGTTCTTTCTTTTCTACAGTCCACCTGTCACAAAATATAGTGTATCAGAACAAGAGTGAGAAGCAATAAATAGGCAACAAGTCACAAGATGAAAGATGTTTCATCTGCATATATAAATTACACGCGCTAGATATTTTCTACCAATCAACTATATACCATAAGTTATGCACCTTAGACTGGTACTTTTTTGATGGAACAGGACAGACATCAAAAGCCCTTGATGGATATGGATCAAGTGCCCAAACACTGTACATGAGATTGTGAAAAGACTGCTACAAAAAGACTGCTTGCAGACGCACAAGAGAAAGCAAGCTGGCTATTACATCTCTGCTTCCCATGGCAATTTATTTAAGATGCTAATTCAGTGTACCCACAAATAAAGAAACAAAAGAGAGCAAGAATGAGCTGATTTAGTGGACTATGTTGAAAAGGCACACTTTAGACAAAGTCACCCTGGGTATAAGTCCCAAAACTCCACTCATAGATTTATGCCAAGGAGGAAGTTGCCTCTTTGTCCTTAAGCCTTGTATGATGCAGGAAAATTGTTACTGGCACTGCCAATGGCACCAGCACCAGGCACCAGCTAAGTGAGATGGCCAAGCTGATTTAACAAGATTACTTTTACCAAAAGGCTCCCCTCTCTTCATTGCCATTCCCTCCCTTCCATGTTTCAGGAAGAGTGTGAAAGCTCACAGACGAAACTTACCTTGCTGGGTATGTTTTTCAGACAGGTAAAAAGGATCTGACTCATCTCCTTGCTATGTCAAACAGCCCACGAGTCAAAGAAGAGAAGCAGTAAATACGTGTGGCTGGAAGCAGGAGAGGGCAAGAGGTGGAGCCCAGAATTACCACCTTCATTTCCATTAGCAGAAAGCTGGTTGTCATTCCCAGAAGCTACCATCCATTCTGGCTGAGACCTTAAACTGTGAGCCCCAAAACCATGTCACTCTTAAAAAGAAGATCCCAAAAGCTTCTGGAACCCCTTGTTTGATTTCTAGCAAGCACTAAAATGTTTTAGTGAAATGTAATTTCCAAAGAAAGGTGAGGATTTATTTTAATTTAATGTGAATTTCTGAAAACATAGTAATTTTATTTCCTAGCGAGAAAAAAAAATACGGACAGAAGAAAGATTGTGATGGGCAAAAAAAAGAGATATTTAAGTTTTATGCACTTAAATCCATAAGCATTTGGGTTATGAATAACCAGAACTTGAATTTGCCCACTCCCTTGTCTGTAGGCTCCATAGGAAAGCATTTTGACTCTGCCTCCTTCCCTATTACCATCCATGCATCTGGCTTCCACCATTTATTGTTTTCTTGGTAAAACTTTTTTTTAATTATTTTTTTCTTTCTTTTTTTTTTTTTTTTTTTTTTTTTTTTTTAAACTTTTCCTCTCCGTGGCCTTAGCCTAGCCTCAGTCTGCCCTTACTGCTCAAAACACAATCCCAGCTGGATGCCACTTTGCCTGTCCTCTGGCCCCTTTTGGGGCCAACAAGGAACCTCAAGCCCCCTGTGGTGCAGCCTGAGCAGTTCATATCTGCTCCTCTGCTGGGATGAGACCTCTCCTGCCCCTCCAGCAATAGTGGCAGATGCTTAGGAATGGAGTGTGTTTTTGTAATGTTTTACTGGCCTGGTTTCAATTATAAAGTGGGTCACAAGTTACTCCCAGAAAGCACACAAGCTCAAGCAATGAAGGACTTGGGATAGTGACAAAAGAACTGAAACTCTGTAGACTAATTGTTGCATTTTTCTTTTTTAAAAAAAAGGAAAACAAACGGCAGAAATGGCAATGGGAAGATCTCCTCTGCAGATGCAGCACACTGACATAGGAGGCTCCAATCAATGGGAGCTTGGGCTTAGTCCCAGCTCAGAGACCATGTGCATTTTGAACTTTGAGCTCTTGGACCATTTCCTAATTAGAGAGCCAGCAACACATTGTGGAACGATTTAACCCCTTGGTGGTGCCTCATGAGGTCTAGCAAAGGCCAGAAAAGACTCTGGGGTTGTGTCTAACCCCTGGAGACAACATCTGACTACAAGAAATAACCCTGAGCTCCAAATGGCTTAGTGAAACAACTGCTGTCAGCACCTCACTCTTCATGGCTCTCTACACAAAAGTCAGGCTTACAGCTGCTTCTTCCAGCACTGAACGATTGCTGGGATCTCCCCCTAACCTGCCAGATCCCCACCCTGAATTTGCCTCTCCTCGAGGCTTCTCGTGTCTCTTCCAAGATCATCAGTAATGCCACACCAAGGATCAGATTAGATCAGAGATATCAGCCTGGAACTTAATAGTGTAAATAATGCTCCACTGGACACAGAGACCTGATTCTCTGCTTTGCAGGAGTGGAAAAGCAGCAGACTGTTAAAAAATTGTAACAATGACCATAAGTTCAAAGACTTCTAAATAGCATTAGAAGCTGTGTGGAAGGAAACAAGGGTTATATAGCTAATGTACATCAGGAGCTGTAATTTCTACCCTATCTGACTGTCACTGGTGCCTCAGCTACATCTGGACTAGAGATTTAATTTTTTATGCCTCTCTGTGAAGTGGTAATGTTATGCCTTACCTACTTCACAGAAATACTGGATACACTTGCAGTGCTTTGAAGCTCTCAATGAAGACATTTTGCACATATAAACTGTTACTACTTTCATTATGGATTTGAGAAATACATCCTTTGAAAACCAATAATCAGGATAAGTACTTTAGCAGGGTAAGTTTTTTTAAAAATTTCTTGCCACCTCTGAGGTCACTCGTTCCAAATGTAACAAAAATACACTAATAAAAGGAGAGATGCCTCCAGAAATAGAAGTGCTGCGGATAAAAATTAACCTTGAGGTTGCACAGCAAAAAACTGTAAACCTACAAACATAAATTCCATCTCTGAAAATTTTCTTCCTATTTTCCTGGTAAGAGGTAGCCCAAAGGTCCAAATTGCCACAGGGCTCAGAGGAGGCCTTTGAAACACAAACTACTCTTTGCACATGCCCTTCATTTGCCCTTCAGGTGTACTCTACCATGCTTTGCAGACTGAGGGCCTCAATTTTCCATCTGACCTGGAAGTCTGGTAGTCTGGAAGGCTTTTGAGCCTGAAGGTTTGTCTGGATTGCACTGTGAGAGGGGTGTAGCAAGAAATAATCAAAGCTAGGTCTGAAATATCTGTCTCATATTTTCTGCTGAAGTACTGGAAAACTATGTCAAGAGGTGAAGCAAGTTATCCTGTTTTGGACACCATGCTGCCATAACTGGGCTTCTAGAACCAAGCTGACTATAAACTCGTTTGAGCCATACTGCACTACAGTACAGACATTGCTCTATTGATTATGTGAATTAATCTAGACACAAGATTTTAAAAATCCACTGTTTATGGGTGATTCATGCAGTTCTAGTGGGATTTTTCTAAGACTGCTGAAACATCCCTTAGCTACCATTAGCTTTAGATTTCACAAAAATATTTCAGAAGGACAAATGTTATGGCTTTGGATCAGACCCACAGTCAGAGTGTCAGGTACTTACAAAAAGAGCCACTGACACCAGCAGCAAACATGTCCACCCTAATTTCAAGTGCCAAAATTACTTGTCTCTAAAGAATGCTTTTCTAGATAACTGTATAAACATTTCCAGCAGTTCCTTTGGAACAGACAATTGGTATGAAAACCCACACCATCTCTCTTGCTAGGTATGGCCTTTGCAATGTGGGCTTGCTCATCAGGAAAAAAAAACTGCTTCCCAGTTCCTCACACTTCTCTGTGGGCTGATGCCCCTGCTCACACAGAACTACTCAAGGGAGCTATTCAAAATAACTCTTTTGTCCAGACCTTGCTGTGATACAACAAATAGATATGATTAATTAGAAGACTGGTTCATGATAGCAGTGGCTCCTGCTTCCATTATAAAGCCTATTCATCTTAAACTCAGCAGTAAATATGTCAGTTGCTTCTTTGGCATAGAACCAAACCTCAGCATCAACAAGAGCAAAGGATGCTCAGAGATCAGGAGGTATTTGCCCATCACAGGAAAATGCTTAGATTAGCAATGCAGTGACCTTGGTTCAAAGAAAGCACTTTAATACATGCCTTCCCTTTAAGCATATGAGAGCTCCTGCTGATTTCACTGTCACATCAATGAGGTCGGCCATGGATTTATCCAGGAACTAAAAGGAATTAACTCCCTTCACACACACTTGCCCTGAATAATGGCCAGAGTGGTCTGCACCCCATGGTGCATATGTGCCTTGTCCCTCCCCACTCTCAGTGCAGATCAGCAGTTTATTGCTCTTAAATGAGACTACCCATGCATTTTATGTCATCTGCTTACTTGCTGAATCAGGGTGAAGGGAATACCAAGAGCAGTGCTATACCCAGCTTGCTTCCACACCCCCTTTCTATCCAGCAACCCTCGAGAAAGCGTGCTAGCTCCTTAGAATGTGGAAACACTTTAATAATTTAAACACTTGAAATGGAACAGCAGAGGCACAACAAAGGTCAGAATCATCCACTTGAATGGACAAATGCTTTTAAAAGATGGTGATGTGTACTTAGAGGAGCCCATATGCAAGCATTGACACTCCAGGTTTTCAGTAACCTCATGTAACAGCATAGTAAGAGGGAATTTTGATGAATTTCTGGTGTTCTCAACTCAGGTTCCTGGTGATTACCCATTCCCCTATAAAAATAGGGCCAGTTCTCCAGCAGAGCTCTGTTACAGAGGTGTTCTGAACAGAAGAAGAGGGAAAGATGACAAAAAGACATTGCAAACTATAGCTATGCAGGAGAACCCAATAAAAATATAAAAGCCCCCTGATTCAAGTAGCATATGGCCAAAGCTGTCAGGTAATCAGAACCAAATGCCTGCTGTGTCTGGATTTAATTATACCATTTTATAGCAGCCTAAAAAACCTGAACTGGGGTTCAAATAGTCACAGAGTAATTCTTCAGCCAACCATATGTGTAAGAACCTGGGTAAAAATGGATAACAGAAAATAGCAGCAGACTGAGCATACAAGGGTTCTTGTTAAAGGCAAGAACAACAAACATGTCTACAGACATGGCTTGCTGCAGAGTGAAAGCACCAATGCTACCACAAATTCCTCTATGCTCTATAAAACAAGCAAATTCTGTTCAATATGCTTTCAATGATTTGAAAATAACTTGGATTAATGGAATGCTAAAATGCTTCAGAAGTATATATTTGTTATGAGTTCTGTATGTATTTAAAACATTCTGCATAAGAAAATATTTGTATGATATTGTATGTTTATATAGTAAGTTATGGTGAAAAATCTCCATTAAAACATACTTGTAACTAAAATGGCAGTCCACAAGACATGACTCACAATAAAATATGACATTTAATTTTATCAGTATGAGCTTAAAATCAACTAAAGTACATCTTTTTATTTGCAAACAAAAAATTCTCACATGTGTTAACTGGGGTGAAAGGAGCTTATAGTCTTTTGAAATACTGCCTAGCCAGCAAAGAAGTTTGGGGATATTCTATCTCAAGTAAATAAATAAAGAAAAATGTATCTGTAAAAGCAATACCAATGCTATCTAAATTAGTAAAGATTTTTTAAAGTTATGCAGAAAGAAATAAAATTAAAATCTCTATAACCTGGATCCAGCATCACTATGATACTTTCATAGTAATATGAAATCAATTCCATTTCACTCCGCTTTTTGTTCTATTTATTTTCACTACCATTTAAAGAAAAAAAACCCAAAACAACAAACCACTTCTTTTCACAGTCTGTCTTCTAAAAGTAATGAATATGCTCCCTATTCCTTGAGCAATAACTCCCTGAATTCTTTTAAAACAGTCACAGCTGCCTGACTGCAGCCCAGTGCTCTACCAGGGGCTTTGTGTGGAACCTGTCTACAACACGGAGTAATCTGTGGCTTGCACACTCTGATTCCATTTGCATGCAAGGAACAAAATCTGTTGTGAGGCAATATTGCACAGTACTCTGTGCCTGGGTGAACAGAAGGCCTTCAAAAATTCAGTGTATTCACTTGTGCTTCTCCTCATGCCTGTCAAAATCAGGAATGTGGCACATTTAAAGGCGGCTTCTTGCTTTGAAAGGATTGTTGTTTGCTCTTGGTTGCTTTCTCACTCAAGCTCAAGCTGAAAGAGACCTCACAGAAGGAGGCAATAGTAACTGCAATATGATAGCTAAAATTAGGCAATTGCTTGGATTAATGCAGTTATTCAAAAGCAGTATTTCTTAAGTGTTTTTAAGGACAGGTTAAAGACAGCACAAGTAAGAAACCACAAGTAAGCCAGCAAGGAAGCTTATCTTCCATTCAGTCCACTACATCCCTAAATATGACCATGGCTAAAACAAAACACATGTGAACCCTTTGATATTCCAGAGGATTCAAGAGCAGTAATATACACAATTCATAACAACAGGACACAGGCATTCTATAAAAAAATATTTTGCAGATTCAAAAATCTGCTTGACTGTCCAATGAGGGAAAAAGTCCTTTTTTCCCAGTAGTGCTTTGAAACAATTAAATGAAAGATATGCAGACAAGTATTCTTGCTTTTCAATTTCTTCCTTTTCCATAGTAATCTCAGCCTTTACACTGAGTTCCAATACCACTTTTTAGAAGGGGAAGCACCCATGCAGATATCTAATACCATTTTCAACAGAATTACTTACCATTCTCACTTTTTTAATTAAAAAAGTGACCTTGCTTTCAACAGTTGGTAGATTGATATTCTTTAGTTTGTGGGGTAAAATTTTTCAGGCCAAAATCACCGAGTTCTTTCTGACTAAAAGACTAAGAAAAATCAGATTGCTTTGCATGATAAAATTTCTGGTGCCTTTGTTTGAGAACCATTAAAATCTACTGTTTTGTGGTAGGAGCCTGAACACAATACAGGGGCTTTACTCAAGAGAATGCCTTTTGGAAATCATATGAACATGTACATTGACTTCACTGTGTCTTCATGCATACTTATTTGGGAGATTAATTTTTGATATGCTACAGCCATCTTTTTTTCCTTTCCTAATGTTTGTGTAGCATATGACTGATATTATAATTTGGTTTTGGGTTTCGTTGTTTGTTTTTTTAGTGATGAATACGTATTGTAAGTCTGTAACTATTTATGTTTAGTCTTACTATTTATATATTTAGTCTTACTCATTAACAGAATTACATAATCACAGAACCACAAAAAGGCCATGGGGGCAGGGGGGGGGCAGGGAAAAGATCCTGTAGAGGTCATCTGGTTCAACACCCCCTGCTCAATCAGGGCCATCTAGATTTGGTTGCCCAGGACCATGTCCAGTCAGGTTTTGAATATCTCCAAGGATATTCATTGGAATCTCCAAACTATACCAGTGTTCACTCACTCTCAAAGTGAAAAACTGTTCTCTGATGTTCAGATGGCACAAGTTTTTCTGTTTGTGGCCACTGCCTCCTGCTCTGTCACTGGGCAGCACTGGAAAGAGACTGGTGCCATCCTGTTTACACCCTCCCTTCAGATATTTGTACATGTTGATGAGGTCCTCTCCAAGCCTTCTCTTCTCCATACTGAACAGTGCCAGCTCTCAGCTTTTCCTCATCAGAGAGATGCTCCAATCCCTTCAGCATCTTTGTGGTCACACACTGGACTCTTCAGTGTGTCCATGTCTCTCCTGTTACCAAAGAGCCCAGAACTGGACACAGCACTCCAGATGTGGCCTCACCAGAGCTGAGTAGAAGGAAAGGACCACGTCCCTCCACCTGCTGGAAATACCTCTCCTAATGCAGCCCAGGGTACCACTGCTCTTCTTTGCTGCAATTTGAAGAAAGCCTGCTTTGGGATGCTAGCATTTGATGCTAATTAGGGACTTGTGTCTTCAGTGTAAAAATCCATAATGGGTCAAATTCTAACTGCTTTTGTTTTGCTTTGTTTTTTGTTTTTTCATCTACAAACCACTGTAACAAGTTGCGGTTTGTAAGAGTAACACACATTTGGGCACAATATTTTTGATGAAAGAGAACGGAATGAACCTCTAGAAGAGGAAGAAAAAGGCACACATTCCTATTGTGGAAAGTCCTTTTTTCTCCATTCATAAGACTGATCTCTCCTATGCAAGCCTCAATCTATGACTCCACTGACTGATAAAATGTAGAGATAAAAATAGAAACTCCATTCTGGTAGATGTTCTGTTTCAAGAAAAAAAAATAATCAAATACTCTGTAAAATTGTCTAGAGATATCAGTACCACAGTCAAATTTACACCCAGTGTTGCACAAGAGATGGCCTTAAGGATAAACCTTGCAGCAGAGGAAGATGTTAAGCAAGACACATCAAACCCAGTTCAACAAAAGAAGACATTAAATTCACAAGGCACTGGAGGAAAGTCTCTGACATGAGGATAAGCATTCCCATGGGAATACTGAAGACAGTACCTTTACATATTGCCTTACAAAAATTCCCCAACATGAAATACTGCTCTTTTGCTATGTTTTGAATTAACACTATGTCCTCACTGTCTGGGCTGCTCCTTCCCCATTTACAGCTACATTAGCCAGCTCTAGCCCTCATGATGACTTTGCAGGTGATCAATAGTGGAAGGTCTTGGTCCAGGCATAGCCTGTGGAATCTGTTCAGTGAATGAAGCCAAGTGAATGGAAAAGAGACTCCTCTGTCACTGTATTTCTCTGAGTTGGCCCTTAGTGGAATCATCCTTTGTCTGTAGCAAACAAAATGGCCAACAATTGTTAGCAGCAACAATTAAACCACTGATTGTGCCTTTTGGAAAATGATGGATGGAGTTTCTTGTGCCATCCACTCCCCAGCTGCACTCTTTATCAATTCCTCCTTCATGCAAGTTGTGTTATTTGAGCATCTGTTCTGAATCAGTAGATAAACAAACCACTATGGACTTCTTTGTACACATACCCATTGAGAGACAGTCCTGAAAAGAGACAATAATCCATTGACCTAGAGAATTGTACTGGCAGTGTGATAGGCAGCCCTACACCTGCTCTGATCTCCATACCTGACTAAACCAATGAGTTGAAGGGGTTTCTAAACACCTTTATTTTTCACCAGAAGATGACACAGTGATGTTATGCCACTTCTTCTGGCAACACTCAAACTTTCCCCAGGGACAAATGGAGAGGAAGTATATTTACAGGACAATAGGATCAGAGTAGTGGGGGGGTCTCTGCTACTGAAGGTTCGAAGCAATCTTTACCCAGCTTCATAAATCAGGGATGCATAACATCAGCTCCAGTTTCCCCTAGGGCTAGCTAGCTGAGGATCAAGAAGCATCAAAGACCTTGCTGCTTCCTGCCCTCCCCAGCTCTTGCAATCAGGTGAGGTTCTTTCTAACTGCCCTCAGATCTTCAAGAATAAAGCAGAGCAAAACCTTTCAGAAGACATTTTAAGGACAGAACTTTGTTTTTAAAGCATCACCCTAAGCCAGTGACATGTCCTTTTATTGCTTATAATGTTGATAAGCTTATATATCCCAATAAATAAAAACAACAGTGTTTTGAATGTTGATCCTCCCTTACCTGCACTCTCTTATGCTGACTGAGAAATTAACATTTCTTTAAAAAAGAGTTAGTTGCAATTTTTATTTCAGTGGATAAACAATCATGGTCAGAATCGAAGCAAACCATCATGAGTCTCCCAATAATTACAATTAAAATGATGACTTCTTTTCTCATCAATAATTATTGATTTCCACAAGACCTCTGATGTCGATAGCATACTGATCATTATAAGCATTATAAGCACTCTGCATTTTGCCAAGACAGAGCCAAAGACACATATTTAAGTAAATCTATTTCTATCCAAAGAAGAATGGAACGTGGTTCATAACAATGCATTCAACAGAGGTAGCTGCTCACTTTCAATCTGTAGACTTTCTCAGTTCTTGTGTGACTGAATTCCCACTGAACTGGAGGGGTGGAATAGAAGAGAAAAAGTATTTGACTTTTTAAAACTACTCCCCTAGTTATGTAAAGAAGACTCAAAAATACTGAAGTATTCAAACTGAATCTATCTTTTTAAAAGACAAACAAACTGCAGTGATTTGGTTATTTCTGATTGACTGTCTCTAAAATTAGGTCATTACTTTTAGGAATGCTTTGAAATACATGAATGATACTATAGGATTTCAGAATGTTCTTATTAGTAATTTATACCACTCCTGTGGATAAATTATTTTGCCTTTGACCTTCGAGCTTATCCATTTGGGAAACACAGTATTGTCTCATTAAAAAATAGGTACCTGTCTTAATATTCCTGAACTGAGTTCTGCAAAATCCTTTCAAAGCTCTTGCTAACCAGATTGATAAACTACTGCTTTATCCATCCAGATCAAGCTGGATTTATGATTAATTGCATGTTTGCAAGTAATCTTTCAGACTGTTTTATTCATTGTTCCCTGTATGGAAAAAAAAAAAAAAAAAAAAAAAAAAAAAAGACATTTGATGACAACAATAGCCCTTCATGTTTGGCAGCTTGCATTCATTTAGATTCTTTCAGCTGCTCTATGGAAGAGACAACAGTACCACTGTCAGAATATGTTTAAATTTTGGCTCACTCTGTTTTAAATATGCCACCACAGTTATACAAGTTGCAGTGTCAATGCAAAACGAGGTATTACTGCAAAGTATATTTTCAAACTGAAATTTAAAAATCCAGTGCAATGCAAGGGATTGCATCTTTTCAACTGCATCTTGCAAAGATTAGAGATTCACAGAGATGCTTTAGATTTTTTATCTCTGCTTATTCAACTAGGCTTATGAACTCAATAAATATGACACTAAGAAATCACAAAGATTCACACAATATAATTTTGCAGAAAGAATAATTATGCAATTTTGCTCAGTTAAGTTATAGCTTGCATTCATATGCTACAGCCTTGCCTCATGAAGGATGATCTGAAGAGCGTAGAAACTGAATAAATTAAATACTTTCAAAGTAAAATAGTGTTTTATAGTATAGTATACAGAGATTTTTCTGGTCATACAGAAAATGTAGATGAGGACTCCCACCCCATATTATGTTCCCCACTGTTCACTGCCCAAATCACAGTACATGATCCCTGATGAGTCAATCACTGTCTGACAGCCGTGTGTCATGTTGCTGCTATTTCATGTCAATAATTAATACTGAAATTTAAATCCTGTAAATAACCACAGGTAAGCATGCTTTATTAAACCTAATAATGAATATTATTTCCTTAGTAATTACCTTCATCGTAAGCCTTAATAATTTAATAAATTACATGAGCATCTTAATAATTTTAAGGAGAATCTTCATCTGTGCCCCACATATGCCTATTTTGAAATTAACAGTCATGTTTTGGTCAGTTAATTTCAATTAATGTACTTCATTAACTTTACAGCTAAACATTAACAGCCTAAGGGAGCTACTCCAAGTGGATCAGTAAGACAGCTTTGAAGTAAGGTCATAGTAAGTATATGTCTTTTTCTTATTCAAATTACATGCCATTTCAAGCCCATGTCTAGGTAAACTCCAGTATAACATGCTACTGACATTTACATTCTAAAGTCAGACAAAAAGCCAAACAAGAAAGATAGTAAATGTAGGATAGGGGGTTTTGCTTTATTTTAAAATAGCTTGCAAGCAATTTTGGGCAAAAGATTACCTTCTGTTTCAGTACAATAATTGGCTTAGTGACCTTCCAATAAAAGTTTTCCTAGATGCTACAGAAATAATAAAGAGTAATAACAAAATAAAAGAATAATAAAATGACAGTGCCTTGGTATAAGTCAGAATTTCACATCAGGTGTAATGACTGATGTTTAATGAACTTATCTGACACTGCACAGGGGTCTTGGATAACTACTAATATAATTGGATTCAAAAGAAATTACATCTGCTGATTAATACATAGTTATTTTCCTCAGATCTTCTTTCTTCATACAAGGTCCAGAGAAAACAGTAGCATCCCTATTTTTTTTCTTGAACATTATCAAGGATAATTAAATAGATTGTGCCTACATGTGGTTTGCTGTTTGAAGACCAAAATCACAAACTCAGCCTAGGTATCTGGGTTGTGATAACTTACATTAATTGGTACTTCAGTTACCTCTTAATCCCTCAACTAGATGAGCATAAATTTTTTCTTCCAAACAGATTTTTAAGTCTTGGTAAATCTCAAATCACAGATGCCTGTGGCAAAGCAGATAAAAATTTGAAGACAGGAGGAAGGAAGAGAAGGAGAAAAGATTAATTTCTGTAAGAGAATAGGAATTTGTCCTTACCTACCTCATTTGCTTCATAATTCTTCTTGCAGGGAATTAGGAAAGAGGAGAAGTGATCACAGATTACTGACTGGAAAGAAAAGACCAAGATGGAGACTTTCCTATGACTACAGATGAGGGAAGGTGGTCCTGGAGTGCAGTGTTTCCAGTTTTAAAGGGCAGGGGGATGTGACACACATTATCTAGGAGTAAAAGTGAGTAACAATGAAATGAAGTTACCTGCTTGTAGTAAGAGAGAGAACTTGGAATAACACACAAGTCCTTTCCTGAAAGGGAAGGAAAAAAAGGGAAAGAAATACCAGAAAGTACTATATTCCTTTACATCATCTTGGCAAGTAACAATGGATTTGGCACCACTAACTCTGGCCATTGGCTGCTTTGCAGGGGTTACCTGTGTTGGCAGCTCACCCTGTGCTTTGCATGGAGAAGTCACTGAGAATTCTCTTGAACTGTGGCCAGTTGCAAACTGGCCAGACAAGACTGGCCTGGTGCAGTCACTGGTGTGACCTTTCTTCTGCTCCATCTGAGGTCACCCACAAGGTGAACAGGTGAGTTTCCTGATCACCAATGCATGCTGCCTGGCTTTCCTACAGGCCAAGGTAAAGTAGTCTCAAGTTGTTTCACACCTCCCAGAAATATTTATGCAGCAGGGGGAAAACCAAGAAGGCCAGGTAATCACTGTCACTGATCTGTTTACTGAGGGGTAAAGGTAGCTGAGAAGCTGATACCCCAGCCAACAAGGCAATGCTCACACCTCAGTGCCTTCAAACAAAGTTACAAAGCATTAATGCATGTAATAGCAAATGAGGTTTCAGCTCAGTGCTGCAGCACCAAGTACTGCAGGGGACTGTTTAATATTCAGTGAGCATAGGCCTAAAAAGTCAGTGCACAGGCTATCAGAATTTCAGCATCCTGCTGCACATCAATGAACTTTGCTTAGGCTTCATTAGGATCCATTTATACTGTGGATAAGAAATTTGTGTGGAAAACTGATATGTGATGCAAAGTGCAAAATTAAAGGCTAAAAGCTGTTATTCTTGACACCTGTCAGAAGATGCCTGATCAGATTTTAAATAAAACAACTCTGAAATTCCTGTCCCAGATCTTCCCAGAACTTCTGAAATTATTCAGGACACGTATGAATAATTTCTCTACATTTTAGAGATTTAGGCAGGGGCTTTCAATGTTTAATCCAAGCAAGCAGTGGATTAACTGCCTTCAGCTGAATGCCTGCCAGCTGACAACCCTTCCCTGCACACATGGCATTTGATGTCTGCCATTTTAATATTTTCACATTTTTCTGAGAGACATTGTCCTGAAAGGTCATCACTTGCCTCAGCAGTTGGGTGGCTGCCATTTAGCCTTGGGAAGCTTAGCTCCCCAGCTGTCACCAAAAACAATGATTTTCACAGCTAAATTTCAGGGAATCTATGAATTTCTGACAGTATGTGAAGGAAAAAGGAGACAGGAGGGAGCAGAGAGAAGCTCCAAAATCCTCTCTCCCTTGCTACAGTGAAGACAGGTATTTCTACATATACATCTGCAAGATCAGGCTGAAGCATTACAAAAGGAGCTTAAAAACAACAGATTGACCAAACATGCCTGTGTTATAGCAGTATTATCAAGGGAGTTATACCATGAATATGTTTAGCCCTCTGTGTACAGCAAAGAACACAACATATATACTCTTTCCCTAGACACATAATAGCAGTCACCTGTTAGATGTAATGACACCTTCACAGGCTCATAAAAAGCTTACAGTATCACTATGTCCCTAAGAAATAACAAAACCTGAGAAGAAAGAGAGAAATATAATATGGCAACACAAACAAACCAGACACAGCCTGCATTTCTTGTGCAATTATCTGACATTCACACTTGGTACTGATCACAGGCTGGTTTCAGTATGCAGATTTCATACACAGCACACTAAGAATTCACTAGCCATAAACTGAATTGATGATGGCACTACAGAAGCCTTGAATTATAAAGGAGAAACAAGTAGAAGATGCAGCTTCTTCAGTGCTATGAGACCAAAATTCACTAACAGATACCAGTTCCCTTATTTACAGTATCACCATAACACTGAGAAACCTTCAACTCTGCTGGGTCTCAAGCTGCACACTCTCCTGCCTTCATGCCCCACAGCAGATACAGATCATCTTCAAGTACAGACAGAGGGAGATTGGTGAAAAACAGGCATTGCTCACCATGCTATATTCATTGTTCTTATCAGGTCAGATGCAGACATACTGGTGCCCCTTATGATGACTATTTTTTTGCACTTCTCATAATAAGGTACTGTTGAGTTTCTTAATGAGAAGTCCAGGTCTGCGTTTATGGATTTTTACAGGAAAAATTCCAGGTGAAAAAAACCATGACAGATTTCTCTACTATGCATTCACAAGCAGCCTATTACTGCTGAAGTATCCTCCTCACTAAGCAGAAAAACATCTCTCTAGAAGCACCTCCTGCATTTGCTTGGCTTTATCCCCTCACAGACAAAGTGGCAAGCAGACATCCCAAAAAATCAAGAAATACAACTACAAACTGTTTGTTCTGGAAAACTTTCATGCATCCCTTTCCCTCAGTAGCTCTTCCACTGAAAGCCAAAACAACACTGCAGAGCAGCTTTCCCTGTCAGGATGTTTTCAGCTTTCATCTCTCTGCTTTTTCAAGCAGAACACTGAGGTAGAAATCCCAATTAACAATCTGAAAGCATCACACAGGCAAAGAATACTTACATTTGCAACTCTATTTGTGATATTTACGTGTTGATCTGGCGACCGGTGATTACAAAGAAGAGAAAAAGCGTTTTAGGTTGCCTTTCAAGCCTCGCAGCAGTGAAAAGAAGGCTGTTATCTGAAAGCTACTCATTTTCTATATGCTGTGCTCTACTTACTTCCCATGTGCATACAACACAGCTGCCAGATTTAATAACCATGTCAGCCTGCTTTCCCCATAAAGCGGCAGAGAGATGACAGGATGAAGATGAAGCAGCCAGCGTGTTAATCTGCAGCTATGGCTGCACTAAGCCTTCAATGAATGTCACAGGTTTGTTGCCCTTGAAGAGAAAAAAAAAAAATCAACAAATCAACACTATTTGTGAAAAAAAAATGTGCAAACGATTTAAAAAAATGTTAATCCATACCTGCCTTAGACATTACAGTACATTAAAGAAATGTCTCCTTTTTTCCTCACTTAACAAATCCTAGGACTTGCATTTTTTTCCTTTTTACTACATTCTGATCTTTCAGAATACATTTTACCAGGCAGTTCATGCTCATACCCCAGAAGAACAAAACCATTAACTGACAAATTAGTTGAGCTTCACTTCTCTCTGCAAGGAATTATCTCCATACCTGTCTACGCTGACTCCTTTCACGGGGAAAAAAAAAAAAAAAAAAAAAAAAAAAGGAGAAAATTCTCATTTACCATTTAAATTCTCCCATGCACGGTGTTTCCTAGAGCACTGGACTTTAGTGTCTGAGGTGGTCAGTTCACTAGCAAGGTGGAGCATTGCCAGCTGCAAAACCAGTTCCATGTGAGGGAAGGCTGGCCAGAGTTTACATGACATGAGAAGGCACCAGTCATGCTATCAAAAACAACAAACTAAAAATAAACCCAGAAATACTCAGCTGAATTTGCAACAGTGCAGGGATGCTGCAGAGATCATATGACATCTGTGTGAGTCTTTTTTTCTCCCTCTCATTTATATTCCCTCCACTTCCCTTGGAGGCACCTGTCTCGGTGGGGAGTGGTTTCTGTGGAAACTATGGACAGTCCTTTTCCCCTCAGAGAAACTGTTACTATGGCAACCTTACATAATGTATATGGCCTAGTTTTTGGTTTTTTTTTTTTTTAAATAATCTAACACTGGATTTCTCATTATAAAATTAGAACTGATATGTCTGGGGGGCAAGAAATATAATTATTTTAAAATTGCATCAGAAATGTAGGATTAAAAACCTCTAAAAGCTACCAAGAATTAAATGAGAGCATATGGAGCTCTCTCATTGCACCACTCACAAAGACAAAATAATTTCTAAATTCCAGTAAACGTCTATTATTTAGCATTTGTGGGACTCAAGGAGGAAGGGAAGCCTTTACTTGACATGATGGCCCAATATAGCAATCAGTACTTCATCTTATAGAGTAGAGAATTTGTCTGCATTTACTCTTTCAGCAACCAGGACCTTACTTAATGATATAAGTCCAAACTCAACTGTTAGAACCCTGTTAAAAACTGAAATATCAGCTTTGAAGTCACCTATTCTCTATTATGACATTGTACTACATTAAACCTAGAGGAAGTATCTGAAAGGAGCTGTATGCATCAGTGAGGCATCACATGCAGTGGAGCAGAAGCAGAAGAGCCACTGCTGCTTATAGGGCTTCCCTCTCAGGTCAGAGGGGCCAAATCTGCCCAGAGCCATGGTGGGGAGGGCAGATCTGTCAGATATTATCCAGGAGAGAAGGGAGGTTAGGGCCCTGGTAATGGGGCTCAGCAGGCTTGAGAGGACTTTGCCTTCCAAGTCATCAGCTGTAGACCTGCCTGGGTTGGGAAGGACATGAATTGGTCACAGATGTTCTGTGACCTTTGTGAAAGGGGTGGGTAGATGTCTCCCCTCCTTCCCTTATCTGCAGCCAGCCTTGCAGATAACCCTTGTATCAGTAATACAAATCAAAAGTCAGGTGGTTAAAAATGTGAAGCTACCTGCTTAACAAAACCAGTGATTTCAATTTGAATAATATTGTTGAGGAAACTTTAGTAAAATCCTACCACTGAGGTATCTGCGTTGTGACTCGGTGGATCAGGATCTCCTGACCTGTTAATCTAGCAGTTTTTATTAGTATGAACTACATTAATATACATAGGGACCAATTTTTCTTCTCTACTTCTATTCAGAAGATAAACAAGAAAGAACAACCTACCTACAGAACATTTCCCCAAATCTTAGGCAAGGTCCTCCACTGTGAGAAGCTCAAGGTTCCACTGTGTGAAGGGGCTCTCTCCAGGTGGGACAAGGGGGGCAGGAAGCATTGCTTCAACCCACAGTGTTTATGTTCCTTTCTTGTGTAGCACAGACACTTTTGCAAAGGAGAATCATGCTACCTGAAGGTGAGGTGATGTTTGGGATCTTCTCTGAGCAGATGTTCAAGAGACAAAACCAGGGTTTCACAAGAAACCCACAAGTGATGGGATATTTCTTAATAGAAAATCCCTCAAAGGAGTTTCCCTATGCTGGGAAAAGTTTGACTGTTAAAATAAAGAAGAAAACTGGTCCATAAATTGCACTTAATACGTAAACTGACCTGTACAGGAGATTTACAATCTACACAGAGCCTTTTTGAGAGGCTTTTTGTCATTACACCTTTTTGTCTGTAAAACTTTACTTTTTTGTCTGTGAAACTTTACACTTTCATTCTGTCTGTGAAAGTGTGACATGAAGACATGAAAGCATTTAATATCTCTCTTTCACACAGAAAACCAAAGGAAATTTGGAGCATAGTGTTAACTTCAACTGTATTGGAGAAAGTTAGCATGACCAGGACACAGCTGGCACCTTACATGACTGAAACTTCTATGTTATATCAAAACCCACATTCCTAGTCAAATATTATACAGGAATTGTGCCTCTCTGATGTTTGATTTTCAAACCCTGGGGTTACCATTTTCTATCCACAGGACATACAAATGGGTTACAAACAATCTTTTGCTGTCTAAAACTATTAAAAAAAAAAAAAAAAAAAAAAAGGAAATTGGAAAATATTTTCAACAAACATCTACATCCACTTCTGAATTATGTCTATTTAAGTACGTATTTAGTGGCCCCAGGAAAGACAATATATTCAAAAGAAAAATCAGTAAAATAAAAAGGATTCCTTATGCAGATAAGAAAGAGCTAAGCTGTCATTTCAACTCATGTAGTTCTGACATTTTTGCTGTGTAAAACCTTAAATTTCAAAGAGTACATTGCTCCATTTATTTATGTAAATATCCTGTGTGTATTCAGCTCATGGACACTTGTGGCTTCCAGGAGTACGGGACAGAGTGTTTGAGCACCAACCTCAGGAGAAGGCATCTCACTAGTACCAGCCTACTTCCAGTAAGATAGCCTATAGCATCTACATTTCTTATCTTAAAGTCTACTTTTAGCTATCTGGGGATCTCAAGCTACCCAGGTTTCTGACCATACTGTCTGAGATACTGCTAAAAAGGCATTTAGACTAACAAAAGAAAGATTTATGTTCACAGCAGGACTCAGGCACACAGAGATGCAGGTGTAACCTGTGAACTTGCTGCTAGCATCCTTCCAGCTGGGAGTTAGCTCACTCCAGGAGTCCAAGCTTCTCTTGACCGCCCAGGATCTGTAAAATGGTCTCTCAGTGAAGAGACTGAGAAAAAATGTAAATGAGCTCTTATGACCTGGAAACTGTTTGGAGAATTTCACCGAACATGATAGCAACCCTACAGCTGAGAAAGGCAGACTTCCTTCCAGTGGTTATTTAAATATTGCATCTATCCATTTCAGCAGTATTCATTGTACATTTTCCATATCTCTTCTCATGTTATTACATCAAGCATATGAAAAAATACATTAGCAACAGTGTTACACACATGGCTTTGCTCAGATATAGAGAAAAGTGTCAACAGAAACCCTTTATCTGATATTACATAGAATCACAGAATGTTAGGGGTTGGAAGGGACCTCACCTCAAAAGTCTAACTCCCCTGCCAGAGCAGGGTCACCTACAGGAGGTCACACAGGAACGTGTCCAGGTGGGATTTGAATGTCTCCAGGGAAGGAGACTCCACACCCCCCCTGGGCAGCCTGTGCCAGTGCTCTGTCACCCTCACAGTGAAAAACATCTTCTTAATATTTATACAGAACATCCTATGCTCCAGTTTATATCCATTACCTCTTCTCCTATCATTGGACATCACTGAGAAGAGCCTGGCACCATCCTCCTGGCTCTCTCCCTTTACATATTTATAAACTTTAATGAGGTCACCCCTCATTCTCCTCTTCTCCAAGCTGCAGAGCCCCAGCTCCTCAGCCTTTCCTCATCAGGGAGATGTTCCACTCCCTTCATCATCTTGGTGGCTCTGTGCTGGGCTCTTTCAAGCAGTTCCCTTTCCTTCTGGAACTGAGGGCCCCAGAACTGGACACAATATTCCAGATGTGGCCTCACCAGGGCAGAGTAGAGAGGGAGGAGAACCTTGACTTATTAGCCACCCCCTTCTAATGCACCCCAGGTGCCATTGGCCTTCTTGGCCACAAAGGCACATTGCTGGCTCATGGTCATCCTTTTGTCCACCACCACCCCCAGGTCCATCACTTATTCCAAAAAGAAATCTCTAGTCGACACCACCTCCCTTAACTCCATGCTAAGCCTGTACATAGATAAGCTACTTATATTTCCAAGGTCTTGACTGCTCATCAGATTTACACTGCTTTTGATACTGCAGTCTGTTTCCTGCCATAGTCCCATTATGGGGAAAAGGTCTTAATTCCTGTTTACTTGGATTGATGTACTTTGGATGAGAAAAAAATCTTAGTAGTAAAAAAGGGAGAGACAGATTCACAGAGGCACAGACAGGGGTGCCAGTTCCTAACCACAAGGTGCCTTGCAGTCTGCAGATCCCCCTGCCAAGAGTTCTGTGCTTAAGCAATCCACAAGAATGACACCCACAAAAACCATCACGTTAGCACAGAGCTGCCCAACATAGCTAGTAAGAAATGCTGAGAAAGAGTCCTTAAACTCTCTCCACAAACTTGGTATCCTCATCTGGGCTGCCGGAAAATGTCCATCTCCAGCTGGGATTCAAACATACCCATTCTCTCGAGTTAACCCCGGGTTTAAAAATATTAGCAGCCAGATGACAGTTTAACCAACCTGTTTAACCTTTAATTGCACCCTTTTAGGTTATTCTGAAATAAGAATCCTCTCAGAGCTGCTGTCTCAATGCTACTGAATAACAAAGGGAGAGAGACAACAAAGACCACCATGTAGCCTAGCAGACAGGCTGCTGTCTAAGGCACTAACCTTGGAAGTCCAATCTCTGCATCAGTAATTGGCTGTTCATGGGTAGAATCAGGTTTCTGTGTCCCTGATGGCAGGAGCTATATCCTTGGAGTTCAACAGATGCTTTCTGAGCTCTGCCAGATTAACTGCTTCAGAAAGGACAGGCACAGAGTGTCTTCTGTGATGGTCCTGATGTGTCTAGGAGATGCCTGGCAGCTCAGCCCTTGATGTTATTTAGCACCCTCAGACACCTGGGTTACCTGGCAGGTTTCAAAGATCTACATTTCTGCCTCAAGTGTTTAACAGGGCTATTAAGTACTTAAGGCCATGTCTACAATATGGGAGCAGGGCCACCTGAGCTGGCAGAGATCTGCATCCTGACTGACAATCCAGAAGTTCTGGGGAGTTCAGTGCAGTTTCAGTGCACAATCTGACCCTCCACATGGTCACTAATAAACCACAGGGCTGTGCACAAGGCTGCTCTTTGACTTCTCCAGACTGAGGTTTCCTGAACTCTGGGCTACCCCAGAAAGGAAGCAAGCTCTACATCTGCCTTCAGTCCCTGCATGGGTCTTGCCTGGGTTCAGGCAAGGGAATAGTCATTATGGGGATTAAAACTAATCTGGTTTCATCTAGCCTAGAACACAGGAGAAACAGGTAAAAGATGAATTCTGCCTGGGCTTCTCATGGATTTCAATTTCAGTTAATGCTCCCAACTGCTGCCCTGCCCATTTCTGTCCTTACTTTAGAGGCAGAAATCATTGCCAGGGCTCTGGCAGCCAGACCAGAAAATAGTGACAAATAGTGTAAACTGATCTGGCAGTCTTCATTAGGGACAGATTAAACACTGACAGTCCCCAAGGTTTTTGTGATACGATTGCATGACATGGCCAATGAGCTAGTTACTCCCCAGGGTGAGAAGCAGAGATGATGTTCAACTGCCTGGAGAGTGGAACATAGACTGCTCTATGAAATTACATTTTATGACAATGTAAGATGCAAAGTACCATCACCAAACAAGGTGCTTCACCTCAAATAAACTTTGTGTATAGCTAAAACCAAGCCTATCTATCCCTAAGAGGGCTGAGTGATGTAGAAAAAAAGAATAAATCAAGAGACCTGCAAAAGGCCAATATAGGAGCTCAACAGTTAACTCCTGCCAGGATGTCTTGCCTTTTTTCCTATGCAAAGTCCACAGCTCTCATCACTTAGGATTGTTTTTCAAGAAATATTTGAGAATGGTTCCTCATTTACTGGGTCAAGTATTATTATTAATGTCAAGAACCCTGAGTTGTATGTGCTTGTGCCAAGGTTGTCTTAGACTTTAAACCAGCCTCCTCGTTCTACATTTTACTGGTAACCTGCTCGTTTTCCTTTCCTTATAGGGTGGTGGATCTGTAAGTTTCTAATCACAAATACTGCAAGGTAACATTTTCCTTTTCAGTCCAAAAATACTCCAAATGCTTCCAGATTAACTCCTATGTCACCAGTGTGAAATGTTGCCCCTTAACATTGCATAACTTGACTCTTTCTGTACCCATTCTATCCAAATAAAATGCACATTAAATCAAATTAATTTGAACAGAAATTAAAAAAAAAATTAAATCTTACAACATCAAAAGAAGAATGTTAGCTTGCAATGTTGATCTGATTCGTAGGTACAGAATGGATAGAGTAGAAAGAAGCTGTACTGAGTATATATAGCTACAGCACAGGAGGCTTCATTAAGATAATGACAAAGAGTACAATTTTTCATTAACCATCTAAAATTATAGAGTTCTAGCAGCACAGAAGTGAAAGGTGAAAGCCTTGTCTGTGCCTCACTACTTTAACCAGAAAGGCAGGAAATCCAGATACAAACTCATTAACTTTACAGTTGAAAAGTGAGAAGCAATTCTGCAAACTTCCATAGAACAGAGGTTTTCTAATTTAGGCAGAAAACTATCAAATTTTCTAAATTTCTCTGCTAAGGTCTGGATTTTATCTATTGACATAAGTTTGGAGGAGGAAAAAATAGTGCTGTTGAATATGTCAAGCTTCTTAGCTGTCTTGTGGATTTAAATTGACAGGGAAGACCCTTCCTCAGTGCATCTGACTTTGCCTTTAACAACCATTAGTGATTTCAACCACATCTGGACACATCTCAATGATATTATATCTAGCAAATGCCTTCTGAACACAGTACATGCAATGTCCCGTTTGTAGTAGTCTACCCTTTTATTATTAAATAAAGTTACTAAAGGACAGCAAATGGAACTGAGATGTTGGTACACAGATTGGAAGATGTGTCTGTAAAAGGGAAGTGAAAAGTAGTTTTATTTGGAAAATAAATGAGCTGCTGGTGTCTCAGTTTGGTCCTTGCCCTGTCCACCTTCCCTACCCTTCCTGCATTTTAGTACCTCATCACCACAACCAGCACTCTCCACTTAACCCTTTTAGCCAGGGAAGGCAAAGAAAGAACAAGAAATAACTACCTTTACTTCTTCCTCATCAAGTCAGTATGGAGACACTTTGTCACCTGCTCTGACACTATTTGTGCCCTATAAATTCTGAAATGAAACAGATGTCTCCAGACTCCAGGGACATCCAGAGGGAACTTTCCACAACCAGCACTCCTTACTTTGAATGTCTTTATGTTTTTATTACAAGGAAACAAGTTAAAACACAGAAGACAAAATCATCCACCAGGAGAATTATATTCCAGTGTGACTAACACATTCAGCTCGTCAGACCTCTTTATGGCTTTACCTCCAATTTAGAATGAATTAAGCAACTTTCTGGGTGTGTGGGGTTTCCAAGTGGAATGGAAATGATGAAAGGACTTATTCAAAACACTCATTACCAATCTTTTCCAGTACTCAGTCTATATCAACTATTTGAGTGGATACTGTAATTATTTAGTAATAAATAATTTAGGAACCACAAACTATGCCACGTCTGAGAAAGTGAATTCCCAGAGAGAACCAGGATGCTGCAGAAAACACTGTGAATGAAAATGAAGATTGTGGAAGAGAGAAGAGCTGGCTTAAATGATGTAAATTAGTAATATTTTTTTCTCTCTTTCAGATTTTGCAGAAATCCTTTTCCATGCGCAGGGAGTTCATTGATTTCTCAAAGAGGACTCTGGCTTGGTGGGCTGGAATAAAAAGTGTAAGCCTGCTCCTACCATAATTTTTCCTAGATAACAGAGATGTATTTGGACAGATCTCAGACCATCCCAGTACCTGCTGGTACTAGGAGTTGCAAACTTCCTCCTGAACTCATGCAGAGTCTGAAATCAGGGAATGGAAATCAACCCTTGATTTTGCAGTGTTGTGCTCATATTCACCCCAGAAACCAACTTCTGCCTTGATCTGCCCCATTTTTCCCTCAATATACATCTCCTTGTACCCTTCAATCTGAAGCCAAAGAAATGAAAAATACCACTACTTGTTTTGCCTTCTTTGAATGCAGTCCTGCTGCAATAGATGACATCCATATGGGAATCCTCAGTTGAAAAATGTGATTATCTGTGGCTGTCAACTGCAGCTTGGTTCCTGAAAACAAGAAAATTTGGACAAAGTCCTGTGCTCACTGTTTTCTTCTGGCTACTTCTATGCTGAGCCTGAAGGCTCTACCCTGACTCTATGGGGTGCCTAGGCTTAACCTGTTAGGTTTAAGCACAATTGCTACAGGCATCGCAGTTCAGAACTGGAACTCTTGAATTAAATATTACAGATCTAAAACCAGAGGACTTGGACTATAGGATCTCAAGTTACTAGGCTTATTTCTAAGCAGATGCACAGTAGCATCTGTCCTGGTTTGGGCAAGGATAAAGGTAATTTTCTGGTTTGTACTTTTGCTTTCAGCTAAGTCTCTTGTAAGTAGTTGCACTTGCTGAAATTAACAGCAAGTTTCTCAGACAGTGTCTGCTTCTAGGACTGATAACACTCGATGTTTATAGTTACAGCCAGAGACTGGTGTGCAGAGACAAGGACACTGCTCAGCTCTCAGGAACATTTTGCCTTCCAGAAGGAGCAAGGAGGTCCCACCTGAAACCCTCCTTTGGGGAGGACCAGACAAGAGAGATGTCAGAATTGACCAGAGTATTCCATCCCATACACATCATACTCAGTATAAATTTGAGGGATCACAAGGGTCAAACACTTCCTTTCTTCCTCCCTGCTTCCTTCAGCATCCTGGGAGGATTCCATCCGTCCCTCTGCCTGTGGTCCTTATCCCTGCCAGCCTGAATCTGTGTGTTCCTGCCTCCAGCTCCCGACTGCTGCTGACTCCAGGATTCCAGCCTGGACTTTCCCAGGGCTGCCCTGCAGCCTCGGTGGTGATGTGAGAGTTATTGGGAAAAAAGGGGGAGGAAATGCGGTATCAATTTTCCTGTATATTTGTATATATTTAGTAATTTTTCCTATTTATCATTACTGTTTCATTAAAGTTGTGTAGTTTAGTTTCCAACCCATAAGTCTCTCTTCCTTATTCTCTCTCTTTTCTTTATCAGTGAGGAGAGAGAGATTAATATAGAAATCTGTTATTGGGTTTAAATCTGTTATTCGGCCGGGCCAGTGTTAAACCGCGACAGCATCTCAGCGTGTACAAAGGCAAACACTGTATTATCCAAGGACACAAATCTTCCATCACCATCTCTGTACACTGCATGCAGCCATATTACTGAAACTAAGCTGAGAAAGCAGTATTACACACATCTGCTCTAGCAGGATTCATTACAGAGAAAATGGGACTGAAATCCCATTGTTGAATAGTGCAAAAAAAGCAGATAAATAGATCTTTTTCTTTAGCATCAGCATCTTTTTTTGGTTTAGAAGAGCCTACACTTGTCAGGGAACAGCCTGTCTTAAATCTGTTTGAGCATCTAGTGCATGGTGACTTCTTTTTAAATTAAGAAAAATTTAGTACTGTTTTCCACAGAAGAGCCATTTTCTTGCTGTGAACTCTCTGAACCACACTCTAAAATACTTTGTGATTAATATTATACTAATCAATAGTTACACATCATTAAATTTGCTTTTTAGTTCCATCAGTTGTTTTAGAAACTTGAATGAAAAATCAAAGATGGTGAGCAGGACCTTTTTATTTCATGATCTCTCAGCCCCCTAAGCCTTTCATTAAGCCCCTCACTAGAGGCCCATCCTGGCACCAGCTGGCTCAATAGCTGGGCTGGAGCCATTTAAACTTGGCCATCATGGCCATATTCAGAATTACTGACTACCAGAGATCATGGTTATCACCACTGCCTGACAAACAACTGGTTGCCACAACCTCATCTATGGAGTTGCACTCTTTTTGTTGCTGAATCTCATCCTGTAAATGTAAACAACAGATGCACAGCTATTGCTCTGTGTTGCTGGGCCCCTTGGAATAGAAATTATACTACCATCTTTTGACTGTAAGAAGAATTACACCTTTAGTCTCCCTTCTGTATTAAGTCACTGAAGTAAGTAACCTTTCTTAATTCAGCGACTCAAATATAAAAATAAATTAAATATGGAGACAGAAGAGGAACTGGGTAGCCTAGTTCTTTATAAAAAGCAATTTGGTTTGCACATACCAATAAGAAGGCCCATAATTTTGGGCAATCACAGTATCCCCATTAAAAAAAAATCACTATTCTTAAATATTTGTGTCAGTTACAGTACATCTGCATCATCTTCTAGTAAACTGTCTGGAAGCAGCTCCATGCTTCCTCAGACACTTCCAGACTGCATGACTAAAATGTTGCTCATTTTTTGACCAGGTAAGTACAGATTGGGTTTATTAATTATGGACTCTTTGATTTTCAATGAGTACTTTATATCTGGATCAATTCAGAAGTGATGGTCAGGACCACTTTCTGAAATTTGCAGTGATCTATACTAAGTTATATCAGTTCCTAGGGAGAAAGTGTCATATAGAATCACACTTAACTGTCCTTGTTGGAAGTCTTAGCACCAAGGATTCTTCCACTTCTACACCTAAACAAAGATCTTCTGAAACAAGCCAGAAACACATTGGAGAAGCTCATAACAGATATCTTCAGGGGCTGGTTATCCTACACTGTACTTATACCAAAAATTGTGGTATTTTGAAACCATGATAAAACACAGTACTGACATTTTTAGGTGAATCTCATGTATTCATAAAAGGCAAATTCCAAAGCACTACAGGTATGCAAATAAAAACCCAAAATAAAATGCAAAAATGTACATTGCACATTTGACATTAAGAATAGTTTTGGGAGTGGACTGTTTAATAACATTCCTCTTTATACCAACAAAGGTTCAGCTGGATATTTGACAAAAGAAACACTGATTTAATACTCTGTGATCTCCCAACAGCATTTTTGCCAATCCTTGAAAAGAAACCACTGGCATTTTGGGTGTGCATAGTTCAGTAGTGCTTTACCACTTTATAAATTCAGGGCAATATTTTGGTTTTAGTGAAGTCAATGGGATATTTGCGACAGATATGAGTGGAGTTGGGCTTTCATCCACAATATTTAAGAAGTGGGTCTGTAGTCTAAAAAAGGGCAAAGGAGAAAGCTTAGGGTCTTTTTTCCATTGCAAACAAAAAAGTTACAATAAACTCTAATGGGTAAACTGCCACTTGTCCTGTATAAGAACATACAAAATGACCTCTAAATGCTGAATGACAGGAAAACATGAAGAGAGAGGGCAAAACTGAATCAGAAAAGAATTCCAATAAAAGTTTGGCCAGTTATCATGCACAAGTAATCCCCAAATAGAGGCTTTTTTCAGTGACAATCTATATCCAAAGCAGTGGGTGTTTTGCCTAAGAGCTAGATCCCAGCTATAAAATGTATTCTAACTAACCAATGTATTCTATCTGCACTTGAGCTAAAATACAGGTAGATATAAAGATTTGGTTTGTTTTTGGTTTGCTTTTTTTTGTTTGGTTTTTTTTTGGTTTTTTTGCTTGCCTCTGCACCTATTTACTTTACTGTCTATATTTGGCTTACATAAATAAATTATCCTTCCACTTTTATCTTATGGGGGATTTTAGACTAGCTGGCAATAAATAAAACATTCTGCTCTGATGGGTGTGAATGATCATTAAGACCTCCCAGTAGGAGGTACTGGGCCCATATTCAAGGTGCCTGTACCCCATCACAAATCATCATACAGAATAAGGAAAATGGAAGAGGACCTCACTTTTCTGAGCTGTTCTGCCTGGCTGGGAAGCTGGCAGTGCAGAGATTGCCACTCTGGAGGAAACAATACCCCACTGATTAACACTGGATACCCCAGCATGCAAGAGACCCCTGGGGAGAATGCCAGGATCTTGGTTATCCTCCAGGCTTTTTCCATGACTCATGTCATAGGACTCCATCTGGGCCAAGCAGCACTGGGCAAAAACCCGATACATGTGTATCCCCAAACTGCATCAGACATATTTCAAATATTTGGTATTGAATGTTCCTGCTTCTTGCCCAGCAATGAAGAGATATGCTTCCTCTGAAAAAGTAGTGATCAGCCATAAGGCCAATATATGATAAGACTGCAGCAGTTTCCCATGCTTTCCTGCTTTAGGGGGCATTATTAGCTTAATTATCATCCCTCTTCTTTCCCAAGGTTATCAATACAGCACAAACATCCAGACAGTTGGAAAAACAAAAGTTTGAAAGATTATGCATTATGGGTTACATAAGTAAGTACTTAGTATCATGTTTGAGTAGAAAAGTATTTTCTAACAATTTTGAACTGTCCATCTACAGCACTCAACAGAAATATTTGTGGTGACATTCCAAATGTTCAGACTGTGGACTCCTTTGTATTTCACTGGGAATTCTGGATTAGACTCCTGCTGAAAAGACTAATCCAAACAAAATCAAAAACATTTGAATAGAAAACTGATCCATAGAATGGCTGTGTTCACTGCATGGGCTATGCAATATTTAATGATTTTTCATTTTCACAGAAGCAATTTCCATGTGCTCAATTAACAGCTAAAGTGAATTCTGAGATTCCTCTACCTGCCACAGCATGAAAGTCATCTACATTTGATCATAAATGCCTGGCAGATATATGTTCTGATACACCTTTGACTCTCATTCCATTTTTCTTGAAAAACTTGGGCTTCTTTTTTAAATCTGCCTACTTTATGCATATGTATTCAAGCTTTTATTCTATACCAAAAATACATGGAAAACAAGATGACAGCACAAGAAAAAAGCTGTGGAGTTCTTTAAAGAAGTCAGGGTTGGCAGCATATTCTGGAAAATGCCAAAGGGTTTGTGGAATAAATTCCATTTGGCAAGTCCAGAGATAAAAGAATCCAGCTGATTTCAAACACCAAATACACCACTAAAAAGTCTCTAAAATTGTAGAAACATCTTAAATCAACAAACCATATCATCCTCCCACACAAAACAAGAACAAGAGCAACAAAAGAACCACAAAACATTCCTATTTAGACAGAGTTCAATGCTAGCTTAAGTATGCCTGTTCCAGGCAATTTCTCAAAGAATACACTTATATACAACAAAGACTATAAGGCTGAGGGATTTTTACAATGCTTCAGGCTATTGGAAAGCTAGGCAAAGAGATGAAAGCTGTCATGATGCTGAGGAACCTAGGGTAAGGCATCAGGCTAAGCCATATGATGACTGGAATCCTTTGCAAAAGCATTTTCTATCCACTTGATTGCAGTCTTCCAATGACTGCATTGATAATGAGTTTCTGGTTTGGTGCTTGATTCAATGTTCACAGAAATTAGTTGTGATTCTACTACCTTTAGAAGGTCTTTGGATCAGATGTTGAAAGAAGAAAAACCATCTATTTATGTATCCTTTCTTCCAAATTTAGGTACAACCTGTTCAACTCCTTCATGACATTTAGAGAATGTAAAGCACACTTCTACCAAAAGTGGAACTTGGAAGTACCCAAGACAGGGATCATCTCCTTCATTGTAACAGAAGAAAACACTCAGAAGAGTTTGAAGAAACGGTGAGAATACTACTTTTTTCAATTCCAAAGAGAATCTGTATTTTCAGGCTGTTGTTCCTTGTCACTTCCCTTCCACAGAATATTCATGGTCACAGGTTCCTAGCTTGGCTCCTCACAGCCCATCTGGCAGAAGTTAATATCCTGCACAGTGCAGCAACTTGTGTGACTGCACTTCAAAACAGACTTGCAAAATGAGTGGGCCCTACTAAAACTTGAATGTATTTAATTAATTTTAAACAGACCATTTCATAGATCAAGGTTTGAAGTCACTCACAAGAGCACAAGTGAGAGTAAGGTAGCTTTCAGTAAACAAAGACAAAAGAGCCACTGAAAGCTACAGATAGAATACTACCCAGGGAAAACAGCCTGGGTGTCCAAAAAAACAGCCAAGAGTCTTTATGGAAAGAGCCTTCCCTGTAGGTAATTAACACTCAGAACTAACAATTTCATTAACTAAGAAGCCAAATGAATAAACATTCCATTGAAGTGCCTTTCATCTCTCTTTATCTCCTGGTACTACCACATTATCAGTTATGAAGAGCTTTAAAACTCACATTTCCAAATGGTAATTCCCAGTTAGTCTTTAAAAAGACAAGTAATAAATCTAAGCAAAAGCATTTCAGTAACTTTGCAGTATGAAAAATAAACATGCTTTGCCATTTCTCAATGCACACACACAGAGAATGTAAAAAAGACTTGTGTTGAAGGGGATGGAGTTAGAAGGCACAAATTTGGCAGGTAAGATGAATAAATAAGAAATGTCTTCCCATTTTCCAATTAAAATGGGATTTGATTTGACTGGTCTGGTGCAAATCAGTCATTTTGTCCTTTATCAAGTGTTTTCCCTCAGCTTGAGAGGAAGCAGCTAAGGAATATCATGCTGTGCTTGTGTACGATTAAATTAGCCAAGCAATTAAACATTCAGAGAAGAAACAGAACAGCCCTGTCTGTGACCTGTAAATTTTTATACTGTGCTTACACAGTGATGAACATCCAGTACAGTAAAACATGGCAGAGTCCAAGATCACCAAGGTGATTCACGTATCACCCCCACAGTCTCTGTAGTACATCCGAGTGAACTACAAAAGCTATAACATCACAGTTTTTTTCTATTCTGTAATCAATATAAGCACTAGAGCTTCAATCCACAAAGGGACCCTCACACATCCCATGGATCAAGCTGTTTATAATTAGTGTGAGAATCACCTCACTACAGAGGGTCTGTGTAATCTCTTACACATTACCTCAGCCCTATGATTGCAGATGTCTGACCAGCTCCAAAATGGTCTATGAAAGATTTTATCTTACACATGACATGATTTTCCAGTACCATACTTGGCCGTTAATTTGCCAGCAACTCCTTTTTCTTAGGAAAAAGTTTTACTTTTATCACATTGTTATAGCCCATTGCTGAAACAACACTGCACTGATTGAACCTCCAACTGACTAGAAGCACCTTGTAGTAAGCACACTGAAGCAACTTTTATGTTTTTCTCCTTAGATTTCTTTAAGAATGAGCTTTGTTTTTGATGCTCCAGTCTTCACAGTGCTGGACATTTGTATGCAAACACACAAGTTGCACAGAAGCAGAAATTGAGACCAGAGAAATCTTACACTGGTTGGACTGAATCCTCTCAGCATGTCTAATGTAAAGTGGACTAAAAAGAGACATTATCTTTATAGCAGATAGATCTCCTCCAGGCAGACTATTTTCAACACTTCCAGGAATTTAGTTCTTTGAGATTTTAAGAGCCAGTGTTGGGGCTGGCTGAAGATTTGCCATCTGACACTAATTTTGACCTTCTCTAATTAACAATCATTCACAAATATTTCTCAGTCTCGAGGAACACATTTTGTTCCTGTAAGCTTTTGCCAAACAGTTTGGTGGCCCATTTTGCAGATGGTGGTTGCAACATAACAGCTATTATTGAATTATGTGTATGTTTTTCAAACATTGCCTTTTTCGCTGTGTGGGTAGCTGAAAGTTCCATGGAAAATAATCTATAGCAAACAACAGAGAATGGATTTCCACAACTAATCTTTTGGGATTTGCAAACATCTCTTTGCCTGTTCCACCATTGTACAAGTATTAAAGACTGGCAAACAGCAGAGTCACCACAGTCCTCCAGAACGTTGAATTAAAATTATTTAATTGTTATTATATTTACAAAAGTTCCCTTTTCTGCTACCTTGCCAGCCTTAACCACTATTTTCCATTGCACCAGTGGCTAAAAATACTGCAGCAGACCTATGCCAATGGCCTGCAGGAAAAATACTAATAAATAGGCTTTTCTTCCACCTTCCACTAATATGCAGTCTGGAGGATGCACCCACATTCTTTTCAGATGAGGGGGTCATAATCAATGTTGTTAGGTATCTCCATTTGCCTACTGCAAATGTCCAGACTCCAGGGGCTTGCCTTCCAAGCAAGCTGTGAGGGCACATGGACTTCAATTCCATGGAGCTCCTTCTGGCTTCCCATCTAGTGAAAATAAACATATTTTGAGTTCTTGTTCAAAGAACTTTTGTAGTTCTTGTAAAAAAAGTTTTTATAAAAAGAACTTTTAATTATTAGGACCTGGTGATAGGGGAAATAATTTAAATTTAATTTTTTTTTTGGGGGGGGGGGGGGTTTGCAGCCCACCACTGCCACAAGGGCCTTGAAGATACAGTCAGATGATATTTATAAAAATAAAAAGGCATGTGAGTAATCCTTCTTACTTACAATAGACATTGTTATTCACAGCAGGATGAGAACTACAACAAAGCTTTGTATAAGGTTACTGATCACAGACCTCTGTGAGACCGTGTGTTAAATCTGCTTTTAGTAGTAGGAGTCTCACAGTATAAACACCTGCTAATATCAGGCTCAAGACAAACCACCTATTCAGAAATATTCACTCATTTTGGAAAGGTTTACAAGGGTGGCTGATAAGAAATGGCTGTGCTTCACTATGGAAGGCAACCAAGGTACTACAGAAATAAGCCTTTCACTGCCCCAAATGGCTTCTTCTTCGTGCCCTAATGCTTTTGCTCCATGGTTAAGCTACTGAAAAGACTGAGTACTCAACAAACCTGTCATCACAGCAGGCATTTAGCAATTCTGAAAATGTTAGCAGAGGCTGAAGATTAACACTTCAAGCCAATACCCAGATCTGAAGAACACTTTTGACTATACAGTTCTATGTCTCCAAGATCACAGTCACACAGAAAGTCAGCAGTAGAGGCAAATTCTGTTGCTCCCAAAGATGTTTCTCCTTGAGAGCAAGTGAAAATACGAGTAAATGAAACAAGCTATACCACATGCCTTGTTTGTTCAACAAAACTAGAAAGAATAATTTGTCTGTGGAAAGCTGTTCAACAGAAAGGCATCTGTTGGCACGACAATAAAATACACTAATGAGCTATTGTGTAGAAATACAAGAATAAAACACAAGGGAATTATTATAAGGACAGCACTTCAGAGTCACATCAAATGTGGTTTGTTAGAAATAGGAACAAATAACCTCTTCTCTAACTTGGCTGAACTTGTAGCACCAACTCTTACTTAAGGGTAGTAACCAAATTTTCCAAAGACCTGAAACAAATAAGAGTTGCTTTTGTTGTAATGCTCCCTCTCCAACTTTTCAGGAATATTTTAGGCCTAGAAAATTTACCAGTTTTGATTAATGGGTTTCATTTTGCCTGCATTCTTTGACATCCTGCAGATACATTCTTTCAGTCATATAATAACTTCTGTTTCACTCTCTAATCCTTTTATTTTCTCTTCATATAGGCTTCAAAAATAAAGTTAAGAGGACAGAGGGTTATGGTTTTCTACTTTCAAGAAAAAGGATAAAAGTTTTGAGTGGAGATGAAAGAATTAACACCTACTGAGAAGATAAAGAACTCTAATAGCTGAAGTTCTCCACTGGCACATATCATAGAATCATAGAATAGGCTGGGTTGGAAGGGACCTCAGAGATCATCGAGTCCAACCCTTGATCAATTACCACCACAGTCACTAGACCACGGCACTGAGTGCCATATCGAGTCTCTTTTTAAATATCTCCAGGGACGAAGAGTCCACCACCTCCCCAGGCAGCCCATTCCAATGTCTGATCACCCTTTCTGTGAAAAAATTCTTTCTAATATCCAGTCTGAACTTACCCCGGCACAATTTAAGACCATGCCCTCTTGTCTTACTGAGAGTTGCCTGGGAAAAGAGACCAACCCCCGCCTGGCTCCATCCTCCTTTCAGGGAGTTGTAGAGGGCAATGAGGTCTCCCCTGAGCCTCCTCTTCTCCAGGCTGAACACCCCCAGCTCCCTCAGCCTCTCCTCGTAGGATCTGTGTTCGAGTCCCTTCACCAGCTTGGTTGCCCTAAATGTTAGCTTCTTTGCATAAACTAGACACATTACACAGTTTGGGATAAGATAACCTATGAAAAAGTTAATTTTAAGAAGGTAAAACAAAGAATACAGCACTTAGTATACTAATGAAGGACTAGACAGGAGCTTTACTCCTTTTAATTGAAACAATATTAAGTTACATTGCAAGTCATGTTCTGAACTGGTATTTTTAGAATCAATTATGTTAAGAGGTTTGAGCTACCTGAAGATTAATCTTTCAGTCTCAGTGAAAACCAGCTGAATAAAGCAACTACTCTTCTATAAAAAATTTAATTCTTCAGCTAGAGACATTTCAAAAAACGTCCTTTTTATAACCTTCACTGTCCTAGAGGACAAGATGATCATCTGATTGCATTCTTGCTCCTGCTAGCAAAAACTAAGACTACACAGAGTATGTTTCCTATTTTAAATGAATGAAGGCTTTCAGGAGCTCAGGTTTCCCTTAGTAGTCAGTCCTGCTAAAGCAGGGTGTTTTCCTTCAGCACATTCATGCCCAAGCAGTAACCTGGACTGGTGAAGCACAAAGCAATGGAAAAGCAGAAACAACTAAATGTGCTTTTTTTTATAAATGTTGAAATGATTCCTGCATCTATGAAGTTCAATTCCAACATACCTGCACCTGCCACTGGTGTACGCATGAAAGAAGAGTAATATCAAGAGCATTGGCTTCAGCTCTCAAACATTTTTCAAACACAGGGCTCACTGATGCTTCTGCTGCTTCAACACAGCGCAACTGTACTCAGTTCAGCCTCCTTTAAGCCACTGTAGGCATAACCACATTGAGGAAGACAGACCACTAAAAATTAAGTCCTTGGGTGACAGGCTCTTTCAGCCACTCACCATACCATCCTGTTTTGGTAATGAGACCTTTTGTAGAAAGGTTACTAAAAATTAAGTACTTTAAACTTGTTACTGACTTTCCTACCCAGAAAAAGAAAATGTAAGTATTTTAGTGCAGTAGCTGATTAACCAACTTTCAGTGGAATAAGACTTTTAATTTAATTCTAAATGTTTGCAGTTTGTATTCTATTTGAAAACCTACTTTTTCCTTCTTCAACAGAACGTCATTTGCCTTGTTGCCAGGGCTTATTTTCACCTCAGAATTGTCACAATACTCAATTCTTTAGTTTTGCATTTTTCTCCTCCAAGGGCATTCTTCTGTGAGCTCAGAAAGACTTTTTTTCATTATATAGTCTCTTTTTTGCTCTCTTTTTCCTCTTAGACCCTCCTCTCTTCTGTCATATGTACTACAGATGATTGTCTTTTATACTTCTTCATACTACTTTCCTAGGGTTTTTTAATCAAATCTATCCCATTTTGTAAGGAAACATCCATATTGCTACTTCTCTCTCAGGCATATTTTTTCATCCCTACATAGTTGTCAAGTCATTCCCTCTCTTTTGGTCTTTTTTCTCTTCAGCCTCATATTGCTTTCCTCTGCTCCCATCACTGTCAAACTGATAAATTGTTTCTGGCATCCAGCTGGGCAGAACCCATTTATTTGAAGTCAGTATCCATTCACGATATCACTGTCCTTTCCTAGTGAGACCTGACTCACATTAAAGTCCAAGAATCACTGACTCACAGCTATTTAAGACTAAGGAGATGCCACTGTGGATGCAACCTGCTCTTAGGTGATGCAAGATATCAGATATTACAACATTTCATCTATACTAATCCTGTGCTGATTTCCAGAACAAATGCAGTTTAAAATTTCCATTCTGATTGATGTAACTTAGCTGACTCCAAATTGTATTTGCTTCAAAAGCTTAATCTCAGTCCTGCTATTGGGCCACTGGCTCTGGCAGTGTGATAGCAGTCATGTCCAGGCTACCTTCTAAACAGGTGAGTGAGCAGCAGGTGTAAAATCCAGTGGGTGTCTCAATTGGCAAAGCAAAGCTGTCAGGACAGTGCTCAGAACAGGTGAAGAAGAAAAAAATGGAAAATCTACCTTTGCAGACAGAGCTAACAAATGTTTTGGGAACATCAGATACCCATTAGCCCCAGAGAGTTTAAAGACCTAGAAAGTGCTATAAATAAACTGTAACAACTAGCTCCAAAGACAGGCATACATGTTTTCCTCTACCAATGTTTATTCAAACAAATTAGCATACGTTAGATGGGAAATTGTCTCCAGAGCACCAAAGGAATTTACAACCTCAGATGTCCCAGGCCACCATGAGGTGGGAGCTGCTGGTCTCAGCTTAGCTGGGCAGGAGAGGAAAATGAAATGCTAGCAAGGAGAGGCAGAGTAGTTCTTCAGACACAGTAGCCAGTAGGAGAGGCAGGTTTTAAAAGAGAGTTCAGCAGCTGGCCATGATCTTAACATTTGGTCCAAGTGAGCTGGACTGAACTTTCTCCACCAGTTATGCTCTAAGCTGTTTTTCTGGACCAAGGCTGCTGTCCTGCTCTAATTATTGTAATAATTCCACATTCCCCCTGCCTTGTGAAAATAATTTGGGTTTGTGGCTTTGCAGAGAAGGCTGCTATTAAAACAAAATCAAGCTCATTAGTGGTAGCAATAGCATTAACATGACCGCAGCACCTTTAAAACCTAAGCCATGGCTCAGGATTCTGGTGTCCAGAGGCTGTGCTGAGGAGGATGAAAAGATGTAATGGAGTGCACACTCCGTATGTCACAAGACAGAAGCACTGCATCTTTCTCCAGTTTGCCAATATCATTCAGCATTTCACATTTGGTTCTTTGTAGGGACATTTTCTGTTGCACGTTGAACACCAGCCTGGAGATCAACCCACAACACTGGAATATTGCTCATTACCTGAAGCCACCTTCCTCAGGGCAGAAGGGCAGAGCCTGCTGCAGGGAGAGGGAGTGATTATTGTAGGTACTCACATGATTCCCATCAAAATAATACTGCAGGAGCTCACTGTCCTCTACATACTCATCATTGGGATGCCTCTGTGTAGAAGGGTAGTAGCCTAGGTCTTGAAAGGACTTATTGACAAAACAGTTTGCCCAAGGTGATGTCAAAACTAAAAAAAACTAAAAGGAAAAAAAAAAAGTCTGTGGCAAAGCAGGAACTTAATTCATATTTTCATTCATATTTTTTTAGAATCCACTGTTCTCTGAACAACCTTTCCTTACATCACATTAGACTGGCATTCCATATTAAAAGCCAAGGTACAATTGTTTACTGAGCATATCTAATTTCTTCCTTTTTAAAAAAAAATGTAAGGTACTGCTATGCTACAAAAAAATGTGTTATTTCCCTTTTGTTTTAAAATAAGCCAAGAAGAGTTAGGGTTTTGGGAAAGACAAAATTCAAAGGGCCCGAATACTACAGAGTTGCATAGTTTAAAGAAGGACTGAAAACAGTTTGAAGTCTTAAGGCTTTTCCATTTTCTTAAGTGTGTTTCATCTAAAATAGTTGCACTATTTCCAAAGCAATTGCTATATCATCATATTTGTCCTTGTACTTACTGCTTTTCCTCCACAATTTTTATATGGCAAGCACAATTTTATTAACCACATTTGAAGAGAAGCTGAAACCGAAAGAGAATAAATGAAACATCTCACAGCAAGTGCTCTGAGGCTGCAAGAAAAACAACTCTGCACTGAAGAACCATGATGTGAGCCCTGTGGTTCCTGTGTTTTTTCCTTGGCATGACAGTGGTGCAGTCCATGTGCAGAGTCTGCTGGGACATCAACAGTCCTAGCTCAGCTGTAAGTTTCTCAGTGAACACACCAAGAAGCAGAGCTCTAAGGAGCCAGGAAAACATATTTTAAAAACCAGAAAAGGGAAGAGTTGGTCTGAAAGTCACAGAAATACTTCATTGATAAGGATGGACTCATAGCCTGAGCTTTCAATTAAATTAAAAGTGCATGTTCTTTTATGCTTAGATGGAAGTGCTCTATGAGCTGTGACTTATTTGCAGAGGAATTAAGTATTAGGTGAGGCTGGGAGACTAAATGATAGTGAGCTGGCCCACTTAAGTCCACATTCAAGGGAGTGCCTGGTACAAACCAAAGTTCAGTTTCAGTCTGGGTTCCTCTCAGATTTTCTTTTCTTATATTTTTTGCTGTCCCCACACACATTTTTTTTTCCATTCAAGCCAAATTTTCTTCTCTTACTTTTCAATTCTATGCCCAAACAGTTAACCTTTCTTCTTTGCTCCCTTCTCACCTACACGCCCCCCTCCACCACTTTTGCTTGCAGTCTCTAGAAAAGAAATCTTACAAACTGAAATGTCAGTTCTGTTAATGAAGGAAACGATAGTTCTGAATGAAACAGTCTGACACCTTATTTGGAGCCACTCTCAGTGAGCCTGGATCTGAATGCTGTCTCATTTATTCATCTAACAGTTCAATACAAAAGATAACCATGCTGATCATACCAGAAAGTACATCTGTGCCAGCACACTGTGGCTCCATACTTACTGGGAAGCACTTGAAAAACCTACTTGCACAATCTTGTATCATTGGTTATGCATTCAAGATCAAGTTTGAACACTGTTTACATGTTCCATTTTATAATCTGTTATCTTTGTCTGTGTGCTAAGAGAAGTTAAAATCTCCAGACCATCCCTTAAATCTAATAACAGACTAGCAAAATAATTGTGGATTGTGAGCAAAATATTTAACAGATACACTAATACGAATTTTCCATGCAGTAAAACATCGTGAAACTATAAGAACATAAATGACTATGCAAAATATTTTAGTGTATTTGTATCTTTTAGGTAAGGAGTCCTTGCTGAGCCAAGTAATTTCCTGTGTGAGCATTGCAAAACCAAGGAGAGCATTTTAATATTCAATATGCCCAACATGCAACTTAAAGCAACTCTCCTTTGAAACTGCAAAACAAGAAGAGCTCACAGATCTTGAATTCTCTCATCAATTTATGACCTGTCTCTGATGATGTTTCTCTGCTTTCAGACAAAGAGTAGCAGGCAGTTTGACAAAGACCACATTTAGCTGCAGACAAGAGGTAAATAAACCCATATGCCCTATTAACAAGACAGAAATAATTTCTCAAGTACCTACCTTCTCATTTTCTTGGTTCCAATTGCTCTGGAGACTTCAGCCTTGCAAATCTCCCCCAGCCTGTGTGATGCTGCAACAGACTCTCCAGTGATTCATTGTGGCAAACTTCCTCCTCTTCAACTTAGTATATGTGGCCAGTCTGGCTGAGGTGGGAAAAAACCCCCACCAAAACGAAGGAAAAATAGAAAAGGGGAGGCATTGACCAGAAAAACTAAAACCATCTTAAGAAACAGTGGGCATGGTTAAGGCACAGTGTTCTTTCATCATGTCAAAGATTTAGTTTACTATTGACTTTGGCTGTAGGTCACTAGGGTGCTTATGCCATACAAGGCAAAAGACATCTTGTCCTTTGATAGGATTTAAGGGTAATCTTCAGGAGAAAGAGTGAGAACAATTATTAGCATTTGGGGGTGTGATTGCTAATCCAGCAATGATGCATGACTGATTTATTAACTGTTTCACTGAAACAAATGGAAGAAGGTTCTGCCAAGAATCTGCCATTCTTTGATGAAGCCCACAATGTCTGAATCCTTTTCTAAGAGCAAAGCTGTGGCAAATGCTGAGCTTGTGTGTTTCGCAATCAGGGATTAATTCTGTCTTAATGGATAATCCCATACACCCACAGAGGAAAGAGTGATGCAGAGAATTTTTTAAAGCATGCAGAAATATACCTAGTGTGCTATATATATATTGAAAAACAAAGAGGAAGAAATATTTCTGCATGCATATTTCCCCTATTTATCAACATCATCAGTAGCTAAATTAGATCATGTCAAAAGTCATCCATTAGCACTTCCTTTACTTCTTCCCCTCCAACACCAAATCCTAATTCCACGGGTGGCATACCCACAAAAACAGCCAAACTGCCAGCTGTAGGCTACTCTTCAAGAGGGCTATGTGCCCTTGAAGAACACTGAAACCTATCAGAGAAGAAAATATTCTCTGCTCCAGTCTAACCATTCACTACACTGGAACAGCTGCATTAGCAGCTCAGACAAAAATCCTTCATTTGCAGCATTCCGTACATTCCCACCCCATAGGCACCTATTTGCATGTTGCAATCAGCAGCCCAGGAAAAGAGTTGACCCAAGTACAAGGATTAGAGGCAGAAGTTACCACCCTGAAGGGCCAAGTGTATAATTCTTAGCTCTCACAAATCCAGGTCCTTTATCACACATACCACTGAACCTTTTAAGTCAAATGCATGTCTCACTTTCAGAAGTCTTCCGAATTCTGAGTAACCTACTGATATAATCCTAAATGTTACCTACTCCCTATTATGGCTGAAGACAACACTGACATAAGAGCTGTAAAGACATTTCCATTATGTCTTTATGCCAGAAAGATTTATCTGAGTTGTCAGTCTAATTGTTAATTACTTTGCGTACCAGATACCTCAAAAACACGTCAAGATGCAAATCTTGCTTCAAACATTCCACATTCAGATTATGTAACAAGTGAAAATTGTTAGCTGGCAACAAGCAGAACTCAGACAGACTAAAACAGAAAGAATGAGGAGAGGAACACAGCCTATAAGAAATGCAAGGAGTTATCTAAGCCTTCAAACTGATTCATACAGCCAGAGCTCTCTGCATGTACGAATCCCACAACAGATAAACATCATTGCTGAGCTTTCTACCACATTTTTTTTCCACTCTAACTCCAGCCCTCAGATATAATGGAACATGTTATGAAGACCAAAATGCAACTCACTGCTCATTACACTGCAAAAAAACCTTCATTCAGGACTCAGTCCCTGGACAATTTGAACAAGGTTGTCCTTCCAAGTAGGTAGAGTTGGTAGGTGTGCAACCAGCATGCCATTACACCAAATCTGCATAGAAACATCACTTACAAGTAATCCAAAAGGGCTAAAGATTAAGAGCCTCCCAAAGCTGGACCTTCTTTTTTTTTCCTCTTTTAAATGAATGTCCTAGAAACAAACAAATAAACAGTGAGACATGAATAAGAAGAGTAAACTGTGGGGAAGAGGAAAAGAATCTGCATACTGCTGCTTTCTCAGCAAGTCTTCTCAGTTGCACTCTGGGCAGTTTCAATGCTGATGTAAGAGCCCTGCCTAATTCTCTCCACCTCACTTTGCTTTGGCTTGTACTGTGTAATGTTATATTGTGCTTCATCTCCACAATTAATCTCAATGCCTTTTTCAGACAGATTTGGACCTGTCCTCTGATAATTTATGAATACTGAAAGCTAGTCTGGGCATCTGAACATCTACTTAACTGAATGCATTGGTTTATCTTGGTTACATGGTGACCTTAAAAATCAATACAAAAATGACAGAATGTCTCAAAATGGCCATGTGTCATTAAAAGATGGGATAATGGCATCACATCGAGAAGTTTTCCCTTCACTTCTGGTCTAATTCATAAGCTTGCTTTTGCCTAAGGAAGGGAAAGGCCTAGAATTACATAGCTATGGGATAGCTTAGCAGAAAGAGGTACAAGAGCAGAACACATTTCAGGTGAAACAATATGGCAACTCTGTGAATTAATCTGGCCTACCTAAATCTCTAATGACAGGAGCCCCGCAGTTTAACAGGTTAAATCAAGTGAAAAAAATTTATCCTAACCATCTGGTTTCCCACAAAGTCTCCAAACCCCACTATAATCCCACTATATTGTCTTTAGTACAACATTATCTGTCAAAAATTAAAGTGATTTTGTTGGTTCATAAGGTATATACCTTGTAGAAATTAACTAAAGTTATAAATTTAAGAGTTGCTTCCTTTTCTTCTCCAGTGTAGATAGCATCTTTTTCCTTACATAGCTGGCACATATTAAGCACCAGGCAATTGAAAACACTGGGGCCTAATCAACTGTATTTCCCTCTAGTATCCCCCAAAAATACAGCACTCTTCCATTTTTACCTTACATTCACAGAAAGTAAAGTAGCCCTTCACTCTATTATCTTCTGTTTGAAGGCTCCATACAGATTGTTCCTTCAAAGCCTTTCTTGACTTCAAAGGAAAACACTCCTTAGCTGTAGTGCTTGATAAGTGAAAGCTCATGCTGGCTATTTGCAACTTTAGATACCAGAGTCCCTGGCAGTGCTACAAGGAATTGCAAACAGAGACACAAACCATCAAATTAACCAATATGAACACTATAATTGCTCAGCACCAAAAATATTTAAATATGAACGTTTAGATGGTAGATTGCAGGACTCATCATATTTATTGCACATGATTATTTTTTTTCTGCATGTATCAGACCAATCATAGACTTAGATATGGTATTTCTAGGATAAAAAAAAACAAGAAACAGACAAATAACCAAAAATGCATAGAAAAAAAGGCCTAGTCTATTGCATTAAGTACTGTAGCTGCAATATTCACTTCAATTTATATGGGAAGAAAAAATTTATCTTCCACTGCCCTTTCAGTGTCTCCCTTGCAAAAAAACATTTCAAAAAACAAAAAGCATCTTCAGGGCTGAACAGTCTTCACTTTTAAATCTTAATAGCTCTGTTCATCAATTACCCTTCCCTGCCTTCTGTCATCAGAAAGATTTGGGGAGAATTTGTCTCACTGGAAAGTGACTTTTCTGGAATAAAGTTCTGTGACTTTTCTTTATTCCACACTTAGAAAGAGAACATAGAAACATGGCCATGTTCTTAAACTAATTAATTGCCTTACCAGTAGACTTTGTGTAATGTCACCAATTCCCTAAAGACTTTCAGGTTGTTGTTGCTCAGTGCTTTGAAGCTGTGGCCTAGTCCAAGACAGGGCAGAGATACTGGAGTCACCTCAGTATCAGCTGCTACCACATCCAGCCTAGCTCAGCACCCAGGAACCCCCCAGGATGATTTGTCTCTGCAGCAGGTATACATTATGTCCTACAGACAAACCCTGCACATTTTCAAAGGGCAGCTATGAGCCTGATTGCTGTCTCAATTCTGTCCATGTAAATGAGGAATCATTTCCAGCAGCACTGCAGAACAGCTGAACTAGAGCCTGGATTTAGTGACATACACACAAAGCATCCATCAGCCCCAGTGCTCTTTTTCTCCCTGATTCTGTGCAGCAGCTAAGAAGCTATCTCATGTCACCCTGACTTGGGACAAGATTGGGGCACAGGAGAAAGGAGGGGGGGAGAAAGGGAGAAAGAAAAGCATGCACAGAGAGATCTGTCTGACAGTTAGGAAGAGAAGATAAATTGCAAGAAAAGGATCCAAGGCCTAGGGGAGATTTTCACGTTATCATTTGCAAAATGTTACAGCTTTGATCCATAATCCGTGTTCTCTTGGTCCTACTCCACCTTTTAGATCCATGATGTAAAAGCAATTGTTATGCTTTTTATCTTATTTGAAGTTAAAACTGCGAGTCTGGGAAGATCATGTCTTTATGAAGTGCTTTGCTCTTTCGTGGCAACATTAAAAACACAACTTTCCATGCCTGCATTTTTCTGTGGGAGGAGGATTCCTTTTCCAAAGCAGCCGATAGTGCTCACTAACACTCTGTTACTATGAAAGACCTGGAGATCCTGGACTAAAAACAACTGCAGAGTACCAGTACATACATTTTAAAACTCAAGGAACGGAGTTTGCCAAGCTCATATAGGATTACTCAAAACCTTCAATCGGTGCTTTTTTGCTTTAGCATTACCACACTGTCCCCAAAGCTGTGCCCATTTAATCTGTGACATGGGTGTACAAACAAGCATGGGAGAGCAGATGGGAGGATGGAGTCAAGAGAATGAAATTTTGTGAGAATCTACACAATGTAATTGATAGTGAGTCCTGTTTTAAGAGAAGCTAATCACGTTCTCATTTCAAAAAATAATTTGTAAGATGTTTAGTTTCCCTAGTGATTCATAATGTTGTGACACTGAAAGCAAAAGGTGGGATATGCTATGGAAAGGGGCAATGTTTCCTCTCCTGTTACACAGGAGCTATTCAAGAAAGGAAGGAAAGTGAGCTCAAACCTATGCTTCAATAATCACAGCATTTGCTGACTGGCAAATACATGCTGAGTGAGTGAAAAGGTTCAGGGATTTGACATCCACTGGCAAGAAGAAAACTCATCATCTGCATCCTTGCAGCTGCTGATACTCTGCCAGCACACTCCTAACTGATGTCAGAGGTCTAAATGAGGACCATACTCTGATAGTTTAATCCCAGGAAATCTGTCCTGAATTAATAACCAAGGGTCTAGCTTCCACAACAACTGCACACTCCTCCTCAAGCACAGAGAAGATTCCCCACCTTCCAATTCAGCATAGAGGATTCTGCAGCTCTTAAATCCTGGTGTAAAATTAGAACTTAATTTCAAGACAGATCTATTCACACATGTTCACCATCACCATGAGCCCTTAGTAAGTGGAAAAGAATCACCCAGTCCCTCAAATAAGCCGAGCTGGGCTATGTCAGTAGTAATTATTAAGTGCCAAGATACCAGCTTGGCACTGAAAAAACACATGTAGAATACATGAAAATACAGTAACAGCATTTCACCTCCCCTTCTTGTGTCTGTAAAGCTAAAGTCTGTTCAGCTTTCAGAGTCTCTTGTGGATATAATAATTTTATATATAAATGGAAAATTTGTTCATGACTCATCTGCCTTTATTACCAAGTGGATTTTTTAGTCCAATAGCCAGATGTCCATTATGTGGGCTGCTAAATGATTTACATTGATCAAGTAAGCGCTGTATGCAGCTCTTGCAGATTTTATATGCTGGCTGTACAGAGAATGAATGCTTCTTGATTATGCTCCAAATAGCAATGAACCCAATTACCTAAGCCACTAACTCCCAGTAAGGAAGTTGGGAATACAGCTGTTGCTTAACTATCTTACAGGAACACTTACTGTTTGGATCCTAAACTACTATCAGTGGAAGTAAATGTGAGATTTACATTAGTTAAGAACATGCCCATGAGCTCTAATCACTTCTTGTCTTACCTGTTTTTTATTTTCTTATGCTCTAGAGCTTGCATTCCAGTGAAAGACCTCACTTGACACCTGGGAAAGTAGAAAAGAATCCCATTCATTTGGGAAAATGAGTGATTTCTGAGATGGAGCCACAAAAATGAGGAGTCTGGAAAAAAAGGGTTAATTTGGGGGAGAAACGTAAGGACAATTCTCAGTCAACTCATGGTGAAAAACTGACTTCTATCACACACAGCCAGAATGAACCTTGGTATAAGGAATGAGTAATGGCTGAAGAGAAATTAAAAAAAAATAATCTGACTGAAAGCAACATGTGGAGGTAATGTAGTCCAAATTTATTTTCCCCACAGAGCTAACTTTGCATTGACCATTGAGATACTGGGCCTTGTCCACTCAAGGTTCAATGTGGGTTGAGAAATCATGTCTCTGGCACTGCTACCAGTTCTCTGCCACTCTCGTGGGGGATAATTTTTTTCTATGCTCAACTGGAACTTGCCTTGTTGCAACATACCAGTGTTGCCCCTTATCTCTTCATTGTGCACTTCTGGGTGCTTTCAAGCACAGCAGTTTTGTACCTGGTGACAGAGCAGAACAGTCACTACAGGTGCCCCATGCAGAGCAGTGATAGCAGTGGGCCTGGATGGGTGCAAGACCAAAGGGACATCACCACCAGAGGGAACAGCTGGAGTTCTACAGACTGTGAGAAGCTACAATTTTAGCCAAGAGTCTCACTTAATAGCTTATACTGCATTTCAGAGCTCTGATGCACATGTAATTGACATCACCACACACCCCTGCATCCATATCACTGCTGAGTCTGTGCTTCCGGGGACGACTTAAAACCAGGACTGGAATAACAGGAAAATCAGAGGAGGGTGAAGAACAAGCTTAATCTTTCAAGTTCACAAAGCACCTGTCATATAAAGCACCTTTTTTTTTTTTTTTTTTTTTCATGAGCACCAGAGAAAGTCACACAGTGTATCACACAATGAAAAAGCCTAAAGTGCCAATGAGATGGAAATCAGATCTCTCTGCCATTGTTCACTAAGCACATTGTGCAGACCAATGATTTAGTGACTTTCCATTTCAATCATTAATGACATTGCTGCCTGCACTCAGTGAGGTTTTAGCTCTTGCTCCAGACTCTGAGGTATATCCACAAGCACTTTCACCATTAAAAAACATGGCAGGGGGGAGGCACCCCTCACACACATTACATTGATGCAGGCCTCTAGACTCAGCATAGAAGTAATCTCTTAAGTGTAGCAACACAATTGATTCAATTAAAACCAAAATCTCTATTTAATACAGCCTTTTGCATGTGAAAATAATCTCAAATTATTTTTACAGATATTAATGGTTAAGGCTTAACCATACAGTGGAATCTAAGATGGCTGCCTGTACCTATCTGTAGGGCTCAGCAATGGGAAACAGTGCACAACACCAAAATGCAGGTTTCCCAGGTAGCAAAAGTTACAGCTCCAACTGCATAGAATCAGGCGAAACAGAAAGTAATTAATTATGAAACTCCTTTTTACAAAGGCGATTTGAGGATTCTATCCATATCCCTTTCTCACTGGAAAGAAAGATAAGGTGATTTAGAGGATCATTCTGGAGGCCAGTTTATCCGCCCATTCTCTCTCCTGCTCTGCATCTTTCAGATGACTTTGTACAGTGGCTAAAAGGGAGGATTTGAACAGATGGCTGTTTGCTCTGATAACTGCCTGCTCCTAGTCAGATTAATTGGTTACAACCCAGTTATAGATCACAGCTTGGTAAAATGATACAGTCCTTCAGTTACTCTTGACAGTCCATGTGAAGAGACTAAAATACATTCCTAAGAATGAAAACAGTTTCAGTACATGCTGAAGATTGTGCGAAACACATTGCTGCAGACTGCAGCATTTGCATTCCAGACAGCTTTAAAGAGTGTAAAATTTACAGGAATGTGAAGGTCAAATGGAGGTTTAGGGACACAAGGTGCTCATGAGGATCAACAAACTCTAGGATATTTGACAGAACAGTATCAGTGTCATGACTACTTTTTGTTTACCCAGGCTTTTGGCATCAAGCTGCTCGTGAGGCTCAGGGGCTGCAGCAGTATCTAATTTCATACCTCTTCTGATTATGCCAAGAAGAGATTCCCCTTCAGAAAGCTGGGAACATGCCAGAAGACTGGAGCATTGTACTGATACTCACTAAAGAGGAGAATGGGTTGATCTCAGTAATTGTAACTCTCAGTGCAAGGCAAGATAATGGCAAAAACCAGGCAATGCAATTAATAAAGAATGAAAGGATGGGAACATAAGTAGGGCTGGTCTACCTGATTACATGAAAAATAGAGACTGTCTCACAAACCAGGTTGCATTCTCTGAGACTGCAGAATCAATTGATAATGATAATAATGAAAGTAAACCAGCCTTTGTAGAGTGCTTTACATACGGCTGCAGGTTATTTTACTTTAAAAGACAATTATTTTACACCAATGAAACCACAATAAATGGACTACAAATTGACAACCTGGAAAACTCAGAAACAGTGGGAAACTACAAGTCAGCTGAGGAAGTTTCTAGTGGGGTTCTCCAGGGTTTCATTCTGGGTACACAACCAAGAAAGGTGGGTTTTTTCCGCTATCTTTTATGAAACATAGAAGTACATAACACCGGTATGTTTGCATGTGTGATACATGCACATGGATGTTTATTATAGTGATAGAAAAAATGTCCTGGTTTAACCCCAGCAAGCAACCAAGAAGCACACAGCCACTCAGTCACTCACCCCATGGGTGAGAGATGGTGAAGATGGGTGAGTGAATCTGAAGAAAGAAATAACATTTGAGGGTTGAGATAAAAACAGTTTAATAAGTAAAGCAAAAGCCAAGTGCTGAAGCAAAGCAAACCAAGGAATTCTCTTACTGCTTCACATCAACAGGCAGGTGTCCAGCCATCCCCAGGAAAGCCAGGCTCCATGACAAATAAAGTCACTTGGGAAGACAAAATGTCATCACTCTGAACATCTGACCCCTTCCTTTGTAGTCAGCTGTCCAATATGTGTCTTCTCCAAACTTTTTGTGCATTCCCCAACCTACTCATTGGTGGGGTGGTGAGAGAAGCAGAAGGGTCCTTGACTCTGTGAAAGTACTGCTCAGCAATGAGGGAAACATCTCTGCAGTACCAACACGGTTTCCAACACAAATCCAAAAGGTAGCCTCACACCAGCTACTATGAAGAAAATTAACTCTATCCCAGCCAAATCCAGCACAAAAAGAGTAAAAGAATTTGATCATAAGTAAATTCAGCTCAGTAACTCTGGGCCCCTCAGTTCAGGAAGGAGATTGAGGTGCTAGAGTAGGTCCAGAGAAGAGCAAGGAGGCTGTGAAGGGACTCCACCAGCACAAGTCCTGTGAGGAGAGGCTGAGGGAGCTGGGGGTGTTCAGCCTGGAGAAGAGGAGGCTCAGGGGAGACCTCATCGCTCTCTACAACTCCCTGAAAGGAGGCTGGAGCCAGGGGGTGGTTGGTCTCTTCTCCCAAGCAGCTCCCAGTAAGACAAGAGGGCATGGACTTAAGCTCTGCCAGGGGAGGTTTAGGTTAGGAAAAAATTCTTTACAGAGAGATCAGACATTGGAATGGGCTGCCCAGGGAGGTGGTGGATTCTCTGTCAAGAAAAGTGACAGTCCCTGTGCTTGTAGTGTGCTGCAGAGAAGGGGAGAAGTAGTAGAAGAGGAGACTTTTCTCAGGTCTCTGATTAAGAACTGGGGAGGAGGCAAAAAGAGCCACAAAGAAAGGGCGAGAGCTCAAGAAAACACTTTGCAGGAGAGGCCTATGGAGCATCAGCTGTTCAGGCTATCAAAAGGAAGACATAGAGATTACTTGGTTACAGTATATAAATGCTTCAAAAGAAGAATATTAAAATTATTAGAGGTTTAGCACAGCAGAGAGACACACACATCAAACCCCAGTGGCTCAAGCCAAGAAAATAATTTGTGAAATGAGACACAAGCTGTAATCTACAAGGTGATTAACCAGAGGAGCAAAAGTACCTGGGGGAAGATTTTTCATCTTGCTTGGTGTTTCCATCTGAAGACTGGATGTCTTCATGGAGAATAAATGCTTTAGTCTGAGTCTTCAGATCAAGGGAAAAACAAAACTGAAACTATGCCAAACCCACCATTTTTCAGCCTGTGGTGCTTGCCTATAGTTTACTTCAGAAGTTACATGATCCCTCTCACAGTGCTGAGATCCAAGTTTTTTATCAGTCACCCACACTCAGCCAAGATTCATCTTCTCCCACTACCAAGTCTCACGTTTCTTTACACATACTCCACATACAGGTTGATGAGTAGGCATGGCCATTTCTAATGCATGTCGGGAAAGAAAATGCAGCATTTTTTCAAGCAGGTATAGAAAAACGCAGGGATCTGCACATGACCCCCTTCCACATGATTAACAGCTGCTACACATCAGCAACACAGACTTTTGATTGCTCTCAATCCTGACCTCACCTCTTCCTCGGCTGCTAAAGGATGCAGCTTGCACCAGGCTAATGTATGTGTTTCACACTCCCTGCTTCTCAAATAAAATGAATGAAATAGATAACATTTTTATTTATTTTTTAACCTGAAGAGAAAACCCGGGATCACTTTTTAAATTTTTTTTTTTTTTTTTTTTTTTTTGGGTGGGTATTTAATCACATCCCTTCCTGTAACTTGGACGGAACCTCTGCCCCCGTGGACAAGAAAGCCTCCAGAAACACACCCTGTAAATCCCTCATCTCTTCCTCCTGCAAAGCAACCCGAGCCTGTTCGGAAGCGCAGGGTCCAAACGTGCCTCACGACGGACACACTCCCTCAGCGCTCCGCACTGCGGCCTCCCCCTGACTTCCCTCCACCCTGCGCCAAAACAGCTGCAGGATTAAACTGCAAACCCCCGGCGCCTGCCAAAGGGAAGAATCCCTGCGCTGGAAACGGCGGCCGGGCCTGGCCTCCCCTCCCCTCTCCCAGGCTCAGCTACACCCACACGGCCACCGCCAGCCCCGCAGGGAAATGGCGACCGCCACCCCCAGGCACCCCCGCGGCCATCCCGCTGCCGGGACTCTGGCGCCACCCAGCGGAGACCGCCTGACACCGCCGCCCGGCCTGGGGGTCAGGGGGGGAACGGGGTGCCGGTACCGGGAAAGAAGGGAGGGGAACCAGGTGCCGGTACTGGGAATGAAGGGAGGGGAACCAGGTGCCGGTACTGGGAATGAAGAGAGGGGGACCTGCTGCCTGTCCCGGGGGTGAAGGGAGGGGGACCTGCTGCCTGTCCCGGGGGTGAAGGGAGGGGAACCGGGTGCCGGTACCGGGGGTGAAGGGAAGGGAACCTCCGCCCGCCCCTGGGATAAAGGGGAGGGGGAACTGGGAATGAAGGGAGGGGAACTTGGTGCCTGTCCCGGGGGTGAAGGGAGGGGAACCGGGTGCCGGTACCGGGGGTGAAGGGAATCTCCGCCCCCTCTGGGATAAAGGGGAGGGGGACGTGCTGCCGGTACCGGGGATGAAGGGAGGGGAACCTCTGGTCGCCCCGGGGATGAAGGGAGGGGACCTGCTGCCGATACCGGGGATGAAGGGAGGGGGACGTGCTGCTGGTACCGAGGGTGAAGGGAGGGGAACTTTCACCCGCCCCAAGGATGAAGGGAGGGGACCTGCTGCCGGTACCGGGGGTGAAGGAGAGGGGGAACCTCAGTGCCGGGCCGCCCCTAGAGAAATGCCGTTCCCGGAGAGCAGGGCATTGCCACGGGAAGGATGAAATCCTCCGTCGCCTCTCCGAGACGGCGAGGAAAAGAGGAAATGGGCTTTCCTGCCAGCCCCAACAAGCAGTATTTCCTTTGCAGAGCAGTACCTCACATATCAAAGCAAGCAGCACCTTCCCAAACAGTAGACGAGATCCTATATGAGGGAGGGGGCTGTACCCCAAGAGCGAAGCCCCACTCGCCGCAGCCCTGCAGACCGCTGCCCCCTCACCCTCTGTTAATTAAACCTGGGCCAGGCGCTGCCATTAAGGAGCAGGAGGAGAGAAAGCTCTGAAGTGCTCTTTAAACAGTAAATGCTGTCTGCTAAGGGGAAGCCACGCGAAATCCCGGCTTTTTGAGACCTTTCTGATTGCAGAGGCTGCAGCCACTGGCCGCATCATCAGCCATGAACATCACCGCTGCTAAGCAATGCCCTGCTCCATGGGATGGGGATGCTCTGGGCTGGAGGTCCTTCCTAGCTTTGAGGGGACGATGCAGAGAAGGAGAAAAAAAAATTAAAAAAAAAAAAAAAATATATATATAACCTATATGCTATATGCCTGGTGCACATTTTTATAGAGCTTTGGGGTTTATGGGGAGGGTTTGGGTTGTTTGTGGTTTGTGGTTTTTCTGCTCGATTTTTTGGGGTTTTTTTGTTTTTGTCGTTTTGGTATTTTTTGTTGTTATTTATTTGTTTTTGGCTTTTTGGTTTTTTTTTTTTTCTTTTTTGCATAAGACTGCTTGAATTCACGCAGGGTTGTATTTTTTAAGGATGCACGTTTCAAAGTTTGCCCATCGCTAGGCATAAAGCAGCCAACCTGAGTTTTTCTCAGATTTTCCCCTTCTGTCAAATTAATCCATCCACGGAGTGAAAATACATTTAGGGTAAACAGTTTCTTTCTGTTCTGGTACCCAACCCAACTCTGACAAAAAAAAGTCAAAGGCAGCCCCTCCTCTGCCCCCAGCTGTGAGATCTAGACCTGCAAATTTGCTACATAATTAAAAAAAAAAAAAAAAAAAAAAAAAAAAAAAAAAAAAAAAAAAGCAATTTTATTCTAAGAATTGCTGCCAAAGCTTAGTGGTAGGACCACACTGAAGTGGGTGCAACAAAGAGATAGAACAGTATCTTCAGATGTCTTTGGATGCATTGCCTTCTTCAACCACTTAACTGATATAATGAGCTAAATAAAAGTATATGGGGGTTTTTTATATCACAGAGCTGCTGCTTACAGTAGGTGAACTCAATTTTTAATGTAATGTCCTAAACCCTTATCTTGACTCTTAATGTCTACCGTAACTAAGTTGTAAAATCTAATGGTGGCTTAACTGCAGACTTCAAACTTGGTCTGAATTCACTCCTATTCTGTCTTTTTCACCCAAGAAGCACAATCCTTCCCCCATCTCTTCCTAAGGTGTCCTCGATCCTCATGCTGCTTCCCTACCTGAAGAACCAGCAAGACAAATCCTTTCTTCCTCCTCTCATTTCTTTCCACTACTGTATACTCCTGTATTTTTATGCTACAGAATCACCTCAGCATACCTTTGTCCACGTCATGTTTTCATAGCAATGAACTGATTATTATTCACAGGGAAGACAGCATCTCAGTGTTTCAGTTAGTGTTTTGGTTTTTTTTTTTAGTACATTCTGTAAATTTTATAATTGTCTTTTTTTGGTTACCTACAATGTGATCTGATGATCTAATGGTTTTCTCAGGCCTTCTCAAGGCCTTTTGCTTTTTATAATCCTCTTTCAAATCCTGAAAATACTATTTTTCTTAGCATTGTTATTTAATACTTGTTTTTTGAACCCTGCAACATCTTTCCTCTGGAGAGCAGAATGCAAATACACATTCCAGAGCAGCATGCTCTTCTCCATCTGAAGGGGCACCACCTGAGGTATCCAAGAAACATTTTTCAAAAAGCTCTTTTTCTATTAGTTTATTGTGTCAGTGATCCAACAGCAGCTGGCAAAGAAGTTGTTTCTCAGGTCTCTCCCTTGCAAATTGCTGTTAATGGGCACACATACCTTATACCCACACAAAACCTTACTTGGTGGGCTGTGTGGGTGGACCTGAGCCTGCATTTCTGCAAATACTTGTGGGCACAACCTAGTCACATTCTTACGCTTAACATGTTGTCTTAAGATACACTTAAGAAAAATGCACATTTCAGGTAATTTTTTTGTCTCAGTTTTACATCTCTTAAAAGGTAGGGACCATCTTGTCATCTCTGCCTGTTCATTGCTTGCCACATTGGTGTCACAGCCTGCTGGAAGGTCTGCTAAAACACATGAGCAATGACAAGTGAGAGTTTGAGGCATGGAAGCCTCATTGTCAAGGTTTCTCTGGAGGTAGGACACAAACCATCGCACAACTGACACACGTAAGAAAAGGGCTGGAAAGAGTGTTTTTCAGTTCTGATTACTCTGGAGAAAACAAAGGTGGGTTTGGGTTTTATAGATGTCATTTTCAGAACTGCTAAGCATCTATAATACCCTCGGTAGCCCAAGGGAGGTGAGGTTCCTACATACCTGGAAGCAGTAGTAGCACTGAACTTGTTCTTAGTGCTGCTTTAGAGATGGAGATGGGAACTTTGATTTCACTTAGTGTATGACTGACGGTGCCATTTTAACAGCAAAATCTCCCATCCACATGCTTTTAAGGAATGAAGAGACAGAGCCTGTCAGGTGGATTAGCCATATGTCAGCTCCCCAGTGCACTACAGCAGAGCCCTCGTTAATCTGAAAACTTGATTGCTAGCCAAAGGGAACAATTATATAACCTAGAAATCTCAAAGGCGAATAGTACAAAAACAAACAAGAAAGAACAATCAGCCTTACTTACACATGTGCACATTTTACTGCAACTCTTAGGCAATCAAGATTGTCATATAATTGGCTTTTTTTTTAACTACAAAAATGATGGAAGGGTTGCAGTAATTAAAAAGTGCAGGCAAGATGTTGAAAGATGATAAATTACATAAAGACAAAGTGCAAATGAAGCAAAATCTTTACAAGTATTTATTTGCTTCTCAACAATGTAGCAAATTTGTGGATTTGCTGTTTGCCTGTTCTTGGCTGTCATTGAAAAGCCAGTGTCAAACTGATCAGAGCTGTCAGGGAAATTGAATCACCAGAGCAAAAAACGACTTTTAAAAAATGCTGTTGAGTCCCAGAAAAGATACAAGCCATAGGAGTGGGGCTCCTCACCAAGACAGATTGTATGGGCAAGTTCTGTGGCACATGCCTGAAGTGCCATGAACATCCAAAGCAAACTCTGGAAAACTGACAACAGAAGAAAAAGGCACAATAATATTATTCCTCCCACATGGGTAAAGGAGATGATAGTGCAATTTATTCAGCTTATTTATTAGGACAGTGCCTAAGGCCCCTCAAGGTGGGGCATTATTATGTTAGGCACAAAAAAGCAGAACAAGCCCCAAAAAGCCTGATACACCCATTGTATGAAGGAGGAGAGGAAAAAAATATAAGCTGAATGAACTAGTTGTCAAAGTGAGGCTTGGATGTTACTCTAGCTATTACTGTAAAATCCACTGGAAATTATCCCAAGAGGAAAGAAAGTGTCTACCTAGGTATCTTGCAATACCAGCACTTCCATACTGCCCCAGAGCCATCCTCCAGAGGCCTGCTACAGAAATAGAAGTCAGTGCTAAATCTCACAGGCAGGTCACCAGACTGTGATAAACTCCTAGGACATATATACCTGATCCTCAGGGCTGATATTCCACTGAACAACTCTCAGGAAGCTAATGATCCCCCTGCTTCAAGGGTTCTGGTAGCCAGCATCCAAACCTGGCATGCAGTTTAATATCAGATATCTGGACATCCAGTCTTGTGCCTATTGTCTCCTGTCTCCCATATATTTGCAACATGTGGGTCGCAACCAATTTACCAATTTATTTGTATTTGCAGTTTCCATAGGTTCTTTTTTTTCCTTTTTTCTTCACAAAGATGTCCCAGATTGCACAGATCTCTAACACTTCATATGCACATTTCTGAATTTACCCTGAATATATGGCACTGCTCCTCACTGGCACGGGCAAATCTTTTATGCTAAGTGCTGCTATTAAGAATAACAATTGTTATTTTCTGTTCTTTTGTATCTTCAAAGCATTGAATAAATTAGTTAAGCCACTAGAAAAGCTTTTCTAGAAGAATTTCAGATTTAACAAAGTCATCCATTTGCTCTGTGCCTAAGCCTCAAGACACTGCAGTGCAGCTGCAACGCTAATCAGAGAAATGTCAGACCTGACTTAATCTCCACTTCAGCATATGTATGCATACACAACTCTGTATATTAAATATGTGTGCTGTCCAGCTGAGGTCACAGACAGTGGACACTGTAACTTAGAGAGTTTTTTTACATATGATGTGCAAAGAGTGATTTCAACGAAAATAACCCTTAGTTTGGATTAAGGGGTCAGAAGGAGACAACCGAAGCAAAAGATTAGTGAGAGGGTGTTGTGTGTGATTTTATCTGTATTAGCCTGTTCTGAGACAAGATGTCTGGCAGGCTTTCTTGCCAACTTCAACACTGAGAGGAGGCAGGGAAGCCAAGCGCTTGCGTGCCAGTCTCAGACTCAGAAAGCCCATGCCCTGGGAGCTGCCAGCTGGGAGGCACAAGGTGTACTTCTCTTCCCCATCCCTCTCTCTGCTTTCCCACCCATTGCTACTTCTGTAGATCCTGAACTCATCTGGAGAGCAGCTCTTTTCTTATTCCATCTATGCAGGGCAGAGCCCTGAGCTCAGCCGGGCCTCTAGGCACCGGGTTAATATATATAATAATAGTGTGGTACAAAAAAACAAAGGCATAACAGTTTCATGACGGAACGCATCTCAGATGAGTTAATGTGTGCAAAGTACTTTGAAGTTGAAAGGCTCTGCAGCATGTAAAAGCTGAGCATTTCTTTCATATGGATTTGTTGATCCTGAGGACTCAGGAAGCCACTCCAAACATGCCTCTACTCAGCAAAGAGGAGAGTGCAAAGCCCTGCCACACACTTCCAATCTCCAAATGGAATAGTATGTCCAAGAAATTCCCATTCAAGGATGTCATTAATAAGCCCCATGTCATTATAAGCAAATAGCCATACTTTTAGCACCTCTCTATATTAAAAATGAGCACACCTGAGGAAAAATGCAAATAGGCTTTTCACAGTCCTGCTGGTTTTGGCATTGCCTCTTCTCCGTTGGTTTGACTCACACTCACTTTCTGGATCTGTCTTCAGTTGCCATGTGAAATACTAAAATTCAAACAAAAAGTGTTACCACCTGACAACAGGTTGATATAAATCTCATCCATTCTGGCTCCTGGAGCTGAACTGACTCTCCAAGGTTCACTGAAGCCCAGCTGATCCCAGGCCAGGAATAAAGAGCATTTTGTGATTCCATATCCAGGCTTGTTGGCCAGGTCCTTTTCCAGGGCCTGAGCTGAGACCCAGCCCAAATGCTCCTCAGATTCCAAACCCAAGCTGTAACTTAGGATCATGCATACTTTAGTTGCTTTCACACCTCACCACCTCATTTGGATTAGTATTTACTGTGTTTCAGGAGCAGGGAGCACCCTAGCTCAGGATTAAGGACCTGTTTCATGAAGTGCTGCTCAGGCACACCCAGTGGTGGTCCCAGAGTTCATCTCTTAGATGAGACAAAACGTAGCGTCTGGGCTAAACATCAAAAAAAAAAAAACAAAAAACAGAAGGACTGCAAGAGACCAAGGGGCTACATACTGCAGCTTTCTGCTTGGTTTTGGTGGTTCTGCATCATTTCAACCCTTCTGCACTGTTTTGTGTATGTATTACTATAGAGATCCACGTCAATATGCATGCATTTGAATGCATCTGTTCAAAAGGAAAAAAGCTATAATTAAATACGCCACCCACGGTCCCTGTATCCTGTCACGGCCACATCTTCCCACAGACAGTGCCACTAGGTGGAGCTGAGCAACAAAATTCCTCCCAGGCCATGTGCAGAGCTGCAGCATCAGCTGCATTGCCTAAGTCACAGGTTTAAACATGTTTTCTTGCTTACCGGGCACTAATGTTATTTCCCTGGCCAGTTGATATAGGGACAAGCTGTGGCGAATTGACATGAAGAGATTGCAAAACTGCACTCCCCAACCATGCTGATTCACCCTTAGCAGAGGATGATGTCACCCCGGGTAGATTTGGCAGCTAGAAATGAATTTGGGAAATGAAAGGAGGGGCTTCTGCATGCCCCACAGTTTGCAAGGTGGAAAAACCTCCTCTCTGATATGTTTCTTTTGCTCATCTTGGGAACAGGAGGTCTGGAAGCTCGTTACCTTATGTGAAATGCATGCACTCATCATCAGCCTCCCAGGAACGTGGGAGAAAGGCGGGAAGAAATCTCAGCTTCCCTGTGGTTGCTTCTCCAGACTTCTGACTGTAGCTGCCCCAGGAGGACATACCTGGCTTTCAAAGGATCCAGTGGCAGCAAGCTGGATGTGGAACTGCCTGCCTCCCCTAGCAGGGAAGAGAGAGAAACACAGAGAAGATCAGTGCTAAATTACAAACTCAGGCTCATGCTCTGGACAGAGCAGAAATTCCTGGGCAACAGTCAAAATCAGCAGGCGTAGCTGGTAGCAAAACAACTGCCTCATCTTCCTCAGGCAGTGGTGATGAGAGGCTAAAAACTGGTGCTGTGGAAACACAGCACAGCACAGACACCCAGCCTGAGAGCAGTGACATTGCCAGGTCTTGTTTACCCAGAGTGTTGGCAGGGATCTGTCTCCATCTTTGAAGCAGGCAGAGTTAAGTGTGCTCAGCTCTCCACACCAGAAGGGATGCTGACACCATACGGGTGGTTAAAACCATCCCATTTATTTTGTAAACAGATTCACCTGTAAATGCTTCCATACCAAAGCAAGCATGGCAGTGGGAAATCTGCTCATAACTTCTTAGAAATATTGTAGGCAGAGGAGGTAAATGAATGTAGGAACAAAAGGAGAAAGAGGTAAAAAAATATATATATATATATTAGCAAATTAGGTAGTGGCAGCATCTAGAGACTTTTTAGGATGCAGATTACAGGCTAATTTGGAATTACATCTATTGACAAATATCATGGACTGTGGTGAGCTGGGAGCAGAAAGCAAATACAACCACAGCTTGTAACATTTAACATTATTCAGGTTATGTGATGAAATGGGAATAGGGATTAGCTGAATCTGCTCTACAGGTCTGATATGCCCTTGGAAGAAACTAGTGAGGAAACAGAATGATATCTTAAACTTTGCAATGCACTTATATTACGTATTTGTGAGAGAAAATAAATCATTAATAACTAGTTGGATGAATCTGCAAATACTCTGTCCAGACCTAAATGCATTATCCAAAATAAGCCTCTTTTTGTGTTTGCTTGATACACTTGTATTTATCAAGTGGATATATCTACAGAGATACACTATATTATTTTTCACTTTCTTTATTCCAAATGTGCGTCTTATTGTGGTAACCCCACTTTTAGACTATTATAAAACAAATGCTTTCTACATCCCAGCCCTTTTAGAGGCAAATATCTGCAGGCAAACACACTTAAGATGTTTTAACAGTATATTATGCAAAGTGGGTCATACCATAGTAGTTCTCTACAATGGTAGCCAAGTGGCTAAGCTGTCAGAGGACCACTTTTCTCAGGTCAACAACATTAAGATGCTTTTCAGCCAAGGTGTGTTAAAGCCTGCAGGAAAGGGTGTGATATGCTCACAGAAGTGTGTCTGTGGCCAAGGTGTTCCCAGGAATGTGGGGTGAGTCACCTGTGTCACATTGCTTATCTACCTGTGACAGGTGATATTTGGTAGCTATTACTAAACAGAAGTATGAGTGAGCCTTGCTACATGCAGGCACTGAAGTGTGACGTGACCATCTGGCACCTTACAGAAAGCTTCAAGGAGCACAACTGAATTGATACACAGGACTGAAGCTGTCGGATTATAGCTGGAGAAAAAAAAATGGGCACCCTGTGTCTCATAAACAGTTTTGAGATGGGTGACTTTCAAGGGTCTGGCCACATATAACCCCACTCCAGTGAGCAAAAATAGATTTTTAACGATTTCTGATCTAGTCTGCTAATGGATTTTGCCTTTAGAAAGAAAACCAGTACTTACTGTAGCAGAAATTTGATGTTGGGAACCTGGAAAACTTTTTTTCTACTGTGTTAGGTTTAAGGCAAACTTAGACAGCATTCTTAGCCAAGGGTTACTCAGCTTTTGACTTCAGCTGTGCTACCTGACTTAACCAAATGGAAGTCCTAATCAGGTGCTGTCACACTAAAGCCTCCTTGGCCAACCTCTAAAACATGCAGAGGTGCTCTGCTTCCCATGCCTGCGCTACTGAGATTTGCTTCCAGACCTGCTGAGACTTGTCATCCACCCAGCACTCTCCCACACCAGCCTCCAGTCAGACCTCCCAGCTCCCCCAGGGCACCCTTTGGAGAAGGAAAACTCAGGTACCCTCATGCAAGCCCAGCCTGTCACCTCTGTGGTGCTGGGGGAGCTGGACCTGGGTGGCACTGAGTCCTGCATGGAGCAGGGTAGCCCAGGCAATACTCTGCACACCATGCAGGTCACAGTGTGCCAAAGCCTGCCCCGAGCACAGATGTGACCTGAGATGGGGCTGAAAGCTTCGCCTCTGCCTGGTAAGAAATACACATTGGCCTCACACTGCTGGGAGTCCTCTCCTTCTCTCACTCCTACTCTCCCCAGTTTCACAGGGGCTTCTAGCAGCCAGAACTCGTTACAACTGTCCAAGAGTTCTATTTGACCTTGGCTCATGGTAGATATCATAGAATCATAGAATTGGATGGGTTGGAAGGGACCTCAGAGATCATCAAGTCCAACCCTTGATCCACTACCGCTGTGGTTCCCAGCCCATGGCACTGAGTGCCACATCCAGTCTCTTTTTAAATATCTCCAGGGACGGAGATTCCACTACTTCCCTGGGCAGCCCATTCCAATGTCTGATCACCCTCTCTGTAAAGAAATTCTTTCTAATATCCAACCTAAACTTCCCCTAGCACAACTTAAGTCCATGCCCTCTTGTCTTGTTGAAAGTTGCCTGGGAAAAGAGCCCAACCCCCCCCTGGCTCCAGCCTCCTTTCAGGGAGTTGTAGAGAGCGATGAGGTCTCCCCTGAGCCTCCTCTTCTCCAGGCTGAACACCCCCAGCTCCCTCAGCCTCTCCTCACAGGACTTGTGCTGGAGTCCCTTCACCAGCCTGGTTGCCCTCCTTTGGACCTGCTCCAGGACCTCAATCTCCTTCCTGAACTGAGGGGCCCAGAACTGGACACAGGACTCGAGCTGTGGCCTCACCAGGGCTGAGTACAGGGGATATAAGGCAGAGCTCTCTCTTATCCTCACCAACATAAGAGGACTGACACAGTAGAGCACTGACCCAGAGGAAGAACCACATGAGTGCCCTGTCCAGAGAACTCCCAGCTCCTGGATCTTCAAGCCTGCCATGCACATCCACACTGCAGCAGAGGTGACAAGTTCTTTAAGCCACTGCCTTTTCCAGGCGCCAGGGACCCTGTGTCTTTTGACATATATTTGTGCTGAATATAGCTTCAGGCTTCAACTCACATTGATCTTACTACAAGTTGCCACAGCATGGTACAGCCAAGCAGCTCGGTGTAAGAAACAGAAGAAAGGGAGAGCGAGAGAGAGAAAGGGAATGGGGGCAAGAGGTGGGGTAGAAGTGGGGTTGGCCCCTTGCACTAGGGACATGGCAGGGAGCAATTGGAGGATTTCTGACAGCTGGTTTCAGATAAACTTTCATTTAAAAGTCAATCCTGCTTATGAGCTGCACCGCTGCACCGCAAGAATAATTCAGATTTTCTGTTCAGGAGTTTTGATTTGCCCTCCTGGTGGGGAATGAGAGAGGAGAGCTGGGGAGTCACAGCACATGAGGAGAGGTGCCAGGGGAGGGGGTGTCTCTGTTTCCACCCAGAGACCCTCACTGATGCAGGGTACAGGGCAAGACCCTGGATACAGTAAGCTGATTGAAAGGTACTTTTTTCCGATGAATGGCAGTGGTTTGTACTGGGAGCAGGGAGAGGCTCTTTCAGCTGGGGGAAGACTTCTAACACCACCAAATCTCTGTCATGTAGCCATGCAGCACTTTCCAGTCAGCTGAGGAATTGGGCAAGCTGCTCTTCCTTGCTGAAGGACATGCTGGATTTGCCCACTGGCTGATGGAGGGGGAAGAGAGACTAATAAAGCCCCTGTCCTCTGACTGGTTTACACTGATTTAAACTGATGCCTGGACTCAAGTGGGAACTCTTAATGCACTGATGGGGATAACCAGGGGACAGTGACCCTAAAACCACTGCATACACATAAATCCCTGCCTCCCAGCACTGTAAAAGCAGCCTCTGCCCCAGGGTAGTCACTTGACAGAACTGTGAGCCCGGCCTGGTGCAGGGGTAGTCATGCTGCTGGTGCCAGGCAGCTGCCAGACCAGTGCAGTTGGATACCAGGGCTGAGCTGCCTGGGGGAGAGCAAAACCTGGCTAAAAACTGCTGGCACATGAGAAGATGAAATAGCACAGGGGGTTGTTTTGGCTCTGCTGCTCGGTTTACAGGTGACACTGAAGAGAGCTGAACAACTGTGAGGCAGAATGACCCCTTACTTTAACAAAGCTTTATGTCTCAGGTTTTCTCTCTGGCTGCCAAACTCCAACATCTATGTTTTAGCCAGCTCTAACAGCCATTTCAACATCTAGCCAGGAATGATGTGAGGTGTATTTTCTGTGTGTGTTTATGCCCACTGACACTGTTAACCATAGGCTCAGCACTAAACACGCTGGTGCTGCTTTTTCCTACCTTCCCCTTCTCTGCTTTGTAACCCCCAGGACTGGTTCCTGCACATACAAAGAAGTTGTATGTCCTCCCAGGACAGATAAAAGCTTGTTTTTAAATCGAGTATCTGTTATTTATTGTTTACCATGAAAGCTTCAGCTTTGAGCAGAGATCAAGCAGTAGTTCTCTAAGTGCTCTTAAGTGTTGGAGAAAGTGTTCAATCATCACAAATCCTCCTGTCATTTGTTCATGCTTCACCTGCTGTGCATTTCAGCTCTAGAACACAAGCTCCAGCAAACCTTCAAGAGCTGGACTGCAAAAAGGGACATGAAAAACACACGCACACACCCAGTTATGAGAAACTGCTGGAATTAAAGCTGGTTAGAGCTGTGTGAAACACCCTGCAGGCGCCAAGCCAATGTCTTTTTCCTGGGACTCTTTCACTGGGTAATGATGAGAGAACAACTGTCCGGGGAGCCTCCTGCTTGTCCTGTCTTGGCAGGCAAAAGCTGTATTTGCTTTGCCAAAATTCAGCTGGTGCCTCTCAACAGTGGACATGAGCATGCTCAGAAGTGGCCTGCCTTGCCTCTCCCAAGGTGTCTGTTGTGGTCACATCCGAAGACCCCAAATCAAGATTGGAGCAGGGCTGTGGTAGATGCTGTGGAGTGATAGGCTGGTGCAGGAAGTCCTACACCCTGCCACAAACAATTTCCACCCTGATGTGGAACAAGCCAGGGGAGCCAACAATCGACTGTGGGGAAGGTCATGGCTAATGGGAATCTGATCAGCCTGGAAAGCGTGTTCTGGGACTAATTTGATCCTTCAAAATCACTCATAAAGGAAACCAAACAAACCCATGTACAAATAGAACCAGTAACCTTTGAAAACCATTCCAGACAGCTCTCGGTGTCCCTCAGGGGCTGATACAGACTGTGGTTGCCTTTGTGGCCCTGCTTTGCATGGCAAGGGTGGTACAGAACATTTGGAGTGTCAGGGGAGGGCTGGGGGGGAGTGGGGTGGGTGACACGGCAGGGTTGCCCCATCCCCTGGTGCTGAGCATGTGCCATGCCTGGGGATGTGTCCCAGGGGGCTCTGGGAGAGACCCATGGCCCCTTACGCCCTCAGTAAGTCAACTCCTGTCAAAAATGGGGTGGAGGGGGCCCAGCCCCACACAGCTGCGAGGCAGTTATGATGGGAACGCAAATGAAAGCCACCCATTTATGTAAACTACCTCAAATACAAAATACTGAATACAAAAGCAGGTGAGTAGAAACAGAATTGCAATACCAGTTCCAGGCAGGATCCTCTGGAGCACAAGATGAATTATATATACATATATATATATATATATATATGATTTCAAAGGGGATTGTTAGGACAGGCTGAGTTCTGCCCATGTCTTAATGACCTGAATAGATTAGCCTCTCCCTCTTTGCAGCCCTGTCCTACCTGGATGGGGAATGGAAACTGCAGAGATTTTCACTTTGCTTCAGGCCTTGAAGTGCAGCTTCAGCTTCAGGGCGAGGGCAGCAGGGGTGAGGATACGGTGCTGCATCCCAAGGAGCTCCCACCCTTGCCTGAAGTGGATTGCTCACTGAGACAAATCCTGGGGCCACCCTCAAAGCAGAAAACAGCGGAAGGGGAAGGAGAGGGAGCCCAGCTGAGTGCACTGGGAGCAAGTAAGGAAGGACAAGGGGGAAGAAACTGCACGAAACGTGTGTTTTTCTGATGTTTCTTAAGCATCACTAGAGGAAAAAAGAGAGAAAATAAACAGGGCATAAAGGAAAAAGTACGATATCATCTGTATGAAGAGTTTAAACAAACAAAAAAAAAACAAAACCAAAAAACCTAGAGATCAGTGAAGGGCATAGGAGATGCCTCTGCACCTTGCAGATCTTTCCAGTGTTTCCTTACAACAACATCTCTCATTTCTGCAAAATAATAGCCTGTTATCCCATGGTGCAAAGGCTGAGCACGACCTCCTTCCAGCCTGCACCCTTCTGGAGCACAAGTAAATAATCCCACGCTTGCACACCGTGGGGTGAGTACATTTTTCCTGGGTGAATATAGTTTTTCCAAATTATCAAGATATGACAACCAGGAGCAAGAGACCAAATTATACAGCAGGGCTCACCACTTTCCATGGAAGCCCAGGAATGCTGTGTTACATGTTTTCTGTTGTCTGTGTCCCTGTTGTCACTCATTTTCCAAGACTATTTTCCAATTGTAATTTGGAACCAACTCTGCATTCATTTACTGTCCTTTTATCAGGACAACTGGTGTCCTTCTAACCCTAACCCTACAGCCCCTGAGGGATTCCTGCTACAGCCACAGCTAACACCCCATCAGGTTTCCCACGTCCTACATGCAGCACAGTGGGTCTGGAGGGCCACATACAAAAGCCTTCTCCAAAACTGTGACTCCTTGCAAGCCACCAGGAGACTTTTGGGTAGGGCAGACCCAGGGCCAACATTAGCATCGCTTCAGCTCCAGGCAGGTGCAGAAGAGGTGACCTGACAGAATCCACATCCTATCTCTCTCTGCCAGGCAAAAAAATGCTGCCGTTTGGGTTCCCATGCCGTTTGTTTTATACTCTTTTATCCTAAAGCTCTGGTTTGTTCTTTAATATAATAAACAAATCACAGGTCTTGTTTTACATATCTCTGCACATGAAATCTCTTTCCGGCGCTTTGTCTTTATACTTGTCTAAAAAGTGCCTTGCAAACTGCTGCATTAAACAAAAATGAAGTCAAACTTGGGGTTCCTGTACCCAGAGCCCTGGGGTGTTACAGAGCCTTCTTTGTGCAGCTTCTATTTTTGCCTGATTAAGCTATCTAATTCTCAAAGATTAAGCTATCTAAACTCAGTACTGAAGCATTTAAAATGTAAATGCACTGAGCTTTAATCACAGCCTGCAGAACAACCCCCCTCCCCGTATATACATGGGAACAGTTTCCTCCGAATTTCTTAACATTGCACCTGAATCTAGTGACACTTCCCCATCCCTCAGACAAACAGAGTGTGCTGGGGTGTCCAGATACGTGGATGTGAGGCTGAGGATGCAGCTAGAGCAGCTGACATAATCCTGTCTCCCCTCTCTGCCCTGCTGCACCCCACAGCCTCACACACCCCATGTAAGCACCCACGCCTTTGGCTTTCCTGGGGGCTCAGCTTGCCCTCGGCCAGGCAGCACTGCTGCCAGCATCAAGCCAGGGAGTGGCAGAAGGCAAAACCACAGCTCCCCCAAACAGGGTCAGTTTCTGCTCCCACAGCAATGCATCACAGAGAAGTGGGAGCTGCAGAGCTCTCCTCCCTCCCAGTATCTCACTATGATACTCAGAAGTCGTTTGACTTTTTATATTTGAGAAAAATCCTTACAGAGGACTGTTGCTAGTCTGGCGTGGTGAACCAGGGAGGAGAAGACACGTTAAGATGTTCTGCCACTTGGACCCATAGGGGTTATGGGGGAAAGAGTGGGGCAAGCCTGATGCAGCCCTGCAAGCCCCAGTGCTTACCAGCCAGGTAATTTCTTGAGCCACAGGCTGCATCTGCAGCAGCAGCTCTAACAGGCCTCCATAGACTGCTGTCCCATTAATTTGCCTAATTGCTTTTTGAACCAATGTATAGTTTTGGCACCTGAACCATCCTGTGGCAATGAGTTCCACCAATTAATTATGGTTGTGTGAAAAAGACTTCCTCCTCTCTGCCTTAAAAAAATACCTGTCTGATGATTTCATTTGACATCCCTCTGCTCTTCTTGCCTTATGAGCAAGAGGCACCATTCCTCCTGCCATTCATCACCCTGTAGACTCCTGCGTTAGCCCGGAGTCCTCACTTCTCTAGGCTGAAGCTGAATCAGTCTCATCTCATACAGATAGCATGCCACATCTCTGATCATTCCTGTCACATGGCTGCCTGCCCTTTCCCGTTCAAGCACAGCCTGAATTTCAGGAATGACACACACCCACGGCCCCCAGGTTGTGTTCAGTAGGAACCAAGCGCACGGGGCACCGCGTCCTTCAAAAAATATCTGCGTCTGTGGGTTGTGACTGCAGCCAACTCAGCTGATGTCCTGGAGGTGTTGGCTGCTAACCCTGCCTTTGGAGGGGTGTCCTGGCTCCCAGGGCTTCTGCAGGCATCGGCTCTGAAGTGCCACCCATGGCTGGAGCTCTGGCACCAGTTTGCTGGCGCCGCTGTCACTAAGCCCGCAAACAATAGGTGACTGCCACAACCTGTGTGTTTGAGATCACGGGGACAATAGAAGTAATACGTTCCATGAGCTATGGTAAGCGTTACCTCAGCTAAACAATTAGAGGCGCTTGGAGTAGAAATACTGCAGATAGGAAAAGAAATTACCTCAGACAGGATCAAATATGCAGAGCTAACCGTGGCTGCAGACTTCTCCCACAAGATAAACAAGTGGCTCAGCCCTCCAGAGGAACAGGCGGAAAGGGGAATCCCAGAGAGCTGTCCCCGTGCCAGGCTTTTGGTGGTGGTTTTTATTTTTTTTGTTTTGTTTTGTTTTGTTTACTTTGTTTTTTTCCAGGGCTTTAGCGGGAACCGTGCTAGGGAACCCAAAGTTGTCCACCTCCCCAGCAGCATCCCTGCTTCCTCCAGCCCTCACCCCAGCCCTGTGTGCCACGGGGGGCAGCAGCCTTGTGCCCCCTCTTTGTCAGTGAATGCTTTGAAACAGAGCAGGCCAAATACACAGGCAGAGATTCTGAAAGGAGGAGGAGAATATACACCAAGGCTGGGCATGTGAGGTGACTTTCTCTTGCCCGGAGATGCAGAGGTGATTCCAGCTTTCCACGCCCCCCGAGACAGCCACAAGGAAGAAAGACAAAAAGTGGGGCAGAGAAAAAGCTGTGACTCAGAGCACTGTGTCCACCTCCCCGTACTTCTTGGCTTTAGGGTAACAGCCCCCCGGCCACATCTCCTGGCACTGAGAAACCCAAGGGGCTGCAGCATGCCAGCTTCCAGCTTATCTTTGCCATCTCTGGCACTTTCTTAGCTCACTGTACAATCCATCTTTGTTCAAGTACTCTGTTTTTCTTAAACAATATTGCCATTCCCTACAATAGATGGCTCTGTTTATTGAAAACAAGCAAGGGCTGATATCACACCACGCCAAATGGCTGCTGCCCTGCTGCTGGGTGGCACTTGACTTGATGGGCTGTGTGTGACAGCTCCTTTTTCCAGTAGGTGAAACAGGCAAGTGCCAGAAGGGATATGCCCATAATAAACAACCACTTACTGTTGGGGCAGAGATTTTTTTCCTCTGGTTGCCAACATGGATTACAACCTGAAAGCACATACAGGCTTTTACACCTTTCCTTCTCCTAAGGTTATTCTGCAAAAGACGAGCAAAACATTGTAACTGGTGTCTTAGCAGGAGTGAGAAAGCTCTTCTTTTCAACAGAGGATTTTGATTGCACCCTGTTATTTTGTCTCTTTAGAATATGCACTAAACAAAGTTATTTTCTTTCCTCTGAGCAGTGCTAAGCTATCAGACTCCTTTTCTCTGAGCAAAAGGTAGCGCAGCACCTTCCCCCCACACAAGTGGTTTCTGTGGAAAATGGTAGAGAAAAGGAGAAAGAAAAATCCCCCCCACACCCTAACTGGTCACCTAAAAGTATATGGTTTTCCAGAGAAAGCAAGCAGAAGAAAACTTTGGCTGTGCATGTAAAACTCCAGCACCCAGGAATCGTTCCTAACAGGTTGGCCACCCCAGGGGTTTTTGGCCCCACCTGGTAGCATAACATCAATAGGCTCATTTAGCAGCTAAAAAAACCCACCCTGCAAATATCCTCCTATTTAGATGTAAATGGACAATGGGTCGAAATTCAGGCTCAAACAGGATGGGGATCGGTGGATGAAGGATGGGGGCAAGGCAAAAAGAGGTTACCCAGACCCTGCCTTGCAACCAGTGCAGACACTGCCTGTGTTGTTTCTTTAACTGGGGAAACAATGTGCTCTTTCAGGGGGTGCAGGTGGCTCTGGGCATTGCAGAAAAGGGACATTAGGGCTTTCCATGATAGCCAGCTTGAAAGGTTTGAAGCCCCATGTACAAAAAAGCCTTTGCTGAGGGTCTTGCTGCTGCATCAAGTATCAATGAAGGCTGCATATCTGCTGTTATGAATCTGATCGCTGTAGAAAATGAATGGGAAGCATTAAGAGCAGCAAAATAGTGTTTCAAGCTGCAATGAACAGCATCCGATTTATCAGTGAATAGCAGGCCCGGGTCATTGAAATAAAAAGCTCTGTTTGAAAGAAATATGGCAGAGCCTTGAGCAGTCTTCAGGAGCAGGTGTGCAAAAGATGTAACCAAGACTGCAGGGGCTTCTGAGGTCCAATGTAGAGCCAGCACCGAGCAAGGCTGCCTGGTTGGGCATAGGGGCTGCAGCTCCCTGTGTGAAACAGTTTCTGGGGCCTTTGGCAGCATGCCATTCCCCTGGGTTTGGAAATAACCTTCACTGAAAAGCAGCAACCTATATAGTGCAATAGCACTATAGCTCAGCTTGATTTACCTCCAAATGCTCCAAAGATTCATTCTTCAGAAACCAAACTGGGAGGAAAAGCACGAAGGCATTTATAGGATTTTTACAGGTAGGAGAAGCAAGAGTGTGTAATGAAGCTAGAAGCAGAACTTGGATGTTCCAATTTCCTGTCCCTAATCCTGACCCTGCTCCTTCACCAGACCCTTTTCCTCTGATTTCTGGGATGCTGCAGTGATGAGAACTACAGAATCCCAAAGCAAGCCCTTCTCATGCCACAGCAGTACAGCCTGGCCTTGGGTTATTACCAGTGGGTGCCAGGGGCAACATACAGGACCAAAGTCCTGCTTGTCCTCAGCCTCAGCCCAGCTTGCATCCTGGCCTTCTGGCCAGGTATTGGTAGGTTCTCCATGGGTTTTTTCCTAGGTGTGTGGGATCCACCTGATACTGGTGAGACCCTGCTGATGGTACCCTGCCCACAGGTACTGCAAACTACAGGAAGGACAGAGAGACCACATGCTTGGCAAAGAGTTAGCTGGGACTTGGGTTCATGGCCTGATAGCTGCTCGTCCCTGAGCTGCTGGGGGTGCCACATGGCTGGGCCAATCTCAGGATGTGTTCCTAAAATTCTGCGCTGCTTTGGGCTGCATGGTGGGCTTTTACCCAAAGATTTTTTTCTGCCTGACCTCTCTGTAGCAGATGCTGTCTTCCAGGGGCAGTGACAGGAATAGCAAGACAGCTGATAAGGTTTGATGGCTCTTTACTTAGGGGAAATCCTCTTTACTATTGCCCAAGGCAAATAAGACTCAAAGGTCTGAATTCCCAGAGGAAGCATTGATGCACCAGATCAAAGGCTGCTTCCCAGCCATCACTGCAGAGGCATCACCTCAAGCCCTAACAGGAGGTCATAAAAACAAGGTCTTTCCCTGACATATCCCAGGCTGCACAAAGAAACTGGCTCCAACAAAGGGAAGGCAAGAGAGACCTGGCTGCAAGCACACTGTGGGCTGTGGGTATGAGTGTCAGGCTCTCAGACACATTGCAGGATCATGGTTCCTGCATCCCAGGGATGTTACAAGAACCATGCAGGAGCTGGGGTGGGAGAATGCATGTTGCTTGGTTCTGTCTGCTTTTTCATTAGCTCCAGTAGGCAGGGATGCTCCATTTGCTTCTACTGTTATGGTCTCACATGAGGCAACTGAAGTCCAAAGTGCTGTGAGGCTCTTGAGTTATTAAAAGTTCTGGGGTATAGTCCAGAGTTTTTAAACCGACAGGGGCATAGGATCCTGCTGCGGGCAACCTGGTTTCTCTCCAGTGGACCGGCAGCCGGTGTGCTGCTGCTAGTGCCTTGGGACAGGAGAACCTTTTCTCTGCTTTCCAGACAACCTTGCCACTGCTGGAAGCTTGTGAGGAGCCCGGCTGCAGGTAGTCAGGGGCTCTATAAGCCCACTCATCATCACAGCCACGGGACTCACTTGCAAGTCATCACGTGCTCTCCCGACAGCATCTGCCCATGGGGCCCAGGCTGGTATCAGGAGCAGCTGACAGCCCCATGGAAAGCCCGTCTGGTGCAGAAGAGGACAAAGAGTTGAGCAGCGTTAGTTGATGTTGCTTTGATAATTTAGATGACATTTTATGGCTGTTGATGTTACAAGTCCTTCAAGGTACTTCAACATGAAAGATGGCAAGGTCCCTGCCTTGGAGAGCTTATAGTCTAGTACAGACAGGTAAACATAACAAGTAGAAACATTAAACCTTATGTAGGGAGTGGGGACAGGTTGAGGGAGTATGTACAGAAATTATCTTTGGCACATCAAAGAGCTGGACTGAGTCCATCAGAGGAACCTTTAGGCTATTTATGTATTTCAGGTAGTGAGATAAAATCACGAATAATGAGTTCCTGCAACCTCTTTGCAGAACCAGAGCTGAAGCAAGGCTTACAGAGACAGTTCCCCACTAATATATGTCCTCTGGATGGGGAACGCTGAGTCCTCCTCATATTTACATTGCCTTCTTTTAACCCATAATGAGAAAAGAAGAAACAAGGGGCACAAGCACTCCAGCAGCCTGCCAGGTTTTGATCCTTGTCTATGGCCATGCGATCACAGTGTCTATCTGCCCAGGACCATCCTCAGTATCTCTTTTTGCCTTTCTGTCTTTTCACCACACACTGCTTTTTCTGAACTCCCAAGTTACCTCCCCTGGCAAACCCCCTATACTGAAGTCAAAGTCCCCAGTCCTTAACCTCACTCTCCCTTGCCATACCCACTGTGCTGTCTTCTCTGAAACACGGCTGAGCAAGGAAAGTTGCACACCCAGGAGAGGGATAACTAGACCCAGCTTCAACAGAGTCTGCTGTGGCCTCAGCTCCTGTGGCCAGAGAGCCAGGCTGCACTGAGGAGCAGTACCCCACCAGCACCTGCCTGCACAGCTTCTCTGGTCAAGATGCAAAGAACTTGTACTCTTCCCTTACAGGATTTCAAACCCTTTTGTAGAGGAACCCAGGGTCTCATCAAGGAAACAGAAATGCAGATAACCAACTTGTGCTATGCTGTCTTGCAGTGGGACACTCAGACCAACAAATGCTGGAATCAGGGTTCCCTCCTAGGTGCAAGTTGAGTAGACTGATACTAGACATGCATTCTTCTAAATGCAATGCAAAAACATATCATCACACCCCCCCAAAAAAGGGACAAATGTACAGCACCGTTAGCTGTTTCACTGCCAAAAACTCCAAGCCAAAAATGTCAGTCCATCAAACCACAAAGGTGTCCTCTGCATATAGAGGCTGGAGACCCTTTAGGCCTGGCTGCTGTATTACTGCCAGCCTAAGCCCCAGCAGTGATGGTGTGGAGTGAAGCAGAACTGTTACAGAAAAAAAAAGCAGCTCCTGCTGCTCCCTATACTTGCATTGCTTCTCCTGCCCCTGCCAGCCTCAGCATGGGTACAAAAAGGTGGGTGAAAAAAATTGATCCAGCTAAAAACACCTGGCAGAAAGTGTTGTTTCTTAGTCAGAGAAGTTCTGCAATCCAGCTCATCCTATAGCAGCACCTGTGGGCTGTATCAAGTTCAAAGTTAATCAGGCTCTGTCCTTAACCATCCTCTGAGCAACTGAGTTCAGAGTCTCTACTTGGTGGCAAGAGATTGCCATTGTTTTGTTGTTGTTTTCTCTTGCTGTTCCAGCCCCGGTTTGTTGGTCACCATCTCTCTTGTGATTGCTGGCAGATCAAGGAGCTTAATGGCATTTTCATGATTTTCTACTGGAGAAGGCTCTTCCTAGATAACTCACATGGCTTCCCTGCAGCCTGGCCTCAGGACAGCCAGAGAAACCTGGGCAAAACCATGCAACCCAACAGTGATGAGAGCCATGGTACAGCTTGAGTGGCAAAAGGGCTGTCAGGTCATTTCCCCCACACATGGCTGGGGCACACAGGGCTAGCCAGGGGCTACAGCTGCTGCAGCTGCCTGAAAACCTCCAAGACAACTGCTAAATCTCTTTTTCTCTCATTTTTTCACTTATGTTCTCCTCTGGCCAGCACCACTAGAGACCTTCCCTCCCCTCTCAGCCAGAGAGGGCCTCCCTGTTCTTCCAGCTCTCCACACGCCTTTTCCACAGCGGTGCCACCCACCAGTTATGCAAGTCAGGATGGATACACCTCCCTCCCCATCCCTTCCCCACACCTACAGCAAACACCTCCTTGTTTCCCTTCTGTTTTGACGACCCTATCAAACTGCTGTGGAGAAAGCAGAGCAGATCTCCAACACCTCCTCCTCAGGCAGGTGGGTAAACAGAGACACAGTGGCAGGGAGGAGGCTCAGTCTTGTTCAACCCCTGCGAGCAAACGCTTATACCTACAGAGGGCACACAGATTTCAAGACACAAAGGATTCCACCATCTGTTGCATGAGGATTTACAAAAGGCTTAGATGTCTCCAAGCATCTCCTTTCCCACTAATTTAGGGATGGACACTGTAAATCCATGGTACACTGTAGTCTGCAGCTCTCTGAGGAGGGGGTCAGCTGCTTGCCCTGCTGGGCACAGAGCCCAGCACTTTGCACACAGCCATCCCCATCCCTTCCGGGCTCCTCCAGCATATATTCAAAATTTAAAAAAAAAAAAGTGCCATGTAAGTGAGTGGAGTTATCAATCACTTAAAGGCAAAGTAAACAATCAGAGAGGGGGAAAAAAAGTTTGTAAGTGGGTAGGCTTAATCCATAGCAAAAGAAAAGGATGTTTATTGCACAAATAAAGTTGAGTGGGAGCAAGACTTTCCTGCCTGACTGGTGAAGAGGTCCGTAAATCAAGACTGGAACTCCTTGCCATGTATATGAATCAATTAAAGCACTTGATGAATCATTCATTTTCAACATAGGTAATCAGCAACAATGGTTTGATGTTCAATTGATTTCTCATTTGTCTTGCTCCCCTGAGTAATGATGAACACTTCATCACTTACACAGTGCGTGCCTCAACCCGACTGTTCCTGGAGCAGCTTCTTCTGCAGGGAATCAGGCTGGGCACCTGCTCCTACCTGCTGACATTTCACACCTCTTGGTCACTACCCACCAATGCCTCTGGATCTGCCCATCTCACTCACGTCATGCATGCCCCACGATCTTCTCTCAGGTTTCTCCTTTCTTTCTTGAAACAATTGCATACATAAAAAGCACAGCTTTGTTTTCAGTGATTGGCACTAGAGACAGGTTTCTCACATGAAAGCATCAGCATCCTACTTCTAAAAAGCTCAAAACATCAAAAATTGCCAGAGAAGCTGCAGAACTTGGTGTACAGCTCTAAAGAAACAAGGCAGTCTTTAGAATATTTTTTATGGTATACCATATCCCTACAGTACATTTCCTTCAGCCAAAATGCCTTGTAAAGTGCTTTACGGAGTCCAATAATTTGTAGTTTGGATGCCTCATGGTACATTTCACTAATGAAAGTCAGGTGTATACCAAAAGGAAGACTTCAATTCAGATGCTGGGCCCTTCTGAAGTCACAGCGATTAAGACATCACACCAACAGCAAGGAGTCCTGTAGTCACACAGTGACCACACAGTTAATTTTAGGGCATGTGATTTGCATGGACCCTGATATCTGTCCTGAAACACACAGGCTTAGCTTTGGTTATTGGTCGTTCCTAGCAGATACAAGGCACTCCTGGGATCAGGCCAAGATGAACATAATGCTATTATGACGAATAAACTGATAAAAGATGGGTGAGGAAAAAAAAATAAAATCAGGGCATATTGAATTTTCCCATTCATGAAAACACAGTGCCCACACCCAGCTCTCAGGGCTGAGTGCTAATCTGGGGACACAGGAGCCAAGTTTCCTGGAGCAGCTGAGACCCCCACACACACTAATCCATGGAAAGCGGTGACAGGAGCTGCATCACCTTCTACACCTGGCAGGACCACAGCCCCAGCTTGGCCACTGCCAACACATCAACAGGAGACACAGAGGCTATGGGTGAACTTCAGGCAGTGGTGAAGGCTTAAGAGCAGGCTCCTTTGACTGTGTTACAGTGAGTAACAGGGATACATGAACTCTGCTTCACCTCTGGCTACCTATGTTCTTCCCAGCAGCATCTCCATCCCAGAGCATTCCCTCCCTCCCCAGCACAAGGCCTCTGGGGCTCCTTTTCCCCTCTGGCGAGCAGGGCAACCAACCAACAGACCTCCTTACTTCTTTATCCTTCCCCCTCACTACATAAGCTGTTCAAAAATCATTTTTGGCCATATTTGTGCATAGAGTAGGCCCAGGATAAATGCAGGATAATAAACAACTGGTTTTGTCTGTGCTCAGAACATTTCCAAATGTTTTTTCTTTTCAGCCACTTCACTAGAGAACAACTCTTCCATTTATAGCCATGACTCAAAGATTCTAGCTCCTTTGCCCACCTCCTCTTCTTTAAAGCTTTCCAGAGAGCAAGGGCCACCTCAGGCAGGTGCCACACTTCCAGCTCCCATAGGAGTGAGATGTAGGGCGCAGTGAGCACCCCACATCCCCCACATCCTTTCAGATGTACACGTTTCAGTTTTTTAAAACCTTTCTAACAGGAAAATGCCAGTATTTCCAAGATCACCCAACATGCCACACTGAAAACTGTTAAGACACCTTTCTCAAGAAGCAAACCTTGTGTCACTCGCTGCCATTTGGGCAGCGTTGCACACACTGCAGTTATGACTCAAAAGAGAGAGCACACTGGCTGGGGAAAGCCCTTTCCAAAGGCTCCAGATTCACCTACAAGGAGTGGATGCATTCAGAGTTCACTGAGCACAAATTCAGCATTAACTGCCTGATGTCATCGTGATTGCAGCTCACTTCCCTAAAACCCTGCAAGCCAGAACAAAGCTTTTGGTGCCTTTGTTGCTACAGCTCTGGCTTGGGACATGCTCAGATGCACGCTTACATGAGCAAAGTAGCTGTTCTGGAAAAGGCAGAAAGCCTTCTATCTGATAGCTTCCATCTTACCTGCAAAATCATTAAAGAGCTTCCCAGGTCAGTTAGTGCATCTTGCAGGGGCAGAGGGATCCTTTGCACTAGTTGAGCAGCCCATCCTTTTTACCAGTGAAGCAATCCAACTAAGGTGGACAAGTATTAAAACCAGACTGGAAACCTGAAAGGAAGGAGGAAAACAGGGCAATTTTCACAAGTACTTCAAATGTGGGGCTTGATACCTTTGGACCAATGTGCCACTCACACCCACCACGTTCACCCTCACCTGGGACTTTCACAAGGCTTTTCCACAATGCACATCAATCTTAGGCCTGGGGAGGGGAAAATTAACAGACATGAGCAGGGGTGAACTTATTGGTGTGGTCTGAGTGTCTAAGGAGAGGAAGTCCCATGTGGGACTGGTTTCTTCAGTTCTATCAACACTTAGCCCAATGATTTCCTTATCTAATCTGAGCTGTCAAATGTGGTTAGCCACCAGCATACACCTACCAGAGTCAAGGGATAGAAAGCAGCTGGAAAATTTTCTCTTTGGAGATTGTCAGCACTTTCAAATGAGCAGCAACACCTGGGGATGCCTTGCTGGGGAAATGGGCTGCTGGCCATCCAGCTCACAACTCAAGGAGAGAGTGAGCATGAGGGAGTTGGTCCATGCTGACTGCTCCTCACCATGGCCACTGGCTTCCTGCAGCCTGGGCACACACTTTGGAGCCAGCAGATGGGGTACCTCAAAACCCTGGGGATCTCCAGGATAAAGTTTCCTCTTCTTTCTCCAGTGGTTGGAGCTCTGACTGTCAGCAACAGAGGCAAGAAGCTCGAACTGCTTTACTGTCACAGATGCAAATTCCAGCTTCATCAAATTCACCCTGATAGTCTTTCTTCACAAAACATGAGTTGATTTTTAATTTCTGTAAAATTCTCAACCTGGTACAATTTCAAGATGATTAAAAAAAAAACAAAACAAAACAATTTTCTGCGCTGGTCATGATTTTACAAGACATATATTTTAAATAAGTAACTGGCACTTTTCATAGCATTTCAAGATTTGTCTTAGCAGAAGGAGCATACGATCATTATTTTTTTTATATTTGGAATCAGGAAAGACTACTTGATGCCTGCTCAGAAATTGGCAACATCTTTGAAATAATGACAAAACCAATGGAAATGGAGAAGTCTCAGGATTTAATTTTTAGAGGAGGTAAAAGCACTTTATTTCAAGTGAAGTTAAACTTGAGTAAACCTTTCAGCTGGGTTTGGCAAGTGAGTTTGAACCGGTATTGCAGTAACTCAGCCCCATGGGCAGGACACGGTACACAAAGATTACATCATCAGACTTCTCATTGTGATCACCCAGGACAGGCAACACCACTTGGACAACTATAGAAGTAAATTAAAACATGCAATGCACAGAGAAATTCTTAAAACTCCTGGTGAAGCCCATGCCATATCATTCCTCCTTGCCTTACGGGTTTTTTTTATGAAGCCAGCTTAAGTTATTTATATGTATCTTGCAACCTTTTCCTTGCTTCCCTGCAAGAAGGATCTTTGCCCTGTTTATTCCCATCCCACTGAATCATGTGCTTGGTTATGTGACCTGCAGACTCTTTACTGGGATGCCAGTTTTCCAGCTGGCTCTGAGAGCAGAGCTCCACGTGACTTTATCCTTCTTCCCCTCAGCAGGCAGTGAGCTCATCCTCCTGGTGGCCCAGGCATAGCTGCAAGTCTTCTCAGGCTGCTGTGATTCACAAGGAAGCTGCCAGAGATGGTTTTGGTGGAGCATGGCACCCATGAGTCACTGTCACCCAGGATAAACACCTCTGGCTGCTGGAGTAGGGCTGGTCCCAAGCAGCAGCTCCAGAGTCCTTCCACCCTCTGCCCTGCTCCTTTGGTTGCCATAAGCACTGTGCCCAGCAATAACATTAATAAAGAAAAATGACATGGGATGAGGCCACCTGTTTTATAGTCCCCTTGAGGCACTGCAGCCAAGGTGTCACGCTTGGCTGAGAGACATTTCACTTCTGTGGCACAGCAGTCAGGGGCAATCGGGGAAAAAAAAATGAAGAGACGTAGAAGATAAAAGAAAAAGTGTCCCCTCCTTCTAAAAGGCAGCCTTAAAACAGAGAAAATGGTCAACACAGTCAGAAAATGGTTGATTGAGGAGCAGGTGTCAGAGCTCCCATTTAATCTGCAGAATAGCTCCAGGCTCCTCATCAGCCTTAGTGTGAGGCAAGGACAGAAGGAAACCCAGGAGATGAGGGGAGAGAGTGGGTGCTCCCTTTTTAAAGGATATCAGTAAATGAAACCTTAGATGTTATCACTGCCTCCTCTATTACAGAACAGTTCAACACAGTCCCAAGGGCAGAGGGAAAGACCTTTACTAAAAAATGAATATTCCTAGCTTAAGGGACAGGAGGACAAGACCAAAGAGCTGCATTATTCACTCAATAGTGGAAGCTTGGTTAAAAATAAACACTTAAACCCAACAAACCTGTAGTTCTGAAACAAGTCCCTTTTGTTAGTCATGTCTTTAAAGTGACTGAGACCAAATTTGGGTTACCCAGAGTGGTTTTGGGAAACCACTGCAGCAAACACAGGTCTTACCTTCCAGAGCCTCCACCCCATGGCAAAATAAACTCTGCCAAACAGGTTTCTATACAGCTCCTGTGGGTCTCTCCTGAGGCCAGTGAGCAGGCAGCAGCCCGCGGGGCAGAGCTGTTCTCCCAGTCCAGCCTCCAGGCACATGAAGCCATGGGAGAACTGGCTGGAGGCTGAGAGCCAGCAGGCAAACTGGCCCTGATGCCAAAAGCCACTGTGCCCTGATGAGAACAAGGTCCTTCTGCCTCACTCTGGCAGGGGGAGCACGGTGGGAAACCCTCTCCCAAGCATTTCAGCACCCAGCACTGTGGGTCTTCAGTGGGGGAAATCACAGCTCTTCCCTGCAAATGCTTAACCTGAGAAGCAGAAATCTGATAATAAGAGCTTGCCAGTTTGGCACTCAGCATTGTGACAGATCCAGTTACCAGCAATTAGACACTCCACCCCTAGTAAATTGTGCTAGAAATACTACGGCAGTTTTAAACAGAGAACTTGATTATCTGTTTGAACTGTTTACCAAAGGTTGGGGTGATTTCTCTGTCATTTAAAATGTTGTATATTAAGGCTGGACATTTTATTCAAAGGTATTTACTGTAGTTTAAATGGGATTTATTCAGAGAGGTATTTTCATCAAACAAGAGGTTAAATTCAATTGTACAAAGCACCTCTGTGATTAGTCATGGATCCACTTTGCCAGTTCACACTGAATTTTCAAGCTACACATTTTTGCAAACCTCTGCTTTACAGTCTTTTATAGCACTGTCAGTTGCTTCTACAATTACAAAATATCTATTTCCACATTCTCTTCTCCCATAGGTTGCTTATGTCACATTATTTCAGACACTGTCTTTGTGCAGGTGGGGGACACCACAGCTGCTGCGACCCTGGGGGTGCAGTGGCTTCACTCCTCTGCTTGCTGCACAGATGAAGACCAGCCCATAGTTTCACAGATATTTCTCACATTATTTTAAAGAGCTCTTGCTGCTAACACCTTACATTCAGCTGCTCATCCCTGCCTCTGTGCTGTATCTTCATCTGGAAACACATCTGCAAATTGTCTTGCAGGGGCCTGGTTTTGGCTGATAATTTGGTTTAGTGGGTGCAAGTGGTCAGTGACAATTGATGATGCTCCTACTGGAAGGCAGAGTAGGGAGGGCAGGGGTTAAGATTTGGCTTGAGCATTCATGTTTCCCTATAACAATCTCCTTGTTAGACCTGCCTCACTTAATATGAGGGCCTTCAGAGCATGAGCTCTGATCTAGAACCATATTAACTGATGTAGGAACCAGTCTCACACATTGCAGAGGCCATCAAAAGCACCAGCAGAAACTTCCATGTGATCCAGCCCACATCCCATCCAGTTGAGTTACAAGTGTCTGGGAACAGATTCCATTGAATCCTTCAGAGCAACCCAGGCAGTATTTTGCTGCAATGAGAAAATATTTCCCTGATTTCTAGGCTTACCAGTTAGCTGCTTTTTACACACTCAATATGAGCATTTCTATTACTTGGGATGACCACAGTGGCTCTGCTGTAAGTGTGGGGTTTCATTAGTAAAGCCACATTGTAACAAAAGACATGCAGCAGAAATTAGCATATTTAACAGGACACTTGCTGCCCAACTGTATACACATAAAGAGGCATCCTGTCCTGCAGGACATGAGCAAGTCATGGAGAGTACTTACTGTAACTTACTACACTATTTCATCCTTAATCATTCACCAGGGAGGGTTGGGCTGTTCAGGTCACGAGGGTCGTTCCTCAATGATCCCTCAGATCAATGATGATGATGCCAGAGGCTGCACACATTCATCCGTGCTCAGGTTAACAGTCCTGGACAGATTCACAGCCTGGTTACTGAACATCTTTCACCTCTCCTCCTCTCTTTTCATCCAAACTGCAGCAGTCCATCCTTTCTCAAGATACTCTGCAAATTTCATTGGGGTTTTTTTCTGTCTTGTTTCTCTTAAGCCACGCTGTCTTTCTTGTACTAAGAAGGTTGCTTTCTGCTTTTGAGGTTTCCCTCAAATTTCTGTCGTGGCTTCTGCCTTTACTTGCTTCACTAATTTCACATCACTGTCAGCCACTTAAGGCAGATGAGCATTGAAAATGGCAATATGTTCCTTGAACTAGGTGGCAAACATATTTCAAGCCATAGGCTATAGAAAACCAGCACTTTCCTTAGTATTTCCTCATCTTCAGCACCCTTCTTTCAGTAGCAAAATCATATGCCTCCCTCTTACAACCACTTTGTGCTAAGAACAACATCCTAAGGCCCTCAGCAAAGTGACCTACATGTGAAGTTAGCCTTTCTTGGAGCAGGAGCCTGGGCTGGGTGACCTCCAGAAGTGCCTTCCTAGCTCACCTCATCAATGGCTTAGGCTATAAGCTCCTGGGATGAAAGACCATCTTAAACAGGATTAATTTCTTTTTAGAAAAAACACATGTGAGTATCAACTACTTGCAGAAATAAATAGTGCATACCCTATAAACATACAAGCATGCATTCCAAGTGCTTTCCATTTTTTACAGCGTTTAGTCACTTCCAGAAGGAGAATTGAGTACATATTCTCCAAAAGCCATCTTTCTGTTTCTAGTGCTATCTCTTGCTGTAAAAAGGTCTCAGGGGATCCTGCTCTAGCAGGGGGCTTGGACTAGATGATCCTCAGAGGTCCCTTCCAACCCCTTACAGTTCTGTGATTCTGCAGTCCTTATTCTATGAGACAAAACTAAAAACTGCTTTAACCCACGCCGTGAAAAGCTATGTGGCAGTCTAAGAGACAATAATACAACTCTTTTGCTCTGATACACAGGAAAACAGCACTGAGCTGGCTGAACAAATCTGTTTGCTTGTGGTACCAAGATGACGGGAGGGGTTAAGAATCTCTTCGCCAAATGGCTTTTTAAGCTGTCATCAACAGCCTTTCATTAGACAGCTTTTTAGACTCCAACCGCAAAGCTAAATTACTCACACCTTTGTTTGAACAGACTTTCCTCAGCCACCTCTGCATTATCACCCCATGCCCTCAGCTTTCCTTCCTGCAAAAGGGGCAAAGATGCACTTCTGCTTGGGTACAGCCTCCTCCAGCTACTCCCTCGCAGTGAACAAGGCAAAGCTGCAAAATACAGACATGTAAAGCTTAAAAAGTGAGTCCGCTTTGTTGCTCTGTTTCCATTTCTTACTGGAAGCTGGCCTGAAGTCTCAGTTCACAGATCTTGCAGACAGACATTTGGGGAAAGACTCGCACTGGCAGAAAGAAGAAAGCAAGTGATGGAGCAAAACGGTCACTAGAGTTCAGAAATGGAGGGAAAGAAGTATGAAATGAGTGGAAGAGCACAGAAAGCCTGCCATGTGAAAAGAAGATAAAGAAGAGTGATGAGTTATTAGCTGAGGTTGGAAAATTTAATAGAGGAGAATGGAAAAATACAACAGAGGAAATAGGAGGAGGAGGAAGCAGTCGTGGGACATAAAGGGGCAAATACAGCTGTAAAAGGGTGTGGAGAAATCAAAACTACATTTACATTCGTTTTTCATCCTAAAAAAAGAGATTAAAGATTTGCATAGGGAATATGTCTGAATCAGTTTAAAAAGCTGCATGAGCAACAGCAGAAACTAAAACACAAAGCCAGCAACATGTCATGTTTTCAGCCCCAGAACTGAAGCAACTCCAGCATTTCTCAGTCAAATGCTTTCTGCAGTGATTCAGTGGAGTCAGAGATAGGAGAGCCCTCATTGCTCCTGGAAACTGTGGTTTAAACCTGGACTGTCCAGAAACAGCAGATAGTCAGGGAAGTGTGAGGATGCTGATGACAGAGAGGAAAGGGCTCATATGGATTTTGAAAACTTGTCTCCAGTTGTGCCTATCCATTCGTTGTCATCAATTTTTCCCTTTTGCACATTTCCCTAACTTCCACAGTCAGCACATCTGTTCCTGGGCTTCAGTAATTCATAACATCTATTGAGATGTACCCATCTTAGAATTTAATTCAGTTTCTTCCTCGAACTTGTGCTTGCCCACTGAAAAATGCAACACCTTACCCTCTCTACAAAACAAACAGAAGTGCACATAGTCAATTAATTTCTTTCCCTAATCCTACAGAAGAGGGCCATGAGGAGTAAGGGCCAGGGAAAGGGTGCAACTGTGGGTGGTGGGTTTCCACCACTCTGCTGAGAGCAGCTTTTTTACTTCTGATTACCATCAAGTGGAAGATTAATGGGAAACAAAATTCATTGCAAATCATTAGTTAGAAATGGAATCAAGTATCTTCTAGCAAGCTCCTTTTTATAGATTAAAAGAACATTGTCTGTACTCAGTTGCTAGGATATACATTTCAGAGTCAAGAGGAAGCAGTGACTCGGATGCACTCGAGCTAAATGAGCTCTTGCTTTTATGCCTATTCTGCAGCTGGATCACTGCAGACGTGGAAATTATCTGGTGCCTCAGTGCAGCAGAGAGTTACTGGAAGCAAACTGCTCTATTAATCAAAGTTCTATTGTTTTTAAAAAAAAAAAGTAGGTAGCATTCATCCTTCCTCCATTTGACCCAAGAGTAGGCATCAAAGTTGGTTTTTTTTCCCTCTTCTTTTTCAATAAATAAGGATGGAATAGGATAAAAAAGGAGCTATTGTTCAGACCTGATCAAAAGCAGGACAGACAAGTCCCTGCTCAAAGGGAGTCTGTCCAGGGCCTCTGCTTCAGATGGGGCGAGCAGTCTCAGAAACACTTGTAACTCTCTCTCCCCTCCATGCAGACGAGGCCACCCCTGCCAAGCATTTGCTTAGCCACCACAAACCTCACCCTAAACACCACCACTGAAGTCAGTGTCCTGAGAGTGTCCCTCCGTGCTCCCCAGGATTTCAGTGCTAAAAGAAAGAGCATCAGCAGCTGGAGGTTCATGAAGATCGAGAGGCAGTGCACATCCAGCCTGCAGCCTGAAAAGACACAGGAACATGGCAAGGAACAATAGCTGGTTGGAAACAATTTTCTTTAAGTGCAAGTAGTTGATACTGGCGGTGGTGATCACATGTTGGGAAAAGAAACACGCAACAAGAGCCTTCATTTCTTGTCCTTCGCCTCAGTGTCACTTTCACAGTTGCAGGGATATTTGCTCAGCCGTCAGCTTTTTATGCACCATTTCCAGAATGCATTTTTCAGCCAGCAGAACACGACAGATTTTTTTGGCTTAGGAGTAATAAAAAGTAACGTATCTCTGGCTATTTAGATAGTGACGTGGCTAAAACAAACTCCTTTGTTTTCAGCAGCTGTTAACAATACCTGCAGGGAGCTGTTCCCAAGACAGTTATCTCTGGCGGTGGAGGCAGGAGGATGTAAACAGCGTGTATCAAGTTAATGGAAAACACTGAGCTGCCAAATCTGAAAGGAGCGGTGTTCAGCTGGGCCTCTCTTGCAGGGATGAGGTTCTCCCGTGCAGCAGCAATGGCTTTTGGAAGGGCAGCGTCTTCCCAGGGACAGGCAGCCCTGGCTCTGCTGTAGCAGCTGAGGGCTGAGGGGAGGACAGGATGAGGGAGCCCAACGAGGGAGCCCAAGGAGGGAGCCCCGGGGTCAGCACTCTAAGCCTCCAGCCTGGAGCTGGTTCAGGTCTGGTTAGGTTGGAGCCAAACAGTGTGGCTGTCTGCATCTGTCCACACAGACATAGCCTCAGATTAAAAAGATAACGATGGGTTATTTTGAATGACATCGTCCGGACTTGTACACTGTGGGAGGTGTGATGGGAACTCTTTCTGTCTTTCTTGATAATTTAATGAGCTGTTGTAATGAGGGATGAACTGAGCCCCTCATTTGTATGCAGTTCCCACATGAGATGTGAATATTAAATTCTTCTAAGTATGAATCAGCACCTCTTACTCCCACAGCTCTTTCCCCTATCTCTCAATCTGCACCAGCTCCACAGCCCCAGATCCCCTCATGGTCCCTGGTCTCCCCCACTTCACTGCCACCTCAAGCCCTGGTCAGTCCGAAGCATGTGTTCTGCTACTTGGCAGAACAAAGCTGGAGAAAAGGTCTCCATTCTTTCTTGAAAACTGACTGCAACTAGGCTAGCCCCACAGCCTGTTAGCATTTGGGAAAACTGCATTGACATGGGAAATTAAACCTACAGGGCATCGCTGTCTCTGACAGCTGGTAGTTTAAATAATGAATTGGTGATTATGAACCCTTTTGAAATAAAAATGAAGTTTAAAAAAACATGAACTTTTTTTTGAGACACACCTTTTGATGGTGAAGGGCTTTCCCACGTATATTCCACCAGCAGCCATCACTCAGCACTGCAGACAGCAGGTGCTTGACACTCCGCATCAGGAGAGACACTCACCAAACAAGAAAAGTCAGGGGCTAAACAAGTTTACAGATAGCAACAATTCCAGTCCAAAAACCATTTCCATAGCAGAGGGAAGGAAATGCTCCCTGAGGACATGGAGGTTGGCTGGCTTTTGCTTTTTTTCTGCTGAATATATGCTCTTTCATATGCAGTAAAGAAGGAAAAATGATGGAAGAATGGGACAAAATGTAAAAATTCAGAACTGCAGTATAAAAGTCACCACCTGCTTCTGCAAAGCAGGCTATTCTTTAGTTCCAAAGTCCTGGGAGCTGTAAATCAGGATTTCTCAATAAAGTATGCTAAGCTAAAAGGCATGAAGACAGCGACAGATCCAGACTTGTCAGTGCCATGAACATTTGTCTTGGCCACAAAATACATATACACAAAGTGCTGCATCTACCACCTAATGCCTTCCACATTATACCCAAACCTCTGCAGAAAGTCCTGCCTCAGAAATATTGAGAAACTGAAGTGAGTGGTTTAGTACAAAAACAAACCTAGCACGTTAAATGTCAGGATTTCTGCTGTAAAGTCCTCCCTTTTGGGGCTCTCCAGCAGTCACCTACATCCAGACTCCAGTTGCTTGAGATCTCCAGGATCAAAGCCAAATGTATAATAGGAAGGAGAAAGTACAAACGTCATACCCAGTAAATGGGAACTTTATTAAACTACCAAGTTACTCCGAAATGTATAAATGTTCCATTAAATACATTCAGTTTTCTTTTACACAGATATATAGAAATTTATTTACATATTCCAAACACATTTAAATTATTTTTCAAGCTTGCTGCTAATAAAAATTTTTTTGCTTAAAAAAAAAAAAAAGAAAAGAAAAAAAAAGTCAATTATCTGCTCTTGCAGATGTGCACACATACACACAGATACAACTAAGAAGGGAGATGCTTTTGTATCTAACCCACAAGGAAGGCAGTATCCAAAAAGCTTATAGATTTTCAAGCAAAAATTTGCCCTTGACAAAAAGCGGGCTATAGATTCTCCCTGTGGGACAGACTCAAACAAGAGGCCCTATGCAATACTTCATGGTGTTCGGGTATGATGTCTGCATAAAGATTTGCTGATATGTGGGAAGAGCTAAAGGCTCCTTAGCAAATTCAAAACACAAAGCTAGGTGTCCCTGATACAAGCCCATGAGAAGCATGTGAGCAATTAAATGGCTCATTCTCATGGAATTACACTCTCCCAGCAATGCAGGATAGAGCAGACAAATAGATCTACCACCAGTAAGCCAATGCCACCTGTCCAAAGAGATTTTCCTTTCATTTTTTTTTTTTTTTTTAGTTTATACTTAAATGATGCTTCGTTCATAAGTGAATAAAAAGGCAACTCTTTAAATAAGATGTTTAGGACAAGAGTGATCAGTTTCCCCACCTACATACATTTCTCTTGGGAAGACACACAGCATGCTGAACAAGTTTTCCCTCATTCTCTGTACCTTAATCTGACAGTAGTTAAAATTTGTATCTGCAGGAAAAAAAGAGGTTTTTTCCTTTGTAAAAAGCTTATCAAATACTAGTTAAATTCATCCTTTAGAGTCTTTAAACAGTAAAAACCACATTTGAAGCAACCAAGGAAGTCTACAAAAACATTGTCATGAGTAAGCTCTGTGTTTCATGCTAAATATTTATGTTGACAAGGAGGGTGGGAGGAGAAGGAGGAGGAGGAAGGGAAACTACTGGCTCAGTGAGAGCCATTGCAACATTCAAGTAATTTGGTAGCAGATAAACCAGTGGAAAAGTGGAATGGTAAGAAAGTGCTCAGCACTACATCGCAGACTTCAAGAGCTGAACTGCAAACATCCTTGATATGTATCATAAATATATGGCACTTCTTTATGACCAAAAGCTGGCAAGTTTGCTTGTGACCAAAACAAGTCAGGAGTAGTCATCCTCCCAGTGGTTACTGATGGCTCTTCCAACAGGTGCAGCCTCCAGCCACGCTACTCGATGCAGCACTGGCCATATCTACTTGTGCATGCAAGACAATGCTGCCACATTCTTGGAGAAAAAGCCTCCTGCCCAGCAGAAAGCCTTCTCCAGACACACATACACATTCATAAAACATGCTATAAATTCTTCTGTGAGGTTAAAGACAGCCACAAACAGCAAATGTCTTGTTTTACTGTTTTTTTGGTTAGAAGTTCCCAGTCTGTCCAATTGCCAGCAATGGACTTCGCAACAGGCAAAAAAAGTTCCTGAATCCAAAGAACTGAAAGCAATGGAAAGCACAATCACTTCAGTTGATTTTCAGTACTGATCCACGGGATTTGCTTTGACGTTTAATAAGGAACCAACCACCACAAAAGCTTGAGTCTGTGGAGGAACATTATTTACACAAAAACTGGCCTGTATCCACGTTTTCTGTCACAAAGCATTTAATCTTGCAGTTTAACTTCTTAAAACTGTTGGACTTTTGGTGGCCTTCTGCATCACAAATAGGCAGATTTGCTGTGATACTCGCATTCCATCACAGTAGCTTCAAACACGTTCAAATTCATAAAAAAGGATTTAGACCAGAACACAACTATTCTTGCCCTTTTCTAACGGTGTGCTGTACTTCAATAAGCACACAATGCTGTCTGTCGGCAATGTTACTGCTTTAAGGAATTTCATGACACAGACACCCAGTGCTTGAACAAGTGTTCACATTCCAAGATTCAAAAAACCCCACTCCCTTATTTCAATAAGGGCTTCAGTATCTTACCAATTGCGGTCCGGTTTGCATCTTTTAGTTTGAGGGATGCTTTTTCTGCTGTTCCCTGCTCCCTTGGTGCAGGCTCTACTTTAGTGCTGACAGCTTCTCCCTGAAGGATGCTTCTTCCAACCACTCTAGCACTACTTGCTCTCTTTAAGGTACTCACACTGTTCTCCTTTGGACCTGGATCATCAGAGGTCACTGCTGGCTTCACTTTAGGCAGCCTCTGGGACACAGACCTTGTGATGGGTGGAGGTTTGGATGAGCTAGATAGATCCACTTTTGCACGTTTTGAAGAAGAAGCCACTGTATTCCTTGCAAAGTTTGGGACAGAGGATGGTGTTTTGGGAACAATGACCGTGGCAACCTTGGTGTCATCTGTAGGGGCCTGAGGCTTCGCACTGGAGCGACAAATTTTAATGTCATCTGTCTTTGATTTGACATTACTCCTAACAGGTTTAGAGCTTGGCTTCTTAAGAGAGGCTCTGTCTCTCTCAAAATGAGCACTGCTTGAGGTGAAAGTGCCCCTTTGTAACTTTGGTTCTTCTACTGACATGCTGTGCCTGTAAGGACTTCTCGGCAGTGTGTCTGTGGTGCCTCGGACAGAGCTGCGACGGGACAGCCGGCTTTCCACTGTACCAGTTTCACGAGGTGCTGGCTTGGCTTCTGGCTTTTTCACACTGCTTGGTGCTCTGTTGGACCGAGAAATAGGCACCACTTTCCTCATACTTTCATTCTCAGAGGCATTCAAAGTCCTGACAGTTCTGGAAGGAGCTGTGTGGCTAGGTCGAGTGCCACTGGGTTTTGAGGAGCTTGGAGATCTATCTTTTAGGGAGTTTTTCTTTGGTCCTGCTGGGTCTTTACTTTTTATGGGCTTTTCTTTAGGAAGGGCATGCTTGCTATTGCCATCATCCTTATCATTTGTGGAAGTCTGAAGAGATAGATCCTTGGTAGAAGCAGAATTTAGGTTTGAGAAGAATGTTCTAGCCCTGTATTGAGCATCATTCCCAGAAGAACGTGCTTTGTCAGCCTCACTTCTTATTTCATTGCCTGCTGATTTAAAATCATTTCCCTCTTCAGAGTCCAGTGTCAAAGAACAATCAGTCGTGGTATCTGACATGTAGAAGACTGGCCCATCTTCCCTACTTCCTGAAACATTTGTATCCATAGACATGGCACTGCTGCTGCTGCTGGGCTCTGAAGCTTCACTCTTGCAATCCACTGTCTTGGCTTTGTTGTCATGGGCCTGTCTGGAACTCCTGCAAGCTGGAGGCAGGTCATCATCAGCAGTGCTGAGGGAATGAAAGCTTAGATCATCTAGAGTCTCTACATCTGTTCCACCAGCATCCTCTAAATATATCAAAGGTGTATCTTCTGCAGGCTTTGTTCCATGGATATCAAACTTACGTAGTCCTTTAACAAGTTCACGCTCCTCGATTGCAAGGGCCAGAGCATTTATATCTGTGGAGTCCTCACAGGACACATTCAAAGTGTGCAGGTTGGAGTCAGTGCTGCTCTGTGAGTAGCGGGCACTGGGACCAGTTGAGCCACTGAAGTGACTGGGCTGAGATGCAGGCACCTGTAGTAGGCCACCACTCTTCACTTTGGTTTCAGACTGTTGGTGTAAGTGCAAGGTATTTAAGTTGGGATCTCCTGTTTCTTTGGATTCAGTCCAGGGTACATTTGGTCTTGCTTGTCGGGTGTTTGCACGGGGAAGACTGTTAAACTTGTTTGGATCCTCATCCTTTGAGATTTCCAGGAAACTCTGCAACTCCCTGTCTGCAGTTATTCCCAAAGAAAGTCGAGAACGTCTGGAATTGGTGTTCCTGTACGAAGGGCTTTGCGGTCTCTGCTGCAAGAAAGGAAGAAATTCTTCAAGTCCTTTTTTGGCCAACATTTCCACATCATTTTCACTGCTGCTCCGTCCAAAGCTCCCAAGCTCTCCAGCTGCCCAAGATCGACGCTTCTCCTCCAGCTCCTTTCGCCTTTGCAGACTTTGAAGTTCCTGGATCTCTCGTTCCCCATTTTCCTGATAAGGAAAAGTATAAATACACGTCTCAGAGGACAGTGTCCTGTGCATGAGAACCAGCTACACTCCTTTATATGTACCTTTATTTCTTCCCATGGAAGTCAGGTCCTACTACTACCACCTTCCTCCAACCCCAGTACATACACAAAATCACCATGATGACCATGGCATGCAGTCACTAACCCTACTGAGCAGTTCCCTGCAAAACTAATGCTGGTAGCACATCAGAGTCTGGCCAGCATAACAAAAAAATGTGCAAGTCCCTGCAAAAACTATGGTGGCCTATCAAACCCAAGTAGATATCAGGTCCAGCCAAAGTGTTCCTGCTATAAGACAGAGAGCTTCAAGTCCCCATGAAATTTAAAGTCATTGCTTTTATCTGGCAAGGAAACCTCTACCTGATCATTGCATTCACATTTTAAGACAAACTTGTCTGACAAGCACACAGCCAATGTGTTCCTTCCATCCTCCCTTATTGCAATTGCAATTGTTCCTTAGTGCTGTTTCTATGGGCTGCTACTTACCTATGACTCAAACATTACCCATCCTAAATTTTGTGAAAAGGCATTACTTAATTGCATAGGAAATTAAGGAAAGCAAAGAGAAAAGTATACATAATGCCTCACAATTACCATCTAGACATCAACTGACACCACTCAAGGACCATGAATCAATCCCTCATTCCAGTTTTGCATTGTGACTTCAAAATCTGGCAACTATTGAACAGAAGTTGCCCAGGACATGCTGGAGATTTTGGCAGCTAGGCTGAGGTTAATTTTCTGGCTAATTTTTTAAGAGAAAACCTGGCTTTATAGAACCAGGACAGCTATAGCAAAAGAAAGAAGGAGGAGGCTGGTCTTGACAGAGGATTCAAAAATTACGTAATCTTCCAGCATGTTGTTGAATCTGTTCTGAGCAGTGACACACCATTTAAAAAAAACTCCCCCAAATTTGTCTAATTTGATCTTTCTATTGCTGTGACAACAGAAGAGCTGCACAACTAGAAAAAGTCACTTGAAAGCTTTCAGTAAACAAAAGCCTAATGCTGAAGCTCTCTTCAATGAATGGGTTAATTTACACTGTTTAAAGGGGATTTGAGAACACACTGGGTTCTGAAAGATAAGATGCATTAAAGACCTTAGAAACCTGAACAGCTAAGAAAGCAAAAAGAAAAAAAACTTGCATTTCAGGAAAAATGTCTGTGGCAGGGAGCTTCTTTCCCAGGTATGGAATTACAGAATGGATTCTTGCCAAATGCTAAAGCTCAGCTTTAAATATCCCACTGAAGAGAGGAAATGGTTAAATATGGTTGTACATACTATTATTATATTCCATATTAGACACAGAACATTTTAACCTCAACCAAAACATGTTTCAGGAGATTTTATTCAAATTAAAGAATCTATTTTAAACACACAGAGACATGTTAAAACATTGCAAAAAAATGTTAAAACATTTGAAATATGTGCACATGTCCAATTGTGGTATGAGCCACCATTTTAGACGCCTGGTTGTGCTGTCCCCACATTACATTCATTTGTCATAACTGTAATCTTTATTCTGAATTGTTCTATTAATTTTTTAGGGACAGATCTTACTCCTCACAAAGTATCGAGTAAGCAAATCTGCTCAATATTAGCAAATAAGAGACTAATTTGTCATTTCTAAAGTCTAACTACTTGCTACAGAATGACGAAGGAAGATCCCCATTGGATCTTGAAGTAATAGCTATCCAACAGCCACTTGTAATGTGTGATTGATACAGCCACTTGTAATGCCACATCCTTAATCCTGAATAACTGAACATGTATGCATGAATTCCCCACTCACTAAACCATCTGCAACAGTTACCACCACCTGGTTTTACACATTAGTATACATATTTGTTCACACAGATGCATAACTACATGCTATCTTGGGGGCTAAAGATTAGAGAAACTAATGGTACAACCTGTCAGCTTGCTGTAAATCAAGAGTGTTCTCTTTTCTGAACTGAAGGTCCTACACAAAGTGCTGTGAAATGTAGACTGCATAAGGTAGAAAAATGTACGGATCTGTCTAGTTCATGCTGTTTATAAAGGCCTAAAAATATTTGTAACAATAGCCAGACTTTGCTGAATCAAAAACTGTAACCAGTGTTGACATCGTTCTTCCACCTTATTGTACTACTTGAATTATTGGGGACCAATTCAGAGTACTTAGCAAATGAACAGTCACTCTGGGAATTGGAATGAGATATCTTTGTACTGTAGGCCTGTTTAATTTCTTAAGTTTTCAGCCACAGAAAAGCATGTGAAAGAACAAAGGAGCAGACATAGTCCTTCATTTACTTGGCAAAGTGTGTCTGGTCATGTAAAGGAGGGCAGTGGAGACAGGCTGGTATGGCCATGTAATGTGGTAAGATACCTCAAGGTCTTTCCAGTGATCTCCCATTTTCAGTTCTGGGCCTGAACAATGAGGAAGTGTGCACAATGTGTTTCACTGCTCAGCTTAGTAATCCTCCTCACCAAAAGAAAAGGAAGGAGAACATTTACAAGGAGGCCAAGAAGGGCAATACCCTCATGATGTATCACCTCCATGGTCTAATCAGCCTACAGCAGAAGATGAAGAGTAGTGGGAATGCACACAGGGATGGACAGGAATAACACTTCCCTTTTAGAGGGCAGTCTGATGTACTGCAAGAGTCATGTGAACCAACATCTATTTCAAATAAGTGAGAATCTCATTCAGTGCTCTTACCTTAACAGCCTTGTTGAATCTTATGCAGAAGTCTCTAAATATCTGGAAACATTCATCCAACTTCATAGTTTCTTTGTCTTCACAGAAAAAGTCAATGAGAGCATTTCCCTCCTTTTGTAATTCTTGTTTCTGGTGTTCAAGCTCCTTTAGATGTCTTACAGCAAACTGTAGCAAAAAGCATATATGGCATGAAGCAGGTAGAAAAGTTAAGTCACAACAGGTCATGTATATATTAGGAACTTAGGAAATTCATGTTCCAACCTCAGAGCTGTTACTGAGCCCAGGACAGTGACAGACCCCTTTGGAGCTCCTTGAAAGCTCCATATGCTTTTTTTTTTTTTTTTTTTTTTTTTTTTTTTTTTTTTCCCCTGCCACTTTCAACTAAGCATAAGTGGATTCATTCCTCCTTCCTGCTTTTACCCCAAAATAAATTCATGGACATACATCACAGAATCAGTTCCTTCTTAAGTTGACCCTAGATCATGATAAAAAAGGTTTTCATGTCGGAAAGGTAAGGGACAACTGCAAATATATAATGCTAAGACATCCAGAAAAGGTTGCCATAAAGTAGCACTTTGAGTCATAAGTGCAGACCTATAAGCAGGGCTGGAGTAGATTAGTGGATTTCTCAGGAGGAAAAAAATAAGGCTATAGTTAAGACTTTGAGCAGCAGAACTGCTCAGAACACTTGCAGCAGTTGCCCCTCTGTCTCCTCCTCCGCATCACCAGCCATTCTATCCCAAAAAAAGCTGAAGATAAATGGGACAATTGGTAAAAGCATACACAGAAAATTAGTACCTCCCACATATTTCAGTAATACATTCATGACGATGAGATAATGAAAGCTGACTTTTAAATCAGCTTGGTTATCACCTGCAATTTAGAAACAAAAACCGGAAGTGTTTATGTAAGGTATGCTTTTGCAAAATTATTTTTTCCCCCAACATTTCTTTTGGAATGTGGCCTAAACAAGGTTGTAGTGTTACATAAAACCAGCTATTAAATAAAAAAAAAAAATCCCAAACATGTTAGAACACAACACTAAAGAGTCTGGGTGCAATGGATAAAAGCCAATTAATTCAGAGTGAATGAGGACAGGTATTTCCATCTTAACCCGCCCCTTTCTTCATCAGCTTCTCATCTGAAAAACTGGAGGGGCTATTAACTAGCTTTGCAAGTTGAAAATCAGGGCAGGTTAAGTTCCAGATCAACACCTGCTTTCTTGCTTTTAATGATTATCTAAAACATGAAACAGAAAAATCATTTAATCAAAGTAGAAATCATGTATCTCTGGGTATCACCACGTACTCAGAAAATACCAAGAGCTCTCTTTCAAAGTTAAGTGCTATGCACATTCATGTCTATAAAGTCACTGCAGAACTAAAAAAAGAAAAGAACCCACCCAGAGGGCTCAGAATAACACACTGTGTACCTAAGGGTAAATTAGTAGATAAAACAGTCCCTTAACCTTCTGGATTCTAACAATATCTTTTCAGACACCCAACAATCATGATTTGGAAGCACAGCACAGCCTCAGCTGAAACTGACCTGCTCCAGGATAACAACACGCAGATACTATATTTGGGGCAGCTGTGAAGTACAAAACCAAAGATAAGTTCAAATTGTCTTATATTTTAACAACTCCTCTTCATCAGTCATTTCACAGCCACTGAGCACGCCTGCCTAACAAGCCTCAGGCAATGTACACTCAGTATCCCTCCCTGTAAAAACACAGTCCTTCCAACAGTCTTACTTGACAAAGAGCATGTAGTTAGAACACCTCTGTAAAACTGATAGGGCAGACATATCAAAACAATGCTCCTGTTCATTAACATGTCCACACAAATTACACTGAGATGAGGAATGCTCTTGAATTCAGGTGACAGTAGTACATTACCACGGACATCCTACAAACCTGTAGAAAGCTTTCCATCTGCTGAAAGAGTTTTGGGTCTCGCCGAATATTGTCTCTAACAGATCTTGCCTTCAAAGACAGTGAGTGGAGCTCTGCTTCTACATTATCAATGGATAACCTAAAAAAACCATATAGAGAAAAGATTTATCAAGGGACAAGAAGTTGCCCACAGGTTAGCCACAACAGGCTTCAAAAACAGGTGTTTAACATGAGATGCAACCTGGCTATCAAACAAGACCTGCCTGTTCAGAAAATCTTTCCAGAATAGACTCTGAAACTTAGGAGAGAGATAAGCACATTTCTTCTTATTTGCAACCTGAAAAGATTCCCATGGGGTGTGGTTTCACAATTAACTCCAGCCAGTCCTACCCAACCTTACCATGAGAAAGGGTAATGCTGCCCTGCCTCTGACCAGCTTTTCCTTTTCTCTCCCTAGTGCCTGTGCTAGCACTCATTTTCTGGACTGAACACTTCAGTGTATTGAACCTAGGAAAGGGAAAAAACCAATCTGCTTCTGGGTGGATCATTTGGTACAGCTGATTACATGATGGTTTGAGTGCAGTACCTGGCACAAAAAATGAGGGTTATAAGAGACTGTCAGCCAGGACTACCCATTTTGGCAGTAGCATTTGGCATAATGAACATGCATGTTATGTTCTCCTGAGAAGTCTCAGCAATGAGCCTACTCAGCAGTTACAATATTTTATCCTTCTACTACACACCAGCAGCAGAGCTGCTCCTGTGGAGAAATAACTTGGAAACTGGCTCTGATCTGATGTTATCTAAGCTTATCCTGAGACACCCACATTCCATACAACAGTAGCTCCTACCCAAATTTCTTGGTCACTTTGAGAGTAAATGTTTCTAAAACTATGGCATTTCCTTCACAAGAGAATTGAGTTTTGCCTAGGAATAAAACCACTGCAGTTTCCAAAATTATAACAATTTACAACTTTACACATGCTCCCAATTAAGTTCATTTCACCAGCAGTGTCACTCTAAAACAGGAGAGCTGAAGAATTTGTGGCAGACTGACTGCCATGAAGTGCATGTGGCAGTGGATGGTGACAGCATGGCTAAGTTTGCCAGTGAGCACACAAATGAATAGAACATGTGCTGGTTTTTCTTCTGCTTATTTCATCTGCAAAGATTAGTTCCCTGTTTTGGGCAGACCATAGGTGTTTTTGCAAATAAGAAAAGCTGTAGGAGATACAGGCTATATTTTTCTGCAGAGGAATAGAATGGTCTACAAGTGAAAAAGGCAAGACAACAAAAACATTGTTTTAACAAGCAAGTTGTTTTAACATGCTCTAATTGAGAAGATTTATGAGCAACTTGTACATGACAGTTGTCTCTAATAAAGATCTTCCTCATGCCCAGTGGTGAGCCATGTACTTCATTTTGTTTCACTTTCCTGTACAGAGTGCATTCCCTGAATAGATTTCAGCATGAGCTGCAACAGAAGATTTTCAACATTAACAAATGAGATCAAAGTGGTTAGAAAAAATACCACCAGATTTGGGATTCTGCCTGTTCCCCTGCTGTTTGCCAGGGGGCTTGGATGCTGAGGGAAGCTACATTCCTCAGCAGGCCACATGGCAGACTTCCAAAAAGGTGTGTGGGTTGGATGGCAGAGAGCCACACAGGTGGTCCCTCAAAAATTTTCTGATTAACTCCATGGCCACACCTTTCCTCAGAAGATTTCAGAGTCTTCTGTAGACATTATTTAACCCTGCATCAGATTTGAGAGATTGGATCCATTTTACAGGTGGGAAAGAATGTAAAGAGATTTGCCCAAAGCCCAAGAGTAAGGAAGTAGCAGAACTGTGTATAGAACTCCAGCACTACTCAATTCCAGTTTTGGGTTTTAGATCACACAGTCTCACAAAAGCTAGTACAGTTACCAAGGCACAAATCGATTTCAGTTTAAAATTATGCATCTAGGGACCTTTAGGATGAAAACAATACAGAGCCCCAAACCCTCCAGAGTTTCCATTCAATACAGAAATGGATAAGCAAACAAAACACCAAAAAGCATCCAACAGAAGCCAGGGCCAGTACCTGTACCTGCTACCAGATTTGCAAAAGTACTGTAGCCTGCTCAGAGACAGATGAAAATTGATTTAAAGAAAACATTAACATGTTTTTAGTTCAGTCCCTTAAAAGCAACATACATGCACATCCACTTGACAGAGAAAAAACTATCAAAATCTTATGGAGATCATGTCATAAAAAACCTCATACCTGAAGGCACATTTCAGGCATACTTCTACTAGCAAATGGAAATGAAACCCTCAAAGCTCTATTATACATTTGTAAAGATCTCAGGTTTTGTGCCAACACTTCTCTGAATAACCTCATTACTTCACAAATAGGAAAATTCCAAGTCACAGTCTAACCATAAGTTCTTGGTTTTCTTTTGACTTACCTGGCAGCATCATGAACATTCCTAATTTTTTCTGAGAAGCTGAGGAGAGCAGCATCTTTCTTTTGGGCTTCCTAAAACAAACAGAACAAAAACCAAAACACACACAATCCATTAACATTCCACCACCATGCCAAAGCCCCTAAGTCCAGCCATTCTAAAACCTCTGGGAGAGCACTTAAAGGTTTCTCCTGCACTGTTTTTCTTCCCATTCAACCCTAACACAACTGAGTAGAGGACACCCCTTAAAAAAAGGCAGGGATCAGAACTGGAAACTTTAAACAACAGCTTCCATTTTGCAGAGTACAACAATAGCTGCTTCTACCAGTGAACACAAGCCACATGTATTAATAGGGAATGTCAGGGGAAGAACAATTTACTGATGCCCTTTGTTCAAGCAGATACGATGTTTCCTGCACAAACACCAATTAATACCCTATTGTTAGCTGACTGGAAATCTGTTAAGCCAGTTTGTACACAGATAACCAAAGTCACATAGAGAAGCATTTAAATTATCTCCCTTTTAAAATCAAGAAGATTGAAAGGAAGGAAAAACAACATGAAAAAAATTCTGAAGCAGCTTTAAAAAAACAAATCATTCACCAAAGGAGGGAAAAAAAGCTCTGATAAAAATCTGCTCCAAAGATTCAACAGGAAGATTGGAAGAATATTTATCAAAAGAAGCCACTTCCACAGTGCAAGAATTCAGGACAATAAGAGAAAAGCTGAAATGAGGAAGTTAGATGAAGGCAGGCTTTTGCATAAAACCCCAAAGTTTTCTGTGGATTTCTGGATAGGCTGACAAGACATAGGTAAAGTGGTAAATTTTGTGACAGGAGAAGTAAGGTGAAGATTAGGATCAAAGATGTAAAAAAGCTGCTTTTTCAGAGGCACACAATGCCCTTCTGTTGTCTATCATCTATGGCTTTACATTTGTAGCAGTTGCTTATACTAACAAAATAATTTTTTTATACCAGAGCAACAAAATGCAGCAGACTCATCCCAGGTTTGTTTGCTTTTGTGTCCGCCAGCTTCAGCAGTGACGACAGTTTAAATCCAACAGCATTGCCAGCATAACCTCCCTGAAAAGAAACGAGCAAACAGCTGAGGCATGGCATCAGTGGACAGCAATACTAACAAGGAAGTTTGGTCAATCAGCCAGCTCCACTTTGGATGTCACATACCGCATTCATAATATTCCCAGCCTGGAGAACCAAGTGCAATATGGAATGCAGCTCTTCACAAGTCATTAACTCTGTAAGGAACAAGAAAATTGCTGTCTAACAATTGTTTGCTTAAAAACATACACAGTCAGTTACCAAGCTCTTCTTCTCAAGCTCTAAAGGTGAAAATTTTTATTCTAACAGGGAACTACAACAAACTGAAAAGCTCAGGGAAAAAAAATGGTATTGCATTATAAAATTCAAATTCACAAGCACAGCTGACAAACCCCAGGTACATGTTTAGACTTCAGCTAAGCAAGTGCAGTATTGCCAAGGCAATCCCCAGCAGCTAACAAAGCATTTGGGGCCTAGTCCTGCAGTGTGCAAAGTGCCTCATGTAAGTGGTTAAGAATCCTCACAACCTACTAATTCTAGCATGAAGCAAGTGTTCTGCACCCTGCAGGACCCATTTGCCTTCTGTTGGCACTGGTCTTGTAAACAACTATTTTGTGGGGGGGATTCTTAGCCATCAGGCCTGAAAAGATAGCAGTGCCTATCTACTAAAGATCTAAATCTAAAGATCTAAATCTAAAGCTTTCTGTGCCTATTCCACTGTCACTATGAATCACCATTTTATTTCTGTACAATCACCAGCTCAGGGCAGCACTTATTTTACCTCAGTCACAAAGATGATTTAGCACAAAGTTATAGTCAGTGTTATGCAAAGAATCAAATGGAATAAAACTAACTGCCTTTTAAAGCTTTTCCATCACAGAATCCTGTTTTGTACGTATTTCCATTTTTTGCAAAAGGCACAACACTACTCCACCTGAATTCATACACCTTTTCACCCAGCCACTTTTAAACACAAAACAATACATGTGCTTGAAAGTCACCAGAGGGATTACCTTAGAAATACGATACAGAAATTCAGAACTGCAAAGAGTTAATAAATTAGCATTATGCAAGTGTCCATGTGGCAAGAAAAATAACATGAGCTTGTTTTAATGTAAAGGACTATATTTTACACTGATGAACATAATAAAAGGTGGGATCCTTTTGATTGCAGTGTAAATACTTTTAAAAACTGTTTTGCTGCCAAGTTTACATTCTATAATTTACCCTGCATTTAACTGCTCAACTCAATACACTATCATTTTGGAAGCAGACAGCCCTTCTATCAGCATTAGCAGGCTAAAAACACAGAACTAATTAAACAACCTTTGATCTAAGAAGCTATAGGTGAGGAAGGAATAAAGAGGAGAGAATATAAAAGAGAAGGCGTTTCATAAGGCCAAGAGGAGAATGCAGCTTCTAAAGCTTCTGCCTATTAAGAGTCTGCTCAGCATCACTATGGGATACATCCATTTGCAGGCTGGATGAGAATCCATCAGGCTATTTAGACCATCCTACCCTTAGTGATTACCAGTGTTAGAATATAAGTAAATATTCTCTCGGCATAATCACAAGGGGAGAAACACGGGAGATAGGAATAGAAAAGCAGATGTAATTCCTAAACAACTTCGGGCTATCAACAGACCCTGAAGTGAGAAGACCAAACGGAGAGGTGCACATGACAAGTGGACTGAAAACAGGGCAGCTCAGTCAGTCTGATTTGCATGACTGGCCCAATGCAGAAGCTGGAGACCAAAGCGTCTCCTCTGGAGGGAATGAATTAATCAGCTCACAGATGTCCTGGGTGAGGGACATGAAGGACAAGAGGGCACAGCTGCTTTTATACATAACATATTCCCTCATGTATGTCTGCTGCTCAAAACACAAAGAACGATGATTTGAAAGACAGCCCAATAAAAGGCAAAACTCCAACCTCAGCCTAAGCTAAGGCAATTTTTTCTGAGTTGAGAAGTCAATCCCCACTGGTGGGAAAAAAACACCCAGCTTTCCTCCCTTCCCTTTCACTAGAAATGACTATCCTAAACACTGGTACTGCAACTCGAATATTTTTACTACTGTGCCTTTTTATACCACTAGAAGCAGTCTAACCAGTGGTCTAATGGTCTGTCATAAAATCTGTAACCATGAAACAGGAACAGGACAAATAGGCACTCAAGATGTTTGAAAAGGTCAGCACTAATGTTTAACAGAAACCAGGGAATGAACTATTTTCCTGCAGAGTAGAAGACACCAGATAACCTTACAAATAACCACCTGCAGCACTACAAAACTTGTGAAACGTAGAGAGCGAAAGAGAAATGTAGAGAAACAGAAAACAAAACAAAGGAATAGCAATAACTTTAAGTCTCTACAATTAAGAGTTTAGCCCATCAATACTACCACCACAAAATGCAACAGCACAGAGAGAAATTTGGAAACCATACAGTGATTTTCTCTGTGGATCTCTAAAAGAGTGAGCAGAGAAGTGAAAAGCCATATTCAATCAGAGACAGCAATGCATGAATGAGCCAACTGTACTCAAAAGATGATTTATTTTAATTTGGCCATGGATGCCTTTGCTTCTGTCAGTTTCATATGCACTGCTTGTAGGCTTTGGTCACAAGCTCATAGCCAGTGTGTCCAAAGTCTCCAGATATTTGATTCTGGAAGCAAAGATTTGCCAGGCACACCCTGATGGCATTTGTCAGAGGGGAGTTAGCTCCCTTTTAATAGCTAAGGTACCTGAAATTCAAGCTCTAGTCTTCATATGCAGACTAATTAACACACTAACAAAAACAAGAGTATTATGCATGTCCCAACATGCTTAATTACCTTTTGTTGCCTGTCTTATAATTTTCATGTCATCCTGTAGAGAAGCACAGGAGGGTGAGAACTCCCTCTCTAACACCATGGCTTCAATCCTAAGAGCATAGCTGGAGCACACAAACAAACAAGTTTAGAACTGACAGCTGAAAACGAACATTTATCATGAACAGAATAAACCTACTATCTCCTTACTTTGGCACCTGGATTAGTAAATACATGAAGGAATCAGCTTGAGACAGTTTTGATACATCTCCATCAAAGGCTTTTAATTTCTTTACCTAGAAAAGAGAAAAAAACAGTAGCAACGAATTTTATCAAAGATCAAGATTCACTTGACTTTGGAAGGAAACACCTTGAAAAGCAGTAAATTTAACAGGAGGCAACAGAGAGTCCACTGACAGTCTGTGACAGACTGAATGGCGTCACTGTAAAGCGTCTCTAATTTGCACACACCCCAATCACAAAAGAAAATAAAACCAATAACATCACTCTTCTCCTAAAAACTTATCTACACATCTCAGCGGAAAAAATCCTATGCCATTGTTCTCACTGGTGATTGATTTCTGATTGTTCTGATTTCTGATCAAGGACTGCTCTCATCACTATGTTTAAGACACTCCTGTTCCAGTTTACCCAGAAGAGTTGGCACTTTTCTTTCTGCCAGGTCCTCTTTTCTCCAGCTGTTTGCCCAGGACATGGCCACTTAGGTGATGATAATCTGAAAATTGATCCTCGTTTTTGCAACAACTGTGATATACACTTGGGTATAGTTTAAAATTATCTGTGGTCAGCACTTTGAGCATAGGACTACCAGCTACAATGCAGCTAAGGTTTGAGTTATGTTTGGTTAGTTTTTTTCTTTTTCCAGATACTTGCTTCAACTATTTCCTCTTAAACTCTCCTAAGGGATAAACTTCAGTTTTGTTTGTATTTTTGTTGAGTTTGGTTTTTTTTTCATTCATACAAAATATTTTAAAGATAAATTCAATCCTGCATTGGATATCATATCCTCATATCCTGCCAGTACTTTAAGAACACTATTTACATACAAAGGAAATATCATTGCATTAATTTTGTCCATCTTCCTTCCAGCTCCACCAAAATCCATACTATTTGCATGATCTGGAAGCTACTGATCTGCCCACATGCTTACTATTTGTTTATACAGAAGAAGTGGAAAATATGCACATATGTTTATGTGGAATTCCTTCCACATCTTCCAACACAGTAACTGTGTCCAAAAGCAGAGCTCACTCTCAATTACACTATTTCTTCATGTAGCCAGCAAGTTCACACCCAGTATCAGTTGCATGCTTACACTGATTTATGCACGAGCCCATTGTGCTTCCTTTCTATAACATTACACTTGACCTCCATTCACAAACCTATTTACACATAAGGTCTTCAGATTTAGCCAGCATGTTAAGCTACCCTGGAGAGAGGTGCACTGCATCAGGGCATCAGCAGTTACAGGTTGCCATGATTTAGCAATATATCCACAACACACCTTTTCATCTACAAACAACACCCACAAGATGTTTTTTAAAGCACCAGGCTCCAATTAATAACTTATTTTTTTGCTTTCACAGTAAAAAAGTTACTGATTTGTAGTGGTAAACAACACACACTATCCTAAATCAGGTATCCAAAGTAAGTTCTGGGCTAGCAGAAGAGAAGGATTCTTATAACAGCTTTGTTTTGCTTTATTCCCATTCTTTTTTTATTATTTTTTTCACATCCTAAAAAAATAGAGATGTTGTGAGCACCTTAAGAAAGAGAAAGTAAAAATTACAATTAAACCCGGAAGAGAAAAAAATTCTCTTCAAAGTAAAAAAAAAAAAAAACAGGAAAAAACCCCAAACCAAACCAAATCAAACAAAAACAACAACAAAAAATCACAGAAGCCCAACAAAAACTTATGATTGAGAAAAATAATTCTATTCAAAGAGCAATTTTTATTCATGCTGTCTTAACTCAATTTCTTAGCATCTTCTCTCCGGCATTTAACTCAAGACACTTGGACAAAAAATTTTTTTAAACATACAAAAACATACCCATTTTACAGAGTCACTCAAAACATCTGCCAACAAAAAACAAGACAGACCAGACTTGACATTCCTTATATATCTAAGGTGTCAAAAAGGCAAGAAACAAAATAAAATAAACACCTTTTTCTATATCATGAAGTGGGGACTGGGAGACATCTATTATCTCAGTCTTAGCAGGTGTTCTTTAACCTAGCTTCCAAAAAAAATAGAGGTTTGCAACCTACACAACAAAAATGGTGAATTCTCCAACCTCATTTTAATATGTTGCAAATATCAGTTTGCCTGAAAAGGATATAGGCATTCAGACTTGGGGTTGGGTGAGTAGCAGAAAAAAGTAGCCCACCATAAAACCCACCTCAAATCACCAAAATCAAGATCACATAAACTACAAGTAATTATAGAAAGACCCAGTTTTAAGACTTAAATACACAAAAAGTGAACAACAGGGGATTCTTAGGTACTCAAAGTAATATTAATTTATTCTTGCTACCTGTACTATATTTAAATATGCTTTTGACAGTAAATGGCAATCAGTGTTATCTGTGTGGAATATTAATTAGAGAGACAGAATGAAAAGCTCTTTATTCTCTCCTACTGTATTAGGAAAACTGCCGGGAGTGGTACAAGGGAGTACTAAACCTTAGAATTCATCCAGAAAAGGAACTTTCCTATAGATGCACAACAGAACACTTTGATGAGGCTGCCTTCTCATGGATAGGATGGGGTGTGAATGTAACAATGCAAAAAGCTTTGGGCAGCACTAAGCCCAAAAGACACTTTTTCCAGCCCACATCAGCCATTTTAACCCCCACTGGCTTTGCCTGAGATGTCTAAAACTAACTTCATAAGAAGAAATGAAGAAGATCACCTGAAAAACCAAAACCCAAGCAAGGTGGAGGACAGTGACCCATTCCACAAACAGACGAAACAGAAACATGAAAAAGTTACAAGGTCCTTTTCATCCTGGAACTGAGCATAGCTCGAGCCTGGTTCACTGTACCCAAGTTTTTGACATAAGAGATTGAATTCTCTGTTCACTTGCCCTTAAAACAGTAAATAGGGGAATAGCTACAGTAAAGTTAGGAGAAGAAATTGAGTTGTCTCTTCATTACAAACTTTCTAATTGAAAAAGATCACTTATTTCACCACGAAGAAGAGAAGGAAAAAAAAAAAAAAAAAGTTGAGTTAATTGACACTATCTATAAACTAAAAGAACAGCTTCTGAACTAAAAGGCTAAAAACTGATGACACAGATTAGGGTGGCAGCCCCTCAACATTCCAGGGCAGGCTACTCAAAAGCCCATGGGATTGGCCTCTTCTCTCTGCAGCAATGTTGTCCAAGTCATCCCAAAGAAAACTGAGATTATCTGATGGCTCCTAGAAGTGGTGTTCAAATTCAAATACCAAATGCAGCCAAGAACTGCAAAGAATCTTTGGGGATTTACAACCATGTTTTCCATTAATCATGTTAACAGATATAATAGACAAGTCTATTAGTCTGAGAACACAAAAGAGCTATAAAACATGTTGGAGTGTTTTTGGTTTTTTTATCACAATGAATAACTATGTCAGTTCTGGACTTGACCTCCTCTGTTCAAGCACAACAAAACCTCTTCCACAAGAGTAGGTGGCCACATATATGCAAGAGAGCATAATTACATTGTATGCCTAGTTCTATATTACTCAAATTGGGCACAGAGCTACTAATGTATTTTTTCATTACATTTGTATATGGAATATGCATTTGCACTGTCCATGCATGCCCATGCACACTAAATCAGATTTTAGATATAGAAGGTTCTCACACAGGTAATTTGCTTCATTTTAAAAACAGTTATGAAACAGAGAAAGTCTGATCTTTGATTTGTGAACAACTGGAGTAGGTTTGCCTATTGCAAGTAACACATCATTCCTCACAGACAGGAAAGGTACTGTATTCCTAACACTCAAGTTTTCAGTTATATTTGAGTACATATTTAGAACTAGTGGGATCTTACTTCATGGCATAAGACACATGTGTTATACTCCTGTGTAGAATTTCATACCCCTCTGAAGAAATATATAAACCACTACGCCACAGATCCCAATATGTGCTTACATCTAAGTATTTCCCTGCATCCTGATCAAACAAGTCAATTATTCCCCACATTACAAATAAAGAAGTAGAGCCAAACACAGCAGTCCAGAGGAGTAAACATTTTTTTTCTTGTTTTTTTTGTTTTGTTTTGTTTGTTTGTATATTTGTTTTCTTTTTGGTTGGTTGGGTTTGGTTTGGGTTTTTTGGAGGTTTTTTTGGTTTGGTTTGGTTTTAGGTTTTTGTTATTGAGTTGGTTTTGTTTTCTTGTTCTGTGGGTCTGCTTATTTATTTGTTTTGATGGGGTTTTTTGTTGTTTGTTTGTTTGTTAATATTTCCCTACTATTGCAAACATTCAAGGCACTAAAGCAAAACAGAGTTTAAAAGTACCCAGACCCCTAAAGGCATCACAGTGGAATCCAACTACAGGGGCAGGTGAGAAAGCTGCTAAATTTAGTATTAGGTGGGGAGGCACCATGGGCAGTAGCAAACTTCTACAGGGATATGATACAAGGAGAAAAACCTGCAGCTATCAGAAGGGGTGAAAAAGGAAGCAGGAGATGAAAGCCACGAGGGATGGTCAGCCATAGACAGCACTGGCTGAGGAAAGGAAGGAGCAGTGGTTTGAAAAGGGCAGATCTGAGAGACAGAAACAATTCCAGTAAAGCAGGTGACAGATGTTTTAAAACAGAGTCTAGGAGCAAAGGACAGGCTTGAGACATTCTAAAGGAAGTTAAGACATTGTGTTGATAACCTGGGCGTGCATGTGTGTGGGTGGGCTGATCAGGAGAATGATATGCTCCTTCTCTATATACTTAAAGTATAAATTTTGGCTACTCCAGCTCATTAAACACTGGACTCTCAACTTGCACCAGTTTGGGCCTGCTGGAGAGTACAATGATAGGCACATAAAACCTGCTAAAAGCTACTCCTCTGCTTTGGTCAGGATGCCCGTAAATGACAGCTGTCACCCACTTTAACAGCACACTGTTAAGAAACAGCCAGCTATCTTTTTAGGAGTGACACAGGGAACTGCTCCCATCAAGACAAAGCCTCTGGAAAAACCCATGAGCTGCAAAAGGGATCCCAAATAGGCATTCCTTCCTCTTACAAAACTACCAACCACAGCAAAGCATGAGCAACAGGACTTCTGACAAGGCTTACACAAAACCAATGCTCTTGCCCTACTTGCTAATGGATTGAGAATTTTTATACCTTTCCTGTTGTTTGTTTTTTTTTCTTTCTTTTAACCAGGTAGGCTCGTGCCACACCTGCAGCCCTGAACAAAACTGAGAAGGACCTTGCTGCATGCTCCAAGTTTGGCAGTTTCAGGGACTTTTCAAGTTTTTCAGATTCAGCATTTGAAAATACCCAAAGGTTTTCAGTCTGACAAAAGACTCCACAGCAGTGCCAGTCCTTCAATAATGATCTCATTCAGTTTGACAAAAACGTCCAGCAAAGAGCCAGTATTTGCCATTTATACACAAAAATCCAAACCATTTTTGTAGCTGTTGGGATTTTTCATAGAAAACGGCTAGAGAGCTACTAGTACTAATATCTATTTCTGCACATAAACACAGGTGCTGCATTACAATAGTGCAAAAAGAAAGAATAATTTTAAAGATGTCAGATGTTAAATGCATTTGTTAGCCCAAGAATTTAGCCTCCGTTGTCAAAAAGCTGTTCCATCTCAAAAATGCTGAACATCCATCAGGTGCCCAAGATAATATAGACTGAAATGATGTAAAATATGTCACATACGTCAAACTGGTGACTGGGGGAACACACAGGTAATGTATATATCACAACATTTCTAGATAAGAAAAGATTGGAGTTTAAAGCTAGTGTTTATTCACACTAGATAAGCTCTTCAGGTTGTTGATAAAGAAGAAGAAAAACGATGGTCCAGAGTTGCCCTTTCTATAGCCCTTTCTCTTTTTACAGACTAAGTATTTATGATACTGTATAAAGGAAAAAGCAGAAGACATCTCCAAACACAGTTACATGCCTGGCAGAGGGGCACTTGGCTCTCATTCCAACCTGCAACACAACTGTGCCAGTGGGAAATGTGACTGTAAATACTTGAGCTGCTGGAAAGAAGTGTGCACACAGAGGAACTGCCAAAACACCAAGACAGTGAGCACTGGTAACTGAACAATAACTCACTTTTTAGGATATGACTGCTTAAGTCTCTGCTGAAAGTAATTCTCAACCCACACAACTGGAGAATGGGAAGTATCTAAGGGTAATCCCAGGGAACCCTTGCTGAGGATGGGTGCAACAATCTACAAGGACAGGGTTATGGGGTGACACCTTGCCAAATCCATGTCATGTGATGCAACAACCGGATCAAAAATAAATTAGTGGCTACTAAACAGAATAGGGAACAGCAGAACAAATAACACCATCTGGTATCTCTTGCAATTTTGCATTATTTTTGTGTGGAAAGGGTCTGCATAGTTCTGATGACATCCCCTTAGTTCTGATGGCCTCCCCCTAGCAAATGGTGAATCCCTATTATAGGACACTGATATTCATACTCTGAGGCACATAATAAACTAACAGAAAAGAAGGGGATAGATAAAGAGAGCAGTGAACATACATCTAGGGGAGAAATGTTGAGAAAGATTAACAACAAAAGCCCTGGGGCTCCTAAAGAGAATGAATTTTTTAACTGACTGCACTAAAATGTTAGGAGCCACAGTAGCAAACGACTTATTAGACACACTTATTCTTTGAACACTTGAAGCATGAGGACATATATATAAAGACACTGAAACATTTTTCCATACCAGCAGAAGTATCAGCCCCTCACATGCAGGATCTTCTCCCTGCCCTGCCCCTCCACCTCAGCTCTTTGAGCAGAACTCTCAAGAAGATAGAAAAATTACAGGGAAAATTAACAAAGGGAAAGGGGGTCTTTTCCTGAAGGTGAGCAACAAGATTTCTCAAGCATGGAACTAATTAAATACATACAAATACCTGCACGCTGAGAAAAAGTCTCTTTCCATCCTTCCCTTGGGAAGACAAAAAGTTTAACACCTAATGCCCTTTAATTTCTAATACCCCTCTGAAAAACTAAACCTCTTTTTTAGTTTTTCAGGTGCCTCCTTAAAAGTACTTCTTCAGTGCTCTGGCCCCACTAGCCTGTTGTCAAACACCTACTAGGAAATAAATACACATTTTCACTCCTAGCAGCACCTATTGGATATTTAAAGAATCCAGCTGAGTATGCAGACAAATTTCTGACAGATTTCAAATTTACACTACAATTCTAGATGAATTACAACATTTATATCACATAGAAGTACATTATTTGAAAGATTTTCTACTTGTCACAAAATAACAACCAAGATCGAAACCAGAAAGAGAAGAAGAACAAGTACCTTTCTTTCAGTCTACTTTACTGAATATAGACCAAGTTAACTAGGAGTCAATTTCATTTAAGTCAGTACTTCACTGTTCTTTAGCTCTAAATTCTTTTTAAATAAAGGAATATGTACTGAAATTCAAACAAAGAGGGAAGGGGGAATAGTCTTGAGCTCACAGAACTACTGTGGCCTCTTTTTTTCAGATTAATTACATTTCAAATTGTTGATCTCCTCCAACTCTAAAAAAAAAAAAAAGACATAAATCAAATATAGTAACACAACATGGTTTTTACAAGATTCCCTACAAAAGCAGCCCAACTTAGGTTTATGTACTTGACAGCAAAACAATACAACATGTTTTGCTCTTGCCTGGATCTAAGATTTGCTGCTGCACAGAGGAAACAGAGTGCTTTGACAGTGTGACCTTGAAGTGGTAAAGCATGTGAGTTGAGGTTGATCTGTATGTGGATGTTAACTTGCAATTTCCCAGGTTTTAGCCATCACTTTGATGTGAAGCACTCAAGCAACTCTAATGCTAATTTTGTCAGGTTTGTGGTATACATTTCTCTCAAGTGCATACAAATGGGTCAGTGCAAATACACGATCAGACAAGGAACTGTGCATCATTAAGCAGGGCTCCCAGGTCAGTTTGTGAAGCTTCACCTCTTTAATCATGTGAATGGACTTGAAGGTTGGGACTGGGAGGGGAGCAAGCAGCACCTTGGTCACAGTGATCATGGGGACATTGCAGAAGGTGCTTCTGGTACTTCTGTGCCTTCTTGCCTGTCTCCTTTAGAGCACTAAGTCATGTTTGCAAATTCTATAGGTGCTGCACAGCAGAGCAGCTGAAAAGCTCCCTTGTTGGAACCCAATGACCCAGGCCCTGTAGCAGGCACATCCCAGATGCACGAAGTAGGCAGTAGGAAACCAGAGACAGTAACACAGGGCTACAAATACTCAGCTCACAGGTACTGCAATGGGAAAGCATGCAGCAGGTGCAAAAGTAGTGAAATTTAATTTGTCTGTAGTAAAATATACTTTGATTCTGAATTTTCTGACCTCTCCAGAGCACAGTTAGCTGTGTGCAGGAGGGTTCCGGGTCTTGGTTATGTGACAAAAGGAAGATCATAGGGGATGTCAGAGAAACAAAAATACCTTATCACTACTTTCATTAAGCAACACCTTAAAGGTGAAATTACCTGATGTAAAGGGAATAACTACATTTAACCTCAATACCACATGTCAAATGAAGATTAAACCTTTGCACTCAGTGGTTTCCTATCTTCTGGCCTCAGGAAAGCTTTGGGATTCCTCTTTTATAGACCTTAACATTAGAATCCCAGCAGTAGAAGTCTAAAAAAACACAGTAAGTTCCATGTAAAACCATTATTTACCTCCTCTGCTTCTGGTAATAATTTAAGAAATTCATTCAGCAGTTCAGAACAATAGGTCTCACTTCTTCCATGATATATATCTTCAATGATGGATTCAGCAGACCTTGAAAAAACAATTGAGCATACGCATTTCTAACACTTGCAGGGCGAATAGTAACACAAATTGAAAAAAAAACATGCCTGGGCTAATAAAAGGAATTATAGTGAGGTTATGTATCAATGTCCACAGCAGCACTGTTCTAACATCACCTTCAGTGATGCCTTTACTAAAGGGCATTATCAGTGACTAAAGATAACCTTGAAACGGTTTTCTCTCACCTCACCCCTTTCTATTAACTCTTTATAAAAAAAAGAAGTCGGTGAAAAGCACCTTTTTTCTTTTTTGCAGTATTACATGAGATACAAGTGCTTCCCTTAAAAATACTTGGAAACCCACTTCAACTGGTTGACAGCAGTAAGCTCAACATGTTTGGAGCTAAGTCATAACGACACTCAAAACTAAATATATTAGAAATTGTGAAATGTAGTTACTCATGACAAACTTGTAGGACTATAAAATCCACAAGAAACACCTCACATTTGATGAGAACTACAAATTATTTCATACCTTTGTAGCTTGCATTAGCTGCATGGAAAAATAAAATCTTACTTTTTGAATTGTTTGAGAAATATTCCAATGTTCATACTTCTTTTTGCATCCAAAATGGAAACCTGAGAGAGAAAGCAAGAGAGATTAAGCTCCCAGTCCCTAAGAAAACAGCATATAATGCAGGTATCATTTCTTAACTTGCTCCAGGTAACTGCAGTTGCCACCAATTCACAGGCCAAATGAATACACAGCCACTTCTTACCAACAAAGATCATATATTACTGAAATAATTTTTACCAGGATAGTACACAGCACACCCACAATACCTTTTTCCAAGAGAAGCAATAAAAGAACCAAAGCAACATTTACAGAAGGGAGGAATCAAGATAATCTCTATTTCATAACCAAGTAAAAACATTCTTCTTGCTTATTTTGTAACACTGCACCTGCAAAATGTTGCTCCTCAAATAATAAGTTTTGCATTTGAAGGCACCAAAGTTAATGAGCACCACACTTCAAAATCCACATATTTCAGAAGTTTTGTAGCAAATGAAAGGGTGGGCTTTCTAGGTAGAGGTCAGTAGGCACCACTGATTGTAGTCACTCAAACTAACAGCCATGCTGATCCACAGGAAGACACACAAGTCTATCTTGAATCAAAACCCAAGACAGATAATGCTGAAATCTGTTTGCTTTACCTGGAAGCAAACAGAAATCCATAAAACTCCCCCCACTTCATATTTTAATGTTGATTTTCTGTATCATCTCATGTGTACAATTCTGGGGCTTAAGCAGAGGGGGGGAAAAAACACAAGCTTTTTTCCCTAATGAATTTTTAAAATGTTTTAAAATAAAAGAATTAATTCTTTTTATACTCATTTTTCTTCCTGTAACAGCATGCAAGTTCAAAAGTGACATAGTTGTCCTGTTGTAGCAAATCACATCCTTAAGGTTACCACAGCTATTTTGGTGATAACAATGACAAAAGTCTTAAGATTTACAAGGACAAGACAATAGTTTCACCTTAACAGTGCCACCTGAGTGCTACAATAGAACAACTCAGTACACACAGATGTTAACAACTGCTATTGGACTCACATGTTTGAGGTTTTTGACAGCTGGAAAGGTGTCTTGACCTTTGTGACAGTACACAAATTAGAAATACATATATAAAATGCAATGTTGGCATTGCTACAGAATTGAATTAGCCTGCAGTCTGACAGTGACAGTGAAAATATCAGTATGATTAATGTGCTATCCTCAACATACACCCAGGAGACATCTGCTGAAAAGACTGAACCAGATTTAAAAGTTTTCTGAAATTCTGGAATTCTTCTCTTCTGAAACCAGCAAAGACTAGAAAACACAGGAAATATCAGTGTGTTTGCTTTAATTAGATGATTGCTAGCCTGAAGCCCTTTGGTTTTAGCATATGCAAAGATAAGAGGACAGACTGCAGTTTATTCTCCTGTTATCTTAGGAGTTGAGAGGTCCACAACAAATCATTAAGGAAAAGCCCCTTAACACAGAACAGCTTCGACTATCTCTTCCCCTGCAGTATCTAATCTTTTTCAAATGTTTTATGGCAGGGACCTCTCACTGACCTTTCAAACTGCAGCTCCAGTCTCCAATTGCTCTGGTAAATCCTAATTCTCCAATTTCTTTGTACTAGCTTAAGCCTATAAGCTTTGCGATCATTATTTGGCTTTTGGTTTGTCAGGTTTTTTAAAAGCATATTCACAGTTAACCTTCTGTAAATAATATTTTCAGTCAGAGTCGGTAACTGTTACAAAGAGACTGACCATCTGCTGGGTAAACCTTTGGTTTGCATGGCACAACTCAGATTTACAGTACAACCTCTAACAAATCTAGAGATTTTTATTTTTTTTTAGCACCTTCCCTTGAAGAAAAACAACAGATCACAATATACTGCTGCATTTGCCCTATTAGCACAACATAAAAACTTCATAGATATTCTTAAGTACAAGGACCTTATACATGCTTCTTGCTCTGCATACGACTCTTGGCTTTTTCTGGTTTCTTGCTTAAGCACACAGTCAAAACCACGTGGCTCGGTTTTTGGTCACTCTCTGCCTGGTGGCCACTTCAAGGTTATCAAAAGTGTTTGGAAAGGTTGGCATTACTTAGCTACCTTCAAGGATTTCCCACATGGAACTGTGAAGAGGAGAAAAGGGAAACCTGGCAGATGCAACACAAATTCAAGCTCCTACTCCTTGCACATGAATACTGTATCTTCATCTCACATGTAAGATGTATAATCTTAGCCTTAACATCTGTCTGTAATGTCTACTGTTCTTCCCCACCAAGCTTTAATTCCATTTTACCCTCGCAGAAAGTAGTCTGCACATCATTTCCTACCAAGCTGTTGCTTTTTACTCCAGCTTTTTATAAAGTCTGCTCAGCCTGCTCCTATCTTTTACTCATATACAGTCAGCATTGGTGCCAGCACAGCATGTTCCAAATCTCCGTTCATCAACTGAAGAGATTTTAAAGTGCATCTACACAAGTAATACCCTTGTACTTCATCACTCAAAAAGGTACAGTGGGCTGTATTTAAGAATTGAGAAGAGATTTTCCTGTTCTCACTGGTATTTCTCATATGGTTTATTATTATTTACTTTAGATAAATTAAGGAGAACTTTCTCCATTCTCATCTTCAACTCTCCTGACAGAGAAAACTATTAAATTTTTGTTTTTCTTGGAAATACAACAACTCTCTCAGATACCTTGCACCATCTCAACATCTGCACTTTGCCAGCCAATGCAAGTGCCACTGCTTCACACGCTTGTCTTCTCTCCTTCAAAACAGTGCAATCCTTGAAGCAAGGACAGCTGATTCCTTCATGAATCAGCTTCTCATCACCACAGCACTCAACTCAGCATACTTCTGAAATCTGTATCAGGCACAGATCATGTGAAGTAATAACAGCATCAGTTTGACAAATGTTAACCCATCACTGAATTATTCCCTTTTTAGGTGTATTAAGGGAAGGGGACAATCAGATTGAGTTCCAGGGTGAAGTTGTGGTGATGGTAAAAAGAAAGCTACTGAACTCTGTCGCAAATTTGCAATCAAGACACAAGAGACAGAGACGTGTTCTGGGATGCACAAAAAGCCCTACATTTATACTGACTTTTTAGTGACTACAGAAATGCAGCAGTTTCTTGCCATGAGATTGTCAGTGAGGAACTGGAACATGACAAAGTAGATTTATGGCAGATGAAAGCAAAACATTATACATTTTCTTTGGATAGAAGCAATGGGTTTTCACATGGTGGGATACCATTTACCAATTACATCAAGCATGGAACAGCCTGGTGGTCCAGGCTCAGTGCTAGGGGTCAGGAAGGATACAAGCACCTTCCTGCTTCAGCTTCCATTTCCCTTTACAACACACTAACCTGTTGAGTTTAGTATTTTGGCCTCTATTCTCTGAGCCTGGAGTGGCTGAGGAAAGGTTCACTTCCACAGTGCAGCAGAGTGAATGTAGCAGCTTACTCCAGGCCTGTCCCACTCCATGTCATCCTCCCTTGTCACATTCCTAGCCTGCTCAGTCCCTTAGGCAGCCACTGGTACTCATCTCATTACTTGCTTGCTGTGTTAGTCTTCTGCTGGATTAACTGGTTGAATCAGCTCTCAAGGAGGAAGGAATGAGCATCAGGGCCAGCACAGGGAAAACAGAGAGGCCATGGCTAGGAAAGGGTAGAAGAGACATCCTGTTCACCCCTTCCATCTTCCTTCTCTCTCCTTCTCTCACTAGCCCCTTGGCAGAGGCTCTGGAATCCACCGCACCCTTTTGCAAGCCCTCAAAACCCAATAAAATAACTGAAAAATGCCAACAACATTCTGCTGAACTACTCACTTCTATCTGTTTACAGAGGGCCCAGCATCTGCCAGAGCCAGGGCACAGATGGGGGGAGCTGAGGGATAAGAGCAGAAGGACTTTTTGAGAGGAAAAAGCAAGACCAGCTCTCTTGGCTGGCAACAAGCTGCTCTGCCCACTCCACTGCCAGGCTACCTATAGCCTAGGTGAGTGTATGTTGTGCCATACTGTGACACCACGAAAGGACAGGGAAAGTAAAGTGGTGTGTAAACTACACACTACCCACCTTATTTTTCGGAGGCTCGAATTACATTAGACCGTAGGGCAAATTAAGCCTTTAGCCAAAGAAATATGTTAATTAATCTCCTAAGAGTCTGGTGAGGGATTGTTTCCAAAAAGGAAAGCATGAGCTGTAGGAGTCCGACTCAAATCTCAAAAGGGAGTTTTTAATATCAATGATGTTCAGTGCTAACCCTCCAGAACTGGGATTCAATAACCTGAGTTGGGCATCCAAATTCCCTATTTAAATTACTGGCGAGTTAAAAATTTAAGGGATACACAGTATTGTAAACTCCTACACGAAGAGCATTTTCCAAGACTGCTCATGATTTCATAATCAACAGCAATCTCTGGAGAAGGTATGTAACACTACAGTCTCTGAGGAAGTTTCCTCAACATTGGATGAGGAGTCACTCGTCACCACTTCCACTGAAGCTACGCCACTGCATTGAGAGGAACCCTGATGAGCCAAAAGAGCAGACTCTGGCCACACACTTTTGTGCAGCATTTTGGACACGTGTTGATATTTTTTTAACATTTGGACATAAGCAATACTTGAATGTACACCCTTGAAGTTATTTTGAATATTCATTGTTGAGAGGCTATGCTAACTAGAGTAATTCTATTTAATCTACAATGAACATTTTTATATTGCTTGACCATAAAGCACTTTTAAACAATAACTGTGTTTTGCACAAAAGGAATAGAGGGACTGACACACAAAATGCCTTGTCCACCTTCCCCTGCCAGGCCAGTGAGGCAGCCAGGAAGGCAATCAACCACTTCCTCAGCCCCACACTGCCATGCTCTCCACCAGCTCACCAGGACTCTGTGCACCTCCTCCTGCCCCCACCTTCTTTCAGCCCTCACTGGTTTCAAAACAGTGTCCTGAGGATAACCATCACACAGTAAAGTAAGCAAGCAGCAGCTGAGAGCCCGGATGATGGAAATCACAAACATTACCCAGGCCTCAAAAATCTCCAGCCTCTTGCTGAATGATGCCTGTAGCAACGTTAGGCACGTGAGCTTCTGCGTATCTGCGCTTCCGCGCTTCCAACAACACGGGATTATCTCCTTGTCTCCTTGTCCCGTGAAGTTCATTAACGTGCAAGATATTGCTCATCCCTGCCTGGCACACCGTTGTGGCATGCTTGACAAAGCCTTAGCAAATGGAGTAGAACGTTTTTGTCACTTTAGTAGTGTAACTCAGAGGCAGGTCTTGTGGCTTCCTGGCCTGCCAACTGCAAAGGCACGGTGGGAACCCTGATCCTGGGTGGACAGGCATCAAGCAGTACAGGTGCATTGGACCACTGTCCAGATGAATAAACAAAACCACTAAGCTGTAGCACAGCAAGTCTTTGATTTCAAGGCCCTGTGTCTTGGAGAAACCCTTATTTTGTAGGCCTGTAACTTTAATCTCCAGCACCACTCTTAAATTGCTCCAAGTTTCAAGCTGTACATGAAAACATGAAAGTTCTGGAGAACGCTGGGGCTTCCTCTGCCCTAAGTACCATACACTAGGGGCTACGTTCAGTTTATGAAACTTATCATTTTTCTCTAACTAGATCTTCACCACACAGCAGTCCTGAACAGGGGGAGCTCCTAAGGAGACACGTGGAGCTGGATCTGTGTACAGCTGTGTGGAGTGCAGGAAGTCCATGCACTGCACCCCTGATTCGAAGATGAATGTAGCCTGAAAACAGTGCAGAGGTTAATGACTACCTCTGATGATGGCCCCAATTACTCCTTCCCCATGCCAGGGTTTCAAAGTCTGCAGTACACATGCCTGTTTTAAACCCCTTATTTTAGTCTATGTACAACATACACACTATCAGTACGTTGGTTTCTCACCTTGTCACTGTTATCTTATTTTGACAGCTCCTGCATTCTGCAAAATACTGTCAACAAGTCCCTATTTCCTCACTAAAAAATTATATGCTGTTATACCTCTTAACCCCCTGCCCTCTGCATTCTGTTTACAGGCTAGCATGTATGTAGACATATTAGAGATTAAATCTACATTTCAACCCTCCAATTACTTGAGAGAAAGATCACCTGAGACAATTAAATTAGGTCTTCAGAAAGAGTCTGTCTGCAAGGGAGACTATAAGCAACTATAAGAGTGTTTGAACCTGAAAGTGCTTGGTTTACACCTTATCACTCCAGAACAGAGATCAGGAACAGGCTTTAGACTTTCTTGGAAGGTAATTTTAGCGAGCAGAAAAAGCAGAGTAGATGAAATAAAGATGATCAAATCACAGAATTTACAAAGCTAAAATAATAAAACACTGCTAGCTCTTTGGAAAATAAATGTGTACAACTAAGAACCAAGAGTTTATCCTCCCCATCATTCTCCTCTCCTTCAGATCAAGACAAATTAGCTGCAAGAATGAAACAAGACATTGAAAGAGACACAGGTGAGTCAGAATTCATATAATTTCCTACAACATTATATAAAAGAGAGGATTTACTTCAACTCTTACCTCCTCTTTAGTCTCTTTAAATGAAGCCTTCAGAGGTCGATTTCGGAGGTCCTGGGGCTTGGCTTCCTCATGCTGCCCAAAAAGTTCCTCGATTGTCTTTGTATCAATCTGATACTGCGGTCTTGCAGCGATCGTCCAGATATTGTTTTTACCGCGGACTTGTTCTTCAGGGATAGTTTTCCAGAAAAAGCTCCGCATTCGTTTTTTTTTGCTGTGGTTGTCATGTCCATTGACCAGCTGTGGAGGCACGGGCAAGTTTGGCCCAGGCAGTGGAGGAGGGGGTGGTGGCGGGGGTGGCATCCCCAGGGGGAGCGGAGGGGCCGGGGGTGCCCCTGCCAGGGGACATGGCGGAGGGGGCGGCGGTGCTGCGGGCTGAGAAAGCTGAGATCCTGTGGTGGTATCCTCGTTCATCAACCCTGTCGTGACTGGAACAGCCCCATTTTCTTTATCATTGACCAAGGAGAGACAATTCATAACATGCATTTTACGGCCTCTCCGAAGAGGAGAGCGTCACTTCCCTGCATCCGTTTGAAGCATCGAACAGCGAGCGCAGCAGCCACGGACCTCAGGCTCTCTCAAGCTCTAAGTCTGCCAGCAGCAGCAACACAAGAGGGGACTGTATCATCCCTACAACCTACAACAAAGGACAATAGGGAGGCTCAGATCAGAGGGACGGGATATTGGCCCTCGCACTGAAAAGGCAGCAAAATTCAGGTGTAACACCTGACCAAGTTTTTAATTCAGAAAGGAAATTCAGTGGATCAAGAGTCCCAGAGCAACTGTATAAAATTTATCCATGCCAAGATTTTAAATAGCTTTGTATACCTAGATTACAAGCACATATATAAAAATAAAACACCTCAAATCACCCACAGTATATACTGAATCCCCCCATTACTCTCAGCTCTTTGCAATTTTGTAATAGAATATATCTATTTCAAATTACTAAAACAAATATTATTCAATTCCTCATTTTATTTTTTTATTTAAAGGTGTTTACACACAGCTAGAAATGTAAGTACTAACTATAGTACTGGATTAACTGGATCAAACAGACCCTGTTTGAGCCCTTCTCATTCACAGTTTAAATCCAAGCTGCATTAAAATTGCAAAAAATATGGCAATGATTTAACGATCTAACCTAATGCACTACTTTTTGCTTTCTTATTTTTCATGCAGCTCTCAGGGAGGACGTGAAAGGGAAAAAAACGTGTGCAGTCCACAAACTCTCTGTGTTCACTGAGCATAAACCTACAGTATTTGCATTTCACCATTACCAATATGGTTACACTACCTACTAAAATGCACTAAGAGAAGAAAGGACACAGTTTGATTAAGCTGCCTCTTATAATTAGCTTTGGTATTTAGGTTAACAGCCAGTTCAATAAGGGGCGGGAGAGGGAGAGAAAGGACAGAAGAGCCAGTAGGAACACTAACCTACACATGCTAAATGCTGTACGTATGCAAAACTTTAAATTGTGAGGAAAGCTTTCACGTCTAAATTACCTCACGAAGCAGCTTAACAGGAGTCACAATAGTTTTGAGCAATTCTTCTTACACTGTCTCCTACTAAATGAAGATTCTGTTACTGTCAGTAAACCTTCAAGCAAGAGTATGATTTGTGTGAAAAGCCCAGTTTTGACAAGCCACATTAAAAAAAATATTTCCTTTGTAAGTCTCAGGAAAAAAAATTAAGGTGTTTCAAATATAGACTAATGAAGAATGTAGTGATTTTACAGAACTTGTAAGTTATCTCAAAAAAAAAAAAAAAAAGAGAATTTACAAAAAATCAAAAATAACAATAAAAATTTTGATAGAGGAAAGACAGCCACAGAGCAAAAATCAGGTGCAGGAAAACTCAACAGAAAAAGTTGAAGTAATGCCCTGGCACAAAGACAATGTAAAATCAGAAATTTGGCGCTGATTTAGCTGTTTGCTTCTTTAACAGGGTTCACATGGACTTAATAGCAATTCAGATCAATTTGACATTGTATAATAGTGATGAAAAAACCTTTGCTGTCTTTGCCAGAGATCCATCATTACAGTGTACATGAACAAACAGACCCAAGTCATAGAAACAAGCCTTAGGGCAAATTCTCTCTTGGTCTGCAAGGACTCAGCCACTTACAGCTTTACTGAAGTTAATGGAAACTGACACAAAACGATCCACCAGACATTTTCTCCTCAAAAGTTTACATAGGTAGCAACAAACTCCTCTTTCCTGCTTCAGGTTTTCCAACCTTATACCTTACATTACCACGGTATAAGCAAGAATAGAAGACGTGTTAAAAAATCTGCATGAATTTTAAGTCACATGAATGATGGAAAATACTGTAATTTCAGGGTAAAAGGAGCTACAAAGAAAGTGGATCAGGACAGATGGTTACAAATTTAAATCAGTATTAATACCATTTACTATTACAGAGCTCTCCACGCTTGTGTGTCTCCTCCCAGCTTCATGATCATAGATGCAGAGAGGCATAAAAAAGCAGGTGCAAGCTGGTGGAAAGAAATTAATCACTTAAAGTAATTAAGCATTGCATTAATTTAAAGAAATACTCAAGTAGGAAAGAATCTTTTCCTCCTTACCATTTTTTTAAAATGAAAAATGCATTAGCTAGTCTTCCACCACCATCACAAAGCAGTATTCAACAGTTATTATTTTCTACCTTGGTTTCCCACAGATTAAAAAAAAAAAAAAACACAACAGAAAAAAACAACACAAGGAGAGACAGACAGACTGACTGACCATGCCCCTGGGCAACACGCAAGAACCTCATTTTGAAACTTTCAATCAATCTAGATGCTATAAGAAAAATGGGATCAAATCCTAAGGAAACAAAGCTGCAGGCAATGAATCATCATGTTCCAGTGCTAATACAGAAGAGTGGAAAACGCCTGATCTCAGACCTGGGCACTTCTGAGTTAGACAAGGGACACTCCTAGTGAAAGGAGTGGAGAACACAAGGGGAAGAAAACATCCCAGCCTAGATGTAAAGATAGATAAATAGAACAGGAAAGACTGTTTTCAAACCAAGGAGCCCGGTACTGCTTTAGATGAGGTAACTATCACCCAGAACCAGGAAAGGGGAAGAATCAGCACTTGGAAGGGAGGCATGAAAGGAAAGCACAGCATAAAGGCTGGCATTCAGCTCTGTCTTCTGACAGATAAGAATGACGCAGGTGACAGAGGTCACCTGCTTGTAAGCAGACAGCTCTCAAGTTACCAGGTGGCTGGTCAAAATTCCCTTCTCTTGCTGCCTTTCAGAGAAAGCATCTCCAAGAGGTTCCCAGCACCCTCACCATTACCGTGGGTGGGAGTGGAGAGAAGGCAGCAGTCAGGACAGGCTCTGGGCTGCTTGTTGGTACCAGCAGGTGCCTCCAAGCAGGAAGTACAGCAAAAGGAGGTGGGGAACAACACGACTGTTCAGACTGTGAACTACAGATTACCGAGACACACTGCCGGGACGGGGATGGGTAATAAAATCCAAGCAAAAATTTAACTACTAAAAAGCCTATCTGCTTTTCAAAGGAATAAAGGAAAGAAAAAGAAAGGGACCCAGGAACAAACATATATCGCAATTATGATTAATTATTGCGTGTTTGATATCCAAAACAGCCCGAGAAGTACAAGAGCTCTAAAGTAACATCTTTACAGCACGTTTTAATTGTGCCCATATTTGGCATAAAAGAAATATTTTGTTTCTTTGTCTCAGTCATTGTTTTAACCAACCTAATCTAACTTGGAAATATATTTCAAAGTTAGAGGGTGGGGACAACTTTCTCCCCAGGTAAGAAGACAAATACTCTAAAGGGATTTGTTTCTCTCAAAAAAAGGCAGTTGCTACAGAGACAGACACACATTGTATTTGCATACACAAATTAACAGGTGAAACGCACGATGTGCTGAAGGGCATCTCATAATTCACATTGCAAGACATTACTCCCTTTAACTCACGCCTTATGTTCCCTGCTGCCCACGTTCTGTGTCAGGCGTCCTCCAAATTCTCATGAGAACAACGCCGATCCTGACACCAAAGCCCAACCACAGTATTTGGATGTCTGGGTCTCAACAGCAGCTCCAGAGAAAGGCAAAGGGAGCACGGAGCTGCTAACTGCAGATAAAGGAACTGCGAACGCTGCCTCATCCAACCATCCGCTGAGCTTGCCAAAAAACGCGTAGAGTTAGAAAAAGAAGACGGCAGCTCTCGCTAGCGCAGCAACTTAGCGCTTCAACACTTAAAACACATCCAACAAAACCCTGCATAGGGCACCACCAGGCTGGGAAGGGAACCCCGGGCGGGGGAGACAGCAGGGGACAGCAGGGGGACAGCAGGGGACAGCAGGGGACAGCAGGCCCCGGCGCCGGGCAAGGATTTTGTCAGGGGGTTCTTTCTGCTCCAGCTGTCCCTCGCTCGGGCTCCCAGCCGCTGCGCTCACCCCACGGCAGGGAAAGGGACGCCGAGGGAACAGCCCTCACCCAGCCTTACCGTCTGATTTCCCCTCCGGAGCCGGTGTTCGGCCGGGACTCCCACCCAAGGCGGGCACAGGGTGTCTGCGCCCACCGCAGGGGCTCTGCCTCCGGGACCACCGAGGACCCGGGGAGAACTCCTCGCTTCCCGACTCCCTCCAGACGCCGCCGCTGGCCCCGTGGCGGGGTCTCCGCTACGCGGGGCTGATGCGGCCTCAGCGCCTGGGCTAGACCCGGGACACGACGGTGACCGCGACCCTCGCACCTCCGTTTCCCGGGCGCTCTCCGCCGCTCCGCTCCGCGCCCGCCGCTCCCTCGAGCCCCGCCCCGCAGCCCCGGCCCCGCCCACAGGGGGCGCCCGCGCTCCCGCCGCCCCCCGCCGCTGCTCCCGGGATTCACGGCCCTCCCGCCGCGGCCCCGGCAGGGACAGACCGAGGTCCCCGCGGCACCACCCGCTCCGCCGCACCCTGCGAGGAGAGCGGCGGCGGCTCCCGCCCGCTGAGAGGAGCCGCACGGAGAGGTGAAAGAAGCGGCGGGGCCGCGCCGGACCCGGGGGTCCTCCCGCGGGGGAATGGAGCCCGTTTCCCCGGAGCGTCTCCGGGAGGCAGAGAATGACCCGCAGAGGGGGCCGCGCCGCGCCGCGCCGCGCCTCCCCCCGCCAGCGCGAAACCCCCGGCACCACGGCCCAGCCGGGAGAAGAACCCCCGCGGAAACAACGCCCGCGGAACCAACGCCCGCGTCCCACCTCTCGCCGCCGCTTCTCACCTCCGCACCCGCGGGAGCACGCGGCGCCGCGCGCAGCCGGGCCCGCCGCCGCCGCCTCCTCCCATGGCAGCGCGGCCGCCCCGCCGGAGCGGGCGGAGGGGGGAGAGGGGGAGGGGCAGCGCAGGCGCGGGCGGGGCCCCGGCAGGTGACAGCGGCGGCGGAACCGGGAGCGCTTCGGTGGTCCCTGCCCGTACCCGAGCCGTGGTACCGAAATGCATGTGCGGGAGGAGGAGGGCGATGAACGGGTGCTGGCGTCACCGCGTAGGTGGCCGCGCAGTGGCGTCCCCGGTGGGTCTTTGGTTGAAAGCAAGCTCCCGGTAAGCGGTCTGCTGGGTGCGTACACAGACGGCGGTCACTTACCACATGGCGCCGCCGAAATCACCGGTATTTCTATAGAAACCGGGCAGCAGTGCCATCAGCCACGCTCCCGGGCAGAGGGAAGGGGCTGCCTTTCACGGCTGAAGCCTTTTGCCCTTCGCTCCAGGGAAAGCATCCCCTTTTCCATCCCCGTTCTTCACCACCTCCCCCCTGGCATTACCCACCCGTGGCGATCATGGCAGCAGGGCTGAAAGTCAGTCGCCAAAGCCAACAGCAGGAGGAAACTTCCAAGAAATTCAAGATATGAGCACAGCCCTAGGTTGTGTCATGCCAGGCAGCTCACGGGTGACTTGTGGACACCTGTGAGCCACAGTGCCAAACAAACACAAAACAGCAAATAAATGGTCTTATAATATTTTGCCAAGAGATTGAATCGCATTTCAAAAGAACCCAACCAACCAAAAAAACCTCAAACAAAACATTTTCACTAAAAGACTAAAGGTGAAGAACTTCAGTGAAGGAAATAGTCGTGGCAGCAAGGAACAAACACAGCCCACAGACTGCTTTTTACAAGAGGTCAGTTCCAAGGGAAGAATCAGAAATGCTTCCTTGCCTGAAATACAAAGGAGAAAAATACCCCACACTTCCAGCCTGCCACAATCAGGCACCAGAGCTGCTGAGATGAGCACAAGAGAATCAGAATCATAGAATTGTCTGGGTTGGAAGGGACCTCAGAGATCATCAAGTCCAACCCTTGACCCACTGCTGCAGTTGCTAGACCATGGCACTGAGTGCCACATCCAGTCTCTTTTTAAGTATCTCCAGGGACGGAGATTCCACCACTTCACTGGAAAGTCCATTCCAATGCCTGATCACCCTCTCCGTGAAGAAATTCTTTCTAATATTCAACCTAAACTTCCCCTGGCACAACTTAAGTCCATGCCCTCTTGTCTTGTTGAAAGTTGCTTGGGAAAAGAGCCCAACCCCCCCTGGCTCCAGCCTCCTTTCAGGGAGTTGTAGAGAGCGATGAGGTCTCCCCTGAGCCTCCTCTTCTCCAGGCTGAACACCCCCAGCTCCCTCAGCCTCTCCTCACAGGACTTGTGCTGGAGTCCCTTCACCAGCCTGGTTGCCCTCCTTTGGACCTGCTCCAGGACCTCAATCTCCTTCCTGAACTGAGGGGCCCAGAACTGGACACAGGACTCGAGCTGTGGCCTCACCAGGGCTGAGTACAGGGGCAAAAAACATGAGAGAAAACATGGGTGGGGAAGCAGGAACAGGAGAACAAAAGTGAGTCTTGTTTCGGCATGGAGAGCCTGACCTGTGCTGCTGGCTCTGCCCAGGAACCAGAGGAAGAGTCGGAGACCAGGAGGCTTCCCTCAGCTCCAGACCTGGACCCCAGGCCTGTGGTTGCTGAGGTGACACCATCCCAACTTAAAGCTCTGCTACCAGAGATCTTGACCTACTGGTCTGGCAAGACAGCCAGTTTGAGTCACTTGGGAAAAAAAACCAAACAAACAAAAAAAAAAAGTATTAGAACAAAAGGGAAATTTAAGGAACGTGATGTCAGAACCCCGTCATTTCAATTCCAAATTCACAGAGTTTAAGGAACGTGATGTCAGAACCCCGTCATTTCAACTCCAAATTCACAGCCTGAGAAGAGTCCAGCTGCACTAAATGCAATTCACATCACGCCACACATCTTGGCTTGGCAGGGCTGGCAGCAGCTGGGGAGGACACGCTCCCAGCACGGACATTCCTCGAGAGTGTCGGGTCACCCCCGAGGTCGTCAGCGAGGAAACGCATTGCTGCTTGGACTGTAGCTGCTTCTGTTGGAACCACAGAGACTTGTTTTCACTGCTGCCAGTCATAAGCACAAATGTTCACTTGAAAAGACGGAAAGAGCAAGCCAAACAAGAGACTTGCATAATGGCATTTATTAAATAAAACCCAAGCCGAACAGGACAGCAGAGGACCGAGGAGCCAGTCCGGATGTGAAGTTAAACTCTTAACTTTTCCTCACCCTGAGGTTTTTGTTTTTCCTCAGGACTTTTCCAAAATGCAGTGTTAGCAAATTAAGTTTAAGTTCTTAGCTGATTCCCCCCCCGTCCACCACCACCCATAAAATGTGAACACTCAACAGGCAAAGATTTTGCCCACATGGCTAAAATTCACCCGAGTTACAAACAGCTGAAAACAGGTCTTTACAGTAGGAAGTATTAAGCAACTTTAATAACAGGTAGATTGAGCTGCCCCACCTATAATAAGCAACAAATGCACCTCCCTGGAACAGATAGCATTTAGATGCGTTGGTATGGTATTAAGACAAATCCTATTCTTAATATTTTAAGATTTCTAGCTAATGAAATGCTCAAGACAGTTTCCAAGAGGACTCTCTCTTTTAAGGCATTACTTTCTTATGAGAGAAAAAAGATCTTTCGTAAACTCTACTTTTCTTTAGAGCACAAAGAGCATCTAATGCTTTAGGCTGAATATGAATTTAATGACTGAACAGATTGAATGGGAACAAAGCAACTTATACCACCCACCTGAACAAAAGGTGTCGTCATCTTCATTATAAGCCCAAATTTTTACAGTGTTTGGACAAAGACAGGAGAGAAAGTTAATTGTGACACTTGAGGTACATTGAAACTAAGTTCTATTTGGTTTAAAAATCAAGCAGTGAATTAAGCTCTTGAAATAAAACCCCTGCAATTAATTACCTCTATCACATAAAACTAGCATGATTGCATACACATATATAAGAAAGGCAAATCAAGACTGAACAGGCAACACCAGTCTTTAGCATTATTTAAATCACAAGTGCTTGAATTTACAGCCTTCAGTCTTCTTTAAAAGGTACCAAGGTGTATAATTATTTTTTTTTAATTACCACAGTAAGACATACCATTTGTTAAGTACCATTTACTAAGAACACATTGCTAATAGCTGAACTGTTCCTGACTGAACCAAAGGATTTATGCTGTCTTAGACAGTAATAACAGGGCAAACCCAAACTAAAAATTTGTATCAGGTTTACTCTGTACTATATCTGATCTCTGCATTTAATTAAAAATATTATCATACAGCCACACTGGTACCCATCTAGGTTCTACCACCTCATGATGCAAGTGATCTCTAGAAAGATACTCACTCCATCTCTTTTTCTGCTTCTCCTAGACTATCAAGTATTCCCATTCCTTCAATAGCTACTATCTTTAAAATGGGTTTTCATAAAGAGATGAGATGGTGTATTTGCTCAGAAAACAATATTTTCTTACTTGTTTTTTTTCTTTAAACTTATAACAAAGTTTAACATACATTTTGCTGAGTATAAATACTTAACAGAAATATACTACCAACAATAGAGAGCACAGAATTGTGCTGTTCCTGCCACCTTCTTAAGACGTTTTCTTTCTAAAGGCAGCTGAAGTGTAAGAAGTAATGTGCCAGCACTCTCAGTCATAGCAAACAAGAGATTTGCAAACCATAGATTGAGCCTTTATGTCTAAGGCCTTTGCTCCACAAGGTTCATTTGCTGCTTCTCTGCATTTCAGTAGGGACTGAAACAGCAAATTCTCCTTTCCACTCTGCTCTATCAATTTATTCTATCCTCCTCCAAAGCAGGGACAAGCCATCCTACTCACTACTCTTAACACTAGAGGATAGAATACTGCCTTAATTCTGTTCCAACTATCACCATGGTGATGCATCCCATAAACCCAACCACTTGGTTGCCATTTGAAAAATTAAGAGAAAGGACCTTGGTTAAAATAGGTGCAGAGAGAGGAAAAGAGACCACTGTCAAGACACAGAAATGTGCTTTCTATGCATCACCAGCTTTAACACAACACCTGAAAGAACACAAAGATGTCAAAGAGCTACTAGTGACAAGTAACAAGGAGAAATATGAACAAAGGAACAGTCAACTCCTCTGTTGATATTCTCATGAAAAAGAAACAACAAATTAAACCATTTCAATTTGACAAAACTTAGCTGCCTGCTGTTGGATAAGTCTGGGGTGGGAGTAATCACAAAATATGAAAATATGAATGACTAATCTAAAAATCTGTGACTTAGTATAACCTTCACATCAAGCATGCAGCATGGAAAAGATAACCAGACTCAAACAAACCCTAAAGATAATTGCAGATAAGGAATGCTACATAATTATAATACCTTATTATTCTTGTAACACCACAATAAGGAACAAGAGCAGATAAGCAGAAAATACAAACTGGACATGCCCCCTGTTCAGTTCAAAACAGAGTTGAAGGGAATGTTTAGCTTTCTTTTTATATTACTTTGATCATTTTTTGAAGCAGAGACAGAACAGAGATAAAGTTTCTGGGAAAACCAGTTGACAGAAGATTGAAATCAAACTATTACTTTAATGATACTGGCATGTTGCTGTACTCACTTGCATAGACCTCTCCAAATATAACTATAGATACATTTTACAACCAGAAAAGTTCTTTGTAAGGCCTTGACAAAGCATAAAGTATGCCAAAGAGCATTTTTAGAGCAGAAGAGCTATCTGTAGAATTCATACAAACAAAGGAACAGGCACTGCAAGTTTTAAAGGAGTCAGAAGTGCAGATAACTTATAATATGGTCACTGAGAAATGAAACAGCTCCCTGGATCTCTGGTAGAGCAGCTACAGCAGTGTATCAGAGACACCATTAACTGTGGAAAATTCTTCTTCCTGAGAAACCTCACACAACACTAAGAGCACTAATGTGATCACTTGCAAGAGGTGGTATCTTTCACAGACAAGATGCTACTAGGTGGGTATGGCCCCCTCTTCAGACACACACACAAAAAGTTCCTAACAACTCTCTACCTAGATAAATGCCAGCATTACAACCTTCAGATATTTATACAGCTTTTTTCTTTGTATAAGAAAGCCTGACAACAGTAATTACTTCCCATTAGAAGTAATTCCTTGTATGGTCTCTATAAGCAAAAGTTTCTGAATTTGGTTAAATATAAAGAACTTACTTTGAATGTAAGACATAAGCTTGAATTATATTTCATAATTACAGATTTTAATGGGGGCAACCAAAAAATACTACAAATGACAGCCAGTTTAGTATCCTATTGATCAGCTGACCACAGAACCACTCACACTAAGGCTATCAATTAGAACAGTTGTTTCAGTGAGCAAAATGAAAGGCTCTCCTTCCTTCCCACTGATATTAAACAAGAAACAGATTGATTTTAGTGAATAATCTCTTTTGTCCAATGTTTTCTTTCAGGTGAAGAGACTCCAGTAGTTGTAAGCCACTGCAAAAGCTTGAAGGGTTATACAGTGTCACATGGATCATTCCTCCACAAGGCAATTTCAGTTTCAAGTTTACTCTTCCTGTTTTCTCACAGATCAGCTCCTCTTGGGTAAAGACTGTCCTTAGAGGGAGACACATGAATCTGAGATATAAACCAACAGCACATGTCCCATATGTATTCTTTTCCCATTGTGTCCTGGGAGCTGCTATTTCTACTGTAATCTGTAGGTTTGCATTCTTCATCCATGATATATATAATGCTGCTATCTGCATTTCCTAGCTCAACTGTAGTTATAAAACTACCTTCCTTCTTGTACCATCACACCATACACATGCCAAAATTCAGAGACAGGGGAAATGAATGGCTTCAGAAGAGTTGTAAATGTAATAAAACTTACTTTAGAATTTAAGTCAAGAATGATATATACTGAAAGATTTGTTTCACTACTGAGTTTACATTCAAGTTGAACTTGCACAGTATTAAATGATCCTGAAATAAAAAAGCATCATTGTTACCACCTATTACTGGTTTAACAGAAATTCTTGGGCAGGGGCAGCAACTCAGAAAAACCAGGCTAAGCTTTTGCTGCAGAAGCTGGGTTCTACACCTAAACCATCAAAAGTCCATAAAGTTTGACTGCAAACACCTTTAATATGAATACAAAATTCACATAGGATATACATTCTTGGGAACATAAATGAACTATTACAAGAGATTCTGACAGAACAAAACATAAAGAAGGCTCTGTCAGGCCAAGAATTTAATGAGGAATGATTAAAAAGTTTGATTTACAGTTACATTACAACTCTGTTAAGCACTGAAAACTTTAAGAATGTCAGCTGAAAGGCATTTGAACATACAGTACATAAATCATACAATCCACACTGCTGTAAATAACATATTTGACGTATTTAATTTTACTTAACAGAACACAAAGCAACATAATATGTGCAAATGAGGACTCCAATATATTGAATTTAAAATGTCTATGATAAAATTGACTTAGAATTTTAAATTTAAGGTCTATGAGACTGATGGAGAAATTTAAAAAGTATCCTCCATGTTACTACCATTACTGAAGTATGCTTTTCAATTAAATAGAAAAAAACATACTGGCCTGATTTCCTCTCTCAAAATGATACCAGTCCATGATGGTTAACTAAAGCTTTAATTTTCTCTAAGTTTACAACAAAACAGCATTTACACAGTTTCCTTTCCCTTGTTGGGAATGGACAACTGATTATGTGAAAGGGTATTTTGGATTATGTACACTGGTTGTAAATATCAACTTATAAAAAGGCACATACCTGTGATTTAAGGCTAGTACGGTATTTGTTTCAGAGAAAGTAAAATTTTAAATGAAATTAGTACATTGCATGGCTGGCCTCACTCAGCAAACCACCTGGTGCAGAGCAAAATGGTGTGCTTAGAAGCCTCAGACTGACAGTGATTCTTGCTTTAGTGTTTTGTTTTTTAAACCTAGGATGGAATGGTACATCTTTTAAAATGGCATTTGCTGCAATTCCACTGGTCAATGAGCCATCTGCTACTGTTTCCTTACATGCAGATATCGCATATAGGCCTTAATAATTACCTGCAAAATATTCTTTTAACTCTCTCCTTTTAAAAAGTCATATGAAAATTACTAAAGATGTTTTTCTATATTTATCTATAAAATACCAGATGTTGGTACAAATCATGTAAACCTCCACTTGGAAATATTTTGACTAGCCACTAAAATGACCAGAAATCACAAACATAATTTGTCAGTGCAAATCTAAAATAGTTGTCTTTCCCTTCCCCCCACCCCCCTCCCTTTGACCGTCCCTCCCTCCCAGTTACAGAAATAACCACCAACCTCTGCATACAAAAGGAGTTCTCATTATTTGAAATGACAGAAATCATGTTTGGTTAACTTAAAGTCACCCACATTCCTACCAAATTCAGATTTACAGTATTATAAAAGGGGAAAAAATTAAAGTTGTCTGTGCAAGAATCACTTCAACAGTCCTTCAACACCAACCCTTGATTATTATCAGATTGAAAGATTTTAGGTTAAAATTGCATCCTCTTCTCTTGATCCAATTATTGTTCTTCAAGCCAGGATGGGGCATCTGCTCCAGGAGTTTTCAATTTGATGTGGAACTGTTTAAGTGTCTGTTCAAGCTGCTTTTGATTCCCAGCAAAGTATGCAGCGATGGCATTGTGGAACAGAACAAGCTGATTGTGCAATACCTTAACCTGCAGGTAAGGATAGAGAAAGGTTAAGAGAAAGCAGCAGATGTTAACAACATCACAGGTCATTTATAGAAAAAAGAAACCATATTTGAGATGCTCAGACTTCATACAGGTTTATTTAATACAGGTTTAAATGACAAATCCAAAACCCAAATACAAAACTCTAACAATAAAGTGATATTGAGTTTTATAAAGCGTGCTTAACAGTCAATACCAACTCAATATGCATGGGCCAAAAGCAATTCACTAAACAGCATCATGTTATCAAATTTAAACACTTTATTACAAGGACTTGACTCCTTGAAATTAGATACCTAACCTCTGTTTATACCCAGCTGCAGGCCAAATGGATTTCTGAGACAGTACATAACAAATGCATTATCTAAGTATACAGTTCATTTATTTGCCCCTCTTTTCCAGCTCATATATACCTAAGTCGAATGAAACCCACGTTCTTTCCCCAGCAGTATTTCCTGCCCATCTCTTGTACCACGGGATTATTTACAGCTCTTGGCCAATACCTTGCCTATAATATTTGTGCAAAGTAGTCATGAAATACACAGGCTGTAGCAGTAATCAAAACTATTTGAGAACAGCAAAGAGAAGAGCACAAAAGCAGCTGGAGGGTATCCCTGTTTTTCTCTTCCAGCCCACCCTATGATGCCAAGCTATAGCACTGATGAAGCCAAACAAATATTATAATTTTCATCCTATCACAGCAGTAAACCTGAAGTTCTGAATGATGAACACTAGTATGCTGAAAAGGCATCTGTATCTGGTATCTCCTGCAGCCAAAACTTGGACTTTTTGTCGTTGAGTGTACTCTCAGTACAGCACAACCTTATTTGTGTCAGAGCCCAAATCCCTAAGGTGGCAGCTCTGTGACTGATCTCATCCTGTAAGACCTTGAGCCCAATGGCATTTAGCCAACACAGAAGAGAATGGAGGCATAGGGTGGCTGATTGAGCCCAAAGGGAGGATGTGCCATGTAGCAGATTAAGCTTTCTCTACTTAAATTTTGGATCACTGCCTAACCTCTCAGCACAATCCACAAAGGGCAGTCTACTCCTGTCATGCTGGAAAGCAAAACCATCCTTGGATCAGAGGTTTGGCTTCTGCCTACCAGTGGCTGTGCCTGTTTTAATGGTTTATTTCATAGAATCATTTTGGTTGGAAAAGACCTTTAAGATCATCAAGTCCTACCACTAACCTAGTACTGCCAAGTTCACCACTAAACCATGTCCCTTAGCACCACATCTATGCATCTTCTAAAACCTCTGAGGATATTGGCTCCACCACATCCCTGGGCTGCTCATTCTTGATGCCTGACAACACTTTCAGTGCAGAACTGTTTCCTAATATCCAATCTAAACCTCCCCTGGCACAACTTGAGGCCATTTCCTCTTGTTCCATTGCTTCTTAGCAGAAGAGATGGATCCCCACCTTGCTACAACCTCCTTTCAGGCAGGTGTAAAAGTGATAACATTTCCTGACTAAATACAAAAGTACTTTACTGCCTTAATTTAGAAAAAGGTCTCAAATAGAAAATGAAGACAATGCACAGACATGCCATTACACTTGAAGAGTGTAACATTTACACTATTACTGAGAAATGTCATAAAATACTTTTAAAATACCTTGAAAAGGACTGAGCATGTGTGTGCATGAACTCAGGTGTATCTAAGCTTCAGCACTAAAAGCTGAAATTTCTTTTCTGAGTATACAACTTTTTTTTATTTTAGTGAATAATCTCAGTTCATGAATCAAGTTTTGCCTATAAACTGACAACTATACATACCTAAGTATCCTACTTAACTGATAGCCTCTCTTTGGTGAAACTAATTTTGGTATAAGTTGCTCCAACAATTTGTAAACTGGTATTCATGTCTCCTCCCCTAATAACTCATGCTAATTTAACTAAATACTTGAAAAAGAACAGGCTTTTTACCTCATTAATGGTGTAAAATGGTTATTTCATCAAAAGGCTCACCATGAAAAAACATGAGGTAACATGAGGTTAAAAAGGAGCTCACCTGCATACCACACCCTGAGACAATGTTTTTTAAATTTACAGTAGACTCCACTGAATTCATCCCATACAGATGTTTCAATATTCAGAAGATGTAGAATTTAACTAACCACAATTACTTGACAAACACAGTTTAGCTTTTCCAAGTCAGGTCATAAAAGATGGCCCCTTTTTCAGTTTGTGTAGGAATTTATGTATGCAAATACACTTTATCTGTGAAAATTTTCATTCCAAAAATATTATGTGATACAAATGGTGGAAAACATCACAACAACATAAAGGGTTTGCTTTTAAAAGTTGAGGGCAAAATACTTGACAGGTACAGTCTTCTTCTCCAGCAAATTCTTTCACCATTGACATTTAAGACCACACAATGCAAGCTAGGAACTCTACACAGAAGAAGATTACAAGTGCTATAAGAGTTTTATTTATAATGTTTATAGGAACTCAAATAAAACAGGGGTAATTAGGTCACTCTCCCAGCCCAAGTTCATAAATTTGAGACCAGATTTGGTACTTTGTTAGGGTAGGTTTTAACACAAAGTATCCATGAACTGCCGTGAAGTCTTCCGATAATTTTATAAATTCAGTTAGGCCTAGGCTCAAGTATGTGCACACACACACAGGCAGGAACAAACAGTGTAGAGATAGATCACTTGGACTGGAAAAATATGTTATGGTGAGTTTTTTTTTTTAACCACCAGAGCTGGTTCATTGTATGAGGTTCCATTCCCAAACCAGATCATTATAGTGTAAATTTTGTGATCGTTATCAAACTGGTTGCAGAGGTTCAAGGTATTACAACTTCTGCTCTCCTTCTTCAGAAGCTAATTGCTAAGTGAGACCCAAAAGTGATAGTGGGATCTTACCCATAGCTTCATTCAGGTAACTTTAAGATTAAATTTCTAGAAAAAGACCACTTAAACTGACACTGTACAAAAAAAACTCAACTAAGAGGCAGCAGCCAGACAAGAGAAAAGGTCAAAAGCTGTAGCATCTCCAATCACTTGATGTCCACCACAAAAACACCTGCAATCACAGCTAAGAACTGGACAAGTACTCACTTAAAGCCACATTCAAACCTAACCAGTTTTCCCATGAAAGCTTCTTAATCTTACCCACTCCCTTATGCAGCCATTGATTCCTCCTTCCACACTATGTCTCACCTTAGCCCTCTGTTGGCAAAACATCCATGCAGTTATGTAGTCAGCTGGAATCAGGGAACAGATCTAGATTAAAACTAACCAGACAACAACATATTTGCTTTAACCTGGATCAGTTCCCCAATCTGATTCTCTGCACAGCTGCAAAAAAGCAGTATTGTAAACACAATACTGAAGGCAATGTGGGGGAAGGGAGATAGAGGATGAAGGGACCGCTTTTTTTTTCTTTTCATTTTTCTTTTTTTTTTCCAGAAAAGCCTTGAAACAAATATCAGACTCTAGCACTAAAGGCCAACTCTTGAGCTGTAACTATTCACTATGAACTATCCCAGTGAATAGGCATCTGAAGATTTGCCTTTCAACAGAAGAATGTGAATGGTATGCAGCTAAAACACAAACCTGTCAAAAAGCCATTAGTTTTACAGTTGGCTATCATTTTAAATCATAGTTCCTTGTGAATTAACATACATACACCTATTTGTCCTAATTACAGTCAGAGTAAGCACTCCATGATGGGCGTGACAAACTTCAGACTCAAAATAAAACTGAGCTTTGTGGATAAGCATAGAAAATAGGCACTTCCTAAACAGAAAGCTTAAGTTTCATATACAGCAGATAACATGGGTTGGATTTGAGTTTTCACATTTCCTCTGGATGCTTTTAACATTTAACTTCTTAAATATTGTCCTTTCCCTCACACCTCCCTCTGAACAACGTATTTTCCATGGCACACTAAGTACAAATTTCTTTACATTATCCTTATTCAGACTGTTTCAGCCATCTCAACAACTGAAAAGACTACCCACATTCTAATCTCTGTGTCAGTTTGTACCTCTCTGCAGCTATCATAACCCTTCCCCCAAACTATCTTTATTTGAAGTTATTTGGTCTAAAAGGATAAGTCATCTGGGTTTCCATTAGACTGCACATTGCTTTCATTTGTAGAAGCAAGCACTTAAACATCAAATTCCTAAAGTACAACTCACAAGTGCATTCAATGTCTTTTTTTACACAGAAAGATTCAGCATTTCTCAAGTGCATAAATGATGCATACCAGTTTTTCCTTCCTCAAAAAGGCAATGCTTTCTCAAAAATTTTTCAGTGGCAGAATTCTTTAAGCTAGGAATAGGCCACCATGCGTATTAAAAAAAAAAAAAAAAGTAATAACTATTTGTAAGGTACAGATTTTGATTGCAGCTATAGTACTCATCACCCAATGCCATAAATTTCTACAGAACTGCCAGCTAACAATACCACCTATATAACTTTGTAGCAACACAGAAAAAAAAAAATCAGTTCTAACTGTAAGATCAAATGTTTTAATGAAAGTGAATAGAAATCTTGTATATCCTGGTTTTACAGACAGAAAATTGCAATCCCATCTTAACACTAATTCAGGTCTCTCAATCTTTTGGGGGATTTCAAGTGAAATATCAAGATATGTACAGGAGGACAGGCACAAAGAAACTGCAACCATATGATGCCTTTTTTCCTTCTAGACATATGGCCAGCTAGATTATGGCTGTTCAGTGGCATTTACAGCACCACAGACCAAAGTCCACCAGCCAGTGGCTCTATAGTTTCTTTGCAGTAACAGCTTCAATCAGCTCACATTTTTCTGTGTTGTCCTCACACACTATGCTTAACCAAATACAGGATAAAACTTCAGTAGAAACTAACTGCATCTAGTGGAGGTACATTTACAAAAGATTTGTCTTGACATTAATTCGTCAAGAAAAAAAAATTAAATTTTTAAATGTTTAATATTGGCTAGACTGTGAACACATTTATTGGAAAGGTTATAATGAACTGATATATCTAATCTAAAATTAAACCCTAAATTACTTAATTGCTCTGCTATGGCAAGGTTTCATTACACAATTTTCAACACAGAAGTGATAATAACCACTAAGCTTGAGACTATGCTGTACTACATCCTGTATCATTATATACAAGATCTGAAGGCCAAAGGTCTACAGTCATATAATGGTTTAGGTTGTAAGGGACCTTAAAGATCATGTAGTTCCACAGCCCTGTTGTGGTCAGGGACACCTCCCACTAGACCAAGTTGCTCAAAGCCCCATCCAACCTGGCCTTGGACACTTCCATAGAGGGGACATCACACCTCTGGGCAGCCTGTTTACAATCTTCAATAGAAAAACTAGACAGCTACCATACAATTTTCTTACCTAAAAAGGCTTTTTTAAGTAGGCTCAGAGCAAATATTAACTCACATTTGGGCTCAACACCATGACAATACATATTTGTAAAGCTGATGATTAGAGATTTGCTTGTCCTAGTATATCACACCATGAGTATAGCAAGGCCATGCATCGATATAGCTCCTCAAACACTAACCTTCATTTGCTTTGTATGCATTAAACCTGCAACAATACAGACTTTCTAAAACAGGCTACAAAAAGGCCCTTTATGAAAGACTGAATAAAACCAGTATTTTGTCTGTCTGATTTTCCTTTATTTTGATTGCCTATTCTATAAAACAAGTACTGACATGGTCCTGGGGACAGACACACAAAAGGGCAAGTTGTCATTACTAAGGATATAGTATCAGTACAACCAGTGTTATTCCCATACTAGAACTACTGTAACAGCTTAGCAATGCTGAAATTGCCCTTTTACTTAGGAGTTCACTTCATATATGGTCTTCAGTTTAAGCCAGCTCCTAAACTGTTCATGACTCCCACAGCTGGAGCATCTGTGTTAGACTCATACAGCTGTACCCATCGTACTCTTCCTCTTTTCTTTCTCCTCGTTTGCTTTAGGCACATGTGGTATTTAAAGCTGTTTAAATTATGATGGATCATAGCCATTGCTATCATGTAGCTTTTAAAAAAGTAGAACATGAGATTACTTAGTGGTTAATAACCCTTTAAATATAAAAAGAAATTATTGCTGAGCAGTGACATACACTTTGAATACAGCTAAAAATTAAAAGTGGTATTTATAATGGGGATATAGTTGCCTAGCAAATCAACTGTGCATTTCCATTTCTTAAAACTGGCTGCAGGATAAATGAGGTTTAACAGGAGCTCCCCCTCCACTGACAAAGAAATGACTGACACTAGGAAAAGGAATAAAGATGTCACATTGGTAAGGACATCATCTCTCAGATAACCACGGCCTCCCACTACACCCCAAGATGCATTCTGGACAAGAGAACAACAAAAACTATCAGTGACAAATGCAAACTGGAAAAAGTTGCTTCTGAAACAAAAAATTATGAATAAGACTGCATATTGTTTACTAAGGAGAATACTACACAGTAAATAGAAAACACAAAAGTTAAGCTTACTTGCTTACTTGACTAAAGGTCTCAGCAGATAATCATATTTAAGCCAGTATTTCACTGTAAAGGAAGTCCTTGCTGGGGCTTATTTGGGAACAAAAATCACACACACTTTAGTAAATATTTTGACATCTCCAGTGTCAAAACCAAGAAATGTCAACCAGTGATAAAAAAGCTTAAGCATGTGAAAATTCCTTCTGTATTAATCTAAAAGAAAAGTCAGGAAGGAAAAAACAATCTCTTTCAGAAAGAAAATTTGTCGACTGTGACTGGTAACAGGATGCTTGATCTAATTCAAGGCTGTCACTAGGAAACCAATTTCATTAGTGTTCCCAAAATTATCTAATTTAGTTTGTTTAAAAAATGTGTAAACATTTTTGTACAAGATGGAAATAAAATGCTTTCACAGTGAAGCTTTCCTACCTATATAAACACAAACTGACCAGTCTGTTATAGTTAATGCAAATCAAGTAGAAGCCGTGTAAATGCTATTTTCAACCAATTTGAATTTAAGAATCAGAATTCCAGTTCTGATATGAGTTTGAAGGATAAAGCAATTTCAACAGAAGTACATCATGTTAGTAGCAAACAACTTACTAGAAGATGAAAAGGGGGGAAAAAAAGACACATCCAGTATATCCCTTTTCAACCTAGCATAGTTTTAAAACTCAGTTCTTGTGAGGATTTTCTAATTTAAGTGTATCAGCATTTAATCAGACTCCAGATTGTTCAAGAAAATTAATTTCAATACGGATTTTTCCATTTTAAAGCTAACAGGCTACCAAGTTCAGCAAGAACAACAAATGGAAAGTCAGAGCAATACCAGTTTTTCATCACATGACAATCTAGTTCATCAGCTCTTAATGCCTACGTGATTCCAGAGCCCTGGTCTGAATGTAAAGGCCTATATGTAGTAATAGTACTCAGAAGCTACATTTTTAGCATGTCTGGTCCTAGACACCAAAAAGTTTGTTGATTTTTTTTCACTTTTTTCCTTTTTCTCATCTTGATGATGGTTCATATTTCTTCCACATCTTCACCTTTATTCTAAACAGTTAATGCAACTGGGTATGTGACAGCAAATTCAAGAATTCAGAATAACAATCAGTTTTAATTGATTTATCTTTTCCCCATGATTTGCCCTTTTAATTTTCCTCCTTCTATGCAAGATGCATGGTTTACTACCATCACCTTTAGGGGCCATTCCTGCATTCTCTGACAGGCAGTTGCTACCTACATTCAAATCTTTAAAATATCTAATTTACTCATACCAAAAATGTTAATCCACTACTAGGCATGGACAAACTACTATCCTATGTAAATTTTGATCATACTTTCTTCGCTTTGGAAGAAAATAGTCATATATGATAATTTCATTTACCGTAAGTATCAACATAAAAAGATTTTGAAGAACATGTAACTTGAAACTATTTAGGACTTGGTTATCAAAGAAAGCACAATTTAAAAGTGTGTTCTTTATGGCAATTGTATTTTTGCCTGGTAAACAGAGCAAGAAGAGTAAGAATTCCATCATTTAGAGGGTATAGATGACATTGTAAGATTGGAATAAATGCCTATGGGAAAAAAACCTTCAAACCAACAGTTCAAGAGCCCTGCTTTGAATTAATTAAGTATAGGAGTACTAATTATAAGAAAGTTGAATTTCTCAGTTCAGGTTATTAAAGAAAACTTCATTTTGAAGAAGTCCCTTCACAGTTCTCTTTCTTCATGCATATGTTCCATAACAGTGTTGTCAAACACAAGTATTACTTTCAACCTTAAAGAAGTATTTATAAGACTGCTGTAACCATTACATGTGATAAACTGGAAAAGTAATGCTTTGCCCAAACTGAAACCTCCAACACCAGCAAGAAACTTACTGCCATTGTACTTGCCTTTTGTAGCTTCAGCTGCTTGATGAAGGACATTTACAGTTGCCTGCTCTAAAAGTCTGCACTCCAGTGAGACAGCAAGAATTCAGAAAATTCAGCTTATTTGCTTTCTCTACTTTTAAAATATATTTTAAGATGTAATAACTGAAGTATTTCTACCAAAGCAGAAACCTAGAGGACAAAGCTCTTAAATATAACATCAAAAGCTTTAACTTACCTTATTTTCTTCCAAAAATTTCAATTTGATAGATACATCATTACGCATTTTGTCATATTTCTCTTTATGCATTTGAAACAGTTGTTGTGATTGCTCAATCTTTGGCAGGGTGTTTGCATCACGAGGGCCAAGATTCAGCTCTTCCAGGTCTGTTCGATAGGCATCATATTCAATCCTGAGAAGAAAGAGGAGGGGAAAAAAAACTCTAAAGGAAAAGTGTCTCAAAACAGATCTCACATATAGGGGCAAGTCCTATAGAAGATGAACAAAACAGGAAAGTACGGGGAGAAAATAAAAAAACAAGGCAAGTTTTTTTCCTCCCTCCTACCATTTATCAAGTAAATTCACCCTCAAGTACACTGTACAAAGCTGCCTCAGCAAGTGTTCCCCCTCTTCTATTCCTATCTTAGATATGTGCTCCCAATCCTGTTTTGTGCTGGCTTCAGTGGTCAGAGCCTTTCCTGGGACATTTCAGCTTACTAACCCAGAATTTTTTTCCATAGGTTATTCTTCTGCTTTTGAATCAGTTCAGTGAAGAGCTTGCAAAGAGAGCAAGAGAAGCACCAAGAACAGGACATGCCCTTTAAACAGATGTTAGAGCAATGCCTCACTTATACCAAATTCTGTCCCGAGGGTTATTCTGCAGGCTCTGGGCTTCTCTATACATTAAATTGAGCAGTTTTATAGTTCTTCAACAATCAGTGTTGCAAGAACTTGTCTGCCATATGGATAAATAGGTTGCAAGAAGATGAAATGATATTTAAACTCCTCCAAGGGCCTATTTTCCCAGGGAAGTCAGACTCTCTTGATCAATACCACCACTGAAGGAGAAAAGGGAAGAGAAAGACAGGAGGCTAAGACTAACAGCTGGGTAAATATTCAAGCTAGCTCTGCACCAAATGTATATATCCTGCTTCTAGATAAGATACCTGAGGAGTATTTTCTAATTTAGTTTTGCTCACTCCAAATAATCCTGGATACTGTTAGCAAAAATTAAATTTATGTTATGGTACAGGCTCTTGCCTGCAGATACCCAACAATATTTTAATCAAACCAGCTATTTTTCATATACCACTGTGTTAAAGTTCTAAGCCTCCTTGATAGCATTCCGAATTAGACTATATTATTTTATTATATGAAGAGATGAACCAGTGATACCTTCTTTCTCATTTTAATGGAACAAATAAAAAAGTTTAAAAAGTATTTTTAGACAGAAGTTTGCATATACAGTTTTGTCTTCAAAGACATTGTTTGTTTTGGGTTTTTCCCCCCCCAAGGAAGTTTAACTTAAACTTTCTATTCATTAGTAGATTGGATTTATAAAGGGAAAAGAACCTATGGAATGTCAGTAGTTTTAAGAGTGTATCACTAAATTAATTTTCTGCAAAACATTACTGCAAGTGGATGAGACATATGTAGTAACATTTCCCCACATGCAAGATGTGCTCCTCTATTCACAGCCTGATCAGTGCCTGATCAAGTAAAGCAAGAGACACCAGCCAAAAATCACTCCAAGGACATGGCCAGCCCAGCCCAAAGCCTGATTCTTCTTTCCATAGTTCATTGTAGCTTTCAAATAATGGAACCTAGCACATTAACATCTGATAAGAGGCCAATCTTAATGGAGCAAACCAACCTATTTCTGGCTTTTCAAATATACTGTCTCAAGCAGACATTATTAAGACTGGGGAGGAAAAAAAAAAAACCAAAACAACAAAACAAGATTAAACCCAGTTTTTCAGTTGGTGGTGTAACAGCTCCAAAGTAAAATATAACATTTTCACATTAAAAAAAAACATAATATTCACAGGGCTCTTCCCGATTCTCATTGCCACTATAATTCAGGCTTTTTTAAAATAATTTATGACAATTACAAACCAATACAGAATTGATCGAAGACGGAACATGATAAATGGTAAAGCACAACTGGGAATAGCAAAGAGAGGCACAAAATGAAGTATGACCTATTTTCACATTGCAAAATGATAGACTGGCTATGTAGGCAATGTACCTTTGTAATTTATTTGCATTATTGAATGGAACATTACTTCATGTCCTTAATGAACAGAAAGGCAAAGTAATTAAAGGTGTTATAAGAAAGGAAGAGCCACTCATTGAAAATGACTGGCAAAAACAATCTTAGCATATTTATTTTGCTTAAATTTTCAAGTGGATACCTGGAAAATGTGTGATTTTTGTAATACTTTAATGTAAAAAAATAACTTAATACTTTACATCCAGATTGATTCTGTCTTTCGTGAATTTTCATGTTTACCTTAACATCAAATCAATAACTTACTATTTTGATTATAAATAAATCACTAGAAAAGAACAACAAAGAAAAAAAAAAGATGGGAAAGAACTTCAAAATTCAAATAATTTGCAGTTTTTGACCCGAGGAAAAAAAAAAACAATCATATGCGAAACCCACATCCTTTGGCAAATTAAAAATAAACACTTTATTTTATTAAGTGAAAGAAAGTCAGAATTGAACCAAACAAGGGTGACAAGTCCAAACCCTAGCAGGAGATGGGAAGCTGGTTTTAGAAAACTATGCCATACCTGAAAGCAATGTTTTCCAATGCAGGAAACTCATTATCTAAGGCTAGGTATTATTCACTCACTCAGAAATATCTGTTTAATTCCCCCTTTCTGACCAAGTTTGCAACTCCCTCATAAAAACTGAAATGTGATTTTTGTACATACTGTGCATCAACAGAAGCACAAGTTTAAATGGTATTCATCCAAAGAAATTATTTAACCTCTTAAAATGCATCTAAATAAGAGGGTTAATCTTGCACTGTCACACTGCTTAGAAAGCCACCTTGATTGAGGCAGATGGAAAAAAAAAATCTGTGATTATTCTTAGAGCTAACAAGTAAAAGTAAGTCTATAACAGCATCAATAAAAAACCTGACAATATGTGCAATGAGGCAGGTAACTGTAAATCCTAATTATGTGAGAGTTGTGTTACACTTACAAGATTTTAGTCTAGGGCTAGTCACTCATATACAAGGACTAAACCAATACAGTTCTCTTGCCTGAAGATTAGTTTTTAATGAAAATAGCTAGACATAAAATAGCTACCTGGCACTTTCATACTGTTTCACAGTCAATAGTGTATCCTCAATTGTTTTATTCACCAGTGTATTCACACTGGCAATAAAAAAGTTAATAGCCCCGAGAAGAGTTTCTCCATTTTTAGCTAGAAGTTTCTGCGTATCTGCATTGTAGCCAAACTCCTCCTATAAACAAAAAGCAGAGAAAACAAAACTGTAGATCATTTAAAATCATAACATTGGTTAGCAACTACTTAAAAAAATACAAACACAGAGATGTGGAGGTTATGTCACTTCTGTTTGGGTATATCTATGATCAAAAAGATATGATTTCAATACAATATTCTATTCAGTTTTTATGAAATCTAACATCATAAAACAGTTTACAATATTGTTATCATGTATGATATTAAGTCCTGCTTTATTATGTGATTTTTATGCACTCAGAAATCTTTAATATTACTTAAAAGTGCTAATGCAATCTTTACACTGTCTTTCTGCAGGGCTCTAATCTAGCACCTCTCATGTGGTTGTCTAAGTAATGCTTCAATACCAACACAGACACCACTATATTAAATACAGTAATAGAACTCAATTTACAAGGGCATACAGAATTAATTAGCCATTAAGTTTTATTCTACATTCTGGAAAAAAACACTGAAAGAAAAAAACATCACAGTTTAATAAGTCATAAATAAATGAAGAGCAAAATATTATAATGGATAGCAAATAACACTGACAATATAGCTCAGTCATAAATGTTAAAGGCACAAGGACAAAACTACTTCCCAAGCACTTCAGACACATTTGGATCTGTGTTTGTTCATGTCTTTGTTAACAGCAACATAAGCCCTGACCAATGCTGCAAAGATTTTCCTAATGCATGGATGCCAAACAAATCCAATTACTATATTTATGTCATCCATATGGCATCTTCATATTCTGCAGATGGGAATTCTCACAACAGAGTACAATCTCTGGTTGTAATGGCTGCAAAACACACTAGGTTCATATTTGGAACTTTTGGTCTTTTTTTTCAGGCTTGCACACTGCCAACAACTGACTCAGAAGTGCTGTATTCTCCCAGTTTCTTTTCATCTGTCTAGAACACAAACACCAAAGCCAAGTGATATTTCATTTTAACATTAATGACTTCACGAGGATAAGCGTAATGGGCAGTGAAAAGGGAAGAAGCCTCTAGAAAAGATGGTGCAGTGGAAGTGAGCAGTTTGAGTGCAAAGAAGAAAAGAAAACGTAAGGCAAGTTTTGCGTGGCAGAAGTAGCCAACCAAATCACTACAGATCTTGCTGAAATTAAAAACAAGCTGGTTTTGCTCTAACATTGCCAGCTCTATGGTAACACAAGCACTAGCACAGCATGCAGGCAGGGACAAGAGCAGGAGGACTGCCCCTTCCAGCAGTCTTAGTCCCATTTCTTTTCCTCCCTGGAGGCAAGACTGCAACTTGTTTTCCAGCTGGTCCTCTGACCCAGATGGCTGCAGACCTAAATGAGCCACACTACCCATTCAAAGGAGTGGGGTAAGAAGGATGGGACTGCAGTGGCCACAAACTGTCCTTCTACTGGTTGTAGTTTCATCCATGATCTCTGCAAATAACTCTTACGAAAGAGACAGGAAATCCTTTCTGTACCGTGAGTTTACACTGTGCATAATCCATGCACAGGTCAATTAAAATTGGAATTTGTTTGTCTACATAATTAGAGGCACATGAGCCTGGAACCAGGAGTTATCTTTGTAATCCAAAAGAGAAACAGCAAAATATTCACATTAAGTAATACCTCTGCAGATACCACATAAGATTTTATTTCGTTAACGCATCTGAAATATTGCCTTAAGAAGTGGTAGTTTTGTGTTGGGTTTGTTTGTTTGTTTTACTTGTATACTGCTACCATGTTTAACATTAAAGACTAACTGCTCAGAAATTTTACTTTACAAGTTTTAGAAGCAACACTGCTATCCAAACATCCAAGAAGAACAGGCCAGGCTACAGATGGTAACACAGTACAGATTAAACAAAGGGGAAACACAAAGAGGAAAGAGACAAACATCAGGCAAGTGTCCAAGAGGCAAAAGTTAGATAATTTTTATTGCAGTAGAAACCTTTATTTGATTTGTACCAACAGCCCAATTCAATAATCTACACAAAAGATGAATGAATGAAATAAATTTAAAAACCAGTACAAGATGCTGAAAGAACCTGGAAAAAACAGTATTCCCACTAGAAGTTACAAGCTATTCATGGAAAAAAACCCTACATTCATTAAGCAAGAGCATGATGCCAGATTTAATCCAAGTTTCAGAAGACACGTCCAGCTTCAGCACGTACTTCATAATGATCACTAAATTCTGTCACAAACCACATGCCCATATTTGTGTCAAGAGTAAACTGATTATGAAAAACTTCTTTTAGCAGGCTATTTAATTTCTTAGCTGACAGAAGTGTTCTACTTCAACAGCTTTCCATCTGTCAGACTGTAATATTAAAGATTCCTGTACTCCAGTGCAGGAGTTTGTTTTTTTTTTCTCCAGCTAGCTATCAGTTAAGGTTCCCTTGTGCAAGCAGGAACTCCACACCTTCTCCCTTAAAACTCCATGAAAACAGATAATCACGAAAAAGGAAAAACAAGCAGACAGAGGTTTGAAGCTTAGTAATGACAAAGGTAATTTAGGCTCTTTCAGAAGCTTTGGAGAGTCATTAAGCCCCTTAATACTGGGTTTTCAAAGGATCAGTAGGAGTATCAAATTTTAACTTTGGCAGTACAGAAAAAGCAGTGTTTGTAGGAAAAGTAGCATACAACAGCTACTGTATTTTATACACAATAACTTCTCCCTCCTCACAGCAGAAGTTTTATTATCTGCAACAAAAAGTACCAGTGTTACATAAACTTCCAAACCAAGGAACTGTAACAACCCAAATGCAGATATCTAAAGATTGCCTCTTTTGCTCAGAAGCTCCAAACAATGCAACAGTATAGATTAGTCCTGTTAGTAGCAAAATTCTGATTCCAAAAGGACTTGGAGATGAAATGTCGATGCTTGAATATGCTACAGAAAAGTAATCTTTTCACATTCAATATGCACACTTGAAATAATGTGCCCTATTCTACTTACTCAGGCATATTCCCCAAATCCATCCTGTAATTGAAATGACGTAACACTCTGGAATGCTTTGATGACATTTCATTAGAAGCAAAATGAATAGCAAAGTACATTTTCTATACAACGAGAAGTGTCAGTTCTTAAGCCCAATTATTAACTAAAGGCTAACATTTAAGAAACAATAAGGAACTACAGTAATTTCAATAATTTCCTACACTTTTAAGTGAATTACATAAGCTTTCAACACAGAGCATATAACATATTGTTAACTAAAATGTTTAGAAAAACAGCTGCTAACTACTATGTACCCTGCACAAGTCTATTAGGCTTATCTTCATCTCTGCCATTTTATTTTTTAACACTATAAGAGTCTTACATGAAGTTCCAATGATTTCAAACTCAGGTCAGCAAATGCATCTCCAAGTTGCCTTTGGGTATGTACCATCTGGAAGAGCTGTGTGGACAGCGTCTGTGCCAGTCTCAAGATGTTTTCATATTTTTTTTTGTTATCTCTCAATATATCTATCTGAGCTTCTAGTTCCAGATCTACTGTTCTTGAGCCACGACCCAGTTTTTCAGAGATGATCTGACGTGTACACTGGGGGAAAGAAAAATTAAAATATAAAGAATCAAGCATATTTAAGACAACACAGCATACACCCATTTTCAGCTTCAAGGGACACATAATTACACACAATTCTTTCACAATCACTCCTCACAATGTAAGTTTGCACAACAAACTAAAAAAACAACACACTCTTTAGAAGTTTATCAGGACTCAGCAAGAACAGCTGGACAAGTCTCAACTCCTTCTAGGATGAATATTCAAGTTAGCAAATCAAGAGTGTAACTAATTGTTTCTCAAGTAAAAAACCCCTTATCTCTTTTTAGGTTTAGTCAAATCTCATTAAGTTAAAAGCAGCAACTTAGTGCATACTGCACTACAGTCAGTAAATGCAAATACTACTATTTCTGCACAAAAAAATCTAGTTAGTAATATTTTGGGCTTTGTCTATCAGCCATCTAATTCCAGATCATTCATGTTATGTTTTTCTAAAAATGTTATTCTGGGGTTTATTTGGAGGGACTGGTAAATAGGTGGTGGTTTTCAGCATGTTTTTTAAAGCTGATTGAGAAACTGGAAACTCCTACTGAGATATATGTAAAACCATTAGTATATGTTTCTCATTATTTACAGATCTATAAAACAGCACTGACAACTGTCTCAGAAAGACTTATTATATCTTCACTGTCTCAAATCAAATTCTTCACAGATTTGCAGTTCATTAACACAGTGAGCAGAAAATGTGCTCTGACAAGGTTGTAGACACTTTCTACCCAGCCAATGGCTGTGACAGCTGAGGCTGCTACCGCATTCCACTTACGTGTGACACCTTCTCTGCAAGATAGGAGCCCTACTCTACAGTGAGCCTCCCAAGATGCACATTTGGATCTGAGACATAAAAGAAGCCATTTGCAAAGCAGATGTGTATCAAAGCCATGAATTTCTGTATGGAAAGCAGGAATTTTTACTCTTCTAGTAAGTTGCCTGAAGTTAATCTGTGATCCCAAAAGGTGAAGGGTTAACCAAGTTACACAAATAAAGAAATACTGCCAGAAATAGAACTACAGGGAGACTAAGTTGGCAGTCAAGGTCAGAGTCAACTACTCTGAAGTGATTTAACCTAAGTGCAAAGCTGTTGTTTTGTTAGGTTTGGGCACTATTTCACCTATCTTATAACACATTCCCCAAAGACACTGCATCACTGGATTCGTAAAACAAGTTCATAAAACAAGTATGCTGGGTTTTTTCCTCAAAGATTAAGACTTGTATGAAAACCAAGAAGAGTAATTTTTATTAGAAGTGCTGAATGTTAAGAAGAGTCACAATTTTCTTATGCATACGTCATGTTGTTAAACTGAAAACATCTCATCCAAAGAGGAAGGAAGGAGAAAGACTAGAAGAAGCTCTGTCCACTTGATTATGGCAAGAGGGGCAATTTCTTTTGATGCCAACTTATGATTACTTGGAGGCATAAGACTGGAGAGGACAAAGGAGAACAGCAGATGCAAAGGGAACAGAATAATCTTATAGAGTTGTAAATCACAGGAAAAAGGCAAATGCAGCCTACAAAACTCATGGTTAAAGAGAGGAGCAGCTTTAACCCCCTGTGATTTTCAATTGGTGACAAAGGAACTACTCTTATCAGACCCCTTAAAAACTTCCTAACAGCAGGTTTCACCACTATCTGCACTTGCAGATTAACATCTGGTCCATTGGCTATTACAACTTTTATCTCGGAGGGGTTCAACTGCTGACTTCCCTCCGCTAAGGATTTGCTCCTGCCTTTTATTTCTGCATCTTCCAACCTATGAGCAGTTAGCTATTACCTGACAAGGAGGAGGCTTCTCCCCATGACCTTCCTAATTGGAACCAGACAGTATGTCCACAAACTGAAACACTGTCCTTAAACAAACCAAATATGCTTTTCTTACATGGCCATATAGATAATGTATTTTCTAATGTATAGCATCTCCAGGGACATTTGCATAATGCTCCCTCAACTCCAAATGAATTCCTAAGTTCTCTTTGAACAATCCTGTTCCACAAAAAATGCCACACAGAAAGCAAGTGTGGGACTCTAGAAAGATCATAACTGATCTATCTCCTTAGGCATATTTGGGAAACAACTTTGATCTTACAGATTTCTCAGCCTGGAGATGAGAAGGCTTTGGGAAGACCTAACAGCTACCTTCCTGTACCTAAAGAGGCCTACAAGAAGGCTGGAGAGGAACTGTTTTCAAGGGCCTGTAGTGACAGGACAAGAGGCAGTGGTTTTAAATTAGAGAACAGCAGATTTAGACTGGATGTTAGGAAAAAGTTCTTTACCACGAGGGTAGTGGAACAATGGAACAGGTTGCCCAGGGAGGTAGTTGAAGCCCCATCCCTGGAGATTTCAAGAAAAAAGCTTCATTAATTTTTTGGAAAGTGCTAGGTTTTGTTTGCCATCCCATAACTGGTAGGATTCTAGATTTAAGGAAGCAGGAGGTTTAAGCCATAAGCCAAGAAAGAAATCTAAAAACTCAGATTTGCAAATACTACTGACAAAGCAGTAACATTCTAAACCAGGATCCAAGACCACTTTCACAGCATTTTTCACTAGAATGCCTCCATCGCTGCTTTCTATCCTCACTGGGAAGGAAGTCCTTATCTGGACTTAAGACACTAGAGGGATACATGCCTGTGTTTCACAAGGGAGGTTTCTACCACAGATTCCTAATTTCTCTATGGCTTGAAGGAGATGCCCACTGATGCACAACCCACCCATTCATACCTCTGTCATTAAGCTGCAGGCATAACCAAAAGACATTTTTCAAAACTGGTCTTTGACACTCCCAATAGAATTCCCTGAAAGCTGTTCCGTACCTTATGGCTTTTTAGTGAGAGTCACTTCTGGCAAACTGGTGTGGTGCTTTAGTCACCTTTTTTGTATTCTTTTGTTATTATTTTAATTTCATCAAATCCCAACCCATCACAAAAAGCACCATACAAGAGCAAAAGACACACGAATCAAAGCAACATTTCCAACACTAAGAAAAAACAATCAGCCAAGACAGAACAGGATCAGAATATTAAAAATTAAAAAGTATGGAACTGGTAGATAGACCTGACATTTTCCCCATCACTTAAATTTTTACTTTATCAGCAATCAACTTAAAGATAGCAAAAAGATTTGATTACAAACAGCAGTGCTCACAAGTGTATATTCTGTATGTTGAAGAGGACATTAGAAGCAGAACATTCTTTACCTTGTTAAATCAGTAATACTTATGAAAGATTTTCCACTTAAATCAGGGATTTAAAAAGGCTTACAAAGAACACTACAGTAGGAAGAAAACTAAGCCTTCCTTATGTATTCTTGCTTATGCTCACTGCAAGAGATTACTTTCATACAGAAGTACAATACTTTGAAAGCTTTAGTTCAACCTGGTAGCAAACTCATTTCTAGAACACGTAAATACACATTCAACTATGTCAGCATACCTTGTAAGTGTTCAGGCTCCACTTTCTCACCAATTCCAATTTCTCCATTGCTGGATTCTTTACTTCATCTGCTAATACAACAGGTCCACTCTTCTGCTGAGCTCTGCTTCCTATGTCAAACAAAGCAAAACTTCAAGGCCTTGGGTTTTGGTTTTTTTTTTTGTTATTTGTTGGGGTGGGTTTTTTGCTTTAAGGGATCAATAGCAGGTATGGAAGATCTATGCAAATGCACATGCAAAAGGAGAGCAAGGTGACAGTAAGAACTGGAAACAAATATGCAGATTTTCAAAATCAGTTTCAGAAAGAAAGATTTATTTTAAAACTTATATAAAGTGTGTATATGTATGTCAGTATTTCATGTAGTAATAAGCTGAATAAAGCTCACCTGAATGCCTTGAGTTTCACTAAGCACCCTTAAAACAGTTTTTTTTACATTTCAGTACTTAATTTATGTTTTAAAAATTCCACCAGTTGGACACTCAGATTTAGTCAATCTAAAAGTCTGTTTACAACCTGGAGACTATTAAATGAAAATTACAAGCACATGAAAACTGTTGTTACAGAGTGCAACTAATAAATTCCAAAACAGATTTTCATCTTTTCCAAGGAACATCCTTTCCAGAAGACATATTCAGTGAATATTTAACTTACTTAATCCAGCTTTATTAACTGATTTTATTAGGAATAATTCTACAATCTACCAGCACAAACCCAGCATCCAATATTTAAAGCAAAAAAATTAAATATCTAGGGAAAATTACCACACATTAATTGCCAATACTTAGCATTTAGCACCCAGTATGGGATGTCTCATGTATTCTAAGTCTTAATTTTTGAAACATATTTCCTAGTGTCCTAAACAGAAATGCACAAAGCACTGTAATTTTCAAAGTCACATTTTTATTTATTCCTGTATGATTTTGGGTACTCCTGCCTCTCATCTTTATTGCTACTTAGAGTCACCTTATCCTTGCAAAGTTATTTGTGTAAATAAGAGTTTGGAAAAGAGTGTGCAGATGCCTCAAGATATTCCTTTAGTATCGAGCTCTATGTTCTTTACGTCTTCCCCATGCTGTGCAGACATTAAGTAATTAATCCTCTCAACACCATTATGAGGTAACTGAATGGATTCTCTTTTTATATAGGAGGAAACAGACAAAGATGTTAAGTAATTTGCCCATAGGCACAAAGTGAGTCAAGTGGCAAAGCCTCATTTGGTTGGGTGTTGTGAATTCCTAATGGCCACCTCATGCTGTTCTGTGGGAATATGTAGTCATTTTGGCAAAAAAATTCCAAAAGTTTCAGCTTTAACCTAAATAAAAGATTTTGGTTACTCCCATTTTAGCTACTGCTTCTTATTATTAATATTTGATAATTACTTTTTAAATTTCAGAGAGCAAAAAGCAGCATACAGAAAGGAAAGCAGAGGTTACTTTGTGAACTGTTAAAAGCCAGAAATGAGAGCCACCAAAAAAAACCCAGAAGTTATATTTCCAACTAACAGTACATTAAATTTTTCTAGACATGGAGGAGTTAGTACAGTGTCAGCAGAGACAAGGGCGTTATCCATTTAATGCTATGATACCTGTGGGAATAATTAAATCACAACCTTGTCCAGCCAGTCTGCTAGCTGCTGCACTGCTGGGAGATATAACAGATGATTTGGGTGATGCTGAGGAACCTGAAAAGGGGACATATTTAACCATAAAATCCATCATCTTCCCTGAGAGGGCATCATGCACTTTTACACAGATAAGACTTTCATTTTGGAAAGAAAGAAACATTTGCTTCAGCAACTCACTAAATAGAAACAAGCATAGAAAAGCTGCTGGAATTTCTCATGGAAATGCTTAAGAGGTACAGCTGTTCATGTGAACTACTCCAAGTTCTCTTGATTTAATCAAGAGATTAAGGTCATGATGCCAAACTTTTGAGTGTTTCTTTGGGTTTGTTTTTTTGTTGCTGTTGTTATTGTTGTTTGTTTGGTTGTTTTCTTGTTTCTTTTTTTTGTTTGTTTGGGGTTTTTTGGTAAAACAATCAAAAGAGTACTGACAGTTCCATCAGTAAAGTATACTTTATGTGCAGAAAATTCCATGAAAATTTATTATATACAGATTCCACTGCTGAAACTTTTTTTTTCAGGTCTAGGTAGATTTCACCCTGCACCATCACTGAATGGTACTCACAGCATTAAGGGGTGAAGTAAGCTCCAGAATCTGTGCCAATTTCAGAGATACTTGATAAACATCTGCTCCTCAGTCTGTGTAAACACACAGCAATAAGCTATACTGAAGATCATATGAGCCATTAGGTGTTACGGTGTGTGATGTCCTTCCCAAAAGAACAAAATTTACAGCATTTGCTTGTTAAAAAAAAAACAAACAACCAAAACCAAAAAAACACACAAACAAAAACCCACAAAAAAACGCCAAAACCAAAAAACCAACCCAGAACCATAACAAACAAAATATCCAATTTTAAGTGACCTGCACCATGTGTGTTCTCTAAGCTGTTTTAGGATTATGCTTTTCAGAGTTTTGGAACTCTTAACATATCACACAAAAGTCAGGTGGCATTCTTATGAAGCTTTCAATATTTAAAACCCAATCAAATTAGCTTTTTCTCTGTAGTGATGAGTAATCATGATATTGGAGGAGGTTTTATCGCTTTTACTGAGAAATTTCTGAGATATTTCAGGGCTGACAGTGCCCCACAGAAAAAGGAAATAAAAATCTAGATTTTTGAAGTTTCAGCAAATTTTACATATTTGTTACATCAAAAATATCACTCAAAGTAACTGCATCAACAATCAGGTCTTGCCTTTTGAATATACTATATAAGCACTACTAGCATGGGGTAGAATAAATCCAACGATTTGGATCCAATGCATAGAAAATATGAGGCTGAAAGAGCTCACTTGGGGTGTCCTTCTGTAGTGTTATATTGCATAAGAGCTGCAACTGTGTTCATCCAGGCATAAAAGTTTGACAGCAAGATCCTGCTAAAGGCCTAAAGACTGAATCATTTCAGCAAGCGAGCTAAGACAAGCAGTCTAAAAAAACCTTATCATTTGAGAGTATTAACACAGCCTTATGCATGCTTCATCATTCAACATTCCCCAAATCCTAAAGAGCCCTTCCCCTTCAGTATTGTCTACCTTGCATTCAAAAATGAAGCCTTAATAGGGACACTCAACCAAAATAGAATTTTGAGCAACAGGGCAATCATTCTTATCTTCCACAGTTTCATAAGGAGCTGTGGTTTCTACCACTTCTTTCTCCCATCTGACTAGAGCATTAGGAAAAATCTGAAGAAAATATCCTTAGAAGAAAACTGTGATATCTGGAGTATTAAAATTACATAGCCAAAGCTCCTCATTTATTTACATAACTTATTACAGAGCATTTGGGTTTCAAATATATTAGTATAGCTTGAAATACATCTTAGACCATTCTTTGCTTAAGGCTCATGCACTTAACAGCTGCAACAGTTACCCTGCTAAGAGACTACAAAAAGGCAAGAATGGTGAGGAGTTCAGCATCTGCCCAGTTTTCAGCTGGATAATTTGCTAATTTCTAAGACTTAAACCACGGCATTCACCTTGTAATATATGTAAAGTACAACATGCAAATCAACGTTTCCGTAAGCACAGCATTTTACCAAACAGGAAATAAGGCAAAATGTAAATTATATCTATGACTACAAAGAGATTTATTTTAACAGCTGCTCATTCGAGATAATTTCAAACCTTTCCAATTCAGAAATTCTCGAAGCTACATGATTCATTAAAATATCACTTTCACACACTATATTGTGGCACTCTAGTGTTTTTAGACAGATGGGAAACACAGACACTACTGGCTTATTTATCATTTTGGATTTCTCATTGTTTAATACTAGCTTAGATTCCCTAAAATATACATTAACACTTCCATAGTGAATTAAATATTAGTTATCTAAAATCCTTCTGTTACAAACAACTGCAACTCTGTGCTGTGAAGATATGAGAACACTACACTTTTTCATTAGGTAGTGCCTGAAGAAAGAGACCCCATGCATTGGTACTCTTAGCAAGAATGCATTTGTTTGGGTAAGATATACACTATAAAAAAAAAAAAACAGTAGAGGTAAGCCTCATGGGCAACAAGGAAGAATTCCACTCATTAAGTTGCTCCAGGTAAGTGAACTGTGTATCAATAAATAAATAATTCTCCAGTTATGTTTCACATAGGAACAATACTTGCAACATTTAAAGAAAATCGTCAATGCAATGTAAAATTCTTCAGTCTGACACCATTTCAAGGTGCTCAGACTTCCCTTCCTCTAAATGCAGACCAGCTTAACATGATGGAGCTTCCACTACTCCCTTGTCAGATAGGACAAGTGTAGTATACATTCTGTTTTAACAACCCAGCTACCAAAGAAGATTAACAGGTTGTCACAAATTAGTATCTCGATGTGTATATTTACCAAAATACACCAAGGAGCTACAGAACACTGTACTACTGACCATATGGAAACATGCCTAAAGACTTTAAATTGAGGGATAGACAAAAAAGCAGTTTACCTGTAAATTGTGCTGCCTCAACCACTCCCTCTTTGGTGTTGTCAAAGCCATGAGATGTTATTTTGGTTTCAGAAAGTCCAAGTCCGACTGGTAATGAACATTTTAAGTCCTTGAAAATATATGAATAAAAATGGAAAATTAATGTTTAAAGAAAGGTAGAGGTGACTCAAAATGATTAGCCTGCAGTATCTTTAGTGAGGTCACAGCATTCTACTGTGATGCAGAAATAAAACATACACGAATGAGAAACACCTTAAGCATAGCCTGCATATTTATTCTAAAAGCTTTTTTATACTGAGCAACTCAAATGCTGTCGATTAGAGCAGGAATTTCAAAAAATGTGGCCTGCAACATCTGAAGCTGGTCCAAACAACTATATTAGTTTAATAATGTTTCTGATTGAAAACAGAGGGTTACAGAATGATCTAAGACTAAGAGGAGACTGCACCCTGCAAACTAAAAAAAGGGAAGCAACTACCATAATGTTAATGACTAAAACAAAAAAGTATATTTCACTCTAAGTAAGAAATAGTTTTAAAATTCACAACATTCTTAATTTCTACAAATAGCACATGAAGTCTCTAATATTAGACATGAGAGAAGCATCCAGAAAAGCATCACTTCTACAGTTTCCTTCTAAGCACACACTCCACATCACAAATGCTCACAGCGCAAAGTTGACATTTACTTCTCTTTGCTTTTGAAACTCATTGATTTGTAGCTACCTGAGATCACCTTGTTAAATTGTTGAGAACTAAATTAACTACCCCAACCAACTGAATTTCAGGCAGCTTAAGTCTTCACAGAAACCCAGTGTAGGCCTCCTAATGAACACTTAATTCATACACCATAATTGACACACCATGCCCCTACTGCTCATTTTTGCAATCTTACTCACCTCTACAAATAGCTCCCCCAAAGGTTTCCTGGATTATGTTTCCAGCTATCTGACTCAAGTTTAAGTCTCTGGTGTTACGGAATTTACTTAGTGCTTTAAAAAAAACTAATTCAGGTATTCAAAGCAATTTAAAACCACTAATTCATAAAAGTGAGAAGTGAGTAAAAAACTACTCTGGGAGTAAAAGCAAAATTCTAAAATGCACATACAAAAAAATGAAGCATTAAGAAATTTGAAAAGTGACAATTTCTGGAGACAAGTACTCTTTTGAATCCCCTCGTTTTCCATACAGACACATAAAACATGAAAAAGTATAAAGGTGCAATAGTGAAATTTGCAGAGAAAAATGATACATAGCTTTAAGATGCCAGTGCCTGGACATGTGCACTAACTATGATGTATACAATGCTACTAATTACAAAGAAAATAAAACCTTTAAAATCCAATCTATGTTTGACATATTACTGTATTTGCTTGATCCACAAACAAGCTGGTGCATAAGAACAATACTGCTAGAGGCTCAGACTGTCAAGAAGTGGTTTTGGACCACATCCCCACAGATTTAGTTAGTTGTTTTTAGTTTAAAACTAACTGCTGGGAGGATGCAAAAAGGAAAAGCCACAAACATATGAATTCCAACAGAGCAGAAATCCTGTTGACATTGAAACCCAAGGATGCTACTACAATCAGAGTAATCAATTCCTATAGCAATACTTTCACTCACGTGAACTGGCTGTTAAATAACAGATTATGATATATTTGTGTATCTGAAGCATTATGCCCCAAAAAAGGAAAAATAAACGTTGTGAACAACAAATAGTGCATTACATGCATAACCTGATGCATACCACACCAGCTTACTTTCACTACACTTGTTTTCAGTCTTCACAACTGACTTTACACTGTTGTTACCACTTAAGTACTTGCAGCTGGTGGTATGCTGGAAAAACTTTGCTCCAACTTCATTTAGCTAATAGACAAAGTCCATGTAATAAAACATAGCAAGCCACTAGCAGACAGACTTTAAAAAAAATGATAACCAGATCACAGAGAAGAGGCACTGATTTAACAAAAATCAACTTTTTTCCTGAAGGAAGCTTGGCACCTTGTATAGTTTTCACAAATATCAATCTGTAGCCAAAGAAATGTAGACAGCTAACCTGCTTAAGCATGTTTGCAATAGGAATCTAAGCAGTCATCTGTATTTAAGACTAAAATGCAGAACATAAGCTTTGTAAAGACAAAAGTTTATGTCTAAACTTAAGCTGTTGTACTGCTTCTGTACTTTAAAGTCTAACTTGAATCTAAATACAAACTGAACAGACTACAAAATTAAATAAATCAGAATATTAAGACACATCCTTCTTAAAATAATAGTTGAATCATTAAGATTGTTAAATTCTACTACTTTGTATAAATATATATCAGGGGTTTTACATACACATATATACATATGCATGTGTATGTGTACTAACATGTATATGTTCATTGGCAAAAAGACAATTCAGTTTAAGAACTGCATTCAAACCTATTCTTAAACACTAATACTAACCAGTTGAAATATACGTTACCAAAGAAAGAAATCCTTGCATACAAATTTAAAATGAAAATATACAATTTCTTGATTTGTACATGACCAGAGTTGTCATCAAAAAGTTAGTGATCATCAATAGACTACCTTTTTTGTTGTTTAAAACCACTCAAGTTACTGTTCAGTGGAAACATACTTCTGCATGTAAGCTTCAATTTTTAATGTCATTCTTGCAACTGATTACCATCCCTCTCAATGTACATAACCAAAAAAAGCCACCCCAAATTCTGTTATCATTCTGACAAGGCCGTTTATTCCTTTGATAATTTACAAAGAAGGATAAATCAGGCATGCATAAAACTTCACATTTAAGAGAAGATATGCCAGTACTTCAGAAGATTTTAGAGTGGTAGGAAGGCAAGGTAAATAGCTTTCTGTTTTATTCCCACCAAATGTAAGCTTGTTGTGACAACACAGGACATGAGGGTAGAATCCCTGACTACAGTACAATTTTAGTGATCAGATGATCTTGTTTCAAACTCAAGTGATTTCCCCCTTCCGTGTACGAGGGAAATCAAGTTGTATCAAATTCTTATAAATTTCAAAACCACAAATCTATTTAGGGATCACTATCACACACAAAAAGCTTCATTCATCAATTATAATTGTGTAAGGCTGAAAACCATTGCATGTTTATGCAATTACCATTTAGCAAAAGTATTTTATTATTCTAACTTCAATGAGAGCTACAGCTACAGGTATAAAACCCCTACCACTCAAAAGATTCCCAAAAATTCAAAAGGTTGATTTACCTATCCCATTCTCAGCCATTTAGCATGCAAAAGGCTCAAGGAAGCAAAAGCATGAAGTACAGGTACACAGAACAGCTGCACTAGCTTAATTTGGCCCAGTCAAGTCAGGGCAAACCTATTTCGTTTACAGCACTTAAACCACTTTAACCCTGTTAAAGTCACATTTTAATTAGTTCAAATAACTACACTATTTTAGTATGGTTGGCCTTACTTGCGTGACCCTAACAGGGATATTCATCAGTTTATTATCCTGATGATCAAGATGAACCCATAGGAATTTTTGACATATCAGTCCTGTTGAGACAGTAAACACTAAGCTGCTCAGAATGCATGTTCAAGAAGGAATGTTGGCTGAAGTACAAGACTCTTTCCAAAAAGATACTTCCTATACATACTCTCCTTAACCTAGAATGAAGAAGGGAAAGATTACAGAACTGCAGCTTCTTCACCAGCAGAAAGCAGCTTAGCAGAAATTTACTAGAACCTTATCTTAGGTAGACACTCACTTAGTTGAGATTTAGCCAAAGCCCACTTAACCAAAGCTTAGTAGAAACAAGAAGCCAGTAAGCAAACAACATTGTATTGTTTTCTTAGACATGTCAGTTCATTATTAGTGTATCACTAAGCTAAGCATTTTTTGCTTAGTACCAAAAATAAGTTTAAGAAATATTGTTTTACTTGCCTCTACTATGTTGGAGAAAGGTAGTACCCAGCATCACTAGCTAGCTCAAGGAGTCCATTAAAAGTGGAGCAACTAAGCTGAGAACAATCATACTCTCCTTTATTTTATAATGATGGATGATATTGTAAATAAAACCACTTGATACCTTTAGGAAAAACTTCCAACACGTAAAGTTCACAGTTTAAAGTTTTAAAGATTACAACTACCATGAAACAAAATGTTATGTAGATATGCATACCAGTATCTTACCAGTAAGAACTTAAAACTTCTTACCCCAATTCGTGTGCTACTGAGCTCCTTGTATATAGTAAGCATTTTCTTCTCTTTACCCTACCATCTCTCAGAATTCAAGAATAAAAACAAATGGAAAGAGAGCTGAAGGCTTTATTCTGTGCTGAAGTGAAAAACAACATGGATTGACACATTTCTTCTACTCTTCAACACTCTTAGCTGAGAGGACCCTTTCTTCTACTACATCCCTTTGATATACCTCATGTCATACCACAATCTGGTTTTAAATTAGTTTCCCTTCCCCTCTTATCAGTTACCTATTTACCTTAAAGACCTATTTTTGGTCTTTAAGACTATGAAGCAGATCAGATGGGAATAAAAAGAAAGATTGGTCTTTTTAATTTCATATCCTAAAACCAATTTTCTAGAATGGACACACAGAAACATATTTTAAATCAGTCTGCATTCATTAGAATGCTATTGTCCAAAGGAAAACCTAACTATGCCAATCAGCACAGAAAAACCTAAGAGATGAACTCAGATGTTTTAGGTAGCATGTGAGTGACAAGGTTGACATTTTCTTTCAGAAGACAAAAGAATTTACCTTATTTTTGTAGCCTAGCAATAAAATTACAGAACAAGACATTGAATACATGCATTCAGATACACCAGATCCCAAACCTTATTTCATAATTCTAATAAAAGAAATTGAAGACTCACAAAGTTAATTTAACTTTTGCAGCCTATAGTAAAGTACTATATACATGTTCAGTAACAGCTCTGTCCCCGTAAGAATACAAAGAGACCCCAGAGAAGAGAATCTATACTAAAAATGAAATAATTGTAACAACAGTTTCAGAAACTTAAACTGATAGCTTCATATAGAATTTGTACAAAACTTTAAACATAAAAAATAGCTTACAGCTGACTGAATACCTTCACAGGTAGACCAAACAGTTTTTTGATTAATTTAATTTATTCCTATGCAGCTTTCACACTACATGGCATATTATTGAATGAGGAATACACTTCCTCATTCTTTTCCACAGTCCTCAGCTCCCACTCCCCTCAACAACATTAAAAATTATTATTTTAATCATATAATTTTAAAAAGCATGGGAAGAAAGCTGTTGCAGAAGTTAGGGATAAGTAAAATAAACCAGTCAAGAATATGTACCAGCAAGGCTTTGGATGAGTTTTCTTTTACAAAATAGTAAGACAGACATGTTTGGTTAGGAAAGGAAATACCTGTTGTTGAGAAATATTAACAAACACCAGCAAATGTTTTTATACACCAAGTTTCTAAAACTTGAGTTCTAACAGAGCTTGGAGAGCTGAGAAGTACTGAGTGAATCTTTTTCATAATGAATGGACATCTGACATTTCATCCACTGACAACTGAAGCTACAGGCTTTCTCTTTAAAAAAGTTTCCATCCGTCATACAGGCAGGACAAAACTTGTCAGAATTCCACAGGCATTTCTTATTGCTACAAGCAAGATAGAATTAGAATGTAGCAGCTTATTTCTGAAAGAGACTTCGCAGTTAGGCAAGCACTTCCTTAAGTTACCTTATAAATATGCTTTTGATTCTCTTTTCTCAAACATAAGGAACAAGAAGATTCATCAACTAGTGCTATATCACAGTCCCACAAGATTGGAACTAACATGCTTCCTTCTGAAATGACATTATGGCAATCTAGGCTATCTGATGTTCTGTACAACTAATGGCATTTTTCTTCAAAGAAGGAGCAACCCTACTTGGAATTTCCAGGTAAATACATTTGCACTGCATTACCTTGCAAAATTAAATACTTCTCATGCTTGAGTACACACAAATACTGCACATTTATTTTCCACCAAATGCATTTTCACACCTGAACAGCTTATGGATGGGGTCTGATGGGAGTGCTAAACAGAACTAGAGTCTAGAGGAAAGCTGAGTTTTGTAATCAAAGAACCTGGAGAAAAGGATTTTCTCAGTCTATCTTCTTTAGTCTATCTTAAAAAAAATACAATCAAAGCTCTCAAGTATTTTGTTAGAAAATAGTTGCAGAAGACCAATTAAAAAATACAGGATAAATTATGTTTTATAGTTTACATCTGAATTGTACAATGTATAAATTAAAAGCTCCCTGATTGTAACAATAAGAAAACAAGAAACTAAAGAAACCTTGTCCCCCAGCTTCCCAAGAGGGTGTATTTGAAATCAGTATTATTGGAGTCTGAGTTCTCTCAGCTCTACTGTGGTCAAATTCTGAGCACTGTGGTAACAGCACAACTTAAAATGGTAATGGTTTCTTGTTCCTTTCTTCAGCAGCGTCCTAAAAATCCGTACTTGGCTTGGCATTTCCCTAAGTTGATAGCAAAAAAGACCCCTGAAAACCTGGCACAGAAATTTTGTGGTGTAATGCATATTGCTTTAGGTTAAAACAAAAAATCACCTGGCAAGAAAAAAAAGAGAAAGCATAGCATTAAGCTTTAAAAATAACAAACACAGAGCAAGATGAATAGAATCTAAATATCAGAATTTGAGACTAACAGATTAGTAAACAGACCTAGATGTTAATTCCAAGAAGTTTATTTTCTTTGTTTTGCTTTTAAGAAGCCCCAATTATCACATATTCTGAGTTTAGGTCACACATGCAGGTGTTAACTTGTAGAGGACGGTTCAAAAAAATATTTGAAGTGCACTTCATTGATCTCAGAATAACCACTGTGAAAATAATTACAGCAGCAAATGCAATTATGCTTGTATAGCATAAATTTTCTGCAAGTCAACCAAATATTTGACTGATTTTTGTGGAAGTTTCAAAATATAGTTAGCTCCAAGCCAGCAAAACAAGTAACATGCCAGTAAAAAACCTTCCTCATCTGTTTTATGTGGCCATAGGAAAAAACTACCTTAATATTTCAACTTTCTACAGAAAATGGTGATTCTATTTTGACTGAACAAGGGCTGTGACCCAATCAGCATCAGTGTGTGTTCCATTTACTGCAACTAATAAATAAGGATTGGAAGCACTACTGAAGAAGCTGTTAATACTTATGGAAAAGATAATTTAAACAGCAGTCAAGTCACAGCAGAAGCAAGGTCGTAAGGTGTAAAACCAGTAAATATTTCTGTACTTCCACGTGAACCCAACTTCATTGCCACTTCAAGGTGTATTTTTTTGCCTTCCCCCCCTCCCCTAAAAACAGATATATCTTTGCAAAGTTTTAGTTTTAAATTTATTTCATTAAATATATTAATTTTTACATTATATTACTAAGAGATCTTAGTTGAATGACAAATCTGAAGAAACAGAAACCTTCTCTCATAGTAGTCCTATTTATTAAAAAAATCATTGGCAATTCAGTAGAAAAATTGTCCAGTAATAACTGTGGTATTTTTAAATAAGACCTGTAATATGGATGCACATCCACGCCATTAAGTTTTATATTTTTTATAGCTGCGTTCACTACACAGCTACCCTGCAATCAGTCAAATGGTCTCCAGTGTCATTTTAGGAATGTATTTTATTTTTAATATACTTTTAAAACACTTTTTAACATATTTAATAACATTTTAATAATGGTAATATAAAAAATACATGTCTCAAATTACATTTCAAATATATATTTAAATACTTGTTTTCCTGTTTTGTGAATAAAGTTGCTGGATTGGGGGGGAAAAAAAAAAATTAAAAAAAATCAGTATTCCCCAAACCTATGGTCAGCAATTAGAAATGCATACACTTGACTGGGCATTACAAAGCATCCAATACTTTATACTATTTAACATTCAGGAAACAACTGGCACTACAAATATATTTTTCATACAAAGATATTATAATGCTCAGTGTCTACTTCATTTTCTTAGTCAAATTTAAGCATTATTTATCAGCTTTGAAGCATTTTTCCAATAAAGATTAAGCCAGAAGAAAAAATTAGGCAGATTATTATTTTACCAATATTCAGGGTGTTATATAGTATTTTTTTAAACTTATAAAGGTTCCTCCTTCTAATCAGCATTTTAGTAGGACAGAATTAAAATGCTGGAAGTTCTGCTCAGTATTTCTTTAAGAAATAATCCTGAACTTCAAGTCAGCACGGGACTGTTAAAATTTAGACATTTCCTTGAAAATCTAAGTCTCCATAGATACCAAATCAATGAGGATAATTTGTATTTCGAACTGAAAAGGAAAATAAATGTCAAGAAAGCCAGCCAAGTTCTATAAACTAAACCACAGTACCCTCTGCTGGGCAGCCAAACAAAAGGAAGAAAGGATGGTAAAAGATAACAAGGTTTAGGGGAAGAACCCAAAACTGCAGACAGATAATTATGGAAGTATGACTGTTTTTCAACATACAAGATAGATTCTTATACATCTCATCTACATAGCATACAGCAACACACTAGATTCTTCAGTTTCAACACAAGAAAAGTTACTTCTCTCCTGTTTACAATTCCAAATCAGAATGTAACTGGATTTACTCTTAGCCATGTTGCCTCCAAAGCCCTTAGAAGTTGCTTGCCTTGAACAATTTGACATTTCTTCATAAAAAAAAGTAGGATCTGGTAGTCCGAATTCACAGGATCTGTCAAGCCTCATCTTTTAAAAATGCTTGGTTTATTGTTTCATTAATAAAATTGTCAAATTAAAAATTAGTATCCTCAAGGAACAGGCAAGAGTTCAGAAGTATCCACACATGACTGTGCATTACACAGTACCCAATTCTCGAATTTACTTCATGTTCAGAAATATTTGCCACTACTAACTTGCCTTTCATACAAAAAAGAGGTCATGCACTACCACATTATGTTATGTTAACTTTAACAATAATTCACAAACTTCAAAGAAAGTTTTCCATTAAAGTTCTGTAAAACCATGTCAAGTGAAATCTGCTATGCACTGCATTGTAACTTTAGCTCTGCTGATAATGGTGCCTGCTTAGACAGCAAAGAAAATTCTTACCCTGTTAAAGCTGTGCTCCAGAGAATCTTCCAGCTGTCCATTACTAGTCACAGGAATTTCTGCTGCTGAATTTTTGGGTGACTCTTGAGCCATTGCACCTTCCTGCAGCATAAGAAGGAACAGGTTAGCCTTGGTCTTAAATTTCAAATGAGTGATCTATATGAAAATATTTTATGTATGAATTTCAAACAGTTGATTTTATTTCAAACTCCTATTAGTTTTATTCTATTATACTATGTCTGTATACAGTCATTTAATCACATACTCAAATCACATTATTATGTTAGCATAGCTCAGAGCTAATTTAAAGCTTTAAGATCCAAGAGAAAGAAAACACTAAAGTTTAAGCCATTGATATGAGGGGTGGGAGAGCACAACACACAAATGAGACATATGGAGCCAGACAAAGAGTTCCTGTGTACTTATCCTTAAAGTACTTTATGAATATCAAGGAATGGAAAAGGTGATCTTAGGTAAAAAAAAATAGATGCATTAGCTAACGATAAGCAAGAAGTGTTATAAAAATCAAAGTAATTATTCCAAACTTTAAAATAGTTTAACTCCATTCTTATTTTGTCATTACATAGTGCCACCTTCTGGCTAAGGTATGCAACTTTCATTCAGTCAATGTCAGTACATTAAAGTGAAATGCAGAAACAAGAATTGAAAAGCACCAATGCAATCCTGCAATTAAAGTGAAGTTTCATAATGTAACTGTGCTATGAACGATAGCAGCAGCAGTGAAGCCAGTGGTTTTACAAACGCCCTAAGATAGAACCTAGGAGAGACATTCCCAGAAGGAATGTACATCATTTACAAGCACTTGAAGAGGGAATAACACCCTAACACTTTCCAAAATGCAAACAGCCTGAAAATACCTGCTCTCTCTAAAAGCTTCCCCTAACCTTGCAAGTCAACGTGACATTCACTAGTCAACTAAAGTGTAAACAGTGAAAAAAAATCAACACACAACCAAAGCAGTGTTTGTTCAGTTACTTACACAAGAGTTTCCTGAAGTCTTCAAACCTGCCCATGCACCTGTGCAAGACTGGCAAGGTACACCATCAAAGTGTACTTGAGAATAAGCACTTTATTCCCTTAAAGCTCCTAAATCATCAAGCTGAATCAGCTCTTTTCAGTGTAAGGGGCTCAGGTAGAGACCCAGTCTCAGGCTGAATTACCAGCAGCTTCTCCAACCACACGTTTTCCCCTTTGGAGAACCAAGACTTTCCCTACAACTACTTAGCAAAAATGAACTGAAAGCTACTCTTTCAAACATAAAACTTTCCAAAACACCCCCCTAATATGAGAGGCCAAACATTTAGGAACTGCTTTTGAAAAAATTCTAAACACAGAGAACGGATTTCAAATAATTTTAAAAATGGTCAGTGTGCTACAAATTCAAGAAAAAATTACTTTTTAACACACTACCTCACCCCATCAGTCCCTCTTACTTAAGATCCAGTAAGTGCCTTCTCTCAGCACTTGGGAAGAGTAGCTTGCATGCCATATATTCACACTAGCCTAGCACACCAAATTCTCCATAGAGTCTGCTCTTCACAGCAACTACAACACACAGGAGCTTTTTTTGGTTATTCTTCGTAAAACAGAACAACCTCAAAATTCACAGCCTTTAAGTAAAGGAAAACACTGAAGCACACCAAAATGCCTATGTAATTGGTTTCGTTTTATAGAATATAGAATATCCTTGAGTTGAAAGGGACCCATAAGGATCACAGAATCCAGCTCCTGCTTCTCACAGGGAGTTGCTATCCAATACCATTAGATCAAATGTTCCTAACTACCTGCCATACTTGATTTTAATTTAGGACATCTGTCCAATAGCCCAAGCTTCTTAAGCTTGCTCCAAACTTCACATTTGCTCAAATTCCAAGACTGCTACAGACTATACTTTTATTTGACACAATGAAATGAGGTACTTCTCAAAATGCTCAGCCTGTCACAGCTGCCTGCACAAGATCAAAATATTAACATTTGCTAACAGAGCTGGGTTTGATCTTCCCACAAGCTGTCAGAAAACAGTGTCAAGGGGAAGTCCTGTAGTGTCAGGGGATACACTTCATTTGGCAAGAATCAAAACCACATCTCCAAATAAAGTTAAAGGCAAAACAAATACATGGTGCTTTTCATCAAGAATCTCAAATAATGTTACTAATATTATACACTGATATATGTATATGTTTATACACTGATACATGTACTATACATGTATAAACATACAAATGTTTATACACTGATTCATGTATTATACATTGATATACATATGTTTACATGTTTATACATTTCTTCAGAAATGTAAATTCTCACATATATGCATACATATCTCTAATAAATACTAGAAACCAAAAAATCATGAGCTTTTCCAGACAAGTCATGAAGTAGAAAAAGTCTAGAAGGAATTCACAGGTTTTTTAGGAGTTTCTACTTGACTGAAACATATGTATGAACTTTAGAAAAAGCAAAAAAAAATTACTTGCCAACTTCAGTTTCATATTATGTCTGAACTAAAACATCACCTTCCACTGCTGAAAGGACATTTCACAACTCCCCTTTTCCAGGCCTTACTTGGAACCTCACAGTGTCCCACCTGTCAACCACAGCTCATGCTTGCCATGAACAACACTTAACTCACTACCCTAACAACAAAACTTTTCACCAGGTTAATATTCTACTTTAAGAAGTTGAATCAGTTCACAATGAGGTCAGACAAGCACCAAAGACATGAAGTGAGCAGCTGAAAAGGGGAAGTGGGAAAATACAATAATTTGGCTCAGCTGAAGAAATCACCACCTGCAGCATTTTATTCAAGAGTCCAAGCTAGCACTACTACCAGCAGCAAGTCCCTGCTCCTTCTCCATTTTTTTTTCTTGGTCCTTTCCTCACAACTCTTCTCCCTTTCACCCATCTCTTCCCTGGGAGAGGACAATGTATTTGTCAAGCAAACAAGATTGCTGCAACCCTGCAGGTTAAAAGAAGGTGACCTATGCCAAAAAAGGGGATGTGTAATTTTTTCCACTCAAATGGTTGTTTAGAACAGCTCATCACACAGCTCCAACACTGGTACCTTCAGAACGAAAGTGGTAATAACACAATGTAACACTCCTAGGAATGAAGGACTGCTCTCAGCCACAGCTTACTTCAGCATTGCAGTACCTCAAAATACTTGAACAGTAGGCTACTGCCCAAACCAGTGGCCATTTCTCTTTATTTTTGCATGCATGTTCCTGCAGCCTCACACAATCCTTGTAAGTTTACTCATCTGAAAGAAAACTGAACCAACAAATCACAATTCCACTTTTCAGGCTGTAGCCTGCCCAGATCTACTCAGCTTACAAAACAAATACAGAAGCATAGCAGAAGACTGCTGGTTTAAGTAATCCTTTGTTATAGCAGAAGACTACTGGTTAAAGTAATCCTTTTTTACAAATTAAGTTTATTTTAATAGTGTCTCAAAACCAAACCCACCCATTCAAGATAATGTCCATGAACTCATACCTCTGTACTAACCTCACTGTGCTACACGTATCAGAATTTTTGGCAGTCTGAAACTGTTGCTGGGATTGGTTGATTTCATACTAATATAACTATCACCCAATCACCTCAGAGTCAGACTGTACCTCTTCTGCAGTTGGATGAGATCCATCAAGTGTTGTGGATTCATTGCTGTGTTCTGACATACCTGAAAATAAAATAGGTTTGGCATGCATTAATTTATGTGAAAGAAGCTCAACGCTGCACCTTACAGAAACCAAAGTAGACTTTCAGAAAGTATTTCTTTTGCAAGTTCTGCTAAAGCAAAGATAAACCTCTCTTTTGATGCTGATCATGTCTTTAGCTCTTCAAAATTTAACCAAGAATATGGCCTTGCATAAAAGCCGATCACCAAAGTAACCTTTCCTGCACTGACTAAGTTAAGCTTGCAACATAAAACCTGGAAAGTCAAGCAAGGTTTTTCAGTTGACTGTTTTCTGCAACAATACACTAATAGTATCCTGGAACTTGCAAACATCAGTTTTAAGAATTCAGATTTATCCAAGCAAGTTTATATTAATACTAAACTGTAACTTAGTAAGCTGTTCAGTCTATTAATGCCTAAGTAGAAACACCTTTCATTTTCCTCTCAAAAAAAATCTCACCTACAGTGGCAGAGAAAGTCCCCAACACTGAGCACACATGCAAGAAATCAACTATCCTGAAAGATAAATTACATACTTAATATAGCTTAAAGAAGTATCTAAATTTTATTTCAAACAGCTGGTAACTACAGGAGACACTACATTTCATTCAGCTGTTTGAGAGAAGACAACCCATCATTAAAAATTAAACAGCTGGTCAGTATTGAGTATAGTCACATATGACTTTAGTTCCTTAAGTCTTGCATCACCTACACATTCAGCCACATACCAGATGAAGAAAAATTACAGAGAGCTCACCATTTACATTTTATTTCAATTTCCCTAGTTATAAAGCATTCTGATTAAAGCTAATTAATAAGGTAAGCAGCTTGCATGACAAGAAAAATAAAATAAGGACACGAAAGGCTGAGAAACTGAACCACCTAGATCACATTACGCTGGATAACACTGCTTTACTTCGGAAAACCAAAGGCATAAAATAAGGTATTTTCTCTAGAAAAGCAATTAATTCAGGGCAATCACTGAATGAGGTTGGATTTTTGTCCAACACATATAAATTTCTTTCAAAGAAATTAGATAATTAAGTATGGCTTCTTCACATATCTTTCTGAATGTTCTATAATTCTTTTGAACATGAAAGACCACACAACAGAGTTGCTGCTTTCTGACACAGTCCTGGCTAAACATTTCTTGTTGTTAAAAAAAACTCTCCATGCTTAACAGACTATTTTGTGCATAGATAAAAAATTTCCATTATGGACTATAAAAGTGTGATTTTTTTTTTCCTCTGATAGTTAGACAAGAAGCTAGACTCATCTTGTAGTGCAGCCTTGGTTAGGACAACCTAACCCTCAGTTTTACCACATAACTGATCCTGGAGTTATATTGGTACCTCACATATAAACTTACATACCATGGTAACTTTAAAAAAAAAACCACAAACTTTTAAATATTATAAATAGCACCAAAAATATTTTCTTCATAGCCTTAAGAATTCGTAATAACCTTATCTAGAGGCAAGAACCATCTCACAACCCATGCAGAAGACCCTGCATAAAGACAAATAATTATTTTTGAAAATCTAAAATAAATCACCCTGTGTTCCAACCTACCCCATTTTTTGATCAGTGTTCTCTTCCTTCAGGCAGTATCAACACTTCCAATAAAGCTCTGCCAGATCACTCTGACCAATTTTGGTCTACAGTTTTCCCTTCTTCATGTTATAAAGGTGACTTTTGTAAAAAGCTTAACTGGACATTATAGGTTAACTACAGCATTCCCTGATGACTGCTTCTGTAGCAGGAAAAAATGGGAATGTAAGTTTCAAATGCTGGATGCAAAGATGAGAATTTTCTACATTTTTATAAAGATCCAGAAGACAATCATGTGAAATTTTGCCAAAACGGGCACGATGATACACGTGTTACTGAAATTTAACATTCTGTTACAGATATGCACACAGACCTTTTGGATCTCTTCCTGATTTCCTCTTGCAGGTGTCAGGGAAAGAGTCCTTCTTTGTAAGAGCTTGCTGATTTTCAGTACAGCCTGAATTCTGCATTATCCATTATTTTTTTGTTAAATCAGCCACAACTTTGGCACATGCAAGGTGACTGTTAAATGCACCAGGATGTTCATTACCACCAGCTGCAATTACACCAACTCAGAGATGTTCTACTGGAAAAAAACATGCCTGATCCATATTCTGACATCAATTTAAGCCTGAAATCCTGCCCATATCACTCATCTGGATTATAATTTATTTTCCCACTAGACCAATTCTGTAAATTCACAAAAATACTGTACCAGAGTAGTACAGAGGAGATGGAATAGACTGAGAATCTTTCCCCCATGGCAAAGCCAACTGAAATGCTTATCAGATTACAGCATCAGTCATTTTAAATTATGCTCACCATAAATCAAAGCATACAATTTTTAAATCCTGGAGATTAATATATGATTTCTTCAACTGGCAAAATGAAAGGCAAAGCAAAGCTAAGCCACAACCTATAAAAAAATATACTAAGCTTCCTCTAGGATGAAAAATTTAGAGACATTTAACCAATTATAATTAGTAGTTATAAGAGCACACTTATGGAGCTTTTAATAAGAAAAAAAGCAAGTTCCTATTTGTTTATTCATGCAATAAGAATTAAAATAAACTACAAATTCATTTTGCATAAGTAATATAACTATGTGCAGTATAGCCTCCTTAAGTAAATTACTTATTACCTCAAAAATGAGAACTGTGGGATTCTCAGCAATTACCAGCTGCTTTTCTAAAGAAAACACAGTGGCTCTGTCACTTAAATTTTTCTCTTAATTTAATTACCAATAAATTAAAAGCAAGGTATCTTCTGGCCAATTAAAGTTTATTATACCCTTTTATCGTTGTCTAATTACTCCACTGCATAGATAAAAGTTTTTGTACCACTGCAGAAAATGCAAGTGGAAAATAGGGATCTAGTGCATATTTTCTTCATTTCAGTTTCTCACAAAGAGTACTGTCACCAATTCTTGCAAAGATCATTACAAACAGCTTTTTAAAAAGAATTTAAAGAACTGCGTTAAACACTTTGCTGCTGCAATCACACCAGTTTCCTCTTTTTGCTCCTGAATTCTCTGGCATCTCCACTTGCAAGATCTAGTTATGCTTGAAAGTTGCAAGACACAATGGAACATGGAATGGAGAACAGGGCTGCCACCACCTTACACACACCCTGACTCTGGGTCAACCTGTCCCTGGGTACTTTAATGCTCTGCTTATCTCCAGGGTAAGGTCTGGGCTCCCACTAAGGTTTCAGCTTCCATCAAACCAGAAAGAAGCAAGTGATTAAGACACTGCCTCATGTTCCAAGTTTTCCAGTCCAATGTTCTTTTGTATTATTTATTGCCTACATTTTTAACTGCATGCCTGTGCAAACATTTATTAAAACATGCATAAGATTCAGATAATTTAGTTTTGAAATAAAATTGCACCCTTTGCACTGAAAAAGAGTATGTCTGCTATCTTTTCTAGAGAATCAACACCTAGATAACAAAGTCATAACCACAAGGGCTAACTCCTTGTTACCAGTTCCACCAAGCATAAGAACCACACATTAAGACACAGAAGGTACGTGCAGTTCAGGGGATGGAGAATGAAAGGCTACGAGGGGGTTCAGTTAAAAATGATGGATCAGAGACACAGTATAAGCAACACTCGAAGAAGTGGTCAGAGCTTGTAAACAATGCAGATGCAACCCCTGTTGTCACCCAACACCACAGTGTTCCCATGTTTTAAGAACAGTAAACCAGCTGCAAAAGACAAATTGAAACACTTTACACTATAATTGGCAGGGTGTGGAGTAAGTCCCAGGGGCACGGAATTTATACAGCCTCTAATTTTCTTCCTCCACTACCAAAGACCTTCCCTTCCTCTCCCCTAAAATCCCCTTTCCACCACGCTCAGGCCCTGCCCGCCCCCTCCGGGTGCCCTCCACCCCATGGAGCGGGATCCCCGCCGGCACCACCGGCAAGAAAACGGGCAGACCCCCAACCCGCACCACGCTCCCAAATTCTACGGCGAAGGCAGCCGCCCAGCCGCCGGCACCCGGGGCTGGTAGGGAGGATCAGGCGGGCGGGGGCAGCCCCCGGAGCCCCCCAGGAGGGGCTGCAGGATCCCCCCAGGCAACCGAGGGGCCCAGCCGCCCTCTGCCCGCGCCCACGGGGAGCCAGGGATGCGGAGGCCGATGCGTAGGACGCCAGGGAGCGGGACGGGCGGCTCTCCCCGCTCTACCACAGCGACCACCGGGCCCGGGCCCGACCCTAACCCGAGGCCCGAAGGCCCGGCCCGGCCTCACCCCGGCTCGACCCTCACCTGTCGGCGGCGCCGCTTCTGCCCTGAAGGCGTCGTGCCGAGGGAGGACGGGGCGAAGGGAGGGAGGGAGAGGGGGAAGGAAAAAGCCGGGCAGGGAGCGGCCGGGGCCCCCTCTCCGGCTTTATTTTCTTCCTCCTCCGGTACCAGGAGGAGCCGGAAGCGCTTGGCCGGAAATGCGGCTGAGGGCTGCATCGCCGCGGTGGCGCGGAGGGCTGCGGCCTCTCTAGGCTGCGGAGCGCGTCTCTATGGTCCCTGCCCTCCCAGCTGTCACCATAGCAACCGGAGCTCAGGCCTCCGCTCAGGCCCGATCCGATCCGATCCGACCCGGCCGCCCCTCCTCTTCTGCCGGCGCTGGTTTCATGCTACCGCCCTGCCGAGGCCTCTGGAAGGGTGGCCCGGCTCCGGGGAAGGGACACAGCCACACAAGTGCCCAGAGGCAGGGAGGCGAGGGGCTTCTGGGCCCCCTCCGCTGGAGAGACGTGGCGGCTTCTCTGAGGGAAGGCCGCTGTGTGTCGGGGCGGGGGAAGGGGCTGTGGGGACACTGCGGTGGCACCGTCCGTGTCCATCGCTGGAGGTGCGGAGCAGGTTCTCTGCTCCTCAGGCACCTGCGGGCCTGCTGCGGGGTGCTGGCGGCAGCCCCGGGCTGAGGTGAGGAGCCCGCTCCCGGCCAAGGAGCTGGCAGAGCCAAGCTTTGGGGCGCTGGAGTGCCTGTGCCGGCTGGAACCCGGAGCCTGCTCCTGCCTCTGCCAAGTGCCATGCCCCTGAGGTCAGAGAGCGGGTTTGAAAACCGAACCCATCGGCAGAACGGGAGCCGGACTGCCCCGGAGCGGATGTCCCCGTCTGGAAGACCGAGCTGGGTACCATGGCTGAGGCTTCAGGGAGTCCTTTGCCCGAACCCATCGTGAGGAAGAAAAAAAGCATATCTATTGAGGAAAAAATTGACATCATAAGCGCTGTGGAGAGCGGCAAGAAAAAGGCAGACATCGCGGCCAAATATGGCATAAAGAAGAATTCCTTATCTTCAATTATGAAGAATAAAGAAAAAGTCCTGGAAGCTTTTGAATCTTTACGATTTGATCCTAAAAGGAAAAGGCTAAGGACTGCTTTTTACACTGACCTGGAGGAGGCACTGATGAAGTGGTATAGGATTGCTGAGTGCCTGAACGTGCCGGTCAATGGTCCCATGTTACGCCTCAAAGCTAATGACTTTGCCCAGCAGCTTGGACACAGTGATTTCAAATGCAGTAATGGTTGGCTCGATCGTTTTAAGTCAAGGTATGGTTTAGTTTTCAGAGCTCCACCACCTGTAGAAGCAGCTGCTTCTCCTACAGTGGGTGCTCCAGCTCTTTGGTACCAAAATGTTCTTCATTGTTATTTAAATGATTATCAGCCAAAAAACATATTTTGTATACAGGCGACTGGATTGTTGTACCAGATGTTACCACACAACACATTTGCGTTTAAAGGGGAAACTTGTTCTGTAGGTAAACTAAGCAAAGAGAGAATAACCTTAGTGGTGGGTACAAATTTGGATGGCTCTGAGAAGCTTCGTTTGCTTGTTATAGGAAAAAGCAAAAGTCCACGCTGCTTCAAAGATGTGAAGTCACTCCCTGTAGATTATGAAGCAAATGATAGGGCGTGGATGACTCTGGAAGTGTTTGAACAGTGGGTGTATAAACTTGATGAGAGATTTCAAGCACAGCAGAGACAAGTGGTTATTCTTGTTGATTCTCTCCCAGCTCATGCAGAAGTGAAGAACCTGAAGTCTGTCAAGTTAGTGTTCTCTCCTCCAGGTGCTGCTTCATGTACAGCTACAAAACACGGAGCTATCAGAAGTCTGAAGGTAAAATACAGGCGCTGCCTTATCAAGAAATTTGTTGACTGTGTAGAAGGTAATAAAGAGTTCATGCTGACTCTTCTTGATGCAATTGAGATGTTGCATCTGTGCTGGAGGACAGTGACACCAGAGACGATTGTAAAAAGCTACAATGAAACAGGATTCAAATTGGAAACCAATGAAAATGGAAACTACACAGAGGATGAAAGTGATTTTGATTTGATTGCACATGCTCAGGCAGCTGGAGTGGAGTTTCCAGAAGGTTTATCTTTGGAGGAATATGCAGCTCTAGATGATGGCTTGGCCACTTGGGAAATGCCCACAAATAATGAAAGGATGTATGTCGAAGAAAGCACATCAGATAAAGCTGTGACGTGTGTTAGTGATGAAGATGAGGATGAAGGTGATCGATTTCTAGGAGCACAACAGCCTTTACCATCAAAACATGAGGCTCTGAGTGCTTTAGATACCCTCCGAAAGTTTCTCAGAAGCCAAGACACAAATGATTCTCTTCATGATTCCCTAGCTGATCTGGAGAATTTTATTCAACATGTTGTGTGTAAATAAATATTTTAGCAAAGTGTGGAAGCATGTAATTGAAAAAAAGAATTATATAAGTAAACAAAAATAGGCAGTTTAATAGCAAAGTGTTGCTGTGATGTTCTCTGGTGTGTCTTGCTCAGGTCCATAGATGTATATAAGGAAAGAAATTTGAAATTATGAAAAAGGGCTATGGACTGAAATTTTTCATAAAAATAGAACACAAAATTAGTTAGCATATTTTTGCAGCAGATGAAGAATAGAAGAAAGTTAGCAGCTTTGATTGTGTTTTTTTTTTTTCTTAAAGCAGCTTGTGTGGATACACAGAAGTGGCATACTCATTTATTTGAGAGTTGAGAGACAAACCTTTACTTGGTCTTTGGAGAGGTCAAAAAGGAAGGTCATTCTCTCCCTTTCAGCCTTTTTAGTGTTTGGTGTAGGTCCTTCTGTGTAGCTCCACATATTTCTGCAGAAAATACAGAAAAATATCATCTTATAACAGCAATAACAAAACCCTACTGAGCTGCTGTTTTCTTTATTTTCTTTACTATACTTCCAGGCTTTGCTGTGGGAGTCAATGCACCAGTGCAGTTCCCTGTTATAGTTACCAATAACAGGGGTGCTGATCACATGAATGCTATGGGGAGTTCAGTAAATGACAGTACATTTGCACATCTTCAACTATGGGGTTCATGCAATGTAATCAGATCAGAGCCAAAAATCTCAGTGCTTTTTGTGGCTTTTTTCAGAATCTGTTTTAAGTATTTTCCATTTCTACTAATTTTATTTTTCTTTTCTAAGTTAGAGATAGTAATTTTTCTATTTTAGAGGGAGAATAAAATATTTTATGGAAGTCCTTTAGGAAGCCTGTGTAAAAAGAATCTATTATGGTGACAATAATTAAACCAGGAGAACTGCAATCTCTGGCTTACTTGAATCTTCAGGCTGCACTAGTTTGCCTAAAGCTTTGTTTGTTGTTCTTTCTGGTGGAGGACAGTTTATCCATTTTTAAAAGCATTTCAGATAACATATCAAGTTGTTGGAAGGCTGAAAATATGGGGGTGGAAGGTTGTGAAAAAAAATGCCCGTGGCTAAAATGTATGAATGTTTTACTAGAACCCCTGCAAAAACTCCACAAGCTTCTGATTTCTTACTATGCACATCTGAAGTGAATTTCATCCAAAGTGTATTCTAATGATAAGAAATGTAAATTCAAATTCCAATAAATAAAGTTCTACATAGACATTTTAAAATTCTATGAAAGAGGGAGCCTTCTGTACTATCTTTGTTAAATATTTATTTTGTTCAAATACAGATGCAAATTATTTAAAATTTGGAAGCTGCATCAAGTTAACAGATTTTGCTTGCTTAAGTGCTTTAGAACAAGCTTATGAAAAAAGCTTTTTATTTTTGCTAAGCTTATTTGAAGTTCATCTAAATCCCACTACAGATAAATTTTCTACAGTAATGTTTTGATTTTAAATTCATGGTTTTCTTTGCAACAGCTTTGCCTGTTAAAGACAGGCTTAAGGAAATGTTTGAAGTCTCTGTATAGTAAATATGTATATTCTTTATGATTCAACTCCATGTGGATCTTTTTGGCCCCAGATTCAGATGAAGAGACTCTCTTTCCTTCTAGTAGAATTCTGAGTGTGAAAGTGTTCATCTGTGTGAGAAGTACTTGTGAAAGGAAGCAGTAAATCTTGGCTGAACAGGGGTTTGATCTGCAGGAAGTGTCAGCTTTGCAAGATGAGGCTTAGAAGATCAGGAGATACGAAATAACATCGTTAGCTGATTGACAAAGTATATTACTGAGCACTTTCACATTCCCTGATGAAAACAACAGGAAGGATTTACTAATTTGGCCTGGACTTTGAAGGTGAATCGTAGAACTTGCTTTAAAAAACATACAACCCAATGAAATCCTGTATCTTTAAGGAATACATGACTTCTTCTGACATCCTAGCTTATACTGAGAAGCCAAGCTAAAATCACTCACTGAAATTATTATTAGGTGAGACATTTTATATTCTGGCATTATAGATTTGAAAATTATTTAGGAGCCCAAATATTTCTTTTCACTTGGATTTTGGTCACATTTATAGACAGAGAATGTGAGATCCATTTTGAAGCTTATTGCTCTTTCAGGTGCTTGTTCATGGGGAAATGCAGACTCCTCAGATGTGAAATGCTAGCAGTGAAAAAGGAAGTGGTATCCTATGTAAATGTTAGTTGTTTCAGCCTGTGTACACAGTTTAAGCCAGAGATTTTGTTTTTTTACATTGTCTAGGTAAACCACCAAGACACTGGCTTTTTATGTCTGGTGTAGTATCTTTTGGAAGAAGCACAAGAACTTTGTTTCAGACTGCATCATCTTTTAAAAGGAACTTTTTTTCTACAAAAGACAATTTACCAAGGCTTTAGTTTGCTTTAATACTTCAGTTATTAGTTTGGATAACTATGGGCTTTTTCCTGTATGCTTGTCTACTTTATGCTATAGCTCAATAGTAATTATGGATTTTGGCATCAAGTCAATGAAGTCACTTTGAGTAACCCAAAGTTGCTTTTACAAGTGTGAGCCGAAATTATAGTTTTAAGAATATAAGTACCTTGCAAACAAGGCCAAAATAGAAATAAAATAAAATAGAAATGTGTATTTGAGATAACAAAAATATTACTCATCTTGAGATGAGTAATATGTGAAACTAAGTATGCTTTTCAGAATACGTCTGCATTTGAAAATGTCAATAAATGCTACACTGTTTCTGATTTTTGTGTGTGTTACTGGTTTGTCTGGTCCTGGATGCCCATCAGATCTCTAAAACTACATCCTCTTTTGAAATTATTACTCAAAGAAACATTACCTCTAAAAGTAAAAGGAAATTACTTCAACAAGTTTTTGCACCTTCAGGCAAAAACAGAAGAGTGAGGGCAGTCAGGAATTTATAGGAAAGCACTCCATGTGTGCCTCTATGCCCAGGATCTGTGACATTTTGATAGCTAATTAATCTAGAGAGAGTAAACAAGTAGATGGTTTCTCATTATTTATTATGTGAAGGTTGAGAATTATAGTCTCAAACATGCAGAATCTTTAGTGATTTTGAATTTTAGAAATGCCTTATTAGTAGCTAGTATCCTTACAGTAGAAAACAGCAATCATATGCAAGTATTAAATTCAAGTAATTTTATTTTTCATCATACTTGCCACCACTCAGGTAGGTAACCAATTTTTCAATGAACAGTAGGAACCGATTTAATCAAATTTAACTGCAATAATTTAATAAATGTAAATTAAATTATAACTAAAATATTAGTGGTAATATATTTTTGGTGGTTGTGGTCACTAAAATGGAAGAACTAATATTGGCCTGATCAACAGGTAACTAAAACATGGGGTGACCAGGCAACAACATGCCATGCAATGACAGCATTTCCCATTATTTTCTTCCTTTAATATCAGTAAAAGTTGGTGTTTCCTATTTTTAGGAGGCAATTGTTCAAAGAGAACTTTGTAAAGCTCTTATTGGGCTATCACCAAAGAAGAGATTTTATATTTAAACAAGGAAGTCAGTATTTGTATCTAGATGTTTTAATATGACTATTTGAGAGGTTCAGTTTAAAATCAGAGCCAGAATCAATCAAAACATAAGCAAAAAACTCTCTTCTAATTGAAATTTTTGCACTGTGATGAATGACAATGTACTTCTAATCAATACGGTTGTTAACAAGAGAAAAATATTTGCAGCATTTTAAAATAAAACAATTTTATGCCTGACAGCTTGTTTTATACACTGCTTTTGTATTGCTAAAGCACTGGTGTGTGGAGATGTGATTCCATTTTACTGATATAACTTGCTGTGATATAACCACATAATTGTTATATGAGATTACTAATACAAGCATAGCTCATTGCCTTTCTTGCTAGTCGAGTTACTCCATTTGAGATGTGTTTCTCTGTTACTATTGTAACAGAGCTGCTTAACTCTGTCAGTCACCATGCAACTTTGGGGTGAAGGCAGGGTGGGAAAAGCTGCAGTGCCCTGCTAACTTTTCCACAGCACAGTCACCTTTGCTGCTTGAGCAGAATGAAAAAATATAATTTACAAATTATAGTGATCAGCAAAGTGAATGAATTACCAGACCTGCTAAGTGAGAAGATGCCATAATTTACAACAGTTTTTAAAATGTCTTGCTTTAAAAAAAAATATTTCAGCTGAAAGCCATGTTCTTCCTAAGTTTCCATGCCACCCTACCTCTGTCATGACTTTCCATCAAGGGGAACAGGTCAGTCCCCTCACTACAGGTGTAGCTACAATCCATGGGAATTGTCATGCAAGCCATTGGCCATGTCATCATGGAGGTGAGCTCCAGAGCTGGTCTGCATCCTCCACTTCTACATTTTTATTGCCTTGTGTGCTTATGCCAGAGCTTGGTTATCATCACTGGGATAGTAACTCATCTCTCTGTCTGAGAAACTTGTGACCCAGTCTATCATCCATCACATCATGCATACAATGGGACAAGTTCCTGAAGCCACTGCTCTTCTTCTGGCAGTGTTGGGGCTTCATATGTCTAAGCTGTATAAATGATACAGGATGATATGTTGCTAATCAAAAATGGATCTCTTTCTCCTTCCCCCTTTTTTCATCCGTTGCCTTCCATGATTCTATGTTGACTAATACCCCAATAATTGCAGTGTTTATGTTAAGATTGTTGGCACAACCTTCTGGCAAGCTGCTTTTCTCCTTACTTTCCCTTTTTCTAATATTAACTTTTGCAGGTGGTATTTTTGAACCATCTCATGTATCAGCTGGTACCACCCTTTTGGTTCATGTGCTCGTGACCTCAGGCCCTAATTTCACCATTGCTGTATTTAGTGGCCTTCCCAAATCATTGCTTCATTTAGCTGAGGACATTTTGTATGTCCGTATTTCTTTTTGTCTTGTCTTTTTGTAGTGGAGGATGATCAGTGCTTTTTCCTGCAGTTGCCCTGAATTTCTGAGAGAATTGGTAATAAAAAGTGTAATCTTCCCCTCCTTTCAGGTGTCTCATTTTTTTCCTTCTGTCAGTGGTCTCTTCTGAGCTGTACTTTTGAGAGTCTCAATTTGACATTTAGTATCTTCATCTAAACCATTCCCTTTCCTCTTTCATCTCTTACCCTTATCTGCCTGTATAGCATCCTTGCCACAGTTCACTTTTACATTTCTAAATATCACACCCCTAACCTCAACTCTTTGGATCTTTATTTTCTTCACTTTCACTGACCCCGTCTAATGTTTATATTTCAAACTCTCTTTTCCTCCTTTCCATGATTCAGTGTCTGTTTCTCTTTATCAAAACCAAATATTTAACTGTTTCTGGACACAACCAGTTTTTTACTTTCTATTTTACTTGGTGTGTCTTTCTGATACCCTTAGATCAAAAGATTGTGTATTGATTGAAAGTATGTTATTTTCCCTAAATTATTATTTTCCCTCTTTATATTTTTTTCCTTCCATTCTTTATCCCTAGCACTTCCAAGTGCTCAAGCCTTTCTTCTGTGCTCCTGGTCACCAGCATGAATCTGATTAATTTTTAAAGTTTTTTTTAATTAAAAGAATAAAACCACAAAAATAACCTTCACAAAGAAAGACTTAGTCTTTTTTAACACAGCTAGACATGTTACAATATTGCATAAAATAAATCAGACTGAGAAACAGCTCAGACATCAGCTAGCTTCTATCAAGGTTTTTATTTGAATTTTCCATTTTTTATTGTATATTTTTACTCTGATTCTTCCTATTTCAATATCTGTTTGTACGTTTCCAGATATTTATGCCCTGTTTGGCTTTATGGCCAGCCCACAAGGCCTGAGATCATGGAGAAAATCAGGTAGATGATTAAAAAAAGGAGTTAAAAAGAGAGGTCTCAGTTCATGGAGTATCCCTGAAGGAAATCGAGGAGTGTTTGTAATACAGGTTAAGCAGAACTTTTTCTTCAAAATCGATATTTGAAGTCCTCTGAAAGTTTCCACATCCATATACAAATTAGCCACAGAAATTAATACAAGAGATAACACCACAGATTGTCTGACTTCAGGATGGCAAGAAATGGCCAATCATAATTCAGCTCTGCTGTGAAATTAATTGACACAAGGTTTTTTTTTCCCAGACCTGAGGAGGCATGATCTGTGAAAACCATATGGCACTGCACCACCCAGGGTTTATCCACATTCAGTAAGCAAACAGAAATTTGCCTAGAGACAAAGCAAGGCTGACACAGCATTTGTGTGTAAGAGCAGTACTTCTGTAGAGTCTAAATTTTGCAAGAAGAGTTGGATAAGCTTGAAAATGTGGCATGGCATTTCAGAAGCTACCAAGAGACAATTTTTGGTACAGTCTTGGGATCTCTGATTTAAAGAGGTACTTACTACAACTTACTGCAAGTCACCAATGACTACAGAACTATTTTTGAAGAGTTGGCTTGAACTATACCAATTTTACATTTCTGAGAAAATGTAGCAAAGACTGTTGGGTGTACATTCAACACATGGCACAGACTAACATTACAACTCAAATTCTAGAAGAAACAGACCCTCAATTCCCTGCGAGAGGTGAGGGTCACCAGACACAGTACATATAGAGTGAGTGTAGTGTCTGCAGGGTAGCAGGAGCAAATGTGGCATAAGCTGTAGGCATGCAACAGCAAGACAGAAAAGACAAGTAGAGGCAGACAGAACTACAGGTTCCTGGCTCTGCTTGTATAATGACTATAAAGGGACTGCCCTATGCCTCATCAGAAGTGCTCTCCCCACATGCCCCATTAACAAACCATTGTTTTTCAAAAGCAAAAAAGATTCTCTTATGAACTATAAGAGATTTAAGGTCTGATGTTTTCCTGCCATTTTGCAATGTTGCTCCTCACATGCACGCAGCACGTAGAAGTTGGCAGCAGAAACCAGAACTACAGAGGGTGAAACTGAAGTAAAAGCATAATGAAGCTTGCAGGTCTTGATGTCATCTTAATTACTTGGCCTTTACTCATTCCATGTGGAGTTAGCAGCATTACTACAAGGGGTAGTAGTAGTACTATAGTAGCACTATACTTAATACAGTCCCCTAAGTCATAATGCAGTTTGCTACAGTCATGCAGCTTGCTCACTGCTGCTAATAGGAGAGAATTTAGCAAAGTTAATGCCTGGATGGTTGGAAACCATCTTGTGATTGCATCTTAAATATTCATGGTTAAATAGCAACCAAGAGGCTTTAGGTAAATAAAAGAACTTGACCACTACCTAACAATGCCTACACCATTACCTGTGCCCAGGCGTGATGTCCAACTGCAAACCTGTGTTCCTACTTAAATGTCTGCATTCACTGTGTTGATCTGTTGAGGACTAATACTGGAATGGCAGATATTGTCCTGGACAATGAGATTATATGAAATTTACATTAATGTAAGCTTCCTAAGGGATTATTTAGAAGGGGGATTAGATAGCTTTATGAATTTAAAACTTCCTTCATATTTCTTCGTCCTCTCACCCATCCCACAGAAGGGATCCCTGGCACTGGATTGCACTGGTTCATTCTCACAGGAGACAGTATGGTGATTTCAAACTGATCTCTCTGTGGAGAGCTCTGCTAGTGTTTGCCAGAACATTTGTCTGCAAGAATTAGGAAGAAATGCTGCAATTTATGGAAAACAGCCCGTACACTCCAACCAGCGGGAGGTGTAAGTGCTGCTCTGCCCCCTAAGGAGGCTGAGCCAACCTCTTGCTAGGATGCTGACTCCTCAGGCAAGGCACATATTTGTGAGATTACATCTTCAGAAAGAAGAAATGCAGGTACTGGTTTGCTTTTAAAAATTCTTCCTGCACTTTCCTCCCTGCCTGCCATTCCAGCTCCTTGGAGATTAAAAATTTCCCATCAGCTGCCTGTCTGATCTGATCAGTCCCCCAGTTTCAGAAACATGAGATAGTTTCATGACACCCACTTGCTTACAGGCTTACAAGACTTACAGGCTTTAAATATAGCTCCTATATTTGGCAGACATCTTTTTGCTTTTTTTGAGTTCCAGATATCTGCATTTCCTAAAAGTGTTTCCAGCTCTAAAGGGAAAAGAATGAGTTGTGGACCTCAGATGAACTCGATGATGGTCTCTCCACCTGAATATGCAATTATAAGAATTTAGGGTGGAGATCTGCACTTACTGACTTTCAAGAGGGTTGTAGACTCAGGCTGTGTGTGGATTGACCTTTGCAGACATTGTAAGAGATGTAAAAATTCCCAATTAATTAGTCAGAATCTAAATAGATTAACAGAAGGCTTATACATTAGCTTCTAGAAAGGTTCTGTTTGCTATTGCATTATACCTACAAGTCTTTCCATCATGGGTTTCATTACCAGCCATTAATATTAACCTAACACTGGTGAGCTACAGCACATCTAACCCAGCTGCTTGGAACCCAACTCAAGCAGGAGGAAGGAGACATAGACAAGCAACTGTATTTTGGCAAACACAGCGTTTGTACAACTGATACAAATATAAGGTTTCATTAAGTGATGTTTTTGTAAACTCAGCACTTGTACAACTTAATCAAATTCTTAAAGTTTTGTTTAAGTCATGTCTGTATTGAAACCTAAATATGGAGCCATTCTGTTTATTGAGACAAAATGAAGTGAATAAACACACAAACTTACTCCAACCACTCAATAAACCAGCATATTTTCTCAAGAGAAATGAAGAAAGGTGTATCTCAAAGAGAAGGAAACAAAAATAAAATATCAGAAATGACAAAAGACAAACCTGATTATGTTTTTTTCAGGTAGCCTTACAGCACTGTAGTCAGCTATACTGAACTGACAGTTTTAAAGACAGTTAGCTGAGAAGTTGTGCTTCTGCCATAACTCCACTCAGCACATCCCTGTCTGGGTTGTGACATTTTAGATAAATGAAATAAAAACATTCTCACCTACACAAAGAGCTGCTCAGTGAATAAATATACCATGTGCTGAGACAGGGTCCTGTTTTCCAAGAAGTAAAAATTTCATGCAAGATACTACTTGTACTACACTGCAAATGAGAGTGAAAGTATGTGAATTTCCAGGTTTCAGCATGGTGTCTGAATGATTTCAGATGCCATGAAGATGTTTACAAATTTCTGCAATAGCATCCCTGGCATTGCAAAGACTGTGGAATACTTGGAGAGTCATCCACCTGTGTGCTTAATACAATCATACTGACAAAGGGATGCATCACATGTTAGCATCTGTGATAGTCACAGCTCCAGTCCTGGTTTCCACTGGCATGGAAGAGCAGGCAAAGTGTCTTGAGGAACACCAACACTCTTCTCTACAGTGGCCTGAAGTTAAAAAGGCACATGCTCAAAATGCAGACTGAAAGCCATGCAAACAGCCTTAATTTAGCCTCGTTTGTACACACATTATAAATACAAATTCTCTACTGACTACACTCTTTTCCTATAATATCTGTCTGGTTCTCAGTTGGACACTGTCTCTTTGATTCCACTGGGACAGTTTACATGCACAAACATGTGCACCACTTCTGCAGAGCTGGACTGAGACAGGACTGGAGCTGGACTTCATGATTTTGAAGGGTGCCTCATAACACTGGACTAAAACTGGTCACCCAGGATAGATCATTTAAAGATATTTAAATGACCAACTAGGAAAATGCACTATTTTCAAAGAGTCTAGAAACCAAACTTGCCCCAGATCAGGTATCTATAGCCTTGAAAGTAGACAGTGCTTATTTGCATCTTTAGGTATCTAAGTAGCTTTTAAAAAACCTCGTCTCTAATGTTGCTTTTTAGTCTGGACTCTATATTAGCTATTTGTGAAGTAAAGTTCATAATTAAAGTGAAAGTATGCAAAGGAAAAAAGTAGAGAAGGTTTTAATTCAGGATTAGGGAAAAGAACTCAGATGGGAGGATCAAATGAGAGCTGCCACAGCCTAAAAAAGTATCAAGCAGCATTTAAGCAGCATTATTTTAGGACATCAAAGTTTATCTTCAGATATTTAAGGTGTGGCTGGAAAAATCTTAGTACTCACATTACAGTTTGTATGTGCTGGTGTGTTTTTTATGGTAGAGTATTACTGCAAGATTGTGCTTTTCAGATTTTAGTCTCTTCCTATTAATCCTTCACAGCTGAGAAAATAGTCAATCAGTCAGTTGAAGCACCCTAGAAATAAAAATAAAACGAGTTTTAAAAAATGTAGTTTACTTCCCCTCAAATACTTTGTTTTTCTACCTTTTATTTTACTAAAGGCACCAATGAATACACCCGAGGTAGATTTAGGTTTTTTCAATCTTTTAGTTCATCCATCTTGTGGTTTTTTGTTGGTTTTTTTTTTTTTGTCTCTTCAAGAAAAATGTTTCAATTTCTATAGAGCACCGTGGGTTTTTTTTCAAGACAAATCTTAAGCAAGCACTGACTTGAAAGTGACAGCTAATGAGTAGGCACCTCCGTGTAAGACGCAGTAAAGATAATTCACTGGCTGACAGCTTTTTCCCCTGTTTAAGTGGCTGACTGTGCATGAATTAACTAAGCTGGCACATGAAAGCCTGTGTCCAGACAAGGCTTTGCTCCTTGCACTGCATACCCAGGCTGTGTTTCTTCTTTTCTTGCTGCCAGGAGCAGTCACAGAGAATTTCCATTTCCTGAAGTGTTTTTCTGAATTGCACAGATACTCTTTTTAGCAGTACAATTTTACTGGCCATCTTGTGTCTGGCTGAGCTCCCCTTCTGTGCCTCTGCAGTCATATCCTTACAAAAAATACTTTATTCCTGATACTGGAGACTGCAGTCAGCTCCTGCTCTGAGCAGGCATTTAAGCACACTCACATCCCACTGGGAGGCATCTGAAGCATTTTGTTTCTCCTAGCTCATTCCATACAAATGCAACTTTAGTTTTGTGGTCCTCTGGTCAGGTGTCTTCCCAAATCTCTGCTGAGGAGTGGAAGGGGACCCTCTCCCACCCACAGAGTTGCAATGCCCTGATGAACCACTTGTTCCTTAAATTAGTTTATCTTGTATTGTTTATACCAGAGCTGTTTGGGAAACATTGCAACCTTGCAGACAATTTATATTTAAATCATCCAGTCTCTAACTCCAGCTTAGACCCAAGCACTGTAATACATAATTTACATAATTCATTTCCAAGAATAAGACAAACCTTTAACTAATAACTCCCTGTGCTGCTCTGCAAAGAAATGAAGCCCTGATCTATTCATACATAGGAGATCAGGGAAATGACCCAAGCTCTTTTGAAAACTGATGCATTTTATTTGAGTTTTATTCCATTACTGACCTCAAAAGACCCAAACAGAAGAGAGTAATAAATTCCTGTCACAACAGTAGTAATGCAGAATAAATAAAAGTGCCCCAAAACTTGGTTTTCAGAATTGTATTTTTCAGACCTCAGTAGTTTATCTGAGATGTTCATTGGCTTCACATCTCACAAGAGTGCTTTGAGTAGTTTTTAAATGAAGGAGGGCACAGCCTTTTGGCTCAGCCACCAGGGTTTTCTATGTTAAAACAGACAGTCTGGGGGGCAAAAGAGGGTGCGGGCGTATGGTTGCTGCCAGAGCTTGGGAGTCCTCAGATATTGCAAAGCAGGGACAAGGCTCTTAACATTTAGCTGCTGAAAGGATGGTGAAGATGCTTGAGCTGAGATAAGCACAGGCTTACTCAAAAAACAAACCCTGAAGCTGCACTTTGGGTGGTTCATCCCACCTTTATCCATCTCTCACAGAGTCTCACCTAGATTTCAACAGTAGGAGTCTTGGAAGATTGTAGGTGAAGGATTTCATGGGCAAGCCCTGCAGTAGGCTAGCAAGAGCCTAGCTACATCACCTAACGATGCTGTGTTTTCCTAATGACTGAATAAGAAGGTGACTTTGCTGAAGAGAAATCATCCTTTCAGAAGTGCAGTCTTCAGCTTTGGATTTTGCCCAAGGAAAAGCTGAGATGTCAGAAGGAAGTGTATTTCAAAACACAGTCAGTACTACAATGTAGTAGGCATCATCTTAGGATTTTACAGAAAACTTAGATTTTAACATGTGCAAAATTTAAAATCCATGTATCATTTTCAAAAAAAATTGTAAAAATGAAATTTCCAGCTTTTTTAGAAGTCTGACGGTGCCTTAGCTGCACCCTGTGGTGTCTTTCATTTCAGAGGAGTTTTCAATGTTAAAAGTCTCTCTTTGTATCCATTTTTCATTTTGTTTAGAAAGCTTGGATGTAAACCTCTGAATATCTTCAACTACAGTTTTCTACTTTCCTTCTGTTCCTACTGTAGTCTCAGAAATATTATAAGCGTGATTTAATGGCCTGTGTTGCATGTAAGGAGGAAAATAAGGAAGAAGACAATAAAAGAAAGCAGAATTTTACAAGCCCAGTTAAGCAGAGAGGTACTTAAAACTGACAGGTACTTAGTTTTATGCTTTTATTATCACTCTAGTTTTAGTTATGTTATTTTATGGTATCCAGTTAGGGCCAATATCTCATTGTTCTAATTTTTACTGGTGGCATTGGTTTCAGAAAAGTCTAAATCTTTTTCTTAAGCACCTCTGCAGCTGAAATAAAATGTATCTTGTCTTTTCATTTAATCCAGAACTGAGAGAATTTACTGGAGAGAGAGCTTTATCTTCTACAACTCACCCAAGCAGAGCTTGCTCCAAAACAAGTACAGCCATGGAGATGGTTCCAGATCCACGTGAGGTTTCTACACAATGATGCTGTGGATTTTAGCCTTGATTCTGCAATTCTTACTGATCTCTGAAGTCCACAGAAGTGGCATTACAGCTGGCACTCAGGATGGTTTGAGAAGATCTCTGTGGGCTCTGCAAACCCTTTTTTTCTCTGGGGATTTTATTTTATTATTTTCTAATGTTGCAGTGAATTGCAATACGATGCAATTTCCCATTCTTTCATGGGGGCTTTTGGGAAAACTTTTTCCTTTCTCAACAAATGTCAGAAGCTGAAATCCGTCACTAAGGGACTAGCAGAATTTGACTGGTGCTAGCCCATGCCTGCCCTTCCGAGCAGGAAGATTAGCTGCTGACATCTCTGACAGACAAGCTATTAGCAGGAGCTTATAATATAATCCCTATCACTAACCCTCAGCTTGCTACATCACTCTTAAAAGTTTAGCTGTTGTTATTGTTGCTGTAGGAGAAAGGAACAAGAAAAGTGTGAGTCAAGTTGCTGCAGCGTTACAAAACATTTCTGTTCTTCTGAAAATGTGACATTGATGACATCCTGTAATCTCAGTGATGCAAACCTTCCTCTGATTAGGAAAGAACATTAGCAAATAGCCTTGCTAGGCAGTCAGAAATGCCCTTTATAACATAAAAATCAGTGAAACAGTACCAAAAGCACGTGCAGATGTTCCCAGCTGGGTAACCTAAACTGAAAACACTCAGAAAATTTAGTTGTCTCACCTGTGAAAAGACATTTCTTTTTGCTAGGTTGCATCCTGGATCCTAGTGTAAATACACTGAGGCCTATGAAATGATCAAGTATGATGGCACTGGTGGGGATGGACTTCCTCTGACAGTCAAATTTGGCAGCATACAAAATATCTCATTCCTCTTTCTCTACAATTTTTTTTAAGATTAAAATAGTCAACCGAATGCCAAGATGCCTTGCGTGACTAAAATCTTCATACAGAAGTTATGTGGCACAAGGTCACATTTCCTTATCTTTAATTTGCTTTAGAAATCATTAATGGGGCATACACCAGTGGGTGGCTATCTTGATTCAGAGGTGCAGGGATGAGTTCTTACCTGAATTTACCTTACCAGAAAACAGTTGATGGTTATCCAAGTGGGAAATGCTGCAGCCTGTACAGAAGGACTGGAAGGGAGCAGAGGACATAGTCTTGTGCATTAGAAGCAGGAGATAAAAAGACACTAGGTAAAACCAGGAAGTCCTTTTCAGTCTTTCCAGCTAGGCTGTTATGCAGTAAGTGACTTGGGATCAGTCTACAGAATGGGGCAAAACAGACAAAAATACAGGGCAGGACAAACAGAAAATGTTTGCGGCTCATGGGGTGTTGGAAAGTGGAAAATTCAGAAAGGAGGTGGGGAAGAAATGGTGAGGATAACACATGCTTTATGCTTTAAATCCATGGATAAAAGTCCTGTTAAAAAAGCATGGCTTTGCCTACTATTGACTAAAGTTAAACAATAGTAGACAATAGTATCAGCCTCTAGGCCCAAGTCAATGTTCATCAAAACAGGCAGTCCTTGCCCATGCTGCTCCAGTGGCTGATTATTGGTTTCCCATTGACAGTCTAGACAAAGCCATGGTGGCTCCGAGCACATAGGAAATGCCTGGGTAGCCTCAATTTCTGGGCTTTCATAATTTAATGTATCTGTGTCAGTTGGACACTATTGCCACTTCTTGGGACTTCTGTAATATTTAAATGGGAAAACCTTACAAGCATTTGAAAGTCTTACCTCTAACACTTCTGCCTGGCAAGTATTGCCTATGTATGGCTATGGCATCATATTAGAGAACATCTCCTAAAAATATTTAATTCATTACTCAGTGGTTTCTTAACTCTGAGTTCCTCTTTATCACCTTTCAGCTGCAATTTTGTAACTTTGCCTTGATTTTTTCCCCACTGTTTTGTGAAGTGCATAAACATACATTGCCAATACTAAGTAATAAGATTTTCAGTTAACCTGATCATTCAGCTGTTTTAAATCTATGAACAAGCTGGTCATTAAATGAATCACTGACCTATTTCTCAGCTCCACAAGCCAAGAAACTATAACTGATGACCTATAAAAGCATCAGTGTGTTAAGAGAAATTATTAGCTGCAAAAGCAGAGCAACAATTGGTCACTTCAGCAGCTCCCACCAATCTGAACAGAAAGATTCACCATTGCCAGCTTCAACTAATTCACCAGAAATAACATTTTGACACAGATTAGTGTCTAGGAGTACCATGAAGCTGCTACACTGGCAGCATACTTTTCTTCTTCCTGAGTTTATTACTGGAGAATTTTACACAAGTAAATAAAATGGAGCAAACCTGGGATTCTCCAGTGTAAAAAATGGGGTGCAGGCTCTCCCGGACTCAGAGGGGTGAATTTCAGATGTGCTACTTATTTGTACATGAAAAAAACACAAACCTATGGTGCAACCACCTTCCTTGCTTTGGAGCAGGTATGATTTAAATCCAGGTCCAAATTGTGAGCCCTGGCTGGGCCCACCCCCAAATAGAAAGAAGATTGAAAATGTTTGGTTTAATGTTGAGCTTCTCTGTTGCTCTTATCCAGTGACATATGATACTTAGAGCCCCTGGTGAACCCTCATGTGTTTCTGAGTCAGTAAGTGGGCAGTCACAGGGAGGTGGATGCAGAGGATGGGGCAATGTAGAGCCATGCCCACAGTCTGCACACCCAGCTGCAGACTGCTGGGGGAGAGTGAAAATCAGGAAGGAAGAAGGAAGACAGGAGTTAAATGCCCCCTCTCCACCTACATCAACCATGGCACCACAGCCCCCCATGCTAGACGCTGCATCCTGGTGGGGCTTCTGCCCTCCATCACCTATGGCTGTTATCACACTGGCATCTGATTTCCAGCTAAGCCACCTGCTCCTAACAAAAAATGATGTGTTTTTCTACTTTTCCCTTTTCACTGGCTCAAACCAGCCCAAAATTCCCATTTACAGGTTGCCAAGCAAAACAGACAGCTTTCACATTTGCAGGAGACAGCCCTGGGAGTTGCCTTTTGGGATCATAAATGCACACAATGTCCCCCTGCACTGGGGGGACAATTAGAGTTTGAAGACCAAGACAAGGGAGGAGGCACTATTTAAAAATGCTTGTTCAAACATCCCAAAAAGCAACCTAAAACATTCTGTGCCTGATTTGTATTTGTGTGATGTTCATCCCATGACACTGCATGTAAATGAATAATAGGTGGTAGTAAAGTTTGGAGTTAAAAAAGGAGGACAGAATAGGAGCCCATTCATCTACAGTAGTGTGGTGGGTTAACCATGGGCTAGAGGTGCTCACCAAAGCTGCTCTACCTCTCTCCTCCTCAGCTGAGTGGGGGAGAAAAAATAAAATGAAAGGCTCATGAGTCAAGATAAGGACAGGGAGGTCACTCAGCAATTACCGTCAAGGGCAAAACAAGTTCTCTCTGAACTTGGAGAAATTATTTTGTTACCAATCAAATCAGAGTTGAGTAGTGAGAAATAAACCCAAATCTTAAAACACCTTATCCCCACCCCCTTCTCCCTGGGCTTAGCTTCTCTCCCCACTTCTCTGCCTCCTCCTCCCAGTGGCACAGGGGGATGGGGAATGGGGGTTGTGGTCAGTTCATCACATGTTGTCTCTGCTTCTCTTTCCTCCTCAGGGGAAGGCTTCCTCATACTCTTTGCCTACTCCAGCATAGGGTCCCTCCCACGGGCAGCAGTCCTCCATGAACTTGTCCAACACGAGTCCTTCCCAAGGGCTGTGTTTCTTCACAAACTTCTCCAGCACGGGCCCCTTCATGAACAGACTGCTCCAGCATGGGTCCCCCACGGGTCAACAGGTCCTGCCAGCAAGCCTGCTGCAGCATGGGCTCCTCTCTTCATGGCTACACAGGTCCTGCCAGGAGCCTTCTCCAGCTTGGGCTGCCCAAGGGGTCACAGCCTCCTCTGGGCATCCACCTGCTCTGGCGTGGGCTCCTCCATGGCCTGCAGGTGGATGTCTGCTCCACTGTGGAGCTCCATGTGTTGCAGGGGCACAGCCTGCCTTCCCGGGCTCTTCCTCATGGGCTGCAGGGGATTCTGTGCTCTGGTGCCTGGAGCACCTCCTGCTCCTCCTCATTCCCTCACCTGGGTGTCTGCAGAGTTGGTCACCTCACATATTCTCACTTCTCTCTCTGGCTGCAGTTGCTGTTGCACAGCAACCTTTTCCTCCTTTTTGACTGCGTTATCCCAGAGGTGCCACTGCTCTTGCTGACAGGCTTGGCCATGGCCAGCAGCCGGTCCATCTTGGAGCTGTCTGGCATTGGCTCAGTGGGACATGAGGGAAGTTTCTAGAAGCTTCTCACAGAAGCCACCCCTGTAGCCCCCCAGCTACCCAAACCTTGTCACACAACCCCATTAAAAGCATAAAGGTGCTTCAGCCAAGCTACTGCTTGATGAGGAACTACTTTTTTTTCTTCTTCTTCTTCTTCTTTCTTTTGCAATCATTGCCTGCTTGACAGGCCCAGACGGAATTGCATCACTTCCTAAAAGCCATCAAAGAGAGTCCATCTCCTGAAGAAATGCAGCTCAGATGCACCCTGGCAGGAAACAGGAAATGTAAATGTTCGGGTGCAGCAGCCAGGAGCCGGCCCGGGCGCCCCTCAGGTGGGAGCTCCGCCAGGGCAAGATGCAAAAGCAAAACCTCATCGTCCTGCTTTCTGCCCTGGTGCTGGCCAGAGGATCTGCTGAGAATGGTGAGTAGGAAGGAAAGAGCCTTTTGCCTTCTGAGGTGGGACGGTGTTTCGTGCCTGCAGCCATGGGACTGAGTCGGAGGGCAACACCCTTCAAAAGCGAGCACTGGGAGATGTGTGGGGACTTGCTCTTCAGTTCTTCTCGCTGTGTTTACCCTCTCTGCTCTCAGCTGCCTGACTTTTTCCAAGCTTTGGCTTCTGTCCTTATACCTAACTCTGAATAGCAGCAACCAAATCCTGCAACGCTTACGTTTCCTAAATTGCACTTGTGTGGGGAACCAGAGTTTCCATGCTGGCCCACCAGACATTTTGGTTCTAATTTTAATTATTTCTTGTACTTTTTTAACCCCACATCCATACTGTTAGCATTTAATACTAAAGGTACAGAAGCAGCACTGCTTCCATTCAAAAGCAGACTGCCAGTTTCCGTAGTCCTGGTGCACTGAAACCAGTTTAACAAAAGAACAGCCGGTTCCAGAGAGAAATATTTTGAATTCTTGGCTGCAGAACAAAGTGGTCAGCACCTTGGACTTCAGTTCTGACTTTCTGGAGGGAAGAACTGTCAGTAGAAAAGCCGCTTGCAACAAAATGCTGAAGCTTTGGGGTGGCATGGCAGAGGCTCTCACCTATTCCCGGAGGGTAATTTGTTCTGCTGGCATTTTGGCAGCCAGTGACTGCACAAGACAGGCAGCTCTTTTTGCAGAACCTTGCCAGGTGGTGCTTATATGCCTTTTGGTGTCCAACAAATCTCTGCCAAAGTGCCTTAATGGGGACTAGAAGGGTTTGCTGCCTCGGTGCTGTTGTAGTGAATGGGGGCTCTCCAGAAAGCAGGGGGAGAGGACAGTCACTCTTTGGCATCACTGGACTTGTTTTACCAAGGTTTTAAAGGTTTTCCAAGGCTTTAAAATACATTGGTGAAATAGGTGGTTTGGCATGGGTATTTTTTCCCCAAAACCCAGCACTATAAACATGCTGGCTGCTAGTGTGCTGCTGAGATACTCATGCTTAGGAGTCTTGCTTGGCTGTAACAGTGAGCTAAACGAGGTATAAAATGCTTTCATCTTCTCTGTGTTACTACAGCCCTGCTGCATTACAGACACGTTAGGAGACCATGTAAAAATGTAGCTCAGAATCAAAGTGATCAGAGGAAAACTCCACTGTGGACAGAGTAAAACAGAGGCCCCAGTGAGACAGAGGGGCACAATGCAAGCATCAGAGTGATTATCAAGCTTCAGCTTCCTTGGCTTATCTGCAGTGTACTGATCAACAGTGTTTCATCCCCATCTCCAGAGGGTGAGGGGACTCCTTAGTTCCTGACCCCCCCCGGCCCATGGCTTGGCCCCCCCTATTCTTCTCTTTGACTGGCATTAAGGCATAGGGCAGATGATGTGTGCCAGGGGAGGTTTAGGTTGGATATTAGAAAGAATTTCTTCACGGAGAGGGTGATCAGACATTGGAATGGGCTGCCCAGGGAAGTAGTAGATTCTCTGTCCCTGGAGATATTTAAAAAGAGACTGGATGTGGCACTCAGTGCCATGGGCTGGGAACCACAGCGGCAGTGGATCAAGGGTTGGACTTGATGATCTCTGAGATCCCTTCCAACCCAGCCAATTCTATGATTCTATATATATCAGGTGCCCCAAACCCCTCCCCACTGCCTTCAGAGGCTTCCTACCCATAAGTCCACCATTTGCTTCTGGTCGATTTGGGAATGGTTCCTCCACGGGAGTGAGTCAGTCCTCTGTCAGCCACTGTCAGCCCTCCTGTCAGCTGCTGGGGAATGGGGAGGAGAGCATCTGTCAGGAGAAGAACAGGGACCCTTGTTCCCCAGACAGAAACATCTTCTACTTGTGCAGCCAGCCCAAAAATGTACCTGCGGTCTACTCTGACTGCAAGAGTTGGGGGGCAAAGTTGTGAACTCAGGTCTTGGGGGGAGAACTGAATGGGAGGGGAAGAGTTTAAGTCGGGGGTAATGTACCCAACAGGCACTGCTGGGTCAGGAGCCCCTCTACTGAGGGCAGCCTCCCTGTAGGATCCTTTGTTGCCACCCCTCCTTGCTTACAGATCAACAAGTAGGACCTCTAAAGAAGTTTTTCTTTTTCTTCCATTCTCAGACTCAGGTCTCTCACCTTTAAAGTGGTCTGCTGAAGAAGGAGGGCAGGAGCTCTTGAGGATCTCCCAAGTCTCACCTCTACTGTCTAGAAATAATTTACAAAGCAGGCAATAAGACTATGACTAAATATTGCTGCACAGACAACTTGAAGCCTTTATGAGTGCTGTTCCCATACCATGCTGGAGCCTTGTAAAACCCTAGTCTTGCCATTTGAATTATGATCAGCAGACATTTTTCTCCTGGCTATGCTACAATTACTCTAAGCCAGCAGCTCAATGAGAATGTCTGAAGTCTCAGCTGTGGGTGCTGGCTCTCTCCTGGCTCCACACTGAGCAGACATCAGGCTTTGCACCACTCTCCCTCACTTCACCCAACCCCTTGCTTTATGCAGGCAGCAACCCTAAAGATATAACTAGGTGTGTGCTGACTGTAGGAAAAAGCATTAAGGTCTTTACTGCAGCTTATAGGAAAAGGCTGTGACTCTATGGGCATGTGCCAGGGAAAGCCATCTCCTTCCAGGTTTGGTGAAACCTGTGTGAAATTGCAGCCTAAGTGGTCTGTTGTAGGGAGCAAGAAAACACATGAGGGAGAAGCAGTAAAGTGTGTCAGATGGTGTAAGTGGAAGAGCTGGGCCGGTTGCTTGTAGTGCTTTATATTTCCTGTTCCCCTGCACTATTGTTTGGAGCTGTCATTCAAAGGAACATCACTATTAAAGTTTCTACTCAGCAGCTTGTTCCACGAACACGGGCAGCAACTCTCCCTTTGGCAGAGAATTGCCTTTTGAATAAAGTACCCTTTATCCAAGTTTTCTAAAGGAGTCATATTTTTGACCTGTTTCCACCTAAATTGATGAACTCGAGAATGAGTTTGAACCCCTCAGTCACCTGTTACAATTTTTTAGCAAAGCAACAATATAAGAAATGAGGATTTGCTATAGCCTCCAAAGTGCAGTCCTCTAAAGAGTACATGAAACATCCTTTCTACTGAACACACCAGCTCCTTGTACATATTTACTCCTATTCCTCCCTCTTATCTACAGACACAAGCTTCCAATGTGTTTCATTCAAGTACTTTAGGGACATCTCTGCAGAAAATCTTTTATTTATATCAGCAGGATTGTACACTGAATTTCAGTCAGTGACCCCAGGCTATTTTCCTTCAAGAGATTTTATGATAGTTGGAGGGCCTCCAAAGCTTTTAGATCTTTAATTTTAGGGTCCTCCTGAGAGTGAGGAGCACCAAGAGATTTGCATCACAGTGAGGTCATGTGGGTGCCGCCAATGCAGAGTTAGGAGGCCATAAGATTAAGTAGATTCAAGCAAATACATACATTTGTCTGGAAAACCTTTAGTATCGGGGGTCAGAAATGAGATTACAGGTCCATGGTTTGCCTCTCAGAAGAGTGACTGGATTTGCAACACTGGCAGTAAACGCAGCACTTCAGCTGAGTGGAAATACTGTGAGGAGAAGGCAGTTTCCATCATCTGTAAATGAGCTTAAATAGTTGTTTCCTCTTTCGGGTTATATCTAGATAACACCTTCTAAGCACCACATTTTAATAGGATCTTGCCTACAGATTAGCCATCCTGAAATGCTTGTGCTCCCTCATTAGAAGGGCCAAGGCACCCAATAGCGAGCCCGGGGGCTTTTAAGGATTCCTTTTCCAGCCAGACTGACAGGCAGGACCTGCCACAACAGGCAGCTGGGCAAGCCCTGGCCACAGCAAGGAACAGCCCTTCTTACAGCAATGTGAAGTGCAGGGAGAAGAACAGAACAGGGATGAGTCAATCAGCAGGAGAGAGGATCATAAGGAGCACGTGGAATCCTGTGAGAATACCACCAGAAGGAATGTGTGTTTGGAGCAGAGTGATCCAGGGTATGGTACCATCACTACAGTATCATAACATCATAGCCTTTTCCTGTTTTGTCACTTTCTTTTGAGCCCTCATTTCACTGAATTTTTTGAGCTTTTAGGAAAGTTTGGAAAAACAAAAATTCCCCTTTGAACTAATAAGCTTGACAAGCCCGTTGACTTAACTCCTGCTTTCCCTCTACCCCATCCCTTTTTCTTCTGTCAGTAGAAACAATGGTGTGGTCTGAAAAATTTCCTTCAGAGGTCCCAGCCCTCAAGTCTGATGAGAAGGTAGCAGGGAGACTGATGAATTTACAGCAGAACTGAATGTGCTGACTGCATGCTATTTCCCTTTGCCTCCCATCCAACTGAAATCAGAAACCTGTTTGCCCACTTACTTCATCAAGAAGCTCACATCACCACCTCTGAGTGCTACAGCACAAGCCTCAGAGGAAAAAAGGCTGCAACAACAGAAGTATTATTTGTTTGAGATGCAGTTGTTTGGATTCTAGTCTGAAAAACTGCTGTATATTCACCTCCCTCTGTCTCCTTGAAAGACAGGCTTGGTAGCACCTCCAACACCCACATAAAATCTATCAGTAATTCAAGCATATTTTTAATGATACAAAGGTATAATGCCTTATACGTGGTATCTGCATACAGGGACATAACTTTTTTGTAATTTGTAAGAACTGTAATGTAGTGGGTTTTGAGATTCTGCTTGCTAGGGCTCAGGCATTCTAGTGCCTTGAGGAATAGACTCTATAATACCTCAGTGGAGGGAATCTGAGAGCTTCTTAGCTTCCATCTCCAGCTGTGCACATCTCCCCATTAGGGTGTGACACAGCTGCATGCCAGACCCTCTCCCTTCTGCTTTTGAAAGCATGGGAAGTGGCAACATTGGGTAGGCTGAAGCTGTTGTGTGCTACCTTCCACATCCCTTGATATAGGGAGAAGGTGACATAGGAAGAAGGAGACACCATTCATGCCCCAGGAGGTCCAGAGAAAGCTGAAGCCAATGTGGTTGTTGTGTGAGCACCTACCCGCTCCTTGTCTGAGATTTGCAGGAGGCCAAGGATGGTGGGTGTCAGACTGGAGCCAACAGCATGAGGCTGAGCTCAGCAAGAAGGGCACCAGCTTTGCCACATCAAGGAGATATCTATGTGGTCAGATGTGACTTGCTCCTTGTTCCATTCAATTGGCTTTGGTTTTCCTTCCTGAATGTATCTTATGTTACCACAGAATCACAGAATTATTCTGCTTGGAAAAGACATTTAAGATCTTCTAGTCCAAATGCTAACCCAACTCTACCACATCCAGCACTTAAATCATGTCCCTAAGCACCACTTCTATACATCTTTTAAACACCTTCAGGGATAGTGATTCAACCACCCCCCTGGACAGCCTATTTCCAGTTTAATCGCTCTTTCACTGAAGAAGTTTCTTCTAATATCTAACCTAAACTTCGCCTGATGCAACATGAGGCTATTTCCTCTTGTCCTGAAATGTTATGTTCTGTAAAGTTATGTTATGTTGTCTTGTGTTGTGTTGTGTTATGATCAGAATACCTTTTGGAGGGAGCTAGTAGATCTCTGCGAGATGAAACCAAACCACAGATGACAAGAAAGTACATGATATGAAGGATCACTGCAAATCTCCCTCCAGGCATGGAAAAAACATTTGAATAGCATTTCACAAAATCTCCAGCTTTCAGATACCTTCCTGCCCAGCTGCAGACCTTGCAACCGTGCACTCTACAAAACAGCCACTGGAGCCAGCTGCAACACAACCCACTCACTATTTTGAGCACTTTAAACTGAAACACTATAAAAAAAAAAACCAAAACAGTTATCTAGGGGCCAGCCAGGTGGGTCTCATGTGGCCCAGGCAGCTGGCTTTGGTGAGTGTTGCATTTGCACCAGGAAGTCTGAGTCAGTCCCTCCCTGCTGAGCTGGTAGTGCAAACTCTTCCTTGGTGCAAGCCACCAAGCCCACCCAGGTGCAGGCTATGATTTCCTCTACTGTGTAAAAAAATGATGATGTCTGGGGTGTCCCGAGAGTAAAAGCAGCCCCCATGTGACAGGTAGGGTATTTTTTGGGTCAGCTCTGGTCCTCAGAGGTGACAGGCGTGAGAGCTGGAGGGAGACATGTCAAGGCAGCAGGTGAAACACAGGAAATAAGCAAAAATCCTCCAAGAACATTGTGCAACTTCTGCTGAAAGATGTATGTAATTCATGCGGAGAAAAGATCACTGTAAGAGGAAATGGTGTTCACAGAAGAGATGCTGTTTTGTCCCTGGAATTATGCAGAGAACAAAAATACGTGTCAGCAAGGTCACTCACTGTGATTTGCCATTTTCTTTGCCTAGAGACTAGAAAAGGTAATTCTATTTCACACAGCGACAAATCATTTGAAATCTGCTTTATAGCTCAAAAACAGGCAAATAGGAAGTACCAGAGATACTGGAAAAGTCTCTCTTGAAAATGAAAAGCAGCATACGCTGCAGCTGGAAGTTTAGCCCTGCAGTTAATGAGGTGTGACAGTTTGCTTTTGCTTTAAAGCCACACCGTGCTTTAGGTATTTGAAAAATCCATTTTAGCTCTAAGAGTAAATGAAAAATAAGGTCTTTTCCCCACACCCCTTCCCACTGGCACAATTTTTAGCAACAGGCTTGCCCTTGTCAATATATCAAATGAGGCAGACGAGAGATTCAAGGGCAATGGCTAGAGGAGGAAAATGAAGCAAGGCTGTCGAAGCGGTTCAGTGAGGCCAAGGTGGTCCAGCAGCTCCATCAGTGGTGCCGTCCATCAAACCTCTGTCTGCAGTGTGGCCTTTTCTGGTGATACCTCACCTCTCTGTGCAACAATTGAAGTGGAGCAATTGAAATAAAATACTTCAGAAAAGGAAAGCCAAGTGGCCAAAACTACTAAGGGAGTGGAGCTCTGAGAGGGGACTAAGCCAGCAGATCATGGGGAGGGTGGAGGAGCACACGCATAAAGGGTCATTACTTGCAAGGGAGGCAGAGGTCATGTTTTGCTCTTGGATGAAATATTAAATACAGAAGAATACAAGATAGAGACTATCAATTTGTATTTTGACATTGTTTTTTGTTTTGCCACCTAAGAGCTAACGTTTTTATTGTCGTACCTCAGTAAAAAGCTCTGGTGACTTTGCAGCATTAGATGCTATATTTAAGTATTAGAATGTTAATAATAAATAATACCTTTCCTAGTTTATAGGAAGGGATAACACAATCAGATGCCCGGGTGATGTGTGGCATAAAAATCTAGATAAATCACTGCTGTCATGCGAAAATAATTTTACCTGTTTGTAAGTGTGTTTCCTGGAATACAGTGTTACGAGACACTCATGTCCTCTTCGAGGCAAATCTGACAGGGAATCAGGTGCTGCAGATTGGATTAAGCAAGAGATAGCGCTCTAATCCCAGTTTTCCTCTCTCACTTGGCATCCCTGAGAAGGACAGCATCCTGTCCTTCTGATTTCTCATCTGTAAAATGGAGAAGATAACCGCTCATCTCTCAGGGCCATTATGAAGATTAATGTGTTTACAAGAGCATTTAAAATGCTAAGTACTTTTGGTTCCAGCTCTGTGAGATTTAAAATGCCAGCAAACTCTTGCAAACTATAGTGGAAATGAATGCTGCCCAGCACTTTACAAGAATGAGGAGAAACAACATGTCATTGCAAAAGTCATGAAATCCTATCCTGCTTTATTGCATAAAATGAGAGCTGCACCATGCTGACATTGTATCTCAAAGGGAAGGTAATAACAAAATATCATAAATTCATTTAATGCTAAAAGAAAACAGAAACATTAAAGGTTTTGCATTTGGAAACATGTTGGTATAATTCATCTAGGGGTTGAATCCTGCACCCTTGGCTACAACAGGATTTTTGGTTTCAGTATGAGATACAGTATCACAGTATCAGCCCAGAATTTGCTGCACTTCTGCTGAGCTTTAAACTCCATGACAGTAAACATAGATTGAATTAGCCTCAAAACCCACTTGATTCACCATTACTAATATAGCCAATTTAAAGCCATTTCTCTTGCAAAATATATGCTAAATGAAACCAAAACCCAAATCAAGACTTGAAACCTTCAGTCGTAGCATTTGTGAAGAATACCCAGCACTGACACTTTACTGCATGCTCCTTTACCCAGCCTGCAGGATCAGACACAGGAGCTGTCTCTGTGTTATTGCTGCCTCTTCTAGTCCATGCAGAAGTGAAAGCCAAAAGCTTCTGCAGGCTTCAGACTTTCTTTCTTTCTTTCACTGTTTTTCACAGTGAAACAGATTTAACACATTTGAGAAAGCACAGAAACAGGGTGATAAGTGAGGGTGAACCTGGGATAATGTTCTTCCCGAAGGGAGCGCTGACCCCTGGGGTTCATGAGGTGGAGGGAAAGGGGTCACAGCCATGTGCCACGGGCACGGCTGAGGAGCAAAGCAGGGTGGTATGGTTTACCAAGAAGACTTCTACATGAGAGCAAGAGGAGCTGACAACCTGTAGGGAAAGAAGTCTGTGTAAGACAGCTGTGTGCAGGTGGCCCACGCATGCTGACATGTCCCAGTAAAAGCCAGATAAAGTATGTTGTCAGGAGAGGTAAGATTTTGTGACCAATTCGTGGTCTAATTTATATCTGATGCCCAAGACTTCAAATCTGTATGTACAGGGCATCTGCTGTTTTGCTTTTAAGACATCAAATGAAAAGTAAATATTAAAGCTATATGCTTTGACACACTGCTAATATCAAAAAGAATGACTAAAATATAAGTTGTCTTCATATATTTTGCAGGCTCTGAAAATGATGGTTCAGGAGATGGATCACCAATATTACCAACTTTTACAGTAACACCTCCACCTGCTACACAGACTTCAACTGTGGATGACCATGAGCCAGAACTTGCCACTGCGAGTGCTACTGAAAGCAGTAGTGAAACAGAAAATACTCCGAGTACTGAATTGAATGCCTTGAACAATCAGGACAGCCTAGAAGCTGTGGAACAGCCTATCTTAATATATGCAGTCCCTGTTGTGCTGCTGGCCTTGCTGATTTTGCTGGTCCCATTTTTTGTAATACATCATAAAAGGAAAAAGTCTAAGCAAGGTAAGGATATTTTTAGGATGCACTCAACATTAACAAAAGATAATCTAGAGGTGTGTGAAACCACATTTAGGATGTACTTCTCTGCTTGTGGTTGTAGTTGCACATCTGACAGACAGGAAAGGGTTCCATCCCCAGCCAGAAGTACCCGAGCACACAGTTCTCCTTGGGCAGGAGCTAGTTCTGCTTCTTGGCACCTCCTGTTCATGCTGCACACCCATGGGAGCTGCTACACCAAGCTCCAGGCAGTGCCAGGAAAAGTGTGAAGATGTAACTATGTGGCTGCAAACACTTACCCTGTCTTTAGGCTTAATAACTTCGTGCAAGGTGCATGTGATGCTCCTATTGCCTATACTGCCCACAAAGAGAAGCTGCTCACAGCTTCAGTATTATAAGGACAAGCAAAACCATTTTAAGGAACATTTTCAAGGGATCCTGTAGGGTGGTGGCAGCTCTGAAGATAGGTCAGTAAATGAGGTAGGAGATCCACGGCCAGGCTGTCTGCATGCTACAATAGGGAGCCCAGTACTGCAGGAAGCTGCCTTGGTCTGTTTGCAAAGAAATTGGTAACTTGGAGTGTGAAGCAATACAAAACAATCTGAGATGTCAACTTAAAACAACACAGTTGGTAAGTGAAGTCCTGAAATGGTCATAAGGGTGTCTGTACAGAACAGGAGTGCAGCTGTAAGCTCCTCAGCCTGCAAACAGTGACGTCTGCTCAACACAGATTTTAAGTTGATTTTTCAGAGCATTTTTAGGCTGCACCTGCCTTATCACTGGGTCACCCTCACAGCAAACTCTGAATTCACAAACGGGTGTCTAGTTCTCTGCCTGTTTCTGGATGACCTGAAATGCAACAACACTCTTCAGATTGTTGGGAAATGTGTAGCCTTGAAGGAGCAAAATCCTTGGATCTCCTTGCCCTGAGCCTATTGGCTGAAGCTGGGATTTTGGACATCTTTATGGCAAGGGCACACAGTTCCACGGCCCTGGTTGGCTCTACAGTCTGGGAATGTGCTGGAACAAATGGGATGTGTCAGCGCCCATCAGCAACATTGAATTTTAGAAAGGCTGATTTAAGAGAGTATACAATAGGAATCTTTACAATGGGAATATGTGGCTCTTCATTCTTTTTTTAGAGTCTGAGCCTATTCAGTCACTTGATTCCTGCAGAAGTTATTTATCTGATTAACGGCTGTAGCACTAATTTTTTCCCCATTTTTACTTTTTCTTGGGGTCATAATTATCTTTGGATTCCTTTTGACATTTGTCTAGTTCAGCTTCATTTGCCTAACTGAAATTTAATCTGCCATGCAAGTCCACCCCCACTTCTCTCCATGAATGTCTCCCAAAGTCTCTAGGCAGAGATTGCCTGCATGTATTCTGCAGCAAAACATCTTGACACTTCCAGCAAAGTTTTATTTATTTTTTTTTTTTAGCAGCGGTTCCTTTTCAGGATAACATTTATTTCACAACATCTGTTTTGGTTAGGGAATCAGTTACCTGCAATGTCCTGCTCACCTTGATGCTAACAGTCAGTTTCCCCCCAGCATGGATGAGCTAATAATGAACTGCTTTTAGAGTGTTCAAGAGTAAAAAAAAAAATAGGGTATTCTGAAAATTGCAAAGAGAATGAGATGTTTTGTCTTTTATCTGCAAGTTAACTATTACGCCTTTTGAAAATGCAACTTGTTTTACATAACCCTATTCAAGTCTTGCTTGCAGACTGGACTCCCTATACACAATGAGTAAAACTATGAACACCAACTTTTTTCTTTTCCAGACGAGCTGGGGAGTGAAAATGTGAAAAGGTAAAGCTTATGAACTTCACTCTTGTTTTTGTTTTTTTTTTTATTCTTTTAGTCTAACTGGATATTATGATGTTTGGCTTTTTCGCCACCTGTTTGAATTTAATGGTGCACTGAGCACCTTTACCTTTTGCCATCAACTATCTCAAGAGGCAGCTAAAGTGTGATCTCAGTATCTTGCTTAAGGTATAAGCAGGAAAATAGGCTCCCACTGCCTGCAGCCACCCCCGTGCCTCCTCTAGGCACCCCACAAGACACCACCAGAGGTGCCAGGTGCCCCATGAGCAAAGGGAGCACTTCCCAGGCTCGTAGCTTTAACTCTTCTGAATGAGTTCTGTGTCTTGCTCCCTTGCTTTTCAAGCTTGCATTCTCACTCTGAGGTGAGGCAGGATGGCTCACCCAGATGCCACGGAAGCAATGCCTGAGGTGCTGGGAAAACACACCCTGCATGGCTCTTATCAGAGAGGTGATTTTTAAAATTAGGCTCTGTCTTGCTAATCAGATCTGGAAGTTATTAAATTGGCTTTATCAGGAAAAAAAAAGGTGTCTTTGCTAAAAACATTTTTTCTACCATGTGACTCCAGAAATATCAGCAAAGGGGAGCTAAATGGATACATTTAAATAAATGCAAAGTTATTGACACTGACCTTTCCTTTTGAAGTTGATGTCAATGTCAGTCACAGCTAGAATGAAACTTTAGGCCTTCTACTTTTATTACTGGAGCAACTGAACATGTGTCACATGTTCCAGCAGGACAGAGACAAACTATTTTATTTTTTAGCTTTCTTTTTACATCAGGGACAGTTCTGGAATAGCTGCAGTGGTTGTGTGTTCTGGCATAGCCCAGACTGCACGGTGTGTGTCCCTCTGCATGGGATGTCCCAGTCAGCCCCACCTCTGCCCAGAATGACATCTCACCACTGCTCCTTCAGACCTCTTTGCAGATATCTTTTTTCAGACCCCCTGGGCTGACATCTTCTCAGATTACCATGCTAGGATGGCTTTCCAGAGTTTCTACATGTGTCTGAAATTATGAAAGACTCATGCAAAATTACTCTGTTGTAAGTTTGAATTAACCATTTTGTTCAATGCCTGTTTTTTCCCCTCCTCTCAAGTCCTATCTTTGAAGAAGACACCCCCTCTGTTATGGAGATAGAAATGGAAGAGCTTGATAAATGGATGAACAGCATGAACAAAAATGGTACACGGTAACCCCCCACTCCATCATCCCTCTTTCTAGCTGACATAGATCCCATACATATAAAACCAAAGTAAGGCATTTTGTATGCATGTCACTACTTTTACTACAACACTTTTAGTTGTGTTCTTGTCTCCTTCCTACTAAAATAGCAGCACAAATGTCAGGGGTAGAATTGTTGAGAGGAGTATTTTAGTTTGTGTGGGTGTTTATTTTTAACATATGATGGAATATCATAAATGTTTTGAGTTTCCAGAAGACACTTCTATTAAACACACAGAGAACTGTGAAAAGTGTTTATATTTTTTAAATACACAATTTTCATGCTAAATACTAGTTTCTCTGAAGCATCTAGTCCTTGCAGTCCTCAGAGTTTCTATGAAGCTCTGAGCTCCACATTGTACTATTGTAGAAAAAACATGCATTTACTCTTAGTTCAGAGCAGAGTTCACTTAAAATTGCTGCCAGAACGCTATGAAGACATCCCTTCCCTCATTGTGTCTTTACTCTTGCTTTCCACCTCTGCTGCATGAAACTTAAAATGCTCTTTGCTACCAGCACCATTCATTATCTACATCCTCTCTGGCAAGTCCCACAGCCCATGAAGCAATTGATACCTGCAGTAACTACCACCAGCAACATCTTCAGCTCCTTCTTAGTTACTTCTAAGTGTCTTGTACTTCTTCCTCAATTTTTTCTCTCAACTGAAATCTCCTGGTCAAAGCATCTAAGTGTCCTGAATGCTCCTTCAAGACTTTCTGCAAAAAAATTGAGGTCTTTGGTAAGGTGTGACTTTACCAAAGCCCAATTTTGGACTGCTAACAGCTTTTCACTGGCTAGGAAATGCTGGGACCCTGATATTTTTTACATTCCTAGTGCTTTGCCTTATGGCTCATTTGCCTGATCTCCTAGGGATGCTTTGTTTTCCAGGACATAAGACTCTTCAGAGCATTTCTTTGCATTAGCACAGTGCTCCACATGATGGGGTTTTGACCTTCGCGGTCCATAAGCTCTGTCAGGAAAGATGTACTTAGCAGCAGTAGTGAAATAGAGGCATTAAGTGTAGTACATGGGAAACAGTGCTGTAAATTATTATTTTTTTTTAATTCTGTGGACAGATGGGAGCAAATAGTTTACAAATTTTATTTTTTGTTTTGTTAGTGTTCACTAATCTCCAGCTCCAAAATTCCCAGCTAGACTATAAAACATGGGTGTGACTATAAGCAGTCAAAGATTAACAAATAGTTCTCCCAATGGTAGTTTATAGGAAACAGTCATCAAAAAATAATGCTTTTGTACAGGTGTACATAAACAACTGAAATATATATAATAACGAAATTATGGCAACACCTACCAAAGAGAAGGAGGATTTAAAACACATAATATGTATGCTATGGGGACGGTGCAGGTTTTACAGATTAAAGGGTGTGGAAGAGCATCTGTGGTTTTATATTCTAGAGAGACTGCATGATAAAAGCTGATGTAATTTTGAAATAAATTTAAAAGAACTGCCAAGAGTAACTATAGGCTCATTTCTTACTCTTTTTCAGCTGACTGTGAATGTTTGCCTACTGTAAGAGAAGAGGAAAAAGAATCAATCGCCAACCCAAGGTAGTTTTAATTCATTATATTATTTTAAAAAAAATGGTCAATGTTGTTCCAAAATCATCCAGTTTTTAATATGTAATTAGAAGTAGAGTTATTCTTTGGTCTATTTAAGTTTTAAAGTTTTTATAAATAGGGGCTTTGTTTTCAACTTAAACAACAGGTTTAATGGTGTTATTTCTAAACTGCTCTCTGCTTGGAAATTGCACCCCTAAATAACTTTATGGTTGTAAACCTGTGTGAGACAGACAATCTGATGGCACAGTTTCACTCACTGATCAGACTTTAATTAGTTTCCCAAGGTGTTCACACAAGCATTCAGCATGGCTTCCTTTGCATTCATCACAGACACAGATACCCAGCTTCCCTCTGCTGCCAGATGCCTGTAGGTCCCTGAGGACCCGGGCCAGATGTTCTGTCTGGAGCTGTGACCTGCTGGGCAGGGGCTTGTCTGACCCCAAGAGAAACCCAGAGGATGTTTCCAGTGCCCTCATGCAGTTCTCCCCACCAGCTCATGGTCTAAGCAGGGATTGCAGAGGGATGCAAAACCATAATCCCCACAGCTTGTAAATTAAAAAACTTTCTGGCTGGTTTCCTCAAGATTTTGGCCAGAAGCCCTAAAACCCTTCTAAAACACCCATTTTTCCAAATCAATCAAAAATTCTGGTTCCAGCTGGAGACAAGGGGCTGTACAATGGGTTTTTCCTTCATACTTGTGGTGCAGCTGCATTTTGGGGAGGAGACAAAGCAGTTCCTCTGTGCCAGGTTACAGTAACAAAACAATTAATCCATCCTGAGTGTTGAGAAAATCCCTGGTGCAGTGGAAGCAGTGGATACAAGCAGGCAAGGCCAGGAGAAAGGAAGGGTGGGGAGAGGAGGACCATGGCACCAGACAACTCACCTCAAGAAGCTTCTCTGATGGAGCTGCACCTTCCACTGTAGACCATCATAATGTCCCAGACCCCATTTTGTCTCAGTTTCCTGGCTCAGAAGTGAAATAGCAGTGATGTCAATCACACTGATGGAGAGTTCTCAGCTCAGTCCCTCCAAAGCTGCAGTTCCAGGGTAGCTTTCAGATATGGCTGCTCCATTGCATCCATTTGTATTTAAAAGGTTTCTGCTTACTGCTATGGCAAGAGAAGCTGTTGTTGTTGTTGGGGGGGGGGGAATGTTGGGTTTTTTGGTGGTTTTTTGAGTTTTGTTTCTTTTTTAAAAATAAAACTTAGGTTCCTGATGGAAGCAAGCACAGTAATTTTACTCTCAGCAGCTGGGGAAGATGCTGGCTTCAGTAGCCATCTGGGTCTTCCTTTCCAGCTTCTAAATGATAGCTCAGAGGGGGGAAACTTAAGGAGAGGCAGCTGCACAGCAGTTCTCTGAAAACAGATTTGCTGAGAGACCACTGACTACAGGAGGGAGTATAGGAAAAAGTGTGCAGGAGACATACTCTCACAGCAGAAATTAGTCATGCTATAAAAGGCTTTTTAGGCACAATGACATCCCGAGCATTAAGTTGACTTTCCAAAACTTGAACAATTCATCCTCAGAAAAAAATCATCATGAGCTGCCAGCTTGAGGTGACATTTTAAATACCATCCTTGCTAAGATGTACTTTGTCCTGGATTTTGCATTAACCCCATCAGAAGGTGGGGTTTTTGCTCTTGACTGGCAAAAGATATCTTTGGCCCACACTCTGCCTCGAGTTCCTCACCTGGAAAATAGAGATATTGTCACTTCAAAGCACTGCAAGCCTAAAGCAGCCTTGTTCAGCTAAGTGTGCTTCAGTCAGAACAAAGTTACACCCATTATTTAAGCATATTTTCTTATGATTGGTATCTTAGGATCAGACTGCAGAGAAATTTATGCCTCTAAATTGTAGGAAGACAAACAAATGAAAATAAAAATTACAGATTTATCTATAAAACATTCAGAGCCGCTCAAAGGGTGTCAGTTGAATACAAAGTGCATGTTTATTAAGTTCAATTTCAGATCTTGAAAGACTGCTTTGTCTGGGTGAATTTCTTCCCAAATCATGGTAATTCCTTTTTTAGATGTTATTTATAATATTTCAATAAAGTAAACATGTTAAGGCCTCACTGAATGCAGCTGCCTAAATGTTGTTTCCTGCTTCATAAGATGCTGGGGGGAGTGGTGTTCATCAAGACCCAAATGTTTTGAACTGATTTTTATAAGATATAATTTTGAAAACATCTGAAACTAAAGATTTCAATAATGGCATTTTGACATTTTCAGAATGAAAGTTGTCCCAAAACTACTTTTCAGAGTAAGTGACTTTTTAATATAGAATTTTACAAAGCTTTAAAATACAGAGGCCTGTGGTGGTAAAATATTGCTAAGTTAAGTGCTTCCCTTAGCTCAAACTACTTCTTCAAATTTCATATTATATAAAAATTTGAAACATCGTTCATTTCAACATGAAAAGGTTTCTAAAGTAATGGAATTTCCTGGTAAACAAACAAACAAAAAAATTTGTTCCAGTTTATTTCTGCAATTAAACATTATCAGACCAAGATCTGCTGCTTTTCCTGACCAAAATCTTAGCTGAAGTAATAAGGTCAGAAAGAGAACTATATACAGATAAAAAGATGGTTTTAGCAGCTCTTTTGAGCAAGAAAAGTGAAAGATGATGAGGTAAAATTAAACAAAGCTATTATCATGGAAGAAATTTGTTCTTGTGAGCATCAAGGCTGAAGATTTGTGCACAAGAGTCACGATATGACAGCCCAGGCCCTTTTGTAGGTGGAGGTCATCTGCTTTGTGCATACATTAAGTTAAAAATATATATGTGTATGTATTTATATATATTTTTTTTTAAAATATATGCAATTAAAATAACACAATTTGCCTTTGAAACCTAATGTTAAATCCTGATTGTCAAGGAACCAAACCAGGACACTGATTGTGTCTGAGCAGAGAACCATAAAATCTCCCCAGCCTCACCCAGGCTCCCACCCTGTGCAGACAGGAGGCAGTGGGCAGGTGGGTGCTGGGTCACAGGCCAGGGTTGATGCTCCTGCAAGGCACAAGCAGATGCAAGACCCATCTCTTCTCTGGAGACTTTTACTTCTCTTTAAAAAAAGAAGTGCAGCTCATCCCCTTCACAGCTCGGGTCTTTGTAGGTTGCTGAGTCTGATGAAGCAATCCCCCTCTCCTTAATCACGCCTCCTCAGGGGGCTTGGTTTTTCTTGGGCACTGCTGGGCACCCTCCTAGTCTTTTAATCTGAAAAAGGGCAACTCTTTCCTATCGAGAGATATTCTGGGTGGGGAATAATTTGGTACAGAAATAAATACTCCTTTCACAGGCTGTGCCTCAGTTTGACATTTTGAAAAAAAAATGCAAAATATTATGAGTAGCCCTTTTAACTTCAAAGGTGGTTTAAAACCCTGCTGTTAATGCTGCCTGAAATCTAACCAGCTGATAACAAATGTCACATTTTAATGTTGCTGTGAACATTATTAAGAAAGTGCAAGTAAGCGAGTTAGCTAGGCAGAGACCAGCAGGACAGACTAAAAATCCAACTGTTACCAGGCCAGATTTAATATAAAAAATTTAATCTGTAATAAACTATCCCCAGCTGTGGAAAGAGGGCACTTTGATTGCTCAGTCCTTACCTGGGAGCAGGGGAATGGGTGTTCTGGGTAGCCACTGATCTGCAATCAGACCAGCCCTTGCTGCCAGCATCCAGCACCATAGATGGGGTCATTTCATGCATTGCATGGCTGACACATTTGTTTTCTGGTAACACCTTCTCATGGACTCCAAAGGTACTCTTGCATGGTATTTGCTGCTGAGACAGCTAACCCAACAGCATGACACTGGTGTGTTTTTTTCTTTTCCATGTATACACAGTGATGGTGAATCATGAAGCCAGAACAGCAAAGAACTGGTTAAAGGGAAGCAGCGCACGAGCTAACAATTCCCCAAATGTTGGATGAACTGGATTTAAACATAATTAAACTCAAAAGGCCAGGGAAGCAAATGCTTTTGTTGTGTCCTCCTTTCTTCAGAAACACCACCAATGGGAAGGGAAAAAAAAGAAAAAAAGGAAAAGCACTATAGTAAGATCAGGAGCTGATTTAAATTCCTTCTGCAATGAGTTTCATCAGAAATCTAGAGAAGCTTCTTCTTCCCCCAAAAAAGAATTTCTCAACATAGTCCATATGCCTGTCTAGTTCTTCTGCTCTGTATTGTGTAGAACCACTTCTGTTCCAATTTTGCTGGGGTTTTTTGTTGTTGTTTTTGTTTTGTTTTGTTTTTTCCTAATATAAAAAGCATCCATAATTCCAGACTACCCTGCTTTGGTGGATGTGAAGCTCATGCCTATGCAAAGTTTGCCTTTTGATTTGTTTTTTTCATAATGGTGCACTGATTTGCACAGGACTTCTGCTGAGGAGGTATCAACTGGACTGACAAGCCAGCTCTGAGGACAGACAGAGCAGCTGAAAACCTCTCACAGGATCTAATGGAAGCAACTGCAGCCCAGTGAGGACATGGTCCTTATAGCATGGTTTTTGGTTTTCTAAGTAAAGGAATTGTATTAGTCAAAACTATTATTTGGAGATTGCCTTACAGTTCATTATCTCCACATAGTAGTACCTCAAGCCAGCCCTCACAATTTACCCCTCCTCCTTGCCCAGTGCTGTTCTTTATACCACCTGCTTCACAAAACACTCACCTTGAAAACATTTCATTTTAAAAAATGAGAGGTTGAAAAATCAAGTACTCACACCAAATACAAGTTTAGGTAAGTACATGTTTTGTATAACTATGTGGTCATAGTTTTCAGGGGCAACAATATTTCTGCTTTTTTTTTTTTTTTTTTTTTTTTGAATATTGATCTTGGAATATCTGCAAGACATTGACTTCTAAACATTTCAACTTTAATTACACTGGGAAAAAACCACCAAAACACTTCAACATGGGAATTCAAATATTGTAATTGTGCCCATTGATTTTAAGTGATGTCTTTTATGGATGTAGTTTAAATATGTAAAACACGGAAAAGTGGATCCTTTTCTGTGCAAAGCTTCCCCTGCCTTTTTTTAAATATTAAATTCACATCCTACCATAACTCATATCCTCCCGTATCCTACCTATCCTCATTTTTTTCTTCCCACTCAATAAATGTTTAGTATGATCTGTTTCATTTTGTCTGCAAATATTTCACTCATGTGTTATCTTGCATAGCTTGGTTAAAGAGATGAAACAAATGCCCCAGGCCCCTGGGATGACAGCTGAGTGTCACTAATAGCTGACAAATACAGAGGAGGTTTCAGCTTTACAAATAATTGAGGATGTGTCAAAATAGAAAAGAAAAATGTTTATAGCTAACCATATTTATTCATTACTGAATATGACTTGACTAGTTATTTTCTCAAAGAGTAAAAGATTTCTTTATCATTCCAAAACATTTCATAGCAAATATTGGATATAATATTTGAGTGATGGTAAATTCATTTTCCTTGCATGGATTATTTTTAACTTTGAAAGTTCACCTTTCACTAGCTGGTGGCTTTTTTGTTTGTTTGCTGTGGGGATTTTTTTTGGTGGTTTTTTTTTGTTTGGTTTTTTTTTTTTAAATTTCCACAAGTTCCTGACAGTAAACTAATTCTCTAGAATATTGATTTTAAATAATGCAATCACAAAAGAAAGACAAATACAGAATTTTTTTTTTTAAATGGAAGTGGATATTTTCCTGTAGCAGCTTTGTTAGCAGTGTCTTTCCAACACAGATGCCGTGCTCAGATGTCCTGCAGTTTGCAAAGCAGTAACCTGGAGATGCCCAAACCAGAGAATGTTTAATTTACCAGTACACACACACACAAAAAGATTGATTTTGAGACCACTGCCAGCTGTGTGGTTGGAGGGCAGTCAGTGGGGACCCAGCTGGCAATGCTGGTGTCCAAGTGGTGACTCCTGCCCTGCCTTGCTTCAGCCCACACAGCTCCACACCCAGCACTGATCACCTCCTCCCTGAGGCAGCACACAGCTGGGACCAAGAAGAATTGGTGTCATCGCCCTTTTTATAGTTTTATTTTGTTATCTTTTAGTTTTGAAACTTACCCAACCCCCACACAAAGTGGCATTATTTAGCATAAGTCAGTGCTGAAATGCTGATGATCCTTCACCCTGTCCTACCTACACGTCTACAGCAGCATAATGCAGTAATTCAGTCTCTTACAACATTGGAGAAAAGGCCTTGTCATGCATTTGTTTTGCTGTTTGCTTGGAATTAGTGACAATCCCAGATAGTCCTTTTGTTAGATAAAACACTGTGCATTTTCAAATAAGCTTCTCACAGAGATTTAGTTTTACTTATAAAAGAGATTTAAGTTTAGCTTTAAGGAATCCATAGACAGATTAATAAGCATTAATTCTCATTCCAGAGTTCATGATTAATCAGATTCTACACCAAGCTTTAACATCAGTTTTGCCCATAACTCATGTCTAGGTGAGAGCTATAGCATCAAACAGGTTATGCCATTTACCATCTCCAAAACGGGCATGCTAGGAAATTTCTTTTCCTCTTCTGGAACTTTCTCAGTGTTGCAAAGACAAAAAATTGTTTGGATACTCCCGTGGCCAATTTTAAATATAAATTATCTACTGCTTTTTGAAAATTCAAGTATTACAGTTAATGATTTACTACAGGAAAGAAATAGCATTTCCTCAGATCTTTGCATTTCAGTAGTTGTGGGTATTTCCAATAGATTCCCTCAGTACTAGACAAATACAATAAATACAATTTTTAGTATTTCTGTTCTGCCTAACCAGTTTTACATCGTTGTAAACGATGTATTGTTCCCCTTAGAATAGAAATGCTGCTCTGACACCTCAGCCCATCTCTGCACTGCCCCTTTTCACCCTTCTGGTCTTTATTTGATCTTCACTTTTAAGATGACTTCTGCATTTGCCACAGCCACCACCCAGCACCCACTCACTCAGGTTACAGCCAAATCTTTCTGTGGAGCCTGGGATTGTGGGCTCAGCTCCAATGCCTTGGCTCCTCTCCTCCCCCAGCCCTTTGATTTTTCCCACTCCTGCTTATTTGTGTGCCCTTTGCACTCGTGTTTGTTTTAAGACAACTTTTGTTTGCCCATCTCTTTCTACACACAGGGTAGAAATATTTAAATCTTGATTTAAATCAATATTTAAATCTTGTAGGCAGACTGAATTACAGGGAATTTAGACCATTCTGTTCCTGTATTAGTACTGCCAAACCATTATAATATCCCAGTTAACAACTATTATCTTTACACCTTCTGTTGGTGCATCTTAATTTTCTCTAAATGATGCACACAATCAGGGCCTCTAACCCACCAAATGAAGACCAGGACAGCCAGACAGCAGATAAGAAACTAGCAGAATTTTATTATTAATATTGCCATGTACTACACAGTATTTATGCCACTTCTGTAATATCCTCATCCGTCAGCCTGAGCTGAGCCATCTCACCACCATCTTGCAAGACCTACCCCAACTGATAACTGGAGGTATTATCCCTCAGTAGAAATTGAGAAAGAGCATACAAATTAAGTCACTTGCACTATGTATTATTCTAAAATGTTTAGCAAATGTGATGATCCCTAAGGAACTGTTACCTCTTCCATTTCTTAAAGTAGTTCGGTAGTTAGCAGCACTGCTCAAATCAATTCAATACCTAATCTACAGTGTCAGCCCTTCTTGTTCTACAGAAGGTAGAAAAGCCAAAGGACAAATTGTTTGAAAAATATATGGATGAAAAGAAGAACAATTAAGAACCAGGATCTCTCCTATGTATGCTAAAAATCAGAGAATTTTTCAACAAAATAGAAATAACTCCTCTCTAAAGTTACAAACAAGATTACCAGCAGTCAATTTATAAGATAATAGCCATGCACTAGCCAAGAACATAAGCTTTGCATTAACCTTAGCAACAAAGAATGCTGGGTTTAGTTGCTAGGTAGTTCTAAGTCATGGATCCATCGATAACTATTAATCTGTTAGATAAAGTAAATCGTTTTTCCATGCTAAACTGATGGAGAGCAATAAAAAAAAATCCAAACTTTTGTTTACATTCTGTATCTGAAATTTCTGAACATACAATTGTATTCTCAAATAGCAGTTTCAAATTATTTTGTAATGTAAATATTTAAATGTCATAATATTGCTCAGCTGTATATAAGAGTTTGAGATTTAAAAAAACTTTTTCTAATAAAGGTTTATAGAAGCTTTTAGTGTTTACATGCTCTCTGTTCTCCATAATTGTGCTAATCCATTCAAGTCAATGGGTGATAATTATTTGTTGTTGATGACAAGATTACTCAGGCCTTAGAAGATGTACAGAGATATATATGGTGTGTAGATATATCATTCCCAGCAGATAGCTAGAATTTGGGCAAAGTAGCCTAAAGAACTAGTGCAGTAGCCTTTCTAAAATACAGAAGTGCTTCAAAATTAATTTTACCTAAGGAAAAAAAAACCCGCAAAAAACCAAAGAAACACAACTGCTTAATATTTCATTATATTTTTGTTGTGATATTCTAGATTGTGTTTATCAATGGTAAGATTCTGGCTCCAATGAAATGGGAGAATACCACGGTGCTTTTTTCTTGGATTATTGTAGCCATCTTTAATGATCAATCACTTCTCAGGTTTTTCCAGTTGAGCACCAAAATGGGAGTTTCCAAAATTATAGGGCTTCTGAAATAATACACAGTTAATTTAAGGGATAAGGAGGGAGGGGAAAAAAAAAAAAAAAAAGGAGGTATTTCCAGATAGAGATACAGATATTTAGAGAAGATTAATAAAGCAGAGCATTACTTTTACCATTTCTGCGACAGATTGTTTCATTCATGGGGATCAGAATGGCCTGGGGTTATCCTGAAAGCTCAAGTCAGTCTTGATTCTATTTAATGCTTCTACTGTTCAAACAACCTCAAATTGAGAGCATCGCAGCAATGACAAGGTAGAAACTAACTTTCTCCCTTTCTCTCTTGCCTAAACATCCCATTGGCAAGAAACTTGGTTTTGGTACAGGTACATACTCTTAAAACCTGTATCTTGGGGCAGCACCAGTGTAGTTCTCTAGGGAGGTGCAAAGAAGGACTTGGCTGTAGAGCCTCAGGGTCCATGTTGACACCTTAGGGAGTAACACAAAGTTACTTCCCCATCCCCAGGCACTCACTCGTGCCCCAGTCTGCCCCTGTCAGTGCCATCGTGTCACCCCATGGGCCAGGAGCCTCTCCAACACACAGCAAAAGAAGGGTGGAAAGGGTAACGGGGAAACTGGTTCAGCAAGGGGAGACAAGTTGAAGAATAAGCAAAGGACCCATCCTACACCAACATTAACAACATAGATAGAAATAAACCACAAGCTCTGCTTAGGTTTTAAGAAGGGCTCAAAAGTCATACCCTTCTGTCAATATGAGTGAAAATAAGATAGCAGAAGCTGGTAGTAGATCCATGTGGGAACCCTCAAGTTGAGGGCTGAGTGCTTCCCTGTTACTACACAAACAAACATTGGAGAGGGGTGCATAGCAGGGGACAGGGTATTTTATATGTATGTTAGTGCTATTACCTGCTCTGTGGGAAATGCTCTTTCTGTGCTAAGAAAGTCTAAATGCATACATAAAATATAAGATTCAAGAAGAAAGATTCTAGACAAAGCATCGGTCTGTAGGCAAACTGCATCTCACTTCCACACTCAGGCTCCGTGAAGCAGCAACAAACTGATATGGAAGGCCACAGTGGCATGGATTTATTCACTATCTGGGTATTAAGCCATGCATAATTTATGCTAAATTTTCACCCTCCTACAGGATTTTATTTACATATTGTATTGCTTTTTTTATTACCAGATTTCCATTGGTTCTTTTTATACCAGCAATGCATAACTGTAGTTTGAGAATTGTCGGATTTGTTCTGGCAACTGAAAAAATAAAAATTTGTGATTTGGGCACTGGGTAGACACAGAAAACCATTTGATCTCTGATGTTTAACAGATTTGACTGGTTTCAGGGATATAGTTGGGATTTGCTTCTTGTAATCAGACTTCTGTTCCATTTTACAATCTGAAATAAGGAGCAAGGGGCATATGTTCTGCAGCTGTCATTTGGATGGGCAAGGCATTTCCCCAACAGAAGTAGCCGTTTTCTCAGTTTCTTTTTCAAGTTCTTCAACTCCCTCTCCCTCTTTTTTTCTTACTAAAGATAGTAGTTTAGTTTCATTGGCTTTCTACTCCTAGTGATGCTGGGATGGACTTTTGTGAAAACTTGATTTTACAACTAGCCCAAGTAATACCTGGAAAAAATCTTTAGTCTTGCCAACCTCTGTAGCAAATGCACTCAGGCAAAAGATGTAATGGTAGCAATAATTTATCTTCCTTGGAGCTCTGAGTTCACCATTCACCACATATTAGCTGCAACTATTATTCAATTTACTGGAGTCAGATTGTAGCTATCAAGAACAAGCATGCATCCTTTCTGGATTCAAGTACCTGCATGCTTTTCCTGTTTTACATTTTTCTTGCAGAATGCAGCAAGCAGCACTCACCACAGAGAAATGCCCAGTAAACTATTAGAAAACATCGAATTATTAACAGGGCAGAATAATATTCTCAAAAAGCCTTTGTCCAGATTACCTGAAGAAAAAAAGTATATATATATATATATATATGTATGTAGTTGGGCACTGCATTACAATGAACTGAAGTGTCTACTTCCCAGCAAGCAGCTGAAGGCTTGCTGTGCAGTCCCACAGCTACCAGTAAAGGAGCATTTCTGGTCCCAGTTGTGCTACTGGGGACTCTCCTGGCTGCACCTTGGCTTATTGCTCTTCCTCAGCTGCATCCTGTCCTTGTTCAGAAGGATACTCTGACTGCCACCCCCAGGAAGCAACCCCAACCTGCAACTGCAGAATTGATTTTTACTACAGTGCATGTTTTACATCAAACTTCACGTTACTGGAAGAAGGAGCCCAGGGTCTGGGAGCAGTTTGCCTCAGCAGTACAGGGACCAGAGGAGGGAAACCTTTCTTCCCCAAGACACACTGACCTTGCCTGCTTTGCTCCTCAGGGTTTGACCCAGGTTGGTTACAAGTCAGTAGCTCTCTCAGGTGAAGGGGTGCACAACACTTTCTGGGGAGCATCACTGACCCTGGTTATCTGGCAGTCACCCTGGGGGCTCACTGCAGCTCTGTGATGCTGGGATCAGTTCGAAATGTGATGGCCCCAGCAGATGGAGCTCTGCTGGTCAGTGCCAAAGGAAAACTCATCCCAAGGGAAGGGTTACCCGCAGCCCAAACTTATTCCACATGTGGGTTCAACTCCTGCAGCACACCAGAGCAGTATGATCCCATGTATTTTTCAGTCTTATCCCACACTAGTCATGCAGATGGGTCAAAACAAAGAGACACTTGTTGAAGCACTGAGAATTAATGTGTATTTTGAAAATTTGCCTCAAAATTAAATAAGACTTCTCTCCAGTTAGGACAACAATGTGGGCCTGATTGTTTAACAGCAGGAGCATTTACTTGCCCAAGTACTAAACAATTTTAAATAAATCTAAAAGGCACTTTGTAGCAAAATAGGGGCAGTTTAAGAAAGCAAAGAAACAATTCCCCTGCCCCTAACCTAAATAACTACAAGCACTGTCCCTGGGGAAAAAAGACACTTCTTGTCTGCTCGGCTGTACAGTGTACACTAAGTTGCAGAAGAAATCAGACAGCAACTTTCAGAAGCAGATTGAGTTAAGAAGTCTAGCTTCTTTCAGTCCCTACATAGCCAGACCTAGCAAGGGTTTTAATGCTTTATTCACAAACAGAAAAGAGGGAAAGCAGGATTCAAGGAGACAGATAGCAAAGCGTAAGTTCATCCAGTGTTTGGATGACAATGGTACTGGACTACGTAGAAAGAGCATCACTGGCGTGCATCAGCCTCTGTCAAGAGTAAGTAGATAAAAGAGGTATCCAAGGAGAAATAATAGAACAGATATAAAATAAAGTGCCTAGAGGAAAACCAAAGATTTGCGTAGCCATGCATTGGTCAGATTCACAGAAGCAATTTCCTTTTAGAAAACACATGAACAAAGAAAAGTCTCTTTGCTGCAGTTTAAATACTTCAGGTTTAACATACTGCCAGGCCTTAATTTAGCTGTAGCTAATTCTCTTCAGGTTTTTGCATCATGGGCAGCTTTGTAGGAAAACCTTAAAAAATATAAGAGCAGGACTCATCAATTCATAAAACACCAAAGTTTAGTCCAAAAAAGACAGATCCTTGTGTTACCTCATTTGAGCCAAATTGCTCTGCTGAAAGCAAAAACCAGGAGGAGGCATGAATTGAAGTATTATCCTTGTGCATTCCAGGAGCACAGAAAGAGCTGAGGTCTGGGGGAGGACTTGTAGGTCCAGGCAGACAACACTATCAACTGACTCCTTCTCTTCTATTTATTTTGCACAGATTGCATATATTCTGTGAACACAGTATTAACCACAGGAGGCTCGAGTTAATACTATTTATGGATATACATATTAGCACAAAATAACAGCAACCCTAAACCACTCCTTTAGTTTTAAGTTTATTTATTTACTAATAATTAGGTTTAATGCTCCCATAAGCTAGACTTCAGAACTTGTTTACATCACTTCATGCCAAAGATTCAAATGCATTAAAGTGGAAGTTCATTATTTTTGATTTATAATTATCCATGACAAGAAAGATATTAGAGAAGAGAGCACAGCAGGAAATTTATCTACTTGTCCTCTGTTTATGCAACTACTACAAAGAAGCATGTGATGGTTTTGGCCTCAGTCCAGACACCATTCAACTCTATAGGACCCTTTCTATTACTCTCACAGAAGTATCACAAAGTCCTTTTGAAATAATTCAGGTGTAGGTAGGCTGATTCTCTCAGTTTACAAAGATTCCAAGCTAGTGCCTTATGGCTGATGAGCTATCAAGTGACAGAACAAAAAAACACCAAAAAACAGAAAAACAGTTGATATATGACATTATTATCCTCCTGTAAATCAATTTTCCTGTAGCCTCAGTAATTCCCTTCCCTTCCAATGCCCATGTCATTAACTATCAACTGGGAAACTCAACTAAACTTGTACAGTTCTTGGAAGCCTAGGCCAAAAAAACCAACCAGCCAAACCTGTTGTTTAAAAGTCCCAACACTTGGCACTTTGGTTGTGTCAGCTCTGGAGCCACACCGTTCCCCAACAGGAGCCCTGTGCCCTGAGCAGGGGTGCTTGGCAGCCTCCCCTCATGCCAGGGTTGCTCCAAGGGCTCAGGAGCTGTGGGGGCTTTGGCAAATTCTTGTTTTGGCAATCCCCACCTCGGGCTCTGCTTCTGCAACAAATCTCACCTGCCCAGCAAGTCCTGCCCAGCCTGCTGCATCCCCTCTGCCCACCTGCCCCCTGCTCACAAAACCTCCTGAGGGCACAGCAGTAAGGAGTGGGACCCCGTGGGAGACACATTGGTTGGGCAGTATGGTTTTATTATTAGGGACTTTTCCATGCTACGTTGGGGAATGGAATCAAAGCAGCTTGTAACTTTATAGCCCTCAGCTCCTTGAGCTACCTCTTTAGCTCTATCTACCCATCTCTCTCCCCCCAGTGTATTCAAAAATAAAAAATATTAAAAACACGGTGATTTCTTCCTCTCTTCTAGAAATCCTTTAAGAGTTCTTACCACATCCATGAACATCAGCATTTTATTCCCCATCTCATTATCCTTGTCTTACCTTGGACTCCAAATTTATGGTTTTGTTTGCTGTTTTCTTACATGCAGCTCCATCCTTTATTTATTTTCCTGATGTTTCTCTGCCTGCCTTCTTAACCCCATCCTTGATCCTGCACAGACATGGCCTGCATCTTTTTGCTTCAAAAAACAAAGCAACAAAATAAAAAAACCAAACAACAACAAAAAATCAAAGCAAAAGCCACTTTCTCAGTGATTCTTCCAGCAAAAACCTTTTAACCTCTTTCAGATTAATATGAAAATTGACACATACTGTCTTTACGTTCAGACTGCATATTCTTGCATTTATGCATACAAAATGTTTTACCTTTTAATATAAAGCTGAAATTAAAAATAAAACAAATTAATTGCTCGCATCCTCCCATCCATTCCAAACTCCATTTATAGAGTTCATTCCATTACCACATAAGCATCTCAATCCTTGGCCCCCAACCTGGCTGCCTTATCATCACAGGATTTTTCCTGCCATAATCAGCTGCTCCGCTTTCCTTCCCCTTTCACCTCACCCTGCATCCTGCTTCTCCACACAGGAGCAGCATGGGGCTGCTGCTGGGAGCTCCATCCATCTCTGCTGGCAGCAGGAAATGACTTGGAACAGGACAGAGTCTGTGCCAGGTGACACTGAGCCCTGGCTTTACTTCTCCTAGGTTTCGACAAAGGAGAAGCAGCAATATAGCTTAAATCCATGTTTCACTCCATCTCGTGCAAAGGATGCTGCAAGTGCCATCCAGCTGCAAAACCAATTCTTTATTTTTCTGAAGCCAAGGTAATGGAGGTATTGCACCCCCACCCTTGCCCAAGGCAGCTGCAGCACGGTGGCTCTCCAGATGTCACCCAACATTTGTGGCAGCTGGAGGGGCAGTCAGGCAGCTTGCAGAAGACAGCTACACGCCTTCCCTCCCCCTGCCCAACAGGTTCATGAAGCACCTGACCTGTCAGCATTGTGAATTACTGGCAGGATTCTCACTTAGCAGGGCTGCTAGGAGCAGCAGAGAGCATTAACTTTGCAGCATCAGCAGCATCTGAAGGACACAGCCATTGGATGTCCATAAGCAGAGGGGGGGCAGAAGGCAATTTTTATACAGAGATTGCACAAGCATGTTAAGGCTTGTATTTGTCATTCATTTTGAGATCAAGCCAACAGCGTTGTTATTCTTTTCCCAGTTAAACATATACATACCCAATCCCAAGAGCATGCCTAAACCAATGTGCTTTAAGCAGAGGCAAATATGTCCATCTGTACTATTGAAGGCAGTTAACCCCAGAGAAGTACTCAGATAGAGAGAGGTGGGAAGCCAAGGATGACCAAGTACACATCCAAAGGGAGCGTGCAAGAAAGACCCTGGTGTAATAGCCCAGGAGAAGAGGCAGGGAAGAGCAAGAGCCAAAGAATCCAACTGCTGTCTCATCAAATACTTACTCGATAAAAATGGCACTGAAATTAGATTACATCTACACGTTGTGATAGCTTTGTTTATATAGACAGATGTAGCTTCTAATGACCGATAGAAAGGAAACAGCACAGTTACTTATTTTATTGTGAAAGAAAACCAGAACCCCAGTGATTTCAAATTGTCTGGTTTGAAAGTGACTAATGGAGAATGAGAAAAGGGCTCCTGACAAAAAGCCTCAAGGATCAGCTAGAAGTGTCTCTCAATTTTGGTTTTGGTTTTTTTGGTTGTTTTTTTTTTTCTTAACGTTACTGAAACATTCTTTCTAGTTATTTCTTAACCTTTAGTTGTTTTGGGTTTTTTTGCTAGCCTTACTGTGTGTGGTTGCTCCTCAGTTACCATGACACCCACTAATGTGCAGGAACTAGAGCCTACGAAGAGAAAACAGCTGCATGAGAAGATGGACAAATTTGTCAAGCAGATAAGGCTAAAAAGCACAGAGGCTTTTGGGCTGATGTAAAGCAGTTTAGCATTGAAGCCAGAACTACAAATCTCTCCCTCTGACTCAGTAAATACCTTTAGGGATCAGGGAGACATACCTGCAATTTGCAGTGCTGGAACAAATATTTTGCTACAGATACTTTTTTGCCAATAGATAACCATTTCAGGCTACACAAGTCAGAGCACAATTGATTCTAGGTATACACTTAAAGTTCTTGTTCTTTTTACCCCTCCCTTTGCTGCTCCAGACATACTGAAATACTTCAAAATAGCCGATTTCAAGCAACACCGGGCAGCTAGAAACATTTTGTAGCAACAATGAGTAATGACAATAGAATGTACTTGCTATTTGTCATGTTACAAGTCTGACCGTGACTCTGAAGCATTAGTGTCCTAGCCAATATGACATCTGTTGCCTGATGTTTGCCTTTTTGGTTTCCCTTTGGTCACATTACAGACTGCCTGACTCCTAAAGGGGCCTCTGAACAAGAGTTCAGAAAAACCTCCATGCTGAGCCAGAAGCAGCTGAGAACACAGCAACAGAAATGCTCAGCACAGAATTATGTCCAGTTTACTTATCTGGCTCTTCATTAATATAAGACAAAAGCAGACCAACTGAAAACAGCTTTAAAAACCTGTGGGGGTAAAGGGACTTTTTAGAAAACCTGCAGCATTCACATGTGACAGCTACTTTCTAATCCAATATGCCTTTTATTAAGAGCAATCTCCAAGACATCTCTTGTTTTCTTGGTACCACACAAGATCAACAAACCTCACTCAATTCTGATGCAAGTTTCAACAGGTTCACTAAAAACCATGATTCAGGGCCTGGTCAGCCCAAGACTCCCTAATGAGCATCTTACTTTAGAGCCCCAGAAGCTGCTAGCATCATGCTGCCTACTTCCCCTGGCAGGACCCCCCAGGCAATCAGCCTTGCTTTTATTTCCATCCTTATCTCAAATCTTCATCCACAGCTGTGAGCCAGCAAAAACAAGCTGTGGCACTGCTGCTTGAAGTCTCCAGCATATGAGGACCACACCAAAGCAAATTGGTAGGCAAGGTCACTCCAGGTGATACACACCCCTCAGGCTGGGCTGAATTGTTCCCAAGGGCTGAGATGTAAGGACTTCCAGTGTGGGTGGATGCTGGTTGGCTTAAGTGAAGGATGGTTTGAAGTGCAGGCTTTGATGTCAGTGCAGATAAAGCCTCAAAGGCTGGTCACTGCTGTATCCAGATTTCAGGCACCTGAATTCTTTAGTGGCTCTTGCATGTAAGAATATATTAGAAGCTTGTGGCTAAAGAGAGAGCAGAGAGTGAAAGAGCCTTCAAACATTCAGTATTGTCAGATACTGGGTTTCTTTGTATTTGTTTGTTAGAAATATTTTCTTCCCTTTTACAACCTAAAAAGCCAAAATGTCTGACATTGCTGTTCTCTTCCCATAAACAGAGACTACTAATTGCAGCCATTAGAAACCATTTTTAAATAATGGAATTCATATCACATAGGAGCTGTTCTGAAATAGGCTTTCACTGATGAAGTCCTAAATTCTAATGAGTTACCTGTACTATGCTTCCAATGCTAGAATTGTCAGAGATAGATCACAATGAAACATTCTGTAGCGTCTTTTCATTAAAAAAAAGAGAAAAAAAGACAAGATTGTAAGTATTTGAGGTAAAGAGAGATAGATGAAGAAAAAAAAAGTGGGAAAATACATCATTAAGCAATTTGTTAATCAAATCCAGTACCCTGAGACTGGACATGATGAATACCTACTGCTTCAAAGAGCAAATCCTCCTACAGTGTACCTGGATTCCATGGGTGTATGACAATAGAAATTCCTCCTTGGTTCCAGTAGTTACTACAAAGCATCAGATAAAATTATCTGACAACAAACTTACAGCAGTCACTTAAAAATTTCAGCTTATCCTATAGCTTTCAAACAATTTTCAGCTTTTCTTAAGCAACAAGATTTTAATGGGGGACTACTTTCAGTGTGACAATTTAAACAACAAAATGCTTGCAGTTTTTCTGTCATAATACTGAATGTTTTTCTGTCATAATACTGAACGTTTTTCTGTCATAATACTGTCTACAGCTGAGCTCTGTAGACAGTTTGCTGTAATCCTTTGTAATCCTCAGTATTATTCACTTGCATCACCTGCTGAATTTTATACGGAGAGAGATAAGATTAAGAAAGTGAATGCTGTGGGTTTTGTTGATGTAGTTGAACTTTTGGGAACTCGTTGCAGATTTCAGAACTAAACACAAACAGAGACTTAAGTACGTAGTTCATCTTTTCTCAGAAGATATTCAGTGACTTTCCTGGGAGTATAATAACAAAAAGCAGCTAACACTGTGTATAGAAAAATATATTGAAAGAAAAGTGGAGGTGAAACAAACTCAGATCCAAAGAACATAGAACAGATTTGAATTTCATAGCACAAACTTCCCCCCCCCCCCAACCTCAGCTCAGACTCAGCCCTGGATACTGATACCAACTGACAGGTAAAAAAAAGTGAACCATGTTTCACACTTTCCTTCCTGCTGAAAAGTAAAAATGAAGAAATGCATGGTCTTTCATCTTCTGCATTAGAAGATCAGGCCATATCCAGCTTGGAAGGCTTTATGGCAGCTATGGGACAGGTAAATTTATGATGACACTACAAAGAATATTTGATTGCCCTTCTATTTAAATAGGGAAGTCCTACTTAGTAAGGTCAATGTGACATCTACCCAACTGTTCATGAGCCTCTATTTTATGGGGATTTTGACAACCATTTAACAAAATGCGTGAAGCCCCTGGGAGGCTATTTGAAATGCAACCTGTCCTATTCTAGGTGTGAAAGCCAGGTTGGAGGTGGGAAGTTCCTGTTTCCTTGGCCTCTTGTTCTCAGGTGGGTTCAGTGTACCAGTCCCAAATACATCATCACACCAGCAGTAAAAAGGGGAGCAGTTATCTGATGGAGCTTCCAAACAAACTTCCTAAGAAGGAGTTTATTTCTGGTCTAGTTTTCACTAAGGTTGTATAAAAAGCTGGTGCTGCAGTCAGGGTGGGGACAGAGCTGTGCAGATGGGAGGTGAGAGGGATCCCCAGAGCTGGCAGGTGCCCAAACTGCTGTGTGACACTTGGTGCTGTCCTCTGCAATTGCAGGGGGGGAAGCTCAGCCCGGGTGTCTGAAGCTGCTGCCAAGACAGTTGGCAAAACTAAGAGATATCTGACTCCTTATAAGGGGATCCCAAGCAAAGTCTGAGGTTTCAAAGCATTTTTTTACTGTCCCTCAGCTCCTGAGTCAAAAGCCAAACATCTGTGACTCTTTCTACCTTTTCAGATTGGCTGACCCAGCTGATCAGAGAGTAAAACAATGGCTCTTTTATTGGCAGCCACACTAACAAAAATCCAGAAAGCCACACCTTGGCTGGCAGCAGTTGCTAGGGTGCACCAGGTTTTGTGTGCAGCATCATCCACACAGCAACTGGAGGCTGCAGGAGTGTTCCTGCTATAGCCAGGGCTCCCTGCTCTGCACCTGCCCAGCCCCTGCTTGCTGAGCCCTACACTGCTTTTCCTTTACAGACCAGGATGTGGACTTTATGGGGTTTTTTTAACACCCACCTGCCGGAATTCTGCTGCTAAGTTGTGCATAGTTACAGCCTAAGCAGCCTCAGGAGCCAGGACCAGCTTTTTCTCAGGTTTAACAACAGTTTTCAGCTCTGTGTCACTGAGGGGTGCTCCCAGGAGGCCTGGGGGACACAATGCTGAGTAAGTGCAAAGTTGGAGGGCTCCCTAGATGAAGGGCTCTCAGCAAAATTAATATTAATGCATCTGTTTGAGCATTATAACTCTAGGCGTTTTTTCTATAAATAACATAGGTCTTAAAGTTTCCTGCTGAAATAGGATAAGGTTTATTGCACGGTAGCCTTCTGAGCAGCACTGAAATTGGTAACTGAGGAGAGGTTCCGGGTGAGGAATTTTTATGTTAAATCTGTTACATGTTTCCTAGTACTTCTTCTGCTAAGGGGCATGCCTGCAAAATAACATGTAGACTCATTGCTTTCTTTATTAGAAAAAGTGAAGAACTTGACCTGGGCAGAACTGCAGAGGAGATGCCATATTTTCTTGCTTTTGTTCAAGCTTATAACATGGTCCAAGCCAATTATGCTAGCTAATCTACAATAAATACTTGACCTGTGAGTGCTAGAATGGAATTCATCCTTGTTTCCTCCACCTGATTACATAAATCTGAATGACAAGCTATTTAATCTGGGTAATAGTTAACAGTCTCAGATTGCAGCTGTTAATATTACCCAAAGGAATACCAGCTAGTAGTCAAGAAAGCTGTGTTAACACCTTGCTAATGAGGACCATATTTGAGGTTACTTACACTAGCAGTCTGATTCCCATAATCACATTCATTCAAAAGAAAAAAAATTGATTTTATAATGACAAGGTCAGCAAGAGGGTTCAACTATATAAGAATTCTGTAAATTTTTAGAAACTTAATTGATCTGTCTCCAGACATCATGGAATTGCCTTCAGATTTCCCTCTCAGGCATCAGGGACTATTTCTTACTTCTAATAAACAACTGAATTCAGGCTGGATTCCTTAATTAAAACTCTTAAAACACTTTACATTGCAAGTTATATGCTGCACAGAAGTGCAATCTCTGAGAGTGATGATCCTCAAAATTATCCTTGAAAGCACTAGGGAGTCAAAATCCTGTTGATTTTGGGAAATCTCCAGATTTTCTTTTCTGGAAAGGGACTTTATGCTGCACTGCTACCTTTGTATCTGGTATATAAACATAATAATGAACATAATAATGTGAAGGGATTGCTCATCATAGCAACTCTCAGGGTTGTAACACCTCCTCTCTTCAGGGTTTCCCTTTTCTGGGCAAAAAGACCGTATTCAACACAAATTTACGGTATCATTTTTCTCCCCTCCCCTGAACCAGGGTCTTCCATGGGAGCCTATTTAGCTTTCTCTGCTACTGTCTTCTGAAAAATTTTGTGTTACATGCCAAAAGCAAAAGTATGCTCTGAATAAAGAATAAACCTGAAGCCATCCGTTTGGTTCCTCAGGTAATCTCTGTTGGTTCTGCCTTTGAAAAACAAGTTTGGGAATTCTCTCTGTGAAGTTGAGCTCTTGGCAGATAGGTTATATTTTTAGTGTTCCCTATGTGCTGAATATTTCTATTTCACAATGTATTTTGTTGCCTTTGGACTTGATGTGGTATGGATTTATCTGATGTGGAAAGGCATTTTTCTAAAGGAAGCTAGTGGGTGCAGCACTGTGCTTTAAACCTGTCATGCAGAAGCCAGTTTTCATTAAAAATTTAATAACTTCCTGTTAAATTGTTGTTAATTTATTGGAAAATTATCCCAAAGAGTACTGAGGAAGTGTAAAATGTCAAACCTCGTGTCTTTCCCATTTTTTCTAGGGGTCTGGATATATGCAGCTGAAGCTAACTAAAAAGAAGATAGTAGAATGACTGAATAGCCAAAGCTATTACTTTCCACCATTAAGAGATGGCAAGATGATTCCTTGTTCTCAAGGCTTGCCAAACTTATATAGTTTTCAGGTTTTATCATACAATTCTGTGTAATAGCTATGTCTTGACATTTTTAGTACACAGCTAAGTACTGAAATTTGTCCTCACTCTCTTTCTGTATGTGGATATATAATTAAAATATAATTATTGAAATATACGTAGTTAAAGTCTGTTTATTCTGGAACAGCACAAGTACAGAAACTTGATTATATTTTATCCAGTCAGGCAAGGGTTTGATTTGCTTAAATACAGGAGAAATAAAATGTATTACCAAGTAAAAGATGACACCACAGGAAACAAGTTACTAACTGGCGAGCATGCAAGCTAATTGAAATAAAATTCTAGGCTGATATTCATTTGCTAGCATTTTTGATTGTAAAACATAACCTCAGAAAAGACTCAAAGCCTAGAAGTTGATAAGATACTGTTGCCACTCCATGGCAGTATTAATAGTCTAATTTAGATAATGTGAGAGCTGTCCCTCAAATAGGTTTTGGGAAAGTACCTTTACCCCTGGTCCACTAACTTGATTAGTCTGGAGGACCAGGTGCTGATTGCCTAAAGTTTTGGTGTCCTGATTTGTAGCCAAATTATAAGAATCAAAAGTAGAAATAGCTCCAGCAACTTTTATTGATGAGAATATGTATGGCTGTTAAAGTTAGTGATTATGAAGACAGGCTGGGGTTGTTCAGCCTGGAGAAGGCTCTGGGAAGACCTTATAGTGACCTTCCAGTAGCTGAAGAGACTACAGAAAAGCTGGGGAGGACCTTTCTACATGGGCATGTAGCAATGGGATGAAGGGTAGAAGTTTTACATGGAAAAAGGGTAAATTTAGATATTAGGAAGATTAGAAAGATACTCTTTAGATATTCTTTATTGTGAAGGTGACAAAACGCTGGCATAGGTTGCCCAGAGAAGTTGTGTCTGCACTAACCCTGGAAGTGTTCAAGGTCAGATTGGATGGGGCTTTGAGTAACCTGGGCTAGTGCAACATGTCCCTTCCTGTCCAAGGGGGTTGGAACTAGATGACCTTTAAGATCCTTTCCAACCCAAATCATTCTATGATTACTCTCCAAGTTAGCTGAACATGAGTCAAATGTATTTTCTCCCTAAGATTGTCTTTTATACCTATGCAAACCTTTTTGCAGGAGCTGATGCACTGAATAATGTAACTGTTGGGGGGGGCTGTTGGTGGCCAAAGTAAGATGACAGGAGAAAATTTTAATTATACAGGAGAGCGTCAGAGGGTATTTGAAATAAAGATGAAATACCGTTATTGAATTTTAAGTCAAAACCTGGAAACAGCAATGATACTGAAAACAGGTTTCCATCGTGGTTTCCTATGAACTGTTGTTTAATGCTGTTGTGCATAGTTTAAACATTACAACTATGACTCAGTTATTTGCAATACCAGGGGATACCTTATTAGGATTTGCTCTCATCAAAACTGCTTTGCTTACCATGACAGTTAGACTGCTGTGGCTAAATATAGATTACAGAATGTAGGTGCTAACACTTTCAAGTTCAAGTACAGACACAATACTATAAATAGGCCGATGTTTTGTAAACTAGGACTTGACAGAGGCACAGAATCGATGCTCTCCCATGGGAATTTTATGTGTTCCCTCTGTGGTTTTTATGGGAGCAAGTAAGCTAAGCTGCTCTTAGACAGCTGAGCTTTCTTTTCATTATTCCTAGTTTCGGGTCGACTAGCAGCAAGAGACAGACAAAGCTTGCTACTAGTGAGCTTCCAGGCAAGATGCTCAATGTAGTTTTGCCCTCGCTTTTCTAGGTAATTTTAAACAAGATTCTTCATCCTGCTGTAATCATGGCCTGGGTGGACCTGACAAACTTTGGTACAGATTTGGATAACATTCAGAAATTGATTTGCTTGACTACATTATCAGGTGTGTTAATATTATGGATGGAGTTAAATACCTGCCCAGAAAGTTTCTAAGATTGGAGATCTTAGTTTGCACAGGTCAGGTGAAATTGGGCCTTTGTTCCAAACATTGCACAAAATTCAGTGGTTTTGTTTAAAACTGTGTATATTAAAAGTACAATTCTGCATGAAGCATTGAACAGAACTAACTGTAAAGAAAACCCCCAGCAAGACTCTTGTATTATGAGCAAATTAAAATATCAGTATGAAGCAAATTTAGGCCTAACCTGTTTTAACTTGAGTGATATTTCATTAAGCTATAGCCAGATATGCAAAGGTAATTAACTCTGTCATAAAATTAGTATATTTAGAAAGATAATGTTTAGCCACCCTTCTCACTGCTGGCACAGTTTTTATAAGTTAATGCTGCCAAAACTATTACAGCACCTGTAACATAGTGAGCAGGAATGGAGAAACAGAATAGGGAAAAAACCACGGAAGGTCTTGCACTGTATCATCTCTGTGAGTATGAGAAATGAGGCCATTTTCTTGAGTAGGGATAAGATTTCACAAACCCTCTCTGATATCACATTACTGTTAAGAAAAATATACGTAGATGTCCATGGCAAAGTATGGTGGTGTCACCAAGACCTATTGGGCTATCAGCTTCCTAGGCTGGTGCAGTTGCAGCATCATCCTTTTACTTGCAGACTGATGTTGGCTCTGCTGTAGTTATGTCTGGCTAAACTTTCATCAGTGTTGATTGCAGTAAATTTACTCCCTTTGTCTCCCAAGCAGAGAGGGGAAATAGGGCTACATTTATTTGACTACATGCACAAAAATTTGCCTTATTTATCTTGGAAATTTCTTCTCTCTCAGACTTCCTATCTGCAACTGGGAAGTAGTAGGCTGTTACCTCTCCTGAAAATAAGATCTTGGCTAGCTTCTTTTCCTTCACCTTCTTTGTGAACAGAAGATTTGCATTTTAACTCTGTTTAAGCTCAGTATGTCTGTGAGGTCCTGTTTCCTGTAAAAATGAAGATGAAAAATTTTCTTTCTTGTTGTCACATCTGTTGTATCTTCTATATTTTGTTTGAATGCAATAAGTTCTATCTACAACCATGAATTTATTGTCTAAATCTGGTGCAACTTCCTTGCATAGAGTTTTAAAGTACTCAGGAAAGCTATGGGATAACTGTGAATTATGCCTTACCAGTGACCCTAAAAAAAATTCTGAAAAAGAATATCAAGAAAACAGAAACGAACAAAATGTCTAGCTGCTTGGGAGGGAGGTGATTTCAGTTTCATCATGCAGGCTATTTAAAATGACCTTCCCAAGGTCAGCTGGGACAGCTGCTTCATTTGCTGGGAATTAAAGGTAGAACTAACGGTGACTTTGCTAGGAAGGCTGTCTATTAAAAAAAGAAAAAAGGAGCTCTTTGCTTCTTTCCTTTAAGTCTGTCATATCCTTACATGAAGCACAACAGGATGTTTTTTACCACTAAGGAAGTGGCAGCAGGTGGTCTTAAGTATGAAGGTTTTGACAGCCTATGTGCAACATAAGCACTGCAGTAAGGGTGAAGTTTGAGACAGACAAACCAATCTTGATTTCACTAACAACAAGAAGCATGGCTCTGCTCCCATCACTTGTTTATCTTGCCCATTTTGCTCCCTTTTTTCTGCTCTTGAGGTTTTTTTTTTCACCCGGTAGAAAATGCTATGGTTACAACAGCTGCTGATCTGGCTTCCCCCGCTCCATTGCCTGCCTCCTCCTACACCTGCAGCACAGCAGCACAGCTTCCCCATGCTCTGGCCTGCATTTGGCAGGGGGGGGATCTAAAATGGGATCTAAGTGGGTTAGCACTATGCTGCAAGCCAGAGCATTGTGTCTGCTGGGATTCTCTGCTCACAGGAACCAGAAAACCTCCTCGGTTCACGACCCCTACATGTGCGCAACACTTGTGACCCTGGTACAGGTGTTCTCTGCCTCTGCCACCCCAAACCCTGATGTTTTAAGCCTCAGATATGAGGGCATGCTAGAGAAGCTGGAACATCAGCCTGAGACAGCAGCTCAGTTTCCATTCTCATTTCTGCAGGTGGTGTGACACACTGCGTTGCAAGCCACTAGGATATACCTGCCTGTAAACACTTGGGGCAAATACACTTAAAAGAGCTAAGGGTGTGAATTTAAATTGCATTAGGGAAAATGAGCTAAAACTTGTACAGAAGGCCTCCCTCAGTCTATTTTTTCCTCCACAAAAAATTCATTATTTTTCCCTTTATCTGCAAAACGGCACCTCAAGCTTGCAAAATTTATCATAGACATCTGATAAAACGTGAAATATTGGCAACTGAATCATATTTTTAACATGGTGACGTGGCATTTGAATATGCTTCTCCTGTTAGGCTATTTCACCTTATTATTCATGTCATTTTAAAGATGACATAGTTCAATACAGGGTCAGTTTTCCTCTATAACAATTTTCTTGCAGTTTTGTTGCTAATGTGTATGCCCTCTCTCTCCTGACTTAGCACACATTTTCAAATCATCATATAATTTTTCTATGTCTTTCAGCATGTAATCTCTTCAGTTACCAAGGTCGTGGGGAAGTTTTAATGTATTTCAGTGCAGTTTTTCTTAAAGATGCGTTTTAAGCATAATAAAAATTTGATAGATTGCAGCCTTGCCATTAAGCTTAATACCAACTTCTGGTACAGATGGTAGTCCATCAAGATAAAAATGCCACAGGAAGAAAATGCATCCAGACAGTCAGCAGGTATCCCTTCAGCCTCTCTTTCAGAGTGCTTAAAACCAGTGTTTCTGTAGATCTCTCACTATTTCATGTGCAGTAATAACCCCAGGCAAAGTTTTTTTCTGTTCTTGGTGGATTGTATCTTGAAAACAACACAGCTCTGCTTAAAAATGTTCTTTTTAATTTTATTTTTAAAATGAGTTTTATTAAAACTATATGTGTGATGGCATTAGAATCTGGCATACGACAGTGTTAATATCCCTCATTAGTTCTGCCAGTGCATTGATCTGCAGCATGATTGCTATTTTTATCCCTGCTGTTTCAAGTACAGTCAGTCATGACCACGTTTCCATTAAAGTCTGGGCGCTGAACCATTTTAATCTGTGACTAATAAAAAAATTGTAACATTTTCATTAAATCCCCACACGGTCTCTGCATTACCATTGGAGCTGGCAGAACACTGATTTTATGTTTCTTACACATCTGCCATTGTCAGTGATCCACGCTGATGAGGCAGCCAACTTTTCCCCTTCACTCCCAAGTAATATGTGCTGTGTATTAGTGTCCCAGATATGCTTGATCTGTTTAAAACTCTTATTCAAGTGGCAAATGGAGAACACCACAATAAAATGGGAAGTCAGAAGAATGAAAAATAGGTGCAAGAAACATGAACTAATAAATGCTTCACACGGACAAGGTCTGAGGGAGAGACCTCCATTCTCTTACCTCACGGGGCAGAGATCTGTACCATAGATATAAAAGTTGTAGCAATGCCATTTCTTTCACAGAGGGCAAAAAATGCTTATGTCTTTTGGAAATTGTGCCCACAGGCACAAATGTTAAAATAACATTGCTGTTCCTTTCTCTAACTCTACCAAAATGAAGGTATTAAGATTATTTATACAGGCTTAATGCCTGCCTGCTGCGTGAATAAAAAATTTAAATTAATCACTGGTTTGCATATTTATATATATATTTATTACATGACTGCTTTGTCGTTCTTTGGAGAAGGTGAGTGATACTCTTTAAGGAAATGGGGCTTGCTGTTGAAGGAGGCTGCTGTCTGCAAGAGAAACCCCTGCAGATCTGTGTCAGGAAGGGATAAGATGGGCCCTGACTGAGCTGGACCTTCAAATGATGAGGAAGTGATCTCACTGCAGATCTGAAGAGTGAGAGTGGTTCTCTGCTCTGTTGTCACCAAAACGAGGTTATGGGAAAGGGTGAAAAAACATCCAGCATAAAATCATAGAATCATAGAATCACAGAATTGTCTGGGTTGGAAGGGACCTCAGAGATCATCAAGTCCAACCCTTGACCCACTGCTGCAGTTGCTAGACCATGGCACTGAGTGCCACATCCAGTCTCTTTTTAAATATCTCCAGGGACGGAGAATCCACTACTTCACTGGAAAGTCCATTCCAATGTCTGATCACCCTCTCTGTGAAGAAATTCTTTCTAATATTCAACCTAAACTTCCCCTGGCACAACTTAAAACCATGTCCTCTTGTCTTGTTGAAAGTTGCTTGGGAAAAGAGGCCAACCCCCCCTGGCTACAACCTCCCTTCAGGGAGTTGTAGAGAGCGATGAGGTCTCCCCTGAGCCTCCTCTTCTCCAGGCTGAACACCCCCAGCTCCCTCAGCCTCTCCTCACAGGACTTGTGCTGGATCCCTTCACCAGCCTGGTTGCCCTCCTTTGGACCTGCTCCAGGACCTCAATCTCCTTCCTGAACTGAGGGGCCCAGAACTGGACACAGGACTTGAGCTGTGGCCTCACCAGGGCTGAGTACAGGGGCAGAAATGAGTGAAGGGTAAGAGGCAGTATTAAAACTGGGGAGCAGATGGGAAAAAGCTGGTGAGCAATCAGGTGGTCAGACAGCCTCAAGTCCTGAGCTGGCAGGGGTCTGTGCAGAGCAACTACGGCGTGTGTGGGGTGTGCCTGGGGGACACACTGACGGGACAGGGATTGGCACTGGAGAGGCAGGGAACGCCAGGCGTGCGTTAGATGAGTAATCTTAATTTTGCTTTTGTGTATGCGTTTACGATAGCATTATGATCAAATACTATTTTTTTCCCCACAGGGCCTAGGCTTTCCTTGGTGTGCAGGCAAGCAGCCATCCCACGCACTTAATGAGCTGCAATTAAGTGTTTATATTTTTTTTCCTGGTGTTCAATGAACACCACCGCATCTTCTGCACCGCATACTAAAGGAACCCTCGCGGAGCTCTCCTAATGGCCACAGTTCTATAACAAATGCGAGAGCATGACCTTTTTAAAAATATTTTATTTTATTTTATTTTATTTTATTTTATTTTATTTTTTATTTTAAATCGAGAGCAGGGCCTGTATCGCCGTTATCCCGACTGCTTACTTTGAGGCACCCGGAGCTCAGCGGCGGTGTGGAGGGGCCCGAGCAGGCCGCGGGGTGACAGGGGGACGGGACACGGGGACGTCCCGGGGCTACGGTAACACCTACGTGGCTGAGTCACGGCAGCGCCCGCCGGATGGCTGACAAACACGGACGGATCCGAACCGGTACCGGGCGTGCGGAAACCCCGGGGGTAGCGGCCCGGGACACCGCTACCGCGCTCGCGGCGGCCGTTCCCATGGCAACGCCAACGCCCGCCGGCGGGGCGGGGCGGGGGCAGCCGCACGTGCGCCCGGGCAAGGGCTTCGCGCCCGCCCGCCCGCCCCACGCTCCTGACGTCACGGGGCGGTGCCGGTGAGCCAGCTCTGCCCCGCCCCGCTCCGGCCCTGCCTCCCCTGTTCCAGGCCGAGCCCTGCCACGCCCCTCGCGGCGGGAAGGGATGGGAAAGGGGCGGGACGCACCGGCGGTGCCGACTGCGGCTGCGCACGGTCCGGTGGAGGGGGCCGTCCCCGCCGCCTGTCACCGCCCCCTTGTCCCGGGCTGAACCATGCCGCCGCGGCGATACCTGCGCGGCTCCACCTTGCCCTCCCGTGGCGTCATCGCCCCGCGCCGGCACGGGGGGGAGGGGCGGGGCCTGTTGCCGGGTTACGGCTGTCATCCGCCCGCGCCGCCGCCGTGCTCGCTCTCTCGCCCGCCCGCCCGCCCTCCCCGCCCCCTCCCTCCCGGCGCCGCAGGAAACGAGCGGATCCCGGGGCGCTGCTGCCCGCCGTCCCTCAGCGCCCGGTGTCCCCCCTCCCCGGCCCGGCCCTGCCCCGCCGCACCGCCCAGCGCCCCGCGCCGCCGCTCCCACATGCCGGAGAGCGGAGCGGCCGCGGCGCCGAGCCTCGCCGCCCGGCTGCCCCGCGCTGCCCGGCTGGGGCCCTAGCGACCCCCCCCCGCCGCTGGAGCCGCGGCCCGGCGGCGCCCGCAGTGCATGAGAGGGAGAGCGGGGCGGGGGCCGCGGCCCGAGCCACTCGCCTCCCCTCCGCCGGCGGCGGAGCGGGGACCGGCCCGGGGGGGCAGCGAGGGGCGGCGAGGCGGCGGCTCCATGTGAGAGGAGGCGGCGGTGCACCTGAACCGCCGGGACAGCCGCATCCGGGGGCCCGGCCCCGAGGACCACCTGCCCGCGAACCGCCCGGGGAGGGCTGGACCCGCCTGCCCCCTTGAAGCCGCCCGGCCCCCGGCGGCAGCCCCGGGGCAGCGGGTCCCCTCCCGCTGGGGGAGGAGGGCCCCGCCTCGCCGCCGGGAAGGCGTACGGAGCGAAGGGAGAGCCCAGCAGCGGAGCCCGTCCCGAAAAGTGAGTATGAGCGGGAGGAGCCGCCGGCGAAGAAGGGGGGGGGGGGGGGGGGACCGGGGGCCGGGCCGGGCGGGGGGCGCCTCGCCGCCACCGCCTCTTCCCATGCGGCTCACGTTGCCGGAGGCGCACGGTCTGGTGCCCCGCGGGAGGGCGGCCCCCGCCCCGCTCCCTCCCTCCCTCCCGCCGCAGCCTGAGGAGAGGAGGTGGGGAGGGGGGGGGGGGGCGGAGGGGCTCGGCCGCCGCGGCCTTGGGGAAAGGCTGGGGGGTCTTCTCTCTCCGTAACTTCTGCCGCCCCCCTTTTGTGCCGCCGCGGCGCGGGCCGGTAGCGCCGGCCCCTGCGAACAAAGGCGGCTGGCGGAGGGGTTCGGGACCCCCGGTCCGTCCCCGCCCGTGGGAGCCGGGCGGAACCGCCGGGGCGGAAAGTTGTGCAAGGCTGGGAGCGGAACGCACGGCCGCCTCGCTGTGAGGAGTGAGGGTTTTCAAACACCCCCCGCCATCCCCCGTTTTTTCTGTTGGTTTGGGGTTTTTTTTGTTTTTTTTTTTCCCCCTCTTCTTTAAGGGGTTGAGTGGCTCCCAATAAACCCTTGTGGCTGCCTCACGCTTGCTCATTTACATAACACTTGGGTGGAAAATGCCGCTGTTATTGTCATGGGGAAACGTTATTAAGGAGTTGCTTTCTCACGTAAAGCTTTTTTAAAGCAGTTTAAAAGCCAGAAGTGATGTTGGCTCTTCCTGTTTATCGGAGAAGCTGCATCTCCACGAAGCACGGGCAAGTGCTCTTGCTCTTTCTCCAAACCTTGCTCTAAGGTTGGGAAACGAAGAGGTCTCCTTTGGGAATGGGGCTCTCTTTGCTTGGGGTTTGTTTTGTTTTGCTTTCTAGCAGTTCTGCAGCGTGCAAAATTGGCCTCCGAGCAAAAACTGCAGCAAAACTTCACTTATTTTGATACAGTATCCCAACTTGCTCCTGGCTGAAGGGATCAACAGCACAATAGTTTGAGGAAGATAATGCCTATCAGTGTTAAATTGTACTATTAAGGAGTTAAAATTTATGCAGCAGTTTGGTATCTGTGAAGATGACGTACTAAAAAGTAACAAGAGTAAGTTGAATGTTTTGGGACAGTGTTCAGACACAGATTCAGGAATCACAACTGTATGAAAACTCTCGTCAGCATTAGTCTAGCCTGAGTGCTGATTCTTGTCCTTATCACCCTGGAAGGACACTTGAAAGACTTTGAAGGGAAAGGTTGTAGGATTTGTCTGGCTCTTGTTTAAAGAGCCATATACAGCTTGTGAACAGCCTGTGAGTCAGCTACTAGGGTCTTGCTCCTTGACATTCTCTATACCAGATTGAAGTGAAAGTAGAGAAGAATAAAATTTAGCAGGAATGTGTAGTTGCTGGTGGTCCAAAATACATGTGTGTGAAGAGAAACCCGTGCTTCAGTATTCCCCTCTGTGCTTTAGGTTGTTTGTGGTGTGTGTTTAGAGTACATACAGTCTGTTTCCCAACTGTGTACTTGTCTGTTCCACTGAGAGACAGCCTCTGAAAACTCAGGGGCCTAAACCTAAACATCAGGAGGAAGTTCAAAGGTAGATAGGCCACCTGATGCTTTGCAGCTTCCTTTTGAGACCAAATATTTTGACAGGTAAGAAGACTCTATTTTTGGAGCAAAAATCCTAAGCTCCCTGTCATCATTGCTGTTTTAAAGAGGAAGGTAAAAGAAATTGAACTCTTCCTTCAGTTTGCTCCTTGAATGTTTTGGTCCTGGAACTAGGAGGTAAGGAAAGGAAGTCACATGTTCTTCAGGCCGTAAGTGTTAGGGAGGTGGCTGATGTTATGCTGTATTTTGTATCTACAGGAGCTAAAAGGCACTGTGTCCTTTTCTCGATCTGGTGATTACACTTGCTTATATGTCACTTACTGGTTCCAAATTTGAATCTTCTTTTCCCACTTGATCATCATCTGGTTGCTAATGGCAGCCTGGTTCTGTCTCTTGCATATTCTTTTTTGTGTTCCAGTTGCATAAATATCTCAAGGTGTTCTATCACTATTTTGTTGAAGTGGTTTTTGTGAAAGTTTAAGTTTTTCCCCCTATTGCAGCTTAGATCTAATTGATGTTATTCCATTGACCAAGTTGAATGACTTACTATTACAGCAGTGTTTGTAAACATAAATGCTTATCAGAAGGTGTATGAATTTAATTTGCTTTAACTGCTGGACAAGCTTTTATAATGAGTAGGTTTTTAGTTTAGGAGAATAACTAATTTTTATCTTGAGTGTCTTAACAAATTAACAAATTAACTTTAGTTCCCCTCATTATGTATGCATGCAGTACTTGGCAAAAGTTTTGTTAATTACTTCAATAGGATTTGTTGCCTCTGATTCAGTAAAAGAAAGGAATGATCTGTGATCATTTAGGCCTGGCACTGTCATTAAACAGAGAGGGATGCTATTCTTCTGTCTCTTTAAAGTAAACTAAGTTAAGTATCTTCTGGTCAGCGTGTTTTGAATGCAGGCTTTAGCAGATATTTTTAGTCTTCTGGTTCTTTTTCTGAAGAACACAAGGTTATTAACTGACTATATGTACACTACCTGTGAAATAAAACTAGCATGAAGACCCTGTTTGTAGAGCTGCTTCAGCGTTCTCTTATTTGGGCTGTGTATGTCAGGTAATTATTGAAACAGATTATGAGGATTAGATGTAATCGCTCTTGCAACTGCTCTTAAATGACAAAGTATTCTGATATGGTGAATTTGTGGAGACTGATGGATGGTTCTGTACTGAAATGCTCAAAGTAGTCACAGGATAGACAGTATCTGTTCACCAGCATCACTTCCATGGACTTAGTCTCTTAGTGACGGCAAAGGCTACAAAGGTATTAAGTATTTGTCTGATGAAGAACTAGAAAACATAAGCATAGAAGTTAAATTATTGTTTGCAAACTACCTGATGGTGCTTTATGGTGATATGGCCACTGGTTGAACACAGGCTGTTCTGTCTTAAGTCAAAGGTTAATTTAGCCCTGTATCCTGTGTCTCTGAGTGGTCACCAGAGGATGTCTGTGAAAGAGTAGCCAGCACTGTATGCTATGAAGTCCCTGCCCCAGAACACCCTTCCTGTCACTGTTAGTGTGTGCTATAGAGCTGTGTTCTTTCTGTGCATTTGGCAACACTTAGTGGCTTCCTCTTGGATGAATGTGTGGTGGCTTTGAGGGAAGGAGCAGGCAGTGCTCTACTGGTGACTTGATTTGAATATATGAGTTGTCAGTTGTGTTGCATACCATCTAATTCCTGTGTGAGAAGAGAGGAAGAATGATTGATCTGTCCACACCTCACTTTTTAGTTTTTTCTTCAACAGAGAATGAGAAATGGTTCTCCAGTTTTCACTTTAGATGGATTATTGGTGAAATAATAAACTAATAATTATTTAGTTTCATTCTCTGGTGAGCCAGAATCAGTAAATAAATATAACTTTTTGATTAGGTGCTTACTTAAATATTATAGTACACATTTGATTTTCTCTTTTGAGAACTTACATATGTAAGACATTTTTTTTGGCTGCATTGAATACAAGAGGCATTGCAGTTCACTTGTGAGGGACTATTTATTGAGCAGGGAGAGGGAATGGGGGGCAACTACTCAGTTGCAATGTTGTGAATACTGCCTGGTTCTGTCTGTGGTTCTGATCAGCAACTTCAGTGTCCTTCCAATATCAACACATCCATTGCAGTTAAGTATTTTCTAATAGATCCTTGCTGGTTTTTCTGTCAGTAATGCAGATATGATTTATGCCTGTAAGCATTTGCATTTGCAGGCCATATTCCTGAAGATTATGCTTAAAAAAAGTCTAGTAACTTTGTGTATGTGGGTTGTTCTGTTTTAGTTTTCCCCCCTATATTTACTTTAAAGTAGCAGATTTCTTTTTGGAGCTTGATCAAAATAACCTAAATTTAGAAATATAATGCATGTATATTATAGATTAGTTTGTAAGGCCAACTACCTCAAAACTAAGGACTGTTGAAATAAAAAGAAACTACTTAAAAACGTGACTAAAGTCATTGACTAACAATACTCTTAAAGGTGTCTCATCTTTGCTAAATGCATATATCTTTATTATTCAGCAGGTCTTCAATAGTTTGTTTCCTCAGTGCTTGCTGAAACAATTGCAGTTATTTTTTTCAAGGCCAAAAAGTATTTTTCCCATAATGTCATGCCTCAACATACCATCAGACATCTTCTCCCATTTGCTGAGGCAACTGAAGATGTTATCATTGGCTGGTAAGAAGAGTGTGAAATGGTGCAAAACTAGCTTGCTTAGCTCAGATGAGCTTTGACTGCATCTTGACCTGAGGTGGTTGGTTTTGCACTGGAGGACAAGGAGTTTTAGTGTGTGCTGTTTTGCAGGTACAATTCTGATGTGATGGTTTCAGTGGGTGCATGTTCACAAGTAGCTACAAGAGCAAGATACGCTCTCAAACATCTCTTTTTTTCACCTGAATCTCTCCAACATGATCAGTGGTGCCCATTGCACTATAAACTAGTAACATTTATATAGTTTTTTTACCAACCACAAATAAGGCCCTAAAATGAGAAGCATGAGATGTTTTAATTACAAGTGTTGTTTTCAGTTTTGGCTGGAATTTAGAGTTTTACCAGCGTGATGCATTTTGCAATACTATTTACCTGAGATTGTATTAAAGCAATTTCCCTTTAACATTCTCACGAAAGGCTGAGAGTGCTGTTCTGATATTGTAACCATCCTACATTGTTATGGTCCAGCATAACATTTTCATGTGTCATGGGGGTCATTGGGGTGTTGTGGGTACTGTGGTGAGACCTGGCCTCATGGAGCTGTGGGGAAGGGGATATTGAGAGGATGAGTTGCAGTAGTTTCCTCTAAACTCTTCACAAACCCTGGTCAATGGGTCATGCACTATCTCAGGTTGTTGTCACAGATTCATTCTTTGCCCTTCTTTACGCGTGCATCTCTTTGAAAATTAGAAATCTGAACTGATTCTAGGATAATTGCTACGCTTGCTCCTTTGTTCCCTTCTCAAGTTCCTCAACCTTTTAGTGCAATGTCAGAGTTTGTTTCTCTCCCTCTTCAGTGCTTCTTCCTTTAGAAATGTGTCTCTGGGTGGCTAGGAAGGTGGGAGGAGACCTTAACACAATAAAGGTTACCAGAGATTTTCCCTCTGTATTCTCTTGCTGGGGTTATCAAAGATTCTAAGGGTGGTTGTGGAGAGCTGACTGCACGCAGAGCACTGGAGGGTCTTTTTGATGGATTGAAGTACTCCTGAACTTGGTCATGCAGAGTCAGAGTTACTCAGCTGTGACTTTGTATTGTTCTCGTGTGGCAATTGCTTTGAATTTCTGAAGGACAGGAACTGCAAACCCAGGGTGTGTGGTGTTTACAGTATCTGCTTAACTCTGCTCTTTTTGACTGGCATAATGTCCTTACTGCACGCATTGGCTCCGTGTTCTCACAGATGCTGGTGAATACTTTTGGAGTGCATGTATTTCAGGATAAAGTCTAAATGTTTTCTTTAAGGTGAAACTTTGTGATTAGATCTGCTGTAGAATGCAAGATCTGTTTATGGTCACAGGGAGTTTGTCATATTACTGCACATGAGAGGATGTTGTTCCTTTTATGTAAAATATGTGATATGCTTTGTCCTTCTATATCTGCAGGCATGAAAACAGTCACAATGTTTTCAGAAGTGAACAGGTTACTTCAGGACAAGTTATTTGTCTTTCTAAATGACTGACAAGCCCCAAAACACCACAAGTCAAAGTCAGCGGGGAAGAAAAGGTTTCAAGCTTTTTTCCAACTTCCCTTTTTAGGAGGGTGAGCTGCTCAGTGTGCTCAGTGGCGAGTGCCAGTGTATTCAGCATTGGAGCATAGTTCATGCTTGACAAGTTGCTCACTGGCTATTGCAGTAGCTGCAAAACCCAGTGTTTCTTTGCTAGGCCTGATGATAATGGGGACATGCTTTTGTTGACTTCTCCATTGCCTAATAAGGCTCTTTCTTAAAAGAGTATTTTCTTTAGTGTTGAAGGCAATAAGTGCTCTATGACAATAACCAAAAGTGCAACTATGGAGTCAGGCCTTTCTGAAGAAATGCTACTCATCTTTTGTGGCAAATGTGGTCCCTTGCAGCTTGACGTGGTTTTGAATCTCTTGAAGGCAAGGTACCTACACTACTTTGCTTTACTAAATGCCGTCTTTGTGAAGCAGTGTTACTTGTGGCCCTAAATTGGGTCAGGGTGGTCAGGAAACCTGCAGTTTGCCAGGAGTGCCTGCTTCTGTTGCTGTTTGTATCTGGTCATTTTGTTTTAATTCATGAAACAATGCTCAAAGCGAGAGATCTCGCACAATAGAAAAGGACCCTGAAGCTGCGGCCCTGGAGATATCCTGGTCTGTTATTTGTAACATTTCTTTCCCAGTTCTGCTCTGGCATTTTCATCTGGTGTTGCTAGAGCTGATGAGTATGTCTTCAGATCTGTGGTATTTCTGTGAGTGGGTGGATCACTGCAATGACAGGTAACGTTTTTTCTTTTCTGCAGAATTTTTATGGATCTTGAGGGCATCCTAAATCATGCTAAGGCAAAGTTGCCTTATTTCTTATTTCTTATTTCTTATTTCTTATTTCTTATTTCTTATTTCTTATTTCTTATTTCTTATTTCTTATTTCTTATTTCTTATTTCTTATTTCTTATTTCTTATTTCTTATTTCTTATTTCTTATTTCTTATTTCTTATTTCTTATTTCTTATTTCTTATTTCTTATTTCTTATTTCTTATTTCTTACTTTCCTATTTTTCCTAGGAAAATTGTGACACTGCTTCTTTCTCCAGGTACCTAGGGAATAGGCCCTATTTCAGCAAATGGAATTTGAAATAATCAGTTGGGGCATCCTATTTAGGAATTGGTTTTCTTCTAACTTGCTGCTTGTTGCAAGAGTCCTGCTGGGAGAGAGACTCAATTCAATCCGAGTCTCTCACCACAGACTGTTTTGATGTGTTGACCCCGTCTAGAGGCCAGGTGCCCACCAAAACCACTCTATCCCTCCTTTCCTCAGCTGGATAGGAGAGAGAAAATACAATGAAAGGTTCGTGGTGGGGAGAGATTGCTTGCCATTTACTGTCAAGGGCAAAACAGGCTTGACTTGGGGAAATTATTTTTAGTCTATTACCAATCAAATCACAGTAGGGAAATGAGAAATAGAACCAAATCTTAAAACACCTTCTCTCCCCTTTCCCTACCCCACACTCCTTACTCACCTCAGCTTCTCTCCCCATTTCTCTGCCTCCTCCTCCCAGTGGCACAGGGGGATGGGGAATGGGGGCTGTGGTCAGTTCATCACATGTTGTCTCTGCTTCTCTTTCCTCCTCAGGGGAAGGCTTCCTCATACTCTTTGCCTACTCCAGCATAGGGTCCCTCCCACGGGCAGCAGTCCTCCATGAACTTGTCCAACACGAGTCCTTCCCAAGGGCTGTGCTTCTTCACAAACTTCTCCAGCACGGGCCCCTTCATGAACAGACTGCTCCAGCATGGGTCCCCCACGGGTCAACAGGTCCTGCCAGCAAGCCTGCTGCAGCATGGGCTCCTCTCTTCATGGCTACACAGGTCCTGCCAGGAGCCTTCTCCAGCTTGGGCTGCCCAAGGGGTCACAGCCTCCTCTGGGCATCCACCTGCTCTGGCGTGGGCTCCTCCATGGCCTGCAGGTGGATGTCTGCTCCACTGTGGAGCTCCATGTGTTGCAGGGGCACAGCCTGCCTTCCCGGGCTCTTCCTCATGGGCTGCAGGGGATTCTGTGCTCTGGTGCCTGGAGCACCTCCTGCTCCTCCTCATTCCCTCACCTGGGTGTCTGCAGAGTTGGTCACCTCACATATTCTCACTTCTCTCTCTGGCTGCATTGGCAGAGTTTTTTTGTTTTTTTTTTTCCTTTCTTAACCATGTTATCCCAGAGGTGTCATTGCTGTCACTGGTGGGCTCAGCCTTCCCTAGCAGCGGGTTCCTCTTGGAGCTTGGCTCAGTGGGTCATGGGTAAGTTTCTAGCAGCTTCTCACAGAAGCCACCCCTGTAGCCCCCCAGCTACCCAAATCTCGTCACACAACCCCAATACAACTGCCTGAGTGTGTTTAAACTACTCTGTGTTGCCAGGAGGGGAGCAGGTGCTTAGTGTTGTGTTAGGCCTCTGGTAGAAATGAGCTGTTGGAGCCCTCTGCTTTGATGATGTGTTGGTTGCTGTATCTGTGGTAAGAGGTGTATTCTGTCTTTGCTGTCTCCTGTCTGCTTGAGAGGTAGTCTTACTCACTCCTTGACTCCCAGCTTGCTAGACTTTGCTGTGCCCTGGACTTGCTCTCTACTACCTGCTGTGTAGCATGTGTTCATGTGAAACATGGCAAGAGTAGCATGTAGGCTATGGCAGCCCCTTAGTAACACAGTAGTAATTCTGATTCCATTTTGACACTGTGTCTTCAGGGAAGTGGTAATATGTGCGAAGTAGGTCTTATTAAGAATATTGTATGTGGGCTCCAACCTTAGGGCACTTTAGTAGACAAGTGCCTGAATTTTCAGTTTTTCAAAGGTGTAGTAGAGAAGTGTGTTTGTGTCAATGACTCTAATTAACTCTGTAGTGGCAGTTTATTAGCTTGTCTAGATGCTTAATATTGAACATTTTACATACCTGAGAGTGCACTAAAACTGAGGTGGTCCTTAAGACGTGGTTTCCCTATAGTAAAACAGCTTTGACTTAATGGTTATATTTAATTTGTTCCCAGGACATACTCTTTCTTCTTTTCATGTTTTGTGTTGTATTCTCAGCTGTATAGCTTATTGTCATGGTAAAACTTGCAAATTGTTTTATTTGTCCTTTGAATGCTATTATGCTTGACTATTTTGAAACCAAGCAATTCCTGATATGCAAGAGAAAAGAAGTGAGCTGGTACTGTAGAAACTGAGGGTCAAACTTCAGCTAAGCCATTACTGATATTTAGCTGTGCCTAGAGATGTTTAGCTGTGCACCAGGAAACATCACTGATGTTTAGCTGTGCACCAGAGAACACTCAGTATGACTCAGGAGCACAGGCAGGAATTTTTGTTTGAAGGATAGGGGTGGGTGGTGTCCTGTGTCATTGGGTGGCTGTGTGGTTGTCTAGGTAGGGGAGCTGCATGGTGGGGTTGCTGGCTGCCTGTGTAGGAGGTACATACAGTCATCACACTCAGCTTGGGTGTTGTTTACACGGGCTGTGGGAACCTTTGGAAAAGGTGCTGGGAATGACTGGAAAAACAAAAGCTTCTTTGGTGGCACAAAAGAAATGTGAATGTTTTGGTCCTTCTCATTCCTGTTGTTTGTTTACACAGCAGTGTGGTGGGAATGAAATTGATCCTGTAGTTTAGGCATGACCTAGCAAAGATTAAGAGAGAGAAACTTAAAATCTGTGCAATTTATCCTTCCTTCATAAAATCTTTTCAAATTTTGTAAAGGTTGAGGGCTTCTGAGATGATGTGTTAACTTGTCTTTAACAGGAGTGTCATTTCACATTGCGTTTTACCTGCTTAGTTGTTGTTGAAATGAATGGTTTCAAATAGCTACTCCCATCCTCAGCTTCTTTTAGTGCTAGCTATTGGTTTAATCTGACTTTCTGGTAATTAATTGTGAGCTGTTGGCTTTCTCTAATTTTAGTCCTCTGAATTTAAGTGAGAAGGGAACTAAAAATCAAATTGAATTGGCTCAGTGTGACACAGGATGTGTTAAGAGCTGGCACAGGGGATATGTAGCTGGTAGTGAGTCCTTTGGGCACTGGCTGGCCATTAGATCAGCTTAACTGTCCCCTGAAACCTCACAGTTGTGGTTTGGAGCTAGTGTGGAGTACATACTGTGACCAGAAAGGCTGATCTTGCTCCCCTTTACCCCATTTTGCTTTTTGTGGTTGTCCTTTCCACTTCTCAAATACAGCTGATCTCAAATCCAGCGTGAGTGCTAGTGCTGGCCTGACTTCTTAGCCAGTTGGGTAAGGGGAGGGTGAGATTGCTTGTTGAAGAACAAGTCAAATTTAAGTAATCTAAAAATGTTTATAATCCATATTCTAAATGGCAGAAGTATTGTGTGTATCATACCATGAACTATGCATATGGCAAAAAATGCCTTCATCTGTGACTGCCAATTCAACCTACCAAATTGAGCATGCACTTGATCTTCAAAGTTTTTATGCTGTAGTTCTCTTCGTATCACAGTCATAGCTGTGCCAATCTGGACAAATTAATCCTTTTATTCAGTAGAGTTACATTTAACACAATGATCAAAGCTACAGTGTGCTGAAATATTAGTATTCAAATCTGTAAGACACAAGGGAAACAAACTGCTTGAAGAGCGACAGAGCTAGCAAAACCTCATTTCCTGTGGATTTGTATCCTCTGTCTGCTGCTGTGTCCCACCTCTGAAGTAAGAGAGTCCTCATTATTGTCCTGTTATATTCTGTGACCTCCCTTATCATACTATGTTCAGATCCTGCAGCCTACTTGCTACTCCCCATATAGCCTGCCAAGCCTTTTAAAATTTGGTAGCAGGACTGAGGGCTGCATGTACTGTGGCTGTCTGTGTTCTTGCTGGCTGCTGTCAAAGAGGAAAAAACCCCAAAATTGAATTTGAGAATTCTCCTGATAGTAAAGATGAGAGTTTAACTTTTGTGCTATTCTCTCTGCCATCTCTAGAAAAGAATTAGGATTCCATTATAGGACACACGTATCTTGCTGTCTTTTCTTTCAGAATCACTTTTTGGAATTGTGTGTAGTGCTACTGAAAAGTTTGCTATAGTAGTTTCTTACAATAGTTCACTATTCTTCAAGATAGGTCTTAATTGTTACAACTTTTTATGCTGTTTACAAAACATACAATCTGTTTTAAAAATACATTATGCTGGTAGCTTAAGTGATTATTATTTTTTAATTAAAAAAATAATGTTTAGAGATCTGAGCAATTATAGTATGCAAATATATGATCTCATTAATAATTAATTTAATAGTATTTTCTTATATTATTTGTGATGTTTTAGTCCCATAGCTTAGTTGAATATATTCTTGTTGTTATAAAACTCCAGGTGAATACAACTTTATTTTTTTCTTTACCTTTTCCTGTGTATTACATTTAACATATGTACATGATCTTATGCATTTTTGATCCCTTTAAGATGACTTTTTATAACTTTCACCCTTTTTGAAACTATTCTAATTTCCTTAATATTTCAAACATTTATTTTGCATTGTGGAGTGCTGTATGCAGTTTGTAATGTAGGGACTGTAATATTCTCCAAAATGTATACCTTTTTTCTTTTATCCAAATATCATTTTTCAGTGGACTGTCTGTAGTGAGCATCTCTCAATTTATTGTTAAAATACAAAAGGTTGGTGAGTGGACTTAACTTGCAATACCTTGACTTGATCTTTTTTTTTCTGTCATGTGCTTCCCTTTTTCAGTGGCTTGGTTAGACTATCTAAAGTTCTTACAGTTCCTTCTCTTGTCTTAAGCTTAAAAATTTTCATCCCAGTGAGTTTTGCCACATTTTTCTTCCTGGACTATTAGGGCATATGTGAAGCAGTTCCTACTGTTAGGACCATGGCTGGTAACCATTTTCTGAAAGTTAATAGACAATTTATTGCTTTTTCATTTGATGCTTTGTTGCTGGCATCTAAAAGCAAATGTTTTTCCCCAGCACCAAGATTAATTTTACTTAATGGCCTCTTGAGACTTTGGGGGGGGCTTTTTGAGAGTTGGCTTTTCAGCAATTTCTCCTTTGTTCACTGTTGTTAAAAAATTGTAGCCTAACAAAGTGTAGTTTCCTTTCCAGAAACCATCCTATGTATATTCTCTGATATCAACCTGCATTTATTTTACAATAATATTCTCTAAATTATTGTTTCAGAACGCTTGCTGGTACATCAAAGTCTTGTTTATCTGTAACATGCTAAATCATATTTACTGGCTCTTTTGAATGTAGGTAAGTGCTGTGTTTCTCACATTCTGATATGAGATATTTTTAGTTGGAGATTAATGTAATTGTTTATTTACAAATCAGTTTGTTTCGTCCCCCTCCTGTGATATAACTCAGTTCTGATTCCTGTTAATAAAATGAAAGAGTGCAAATTTTTCTCCAAAGGAGGTGTTAATGATTTAGAATGAGTCATTTAGCTTTTCTGAGGAGAAAAAACCAGCAGCCAGGACTGTTTGGTAGTAGAGTGTTCTGCCAAGAGCTTGCGCAGACACAGTGTATAGGCGGCAAAGCTACGAAACTGGTGTAGCTGTTTGCATGAAGAATTCAGCAGTGTTATTCTAGTAGGGGTGTAAAAGCTTTTAAATTAATATTTTGAATGAAAGGTCAAGCCCATTAAAACATTCAAATTTAATGTATTTTATCAAGCAAGCAGTTTGAGGAGTGGGATCTAAACATTAAAATACTTCTTCTATGTTGTAAACGGAATGTTCACTTTTAGAATGTGTTTATTAAATAATTTTTAAAAAGAAGAATTGCCACACTGGGTAACACTGTTCTTTCTAGCCTAATATCCTCTGTCTGATACCAGCCATAAAAGCCAATGTTATGTACAGGAACCCAGAAGTTCCCTAATTCTTCACATGACTCATCTCAGAAACATCTGTAAGTGGATGCATGAGGAACATTGAGTGTAAGATAAGTGTCAGATGCTTTTCTTTTTGTGCTTGCTTTCCAGCTACTTTCAGCTCACAGAATCTGAGCTACAGATTGTTTCTGTTTATTCAGAAACTAATTAATCTTCTATGAACTTGTCCAGATTTTCCTTGAACTCTTGTAAATTCTTCAACTCCATTTCATCCTTTTGCAACAAATTCCACAGGTTAAGCTGTTGCCTGGGGAGTCTCTAGTGTTTGGAAGGTGGTTCCTTCTAGATTCCTTAGCTGCTGTCTATTCTTCATGTTGGAAGGTGCAATGATCAGTCAGTGAGTTCCTAGTCTCTCACCTCTGGCATAGTCCCTTGGGCTCTTTGCTCTGAAAGAGACTGCTTTTCAAGTGCCACTTTTCATGTATGTATGTAATTTTTGCTGTGCACATCTGTAAGAAGACAAGCGTTTCTTTACTAACTTTTTTTTTTCTTTTTTTTTTTTTTTCAAATTATTCAAGTGGAGACTTGCTATTTTGGTACTATTGCTGTCTGTTGCTTACAGATTAAAGTCAGCCTTAGGAAAAGCAATTGAAATTTAGGTTATGGGAGTGGGACTGACTAATGACTTAAATGCTGACGAATGACTTAAAGTGTTTCTTTAAAAGTTGATTTGAAATAATAATTATGGATTTTATTTTGTTTTGTCAAGTTGCTCAGTCCCAAAGACAAATCTGAAGATACTTGTAATGCATTTTAACTCAATGGTTAATTTTCTGTTGCTACTACTGATAGGCTGTTTTGGTGGGTCATTGAGAATAGGGTTAGGACAAGGCTGGACTTGATCTTGATGGTCTTTTCCAGCCTGAGCAATTCTCTGATTCTATGATTAGTTCTTGAGAAGTACAGGCAAAGACAGAACAGATATTCAGGTCTGATCTTGCAGCCACTGGAGCATACACTTAAATTTTATCGTAACACTGTGGAAGGTGTAAAAACCTGATTGTCAGTTTTCAGTTGATAACAAAATGTAAAGAGTACTGAGAACTTTTCATTAGTCTAATTCTGCATTTGTTTAATTGGAAGAGCAAGAGTCAATGTCTGAAGAGCAGCATTTTTCAAGTACACTTAAGTCATTTAGGAACATAAATTCCATTGATTTGACTATGAGAGGAGTAGAACTGAATCAGATGATTAATTTTGGAAGCTAAGCAAACTGAAAATCGTAGTTGATCACAAATATCAGGCAGCATGTTGTGTTACGGAGGTCTCATTCATATATGAGTATCTGACAGTAAAATTGTTACTTGGTCAAGTATTGGCAGGAAGAATCAGCAACATGTGAATTCAGAACCTTATAAGGAAAGTATTATCTTTAAATGTATTTGTATTGCTATTTAAAAGTCATGTTTATTTGCTTTCAAGAAGGATTGAGGCATTGTATAAGAAAAAGCATTGTATAACTCTTTAGAATCAGTGTCTTGACATTAGTTATTGTATTGATGTTTTCTTTGACATCACATCAGGTGATGCAGTTATGGCAAAAGACTCCTAAGTCTAATAAAAGCTTTAAGTGAAAACCTTAGAAGATGGTTGAAACTTTACCTGTCCATTTTTGCTGTGAAATGTGATGGTAGTTTGTTGGCTTCTTGACTACTCATTGATTAACTACTTGTTTGGCAGTAGCCAGGAAGACCGTGAAACTTGTTGTACGACTCTTGTTTCAGCTGTCTTTCTGTGTCTTATCAGGCTGTTTGGCAACTGTTTAATTGAAAAGTTTCCCATGTTATTGAAGCGTTATGTTTAGAAGAAGCACTTAATTCCAGAAGGAGGATAAAATCTCATGGCTTGATAGTACAAGCCGCAGTATATGGAGACGAATGCTATCACTGACTTAGATAGCAGACTTGTTTACTTTATAAATACAGATTCTTTTTTTCTAACTAGCAAAGACACAATCATGTCTAATTGTAAATATCTCTGAGTGGGGGCAAATATTTTGCCATTGTTAGAAGCTTTGCCGGGAATTCAAATGCTGCATCCAGTGTAACAAATGGGAATCTGTCCCTGAGAAATTGCAGTAATAAGGATGAAACTGCCCATTAATTTTTTCTTGTGTAGTTGTGCATATTAAAAACCAAATAAACCAAACCAAAAAAAAAACCCCAAACCCAAAACAGTAGCTAGCACTGGGCTTGACAAAAAGAAGGAGATGAGAAATGGTACTAGAAGAATAGTAGCAGGTCAAAGGAGGTAATTCACCCCCTCTACTCCACACTTGTGAGACCTCATAAGAAGGACATGGAGCTGTTGGAGCCAGCCCAGAGGAGGACCACGAAGATGATCAGAGGGCTGGAGCACCTCTCCTGTAAGGACAGGTGGAGAGAGTTGGGGTTGTTCAGCCTGGAGAAGAGAAGACTCCAGGGAGACCTTATAGTGGCCTTCCAGTATCTGCAGGAGCCTACAGGAAAGCTGGGGAGGGACTTGTTACGAGAGGACCTAGTGACAGAACAAGGAGACAGTTTTAAGCTGAAAGAGAGTAGATTTAGATTAGATATTAGGAAGGAATTTTTTCCTGTGAGTGGTGAGACACTGGGACTGGTTGCCAGGATAAGCTGTGGATGCTCCATCCCTGGACTTGTTGGATGTAATGTGGTCCAGTGGGAGGTATGTAGAGGGGTTGGAACTAGGTGATCTTTAAAGTTCCATCCAACCTCAACCATCATATGATTTCAGATTGTTATTACACTGGCTTGCCACTAGGACAAAGGGTACTGCACTGTTAAATATGAGCAGTAGAGTGCATATACATTCTTTTCCTCCCTCAGATAATATTTTGCTTTATTTTCTGTGTTAATATGTTATGCAGCTCCTATACTTGTATGTTACTGCTGGTAAAAATGTCTTTAGCAGATTTTAATTCTAGTGGTTCAGAGGAGCAAAATTTGCCTGGGCTTTTTGCTGATGCTGACTAGATAGAAAGATTTTAATTTTTTTTCCCCCACACTGATCACAGAATAATGGAACTGAGCTGTTAATGAAGCAGATTGTGAATGAGGGAGGAGACTACATTTTAATTCTTTCAAGGATTCCTGATGTTTTACAGCTAAAATATCAGTTCTTAGGGCAGAAATACTAATCTTGCTTGGAGGAAGTTTGCGGCCATAGTCGTGTTAGAACTGGTTATCAAGAATGGTTGTAAAAAAACCACATAAAACTGAGCAGTGGGGAATTAATTTTAAACTTTATCCGCTTCAGTTTAATAGGAAGCAATGGAGAGAAGTACTTCCACTTTGCTCACTACAGCTCTTCTCATTTCTTTTGTTTGTAAAATCCAAACGAATCTTCAGTTCCCAAATGATTGCCTCTTTTGAGTGATTTTGTTGGCGCTGTGTAGAATGATGGTGTTCTCTTTATCATAGGTTGTCAGTATTGCATAGGAAGCTTTGCATAAGTCATTAATATGGTAAATTTGAGCTTTTGACAGGGGAGATACCTTCACAAAGAACCCCAAACTTTTCTGTGTTTGTATAGGTATGAAGGCCTGCATTGCACTTACTGTCTTTAATGAGGTCAATGCTAAGGGGTTTTTTATCAGTTTAAGGAACTGGAGAAGTTAACAGATTTTAGACCTTTTGAGTTGGACATTTTAAAGAAAGCATAGTTAAATGCATTCTATGAGGTTTCTGATGTTTCATAGACTAACAAAAGGTTACTTTATTAGTAGCTTTAATGAACAAATCGCTTTATTGGCTTAGACATACTGGTTGCTTTGTCGGTCCAAACAGCTATGGGTTCTTGTTTCAATTCACCATTGTGCTAGAGTAGAGAAGTGATAGCCATTGACCTTCTGTTAAAGCACAAGAAGAAGTTTTTTGTGAAGAAGGAAAGTGTGCAGGGAAAAGAGCAATGCAGTTCTCTGACTCAAACTCAGCAACATAAAAATCAAGAGACTGTGTACCTCTCCCCTCTCCTATTTCTTTTGCTACGTGGCTCTGTATAGTGAACCACTTGAAACAAGGGAGACTGACTTTCTGAAGGCTGTTTTTATGGAACCTGTGTGTAAAGTAAGAAGGTATTTGTATTGTAGCTGTAAGGAAGCATATCAAGGAGGTACTGATTTTGAATGGAAAGTGTGCTAGTCTTCTAAGAACTTTTTAAATTAATGACTGTCTGATTTGTTTGATTAACTCTGGCCTTTGCTTTAATGACCGTATTTTATTTCTTGAATTAATTCCTAAGATCTTGTTGAAATGAGCAAATAGTATTTTTTTCTGGTCGTATGGTTTAGACAAAGAGGAAATTTGTTAGATGCTTCAGACTTATGTTGGTAATGATAATTGGATCTCAGATTTGATGTCTGTGTAATGAAAGGATGGTAAATCAGGTTGGATGACATTGTACTCCCCCAGCGTTCTTGGGGGTACCAGGTTACTTTGAAAACTTATCATTGGCATCTTCTTGCAACTAGAGTGTTGCAGTTGAAGCTGTGGATTCAGATAAATTTACCAAATGTGTTTACATTACAAAACACATGAAGTTATAATCATGATTAAAAGGATTAGGAACTTTCTTTTTAATGAAAGTGCTGTTCGAGAGAAATGTGTTTTCTGCAAATAGGTTTGGGGTATTTTAAGGCTGAGGGAATACAGATGTTCTGCTCAGATGTTCTGTAGCTGGCAGGTTTCTGGTTGCAGATTTTCACTGGAGCTTTTGTCATTTGGTGGGAGCTGCTGCTGGGATGTATTTTACACTCTAGTTACACTTAGAGTTTTGATGTAGGGATGGTGTTGTACGCTTGGTGTTTATGATGCATTGGACCTAGGTCATAGTAGAATATCTGTATTACAATAAAGTGTTTGTATTACAGTAAAGTATTTGAGTTACTGATTTTTTTCATGGAGCAGTTTCATGCCCTAACATGTTCCTAATTCTTCAGGAAAGCAAGAGTTCCCTGAGACAATTTCTTGGAGAAAACTGTGACAAGCATTAAACCATCCTTGCATAAATATATCTACACTTAATTTTTGAGACAGTTGTTCTCTATAAACCTGGCTTTCAAATGAGATTGTGTGAGCTTGTATATAAATATATGCTGAGAACATGTTCAGACTGTATTGCTGATCCTGTTTAGAGGGGAGTTGATTTGTTACCATGCTTAGGTTAGCAGCTGTAGCTTAGCAGCACTATTTAAAGGAAGTTCCTTTTGACTTTTTTTTTTTTTTTTTTTTTTTTTTAGTTTTCTGTATCTTACAGCATCAAAGTGTCATTAATTGAGATTTTCATGGCTTTGCCTGGAGCAGGAAAATACTTTTTCATTTCCCCTTCCCATGAGAAGATGGAGCGCTTTGTTGTCACTGTACAAAATTCATGTAGAAAATTAAAAGCTAACTCAAAATTAAAAGCCCTCAAAATTGTTTGCAATCAGTTAAAGTATCCAAGGTTTTTTACATTCTATTGGCTACTATCAAAATACTGTAAAAGGAGTCAGCATGGAAATTTGTTTCAGAGGCAGCAGTTTTCTAAACACAATTCATATTCGTAAATTCTTACTGTCCAAAATATCTTTATGAGTAACGGAATGGAAGAAGTTGCCTGGCTTTGAATAATACCTTTTAACCCTTCTTTCTACTATGTGGAAACTTTTGTTTTGACAGCTTGCTTTTGGGGAGCTGGTTTTGAGGTTGTGTTGATATAGTGATCACTGTTAAATCTGTAACTGGAGTACGTGATGGCAGCTGGTGGAAAGCTGGTAAATCTGGTGCACTTTTAAGTGGAAATATATATTAAGTAATGGTAGAGACATAACAGATTGCAGAACTCTAGCTGTCCACAACTCTGCTGCAGTTTGCTTTTTCATGATATATTTCATCAATATGAGCTTCCTAAACACCCATCTCAGTAACAATTGGCAGCCCACAAACTGCAGGTATTACAGAAGACACAACGAACATGTTTGTTTTAAAACCAGCAACCATCTGCAGCATACAATAAAATCTGTACTATTTAGCTCTTAGATATCACTGCATCTGCAGTAAGGAGAGTACATTTGATATTAATCTTTCAAAACATATACCTCAGAACACTTTTCCTCTGGAGAAGCAGTAAATTCTTTAACTATACTGCAAGAATTTGCTGCATTGCAAAGAGAAGGCCCTGTAGTGACCTAGCATTTTGCCTTGGAATCTGGCTATAGTGGAAAATGCACGTAGAAGAAACGTCTCTCTGGCCCTCTTCCTTAGCTTTCTAATAATCCTCTGCCATCAAGTTCATGATCAGGGCCAATTTTGTTTAGGTGAATATGCATCATATAGTACCCAGCCCTGCGGAGCAACAAATGCAAAGCTTGCTGATGAATCTTCATCCTACAGTAAATATTTACTATGCTCCCCACTTATACCAAACAAAATCTGTGGGTTTAATGTAGTCACAGCCCAGAATGTGAAGTACTCAATACAGTTCACCACAAATTCTTATGGGAATAAAGGGAGGAAAAGTAAATAACTGCTTAGCATCCAACTGAACTTGCATCTACAAACAAGAAAGGACCGAGCCACTCTATTCTTAAAGGCAAGCCAAGGTATTGAGAAACTGAGAAATCAGTTTAAACAAGGCAGGCCTAAAGGAACCTTCAGAAGGCAAATCTGAAGTCTTAAAGTAGGGGATTATGCAGCCTATCATGGACTTGAGTGGAGTTGTGCAGACTGACATAAGCTTTCCCACTATAAATATTTGCTATATCACAGGTAAATAGTAATTGCCTATTTTGCTGTCTTTGACAAAGACATTTTAACTTTTCCCATGTTCTTGAAAAATTATTCTCTATTCCACAGGTTTTCAGCCACATCATGCTAAATAATATAATCCAGTTGAAACAAGAGTTTTTGTTCTCAACTTGAAGTAATTCTAGAGGTTCTCATTTTGAAATCTGGAAGTCTTCTGTACCTGATCTCTTCAGCTATTTCTGCTCGACTAATAGAAGAGATTTTTTGCTTTGTAGTATCAATGCTTCTAGCACTGTTCTCCAGACCAAAATTATTTTTAAAAACCTCAGTATAATTTATTTTGAGCAGGATGTTTACCCGGCCTTATAATGTTCAATTTTCCCAGTTGAGAGTCTAGTTCTGCCTTTAGTGAGACTCTGGCTTATTCCTTTCCATAGGACTCTGTCTTCATCATTGCCTCACTAATCGGAAAGTATTTTTAACTTGTGTAGCTGCCTTTTTCATCAGTCCTTTGCAGGGGGAGGAGGGAGTGAAGTTGTAGGCAGAAGTGGCATGATAGTTGCAAGAACTGTGGTTTCTATTCCTGGTGTCTGCCACTTCAGCATCTTCTGAGTTCTCTTATTTAAAAGTGTAATATCCCTTTTTGTGCCTCACCTTCTACAAAATGAGAGTGTTTAGTCACATCTGTAAAATGTTTTGCCATCTTTGGGTAAATACTATTCCAAGTACTTGTTTTAGGGTATCACAATCTGTAATAATAGTATAGTTAATACAGTTTTCTTTGTGGAAAGAAGCTGTACCAGTAGTTCGCCATTTTGCATTCAAATGGCAGTTTAGCTTCTGTAACATTCTTAAGTTAACATGATATTTAACATGACTAGTCATTGCTTAATGGGATCAGTGATTAAAGTGTGTTGTAATTAATTTTGCTGGACATGAGATGCTTGAATGAAAATGGGGGTTTATACAAATCACTTCAGGGTTTGTATAAGTGTTTAAACAGGTGCTAAATTCGGTCTTGTTGGTATCGTTCAAAAGACATTTAATGAAACATAAATACTGTTTTCTTGTAATGCATGCAATATGCAGGACAGACCCACAAACTCCAAGAAAGAAGTTACTCTCCTTAATGGTCCACATCTTACATTTTTTCACTCTCAGGGAAACAGCTTACTGCTATAGTTGCTGCATTGATCCATAATCCAATAAAGGGGATTTATTTGAGGGGCTGAATGCAGAGACAAGAAAAAGAATGTGTCTACAGGGCACTGTGGGCAATAGTTCTGCTAAAAATAAGATACAGCTCTTGAATGGCTCCATGATTGCCTTTCTCAGTGTGTGAGATTTGCACACAAAAGTTTCACAGTAAAATTTTAAGGTGTGATTATATCCTTTCTCCTACTCCTTGAGGAAAAAGACCACACCAACAAACCAAACAATCAACTCCTCAGGCTCACATTGTTCTTCCTGTTATTTCAGCTGTCACAAATGCAGGGATAACCAGCTCACTCCTGAAATCCATACAGCTGGCCTGAGCTAAATAACATGACATTAAGTGAGTGCTGACCTTCCAGCTTTGGTACGAGCCATGTCAGTCATGTACAGCTCTATTGTGGTATGCCTAGCACACCTTTTGAAGCATATATGCACAAATATTACCTCAAGAATCTACTGAACTTAAGCATTATATAGGTACATCTCATGTTGAAGCTTCCATGTGACTTAAATGTAGTAAAATGTTTGATTTAAAGCCATTCCAGATTGCAAAGAATGTGTATGAATGGCTTGTACCTGGAGCTGAAGGAGGGCTGGCAGATTAGAATCTTCATTTGGACTTCTAAACACAAAATAGAAAGAAGGAATGCATTGATATTTATTGACACTGGGTATTTACTAAAAGTTCAATGACATTCTGGTTCTTCCTAGAGAATGCTGGCAGGCATTGCTACAGGTTGTCATGTTTATAGTTTATGGCTAGAATTACACTTTTCTCTCAAAGGAAGTGAAGATCTGGATGTATCTCTCTTTGAGTTTGGTGCTTCATAGAAACCAAATGCAGAATCTTTGAAAAACTTTACTTGTTTTTGCTGGAGTTTGAAAGATACAATTGTGACTCAGTCTCTGGAAAGTGAGCTTTGTGGTCTTTTTAATTCTTCAGTGTCAGGTACAATAATTTTAATTCCCTTCCTTCTCTTCTGATGTGATTATGAAAATGCTCTGACTTCCAAGGAAAGGTGTTAGTATCTAACCTTTCTTCTTCTGAATATAGATGGACTTCTAAGAGCTTCTGTAAGATAGATTGTACTTTATTTGAAAATGTTGCTCATTTCCCATGTCTGAAATGAATTTCACAAAATAGCCAAGATGACATGGTTGATTTTTCGTGCTTGAAAATTTTCTCATGGTAGAATTGGCACTTAATGAACTAGTGCTTCACTCTGCTTTCCAGCCTAGAGATTAGATACAAGGAACAGGACTGACTGTGCTCTTAGGGTATATATAAAAGCTCAGAAATGGTTTGGTGCTCAGATACATTCATATCTTCCTCAGGGTCAAATTAACTGGGAAGAAATTTTGATGGGATTAAACAAGGGCATATGAAATACAGGCCTAAATTTTGGTTTTGGCACCTGCCATCATGTGGTATGATCAAAGCCCTGAGCTGCAAAATGCTCAAGACTGTGGGCTGCAAAGAGAAACCTGCAGACATCACCAGAGCATAATCCATAGTGTTCTCTGCCTGGGTCTGGAGACACAGGCAAAAACTGCTGAGAGCATCCAGGAGCTCTTGAAGCAAGGTGTGAGAGACAAAAAAAATGTCTCTAGTAAGCCTGTCTCAGTTTGAGTCCATGTTCTAGGTAGTAGTGAAGGTCAGGGAGGGGGAGCTGGACACATCCCTCCTGGTCAGATGCCATAGTAGCTACCAGGCAGATCTGGTGTTCTGGCCTGCAGCTCCTCATTCCTCTCTCCACTGGCAGTGGTCCAGTTGCTTCTAAAAATAGTAGGTGTTACAGATGCTCCTGTTACCCCTGCATGAAGGATTGGGATCCTGCTTTGTGTGGGTAGAATTACAGTCCCTGAATACAGGCAGAAGCAGAGCTCTAGGAATCCACAGGTTTGTGGACATTGGTGTTTGGAGCACCCAAGTCTGATTCTGGAGCTCATCAGCTGGCTTATATATTGTTTCTTCAAAGTGTGGGAGTGTAGGTTTTGCAGGTCTTGTAATGCAAATTTAAATTGCATCCAGCAGGAGGGTCTGGCGTGCAATATGCCATTAGGAAGGCTTGACTTTTTTCCTTTATTTTGAGTTCAGGAATTTGTATAAAGGGCATCCAGATTTTTGGAAGGAAATAATCCTCAGATTAAATTGTTAAAGTAGAATTCTTTTAGGAAGACAGTTATTTTAATTTTTTTTTTTTTTTTAATACACTGGTCAATTTGAAGTTGGTTTCATTTTTACCCTTACCTTTTCTGTGCTTTGCTATTGAAGTGGTGGGTTCTGGCAGAGTATTGTGTTTAATCCTTTTCTGTTTGTTCTTTCTGAGGGCTGCTATTTTATAAAGTCAGACAGAATGTTTTGTTAGCAAACAAATGGGAAGTATAAAGCAAACAGCCCTTCCTTTCCTAATAATGCTTCCATTATTCTTTCTTATTCATTAGATAGAATTTTATGTCATGGGCCAAACTGGAGTTGATAGTCAACTGGAAATGATAATAATGTCTCAGTTGTGGGAAATGGATAAGGTTACTGAATAAACTTCTTAGTCTGTAAGGTGCCTGGTGTCTTCTTGATAGCATTTTGTCTTTTCTTATAACTTACTGGCTTTTCTTACTGCTATTGCAACACTTTATCTTTTTTTTTTTTTTTTTTTTTTTTTTGAGATGGGAATTTATTGTTCTGATAACATGATACCTTAAAATTATTGGAAATTGTTGGTGTGGATTATAAAGAATCGGGTTTTATCAAGTTAAAACAGTTGGCTACCTGTAATGAAGGCAGTATTTAGTTTCCTGTTTAAATACTAAAAAAATATTTATATGGCCACAGAACTGAAAGATCCTGCTTGATAATCTAACAGTACTCTTATGAATCTGAATGCAGATATAGATTCAGCTGTTAACCTGAGTATCTCATTTTACTGGATTATTGTACAAAAACCTGGATGGCTGTATGCAAGTTATTGAGATGTACAGACCTGTTTTCCTTGAGAGTAGTTTCAAAGTTGCCCCAAGAATTATCTGCCTATCCAGTACCTGTGGTAATTCACTTTTAAAATAACAAAGGCCTGGGTCAACTAAGCTTTCACATGTGAGAAATTATGCATGTAAAGAGAAGGATGAACCAGCTGCTTCAAAGGCATCCATTGGATCCTGGGTGAGCAGAGCAATGAGAGGTATGGTGGTACAGACAGGAGAACTTCTCTGCTTGTGTCTCAGTGTCATGCTTCAGGCCCCACACAGCTGCTGCCTCACTTCCCCAGTCAGATGGAAGAGGCAGTCAGAAGGGTAAAAGTGAGCAATGTGTAATGAGAGAAAAACGGGATAATAAGTAAAGCAAAAGCCATTCATACAAGCAGAGCAAAATAAGGAATTCCGTCGCCACTTCCCATCAGCAGGCAGGTGTTCACCCGTCTCAAGGAAAGCATGGTTTATTGTGCATAATCATTGCTTGGGAAGACAAATGATGTAATTCTGGAGGTTCTTCCTTCTACCAGCTTTATATCTTGAGCATGATGTCTCATGGCATAGAGTAACCCTTTGGTTAGTTGGAATCAGATGTCCCACCTGTGTCCAACCCCACCTTCTTGTGCACTCCCAGTCTACTCACTGGTGGGGTGGGGTGAAAAGCAGAAGGGGCCTTGACTTTGTGTAAGGATTGCTGAGCAGTAAGGAAAACATCCCTGTATTATCAACAGTGTTTCCAGCACAATTTCAAAACACCACATACTAGCTACCAGGAAGAAAATTAACTCTATCCCAGGCCAAACCAGCAGACTCATAATTAGCTTCACATCAATATTAACATCAAAAAATGTTAGATGCCCTGAGTACAGGCTCTTACCCAAGACCATACCGGAGAATTTTGTGATGTTTATCCACTTCCGTGGTGTTCTGCTTGCTAGAAAGTGAAATTTATTCTGTCTGCTAGTACATGGTAAGTAAAGAGAATTGCTAGTTTTTTGTACCTGATGCTAAAATAAGATTGACTGTTCAGAAAATCTGAAAGACCCCAAGGACTGTTAGGAGTTGCTTTGACACACTGTTCTTTAATCTTATCTAAACTAAACCAAGCAGGAAATAAAATTGCAATCCCTCCCTAATATGAGAGACTGATTGCTAAGCTCTTCAGGTAGTTCAGTAGAAAACTTGGCATTATATCTTCAGATTGCCAGTACTGTAAATTTAGCTTCCTTTCTGCAGGTATCTGCATCTGTGTTGCTCTGTGAGGTTTTTTCTTTTTGTATCATGGCCTGAAAACAGATAGGCAGTGCTGCCTTAGAACAGTAACAGAGAATAAACTTGTCTAACTGATGTAACTAATTTGTGTAACTAGTTCAATGGCATACAAGCCATTAAAAGACTTGTGTGCGAGGTCAGTAATCAGTTTTTGCCTGGATAGTATTTTCTGTTTAGTGTGAGAAAAGATAATGTTACATTTATTACCACTACTAGGAAAGGTGAGCCTCCATCTCTAGATGTATTGTTGAAAAAATGCCATTTTTCTGTTCACTCGCTCTTCCAATAGCAAAATCAGAATTGTTGTGTTAGGTGCTTGATTCATTGGGTTGCAACGGTTTGGGATAATCATGGTTTACTCATGGAAACTACGGCATTCTGAAAAATTGGTTATTCCAATGCTTATAAAACTTAAAACCAAAAATCCTCTGTAGCTGAGGTATGATTGTTGGTGGTTTCAGACAGATCCCTGGAGAGCTGAGTCTTTGATGGGACCAAAACATCAACTTTAAATGTTCAGTTAGTGACCTGTTAATGTTTTGTACTTCTTTGTGTGAGGCTGCATGCAGTTGCTTCTTCCTTCTACTTCAGTTAACTGATTAGACTCACATAGGATCTCACATAGGCTTTTTTATAGGAAACAAAAAATACACGATTCTAGGCTGTTTTGTTGCTTTATGCTTCCATCAAAATTGTCCTAATCAAATTAGCATCTCTAAGCATGTGTTGCCGTTCATACATCTATTAAGTCATCTCCATCTTTCAGACAGGTCAAACTTAATGTAATGCCTGGCCTGTTTGGGCACTTGATGATCACTATAAAAATACAGAAATATCTGTTAAGCTTTCATAGTGACTGTAGTTTGAATTTTGGTGTCTTTGTAAACTTAATTTGAAATTATTCTTACTGTAGCTTCATGTGTATGCTATGGCACGTGTTTGTTTTCTTCATGTTACTGTGAAATTGTTGAAATAATTTCTTCCTTTGTCAGTTTGTCCAGCAGTTGCAGACTTTTGTTCAGTTCTGGTTAGTAGAAAAAAACTTGTAAGAACTATAAAGAACAAGTTCATATTGCATTGAAAATACCCTTTAAGTTTTGATTTGAAGGTTTTAAGGCCACACAAATATAACCCAGGACCTAATTGGGATTTAGTATGTCTACTGCTATATAAGAAATTGGAGATCATCTCAAGATAGACATTCTCTTCCCTGTTACCAGAGATAGTTAGTTTTATCCAAAATTTCAGTCAGCCCACAGGAGTTATTCGCCACTCTCATTTGCTCCTTCAACATAAAAAGGATGATGCAACAGCTATAACTCAGAGATTTAGCTCTGAATCTCTAGCTGAATCCTTGGTCATCTTGACAACCTGTAGCAGTTTCTTTCCTGTTATCTTGGATGTATAATTGTACCAATGAGAAATTAATTTTGACGTACTGCTAAGATTTTGCAGTATGTATGGATTAGGGGTCAAAGATCTCAAACATACACAACTGAGATCATATGCCTATGGTAATGTGATAGGGATGCTCTTTTTTTTTTATTTGTTATCAATGTATTACACTCAAAAATGCATGTTTTTACAGTTCTTTGTAAGCATTTATGTTTTCTTGACTCCTGGTACAAAATTTTGGGTTGAAAAAACTTGCTTGTGTCTGCAAGTTATTCTTATTCAATAGAGCACTGTGCTGTGTTTGCATGATGTCATCTTTCAAAATCATCATCTGCTGTGATGTTAGTAATTGAAGAGTACACTATAGGGGCTTCACTTCATCCATGTTATGGTTCTTACCTATCTACCGTAAGGCTTTGCAGTAGTTACCTGTAGTATCTGTTGCTTTTGTATGTGGATAGTAAAGCATACTTTGAATATTGCATAATGATGTTCTCCAGCCTCTTCTTGGTCTGTCTTATGCCCTTAGTCAAGTAAGTTGATAAGCAATATACTGAGCTGATGAAGGATAAAAATCCCAAATTTTATCTTTTGTGGATATTTAGAAAAATTTTGTTTCAAATGTGTTCACTCTGCTTTTGCCTCTTCAGCTTTGAACAGCAGTATTGATCTTTACAGTGCTTTGTGGTTATTTAAATTAGATCCTTAGAATGCAGCAAAAAGAGTTTTTCTGTTTTGGGAAGGAAGCCACCATGGCTTTGAATTCAGGAGCATTTTCTTCTTTATCGCCACTAGAGTGCACTACCAGCTGCTCTGCTACAGCCTCGTATCTTTACCAAAATGCTGATAGTAACATGATAGTTGGTCCTATATAAAATGTCATAGAATCATAGAATCGGCTGGGTTGGAAGGGACCTCTGACATTATCAAGTACGAACCTCCTTGTCACAAGTGCTAATTAATAGAAATGAGGGCCAAAAGAGACTCTGGGAGATGATAGAGACCCTTCTTCCTCAAGACAGTTTACTGTATCTAGATCAGTGCCTGTCAAGAATATTCTTAACTCTTTTTAATCCTCCAGTGAAGGAAAGGCCATGTTTTCCCTAGCCAGTTTCTTCTGCCATTTTGTGACTCACAGACCTGTCCTGCTGCTTTGCCCCCTTTTGCTCAGTTTCACCTTCACTGATGCAGAGTTCTTTTTTTTTTCTCTGTATTTGCTGTAGATAGGCTAAATAGTTTTTAGTTTCTTTCTTCCATATGCACACGCTTTTTGCTTTTAAAGAGTGCTATTTTCCTTGCTCCCACTTCTGTTGTGTGGGCCAGAGGTTTAACAAATCCATGTGGCACTCAAGCGTCGTCAGTGGTGATGGATGCGGGCATCCAGCGGTGAGACAGCTCCATCTAAAATCATAAACTCTGGCACTTTCGGGCTCTGCCGGGCCATAGGATGCTCTGAGGTGGCTTGCTGAAGAGGGACTGACCACAGGGGAGCCATGTGTGGCTGAGACCTGGCTGTATCCATGCTGTAGAGCTTGGCAGCACTCCTGGTCTGGAGGCTGAGGAGGTGGCAGCAGTGGCAGTGGCCTGGTGGTGTGCTGGGGAAGGAGTCATGCCAAACCTCACTGCTTTTGCTGTGCTGTGCCAGACTCGGTGACAAAAAAGTGGAGGAGCACTACTTGAAGCTGAACGACTCTGTTTTTTCAGTCTTTTGCTGTAAGTTGCCTTTCTAGGCTTTTGATTGTTGTTTCCTTTATTCATGGGCAACATGAGGAAGACTGAAGTGTTTCTTTTGTCTGATTTGTGAAGGTATCCTCAAAGGGTTTTTTTAGGTTAGGTTGTTTGTGTAGTGCTTTGCTTTTTTTCTTTGGAGGGGGGGGGGGTGTTTGTGAGGTGGTTTTTTTTTTTTAATTTGGATTTGCAGTATTTCATCTTTTGACAAAAGTGTTGTTATGGAGAAACTGCCTTTCAGACCTGTGGATTCAGGGAAGCTGATACTTTTTTTGTACCTAATTTTCCTATACTTGCTTCAGATGAAACTTTAGACTGACTTGAAGAAGAACACAAGTGGCAGACTATGTTGATGTTCTCAAGCCTGATTTCTGCTTTATAAAATTTAGAATTGGTTGTTCGAGCTTGTCCAGTCACTGTTTCGTGTGCTGAAGCCGGCAGCCTCTGTCTGGTTGGCAGAACCTGGTGTGCGGGAATAGTAACTGGGAGGCTTTGCAGTGTCCAGAGTGGATTATTGCAAGGATTTAAACTGGAGTGTGAGTGCAGCTCCTCCCAGTGGCAGGCAGGTCTGTCTCTGCCTCTGCTCACTTTTACGAGCCTCAGAGCAAGCGGTGTTCTGAGGGGCATCAGCTGGCTGCATTTTCAAAGAGGTGGGAAGGGGTCATCTTAAGCCTGACTGGTAGGATGGGTAATAAGGAAGACTGTCTGTCTATCTGTAGAACCCCTCAGGACTGCCAGAAACATGGGTTTGCTCCCTTATACATCAGTGGATATTGTGTCAAAACAGGTTTGAAAATCAGCACTCATCCACAAAGGAAGAAACTGGCTGTTGTGTTGCATGTGCAAGCACCCTGATTATTCCTGCAGAAAATCTGAGAGATTTGTATTCTCTCCACACAGTTAAACCTCTCATCCCAGCCCTCATCATCTAGCATCATGGACTCAGACTATTGCTGCATGCTGAATTTTATTCTTGCATAGCAAGCCATTGCAAAAGTGGTTGGATAATGCTTCCAGGAAGCAGTGGAGGACATACCCTGACTGCTGGCACCATCTGGTTTTGGCTCTATGCCAGTCCATGCAATCTAGACATTTTTCTGTGCGGTTGGCATGCATGTGTATATGTATGTCTGTGTGTGTGTGTGTGTGTGTATACACACATAGGCAATGTTAATACATAGCACTTTACATTGTTAAAAACTGCACAGGATTTTTGAAAATAATATAATCATTAGACTTGCTCTTGCATTTCAAATTGCACAGGCAGTTTCATTTATTGAATTCCATTTTGTTTCTGCTTACAGTGTTCCCTTTATCTTATGTCCTTAATTGGTAAACATCTATATTCATCGACAGACTTGTACTGCAAAGTGCAAACTCCCCAGCATGTCCTTGGAGATTTTCAAGACCTGACAGGTCTGGATTCAATATTGAACTGTCATATGAATAGAAGGTTAGATTAGGAACCTCCTGACATCTCCATCTATAATAGTCTGATTTTTAGTTTTCTTTTTGTGGGCAGGATGAAAATCTTGCTTTACAGTCAGCAGTAGGGGCCAGAGCTCTTAAGTGCTGGAGGTCTAATCTAATGAAGAGTCAAGGGCTTAGCTTCTACAACTCCTATCCAGTATACTGGTGCACCAAACAAATATGTTTGAAATACCCTATATTTTCCTGTCTCTTTGCATTGGGAGGAGTACATGCTTCAGATCATGTGCACAGTTCCAGGAGAAACCTCCTGGCTCCAGGTATATATGTTCTCCCATATTCTGTGGAGGATATAAAACTTTAAAACAGCTCCAGCATCATTACGGTTGTGTGCTTCACACCTCTGTTACTGTGAGACAGATCGTACTGGCTTCATATCTGTGTGGTTGACTTAGTTCACTTCTATTACATCAAACAAATATTGTTTAGAGCTTTTTTGGGGGGTTTGTTTTTTACAACTTCTATGGCTTTTCCCTATTTTGGCAGTCAGCTGTAAATCATTAGATTACTGAGATCAGTACAGTTCATTTGGTAAGATTTCAAAAAGGTCTGTCAGTCTTCTGTTGTAGTAGCAAGTGATGTGGGTTTTTTTGTTAATTAGATGTTAATGACTGTTGATGTAAAAAACCTACATTTTTATTCTTGGGAGATAGAACAGAACAATGGTGGGCAGACAGAGCAGACTTACCTAAAAAAAAAATTAAAAAGGGTTTCTACAGCACCTTTCTCACTATTACAGGCAAAAATCAAGCATCAGTCCATATACTGGCGTATGTGTGTAAACATATTGTTTTACAGTGTGATAAAATTTACTCCCCCCCCCCCCTCCACATACACACCTTTTGATCCTCCTTTCAGTTTCATGGAGTCAAGAGGTGATTTAGATCCTGAATGACTTTGGAGGTCATCCAGTCCAGACCCCTGCTCAAAGCAGGACCAGTTTAGCTGAAGTTGCTCAGGGTTGCCATTCAGGGTAAGTTTTTAATACCTCCAAGGACAAATAATTCCCCAGCTTCTGTAGATAGCCTGTTTCAATATTTGACTGCCTGTGATGTCAAACTTCTATTCAGAACATATAGTCAGAATTTCTGTCATTGCAACTTGCTGAGAAGAGTCTGCTAGAGACACTCTCTGCAGGATAAATTGTGAGGTATCCAGAGTTAAAAGTCCCTTTGTTACTTTTCTGTGACAGTAAAAGGCCCATAAGATATGAAATTACCTGAAAATGTTTCTAGTCTTTCTTTAAAGACATGAAAAATAATGCATGGGACCTTCTGTAGCTAGTAAATAAATTTAAGCACTGGTATGGTATAAGCTGCTCTGTCTGGTATGAATTAGTGTGGGAAAATGTTTTTCTTCACAGGAGCTGTAGCTTTCAAAGCTTAACTTACTTGGGATTTTCGATTCATGAAGAGAAGTTTGTCTTCAGTAAAGCCAAGGGTAGGGTAAAATTATGGTGAAATATTCTCTGTTCATTGTTTTGTCTGCTGTAAAAAATAGTCTTTCATAATTCTAGAATATGTGCAAGACTTTTACTTGGTCTCTGCTACCTAATACAAAGCAGGCTGAACTCCAGATCCTTTGAATTTTGGTCCCACAGGAGACTTAAGTTGTGAAGGGAGCACAGACGCCACCTCCCATCCTTACCCTCGAGTGCTAGCCAAACTTGCAAAACTCTTAGCAGCCTTCATGGAAAGACATCTGAATCATTAGCCCCTGCTAGTTAATGAATGAGCTTTTTAAAGGGAGCTGGTTTGGGCTGGTTTGGCCGAGGGTCACAGTCTCTTTAGGAATGCCCCATCCCCTTCTTGCAGTCTCTGTGCTTTCATGTGTCCATCAAGTCTGATCTTTCTTTGGACCTTTTGTGTGCTTATGTTACTTGGTATGTGAATTGTGCACATTGTAAACTTTGCCAACTATGACACTTTGCAGTAAAATGAAGGTTACTTAAATTAACACACTAATTATTTCCAAAATATATTTCATAAAAATCAATTTTTTATTTGACATGTTTATTGAAGGGTGCAAAGGTGAAGCTCTGCAGCAAGTTTCTAGTTGTCTCTGGTTTAACTTGAAAAGTAGCTTTCTTATAAGAGTTTAACACACATACCACCACCCCCACTTCATGTTTTTCAGTGAAAAAGAAGTAAAGTTTTTTTTTTGAAACAGGATCTCCTGAGACAGTCATTCAAAAACAACATTTTTGTTGATGATTACTTTAAGTAGTTACTACAGCTACAGTGGTTGGGTTTTTTCGTCCCCCCTCTCCCCCCTTTGGAACCCCAATGTAAAAATCTTTTACGTGTTCGTGTGATGATTCCTATTGCTCAAATTTTGAGCTAGATGCATTTGGAATAATTACATAAAACTGTATTTTCAGTAGACCGTTATCCACAGAAAGATCTTTGGTATTTTCTAGCAAATTAATTAGATACCAATTGCAAATTGAATTTAGAATTCTGTTGCTTTACTTAACATTTAAAACAACACAAATTAGTTACTCCATGTACTTTTTTCCTTTTTTCTCTGGGAAACCACAAGTGCATTTCCAGGGGGGCTCTTCATGCATATTATTCTATTTTGTTCCAGAGCTGAACATCATGCAAAATATTCTTTAGCTGTCAAAGTCTCTTTTTGTAGAAGAACATTACAGCTAGTGATTTAATATGATAGCCAGCCCTTCGTTCTTTAACATCAGCGAAGAGAGTGCTGCTGTTTGTCATCTTTTCATCTTGTCATGGTCTTAAGGAAGATGACAAGCCTCCCCTGAGACAAAGCTGAAGAGCAGCCCCGACACAAAACAACCTGCCTGTCATGATGGTGGCCACTGCTGTGTGGTTGCAGGGATGGCAAACGATGATCTTTTGCAGGATATTTCATGGATGAACCTCATCCTGAGGCTGACTGCTGGGATAGTCTTAATTGAGACAGCTAATGATATTACAGAATGTTTCTGCATTGTAGACTGAGCTGCTTATGAAGCAGTTCCTCTACTACTGCAATTTACTGTCAGGCATTTTTAAGGTAAACAAGCACCAATTTAGTTTGGGTCAGAAAGCCACTGTTATAATTCAGTTTCACTTGCACCAGATCCATGCATATTTAATAATGTGATTGCATGTGAATTTTTAGCTGAAGTTTTGAAGTATGTGCTGATATGCCAGCTTACTGGAGGATGATGAAATATTTAGCAGATTATAAACTTCAGTGGAAAATTGTTCTTTTGGGAAAAATTTAAGGGAGATGCTTCCTTAAATTTGGGTGAACTTTTAAACTTGTATGAAATGCTAGAATAACAATAAAATCTTGAAATTGAAAGCTGTGGGGGGAAGGTTTGAAATAGGGTTATGGGCATCATTCACACCAAGGGGTGATTATATAATGCTTTCTGCTCATCACTGGCACAATATTTTGGCTAAAGAGTTCAATATAAGACTGGTTGACATGTCCTATTAAGACTTACGTACATTGCTTACATGGCGTTAAAGTATTGAGTAGAAAAACTAGTGCATAGTAACGGAAACTATTTTCAGAAAGCTAAGAAAATATGATTTTGAGATCCAGAAGATGACATGGAATTCCTAGAGAACTTCAGCTTATCTGATAAGCTTCAGAGGTACTGTTGGTTAGATAGGGAGACTAATATTTAGAGACTGTCGGGAATGAGTGTGTAAAGTGGTTGGAGGTGCCTGCTCCATGTTGCATTCAGGAGTGACAAGCTCTGAAGAGCATTGTGATAAAAGTCAGGCTGACCACAGAAAGTGGAGAATACTCAGTCAGGTGGTTAAGAGTCTGGGCCATGGGTGCAGGTGATATAGCCAGGTGTTAGACTGTAATACTGGGAGGGACAGTGTTACTCCTTCATGGGAAAGGTCATTGACTGAGTAATCATAGCATAGAATTGCAAAAAAAAGTATTATTTATGTGTTTTTATAAAGTCATTCCTAGCTGGTGAAGTCTAGAAGTATAATGTTTATGTAAAATTAAAACAATGAAGATAGCATCAGTTCAAAAAATCCAAGAAACAAGGTGGGAGAACTCTTTCTGGTGTCTTGTTTATTAAATCTTACTGAGAATTTCAATGCTTGTTCACAGATTGTAAATGTTTTCTTTTAGCCAGTTTGAAAGCTTAGTGCCTAAAAGTCTTAGAATTACTTGAAATTTCTATGTTGTGGAATTTGTAAGAGACAGGATATACCAGGTATTTTGAGGAGTGAATTCTGCAAATCATAACAGCATCTCATCTGTGATGTGGTAGAAGAATTGAGACTAAGACCAAACTTTTTGTGCAGTGAGAGACAGGAGAGGGAAGATGAGTGATGCCACTTACTACACCCGCTAATGAAAAGGAGGGGGGCAGAATTTTCAAGTGTGAATTCTGAGGTGTAAATGGCAAATGATAAATCAGTTGCACTGATGAATTAACTAAAGCATTTAATTTATTTGGAGTTGCTTTAGTTATGTAATGGCAGAGCAAACTGAGACTTCACCTTGACTGTGTCCTTAAGCACTCTATTTACAGTGCTACAACAAATGAAATAAAATGAGGTTTGTGTTTGGGCAGCAACTACACAAAGTAGATGACAGTAGACTTTCATTATGCCCTAAAAGGTCTTGGTGTCATTGTCTGCCTCTCACTGACTCCCAAGTAAATCAAAGAGGGAAAAAAATCCAAAAAACTCCCAAGCAAAGGAAAATAAAATAACAAAACATCTGCTCTAACAACATCATTTGCTGTTCTGTAGATTTTGCATTCTTCATAATGACCCCTAGGAAACAGCTGAGAATCTGTTGTTTGGGATACCTTGTAATATATACATTGCATCACCCATGGGTTGCTTATTAGATATTACAAAGATTCCAGTAGGTGAAGAATCTCTGAGAAAAATGTGTTGTAGGTAAACACCTTCAAATTATGTTGATATAAACTCCACTTGTACTATTATTTAGTTAATAAATGATGACAATAGTAATGTTATACTGGAGTATTGTTTTCTGTCTTCCATGGGTTTTTAATGTTGCCTGCAGATTTTCTGTTAATTAGCTCAAATGTGATTGTCAGTTTTGCAGAGCATGTTAACTTTTCTGTGTGTCATAGAGCAAGGAAAATGTTTTTCTCAAGTCTGTTCAAACCTGGGTCCGAAGTCTGGAGCAAAGAATGTCATGATCTTAACAGAAATGATAAATAGCTGCTTGTTCTTTTGTATCTGTTGTCCAAATATCATCTGCTAGTTTTTTTGCTCATCAAACTATAATGTGAAGTGGTAATCATTTAGGATTCTTGCATATACTTGTATGCTGATCAATTCATCTTAGTATTGCTTTAGGGAGCAAGTACTTTCTGAAGTTTGAAAACCTGTAAGTCTTATATATTCCAAACATGGCTTACAAATGGGAAATTCTGGGACCAAAGATGTTCAGAACTGTAGAGAAATTGAGTACTCTCTCTTAATTCTAAAAATAAAAACCGATAAAAGGCACATAATCAGATGTGAATTTTCAAGATCCTTGTATACATATTTGTGTCCAGGTAGTAATTTTGATTTTTTGATTTTAATAGTTATGTGTTTTTGTGTGGCTTGCTTGCTATGCACGAGCTGCTTACCGTGAAGTGGCTGCAGAGAGGTGTGTGTAGGGAAAACCCACTCTGTGTGCACCTCACTACTTGGTCTTTCACATCTTGATAATAATTTAAGGTTGTTAACATCCAAGTAAATAAGGAGCCTTAAAACACAAGAACTAGTTGTCATTTAGAAGTCATCTTGTTTTGGTGCATTTGAGTGTATCCAGCTTGAGCTCCTTCTGAGCAGGGTTCAGAATATTTGTTTCTGTGACTCTGCTCTTAGTTTTGAGCACTTCTTTTCAGCTGGTAGACTGACTCTGTCATTCCAAACCCCTGAATATTTATTTCTCCTATACTTCTGTTAAAGAAAAAGGACAGAAAACTGCATACTTGTCCCATTAGCTGTTTTTCCTTGCCCTGTCGAATTCAATCTCATTTTCTTATCCCCTCATTATTAATATAGTAAGTAAATAACTTAAGTCTATAATTCTTTACTGCAATAGAGTGCCCTGAGCATTACAGACGTTTTATAGACAAGGAGCAACAAATGATTTTATCAGTATATTGTATGACATCTATGGATTGGTTGGTCTTGAATTGCTGTTAAAACTTTCTTGGTTCAAACAGCAGCTTCCTCAGTATCCTCTCATTTACTTTCTCCTGTTTTTTGCTTGTCACCTCACCATCCACCTCCATTATGTTGATGAAATCAGGTGTAGCATAGCACAGTGATCTAGACTGGCCACCTCATGAAAAGTGGACTTCTTTTTTCCTGGGTTATTTTTCATCCAAATACATTTTCCTTTTCTTTCCTGTCCAACTAAATGGACAATTACACCTCTGTATTCCCCTCTGTATGGCAAGGATAGGGGTTTGAAATGAGGGATAATAATAAGAAACACTGCTGCCAAGATCAGTACTAGGGTTAGGCTATAGCTTTTGAGTAATTTCAAATAGAGAGTGGAAATTTAATAAATTCTTCTGATCGGCTTCTGACACTTTGTTTTCTACAAGTTCTGTAGCATTTGTTCAATGAACTAGAGTTTAGAAGTATTGCAGTTTCAACTTAATCATCTCGAGAACACCCAAAATGTCTTTGCAGTCTGCACAGATTCTTGTGCTAACACAAGGCCAGGGATGACACAGGGAAGGAAACACCTCAGAGGAGAATGAAGTACGTTTCTGAAGCTTAAGTGGTTCTGCTACCATCACATGCCTACTAACCCTGTGGTTACTGGGTTACTCTAGGTCAGGAAAGTTTAAGGTGAAACTCTAGCAGATGTTAATATGCTTGTGCTAGTGTGTTTAGGTAATGTCTTTCATGATGGAGACTACTTCAGTTTTGTATTTTGGCACATACCTAAAGCTTGTGCTGAAGAAGTATCTGTACTGCTATTGTTACTTGTGTGGTCTAGGTTAAGCTCATACATGAGAATACCTCTGTTTCCATGTAGAAAATAGATGGTATGGCATAAAGGTGTATGGAGAAGTTAATTGTCTTTTGTTTTCTGTCCTGGAGATAAGTTGACAAATACAAATGTATTTGATTGTTCAGAAAAAACCCTAGCTATTTATTTAGTTCTTTTTTATCAGTCTCTGATTCTTTAATGGATGAAACTATTAGAAGATTTATTTGGAAATACAGTGTATAGCAGTCATAAATACAGAATGTCCATGTACGTTGTTCCTTAACTACTCGGTGCAGCTCAGGAACTGTCACACTACATGTTTTTGAACAAATTTTGCACTGCATCTTTGTGTATGTGGATTTTTTTGCCACTTGCATTTTGTTAGGTGGAGGTTGATGGAAAAAAAAGTAATTTCTGTTTACCTTGAGTTAGACTGGATGTTGTGTTTTTGTTTCACTTTTGTTTGCTTAGTCTTTGTGGAGGAAACTTGAAGTATCCTCCAAGATGTACAGTTTGTGAAATGCTCACTCTCTCTGACTGGTATCTTTGGGTTACCTTCACTTTTTCTTTTAGCTGGAGGACAGTTTCCCTTCTAGGATCACCACATTGATGATCTCATGCAAAAATGAACGGGCAAGGCTCTTCTTTTCATCCAGATGCACCAACATCTATTAATAAATGTAGCCAGCTTCTCCTAATAATGCCTCAGCTTTTCACCAGATAGTTAATGGGGACACAGACTGTAACACTTGTGTTCTATCAAAATTAAAAATAGATTTTTAAACTTTTATAACCTTTTGGTGTTAAGCTAGCATTTTTCCACGACTCACTTGTACAGATTGTATTAACTGTAGCTGTGGCTAAGGCTGTGCAGAAAGATCTGGACTGTGACTTTAAAGGGGTAATGAAAACATATTTGGCAGAGTACTGCAGAAGGTAAAATTTGTAGTAAATATTTTGCAGTACTATAAGCCTGTAAATGTGGAGGGTGAGGCTTGAATGGAGAAATAGGGCAAAAAAGTCTACTATTTGATGGTTAATAAGAATGTGTCAATGTTATAAGCTTGTATTTGAAGCAGCCAGTCATCTTTGAGTTTTCTACATCTTAAATATAGTAATCTACTCTTTTCCAGCAGCCTGAAGAACATAGAGGATTAGAATAGCTTCATTGTTGTTATGGTTCTTGATTTAACATGAAATACACTAGGATCATTGATCTTTATAAGGCTCTTGTCCTCCTCTCTTGCACTTTGAAATTGACTTGTAAGGTTCCTTATTTTCTTATCGTTCCTATTGGTTAACCAGAAAATGAAGGTCTGCTTTCCTCTATACTCAGACATGCATAACTCTTTTGTATTTCTTGATTTTGGTTTGGTGTGTTATTTTTTGTTGGGATTTCTTTGGCATTTTCAAAAAAATGTTGCTGAAAATCTAAGTTTTATAAAGCTGACTTCTATCTGCAGCTCTGTGAAGACCTAGAATATAGATGAGAGTAAGTTACATTTTATTAAAAATTTAGTAAGTTTGAATATTCTTGAAATTACAATGAACAAAGAGAATTACACTTGCTTTATCGCGTGATTTGAGAAGGGGACAAGATAATTTCTGTATCAGCATGTTGGCTGCTTTGCCTGAGAGCCTTTCTCCAGTTTTGTCTGTTCTTGCCAGAAGTGCACCTTGCTGGATGATGTGATGCTGCTTCCAGTCGTAGGGGAAGGATTGTGGTCTTTGCTGCCAGGGCCAGGTGACATGGCAGGTCCTTCCTGTGACCAAGCAGTGGAGTTGGGCTGCCCATACACAGCAGGCGTGACATTTTCTGCAAGCATCAGGTTCTCATGACACAGGATTTATCCCCCTTTTACTTCTCATCCCTTCTCATTTGCCCCAGGGGTCAGGTAAAAAGTCTGGACTAAGTTATTTCTTCCAATCTGACATAAAGGGGTTGAAAACCACCATTTAAAACTCCTGATTCAAACTTGCCAGGTCAGTGTCATTCTGTTCTAAAGGTGTGGCAGGAATTGCCTGGTTCTTCTTTGCCTCTTATGTAAAAATTACTGTTCTATCAGTGGTGACAATGTGACTGTTCTGAGAAGTTACTTGTCCTCATTCTTGTCTCCATCAGTAGTAATGGAAATAGGTGGCTTTGAAATTCACTGCCAAATGGTGAACGACTCACTTCCTCTGGGATATTTATTACAGGCTAAGGTGTTACAGCAGCTTGCCTCTCTCCCTAAGACATCAGCTTTCTTTTACAGTACTTTGGGATTTTTTTCATTGTCTTTGTTTGAAACTGGGTAGCACTCATAATTCAGTCACCTTTAAAAAGGAGTACCAAGCATAAATTGATAGTGTTTCCTCCTTAAATTAGCAGGTAGCCTGAAACAAGAGCTCTGAAAGAGAGAAACATTCAGTGCTTGAAGGGGGGGTTACTGTTGGGGAAAATCTTAACTGCTTCAATACTAGGTTGTAACTTGGCAGTCAGCTAGGTGCTTATCCCAAATTATTCCCAGAGCTCTAAAGAAGGAAAATCAGCAGCTGCTAAAAAGAGGCATGTGTGGATATCTTTAACAACTTTTACTACTTCTGAGGTAGTATTTTTAGCATACTGAAAATGAGTAGGTAATATACAGCAGTGTGAATTTATTCTTTACCTGAATGATGTGGTATGTTGACCCTGGCAGGAGGCCAGGTGCCCACCAAAGCCACTCTATCACTCCCTTCCTCAGCTGGACAGGGGAGAGAAAATTCAATGAAAGAATGCTGAGGTAGGGAGATATGGCTCACCAGTTACTGGCATTGGTAAAACAGACTTCACTTGGGGAAGTTTAATTTATTACCAATCAAATCAGACTAGGATAATGAGAAAAAAAATCTAAAACACCTTTTCCCCACCCCTTTCTTTTCCGAAGCCTCAGGAAAATTTCTCTGCCTGATTTCTCTGCCTCCTCCTCCCAGCAGTGCAGGGGTATGGAGAATGGGGGTTGTGGTGAGTTCATCATACATTGACTTTGCTACTGCTTCCTCCTCAGGGGAAGAAGTATTCACACTCCTCCTCTGTCCCAGTGTGGGGTCCCTTCCACAGGAGAAAGTCCTCCACAAACTTGTGCAATGTGAGTCCTCACAGGCTGTAGTTTTTCACAAACTGCTCCAGAGTGGATGCCCCACAGGGTCACTAACTTCCTCCTGAGTGGGCTCCTCACCACAGCTCCTGCCTGGAGCCTGTTTCAGTGTGAGCTTCCCACAGGCTCACAGACTCCTTTGGGCATCTATCTGCTCCAGCATGGGCTCCTCCATGGCCTGCAGGTGGATATCTGCTCCATGGGATGAAGGGACAGAGCCTTCCCCCTCACCATGGTCTTCCCCACAGGCTGCAGGGAATCTGCTGTTGCCTGGAGCACCTCCTGCCCTCCTTCTTCCCTGACCTAGGTGTCTGCAGTGTTGTTTTCCTCACATATTCTCACTTCTCTCTCCGGCTGCAGTTGTGTAGGTGTATCTTTTCCCCCCTTAACTATGTTATCTCAGAGGTGCTGCCACTGTCACCAAAGGGCTTGGCCTTCCAGAAGCATCCATCTTGGAACTGGTTGGCATCGGATCTGTTGGACATGAGGGAAGCTTCTAGCAGCTTCTCACAGAAACCACTCCTGTAGCCCCCCCAGCTACCAAAACCTTGCCAAGCAACCCCACCACAAAGAAATACTGAGTTGTTCTATTCAATTGCTTTATAAGCTCCAGCTGTTTTCCTGTGCTGTGTGGAAAACTGTCTTGTAGAGCTGCTTTTTAGGGAAGAGGCAAGAAAGGAAGGGGAAATAGAGACTACTCAGTAAAGCTGTAAGTGCATTTGGGAGGACTGGAGGAGAGCAACAACTCTTGTGCAGATGTCCCCGTATTTAGCTGTAATAACCCCGTACCTCATTTACTGTGAGTGGTTGCTGCTGCCTGTGTTCATGACTCAAATGTAGGCTTCCTGTCTAAGCCAGGAGCCACATGTCTATCAACAGCACTACTTAAGCTAAGTGATTTTAGCTCCCAAGCCAAATTATGAAATCTGTTGTCCTTAGGCCCACTAGAAGAGGCATCCAGAAATCTGCTATTGGATCATCTCCTGCTCTCTCAGGAGACATCCTCACAAGCCCCATACTGATTGCTCTCGTTAGATTATACTCACTATGTGGGCTAATCCTTTTTTGATTTTGGCTGGAAGATGGTAGAAAGGACTATTCTTTTTGGGCAGGTGCTGGAGATTGTTCAAGGTGTGTCAGTCCAGATGAAAATGTAGATATAGTTTCTCTGTAGAATGAAACAAAAGGAATTTAGCTGGTGAGGCAAGACCAGTGGCTGGAGGACTTGGCACCAGTCAAAGAAATGCCAGTAATTTCCTTTTTTTTTTTTTTTTTTTTTTTTTTTTTTTTTTTTTTTTTAATACCCTGCTTGCTTCCTTGCTTGCCTGCAATAAAGGGAAACAAGCCTACATATGGACCTTAGGTAAGAGAAGATGCAGGAGATTTTTGGAAGTTTTATTACAGTTTTCCATAGGATGCAGCTCCTGTGGAAAGATATGTTAATTTTTTCCCACCCTTCTAACATTTTTTTTAGGTGGCATATGACTATGTTGGGATAAATAAATGTTGAGAACACTTTAATCATATACAGGAACAACTTTTTCTTCCATGCTACATCAACTTGCAATGAATATCAAATGGTGTTTTAGCTGGGAGGAGTTCTCTAGCTCTATAGCAAAGCTGAGACAAAATACAGTTGGTATGAGTGTCTCTCTCAGTTATAAGACATAAAGACATCTCAAGTTTGCTAAGTGATGGAGTAGTTCTTAGCATCTTGTTCTCTGCAATTTTCTATCCCGTGACTTCTTTTCTTTCCATCAGGGAGTCCAGGGAGAGGGACAGCGTGCAAGATGAACGCTGAAAATATGAACACAGTATGGAGTTAATGAGAAGGCAGTGTGCATGTGCTTTTAGGCAAAGGGAGCCTCTAGCTCATATAGCTAATGATGATTGTGTATCTTTAAGAAGATATATGTCAGTTCAGCTAGTTGGAAATGTCACTGCATTTCCTGCAGGTGGATTCTTGGTGTTAAGAAAGTAGAATGTCTGTGGTGTGGACTCTTACCTCAGAGCAGGTCCCTAGGGTCTGGGTCATGGGTCCCATTCATCTCTCTCCACCACAAACAGAAGGAAAGGACCTTAAGAAAAGTTGATAAAGCTGAAACCTTCCCTTCTGTTGCATTGTGTCATGGGTAAAATAGGAGATTCCTCCTTACATCCTTCCTATAACTACTTTGAAATCTGTCCATTGCAGGGGACAATGTACTTGTTGCTTGTGATGTAATTTCTTTTTTTAAATTACAAAACTTTATTTTGTTATTCTGGACATGAGAACACAAACATTTAAAGAGCATTTTCAGATCTTTAAGTTAGACTCTAACGAGTGCAGCCAATGATGTTGGAGTCACCATCCCTGGAGGTATTTAAAAGTCATTTGGACCTGGTCCTTAAGGGCATGGTTTAGTAGTTAGGTTATGGTGTTACTCAACTGTTGGACTAGATGGTCTTGGAGGTCTTTTCCAACCTAAAACATTCTGTGATTACAAAGGAGAACATTGTGCATTTCATAGTTCAGTTAGAAACACGAAAGTAACAGATTTTCCCAATAACGTTTTTTTTAGTTTTTATTACAAGTAACAAAGCTTCAATTGGAAGCTCTCTTTTACCTATTTACCTATTGTACTGGTGTATGAAAGGACTCTTAGTACTTTATATGTAAAAATAAAGCAGCTTTTTGGATTATGAAGAAATACATGGCTTAGGTTCAGTTCACGGGACTACAAGTTTTTATTTTAATGAGATTTATAGAATTTCTTTCAGATTGCAATCATCTTAACTTGAAAAGTAATTTCAAAAAGCCTACATTCTTATCTTGTACTAATTTTTGCCTTGCACAAACAAATGTGGATCGTGACAGTATTAAAAGTTAGGTATGTACTGAAAATAGCTGAACTGATTTTTTTTTTTTTTTTTTTTTTTTTTTTTTTTTTTTTTTTTTTTTTTTTTTTGCAATGATTTGAGCATTATCTTGGAGGCTGATTCATTTGCCAGGCAGCATACCAGTGATTTAAAGGTATAATGTAGGTGGTTGCTCTGGACATCAGATTTATTTTCTGAGATGGTGGAACTGGCTGCAGACCGGGCAGTGGAGCTGGCCAGGTCCTGTGCCCCTAAGTCTCTGGTGTTTTTGACTGTCCTGCTGAAAGCTGTTTTAAAACTTGTTCATTTGTTATGGAAAGTATCTTCCATGCTTCTAAAACCTTTAGAATTGCAGCTTCTCTTGCTGTTTTCTAAATGCATAACAAGCAAACCTCTTGGCTTTTGTCAGTTTGAGTATCTGACTGTGTATCAGTCATGTTGTATATTTAGATTTTAGCAGTATGTTTAGACATTTAAACATTACAATTAATTGCATATATTATAGTGGTTTAGCCCTAATTGTGTATTACTAGTCATGCTAGAATGATTTGGCAAGAATATAATTGTGGGAAGGCTTTGTTTTATTTATTTATTTTTATGTGATTATTTTTTCACTAATTGTGTTTCATAATGTTCATATGGTTTCTGTATGTACATCCTTGTGAACAATTAAGTGAAGTATCTCTGTGTCCAAGTAGTATTTCATCCAGGCTCTTTAAATAAGAGTGTTTCTGGCCATTTGCCCATTGAGATTTTGCATACAGGAGAGTCTGGCCATAGCATAGCATGAAAGCATCTCTCCTTTGCATTTTTTAAAATAGAAACAGTCTGTAGCTTGTAATGAATAATATTGCAAGAAAGCTTTATTAGTATGATAAATGTTTCTTTAAACCATAAACATTCCTGCTTTGTTTTTATCTTCAGATTTAACTAAGGCTGAGGAAGTCATGAGAACTATCACAATGATAAAATAGCAGGCATTCTGAAAGGTAACCACAGTTCTGAGGATATTGTCTTTCTGACTCTGTCCTGTCAATGAATATTCACTGAAAGGGTTGTCAGGCATTAGAAAGGCCCAGGACAGTGTTGGAGTCACCATCCCTGGAGGTATTTAAAAGTCATTTGGACCTGGTCCTTAAGGGCATGGTTTAGTAGTTAGCTTATGGTGTTGCTCAAATGTTGGACTGGATGGTCTTGGACTGAATGGTCTTGGAGGTCTTTTCCAACCTAAAACATTCTGTGATTACAAAGGAGAACATTGTGCATTTCATAGTTCAGGTAGAAACAGGAAGGTAACAAAAACAGATTCATAGGAAGCAAATTAATTTTGGGTGAAATGTATCACAGGAAATAAAGATATATTGAAAGTTTTTGAGAAGACACTAGAAAAGTAGAAGAAACAAACTATAGTGGTAACACCAATGTAAAATTTTAGCAAGTCTGCAAGTTTTGAAGTATACTATACTTTGGTGGGGGGAAAAAAAGTTGTTCACCTCTATTAACTATGAGTGAGACTTCAGTCCTGCTGGTCAAAGATAAGAAAAAAAAAAAGTAAATCCTGCAGTGATATTACTTGGATATTCTTAAAAATGTTAATATTGCAGGTACTTATTCTATAAAACTGTGGCTATCAGACACTGGCTCTATCTCTATGTGGCCTGGGATCAATAGTGCATTAAGGAAACAGACGCAAGGAGGGGGAAAATTAATAAGTAATGAATGGCAGGCTTCACTTCTGGTGCTTTATTTCTGCCAAGAATAATACAAATTCTAGTACCTTTGTACTTCCTTAACCCTATTAAACTCATAACCATTATATCAAGTATTGATAATTCTTTCCTTTCCTCTGTTTCTTGTAAAGAAATACACCTGTGTAATCCTTAACTATGTGCCACCAAAGGAAAAAGCTAATGTTTTTATTTTTCAGAAATATGAGTTCAGTAAGAATATTTGTATTAGAACTGATCTGTAGTCTAGTGAGAGACCAGGATTTGAAGCAGGGTGACGTGGGGGCTGCTTTTAACATTTTCTTAGCTTTATAAACAATAGATGCTTGTGGAAAGAGATTTTTATGGTATGCAGGACATGTGAAATGTTGAGCATTAGTTCATGATCCTTGCACTTTAAATCTGTGTATTAATTTTTTTTCATTAGCTCTCTGCTTCCACATCCTGCACATTGCTGGCAAGCATGCATCAGCAATAAGACTTTCTTCACTAATGTGTCTGATATATCTCTGAAATGTTGTTGGTCAGAGCTACAGCTGCTTTTTTTGGAAGTTGGTTCCTTTCAAGCCACTTAAGTAATTTCAACTGATAGTACTTTAAATTTTCTATATAATGTCTTCTTTCGATGAATAGCCGTGTAGAATCAGCACAGGAAGAGCAAAGTCCTTGGCAATACCAGCTCAATTGCATCTGCAGATGAGGATTTAAAATTCTATGCAGCAGACAGTACCTCCAGCAGGCGAGTAAAAGGTTACTGCATCTTTTTTTTTGCTTGTTTGCATCTGTAGTCTTTATCTACTGAAGATTTTTTTTTTAATTGTTCAATTTGTTGTGCATGCTTGTATATAGATGCAACTGGAAATTGATTTAACAGAAAAATGTATATTGAAAGGGCAGAGCAAGGTGAAGGGAGAGGCTCAGTTCAGCTTTAAATGAAGGAAAGGGAGGGGGAGAGAGAGTAAAGGGGAGGGGAGAGAGCAGGAAAGAAATTAAGCTTTCAATGCAGCGTGGAAATGAAAAGTTTTTTATGTGACTGTATTAATTTCAGCTGCTTTCACATCACTTGCATTTTTCTTAACCTTTTGCTAAGGAGGATGGTATTAAACAAGCACTGATAGCTCTATAAATGTGACAATTATCTCAATCAGGTTAAACTGCTGTGTTAATGTGGTACCTACTACTTTCAGAAATAGTATTGCATACCAACATAAACCAATTAAAATGGGCTTTTTAAAATATGACTTGCATTTTTTTTCTATGCAAAAGCAAAAGAAGTATGATGTTATTGCATTAGTATGTCTTGAAAATGAGAACATTTCCAGTAATAAGTTACTAATAAATGTGTTAAATTTGAGAAGTATTCAATGTTTTGAGTGGTGTATACTCCTTTTTAAGGGTTAGAAGACTTGTTTATGTCTAACTGCTCATTTGAATTAGCTTTACCTTTTGTTTTTCTCAGAGTGAGGGGCTCCCATCAAAGACTTTATTTTAGAGCTGCTTATACGATCTGCCCCTAACTTGCTTTCAGAGTTGGTTATGGTACCTTCAGTCATTCCACTACAGATGTTCTCACACTTGTTCTTTCCCGGGTTTAAATTCCTATTGGCTTTTCTTAGTGCTGCTCTCATTCACGTAGCTTTGTAGCAGCCACTCTTTATTTCAGGATTTTGTAGAACCTGAGTATTTCCCAAGCATTCTGACTTCTCAAGAAGACCTCGTTGGCTTTGGATTTTTGGTTTTTTTTTTTTTTCCCCCTCTCTCAAACACTGTAAACAGTCAGCCTCGGTGTGCAGCAGTCAGACAGGTCTTGTTGTTTCCCCGTGTAATCGGACGGTCCCTTTCAGGCAGAAGAGAAGCTTCACAAGAGGTTGGCAGCTCTGAATGTCTGCAAGAACCTGCTCTGAGCCGGGGCTGTGAGGAGCTGAGGATGCTGTGGGCGGGGTGGGGCTCTGGGATGCTGGCGGAGCCTCCTCTGGCCAGGACCCAGGCTGGATAGGCTGTGCTTCTGGGGAGGGTAACACAGCCTTGGAGTGACAAGAGACACAGGAGGAAGAGCCAGCAAGCAGTTGGAAGGCATTGCCATCCCTGAATATACTCCTCTGTTAGACAGCTGCCCCTCTTTTTAGAGCAGCTTACTTTGCAAGGAGGGAGTAGAGGGAAAAACCATACTTGCTTTTTAAATGCAAGGTGTTACATGCTGATGAGACTTAGTCGTGTTTTTTTGAGAAACGCTTCATTTTCCTTTCTGTTTAGCAGTCTTATTCTCAGGCAAGGAGCTGCAGAATGAGGCAGCTGGCCAATTTTGAGTGTTTACGGGACAGTACTGGTCCTAATTTCTTTAAGAATAAACTCATCTGATCAGCAAGTCAATGTGTGGCTGTGGCTGCAGCATTATTTCTTCTTTAATGAAGAGGCTGGGCTGTTCGACCTGCTGCTCCAATCTTCTGTCTTGCAGTCATACATCAGAGCAGTTGCAGAGACTATCCATTGAATGTCTCAGTCAGCCAAAGAAGGTAACTATATTTTAAATTTTAACTATATACCATTAAAAGGATGCTGTATAATTTGAACTTAAAAGATAAAAAGACAAATTTCAGATGTTCTTAGCAGTTTTCTTGACCTTGCAGTAGCTATCCAATATCATTTTGCCATTATCAGGCTGTGTAGCAATAGAAATGTGCTGCAGTAATTGATTTTGTAATAGGATCAGGTGATTTACTGGCTGCACTGACAACCACTTGCTTGCTTGTTCTGAAACGTGGAGCACTCTAATAGATGTTTTGATTGCAGCTCTGAGTTGCTCTGAAACTGCTAGATGCTCTAAGAGGTAACATCTCATTTGTCAGAATAAACTTCTCTAGCTGTATTCTTGAAAAACATTGGAAATTCATTAAACTTTTAAATACCGCTTCTTCAAATTCCAGAGTCTATGTAAAATCCTTTCTGTGTAGAATTGGAAATCACCGTAGTCAACTTTAGGCATGTCAACTTCTCCCCTTTCCTGAAAGCCACTTAAAACACGTTAACACATGTGCTTTATGCATTTCCTGGGAATTTGGTCCATGCTAAACATAATCTTAAATCTGTGCCTAGAGTAGAGTATGTGACAGTTCTTTGTGGATTACTATTAAATGTGTTTTTTCTCTTAATATACTGTGCTTTGGAACAAGATATCTGTCTCTAATTCGAAAACTAACTAAATAAAACCCATTCTGTATCAGATTATGGATTCTACTGTTAGAAAAGAAGTCATTAGGAGCTGTGATCCAGTGAAAGAATCTCAGGAGCTTACTTAGATCTACCTTTTGGACCAAGCTCCTCTTAGAATAATAAAATTGAAACATGTTAAACTCTTAGAACTTATATGATATGTAGTGCTCCATTCATCTTCAGGTTAACTGGAGATTAGTATGAGCACAGAGTATGTTACAAGTGGTTATTAATAGTTTATACCTAATTCTTTTAAAAAGTCGTTTTGTTTTGGTTTGGTTTTTTAAATCCATTATTATGCCAGAATAAGCTCATACACTTTGAGTGCTTAGTCACTGTTAAGTGACATAACGCATAAGAATGAACTCTTAAAAACCAAAACAAAACCATTGACTTATTAAAAATACCTTAGTTGCTGTGCCTATTTTGGAGTGAAAAATGTTAGGAGGAAATTTTAGGAAATGTTAGGAAATTTTAAATTTTTTTCACCCTTTATACCTCAGAAGGCCACTAAAAAAATTGATTCCCATTCTTATAATTTGTTGTACCTTTTTCCTAATCAGGAGAATAAACTACTGTTTCCACATTTTTTCATGTACTCCATTGCTTGACATTCAGATTCTTCTCCGCTGTTTGTTCTGGGTTTGTGGTTTTGGGTTTGTTTTCTTTTCACTGTGAAGTGAGCAGGAGTCCCCTTGCAGCTATAGATTTCTATCTCACCAATTTATACATTTGAAAAGGAACCCAAATTCCCATTTCTCAAGCGTACAGTGTGTTTTTCAGTTTGTAAGAACTTGGCCATGGTTTTGGTGTAGTGGAATGAGCTCAGGCATGTTTTTTGAACCTGAAGAGGAGTAGTGTTCAAGGGTGGTAATGATAGTAGGGGGTAGCACTTCACCAAGCTCGGGTTGAAGGATTTATTTAGTGATTCTTGAGTTCAGTGATTTGACCTTAAAAAGGGGAGGCAGGAATCTCAGTGTTTCAACTATTTACTTTAAGCTGCCTTAACAGGTAGTAAAAATGCAACTATCAGCTTGAAGAGAGAATAATCAAAAATCACATCCATTTAAATGTTAACTTGATGAGAAAAATAATCTTAAATTGTTTGCTTTTATTTTGGTTTTGGTTTTGTACATTTTTCATAAGACTTGTTTATACTACCTGTGAATTTTGCTATTATAACATTGTGCATTATGAAAGTACTTGTGAGAAAGTTGATGAGATCTGCTGCTGTATTTTCTGGTTCTAAACACATTCATAAAGAGCAGATGGATAATGCTCTGAGGTTTAAGAGGAAAATTTTTGTAAAAAAAAACAGTTGGAAAGAATTGCATTTTTTCAGATAATATGGAAAGCAGGCTCTTACATAGTATTTTTCTGTGTACAGAAGTTAACAGCAAAGCATAAAACTCCATTAAACTGTAGCTAGGGTAAGGAAGAGAAAAGGGCATTTCTGGTGAGTGGTCTGTTCCTGGATGCTAGTAAATACTTGTAACATTTGCTACAGGAGTTGTACTTATGGAGCAGGAGTAACAGAACTAACTAAATTGTAGATTCAGAATCATTGACACTGGGTTTGGCAATCTGAAATTCCATCCAAGACTTGTCAAGATGCAATCCGGTGCGTGTTGGTGACCCTTGGGTGACAGTGCAAGGTGTCCCTGCCTGTGTCCAGTGACCACCCCAGTGTCCAGTCATGGATGGGGCACCTGGGGCACCTGGGCCTTATGTACAGGGTGTTATCTTGTGTCATGGCACCTCAGGGATGTGCTAATTAACCAAAACCAGTGCTTTGCCAGATGTCAAATGGGAGTTTTTGTCGCCTTATTCAGCCAGAATGTATTTTTAGCTCATACACTATCCCTGAAAAGGTCTTAGTTTCTAAAGAAATTGCCATGAGAATGAAACTTAGAGTGTGTGTGAAACATTAGCCTAAACACTACAGTAAAAATCTGTATTAAAATCACAAAGGATTTATCTTAAATGGTATGTTCCCTGAGGAAAATAAACGTTGGTAATTAGTCTGCAACATTTGCCAAAATTGGTTCAATTGTAAGCACCATTTAGTGGGATGAGTTTGTAGACTTAAACTGTTGCATGTTAAAGTGTTGCCCAAAGTGTCAGTGAAACGTATCTTCTAACAAATGAATTTATTTTAAAAAATTGAATTATATTGATTTTATAAAAACTGATTCGTCTAATATACTTTTTACTTGCTTTAACAGAACTCTTAGAGGTGTTTCCCAGAGAAATCCTGAAAAAATGTGTTTCCTAGAAGGACTTTATTTTTTAACCAGTCTACTTTAATTTGATTTTGCTGAAATGTGATGGTAATAGGTTTTTGTGTACAGGTGCTGTTTTGTATAGCCATATTATCTTATAGAGGAACTGGAAGTGTTACCAGATTATGACTGCTGGTTACTGCATGTGGGAGAAATATCATACTTGTATTTACGGAGCTCTTAGCAAAAATTTAGTGTAATTCTTTGTCATCCTTTAAAAATATTTCAGTCTTCTGTTTGTGAAGTTTGAATATTTTTGCTGTATCCTGTAAATGGGACGTAGATCTTCATTCCCTTCTGACTTAGTGATACGGATTGCATTTGATGAAAAGTTGGACATGGAAAACATGTTGTAATAGCATTGTCAGTAGAAAACATATGTTATAATGGTGTCATCAGTCTCCACTGAAAGCAGAAGCAGCTCAGCCTCCCCAGCTGGGCTGGGGCAGGGCTCAGGGTGTCTCTGCTTTCACTTGGGCAGCGCCTGCTCCAAGGAGCAGATGGTTTCAGGGGAAGAAGCATTTCTGGGGCCCATTTCTGTTAACTTGGTATGCCTGCTGTCTGTGCCATGCTTGGGGGTATTTGATTTAGGGTAAGGAGGAGTGAGGCTAGAAAGGATGAAACTTTGCACAACTGTGGGAGTGACATCTCTAGGTTAAGAGTAAGTTATTTCTAGTGATATTAACTCATGAGGGTTGATGATCCTGTTTCTCATGCAGAGCTGTGGAGTGAAACTTTCCAGGAGCCTGCAGTGTGAGCCACTTACTGTTTGTGAATGCCTGTGTAGCTAAAGACAAAAGATAATGTTCTGCTAAACTTGTTCTCACTCTCCCTGACCTTCCAAATCAATAGAGGGCTTCTGTACCTGATCACTTAATGGAGAATTGACCAGATTGATTAAAAGCTTCCCCCCTCTTCCTGGTTATTTGAGTAGGAACAAATGCTAGTTTACTGGTAATTGCAGATTGGTTTAGGGCCTCTTCTAACTTGTGTTAAGAAAAACATAATAAAGCTAAGAAAAATGAATGCATCTTGCACCTCAAAAATTTGTCAGGTGTGCTCATTTTATAAGAATGTTGAGGACTGTGTTCTTATACATTTGGTCCTCATTTCAAACTGAAAAAGTACCTGTAGTGGAGAAGAAGAAATATTAAAAAATAATTGGACTCCTGCATGAAATTGGAGGAAGACTTGAGGAAACTAAAAATGAGATATTAAGGGGAGAAGCACTATATTATAAGGAACTACGAATTAAAATCAGGCAGGGATTTTATTTCATGGTGGAAAATCTTACTGTGAGTTGCTGTTCTTATTGTGTATGTATGAATCTTGCACAGCTGCTGCTGCTGAATCACAGTTTTGGTTTTGCTTTTGCAGATAAGGTGCAATGTGTGTGTTTTTATATATTCATATATGCACACACACAAGAGTAATAGTTGGGATTTGTGTTTTCTTGTTGGTTTCCAGCTGCCATCCAAACTGCTGGCATTAGAAACTTACTATGGGATTTCGATGTTAGGCTTCATTCTCTCAGAAATAAAATTTGTAATAATGATTCTGTATTTTAGGTAGCAGTCCTAGTGTGTCTAAAAGGAACCTGGTAACTCCCACGAGGCTAAATTTAGCACTGCTAAGAATAATTGTTAAAAGGAAAAGAAAACTAAAAGCCTTCTTTTGGTAGGATGATGAGAAAGGATAAATCTAGATATATCTAATAAAACAGCACAATTATGTCTCTTTAGGTCAGGACCTTTAGTTAATTTAAGATTACTTCTTATAAATGGATTTTCATCTTCAAATGTTATATTGTATAAATACTGAAGCTAAAAGTTTCTATCTTCCATTTCTTGTGGAGATACCTGCTTCCCATACTTTGTGTATGGCACAAAGGAACCAAATAACATGCAACAATGACATAAAGTATTTCAGCTGAGAAATCGGGCATATTTTGGAACTTTTTCTGTTGTGCTATCTTACATCTACTTTCTTGCTTAAGAGGTTAGAATAATTATGAGATAATGTACAAGAGAAGGCTTTGCTGAGTTCCGCATTTGGTGGCCTGGCATTTTGATGAACAAATGTTGATTTATGGGGTGGTTTTGTTTGCTGTTGGTTTTTAGTTTGTTTTTTTGTGGTGGTGTTTCTCAAACTGCCCCTTCTCTGCATAGATGGGCTGTCCTGTCTTCCAGCAGCTTAACACTGAGAGTCAGACGACTTTCAACAAGACAAGAGGACACAGTCTTAAGTTGTGTCAGGGGAGATTTAGGTTAGATATTAGAAAGAATTTCTTCACGGAGAGGGTGATCAGGCATTGGAATGGTCTGCCCGGTGAGGTGGTAGATTCTCCGTCCCTGGAGACATTTAAAAAGAGACTGGATGTGGCACTCAGTGCCATGGTCTAGCAACTGCAGCAGTGGGTCAAGGGTTGGACTTGATGATCTCTGAGGTCCCTTCCAACCCGGCTAATTCTATGATTCTATGATTGGGGGAGAGGCTGAAGGGGCAGGATGCTACCCACTCAGAAAAGATGCTGTGCTGAAATCAGAAGGATAAAAGGGACTGTTACTACCCCGATGGATAAGTTTAAATAGCAACAGACCTTAAATAATCAGGAGGGAGAGAACCTTCCTTGGTGGTGTTTGGATGAGGTGGTGAGGGTGCAGAACTGGGAGGGAGGAAACCTTCTGTGTGTGAGAGACAAGAGACTACACTGAGGAACCGAGCAAGGGAGGGGAGAGGACAAGGAGATTTTTAAGGTCAGAGGAACAGTCCTGATTATCTCCTCAGACCATCTGCATAACACAGCAGGGGGTTGCACCCATGCTGTAACCCTGAGTTTGAGGTTCAACTGTAGCAGTACTCAGAGCTCAATTGTACTGCTTGTTCTCTCTCTGCTGCGCACTGTTCCGTACCACTAAGCGTTCCGTGCATTGTCATCTACTACCTCAGTAAAGATTCCTTTCTATATTAGTATTTTGATTTTCCTTGGTCTTTGTCAAGCTAAATTGGTTTAAATTTTTTTTTTTTTTTTTAAATAAATAGCAGTACATAATTTTTTCCCTGCTGTTGGCAAAAAGGAAAAATGATGACAACCCAGTAAACAGTAACATTTTGTGGTAAAATGCTATTACTGCCATCAATGTTGTCATTATCAGAAGAACAGCAATTTAAGAGGTAGCAGAAGAATTTCAATGTCATCTTGCTCAAAGCTGAATTTGGGGGACAGGGGGGAAAAAGCTAATTCAGAAATAAGTGCAATTTCCCAGAAGTCCTAATTAGGACTAATTGGGATGGTTTACCAGAATGGCAGAGGTTTTCTTCATCCCAGCAGGCTGACATCACAAGTCTTGATTTGAGTGCAATCACTCTCTTACAAATGGTATTACAAGTGTTACAACACAGCAAATCCTGTTAATACTATTAAAGACTATGAGATTTTGGGGTTCAAATTAAATAGTGTCAATTTTAATCAAACCAACTTATTATAATCAGTCTTAACTTTTCCCTCCAGCTCTCCCCCTCAAAAAAGGGTGCTGTTTACTCATTAAATCGCACAAGACAGCAATGAAACATGAAGAGTGAAATCACAGACCAGGTTGCTCAAAGCCCCGTTCAGCCCAGTCTTGAACACCTCCAGGACAGCTTCTCCACGTGGCAATGTCATCACAGCAATAGAGATCTTCAGATTCTTGAGCAGCCCTAACACTATGGCAGAAATGAACATGTGTGCCTGGCTTAACTGGTTTGAAAGGCCCTCCAAGAAACTTCTTAATACTCGTAGCTTAATGTTCCTTCTGTGGATGATTTCATGTTGCTAAATGCCAGACTTTACTTTCTGGGACTTTGTGCCATGACTTAGAGCCTTCTGACTTTCAGTTTTAGTAGATGGTATTCAGGGACACATCAAGAATAAAGTAGATACAGTGTGAACCATTCTGGTCCTTCTTGAAACACTTTTAGTTATTAAAAGATACCTTGAATCATCTTATCTATAGTCTGCTCACTGTTTTGCTAAAATGATTGCAATGATTTTTTTTTTCCTTGTATATTATTTTAAAGCTTTTTGTTCTGAAGCATTCAAACAGTTGTTTCTCCAGCTCTGGTTTTGTTCCAGTTTTAGTAGCATTTTATCTGTATCCTTAACTATGTTCCCAGTCACACTGTAGTGCAAGAAAAACAGAGAATTCAATGTCTTGGATTCTGCTATGTTGCACTTTGTGGATAGTATTAGGATTAAATTGTGCATTTAACAACTTGTTCTCCACCAACTTTTTAAAATTTTAAAATCCAACAGTTTTTTAAAATTAATATATATGATTTTTTTTTTTTTCCATAAGAAGCCTCTTTCTTTCCTTTATCCTCCCTGTTGAGATGTCACTGATGGTATTGTATTGATCCACTAAAAAGGTTTGCAGTGAAGCTTTTTACTTGATGTAGGCTGTCTTTTTAATTATAGCAATGCCACTATACTGTACTGAACTCTGTAGTTAGGATTGTGTCAGCACTTACATCTTAAATCTCTCATTTTTATCAGCAACTTCATACTGACAATAAAAAATTTGCTTTGAGGAAAATCATAGCAAGATCTTAGCTTTCGGGGTGAGTCAGTAAGAGTTCACTGTATTAAAAATTATTCCTATGAATATGAGTTAATGAAAGGTTATAATCTTCTCTTTTGCATACACATTTTGAGTGTCTGTAATGCTGTTTTCAAAATATTTTAATATTTTGAGGCTTCTTTCGTGTGATACTGCCATTCACCATATATAAACCAGAAGATTTCATTGGCCCCTTCTCTGGGCATCTCTAAGGGATCTACAGTAGCTTCTGAACCTGCAGACCTCTTTGCTTTGTTTTGTTGGTTGGCTTTTTTTTTTTGCTTTTTTTTTTTTTTTTCTACCCTTCCTGCTTTTCTTTGCCTTCTTTCCAGCCTGCAGTGTCTCTGAGGAGGACCTACTGTGAATGACGGATGATTGTCTGGGTTGTATTGTGTTTGCTACATAAGGAAGTGAGGTGTGCAGAAGGGGTAGAGGTTATTTTCTCCTTATATTAGAAACATAAAGCTACTACTCCAACAGATTGCTTGTAATATTGCAGACTAAGGCTGCTGGAAATGGCTGTGAATTGGATATCTGTGCTGGCTCACAGTCCACAGCACAGAGCTGTTCCTTAGTGGTGGGGAGAGTAAAGGAACAGAACTTGTTTTTTCCAGAGTGGTGTTAGTGGTAGGATCTACCCTCTGCACAAAAAGGTAATAGGGCACTCAGCCTGCATTCAGTTTCTTCCTTGTCCCTTTAAGAATGTAAATGCACATCCCTCCTTTTTCTAGAAGAGTGCTGAGAGATTCTTTTGGTGGGAGCATCTTCCAGCTCTCGTGTGGTGTGTAGGCCGCTGTTTGATGCAGAATGAAAGGGAAAGAAAGCAAGAAGGAATAAGATTTTGAAGACTTAGTGTACTTTGCCCTGAGTTTGGGGAAGAGGTGTTGGAGTACCAGTATCTGCTCTGTTATTTCCAGATGTCTCTCAAAAGTTTGACAACTGTGCAGAAAAAGCAGGACTGAAAAACAGCTTTGCCTCCTAGCTGATATCCTCATGATGACTGGTTAGAATCCTCATCCCTTCTGTTTTCCACTCTTTTTGTGGAATGCTGTACTTGAACAGAGGGAAATAACTGGCTTCAGTCTTCATATTTTGCTCTGATAATATGCATGTGTGTGTTTCTTCATTTCTCCTCTAACTGAGCTGGCATACAGAGCTTTACGATCTTTTGACTTCCATTTTGTTTTTGCGTTAAGGCCGCGTGTCGGCCTGGTCATTGGGCCTTCCTGGGATGGGAAAATGGTGAAGGAAAAAGAAGCATAATCATAAAATCAATGATCAGCACAGCCAACTGGTGATGGGTGCAGCAAGTGAGAACAAGAGGGAAGAAGTGTAGTGCCCCAGAAAATATATTTGAAAAGTCATACATGTGGATTTCACAGGAGTTTGGTACCACAGGGGAGTTCAGTGTAGCTGACCTTGCTGAAGTCTGTGCAGGTCTGTATGCAGAAGGGAGGCAAAGCAACTCTTTTACCTTAAGCTTGTTGTGAAGACAAAGGAGTTAAATATGAAATGCACGTATATACCTTAGTATTGAGTAACATAGAAAATATGTGTAGTAAACTATAAGCTGGAAATTTCCACTGAGTAGTGATGGTGGAAAATTACCTCACTAAATACATCTTCTTTGCATCCTGTGATCATGTCCGTGGGCCCTGAGGGCAAAAATTGATATGTAAGAGACTGCTGTAATGCATCTGCAGGAAGATGCTGGACTGACAAGACAATGATGTTCATGATCTTTGATTTACCTTCACTTTTTTAGAGCCAATTTGCAGGGAAGTATATCTAATAAACCTCACTGTATAAATGGAGAAGGAGAGCCTGAAAGTTGAAGAGGCTAAAAGTCCCTCTTCAGGCCCCTTGCAAATTTAAACATGGAAACCAAGTGTCCTCAGACTGTATGCAGCTTATATACCCACTTGATTACATCTTCTCCACGTAGTATTTCTTTTGTGTGGAAAGCACAAACAAAAGTAATGTCTCAAGTGGCTGAAAGGTAGCAAAAGGTTTATATGGGTATTTCAGGTATCTGGAAAAGCTGTTTCCTACTTCCTATAGCTGGAAAAACAAGGTACAAAGAGGATAGCAACTCACCTATATTCTCAGATCTGGAACTGGATTAAAAATTACATCATATTTTTATTTTCTTAACACTTTTAAGCAAAATGGTCTCTGTAGCCTCTTCTTTACAGAAAGATGGACCTTATTGCTTCAGTTTCTTTTGTGCCACTTATTCACAAGTACGTGTTTAGCATCTTTGCCAACCGTTGGGGACTGTGTGCCAACTAATGCAGCTGTCACTTGATTATTTTTTTTCCCCAAGCTTTTTGGCTCCATCTGCTTGCCTGGTCACTTACATTGTTTGTTTTCCACTTCCCACTGTGCTGCCTCCCAGATGCACAGTTGTCAGTAATAGTTTGTACCTCCCCCTCCCAGTCTCCCCAGAGGATGTAGATTATACCTTTCCTTCCTCCAAATGCCTATGCCCATACTAACAATTCAGGATGGAGAGTGGAAGAGACTTCCTGAACATGTCATAACTTAATGTATACCGAAGCATTTTCCATCTGTTTTCCACCCACAGCCACAGATATTTCTCACAATATCTGGACTGATGACAAAAATGTTTTTCTTGAGCAAGTTTTGGTAAGGTGTCATAAATTGAGGAAGAAAGGAAACAGCTCAGACAGTATGGACTGAGTGATAGTACAGGAGCTGGGAAAACAGTTCTGTAATTTATTTCTCTTAAAGCTATAACAGCCTCTAATTTTGCATGGTAATTTTCTGATGAAACATTGGTCACTAATTCTTTTTCCTACATAGAAAGATGCCTCGCATAACATGAGCGATTCCAGATCTTAATACGTGTGAATCGCGTTGCTAAGGCCATGCAGGGCACCAGCGTTCGTGTGGTGAGCCAGCTGAGTTTGAAACAAAGCGGGTTGGCAAGCCTGTTTAACTTAATTTAGGTTTGTAATGTGGATAGATGTTACCTGCTCCTCATGTCGGTTTGAGGTTCAATGTTATTTATTTATTTATTTATTTTAATTGTCAATCTCAATATGTATACATCTACTTGCAGTTGACTTGGAGTCAATTTTTGTTTTGGACCTCAAGAAAGCAGCAACAAGTGGCCATTGTGAACTGATGAAATATTGTTGGTCTAAACTGTTCTCTTTTTCCATTTTCTGTGTCCAAGATTTTTAATCTTGCTTATGTGTCCTTATACACTAGCAGCTCCTTTAAAAATTTCTTATCAGATTGGAACTCTGCCTATATGTCGGTTCATTTTTGAGTACTTTGTGTATCTTACTTAACATCTTGCATACCTGGCACTTTTTCCTTCAGAAGAATAGGTATTTAATGTATTTTCACTTCACTTCATCTTTGTGGTGCTTCTAAAAGCACAGAATTCTGGGGAAAAAAAAATAATACTGCATGTACGAATAATTGTGATCCTGAAGAGACAATGCCATTTCCCAGTTTGCTTATTACAACTATGGAGTAGTTTTTCCCAGCCTGAGAATTTCCTGGCCATTGATGACTTTAGCTTCAATTATTTAGCCTTTCAGAAGAGGCATCTTTCTTTACAAAGAACATAATGGATTTTTGTTTCAGTATCAAAGGCTTCCTCAAGCCTGTTTTATACAGCATACAGTTTTAATCTTTTTGCTGTGTTAAAATGTTAGTTGTTGACATAAAAACTTTGTAATTTTTCTTCACTGGTAGTACTCCACTTTCAAGTTCCTTTGCAGTCTTTTACCTTTGTAAGAGAGTAAACTAAACTAGCATCCTTCTATCTGTGGAAAAAGGTAGGCGAAGCATAGTGATTTTTATTGGAAATTACATATGATATTCTGAGCTGTGGCCAGCAAAGGTAGTAAAAATGACTTGGGTTTTGTAATGTTTCAGATCCTATATGATCCCATGGCATCTAAAAAAATCCCTAAACAAGACAATGGCCCCACTACCGCTGAACAAAAAACAGCCATGAACCTCGTTTTGAGAGAACAAAGATACAAAATATGTATTGATATATTAGAGACATGAATTCATTTTATGGTAGTGACTATGCTTCCTCTAAACACACCATGCCAAATCTTGTACTGTAGCTATTGCGTCACATCTGAGGAAAGGGGAGGAGATGGGACCTTGAAATTAAGAGGAGTCTATAATGTAGAGCAGGTGTTGCTTTCCTTTAGAGAGTTAAGTGCTTTTACTCAAAGACCCTGGTCAGCCCATACACAGCAGGGTAGTCTGGAGTTTTCTTACACCTATTGTTTATCTCCACCTTTGTTATGTGTGGCTAAGATTAATCTCTTCTTGAACAGAGAAGATTCTGATATTTTTTTCAGACTTTACAAATACAGGGAAAATTAACCGTGAAAGTGGAACTCTGAAACAGGAGGTAAAGAGTAGAGCTAAGGGAGCTCTGAAGCTCTGGAACAAATATAAATAAGACATTTTGAGGGATTTAATCTATGTTTAAGTCTGTATAAGCTTCGTCAGGACAAAACATTTTGAAGTTCTCGCAACAAAGTTTTGATAAGTATCAAGCACCTAAGATCTCATTTGATGTACTGAATATGCCAGTAGCAGCAAGTGGGCACAAAATTTGATCACTTTACAAGTCAATAGATAAGGCTCTCTCTCTGTGTTAGTGCAGAGTGGGTGTTTGTGGAATAGTGGGTTGCAGAAGTGCTAAAATCCAGTGGCATGAGATTATTGTAATTTAAGAAACGGACTCTTGATGTTGCCTTGTCTGCTGATGTAAGAAGCACCCTTTTAAAATTTCCTTTGTGTGTTTGATCTCCACATACTGAGTGAGGTGGATGATATTCTGGTGTGTGTCGTTTAACTTTGACTCTCAGCATTATAATTCTAAGTGCAGGAACTACAGAAAATAATGCACATAACAAGTACCTGCTTGTGGGAATAGCTGAGAAATAAAAAGGTGATGACAGTTCATTGGCTGTTACTGATTTATTTTAGCTGTTTCATCTGAAAAGATTTGGTATTAGAACAAGTGCCTTTAGAGATGTTTGTGACTGATTCCATGGGCAAGAAAATGTAGGTAGTTGAGTATTCTATCCTGTGCCATCACTTGCAGAGTGATGACTACAGTAAATGTCCTGATGACTTATTATATAAGGTGTAATTAGGTGACAGATGGTGTCAAAATTGCAGCTGTAGTTGGCATATTTTTTTTTTTTGAGTAATGACACGCTGGTGGTTTTGCACTTGATTTAGCCACTTCTATTTACAAATAGCAGATTTTGTGCATTTACTCATGCTATTTGAATGCAATTATACTTTTGGTTTTAAAAATCATGTTCTTAGATGGTGAGTTAAGATACCCTTGATGCTGAGGAAGTTATCAGGTACTACTGCTATACAAATTGGGGCTTCTTTTTGATGTGTGTATACAGTAGTATATAGGCCATCTACTATAGTAGCAGCATTAATATTTTTAGAACTCTTAAGTTTCCATAGTAAAACTTACTACAATGGTAAATATAGGCAAGCATTTCTAATACATGAAGGCTTTTGTCTTCTCATTAGTTGGTTTATATTAATGATTGTACTGATGTCTGGCAAACTGCTTCTGGTATCAGGCAAAATCTGTTACAAACAGAACATTTTCCTTCATTTTCATGCCAGGATTGTAGTACAATATTTGGATTTTCTAGGTGGAATTTTAAAAACTGCAGGTCACAATTAGAGGGCCTGTTGTTTATAACCTTCTAGTCTTGAATTTGGTTTTGCTGGTTTACTTGGTCAATTGGATCCTGTTGAAAATCTGTCAGGCCAGCTCTGAATAACCTGACAGCTAAGAGGTTCATGTTTTGTGCTTTCTCGTGATATGAAACTTTGGTTCTGTTTTAGCAGCCTTTATTTTCCAGGATTGTACGTAGGTTTACATGAACATATGTTGTGTATGGCAAATAAATGGAGTGTAAAGGGATGAAGATTTTGAAAAAAATTCTTCTAAACACTGCAGCTGCTTTAGACATTAATTAGTCTAGTTGGTGAACTTCACTGGCTTGATTTAACATCTTGTTTGTTTTCATTATGAAAGTCTTGTCCTAACAGTATCAATAATATTCTGCAAGGACAGTACCACTTGGACTCCCTTGATCTCCATTGTTAGAGACGCTTTAAACATTATTAAATTAAGGGATTGAGTTCTTGGCCTTTATGACAGTGTTTCTCTTCTGGATGCACAAAGCCAATTCATCTTAAAGCATAAAACAAACAATCAAGTACTAATGTTATGAAGTGTCCGTTTCTGCTTGTTTCAGCGGTTACTAAATATAAAAATTGATATGCTGAAACACTCCTGAGTTGTTGTCTTTTCCCAAACCCTGCATAATAATGCACAATGTACATCAATAATGTACTTTCTTGGCTACAGGCACTGGACAGATCTGATCCTGTTTACTCTATATCTAGTAATGAATTATCTATAATTCGTCTGAGATGTTATACTGTATAATTTATTCTACTTTTAACTTTTTCCCAACTTGCTACCCCTTTGTGCTTGCTTCACTTCTAGCTTTATGCTGCCATGTCTGCCTGAAATATTCTCTTTAGTGACACACAGCTTCTAACATCACCTTCCAGTTTCTTTTGAAAACACAGTCTGGTGTTTTCCAAACACTGTCAACATCCAGTCCCACTGTCCTGTGTTAATGTTTCTAATTTCCCTAAACAGTAGTGGAGGAATTTATAAGTGGCATATCCATCCCATTGCAAGCAAGTTATTTATTTTATATCTTGATTTTGCATACAACTTCTCTTCTTTCTCTGAGATTTTCAAATTCTGTTCTTTAGGCATAATAAATTATGGGCTTTGCAGTACAAGAATGACTTGGCTCATTTAATAAAGGTCTGAGTGTGTTAACAGTGGGAGATCCTAGTTTTGGTATTTGTCAAACCTGTACTTGGAGAAAGGATTAGCTTTTTGAAGGGCAAATGAAAGCATCTGCATTTGGGTTTCATGTTTATGTACTGGGTATGAAGTGTGCTGGTAACTAATTTGGAAGTGATATGTGCATATTGAGAAGTAAGCTCTGTGGCTGTTCTACTCCTGCAGGTCCTAAAGACTTGAACAGACTTTTCAGAAATGTGCTGAATCCATGGAGCAGAACAGAGTATTTCAACCATGGGGTATTGTATAGTGGAGATGATACATCTAATACTTGAACAAGCAGGGATAGATTCATTTCCTAGGTCATTTTGTAGGATATGTTAGCACTTGGAAAGATCTGTCAGTCTTTCTTACCTCTCAGATTTTCTTTCAGAAGATAGGGCAAAGCTTTTACATGCTACTTCATTACCATTTTTCATTGCCACCCCTACTGTCTTCCATTACTGCTGCAGCATACAGTCAGAGTGTGTGGTCCTTACATAAGCAAATAAATGAATGCTCAAAACCAACTGCAGATACTTTTCAGAATAAACAAAGAATCTTCTCAGACTTTTCATTGCATCAGTAGCAAGTCCTTTATGAAATATGGACACATGACCTATAAATGTTGTTTTTTGAAGGTTTTGTGTTAATAGCTGACTGATTCCAGATCACTGTTTCAGTAGTGTATGGCTACCAGAAAAGGACAGATTCAGTTGATGGACATTGACTTGTGTTTTATTTCTTGTTGTTTATTACAACATCTATAAATATCAAAAGTCTGTAGGTGGTCCTACTTTCAGTTGTGATCTTTCTTGTTGCTGCCTGTTGATGAGGACTTTGCAGCATGTATTCCTGATTAATGGCCTTGTACTTTGTGGCTAGAAATTCCCGATTCTTTAATGATATTAAGTTTGTTATATCTTCATCAAGTATCTTACCTTCTAACCTCTCCCTCAGATCCCTGCTTTCTTTAAAAAGCAACAACAATAAAAAAAAAAAGGTTGGGGGGTGGGAAAGTCCTTGGTGTTCAGTTTTTTGAAGGATGTTCTAACTACAGAAGCACCCACCTCTCCCACACAGTGGGAACCACTGGGTTCAGTGGATAAGTTTCAGCACATTCTTGCTAACCTGGAAAGTGATCCAGGGGTGGGTTTTTTTAATAGGTTTCAGAGGCTTAGCTTTTCAGTTTCTCAGTTTTGGTCATCAGCTTAAATGGTTTAGCTGTCTTGTCTGTACATCTCCATCTTAGGCTTTCCCTGTGAATAAACTGATCACTTTTTTTTTCTACTTCTTGATAAAGACTGCTGGGGCAAAATTGTTCTCTTGCACACATTTGTAGAAGTGAATAAGCTCCCAGGCAGCTATCAGTAGAACACGAGGGCATGATCTTAAGCTCTGCCAAGGGAGGTTTAGGTTAGATACTAGGAAGAAATTCTTTACAGAGAAGATGATCAGACATTGGAATGGGCTGCCCAGGGAGGCGGTGGATTGTCTGTCCCTGGAGGTTTTTGAGAAGAGACTGGATGTGGCACTCAGTGCCATGGGCTGGGAACCATGGTGGTAGTGGATCAAGGGTTGGACTTGATGATCTCAGAGGTCCTTTCCAACCTGGATGATTCTGTGATTCTGTGAATAACAAGAAGTGGTAGAAGAACAGAAGATGACGTGAAAGAAACATAATGATAGTAAAAAGCCTTAGAAAGATCTTTTTTTATAGTTCCAGTGGTGGATTACATATGCCCTTGCATGGCACATGTCCTTGAATCCACAGCTAAAAAGATTGGTGATATCTTTATTTATTCTTTCGAAGTATTTTCAGACTTGGTTTATGTTTATTTAAACTTCTGAAGTTATTTTAACAGCTTAAGGAAGTTAAAAAAAATAAAATCTTTAAAAACTATTTTGGGAGTAAACCACTCTGGACAGGCAGTAATTTTTTGGTGAATATACCATATGGATATATGCACGGACTTTTTTTTTTTTTTTTTTTTTCCTTCTTTTCTTTTCTTTTTTCTTTTTTATTCTTGTGAGCTTTCTCAGGGTGCTTCTTTATCAAAGTGACTGCCAAAGAAGCAGGAAGTCCACAAATTAGGGTGATGAGATAGGATCTTTCTGGTGATTCTACTTGACCAGTACTCTTTTCTTCAATATTTATTAAACAAAAACAATTTTTTTTCCTGTAGAAAATATTTAACATTTTAAATGTGTTTACAGCTTGTTTTATGCTTAATTAAGAGAAGTGGTAGCAGTTCATTGCTAAGCATCACTTGTGTGGTTCTTAGGATTTCTGAAGGTGTGTCCCAAACTGTGTAGACTGTAGGTGCCAGCTACTTTGTAAGACTAGGGCTGATATCCTGGATTCAGTGTTGGTGGGTCTTAGCAACATGGGGGAGTTTTGGAACAGAACAGGCTCTGAATCTAAAGTGAACTACTAATTTCTGAGGTGGACATTGTTGGGGTGCAGTGGGCTTTCAATTCAGGTTCACTTGGGCTGATCACAGGTTACAGCTGTGTGCTGCCTGCCCTGCTTCCCTGCTGAAGGAGATTCCAGCCTTTAATCTGTTGGTGGAACTGCTCGTGCGAGTCCTTCCTAATCTATTTCAGGCAAAATGAATCTGCTTAGCTGAGAATTTAAACTTGTAAGCTAACCTGGCTCATTCTGACTGAAGCGGATTAGTGATGCTTATGTGCTCAGGTATGCCAGGAGATCTGGTTGGATGCAGTGATAAGCAGGTTGGTTGTGGGAGGCTAAGCTATGCCCCAGGAAGAGTGTATGCATAGCCCTCACCTATCCTGAAATTTATTTTTTGAAGTATGTGAGTCCTCTGTTGCAGTTTTCTCTCATTATTCAATGAGCTAGAATTTCTCTTCAATGCCTTTTTCAGTCCTAGTATATATCTGGCTATAAAAAGTTTAGCTAATATTTCAGTTCCCACTGGACTTGTAAGCACACAAATAAGGTAAAATACCTACTAAATGATCTTACCAAAATATCTGTTAAAAAACTGCTGTCTGACTTTTGAAGTCTATTTGTTGTATCTCAAAAGTCCTGCTAGCAAATCGGTTCAAGCTTTTTTTCATATTTCAGAGGTGTCACCAAGTTCTCGTGCATAATTAGGATAATTTCTATGCAAGCTCATAAAAATCTCATGCTTTCTTGAGGTTGGTAAGGTGGTTTCTACCAAGTCAACCATTTCTTGTTGATGGGTGGTGCCTGCATCTCAGCTGCTTAATACTTCCATGTTGAAGTATAAATGATGAGGCACTCATCATTCAATCTTTGTTCATTCACCAGTGGCAGAAAGACCTAGACCATCCTGCTGCCCTCCTAATGTGAGTTGAGCCTTTTTTAGATGTTATGACTCTTCAGAAAATGTTTTCCTGAATAGATTCTGCCTTGTAAATTTTATCATCTAGGACTGAATGGATGTGGGATCAAAATTCAAAGTTGCCATCTTCTGTCCGCTTTTAACAAGTCCCTTAAACAGTTTCAACTCTGTTAAGATTCTATTGTGGTGAGTCCTAGTGCTGAACCTGGCAGATGTTGCTCCCAGTGACACCTCCCAACCCAGATGTGCAGCTGGCTTCTCCCCCACCCATCCCCACTCTCCTCAACTCAGAAGATCAAGGGATTCAGTACTTTATTTGGGCAGTTTATAAAAAGTGGCTTTTGATCAGAAATTCCAAAAAGAATCACACTGACCAGTACTTTTAAAATGGTCAGTTCCTCAACAGAGAAGCCACCTTTGAGTGTATGAGATGCTGCTGACAGCAGTCACACTCCTGAAATAGTTGGTGCTCTGTGTCCAAGTAGTTATTTCAAATATTAAAACCTGATACCAGGAGCACCTAAAAGAGCTGGATGATTTCAGGTCAATGACCACCCATGAAGAATCCTTGGAAGGGTATCTCACTAGTGTCTCACGAGTAAGTGCAGATCTGTGGACCTCTTGGTGCCATTACCCCATGTTAGCTGAAATACCTTCAAGGATGGTTATGAACAATATGAGAATAGGTTTCAGTACGTGAGCCCTGCACTACTGTAAGTAGAAAGTATGTTCTTTCCAGGCTTTGATAAAAATCTGTGTAATGCCACCAGGAAATAAAAGCTTTTCTTAGAGCTTAGTTTCTTTCCAGGGTTCTTACTGGATGAAGACAGTTTATTTGCTAGGTATTTACCACATGTTAAGAATGATAGGATGGAAATGTTAAATCTCAGAATCATAAATACCTTAGAAGGTTCAATTGTATTTTTTGTACCATTTTAGAGTTCATACTTGATCTTTATTTCTGTTGAACAAATAGTTGACTGCTATATTGTGGTGGCAGAATTGTGATTTCTGAGGTCTGGATGGAGTGGTACCATTTGTTAATCAGCCTTGCATTTGAGGACGTGGAAGCATACATTTATATTATAGGAAAATATTAAATAGACACAGACTTGATAGATGACTTGGACTTATTTCCACCATAGCTTGTATTATATTGTTTTCCTCAGTGGAGGACTGGACATTTTGGAAGTCTGATCCTATTTAGTGAGGGAAGAGCCTTATGGTTACTAGGAGTCTTTTTGAGCTGCTGTAGTGAAAATGGTACATTTTGCAGATTTCAAGATATGGCTGTTATAGGACATAACCTAATTAGCCAGGTTTTCCAATAAGAACAAATACAGATGCTCTAGGTTTTATGGCGTGGTTGCTACCAACAATCAATGTGTTACTCAGAAAACCACCCAATCTGGTATTCTATCAGTAGAAACAGTTGTAGTGAAATACTACTGTTAGCAGCTGGACTGCTCCACACATTACAGGGTAGCGATAAAACCATGTTCTGAATTAGTTGGAAAATGGCCTCATTTTTTTTCAGTCATTTTAAGTCTTGAACAACTTTAATAGAAAATAAACAACCAACCCAGAAATGTGCCTTGCTTAGTCAATGCATCCAGAGCTCTCTTCTCTTGTATTGGCAGGGTTTGACTTTTCACACTCCCTTCCCTAAGCTATTGTGTGTTCCTTGGCACACAGGAGACTGAGCCTGTTGTCCACAGATTGTAGCATTTCAGCTGCTTTGGTTTTCTACCTCTTCCCAGCAATTTGACAAAGACTCCTACCTGAACATCAACACACACTTCACTAGGGCCTGAGCAACTTTATCTACTTGCTTCAGAAAGATAGCAGCCTGTCTCCAAGATGTGCCAGGCAGCTGTGTGGTGTAGCAGGTGACCTTTGTGAAACTGTACTCCTGATGTACCAGCAAGGGCTGACACCAGGTTTGGATGAGGAATAATGCAGTCTGTGTGATGAATAATGCTGATGCTGTTTAGCACTGCTTTCTGGGAAGAACAGTGATCACTCCTTACCTGTCTGAATCTGCACCCATGATGCCCTTGAAAAGTCAGAAATGTAGGTTGGTCTGCAGTAAAGGTGGATTGAGGCAATGGCATTGAGGACTTCCTCTTTGCAAGTGTCTCTGTGCAACAAGTTCACTCCTTCAAAGAAACTGCCCTAGCCCTGCATGCAGTTCCACATAGGCATGAGAAGTGGTGGCTCATACATGCCAGCTCTTGGTGGACTGGTGGTTTGGTGAGATTTCTGACAACAGTCATGTTTGGATCCATAATGGCAGTGATGAAGCATAGCGTGCTTTTGTTGTTAAGTTGCTGGGTAGGTGTTTATTTTGCAGTGGTATAAAATCTTAATTGGTCCCTTGCTGTTACCTGTTCTCTGCTGGCAGGGTGTAAGGTCTGCTGTCCTTACATTAATCATTCTTAATCCAATGCTAGCAGCATCACGTTAAGGCAGGTAAACTGGTGGGCTTATGCTGATTTGCCTAATTTTGTCTGGAATGGGTTAGGGAGCACTCAGATGACTTCAGTGAAGCTTCACTGAAAATATTATGTAGCATAGCAGTGGCAGTATCTTGAGTGACTTTGGTTTCTGAAAAGGATTTCTCTACAACCTTCAACCTTTTTTTTTTTTTTTTTTTTCCCCATTCAAATTATAGTTCCAGTTTCAAATTTTAGGATTACTTATGTTTGTGCAGGTTGGATCAGTATGTCTTTTAGTTGGTAGTTCAGGAAGATCATCTATGTGTTCACCATATCTGTCATCAGTGCTTTGCTGTGTTAGTCTCAGCTCTTTTTACTGTTTATATTCACACCACTTCTGTGGTGTAGCAGGAACAGAAACACAGACTATTTAGTTAATGGCTTCGTAGGATTTGAAAAAAAGTGTGAATGCCTGCCTGCCACTAATATTGCAGGTCACCTTACATTCTTATCTAGGCACCTACTTTTACCTCGGGTCATGCAGATACAAAAAATTTCTTACCTGATGCCATAAATAGTTTGGCCAAGCGAATTTAGATGTCTGTAGGTTGTTAGGGAAATGCCCTGCTGCTGAAGCATACTGCTTAGTCAGTTACTGAAATAAGATTCTCAGAGAACCATTTTAAGGGCATTAAATCAATAACAATAATTGCAACCATTTCCATTTCTTCAGTGGAGCCTGCTAAGAGTCTGTTTGGGCTGGGGCCAGATTCTTTTAGACAGGTTAGGATATCATCTTCCTTTCAAATCTGGCAATCTCACATGCTGTTTGTCAGCAAGTGCCTTGTTGTTCTACAAGGTCAAATTTTAGATCTACTGCCGGAAAGCTTCCCTGTGACACAGAAAACATAACACTTGGGAACCAATGTCTGGTAAGCAGTGTTCTGGAGATGTTAGGTTAATGAGAAGGCTTTTTTTTTTGTTGTTGTTGTTTTTTAATACCATGGAGAGACTGTAATTGTGGGTTTTTGCTTTTAAGTGACACATCAGGAAGGGGAACTTACTCTGCTGTGTCCCAGTAGTGTGTGACCTTGTTTTATTCATTCTTTCTCCTGCTGAAGATACCAAAAATGCAGACAGACCAAGGTATTAACATATTTCAGCAAGTCTGGTAACTGCTGTTCTCTTTCTCTCTTTCTATTTGTTGCTTTTATTAAAAGGAAAAAAAGTGCAGGTCAAAGGCTTGTTATCAGATGCTGATGCAAAGGCTCTGAAATAAAGTAGATGACTCCAAGTTCATCTTTGAAAATATGGTGTTCAGAATGGAGACAATATTGCCCAGCAGATACTGCACAAAACCTCATTGAATGTACCCAGCTGATCACTCCATAAAATACAAATTGCAACTGTGGAGAGATAGGCGTTCTTCATGAAATGTGTATTACTCCTTGTTCTCTGAGAGCAACCTCACAGGAATAAGGCCAAGCTTTAATTTTTTTCTGCCAAAATGGTAAAATCCTAATACAAAATGGGTATTTTTGCATGAAGCATATTTTCTACACCAACCTTATCCCCAGCAACCTTTTCTTATCTCAGAAATTCAGTTTGTAACTTTGCTTAAATAAACAAAATTAAGAAATTATCTTTGTAATATAATACAGCCTTTTATACCCAGCTGTATTAACTGTTCTAGTAGAATGACGACTTTTTTTTTTTTTTTTCTTCCTACCAATTAGGACTATATGACAAATTAATATTATAGGTAATCATTCTTCAGCCTTTTTTAAAGAACAGAAAACTGAAAATGGTAAATAGAAGTTTTTGCAATAGCCTGGAATAAGCATTATCCACTATGGATCTGGAGGTAGAAAATGTTGATGATAGCCTGGCAAGACGTGGAGGTTTTGTTCTTTTTCCCCTCTCTGTCATTTCCTGGTATGCTTTGAATAATATGGAAGGGCTTGGGATTTTTAAGTTTTTTTTTTTAAAGTGTATCGTTTGGATTAATTGATGGCTATGTCATCTCTGGTAGGTTGCTAATTATTCTTACAATAACCTAATAATCTTCCCTAGAAAGCCAGTCTCATGCAGAAGCCTGTCTCAGAACAGAATGAACACATGGCACTTTTCATGGCATAACTTGGAATGTTTCTCCTCTACTTTTAGACATTATCAAGACGCTTTTTTGAAAATACTGTTCTGTGCCTTTAAGCTTCTTGGGAGTAAAGGGAACTGATTATTCTTGGAGATGAGAGGTAGTATAAGAGTTTCTTTAAAAAAGGTTATTTATTTTAAAACGCTTTTGATCATTCAAATACAAATGTTCTCAATAGTAGTTACTGCTCTTCATTCTCACTTGCCTGAGCTTCAGTGCTACTTGTCTTTTTCTTTTTAGCCTCTAGAATGCTTTTCAGTGTAAAGGGTGTTTCCATCTGTTTGTGTGCTGTCACTGTATTTTAGAGCTATCTCAAAAAGCTCTAAGGTAGGGGAGCGTCTAGTACTTGATGTTAATTTCCTGCCTTTAAACATAACTAAATCAAGTTCAATTTAAACTTAATTGCTCTTTGTCTTTAAAGTCTGTTCCACCAAATGGGTTAAAGGTGACCTGTTTTTTGGTCTGTCTTTTCTGTGGTGTGTTCTGAGTTCACTTTATTTCCCCTCCCGGTCTTTGCAGTTGTGCTTATCTGTCTCTTTGTGCTGAACTTCTGCAGCATTTGAATTGGAGATTCAGTCCAAGAATTCATGCTACCATTTTGCCAGAAGCTGACACCAGCCATCTGGTAAAATTACAATTCAGTGTCAGTAAACCCCATAATTTTGGGAAATGTACCTCAAATTACTTTTCCGATTAGTGGACAGGAAAGAAATGGAGACAGAGAAGTCAGTTGGATACTGTGTAAATCACTTAGAGGTTTTCAGACCAAACATCTTAATGGCAGCATTCTTGCTGCCAAATGCTATTTTCCTTTTGCCTTTAAAATAGTTTGCATTAATAATGAGCAACTCTGCTAAGGAGTTATTTATGTATTGCTCTTCTGGTACAGCTTCACAGAGCAGCACCACACTAGTAGCAGGCTGAGTGACCAGATTCGTAAAGCAGTTTAGCATATTATATTCCTAAGGTCTGTAGGTTTTCCCATTGGAAGTGCATCCCAGCCTCAAGGCTACATTCAGCTTTGTGGATGCTGAAGGGAGGGGAAAAAAATAATTTTATATATATATATATATAATATATATATGAAAAAAAAGGCTGTTTTGGCCATACCATCCTAGCCTGTGCATTATGCCCAGTGGTTGGTAAGAAAAGTCTGCACTGGAACCGGGCAGGTTTTGCTCAGCAGTTTAACTCATTTTATCTGCATGTCACTGGGAGCGTAGAGGAGGTGGCAACAGCAGCTCTTGGTTGTGTGTATTTCCAGGAGAGGCAGGCAGCTTCCTGCACCTCAGTAGCTGTGCATGTGCTGCTGCATGTTCTGCAGTTGTTGAACATATGTGTTAAACTAAGATGGAGTATATTTCTAATTTAAGACTTCAAGTGTCTGTCTTCCTAGGAAGACAGGAATTTACTAGGAATTTACTGTCTTCCTAGGAAGCTATTACAGTGAGTAATTATCATCACAGTTAATTCCATTTGGAGTTTTCTTATTCCATCAGTCAGTGATGGGATCTTGCTTCTTATCTATTGGATAAAAAGTGTTCACCTAGATACTTGGGAAAAAGTAGTTGTCTCTGCACAGTAATCACATTGTCTGTTTAAGCAAGTGTTACAGGATGGTTGCTCTGGACTTCAGAGTTGATTTCTAGTTTCTTCAGCTGGTACCTCTACTTAGAATGTGTGTTAACTTGGTAGAGTTGTCCATGACACAGTAACACTCCAGCATAGTTAAACCAAAGTTTACTACTAGAAGGTAATACTGGCAGTGTCATCTTTACTGTTCCTCAGGCTTCTTTCCTATGGATGAAAGGCCTTGAGCTGCATAAAATCATCCTAAGCAGCACTTGTTCCAGGCAGCTGGGGAGGTCCCCATGATGATGTGGTAAAACTGACCACGAGAACTTCTTTTACAGGGAATGGAATATTGATGGTCTGGTTTGGGGGCAGAAAGGCACATACAGAAAGTGGAATGCAATGCTTAGTGCTGTGGAAATTTTGGGGCCAGCTTGAAAAGCTATCATGACTACTACAGACACAAAAACCTTGTTCAAGGGCTTTTTTATCTCCTGTTGCACCGTAAGAGGATTTGTGATTAGCGTGAAGTGAGAGTTGAGAAGATTCTGTTTGTAAATATCTAGTCTGAGTAGGCATGCAATAACATCTTTAAATTTGAAGGGAGTATATTAAACTGCCTTTCCTATTTTTCTAATCTGAGAATTTTCAGCCCATATGCTTCTCTACTAATATAACTGAATATACTCTGTTTATCTTGCTGTAAGGATGATCTAATGTTTGCTTTTGGCAAGAAACTCTTCCTTGTTAGTATGGGTAGAAGGCATAAATTACATGAGACCAAAATGTTAACAGATAGAAACAAGTATGTTTGTGCTATATTGCTAGCAATAGTATTATAGGCTTCTTGTAGTAATCTAATCTGTGAGAACAACAGGTACTCCTTAACTATGTAAGGTAAGAATTTTTTATTTAGAGAGGCAAAAATTTCAATATAGGAATCTGAGTAATGGTACAATTGTCAAAGCAGGAGGGTTATGACAATGTAATAGAGAATTGTGTGCTTTCCTTTCCCAGGACAAAGGTCCTTTCAATGAGAAAATGGTCACTGCTTGACTTTAAAGATTAAGTGGAGATACGGAGGATTATAGGGAGGACTTGCCTGTTCTGTGTTTAATAGTTGCTGGAAAACTTGGCACCCTTCAAATAACTCTAAAGCTTTTCTATTTATTTTTTTCAGCTTTCCCTTTTCTGAAGGGAAGAGAAGCCTTTCATTTGTCACACATGATAGTTACCTTGTCACATTTTGCAGCTTTATCCTCTATGTTGAAAGAGTTATTATTAAAAAGGTAAACCAGCCATCTTCTATATAACAGTCATTATTAGTCTAACTATTGAAAATAACATGATTGTTTACATGAACACAGTAAGATCAGCTGTAATACTGATCTCCTCCTACTCTGAATTGTTCTTTCCCATGATACCTTTCAACACATTTAAATTATTTTATTCCAAATTCTGTCCATTCACTCTTCTTGGTGGAAATGTAACAATGTGGAATTTAAAACAGTGACTTTTGTACTTTTGCTGTTGGTCTTCGCTTTCAAGGAGCTAAGAAGCAGGAACAGGATTCTTGATAAACAGGCATGAGCTTCCCACTTCTTCAATAATATTATATTTGTGTTAATAACTTGTCAGGTGGGACGTGGCTTTGAGGAGCAGGACTTTGAATTTTAATTTTGTTTTAAATAGTTTTCTTATTACTGGGTGAATGGAGGCTTTCAACAATTTCCTCATGGGATACATTACCATTACCCTTTGTCTCCACCCCATCCTTACCTCAGTATCTCACAGTCATTCTCATTTTTATGTGTCAAATTTTAAGATAAAAATATAACTTGTGTAATACACTTTTCACCAATTATTTGCTATGATATATTTCCTAGGAAAATAATCAAGATAATTAAATACAGATAAATGTTTAGAGAAGAAAAAGTCAGCGGTTTCCTCTCTTCCTGTGATGTGTTTGATTGCTTTAATTTTGTCATCAGTTCTCTTTTAATACATTTTATACCATGATTTGCTGTGCTAGAGTATTAAACACTGCTACAACTTTAACTCTGGTTGCCTTTTCTTTTTTTCCTCCTTCTGCTAGAAGTCTTTCTGAGTTAATCTCTTCTGTGTGAAATTTTAGCCAGAGCAGTCCTGGAGAGTGCATGAGGGTAGAAGAAAAATGGCTTTAAGTTTAAACCATTAAAGCCTGATGCTCCTCTTGCCCATTGCAAAGGGAATCTGTGGAGTCATTTCAGCATCCACACATCCAGTTTTTGTGTGAGTGAAACCCCCTGGGTGGTTGTGTTGCTGATGAATTTCTGTGCCCTGTCTGCACGCAGCACAGAAGCTGCAGCTTTTCCCACTCCCTGCCAATGGGAATTGTCTATGAGGGCCAAGTCAACCTGGATCAAAGAGGTTGGGCTTTTACAGAAATGGATAAAAAGAGTTTTGTTCATCTGCTTACTTATGCAATATAGTGTTATTTGTTTCTGAATGAATTGGCATTCCAAGTTAATGTTATGTGTTGATGGTAGATATGCACAAATGCAAATATGGCAAACATGGAAAAATAAAAATATAGAGAAGAAATGATAGGTCTATAAAATGGGAGAATGTATCCTTTCACTAACAGGAAAAGATCTGTTGAACAGACAATCCTATCTTTAATCAGTTGAGTTTAAAGGAGGATTTGGACACGTGCAGATGGAAATCTGTGAAGTAATGTAGCTTGAGATGAGAAGAATGCAATCTGAGTGCTGGACTTTGTTTTCTTAGTGATATAAAATATCTCAACCTGTATAAAGTAAGAAGACATAATAATGAATATTTTATCATAATATAAATAAGTATGTTCACTGCTTGTAGCTCAAGCTGTTCTGAAGACCTCATCATCTCTCTTCCACCTCTGATATTTCATTGCCACGTCACGCAGTTTAAGTACTGCTAAATATATGTAAAATCTGGTAGCAATTACTCATTTCTGAAACTATTTTTTGTATTCTCATTCTGTTTGTATTGCATATAGCATATTCTATGCTATTTCATCTTTTATCCTCTATTAAGTACTTAACCTGTGTCCACCAAAAGAAGCATGATTATGTGACAGGTCCTCCATACCCCTTTGTCTTTCCATCTCAGAGTTAAAGCAAAGTTTTCTTTTTAGTTGACTCCCTTGTGGTTGTCTCCATAAGTAATAGCAAGGGATGTTGCTCTGTCATGCTCTTCTGACACATATTGTCAGGTGTTCTCTCTCATCAGAATTCCCCCACTTTCTGCAGAGAATGGATCAGGAGCAGCCCAGAAAGCCAACTGGATCCTTGGCTGCATCAAAAGAAGCATGGGCAGGAGGTTGAGGGAGGTGATTCTCCCCCTCTGCTCTGCTCTTTAAGGCCAGGCTGGACAGGGCTCTGAGCAACCTGATGCAGTGGGAGATGTCCCTGCCCATGGCAGGGGGCTTGGAAATGGATGATCTTAAAGGTCGCTTCCAACCCTGAAAATTCTGTGAATCTATGATGGAGTGAAGTGTCTGGAACTGTAAATTAGGACTTCAGGCCAAAAGTGACTGGGATGCTGAGATGTGGGATTAGAGGAAGCTGTGTTAAGAGCAGTCCTGGGAGAAAAGAGGAAGTTCAAATGATGAAACAGGGAGAGAAGGGATAAATTCTGTTGGGATTACTAATGGTAGGTGAGCAGAAAGGATACACATCTTAGAGTAGACCAGATGTGGTGGGAAAACAGGAATTCTTGTTTTTCAGAAATATTTAGGTGTGGAGCTCAGGGTGCAGGGACTTGATGAAAACCCTTAGAAGGTAGAAACAAACTTAGGGCCAGATTACAGCTGGGAGGGATAATTAAAACTGGCCACACAAGAAGATTAGAGGCAGCTGGGCTTAATTAAATTTGCACAGGAAACTTTAATTGTGGTATTTTTTAAAATATAATGAATACTAAATTTAGGTTTTTGTGTGCTGTCAGATTTGTTTGACATAAGTAAGTGATTAGAGCAGCACTTTCATTTCATTTTGGTTACTGTGACCACTTTGCTCAAAATGAACAAGATAAATTGATTGCTAAAGTATGTAGATGGAGTGAAAAGGGGCAGGATAATTTCTCCTCCAACAGAAAAGTTGTGTGTTGCTCCAAAAAGTGTTGGCAGAGCTTTGGGCAAGGTGATAGTAGAGAAGGAGCAGGGAATCTTTTTAGTTGCTAATTTGTTCTGGAGTTTGGAGACATGAATAATGGAGTTTACCAAGAGACTGGAGGTATGTGTATGTTTTGAAGAAGTAATTTCTCGTTCTTAGCAGAAGCATGCGTGCTTGTAGAATGAGATGCATCTGTAATGATGTATTTTCTTTTGAAAAGTTACTGAAAGTTTTCTAAGCTGTATGTTAGTCTTGCTCAAATCAGCATTTTGAAGAAATATGGAAGGTTTGTTTATTTTCCTCTGCTTTATACTCTGTCCAACTCTGAATGTTACTATTGTAAGAACCAGTTATCACCAAGTTTGCCATCCTTTCCAGTGTAACACTGCGAAGTTACTCTGCTGTAACTTTTGTTTAAAGCTAATAGCTTTAGTTGAAGTTGTGGCTATTTCTGATGTATTTTTTCTTTGCTAAATCCTTGCAAGATGATAATTTTCCACTATCACAACCTATAAAAGAAGGTGGCGGCTTGTTCGTTTGACTTTGTATAGTTGCAGTTTCTGGTTATTGCATGTTGATTGTTTTGGTTTGTTACTTTGCTATTGTTCAATAACTTAACTATATACAAACTGTGTAGCCAGGAATCAGATGAAGATGTTAAACGTTTTATTTTATACAGCATGTAAGTTAGTTACTTGGAGTGTTTTGAGTTGTTTGCTATCAAGACCATACCCTCAAAATACTTCTTTTATTTTTTTTTTTTTTTAAGTTAGAGCTTGGTTGATAATCCTATCAGTGTTGATGATGACTTTTTTCCTGCCTGTTAATTTTCCTGCCAAATAATAGTTGTCTTATTCCTTATCTACCTTATATATGGAAATGATTGTGTATTAGCCAACAGTAGTGAAGTCTGAAAGCACTTATGTGACAGAAGACAGCTTTAGTGTTTCTGGTCTCTGGGATAATGTACATCCATCTGCTCTTTAGCGGGTGCATCACCTCTTTGCATATTGATGTTTTCTGATGTGGCACTGGTTATAATTAAATTTTGATAATGCGTTTTTTACAGGCCTCTGGAAAAAAGTTGACTTTATTTGTGCAAATGCAGAATGTAACTGAAAGCACTTATTATTTAAGCTACTTCTGTGAAGTGATGGTTGCTAGAAAAATGTAGGAATAATTAAATATATTTAAAAGTACTAGAGTACAGGTTTTTAATTGGCTGGAATTTAATTGGGATAAATTAAAGCTAAAATAGTGCATTATTTTCACTTAAGCATTTAGCAAAAGAATGCATTTTTTTAATGAAGTTTTTTGATGCTGACCTTTTGTGTTGGTTGCATAAAGATTTGAATCAAAAGTATGTATTAAACTAGGGAAACACAGCATTTGCACTTTTAGCATGTAAGTCTTAAAAACAATAATTGAGACAGATATTTGAAGTAATGCCTGTTATTAATAAAAAATGTGATTAGAACTTTGAAGATGAATTCATAGATATTTAGAGAATCCTTGGCGAAAGCAAAAATTGATAGACCATGAAGCTGTAAGTCTTGTTTGGACAGTTCTTTTTTCAATTGTTGAATTCCATGTGATTTAATGCTTAAAAATATTTTCTCTTGCAGTGAGAAAATTAGATGTGGTGTTGTCATGTTCATAATGTCCAAACAGTGTAGCAAGCTTGATAAGTAGGTTGTGCTGACTTCAAATTACATATGTAAACAAATTTGACATTTGATGAAATGGCATTATTAAATAAAACTCCAATATGCTAAAGTTTCCAGGCTTTTAGGGAAAAATGTTAAATGAAAATGCTTCTTTTATATGCCACGAAGAGTGCACTGTTTCTTGAGTGCTATTTACTATATTTAGAAAAACAAACACATTCACTTTTATGCCACTTGCACTCAAAGTTGGAGTCATTGGCTTCTGGTTTGCATCATGTGCACCCCAGTGTCTTGGTCCTTTTTCTTTCATCAGCTCCTTGCCTTGACATGTTGAGCTTAATTGTCTTTTAGTATTAGCTTCTCATTTACTGATTGGAGCTAATTGCTAATTGCAAATAGCTTTTGGCCTTGTAGGGTTTTATTTGGGGGCAGTTGTCACCTGGGTAGATATGTAGAAACCACATCTTTGTGATATAAGTCATGTTTCCCTGAGTAAGAGAGGGGATAGGTGTGCAGAATCCCATCTTAAAATCGTGTTCAGTGCAAGACTTGAAAATCTGAAAATGTGTTTCTGTGGCTTTTATGGTACAACACGGTAAAAATCAATGCTATGCTTTCTGCTACTTTCTTCACTTTGCACCAATAACTTGAATGTTTTTACAAATGTCATAAATCAAAGTTGGGGTTCATCTGTTCCTTACCTCCATTATCCAGGGCTCTAGGTTTTTGGTTCAGATTTTTAAAATATTTTTTAACTGTAAGAGAGAGAGGGAGCAAGAGAGAGAGGGATTTCTGAAAATAAGAGGGACAGGATGTTATTTGGAGAATATCTTCCTGTACTGAACTACTCATGGAAACTTAGATCCTTCACTGCTCCAGATCCAAAGAGACTTGGCACTCATGCTCTCTTCCAGTGTTGTGTTGTGCTTTCTGAATCTCTCTCTTTCTCACAGTACAACCTGCTGAGTTTGTGTGGTCCACAGTCAGCTGAGGGCAGGGATTCTCTACAAGATGGCAAAGCTAGTTATTTTCTATTTGCACACTTTCTCAGGTGCAAACCTGATAAGTAGTTCACTTGTTAAGTTTATGCCTGACTTCACCTAATCAACACATCACTTGAAACTAAGGGAACTGGAGTCTGGATATTCTAGTCACAGAGGGTGTGTAGCTAGAAATTTAATACCAAATTTAAGATCTAGCTTGACTAAGTTATATCTCTCTGTTCTTGTGTATTGCTTGCACACACACGTAGCCAAATTTGTGGATAATTAGGGAAGTATACTAGTAGTTTTCAGTTTCTATTAATAACACACACATAAATGTAGCAATGTTTTAGCTTCTCAGAGTCTTGTTTCATGATTCTTGTAGCTTCATAAGAATTTGGAGAACTTTATTGCTAACAAGTGATTTTTGCCTGGTCAAGTATGTGCCAGTTTTGGGCTGCATGGGCTGACTACTGTTAGCCACTGTGGTCAATTTAAGCCTTGAAAGTGATGTTGCCATATTCTGTAGGGATTGTTCTCTTTTTCATTTATCTAAAAGAAAACAGCAGTAACAAGAAATGAGACTTTCAATTAAACATCAAAATATGCCTCCTCTGAAGGCTTAAGACCAAAAGCAGTTCATCATTTGTTGGCAATGCATGAAGTCTGTAATCAAATGATAGGGAAAATAAGACACCACTTGAAAATTATCTTTGTCCAATTTTTAGCAAGTGTAATCACATACTTTGATCTTCTGTTAACATGAATAGTCATGATTTTTGTGGATCCTCTCGGAAGGAAAGTAGTTCTGAATTTTTGCACAATGTGTTGCTTACAGAGATCATAATCAGACTACAAAGTTTTCTGCAGCTTGGGTTTTTCGAGTTGTGAGTCAAGTAAAGTTATTCCTTGTTTCTTGGCATTTTAAATTGTCAGGACTACTTCAATGAAGTAAGCTTTTAATGCTTTATCAAATTGAAAAGATTAACTTTTGTAATTTGCCCCTTTTTTTCTTTTTATCTCCATAGAATGTGAAAGCATTTGCATCTTCAGATAGCCTAGCCAAGGTCCAAGAAGTAGCAAGCTGGCTTTTGGAAATGAATCAGGAATTGCTGTCTGTGGGCAGCAAGAGGCGACGAACTGGTGGGTCTCTCCGAGGTAATGCTTCCTCAAGCCAAGTAGATGAGGAGCAGATGAATCGGGTCGTAGAAGAGGAGGAGCAGCAGCAAAGAAGACAACAAGAGGAGCAGCACATTGGGAGGAATGGGGAGATAGGAGGAGAGGAACCTGGATTTGATGACAGGCACGCGTCTCAGCAGGAACAGTTAGAAGAAAATAACAATAGACTTATTACGGTGGATGGAGAATCCACCTGTAACCAAGAGGAAGATGATGATGAACATGCTGACAATGATCAAGAGGAGGAGGGGGAGGAGGAGGAGGAAATGGACCAGGAGAGTGATGATTTTGATCAGTCTGATGACAGCAGTAGAGAAGATGAACACACTAACAGTAACAGTGTCACAAATTCCAATAGCCTCATGGACTTGCCCATTCACCAGTCATCGCCATTCTACATAAAGACAAAGGTGAGAAGCTACTTTTTTTGTCTGTGTGTTCTTAATCCATGTTAACTCTGTGTTCTGGAAGATAATTTGCATATTTAACTTAAAGTTTTACAATGAAGCGAAGACTAACTTCCTAAAGAGTTCATTATTAAGAATTTAGGCAGTCCACAAAATCTAGGCGGTTTTAACTCTTTAATAATCAAATTACTAGCATGCATTTGACGTGAGCAATTGCTTCTGTATGTTTTAAGGACTAGAGCTCTGTTGGCTATGTTCAAAAGATTAAGGTGTTTCTTTTTAAATGAACTTTTAAATTTAACCGAGGCTAGAGTCCAGGTCACTTCCCTCCTCAGCTGGAGAGAGGAGGGAAAATGCAACCAAAGGTTCCTGCATCAAGATATCATCAGGGAGATCACTCACCCATTACCATTATAGGCAAAACAGACTCATCTTGGGGAATTTAGTTTAACTTGATACAAATCAAATCAGGGAAGGGAACTGAAAAACAAAGCCAATTCTGAAAACACCTCCCTCCACTGTCCCTTCTATCTGGGCTCAACTTCACTCCCCATTTCTCCACCTCCTCCTTCCCAGTGCAAAGGGGCCAGGGAATGGGAGTTGTCAGTTTATCACTTGTTGTCTCTGCTGTTCCTTCTTCCTTTGGGATATTGACTCCTCACACTCCTTTGCTCCAGCCTGGGGTCCCTCCCATGGGACACACTCCTCCAACAGGTGTACTTCCCATGGGCTGTGGTTCTCGTGAGCAGCTTCAGCGTGGGTTCCTTCCGTGGGGTGCAGCCTTTCAGGAACAGACTGCTCCAGCATGGTGCCCCATGAGGTCACAGCTCCTTCTAGGAGACTGCCCCAGCATGGGTTCCTCTCTCCATGAGTCCAGAGGTCCTGCCGGGACCCTGCTTCAGTGTGGACTCTCCTCTCAGCAGGTTCTGTCAGGAGGCTGTTCCATTGTGGGCTTCCCAAGGGGCAATGGCCTCCTCTGGGACCTGCTGTGGTGTGGGCTCCTCCATGGGCTGCAGGTGGATGTCTGCTCCATTGTGGACCTCCATAGGCTACAGGGTGACAGTCTTCCTCACCATGGTCTTCACCATGGGCTTCAGGGGAATCTGCTCCAGTGACTGGACCACCTCCTGCCCCTTCTTCTTCCCTGACACGAGCATCTGCAGAGTTGTTCCTCTCATATATATTCCTCTCTCTGGCTGAAGTTGCTACTGTGGAGCAACTTTTTTCCCCATCTTAACTATGTTATCCCAGAGGTGCTACCACCATCTCTGGTAGACTTGGTCTTGGCCAGCAGTGGAGCTGGCTGGCATTGTCTCAGTAGAACATTGAGGAGGCTTCTAGCAGCTTCTCACAGAAACCACCCCAGCTACTGAAATCTTGCCACACAAGCCCAATACAGTGGTGTTCTCTGAGAATGTCTTGTTCCTTTAGATGAAAATATTGTAATGAAAATAAAGAGTGGAATATTACAGAAAGATCAAGTTCTTGCTTCTGGCCAGTTTACAGTGAGTTCATTGACAAAGTACAGGTTAAAAATTAAGTGTGTTAGCCAGTCATTTTGCTACAAAATTATTACCTAATGTCTTGTGGTGTGCTGCTCATGAGGATGTTGTAAATGGTCTGCTGGGATTGTTGGGAACTTCTGGTTTGCAATAAGAATTTGGAAATAAAGACTCATATTTTTATTGCAACTGGTCGCGTAACATTGTAGATTTAAAAAAAGCGTTTGGAGTGCTAGCTTCAGTGTACATCAGTAGTTAACCATATTTTCCAAATATTCCAGAAGGAGGAATTTTTTTATCTCTTAGCAGCAGCAGAACTGGAAATAATAATGCAAGGGGCTTCACCTTTGCCATGGTTTCATTGCTAGAAGGTGGTATTAGTCAACAGGGTTACATTAAACAAAATTAAATGAAGGGCTTTACAGCGGTAGAGACAATACCATGATGAATAGGAGAGTGTCCTGCAGGTTGCAAAGGCTTGCAGTGCATCAGCTGCTGGAGAAAGTCCTGCAGACACTTCTCTCTTGCTGCAAGTGATAGTATCAGGATATCAGTGCAGCTGCCCTGAGGGCAGCACCCTGGCTGGCCACTGGGGTCTGGGTGCCATCCCCGGGTGATTGCTGTTCAGTGTGCTTATAACATAGGCTTCTTTTTGCTGACATCAGGGTGGGAGCTGTCAATATGTGGGCATTCCACACATCACACTTGGAACTTGCTGACTTTGTGGCTCCAGGTGGCTGCAAAGTTCTGTGCTTCACTGCTGGTCTTTAAAGAGTGCCTTGAAATTTACATTACTTTAAATGATGATGAAATATTTTGAGCTCATTTTGATGAGCTCAGAATTGACCTGACCAGGCAGAGGCTCCTTTGGAGAAAACATTCTCCAGCAGAATGAGCAGAAAAGGGCAAACTCTGACTTTCCCCATGAGTTTTTGGCCTGTGGCTGCAGAACATCTTCCAGATCTGAGGGTGCATTGGCAGCCAGAGCTCAGGCTCCATGGGGATGGCTGATGTGTGCTGGGAAAGGAGCATGGGGACATCCCAGCTGCACAGTCCCTCCAGGGCAGATGAAGAACAGCTTCCCTGTGCCAGGGAGCTTCCTGGGCTTGGGCTCTGCTGTCCATCAGTGGATGCAGCAGGTTGCTGGTGGGGTGTTCAACCTGCCCTGCTCAACCCAGTCCCAGCTCTATGCTCATACCTCCAGGAGTTCACTTTCTCCACATTTCAAAGCCCAGTTCCACCTTCTGCTTGTTATTGCAGGAGTGTTCCCTAAAATACAGCTAAAAAGTTCTTGAAAATATTTGGTAGGACAAAACCAGTTCTTATTCTAATCTCAGCTTTGCTACCTTTGCCTTTGCCTATGACCCTGATCCAGCCATTTAGATATACCCTGCTTCAGTAAGGTAAGGAGTTTTGTCTATGTTGCAACAACTAGTATGAGTTTTCTCTTCATGTCAAAAAAACCTTGAGAGGCCTTGGGTAAGCACCAAATACTTACTCTGTGTGCTGTTGAGTGCATTAAATCACTGCCTTTGCCTGCTTCCAGTCAACATGTGTCCATCAATTTGCAATAAATCCTGGTTTTCAATCAGAGGGACCTCTCCAAAATCAAGCAGTGCAGGCAAACAAACATCAGGGATGTGGTATGTGCACAGCCATGGCAGTTACATGCCAGAAATCAGAAGACAAAGTGCCTCTCCACAATGGCACTGCAGTTTCTGCTTGATGCTGCCTATTGTCTGGTGAAAAGGGGTTTGCAGAGCCAGGCTGGCCAGGCTCCAGCCACTGATTTGGTGCAGATGTTGAGATGTGGGAGGGCAGATGGGGCCCTACAGCACAGTCCCCTCCTTCCATGTGGTGGGAATTGCTGTCCAGGTGCCCCTGGGGCATGGGTGCAAGAGTTGGGGTCCAGCCCTGGCTGCAGGGACACTTGTTTGATCAGACACTGGAACAGGCTGCCCAGGATGGAGTCAACATCCATGGAAGTGTTAAAAAAAGTTATGTAGACGAGGCACTTTAGGATGTGGTTTGGTGGACACAGTGATGTTGGGTTGATAGATGGACTTGATGATCTAGAGGGCTTTTCCAACATTTATGATTCTATGATTTCTCCTTTGGTTGCAGCATCCTCTGATTTTGGTCACCATATTGGCTTCCTGGCCCCAAGTCCCTAGGGAGTACATGCAGTGGAGAGAAGGTCGGGATCGTAGGTGGGGGTGATGGTTTTCTAAGTGTATATTGATATTTGTCTCCTTTTCTGAGCAGCAGAGGGTGCTGCTGTCTCTTTTTCTGCAGCCCTAGGGAGACTTGTGCAGTGTTCCTTTGCAAGCATTTTTTCTGTACCTGTGGATAAAAACTTGAAGAAAAAAAACTTTGGCAGAAAAAAAATGCATTTGTGGTGTTTTTTTTTGTTGTTGTTGTTGGTTTTTTTTTTTTATCCTCTTTTATTCTCCCAGGAATTCTTTTTTTTAATTAAAGCTTCTTTCACTTTGCTCTTTAAAAGCTTAGGAACTGGCAAATTTTCTCCTGCCCTGGTTATTTTGAACTACAGCAATAGATCACAGAGAGTTAAGTAAATGACTTAGAATAAACAATAAATAGACTTTACAACTGCCAGTCAGAATTACTTTTGCATTACCTTAACAGCTTAGTTACTTGGGAAGAATTTTTGCCATTTGGTTTTCTTTTTTTTTCTTTTTTTTTTTTTTTTTCCTTTTTCACTCTTCTGATACAGAGCCTTAATTTCCTATTGGGCTGTATGAACATGAGAAATATTTGTAATCTACTCTGAGATTAATATTAATCAATCAACGCTTTTAACCTTTGCCCTTGCTGTCTTTTATATACTACACAGTTTAGGTGCTGATTCCAAGAACGCAGGACCATTTGAAAAAGTTATGCAACTGCTATTAAGATGTAATTTGGTAAAACATCCATGGAAAGGATTCAGATTCCCAGCTCCTCTGTAGATGGCCAGGTTCTTTCCCATCTGTGCTAACCTGCAGCATGCTTATATGCCTCAAATATCAACACTTCTTTTCAAAAGTATTTCTCAATTGCTCTGCTCTTACTTTACTGTCTTAAGTAATGGCTTCCTTTGCTGTCCAAGTTTTGCTGAGGTTTAGCAACCTCTTGTCATTTTAATAGAGTTGCTCCTGCACTTTCATTTGCAGATTGGACTGGTCTTAAATGATTTCTGCTCTGCTAATTTTCTCTAGTCTGTAAAGGAATCTCAAAGCTTGCTGATTCATCTCTGGGCTCTGCTTATAGTAATGTGGTTATCCCCGATACAGTCTGTGGCTTGTCTGAGAACTTGGTTATCTAGTTCAGCTTTCTCATGCAAAGTTTTTGAAATATTTAGTAATTAAATTTAACTTATGTTAAAATGGGACTTGCAGTCAAAGAACAGGAATTTCTTCTCTAATAAATTCTCCTTTTTCTTTCCCTTAATGAAGGGTGTCTTTTTGTCAGTATGATTTTTACAAATATTACTACAGAATTCAGTGACAGTGGTAATGCATAATTTGTGAAGTAATAATTGTATATAGAAAGGAAATTTAATAATCTGAATGCCTGGTAAGGAAGAAAAATAGTTTTAAAAGCAAACATTTATGCTGACAGTTTGGGTCATAGCTTTGCCTAAAATATTGTATTTAATAAGTAGATTTTCATTGATTATTCCCTTCATTACAGAAGGATACATGTATTTTGATTTGGAAAGAAGTAGTGCTGATTGTAGTTTCATGTTCAGTTTCCTGTTACAGAGGTTGCTTATTAGACTAATGACCTAGCAGAGTAAGCCACAAGCAATTTTCTACCTCTGTGCCAGTAACTGAAGTCAGTCTTTCAGTTCTGGTCCAGGGATTTACCTCAACTAGAAAAAACTAGATTTACCTCAACTGGAAAATAAAACTGTAGACCTTTTTGATTGTGCCTAATTTGTGGAAGTAGTGTATTTTAGTTAGATGCATTCTCATAGGTTTTGAAGTTGATGTCAGGAAGCAACATGTTATTTGCTCTGGATCTATATTCTCAAAATATAAATGAGCTTTTTTTATTATTAAAAAATATTTTATATTTTTTATTAAAAAAAAGAATTGCAGTGAATACCATTCCAACTCACTAATTACTTCACAACAAGATTATGAAATAGAAATCATGAAAATGTGCTTGAGAATATTTTCAACATGCTTACTCTTTTGAGATACAAGGCTTGTCTAAGAAGTATGTTTAGGAGCTCTGCCCCACTTTAATGTGCTGTTTGTTCCTTGCATTGTTCCTGACTGTGTGGCAGGTGCTGTTGCCTGATGTGAGCATTAGCCCAAATATTTTCAGCCTGTAGTGGTACAACTGTATTTACTGGCCATCTTGTCAGTGGATGCTGTTGCTCCCAGTATCTTAAGCAGTTTTGCCTTTTGCCTTAACTGAAGTTAAGCCCCCAAATTTACTGGTTGTAAAACTCGTTGCAAATGAATTGAAAGTGTGGTGTAAGTAAAATTTTTGCTGGTTTGTTAGTTTTGGTTTTGGATTTTTTCAAAAGTGGAAGGCCTTAAATATTATTTTTGGTGATGAAGTTGAACTGAATTAATGGTTTAAGGCCTTAAGTTTTGATCAGTACGTTTATTGTATTTATTTGTGTTTTAGTCTTACAGTATTATGAGCTCAGAAATTAGCTTAGAGGAGGAACAGAAGGTGATCTGAGGACCAGAATTACATTTAACAGCTGCTGGGGTACTAACATATTTTCCTGATGCATTTCTCACTGTACTCTGCAAAATAGCTGCATGCTCTTTCTTTCTGCAGGAGACTTCTCATTGTCTGCAGAACATGTTGCTATTCACCAAACAGGGCACAGCAAAGTAATTTACATAACTTTACAAATTCTTTAGTATATGGAGGAAAACTAGACAATGTCAATTTCTATGCTAGTTTAATCATTCCTGAACAGGCAGGATGCTTAAAACCAAAATTTACAAGCTGCCTCAGCAATGTCTGAATAACCAGAATCTTAACATCTATGGAAAAAAGGTGATTTTGATATGTAAACTGATGATTTTCTTCGGTAGTATCTGGTGTCTGGTATGTGCGTGAAGCTACTCTCGTGTAGTAACAATATAAATGCATTTTGCTTAGATTTACCAATCTGCTCTTATGTTTTACTTAGGTTGCATGTGTATGTTTTACAATTGGGTTGTTTTTTCCATCACTGAAATTTCTATTAGAAAAATCCCTATAAAACCTAGAACCAGTGTTTCTATGACCGATTCTTTTTGTCTCATGTATCTTCTCCCTTTCTGTCCATAGTGTGATCAAGGAAAACACTGGCTAAGCATCAACTTCTGCAGATTTTGCTAGAATTCTGCCCACTCTCTCCTGGTCAAAGAAGTTATATTTTTATATATATATATAAATCCCTAAAACTTTGTGTGCATTGACTCTGTATAGTACAACTTGTGATAAAGTGTTACAAATGGTTAATTGATTAATTATAATTAAATTATTAAAGGTGTAAATTGTGAGTTCTTGTACATAGATGGATATCTCTATAATAATCACTGAATCATAGAATCGGCTGGGTTGGAAGGGACCTCAGAGATCATCAAGTCCAACCCTTGATCCACTACCGCTGTGGTTCCCAGCCCATGGCACTGAGTGCCACATCCAGTCTCTTTTTAAATATCTCCAGGGATGGAGAATCCACTACTTCCCTGGGCAGCCCATTCCAATGTCTGATCACCCTCTCCGTGAAGAAATTCTTTCTAATGTCCAACCTAAACCTCCCCCGGCGAGGTACTAGAAGTCCATGTGGAAAATATTACTGCTAGGCATCTCTTCTGTTCTTACTTCTCTTGTACTTGTCCTTTCTCCTCTTCTTGCTAATTTTAGATTTTGTTACTTTAATTTGTTAGAAGCAAGAATTCGTAAGAGGGAGAGGATCTGAGAAGGACACAATTACTAAAGAAATAGAGAGGTTTCTATCCCAAATCAAGGTTGTCCAAGCCAACAATTTCTTTGTAGAACATGACTTCTTTTTATATTTGTTTCTACTAAAAGCCGATGTTTTCTACTAGCTTTACTACCTGACTATATATTGCATAATATGAAAGGAGCAAGTTGTGAATTTTAGTAGTATTTAGTGAAATTCAGTCTTGAGATAAATTTGCTGTGCTTTTCAGCTGTGTTTTGAAATACTACTCTGTTAATGCTTATTAAATTTTAATACATTTTATTAATCCTCGGTGCCAGTGCTGAAGTGGAAAAAGTACCTACTGCCACCACAGATAGCCAGCAGGGATAAATTTCACCTTATTAATCATCAGAAGCCATTACTGCTTTTAAGTAAAGAATGAGCAACATTTCCTGTAAGTGCAAATCACATTCTCATGTCATCAAGCCATTGGTTATCTATGCTTGGAAGTGGACAGGAGGTCCTTTGTTCTTCTCACTTGAATTATGGAGTATCCCTTAGTGATGGCAGCTGCTGTTATAATTATTGACCCAAATACACTGAGTGCTAAAAAAAAATGGAATGACAACAAATAATCAACACTTTTAACCAATCTTGTAAGTCCCTCAGTTCTGATCCCTTGGTCATATTTCCTAAAGCACAAAGAAAAAAATTTACTTTATTAATTAAATGAATAAGAAAAATGAAATGAAACTGGAAGTGACACAGCTAAGTAGAAGAAATCAGACTTTTATAATCATTCATTATGGATCACTTGTTCCTGCCAAATGTAATAATGCTGTTCCTTCTTTTCAAGCTGGACTAAATCCAAAGCAAGGACACTTAGAGTTAGTACCCTGAAGCATTCACCCATCTGCACAATTTTTAGCTTTGGTGTAAACCACTGGTATTACAGCAAGTACATTAAATGCTGTGTTTAGATGTGTGTGTGTGTGTATCTGTCTTGGAGAACAGACTGCTGAAACTCTTCATCTGCTGCTCCAGACAGACTTCAGCACTGCTGCACTGCATTTCTTTGCTGGTAGGGATTGAAGTTAAAGTATCAGAGAGGCAGTAAACTCTAAGATGCTTTTGGTTGTCCAGTTAAAAAGCAAGTCAGTTTTTATTGTATACTTTTAAACATTTTAAGTAAAAAGTGGTAACTGAGCAAATTAAAGAAAAACCTGTGTTTTAAAAATAAAAATACAGACAGGATTCCTTTTCCTCTAAAAATAAAAAAGGGTGAAAATAAGGAAAGAAGACAGAAGATCGAGGAGGTGGCCATACTAACCAAGAGTCATTACACAGACTACCTGCTTTTTTCTGTAGTCTAAGCATTCTTTATTTCACATATCTTGAGCCTTATAAATAGCCTCATAACCCTTTGCAGTATGCTGATAACCAGCTGAAAAGGATTATATAGCTTAATTTGGTGCTATCAAATGAATTCCAGTCTAACAATTGGGTGTTACATTTGTTAGTTTTATGTGTATTTTACAATTCTAGTCAGAAGAACACAATTGTGTATCAAAGCAGACCTTGATGTCTATGTTGTTTCAAACATAGAAAATGTAATGCTCTTCATTATTCAACCTTTTATTTTGACAGTATATAATATAGCTAATATGAAGATTGTTACTGTGTTGTCAGACTTTATACAAGATCTTTTTTTTTTTTTTTAATGCTGAATAAACAAGACCTGGGCAGAATTTTTCACTACAGAAATATGGTGTCTTAGGTGGAAGAAATATTTTGTACACCTTTCTGATGTTTTGGGGGATCGTACCTTTTCCCATTTAATACATTGAACGGAAGTCCAGAGATAGTTTTTGGCAGTGCTTTTTGGACATGATTTAGGAACTGATAATCATGTTTTAAATACTTTGGTACTGCAATCTGTGGTTTTTTGTGTGCATGTATGTAGAAAATTTCTCATTGAGTCATGCATTTTGTATGGAAAAGTCATACAGTGATAAAATCTGAATTACCAGACTATATGGAAACCTAATTTTAATTTTCCTATATTCAGTTTTCATAAAGCAGTCTCCTTTTTAACAAACAGCATTGGCTTTCCTTTCTTCCTCGGCTGAGAATTTGACTTGCATTTTAATCCAGTGTTAAATATTGCATGACTTCACTACCTGTTGTTGTAGTCCTTAATTTTTGTCTCAGCTTTATTTAAAGGTGCAGCAACAGCATAAATAAGTGGTCAGCACATTAATTCCTGCAGAGCAGCTGTAGCAATTCTTTTTAACAGCTGGTACAACTCTGACTAAACCAAGGAGTTAAACTTGCTTATCCAACAAGTCATCTTATAACCAATGAGGACTGCACAGACATTTCTGGAATATTTGTAAGACTGAAGATGATGCAGCTGAATTTCTGTTACATACTTGGAATACTTTTTGAAATGTTTAATGAAGAAATGAAAACACATACTTTAAAGATAGTTTAAACAACAAAAAGAAAGGGAAAGTGACAACAAGATCCCATAGTTTAGGAAATAAATTTAGGAATAAAACTAAATAATATAGGCCTCTGGTTACAAATGATTATATACACACATAGGGATGTCTAAGTATTACAGGAATTGTTTTTTCTAAGATGTGTATAGTTGATTGTATATTTTAATGATAGTGTTATTGAGATTTCATAGTTTTGCTAACAAGCAGATGAATAGACAGCCTACGTATTTCTTTCATAAACGTTTAATGTAGCCTTACAAAAAGTTAGCTTCTGCAAATGGTCCCTTGTAATTTGCCAAATGCTCTTTTGCAATAGTAACATCGTGACTGGGGGCAGATCCTACACCTACAGCTGTGTGGACCTGCATGTTCCCTTTCTCTTGAGATGAAATTTCTATTTGTTGAGATGCCTAAGAAGCTTTTATTGTTGACATCTCTTCAGGACCAGCATGGAATGATTAACAAATCCATGAACAAAGAGAGGTGATCTAGTAGTTTATTGTCCAGAATAGGAGGTCTTGACTTCTGAACACTTTTGCTCTTCCTCTTGTGTTTGCCTGGCTAGTTTGTGTGCTGTTTACCTTTGCTGATCTAGTGGAAAATGAACTCATCAAGAACAAAAATAGAGTCTTTTCAGGTATCCTGCTTACTGGAGTCATATCAAAGGTCACAGGCTTCACAAGTTCTACAGACAGTTTAAGTTTGGAATTAAATGGCTAGAGAGTGGAGAGGAGGTGCAGCTCTTCTCCTTTTGCCACTAGAATCTCCATCTGACCTGTTTGTCAGCTGTGGGACTAAAAAGATCTGATGGAGATCTGTTACTTTTTACTGAAACTGTTCAAGCTCACTTGGAATTACTTCACTCTTGCTGTTGGTTTGTCTGACCTACTGCTTGGCAGTAGGCAAAGTGTAGTTAAATGCCATACCATGAGTATTAAAATGCAGTCAGTCAAATTTGGGTATGCTTTCATTTCTCCACATACTTAGACTTGGATACAAGGATGCTTAAACAGATAAAAGAATGAAAAATATCTAGTAGGTATGTTAATCTGATTTTCCCTTTGTTTTGATGTATTTGATATTTCATATCTGCCTTGCCTTCTACTAGTGGATTTCTAGGAATGCTGTCTTAAGGAGTGTGAAGCAGCAGCTTTACTATCGTCCTTATCTATAGTTGTTTGAACCTTTAGAATTTTTCCAGTACAGGAGTGTTATACATGTCGTATCATCTTCCACTGGTAGCTGCCAAAGGTGTTTATTTCTCTTGCTTTTACATGGCAAAAATTTTAAACTAGGTTTTTTCATTAGGTAGCAACCTCTTTCATCTGAGTAGTTATTAATAACCACGCCTCAATATAATTCCAGAGCTATAACAAGTAAGTGTCACCTGAATCACAATTTAAGAAAATTTGAGTTTTCCTTCACTATGTTATTAAGCTTTGTTGCCAAAGGACAGAAAGCTTGTGCAGCTGAGACATCTGCCTGTGATTGTCTGTCTTGAATGTCTTGACTAATTTTTACAGAATTTGACAGATAAAGATTGCACAGGTTTTCAAGGTAACTAGAGGGTAGGTAGGAAAAGGGAGAGGCTTACTTTTTCATGCATATGCTGAGGAAGAAGTATACAGGGTGAGCATCTCCTGGTCAGACATCATTCAATCCTTGTGCAATTGGGTTGTGCTCTGACCATATAAACAGGTTCAGTTCATGTTTATTCCTACTCTTACACCAGAGTAGTTGTTTTTATCAGAACTCAGTTATGCATAAAACCTGAAAAAGCTTTCAGAATGATTCTTCCATGTAGGTCCTCTGTTTTGGGACTGTAAGGCCTTGCAGAATGTATAATGTATGTAGTTGAAGCAGAATTTGAACTGGCATGTCAATCTCACCTGGAGCTAGGCTTCCTTCTTTCTGCTCTTCATGGTACAATTGGTCTACCCTTGGGGTTTTTTTTCCATGAAGTACAGAGAAAGCCATGGGTTTGCATGTTTAGTAGTTCCACCCTTTCTGTATACTATTCGAGTGCACATTTTTTTAGGAAATTCTGATCTTGTGAAATCAAAATAATACTCCTTATTGGTTCCTTTCATACCCACTTCAGCAATCTGTGTCAGTATGTTTTCTTATATGTGCAGGTATTTGTATTGGGTAATCTTGGATAGGATGGAGTCTCTTTAGGGCAATGTGTTTTTTTCTGTGCAGTGCCACTAAAACAATTGCAGTTAAGTTTTGTACAACAGTGCCTTGGTTCTACACGGCTTGTTTGTTTGCCCTACAAAGCAGGCTACTGTGCAGTGTATGGTGGGAACTATTTGTCTACTGTATTAGAAATCTCTTGCAGAAATAAACCTGGGACAATAGTTGCTATGTAAAGTAGTTACCAGTGGAGCACAGACTTTCTTGCTTTACTGACAAAATGGTTCTTGCTCCCTCTACACAGGGGCAGGGGCCAGTGTAGATATTAAGGGAACAATAAAGGTTGTGTGTAATGTAGATTGTAGTGCATTCTGTATGCTGCAGCTATGCAGAGATTACTTGGAATGTTATTTGGGAGGTATATTATAAATAAAGTAGATTCAGATTATTGTTTTGAGGTGACTTTTAAAACTGCTGTAGTTCTCTCCTTTCTCCATTTGAGGGCAGCTGTTCACCGATGTTAAGAACTGGAAAAAACAATCTGGGGTTCTGCTTTCTGCATTTTAATCGTTATATAGTTGCAAGTATTTAACTTAGGCCTTTATAGGTCTTATACTATTCTATCATCATATTAAAATGTCATGAGTTTATTTTGTGCCAGCAATATTAGTATGCAAAGCAGTTGACAGCTCTAGGAGAAGATTCTATAAAGTTTGAGTAATCTGGTTTTCATTGTTGGGATAAATTTTTTAATTCATGCCTTAAAACTGTGGCCTCCCTGAGTTAGTATAGTGAATGTGATAGTTAATTTTGTAACATATGCATTGTAGTTAACAGCTCCCAAAAGCCTCTGATGCTGAACCACTTTCAGTTACTCTGACTGGAAGATATAAAAATTATTACTGCTTACTATATGCTTTCATTTTAAAAAGGCATCTTTTCATTGGACTGGCCAAAAATGAAAGAAGAGCCTTCTGGATTCTTAAGTTTCTAGTTAATAGTCCATGGCAAGCCCAAACTAGTATTAGCAATCTCAAATTTTTGTGAACCATTATGCATCTAAGTAAAGTGATTTGATTTCAAATTTAATATTCTGATTAAAATGACAAGCTGGTACTTAAAAAGAGCATCATTGGAAAATAAGCCACATTTTATGTAGAAGCAGGATGTTAGAGAAGTATATTGTGAAGCATTAAAGCTCAAATTTTCATTGTTTCACATTTGTTTATACATGTTATCACCTTATATCATATAAAAAATACACGCTTATCAAGATAAAAGCAACAGAACGGCTCTTTAAACGTTACGTTTAGAGCTTAAATTAGAATTATATGTGTAATAAATACAAAAGTAAGTTTTATCTACTATAAGCAATGTATTGCTGACACTTCTAGGATAGCAAACCCTCTCCATTTTTGTCTTCCTGCTACACCCTCTTACTGCTTAAATTAGGCTGTTGTACTTTCAGGCTAGGGACTTTCATTTATTAAATGTTTATGGCTATACACCACAGCTTGGGACCTTTAAACATTACTGTAAGGGAGTAGTATCTACAGCCCCTAATGTGTAGCAAATTCTGAGACTAAAACCAAATCATGGTACATGGAAACAAAACTGAACCAACAAGATAGTATCTGTTTTAGTGCAAGCATTTTTTCTGGGAGATGCTGATAAAGAAGGAGGGAAAGTGTAGGTATATATTTGAACTCAGCCTTTTCCATATTGCTATGTTAAGTGTGAAATCCAGCATTGTAATTTCATGTGTGACAGAGAAGTCACTTATTCTGCTTTGACTTCATCCACTTACAAATTGGGCTGCACTTGACTGTGGATATCATCATGATACCTTTATTCAGCCAGAAGTGTGTCCTTGTGGAATAATGCTAGAAAGTTTTCTAAGTTCCTGAGGAAAAACTAATGCATTATTTAGACTTTCATCTCAAACCACAGAAGAAGGTGGCTGACAACCAGAGCTTTTTTCTTTACGGAGGTATGAGAATAACCTGTGACTGGACACTTACACTGTGAGTGGTGCTTGGAGAATGCCACGCTTTGTCTTGTCTGCTCCCCACTTGGATGTAAATCTGCAAATGGGCCAAGTTGTATTCCTGAATTCTATTTTGATTATGAGCTAATATTAATTAAACATTTAAAAAATCGGGCTGGGGGGTGCGAAGTAAGCCTATAAAATAGTAAGATGCTAGGCTTTGATATAAAATAATAACATCTGATACTAAACTAGTGATCTGCCACACTGCCAAGTTTTCCCTTCAGCAATTGCACAGTGAAACGATCCTATAAAACTGTGTAATTTCTCTTAGTGCACACACACAGACATGTCTGCATGCAATTAAATGAAATATTGACTACTAGTTAAACTAGAACCTGAGTTTAGCTTTTTACAAAATACTTTATCTGATCTTGTGGTGTTACATACATACTATTCAAATCTCAAGTTATATTAACATATAAACATTAGGGTAAACCTCCAACTTTCTTGGAATTATTTGAGACAATGACCAGTACATCAAAAATGGAAAACATTGACCTATTGCTTCTTTTAAAATGTTGTATCACTGTTTATGTTTTTGGTTTTTGGCTGTGCTCTTCAGTTATTCAAAGTAGAAACAAAAGGCTACTCTTTCTCTCTCTTTGGACTACTTCAGTGAAATTTTCTTTGAGATCCTAAGACTGCTTTCTAAAATCTTCCAATAAAGCAAAAGCCTCATATTTATACATAAAATATAAAGTAATTCAGAAATAAACTATAATTTTTTATCTGATTCTGCTGCTGTTGAGTACAGGATAATGGTAAACTGTGTTTTGGAGATTATAGGAAGCATTATAGAGAGGGAAATGTAAAGAGTCTTTTAGATTAAAATCTGTCTAAATGTGCTTTAGAATGGCAAGTAAATAGAATGGTAGAATAAGAAAAAACCTCAAAGAATATTGCATGAAAATACTGTGCCATCCTGCATTTTATAACAGTATTGCCATATGCAGCATCTGCTTTTGTTTGTGAGAGATATATTGTTTTACGTGAATGCTTACTGCAATTTGTGTGTATATATACATATATATATATAAACACTCAAATGTTAGCATTTTTTGAGCCCCAAGAAGAGCACTCGGGCAAATGTTTGGTCACAGAAGGCCCTCTATGCAAGATTGGCAGATTGGCTTTTTGAAGGGGAAACAAAGGGCTAATACAGGTGTATTTTAATGCTGTCTTGTCAAGTTAGTGTTGTGCTTCAAGCATTAAAGCATTACTACACTTCCTCTTTTCATTATACAGTTAATTATCTTTAAGTTGTGCATAAAGGCACTGGTAAGATTTCTTAATGGTGTTTTGGACTGTACCAACTCAGTTCATACAAGGGCTTTCATGGCTCTCATTGTCTTTTGTCGGCAATTTCCTAAGACATTTTCACAGACATTTCACTTTCTACTTTTTTTTTCCCCCCCAAAAAAAAGGCTTGCAAAATTTGAATACATTTTTAAGAATTATGTCCAAGTATAAGGATTGGAAAGTGATTGTGGGAGCTTCGAGGCATTGTCAGAAAGCTAATTTGATCAAGAAATTATTTAAAATTGAAGCAAACTGTATGTGGACAATCTGAATAATAGACATTGGTGTTCTAGCTTTTTTGGTGGAGTTAGAACATTTTCCCTGAAAGATGGTCCTCTGTCAGGTTTGTGGCTAAGGTTGGGCAAACTTTTCCCCACATCCCTCGAGATGCTGTTCTAGGAGGTAGGGCCCTTCTCCTTTCCATCAGTGTGATGGTTAGACCTGAGCAAGCTGGTACCCAAACCCATGATAGTGAGCAGAAAACTGCTCGAGTGCCCTTGGATCCCTCGATCCCTCCACAGATGTTGCTCTGCTCCCTCCAGCAGCAGGGAAGGGGGAGAGGTGCAGGCTGAGTACCTGCTTCTACGTATGGAGGGCCAGGAAGAAGGAGCTCAATATCACAGTGTAGGTGAAGATACAATGATAGCCACTACTCTTATTAAATGAACAAATTTCAAGCCAATATATTCATTCTAAGGGGGACCTTCTCCCCTCCCCCCTAATATATATATTTTTTTCTTTTTTGTTCTTTAACTTTCGGACTAAGCAATACATTGTGTTTGTGGAGAAGGTGGCTGAGAAACAGCAAAGCCCAGGTCAGCTGTTAAGTCACAAGCTGTCAGATTTTATTGACAGTCCTAAAGAAGTCTGCCTGGAGGGTGGTAGAGCTGATCCTGCAGGGACACTGTTCCTCTCTGAAGGTTGCAGTCTCCTTCGATCCTCCTTCTTGAAAGCACAAGGCCAGCTCATAACAAAATAAATAATAACAATTCAAAAAAAATTTCCTCCTTCAAAGCACGGGCATAAGAGACTGTGGCTATTAAAGCTGCTGGCAGTCATGATTTTCTTCTTTTTCAGTCTGTGGTTCCCCTTTTGGAGAAGGACTCTTCTGTCATTGCAGGGGAGGTCCACCAGCTGTTTGACTGGCAGGAGCAAACTGCCTGCCCCTTAGTAGTTTAATTCCTGTCTATACTAGGATAGCTTGCACTTCACTGAGCAGCAGACAGGTCAGGACACTTGGCAGGAGAAGGTTGAGAGGCAAAGGCAGCAGGCTGTGGGGAGCTGAATCACCAGTCCGAAACTTTCCTTTTACTTAGGAAAAAAAAAAAAAAAAAAAAAAAGAGAGAGAGAGAAATCACACAACTTTAGAAACTAGCTTTTTAGCAATGTTCTTTTGTGATCAGTAGGCTTGTCAAAGTAAGAACGATAAAATGTCCAAACCTGGGAAAACTGCCATCAACCATGGCTTGGTTCCTGTTGATCTTAAAAGTGCCAAAGAACCTTTACCACACCAAACAGTGATGAAGATATTTAGCATCAGCATCATTGCACAGGGCCTGCCCTTCTGCCGTAGGCGGGTAAGTGTAAAGGTCTTTAAAACCTGAATTTTGATTACTTGGCTTGCAGCTCTGTCATGGTGCATTCATTCCATGAGGAAATACTTATATCTGTATTATCTGTTCAATCAGAGTGTTACAGAAGAACCCTCAGGCCATTTGTTTCAATAATTCTTGTGCTTTTAATTAAATCTGTGTATGTTGTTTTAGTTATTACTTATTTAAAGGGACATGCCAGAGATTTTCATAGTCATGAACCACATAGATGACAAATGCTGTACAAAAGAGTGCATTCATGAATGTGTATTTTGCTTTTATCCACTCTTTTAGGTGATGTGGATAGTTTGGAGTAAAATCGATTGAATGCAGTTCTGAATTGTATCGGCACGTATGACATGTTGGATACTAAAGTAGAGAATTTAGACATGATAAACTAGTTAATATTTAAATGTTTTCGGTGGGAACTCTTAAAATATTGTTTTAATACTTTTGTAACTTGGTAACGGAGATAACATTTTTGCTGTTACAAAAAATAAAAATAGCATGTTACTATGTGGAGGTTGCGATATAGTTTATATATAGACAATCCTAGCCTGACAAACTATCAGGGGTGTTATGCTACAGCTTCAGGGACTATATGAATAAAGTAGCTCTTAAAGAACATTATATGAATTACAACAAAGTCTTAATTTTTTTTTTCTCTTTATAATATAAAATCTTCAGTAAAAAGTGGGCGTTCTCAAATCAACCTACATCATGATTTTGTTACTCAGCTTGCACACTGAAGAACATGTTCTTTAAGATAAAATTAATATTTCTTAATATTTGGAACTTCCATTAGTATAATTATAAATAAGTTCATATATATAACTCCATAATTAAACTTTAGAGTTTTCTATTGCTGCTGAATGCTATTTCCATATATTGATGGAAGTTTTGAAATCTATCTCAGCTTTTGTAGGTGTGCTGATTTTCCTTTAATGTCAACATACTCCTTTTTAATATACTTAATTAAATCACAGATGAACTTTCAGTTTGACAAGATCACCATTGCAAACTTGATTTCTTTTTACTATGTTGCTTTTTAAGTCTGAGAATGTTTCTTATGTGTAAATGGTATATGGCATGTGTTGAAAGCTAGCAATGTAAAACTCAACTGACAGCAATGCAAAAATTAGAACATATACATACATATATATACACACATTACTTTATATTGGATCATGTGCATTTCAGAAAAGCATTTTTTCTGAAATTAGATATTACTCGTGTTTGCTGAATATTGAATAGGAACGTTTCTTAAGGTTGGAAGTGATAAAATAGCCTATATTTTAGTAGATGTGTGTTCAAACTTATGGTTTGAGAACTATTTGCTTGAAGATAAGTGGTTAGAGTATGTTTGGATAACTTTAGTTCCTTTAACTCGGATAAAGCATAAGGTGATCACACATTAACTTGCTACAAATATGAAAAAAAGTAACTCTAGAAGCAGTTCTCTGAAAATTTTGCATTTTTCCAAAATGACCACAATTTATCTATGCTGCTGTGTCCTACATCACGTTCAAACAGTTTATAGGTCTAGGAGGGTTTAAAAAGCTGTTCACTATGCACTTTTGAGCATTCAGGACTAAGGAAGAGATTAAGAAATACTGTAAATATGTTTTACCAACTAAGCTATTAACAGTCTATTTTAGTTTATCTTCTGAAACTAACAAATCTCAGTATGATTGCTACCGATAGTGGAAAAAATTAGAGCTCTGTGTTTAATCTCATGCCTTGCAATACTCTAAGCCTGCGTGTAACTCAGAACGATTGCCATATTGGGTTTCTTCCATGGTAGCATGCATAGGTTCTATATAATATCTGCATTTTCATCTCTACATATTTGAAAAAGAATCGCCACAACAAAAACCCTGTCTAATTTTGGGTATCTACAGAAGGGAGAATAAGTGCTTTTGATAAGTAGATTTATGAACACACAGCAAGAACCAAAGAAGTATTTTCATGTAAAATATGAGTTCTGCCACAGTCCCCACCAATATGCAATTCTTAGATTCATTTTTATAAAGTTCTACTTTTAATTTAATAGGTAATGCATTGGTTTTTTAAGGATAACTTTCATATCTAAACTTGATGTGCTTTAGTACAGGAGCTAGTTTCTTTCCAAGTTATTGAGTCGGTAGTACATCTATACCAGCTCCTCTCTGGCAAGTGCATGATTGAGCCATTCAAACACTGATCTTAAAGATCATCAACCTTCTCCTTGTTTGAACTCATTTCTTCCCCTCCTTAATTGTACATTAAACCAAGCAAAACATCTTTAAAATTTGTACTATGATCCTTGAGAGTGAAAGACTTCCGTTACGAGAGCTGACAATCCATAGCTTCTGCATCCTCTGCATTAGTTATATTGGGCTTCTATCAAGAAGTGCACTATAAATGGTCACGGGACTTAACAGTTTGCCCTTATGCATTTTGTCAATTTGTTCATCTAGTTAAAACACTTGTCAGCAATACTACTAATCTGAATCCAGTTAAAAATAGTATTACTTAGAATTCTTTGTGTAGCTCTTGAGAGTAAGTAGTGCATAGCTCTGCAAGTACTGTACTTACACAACAAAGGTATTTATTCCTTCAAAGCTGTCGCTGAAACCACTATTGCACTATTGTCAGATGTAGACATAGCTGTGGTGCTCTTCAGCCATTAACATATCTTTTGTAGGTACTGAAGTAGATTTTGCAATATAATTTGGAGAAGCAATGAATACCTTTCAACTAGTACACCCTTCAGCTATCAGATATCACTTAGCTCTTCAGTGCAATGTAGCTGCAGCTGATCAGTGAACACACTCACCAGATAGTCACGCATATCACATATGTTCTGGAATCAAGTGCTGTATTTTGTTTGCCATGGTAAATACTAGTTGAGAAAACACTGGTCTCTTAATTTAACTCTGATTTTTGTTGTTGTTGTTTTTCTTTAAACTGGTCTGAAACCACTAAGAGTAGTAGTGTTTCCCCTTATGAATTACAATTCTTAACTATTTCAAAAGCTGTAGTTTAAAAAATATATTTCGTCTCTCTTTAGTTTTCCTTTTGTTTCCTGAAAATTCCAGTACTTGTCTTTCTTGGCGGCTGTTGAATATATGCTTTTAAAGAGTGCTAATAAGCTGGAGAATTTGTTCAAGTGACTTGTGCTCTTGCAGCACTCCTTCATTTCAAGTGGCTTAAGTAGCACTGAATTGCTATAAATCGGGGGTTTCCGTGTGCACCCTGTGGTATTCCAAGCTAGAAAAGCCAAGATAATAAGAAAAGTCTCTCATTATCAGAGACATGAAAGATTCTGCTATGCTGAACTGTTTTGTGAGCATAGTTTTGCTATATGTGTTTCACCCTTAAAATGTATCCAACCAAATTTTGGCAGTTCATCAACTTAGCTCACGAGTGAAATGCTTCCCAATGTAGTATGTTCTTGTGTGTTAGCTCTTCAGTGCTTTATCCTGTGTTCCCTTAATTTATAGACCAGCCTGTGTTTCTTAAGCATAAGAGCATCCGCTGGTCTAAAGCATTATACACGGTATTGGTCCCTTACTTACTACAGTAGAGCACTTGGAATGAGTCTGGTTCCTCTTCCTTCTTCTGATTGACTACTATGCTAATGAAATTTTTGATATACTAATGCCTCATGCATAAACAGCTTCACTTATTTGCAGGAATTTGCATGATGGCCACTAATGGTAAGAAGCCTTTTTGAGGGGCTGTCAGAAATGGCTTTCTTTCAAAGCTGATTTAGCCTTTACTTAAAATTCCCTTGTTTGTGTTAGAATTTGTTACCTGAATGGAAGTACAGATTAATCAGCTGGTATCTGAAAGGATACAAACAAAGGAAGTTTGTCCTCTGTTACTTGTTTCTCATAAAGGAGTGTGTCCATTTTTTTGCATATCCAAATACTCAAAGTAAAGCCAACCTAATACTAAGAACTTTTAGTGTCTGTTTGCTTTTATTACTTTTTGAAGTCTTCAGGATGAGAAAGAAGTACTTCAGTGGTCCAGCAGAAGGAATCTAACTGAAAAGGCAGATGGGTTTGAGTGGAGAGAAAGGAATACTGAAAAGTTAGAGAAATGAGAAAGAATAAGTCTTTTCTAATACTGCCTAGAGTGTAACTTCTTTTAGATGATTAATAATCTTGAGTTATGAACTATTTGCTTTTAAGTATGTGCAGTATCTCCTCTCTGAATCTACTTTCCTCGTGCCTTTTATCTTCTCTCACAAGATAAATAGGATCTTCCTGTATGAGGTGATAGCCTTGAAGAAAACTAGTGTGTTACTTATTTGCCCAGTGTAGAATGCAGAGGCAGTGTAAAAATAATTTTCTTTATCATTTTTTCTTTCTTTCTGCAATTGCCACTTTAATTTTGTTTGTAAACCAGTTGACTTTTTTGTCAGATCAAATGAAGATGGGGTGGTTTAACCTGACTCAGCTGAAGAGCCTTGTGATTTCCCAGGCCATGCCTACAAAAGGCTTGCCAAGTGATACAAAATTCAAAAATCTCAGGCAGAAGTAGGCTTCCATCTACCCTCCCCTTCTGTGGGATGTTACAGACACTGGGCTTAAGATAGGCATTTGTAGGAGGGAACACTGAGTTTGCTGTTCAAACAGCTGTTCCCTGTGTCCCTTGGAAAAAAAAAAATTGCTAGCTAAACTGCATATCCAGTCCATCCTTCTCTACTGGGTCAAAAATATGCAGACCATTTCCAAAAACTTTTTTTTTCTTTTTTTCCCCCCAAACCTCTGCTGCAACACTCCATACCACTACCTAGGACTATGTTTTCAGAATATTCAGTGATCCTTTCTGTGACCATACGGACTCTTAAAACACTTTTGCATGTAAATTGTTCTACTTATTCTCACCAAGTTAAAAGCAGCAATTGGAAACTCGTATATATTTAATGCTAGCTAAAATGTTCCGTGTGGTTTCGATGCATTTAAAGCTTCCATTTCTGGTGCAAGAGGCAGTGCTGTCTGTTACATACTGATGCTCAGGTACGGATGCTAAAAGCCTGTTAGGAATACTCTGCAGTCAGTCACTTCCCTTCAGGAGGTGTCAGAAGGAAGGTTGTCTGGGCAATTTTACTCTTTTGTGCCCAATTGTTTAGATGCCTTTTGCAACCTTTACTGTTATTCAGGTGAAGCTGAATATGAATGATTTTGTGAATGCTCTTTGCCTCCTTAAAGTCTGGTTTATTGTCTCAAACTGTGGAGTTTATAGCATCCAGCAGAAGAAAAAATGGAATGGGAGACAGCAGTGATGCCATAAACTGACCCAGCTGCCTCTTTGCTGATTGATCATGCCAGAGAGGAATTCATGAAATGTGTAATTAAATACTTTATTTATTGCTTTGAAATGTGATTGCCTTAAGCATGATTCTTCTTTTTTTTTGCTTTTTTCAGTCCCTTGTATCACTAAGTAAACACTTTTTGTCCATCTGTAACAAATGAAGCCATTTTAATTTCCTGAACATAAATTTTTCAGGTATGGGAAAAGGATCCTTTGTGAGGAAATAATGCTCTGTTGTGTCATGACTATCACTTAATACAGAAAAACAAAGAGGCTAAATTAGTTTTAACAGGCAGTCTTTGTTCTGGCATTCCTCAAGATTTTTAGTGGAAGTTGAACTGAACTAGCATGAAACCCAGACAAGTTAAAAAGCAGGCTGCATATCCTCTTGCATCTCTGCTGCTGATTGTCATTCCTTATGTGATGAACCATAACTGTCAGGGAATGATAGCATTGCTGTTTCCAATAGTTCCACTTCTGCTAAAAGTGGACCTCTTTTTCCTTTCTCCCTCTCTCACTCTTTGCCCTCTTTCCTGCTGTTTTTTATCTTCGTTCAATGATAAAATTGAGACTACAGTTTTGCGTAGGGACAGCAGCAGTAGCTTTCCAAATTCTCTTCAGGTATTTTAAATACAAATCTCAGTTGTTTGAAAAGGCAAGAAAAGAGCACTGGAGTTGATGTGAAATTTTCCCTTTATTTTTAATCAAGGAAGTCTGTACTTTTCATTTCTTGTGTTTCTTAAAGTACTTTTTCAGTAACCAGGTTGATTGCAAGGTTTCTTGGTAAGAGGACTGAAATGGTTGCAGATCATTTGCATAGTGATGTGCACTTTTAAACATATTTCAGAAGAACTTACTCGCTTCTCTATTCAGATTATAATTGCAAACTGTACTACACTGTAAAATTTGTGTGAGGTGTTATTAATTGGTTTTCTAGATCATATTGTAATATATCACAAGACCACCAAAGATCACTGACTGTAAACTGGTGGATAAAGGGAGGAGAGAAGAATGAGTTTAAATGCATAAATGTTACTAGAAGTCTTAATATATCCTTCTATATTTGTTCTTCCCTTATGAATTATCAGAGTTTACCAAGATTTCCCTAACTTAACTCAACGTATCAAAGGAACTCATAGCACTTGGTAAACACTAATGTATTAAATGTCTTTGTGACCTAGGGATATGTTTTTGTTTTACAGGGAACAGTATAATAATGTGGCAAAGACAGCTAATGTTTTGTGTTGTAATTAGTGAAACATGGTTATTTCTTGCCTCTCTGTTTCAGATTGTTCATTATTTAACAGTTAACTAAGCTTTTATGTGCTGCATTGTTTTGCATATGCAAGGTAGTAGAATTTTATTTGGACATTGTGAGAAAAAGGCACCTTGTATCTAGAAGACTCAGGTAGAAAACTTATTTTAGGAATCTTTAATATGTAAATAGATGCAAATTTGCGATCAGATATTTTAATATGTACCTTCCAGTGGAATTCTAAAATTTCATTTGGCTCCAGCTTCTGTAGCCAGCATGTATTTCAGCTTACTATGTAGCTAGTGTGTATTGAAGGAAACCCCTTGGAGCATGCTGCATTTACCTAGTTGCATGTGGGATCTTTTGTCATTCTTGAGATGCCTCCAGTTGTCTGTACAAACATACTTTTATTAACAAACTTTACTATTTGTGTTATAATAATGTTGTGGTAAATGCTGTCTATTACTATTTATATGATGATAATGTTTTTCTAAATGCTGTATTCAGAAGAGAGCTTAGTGCTTGAAGAACTGAAAGGCAGAAGACAAAATGGAAATAGAAAGACAATGATTGCTAGCTGCTAGAAACAGAAAATTGTTTCTTGGCCTGTAGGCCAGGAGTCTGTAGATGAGACTACACTGCTTTCTTTCTGATGATAATCTTGCAGGAGAATTTGGCTTCATGAAAACTGAAAAAGAACACCCAAGGAGGTGCTACAAAGGTATTTTTGGTATGTTTTAGCGCCATTTCTTTTCTGACTTACCCTGTGTTTAGGTTACTGCTGTACTTGCACACTTAAAAATTTGTTGCTCTAAGTCAATCTGCATAATGCAGTGTTCTGTAAGTACAAATGGCAGTCTCTTTCAAAGCACATTGCTATTAATAAACCCTAACACAAGATTACTTCTCATGATAACAGCAGCAGCTGGCAAGAATGTTTGCAATTTTAACATATTTGCAGCACTACTACATTCCATCTTGCATTTCTCCTGTGGTTTGTTGTCAGTGAAATTTCAGACTGAATTCTTACCACGAATTTCTTCCTTGCCTTACAGTCTTCTCTTCTTTTGCCCCCCCCTTCCTCAAATCCTGTCTAGATACCGAGATACCAAAGAAGTTCTCTACTGTCTGGTGTCTGTTCTGTCCACGTTGCTATTCTAAAGCATCGTTTTTTTCTTTCCTGCCTTTTTACACCCACAGTGTTCCTGTCCTTTGCATCTCTGCTTATGCTCTGAGCAGCACTGGGAGCCCCTTCCTGCCCACACACCTCCTTTAATGAATCAAGGAACTATCTGTAGCTGGCTTATCTAGTATTTCCTAATTGAACGAGATTAAACACCAGAAGAAATGTATAAAATGTATTTTAGTACAAGAGATGTTGCTGCAGCATCTATTAGTTAATTTTAAAAATACATGCATTTAGGTTTAAGTGTAAAAAATTACATATTAAAATGTTACTAGTCAATCATTTTCCAATTCTTAGCCTTGCTTTATTATGCCTAAGCAGATAATAAACTCTCATAGTTGGTACCAATTTTCTTCTCTTGAATAGCATCCAGAATAGATGCTTGTGCGCCTTGCTTTTTTTTGAGGAAAATGTTTGTACTATTAAGAATAATCTTCCATTTGTTTATGTATTAGACATGTAAGTTTGCCTCTTCTTTGTGTTTTCCAATCGTGCTGATCCAAGAAATAAGTAAAATTATTTAATAGACACTGCACATGGCAAAAAACTAACCATACAAATTTTAAAGTGACACATTTATATCATGGCATAAAACTCCTTCTGATAGAAATTGTTAGTTTTCTCATCATATTTGAAATACCATTATGTTGAGGTCACTTTCCACTACAAAAATTTGACACTAATTGAAATTAATGTGAAGCCTGAAATTAATTTCCAGATTTATTAAGGACATATGTCCATAGCAGCACTCCTTTGCGTTAGGAAGAAAATGGATTAGAATCATAACAGCAGCTCTTTTGGTTGGTGCCTGATTCAAATGTAATATTATGTGGATTAAAACTGCAAAGAAAGATTAATTGTAGTGATTGTTGATGTTTTTAAGAAACCCCTCATGGGTAGAGCAAGTTTGATATAATTTTGTTGGAGTTATTCGACATCATTGTAAAATAATTTCTTTTAGCTTCTTCTCTGCGTGGGGGAAAGATTCGGTGTGGGGGAAAATTTCAGTGAGTTGTAGCCATCCCTCCCAGACGAAGAGGAGGCAGCTTGAACCTCCTGAGTTCTGTGTGAGTGACTGTGGGTTTCCATGAGATCTGCTGGCATAACTAAAGTTAGCTTTCCAAATGTCCTGCATATGGCGCTGCCTTCCTGAGTGAAATTTCTTTGGAGCATCCGATTAACGTGGATCAGTTTCTGGACCTGGCACTACCTCGGTTTGTTACATCTGTTCAACCTGTCTTCCTTGGTTTGTCCTGTGCATTCCCATGAAGGGTTGCATCCAGATGTCTTCTCATTTTAGTGCCTTACATAAAATGAATGCAGCTGTCTTGCAGGCACAGTACTAAGCCCTGCGCCAGTCTTGAGATTTCTGGGAAGGCATCCAAACTTCTGAGAGGGTCAAGAGGAAATAGTTTCCTGTTCTGAAGTGCTGGCCCATTTTAATTTGGGCACGCAAATGAATGTTTTAAATGTCCAGAAATACTGCCCATCTCTCTGTTTATGGCCATGTTTAGCAGGTCCAGGCTTACTTTTCTTGAATTAAGAAGTACTTGTGTCAGAAGTGACCTATTCTTTCTGGTGTGTGCAGAAGGTAAATGTTTGAAGACATCCAAGGCAGCCTCAGGGCAATAATTAATTCCTGAAACATGGTAACGAGGAGAGGCAGCTGTGGAAACCTTCTCCACACACTCCCACCCTAACACATATGCCAACTCCTCTGTTTCTCTCTTCCTGATGAAGAGAACTCAGAGTTTGCATTCACACTGGTCACTGAACTATAGAAATATGAAAAACTGATTTTCATCTCCTTCCACTACTTTTGAGTGCCTTTGTTATGATTTGGGGCACCTAAGATAGAGAAAGAGGTAACACTGACAGCTTCTTGCAGTGGACACAAGAACTGTATGCATACGCAATTGCTAAAAACTTTCAGCCTGTTCTTTGGGCTTCAGTAGACAATTTGTGTCCCCTGAGGTTACTCAGACATAGCTTCCCAGTCACATTAGGCACTGCAAGCCTAGTAAAACTAATCTTTCAAGAAACATCTGTGTTTATTTGCTCTTAGCATGGTCTGTCTTTTGTGTATGTATGCTGATATAAAAAATGAGGTGTTATTTAATAACTGGCTCTGAGGCCTCATATTTTTGTGGTTAGAAGATTTGTAATTCAGATTTGTGCTACTTAAGCATGAGCAATATTGGTGATGCTACTTTAAATTGAACTGTCTTCTCTATGGAGAGATAACTGATCTTCATGATATCAACAGCAAAATGTGTAATTATTTTTACATAGTTTGATGACAGTGCAGTATGTGTATAGGTATGTATTTGGAACAAGGTAAAGATAATTCTTTTTAGAGAGGTACTTGCATTGACACAAATCAGACCTAATTTGGATAAAACAGAATTATTGAAAAATAAAGAAGTGTAATACGTAGAGGTTCTAAATGTAACTTTAAACTATTTTATATTGTTTCTTTAATTTTAATTTCAGATTAAATTTTCAGTATTTTAGAGTTGTTCTGCCTCCTTGCTTAGCCTTCAGAACCATGGACTTGGGACACCTATTTGTACATTTTCACGCAAGAAATTTCTTGCTGGGAGGTGACTTAGGACACAGACTTTGTTCTTGATCCCCTTTTTTCTGTATTCCTGCAATGTAGCATAGATTTGAATCTTGCTCAGATTGCTCTTTGCTAGGAATTTTGAGAACTAGTTCATGGTTTGATGGTATGTGGACATATGGGAGATTAATGTCCTGAGGAGTCTTGAGCCTGAACTTTTGAAAAACTGAACTATTGCTTTTGTTTAGCTTACTAGGTGACAAATATGGAGGATATGGAGAAAGGGAATTAAGTGCCAACATTGGTACTTGGAAGAGACTGTTCCTTTACAGCTGTTTCTGATGTAAATTTCTAAAACAAATACTGAAATTAAGAGAACAAATAGTTACTGATGCAAAATATCAAAAAAAACAAAACCAAACCAACCATTGAATAAACTATTTTTTCCCTCAAATGTAACCCTGCCGATATTGTATGTACCTTGAATATTGCCCATCTATTTTATTTCAGTACTTAAATTAGCTTAACATTATTAATAAGCTTTTAAAATTTTCTCTCAAAGAAAAAAAACCAGTTTGCATTCTAGTAGAGAGGGCACATACAAACATATGTTTTCTTTGAAGGAGAGTGCCAGATATTGGATGTGGCATTCCAAAGCACATGATGACACAGATTACAAAGCTGCTGCCCTATTAAAAACCTCTAATATATGCAGCCATCTTTGTATTTCTAAAAGAATGTCAGTTGCTACTTATAAATATACTAAAAACCTTTCTGAACTTCTGAATCCCTTTGACAGTGCTTTGTGAATGGTCTGTTTTTAAATTGCAATATATAATTTTCATTCTGTAGCATGCAATATTAAAGCTAGTAACTAATTGCTTCCTTTATTCTTCCATTCAGAACTGGAGCGTCATAGCATCTCATTACTACTTGTACTTAATAACAATCCTCAGGATACATACACAGATACAGATGCTGTTCTCTCTCTTTCAGCAAGAGCATTAAGATTTCCTTCTAGCCTCTTGCCAGTAAGCAGCAGCAGTGCTCCCTTGTAAGACTGCCCTTGATGATGTGTATCTATTACAGACATATGAAACAACTGTATCAAAAGCAAAGGTTTTATCTGTGCTGTTTTAGGTGGATCTTCATTAAGGATTTTCACAAACTAGCAAATTTACTACTGTTATCTAGCAGAAAAAAACTGAAGCTCTTCCCTTACATTTTTCTTTTCCTTCGTATTATCTTCTAGCTTTAATTGGATTTTTTTCAGTATAAACAAGACCTCAGTTTTCAATAGGAAAAATATCCAAGGGGGCAAGTCTTAAGAGGAGCAGCTTAGGCAACTGGGTTTACTTTGTCTGGAGAAAAGCAGGCTGAGGGCAGAGCTCATGACACTGCAGCTACCTGGAAGGAGGGTATAGTAAGGTGGTGTCAATCTCTCTGCTCAAGTAAAAAGCAATAGGAGAAGAGGAAACAGACTCATGTTGTGTCAGGGGAGGTTTAGATTGGATATTAGGAGAAATTTCTTCACTGAAAGGTCTTTCAGGCACTGGAACAGGCTGCCCAGGGAAGTGGTTGAGCAACCATCTCTGGAAGCATTCTAAAGGGCAAGTAGATGTTGATGCCTGGGGACGTGGTTTAGTGGTGGACTTGGAAGTGTGCTGAGGCAAAGGTTAGATTTGTTGATGTTAAGGGTTCTTTCTAACACAATTCTGCGATTCTTTGAGAAAGCTTGAATCTCTTCTTTAAATGTATTATAAATAAGGAAATAGGTTTTTTTCCCAGTCCTTCCCTATTCACCCTTTAAAAATAACAAATAAAAAAATTCTTCCAACTTACCCTTCAGCACATGGCTTCTACTCAGTGCAGAGAGGAGACAACAACCAAGGTGCAGTTTTAAGCAGTAGGTTTATAAACAAATCTGGAAACTGAAGTAATCTTGCCTTATGTCCTTTTTTTCGTTGTTTCTTTCCACCTCATGGACAGCTGCTGCTAAAGAAGCCCTGTCTGTCCTTGTTTGACTTGGCAAAGTAGGAATGGTTTCTTTTCCTGGTAAACCAAAATGGAAAAAATACTTGCTCTGAATTCTGGCCACATGTCAGGTTGCAACACATTAGGAGGTCTTGGAGAAGATACAGAAAAAGTGTTTCAAGAACTAGGCACTCATGATGTTCTTTCTGTTACCTGGTCTAGAAGGCATCTAGCACAAAACCAAATGCAAACAAGACTCCATCCTGTCCTAATCCTGCTGAATTTCCACAGTATAGTTTCCACTGAGAGTGGAGACTGCTTAAAGGTCCTGTAATATTTTCTTCTTTTCATTTCCATACTAGTGAGGCTTTAGGGATACACTTGCTTTTGGGTGCATAAAATCCAGATGTTAAATCATTGTAGCTTGCTTATTAAGGCATGGTCTCAAATTGAAATCTTCCTTAAATGTTGCTGTCTTGTTTTAAGTAGAGTTGTATGCATTTCTTTACCAAGTATGAGAAGAAAATGTCAATATATAAATGGAACTGGAGATAATAGAAATGAACCTTTTTGTTTGTTCCTTTTGTTATATACATATATGTTTTTATATATGTTAATTTGGAAAGGGAAAAAATGTATGGCATGAATGATTTTTTTTCTAAAAAGCATAATTCTACCTCTGAAAATGTTTACTTCATTGGGTCCAAATAGTTAGTATTAATTGGATCAAGATGTAGAGAAAGGCAGTTTTTCCATACAGAAGTAACAGAAGGTGTATGCAGGAAAATGAAATATTGCTATTGAGACTCTGAGAAGAGAATTGGAAGGTACTGCTTTGTAGTTTCGTTAGGTGTTTAAAAATCGCCACTGTATTTAAAGTGCAAAACATTTTTTCTTCGTTTATGAGTGAGGATGTTTAAGCTCTGATTTGCAGCTGTTTGTTTTCATAACAAGAGAAAAATTTCCGGATCTGATTCTCTTCTAAAAGCAAAAGCAGAAGTGGTCAGGAGCATTTGGTAAGTTACTCTAAATGAAAGCAGTGAGAGATTCAGCTTATCTAAAGATACAACTTGAGCTGCATGTTATGTGGTCTTAACAGTGATTTAGTCCTTTACAGTGGCTGCTTACAGGGGAATGGAGTTTTCTCTGGTGGATGCTTCATATTCAGACACTCTTTAGCAATATTATAGCTATCACAGGATGGAGAAAGCCAGGCAGTGCAACACCAGTCTCGGGCTTGTGGTGTACATAAAGTATTGCTTTGTTGGCTACAAATGACATGAGATACAGCAAGTGAGACTGACAAAAGACAGAACATAAAACTGAGTGGCTATAGTATCAAGCAACCAAAGCTGTATTGCTAAAAACGTGTCTGTTTCTGTGCAGATGTATCAGCAAAATAGAAATTATTTGTACATGTAGAAGGTATTGAAGTAATTTTTTTTTTTAGTACTCCCAGGGTGTCAGTCCTGTTTAACAAGAACTTCTCATCATTTTAAAAAGTGACACGGTAGATTATACAGTGAGGTCTCTCAGACAAGAATATATTCTTTGAGAAAGACTGTATCATGGCTTGCTTCAGAATCCAATCCTTTCATAAAAGGATGACCTGACAATGAGGGTTGAAAAACCATACTATGCTATAGTTCCTTTATTAATCTTATTTTATGTCTTGCTTGCAGAGCCGAAGCTGGTTTGGTTGTAGTTACTACAGAGATCTGACCTCTAGATGCCATGAGTATGATAGAAATTTAACCCTATCTTTTTAATCAGAAGCCTTTCAATTAACTTGATACTGAAGTTGTAAGTCTGTACTGTAAGTCTCAATCTCTTTCACAGAAAGACAATGTTGTGCTTCTCTTGAGAGCCAGCTTCACTTCAAAGCTCAGCATGCTTATTTTAAGGAAAGATCCTATACAGTATAGTGATTGACACTTTTTGCATTAAAAATTCATATGACTAGGCAGAAGATAAAATGGAATACACAGTGACCCAAAAGTTGTCACTGAAATAACTGTAATAACTATTTTCCAATATTTATTCGAAAACAGCTGTCTTGTCTTTTAGGTCCCCTTGTTTCTACTTGCATGTAGTCAGAAGACAAAGCTTGAATTTCGATTTCCCATTATTATTATCCTTTGGATATTATCTTTATGGTCAGGGAAAATGTTTGTTTGTTTGGGGGGATTTTTGTTTTTTATTTTTTGCTATATCTAGAATGCCATTATTTGTGGTTATTTTTTTTCTTAGAAACTATTTCTTGAAACAGTTCTGTTTGTGAGTGGATGCCCTACTCTGACCTTGGTGAAGAGGCTCTTTAAGAAGTTCTTGTAACCCGGATTCTTGAATATATAGTATATATGTAAACACACAAAACTACAGTGATAATAATGTAGTAAATGCTGACGGGGAGGGAGGTTGTAAGTTCTAAAAATGGGAGACTACTTTTAAGTGTCCTTTTTACCATTATTGTGAAAAATGCAAACTACACTGAAGTTTGAAGTCTCTCAGTGCACACATTTCAGAAATACATGGGTCAGAGAACTGCTTTGCACCTTTTTTTGTAACTGTTGATAACCCAGATTTGATTTTGCTTTTTCCTCCTTGAAAAAGTTATGCTTATATATAGGTAGCTTGAACAGTTGAGTTTATCCTAGATGAAAATCAAATTATCTGTGGATTTTGGGCTGACTCAGAAAGACATTCATGATGTTCTTCTGATCTATGTCTAAAACGTCCCATGGATTTAGTCAAATGCACATAGAAGGAATACTGTACTGTCTGTTTAGTTACTATGCCAATGTAATGGACAGATTTAGGGTATTTTATAAGAAGATTTCTGAAACATGTTTTCTACTTAAGGCTATGCTTAACATATGTAGCACATGAAATATTGTGAGCATAAATTTTTTAAAATTGCAAATTTTGACATTCTGTTGTATTTGCTTCTGTGCAATATAATGGTTTTCTTCGTGGTCACATTGTGTACTCTTTGTTTCTATATTAAAAAATATACTTTTGGATCACAATGCCATTCAATAAGGACCTTGTCATCTTGCAGCTCTCCTATTCCAATTTAACATATTTTAGGAGAAACTGCCAGTCTTTGTCCTCACTTGAGAGAGATTGCATAATACTGGGGAATTCAAGTTACTTTTGTAATGTTTTCTACAAATACCAATTTCTTAAAGAAACATTAATCTGAACTTAGAAGAGGTAGTACTTAGATTCTACCATCTATTTCCATATTTTCTGGATTTTCTGCAGAAAAGTCATCCATGAATTTCTGGAGATAAAAATATGTTAGGAAGTTAATCTGAATAAATGTTCTGAACGTACATATTTTTTTCTTATTAACATGAACAAGTAATATACTTTATTCTAAAATAGCAAAAGACTTATCTTAACAGATATGGATAGAAATGCCAACTATAACATATAGTCCTACACTCAGGCAGACACTATTTATATTGATAAAACCTCAGAAATTTCTTTATGAATGTAATAAATTTACTTATGTCATGCTTTGTTCCTCTTCAATTTTTTTGTTACTGCTTTCAAGTGCAAGCAAGCTTCAGCTATTGAGATAGAAAATAGTTCCGTATACTTTTGTCCTGCCATGTGTCTGTAGAGCATACAGAAAAGTAATGTTATTCCTTTATTTTTCTTCAGAATACAAATCACAAAATCTTGTTATCTTTTATGTAGTTTAAGAACAGTTTGGACTTGCATCCTCAGGGTTTCTCAAGATTAGTGTTCAGCTGCAAACTGAATAGTTCTGCATTGAAAAGGCAGCAAATATAGATTTACTCACAGTAGAAAATAATTTACAATGTATTTCTTAAGTACTTTATTTAAATTCTTTCTTTAGAAAAGGCTGAGAGATTAAACCAGCAAGAAGGTTTTCCAAGATTTAGTATCATTAGTAAAGAAAAAAAAAAGGGGGGGGTAGGAGAGGGATGAGGATTTGTACATTGGAAGATTGAATTATGTATGAGCAAAGAGCACCTTCTCCACATGATATGTCATGTACTTGTGAAATAATGTGTGCTTACAGTTATTTAGGTATCTACTTGCCAACCAAATGAAGATTCCAGCTGCCTTGTTTTCTGTTAAATTTTCTAGTTATGTTTTCTTACAGAACATATTCTACCAAGACTTTTAGAAATTATCCATCCCTACACTAATATCTTGGTCACAAGAGGTAAATATATACTGATGTTACTCTGGGGGATGTGCCTTATGGAAATATGGGACACCTTTAATTATCTAATCTGTAGATTTTCGCTGGAGTTGACCTTAATGCTTTCTGAAGCAAAAACCCATACACCATTCAGACCAACAAATATAACACTACATTACAAACCATATATCAATTGAATTTTAAATTGGAAACAAGATGCTTGTGGAAAAACTGTATTATTTTGAAAGTTAAGTTAAAAGTTAAGATGTGTTGAATAGCTTAGACACTCATAAGCAATTTTGCATGCTGTTAAGAGTTGATACTGGTGGAAGTTTTATTGAACCATTTTTTAAATTTTCTAGAATGACTTAAGTATATCCAGTTCAGTATGATTGTTGTGCCACCACCTCACCCCAAAAAATGTTAAATTTAATTGAATTGCTTTTGTTCTTGAAGTGTAATCCATCATGTAATAAAGGCGGAAAATTGATACCTTTTAAAGAGAAGGGACTATCTGAATATCAAAGTAAAAAAAAAAAAAGAAAAAAGTGGGTTTCCATCTAAAGTGAAAGCTTCATTTTATTCTAATTTTCTTCCTTTGTCTGTATGTTTTATTGGGGAGAGGGTGTCTGTCATGTATGAAAGTTTATGAAAATTACAATTTAACATAGTTACTGTGTTAATTTTAAGTGAATGACATCTTGCAGCTTGTGGTGTTGTTTTTATACTGAACGTGAAGGGGCAGTATAGTGCTGTCTATAAATCTTCATCTGTTATAATTTCAAACTGTTCTGGAAGATCACACTTTGACTCATGATTATTTTATCTGTTTTGTGTACATGCTTTACTTTTAAGGGAAGGATGCTAATCCCTTTAAGTTAAAGAAATATCCTAGAAAAGTCAATACAGTTAAGATCATTCTTGTTTAAAATGAGTCATTGTTTTCTCCTCGATATTTTTTACACTCATGAATATAAATAATATTCAGTATTTTTGCAAGACTGTTAGCATTTAAAGGTTTCCATGTACTAGAAGCACGTGAAGAGTATGGACACGTGCTGACAGAGTACTGCTAGGTTTGAAATATAAAGGGTATCAATAAAACAACTTATATTCCTTTTTTCTTTATTTTTGTAAATTGGGATATAAAAGTACATTTGAAGTACACTTTTCTTGTTGATGGAAACCATTGTATATAGAATCATAGAATGCCTAGGGTAGGAAGGGACCGTAAAAGTTCATCTAGATCCAACCCTCCTGCCATGGGCTGGGACACCTCCCACTGGATCAGGCTGCTCAAGGCCCCATCCAACCTGCCCTTGAACACTTCTAGGGATGGGACAGCCACACCTGCCCTGGGCAACCTGTTCCAGTGTCTCACCACCCTCACAGTAAAGAATTTCCTCCTAATATCTAATCTAAACCTTCCCTCTTCAAGTTTTAAACGATTATCCCTTGTCCTCTTGCTACACACCCAGATTTCTTGTAAGCCCCATTCAGCTACTGGAAAGCTACTCTAGGGTCACCTTGGAGCCTCCACTTCTCCAGGCTGAACCCAAACTTCCTCAGCCTATCTTCATAGGGGAGGCTCTCCATTCCTCTGATCATGTGGCTCTCCTCTGGACATGCTTAAGGAGCTCTGTGTCCTTGTGCTGGGGACTCCAGAACTGGACACAGTACTCCAGGGGGGGTCTCACAAGAGCAGAGTAGAGAAGGTCTCTTTGCCTAAGTAACAGGCAGCAGAACAAGAAGACATCACCTCAAATTACCCAAGTGGAGGTTTAGATTTCATATTAGGAAAAATTAATTCACCAAAAGGTTTGTCAAGTATTGAACAGGCTGCCCAGTGAAGTGGTTGAGTCACCATCCCTGGGGAGATTTGCAAGTTGTATAGATGTATGTGGTGCTTAGGGACATGGTTTAGTGGTAGATTTGGCGTTGTGCTAGGTTAATGGTTGGATTCATGATCTTAATGGTCTTTTCACATAAAATGGTTCTATGATGCTATGTCCCTGCCTACATCAGGGAGGTTGAACTAGATGATCTTTGAATGTCCCATCCAACCCAAACCTTTCTGTAGTTATTTCTGGCCTCACTATTTTACCAAAGGAGCCAACATTCAGTCCAGTCTTGCCTTATGATATTGTTTTGCTTCGTGTAGTTGGTATTCTATCCAGTTGATACCATGATGATTTTGAGGCTAAGGATTAAAAATGAGTGAGTGTAGCTCTGCTAGTTTCAGTGGCAAGATTTTTCTTGCATTCTGTGTCACATTTTATAATGCTTCTTTTTTCCTGTAGACAACTTCAGTTTTGTTTCTGTGAATGTCCAATTTTGTTTCCAAGTAGAAAAACAGTGATTCATAGAAGATTTTATATGAAACATACGGAACATGCAAAAATCTTGAATCTTTCAAGTTTATGTCTTCTACAATATGTAGGGCTTTCTCTGTTTATTGACTCTGCTTTAGCATCCCAGTCTGTAGGTCAGGACCATAGTCCAAAAAGTTAAATAGTATTGGTACGCTTGGGCTTCTCTGAATGTAACAAGCAAGGCAAACCTGAGTTAGCAGCATAGCAATTACCATCTAGGTTCAGCACTTCCATAGTGTCATATTCCTTATTCCTGAAATGCTATTGAGCTGAAGAAATGGATGTATCTGGAAAGAACCAAAGTAATTTTGGCACGTTATTTTTCTATCGAGAAATGTACTTTTTCTCTCAATAAAATGCTTTCAGATACTCAGCATTTTAAAGCAGTTTTCATCCTTGTGTGTATTAAACAATTCAGAGAATATATTTTAAAAAAGAACTAGGAGTGATATTTGTAATATTTTTTAGGTACAGAAGATTATGGGAACTGGCAATTTTAATGGTGGGTAACAAATACGTAGACTGAAACTAGCTCTTTTTTACCAAATCAATGGCGTATGTTCAATCATTAGAATTTTGTTCATCTCTATATGTTGAAAATGTCTGCTCCCTGTTTTGCCTCTTGATAAACTTGCTATTATTTCCTTAAGGTACTTAAAATACAAGAAATATTTCAGAATGTATGCTAGAAGTTTCCTGGCAAGATCCAAGTACACTTAAATTCAATATATTTGACCTACGCGAAAATTTGAAATTCAATGGAAACTTCCAGTGAACTTTAATAGTGATTTTTTTTTCTTCTATTTATTACGGTTATGATAGACATGAGCAATAAAAATGTCATTTGAGAATGACATTGTGTAGCCCCATAACAAGCTCTTTCATGCCCTGAGAAAATTACTTTCTCTTTTTTCATTTATTCTGTGATCACCAGTGAAAAGAAGCCAGTCACATGGCCAATTTTGGATGTGTTCTGTGTAACTTGTTAAGTCTGTTTCATAAAGGTTAAAAGATTATGTGTGCTTTCTTTAGAGCTGCATTATGATGACCTTAGAGGTAAATGTATTTTTTTTTCCCCCTCACATGAGGGGATTTAATTCTTCGCTACTTTTAGAAGCATTACAGTGTTTTCATTTCAGTTTGTCTTAGTAGGTGAATTTTTGAAAACTTACTTGTCAAGCCTTACTTGTCACAAAAGACAAATGTTAGGATGCTGAAGAATTGAAACAGCAAGGCTTTGAAATGAAGAATTGGGGGAAAAAAGGCCTTTGTATCAAACTTTTTGACAAAGTGCTTGTTGGGGCATTGTCAATACACCATCTTCCATGTTTTTCCAGGAAAGCACTAGGCTCCAGTTCTTCAAAAGCAACAGCAACACTCTAGATGCCATTGGGAAATCACAAACAACAAGAGTCGTGTATTTTTCACATCAGCTTTATGTGTGAAAACTGCATACATCTTCCACAACAGCCAGCAGACAGAAGCATACAATTTCAAGTGCAAAAGTACATGTGTGATTTTTAGACTTTAGGCAAACAGCATCTATCTAATTAGCTACTTGCATAAACAAATACTCAACTGCATGTCTTGTGTGCACATGTCAGCTGAATGCAGTTATGCACAAATTTTCTTAAAAGCAAGTGTCTTTTATGCTCACTGCTTAAAAAGCTTGCCAGTATCTGGAGGGTATTATGCATGTTGTCAGCATTTTAAAAAATGGCTTTACAGATATGGTAAGGCTGAGAGAAACTATTATGCAAAAGGTTAATAGATAATATGGTGCTTGTTGGTCACACATGCTGAAAGTACAAGAAACTGAAGTAGGAGAGCATGTTCCTGTTCTTAAGGACTTCCCCTGCCCCCAGCTGATGAAGAGATTTGTTAATGAATGGAAAACTTTCATTAACAAGTTTCCTCCTTTAAAAAATAACTGAACTTGCAAATGATCAGAATAGCATTTGGCATATCATTAGTACGCGAGGAGTTAGCCTTAGAAAATCTGATGAATTGGTTCATGCAGTCCAACAAAAGTACTTTAGAATATGGGGTTTTCTTTGGTAGCTTGTGCCCCCTTGGTCTCTTTTCATTTTCTTGCTATTTGTGCAGACCCTTTACATTTTTTCCAGACCTCCCCCACCCCTGTTCAATAGCTAATCTGCTAAATTCATGCTACAACTGCTTCATTGAGTGGAAGCGTTGTTCTGCCCGCTTCGTACCAGCTTTGTTACTGTGCAGTATTTTTCAGCTGTTTGTGCTCATTACCATACAGCTGGTATTTAGAGGAGAGAGGGAAGCAGGCAGAAGCTTGACTGTCTGCAAGTATAAGAAGCTCTTTTGCAAATGGGGTGCTGGCAGATGGGACATGTGTTTAAACGGGTTTTGCTGATAACAGACTGCATTAAAAATCATTCTGAGAAAGTCTAAGGTCAGGCCCATGAATTCAGAACTGGAGAGGTATTCAGCTTTTGGAAAACCTTTACAGAATATTAATTAACCCTGGTCCATGAAAGTGACAAGTGGATTGTTTGCAAAAATGTTAGATACTATACTGCTGCCCTCATGTTATGGTTCATTTCCTTTAGCATCTCCTGATTTGCTTTCTTAGTTTTTTTTTAAAAACAGAGGATTGTATACTGTGTTCATGATCAGAGCTGTTGGGAAAATGAATGGGTGAACAAACAGTAAAATCCCAGATCTCATCAAAGGGAAAATAATTTTCCTTTTGATGTTAGGTCTGAACTTCACATTATGTACAATTGTATCAATCTTTGCCAGAAGCCAACATGGAAATTTATTCTCTTGCTAGCAGTATGGGTAGTACTGCACTGCCTGAGATAGTTAAACAAAGTTTGTGTCTGGAGCTGGTAAGTCTCCTGCAGGATGTAGCTGGCGAGGGAGGACAGGCTTTTGGGCACAGAGGCTGCTCTTTAGGGCCTGAAATGGAAGCAGGAATTTTTGAGGCTAAGTGCAGGCTGAGAACAGGTGTTGGGCGTTTAGACATACATGTTAATCATTCACTGTCTGAAATGCAAAGTAATTGGTATGTGCTGGCACTGCTCTGCGTGGGTCTAGTGCATGGCCCTTGCAACTGGATCATCAAATTGCTGGTGTCCTCCTGGAATTTGGTGCATTTCATGCAGTGCTCTGAGCCCCATGGGACACCCAGGGGTGACTAAGCAAACGCCATGCTCAGATGGAGCACTCTGACAGCTGATGAGGGATGGAAACACCAATGGGTTAACATTTCTCAGAGTACCCCCCCATCTCTTACCTTCTTAGTCTTATCCCTCCAGGAAGAGCTGCAAAACGCTTTTCAAAGCATTGAGCCTGGGACAATAAGGTGGTAGACTCAATAGAGACACTGACTTCATGGCATGCTATAATCTTTTTTCCCCCTTATTTCACCCCGTTCTTTCCTATTCAAGACAAACTCTACTACTAAACACTACCCTTTCCACTTGGTGGGAACCAAAAAGTCTCAGATGTATATGTAAAAGCGGGCCAGAAGTATACCTGAAACTTTGTCAGATCAGCTTCGCAGTCCCCTCCCCACTGCCCAACTGTATTTCTTGTGGTAGAGAAAGATATTGCCTCTGCTCACAAACCTTGTCTTACTGATAAAAGAGGCGTGTGCTGTATTTGTAGATGTTGCTCCCACAGTTCAGCAAACTATTGTAGTTCCTAAAGCCAATGCCTGGAGAAGCTGAGCTCTCATTCCAGACCTGCTAATAAATGTTTGTACAATGAAGGCCAAATTTTTATGTTCTGGAGAGAGGAAATGAAGTTCAGATGCTTTTTACCTTCATAACTATTTGCCCAGAGTGTTTTATTTCAAGAATGGTAACAAAGTGTCCAGATATTCTCAAGAACAATACTGTTTGACTACAAAGTGTTGTTACTGCTATAAACATGAGCACTGCATGTGGAAAATGTAATGCAGAGACTTTTGCTTGGAATGAGTGGAAGAGTGATCATGTTTAAAATTATATTGATATAATTCAAGATCAAAGTGAGACTGTGTTTTGAGTTGCAGGTTAAATGCTATTTGCTGGACAATTTTCACATATTAAGCACATTCACTTTCTGCTTGACAAGAGTGGATTCTGAAATTCACTAACTGCAGCTCCTTAAAGTTCTTTATATCAAATTCTTAATGTACATTGCTGTACAGCAAAAGAAGTTATGACTAAAGAAAGACCCTGATGTGATAGCAGCTGCACCAGAGGTAGTTCCCCTTGACCCCAGAGTTTATGACCTCTAGCACTTTGCTTTTGCTCATCTGTCTTGAAATCCAGTTATACAAAATTACAAGAAGATAGTATGAACCACTGCTATCTTCTGCATACAGCTTTTTTGGCTAGAGGTTTTATTTACAGACCTCTGCCTTCAGCCCTCTCTCCTTTCTCCCTCTTTTCCCAGTTATGCTGCTCTGCCTGAAGGTGTTTTCTCCCTTCATCTTCACTGGCAAATGGATCCAGTAAATGCTGTAATTTGCTTTAGGCAAAGTTAGTTAACTTTATAAGGCCATCAAAAGTGATTTACGCTACCTCAGAAATTTTTTGCATGAAGGAGATGAAAGAGCAGCAGAGCTCTAAGGTCAGGAACCTCTTGCAAAAAGATGGTAGGATACCCGTGTGTAAAATGTCTTTAACTGGCCAAGTTGTTTAGAGTGATCATCTCCCTGTGGCACATATAGAGCAGATGTAAGCATTTCTGCAACTGTAAATGTTCTCTTACAACTGCTTCTGCTGGTATTGCTCCTTTGATTAAAAATCACATGCTGGAGGTTGTAGGCAGACATTCACTTGGCTAAAGTCCATGCCATTGGAAACCCTCATCTCCTCCTAGCTGATTGCTATTGCACTTTGGTGGTGGTTATGGCCTCACTAGAGTCAGCAGAGCTCCCACACCGGCTGTGGGGCAATCAGCCAGAAAAGCTCAGCCAATTTAAATGGGTGATTTGCGCTAACCCAGCTTATTTTGTCTTAAGTGGATTTAAAAACTCTCCTATGGTTTGTTCCTCTGGTTCTGCAGTGGGGACAGGAGCATCTTCTGTTGGCACAGCTAAACATGCAGGAGGACGTGTTACAAAAGCTGCAGTCTGGGTGTGACAAGTGGGCAGCACATTGAGTGAGGACCCTACTCAGAACAATGTCCAACCCTCTGGCTTCAAGCTAAGGAAATGTTAAAGCTTTGTGAAGTGCCTTGATGATGAATAGAGGTGAACAAGAGACTCTACAATTATATTTCCGAAGTCCTTTTATGGAAACTAAGGAGGGCAACTTGTAAATTAAATTGGTGGTTTGTTCTTTCATAGCAGAAAGAAGTAGGTACTTTGCAGGCTGTAAATAAGCAATAACCAGGAACTTTATCATCTGAGTCAGGGTATTTATAAGAATTATGTAATTTTAGTATTAATCTGAATTCCGTTCATGTGCAAAAGTAATTCAGTGGGAGTATTTGTCTGGTAAATAATTTAAGTTTTTGCTATAACAGAAGTCAGAATATCTAGATAAGTTTTTCACACCATATGCAAAATGATTATGTTCGTGATACAAGATAGAATTTTCCAGGGCTATGATATCATCTTTGTATTTGTGGAAGGGAATCTCAAATGGCTGAGACTTATGAGCAGCAAATGACATCTTTAAAGTTGTCTAAGAACCACCTCGTGGAAAGTCTTTTGCATGTTCTACCTTAAATATTTTGAAAAATTTCAGAATTCCTCTGTATTATAATTTTTACATTCATATAGTTTGTACCTTTTTATTTAAAAATTTAGTGCATGTGGCTACTAATGTTTGCCTAATATCTAAATAATGTTTGGTGCTCAGAATTGATTAATTTACAGATTTTAATATATTGAGAGATCTTGGACAATCTTTTATCTGGGAAGCTGTTGCACTGTCTGTGTATGAGTTTTGCAATGAAACTTGTGGTAGGATCTTAAGCACCCTTAAGGTAATAGATGATCTTGCATTAAAGTCTAAAAGAAATAATAAAGCAGAAAGACAGCAGGCATTGCTGTAGATGAAGTAAAATGGAGTTCCATACAAAACCTCCTCCCACTAAAGGTATTTTATACTGCCTTGTTTCAGAGCAGTTCAGGCAGTGAAAGAACAATAGTGTAGTTATCTATAGGAACAGAAAACAGTGGAGAAATCAATGTAATGAGTAATCAACATCTGAAACAACTGACTGGCAATGAGAACACATCAAAGATAGTTTTTGGTGAAATGATGGAAATTGCTGAAACTCCAGTGTTTAGAGAATTTGTGGTTCTGTCTTAGTTCAGCTGAGATCTTGGATCTCCTACACTGATACTTCATTGTGTTTGTAAAATCAAAATTGTCAGTTACTGACAACAGAGAAGTCCTCTTCAAGTTTTTCCCTTTAGTGAAAAGATTGTCTGCTTCTGTAGTAGAAGGCGGCTTTTAAGATCAGTTTTCCTGTTGTGCACATTTCTGCTTTGGAGAACTCTGCTCGTGTTGGGGCTTGGACAAATTGTTCAAGCCAGTGAAGTTATCCCCTTTAAAAAAAAAAAAAAAAAAAAAAAAAAGAGACACCTCAATCCTGCATCCCTAGAGTCTGTTAGAAACTGTACTTAAAACTCAAGAGCTCATTGTTTTCTCAATGATGATTCATTTTTGATGTTTAGTATTCAATTAGGAAACCTTCTCAAAAAAAAAAAAAAAAAAAAAAAAAAAAAAGGCAAATTAAGATAATGAGTAAATTGTTGCTGAGGAAAGTTGTTGAGGAAAGTGTGTGTTGTTCTTGTGTACTGTTGAAACAGAAGTATACCCTGATGTACACCAGGTGAAAATACCACTAGGAAAGGTATATCTGCAACAGCATCAAGGTTCTGAAGGAAGGTGGTTAGTAGTCTTATTCACCAGCCTGGCAAAAATCTACTTCACTAACATATGCCCTTCTCTAGTTTTATGTTCATGCCAAAGTCTTCGAATTTACTCATTCAGTCTCCTAGTAGCTGCCCATAACATTGTTTAAATGAAATTCTTAGAAGTTATCCTGTACATATATTCTGTGAAGCAGTGCAGAATTATAGAATCATAGAATCAGCTGGGTTGGAAGGGACCTCAGAGATCATCAAGTCCAACCCTTGATCCACTACCGCTGCAGTTCCCAGCCCATGGCACTGAGTGCCACATCCAGTCTCTTTTTAAATATCTCCAGGGATGGAGAATCCACTGCTTCCCTGGGCAGCCCATTCCAATGTCTGATCACCCTCTCCGTGAAGAAATTCTTTCTAATATCCAACCTAAACCTCCCCTGGCACAACTTAAATCCATGCCCTCTTGTCTTGCTGATAGTTGCCTGGGAAAAGAGCCCAACCCCCCTGGCTCCAGCCTCCTTTCAGGGAGTTGTAGAGAGCGATGAGGTCTCCCCTGAGCCTCCTCTTCTCCAGGCTGAACACCCCCAGCTCCCTCAGCCTCTCCTCACAGGACTTGTGCTGGATCCCTTCCCCAGCCTGGTTGCCCTCCTTTGGACCTGCTCCAGGACCTCAATCTCCTTCCTGAACTGAGGGGCCCAGAACTGGACACAGGACTCGAGCTGTGGCCTCACCAGGGCTGAGTACAGAGTGCTATGTTTTTGTCTTGCCTCAAGTCTTGAGCAATCTCTGGAAGTGTTATGAAGGACTTTTTGTAAAAATTCAGAGTGGAATTGTGCAGCCTGTTCCTGTCAAGTCTCTTCAAGAGGGGTTTTAGATTAATCCTAATCCTTCTACTTTTTTCTCAATATGTGTATGACTAATGACTGCTTCAGTCATTTCTGTTCCTACATATCTTTTTAGCAGAGAAGAAAATACAATTCTTATTCACGTTAGTTTTGCAAATACATGGAGGTAGAGCTGAATCCGATTGGTATCTTTTCAGCGTATCAATTTCCAGCAAGTGCAGGTTGGATACACCGTGTCAGATAAGTCAGTCTGAAGGCCTCTTCTGAAAGAGAATACCATGGGGAGTAAGATCTCTGAGGATAAGGTTGAGAAAAGAATTGAAGATGGCCTTAATTCAAAATCAAAGTGTAAAGAAACAAATACCCTGTTCCCTCTGATACAAAGGTCTCCCCTAGTTGAGGAACAGACAAATTATTATGACAGATGTCAGCTGTGAATAATGGAAAGCACTTGTTCTAGTCTGTGTTAGTTTAGGCACTCTGTACCAGGAAGAGTAAGAGTACAGGCTCCATTGGCTGCAATGCAGTGATGCACTGAGATCCTGAAACTATGGGTAGTACATTTATTCTGGTTAGCTGAAAATATCATCTGATGGGGAATTTATAAGTAATAGCCATCACGAGTTCAGCTATTTCCAAAGCAGAAAGATGCTTTCATCTTTGTTGCAGAAATTTCCTATTGCAGTTTGTGCTAAGAATCAAATTAAGAATGTACATCAGGTGGCATGGTTTTCCAGGAAGAAATTGGATTTTAATGTGACACCCTGTCTGTGGGTACCTGTGCCTCCCTGTGATCTACTCAGTAGGCTGCTAGTTGACCTTTTCACTTTTGAGGAATGGGCAAGGGGTAGCAGTAAGATGATTATGATTATTATTTTTATTATTATTTTTCTCTAGTTGTCAGTATTTATGAGAAAACAAACTGTTTTACAAAGCTGGTGATAATGTAGGTGCAATATGTAATTTTTCAGAACAGGAGCATGACAAATGCTGTACTGGCTGTTGGAGCAGTGGTTCTTGGGCAGATGAAGTTGGTGGTGAACTTGATACTCCTGCCTCACCAAGATCATCTGTTTTTTCAAGGATCTTTTCTGTGCCAGTGGTTAACATTTGCACTGCAAATGCGCTTCTACCCATGCTTGGGGAATACCAAAAAGTTGCCAATTTAATTGCAGTAAATTCTTTCAGAACAGTTATAAGAAGTCAAAAATCTTCACTCGTGTATTTCTCAACAAAAGTCAGGACAGACACTTCAGACACTTGTGGAAATCTTAAGGTGAACCAAGTTTTTCTTTTTCCCTCCATGAGGACAAGCACAGTGGTAGGACTGCACTTTCAGTCCTTCCAGCACAGCACCAGTTGATGCTCTGTGGGAGTTGTCATATTTCTTATCCATTAAAGCAGACTCCTTAATAGCTCCTATCACAGTCAGACAAGCCTTACAAGTTTAACATATCTCTTATGAGACCTGATATTATGCATCTAATTCAGACAAGTAGGTCTCTCAATCATGATTGCATTGTTTCCAAAGAAAATACAAGAATTACGCTCTCCTCTCTGACGCATCAAAGTCTAACTCTTGGGAGGGCTGAATCTCCTGGAAAGAAGGTTGTGGTAAGATTTGTTATTTTGTGCAGCAGCCAGTGCACAAAAGCTGACAAAATACTGTTGTATTGGCCAGCAGCATTTAGCTGTATATTCTTGACAGAGGTTTTCTGTTTGATGTTTTCTCTCTATGAGGGGGACTGCACAGATTTTGTGCAATCTTTACTATGCCTTTCGTTGTTGAAGCTCAAAGAGCCGTTCTTTTTTCTACAGTAGAAAGGAAAAAGTAGTATAATAACTATCTGTAGGAAGTGTCATGATTAAAAATGAAAGACAAGCATAATTCATCTTACCTGAGGCATTTCTTTCTTTTCAGAACAAGTTTCCCGGTGATGGTCCTCAGCGGAAAAAGAGGGTCCACCCAAAATATAGAGAGAAATCAATATTAAAAGTTTGATTCTGTTTTGTCAGATCTTATCTGTGCTGTGGAAAATAAGTGAGGGAATTTCAGCCTGCAAGTTAGGACATAATTCATCTTGACTGTGAAAACTGTCACATGGTGGGAGTTCTGGAGAGCAGTGTGAGTGTTGCTTTTGTGCCAGTTTTTTGCCTGTAGTTTGCATCTGGCATCGAGAGCAGCACCTGAGGTGGGAGGTGGAGGCAGGACCACCCCAGTTGGATGCAGCTGCTTTTTCCATTGGCTTTACCCAGACCTGAGAGTTTGGAGGTGTGAGCTTTGGCCTTGGCAAAGGGGAGAGGCTTTGAGGCCAAAACAGAGATTTTGCAGCTTCTTCCCTCAAAGACCTTTTCTCTTATTTCAAGTTGAGCAGAGTTGAAGCTGCAGGGGAGAACCCAGTCTGCTGTCTTTTGTCCCTGTCATGGCGGTGACATCAGCTGTTGGCCACAGTATTTGTCATACGGTGAGAGCCACTAGCTTAGCTGTCTAAAAACCTTCAGTTTCTGGAAGTGTATTCAAGATCTGAAGAAGTATTTTTAAAAACAAAAATGGCGTTTTTATTAAAATGTAAGGTTATAATAACACCTTTCTCTTTGTCAAATAAATGATTTACATGAAGCCACATCTTAAAGCATAGTGCTGGGAACACGATGAATACAAAATTGTATGCTTTCCTATCCCTTGTGTAGGAGGAGACCATCATAATCGCAGATACAATGAAGCAGTGGATTTTGACATTTTATTAAGTTTTGGACATAAAATCATTCTTCAGTCTTCTGTTCAAAGAAGCCTCTGCAGAAAACAGCAGAAGATTATCATGTGCTGATAACAGAGAAAAACGTACTCATCTCCTGACTTGCACTCTCATTACTTGCTCTATTACATTCTCAGGTCTTTGTGTTTTGTCTTTATGGCTTCTGGTCTTCTTTGAGTAAGGTTCCTATTAAGTTTGGGGACTAAAAGCATATAAATAATAATGACTGAAAAAATACATAACACGGGTTAGTAATAAATATAGAAAATCTTAATGTTCAGCTGTAAAAAGCACAGCTAATGTATTTCCCTATTATTTGCTTTTCATTTTGTTTATAAACATACAAGAAAAGTTTTCTGTCTGACTACTATCTGAGGTTGATGTCAAGTTATATTTCTTTGTGATAAAGTTTTTTCTATGTTGTTTAAATACTAGCATCAAATTCTGGACTACAGTTATAAAGAGTTACTTGTTTAATGTCTGTACTGAGAATTTTACATAAAAATATTTGTGTAAACTGCCGTTTGCATGCATCTTGGTGCAAGAAATTGATCCTGGCTAAAATGGAAGGAAAATTGCCTATGGGATAAGAGGAGCTTTCTCATCTCAAGAATAGTGAACTGTGTTAAAGAAATCCATTATTTTAATTATAAAAGAATAATTCAAATAAATGTGCTGTGCTCAAGAAAGTAATGGTCTTTCACCTCATGTCTGTTGCTACTTACAAAAAATAATATTATTATTATGACTTCATTAAAATAGGTAGAAGAGGAATTGCCCATTCTGTTTATTTACCAGTGATCAAATTTTAAGATATGAAAAAAGAAAAAAAAAGTTAGTGAAACAGGAGTTTTTAGAAAGAGACACACATAAAAAAGGTCAAATTCTCTGTACTGTCTTTGACTTTGTACTTTTTTCTATATTTGAACTCTCCCTCCCAGGATTTTTTTTCATATTCCAGATTTCTGTACATGAGTAGATTTCATAAAAAGCTTGGAGATACGGCCTTTAAAGGTGTCCTTCAAGTCAGTTAGTAGATGTCCTAAATTTCTGTAAGCAGATGAGGCTTTGTCGAAGTTTTTGGTATCCTTTTTTTGAAATCCTTATTGCCAAAGTATGGTTGAAGTTGTAGCCTACCATATTATTTTCCATTATCTATTGAGCGGTCATCTGTGACAGCTTATATTTTTTAATATATATATATATATATAATAAGTAAAATCACGTGGATGATGAATATGCTCTCATGATAGCATAGAGAGATGTTCTGGTTAAAGAAAAAAGCTGTAAATATGGTTGATTCTGGCAGAATACATTCACAGAAGTGGTGATTTGTGCAATAACATTTCTGATGTAGCTGTAAGGTCTTATGCCTTGAAAAGTCCCAATTTTTACCTCCTGTCTTAAGTCTCTAAGGTTGTTTGCTTAGGTAAGCTCAGCAGAAGCCCTCTGTTTAAGGGACATGACCTCTCAAATCTGCTAGCAAGGTTTTTTTTTTTGAAATGAAATGGATATTTTTTACAAAGCAAGTCTCTGCCAGCGTGACATGTTTGCTTGGAGCAGAGTGGGTCAGTGTGGTTTTTGGGAGAGCTGCTTTGCTGGCAAGTGCAGGGGGCTGCAGAGGAAAGGGTGAGTGGCAGACAACTCAAAAAAGCTTGTGACCACCCTGGGTCCATCCTGCTCCTTCCACAGGTACCATAACCCTGTCAGCATGGAGGGTGGTTTGCAGTCTTTGTTTGCATTGGTATAGCAGGAGACCTGTGTAAAATCATCTTATAAATTGGCATGTTAGTACAAGGCCTGTGGAAGGTGGTGAAGGAGATGGGTGATTTGAAGCTTTTGTAGGTATTTCATCAATGGGTGCTGAATACCTATCTTCTGTAATCAAAATAAGTTGGTTTTGAAATGAAACCTTTTACATGGGTGCAAATGCGCATCATATCTGAACAGAATGACTTGGAATTCACCAGAAAACCTTCCCATCTGGTGAAAAGAAAAACATTGCCCAAACGTGTCAGCAAAACTAGAGTTTGTTTCTCTGATGTTTCATTTTATGCCAGCAGAATGGAAGTGCGATTTCATGTAGTTGGCCTGAGCAGTAGTAAGGGAATCATTGTGGAGTGAGCTTCAGAGCACAAATCCAGTATCCTGGGAAAGTTTATTCTTTGTCAGCCAGTATGTATTCAACCATCTGCTGCTGTTTCTTGATGCGTCTCTAATCTTTTTTATAACTTGACGAAGCAAGGTACCATGAATCCCAGTCCTGACTGCAACTAGCTGTCTGTGAGCTGACCCCATGGCTATTTACTAACATGGAATTCTTAATGGCACTTTGGCCTCTCCTGTATCTACCCTGTGAGCAGGTTACTGTTAGTTTTCCCTTCATGGTGCCAAGAGATATTGTACAAAGTCACATGTAGCAGCATTAGAAACAGAACATCAGGACTCATTTAAAAAAGAAAAAGATAAATTAGACCAAAGACTTGTTTACTCAACTACGTTGTCTTTTGAACTGAAGAAATGAAATGTGTTTTAGCAATGCTGTCTGCCCAGTACAGGAGAAGATGATCCTGTAACTGCAACTCTGGATAGCAAACAGAACTGGATTTTACAATAGATGTCTTGATGTTGGATTAAGTCATTTACCTCTAGGATCTCTCAAAGTGTCCTGGTTTGGGCCAGGATAAAGGTGATTTTCTGGTTTGTACTTTTGCTTTCAGTTAAGTCTCTTGTAAATAGTTGCACTTGCAACTATCAGGGAGAAGAGGGGGATTAATAGAGAGCATTCTGTCATTTGGTTTAATTGCCGGGCCAGTGTTAAACCCTGACACAAAGTCAGACTTGAAAGTCAGGTATGCTACTCTTTACAGGTATCCAATTCAGGAGGTTTTAATGGTTAAAGCCTTAATAATATAGGTTTATAAGAGCTCAGTTCAAATCCTGCCAGTACCGTGAGTTTCCAGTGAATTCAGATCACTTATCCTACCAATAGGGAGCCCAATGTATTTTGGCTTCTTGTGAGTCTGACCAGTTGGTACTGTGAATACGTCACCTTCCAGCTCAGCTATGTTGGCTGAATAAACCACCACCCTTCAGGCTACTTGCAGGTATTTGTCTTGCATCCTGCCAGCAGACTTCTGCTATTTCTGATCGGCCACTTAAGCTGCTCATGTCATCACTGCTTAGGCTATTTAAGTGGAAAAAAGTGCATTTATTGCCAAAGATCTGCTACTATATATTGTTGTATAAGCCAACGTAGCTCTTTGACTGAAATAAGTTAAAGAGGCCAGAGTAACCTCTTCTGATATAGCTATACCCACAAGACAATATGCCCATGGATGTCCAGAATTGGTTTTGATTAGTTTGTTTCAGAAAAATGTAGAAGAGTGTATTGTTATGAACGATATACTCAGTCCCTGTCTTACAGTGAAGGAAATCTGTAGAGACATTTCATTAGAAGGATATAGCAGTAGGTATGAAGAATGTTTCTGGAGTAGACAGACCTTCAGTCTAGAATTGTTCTTGGTGTAAAATAGGTCTGATTGTCAGTGGTCATCCCCCCATAGATTTGAAAATAGGGTTTGAACTCGGAAAATCAGGGTATCCTCTTCTAGAGGTTCTATTTCCTTGTCAGCTGCATTTTTCTACTACTGCAATCTCAAGCCATCCTCTCTGGTCTGTATAGCAGCATTGATATGGAGAGTGTGTGCTTGTAGACTTGCTGTTCCCAGCCATTGCCCTGGTGTTTCTTTACATTCAAAAGGTGGAAATGGTGGAATCAGCAGCAGTCTGATTCCTAGCCAAGGTTTTAGTCCTCTCTTCCTTTTGGTTAGATAAGCCCTGAGCCTGTGGGCTCCTTGTGCCATTTGGTCCCACTGAGCTGGGGTCTCTACCACTTCTCTGAGTAGTTCTTACTTTGAAAGGGCAATCTTATTACAAGGAATATTGATGTTATTTGACAAGCCCTTATTACACACATTGAGCTATCTGTACTCTTCTGTTCTAGCTTCAAGATCACTCCCAAAAAGTGCTAACAAATGTATTAGGAGCTCCTTAAAATCTGTTTAATGTGAAGAAGCAAATATACTCAATTCTGTTACTGGTTTAATGCAGATCAAGATAATACTCTCACCTCATTCCCAAAGGACTCAAAAGGAATAATGCGATTCTGTGCTGGCATCCATACAGATAATAGGTTGTATAATTGCATTATATGGAAAGTACTGCAGGCTGCTCCTATTTTCTTTTCATTTAAAAACATTTTGAAGGGACTAATGGGGGGAGGGAGGCTTAACATCTGAGCACTGGGAAATTTTTTCTTATCTGTGTGCAGCACTGGGAGATTTTATCTTGGCCCTGTGCTCTTCCAGAGTATTTCTGAGAACTGTGGTTTTGTGGAGATGAAAAGCTGGAATAACTGGTAGAAGGTTTAGAAAGACCTGTCAGAGTCTCAAAGTGGTTAATTTGCATTCCTGAAATTTTTTTGTTGTCTGGAAGCAATCTGTGATAATTTTTTCCAGGCTGAGGTTTTCACTGGGCAGGACCAGATTTGTTCAGATATAGATGTTGCCGTTCAAACTTAGATCTGAGAGCATGATCTGGATACATGACAGGGGCTCAGCTGAATGATACTACAGCAGCCCTGGTCCATCTAATTTCAAATTACCCTCAAAACACTTCTTGAACTATCAGCCAGCTACAGCTAGTTGCATAGTGGGGTCTTGTTCTGTTTCATGAAGTGATAAATCTGACAGTACTCCAGCAGAGAGAAAAGATTAACTATTTGAGCCACACTTTTGGTATCTCTGTAGGCATTATATGTTCTTGAGCACAAATTCTTTTCAGGTGTTAGAAGATGTTTTGCTTGCTTATTTGCATATTTGGGTAGATGTAAAAATAATTAAATACTAACTGCCAGATGCAGATAACGAAAATAACCGTAAAAAAGGGAGAGGATTAGATTCAGCCTGCTGGGTCTTCTCACAGTCTTTCTGACTGCTTGTCAGGCTGGTACCCCCATTCTCTTGAGCATCTGCTAAACTTGTTAGAGTTCCACTTTCTATTGCAACAAAAAAGTACAGAGTTTCTGGGGGCAGAGGGGACGTTATAATTGTCCTTAACATTTTTTTTTCTTTTGAGATGAGATTTCTTTTGCTACAGCCTTCTCTTTAGCCTTGGTGTACTCCGCCTCTGCTTAGAGAACAGCTTTAGGATCACAGGTCTTCAAAACAGATACCTTTAGATTGTAATAGATGTCCCCTGGAACTTGGAAATGGGAAATGAATTAGATTTTCCATGTCTTGGAACTGTTGACCCATGGATTACATCAGTGCAGGCTCTGGCTGAGTCTTTCTCTTTTCTCTTTCCGGCACTTAGTGTGTAGTACTGAAGAGCTAACCCAGCTTGCTATTCACATTTTTCCAGCTCTTCAGACTGCAACACAAAATGTCCAGCTGTCCACCTGCTGTAAAAGGGAAAAAAAATCCATTCTTAGTATAGATGCATATAATACAGTAATGTAACTAGTTATCATGAACGGGGAAATGAACAAATCACAGTTAGTTCTTGCTTCAACAAATCCCCAGTATGTTTTTGCTTCTTGGTATCCTCACCTGCTGAGAGACGTTTAACTTTCCTCTGTGATATGGCCAATTAAGTACTTAGCATTTTTTCCCTTGGTATTTTGCATAAGCAAGCACAAAGCATATTCAGTTTTCTGGTTAATGAGATATTACTCTGAGAGCACCTAATCTTTACTACTGAGTAGCCCACACATTTTGCCACAGATTTAAGGCTTGTCTCTAAAGGGAAGAGGGTTTCAGTAGACTGTTTGAAGGACTGTACTGATAGGAGACTGGCATGCCTATCTTACGTTGAAGTGCATCTTATTGACTAATCTAATAGCCTTCTGTGACAGTGTGACCCACTTAATGGATGAGGGAAAGGCTGTGGATGTTGTCTGCCTAACTTTAGTAAAGCCTTTGATACCGTTTTCTACAACATTCTCCCGGAGAAAATGGCTGCTTGTGGCCTGGATATTTGTATGCATCACTGGGTAAAAAACTGTCTGGATGGCTGGGCCCAACAAGTTGTGGTGAAGGGAGTAAAATCCAATTGGTGGCTGTTCACCAGTGGTGTTTCCCAGGGCTCAATGTTGAGGTTAGTTCTCTTTAATATCTTTACCAGTGATCTGGATGAGGGGATCATGTGCATCCTCAGTAAATTGGCAGATTACACTAAATTGGGTGGGAGCGTTCATCTGCCTGTGGATAGGAAGGCTCTGCAGAGGGATGTAGTTGAGCTGGATCCATGGGCTCGATGGGCTGAGGCCAATTGCCTGAGGTTCACCAAGGCCAAGTGCTGGATCCTCCACTTTGCTCACAGCAATCCCATGCAACACTACAGGCTTGGGGAAGAGTGGCTGGAAAGCTGCCCAGAGGAAAAGGACCTGGAGATGAATATGAGCCAGCAATGTGACCACATGGCCAATGTGGCTAACAGCATCCTGGCTGGTACCAGGGAGTAGTGTGGCCATCAGGACAAGGGAAGTGAGTGTCCTTGTCCCCTGTGCTTCTCACTGGTGAGGCTGCACCTCGAATACAGTGTTCAGTTTTGGGCCCTGCACTACAAGAAGAGCACTGAGGTGCTGGAGTGTGTCCAAAGAAGGGTAATGAAGCTGGTAAGGGGTCTAGAGCATGAGTCTTCTGAAGAGCCTCTGAGGGAACTGGTCTTGATTAATATGGAGAAAAGGAGGCTGAAAGGAGACCTTATAGCTCTCTACAACTACCTGAAAGGAGCTTATAGAGAGGTGGTGTCAATGTCTTCTCCCAAATAACAAGCAATAGGACAAGAGGAAATGGCCTCAAGTTGTCCCAGGGGAGGCTTAGATTGGATAGTAGGAGAAATTGTTTCGCTGAATGGGGTTGTCAGGAACTTGAACAGGATGCTCAGGGAAGTGGTGGAGTCACTATCTCTGGAGGTATTTCTAAATGACTTGTTGATATGGTGCTTAGGGACATTGTTTAGTGGTGGACTTGGCATTGTGCTAGGTTAATGGTTAGACTCAACCAAGGTTTTTTCAACCCAGTAGTCTGCAGTGCCTAATGCTGCTCTGAATTACAGGGAAAGATGGTAGGTTCTGCTCTATTGTCCTTGGCAGGTTGATTGCTCAGTCTAAACTTGAGGCTGTTGGATTCCTTCTTGAATTAGCTTTCTATCAAACTTACTTTATGTTAATCAGAATCAGGATGTATTAGCATGCACCTCACAAGACAGATGGAAAAGCTATTGCTGCAGTTGTTGGTTAAAAAAATCTCCAGATCTTTGCCAGATGACTTGTGACCAGGTAGGGTTCTTATGCCAACTTAGCTGAGAATGAACACGTTCATTTTTTCAGTCTTGTGTACCAAAGAGTGAGATGGCTGCTTAGTGTGAAGTTGCATGCAACCTGGGAGACCTCCTGCTATTCCCAAACACAGGGAGTTCAAATAATTTGTAATCAGGAGACGCTTTAAATGAAGTTTGCCAGAAATCTCACAGGAACCAACGTAAGAGTCCCACGTATTGGTCAACTAATTCAGCTTCTTGAATCAACATAGCCTAGGAGTTTCTAATCCTTATGGTAAGAGTGGTCTGCCCTATAATTTTAGTCTCTTTCAGTTTGCAGTTAGTTGTGAAGCACAATAGACCAATGGAAAAAATCTGCATTTTTAAATAGTTTTGAAAAACAGCATAGGCATGAGTCATACCTGTCCCTGCAGGCCGTAAAAAAGTTGTTGACAGTTAGCTGGGAAGAAGTGTATTTAAACTTTGTTCTTGCCAATTCAAATCACTTTATTCAAAAGCGTGAATGAGGCTGTAGTATTCTATTAAGACTCTTTTTATCAAATTTTTGTATTTATACAAGCAGCAAATGAGTTCTTCCCAGAATTTTATTTTTAATCAAATAATCCTAAACACTGTCCATGATTTTACAAGGGACAAAAGTGAACACTTTAAAATCTTGTCCCAAGGGGCAATTCAGCTGTGTTTCAATAGCTGCATAGAGATTTAAATTTAGATTGATAAGTGAATGATTTGTGCAATAGCACATTTTGTTGGTGGTTGATAGTAAAATGGGGATTATTCATACCTGGCCAGTTTTCAAGGTGCTGGTTTGTTCTGCGCATGGAATTTGACTAAAAGAATGAGACCACATGATGTGCGAAGCTTGTGTTGAAGGTTGAATTACAAGGAACATAACAGTGCTCTGTGCTTTGATTTTTGCCAACTTTCTGATCAGAAAACTGAGACTTCTGCTAAATACCAGACTGCAGACTGATGCTCTCATACTCCTCCCTCCCACTTCCATTCAGTCTCTCTCTGTCACATCAACAGACCTGTGACATATAGCAGGAGTTCTTTCCCATTTCTGTGAGAAAGACTGGCATACATAAACCAGTTTGGCACTGATAGAATATTAGAGATGGAATATGGTAATAAAAGGAGAGTGGGCAAAAAACCCCTAGAGATTTGTCAGAACATTGCTGGCATTGCCTTAGCGATGCTCTAGCTAATAACATGCTTTAGCAGTTGCTTTCAGTAAAGGGGAAGGAATAGGAATTAGGACATACATTTGCACAGGCTTTATTGTAGCCTCTTTAATCCTTCTTCTGGTGTACTAATTTCAAATTGTAGTTTTTAATATTTTGCATCTTTCTAGAATATTAGTGTAGCTTAAGATGCAAAGAATAAACTCCCCCTTACAGCTGACCAAAACTTGTGATTTGGACTATTCCTAGACATTTCGCTTTGTAGTATTTCACTAGGGGGGGGTTTATTTGTTTTTCGGTTTTTGTTTTTGATAAAGCAGTAACATTAAATGGGCTGCATTGCTTTCTCTACTTGGATTTGTGAAATACTCTATATAAAGTCTCTACAACACTACAAACTTTAGAACTATGGTTGCCATCTAATTTTGTGGTTACAAGTGAATGAGACAGCAAGCCAGCAGTTTCTGAACTCTCTAATTTCCTGTATCTTGTCTATAAATAACAAAATTTTAAATTCCAAAGCCCAGTTATTTAGGTAACTGACTTGCTGTTTGTCCCACAGTGAATTGGTTGGTTTAGGGAGCACATCAGTTGCATCACAGTGAATTAGCAAGTTGACAGAAATTTTTGAGAAATATTTAATTATGCAATGTCTGAGGTTATGTAAAGGTTGCAATGTGCAGTTTTCCTTGAGGGTATAAATAGGATTTTTTTACTTGAGATTTTTTAATTCAAGTGTAAATATTATAGCTTGATAAAGGGAGAATAAGCTTTTCCTGAACAAAATGGTTTCCCAAAAGAAGTTTAGGCTCAACAGTGGACAGGTATGGACATTTTATTTTTTATTCTATGTTTCTTAGCTTCCATACAGGTAGTACTGTTTGGAAATATCACTGAAACACTGTGAAATGTGTCACCTTTTTAATTTTTTTTGCATTCTATGAGAGATCTCTTATAAATACCTGTTCCGAACCCAAACGTATTAGAGGTATCTGTCCCTAATCTTATTTAAATAATGCCAGATACTGTGTTAAAAAAAAAAATTAGCAATTTTCACTCTTACTCATCTAGATGAAGGACTGCTTACCATTGTGCAGTGCTATGTTTCTTGTACCGGCAGGCAAGCATGTTGTGTGGTTTCCAGACTGGAAGCACCTGTTCAGAGAACAGTTTGCTTGGATGGGGCAGGTTTGCTGGGCAGCTTGCTCTGCCTGTGGCCCCTTTTGACACTTAATTGCACAGCATAAGGTTAATGACAGTGGGTAGCAGGGCTTCAAAGAGCCTGGGGTGACCCCGGCATGCCTGGCATTCCTTTCTGCTGAGCAAAGGTTTGGTATCGATTCCCCAGTGTGCCCAAAGAATGTACTCAGGAGAAACCAGCTCCCATCGTGGCTCCCCTGGAGAGGAAGGGAGAGTTGTCATGGCAATAACTCACCAGGGTTCATGGAAGAGGAGTAAATACCCTTCTCTGTGCTCAACCAACAGGCACGGGTTGTGGTGAGAAAGGAAAGCTGGATCAAGGGGTGACGGTGTGTGATTGTCCCCTTTACAACCGCTGCCGTCACTTACCGTCACTGCGTCCTGGACAAATGACCATCTGAATGTACCAGGGACACTTTGGGCTGTGAGGACTCGGTGTCCCACTGGGTCACGGTGCTGACCAGCCTGACCTGCAGCCTTTGCCCCAGCGTGCTGTGGCCAAAGGCAACCTTAGCAGAGCCACCCCTTCCCCATGGTGCCTGCTTCCACCTGCTCCGCAGATGTGGCCAAGTATGGAGGAAAAAGGCCAAACATCCTCTGTGTCTGGCAGTCCAGGCACACACCCCCCTTGTCAATACTTGGACACTGTATAGAGTGGTACTTTTCCCTGAATTCCAAAGAAGGAGAAAATATGGAGGAGGAAAGGAGTAATAAGGTGGGGCAATAGGTTTTGATAGGCTGAGTGAGGAGGAAACTAAGGGGTCAGGAGATTGGTACAGGGAGCAGAGGGCATGGAAATGGAGGACCACATTACAAACCCAAATATAATGTGGGTTACAGAGAATGGCAGAAGAGGAAGGGCCAGGAGAAGTCCAGGAGATCAAGAGATTCATGTACACTCAATAGAACAGACTCCTCTCTGAAGTTATCACTGGACTGCCCTGAACTTATTGGCACTTCATGTTTCTTCTTTCTCTGCTGCTGCTGTACCAGGAGTGGCATCCTGCTGTATTCCTCACTGCTGGGTACCTGCAGCAGTGCTGGCAGTGGGGATTTAGGCTGTTCCATGCCACTAGCACACCAAACAAAGAGTCACCGTGTTTCCAGATGATGGGAAATATACTAAATTCTCTTGACAAGGTAAAATCCTGCCAGGACGCCATGCCTATAACATTTGCAAGTTCACCTTTGCTAACTTGATGCATGTGCACAAGTGGGTAACAATATATCTTAAATTACCACCTCAGATGCTGTTTTTTCCACTGAATCTCTCTCTTTATTTAGTATGCACCATGCACAGGGCTGTCTTGGCAAGGAGCTTTTTAGGAGTAAAAGCATCTTACACCTGTCATTTCAAACTCCTTTGAATGCTTGGTTTTGTAACCTTTATACTCTCTTTAGGTAATGCAGGTAGGAAAAGAGATTTGACATTTTTAATAGGTTTTTTTTCTAGTTTTTTGCTTCTTCAAATTCTTCCTAGATCCTTCTAGTATAATCTATAATTCCAGGAATTCTTCTGTCTGTAGCCTGAGGGCTCACCACTAGCTCCTTATCATTCTCATGCACCACAAATGAAGGACAGAAACTATTTTGGAAATATATTTCTGTAGATGATACCAGATAAATAAGCACTTCTCTTGGCAATCAGAATTAAGCTATCTCTGAAGAAAACAAAAATGGAAAACTTAACAGAAAAGAGGCAGTAGATACTAGTGCTTTATTTTTATTCAGTATTAAGGACAGACATTTTTGGAAAGCAGTCCAAGCAGATTTTTTCTGTACAGAGGTGATTTCCCAACCTGCTTATATTTGAGTGAAAACAGTTTGACCACTGCTGTTCAAAGGCAGAAATGAAAGTTTCACGAATTTGGAAACATTCTTGCCTACCTAAACAAAATTAACTCAGCTCTATGGTTCAACTATTGAAAAAAGGACCTGATCTCTATTAGGCTTTTGTATTTATTTATTGATAGTTTGGCCATCATCTTTTGATCACCAAGAAGGATGTGTGCTTTGTGTGCCTGTGGTAGGATTTAAGAGCAGTCTCAAGTGTATGATTTTACTACTTCATGGAGTACATCACAGGCAGAGTCTGTGAAATGACTATTACAGGAATATATATTGAAATTAGCAAAAAATAGAGCCTGGGGGTGGTATTTTAGAAAAAATTAGTACTTAAGCACCCAAAGAGTTAGATGGGAACTGCTATCACTGTATTGTCACCCCAAACTGAATACCCTGGTCCCAATCCACTGCCTTCAAGGGGCGAGAGGGTATCAGGGAGAAGAGCAGCCCAAGGGAGGGACCCAGATGGGCTGTGGGGTGCCAGCTTCTTCCACAGAGCAAGGATGGGTGCCAGCATGCTGCAGGGGCTGTTGGGTGGGTCAGGGTGACACCAGGCTGTCCCCAGCCACCCAGGTGCTGCCACTCGGGCTGGCACAAGGTCATCTCTTCAGGAAATTTAGGAAGGTACTTTGGTCTCTGAAGCGAGGGCTGCTGTGTCTCAGACAGGAGCACAGCCCTGCTCAATGTGAACTTGAGTGATTAGCACAGCCATTAGTGGACCTATAAATAGAATTCATCTTACAATATATTAAGTTTAATGGTATAATAAATAGATTACAGTTAACTTTAATGGGAGCACAATGAATGGAGACGCAGTTCTTATGAAGATCTGCTGCCATTAGTGAATGTTTTGCAAGAAGCATAATATGCAATACCACCTTCTTCCTTTGAAAAATGAATAATGTTACAATACTATGCAAAAACATAACACAGAAAAGCAACTCCTAATGTTCCTGTTGCACAGATAGCAGTCAATTGCATGAAAGTGTAGGTTGCATTAGCAACCCTAACTGTTCCTTATGAATATGCATTACAAAAATGTTTGTTATATTATAATATTGCTAGTTTTAAAACAAACCATACAAGATTTCTCTGTAGGAAACTTGAGTGTGGTTACTGTCACAGGGAATTAAAAGCAACATGAAGCCTAGCTCCACTGATACTTTTGTTTTCATTTATCTTTAACAAGAAAAGAAATGCTTTGGGAAGAAAATGTTTTGGGTTTTTTTCCCAGTGAAATAATATACAGTTCTAATGAGACAAGCTCCCTGGAGTTTTAACATGACATGTTTAAGGAAGGTTGACATTATACCCTCTGCCTGTGGTTCACCTTGTTGTGCTTGTTTTATAGTAAAACCTTAATATGAGTGCCCATTTCCATTTGACAGAGACTTAAGAATGTTTTCCAAGGCAAGTAAGTCACTCTCTGGTAATAATACAGCCTCCTGAGTTGGGAGGACAAAGCCTAAACCCCAGTTCCTTGCCATTTCACTTAAGTCTGTAGTTGGCAGGTGTTTAAGGCAGCTCTTCTGGGGGCATGAGGAAGTTAACAAGGAGAGCAGGCTGTACTTCTTGTTGTGCTGGCACAGACATCTCTGTGGCCATGCCTGAGGGAGGTGGGGAGTCTGACCTGGCTGAAAAACAGCCCGGGCAAAAAGTGTTCCAAGGTCAGTTGCTACCCCAGTTGACCACAGGGGCATACAACAAAGACTGTGGTGGCACACCTGAAAGGGTGATGCAAACACAGGAATGAATGACCAAGGGCAGCTGTGCCCTTTCTTCTCCCTTTCTTTTTTTTTTTTTTTTTTTTTAAGTGGCTCTGCTGGCCTAAATGCACATGAAACTACAGCTGGAGAGAGTGATGCCTCCAGGTGTAAGTAAGAGGCTTTTGCTCTCTGCATGGGACACTCAGGTGTTCCTCGTACCTCTTTCTCAGTGGTGTAGATGGCTCAAGAAGTTTGTGTCCTGCCTGCAAACTGCTCATTTGCTTCTGCTGGCTTAGTTGTTTGTGAAGGCATGGTGGAAAATTCAACCAGCCAATGGTTCCAAAAAAACCCCCCCAAAAAAAAATCCCAAAGGAGAAAACTTAAAACTGGTTCTCCTCAGCCCCATCTGTCAATAAATTTTGTTCACAGAGCATCTCTACAGATGTTTTTGCCTGCAGAAATAAGGTCAAGAGCCATTTATGGATGGGAATGAGACTGGGATAGCCTTAAGATGTTGTCACCAAGAAATAGTGCTTGGAACTCTATCCCCTTCATAAACCAGTGCGTGGCAGCCCTGGCTGTACTTCTTTAAAATAACCTAAGCATGGAAGCATATGTTGCAAGTTCTGTGCCTAACTACATGCAACCAAGAAAGAAGACAGAAGTCTGACCTTTAGAGGGGAGTTCTGCTCTGCTGGAGACACTGTGGTGCCATTTTACATTAAGCTTGTCTTTGCATTTTCCCTGCTCTTAAAACATAATTTGAAGTTTATTCTAAATATCCAGCACTGAGGTCTGTTATGCACTTATGTATAAATCCTTTTCAAAGCTCTTTTTCTGGCCATTAACTAGCATTGAATCCTATCACAATGTATTTAAAAGTTAATATATTTTTAAAGGCAAATGGTGAAAAGGAAGTGGTTTGTGGGAAATCTTTGCTAGAGATATATACCTTTAAAAATAGTGTTTATAATGAAATTTCATAATATTCTAATAAAATCAGGATTTAGTAATCTGATTTTTGAAGTTGCCATCTATGCCATTTCTTTCCCTGCAAAAACAAAACTGAGGGACTATTCAGTTTGAAAGCAGTCTTCAGAATGCTTTGGCAAGAAACATTTTGCAATTAGTGCAACAATTCAGTAGTACTTATCATACTTAGTAATAATTATTCACTGCTCCATTTAACTAGGCCTTGGAAGACTTCATGAAACTTAGTGTGGTGGCTCTGTGTGTCCTTTTTCCTACAACAGGGTTCCTTTTGCTTTCCCTACTTCATTCCAAACAGTACTGCAAAAATGTGTCATTGATGAGTAAGCAACTGAGCAGTGCACACTGCAATGTGCAGGATTCTATTTGATTTGTACTGTACAAGATCATAAGCTTAAATCTCTTTCTGTAATTATGTTGAGGCAAAAATGCTGGAGTGGATGTCTCTAAGCCTGCTGAAGGCATTATTACTAAATTGAGTAAAAATGCCCTCATCCAAATGGCTTTCAGGAAGCCAAGTTGCACTTGTTCTTCCTCCATACTTGGAGTTCAGCAGCTGTTGGTCAAAAACTAGTGCACTTAAATTAAGTCTGTTTTGTTGCATCAATACTAATTGTATTTTGCACAGGAACACATGGTTTACACCTGTGTGATGAGGTGCATTTTACACTGTGCCCTTGAACTTTTCCTGTTATCCCAATGCCACTTTTCTTTATGTGGTCAGTGCCTTAAACCATTGTCTCACCCAACCAGCAGGTATGGAATTTACCCATAAAATTGCTCCAGCTCAGCACCTTGGATGCTTGCTAATAAACCTCCAGTTAGTGACAGCTTTAAGGTTATTGCCTAGCCCAAGCTGAACCAGGAGAAACCATGAGAACATGAGATTTCCAAGATGACAGTGGGTCACTTGTTTCATTTCATAATATATTAAAAAAGATGTGACAATAGTAGCAGTGTCTTTTGTAGAGAAAAGGCCTGCCCTGAATTACTTTGGAACATGTTTAACACTTGCTATTTTTTCTCTTCTTCTAAGACTTTTTATGAGGTGGACTGTAGCATCTGCCTTTCTCATTGACTGAATGGGGAACTTAGGCTTTTAAATGTAGGTGTCCTAAGCTAAGATGTAGTTAAATTTCTACAGCAGATGGCAGAAGTATCGCTCTGTGGGGCCAGATTCTTGCCTGAATGGGAGCATTTGGCAAATTAAATGAAGTATGTGGTTTTATGAAGAGGTCGAACATAGAAGACAAAGCGCTGGCTGCTGCAGCTGCCCTAACCAGATTACCCAGCAGAAAGGAAGTGTTTAAAACCTAAGAGGGTCCAAATTTGAGAAAGGGAAAAAGTATCTAAGCATGACTGTCCTTCCCGGCTTCTCTTCACTGTCTCCAGGGCAAATCTTGCACGTGGGATTTTGTCCCACTTGATTGGGCGTGTGGTTTCCTGGGTGGAAAATAAAAAAGCAATCCTATTAGACAACACACAAAAATCCCTCTGAAATGTTTCTAAAGGAGTCACTCTGGTAAATGTCTGCTAAATGTGCAGAGTACACAGAATCCCTTCTGGCACTGTCTTGAGTGATGCATTTACCAATATTAATGGAGATACCAAACCATATTGCTCCCCAGCCCCTCCTGCACACATTATGTTCCTAACACACATACGTGTATGTGAAATGCCAATTGCAGTTTTTGCATCCTACAGTCTAAGCACCAGTGTACTTCCAGTATGCTGACTGCCCATTGCCATGGCCAGACCATCCTGTGCCCTCTCCACTCAAAAATGGTTCTCAACAAAAAAACCCAAAAATGCTGTTTCTTTGGTCTGTTACACTGTAATCCCTGTTCTTCTGGGGATTATTTAGCTCTGCGGGTGATTTCTGTAATTCATTCTGGTCTTTCATTAGAAGTAATAGACGGTCTTAATTACAGCATGCCACATGACAAACTGGTAAAGGTGCTAGAAATGTTGCCAACAGGAAAAGAATTGGATGGTGTGAATTTTTATTAATTAAGAGCTGGCAGTACTGATGGGAAATAAGATTGGACTTGTGTCCACTGCAAACTATGTAATTTTAGTGTAGACATTTTTCTAAATGTCATGAGTTGTATGCTGTTAGTGGTTTTAAAACCTTGAAAAATTATCTTCAGCATAAAAAAATAAAACCAACCTTTGAAACTGAATGTATATCAAATAAGGGAAGAAACATGGCAACTTTTGATTTTTGTCTCAACATTGCTTTATAAACTCCAGTCTTCCTCAATGTATTTTAATTTGTGATGACCGTTTACTTTGTACCATTAAGTATTCTCAGAGCATATTAAGTTACTGCAGTAAATAATATTGCAAATGTCAGCAGAGATGTAAATGAATGCGTGATCTCTGCTACTTGCAGTTGGGCTCCCAAAAACGTCTGAGGGGGCTGGGGTCTTACTCTTTTGCAAAGCTTTCATTAATTTTTTACAATTGAGAGTTGTGGGGGAGTTCCTGGAGACAAGGGAGAAAGTTCTTTCTAGAGAGCAACTTGGAGTAGGAGCCTATCAGTAGGTACCCTTGGCCTCTGGAGGAGCATCTTCTTCTCCATTGACTACAGAGAACTCAGTCTGTGGTTAGGTGTTTCAGGAAAGAGCCAACACCCAACTACGGTTGTCTTGCAACAACTATCAAACTTAACTCGAGGTAGGGTAGATGATGATTTCTTTGCAGAGGATCCAAAGTGGTAGCACTATAGAGAAAAACACTAAATACGTTTTTGTCTTTTGCTCCGAGAAAGACAGACTGCTAGAGGAAAGGTGGTGACTATTAAAATGCCAAAATCTGTCTGTGGTATCTGTATCTAAAATTAGGAAAAAATCCCAAACCTTTTGTGCAGGATAAATACCCGATGTAGCAAGTTTTCTACCTCTAGCAAATGATTGTTGAGGTTACCGCGTGGGTCCTGACTGAGGTGAAAAGATGAGCAGTTAAGTCAGTGGGTTTTTACCATGAGAGAGTACCTGCCAGTCACAATCAAAAGAGAATCAGCAATAGTATTATTCCAAAAGAGATGAAAATAATAATTTCTAGTTATTATTCAACTCACTGACTGCTTATCCTGAAGCACGTTTTGTTCAAAAGGTAAATCCAGTTATGCTGTCGGGTTACACGTGTCTTGGGCTGGGTGAGAGACTCATCCTTTGGGATTTGGGGCTGGTACCCACTGCCATGATGGAGGAAGAGTAGACATCCTCCCCTCTTTGCATCAAGTGGACTCCTGGGCTGGGGGAGGGGCAGAGTAGCATTATGCGTGCTTGTATGTAAAGTACTTTTAACCCCTCAGCAATAATGTTTGAATTCTTTCTTACGCTAATGATTTGGGTCATAATTTGCTTCCTGTGATTACTTAATGTGTATATGCAGCCTATGGTTGTTTTTTTTTCCTTCCCCTTTGCATGTGATGTGCTAGCAAAGGAAGACAGTAATAGTCTCTTGGGATATGTACAGCTCTGTTCATATCTGAGGTATGAAGTCAACGAAAGACCATTTTGTTCTCATAAAATATACAGTACTGCAGTTTAATGGATAATGGCATAAATGCCAAGGCTTGATGGGCAGAACCATTTTCACTGGAAGACAAAAAAGACTACAGGGACTCAATGTTGGATAAGAAATGCATAAAACCATACAGAAGCAGGATCATGGGCTATGGAGTAGTGGTTTTGTCATGAGTGTGCCAGTGCCTTAACACTTAGCTTAAAGTAATAATATATTAATAATACATATGAGGATTTTTTTTTTCCTTTTTAAAGTACTAATGAGGAAGCTGGCAAGTTTCAAGTTTTACATCCTTTATATATGTTTTCTACTTTTTTTTACTTTTTTTTTTTTTTTTTTTTCTTCTCTTTCTCCCCACTGCTTTGGCTGTTAAAGAAAAAGATGGTTTCCCCTGAGGAGTGCAGGAAATAGCTACACGTTCACTTCTGTTTGAGTGCATCTGTCTGGAGAGCTGCTGAGCGTCTCCAGTTTGCAACTGCACCTGGGGAAAATTACAGAGGAGCCTTTTGGTTTCAGATCATCTTCTGGGTGTGCTCTGCTTTGAACTCGGGCAGAAAACTTTTAAGAGAGGGGAGGGAAAAAAATACCAAAAACAAAAAGAAAAAAAAAAAAGTACACAAGGAAAATTGGAAAATTGCAGAAGCTGGAGTCTCTTATTTGAGTTGCCTGTATAGAAACTTAAGAAATAAAAATAAGCTGCCTCGCTGCTGTGCTTGTTGCAGGTACTTGTCTGAGAGCCCAGCCATATGTCAGGAACTTCAGTGCCCTTGAATGGAACCGTAAGGGTGAACTGCACAGATTTGTTGATGTGCACAGAGTTGGAAACGACCATAAAAGCAGTGTTCTCCCACGAGTAATTACCTAGGGCTTTCCTAGCGCTGTTACTGAGACATGGGTGAGAATCCTTCATAGGACCGCTGCCTGAAGACCCAGCTAAGATGGCTTGGTGTCTCCTGAGGGCTGTCTCTCCTCAGAGAGGACTCTGCCTGCCCCAGGCTGCCCCAGCTGGGGGGAAACCCGGGGCCGGCTCCTGCCTCCCGCCGCTGCTCTGCTGGGAATTAATATTTTAATCTATATTACATAATTGTCGGTTTCGCCTTTTTCAACTCCTCAAACCCCGTTTTTTCTATTGTTTAGCCAATAGAGGGTATTTCAGCATCTTGTCTTTTTTTTTTTTTTTTTTTTTTTTTTTTTTTTTTTTTTTTTTTTTTTTTTCCTTCCTCCCTATGGTAAAACTATGGTATATTTCAAATTATTCTAAAATTAACCTCACTTTTCAAGGACCCGTTCGCGTCCGTCCACGGAACCCACTCGAGTACGCGTCCAGCCAGGCTCGCCGAGGGCGGCGGTGTAATTATAATTAGTGGAAACCAGCTCGGTTTGCTCCCGCTTGGAAATCCGTGCAGCGTGCGGGGCTCTGGGGAGGCAGAGACCGAGGGTTGGGGGGGGGGGGGGGCAGCCCGGGGGCCTCAGCGGCGGGAACAAAACCGGAGGTTTGGAGGTGGTGGAATAAACCCCAACCCGCACAGCGCTGTATTTTTATTTATTTATAAATTATTTTTTTTTTCCCCCTCTCTCTGTTTTCCCGGGGCGGGGGCGGTTTTCCCGCCGCCGGTGCCCGCGGGCTCCCCCCCGGCCCCGCATCCCGCAGTGCCGCGCCGCCGCTGCGGAGGCGGGAGGGGAGGGAGGGACGGGGCGGGCGCGGGGGGCGGGAAAGAGAGGGAGGGAAGGGAAGGGAAGGGAAGGGAGAGAGGGAGGGAGGGGAAGAGAGGGGAAGCCGGGCTCGGCGCAGGCAGGGCAGGGCCGAGGCGAACCGGGCCGAACCGAGCCGCCGTCGCCCGCCGTGCCCGAGCATGTCTGCGCGGGAGGCGGTGACCTACCTGCCGGAGAAGGGGCTGTACTGCCAGAGACTGCCCGGACGAAGGGTCCGCGGCGCTCCGCAGCCGCGCAAGGGGAAGCGCGCCGACACCATGGGCTTCTACGGCACCCTCAAGATGATTTTTTACAAAGTGAGTGGCCGCTCGCCTCCGCGCCCGCGGAAGGAGGGAGGGAGGGAGGGAGGGAGGGAGACGCAGGCGGGGAGGGGTGGGGGCCGCGCATCTTCCGCGCTGGCGGAAACGTGCCGGGCGGGCGCAGCTGCAGTGTGCGCGCCCGCGGTGGTGGCTGGCGGGGGGGGATGCGGAATACAGTTTGCTACCTTTATTTTTTTTTTTTTTAATATACCGCAACCTTAATGATTTGGATCAAACCGGGCTGTCTGAAGGAGTTGTGCTTTCCTAGCGACATATTAAATATTTACGGGGCTGTTTGCTCGGCGGTTCCTGTGTTGCGGTGACACAGATCCCTCGCTGATGTCTGAATCTCCTCACCAAACCTCTCAGCCGTAGAGAAAGTTTTTACCTTCCTTGCATAGTAAACGACGTTTTTTTTGGCCGGGTATTTACTTAGCACCTTCTGAGATGCTGCAGCTCTGCCTCTCTGTGTGCGGTGGACCCCAGGAGAAAGTTCCCTAAAATACCTAGGAAAAAGAAAAAAAACCACCTTACTTAAAGAAATGGTTGAAATCATTATGAGGCAGCAGAACAGAGGGGGCTGCATCTTGTTTCCTCCCAAAGAGTAAATCGGTGTAGCTGCTTGTTCTGCTGCAGCCCTAGTAGGTACTTGTTATTTTTAAGGTGTGCTTTTGGAAAACTGCATCTCCTTATGAGAAGCAGAAAAGAGAGATGATGATGAAGACCTCTCAGAAAGGCAAGCTGGTCATTAAAAATTTCCCTGAATGGGAAAAATTCTTTTCAGTCTATCATCAAATACTGAAAATCATGCTCAAACGTCTACTCTGTGCTTCCAGTAATTTTTTTCCTGCTTGCTTGTCTAGCACAGCAATAAATACGGTATCCATTCTTTTACAGTGATGCTTACAACTGGTTTTCTATGGGGAAGCACTGGGGCGGGGGGGAGCAGCGAGGGTGAGGTTCTGGCTGAAGCTTCTCTGGTGAAATGCTGTGAGTGTCCCATGTGAGGCACCGGCAAGAAAACACAGCTAGAAGGCAGGCTGTTCTGGTAGTGTTGTAGCTGTTACTGTGAAAAGGAGAACAGTTAACCTTAGTTACCTTTCCCTTGTAATCCCTAAATGAAGCAAAACATAAGATCTTCAGTGACTGGTTTTAGGAAAAGCCATAAAGGTATTTTCAAAGTAAGGGGGAAAAAAAAAGTCACAAAAAAGTATATGGACCTTAGACTTTAGAGAATCCTATGGGGTGGGCTTTTGGTTTTGGCTTTTTTTTTTTTTTTTTTTTTTTTTTTTATTTTTTTTTTTTTTTTTTTTTTGGCAGGTAGACTGATGTAATAAATAGCTAAATAACTGTGTTATAGTCCAACATTAAAAAAGATGAGTGGTGTAGGAAAGATGCCAACTTTTATACTGTATCTTGAAGATGAAATTTTGAAAAAAAACAGAGCAAATGGTTAAACTACAGTGTGAATTGTTACACAGGTAGTTTATGCATTTTGCAGCTCACAGTGGTAAACACGCATCCTTTTGCTGGCTAAAGTGCTTTGTTGTATCACATCTTAAAAAAAGAAAACCAACAAAAAAAACTCAGAAATTGCATTTGGCACATGTAGGTCTCTGTAAATCCAAAAGCCTGTGGTTAAAGATTACCCAAATATGTAGAAAGTAATCTTTGTTTGTCTGACTGGATAAATATGGCTTTCAATGCTTTCCATCTCTTTGGTAATTTCTGCAGACTGGCTTCCCCTTTCAGCAGCTGCCCTGCTCATTACTGGGTTTTGATCACATCTAATTGCGGGTGACATTCAGAACTGAGGTTTAGTGGTTTTCATCCTTGGGTAAGGATGTAATTCTTGTAGAATTGTTGATTATCAGTTTTAATGCAGTTTTATAAATGTTTTCAATGTAGGACTTCAAAATAAAAGGGTAGACAAAAGAAAAAAATGTAGTTCAAGTCTTTTTTTAGGCCCTAAAGTGAGTATTTGGTTTATAATGCAGACAGGCTACCTAAAATTTAACCGTTTCCATGAGAGACTTAGCAATGAACCTGAACACAAAGAATAGGAGGGGGTTTGGTTTAGTTTTCTCCCCTCCCAGAATAATAAAGGGAACAGTTTGCTAAATAAAGCGACACAGAGTTCTGCACACTATTTAACATTTGAAATTTGGAAATTAAAAGAATAATTCCAAAAGATTTTGGACGCTAAAACATCACAATATGTACATGCACCCTATAAAACATGTATCAAATATTGTTGAAGCTATAAATTAAAATGTTGCTTATAATCATCTTGTGAGTGTCAAGTTTTTTGGAATGTGATATGAAAGTAAAAGGTAAAAATGGATTGATTTTACAGAAGTATACATAAGTAAGGCTGGTCATGTAACTAAATCTGTGTTGTTGCTCTCTTCCTTCACCTTGCAGATGAAGAGAAAGTTGGACCATGGCTCCGAGGTCCGTTCTTTCTCTCTGGGAAAGAAACCCTGCAAAGTCTCAGAATACACAAGGTAATTAAACGCAATAACAGATCGCTGTATCCTGATTCTTGGGTATATCCCACCTTTCCAATTACTAAGCTGGATTCACGGCTCCTTTTAATGTTAAAGCACTGTAAAGCAAAGAAGGGGTGGTATCAGCATTTGAAAATTGCTTAGCTAATTTAAATTATGTGAACTGAAGATGGATTTTAATGAAGTAGCCAGACTTGCATTTCTTCTGTTGAGGTTTGTCTTTTGCTCTAAATATAGCAGGCCTGTTTGCTAAGAGATTTTTTGAGGGCTGAAGCATTCCTGGAAATAAAATCAATCAGTTTTTAAAAAGGGATGTAATGATAAACCCCTAAGACTGTTACAAACTGTGATCAAATGTATCACTTTGCTATGGTAACAGCAATGAGAGAATGGAAATTCATGTAGGCAGGGCAGACCATCTGATCTGAACAGGAACACACACGTCCTTGTTATCCACAATATATGAAATTATTACTGGTTCTAGTCTGCTTCCTCACTACTTCTGAATGGTACCAGATCACACAAATAACTGCTGCTGTTCTGCTCAGATGCTTCCTGGGGTAAAGCACTCCTGAACGTGAGAAATGGTGGTGGAGTAAAGCCCTGGCTGCACACCTTAAAACTGCAGTTCTTACTGTGTAGTTTCCATAAGAATTGTGCTCTGGTGTCAACTACTTCCCATCCCATTTGAATTTACACCCTTCTACAATTTTTCCCCATCACAAGCATCAGCCATGCCACAAGCATTGTGTTTGCCTCCCGGAACTGGCTGGGAATGTTCATTCTCCTGAATATGCTGCAGTAGTGCTAAGTCACATATATTAGAAGTAACTTAAATTCTGTTTCTCTTTCTAGCTTTAGGATAAGGTTTAGGATAAACCTAGAAGTTTATCAGGTGATGATTGAAAAGTTAGTGTGAGGAAAAGAGGTTCCAGGGCTGATTTTCAGAAATGTAAACACTGCAGTAGAGAAAAGAAGGCAATGTCTTGTTGCTGAGAAGCACACATTGCAGCTTCCACATCCTTCTCCAGCTGGTAACTTCTCTGGGTTTGTGAATCAATCTAATAAGAGAACATTCTTGCTGGCCACCAGTCCTCCAGGAGTCACTGTGTTCTCTGCACTACTGAGAGAGTAAACAGTTCAGCAGCAAAGCAGGTACACTTTTTGTCAAGTCGTATCTGTCAGATTCAGAGAAGCAGCTGGACTTGTGCAGCTTCCACAGAAACCTGACTGGCTGTTGCAGAGGAAGGAAAAAACATACAGGAAAAATAAAGCATGAACAAAAATCTTGTGGTTTAATCTCGGGTCAAAGGAGAGAGGCTTTTAGATCCTGTTTGGGATAATTACATTTGATTGAGAAGCAGTTTACAGCAGAAGAAATTAAAGTGTAACTGTTCTGTGGCAAGCTCAAAGCTATGGATTGCTTGCATCCAGTATAAGCCAATGTTAAGAGCTTTATTTTGGACCTAAAATAATAGGCTTTCTGCTAGATTGCTATACAGGTGGCAAGAATAAAAAAGCTGTAAAACCAGATTTTATGTTAAAAATACTTTGAATTGTCACTGCTTGGATTTTGAGTCATTACTAGTGTAAAAGAGTCCTTAAATAACATCCAATCCACTCTCTTTCAAAACTGATCATATTTTATTTGAGAATATTTAGGCAAATTATTCAGTTTTTGTGCCTACTTGTTTTCATTTTCCCGATAAACGAACACTCTTTAAAACTGACAGACCTGATGAACTTTCTTTGCATTTTACATGTAAAGCCAGCAAACAGGTTTCATTAAGAGGATCCTTTGTCTGTGCAGCAGTATTTTTGTATCAGCTTCTGTTTCTGTTATTATTCAGTAAAATGAACAGTTTAAAATAAACCTATTCAAACCAGTCTTTACTTTTATTTACCAGTTTGAGTAAATGTTAGGTTATGCTATGATTGTCCTTCAGAACAAGGAAGAGTATTGTAAAACATTTGTATGTTATAAGTATTAAAGCGAACTTGCTGCACATCATTTGATGTCCCTGTACCCACTGAAAAGTCACTAAAACCCTGAAGCTCATACCTACTAAAAAGCTGGATATATCATACACAAAAGCAAAGGGTTTTTTGGAGTCCCACACTTTATTTTAAATTTTCATGCTTGTGCAAACACTACTGAAGTTCCAAATTTCCTGCTAGGGAGTACAGCGCTGATACTCTGTGAATGAAGTACTTTACATTATCTTAAAAAAAAAGGAAAAAAAAACAAAAAGAAAGGAAGACCCAGTCAGCTCTATTTCTTTGGACTCCTACAATAACAGCTTAATCCCAGCTCCTTTAAAAGCTACATCCCGTATGAATGAGCTGGGGTTTAACTTGTCAGAATGAAAAATCAAACTGTAATTCAGGGAGCACCTTTGGCTCCTTTTCCCTTTTCACCTCACAACCCCCTCCCCCCCGTGAATTTCCATGTCACTCCACCCAAACTTTAAAATACTATGTAGAGTATTTCAAAGCATAATTCCAAATCACTGAGCCACTAGAACTGCTTGTTATTACCAGCTCTTTGTCAACAAAATATATTAAGAGCTAAAAATAGGTTTGGTTTTTTTTTTCTGTTTGGCAATGAAGCAGCAGTAGCACATTTCACATACAGGTGAGACTCTGAACTCTGGCTTCCTGCATCACCAGTCAGACTGCACAAATGCAGCCTAGAAAGAAAGCAAATACCCTTGCAAGGAGGAGAATATATTCTTTATAGACAACCTGCATCTTTATAGACAACCTGCTGGCCAATTACCCGACTGGTAATTTTTCAGCCTTGAAAGATGACCCCCATTTTTCCCCTAGCTGGAGGATTAGTACTGCAGTGCAGAAAAAAGCAGATGTATAAAAGTGAGGGAACTGACCCCTTTAGTGACCAGTAGAATAGTTGTGAAAATGTAGTAACATGAAAAAAGTTTAAGAGTTTAAGTAATAGTTGCAACTCTGTACTGGATTTCTTTTTCTGCAGTAGACTTATAAATCTTCCTTAGTGTTTTACACGTGACAGTCACTTTTTATTTGTATTGTAGTACTACTGGGCTGGTGCCATGCTCTGCCACACCTACTACTTTTGGGGACCTGAGGGCAGCCAATGGCCAGGGACAGCAACGCCGCCGCATTACATCTGTCCAGCCACCAACGGGTCTTCAGGAGTGGCTGAAAATGTTTCAGGTAACCAGTGCTTGGAGAAATAAGCAGATCTGAAGCAGATTACCTCCATGATTTAAGTAAAAGGCTGCTTCAAGTAGAGGCAGTCCTCCTTACACATCCCAGAATGTCTCTTGTCATTGATTTTGTGTACTGTTGCCAAAACAAGTGGGCATTAACTTTAAGGAACTGTGGTTCCCCATTTTAGCTGTTTACTGTAGTGATTCACAAAAACATACTTCTTTCTCTCGTTTCTTCATAAAATAACCCTTTTTGTCTAATGTTTTCACATTTTCTCAAAGTCTGTCCAACGTGTACTGGCTTCCCCCACCAGGCCTCAGGCTGACTTCAGACATTTTCACTTGCAGACTAGTAAGCCTTAGTGCATTGTTTGCTACAGTGCAGGTATAGCACTAAATTTGTCATAAGTCTGGTGTCTTCCAAGAATAGAAAGAAAGTTCAGCAAAAATAGATTAAAAGGAAACTCAATGTGTATTTTTACTGATTTTTGTATCCTGAGCACGTCAGCCAGTACCCATGTATGCAATTGAACAGAGTGGGGAAAGAGGTTTCTGGATCTTTCCTACAGCTTTCATCATGCCCTAAAACATAATGTGACAGAAGAAAAGGTGTGAAGGGCAGTGGTTTGTACCACTTGCACTGGTCAAAACTGAAATCTGTGTGGACACTAATCTGGTAGCACCTAAGCCAATTTTGTCTACGTTAGTACAGGCACAGCTTAGGCCAGGCCTTTGCTCCTGTCCTATATGCTGTGCCATGGAGATCTCCATAATGTATAGTTTTGCTCCATATTTTTAAGAAGCAGGGATGAGTCCCAGTCATTGATGTGAAAAATGAAAATACTATGTCTTCACATCTTGATTAATACACTGTTACTTCTAAAAGCCTTTTCAAAAGGAATAAGTAGCTAATACAGGCATTGTTTCAGCCACCATATATCAGGCAAAGATAGAAGAGCAGTACTGTAGATACAGGAGTGAGCATACAATTTTGCAGGCAGAAGTATGCTTTAGGCTTGATTCATACTGCCACAAAATACCATTGATCTCAATCACTGTCAGTTTTGAACATTAAAATAATAATGTAGAACTCCTTCCCTCTTTATTTTTACATATTTATAATCTGCTTACAACAGTGGAAGTTTGGAATTAAGATACTCGTATACACATCATTCAGTTTCTTAAAAATATTCAAGCTAAATTGTTATGGTGGATCTTTTTTCAGACTGTTCATAGAAATGTATTTTTTTAACCCCCACGAATCTTACTGGAATGGTACCTCTTATACGTGATCGCCTAATACTACATTTATTCTAAAATGTAATGTTAAATCTTTGTACTGACAAAAGCTATATTGTTATGTACAATGTGTATTTTCTCACATAAGTCTTCTAGACATCAGTAGTTACATATTTTTAAAAAAATATTATGGAAGGTTGAAATACCTGAGAGCAGTGCAGAGGTGCTTTACAATAAAAGCAATGCTCTTGGCTGTTTGGTCAGGGTAAGAAAAAGTTTGAAGCCCATGGAAATTTTGCATATAGTTAAGGTATTACTAGTTTAGGGTCCCAAATTTGGGGTCAGTAATGTAGAAACCATGCTTTAGATACTTTTGGTTTTCCAAAATACTTAGTTGAAGCATTAAGGTCCTCAGTGCTGCTCTGTACTTGTGAGAGAGCGAGCAAGAGGTCTCTCTGCTGATGGGAGATCCCAGAGGATCTCTTCCTGAGCTCTTCTGTCACTGTGGGTTTCATTGCCTTCACAAAAGAGAGGGAGGGTCCCTTACTGTACAACCAAAAGCTGTCAGTCATGTGGCTGCATCTCAGTTGCAACTCCATGGCTAATTCCAAGCTATATCATTTTCTGTGTTGTTATTTTTCATGTGCATTTTTATGAAAGGGGCAAGTCTGAAACAGTGAAATGACAAAACACATTCTTAAAGTTAGGGGAGCTAGCACTGCCCAAAGGGCAGAATTAAATGCCATGTGTAGCATCATTTTTGCAATACCAAATTTTTCTTGTACAGAAGGAGAAATGGAGAGGGCTTTACTTCATGTTCTCCATTCCTGCTAAGCCTGCTTACTAGCACTGTCTTGTTTTATATGAAAATATATTTCCAGTTCATTTTAAAGCTAAAGTTCTAGGGGCACATTAGCTGCACATACATACTGTTTCAAGGTAGCACTTTCCTTTCTCATAGAAATTGGCAGTAATAAGTGATGCAGTTATTTTGAGGTCTCTCACCTGTAGATTGGTCTTCACTTGTTCTCCTATGTTATCTTTTGAATTGAAAAGCCAGACCACTCTTCAAATATATAATAATACCTAGGATGGCCTTTAAGGTTTTTTTTTAAAGTTTATTTTGTATGTGCTATTGCTGCTGTTGTGTTCTACAGTTGATCTAAGCCTTTTATTTTGAAAGTGACAAATTAATGCAGAAAGAAGAAAGAGTTGGAAGGGTACTTGCACTTTCCCTTTAAAAATGAAAACATATATTGATTTCAATGAGATGTTTGTCTGGAAAGAATAGAAAAGCTTTTTTTTTTAGGTTCAAACCATTTAATTTCTTAAAGGCCTGTTTATTTTTCTGTTTAGCAGAGGCTCTTGGCTTCAGGTCTTTTTAATATCCACTATCAGATTTTCAAAACTCAGCATCCAACTGTACCTTCACAAGGTTTTTTTTTTCTTTTAAAAACAACTTAATTTTGAACCAAGGTATTTTTTTTAAGTTGCCAAATTGTTTGCCACAAGGAAAAAAAATTGGCTGCATGCTAAGTTCAGTCAGAGATGGGACTACTTTAAAAATTACTTTCTGTAAAAATTTTCTGTCTTCATTCTGTCTACTTTGCAGAGATTCATTTAAGTGCTGAGTTTCATTTAAGTAAAGTGATCAAAAAATTGCATTTTCTTGGAATGTTAATGTTGAAAAATTGTTCCATACACAGTAAATACAGGCAATCCCTTTGAGTAACCAGTGAATGCTATTATTTAACCTAAAATTGGAAGCATTTCTTTCTAAGCAGTTTAGATAAGTGTCCAAAATGCTTTAGCCATTTCTGGCTGGTCAGAGCGTTCTTCCTTGCTTTTACGTAAAGAGTTGGCTTGGTTACCTTGATTCAAATTACTTCCCATTCTTCATTTCTTATTCTTGCAAAGACACTCATGAATGGATAAATATGCAACTGAGGAGTCCACCTTTTAGGTGAAGCAGGCTGTGAGGATTGTGTTGTGGCCAGCCTGGCAGCATTTTCTGCTCTCTGCATTGCGGGACCAGGTCAGGGGTTTGGAGTTCTGCACAACCCCTGCTCACAGAAGGGGAAGGTCTGCACTACAGCAGCATGGCCCCTTTGGCTCTATCACCATTACCAATTAGTATTCAGAGGAACAGTGCAGACCTGAAGCAGATCTCCTGATGATCCCTGCTTATTTCCCATTGGTTTGGGTCTCAGGGCAGTTTTGGTACATAGAAATGAGACTCCTCTCTGAAGAAACTTTATGTTGTCCAACCCATAGTGGGGACATAAGGGTCTGAACCCTACAGTGCTCCTCTAAATTTCACATCACATGTGGTGCACATGCTCAGCCCAGGGGACCAGGTTACCTTGTAATAATGGGTTAATATGGGAGCTGCAGCACCAACTGCTCCCAAACCCCCCTGTTTTTCTGTTATGAAAAACTACTTGCTGATGTAGGCTGTTCTTTCAGTGGCTTTTGCTTTGTGCTATTTTTATACAGACCAAGATACTTTGGGGTGGAGGATGGCAGGGTTCTCAGTAACTGGTCCAAGAGTTGGACAGAGGGAAGATCCAGAAGAGCCCTCTCTGCAGGTCTCTAAAGACAGACCTTCATTAGCAGAACCCAGTAACAGAGAACAGCAGCCTGGAATTAATCCATATAAAATACATGTCCTAAATATACCTACAGTAGACAAAGGATCTAATGGCTGCAGACTGTAATTGGACAAACTGTAGCAAGCAGAGGAAAGCTGTGGGACCAAAAAGTGTAGATTGTGGTAGAGGTACAGAAACAGAAGATGGTAAAAGGAGAGGTGGCAGGTCAGACAGGAGGTGGAGATTGTAAAAGCAGCAAAGCTGTTGTTTATATTGATTATAAAGCTGTATTGCATGCCTGAAAAAGAAAGACATGTAACATGAAGTGCCACAGTTGCAGCAGCTGCATCTCTGCATGAGGAAATAGTATGAAACAGGCAGAAGGCTTGGGCTGACACACCAACACTGCCCCGGGGAAATGTGAGGGAAGAGGCAGGATATTTGTTTAGGAATCTCAGATCATTCATAGAATACTATCAGCAGTCCCTGGTGGCTTTCCAAGGGGTATGTGAGTGCCTGGAGTTACCTTTCCTAGGGGAACCCCTGCTCATAATAAAAGATTTATTTTAATTTTACATTAAAATTCAACTTGGAGCCAAGGAAAGCCATTTAAGTACATTTTAAAGATAAACTGTATGCTTTACAAGGATCTTCAAAGTGGAAGGAAATCACCTGGTAGAAATCCAAAGTACCTGGTCACTATAACATGTGTCTCTCTGGTCATCTACAATGTTTGAAACTGCAACCTGTTCGGCACACATTTACTTATTTTTTTCTCTTCTGCAACATTTGTTCACTATTGTATCAAATCCACTAACTTATTTTGTACCTTCTCCTCTCAATGTGCTACATGCAAATTTTTGCAAAGGGATTGAGCTTTGAGGCCCAGAAACAGTAATGTACTCCTCTTGCCTTCATTAAGGCAGTTGTGTTCATCTGGCAAGGCTTCATCCTAATTTTCCATGCCAAATGTTTCCCTCAGAGACCCCTTCCCAACTGTAGCTGGAGGTTTGTTTGCTTAAGTCAAAGGGGACAACAACATCCTAGAGAAAACATTTTGTATCAGCTGCTTGCTTAAAGAAAGCCTCAGGAAGGTGCCCATAGCTATCCTCTAGCAATGAATGGACAGATGAAAGAGGGTACTGCTTTTATTCATTAGCATCTCTTTTCCATTCCTGAATCTTTTCCCTTTTCTGTTCAGATCTGTATTATATTTTAAAACCAGAAATGTCTACGTGTAAGATAGTTCCAGATTAAGATAATGTACAGTGAAATTATTAATCAATAACATGTTCATAACTGCTCAAAACGTTTGCCACGGAAAAAAACAGTGCTCTTCAGGTTGAGTTGTTCTAAGTTAATAAATGGAGCTGCTTATAAATTAAGGGTAGACTGACCTTGGAAATTTATAAGGCAGTAGCACAGGTATTACATTCCCTTTTTTTAATTCTTAACACGGCTGACAGATGAGATAAAAGATTGCAAATGTTTGTACGTAACACCAGCTAAGCTCTGGGTTATTGAAACAAACAGCAGCTGGAAAGTTGGCGAGAAAAATGGTTCTTCAGTGCCTGATTTATGGAGAACTGTTCTGTGATGCAAATGTTTCTATTGAAATAAATTGAGAAGAAAAGCTGTTCATAGGTGCACTGCTACAACTTATGCTGAGACTGTCTTGTTTCTCTTTAATCTTCTGAGGTACTGGATGTGAGACACAGAAACCCTCATCTTGTGTGGGGACCATACAGACACACATGGATGGGGAATATTTTCTGTCCAGCTTAGACCATCTTACCTATTGCCAACACCATGTGCAAAGGCTCAGGTCATAGGAACTTCCTTTTCCTTCCCCTCCTCTGCTAGGGTATTCTGGCCAGTATCTGCCACGTGTTTGCAGTAGAGCAGGAGCAAGGAACCAGGGTGAACAAGCTGCTACATGCCACCTGCTTTGTCACTCCATAGTTAAGGCAGCTCAAAAAAAGCTGCATGTGCTGCCCCGATGGAATGGGGGCACCTGAAAATCAGGTGGGTCACCATGTGGGTAAAATTACATTTTTCTTGACTTCTAAAGTATTTTGACATCTTAACTAGGGAGAAATGATGCAACATAATGACCTTTCTTACATGTATTTATCTGCTTTGCATTCACTTCCAGTTCCACTTTTCCCTCCGCTTGCCTCATTGTTCTGCAGAAACTTTACAATTTACAAACATTGTAATGTTGTGGAAAACAGAGTTAATTGTCAGAATCAAAGCCAAAGAACAGAAATTTAGAGCATGAGTAATAAAGGTTCTGAGATGCATTGCAGATTAATACAGAATTCTTAATTGTAAGGTATCTTGCTTCTTTTTTTTAATGTCAGTTAGCCTCTCACCATAACTGTACTATCATTTGTATGTGCTAATTTACTTGTAAATGTCACTCTCAAAGACATTCAAGAATATGAATGTGAATCTGCTCTGAAAAATTGTGATGTCTCATTTTCTCTCGTCTCTAGGGCTGTGTTCATGCTCTAATTCTGTGGCTAAATGAGTTAGTGGTGGCTGTTGTTTTATCCTGTAGAAAATATTTTTTTTGTTAAATTGTTTTCATGTCACAAATCAAAACTCTGTGATGAACACAGATGAGTTTAAGACGTGCTTTTCGGATGTGGAGTATATTTGGTTGTTATTCTTCTCTTACAAATGATGCAACTAATCTGCTGTGTTCTCAGATGAGTGCCTTATTAAAATCTTCAAATTTTATGGTGCCCATTAGGAAAAAATGTGAAGGAAGAAAATTACCAATCAAAATTCCCTGTTTATTCAAGTGTAAATTGATACTTACAAAATATACTTTGGTTTATAGCCAGAATTCTGAAATTACAGCATTGTCACTTAGGGACATACCATGGTAATAAGAAGGCAATAAGCTAATGTACTTTTGGTGGAAGTTTCCCTTTTTTCCTTTTCTCTTGTTTCACTTCAAGTTTTAGGTCTATTGGTTTGAATGTAAAGGTTAAAAGTTATCATCCCACTTGAATGCACAATGGAGAAAGTCAGAGAGGGAGCGTGTTCTGTTGCAGCCCCTTCATTTTCAGTAATATCTGTGTAGACTTAATCAACTTCAAAAGAAGCTTAATTATTTTAATTATTATTATTAAATATTATTATCCATTTTCTTGCAAATCTGTATGTGTGTTTGTAACAAATACTTCCCTAGCTTATGAATCAGTGTAGCAATTTTCAATATATTATGTTGATTAACTTCTCTTTTTTGTGTAATTAACACGACCATTTATCTTGCTGGCTTTTTATGTGTTCTTTGTATATTTGTATATAGGTGGACAAGGAAACAACTTAAGTTTTTGGCAAAGCCACAGGACTTACTGCTAGAAACAAACCTGGTATACTAAACTGAGCTTACTCTTTCTTTTTGTTTTGTTTTATGCAGAGCTGGAGTGGACCAGAGAAATTACTTGCTTTAGATGAACTGATTGATAGTTGTGAACCAACACAAGTAAAACACATGATGCAAGTGATAGAGCCCCAGTTTCAAAGAGACTTCATTTCCTTGCTCCCAAAAGAGGTGAGAAATATAGGTTAATACTGGACTATGCAGTGCATCAGCTGCCACCTTTTAAAACCTTCTGTGCTGATTATGGCATTCAGTTTTGCCAACGCCATGATGCAGACTGATGTTTGTTAAAGAGGTCCCCAGTTTGGTGCACTGCCATAACACAGCAACTGTCATTTCAGATTAACCTGCCTGTATATCATAGGCATTTAGATACCTGGAAATATGGATTACTCCTTTAAAAAAATCCTAGTAGTGTTAAAAATATCTCTGTATATTAAGTGTGCTGGTTGGGTTGGTTTGGTTTTGTTTTTTTTTAGAACTAATTCTGTTAGGGCACGCACACAAATATTCCCTCCGGATGCAAGACGTTTCTGCACATTATTCTGTAAGCATAAGCATTATTATTTAATGCTTTAAGTGGTGGGATTTTGGGGAATATTATATTTGAATTTAATTTAAACAAACGGAGCCCTAAAATCTGTACCAAAACCCCAAAAGTGAACCCACGAAAGCACTTCTCACTAAGGATAAAGCCAAACCCTAATTAACTGGATACCTTGCAGTAAAACCTTTACTGTAAATCAGATCATGTTGTATCAGGTTAAAGAGAAACTTAAGATTTCCATTTCAGGTTATACAGCTAAATCCTGCTCACAGAACTGTAATTCTTGGCGTCTTCATATCTAGAACATGAGGGTGGATATAAAGATATAAACTAGTTTGCTATGTTAAATATGTATATTTTAGCTCACTTAGAAATAGTACTTCTAACCTTGATCAGTTTTAGGGACTTGGAAATGGTTTTGTTGTTTGAAATGGGGAGGGAGTCTATTTTCTTTTGTACCACGTTGTGTTTTCCATGTGAAAATTTTCATGAGGGCTGAAGTATTCCTAAGTCTTCAGTTACTCACACTGCAAAGCAAGTTTTTAAAAGACATTCTGGTGCTAGTGTTTGGTTACTGTGTTTCACATGGTCTTATTTCCTGAAGACTGTTCTGTATCTCTGTTTCTTGACATTTTTTTCTATTATATGCCCTGTTTTTGAATACTTTGATGCCGGGTTCCCTTCTCCTTTTATATAATGTTGTTTCTTCATGAGTCAGAAGTGCCACGGCCTTATTTTGCTGGTTAGTATTTGTAAGGATTGGAAGCAATTTATGCAATGAGTGTTAACTTGGCATACCTAATATGAAATCAGTATTTACAGAAGCAGTTCCTGTGGCAGCACCTTCATTAATGGAGAGTACACTGGGGGAGGAGGAGACCTCCACTTGGTTGCCATGTTTCTAGAGAAGCTGCCCCAAAGCAGCCCTAGTTCAGAAGTGGAGGAAGGCAGCAAGACTTCTTGGTTTGAGAAGACAGAGGATACTTTGCCTCTTCCATATCTGTTAAATCTGGAAATTTAATACTGAATCGATAACAGTCATTCACAGCTCAGTTGTCTTTGAATGAATTAGTGGCAAAACCAATTCAAGTACAACCAGTTACAGCATTAGTTATGCTGTAACCAGTGATCATGTTATTATTTCAGTTTTAGCTTTTTCTTCGCAAAAAAGGTATCTAGAAGGTATCTCATTTATGTTTCTTGGCTTCATTGTAAGCTACTTGTGTTTAATTTGTTTGATTTTTAGTGTTTATTCCTACCTCTTGAAACCAGAATATTGCCAAGTGCTTAGCTTCATGAAAAGCTGACTTCTCCAATGAAGCTGGCTTAAATTATTTTAGCTTCTTAAGCCCCAACCGGCCACCAAAATTAACCAAAAATACCCAGTGCCCCAACTCCACCATCTCCTCTCCTTTTTGAAGACCATTCCTTACCCAGATCTCAGTGATGCTGTCCCCAGCTTCTTAGGCTGTCTGTAGCTGTGTGGGGAAGGAGTTGTTGGGTCAGTAACTCTGTCACTGGCAGCGCCTGTGAACCGCGCTCCCCCGCCTTGTCACTCCGCGTTAACATCCTGCTGGATGCCATGCGGGGATTTTATTACCTAACCAGAACAAGGAGATCATTTGAACTGGGGCAGGGGGGCTTCTCTTCAGAAATGTTTTCATCAAGGCAGAGACAGTAACTTAATAGCTGAATAATCAAGAAAATGTTTGCTTTCCTCCTGAGGAAACATGCAGACAGACAATTAATCTGAAATGAATACTCCTGTTTTCTTGCTGAGGCTTTAAAAATAATGATTGAAATTACCTGTTTGTGAAAACCATGTCTAGAAACAAACAGATTAGGAGTTTTGCTAAAATCAGCCACAAAATTTTTGTTGGTACCATGTGTGTGAGTGAAGAAGGTGGCAAGAGATCACTTCTTATTGGGTATTATTAACACTACAGCAGAGAGCTGTCACACTTGAGTCAGAGGTCAGCTCTTTGCTACCTGATCTTTCCTTATAACTGATCTGTGAGCTGAGACAAAGGGACATAACCTGTGATGCACTGCTAATCTTAAAGTCAACCGTGGGCTGTGTTGACCCTTGATGACTATTTAGATAAACATAGTCTAAAATAAATGTCACCTGTATGGAACCTGTTTTAGAATCAGTTGGCTCGAAGGTTTTAATTAACACCATCTTAGGAAGTGTCCATATCTGTAGAGATAGAACAAGTGATATTTAAACAAACTCTGCTGTCAGTTAAGAGCATCCAGCAAAAATGGAAAGGATCTCTTTCCTGTTAGAGTCTTGTTGAGTTCAGGACTATCTGATGTGTGTTATGAAGCAGCACTGAAGTAATTTCATAAAACAGGAATCAAGACAGAAACTCTGAAAGGACAGGTACAATTTTTGCTTTTGTAATAGGAAGCCTTACACCAGATCCTAAATGCTGACTCCCTGAGTAGGGACAGGAAGATTGTTCAGTTTTAGGGCCTGGGGTGTACATGGGATATAATGTATAACTTAAGACACAGGTCCCTCAAATGCAAAGTTCTACATGCTCAGCATGAGCTGCAGGTGGTCACTTGCTGTGTGTGCAGTCAAGACACAAACAGTTCTGGAGTACTGAAAGTTTTATTTCCTGGCTGGTCTGGATTACTGAAAGTAAATGTTTCTCACATAATAAGGTCAAAAATCTGCTGAGGTCAACAGCATACAGTTATGACTTCCTTACTGAGTTTCAGTCTGTGCTGCTTTGAAGGGCAGATTCTATTTATATACATCATAACTCCAGCTAACAATTAAATAAAAAATCCTAAGCAAAAAAAGATGCATCAAGGAGAAGTGGATGATCTGAATTTCCTGACAACTTTTGCATCTTACTAATTAGTGACAAAGACCACACTGTTTCAGCATGTAAGTAGTTGTCTGCATCTCTTTTTTTCAATATTGTCCTATTTGCAGAGTTTGTAGCCTAGGAAGGGATTTTTCTGCCTCTTTCACTTCAGTTTTCTATGACTGGGGAACTGCATTATTGCTGTCAAGTAGAAAAGATGTATGTGCTCATCATAACCCTTAAGGATAGCTGTCCCTGTATTTTGGACTGTGTTTTTGATGCCTGGATCCCTGTTTAAAACTTCAGTACACCTGGAGATATTTGTGAAGATTCTGGGGGGTTTATTGTGGTTGTTATATATTTGGCTTAGCTCAGTCAGCTGGGGTCTGAAGTCTCCCAATAGCTGCATGGAATTGTCACATGAAAAAGTTCATCTCCTTTTTATCTTCTGTTGCTCGCTGAGGTTTTCCATGTGGTTTTGGTAACATACTGTGTACAGTATGAGAATTACACATTTCAGTCCTTCTGCATCTCAGTCCTTAAAACTCCCTGTAAACACATAGGAGTGTGTTTGCATTCTAATCAGAAAATGAGCAATACATGTGGTGCATTCCCCACAGCTGCACTGTGCTTTTGAACTCACCTGCACATAGCATTTACCTTTTCTGGATTCAGGCTTACTGAGTGACATTACTCACCACAACATACTTTCCTATTTGCTTACGTGGTGAGCAAATTAAACTCTTAAAATTAAACTCTTCTAATTAAACTCTTAAAATAACTTTAGGTATACTTGTTACCTAAAATAGCATAAGCATAAGTAGTCTGTTAATGGTTCAAAGTAATGTGGTTTACGTTTTTTAAAAGGTAGCAGTGGTATCAGCTGACATCTACTCCCTTAGAAATGAAAGAATCATTTCTGATGTGATGTGTATGGAGTTAATTACTGAAGATGGTTGTTACATTTTCGTGTCCGTGCTGGAATAAACTGTAGTTCTCCTAAGTTTCTGAGATTGCTTAATAATTTATTGTTTCAATTTTCTGTATTTCGGCCCCTGATGTGTGATAATACTTGGTGATACTTCACTTTTCCTTTCAAAAGCAATGCTGAAAATACACTTTCCTTTTTCTTTCTTGCAGCTGGCACTGTACGTGCTGTCATTCCTGGAACCCAGGGACCTTCTGCAGGCAGCCCAGACATGCCGTTACTGGAGAATTCTGGCTGAAGATAATCTTCTCTGGAGAGAGAAATGCAAAGAGGAAGGTAAGGCTAGGCAGAAAGATGGATGTAATGGTCAAAGTGTTGCTGTCATAAAAAGTGCCATAATACATAATTTACATAATAAGCTTAAAGTTTTATGAAGGCAATTCGAGTGACTTTAAATTTTCTACTTCGAGCTATGTGGTACATATCTGTTGAAAGTTAGAAGCAGAAATAATCCATGGAGTACTATAAACTAAACTAGAGTTAAGTCTGAAACATCCTATTTATAAAGCATACCAGTTAAAGCATACCAGTTGTATGTTTCTAAAATGCATTTATTTTTTTCTTTTTAAGGATAATTTTTATTCAAAATACAATCAAAGCAAGTAAGAGCTGAGTTGTAAAAATTACTGGAGTACTGTCTCAGAGTTTGTAAATATCATGGAGGAAAAACTCTTTGGTGTTGGGTAGAAGTAATGCTGTAATTTCACATAATTTTCAGGAAAATTAACAGAGAAATGTCACAGGGTAGAGGGAGGAGATGCTAACTTAAGTGCTGAGAGAGGGACACTCAGTCCAAAAGCACCATGGATGTTGCCTGCTCGTACCAAATCAAGAAGATACGGTTGTTCAGCAGGAATAGGAATGGGGAAAAAAGGCTCCCAGGAAAGCAGCCAGATATTTGAGCATATGAAGAATGCAAGTTATTTTTAAGGGGAGTTGTATGACTGTCTGTTTTAGGAGGCAGAGCAGATGCATGTGATCTTGAAGCAGCATCTCTTTTAGACACAGGCAAAGTGAGGCGCCTGCCCAGGCTGCCTCCAAACAGGGAGACAAGATCTTGGGAGAGGCCAATGCAAAGGCTTTAAAAAATGTGTCTGTGTGAATGTAGATAGCTTGTAGCAAAGGCATCTAAATTAGTTGTCTTTTGCAGTGAAAACTGGGTGCCTAACTTCTTAAATCTTCCCTAAAGAAGATCCTCCCCTTACAAATTTCAGTGAAAATGCATTAAGAAAACAGAACGAAAAAAAAAAAGGTTGAGAGGGGAATGCCCCTGCATTTCTGAGCTTAACAGTTTCAATAAATATGGCTAGGCATGTGAATACAGGCAGGTAAAACTACTGTGGACTGTTCAGGCTGCTCAGTAATATGAAGGAGCAGTTAACTCAAGACTTGCAGATAAAGACACAGATCAAGAGAAGGGGCTAAAAGCAAGAGTGAGATCCACATTCTGACAAGAGACAGGACCCATGCTAGTAATGAGATGCAGTGGAGGGAGGAGCAGCATAGGAAAGAGAGATAGGTGAGAGAATTGTAAAGGGAAAAAAATATCTAGCTGTAGTATGAAGGCTAAAACCACTGCTACTTCAGTGTCAGTTTAGGCATGGCATAGCTATACTTAAATTCCAGCCAGGAGAGGACAATGTCAAATGCACACAGCCTTTCAAATCAAGGAAAAAATTTAAAAACAATAAAAAATCAGGAGGCACAGTGAGTTTAAAGATAATGAAGATGTATGACCAGATGGGAGAACTCCAGACAGAAAGGTTTGCTTTTTTGAAATGAGTGGTTATGGAGCTTTTTGAATGGTACTCATTTGAAAAAAAAGGCATTGCCTCAAACAGGGAGGTTCAGAACATGCTTGTATGTTGCCAGCAAGGAATGATGAACAAGAGCACTTTCAGTCACATAACAGTAATGATTATGACATGGAAAGATGTAGCATGAAGAGCTGAGGAGCAGGGTGGTGTCACTGACACACGATGCAAATATTCACATGCAGGAGGCTGTTGGGTCAGTGCAGTGTTTAACAGCGGTCACTGTAAAGGTTTGTGAGGGAGAAATTTTTTTCTTTGGGGTGTATTCATCTCTCCCTCTCCCCCTCTGCTTAAAATTAATTTTAGGGATTGATGAACCATTACATATCAAGAGGAGGAAAGTAATAAAACCAGGCTTTATACACAGTCCATGGAAGAGTGCCTACATTAGACAGCACAGGATTGATACCAACTGGCGGAGAGGAGAACTTAAATCGCCCAAGGTAAGTTTCTGAGCTGTGTGCATGGTGCCATGAACAAAATCAACTCAAAGGTTATTTTTTTTTCTTTGGACAAGGCAGATTATCCAGACACAAAAAGCAATGTATTGTTACAGAAAAAATAAGCTGTATTTTAGCTTACTCTGCGTTTAAATTAATTTCTGACCACCGAATTAGCAAATCAAAAAGTGAATCTTTATACAGCAGCATTCATTCACTGGTTTTATAGAAATTTCTGTGCAATTTATTGAATTCCTATAAAAATGCCCATCTCTTTGAGACACATATTCTCAGAAACTTGACTGGAAAAACTTAAATTTAGAGAGATATATAAGCATGTATTTGTAAAGCTGGGCCATTTTGCAACATAAAAACACTCCACAACTATTCTGCGATCTTTTCGTGCTTTATTTTTATACATGTTCTTCTAAATTGAGCAACACAAGACAGTAACTTCATTCTGTCTCAATATATTTTTTTGTTTTTTAAAAAAATTAAAATTTTTTCATTACATTGATATCAGTGCATCTTTTCCAATATGAAGATACCGAGCAATACTTCAAACCCTCTGTAAAATAAGGTAGTGATTGTCTAATTAAACCTGGTATTGAATGAGGAGTCAGAAACGTGAGGAAAACCTGTATTTATATTATAGCCTTTTAAGACAATTTGCCTGTTTTCTGGATTACTGTACAATGACATAATAAGAACAAAAAAATTCCCATGGAAAACCTATGCCTTATATCCTGATGTTTATTTGGCCATGACTTTTGTACATCTCTGGCAACAGGCTCTGTATTTTTTTGTCTTGATACGCCACATCAAGTTATCTTGGAATTATTATTAAAATTACAGCCTTAGGCATTGTCCAACTGCCCATTTCATTTCAATGAGCATCTTGAAAAGTGTTCAGATAGCTGAAATAAAAAATTCCTCATTCTATGTATTCTGACAAGGTTTTCTTTGCTATACAGCTGTAAATTTTACTGAATTGCAGTTCTTCCCAAACCAAGTGTTGGAAATTCCACCTCTGTAAAGCAACATTGCAACCCACATTTCCAATACGTTAAATTACCACTTGTGTTCTTATTTAATCAAGTTAATGGATTTCTAGTTTTTTACTTTAGTGCTGCCTGACATTTAACAGATTACAGTGCTTGGTTGGTAAGGAACAAAAAAAAAAAATAGATGTAGTCAGCCTAGACCACTGAAATACAAATATGCAGCAAATAATACAACTCCATCTTTTTTGTTTGAGATTGAAACGACTCTTAAAAAGTAAAAGTGACTCAACTAAAGAATAAAGAGATTAAATAACTGCAGAGGAATTGAGTGATGTCCAGTTACTACTTCAGCTGCTTTTACTAGTGATTTTTCCTGGTGCTGTTAGGAGGCCTACCCTAACTGTAGTGCACTTGCTAAGCAATGCAGCATCACTCCATGGAAGAAGGAAAATACCTTCTTTGGTCCCAGCTGGCAGTAAATTAGACTTGACACACAGGATTAAGGGGCCTTTTTATTACTGAAGCAACTCCAGCATTTTATAATTTATGAATCAGAAGAGCACTTTGTTTCTCCTGCTTCTCTCTAATCTCCTGCATTAAATTGTGACTGTTTTTATGTTCTTTCTCGTCAGGTGCTGAAAGGCCACGATGACCACGTGATCACCTGTCTCCAGTTCTGCGGGAACCGCATTGTCAGCGGCTCAGATGACAACACCTTGAAAGTGTGGTCAGCGGTGACAGGCAAGGTGAGTTGGTTTACTTGGCTGAATTCCTTAGGAAATGAGCTACAGGCAGAGCACTAGGATGTCAAAAATGCCGCCCTGCCATCAGCCTGCACTGCAGGGTGGTCTTCAGGGCTTTCTGGTGCAAGAATTGGAAAAGGTACTGGTAAGCATTTGGGTCGTCTTTTCCTACACAGAAACTGGTTTGGTTCAGAAAAAGTCACCTTGATGTGAGATAGCAATGCTGTGCCTGTTGGCACTGGCATATATTTGTGTTCTCTTGGCAATTCTGCTGTTCCTGTAGAGTGGTTTGTGACATGGACTCTAAAGAATTTGGACAGATATGTTACTTTATCTTCCTTAAAGCTTAATTTAGGCTGCTATTACCCCTCTGGATCTCCCTTTTTCATTGTCTTCTAGCATTCTTTCTGTTGGTTTCAAGGTACTGAAATGGGGTGTTCATTTTCCTGGCTCTGATCTCAAATACAGAGTTTGTTTTTCTTTCTAAGCTACTATATTGCTGAGCCACCAAAAACAAAAAAAAGAAAAAAAAAAGTAACTTGCTTTACATTTAAATATTTCCTATTAAATTAGATCCAGCTCAGGCAGGAATTTAATAAGCCTCAATAATTTAATTTTTTCTTAGAGAAGCAAAACAATATGTGCAATCAAAAAGAGTGTACTGAACGTTTCACTCATGTTAGAACATCACAGCTACTCAGCACCCAGATTTTTTGTTTTAAGATGACTAACTATGCTTCAGGGTTATAGAAAAAGCCTTAGGGAAACAGTACTTTCTCCTTCTAGACTAGTGTATGGTGTGTACTTAGCTTTGTTTTAATGATACAGTTATGTGAACAAGAGGACAGCTATTGAGGATACCATGTTTAAGATGTAAAAGGTCTCCACTTTATCATGGTAAAGCTGAATGTATTAAGTGTTTGTCTTTGCATGCCTGTAAGGTCCTTGATGGGATTGTAAATATTACTGTGGGGAAGAATAAAATTAAAAGCAGTAGGCAGCCTCACCCTGCCTCTGTTGGCTTCCCTACAACACACTGTCTAATGAAGGAACCCATGTTGAGATTTACATTTTTTAATTGAAAAGGACAGCCTCAAAAATACTTCCTTTGTACTTACCACCCTACCAAAAGCACAATGCTTCTTTAAGTATATAAAATTGATCATAATAGCATGACTTTGTAATTCCTGTTCTGTAATTTTTGAAAGTAGATACAAATCCTAGTGTGACTGTGTACCCCAAACCTTTAAGTGAGCCAGAAACTGTATCAAAGATGGAGGAGTTGCTTTATCAACCCTCATGTTTACTGATGCTGAAGAAGTAATAATATATTAAAAAAAAAAAACCCTAAAGGTTGGTTTGTGCAAATGAACATGACTAAGTAATTCCCTTGACAGATGTAAAGCCCAAAAGAAGGATTCTGTGCTCTTACTGTTTTAGAAGGATGATTTCTTAAAATACAAGCAAATTGGTTGAAATTAAAAAAAAAAAAAAATAAAAAAAAAAAAATCCCAAAACCCAGGAACTGTAGAAGTAAATAACTGCTGCGAACTAGAAAAGATGGGTTTAGTAGCAGTGAATTAATCTAGGACACAGGAATTGCAGAATACTGGTAAAAAAAGTTTAAGAACAGGAAACTTACATAGAGCAAAAAAAGCAAGGCATTTTCAAGGATGTTAGAACAGGATATTAACAATAAATTAGTATACTGTCACCAATGCAGAAAAAATATTTTGGGGGAAAATTCATGTGGTGGAAATACAACATGCAGTGATAACAGAAACTCAAAAGGGTGTTACACAACAGCTACGAAAGTTAGATTTTTTTCTTACAGCAGTTGATCCAGACAGTCTATATTTGATTAGTTTTTTCTGAAGTAACTTGTGGGGTAAAACTGATGTCTTTTCAAATGGTGTGAGCACAAGAAGAACATCCTAAGGATGGCCAGAAAGCTAAAATGCGTGAATATATGAATGTAGTAAGTTGAAAGACAGGGTATTCAGGACACATTATCTCAGACAAAAAATATTGGACTACCTCAAGAGGAGTCAACTAACAGTTAAAGGAGGGCCACAGCAATTAATGCCACTTAGCATCAGATTACAGAAAAAGAGATCATCACACTGTCTTGACCTCTTTTCTCATGCAGCTACAGGTTTGACTGATAAAAATAATAGTACAGAAATAGATGACTATGTGCTCTGCCAGGCTGTATCCCCATGACACCATTGAAGATAATAGAGCAATGCAAAAATCAACATGGCACACATTTAAATGGGTTAGAAAGTGGATAATTACAGAGATCATGTTGTTCATGTAAATGCAGAATCTTCATGGAGTATCTTTCTAGAGGGGTCTTGCAAGGATCTCTTCTTGTCTGTGCTAATTAGCACTTACTGCTGCCTGATGGGAAAGCACATATAGTCCTTTACTCGTAAGGAATGCAGGCTGGGAGACAGGGATGGGATATTTTTCCAGAGGTATGGAACTCTTATAGAGTAGAACTCTTATAGAAGTGTGAGCAAACACTGTCTCTGCATGGTGAGAAGCCATATCATACATTTGGGATCAAAGAAGGAAGGCTGTGCTTAGGTAGGGTGGGATTCTTTCCTGGGCAAGGATGAAGTCTTGAGAAAGGTCTGAAGAGTGATTTTACAGTACTGATCCTGTAACTTGGCTTACAGAACACAGTGTTTCTTTGATAAACAGAAAAATAAAAGTAGAGTATATGGTTTATAGACTGATGATAAAGCTACTAAGCGAATGCTCTCTCCGGTTCTAACCCTAATGGCTTCAAAAAGCTATTGGGAAACCTGCAGTGACTCTGAAAAATGACTCAAGGCTGCAAAACATACCCTGTATTCAGAAATTTGGAAAAAAAGCTTAGTTTATCAAGAGGAAGATTATAGAGAAAATTCCTTGCAGTTGAAGTACCAAAAACAGAGAAAGAATTTTATGAGTATTTTCCAAAAGATGGGATTCTCTTTTCCCAGGCAACTCTCAGTAAGACAAGAGGGCATGGTCTTAAATTGTGCCGGGGTAAGTTCAGACTGGATATTAGAAAGAATTTTTTCACAGAAAGGGTGATCAGACATTGGAACGGGCTGCCTGGGGAGGTGGTGGACTCTTCGTCCCTGGAGATATTTAAAAAGAGACTCGATATGGCACTCAGTGCCGTGGTCTAGTGACTGTGGTGGTAATTGATCAAGGGTTGGACTCGATGATCTCTGAGGTCCCTTCCAACCCAGCCTATTCTATGATTCTATGATTCTATGATTTTTCATTTCAGTCACAAAGGAGTCTCCAGGGGTCTTCTAGCTCTGTCTAGGGAAGACTTTAAGTTTCCATTCTACTCTTGTCAAAAGGGTAACTAAGCAAAGTATTTCTTTTCAGTGTTTGAGAACGCTGGTTGGGCACACGGGTGGAGTTTGGTCATCACAGATGAGGGACAACATCATCATCAGTGGATCTACAGACCGAACGTTGAAAGTCTGGAACGCTGAGACTGGAGAATGCATACACACCCTGTATGGTCACACCTCCACCGTGCGTTGCATGCATCTCCATGAGAAAAGGTATGGCTTGGTCCAAAGCTACAGCCACAGCCTGGCTTGTCATTTACACTTGTCTTCACAGAAGATGGCTGTTAAACTTGGGTACCTCATCCAACACTTGAGTGAAATACAAATCAGGCAAAGCATTCACACTAAACCACGTAAATCGGTACAAGGGAGATGATTAAGAGAAGTAAAAATGCATAGGAGTACTGATTAAAGAACAGAAAATTGAGGCATATGGACTTTATAAAGTCACATCCTATGTTATTTCAAAACCAATTCTTTGCTACGCTGTCATCCAGTCTCCCACATTCTCAATAATTTCTCCTTTTTGTCAGTGCTAGAAATCTTTACTCATTTTACAGAACGACTTTTTAAGTGTCGTCACTGCAGTATTTTATTTAAATTTTAACTGATTATATCATGGTGTGTGCAATAGTAAACCATGTCTTGAGTCAACAAACATTGGCAAAGCTCTTTTACTTGGCTACGGTATAGAGCTGTTGACAGAGTGCCTGTTGGTTGCATTTCTTCTTTTTTTTGAAGAATGATTGATCTTTATCAGTTCCATTAATAGTAATTACTTCTCGTTTCTGTTCTTGCCTAAATAAAAAATTTTGAAGTATAAACTGAAAAAAATCAAGCAGAATAACTGTTAATTTACTAAAACTTCTAAAGATCATCTTTGTTTAATTGTTATAATTAGTTAACTCAGTCATTAAAACAGAATGCTCGTAGCACTGGCATGAGCTCAGCATATTCATAAGCTTTCATAGATCCAGACAACAGACCACATAATTCCTCATGGCAGCATTTTGCTGTTCAGGGATGAAGTGCCTTTTTAAACACTGATTGCTAATTATATCAAATAGACAGATCCTGAGGAGGCAAGCAGAGCAAGGAAGGAAAGCATTCGAGTCGTTTGCAACCCATGTCATGCCAAACCAGATCTTCGGTGGCTAGGGCATTAACGCTGCCTCATGTCCAAAATCAGAACTTTTAATTGAAATATATGCAAGTCTATTTGTTTTAATACTTTTATGCCCGATGCTAAGTACAGGAGTGGTTTTCTTGTTCCTCCAGAGTGGTGAGTGGTTCTCGAGATGCTACACTGAGAGTTTGGGACATAGAGACGGGACAGTGTTTACATGTTCTGATGGGCCACGTAGCTGCAGTTCGGTGCGTTCAGTATGATGGCAGAAGGGTTGTAAGTGGTGCATATGATTTTATGGTCAAAGTGTGGGATCCAGAGACAGAGACCTGTCTGCACACACTGCAAGGGCATACTAACAGAGTCTACTCATTACAGGTATGTGATTTTCATCTCCTCCTTAAGTAACACGTAAAGTCAGCTAATTTCACCGTGTTTATGAAATTGCGGGTACCTACTCCAGAATTATACAGACCACAAGAATACAAAGGCATCTGTGACAGTCCCCTCTTTCGTTTTGCTGCAGTACTGGTATTAAGCTAGAGACTGAGGGGCTTTTAGGGGACCATTTTTTAAAAGCATTGTTTTAAAGCACCCAGTACAGTGATGCAGCAGACAGTGTTTTAAGCTAAATCTCTGCACCAGCAAGTTAAGTAGTTGTGTGGCTTGCTGGGTTGTTTGGGGTTTTTTTGAAATCTTGCATGTAATTCGGAGCTGTTTTCAGTTTCCCCAAAGAAATTATAAACTTACTGTTTTAAATAAATCAGCTTATATAGTAATTGAAAGTGTGCCAGAAACCCCACTGGATTAATGTTCTGAATTATGCAGATCTGTTTATCCTTATTTTGTAGTCCCATCTTCCAGTTCCTAACTGTAATTCACAGTAATGCTGAACCTAAAATTTTAATGTTCTGATGTAAATCTTCGGCCTTCTTCTTCTCTGAGCAGAGGCCAGATCTACAACTGTGAGGCTTTGTCAAGAGAAACATGTTCTTACAGAAACAGGTTATTATGGTCCTGCTCTGTGCCATGGTTCTATTGCCTACCAGTCACCCAGCTGCTCCTCAGAACTACGCTAACAAAGATAGACATGGACCTCATGTTGACTATTCTTACCTTTACCAACCCAACAGATCATCTTGTTCATTCACAGAATCAAAGTATCTCTGCCAGGCACTGAAAGGCAAGAGAAATTAATTTCATGCTTGTGCCTGTTCTCACCACAATCTGGCAGGACTTGAAAAAGAAATTAACAAAGACTGTTTAAAATCGGGAAATTGCATTCAGCATGTAACTACGATGGTTTGTGGCTCAGAAAGTGAAGCTCAGTGCTAGAGACAAAGTGTATCTTTCACCAGGGTCTCCTCCCATAACAGATTAAATATGAACAGTATACCTACTTGGTTTCCTTTCCCAGAATATGTAGTAAAATTTATCCAAAGTTTCCAGCCCTTCTCTTACATTCGTATACTGAAGAGTATTCTCTAGACAAAGCAGAAAGCAAGTTAAAAATGCTGTCTCTTAAAAATGTTTTGAAGGTTGTATTTCATTTAGGGTGGTTTGGGAACAGTGTGTGTTATTCTGCCTTATCTTTACCAGGGGCTCCTCGTTAGCCTCATGAATATTCATGTCTTGCTCTGATACTGTGGTAATCGTGGATCAAATAATTGGGTTGTGTTACATATTAATACTATTTACACCCTGTGAATGACACCTGGCATTCTGAAACAAATTTCTAGGGGGCAGGTGCTTAGACTTATAGGATAGAAAGATTCTTCAAAATGCCATGGTGAGCTCCTGCCATGTGGCTTGATATAGACCCAAACAGCAGAACTCCCAAAAAACAGTATAACTGAGCTGAATAAACCAGCCTGTCCTCCCCATCCCCACTCCATGGCAGTTTCTATTATTCCTCCACATGATCCTTGTGTAGCAGTTGAAGACTACAGGGCTCATGGATAGCAGCTCAGCCACCAATTGAAACCTTTTTGTTTGACTGTAGCAGTGTCAGAGAGTAAAGTTTGTCTTGGTGCCCAGCCTTAAAGCTGTCTTTCTGAATACTTTATGTACGTGGAATACAACTAATGTGTGGGAAAAGGAGAAAGAATTCAAAATCAGTTACATCAATCTGGTTTAAGTCTGTTTAGGGAATAAAAATACTCTAGTGTTTCCACCCAGCAAGTCTGCTGGGTTACTGAGCATTTCTCATCCTTTTATCTGAACTTAAGTTAGTTCAGATCCTCTTTTGAAAGTGGGATGCCCAAAACAGTATGCAAAATTCTAGTCTAAGTCTCATCAATGCTTACTAGAAGTGAAAAGTTATTTTTAATACCTTATATAGCATGTGCCATTTTGTAGTGTATTTTTGCTAGAAATGCCATGTATACAGTAGATAAGCAGTCTGTATGTGCCAGTTGCTCTCTATATTCTTTTGAACCTAGGTACCATGCTCAATCATGTTTGACTGTAGAGATCTTAGATGCTGGTTTTATGAAAGGCACCTGTCTCAGATAGCTGAGTTCTCTTAATTGGGTTCTTTGTTTGCCACGATTAGGTACCAGTCAGTCCACAGAAACAACAAGTGTCAGATTGCCCTCACTGTAACAAAGACTCCTGCCCAGCCTTCCTTCTCCTAGGCTGCTTTCATTCATTCCCTGCCAAGCTCAGATCTTCACAATTTTCTCTTGACTTTTACACTCTTTGCCTTGGGTCAGTTTTGCTTTTTCAAACATCGCCCAAATCCTAATGAAAATATAAATGCCAGACCTTCCTCCTCCCAGCCCCCCTACCCCTCCACAAACTCTTTCTGATATCTCTAATAATGCTATGAGCAAAGTCCTGTGAACAGGATAGTATCCCTGCCTCAAATTTGCCTCCCTCTTTGTGAAAATACAACTAAGATATCTGCTGTTTCATGTGTCTTTTTATGTTGTCACAGAAAAAAATCAGGTTGGTTAAGATCATTGTCCCCAGATCTCTGTTTGCTGCCACTTACTGCATAGCTAAGGGCTTACAACCAGATTGATTCTGTGTTAGTTCCTTCTGGAAACTGAAGTTGGGCTGACCAATCCATAACTCCCCATCTTGCATCATCATCATCTCCTTCAATAAAGAAAAGAATTGTATTTGCCATCTGAAACCTTGTCTGTTTTCTGTGAGTTCTCAAAGATAGCAGCAGATGTCTCTGAGATTGTCTTAAAACAACTTGCCTTATGTGGGTTTTGTTGGTTTTTCCATTATAGCAAAAGCTTGTACTCAGTTGTCAGTGGTGGTAGTGCTGTGAGCCTACACTCAGATGGCTGAAGACTGAAGCAAAAAAAAAAAAAAAAAAAAAGTTAAATAGCTGGCCTCCCTTGGTGTTTCCTTCCCACTGAGCATAAATAAGCTTTTTATTTTTGCCTTCTCCCCCCCCCTTTTTTTTTTCTTAAACAGAACAGTGCTTTATCATCCTTAACGGTTCTTGGAGGTTTATCTTGTTTTGTGTCTTGCCTTTCTGATTTTGTCCCAGTGTGCTCTTTTAAACTCATCTATTGATATAGTTTCTACTTTTTGTACAATTCCCTGTGCTTTAGCCAAGTGGGTCTTGGTAATTTACTACACTTCCTATCTTTCCTTCACACAAGGATAGTCTGTGTCTTTAAGAAAGTGCCAACTCTCCTGAACTCTTCTCCCCCTCAGAGAATAGATATATAAAAACTTCACGGGAAGGAAGTCTCAATTGAAGTATTCCTCCTTGAAGCCCACTGGTTTTATTCTACTGCTCTTTTCCCTTCCTTTTTTGAGAATTCTGGACTCTTATGTCATTGCCACTATCACTCAAGTTACTTTCCACCTTTATATTCTCTACATGTTCAGTCCTCTTGGTTGGAAGTATCTCGTCTCTCAGCTGATTCATGTTCTATGCATCTTTATTTTAGATATAATATTTGCCCAGAAAATCCAAGACTTTGCACAAGTTAACCTGTATGCCTTTCCCTAGAACAACAAAGTTGTTATTACTTACTGTATACAATTATAATCATAAAATGGCTAAACCCAGAATTTTTTCAGTTATGTTCCTTCCATTTTCCAGTGTTTTAGCTTTTGTGTAGATGGTTCTGGATTGATGTTTTTGTCCTCCAGCTTAAAGTCCCTTTGACTTGTGAAAGCAGGTTTGACTTGTGAATGTCTTTATTAGGAAAACTACTGTTGCAGGCTGCAGTAATCATGTTTAAAGGAGTTGTGCTGCATTTAAAAGACCAGTGGTTCAGAATCTTTCTCCTCCAACTGCAAACCTCATAGCCTGTGTCTACAGCAGGAAACTACACTGACTGAATCACTTGGTCTTACATCAAACACAGCCATCTCTACTTAGACCAAATTCTTACATTGTACTGCAGTTCCAGAATACATATATATATATATATGGAATCTAATGTTGTATTTAGTGAATTAAATGCTTAATAGCCTTCATCATAAGATCCTAATGTACCTTTCTTGTAGTTTGATGGCATCCATGTGGTGAGTGGATCTCTTGACACTTCCATCCGAGTTTGGGATGTGGAGACAGGCAACTGCATTCACACGCTAACGGGGCACCAGTCTCTCACAAGTGGGATGGAACTCAAGGACAATATACTTGTGTCTGGGAATGCTGATTCTACAGTCAAAATCTGGGACATTAAAACAGGACAATGTTTACAGACATTGCAAGGTGAGCTGAAACTACCTTCATGTAAATCAAGCTGCGTGCAGTACTCTGTGCTGCAGACGCTATATAAAAAAGACTTTTAAATCATTACATACAAAGAAACAAGAACAGACCACTTAAATATTTTTCTGATGACAGCTGTATGATTTTTCTCTGAATTAGAAGAAAAGAATGTATTTAATCTAATCTATTCAAATCACTTGCCTATTATGAAAGGCAGATGGTCTGGACTGATAGCAATTTGCTATGGGTGTATTAGCCTAATAAGCCACAGAAATATGTAGGAAATGACATCTCTAAACAGTCAGTCAACATATTTATTTAGGGGTCACTTGAATGTTTCAAAGCCTGCTGATTAATTGGATTGGGAAGCAAAGTACACTGTCTGTTGTAATAAATCAAGAGAAATGAGTGGAAGATGTTTTTGTTATTTCAGTAAGAAGATTTTTGTTTCCAGTTTGACAGTTGCCATTCAGGCATCATGCACACCAACACATTGTTTTGTTGGCTCCACAAAAAAAGGTCATTCCCACGTATCACGCAGCATCGCTGGCTGGAGCAGAAAATTAAATTTCCCTGTAAAGCAGACTCTGCCGCTTTAACAGTACATATTTTTATGTCAGTATATAACTCTGAATATTTACTGATGGAGTAATCCCATAATAATACTTCAAAGGGTCTTGGAAACAAACGCTTACAGTGGTCACTCATTCTGGATGGTTAAGTTCATTTTCTTAAATGCCCCAATGCACACTTGCCCTACTGGCTCTGCAGAACAAAATAAGATCATTGTAACAAAGAGGGAAATAGAGGAGGCTTTTTCTACACCTGCGTTCACTTTCTGAAAGCACAGCAAGGCTTCTGTACCTTTCAATGTACTAAAACTGGGTTGATGTACCTGATAGAAACACAGCTGTATGAAAATAGCTGAGTATTTCTTCTGTGTGCTGTGCTGTCTGACATTGTTTTCTAATGACAAATAAAAATGTTTTGGTTTCCTGTTACAGGTCCCAACAAGCATCAGAGTGCTGTGACCTGTTTACAGTTCAACAAGAACTTTGTAATTACCAGCTCAGATGATGGGACTGTAAAACTTTGGGACTTGAAAACGGGTGAATTTATCCGAAATCTGGTCACATTGGAGAGCGGGGGAAGCGGAGGCGTCGTGTGGCGGATCAGAGCTTCTAACACAAAGCTGGTGTGCGCGGTTGGGAGCCGCAACGGGACTGAGGAAACAAAGCTGCTGGTGTTGGACTTTGACGTGGATATGAAGTGAAGGGCAGAAAGATGAATTTGTCCAAACGTGTAGACGATGTTCTCCTTTCCCTCCCCCTGAAAAAAAAAAAGAAAAAAGAAAAAAAAGGAAAAAATATCCCTTGTCCTTGGTGGTGCAGGATGTTGGCTTGGGGCAACAAGATCCTAAAGACCTACAGACTACGAAGGAGAAGACAAAGATGACAAACTGTAACTGACAAGAGAGGCATTTGCTGTCTCATCACATAAAAAGGCTACACTTTTGACCGGGGCAGCTTTGCAAAAATAACGACTTTTGAAATGTAACCAGGTGCAATTTATTTCTTTACTTTCCTCCAACTGCTCCTTGAGCGATTTGGAGGTGGAAAAAAAAAACAAAAAACAATTGTTACAGTTCTTATTAACAGTTGATTTTACCACAAAGATCTTGAAAGAAGCCGCACAGGCGAGCTTGCTCGTGCACACCTGGGCCCCCCTGGGTCCCAGCAGCCTCTCCGAGCAACACGCTGTCCCTTAGCTCTGCTCTGAGCAGGAGGAGGGACTGGGTGACCTCCAGAGGTCCCTTCCAACCTCCACGAGCAGTCCGTGGTTGACTTTCAAAAAATAGAGAGCATCTGCAATGAAAAAAAAAAAAAAGCCAACAACAACAAAACAAAGAGTCCATTCCTGGTGTGGAAAAGCTAAAATATTACTGTGAATTATTTTGTACATTTTTATCAGAGCTTTTTCCTATTTTTCTTTTTTTTTTCCCCTCTTTTTTTTCTTTTTTTTTTTTTTTTTGCCAACCATTGCCAATGTCAATCACAGTATTAGCCTCTGTTTTATCTATTTACTGTTGCTTCCATCTACACTCTTCAAAGCATAAGTTGCTCTGAGGTGGCAAGTTGTCCTGGGTTCTGAGAGGAGTCCTCTGATGGATTTAATTCGCAATGCTGGTGCTAGAAGTAGGTCTTCATTTACGGGATTGTTGTCCCACCCCTGTACTGTATTCCCAGTGGCCAAACTTATTTATGCTGCTAAATGAAAGAAAGAAAAGCAAATTATTTTTTTTTATTTTTTTTTCTGCTGTGACGTTTTAGTCCCAGACTGAATTCCAAATTTGCTCTAGTTTGGTTACAGAAAAAGACTTTTTGCCACTGAAACTTGAGCCAACTGTGCCTCTAAGAGGCTGAGAGTGGAAGAGTTTCAGACAATTAAGAGTGAAGTTTGCCTGCAAATAAAGAATTGAGTGTGTGTGCAAAGCTTATTTTCTTTTTTCTGGGCAAAAATTAAAACACATTCCTTAGAACAAAGCTATTGCAGCCTGTTCTGTGGGGAAATTTTTCTTTGTGAGGGCTGTGGTGAATGGAATGAACATACATTAAAAAAAACTGACAAAATTTTTAAAAAATATTATAAAATACAAAAATGAAAATAAAGTTGCTGGTCAGTCTTAGTGTTTTACAGTATTTGAGAGAAAAAAAAAAACCAACAACTGTTACAGTTATTGCTGGGAGGAACTGACAGAGCAAAAACTTAGGTTTTTGTAAAGATGTCACATGCAAACAAAATGAGAAACTAAAGAGTCAAATGGTTTGCCTCATTCTCCAAGAGCCACAACTCAAGCTGAACTGTGAAAGTGGTTTAACACTGTATCCTAGGCGATCTTTTTTCCTCCTTTTTTTTTTTTTTGTTTTTGTTTTATTTATAGTCTGATTTTAAACAATCAGATTCCAGTTGGTTAATTTTAGTTATGTAACAACCTGACATGATGGAGGAAAACAACCTTTAAAGGGATTGTGTCTATGGTTTGATTCACTTAGAAATTTTATTTTCTTATAACTTAAGTGCAATAAAATGTGTTTTTTCATGTTAGTATGTCTTTTCTTTTTCTTTTTTTTTTTTTTTTTTTAATCTTATGAAGGGTAAAGCAGGTCAAGTTGCTCAGCTTACTGATAGATGCTCAAATATGTAACCAGACTTTTCATGTAACCCTTCCACAAACAGGTGCAGAAGTGTCCTCTCCTTCACTTGCCACACAGGATTTGTTACATGGGCTTCAACGAACATGTAGGAAAGCCATTAGCTTCCTATAGCTAAAGAACGTGTCAGGATTTGACTGGAGGGAGTTGGCTATAAAAAGCTGCTCAAGTACATAAAACTTCATCTGATAGCATCTTGTTACTGCATCTTAAATTGAAACTTGATGTTTATTACTTATGGATTTCAATCAATTGATTGCAGTCTGACAACAGAGAATAAATCCATAAGTACAACTAAAATCAAAGTTAGGATTGTAGGAGAACTTGAAATAAAGCTTCTGAAGAAGAAAAAAACTAAGATGAGAAAACATCATTCCAGACCAGTCCACCAGCAGTTTTATCAGTGTCCTGGAACCAAGGTAAGTTATCTGCTGTCTCAGAAACTTACCACTTCAGCATCAGTTTCTCAAGATCTCCTTGACCAAAAATTGCTTTCTTCCATGCAAGACTCTTCAGTCAGGGCACAGCATTTACTTGTTTGTGACGATTTCCTCTGTAGAAAACTGTCATTAAAGAAAACCAAGCCATTAAAAGAGAAAATACATGGATGGAAATGAAAAATACTGATATACTTATACATCTATGACTGTGCTATGCAAATGTAGTTCCAATTCCCACATTATGCAAAACAAGCAATGCTGAAGGATCATGCTTCCATCTGGCCTATAGAGATTAAAAAGCCATACAGAATGACTGAGCAGCAACAAATTGTAAAAATCTGTTCACTGAGTTGGTGTTTAAGGCAAAAGAAAAAAATTGCAGCAAGCACTGACATAAAAAGCTATGATCATTATGGTATTTATAGACAAACAATTAAAGAGCTAATCCTCTCCTAAAATGACAGTAAAGGATTGCCAGGACTTCACTTTGTTCTGCTGAAAACACAGGCCAGGACTCGCAGCCCAGCGATGACAGAAGGTATGTCAGACTGGGCTGAAGGACTTCTGAGAGAGGATGGAAATAGATGGGTAAAAATATGAATAGTTAATGCAGGGAACAGAGGAGTAGCTTTTAAGATTATGTTTTCTTCCATGATTTGTAGAAATTGCAACAACATGTTTTCCCAGAGCAAAGGCACTGGCCTGACTGTGCAGGAGGATGAGAGATTTCTGAGCTCCATGGCACTGGAGGGTAGGAATACAAATCAGGGCAGGAGAGTGAAATGACAGAAGAGAAAAACTAACAAATCCAAATCAGTTCAAGCTGTGTTTAAGTACACTTTAAGCAGCCAATATGACCAGAAGCAAACTGTGCTTAACCAGAACTGAGAAGTTTTCTGGATGATAATGTAGTTTCCATCACTATCTTACATTCAAATTAATGCTGAGTAACTTGAACCTGTTGAGCAAACCACACTTACAGCTTACTTCATCCCAGATTTAGCTTAAGAAAAAACTGTATTGGCTGCAAAATCATGATAGGATCACTTGTCTCGTTAAATGCAAAAACTTACAAGGTACTTAAAAAATACTTTTCTAAAAAGCTTTTCCCCTTCAATAAAACAACTTTACAAAGCTGGTTCTGTTAGTGCTCTAAAGACTTCTATGTTGTGAAAAGCCTGGTTAGGCTTGTAGGAGTTGATGTTGCTTATGAGACATCTGAACAGCACAGCTCAATAAGCAGAAATTTAAGTGACAGCATTTCAAAAATGGGACTGTAGTAAACACGTCATGTGTAAGAAACCATTCAAGCAGCTTTTATTTACAGTCTACTTACTACCCCTTTTATGCTTACACCATAACATGGTTCACTTAGTATCAAGTCTTCAGTTTGGCAGAATGTGCTCCAGCTGAGACTGTTTACGAAACATCTTCATTTCATGTAATTAGATACTTATTTTAAGGTGCATGGAGTTACAGGGTTTAAGTGTTTTAAGAATACTCTCAGTTGACAGACACGCTTGAATGTAGTGGCCAGGTCATCATAGGCTGTGTCAAAATATCTGCAGCTGTCCTAAAGAGAATTGCACTAGTGTTTCTGGTGTCTTACCCTGTTGTTTTAATGCTGATCCCCTTTTTTTCCTTTTGTTACAGCTTCCTCATTTTCACCTGTAGCTGAAGCTAAGACAACAACATTAAGAGTTTATTCTTTTTAGTGGACCTTGATTTTAGTCAACAATACTTCAAAACTAGTATTGCTACCTTCTCCAAGAGCCTGTTCCTCTGGTCTCCATTTATTTTCTCAACAGATAAGACCAGACACAGCTGGTTAACAGCTGTGCCTACACCAACTTGTACTTCAGCTCAGCAGCTCTCTCCAACAGAGCAGAGTTCTGCCTGGGAGCTCACAAACAGGCTTCCTTCGGGCTGGAACTAAATCTGGAGCAGCTCTGCAGGAGCATGCCCCAGGCACTCAAACCACTAGTGTAGCATGTGGGATCAAACCAGAGCTCGTCCCAACACCCCAAAAATACATTCATGTGGACATTAGGTCCTCAGGATCAGCAAATTGGTGCTACAGCTCTAGTCCTACTGCACAGAATCTAATTGTTGTGTGTGTAACCTTCAACAAACCCTCTCCCACAGCACCCCTGGCTCCCAATTCATCACTGGAACCCAGCTGCCATCCAAACAACAGCAGCAGAGAAACAGAATCCACCTGACACCACTGAAGAGTTCTTGCCAGAGAAAAGAGATTGGATGCCTTCAACTCTTTCAGTATGCCTATGGAGAGGTTCTTCTGGTGGGTTTACGGAATCCAGTTTAAAAGAAATACTTGTCAGTCTGGCTACAGTTTCCTACCAGCAAGTCAACACCTGAGTAATTCAAAAAAAGCAGTCATAAAGTTCTGTAACGAGGTAAACAAAAGAACAAGAATACTACAATAACAGAGAAACTTGATAGAAATTACTTGAGCCACTGATCAAACAACTGTTAATTACTTAAAGAGCAATATCCTCTGAATCTTTAATAAAAGCGGGAATACTATTTTCTTTTCAACTTATGCTATTTTATCTATAACCTTGATCCCTAACAATGTGAAAAGATATGCATGCTGTGTGATGATGCTTATTATTTTATGATATATGATGCTTATGATTATACATGAAGCAGACGATCCATACGATATACACTAGGTTTTTCAAACTTCATCTAAAAATGGCATATACATTTTTTCAAACACCTTCAAGAATCAGTGCAGGTTTATAAATACAACAGATGTCTGACCACAGAATTTGTTCCAGATCCCTTCTAAGACAGATAGTCTGACAAAGTGGGTGTTACCAAAAAGTCAGCAGCCAGTACAGGATCTTGCTCCCTGCTCAGATTGCCAAATGGTCCAGCAGCTGTAGCAGGACTTACAGAGAAGGAATGGTGCATTGTGCTACCACAAGGACATGCTGCTGGAGGGGAAGGCTGCAGCATTCACTGTGACTGCAGTTGCCTAAGAACCAATGGCTTGATGCCCACGTGTACTGCATTGCTTTAGCCCAGGTAGGACACAGGTCCTATAAAATCATAATTAAGTTAGGACAGCATCTCCTCACCAACTAGAGATGGAAGGAATCATTAATCACAAGGATTGCTGCTCAAGAGCTTGGTGGCACAGAAGAATACAGCAATGTTTCCAAACTCCACACTGCATAGGACAATTGAGACTTTGCCAAAAACATCCCCCCAACTCCCCTTCGTCCTCACCTCTGCCTTGCTTGGGTCCAAGTACAACTACCCAGTCCCTACTCACAGGCTGATTTTGTCCAAACCTGTATGTTTGCAATAATTCTAGTGAAAGATACCCTCAGCTATTTGTTTTCTGCATCTCTGTGCTGCTGGAGTCTGCATAGCACTTTTTATGTGGGGACAGCACAACCTCTTAACACTGAGTGCTCCAAGGTAAGACATGAAGATGAGAAGACATCACTCAGCCCAGAGTGAGGATTTATTACAAGTGTTCCTAAAACAATTTTCACCTATTCTAGACTGAAAATAATATTCTAGACCTAGTGCAATTACATAAGTTTGAAGTTTATTTCAATTCCTTATTTTTTCAGACACAAAGCTTTTGATGTCACAAACCTCATCTGGCTTGAGTTTCCTCATGCCTGTGAAAAAGGCACACCCTAAGAAGCTTCACAGTTTAAGCAGGATCAGGAGTCTTGTTTCCTGGAAGCTGGGGGAATTCACAGAAGGTCTATGTAAGCTGGATCAGAAATGACCCATGAAATTCAGAGAAAGGCAGGTGCCATGAATCTGTGCCTTTTTCTTAAAATCATAATTGTGAGCCCTACAACAGATAGTGTTATTTCATCATCCTCATCAACAAAGGATAGCAGTAAGACTGCTTTATGAAGCCTCTAGTCTGGCTGCCCTGTAATTGAGGATATGACCAACCATGTTAGCTCTGACTCACATGAACATCTCTTACCTAGGGCAGGTTGTTTGATGGGCAGATGAATAAAATGCCTCTGGTTCTTCTGTCTGGCTCCTCACATCAGCCAGGCCAGATGTCTGAGGTGCAGGTTTTCCAGGGCACTTACAGTGCACTATTCAAGAGTGCTTTGTTCTTTTAATTTAAAACAGGAAAAACAGAATGTAGAAGAACCATAAACTTCAAAGGCAGTTTCCATTGCCAAAGGAGTTGCATTTCAACTCAAGTTTGTTCTCTAGATTAAACAGTCAAATCTGACAGTGTGGGAAGATGCTCACACCTTCAAGACTGGCAATTTCTAAGGGACCGAGGGATTCAGATAAGTTGGCTGTAAATATCAGTGTGGTAAATTGAGCAGTACAACTGCTCCTAAACAGGAGTTTTATTTTCAGCTCTTCAGTTTGAAATGAATTTCTAATAATACTCCAGCTTTGCAGATACACAAACAATATAAAATATGATTTCTTTACCTTAATATACAGAAGACCTGAGACCTACATTCCCCTCTCTTTTCAAACTGTCGTTTGCTTTTCCCGATACATTTCATTGCTGATTTTAAATTTTCACATTCTAGTTTGGAAAAAAGGAAGGACTCAAAAGCTGCAGAGACTAGACAGGGCTCCAAAAATGTGCCTTCAGACAGTTTGCTGCTACTTGTCTGCTTTGGTGTTCCTCCTGTCAATTCTCAGCTGACAGGAGCAAATGTTTCAATTAACTAGCATACATGTTTTCCCAAACAAACAAGTTTTAAAGAAACATGTTATCTCATTGTCCCGAGGGGAAAACTTTCTTATTTTTTCTTAGCACATGCTTTAGGCATGCACTGGATGCTGTCTTTACCATTCTGCTGGCTACTGCTGTGCTTCAAACATCCCAATTCATGCTAAACACCACAGTAACACAGAAGTTCCTTATGTCCACCCCTCAGTCTCACATACATTTTTATATTGAAAAGACACACGATCTCTCTGGATTCACCTGTGCACAGGGAGACATTTACCAGCAGAACCTGCTCTTAAAGACCTCACCATTTATCACTGTTGGCCATGTGGCAGAGCAGGGATGACCCAGGGCAGAGAAGCAGTGAGGTGGAGGGATGCCCTGTGCCTCAGCTATCCCCAAGTGGCCATCTGTTAGTGTAACTAAATGGGCTGTGGCTGCACCAAGCCCACAGGTCTCCAGTCTGAGATGAAAAATGCAAAACTGCAGCCTGTATTTTAAAAGGCTCAAACTACATATTCATTTCTATACATACACATTCACATCTTGAAACACTTCTGGTTTTACATATTTAAAAAAAAACTCGGTGACTACATAATCTGTTTTCCTCTATTTGCTTCCCTCATTTTCTCTTTCCTTTGACACTCACACTTCAGTTTCCTTATGTTTCACTTCCTTCTTTGTCCTGTTCCCTATGTTTTTATTTTCATGTTTTACCATTCATGTCCCTATTTTCCACATCTTTACATTTTCCTCCTTTTTCCCCATTTGTGAGTCCTCCTCCACTCAAAACTGTCCTAGCCAACTTTTCTCTCTTCCTTCATCCCTAGATCTGAGTAGGCAAGCTTTTTAACACCAGATTTAAGACATAGAGAAGATCCATAAGGTGTATGCAAAGCAAATACAGAGCACTAAAAAAAATTCATTTATTTGCCTGCTTCAACATGAAAGTTCTAAAGTTTGTCTATCCACAGTCCACAAGTAACTCACATGGTCCAAGAGCAGCAGGATCAGACCTCTAACTGGTTTACCACCAATTTCACAAACACCTGAGCACCAATTTCACAAACACCTCCTAATTCAATTTTCACCAAGCATTCTCTCTTTCTGCCAGAAGATAGTATTTAAAAAACAAACAAATATGCATTTTCTGCTCCTTAGGAAATCCAGTATGTAAAGGCAAATTTGAAAATACTCCTTATTACAAAGCATGGGCCATATGTGGTTTTCTAAATCTGTGAAGAATTTGGAAGTTGCTTTTGGTGACAAGCCTCTAAACAAATTTACCTCTGAACAGAAACAACCATATCAACAGATTCTTATTTTGTAAAGCTATGCATAAATAACAATTTGATGTTGTAAAAATGAGCCTATATTCCAAAGTTTACAACAGCAACTGATATTTCTTCCAGTATTACCAACACAGCACAGCTGGGATAGCACGGTCTGTCAGGGTATGTTAGGAATAATATATAAACCATGTCTAAAACAATCTAGTGTGCATTGCTTACTAATTCTTAATATGCAGTGACAGCGTAAGCAATAAAAGCTCCAGAGCCAGCACATGATGTGACTGCATACTGGCTATACTACACTGGTGAAATTTAACTGGTTTAGTGACACAATAAATCCAATTGAAAAAAGCCAGGAACATATAGCACTTCTCTGAGACTTGGCTTCTGCATAGTATTAAACCAACATAACTTAATTCAAAAGGATAAGCAACTATTTATTAAGAAGGACACAAACTGTGTCCAAAGCAACAAAGACAGATAGATTTGATATCCTCATCTTTGCAGAACAAAAAGCAGTAAGAACAAACAAAACCCATGCAACAACAGTCCAAACCAATCAAACTCAAACCCAAATCTCTGCATCTTTCATCTCCCAGTTTTGTTTCATCTTAATAATACTGTGAACCTCCTCTCCTTGCAAATGAATTCCCCCCCATCCACAGCCCCAGCTCTGAGTATACAGTACTCATACCTCTATGGCTGCATTTACCCACTGAGAAAGATACATAGGATTTTCATCACAGTTTTTATTTTTGCTTGTTCTGCTCAAGCATTTTGCTCTTGCTTGTTGTTTTATGAACAAAGAACAGCAACTCCTGTACTTCCCCATGGCTTGAACAAAGCTGACAATAGATGAGTGTTGCTGCTTATCCTTTCCAGGCTGAAGAACCACTAGATCAGGGAAATTAAGTTACAATTAGACAGAAGTTTAAAGTCCAAAAAACAGGACACATGGCTAGCATTGTACCTCAAATTCCTAAGGTAAAGAAACCTTCCCCCACTGACAACCAGACTAATACCCTGTATAGCTAACAGGAGCCACCACATAGAATACAAAGAAAGTTAAACCTGAAAAATAAAGTAAGCAGAAGCTCTTCCATAGACTTGAGGAGTGCACCAGAGAAGAAAAGCATAGGTCTACTATCAGCATATTCTGATTTGCTCTTGGAAAATCCACACAATAACCCCATTATGCAATTTGATTTATCAGGCAGCACAATGCAGACAAAATTGTTCTGACAGGAAGACAAGGGTTCCTTTAATCTTCGACTCTCCAAACAATTTATGCTCTCTAATTAATACCTGAATCCACTCATTTATGCACACAAAGTGGAGCTTAAATTTCTGCATCACAGAAGCACCCTCTGCCCAGACACCCAGCTAGACTTCTCCCAGCCACTGACTCTTCCCTCCGGGCTGGTCACATCCATCACACACCCAACAGACCCTTTATTAAAGGATCTCTCTCTCTCCATGAGTGTTCTCTGAAAATTGAAAGTATTGTCAATAAAGATTATTTTTCCTGCCACTTTGGCTTTTGGTAAAAGCAAGACAGGTGAGACAAAAGATGCTTTCCAAAGGCCTGTGAATGGAATAGTTGTTCTTTTAGTTATGTGATAAAGAGGAAGAAATTACCTCAGTCATAAAATAAATTAAGAGACAGATGTAATACCTCATACTAAACCAAAATTAACCTTTCCTACATCTTAGGATACTTCCCCTGTACCTAGGTAAGACACAGAGCAAAAACTGACTGTGAAGCTCATGAAGTATTTTTCCTTTCTAGGCTGTTCCAACCTGCTTTTCTTACAAAATGTTGAAAGAACTACTTTCAGTGTAAACTTGTTGCTCTTCCAGGTCAGGATGTAAATTTTACACTGCTCTTGGAAAGCAACACAGGTTTTGGAGAGCTGCTCCTGTTCAGAAGCCTGCTGTGGTATGCAGGATGTCTTCTCTGTTTGGTTGTGAGAGCATCTCCCTGCCTGAGCTTCCACCTCACATTTTCTTAGGCGTTTTCCAGCATCCACCCAATGTGCATTAAGCTGTGAGCAATTGAGAGTTCAAGCAAATGATATGGAGGAATGGATAATTAGCCCCTAGGAACACATCCAGCTACAGTTATACTCCGTGAAGGTTAGAGGCCCAATTCCTCCTCATTTAAATCTGATATTGAAAGAATTTATAGAACTTTATCCGAGATACTAATACGCAATTTTACTGCAAACAATTTACAATCAAATGAAGTGAAAGCTAGAAGCAAAGAGTACATTAATGACTTAATTTTCTTTTTGCATCTCTCTTCATTTTATCTTCCAGTGAAGACCAATCTTTAAAATTGGATAATTGGCCAGTAAATAAATACAAACATTTTTCTTTTAATTATTACTGCATAGAAGATGAAGTGCTGGTATGATCTACAATGTTATCCTTTGCTGAGGACAGCCCTATATCACCAACCTCCAACAACAGAAAATGGGCAAAACAACCATTTTCAGACTGAAAATTCATGCTCTAATAAAGGAGTACAAATGTATCATGGTATCTGAATACAAAATTTAGTGTTGCTAGTAACATGCAATTTGTAAATTAGACATGTGCACTGTAAGAGGTTACTTAAACATACTGTAGCTACTCTGTCAAAAAGGAAGCATGAATGGTCATAGTAGTTTTTGTAATACTACATGGAAGATCATCTGTACTAGAAGAGATCTAGGTGCAGTTAGAACACTGAATTATTCTTTTCCTAGGTTTAGAGACTCTAAAAGACACTGGTCAAGCAGCAAACTTCAGTCTAGAGGAAGGAGCTAGGACAAGTGTTTTTTTCACAGAACAGAAGTCAGTCTGAGGCTTGCTTCTAGAAGAAACCCCTTGCTGTCCTCTTGAACAGGTTCTTTGTTCCTATGTGACCTGCTGAGACAGTTGGAGAACTCACATTTTTATAAGCAGTTCATTTCCCAGAGGTTTAGTAAGCTGAGCTTTCTCAAGGAGGTCAGTGAGCTGCCAACAGACTGGAAGCAAATGGTCAGGAGCAGGGCAGGTCTGGCTTTTCCAGTGGCAGAGAGCTATAAAACCTCAGGAGACACCAAGTCAAGCTAATGTCTCAAAAGGTGCTGGGGAAAGTGGGAGTGCTGCACTCAACTCTCTTCCTTTGCCACATCTCTCTTCTCATTCTCATGCTCCCAGGACACCAGACCTTATTCAAATACTTAAACTCTTTTGGCAGCAGCAAGCTGTCTGTTCATGCTCAAATGACATCTTCTGACCAGCTTAACCATCTCTGCAAACACCACCATACCACACAGGACCAGACTGAATTTGTCTTAAATCAGTGATATGAGATTTTGCCCTGAGTTAAGCGTCCATGGCTAGACAAGACTGCAAACACTGAACTGCATGCTGCTGTCAGAAAGACATCTTCTGAAGGAGATGTACCAGCTGGAGGGACCTTCTATAGTCAAGACACCTTAGGCTTCACATCCTCAACATGAGCTCTGTAGAGAAGACGACTCAAGCACCTATACAGAAAACTTTCAAAGTTAACTCCATGCCCAGCCCTGTTCATCTGCACAATGGGAAAGCAGAAGGCTGCTGGAGGAGCAGAAATCCCACATGCTGGTGAGAAGGTTTGCAACATCTGGGGTGGAACCCGCTGCTTTTGCCTCCAGGTATACCTGTACTGTAATTGCTCATCATGAACCCAAAAGAAATGCAGATGAAGAACCTGCAGTTACAGGAGGAACAAGTCTGAGCCCTGTTTAACATGTGAAATTGCAAGATGCTGAGACATATAATTGGGCAGAAAGCTGGGCCTTGCCCAACTTGGCTGAATAAACTAAATCAATTTGCCATCAAGGAGAGTAATGCAGCAAGGTAAAAAGAGGTGTGGCTTGCAGAACTCTCTCCAATGGTTTGTAAATGAAATGCTCTTCTAAGTACACACAGCAAAAAGCATTCCTCTGAACCAGAAGGTGCACAAACCCAAAGTGCAATAAGCACTTTTCCCTAAATGTCCTCCCAGGCTGACAAAAGAGGCAGCAAGAACCCAAAGAGCTGAATACAGCGTTAGGACCCACAAAGAAATCCAGTTTCAACCCAGGTCTTGTAGGGCTGAGAAATAGAAGGAAGAACTGAATCAGGATAACTTAAGCAGGACATTAAATATTTCACAAGTGAACAAAGAACAGACAAATTCCGACATCCAAATACCTGTCAAAAAGGTCAAATTATCTTCAGGACTGAACCACATAGTGGTTTAGGTTGGAAGGGACCTCTAAAGATTGACTAGTTCAAGGCCCCTGCCATGGGCAGGGACATCTGACACTAAGGCTGCTCAGCACCCTGTCTGGCCTGACTTTGAACACTTCCAATGAAGGTCCATCCAGAACTTCTCTGGAAAACTTGTTCCAGTGTCTCACAACCTTCATTGTAAAAAATGCCTTCTGTATGTCTGGTCAAAATCTACACTCTTTCAGTAGATTTAAAAGTCTTGCCCTCTTTATCTTTCCTATAAGCCCTCTTTATATACTTCACTAATCATCTCACTGTAAAATGTCATGAGGAATAGGCTAAGGAAATGCAGACTGGGAAAATACCCTGAATGCCTAGAACAAGAGATGAATGCCACACAGTGACTTAGGAAGATGACAGTCTCAGCTAGAATTAAAAAGAAGATACAACCTGAAAAATGTAAGCAACTAGATCATCTAGAAATTAATCTGTATTTCTCTATCATCCCATATTCAGCAGGATCATTCCCCCTTGTATAAAAAGAGCAGAGTGAACATAAGCTGCAGTAAGGCTCGCAGAGCTTGTACAATTACAAAGGGCTGCATGAGGTCCTTTGTCCTCCAAAGAAGTACTTGAGGAGGCAGTGATGCTGATCATTAGTTCTCACCAAGAAATTTTGTCATTTGGCAAAGACAGGAAACAAAATGCAGCTGTAGTTTTAAATCAGCCTTTGGACTCTGCTACCCACCTTGGAGCTGCTTTGTGGTGGCCCAGCCTTCCAGCACAAGGCAGAAGAGCTGAAAGATGCCAAATGCCAGTGGCCCCAGGGCTCATTACAGCAGTCACACAGGTCTTCCTCAAGTGCAGAGATTACCCAAATACTCTTCACTTCCTGCTTTCTAATGACTGTTAACCTAAAAGCTTTCCACTACCTAATAAACTTTTCAATTATTTCTCTCTGTCTTAAGAGTTAAAAAACCCTTGCATTTTGGTACAAGGGCAAGGCAAAACACTCAGAAATTACCTGCAAAAAGTATTTGCGAAACACAAATTTGCCAACTGCTTTGGCAACAAATTGCCAAATGAGACATTAGGCAGCACAGAGGCATAAGTAGAATATGTACATACTCATACAAGGGGAAGATAATTTTAGGACTATGCATTTGATGCCAATCAGCTTAATGTGGGAAAACAATGCAAGGATTCACAGGGAAGACATCCAAAAAACCCAAGAGACTAAAAATGAAGAGGATGTAAAACCAGCTTACATAAAAATCTGAAAAAATGTGAAGATGTGAAGCTAGGAATTTTGTGGGTTAAAATAAAGAGAAAGACTTAATAGGAGCATTATGGAATTAAGAAAAATCAGACCACTGAGATAAACACACTTCACAGTAAAAAATAACAGGCAGTGGAATGGCTTCTCAAAGCAAAGGGCTGAAATACGAAAAACCTTGGCTTAAAAAATGCATCAGAAAAAAAACGACCAGAATAGCAATTTAGATTCAAAACTTAGAAAACATGTAAGGCTATAAATCATTGAGAACAGAAGCCTACATGCCTTTAAAGCCCTCTACAAGGAACTATCTCCCAGCAAACATGCCATGAGATAGAAGTACGGGTCTAAAGCTTTTTCCACTTGCAGTATGCAATTCTCTTTCCATCTCCTGCCAAGCTAATATCAACTATTTCTACCATGCAGCAAAGGGGTACATGTTCTAGGGAGATGCACTTACTCTTTGGAACACAAACAGTACTTCCAACACACTGCTGTAATCTCAGTGGTGGCTTCTAATGGAAGTTATCTTCTTATTCCCATTTCCATTGGGATGGCAGCCTGTGATGCAACTCTGCTGTCAGCCTGGCCTAGACTGTTCCCCTGAGGCCCCAGAACAATTCAGAGTGTTGAAAAATTCATTGTAAGAAAGACAGAAACATAAGTACTTTATCCCTACTTGACTCCATGCCAAGGGAGTCGAACAAAAACCTCAGGATGTTTCTGTGCTAAATATTACGTAACAGCTACTTTTCTCATTTAAAATCATCAGCGTTGAAGCAAAATCAAGCACAAAAAAACTCTCCTGATAATTAGAAAATCTTAACTCTGATAGTCCAGAAACTGCCACAACATAATAACATTTCTCAGTTTCTTTATCTTCCTCTCCTACAAATGCAGAAATTTTTTGTTCTTCAGGCAAACTTGGTTTCTCTTCTCCTTGTTATTTATGTAATGGTGTAGCCAGACCTGTTAATTTCTGAACCACTATGTCATTAAGAAGAGCATTCTGCTATTGTAAGCACAAACATAATTTAATCCTGTAATTAATTAAAATATATTCTAAAAGGCACTTAGCCCTCTACTGGGACTCCAAAACAACCACCCTATTAGGAGGGTCCTATACAAACTTCAATTTCTAGGTTGCACTCATTCCCTGGCACCATCAAGGCTGGTGGATGTTTCTGCTGGGAGGCAAAAATACTGATGACCTTCTCTAGCTCAGCAGGAAGACCAAGGGCTGCAAAAGGAAGTGTCCATCTCTCATGACTCATTTTTGGAAGAGATTTCACAGTGACACTGAAGTCTCTAAGTGCCAGTACAAAAAGCTGAACACATTTATCTTTTTAATGGAAGCCTGAAAAGGTTTCTGGAAAGTAAAGAAGTGTCACTTACAGAATATAGCCAAAAAATCTCAGCCAAAGATCTCTGAAGGCTTTAAAGAAATACCACTACTATTGTCCTCATTTTACAGATGGAAAAGCAAAAACATGATGAGGTAATGCCAATGTCAGGGTCACCAATCCAACTCAGTTTTCCTGGGACTGTTCTCTGAAATACAAATCCATTCTTTATCCAAATTTAATATGTAATGAAACAGACTGTAGAACTCTTCTTTGTTCTGAAAAAAAAAATATAATATTGGTTTTTTTCTGTACAAAACCCAAGATCATATGCACTGCTCTCCCTATTCTTTATTCAGTTTTGACTGAAGAATGGTTAGAGAGAAAAAGTGAGCTTAGCAAAATGAAGCACATTACTTAAGGCTTGCACAATATGATCAAACTTTAAACTCTAGGGCGAAATTTCTGACCTAACTGATTCCAGTGGTGCAAGGTTTTCATGCCATAATGTGTGGTAAAAAGGAAGAAAGGGAACTCTGTAGAGGCATTTTAAAGAAGTACTGCATTCAAAGGACAGAAAAGTTAAGTCAATGAAGTATTTCATGTAAACTCAGTGAGCTCATTTCCCCGATGAGTCAGGTATCTGCTGAGATTGCCTTAAAGGGCAAAAAGCAAAGATGGCTTCACCTCCTAAATGTGGCCTGGGGCACAGTTAGGATGATTTACCTTAAGACAGTTTAAATGCTCTTGGCTTATTCTGACTAAAGAGCATGTCTCCTGACAGGCAGAAATACTGAGGCACTGAGGTTAGGTCAGAATCTAGACCCAAGACTCCAGAATAAAGCAGAAAAGGCACATCACAAGCAGAAGAAAAGAACAACAGCCTTCATCTCAAAAAGCTACCAAAGAACAGCTTTGCTAAGAGGGGGGCATTAATAGAAATGAAATAGAGTGTATTAATTGAAAGGTTGACATTTTCTTGCACACTGACACCTACAAACAAACAATTACAAAGAAGCTTAGTGTCAGCCTGATATAAGCCACCTGGTAGGAGAGAAAAGTTTTCAAGAACTTCTGGAAGACAAAGAATGGAAAGAGGTAGATATACAGAGTAGGAAAAAAGAACAAAAAAAAGTAAGTTTTCAGTGTACCTACCCGTAATTGCTGTCAAGATGAGAGAAAAACAAAGATTTAATCTACAGACGTGGAGAAGGTAGCAAGGTGATTAGTAGCAGCACAAATTACATCAATCCAAACTCCTGTAACATTACTAGAAAACCTATCAATGATTCCCTAACCTACCTCAAGCACTTTCACATTGAACCAAAGGGGACATGAGTAAAATAAAGCCGGAACATTCCTAGTTGAAAAGTTTTATTTAAAGTGTAACAATTGCTAATGTGTTGCCTTACTCAGACTCAGTGTCCAATCCATCATCAATGCCTTGGGTGATGTAATACACTTGCTGCATTTGCAAGCCCCACAAAGTTGCAAAGGGCAAAACCAGATGGACAACAGGATTAGAATTCCAAAATATCCTAAGAAAATGGAGAAGTGGTTTGAAATAAATAGGATGTGCCTCAGTAAAACAAACACTAAGTGTTATACTTCAGATCTTATCAGGAAGCTGAAAGTTGCCACAATCAACAGCACAAATACTGGATGCAAAATGACCATCTGGGGGATGGAAGAGGACCTAGGGGGGTCAAACAGCTCAGAAGAAAAACATCAATCAACACTGTCACACTTCTGGGAGAAGAAAATAACTCTCCCAAACATTACAGAGATTAGAGATAATAAAGCTTCCTCCAAAGTAGTTTGTTCAGTTTAGGATTCTACATTTCAAAAAAAATCCACTGACTGTACATCACTTAGAAATTAGAGGCGAGAAGAGAAGGATGAGCCATGTCTGTAGAGAAGACCCTTTGAACAAACACTGGAAGAATGAGAGGCACTCCATCTGAGGAAGAGAGGGACTGAGAAGTGAGCTAACATTTATATAACATGTATATGAAGTGTTTGTTGCTCCGAAGATGAAGAAGTGAAATTTCCTCTGTGTTCAAAGGTGGAAGAAACCACCAGTGAATTAAACGTGCTACTTACAGATACTGCATAATTCTCGTACTGGAAATATGTTTGAAAGGGTTAGGTTAACATTGGTAGCAATGTTTGAGGTACAGATGAACTGCTGTCAAGGTGGGAGCTAACCAGATAAAAGTGAGGTCCCTCATTTTGCATTATTTTTATGATAAATCCTAGTTTTTAGAACACTGTATATGATTCACTCGCTAAGCTTATGTGTCATTTACAAATGACTGCTTTCAGTGTGTTTTCTCTCTTTAAAAAACACAGCAATTTTCTTGACTCTGGCTTGTGATATTCCCCCCCCCCCCCAGTTTCTATCTACAAAAAACACGTACTTCAGAACTTTGCACATCAGTCATGCACATTTAAACAGTATGCAGTATTCATGGCACTATCCTGTCTGAATAAGGCATGAAGCCAAGGATACTCTGAGAACGTAGGCAAGGGAGAAACAGGAGGGAGCAGAGTCAGCCGTGCTTGTGGAGGAAGGGGAGTGTAGGCTGCAAAGAGAAAAAATGAAAGAAAAAGACCCAGGGCTAGCCAGAACAGACAAACCAGAGAGTAAAGAATTTCAAAGTTAGGGCAACACTCCAAGTTTAAGTTATCTGTCTTGTTAAAACACCCCACTGAGCATGCTGTTGTGCCTTTCCATGTTTTTTCTTCCCCTTCTCCCCTCCTTCCCTCCCCCCCCCAGGATAGCCAGAATACAGAACCATGTTTATACTTGTTCTGCTTATTGAACAGGATCTTAAAATTGTGTGAGGTGGAGGCAGGACTGATGCTGAGCTGTCAAAGAAACTGGAAATCAGAAATAACTGAACATGAGCTTCATTGGGAACTGAAGTCAGAGTGGCTTTTGAGGCTTGTAGTTTTTGTCATGGGCTGCAAACAGGAGCTTACACAGAAACCAACACTGTGTTTAGAACTTCTCTCCCAGTAGTAGATATCCCATGCTTTCCACTTTCCCAAGAGAATGATGGCAGAGGACCATGAGAATATTAAAATTTCCACTCCCTTCTTAGGCACTTGGCAACTCTGCCTCCCAGTACACTGCTTCTTATTTAATTACCACTTCAAACAGAACTGCATCACATCCACAGTCTATGCTTTGCGTTCCAACAGGCAGAACAACGTAGTAAACAATATTTGAGTCTCATCACTTAAACAGCAACAGGAAGAGAATAAAATACCCTCAGCAGAAAAGCACAGAAGAAACAACAAAGATGTGACAGACTGCTTAAAAAGACAGGGCAGAGGAGTTGGAGAAATTATTATTAGTAAGGACAAGAAAGAAGGAAGGGCAAATAGAAGTGTAAGGTTGTGGATCTTGTCCCTTCAGCTTTTACACTGAACATTGGAGGGATATGATCTAAAACATTCAGATTGATGCTCACATGTTATTCTCACAGCCCCAATACTTAAAGTGCTGTAGTTAGCAGATGGAAATACTGAACACAAGGCACTTGCTATCTTTCACTCTTTTATTTAGTAAGCAGCAGCTACCACCTTATCTGCCTATCATTCCTCCCTCCCCGTGGCTCTGTTGTTGCAAGGTCCCACCAATGCTACCATTACTCCAAAGGAACAGAAAAGGCTTTAGGCAATTTCTATCATCTGCACCACTGCATTAGTAAAAGCAGTGGAAGTTTGTTTGATACAGCCAATGCATCAGCAGGCACAAGAGCTTTCCCTCCACCACACTGCCTGCCACTCTGTTGTCTCTTCCAAAGCACCCAATGGATGTATTATGAGGAGCCATGAAATCACCTGAGATGAGCAGATATAGAAAACCTTTTTTCCAAAGTAAATCTTATACTGGAAAGTGGTGAATTTTGCCTTGATGTAGTAGTACATGGATTTGGTAGGGATGGTATTTTTCTGCCTGTTTCAGTTTGCATCTCTGCAACAGATGGAAAAGAATAGCTGTAGCCGTAGGCCAAACTCTGAGAATTATTCTAGTATAGGCAATAATAATGATCACAAATGGTAAAATGAAGTAAAAGTTCAAATTTAAGTTATTATCCTCCTTGCCACAGAAAACCTGGCAACAACTGCTCCCTGCTTGTGAACCTTTCTGAATGCAGCCAAACAATCGGCGTGGGATTTACAAAAGTCATCTACGGGACTTCAGAACATAGCTGAGCAGGAATTGTCAAGTTTCTACTCCATAAACAATACCAATCTTTGGAATACACCTAGGGAACACTTGTTCCCTAAAGGAATAAAAATTTAAATTATCTGTGTTGCCTACCAAACAGGAATTTCAGGATTTCCTTTCAAGTAAGTCAATGCTGCTAGACTGCTCTATAGCCGAGGAGTTCAGGAGCTGAAACAGCTCCAGGAATTCAGGCTCATGAGGTGCCACAAGTCAAAAATGCAGAAATTTCATCTGCCAACCTGATGGTGCACAACCAAAGAACCAAGGATTTGGGGGAAATGACAACTCACCATGCTGCTCTTAAAAGATTAAGCAGATGTAGAACCAACTCACTTGCGTTTTATGAAAGTACACTTGAAATTTGTGTTGTTCTTTAAATTAAAATTCAGACTTACAAACCAAATGAAAATGTGAACGAAATCTGTGATCTTACATCACTTAGGTAATTTAGAAAATCCTTCCTTCTATAACTAGTTTGAAAAAACATCTGCAGAGGAAGATTATATAAAAGGGTAATTTCATCTCTACCTGCAACATAGTTTAGTTATACTTACTATAATATGTTATGGTACCAAAAAGAACTGCAACCCATTGACAGCTCTTTAGTCCTGAGAGAAGCAAGAGAACTCTAGCATCACAATGTGAAGCTTATCTGGACCATTAGGTACTTGCCAGAGTCCAACAGTACAGTACATTTTTGGAATGCTTTAGTGATAACACTTTCTTGCACTTTACAGTCTTTTCAAATGCTACACAAGGTTTACAGGCAACTCCTATCCATTTTGCTTACTATTAGATAATTTAATGTATGATATTTATGCCATAGCTGGCATAATATGAATGTCCATAAGTGAAGTATGGGATCCTGTCAAGAAACATATAATGATTGGTCACCTCTGAGATGGAACTGTAAAAGCATGAATATTTGGGTGCTGCCTTAAGAGAATTAGAAATCTTTAAAAAAATTTTGAAAAAAAAGTTTTACATAGTTTTTAAAATTCTTTTCCTCCTCAGGTGTAATACTCCAATGAATAAGAAGCTACACATAGCAGTCAACACTTAGCTGCAAAGATATGCAAATATTTAAACTGAGTCAGAAATCCCTGAAAGGAAAAACACCTTTTCAAGGTCTAAAAAAATTCATTAAATTACAGCTTTCTACACTATACAATCTTCCTACCTACCATAGAAAATGGTAGGTAAGCTACCAGATTAAATCAGTTGCACAGCCACATGGAACAGTGCAATAAAGAATCCATTACCCAAATCATTTTATACCTAAGCAAACAGAAAATGTAAAGGCATTTTCATTAACATCTGATGTGAATATAAACCCTGCCTTACTGATGGGGAAATGATAGTACAGCTGTCCATTCTGTGTGTGATTGCAATACTGGGCCACCCATTTATCAAACAGCCTCTTTTATTTAAAAAATGTATTAGCATGAGCTCTGCATTACACGGCAGCAAGAAAGCCAAGAAAGGTTCTCATATTTGCTACCTGCCATCTATACAAAAACAGGGGCTGAGAAGTTGTTATAAATCATAATTTTTCACTGAGTTTCTACACAAAGCTTATACATTTCTCTTAGAAATGTTTATTATTCCAGAGCTGATCACACAATGCAATTCAGATGATAACCATGCTTAGGATTTCATTGGTTTGGTTTTTTTTAACCCTGTTTTCAAAGCTCTGAATAAAGAAAAAACTAAGGTCATCTGGCCTTTTTTTAGACGTAGAAATTCTCTGGCTCAAGGATGTTTATACAAGGCACAGGAGGATGAACCAAAATTGGTCAAATTTTTCTTTCCATATTCTTTTGATTAGTTCAGATGAAATGAGCCAGACTGCCTCCTAAAGAGCCCCGTCATCCACATCAAGCAAACTGAACATGGAGTGAAAATGAAGAACATCCTTTGGTTCACACAGTGGAAACTTCCCCAGTGGACCCCTTCATGGATAGACTGTCAGGAACACTACACATCCTCCTCTGCATCACTGCATGAACAGCATGTCCCACCTAATAATTGGGGGCCCTGAGGCACAAGGGCTGTGAAACAAATGAATGTAAAGCAGTGCTCCCCCAGCTCGAGTCTATTAAATAGTTCACAGGCTGCTGCTTAAAGGGAGAACAGGTCTCATCCACACACCATCCAAATCTCAATTTGGAAGATGGTGTTGTGCCTTTCTAAGATTAAGTTAAACATCAAGCAAAGCAGTCAGAGAGGGGAAAGAAAAAAAGAAAGAAAAATAAAAAGATAGTCTTACCCATCGAAGTAATTAAATTAGACTGATATGGGGCCTACTTCCTGACGACCACAATTTGTGAATGAATACATAGATGCCATAACTTATCAACATGCTCCCTGTTTTAATAAAAGATCATAACATGTCCTGCCATGTCAGCTCACATTCAAGATACTTGATGATTGCTCAAGAACTGTTAAAATGCAAGAAAAAGACAGCCCTATCAAAATGAAAACAGCCTTTTAAGAACGTTATTTCAGTGCTTCTCAGTTTTCATTACCAGCTCAGTTGGTGAGAAGTGAGATACCAAAGTAATTTCACTTTCTCATATATAATGACAGTGGTTGATTTTTCTTCTTTTTTAATGGAAACCGCTCTATTATTAATTTTGTTTCCACTCTTATTCCAAGAAGACCTGTTTTTGTAAACAGCCACTGAAATGAAAATCAATGCATACATTAGACTAAAAGCTAGCTAAAAAAATAGTCTAGGATTTCTCACCCATACAGCACATAACTGAGCTCTCTCATCTCACCATGGTTAGAAGTTCCTTGCAGAAAACAAAGCTAAACAAAACTATGCCTTTAATTTTTACAGCTCTGTAATAATGATACTTCATGGAAATAATAGTTTGCTGTGGTCTCTATTTTTAAAATAGTCTATCCAGTTAGAAGTTATAACATTTGACTGGAGAACAGTATACATAAGATAAAGATTAAAAAAAATATTGGAATACAAAAGCTATATGAATAAATACAGTCCTGGAAGTCTGACCTCAGGAGTATGTGAGAATTTAGAACACATTTTGAAATGGAGGTTAATGAGTGACATGGGTATAAAGGCCCAAATGGGCTAAAATTCAAAGAGTTCTCCAGGCTGGTGTGGTAAGGTAAACCAAATTTTTTTGACAAAGACAAAAGAAATTCGGTCTGTCTCATAGAGCTGGACTTCAGTAAAGTATTTCCAGTGGAGACTGTCAATTTAGAAAGTAGTAGCTGCTAGGTAGGCAGCTGGGTAAAGGAAGAAAAGCAAAAAGAAGTATTAAGAGGAAGAATGTTAGACAGCAGGGAGCTTGGCTACTGGATTTTTTCAAGGATAAATCTAGTTTAGGATTTTTTTAAATAACTTTGGCATAAACAAGTGAGCTAATGAGAGACAGCAATGTGGAGTGTCATTGCAAACACAGAGGAGGATTGCAATAACTACCCCCCAAAAAATTTATTTCTTAGGTGACAAGAGCAATAGAAACGTGAAATGAGTCCCTCATGAACAAAAAATATTGTGATTCTGCACTTGGGAGCTCACTGCAAAAAACTCCTGCAATAAGCTGAGAGCTCATCAATAAGGAATTACTGAGGTGGAGAATGTATGATCTGTAAGATTCAAGCTATGAAAGAGACCAATGTAATGTTAGGAAACATCAATCAAGGCATTTTCAGCAGATAGAAATGTATTAAGGCCACTGTACAAGGGCTTTCTTTCAAAACCTGCATGTGATAATATCTTCAACATTCGAGATAGAGATTCACAAGCTAGAATATGACAGAAATGTGCTGCCACAATAGTCCAGAAGTGTCTGTCTTACAGGAGAATGACAGAGAATCTGAGATGTTTATTTAGCTTGAAAGACAACTGGAACATTATCAGTAATTACTATAAGGTAAACAGGCAGGAAAAAAAAGCTGACACAAAAATAAGAGGTATAAAGTGGCTATTAGGATAAAAATTAGCAGTATTTTCCCAGGTATTAGGACAATCTGGTTGCAGAAGAGCCAATCAGAGCATCTGAAGCTAAGAAACCCAGCCCACATGCTAGGGCACAAGATGCAGTACCCCCTGCCATCCCATGCCACCAAGGAGACTCAAGATTAAAGTGTATTTCATCCACTAATGATGCCTGCCAGTGCTGCACTGACAGGGAGCCAAAGGAGAAAGTGTTCAAGGTGTCTTATCCACTAGAAAATAGAGACACTACATTATATGGTGGTGCTTGCTATAACATAGTCTGCAAGAGCAAGGGAGCCAAGCTGACACTTTCAGTTGTATGTGTGTGAATGTACTGGCCTGCATTTTTTTAATAAATAAAGTAACTAATAATAACAATACTAGAGAAGCAAAGTCTGCAATTTCTTTTACTTTCTCCCATTTAAGGAATCAGAAGAAGCAAAAAGCAATTTAGAAGAGATTAGTGGGTGCCAATGCCTTCAGTGCATTAGTGGACATTCTCACAGGAACACTGACACCTTGTCTTAGGGAATGACACTGATAAATAAAGATGGAACAATGAATCAAAAGACATGCAGACCTTCTCTAGAAGCATTCCAGGATGATGAGATTAATTACTTCTGTGTATAATGTCTGTAGTGATTCTTTTTCAAAGTGTGCTTTTTCCTATAAAATCAAAGGCACTAATGAGAACAGAGGTAACAGACCTTCCCCCATCAGTACAGCTGATGAAGCATGACACACACAGTGCTATCTAGCAAGGATTCCTGGTTTGAAAACATCACAGCAAACAAATTAATAAACTATCATGGTCATAATAACATACATCTGACCATTACTGTTAGATATTTTTATGAGTTAAAATTTGTTAAGGAAAATAGCTTCATGCTGTCCATGTTTTGATACTAAATATAGCCTTAACATGTCTGTCCCCTCTTTACTGAGTGTTAACAAGAGGTAGTTACGAATCACACAGCACCTCTTGCTATCAGCTGGCATCAAATCTAGGTTGACTGTAATAGCACACAAGCAACTGTGCTGAGGATGGATGGGTTGGCTTTGCTTCTCCTGAAGGGGAATTTCTGGCAGCCAGTAACTACTCGCACAGATGCAGATTTGCCACACAAGGATTCAAAAAGCTGAAGGAGAACTGAAGGAAAAGAAAGTCAGTCACTCATTTTCCTGAAAGGACGTTTAACATTGACAGCAAACTCCAGTGCATGTTTAGTTCAGTTTGTCTGGGCTTGACATCACCATCACACCTATGCAGAGCAGCTCAATCCCCAAACTCCCTCCAGGCCTGACTGCTCAGCAGTATTACAGCTCTGACAGCTGAAGGAGACTGTCTAAAGAAAGCACTATCAATTTTTGAGGTGAAACACTAGAGATTGACACTCATGGCTATTTGGCACAATAAGTTCATCCAATAGAACTCAGGGATAAGCCAAACAAATATGAGGTCTGGCCTCCTGAATACACACAGAGGGAAGATTACACTGAAACACCATTTTGCACATTAAACGCAAACTACATCTCGTGGTGTAAACATGTTTCTGGGAGGTCTAGGATTCTCCAGATGCACAGAGGGGCAGGAGGAGAGCAGGACAAGGGACAATTAGCCTTCTTCTCATTGAACAGCTTCCATGGCTCATGAAAATCAATTTAACACGGCTGTTATGCTGTAGAAAAATCCCAGGCAAAATACAGCAGTGATGAAACTTGATGCCTGAACAATATACGCTCTCCTGGGTAATCTGCAGCATCCAGACATTGTCACCACATGAGTTCCAGCCCTGCAAAAGGAGGTTAATATGCATCACTGAGAGAAAGAATGTTCTTTTCTTTCTCACAGCTCTGGCTGGAATATGATGCAGAACAGCAGCTCTCTTACCTTACCTAGTGGGAAGGCTCCTCACACCAATTTGAACAACAACTCTGTGTGTGTATGCTGACTCATTCAGCATCACTGCACCAGGCTCCCTTTCTGAGCCCCTCCTGAATGGGTCAGTTATGCCCCTCAGCCATTTTATTCAGAAGCTATCAGAGCCAGGTGGGGTACAAGCTAAGACATGTGGGGAATTGCTTAGACAGTTTTCTGAAATGTAGTAGGAGCTGCTGTTCCCCTGGGATTCCTGCAGTGCTGCTGAACAGGTGGGCCAAGAGCCCAGGGCTTTGGACAGCTGAAAGATGCCATCAAACAGCTGACTTTGCAGCATCTCTCTCCCATGGCAGAGCTGAAGCCTGGGGTCAAAAGAAACCAGGAGGCTTCCTAACCTCAGGGGTAAGAATTTGCCTGTGCAATGAGGAGGGGCTGTTGGGTCAAAGCAACCCTCATCAGATGCCAAGGTCAAGAGGGGCTAAAAGACTGCATGGGCCAGCGTAGGGATATTTTATTCATCTTTGTCTGCAGCTGGCAAGGATTTACCAAGGGGAGCTCAGAGTTCTGAAGTTTTTCCCTTGAACAGACTGCTGGCAGCTGCCACAGTCCAGGGTGCTCCTTCAAAAGCATAGAAATGTGACACCTTTGGGTTGGAGGCAAGGGATGCACGTCTGATTCCAGATGAGTAACTGCTTCTGCCACATCCCCCCAGCCCATGATGTGGCCTGAGTGGTCAGCAACCCCTCACAGCTTTTTTATCTGAGCACTCAATTCATCAGTGTTAAAAAAGCCCAGCCAAGAATGGGGTACAAAAGCTGAATTGCAAGACTTAGAAGGCGGCCCTAGAATTAACCTCCTCACACTTATCCACATTATTGAATACAAAAACATGCTTTCTTCCTAAAACTATGTCTTGGGATCTCCAAATTGTGAAATTTGTAAATGAATGTAAGAAGAGGTAATTAAAATGAGGAGAAATGTGAGGCAATTGCAGCCAAGGTAAAGTGTATCACAAAGCAAGTGAAAAAGCAAGAGCTTTATGGAAATGTTGGACTTATTAGTGAACAATTTGCTCAGCTTAAAAGTGTTTTTCTTGTGTAAATGCAATGTTAGTTTAGTATATGAATAACCACAGAGCTGGTTTAATTCATATACTTCATGTATTTAAATCATTCCATCTCATTTTTAAACCACACCAAACCGATTTTCTCCCCCAAGGTACAGAGTCTGCCGATTGCAGCTACCTTCAAATCATTAGAAAATGTTTTGTGGACTTACATGGAAGACCCAGAAGTGTAAGGAAATATGGGATTTCATATTAAGCCAGCAAAAGTTTCCAGTTCATATGCTGGTATAAAAACTTCATTATCTTCTGGAAAAAAAACACCAATTTCCCATTGCCAGCATAGCTGCAACCAAACTCTGTTTCTCTTCAGTTGTTGATCACAGAAACTGCTTCATTCAGATTCCCTGTGTCACAGCAGATGGTTCTGAGTGAGCTGGCCTGCTGCTGAACCAGTGCAGGCTGGGAGAAGAGAAAGTCTTAGAAGAGAAAACCTAAAGGTTGCTTCAGAAGGAATTTCACCTGGAGTAGCTTCGGTGGCTATAGTCCTGTTTCTCAGTTGCGACAATGAAGACAGAGTGAGGAGGACATGACTATGAAAGCCCATGAGGACCAACCCTGCCTGTGGAAGTCCAGGACAGCAGGAACCTTTTCCAAAACTTAGGCAGCAGCATATCACTGCCAAAAGTCCCTTCCTTCACAGGACAAAGAAAGGCTTCCTCATCAACATATAAGATTATCACTACTTCTAGTGAGCATCCAGCTATTGCAGTGCCGGTATGGACTCTGCTGTAAAGGAGGAGGCGATGTGCCAGCTCATACAGCCTGACATCTCAAGGACAATTTCTGCTGGATTGGATCATCTGAGTTCACAGATGGGCCACGTGACAGATTGCCACTTACTAACAAACAAAAGAGTTATTTCTTCCTGCTGATTTGAAGGCTTGATGATCCCTCTGGAAGATTCAGCAGCAGTAATGCTGAAGGAGTCTAAAACAAAGCTGGGCCTCCCTCGTTCTGTAAGAAAGGGAATTTTTCCTCCCAAAATTGCTATGATATTCCACTGTCATTCAGAAAACTCAGACTCCCTGTCTTTGACTGGTCATTTGGCAAGGAGACACAAGTTGTTTAATTATCTCCCAAGGAGCAATAAAATTAAGAGTGGAGAATGCATTTGGAAGGCTGAAAAGCAGCACCTAGTGAGAAGTTTGTAAGCTGCTGATCAAAGTCTGCTTCCTGTGATAACTGCTTGCTGCTTTTTGAACATTATCTGTGAAGTTAGAGGCTGATCTTCACCCACAGAGGCAAAGTCATGAAGTACAGTAATTGTAGAAGTACCGTTGCAGATTCTTCTTACTCCAGACAGAGGGAAGAACCTTGCTAAAGGCAGTGCAAAAACCAGGATGACATACATAGAATCATAGAATCGTCTGGGTTGGAAGGGACCTCAGAGATCATCATGTCCAACCCTTGACCCACTGCTGCAGTTACCAGCCCATGGCACTGAGTGCCACATCCAGTCTCTTTTTAAATATCTCCAGGGACGGAGAATCCACTACTTCCCTGGGCAGCCCATTCCAATGTCTGATCACCCTCTCCGTGAAGAAATTCTTTCTAATATTCAACCTAAACCTCCCCTGGCACAACTTGAGACCATGCCCTCTTGTCTTGCTGATAGTTGCCTGGGAAAAGAGCCCAAGCCCCCCCTGGCTCCAGCCTCCTTTCAGGGAGTTGTAGAGAGCGATGAGGTCTCCCCTGAGCCTCCTCTTCTCCAGGCTGAACACCCCCAGCTCCCTCAGCCTCTCCTCACAGGACTTGTGCTGGATCCCTTCACCAGCCTGGTTGCCCTCCTTTGGACCTGCTCCAGGACCTCAATCTCCTTCCTGAACTGAGGGGCCCAGAACTGGACACAGGACTCGAGCTGTGGCCTCACCAGGGCTGAGTACAGGGGCAGAATCCCTTCCCTGGACCTGCTGGCCATGCTGTTCCTGATCCAGGCCAGGATGCCATTGGCCTTCTTGGCCACCTGGGCACACTGCTGGCTCATGTTCAGCTTCCTGTCAATCCTGTCAATACAGTGCTGTTATCCACCAAATTAGCCTGTACCCAAGGAGACCTGGAAAGGCATCAGCATCAGTGCAAGGAGTTCAGAAAGTCTGCATTGGCTTGCATAATGACTGTCAGCTTAAAATCAGGACACTTTTTGTCTTTAATAAACAACTATTTTACTCGACTCTCAGATGTCACAGGGCATCTCAGAGTACAGGGTTTGATTAGATGGGTAAATAACAAATGAAATGTTGCAAGGCTTTATGCAAAGACTTTGGTCTCAGCTTTTGTGACCGCTTCATCCAGAGAACTTCCATAAGTTTTGGCTCAAAGTCACATATGCACTGCAATATACAAGACTTGTTTCTCTAACAGCATGCTGCACACCAGTGTCTTCAGCTGGGGTTAGGTAACCTCAGTTTTACAGGATGTGGGAAGTGAGAGAACAGAATGAACAGCACTGAGACTGACTTTTCCTTCAGAGGTGGCTGAGATCAAGTTTGCAGTGTACAGTAATGCTCTGAACCCATATTTGATCATTTCAGGGCACTGCAATGACACAGAAGTCTTAGAGTATCAGTTCTAAGCACACTCTTCAAAACTTTTCCCTTGTTGAGGCCAGGAGACAGCTGCTATCAAGTTGGCTGAGAACTGACACACAGTGAGTGCCATCTCTGCTCTGCCCTGCAGAAAGTATCATTTTCAGTTTAGCCAAAAGCACTGAACCAGGCTCTTATTGATGAAAAATACAATGGGGTGTGACATCATGTAAAATAGTGGCACAAGTCCTTGGATTGCACTACTGCATCTGCTTAAAGCAGCAAATGTAAGAGCTACGAATCCAGCAATAAGAGATGGGAGTGTAATTCTGTGAAGGGCAGGTGAAGGGCAGGTTATGGACAACAAGGAGCAATCCAATTTGGTTACACGAGCTCAGGTAAAATTTACAGTGGCCATCAATCCTCATGCTTTAAGGCATAAACTGAGCACCATCTGGGGCCAGAAAGAAATTTCCCTCTGTGGTACACTATAACACAATTGGCTGAGTGTATTTCTTCCTCTGAATCACCACATATTGGTTACTGGCAGAGACAGCATGCAGGACTGAACAGATCACTGGTCTGTTCCAGAGAAGCAGTTTCTATGTTGTTAATTTCCTTCACAGTCCTTACAAATTACAGTAATGTTACTAATACTACAGCGTTTTCCCAATATAGAGTAATAGTTTCTCTAATTCTGAAACAAGCACTGATAGGAACTTAAATGGCTCCAACAACTAATCTGAAGTACTAGTCTGCATTTTTATGGGGTTTGAGTGTTTTTCTAGTTGTTTTGGAAAATGAATCTCACAATCAAATTACCTGTATTTTTAAATTATACATCAAGCATAACATCTAGCATTCAATTTAATAGCAAAAATATGAAGGAAAAGCACCAATGTTGTTTAACAAAGTAATTTAGAATTCAGCTTTGAATTTATTTTCAAGAAAAGATGTAAGTATTGTCTTCCTGACTGAGATTTATTAACACTGATATCTGAATATCTCACTTGCCCTAAAGCACATCTGTAAAGACAGTTAGAGACTGCATGCATTTTCTATATCCATAAATTACAGAGGTTGCTCTGAGCTACTCATCTATCAAGACAATTGTCCATAAGAGTAAGACCAATCTGAAATGTATCCATCTACCAGAGGATATGGAAAATAATTAGTAAAAGCACACAGTCTGCAAACCTCATTTGTTTTACTGGGAACATTCTCTACCCAAAGCTCTTTAATAGCATGTGACAGAACAAAGGGAAGCAAATTAAAGTCCACAGAACACTTATCAGTATCAAAACAAAGATCTTGATGCTGTTGTGTACACACACTGATATAACAAACTCAGTAAGGAGGATATGGATGATTTCATGATGTCCTCTGTGTTGAATAACTTGTGCTCATTCATATTTTACAACTAATAACATTATATTATATATTTTGCAGGTAAGCATATCTCTTATATCTTGCCTACATGCACCACAATGATATCCAGTTCCATGCACACGTTATGTGCATCTGTGGAAGAACAAAAGACCTGTGTCTAACATATGTGATTATTCTAAAGCTGAAGTATACAGACCAAAATCAAATTGAGAAGAAAACACAGTTGTACAAAGAAAGATTCTGCCATCACAGAGCCTAGCTACTGTATCTTAACTTTCCATAGGCAATTGAAAAATGAATAAATGCTGATAAAGCAGATAAGATTAAGAACAGAGCATTTTCCAGACTGCATAAAATATAGAACTTAGCTGAACAGAAAGAGGGAAAGCAGTACTTGTGAGAGATGAAAGATACACACCTGAACCCTTAATGCCAATCATGAGCTTATCCTAAATAGAATACAAACACTGTATTGCTGCTTTCATAGCTGGGTGAAAGAAAAAAAGGCAGCTTTCATGTATGGAAAAATGTCCCTTCTTCACTGCAATTTGCATTTCAGAAATAATAAAATACTCTGGGTTCCCCCTGGGTTGTCTCTTCTACTATCTCTGCAAAGGCCATTGTTTCCCTTTGTTTTGTGAAGCATTTTTATAAAGATATAACTACAGGTTTTGAAACCTGTAAGTTGTTGGTTTTCTTTTCCTCCTCACCAACACAGAAATCCTTGGTGACAAGAAGAGTACTTCAGTTCTGTTCTGACCTACACAAACAGAAGAGAAAATCATATGGAGCAGCTCTAACACGTGACACAACAACACTTCAGGCTTGATTTCCCTGAAGCCAATTGAAGAGTGTCTTAGGAAACACGGGAAGGAAAAGGAAACACACTAATGTAGAAAAGATAAACAGCCACTTTTCATGAAGTCTAGTGGGTTTTTTCAGTGGTTCCATCTTGCAGCCAAAAGGTGCCTACCAAAAATTTCTTGACCACCGACACTGCACCCAGTAGGCAAGACTTTCAAAACTGGATGCCTGCTGGACTTCTGTCTGGATGCAGCACTCACATAACTGCCCTGATAATCTTAAATGCTGAGCACCTAATAGTTCTCTGCAGATTAAAACAAGATCTGCTGGGTTACAAGCAGAAAAGAAAAAAAAAAAGGGAAAAAAAAAAAAGAAAAAGAAAAAAAGGGGGAAAAAAAGAAAAAAAGGAAAAAAATAAAGAATGCACTTCTTCAAAAGTCTAACTTTTAAATCTCATTTTAAAAAAAAATTATCTTGGTTTGTATCATTCCAGTTAAAAGGCTGAAAAAGACTCCTCCTCTGGAGCCCATCTGAGCAACTCTTAGTAGGCTGCAAGAATACCTGCTGAACACATACACTTTGTTTCTGTTTCAAGCAGGAGCACATTTTTTCCAACACAGTATTCCTAGCCCTTGTGCACACAAGGAACAAGAGACCAGAGCTAGAATCATCCCTAATTTTCTGGAAATCAGTGCCAATAAGATACAGGACACATTCCCCAGAGAGGCCCTTCATAGGTTTAATGGTGCTACTGACTTACTTTAAACCTAGTATTTTGAACCACCACTGTTTCTCACACACACAAACCACTGCTCTTCTTTACACTTCCAAGACTCTGATCACTACATATTTTAATCATACCACCACAACCTTTTGCTTGATGGTGCAAACAGAAGTAACCCAAACTTTCATCTCCTTTTTGATTGGTTGGGTTTTTTTTTGTATAGGAAATAAATTTTGCAAGAAGGCTAGTAATGAAACCCTAGAAAAAACATTTATTGCATTGAAGTCAAAACCTGAGAAGGCTGTAAATCATCTACTGTAAACAGAAAGAAACGGAGTTTAAGTGAGGTATTATCTTTGATCCACCGTCTCTCATCAACAGTGAAATCACAGAAATACGTTGAATGAGTCCTCAGGAAATTAAAATAAGTTAACTAAGAAACAGAATTTTGCTTTTTGATCCGTCTAATAACTCTTCCTCTTTCTCACTGACATGTATACAGAGCAATAAGAGAATGAAAAGTTTAAGTCACTGTTGCTAAAGGAATTATTTTCTACAACCTTTCCCTCCCATGGTGCCATGGAAAGCTTGTAGCTCTTGTCCATCCTCACTAAGTATTATCCTTCTTATATACACACTGATACTTACAAATAAGGAATGTGGTTGACCTGGCAACAGCATGCTCATTTCCTAATTCATCCACCATTTCTTTTAATAACATTAGTCTCGGCTAAGTAGAGAACAGTTCAAGTGTTACACAATTTTGCATGTGTCTTGTTACACCAAGTACAAATAGCAACCCCCAAACCATTCCATGTTGTGACATATACTTCACTATCAAGAATGTGTTTCTACCAAACAGGAAAACAGGCCATCATAATTAAAACCTTCCATCTAACTTTTATAATTCAGTATTACTTTAGGCTCTTTTTTTCCCCAGTTTGCTTACTAGAATCAGAAAGATTGAAAATTATGCCCTGCAAAGAAGCTTCTGGGCAGGCAGCAGTTTTGTGAGATGAAGGGAAAAACAAGGGCAATTAACCTGGGGTAAGTAAGAGACTTGTCCAGGACAGATGGATACCTAGGAAATCTCTCATCAATACAAAGGCCCAAAGAGACTGATGTGATAGTGATGTATGTCAGGGGATACACCTTATCCTAATTGTCCCAGCCTACAAAATAAGAGGAACATTGGTACCTGGAATTTTTCATTTGGGATGCCTAACCTGTGGCATATTTTTATTTTTCAGAGAGAATGATCTGCATTAGCTGAAATGCAAGCTTGTACTGCACAAAGCTCCTAAAAACCACAGTTAAACAGGAAAGTGAGCTCACGGTCGCATTCTCCTATGATTATTTTGCTCATATCCTGTTTCTATTAATCTAATAGATAGTACATCTAATAGATAGTACAACTCTAATGATCCAATATGAATTTGCCATAGTGACTCAATGGTCTCTGTGAGAAAGAGAGCAACAAGATGCAGTTAGTTGTACCATAAGCAGCCTGTGCCCCATCTTCAGCTTTATTTCTCCAAATAAGCACTACTATAGATAAGTTCTGATCACTATCATAAGTGCCACCATGCTCACAAGACATTCAAAGCTTTCCAGCACATATCTGCAAGATTTTATAGACAAAACCACAGTATACAGTGTGACTCTCCTATTCTTAATAAAGATGACTGCAATCCCCAAGGCTGTTTGTGCAAGCTACTGTTGTGGGTGCATAGTGTTTGCCTGCAGAGTAGTGCAGCACCAGCATAACTTTTTACAAAATAAGTAAAAGGATTCATTACTTTCTGGTACAAAGTACCTAGCAATCAGAAAAAACATTTTATTCTGTTTGATTAGACACATGCACCCTTTCCAGCTAAATCAGGCTGTCAAGCATATTTTCAATATACATAGCAAAGAGCCGTAAAATACAACATATATTCCTTTAAACAGAAATTCTGCATCACTAGGTTCTTGAAAAAGTGGTGTATAAAAAGACAGCTAATTTGAAGGAAGTGTTTGGCAGTAAAGCTGGAACACACTCAGAAAGCTACAGTGTAAAAGATTTTAATGACTATGAATTGTTCATTACTTCATGGTGACATTCATTAACAGACTAATTTTTCCTCTCTGGGGGGCTACGGTCAAAAAACCTTCAGGTGAGAGGCCTAAGTGTACACCTTCCACACAGATCAAGCAGCACTGCACTGTTTAGGAGCACTGAGGAGTAGTGTAAGTTGGGATTTTAAGTAGTAGTAGTAGCAGCAGCAGCAGCGTACTGCGATGAACGTGCGCCACATCAGTTCACACTCCTGCCTGCCTCTAGACTGCAGCGTCTGTTCTTCTCACAGATAATGATTGAATTTGATGGTTATATTCTCCAGAGCCTCCCCCCTCCAGCACTGCTTCACACCTGAACAAACTCAAGTGCAAAATGCTTCCACTCCGATTTGGTAGCAGTTAGACTACTGTCTTTACAGGGTATAAACAACATGCAAGACAGCAAAAGCTCAAGCTCTCCATGTAGTGACTCAGTAGGTCCATAGCAACTACATGAAAACATTCTCAATTTTTGCATTAGCAATGTTGCTTGTACCGTAGGATCTACCAGATTGGCTCCCTTGTTACACAGAGCTTCCAAATTAAACATGAGGTTGGCAAGATGAGGCTGAGTCTATGCATTATAAAAAAATATTAATATTTTGAAGTAGCTTCTGTGCATAGTTGTTGAGTTTTAACCACAATTTATCAATAAAAAGCACCTATAAGAATTCATCCAAAATGTTCACAGTACACAGAAATTGTTAATCAATAAGGAAAATAAAAATTGGCAACTACAGACCCAGTCCTAAACTAACTTGATACAAATCGGCAGTCAATTTGTTTTCCCCTTGCATGAAAATACATTCTTTAAGTTCTTGTCAGTCCTAAAGCAAACTGATACAGAAAAAAACCTGCAGATACCCAACTACCCTTTTCTAGGCAGAAGAAAGTTCTCTTCTCTGCACATTATTGACCTGGGACATGTCTGCACACAATCTGGAAATATTGCTGGACCTTATCTAACATATATAGGTATCTATACCTAACATCTAATACAATGCCAAAATGACAAAAAGTCATTTGATCACCAAGCAATCCAGCACATTCCCAAAGTACTGCCGGTGTTGAGACTGTCTCCTCAGCACCTTTATGATCATTTTAGTAGCCACTCATGTTAGCATACAAGTACAAAAATAACTTTATGCAGCTGAGTCAGATAAGGAGGCAGGGTTTGCAGAAAAGCCTGGAGGGCTTCCTAGCAGCCAAAACAGTTGTCTAGCTACATTACCTGCTAGTGGGAGTGTTCTGCGGAGGGGGTGAGGGGGGTAAATCTGAGACAACATTTCTGGTATCCCCAACACTGCCAGGTGCACCCACATGCTGAACAAATAGCACTGTCACCCTACACAGCCTCACTTACCCCAAACACACTATTGATCAGGTCCTTCTGGTCTTCACGATTCTCTTAGAAAGCCTCTGACATCCTTTTAGGCTCTGGCTAGATGGAACTTGTAGGTTGCCAAAACTTCTGCTCCTTCTCTGGGACAAAGTCGATGCCAGATCCAAAACCCAGAAACGTGCAGTGCTCATAAGACACCAGATACAATACATATGCACTCACTATTAATGTCAAAAGTACCTCTGACTGACTGGACATTCTCACTGTCACCTGCAAGGAAGTCTTCTCTCAGCTCAGCACACTAAGAAATGGCAGGATTGCTGCTGCCATCCCAGAGATCCAGGGCTATCAGAGAGAGCAGGTGCTTCTGCAATGAAACTTTGCACCAACAGCCCCTTCCTCATCACACTCCTCATGCCTTGCCAATCACCTCCAGATGCTCCTTGTTAGACTAAACAAGAAAAAGAGGGAGCATGTCAGCCCCTCAGCTGCAGTTCTTGATGTGGGAGCTCCCCTTCTCCTCCAGGGAAAATAAAGCCAGTGGACAGATGTATCCTGGGGGCTCTCTGATGAACCACCCTGGCCTGTTCATCTTGATAGGGGGAGAAGAAGGTGGTAAGAGCTGTTTCCCTACAACACCATCTTTTATCTAGGTGTGGGAAAGAAAACTGGTCATCAGAAGCTGGATAAGGGAAATTAATTCTCCCATGCTTCTACTTGATTCACCTTCTTCCATCTGTCCTCAGGAAAATCAAAGGACAATGGTTTCTATAGACTCCAGTTGTGTATTAATGATACTCTTAAAAAATTGCTGCAGTTTCTGACAACAGAAAATTTTACCATAACTGCCCCAGGCAATTCTCTGCTGGACACGGGAGTCTCTGCTCCTGGCCAGCAGCAGCTCCTGCTGAATGCAAACCATCAACTACAGAAACGTGGTTGCCCATGTCAGGAAGAAGTCCTACAAAAATGTTAGTATTTAGCAATGGACTTCTCATAGTCAGTTAATTATCACAGCAGAAGGCATTTTTATTTAGCCAATTACTAGATGACTGAGGCTAGCCACATATTCCTTTATTATAATGTCCTTAAAAAAATATTTCCTTTAAACAAGGTAGCCATCATTATCTGTTAATTTACAACTTTAGCTTACCACTTCTTTCATCGATTTTCTACCTATAGAATATTATAGGGGGCAGGAAGGACTATTCCCAAAGGTTCACAAATGGTCTCCCATCCCTTCTAAAATGTCCACATTCAAGATGAGAGATTGAATAGCATTTGGGGTAAGAATCTCTTTAGCACTTAGTCCAAAGATGGTCTTTGGACCACAAAATCTTCAGTGGTAATAGATGAACTAAAAGGTTTAATGGATGGCTTCCATTTTACTCTGTGCCAAAGGGAACAGGTGGTTTTACATCCACCATCTACACTTTGCTGAAAGTGGTTTAGAATTTCCATTTTAATCAATGCATAGTTTTTATCAGTGCTCTTCCCAAGCCCACAGCCATTATATGGGGAAATTTGATTATTTAAACCTGATTTTGAAATGCTAAATCATTGTCTGGGAAAGGCAAGCCCCTGTGAAGTTACACAGATTATTCTGCAGCATCAGTAACAGACTACTATCTAATCCTCAGTATTTTTTTTTTGTTTTGTTTTTCAAATAAACCACATTTCATAGAGAGGTTGGAGATTGGAGGCTTAGCAAACATTTGTGTGATGTTTTTAGGAAAATCAACACCTTGGTGCCTTCTTTGTGCAGCTTTGGATTTGAAATCTCACTAGAGAGGCAGTTTGGAAGGATAGTAATTGTTTAATTAGTACTTCTCTCAGTTAGCATGTGGAGTTAAAGATCCACAAGTAGGTATGTATCCAAGAAATTCTCAGGAGAATTGCCTACCAGTAACTGAATATGCAGAAGTTCAGAGAATCACTTGTCCTCCTTGATTTTATCTTCTTCAGAGAATTAGCAAAAACAAATGCAAAGTCAGCAGGACTAAATGCTCTTCTACTTTCGTACTCAAAGAGTACAATGTTTAGGCAACCATAAAATCACTTTTTTTCCTATTCTTAAGCTCCATACATGCTCACCTAGGAACATATGGAGATAGAGTATGTTCTGACAACAACAGTAATACTGTTAACCACAAAAGGTCAACACGGTCCTACTTAGGCATGCATACAGGTGGTCCAGGCATCAAAACTGTTAAGGACCAACAGCTGCTCAGAACCCTCAAAAAATCAGGATCTTGCATACAGATTTGCAACCCAAAGCTTACATATCAACTCAGATACATGGAGACTTTCACAGCTTCCAGGGAAACCACCCTCTCTGGCAGATTATGACACATGCCTTGTTTATTCAGCCCACAACTACTACTTTGCAAAACAGCATACTGCAAACAGGCAGTCTTGGTTAGAAAAGGGAAATCCTGCCTGCAACTCAGTAGTTACTAGCTGTTTTGAAATGTTACTTCAAGGACTCCAAAGAACTCTATTAGTTTGATTCATTAGAGAATTTAGGCATAACTAAGCCAAGCCACTACACTAAAAACTACAAGTCACTTCTTCTTCTTATTGTTATTCTATTGCTTTACAACAAATCCATTTTTTCCTAGTAATTGCAGTAGGTTTGCTTATGGAGGGCTGTTTCTACCTTTTCCATATAGGTTACCATACTGGTAGGAGCAGTATTACTCCAGCCTCTACTTCACCTCTAGCAAGGACAGCTATGCAGGCAACTGCTTCTGCCCCACTGAGCAAGGAAGATGTAAGTAGCAGTTACCTGGAGAGGAAACAAATGGTATCTCACATCTTTCCTTCTCCTTTCCCTACAACAACAATGACTTTCCTGTGCTGGCCTTTGTCCTCAGAATAGAGAACTACAACTTTGCCTTCCATCTGAGATGCCTTGAGCCATCTTTCTGTGTATAAATACTTGAAAGCAAGACGGCTCAAAGTAAGCATATAAAAATCATCAAATCTTATATGCCAATAATGTACATGAGTATGCAAACCAACCAACAATTTCTAGTTGAAAATAATCTATGGCAGAGCCAAACTCATTGTTACACTGAGAGGAGCCATGCTAAGGAATCTTTCTCTGTAATTCATAACAAGCCTGAAGAACAAAATCATCCAACATCCAGGGAAACATGACTTTCAACAGTGTTAACAAGATGAGTTTATGTCAGTTGTAAGTAATTTCATTTTCTGGGAAAATAATTCCATTTGTCTCATGCACAGGACAACAGAGGGATGCAGGTATACCTGAAGAAAGCTGATTCTTTGCATTCTGAAATGAGTCAGTAAGAAACTAGTCAGAATCACAGAATAGTTTGGGTTGGAAGCAACCTTAAAAATCATCTAGTTTCAACTCTACTGCCGTGGGCAGGGACATGTTCTACTAGACCAGGTTGCTCAAAGACCCATCCAGCCTGGCCTTGAACACTTCCAGGGAGGAGGCCTCCACATCTTCTCTGGGCAACCCATTGCAGTGTCTCTCAACACCCTCCTCTTTCAGCTTAAAACCATGAAAACCAAGGACAGTTGACTGAGTGAGGACACACACTGTGTTTGTACCAACTATATTCTATCTTCCACCTGTTTAGATGTAAATTCAGTATTCCGGGTCCAAGACCACTTGCTGCCTAAGGAAATAACATTAAATCATGAGTAAGCACAAGAAAGCTGTGGAGGGAGAAGGGAGGGATGCCAGCTGCACAGCTTGTATACTAATCCTTATCAGACAACTCTCAGGGCAGGATAACTGTTCTCTCTTGCTTTCTTAGCTGAAGGTAAGGTACCTTTACTGGGAGTTAGCTGTGGACAAGAGGGAAATAATGGTAAAAGAACAAATAGTATAAAATGCTGGAGAAGCATGTGGCAGGGGAACTCGTCTACTCAAATATTCAGCAAACAGAGAGATTTTTCCCCTGCCAAACTCCCCTTCCCAAGCAACCCTCCATAGCAGCTTTCTAATTAGCAGTGATGGCACTGGTGTGGGAGGATGAGCCTGCCTCTGAGTTCAGCTCTGCCCCATGGCAGAGGCACCTATGCACCAGTTTTCTGCTGATCATGGAATAGAAATAGATTTAATCTGGGTACATATGTTTTTGTTAGATTCATTTTTCATGTACTGAAAAATGTAGGAAATGAAAAATGTAGGAAAAAACAAAGATGGCTTCATAGAAGAAAGAGCTTTTCATTACAGTTATTGTTTTTAGAAGAAACAAAACCATTTAGGAAAGCCCACTGTTGCAGGTTTACATAATGAGCCACACACCTAAATACAAAAAATAATGCAAAGGACAGAGATTTGGTAAAACTGCTAACATGCAATATTGTAATGCAACAAGGAATCAGTAGTGATTGCATATTTATTCACACAGAACAAAAACATTAGTATGCCAAAACTGCACACATTATTGTAGCAAACACAAGGAAGCAGGATCAGACCCAAAGATCCTACACTCTAACAAAAGCATGCATTTACAAGTATATCATTAAACCAAATATTTATCTTGCAAGTGAGAGATGTCACCCAAGCAAGCTTAATTCTAGTTTTCTTTCATTTCAGAATTTTTACTAGCTAAGAAAAAAACAGGACACAATTCCTGTTCTTCCCCTCTATTTCTGTTCACACCCACCCTGTTCAGCTCCTGCCCCCTCCCCCTTATTTTTTTTTTTTTTTGTATTCTATCCATCTTGCTTGCTCTTTCCCTCCCATGCTCTTGGTCCCGTTGGATCTCAGCTCTGATTACCCTCATCCTATCTGTTCTCTCTTCTCCCATGCAGCAGTCCCCAGTTCTCCCTCCTCTTACTCCTCCAAAGACTACTTTGCCTACATTCTCTTCCACCTATGTTTGCCACAATGGCTTTTCCAGCTCCCTTCCCCTCCCAGTTCCCCAGAACTCCCCTGAGATTCCTGCACCCAACCTATCCCCCCCTCCACAGGCAGTCACAGCTTTCCTTCAGGCTGCAACAGCAAGAGCTCTGAGAAGACAAGGGGAAATAAATTCTGGCACTGCAACAGGAAAAGATTAAACACAGAGAGTAACCAGTTTGGACCCCCAAAGCCCCAAGATAAAGTGTATTCAGCTGACTGAGCATCAAAATACCCAACGGGACAGAACATGCTGCGTGGACACAGAATCTTCACAGCCCTAGAGCAACATGCACAAACTTATTTAGGCTCCTACCTAAAAGTTTGCTTCCCAGTCTACATCTTGTTAGAAGACTGAATACCTTTGTGAACTTGGCCATTAGGTTCTGACAAATCTGGCTGTGTGAGCTAGCTTAGATTTTCAGAGGCTCACAAATTAACCAAAATTGGGGAACTTAACATAGTTAAGTAAATGTAGACAGAGCTTGATGCCATGATAAATTTCAAGTCTCTGCTTGAAAACAGTCTAGAACTTCAAAAGAACAACAGGTATGCATTTATTTCAAGATAGGCAAAACATCTTTACTCCTTAAACTCATTCACAGAAATGGACAAGCTTACTTGAAACTCTCCCACAATGCAGCCTAAGACAGATGCTTGGCTTGAAGAATTTCACTTCAAATACTTATCATTTGGAAAGTTTCACAGAACTTAAAATGAGGTCTCTATAACAGAAAGCATCAGATTACACTATCTTCATTCATAATTAGTATATACACACTCAGCTTTTTAATTGCTTTTTCCACATTCTAGCCATTAGAGCTACTGTAAAAGCATTACTCTTGAAAATTTAGTTGTTGTTTTATGCCAGCACTATTTTGTAGTGCCAAGGGAGCACAGGTCAGCCCACCAGGTCTTTTAACAGATTCGATACCAGCTTTGCCAGAAGGCACAGACTGTGCTTCATACAAAAGATTCTCTGTGTATCTCCTCCTAGGTTTCTTAAAAATATTTGGAAAGGATTATTCAGAAGACTATTTCACCAAGATGAAGCTGGTAAAGATGTGTGTATGTGGGCAAATGCTGCAAGCCACTTGAAACAGAAAAGAATTAAACAAGAATATGTTTCCTTTTTGTCTGATTTTTCTGTGACCACTCATTTTGAGAATTCTTGGCTCCCCACTGATATGAGTGTGATTTGATGGTGCTCAAAACAGCACACAACTGGCTTCTACATTTCAAAACCGAAAGTGATTATTTTGTCTGTCTCCCGAGGGACAAACTTCAGAGAAGAAAACGTAGAAGCAATTTAAGAAGTTATCTGTGTATGTCACATACTGAACTTTATCATTCAGAACTCCATAGAGCAAGAATTCCAAATCAAGAATTACTGGATTTGTAATGTTTTTCAACATTTTCAGCATTTGACAAGGCTTGTTGGATGGAAAAGGCACGTTACACTAACCCAAAATTTCCACTAGTGTTTATTTTCATGTTAAAAAAGCCATTGGCTTCCAACCAATCCTTCAGGACCTTTACATTATTATTGTTGTTGTTGTTGTTATCATCATTTAATTCCTCCAACCATCAGTCAAAACCGCTGTGCAAGGCAAAGCTGAACTGCCATACAACTTTTTGCTAATGTCACATTTTGCTAATTTTTGCTCTGCCACATATTCTTAAGAAAAACACTGGAATAATTTTTAAGTTGTTACGACCTGGCCTATATTGCTTGCCTTCTACAATGTCAACATAAATCTCAAAAATCATGATTCAACCTCTGAAAGAAATTGTTGGATTTACTGGAACTATAGAAGATACTTAAAAATGGGTCACCTGAGCACATTCATAACTCTCTTTTGAGATAGATGTTACAAGCTTATGTAGCTTTAAGATTAAAAAAAATGACCAAAGAGTCACCTCATGGTCTTTCTCAGGTAATCTCTTCAAACAATACAGGATATTTCAGCAGCCTCTACAGTTCTTTGAAGGCTATGAAGATTCTGTGAAAGTAGTGCAAGTAAAAAAAATAAATGAATAAAACATTTCCAGTAACATAGGATTGTCTTTACTCAGAGTTTCCTTAGTCAAATTTTTTAAAAATAGGTTATAAAGTCTGCTAACTATGAGTACAGAACCTCATTCAGTCAATCACAGCACTGAATCCACTCAGAATAAACACTACCACTACTGGTAAATGTACAATATTCTTTTTAATACCATTTAGTTCCTTATAAGAGCAAGGGCATAATTAAGGTTCTTGATGCTGAACTATGCAGAATACTCATGTTTAAAGGAGGCACTGTCAATTTTTCACATTGCTGGATGAAGCATAACAAAGATTAATGAAGAGCTTTGTCACAGTCTTCTAAAGAAGTCTAATAGCCTGGGAATCCTGACACTGAGCACTGTCAAGGTTCTCCTGCCCCTCTGCTCTGCCCTGGTGAGGCCACATCTGGAATAATTTGTCCAGTTCTGGGCCCCTCAGTTCCAGAAGGACAGGGAACTGCTTGAAAGAGTCCAGCACAGAGCCACCAAGATGATGAAGGGAGTGGAACATCTCCCTGATGAGGAAAGGCTGAGGGAGCTGGGGCTCTGCAGCTTGGAGAAGAGGAGAATGAGGGGTGACCTCATTAATGTTTATAAATATGTAAAGGGAGAGAGCCAGGAGGATGGTGCCAGGCTCTTCTCAGTGATGTCCAATGACAGGAGAAGAGGCAAGGGATATAAACTTGAGCATAGAAGGTTCCATATAAATACAAGGAAAAAAATCTTCACTGTGAGGGTGACAGAGCACTGGCACAGGCTGCCCAGGGAGGCTGTGGAGTCTCCTTCTCTGGAGACATTAAAAACCCACCTGGACACGTTCCTGTGTGACCTCCTGTAGGTGACCCTACTCTGGCAGGATCACTCAGTGATCTTTCAAGGTGCCTTCCAGCCCCTAACTTTCTGTGATTCTGTGACAGTCAGAAAAGTTAATCTATTTTTATCTCTATCACACATAGCACTCTGCTTTCAGGAGTCTGTTCCATGAATCCAGCCTTCCCATATGCTCACAAGTACCAATCCAGAAGAGGCAAAGCAAAAGAGACCAAATGCAGTAACACACTTTTACAATGATGAGAGGAAACAGGACATTAAAATTACATATTCTCATTTGTTCAACACAATAACTTTACATTGAACTATTAATGTTTTCACATTATGTAATATCTGTGCTAATGTGACACATAATCCTCTTTTCTTTAGGAAGCTCCAGAAAACACACTTGTTGATTCACACCTGAACGGAACATTCTTGAATAAAACTGATATCCATAAGTGTGTGAATGTGCAACAAAAACCAAATGAAGTGGATCCCAAAAGAGCAGCTTACTTATTTTTGCATCTGAATTTCTGCTGAGCTTATTCAAAATGCATCCCAGTTTCAAAAGATCTCACAAAACAGCTATAACACTTGTGCAGGGATGCCATTTGTATTAGGTAATAAAACCTACCGAGTTGTAAGATTTTAATTCTCAGTATTGGTATTGCGCAAAGACTTAAAAATAGCTTTTTATGATATCTGAATGAGATGAAATGAATAACCCCAATAAATATACAAAAGGGGTTTTCTCTTAGTAGCTCTGTCCTACTTTTAAAGCTTCTACTCTAACAGCACTGCTATTCTCTACCTCCCCAGTAGCAGACTGCACAGTTTTCTCCTGTCTTTGTAGCATGGCTAATAAGTTCTGGGTTAGAGCAGCTTAGACCTCAGGCTACTAGCATGTTGAAATCAATTATGCAAAGCCCATTCATTTTGATACAATGTACTAAACTGCTGCTGTCACTGCAGTAGAATGGCTGCTCAGATTGGTTTCTAAGGTCTCACCCCCCCTCTTCTTTTTCATCATTACAATGTCTTCATCCCCAGCCAAAGTTGGCATTCTTTGTTAAATACTCTGCCTCCTACCTAGGATGCAATGCTCACTTCAAGATTAATCAAAACTAACTCGAAATTCCAGTAGCAATGAAAGATGAAAATATGAATTCTGCACATAGTATGAGTTTTACGTGCAATGAGATTAAGAACCTACTTCATTCAGTATATGAAATCAGTAATTTGGTTACAAATGACTATTCCGAGATTAAAGAAAGAAAATTCTCTAAAAGTGTCAGATGCACAAAATAAGAAGCCCTTCTCTAACCTTTGTTTTTAAATTGATGTGTTTATTAGCTGGATATTGTGATATAATTATTTGCATGTAAATTTAGGATGTAGGTGGATACCCTAGAGTTCTTAGAAGTGGAAGCAGCATTAGCTATCTCAGATTGCTTGTAAAACTTATTTTTACAACATATTCATTCCAATAGCAATCATAATTCTTACATGACATGACTATTTGTCACAGTAGAACAAGGAACAATAGTAAAAAAAAATAAATTCTAAAACAAATATTACTAAAACACATTCAATACATTCAAGAGACACTGTGACTGAGCACTGTACATAAGCTTTTTAAAGACACCTGAACCAATCCATTACTTTAAAGACACTGCAATGGGTGGACTTCTCAAGATCTTCAACTTGTAACACTAGTAGGAAGGCTTTTTCCTTTTTTAAATAAAGTGAACATTTGTGTGTCCATTTTGTATGCTGATTCAGCTCAACAAAGGGTCAGACAGAAACCAGAAAGGAGGAGGGAGCAGGACTACCCCTTTTGGCAGCAGCAAGCCATTTCCTTGGCACAGTCAGCTCATGCAGCTTCACATCCTACTTTACTAAAGGATGTGAAAAACAACATGAAAATGTACTAACGCCACTGAAGTTCATGAACTTACCGTATAGGATCCAACATTACTTTTTACTTAGAAAACAACAGCCCTTGAAATTGTATTTGAGACCATGAAAGAAGTACAAAGTAGCAAAAGAATCACAAGTGGTTCACATGTTGCCAGGGAGATAAATTCAGAAAGAAAGAGGAAACAAAGCCTCAGTATAAAAATGTGAGGTACTAATGTGGAAGGAGGGGAGAAATTTTCAACTTGAAGACGCCGAGCTTATCCTAAAGTGTTGTACAAACAAAGGACGGGCAAGAACCCCTCAGAAGAGCTGTCAACAACAAAGTATTAATACTTCACTACAAAACTAAGAGTGTATTTCCAGGTCTGTTATTTCTGACAGCAAAGTCAATTTAAAAAGAATCTGACTTCCCTCACCCTTTCTCCACCTTCCTTCCTTCACCACCCTGTGCACAGCCTGTAAAATGCCAGGTATGAGTGCTCAAGGTATACATATAAGGCATATTGCCCCAAATTTAAAAAGACAAAGAAATCCTTCTAATTAAAATCAGTAACTGTGACAGAAATACTTTGCAATAGTAGGAATGATACAGCATGTGAATACAGAATAGAGAAATGCTTGAACCAAGTCATACTTCACAGAATGAAAGGGTGTGAAGTTACAGAGTTATTTCTCCCTAAATATTCAGGCCTGAGTCTCAAAGGCTCCATTTCCATCCAGCTCCTGTACAGGTGAGCACGCAGCCCTCACTACTCTGATCCTAACTTACCCCTTCACAAGAGCATGTGAGAACCAACAAACAGAAAACATGGAAACTATCCATAAAAGAAACAGTTGGTGCACTGTCACTTTTAGCCCGCATGCTATCAATTACATACCATCCTAAAACTTCAGAGAAGTTTGGGAAATAAAGTTGCAACAAGCCAAGGGAGAGCTATGTCCACCATAAACATCACAGGAATGTAAACATAGTGCAGTGTAAATGCTGTGGGTGCTGGCAGAATGCTAACATTTCAATTTCTGCTCTGCTGCTGCAGGACTGGCTTTCCAGTGCTTGCAAAAGTTGTTCCTTCCCCATCTCCCAGCCTCCTCTAAACCCCTTCAATTCAATCTCAAACTGCAATGATCATTAAAAACAATGAGTATGTCTGGCGCAAGTAAACGTGCCTCGACTATCAATGCTTCATTAAGTACCTGGCACTGGGTCCATCATATGGGATTCTTGACATGGAAAGAAAAGCTTTAGAGCTCACTGAAAAATACGAGCTTTACATATAAAGGAGTTAAAAGGTTCTTATTTGCCTAGCAAATAAGAGGAGGATAAGTCCTTCGTGACAATGTTGATAGTTTCATCCTCTGTATAAGCTAATTTTCCTATTTAGATACCACCTTTTCCAAATCACAGATAAATTAAGTCAACTTTAGCTAATGTGGTAATGATTTGTAGTGAGTGGCAGAAATTCCCCTGTAATTATGCATGAATTGATGTGTGATTTCCTAATGAGCTTAAGTGAAGAAATCATCATTTTGTGATAAATGCTTTATTTCTTAAAATGCTTGTAACACATTTCTAATAAATTTAATCAAGCAACTCACACTCATGTAACATTTACAGTTATTAAGAGTGCAGTCTTTTACATTGCCTTGTAGCTTTGGCTGATTGCTGTATATTAAAGTTTAGCATTTCATAAACACAGTTATAACAACCATTATGTAATTTTTTCCTCAGAAAAAAGGAATTATTTCAGTTTGAAGTTAATTTACATGCTGTATTAGTTTTGTGCCTCGAAGGCAAAATTCTTTCATCATTTACATATGGAGGTACACATTAGGAAATGAAATCAAGTGCTTCTGCCTTTCAGGACACACCCTGTCCCTCTACATGTCACGTGAAGGACAGCAATATCTCACTACAGAAAGTTTATTACTGGATTTCCAATTTAAAAGATGTCCCAGAGTACAACTGCTTCATGTCTCTGAAACATCCTTGATCAGTCTCCTTTAGTTCTTCCAAATCCTCTGGCTGAAAACCACATTCAATTTGGTAGCAGAACTGAATTTCTGTGGGAGCTGGAGAGGAGTAAAGGTGTCTAAAATGACCTGAAGACATCTTATCTTATGGTTTCTTTACTAAGAAGTTTAGCTCAGATCTTGCCTTCTATAGCAAGCTGCTATAGGGAATGGATGACTGAAGTGAGTCATAAATCTAGAGAATTCAGTCAGTTGCCACATCCTTAAAGACTAGGAACCGAACACTTCCTACACTTCCACATATTTTGGTGCTGGAATTTAGCTATCCCACATGTACCACAAGGGTTAGCAACTTCCTAAAAGGACATATGCCTGGCCAATGGAGCCTTCAGCTCTGCTCTGCTTCCTCACAATCTCTTCACCAATCACTTCTTAAAGCTTCAGGGAAAAAAAAGGTAAAAGAGAAAACCTGTCTTGGCATTCCACAGCTGTAAGAAATTTTTGTTTGATTTCACATCACAAATAAGAATTTCATATAAAGGGAATACTAAACCCAAAATGGTGAAGCTGGCCAGTTCCAAATCAACACTGGATCAATGTTAAATGGTACCAGCTGTAAATCTGAGGTGCCACAGCTCCTTACATGATGCTATCCCTGAGCTAGAAAGGAGCATTCAAAGAACTACACATTTGCATTTCAGAAGACAAGACGAGATGGTAAATGTATCAAGTATATACAAATGTTTATTTTGATTCTAGGGTGGACTGGAGCCACTTAGATTCAAGTTAACATGAAGAATACAGTCTAAAAATAAACCTGTACTGCTATCTTCTTCTCAATAAGAAAAAAAGAGGCTTGGAATAACTACTTGAGCACCTGAGTTCCCTGGAACACATCATTAATGCATAATTATCACTGACTACATTGATTTTGGTTTGAACTTCACAACTTAACAGTGAATCCAAATTCCAATGATCTACATACAAAAGGATTTTATTACATCTTCAGTTCCCTTAGGATGCTTACAAGAATTGCAGATCAAGTGTATCTTAGCAAATCTCTCTCTTAAGAGCCTCTTCTTATAGCTGTTAATAAATCTAGATGATAATCTTTCCATCTTCCCACCTGTTCCCACATGAGGTAAAAAAACTGAGTGACAGTGAAAAACTGAAATCCTCTTCCCTGACCACATATTCCTTCCTCCCTGATCTTCAGAGGCATTCTTCAATTTTTTTCCCCCCACTCCGATATAAAGTTGAATCAATGAAGGGAGAAAAAAGCTTCAAATTCCTCTGCCCTACCAACCCATCCTTGCCAAACTCTATCCTCCCACAGCCTAATTCAGAGCACCTAACCATCCTTCTCAAAATATCCAACCTCCTCCTCATCTAAGTTACACTACGTGACTCTATTTCTTAAAGTTTTTGTGCTACAATAAATAACAATGCTAAAGAGTAAAAAATTATACATTGATCACATAGGCTGGGATTTTCAAAGGAGGAAGATGTTGAACTTCCACTGGATTTCAATAGGAGTTGGGCTTATATTTGTTTTACATGCATCTGAATATCTCATGTCTAATATATCAAAGATATTTTGTGGGAAAGACAGAAGAAATGAGTTTTGGAAAAAGTCAGTGTAGCAATTCTATTCAGAAGAAAGATAAGTGAGTATTAATGGATGTAAACACTCAGGCTTCAGGAAAATCAAACATTCCCTGATTTTCTTCACTTTAAGGCTCAGTGCACAGCTTTCTTAATTCCACTGCTTGCTTACAGCAAAATACTACCTTTCGTTATAAAAGTTAACAAAGCTTCAACTTCTTGAACCTCAAATGTCAACATTTGCATTATTTTTCCACAGCTGTGTGTGCTATTCCAACTGGCTCACACTTAAATGTTACAAAAAAAAACCATCAAAAAAGCAAACAATACATGCACTATTAAAAGCTGTTCAAAATCTCACTTTTCTGCTGCAAAGTTCTTTTGAATTTTAAATTCTTTTGAAGTCATGTATACTCTTCCTTGCTCTGAAACGTTTACTAAATTTGAACAAATAAAGACCACTTTTTTAAGTATGTAAAGGACAGGACATTGCAATTTGCTTTTTCAATTAAGTACATTAAATATTCGATAGTCCTCACTTAAAATAAAGACAATACACTATCTTTACACCTTTTGTTGCACACAACAGAGTCAGAGTCTGTTAAGCCAGAGTCTCTCTCTTAAAAACACTGTTTTTCATTTAACTCTTCATTTATCTCTGTACTTATAACTATTTAAATCAGTTTTGTGGATTTAAAAAAATTTTTATGGGTCTACCAATAGTGTTTCTCTAGTCTTATATCCTGTTTATGGGATTAGTTAAAACAATAGTTACCATTCAGATTTTGGTGTAAAAGGCATAATACCATCACATCATCAGGCGATTGTAGAATTAACATTATGTTTTCTCAGTCTAAACTCACATCCTGTAGTAAAAATGAAACATAGCGTTCATATGATCAGGATCTCAGGTTAATTAACCAAAAATGTTTTATAATTTTACCGGGCCATCTCCATTTTATTAATGTTATTTGCACTTTCCACTGAGCTGTAAAAATAATGAACAATATAAACTCTATTTTTTTATGTTCTTCTCAAGTGTCAAACCTAAGTCATAACATCACTAAAACACACAGACCATTTTTAGTGACAGACTGTTGAGCTACACACTTTTTTAGTTAATATAGATGAGTTTTCTAAAATGGAAAAAAACCCATGCTGTTTCTCCTTTCTATAAATATCCTGCATTCTAAACTCATATGTGTACACAATCTGTCAGGTAGTAAGGGATAGTTGTATATATATTGTATATATATATTGTTCATTGTTTACGTATAGGCTAACTAATTTTGGAATAGTGCTACTCATGATGGCCAGCAGACAGTAACAGTAATATACACTTCAGTCAAGTTAACATCCTTGCAAATTTTGCCCAAATCTAGAAGTACTGCAGCTAAGGAGTGTTTGCTGATTGACTGGCATGCCCCATATCTGCAGTGAACACCTGCATGAGCAGGTATAAACCAGAGACACCACAGCATAAGGCTGCTCCTCACAGCTCCAGATGGAGACAATGTTTCAGTATATACTGAAATCAAATAAATTCTGAAATACCTTTCAAAGCAAGGACCTCTGTCATCAGCTCAATTATCTGTAACAGCACATCCTATTTCAACCATAAAAGAGGACAGAGAGATTAATACTAAAATACTAGAGCAATTAATACTAAAATACTAGAGCAGTAGGCATGACATAAAAGCATAAATGTTTTAATATACCAGCATTACCTGTGGCAGTGAATATTTTTATTGTAACTGATAAATTTCACTTTATGTTGAACTATATTGGCATAAAAAAAAAGGCATGGGATAGATGGGATGTACAAAAACCAAGTACACTACTCCCAAAACTGTTTCCAACAGTAAGCTGAGGTTCTTTGGATGAGTTAGTGGAGACTTTCTATCAGTCACGTTCTTGAAAAGTTAGTGCTATTAAATTAATAGTGAATAGTACACTTTATCCCCCCAACCCCAAATCACAATCCCACTCCAGCATTTCCCAATAAATAATACGTAGTTACAGGAACCCACTGAAGATTAATGAGCACACTGAAATGTAACCACACACCCTGTTTCAGTGCCACTTGGAGTCAAAATTATGGCATAAGCTCACAGGCTCTGCATCCCAGGAACCAGTAAGCAGTGCCAAGGAATCCTTGTTAAGTTATAATTACAAGATTTCTGTTTTGCCAGCCACTTTGGGGGCAGATGCATGTGATCTCAAGATGCCAGCTCTTTAGTATTAGATGGAAACAGGACCAGATAATTAATTAAAATTAGATAAATAATGAAAAATTGAAATATTTTCCATAAACTGCTGGCATTTTCCAATGCACCATAGCTACAGTCTGCCCTACACAAGCCTGCATGTTTCTGTAATTAAAGTTTTACAGAAAAAGAAGAAATATATTTCTTAAGAAATAAATGTTGGTATATAAAAGCATAGAGATATATCAGAGTAAGTGCAGTCCAGCTGTCAGCATTAGATGAAATGTAGTTTAGCTAGGTTTTAAAACTTAGTTCTGTTTTTGTCACATTACTTTCTTTATATGAATATATGATATTTTAAATAAATTTAGAGTTATAAAGGGAATAACTTCCCTGCCCCATGCAGCAGTAGAAAAAAGGCTGACTGCAGTAACTTCCATTTTCTTACGTATAGTAAAACACTCCTACTAATAATGACTGACAAAGGCATAGAGAAAAAAAAAATAAAAGACACTTTTGTAAAGTTTGTGAAGAAGGGGGACTTACCAGTTGTAGAATTCCTCTGGGTATGACACAGGTTGCTGCAGACATAAAGCCATTAAAAGTCCTTGCTTCAGGGTTCTGAAAAATAAAATATTCATGGTGTATAATTTTGCATAATTTGTTTAGCTACTGAAGCACAGTTTAGTTCCTTGGTGCGCATCTACAAAGAAAAGAATGAAGGAAAGCACAAAATATTTCCCAAAAACTAAAGGTTTTTTACTCTTACGTTGTGTGTTGTGTATGACATCCAAGTGCATACAAACCAGTCCTAGAGGTAAACACATACATGTAGATGTCAATACCAAGCAAGGCATCTTTAATACATTCAGTGTTAGGTTCTTGTGCTTTTGTTCATTTGGTGAAGGTCCTGACCTGCCCTGAGCCACATGCTGTACTCTCAGTACTATATCTGAATTGGACATAGTCAAGCTCCAGATTCAGAAGCATCTTCCTCTGTATTCCCCAGCTGCAGGCTAGTTTGTACTTGCTTGAACACTCTGAACACAAAGGAAAACCACAACTATAAAGAACCCAAGAAATGTTGTGGATAGGTTATTGAAAGCTATTGTTTTTTCAGCCTGACTTCCCTTCCACTGAGCTAAATCTAATCTGAAATGAACTGAGCAAGTTTAAAACACAAAGCCACACACTCTATGTGTGTTCCCATGATAAGATCACATCCTTTTTCTGAAGTTCACTCTGCCCCAAAATCCCAGTGTCTAGATTCAAAAGACCATCACAAAATGAGAACAGTGCTTTTTAGCCACTGCTGTGTGTTTTCAACTCGTTTGCATAATAAAAATGATTGCATGATAGCATTGGAAGACAGGACCAAGGCTTCAAAACCTCACAGTTTAAAGAGTGGCAACACAATAATGAGAGTACTAGTTGGTAAGCTCCATAACTCTTTCACTAACTTTGTGTTTACACTGCCATCTGACTTTTAACAATAGGAAAATCTAATAGAGCAGATCATTAAAAAGAGCAACTTTTTCATACACAGAGACAAAAGGTTACTGACAATATTGCTATATAATAAAATTCTTAATTGTTCTTTCCACTCATACATGTGCAACCCCTTGAAAATGCCAAACAAACATACATAGATACATACATATCAGAAGGAATTTTATAATAAATATTTTGGGACATTATTTTTCCCTATTTATTTTTACAATCTTTTTACAACCATCTATAAGCTATAATAGACCTTATAAATAATGGCTACATCTCATTTCTTTCTTTTACTCCAAACACATTTCACAGGGAGTATGGGCCAAGCAAAAGCTTTTGGATTGTCACACTACTGCATATGATGTGAAAATAAAATACGTAAACGTGCAAATAAAACACATAAAATGCATTACATTTTAGGAAAGAAGTCTCAAAAGTTAATAAGGGAGTTGGGTTCTCCATTTCCCTTGAAAACTAGACCAAACTGAGTATTTGATTACATTTATAACTTTTCAAATATCCTATCTTAGTTCTTATGAAACTCGCATGGAGATATACAGGTAGACAGACAGATATATTATTCTGCTCCTTTATCAACTGAAGCCACAGAAAGCTGCTCCTTTCCTGTCACAGTACCACAGAGCCCAGTACTGGGGGGGGGGAAGGAATGAAAATTACCATTAAAGAGACTACACACACTTGATTTTGAAAGATACATTCTTGAATTCAGATGCTTTTTTATATTGGAAATTAATTCTGTATATTTATTTGCAGCCTAAGTATTCTGATGTAAACCCCACTAATTTTAGTCCACTATGCCAGCTTCAGCATAAGTACATCATCATTATCTGGCAGGACTGATAAGGAGAAAAAAATCACCCATAATTGAAAGGTGTTATGACCTTACTGGTATATACAAAACTGTAAAACAGGAAACCACGTACTCAGTGCAACTCCAAATTGCTTTCTGACCTGCTATCATCAGAGGGAACATTATCTTCTTGTGCAAAATTACTTTCCTATCATTTTTTAACCCACATATCATTTAAAAAGTATGTAAAACAGCTAGGGAGGGAAGACAGTAAGAGAGTAAATTCCTGCAAACTGCAAATTTTCTTCTAAGTCCTAAAGCAGTAGACCAGACTTGACCATTTTCAGGTTCTGCCTTTGTGCATCTAGAAGTTCTGGAAGCAAAAATTACCCGTGTTTGGTCAACAACCAGAACCGTGGGTATTGCCTGCATTTACCATTTGTTTGCAGAAGAACAAAGTGATAGTATATAATGTAACAGTTATTTAAAGCCCTTTGGAAAATCAAGTCACTAATGCTGAGTGTTTCTATACCTCAGGCTATATGAAGACAAGCTAAGTGCTGATTCTGAACTCTACCATTTTGTTTTATTTCACTGCGATGGGCAGGCTGGGAGTTACCTAAGACAACGAATGTAGCCATAACCCTTCTTCATGGTAAACATATAATTTCCCCAGTGATCCAGTAAGCAATAACAAAAAGTTATGTGTAGTACATATAGTGTTTGTATTCCCCAGGGTTTAATATGGCTCACAGTAAAATTGATTTTCTAGAATCTTGCAATAAACCTCATCAAAGTAAATGAAACCCACGCTGGCTTTTTATAAAGTGATTGGATTCAGGGTGATAAATTAACCCTCTCATCAGAGAGACTCCCAATAATGCACTTGCTCGATTAAAGTCCTCCAGACTCTGTTTAGATTTTAATTTTTCTATAGGACTTATTTAACTCTCTCAAAGCTTCCAGCTTAATGCTTGCAGAAGGGATAAAAGCTCAAAACTAGACTTTTTCCTCTCAGAATAAACAGATCAACTAGATTTATATTTGCTGAGCACTTGCTTGACACTATTCTCTAACCTATATAAAAACCTCACTGGTAGTTATTCATATCCTGTGGGAGTGAGGAGGAGGAAAAAAATTATCTTCTCTTTACTAAGAGTTCCTAATCAAACACTAGGAACTGAGAAGGACTCTAAACTTACATACACATGTGAAACCAGCATTTGTAAGAGATGCTACAGCAAAATCTAGTGGGTACCCTGCAATACCCTACAGAAACCTGGCTCACAACAGGCTTTCCTGCATTATCCATACTCAACAGATGATTCTCACCTGAAATGACCAGCTAGACTTGCCAAGGTAGATTATTCCTATTTCTTTGCCAGTCTTTGGGCATTCCAGTTTTTCCACTGTTCAGCTACCATTTCAGCAGGATGCAAAATGTGTAAAAACCCAAAACATTCAAAGTGACCTTCCCTAACATTCCTCAACAGCCCCTAGTGACTTTCTCAAAGAAAAAAGTGTATGATGTCTATTCACAGCTACCGCGCAGTACATATGAAAACTATTTTTGGTGTCATATTTATTCCTAGTTAAATGAAAAAATTATTCATTTAACCAGGAGTAAAACCTCTGAGATTTTTTTTCTCATTTTCCAGACTGTCTAGGGAAAACAGGCTGCAGTAAACAATCATGCCCTATTTTATTCCTACTTCAATGAATTATCATAATAATAATTACTAGCAAAAACATCTGGTTCAGCTCAGCACAGACGGCAAATTCTTTGACACATTGCTTGCATTTCCCCTTCTTCTTAAGTCTCCAGGCTGAGGGTCTCAGGCTTTTTTTAGACCAGTGTACATGCCAACCTCACAGCATGCCTGATGGTACAGATTTATGGAGAGACTGCTGATAACCATAAAATGTTTCCTCTGTTTATTCTGCCTCCAGAAAAAATATGCCTTTGTAATAATATCTCCGCTTTAGACCATATCCCTGCTTTTTATACAGATGACATTTGCATGTAAACAAGTTCTTGCTGTTTTTCCTCACTACTAAACAACAGCCAGGAAAAATAATGTTCCCTTAGACATCATATTTGCCTGTTATTGTAGAATAATCTTAATGTCACTATTTAAGATTTTGAATTAGAAAACGGGCCTATGCAAAAGAAGTAATTCAACTTCCAATTTAATTAATATTTCCACTGTAACAAAAGATTGTTATTTTGTGGGAAAGAGAAGGAATAATTACAAATCAACTCACTTACCATATGAGCCTTTGAACAGTAATGATAATTAACAGTACTGACATTACTGACAGCATCATCCTTTGCACTTCCATAATGTCTTTTATCAGAGGATCCACATTCATGGCTGCTTGAGTTGCTCTACCTCCACTGAACAACACTGGAATGGAGAGGAGAGCTCAAACCCAGCAGTTGTGAGGGTCCAAGCAGCCAGAAGTGTGAAATAGTTGGGAGTTGAGAGGGGACCACAAGCAGTCAGAAACTGCCCACTGTCACAATCTTTGATCAAGGTACAAGGGGATATAAGGCCCTTGTGAGTCTCACTGGATTTTAAGGGCTGATATATATGAAGAAGCCAAGTCAGGGCTGAAAAAGGTTTAAGAAACCACCAGACAAAGAAGAGTATAGTTTCCAGAGTGATTCCGATGCCAGAAGTACAAAGGAGATTTGTGAGAGCCTGGCTTGAAAACAGGTTATTAATATCAAGCAATTTTGGATCCCAAAGTGTTTGAAAAGGTGAATCAATATTAGTCTCATTTCATAAATGGAAACCAGAAGCACCAAGACATTCAATAACATACAGAGCCAGGAGCAGAGTTCAGGGGTCTGGACTTTACTTTCTGACCAGCCCTGCAATGGTCCCCTTTCTGTCTTTTGAAGGATCTACATTAATATAGGCCATTGGCCTGATGGCTAATTCTTGTTTAGCTCAGTGATGTCAATATTTGGTTCAGGTTCCCAGCAATCTGAGCTGGAAGAAAACCTTCCCTGAAGTCTGTGTAATGTCACTCCCAGGACATGGCTTAGGTCTATATGTAATCAGTATCACCTGCTTTATGTCCCTGTTTGAACCACAAATGGTTCACCTTTCTTTCATCTAAATTTATCTCAACTGCCCATGATATGTAAGATTTCAAAGTTAATCATTATAAGCTCAAGTTCATAAAAACACTCTTACATGAAAGAAGCAATTAAAATCAAGAATGTATTCACTTAATAACAAAAGGCCTATACTAACACAAGGGTCAATATATTTAAATTATTTCAGCAAATCAGTGTAGACTTATTACAATATTTTACATTCTTTATATCTTCTTTATAACCTCTTTGTGAACTTTCAAGGTTGTTTCTGTGTCACTTTTTCAAATCTTATAATATTGAACAGTTATCTTCAGCTTGCCATTAAGCATTTAAGAAACAAACGACCCAAATCCCTCCAAATAAAACACAAAATGCTGTCAGAATTTTACTATGAGAGAACTCTCATCCATTATTTCTAGCACTCCGTGGAATAGAATACATTTATGGCTTACAGTATGTGATCAAGAAAATAAGTTCCTGTGACTTTGTATTTGATGAGAATCTTCACCTAGAGAATAACAGAGGCTCTTGTGTACAAGTTGGCTGATCAATATCTAACTGAAGTTTTGCATTAATGGAATGTAACTAGCTTTTTCTATAAAAGATTATGCTAAGCAAGTGAAAATTTTAAATTTTTGAGCTATGATTAATTTGGTTATATTCTGTTTTAAGACCCTAATTTGCAGGCCATACTAGTACAAATAACTCCATGGATTCAAATTCTTAAGCAAATACAGGCTGTGGTATGAAATTATCTGTTCTAAGAAACAAACAAAAAAAAAAATAAAAGGAAATGAAACAGAAATGAAACAGAAGCATGATACAAAACTTGCTGAGACCTTTACTTTCTTGTTCCAGTCCCATGATAAAGATGGTTTCAAATGGCAGACATAAATGTCTATTAATAACAGATGCCAGTTTTACATCAAATTATGAACAAAACCATGAAAGATGGAGGCCAAAAAAGAGGCAAGACCAGCTGATCCAAAAAAAAAGATTACTTTGGTTCTAACTGGTTGTCTGTAAATAATGATTCTTGAACCTCCACGGTTTCTAATAATGCACTTCTGTACACAAAGCATTTTCTCCTGCACTGCCATCATCAGAACATTCAGCATTGCTGAAAATCAGACTGCATTCTAAGTGTCACTTTAGAACCATATTTTAAGCACCTCAGGCTGAAAAGGTATCCATTTCCTCCATAATAAAGGCACCAGTAGCATGGGTGAGTGGTCAAAATGTATGTCTCAAAGTAGGCATGTAAGCCCCAGTAAAACTATCCAGATGCTCAATCACCCTCTCTCTGTCTTCCCCTCTCCCAGTTCCTTTTATTTCTAGAGTCATGTGGAGCATTCACCATTTACTGCAAGGCATTCTGGAATGGAAAGGTCAGGAAGCTGGCAGTGGTGGGACTGCCTCCTCCTAATATGCAATTGTGAGCCCAGCTGAGCTCAGGGGTGCAGGCTGGTGGTTTCATTATCTCTGTAGTTAGACAAGGGCTGCTCCTTCCTGTAAAACTCAGGCTTCCCAGTTACATGGCAAGGAAAGGAGCCAACTGCTCTGTGAGGAGCTTGGCTATGCAGGAAAGTTGCTTCTTTCAGGTACAATGACTGAAGGTAGTGACGGCTACAGCTCTAAAGGCCAGTTCTGTGTCCAGTTCTGGGCCCCTCAGTTCAGGAAGGAGATTGAGGTCCTGGAGCAGGTCCAAAGGAGGGCAACCAGGCTGGTGAAGGGACTCCAGCACAAGTCCTGTGAGGAGAGGCTGAGGGAGCTGGGGGTGTTCAGCCTGGAGAAGAGGAGGCTCAGGGGAGACCTCATCGCTCTCTACAACTCCCTGAAAGGAGGCTGGAGCCAGGGGGGGTTGGGCTCTTTTCCAAGGCAACTATCAGCAAGACAAGAGGGCATGGTCTCAAGTTGTGCCAGGGGAGGTTTAGGTTGGATATTAGAAAGAATTTCTTTACAGAGAGGGTGATCAGACATTGGAATGGGCTGCCCAGGGAAGTAGTGGATTCTCCGTCCCTGGAGATATTTAAAAAGAGCCTGGATGTGGCACTCAGTGCCATGGGCTGGGAACCACAGGGGTAGTGGATCAAGGGTTGGACTTGGTGATCTCTGAGGTCCCTTCCTACCCAGCCGATTCTATGATTCTATGATTCAATACCAAGTAGATGCTTTATGAAGCCTTAGAGTACATCCAGTGAGGAAACTGAATGACAGTATGTGGGAAAGAGTTACATAAGTGGGAAATCAAGCATACAGATTGTTAAATGAAGAGGAGTTTGGAGTAATTAGAGACAGCAATACCCACCTGTGGAGTAGGTCAGAAAAAGCAAAGACCAGGATCAAGCGACCAAGTTCTAACTTGACTATAACAAAGTGAGTTTTCTCAAACTAGAAGAAAAGGTAGGTTGAAGGTGACCTCCCTTCACTGGGAGGTAGAAGCTCCCACTTCTTTGTTTTAATAATGAAGAACAGTAACAGAGTCAGGAGGGAAAGAGTTCCCTCAGTGAAATAAAAGAGAGTCTTCTGTCCTCAGAGAGAGATGAGACAGAAAACCTGGCTGCAGGAGGGCCTTTGGTTTGCACACCAAAGGAAAAGGCAGCTCTGGGAATGCAGAAAAAGCCCAGGAATGCAAGGAGGTATCATCACTCTCTGGCAGAAAAACTCCTACCCATCTGGCAGCAATGGTGCTGGCAAATCCAAGCAGCAAAAGTCAGAGCTCATACATTAATAAATGAACTCACAGCAGCACTCTCAAGCACTCATGACTGCACCATAGGGCTGGTTCTTACCTACAGAGCAAGTGTTAGTAGAAACTTTAATCAGATGGAGGTACATCTGTATTTGTTGGGATATTTATACATTAGGAGCCTTCAATTATCACTAGGTAACATGCACAAGAACCGTCTCTTTATATTACAGTGTGGAACAATGTTTTTACTGATGATATAAAAGTTTGAATTTATTGTCCAGAGAAGGGCTCCTTCTTGGGATTCTCCCCTCCTTTCAAAGAAAACTGGCAGTATCAAGGGATAAGAAAACTGATTTAAGCATCTTGCCAGGACAGGTCTAGGTGGACTGGGAAAACAGTGTTGCCTAATCAAGAAATACAAGGATCAAATCTGCTGAATTAGATTTTGAAATTAGTTGTAAGGCTAATTTTAAAAACAATTCACTACTTATTTTGATAGAAGTTTGCCTGATTATTTCCTAGGGAAGCCATCTGTATTTGAAATATGACATAATAACTTTGAATCAGAAACTATCTTTAAATAGATAAATAATATGCAAATTTCTTCCTTCCCACAGTTGCTCTGATAGAGATTCCAGCAACTTTTCTCAGATGCCCACAGCAGAAAAGACACAAACTCTTCCTTCTCCCCTGCTCTTTCTTCCATCCATAATTTCAGCAGCTCCTATCCAGGACTTTTGGTCCAGGCAAGCTAATGAACTGAACATCAGATTGCCCTATTTGACACTCACTGTCCCAGCTCATCACCCAATAAATCCTTCCTTTAGATTTGAATTTCTGGTAATCTTGCAAGAAACTTTATCTTGCCCACACCTTATTTTTATCCAACACTACTCCACCCCTTATTTCTGTGCACCCAGAGGGTATTTATTCCTCTGCCTCCTACTTACACAAATCTTCCCACAATGACTTTCCTGGATACATCAAATTATCCTAGTCCTCACTGTCTTTTTAAACTCAGTTATCTGTCCTAGCCTACAGTTTCCAGCTGCTCTGCTCTTCTAAACCTGTCTCATGGCCAAACACAAACAAAATGAAGCATTCTCCTCTTTCCTTGTGTATTTCTTTCTGTCAGAGAAGGTCTCCATCTCCTGACATTGTGGAAGCTTTTTAGCAGAAGAATTGCAAAGATTCAGGTGAGAGATAAATGGCTTTGACCCCTTTCCTTAATGCAAACACTCGAAGGAAACCAAACTCAGCAAATGCAGCACAGCCTAACCAAGTACTAAGAGAAAATAGTAGATGCCCTGAACAGAAAACATTTCCACATTGGTCTTGATTATATCTAGTACAGAAAGTCCAGTACAGTTATGTCTAGTACAATATCTCATGCTATGAGACATACTGTGTGCTATACATCTTGCTACACAAAAAGGTGGTGGATTTCCAGTGTTTAAAGCAGGAGCTTTTCTGCATTTTTAATAAACTGAATAATACAGAGGTCATGTCTTCTTTCCTTTTCACTGTGAGATTATAAACTTGAGATACTAAGAATGTGAATATCTGGAAAGCGTTAAGTCCCTTATCTGTCATCTTGGGAATGGACATAAACTGCCATTGAATTCTTCTGTGTCTGCTAGAATGTGCTCAGGATATCAGTGGATCAGACCTATGTAAAAATAAACACATACAAACACTACATCTACCTGCACTTCCTGACTTGCTTCATCAAATTCCCAGCCAGACAGTGCCAGATGAAGAAGTAGAGATACTATTTTTCTTATTAATTTTTCTATTTCAGAAAATGTGGAATACTGAAGATCGTAACTCAGGGGATGGGAGGAGGGAAAGAATAGAAGTATAATGTATCAATGAAATGTAGACAGTTTTTGATTTTTTTGCCAATTGTTGCTAGAATGACAGACGGTGATGTTTATGAAATGCATAATTCAAAGAAAAATTGCCTAGATAACCAAGTTAAAGATGCTTTATCTTTCCTAACAAATATTATGCAGCAATCAGCAAAATCCAAAGTACATAATATGAACTGAAAATGCAAGAAAACAAATCTTTTCTTTTCCCCTAAGTCAACCAATTTTCTGAGCCCAAATAAAGTTCTTGGCTTTCTTTCAAATCTTCACAGCTAATCAATAGCTTAGTCATACCATAAAAAATGATGTATCCATATTCTTCACAATTGACATTTGCTAACTGTCTCCAAGGTCGCATTGATTGCCAGTTGTTCAGTTTACCCAACTCCTGTTTTGAGCCAAATAATATGATCTTTGTTTCATTAATATTTAATAGTAATTCAGATTGTGCCAGATGATCTTAAAGCTCATTTAAATCAGCTTGAAGATAATATTAAGCTTTCTTCTAGTACAATCTATTACCATAAATGATTGTGTCATCTGCATATAAATGCTGAGTTGAATATGATAATGAAGTGCAAAGATTATCAATATAGAATGACAAATGTATCTGATTTAAAATAAATCCTCCAAGGACCCATTTATTCTGTTTTCAGTGGTAAAAGATGCATTGTTTTACTTCAAGTATTCTACAAAAAACATAAAGGATTTGAATAACAAAATATATCATTTATCCTGCGGGAAAAAATAATAAATAAAAATTCCAAATTGTAGAACTTTTTTCAAGTGTGACGATTACAGATCATATAGATCTGTAGAGATTATAATTTTTTGTACAATAGGCCTTGATTTATTCTTATGTTTTTTAAAGAGTGATTACACTGAAGAATGTGTTTTTATTTAGACCAGGTTTAGTTTGGTTTTATTTCTCACAAGGTGGTCATTTAACTTAGTTAATTTCAATTATGGCTGAATGACATGCACAGAAAAGTACCTGAATGCAGTTAGCAGTATGACACCCAAAGCTATTTCTTCTATAGGAACAGCAGCTGGGAGGCCTGCAGGGAAACTCTGCTTGGCAATAAGGCTGCATTTAAAAGAATTAAATTGTCAAATTCTCTAGGCCTGTGGGTTTAATTAAAGTCAGTGGACAATTTCAGGGACAAAAGAAACATTTAGAGCAGTGAGAAATACTAATAAATACATTAGAAAGGGTTAAAAGATGTTGAAAGTAAATGATATAAATTATATAAAATAGCCATAACACTGCACTGTGGAAAACATGACAAAGGGACAGAGACTACTGGAACTCAGCACTTGCTGGAAACTAGGAGAGCAGATACAGCAGATCCACAAGGCTTTCCATTCAAAATCTTCTTGCTCAAAGTTTCAGATGTTTTGGTATTACAGAAGCCACAAAATTTATAATTTTACATATATGAAGTAATCATTGAGCTTGGGTATAGGTGCATATGGAAAAAGATCAAGGCTTATTTTGGCCTCTTAGGATCTCAGCTCAGAAATTCTCAGATTTTGGTCTGGCACAATCATCTGTTGCAATAAACTGGTCATGAATAAACTGGGACTAGAAAGTGAAGGGTTTTATATATGAAATTCTGGAAGAGCCTTGTAAATGCTGTCATGGGAGTAAGACACATAGAAAGCAAGACATACTTAGAGAATGGATTGTAAATTAAATTAAGAGAACTCCTAAACCCAGAAAATTAATTCTGTGATGTGAGTCCCAAAGAATCCAGTCCCCAAGCACATGCAAAGAGTTTTGAGAGCCAACTGGATTGCTGGGTGTCTGCATGATACTTGTATTAACCTCATGGTTCAAGGCTCTTGAGCGGACCAGAAAGGAATTTTTTTTCCTTCCTTAGTCTATCATTTGACTGCTGGAAATGGGATGACACAAAAACCAGGCTGCAACCAGAGTACAGCTGTGTTTCTAGTGACGTAAAATTCTCAGATGAATGGTGTCCTGCTTACACCCAAAGGATTAAGCCATTCATCAGATTTAAGATAAGGAGAACATCTGTCCTCCAAGTCAGATTAGCAGAGATCAGAGGGGGTTTATTTGACCCAACAGTAATTTAGGGCATGATCAGCTTCTTGGGATCACACAAGGAGTAAATTTTGTAAATATTTTGCCAACATACAGACCTGAAAGACTAGTAATGTCCTCTACTCTCCTGCTTTCTGTGTGTGATGCATTACAGATGTAGCTTTTAGACTTTTCCTACAATCTTAAATTTCTCTTAAGTGTTGAGAATTATGATGTCTAGGGACATAAGATGAGCTATGATTCTTTTTGAACCAGTATCTACTGTTGTCTGCCAGAGCATGGGGGAAAAAAAAATTCAGTTGCCCTGATCCTGCTTGCTGGTCCTGCATTCCTACTCACCTACTCAATATGTACATCAGATGAAGTGTTCTCATAATACATTCTTATGCCAGGAAACACAGCAAATGATCCTTTTCTATAGTGGCAGGTCCCAACCCTGATCTGTAAGGCCACATATGCTCTGCAGCTGGTTCACAAATACTGCAGAACAAGAACATTTACCAGTTTGCTATTTCTCTGTGGTTACACTGGTGCCCATAAGAATGAGGGCTGTGGAAGAAATATGGTGATTTGACACCTATCCTGGAGTAAAGACAGTGGGCTAAGGGCTGAAATACCTTTCCCATTCACTGAGCTATGGGGCAACTTTTATGTGATCAACTTTTAGCATTTTTAGCATTTAGGCTTGTAGCATTTTTTTATTTAAAATTTAGGTAATTCCCTTAGGAATCAGCCAGCATACTGATGATAACTTTAATAGAAAAAGTCATGAAAATGAACAATTGCAATTTATTTATGCTCACCATCTAAAAGATTTAGATGGTATAGCATGCAGAAAGGTCAGATCTTGCATAAGTATATGTCTTTCAAATAAAAACTCTCATTCCTGAAACTATATCAGCTCTTAAAGAGCTGATTTTTCTTAAAAGAAAAATTAAAAGAAAAAAAAACAAAAAACAACCGAGATTTTCTTTTGTAGGTTTCAAGTCTACCTGGGTAGACATTAAAATTGCATTCATCTCATGGGTATTTTGTGTCTCCCCTTATATTAGTTTTGTAGATCCCACTCCAAAATCATCACACAGTCCTTTGCACTAAATGGAAGGATGTAAAGGAACCAAAAAACCATATAGATCTTCAAATGCCACACTTCTTCTGTTGCACTCAGAACACAGGATTGTTCCTCTTCTGGCAGCTGGTCTCTTCCAGGGAGTTAAATCAGGGTCTCATTCAGGCACCCATAATCCACAAGGATAACTCACTGACCTGAGTTATAAGGAATTTCTGAACTCAGACTGGCTTCTACGGGTTAGACCCTAATGGTAGATATAACTCAGACTCAAAGAGGAGCAGCATGCAATGAAAAGGAAAGGGGAGCTGGAGAGGGTGATGATAGGACACCACTTTATTGTGACTGGCCTTCCTCCCCAGGTCTTCTGCAAAACTTAAGGGATAAGGAGATGAACAAATGTACTTCTTTAAAATTTTCTCTTTTATGAGACAGATTTCTAGCAGATAGCCAAGAAGAAAAGCACAACTTTTTCTAACTACCATCACATCCAGCTGTGAGAGTTGAGAAGGATGATTTTAGCAGTTGCATTTTCTGCTGCTCAGAAACCTGTAACAAAGAAATCAAGGAGATCAGAGAAAATAGGAGTTGATTAATGAATGAAAAAAAGCTTGATTTTCATGGTAGTGGGCTGGAAACACATCAAGATTTAGAACCAGTCTATATGGTGTTGACAGGAAAAAGGAAGAGCTGGAGGCTGTTTGCAGGGTACAAAATTTCCAGTGACAAAAGGTTAGTGATACTGGGACAATCTAGTAAACTCACTATCAATGTACTTCTAATCCATGCTCTGAATATTTTTGGTACTTTAATAGGCAGCAAGCCATTGTGGATTAGAACAAATATGTGGTGGAAAATTTGACCATGATGAAGAGTGAAATGCTGGGCCATCAGCCTGAACAGCCTTGCTGTAACAGGCCACAGGGGATGACCATCTTTAGTCACTGACCTCTAATGACCACCTGCCAGCACTTCCTTCAAGAGTCAGAACCCACAAAGTTTCAGAAAAAGAAAAAGATGTAAGTTGCTTTAAAAGAATGTCTGTCTGGCAAAGGGTTTGACACTTGTGGGGGTAGCAGACTATACAAAAAGACATGGAGGCAGGACATGCTGGCCTCCCTGAAGACACCAGCCAGAACTCAGAAGACCTTCAGGACTGGGAAGGATTTCAAGGGAATGAGTACTTTTCAGGTGAGTGTTATTGGTCATATGTCAGCAATTCTCACATACTCTGAGTGACATGGACCCATTTGTCTTGCACCTAACTGAGCAGAGCTGGACAGAAACCAAACAGTCACCAGTGCCACTTTCCCTCTCATTCCCAGAACAGAGTGCTTGCTGAGGTGAAACTAGGCATGGGGCTTGGATGCTGCCAAAGCTGACTTTTAGTCTAGAAGTAGTTCAGGTGGGGCTGGGTCTAATGCAGCTGAGAAAGAAAAAGGGACAAAGGACTGGGGGAAAAAAGAATCTATGAATTTTCTATTTATTAACCACTTGAGCTACAAAAAAAAAAAAAAAAGCAAAGGCTTCATCTCAGCAAACAGTGACATGAAAGAAGAGCTGTAAGTGGCTGCTAAATGAAATGCAGATAATACCATTACAAGTAGGAGAAATGTGTTGCTGTACCTCCATTAACTTTCTCTTATTCCAAATTGCCTACAACAGGTGGCAGAGTCTGGGAGCAATGTATTTTGTACCTTGCAACAGCTGTGAAGAGAGTACACACTGAAATGTTAAAGTGACATTACTTGTTGCAAGTCACACATGACCAAAAGTATTTCCAGAATTCCAAATATTCCTTGTTCTGAAGTTAAATTGGGCCACTGTGATATTCACTCTGTAATTTAATACTCAAAGGCTTTTAGAGACAAACAGAAAGAAATGAGATTAGAAACCTGCAACATTTTTCAGATTTTGAGATGTTTTACATTACATTAGCACAAGACCAGGTAGAGTTGCTTTTTTAATGATTCTCTTTTACAGACTTCATGGGCCAGTTCTTCAGCTGGTGTAGGTCTGCTGACTTTAGCTATGACAATTTACATTAATCAGCAACTTCTCTAGGTAGTGCCATATTCACAGCTTCATTCAAACCAAACTATAATGATCAAATTGTAAATCTAGCTAAAATGTCTGTTAGCTGACTTTCAAAGCAGAAGCAAAAACATCTGAGTAACACTAGGTTAAGCTATCTAAAAAACTACAGCTTTTTCTAAGTAATCAGAGAACACCGAAGGGAGAAATTGGTTGAGTGTACAATTTATATAACCAGTGAACTTCATTTAAATGTCTTCACGGAAACTTCCCTTTTTAAGCCACTTGGATATAATATAAACCTTTTTGCAGATTAATACAGGTGCCTACCCACAGAAATTCACCAGTTCCTTATCATCATCAGGAAACAATGTAACATATATGGTTTCCTAGAGGAGACCACACATACACATTACAGTAATGCCCTTCTTTGTCTATATAAAGCAAAGCTCTTCCAAATGCAAGGACCCCAAACCAGACAAGCTTGGGAGTTTTGTATATTTTTTTTCTTTTTTCTCTCTTTTAAAAATAAGCTTCTCAAAACTGTTTTTCATTATTGGCAATGAAATAGTAATGATGGATACACACTTTCAGGAATATAAAGTTAATTTTAAATATGGAATAATGTGTACATATAACACAGTTTATCTGCCTTATAAATTACAAATAAGTCTGGGCAATAGCCCTAGTACACATTAATGGTAAATATAACAACTCTTTTCAGAGATGAAACATTTTACCAACATGATGAATGTTATACATTTGTAATATTTTGTGTACATAAGATGCATCATATCGTGTTCTGTGTGTAAAAGATCAATGGATGCTTCTATTTTAAACATCGTTTTGAAAGCAATTATAATTCATATTTTAATTAAATCCACCTTAAGTCAGAAATGTTTATTCACTGCCCAGAAATCAATCTCTTAAAAAAAATTCTGTGAAACCAACTTTTGCTTCTGCTACTACCATTTACTTTCCTACTTCAGCCTAGTATTAAAATAAATAGATTTTTTTAAACCCTGGAGGCCAAAATAAATGTACAGACACATCAACATTTTCGTATACATAGCTCCCTTCTGTACATATATTTATTATTTCTCCATTGCAATAAATAAATAAAAGTTAAATAGGACCACTGAAATTTAGTCTTGTCAGCTGTAACACAGAGATAGTCAGACAGAGAATTGGTAGCAAGGGCACAGAACAAGCAAAGACCATGGGACAAATTGTGGCCACGTTGTCTTCAAGAAACTCAGCCCTTGTAATCTTGAAGCACACTCCCTAAAATCAGAAGAAAAGCAAAGAATGCATTGCAGAACTGCCAGGAAAATCTATTAGTTATGCCTCCATTTTATTGAAAGAACCTCCTTGTTGGCACAGTTTGCATTTCTGCAGACTACTGTGTTCAGGCTGATATCCAGCATGAGTTATCCTACTGTACTCTCCTCTGCTTAGGAAGGCAAGATCCAACTGGAGCTGAAGTCCCTCCGGTCTTGCTGTCAGTATTCAAACAGTCATACATGGATTTCAGGAGTCTGGAACTGTCACAACCCCTTATGTCTACCAAAATAGCCAGGTTGACTGCTGAGCTTCAACCCGTAGTCTGTAATCCACACACAGTCCACAGTGGGCATGTACCTGGATCTCTACTAATAGCATATTGGGCTGGCATAGAACTGGTTCCTGTCCATGGGCAGAAACTCCTCACTATGACGAGGTGAATTCTGACACCATTGCCTTGTTTTGCCCCTGTTAGTGTCTGAACCTGGCTTCTGACCTACTCAAAAAGACCTTGTTCATGTACCCACTCCCCAAGCAGAAGAGTCCATGCTCTCACAGTTTTGCCAAGGACTGCAGGATGCATTCATAGTCTAAACAAGGGGAAGAACCACAATACATCATGGGCATTGCCAGTTTGCAATATAAGTGGTAACAGAATGGTGTTTTAACAGGCAACCATTGTTTGTTTTGATCATGTTTACTTCTGCTTTATATGCAAGGGGTCCAGTCAACAAGCCACTTGAAGCATCTGGATGTGCAAATAGTCTTTTCCAGACTAATTGAGTTTCTCAGTGATATGCTCCCATCACTTCTGCAGCAAAACCAGACTGATTTCAGAATCAGTGCAACAGCAATTTGAAGAGATTTTCAAAGTAGCCTTGCTCATTTAAGGGTTAGACTCAGGTCTCAAGGCTCCTTCATTTTGTTAGCTTTTCTTCAAAGTAACTCTGTTGTATTCACTGAATTATTTAATACATGCATTTGTAATAAACTACTAAAACATGAAAGTACAGAGATTCCATTAAAATGATACATCAGATTCAGTCAACACCTCTGAATAACCTCCAACACTTTATCAATCAGCTTTGTACCAGGCTACCATTCAAAAAATCTTAATCACATCCAGACATTCCAAAATCCCACATGCTCCACATCCCACTTTAACTCTTGCTGACAAGTCATTGGATCAGCTCCCTTTGTTTAGTATTGCAGCTGCCATGGAGGGAGACAGGACTGCCCTCTCCATCCCCACTGCTGGCAACAAGAGCTCCACCATGGCAGGGTACCCTGGGGGCACCACAGCTGGGTCATCAGGACATCACCAGCCTCATTTAGGGCCCTCCTACTCCTTTCATGCATCCTTTTATATTTGTTACTGAGAAATGAGTAACACTCTTTTCATACCAGCACTACAGAGTTCTCTGGGTCAGTTCCTTGAGCTTACATATTTTATTAGTATAACTTCAGGCCTGTTCGCCCATTAAGGGCTGAAAGCCAGCTACTCTAGAGGGCTATTGTGCTTAGCATCTTGAACTTTCAGAACCCTTGTGCCTCACTTCTTCAGCCATAAAATGAGGATATAAGTTATTTCCCTAACTCATTGGAGTGTAAAAATCAAAAGCAAGGTATCCTTATTACAAGATAACAGAGATTATAAACATTCTCATGAAAAAATAATCCTGGAAAATTAAATATTTTGGTTTAGCACTCCCTACCTACTCACAAATTGAGCATTCCCTGAGGGAAGTGTAAAAGAAACACAAAGTTTTACAGGCCTGATAATATTTCCTTCCTTATTCTACTACCCTAGCTGGGATGCCCCCTTAAGGCACTGGTTGATCTTCTTTTCCTGGTTTGAGCCAGGATACAACCAATTTTCTTTCTTGTAATTTTATTTTCTGCTAAGTCTCCTCTAAGTAGATGCACTTGCTGAAATTTATATATTAAAACATGAGCTGCAGGACAGTGGGTGGAATTATGGATAAGAGTTTCAGCTTCTGAATCCTCTATTGTCAATGGTTTTGAATCTGAACTTTATTTTAATTTCTTTTTTTTAAAGTGGTATTTTCTGTGTCTAATTTTTGAACCATTATGCACACACCTACAGTCTTTTAAAACTGCCAGGTAACTTGGTTCACTTGTTGAACTGAAATGTAACCTTTAATTTCCCAGCCTATACTTTAGAAAATTATGTGTTTGAGCAGCTGAGACTTTCTGAAAGTGGGAGTGGTACACCAACCACATAAGAAGTGGAAAGCCACAAGAGAATTCTTTGTGCTGTGAATAATGAGTCAGGAATACAGTTATGGAAAGCACATATCCCGACTCTTTCATCAATGTGCAGACTCTTTCCTAAAGCTGTTCTCATCTTCTGCAGCCACTAGTAAAATGCACAGACATAACCTCAGATTCAGTATAAACAAATGAAATGCAAATGTCAGTGTGGTTGTAGCTACCTCCCCTAGAGCTGATTTTGCCACATGATTAGACTGAATGTAAATAGTAGGGAAAGTACAGCACTTTGAAAGAAACATGTCAATTTAAATTAAATAGGGCTTCTCATTTTATCTTACAAGCCATGATCCAAGTAAGCTTTTCTGGCTTTCTGCCAAGCAACTGGGCATCAGGCTCTGAAGGCCAATGACTCTTTGCCTTCTGTGACACTTGAAAACCTTAGGATTAATTCACAGCCCACTATTTGCAACCCAACTCAACAACAGCCCACTGCTGAGCTGTCACTTGCTTGTCCCTTTGGTGTCTGGTATACCTTGCTAAACAGAGCATCCCAGAACCATTTCTTCCTGGGAGCAAGGTCACATAGGCAAGTAGATACAGGATGACTGCCAGCCTCCTACGCACTAGAGATACTTTACACAGGCTGTGTAAGTATGTATATAGACACTCTCCCCCTCCCACCACACCCTGGAACAGCTGAAAGAACAGGACTTAACATTGCTGTAACTTGCCAGGCATGTTGGGTTTTGTAGCCTCTGTTTGACTCAGACAAGCTTCAGTTCCGATTAAACCTGCCACAGGTGGTTTGCTTCCCTAGACAAGACAAGTGAAAATCTATTGAAACACAATCAGCAGTGGTTTCCAAAACTTCAAAGAAGACCTCAAATAAGCAGGACAAGTCTACGCAGCTATAAGCATTATTACATGAATATAATCTTTCCATCTTCAGGAATAAAAAAAATTAAAACAAGTATTTACAGTGTGTGATGGTGCTAGATTAATTTAATACACAGAAAACACCGTTCTTAATAGTATGGCTTCCCTAAGACTAGCTTAAGCACTCTTCTTTAAAAATCTGGGCTAACAAAAGCCCTTATAGCTAACCTCCTAGGTCTGGATCTCAGCTCTACAGGGGTTTTGATCTGTGATTCTTGAGACACTATTTAGCCTGATCCTACACTTTTTCACAACATTTTTTCTGGGAAATACACACAAAAAGAATATTCTAAATGGAATTTTAATTCTATTGCTATCTATTGAGCATAACTCTGTGCAGAAATACAGTTTTTAGGGGAAATGAGATTACAGGTGGACACCTGGGGCACATGGATTAGTCTCGCTTTCTCTGACCCACTGCTCACAGCCCAAGGGCACTCTGTGTGGGAACGCTTAATTTGTGAGTAGCCATGGAGTGCTAAACCAAAACATTTTATCCAAGATTTGTTTATATTTTATTTACCAAGATTTTTTTTTCATGCAGTACTCTATAGAATGATTATTATCCCAGTTACAACCCTTTAACAGGTTGACAGTGCAAAGGCAGACTTTGAACAGAGGCTTCTACAGCATCAGACGGAATAGGAGTTGTGGTCATTCCTAAAGTAAATGTTTCATAAAGTATTTAATGAATAGCAATAATATTTATATTTAAATATTTAATATTTCAAAGGACAAGATAGGCATCTGATTTGTATATGCTTCAAAATGTCGCATGGCATTACCAGTAATGTTTTCTCAGCACATGTAAACCAAGATAAGAGCTTTTTCATTACAATATTCATATTGAAATCTATGACAGTTATCAGACAGCACACTACAGGAAAGTGACATCTCTGACATTGGTAATATTGAGCTATCTTTCCCGTCTGATACTGTTTTAAACCAAGAGTATGACAATTACACAAAGAGATATGCACAACAAAAAAGCCTACTGGAAGCACCAGAGTGACTGTGGTTAAGACCCATGAGGCTGAGGAAACTTCTGGCACCAGGGGTGAGGCTGCATTACCCATCTTTCTTTTCTCAGTGTGGGCCAGCACTGGAGACTACAGCATGAGTGAATGCAGACTTGTCCAGAAGCCCCTAATAAAGGAGTGAGATCAAATCAAAGCATAAATGCAGATATTTTATCCCATTCCCCTAAGCGCTTGATGTTAAAGCTTCTGTGATTGCCTTAGGCAAAGCTTGACACACTGGATGTCCTGAAATCAAATATGGTGATACATTTCGGAAAGTACAAGCTCTACCCACACATCTCAGACATTTTTCAGAGTTATTTAGTTTAAGTAAGCTGCCATGGAATAAGCACAATTACATTTATTCCAACATTTTCCTGCAACTCAGCCACATTTTGGTTTAAACTTTTGACTCATTCAATTTTTTATGCTAGTTGTTAATTTTATAATCTAGTTGTTATATGTTTCACTTTCATTGCTTATTTTCTTTTGCAATCATCCTAGGGTAGGGACTAATTATTTTAATAGCTCTCATCACAACATGCTGGTGCATTTGCTTCTCTTTTTTTAAATTGAGTTATGTTTACACAACCTCTTTATTTTTATTTTTTTTTTCTTCTTACTAAGCCACAAGAGAAATAGCAAATTCCGTTATGGGCTGTAGAAATAAACAGTGTTTTTAGCAAAAGTTTCAACAACAAATCAGGGAAGTTGGAGTGAGAAGGGTAAGAGTTGGAAAGACTGATGCCCAAGGACTTGAAAAGATATAAAACATTGCAATATCACTGCACCTAACTACAAAACACTGAAGAGGTTTTAAAGTTAACAAAGATTGAAAATAGGACCTCTCTGCAAATAATTTTACCAAATATGCAAAACCAAGAAGACATGTGGGCAAAAACCACAACAGCAGCAAATGTTTAAGTAACCCCTATGTTTATGCATGCACATCTGCATGTGTAATCATCTAAACTTCTCATCTCCAAGGTGAGAAATTTTGATGAGCAAATACATTTTCCCTTACTCAGATCTTTGCTGCTTGCATAGGCCTAACTATAAATAGTCCCTTATGCAAAAAGCTTCTGAAGCCTTGGGGAGAGTAGGAGGGCCTTGGAAAGGGGAAGGAAGTTCTTTTATGAAATAGCAAGAGACAAAGATAGATCTCCAGATACTTGAACACAACAGATAGTTACACTGCTGTCTGAATTTACAGATGAACTCTGTCATGCATAACCATTTGTTCATGTGTGTTCTTCCCTCTGTCACACATACACACGTTTCATTCAGAGAATGGTGTTGGACAGTACAAATGTTCAGAGTATCCACTGTGCAAACGTACTGCATTTCCTCACCCTGTTAAAAGCAAACAAACAAACCCAACAGACTCAGAGAGGAATGCAGGTTGGTAGTGACCTTTGAAAGTCTCTGGTCAACCTGCTACTCAAAGTAGGGCCACCTTGAAAGATTCATCAAGTGGCACAGGACCTCTTCCCATGAAGGTTTGAGTGTATCCAGAGACTGAGATAGTGCAGCCTCTGTTGAGACAGCCTGACCCAGGAATTAACCACCCTCATGGGGAAACATTTTCTTCCTTATGCCCAGAGAACTCTGTCCTTGCTCCAGCTTGTTGCCTCCTTTCCTTTAGCTGCATGCACCTCTGAGCAGCATCTGCCTCTGTCTCCTTTATGGCCCCTGGGGGTTATTTGAAGAGAAAAATCCCACCCCCTCAGCCTGTTCTTTTCCATACTGAACCACCTTTGGGGCAGTGCTCTGGAATTTCTCCAGGAATGTTGCCCTTGTGCCAGGGGGTCCCAAAACTGGACACACACCTGGTAGTCCAGATGAAGGCTCCCAAGCTGCTGAGCAGAAGGCAATAGCTCTGCCCCTGTACTTGGCAGCTCTGCTCTTGCTCAGGACATGGTTGGCCTTCCTTCAGCACTGGGAGGACACACTCCTGACTCCTGCTCCCCTTCTTGCCTACTGGATCCCAGCCCCTTCTTAGCGGGGCTGCCACTGGCCTGCCAGCCCCAGGCTCTGCCTTGAGGTTCCTGAGGTTCCTGGCAGGCCATCCCTGCAGCTTGCCAGCAGTGCTCTGCATGACTGGGAATGACCCATGAGAGGAATTCCTCTGCAGGACTGGGACTTTCTGGAATGTCATCAGCTCCCTGCAAGTTGAAATTACCTGAGAGCCTTCTGAGGGCACACTTTGTCCCACTGACTAGGTGGTTCCTGAAGATTATGGAGTTCTAGCCCCAGAAGTGACTGATGAGGTACACTACTTATAATAAGCTTGCAGCCAAAATACTCATCACTGGCCTTTTGAACCTGACAGTCCAGCCACATTTTTGCCTATTTCAGTATTCTATAAATTTCAGTCTCTATTTCCTCAAGCTGACTATGGGGATACTACACAAAATGGTATTGAAAGCATTGCTAACTTAAATCGACTCATTGCTTTCCCCTAATTCACAAAGCCAGTAATTTCAATACAGAAGGCACTGGGGTTGATTACCTAAAATTTTCCTTTATAATCTGCATTAGCTATTCCAAAGCTTCTTTTTCTTCACATGCCTGGAAATGATATCCGTGAGATTTTTTTTTTTCTGCAATTTTCACTTATGAGGAGACATAAGGCTGTCCATGCTCTAGTTTGCCAGATGTTCCTTCATGGTTTTTTGGAAAGAGATGTACCATTTCCTTTTTTTCCAGCCAGACCTCTCCTGATTCCCAAGCTCTTTCAAAGACAAGAATTCAGCTTTATAATGGTATCTGCCAGCTTCATCAGCATCTTTAGATGCAGCATGCCTTTTCTGATGGACTTCATACATCCTGCTTACTTCTATACTAACTTTGTCCTCCTCTATCTTAGATGGAAAGTCTGCTTCCAAAAACCTCTGTTGCTATGCTTGGAAATCTGGGAGGCCTATACATACTTAGTTGCTGTAAATACACACACAAACACAGACACAGCATCCAGAGTGCTCAATCAAATAGCAGCTATATATATAAACCTGCCTACTTGTCAGTGGCAGCAAACCAGACTATTAAGTACAGCAGGAGGCATCATTAAAACTTACAGTACATGAGAGGACTTTTACAGAGTGAAGATACTGGTCCAAAAGAGTACTGTTTATCTGAGGAAAGAAATATATGCTCACAACTCATCTAACCTCAGAGGACTTCATACTCAGCTACTAATAAATGCAACGTGGTATTCATATGGGAACTGGGCTGACAGTGAATTCTTGCCATGAGCTCACTGTCCAGGCAGTGCATCTTGTGCTGAGAAAATGAAACCAGATTTGGACGTTTGCCCGTTCAAATTTCAGGTTGAATTCTGTGCCTTTTTCTTGTTTTCTAAACTCTGTCACCCTGCGTGTATGCTGTGTTTGAAGCATGTTGACACTCTCTGCCTTGATGCAGCTGGCACCCCAGATCAATTGCTGGACGCCCAACTTGAAAATACTTGAAAGGAAAACCACAGGGCAGATGATACGGTTGGCTCTCAAGCCTGCTGGATATTGGCTGACCCAGCATAGCTTCATCCCAGAGGAGTTCTTTTATTTTGTATCTCTTCTCTGAAAACCGTGGAAATTTCCAAATATTCTGTGTACTAATTTGATTTTCCAGTGGCTATCAGAACATTGACATGGTAACAAAAAACCACCATTTCCTGAGTCACAACCTGAACTTCAAAAGCAACCTTTATTTGGTTCCTCTAATTTAGTCTTCCTTTAGTACTTCCAATTCTAACTTCCTTTTGATCTTCCTCTGCAAGAGAAGCCCAGAGTAGCACTGTTGCAAGTTGGTGATGCTGATCAGTTACCTGTAAGACTATCATCACTCAGACTTTATTTGGTTTTTGTTTTAGCTCCTCAAGATCCAGTTTGGATTAAGACCTACTCCGTTACATCTACAGATAGATTAAATGAGATTCACAGGTTTTTACAGCTTAGTCAAAAAAGCAAGTCATCACCACTCACTGTGGGAGTGACTGCTCTATTGAAGATGAGGCTTTCAGCACTGATTATGGAAACAAAGCTGGTGGCAGTCAGACAACTCCTGCCCACAGCAGTCAGTGAGCTTAGGCTGCTGCCATTGCTTACATGGAGCATCTCTGAAAAGGATGTGCAAAGTAAAATAAACAGGACAGACTCCCACACTTCCAACAGATAGAGACAGTGATATCCCACTGTTTTTCAACACTAAGTATACCAGTGGCAACAGCAGGTCTGAAGCAAGCTCTCCGTGCTTCTCTGCTCCCCAGACAGCTCATTTTTAGTTGCCAAGGTACACTAAAGCCATGTGCCTGAAGCTGGATGTCAGGTCACAGTATTAATGAAGCCATTAAAGGTTTTAATTTTAGAGAGTGCTTTATGGTTTTGGTATCTGGTCAGCTTCTAATCAGGTAAATCTAATGTCAGAAGAACTAAAAAAGATTCATTCTTGCACTGCTCATCTTGTCTGCACAGTCATGCATAGCACTTTTACTTTTATTTAAAACCTAATAAAAAGACAGTTCCACATTATGATTACCTCTTCATACTCCATGCAGACTCCAACATCTTTACATATTCATAGCCAAACTGAAGAAAACCAGGCCCGTTCTTGGCTACTACCATTTTTCACTAAGAGCAGACTGAGCATTCTGCTCCCCTTACCATCGAGTTCTGTCATGATTTAAAGGACACCAAGTCAAGGAAAGATGAACCCCTTGCCACTACTGTGTCCTCCATGAAATTACCATTCATGCATCAGGAAAAAACCCTGCTTCTTACATGGAAACACCTAATGACATTTCCTATTAATATTCAGTCCTTTGTTCTCGCTTCTCTCCATTTTTGGCAGCAATTCCCTATGACCACTGCGTGAGGTTTCATTAGGTTACTTGTCCTTGAGAAGCACTCATTTGCCACAGAAATGACTGGAAGGATAACTTGGTTGCTCAGTAGTGGGCTCTTTTTTTCCCTCCCCTTCTGTACTCCTTTGATTTAATTTAAGGAAAACAATAAGAGAGATTTAGATCCACTTCTCCCTCTCTCTTTCAGATATGATGAAAATAAGATGAAAACTCTCTGTCAGGTCTGTCACTAAAATTTCAGTTTATTTGTTATGAAATAACATGGTTTTTCCAAGGGAGCAAGCTATTCAGCTTCTCCTGTCATCATCATATACTAAAAGAGAGAATTGCCTGCTTTTGATCAATAAATTATTTTGTGCCAATAAATGTGAAATTTCCAGGTAAGGTCTTTCTTGTACATTAATCAGGAGTAAAAATTGTAAATGACCTACTGACTGGCTTATTTTTCTTCTATAAAAACCTCTGTGCACTACTGCCACTACTGCTAAGACTATTTCTGGGAGGAACAATAAAGAATCCTGACAACCATTTGGACATCTCTTCTTTCCTTCCCTCTCTACATCTCTCTTTTTTCCTTTTCCTATCTTAAGAAATGTCCTCTTTCCCTTGGCTGTATATTATTTTCTGCTTTTTGTTTTCTTATCTGCCCCCCAGGTCTTTATTCCCCTCCCCCACAAGAGCTTGTGGGCCTTCCTCCCTCCCTCCCTTTCTCCTTCATTGTGAATGCCATTACCCTAGGGACATTAAGAAAATTTCCAGATGTAAACAAAAACATAAATCCCTTTGCTTCTCTGCTCCTAGTTTCTTTTTTTCTGTATTTCCCTCCCCCACCGCCTGCTTCATAAGTGCTTTTGTATGTTTAGCCACCTGCAGAGACTGAGGGTAGAAGACATGAAATCAGAAGCAAACAAAACCTCTGCTTGCTTTAGCTTAGTCATTAATAGCACCATTAGCTTATTGAACTCCAGGATATATCATGCCACAGTTCATGATTCAGGGTCTCTCAATTGCTCTTTGCATTGTTTATATCCTGAGTCAGAGTCTTTCAGATAATTTAGGATTAATCATTCTTCTGCAAAAACAGTCTTATGGGTGCCATTTAATCAAATCTATCAAGCATGCTATGAGACATCTTGATGTTTCTGAAGAATCACCAGACACTGACATGGCATTTATTTTCTCATGGGAGTAAATCTGTTATTTGTGCTTCAGCTGGGTGAAAATGCTAAATGACAAGGAAACTGACCTGAGATACCTGTATCTGTTTTGCTGGTTTGGAATTGGGGAGCTTGGCTGGAGAGCAGAAATATTGGAATGAAAGAAGAATCCTGACCTCTAACAGCAGCCACAAACCAATCACCCAAAGTTAGTACACAAAATTTGCTTGGCTTTCCCACAAACCAGTCACCCGAAGTTAGTACTCACAATTTGCTTGGCTTTCTTCTGTGACTACAAACAGAAAACCAAGAAAATACTGTCCATTAGAGCTATAAACAACTGCAAAACCCCTTTATTTTAATGTGTTGCTACAACACCTGTCATCCGAATGTTTTTGAAAAGTATTATAAAATATGATGTGTTTATTCTTATGCTCCCCCTTCCTCTCTATTTGGGATGAGAGGAGAAGAGGTCACCCAAAGGCAGGAAGATGAGTCAGTACAGACACAAGATTTGTGTAATACCGAAATTCCATAAGCAAAGAGTAAAAACCTCAATAGCCTGATCTTGAGTTCATGCTTGATCCATAAATCTACCTACTTCAGTCTTGCAAACTCATCAAAGCAAAGTATCAGGGGAATAGTCTGAGAGCCCGTGCTGCAGGGAAGAGCTATGCCCTTCATTTCAGATTTAGTTTTAAAGACTTCAGAACACTAAGGGAGGTTCCAGTCACTTAGTACAAACAGTTTTACAAACAAGGAACAGAACTGATACCTCAAAGGTAACAGGTCTGTATTTGGATCATGCAAACACCCTCTCCTGATGACACCTGACTCATGGTGTCAATAAGCATATGGAGTAGTTTACCCAGCATGTAAACTACATGTTACTTACATGTTACAAGTTACTTACATGTAACTTGCATGTTATACTGTAGGAGACAAGTCCCTCTGCACTTTTAAGAGAATCCTATGAACAACAGAGTGTTTCCTGCCCAACACTGTTGCCTGGTCTTTGGGAGCCTGTCATCAGTTTTCTGTACTGGGACCTTTCCTTGTATTACAAATACAACATTCATCTGGTTTGCTTTCAAATCTTGTATGACAGACATAAATATCTATATCATACACTTCCTCTGCCTAGTGTTTTATCCCTGCATTAAGCCTCAGGTCTGTCTGCCAACCATAGAGGGCTCAGCATCCTGAGGTATATTCAATGTTCTCTCCCACATATCAAAGATAGGAACTGACAACTCCTCACAAATATAAGACACTAAAGCGTGTTGATGGCACAACTCTGTTTTCCAATATTTGTTGTTTTTCACCTAAGGCAAATCTGCCTGGAGTCTGTCAAGTTGCAGCTGCTGTTCAAAAACTGCTGCATTGTTTTTTGTTCTCATACAGCCTTACATTGCCCATGGACCTGCTCAAATTGGCTGTCCACTACAGTAGCCAGGAGAAATTGAACAGGTGAAGATGCTACCTCTAAGCAGAATCTATTTGGGTTGTAACTCTGGACTCCTTTAAAAAGTCAAAGGGACTGTCAGAGAGGGTATCTGCACAGTGTACTCTCTGGATGCCTTTGTTCTGCTGCTGTGCATTAGAAAGCTGTTCTTAGTTTCATGTAGTCTGTGCCTTTGAATGCATGAAAGCAAGCCTGTGGTGCCTTTTACCTCCCCTAATCTAATTGTCCCTGTCCTCAGTTTCACTTTCAGGTAGCTGACAACAACACATCCTTTTTCCTAAGTGCCCATCCCCACACTTTTCTAGCCATCTCCACTATATTTTTAAAAAACATCTATTTCCATCTTCAGTTAAGGAACTAAGAGCAGCACTTCCCCAACAGCAATATCAGCACCTGATGGAGTTCACAACTGTTTTTCAAACTAGGGTTCGCCACATATGCTTTGACCATGTCTTGCTGTTTAAAATGAGCCTGTTTATCATTATTTGAAGGTAACTGGGCTGTGTGGGAAAACAAAAATGTCATTTAGGAAACAGGGCACTGCTTCTCTATATGCCTGTTCAGAAACAAGATTACACTCAGTAGTTCACACCACCAACATTGACCCACTGCCTAGCAGTGCAGTTAAATGTAAGGAATCCAGCTACCTGACCAGTATGTTACAAACCAAGAAAATATTTATGGCAGTGCCTTCCACAACAGCAAGTAACCATTGCTCTAAATTACTACATCAAGTGTGGTAGTGATGACTTAAATTTGTGTTTTAATTTCCTAAGGTTTCAAGCAACACTGAAAAGTCTCAACAATGAACTGTAAATGAGCTGTGCACATATGTAATGATACTTTATGGTGAGAAAATATTAAAAAATCTTCATCTGTTTATTGCTTTGAATTAATAAAATTCAAATTGTTCTAAGATTCTGGATGTTCTTAGAAACCTGTAATTCAGCTTTAGAAACTGTAATGGTTTGAAAAATGATGCTCATAGGCCCATTTGTCACAATTGGGCCCATTAAAATCATGCCCATCAGAAAACTGATGACATGTCAAAGACACTGTCAAAGAGAAGAGTAAGTTGAGAGAGATGCTGAAAACATCGCAGACAAAGTAAAAGTGTGCTGTGCTCTGACTACCACCAGAGAAATAAAACACTTTTCAGAAGGAAATGGCACTAACAGGAGAGAGGTTGTGGACAGACAGACATATCTGTGAAAACTTTCTGAATATTAAGGATAGCAAAGTAAGGAACAGGTTGCTTAAACTGATCTTAAATAGTTACACTACCATGCTACTTCCACAGGCAAGTGTCTTTCAAAAATACTTTGATAAAGCTGATCCTGTCATAAAGCAGAGAAAAAAAAATCTGCTCATCTCCAACATTTCCTGGGGAAAGTTCCAGTGTAACCACAGTCAGCTCCTTGCCAGTTAGCTCTGCCTGCCTTATCACTCCTTATCTCCTGCTCTGCTTGGCTCCTCCTTTCTTCTTTTCTGAGGTAAGGTTAGGAGAAAGTTAGAGTTGATGCTAAAGCCTCCTTAGCATGAAAGAGATACCCCACTGCCTCAGCTTGTGGTTTGGTTTGTGTTTTTTTGTTTGTGTGTTGGTTTTTGTTTTATTTTTGTTTTTTTTTTCATTTGTTGTTGTGGGTTGGTTTGGGGGTTTTTTTGTTGTTTTTTTTTTTACCCTGTGTTCTGTTGCATGCCACTGTTTTAATATTGATGTTCCTCACTAAGAAGAGCTGATGGGCTAGCCAATCTCTCAATGAAGACTTCCAGCAATATTTCCATTATTCTGTTTTCCTGTTATTTATTAACAGTAAGGTAGATTCACGACAACTGAAACAGACTGAAAGGAAAAATCCCCACAATAAGTGGGGGGGAAATTAAAAAGATGAAGAAGTGAGTCTTTATAATAATAATAATAATAATAATAATAAAAAATTACACTGGCCCAAACATAGCTATTGAAAGTTTGCCTGGAATCCTGAATTTTAGAAGTGCTGAGTACTTCCATCTGATATTAATTGTTACCTTGCTACTTGCAAGTCCCATCACTTAATTAACTGCTCTGAAAAGCAAGACCCATTTTTTCCTTCCAGTGCCTGAAGTGACTGATGTGGATGAAGGTGTTTAATTTTAGGCACACAGACTTGAAAAATACAAGTGATTAGTTCCAGGGTTAGTTCCCAGATAGATTTACTTACGGAAAAAACCAAACAAAACAATCCATCTGCTTTACATGTTACTAGGAAAGTAGACACATAAGATAAAGCTGTTTCTTGAGCTACTGAAAAGCCTTCACCCTGCAAAAACACCAGACTCTCGAATGTCTCTCAGGTAACAGTCATCTTGTCCTGAAATAACATAGATCCACCACCCTGGTCTTTCATATTAACATGAAGCATTTACCCTGATTTTAGTATCATGAATCTACTCTTACACATGTATAAAAGCATGGGCAAAATCAAGAAAAACTGTAGTCACTGGATTCCTATTGAGAAAAAGTATGGCTCCACTCTCCTGTCCTTGACTGCTTAATAGGAAGGGCAGTGCTTGCCATTTCCTTGGAGTACACACCAGGCCTGTGCTACTAAGGAGGCCTGTGCCTCCTAAAAATCTTATCCCAGCCTCAAATTTAAAAGCCTCTTATTAAAAATAATAATTAAGAAAAAAAATCGGACACATGCAGATCTTCCCCCTTCTAGAAAGAGGCTCCAGATGCTTTGAGACACAGCTTAGCATGGCAAAGTTAACAAGTGTGGTGCATCTTGCTCACTGCAGAGCTATGTTAATAATAAATATTAATTTACATCCCCACAGCAGGGAAAACTCTGACAGATCAAACAGCCCTGAAGCACTTGAGTGTGAAACAACCTGAACCTCTTCATGACAGTGAGATTCCCTAGGGCCTCGTCTGATTTTGAAAAAATCAGACCAGTTTGGAATAAAAACCAACCTTTTTATTCAGACATATCTTTATGTTTTACGGCAGGGTATCTGGCCTGTATGCTCAGCAAATGAAAAGTGGAGCCCCAGTGAATTTGCCTGTGTCCTGTAGGAGAACATTCTGATGGAAGAAACGCCTCTTGCAGAGCTTCTGCTGCTGACCAGATGGTCCCAAAGTGCAAGGGGAGGTTCTGGATGGGGTTAAATGACAACGAGGAAGGCTTAATAGCCTACTTTATAGTGGTATTTTTCAGACAAGAAAAACAAAAAACCAACACCCAATATGGGAAATGATGAGAAAATAGGGGCAGAAGCACATTGAACTCTTAACTTCGAAGGGAACTTTTTTTTAACTCTCTCAAGGGAGTGCTCGCTTTTTTGATCCAGTTTAATAAAATTCATTGCAGAGAACTAATTTCTGCTAGGTAAATAGCAACCAGTACATCAATTTCCTGTCAGCAGCTGCAGTTTCAACAGTTTCAGTCTTTCATTCAAATGTGTGAAGGCTTTGCTTAAATTGCACATTTCTCATTTAGTGTACCTTGAAAATATGTACTGTCACTCATTCAGTCCCCGAGAAGAGTTTGGCTGTGATGTGGTTTGCATAAAAGCAGCACTAGAGAGGCTCATTCAAGCAGATAAGAGGAGACATTAGAACGCATGCAGGTAGAGTTTTGGAGAATTAAAAAAAGCTTCTGCCTACAATTCTGTGTAGCAAATGAGGCATCCAAAAGCATAAGTTCTAAATCAACTCACCAAATCCATCTGATTTCTCTCAAAGGTTAAAGGCTAACTACTTGCCTTCAAAAATAAATTATCACACAGACTCAAGGATCTTAAAAAGATAATAGGTGTCTCTTTAAAAAAAAAGCACAATTTGAAAGTCTTAAACATAGTAATGAATTAATGCAGATCTCCAGAAAATTCTGCCTCGCCGGCCAATTCTATTAGTAACCTTTCTTTTTGTCTCTGACTGCTTTTATATTGACAGGAAGAAACTAGGATGTAATTTACTTAACCTAGCTAAGATGTCTCATTTTTAACTCCAGTGGTGCCACTTCTTCTCCAGCCTAGGAGCTGTGTGATTTATTTGTGTTCTTACCACTGGCTGCCCTAGGGATTCCAGACCTCCTCATGCACTGCGCTGACATTTTGCAATCAGACCTTAGTAGGGCCCAAGAACAAGTTACAAGACAATTTTTTTCTTGGAGAAAACTAGGTCTTTTCAAAAATTCTCAACCGAGGGTTTGTTTGTGATTTTTCCCCATAGAAAACGTCTGTTAGCTGAAATATCATCTTTTTAAAGTAGTACTTAGTTTTGGAAAAATATGCAGATTCCACTACAAGCAGTTCTGTTTTCAAAACAGTTATTAAAAATAAAATTTTAAATGTCACTAAGATTTTTGTTTAAATTAGTTTCTCCATAATGATACTGAAAGCATTTCACAAACATTTTTTTTCCCCAAATTATTCATTCTTATTTTTGCTTTGAGGCAAAACAGGGTTTAAAGACATGAAACTTCCTTCCAAATGAAAAATCCAGTTTTGGTACTTTCAATACAAAGCTAGCTATTAAGAAGATGGGTTATTTGCCTGACCTTGTTTTTTGGTTGGTTGGTTTTTGGTTTTTTTGATGTGTAATGTCTATATGCGTATTCAAATTATGGATGCATCACCATGCAAACCCTGGAAGCCTAAGACATTTTTACTCTGGCAGTATCGATGGGTTACCTAAAGCCATGCTCCATTAAGCACAGAGTTTGTGAGTCTATAAAAGAGGGTTACAAAGTAAACGTATAATGAGAGACATCACCATGCTACCCAGTCCCCTAGTGGACATCTTTTTTCTTCAAGGATATTTCAGTATGTATATTTATTCTGTGTGTCTGATTCCAAGCAGTATCACAGCATTTACCTACAGGATGACATAATTCCTAGGAAGAATGAACAGTGAATATCTGATGACCTCACCTCTCAAAAGCAGCATCACTGCAAAGTTTCAGCAAGAGCACTGCACGTAGCAGAAGTGTGAGCAGAGCTCACATGATAGCTACAGGCACATTCTGCAAGAATTCCATCAGTGATGCTTCAGTTCTGGCTGAGTGAGCAGGATGTTCCTTCCCTGCCATCTCATAATGCCTTTTCACACAATTGGTCATTCAGGGAGAAACCCTCCATGTTGGAACAGATGGTTCCCTAACCAGTTGGCAACAAACTCAAAAACACCAGTCTTCCTAAAGCATCCTGCACTGCCAGTACAAACTGGACAAAGCAAACCTCATGTTTCAAGCATGCAAAGCAGTCATAGATGGAGATGTGCAGCTCAGAAAGCAAATGAAAACACAGGCAGATTAGTAGTTTCACTTAGGAGAAATTTTGATGCTACATTTAGTAAGAAGTCTGAATAATTTTTGAGTCTGATTTTGTTCTTTAAAAAAGTTTAAGACAATGTGCAATTAGCGCCTCAATTATGTTCAGTTTTCCATCTAATAGCTATCCGGAAATATGTTTTCAGGGGCAAACAAAAAAAGGAAAATGTTTCTAGAGATTCAAACATTCTTTCCACTAATAACATGAGCACCAAACTCAGCATCATTGCAGAAGCAGATGGGATAAGGGGGAAGAGAAAGGCTGACTACAGCATGCAAAATCTTGTCAGAAGTAGGTAGGAATACATTTTTTAAAATGTATTTGTCAGTGCTGGGCAGAAATTGTTGCCAATTAGTTACTAAACTAATAGAGAAGCCCATTTTTTTGAGATTAAGTTACTAATTTGGAACTACCATGGATTAACTGTACCATTCTGTAAAGCTCTAATGCTTAGCCACATTGCTTAGTCCTTCTAGTGGACTGTTACCTGCTGCTAAAAATAGAGACAATAGGCCTGAAAAACCCCCAAGGTATTCTGACCCATGAGTCAACAAGCATCTATGCAGGGAGGTAATAAATCATGAGGTCTAAATGATAAACACTAGGGACTTTCTCTGTCCTCTTCATACAGTTTCATTTGTGTGTGTCAAAAGGAAGGACACACACAAATGTTTCCCTAGGAAAAGGGAAAGTTTCTTTTTCTTTCTGAATGATGATCTTTGCTACCTCTGGGAAGCCAGTCTGTAGTCACAGTGCCCTGTCATTCTTGGACAGTCCAATGGCCTTAATCTCACTAGAAGAAAACCATGGAAAGATTGTGACTGCTTTTTAGAGGAGGAAAATCTTCCCTCACAAGAAATACAGTATTACTAGTCAACTGCAAAAGCAGAAAGAAAATACTAATGCTTACCAAACTCATACTGTCAGTAATACATAGCCATGCTAGAAAAAAGCCTGACAGTGTGCTGCAGGATGCAGCAAGGGGTTTATCTCCAATAAAAGCCATTTTAGTAACAGTAAGTTGGTGTACAGGTTTCCAAGCAGACCCAAGGATCAACCGAAAAATCAATTCATCTTTATAATGACCGAAACTAAAAACCCTGAAAAGCTTATTTTTTCTATAATAGTCTTCTTTTGTATGGAACAAAGAACAGGTAAACGTAAAGATGTATGGAGAGAGAAAGGGTCAGGGTTTTAATTTTTGAGAATTCCTATCCAAGAATTAACAACATTAGCATGGTGTTACCAAAAAAAAAAAAAAAAAAGTAAACATCTATAAAAGCCTGAACAGAAACACTCTTTAAGAAAGATAAAATTTGGATATGAGTCTGACAACAGACATATTCCAGCAGCTGTCACAAACCTAAGTAAAGCTCTTGTAATACCTTCATAGCTGACATCACTACATACATCTTGTAGCATGTAACATGCCCAAATCATAAAGCAAAAAGCCACAAAAGTATTCCTGTACTTCAGAATGACATGCCACCATTACCATCAATGCTACTAGCTTTGAATGATGTGTTACCTACTGTTCTAGCTACTGAGCAGAGAAAAATGGGAGAGAGAAAAGGATTCCTGCAGTTCCAAATCAATCCTATAGTCTGCCCTGGCCCTCAGAAGGCAAATATTTTCAGACATGAAAATTGATAGGGGCCTTTTAGTTTTCAGTTTCAACCTGAGCACCTGGGCTCAACTCCTCTGGGCTGATTTAGAGACTAAGGTGCTCATGTCTTCTGGACACGGTTGCATTAGTGTCTCTTCAGAAGTAAGAATGACTCCTTCCAGATCATGCTGCGTCTTTCTAACTCTTCCATCACATACTGTTGGCAGGAACAAAGGAGTGATTCAAAACCTAGGTAACCTTAAAACTACAGTACAAAACTACACACCAGAAGTCCAAGGGGGGAAAAAAACCCACATGTCCTCTGGGCACTTAAACAGGCAGATTCTCTGATGCTACAACACTAAGCTAGAATATCAAGCATAAACAATTGCTAAAGATATTTATTTCTGAAACACAGCATTAAAGAAAACAGAAACAGTAAATCCCAGAGTATACAAAAACTAAAGCCTATTTTCTTACAGTTCTAGAATAATGGTCTTTTGATTTATTTTGTCCACCTACCTTTCTACTTTTTTATTTCTTGCTCCGTTCTTTGCAACTTGCAGTTATTAGTTAAAGAATTCCACTGGCCAGCAGCTCTGGCTTGCAGGGGAAATACTACCTGTCCTCTAGAACCAAGCCTCATTCTAGCTTCAGGCCATAAAATGACATGGCCTCCAACCATCACATTGCCTTTCAAATCATCCTGTTACATGGTTGCCCAACACTGAAGTCCTTTTTGTAGCTCTTCTGCTGTGAATGGAGTTCCCTTTGCAGCAAAAGATCTCATATTTGGCTGTAAGGGTATCCTGAGAGAACTCCATAATCTCTCACCAGCATCCTGGATTCAGGATATAAACTCCCACAGAAAATGAAAGCAGCTTAACTGCAAACTAGATTCTGCAAACAGTTGTTTGCACAGAAACCCCCACCAAAAAGTAATGGAGTGCTTTTCCTTTACAATGTATTTCACATTCAGAATGCAGTAAGTACTGTTCTGCTGCTTCACACCCACATAAAAATTTCATGCAAAGTTCAGACACGGTAATAAGGAAAAGTGATGCAAACTGGTCTCTTTCTCCAATTACCTATGCATTATCTAAATCAAACCCCCTTTCTTCAATTTCACTAGTTGGCATGGTAGAAAAAAATACCTTCTAATTGTGCCAAAGGACTACAACCAAGTTGTGCAGTATAGTAGGGACTAGGTAAAGAAAAACATCTACTCCCAAGAGGCAATTTAAAAGTCTTATTTATAATACAACTAGGTTATAAATAAACTAGCAAGAAAAAAAAAATTAACTGCATCTGAATAAATAGTTTGCTTCTCCTTTGGCAAAAAATTTTCAAGAAATAAATGAAGGACCCATAGCAGTCAAACATTCATCAACAGAAAACAGAAATTTTGCAACAAGTCACATGCTGAGTTTCCTAGTTTTCAGGCCCTCAGAAAGATGGCTTTCTCTTTGCTAGCCAGTCCTTTGATATGCTTGTCATCCATTTAAAGCCATTTAGAGATGGGTATATAATCATGTCTAAACCAATTTCCAAATTAAATAAATAATGTATTCAACTCACCAGCATCTACTATATTAGATTCATGTACTCATTAGGAAACACTTCTGGAACACTAAACTTGCTATTAAAAATCTTAGCTGGGAAAAAAATGCTAAGGTAGAATCCCAGACAAGTTCTCTTTCTCTCCCTCTCTCTCTCATTTTTGTGAGTGAGAGAATTTAACAAGCAACCTTTTTCCAGCAGTTGACTGTGAAATGGATCATGTTTTATTTATTCTGCACAAATGGCAAATCACAGAAAAGCGTAGGCTTGGGATTAATCTGTGGGCTTTTATCACTGGGGCACTGGTTGGACTTTGGTTCCTCCCAGAGTACCTACAAATCACTCTGATGAGATGCCTGCCTGAGACATTCATCATTTGACTTCACTGGCCTCTGGCATAATCAGTGGAAGTCTGTCTAAAGGGGACAAGAGTCCACAGAGTGGGTCACTAAGACTTGAGATAAAGGGTGAAAATGAGTGTGTCTGAGAAAAAGTAAGTGAATAACAATCAGCTATGCTGGGGAAGTCTAATCTAGAAAAGAGTTACAGAGCCTTAAAAAGTGAGCTACCTCAGGTCCCAGAGAAAGGTCTGGCACTTTTACAGCTGAGTGTTGGTGTTAGTGCTGTGGGGCATACAAGTTGCAGCTTTCCACTTCCACTCAGTAGCAGGAAAGAAGCTACTATGGAGAAGAGTCAAAAGCTTACACAGACATAGGAGAAATTTGATATTGATTAAGATTATTTGTAATTGATATCATGATGTCAGCTCTCTTCTAGATGGCAGGCAGGAGCACTCAGCCTAATGAAACCGTGGTGGAGGGATTCAAGATTACAACATCAATGATTTGGTCTTTCTGGAAGCATCAGCAGAGGAGGACTTCACTGTTTAGCAGTCCTGAAAAGATGATATGTATTTTCTGGTCCCATTAAAATAATCACAAATCCATCCCAATTAAATACACGGAACACACAGTTTTAGATATTATTGAAGTTCTTACTAAGGAATCTATTTTTTTCTACATTACATCTACACTGCACAGCTCCCCCTCCACTGATGTTAACAAGCAGGTTCAAATCTGAGTTACTTTATATTCCAGTTCACAAATGCAGATGATTTTCTACACTACCTGCAGAAGAGGTTTCCCCTCTGTGGTACTGTATGGCTCTCCATTTTGACTCTTCACACAGAATAATGGTTTACTGCTGTTGCTGTCAGGAAAAGCAATACTAGTTGCAGTTTTATAGTAAATGCATCAACACAAAATAAAAAAAAGGCTGGAAATGTAGCACTGAAGCTTTGGATTGAAACTCTGTGTAGCACATTGTATGTCATAATGGTTCACTAAACTAGCATTTTATTTAATTACTTGGAAAGTGCTTCATTTACTTTGTACCTGATACATAAATTTGCTGATTCCATTTTTGGCATTTAGGAGTCCTGTGTTCCTGACTTTGCTGTATGTTTCCATGCTTACACATACAGTTCCTATACTGTCTATGAATTAAAAAAAAAACAACAACCAACACCTTGGGGCTCAGGTATGCATAAATATAAACCATTTTTATTTGGAAAACTAAGTATTAAAGCAATATTACTTATTACCTACTTCATGAACATGATGGATGTTTTTTCTTCCCTTTACACATTTTCTATTTGATTCCTTTAGCCTCTTGTCAATATCCATATTAACGGCAGCTCCTCCTGTTCAGTGAGCAGAAAGGAAAAGTATTATTCTTTGAAGCTGATATGAACACTGCTCAGTGAATCATTCAGTGAGTGCTACTGTAGCTCAGTCATCCTACAGGCCATATTAGACCCAGAATCCTTGAATCTATAGCCAAAATGAGCCTTAGTATAGAGCATCTTCTGTAGTTAAGATAAGCAGTAGCTTGAAAAGTATTAGGCAAAAATCCCTTACTCTGATCTGAGGTATATTAAAATAGGATCTGCTTAATATTCAATAGAGTGCTTTCAACACGCTTTCATTTTAAATACAGTTAAACGTATTGCAAATCACATTTATCTCTCCGTAGTGCCTGAGAATATTTTCTCCATTGTATTGCAAATGGAAAGGAACGCTCCAGTGTCCTGACACATTCCTTTGGAGATTTTCAGTGCTTTAAATCAAAGCACCAAAACAAGAGTTTATTGTAGCAACCCAGAGAGAAGCAACATCTCCAGTATCGGGATTCTTTGCAGCTGCTCCCCCAGCATGGACGCAACACGGTTATTAACAGTAACAAAGCTATCAAATGGGGACTTCCTTGGGAGGAAAGACCATCTCTATGTCCACACCACCTATTCTTTACATGTAGGAGATATTCATAAAAAATTGGCGGATTTTATATCCAGGTGCATACCTACTTGTATGTTCTCATCCTTGATACATACACAAAGTTTTCATTATAGGAAATACGACGTGAAAAGTGAGAAAGGCCATCAGGCTGAAGAGTCAAGAGTTCAGAATAGGCAATAACAGAAGGGTTAATTCAGCTCCTCTGTACAGAGAGGTTATGATGTACTTATTAATTACATGCATACAGTTTTTCATCTGGTGCCTCAGATGAGTGCCTCATTCAGCACTCAAGATAGACACATTCAGAGCACAGGAAGGGAGTTACCATAACCCCTTGGTCATGCTCACTCAAATTTTGGCCCTTGCCCTTATTAATTACACAACAGACTTCCCTATGCTGACTGTAGAGTTGTTAATTTTCTCCTGGTGTTTTTTACAGTTTTCTCCCTTGGTCATCTCCACCCTTCCAGTCAATTTTGTTATTGTCCATGTTTTCTGGACAAGGAAACCAAGGTATAGTGGAAGTGAAAAAAACAGAAATTCATGGCCTAAATTGAAACATAAAAATTGATTTATCAGCCTATGCAGCCTTTTAAAGTACTTTGTATTTCAAAGCAAAGCCCCACTCGACATCAGATGTTGTGAGAGCTCAGCACTTTTACAGGGCTGAGGTAGGTGTATGGAAAATAAGACCTATAATAAGTGACTACTAAATTTAAGAAATTTCTCCAGGTTATTTGGTGGCAGATGCATGAATAGACTAAGGATAAGAACAACATTTATTTGCTTTATCCATGACACCATTCTACTAGCACACACCATTCCTTTTACTACACACCTTCTTATTTCTGCCACAATGAACTACACAGCTTCCATGATGTGTACTTAATGAAGCTGCAGCCTTTTGGAGGAAAAAAACATGTAAGCAAATAGTGCATTAAAATGCTTATGCACATGAGTATCACTTTAAGATTGCAGAGAAAAACAACTGCAGTAGTTCTTGACTTCTGACTGCCTAACTTTTGCAACATTAGAGTTGTTTTAATGAATGAAATTACACTTAAAAGTGCTTCGGTTTTTAAGATAAATTTATTTAGGCAGGACAATACATAATACTGAAAGGTCTAGGTATAGTTTAGTAAAAGCTTCTGCTGCTTGAATTAATGAAGCCACAGAGGTAGCAGGCCATTATTTCTCAAGAGGACCAAGTGGTAAGTGTTTGGAAAGCAGATCTTCAAAGCAGTTTTCACAGTTGCTATTAGTAGAGGATGTTAAAATTAAAAATTCCTCAGTGTCTTCCAAATACCTCAAGTTTTAGACTATTACTCTTGAGTATTTCTTCCCTCTGTACTTTTTTACACTTGGTGTGATTACTGCTATATGCAAGGAACAGTTACTGCAGAAGTTCTGATCAACCAGTGTAATCCTGAGACTGCACGTGTTCAGGGACATTGGGGAAGAAGGAATTTATGCTAATTTCAGCTAGAGTGGTACATATTTCACAAAATGAAAAATGCTAGAATACAGATCTTCTTACAGAAAACATAATCACAGATTTTGCTAGCAGTACTACTGATAACAGATTAAACATATTAACTAATCTTCACAAATTAAAAAATCAAATTTAGGAAAACAGAGAAGTATGATTTGATGTACCCCAAATTTAGACACTTTAGGATTTAGTCAGAAGTGACATGAGGTACCTTTGTGTTCCATAGAAGTGATTTAATTTTGTTTCTCAAGTAGTACTGCATCTTATATCTCAGAAGAAAATCTAGGAAGCAATAGCGAAGCACCTTGTAGAAGAAATCAGGGGAAAAAAATAGAGAATGCAAGCAAGCAAGCAAAAGAGATCACAGCTTGTCCATACTTCTGATGAAATATCCATATCAGAATCACTGCTGTTCATGATATATTTATCAAGGGTATAGACATTCTTAACTCCTGTAAGCAAATGACTCCTCAGGTACATATATAAACTGTATGAAAAATATGGATGCTGCCAGTAATCCTGCTCCTCAGAAAAACACCCTACTAGATTATCACAACTTAACTAAATTCAGAACAAACAGGGTATATGATGAGTTGTTAGAACATAATTCAAATGCTTCTGTTCAGAAATGCATGTAACTTCACATAATGAGGTGCATGCGTTTTCTAATAAAACCACACATCTCCCACAGAAAACAATTCACCTCTACTTCCACATACATAAAACATCCATCTTAACAGCTGGAGAATGCTGCCAGGCAGTGATGTGGGCCATAAGGAGCTTAGCAGTTGCATTCCTTTCCTGCCTCTCCCCTGCAAATACTCTTGGACCCAGTTAAGCAAAGGAAAACAGAGGCAGATTGTAAGACAAGCCATAGGGCAGTAAGTTATTCCTGATGCAGAAGTATGTCTTTAACAAATGGAAAATAGTAGTATGATACTTGATACAATTTTATTTTCCTAAGTAATGGAAGCATCCCGAGTAGGATTAAAAAAAATCCCGAGTAGGATTTCTGCCCCTGTACTCAGCCCTGGTGAGGCCACACCTCGAGTACTGTGTTCAGTTCTGGGCCCCTCAGTTCAAGAAGGATATTGAGGTCCTCGAACAGGTCCAGAGGAGGGCAACCAAGCTGGTGAAGGGACTCGAACACAGATCCTACGAGGAGAGGCTGAGGGAGCTGGGGCTGTTCAGCCTGGAGAAGAGGAGGCTCAGGGGAGACCTCATTGCCCTCTACAACTACCTGAAAGGAGGATGGAGCCAGGCGGGGGTTGGGCTCTTTTCCCAGGCAACTCTCAGTAAGACAAGAGGGCATGGTCTTAAATTGTGCCGGGGTAAGTTCAGACTGGATATTAGAAAGAATTTTTTCACAGAAAGGGTGATCAGACATTGGAACGGGCTGCCTGGGGAGGTGGTGGACTCTTCGTCCCTGGAGATATTTAAAAAGAGACTCGATATGGCACTCAGTGCCGTGGTCTAGTGACTGTGGTGGTAATTGATCAAGGGTTGGACTCGATGATCTCTGAGGTCCCTTCCAACCCAGCCTATTCTATGATTCTATGAAAAGAAATCATAAGCATGTGGTACTAGTCCTCATCCACAACTGACAGCAACGGGGAAATTACCATTCCACTCAAAGTCACCAATATACTGTCCCATCCAATAATAATGTTCCTTGAAGCCTGCATTCTGCAGACACATGTATTTTGGTTGGGGACACAATTCCAAACTCAGCAGGAGCACTGTCCATGTGGCAAAATCTAGCCCACCAGGCCTCCGACTGAGGCAAAAGGTTCTTGTTGACTTACGCTATCTTGCTCCTCTGTCTGGGTATTGGTCCTGCCCCACACCAGTTTGCTCCACAGCACCCCCAGAAGGGGCTGAAGCAGGAAGGGATGCCCTTCCTCAGAGCAGCTGCTCAGAACAAGCTGCTCCTGCCCCAGAACAAGCAAGAAGCTCCCACAACTCCTGCAGGCACTCAGAGAGCCACCTCCCATCAGGGAACAGTGATGGAATGAAGGTTTTCAGCATAAAAGAGTGGAAGCCTGGTGCACAGCCTCTTATACCCCTTTTTTGAAGATGTTAGTGCCAAGATTCAGGTATCCCTGACTCGCATTCTCTCTCCAGATGGTGATTAGTGCCCACACATTGGTCTCAAGCCACGAGGCAGCATGTTCTCAGGAAGGCCTGGAGTGAGATGTTAGCAGTTGAAAAGAAGCAGGGCCAAGCATTGCAGAAGGAGCAGACAGCTGAGAGAACAGCATGAAGCTGTGCTCCATGGTCTGAGCAGTGCTGCCTCTACAATTAAACTGCTTCCAACAAATCTGACCTCTGTTCAACCCACTGCAGAAAGCAGACAAAAAGTATCCTCCCCAGGAATGACTGCTCTGTTTTGCTACAACAATGCAGAAACTGGCTCTACCTTAGGGGTTTTTTCCACCACTGAAACCTGTTCACCTTTATAAAGTGCACCAGAAGACTCCACAGTGGTTTTTATTCAAAGTCTAACACAACCAGCAATGTGATTATTAATAGAATGACCCTCTATGGATAAATATAATGTGTAAAAAGAACTGGTCGTGGTCAGGGTGCTGGACTGGCATGGACAAACCTAAAGAGTAAGTGAAGTATTATGACCTGTTGCTAAGTAGTTTTTGTGTTGGTATCACAGGAAAGACAGACAAAGATGTAGGTTTAAATACAAAGGTTTATAAGTACTCAGACCACACGCCAAAGAACTTCATCCATCTCCTGAAAACATGGTTTTCACTGCCACACTTATACTTAAGATGGAATATAGTTGGCATAATAATACTGTTCATTACATTCCTTAATAATCCAATTAATTTTAAATTAAGTGCGAGGCCAAAACCTTGAATTCAACATATAACAGCACAGAAGTGGCACAAAGAGAGAAACTACTATAGCACAGGGTTGTAGCAGTTTGCATCATGGAAAAGGCAACAAACGGCATTTTGGACTTACTGTATCTTCTGTAAGCTTTGAAGTCCCTGGTCATAAGTATGAAAATTACCATGACTGTAATTGAATGAAAAAAAAGAAAAGGAAATGCAGTTTGTAGAGAAGACTGCTTTTTACAAAAAACAATCTAAAACCCAGAGATAGCTCAACGATTTTCCTTCAGATGAAAAGTAGAAATGTTGAAAATGCATGAGCTGAGTGCCTTGCTTTTTCCACCATCACCATCTTAGCCTCTTCTGGATTCACTGTCAGTCTATTTTTCTTCAGCCAAGTGCTAATCTCAAGTGTTACGGGTGACTAGCAGTAACTGCTGTTTGTTCTGGATATAAAAACAAGTTATCTTTTGTCTGGTATTGCCATTGTAGCCCATATTGCATCAAAACTGTCATTTGTAGTGTGACAAAGGATCTAGAGAAGAGATTTTCTGCTAAGGAAGAAAAGAGGTGAAAATTGAGAGAAAATAATGGAGCTATGCTACCCTACCAAGCCAGCAGACATGAAGGTCCACCCAAGTATTAAAGGAAAACAAAGTATGAAAATATAACAAAGGACAGAGAAAGATGCAAAGTGTGAGTAATCAAAAAGGGACAAAGAACAGCTGAAAAGATACTCTAGCAAAACAAAGTGGTTTAATTTCATATTCGAATTCCTAAATCAGAGGTGATTTGGAGAACTGGCAAAGCAAGTAAATCAATATTGTGTGCACTCCATGCCTTTGATCAGCAGGACATTTAAAAATATATACATAATTTTAGATTATCACATTTCTCTCTCTGTTTAAACAACTGGGACTGGATTCCCATATGTGTTCAAAGTTTGTTCAGGCCTGACAGTTACACAGGTAAAAAAATGAAACTTCCTAATGTGTATACTTCCTATATTATACTTGCTTTGCCCTCTCCCCAGAAAACAAGACAATGCTGCTGATAAGCCCTGTCTTCTGATGTCAGGTATATCTGCAGTTGTCTGGTGTTCTATTTAAGGAATCCGTCAGCAAACAGCCCCATGCCACTTGCTATCAATCACTGGCAAGCAGTTTACAGAGCAAGGACAGCTTAGAATTTTTAAAAAGGACTAGAACATTTTACAATCTTTAAGGTATTTTATTTCACACTTTTATCTAATATTCTTGCTGTAATTTGTATCCAAGGAAAGACAAGTGTCTCAAATAAGGTTCACCTACTCTAGGAAGCTCTTGATGGGGCTATAAGCTGACTGGTAAACACTCACTATGCAGCTACTTAAAGCATTCTCTTCAGTATGTGATGCATATATTATGATTCAACTGTTTCTAGGGATTCACATTCCAGTTTGTGCAGAGTTTGTTTCAAGTACAGTTAGTGCTTTTCTGAATAAACAACTTTGAATTAGGTCCCAAACTCAGCCTTTATAAATTCAACTATAGCATGTATTAGGATTATTTATCACTTTTGTAAAGTGACAAGTGTCTCCTACACAATTATTCAGAGAATTATACAGTTTGAATACCTTCAGTTAAAAGCCATCCTCCAGCCTCCATATTTTTTACAAGATCAAAGCCAGTATTCTCTGTTTAGCCCCCATTCAGAAGGAAGATGTCAAATCTCAGCCAGAATTTGCCTGTATTCAGACTTTTTAACAGCCACTGATTATCCCCTATCACAGTTAAACCTGCTGGAAGCTCTTTGGAAAAATCCTCCTGGGCTTCCTTTCCCTGTGCCTTTCTCCATGAGCTATGTATGCACTACACCAAGGTAACTCCCAGACCAGAAGGGAGCTCAGGCCAAGGCTCCCTCCATAGCCTCTGATTGTTATGGCTGTGATGGAGACCCCCACAAAAATTAACACAGCATGACTTTGTATTTGTTTCTTCAAGGATTCTCTGCACATACAAATCAAAGAAAAGCATGTGAAGTGTGACTCCACATTTTTCTCTAACTTGCTACCCCTTTTTCTCCATAGATTTGAGAAACACAGAACTCCTCTTGAAAGGACTAACAGAAGATGGCAAGGAAGGCAGGGGGCAGAAGAAAATATCTTTTTATCTCCAAACTCCATGTAGAAGAGCCTCATGTTTCTTTCTTGTAGTACATGAGTAAGGAGAGGTGGTGGTCTTCAGTGTTGATAGCATGTAAATGTTACTCAGAGAAATCTCTTGCAATGCCAGTCAGGAATTATCCTTGAGGTCACCGAGATGATATTCCCACAATGGCAGGCAACAGTAATACAGATGTCTTGTTCAGAGCATCTGTTCCACACAGCACCATAAATCATGTCTTTTGGTAAAATGAAGAAGGAAAAAAAAAAAAAAAAAAAAAGGAAAAAAAAACCCCACAGAAATTTAACAGGCCAAGGGAAGAGAGTAGGAGACTGAGGTTCCTTAAATATCCATGGATTATTTAGATAACACTTCAATCATGTCTGAAAAGGTTCATGATTCACATCACCCAAAAACCCCAATCCAGCCAAAAAACCCACAAAAAGCAAACAGCCATACCATTCTAAAAGCAAATTTCCTGCTGAACCTAAGACAATGACAGCATAAACAAAAGGACACCAACCAGGTAGCTGCCAGTTTGGTGTCAGAAGGAGCACCAATGTACCCCGATTTTAGCTTCTCTCTAGTTGCAACCAGTCTAGATGATTCAGGAGACAACAAATAAAATGAAATCAAAATAAACCCTAAGACAGCCACCAACTGCAATAGCACTGTCCACCAGCCCATCATCCCTGGGCAAGAAGGGAAAGGAAAAAATCTCTTCAGATCCACAGAAAAAATTCAAGAAGTCCTGGTGCATAGGAGTAGTACAGTATAAATCCTCAAAAAAGCAGTTATTCAGGATCCTTTCAAGGAAAATAACCTTTCAATCCAGGAAGATAACCTCTCTTTTTGACAGATCCAAGGGAAAACAAGTCAGATAACCAGAGACATACAGAACTGAATTTCTTGTGTCAGAAATGTTCTCTTCTGGTTATACATTTAAATTTCCATAATATAATCAAGATTTATTTAAAACACTTGCCTTCACTGTACCATTCAGAATGCCATCCTCAGTTGGCTTCAAGTCATGCTTTTGCAATAGTTTGTAGGATTTTGTCCAGAGTGATTATAATAAATGCAATAATTTTAGATGTCTGTTGTGCTAGTAAATATTTTATCAGTTTTAAATGTCTTGCAACTTGAAATCTGTCTCAAATCCATTTGCAAAAGTACAGGGAAACAAAAATTGGACTAGTACAACTTAGACAAAATTAATTCCATCCTGGGGCTTTGGGTGTCAAAATAAACCAAAGCTACTCAATTTTCTGATGAAACTGTGTCACTACAGCTCCCTACAGCTCATGTATTATTCTCTGTAAAAAAAGCAAGCTTCCAAAACTTCTTTATGTACTTGTCGACAGAACAAAAAGTATTGATGTCACTTCATATAGCCATTTTAGTACTGACTATGGCTTATTGATTTTAATGTCTTGAAATACATAAAGTAAATGGATTTTTTTTTCTAACCACACATCACAGATACATAATATCTTCAACAGGTGTATGAATTAATGAAGTGTCAGCTAAAGTCTGGTCCATTTGCAGTAAAGGTTGTGACAAAAATAATGGTACTCCTGCCTTCAGATTGTGTTAGACAGATGTGTAAAATACCTATTTCTCTGTAATTTAATGTACAGCATCAAAATGGGTTAAAATGAATCTATTTTAATGCTGATGCTGAAAGATGAGCCTTTAATTCTGCCTCTGTGATCCCACTATCTCTGTATCATTGGCAGCAACCTAGTAAGCTGGGCATGTCATTATCTGGATTGAAAAACTGAACTGTCTGAAAACAAGCTCAGAAGTAGGGAAAAAAATTAAATCCAATTGCAACCAATAACAAATCGATTCATTTTTGATTAAATGAGTTCTCATATCCAACTGAGAACACAGGTGCTACTACCAGTACAGGCAGGGGAGCAGAATATGATCATCTCTAAGAGTCTAACTGAATTAAGACTACCTTAAACAGATGATGGAAACATAGATTGCTAATCTGTATTGTGGAAATAAAATGTTGATTGGTTTAAACCACACATTTTATAACACTGTTACAGAACTCAAGTTCTCTACCAATTTGTCCACCACAGGATTATGTAACATGTTTGATGACACACACAACAAAAAAGATGTATGAAGGTCACACTTCAGTAGCAATGACCCATTCTACTGTCAGCAGGAAGGACAAACTAGTATTTGGCATTCTATTTGTGAAAGAAATACTGCTTTACATCAAGAAGCAGCAATCTGGGCATTATGGACAAGATAAAAAAACATTCAGGGGATTGTCCCTCTGATCTTCCAACCCCAAATTCTCTCATTTATTCATTTTAAAATGTCCTCTTTTGAAAATGTCACGACTTTTACATGTCAGACATATACAAGGGTTGTTCTGAGGATATGCTTGGCTGAGATACAATGCTCTCTTGCTCACTTTGAAATGTTATTTAACATGAATTTAACACGGACAGCATTCCATTTAGAACTAGTTTGGGCAGGCTGAATCAACATGTCTCCTTGCTCTCCCAGTCCTGGTCCTTTTTAACCAGCCATACCACATCCAGCCCTTTCCCTTACCTTTGTTCTCCAGGGACACCTCTGTCATCCATTCTCAGTTGCTCAGCTTTCAAAATAAAATGCATCCTAGCAGGCTCACTGGACTTTTTCACTTGATCATCCTCAGTGATCACCAAAGGTCCTTTGAGGAAGTAAAGTACTAAACTCATGTGAGAAGGTGACTTCAGATGTGGGAATTCATAAGCAGTAGAGGATTGCTCCAGTGTGTGGCCAACTTAAATCATACTCTGTTCCCCTCTCTTGCTTATTTTTGTGCCCCTGTCTACTAGATCCTCTCAGTCCTGATGTAAAACCTCTGGCCAAGGGGTGAAACTACAGCTGCCAGGCAGTAAGCAGCTCTGTGCACTTTCTTCAAAGCAGCTGTTTGCACTTACTATCAAGGTCAAAGATACTTAAGCAATATGACAGGTTTTATGTCCCATAAACCAAGAATCCTTCATTTATCTCAAGATTTCCAGTTTCCATAAGTCAGCTCATGAAAACACAGGGAGATCTTTCTTGGCTTCCTTAAATTCCTTTCTCCAGTAGTCTCAGGGTCAGCACCTTATTAAGAAAAAAGGGCTGCTTTGTTCACTTGTAGTAGAAGCTGCACTTATATTCTTATTTTCAGATGATTGTAGTAAAATATCATTAAAGAAAACTAAAATTATTTTCCTCTATGAAATCATTCCTATTAAACGAAGCATCTGTAAACTGATCTATGTGTACTGAGCTGTTTTTCTTGCTAAGAGCATAGTAGCTGAGAATACATACTAGTCAGCACTAAATAACTATTTTTTTAAATGTTAATTGTACAAGAAAAACATGTAATTGTACATGTAAAATTACAAGTGGTCAGAGACCTTGTTTTGGCCAAAAGGAAAAAAAAATATAAAAATTATAAGAGGAGTCAGATCTTTTGTGGTGTCACTTTTAAAACAATCCCACTGCAAATAAAATTTTTGAAAATAACTATTTATAGAGTGATTTGTGGGCTCTTTTCCCATCTTTCCCATATTTGCTTTTTGGAGGAAGCAAAATATACCTGAATTAACTTCTGTTGCAACTCCATCTGCATCAGTAAAATTACACCAGGGATTAATATGCTAAGTGTATCTGATCCCCTTCTGAACTGAGTGCTCTGGTCCGCTCAGATAAACTTTTTTAGGGTCATGTTTGTTTGGTTGTGGTTTTTTAGGAAATACAGCACATATCACGATCCATAGAGTACTTTAACTGTCTAAATGTAAGTTACAACTAATTGGTTTGGGGATAGGCCCCTCAATTTAGTCTTCTACTGCAGAACTCCCTTGCCTACAGAAATTGCAGCCCATTCACCAAGGGAAGCACGAGGCCTTCCTTTTGCAAAAGCTCATCTGTGGTGACATTATATAACAGGTTGGCATCAAATCCCCCAAGACAAACAATTAGAAACATTTCAGAACTTTGAATAATTAAACAAACAGGAAGCAAGCAACAATCCAAGAATGCCAACTGTGAAACACAAGGGACAGATGGAGAGCAGAGCTTTTCAGGTGGAGATCTGCCTAAGGAAGCATTAGTAATACCTGCAATCCCCAAACATGAAACCTGAATCCAGAAAGGAAGGAAAAAGTATTAGAGTCAGTATAATATGTACAAAATATTTTGTTTGCTTACAGACTTTAACCTGTAAATTGTACTGCCATGCAATAAACAGCATTCCTATAAAAACCACTCAGGTGGATGATGTTAGTATTGCTGGCATATAATACAGTGACAAAATGAGCAGTGCTTCCCACAAGTGCTGGCATGCAGGAGAATTCCTAGCCTCAGGGATGATGTGTTAAGTCCTTTCAATGCTAAGTGACAGTATTGTGTAAGAGTTACATACTTATATTCATTAGGATACCAGTTCCAGAAAAGAGTCAAAATATTTTTTGATGATAGGAAAACAGCACAGTTGGATCCTGTGCTGGAACCAGGGTGCGGAAATTGCACTCAGGAAGCTGAACAGTAATGACTAAGCAAGAAGTTGGAATACAAGATGATTGGAAAAAAAAAAAAAAAAACAAAAACAAAACAAAAGGAAAATCCATTGCTTAGACAGTTAGATGGCAACTTTTAAACTTTTATGTCTCACAATGATTCCCATAGTGCTTTGTTCATAAAGTTTATTTTGCATTCTCATAACAGTCTCTCTCTTTCATTCCATCTCCTTTCAAAATTGATTCCTTTAAAAAGACTTATGCATGAACTGTTCTTGTTAAACCATTTAACACTCCAATTAAAACAGCATGAATGAAAGAATATCTTGTAACTCAAGGTGGCTGAAATCCCAAATGATTGGGTGATCTTAAGTTCTGGTTCTTGACTTCTTGTTTTTTCTTCTTTCATTTTTTTGCCTTTTTAAATTTTTTTTTTCTTTTCTGCAATCCCTGTTGTTCTCATCTGAATTTAAAACCCAGTCTGCTAACCTTATGTATGGTATCAAATCAGAGTGTCAGATGAAACCCTTCAAGAATAAAATGCCTCTCTCTTTTGAGATGAGTTCTACATGCATATGGCTACGTAAGTGATAAGCATGTAGCACTGAAGAGAGACACCCAGGACTACTTTTGTGGGAGCTTATCTAATGATCAGCTCTGAATTAAGAAATTCTCCCTTTCTGACAATATGCTATAACAAATGCTATATGCATCACTCTCAATCCCATAATCCAGTGGACTGCATCACTTGCAGAAAAACATAAAGGATATAGAATTCAATCATGAGATGAATGAATTAGGACCTTTCACAATAGAGTGCTTATGGAATAAATCCAACAAGGATATGCTGGGGCCAAAAGTGCTCTCTCATTCTGTGAAAAGAAGAATATAATAAATGCTTACCTGAAGTAATAAAGACCTACCCAGTCCCTTAGCCCTTCCAGAGCACCTCATGATAAAGGACATCTGTAAAGAATAAAGTGAGTTTCATACAGAAGCAGTATGTCACCAGAATGTCCCTCCAAGAATATTAATGACATGAATTAAAATAAATAATAAAATAAACCCAGGAAAGCTGGAGCAGGTGGTGACAAGACAAGGGGTAATGGCTTTAAATTGGAAGAGGGTAGATTTAGGTTAGATGCTAGGAAGAAATTCTTCCCTGTGAGGGTGGTGAGACACTGCCATAGGCTGCCCAGAGAAGTTGGATGGAGCTTGGAATAATCCTGTCTAGTGGGAGGTGTCCTTGCCCACGCAGGGAGGGTTGGAACTAGGTCCTTTCCAACTTTAAGGTCCTTTCCAACCCAGACCATTTTATGATAAATGCATTGTAATGCTTGCAGCAAGAATTAATTGCAATATGATTTCCCAAATAAACTCACTGGGAGTGAGATTTTGCATAGAACCTATTTCCTGTTATGTCTATCAAGGCTTCTCTTCAAATGACCAGGCTTGCCAGGCTCCAAATCACTCTAGGAATGATTCACTTTCAACCTCTGGATTAGGTGGGGAGGAGGAAATCTAGGCAATTACAGTTTTAATGCTCCATTTGGAAGTCTGGTTTAGGAAACAATAAAAAAATGGGGGATGATGCACATGTTGTTTTTTTTAAAGTTAGGTTAATTCTTTAATTAAGAAAGTAATTCTTACTTTAAGTTTGCAGAATGTCCTTCTTGGACTCCAAAGTCTGGCTCTGCCCCAACCCATACAATAATGAATACCAGAGGTTTAGAGCAAAAAAGTAAAACTGAGAAAGATAAAAGCATTCAAGCTCTGTGTAAGAATATTAACAGTTCTGAGAGTTAACATGTACAAAGACACCAAAGAAAATCTAGAAACAGAATAAGAAATTACTTGCTAACCTTTTGTCTGTGTCTTCTTTTTGTCCCTACCTTTCTGCGAGACGGAATCTTTGCTAGAGGTCCAAGTCAGAATTTGTGTGGGAAGGAAGAGACAGCTTGTTGTAATAAACAAGAAATGCCATTGCAATGCCAGAACAAGTATAGCTGAGTCTTCACCAGGCTAAAAGATACAGCTCCCTGAATCTAAACAGACCATTACAAAAAGAATGACTCAATGTTCAAAAGGCAGGAAAATATTTAGAATTCATGGGCTCAATACTGGTTAAGTTAGACCATCTTTGCTACCAAAATGTGTGAGCAATGGAAGTGAAAAGTGTCTGCATGCTGAGTTTGTCCTGCCACTGGCTTGCCTGAGCCATGGTTCTCCTCACCTGGGATTGTATACCTTCCACAAGCAATGGAAACAAGTTAGGTGTGGTATCATTGTGACTATATAGTAGTGTTACAGTTTAAGACTGGGCCAGCAATTAAATGAATGTCAGATGCTCACTATTAATCTCCATCCCAAATACAGAAAGGAGAGAGAATAAGGAAGAGAGACTTATGGGGTGGAAACTAAACTACACAGCTTTAATAAAGCAGTAAGGATGGAAAGGAAAAGTGATGATTAAATACATACAAATATACACAAAAGTGATATCATGTTCCCCCCTACCCCCAGTAATGTTCATGTCACCACCGAGGCTGCAGGGCAGCCCTGGAAAAGTCCCAGGCTGAGATCCTGGAGTCAGCAGCAGACAGGAGCTGGAGGCAGGAACACACAAATTCAGGAGAGCAGGGATCTGGATCAAAGGCAGAGAAATGGATGGAATCCTCCCAGAATGCTGGCCATGAGTGAAAAAGAACTTGACCCTCTTGATCTCTCAAATTTATAACGAGTTTATGGGATGGAATACTCTGGTCAGTTTTGTCACCTGTCTTGTCAGACTCTCCCTAAAGAAGAGCTGCAGGTCCCCTTTACTCCCTCTCTCTTAGTGGAGATGTTCCTCAGAACCAAGCAGTGGCCTTGGATCTGCACACCATTTTCCAGCAGTAATTATAAACATGGAGCATTATCAGTCCAAGGAGCAGACACTGACTGAGAAACTTGCTGTTAATTTCTGCAAGTGTAGCTACTTAGGAGAGACTTAGCTGCAAGCAAAATTACAAGACAGAAAATCAGTTCTGTCCTGGCCCAAACCAGGAAAAGTGGAAACTAGGAGTCCACATAAACAGTGAGTACCTTAAGGTGAGCTATTTAATATTGGAAAGCTATATTTTGTCATCCTGCTGTTTCTTTTATTGCTCCTCAGTTAACAGAGAAGTATGCTGTCATTCACTGCTCCTCAAAGGAGCATGAATGAATGTTGAGATCCTATTGACTTCTACCAGTTGCTAGGAATAACAGCAAAAGGAAGCAGCCACCAACTGCTGAGTAATTCAGGAAGAATTGCTAGAGGGTCAGCATGTGCCAGGAATGTCAATCAAAGGCTAAACAAACTTGTCTCCTATCCCCAAACTCCTTCAAAAGTAAACACACTACTGCACTTACAATTTTCACTGTGGGAAGACAATCAGAAAGACAACAAACTGCATGTGTCAGATGTTATGCACATCACTTAGCATCCTCTGGACAGTATTCAGAGAAACCGTGGTGATGAGTGTGGTATAAAATCCTATAAAAACCCTTTTAAAGTAGTAGCAAAATCTTGCTTGGAAGGGGCTTTCTTGTGGTTTATTTCCAGGAAGCTATAAATCAGAAGAGAAACAATATATGATTAAACCAAATCAGATTAAAATGAAACTAGGATTTCCTAGGAAGGAGAGATGCTTTTTTTCTGAATCCCCTGGAGTTAGCCAGGTCACTGTTTAGTAAAGAGCAATTTCTGATAGAATTGCCTCTATTAACCCCGAAGCTCCTAAAAGAGACATTACTGTCAGTCTTTTGTATCTGTTTAGGAATTATAAGGCAGTGATTGTTTGGAGGAACTTAATTCCATATAGAGCAATAAACCCACGGGTGTCAAGAAAGCTCTCCACAACAGGAATCTGTGCCTGGGTGTGTTAGTTTGAGACAGCAAATAAACCTAAAGTAATGTAGCACACAACAAGCTCCATTTTTCAGTTGTGTTTCTTTGAAAGCATCCTTAGAATTCCCTAGAGAAAGGCTATGCCTACAAACAATGACCATGCATGATATGCAACTATTTGAATTCATGGCATGTAATTAGGTAAATTCACAGAATATTCAATATCTAAATGAGAGAAAACCAGAGAGATAACAACACAATTTTATCAAAGCCACAAGAGTATGGAAGGTTCAATTTCCCATAAAATGTCAAGCATCTCACAGAAATAAGCAGTTTCATTGGTGAATCTAGTAAGCGTGCAAGGGAAATTGATACTATGGCTTCAAAAGATCTCAAATGGTCTAATACTGAAGTTACAGTAAACTGCCTTTTCCCTTCAGATAACTGTGATGGTAAATTTCAGAAAAGATCTGAAGTTATCTTTTCCAGTCACAAGTAAATCTAAGAATAACTATCAACACATTTACATAAGCTCAAAATACCAAGACATTAAAAAAAAGTTAGGTTACAGCTGTTTTGCGGGGATGCAAAGATAAACTGTAATTAAGAGTGAGTGGAGTTTCTAGAAGATCCTAGAAGATGAGGCTTTGAAAATTTAACCAGGAGGGAATTAACTGATGAAAGAAAATTAAAAGATTATTAGCAAACAAATAATTAGACATCAAGCAAGATTGTCCCTGCAGATTTTTGTTTTAAAACAGGTCAAACAAAAAATACAAAACAAACAAACAAAAAAGGCAGAACTCTGCAACAGTTCAAAGCACAAAACCATTTTTCTAAGCTGAAATGCTTTATTGCTTTATTTTAAAAATTCTACCCGGTGGATTTCACTGGGAGCTGTCATTGGGCAAACCCATCATTCAAAGCCTGAAACTGCAACATACCAACAGGAGTGCTGGGGGCAAGGGACATCCCAGAATATATCAAAGAAAAGAAAAGGAATCATGAATGGTCCATGGACACATACTGAGCTTCTCCCAGGATCCTGGTCAAGCAGGTTCTCATGAGATGAACTCCCACGTGGAGGTCTGCACAAATTCATAATCAAACCCAAGCACAGGAAAACAGTACAAGGCTTTATAACTCATGCATTACACCTCGTTCCTGCATGAGGGTTTAGAGTAATGGTGGAATAACAGTAAACTGATCCTGTTTACCTGACAAGTAATAATTGTATCAGGCCATGCCAAAGGGACACAGGTATTTCAAAAACCTGGCCACATAGCCCAGCAGAAAAGTAAAAACTACTCCTTGAATCAGTAAGACCAAATGGTTTTCATAAATAGCTCAGTGCTATAAAAGGAAATTGGACTGCTAAAAGTGAGTCAAATACAGGCAAAGTTTTGATTTCTTTTCTGATTAGTCACATCTCCCAGCTTTACAAACTGTGCTATTTTGAGTTTCCTGATGAGAGCCAGGGAAGTACCTCTAGTGGCTGAGAAACTGTCTGGACCATTGGGCTGAAGGGCCAGGATTTCAAAGCCCTTCTGACTGGCAAATCAAAGTAGTGTCCAACATCAGTCACTTCTGGGATTAGAACTCCACAATCTTCAGGAACCACCTAGTCAGTGGGACTTTGAAAGATCTTGGGAGTCAGGAGAGGTCTGGCTGGAAAAAAAGGAAATGGTACATCTCTTTCCAAAAAAACATGAAGGAACATCTGGCAAACTAGAGCATGGACAGCCTTATGTCTCCTCGTAAGTGAAAATTGCAGAAAAAAAAAAAACTCATGGATATCATTTCCAGGCATGTGAAGAAAAAGAAGCTTTGGAATAGCTAATGCAGATTACAAAGGAAAATTTTAGGTAATCAACCCCAGTGCCTTCTGTATTGAAATTACTGGCTTTGTGAATTAGGGGAAAGCAATGAGTCGATTTAAGTTAGCAATGCTTTCAATACCATTTTGTGTAGTATCCCCATAGTCAGCTTGAGGAAATAGAGACTGAAATTTATAGAATACTGAAATAGGCAAAAATGTGGCTGGACTGTCAGGTTCAAAAGGCCAGTGATGAGTATTTTGGCTGCAAGCTTATTATAAGTAGTGTACCTCATCAGTCACTTCTGGGGCTAGAACTCCATAATCTTCAGGAACCACCTAGTCAGTGGGACAAAGTGTGCCCTCAGAAGGCTCTCAGGTAATTTCAACTTGCAGGGAGCTGATGACATTCCAGAAAGTCCCAGTCCTGCAGAGGAATTCCTCTCATGGGTCATTCCCAGTCATGCAGAGCACTGCTGGCAAGCTGCAGGGATGGCCTGCCAGGAACCTCAGGAACCTCAAGGCAGAGCCTGGGGCTGGCAGGCCAGTGGCAGCCCCGCTAAGAAGGGGCTGGGATCCAGTAGGCAAGAAGGGGAGCAGGAGTCAGGAGTGTGTCCTCCCAGTGCTGAAGGAAGGCCAACCATGTCCTGAGCAAGAGCAGAGCTGCCAAGTACAGGGGCAGAGCTATTGCCTTCTGCTCAGCAGCTTGGGAGCCTTCATCTGGACTACCAGGTGTGTGTCCAGTTTTGGGACCCCCTGGCACGAGGGCAACATTCCTGGAGAAATTCCAGAGCACTGCCCCAAAGGTGGTTCAGTATGGAAAAGAACAGGCTGAGGGGGTGGGATTTTTCTCTTCAAATGACCCCCAGGGGCCATAAAGGAGACAGAGGCAGATGCTGCTCAGAGGTGCATCCAGGAAAAGGAAAGGAGCCAACAAGCTGGAGCAAGGACAGAGTTCTCTGGGCATAAGGAAGAAAATGTTTCCCCATGAGGGTGGGTATTTCCTGGGTCAGGCTGTCTCAACAGAGGCTGCACTATCTCCACTTCAACATTTGCTGCTTTTGTGAGTTGTGCCCACACATCCTTCCCAGTCTTGCATATTTGATAAACTACTTGCAGAGTGGTCCCATGACTGAGACTTTGCTATGATCTTGCGTGACATGAATCCAATGTATGCATATAACTCAAGGGGAAAGAAAACCTCCTCAGTCCTAATAGGTGCAGAAACCAGTGATGTAAGTGCCAGGGACAAGATCCTAGACCTGTTGATAGCAGAGATAAGGTCCTCTTAGGGAGAATGAAGAAAAGGAAGCCCTAGCACAAACAACATTGATCCACTAGGATCTTCAAGTGGAATTTCCAGAACAGTAAAGATGAAAGGGAAAGTCCTCAGCTCTGTCTTCTTGCTGACAGCCTGAAAAGATCCAGAAGACAATGTTTCTCAAATCCCAGATATCACAGGAATAGATGGAGAACTACAACATTTGCACTGTCAAGATGAGGAGATTAGACAAGCCCTATCTACCTCAACAGTATAGAGTTTTACAAGAATCTGCAGAGTTTCTCTCTGTACAGCCACAACTGCCAATGCCTGGCTTTAATAAAGTTCTCTGAGTCCCTCTAATCCCACTTATCATTCTCATTCCCTTTGAGAAAATAAGCACGGATACAATTAGTCTGTTCAAGAAAAGCATAGCAGAGTATCAGACTCTTCTATGTAATACAATAAACAGAATCTCCCATTATACTGAGGCCCAATCCCTACATCTCATTAGTGCCAAGGTAACAGCTAACAGAATTTTTCCAGCTCGTAACATTCAAGAAGAAAACCAGACAACCAAGGAGATAGTTTCACAACAAAATCCAGGCATGAACTTTACAGTTTACATGGATCAAGCCCCTGAAAGCTCTGGTCTACCATTTCAAACACATGATCTGGTCCAGATTCTAGAGTAGATGCTGAAAAAATACAGCAGCCATGACAGAAACATAGAGCAGCAGCTGCTGTCTGCCTTATTTAACTATAGGGATTGCTACCAATCTCCACATGCTTCTCTCTGGTCACATTTCTCTGTAACCACCAAGACAGGCATCTTAAACCTGATAATGCCTGACTATAACGAGCAGTCCTCAACACCACACCATGTCCTAGATTTAATACAAAAAGATAAAAGACACAGTTGGGCTGGCCCAAGATTGCCTGCTAGGAACCAGCCTGATTAGCAGAAAAATCACAACATAGTGGCCCAATTGAGGGCTGCTATTTCACTCAGCAAAACTGTTTTCAAATATAATAGTTGAATAGCTGGGTTAAGTGCATTGCCTATACTGGAAACTTGACAAGAGGAACTAGCTGGAGCCCTGAACTGAAGCTCTTTATCATCACAGATGAAAAATTCTGGATGCCACAGATGTCAAAACAACAGAGGAACTAAGAAGTTCAGGTGGGGAAAATCTTTGCAGGTGTCCTCTGTCTACAGTCCAGGAAGATCCATCTAATTCAACATGGAAAGGAAACTAAATCCACAAATGTACCTGGGAATCTATGTGATGGGTACACTAGAAACTAAGGATCATCACAGAAAAGGTAAGTCAACAATATTAGTAAGAAGATGTAACTGGAAAACATTAAAGCCCCCTCACACTGAACTAAGAGGACAATGGGACACTGCATTCTTTTAAGGTACATGCATACCAGGTGCCAGTTCCTTTCTTTTCCCATGCCACATGTTGAAAAAGGACCAAGAAAGGTTCAAAACATGAACAAACCAGATTTTATCATGCGTTTACAGACTTGTTAAAGTGATTCCTGGACTGCAGGAGTTAGGCTGATATTATCATTCTCAAGGCCTATGAAAGTTAAACAGGTCAAGTTTCCAATTTGTGAAGCTTCTGCCACTTTTAAGAGGATTAATACACCCTTATCCTCAGATTTTAAGTATAGAGCATTGCTCTATACTTAAAACAACCTCAAAATTTACAGTCTAAAAGACTCACTTGAAAGATCTACTCACCATCCTGCAGTCACTCACAGGTAACAGCAAGACAATTCAAGATACAAGGAACTTAAATCTTGGGGAAAGGCCAAGTATGACTCCACCTCAATGAAGCTGCTTGCTTCTTTATCAGTTCTCCTGCCAAATACAGTTTTCAGAAGATACTTTTATTACTGATAGATTTAAAAATAAGGTTTTGAAAATTTCAATCAAGGAGGTTAATCAGAAAAGCCATTTCATTGTCTACTTAAATGTAGTCTACTAAGAGCAAAACCAGTTCTAATGTTAAGTTCATCCTGACATAGACACATTCCACCCCTGAGCAGTGACTGACAAAAATGGACTATGAACTCATGTGACTTTCATAGAATCTGACAAGCTGGAAGACACCCATCAGTATCATCAACTCCAGCTCCTGTCCCTGTGTAGGGCACCTCCAGAATCACACCACGTGCCTGAGAGCGTCATCCCAATGCTTCTTGAACTCAGGCAGGCTTGGTGCTGTGACTACTGCCCTGGGGGACTTGTTCCAGTGCTCAGCTGCCCTCTGGGTGAAAAACCTTTTCCTAATATCTAACCTAAGCCTTCCCTGATCCCACTTCCTATCATGTCCCTGAGTCCTGTCTTTGGTCACAGGAGTGAAGAAATCAGTACCAGTCCCATCTCTTCCCCCCCTGAGGAAGCTGCATACTGCAATGAGGTCTCCTCTCAGCCTCCTTTTCTCCAAACTAAACAATTCAAGTGACCTCAGCTGCTTCACAGAAGTCATCCCTTCCAGGCCCTTCACCATCCTTGTTGCTCTCCTTTGGATGCTCTCCAAAAGCTTCACATTTTTTCTGTACTGCAGTGCCCCAAGCTGCACACAGTACTGGAGGTGAGGCTGTACCAGTGCAGGGTGGGGGAGCACAGTCCTTGGCTGGCTGGTGATGCTGTGCTTGATGTACCCCAGGACACAGTTGTCCCTCCTGGCTGCCAGGGCACACACTGCTGGCTCACATTCAGTTTGCCATCAGCCAGGACCCCCAGGTCCCTCTCTGCCTCGCTGCTCTCCAGCCACTCATTGCCCAGTCTGTACTTGTCACCAGGGCTGCCCCATCCTGGGCACTTGTCCTTGTTAAACTCCATGTGGTTGGGGATTGCCCATCTCTCCAACCTACCAAGGTCTCTCTGCAGGGCCTGCCTGCCGTCAAGGGAATCAACTGCTCCTCCCAGTTCTTTGTCATCCACAAACTTCTTCAAAACTCCTTCCAGTCCTGCTTCCAAGTCATTGATAAAGATGTTGAAGAGAACTGGGCCACGCATGGAGCCTTGTAAGACCCCACTAGTGACAGGTCACCAGCCTGATGCTACCCCAATCAGTGTCACTCTTTGTGCTCACCCATCATGGTTGTCCAGCTGTATGCTGGGCATTTTGTTCAGGAGGATACTATGAGAGGCACTACCAAAAGCTTTCCTGAAGTCCATAAATATTACATCCCCTGGTTTCCTTTGGTCAGCTAGCTGGGCTGCCTTGTCATAAAAGGAAATTCAATTTGACAGGCAGGGCTTTCCCCTCATGAAGCTGTGCTGGCTGTGACCAACGACTCTGTTGTCCTCCAGGTGCTTTTCAACACCTTTTTTCATAATTTTATCAGGCACTGAACTTAGACTATTTTCATTAAGACACTAAACAGAGACCAGCTCCTGCTGACATGGATACTTATGATGTGAAGATCTTCACGGGTTTGCAGAAGTGAAGGTGAATGCACTCTGATGTATTTGTGTCATGTCACAGAAACAAACTCCAAAGGAGTGATGCAACAGCACCTCAAAACCCAGTGTTATAGTGGCCCAGTGCTCCTGTGCTTGATCCCACCTTAAGGTTTGGCAAAAATGCCAATAAGGGAAGGACAGCAGCCCATCAGCTGGGTTCAGAGCTCCAAACAGGGAAAAGATGATCTTCCAAATGTCTCTGGATGCTCTTCATCATCTCAGAACAGGTGTTTGAATATGGAGCAAAAAAACAGCATCAAGAGAAAGGTCGTAGGGAAAAAGAAGCTTCCAGCTCACTGGACTTTGAGCATATATTTGCAGCCAATAAGATGTATGCCACCTTTATCTTTGAGTTCTGCAATACTATTAGAAATCCTTCAAATACTAAGAAACCATAACTGGAGTGAAAATCCTTTTCTGACTTCTGTTTAAACTTACGACTTCTCTCAGCTGGAAAACAAAGTCATAACTGGGAAAAACAGCAGAGCTAAAGAAGATTAATTCTACCCATTTCAGACAAAGCTGCTGTCTTTAATGGATCTCATAATAACTTTACAAAAATTTACATTGATTTTACTTTTTTAATAGTGCCTGGAAAGGAAGGAAAACATTTTATTTATTTTTCTTACGGGAAACTATGTCCGGTCTGTATTGTAATTCCAATTTTAAATCAGCATCACCAGACTGCGGCATCTCCATCTGAATAAGCAATAAAGCCACTCACTGCTGCAAGAAGCTGAGGCTTGAAAAGTAGCATAGAAACAGAAAAGAGACTCCAATATTTTCAGTGCATGCTGACAAAATACACAGTAGCTTTCCAGCTTGCGTACATAAAGACAAAACCAAAATTACACAAAAAATCTTCCTTAAGTTCATCAGCCCACTCCATGAGAAGCAAATACAGTAGAAAACAGCATGATTACTGCTTACAGGAATAAGTTCAAGTCCCCAGAATTCAAATAAGGAACATGACAGGCACGCCTACAAAAGGACAAAAAGTTATTTCTATTTTGAAACAAGCCTCTAAGACATACTGATTCTATATATATATATATTTCAAACCTTTGCAGAAGTCCCTGTAACTAGAATTCTCACACTGTTGCTGAATTGTGTGAAAACAGAGACTGTTAAAAATCACACTGAGCAAAGAACATGTAATCACCATTGGAGACTTAACTTGGGGTATTTTCCAAGGACTTTAAAAAACAGCACACTTTCCACATGCCACTATTCTACAAACGTTCTTGTTGCTATGATGATCAGCAACCAAAGACTACATACTTCTGTCAGTCCAAGAGCAGATATTTCTTATATATGATTGACAATAGGCTTTTTATCAATAATTTCACACATATTACTGAATGCCTGAAGAAAATTAATTGCTGTTAATGAAAGGATTAAACCTTGCTTTGAAGTATCCAGTGGTTCTCAAGAGATGGTGAGAAAGTCCATAAGCTCACTTTCTACTCCGTTTTCCCACAACAGACTCTTAGGGTCAAGTTACAGAACTGAGGTGATTGCTCCCCATGGAAAGGGTCATAAAACTTGGTAGCACACAGAGGACGGAGCAAAGCAGCTCCACTGAACAGGATGGAGAATGGCACTCCTGAAACCTGATCTTGCCCTTGGTCACCCTCACAATATATTTCTTTTTGTTGGGGGTAAGCAAAAAAGAAAAGGAGTGGAACCTTGCTCTTCAGGTACAAAGCACAGTTCTGGTGATATCTGGTATATTTGCAGTCTTTTGTCATATTCTCAAAATCTTAATTTCTCAAAAGAAGTTGAACAAATCTGACATTTCAGATCATGTTGTTATATTGCCACTGTTAACTTTTAAAATTACCATCTAGCTATATGCTTCCCTGATTTAAGTCAAAATAGTAAATAAAGCTAATTTCAGATTGCACCTGGAATGATCACTGCACAATTACATCTTGCCACAGGCAATTAACAGTTACCTCAAGAAGGCCTAGACTAGGTGAAAATCACACTGTTATGTTGCTTGGTGCAGCACCTACATAACACAAACACTTTCCCCATCTGATCTTGCAGAAGTTGCCTGTCTGTATTTACATTGCAGAAATGTGACTGAGACAGCAAGTGTGTGCTTTGGCATAACTTAACTTCAGGTTACTCCACTTTGAAAAACTCAGGTAGTGGGGCATGATGTGGACAGGTGAACAGAGAAAACATCATTTGTATGAGGTTTACAAAGCTTATCTGCTTCATTCAGAGGAAAGACCAATCTGCTAAAGCACAGAACACCAAATACCTCCCTTTTTAAATCTATTTATTATCCACCATTTCATGATGGGAGAGTATGATTTGCTATTCCAGGAGTTACCAGTCTTGGGTATCCCGTTACAACTCTGTCATTAAAAACAGGCAATGTATTCTTTCATTGAGTTCATGCCATCCATTTATTTACCTCAATTTAATGCCATAAGCAGAAGCCATGAGAACGCTAAACTACTCAGAACTGTTTATAAATTGAATATATACCTATTTACCAACTACCTTTGTTACAGTTACCATGCATCTTTCAATATTACAGAAGAACAACCTGCTAATATGCTGCAGACAGAGTGCATGGGAGAAAAGACAAAGAAAAATCCAGAAGTGACATCTATCATCTAGGTATGATTTCTCCCTGTGTAAAGCTAACAGAATCATAAGCTGCTATTGACACCGAGCCAGCTGAAAATGTGAATTGCAGCAAGGGACATAATGCAGATAAATGTCCCTTTTTTGTGCTTTAAAGAGCTCCATAGGCTCTTTCTCCTAAATCCTTTCATTGATTACGCTGTCTAGTAGAATTCAGTATTTCTACAGAGGCTAAATCTTTCTTGTGGCATATTGAGCTTGCTTTCCTCTTCCCCACCCCTGCCAGCTTTCAAGAGAGAGTGGTTATTCTGCTGCAGAATATAGAACCTACAGCCAAAAGCAGGCACTACAAAGTGACTATGCACAAAGTTGTGCCTACGCTCACACACAGGGGAATTAGTTCAAATTTCTCATAACTTAAATATTCATTTTTATAAAGCAGTACACTGATTACAGTCACTCCTATCACCTCCTTCTAGAGATAGATTTGATGCTATTTTAAGGTCTAGTTGTACAATTATGTCTCCTGACACTGAAATCATCATCTAGTCTACTTTTAGGCATACACATTACAGGCAGGTACAGTATTTGCTAGGCTTCACTTGTATAAAATTATTGAGGGTTTTTTTGCACAGTAGTTTAGATACAGTTTCTAAGAGAGCAACCATATAATTAGAAGGAAACATTCTTCCACTCTCAAACTCATTTTTTAATGGAGAGAAATGCAACACCATGTACATATGTACGTCCATACACAGAGCCTTGATCTGTGTTGCTCTCTGTCGTAGAAAGAAGTGATGACAACTTTTACAAGCAGAGCTGGATAGTCAAGATCTGAGCTGTGAACACTGCACTGCTCTCAGTTACAAACAGACTTCACTGAAGTGAATGCCAGTGTTTCAGCTATTTCTGTGGCATAGGGCTGACTTTCTCTGTGCAGACTGGAGTAGCAGCTCTTCAGGGAAGAGAACAGTGATTTCTGGGGAACTGATTTGTTAAGTATAGCTGAAGGAATACTCTATAGAGATGTAGGTGTGCAGTGCTGTGTTTTAACAGTCATTTCAGATGAGTATGAGCAGACAGCATTACAAATAAGCTGGCTGTGCCTTCACCGAGGCATTATCCAGTGCGTTATGATTTCTGGAAAGTAGCCCTTACAGATAACTGCCCCAAAACAAAAGGACATAAGAAGGAGGGAAAAAATGTTGCTTTTATTCTTTTAAAATTATTTCAAGCAACTAAATCCTGTTCATTTTGGTGCCAACCAAGGCTTGCTAGTGTCAGCTCTTCTGTACTGCAGACAGCAGTACTCTTTAGCCTGCAAGTTTCAAGGTCATACAATATTAAATTGCAAATGCATAGGCACAAAGAAGGTAATAGATGTTGTCAACAGTACTGACACATCTACCTGAAATAATCCATCTTTAATTTATTATATCATATTCATTAGCAAATTCAAATCCAAATGATTTCTCAATGTGTCACGACACAAAACAGAGCTTATAAACCTACACATTTCTCAGCTGGGAAAAAGGATTCTCATCAGTGAGATGCTTAGAAATCTGATAACACCTAAAATAAGTACTGTCATTTGCCAGAAAAAAGAATCCACTAATGAAAAAATCTTCAACCTTAAATAGAAAGGTGTACTTCTACCACAGAGGATTCTGGGATCTGGACGGTACACACACACACAAACTCCTTTGTGTTAGAGGGTCCACTGCACAAAGCTCAGTAAAGTGCATCTGAATACCAGCTAGATAAAACACTTTCTCAAGTAGCCATGGTTTAAATGCAGATTTATGCAAATTTTTAATGCCAAGAGTTTATTATACATTCAATACTTCCTTCTTCTGTACTTTACATGCCCCTGGAGGTAAATCTAACTAAAAAGTAAATCTAGCTAAACCCATCTTCAGTCGTTCAGCATCGTGAGGTCAGTGACTGTATGAATTCAGATCAATGATAAGCAATTGTTCTTCAAGTGAAGCAAATCAATTTCATTAATTACAGTTCACAAAAGTCAGTAAATTTATCCTGTCACTTTTGAGTACACAAGATAAAGTTTTACTTCTGTTTTCACTTTAAAATAAATTTTTTTTATTATACATATTGGGGGGTTTCTCTTTACTAAGTGAAATTGTTGCTACAGAAAACACTGCATCTTGAAACTAGAAAAACACCAGACAGTGGATCCCTGCTTTGGTATCCCATTGCTTTGCCAAACAACAGAAAATTACTTCTGTTTTGATTCTCTTGTTCAATGAATTAAATAAGCAGGTTGATCCAGTAATAGAGACCAGAGGGAGACTTTTGCATAGGGAGCTTGCTTGATTTCAAAAGCATTTAAAATAATTTCCCTGCCCAGTAGGCCTGGGATGAATACTAACTTTTTATGAAGATGTACATTTAGCTTCAATGTATTGTGAGTGAGAAGCATATGCAACAGTAAAAACAGGAAAAATATTCCCATTTTTAACCTTGACAAGACAAAATCTCACTCAGTTTCCAGAAGGTGAAGTTATTTTTTTACTTATGAGTTTTGGTGCAATGATTGCAAGGATTTCTTTATCCCAGAACTCAGTAATGGGCTGTAGTTTGGGGGGGAAATTCCTCATCAGCTCCCAAATAACGGAAGGGGAAATGACAGCAACATCATGACTAAGCAGAAAACACTGAACATTGCAAGATGCATCACAAATGTGTACAATCAGGTTTGTGTACTTCATAAATTGTGGCTGGCAGCTTGCCCGGTTTTCTCAGTTCCATTTCTTTCCTCTCGCTGCCATGCAGCTTTGGCTCTTTTCCTACCTACTCCCCAAAATAAGGCTAAACACCAGTGATATTTGATACCTGAATTGCAGATCCCAAGGGCAGTCCAGATATAAATTCAGATCCAAAATACAACCCAAAACTGTAAAAATATTTCACAAGTCCAACAGAAACAACTCTAGTTATTATTTCAATCTCTCTCCTTGCTAACACCACTCTTCTCATCTTCTTGCAATTTTTTAAATGTTTACCACTATGCCACTATTAATGCCATCTCTTGTAGAAGTCCCAGACAATCCAGAAAAAGCATCAGTCACTGTTTTCTACACAACCTTTGGGTTTTCAGTAGAATAAATACTGTCTGAATTTTAGAGACAGGAAGGTCCTGAAGGTAAGGGTATTTAGAAATACCACAGACAGGTGAAAAGCAGGTTAAGATTTGTGCTTATCGTTTGGTTTTTTAGCATACAAGTCTAGGTAGTGTTTCACTAACAAAGTCGTCATAGTTCTTAAGAGTCTAACTACAAATACTGTCATCTTACAAATCCAATGGACACAGGGTAGCACAAGGGGCTGAGAAAGGGAAACAGAATCACTTCTTTTAAGAAAGAGCCACCCCTTGCAGAAAACCAGTAAGGATTTTCCTGCAATAGCTTAGGGCATTTCTGTTATGTGTACACTTTCCTTGATTCATGTTTTCTCTGATGCATTGCATACAAGCAATACCAGTACTCTGCCCAATACTGGGTAAAACAAATGTGCCTATATGGAGTTTTTGTTGAAAATGTCATTTATTAAAATGTTTACATGGCAGCAGAAAGATAAAAGGCTGACTATAGAGTGTCACAGATACTACAGATTATTCTGCCTTACTAAGCAACCACAGCGAGCATATTAAGGAATGATTTTCATATATGAATATATTACTATATTACTATATTAATATATTACTATCTATTAATACTGCAACTGTCCAAAGTTACACAGCAAAATTATTAAACAAAGAAATTAGCAAGTACTATGGTCTTACAGTCTCAGAAAACTACCCTGTTCATCCTGAGGAACCAGTTTATTTTTAAAATATCAAACAACTATAAAAACTAGGATAGAAAAGATCAATTGGATAAAATACATTGATTATTTAGTAACTGGTAAAGGACTGAAGAATAGCTTATTTGATTGCCATTTTGATCCTTGGATGGAAAATTCAACTACTTGGGTTGCTGTATTACTTGTCCATCAAACAAACCTTTAAGGAATTTTTCCTGTCACTAAGTTTCCAGCTCCTATTTGTCAACCCTTTCCTCTCTATCATTGCAATTTCTCATATATGAAGGTAGTAAAGTCCACAACAACAACAAAAAAGCTTTGCAGACTCATTCTTTCTGATTGCTTTTTAGGTCATCATTTAAAGGCTGCTTTCTACAAAAAACTTGAACTCATGCACGTAGCATTTCACTGAACTCTAAATGAGGAATGTGATTGGGGGTGGTCTAGCTTTTAACTGAAAAAACATCACTACTTTTTGAATGCAGACATTGCTGTGTTCTTAACTTCTGTTGAAAACAGCAAATATCCCAGGACCAAGTACTGCACTGAACTAGCCACTAGAAACAGGTAAATTCCAGAATGGTGTCTCCCTACTTTGTGAGCAATCATTTCTTTCATGCTGTACATTTACTTGAAAAAAGTAGTTCTAGAAACAATGAATGTTTTGCCTAGTACTCTGTCCCTTGTCATGTTGCTTTGGATGTAGAGGAGGAGAGTTGAAGCAGATAGGGACCGCTTCCTACTACATTTACTTTGATAAAAGACAATATTATTCCATTCTATGTGGTAGGTGAAAAATTCTGCTCTATTAGCAGTCTGTGGTACCCTAATGAACGCCGACAGAACACAGAAGGAAAAGCAAGTCCCTACTGTGTTGTCTGGAGGAGCCAGAGGGAACCAAAGAAAAAAACCAGGCAAGATGTTAACAAGACAGCTCAGACGAAAAACTGACTACAAAGAAAAATTAAAAGTTTATTCTAAGGGGGACAGTTTTCTATTACAAATAACAGAAAAAAGACCAGAATAGGACGCTTTTGGTGTAGGCTTATCTGCACCATTTTACGAGTCAGATAACATTGTCCATTACTATAAACATAGTGTCACCAGTTAGTTTTGCCTAAGTAGCCCCCACTGGCTTGTTTAAACCAGAGCATTCCTTTTTGAAGAGTCATTTCTGTTTAAGTTACTTTGCATGCAGTGCAAAGCAGTAAACACTCTGCTGAAATATAGAGCTGCACAGGAGGAGGCAAACTGCATAATAATTCTTGAGGAGACTGACATTAGCTAGAATTAAATTATGCTTTCATTTTTCTTATGTGTTTCAATCTGATTTATCTTAATTGCATGTTTGCAACATGTTAATTGTCAGGGTTTGACACTGTACAGTTGGTATCCAGTGGAAGAGTCATTTGACTAGGAAAGTGAAAACTTCTAAATAACTTACATGCACACAAACATTTGATAACTAATTATATTTCCAAATAAGCAAACTTTCTTGCAAAGCAATAAAGCAAGCTTTACAACACCCATAGATGCATAATTTCTAAAAATGACCACCATAAATCACTGTGTCTCAGGTATCCTTCATTTATCTACAGTCCTACAAAAATCTACACTACACAAAACAAAACCTACCCAGTAGATAAAAGCCAAAAGAATAGCTTAACACACAAAATGCACATAGAAACCTCAGAGCTGAGCTGAAACCTGCTGTTAATGTGCTGTGTTAGAGTCTTATTGTTGGCCTATAATGGGAGTGAGACCACACTGAAAGCAGCACCAGAATTTCTCTGACACCAGCAAAACTCTACTCATTTACAAAGCTTGCTGTTCTGACTTTACCTCACTAGGTTCCAGGAGGTGATAGGAGCAAATCTTAAGTGCTGAAATTAGCATACTCATATATTCCTCAAGTAACTGGATATTAGACTTAAATGTTATTTTTTTAAAAAGCGAGGAACAACTCACTGCTGCAATTTGGTTTTGAAATACCTTTAGGTAATATAAAAGGCTTCCCTTGATACTTCTATAAATTGTTGCTCTCACTCAGATCTCAAGAGGTGTTGACTAGCTCAGCTTCAAATAAATTTGAAATTTTTTGTACCAAAGGAAATGCTTTGTACCTCCTCCCTGGATGAGTTCTCTTTGGGGTGGGTGTGCTAGGCAGTAAGGCATGAAGTATTTGCTGTAATTAGACAAACACTTCAGGAGAAGCAGCTGAGCAGGCTTTCACTGTACTGCTGTACCCAGTTAGATTTGTGCTTCTGCTAGTAACAACCCGTACCAGTTTCAACCTTAAAAAAGCTGAGATGCAAAAGACAGCATGAATAATTCAGTGAGCAGTGGGTCCTGAACCCACCTTTCCTTTCCCTCCTACAAAGGGAGAAGTAAAGCACTTTAGGTATAAAGTTTTGCTCTAGCAGGGCTTAATCTATCTTTCTCTTTCACTGCTTTGCTACTAAGTGCTGTGTAGGTGTGAAAAGCCTTATTACCATGTAATTTTGTTGGGATCAGACTTCCAACTACCTGCTTTGCTTCATATTCACATACACAGAGCGATCAAAATCTGTTATTTCCTAACAATAGCCAATTTTGCTATAATTATTTTTAAATAGCAAATTTAAGGAATAGTGCCCTAGTTAAATCGCATATGGCACCTATCCATACATGAATAAAACACCTTATTATTTTTACCTTTCTCATAATGAACTTTGCGATAAACAACTGAAAAACTAATTTGTTTTTTGACAATGCTGAACCTTTGAATAGAGAAAATCACAGAGTCGAACACAGAGTGCAGTCCTGTGTGGTGAGTGGTCTCCATAGCAACCAATAGATTTTATGCTAAGTCTGGCCTTTAAAAACACTTCACGTTTACCACCGAGGAAAAGATGGCCTTGATTTAAAAATGATACAACAAGTATCTTGAATGTGCACGCTTTCCCTTCTCTCTTGCAAATAAAACTAACAGTCACCCCTTTAACACTAAATCCCCTCAGTGCTCTGTGTCATCACTGACGCATGTGTGGGCCTGCTTAAGGCTCAGACTTTTTTTTCGTGCATATCATGGCAGGACATGAAGCCCTTTCCCCCCCATTTCCCCCTCGTTGTTTTTCTCTGTCCTGAGCAAAAATAGAACATCAAGCTCTTATCTCAGTCAGTGATCATGGTGACAGTGAAAATATTACTGCATGCTTATCTATAGCAGTTTCAGTCATACAAGCTTATAATAACTTGCAATAATGAAGTAGTAACTATAGCTGCAATGTCTGCTACAGCCTAATTTACTTTCACTCCACATTCAAGTAACTGAGGACCCTAAAAGGGAATGTATTTTTAATAAAGAAAGATTCTAACTTAAGAATGTGTGTATGCAATTATTGGCAAAATGCTATAAAGAGTTATATGATTATAACCATTAGCACTTAGCGAGAATTTTGTCTGCAAACGTCTGCAGCATTGGAATTTGAGTAACAGAATATGGGGTAGATGGACAGATTTATAACTGAATTAATCATTGTATTTTCAATGCTTATCACCTGACAACATAGGGTGCATGCCTTTAAAGTTTAATTCAAAGCAGAGCTTGCATGTTCAGGTTATTCCCCTCGGCATGGGTGTGGGATGCCTGCTTCTGGTTGATTAGGAATGCAGCCTTGAGAGCTTTGGATGAGTAGGAGGGGAAGATACAGAGACCATCTGTTGCTATTCCTGTAAAGGTAATTTCAACATGCATTCAGTCATCATAGTGACAGTAATAGCACTTCATACATAGCCTTTCACATCATCAAATCTTTGGTCTTTGTGTTCCATTCCATCTCAAATGCAGTGTAAGCATCACTCTCTCACCATGCTGAATGCTCCAACCACAATTTTCCTTTGTCCAAGGTATACTTTCCTCTTCTTGTAAGTTAAGACAGGTCTTCTGCTGAGTCTCAGCAAAGAAGGGGGCATCTAACAGTCAATTTTTGTTTGCCATGAAGTAAGAGAATGTAACAAACTTTATTACTCCTTGTGTTCCTTTCTCCCACCTGCTACTGGACTTCAATTTCTCCAAAGGTGATCATCATGGCAGCAACAAAAATTAGAAGCCCCCACTCTGAAGGAAACAGACAACAAAACAGAAGCTAAAAGCTTCTGTATGAAGTAGTATGATCCCCAGTACATCTCTAAGGAACACAGAAGTATGTCCTCCACAGAAAATAAATGTGTTCCCCCCCCAAAAAAAGAGAATTCTCAGGTACCACATTACAGGGTAAATACTGCCTGTCATTCATTTTTTCTTACCTCAGAAGACACTAACCACTCTTTACCACTGAGGGCACTAATTAATCACAACAACAACAACAACATGGCTATGGTATGTCAATGGAATCTTGCTTAAGGTGAATGCTGTAGCATTAGCATTATCATCACCACCACAGCCACCTCCTCCCATCCTCTTTTCTTCTGCACAGATGGAGGAACACGGTGCCAGAGTTATGATTAGCATAGTGTTGGAGTTATCAGAAACAACTGAGCAGTTCCTGACAGACCACTTTCCTTTGCTTATGTATAAAGGAAATTAAAAAGACATGTACTGCAACTTCATGGCAAAAGGATGAAAGATGCAAGCGGCGTGCTCCAAGGGATGGTCCAATCTGTCAAATGTTTCCCTTGATCCCTGGTCTGCAGACACATCTCCACAGAAAAAATAACTACTACATTGAGCCCTAAGCTCCTTGTTTCAGCCCAAGCAGCATCACAATTTCTCTGGGAGTTGTGCTCTCACAGGCTCCCCTCACACTCTGCTTTGAAGACAGAGAGCAAGAATCAACAGATATTAATTCCAAGGGAAGCAGCAGCATTTCCAAAAAGTAAAGAGACAGACCTTGGGATACCACTGCAAAAAGACATCTTAACAGATGCAACCCAAAAGCTAATGATAGTACTGTATAGCATACCTCCTACACAGAATCTCTTTCCTTCACATACTCCTAGACACTCATCTGTATAAATTTTTTTTAAAAAAACACTTACTCTTTTATCATCACATACACTTTTAGCAACTCTATTTGAATTGTTCAGACCTTTCATTTTCCCATGTTCTCCAAGAGAAAAAGTTTCACATGGATGATTTTAAAACAGAAGAGAACTGCCGTGTTCTGAATGAAATATTTACTCTTGTTCTGTATTATTTACAGTGCAAGACAAGACATATATAGTAATTTGAATTCTTCCTCTAAAGTAGGAGTTTCTAGTACTGACTCGTAGTTAATCTACTGAATGAGTCTAAAAGCATATGTTTGGGGGAAAATTGAAATAGTTAAAACATCAGAGACTTCACAAAACAGTCACAATGATTTTTTTCTTGTTCCTAAAAGGAAATGAAATGAGATCTTTTCTTAGGCATGGCAGCATACTGATAATATTTGAAAATGTCAGATTTTTCATTTAATATCTCTCAAGTATCCTGGCTTCTACAATTAATTGCAAAATAATATTCACTGCCTCCTGTGAAAAAATATGCCTGCACAAATTTCCACTGGGCGATGAAAGCAAAATGGTGCACCCACTAAACATCAAAACCTACACACTGTGTAGAAAAGACTAAAGGTCCTCCAGCTGTTGTTCAAAAAAAAAACAAAAAACCAAAAACCAAAACCCAACCAAAAAACCCCCCAAACAACAGTTACTTAAAACTATTTTTGTTAAGTATTATAAAAACTTTACAGTGTAACCAGCTTAGTTGTGTTTTTTTATGCCATTTCCAAACAGAGAAAAAGTGGTTGCTCTAACGAAAACAGTTGATTGTTTCAAATAATAAAATATTCTTCATTTCTAGACCCTATTGACTTTTACATAAAAATTGTTTGAATGTGGAAGTGTCAGGAATCTGAAAATAATGCTTTGTTACAGCTCAAGGATTAAGCTCTTCTGGTAGTTAGAATGGCTACCTTCTATTATAAATTGCTTCTAAAGAGCAGAGCACATACAGTAAGCCTCCTACAAACTGACATCAATAAGGGATCTGGGACAAGTGCATGCTAGTAACTCATCATTTGTCAGCAAAGCTTTCCTAATAGGATGTGTCTTTCATTTTGATTAAAATGACCCTCTGAAATGTGGTCCTCAGAGAAAGGTGACAAGTAGAGATAAAATTTGAACTGTCTGGCACTTCTAATTTTGTTTCTGGAAACTGGAAGTGCTGCTCAATACTCTTACATAACTACTCCCTCCCTTTCTCCTTAGCTTCCACATCATGAAGAACCTGTTGATACCTCCTTGGTGATCAACAGTAATAAATAGTCACCTTTGGTCCATGTGATGTTCTTCTTGTATTTCTAATTTTCTGCCTGCATAGCGTGATTTCTACTATTACTTTAACACAGCAGTAATTCAATACTATAGTTAAATGACCTGCTGTGGGTAAATAAACTTTTTTTTAAATGCATAGCCATGGTTATGACAAACACTTCTTATACCATAGGAAAGGTTTTAATCTTGTGTTTCTAAGGTAAGAGCTTACAGGGCACATCCTGTTGTCCCAGTGTTCAGACCCATTACACTCATGTTAGAATGTAAATTTTTGATCATGCTACCGTGACATGGTATTTCTTTAGGAACCTCATAGTTTATATGCCCTAGGATCCTATCATCCTGAATTGGTAACACAAACAAAACTGACATTTACTGTAGCAATGCAAGATCACAGATTTCATTTTAAAGTTGTCAATAAAGCCTTTCAAAGGTCTTTTAAGTGAAATTTTCTCATTAGACCATAATACATTTCACTTTATGAGTCCAGTTACACAAGAAATGCAATTTCAGTATTCCCATTCTAGATGAAGTTGTGTGTACAATTAGAAAATATTGACATACAAGTAGAAAAAAAACCACTTTTGAGGTATGGAATTAGGTATCAGACCAAAAGGTGTGTCAAGGCAAGAGCCCTGGCTCAGAAAGGTAGGTGGGGAAAGGAAACATTGCCAGTCCACTGTCAGTAGGAAGACAATAACTGAGTAAATAGTAACACCAGCTGAAACATCTGTGGAAAACAAACCAAAAACAAAACGGACCACAACTTCTTATAGAGAAAAAAACTATTTGTAATATTTCAGCTATCTCAAATGAAAAAAGGAACAAAATCCGTAAGTGTTTTTGAGGGAGTTATGCAAACTTCACCATCCAAAGTTTGGGAAGGGGTAGTTGGCAATTTCTTTCACACTTTACTTAAAACAATCGGAGAGTTTGGGGATGCTCCAAGAAAATGTGATACAGTGCATAACCTATGTTTAGTCTGAACATGCACATGCTGTATTTCCTTTTTTCACCTTTCTAATCCCATACTTATATTGTCAGCATCAGCCTTAAAAATAAACATGATGAGACAAAACATTATCCCGTAGATTTTAATTTATTGTCTTGGTACATAGAGGCCAATGATTCATAAGGTTTTGAACACTAATTCAGTACTAGGCATGGGGAAAGATGGGAGAGAAAAAGAGATGAAATAATAATATGCCTTCCTAGATAGATTGGCTAAAACCAGTGTGATACATCTATTCCCCACCCATCTTCCTACTTCTGTGCTAAAAACTGTGTGCAAGACACTTTCTTGACCATCATTTCATCTTTGAGTCAATTAGAGAGAAATAGTCTATGCTTATCAGATTCCCCAACTCCATATTAGCTAATGAGTGTGGTTCCCAGAATCAGTCTTCATACACCTCCACCTTATACAGTAGTAATATGCTACTATTTTTCCACAGTGTAGCTTACCCTGGTAGTGAACTGGGTTCTCAGGCTGTAGTTCCACATAACTACAGTATTAAAGGGATTACTGCCAGGAAGCAAATGAAGAAATATTTCCTTCCTTCTGCCCCACCTTCAGCCACTTGTTTCAGCCTCTGTTCTGCCCCCTCCCTTGTGGCCAGACTTTAGGACCTGAGATAAAAAATGGAGAGAGGAGGATAAGCAAAAAAAACAAAACAAAAACCACCAACCCCAACACCAGATTAGGGTGGGTGTTCAGCACCTTTTAATCAGAGATATACCAATAGGAAAAAGCTTGGAACTCACAGCCAGTGTGGGACCACAACCCACCACAGGAAGACACAAAACTCTACCAAGGAGAGAGTGAGCTCATAAGGAATGAAGCAAAAAAGCATAAAATATCTGTTTCTGTATTTTTTAATAAAGGCAACATTCTGATATTAAGCTGGATTTTAATACCTGTTTGCACTCCTCCTGTTCTGAATGAGTGATAGGAACAGATCTTGGATGAGTGTGTAGTGTTCAGTGAAATGCTCTACCCTTGCACAGGTTTTACTTATTTTGTCTGGCCCAGGGCATCACAAACCCATCCTTAACACTGTGGGGTTATGTTTATTGTCATAAACCACAGTCAGACATTTGGAGCAGTAAATTAATATTGTTCTTATCTTCTGCAGGAGGAGTGGGAGGCTTACATAACCAGCAGAGAAAACAGTCCCTGGAAGTTTCTTCACTAAGCAGAAATAAATAAATAAAATAAATAAATAAAATAAATAAATAAAATAAATAAATAAAATAAATAAATATATAAAATAAATAAACAAAATTCCCTCTCCACAGAAACTAACTGTGTTTGTGGTGCATAACAGTCATAGCACTGGCATCAATATTCTTGGTCCAGAAAGAAAAAAACAGTTTATAGAAAGAAGCAGATCACTCAAGTGGAAAAGCAGAAAGCCAAGCATGCCCTGCTCCAGAAAGCAAACAAGGGAATGAAGAGTCACCAATTTTATCCCATCATCACAGATAAACTAAAGTGCTTATTCTTGGTGTCACAATCACTCTGCAGAAGTCAAAAATCTACACCAAGGGAACAGGCAAAGCAGCAGGACTGACATTCTCTCAAGTACCTAGTCCTGCAGGAATCTTGCCAGTAAGTTAAATAGCATTGTGCTGATTTGTTTTTCATAAGCTTAAAAAAAAAAAAAAAAAAAAAAGAAAAGAAAAGAAAAAAACATCCCAGGAGAGATTTAGTAACCAGCAAGGTATTTTTCAAATAAATTTCAACTTCATTAAATTGCTTAGGGGGAAAAGCACCGTAAAAAAACCCAAAAAAAGTCCAAATGTTTTGACAAATTTCTCTAAAAGCATTCATTATTATTTTTATTGCATTATACTGAATTTTTCTCCATTTTTATTAAAGATGACCTCCAGATATTAAATATTGGTCAAAGCACAAGTAAAATAATATAGTAAGGAGATCGTTTAACCCTCCAAATAAGTGAGATTGATTTCAAACTTGCAAAAGAAATGAAATCTTCATCCTTAACCCAGCTCCAGCACTGACAGGCTGACATAACTTTTTCTACTGCAGAACAGGTAGGAACATTAATCTCTGAACTGTGTTATCAAGAAGGTAGTTGGTACCCAACACCAAAAGTACAGAAACAAAAATGTCCCTTGCATGAGAGTCTCAGTCCTAGGAGAAATATTAGCTCTGAGAACACAGCATGTGAGGGCAGAGAGAATTCATGTTTACTTCAGAATAAAGCATGTAAAATACGAAGAGGACAGGAAAACCTTTTCATCAAATAGAGTAAGCCACACTGGAGTGCAGAAATCAGGTTCCGACTTTTGGCTTTGCCACTTATTCATCCTGGGAATTTGGGGAAGTTCTTTGAATATTGGTTTGCTTTCACCTCCCCCCAGTTTTTAAAAAAATAGTTCCTTGACAAAACAATTCAAGAGGCATAAATGAAAACGTCTGTTACAGACATTAGAGGATTTTCTGCCTCTTGCCTAAGATCCAGAGTCCTAAAGCCTTCTGTAATTCACAGTTTGGTGAATTATCCTGAAACATAAAAGTCTTTGGATAAAAAACATTTGCATTTAGATACATTTAACCTTACATTAAAACCAAAAGATGAATAATACCTTAATGCTCTTGTCACATTTATTAGCTCTGCTCAAGGTGAGCAAAAGCTCTTGGGAACAGCTGGGTTAAACATTCTTTCCCTTCCCCCATCCACTATTTTCTCCCTTCTTCAACTGCAGGAGTTCAGTTTTAGCGCTATTTTTTCATAGCAGTTTTTTTCCCTCCTGGCACAAAAATCAGAATGCAGCAAAGACATAAGGGATGAAGGATGAAAGAAATAAGACTGACTACTAAATTAACTGTATACAGAGTGAAAGAAAGACAAAAATGGCTGTTCAGAGAGATATTCTGACCTATTCTGCCAGAAGCCTCTACATCATTTTAATCCAAAGATTCTCTCCGAAAACTCAGCCTATTTTTGCTTCTATTTGTGGTCACTGAATCATTTAGGTCTGAAGGGACGTCTTGAGAGCATCTAGCCCAACCCCATGTACAGGGAGGGTCAGCTATAGCAGGATGCTCATGGAGTTGTTCAGTCAGGTTTTGAATATCAACAAGGCTGGAGACTCCACAGTCCCTCCAGGCAGCCTGTTCCAGTGTCTGACCACTTGTGCTGTAGAAAAGTGATTTCTTCTGCCCATTGTCCTATCCCTGAGAAAAGTCTAGCTTGCCTCCCATTGGGTATTTATATACCTCGGTGAATTTCCCCCCCAAGCCTCCTGTTCCTCAGGCTAAGCAGTCCTGGCTTCCTCAGGCTCTTTTCATCCCCTTTAACCATCCTTTATTGTTCTTGCTGGACTTGCTCCAGTAAGTCTGTATCTTTCCTGCACTGGGGAGCCTAGAACTGAACACAGCACTCCAGATGTGGCCTCACAAGTGCCGAGCAGAGGGGAAGGATCACTTCCCCTGACTTGCTGGCAAGAATCTTCCTAACCCTGCCCAGGATTCTGTTGGTCTTCTTTGCCTCAAGGATGCATTGCTGTCAGACTGCCACCTATCAGAACTCTAAAGGCCTTCTCTGCAGAGCTGCTTTCCAGCCCGTCAGCCCCCAGCATGTACTGGTGCCTCTGGTGGTTCTTCTTCTTAATGTCCAGGACATTTCCCTTTGCTGAACTTCACAAGATTCCTCTCAGCCCATTTTCCAGCTTATTGAGGTTCATCCCAATGACAGCACAAACACCAAATGAATCAATCACTCTTCACAGTTTTGTGTCATCTGCTAACTTAAAAAGGGTGCAATTTGTCCCATCATCCGAGTCATTAACGAAGTTATTAAAAGAGCATTGGCCCCAATGTATCTCCCAGGGTACACCACTAGTGCCTTGCCTCAAACTGGAATTTATGTTGCTGGTTGCAATCCTTTGTTCAGTCACTTTTACACCTCACTGCACCTTTATCTAACCTGTACTTTGTCAGCTTGTCTATGAGGATGTTGTGTCAGATGGTGTCAAAAGCCTTACTAAAGTCAAGGTAAATAACAATTACTGTGCTCCCCTTGTCAACCAAGCTAGTCACCTCATTGTTGAAAGCTATAGGATTGGTAAAGTATAATTCCCCCACCACAAATCCACGATGAGTACTCCTGGTTGTCTTGTCCTTTGTGTGCTCAGAAATAGTTTCCAGGCTTAGTTGTTCCATCACCTTAACAGGGATAGGGGGGAGTCTGACTGACCTGTAGTTCCCCAAATCTTCCCTCTTGAAGACAGGAGTGACACTCACTCTCTTCCAGTCTTCAGGAACCTCTCCCAGTCACCATGACTTTTCAAAGGTAGCAGAGAGCAGCCTTGCAATCACACTGCTCAGCTCCTTCCAACACTTGTGGGTGCAACCAGTCAGGCCTCATGGATTTACAGATACCTGGTTTGTTGCTCCTGAACCTTCTTTGTTGCTCCCCCACCAAGTCCTCCTTGCTCCAGACTTTCTCTCTGGTCTCAGGGAACTGGAATGACTGAAAACCAGTTCTACCAGAAAAAATAACTGAAGCAAGGAATGTATCAAATACCTAAGCCTTTTCCCTCTCATAAATCACCACACCTACTGCCCCATTCATGGTTCAAGTTTTCCCTTGTCTTCTTTTTGGTGTTATGTGCTTGTAGAAGCCCTTCACATTACCCATCACATCCTTTGCAGGATTCAACACCAGGTCAACCTTGGCTTTCCTAATCCTATCCCTACATGATCAGACAGCAACTATATACTCCTCCCAGGTCACCTGCCCCTGCTTTCACCCTTTGAACACGTATTTTATGTCTGAATTATCTTAAGATTTTCTTGCTTAACTTCCCAGGCCTCCTTCTGTCTTTGTTTGTTTTCCTACTTTTCAGACCAGACCTTTTTCAAGCTTGGGGAATATCTTGAATATCTACCAGCTCTTCTAGACCCTTCTTTTCTCCAGGGTCATATCCCATACTTTTTTTTTCTTTTTTTTTTTTTTTTTTCTTCTTTTCCCAAGCAGATCTCTGAAGGAGTTTAAATCTGCTTTCTTGAAATAGAGGGTTGTGATTCTGGTTTTTGCCCTGCTCCCTCTTAGGACCCTGGACTCCATTGCAGCCACTGCAGCAAAGGCTGCTCCTGACTTTCACATCCTCAGTCAGCTCTTTTCAGTTTGTAAGGATCAGGTTTAGCAGAGCACACTTCCTTGTTGGCTTCTCAATACTGTGCCTGGAAATTGTCCTCAATGCACATCACAAATCTCCCAGGTTAGTTATGTGTTGGGAGACACACTGTGACACACTGACAACACACTGTGTTGTCCCTCTAGCAGATAATAGGGAATTAAAGGTTCCTTATGAGGACCAGAGCCAGTGAATGTAAGGATTTTTCCATGTTTTTGAGGAAGGGCTCAACAACTACTTCCTGATCAAAAGGGCTGCAGCAAATATCTGTTATGACAACAGCAATGTTGATCTGAATGCTCATCTTAACTTGTAAACTCTCAATTGATTTGGATTTTATATATCTCAGATGATAACCCATCCCAAGGCAGAACTCCGTGCAGTCCAGCTGCTGTTTCACATTAAGGGCAACTCCTCCTTCTGTCTTTTCAAACTGTCTTTCCTAAGGATCCTGTATCCATGTATTGAAGCACACCAGTTGCATGAGCTATCCCAGTGCTCCAGTGAGGTCATTGCCTTGTAACCAAACACAGACTTAAAATTTCAGTTTATTCCCCATGCTGTGTTTTGCCAATGTAGAGGCATTTCTAAGAGGCACCCAAGCACACCAGTTCTCCAGAACAAACATGCAATTTTGCTATGTCTCTCCTGTTCCCACTATGCCAGGCCTTTGGCTTGCTCACACCATCCACAGCTTCCTCATTTCTTTGCTCAGGAATCTCCCTCCCAAATTTCTAGGGTTTGATGGTACATAAAGCATGTCTAGTACTTCAAGTTATGTCTCTGGAGTTAAAAAGAGAGTTGACTAATGAACATTTTGCACTGTGCAAGCAAACGGATAATGCTGCCATGTCATTGTAGCACAGCAATGGCAGCATTTGTACAAGTGATTTCAGCAGCTACAGGAATCTTACACTGGAAGAGAACCTTGGTCTGAGCCTAATGCTGCAGTATTATACCAGTTATCACTACTAAACTCTTTCTGCAGAAGTGAAAACAATTGTTTTGGGTGGTATCAGCTTCCAGACAAATGTTTCTTTTAGGAATTGCACTTGTTTGCTGATGCAGTAAATCAGAATACTTGGAACTGCAGTCCACTTTCCCCCACTGCTGAACATCCTGTACAGGATATTGATGATGCATCTCCCTATCTCAGCTATTACAGACACAAGCAATACAGATAATGGTCACAGCCTGATGTGGTAAGTTTACATATCTTTAAAAACCTGTATCATAAAAGGCCCTGAAGAAATCTATAGAGAATACAGACAAACAGATTAATTTTATTTCCCTTCATAGGTCTCAAACATTTTTTTATGGCAACTGTGATGCAGATCTACTGTTTCATGCAGCAGAATTCAGAGCTAGCTCTTGGGTGGGAATATTTCTTTGGATAGCCTCATCAATCCTGTCTCAGTGGAAAGTAATTTTGAAAATTCTCATTTGAAGGAAAGCTATTCCTGGAAAAAAATTAAGGTTCACTTCTCTTCTGGTCAAAGAAGCCAAAAGCTTAAAAGTCAACACAACTAAGAACCATTCTGACGCATGAAACCTTTTTCATCAAAGAATTTATACTAAAAAAAAAATTATACTCAAAAGTCTCTGCTGCAATGGCAAGTGCATGTGAGGCTTGGATGTTGCATAATAAATATCTGTTCTGCTCTCAGTTATGTTCCTGTAAAACCAGACTGGCACATACTAGTACAACAGGGCAGAACAGCAAAAAGAAATTGAGAGAAATGGCCAAACAATATAATATGACTTAATGCCAATTCTGTCCTTCCTGCACTGAATAAAATTAGATTATATTTTTTAAGTCAGCTAGAAGGAATCTAACTACACAAATCATATTAGTTTTTATAGTACAGTGTTCATTAGAGTTTTCTTACATATATAATGGAAGACATTGAAGCAGCTCTGCCAGCTGCACTAAATGAGACAAACCCTTTCCTGAGTATTCCAGAATGAGGTATTTGACAGTTTTAATATCACTTCCTTTAAATCAAAAACAATTATACATTTTGAGTTGCATCAACCATGATTTCAAGAGGGATGACCTCAGGATTTCTTTTCACAGTATGAATTCTACATGTAGCCATCTCTGTGAAACCAGCTAACACAAAACTGACCCTCAGGGATAACAGCTCAATCTCAGAAAAATCTCTGAGGCTTACCCAATATTTTACAGCACACCATTCTGTTTTACATCTGAGACCTAATACATTAGAGGGATGCAAAAAATTCATTCAGCTCTTATAAGTGATATTCTCTTGAGCAGTACATGTTTTTTTTCTCATGGTGTTCTACCCTGGAAGATTTACCTTTTACAGATGTTAAAATGTAAGGAAAAAGGCAGTTCTCACACAAAATCACCTATTCCTTCCCTCTGTTCCCTGAAGGGTGTGAATAAGAAAATAGTCCAAAAATAGAAAAGAGCAGAATTTACCGAAGAGATCTAATGAGAATGAAGAGACTGCTAAGAGGATCAAAGGTTATGTGCAGAGCAACCCTTAAAAAGAACAGGTATTAAAATCATCAGATATTAATCCAACCTGTGACCCTAGTCACCAGTTAAAATATCAAAAGGTAGTGCAACATTAACCACCAGACATTTTAGAATAGTTCAAACAGCCTCTGCAAGTCTAATTAAATCTGCCCCCAAATCTGTCATCCAGTACAGAAAAATATGATGGGAAAATTCATCATGACTCAAAACTAAGAGGTAGGTGGGATGAAAATACTGACACTGGCATTTATTATGGAAGAGGATTATTATAATCAGCCCTAGCAAACAATCATCTCTCAATCTGTGCAGAGATGAGCTTTCAGTTACAGTATGTTAAACTTTTAATGCCAAGGAACGATCCTAACCTGAAAAGTATTTAATGCCTATTTTGTTTCAAGTAGTTCCACCAGGCAAATTGGTGTACGTTTGCACTTCTGAATTCATCATGGTTCTCCTTGGTTTTTCTTGTTTTCTTTGGATAAAGTAAAGGTACTAAGCAGTTTTTTAAAAAAGAAAGGAGTACTAAAAAAGATCTAGTTAGCTTAAACAGAAGCAAACAACTTTATTAAAAGTTAAATGTTACTGTTCCTAGTCTAGGCAAGGTATGTAACCTTTCAGTTTCTCTACTTATGATTCATTCGAAGAAAGATTATTAGAAGCAAGAACATTATGGGCATAATTAGAAACCAATATATTAAATGGGTCCAGAGTCAGTAGTTTTCAGAATTGTGAACAGTTAGACCAGCCACAAGTACCTGCTACCACAGCATGCACTGCACTCAGCCACAATCTGATTAACAAGCCTACAACATAAGCAGAATACTTAAACCCTATTACAGACAATCCTACATAGTTCACACAGATGTTGTAGAAATACTGACCTTTACAAATGAGAAAAAATGAGATGCAAGCTATCCTTCCTTCCAGCCAATGTTCCCATACATATATATATATATTAATCTCTTCTTTTACATAGCTATTTTCATGCTAGCTTTGCAGTATTAGAATACTGTTGATGTAATATTCAGTGCACCTCTGATCTACTTATATGTCTGACATACACCTTTCCAAGGTTACCTCATTTTGGACATAGTAGGTATTTCAGTCTTGGCTTTGCTCTTCTCTAATATAAAAAATTAATGTGCGCATTTCCATTTGGGATTATAAAGATGTTAGCAGCTATATGTCACCATTTAGAGGTCACAAAAATGGAAAATAACAACATAATGAATGGCTGAAACTAGATGAGTTCCTCCAAAAGATTCTAAAGATTAGAATGAGTGATTTACAAAACAAATTTTATGACAGTCAGTTTTCAAAGTACAATATTTTGTCTTGAGACCTGTATTTCTTTGATGTGAGAAAATTATTCTAGAAATTACTTCTCTAAAAGACATGTTTAAAAACACAAAACCAAAAAGCCAACCAAAATACACTGGCACTTAAATATTTTCCCTTGTAAATCTTAGCCCTGTTCAATTTCCAAATGAGTAGCACTTTCGTGTCATTAGTTTCAATAACAGCAGTAGGCCATTACACTAAAAGAAAATGCCTGGGTTTTTTTTACTGACCTGTACCACTTACCTTTTTTGCTTATGGCTATGAGTTGTTCTGGGCTAGAATGCCTTTTTGAAAAGATGTACAAATCTTTTTTTTTAAAAATGGGAAATAGTTTTCAGCTTTATCATCTTGACTTTGTTCCTTTGAGGAAGACAGGATTAAATCTCTCCAAATGCAAGTTACTGTCTTTATTGTTATATTTATTTGATTACGAGGAAACCTTAGAACCAACAGGATGTAAAACAGACGAAAAGCAACATCAGCTGATGTGTATCAAATCCACTCCACTTTTATCAAGCAGCTTACTGTAGAAAGAATACAGGGTGCTTCTATAACATACTTTCATTATTCATTGACAGAATTCATGACACTTTACACAGTGTTTTAACATTTTTCAGGCAGAGGTGAAGCAAATACTGGGATGATCAGATGTTATTTTAGACAGAATGCAATTCAAGCAGTGACACCAATTTAGTAGTGACTGCCTTCTGACTGAACTTAGTCACTTCATTTAAAAAAAATATATACTTTTCACATAAGAACACAAAAAATGTTACCAAGATTGGCTCTTACTAGAACGTTTTTAAAACATGACCCTGCTCAGAAAATTTATTTAAATTAAGTTATAACAACTCTGAAGCTGACATTGCTTCATAAGAATAAACCACATAAGGAAGAGATCCTTTGGAGTATCTACTGCACTCTCTGAGCCAAACATCAGGGAGTCCATCTAATACTTTCCAGGCCAATATATTTTCATGTCTGCTGAAGTATGGCCATAGTACCTCATCAGATAAACTCTACCACTTGATGGTACAGAACATCAAACCATATCTCCCAATTGCTAAGGGGAATCTCTCAACTTCAACTAATGTTTCCTCTCTGTACTTTTAGGACCAGTTTTTACTGTTCAGTGTTTCTCTTTCATTTTATTTTTCCCTTCTAAATGTGCTTATGCATATGTATGGGTCCTTCCTAAAGAAACCTAAAGGAGGGAGCACTTCCAAATTTCAGCCAGAGCTAAGACACAATGCTGTCTCACCTCCTGGCCGAGTGAAAAGTGGAACTGGTAGGAACGCAGACTTGTTTAAGTTTAGCTGCAGGTGGGTACATATCCCACTGTCTTCATCTGTGCTCCTCATTCCATACTCCTGCCAGTTACATCAGCCAGCAGTTCTGCTAAACTCTGGCTGAAAAATACATACAGGGATTCTTATGAAAATTTTATTTTACATATTGATTCTACTGCAGGAATTCACTATGTCATGTAAAGCAGCTATTCCTTGCCACAACCCCCCTTACAAACTTTTCCCACCCACTCTTTTCTGCATCACAGGAACAACTAAAAGCTCTGACTGAAACAGTGTCAGATGATGCAACATCTGTCACTGAAAGGGCAGGAAACTACACAGCTGTTTAAAGCCCAAGACAATCCAGGCAAAGACATAAACAGTTTATGGAGTTGCACCTAATGGGCATCTCTTCAGTCTAAACCCAGAAGCAAACTTCTGGGTTTAGTTGTTGAGCACAAGCTCCCCCTCAAGCAGATTACTTGTATCCCAGTGCTCGTGATGCAAGAGTGACAGGCACAAGGCATTGCACTCTGCTGCTTAGTGGCACTCTTAGCAGTGGCTCATGCACAAAAATGCCTCTTCTGGTACATAAAATAATACTCCATTCTGAGTATAATTTCCTGGGTTTCTATAGGCATAACATCTCAAAATATACTAAATGGCTCATGTATACTTCTAGACCTATACATTCAGCCTAGGAATTGCAAGTCAAAGCAGGTTAATTGTAATATTAAGGCGTTTTCAGTAGGTGCTGGCTGTCACCTGGAAACCTCCTGCATTCAGCAGCAACCCTGGTGAGCATTATTTATCTTCAGCTGATCATCAAGAGACAGGACACTGAGCATGACCCAGAGAAGTACCAGTGAAGAGTCATGCAAATTTTATAGTTACATTACTACATACTCCTTCAGTTTTCTTGAGACCCAGTTACTCTGTCATTTAACATACCCTGCACCTGAAGCAGTTACTGTGCTATAGGGAATGGTATCTATGCAAACACATGATCATGTCAGTCAGCACCTAACATATGCCATAGCACAGCATTCCTGCATTGTGATAATTACTTCATTGGACCGTATCAACTAACAGTTTCTAAAGCTGTTAATAAACATTAATTAAGAAAAAAAGAGTTCTAATATTTCAGGCAACACGGTGTAAAAGTTCAAGTAGAAAGATTTTCTTCTCATTTATATATTTTTTTAAATTTAAATGTAAGAAAATTGCTTACCAAATAAAATAACTATTGGAACAGTGGCGTTTTCTATGAACAACTAACTTTTTTTTTTTTATGATGACAGATAAACACATACAAGATTAATTTATAATGCTATTTAGTTATACATGGAAATTGAATTAATCCATTGTAATTGGTCTTTCACCTAACTGTATATTTAGCTGTCCTATTCATTTGTAAGCTGATGAAATATTATCCAAACATTGAATGCTGCTATGGTGGATGTTTTGGCTAAATAGCTAAGGATACTGTGGCACAGAATCATATCATATACCCTGTTTACTACAGTCCAAGGACAAAATTACTGGTCCTGGTATTTCAGTTGTCTGGAATTCCTGTGTTCAGGAATTTTCCCATGGCTGTTTCTAATATGGAGAGATTTAAAAGACAGTCTTTAGCAAGTTAGCCATACATTATTTTACACTTCACTACCCCGAGTCTAAGACATGAGACAGAAGTATCTTCACACCATCACTGCAAAGATGAAACCTGAAGGGAAATGCCAGAATCAAGCCCAGACATTAACTTCATGAATCTGAGAAAGTACAAGTTCTTCATGTACTTGCTGAGTATTCAGGTGGCTGTCTACAAAACCAATCTGTTATTTAAGAACGTGCTAACAGCCCTCTACAATAGGATGCAGCAGCTTAACACAGAATTTGTTGAAAAATTAACTGAAGAATCACAGAATCATCTTGGTTGAAAAGGACCTTCAAAATCATCGAGTCCAACTGCTAACATAACACTGACAAGTCCTTAACTAAGCCATATCCCTCTGTCTATATGACTCTTAAATACCTCCAGGGATGAAGACTCTACCACTGCCCTGGGAAGCTTGTTCCAATGTCTGATAACCCTTTCAGTGCAGAAATTCTTTCTAACATTCTATCTAAACCTCTCTTGGTGCAACTTGATGCCATTATCTCCTGTCCTATCACTTGCAACTTCATGGAACAGGCCAATCCCCAACTCTTTACGACCTCCTTTAAGGTAGTTGTAGAGAGTCACAGGGTCTCCCCTCAGCCTTTTCTCCAAGCTAAACAACCCCAGCTTCCTCAGCCACTCCTTGTAAGATACAAGCTTCAAACCCTTCATCAGCTTCATTGTGCTTCTTTGGACATGCTTTCATAGCTCAATGTCCTTTCTGTATTGAGGGGCCCCAAACTGGACACAATACTCAAGGTGCAGCCTCACCAGTGCTGAGTATGGGTAAGATCACACCCCTGGTCCTGCTGACCATGCTGGCAGCTCTCCAGCCACTCCTCCCCCAGCCCATCATGCTGCTTAGGGTTGCTTTGGCAGAATTGCAGTATCTGACATTTGGCCTTACTGAAAATCATGCAGCTGGCCTTGGTCCATTGATTAAGCCTGTCTAGATCCCTCTGCAGAGCCTCCCTACTCTCAGGCAGATCAAAACTTCCACCTTAGTGTCATCTGCAATCTTACTAAGGGTGAACTCTATCCCCTCATCTAGACCTTTGATAAAGCTGTTAAACAGGAGTGGTCCCAGTACTAAGTCCTACTGAAGATAAGGAGTTTTTTCTGTATATCTTTAATCCTGGCCCCAGCGAGGCATCTAACTTCACTAAGAAATGGGTACAGCCTACATACAGGGCTTTCTGCTCCCTATAGAAGTGAGTAACCTGTGACAAGGACCAGTCTTTTTTTTCTTTACTGAGCTTGTTTTGATGTGAAACATAGTCTGGCTTTGCCTTGGTGTCACCACCAAGTTTGGTGACCCCATCATCTTTACCACTATTTGGTTCCCCTTGAAGAGGTAGAACCTGAGGGACACACCTACCAAGGCTCCTGCACCAGGCAGGATCTTGTTGCTATTGCTCCCTATCCTGGGGGTCATGATGTTCATCCAGGCAGAGAGGCTTGTTTCAGGGGTGCAAATCCATGGCACCAACAGTCTCTCTCACTCTCACATTCCCTGAATGTCTTCACCTCTTCCCAGAGCTCAATTATCCAGCAGAGAAGCTCCTCTGCTTAGGCACAACTCCCACAGAAGTGCTCACTGCTGTCACCAGAGGCAGATGAGAGAGCAGGGCACCTCTTGCAGCCTGACACCTGGGTGGCAGCCACATTGGCAGTGGCAATCCATCTAGGAACCTGCATCAGTCCTAGTGGGGGCAGAGCTTCTGGACACCACGGCTTCCTGCTGGGCAGACACCATTCACAAGAAATGAACGCAAAGTGTCTTTTTAAAATTTACCTTAAACTACTGCGTGGACTTCGTCATTCAGAAATAGAATTGATTTAATTCATATCCAGATTTCAGTCAAATTCTGAGGAAACTGGGCACATCAATTTGTTACAAGTCTAATATAACAAGAGCACCCTCACACTTCAATAATTTTTACTGGCTATCCTAGGCAAACCAATGTAGCTGACACCGAAGATTCCTGTTGTTCTGTCTCTTGCCAGATATGTTGTTCTTCAATTCCTCACAAACTGATACACAAATACATTAAGTGCTTTGCTGAAAATTACAGACTACAGACAGAGGTAAAAGCATGTTCTGAGGCACTTCAGATAGATTAGTATCACTTCTCCTCCATAGCACACTGAAATAAAGAACTAGCCTTAGCAATGGAAGAAGATAGCACTTCTGTAACATTTTTTCTGCCTCGTGTGCTTTTATTATGGATCAGCTGTGGCCTGTGATCTTTCAGATGTATTTAACTCATGCAACGTACCTCAGTTTGAGGAGCTATTTGGTCTTGAGGCCAGCAAAAGAGAAATGCAAACTGGGTGCATATTTCACCCAGTGTCTCCAGCCAATCCACAACAACACACAAAATCATTAAAACAACAGTTTCATTAGGTTTAAATTGCCTGTATTCTATAATTCAACACATAGTTACCTTCTTCTAAGGTACTTTCTTACCTAGAAGAAAACAAGTCTTAGTTGTGAATATACCCTAACATTGATTTTTAAAACAGTGTTATATTATGAATCATAATTTCTAAAATCAGGGCTGAACAAGAGCTCAGAATTCAAAGAATTTGCAATGTACATAAATCAGTAACAACAAGAAAATGAGAAATACGGATGTAAAGACAGTATCCAAAGAGCATTTATTCAATTAAGATCTTAGTTATTCTACAAATTATTTAATAAATTACTTTATTCTTTATTAAAGCATTGGACTACAAGATCTATGGTGAACCAAGTCCATTTGCTAACTAACAAACTATAAAGCTTGGCGCTTTCCATGAGAGGAGTTTGGAATCACACATCCAAGTTTCCAAAGGACTTGAGCATTTGGCATACAAGCCAAAGCAAGGAATGCTGCAGAAACTGGATTTTTAATCTCTTACACTTTTATACTGCCATAAAATTATTTTTTTTTTAGGCTTCCTGAAAGAGATGTTAAGACAAGATTTGAAATGTGATAATAAGGTATCTTTGTGGACAGTCATAGGAAGTACTTTCCAAGCATCAGAGACACTCCAGGAGAAAGTAAAAAGGTGCTTATGTATAAGTGAACAAGTAACAAGACAGACTAGCAATACCAGCCTCAAAATAGAATTAAATATGGTAGGTAAGTGGATAGCTATGAAGGTCTCAGAAGCAGCAACCAAATTGCAGACAATGGAATTTAATTAGGAGAAGGAATTAGGAAAAGGACTCAAGAAGTTTGTTCTACTAAGAAAATAAAGCACCACCTTGCAACGAATTACTATTTCACCTGTACAAAAGTCCATAACAGTACCATACAGTTTTTTTTCCTCCACACATTTATCTTTAAGAGGCTTAGAAAAGGGAGATAGCCACAAGTCAGTCACTTTCTTTATTGGACTCAAATCTTTATGATCTAGAAAAGAGATAAATGGAGGAAGGCAGACAGTAAAGAATTATCTTCTTGCTTCTAAGGACAGCCATTAGGACCCTTGAACAGTTCAAGGAGCTGTAGCCTCCAAAATGCACTTCCACACTTGCCTTGCTTGACAGGATATGTTATGTTGTTTGGTTTGGGTTTTCTGTAAGTGAGAAAACTGAGTGAGACATTAAATCCTCTCAAGTTCTGTAATTGCTGAAAGCCAAGACAACAGAAATAGCCATTGCTTTCACACCTTTAGCACATCTACTGCAACAAGAACAACATATTACAGCAGAAAAAGTCTTTCTTGAATTGCAGAGTAGTCTATGTGAGTAGAGGGACCTAAGATAAACACATGGCAAAGACCTCCTTATAAAAGAAATGCTATAAGATGTGACCTTGGCTAATAATATCTTATCCAAATTCTAGATAAGTTACAGTCTAAGCCTACAGAGGGACTGTATCTAGCACACCAGACTTTCCAATACACCAAGTAATTGCACTTAAGTAATCAATTAGCTTAGTTGGATCTTGTGGAAAGTTTGGGATTAGTTGTTTTAAATCTGGGAGGTTTAGGGTGGGTTGTTTGTTTTTGCTTTGGTTTTTTTTACATCATTTTAAATTAATTGAAAATACTATTTTAATTAGTTTTCATTAATATTTCTGTATGTGGTTTTACGAGATGAATGGAACTGACACAAGAAATACTTAACAACAGCAGACCCAATCCTTATCCAGATGAATAAGTAGAGGGCATGGAATAAACCTGCAAACACATCATGGGACATGGCAATCTGTGCCCACTTCCCAGTAAATCAGTGTCTGAGGAAGAACATTTAAAAGCTGAAAAAAACACCACTGTGCTCTGTATCCCACAGCTAGAGATGCATTGCTGAGATTACCTCTGCATTTTCCTGTCAAGAAATTCTGGACACGTATTACTTCAGATGTTCAAACAACTGGCAAAGATAATCTGTTTTGTCTTGGTCTTCTTTTTCCTTAACAACCATATTTTACATTATTACCCTTTGAAAATGGCCTGATAGCCATACCTTCAGATGTGAATAACATTCATTAATAAACATTTTTGTGTGTGTATCAGTAGAACATTCTTACATTCTGTTAATGTCCAAAGATTTCAGGACAAAATATCTTTACAAGAAATTAATTACCCTTTAAGTATACAGAGGAAATTAAGAGGTACCAAGAGTTCCAGCACGGCCAGCCTGGCAAAAACCAATGGTCATAATATTCTATATTGCTTATCAACTCTCAAGGAAGCACCCAAAGCAGTAGTCTTTTTGTCATATATTGATAGCTTCTGTTTCTTTAGTGTCAGATGTGAAAGGACCTAAACTGGAGTCTTAATTGTTTTCCCTGAAAGATGACAAAATAACTGGAAGTTTGCTGTTCCTAAAATTCTGCCAGAATGTCTCTGGCACAGATGAGCTGGACAAGAAGTGACTGATCGATCAGTGTTACTTCTCAATAAAAAGAGAGCTAATTTAATTTTAAAATTAATTCTGAATGTCATCTCTCTGTACCAGAGTTCCAAATTTGTGACTCTCTTTATGGTTTAAGGTGAGGGTTTTACTATTTTAATTTCATGATGCTTCAATGTTACTCTTAACTTTCCAGAAGGAGAGGATAAAAACCAAACCAAAACAAACAAAACCCACCAAAAATACTTTGAAACTTTGGAAAATGTAGGTTCAGATAAATGTGCAATTGTCAACCCACAAAACAAACATGGATTCAAAGTCTTGCTGTGCTGATCAGTAACCATTTTAAACAGTGGAACTAGAACACTTGTAAGTGAAGAGGCCAAGAAGGAAAAATGAGTATTTTGGAAGGTGTTAATCCTCAAGGGTTGCTAACTAGTTAAAAGTTTAGGGAATAATCCTTAAACAACTGAATTAGCAGTAAATTACCCTCTGCAACAGCTTCCTTGCCTCAGCACTGATGATGGATGCTTATCGAATGGGATAGGTGAATAATCTCAACTGTGTCTATTTTTACATATGTAATTCCCAAGCCAGAGGCATTTTGAGATTGACATTCATATTTCCCTATTTCTATATTAAATATATGCTTCTATGAATAAAATAATTTGGATTTAATGAGAGAGTCTTAATTCACATTCCATGCTGGGACTGATTATCTTCAAATACACATAATAAGCCAGAACTAAACACAGAAAGAATGACTTGTGCTTTGCTGACATTCTTTCTTTTATCCCTCAAAATTAAGATAAATGCATGTTCATCTTTGTATGTTTCTTTGCAAAGTTTTTGCCATTTTTTGCACTGTACTGAAATGCACACTGCGAGTTTCAATTCTCTTTGCTGTCTCCATTTTCAAGCCTTGGCAGTTAGGAGTATATGAATCACCAAATACTACATAACCACTGAATACTTTAGGTCCAGGTTCTTGGACACATTCCAGCTGCTTTGCATTTTTGTAACTTGCAACTCCTGGTATCTGGCCCCCTGGAATTTCCTCTTCAGTAGGGAGAATCTTTCAGTAGTAGAAAATTACTGTTGGCAAGAGACACCTAGGATTATGTATAGAATGAATTTTCCTTTTTACAACCAATGTGTAAAAATACATAAAGTAGATATGTACATACTTCATTCTTCTAGAATCCAGCTGGATCTCACTGAGCACTCATTTCTGCATAACAGAACAAAATGTGGGGACCTCCACTGACTCCAAGTACTTTACTACATTGTGACAGGGCATTTTCCACGGCAATAATAGACACAAACTCCCTCAAGACAACTAAAAAGACAAACTTGTTTTCTTGCTGCTTGTTTTATCTACTACATATGCAGAGCATTGTCATTAGGCACTTTCTCCAAAGATTGTCCACTGTAACTGTTGGGGGATGCAAATAAATAGAGAACCTGGAACATACTATACTAAGTGAGAAATGTTAGAAACTGCTATGGTTTTCCCAAAATAGAAAGTAATATGCGTGGAAAGGTAACCCTGACCTGAGGATACACTACCATGACAACATGAAAAATGGCAGACATAAGCAACATGATATAATAACAGAATAGAGCTACCAGCTTAAATCAAATGGCAGAAAGTACCTAAGAAATGATATCTCAAATACCAAACAAAGGTGTAAAAATCAGCAAAATCAGCACCAGTGAGTAAATGCTTATTTTGGAGGGGATGAAAGTGGTAGAGAGAAAGAATTTGCAAGGGGGAAGAGCAAAAAATTACTATAGAAGATAGCAATATCATACAGTCAGAACTGAACAGAGTACCTGTCAAGAAGCCATGTGTTCAATCACCACAGTTCGTACAGGTCACTAAAATCACTGCTTCCATCATGCCTGCCTCTGACTTAGTTGCAGGCACAAGTTAACAGGCACAGCTTCCCCAGCATTCCTGAGGGAATACTTGGAATGTTCTACCTAACATCAGCATGCAGACGCCTCACCTTTTCCTCTCATTCAGAAAATATTTCCAAAATTTGACAGAACTGGGTCAAATTCACCGTGTTTTACCAATTTCAAACAATATGTTTAGCAAAATTAATGTTGAATAAAATCTAAAAATTGTGTACACAAGCCCTTCCATAATTTTCACTGTGAAACGTTCTACAGAAAATATATAAGCCTTGTTACACACAAATTTTCAGAAAGCTGGTTTTATAAGATTTTTAAGGATATTTTTTGCTACATTCCATAAAAATACAGCTACTTATGATGAGGGAGAGGAAACGGATTGCCAATTACATGCTTAGCAGCAGGACTGTCACAGGCAACAGCACCGCTCTCAAAATATTGACACCAAATCCATTTCAAAAGGAAACATTTTCTACTAGTATACACGCTCAGATATACCCAGAAACTGATCTAAATATGACTATAACATTCAAAACACGTAAGACTTGCAAAAAAAAGGCTTTTAAATCTCAACTTGCTCTCCTCTATGACCTTTTCATCTTTCTTATCTGCAGAAAACCTTTAGTCTGATCTTCAGACTGAAGTGTGATCTTCACTGATTCTACACCCTTCTGATTTTAGATAACTTTAATTCTTCCACTTTCTTCTAGGAAGGTAATTTCAGTTTGATGCACACTTTAGGCACTTTAAAGCTTACATGAGCCTAAGTCAACACTATCAGCAAAAGCAGCCCCCATAGCCTTTTTGTTCTCTCCTGTACAGCCATGTCTCTTCTGGCATACACTTTCAGTGAACAAAATCTGGGACTGGTCCTGAAGTAGGATATTTGTCAGGTTAGTTAGTAGGATATTTAGGATATTTGTCAGGTTAGTTTTAAAATCTAGATCAACTCCCAGATCTCCTGCATTGCATAGCCCCACAGGGAAGGGGGTGCATGGGGGTCTTTCAATAGTAGTGCCAGCTGATGTCAGCTTGTAAGGTATAAGAAGCCAGGAATCAAGAACTGTCCTAACTGCAAGACACTTAAGAAGCTCAAACAAACACAATAAAAATAATAAAAACCTGGAACAAAAATAAAGCCCCTTAAAAATCAGAACTATTCTCGAGAGATTTGAAATCTACTACAGATTAAAGACATTTCCACTACTGATACTTGGGCAAAATACTGAACTGCTTAGTCTGCAGTTACCTCTTAATTCTAAAAGCTTTTTTTGGGTGTGAATTAGTAAGACAACAGCAATGGCAAGTTTTCATTAATTAACTGATAGCTTCGGTTTAAATTATTTTAATTTACTCCACTCTAAGGCTGAACTATTCAGAACTAGGACAAACAGAAACTCTCCCTGCCTAGAGGTTTGCACTAGCATAGCTATTACCAATGCCTGTATCACTACAGGTATACCAAACATCAAAGTTCAAGTAAAGTGATATCCAAGATGTACACCTACGTTTCAACTGAAATCTGTTTTCTCTGCTGACAAAAGGCTTTTCAGGCATTTCTACTTATATCTCATCTGAGGATATTTAAAACACGATTTTTGGAGGTTTGAAGCAGTTTTACATGGAAAAGGTAAACAGGCTTCAGAGGAAAAAAACAGTTCTTGGAACCTAGTTTTTTTTCCTAGATATTTAAGCTTCACCTGAAGCAGAACACTCATGTAGAAACACCATTTAATACCACTGCATTTAAAAACTAAAAAATACAGGTTTTGTTACACAATAAAACCACAGATTAAGCATCTTCTCAGTAAAGTTAGAGAACTGTTAGCATATGAACTAGTCCTATATTTCATATAATTTAACCATGTAGTACACAACACCAAACAAAAAATAAAATGCCAGATCAGAATGAAGACCTGAGGGGTTCTTCAGTGCCTCTCCATTTTTCACAATACCATGGAGAACATCAAAGGGAGAGGCCATGAGTGGCCTGTTGCAGTTTGTCCCAAAAGCCACAGATGAACTCTGTTCTAACTTACCACAGAGGAACTTAAGGCCTTGCCAAAGGGAAAATATCAGGAAATACTGACAGCAGACACAGGAATTTCCCATAATGCTTGTCTCTGGAAAAAAGTTCCCTTATCTGATCAATGTATCATAATTATAGGCGAAAGAAATGTAAAATTTAATTCTATTTGCATAAGCAGTTCCAGAAATCTCTTTCTAACGTGTGAAGCAATCTCCCAGATCCATCCAGGCTTTGTGTGTAAGCCATAAATTAGAGATCTGTGACTACCCCTCACATACATACAGCTGCTACATATATGTAAGAAGAAACTACACACAGAAACTTGCCTTTTTTTTCCTCTTTCATTTGCTGAATACCGCCTACAAGAACACTTACCTAAAAAGGAAATCCTTGGTCTTCAGACCCCTTTTCATGGCTTGTTTTTTAGAAAAAAAAGGTCTCTCACATCCAAATACAAATAATGGTAACACTGCTGAGAGGAGATGCCAGCAGAGCAAAGACTTAAACTGAAAAGGAGAGTTACTCATGGGTGGAAAGGGAAGCAAATGAAATGTTCCAGTCAAGTCCTGAGGGAGGATTTGGGACACTCTGAATCTTACAAATCTTAGTGCTTCTGATCCATGGCTGACTCCAGCACATTTGAAATAACCTCTGTTACCACCAGGCAAAATACACAAAGAATCCCAGGAATTTTCAAGCTCACATTATATGTCTCCATTAGATAACATTAAAAATACAAAACCCCCTAAAATACAATACTGCTTCTTCACTGCTATACCAAAATTAAAGCAAAGCTTATTCAACTGAATTTTTACAGCAAACTAACTTTAAAGAAACTGATGCTACTTCATACACAGTGGAAAGGTTTCTTCATAATATCCTTAAGTAAAGCATCATCTCTTCCAAGGCAATGATTAAATTGTGGGTTAGAACAGTGCAGTGTCTAACTTCTGGTCAAAAGTGTTTATTAAATCTATTTTCAATCAAATACAATTTTCAACTGGTCTTTAGAATTTATTTGTAGGTACCAAACTAAAGGAAGATAGCTGTCTCCCACTCAAAGCAAATGTTGCAGTCTTTCATTTGTGTTAATAGATGTTTTACTGTAGAATGTCAGCCATGACTCAGGCTCACTTCATCCAACCAGGAGATCTTAAGCTTTGACATTTGGGAAGCCCTGCATCATTAAGCTGTAAGTTTTCTTCTTTCCTCCCCCTTTGTTTCTCTGTTTTAAAGTGGAAAAATAATATTTTTCTAGCAGCAGCAGCAAGCTTTCAAATGGAGCTGAGACTTTATGAAAAAAGATCAACTGAGACGCACAATAAGACAAAAAGAAGAAAAATAAGAGCTGGCAGAAAACAAACCACGAGCTAGACAGCATTGTTTCAGTGACTAATATTTAAAATCTGTTGCAGCTATACAAAGGAGAGTAACAAGGAACCTGCATGAATTACAGTACCAGTCAACTCACTCAAGTCATTGTTCTCACTGTGGGATCCTCACAGCCAGCTCCAGCCTTCTTAGTAGGGCACTGCCAGATCCCTCATGCTGGGCTTGAAGGAAATCCTATATTTTAAAAGTCCTAAGCATGGGAACAGAGATATAATACTTATTTGCCCTTTAAACAACAAACAGGCACACAAAAGAACAAGTTACATGGCCACAGAAATGACAGTGAGGATGTGAGCCAGCTACACCTTTCCCATCAGAAGCTAAAAAGAGAAAGGCACTTTAGGAACCTGTGCAGAAAAGACTAAGAGCCCATCTTCAGTCCCAGGCTTCAGAAGAGATAAGACAACCAGTACTTCTAACTACTTGATTGACATAAATCACATTAAAAGTCAGCTGATTAGATCTAGCCAAAATTCAGGCAGCCTGCAGGTATAGAAATAAATATAGCAGAGCCATTTTCGACAGGTTCAGAGTGCTGCCACTGCAGGGAGGCTGGGATCAGCCCAGCTGACAGTGTTGCTCAGTGCCATTGCAGAGACCTTTTTTATTGGTGCTCTGAAATTTAGGACAACGCATACAGTTGTGTCAGCTCTCTTGATAAAAGTTCTTCCAGAGTTTTGTTTGACATTATATATTTTCATCAGAACAAAGCATTTTGTATGTATGTTAAGCAAAGTAGAGAGCATGCTGTACTTTCCCCCTTCTCTCTAAGTTTGAGACAAAGAATTAAGAAGCAAGGTACAAGCCATTTATCTATCAAATAAAGATCAAGGATGATTAAGAGCCTCTGGCAAATAAAGATCAAGGATAGTTAAGGGCCTCTGGCAAAGCTGATGGTGCAGTGTGTCCCCATACAGTATTAAAAAGGATTGATACAGAGGCCCTTGCTGCTATTACAAAACAGAATTTTTTGAAAGTTTGAATTAATTCCCTTTAAGATCCATGAAATTCAGTACCTGTTCTTCCTGCCTATGGTAACTTGTGCTTTTTCCTTTCTGATCTTCTGTAATACTTGAATTAAAATGTCTGGAAAGGCTGTTCAGTAATAGGTTACTACCTGACATGAATAAAGACACTGCTGCTCCAAAAATGTTGTACTTCTACCATTAAAAAAAAACAAAAACAAAAGAACAACAAAACCCCCTTGACAACTGAATGAAAGAACTTGCACTTCTGCCTGAGTGCTTATGTTTGCAGCCTGGTCAAAATTCAGATAAGTAATCTGAAAGTATGTAAGAGCTAATACTTGAATTTAACTATATGGGTATGAATAAGCAAAAGCTGATTTAAAAAAAAAAAGAAGTTGATCACAGGTAAACAAACAAACAAGCCCATCAACTTAAACTTCTAATAAACATTTGGATTATACTAGAAAAGAAAAACTGAAGAAAACTCTCTGGAGACTGCAGTTTGGGGACTTTACATTATACTCTGGGATGCTTTAACAGATGACAGTGCCAGACTGATTAGAAGTTATCCAGCTGAACATTTTGCTGTCAGAAAATGTGATCAGTGAAAAGTAAAATAGGTTGTAATTGACAAATGTTTTTTCCAAGAAAAATACCCCAGGGAACGGAGGAAAGGGTATTGTTTCAGGCTTTGTTTTCATATAGAAAATAAGAGATTTATATCAAAAGTGTTTAAGAATAAAATACTTTTATTAACAGCAAAAGGTAGTTTAAGAATTGCATTTGCTGGAAGGATATGGGGTCAGGTTTTTGGGTTTTTTTCCTTTTCTGGATAGAAAAAACATATACAAAAAAAGACCTTAATTTCATCCCATGGGACATCTCCCATAAACCAAACACAGTACGCTTGCTTGTTCCTCATCTCTTGAGGACGCTTTTGAGAATTTCAGGATTTGCTGTCTCTTAGGAGGAGGATGCTGGAGGCACAAGAACTTCCAGTCTTGACAAGATCCCATGAAGCATAACTCTAAAATTACAATACTTTAATGCACATTTTTGAGTGGAAAACAAATACAAATCCATCAGTATCCACAGATTTTTGTGAGATACCATACTTTATAATTTTTACTCCACTGAAAAATATGGCGTGCAATTTAAGCCAGATCTAATTTATTTAAACAGAGCCAATCACAATATTCAGATCTCCACAGAACTACATTTGGACAGTTTTTTATTCCAATACAGGAAGGTCACCTTCATTTGAAAGCATTATAGTCATTGCTACTTAACAAAAGGATTAAGAACCACTCAGTTAACTAGTCTGTAGCAAAGTCATGACCAGCAGTGGTCTTCAGCCCAGCAAAGCAGTGCACAAACTTGGGGAAGGAGAAAATTTAATTCCATTAATGAGTTCCATTAAATCTGATTGAAGTGTTCACTGCTAATATTACAAAAAAGTCTACCACTGCCTCACACTTCCCTCTGTTCTAGCATCTCTAGTAGGAATTGTCTATGTACACTGAATGCTTGTCATTCACCAGAATTTCTTTTTTTGGATGTGTATCACAGGAATGACTGAATGTTGCAAGCAGCTTTGGCATCTGAACAACCATTATCTCAGTCTTTGATTCATTTAAGCTCATTCAAAATTTCCTAAAAGCCACTGAGTGAAAGTTTCAGACTGAATGCAGAGAGAGCTGTGGATGAGGTGCCCACATCTGAGTAGGAGCCTGAATACAAATCAAGAGCAGAACTGCACAAAAATCAAGTAGCAAGTACAAACCACACAGCAACATTATGCTTTGCAAGATTACATCTTCACTGGGTCAGCTACTGATAATCTGAATTTTCAAAGCATATATGTTTCTTATGGAGAAGGACACTGTATTTGAATTTCTTCTTGTTGTTTTTTTGTGGTGCTGAGTGTTTTGTGGTGCTGGGTGTTTTGTTCAGTTGATTAGTTATGGTTTGGTTTGGGGGTTTGTGGGTTTTTTTTTTTCATTTGTCCTGTTCCCAGTTCTTTTTACACCTAGACTAGAGCAGTATTCTGAACACATATGGGAACATGAATATAAAAAACTGCTCTGCAACATCTGCAATGGAGCTAGACATTGCCTTTATGGCCAACACCTTAAAAACAAAATTTTGGCATGAATTCTACACCTAAGTCCAAGAGTGGACTCTGCATCACAACTCAAATTATTAATATCCTAATGCATTGAAAACTAGTATGAAAACTAATTTACAGTATTTATAAAGGTCATGCAACTATGGAGAAAAAAGAAGAAAATGAACACTATTTTTTATCAAAGAGATTAAAACTGCCCAACATGTACTGTTCAGAGCAAGCAAATAAAGCAAAAAATTAAAATCAATTGTCTTTTTTCAATTGTCTTATCACTTGAAAATTGTTTTCTTTTCTTAGTATCTCCTTTCAGAACTTATCAACCCTTATTTACCTGTCTATAGTCATGTTCAGAAATGCTGCCTTTTTCTTTTTTTTTGGGGGGGGGGGGCAGGGGGCTCAGTGGCAGAATTACAAAGTTTTTCCAGTATCTAAAAATAAAATAAGGCACCTATGTTTACATTTACAATTCCTGTTTTAATAACAAAAAAAATGTCAGTTCTTCTCAGCTCTTTAGAATAAAACAAAAACAAGAAACTGACAGGAATCTTCATAATCAGCTAATGTAGTTCATAGGTAATAGGCAGCAAAGTACCTTTCTTTGGACCTGCTGGCAGCCAGCCAGGCTCTAGAAGAGAGTAGAGATGAAGCTAGAATGGAGATAAAAACAGAAACCACCACAGTGGGTTTTATTCTTTGCTCTAGATGGCTCCTTAGCCAGCATATGAGTTGTCTTGCGTTGCCTTTCAGAGGTGCTTTCTTCTTTCCTGTTCCTTGCACCCTTTTTAGGTGACTAAAGCATCTCCTCCTAAATTCTGGATTCTGTTCCCCAGGCCAGTTATCTAAAAATTAGGGCCTACAGAAGCTCTTATTCAAACAATTCATATTTTGTAAAAATATCCTATTAAGTGGCAGCAGAGGAGCTACGTTTAGAAAGAGAGGAGGAGAAGAAAACTCTTCAGTGAAAAAACAGACAGTGCCTGTCAACACTTCGTAAGTTAGCAGCACCACTGCTTCTTTCTTCATCCACAGAAAGAGCAGTCAGTAATTTAGCTGTATTTCCAGAGGCAAAAATGATTAAAACATTGAACTGGACACTTCTTGAGCAAAGTGATGGAATGGTTCATGTGGAGAACACGTATTTATCACGGCTCAGGCAAGTTCCAAAAAGGGCAGGAAGCAATATATACACAGCTACCATTGTCAAGAAATGAAGAACTTACTCAAGTCCTTTGGTAATTTAACAAAACAAACCAAGAACATCTTGAGACAGCTAAAATACTCTCGCAATAAACGTTGAAGGTTCACTTAACACCTAAAGATGCCATTTTCTTGAGTCAAATAAATCTTAAGTCTAAGAGGTGAACTGAAATTTCAGAACAATCACGGGTGCCTGTGACATTCCTAGATTTAAGAGGTCTAAAAGTGATTTAGAAAATCACAAATATTTGTATATATTAACATTGTAGTGTCCAAACACTGAACTTGTGAAAAAGTGAATCACAGTCTTTATAACATGTTCAGAAGCCTCTGGAAACACCAGCAGTATACATATAATTCAAATTACATTAGTTCCTCTTAGAAAATGGGTCTACACAATTGCAGCAAGATCCATCTCCTACTCTGGTAATCTAGTTACTGCTACAATGACTCTATTCATCCCAAGAGAAGAAATCATACTGAACAGAAAGGCCTTGCCTCTTTAATACATTTCCTGCCTGCAGGCTGAGGTCCTGCACACAGGCACAGTTCCACTGACCTTTCTTAAGCCAAAACTTATGGACAATTTTCTGGTGACAGGAGATCTGCCAGAGCTTCTGGAGCTTTCAAGTTGCTGTGTTCAATGTGACAGTAAAGGAGGATGTTTCTGGTTAGTTCAAATTTAATATACTAATAGCATTCTGCTTCTGTAAAATGTAGAAGCGTATAAATAACAAACCACTGCAGTGACAACTGCTGATTTTCTGTTTATAGAAATTTGTCAGTTCATAAATATTAAAGGATGCTGTTAGCAACAAACTACAACATATAGATGCTATTTTTTCCTAAAGATAAGGAAACAGTAACCATCATTGAAATAATTAATTATTTATAGACCTTTAAATTTTAAAGCCACATGACTGCATTACAATTTTTTTCATTAAAATTCAAAAAAGTATCTGTTTGTTATCCCTTTGATGAATGTGCTGAAGGCAATGGAAACAGCAACTATTGCTGACAGATTGCCCAATGATAAAATGATATTTGCCACTTAATCATTGATATAGTCTTTTAAATGAGCCCCAGTATTGCCAAATAACTATCATGTAGCTTCATTAAAGCTAAAACATAGGAATCCTGTCACAACTGGAAATTGCAATCATATGTCTATAATTTACATTGGGCAAGTGTTACAGTGGGGAGAAAAACACTCCAAGGCAAGCTTCCCTTAAGGCTCATCACAGGGAACTTCTAATGCCTCCAGCGTTAGAAAGGAACACAATCAAACTTGGTATCTAGTCAACCCATACCTTAAAAGTATTGTGACCTCTCCTAGAGACCTTCAGCTAATTTGTATGGCTTTTAATCACAATCTTTTTCCTTTCCATCTCAGGGGGTACACTGCCCACCTTAGTTTCTCCTCAAAATAATTTCCTTTTTGTTATTACATGAGTCAGAAAGACCTTGAAAATGAAACGTGAATGGATTAATAAAACTTTTATCAAAAGTAGTCAAACAGGCTTTACAGAAAAAACAAACTGGAAAACTAAGAATATTTTCTGTAGTCCATTGAGGTTTGGATGTTGTAACAGCAGCAACATGGCCATCCTAGAGACTTCTTTCTATCCAAATGGTCGAAGATTCTGAAAGAAGTTTTTTGAAATAGGAAGCTTGGGAGGAAAAAGTTCTTCTATCAAGATTTGTTCAAACAAGAATTTGCCACTTATCTCTAAAATGACCCCTTCATCAAGCCCCAAGTAAAGTTTTCATGAAAGATTTAACGAAGTGCAGATATCAGGACCAGCTACAAGCCTGGGAAAGACATACTTCAGAAGTTTTATTGACAGTTAAATAACACAAGGATTATGCTGTAAGGCTTCAGCCAATCTCTCAAAAGCTTCCAGATTTAAATTTCTCTCCTGTTAGATTAGCTACTCTTCCTTCCCTCTTCCTCCTGTACACACAGGAAAATTGGAGGATTTTAACAAATTGTCTTCACACTAGCCTCCCTTACAGGACCCTCCACCCTAAATCAGCCTGGATTCCTTAACATGCACTTCCCATTATTCTTGTGTCTTAGAGTACTCACTCTCTTTTGTGACCCCCCTCTTCAAATATACTCACTCAGCTGAGCTGATGAGGTCACACCAGGATCAAAGTGATAAGGAAGCCCCCACCACACCACAGCAGAAACCTGCCCCAGGTTACACAGGCATTCCTTACTGCCTCATGTCTGCAGTGAAGGTGAAGGTGAGCCACTTCAGTCACCCAGCCCCAGTGCCCAGGGGCACAGCCTCCTACTCACCACCTTCCACACATGGCAGCCCTCAAGGCAGGAGGTCTTGTTCCAGCACTGCTGGCCAAGGGCTCGTGTTATTGCCACCAGTGCCAAACAGTGGCAGCCAGCCACCCATCTGCAGCATCCCACAGATGGTGTGCTGGGTGAGGGTTTGTTAACTACACCGCTCATGACTTAATTGGTAAATCAATGCTTAAAATATTCCCTGAAGTTTGTAGCTCTGGATGGAAGTTGTTCCTAGTCTCTCCCGCATGAAAAGTGGAAGCTTAGTAGAACAGAAAAAACTGAAGAGGCTGTGATAGTTGCTTCATTTTCAGTCATAACAATGCATTCAGGAAATGTTTCCAGTACACAGAGTGCATACCTGCTATGTGGTTTCCACTGGATTAACACCACTCTTATTTCCCACAGACATCAGGAGAATGCAGAGAAAGTGAGGTCTTTCAAGCTAAAAACAAGGTATCTGCCTTCCATATGCAATGAGGGTGAAGACAGAAGGACAGCATCAGCTTACAGCTACCAAGAGTTCTCTCTTGTGTTTTTTACATCTAGTCTTAAATTTTGTTGTTGGTGGTTTGTTTTTATTGAGAGTATCAGTAATGTTCTGATAATAAGGAAAATCAATTTGCTTCTGGGAAACAAATATGCCAGCAACAAAAGTGAAAATTATCATTAATCTCTTAACACACAGTCGAGAGTTAGAAAATTCTGCTTATAAAAGAAAATTCTTTGTGTCAAATATATTAAATGTGGGCATCTTCAGAAGTGCTTAGAAAATTCTTATCAAATGATCAAACCTTGTCAAAACTTGCATGATTTCAGATTTTACAACATCCTTTAATCCCAGCCTAGGGAGAGAATCTATGAGAATCTTTGAGAGAATCTATGCTTTGTTAAAATGCAAGTTGAACTCCAAATTCAGTACAAATTATTCTAAAAACAAACAAACAAAAACCCAAACAAAACTGTAAATACTTTAATAATGCCAGATAATTCAGAGAGGGACCTAGAAACAAAACCAGCAACTTCTGATATGTTCAAAGGTTGTAATTTAGGCAATTTCTCTGGTGAAATCTCTGATTTACTGGATTATTTGAACCTATTACAAAAATATCAAAAAATAATTTTTAGTGGAGTTCTTTACTAGCTAGAAATTGTAGGTTCTCATGAAACAACTGAGAAAAAAAGTCAGTCTCTGCTATTTCTAGCTTTTTTCCAAAGATTACCAGAAATAAGGAGAATTCATCTGAGGATGTACCAGCCTCTGCTAGAATCAACATTTCTGCATTAATTTCCCAAGTTAACATTATTTTCTAGTACAGAGAGCTGAGTTTTTCTATCACAATAGCTTCAATAGGATGTACTGTCCAGAGGACTAGAGAGAAGGCCAGAAGAGGCATAGCTCATGTAGCACTGCCTCCACATCACCTTCTTTCATATAAATTCACAGACTTCAGATCACTTTCAGGAAGCAGATTTCTTGATCTTAAACGAAGGAGGAAAGGGGTAAAAGGTGTCACAAGTATTTGTATGCAATTCCGCTAAAGACAATTGGTGAAGTTCTTTTATTTCTGCATAGGAGATAATTACGTCCTTCAAAAGGAGGCATAGAAAATTCTGTCAGAATCTGGATTTGTGATGAACTGCAGTCAATACAAGGAAGACTTCCTGGCACAACAGGCAACTGTTAGCTACTATGAGAAAATAAGGTGGCAGTTCCTAGTACACAAAGTTTCAAACAAGAGTAGTTCAGAGGACATTTTCATTTTAGTATCTCCAAGGGATTTCCAGAATCAAAAGGAAGATGAACCTGCAGAATGCTCCCAGAAGCCTGCAGTCAGTTAATGAAATCAAACAGAGCCTCTGAATTACACTGCAGGATGAACCTGGCAGCCTCAACAACCCTGGAGAAAAAAAAATCTAAAATTGGTGCAACACAAGCACTTCTCCACTTTTTCTGTAGAGAAATATTTAGGATATTGAGTTCTATCAATGCATTTAAAATACACTCTAACAGGGAAGCATTATTTTAGCTAGAGATATTGTTATTTTTGTATAAATTTCTCTTTTCCAACTGGTCAGATCAGCAGCTGATTATATCACAGGTTTGTTAAATCTAAATTAGATGCAAATACAAAAACATGAGGACTTCAGTTTTTTCTCTTAGCTGTGTGTCACCTGCTTTTAAGATGTCACAATATATTGCAGTACACAATATACTTTGCAAAAGATATACCTCGAAGTCGCCTCCGATTTATTTAGTTTGAAATTTCTGAAAAATAAGTTTTTTCCTCTCAATCTCTTTATGTCGACTAAAAATAATCAAACAAAAAAAATCTTGCAAATTTCTTACTGAATATAACAACAAATTGCAGACCAATTAATGTCAGTATAGATAGAAGCACTAAGATGTCCTACAATATTTAAATGGGAGATTGATTATCCTCTGGCTCAAGAAGGTATAAGTAGTTATAGTAACATAGAATAGTTATACAGTATAGTTATAAAAAGTAGTTAAAGCCCTAGATCACACTGTGCAGGGATGTAAGGAACTTCCACCTTGGACATACTTGAAATTCTACAGGACTTTAGTAAACTCACCTCACCTTGCAATGGCACCACATTGAGTAGGAGGTTTAATCACTTGACCACCAGAGGTACCTCTTAATTTGAAGGTTTCTATCATGTAGCTTGCTCAATGCACAGATCACCATTATATACAGGTGCAAGCCTGGGTGGTGCTGGATGACTGGAGATAAATTCAGACATACATGAGTTCTACTCCTTCTGATGCTTTTGTGTGTTAAGAGCCTTGCCAGGCACTCTATAGTTGGCAGCTAACAACAAGACACGACACACAAAGAATATTTTTTGAGATTTTGGAGAAACTGCAAGATAACCTATGACTACATCTAATAGTGATAGTGTGAGCCTTACTAATACGTTACCTCTGCAGAGTCAGACCAATTTAGAATCCTTATTGTCAATCCTGATTTCAGTGAAGATTTCACTACCTACAATAAAACTTTTTATAATGCATCCATTCAAAATCAGCATTCAAAAGACAGCCTGAGGATCTCCTGTGTACCAGCTAACTAGTTTTTCCTTATTTATCATGTTGCTGCAGCAGAGTTTCCCTGACTACAGACCAAATCTGGTCTGGGCAAGCTGCAAATTCTCTGCTTTTGTCAAGGCCAAGCCTGAATTCTGCACCATAATCCCAAGACGCTGTAAGGAAGAAACACAGTTTGCAAATCATCCCTAAGGAGGGAGAAATATGTAACTTTAGATTAAAATTTTCACAGAACTTGTGTCAATCCTTGTCAGTTAATGAGGCTGAGATGGTCTAAATCAGATGAGGAGAATCTGGTCCTGAGAGTGTAATTTTCAAAATGTAATGTGCCGTGTATTTGTCAGTGCAGGGCTCCATTTTGTTAATGTTTATTTATTCTGCTACCCCAGCATTTGCCAAACTCTTTTCAGGTCCAAGACATTTAGTGTTATTGCCTGTTAGGGTGTATGTGGAGCTGTAAGAGATCTTAAAGTTTGATTCATAAAACTGCTTATGTGTGTTCTGTAATTTTATCACGGATCTCTTATAAAGCAGTAAGGCTGCAGGCTGAATGCTTGATTCAAAGGAACAGCTGTATTACATTAAAAGATTGTAAAATACTGAACAGGTTCTGGGAACCTTCAGCTCCACAGAGTTATGGCCTTGGGAAAACACCCCCATTTGGTCACGGATAGATTTAATCACATTGTCTCTGATTACCTGTCCTTCCTCTAAAGATCTGCCCTAATTGATTTTTCTCTACATTTCTTAAGATTGAAAGGACCTCTTGTGAAAGACCCAAAAGTCAGTCTTTAAGCCACAGCTTTCCCAAATCCTCTAGTCCCAAAACCTGCTAGACAAAGGCCTGTCAGGATGGAGGCTCTTTGATTCCATACCACTTCAGATGTCCTGCTCCCATGTCATACAGGCCTACTCAATTCATTCTCCTCCTGACTTCCTTAGTTTGTAGCTGCCTTTGGAAACACACACTGCCTCACCTCTAGAGAAAGGTGCTGGCTGTTATTTTGCTTTTCCTGAGCATCTGCCAGAATCTAATCACTGGTATCTATATCTCCCCTCTGCTGTGTCAGGTGCCCATACAGAATCCCCAGCTCAGGTAGATTATAAAGTGAGGGGAGGGGGTTTAGGAGGCACTGGCTCTCATTCTTTCCAAACATATGGAGATAAATGTGGTATTCATTTTCTACTGGAATTTAGAATACTTTTAGAAAAGTAAATGCTACTTATGTACCCATAGCCCATTTTGTCAGCTTCTTACATCAGCTGTTTATCTCTCCCCTTGCATGATTCCTTCCTTACTATTAATATTTTTTAAAATCTGCTGAGACTATTACTCTGAAAAAATGAGAATCATATTGTAATTTAAGACATAAGTTGCTATGTTTTTGAAACGGAACAGAATTCATTAGAGACATACATTTACCACTAGCTTCTCATCTTCCTGCAATTACCTATTCTTCAGAACACCATAATGAGAGTTCTAACAAAAACTGGTTCCTGTATGCTGAGGCATTAATTCTCGTGAAATGGAAATCACCTTATCTAAAAGAGAATGAATAGAGTGTAGGACATTACAAATTACCTTTATTACAAAAAGCCTCTTGCAAAAAATAACAGGCAACTAAGATGCTTACTATAGCACCTGCTGTAATTATTTTATGGGATCACAGACTGGTTTAGGTTGGAAGGGACCTTAAAGATCATCTAGATCCACGCCCCCCTGCCATGGACAGGGACACCTCACACTAGATCACGTTGCTCAAGGCCCCATCCAACCTGGCCTTGAACACCTGCAAGGAGGGGGCAGCCACAACATCCCTGGGCAACCTGTGCCAGTGTCTCACCACTCTCATAGTAAAGAATTTAATCCTAATATCTAATGTAAATCTCCCCTCTTCAAGTTTTAAACCATTGCCCCTTGTCACCTCACCACACACCCATGCAAAAAGCTCTACCCCAGATTTCTTTCAGGCCCCCTTCAGGTCTTGGAAAGCCCTTGCAAGGTCACCTCAGAGCCTCCTTTTCTCCAGGCTGAACAACCCCAAGTTCCTCAGCCTATCATCATAAGGAGGTGCATCAGCCCTCTGATCATTTCAGTGGCTCTCTGGACACATTTCAGGAGCTCTATGTCCTTCTTATGTTGGGACTCCAGAATCAGACACAGCACTCCAGGTGGGGTCTCACAAGAGCAGAGCAGAGGGGAGAATCCCCACCCTTCACCTGCTGGCCATGCTGCTCTTGATGCAGCCCAGGACACAGTTGGCTTTCCAGGCTGCAAGTGCACTTTCTGTTTTCAGAGGACAGTCAGGGCTTTCTGTGTCAAACAAACAGGAAGTGAAAAACAAAGGTAATGCAAAAAAAATACTATTCAGTATTGACTGTTCCTTTTCTGGAGCTGAGGAAAAAACTTCAAAATCCAGAGATTTGATTCTGTAACTGTACAGCAATATTACAACCAGTGAAGAAATCAAAACTGGATATATGCATGCAGCAAACTTAAATGTATATTCAAGAATGCTCCCTCAGCCCTTGTCAATGAAGGTTGTTTAAAGTCTGCTTTGTGACATAAATATCTAGTGAGTCTCTTTAGAGCTCAAAGTTATGTGTGTTTAGAAAGATAATTTTCAAAGTCACATTCCTTTATGAGTGTTCATATGTCTAAAGATTAATTAACTGTGACAAGCTGGACATCAGGAAAAAAGCATTCATATACATGACAATATTACGGATGTTTTAAACACAAATACAATGGCATCCAAACAAACAAAACAAAAAAACCCAAAAAGGTTTAAGTTTCATTAATTAACAATATTTTAGAATACAGAAATAATTTTCAAACCAATGAGCCCTGTTAAACTCAGAATACAGTATTCCTTATTTTAAGCAGTCATTCTACTCTCAAAATCAAGTGATTTATCAGGAAGGTATTACTTCTGTGCACTGCAATCTGTTCCCTTTCTCTCTTCAGCCTTTACTGACCAAAGTAAGTCTTTATTACTTTAACTCTCATTTACCTAGAAAAATGAGGCAATAGAAAAGCAAGAACATAAAATTTCTTTTCAAGTATTTTTGCAGTCCGAAACACAAAACAATCCCCAACACTATAATTCTTAACTCTAACAACTCAAAAAATAGAGATCATACTTCTTTTTTTAGAGCGTAAACCCCAGAGTTTGACTGGAAATAACAAACTACACTCCAGATTTGAATTTCTTTTGTATCCTTAATATCAGGAAAAAGAAGGCTGTCAATAGTATTTATCTACGCTGTCTTACTGTATTATATTAGAGAACTTTTGTAAATGTGATTTGTCCCAAATTCTCATTACTCTGAAAGACCAAGAGGTTTCAGGACAGCCCATTGGGCATGGGTTGAATCTGCCTCTCACCTGACTGCCAGAGCATGGCATTAGCCCAGCTCACACCATAAATTTCAGTAGACTTCTAAGGAAACATGATGGCACCAGTAACTAATGTAAGAAAGCCATAGCTGCCTCTTTTCTTCAAACATGGCAGTGAAGCTCATGTTGGGAAACTACTGACATGGCTGTAACAATGTCAGGAATACCCATGGCAGCTTTACCCTTTTGTAAAGATGCGTGGGAAGACATATTTTTGGCTAGTGCTGCTAAACATGCAATACAAAAATTTTTTTCTGAAGCACATTCTCCCAGGGTTTTGGGTTGGTTTGTGTTGGTTGTTTTTTTGGAGGGGGGTTGGTGGTTGGTTGTTTCTTGTTTTGGTTGGTTGGCTGATTTGTTTTGTGGGTGGTTTGTTGTTTGGTTTTTGTTTGTTTATTAAAAAAGTAAATGTTTTTGTGGCAATGAAGTTGCAATGTTTCCAACATGCAAAATTGCCTTCACCCTTTGCCTGGGCAAGGAAATAAAATCTAAATTTCATTTGATGAAACTCACTAACAGGGAGTCCCAGAATTGGTCTGTTACTGTACATCAGAACATCATCTGAATCTAGCAAAACTAACTTCCAGATTAGTATTTTTCCACTATGATCCAAAGCCACTGAGTCCTAAGACATATAAACAATCTGGCAGAATTTGAGTAACATGCTCATAAAATTCTGTAAAGCTCCCCTCTTTGCAACAGCTCTTACTCAGTAAGAGTTCATAACAACCATAGGAGTACAAAAAAAAGCTGGGATAGGCACATAATTTCTCTTATCACCCTTGCACCATAGCAGGTGATAGCTAAAATTTCAGCTTGATCTAATGGAATTTTTTCTTTTTCTGAACACTCCTGAGTTGTGATCCCAGCATCATTTGCCTCATGGGCCAATGTGCAAACTACAGAGCAGGAAATAATAGTCTGTACCATGTGAAGACTGACACTGTGGAACTGTCTTCACATTGACTTGTTGCACAGATATTACCCTAAGACAAATGAAACACGTCTTCTTAATGAATTGACCCCTAAAAATATTCCTATTTTGCTCAATGCAGTAGCTCTTGCTTTTTCCCTACAAATGCTAGATGACCCTAAAAAAGATCATATCTACATGTATATTACTCTAAGTGTGGGATTTTTGTTCAGGTCTTGAGTCTGTATCTAAAAGACAGAAAAAAATAGATAAAGGACTCAGCTTGGTCAGTATGAGTTTATCCTGTGGTGCTTAATGCTGACATTTCAATAATCTGAAAAATGTTAAATATTTCAGGGCCTTGAGAAAACAACTGTAAAAATCAATGGGTAGTAAGTGATATTATTGCCATCTATGATTTTATTAGTTCCTTAAATATATTTTTCTTCTATGGAGTCTGGCATCCATGTAAAAAGCAAGAACTACCTAGGTACTATGTAACAGAAAGTTACAGGACTTTTCTGAGTAGTGTATATCTTCCACACCATAATATTTAGTATCATCCAACAGTTCTTCCTAATATTGTCTCAACCTTTTTAAACCCTGTATAGCTTTTTTGGATTTTAAAAGAACTCCTGACAATTGATGAAATCTAAAAATTTAATCACATTGTGTAAAAACAAACTCCTTTTGTTTAAGTGTTCAGTCTGACAATTTTCTAATTTGCGTGCTACAGGAAATAGTGAGTGATCTGTCCTTGGTCATTTAATTTCTTCTTTTCATCATTTTGCAGGTCTGTCTCATACTCTTTTAGATTGACTCTATTCTAGTCAGAGCAGCCTTAGTCTCTTCAGCCTCTGCTTATGTAAAGACTGTTCTATATACCTCTTCATCTACTCCAGTTCTACTGCATTCTTTTCAGAGTTATTATAGTTAAATATGCTTGCATTTCACCCCCTTTCCAGCTCATTCATAAATACGTTAAGTGGCAAAATCCCAGAATCAAATTGCTAGAAAGAAGATTCTAAGAGTTACCTCTCTCCATTGTGAAAGCTGACTATTTTTACTGCAACTTCATTTCCTGACTTTAAGCAACTATTCATCCACAGGAAAAACTTTCCACTTACTTCATCAAGCTTAATTTCTTCAAGAGCTCTTTTATAAGGACTCTTTTCAAAAGACATTTGAAGAATTCTCAGCATACTGTACTAAGCAGATCACACACTTTCATAGTCATTGGCACTATACAAAAACTGGAAAAAATATCTACTAGGTTGGTGAGGTATAGTTTTTCTTCAATGTCAGGAGGGAGTGGGGGATAAAAATCCCTTTTATAAGAATGTTTATTTAATCTATGTTTGTAAAAAAGAATTAAAATTAATTTGTTTTACTACCATGCCAGAATAGAAGTCAGACCTTCTGGTTTGCTTTTTCCTACAGATCCTTTAAAAAGTGCATACATTTTCATTTCTAAATTCTAAAGCCTCTCGTAGATTTCATCTCTTAGCTCAGTCATTCTCTGAGAGATCTCTTAAAACACTTGAGTGGATAGCATTCACCCTTGAGATCTGTAAATATTAATTTTACCTTTTTTTTAATTAGTAAAATTATACATTACTGCTAAAATCTCTCTCGATGACAGTTCAATAAGAGTAGTTCCTCAGACTTGCCTCCTATAAGCAAAAGTTCAAGTGTGAACACAAATCTATACTGTCCTGATGACACAAGTGATTGGCAATGCACATCTACTTGGCTAGAGCCATTGGAATGAAAAGAACATAATGCTACATCTTAGATAAAAACAAACTGCACTTCACCTTCTTATTACTTGCTGGCTTGCAGTTTGTTCTCCTTGATCCAACTACCAGAGTGTGTTTTTTAGATATTTTTAGATATTTTTTCTGTAGGATTTTTGGGCATATACAATATAATATTTTGCCCCAGCATACTATAAACCTATGAGGTAAGCAACATGACACTAATAATGTCACTGTTTTTCTCTCCTCAGTCACAGTTGTGCAATTTCAGAGCACAATGGAGCTTCTCTAAAATTTCGTTGATGTAACTAAAACCAAAGTGTAGTAGCACTAAAATAAATAATAAACAAAAGCTACAAAACAGAAAACATGGTCATATAATGAATTCCAAATATTATGTTTCATAACAGTTTTACCTTTATATTAGATGACAGCCATACCTTTAAAATGAAAATACCTCATATCCCATCTACCCATCCATCCATAAGAAATAACCAGAGCATTGCTTTAAATATAGGACTAAGCAGAAGTATTTTGATTTAAAAGTTATAATCAAGTCTATAGATCACTCACTATGCCCCTCTTAAAAATGTACTTAACTGAAGCCCAACACAATCAGGGTGGTAGAACTGTGTACAGCTAACATGGAATTCCTGCACTGATGCCCCATTTTAGCCATTACACACTGAAAATTTCAGTTAAACTTCATCTTGTTTTGTATAGAATCAGAGAGGAGGAGAAAAGGTCTTACAAAGAGCCTACTTCTCGAATGATCAATATAAATAAAAGTTATAAACCAACAGCAGTCACAGGCATTCTACCTCTTGAGCCCAAAACTTTGGCTGTGGTGAGAAGGTAAGGATAACCTATGCATATGAATATACATAATCTAGGTAAATAATAAAGGGGATAATAATAGGATAACCTATGCATATGAGAAGTGTATGAGATGCTTTCTACTTCCTCTACTCTTTTGCATTGCAAATAGTGATAGAAGAGTATTGTGCCATCAGAGCCTTATTTCAATACTCTTTTTAAATCACTGCAGTTATAAATCTTCTACTACATACAGCTTCATATAGGAACTCAGCTGTTGCTTTTGCATAGACTCTGAACTAGGAGCAAAACCCTGTGCTAGGAATTATACAGTCACATCTGAAAACAATATCAGCATTCAAAAGAGAAAAGAGGTAGTTTCATAAATTTCTGAATCGCTGCATAAAAACAATCTGCATCTTTGTTTTTTCCACTACTGTTTATATTTTCTAATTCTACCAATTAAATGTACTATAAAACCCTGTAATTTAAAATCCAATTGCTTAAATTCAATTGCATCAGCAGTTGAGTGATCTCTCAAAATTCTGAAGTGGGAGGTAACCAAGTTGAGGCATTTTTCAGACAAATTGGTAGTGGATTAATTAGATTTCCAACATTTTTATTTGCTTGTTTTGAACACAGATAATATTCCGTTCTTTTGAACCCGGAAAATTCTTCTGTTCTGACCTGCCTTCTAAAAGTCACAAACTGAAAGATGGGTATCAGCACCATTAGTATTCTTTGCACATCAGTTATATGTTAACACACTTTTCTTGCAATGAGTACAGATCTTTTAATATAAACATCTTAAGGATTATAAAATATAGTAGATATATTTTTGCAAGAGTTTTATCAGAGGTAGAAATGAATGAGGAGCAAACATGAATTACTTGTATTACTACACAGAAACTTTGGAAATTACTGTTTTTCCTCCTTGATTTTATTACAGATTATAGGTTATAGATTATAGATTATATTACAGGACAGATTATAGATTATATTACAGGACAAAATTCCTGTACCATTGCAGCAAAAGCAAGTTTTTCCACTGATGTCAATAGGAACTGAGGTGTTGAAATTTGTATAAGAGCAGCTTATTCATGATCCTTGTTGTAAACATCCTTTCAAATTGCGCCTTCCCTTAAAGCTCATTTAGGACTGATTTTATCTTTTTCCTTTAATTATTAAAAAAGCCAATAAGAATCTGTGGCTTTTCAAGTTTGGAACTCTTGAAACTTTGTCAAGCCAGTAAACTAAGCTAATTTTGCTGCACTAGTTATAAATGCTGTAGTCTGACTACTGCACCTATCATGAATACACAGCAACACAAAAAAAAGACAAGAAGTTTACACAACCTCTGCTCCTCTTTGGTTAGAAAGGTAGCTAACACTGCTTTTTTCCAGAATTGTTTGTGGCTCTCAGGCTCAGGGGATAAAATATTTTCTTGCTCTTCTTGGAAACCGAAACAAATCCTCAACAGTACAACCACTGTTTGAACTCCATAATCTTTCTTGCCTCTCAGGAGTTTTTTTCTGTGTATGAGCTTCTCCCCCATTGTCTGAAGAGTCAGATATTAAAAGGCAAATCTGAACAACTCTTAATATTGTATAGCTAAGCTTTTTAGCAAAAGAAAAAGAATAAGCAGCTCACAAAATCAAATCTATAAGGCTAGTATCTCACTGACTTGGTTTACAACAATAGTGACAAGGGGTCTTAATGCAGAACTTTTTTGACAATATTGCATACACGCATATAAAGACAGACAAGTCCTAAATTAATGCACAAAGATTAGCAAATGGATATATCTGGAAGAAAACCTACATGCAGTTTGTGTTCCAAGTATTTCCTCACAATATAAATATAAAATAAGCTGAAATAAAGCAAACGGTCCTCAGAAGTTTGCCCTACAGACCAATAATTTGTCAGAATTAATGAAATTAGTGTTCAGTAGATGCCACATTTGAGATTTGTCATTCTCTGGTGGGTAAAACAGACAAGGTTAATTGTTGGGATCTGGTCCTGCACATAAATACTCAATGCTCCCTCTGCAATATATTGCCTTAAACAATAGTGTATATGACCACGTTTTGTTTCTGAGCCTAAACATTTTAATCTTGATGCTAAAGGAATTACCTCTGCCAGCAATAGCTGAGGTACATGTATTTCAATGCTATAAATACCAAAATTTATTGCTAAAATTACTCCCATGTTTATAAATATGTAAAGAGCAAGTGCCAGGACAGAGCTAGGCTCTTCTCAGTGATGTCCAATCATAGGACAAAGGCTGCAATGTGAACCATAGGAGGTTCCATATAAACATAAGAAAGCTTTTTCACTGTGAGTGTGACAGAATTCTGGAACTGGCTGCCCAGTGAGGTTGTGGAGACTCCTTCTCTGGAGACATTCAAAACTTGGCTGGACACATTCCTGTGTCACCTACACGAGGGGATACTGCCCTGGCAGAGCAATTGGACTTGATGTCTCAAGGTCCATTCCAACCACTAACCTTCTGTGATGCTGTCGAGAGAAAGCCTTGTTGGCAGTAGCTGGCTCCATGAAGGAACCAAAGGATGAAGTTAAGGACATCTGCAAAATAACTCAACCCGAGCATTTAGCCTGAAGCCTCCACAGCACTAGAAAGGTTGCAAAGCACAGGGACTACACTGACATAGAAGGTACAGTCCATAAAATATCAACCCTTACACCAACATTCACAGCCTTTAGTACTGGCCACAGCAGTGCTGTACAACTCTCATGGGTTTATTAGAGACAAAAAGAGGATGCTACATTACAGGTAAAAAATAATTACTTTTAACATCACAGGAGGAGTCAGTGTTTCAGAAGATATTTACAGGACCCCTTTCTCTGGAGCACATGAGAATTCTTAAAAATATTAACTATTTCCATGTGCTGCCCAAGGAACTGGAGTGTCATCAAGATGAGCAACTCTCCCTCACCACTTACACAAAGAAAAATCATGATAGACAAAGTTCCCGCAAGATTTCTGTCAGGTAATAAAACAACACTGAATTTCAGACCAACATCTTATTTGAAACATTGTCCTTTCGGTAATTCCTGAAATGCAAGACAGTCCTTTGCCACATGGCCTTCTCTTTATCAAGCAGACAGAAAGCAAAACAGACTCTTTCACTGTTGTCAGAAATAGCAGTTCCTCTCAATCAAGAAGAAGTGTGAGGTACAAAAGAATAAGAACAGGGCAAAGAAATAAATCCAGGTCACAAATTGGAATGCCTTCTCTAAATGATCAAGAATGAAAACGGGTCAGAAGGAAAACTAGTATCCTACAAAGTCAGGATGCTTTGTACTCTGAGCTCTGAGTTTACTTGTGGTGACAGACAGTTAAACTAAGAGTATTTTCCAGTGCTGATAGTGCCCTTTCCTAGTGCTATTCAAATCCTTTAAGTTTTCACAGTTTGGCTAATCCTATTTCTTTTTAAATCACATTAGGGTCTTCCATATGTCTTATGAATATTGAGAAGAATGAACATAGACCTTGCAAAGACAGCAGAATAAATTTCTCACATGAGGAGAAATGAGCTGGCTAGAATCCATCAGAGCTACGTTTACCTTCAATAAACAGCACTGAAAGATGGTTAAAGGACTGGGCAGCCTCCAAAATACTCTCCAACTCCATTACTACAGCTCTTGGTTATGCTGGGTCCCATTAACTGCCTAGGCAATAGACATTGCACAACCCCATTTTTCTAGTGTTTTGACATCAGACAATAATTCCTTTTCCAGTCGAAACATAAACCTCTCAAATACCATTGCTGCTGATAACAAAAATAAATTATAAAAAACCAGAGCACTTGTGGATGACTAACCAGCTTCAACTGAAGACAGTTTTGCTTGCCCTGCCATACTACACTAAAGCCATACACTTCTGCAAGCTGAATATCTCTAATTTATTATTGTTACACATAACAAAGCTTTTGTAAACAGCAAACACCTGGAGTTTGAAAGTAGGTATGCTGCACTGCATATTGCAAGATTATTTTTTAAATTACATTCAAACAAACTTACACTTATGTTCAAGGACTTCTGCAAGGTAGTTCATTATTAGCTCTGAAATAACTTTTTTCAGCAAACAGACAGTCCAACTGCTATCCACAGTGACCTAACATTTTTGAACCTTATGGTTCAAATAAATAATGGACTTTGGTGTTCAGAACTTAATAGATGCATCAGTCTTTGAGCAGTTCATTCTTGGCAGTTCTGCTGAGGCTGAAAACAAGGACAGGAATTAATACCAATCTGTATGATAAAGGTTCTCTCATGCAGACATTTCTTCACCAAGAAACAGAGTGGTATCACCAATCCACTCCACAGTGACCAATTGAGTTGGTATTTTCTGACTACTAACAAATTGATTTATGGAAACTACTACGACTGAATTTAACTGAGTAGCTTAAAGATAAAAATAGGCACTCTGCTTCCAAACTCCTTATCTCTCAAAGCTAGCTTTTCAGACACAGTCTTTATTCTTGCTATGGCAAGTAGTACCTGTTGTTACTAATATAAATGACTGAACCCTGTTAGTTTTTTCCCCCACATACAGTTTTTCTATTGAATCTCAAGTCGAAAACTTCACCTGTTGAAAAATTCTGGTTGTGTGTACATATGCAACTCAAGCACATAGCCCAAGCTGTTATTAACTTTTCAAATACCGTGGAAAAACTAATTTTCCTTGAGATTATTTTTCCCTCTCAGACCATAAACCTTTTTTCTGAGCCATGTGCTAGCTATGTTTCTTGCAGCTACATTCTGAACGATGTAATTTTTGTACCTTTCAAGATTATTAACCTCTCCCTTTTGTACCACAAATCACCATAGTAAAGTTCAGTATGATAAGGTGGGATAGGCCTATATTGTTATCTCTTAAATCAGAAACACTGTAACTTCCACTAATGACGTGGAAACTACTAAGCTCAGCTACTACTTGGCTCTCCTGCTAAGTTCTAATGATGACAGTTAAATGAGTCCTACCAAAAAGATTCTCTTTATGTCCCCCAAAAGAAACATCATTAACATTTTGCACTAATGCAAAAAACAGTCTTATTAATAATATCTTGTATCAAAAAAACCCCACAATCATTTCTTTTTTCTGTGTGCTTAGAAATATTTTGTTTATTGTAATTTTTGTATAGGAAGATGTAGTAGTTGAGAAAACATCATCTAAAGCCATAATTGCATTTCTGATTCTCAAAATTACAGACAAAAATATTAAGGACTGTAACATGGATAGTAGTTCTCCATGGGTTCAGCTCATCTTAGACTGAAATAGGTTTATTAATACAAAGGAAATTAAATCTTCACAAAGCTGAAACTGGATCATCTAAGCCTATTCCTGTCCATTAATTAAACAGAGTTAAGATATCCAGCACCTTGCATAAGATATTCCATCTTTATTCCGAAGGGTCAAAGGTATTTGTAAACTGAAATTAATGTCTCCTGTACTACAGGCAAGCTTCTAAAGAAGGGAGGGCTAGTTACAGGGGAATAAACTGAATGTAGATCAGCTAGAACACGGACTATCCAGCAAAGACTGCCATCAACTAACAGATAAAGTGGCAATTGTGATTCAGACAACATATAGCAATGAGAGCAATTTTTTAACTTACATATATGATCAAAGGAACAGAAATCAAGCTTGAATTGGTTTACTCTATAAGCCCCATCTTTCACCAGCAGCATGTTTGGAAAACTCTCATAATTTCAGAGTTCCTAGGAGGAACTACATATGGGGAGTGATTTATCAAAACCAGTCATAGAGTAAGTTTTCTTGCCTGGACATTATTTGTTTAGAATTCATAGTAACGGGTATTTTTTCTTTTTCCTTGAGAAAAGGAATAGGGAGGTGAGACAAGTAGGCAAATGACCCAATGTGCTAATTAATGCTCAGCTTTATTGTTCATTTATGATCTGATACTCAGTGTTAGGTTCTCACTGTAGATAACAAAATCTGCGTTCTTCCTAAACTCAGGTTGTACAGCCCTGTTTTCTTTTCCAAAACTTCACTATTTTAATACACCCCTGAAACAACAGAAAGCCCTATCCATGAAGGAAGCAAAGCATGAGGTGTTACTTATATTTGAAGTACCCAGCATCCCATGTGTTTCAGTTTTACTTCCTCATTACTGAATTACTAGTCAAGAATGAACGGCCAATAGCTGAGGAGATGTTTTTCTCCAAACAAGGCAGCCACACTAGTGCTTTCAAAAAGTTTTGGCATTGAAAATACATCCTGAGAAAAGAGGATGGGAAAATGGTGATAAGTACACAAGCCTTTACTGAGTGCCAACTGAAGCTCCAGGAGTCCCTGTGGGTTTCTCCTGCATCCATAGGTGATGGTTACAGCTAAGGATTAAGAGAAAGATTAAGGCAAAGGTTAAGTTCAGACATGCTGATAGTAATCAGAAATAGGGCTTAAATAACAACAGCCTAAAGTGAGTAAATAATACTTGCTTTGAAAATGTGTCAGTCACTCTAATCAGCTGCAAGCCCCAGGCTGACAAAGGAATGGGGTGCAGCAATTCCTGCCACTGTCATTAGCACACAAGGCCACACCCGAGGGCTATTCTCTATGCCTAAATTTAGGGAAACAGGAATTATTTTGTTTCACCTAGAGACATGAGATGCTGGCTAACCTGTTGCCTTAAGGCTGCAACTGAGAGACAGGGAAAAGGAGAGGGCATCGCCACTGTCAGGTTGACAGCAAACTTCGCTGGCTGACCCAACCCAGAGCACACTGAAGCAGAGGGCTTCTTTTTGCAAAAAAAACACCACTCGGTGTTAGAATCTTCTTGAGGAACTGGGGGAGAAGCCACAGGTGGGGTAGGTACCCAGTCTGTCATGTAATCATATGGCTAAAACACTACATTCCTAAATCAGATAAAATTTAAGCTTCTTCCTCATCTCAGGGCTTTCAGCCATTACCCTGAGTCACAGTGCTGAAAATTAATAAAATCAATACTACTCGGTGTGAATGTGAAATTTTGATATGGGGGGCAGGTGATGTATTAGCTAAAAGGAGGTCTACACATAAATAGAAGTTCATTATGAAGCTCTGAAATGCAGCAAGGTCCATTAAAATATCTGGGAAAACTTTATGCATTAAAGATTAATTTGTTGCAAACATTTTATGATAATGACAGGCAGGCATACCTCCACTATGACTATATGGTATTCACTTTGTCCAGGTATCACCTTTTTCAGGTCCTTTTCAGCAGTAGCAACCTTGTAAACTTAATCTCTCCTACACAACCCAAGTCTGACACACCTTCAGTTGCCTACAAAAGCACTTTTATTGCCACAGAATAAGTGAGAGATTTAAACCACATCTGGCAAAAGACACAAACAATACTTCTCCCATTTAAAGTAGCAGATGGTGATACCATAGATGAGAACACATTTGGCAGGACAAAGAATCATCTGTCCAGCTATTGAAGTCACACCATTAGTGGCTAGCAAAATTCAGCTTGTGTGAAATCAAAACAACTAATATTGGGAAACTGCTGGACTTAATATGTGATGGCAATTCTGCCTGCTTAAAATTCTCAACACTATCCTATAGCTCCTATGGCCTTGTTTTCTTCAAGATACTGCTTTTCTTTTTGTAGTTTTCTTTCTGATAGGCTCAGATACACCTTCTCCTTTGATTTCCATTGCAGTAATTTATGAAGGCTCCATCTTACAACACCAACTTTGTTCAGTACCAGCACTATAAGCTTCAGTGTGCACTTATTTTTGTAATCTACAACCAGTAGTGTCATTATGACTGGGGCAGTTATAATATACAAACTTTCATATAAGAGCAATCCAAAGCACCATAAAATCAACAGAAGTTTCCTTATTGCAAAGTATAGCTCCTATAGTCTATCTATATCTCCCTGATACTTTCTCTCTGCCTTACTTGAAGATGAAGATGTGACAATGCTGCACCTATAAGAAACACTCTTAAGCACAGCTCTCATTTAACAAACAGCAACAAAGGTCTCACTAATTAAACACTGAATCTTTTCCATTGTAACATGGGCAGGGTGAAGTCCAAGCCCATTCCTGAAATGTAAAGTATGACTAAGACATTTTAAATTCCCAGACATTAACAAATCTGAAACCAGAAAAACTGGGTAATGTCCAATCTAGAAGAGACTACAACTGCAAGATTTACTTTTTATAGCCATTACATGACTAATACTGCAATGGTTGGCTAGACTGCTGCTATTCCTTGTCAAAATCTCAGCATACTTTATGAAGAAAGAGTGTGGAAACATTTTGCAATGCTTCTATGCTTATAGCATATGCCTGAGTTTTCCTGCTTTTTTTTTTTTCCCCCCAATGTTTCTGAGACTAATGACCGAGTCAAAATTCTTAAATTAAAATTAAAATAAATGTGAAAATTCACATGTTCTGTTTCATGTGATGTGCAATCGATCCTCAGGACCAGAAAGAAACTCAACTCATAAAAGCATACCTTGGCAGGGAATAAAACATTTCCCTCTTCCCACACATGCACATCACAACTGGACATTAACTTTGAAAATGAGGAACACTCTGTGCAACAAGGATCAAAGGAGCCATGTGAAGAAAAATGCAGAAGATGGAATGAAAGATATTCTTCTTGGACTTCAGAGAGAATAGGAGTGTTCCACCATTCACTTTCTAAAAGCACTTTACTTGGATACACAGAAAAAAAAAAACCACTTTGACCTTTTATGTTCCAAAAGAGTAATTATTGGTTTGGTTTTCAAAAAATGTTTTGTCTAGCTTGTCTGACTAGCTGTCTGACCAGCCTTAGAAAGTAGTTGCCACACACCCACCACTGATATGTACATTATCTGAACTGGAGACAAGTAAGGGTGCTGGTCTACAGACCCAGTCTCACAGCCAGAGCAGCTGCATAAGAGCAACATTAAGAAGATGTGCCAACATTGCCTTTAATAAATATTTGGAAATATATGGCATGTATGAAAGGCAGAAAATCCTCAGCAGAAATCTGGAACTCCTGGGTGGCCATATAATGACAAAACCTGAATCAGAGACCAAATCAGATGGAGCTGAAGGTTCTGGCCATGTATGCGCAACCGGATTCATTACATTTCCAAATCATTACTTTCTTCTTTTTCATCTTTCACTGAAGCATCACAAAGTACACAGCTGGTTTAAAACAGAGAAAAATAATGAAACTACTAATCCACTGTTTATTTCTGCCTTCCATAAACTGAAAAATAACTTAATTGTACAGTCTAACAAGCTCCATGATTTACTTTCTGGGCAGTTCATTATTTCATATAGATGGCTTTTCTGATTTGTTCAGAACGTATAAAAGATGCACAAGCCCTCAGTGCCTACATGCATTCATTAGATAACATAATACTCATCATCCTTCTCATGAGCAACAAGAAACCCAGCTGGATTTCCAGGGTGAACACCCAATACAGCTAAATGAGAAATCAATACAGTTCAATAGTGTGTTTTGCTAGACAAATGCTGCTGCTGTTACTCCTGCCCCCAAGTACCTAGCTTAACAGAAAGATATGCTACCCAAGTGAAGAATGTCTCACCTAGAGTTGCAGCAGAGAACATGCTGTACAAGCAGGCTAAAATATCAGCCCAGTCAGATATTTGATTGCATGTACTCATGAGAAAGACAGAGCTCAATTTCCTATGCAGCAAACTTGAGAAATTCAAATATGCACTTGAGCATCAGTTAACAAGGATATCATTATTTTGTTATAATAAGAAAATTGCAATTCTACAATTTAAGATAGGATTATTCACCATTTTAAAGCCCAAACAGTATTGTATAGTTTCATTTTTTAATAAATATTTCCAGAAAATAGCATAGCTAGAAATAGAACTACATGCATTATATATAAGGATGACATTGATCAAAGCCCATTTCTTTACAAAAGGATTTGCCAAATGGAAGGGGATCACAGCAGCATAAAGCTGTTTTTAGTTTAACTTTAGAAAGTATACTTTTCTTTGGTCTAAAATACCCATATGATGAGCTCCTCTTGAGATTCAGGGTGCAAGGAGGAACCCACAAAATCCACCCACATGCAGCCTCCACAGACTGTGACGAAAGGGCTCTCTCACTGTTTCCACAGCTCCAAGTACAGGAAGCCACCTCTTGCTGCTGCTCTGTGCTGAGTGACAGCATCTCGGGTTGGAGCAATGAGGAAAATGCTCATCGTGGTACTGAACCCACAGCATTTCCATTACATTTCCTACCTTAACAGTGGACAGTGTGAAGGAGACAGATTGGTCTTGTTATAAGCTCTTACTCTGTCCAGAATTACAAGACTGTTGTAAAATCAAAGGCCTTTAAAACTAATGTCTATTTGTGGTTTGTCTAAAGCTGTTTTTTATTGTCCTCTCCTCATCTGCAGCACGTGCAACTCATATTATGGTACTGGAACCCTCAGCTATAAACCATGTAATGCAGTTTTTCACTCTTGTTGCAGCCATCTTGACATGAATCCCAAAGATCACAGGATGTGCAGTTCTATAGAGTGTATACATCCATTCACAGTTTCTCCCCAAAAATCTTAACTACAACCTCTCTGTCATGATGCAACACTTGCTGGTCTCAGTTCAACAGGAACAGCTGTATAGATTCTGCACTCATATCAATAAAATTTTGTATCCTTAGGCATCATCTCCACTTCAGTCAAGCAGGGAACATGTACATTGCCACTTCCTATGCCTTTCACTGCTCCTGGTGTGAATTTATGCTCCCCCATTGCCTTCTGCCCCATACAGGCTTCTCACAGTTTTCACAGATTCACTGTTCTAATAGAAGGGAATATCAGCAGGTCTTTCCTTGGATTCTCATGGGAGGGACTTCATCAATATACTTCATTTTTCAGATGTTCCTGTTGCATGTCTAGAAGAAAAGTCTGAGAAAGAATGAAGATCTGAGGGACAGACCTGTTTTTTACCTAAGGAGGGTGGAGAGAGGAGAACTTAGTTTTTTGGACTTGCTAAACTGTTCCTGCTATAGTATGACAGAAGTTCTGTAAGTTTCAGAAAACTATGTCAAAGATCATGGTCAACTTTCTTAAGTAGCATGTATGAATTACTTTTTTCCCAGTGGGCAGCCAGGTAGGCCTCCTTGGGCACCTGGGCACACTGCTGGGTGTTGACCAGCACTCCCAGGTTATTTTCTGCCTGGCAGCTTTCTAGGCACTTTTTCCCAAGCCTCTAGCGTTGTGTGGTGATGTTGTGAGCAAAATGCAGGACCTGGCACTTGGCCTTATTGAATCTTGTATGACTGCCCTGTCATTCCAGGTCCCACTGCAGAGCCTTCCTACCCTCCAGCAGATCAGCACTCCCACCCATCTTGGTGTTGTCTGCATTTTGAACCCAGTGCACACTGTCTATGCCATGAGCCATCAGCTTCTCCAGCAGCATGCTGTGGGAGAGGGTGACAAAGGTTTTACTGAAGTCCAGGTAGATAAAATCCACAGTGTTTCCCTTGTCTGCTAGGCAGGTCACCTGGTCATAGAATGACACCAGGTTGGTCAAGCTGGACCTGTCTTTCCTGAAGACATGCTGGCTGGGCCTGATCCCCTGGCTGTCCTGTACTTGCCATGTGAACACACTCAAGATGAACCTCTCTGTAATTCTTCTGGGCATCAAGGTCAGGCTGACAGGCCTGCAGTTCCTCAGACCCTCCTTCTAGCCCTTGTTGTAGATGGTTATCACACTGGCAAGCCTTCAGCCATCTGGGACCTCTCCTGTCAGCCAAGACTGTTGATTAATGATGGATATACTTGGTGAGCTCCTCTGCCAGCTTCCTCAAAACTCTTGGGTGGATCCCATCTGGCCCATAGAGCTGTGAGTGTCTAGGTGCCACAGCAGGTCATTAACTTCTTCCTCATGGATTATGAGGCTGTGCTGATCTTTGTCTTTCTCCTCCACCTCAGGGGGGTGACTTGGATGACTAATGAAGGAGGAGGCAAAGAAGGCATTAAGTATTTAATCCTTTTCTTCATCCTTGGTTGCAAGGTTTGCACCCCACATACAATAAAGGATGGAGATTCTCCCTGGCCCTCTTTTTATTGTTAATGTATTTGTAAAAAAATCTTTTGTTGTTGTTGTTGTCCCTTATGGCAGTGGCCAGATTGAGCTCCATTTGGGCTTTTGCTTTCCTAATTTTTTCTCTGCATGACCTAACTAGATCCCAGTAAACATCCTGAGATGCCTGCTCCTTCTTCCAAAAGAGGTAAGCTCTCACTCTCTTTTTTTCCCGTGAGTCCCAGCAAAAGCTCCCTGTTCAGCCAGGCTGGTGATGTTCCCTGCCATTTTGACTTATGGTGCATGGTGTAATTGCATATTACAATGAAGGCTGTAATCACATTTCTGAACTGGGATACCCCATTGAGATGTACATAAGCATGTAAGCAGCACAAAATTTGCTCCACACTGAAGGTCAGAGTTTCAGTATTCCAAATTCAGACTCTTCCTTATACAGAGAGGCAAACAAAGGCTCTGCAGTTTATCATTAGACAGTGTTCAGCATTCAATCTTATGTCCTTGTGCACCTCAAGAAATTTACAACAAGGCCAAAAAGAGAGGGCAGATTGAAGTTCATCTTCAGCCACAAAAAGTCTTCATGTTGTAAAAACATTATTCAAACAGAAGTTCCAGGTATAATTCAAGAAGTTGTGCCCAGTCTCAAGAACTGCTCTACCCTGTCTGTAACTGATCTGACTGGAATATTCATCTGCTAGTGATCTTGGGGATTTGGAAAATGTCTAGGAAGTTAGGGTGGAGTTTTGGCAGGTGGGTTTGTTTATGATGGGTTTTTTCTCCAGTTTTCTTCTTACAGTAAACCTTTTCATTTAATATAGAATACTGAAGGCAAATAAAGATACTAATGCCATATAATCAAATCCTAGCTACATCTGAAATAATTAGTTGTCTTCAAACTTATTGATTTACTTTCCATGTTCTTTTAAAGCTACTTAGATGTAGCCCTAGGGCAAATAACAAAAAGTTGGCCAGTAAGAAAAGCTTTTACTGTTTTACTTAGTGTCACAGTCAAGAAATAGCTTGGCATCCTTGCCAAAGAGGTTCATATATCAACTGCTTCTCAGATTATTTGGAAGCAACAGCCCAAAGAAGCTGTCCTAGTAGGGACTGCAAATTAGTGCATTCTTACTCTTGATTTGAAAAATACTTTGGAGTACAGTATGAAGGATCAAATGAAATAGAATTTGGGAAATACCACTTCTATATGGGTTTGGAGCAATGTAGCACCTGCTGAGACTTAACAAATAGTGTTTGACCTGAAAACCATACACAAAATCCCTAGTGCTTATTTCAGTGCAATGACATTTTTGTATTAAGAGTTAAAACTACAAGACCTATCTTACAGCTTCAGCATACATAGATAGTTTGTGAATGAAATACAGAGGTGCAGGTTCCCTTTTTGCAAGAACATCTGCAGATTCATGGAAACTTTCACGATGTCCTTTGAAGGCTGTTTGAGAGACAGAGCATGTTAATTTTACCAGTTTTAAGAATAAGAAGAGCAAACTCAAGTCTGTTTTCACCTTACATCTATTCCAAAGGATGGCAGAGGAAGGATTAGAAGAAATGCTGTGCCACCTCCCCTTGCCATTGCCTACCATCTTTATTCACTGCTTTCCTCCTGTCCTTTACAGGATCAAAAAGATGCTATTTCAGATGTGAGTACTTATTAACAAAAGACATGTACATGCTTCTTTTGATCTCTTTGGATTTTAACTTTCAGTTCCTGTCCTCCCACACATCCCATTTCTGTATGGTGAAACCATGCCAATTCCATTGCAGGAGACTTTCCCACTCTTACAGATCAGAAGCTAGACATGCTCTTCTTCATAATTGTTAACACACTTGAGCTGAAGTGATTTTTCTACCACTAACATAAATACAGTAGTCCAAATCAAATTTAATAAAATTCTTGACAATGAATAAAAGTTAGTTGCATTCCACTATGAAAAATGAGAATGAGTGCTCTGGGACAGCCCAGCCCTTCTAAACTAATGATGTTATGGTACAACATATTAAGAATAGCACAGAAAACCAAATGCTCCAAGCAACTGAAACATATGCAAAATACTCTGACAGAATTTGTCTCAGTATTTAAAGATCAAAGATGAAATTATTTCAGACGGGATCCTTCTTTTCCAAATAACATGCTTAAGAATGAAAAAAAAAAAAAAAAAAATTAAAAAAATGCCCATTTCAATTAATGTTTTGGCACTGGCTTTTGAACATCACAAGTCTGTTAATTTTGTGCAAAGCAAAATAAAATTATATTCTCAATGGACTTAAATTAAATGAAAATATTTCCAGCAGCTAACTTGAAAAGGGATATCATTAAAGTGCTGCATTCAATCTTATCTGTAGTTATCACAAACTTCTAGTCACGACTCATTCATTCAAAACAAAATAGCAGATTGTAATGTGGGCTGATATCTGAAGGGATTTCATGAGCATACTCATGCTGAAGTCTAAATTTTACATGATCACTAGAGAGATTACCTTTGAACTAGTTAAAAAGTGTTTTAATTTATTTGTTGTCTCTGAATTTGCATGTGGCACTGGAAAATTTAGTGTTATTTCTTTTCATTTAATTCCCTTAACCAGTTGCTAAAATAAAAGATGCAACACAAAACTAGAGATCATTTTCCTCTCTAATGGGAGTGAGGGCAGAAGAAGGAAAAAATATCATCCAACTATTCAAATGACATAGCTTTCAAATTTACTGCCCCAAAATTCCACATTAGGACAAGAAAAAGATATATATTCTTATTTTTTTGCATTAGGACTACGAATTTCCTCTGTTTGTAAATAGTAGTGCTGATGCCTCAATATGTTATTAAATGAAAAAATTGCTTTGACACTTGTCATTACATCTTAAGCTAGAAAATGAGTGTGGTTCTTAATCAGAAGAGACAAAAGTACTGTACAGTTTGATGAAAATTACAATTTCTAATGGCTCTATGTAAACCATGCTAACCTTATGCCAAGCCCTTGATGATAAGTGCTGCTAGGAAACATCACTGGGCAGCCCTATGCATGCAGACAGGTAATTATTACTTCAGTGGAGAACAGTTCATGAGACTGTGTACACTTACAACACAATTAACTCATTTGTATTTTCTTACATATCTGCAATATTAGGGTATGTATGGAGCACAGATACTTTGCATGTGATTTTAAGTTCAAAATCCATAAAGCTTTGCATGCCTTGTATTTTTAATAGGATAAAGGTTCTAAATCACAATCAGTTTACAACCAAGCTTTGTCACTGCTGCTTGCTTTTATAATTCCATATATAAAAATTAGTTAGATCTGTGCCTACTATAGCCACCTGCTCAGATTTCAACACCAAAAATAAGATCTGTAATTGGATACACAAAACCAGAAGCTCTGAAATTACAGCACAACAGGCCCAAAATCTGCAGCAGGGATAGTTGAATCCTGCAGCAGCATATATATGTGGCTGTCAGCAGCTGTACACCCACAGAATTTACTATTAGCAGTAAAAAAAAAAAAAAAAGCCAAGGAAAAAAAAAATCCCTCATACACAACCTCCTACTTTTAGCAGCTCTGATTTTCTTTGTCTTTGCAGGAACATTTCCCTGATCCCCTCACCCTGATCCCTACACTCCTCACTGATGGAGTGTATGGGCCCCATGCTCTACAGAAATGTGAATCTAGACGGAAGGGATCAAGATCATTTAATTCTTCATGGCTTCCTCAAATAGGGCTGAAAAACTGTCTTATAGAGTGAAAACAATCTTGTTAATTTAATTTTAAAATAGAAACTACTGACATTAGCATCTCATAGACTTCTGTGATGAGTAAAATCTATATGCAAGGCAAAGGTAGAGAATGTTCCCATCTCTTCATGCATAACCTTATTCTGTAGTTTCATTTACAACTTAATACCTTAGTATTTTATTTTTTAATCTGCCTCTGTAGCAGTTAAGCCTGCACAAAGCTCCTTGTACAGAAATACTGGCAGAAGTGAAGGAAAGCTTTAGGACTTTAGCCACTGCACCACCTAGATTCAACAAAACCAGATCTCAACAATATCATTGATTAGAATAGCAACATTTAGATTAGATTAGCAACTCCTACTTTGCTTAGGAGTCCCTGGCTACTACAACACATCTGAGTTTTAACCAATTGGAAAACAATAAAAGAAAAGATTTCTACTACCAAGGCATCATGGTGCTGGCATGACACAGCATATTACTGCATCTGGTATTTGGAGACACATTCAAAGCTCAGACATGCTTTAGATCTTATCCAGCTCTGTTCTAGATGGCCTCAAGAGTACAAGAGCAAACTTTAAAATCCTCCAGCATATACTGGGGATCAGGTCCGAGACCTCAGAACAGACTTCATCCCCAGTGCTGATGTTGATCAGACAACTGAGACTGAAACACCTAGAAAATACTATGTTGACTATGAAGAGCTCTGATACAACTCAAAAGAGAAAGTCAGTTCCACTTCAGTCTTTCTTGAAAATAAAGCCATATCAGAAACCATCATGTACAGATCATTTTTTGTTTTTTGAATTTTTTGGCTGCTTTTTAAGAAAAAGACAAAATTTCCTTTTTTGCTTTTCACCTTAAAAGTTTCAGGAGTCAGACATTTATTTTCTCTGCTGTATGAAACTGGCAACAGATTCTGTTATGAACTCTCACACTTTATTTACAGGGGTGGGCCAAAAGACAGCAGCTGCAGAGCTGCCAGCTCCAACCAATGAAAAGGAACTATGCCCACAGCTCAGAATCCCCACAGGAGATTTCTGCTTACCTAGAGCACAACCTTCTTTTCTGATGCCTGTTTTTCCTCAGGAGGCATGGAAATGTGCCAGATCTGTTGATAAGGCAAGGTAGAACTGGTAGAATTATTGATGCTTTCTGCCCACTCAGCCAAGGCAGTGTTGACTGGAGAGCTGCTCACAGCGTTTCCACAATGACCAAGAACAGCTCTGATTCCCAGAAAATATACAGTGCTGTGGGGTTCCTTCTCCCTGCCCTATAATAGGCTCAGTGGCCTATAATTCCCCGTGTGATTTACAATAGCACAAAGAACAGACAAGAATGAGGAGGACCAGTACCTTTGAGGGGAAACTGGAAACAAATACAGTGAACGCAAGCAGGGAAAGAGAATTACAGCTTCAAAAAACCCAAATGAAACTGCAAGATGAATACCACAAGGCAGTAAGACATATGAATGTCTATCCTATCATTTAGTTACACAGCCCAGAGAGAGCTCCTATAATAAGCATCAAAAGCACTTCAGAGTGCAAACCTGAGAAAGTCAGTAACACTATCTAACACAAAAGCCCACTAGCTGGCATATGTAACTTAAGCACCAAGCTAGTCCTGCATTTGAATGACAGAAGGAGCAAAAGGAGGGGGGGACTGACAAGGAGAGTCGTAGAGTCACGTGCTACTGAACATCACTTCAAATTTTTAAGTAGCAGGTGTGCTCTAGCACAGGCAGTGCTATTAGGACACTGTGTGCCTGCCCAAGGCCCAGAGAAGAGACTATTTACTTATTACATCATATACTCTGGAGAAACTGACTGATCCTCTGCTTCATGAATTTGCATTCTGAATGCTTTAATACTTGCCCCACATCTCAAGTTATAGAAAACTCAGCTCTAACCACCTCACCGAACTACTGGTTTGATTGGGTTGGATTTTTTCTTCATTTTGTAGCATTTAGTAGGTTTCTCACAAATCTTCACTCATGGTAGCTTTTATATTACTTACATGGAAACTTAAGCCTCTGATGTATTTCCTTACCTTTGTATCAGTCAGGTGGCACAGCAACTGCCAATTACTGCAGATCACAAGGAGTACATTTTAAGCAACAGTAACTGTCTGATTAATTCGTGGGTCTTAATCTGTTAGCAGTAGCAAACCAGCTTTGAAAATTACTTTTTTCATTTCTAGGCAAACCGAAGTGTTAGGATGCCCATGTACCAAAAACTGTATACCAGCTTAGAGATTCACTATGTTGTATCTTTGTTCTCTCTCTCATTTTGGACCTCATTGGACCCATTCCATGCATCAGAGGGACAATCAGTTTTGCTCAATATGTACAGCTTGTTGAGAAAGGTACATTTGTTACCAGCACATTTTTCACTGCCCACATTCCCATCTTTAGCCAACCTTTTCTCTCTTTCCTTACACCCTCCAAACTCACAAAATGGTCCTTTCTCACTCCCTACCAGTCAAGCCACCATGACATCTGTGCTTCCAAGCTCCCTGTTCATATTCCCCCTTTCCATCTCCTACTGGCACATCTGTTCAGTCCCCAACTTGTTCCAGCTGCCTCATTTGCCTTTCTCCTGCTGCACTGGACCATTTAGCCCAGGAACCTGCCTCTGAGAGTGACATTAGAGGATTCTACTTAGAAAAAGCAAGCAAGCTGAATACTGCTTGCTATCCATTCCTTTAATATTCCCCCAGCATCAGAAAGTGTTGCATTAGAAATGCTAGAAGTTACATCCCTGTCTATTCCTTTAGTATCCACTTATTGACCTGTTGTATGTGATTTAATCTAATCCCTTTCAAACATTCTGAAATTGTCAGCTTCTAGAAGCTCCTTAAAGCAAGTTCCAGAAATTCACTACCTGCTGTGTAAAATACCAGGGCTCCATATAGTGCCAGGATTCCGGCCTCTGTCTTATTATAATGCCCCCAATTTTGAATGTTCCTTTGGCTGCTGCTACTGCACATTGAGCCAACAGTTTCCAAAATCTCTCAGCTGACTCCAAGATATTACTCGTGTTGTAATTGCTTGTTCTTAGCTTAGCATTGTGTGGGTATGCGTCCTCTGACTCACTGAGCATAACTCCTGAAGATTTCTCTCTTGATTCTTTTTCAACTCAAGGAATGACTGACTACCTTAGACTCCAACATTTGCTTTTGTTGGTCTTTATCCAACTTGAAGTCCACAAAATAGCCTTTCCCACAACTTTATAGCAACTTAGTTTCTTTTAATTGTTGTGAAATCTTCACAGGAGTGTTTGTTGTTCCTTCCATCCTCAAGAGAGTGAGAAGACACTACAGAATTTTATTCCTGTTCTACACTGACCACAGTACTTGGGTCTCCTTTGCACCACTCTATGTTTTGAGCAAATGAAGCACAAAGCACTAAAGCAATCACCCTGTTGTTTCCATAAGAACACCGAGATTAACAAGGGCATCAAACTGAACTACCCAAATACTTGCCCCTACCTGGATCTGAGGAATCATTACTACACTCTTAGAAGATGTGGTCATCTTTTCCCCATAGCAACTTTGATAATTAGTTCCATGTTAAGCAGTGCAAATGGGGGAGGCAGTCAAACCAAAGCATTCATTCCCACTATAACTGGAACTGTTCCTCCTATTATAAAGCTTGCATTGGACATCACCAATACTCAGAACTGTTAACATTACATCTGGATAATACCTGAAACTTCTGTAACTTGCTGCATTAACAGGAATGACAGACACTTCTATTGCACATCAGGGCTTTCTATTTACATGAAAAAAATGGGACTTGCTGTTTACAGTCTGCAAAAACCCACAGCCATCCTTCTGACACCAGCATCTGGTAAGAACAGCTAACTTTTCTGCAGCTCAGCCCCATAGTGCCATTCCGTGATAAACTGCAACATACTGGGTAGAGATTTTAAATTACGTTTTTCATGCTAAGCAAAAAGAAAAAAGCAAACAATTGATGTGACAGTACAAAATGCCAGGCATCATTCAACCTCCTCAAACCTTCCTAGACAAATGGATAATGTCAACACCACCTTGTGGAGGGCATGTGACAATCACAGAGTCTTCACAAGAAGATACATTCTTTCAGGAAGTTACTAGGAAGTCCAGCGATGTATACACAGCTCTGCATCACATGCAATGGAACTACATGCTTTAGTGCCTTGGGGGGGCAAAAAAAAACCAAAGCCAACAAACAAAAAAACCCCATAAAAGATCGGGAAAGAAGCAACTGGTCAGCATTTACTGAGACCTAGTAGGTGGAACTTTGTTAAATGGGAGTAACAGCAAACATGTGGGTTTTCCACTGTACTGTACCTATAGAGTCAAATCCTACTTGGCCCTTTTTTTCTGAGAGGAATGATCTGCGTTTGTCAGGAAGAAGTGCACGTCATCAAGACCAACCTATTTCTTTATTAAATGAATTCCTGTACAAGATAAAGACCTTCTCTCTAAGCTTAGAGGGAATAATTCTATGCCCATGTTATTATTTGTCTTTTGACCTGCAAAATAATAAAAATTATAGGTAGAATCTTCATTGAATGTATCTGGATATTCTTGGCAGTGCTATTAGCACAGTAATGAAATGGCAGCATTCTTTATAAAAGTGAGGCTTGAAGAAAGTAAGAAAGAATGAACATCAGTGCTTACTTCCTTAATGAAATTGTGGCAGAGGCCCGAGAAAAAACATTCCTTTCTTTAGCAGTTGCCTCTTATCAGCTGCTTCATCTGTTTGCCACAATTGTGATGTGCACTTGCTGCCTGACTGGCTGGAAGACCTCAGATACATTAGCTATAGGCAGTAAGAAAAGAAAAGAAAAAAAAAAAAAAAAAAAAAATAAATAAAAAAAAAGGCAGGAGTTTACAATGCTTTCTCTTCCTGAAATGCCAGCTTCAAATTGCCTAGAGCCAGTGGTTCAAGTACATACAGCACATAATTACTGCTTAAAGAGTTAAAGTATTATGGTTGAAAGACAAGGAAAAGGCTGTATTTAAGAAGTGGAAGGAAGTAATCCTGTTGAAGCCACTGCTTTCAGTTCCCATTTGAACAACACAAAAAATTTCACCCCTCCAAAACTGGCATTGCTACAAGATACAGACCCTGAGCACCTCTTAAACTCGGTCCCACTTCTAAGCCCACCAGATACTCAAGCATGTAGAGTCTACAGCTCACCTTGATATGTACAGTGGCTACAGCATCTGAAACTGCATGCCTGCCACACCATTGTATCTTCTCTCATTTCCTTTAATTATTTTTTTACTGTAATAAGGCTCATTTGGGTGAATAGGTTTGTACTGAAGCAATTAAATGAAATTTAAGATTGTAACAAAACGTACTGCACATCAGAGCTGACATTCATAGCACTGTTTAACAGAAACTGCATTATTTATGGGGGAAGTGGTTCTGAAAATAAACACCTCTGCATGTTTAGTGTTGTCTTTATTTTTATTCTATGCAGCAGGATGGATTTAGAAAAGCAACACAACCCAAAACAATGAAAGATAACTTGATGCCCAGTAATAAGCAACCATATGCAAAATTACTTTGCGGAAAAAAAAGAAAAAAAAAAAGAAATCTGTTTGAGAGTTCTTCCATCTACTGTATATCAATAGATAAAACATGACAAAAATGTTCACTTGGAAGGAATCTTAAATTAAATTTCAATCTAATAAAGACCATTTGTCTTCTCTGTAACTCGTCCAGGAATGAAGAAAACACAATGTAAATTCTCTTCGTCATGACCCCTTACTCATTTCTTATTTGCTGATGTATATCGGATTATTGAATTCTAGAAAATTATGAGAAGATTTGGCAAGTGCTTCACCCTGCAAGCTTTATTTTTAACAGAATTATCATATATGAATAGGCCCAAGTATCAAATAAAGTTTTAGAGCTAAAATGGCTTAATTAGAGCAATATTTCAAGTGAAGTGAAAGACACCTGTGCAGCCCAATCTAGATTCTTTTCACTCTTTGTCACACAAGACTGCAATGATGTGCCTACAGGTCACCCAAAACCTACAGATTGCTCTTTCTTAGAACAAAGCAGATGTGCTTCAGAAATGCCCATCCAGATCATGAGACCTGATGATCCCTAGTTCTCCCATACACAAATGTTCCCTTCTATGTCAGTACACAGTGGAACTGTGGAGCGAGAGCTCCTTGGATTTGGGATGGGGAGCACTTTCTTTGGTTGTCAATACACACAGAAACCAGAATCCACTCCACACAGGTATTTTCCCACCTCTACTCAGCACTGGTGAGGCTGCACCTTGAATACTGTGGTCAGTTTTGGGCTTCTCACTACAAGAAGGCCAATCAAGTGGTGGAGCATGTCCAAAGAGGAGCAAAAAGCTGGTGAAGGGTCTAGAACACAAGTCTTGTAAAGGAGCAGTTGCGGGAACTGGGATTTTTTCAGTCTGAAGAAAAGGAGTCTGAGGGGAGACCTTATGGCTCTCTACAACTACCTGGAAGGAGGCTGTAGTGAGGTGAGGGCTGGTCTCCCTAATAGCAAGTGATAAGGTGAGCAGAAATGGCTTCAAGTTGTGCCAGGAGAGGTTCAGATTGGATATTAGGAAAAAATTCTTTACTGAAATGGTTGTCAGGCCCTGGAACAGGCTGCCCAGAGAAAGTGTTGAGTCATCATCCCAGAAGGTATTATAAAAAAAAAACATGCAGATTTAGTGCCTAGGGACATGGTTAGTGGTGATCTTGGCAGTGTGCCAAGTTAACAGTTGGGTTTGATGATTTTAAAGGTTTTTTTCCAACCAAAATGATACTACGATAGCTAATCATAAGGAACTAGACATGATTAAGATGATACAGATTCTGAAGCTTGCTGCATTAACAGGAATGACAGACACTTCTATTGCACATTAGGGCTTTCTATTTACATGAAAAAAATGGGATTTGCTGTTTACAGTCTGCAAAAACCCACAGCCATCCTTCTGACACCAGCATCTGGTAAGAACAGCTAACTTTTCTGCAGTTCAACTCTATAGTGCCATTATGTGACAAACTGCAGCACACTAGGTAGAGAATTTAAATTACATTTTTCATGGTAACTAATAGAAAAAAGCAAACAATTAATGTGACAGTACAAAATGCCAGGAACCATTGAACCTCTTCAAACCTTCCTAGACAACATTTAAAAGCCAAAAGCTATATTTAGGCTTATGGCTGTAAACCCATGATTTATTACTCCTGGGGGTGGAATCCATTTTGCCAATGGAATGCCCCCAGTAGTAAGTACCTCTTAAAAAATGGTCAGTACCAGTCAAGAATGAACAAGGGTGTTTGTGTGTGTGTGAGTTGTTTGAATCACACATCAACTCAATTTCACTTGAGCCTCACTTGGACTGTTCTTCTGTCTCAAAAGTCTTCAAGCATGACAAATGTGCTTTCTCCTTCCTTTACTTATATAAGTGGTTAAAACAGAAGGCAAAAAAAGCCTTTCCCCCCCCCCAAGCAAGTGGTTAGCACTAGTGGTAGAAACAGGTCAGCAAAGACTGTGTTATCAGAAAACCAATACATTTATCAGAGATGTTGGCAACTATTTAGTGCTACTCTTGACTAGACCTAAGCTCATTTCCACCATTCCATTCATATCAGCATGACACACATGGACTCATATATCCATGCTAATTTTTAATGGTGTGTATGCATGTTCACATACTTTCAGGTTCTCACTTATTCACACTCTCTCTCAAACACACACACACACACATTATGTACCAGAAAACCATGAGGAATCTATAAGGAAGTTGCATATGGTCATTCACTATATGTCATGGTGACTACCACATTGAAGATGATCAGTCAGTTTCAGTGTGATTTAATTTTTTAAAAAAGGATATTTTAACACAAACTTCTAAAATTACTCAGTTTTGCCAGAAAAGAACACTTTGGCAGAACAGCTTATGATCTCTGGGGGATCTAGATAAGCTAAATCTAGATGAAGGATTGCCAAAACTTGCATTTCAGCAGTGATGCTAAGACAAGTAGGAAGGAAATTATCTTATGCAGTAAAATTCCAGGTTGAAAAGCACATTCCATGCAGAGCACTGCACAAGCTAGAAAGGTTCCTTAAGAGTACAAAATTCAGATTCTACATTAAATACTGTAGAAAAAAAAAAACAACTGAAAAATTATAAAAGTTGAAGTTAAGTATTACGGGCTTTGGCTTTTTAAAAAAGCCTTGGTACAATCCTTAGGTTATGGAATGGGAAGTTTGTTTGGTTTGGTTTTTATCTGTAAACACAGATTTTGATTGGCAGCAAATAATTTGGGCAAATTAGGATATTAATTACTTAACTTGTGAGGTATTTTCATGATATATAAAGATGCTTTCAGTTAATTAATGAGTATGGTTAGGCCTATCACAAATTTAATTATCAAAAATCAAATCAGTAATAAATTATTGATAAAATCACACATTCATGAACATGGAAGTTAACCTACTTGACATTTATATTCCTTAGATAGTTGGCATGTGCCTCTCCTACGAATATAGACAAGGCAGAGGGAAAACACTGTTAAAAGATTTCATAGTTAACAAGAGATGATTTTAAGTAATAAATCAAGTTCTAAATGTGAGAGGTACCTGCTTTTCTACCTGCTTTCAAATTTCAAAATTTCAAATCCTGTGACATGCCCCATCTTTCTACCTCAGTGAAAGGAAGTAGAAGAGAAATACACACTTGTCTCACAAATTACTGGGAAACTGAATCAATTTATAAGCCTCATACAACCCAGGCAGCATCAATGTAAGTGGAAGATACTCAGTGCTTTTTACTATGTAGTAAGGCCTTGCAGGATCAACCCTAACTGTATCTCTTTGAAGATCAAATATCTAGTGCCCAAATTTAGTCTATTTGAGGGGAAAATTTACCTTTAGAAGATAAATATTGCATATACTTACTAATACTAGTCAAATTATCACCTATGCCCCTGGTTTACAGAATAGCAGTCATGGTAAAATGTCCAGATTTTCAAATGGTACTAAAATTAGGGTTAGAGAAAATAATGAAGAGTAATACAGTCAGATTACAAAGGATTTGGATCATTTAGGTAATTAGGTCAGCAGATGGCAAATGCAGTTCAGTGTAGAAAAATGTAAAATAATTGGTCTGAAAATGTGTGCTAAATGGAACATCATATAGTGTGATGATTAAGAAAAAGCTTTATTTGTGGGGGAAAAACAGAGAGACAGAAGCTTTGACAACTTGTTAGCAAATAAAAATATATTTTAAAAGGGATTGGTAAAAGGCATTTATTATAACCTACAAGGCATAATGTACGTGAACTATTTTTGCAATCCATCATCCAGGAAGTGATTTAATTAGGTAACAGGACCAACTAGCATGAAAGTGGAAGTATAACCAGAAGCTTTCAACACCTTACAGAATGTGTTTGGCATCACATAGTATCAAGTCCAAAGTCAGAAAGGTTCTTTGAACATCAAGTACATTAGGACTTAACTAAGGCTTTTTGAAGTTTAAACCCACAAATAAAAACAAGCCTAGACAGAATGAGAAACACTAACCCACCTGATTATTGCTCAACGAAGAAGCAACTCAGACTTCTCAGTCTACCTTCTGGAGCAGTTGAATTCTGTATACTACACAAAAATTTCAAGTTCTTTATCTAAACTAGGCACTTGACTCTTAATACAAGTCCAATGACTATGCTGTCAGCTGTTGTAGTGAATTTCCCAGTCCTGTTTTAAAGCAAAGGTCCTTTTCCTAACATAGACTTCTTTTTTAAGGTTTGATAATTTAAATTTTGCTAAAACTTGCAATTAATAGCCAGCTGCACTAGTTATACACATCATGGATCACCATGACAAAAATAATTTATGTAGAAATAAAGCCTTGGTTCTAAGCCCTGTTTACTCCAAAACAATATTATACACCAATGACAGCAACAAAGAGTAGACTAATCAGATCCGAGATGCAGCTATGCAAAAGCATTGCAGGGTTGTCAGTTCTAGTACAAACTGGTCCTCTTAAATACAAATACAAAGACGAAAGGCTAAAAGGGCAGCTTTGTGGAACACTGACAAATAGGTGCTGCTACATTTAAAGGATGTTGTTATGTATGACCACTGAACCTTTAAAGACAATGAAATGTCTTAATGAATACAAGAAGTACAGGCAGTCATGGCCCATTTTCACTAGAAAAGAATACAATATGGAGATGTGACAAAAAATTTTTCAAAACTACTATCTGTTATTAGTTATTTTTTCACATTTGTAAATGGCAAAATCCAAAGTCAATCCTGTTTGTGTCACCAGACATATTCAGAGGTCCATGCAATTTAAGCAGGATTCAAGTTCAAAACTTAAAAGTTGCAGAAAAGGAATCAAAATAAGAAAACAGCAGAAGGGCTGTGAAATGCAGACAGGTGGGATAAAAATATCAACAAATATTTAAAAAAAACACTCCTAATCAAAAAATATCATTAGTTCATGTAATAAAACAGCAAAGTTCTTCCCTTACACTATTAATTTCCTTTCTTATCTTCACTTGCTAACTTTATTTTCTGCTGGAGCTATCAAAGTGCTTTGAGTGCTTTTCTGATTGCACTGGCAGAGTTATATGAACCATTACCTATCATTACCTTTATTTCAAACCTGTCAGTTACTCATCTTCGTAGCCAACGAGCTTTAAGGGAAAAAATGCAGCCTCTATCAGAGGCTAAAACCACCCATACGAAAATGAGCTGAAAGAATGTGAACAAAAGAGAAAGGAGGGTGAAGAAAGGTCTCTCTGCAAAGGACATTCTTCTCTCCTGCTGTTCAAATAAATAAATAAATAAGCCCACAACACTTAACACCCAATGCATGCGTGAGCTGGCTTCTGTCCATGAGTCTCTTTTCTTCTGCCACACCTTTTACTCAAAATACCTCAAACATTCAAAAATTATTAAGCAAATAATTTGCTTAATGAAAAACAATAATGACAATAATGAAAAACAATATTGACACCAGTGCCTCATGCATGTAAAAATGTACATAAATGGAGTACATAACAGAAGATGAACTTCTCTCAAAGCTGCATGTACCTTATGAGGTGCTTTTCAGTAAATCCTTCATGAGCCACACAATGAGCTGTGAGAAATTAATGTTAATTAAATGGCTCCCTCTAACTAGAGCGCTGCCACTGACATATCAATGACCTCAAAATGCTCTTGGATTTGGAACTTTTTTTCCCCCAGGGGTGTGCCAGGCTGCCTTACCTCTGTAAAGCTGTGGCATGCTCCAGCTGCTACTGCACATGTATGGAATGTCATTCCCATTCTCAGTAACATTCACCGTCTGCCAAACACTGAAGGAGAGTAACTGTTAAGACAAAAGCACTGCAGATACAGCTCAGAGATGAAAACATGCCAGTAAGCTTTGATTTGCCTGCCTGAAACACCCAGAGAAGCCACACACAATAGTAAAGTGCTGGTATACTGACAGGCAGACCATCATGAAGGCAGCCAAGTTAATGCAGCAGAAACTTGTTCCAGAAGCTTATTTATCTCACTCGGTGCTCAGGGTCAGTAGCAAGTCTGCCTCTTAACATCTCAAAAAATAAAGAAGGAAACAAACAAAAAAAAGACCACCTGAGTAAAGAGTCAAACTCCACCACTCCTCTGCCAGTTTAACAACATGGAGCTAATGCCAGGAACTATGGTACCCTACTGTCTCTAAGTACTGTATTAGGAAGGAAAGGAATACAAAAGATCAATTATCCCTGTACTCTGGAAGTATAATGTAAGCTAGTGGAAACAACCAGAGAAATAATGTAATGAAGCCATAGCTGAATTCAGTCATTCTTAATGTGGCCATTATGTACAGACTGAACTGCAAATACTCATCTTGCGTATGAAGAACAAGATAAAGAATTTCAGAGGGACAAAGCAATATGTAAGTACATTTTGAAAGCAAATGCCTCTAAATATTCAATCAAATTGAATTAACTGACAAATGCTGAAGTTTAGTAGAGTGTCTGACTACTTATCTCCAAAGCTATTCATAAAAAGAAGACAGAGGTATCTGGGATATGTGTTAAAGAATGAAGCCAGAGCATCTGCCATTGCAAGCATGTTATTGGGCAGCTGTAGGGCTGGCTTAAGGAATTTATTAAAGAAATGAACTGATTGAAAAACTTATGGAACTTCACAACAAAGGATGTACAAACAGTGGCAGAACACACACAGGGATTGCACAGCACAGCTGATACCCCAAAGGTCATTTGATGGAACACAAAGGATTCAGATTTTCCCGCATGTTTTGAAAATACACCCATGCTCTCTAGCCAACCTATGTGCTCCTCCTGTGATTTACCAGCATCTCAAAAGAACAAAAGCTGATCTATATGCATAGAGAATATTTTTTCCCCTCAAGGTTGTTTTTTGCTCGTAGGACCCTCTTCTCTCCCATCTCACTTGAATGATCTACTACAGTTAAAACACAAGACTCAAATCAGTTTAAACTTGTGATTTTGGTGGGGTTAATGCCAGGTAAAGTTATTTCCACTGTTTTTCCAAGATCTAGCTAATGGCAGAATTTAGAATGCTAAGATACAGGGAGCTTTCTGAGACTGTGATAAGCTCAAAGAAAAGCTCTTCCAAAAGCACATATGGTGCAAGAAAGTCTGAAGAATAAAGTAGTAGCTCAAAGCAGAGAAAAGTTATGATGGCATCATAGATTTCTTGCAGCTAATATGCAGCTTGTCACAGCCACTAAAAATCACAGGTCAGCAAGTATGAAAACTAGAATATAATAATGATATTCATTCCAGCTGAAACAGAATTCATATTTGAATTTTATTTTCTTTTCAGTGCACGAATAAATTCACTAAAGGCTACAGACTGAGTGCAAAAGACCCTGATAATTTAGGTGTTTTTGTTTAAAAAGAAAAAAAAGTTAATCTATTTTGTTACTTAGATCTAAAAGCAGTCAGTGAGAGAAGAAAGAAAATATACCAATGCAAAGGCATGAAGAAAAGGACTTTAGAAGAAAAAAAAAAAACAGAGAAAGGAGAAAGAGAAGAGAGGGAGAAAAGGGAGAAGAGCAAAGCCAAAGAAAAGCAAGTGCACACACAGGAAATTGTCCATCTTAGACTTTGATATGTGTGAAATTCTGAACACACCTAGAGCAAAACACAGACTGCTAGAAAAAAATTTGAAATCTTTAATTTCCACAGAGAAAGGTCAAAATATAGCAAAGATATCAAGCTATTGTTTGCTGTATTACATACAGTTAGAATATACCAAATCTCCTTATTACTTCTGCTATAACATTTGAATTACAATTACACCCATAGTCCAGGATTTAATTTCCAGATATTCCATCAGTGCTTCAGAGAATTCAGAATCTAAAACAGCAAGCAGCATACACAGGAGGAATGAGATAATATTAAAGAATATCCTTTCAAACAGCAACTGTCAGCTTCTTCCATCAGCAATCTATCTAGCAAAAAAAATAAGGCCTATCTAGTACAAGACTTGCATTCCAGGTTTGGCTAATATCTATTTGTAAATGCCCCCCTTTAAAGAACTGCATATGGAGGAAATGAGAACCGACTCAAATTCTAATAGGGCTCTACTGAGTAGATTTGCATGGTCATCACACACGGTCATGAAACAAGCATCTGACAGACACACATCTAACATTGAGCCTGAAGGAGAGCATAAGACTAGGCAGGCACTGTGGAACATCCTTCCAGAAGTTCTCCATTTCATCGACTTCCACTGACTGACACGTGTGCAGCTGTAACACAGCCTTGCGCTTTTTCTGACAGTCTGCAAATTGGGGTAACGTTGGTTAGACAGCAGTCAAACTGACTACATGTCTCTGGTATTTGGGTTCATTTAGAAGCAGATGTTACAATGCTACCTTGCAATTAAAAGGGAAAGCCCAAATGTGATGCATACAAGTGAATTTTACAAGCGTTTCTTTCAGTGCACACCATTTGAAAAGGATGCAATAGGTCTTTGCATCAGTTTGACCTGTTTGAAGACTGTTGCAGCAAAGTTCCTACATGAGACCAGGCAGCACAAGTTGTGCACATGTTTTTCTGCTATAGCCATGGTTGTACAGATGAAACACCAAGCAAAAAAAAAAAAAAAAAAAAGACACATGGACTTCTGCAGGCTCTGTCCTCTGTGAGGGTTGCAAAAACAGTACACACGGTGGCTTAAGGATGGTAGAGAAAGCTATAGTCATAAATATTGTCTCTTAGAGTTAGTGTTCCCACGGTGCCTGTACAACTTCGACCATTCTCTTAAGCACTCTATGAACTAAGACAAGGGAGGAAAAACTGCTACTACAACTTAAACATGAGACAGCAGGTGGTAAAAGGGGAAAACACAAGGAAGTAATGGGATAACACTGATCAGTATGAGGAATACTGGAGAGGGACTTTTTGTAATGGCAGATAGTGACAGGACAAGAGGTAACGGTTTTATGCTGGAAGAGGGTAGATTTAGGTTAAATAGTAGGAAAAAATTCATCACTATGAGAGTGGTGAGACACTGAAACAGGTTTCCCAGGGATGTTGCGGGTGCCCCATCCCTGCTAGTGTTCAAGGCCAGACTGGACAGGCCTTTGAGCAACCTGGTCTAGTGGAAGTTGTCCCTGCCCATTCAGGGGGGGTCGGACCTTGGTGATTATTTAAGGTCCCTTCCAATCAAAACCCTTCTATGATTCTGTTAATAATGGTCTCAGCATAAAAAAGATTCTTAAATGGTAGTAAACTTTTCTAGGCACAACAAATAAACTTCTTAGATGGGCTCTGAAAGAGGATAATTTGCAGCTCTGCACCCATTTATGAAATAAATCATAGCATAAAGAAAGGAAGTGTTAAAAGTTTTTAAGTGGATTGCAGCGATTGGTAACTGAAGGCAGAAATAAATGTTAAAATGCAGGAGATGTGATAGCTGGGACAGAATGAAGAACCTTGAGAACAGAAGACAAGCATCTTACATCTCATGTGACAGGTTAGATGTATCTAGTTGATAAAGGAAAGAAGTGGCAGAGGTCAAACTGAGAGCTAAGGAAATTATCTTTAGAGCATCAATTACCATTTAAACAAGTGGGTCAGAACTGCCTTGTCAAGCAAGGAGAAAAGTTGGTGGCATTATCAAGGGATGGCTGGGAAGACTAAGGCTTCCATTTCATCTACAGGTGCAGACAGGCCCAAGGAGAAAGCAGAGAAGCCCAGATTTTGGTTTCATTGGCAAGTTGTAGAATACTTGTATATCTTGTCAGCATCCAGAGGGAATATGCATTCTTATTCAGAAACCAGATTTTCAAGAGATGAGATTCTGAAAGACAGAACACTAGAAAGAGTGAAGCTGTTGGAGTTGATAGACATGAATTAGGATGATTTTAAGAGATGTAGATTCAGGAAGTGCAAGAAAAGAATTCAGTGCATTCTACATACTACATAAAAACCATGACAACACCCTTTTCATAGGGAATGCCATTCGTTGATCCTTATTACTTCTTTGTCTGAGTAAGCCTTGCTACTACTCCATATGCACATGTGCATTAAAAAGCAGAGAAAGTAGAATCTCAACTTACAGACTGCTAACTCTTGACTGAGAAGGGAGTCTAGTAACAGCAAAAGGAAAAGTGCAAGTAAAAGCCTCATAAAACCAAAGGCAACAGACAACACATCCTGATTATCACTATTAATCTATTTTGAAAATTGTTTTAATAAAGAAAAACAAAGCTAAGACTCTCAAGTGTCATTGGCCAGTTCCCTATATCTCTATATATGAGCTTTATAGAATCAGAGTGGTTCGAGTTGGAAGGGACCTTTTAAAGGCCATCTAGTTTAACCCCACAGCAATAAGCAGGGACATCCTCAACATCAAGCTGTTCAAAGCCCCATGCAGCCTGACCTTGGATTTTTCCAGGGATGGGGCATCTAACAACCCATTCTGAGCTAAGACTCAGAATTGATTGAGTGGATTGATTCCTCTATGCAAAATAAATTTGTGCTTACTCTAAAAGGTTCTGCTATTATATTTACTACTATCCATCATCATGTCTCAAATCTTGAAAACTACAAGGTTGAATGTAAATCCCAGAAATATCTCAAGATCTTTTGATCCATACAAACCCTGACAAGCACTCCCCTACTTCTAACATGCTCACCTGAAGAGCCACAAAGTTATTTCTTTTCCCACACCTTGTTGAAAAGCTATATTAAACCCTCCTGAAAAAAATGCCTTTTATGCTAAATACTAGCAACATAATATAATTTAATTATTTTACCAACCTGCAGAAAGGTTCAGTCTTTATGATCAACTGTTTTTAATTTTTCTATATTAGGGATGAAATACAACACACAGAAGAAGGGGAGAGATACAAGATCCAGAAATAATGAAAAAATGTCTTCTAAAGAAGTTTCTAAACTACTGAGTGCATTGCCTGTCAGGTAATTAAGATCTTTCAAGCAATTTTGTGGACGTCGTACCACAAATGCTATAGAGCCTAGCAGTGGACATTATAAAAGCTGCTGAATATGTGATATCCCCCTCCACTCTACTTCATCTTCACAGGCTGACTTTGCTCCCAGATCTTTGCATGTATGATAATGGTCTTGGAAGGTGAGATGTAGCTCTCAACAAGAGAGAGTTGAGCCAACAATGAAAGAGTGATAGATTAGAGGAGCAGGAACAGATAGAAACTGGAGTCCAGAAGGTGCTGAAAGCATCAGCCAATCTGATAGTAACAACCTTATAATAATTTATGAAAATTCAGGGTGAGCAGGCCACTGATTTTAAAAAAAATTAATAAATCACAGAGCACATCCTCCTTGAATATATCTCCAAATACACAGAAACCAAGGTAATTATGAAAAGTTAACACTGAATTATTAAGTGTAAGCCATACTTAGCCAAATTATGGACTTGCTATCTGGAGGCAAAGAGAGTGGTGGATATAATCTCTGTAGATTTTAGTAAGTTTTTTCAAAGCTGAAGTATGGTCTGGAAGAACACACTGTTAGGTAGACTGAAAATAGGCTAGACTGCTGGGGTCAAAGAGTATGGACTTCTCAACAGCTGGCAGTCAAAATTAACACACACATGCCAGGAATTGATACTGAGGTCCATACTGTTCAGTAACAGTCAAGCATTATCAGTGAGAATCCAGAATAGTGCAAAGTTTTGTACCTGGAGTGGAATAAAGTCATGCACCTATGTATGCTGGGAAGTAGCTTAGTAAGTTTCAGCCACGTGGAAAACAATCTGTGAGATACAGCAGAAAGCAAGCTGAATATGAGCTAAAAATATTCATTCATAATGACCAAATCTGCTTAATTTATGCCAGAGGATCAACACATTCCCTGGTCAAACCACATCATGTCCAAGGTACAGACAGCTAATGCCACCAACATTTTTGCCAATGTTGAACTTTGGACTGTTCCATCTAACATCCAGATAAAATATTTCCGACTGAAATACCAGTAAGATAAAATAAATAACCACACACACACACACCCCAAGAAAAAAACAACCCAACACAAAAAGCAACCAAAAAGAAGTAAAAGCTCCATCTGCATAAGGCCAGTGTGGAGTTGTCACAAAAAGGGCTTTCCAGGCCTGAGCTGTCACTGCATAACATTTCAAAGCCATACTCTTCATTCTGTACTTCCCTTCTAACTCTTTCCCACTTACAGAAGAAATAAATCCAAGGCCTTCTATTTGTACCTGTTCTGTATGCTTGCAGTAAAACTGTCAACATCAAGACACTTGTGTAAACAGGTACATTTTTTTTTCTCCTATTGGCATAATAAGTATTATTAAGACTTGAGCAGGCAGCAGATTTTTTTTAAAAAGCTTTAGTTATATCAATGGTAAGTTTGAATGGATTTTTAGTCTGCTGTAGTAAGGCAGTAAAATATAATAGCCTCTTCACTGACACATTGTTATCAGTCTTATTATGGCTTCCTTCATGCCTGTCAGTGGATTATGGTAATTTTTTTAGTCACAGGTCTAATCAAAGTAGAAGACACTGAGCTACTGACAGCTCAGAAGAGATATAACTGCTTACATACTGTCATGTAATTACAAAACAGGCACAAAAACTTCAGCATCTCTCTAGCCCAACTCCCCTCCTAGAAAAACAAAGCAACTTTTGGAACAAGTTCCTTTTCTATGTTTATTTATGGGAATAAAGAAAGTTCAATGCTTTTGGTACAGGATTCAGAACAAGAAACTTTGCTCCTCAGGGCTGCTGTTTAGAAACTGTTTTGTGATCACTACTGTAAACTCATTTTAGTATCTACATGTCTAAAATACCACCTCTGCTTTTTTCTGAGGATCTTGTCAAAATAAACCATTATACAAAAAGTCCTAAGTAAGGTTGAAATACCACTTTCTCCTTCAAGTAAAGCAAGTTGCTGCTTCAAAGCACCAAGTAATATCTTTGTGCAAGCATTATACAGTGGCTTAGAAGAGGAACAGCCAGGATTGTAAATACATGCAGGGTGTGTAACGTGTATGAGCAGGCATACATTACATGCAATGTATATAAACACATTGCAGTTGTTGGACTGTCACATCTGGGGGAATTTGTTTTCTTCAAGCTTGTTGGGTTTCTATTAAAGTAGATACAAGTACACAGAAGATCCTAGCATTAAAAGCTGAATTTATGCACAGTTAATGAATTAAAAGCTGAATTTATGCACAGTTAAGGCATAGACAAAACATTTCATGAGAGCAATTCATATCACCTCTTTATGCAAGAAAGTGCAGAAGCTTCTACTTTCCATTCTTTTCAGGCCTGCCCTACGTGCCAGCTGCAGTGATGGTCAGTGACCTAATGGATCCATTATAAACATCATTGCAATCAATAACACATTTTACATTGGCTACAGAAGAATGAGATTATATCAGTCCTTTATCACAGCTGATGTAAGATTGAAATACTAACCTAGAAGTAAAAGGACTTAGATTATTAAGCCTAAAATCCCAGCTACTAGACGGTCTGCTAAATTTAGAGCCCTAAATTTATTAAGTGGTAAAATCACAACAAAAAAACAAACCACGCCACAAAAGAAAACAGAGAGCAAACTGGTGGCACATACTATCTCACCATCATGCATCACTACTGACAGTACAAGAGAAAATATGAACACTCCAGGATAATAATGCCCTGCTGTGGAAGACAAGAAAACAAAATTCTTGCTGAAGTCAGTAGGAATCTTTTTACAGACTGGATTTCATTCATACACCTTTGCAAATAAAAACAGGTTATTAGTGTCCTGAAGCTTGATATGATGGTGAGTGACATCCCTTCAGTAAAATATTTTTTCTCTTATGAATGTGTGGGATATCAGAACACTCTGAAGAATGGGAACCAACCAATATGAAGGTGTACAAGAACCTAGTCCCACAATGCAGTCTTTTCTGAACATGGCAGTATCAGAATGCAAAGAGGCCTTTTTCATTTCAGTATGTGCAAATCTTCTGTTTCTCCTCCCACTTTTTATTTCACTTGAATTATAGACTGGTAAAAAGGCCACAATCAAAAATAAGCACGGGCAACTGAGTTAAGGAATTATCTTCATATAAAATACAGACAGGTACTGAAGTGTTGACTGATACTACGTTTGCTTTATCTGCAATTGTACAAATCTTACCCAAAGACCATCTCTACAAAAATAGACAAAAAAAATTTTTAAAAGCCAGATTTATTTTCTATTGTGAGAAAGCCGAGAAGAGCTTCATTTTTCAATTTTTTTTCAATTCCCGGCTACTTGAATGACCATTGTATTATCAGTCAGGTGCTGTAATAACTCCACAGAGCTTCAGGAGTCATAGTACTGGATCCAAAGCCAAATGATATAAAGGGTGAAATATTGTCTTCTCATTGACTTTAAAGCTTTTCAGCTCAAGCCTAGAGCAAAATACATGAAATGAAGCAACGCAAAAACACTCAAAATAGGCTAAAACTCTTCTTAGGATCAAAGACAAATTACTTCATAGTACAGAATCTTTGGCACTTACTGCTTATCATTGTATGCTTTAATGCTATTTTCCATATTTTCTATTCTGCAATGATCTAAGATTACCTACCAAAAAGATATCTGTAGGACATTTTACCCTGCTTTTGCAAGTCCCTAATCTTTTTCATCAGGTTTGTTACAGAATTCAGTATCACCCATCCTTTTTAACCACATACTAATTTCAGAAACTATTGAAACAATCTTTAGCATAAACAAATAAAAATGTAACTTGGGGGCAGAAAGCAATGGAATCAAACATTTACCAAACAAGACTGATATGGAGTAAGCTTTTGTGAAGCTTGCTTAGCATTTTGGGTCAAGGACAGACATGGCAAATGATGCAATGGGATTGAAGTTATACAGGAGAACAACCACCTTCTACTAAAATCTTGATAGGCTCTGGGCTACTACTACATGAGATTTTTGTTTGGTTTGGTTGTTTGGGTTTTTTTAATGTTTACCTTGTAAATAAGAAAATGTAGCAAACTGGAAGAAAAATTTCAAAGCTCATAGCAACACTCATCTTTTGTTTAACGCTATACATGTGAAACAAGATTTATGTTACTGATGTTTCAGGCTAGTAAGTGCTCAGCAGTGATGGGCAAGATTACCAGTAGAAGAAAGAACTGCTCTTCCAGTTTAAAGTAGTGGAAAATGCCAAAACTGCAAAATACCAAGATTTGGGATTACCAGAGAGAGCATGGTCGTGTGCCACGGAGGTCACCTTGTGCCCCTATCTTCCAACTACACCTTTCAGATTGTCACTTCAGTGTATTACTTTATATGGACTCAGGTACAACAGGATGCCAATTTGACTGACAAGTAAGTACTGCCTCTGCACAACAAAGCACTAAACCCAAGATTTCATTTTACCTGTAAGGTATTCTCTACCTTCCCAGTGGTAGGCTTGCTGTAGGGGCACCATCTGATTTAAGGTGCTAGTAGGTTTAGCTGGTGGCATAACATATTTCTTGATGGTATTTCTCACTACCACAGCAAGGACAACTACTAATTATAAAATTTATTCTAAATTGTACCCTTTAAAGATATTTCTTCAAAGGCAAATAGCTTTTAAAATTCCATGGAATAGGAATTTATTTCTCCTTTTACTGTGCTCCCACCCTCTAAGGCTCCACCTGTAAAACTGGTACAAAATAGGCAATATGATGTATGCAGATTTTGGCCCAGTACAGGAATAACAGCTAACAGAAGGAGCTGAAGGGTGAAAAGTATACAAGTTAAATATGACTTACTTGACATCAACTTTTACTAATGTCTTCAAGGGATCCATTATCTACTCTTAAGGGATTGAGGAGTTTCTGTTGTTTGTTTTGGGGTGTAGGGTAGAGTGTGGTGTTCCTTTTCTTTGTTCTATTGCTGGTTTGGGGGAGTTAAGATTCAGTTACACAGATCAGTCAGCTTTGAAGGTCACTAGATAAGGACATGACACTAGAGTGTTTTTCTTCCTACTGCTTTCCTTGTATAGTGCACCTAAAATAACATCATCATCATATGCTACTTAGTGAAATTGAATCAATTATATGAGATTGCTGTGTAGTGTTCAAATACATGAAGCCAAATAATGAGCATTTGGTTTATTATTCACCCTTTTCAGGAAACTCGGGCCTTGTGGGAAATTAATAATCAAAATAAAACACCATGTTTTAGCCTGTGAGGAGTGCTTCTGTTCCAAAACCAACACTAAGTACTATTGTCTTTCATTGTAAAGGTATCTCCCACCAACATAGGCTACTGCTGATTAGCAGGCAAATGCAGAATAAGCCATCTGTATGCCACACAACAGATTTCTGAACAATACCACTTCTAAAGACCCAGAAGTATTAGGCCACAGATGGTGCTTTAAAAAATCATCACTAGGGCAATTTACTGCATCTCACCTCAATCTTTATTGTTGCAATTATGCAACAATATATCCAATTCAGTCACTGAATTTCACAGCAGCTATAGTTTCCTTACAAAATGCATGGGATCACAATAATAATAGTAAAAGTAAATGTTAATAATCTACATTATAGTCTCATGAGCCTGCACAACCACCTCTGATCTGTGGATTAGCTGGACTGGGAAAGACAAAACATTACACATCCTGGTCCCTATGGAGGTCTCACAATAACAGCTTTTTAGTGACCAAGGATGTTGTTGGAATTACCCAAGTTATTGAGAAAAGAGAAAGTGTTTTAAGTTTTGGACAGTTTCCAGACTCCTGTGACAACTGGCACCACTTCAGTCTTTCCCCTTCAGATTTTTTTTCCTGTTGTTGTGAGTTTTGTTGGTTTTGTGTTTTGCTTTTTTTTTTTTAATTCCCTGCTTAGGGGATTAAAGACTTGCTCTTCTTTCTCAAGTCCAATCCTCTGAACAAAGCCTATGTATGCTATGATCTGGGAGAAGGTCATATTCTTTCCATTTACTCAACCTTACTAGTCAATACTTACTAGATTGTACTGTGACGGTTTCTCAAAAACTCTGAGCAGAGGAAGTCTATTTATCATTTGTAGTTTCAAAGCCCCAGACAGAAAGCCAGAGTTTGCTTTCCTGCATGAACTCCAGTCCATTGGAGTCCTCTTCACTAATTACTTTCATCTCTTTGTTGTTTTCCACACAAAGAGATGGGTTTTCTCTAAACACATGCATTTTCTAGCACTCAAATCTACATGTATACTCCAGTGCTATAAGGGAATATTATGAAAATAAAATAGCAGAAAAATTATCTAAAGAGACCAGGAGATCCCTAACATTTTATAGGCTTTGGAAATTGAGAGAGTTTTGGATATAACAGGACAAACCAGATTGTGGTTGCTCCATATTATGGAAATTTTGCAATCATCATTTTGACTGCAAGGTCATGGCAAGTTTGCAAAGACAAACTTGCCCTCAGCCTTTCCTCATATGGCAGATGCACCAGTCCCATAACCATCTTAGTGGCTCTGTGCTGGACTCTCTCCAGTAATTCCTTGTCCTTTATGTACTGGGGAGCCCAAAACTGGATGCAGTATTCCAGATGGATGGGGCAAAGCAGAGGGGGAAGATAACCTCCCTTGACCTGCTTGCCCCACTGATGTCGGTGGAGAGCTCAGGGATGTCTTCTGCTGAGGGGAAACCATTGCTTCTTGGCCGAGTTAGCAGTCTGAGTTATTTTACATGGCAGCTCTCACAGGTGGGCTAACTGCTATGCTAGTAGCTGCTGTCACAACTTCTACTCCCACATTGCCTCAGCAGCCCACCCACAAGCTGCCAGTCCCCTGGCACAGGCTAGCTGCTTTCCTGGCTTCAAAAAACCCCCAAAGAGCCCTTTGCCAGTCCATTTCACCAGGATCCCCTTCCCCAGAACAGAGAGTCTGTTCAGAAAAACTAACTTCTGATAGTAATTGGAAAGCATTCACAACACAAGTTCATGCATTTAGGCAGAAATTATTAACTGCTCAAAGCACACATTAGAGAACAGCTTGCTAGGTATAATTTCTGCTGGATGAATCTGGTGGTTACATTGGATCACGAATTAAGTAATTCTATGTTTCTTTGTTTTAGTAGCATACAATAAGAAAAGCAGATGTGACACTTGTAGGCATAAATTTAAGCTGAAAGTGAAGTAACTGTTCAGCACAATTAACACATCACCTAAATTACGGACTCACATCTGGGTATGATATTTCAGGAAAAACATAGACCACATGGAGACAGTTCAGAGAAGAGACATCAGGGATCTAAACAAATATCTGGTATCATGAAAGGATACTTAAGGAAGACTACTTAAGAGATCAAATGGAAATGTACTAATAAGAGTCTCACTGAACTACAAAGGACTGCTGCAAAGAGGAAGTGATTCCTTTGTTAGCTCATCCACTGTGGACAGGGCACAAAGTAGTATCCTTAATGACAGCACAGAAGAGATTTGTGGTAAACATTAGGATAAATTTTTTATTAGTAAAGCTAGTGAAGAACTGAAGTAAGTTGCCTGTTGGGTAGGAAAAACCTACTGCCAGTGGTCCTGGGGAACAGGTTAGACAAATACCTGTCCACCACCATCAGAGTGCAGGTCCAGGCACTGATGATTTCATATGATCCAAGAGTTTTTCCTGATTCTTTGCATACTGTCTTCCTTTTCAAAGTGTAAAATGTAACTGTCACACATTTTAGCTCACATCTACTTTCTGGCCCAGTATAGCTCAAATGTTCCTTCACTCACAGAAAGCTGTTACAAGCAGAGATGCCAAGTTTGAGAAGTCAAAAACAATACCTGGTATTAGCTGAAAAAAAATTCTATTGGATAAGAATCCTACAGAAAATGGGGGTATTTGTGAAGAAAACAAGTAGTGTAAAGAATAAAGTAGTACCTTAGGAATTACAACCCACTGTAAGATTCTTGAGGACTGGTAAAGGCTTGATAATATTCTAGCTAAAATAAAGCTACATATTACTGCAGCTGAAAAAGCAACACGTCCAAGTTATTAACTTAGCCAGTGTACTGTGCTTCATTTTCTCTTCCAAAAAATTTTAAAATTGTAAATTCCAGGAAGACGTACACATCATCTGCCATGTGACATATATGCATTTACTAATGGTTTTTAGGAACCTAAGAAAAGGAAATTAAGAAAGAGAAAGTTCAAAAGTAACTGGACAAGAACGCTGCATAACCAATTCTTCTGTGTTCATTTGTCAAATAAATCACAGCACACCAGATAACCTGACTCAGAAGTGTTTAAGAGCTTTTTTCATGCCTTACACATGATTTAGCAACTCTAGTATTTATTTGCACAAGGAGGAAAAGGTAGATAAAAGGGAGTTAATGAAAAAGGTGATTAATGGGTAGCACAGGAGCATTAATAAGTGTGGGTTCAGATAGGGCAAATACTTCAGTAATAAATATTAGAATTATTTGAAACATTCCACACTTGCAAGAACTCTCTGTGGGTCTCTCTCTCTTTATAAAAAAAGCTGTTGCATCACAGCACTGTTTAACCTTTTAGGTTTATGTTATTTATATTCCAGTAAAAATTGACAACCAACAAGATGTCTACAGGCTCCAGTATGATGAATGTTACAAATTTTCATGCAACTATATGGGAGAAGTATGGCAAGTTAATCAATATTACAGTTGGACTGGTACTTATGTTAGCTTAAAATCTTGCTACACCACAAACTGAAGTTTTGAAATATTTTAAGATATGTGGCATTTGAGTGAATAGTCTATGTTACTATGAAGTCTTATTGGACTATTTGTACAAGGAATTACCCAGGCTAGAAAAGACTGAAGGGTTTGACCCAAAGTATTTTTTCCTCCATCTCTGAGGTAAGTGTGGAATAAGGTAACAATTCAACACAAACACTATTATCAGCATTTGGAACTTAATCTACTTTTGTGAAAGACAGAGCCAAAGAACATATTCATACAGAGTGAACTGAATTGAAATACTGAATTGAAAGAATGACTGTGCCATTAGTTTCACACGCCCATGCCAAGGCACAATATAAGTGAATAGCTTGTTCTACTGCTGGAACAAATGTAGAAGCAGCACAACAGGAATCCTACATGATTCAATACTGTGACTGTATCCCAGCCACCCCTCCTCACAGTCCAGCACATCAGCACAAACCTACACTCTGCTGCAGGTTGTGCCAATACACCAACACACTGACGTGTGCTTCATTCTCTGCTTGCAGGAGAGATGGTGCTTACATCTGGCATACAGGTGGAGAAAACAGCAAATACAGTAAAAATTGCCTGTCTCCAAGACCTCATAGCACAGGTGACAATGCCTCTGCCACCCTAGTAAAGAGTCACTTGCTGACTGTATTCAGTCTGGGTCTGACTGTGAGAGGCCATTTACTTCCCTCGTGCATAAGAAGGGAAGAGCAGACAAGGCACTAACTTTCACTTTTCTAAGGAACTTCCTTTAAGGTCAATACTCATACACATACAGTCATTTCAATAAACCCCATGTCCTCTGCTAACTTTTTCCTCCATTTCCATTCCAACATAGTTGAATGGACTGTCAGCCACTGTTTGGGTAGCCCTGAATTGCCCTAATATGTAAATTAGACTATCCCCTCACTTAAATACACTTGAGAGAAATTTTTCCTGCATTTAAATCTTTGTACCACCCATTACATGGATAATGAATCCAGCCCTAACTGTTTGCCTACACTAATGAATATATAACTAGCAAAATGAAGATTAAATACTAGTGCAGTGGCATAAGATAGTAAGTACAATGAGAGTACTAAGTTTTACTAATGATGTATTTATGAAATGTGAACAAACTCTGAAACTGAAGGTTAAACATCTTTGAAGCTAGACATCAAAACCAAAGATGTAACTTGCTCATTCCTAGCATGCAATACACACGGATTACATCTGTAATAATTACTGCTACAAGTCAGTAGTCCAAGCAGTATGAAGCACAAGCCATAAGACACTGGGCACTGCGCTACTGCTAGGCAGCAGAGCAGGGGCAGTCCATTCATAAAATCCTCCACCCAATGAACAGACTTTCTGGTTGGATACCAGCCTAGACTACATTCATTTTACATGGCTGTAATGACACTGTCCCCACCACACCAAGGTCTGATTTAAACTAGCATCAATGAAAACCAAGCTTTGACTGCACCACAGTTCTCTTTGTTACCACTGGTTATGGGAAGACACATTCAGCCACATATGCACTTTGCTAACACATGGGACTGCTGAGAAGCAGTTTGACTTTTACTATAACACAGAAGAGCATCAGGTTTGTTTTAAATTACATTTTCATGCACTGGTACTTAACCAGTTTTTCTGAAGTGCTGCATAGCCAGCACTTGGAGGAACACTTTCCTCAGCCAAAACATTACCACCTCTTCAGCTTTCTCACACCAACTCTGGGACAAGCTGCTTTAGACTAACATTCTTTTCTACCTGGAAAGTCCTCGTGGGCATAATGTTCTTTCAAAGGCCCTCCATAATACACTTCTCTGCATTGTTAATGCATTTTTCACCGAAGCTCGAGCCATAGCCCTTGTTTGTTTGCTGCTTTGCTGTCCTTGGAATGGAGTTTAGGAAAGCTTTCTTGCCTCAGCTAAGGATAATTACACTAAAGCTGGTGTTTGTATTGTTGGTCAACTGTTATCACATTATCTGCACCAAAACAGAGATCAGAGCTGCACCCTGGAACTCTGAGCAGTTATTTTCTCACATACAAGCAATGATGCCAGAGGCAACAATGTGAACCTGAACCCAGACCTACTGTAAGTAAGCTGAAAAAAAAAAGTAGAAACAATGCTGTAAAATCTGGGTGGAAGATTTATATTATTATTAGCCTCTAGATAATTCCACAGTTGGAACATGTAAGCCGATATATAAAGTATTAACCATAGAGAAATAGCCCAGCGGACAAATATTGAAGGTCAGGTTTTTTTGGTTTAATAAGTAGGTAGATAAATAGCACTAGACAAGCCATGTTTCAGAAGCCTATGTCAACAGTACTTAAATAGTAGTGTGTGGGATGGACATAAACTCAGAAGCTTTAAGGCTTGTTTTCTTGACATCAAAAGCCACTTGGAAAGTTATAATGAAAGGTCTTCTCCCGAGTGCAGAGTTTCTGAGCAAGTCAAGCTACATGGAATCTGAGAAAAAGAATCACTGCCACTTACAGACTATATTGCTGGGTGTCAGTAATGAAACTTGATAAATATGCTGGAATCCCCATGAATAAGAGAAATCCAAGTTGTGATCAAAACTTTCAACTGTCTTGCCTAACATGTGCTCTTCTGCCCTGCCCTCCTCTCATGTTAGCGACTTCCAGCTATGCAAAGGAAAGCTTGGTTTTTGTTGGGTTCAAAATAAGCATCAATGTGAGAGTTGCAAGATACAAAATTAATCCAAATACATATGTGGGATGATACAGCCTGATAGCTAGATGCCTCTTGAAAGATGTTGTCAAGATCCATTTATAGGTTAAGTTCAAAACCAAAGAGTCATGGAATGGCATGGGTTGAAAGGGACCTTAAAGATCCTTTAGTTCTAACCCCCTTGCCATGGTCAGGGACACCTTCCATTAGACCACATTCTCCTGGTCTTCATCTTCATCCAGGAGGTTGAGCATCTTCATCCAGGATGCTCAAAGGGCCATCAAACCTGTCCTTGAACACTTGCAGGGATGGGGTATCCACAGCTTCCCTGGGCAACCTGTTCCAGTGTCTTGCCACCCTCACAAGAAAAGATTTCTTCCTAATACCTAATCTAAAACTACTCTCTTCCAGTTTAAAGCCATTACCCTTCACCCTATCACTACACACCCTTGGGAAAGGTCCCCCTCCAGCTTTCATGTAGGCCCCTTTCAGATACAGGAAGGTTGCATGCCTCTCTCTTTCTCTCCTCAGAGGGATTTAGAGCAGCAGCCTACAGACTTCTGTGTCAGCAACAAAGATAGATAAAAGTTCAGCTACACTCAGATGTGGTTACGTTCCCACTGGAGAGGACAGATGATAGAGGGGACACTAGTTACCATCACTATTGTACATCTTTGCTGAATTCACCTCACTAATACTTGGTTAGCTCATATAAATTAACTGCCTAGGGCCTAGTAAGTTTGGTGCCTTGAGTTCTCAGTATGGTGTAATCACTGGCTTGATTAATCATGTACCAGTTCCCCCATCCTGCTCTGCTTACTCAGAGTATAAGCTCTGAATACTAATTTTTTTAAGTTCTTTTCAAAAGTTTCTTGGGAACAAAATGCACCTTTAATGCATATTATTAGTTCATTCCTAAAAACCCAACAACATCTGACCAGTTGAAGCAGGTTACAGATACCCTTGTACCTTTTAAATAATCACAGTATGCTCCTGATTTGGTTTATTTCCACTTCTATAAACAGCATTGAAGCAACAGTTTCCATTATCAACTAAAAATACCTAGTGCCATCCTGGGACCCCAAATATTCCATACTTCATACCCTCTTCATATTTACTTTGCAATATTTATGCAGAGTTAGTAACTCCCTGTGATCTAATTCTAAGGTACATTTTGATATTTGATATTCCAATTAAAGTCCCAGCTCCATAAGAAGCCACACCTCTTGATTTAAGCCAGTACTGTGATGTGGATTGAAGGTTCAAAATTTAGAACTGCTCTTTGAATTAATTCACATCACATGGATTTTGATCCATACTTAAATGTGGAATAGAAATGCAACCCTAAACACCTAAATGAATACAGCCACACTGTGAAGAGATAAGCTATGAATGAATACCTTAATTGGACACTTGCAAAATTAACTTGTCAAAAGTAATTACCCTATACATGATCCAACTGGAAATGTCCTATATCAACCACATATTTAAGCTATTCCTTGGCCTTTGAAAGATACATTCACAATGTGCTTCCTTTTTACTATGCTACTTACACGCACTTGCAAATCTTTCAAGCACAGCTTGGTACAAAGAGACAACAAATTCATTTTGTGTTCATTTCCGAAGAGGTTAGCAGATACACTGACTATTTTTCATGAAAATTCTCATTTTCTTCTTAAGTTAGAATAAAAACATCCTGACTAAATGCACATCTTTGCTTTATGAGTGTAACAATAAAAATCAGTTTTAAAATTAAACAGCTGGAGACTGGAAGACATTTAGTGATTTGAAAAGACCAAAGATATTAGCCAAAGAGATTAGACCAAAGCAAAAGTGTAATTACAAGACATGACAACCTACACAGAAACTATCATGGAGGGTAGTTTACCACTTTTCATTGAAAGTATAAACTACTACGCATTACCAAACACTATATTCACATGCATAGAAGACAGTATGTCCAGACCTGCATATTTCAGAGCTACTCTGTACTACTCTTGTCCTTTGTGTTTTTCAATCATTGAAAAGTGATAAGTAGTAATATTTGTTTTAATTTCTGTCAATTTGTTTTGTGTGGTATTTTTATTCCACTTAGTGCTTGGTTCCACATTTCACAACATCGTAAGAAAACAATGGACATGCTTTGAAGAAGGGAACTGCAAGAGGAAGTTAAATCTCTTCCTCTCAGGACCTAAGAGAAATAGTAAGTTTTGAATGAGTCATTCCAGTAATAAAATGTTCCCTAGACTAGATAGCTTCTATCCAGTACAATATAGCAGATTAAAATTTAAAAAAATAACATCTCTTGATGCACAGATGTATTTCTTTCACCCATGCACAAGACAGCTGCATATCAATTCAGATCAGTGACTCACTCAATTTCCATCTCAGTAACACAGGAGGCAGTAATCCAAAGTATGTCATCAAGGCCAGGTACATCACATAGCCTTCCATTATAGAGTTGCTTCTGCATGCCTTGGCATAAAGGTTCTTCTGTACATTCACTAAAAACATATTCATTGTATAGTGACTAGGTAAAGTATTGCTTCTCCTCATACTGCTTTTACCCCGATGGAAAAAAAGGCTTCTTATGCAATCACTTATGTAGTGCCTTAACCTGCACAGCAGTAGAGAAAGACAGAACAGTCACCAGAAGTATTGTTAGAACAAAAGCCAGCAAGGCATTCATATGCCTTTTAGGCCACTGCAGCAAGCATCAGGAGAGAGAGAATACAACTAGAGGAGATAAAATAAACCTGTGCTACCATACTGTAAGTGCTAATACTTTGAGAGGAAAGAGAAGAGCGGCATATGGCAAAGCTAGAAAGGTTGGTCCCTGAAGTCCCTCAGGCAAAAGCATTATTGCAATTATCTAACATATGCTAACTCTTCTGGTTTTGCTTTAGCTGCAGCTTTGGGATCAATCCCAAAGTCTTATTGAGGTCCCCGAGAATTTTGCTAGGATGAGGCCTGTAAAAGCAGCCTTCTGAAACAAAGTACACTGTGCTACCGCTGTCACGTACCAGATTTCTTACCCATGCTGCTATACTGCAGAAGGCAAGGAGAAAATATGAACTTCAAAGATCATCCAATTTATTAAAACTTAATGAACCATTGCCCCAGTATGTGCAAAGCACACATCACCTTTATATTCTGTCTTCAGACTGCAATTTACTAATCACTTACTGAAGCACTTTACTCCCAGAGCAGTTACCAACTGACTGGTTAATGAAAGTTCCTACAAAGAGAATATCACTTCCATAACTGGAAATGTAAGGAGTTAGCAGAGATGATGTAAAAGAAAAACAGCCTACCCCAAAACCCAGCAATTATTTGCTTTCTTTACCTTTAAATTGAAAATAAGTGAGGTATTTTACTATGAATATATTTGAGACATTGTCTTACAGTTTTAATACAAATGTTGTTTACAAAACTGCACAATTATTCATACTTATTCTAAAGAATAAGTTAGAAAACAGAAGCACAGTGATATGATACAAGCAAATCACCTCAAGAGTCTTTAGTGGAGCCAAGTTAACACACGAGCAACCAGGTCACAAGTTCAAAATAAAAAATAAAGATTCTGGTAGTCAACAGCCTATGCGAAATAAGCTGCTGTTACTGATGGGCAGCAGTTGACACCAGTCAGCATGAACTTTTGGTGCCACAGAAAGCTCGAGGTTAGAATAAATGACTGAAGATTAAATACCTGATTGGATTTTGCTAACAGTCCTTTTCATTAGGGCACTAGATACATAAGTAACAAAACAGGAAATACTTTTGTGCTGCTTCTGTTCTGCCCTGTTTTGTAGCCAAAGGGCACTCATTTCTCCAGATTGTCACCATATGAGTCTGTTTACAAGCTCTCAGTTAATACCTGTGACAAACACACTATCTTTACCAGGTCCATGGAAAAATCACAACCAGGATTCAAAAGCAGGGAGCCTTCCCAAGTCTGCAGAAAAAAAAAAAAACCCAAAACACAGCATCCCCCTATCAAACCTACTGAATAGTGGTACTTAATTCCTTCTATATTTCACTTATCATTTTGGTATGTGAGTGTTTGGCAATTGTACAAGTATAAGCATTACTTAAATTGAGAGATAGATGAATAATTTCAAGGGCATTGTCATATCTTTTCACTCTCAGGGGTAAGCAATGTTTACATTTTTTATTTCACTGTAAGAAAAATTACTGAACACATAGGTATGGCATAAATATAATACAGAGAGGAAAACACACTATAAACATGCCTGTCACATATTAAAAAAACCAGAACATAAATCAAATTTTACTTCAAATGCTACAGGCACTGTGGGAAGATGAGGACAACAGTGTGACTGTGCAAAAAATAAGAAAAAAAATTATGACCCTGAGTAAAGACATTATATCCAGTAGGATAAGAATTTCAGACCATGTTCTTCATGCCCACTTGGGTGATGCATAACAGAACACACAGGTGTATGCATTCCAAAGCAAGGAATATACAAACAGTTTGAAAAATAAATAACCACCTATAAATCAATCCAAAACAAGCAAAAGTCTATGTTGGTGCACAGAAAAAAAGGAAGAAAGAAAAAAAAGGTAAGAGAGAGCCATTTCACTTCAGAATCTGGAACCATATTTAAGCCTTTGAGCATTTACCTGCAGTATTTTCCCCCTTTTCCTTCAATTACATTTTTTCTGTGCTTTTAATGGAGTAATTAATCACAAGATTTCATCTGGTCAACAGTTTTAGTTTATATCCTCCTTGCTTCAGACCATTCCTTAGTGCTGAGAACAATAAAAGCAGACCCTAGAAGAACTATGCTAATCCTCTGCAATATAATTTTATTTTAAAGAAATCCCTCTCTGAAAAGCAGCACCTTGACACAATATAACACTTGAGACTAATCTAATATTTAGATTAGTTTTGATTAAAAAAATAATTTTATACTAAACTACTGTCATTATTATAATTGGCTTACTCCAAGCAATATGTTACTTGACAACTCTTCCAAACAATTCCTTCACTTTATTCATGACAAAGAAGTCAATAATAATCAAAGGGGTTTTTTATTATTAATGTCATCTCTTAGTCAGGGAAAACACCCTGATACATATTCCTGATCTGACTGCTCAACTAAAATTTTTAACAAATTTAGGATAGATCTTTGTGTCTGTTTTTTTTCATGTGGGGTTGTCAGCTGAAATCTTACAAATGAGTACCTGAAAGCAAAGTCATAAACAATTTAAAAGGACACCAGAACAGAAAATTTATACCTCATATGCAGTTTGGAAGAAATAGTTCCTCTAAACTACTTTGACCAGCATCAAGACTGTGTCAGGCTACATTCAGAAACAAAGATTAGGATTTAGTCTTGTACTGGCACAATAGCATTTAGTTCCTTCCTTTATCCTGGGGTCAAGGGAGAAAGTTCTTGTTCAAGTAGTGGTTATATGAAACCATACACAGCTGAAATTTTATACCCCTGACCTTACATATAAATTCATACATAGCTTGCAACAAGAGTTGTGGCTCTTAATTTAGGAAGCAACAGGCCTCAGATATGAGAGAGCATTTTGAGATTTCAGTTGAAGACTGTAAATGGAAAAAACAGAATACACAAAAATGAAATACAGAAAGTAATAAAACGCAAGAACAAAAAAGCAAACATGCTTCTTCTGTACTCCACATAGTAAAGAGCAAGGAAAGATAAAACAAAAACCGAAGCCTGTAAGGATTTTTTATAATATTTTTCTGCAGATTCCAACGCAATTAGAATATAGTAGTAAATTTTAGTTTACCTGAAACATTATCAATTACTTTCTTCTGCATGCTCTATCACAGACAGGACATACAAGATTCATACAATAAGTTCCTGGGCTCTAACCTAGGTATTTCAGCCTAGTCTTTACTGTTTCCCAACAAAGCTCCCACTTCCTGAAAAAAATATTATAAAAGAAAACCACCCCCGAGCTTCTAGACTGAATTGCATCTAAATATAAACCTGTCCCAGTTCATGAATTACACCTGAAATACTTAGAAAACATTGTATATTATCACATCTCCAAAACAAAAGAAGCGATCACCCTGGAAGTAAATTCTTCTGATTTCAAACTAAAATAAGGCAACGCCTAGGCAGCTAGAAATCATACCAAAGGTAGCACAGGCTGATAGTATGAATTTTCTAATAACTTAGTCAAGATACAACACCAAAAACGGCAGTGAAATGCTAGAGAAAACCTCGTATGCCTATAACAGCTAAACTTCATACTGGAAAAAAAAAAAAAAAAGTTAAATTTATTAAACAATAGGATTAGCAGTAGTACTCACCATAAGATGTATTAATAGTAATAAAATTCTTCAAATACTGCCTTTGAGGAATGGGCTGTCAATCTCCCAGGTACAATGATCCTAGTAACTACTTTACCTCCAACTAATTCACTGTCCTGAGCCACGAAGAGGCTGCTATATGCTAGGTCTCAAGATTGCCAGCACCTGATTCAAATCACAGGTGCAGCCACTTGCTCACTGAAGCACTCCCAGCAAGACATGCCATGTGAATACCAGTACAGAAGAACAATAGTGTAAGGGTTTCTCAGGGCTGAACCATAGATACAGGTTCTCTCCTACAACACAGCCTCTGAGGAATAGTGAATTCACCTGCCACATTAATATAATTACCTGAATGTTACTTTTGTATTTCCATTACTGTTCATAGAAACACCTGTATACAGATGTATTGTGTTGCCAAGTCTGCCCTTATTTTCAAGTCATGAGAAATAACACTTTTAAGAAATAACGTCCTACTACCTGTCTGTCAAAAAATTATGCTGTTTCATACATTGCCACACTTTGACAGAATACCCCTCAAACCTTGAGACCTTTCGTATTACCCAGTCTATCACTACATGCATGCATGTACATATGGTCAGCAGATCATAAAAGACAGCTCTGCTAGCTCCCTAAGTACTGGCTCATGTGGTCAAGAGAAAAGCCCGTTTTCAATCTGCAAGATCAGGTACATTTTTATATATTTGCTGTCTCCCATTTTGGCAGGCAGATGAACAGAATCAGTAGTCCAGGCTAAAAATCATTGCACTTATTGGCTGAAAGTTTCAGAAAAAGAAGAAAATTTCTCTCTTTATACCTACAGAGGTAAAACAGTTTTCCATAAACATAACTGATCTTAGGGGCCCAAAAGTTTGAAGACATCTCTTACCATAGTTTGCTTCCAAATTTAACAATCTTCATTACTCTTCCCTGAAGGGCAATGTATGATGGAACTAATCTTCCAAAAGCCACACCATGCACTTCAAAATCTAATAGAGGTTCCTGCCTCTTCCTTACTTTGCATGCTGAAATAAGACTTTGCAGGCAGCCTGTGAGGTATCTAACAAACACCCCAGCCTGAATACCCCATTCCCTGCTATACCAAAAGGAGATCACAAGTCCCCAAAAGGAGTAATGATGCATGCTAAACATGGCTTGCAAGAAAGCAGAATTTAGAGCTTGGACTCTATAAACAAATTCAGAGGGAACTTCATTCAAATAAATGGAACAGAATTCATGGTTATGGCTTAAATGATCTGTTGTTGGGGTTTTGCCCTCCAAAAAATTCCAATTTCCTCTCAGGCATTGGTTGAATTCCTACAGTTATAAGAAACTCAGAGCAAACTGTTCCCTGAGCCAACCCTCTCTAAGACATAAGTCTACATAGTTAGTACTGAACTATCATTGTGCAAATCTTTATGCAGTGCTGGAGTTATTTTCCTATTCCAGGACACAGCATGATGTATAAACACACTGCAAAGCAGGGGCTGCTGCCTAAGGTCCATAAGGAAAAAATACATAGCCTTTCCTACCTCAAAGTGAGCTGCTGGGAAAGGCAATTATTCCCTGCTTGTCTCTGATAGATCAGATTCCTGTATACGGATGTGTAAGCTTTCATTCATTACCTACTTGATCACAGACACAGGGCTGCAAAGAAAAAAGTCTTCCTAATAAGATTTTTTTTTCGGAAGGGAATTAAAATAGTATTTTGACAACTTAAATCACAAACAATAGGACCTTCCAGTCCAACTCTCTACATAAGACAACACCCATACAGCTAAGAGTTACAGGGGAATTCTTTGGGATCCAGAATGTGGATTTCAATTCCTCTGTGTTGTCTACTCCCTTTTAAAGAAGGGCAGAAGTCTGTGCAATTAAGGCAGAGTAAGACTTGAAGGAACATGACTTTAATATTCATAAGGCTTTAGCTTCTTAGTGGCTATTTATCATATCTTCTATTACATCAGAATAACAAGCCTAAATGAAAGTAAAATAATCTGAAACTTATCATTTTTACACCAGTAAAAATATATTAGAGTTATACTCAGAACCTGTCCTCGTAGCTGGGCTGAAATGACCTGTAAATTCCTATAAAGCATCAAATAATTATTAAATCCAGAGTTCACAGGGGACAATCGCTAAAGAAGTATATTTTTTTGCAGAAATAATAATCATGTACTAAAGCTTCAGCCTGAAATGCATTCTTCATCACAATACATTTCACAGGCCCCCAAAAACTGGGTTTTCATCATACGAAAATTGTCAAAAACTCTTACCTACTCCCTTGGCTTAGAGACTGCTATACAGGCTTTACATCAGGTTATCTGATATGTGGAGAGGTTCTCAACAGGAGAGAAGGAAAAAGGTGACTCTGATGTTCTGTCATCCACAATATATCTGAGATGCCCCGTGTCCAGGTCTTCTTTACTGGAAAGGAATTTGTCTTGATTACACTTTGATGTACAAGGGAGGGGTATTCCCCAAGAAAAAGAATGCAGCAGACTAATTAAACTAAGATATATTGTTCAAGTAACTGTAGACCAGTGTCTACTAAAGGCATTTCTTAGCTGGTTCTTCTTATGAAGAACTTCCAATTGATTTATTTAATTTAAAATATTTAATATAATAGAATCACAGAATCACACAATTATCAGAGTTGGAAGGAACCTTAGAGATCACCCACTCCAACCCTCCCATTAGAGCAGGATCACTAAAGCAACATCACACAGGACTGAATCCAGGTGGGGTTTGAGTATCTCCTGAGAAGGGGACTCCAAAACCTCCCTGGGCAGCCTGTTCCAGGGCCATGTCACCCTCATAGTAAAGATGTTGTTTCTTACGTTTAAATTGAACTCCCTATGTTCCACCTTGTGCCCACTGGCCCTCATCCTGTCACTGGGGACTACTGAGAAGAGTCTGGATCCATCTTCCTTGCACCCACCCTTTGGATAGTTGTAGACTCATGAGGTCTCCCCTTGGCCTTCTCCAGGCTAAAGAATCCCAGGTCTCCCAGCTTCCCTTGACCAACTTGCCACACTCTTCTTTATGCAACCTAGGATTCCACTGGCCTTCCTGGCAACAAGGGCACACCACTGCCTCATGGGTAACCTATACTGGTGCTTGAGGTTCTTCCTCTCCAGGTACAGGACCCTACACTTGCTCTTATTGCACCTCATCAGGTTCTTCTCCTCCTAGCTCTCCAGTATGTCCAGGTCAGGCTGGATGGCAGCACAGCCCTTTGGAATGTCAGCCACCCCTCTCAGCTTTGTATCATCAGAAAACTTGCTGAGGATACACTCTGTCTCCTCATCCAGGTTGTTGATGAACATGTTGAACAAGATAAGACCAAGTATTGACACTTGGAGCCACTACTGGCTACAGGCCTCCAACTTGACCCTGCTCCCACGGGTCACCACTCTCTGAGTTCTGTCACACAGCCAGCTCTCAATTCACCTAACTCTCCACTCGTCTAGCCCACACTTCATGAGTTTCCTAATGAGGGTGTCCTGGGAAACAGTATGAAACGCCTTGCTGAAGTCAAGGTAGATAACATCCACTTCTCTCCCTCCATCTAGCCAGCCTAGTGACATTATAGAAGGCAATCAGGTCAGTCAAGCATGATTTCCTTTGGGTGAATCCATGATGACTTCTCCCTATGACACTCTTTGCTATGGAGCAACCATTATGAAGCATTTCCTTAGCTGGATAATTTGCCTTCCATATGACTCTGAACCACTCAACATCCCTTATTTGATCTTGGAAAGACAGGAGGGTGTAAAGGTTGCAAAATAGCGTCAGGCGCTTATGGGTACCACTGTCCTCTGCTGGAAGAAAGAGATCTTACTCAAATGTTTGTGACTGATGAGCTTCTATTAGCAGTAGCTGACATACAGCAAAGATGCCATAAGCAACAGCTAATGCATGTTCCTATTTCAGCTCCACAGGCCTGTGGCTTAGGACAGAAGGTTATTAATTCTAATGTCTGTACAATGTAGCTGCATAAACAGCACTTAAGATGTTTGCTTATGAGCCAGATAGCACTCTTTATTGTCATGTATTTGTACAGAATTAACACCCCAAGGCCCTGCAGAGACTGGACCTTGTTGCTCTACATACACAGAGTTAGGATGCGAGATTTCAACTGTATGGTTGAAAAGCACCATTTGCTTTTTTTGCAAAACATCACCTATAAAATACCAGCCGTTGTTCTATCACGGTGAACCCAAAGGAAAACCATACACAACCCCTTTGAAGACCTGATCATGAGACCTTTAAGCAGCAGTTAGAAGAAAATCACCACCTCTTGCTCCAGCACTTCTAGGACAAGCATTCATTTTCTCAGGGCCAGCAGTGAACCTGTAAAATCAAGTACCAAGGCCTCTCAAGACCCTGTCAGATTGTTGTGCAGGTGCTCCCTGCACTAACACTAGCACAACTTTGTGTACTCAGAGAAACACCTCTGAGGGAGGAGGCAAGGAGGAGAGCAGCGTGTGAGCAGGATCTGCGCCTGCCCGGTAACGGGACCCGGGACCCTCAGACACAAAGGCCGACGAGGCCATTCCAACGCAAAGCCGAGGGACAGAAGCCAGAGGTTCACCACAGGCTGAGGGGAACCAGAATACACTCAGCCCCTGGTGAAGACGGGGAGGTGCGTGCCTGCAGCTGGCACCCCACACCTCCACGCTGAGGAGCCACAGAACCTTCCAGACCTCCTCTACCTCCACCTCCGCCTCACCGCAGCCCGCGGGACTCACACTGCCGCCCGCCTCAGGGGGAGAGCGGGGGCCACACACCGCCCCTGCCCTGAGGCGCTGGGTGTGGCCAAGGCGAGGGGCCGGCCGGGAGTTGTAGTCCGCTCCACCGCCAGCCCTCCCCGCACTCCCGTACAACCGCCCCGTGCGCCGGACTACGTTTCCCAGGGGGCTCTGCGGCAGCCCCCTCAGCGGCGAGCAAGCGGCAAAATGGCGGCGGCGGCTCGGGGGTGCGGTGGGGTTTGGCGGCGGGAGTGGCAGCGCAGGGCTGCGGGTCTCTCTCGCCGCGGGCAGCGGGCCCTGGGCTGTAACGCGAGAGGCGGGGCGGTGCCGGCTGGGAAGAGCGGGTACGGGGTTGTGTTGAGGTCGGGGCCGGGGGGAGAAGTGGTTGTCTGACAGGCAGGGCGTCCCGTCCTCAGGCTGTATCCGCAGGGCGGGAGCCGGGCCCGGTTTCGGGCTCCCGGGATGGTGCAGGGGGGCAGCGGGAGGTGGGCGGTGTGCGGGGTCCTGGAGCCGCGGTTAGTGTGTCAGGAGATGGCGTGGAGGAAGGCAAGGAGGGACGGCTTCAAACCCCATCTCCTGAGCGGTGTGGAGCTCGCTGGGCGCTGGCGGCACCTTCTCAGCACGCGTTTCATAGAATCATAGAATTGTCTGGGTTGGAAGGGACCTCAGAGATCATCAAGTCCAACCCTTGACCCACTGCTGCAGTTGCTAGACCATGGCACTGAGTGCCACATCCAGGCTCTTTTTAAATATCTCCAGGGACGGAGAATCCACCACTTCCCTGGGCAGCCCATTCCAATGTCTGATCACCCTCTCCGTGAAGAAATTCTTTCTAATATTCAACCTGAACTTCCCCTGGCACAACTTAAAACCATGTCCTCTTGTCTTGTTGAAAGTTGCCTGGGAAAAGAGCCCAACCCCCCCTGGCTCCAGCCTCCTTTCAGGGAGTTGTAGAGAGCGATGAGGTCTCCCCTGAGCCTCCTCTTCTCCAGGCTGAACACCCCCAGCTCCCTCAGCCTCTCCTCACAGGACTTGTGCTGGAGTCCCTTCACCAGCCTGGTTGCCCTCCTTTGGACCTGCTCCAGGACCTCAATCTCCTTCCTGAACTGAGGGGCCCAGAACTGGACACAGGACTCGAGCTGTGGCCTCACCAGTGCTGAGTACAGGGGCAGAATCCCTTCCCTGGACCTGCTGGCCACGCTGTTCCTGATCCAGGCCAGGATGCCATTGGCCTTCTTGGCCACTTGGGCACACCTCCCAGAGCACATTTATCTTTGCAGTAGGGCTTTTTTTTGTTTGCCTTTGACACGTTAGGCTCTTTGGTTCTGGTTCAGTTCCCACACAATGCAAACATAGCAGCAGTTGTTAGCACTCACACGTTCGGATAAGGGGCTGCGCCAGTCTGGCAATGTTTTTTGAAGTGTTATTTTGGTCCAAAAGAAGCTTTCTCTCCCAGTGGAGAACTGTGAAGCTTTGGCTGTGTGCATGGAAATAAGCATTTTGTTCCGTCTTCAACTTGGAAGTTACAGATTGGACAAGCTGCCATGTTCTCTGTTGTGATGGAGGCTTCTCATCGTGCAGCTGATCACCTGAGTGAAGACACGAGCTGAAGAATTCTGCTCATTCTTTAGTCACAAAAAACTGTAAACCTTGAACAAAAATTGTAGGAAACTCCAAATTCCTCATCAGTGCTGTGTGCTTATCTGAGCATAAGCCAACTCACCAATTAAACACAGCCTGATATTTTTAATGCCATGATATGATGGGGTTGCATTTCAAAAAATATGCAGGAAACACTGAAATAAATTGGCTTCCAAAACTAACAAAACCCCAACACTTTTGTTCTAAAATATTTTGAAAATACTAAAGAAAATACTATGTATCAGTAAAATGAAATGTGTCAGCTCCTATAAGCATCTGAACTTTAAGTATTCCTAAAACAGCAGTGTAAGTGGCATCGTGCATCACTAATTTGGTGTTTATAGGGATGTCCTCAGCTGTTGCAGGGCAGACAGAACTAAAATCTTGGCAATGTATTGTGTTCATCTTTAGAAAGAATGCTGTACTTGATATATTTCTTTGATGTTTTTCCATAGCTTGCTTATCTCCTATAGCTATCTGGGTACTTGCACTGCTGAAGTAGTTTGCCACGGAATTGTGATTTCATCACTGAAATATTATTTGTGCCACTTCGTTTGTACAAGGCCAGATAATTACTTACAGAAACTGTCAAGCAATTCATACTGTAAAGGTGACCTTTTTCTCTTGTCCATATAAAGGTTATGGATGTGAGAATGGCAATTACTTTTTAGATTATATGGAAGAGTTTTATTCTGCGGAGTATATTCAGAGAGCAGTAACTCTCTAGTTGAAACGATGATTTCTCTATTACCAGATTACTGGTGTTTATGCTAATATGCTACTGACTCTGAGAGAGCCACCTTTCCCAGCACACAAGATGAAGAATACATAATTTATTATGCCACCTGTCTGCTGAAGATTTATCAAACTACCTGAGAAGTAATTGATATTTACCATGATTTTGTGATTTTCGTGAGGTACCAAATTAGGATTCATTCAGCATGCAAGTTTGCCTCATTAGTTTCTCTGAGATTTCTCATGTAAGGAAAAATTAAAATTTTCAGATCATTAGATTTCTTTTTTAGGGCATTCTTTTCTGTATATAATGAAGACACTTTGTCATACAGTCCCTTCCACATGTATTTGAAATTAATTCTCCACTATTGCAGCACATCTGTCATTATGTTGTAGATAAATTTACATCATTTACGTTTTTTTTTAGAATTTCTGATAAAAGAATAAACAAAAAGTTCTTAATTCTTGTACTTTTTTATGTTTATGGGGTTTAATGTAATCTTTATTAAAACTGTATTTCCCTTCTTTCTTTTTCAGTCTTGCTCCATGGGTACCAGTTGTGGGTCTGGAAATTCATGCACAGATCAGTTCCAACTCAAAACTTTTCTCTGGTTCCCAAGTCCAGTTTGCAGCACCTCCTAACTCTTTGGTATCTTTCTTTGATGCATCTTTACCAGGAACTTTACCAGTAAGTTATGCTTCATGTTAATTTATATCAGGATTAATGTCAGGACACTTTGAGTATGTCTGTAGTACTTGGCTCTTCACAAGATTTGTCTGTAGAATGACTTTTATGTGGTTTTCTATATTCTGTTTGTTTGATAACATGAGATGCCTAGTTCTGTTTCTTTTCCATTTACTCACTCCCTAGCTATCACCACAGATACTTGAGATCCTCTGCAAAGGAAAAACGTAAGGAGTGTCTCTTCAGCATATTGAATGAATTGTGGTATTTCTCTGAAGCCACAGTGGATGTATTTGGTTTGGATGCCACATGGGAAATTCCTTAAATATGAAAGATACTTAAAATCCTATGAGAGACTAACATCTTAGCTTTCTGAGTGGCCACTTGATGTTACTTTGCCATATGTTTGTTTACTTAGTTGTCATTTGCCATTTGGAATGTCTTGCAAAGGAAGTATTTTGCTTCCTAAGTATAAACTTTGATTTAGGGAAGTGTCAGCCATTCCTATTTTCAGAGAAAACAATTTTTTTTTTTTTAAAGTAATCTGTATGAGACATTGTGGACTACTAAATCAGAATAGCTAGTGAGTACTTGGCAATGGGACTGATTAGTGATAACATAATACATTTTTGAAGGCACAGCTTGATTAGAACTTTGTGATGGCTATTACAGTACTGTTGTAGAATTATCTGGGAATCTAACAAGTTTAATATAAAAATAATAATTTAAAATGTATAATAGAAGCTTTTACAGTGAAAATAACTATTGAATAGACTTACCATTGCCTTCTGCTACAAGCATACAGAGACTATAATGGGGTCAAATTATTTAATGCAAATTGCTTCACTGAGTATATTTATTAGAGTGTTAGGTTTGAATTCCAGTTGCAGATATTTTTTTAATCTATTGGAAGCTTTTTATCACCATAACACAGCCTTTAATAATATTCTGAAATTAAGAATTAACATATGGCTGGATTTCTAGGGTCTAGATATATGTGATGTGATTCTGAAAAAAGGAAATGAGTTGATATACTCATTTTGTATTTGCAAAGCTACTGATACCTAAGGAAGTGACGTTTAGATGCTGATGAAATTTGAACTTTACTCTGGTCTCAGTTGCAATACAGGGCTGAGTTTCAGATCTAATTAAATGGAAGTTTATAAAACTTCCCAGATAAAATGGGAACCTTGTGCATTGGTTTTGTTTAAGAAGCTAGCTAGACTTAACATGGAAAATAAGTAACTTTCATCTGGGTCAGGGAGTTAATAGTTACAAAATTTAAGAGGGTTCAAGATTTTGGTTGTAGACCTCTACGTAGTGCTCCATTAATGCACAGAAACCATCATAAATTCTCTGTGCTTCTCTTCAGTGATATAGAAAAACTTCTCTAGATTAAACAAAAAATTAGTATTAATTTTTAAATGTTTCATTGTTAGCTATGTTACTCTTTATCTGGGAGGATTTTTTTTGGCTTTTTATTCTGTTAAAGTGCTTTACAAACAAGGTTTGGTATGCCTGTTGTGAGAAGACCCCAATACATGGGGGATTTGGCAGAGAACATAACTGCACCCAAGAAGCAAAAAGCAGGATGGTTAGGTTAATTTAGTAGTAGTGGTGCTGTGCTGGATTCTACCAGCTGCTTCTAGCTTTCCAAAGAGAAGAAAGGTTTTTCTCACTGTAGTTCTGCTGCAAATAGAGTTGAAAGTGAGTATTACAAAATACATGTTCTTGCATGTTAGAATGTGATACAAAATCTTGTCAGTAGTCATAACTATTTTCCCATTGTACTTGCTGCACAGGAATTGTTAGAGACCCGTGTTTGTTCTGGAAGCAAACAGTTGGGCTTATTTTCTTAAAATAAATATATGCATCCGTATATGGCAATGTGATTTGAAGTAGAATTAGATTTTGGTGGATTTTAAAAGATGGGAAGTAGTTTTTTTGAAAATTTCCAAGTATTTGTTAAAAAAACCCAAACTTTTTAACAAATGTTAATACTATTGCTTAATAGCTCTCTCAGGTAAGTATTTGGCCTTTCATTTTTATTTTGTTGAGAAGTAAAAAATAGTAGTGACGTTTTAATACAGTATTGTGCTGTCTGTAGCAGAGAATAACTGCTCTTGTAGAATGAGAACTATAGGGGCAGTTTTCATTGTCACAAGGATTTAAATTTACTGTGTGACCATGAGATGGTCCTATGCTAGTATTTGCTGTTTCACAACAGGATCAGAAAGAAAGGGAGCTTTTCTGGTAGCTTTATGTTTCTGAGTCACTAAGGAGTGTGGGCATGAGCCTTTGCTGTGCTCTTCAGAGGAGAGGAGAAATGAGAAGAATGTGTTTAGCTTTCCCCTGTCTAGCCTCTTTATATTTTCTTTCTGTTCTGTGGTTCAGCTTATTTTATGCTTCTGCTGCAATTAGGCCTTAGGAGGACCATCACAGTGTTGGTGTCACAGACATTTCACCAGGCTGCTCTCATAAGGCACCTCGGAGAGACAGGTGCAGGCAAGAACAGCTATCTCTGCAGGTGCACTCCTGTTTCACATGAGACAGAAACAATGGTGCAGCAAAGCTTGGATTAGAAAAGCAGATTTAGAAGTAGTGAGACTGGACAGCACATCCCATGGTACTCTGCACACTTTTTGTGCTCTGTGGTGATAGAGTCCCTCACTGCAAGATCAGATAACATTTTGGTCAAATTACTGTAAGGATCTCTTTTTCTTGGGACTACGTATGAGTAAATACATTACATTTCATGTAATCAAGTGTGCAAAGGCCTGGATTTTTTTCCTGATGAATTAGCTGTGCAATGATCTTAGCTATGTGTCTTTAGGTGACCCATTGTAGGGAAAGTTTTACACTACATGTGGTGGTATATAGTAAATCATACCTACAGATTGAACTAAAATTCTTCTGAGGATCTGTAAAAGTGGTTGCACTCCACATCTAATTTATCCTCTTTGAAAATTTTCAAGATCCTTGTAAAGGTTTATAAAGATAAGACTGGGCTCACAGAAAAAGAATCTATGGTTATCTATCCTTACAATTGAGGTGGCTGACTGAAGGTTAATTATAGCTCAGCCACAGAAATAGGATGGTAGATCTAGTAGCTAAAGGGTGAAACCTTTTTGTCTGTGCTTACAGTCTTTGTTGCTAATCACATGAAAAGATGCACATTTTACATTTGTCTCCTACATGACTGAAGTGAAAGCCTGATCCTATTTCTTTGTAGGCAAGAGTACTAAGAAATAATCTAGGATTTACATAACCAAGGTTTAAATTAATGAGATTTGAATGAATGTTAGCCCTACAGTCTTATATATTTTAAAATTTTTGACACCTTCTCATGCAGTTGAATTTCATTCTCTCCATAATGTGAGCAGCATCTGTTTTATCTTTTATTAAGATAGAGTTTTTGGAAACACTTGGTAATGATCAAGGTCTGTTTCTAATGGAGAAAATATAAAGACCTTCTGACCTCAAGAAGCAGTAAGTTCTGTGCTGAACCCTGCTGTAGAATATCACATGAGGTCCATGATTTTATCTGAATATACATTTTTTTCCTGTTGCACTGGATGACCTTGAGGACTTGACAGCTCACTCATTGCTGATACACTGTACTGAGATTTTTCATATCCTCTTGTTTTAAACTCCTTTAGTTTCCCCTCTTCAAATAGTGTTAGAAGGAAACATTTGTTTCCTACTGGATCTCTCACCTGCATAATGGCATTTGGGTAACCAGATATGCCTTTTTATTGGAGAAAGCAGTGGTAGAACAGCTGTTGGACATTGTTCCTTCTGGTATTGCACCACTGGCAATGTAAACTCCAAACTGTCCTCTCCAAAGCTGAAAATTGTCCCTACAACACTAGGTAGTAGCAGAGAGAACATGCATTGCGTTCTTGCCTTCCCCATGCTGCAGTTCTGTGCTATTAAAAAGGCTGCTCTGGGACATGACAGGGGTAATACCCAGTGTGAGGATGTAGAGTGCTTTAGTTCCTCTTCCTGTATTGCCAAATCCATACCTGGTACTGGCAGATACTCCGTGTTATTCCAGATATCTTGGCTGATAGATTATCAGAATTTATGATGACTTTTAGGCATCATTAATATACAGAATGAACTTGATGCAGTTGCTTTCAAAGGAATCAGGAGGTTTGTATGAGATTTTGATAGATCTGTCTGTCAGTTATACATATTGGAGAGAAACAGCATTTGAGATCAGAATTTGTACTTTACAGCTTGGAACTAGATTTTTTGATATTCTGTGCCTGTTAAGTCTGGTGCTTGCAACAGCTGCTTTACCAACTTGTGATTTCAGTTTTGTTTTGACATTCCTACCGGGATGCATATGAGTTTAATCCCTTCTTGTACTGCTTCACTTTGAAAAAAACCTGCTTCTTTGCTTGACATTGGTAACTACATTTTAAACTTCATACATGTTTCTGGGGGAACTGGACAATCTGCTGATTTCTGAATGCAGGTTGGTTTAGATTCCATTATATAAATTTTCTTCTTTGAAACCACGTGATATCTAGATTGTTGTATCCATGATCTCTCCCCTAAGAATAAATCAGTGTTGGTGTCTGAAGAAAGAAGTGAATTCATGCTTGTTTTAAGCCATTTATTTATGTCTAGGTGCACTTTAACTGCTAGTTACTTCTTTCAATAAAACTGTAATAATTGTACTAGGGGGAAAAAAGGGAGATACCTTCTTAGAAATCGATGGTACCTTTTTGTTGCAGTTTCTCCCTGATAATATTTTGAGTTTACAACATGCATTGTGTCATGAGGAGTTTACAGCCTTCTGTTGCTTACACAGTCCAAGATTGGAATTGGAGTCCCAGTATGCCTCTAGAAAGAAAACCCCACATACTTTAGAAAAAAAACTAGGACAATGAAACAGGCTGTCAAATCATTGCTCCCTGAGAATGCCTTTGCAGTTCAGAGACCCTTAAATTTCTGATTGCCTGATGGACTGAAACCTGCCTACCTCATTTCAAGCAATTAACCAGTTCAGCGCTGTTGTAGTGGTCAGCAGAAGACTTTGAAAGATGGGGGAGGTCTGTTTCAGATGACTTGAAGGGCTGGGTTGTGATGTGGGTGGTTCCTCATTCTATTTCTGTCTCTTTCGTAGGATGATGCACATCCCCAGGGTTACCTGTGCAGCTAGTATCCTTCACTGCAGTCAGAGAAGTGCTGTGCTTCCTCAGTTACTGCAGTTGCTTAGCTCAACTTTATTTCCTACTTACCTGTAAATGCAGTTTTTCTGGAGATGTCTCTGCTTTTGTGCTTTAAAGTATATAGTGACATTTGTTGCTCTTCTCTCGAGCTTTAAAGGATTCTCCTATAAGGTTTTCTCTCGCTTTTTGCTATGTCTCATTTATTTGTGAGAAGTTCTGACACTCATTCTGGGTGTTTTAATCTCTTTGTCAAGGCTAACAGTTCCTGTAGGGCTTTGTCTCCTTAGCACCTCAGTAACTATTGAGCTCTCTTTATTTTTGCTGTTCTTGTTGGCTTTCCTGTTTAACAGGTCCCTCTGGCTGATGTAAACTTGCCAGTTAGAACAGCATTGAGTTGATAAAACTTCTTGCTATTGCCTATTTCAGTAGATCCTTCAATGCATCAGTGATGTTATTTATATATTTTTTATGTGCTTTTGTGTTGGTTTTTTTATTGCTCTACCTTTGGCTTTATATAGATACTTTTATACTTTTTAGTGAGGAGTTTGCAGCAGCTTGTTTCTTTCCTTTCCCACATTCTATTACTGCAGTTATTGTGTCTTTGATACTTTGGAACAGCATGACCATTACGTGACAACTGGACAGATCGGTGTCCCCTTTTTGTGGATTCAGTCTGAAATTGCTGTTGAAACATTGTCTTTTTGCAGTAGTTTTTCTTAGTGGGCTAGGGATGTCTTTAAGTTCAAACTGTGAGTAGATTTTTGGGGGGTAATTTTCTGTTAAAAGTTATGTTATCGGTCACTGTATATGCTCTAGCACCCTTGTGTGTTTAATTTAATTTTCTTCCAGTATGTAGGCAAACATACATACCTGTTTCCAGGTGATTCCCTATCACATTGTATATATGAGTATGAAAACAATGCTCCTTTAAGGAAAGGATTCTGTAGTGATCGTGGCTCTATCACTTTGTAAACATTCTACTTTCACAAACTGACATCTTGCTTCTTTGTTCTTAACAATTTTTTCTTTGAAGGGTTTTTTCATTGAAAAATATTTATTATTTACTGTCCAACAATAATGATATATAATTGTAGATTCTGTTCTCTTCGTGGTTTACTGTCTCATGTGTAATGTTGTGTATTGTGCACCTGTGTAATGTCAGGTTTTATGCAGTTTCGTTCAACCTTATCTTAGTGCATTTTAGGTTGTAATTGGTTCCTGAGCTATAATTAATTTTTTTCTTTGTCTTTTGATTATAGGCACCTTGCTCCCTTAAATAGGTCTGTGAATTTCATCTGACTGCGAAGGTCAGCCAGACTTGCCTCAAATAAATTTGGGTTGTAGAGGTTTTTTAACTATATTAGCAACCAGACGAAGAGGAAATTAGTAACTGAGTCTTTTCTCCCTACTGCTCTCAGTTTTATTTAGGTGGCTGCTATTCTTATATTTGTGACACTTTGTAGTCAATTTGTGGAGAAGATGGGGGGAATCATGGACTAGAGTGTTTAGGCCACTGCTTCAGTAAAACCAAATAGGGCAATTATTTATATATAATAATATATATATAGAGAGAGAGAGGTATATGTAATGCCCCACCACTCCCAATATTCCTTTTTTTGTTTCAGCTTCTCACTTGCCATTTTGTTCTCTTCTTAAGCTGGCAACTCTTTCAGTTAATCTGATATCATAATTTAAAATATCTGGTGCTTTCTCCCTTCCTCTCTTGCCCCTTTTCTGAAGTATAGGGACATAACACTTGTATTAGGGCAAGAAATGTGCTGTGAAGTAGATGCTGGACTGAAGCTGGTAACCTTTTTCAGTTTCCCTGAAGTTAAGATCTCAGTTTTTGTAATGTGGGCTGTTAGCAGACCAAACAAATGACAAGAGTTAGGTTTGCTTGTTTTTTAAATTTTCATTGTGCTTAGAGGAATGAGGCCTGATTGTACATCTACTGAAATAAATGGGTCATTTGGGAAATGGCTTGATCTTTGTTTATTGTAATGTGTATGTATAGTCTGCTACGAGGCAGTTAGACCCTTTTGTGTGTGTGTGAGGATGCCAAGGAAGAATGCTGCATTGAAGTGCTCATCTGCTATGTCAGGCTGAACCATCAGTCACAATTACATTTGGACTAAGTAAAAATAAGAGTAGTTTATTTTTAACTTATGGTCACATTTCAAAAAAACATCTATTGGAGTGAGTTGGTACCCTTAGGACAGCAAGAACAGTAAGACTGAATGTAGCTGTTACTGGAAGCAAATGAAAATCAGAGTGATACAAAATGGGAGTACTGGGAAATATGATTAGATATATCAGCTGAGGTTTCTAAAGATTACTGCCTGGTCTACACAGAGCAGAATAAACACATTGCAGTTCTTCCTTCTTCTAGCTGTTATTTTGAATGAAGAAGAGATAAAATTTAAAGTTTCTTAGATAAGCAGTCCTGTAGTTAATCTTATTAATGCTGATTTCCTCATGATTATAAGTAGGAATGAAGATTTTAAGATAACCAATTAAAATCTACTTTAATAAAATGTGTAAAAAAATTACTTTGATTTTACTGTTTTTAGTAGAAGGTGTACTTTGTTCCATAGCTTAGGCTTCCTGAGTGCCACTATTATGGCAATGGTTACTTTTTTTTATTAAAGGTAGCAGTAGTAAGCTCTTGCCAGGAGAGAGATCTAGATGTTTGGCTTTTTTTCTCCAAGGTTTTCTTATCTAATACTCATTAGCAAAACAAGAAGCTGCATACCTACTGTCTTTGAAATGGAAAAAGGATAATTTACTCAATGCAGAAACATAGGGCTTCACCTAAAAGGAGGACAGCTTTCTTTAATGTATAAATATAAAGAGTAAACCTCCTGTTAAAGAAAAAACTGTTAAAAATTGCTTTTGATGGGAATTTTTGCTGTTTAAAGTGTTGTGTATAATTTCTTATTGCTGTTGACTAACCTTGTATTTTGTGGGTCTTGACTATACTGACCTTGCAAATAAAGATGATAAATTTTTAACGGAGTCTTTCTATTTGTGAACTAGATGTAAAGAATAGACGAGTATCAGAAAAAGAGAGATCTTGGTTGAATTGTTCTTTCATTCCTTTAGCACTCAGTTACCATGGTGCTCTAGCAGGGTAGCATAGCTACAAGGGAAATGGAGCTGGTGTTGTGATGCCATTGTTCAGGTTTTTCATGAGTTTCCAATACAAACAATTTACATTCCCTTTTATTACAGCTGTCTAGGATTTTCTTTAAATACCTTGGAGATATGCTTCCATTGTAGAAGACCAGAAATATTTAAGGAGGCTTTATAGGCTCTTGTGTTTTGTCCATAGCTATTGCAGGAGCTACATAGCTTTTTTTTCAAGGCCAGCACTTTGCTAACATACCAGACTGGCAGCTTGTCTGTTGAAGTCAGTAATTTAAGTCTTTGGTGCTAGTCAAAGCTGTCAACTTAATAACAGCTTACTGCATAAACAAGCTTGGGAGACTTATTCTAGGTCATTAGTATGAGAAGTTTCACATACTGAATTGGTGTTTATCATTACAGATTATTTAAAAAGCTAGGCTTGTTTGAAGGAAAAGTAGTAGTTTGCTTAAATAACTCAGCTTTATGTGCACAACCTTGATCATTGGAATGGGAAGTAGTAGTCACTTCACAAATGGAGCAATACTAGAGAGCTGATTTCAATTTTTGAGGAAGTAGAGGGTCATCTGATTATTTTTTTTCTAGAGTGAAACAGGGCATAATTACATTGGTGTGGTAGACATTTCAGTATGCCATTAGGGAAAAAGATGTGTTTTGTAATGCCTCTGCCACCACCAAGGCTGATAAAGTAGCAGCCCAAGTGGTACAAGTCAATGAGTAATGGTGCATGTACATTGATTTTGCTAGTATGACCCAGTGCACTGGGAACACGTACACATTATAGTCATCTAAATGCTTAGTAGCAATACATAGAAAATAATCAATACTTCACATTTTAATGCCAGTTTTTCCCCAGAGCAAAATAATTCATCAGCAGTAGTGCAGAAATTTCTCACTGTTGTACACAGTATGCAAGTGGGAATTATTTTCTTTAGCTCAAAACAGTATTATCCCTTAGGGCAATGAATAAGATAGATTCTACCTTGCTTGAAGCACGTGGTCAAAGGCAGTAGTCATAGTGTAATCATTAAGTAAACCCTACCTGTGTTTGAAGGATGTGTGGCTCTAACTGACTGTGATTCCAGAGCTTTTTGTCTTGGTCTTCAACTACAATCAGTCACAACCCCTGCACCATCAGGAAATGTAGCAAGCCACCAATTCACTGCTTTGGCACAGTGGTGTTTTGAGTCTACCCAGCCTTCTGAAGGCTTAATGGTTTCGTGGAAACTTTGCCTGTGATTTAAAATATTATATTTAAAAACTGAACAATTTATCTAGCAGTGTTAGAAGCTGTTAGTGTTCCTCAGGGGTTGGTATTGGGACCAGTGCGTTAATATCTGTTGGAGACCTCATTAAATGTCTTAAATAATTATTTTTTGTCTGTATAAGTGATTTTTAAGTTTCTATTACATGAAGAGTTTATCATATTTTCTCTTACTATATAGATTTTTGAAAATATTAGATGAATGAATCAAAGAGGTTCCTTTTCCATCTGAAGACATGGGTTGATGGGAAACATAAAACTGCTTGATCTTTTTTCAGAAATCAGGCTGGAGAATACAGAAAGTAGAAACTGTCAGAAACGTTGAAGAAAACATTATTTAAGCCTTTTATGGTCTGGTCAAGGCAGATGAAGTCATATAGATTCTTTTACATAATGCACCCCTTTAATGGTCCTGCTGAAAATTCACTTCTTGGCAGCTGTACAGTGCAGATTAAAATGGATAAAGTTCTGTTGCTCCTGCAAAATACTCTAAGCAGAAGCATGTCAGAGTTGTACTAAGACAAATTCAACCTTTTTTTCGTTTTCAGCTTTATCCATTTGATTTTAGTTAAGCCAACTCAAGTTAATGAGAGCAAACTTGAAATAAACCAAGTATTACTTTGTAACATTGCTTGGATCCTGGCCTTGCTGAGGAATCAGGAGAGTGTAGCATGGAGACTGATAGATCCATCTTTAGAAACTTTATTAAATTCCTTTATTCTTCATGAAGACTTTGCTGAGCCTTCAGATCATGTGGCATTCTGCAAAGGCCTTAATCCCAAGGGGTGACTTGGTGTTGGAAATGTTTGTATGCTTGTAGCCATGGGAACAATTGATTGGTTGTGTTTTAGCAAAGTACGTAACTGCTTAATTTCATCCTGCTTAAAAAATGTTGTAGATACTAATGAATTCACTGTGATTCTATGGTTACAGATGTCATTAAATTTTTTATTGAAATGACACTGCTGTATCTAGTGCAAATACCCTCTGTTTCCAGTTCCCAGTATGAGCTGACAGCTGGCTATAAGTCCCTTACTTTTTGGTTTATCTCTTGCACCCTCAAAGATTTGAAAGTACTGGAATGTTTGGAAAAGCAGTAAGCCAGAACAGTTCACCTCTCCTTACGGCATGACAATGACTGAATGGCTTAACTTTTTCATCTGAAAGCTTTGCAGATTTGTAGCTACCATGACTTTAATGATGAATAAGATCTCCCCATGGAAAGAGATCTAATGATGGCTGAAGGCAAGCAAAATTGAATGCTCATTATGAGCTCCATATGAGGCAATGTGCGGGATACAAGTTTTGTTATATACTAAGTATCTGAGCAAAACCATGTGTCATGTTTCCTTAGGTTCTCAACAGGAGGTGTGTAGAAGCAACAGTGATGACAGGCCTGGCACTCAACTGCAGCATAAACAAGAAATCCTTGTTTGACAGAAAACACTACTTCTATGCAGATCTGCCTGTAAGTATGTAGCATAGCTTGGTCCCTTTACGGCTGTAGCAAAGGACAAGTCTGGAGTATGGATGGCAACAGGAGGTCCTTTTTCTGGTTTTATTCAGCGTTCAACCCAACAGGATGCTGTGGTGTGCCTTCATCAATACACAGCTCACTGATTAAATATGATTACTCTGATTGCTGACTCCTTGCTTAGCTGCAGATTCCAGTTGCTTAATCCAATTGAATTGGGAACTGGAGCTACTTTTCCCCTTAAGTTCTCCATTCCTGTTGTTAAGTACTAATTGTCTGTTAGGGTAAAAACAGTCTGATAGTAGTCTTTTGTTGAAAGTGAATGTATAGCAAACACAGGCTTCAGTGGTATAAACATAATATTACCTTTTTGTGTGTGTTTAGGGACCCAAATATATTTAATTTCCCTTTAAACCTTTCTCAGTCAATAGTTCCAATAGATTTTTAAAAAACACCTGTGAAGCTGAGTCCAGTATGGTTTGATTGTAGCTTTTGTATTTTGTGAAAGTTGTTACTGGCAGTCAAATGTATTGTTCCACACTTGATGTAGGTGTAGAAGTACTGAAATAATTTAAGAACCTGAATTCTGTAATTGAAACAGGATGCAGCAGTGTTTGAGTCTCTGTTTCTATTTTGAGGAAATTAAACCTTTCTAACTTTAAAGTTTTGTGGGTTTGGTGGTTTTTTTCTGATAGCTTATTTATACCAAATGTTTACTTTAGCACTAACCTGTTAAAGGGAGGACACTAGTTTTACTTCCTTTGATTTTGAGGTGAGGATCTGATGACTTCAGTAAAAGAAAAAAATCTGTTTCTATTCTGTCTGAGAAAGATCAGGCATGTTACCTTAGCCTCTCTTACCCAGAGAACCAAAGTAGGAGATTTCTTAGGTCCCAATGTGTAGAGCTGTTGTATTATTAAACAAACTACTTTCTGTATTTTTTGTCCAGGCACTGGAAGTACTTATAAGTTACAGAAACATAGTCTAATACAATTGCTTCCCAGCTTAGAAAGAGAATTATGTTATAGTTGTTCACAAGAGACCTCAACCTCAGAAGAGATTTCTGTTCTGATTTCTTCTAGATTGGGAGCTTGTGGCTCTTCTGTGACTCAGTATAATTATTGATTTGGTTTGGTTTCTGGGGATAACTGTGCTAATGTTTGCGAGCCATTAAGAGGCCTCTTTGTTGGGGACTCTGTAGAGAGCTACTGGGAATGTGAAATACCAACTTAGCAGTTTGAATTGCCAACACTTTTTTTTTTTTTTTTTTTTTTTTTGTAAATTGTAAAACTGCCTTAAAGCTGATTTCTGGACCTGAAGGGGAAGAAAGTGAAATAGCAGGAAATAAACACAACTTTCAGAATTCCTTTGCACATTGTAAAGGAACACTAAAAACATTACAAAATTGTTTGCAAGCTACCTCTGGTGCTTCTGCTGCTAAACTGAAAATGATCTCTCATATTCTTGTGATATCTGCTGCTATCAGCGTACTGCATAGTAGCTATATGGAAAAATCTTGTCATAGGAAGGAAGCCTTGTGTTCAGAGGAGAAGAGCACAGGGAAAGAAGGTCTGTACAGCACAGTTGTCTGCAAAATGAGTTTCAGGATTCTCTGATCAGATAAGCATGGAGATTTGGTCAAGGAGGTTCTGACATGTTTTAGTAGCTTTCTACTGGCTGCCATATGCAGATTAAGTACTGATGGTAAACTGCCTGACCTGTATTTCATAGTGAAGCAGTGTAGTCAGGAACCCTGTAATAAGATGCAGATTTAGGCTAATGAGCTGTATAGAACAGATAAAATAAATCCAGACTTAGGATCATTTGACAATGGGATTATTGTTACTCCTGAAAATGGGGATTTGGATAGGAAATGGGATTCTTGTTATTTATTGTCACTCACTATTTCAGGCTTTAAAAAAGCATTTTAATGAGAAGTTTTAGGAGATGGGAAGGTCTGTGTCATTAGCATAGGCTTCATTGAATCAGTTATTTTATTTTTCTTATAGTGATTATGGGTGGAAGATCATGCACCTCATTGCATATATAAATTGAGCTGTTCACAGGGCCCAACCATTGTTCTCCATTCCAATGCACTCTCACCATTTCTACATTTTAGAGTGAATTGTTTCTCCCTGCAAAATATGCAAATACTCCTTCCAGTTCATTAAAATTTGGCAAGCTTTTATTTTTAAAACTCACCACTAGGGGCATGAGCAAGCAAGGAGGGAGAAAGAACGGGGGAGCCTACCTCAGTGGAGTAATTCACTTCTGTATTTTTACATCACTGCTGTTATTCCAATACCTTGGCACTGGCAGCCCCTTTTCCATCTAGCAGTTTTTTCTTTAAATGGAGTCCCAGGCATAAGATGGAGTTCTTTAGCTGTAGGGTTGCAGTGTCTATCTTTTAAATCACTACATTAATGAAACTGAGCTTTCTCATTCTCTTGATTTCCACCACCCTACCTGTATGCCCCCCCCTTTTGTGTCCCTCTTGTCCTCTCAAATGAGTAAAGCAGGCCAAGAGGAATATTCCGTGTGATGGAAAGATGAGTGATAGACCCAGCTTGGGGATGGAGGTATGGTAACAGACTTCAGACAAAAATTTAACATGGTCACAGAACCACAGGCATGGAAGAATCTCTGCTGGTCCATTTCCTGCCCCTAGGCCATATTGGTGAAATTTGTCTCATCCTTGACAAGTGGTTGTGCAGTTGATTATTGGTTATTTATGCATTAGTATAGTGTCTTAGATTTGCCTATATTGAGTGCTCTGATTTTTTTTCCAGACTTCTAGATTCTCACAGCTATGTCAAATTCTAGACCCATCTTCTAGCCTGCTTTCTTTCCAGCTAAGCAACATAACTTCTGAATTTGCATGTGCATGTGTTCTGTCCCCTTATATAGATCACTGTGGAAGATGTTGCACTTTTGTTGTTAGCCTGTAATATTTGCACTTGGCCATGCTGCTGGTTTTTTGTTTGGTTTGGGTTTGTTTTGTTTTTTTTTGAAAAGTAAATGTTTTATTTGAGTACAAACCTAATTTTGTTGACAGGCTGGCTATCAAATCACTCAGCAAAGAGTTCCTATTGCAGTGAATGGAACTCTGTCATACAGTCTCTACACAGACAACAAAATGAGCCAGATGGTGACCAAAACTGTGAGGATTAAACAAATTCAGTTGGAGCAAGACAGTGGAAAGAGTCTTCATGATGACATAAGAAGCCAGACTCTTGTTGACTTGAACAGGGCAGGTAGGTTTGGATTATTTTCCTATTTTTCTCCTCCTTTCTGTGTAAGATGAGTCTTTAAAGGCAAATGGGTGACAGGGAACAGGTGAAAAATAAAACCAGCCTTAATGTCTCCTGCCTTGAAAATAAAAATACATCAAAATGACCATAACACCTGAACAAGGAGAATATTTGAGATTTTTTTGATTCCTTTTGATTGATGGCAATTGGCAGTAGCAAGTTAGAAATCTGTTAGCTCCAGTTTTCTCAAAACTTCTTGGGTCAGTCACATACAGCCACTCAGCTAGTTAAGCTCTTGCTAATATATGTGCTGCTGTTAAAAAAAATTAAAATCACAGACCTAGTGCATCAAATTTGTGTATAAAATGACCAGTGGTGGAATTTGTTGGCGCAGGAATCAGACATCTCTTTTAATTACTAGCTTTGAAAAAATACTGATATCCTTTTTAAACTTTGAAATTATGAACAAAATAAAGCAAATTGGCAGACAACCTTGATGGCCTTATCTAAGTGGGACATGGTGCTCTCCTGTCTATTAAAAGTTAAGGGCTGTGGCTGCTCATATTCTTTGAAAGCTGAATCCTGAAACTAAAAGCTAGATTGTGTCTTTACAGTTCTGTCCATTCCAAAATTAGTTTAAGATTACTAAATTTGTGTCTGGAATTGGATTGGTTTTAAATTGTAGAGAAAGGCAGAAAAGTAGCTTGCCTGCTTCTTTAAAAAAACAGAAGTTTTTATAGCAAACCTGCAGATAGGCCCATAGTGATAGTTACTAAATAATACATGGTTTGGTTTTTGTTTTTAAAAAAACCAACAAAACTCAAGTGCTTTCATGTGTTCAGCCAGTTGCACTCTTAATATGCCAAGATCAAAAGCTACTGTTGAAAATCTCCTGTCTCTTTGCCTGATAGGAGTTGGCCTCATGGAGGTTGTCATGGAGCCTGATATGTGCTGTGGGGAGGAAGCAGCTGCAGCAGTCAGAGAGCTTCAGCTCATTCTACAAACACTTGGGAGCAGCCAGGCAGTCATGGCAGGTACAGAAGGGGGCAGGACATGTTACCTTGGCATTTGCAGTTTCTGGTTGTTTTGCTCTGTGGTTGCTTAAAACACACAGCCTTTTCTAGATGTTTTTTCCACAATCCTTAGAGCCTGTCCTAATGTCTGCTGTGCTTCAGTCCTTAAGGGCCTGTCTTCCTCTGCAGAGATTTGCAGTGCTAGGTTTTATATTGCCTCACACAGTAATTTTACAGGATAAACCTAGGCAGGAAGGGATGTCCCCAGGGTTCTTCTGGTGTTTCTCCCTGTCTGTCCTCATCTTGCTTGCCACAGTTCTGCAACACAGTAGATCTGTAGTAAGGTTTAGTTGTAGAATGTGGAATTTACAGAACAGAGTAGTGGGAGCATCTTGTAAGTTCTGTGTTGGGTCTCAATCATAAAATGGGTGTAGGTAGTAAACTTGTGCTGGTGTCATGAGTGAGATGGAGTAAACCATAGTTAATAGCAGACATGGATGCTGGGGTTGATATAAGAACCAGCAAGACTGCAGCTTTTACCTACCTGATCATTTCACACACACAGTCTCTCCCTCCCCTCAGCACTGTGTTCACCGTGTCTCAGTTTCTCTTCCCACTAGGGAGGTCACTGCTGGTCTGAGGAGGTGGACCAAAAAATTCTGTAGTTTATGCTGTGCAGCAGGTGTCAGAGGCCAAGTTCCCTAGGCATCCCCTGGCAATTGTCTCCATGCATCTCTCTGATCCTGAAGCTCCTACCCCACCTCAAGAATCTCTGTAACAAAGATCACTACTATCTTTCCAAGACCACTTTCTCTTTTGAGAAGCCCTGTTTTTGACACCAGCTCTTCTTTCTGGAACTTTAAGGGCCCAATTTTCCCACTAGGTGATGTGCAGAAGCACAGCATGCAGTCAGCCTCCTGACTGGTGATTCTGTCTGTCTCTCTAATAATTGGAGGATTCAGGTTATGCCATTTTTGCTCAGTTCTAATGTTACCAGAATTTACAGCCAGCCCATGGTTGCAGACAGCAAATCTGCTTAAGAATTTAAAAATACAGTTTTGGGCGTCCGTCCCCTCCACACATATACCAAATTATAAGCTAACTATTAGTGTTCACAATGTAAGCTATATTTTTGCCTGTGACAGTTGGCCCCAAAGTTCTGGCAGCAAATTCAGTCCACAATATAAGTAGATGCATATCCCAGAAAGCTGAGTCAGAGTGGTCTATGTATCACCCAGTAAATGAGGTCCAATTAATGTTGGCTTGTGTTGCAAATCTGATTTAATGTATGGGGAAAAGAATAATTGCTGGACTTATACTCTGAATCTTTTCTCACACTAGTGTTACATATGTCAAATGGGGCACAGTTGTTAATATTCAGCAGGCAGTTTGTATGCTGCTTCAGAGGTGTCTGTGGACCTACAAATGACACATCCTTGATAGTACTGAATCTGGCCCTAAGATTGCTCTTGGAATTCCACTGTGATATCTTTTATAATAGTGAGACTTCTGACTTTAAAGGAGAATTCCAGTGTTGGGAATATTTTTCCTCCAGCACAGTTGGCTTTAAAAGTCAAGTGTTTCGAGATTTTTTTCAAGGTGGTCTTTTTAGGGGCTTTGAACTGTGGTTTTCCCTTATCCTAATTACTTCCTTTCAAAGAAGGGTTTTACATTCTCATACTTTACCTTTGTTCTGCATGTGTGTTCAGTGAAGACAAGTGTCCAGTTTTATCAGGTGTTATTTCATTAACAACCAGAGGATGAAAAGATTATTTCACTGCAAAGTGAAAGGAGAGGAACTGGTCCTAAAGAAGGCGTAGAGAAAAAAGCTTTGTAAGAACATTTGGGGCCTGACTCTCCTTTCACTTATGCCTGATTAGCTTCATTGTCTTGCCACATTGACATGTACATCCAAGTAGAAGCAGGTCATGTCTCAAAATGAAGCAAGGGCAAGACAAGACTATTCCTCTTTTGGAACAAGTAACTCATTTCACCCCAAAGAGAGAGGACATGCAAAACACTTCTCTTGAAAGAGATGTTGGGTTGTTCCAACACCTTTGTCCTTCATTTGCATGTCTGGCAAAACTCTATGAAGACACAGGAAATCAGTGTGCTAATTTCATCCAGCTTACTTTTACAAAGTGTACCAGGGCTTCTCCAGTTAACTTACATTTGTTGACTAGAATGAATTCTGAAGCTGAATACATCTTCACAGGTGTAACTCTGAGCTATTTTGTGCTCTTTCAAAACTATTCTGTTGCTAAACGGTGTTTCTTTCTATTTGTATTTAAAATGAAAACAAACAAACAAAAAGAGTAGTGCTACAGACATTCCTAGTGCAATATGAGAAAAATAGTTTCTTTTTAATACTACCTCTCATCTTTGTTTATTCCCACCAAGCCCCTTCTCATAAGAAATGTCCTTTGAGGGACAAAACTTAGATACAATTACTTATGGCTGAGTCATGAAAGATCTCTAAGGACATTATTCTGTTTTGGACAAAAAGCTCAAGATATTTTTACCTATAACTTGGTATTCAGTTTAAGCTTTTGGCAGCCAGGGAAATATGGGACAGGGGTGGGGTAAGGTGGGAATTGCAGGTTTTTGAAGGAGAGGAAAAAACTACAAAAAATCTATGACTTTTCATCTTTTTGTTCTTGAGCTGTGAATTTCCAAGAGCTCCTTAGTAAATCTGTTCAACATAACTGCATGTTCTTGTGTTCCATGCTAGAGTAGTATATATCCATCAAACTGTAATTCCAAAAGGTATTTTAGTGCTGTTTTTAGAGGAATAGGAGCTCAGAATACAGCACTTTAAATTGCTTATTTAATTCTGCCCTTTATTTAAAGGCTGTGGATCTGAAACTTTTTTTCACTGTGTGGATTAGAGGATCTGTATTACCCTTGGCCATGCACTTTTCTCTGAGAGGCATTATGAGCAGTAATTTTTTTTAAAAAGTAGTACTCTCCGGAAATTTTGAATGATTGTAGAGAGAGTGTTGATATGGAATCACAAAGAGAACGCTATGACGAGGAGGTTGCTACTCTTTCTGAACATATGGAAGTCTGCTATTTATGCTGTGCACATAACATAGATTTATTAATGCATGCCACAGTTTTTACTTTAGGTTACAGGGCAGACTATTCTGTTGATGAAGTTTCCTCTTACAGAGGGTCAGCTGAGAGTGGATGCCAATGTTTCTGTGCATCACCCTGGAGAGCCTTATGGAGTGAGGACTGAAGTGAAGAATATCAATAGCATACGATTCCTGGCAAAAGCAGTAGGTAAATGATGGTTATTTTATTACATGGGCATTGTAGATACTTTATGTGGTCTGATATGAAATACATCAGGTTCCTGAGTGCAGTAATTTGCCTTAAATGCCCTGACTAGCTTTATCTGTGTGCCCCATCTATGCACCTTGCCTGTGGGTAACAGAAGTTCCCTTTAAGCACAGCTTGGCCTTCAGATTTTGCCTGAGCTACATCACAGCTGTGCCAGTTTTCCATCCTGTCTCCTAATGGACCTTGGACCTGTTCTGTAGCCTTGTTCCTAGTCCTTTCTCTGAGCTTACCTCGTGCTGTTTCTGGATGAACTCAAATGGACCATGGACCCAACTCATCCTCACTTTGACCAAGACTGTCAGTGGATCCTTTTTGTAGCACATGTCACTGCCCATGCTGTTCAGACTAGTGGCACTGCACCAGACAGTAAGGGCATTGCTTCTGCTGTGGTCACCCCCAGCTCCTGGCTTATCCCTCTCTGTGGAGCAGCCCTGCTCTTGCTGCTCCCTGACAGAGTAAGTCTTAATATGGGGTACTCTGGGGATATCATCCCTGTTAGTATTCAGCACCTCTGGCAGAGGTAACCCTCTGCCTGCAAGAAGAATAAAGCAGGTGATTCAATGCCTAGCATGCTTAGTACTGAAAGATGTTAGCAGTAGCTGTACATACATCTACATCCAACATATGTAGGTGATTGCTTTCCACTGAGCAGGTAAGTCATGTGTATGAAGTTCAGATACAGCTTGAGCATGAGCAAGAAAGGATGATTATTACATCTCCAAAAGAAAACTCAACTGTGTGATTGGAAGGTCACTAGGAATGTATCTCTTGGCTGCAATGCCTGAGGGAAAATGTTTTCTGTTTAAAGGGAATGAAAGAAGATGGGGAAAACATGCAAAGAAAGAAACAGTGCTGGAGAAAGAGGCAGTGGCTGATAATTCTGCCTGTAACTACTGCTGTGGAATTGATTAGGGTTAAAACAACAAATTAATTCATTATTAAATAGCAGTGGAAAAGATAATAGTACAGTTTAAAAAGCTTACTCTTTTTTCTTTCCATTATCAGACTATGAAATAGAGAGACAAATAGAAGAACTTGAAAATGGAGGAACAATTCTGAATGAAACAAGAGCCTTTGATTCTAAGCTTGGGTGAGTTTTTATTTTGGAAGATCGTCAGGAATAGCAGCTTTAGAGTGCTGCAGATATCTAGTAAGGTGATCAGGAGAGTATTGCTCATCTTAAGCTAATATTCACAAGGACAGTATACTCACAGGTAGTAATTTATTCTCAAAGTTGAGGCTTTTTCACAGCAGATTGCATGCTACATCAAGCAGTGTCTGTGTGAAAATTACTGTCTTCTTACATACATACATTCTTTGAAGTGGCTTTAAGAAGCTCTCCTGACCTTCATGAGGCAGTTTTTGTTTTGTGTTTTTGCTTTAAAACTGATTATGTGGTACCTCTTACTTGTTTTGTTTTTATTTTAGGTGCACTGTACCGATGAGAGACAAAGAAGGGAAACAGGACTATCGGTATTTTTTTTTAATGAAGTTAACATTTTAAGAACTGAGAATTTATTTCATTTCTTAAGTGTGTAGTCAGTGTAACGAGCATGTTAAGTTGGTTGGCATATTGGTTATGTATTGGAAGATTACCTTCCACTGAAAGGAGAAGAGACCTATCAAAATCTCTGCTAGTCTGAGCAGCTCAGGTCTAGAGATGTCTTATCTCTGCTAAAACACAGAGACCTCAGCTAGAATACCTTAACTCAAAGTGAGCAAGTTGAAGGCTTAACCTTGTGGCAAGTACAAATGTATTCTTAAGAATGCCTGACATAAAATGGAAGACTGTTTTGAGTTGAGCATCACTCCTGCTTTAAGAAAATACTGAGGGAAATTATTTTCAGATAGCAGGCCCTGCCTCTCTACGCTTGAATTCTGTGATCGTAGATCACAATCACTATTTGAAAATCCAGACTGCTGTTGAATGGTGTCAGCGTTCACAGGCAGGTTTCTACTGTAGGATCTTTGTAGATCTAGTGAAGATGTGACCTAGCTAACTACATTTTGCCTTGCACCAGTGTGAGGCAACAGCCTACTATTCCCAGAGTTCATTTCCCAGCTGGAGAATTATTGTTCTGCAGGCAAACTTTCGGAGCCTCTTAGGTTTGCCATACCTGTAATCCTGTTAAATCTACATATATTCTATCATTGATCTTATTAGAGCAGAATAAGGATATTGAAAATATCCCACAAACACTAGATTCAACTCAGCTTTTTAAATTACTGGTTGTAGAGAGTATAGAGGGAGTATTCATTTTGTGAGTTCCTTGTTAGGGTAGGTGCTGGCATGAGGCTTATTTAACAAGACTGATTCAAACAAATGCAAGAGAATTTTTTTTTAAACCTAGGCTAAAGTGGTGAGTCTAAGATATTTAAAATAAAGATCATAGGGATTATAACTAGTACTAAGATTATGGTCAATATTACACTGTGTTTTTCAGATTTTTTATAATTTATAGGTTATATACTATAAGCTGCATGTTATGTATTAAATGTATGCTTAGGCAGATTTGAAATTGAAAGTAATACAGGAAATGTAGAAGTTTCCCAATGTCCTTTATTCTGATATTTTTGAACCTCTCATTTGAACATGTAAGAGTCAACTTTCTGCTTCAATTGCAGTTATTCAAGTCTTTGAATTGGCCTTCTCTTTAAGGAAGCCTTTTGTTCTGAGATAGCACCCTGCTGGGCACAGTAACTTTGCTTTTAGCACAGCATGAGATTTCATCAAGATTTTTGAAGTCAGTCTGGAAAAGGTTACAACCTGCCCAGATCACTCCTGGCAGCTCGCTGTCAATCTGGGGTTTTCTCTGGCAGTCCGCTCCCATTTTTGTCCAGATCCACAATTCGCGCTCAATGCCAAAAGGAGTGAGGTGTTTCTATATCTATTCTTACAGGTTTTATTGTGGGATTTTTATTATTATTTTGGGTGCAGAATTGTTTTGATTATTCCTTTTCTATCATCAGCTCCTTGACAATCTGTGGCAAACACTCAAAAGAAAGAATGTAGAGGCTTTCCAGTTCAGTCTGGTCTCTTACTACTTAACAGTGATATACCAAGTCATGAATTTTTAATATTTTATTTAGTTGAAATAGTGTTATAATTTCAGGTAAGTATAATCTTGTGATATAGGTTTTATTCCTTAGATTCTGACTGAAAATAATAATAAAGGAGTTTTTCTTAATTTTTACTAGTTTCATGCCAGAACCAAACCTTCCTCCACTGATTCTGTACGACACAAAATCTTTGCCAGCTAATATCAACCATCAGCAAGTGGTTAATATTGATTGGATTCAGGAAAGACTACCTGACCTCCCCAGTGTGAAGAGAGCAAAGCTTGTTGAACTGTATGGGATTCTTCCTGAACACAGCTTCACCTTAGTGGTAGGTCTATTGATCAAATGCTAAAATAAGTCTAGAAACTTCAAAGCTGCATGTTTTTTGAAAAGATTTACAAATGTCTTATTAACCAGCTGTCAGTTCTCATGAATGCTTTTCATTTGGAAATAAGTTCAGTGCCTACTTTATACCTTGGAGCCATATATATAGAATGGTGTGGAAAAGAAGCCATGCACAGTGCTCCTAAAAGTGTTTCTTATGCAAGGGGCAGTCAAATAACTCTTATTTAATATTGATCTTTTCTGTCTACACATGGATACACCATGACTGATTTCAACAAACACAGCTTCCTGCTGACAAACCCTTGTCTGCTAGTGCCTGCTCTTCTTCCCTTTGGGTCTAGTACAAGGCTGGGCACATTGTCAGTATCTGACAAACAAACAGACATGTTTTCCTCACTGCAGGAGCAAAATCCAAAGTTTAAATCTCTCAGCTTCACAGGTCCATTGATCTAACTCCCACATTATTTTGAAAAACCCAGGCTTTTTCTTAGGTAAGTACACCAAATGGCTGTACAACATCAACTGTGACCTCACTATGCAATTTACCAGGGATAGGTTTAGAAGAGGGAATAAGAAAAGAAAGGATGTGGCAAATACAGGTATAAATAAGGAAGCGACAGTAAAATCTTGTAACTTCCAAAATTATTCTAGAGGACTTAGATAGTTCTGTGAGAGGGTTAGTATTCCCATATAGGCAGCCAAGCTAGGACAGTGTCCTGCTTTTGCTGCCTCTGGAATTAGTGGAGACAGAAGGAGAAGTACTCTTTTAGAGTAAGATTCAGAGCAGAACACAAATAGTTCAAATTTTCTTCTGCTGGAGTTCCTTCGCTTGGACTATGAATGTAAGGAAAGCAGTGCACATAACTAATGTCCCTAATTTGTTTGTCTGTAATTTAATACACTTGTACAGAAGCTGATTTTACAGGGTTAAAAAATGGTTCTTTATGCTGAAGAAAGCTGTTATGAAAACTGCTTTGTGGTGTGATGTGACATTTTTGTGAGTTGCAGATCTTTTACTGTTTGGTGGGCAAGTGATTCATAAGTCTCATCAAGTCATGAGGCTGCAGTGATAGCATCGAGAGGTGTCAGTAGTTCTTATTCTGTTTCATTTTATAAGCTGCAAAATGATTTTGTAGCCAGTATTCCTGTCCATGCATGCATTTTCTGACATAAGTATATTTCTCACCTATTAAACTAAACAGAACTGAGAAGGGCAGATAGGTCCTGAACCATTTTTTCTGACTTCTTCTTCTTTACCCCCTCTGTCATGGGTTGATCCTGGCCAGCTGCTGTGCACCACTGCTGCTTGCTCATTACCCCTGCAGAGAATGGGAAGTGCAAAAGAGAGAAGTCTAGTGGTTTGAGATAAATACACTTCAAAAGGTGAAGAAAGAGAAAAGGAACAACCCAAAAGTGATTCAAATACCATCACTCACAACCTTCCACAAGCAGACTGATGTGCAGTGAGTCTCCAACAATGACCACCTCCCCCAAAATCCCCATCCCTCAGTTTTCCCTGTTGAGGGTTCTGTGTGGTATGGAATATCCCCTTGGGCAGTTTGGGTTAGCTGTCCAGGTTGTGTGCCCACCCATCTTCATGCCCACCCTCAATCTACTTGCTATGAAGCATAGAGTGGAAAAAAGAGAAAGTCCTGCTCAGTAGTAGCCAAAACACATGGATGTGTCACCACTCCTTTAAATCAAAAATACAAAACACAGCACCCTACAGACTGCTCTAAAGAAAATGAATTCTGTCCGAGCCAGACCCAGTATACTCACTGTTTTCACTTGGGCAATTGAATTTTCCTAGTATTAATGGCTTCTGCTGTGTGGTTTCTGTCATCTCTCAACCTGCTCTATACATTTGCCTTATCAGCTGCCCCATTCTCTGAAATCCACTACTGCCTTTGCTTTTTCCCTTTTAACTTTTTTTTTTTATTTATTTCCCCACAATGTACAAGACAATTAATGAGCTCCAAACTGAAATTTGGGATTCAGCTTGTAATAAGATAATGCATCCATTTGAATGCATGATGTGAACGTGGTCTTCATTGCAGGCCCTCTTTTATTGTGCATTAGAATGTCAGCATGTGTACTCTCCATAAAAGTTGCTTGTCTGTTCACTGGGAGACTACTTAACCTTAATTCATCTGAAAATGGTGTGTCTGTGGCAGTGTTAAGCTTACCTCAGAAGTTGCAGGAGATTGCTGATAGGGCCAGATGCACAAATCTAATGAGCATCCTTTCAGGTTAGAGTGCCCAGGAGTTCTCATTAAATAAATGGCAGTGGTAGAGGGATGACTCTAAAATGCAAAATGTCTGCTCTGTGCCAACTTGTTAGAGAAAACATTACATGCCAAAGTGGTAGTAAAACAATACCATACTTCAAGTGCAAGTTAGCTTCCAAGCTTATTTCATGAGCTTTATTCTTATATATGGTAGCTACCAGTATGTGCTGATCTGTTGAGAAAATGACACTCCTGCTTTGCCTAGTTAGAAGATGAAATGGAATGAAAGTGTTTCCTGTTAATCATAGAATGATTATGTTGGAAGGAACCTTAAAGATCATTTAGTTCCAAACCCTCTGATATGGGCAGGGACATTTTCCAGTACTCCAGGTTGCTCAAAGGTCCATTCAAACAGGCCTTGAGCACTTACAGTCAAGAAGGATCTTGGAGAACTTTGTTCAAAATGGGATACTGTAAATTTGTTTTTTGACCATTTTGTTTGTGCTATCATCTTACACATTGGTGTGCGGGTGACTTTATGCTTATTTTTAGAAGTTGTATCATTTTATAAGCAGCTGCAGGGAAAGGTTTGAACTTTCTTTGACTGCTCTGCTTATCTGCTTTAATAGGCTTGATTTTCGTTTTTTTTCACTGACAATCTTGCATATTTTTTCAGCAGTTGTTACTTCACAGTTATTGTGGGAACTATAATGGTGAAAATGGGAATAAGGAAGGAGAAAATTATATTTTATTTGTTACCATTGATGTAGTTTTCTTCTTCAGTTCTTTGGGAAACATTATTGGTCTTTAAAAGCATAAGTTTGCATTACAGACCTGATGTCCTTAAAGGTTGTACCCATGGTATTTTGTAAAATAATGTATTGTTTTAAACTTATTTAAAAAGCATCTGGAATCACTTCACCACTAGTCTTTTTGACATCTCACTACTATTAAATGATCATTTTAAGCCATGTTTAAAGAAGAAATTTGCATGTGGTTAAAATATTGGTATGTTGAATTCCATGCCATTGAGATTATTGAATCAGTTGCATATTTGGTGTCTAATGGAAACACTGTGCAGGCCTGGATCACAACCTTGCTCCTGCAGTTCCAGATTTCTGGTTTTCCTTCAGTGAAGGCTAAAATGTTATTCCAAATTGAGGGAGAACAGTCAGTTTATGTTCCTGTAAACCAGCATGGTGGAGGACACAGTGGTTTTCAGCTCAGATCTGTCACGGGACAGGTATGTGAGGGTAGTCAGAGTGAATTTGGCATAGAGAAAGGTGACAAAAATGCAGAACAAATTAGAGTCGGTTCAAGTAGTACAGTATCTAGAAATTAAAGCTAATCAAGCTATAGCTGCATTTTTCTAATATGGCAAGAAAATAAGGAAAAAGTTTAATTTCTGTCAGTCATTTTGATGTTTTGACATTCTGCCTTACTCATTTCAGCCTGGCATTGCTGGGTTTTCCTACTCCTTGGCTACAGGAAATGAAAGTAATTTTAAAAAGCCTAAAACAAAGGAAGCAAAGGAAGTTTGGGGAATACATCTGTGTGCTTAAATAGTGAATATGGGGTTTGGTACCTGGTATTGTAAGTCTGTCTCTCTGACTGTTCCTGGTGTTCTCTCTGTTTGCTGCTGGAAAGTCATTCAATTAAATTGTGCAACCTTTATCCTTGGTTATCAAAGGATCAGAGCTAAAGCTCCAGCCAGGCTGTTGGTATCCAGAAAATCAGAATGTGCCCAGTGCTCTAGAGACACTCTCTAGCCTGTACCTGCTGGAGGTGTTGGATGTGCTGCATTGTGTGGTGCATAGCCTGCATTCAGACATGTGGCACCCACAGACATTGTTTTCATGTGCATCATGTTGTAGCTAGACCTACCCTCTCTGAAATGTTTCTAAAACCTTCTGCAGAGTGTGTAAAGAAACCAGCATTTATATGTGCTCACTTTTCCCTGCCTAAATTGGGCAGTGTTTTTGTGGAAAGGAACCTGCTGTTTAAATAATCAGTGTTTGTTTGTGCTAATGAATCCTGAGGTGAATTAGAAAGAGTAGCAGTATTTAGTGATGCATCATTTTAGTAATTCCAATTAACAAGCATGCAGTTTTTAATCAAGTTCACTGTACTTTGGTAATCATGTCATTCCCTTACTGTTTTCTTAAGCCCAACTTGCTCCTTGTAGTCTCCTTAGCCCTAGATTTTACATTATTTGATTACAAAGCAACTGCCAGTTAAATTTGTAAGAACACTGGAAAATAAGGGAATTATGTCTGTGTGTATTAGATAGGCAAACAGGGGATGTTACAAGATTTGTGTTGGTTCACGGAAGACTTCAGCGGCTTTCCTAGGCTGAAAACTTGGTTTCTTTGGTCACAGTCTCAAGGTAAAAGGGATGGGTCTGATTTTTGTCACATCAGTTTTACAGCACATCTAAGTACCTTTTGTTCTGTTTCACAGAACAGAGAGCAGTGGTTTTCAGTCTTCCCAAAAGCCACACAACATTACCAATGAAAAATGAAGTATCTAGAGCTGTTGAAAGTTTGTATTGTGAAAGTGTTGAGGAGGGAAGTCTTAAGTTTTGTTTTCCTATGGTAATAAATGCTTTAAAAACAAGGGCAAGCGAGATGTTTTTGACGGGATGTGTTTCAGTGGAAAAGCCAGGCTTTGGTTCAGTGTGTACCTGCATTCTTTTTTTGCCCAGAACTGTTCAGAGATCTGCCTGCAGTCAGGATGTGCTTGGAAAATGTTTTTGCTGTGATGACAGTATACTTAGAATAGCTCCTTGGCTGTCTCTACACTGTTACATCTCACATCTTCTGTGAGCTGGCTTCTCCTCCTGTGCATTTATGCCATGCACTGCAGAACTCCAGTGGCTCACTGGATTTGGATTCCTCCTTGAAAAAGTGGGAGCTGCCACTTAATATCTCCTCACCCTTCAAAGACCTAAGGAGTTCTGTGCTACAATTAAATTAGATCCATCAGTGCCTTGATGACAACAAATTACAGCATTCAACAGACTGTGCAATATCTGTTCTCTTAAAAACAATCTTGGATTTCACTTAGGCTATAAATTGAATCCCCTACAGCTATACCTTCTGAGCTTTCAGGGTGCTGTGGAAAAGCTTACACTGCTTCTCTGAAAAAACTGGAAAAATAAAACCTTGCTTCTTACAGTGTGACCTTTCTATATTATTGAAGGGTGAATGCAAGCTAAGCTTATTTCTTCCATCTAAAATAAATAGGAGTGCTTGCAAGATCGAGTGAAAATATCTGTGGACAATTTTAAGAAAAATCTCTTCTAGGTAAAAGGTATCATGGTAGCCTGTTAGATGGCAGCATTATGTTTTCTAGCACTATACATACTTAAAACACAGAAGGAGATGAGAAAGCTTCTCCCCAAATGCTAATTTTAGGGAGGGGCTAAGAAAAAATGATCACTACTTGGTTGAAGTTCCACTGTAGCAGACAGGCTGGCAAATATGCTGTGTGTACCTGTTCCAGATGTAACATAGTTTGTTAGCTGTTACAGTAATAAAATTATCACAAAGATTTGTGACATGACAATGAATTCAGAAGACTGAGTTTGCTTGAGTATTTGTACTCCAAATGTAATTTTATTTAAACACGTTTACACTCTGCTATCTTACTGATGCATCTGACTTTCCTTAAACAGAATGAAGATGGGTTAGCAGAATTCTTTGAAAATGTGGTAAACCAAACCCAGATGAAGCCAAAGAAAGTGATCGGCTGGATTCTAAAAGATCTGCTCGGTTATTTGAAACAGCATTCCCTTACTGTAAAGGAAAGGTCAGACTTACTGATTACTTCCATGGTGAAACAGAAGTAATCCCTTTTTTATGTGCCATGAATAGCATCTGTCACTCCATTGCTCACTTCTGCTTTAGTGGCTATCTGTGAACCTCGTTACACTAGGCAGAACTGCCTCGGCCTTGGTGCTGTTGTGCTGAATGAATTTAACCAAATGCCTTGCAGAGAAGAGGACCGTGTGGTTAGGAGTAGTAATCAGAGTCCTCCTTCTTTGGAATATGATAAAGGGGAGGCATAATCAGGCAATCAAAACCAAAGTTGAACATAGAGTATCACAAGAAAAAATACTAGCTTGTCATGCTAAACTGTGTGATCTTCAGGCAAGCAAAGTAGCCTGGATATATTATTTGACCTTATTCTCTGAGGTAACTTCTGCCCCCTTTTTTCCTAGCCCAGTCAGTTCTGTTCTCCTGGCTGACATTCTGAACCTTCTAGAAAAAAAAGAAATTTCTTCTACAGCAGCAAAGCAGGTCAGTACCTTTTTCATTTCACTGTACTTTGAATCTGTGACTGCTTACTACATATGCTTAGCAATTTTATAATCAGTGTATGTCAGCTGTGTTAAAAGGAAATTACTTAGAATGCTGATGAAGGATACAGTTCGTATCTACTATATACATAAAACAGATGAAATTGCCTGTGTGTATATAACTTTAAAGATACATCTGCATATTCAGTGTTAGAACGGGGCACAAGCCAAATACTAGATTTAAGCTATGTGAACTGAAGTCAAGTCAGCTAACTAAATCTTGATTCTGAACAGGCCAGACACTAGATGTCAATTTCATAGTTTGAGTCAGACCTGAGTGAAAGGTCAGTGGGAGCTAATCCATCACTGAGAGTATCAGTTACTAGTTAGTAAGTGACAGTAAGGTCTGTGTTCCCAAGTATTAGCATGGGGAAAGGGATGCATTTCCCCTGAGTGTAGTCACAAAAAAGCATTCTGTTTTCATGTACCCCTGAGTCAAAAGTGGAGAGGTCTGGTCTGTCTTTATCTCTGCATCTTTGAGCAAGTGCTATCAGGAGCCTTTCAAGCAAGTACTGACAGTAACACTGGTTTCTCCCTCTTTTTAAACATGACCTTGCTTAGGACAGTCTGAAAAATTGGCTCTTGAGGATTCATATCTAAAATTGTGAACTCCTTGTGGTGAGAATGGTGATTGCTGTGTCTATAGACAAAGCTCAGAGGGTTTTTGTGATATGGAGTCATCTGTCACTTGCCTTAAATCGTTGCCAGCTCCTTTATATGGAATGTGTTGTCTTTTCAGATTCACTGTTATCCTTCTCAGGTGTTCATTGGTGAAACTGCTTATGAAGATATTTAACTTGCAATGAAGATATTTAACTTGCCTTGTCTGCTCTCAAGCTTTTAACACTCTGAAATACACAGAACAGGTTTCCCTCTTCCTAGCACATAGTGATTTAATCCAAGTACAACTCTGGAATAGTCAGTTTACTTTTTTTAAAATTATTATTATAAAGCAAGTGTAACTGTTGCAAATGTGGCTCTTTACCCTACTTGGAGACGTTTAAACTCCTGGTTTGTGGTTTTCCTTTTTGGAGATGCTTGTTGTTCTTAATTAAGTTGTTCTTGTTGCTGGTCTGCTGCTCTGAATAGCCAGCTGCGTATGACAGGAGTCATAAACAAGTATTTTAGTGCCTGACTACGGGCATGTGCATTTGGAAATTTTGGACTGGAAAAGTGAAAGCGTCAAAAAAGGAGAGAAAGTATTAATAGGAAAAGCACTGGAATGCAGAGCAGTTCTGTGCCTTCGGGATGATGGCACACCCATCAGTTTGGTCTCTGTGTTTGAAAGGGAAGCTTCAGAACTCCAGCCTTAACTCTTGGCTTCCTCGGACATAGAGACAGGGTGCTAATGCTCTCCTAAGGGAGTTTCTGGCCCTGTGCTGTATTTGTGTGCCAGCACTTCTGACAGGTTATGAAATGTCAAGAATTTCAGAGATGCTTTTCTTGTTTAATTACCAACTGCCTGTAATGCGCGTGTTGTCCTCGGTGTTCTGAAATTGGACACAGAGAAATAACAGTACTGTTTGCCATCACCGAGTGATGCTGTCAAACTGCAGAAAGCTTGCCACATTTAGAAAAGTATTTTGGTAATTTGGTTGCCTGGATGTCGGAAGAATAACAAATGTTTGTAACAGTTCTCAGCAGTAGGCAGAGATACTGGATGGCCCGAGGGCAGAAAGGGCTATATATACACAACAGCAGATGAATTGCAGCACGTGGGGTGGGGAAGAAGGAACTGCAGTGGCAGAGGCAGATCCAACAAGAAAGGGTGGAAGGGTTTGATGGGGTGAGCACAGACATGCCTGCACACACATGCTCGCTGCTGGAAGCTGTTCACAGCTTAAATTTTTAAAGAGGTTTTGTGCTCTGTCTCTGCTGCATAAGGCACTAAAACAGGCAGATAAAAGCTGTGAGCGCTGACTGTAGACACAGAACATTGTATGGCAGGATGCATATGGCAAGGAAAGGGCACTGAGTGCTTACATAATTACCACTTGGGTAATTACAGAGCTCACGCCCAACTTGCTGTCAAATATAGCATCCTACTCCAGAGGTCTCCGAAGGCGTTTCGGATTGGTGTGCCTGTGCAAAGGGGAGCAGCTTCCAGCTCTTTTGTTATTTTTATTTTTTAAGCGTGTCCTGGATCAGGGGACCTGCAGGGGCAGGTGCTGTTCCTGACCCCAGAGGCACCCTTTTTGAGTCCACAGTGGGAGGTGCCAGTGCTTGCCCACCCAGGGCTGTCAGCAGTCTGATGGGTTCTCCCCATCAGGCCCAAGCCAGGGCCTTGGTTTTCCTTTGCAGGGCTGTCAGTGAGTACACCCCTGGCATAAGGGGCCTGCCCTTGAGTTAGAACACTGTGGGAGGAGGCTGCTTCCTGGGCCAGGGAATCAGAAACTTGTCCCTGTTGCTGAGAGCCATGCTGGAGTTTGTCATGCTGGAGTTTGATCAAGTATGGGTTTGGTGATCAGGTAGTGAGGTGGATCAGGAACTGGTTGAAAGGAAGGAGTCAGAGAGTTGTAGTCAATGGGGCAGAATCTGGTTGGAGGTGTGTGACTAGTGGAGTCCCTCAGGGGTCGGTACTGGGACCGGTGTTGTTCAATATCTTCATCAACGACTTGGATGAGGGTATAGAATGTACCCTCAGCAAGTTTGCTGATGACACTAAGCTGGGAGGAGTGGCTGACACACCAGAAGGCTGTGCTGCCATTCAGAGAGACTTAGACAGGTTGGAGAGTTGGGCAGGGAGAAACAAGATGAAATTCAACAAGGGGAAGTGTAGAGTTTTGCATTTGGGGAAGAACAACACTATGTCCCAGTATAGGTTGGGGGCTGACCTGCTGGAGAGCAGTGTAGGTGAAAGAGACCTGGGGGTCCTGGTAGACAAGAAGATGCCCATGAGCCAGCAATGTGCCCTTGTGGCCAAGAAGGCCAATGGCATCCTGGGGTGCATTAGAAAGGGGGTGGTCAGTAGGTCAAGAGAGGTTCTCCTCCCCCTCTATTCTGCATTGGTGAGGCTGCACCTGGAGTATTGTGTCCAGTTCTGGGCCCCTCAGTTCCAGAAGGACAGGGAAGTGCTTGAAAGAGTCCAGCGCAGAGCTACTAAGATGATGAAGGGAGTGGAACATCTCCCTTATGAGGAAAGGCTGAGGGAGCTGGGTCTCTTTAGTTTGGAGAAAAGGAGACTGAGGGGTGACCTCATCAATGTTTTCAAATATGTAAGGGGTGAGTGCCAGGGAGATGGAGTTAGGCTTTTCTCAGTGGTGACCAGTGATAGGACAAGGGATAATGGGTGTAAATTGAAGCATAGGAGGTTCAAGTTGAATATTAGAAAAAATTTTTTTACTGTAAGGGTGACAGAGCCCTGGAACAGGCTGCCCAGGGGGGTTGTGGAGTCTCCTTCACTGGAGACATTCAAAACCCGCCTGGACACGTTCCTGGGCGATGTACTCTAGGTGGCCCTGCTCTGGCAGGGGGGGTTGGACTAGATGATCTTTCGAGGTCCCTTCCAACCCCTAGGATTCTATGATTCTATGATTCTATGAGTTCATCAGGGATCTGTAGCAGGCTGTGGAGCAGAGCAGACCCCAAGTCTTGTTTGCTTCTGCAGTTGCACAGGTCACCCACATAGAAATAACTTCAGCAGACCCACTCCGCCCCCCTTCTTTAAAGTAGATAGCAGGGAAATGAGTACAGTACACAAACCTAAACGGAACCATCTGCTTTGACAATTATGGCTATACAGTCTGGAGGACTGGACCCAGCCTGCCCCTCACTTTTGTCAGAGGCTGAGGGACAACTGCCAGACGTCGAGGCTTCCGTCACTGGAAAGGAGAGATGCCCCCAGGACTGACTGGAGTGGCTCTGCCTGCTGCTCCCCTCCCACCCTTGGCAGCAAATGGCTGCAGATAGCATTTCCAGTTGGAGCCTTCTCAGGCACAGCAGTCAGTTGGCACGTTCACCAGGTGCAAAGTGTTTGATATGGTGCCCGTGGCAGCCAGACGTGTAAGTCCGATTAATTCATCTTGACCAAGGGTTTGCTGCTGTGCCTGGGTAGGTGGTGCACGCAGAACATCATTAAAATCTAATCACGCTCAGGCAAAAATCAATAGTAGAAACTACTGAGATTTCAGTAATGGAAATGAGGCCTGAGATTCTCATTTTGGCTCTGGAGACTTCATAATTTGATCCTCCTGTTCTGGAGCAGGCAGTTTGTGTAGATGAGTTGAAATCATTTTTTAAACTGCTTTCTTTAGATTCGTACTCCTTGCCAAGTGGAGAAACACATTTTTAAAAGTGCATCGTTGACAGGTCTTGGCCACATTGCTTTCTGCTTTCCTACATACCTGTAAACAAGCAAGGGCCTTGATAACATTGTTGCTCTACAAGCTAAATGGAGATGCTTGTTACCCAAATAGAAAAGTACACATGATGCAGATGTCACAGGGAAAATCTGGTGCCCTCAAGGTTTGTAATGGGCAGGCTCTTCTCAGTGCCAGGAGATATTTGGCATAGAAATAGCAGGGAATCAGATCTGGATCTCTTGACTGTCAAGCTGTCCTCCCCCTGATCTAAGTCAGCCTGATGTACGAGTTGCTTCTGGGTAACTCTGCCATGGTTGGCTGCCTAGATTTTGTTTGTTGCAGATTTTCCCCTCCTGCAGCCTGTGGCATCCTGCTTGAATACATACCAGTCCTAAAAATCACATCTGTCTTCTTCCAGGAGAGTGATTTGGCTTATTCACTGCCCAGCCCCTGATTTGTGTAGCCCTTCAGACATTCCAGGATGTTTTGCTTGGCTTGTGGGCTATGCTGTGCAGAGAGGACAGGGCTCTTTCTGAGGAGTGACCCTCCTGTGCCTCCTGGAGGCCTCCAGGACAGAGTTTGCTGCCTGGTCCCTCAGGCAGGGAGCAGGAGGGAGGTGCTTGAGGTAGCAATGGAGTGCAACAACAAAAAGGCAAGCAGGAGGCAGGTTTAATCTCTGTTTGGTGTATTTCTTTCTAGGGGTATTCCAGGTAGCACTGGCACGATGATTTTTAAGTACTGTACTAGAAGGAAGATCCTGTAGAAGACACCATGTACTGCACCGATTTATTTAGATATAAACAGCTGAAAGCTTTACTTACAGTGCTTGTAACTGGCTGCTTATCAGTAGCTTTAATATTGTAATATGCCTTTAACCCTCTTACAGGGGAAGAAGACAAGATGTAGCTGCCACAATACAGCTGTGTGTCATTACACTCTCTCAGGGTCTCCAGCAGAGTGATAAGATCCCATAAAAAGCTTTGGAGTACCACTGAAAAACAAATCTCTTCCAGGAATTTTGTCAGTGCATGGCTCTTAAATACCTGTTGTGGCTATGAAATTGCTTAGCTGAAGGTCTTTTGTACCAGAAAATTCTCCATGCTGGAGAAAATTGCCGGGGGAGTTAAGATACCATCCCACGTGTGTCATTTTTCCTAAGCTGTCTTGCTGCCCTGCTCATTATTTAGCATGCAGGGCTAAATAATCATCTCATCTCCCCATCCCAGCCTCTTCTTCATCCTGCAATGAGTATTTAATGCTGAAATTTTGACGTGACATCCATTTCCATACTGGTACACAGCAATGGCCCAAACATACAATTACATCTTCAGCTCAGGCTGGAGCACAAGCAGCTGTTTTAATAAGGGTTCTTTTCTCTCCTCCCACAGCTCTGAAATAAGAGCAAAGGGAATGCAGAAAATGACTGCCCAAGGAAATTGTTTTTTTATAAATGTTCTCTTCTCTCAAGTTTATTCCAGGGCAACAGCCCTGCTACAGCATAGGAAAACACGCTGGCGTTAACAAGTGATTATTCCAGAGGCTTGGGTTCACCCAGCATTCCAGGAGCTGGAGGTGATGCATAGGTGGGCTGGAGCTGCTGCATTCATTCTGCTCAGCACTATTTTTCTTCTGCTTTGTCATATGTGTCCTCATTACAGCTTCCTGATGAGGACTGGTAATGGGACGAGTTACCTGGGACTGGAGTCGGTACAACAGTCAGCTAATCGGCAGTGGGCAGGCAGAGACATTTCTCAAAGGCAGTGAGTTTCTCAGGCAGCTCCTGTGAATCATGTGAGATGAGTGCTGCTGGAGGAGCAGCCTTGCAGTCACTGACAGTCTCTGCCCTGGTGTCCCCCTCTCCCAGAGAGGGAGCAAGGGGCTTGGTGCAGTGAGGTCCAGGGGGGGCCTGCATGCCCCAAAGTTCTTTGGAGAGGTGGCTTGACTGGTAGCAGTGAGCAGCTCCTGGTACAGCAGGCTGCAGAGCACTGGCTGGCAACCAACCATTAACCTGCACTCAGGCACTGAGTGAATGTGTGTTTTCTTATTTCAGGGTGTAGAAAAGGAGGGAGGGTACAAGAGCTCTTTGAGCGAGACACGGGATGAAATCTTGGGTTCATTCACATCAAGACCATCTGCTCTTGCTGTAACTAAAATCTGGGTTCTTGGGTCAGTAACTGAAATACTGCTTTTCAACAACACTGACACCTCAAGGCACTTACCTTCCCTACTCATTGTGATTTTTCAGGTGCTTGCAGAATTGTGGAAAGGTGAAGGGAAGAGTCCTCTTGAAATTGTTAAAGAAAAGAAACTTGAACTGATACAGGATCAAAAAGAGCTTGAACGGATCTGCCAGGCGGTGATTGATGGACAAGAAAATGAGGTGATTATGGTGGTGCTGGGAAGCTTGTGCACTATGGAAGTCTGTGGCACTAAAAAGGGAGATCAAATGGCCTTTTTCTTTTTTTTTTCCCTTTTTGATTGGCATTGAGCTTTAGAGCCAGTATAGGAGTATTAAAGATGCTGTTCAGTTATTATCAAGCTTTTCTTCTCCTTTTCTCCTCCTAAGTGTTTTCTTTGGAAATTGAAGTATACACAAAGTGATCAGCAGAAAAAATTACCAGTCTGGCTGCTACATTAAGTCATTCTGAGAGACCATAAAAATTTAATGCAGGATAGCAAAACTGTGGGGCTCTTTCCCTTTTCAGCTATACTGCCATTAACCTGACCTGGCCACCCGGACACATAACTGATTTTTATTTCATCTGTTGGGATATTAGGGCAGCACTGTTAAGCTGTTCTGAAGCTGGAGGTTGAAGTTGCCTCCAGCAAGGCATGCATTAGTTATGGAATTAGAAGCTGGTGAGGCAAAAATGTTACTTGCAGCTGTCTCTCTTTGCCGTGTCCCCATCTCTCTCCACTGCCAAAAAGACAGTCTAGCTGGATCTCCTGTCTGGCTGTGGGACAGGGAGGTGCCAGACCCCCTGTGGCAATGGCATCAGTGGCATCAGAGCTGCTGCTGGGCTGTGGCAGCAGCACAAATGCTGCAGTAGGAAAGATGGGGTTTTGGCTTTTCCCCATCTCCTTGGAAGGACATTCAGCAGACCGTGTGGTTCATCAGTCTAATAAAGTCCAAGCCAGGAAGGAGGGAAAAAAAATCCCCTCAAAATGTTGCTCATGAGGGGAAGAGTAGGAAGGGATCTTGACAGTCTAAAATCTACTATATAAAAAGCAAAATGAAAACAAGTGCTTTTATGTTCTCTGGAGCAAAAATGCAAAAGCCAAAGTGAATAGCTTACTTCTAATATAAACATTGTCTAGATACATTTGCCATTTGGAAAAAAACATTAACATCTTTTGAGAACAATACCACCCACCCAGATCTCATTGGGGGATGCTAACAGCTCTGCAAGAGCTTTTGATGAGGAAAATGAGCTTGCAGTAGGTCGGCGTGACCTCTATCAGACTGAGTCATTTGCAGAGCCTGATAAAAGCTCTGCTGTATTTTCAGACTGATACAGAAGCACAAGTGTGGATAGAAAGACCATTAGAACTGATTGGGAAGTGCAGAAGCTGGAGGTCCATAACTACACTGCCATTTCAATAATAATGCTTTGGCTGAGAATGAATTCCTCTCTGTTTTCCACTGTTTTAGTCAAGCCCAGTACAGCAGAATGGCCTCGCTTCCCTACTTTCTCCAGGTGATCTTTCACCAGGACAAAAGCTGCTCTAATTAACTGCTTTACATTGCTGTGAGAGCTTACCTTACAGGGGGGAAACATCTGCCTTACTTTTTGGTAGTAACTTGCTTAAAATTAACCAACTTACAAAAAGTTGCTCAAGCCAACACTGACCACGTTATCAGAATGCAGTATCTGGATTGCACTGTGTTCTCCTGCACCATGCAGGTAATTTTTAGCAGCTCAGAAGTAATGAGTCCTTTCCATATTGTGCCATTCAGGAGAAGGTTTTAGACTGCCAATAATTCGGATACTGTAATGAGCAGCAATATTTGCATTTGTGCTTCGGATTGGCACAGTGGGTGGTTCATATGTTTGCAATCCTTCCCTTAATATCTGAAAACATGGCATCCTGTTGAGTTGACACTATCGTGTTTTGCCCAGTAGCTCTGAAAACGTAGAGAATGTCTTTCCTGCCACATGAAGGAAGAAAAAGTCAGTCTCATTTTTTTCTGTCTCTTTTCCAGGAAGCTGCTGTTCAAGTTGCAGACACTGTTGAAATCCAGAAGTGTTTTCTGACTTTTTCAATAAGAGGAGAACTTCCTATTAGTTTTAAAGCCCTGCTGCTGCTGGAGGGACTTGCTGGTGTCTCATGGGAGCAGAGCAGGAGCAGCTTATTGCAAAACTTTTTATAAATAACATTTTAGCCCAAAATACAGTATTCGACCACAATAATCCAAAGGACAAAAATATTCATACCTTGGCTGTGAATGAGTGAAAATGTTCAGGTTTACTATAACAGTGTTTCTTTTCTTTCTTTAAAATTTTTTTTTTCTTTTTCTTTTCTTTAAAGGTTATGGCAATAAAAGCAGGAAATCTAAAAGTCCTAAATAAGTTAATTGGCTTGGTACAGAGAGAAACACAAGGACGATCCAATCCTGTTCTGGTGAAGCAATTATTAGAGAAGAAGCTCTCACTGTAGCCTCAAGAGAAAAGTCTCTTCAGAAAACAAGTGCTTCCTTCTGGCTGGTTCACTTCAGATGAACTTTGATGCTTCCTCCTCTACCAGCGGGCTTGTTGGTTTTACTTCAAGCAGCATTATGTTCTGTCCCTCCCCGGGTGTATCAGCCAATGGCAGATGAACAAAAGCACAGGAGGAGGTGATGCAGCCATTTGCATCTCCCTCCCTTCGGTGTGGCATTCAGAAACGTGGTTTCCATGCAGCCAAGGGAAACAGTTTTCCAGAGGTGCCTGTGAATATGCAGAGAGCTGAAAGCTGCACTGGTGAGTTTTGTAATAGAGCAAGGGTAAACTCAGCTTGGCTAGCATCCTGTCTGTGAGGGGAAATTCACTCATCTTGAATGAAAATCGGCTGGTACACACTAATAACCTCACTAAAAATTAGTGTGAACTTATTAATAATAACAATTAAAACACCCTAGCAGTAATTAAGATGACCACGTGTGCCTCCCTGCCAAGCAGAAGGGGAAAAACTGTCCACTGCTCTCATTCTTTCTGGTTCCTAAGGGACAGGGAAAAGATGAGGTCAGTAGCTGCCTAAGTGCCTGAGGCTGGCTAACAGGTCTGAGTGCCTCCATGTAGGAATTAGTGTCAAATTGTTTGCTCACCTGCTCCTTCCTATGTACCCAAACATCTGCTGTGCCTGCTCACAGCTCAGTTCTGAAGAGTGCCCGTGGGGTGTGTGCTTGAGCCCTTCCAAGGGTCACATCCCCTGCAGGCCTGGGAGGTTCAGCACAGCAGAGGAGCTTCTGCCGGCCCCACCATCTCCAGAGGGAGGAGTCACACCTTTCTCTTATGCAGTAGCTCACTGAAAGAAACATTTGTTCTGGGTTTTTTTTTTTGTTTGTTTGTTTGTTTGGTTTTTTTTTTTTCCTCTGGCATGTGACTTTCTGCTGTCACCTGGAACTGCACCACTTTGTGGAAGGAATTGAACATGCATTGGCTTACCAAAACTCATCTGGGTTCCAAGGTCTCCTCCACTACTTAATCCTAAGGAGTATTTTATGCTGCTTTTTTAATACCTGCCATTTTTCAGCTCCTAACTTTAAATACCCACAGAAATCCAGGGTCCTAGAGGTAACGTCCCAGCCCCAACCCACTTAGGCTGATCAAACCTAAGGAAACACAACTAGAGTCAGCCTATCAAAATTACAATTATTAGGGAAAGAAATCTCATTTAGTACCAGTAGTTTGAAGTTCTTAAATCTCCTCTAGAGGCTGCTAAGCCATACACTATAAAGATCACATTTACCTCAGACCTCAGAGATATTTCTTGAAAATGTTCTTCAGGGTACACCTGCAGGGCAGATGTTGGCAGAAGTGTGCAGCAGGTGTGGCCCTGGGATTTCAGTCATCCTTTGCAAATGAGGTGCTTGCAACACTACTTTAAACTAGGGTGCTGGCAGTTCACCCTCCTGAGTATGTCTGTACAAATTGGCTCATTGTTCAAGTGAGAACTCTTAATTAGAAAGAAGGGAGAAAAAACAAACAAAAACCCCAACCAAACGTAGTTTTCAAATACATATAATGAATAAAATGTATACACATTATTCACATAAAAATAACTTTACAATGCACAGTTCATACAGATGAAAAAAAGTAGTAATGTGGTTGCAATCAAAAAATGTGACCTCCAGAATCTCCTCAAAAAACTTCATGACTTCCATGTAACCTGACAGTCAAACAAAGGATTTTACTGTCACTTTTCACATAATGAGCAGTACCATTTTTATATACAGTGGTGTGAGTTTTCAGGTATGTAATTTAGCCAGTAAAGGTTTAGATCAAGCAGTAAACTTTAAATTTTGGAACTCTGTTCAACTCTTGCCATGGCAGCAAGAAATGGAAAGGCACAAGGTCTTCTGCATGAAATTTTTAATCTTAATTTAAAGGTACTCCCTCAGTTTAGAAAAAACCTGATTGTTCCCAGGAGGTAGTCCTCCAAGGTTGATGCTTTTTGTTGCACAGCTTGATGCTGCTGTGCCAAGTTTCCCCTCAGCTGTAGTGGGTGTCTCTTAAAAAAGAGAAAGCAAACCAGTGATGTATTTGGAAGAGTATTAAGTTGTAGTTAAAAGAAAGAAGAATCTCCACACTGTAGCATGGCTGCTGCTGGTAAATGTCTTTTTAATGGCTGCTTCTTCTTAGCCACTCTTTTCCTATGCAATTACACTTTGCTAATACAGTACAAAACCTGTTAAAAATAACAAGCCAAGTTCTACATGAGTACAGTGTTAAATCTTTAAATGGATTTACAGCAAATCTCAAACTATTTTCACATCCACCTGCCAGATGCAATGGATAGCAAGAAAGATTAAAAAGGAATAATTGTAATATTCTGTCCCTTCTAGGGAAGGGAAAGAGCAGCTATAGTCTATAAATTTTGTACTATATTATGAAACAGTCACTTCAAAAATTTTTAAAGAAATCTTTTGCAGACGCACACAAAATGTAAATTTCTTTCTGATAGAAAGAAGTGGTTTGGGTCAAATGAGATCAAGATGATGAATCATGTTAACATTTGTGGAGGTACCAAACTCAAAGCAGTGGTAGCTGGCAGTGCTAGGAATGAGCAATGAGAAAACTCTGCAGGGCCAGCTAACATTGCTCCCACCATGGAAGCCTTTAACTCCTTGGTCACCTTACACCATTTTGATTGAACCAACACAACCAGAACACCAGATCCTTTCGTGCCTGCCAAGGGCTGATACAGCAGCCTAAATACAACCACCACCTTCCTCTGTGTCTGAAATGGAGCTAAAGGCAAATTATAAATACTCCACAAGTGACCTCTGTACTGCACAGAGCAGCTTTGGTTTATATTTGCATAGCAGCAGTCAGTGGAGCACATTGAAAGAAGCAGAAGCCTCAAGGAATTTAATACCTGCTATTGTAGAGACAAATTAAAAAACCCATAGGCCAAGTAGATCTGCAAGATAAGAGGCAGAGCCTGACTACAAAGTGTTCAATGTCAGAACATTTTGCAGACCAGGGTGCTGTTTTAAATGTGGTTGAGGCAAGGCTAGGAACCCAAGAATGAAGATTGAGGCTTTGACCCCAACTTGCAGCTCTTGCTTAGCTACACGAGCACTCCCGGATCTGCTGATTGCAGATGCCATCTGTGCAACAGCATCAGGCAGGGTGAGTTAAGGACAGTTTCGTGCAGGTTTTCAGCAGTAACTGGCCACAAACAGAGGGCCAAGGAATATGCTCACAAATTAAAAGCTGTCACCAGACACTGTCATGACAATCTCATCCACTTGTCGCTGGGAGTCCTTTAGGAGGTCACTCCTGAGGGTGGAGAGATGATACTGTCTGTGTAACTGAAGTATCCCATAGCTGAGGCTGCAGAAGAGGAGAAGAAAGCTGTCTAAAAAGATGCTGGCAATGCTGAAGCAGCGAAGAAAGAATTTCTAGCACTCAGCCTTGGCTGCAGAGTTTAATTTTAACTGTGTTAAAAATAGAAGCATATGATAGGAACCTTAACTAAAAAAATTACAGCTAGAGTATTCACGCTGCAATTTTGCTCCAGCCCCTTTTCACTCTGCTTCTGCAGCCTGGTGTCAGTGTACTCTGATGCTCTCATTTCTGCTCTGAGCAGCCTTCTACCTACACACTCTCACAACCACCGACCTCAGCACCACCTTCTCAGTGATTTATGGCCTTATGTGTATGTTCAACATGTAAAGCGTGTATTTTTTTCATGTAAAGAAAAACAAATTGGGTTTTACTCAACACTCTCAAAACTGTGTGAGGGAGCAGATGGAACACCATGCTGCTGGTCTCTTTGTCCTTGTTGCCTGCATCTCCCTTGCAATGCTGTTTACAAATACTTCAAAGTTCATTGGATTCTGCTTCATAATAGCCACATAAAACCAAGCTTCAGCAGATAGGAGGTCAAGAGATTCATCAGCCTGAGTGCTCAGAAGCTTACCTGCATTGCACTGGCTGCTGAGTGCAAGTCATCCCCTCAGAAGCTACAGACTTTCAGGTTTGAGTTGCCATGACCTGTAATTTGCTGAGCCTTTTCTTGCCCATTGTGATGGCAAATTTAAGCTCCACGTAGAAGACTCCCTGCTCCAGGCCAGATCAGTAACTGAGGATGACAGCAGCAGGAACACAAATCCACCAGGAACGCTTCTTGTCTTCCGGCTGTGCTCCAACACACACCCCACATCAGGATGTACAGCCTGAGTTTGGGCTGCAGTAAAGCAAAGGTACAGAAATGCTCAGGTGTTGCCATAAGGCAAGAAAGATGCAAAAGAAGAAGAGTGAGCAGCACAGCTGTGTGTGGTCCTAGTGGGTACTGACTGAGTCTTCCCCAGGACCACCCCAGTCCCAGACCCTTAAGGTCTCTCATACTGTGAGCAGGCATTTCACTGCAGCATTTGCTGAGCGGTTGTATGTACCGCCCTGACGTTTGTTGTTCCTCCCCTTTACCTGTGTGTGAGGTCCAACTCAAGACCCTGCAAGTGACTCCATCTCACCTGCTGGCTTCCCCCCCTCCAAAAAAAAGACTGGTGACCGTCCTATGTTACCCCAGCACATACATAGGCAGCGATTATTTCATTCCATGTCCACTTCCTTCTCACCCCACCCTTAGAGAAAAACCCAGAGCTGTGTTCAGGACTCAGAGCTGCAGAGGCTGTGCTACCATGCACCAATCCTGACAAGAACATAGAAGGCCTATGGCTTCACTCCCTCCACGTACAGGTATTTTGTATAAACATGAAGCAAAGTTTCTCCTGACGTGCTTGCATCAGCCACAGCTTTAATTATCCGAAGTTTACACTCACTAAGCAGGCATAACCATCAGGAAGTTTTGTCGTGACTTCTCATTTTTAAATCTTGAGAGGCCACATTTTCAGCCTGGTCTTTGAGGCCATGAGGTTTATCACGCTGAAGCTCAAAAACTGATGTTACAACTCAAGTTTTACAACAGATGCTGGTCAGAGTTGTCAAGACCAAGCTGCACTTGAACACCAAGAGACACCTTGAGTAACATGAGCACTTGGCCCAAGCTGCAGCAAGGGATACCGAGACCCAGAGCCGCTCCCTCTGCTGTGAGGACGGGATGGGATTTCATCTGAGCTCTGGCCAGACTGACACAGCAGCACTGAGCTGGACATACTTCAGTTGTCTTGGATTTGACTCATCCATGTTATTTTTTGGTCTAAATCCAAGGTAGTTATTTTTGAAGCAGACTGCATTAAAATACAGCCGCTGTAGAACTGGCTTCATAAGAAATGTAAGTTTGACGGGATTTAGTTCACAATACATAATTGTATGCAGGCAGCCTGCTGAAGCACCAAAGAAAGTTATTTGGTTAAGAAATGCAGCCTTTGCACAAAAGTTCCATTAGGGCTTTTAGCCCAGAGACTTCAGTCTTATTTTAATCCAGCTGCCACACAAGAACCATTATAATCAATGAAAAAAAAAAAGATTCGCACAGTCAGCAACAACATGCCCACTAAGTACCTACACATTTGAGAATCCAAGTAATGTTCCCATTCATAAACAAGAGGCTTCCAGCTGAGCATATAATGAGAAGTACATTGATGCTGGGTCATGACAAGTTTAGAAAAGGTGGGAGCCCCTAAAAAATAAAGTACCTGTAGTCAGAGTTGGGCTTTCCCCACCACCAAGTCACTGGAAGAGTGTTGCATGCTGTAGCTGGCTGTGGTCAGGCAGCTGGCACCACCATCAAATTATCTGAATACCTGTTTGTGCAAGTCTGATGCCCCTTTAACAAGGAGCAATTTTTTTTACTCTCCTTTGCACAATTCTGTCCCAACACAGGACACAACAGTTCTGTCCCCTTGGACAGTTACCAGAGGACACTCATACTCATTTTTCAAGTTGGCTAGGAGCTTTTTCTTTAGGGTCCCTGATAGATCAGAGCAACACAAATGTAAATTCTTACTGCACTTCAGGCAGAGGTAAGTGCCCCCTGCTAATCTGCGGTGCTTTACCTTCGGTTTGCTTATTAACGTCAGCAGCCTGAGTGTCTCCTCTCTCCCTTCCTGCTGGTAATGCTCAAAAGGTTCAAGGAAGAACATCCTGTAATTATCTAAATCGGATCTGGACACAGCAGCAGCATTGCTGTACTGAGCCCCAGCTATCTGAGTTCAAAGAAAAGAAAGAGGAAAATCCCTGTATTCTACTTATAACCGCAGATGCAGTTTAAATGTCATAAATGTAATAGGAGACATCACAAAAACTGCAGGCATGACATGGCAATTTCAGTAAATACAGCACACTAAATTGCTTATTAAATCAAGCTGCCCTCAAACAGGAGCTGTGGCTACAAATTCAAATGGCACAATGACATAATTTAACAGTACCAAATCACACCGCACCTCTCCTTTTCTTCTGAACCCTGAGATTTTAGAGCTTCTTACAAGAAGCTAAAAAAACCTTCCTGAAGCAGAAAACCTACGAGACAAAAGCAGAGTGCACAAAAGGGGAGGGAACGTGGCCACGCCGTGCTGGATATTAAACTTCTCTTGCTAAATAGAACTTAACCTTCCCAGCTTCAACTCTTGGGCTCTGCAGGATGCAGTCAGTTTGTTTGCAAATGTTTTGCTCCCAAGGAGCGAGCAGACCACTTGGGCACTGTGCCCAGGCCAAAGAGCGATTCCAACAGTGCTGGTAGCAGAAAAGCTCTTTGGGCTTGCTGCCTATCCAGTCCTGCCCCCATTCCATAGCACAGCCCCTGCCCGTGGCCAAAGCTGACCCCAGGCACCCTGCGTTTTCTCCCATTCTAGGAAATTCACCGACCTTACTGTAAAGATCGAATTGCATCTGAATGGCAAATGCACTAAGCGGGTAGGGCGGCACGACAGCACTGAATCCATCAGGCTTTTTACAAAGTGACAAGCCCCACTGAAAGTGGAAAAAAAGTAATTTAGGAAATAGATACCCTGAAGGATAGATCTGGGTGTGCCGGTGGGAGGGAAGCCCATGCCTGCTGCTGGGAATTTTCTCGTCTCCGAGGAATACTGCTGAGAACAGAAGCTCTCATTGCTGTTCATAGAATCATAGAATCATAGAATTAGCCGGGTTGGAAGGGACCTCAGAGATCATCAAGTCCAACCCTTGACCCACCGGAGCAGTTGCTAGACCATGGCACTGAGTGCCACATCCAGTCTTTTTTTAAATGTCTCCAGGGACGGAGAATCCACAAAAATGCTCACCGGGCAGACCATTCCATTGCCTGATCACCCTCTCCGTGAAGAAATTCTTTCTAATATCTAACCTAAATCTCCCCTGACACAACTTAAGACTGTGTCCTCTTGTCTTGTTGAAAGTCGTCTGGGAAAAGAGTCCAACTCCCACCTCGCTACAGCCTCCTTTCAGGGAGTTGTACTTCCAAACCAAGGTCAGAAGTTGCAAGGGCAAAAGAGGCAGTGCTTTCACATCTGAAACTGCAACACCAACAACTGGATCTCATTTGAAATCCTGTACTTTTCTTTACGACATGCATGGAAAAGATCAAATTTAAGAAAAATGCCAAAGGCAGTAAGTAGGGCAAACAACACAGCACCTGAATTGACTGACTATACACACCTGAAGATCCTGGGCATGTGCAAAGGGTGATGCTGTGCTGAATGAGTCCTTGAGTGCATTAGCCCAGTTAATACAAACCACACCTGTGTCTGTGCACTGAGGCCAGCCCATGGGGCATCCAGAAATGGTCAAAGGTAAAAGAACAACTACAACAGTTATAAGACCAAGTGTTAACTTTCTAGGTTACAAAAAAACAAACAAAAAAAACAACCCAAAAACAAAACAAAACAAAAAAAAAAAAACAAAAAAACAAAAAACAAAAAAAAAAAACCCAAAACAAAACAAAACAAAAAAAAAAAAAAAAAAAAAAAAAAAAGAGAGAGAAAAAAGGGGGGAAAAAAAGCAAAAAAAAACCCACAAAAAAACCCCAAAAAAAGCAGGTTGAAATTGTCAGACAGATTCTTTGCTACAGCAGAACAGCTTAAAAACATACTCAAAGGCAGCTTCATGGGAAATGTTGCATTCACAGTTTGAAACATCCAGCAAGAGCCTGGAAATTAACTTTGGTATCACTGAGCCACCACCTGCAGGTTTTGGAATAGATCTGCCAGCCCCACAACACTTCTTTTGTGACTGGTGTGACAGAGACAACACCCCAAAGGTGAGCTGTTCCAGTCACACTCACACACAAGTGTGGGAAAACTCAGCCCACAGAGTATTTTCTCCTGGAAAGAGCAGCATAATGCTATCTCTTCTGGAGGCCCACTGGCTAGAGCACAGCTTGGACCAGAGGCATATGGGTTTTTTTGGAAAAAGATGCACCCTTAGCAACAGAAGGGATAATGTATTTTATAACTGAAGGGAAGAAGCTTATTAAACAAGCATTTGGCTGAAGAACTTGCAGATGCAGAGGTGTTGAATCTCAAAAGATCAACATTTTCAAGGTAAATCAAAACATCTGCATTTTGAAGACAGAAGATGCAATTCCTGCCAGTATGGGTGCTGGACATTATGCTACTGTCACAACTGAGACACAGCTCCAAGTCTGATCCCTCCCAGGAACCAAGTAATAAAAGGTTACAAGTACAATTGCCATTTTTACAGTCCTGAGCCAGGGCCACTGCACTCACCCATCTCTTCCATTTGGGGATCTGACAAATTTCCTGTTTACAAGGGGACACTGCACACAAACACTGTTCTGACCTTTCAGCAAGAATTCTTCCTTCACGACTCGAAGGCTGATTTTACCCTGCTGGATGTAGAACATAAGCTCTACTACAGCTTATGAGGTAAATCCTCCCCTTCCTCAAATTTTCAGATGCTGTTTTGAGCAGTCCACATTTTAAAATCCCCACATAGCTTAACAGGCTTGCTGTGATGAAACTGCTGTGACTTAGTACATTTGTTGAGAACACCAGTTAAAATAACAACATCAAAAGAAAACCCCTCTACCCAGCAAATAAAGATTTTTATTTTAGCGTAAAAATAGAGAACGGAGTACTGATACAGCAACCTTACTGCCTTGAGCACCAGTCTGCAGAAATTTAAAAAAAAAACAAAACAAAATTCTTTTTTGTTCCTTTTTTAGAAGTCATTCAGAAAAAGGACTGGGCTGCTTCTTCAATTTAGCACTTGTTTCTCAACCACAAAAAGTTAGCTGATCACAGTCATTTCGTGTTTTTTTCTTTTGCTTTCAAGAAGTTCCTACCAGGAGAGCTGAGGCACAGAGCAGGCACTGGCCCTGCATCCACAATGCTGAAACACTTCATACACACACAAACACAGACACACAGACACACAGACACACAGACACACAGACACACAGACACAGACACAGACACAGACACAGACACAGACACAGACACAGACACAGCTACTGAAGCCCTTCAGGCCAGGCCCATGAGTAGAGCATGGAAGACAGCACTACTGGTAACAATGGGACTGGGAATGGGGAGAGGGCAATGAACTCACCATGCCATAGGACAAGTTTTTTAAAAAATAAATAAATTCTTTTAAATCTTAATTTTCTCATCAGCCATTTACAAAAGCAATGAAGAAGGAAAAAATGAAAGAGCTCTCTTAAACCTGGATAACTAAGATTTAACAAAAAATCCACAGCTTTGGCTCTTGCTTCCAAGGAAGGTTGTGAGGTGAAACAGGGCCATGTGGAGGTCAGTAGGTGATGCAATGGTGGCTAACCAAGTAAGTCAGGAATGAAAGCAAACCAGAGAGTCAGCCAAGAAGCAATGTGACCCCCAGCCACTGTGGAAGTGAACTCTACAGTAAACAAGTGAAAATGAACCCAGAGAAGTTCTTGAGGTGATTTTGTTAGAGGTACAGTTCAGGATTTATTTTTTTTTCCTTGGAGTAGCCTAAAGCAGTCTGACACAATGAATGCATCTCACAGCTTGTAGCTTAAAGGTACAACTTTTCAGAAGCATCTGAAGGATTTAGGAGCTTAAATTGCCAGCAACTTCCAGAGGAATTGACCTTTAAATAATTAGCCTCTCCTGGAGTGTCTTTGTTTTTAAAGTGTTATTTTTGCTTCCAGTCTCTGAGAAAGCACGTATCAAAATCAGAACATGATTAACTGGAGCATCCCACATTATGGAATTACGATGAGCAGGATAGCTAATATATGCACAAGTGTTGGTTCTGATTTCTGTTTCTTCAGATTTGCTGGAGTCACTGTTAGTGTGCTGGACAAAGGGATTTAAGGCTTTCTTGAACTAAGCCCCTTTTGATGTAGGCAACACACTGGAAGCACAATTATGCTGCTAAGATAAGATGAAATGCAGTGGTGATGCACCAATTCATCATGTTTGGGTTCTGCTAATGAAGCCCATTACTCACAGAAGAGAAATTTCTCAAGCAGTTAGTCACCAGCAGACAGCTTTCCCTGTTACTCCTTCCTTTCCTACAGCCAGTGAATAGTCTGGTCCTCCCCTCACTATCCCAAAAAGTGCAATATTAGGAAAAGTCAACACCTAAATTCAAAGTAAACAAGCAGTATTAAACTTTCCCTTGACCAAAAAAATTAACATAACAGAACAGTTTTCAGGAGCAAGCCAACCTTTTTCATAAAAAACAAAACAAAAAACCAGCCTGCTGTCCTTTTAACACTACTGAAAGATATTTCAGTAAGATATTGAATACCTTTCTTCACCTTAGTAAAATAAGCATAAAAACCAACTACATACTAATTGCATAGAAACATTTTGTGTTGTACTTTGTGCAAATCTGACTAAATAAGGCATGCTTAAGAGTTTAGGTTGCAATGCAGTAGTTATCGAAGAATGCTGAGAAACTGCAAGGAAAATTCCAGGCAGTCTGCAATCCACATCCACTTACACAGCTCATTTGACTTCAAAGACCGACAGCTGATAGCTGCAGATCTGTCTGCAACATAAGGCAATATGGTATGTGTAGGGTGCAGCACCTGCTTTCAGCTACTCATGGGTTTAATACACATAAGGTCACTTGAATTCAAAAAACCTGAGCAGTTAAAAAGAGGGCTTCAGATGTGGACTGCTAAGAACCCGGTTTCAGGGAAAAAGAAGGGAATGAGGGAAGATGACACAGCCGGGAAGAAGCACAGCCCTTTGCATAAAGGGGGTTTGTGCAGATTTTGTATGTATTTTAATACATATTTTCATACCCTGAACTGTCTCCATGGGACAATGTTTTTCCAGGCAAACTGTCTTCTAACCAATTATCCAGAAGAGTATTTCTGGAACAGAAAAGCTAAAACGTTTTTCTCTCTTACAGCATCTATTGCAGAAATGCAACAGGAACCAGTGATGCTAAAAAAGGGTGGCTGTGTAAAGAGGTGGAGATGAAGTAGAAAACTGCAGTAACAGCAGTACAAGAAATCTTTTAAATAAGTTGTCTAGCACAGAGGGAAATTATAAGGCCTAATATAAGGTAATGTGGAATGACATGTTGCCTCCTTCTTTACCCTCCAAATCAAGTATTTTCAGGAAATATTGAAGTACAACCTTCTTTTGTAAGCAGCTTTGCATGACAAAAATTGTTTAAAATCCAGAAGCTTTTTAAAAACAAATTTAAAAACCCCACTAATAATAATCCTCAAAATCCCCCAGTATTTTGTAACATAAAATGGAATGTTCCTGGGCAAGAGCGGCCAGCTCCTTCAGAAACTCTGGGAAAAGGGCAGCAGCAAGTACAGCATTCTTCACGTGTGCAGGAAGGCTGGGATGAGCCAGGCTTTTCTTTCCTTTATGTCCCAGGAAAGGCTGGAGTACAGCTGGGTAAGCTTCAGAGAGGTTCCTTCCTTTCCCTGCGTTGCTGCTGTGCTGGGTGTTACCTACAGCCAGAAAGAGAGGAAAGAAAAAGAAAAAACCAAAGACTCAGTGTATTAAGAACACACAGTATTTTGTACAGTGTTCAAACCCAGTTTAAAAAGAGCTGCAGTTTGCAGTACCCAGATCATGTGGGGAGTTACTCCACTAATCCAACATTATGAAGTTCTATGTGGCATGATTCTATTGCATTTTTTATTAGCTATCTTTCCCCAAGTTATATATTATTCAGTTCCAGCTCTGATAAGAGAAATCTGTGAGCAGAAAAGGAGTCCAGGGAAAGAGTAATATGGATTTATCTTGTGAAATAGCAGCATAATATCTATCCATCTAGACACAGCAAGGTTGTCTTCATTTAAATGATACTGTGCTATAGCCCTCCCTCAGATCAAAGTATCATTTAGACTTCACTTCTCTCTCTCTTTCTCTGTCCTCTCCCTGTGAATCATTGTGAAAACAGGTCTGAGGCCAAGCTATCACACTTCCATGGGAGTTTGAAGAGAGATGGAAGCTAAAGGAAAAAAATATTTGAAAATTTTATTTTTCTACACTTGTAGGTCCCACTAAATGCACTGAACTTTAACTCCCTGTAAAGCAACTGAACATTACAAAAAGAGCAAGCAAAACCCAGCACATGCTCTGCTACGTGATCTCTGCTGCCAGAGTTCAGATCAGGGCTCAAGCATCAGAACATATGGAATTACAGTGACAACAGCACTTAAATTTCAACCTATTGCTTCTTGTTTCAACCTGAAGCAGAATGGCACTTTAACCAGATGATAATTAATGTAGTGAAACTAAAAAGGTGACCAAGTTTAACACTGATGAAAATAAATACTTTACAAAGAAAAATTAACCTGCAGAACTTACTGCCACGAGATGTCATTGAGGCCAGAAGTGGAGAGAGCAAAAATCCCATTGAACTTACATGTTGTCATGAGATGTTTAAGTAATTCATTAAAAAAAATAATTAAAAAAATAAAGGACTGCTGAATTAACACCCATACTGCAGATAAGCCAAAAGCTACACTGGTGCATTAAGAAGACATTTCCCTTGGAGTGCACACAGTTAGGGTTAGAAGGGCCCTAAGGGCCAAACCCCCCTGCCAGGACAGGGCACCTCCTGCTTCACCTGGCAGCTCAAAGCCACATCCAGCCTGACTTGTGGTTTGGCCTTTTTTGGGGTTGGACCTCCTGTAACATGTCCTGCCTTCCTCTGTTGGGTGGAGAAACAGCACTTCGGTTTGATGTGAGAAAGAGGGAAACTACTGTGTAAGTTTCTTGGCAGTTTACTTTGCGAAATTGTTTCAATTTCTGGAACAAAAATGTCCTAGGTAATTTACAGATACTTTAGAGCAATCAGCAAAGGGTTTATGCTAAATCAACAAGCAGCTGACATCAGGATCAGTAGATGAATGCAGCAGAGCAATCCCTTTGCTCTGCACTTTTGTTCCTTTCCTGTAGTTTCCCTGAGGTGCTGCAGAATTACTGTACACTTCCAAATACCCAAAATGAATTTTCACCTTAATAAGAGTTCTGCTTTTCTTGAGTTCAGAAAAAAAACCCAAGCATTTCCAGCTCCAGGCTTATCAATCATTCATACTGTTATTCTACAAATTTCTATATACCAGAGACAGAGTACAGGAATTTCAGTTCTGCAGGAAGTTCTGACCGTGGGAGGAAAAACATCTTAAATTATGAATTACAATGAAAAGATTAGGTTTCAAGCTTCCCTTGAAGATTCTGGGTTTTAAGATTTTCTAAAGTCAAAATGTTTCATAATTAATATTTTAAGTTTTGCAAATAGTTTAGCCAATATAACCAGAATGCTACTATACTATCAAAGCTTTTCTTTTTTTTCAAATCTTCCCTTACAAAAAAAAAAAAAAAATATATATATATACAGATATATATATATACAGATTTAGACTCAGCTGCTTAGTTGAGAGGAAGAAAAAAGAAACAAACCAAAAACAAAACCAAAAACCACCACAGAAAGTTGGTTGAGGGACAAGTTTTCCCTGTGACCAAGGTTATCCACCTCTTTCTAGTGTGAGGATGCAAACTGAATCATACAATTGAGAAACTGAGAAAATGAGTACCCTGGAGATAGTTACCAAAGGCACTGAAAGCAGGGCAGCATTTTCTATCATGACAGCTCTCCTTATCTAACCAGAACCCAGGCCAGTGTGTAAGGAAACCCCATTCTGCTGCAAGCAGTACATAACAAATTGTCCATTTCTGCTTGAACATCTTCAGGGCCCACCACTCTCAAGGCAAAGGAAATGCCCTGGAATATGCTGGGTTTACATTTGCATTCCCCAATAAGTCTGGCTTCCATTTTTCAGATATGAATTCTGGGGGAGGCCAGCTATGCTCAGACCTGTAGAGAAAACTTTTTCCACTTCCATCTGGGGACAAGCCCTCAGAGAGCTGCTGGTTTGTACAATGCTCTAAGGTGGTATTCAAGCTAATGCAAAGAAATCCTACAGGAGTTTCTGAAGTTCCTTTTCCTTTTTTTTTTCATTTACTATGAGTGCAGCAGTTCCTGCCTTGCACTTTTTAATCAATATAATCAACTACTGTGAGCTGACAGACTAGTGAGCCAATGTGCCCCAAGAATTAAGAGTCTGATTACCTGCATCACCAGACCTGCTGGGAACCACATCTGCAGTTACCCAGACATCTATTTTCTCTCCATCCATTAGTCAAGAGGTGCCTTCTTTACAGGAGTTTCCACGACACAGAAGCAAATGTACCAACAGAGTGACTAAGCAGCCTTGTTTCAAATTCCTGAATAGCGACCAGCATGAGTCTACTTGACAAATTCTGAAGGCCACAGAAGAAAACTATTTAAAAACAGGAAGTATAAATAAATGCTATTGGGAATGAATTATATAAAAGTTCTTATTGCCAGCACTTTTTAAAAAAGGACACTGAGTGTTGCCTCCTAATGTCACCTCCCACATGCTAACCATCTAACCGTGTGGCTTTCTAAACTATGGCATCAGAATGTAGAGCTTAAAATGCTCCTGGCACACAGCTCCTTACAGCAGACACCTTCCACAGGCTAAGTCTTCAAGAAGCAGCCTTAGCAAGATTGTAATTTTACAGACTAAATGTACTGCAAACCTTAGAAACACATACCATGCTGACTAGAAATTAGATATATTATTATTCAGAGCCTTGAAGAATGCTTTCCACACTCTAGAAATGGAGGAAAAGTATCAACATTTTCACAGAGGTATAGGCAGAGGGGGTGACTGTTAAACCAGGGATGAGTGAGCACACTCCTGTAAATGCAGCCTCTCTTGAACCCTGGTGCTGAGGCAGCTCTTACTCACTGCAGTCACTGCTCTCACCAAATCTGACACCTTCCCATCACGGGGGAAGGTGGCTTTTAAGGGAAACCTGCACCCAACACTGCCTGCTCAGCAGCAAGGTGAGAATAAGCATCTCTTCAGGGCAGGGCCCCAAGTCTTAGTTAGAATTTAAGATTCTTCATTTTGCCTTTTTTTACTAGCTTCCCCCATGCCAGTGTAAATACTGAAAACTGTCGAGACAGGTGTAATGTGTGCTGTGCTTGAAAAGCAGCAGATGTTACAGAAGTCCCCTGGAAAGCTAGCTTGTTGGGATGATGCCCATTTAGCTCCCCACCACTTCCCAAAGTGTCCTGGCTTTTGCACCCATCCACCCACCCAGCCTTTTTTTTGTTGTTTTGTTTTTCATTCAGAAAGCACTTTCAAAATTTTCTGGCTAGTATCTATCTCCTTCAGTAGTAGCCCAAACCATGATGCTATGCCTTATTCAGTTGCTGCAGAAACCAATTCATTCTGGACTTCTGTCCTTCCTAACATTTATCAGAAAAAAAGAACCAATGACTAGCTGAAGGTCAGGCTAAAAATAAAATGAAATCATGCACATATGCCATCACTCCACATGCCTTGAAAGCTAGGTTGTTTATGGCCAAACTGACAGCAAGCCAAGAGATTATTTTGTTACTCCTTTAACCAGACACTTTCTGTAGCAAACAAAAGCTTCTAAAGAGCAGAGAATATCCAAATAGTTCCATTTACTATGGCCTACCAAGCATTGTCAGTTGAGGGTACAGAAGGGTGCATCTGGTTAATGATACTGACAATGCACCATATCTACTTTTAACCATTCTGTAGAAAATGAGAGGTAGTGAGTCATTCCACCCAGTGCTCCTCTGAGTGTGGTTAACATTTACCTTTGGTTAGAAATTCTTCTGCAGCATCAGACATGTCCACACGAAAAAGTAAGTACTGCTGGGCCTCCAGGAGAAGACCTGGGAAGTCTTTTTCAATTGAAGCAAAATGTTCAATTTTATTTTTCACAGATGCCAGCACCTGCCAAAACAACAGTAACAATTACTTCTTTCTCCTTTTGCTCCCAGTGCAGCCACAGACTGTATAGTCAGGCTTTCTCTAGCTGCATTAAATTAGAGTTACAACAACAGTTATGGTCATATAGAATTTCCAGTTCGTTGCTCAAATGCAATTAAAACATCAAAACAAGGTGAGAGGCTCTCAGACTGGTGGGAAAGCAACAGGAAGAACTGAAAAGAGCTAAAGTCAGGTTTAATGAGACACCAAAAATACTGTTCCAGTAGGCATGACTTACACTAGTGGTCAAATACCTGATAAAGTGAGCGCACACTAGGCTGAAACACCATGTTGGTGTTGAGCAGAAAGGAGCGGAGAAGAGGCTGTGGGTAGCTTGCCAGCTGAGTAATAATCCCAATCAGCAGCAAATTAACATGCAAGGAATTCTCCAGCATGTTCTCCAGCTTTGACAACACCACGCTGATGAACGGCCCTGCAAGAAAAGGAAGAAGCAATGCTTTTATTTTCACAGAACAAAAAAGCTAAGATCCAGGAAACAGGCATTTAAGAGGAATTTTGATCATCATAACCAGACAAATTAGACCTCCCACATGCCCATTAAAGCCATCAGGGAGGAAAACCAAACTGTATCTGTACAGACAAAACAGACTTAAGTGCTAATAGCTTTAGTGAGAAGCAGTTTTTCTAGCTAGCCAGTGAGCTTACATTGATGGCTGCTTTAAGATGCCTAACTATTACCTTTTGCATGTACCAATAAGTATTTAGCTTGCCACATTATGGTTTACTGTTCTATTCCCCTCGAAGTTAATCAGAACAGTACCACTAGGTTCAATGCAAACAGAACCAGCTCTTTTTGCTCCTGTTGGGCTTTATTTCTACACAAGGACTGAGCAAAATAAGTTATAGCTAGATTTCCTGGCTTATGAAAAAAGGTGTTCTAAGAGTATGTGACAATGCTATGTTAAACATAAAAACCAAGACCTACAACAGATCATATCACAAGCTAAGGCATTTTCAGTACTGCAGTCACATGAAGCCGAGAGGACACTAAAATAGATTTAGAAGCAAAATTATTCATAGATGTAGGCTTTATTATAGAAATGTCACCAGTATATAGAAGGTTAGGTTTGCTTACTCGTGCTGCAGGACAACCACTGAAATACAGAAGCATTTACCATGAAAGTAAATAAACCCCTAGTGTTCAAGCTAAAGAAACCTCTGCCAAGCTGAGCATGACTTTAACCAAATATTACACACATATCATTATATGATACAGCTGGTGAGGTTCTTCAGGTAGTCTGTAAGCATGTCCTAAACACAAGCAGACTCTTAGAAACATCCCTCATTGCACACTGAAGAATCCCTGGGTGACACAATCACAGGACTGTTAACTTTGAATATCCCACCCTAATCCCTGCATGCCACAAGCATTTCTAGAGTCAAGAAGGTGGCCACAATCCCCCCCTGATGCCAGCTTCCCTCAGTTAGCAAATGGCAGCCATTTGAGCTACCTGGGAATGGCTTAGCCCAGTTTTATACATCTGCTGTAAACTGCAAAGCTAAAGCAGAAGCTAAAGCAATTCTGGGCCAGCACAACAGCAAGGATCAAATCCTAAGTGCTTACATTGCCTTCACCCAATAGAGCATCACTAGAAATTGAAGTCTACCATATTTTATAGTGACAGTGAGGACAAAGCAAGGACTTCCTTGAGGCTGTGCTAATGCCAGCACAGCTACTCATAAGAGGAAAGCACAAGGGCCAGTGCTGACAAGGCTTTATGTGGCTGCTACCTTTCAACCCATCAGCATGAAGATTGGCATCACATCTTGCAGGAATACCCAATGGAGTAGCCCCAAAACCTTTTACTGAGAGAGTTACTCATGTCCCAACATCACCTACTGTTTTCTCTCTCACGTTCATGGAGACATCCTCACAGAGCTCCTGAGGACCACAGTCCAGCAGTTCTACTCTATCAAGAAGAACTGCAGGAGGAGGAGCTGAGATCTATCACTGTTCCTCTCCTCTAGGTGAGACTTCAAAGCTGAGTACATAAAGCTAAAACTAGAATTTGTTACATGTGCCTGTATATGTCACTGAAACAGAAGTTACCAACATACCAATTTAAAAATTTCTGAGGCAGAGTGACTTCTTCCCCCAAGAAATTATTGGAATGAGAAGCAGAGGAACTAAGCAGAGTTTGCAAACCTTGTAAAAAACAGCAAATGGATGAGAAGTCAAAAAATTATTTCTTTCCTGACTGTACATCTCTATGTGTCCATGACATCAAGCAACAATTGCAGGAGAGGGAAAGGAATATAAAATTGTGATCCTGAACACCACATTCTTTTTTTGTTCAGGGGGAAATAGGGATGATAGAACTTAATGCTTTTAAATTTCACATAGACACCAATGGGACATTTTATTCCTAGATCCATAGGCCTGAGGAGAACATCCCTGCACTGCTGACACTTACTGGGTGTGGGAACCTCAGTCTGGTTATTCAGTTCTGCAGGGAGAAGCCTTACCCCACAACAGCATCCCAAAATACTGAAAGCAATAAAAAATCCTTATCATACCCATCTGCAAAATTAATACAGCACTCCAAATTAAATATATCCTTCTATGGAAATACACTGCAATCTCAACTTTTCTGAGGTACTGTTATGAGTACCTTCTTACATACATTCACTGAGATCTCCATTAAAGCAAGAAAAATAGCCTAAGGGTAAAACATGCTGTGGATGAGCTCTTTCTGTTGTTTCTTTTTTGTTTTGCTCAATTGTGGGTTTTTTGTGGGGTTTTGGGTTTTTGTTTTGGAGGAGGGGGAGTACACTGCTGAGGGTTTTTTGGAAAAGAAGAAATGGAGGGAAGGACTCTGTGAAGAATGAGAGACAGGGACACCATTTTTGAGCTACATTTGACAGCAGATAATGGGAAACAGAAAGGTTTGAATGTGATTAGCCTCTGGTACAAGGAAATTGCCACCCCAGAGAAAACAGCAAATTGACTGAAAAACAGGCTGAAATTTTTCTACTAAGAAGCAGTGCCAGGCCTGCTGGCCACAGCTGACCAGAAAGAGATGCATTTCAGTGGTCATGCAGTAATGTTTTCCCCCTCCTTTCAAATGAATGAGAAACCATCTTACAGAGGCTTTGTTTTGGATGAGGAAACCTAGATACAATATTATTTTTTATTATTTGCATTGCTGTGGTATCTAGGAGATCTAAAGATCAGGAGCCTGCAGTGCAAGGAGCTGTACAAATACAGATGAAAAGCCCACTGTAACCCCCGGTAACACTGTCATTCCTGAATGGCTTGGACAGACTGAGGAGACCAAGCTTAAGTTGCTGCCTGGCACAAGATAAAAACACACACCAACAGTGAGGGCAGACCTGAGCTGGGTGGAACAGGATGCCAGGGCAGAGCTGGCGTCAGAACTGCCACCTGGTGCTGAAATATGAAATAGCAGAGGGGAAAAAATGGGCAACGCGATACTACAGCCACAGTGTCAGAGAGGAAAGCCACTAGAAAAACACATCATTTACCCAGGCTTGGTAAATTTGCATTGTTGCTCCAATAGGCTTTCAGCTGCAAAAGCTTTCTCGAGAATGATGACATATAAACAAGTCAAAATTTTATGGCCAGACTCCCCCCACCCTGAGCAACCACTGTTTGTTGTCACCATATTGATTGCTTTGCTCTGCTTTCATGTGAGATCTCTCACTCTCCTTGGACCAGTGTCAGCTATTTGGGCTGAGCCATGTTTAGTGCCAGGACTGTTCCTCGCTCCTTGCTTGTGCTGTGAACCACATGCTGTGATCTCATTTGGCCCCCTTTAATCACCCTGCCTTCCTGTGCTTGTTAAGTATGTAATTAACAGGACATTCCACCTGTAAATGGAGTACTCTGGCTCCTCAAAGCATGCCTGGGAGAGACATCCTCTTTTGGTCCAAAGGGAGATGGCATGCTCTCTGCTGAAGGGGTATCTGCTGAGAAATTCTCAAAGTCATCCTCTTCTTCTGCAGGAGAAACAGGGTCAGGAGTATCCAGCTTCTGCTCCTCCAAGCTTGCACTGTTTGGATCCAGTTCCTTAATAATTTTGTCATACTGTGCAATGAAATCCTCACCATCTGTGCTCAGCAGTCTTACACTTAAGTTATGATCTGCCTCCTGAGGAGAAAGCTTCAACTCTAAGTCTGGCTGTGGATCAATCTCAATCATTTTCTGGTCTATTTGTTCTTTCATTACACCTTGAGTCAAGCTTGAATTTCTCTTACTGTGCTCATCATCCAAGTCCATTTCTAGCTGGGTCTTTGCGATAGGCCCATTAACTGCAGTTTGTCTTTGGACTTGATGTTCTCTGGCTACATTTAAACTTTTCTCCTTAGAGTTATCATCTGGAGTATCCTTCTGGGCATATAACCTGTAAACCATAACATCATCCTGAAAGTCTGATTCCTCTATGTAAGATCCTTTGACGAGCATGATGGCATTTTTCTTCATTTCTTTAATGTGTTTTGGTGGCTCTGCGGGTGGCTGCATCTCTGTGCTTCCCAGATCATCGTATGTTTGTTGTGAGCTCACATCAGAACCAGGAGAAATTCCTGTGTCATAGCTATCATCCCATTCTAGCTCCAGCTGCATCTTCTCACCAAATGGAGTTCCTTGAGAGGAGCTACACGTGCTGGGTGTCCTTTGCTGGAGCCGAAACATGGGGTTTTCCACATCTGTGCTGTTCTCCTCAGCAAGCGTTTGGATAAAGGTGTCTGGATCAGGGTTTATTCCATCATACAAGGCAGACCAAACCTTGCAATCTTTCAGACACTGGAGGATGGCTTCCTGAGCTTCTGCCAGGTACTGCAAATAGCTGATGTCCACAGCTCTTCCATATTCCACAATGCAAGTAGATTCAGAAGAGTGTCTACCACAATCTGAAAGTAAAGAAGATTACTCATACCGTGACATAAACCAACCCAGAAGCTGTCTATCTAATCTTTAGTCCCAATCATCCAATAAGGCAGGAAGATCAAAGTGTAAAGATTAAGAGTTTTGCTCATTAACGTGCAACTTGTTTGTATTGCCAAAGCACAGCTGTAACTTAAGGGATCTGTGAGACCAGCCTGCATACAAACCATAAAACCACTTGGCAGCAAGAGCTGCAGTGAGGAATCTGTACATTATTATCATGAATGCATAAGCAAGTTGGATAGCTGTTGTTATAAGGTTTCAATAAACCTGGTAACAGAGAAAGAATTAAATAATCTTTCAGTCCTGGTTTGCCTAGTTTATTGTTGCCCACTACATTTCCAGTCCCTCCCATCCTTCCCCCACGTACTCCTATGAGCTGCTGCTGAATCAAACTCATGATTTGGTCTTCTCCCATTTACCATTTACCTTCAGCTTGTGCTGCTTTTGTCCATAGAATATAATCTTTTCCCTGGCTTTCAAGTGTCAAGGTGATACCAGTGGAGCAGCAGACTGGTGTCAGGGCAAGCAGTTTTGCAGCAGATACAGAGTAACAGTCTCTCTCTTTCACAGCACACCTCTGGCTCAACATCATGTGGTTACATGGGATCAAATACCTGCAACAGCAGTGTCAAGCATTAATTCATCAGCCTTTCATGTTGGAGCAAGCAACAACATACACAATTCCCTTCCCACCGTTCTGGCCACTCTAAATTAAAAGAAGCAGTAATAATCTTGACAGTGATCCATGTCCTAAACCTCTGAAGAGCATGAAATGTTGTCTCCATATTGCAAAGCTACTGTTTGATGAGGAACTGCCAAGTTGAGCAGAGATAAGAGATCACTTGCATCAAAACTGGGAAGTGAATGATTCTTTGCAGGTCAGAGCAAACTTGCTGTAAGAAGGGATGTAAGAAGTATGGGGTGAGCAAATGTCAAAGGCCAGCAGAGTGGTTTGGTCCTGCTATGTATGAGTTCTGTCTCAGAATCTTTATTTCTTTTCCTGGGAATCAAGAGAGAGACATGTGCCAGACAAGCAGTCAGCAAAAAGGAAGGGAGGGTCATCAAGGTGTTCTACTGCAGCAGATAACAGAGCTCTCAGGCAGAGGAGGGAAAAAGCTATAGGGAGAATTCAAGGAATAGAGGAAATACAGTCTTGTGCTGAACTTCTCTAGAGCACTTCTGTTAAACTTTAAGAGATCTTTATTAAAAGCCTTGGTGTTAACGAGAAGTTTTGCCATTTAAAATGCAAACAAATCATAAGGATTCCTTAAATGATCAAAAATAAGATTAAATACAGCACTCTGCTGCTGTTATAGTAGCAACATACTTGAGTTCACAGAGATCCTAATAGCATTCCCAGGCACAACACCCAGAGCTATATGGAATTTCAGCTTAATGCCTGTGGGCAGGGGGACAAAAGTGTCTGAAACATTCATGTGACCTACAGTGCTAAAAGTGCAATTTAGTTACATTAATATTTCCAGATAAATAATCAGTTCTCATCTAGTACATACACCAAAACTGTAAGTGGGTATTCTGAAGCAATGCATAGAACTATCAGTTAAAAGTAATTCAGTACATTTAGTACATTACACAACATTACAAGAACCTGAAGCAGTCTTGGTGAGAGAGGACTCACAGAGGTGGATAACAAGAAGGAAAGTGGAAGCTGCAAAGAAGGCTATAGCCCTGTATCGCAGTGTATAATACACTAGAGAAAACAGGCAGGAGAGAAGAATTATGCATTTAGAAGCAGTGAATAAGCATTTTGTAGGTGATAAATATATTCTTAGCTTCTCTTCTCTCAATTTTATGGAAATAAATCACAAGAAAAATCTCTTGGCTCCTGAAGATCGTGGGATGTAAATCACGCTTCTTCAGGCCTGGTAGATTTTTGTCAGGATCATAAATATTCTTATCTTTGTAGTTTCTGCTCTCTTGGGGAACCCCTATCCAGCTCTGCATGCATAGGCAGAGACTGTATGTCCCAGAATTAGGATAAAGAGTGGAAAAAGGAGTTAGGGCTTTACCTTAAAACTAGCTGTAACATCACATCTTCACAATGCAAGCCAATGAGTGTTCTGAACAATGCCAAGGAGACCACACAGAGCTGGAAAATTATAGAAATTGTCAATTTTTCTTCTGAAAACTGTACCTTTCCCACCTTCCCTGCATTTTACATTACAAAATGGGTCTTCCAGAACATCATGCTTTATAAGACACTGTTAGTGTGATATTTCATTTGTAAGCACTTATATGGGATTTTTTAAATGTTGCCTAGTGCTATACATGTTATATTTTAGCAAAATACAATCTTGAATTTTCCTTCAAATAAGGTATTAAAAAAGCAGCAATGTGCCAGTCTTCAATAGTATTAAAATTTATTAAATTAATTTAACTCATCATGAAGTGAACACTGTAACTTCCAAGACACTGTGTTAGTTTTTTACCTCTGCAACAGAATTTGAACCAACTAAAGACCTTTTCTGAAAGAAAAGTTCTAAACAACCTCAAGTTTCTAATGCTTTAAGTATAAGGAATTATTAATGATTTGTGCATTAAGAAGCTGAGTGCTTCTATACAGATAGCTTAATGTACTGACATAGACCAGGACTAAACACATAATTTTAAAAACAGAATCTTCACTATATGAAGTGTTCACATCCCTCCACTGCAAGTCTCTGGAATGGCTGGGAACCATAAGAAGGCATAAAGATCCCTTCTGTGAGACCAGGAAGGGAAAGAAGAATAGGACTCCTCATTGGAATTTCACATTTGACTTTTTGGCAAAAGGCTGATCAAATGTATCCCTAACTAGGTTTTCTCAGTAGTCAAACTCAGTCGAGACAAGTGTCACACCCATTCTGTGACTGTGACACTTTCACACAGGTTTTAGGACAGACTAGAAACATGGGCTTACTTCTACAGATTATTTTGGTCACTAATTATGCATGCAACACTTTCAAAGCTATTGCACAATAAATTTGTACCTGCCAGACATTTGCTAGACTGAACAGTTATTTCCAGCAGGGTAGAAGCCTGAGCTGTAAGCTTCCACTGGTTTTTATGGACCACAGCACCATCATTTCCCTGCCTCTGAACAGCTATTTCCTTGGGCACATTCTCCTGCACTGCTCTCTCCTAGAATCAGAACCTCACAGCTGCCTTAGACTCCAGGATGAAGCTGACTCCTGTGAGAATTATTTAGCATACGTTGGTTCTTTGCTAGAGTTTCAAATTTGTGTTTAAATCTTGCCTCTCTTTGTATTGTGGAAACTAAAATTTTTAATATATGAAACTAATTCCACTTTTCAGTAGCTAACAAAGGAAACAGATGAGGACCAGACAAGGACAGAGCTACAGATAGTTCTCAAATTAATTTTTTCAGTCGCTGAACATCCCTTGCTATTTGTTCAGGATTAAATCCATCATCCTTCCTGGGCATGTCTTCTCCTCCACACTATGGAATTTCCTCCCTTTCTCTGCAGGTGTTTCCCTTATTCCCACTGTTGAAATGCTCTATTTTAGCTCTGCAGCAGCACGTTGCTATGTTCCTCTCTCCAGCCCATATTTTCTTAAAAATGTCAACTTCAAGACTTTGCTTCACCATTTACAGTTCTCTTTCAGACCAGGGACTCAGCTTCCCTGCAATACGATTGACTGCAAATGGTGATCAAGACCAGATTAATGCATATATTTCTTTAAAATGTGTATATATATATGTATATATGTATGTATTTTCCCTCGTTTAGGAGCTGTATCAGTGGAATAGTTAAACAGCAAAGTGAAAAGCAGAAGTTTCTTAGATTGCCTTCCTTAGTTTGGTCATTGAATAAACACCTGGAGAAGAACAAGAGAAAGGCAAAAGCAGAAACAAGAGAACAGGGAGTGCTCCTGAGCCAGCTTGCAGTGAATCAAAGTAAAGCTCAAACTTGTTGCCCTGCCACCACTGTCACTGCTTGTACTTGGAGCCAACAGGAAGGTGCTAGATAACCCAAAGATGTCATGTCTACAGAAATAGATGGAGAAAGTAAAAGGCCAAGAGAAGAACAAATAACCAGAACTGGAGTTCTTAACAGGAACAGGAATTTAAGAGCTCCACAACAAGCTTTTGGAAGAAGACAGATCCTTGCATGCAAGGTGTTTTATCCAGGGGATGACAGACATAAATTCTCATGTCCTCTGAGAAATGTACTCTGAGCCAAGTTTAACTTTCCAACATATTGTGAAAGTTAAAAAAAAAAAAAAAAAAGCTACTGACTGCCTTATATTTTCCTATATTTAGGAAATTTCGGTTTATAGGGAACCATTTGTCTTTGCAACCCTATGGCAAATCAGGAATCATCTGAAGAAGTACAACTTGTCTATTTTTGTATTTAAAAAAAAAAAAGCTTTAATATATGTATGAGACAAAGAGGATAGTATTTTTACAAGTCCTTTTGTCTGCTTGTCTGTAGGTAAGTTTAATCCTGTTCATTATTAATAGGTATTTTCATCAATAATAACACATGCAGCTTTTGTGCTACAGATACACAGAAGGCTGCAGTTCTGGCTTTTGCACCTGTCCAAGCTATACTGCAGAAAACTCATTTAGCATCACAGAACCATTTCAGCTGAGATCCTGAGTTGTTCAGGGCTGCAGAATTCTTTACAATTCCCATCTTGTTTGCCTATGAAACAGTAATTACTGATTAGCAGAGACAACAGTTTGTACTTTTGCTGACAGAGTCTCCTTCTGTTTTCAGAATTAATCCATCTTAGAGATGCAGTAAAAGCAGAATATATCCATATTTGCATGCACTCACATTTCAAAACAAGCATCAGATGAATCTACTGTCTCTAATACACAAATTTAATGCACATGCTGGTGTTCTGGCTTCTCTTGTACCTGCACTAAAGTAATATTTTTTATATCAGCCACAAAGCTGTGCAACACACAAGATTCAGCCAAGACTGCCAGCCAAACAAGGTTCAGAAGGGTAGTCCAGTGCAACAAGTAGTCATTTTCTCTGCCAGAAGATCCAGCTGTTAGCAAAGGTAACTTTACTGTTGTCAGCTAGCTCTCCAGCCACTGTGGTGCATTGTGCCCAGGCTGAGAAGGGGCTCACTGCAAATCTGAGGTAAACCTCACTACACAGGGGAGTGAAGGCCAAGAAAACACAGTAATCTGATCACTTGAGCAAGAAAGCACCTTCCTCTAATCAAAAAAAAAAAAAAAAAAACATGCGACATCAATGTTACATGTTACAACAATACAGACTTGATTCCTGAGAAATATATTGGCAATGCAGTGATTCACAATGTGAATCAATTTGGAGAAATCCTCACAGGGCTCCCATTGTCTCCCACAGAGGCTATTTGAAAATGCACAGTGCTTGGCAAAGTCCCAAAGATCAAAAATGCTCCTCACTACAACTCTATGTATAGGTCCCAAGGTGAGTTATCTATGGCAGCACTAATTCAACAGCATCCAGAACCTGAATCCAGACTTCCAGAAATCTTCATCCCCTGCTATCTCACCTCACACATTCATCAGCTTAGTACAGTGGTAGCTAAATGTCATCACACATGAAAAATTGAGGGGGGCGAAGAGATCACACCGTTGGGTGTGGGGAGAAAACGCCTTGTTAAACAGATCCCCACTGAATATATGGAATCTCCTGGTTAAATATTGAACCTACATCCATGCTGAGCACCCAAACTTCCTGCCTGCCTTACCCGGAATGGGGTGTTGATGCGGCTGGTGAGGGTGTCCAGGATCTGCACGTTCTCGTGGCGATGCAGCAAAATAAAACGGAGGAAAATCTTGAGGAGGGCTGGCTCTGAAACACTGCGCAAAAACAGGTCCAGGTATGCAGTGGTAGCCATCACTTCTTCCACGGTCACCTACAAGCAAAAATCAGGTAAATGCAAGCTTTCCACCCACACGACACCCATCCATTCTCTGCGACTGTATGCCTGGCAAAAACTCTTCAGGTCTCCACACTCAGCACTGCCACAAAAACATCGAGGTTTTTTCCTTTAAATTTTGCAAAGAGCATACTTCTGAATGACTCACAAGCAATTTGAACACATTTCTTACCATGCTTTCCCAGGAAAAAAACAAAAAAACCTCACAGATCTCACACATCCTGCAATAAAGGAGCCAAATCATGCTAGAAGCTCCCTGCAACCTTCCTGCCCATCTCAGCTCTTCTGCATCACACTTCTGTTATCCTTCAGGAGAATTTCTGTTACCCTTCAAGAGATGTTGTGAATACCTGCATCTACCACTTTATTAAAAACAACTGACAGAGCACAAAGCAAAGTACAAATTAGGTTTGGTTATAGAAATTTAAAGAAAAAATCCTCAGCTATCCAGAATTTTGCCACAATTTCCCTTCTTTTTGTCTTCCTGCAGCTCAGCTCCTCATCTCAGTTTTCGGAAGGAGTATGTACATACATACATACACACCCCAAAATCTTCACTATTACCTGTGTATTGAAATACAGTTCAAATATCCATATGACATTTGCATACCATAACCCACACTGCTCTGCTTATGGCAATCCTTTGGAGCTTAACTATTCATGGTGTGCACTGGCAGATCACAGAAAATTCCACAGGCCACCTCTGCACCCTGCACCACTGTTGCAAAGTCAGCTTTTTTAAAAATAGTTACCTAGGAACCTAATAAGCTTAAGTGCACAAAGATAAACCCTTAAATACAAGAATCTGCCTATATGAAAGGAAGTATTAAACATCTTTTGTTTACCAAACTTAGCTGGATAAATGAAAAGACTGATTTTATTAAAAAAAAAAGAATCAAAGCTGTCACATAAGAGCTAAGAGGATTTAGAAAATACTCAGAAGGGCAGCATTTACGTAACATGCTGTAAATATTAAAATTCCTGTTCCATTATGCTGCATGTTAGCCACGTACACAGCAGTGTTCATGCTGCCAATGTTCTCACTTAAGATCACAAGCATTTAGGATCACAAGCTGCTTCTGGCTGGTTACACAGAACATGGGAATGCTGTATGCAGACATTATGGAGACCAAGGGACACCAGTGAGGAGAGTACAGAGAAGCTCTGAACCTAAGGTCATTCTGAGGCTTTATTTGAATACTCAGCTAAACCATCCATAATAGAGTGGGCTACTAGCTCATTTTGGGACTGGAAAAAAAGTGAAGTAGTAGAGTTTTTCACCAGGATGGAAAATAAGTTCACCTTCTGGATTTATTGCAGTAAGGTTGGTCAAAATCAAGCACTAAAATACGACAGTGAAAGGAAATGAATGAGGCACACTTTCACAGGATCTGTCAACTCTTAAAGACTAAGTAAGCAACAGCTAGACAGATTTACAGATTTTCAAGATTTGCAGCTATATGTTCAGCAACACCAAAAGAAAAAAAACGAGAATATAGTTCTTTCACATAATAATACCTATTAGCATATACTCCAACTCAAAATACAGTTTATGAATTCATTCATCCTCCCTTTCCTGCAAGTGTCAAGTGCAAAAAGAATAAAAAATTACTAGGTTGAGCACCCCAAAGTTACAAATTACCAGAATTAAGATTGTGGTTACAAACATAACTCAAATTATATATTACTGCAAATATGATAAAAAAACCCCATGCCTATGCACACATACACTTGTCCATAGAACTACTGCCACATTTCAACCAAATAAAAAACATGCTCAGAAAAGAAGCCAGAGTTGTGAAACCAATCTTACAGGGTCAGAGATTACTTTTTTTTTTTTTTTTTTTTTTTTTTTTCCCTTTTGCAATAGTCAAAAGGTGAGCTAAAAAAGAATGGCTTTCTGATTAAAGCTGTTGACTGCTACCCTGAGTACTGACTTTTTTTGGTTTTGATTTTTTTACAGCAGCAAACTGTAAAAAGCAAAGCCAAAGAAATCCATCATGTGATATCATTATGATAGCATTCAGTTCAAAGAGTTTAAACCCTCTTGCCAAGGAAAGGCCAGGCAGAAGAAATACATCATTATGTCTCTGTGTCACTTCTCCTGCATCCTTCCTAGGGAAAAGAAAGCACATTCTTGGCCTGTAGGTTTCACAGATGTTCACTGACAGCTGAGGAACTGGCCTATGTATATGTATAAAATGCCAAAACTGTAAATTAAAGAACAAAAAGCCAGCAGATACACAAGGGCAGTGACCTTTTTATGAAATGGATGCTCTTTGGATAACTCATCCTACATTTGTATCAGTGAGAGAAATGCATATGCGTTTCAGAGTGTGTATCATGAATGAAACAAAGAGCAGAGGAAAGCCAGCTCGAGACTACTTTGGAAATGTTCAATTCTGAGAGCATGTTCATTGCTCCTAACAGCCTGGGGACTAGGCAAAAAAAGAAATTATATTTATCATAGACAGTACTTCAGTGATATTACAAAACAGAGCTAGAAGCACCAACCAATGATTAATGATGGCCAAGTAGATCAGAAAGGAGTTACTTATAACCTTTTTATATCTTAATTGCTTGAACTAAGGTTTTATGTGCAGGGTGCAGCATTAGACTTAATTTTTAGTTCTTCTTGGGAAAGAAGAATCTGTTTCATAATTTCCTGAGAATGAGGGAAGAAGACTAAGTTTTGTTAACATTTGAATTTTTTTTACTGGCTTATCCACAACAGTCCTTCAAACATTTGCAGTGAAGGAATCTAGGATCTATTTCACAGTTCACTGTGCTACACCCAGAGCAGGCAAGTTAACATTGTACAAGCTATTACAGTGCTCTCATGTTCCAGAAGCTTCAGTGCTCTCTTTCTCAGTGAGCCTTTGTGCACAACATGTCCACACGAACCAGCCCAGACACCATCCTTCTGGATCCTCACAAGATCAAATCAAACAAAAATACTGCTTTTCAGCATTGGAAATGAAAGCCACGTATGCAGCTTAGGGAAAGAGATCAATTAACCTGGCAAGCAGACATCTGAGCCTTTACAATTGTGTTTATTTTGCCAATTTACATTCTGGGTTTGCTTCTCCCTTATCTGAGAATAAGTGTAACTTTAAATATTTGAGGCACCTAGAGAAATACTCAACAAGATTAATTTTTATCTCCATGAAGCTAATTTTCCTTTTACTCAATGGGATACATTAACCTGTTCTGAATGAGCCCCTAGAGAACTCACTTTTTTGCAATTAATCAGAGAAGGATGTTGCAAATCAGTTAGAGTAGGCAAAATCCTGCTTTGGCAAAAATCCTTTTAACTCTGTAAACCCTTTCTACAGATGGCATTTATACATAATACATTGAGTACTGGAAGTGAGACTTGCTCAGTTTGGGCAGTTATAATTAAAGATCTCTGTTTTCTCAGTTTTCTAAGCTACCAAAGTACACTGCTAAGCTTCATTCACACAACTTGCTGTCTGTCTCTCCTTAAACTAATGTCTCATGAGACAAAGTAGGGGAAAGTAGGGAATTACTTTCTAATAAATTTGAATCAGTACTTAGGTAAACAACAAAAGAACAAATGTTCCTAGAGAACTAAACATTCACTATCCATGCCAAGCATGTGACTACAGTCAGCTTACAAAACATTGTAAGCATGGAGAAATTAGACTGTAGTAGAAGTAATTTAGCTAATCCTCAGAACTTAACATCTTTGAAATTTTGATAAAAAGCAAGCCAAAACTTTCACACATCCACAGATCCGATAATTTTATTTGAAAATTCTTCACCTATAATAATTCCAGTATCAAGAAAAATACCGTAAGATTAATAAAACTAAGCATGATAGTTTTCTAGAAAAGCCCTTTGCTAAGTAACCAAATTTCAAGCTATGTTTTTAATGAAGATACTGCAATATTACAATCCAACATTGCCAGAACCACAAAAATAAAAATCAACAAGCAGCATTCTTTGCATTTGGTCCTTTCTACTAATGGTAAAGACTAGAGAAATCTTTGGTCCTAAGAAAACAATGTAGGATTGAAAATGAAAAATGAGAAAAATCCATACCCACTGCTTTAATTAGACTGGTATTCTACCAGTTCTATTTTCATTAACTGTACTTGTAACAATAACAAATTGATGCAATTTTTTTTTTCAGTAAAATGTTAACATACACATCTAAAGATATAATTTAAAACCTCATCCACATGTTTTTCTTTACAACAATCATTTATTATAGATACTTTTGAAGATGTAATCTGCTACAAAAGAGAATGCGAGAGATTCTCAGTTTCACACTGATATTTGATTAGAGATGACTGCAAACAGAATGACACTTTTAGCCTTCTCTGATTATGTAATAATTTCTAGCAAATTTTTTTCTTGCCTCCTCTGATGACTGATTAGATGCTGAGGCTGAACACTGTAAAAAGATCCAGTTTTTACAAGTCACTGTGCCAAGTAATAGCAAAGAGCCAGAAATTACTGTCCTTGCAAGCTGACTTTAAGATATTACACTCACTGTGTTAGACCAATTGCACTGATTCTTTATTACTGGCTATTTTCTCTTGGGATCCACACAATATATTTTCTAATTTACAGCTTCATGCTGTCTTACAGGAATATCACTATTATGATTACTCCTTTCCTTCTCTACAAGGATTTCGTATTGCCTATGAAGAGACCATAAATGTCCTTATTAGAACTTGTCCTCTAGATCCACAAGCAACTTAAAACTGAGTAAGCCCACCTCACTGCTAAAAAATTCCAACCATGCCCACTCTCTTCTCCTTTCTATTCATTTCCAGTTTCTTGCCCCCTGCTTATACTGGCAGAAGGCTTCATGCTTCACTTCACTACACAGTGAATTGGCTCAGGGAATTGATTCAGGTTAAAACCATCCAGGAAATAAAGGTGAGTTTTAACCTCACTCAGTTTCCCATATGAACACCTGTGTTGCCAAAGAGAGAGGCCACAAGCAGGATGGGGGGAAGAGGAAGTTTGCACACTGAGGGAACCAGAAAACCAGAACTGCTTCAACTTCCCTCAGCTTACTTTAGTCAACTGGTTCAGTTCATGGCAAAATTCATGCTAAAATTCAACTCAACTTCAGGGTTTGATGCAAAAAGTGAAAGGCACCTTTAAGATGTAACCACTAAGTTTTGTATCTACTGATGGGCTTCTCGAAAGCAAGAGACTATTTAAAGTTTTCCAGTAACACTTGTTGTAGACATTTTTACAGTAGCCATCTAAATGCTTTACAGTGAGATGAAAGATGGTATTATTTCTAAATGGGAACTGACAGCCTTGTAGGATATTTATAAAGATGCTCTTTTTAATCTGTACAGTATAATTTACAGGTCATTTCCCGCTAGCTGAGCTGTGTAATCACCAAGTAAGTATTATTGAATTAACACAGTAGTATACCATGTTAGAGGTTTTCATTTAGATGGGTTTGTATCCAACAGATTTGAGGTCCATTTGAGGGAACCATGTCAGTGCTTCTGCAGAGCAGTTCTGTATCCTGACCCACAGCAATGTTTTACACTGAAAAGCTGGAAAAATTTTCCATTATTCTGATTAAAACAAGCATTCAAAGTAGAAAAATAATCACAGCTAGCAATTAAATGCCATGTAGTAAAGCAGTAAATGCTAAGACATTAGAGTTGCTTTTGTCATGTAATTTGCCAAATTGTAGCACTAACTTCAATAAATTGAAATAACACAAATTATATAAACACTCAAGATGTTCCAAATACCTAGCTTTTTCCCTCAGACTCTCTGAGTGCCAAATCAATATTAAATCATAAGCACTTACAGTAAAGAGATGCATATAACACATCTGAGTTGTAGCGAAGATAGCATAGCATTTATATATGCCATGGTGTGGCTCCTAATTATCTAGCACATGGGTTTGATTGCAAACTAATAAATAAAAGGCCTTCTGAAAAAATATCACTCAGATATCCACGACAGTTCTGCAACTACCTAAAGAGTAAGGAAAATAAATACTTTCTACTTCCAAGTATATAAAGACTTAAAGCAAAACTGCCTCCAGCAGAACTTGTAAAACAGACCTCAATAGAGTTATTTTGTTTTCACTCTGGGATTTCAATTAGGTTTTGACTGAAGAGAAAATTACTCTTGTTTGACTACTTGGACCCTTGTACAATTTGGCCCTAGAAGACCTTGTATATTTTTTTGAAAGAGCTCAAAAATGTTCATTTTTAAAGTGAAGCAAGAAATAACCAAAGAAACGTGCCAGAGAAATTTAATGGTATGGCTCTGTGCCTCAGCAGAATTATATCTTCTCAGAAGTATTTTTTTCCTATGCACCAAAACCTATATAACATACAGAAATACATCATTTCAAGTTGCAATTGATATGCCATCAAAAAATACCAGACTTAAATTGAGAACAGATTCTGCCAGGTAGTCTTATTTTTCTTGAATCCCAGCCACTTACACCAGGAAGAATAAAAGATGGTTTGAACAAAAAGCTTTAATCATCAAGCAAATATTATTGAATTAACACAGCAGCATACAACGTTAAGAGGCTTTTGTTTAGATAGGTTAGTGTGCAATAGGATTGAGGTCCACTTAGCTGTGTATCTTCATGGACAAAATATTTTGTACTTTCTGCTTCTAACTGGATTTGTACAGAAACAAGGAATTTGTGACCTTGCATAAGGACAAACCCCCATGAACAATGTAATGGAATCACTTTTTTTGATGTCTAAAGAAATTTAGATGTCAGGTGTAAGGGAGGGAGCTCTTTTGTGAAATGTACAGTAAAATCCAGATAACCAAATGACAAGACAGGGCTGCCCAGCCCAGGCAGTCAGTGCACATCCCAGCTATGCAGCTCCAATCTGGGCTCTGTCTCCTCATCAGCAGCATGCAGCTTCTGAGACACGAACATATTTATCCCACCTACACATGTAATGAGGGATTGACAACCCACACAAAGTGACAACACTAGTACAGGTATAAATTAATCTACAAGAACGTGCTATATTTAGGATACTTAACTTGGAGAATTGAAGTTAAGGAGTCATAATCTTAGAAATGTTTGGGTTATTTACGCACTTTGCAGTTAATCTGTGACGTAAATAACTTTCATAGATCTCACTGTGAAAAAAGTTATTTCAAGCTAACCAGCTAGCTAGTCCAATCATTATAAACCTTCCTTAACTGGTAAAAAAATGAACCAGCAAATTGGTTTTTTCAGCTCTGTACTAGCTTCCTGAGATAAAATGATGAAAATCACACCAAGCAAAATATGTTGGTCTCCTCACCCACTGACTTTTTCATAGAAACACATTTTTATTCTCAACACTCTTACACTGTTCCATTTGCACAGTGAACTGTATAACTGTAAATAGTTGTACATAGTAAGTATCTATAGGGAGACAATCTGCCAAAATTTTAAAAAGGCAGAGCTTAACGTGGGGTTCCATAAATGCTACAGACATTTCAAGATCACACATACTTCAATGCTTTGGACCACTTACTGGAATTCTGAACTAATTTCACTGAAATTCCCCTTACTAGGATTCTTATGTTACTTTTACCAAAAGTCTTGTTTAAAAGTCCAATGTTTTAAGTTGGGAGAAGAGAAAAAAGTGAAGGAAAGGAGACAGAAGGTCTGCATGAATGAACTAAGAACTCCTAACTGAACTGAAACATGAAGAGGTGTAAGCAGGGACAGAAAACCCAGTGAGTATATATAAAAACTGCCTGAGGGTGCAGGGAAAGGAATAGTAAAGCCAAAGACCACCTGGAGTTGAAGAAGGGCTTCATCAGCAAAAGAAAGACTGAAAAATGTGTGCCCACTGCTGAATGGGGAAGGGAACGTGGTGAAAAAACACATGGAAAAAGCAACAGTACTCAACACCTTTCTCACCTTGGTCTTTACTGACAGGTTTGCCTTTGGTAATCTCAGGCCCCTAAAATGAGAGTGGAAGTCTGGGGAAAGGGACACTTACCCTTAGGGGAGGGGAACCAGGTTAGGGAACATCTAAAACAAACAGGACTTGTGTGACTCCATGGGGACTGATAGGTTGTATCTTGACTGCTGAGGCCACTCCTGGTTTTTGAAAGGCTGTGGCTACCAGAAGAGGCTCCTAAGGATCAGATGTAAGCATGTATCACTCCAGTCTTCAAGAAGTATGATCCATGGAACTACAGTGTGGTCAGCCTCATGCTGAACCCTAGGAATGTAATTTCCAGACACATTAAGGAGGTGACTGGGAGTAGACATCATGGACTTATAAATGGGGAAAGCAAGACTGACTAATCTGATAGCCTTCTACTGGCCCAATGGAGAAATGGAGAGCAGTTATTATTTATCTTGCAAAGTTTTCAGCACTGTTGTACAACATCCTCATGCACAAAATTATGAAAGAATGGATTGGATAAGTGGACAGTGAGGTGGATTAAAAAAAACAGTTGGACTTCTGGGCTCAAAGGATTGTGATCAGCAATGCAAAGTCCAGTTAGAGACCAGTGATGTCTGATATATACTGTAGCAAATACTGTTTAATATCTTCATTAATGACCTAGATAATGAGATAAAGTGAAAGCTCATCTAAGTTCATGGATGTTACAAAACTGGGAGTATCTGAGAGGCTGGGTGGCTATGCTGCCATTCAGAGGGATCCTATAGCTCTGTGAAGGGGTATTTGACAGAATGATCTCCAGTGATGCCTGCCAGCCTCATCCCCTGTGTGATTCTGTGAAGACAGGAGGAAGGAAGAGACTGTCCAGCAACTATCATCTGCAATGTAGGTTTAGCTTTAATCCAAAAGCAAGTAACTCTCCTGGTACCAGACATTTTGCTTATATCTGAATTCATCAGCTGCAAAGGCAAAATGATGTTGTTGTTGCACACATGAGTTAATGTGTGATGAAGAGGTAATAAGACCATTAGTTACACAGTTCATCTAACAATGCTTGTACAGCTGTTTGGTTTATTTTATATACTTGAATCAACTAACATTGTGATCAGACAGGAACTCACATTAGCATTTGTTTATGTTGCAGCTGTAGAGAAAACTGAGAGAAACTAAGTTCTACCACACTGAGAGCAGAAAATATTTAATACTTCCATCCTAGATGCCTACACTCTTGCAATAACTGAAGCCGTCATTGCAAAACCGAAAAATGGAAGTGTGTGTCTTGGTGCAGAGCTGTTTTTTCCTCAAAACATTACTTCTTGAAGAAAAATCAGAACATAGCACGAGATAATAGGACTGAAGTAGTATGCCTACCCAATAGTCACTCAAGAGCAGGGCCAGAAGCTCATCTCCCTTCCAATTTTTACATTAAAGTAGAATCATGGGTGCCAGATTGGATGTGGGACATTAAGGCCTGAATGCCACATGAGGTCTGGACTCCTTTCCTTTCTTCCCTGTCTATCACCAAGAGTTATCAAAAGCAGCTGTTTGATACCAGTTATATTCTAGAAATAAGATTTCCAGGAGCACTTTAGGAAGATATACCAATAATTATCATATCTTCTTACCACCTCTCCCTTTAACCTTCCAGAGATAAGTCTTCCTAATCAGGTATTTATACCATGCTCCATTATCCACTGTATTTGAACTCATGAGCCAGAATAAGTCAGAACAACCCAAACTGAATAACTGGATAAAACCAAAAAACTTCAGCCACAAGTAGACTTTAGGCTACCAAACCAACTTCATTGAGTTTAAAAGAAAAATCAAGATACATTTAATATTGTACCCAATGAAAAACATTCTGTTTAAAAAAGAACTGTGGTGCATCTGGCCTTTCTTATTTTGGCCCTTCACAATTTTTTCTTAACCTAAAGGTCAATTACAACACTTAAGTTCCCAAATGGGTGCTACAGTTTTAAGCCTACTCCTCAATTTACCATGAATCTTTTCAATGGCAACTCAAAATTAATGTAAAGTATGAAAGAGCTGTTACAGCATAATTATCTGTCTTAGCACATAGACATCTGTCCCTAAAGCAAAGATGTAAAATATTTATTTTCTGTTAAATTAATGTGGGGCACAGCACAGAAAGACTGCAGAGGTCAAATGTGCCTCTAACTTGTTTCCTTTTGCTCTGGAGTTTTGGTCTCACACTTGTGGGAGCCTTGTATCAGATCCACTAGATGGTGCAATCCATCTTCTCCATCAAATGCATTTGAAGTTCATTCGTATGAGTAGTGAATTTTTAAAGAGGAAGAAGTCAAATTTAATGCCAATCAAGGAAAGGTTTAGTAATGGAAGAATGAGGCACCACATAGAATGCAGGGGTTCTGGAAAGATTTAGGCTTGAAACTCATGTATGTTAGCAGCCAACATCTCCCTGTTCGAGAGAAGTATGATTTCACCCAATTTCAGAGTATATAAACAAGGTTCAACAAAATTTCCGTCATATAAAAAAATCTAATCAGAACAGCATGCTTTAAATTATTTAAATAACATCAGTAGGGAAATAATAAAACCAGTAGGGGGTTATCAGATTTACTGACCAATAAGAATGTCATTCAGCAGTGTGGTAAAATTCAAAATATCCTAAAATTTGTCTTAAATACTTCAGAACTAAAAGTAGTACCCACTAAAACCAGAATCCCACTGCTACATTCTGATATCTCCCCTCTTGCCCATAACCTTGACCTACAGCTGGTTAGCTTCTCACTTCTGATCCTAATTCCCACTCTTGGTAAGGGATTAAATTAAGACACAGAAATAGAAAATACTACTCCCAGGTAAGGAGGTGATCTCAGTGTCAGACTGCAGCCTTAATCTCAATCACAAGCAAATTTTATTTCAGCCCTTGTCAGGTTTCCAAATGTTTGAGATCTGTCAAATCATTGAGGAAGATGCTACATTGCTTATTATTTTCTTGGTGACTACCTAGAACAAAGAATTGTGTGCACTGCCAAGACAAGTCCTAGACTAAAAAGCAGGGTATGATGTTTCACTGGCCCCTTTGAAAATGGAACAGGTGCAGTGCTTTCTGCTTGGCACTTAGTAAGAACTAGTAGACCTTCAAAAAAAAATTATCAGCCCTCTTCTCACACTTTTGGTGTGTTTTTTTTTCTCTCAGTAGTTCTTACTTTTTTCCCTCAGACAAGGTGGTGTTCTTACAGGGCAATGAAGACTGTTAATTGACATGTTATACAACAGTTGGAAATGCAGTTCCCTGCAGCCTAACAAAAAAATCCTAAGTAATTCACCAACATCACTGAGAATGGACACTCATGGACAATCTGCAAAAGTCAAAGAAAAGTAATTTTTTTTCCCTTCAGAGCACCATAAATCACACCCTAATACATTAGAAACCTGATACCAAACTCCATTTCTTCTCTACTTCACAAAAATAACTCTACCAACTGTGATAAGAAAGTAAAAAAACAATACTATCTTTGACAAAATTAACATAATATTTCTTGACTGGATGAAAAAAAATAATTTGAAATAAAAAAAATCCTCCAACACACATCTGCTATGATAAAATGTTGCTTAAAAGGTGACAGCTTTCTGATGATACATCAACTTAGTGCAACAAAAGTATTTCTTCATTTCACTTAACGATTTTAAGCATTTTCAGAAATACCTTTATCTTGCTCAATAATCTACATAGTGTAAAGAGAAAGTATGAAAAGATGGAAAGTTAACCTAGAAACTTATTCATATGGAAGTCACTGCTGACAGTATATATAATACATTTGCAGAGAGATCATCCATGAGGCTTTTGCCCCTTATTATTTCACGTCACGCTTGCACGCACCACTGACCTTATGGAGAGCTGGAGCCATTACTGGTACCAAAAATCCATTGTAAATGTAATTTACAAGCTGGTTACGTATCAAGGGATGTGCCACCTAATAGGGTGAGGAAGAGAAAGGCATAGAACAGTTCCAGTGACATTTAAGGCAAGATGGGACACAGACTACCATTTACCACCACCAAACACCTTTCCCATTTACTAAAACATGATCATTTGTCCTGCTCACCAGCATTTGTTATGATGCAGGTGTTTGAAGGTTTTTCTTTTTCATAGAAATACACAAACTATGTTTAATTACTGGAAGCCTGCCAAATTCAGAGAACTGGGCTTTTCAGTCTTCCTGCATGCTGACAAAGATGAACTGATGGAAACAAAAATACGTGTATCTATTCATCAAAGGAAAAATTGAGATTCTACAGTGAGCTCCTGCGACCTCGTCTGGGTCACTTGAAGGTGGATTTGACAATGTTAATTTGTCCTCTTCCTGGAAGAAAAAGCTACTTTCCTGTGGCTCAACAGTAGGTAAACTAAAGCATACTCTAGCTATGAGGTAAGAGCATACTGTTCACGTGGCCTTCTCCCAACCACTGTAAACCAAACAGAAATGTAAACAAAACCTACATAACTCATTCAATAGATTGGCTAAGATCTCTAAAAAGTGAACTGTTAGTCGAAGCCAAAATCTATTTATAATGAAGCATTAATTTTGTTTTCACAAAGAAAATATATTATCAATTCATATATTTAAAAAGAAATTTGATTTTAAAAAAAAAAAAAAAAAAAAAGGTTCAATTCAGAAGCATTCCAAGTTAATATATTCTGTTTGAATTTTACACTGAGACTGGAATGGTGCAGCCTACATGTGGCCACAAAATACATTCTCCCACTTTAAATTTGTCCCAGACTTCCTTTAATTTGTAACTCTTACTTTAGAAAAGAGTAAGTAATTCTTTGTAACTCTTACTTTAGAAAGTAGAAGAAAAAGTGCTGCCTTTCCAATGCTGTGATCCAGAGTGAAAGTAGTAAATGTCAAGAGGTCTTGGTTTCACTGTATCTTTTTAATCTCTGGCCAACATTTTGGGGTCAGCACAGAAATAGCCACACCATGAAAAACCACCCAATGCACACAGCAAAAATTCCTGCAGTAATTGAGCTTTCAGTTCAGCTGACGACTAAAAAGACACAATCAAACTGCAGTCAGAAGCTGTTCTTTCTCTATGTCAGCTCAAGATCCTTAACCATTTTGAGCTTATTTAAAAAGTGGTTTAAAATTTATAAAAATTCTAATTTAAAAATTATAATTTGTCTGCAACAACTTTTGCATCAATTTCTTTTAAAAAGTACCAAATACGGCCTCCTGCAGATGTAGAATCTGTAGAAAAATGGAGCTTCAGAGACCAAAATGAGTATTGTCTCCTCTTCATGTTTAAACATACATCTTAAAAGTCTTGGATATTGCATTTAAACAATGACAGCTACTATTATTTTCACTTGCTCACTGCTTTAATAGTCAGTTGCTTTACTATAATTTGCACACATCTCACTAAAGCAAATTTTTTATTTAGCAGTAAATGTGACTAATTTTTCAACCCTATTCAGCATGTTTCTTCAAGGAACACAGAAATCCACAGCTTCTGAAGATTTTTTATCATGTTTTAATGAAATATTAGGCAAAAGTTTTGTAGGGTTTCCTAGCCTTAAAAACCAGCCTAAAAAGAAAAAAGAAATCTCATTTTATATTTCGAAAAAAAAAGTAGTAAGGGATCACAGCATAAAAAAAATTGTATCAGGAAATAATCATTAAGAACAAGGAGTGGATTCAAAACAGATGAATCTAAAATAAATTCAAAGGCTAACACCTAAATTCTGCTTGTAAAGCTTGCTTTATGCAGTACTTCCCCACAGGCAAAAGAGATTGTTTTCTATATAAGAGCTTAGACAAACACAGAATGTTTTTGCAGTGCTTAAATACATAAAAAGGCTACATTTTCCCACATGTAAGGGCATTCAATTTACTTTTCATAAAAACAGTGGTATTAAAATGCAATACACTTTTTCTTTTTTTTTTTAAAATAAGCAGAAAATCCTCACAGTTACATAACAAAATATCAAGCCAACACAAATTTACTGCTTTCATTTGAAACATTTGTCACCTAAAAAAAAAATAAATCATTAATTCATTCCTACAGTCAGGACAAAGAGCACAAAGTACTCAATTTTATAAGCAATTTACACTAGTAAAATTTAGAAACTCTATGGCATTGATAGAAGTAAACAAATTTGGCAGAATATATAAAAAACTACTACTTCAAAAGGCCAAGTGCTTCATTACCTGTATCACAGCATTGCAAAATTCAAGTGAATTCATGAATTGTACAAGGGCTGGTGACAAGAGCCAGTCATCCTTCAGCAGACAGTGCCACTCTTCTCCTTTTTCTTCCAGCTTTGTAGGCAAAGAGGAATAGAGGCCACTTAGTCCTGTTGCAAGCACCTTTATTTCAAAAAGAGAAGGGAAATAAGTTGACTTTCCAACTGCCCATCCGCTTGGATAGCAATGACAGAAATTGTTTCTCTTGATAGTTTTAGTAACATAAGAGTGTTGAGATGATTTAACTTCCTTTTGAAAGTTCTGTGACAGAAAGAGGTGAATATTTTAAAGAACATTCCATATAATATACTTCTTCCAAAAGCTGGTATTTAGGGGAAAGTAATGGGCAAAAGCAGGTTGTCTTGTTTTATATTTTTTTAATCCAAAGTTGTAACTGCTTTTCAAATACCTAAAAAATCATTTTACACTTTGCTGCAGTCTCTCCCAGCAGACACCATCACTGTCATATATCTACACCTTTTCTTTCTTTGCTGTTTTCAATGTTACTGCTTAAACATACGTATATAAAGGGATTTTACTAGGAAATAAGAGACATTATAAATGGAGGGGGAAAGTGACCCATCAACAAAAATGAGGGCTCATACAGACAACAGATATATGTTGACTTTCATTCCTTGGTATTTGAACTCAGCGTCCACTTAGAAAAAAGAAAAAAAAAAAAAATAACTGTTTGTAATTTTGTATTCTCCTTTCTTTTTATGTGGAAAGGATAAGGGAACAGATAAAACCTGAAATATGTTGCTGCATAGACATTGTTTCCAGTGACAGCAAGGCTTGCAGATGATTTATGTAGAATATATCACTGAAGTATGAGATTAAGTAATTTTAGTTCAAACTTTAAAAGTGTAGTTCCAAAAAGGTCTTTTTAATTTTTACAGAATATGTTTATGATATTGGTAGTTTCAGACCAATTTTTTAAATAAAGTTATCTGAAGCTGGGAATTGCCTAAATATTATTTACAACTCTCATCCTTCTGACATGATTTTTTAAAATTTCAGGATAATTCTTAGAATGATTCTCCTATTAATGGATTCATTAACACTCAGCATGATGAAAATCTTTCTAGTTTTCATTTAGACTCTTCTAAGAATGTTTCTTCTTTCTACAAAGAGCTACTTTGACATCTACAGGGCAGAACAGTCAAAGCTCAGATGAAACACAAATGTTTTATCTATTAGAAAACAAACAGTTGACAACGTGCTGCAGGTCAAAGATCAAAAGTTCATGAAAGGGGATTCAGCTTTTGATCATATGCAAGTGTAACTAATTATAGATACTAATCCATGCAGTCAGACAAAGGCTGTCTTTCTGAATGCTTTCCATTCCTAAATCACATAATTCTGAAGGTGGATTTATTCTGGTGTACATAATTAAGCCAAATATTGAGGTGGGTGGGGGCAGGAGGGTGGGTGAATACTGTGGAAAATTAATTGCTTGAGCACACTGTTAATTCTTTATACACCTACAAACATAGTTATAAAAGAGAAAAATGCTGGAGATACAGTAAAAAAAAAAGAAACGAGCAAAGCTTTATTTGTACAATCACATTCTCATGTGAATTTTTTTTTTGCTTTTTCTCTCTCACAGCAGAAGAGCAAAAAGTTAGGAAGACCTTAGTAGAATATGGAACTCCCTATACATAACCACCACATACATCTACAATCACAAAGCAAGGCTTCTGACAGTTCTAGGAAGGAAAAAACTTCTGTAGAGAATTTGAGTTCCTTCTGTGTTGCATCCTGCTAGTTAATGCATACTTGCTTTTCCATTGGCTGCTTAAAATTTTATTTCTATTCATAAATGAATACTCACCCTGTCAGTAAGCAATCTGACTTTCAGAGCTGTGTACTATCCGTGTTTCTTCTTCATATGGAAATTTAGTCCTCAAGCATGAGGACCCAACTCTGAGTAAAATATACTACTCCTCAATAACAGAAACAGTGAACTCACAGTCAATGACCTGAAGTGGAGAACTCCTTAGTTTGTCTGACTTAATGAAGTAAGAAGTGACACATGGCTGCTAAGACCTTTAAAGTTTAAAAAGTGCTTACATTTGCTATGAATGACAACACTAGAGGCTCTTTGTGAAATTACCTTTCTAAAGCACTGAAGAGAGATTTGCCATTGGAAATAATTTCATCTCTTTAGGTAAAAAACTTTTGAAAATTTTCATAAAAGTGTAGGGTATAAACAGGATTGCCATTTTAGATCACTAATAGAACTTTTCACATTCTATTAACAGGTGTATAAAATAATAAACTATTGACTGTGTCGTGATGTTTTAATTAGTAAAATGATAAACATTCATTTAAAAAAACAAATGAAAGGGAAAGAAATTTATGAGTTCACAACCTCAAAGGGCAAGGTTTCTTTTTGTTTGGTTTTGTGGTTATTTTTGGTTTGGTTTTGGTTTTTACCCAGAGCAGTATCATTCTTCTCCCAGTATTTGTCAAGACAACTCAGCATGGTCATCTGCTTTTACTCAAGCAGTTTCTTTCTCACCATTTAGTCATGAGCTTTTCTGCATGCCAGTCTCCTTGATTTCTCTCTTTTTTCTTGACTCACAGAAGACATTGACTGACTATGTGATTCTCAACCTGACACACTGTATGATTAATGTGTTGTTAATAAAGAATCAATTCCTCCCTGGCCCATTCCTTCCCTTTTATAATTCCCTTTACTCCCACATGCATAGCCTTCCTACCTCTGTGCAACCTCACCTTTCCAAGGTGCCATAACTCCTCCTGCTTCAATACTTGTTTTCCTAAGCTGTGAGGTATTTACAACTACAATATTTTATGAAGGGACCTGGATACGCTGGTGCTCAAAATTCTTTAGAAACATCATTTTCTTATTATAATGCTGAGTGGACAAAATCTGCAATCAGATTCAGAAAACTTTCAGGTAGAAACCGATAAAAATATGGCTGTGTAAAATAACAAAACTTTACCCAATAGTTTGTCCTATCAGCACAGGACTATGCAGAGCAGCTGAGGAGACATCTGCACTGATTTGATTGATACCCAGCAATGACAAACCCAGTCTTCCACCAGAACAATCCCTGTTCCTTCAGCTTATCATGCTCAAATTCAAGAAAGATTTTGCTATAGTGTCATTGCAGTAAAGTTTTATTATAGGCTTAGGCCAGCCTCATTACTGTTCAGGAAAAGTCTGATTTTAGCACATTTAGCCAGGACGGCTTCCTAATTAGAATGATTGTCAATCATGGCTCCCTGCTGTTCAAAGGTTAATACAGCTGGCTTTTACCTTCAGTGTAAAAAGGCAGCTTTTTTTTTTTTTTAATTAATTGGAAGATGTAATTATGGAAGGTATAGCATGGATCCAATAATGTTCTCTGTCACAGGAACAGTTTGAGAAGCAAGTTCATAGTCTTTAGCAGCATCTATTAAACAAGGTCAGCTGGAGACTCTCAGCATGAGAAATTTTTATGCAATATTTACAACTGGCACAGGAAACCATTTAGAAGTTTTGTTTTAGAACTTGTAGGCCTCCTCAAGCCTGCAAGCCTGGCTCTGCCCCACTGCTCAAAGGACAGGAATCTTGGAGTAATTGGAAACTATGGCTAGAGCAGCAGTCATGCACTAGTGGTCTCTGCTCTAAAAATCTCTGCTTGAATAGCTACCTAAGGCTCCCCTCCACTTCATTTTTTCTGGCACTTACTAAACTGAAACATAAGCCACTTGAAGAACACAGAATTGGTCAACAAAACTGGCACACAAGACCAACCTTTCTACAGAATTATATTTGGTTTTGAACCCATCCACTGCAGATCTCAAACTGTTTCTTTGTAGTAAGGCATGAAGGACCAGCTGTTGTAAACTCCTTTCTGCTTTAGCTTTAAAACTAAAGGCAGTTTTGTTCGTAGGGCAGCTTTGTTTGTTAAACTAGATTATTTACTTGTTTAAGGTCAAAGGTTTGCAATTCACGTAGTAAGACTGTTTGCCAGCTCTAACAATGCAGCACTGCAACCAAATTTTGTAGCAGAGCACAACATAGCAAGAAGGTGGTTTCCTAAGACAGCCATAGAGATTTACTATATTTGCAAGGCAAAAGGGAGGCTTGCTCTGTCACAGAACTGGGTGTTTCTATAATAACCACACTATTTTCACTTATTTTTTTGAACTGCTGAAGTGAAATTATAGTGTGGTAAGCACAGCCCACTGAAGTTATCATTACCACCAGAAACAGCCTCAGAACACCTTGCTCCCACTTCTCACTCCTTTCACTCCCAGAATCTCACAGGGGCCTCACAGTGAGACAGAACAGATTTCCCTCAGACCAAGTTCTGCTATAATCTCCCTCAGTTTCCCAATTCAATTCACTGTGTGGTAGCAAAAACTGTTGTGCTGTCCCAAAAGCACAAGACACTTGGAAACAAGAAGCAAGATTGCATTTGGTAGAAGGGCTGGCTTACACAGCATAACAACTTGTGAAATAGCTTTTAGCAGAAACAAATGTGTTATAACAGATCTTTATAAAAAAAAAAAAAAAAAAAAAAAAAACCAAAAAAAAACAAAACAAAAACCAAAAAACGGGATGAGAAGAATACAGGGGAGACAGTTTAGCATTGAAGATCAAGCAAAACAAGAACAACTTACTGGGCAGAAATAGGTGTTTTCTGCTATGTGGTTTGCAACAACGCTGTTTTCTGCAGACAGAGACATAATGAAAAGCAGTGCATCACGGGCCTGTTGGCCCACTGTTCCTTCCCGATGGATGAAGGGAATCAGCAGGGAAAAGATGAGGAAATTGGCAGCTCCTTGGTCTTCGCTGGTGTGGAAAAACAGTTCTAAAATTGAGGGATCTTTGGCTATTATAGAGCAGAGCTGGTTCAAAAGGACAACCAACTCTGTTTCCACTGTTGGAGTAGTTGTTCCTGAGCAGGAACTCAGCAACATCATCAAAGGCTTCAAAATGGGTTTGTGGTGCAGCATAGGCTGATGAGACTGGGTTACAAGCATTTCATACATTTTGAGTTGCTCAATTTTTGTCTCATCCGTGAACTCCCGCCGTAGGCTCCAAAGGAAAAGCTTCTCCATGATGTTTTCTGAGACCACAAACTCCAAAATAGGCCCCATTGAAGCATCCTTTACTTGTTCCTCAATTAATAAGAAAAGCATGTGCTCTACATAATTCTGTACAGTGCTGGCCTCGTCAGGTGAGATAGCCCCATACTTGGCCTGAGTGTTTTTCAAAGGATCATGTTTTTCTAAGATTTTCAGAACCTAGAGAGAAAAAAAGGCAGATTAGTTTTATCTGAATGCATTTTTTAAAAACTCATACTTCCTCCTATTAGGAAAAAAGCCATCAAAAACTCTTAGCACAAAAAGAGCAAACTCTTTTTATGTCTTTTTAATTTTTTTTTTAACATTTTAAATTTAACAGTTTCATATCTGGCATGTACAAGGCCAAAATGGAATCCTTTTGTTGAAGTTTTTAAATAAGCACCTAAATTTGTCACTTGTCCTACTGCTGAAAACTTGGGTGTTCTCTAAAGCATGGATAAACTAGGTTCTCTTAGCCTTCAGAAACTGAGTTTCAAGTTTTGAAATAAGTTTCTTAGTCACAGAGGGATGAAATCAAAGGGCCTGCTCTTTCAGCCAGAGTAACTATGCTCAGGAATATCAATACCATGAGATAATTTTCAGTAGTAGGAGTGGCAGAAGCCCACAGAACTGATCTTTCCCTGCCACAGCATACATGATACCAAGTAGCCAGCAATGCCCATGTTCTCTTGCAACATTCAATATAGATTTAGGATTGAGTAACAGTTGTCACCCCATGCCCCTGGATTAGATTCTCTTCTGCATGCAATGTATGATGGTCACTGTCTGTGAAACAATCACAGCCTTCAGAGACAAAAAATCTTCAGCCTTTTTGTGGAGGGTAATTGCCACAAAATCACAAAGGAGCAGCATCTTGCTCCCCTGACATGACAGCTTTACTGGAGTTGAGTAAGAGAGGGTGACTCTTGAACCATGGCTTCTCCATCCCTGGAAATGCTTCAGAAACACCACCATTTGTCTGGCTTGCTTCTCAAGATAGCCATAAACAGCAACAATACATAAACCAATTTTACATAAAACATTAGTTATTCGTGTGACTGCAGCAAATAAGACCTTGCATTATGCTGCTCAGAGCAAAGTATCTTTGCCTAAAAGCAATGATAATCCTGATGACATAAAGAAAAACCATTTTAAGAATATTCTGAAGTGCATAATCTCCATCTATCTATAAACAACACTACATACAGCTTTGCACCCCTGGGTCTAATATGCTTTAGAAAAGACAGGCAGGCCCTACCCAGCACAAGGGTTACAGCAGGTTACAAGTCACAGAGAATCACTAGGAAAGCCAGTAAGAAGATCTAGGCCTTCTGTAAGATTACCATGTCCTACCACTTCTCATTTAGATGCAAATGTGGAGTTCAAAGTGTGATTAGTAAAGCCTAACCTTGAAAGGTCAATTACCCTTCTGTTTTAAAAATGTTTCTCTGTCTACTACATTCTAGATGAAAGCCATTTCTTCCTGAGTAATTCAGGATTATCCCCAAAGAAAGAGTGAAGCAAATTCCTATTAAGGCAGCCTACTTCAAATCAATAAAACTAATTAACATTACCTGTGCCCAGTGTGTTCTAAACACTATCATGCATGTTTCTGGGTCAACACCCTGCAGGCTCGGAGCCTGCCGACTTTTGCTGATACTGGTTCCAGAGGACATCATAAATTTTCCAGAGGTCAAGACAACTAGGCCATGCTGGATTTCTTTTTAAAATCCTGTAGATAGCCACAGATGTTCAAGCATCATGATGAGATCGAGTTTTGGTATCCAAAGAAATCTGTTTAAAAAAACAAAACACATATATAATCAGGCACATCGAATTATAGTGTATAGCAAAAAAAGAACATACTTAAAGAGAATACTAAAATCTTTTTACTTTTAGTTCAATTTGAGGAAATATATTTTTTAAGCACGTCATATGGGAATTTCTTCTCACACTTTTCCTCATTATAATGGTTTCTAATGGTCAAACTTTTGAGATCAGTGACTGAATTAAGGTGCTAGTGAAATAAGTAAGCATAACAAAATCTCCCACAGTAAACATTTAATGCATGTCACTACATTTTTAGGTTTTTATTATGACATATTTGCCTTCTGACTATGCATCTCTTCAGAACTGCTTGAGACTGGATGTGGCACGCAGTGCCATGGTCTGGTAACCACAGCAGTAGGGGATTAAGGGTTGGACTTGATGATCCCAGAGGTCCTTTCCAACCTGGCTGATTCTGTGATTCTATGATAGCAAAGTTGTATAGATGATACACAGGTTAAAAAAAGTATGTTATTTCTCTGTTAAAAAAAATAAATTACATTAATAGATGTCATTACAAATACTTAGTTTTCTGTCAGAAAGCATAGCATAAACAGTTGAAAACATCTGTAGAACAATATGTCGAAGTTGAAGGATGAGTATGTATCAACACCAAAGTAATCAAAATGAAACAACATAAATGATAAAATCTTCATGTATCCAAAATCAAATAAATTGAGATGTCATATTAAAGGGCTATGAGAATAAAACCAAACGCTGAAGCATTCTTTTCATCCCTTATTTAATATCCTAGATATAAGTATGAAAGTACTTGCACACCTGCAGGGGAAAGTTAAAATGAAACAAAGATGGGTATCTTCCAGATATTTGAGAAGCTTAAGAGAACATATTATTCCCTCAAGCCCCAGTATTTAAGTGACAGTTCTCTTCTTTTTTTTTTCTCCCTCCACCAGCTTTGCACTTTTATTCTCCTTTTTGCAAACCAACTAGGCTTTTAATTTAATCCTGTTTGGGGCTACAAAACAAACAAACCAACCAAACTGGAGGGGAAAAAAAGGAAAAAATATCCCCAAACACAAACACTCCAACTCAAACACACTCTTCACACCCAAATCTTCACTCAAATCTCCACAACAACAACATACGAAGAGTTTAGGACAAATGCATTGTAAGTTCCTAGAGCTCATGTAAATCACAGCAGCTTTTTATTTTCATTAGAGGATGCATTTTGAAATGTTCTCCTTTTCTTCAGTTTTCATTAGGGCCGCTGGACATTCACTGGCTTAGTGAATTAAATAAGGAAATTTGTGTAGCATAAGTCACCAGAGCCCATATAGAGCAATTCTTTGCCCATATACTTAGGTACTTATCTGCATATAACTTAAAAGCTAAAAATCTTTTCTCTACAGTGGACATCCATGCTCATTGCACATGTGCTCTATTTATATTCTTAAAACTGTTAGCCCAGGAAAATACACAATCTGTCTCAAAAGTAACAGCAATTTTTTCCCATTTTTAAAAAGTCCAAAATATAGAAGGTAAAACCTTCAGGATTTCTGATGCAAATAAAGAGCAAAATATGGTTATATATTCCCACATATATATATTCATATATACAGGTTATATGTGTGCATATATACATATACCTTATATATATGCATACATGTATATTCATATATTCAAGATTAAACAACAATCAGCTGCATGATCAGGGTCTCACCTTTCATCCTTGCTTCTTACAGCACAGAAGGTGCATTCCCCATGTTTTCTAAACACTCACATGCAATATAATTAAAACAATCTAGTCCATCCTTTGTGTAGATAAAGCATTCCATGTGAACAGAAGCCAACATAAGCCCTGTAGGGTTTATTTGTTTGGGTATCAGTACTTCCTGAACCAAGCTGGCACTCCATACAAGCTACTCCCAGATAAACCACCTGGAACCAGACGCATTGGAGAGCATTGAGCAAAACCAGTAAAAATTAGCTTGAGAAAGTCAATCAATAGTGGAAACAGAAGTAATCCCTTATACAATATTACTCCACCACTTCAGTGCTTACACTTTCAAGCACTCTCCAACTGTTCAGTTCCTATGCTCCTGTACTTGAAGGCATCTGCCAGTATACTGCTACTTCAAAACCAGTCCTGTAAAAATGAATAGTACTATGTCTACATTACTGATGTTCTTGTACAGGGAATGAAGTGAAAATTAATAATAAAAATAAGAGATGAAAGTAGAAAGTGGATTTAATAATTCAGCTTCAGAGACCTCAGATCTGTTTATCATTACTGACTTAAGCAGGTACTACCATTTGTTAAATACACACCTTCCAGTGACTTTTGCTTGCAGCTCTGAGAGCTCAACATATTTACTGAAAATACTGAGCAACCAAGATGCATGCTTAGAGACCATTTAGAAAAAGCCTGCTCGCAGTAGCTTGCCTAAAACCATACCAAATAATCTGAAAGAATATTTAACTGACCTTCAGATCATGTCCTTTTCCTTCCAGTTCCCTCTCTGCCAGCCCTCTCCTTCAAACAGAAATCTTTCAATTTCTGTAAAGTTCAGCAAACTCCTCCAGGCAAGAGAGTCCTTCACTGCACAGCACTGATTTACCCTTTGAGCAGATCTGTCCTGTGCATGAAGTGAAACAAGCAGCCTTGGAAAGCCTAATGTAATCATGTAATTAAAGATGGTATCATAAGGTGCAGCAAAAGAACTTAATTAACAAAGCAGAGGCAAGCTCATCTCCAGAATTTACAGGTTGCTTGACTTTACAACTTAGCACTTTTTTCGATGTAGTCTTTGCATGTTATTTAAGAATTTAAAGAAAAGAAATTGATTTTACATGTCTAGATATCACATGACACATTCCAGCAGCAGTACAGCAGTGTGATTCCAAGAGTAGAACAGGAAATTTTAAAGCAACCTCTACTATTTAACTAGTAAAAAGGAAAGGTTATAGTCTTCTTGAAGAAAAGAAGGATGATTAAATTAAAAAATTTTAAAACAACGGTGATGTAACCCTTGAGATGCATGCAAACATCTGTACCACACACAAGCAATCCAAAATTAATCTGTTACCCTCTCTTCTCCTTGATTGTGTTCTAATTTTCTGTCCTCCCCAGCCTTTGCAATTTTCTCTTTCCTACCCCAGCCTCAGACTCCACTCCACAAACCTCAAGAGAGCGCTCATTTCTTCCTTATCAGGCCCTTCTTTAAACAACTACTCCTACCTTGTGGCTCTTTAAATATACTCTTTTGTGGGGTGTTGAGGTTCCATACTGGTGCTTTGCTGGTTACTCATAAAATATTTCCTTACTTTTACACACCTATGAGAAGGCCTGAAGTGAACAGAAATGTTTCACCTCTCACAACACATTCAGAATAAGGCAAGACATCAAGAGATCCAGTGACAGAGGCACTCTGGGTGCAACAGGAAAACTCACTTTCTACAAAAGTGCTAGTTAGTTATTTATGTAAGAATTTCTAACTACCACTACATGACTGAACACTCAAGTCCTGCCTCTGTTAACTGCTTACTGCCTAAGCAGATGACTGATAAAATCTGCACTTGTAGTATAGACATCTTTTCCTACACAAGGATGTCCTAAGTCTAGCCACCATTTATAAAGCACAGATATAGCCTCTGTGCAAGAAGGCTCCAAGCCAAGCTGGTGTGTCCCCTCCTCTCCTGCATGAAGCCTCCCAAAGTCTTATTTATCATAATATATTGATATATTGAAGAGCTTCCTGCCATTTCCAAATCCTAATTTGTGCACACTCAAATTACAGCACTGGGAGCTCTCAGACACACAGGACATTAACAACTGATAGCATCTTGATTCAAATCAGATCTTTTTCAGAGTTAAGATGACAGAGCAGCAAGGGTTTTCAGTGTTGTCAGCTCTAAGAAATATCTACCAACCATAGGAAAACATTTAGGAAGGTTCCCCTGAGCCACCTGGTCCAATTACTGTATTTGTTACACACAAAAATACTACCCCATTGCTTGAAAAAGATCCTTGCAAGTATGAGGCTGACAAACACCATAAAAGAAAATTCATCTCCAGCATTTATAAGTTGTAACTAAAAACTGCACATAACATTATACTGCACATACATACAATCACAAGATTAAAGCCACTAGAGCCATACATCCCTAATAACAAAGAACTACAAAAAAGATCATTCATCCATTGGTGACACACAATAACATCTCAGTAAAGTTTAATCAATCATGCTGAGTGTTCCCTCCTGCTGCACAAAGTCATCATAAACAGACTGTACAAAGCATCAGATGAAGAACAAAAATACCAAGTTTAAATTACTAGCTGAAAACAACTTGCCTGCAGCAATCACCAAGCTGACTAGACCTAAGCTCAGTTGCATCCAGCCCAGCTATCAGATCAGAAATCCAAGGGTACTGTGAGAACACAGACATTTTTCTCATAGTTGCAAATACTGTGGCTTTTTTAATAATCTCTAATTTAAAAGTAACAAGGCAGTAACAAGCAGACTGCAATGTGCAATAATGTTTCTAAGATCAGATCAGTTCCCTTAAGGAAGCAAACACTTCCAGTTTGGAAAGCATCTTGGGATTCTGGGATTTCCTTAGTTATACAAAGCACTAATAGATTGTGTAGACTTCAAAGACTTCAGATGCTGTTACAGTGCTTCAAAAAGCATACAAAGCTTTTGACAACTTAAGCGGCCACAGAGTAGAACTCCAAAACAGCAAAATTATTTGAGAAGGGAAAGTAATTGAACTGGAAGAAAAGCTGTATGTATCAATCTAAAGTTAGTATATACTAGTTACAGAAGTAGCAGAAAGAATATATTAATTATATTTGTGGTAAGCAGATTTTGTTACGGGCTTAGTAGTTTTCTTGATTGTTGCTCAAAGCCAAATGTGCCACAATAACTGCAACATCCCATTATTCCTTGTCAAGTCCAATTAAACAGGACAAATAACCTGGATCATATTGAGTCCAAAGGTGAAAAAACAAACTCATTTATAAAACACCAGTTCATGGAGGAATGGATAGAAGTGAACTTAGGGGCCACCAAGAATAAAAATAACAGCATATTTTAATCAGTTTGAGGTTAAAAATTTTACAGTAATTTAGCCTTTCCTCTTCTAAATCCTTTCCAAGGTATTATTCCATCATTTGCTACTCGAGACAAGCACAAATACCCCTCTCCCATGGTCTACTCGAAATCCTTCTTCTAAAAGCCACTGCTGAGTTTAGTACTTTGACCCTGCTACACAGTGACAAAACCTTCTTAGCAAGTAAATCCTTCCATGATTCAACCATATCCTATCCATCACTCATTTAACTCCATTACAAGGTGCTTAAGAGACATAATTTAGTGGTGGACTTGGCAGTGTTAGGTTAACAGTTGGACTCTTAGGCTGGAAAAGACCTTTAAGATCAAAGTGACTCTGATTCTAAGGCCAAATCCACTCACACACACACGCCTTCTAGAACTATTTCAAATGCCTATACTGACAACACTTTAGACTCTAACCCCCCCTCTCCTACATGAGGTACCTGCCCCTACCACCAGGGGTTTGTATTTAACAACTCTGTGTGCAACAAGAAATATCAGCATACACATCACACATATGAGAAAACAAGGTTCAAAGAGACAAGCAGCTCCCTCCCCTAATGTTTTTCTATATTCTCTGTATCTTCTCTGTGTAACAAAGCTCTAAAACAGCTTTTGAAGACAGGCAACTGATTTGCACCTACGTACACTTTGTTGCTTTCATATTAAATACCTTTCCATATGGACTCGGTTAGTTGGTTGTATTTTTTTCCTGCAAATCTGGTAGTGTTGCATATACAAGCATGCTAATAAGCACCTGTCTATCCTTCAGCAGCAGCAAAATAATACAGTCACATACTTACATATATATAAATGTATGTATGTATGTATGACCAAGTTTGTGCAGTCTCTGGTAAGAGAATTAGAATGGAGGAGGAGAGCAGACCACTTGAACACAACTCAGACTATTTTGAGTTTTTTTAAAAAAGCACTGGTCTAAAACTGCACTCTGCAGCTTTAGATCAGTGACAAGATTGAAACCCAGTCATGGGACTTACTAAGGATATCTGCTTCAAAAGTCTGTAAATCATCAGCTTTTTTTTCCACAGATGATTACAGGGGTGAACTCCCCAATCAACAGAAGTACTTATTTTACTGCAAAGTACACTAGAAGAACAGTCTAGCAAAGATTCTCTTGTGAAGTCCACTCCCAATGGAGTGTTTCTTTTCAAAGGTTTGACTTTTGAATTAAAAAGTAGCACAGAAATTTGCAGGACTACAGCTTTCAAGGTAATGCAGAACAAAGAGACAAAAGATACAATGCTTAATACAGTAAGGTACACACAAAATATACTACAACACATTGCAATTTAATTATCACAGTTGTCTTTGGTTGAAATGCTAAGATGCTGAGTTCTCCAACAGTTCTCAAGCACAATTCTACCACTGTTATCAGTTACTGTGTGCTTTTGCTCTACTCTGTCAGTCCAGGTACATAAGAGACAACAGGGAAATGGGTAAGAAGTTATGATGGCAGTACAAGTATCCATTTTTTATGGATCAGTGTGATTTAAGGGGCTTGAAATAAGACAGCTTCAAAGAAGCAGAGTGAAATTATATGGTCTTATGCATAGCCATGCAACCACATCACTGAAGTCGCTGATAAGCGGACAAGGGAGGGTAGGAGAAAAATGAGTGGCAAATTTTACCGTGCCTCAACTTAGTTACAGCTTAAAAGGGACCTTGTTGAAGGTTTGAGTTTTCTTTGATTGAAAAGAAAGCCTTCTGCATAAATATTTCAACTTTTCTTTAGGGACTATGATCAGGGATAGGATTTAAATTTTATTAACAGTGTTTCAAAAGAAGACATCAATCCTTTCAAAAGAAAGGATTCGTAGTGCTTGCACCAAGTTTTGCTACCAAAAAAAAAAGCCTATAAAGAGCAGTCAAATCCCCACCCTTTATGATCCTATACATTCACCAACAGAATGCAGAGGAATTAGAGCTTGCTCACTGGAGAGTAGTAGATCTGTGGTAAGCAATTGAGAAAATGTCAGTGGTTAAAAGTCACTACATCAGAGGATCCTTTTTTTGGTTCACTATAACTCACCTTCAGAAGTTCTACTGGCAAGAAGGCTGCAGCAAATTACTGGAGGAATGGTATAAACTACATGAATAATTATCCTCCTTCTTCATTTTTCTTTCATGTTTCAATGCTGCAGTCCACCAACTGTCTTCTTCTTTATCTGCCTCAAGTAAGTATTTCATATTTAGCCAGCTTTCTTCAATCTATCTTTTCTACCTAGTACCTGCAAAGATACTAACCCTTCTATGTGTAGGTGGGAGAAGGTATGTTTTACACTGATAAAGCTATCTGCTTAAAAGCAGATCAGAGAACAAGTCACCACAAATTGTAAAGCAATGCAGTTAATCAAAGCATCATTCTGTTCTTATCAAGCACAATTTAATCCAACCTGCTCACATGGAAGTAAGAATGTCTTGTGACTTGTCCCCACAGACACTGCCTAACAAGATCTATCTCATGAGAGAAACTACACACAGTATGCTTTATAACGAGATGAAAATCTTACTGTCCTATCTACAGTCAACCAGCAGCAGTTCAAAACCACAGTTCATCCTTTCTCACATTTTCAGGGTGCAACACTACTCACAAGTTTCTTACAGTTCACAACAGCTCAGAGGAATACTTGGGGTACCATCAACCTCTTTATGTGATCCACGTAATCCAATGGTATTATACACTTGGGATATTATATGTTTCAGGTTACAGCCTGAAATAAATACATGGTTCTCCAGACACTTGAGTGGGCATTCCCTGCACACTCAGTACAACAACCATGACATGCAAGAGACCCACCTGACAGTTCCAGCTCAGCAGTGCTGCAATGGCATAAATGTGTAATGGGATCAGCTCACAGGAGGCACAAGCTGAACCAAATACCAAAGACCAAGCCTTCAGAGACCTCTGATGCATGAGTCAGCCAAAATGAAGCAACAAAGAAGCCAGTTAGGTAATATGGTCCAAAACGTATTGATGGGTTAGGCTAAAATTATACAAAGTGGGTCTAAGAATGTATAGAGCTAGCCAGCAAAGATGATTCAGCAAGACAAATTATCAAATCTAGAGAAATGGCAGTGACTGCTCAAGAAAACAAGAATTAAACAAAGCAGAATACTTGGCAGAGACCTTGACCTCCTCAAGGCCAGCTCTGTTTACCTGGTACACCACAAGGCATGCTCATGTACCACATGTATTTATTTGTACATGGTCAATTTCACTAGAACTCAGGAGTATACAATCACTGAAGTTATTCTTGAAAAGTCCCAGGAGGAATGAAGCACACATTCATATGCCTAGGTCATAAATCTGAAGCTAGGGAGAAAAAAATGGGCTGTAATTCTAGTGGTATGACTTGCTTCTTTAAAAGAGGGAGAAGGAATACAATAAAACTATTTCTCTGTTGTATTTGATCACCTCACATTTGTCCTACTACCAAAAGGCAACAATTCCATAACCATTAGTGGTTCAAAACACAGATTATATTGGCTAAAATCTTATGAATAAAATAGTAACTAGGGCTCTTAAAATCAGATTGAAAACTCTCTGTTTTTAGTAACACTCAGGCACACTTGAGGTATCTTGTCTGCTGCAAAAGGGATATTAAAGTCTAAAACTAAACTGAAAAAAATCTGCAAATAGCAGCTCAGAAAAGTTCATTTCTACCTATACACTGAAGAAGGCAGATGTCAAACTGAAATAAGTTCAAAGGCTTTAATTTTGCTGGTTGATCCCCAAATCACCACCAAAATTTGTCACCCCAGAAGAGCATATTTCCATAGAAAAACAAGTCATTGAAGTGTCTGAAGCCCACAGACCCAAGTGTTTGGTGTTACACTATGAGAGACAGGCATTACCAGCAAAACAAAACTTTGTGCAAAACATTGTAGTGGGAATATGCTTTCATACAAAGTTTCAAAGAGAAAGAGACCACCACCAAAGGGCACAGCACATCCCACTGAATGAAAGCTACTTTCTTTTCCTTGATTTCTCAGTAATGAAAAATCTGCTATATCTACATTAGTCATTTTATTTTGTCATAATTAGAGTGAATGATTTGGAAAAAACAATTGTTGCCCACCTCTCCACTTCTATTGAGAACTTGTGCAGTGTTTATTTCAAAATTCATTACTAACTGGGAGTGGGAGAGAGCAACACATCAGAAAGCAGACATTTAAACAAACCTACTTTATATTCTGGTTATGTTAGTGGAAGAAAGCAATCAAAGTGGCCCATGCAATCTGCAACATCCATTTTGGTTTCCAAGATAATTCGGACATCTGTGTGACATGCAAATTTAGCCCCAACATGCTCATAATTTAGGAAAACCACATGCTTCTTAAAATTGTAATACTGAAGTCAATTTTTTAATTTTTTTTTTTTTTTAAGGAAGATAAAACAGTATCTATAGCTAGGAGTATAAAATAAATTCAGAAAATTATTATGCTGGCTATCTAGAAAACCTTTCTGACAGGAAGATGAATGAGATCAGCAAACCAGTAGAAGACTTTACAGTCTGAAGATTTAAAACTATTTTTGGAACACTAGCACAGAGAATAGGAAATACTACCTTTCCAAGAGAAAGATGGTTTAGAAAAAGGTTATCAATATACCTGTAATTATTATACATAGAATACAGAAAACAAGATTAAGCTTGATATTTTACGGCTACATAAATAATATGCAACACAATTGTTCAAGTGATTTGTATAACATGCCAAACTACTCATTATAATAAGAGTAAGAAGCTCAAGAATAATGTTCTCATGTCTACAAAGTGACATTAAAGAAGACTTGTATGCTTTCAGCACTAATCCACAATAAAATGCAAATATACACATATTCTAAACATTCCACGTTTCCTGATGAAGCCATAAGCATATTTTTAAAATTTCCAAACTCTCAGACAATTCTGTGGGTTTTAAATATAGTTCAAACACTAGAATTAGTAGTAAAACACCTCTAAGATTATCTGGATTGCTTGATCAATAAACAAGCTACTGACAAGCTTCCCTGGAGGATTATCCCCAAGTTGGCACTGAGAAAAGAACATCCACTTTGCAGATAGAATTCTTTTTTGTCCACATGCACATGGTACTCTTTCACCTGTCTCTTTCAAATTAAAAACTCCTGGAAAGCATGAAATATGCCACAAAATCAAAACTGTTAGGTATAGAAAGGATATTATATAGTTGTCAAGATAATACTTACTATAGAAGCATATTTATCTCTCGTTTCAAGGTCTTCATTCACAATCCAAAATCACTTTTTTTTCCTGGAAACACAAGGATTTTATAACTTGATATAAATTTAGGTAGTTATGTGTCACACAATAAAGCCCTCTCATACTTCTCAATATGTTCATTAGAGTACATAGACTATTATAGCTGACTAGATTACTTGAATCTGTCACTTACATTTCTGTACATTATTAACTGAAACTCCTAATTTTAGAAAGAATTAGCACCCCAAGATAATTATCCACCAAGTCAACATTACTTCCTACCCTCAAGTGACAACCTGTTAATGACACTAACTAATGAACAAAGGGAATGAGCAAAACATATCGTTATATACTTTCAGGACAAGTCTTTCACTACAGAAGCCCATCACAAATTACTTCTCAGACCTAGCTAATTTAATGAGCTACTATAACCTGAAAGGTCATTTTTATGTCTCATCCTTCATACTATGTATCACCTGACATTAGGCAGGGTGTTGTGATAAAATGCCCTGTTTAGTGGACTGACACTTTCAAATGAAAATGTACTTTTGTGGTCTTCTTTTCCTTCTGTTAAAAAATAAAAAGAACAGAAACAACAGATTTCTGTGTGAACCAACATTGCTTACATCAGACTCGCAGTTTAGAAAGCTCCAGAAGCTAGTGAACTCCTTTAGTTCTCAATCATGTTCTAAGCTTGGCAAAGAAAAAAACACTTGCAAAACCATTTTTCATTTCCTTTTTCTGACTATCAATTGCCAAATTTGGGGAAAACCACTGAATGAACATTACTGTTTAACATAAGACTCACAAATTACTATAGCACACCATTCACTGAAGAGCAAGGATGCAGAAGGAGAAAAAAAAAAAAAAAAAAAAAAAAAAAAGAGGAAAAAAAGAAAAAGTAGTCTAGGCACTCTTTACAAATTCCTATTCCATTCCTCCATCTCTCCATTCCAAAAATGCACAAAACCCCATGTATTTGCTGCTCTCCCCATTATTTCCAATCATAAAGTCAAGAGCCTCAATAAAACAACACTTCCCCCATCTGTGACCCATGAAAGACAAACCTCTCATTTGCAGTGACACCTGTATTTAAAACATTCATACAGATTTGCAAGAGTTGAAGTACTGACTTTCTAGTAACTTTGTTGATTTTCTTTTTACTTTTAATATACATGGTACTAAACAGCAAAATCAAAAGTGGGTTTTTAAAATTTTTATTATGTTTAGAGCACAAAAAGACAAATCAAGGAAAAATTCCCACATTATTGCATGATATTTCTACTTAGTTTCATCGTATTTTATACAAGTGGTAGATGTGTTTTCTTCTAAGCTACTCCAGCTTTCCTAGGAATAGAATTATGTCATGTATACAGTGTTAAGTTCTCCATTATACAGAATAGAAATTAATTCTTCATTTCAGGTCTCATAATACATGTTTATTCTGCTATGGAAAAATGTTTACACTCTTATAGTGCCTGGTCTGCAACTGTTATAAGACATTCAGACATCTTCCATACTAATGACTAACTTGTCCTACTTAAGACATATGAATGCACTGGCAAAAAAGAAACATATATAGTCTATACAACATCACTTGTCCCAGACATGCTGTCAGCATTTAAAAAAAAATAATAATAAAAAATTGCTAAATAATCATGAGAAAAATAAGTTAAAATTATTCACATAATCTGAGTTTCATAACAACTCTGTTATGAACAACTCAGTCTTGTCTTTGAACGTTTGGGAAAACATGAACAGAAATACAGGTGTCTTTCTAGTCCAGGAAGGAATGAAGATAAACTAGCAGCTTTTATGCCCTGAAGGGTAGAAGAGGGTAAATAATAGCCCTTTTTGAATTGCAAAGGAAGACTGTGCAGCTTACAAAGGGAGTGTTCTGGAAAACACAGAACCCGACAAATTTTGTGGGAGAACAATATCTACAAAAAGGTGGGGCAAATATCAGAAGCTAGTAAAATAAAATTTATTTACTATTTAAATAGTAAACTAGTTTTTTAACACTTAGAATGATCAGTACTGAAAGCCTAGTAAAGACAACAGGTGGCTATCAGCACTACAAGGAATACTTCACAGTCTAGATAACCAAAAGTCAAACCACAACCTCTCCCATCTAATTTTGTAACACCTAAGAGCACTTCTACAGGTGTGGGAAAGCAAAGGTTCCACCCATCAATACATTGTTTTATTCCTGCCTGCACACCTCCAAAAGTGGAGAGTGTCTGTGTATGTCTGGGAGGCTCTTGGAGCTGCAGAAGCTGCAGAACACCAACACTTCTTTTTCTTTTTACTTTTTTTTTTTTTTCCCCAAGTAGTTGGTGTATACACTCCTATCTCCTGTGCCTGAAATCCAGCACTTCTCCCATTTTACCATTTCCCCTCATCCCAAATTTTTCAGTTCAGCTTTACTATCTTCTTGAAATTTGGCCATAGGTGTGCTATCCAGAATTGCAAACTGAGCCTTAAGCAAAGCCCCATCCAACATACCTGTGCTCACAGAGCTCCAGAGGAGGAGCACAACCTGCAGATGGGACCACTCTGAAGGGGCCATGAAAAAGTTTCTCTGTGTGCAGAGGCCCTGAACATTATTTGTCAGTTGTAACTGAAGCATGTTTGAAAGTAAAACTTCCAACTTCATTTTGGAGGACATTGCTCTTGATACTGAATTACAAACTCATTATTTTTTTCCATCCTCTCATTTAAAAGGGAAACCAGGCTATGAGAATTAAAAAGTATTTGTCAGATCTATTTGTTTTGATATATCACTTATGAAACACTTTAGTACGTTCAAAACTATTACAAAATCTACTCGTTCTCCCTCTGCTGAAAGAAAACTAACAGTATTTATATTGCCATCACATCTATTGCCACCTCTGTACTTTATGTTTTTCCATATTGTACTCATAAGTGTATCTCAATTCATGCCACGGACACTCAAATAATAAAGTTCTTCAACACTGTTTTGGAATATGCCATCTCTCTGCTAATCAGCATTCAGATATCCCTGCTGTTCTCAAGCATACTTATACTCTGAAGGACATTAACCTCCAGTGCTGAGAGTCATGAAATACTTCAGGAGACCCTTCACTGACTTTCCGTGAAAATTTGTACACAATTAAGTGTCTGTGCTGGAAAACTAACTGAAAATAAAAGGTGTTATTAGTAAGTCAGCACTAAACAAAACATACATGACTCATGAACATGAAGGATGGCAGAAAACCTCTCTTCAAGAGTGCCAGTACCAAAATCACATCTGCTTGCAATTATGCATTCCACAACAATCATCCTAACTGGAAAGAACCAGTTCCCAAAGTTGCCAACTCTTGAAAATCCAAACCCACTAGAATCAAAATATACATATGGGGTTGTGGCAATGGCTCTCCATTCTCTTAACTCAGCAGGACTGGGAGCCAAGGACTGTGGTTTTCTTTGACAAAAGAAAAATTGAGTTTTCCCCATGACAGTGCATCTATCTACAGATTCAACTATCAGCAAGATCAACACAAAGAAAAAACAGTACTGTGATGAATGTCTACTGGCACAGTAAATCTACCATACGAAGCTGTCAGTCTCTATGGACCTATGAGGACTGTAGCTATTGCTATTAAAATACAGTGCTAGAGCAGCTGTCCCATCTCACATCCCTCAGAACAATACAGAGGGTTTTAAATATCAATTTAACATGGGATGGTAAGAAAAAGGATTCACTTTGCATTACTAACAGCCATCTAAACAAGATTTTCTCATGGTAGGCCATTTCAGAGATATCTGAAGTATTATTTTAATACTGCTCTAGAAAGAGGTACTGTAAGGGACCAGATAGAGGAATGCCCTCCACCAAACCTTTAGAACCTCAGACTGGTTCAAAGGGAGTGTTTGCCAAGTCACCTTTACAAATCCTCATTAGCATTTCCAAAGGGATTGCTGGGGAGGAAGGAGACAGATGAGGGTCTGCATCTTTCCCTTCCTCTTGCCTAAAATTACTAAGTAACCACAAGTTTTCCCCAGATTTATGCAGCACTAACAGCCACATATTGGGAGGGGGGGGGGATTGTGATCTAAATAATCAGCCTTGTGATGGTGCAGTCTGAACATCATAGAGCTGCTTTTGTGCTTTTATTAGAAATATATATATATACACACACACACACACACACACATACTTGTGGGTGATTTTTTGTCCCTAAGAATTGCTCCAAAATAACCTTTAAGGTGTTAGAACTACAAAATTGCTATTTTGTTTGTAGAGAAACAGAGTCTGAGTGCTATTTCACCTCAATCTGATCAAGGGGTATTCGGACAGTCGGAGGGGGCCACCATCATTGGTTACCCCCAAAGGGTAACTTTCCCCTCAAAGGGAAACCCTGGCCTGGGAGAGGGAATCTCCTTTGGCTGCTGTCTGGGTCTGGTCATGGGACATGGTGACATGTACAATCACTGAAAAACTCAACCTGAGAACATCAGTGTAAATTTTTCAAAATAAAGATCCCATAGAACAAATCAGCATACAAGTGGAGTGACTGAGTTGTGTTGCCTCAGACACCAGAGCCAACCATGTTCAATCACAGTCACAGAATCTTAAACATTTATTGGGAAAACTTCAAAGCTTTAAGGTTTCTAGAGAAAATGAACAAGTGTCTTCGGATTTAAACAAGACTGTACAAGCAGCCTGGTGAGAAAAAGTATGAACTGGACTTCCCAGAAGAATTCCCTCAAATATATTAAATTGCCTATTACTTGTCAGGATTAGCATGCCAGGGACACAACCATCATCACGAGCCACAGTGGTAACTGCCTACATGCAAGAGCTCAAGCCAGAAGACAATGTTGTCCTCCAATTCTCTTTTATGTGAGCCTAAGGCAAATCACTCAGCTCAGTTTCCCCTGTAAGATGAGAACAACAGACATTTTGAGAGCTGTGATTATTATTAGAGCAGCAAGTCATCATTGTTCAGTTGACAGGCTGGCTGTTTTGACTGCACAGAAAACTGTCAGAGGCCCTGCACAACACAGTCAGACAACAGACCTAGACTTATGGCCCCCATCAAAAACTCCCACTTGGCAAAATGCTTTGAAACCTAGGGCCTTCAAATATTGGATATTTATCTTAGCTTGATTTTTATATTTTGGCATTATGTATATTAAGTAAGGCACAATCGAGAGCTTCTAAATTAAAAAAAAAAATACATCAAGTGTTTCAGAACACCAGTGGGAGGATTTAATGCAACGTGTGGCTATTATTAGAGAGTCATCTTGTTTCTCAGATCAGAGGATATAATCAGCAGATGATGCAGTATGATTTGTAAAGTACAGCCTTATTAAAGACTAATGAGATAAATGAGTTAAAATTTACGTTTTGCTCCACCTGATAAGGTTCATTGGCACACTTACTTCCAACAGCATGGTTTGAATATCAAACCCACTTATTAATGTCGAATAAAACTAATTATAATGCTGCATGGCATTAAACTACAATAACCAAGCAGCACATTAGAATCACATCCTTTAGTATTTTCTGTAGCTAGGAAGCTAAGTGTTCTGCATTTGGACATAAACACCTGTCAGACTCTTGCTGTGAGAAAGTGCTGGTCTTTGGTGCCTTTTTCCTGACCTTCTGAAAGCCAAAATTCATGTTCCAGCAACACAACAGACAGGTAAACATTGCTCCTTACTATGATTTTCATGGTGTCTGCCTGCCTCATTGCAATAGCAGTAAGGATTAAATGACAAGTATTTCTGTATCTACACCATATTGCATTTCACTTGACATCTACTCTAATCTCTAACACAAAAAGCACTGAAGACTGTCTTTGCTTGATTTGACTCATCTTTTCACTATCTTGTGTCAAAACTACATGTATTACTACAAAACACCCACCACTCACTGAAAAAGATACAGAAAATACATTTTAGACCTTACAATAGCCTATATATTTTTATGCCACATCTATCTAATGTGAGCAGTTAAATGGTTAATGATAATTTTTAGGAATAACATAAGAGGACAAGGGCCATAACATTCCCTCCATTTTATCTCTGAAATAGACAAGCAATGGTAAGAAGGGATAACTAAGTGCCAGCTTCCCATGCATCAGCAGATACCAGTGTCAGGACTCACATGGACAAGTCCAGGAAGAATTTCTCATAAGCAAAAGCTTAAGATGCACCATTGTTCTTGGAGCTCCCATCCCAAAACAAAAGTGGCACCAGCTGTCCTTTCATTAGAGAGTTATGGAAGGTTCAGGACTGCACAGCAGCCATCATTACCTTTTCAAAGTGAAATATAAAAAAAGAATGACAGTAAAAAGAATTAAAACTCCACAGATAAAACTACATTTCTTATTTATTGCAGAGGTGCATAAGGGAAGAGCAACTGATGTGATCTACCTGGACTTAAGCAAAGCATTTGATACCATCCTGCATGACATTCTTAACTTTCAACTGGAGAAACATGGTCTTGCTGGTCAGATCACTCAATGGATAAGGAATTGGCTTTCTGGTTGCACTCAAAGAATTGTGATCAACAGCTCTCTGTCCAAGGAGTCAGTGACAAATGACATTCCTCAGTGGCCAGTACTGGGACTGTGCTGTTTAACATCTTTGTCAGCAACAAGGACTGTGGAATTGAGTGCAACCTCAGCAGGTTTGCTAATGGTCCAAAGCATGTGGTGTGGTTGACATGTTGAAGAGCTGAGAGGTCAAACAGAGGGACCTGGATAGGCTTGAGAGCTGGGCCCATGCCAACCCTATGAAGTTCAACAAGACCAAGTGCAAGGTCCTGCACATGAGTCAGGGCAATCCCAAGTACAAATACAGGCTGGGCAGAGGACAGATTGAAAACACCCCTGAGGAGAAGGGCTTGGGGGTGTTAATTGTTGAGAAGCTCAACATGATCTGGTGATCCGTGCCTGGAGCCCAGAAAATCAACTGAATCCTGGGTTGCATCAAAAGAAGCATGACCAGGAGGTCAAGGGAGGTGATTCTTCCCCTCTGCTCTTGTGAGACCCCATCTGGAGTACTGTGTCTGTTCTGGAGCCCCCAGCCCAAAAAGGACATAGGATTTCTTGGAGTGAGTCTAAAGGAGGGCCATGAAGATGATTAGAGGGCTGGAGCACCTCTCCTATGAAGACAGGCTGAGAGAGTTGGGGGTTGTTCAGACTGCAGAAGAGAACGCTCTGGGGAAAGCTTGAAGCAGCCTTCCAGTACCCAGGAAAGCTGGAAAGGGACTTTTTACATGGGTATATAGTAATAGGACAAAGAGGAAAGGTTTTAAGCTGATAGGCAGTAGATTTAGACATTAGGAAGGAATTCTCTGCTGTAAGGGTGGTGGGACAATGGAACAGGCTGGCCTGGGAGGCTGGGGATGCTCCTTCCCTGGAAGTGTTCAAGGCCAGGTTTGAAGGGGCTTTGAGGAACCTGACCCTAGTGAAATGTATCCTTGCCCATGGCAGGAGGGTTGGAACTAGGTGATCTTTAAGATCCCTTCCAACCCAAACCATTCTATTTGTAAAATAACACTTAAAAGCAAACATTCCTTACACACATTTAAAAATGCATTGCAGAACTACCAGTTCTTTTCCTTCTGTTGGGAGAAGTGAAAAGGTAGTTACAGTGTGACAATAAAAGAAACTAGCTGAGCAAATCATGTGTGAAGCATTAAGTGAAGCTGATTTTTGGAACATACTTTTGTTCCCTTCAATTTATCACCCAATTTAAACATTCAGCTTGTAATACAATCCCTTCCAATTTCTTCAGCTGAGCTTTACAATACAGGCATGCCATATTTCAGCAGCAGAAGCAAAGAAACACCATGGAGCTCAGAAATGGAAAAGTAGGTGTGTGGCTCAATGGGAGGCATTCCACTGCATTCCTGGTTATAGGAAAACCAGGAGTGTACCCTGGTATGCAGCAGTCTGTGCTCTAAGCCAGGCACAAAAAAAAAAGGAAAGCAGTCCACTTCAGTGGTAGGCTCTAGTGCCATAAAATCAGCAATCCCAGATAAGCTTCACCAGACCCTTTCAGCTACTGGTAGTGTGATTTATATCAGAAGAATTCCCCATGCTCTTCACTTGGCTCCTGTGCCACCCATCAGGTCCTGAAACCAAACCTGGTAAGGAGCGTTTATGGAGTGCTCTGAGGAACTCTCTCAACAACCTGCCTTGAAAATGGATTCTGGTGACTTCAAAAAGCAGGACCATCGAGCCTCCTTCCCTCAGGGAAAATCCTGGCAGCCTGATCCCACAGGAGCTCCCCTCTACAGGGGTTCTTCCCACAGAGAAGAAAGTGGTTCTGCAGTATTTTTCCTTCAATACACTCCAATAGATGTGCCTTTTCCCAAGTCATTTTGTGAGTATGGTTTGTTTTCTAAAAGAATAATCAGAGAAGCTTCTCCAATTACTCTTTTGCTAATACTTGCTAGGTATTCTGAAACTGAATGCTTCAATATTTCCCTGAGTCTATAAACAACAGATGCATCTAAAGCATATTACATTTTTAAAAAAGAGGCCACCAAAAGCACATTATTCCCACAGGCAGCCTTGTCAGGAAAAGATATAAGTGGTAAATAATTAATTTTCCTAGGTTAACTTGAATTCCAGAGTAACATTTGTGAGCAAGAGTACCATGGAAAGGTAACTCTCAACTCTAGTTTGTATTCCTGTCCAGTATGAAGTTTTAACTTACATGCAAGCACTGACAGCAGAAGTCTTATCATCTCAGAGATAGGAAAAATAAAGAACACCTATGCAAACCCAGCAGACTCTCTTGTGAAAAACAAAGAGCTCTGAAATCTGTGCTGGGCTAGTGCTGTATTTTTTTATTATTTCATTTTTTGACAGTTAATGGGCCAAACAGGGAGCTGCTGAGCACTGATGTCAGACTGCAACACACAAACCCCTCCAGTATCATCTACATTACAAATAATTGAAGATGTTTTTCAATGCTGACTGTGCTTTTTTCTTCTGCACTACAGTTGTTTGGCAGGAAGGCTGGAGACTATTCTAAACATGGGAAGGGCAGGAAACACATTCCAGCCAAATATTCTCTTCAACATTGTTCTTAAGTTTAGCAGTAAAGGTTTAAAACAGTACATAAAGTGTTATGAACAATACTGGTATACATTCAATATTTGTGGTTTCAAGTGATTTAGGTTTTATATAGACTATCAACCAATGAATTGTGATGCCATATAACACTTAAAAAAGGTAAATGATCTAATTCTTTTACCACTTCTGTTTGTTGCTTCAAAAGTGCTGGGCAGATAATAACAGACAAAGAAAAGTTCACATAATCAGGAATAAGCTGGCCTTTAAGACAAGCTTTCATAAAGAGCAGTTTCTTTTCCCTGGAAATGACCCACAGAAATGGATTAAAAAACCATCAACATAAACATTTAAGAAACTACATTAATTAATATATTACTTAGGCATTAATTTTCTGACAAATGAGTGGTTTCTTAAGTAATTGTATACCTGATTGTACTCATACAGAGGACAGAAAAGGCTCAAATGTTTAGCTTTATTTTCAAGCCATGGAAGCAGATTTAATAATCCAGGAGCTTTTTTTCCAAGTCTGATTTTAGTTCTTATTCTTCTAGAACTGCCTTGACTTCTGTGACAGAGAGCAAAGTTGATAAACCTTAAGATCCTATTTTCTTTCATTTCAGTTGGCTGAATTTTTAGAGGATCAGAATACAGTTACGTATTTCTTTATAATAGAGCTGCATTACAGCCATGATAAAGAAATGGGAAAAGTGTTCTGCTCTGTTCATTACAACCAATAGATTATGTAGCAGTGCTGGAAAGCAGAAGGAATTATTTTTAAAAAATAAAGTAATCTTTAAACTATTAATATTTACAGGACAACTTTTATTTCAGATACACAGATTTCTACCTCCCAAACACATTAAGAATGTCAGAAGCCTTGAGATTTATATGGTCAGAATGACTAATATTTACATTAAGCAAATCTATTGCCATAGTAACATAGACACCACAAAGCTATCTACCTGCCACAGCTCACTAAATTATTTAGCATGCCAATAGTACAGTGACACTGTGTAAATGATCACATTCATTAAGAGCAGAGTATGTGCTGAAAAACTGAATGTTAGACAGCTATATTTATTGCCATGAAAAAAAAAAAACAATTACCCCAATATTAGAAAACAAAAAACCCACAGAAGAAGAGGAAGGCTACAGCCTGTAGCAGAACAATGCACCTTGAAAAGTTCAGTTTAAAACATATCCACATCCCTATTCCTGTGTAGAGCTGTACAAAATATAATCCCAGTTAGTGACATAAGGCTGACCCACTGTGGCCACAGCACAGGGAGGTATTAGCTACTTTCTTAGCTAATAAGATAGCCATTTTATTTTGGAGGATAGCCATTATATTTGCTCAATGTGAATCTTCCATTCCCAAAACAGTATTCTACATCATGGGATTATTAGAGGTAGTGCACTTGAAATATTCATAACTAGCTATGACACACTCAGAAATCTGTTGTTCTTCAACAGTGAACACATGCAGAGCTAGGAGAGAGGTGTGATATTCTGAGTGACACTCTTGCCACGTCCTCCAAGTGGTAGCTGATGGCAGGGAACTGAGTAGTTTGTGCAAGTCAGTGTGCTCAACCTGAATTAAAGCAGTTTGGAAACACCAAGCACTTCCTGCAGTAAGAGTATTTTAGTATTTTGCCTTCATCCTGTGCAACAAATCAATGACAGGTCAAGAAAATGAAGGCACAGCTCAAGTCAGCTCTTGCAACCAGATGGATTTCTTCTGAATTTTTGGCAGCTGTAGCTCCTTCTTTGTTGGGCACAAATCATACTTTTTCACATCTCTCTTTGAACTCAAAACAACCAAGAGGAAACACAAGAGTCACTGCACAAAGATCCAGGCCCAAAACCAACCCTGCCCAGCTCTAACCAACTCATGTTCTTTCTGCTCTCTGTAATTAGGCTCAATTTACAGAATTTCTGTGCAATAACTTCTTCTACAGAATGTTTATGGAAAATAAGTCTGGCATACACCCTTTCTCACTCTTACTCTTGCATCATTATAAAACTCCATAGAAATGCCATGAAGTCTTAAAGACATTTTATATATATATATATACTACCAATAGCCAAATCTAACCCCAAAACAATAGATTACCTTAACAAAGACCACATTTCTAAAATGTTACATTGTTTGGACTATGCTGCTCTCCAGAGAGACTACTGCTTAAATAGCAAGGGTCTGCTTTTCTGAATCAAGTTATTTTAGTTAAGAATTATTCAAGAACTGACTTAACCCTCTGCAGGAGATCATCAGGAGAATATGGAGAACAGCACTCTTGATAAAATCCAGATTACTGTCCCACTCTGTTTAGTATTTTAGAAGTTCAGAATACATTCTATACTGTAAGACAATGTCACCTGATTTGTTTCTAACTTGTTCAAACAATGAGTAACACTGTCTACCTCTCTGTCACATGGAAGATACCTCTCATAATACTCCATCCTCAGTCTTCTCTTTAGTTCACCAGCTCAGTCTTATTTCTGCAGTAAAATTAAGATTCTCACACCAAACTAACAAAAACATCCTCTTTGCCAGATAGAGGATTAGAAAACAACAACAGAAAACAACAAACCAATAATTAATACCAAAAAAACCACCACCAAAACAAAACACAAATTTTTCATTCCATTATCTTTGGAAGATGACACTAGTAAAATCATAACTTTGAAATATGAGTTTTGAAATGCTGGTGACAATCTGCTTCATTCTGTTTGTCATCTCAAATATATTCTACTGGAATCTTCCACAGGAACCACTTCTAAAAATTAAGAGGTTTTTTTTTTTTTTTCAGTGAAAGTCATGCAGTTATCTAGTGACTTCCTGTATCCAAGATTAGACAGAACTATAGTTGGGGTGTATCATATTGTACCAATCTCTGCTTACAATTTACCTGACTCCCTGACAATTCTTACACCTGAGCAGGTAGAATTTTAACTTTGAATTAACTAAAGCATCTTCCAATGCTAAGTAGACTATCAGCTTTACTGTTACTAATAATTTTAGCCAAGCATCTTGCTATCCTAAATGTATTTGCAGAAGCTTGATTTGCAAGATTGCCATAACAAGTCAAGAGATGTTAAGGAAGTTGAATGATTTTTAAAAAGAAAAGTTTTTTAAAAAAAGAAAAACACCGCCACCAATACAATACCAAACCACAACAAAACTGCAAGCTGACAGTTCTCTACTATGAAAACAATACAGAAATAGGGTATCTCTGCTTCCATGTTCTGTCCACTGCTCTGAAGCAGTGCTAAGGAAATTTAATGTAGGATCAATATCGAATTCTGAAAACTATGAACAATACAACTACAGAAAGACAAAAGCATCCATAAAAAGTCAGCCATAACTATATAGACAGCTTCCCAATATTCAGATAACTGAGGGGTGCTTCAAATACTGGTACTAAAAAACACAGGTGTGGTGAAGACCTCCAAAAAATTAACTGACATCCATAAGCATTCACATCTTCCAAAAGATTTTGACAACAACCCTCTTACATGGAGGATCACTCAGTATCCTGATTGAAAGCCTGAGTTTAGCAGAATGTCTGCTGGGTTTAAAGAAATATCTGAGTCTTTGAAAGGTGAATGCTGCCAATAGGACTGTTGAAATACAAATTGAGGAAAAGCAACTGACTACTACTGGAATAATGATCAGCAAGGAAAAGAATTTTGCAAAGCCTCCAAATTCTAGGCAGAGATAGCAATTGCATTTACATGTTACAAATCACTTTGCTAATGAAGTGCAAGCTGGAAATAGGAATTCCCCTTTAAGTATTCAGCATCTTAAAGCACATTTGCAATGGAGCCATCGGGGACGTCTGCTCAGTTCATAGGAGTAATTTAAAATGTGCACTAGCACTTGAAATGTCTCTCTGACAACTGAGTACCCAGCTAAAGCACCCAAGATAAGGCTTTGACAATTCTAGATAAGCAACACTAAGCTATTAAGATAGGTATCCAAACACTAACCTTAAATTCCACCCAGGCTGAATTTTCTCCTGCAGCTTTCAATTTTCAAGCTTAAAACTGAAAGCACTGGGAAAGTCAATCCTGCTACATAAACCACAATTAATTCTAAACACAAACCCTGTACCCATTTTCAAGCCAACAGTGAGTAGAGGGACCCAAAAAGTAACAACAGTCCAAAGGAATACTGGCTTAATTTTATTAGCATCATTATTATTTTATGGATCCAGTCTCCTGCAGAGCAATTCAAGTAACAGCAATGCCAAACACTTTGCTCCAACACAAGTGCTTTACAGAGCAGGTATGGTACTATTCCCAAGCTAAGTGCATGTTTTTGCATGGTGCTATGTTATGCTACAACAGGTCTTCTCAAAACCTGATATTAAGCAAGCTGTACATAATATCAGTTTATATACAGCAGAACAGGAACCAGTAATGACCAGAGATGAAGCTGAGCTGACTTCAAGCAGAACAGACACCTCTGTGCTGAGCTTCCCACTGCCTCCCATTCACAGAACACATGTCCAAGGTTGTTCTGTGCAGGTTGCACCATTACCAGAAACAAACCAACTTTGGAAACACCAAAGCTGTACTGTCTGTAGTGCTGAGCCATGCCATGCCAGCTCCAACATAACTAAACTGGTTTGGGATCTACAGTGTGTTCAGTCCGCAGCCCAGAAAATCTGATGACATTTTGAGTTGGCATTACACACGCATGGTCAAGATGGATTACAAGAACTTTGCACAACATGAATTGTGAAGTTATTTAACCACACATAAAGCATACTGCACAATATGCAAGATTTCTTTTAGGCTTTACCAGTGATCAGATACAACTACTGCATGAACTCCCTACACAGAGCAGCAGGTTCAGAAGAAAAGCAAAGAATTAAATTTGGCACTTTTAAAGATGATATTACAACAAAATGATTTTATTGTGCAAGAGATGGCTCAAATGAAAAAAAAAAAAAAAGTTATATATTACAACAAAATCTGACCCATTATACGGATTTTTACATCCAGATTAGAACAGAGAAGTGAGGATGTGGATGCCTCATCCCTGAAAGTGTTCAAGGCCAGGTTGGATGGGGCTTTGAACAACCTGCTCTAGTGGGAGGTGTCCCTGCCCATGCAGGGGGGTTGGAACCAGACAATCTTTAAGTTCCCTTTAAGGTTCCAACCAAAGCCATTCTATGATTGTAAATTAAGCTGGATAGCTAAAAACTCGTATGTGCACCCTATTTTAATTTCTGGATGACCAAACCTGTACTGCATTAGCAAGGCAAATTTAAGCCTGCAGAGCACTACAGAGTAGCCCTCTACTACATTTGTGTATGCAGGCACAGGCACTGCTGGGCTAATTGCAGCACATTTGGACAGCTCAGAAAGTATCCCAAGCATAAGAACAAAAATTCAAAATACACCATTCCCCTGTCTCAGTAGAATTTAAAAGTCAGTCTAAGGCAGATACGGGAACTGAATGACAGCTCTACTGCAGTTTCATATGTTAACAAGTAGCAAGTAGATGAGCTAACAAGGACATAATTGGCATTGAAGGCAACAGCAGAACATCTAATTTTCATTTCTACAGTCACTGTCTCAAAGGTGTTTTGTTAACACTGAAGTATCAATGACTGTATAAATAGAATACCTTGCATTAATGTTTTTACTTTTAGCATATTCAAGAATCCTGTGGTGTGTTTTGTTACTTGTTCATGTATTATTCTGATAGGAGGCTCAGCCTCACCAAATGCAATGTGTCCTGTTTAGTTTAATGGTAACTTGATTCCCCTTTCTTAAAGTGGAATATAGCCTTCAAGGCTCCCCCTTTAAACTCAGTTTTTCAAGGGACACACTTGTAACACAAACTACTTCAAAGCCATGCAAACTAACAAGCCAACAGAGAATAGGTAACCACATGTTTAATCCAGTTATCAAACTGAGGTAGAACCACCATGCCTTGAAGAAGTGAACACGTTAAAATGTCTTGCTGGACCAAGGCCAACTCCACACTTTGCAGGTGCATCCCTAACAGAGCAAGTAGTCTGGAGAAAATAATCATATCCAGACCTTCAACCTGGTATGAAAATGCATTAATTGACATGAGGTTGGCCTATACTTGGTCAAACTGTAATCTGTTTGGTTTTATCCACTGATGTATTGGCATGCCAAAGCAGGCTAAAAAAAGTCATTGAACATGAGGAGCTCCAGAGACTTTTTGCTTAGTGGTTTGGAATCCAAAATGTTAAGACAGAGTAAGCAGGCAGAGAGGACCTCAAAACTCAACTATTTCTCATCCTCATTTCCACATCTTATTCGTCCAACTGCTTAATCTTAATGGAAGTACTAAAATCCTAGTTCAGCAGAGCATTTTGCCAAAGAACTTTACCACATCACTTCAGACAAAACCAAATTATGAGATGACACTGAGATTTTTGTTTATTTTTGAGGTGTGGCTAAGTGCAACTTGGAAGAACATCTTAAGTATTCAAATTACTTTAACAAAATCCAGAAGAAACAACCAGAGCAAATGCTCTGTAATCATATCTGGAGAGTGGGAGCTGCTTTTATTTCTACTAACACAGAAAAACTCTGTCCACATTCTGCCCTGCTCAGCTGGGATGGGAAGAGAGCCCCTTGTAAGGCTCTCTCACACTGGCAGCTGCTTTTATATATAGCAGGGAAACTGAAGAAGTGGAGCAAAGCTTAGCATTATCAACTCAAGCCCAGGACTTTAAAAGGAATAGAGTATTTTTCCACTTAGCACACCACAAGAACTTAAACAAATCCTCAATGCAATGAGCTATATCCTTTTCTCCTTCCATCCTGCCTCTACAATGTAAAAGCATATTTGCCAAGTTCTCTAACTGGCAGAAACTTCCAGTTTGGACTCAAACAGGATTAATACAAATATAGTCTGTACACATCTGAGATCCTCTCTTTTAAGTCATTATTTACTTGTATCTATGGATTTCTCCTACTTTTTCAAAAATACCAGAACAGTGTTCAGGGTAATTTTCTCATAATTTTTATGTATCCAAAATAACATTTTCAATCATTTGGTGTCAGCTGACATATTGCTGAAGGCCTTGTGTGAGTGATAAAAATAAAACAACTAAAATCAGAAGAGGTGTATAAACGAATAAACCAGGCAGAAGTAATAAACTTTTTTTTTAGGTCTCCCTTCCCAGCACAAAACAAAACAAGCCATAAAACACAACAAACCACAAAGATTTCAAGTTCCATGACTAAAGTCACAGTTGGCACCAGGAGCAGTGGAGTGAGACAATACCAGGGAGCTCAGTGAAATAAGGGGCAGCACGTAGCTATAATTTTTCAGATGGAAAAAGAGAGGCCCTTTCACCATGGACACCTTCATACCTTCCATGGAAAGCCTTACGTGAAGTTAAAAAGGCTTCTCTTTACTCCAACATTAGATTATTAAGAAGACTACTTTAAACAATGTTTTATCAAGTTTACAACACCACATTCTCATAGTAACTACTCACATCATGCAAAACTTCTATCAGGTCTCTCCTTGGCTAACGATAATCTTTAAAGCTTTCTTTGTTTGAGTAAAATCATTTTTTAACAAATTTAAATATCCAGAGAAGATGAATGACCCAGGGGAGGTCTCAGACAGGAATAGGTTTTTGCTGCCATTTCCTGTTTCAAAGTAAAGTTGACTTTACTGCTTACAGTTATTAATGAAAAGCTTCTATTTCCTGATCATACTTCCATACAATTTCTATTTGTCTCTCCCTCAAAACAAGATAAAAGTAAAAACTATAATTATTGTTTTGTAACAAGATGCTCAGTTTGGATGCCTGCTGTGCTCTCATTGACAGTATTCCCAGAGGTGCTTCACACAATGCAGAATTAAGATAGCAGAGTAATTGCTACCATCTTTTGCTCTCAGTTGTTGTCACTGCCCAGCTCAGAAGAACTAGAAGCAAAAAGCAGCACCACCTTCCATGGCTGACAGAGGAAGAAGAACGATGGAAATAAATGAGATAACAAAACCAGAAGGAAGAAAAATTAGAGAAAAGCGCAGACAAAAAGCATAGATGCTGATAAGGGTCACTTAAGAGTCTGTCATCTTTCCTGTATCAGTCCTGCAGAACAGTATTCTGTTTATCAGAACACATTAAATGGAGGGAAATGGAAATAGCAGGACTGAAGGAAACAGAACCAAGTGCTTTTTGTTCGGGTGTTTGTTTTTCCAGGGGAAAAAAAAAAAAAAAAAAAAAAAAAAAAAACAAAAAAAAAACCACAAAAACGGGGAGAAATGAAGAAAACCAATAGAAGGTAAACAAAAGGTAGACTTCTATTATTAGCATCGAATAAAACACTTATCAGCCTATTTGATAGGCTGTACAGCAGTGTTAAAAAACCCTACCACCACCACCCATGCACATCTGTACATCACATACATGGGCCTATAAATGCTGCTGTTTAGCAGTCGAGTTGCTGTGTACTTCATACAGAGGCAGATCTACTGAAGAGGTATTTCTAAATTCATGTTCAAACCCCAGAAGTGCCATGCCTAAAGTATATGAAGTTCTCACTATCTACACCATGAACATAAAAAGGACAGCTTAAGATGTAAATATCTTGCTATTTTAAAAGAATTTGGCCAATTACATATGCAATAAATATGCCATTTATTTCCTTGATAATTTATATGTCTAAACATGGGGGAGGAGGGAAAAAACCCAAAAGCAAACACTGAAAAAAACCAAACAAAACCCAACAAATAGACATGGGCCCACTTTGCTATGCCTTATTAAAATGCCAAGAACAGTAGGTTGCTAATTTTTCACTTGAAGTAACTGCATAATTTTTTTTAGGAATTATTCAGTTCTAAAAACTCTATAGCCATTTAATTTCACCTTTCATTTTCTACTATCCACAAGACAGAATTGTATATGCAGCTTAATGAAAAGATGTACAAGTCTTTGAATCCCAGATACAGATGGAATGTGCTGTGTGCAATTTTTCTTACCATAACTGATAAATAAAGGAAAAAAAAGGAAACATACAGAAATGTTAGTAAAAGCATAGTAAGTCAGAAGTTATTTTTATCATACTAGAAACCAAATCTCTTCTTTCTTATACACCAGATATATTTTTAATCTTTGCATCATGCCTCCATGCTATAAATCATGAAGACAGATTGTGATAGATGACTGGCAACAGAATGATAGATTAAAAACCAGTGACACTCAAGAGTACAAGCTTTAAAGAGTACTTGAATTATAAATAACTGTATGAGCAAGAAAATAATTATCTATATGCCAACAAACACAGTATATCCCTAGGGAAAGATTCTTTTTTCTGTGACCACTCCTCTGCTAGGAACAGAGTCAGGCTTGGGGAAAGATGCTGAGTCAAACTTGCAGTATATAAAAAATATAACCACAACAGATGTGCATTTTCCTAACCACTGCTCTCCTGACTCACCCAGAAGAATCTTTCAAAACTTCTTCACACATAGGCCTGCAACTGATGCTTGCCTGAACATTCTAGGAAATGGAAAATGTGAATACCAGTCTCCTATAAAAAGGAGGTGATTGGAAGCTAATAGTTTGGGCTGCCACTTGTATAAAATGCTAAACATCCACATGGGCAGCAATTTGGAAGCACAAAAGTTGTCATGTGGTCACTTGAGCAAGTAGCATCCTATCCTGACACTCCCCATTCAGACTGTGAGCCCCATGAAGGGAGGGAAGATTGTGGCATCTTCTCACTCCTGACCTTGTTACGTGGGAATCCCACTCACAGGGATCAGTTGTTCCAGCTGCTCCCTTGCAGATAATTAAAAGACAATTATTCTATATCATGAGATGCTTACAGTTTTTGCACACTGCTGTAGCATTCTTTATTAAGAGGCTCAAGAAAGATGGTATTCCATGCAGGTTGTAAAAAAATTCTGTAAAAGAAAACGCACACAATACATAAATTCTGTAGTTTGACAGAAGGAATCTGGGGGGCTATGTCCTCATCCAGAAGTACCCAGCACTGGGCTTGTCTCAATTAGATGCAAAGTCCATACTGTTTGTGAACATCTAAGAACTTTTGGAAGCTAGTGGTGACACAGTAAAACCTTGCTGACAGAACATGCACAAGCTCAGTTACCTTATAACTACTGACAAGCTAGCCATTACCTTCTGAAAAAAAAACCCACATACTTTTAAACATGTAGAACAGATGCACTTACATGACCTCCCTTGTCTGCATTTTAGATGATGGAGATATAACACACACTACCCTAATACCATTTTCTGGAGTGTCTGTTTGAAAAACAATCATGCAGGCAATCAAAACATTACCATTGTAAGAGAAAAAACAAAGCATTCATTAAAGGTAATCAGTAAATCTGTTCTGGGTTTGTTGGATTATTTTTGTTTGTTTTTCCCCTTCCAGTTTCAGGACAAGTGAGAAATTCTCAACAGTCATTCATGATACTGATTCAGCTGCTGCCTTTCCTTTCAAAAGCACCAGACCAGTTTTTCCAGTTTCTTTTAAGAGAGCAATGAAATAACACCATAGTTTCATCTCCCAAATTGTTGGGCACCCAGGTCTAGGTAAATGGTTTATTCTGTGCAACCACTTTTTTACTACCCTTCCTCCTTGTTTATTTGTCTCAAAATGCAGCATATTATTCTCTTCTACTGTAGTTGCTTCCTCCATGTTCATTCATCTTAGTTTGTCTCACTGATTTCTTCAACCGTGTCTCATTAAACAGACTGAATTTTTCATTCCAGCTGCATGCCACGTTGACTTTCAGTGAAATTAAGGTAGATTTACACCAGTGGAAGGAAAACAGAATCCAGTCACACAGTTTTAAGATTTAAGAGACCACAAAGCTTTTAGGTTTTTTTCTGGGCCTCTCAGTTCAAGGAGGACATGGAACTGTTTCAAAGAGTCCAGCACTGAGCCTCCAAGATGATGAAGAGACTGAGGGAGCTGGGGCTCTTCAGCTTGGAGGAGGATGAGGGGTGACCTCATTAATGTTTATAAATATGTAAAGGGAGAGAGCCAGGAGGATGGTGCCAGGCTCTTCTCAGTGATGTCCAATGACAGGAGAAGAGGCAATGGATATAAACTTGAGCATAGGAGGCTCCATATAAACATGAGGAAAAATTTTTTCACTGTGAGGGTGATAGAGCACTGGCACAGGCTGCTCAGGGGGTTGTGGATTCTTCTTTTCTGGAGAAAACCCACCTGGACACATTTCTATGTGACCTTCTGTAGGTGACCCTGCTCTGGGAGGAGGGTTGGACTCAACCAAGGTCCCTTCCAACCCCTAAATTTCTGGGATTCTAGGCTATGAATTTTACTGCTCAAAGATTAGGTATTAGTCTTAATCTCAGTTTTATTCTTCTAGGACAAAACAGTTATTTAGAGAGAGAGTTCCTGTTAGTATTTTCACTAAAAACATAGTTCCAAAAGATGGGATGATCCACTAGAACAGTTAAGAGTTTAGAGAAGAATGAGGTTCTGTCCCTTGCATCATATCTATAGCACATTTATATCATGCATGGAAGTGCTCTTGGTCACTCCTGAGGTCATTCGGTTCACCAAACCATCAGACAACCCCAGGAGGAAAAACAGGACAATTTCCTGTTCAGTTCACAAAGCAAGTCAGCTTAGCAACAGCTATAGCAAGAGTCAAAACAGAAGGGTGAGGAAGGCTCTGTTCAGCTTCCACTTTTGACAGACTTGACCAGTTCTGCTGCTCGTGGAATTAATCCCCAACCCTCATTTAACCTATCTGTATTTTTGAAGCCAGCAAGTGAAATTCTAAAGATTTTCCTCCAATTCCTTGGTTAACAAGACAGTACTTAATGATATGTTAGTTCTTCTGAAATAGTGTTACAAGATTTCCAACTTACTAGCAGTAAACATTTTAAAATGTTCACAACATCAGGAGACACTGGATACTTGATTTTACCTTATTCAAAACTGACCAAATTATAATAATTTTTATTTTTGGAAGAGATCTGTAAGATCCTAGAGTCCAACTGTTAACCTAATACCACTACACCATGTCCCAAAGCCCCACATCTACACATCATTTAAATAACTCCAATGATGATGACTTGATCACTTCTCCGAGCAGCCTGTTCCAATGCTTGACACCACTTTCAGTGAAGAAATTTTTCTTAATATCCAATCTAAACCTCCCCTGGCACAACTTGAGTCTCCTCTTGTCCTATTGCTTGTTACCTGGGAGAAGAAACTGACACTCACCTTGCTACAACTTCCTTTCTAATGCACCAAGAATATCCCCTGGTCTGATAGCTGCTGTGCCATGGCGAGGGACACAAACTGATACAGATGTATGGACATAACATGAAACACAAACAGAACTGGACAAAAACTCATTTGCCAAACTGAACATGATCACTAGTCAAAACATTTCTGGAAACGTATCTCTTTTTGCAAATAAATTAATCAGAATTCCTTGTTTTCTTAAAATAAAGTTTTCACATCCTTTCCTCACCTGGAACTAGAAGAGCTCTCATTTCTCAAAGATTGCTTTCCTGGTTAATTTCTCCAAGGTTAAACCTCCAACTCTGCATTTGGCAAATAGCCATTCCAAGCTGAATATGACCCTTGGAGGCCAGCAGATTCTTTTGCATCTCACCAACCCAGAAACTAAGAGTAGGACTGTGCCTCTCCCTACCTGGCTACAAAGAAAAGTAACGGAGGATACAGTAATTTCCTTCTCTATTTTATTCCATTCTCAAAGACTCTTGGTATGGAGGAAACCAATTCCAGAATGCACCTACCATGACTCAAGTAAAATAACTTTAGCTCCCTCCTTAAACCACACTTGCTGAGTAGTTGACAGTTTTGAAAGGGAAAAGAGACTGCTAATGTTACAGCCTTAAATTAAGGGGAGAAATTGGAAAATAAGTTGTTCCTCCCAGGCATAACACTTTTTTGATTAAATTGGGATGAAGCCTACTGTTATTTCCTTAATTACAGCAAAATAAAGTTTTTGTCTTGCCCTTCATGAACAGCAAAAAGTTATGCTCACATTTCTAAGCTATCTTCAGAACAGAAGTATTTTAATTATTATGTCTTTTGAAAGTTTTTTCTCCATGTCATGACCTTCACAGGGCTTCGAACTGAAACATTTCCTAGGTTAAGTCCCCCCACCTTCTATCACAGTTTATAATCCTTCATAAATGGATCAAACTCTAGAACTCTTTAGGTTCTCTTACATTCACTGGAGATACTATGACATTTCCAAAACAGTGAATTATCAGTCCACAAATTCTTTTTCCCCAGTATCATATGGGAGGCTACTTACTCACTAGAGTCACCCACTGAATCAGATAACTCTCCGAGTGTTTTATGAATCTGTTTTCTAAATGAGAAGATAAGTAATTATATCTTTAAAGACTCTACTGTATAATAAATTTTAAAGTTACTGAATTCACAGGTAAAAGTTTTGTTACCACAGCCTCTTTAAAAGATTCATTTTTTCAGTTGCAGCTTGTTGCTCAAGGGTATACCTAAACAATTAATTCATGAGGCTAAAATGAAGGCTCTTTCTCCCACATATCCTACAACAAAATTTCTCTGCTGCTACTATGTAGAAACAATATTTTGCATAGGCCACTTGAGAACCTACACTATTTTACAGATCAGCAATGCAATTTCAGCACAGAGAGAGAACTCTCAACTCAAACAAAGCTCATTAGGACTTAAAAAAACAAAAAACAAAAAAAAACATCAAAACTAGGAATGATAAAACATCAACATCCTGAGATAGAGTTGCAGGGTTGGATTTTTTTAATAATGTTGCTATATGTCTTCTCAGTACAACTGGGTAGGCCATTAAGTGTGAAAAATAGCTATGAAGTGAGAGAAATGCTACTGAAGAAAATCAATATTAAGTGGTACTAACCAAGTTATTTTTTACTATCTCTTTTTATACCTGAAGGACTCCAAACAGCTTCAAAACAATCAGATTGAATTGTAAAGCGATTAAGTTGACAAACAGCAAGTGTTCTCAAACAGAGTATCTACACATTCCTTGCACTATAAAAGTTCAGATGTTGGTACAGGGAATCCCAGAGTAGTACCAATGAAGTCAGTGAGTTACCACAATTTTATCTGAGAACACAGACTTTGGTTCAAAGTTTCAATATTGTTTTGGGTTGGCCTCCCTCTACAGCAGGTAGTCAAAGAGTTTCCCCCTAGTAAAAGATTCAGCCAAAACAGACATTCACATACTGTCATTCACAGGCTCTGTGCCACAACCAGAAGGCAGAGACTTTCCCTTCCCTTTCCATTCCTGCCAGAAGAGAGGGGGAAAAAATTTTGAAAAAGTAGGATGAAACAAGCATTTTGCTTAGTTTGCGTATTGTAAACTTGAGCACACATGGCAATGGAATCAATTAATTTACTACCCAGTCAATTCCTTCATTTCTTCCTTCAAGCACTGCCAGCAAATCTCATTTATCTAATCTGGGTAGTAAAAAGTTTCTCCAAAATTTCTTGTCAAGAATGCTATACTTAGAGCATCCAAGGTTTTGTTTTAAAACAATTACCATAACAATAACATTCAATGTAAACTTCACAACATTCAACTTAATATGAAATTAAGACCACATGCACTATGTCAAAAAGCCCAACAGTACACTTGAAGTCTGTGATAGATTACTCTTTCATTAATCCAATTCTATTTTTAGCAAGCCAGAGTTTAAGCAATTTCTCAGGAATCCAAGGAGAAAAATGACTATGTACATTTGCAGCCCTGAAACACACATTAAGGCAGAGACAGAGTCCTTCAGACAAAAACCTAAAAGTACTATATGATACATGATTTAAACACCTGCAACACTGATGCTACATTCTCCTTCCTCTGGATCTCTCCCATCTCTGTTACTGCACAAGTGTTAATTTGTGACACAAACCATGGAACCCACTGGTAGACAGCAGGTTCCAAGAGCATACATTATTTTTAGAAGCAATTAAGTTCAAGAAAGAAAAAGCCACCAAAGTTACAGAACAGAAAGACTGTTGCTTTTGAGTAAATACAGCCTTGATTGCACTTGGCCAGATACACATATATATGTATATACATATGCTTGGACTGTGCACATATTCTGCCCCATAGAGATGCCACTGGGAAACACCACTGTGCTGAGTGGATTTTTGACCCCAGCCCACAGAGATGCTCTGCAGTTCTCATTTCAGTCACAGACTGTAGGATGGAACCCAAATCCAGCCAAAGGAAACCATGCTGAATCTCACATGAAGTCCTCTCTGGTTTTAGATCAAAAGAGCATTTCTGAGACATGGTCAGCAGGAACCTCAGCTTCTGTGCTACTCCCACCAGGCTCCTGCCACCTTTTCTCAAGAGCCTTAAATCCATCACCTCCTGCTGTAAGGACCAACTTGAAAACCCTCACCAGACCCCACTGCTCCATACACAACAAATTAATCAAACATCATTATCTCTGTTGCTTGTTGGGTTAATGAGAAGTTTTTCTGACAAGACCTATTGAAAGACTTCTGGTGTTTTTCTGGTGTCTGTTCTGTGTTATTTTCTGACATTTTGGTGTTATTCTCAGACTGCAGAAACAGAACTAAGATCTAATGAAAAAGTTTACATTTAGCTTGCCAATTCAAGCAGTTCTCACCGGCCTATATATCAACAGCTTTTTCCTTTAGAATCATAGAATCATCAAGGTTGGAAAAGACCTCTAAGCTCATCATGTCCAATTGTCTGCCCTACAACCCCTAACCACTAAACCATCCACTGTAGAACCTCACCTACCCATCTTTTAAACACCCCCAGGGATGGTGCCTCCACTACCTGTTCCAACATTTGACTACTCTTTCTGTGAATAAATTTGTTTTAATTTCCAACCTGAACCTCCCCTGGCAGAGCTTGACCCCATTTCCTTTTGTTCTGTCACTTGTCACCAGGAAGAAGAGGCCAGCAACTGTCTCACTACAACCTCCTTTCCAAGGATGTGTTTTTAAATAATAATGTACAATTTCAAAAAAATTATTCCACACCTGGAAAAATTAAGCCAGCTTTACCTGAAAATACCTCTTTCTCTTAAGAAAAGGTGTGATGTGAAGAACAATGATACACAGAAGAATGTCCTGTCAGCTGAGAATTTTATCCTCAGAGATTTTGTTCTGCAGTTTTATGTGATATTAGCATGACTTTCCCCATCAAAATAAACATAAAACCACTATGTTGATAATGCTCACTTCAACTATGGAAATCATAGTAACTTTTGGGGTTTTTTTTTGCTTTTACTATTTTTAAGACTAACATAAAATTCCATAATTTCTAACAGTGAATTTACCAAATCTCTTTATTCAGAATAGTCACAAATCCCCACAGGTTTCATGGGGCTGTGACCAAGCACTATTTACACTGATTTAGTACTAAGGTGAAGCCAATTCTGGAAAGATACCCACTATTTTTATTACAATGGGACCAAAGTTAAGAAAAAAAGCTGTCACTATAATACAAAAACTAGGCTTATTTTTCTGTTTTATCATGCCAATGGCCCCTCCTATCTACCTTTATCTACTGTTTACTTCCCTGCACTGTGGTTAATTCTTTAGGGCAAAATATGCACTTATCTAACTAGACTCAAGACACAAGCCCTGAGAAATGAGACATGATGGTTGGACAAAACATTCTTTATGACACACCCTGAAACTTTGCAATGAATAGTCCACATTATGAGATATATACACAAGTTTTTTTCCTTGTTTATCTTAAGCTAAGAAAGATCCAAGTGTCTTACCCATTACTCAAGCATTGCATCTGCCTTTACACTTCTCCAAACTGCCAGGCAGATGCATCCTTTATAGACCTATCCCTCACCATCATGGGGAGAGCAAATTCATATGCTAGTATATAGTGATAAAAGATTAGAAATAAGAACTATTTAAATTATTTATAGCATATCATTGGCTCCTAAGAAGGCTGTGCCAAGTAGCCTGAAACTTTTCCTATGAAAGAGTAAAATCTATATCATGTAATAGCACTTTTCTATTAACATTTTGTGAAGCTCAAGGCAGTTTAAAAATTACCTACATCAGAACAGGGTCTTCCCTTACAATATTAATTTCAGATAACTGAGAGTAACCACATTTTTACTAGATGGTTCCTAAGATCAAACTCTTGCTACTAAATGATACTTCTTCCCCACAAGTCAGAGTCTTAACAGTTTCTCTCTCTCTCTCTCTTTTTTTAATATTCTGAACAAACTCAAAACCAAAAAAATCCTTCACCAGGAAACAAAACTCTAACACACACCACCAAAATACACACACACACACACACACACACACACACACAGAGAACACCAACCCAGGAAGAATATAACTGAAAGTTAAGATCTTGAATACAAACTAAGTAACTTTAAATGAGGGATTTTATTAATTTTGTGTCCTTTTCACTGTGAAATTCTAACCTGAATCTAGTAAATCTTTCCTCAGAAAAGTTTAATTGGAAACAAAAATATATGCGAACATATTGTTTCAAATGCATTAGTATTGTCTGGGAAAAAAAAAAAAAAAAAAAAAAAAAAAAAAGCAACTGTAGTACCAACTAGTATTAAAGCCTTATCTGTCAACAGACAAACTTATTAAATGTAAGCTAGACACACAACCTCTCACATTAAGAAATCAGAATTTTTTTCATTACTATTGTTAGCTAAACCAAAGGAAACTAACACAGTAATGTAACAGAGTATTTGAACTAACATGGAGTAGAAATTAGTGTGAACTGAGGAAAGACTTCACATCACTGTGTTAATTCAGATATGGGCTGACATTGCACTGTAGTTTATACTAACAGTTGCTATTCTTTTGGTTTTTATCAGGAGAAATAAACAAATGTGCTTTTACTGCATAAGATATTAAATTCTAACACAAGAAACCATCTGAAGAACAACTCTCACCTACAGCAACAGATTGAGAAATAATCACTTTGGCAATCAAAGCTCCTTCCATACAACCACAGAACCACAGATTAGCTGTAGATCAGAACATGTAAAGGCTGACACTCATCCAATTTTGGATACAGTGCCACCTCGTTCTTCTGGACAAACAGCCAGCTAGGTGAGCTTCTAGAGAAGCCTTGACATTCAGAAACATTTAAATGATTTGCATTCAATAAAACAGGTTTACAAAAAGAGCTGCCAATTAATGCCTTCAAACAGTGGAAACAATAACATTAAATAGGTAGCATTACAGGGGACAATAAGACCAGGCACATGCTACATGAAAGGGTGCTGGAAGATGGTGTTCATCTCCACACAGCAAATGCTTGGAGTTTAAAAATGTACAAGAGCTCACCAAATAGTTACTACTGGGTTATTACCTACCAGCTATTCCTAATTTTTCTGATCAGTTTCAAAGAACACCTGATATAAAAAAAAAACAGATTAACATAGATCGTTTCATATTTGGTCACCGTTCTAATATTCTATTATTTATGGTAAATAAATTAGGGTATGAATGGCCTACCTGATGTAACCAACACAGCTCTAGAAACTCAGATTTCAGGCTTGTCTGTACTAATACCAGTCTCGTTTTACACCTACACTCCAGGCTCCCTCCTACAAGCTACCTTTGGTTTCTCTTATGCACAAAACTTCCTTATGTCAGTCTGGCAATTACCATTTCCTCATGTAATGCCAACTCTTCTATGAAACACCAAGCTATGAAGGCCACACCCCCCTTTAATGCTCTTTCATCAGACCCTTTTGCAACCTGAAAATAAGCTTCTCTTTGGAAGGCAACTTGTAACTTTTCAGCCCTTTTCACCTTGTAAAACAGCTTATCTAATGCAAAAAGGCAGAAGCACAATGTTGCATCAAGAACCAAATGATACTCATGCTGGTAGATCAAGTCAGGGAAGGTATTTATCTGAATTTTGATCTGCTGGCTGACTAGTTTCACTGCAGAGTAAGATGAAATAAGATGATCCAACAACAAATCAAAGTAGGAGACTCTACTTCTTACTCAGTTTTTGTTGCAAAAGGATTTCTAAAGTTTCTGTGCTCAATTTTTAAGCACAGATAGAGAAGATGAATCTTTCCTCTTCTAGAGACAGAAGAGAATTTATATTCTTCACATGATAGGATAGGTTTTTCAACTATTTCATATCCCATAATCTAAACAACATGGAGATACTCTGAAACAACAAACAAACAACAAACAAAAACAACAAAAAAAAAGCAAACAAAAAAACCCCAAACCAAAACAAAAAAAAACAAACTCAAAAAAGAAACCAGAGCCTTACCAACTCAAGAAAATCCTAGCATACAGTCATAGGGGTTTTCATCAGTGTGCCACAGGTAATTTATCCCAAACTTACAAGGCATGTAGGTCACATACTATGGTTTCCAGAAGTTAGAGGTCACTAAGAGACAGCTAAACTGCACTTGATAATTGCCATATATTAATTTTACATGTAGGCAGTTCCTGTGGTTTCCACAGGAATATTATTCAGCTCTGTGGAGTAAACTGTATAGGTGTGAGCCAGAAGGGAACTGAAATACCATTGACAGGGTGCATCAGAGCCCAGGGTATCTAAATGCAGCTCAGTGCTCCTGGAGCCTCTATTAGATATTTGAAATAAGACTGAAGTCTCAAGGCCACTTTTCAGAGGCCAGGTGACATACTGCAAGCCCAGAATTCACAACAGAGAGCAAATGGTTCAGCAAACAGACTTCTACTGTGAATTACCTATTGCACACAAATACAAAGACATACACTTACTTTTCCTGCAGTTAAAGCATGTCAACAGGTCAGCAAGATGAAATTTGTTCTGGCAGCTGTTCGAATTGTTGAACTATCTACATCTGAAGTTGCTTCAGCTGACACCTTTCAGCAGCATTCCACTTTCCACTACAAACAAGGAAAGGCATAGAAAGTAGAAAAGTAAAAATTATCATTCTCTGATTTAACAGAAAGGAGCTGCCCAACACTTGAATGAAATTTGACAATTTAACAAATTCACAACTGGTGGGAAAAAAAAAAAAAAACAACAAAAAAACCCATCTTAAAGAGAATAAGATCACAAAATCTCAAATATGCAAGAGAAGCAGTAACCAAGTATATTCCACAGCATAAGACACATCCCCACAGACAAGATCAGAGCTTCCAGACCTTCCATTAACTTTTTGAGAATCCCTTGAAAAGACCAAAGCCATCATTAGCTGTGAGCAGCTGCAGAAACAATCCTCATCTCCTTTCCTTTCTGCCTTCTGTTCACTGCTGCAACCCAAAAACATTTGCACCTCAAAACCACTTGTGCATCACACACTGAATATGTTTGGGGCAATTAAGAAACTGTTTTACCTAAAAAGTAATCACTGGCAGAAAAAAAAAAAAATAAACAACAAAGAAATAAAACACAAAAGCAGAAAAAACGTGGCGTGACACGAATCCTAAAGCTGGTTATGCTATCAAAAAGCTAATTATAAAACTCAATTTTCAGACAGGAAATGCATCATAATAACATTTTGTTAAACAATCTAAACACATGCAGAAGCAAAGCAGAAATCCACACCTTTCTGTCAACACTGAACTCGTCTATATTAAATTTATATTTGACATGTAACAAGGCTGCACACATACAAACATGCAAGTATGAAAAGGGTGTTTATTCATTTACACAGTGCTTAGCATTCAAAATTAATTTTACAGACACCCTGCTAACCTGTCTGGCAGAAATTCAACCAGACTACACAAATTAATTCAAAACAGGGAGGCTGTCAGTTTTTCTGTCTCATAAGCAAGAAGGTAAAATTTTGAAATAGTTTTCAGTGTGCTGAAAGGCATTATGCAAAAGTTTAAAAGGTAAATAGACCAAGAGAAAAAATAATTATTTTGCATCAACATAATTTTGGCCAAGAACTCATAGTTTAAACCATCTTTTTTGTAGCTTTCCCATCAAAGTAGCATGAACAAAAACACCCTAAAATTCAGACGTTATGGAAAGACACTGCCAGTTTACAGGTGACAAATACAATACAGTTTCTGCACAAGCTCGACTAGATGATCCAAGAAAACCCTTGCCATTTTATTTGAATTTTAGGGATGATTATAGTAGCTTCCTTCACAGAGATTACTAGAAATGTCATAAGTCTTTTAGCATCATTTTTCCCTGTATTAAAACAAAGAGGCAGTCTGAAAAACCAGCCAATAGTCTCAAGCGAAATTATACCAGTGTGAAATATATTTTTTATATATATATATACACATCCCTATGTTTTCCAAATAATCTGTAAAACATTTCCTGCCAGTGCCTTTAGTGCAGTCCTACTAAAGCCTAAATATGTGCTTCTAAACAGAGAAGAAAATATATACTTACCACCAGCATGGAACCAGATTGATACAGAAAATATTATGAAATAAGGGTTGGGGTTTTATTTTTGTGAAATACCCTTTAAATAGTATGTATCAATCACTTTATTTTTTAATTCTGCAAGAGGAAAAATTTTGTTGGGTGTTATTTTTCACTCCAGATAGCTACTACTTAGCATAGCTCACTAGAGATAAAAATCCATAAGATCTTTTTTACCCACACTCTTTTATCTGCCAACATTCTGTAATTCTGCATGGCCTTTGTTAGTACTAGCCAGCTTCCAGAGCCTGAGGATGTGTGCAGCATGACAGAAATAGTAAAATACTCTCCACAAAATGCTAGCTCACTAAACCATGACTTTTCATATATTTTCTTATTACTCAAAATGATTCTGAGCAGGGACTCTAAAGGAAGGAGATTTCTCCATAACTTGTAGTTAACACTAACTCCCCTCCTGTCTGCTTCACACATCCATTAACCCTAGTCACAAGAATAAGATAATATGTTTGATTTGTTAAATACAATCTATTTTTGTTTCCGTTTATCACTTCTCTGTGTAAATTTGTAAGCCGTGCCTATCATTGTGTTCTTTACCAAGCTGTCCTTTAGTTTAAGTAATTATTTTCTCTCTTGGATTTGTGTTCTTTAACTTGCAGCGCAGCTTAAAAACTACTGTCCCATATAATTAAAAAAAAAAATAGTCTAAATTAAGTCCTCATGATTGAGGTTTACAGATTAAACAAGCTGGCATTTTGCTTTGAAATTGACCACCACAGGGAACAGAAAGGTGGTAGAGGGGAAGAGAGAGAAGGAAAAAAAAAAAAAAAAAAAAAAAAGGCTAAAAGAAGATAAATAATCACAGAATCATATAATAGTTTATCTGGAAGGGACCTTAAAGATCACCTAGTTCCAACACCCTTGTATGGGCAGGGACACCTCCCCCTAGACCAGGTTGCTGAAAGCCCCATCCAACCTGGTCTTGAACACTTTCAGGGATGGGGCATTCACAGCCTCCCTGGGTAACCTGTGCCAGTGTCTCACCACCCTCACGCTAAGTAATTTCTTCCTTATGTCCAACCTAAATCTCCCCTCTTCAGCTTAAAACCATTACCCCTTGTCCTATTGTTATTTGTTTTCACAAAAGCCCCTCCTCCCCAGCTTTCCTCTAGGCCCCTTCAGATACTTGAAGGCTGCTCTAAGGTCTCCTTGGAGCCTTCTCTTTTCCAGGATGAACAACCCCAGCTCTCCCAGCATGTCTTCATAGGAGAGGTGCTCCAGCCCTCTCATCATAGCCCTCCTCTGGACTTATTTCAAGAGTTCTATGTCCTTTCCACCCACAGTCAGAACTAAAGTTTAGCACACAAAGCAACCCCAAGAAATCATTGTTTCCAGAAGATGTAGAAAAGGAAGATGAAAGAAGCACCCACGGAGAACTTAAAGTGATCAGAATTAAGGGCAGGGTGAGGAGGGATGATGACTCTCTTGGCACATTTTTTGAAGGATTCAAGCATGCTTCAACCTAAAGGACATTTCTTACTTAGAATCACAAGCATGAAACTGAAAATTGATATAAGAGACAGAAACCATAGTCAATGAAGAACAGTCATATGAGGAACAATCCCATTTTTGATCTGGCTAGTGCATGTTTTCCATTATATACTTTTAAAATATTAGACATATTTAAAAGTGCTTCATATTATCCTAAAACATTCAGTATTTCATCTTCAAAGTGCTGCAAGACCAACTAATGAATCTTTGTTAATACTACTGAGACAGTAAAGAAAAGCACAAAGGTCTGTTTGTAGTCTACAAAAGCAATGTTTCTCTATGATCCACAATTACTGTGCAGTCTGAAAGAGAAGGCACTCAAAACATGGAAAGACTCTCTAATCACACATATGTTAAAAAAATCTGGATCTGAAACTTTAGCATAAAGCAATGCTAGCTTTCCAGAAGCTAAGTGTCTTTAGCTTTCCAACTCATTTAAACAAACAAGACAATAAAAAAAAATATAAGTGCACACCTTAGGATAGAGGGCACTGTAAGACTCAGTCTAATATACAAAACCACAAGAATTTGAATACAAAGAAATCCCAGTTTCCAATCACTTTAGTTGGGTGGTTAGTTTTTGTTGCTGTTGGGTTTTTTTTTTTCAATTAAAAAAACCCAAAACCAAACAAAAACAAAAAACACAAACCAAAACTAACAAACAAGCAATTATATTAAAGCAACACAATTATAATTAAACAGAGAGCTTCCTGAACTTGTGGCCCAGGAGACTCATATTAATCACACAGTAATGCCAGTGTGTACTTGCTACCAGCTCTCATTCATCTGCAGAAAAAATTTAGTATTGCCAGGTAGAAGTAATACATCCTTATCTCCAGAGAACCCTGAAGCACTGACACTTGGATCTCTTTCTAGGCACTGAAAAAACCAAGCACAGTCTTGCCTTATGCAACATGTTTTGGGGAGAACAAGTATTTTGCTTTCGCATCAAATACACTGCTATGCAAAAAAAGCAAGAAACACCACACACCAGGTAAAAAATAATACACAGCTGCATTCTCTATCTTAAAGGGGAAGAAGGGAAGTGGGAGCAGAGGGAGAGAGAACTCAAAACATTTCTGCCTTCTCATTACTGAAAAGTGAGCCAAATGAGGAAAATATGAAATATTTAAAAAAATTAAAAAATAATAAAATACTAAAAATATTCTTAAAATAATTTAAAATTATATGAGTACCATATATATATATAAAAATATATATAAAAGCCTAAATTACCTGGATAGCCTGAAATTCTAAAATCAGTGTGATTAGGACATTAAAGTTTTAGAACATAAAAATAGTCAATCCATAGTAGTAACCTTCGTGAATCAAAACACTCTATTTCATATCTTGATATCATGAACATCATGACAGAAGGCAGTTTACAGTGTTTCCTCAACCCACAGCAATGCAGTCTGTCAAAGTTTTTTATAACAGGCAGACTATAGGACATCCTCAGAATGGCAAAAGCCTGCTCAAGGATTTGTGAGTAGCCAAAAAGCAGTCATCTTCTTTTAGACAATTAATTTTGAGCTCAGGATTATACTGCATTTTATTTGAGATCAAAGTTGTCCTTAGAGACCGCATTGCATCCCATGTATCATAACCTACACCACTACCCAGGCTAGATACTATGAAAGATGCATAGCCTTGTGGTTTGGAAAATTTAAATTGCTTTCCTTATCTTTACCCTTCATGTGAAAGCCCAAGAAAATAACCCCAGAAACCATAGCCCACAGATTTATGAATCAATACAAATACTCCTAGTAGTGGTACATGCATGCCATTCAAAATCTCACAAACACAGCAGATGCACTTTCAATTATTAAAAGGGAAGTTTGTTAAAAATAAGCTTTGTTTCATATATGCATGATGGTAATTTATAGAGAGTACACACCATAGAAGTGATACATAAACCTTCCTGGGAGTAAAAAAAGTCCTAAACTGTAAATTTGACATAAAATTGTACCTATTTGCTTTTCATTTAAAGATCAGTTGACACCACAGGACTTCCTTGAATCTTTGTTTTTCTTCTGCTGCTCACAGCTTTGCTAACAGCATCCAACTGAAGTGAAAACCTTTGTTTAATGTCACTGTTGTTATCCCTAGCATTCAGACAAGAAACCTCACACAGTGCAAAGCCATCTCTGCTTTGTGCTGTTCCTGGACAATTAATTAAAGGAAAAGAGTTACTGCACCCAAATAAACACAGGCTGCAAGGGCAGCACAATAGAGGGTTGTTTACAACACACAGTGGATTACAGGAAAGAGTTCTCCAAATTGTCACTAACACAAGCTGATTAAGTCTGCACGGCAGAGAGCAGGCATTAGCACAGCTCTGGAAGCAGTAAAACCACAGTGGCTTGGAAGCAACACCGTACAAATACGACAAAACTGCTTTTGAAGCTAATCTAGGCATCTTCATACCAGATTTCCTAGCACTCCCTGTTCTAGGATTTGCTCCTGCAGACCCAGTGTGGGTACAGGCATGCCCACAGTCATTGGGCATGTTGTTTTTCATGTTGTTGTCTTATAACAGGGAATTCTAGCTACTCTACAACAGCCACAGTGATGTCAAGTACTAAGTCTCACTCATCTACTCCATGCAGGGGGGCAACTAAAAAAAAGAAGAGGCAAAATGTTTTAACACCTTCTGCATCCTCCCTGTGAGATGAGACATAAGAGTAGAGCTAAGGAGGAAACAAATTTTCTGTACTGCACTCTCCCTGGATTTTACAGGACATGCTGTGCCACAGTAACAGTCTCCTATTTATCAAAGGGCCAAAAAAACACCACAAAGTCATCTGGTTCTTCACCCTATGCCACGGTAATACCCATTTTTCTGTTTCCGTCACAACCAATAGATGCTTGCATCACCCATTCTTAAAATTACTCACAACTTTTACTGGTAATATATTCCAATGCAACAGTGACTTACCAACCAAGTTTAAAAAAAAAAAAGAAACAACGAACTAAACCCAAAACAACCAAAACAACCAAAAACAGATCACTGTGAGAGAAGTGTATTTCACATACCTAGACTAAGTATCACTCTCTCTACTACCCTATTTCTCCTATTTGAAGTTAAAATAACTTCTCCTGATCATTCAGTAATTCTTCCACATACCCAGGTATTGTTACTGATCCTCTCCAGGCTCCCTCCAATGGCTTTATATTACTTTCCTTTTTCCCTAAAAAAAAAATAAATTTCATCTTCAAAACTGGACTGACCAAGACTGGCTAGAAAAATTAGTTCATTTAACTTGCAGAATATGCTTCTGTTCTCACATAAGTGATGCAGTCATAGGACCACATAGCAAAAACTAGAAAGGTCCTAACATTGGTTTACTGGAACAAGTCTCAGGGAGAAGCATTTGGTCTTTCTGGCCTTCCCTGCTTGTTCCCATTAAGCAGAGGGCAGTAATTATTTTAAAGAAGTCTCACCATGTTTGAAGCAAGGAACTGGGCTGTGGGGCTCGTGCTTTTGCTATGTAAACCTCAGCCTCAACCCAAGAACCAGCCATATTAATAAAACCAACCCTTTCCTAAGGGCAAAATGAATCATTCTATGACAGTTAGAGTATGAGATTCTCCAGTTTTACAATTACATAACAATGTTGACTCAGTATTCTTGTCATCCACTATAATACCTAAATCCTTCTTATAAGTATAAAACAAAAAAAAAAAAAAAAACCACTCCAAAGCCAAAACACCATCTAATGTGTCAACTCCTGAAGGCAACAATGTTTTCCATCAGTTTAGCACGTAGTCATAATCAATTCCTCCAGACTTTAAAAAAGAGAGAAGTTTTATATCTTAGTCAAGCTGTTGGAGATCAACTGCTCCTTTTGGAGAAATAAATTCCCTTAGTCTAACACGGTTTAATCTTAAAAAGAAAATCATATAGGCTACTGCTCATTTCTTTTTCCTCTTCTACTGCTTTTGGAGGGTTTAATTCCCAGGAAAAATACTGGAACAAATTATTGAAGTTAAACAACTGGATCTACAACTGCTCATTTCCACCTCTCCCCCCTTCCCCAGCATCTGTAAAGACAGATGCTGTAATCACTCTTTTAGGTCTCACAGAATTACATGCATCCTCCACAAGTTAAGTAACTGCAGCAGCTCAGGGATTACATCAGCCAGCTCTTATCCTTTCGACTTTAAACACTTCAAACTTAAACTTACCTAAAATCTCTATAATTCATGCCTTCTCACACCATCTTAGAGTTTTAGCACTTGCCTTGAATACCATGTCCACTACCTAGTCTCGGTCTATTTTATTAAAGAGGAAGTGGAAAAAATGAAACAAACTAAAAGGCCTCAGTTTGCCTTCAATTATCCATCCACAGCTCCAGTCTTCAAAGAGCAGCAAATCTTCCATGACTTTCTTTTTACTAACATTGTAATTCCATAATGACTTCTTGTTACTCTTTTTGAGTTGGCCATTCATAATGTTAAATTTTAATTATACGTGCTAGTGCTGTATTTTTACACTAGTCCTTTTTACATATCCTAGATTTTCTTTTGATCCATGTCTTGTTTGATATTAAAGAGCTCACTACTAGACAATCCAGCCATTCACTACGTTTCATACTTTCCTCTGCAAAAGGAAAATTTAAATTTCTGACATTCACATAACTTCCTGAAGGAACGAAAAGTATCTTTCCTAATTATTTTTTTGCTCTTAACATACAGAACTAGTGGTTATGATTCACAGTAAAGAGACTTAGCTGGAGTCTAACTTTCTAAAAATCCATTGCTTTATTTTAGCATAAGCTCCCCTTCTCAGATTCTTACTTGCTCGCCCTCACACAAGTTATTTATCTTCTGGTTATAACAAAGAAGAGCCTATCCTCTGCTTGCTTTCTTCATATTCAGTACCAGGAAAGCTTTACCTTCGTTCTCCAAGAACTTACTAGGAACCTGCATCCCACTGCATGCTTTAACCAACGCCCCTACATAAATAAAAAACCTACAGATGGTTGCCAAAACTCTGTACAACTGTTACCACTAGTAATGGAATATGCCTTGTTGCAGTTTCAGCCATTTTTTATCCCCCATACTTGCTGCTATTTTAAAACCAGTAACTTTCCACCTATTGAATCACTACACACATACCTGCTATGGTAATGATAAAAATGTAGAGCAAGTACTGAATTTATGCTGTGTGTAGTTTAACACTTCCTAAGCTAAGACAACATCCATGAAATAGTAGGCATTACTATCACTTTAGATTTTTAAATTGTCAAGAGGAGGAATCTGATAACATCTCATTCATCTTTAATTCATTTTACTTATTAAAATGTATCTACACAAAAAATAATTCAAATGCTGTCAAATTTCAGCAAAGGCAAACGGGAAAAGTTCATGCAAATACAACCTAAATACTGCTAATTTTTGTTTGTTTTTTAATTAAAGGTAAAGCCTGAAAGAAACATTAATAATTGGAAAAGTGTTCAGATAGATTCTATATTTACCAAAAAGCCAAATAATTCAGTCATTTTAACAGAGCTGACATTAATGCCAGAAGAATCAAGGTCTCTGTGCCCAGAACCTTGTATACTTTCCCAGCTACAGACAGAAATTGGTCTGATAGAGAGCATTGTCACTTCCTTTGACCTTTTTCCCTGTCTTTAATGCTGGGTGGTGATGTGATTTAACATTTCTGATTAACCCATTTTACTAACATGTAAGTTACTAAACACAACACCTAACAACAACTAACAAAAGATTTAACTCCTGTATACCATGCATAAATGCAGCGTTTGCTGAACTTAGTGGTTTCTCTCTGAATATTTGATTACTTTTTTTATAATAAAAGTGGTTCCTGTGAGGGTGGGGAAAAAAAAAACAAAAAACAACAAAACCACATGACACAAAAAACCCAAACACATTTTCCAAGTCCAACGACTCCATTGACATCCAAGAAAAACAAAACCATCTCAATACTGTGGTCTATCTTCTATGGTATTTACTTCTGCTCTACCAATACTGGCATGTCAGGATCTCCAAGCACTGGGCTGTTGTTGGCAAGGATCACCACTGTAAAAAAAATGATGCCAGCAATACTGCTGAAGGCAGATGTTACCACTGACATCCATACACCAATACAATTTCTGTGGTATCAGGCAGCTAGATCACCCTAACATCTCCCAGAGCTGTCCACATTGTTGGATAGAACATTAAGAACAGAAGTCATTGTGAGAAAAAGAAATCAGTTTCTGCCCTTTGTGTTTATTTCCTCTCTCTCTCTTTTTTTTTTTTTTTTTTTTTTTAGGAACAGTACTCCACATCCTAGGAAAATGTTTCAAGGAGCGGATAAAGAAATTTCTAATTGTTTACCTGAAACCACTCCAAGCAGGAGCGCATGATTAATCGTAACGCCAGTCAGCAATTAATTCAGAAAGGAAATTATCCTGCTACACCCATTGCTGACTACGTGTTCTATGCTTCCTTGTATGGATTGGCAAAACAGCCAATTTGAAAAAGAAAAAAACCCAAACAAAAACAAAACAGCAAAAAAACTAACAAACACCACCACCCTCCCACAAAAAAACCTCAATAACCAACCAACCAAAAAAAAAAAAAAAAAACCAAAAAACCAAAACTAAAATAAACAAACAAAACCCCCAAACAAGTCCCAGCATGACCAATTCTGCTAGTCCTCAGCACAGGCACTTCCCAGGACATTTGGGTGGTTCGATGACATCAGAGCAAAACAAGGAGCAAGGCACCCTTTATTAATGGGACGTAGAAAAATCTTTGTCATGCAGAGAGGAACACCTTTCACATCTGTGAAACAAATCCACATCTCACTGTGGTTGTGAACACGCACTTCCTGCAAGGTCTCACGCTGAAAATAAAGGGAGCCCCTCAAAAGGGGAGGTAAGTTTTTATCCTCCATAGGTTTTCTTACAGGAATACGGAATTTATGACACTGTTCTAAAACTTATTTATGGCACCAGAAAAGCATAAAAGTGTCACAATCATGCAAGGAGGAAATGGCACAGCTAGGTTTAATAAAGTACGTGGCTCCCGTGTAAAAAGGATGTGTCAATGTCAACCCATAATTACAATTGCAGCAGCTCCCTACTCAGGCTCCCTTCTTCCCTTATATGCTCAAGATATATATGCTTAGAGAAACACTGCTTTTAATGTAATGCCAGTAGAGTGATGAAGTGGTGAGTCAAATTTTCTTTCCCTCTCGGGTTTATAGCATTAGGGCAGGAGCCTGTCACACCAAAATGAGTTAACACAATATAGTAAGAAACCCACACTGCTTTTTGGACCTGGCTGCTTGACAGCAACTTTCATTCATTGTTCTTTGACCTGTGTGTCAAAAAACCAAACACCTGAAAAATGTTTTGTTATTCCAAATATATTACCTGTTAATTGTTTATAAAACTACCTCAAAAAATACTAAGTTCTTGTCCCTCATGCTCAGGGGCATCTGATGTTTTCAAAAGATTTTGTGAATGTGAGTGACATTGATTATTCAGCAGCTCAACTCTTCAGCTGCCAGCACAGAGCAAGAAAAACAGCCAACAGTTAAAGTTAAGTTACAGTTCAAAAGTTTACTGGCATATAGGCCTTGTCAATAGCTTAAAACCTTTTAATGTACATTCAGAAATCCTTCTAGTTGTGAGCTCTAGCATCACTTTAATAATTCCCCAGGCAAACTAAGCTACTACTAGAGTAGTTACTATCTTAGGTCTACTTACATAAAAATTTTTACAGAAATAAAGTCTACCCTCAACCAATATATAGGACAAGCAACTTGTAAAAAATGAAATAGAATTAGACAGGTAAAGGGCAAAAGTGCCTTTCTGGAAAAGTTATTTCTGCAAACAAAAACCTAGTGGTTTTTTTTATTATCACACAGCTTTTTTGAGACACAGCCCCCCCCCCCTTTTTTTTTCACACGAAACAAGTTCTTTTAAGGCATGCAACTGTTTAAATAAACAAAACTGTGTCTGTTTGGAGCTTACAGGGATGGTACAAGAGGAGAAGATGATATTTGACTATGCTTCTACAGTGAAATGGCAATAATTGCATAATAAGAATTTGCCTAATACTTTTAGCACTAATCTATCTATGTATTTCCACACACAGAAGCAGGTAACATGTCCTCTACAACACTAATTACAATTAAACTAGAATTATCTTGCATGGTGTATTGCCATTGTGCAGGTAGGCAATTCAGTATTAACTCAAATTTTTCTTGAAAAAAAAAACAAAAACAAAAGGAAGTCATTCACCACTCACCGGGAGCCACCACAATTTGAAACAAAAGAAATTTGAGGACAATTCTGCAACTGTTACAAAAACATTTAGTTCACAGATGTCACATATCAAAGCCCCAAGTACATCTCACACAGACTAACTCAAGCCCTCATTCTTCCTCTTTATGTGGCAGTTGATTTTGGAGGAAAAATGTATACATAAGGAATTAACATTTTGGGCCTCTTGCATGCAGGTATCGTGTCAGGTTTTAAAACCTTCTTCTGTTAACTAAAGATAATCCCACTAGATAGAGGTAAAATGTTCTTGGAACATTTCATTGTGTGCCTTGAGCCTCCACCATTAGCACCTGCTCCTACCTTACCAGCTCTGCTTTCCTACTACACAGAACTGCCTTACCTGGACATGCCCTTTCAGGATCACCTTGGACAAGAATTCTTTGGTCACGTGGAAAGTATTCTTATTATACCATCAATGAGTCATTTATTAAACTATACCTACAGATAATAATAAGTCGTCTTATGATCAATGCCTAAGACAGAATGTAAGGCAAGATGTATTCTCAAAAGCTCCTCAGTCTTCATTACATTAACTTTAGCTGGAATGCTTTGCTAGCATCACAGCACCTCCAAACCTAAGCTGATACTTCAAAATGTACCGGTGTGTGAGTGTGTGTGTGTATATATATATATATTTTTTATAGAGGAACAATTATTCCAGAACTTGTAAATGCTGTATGCATTTACAAGTGCATTCAAAACCATTCTTTCAATTCATCCTAGTCAGTCTTCAGACTTGATCCAGGTCTAGCTGACCTGCTCCCCATAAAACAGTGAAGTCCTAGCTCTAGTTTCCAAATGGATGAATCCAATCAGAAAAAGGCACTGTTTCTTGAAGGCTGTTCACATGAATTTTTAAAAGTACAGGAATTCTTACAAAACAGCCATACCAGCAGCTACATACAAGCCTTTATTTGGCTACTGTGCTGGACTGCAAAAAAGAACTGAAAGAAATTGAAGATTTCCAGATCACTAGTACCTCAGATTTTGACCAATGGAGGCCATTGTAGCCTCTTCTGGAAGCACCCCAAGATTGCTTGTCTTGACTCAACACTATCAGAGTATTAAAGTGCACCCATAACACAACTAAAGTACAGGCATCCACTGTTGTGTAATACAATACCTGAAACACACCCAAAAATGGGAGACAAAAGACCATTTTGCCAACAGCCTTCCTGTTGATGCCTTCCTGCCTGAGGACTTTCTCTGGGACTTTCTCTGACAATTTTTCCTGTGTTGTAGGACATTAATCAGATCATTATTTAATGTAATAGACTGAGAAGATAAAACAAGTAAGTTAATGCCAAGTCAGCATAAAAAAACTACAGTTATGAAACTGTCACAGAAAAGGATAACTGGAGAAAAAGGCCATAAAAACCCTATTCTTAGCAGCACACAATGAACACTATAAACATACCAACTACTCTTGACATGCCTTAGAACACAAAGAAAAGGAAAACATTGCTCAAATGTTTGAAACTGCAAGTCACAAGAGGATTATATCAGAATGTGGAAGCCTGAACTCTTTATTAAACAAACAAGTAGAGAAAGTCAAACATTAAAGGACTAAACAAAATTTCCATGAATCTAATTAAAACCTGAAAAGCCTTTGCAATGAAACCTTCTGCAAGCATCAAAGCACAGAATTTGTTTACTAGCAAATAAAGATATGCAATGGTGGAATAGGAACATTTGTGAATAAGTTCTTTTTAAAAAGAACACCTTTAAACTTGACATACAGTGAAGTAAAATCCAGATAACCCCTCAATGAAGAGTTTATCAGAGAAAAAAGTGCTTCACGAGGTACTGAGTCTATAAATCCGAAGATTTAAGCTTAACAGGCATCAATGTATTAGTATAATCTTTTGAAAAGAAAACACACATATAGATTTCTAAAACTCATTTACATGCCAGAATCAAATGAAACCACATCAACAGCAGTTTCTCCAATTTTGGTTCACTTAGTTCTGGATTCCGTGAAGATTTGTATCCCATTTAGGGAAGGAAATAAAAAAAACAAATCCAAGACAACCCCCACAGATTGTAATCTAATTTTTACAATCACCATCATATAGTTCAGACACAATATGGACCCTGTAAAATTGAAGGGAAAAAAAAAAAAAGCTGTAAATGCAGTTATATTTCTTAAGTCATGTTTCTTCCATGGGCTCTGACAACATGGTTTTCATCACTTTAATAGTATTCACTTATTTTTCAAAGCATGTATCATCAATCATCATCACTCAATAAAAAGATCAAAATAGCTGTTAGTAGAAGTCAATTGAAAATATTTGTCTGGATTGAGATGGATAACAGAAAAAGACATATGGATGTTCCATGAGCTTCACAACTGCCAATTCTCACACCAGTATCTCACTGGTACAACCTTGCCCTTTGCAATTATTTCTGTTTTACAAAGTAGACTGTAAGTTTTCCTGTCTTTTCCTTTGACTTTCTGTGTTAATTAAAGCAGAGCCAGAGAGGAAGAAACAAATTACAGCATTAGGTCCTAATTCTTAGATTAGTTTCAGATCAGGAGAACTCTTCACACAGAGTCCAGAAGTAAGGCAACATGAATAATGTGAAAAACCCAATCTCACTTCACTCCTTTGGGTATTATAAACCCTTCTGATCACCATTTTTTCTAAAGGGTTTACTTCTAGAAATTATGATATAAAACCAGCACAAGCCAGAAACATGAGTTTATTACCATATTGGTGTGGAAGAGATGTCTTTGAATGGACAATATCATTCCCTCTTTGAAAATTAAGAAAAGGTAAAAACACCATGCTTCAGCATTAATGAGATGATGCCCTGAATCTTTCTTATTGCTCATAGGAGGTAAAAAAGCACTGTTGTACAGATGAAAAATGCAACAATAAATGCTTGCACAACATCAGTTTCACATTGATCAACCAAAACGATCTAGGGGCCTCTAGAGAGAAGGCACTTGCAGATTCTTAACTATTCCTCAGTTTAGCCAGAAGTATGGCAGCATATAAAATAACACTTATTTTTAAGCATTTTTCTACTTATTATCATCCTGTGACACGTCTTACTGCTGAACAGAAAAAAAATCACACACCCTAGGGAGGAGGGGGAAATCAGACTGAAATTAAAATCTCCAAATATTGCCAAGTGTGCCTTAGGATTTCTCAGTTGTAAGAAACCATATGCCCCAGCCTGGAAAACAGTCCTACCCCAGCAGACTGGTCCTATGCACAGCCTCCTGAAGTGTGCTTTCTTCTGCACCTAGAGATGTGTCCACGTGGAGTAAAAACTCAAAATCAAGCCCAGTTACTACCAACAACCTTGGGTGAGAGAACACATTCATATGAACTTGCTAGTAGGTTCCTCATTGCCTCAAAGATCACAGCAACCCAGCGATCACTTTATCAGGATACAAAACACTCTCCAGTTACCAGGGCCCTGAAGTTGCCGAAACCTCTACTTTCCTTTGGCATCCTAAGAAAGTATCAAAATAGCCATCAGTGATTTGATGAGTGACATAATGAGTTTCCTCATGAAAAAAAAAAATAAAAATAAAAAAATCCATATTATTAGCCTGTCAAAAAAGAAGGCTGAACCCAAAGTGACAACCCACACACAGGGCCAGGCATCTAATATATGTAAGTTGACACAGCTGGCACTACGTAAAGGGTCACTCTTGTGAGGAAAAAGCCCTCTTTGTAATAAAAAGCCCTCATTCCACACTCTCACCTTGGCACTCGCCTGCTCCCCTGCCTGAAGCCTGGGGTCCTCTCCCAGAAGTTTGCAGCCAACGGTGCCCAGGTCGTCCTACAAACCAGCAGCGGGAAAGCCGAGCCAAAAAAGATAAAGGGGATTAAGCAGGCATTACTTCCCGTGACCTATATACTCCCCTCAAGCCCCGGGCGGCCCTGAGGCTGTCAGACAAGCCGCCGCTCGGCTGCGGGGGACGCCCGCCCGCCGCCCCGCACCACCAAAGAGGCGAAACGGCGGCGAGACAACCGCCTCAACTCTGCGCCCGGGCGCTGCCCAACTCCGGGCGGGAGGAAGCCGGCACGGAGGCCCCGCCGCCAGGTCAGGGGCCCGTCCCCAACCGCCACCCCCTGACGGCACCGGTCCCTACCTGGAGCGGGCGGTGGCGGAAAGTTTCCCCGGGGAAGGGAAAGGCGTTCCCTCTTTGCTGAAGCGATCGGCTACGGGAAGGAGGGAGGGCAGGAGAGGGAAGGAGGAGGGAGGGAGGGAGGGAGGTGGCCAGGTAAGCGACCGTCAGCCACAGGGCAGCCGGGGCCGGCGCTAATCCCTCAGGAGGGAGGGATCCCCCTCGAGCCCGCCCTCACTGAGCAGCCCCGAAGCTCCGTCCCCTCAAGGGCGGGCATCTTCCCCCTCCCACCCCCTCTCCCTCACGGCGGGCGGCCCCAACTCGGTACCGGCCGCTGAGTTTGTGTAAGGGAGGGGCCGGGCCGGGCCACTGAGTCAGAAAGGGGAGGTGGAGCCGGAGCCGAGCCCTGGCGGGGTGAGGTCCGGACCGCGGCGTCCGCTGGCGGGCGGCAGCTCCTGCCACGGCGGGCGGGTGAGTAGGGAGGAGTCGGCTATTGCCGCCTTTTGAGGTAAAAGTTGTGGGTGTCAGGGGAAGGAGGCCTCCCTCCAGTGAAGAAACACGCTCCTGGAGCTCAGAATAGTAATAGTAGTAATAATAATAACGACATCGTTATAAATAAATGCGGTATTTTTTTTTTTAATAAACGTATGTTGTGGTTCGGCCCTGTATTTCAGAAGCGATGCCGTAGGTCCCCCCCAGTTACCCTGGTCACTAGGTGGCACTGTTATATACACACCCTTCTAAATTTTAATTATTATTACTAATTACATTTCTCTACAGGTGAAGCATTTTCCTCAGTGAGCTGTGTGCTGGCCTTTGAGGCCTGAGGGGTAGGGATGAGGAACCACCTGCCCGCCATTTGCCAGGACCCTCTTGGAGGGTTACTCACATAGCCCCCAGGAATAACTAAGAAGGCTTCCTGCCAACAATTTCTTCTACATGGAAAACCTACAAACAAGAAACAGGTTTTAAAATCCAGCCCATATTACTCACAAGTTGGAATTAGAGGTAATTTCATAACGATACAAACTATATACTTTCTATTTTAAAATGCATCGTAGAAATGCAGTAGATTGCTGTGGTGAATAGTTAAGCACGGCCTACTATGCTACTGTGTCATCTTTTTTGTTGTTGTTGTTTGTTTGTTTTGTAATGGTTTCAAATTAATTAGGGTGTCAGAGTACTGATTATGATTTCAGTAATGATGCAAAAGAGAAATAGAAGCTGGCATGTTAAGGTAACAGCTTATTTAAATAAATGTGTAATATAATCTACCAAGTGTGATGATGTTCTCTATGAGTTCAGAAAGTGTTGTGTCCAAATGCTCTATATAATTAAAGAATAATTTGCTAAGATTGCTAACTAAGTAGATCCACACAAGCTAACTCACACCTAGGTGTGCCAGAGTTAAGATTTCCCAACTCAGGATAAAACCATCTTCCAAAAATCCAGTCAGAAATAAAACTGATCTAACTTCAGTCAGGTTCATCCATTTAGAAAGTCTGGAACAATCATTGGTACTTGTAAAATATCTTGACGCATATTGGAGCTAAATTTAAGCTTTAAGGAGGGGGACAGAGGAGCTAACATTTCCAGAGGCTATAATTCCTACCTCTTATGCTGTTGTTTATTGTTTTCAGAACTGCATGATGAATTATTAGTTCAACATATTTTATTACTGCATATATTATGGCAGAAATGCTCAGCAGGGCTGAGCTCAGAGGTCATATCCCTCATAGCTTGAATCCAGAATCTGTTGCCTAGATGTCTGGGAGTACATATCTCTGTTGGAGAGGTGTTTTCCAACATTAGATTTGGTATTTCTTAGCATTTGTTCAAGAAGCAGCTTCCATGTGCTGCTATAGAACCTGGATGTGCAGGTGGGCAGCATCTGGGAACTGCCTAGGTTAGAAGAGCAGAACTCGGATTGGGAATTTGGTAAAATTGTCTAGAGGACTTCAGCAGAAACTCTGAGGAAACTTCTGTTTAAACTGTTTGGTCTCAGAAGAACAGAACTGTCAGCCAGCACACAGATGAAAGATGCCCTTTGTGTGAAACATCTCATCATAAGCAGATAATTAAGGAGTGAGCCTCTGAAGCAGTGCCTGTTAGGGATGCTGATATAATCTATTTCTCTTCTTTCTATTGCTGCTCTAAGCATTTTAAAAATACTCTATAATTATTTTTCCTGTGATAATTAAGTTGAATCTGAGATAGTTGTCCCTTTACATCCCTATCTCGTAATCGCTACATAAGCTGTTGTATCACACAGAGTTGAAAGATAGAAGTGTAAAGATGGCTTATCACAAGCTCCCACTAATTCTCCTGTGGGCCCTCTTTGTTCTGAAGGATTTTTTAGCTACTAACAAATACTTCACCCCGGCACAAGAGTGAGAGGCATAATGCTTGAACCCAAGGACAATTGATGACAAGACTTGCAAGCAGTAAACCTAACATGAGGTTTAACAGGCAGCAGTTGCCAGTCTTGAATGTTGTGTCATCAGTACTGTTGTGCAGTGTCTGTAGTGAAATTTAAGCAATAATTACAACCAAGTTGGTATTTACAGTCATTAGTGTAACAACATGCATGCTCATACCTTTAGTCACCGGTTTAAGTCCGTGGAAAGCTCAGGCTTTCTAAAGAAATTCCAGAAAGTTTCTGCTGAGGCCTGCAGTGTCAGAAAAAAAAATTTACTCTTGCAGATTAAAAAAGTGTATCTACATATGTAAAACAGATAACTTTAAGCTCTTCTACTGTCAATTTCTATACCATTTTTTTTAATGTTTCATCTTTTAGGATTGTGTAAACATTTTTCCATTAAGAAGTGTGCTTTATGTAAGCAGGTATAATAATTCCTAAGAGAGAAAAACACCCAAGTCACTGTCAGCAAAGCAAAATGTTTTTATAAATTAAGTGATCCATTTAAGACATACTTTTCTTAGATGTGATCTAGATATCATCTCAGTAAAACAAACCTATACTTAGCAAGATTTCTAGAAACTTTGTTAGAGGATAAACATGTCCCATTTAAGAATAAAGAGGATTATGGGAATGTACTTTAAATCCTTATGAAAGAGCATCAGTTACTTTTACCTGAATCATTTTTCAACTGAACAGTCTAAACCAGATCTACCACTTAAATTCAAAGATGTCCCCAAGCATTTTTAGATTTGGTTTTGCAGATATTTTGCTTCAATGCAATTGAATGCAATGTTGAACGTAGTACCATTCTAAAATCATTAGTACATGAAAGATAAATGTTATTTATATGGGTAGAATCCACACACCTGGCTGGACTGGTAAACAATAAAAATATTTATACAGGTTGGAAATTATTATTAATATATAAGCAACACAATGAATACAAGAAACCTAAGATTGCTAAGAAAATGAGATTATGAATTCTGAAATGTCTGTCCGTTGAAACAACCTACAAGATTTTGTAGTCTATCTTAACTGATATTTGTCTTTTTCTCCTGTTTCAAGGCAACTCTTTAAAAGAAATAAAGTTTGTTGAAGAAGTCATGTAACATTTAGTTAAAAAGACCCACCTTTGACCAGTATAAATTAGTGATTTATGATACAAACCAAAATAATTTTACTACCCCTTTAACAAAATTATTTTTCCTCTTTAAACCCATATTTGGTTATCTGTGATACATTGTAAGGGCCTGACACTAATTTTGTAAGTATGCTAATTCACTCTGTTCCAAAAGTCAGTCTGCTCATTGTCTGTAATTTCTCATATGCTGTAAAATGGCACAGGTCAGCACTGCTATCAGAAGAAGTAATCTTGCACCCATCCTTTCCTATGCTCCCATCTTCACTGATGCAGTTATTTATTAAATGAGATCAGTTCCCTGATCCGGATTAAAATTGACCCCCCATTTTTACAGTTAACTTTAACATGGGTCAATTCTTTGCTCTGTTTCATCTGCCACCACATAAATCCTTACCCTGCCACAAGTGAAGGAGCAACATGAGGACAGGAATGAGCTGGGCCACCATAAATTAGCACAAATAATATGTGAAGCTGAAAGTATGGTTCAAAAATGTCTTATAACAGGCCTCTAGAAACACTTGTGCTGTATCCTATCATTTGTGAGGTTTTTTCCTTGACATTATGTCTAAAGTGCATACTAGATTATCTGAGAGCTTGCCTTTGCCCTCTTCACACACTTTCTTTTTCTCTTTATGCTTTGAAAAGATAGAGCTGAACTTGTGCTGTAAATCCTTAAGGCTTTTTACTCGGGGAGGAGAAGGACAATTCATAACATTTTTTTTTTAAAAAAAAAAAAAGAAAGAAAAATCCTGCCTTCACACAGAAACAAGACAAAACCTCCTTCCTTCTCTGTAGGCTGCTACTATTGGAGGGTAGTTGCAGGACAGGAAATTTTTTAGTCTCTCAAAGATTTTTTCAGGGTTTGTTAAACCATCCCTGCCAGTGAAGATTTATGTCTGGACCCTAGCAAATCGCTTACCTTGAGAACACAGCTGAAGGATATTTAAGAAAAATATATCCCTAGAGGATGAATGGAAGTAGACTCTTTAAAGGCTCATCCTTTTCTAATTATGATTTATACTCCAGGGTCCAGTGGAAGCTTTGGCCAAGTACTACATGACACATTTCTTAATGAAAATTAGGTTATGCTTTTCTGGCTATACAGACTGTGATTCTGGTGAGCAGGCTATTTAAGCAAACAGAGCCAAAGTTACTCTTCCATAATTTATAATCTGCATGCATGTCACATCGTAGTCAATAGTGGAAAAACATCCACACTTTCTATCCCTTTTCTTTCCCTTCTTCCTCAAAAGTCACCTCTGACAATCTGGATTTTAAAATTTAATTATATCAGATTACTTTAAAAAAAAAAAAAAAGAGTGTTGAGTGTTCATCAGTAGAGAAAATTCTAGTGAACTGCAATAACACTACTCAACACTGGCTCAGATACAAGGCCTCCCAGCTAATTACAATGTGATCTATGTCAGTTCTATAGAAAAGCCCTTTCTTATTAATTACCTACCCACTACTCTCCCTATTTCCATAACATCTCCTTTAGTTTTCACCATTCTATCCCTCTCCACCACCAAATCACACTTATGTCTGCTTTCTCTGCTGTGTGCTTTCAAAAAACTTTCCACTTTGTCCTCATGGTAGACCACGTTGTTGGCTGACTCTCTAGCCACCAAGCTACTGGCAAAAGCAAATAGGTTACCTGCAAGACAGGAAAATCCTGCAGTCTGTGTTGCACCAAGCCTATCTTCCAGAAAATCAGACAAACCAGAATTTACTTTTTTTTTTCTCCTGAAGGAACATGAATTTTCACCTGCTGGAAATTATTGCTGAGGAAGGGTAAAAGAAAATGCCATACTGTGCTCATGTCAGAGCCGACTGGTCTCTGAACAGAACTACTGTCCAGCTGCATGCTTGGGAAGATACAGAGACAGAACAGTCAATGAAAGATGATCTGAGTCTGCAGATCTCTCTTACACCACTTGAAATACAATGAATTATTATTAAGGAGCATCCTTGTGTGAGTATATGAATACTAATTTCTTGTATGAATGGACAAATACTAGACAGGAGATGAACCACTCAGCTGCTGGGCAAAAAAAATCACACAGTGAATCGTGAGTAATTCATAGTAGTGTTTTGTTCTTCTACATGTGCTTTTTTTTTTTGTTCCTTGCTTAGATCTGGAATGAATCGATTCTTCATGATTGTTAGACACTTTGTGAAGTCAGTAGGTCTTGCTTTCTACAGAGAAAATAAAAGGGGGAATGTCTGACAGACATAAAGCCCCATATTTTAAGGTCCCTTCTCGTTTTGCAGGGTGTTCAATGGAAGTTTTACTGAAATCCTCATCAATTTGCTGAATTGGAGACCAATGGCCACTTGGAGATTTGGGGTCAAATAATGCCATTAGTAATGGTGCCATTGAAATAAAAGCCTGTTGGGATTTTTCCAAAAGCATCTTGCAGGTGGGAAGTGCCCATAGCCCTTTGTGTTTAAAAGTTGTTGGATAAAACACATAGCATTAAGATCAAAGACCAGGCTCCAAGTCTCTCTCTTCTGAGGGCTGGTTCCTAGCAGCCAGCTGGTACAACCATACTTCTCCTGCTTGCTCTTCCCAGGCTTGTGCTCTTTGCAGCATAGCTTTAAAAGACTCCCCAGTTTCCCAGTTTGTATGAGCTAATGGGCAAGAAACATGCAGGGAAGGAAAGGTTATTTCGAGTTTATTTGGTTGAGTTAAAATTATTCAATGCTCTTTTATTTTTTAGGCAAATTATGTATTAATGAGCTATTTCTAGAACCAACAGCAGCTCTTCAGCAGATGTGTTTTGAAAACAGTTCCTCTCATTTTTTTCTAAGAACAGTTTCTAGACCATGGGTGCTAACTATAAAAAAATCTCCATTTGTAGCCCTAATTCACACACTTAATCTCCAGAGACGACAGGATTGCAGTTATAATTCTGTATTCCACAACCTTTTAGCTATTTGTAAGCAGCTTCCTGCTCAGTGGAGGTTTCTTGGATGGCCTTTATAAAGGGCTTAATTCTCACCATGTGCTCTATGGTGCATCCTGAAACATGGGTATGAATTTCACTCTTGCATCTGGCAGTTAGGCAGAGCCACCAGTGTTGGAAATTTGGCCATTAACTGTCTTGCCAAAGGCAATATAGAGAACCATAAATAGTCAGGATTATAATCCAAGGGAATTTGTGCTTCAGTTGTCTTTTTTAGGGTATTTCTGTTGGGTTGGTTTGCTTCTCCTATTTTTCCTTATATTTCTCCTCACAAAATAAAATTCTGTAGTATTTTACATGCATTAAGGTAAACTTGCGTGGTTGCTGTCTACCTATCCAAATAAAAAGAAAATCATGCATAGCTACTACCCTAAATGGATTGTATTTTGTTGTGAAATATTATTAGTTTTGTTACAGTTCAAGAAAGCAAGCCTAACTGTGCAGTATGAGTTGTACACACTTGTCTCTGAGAAATCATCTATAGTTTACCACCCAAGAACCTGTACACTTACAGAAGGTAAGCTGCCACATACTAATGTCTTGAGATTCTTTATCATAACAACTTATTTATTCAATCTAAAGCTTGACATCCCTGTTTAAAAAAAAATTAAAAGACAATAAATTGTCTTCTAATGTGTAGTCACTGAAACTGCAATCCTGATGGAATTCAGTGTTTTTCATTTGTTGGCCCTGGCAGCTGTGCATTAGTAAAATAAATAAATTAAATAAACAGCAACATCTGTTCCAGTCACTAGAGGCTTATTGCTGGAGTTATCTGCATCAGATGGGAAGAGAAGCTCTAGTAGAAGAGCTCAGCTTTCCGAAGCAGAGATTAGTGAAATCACTAGGAATAAATATGTAGAATTGTGTGAACTGTGGGAAATAACTCACCTGCCAAATGATGACTAACTAGTATTAAAGTCTGAAGTCCTCTAGCATCTATTCTGCATTATTCCTGTGAGTAGGAATCCTATTGTATCAAAGGAGTTAATGTGGTTTCAGTCTGCATCATATTAAAAAGAAAAATTGTGGTGTAGTTGAAACCTAAGCCTGTTGGGTTTTTCCTATTTCATTATTCCTGGCTCCAGGATACCTTATTCTATATATGTATATGAATAGTATGAATGTGTATGTATATATATATAAATATGCACATAATTCTTTGTGTGCATGTGTGTGGGACTGGTTAATACACAAATGACCTTACATGCTGTAGTCAAGCCACCTCCCTTTCTTATTTTAATGAACTGAGCAGTAAACCTATTGGATAGCTGTGATGCACAGAAAGGAAGAAAAGGTGAGCTAATAATGCCTCAGGATTCAGACTCCATTAATTTCTCCATAAACCTGGGAGAGAAGTCATAAAATAGGCATTCCTGTACAGGTATTCCTATGCTTGTATGCCTATCTAGTATGTTAATGAATGCTCTGTTACAATGTTTTAAAAGATTCAGAGTAAATTCTTAATCAGCCAGCTAATTCTGTAAGAATTAGCTGGAAAGTGGTATAGAGCTGTAGGAAAAGAAAGTGTCAGAGTGCACTAAACTGTTTCACTTTGCTGGAATCCAAAAACTCAAATGGAACTTGCTTATTGGGGTTGCCACCATAGCCAGAAATACATGCTAAAATTAAATATTAAGATGGGAAGGAAAACTAATTTGAAGTTTATGGATTTCTTCTGAAGATGATTGTGCTGCTGAAGGGCTATAGTTGTATAGTGCATGGCTGTTTCAGATGGCACAACAAGATTTCCATTAAAGTATTTCTGTGCTGAGACATAAGCACCTAAGAAAAGAATTTATGGCAGGTAATCAGTTCCTACCTGGAGCCTAAAACTCAAAAGAGGGCTTCTTTTGACAGAAATTGCTCTCATCTAGGAATGTAATTAGTTCCCTACCTTCTTCTAGTTCTCATGCAGAAATTGCTTTGGGTCTAATCATAGCAATCAGAGACTCACAAAAATGTAGAATCATTCAGGTTCAAAGGCCTCTGGAGGTTACCTAGACCCAGCCCCAGCTCAGAGCAGGACCAAATAAATGAGGTTTTTCTAGTCTAACTGCAAATGGTTCCTAGGATGGAGATTCCACAACGTCTCTGGGACCTTGTTCCAGTATTTAATGCCCTCATGGTAACAAAGTTGTTTCTAATACATTTTCTTTTTTTCTGTGCTCCAACTTGCACTCATTGCCTCTTGCCCTATCATTCTGCATCTGCAATAAAAGATAAGGGCATGTTGCTGCCTCACATCCAACATTGTCCAACAGGAACCTCCAGGTCCTTTTATGAAGAGCAGCCTTCTACCTAGCTGGCTGTCCTGTTGTGTGAAGTTATTCCATCCCTGACATAGGACTTTGCATTCGCCCTCATTAGACTTCATTAGGTTTCTGTCCACCCATTTATCCAGGATGCAGAGGTCCTTTTGTATAGTGGCCCTGTCCTCCAGTTTGATATCACAAACTTGTTGTACATCCAATCCATCCCAGCATCCAAATCTTTATTAAAGGTGTTAAACAGTATTGGCTCTGGTGTCCATCCCTGCCTGAAGGTGCTGCTGGTGAGTGACAGCTTCTTGGGTTTTGTACTGCTGGTCCTGCAGAGCGTCCTGGGACAGCAATAAAGTCAGTTGCAATGTGTGGCTCCCCAGGAAAGGCAGCTCTCAGGGCTTTTCACTGCTTATTCCCTTACTTTTAGTCAATACAGGCTGTGTTATCACTGTACTCATAATGTAAGCACTAGAGGACTGTAAGTGAAGTGATCTGGTTTCAGGTGTAAAGTAGCAAGGGAGCAGGAGGTAGTGGTAGCCTGTGGGATAGAAGCCAAGGTAGGGGGTGTCAGAACCCCTTGCTGGATCACTGAGCATTGCCACACAGTGGTTGTGAGGCAACAGTTTAAATTGATTCAAAAGGGAGTAAATAAAATGAAGGACAAATCCCATTGATTATAACTGATAATGAAAAAAGTACTCCTGGCACTTTTTAATTTTTTTTTTTTCCTCAGAAAACTTCTGAGCTCCCTATTGCTGGAAAGAGATGTTAATTAAGCTATTGTGATACTCTTCCTGTAAGTATGTACTACTAGTTATTGCAGAAGATGGGATATCAGGCTGGATAGATCCATCTGTGATAGTCTTTATAGAGTTCTTGACTTCAGCCTATTTCATATTAAAAATGTGAAAGTATCAACATTTAAAGTGATAGTGAGGAAGAAGTTGGAGGAAAGATGTTATCTTTGTTTTGATATCCAGGAGGAAGCTGAGTTTAGAAGTTCCCACTTTCTTTTTCATCCTTTAAAAAAATCAATTTACTGCAAGCAGCAGATGCAGAAGAGAAAGAAGCAGAATATAGACTATTTAAAATAACTGTTACAGCTCTGGGAAGAATTATGTTTATCAGTTCTCTCTACTTTCAGAAGTGAATGTGAGCCAAGTAAGTCAGATGGATATGTATGGGTAAAAGGGCTATGTGGTCATTTGAAGGAACATGAGCAGGGCAGCAAAGGCTTCTTCTTTAACTTTGTGTGAGGGTGCTTTTTAGTTTTCAAATTATACCTCAGTCTGATAGGTAATTTTCAGGCTTGCTGCAGTGGAGTTGCTCACAAGAAAATATAGTGCATCCTGTATTTTATTACTTACTGGTTGGCATTTATCTTTTCCACTTTTCTCAATTTTCTATTACTTCTGCTCTGCAAAGAACATCAGTAATATGTGCACATCACAGATACAGAAATCAGGAATTGCAGCATGAAGATATTTACAGTGTAGTAACTAAATCTGATAATTACAGCTATTGGGAGTAAAACTATAAATGGCTGATATAAAATAATTCTGGTTTTAAGGATAATGAGCTATATAATTTCATAGCCTGGGAACTAACTTCTTGAGAAGTTGCTATGACTAATGCTTTTTTCATACTAATTTCATGCTGTTAAAACTCCACCAGCGTTAATGGAGTTAATCCTAATTTTCATTTACATAAATGCAAAGGAATCTCAGCTTCAGTGATTTTTTACATACTGTGTCAAGTGTGCTTGAAACTACTAAATCTACTTAATTCCACATAAAAAAAAGCTTAATTCAGAGATCTAATTGTCCTTATTCCACACATAAACCTCTACAGCAAACAATAGAACAATGTTATATTGTTCTTTGACGTTTTAGGTTTTCAGTACTTGTTGAACATTCTGAAGCTTTTTGAACTTTATCAATGAAAAGACTGTGAAACCAATTAACTAAAAATTAGCTTCTCTTAATGTAATCCTGTCCACTAGCTTCCACAGATGATGTGAGTACAAATTGCCTGTATCAAAAGGAAGAAAAAGTATTTTATTTTTACAACATAAATCAAGACCTTCATTTCTTACTCTTTGATCATCTTTGCCTATGCTGGCATGTAATCTGACCCCCTTTGCCATCTGATCTTCAACCTCTTCCCTTTCCCTCCCCTTAGAACTGAACTTTTATCAAGGCCAGATTCTTGTTTTTTTATTCCAGGGTCTAGTCATGCCTCATTCATTTTTCTCTCTAGTGTTCAGAAACCCCGTTGCGATGCTAAACCAGGAGGAAATACCCACTTCTTGGGAACGCCAGGTACACCCTTTTGTTGTTCCTAGGCTGCCGCTCTCTGGCCGCATGCATGAACTACACTTTCAGTCTCACTGAAGTAAACTGCATTGATGGAGTTTCTGGGGAAGTGTGTTTAGAACCTCTGGGCTTCGTGTTCCACAAGGACAGCAGGATTACCGTAAAGAACAAAGGAAAAGATTGCCCTAATCCCCTATAAACCTGATACCCTAAATACAGATGATCTTTTTGATCGTTAATACCGTGCACACTGCAGTACCCAAATGTGTAATTTGCCACTATGCTGCTTGCCCTTGGCTGTCTAAAATAATGCTGGTTTGAACTGGATTTTCAAGTGGGAGAATAGTCAGCCTTTTATGCCAGAAAGCAAAAGATATGCTTTAAAATACCCTGGCTAGGAAATCAAATACATGCTTAGTCTGATACCTGCCTGCATTAGTATGAAGTTCTGATGCTCTCGAATCTGTGCAGTAACTCAGTCACAGAAGTGAATCAAACTCTGCTTTATGTAGAGAGGCTTATATGTAGCCATATGCAGTTGTTTACAAAGGGGTTAAACAGACATCTAAACTTTTACTAAGATTTTTTTCACTTATGCAAGGTTAAAGCGTTAGAATATGCTGCCTAATAAGTTGTTATGTAAGTCACTATTTTCACATCTGCTTCTGCAGACTGAGGGGATTGAGATTCAGCAGGTCTGCCTTCTGGTGTACTGTGATCAAGATTTGTCTGAAATAAGCTTCTTCTGCTTGAGTACTACAGTGTAAAGACCTTTCACAGATGAAACCCCTGTAGAAGAGAGTGGCAATGGCACTGTATATGTAGATATACATTGTATATACAGAATATATGTGTATATATATTTACACTATGATTCCTCATCTTTGGACAAGTTTGCATTTTTCCATTCAGAAAGTGGAATTAGAGCAATCTTGAGATGAATTGCTGCCAAAAGGAACATTTCAAGGTTGATGGAGATCTAATTTCTTGTAGATGTTACCTTCTAAAGAACGCAGTCCCTGGTTGTTTTTCTGTCAGTGACCATCAGTTCCTACATAAAATATTGTAAGGGCTTCAAAATGATACTATTTTCTGTATAAAAAATCCTTACCATTTGAAAGCAATCTGAAGAATAAAGTCCAAAGCAAAGGAAATCAATTCATTTAGGTGAATAAAGGATGTCTGATTGGCTAGAGAAGCCCAGTAGCTTGAAAAAGAGCTCAAAATTTTTCCTTTTAATGTTCTCCTGTACACACTCCTAGGTTTGCTAGAGGGCAGAGGGGAAGAAGGATTGTTAAAAATTAAACAGATTGCCCTTACTAAAATAAAAATCCATCATACAGTCACCATTGATTTAAACTAAAACAGGTGCTGACCTTTGGCTGTGTTAGAAACACTGTTCCAGAGAATCTTTGCAGCTTTTTAATATTTTGAGTTAATGGAGATTAGTTTTATATTAAGGGACAACATTTCTTAGAATAGTATTTTCCTGGATGTCCAGCCACAAGACACCTTTGGTTTCTAAACTAGTTTCTCTAATAAGATAATGCCAATTCCCTAGTAATCCAAACTGTAATATGTATTAGGAGACTCTGAATCTGGCAGTTATATTCCCCCATCTAGGAATATTAGAAGTAAAATTTACTGTGAATGGGAGATTGAGAAAGAAGGCAAGATTGTAAAACACTAAAAAGCAGGAGCTCAGAAAGAAGCTGGATGAGAAATAGCTTGGGTATGTGAACTAAATCAGTATAAAAGGAGATTTTAAAATTACTTCAATTGCTAAAGCATTTCTACAGCAGTCAGTGAAAGCAAGAGCAACATAAGAGGTGTGGCTTAAAATCATATGCTGAAGTTGCAAGTAACGGTATTGAAATTATAGTAAAAGTATTTTTTAAACAACAGGGATGCTGAACAATATCTAGAGGCTGGAGCACAAAAGGAAGAGAGGCTGACTGAAGCAGGATGCAGGTAGTGCAAGATCCTCCTCTGTGGCTTATTTGCTGTAGCAGAAGCACCGAGGTCCCTGGAGTACCAATTGGTGCTGTGTACAAGCCCAGCAAATGCTGCAGTGCAGCAGACTTTGACACCTATTGCATGCAGCTGAAACACTCAAGTCTGCCAGCAAACCTAAAGAGTAATATTTCTAGGAGTGTACAGTGAGAAAATGTCAACACCTTTTCTGCTGGGTGGTACTTTGTCAGGTATAAAACCAAGCAATTTATGTATGCGGAGCCATGCACCTCACAAAACCTAGGTTAGCTGTAGCTTGCAATAATTGTTTTAACTGTTGGTTTAAGATGGTGCATTGGACTGCAAACCAAGCCAAACCCTGCAATAGGCAACACAATTTTTGAGGTGCTATAATAAACTGAGTGATTTTCTTCACATGGATATTCTAAAAATTTTCATCCTGTACAAAATGTTGTATTTTTCCCCCTGAACATCTGCGTAACTTTGTTGCCATTTACCATTATTTTTCTCCTGCATTCTTCCTAAATGGTTGGAAATGTCAGTGCACTGTGTTCCAGATACGTCTCTAATAGGGCTCCAATAGTACTGTACAGAAGATTAGTTATGCTGCTGAATTCCAAGTATGATCCAGGGTTATTCTTAAAAAACTACTGTTTCTTTGTTTTTATAATGACATCATATAACAGGCCTGTACATAGTTGGATACTCTTCACCTGTTTGGACTGGCTCTGCTTCTGAGACTGTAGGAGACCACAACTGATGGGTTTTTTTGAAACAAAATAACATGCCCTCAGTGTTTTAGGAATTTACAAAAGTCTTAATACTACTGAGTGATCCTAATTCCAAAAAGGGACCTTTTCTTCTTTGTGCATCTAAATTATTCACAGGGGAAAAGGCCTATAAAACCAAATCATCCTTATGGTCAAGACATAGAAATAGAAATAATTGCTTTTACCTTATCTTCTTTTCCCATTGATTAGTTTACCAGTAATTACCCAGTCAAACAGATTCTGTATTTATTAGTATTATTTATTTAGGTTCTGTATTTTTATCATGGTGCCCAACTGATTTATTTATCTCCGGAATCCCGCTGTGACAAAGCAGAAAGTGCCTAAAAGAGCCCAAATGTAATTTTCCCAGTTGTCCTGTCCCTTGCCACTGAAGACCCTGGGTAGCATCACTGAACCAGCAAGGTTAGAGCTCTAGAGAAGCAGAGTTAATGACTTGCTTCTGCCATCCATTTCCTTTCCTATTGGCTTGACTGCACAAGCCTTATCCTGAATTTGCATGGAATCTAGTACAACCTTCAGGCTGTGATGAATCTTCAACACTGTTATTTGTAAGAGATATTTTGTGGACACTATACACACAGTTGTGAATTTATTGAAGTGTAAAGAGAAAAATTGCTCAGTACGATGTAACACTTCAGGAACACATTTTGGTACAGCTTTCAATCACACACAAACATGAAGTCACACTGTCTGTCATAAAAGAATTGAATGTGATAAATTCTATGAGCAGTATATTACATCCAAGGCTCACCCATTTTCACAGTACTGGCTCCAGGAAGCTGGCTTGATTTCTTTTCTGTCTTGTATTTAACAAATTGCCATGGAATTATGTGGGTGTTCCATTCTTTCTCTTCAAAACACAGCTTTTTTGCAACCTAACACTTATATTTTCTGTTTACATCCTAGTGGATAAATATTCCCACCTCAGAATCCCCCGCAGTTGGCAGAAATTGGCAATGCTGTTGTTTGCTAGAAGAGAGGCAAAGGATTAAAATGGAATGGCATTATTGCCCAATAAACGTGTTCTCATCAAATCAATCTGCAAGTCTGGAAAATTCATACTTCTTCCATTGGATTGCTTCAACACTGTATGTGTTTTGAGAATGATATGAGGAATTACATGCTTGATCCAAAACAAACTGAAGTTGGAAGAAATACTCCATTGTTTTGGTTGTAATTCTTTGGAGTATGTCCTCATCTACTGACACAGATTAAAGTAGGTGCTCAGAGACCAAGCTTCTTGGTGCCTGCTTACAACACAGGGAAAACACTTGTGTTTCTGTTGTTTTGTTTTTTTTTTTAAAGAGAAAACCCAATCCTGATGCAGAAGGGAGCCTGTTAAATTAAGGAAACAGTGCAGCAGGACTTCAGGACAATTTTTACACTGCATGTTTAGGACTGAATGCACAGCCTTAGGGGAGTATAAGCAAGACAAGCTTTATATCATCTTTGTATTCCTGGGATTCTGGGTTTTTCAGACATCTGAAGTGGCTTATGACTGTGTATTCCTGGCTCTGAGAGTTCCCATGTGCCACATTTTTTGTCAAAGAGGCAAAAAAAGGTAAATGAATGAGGCCTTTGAATACACAGACTTTGTACTCTTTAAACCGCCACCAACAAGGACTCCACTAATTGCAGAACACTCCAACTATCTTAGAGGGCATGAAGTGGGTAGAGAACATTAGAAGACACTTAAGAGTGCACAAGAAGTACTTCACTTTTATTGACATGTCCTAAGTAATTGCTGTGAGGCTAACTCTGCAGCTCTGTCATTATTGTTCCAGTTCAGCACTGAACTTGCTCCCCAAAATAATGAGAGAAATGTAAAAGATGCAAGACTGGAGTCCATGGTGAAGCCTACACACTATGATCTGGGTCAGTGAGACCCACATGGGCTCACCATAAATGTGTTTGAATATTTATTATACAAAGAGTAAATATATAAGTACAACTTTTTATTGTAGCCAAGAAAAGAGTAAGGCCACTGGGAGAAAAGTAAAGAATTCATCAAATGCATAGTTGACAGCACAAGCATAAGGACTGAGATATCAAATGTAGGGCCAGAATCCATAATTGCTGTGAAATAACAAACACCTCAGTGTGTACTTTATTTTTTTTTTTTTTTTTTTTCCCCCCCCCATGGATTAAGTCATTAAGGACTGGGGGGTGTTTGGGACACTTAGAAGCCAGAAATAAAGTAGAATGTATTGCAGTTTTCTCCTGATCTGTCCTCCTTTTCTACTGCTGCCCTTTGCTTCCTGGGTCTCTTGCTTCCACCTCCCTATTCCATAAAAATGCTCGTCCTCATTAGTGGCCATGTCACAGTCCTTCACCAATGAGAAGTCTTAAAGGATAGTCCCCCTAGATGACACCTCATTCAACCATTTCTCCTGATTCCTCACTAGCCTTTCATAAAGTAATAGTTCTTGTAACCTCAGAATTCCCTGCTTGAAATAAGCTTTGAAGTAATACATGTATTACCCAGGCTGACTGAAGATAGAGGTAGTATGAGAACTGGATGACCTTTTAATGAATATTTTCAATATAAAAAGACTAATTGTCAGGACTTTTGAAACAAGACATTAGAAATATAAAAAGTTAAGTCAAATGGAGATGATTTTTTAATGTTTTAACTTGATTCAGTAGAACCTATTTGGTTTTCACTATCAGGAGTGTTGTGAATTTCTGTTTTTCCTATTTCTTCTTGGTTCACTGTTTGTATTCTGATAATACTTTGCAGAGAAAAAGATTGCCTCTTGAAGAATGCAGTTACACACAATGCTCAAGTGATCCTGACAAGATTGAATGGTAATAAATATTGTCCATCCTTTGAACATGATTTGGATTACACTGCAGAAGTGACATGTCAGTATTGGATAGAGCTGTATGGGGGATATAGACAAGAAATATAGGGTTGTTTGTGGGCATGATTTGTCATCTCCAACTTGACACCACTCATTCTACATGCCTGTTCTTTATTTATAGGCAAGAAGCATGCTGACATTTCAATATTCCTTCAGCTCAACAGTTCAGAGTACAGTCACGGCAAGAAAAGTAACATGTGTAACTGTGAATAGCCTAAGATTAATTTAACTGGATTTTCCAAGAATTTAATTTTTAATTGAAAAGTATCCCACAATGCTAGTTTCACAGGATTTTTGAAAAGAGAAAGTAAAATTATAGGATTAAAAAAAAAAAATAGTGCTAATAGCATTCATCAGATAATAAAGAGAGTGAAAAATGTCATAGAAAATCACCTTTACATTTTATTAGTAATTACAAGAAACAACACATTCTGTTATGCCATGAAACAATGTTTAACTTTATCTAGTTCTGGGATTTAACTGTATTACAAGGGCCAAAACCCAGTCTTAGCTCTATTTCTATCAACTGTGTCTTTGTTACTTACAGAAACAGGAATAAAAATGTATACACAAACACATGCAAATGTGTGACAGAAATAAAAATTGTGTTATTGTAGTTAGAAGGATGAAAAAAGTGCATTAATTGAATTGGGCTTCAGTTGATTTCATTTACATGCCAGGGTACTCTGATCATGAGCACAGTAGAAATATCTTAGCAGTGATAATTGTCCATCTTTCATGTCTTACAACATTTGCCATACAATAGGAAATACTGAAAATTTATATCTATACCCTGAAATTTTTGACCTCATAATGATGCAGGATGAATACAATAATTCTGCTAGTAGAAGACTAAGAATGTTGAAGTATTTCAGAGTAAATAAGGTGGAGATTACATCTTGCAAATACAAGCTATTTTTGTATTTTAAGTTTGCAAGAACCATTTCACTAAAGCAAAAATGCATGTCCTGGGGAGAACAGGAAATGTAATTCAGTGTTTCATTTAGTAAATCTGTTTTCAAACTTTCCAGAGAAAAATCATGTCTGTAAATTTTCAGAAGTCTTAAACAAATACCAAAAAAAGGAATTGGAATGAAAGTACTCAAGCATGTAATTTTTTCCACTTGTTAACACACTAGGTGTAACGTGAGCACATGTGAACATGTCTAGGGGTACTTTTTTTTTCAACACAACATTTTTCATCAAGAAACAAAAATAGTCCTGTCAGACTGGGAAAATCTCTGGTTCAGCCAATGTTCCTTTAATATTATTAGCCTTCAGCTGCTAAAACTTGCAAGCTGGAGAATTAATAACCAGACTTAAGTTGCCACCATTCACTAATGAGGCTGGAACATGACCTGCACACCTAACCAGCCATGAATACAAAAAAGAAAAAGCTCAAGGCTCATTTACTAGAAGGATCAAACTAATGGGTTTTCATTCTTGCTAATCCAAAGAAGGCTGAGCCCTAGTGCTGCAGCTGTATATTGAGAGTCAGACAGTGTAAGCACCAGAGTAAAACAAGAGACAATAATTCTAGCTATTCTCAATATATGTTTTCCTTTTGCTGTAAACATTCCTAATGTCTTGCCCTGGGACTGGACTACAGACCCATATTAATCCCCTGGGAAAGCTGTCTTGCCTGTAATTACGTGATATGGAACCACTGTTTTATTGGTATATTTTACATTCTCCTTTTGCAAATTTTTGCATTTGTTTCTCAGTCTGAAATCATTGCTTTGCCAATAATAATTGTGTTTGCCAGAGCTATCAAGAGTAGAAAATTCTGTATGTTGGTGCACAGATGAAACCCCAAGAAAAGAGTACATCAAACCTACCTCCTTTGTATGCATCCCTCCAGTCTGGGCAAAAGGGGCATGTACTGTAAATTTCATAGCTGAATTCTAGGTCAAAAATTGTGGTTTAATTATATTCTAATTTAAATCAGAGCATGTCACTTGTTTCCTCTGAACTTCAAGGAGGTTTAAAATTGTGGTCTAGCCACAAATTCAGGGCGTGACCACAACCATAGGTTTTCAGAATATAAAGGCTGTGTTATAATCCTGAATGTTTTGTGGAATCAAGTTGTTTCTGAGAGAGCTCTTTCAGGACTGATCGGTTGTTCCTGTCTCCAGCACAGTGCTGAATACATGAGTTCTGTGAAAGCATCCCAGAAACTGTTTCTGACACTCTCTTCCTTATCTTCCAGACCACTAAACTCTTACTGATTGGGAATTGAACACTGTAGAGATTCTTTAAACAGCTTCTGGCATTTAGACAGCGTCAGGAGGAGAGAAGTTCACAGCAGCTATAAAAGATTTTTTTCTGTGAGCAGTTCCAAAACTGATAAAGTTAACCTGAGATAAGCATTTAGGAGATTTTGTCTATAGAGACAATTTATTTGTCAATGGAAACAGACAGGAAGAGTGTAGGAAGCACAGGTGAATGTGTCTGGAATCCTTTTTACCCTACTAATTTCTGGATGATACTTCCAGTCCTTGGAAACACCAAAAAAACATGTGAATTGAAGCAAGTCCTTTCTAAGAGAGAGAAAGAATAGCCCATAACTTCTCTCCTGTTGTAGAACCCCAGGAAATTCTACTCAGGTTTTTCTCTGCCTTTCGTGCTTTCCACAGTTTCTGTTCAGCAGCCCCTTGAAGAATGGCATTTCCTCTGAGTTAATGAAATTGCAAAAAGCAGCTGTAAAATTTGAACTGAATGTGTTGTTTCTCTGTGAGGAAAACGTGCAGTTTCTTTCGGGGTGAAAGAATGGACACAATGAAGGATAAAGAGGATGAGTAGCTGCAGCCTGAGGAAGTCAGAGACGTGGGGCATGCTAGAGGAGTTATAATATACACACATTGGAGAAGAGTGTGTGAAGGAGAGACTAAAGTGACATAAAATGCTCCAGAAAAGAAGATGTAAGGGAAGACTAAAAAGGTCTGAAAATCATGCTTTAGGGAAAATAGGAGTTGCTTCAGTTTTTGGCTGAGAACAGTTGTGTACAGATCTCTCTCAGCAACTGGCTGTGCAAAGCTCTGATGCAAGATGCAAGTTTTCTGAGAAATTATCCATCCAGCTCAGGATTTATTCAACAGTATCTTGCAAAAATTGCTGCTAACCTACATCAGTCCAGACCTCACTGGGATCTCCAGATAATTGGCAGACATTTGGGTTTCACTTATGTAACTAAATCAGAGGAAATTTGATTACAGTTCTACCATAACATCATAAACTATAACTTTGTATTTTTTCTAATCACACGAATCTTCTTTTTATTATCTTGATAATCTTCTGATCATACTTGGTGAGTATGGAAAAAAATCTGAACCCAGTGAAAGTATGTCTGTATATGCAAAGTAATAAGGCAGTAAATAAATAGGATAAGGACTTGATTGTTGGACTATGCTGCTAACAAAACTCAACATCAAAGAGCCGGGCAAGAGGTCATTGACACTAAAAACACCAGACAGCTTTGTAACAGCAACATGTGAATAACATGAAAACATGTTCTGGGAGTCAGAAAAAAAAAAGTACTTGTGTCATTTTTTAACTATACTACACTACACTATAAATAGTGTAGGTATCTCCTTGGTTACTCAGGACTTGTCAGCTCCTGAGTTGTTTAAATATATATCACTGGAGTGCAGGAGCAATAAAAGCCTAGCAAAATAGATTCTTGCAAGCATGAGTGTGAAACAGATAAACCCCCCAGCTGATTTGAAGCCTGAACCCTCCTTAAAGCCAGTAGGGAGGGTCTGATGATGATGCTTGTCATCATCTGTTCCTCTGTTGACATTTGGTGATTAGAGTGAGGGTTATGGTATAAAATTGAAAAAGGCAGGACTGATACTATAACATAAGATTACTTTTATTTTTTCCCTTAATTGCTACTGAAGTATGCAGGTCCTTCCTTCTTATCAGATAAACTGAAAAATCTATGTCTGAGAAGCTCTCCTGTCTCTTGGATCACGTTTGGCTACCCGGCTTGAAATAAACAGGTGTCATCTAAAATTTGTCAGGGGTCTTGGCCAAGTAATCAATAAAAGTTATCAAACTGTTTTCCATTCTTCAGCTTCTACAAAATACAGATCTTTTTAAGAAGCAGTGTGTTATTGAATGTATAACTGAAAGATAATGTCTGTAACAGACAAAAATAATTTTTTTAAGTTTAAAACTCATAATATTCTGTTTGTAATAGTCTATTTAGAAAAGTGCTCTTCTATTAGCAAACACATGAATGAAGCCAGACTGTTACAACCTCATTAATATTAAACTTTTCAGCACTGAACTCACAAATTAGTAATTGTAATACAATTATTTAATTGCAGAATTATCCCATTGCTGAATATTAATGTACCTTTGTGAACAGCATGAACTGTTTCAATGTGCAGCAAAAAACCCCTGTAACAGAATGCCTAACTGATCAGAGGTGGTACCATGGGAAACAAAGAAACAAAAAAACTAAAAGCCAAACAACAAAAAAACAGTGGGCTACAAATTTTTATTGAACTGTGAAGATTATTCACCTGTATGTCATGTATATTTCTAGTGAAAGGTAATTTACATGCATTTAATAGCAGAAGAAAAGAAGAAGAAGAAAAAAAGAGAGCTACTCATATCTGTAACCAGTTTCAGTACTGAGGGAAACTTCTAAATTTACTGCAAATTTATCACCACGCTTCACCTTTTGAAAATTCTTTAGGACACAGTTTGCCATCTTCCACAAGTTTTCCCCTTGTCAGCTCTTTGCATGGAAGTGCAAACTGCAGCAGAAAAGCTGGACTCCCCTCCTGGGGCTAGCATTGTATATTCTTAGGTATTAGACTCATGTGTTCAATATGATAATACTTCTTACATCATGGTCTAGCACAGCATCAGCACTCTCCACAGATAACTCTATGGTTATAGGGTGAACACGTATACTTCAGGACTCTACAAATCAATTTGGCTTTGACATCCTCGCTTTCTAAGAAGCATTTACCTCTGATCCAGCTCTTTTCCCTTCCATATTTCCTCACGTTTTTTTTCTACATCTTTTCCTTATTCCCTTTAATCATGAGGGCAATAGAAACAGATGTATTTGTTACATCATGAATGATAATACTAATAAAGGAGAAGAGATAGATATAAGAGAACTTTCTTAACAGGACAGGAGAGGAAAGGGTGTTCTTCATAAAATCTGGAAAACAGCAGAAGTAACAACATTATTTGTAAAACTAATTTAAAAACTAACAGATATCAGAATCTCTGAGCAGGTTTTCCCCACTCATCTGACAATTTTAAGTCGTTTTAAATTACTGGATTTTTTTTTACTATTTTTTTCTCTTTTTTTCTTTTTTCCTTTGACAGTAGTCCCCAGATCCTTAGATTTTGTTTCCAGAAGAAAGGTATTTATTCAAAGAGATCAAGAATCTTCCATTTTAACCATCTTCACTCATCATAAAACCACCTACCTTTAGACTGCCATCATTCTGATATGCTGGGAGCCACCAGCAGTTTTAGCAATCCAAGGGGAACCTGCTCTTCACTGGAGACATTTCAGGAAGCCTGCAGGCTCCTGATATGTCACTTTCTTAACTACACTAAAACCCATTGGACCAGATGAACAGAAATAGAGATCTTGGCCCTCAGCTATGTCAGCTTCCTATGCTGGCTATATTGCCAATGTAATTCATCCATTGAATGAGACTCTCGTTATTTTTACTCGGAACAAAAATAATGTTGTCATGTCCAAAGGCTACATTTTCCCTTCTGAAAACACTCTTTTTCATCCTTTGAATTTTTTTAGAAATCCTTTGTCTGCACTCCTCTGTGGTCTGAGGCTCCTGTATCTCAGCCAAACACTGATACATTCATTGCAGGCTTCAGCTGCATTGCAGAACCTGAATAGACATTGAGGCTACATGGACGACTTCAATTAAGCAGTTCTATAGAGCTGATATTTTTTGTTGAAAAACGGTGTTTTTTTGCAGGGCAAAATAAAGTAGCAGCTCCAGCGATATAAATCAGGACAAAATACTTAAAAAATAATAGGCAACTAATTGTAAGCATTCAGCAGAGAGTACAAAGACCCATTTACTCAGTTGTTTCCTTCTTTTACTCTGCCATTGTGAAATCCCAAGTATTTACATTACAGCAAATATGCAAACGATAAAGTAGAATTTCAGTGAGAAATCTGCAGACTTTAACAAGCAAATTGCAAACTTCTTGAGACAGTAAGGTTTGTTTTCTTGGAGAGGTCTAGCTATGAAAACGTACAAAAGTCTTTTTATTCCTACGCACATGTACGCAGCAGAGATTCTCAGAGTAGCACAATAATGCAATTATTTTTCCTTCACCCTGCTTCTAAGACACAAAGACATTATGATTCTTAGATATTAGACATTAGAGATGCATATACCATAAGCTGATGTGTTCCTCTCAGCTACCTGAGACTACATCAAGTATTCTCTTTTCTAATTGTTTTGTTTTGTTAAACTTTTGCGACTTGCTTTTAAATGTAGTTTTTTCTTTGCCTTTTATTTCTTTTTGACAATTTCTACACATTTATTTTCTGAAAAGTAAAAGAGGAGCTTCATTTCTTGTCTTTCTGGAGAGAATTTCTCACATGGCTTTAATTCCTGCTGCACTAGAAACTGTTGGGTCCAATTCATCCCACTCTCCTCTTTGTTTTCTTCTTCCCCTGACCGCAGCAATGCAGCAGAAAACTGTGTCTGTGTGTGTGTTCCAATCTGAGCCAAAGTATCACAGGTTACTCTGTCTGGCCTAGGCTATTATATAGACCAGCTAGCAACTGTGGCTCTTTTGATTATTTCAACAGATGCTTTTGCTGCTCATCTAAAGACAAAAGCACAGCTCTCTCCACCCCCCTAGAAACTGCTAACCCAGGCCAAAGGGCTCTGTCAAGATCTGTTCCAAGGCTACAAAGGCAGGTCTGCCATTCCTGCTCAGGAGCACTCTGTAAGAGCCCCATCTGAATTGTTTAAGCCTACCTGCCTCCCAGATACCTCCATTATTTTACACACCTTTATCAGGTCTCAAGCCAGTGATGTGCTGTTGCATTTGATAGAAAACCCTAAAGCTGTTTATGAATTGAAAATACCAACATAAAGTAGAAGTGAAGCACTGCTTACTCAGTATATGGATGAGAGCATCTGGCAAGTACTCATTAGAGAAGAATGACATCCACCCTCCATCTCTGCTCCCTTAGAGTCCTTGCATATTAGTTGATTTGCAGCTGAGAAGAGTACGTAAACTCTCTTAAACATTCCTGTGTATTACTCTACATACACTTGTTCTACAGGTATCTAAAAGCTAAAAAACACCTCTAAGCTTGAAAGCTTGCAGCATTTGTACACTGGGAGTGGGAGTACACCTGCAGAAAACATACCTTGAAAAACTCTATTCACTTGCAAGTAAATTCCTTTTGGAGCAAATACATATTATCAAATGGGTTTTTTTGAAATAAATATTTCAGAAATATGATTCAAGTATTTCATGCAATGCTACCTTACATTTTCATTTTAAGTGCTGGGAATGTTTACTTGTTTCCAGCAGTACCGATTGGAAATTGTTTCCAGTACTGTTTACAATAACATGTTGGTCATTGCTACCTGAATCTTGTATTTACATTTGAATTGTGTTTTACTTTGATCTCTCCCTTTCTGGTAAAATCTGTCTTCAATCAGTCCCAGGCATTTCTTCTACCTCTAAAACTCAGTCCCTGTCCCAAGTGCATTTTCCGCTGGGAAAGCTTGGTATATGGCCAAGTGGTTGCTTCAGAGACTTCATCACTTCATTGAAGTTAGGTATTGCACTTTCATTTTGAAATAGGTCTTTACCTCTGAACTCTGAGGAACTCTTGATGATTGTCAACATTAAATACTCATGATCCTTTCATAGTGTATTATTTGAGATTTTGGGGAGTGTTTTCTTAGTCATAGCCGGAACTACTCGGTTCAGCTTGTTTTTATGCCTAACATCTCCCTCAACGTATTTTTCAGTTTTCTTTGCTTGGAGGTCTCTGTATTAGTTTTATCAACAGCAATAAAAGAAGCTTCATTTCAGTTTTCTGGGTTCTTTGAATTTATGTCATATTCTATGGTATGTTCCTTTTTTTTCCTTCCTTGGTAATATTACATGATAGCAAGGCTCTTTTTCTCCCTATTCCCAGCAGCACTGAAACACAAAGAGCTGAATAGAGGTGCTGCATTTTGGCTCCACAGTGAAGAGCCAGAATACAAAAAAACATACACGAGAGATTCTCTTTTGTCTCTCACACATGCATATTTTGGCAATGTCCCTCTCTTCTGCTGTTTTGGAACTTTTTTTCTTTTTCCTGTGCTTTTTATGGCAGGTGAGACTTTGCAGCAAAGCCATATAGCGTATTTATGGAGGTGATGGTCCCTTGAGGAACTCTGTGTCCAGCTTAGATCACATACAAGGTACTCTGATCTTGAACTGAAATTTGTGAGGTGAGATCCTTTGACTACTGTGCAATCCACGCATGCAGAGGTCACCTGAAGCACAAGCCTTCTGAGAACACATACCTGGAGTAGATGGTTTGATTTGTCTGATACATAGTCCTGATGTACCACCAGTTTTATGTCTGGCTTTGTGTACTTCTGTAGTAGACTTTATGTCTTATGTCCTTCTAAAGTGTAATTATTATACCAGTTGGATGCTAAATGTTCCAGTAAAAAAAAAAAAAGCCCCTGTCAAGGAACAATTAGATTACAGTCAAGCACTGAAAGACTAAGAAATGCACATTTATTTGCATTCATGCATTATGATATATTTTTTCAGTTTTGTAACCACATACATTTTTTCCATTTTTTTTAAACCTAAACAATCCACTTTATTCAGCATAGAGCAGAAAACAGTGCTTACTAAGTCAGCACAGATATTGCTCAATATTAGGATTACTTTTTTTTTTCTGATCTAATTTGTGATTCACATACTTTATTTATTTAATGTCCCTTATTCACCTGCTCTGAAGCTGAATTTAACTTCCTCATATGCGTGCCTTTTTCTTTTTTTTTTTGATGGTGGTGCCAAATATGGAGTCATATGTCAAAAAGATTTATAGCTGGGTTTTACAGGAACCATCAGATGTGAAGGTGCAGTGTTGTTGCACTTTCAGATGTGGACAACTGAGGCCCAGAGGAAAAAAAAAAAAAAAAAGCTAAAACTACACCTGATTCCGGGGTGTCCAACTTGAAACATGGACAGATTTTTCATATAATTTCCGCACTGGAAGTGTGAACCTCACCGCTTTCAAGCGCGTCCGAAAGATTACTTGTTCTGAAGTGGCTGAAACCACCCTAACAAACCCCAGGCCAAGAAATACATCCTCCTGGCCGCGAATTAAGAGCCGGCAACCTCTTTTTTGAACGCCTGCCTGGTCTCCCTTTAGCCTTTAACCCGAAGGGACACCCAGAGCCACTGCAAGACACACCGGCACCCGGCCGCCCTCTTCACCTCCTTTCCCATCATCAGGAGAGGAGGACTTCGCACCCCCTCGCCTCAAACCCTTTCTCCCCTTTAACACGGGGTTGCTCTGCTTTACCCTCCCGGTACCGGCGGTGCCCACCCTGCCTTTAGGAGGCCGCCTCGCCCGGTCGAGGTGCCCGCCGGCTGCCGCCAGGTACCTCCCCCCGCCGCCGCCACCGCCTCCTCCGCCCCCTTTTGTGGCGGTGCCAGGCAGCCGCCGGGTTTCCTGCTGACGCCGGAGAGCCGCGGATGGGCAGGAAAGGCCACGGCCACCGCCTCTCCTTTCGCCTCCCCGCTCCCGCATCTTCCACCCGCTCGGACGGAGCGGCCCGGGCTGAAGGCTCTCCGGCAGCAGCGGGTTGCGGAGGGCGCAGGTGCGGGGCAGGCCCGGGAATCACGGGTGCCGCGCTGAGGAGACGCGCCGGCCTCTCCCGGGAGGGGCGGGAAGGCTCCCGGCCGCGGGCGGACATGGCAGCCGCCGCTTCTTGAATGCGTTCGGCCGCCCCTCCGCTGCCGATGGCCGAAGCCTGGAGGCTGGAGGAGGACGAGGAGGAGCTGCGGGAGCTCGGCAGGAGGCACCGGAGGGTCGTCCTGAGCTCGGCGGCAGGTGAGGGGAGAGGGCGCGGCGGGCCGTGGCGTCTCTGGGCTTTGGGCCAGCCTCCGGGCCTCGGGTCTGAATTCCTGTCGGCCCGGTGGGTACCGCGCTCCCGTGGGTACAGCCGAGCTCAGCTCAGGTGCATCTGAGCCATCACGGGCTGGACGGAGCCTCCAGCGTGCTCCCCGTCGGGGGCTCTGCTCCCCGGGGTTAATTAAGCCTCAGGGCCGGCTCCTTCTCCGAGCGAACACCGGAGACACGTCCAGGCGCTCCCAGGGCGTGGGGAGATGAAATACCGATTTTTCTTGAAGGCGCCAAGGTGGAGAAACATTTTGATATCAGAGCTGCCCACGTGTAAGCGTTTCCATGTAGGTATGGACGGCAGGCCTTGGCAGAGAGGAGGCAAAGACGGATGTGTCCAGAACAGGAGCTTGGGAGCAAGCAGATCAGTACTTCTTTAAAGAGAGGCTTGAAGGTCACACCAAGCTTTTGTTTAAAATGGTGAGATCCAGTGGACTCTGTCAGCAATTGGAAGTATTTAATTCAGACTTCCTCGTTGACCGAGGGCCATTGCCTTTCTGTAGTTGCTGAGGTGTAAATGCAGCATTTCTTTTTCTTTCGGTGTAAAATCTCCTCCAGGATGAAGCGTTTTCCTAAGGCCTGTTTCCAGAGGAAGTCTCAGACACGCTGCATATTTAAAGTTGAATACCACATATTCTGATCTGAAATAATTGATACACCTGTAATGATATTCTAACTTCCACAATTCCTCCATTTGAGCAACAGGAAATTTAATGATCCTTTGTAGATGACAAAAGCACTACAGTCTGAGGGACTGCAGAGGAAAACTTTAAACATTATGTCCCTCTGGCTTCCATTATGTCCCTTCCATATGTCCTCTGACATATGACCCTTGTTATGTCACTGTGAACCTAGGAAGATGCAGGTGTAGCAGGAGCCTATTGAAACCATTGTGGCTTGGCATGTGTGAAGGTTTTTGTCTTGCCTAGGGTAGGGTGCAAAAAAATCTCTTCTGCTAGTTATGATGTCTGTAATAATAACTGCCTCTGCAGTTTATCTATATCTTTGCCACATTCTTGTGGAACAAAGCTTGTTCCCAGAGTTTGTCTTTGCACAATGCTAACAACCCCATGGGGAGCTCCAGGCTGGGCACAGAGTGGCTGAGAGCAGCCAGGCAGAGAGGGACCTGGGAGTCTGGATTGACAGGAAGCTGAACAGGAGCCAGCAGTGTGCCCAGGTGGCCAAGAAGGCCAATGGCATCCTGGCCTGGATCAGGAACAGCATGGCCAGCAGGTCCAGGGAAGTGATTCTGCCCCTGTACTCAGCCCTGGTGAGGCCACAGCTCGAGTCCTGTGTCCAGTTCTGGGCCCCTCAGTTCAGGAAGGAGATTGAGGTCCTGGAGCAGGTCCAAAGGAGGGCAACCAGGCTGGTGAAGGGTCTCCAGCACAAGTCCTGTGAGGAGAGGCTGAGGGAGCTGGGGGTGTTCAGCCTGGAGAAGAGGAGGCTCAGGGGAGACCTCATCGCTCTCTACAACTCCCTGAAAGGAGGCTGGAGCCAGGGGGGAGTTGGACTCTTTTCCCAGGCAACTTTCAACAAGACAAGAGGACATGGTTTTAAGTTGTGCCAGGGGAGATTTAGGTTGGATATTAGAAAGAATTTCTTCACAGAGAGGGTGATCAGGCAATGGAATGGTCTGCCCGGTGAGGTGGTAGATTCTCCGTCCCTGGAGACATTTAAAAAGAGACTGGATGTGGCACTCAGTGCCATGGTCTAGCAACTGCAGCAGTGGGTCAAGGGTTGGACTTGATGATCTCTGAGGTCCCTTCCCACCCGGCTAATTCTATGATTCTATGATTCTAATCAGTATTAAAGGGCCTGTGTCCTTTTTTATTTTTTATTATTATTTTGTCCAGGCAACTCCCCTTTAAAATGGGCCCAACACTGCTTTAGCTGTTCCACCACCTTTTATCTGTTTACAAGACTACAGTGGAAAACTGCACAGACTCCCATCAGAGCATCTTTAAGACATCTGTGAAGAATATCACCTGAGGTGGATGAGTTTGCTGTTATTCTCTTGTTTGACCATTCTCATCCTTTTATTTACAAACCTATTGAAAATAAGTGGTTTGGGTTTTTTGTGTGTAATATATGCACTTACACTGCCAAAATAGTAATGTGTTAATAGTAATAGGTGTTAAGTAAGCCTGTTGGATATTTTTGAAGGGTTCAAGAAATGCTGTAATTGCATCCTAGCAGACTGTCAATTTAAACTTATCAGTCTGTTAAATTAATTATGAATGCAAGCAACTTAAATTTCTGGTGTGCTCAGCTTATGCATGAGAGTGTATACGGGCTGCTGCTCACCTTTGTCCTGCACGTACAAGGCATGTATGCGAAGTGGTAGTTGAAAGATGAAAGTTCACAAGTGCTTCTGGCTTACTAAACACTCAGACCTGTAATTAGCTCCGTTTTATTGGAGGACCACAACACAGGAGGCTGTGGGATGAAGCAGCATTATTTCCCCTTGAAGGTAGTCACAGTTGTGCTATGCCAGATGCAGTAGGATGAAGCCAGGTAAACTAATATAGCAGCTTGCTGCTGCTAGAAAGGTGATCTCTTCCATGGACAGGCACTTCTGCTTTGTCTCATGTTTCAGCTCTGCTGCTTGGCCAGCTTGTTGGTGAGGGAAGTCACCAAATTTGTGGTTTGGTAGCAGCCTGGGCTGAGCGACCCAGTGGCTGCTAAGGCTTCTCTTGGAGCCCTTGTGCTCACTAAAAACCTGCACTGACTTGTTCTGGTGTGTTGGCCAAGCAGAGAGCTATTTTTCTTGTTCTCTTCAGTGGATGGCAGCCTGCTGATTCAGCTCGCTGGAATGATTTTGTACAGGTTCTGATGAATGTTGAAGCTGGAACAAGTGAAAGAATAGGAACATGCAGCCGGGAGGAGGTAAGAGACTATGCCAGCTGAGATGGAGTTTGGCTTAGGTTGCTGTGAAACTACATCCTGAGAACTGTTAGATATCTACTCATGACAGATTTTTTTATTTGGTTGGTTAGAGGGTTGGTTGATTGGGGTTTTTTCTTGCATTGGATTGGAGGCTTTTTTGCTGACTTAATGAGCTGAAGATGCCTGCTGAAACACTAGAGAAGTGCCAGAGCTGATGCCAAAGCAGGGAATGGAAACCTGGAGACATGAGCAGGTGGACGTGGCCAAACTATCCTTGTCCTTGGAGGTGGCTGACTTGTCTGACTGCCTGTTTTCACCCCACTGCATATCGTGATGATGGAATTGTTTTCCCTGAATTCTAGAAACCTTTTTAATTAGCATGTTCTGGAAAACCTGTGAGAAGATATTAAATAGAGCAATTGAGGACTCTTCTAAGGAAATTATTTTCCCTTCAGGAAAATGCTGATTATTTTTTTTAAGCTTATAGTTGTTGTTGACAGGGAGAAGAACTAGGATACTGTCTTTAAAAATCCAGAAGAATAAAAGTAGCTGTATAAGTTCCATTAACTAAATCATCTGGTCACCTGCTGTGTGAAAGGAAGCCAGTCTTGCTGGAAACCTGTAGGGTTTTTTTACTGCAGTATAAACAACTAAAGTAACATGATTGATTTTTACCCCCTTGTTGCACATTTCTGTCACCTACATTATTGCTCTGGAAAGTAATAGAGAACACTGGATTTTTATGGGATTTTTTTGTTTAGAATGTTAGCATTTTTATGTAGTTTATTTTTAATACACTGGAAATATAAACCTCAGACCAAACAACAGCAGCAAATAACCTGAGCTTAAATAGTCTTTCCTGATAGACCTATAGGCACTCCAACTTTGGACTTTAATCTGGTGTGTTTTCTTATTTTGACTAGCCTTTTATTCTGTGACTACTGACTATAATAAGTGGGCTTGCTGTAAAGTTTGTAGGGAGATGCATACCAAATCTTAGTTATATACAGCAATGATTAATTACTTGTCCTCACTGCCACATTAGGACTGAAGGAAAATCTCTGTATTCTGATGTGTGCCCAGGTGGCCAAGAGGAATTTTTAACACATTCAGTTTCTATATTATTTCTCTTTGAATTCTGTTCAGCGTTCCTTGAGAAAGAGTTGCCTGCTTTGGATGTGTCAAATGTTTCCTTATTTAGAAATTAAATAAAATTGCCAAATATAGAAGTCAATAATGAAATTTGTTTGAATTCATAATGAAGAGCTATTGTGGTTTGTACTTTAATATGTGGTTAAAAGTACAGGTGGTCAATAATACAAGGAAAGGCTTTGACTTAATTTAATATTATTCTATTTTACTTATCACAAATGCTTGCCTGTCGTTTGTTCCCACACAGTGGCTGCATATTTTGCACACAAATTTTTCTGTACTGACTGAAACATCTGTTTTTTGGCTTTGATTTCTTTTCTCCCTCTCTATTTCTTTTTCTCAATAGTGTTTCAGGTATTTTTTGGAACTTTATCAACAGTAGTGGGCAATTTTAGATTATGGGTGAAATAATTTATTCTAGGTTGGTTAATTGACTGGCTTTGTGTAATTCTTTTTTTTTTTTTTTTTTTTTTTTGCCAAAACAAGATCCAATTCAGAGTTAGATCAATTCTTTACACTCCCACAACTCCCACATCAAGCTGGTGCTGACTTGTTTTGGAGGCTGAGAACAATGAGCTGTGACCAAAATAACAAATTAAGGTTGAATATTTCACTGCTCAACATGCTGAGAAGTTAGAGGGGTACAATCGTGTACTGTGTCTGATGAAATTCAGTCAACATTAATTTGCAGACATCAAGGACTTTTTACAGATAAATTAAGAATTTGAAAGAATGCTCAGGAGTTGCTCCTGTGTTAAGGCAAAATATGTGTTCAGTCTTAAGAAGTAAAGAATAAGGTGGTCTGAAATTCTGTATGAAATTCTTCAGTTTGAGACAGATTAAATGATGATGTCCAATTAGGGCTCACTGGATCATAACAAGAACAGCCTGACCTTAGTCCTTCTCAGGGAGAGCTGATGACCCTGGGGCAGAGAGAAAGCATGATTAGGAAAGAGGTGGCTGCAAGTTAGTTGCTATCTTCTTAAAATCTTAACAAAATTTTGTAACTAGGAATTAGAGAGATCTGCAGATCTTGGAGAACTAAAGTCAGCGTTATTCATCTGTAAACTTCTTCATCTACATTCCTGTGTCCTTAAGTGCTGATCTGGAAATTGCTCCACTCGTCTGTAGTGAGAATCACCATTTGTTGTCTGTTACTTAGAAGAGAGAAAAAAAATCCTTATAGATGAACTATCTTCAGTAAATGCATAAGGTCTACCCATGATCTACTAGCCTGCCCAGGTGTACTCAAGAAAGAGGACTGAGAGTTGCAGGAGGAGGTGTGGGTGGGAGCAGGTGTTTGTTTTATTTGTTTATTTAATAGCTGGCTTACAAGTTCAAGAAATAGTGGAGCTGATTGCCAGCTGGGCATCTCTTCCCTCTTTCTCCTGGGATTCAGTCTGTTTTGGGTTTGTAGTCCCATAAATCCTTACTGCACACATTTCCACTGAATTTCATAGCCTTTGAATTTAGCTTGCTTTAGATAAATATAAGATACTAAGTAAAGGTTCTGTTGAATAGCCTATAATATTAATATAATATTGTTATCTGATTAATATAATGAATATCTAAATTACAGTATTAAATAGCTTATATGTGGAAATTCACCAACATTTCTTAAAATTCAATTGGCCTGTCAGTGACAAGAGAAGAAAGAACTGCTTGCATTTACTTGGCCTGAAGTGTAACTCTGTGACTGAACCACAGAGGACCTTGTGTCTTCTGAAGAAAAAACTCTTCTGAAAATGGACAATGCTCAAAGGAAAATAACTGAAGAACTTCTGACAGTCAACAGGGTGATTCCAGAGCCAAGGAAACTGTAGAAGGACAAATAGTAATAATAAGTATTATTGAGTGATGGCACAGACCTTCTTCATTTAGGCTGTAGCCAAAGCAAGGCACAAGAGTGTATGATAAGGAGCGGTGAGTTTGTAGCCAAAGAGAATAATCCATAGGGTTTTGATTGCCCAAACACCATGCTGTTAACTGTGTTGCAAACAATAATTTCCTGTACAGACAGCAAATGATAAATTAGGGTTCTTGCATACAGAATGGGGATAGACAGGAATGGGCAGAATGAGTCATAACCGCATTGCAAGAAGCTTTTACACTATTTGTTGTTGTTTTCAGATGGAAAAAGCTTTCATATTTGGGAATAAATTTGTCAATATCATGAACAAGCAGAGAAATAGTATTGACATTAAAATCTAATGTATTTCTGGATGTGTTATTTCAATAAGTATCTCATATGATACATGTAGCTTAAAAAAAAAAAATAATCTATTTTGATAGTACTTCAAACCATTTCTCTTTCAATGTTTATTATCTGTAGTTAAATACAGTGCTTTACATTTATCATAGTTTAGTTTCTTTCCTTAGGTGATTTTGTAGTTTTGGCCATGGAAGTGTTGTCTGGAAAAGGAGCTCTGGGGTCACCTAGTTCAGCCTCCTGCTTACAGGAGGATTGTTGCCAAGGCTAGATCCATTCAGCCAAGGCTTTGTCTAGCTGTGTCTTGAAAAATCTCCCAAAAGACAGGGATTTACCACTTCTACATGTGACCTGCTCGAGTGCTGCAAAACCTTCTACTGAAAGAATTTTTCCTCATGTTCAACCTGAACCTCCCAACCCACAGTTGTGGCCATCGCCCTTTGTAATGTTGTCTAATACCAGGAAGTTTGTAGCTGGCATTTTTTGTTGCTACCCTTCAGGAAGCTGCATGCTGCTGTCACACAGTTCCCTTGCCTTCTCTTTGCCAGGCTAGAGATGTCTGGCCCCTTCCACCTTCTCAGTGTGCTGTCACGCCTCAGTTATTCAGGTTCTCAAACTACAAAAATAGAGTGGAAACACTGACTTCCTTGCTGGCCAAGATTTTAACTCTTCTCTTGAAAACCAGCATGAAACAAAATAACTGAAGCATCCCAACAGCAGGTTTGGGAAAACAATGTATCATTCTTTTTGTCTGTGCTTTATGCTTGACCAGCATCCTTCCCTTCAATGAAGGGCAAAAAGTGGAGAAGCGTAGATTTAGTGGTCAAAAGCACAAAAACTTCCTTTTTCCACTCAATGTTGTATAAATTTTGAAAGACAAAATTTAATTGCTATAGATATTTTTGAGTTGACCATCTGATGTGGTGCTGTGTTACACAAAACTGCTTCAGGTAGTGCTGTAAATCAGCAGAGATCTGTGTGGATGGCATATGTTATTCTAAAAATATCAATTTGACATTCTGACTTGAGCATTTGTATCTCCTTACAAGATTTAGTAGAATTCTAAATAAGGTACTTCAAAGATTAATTTGCTTGGTTTGTGAAGTCTTGCATATGCTACAAACCAAATCTGTACCTGCTTTCTATGGCTGTATATAGCTGTATTTGGGTCCAGCTTGAAAGGCTTCATGAAAGCACAGTTGAAGGTGTCCACAGCATAGCAGAAGCTGAAATCAACAGATCTTACTGTTAATTTTATTTCATGCAAAGATATCAAATGATGGGCATTGTCACTCCATGGGATGTACTGCCTCAGCTCTTCAGACCTGTAGTAGTATCTCATATGTGCCCTGTTGTGCAAACTGAAATAAACATGAAACAAGATTTTTAAAATTTTCCTGTCCTTAGGAACATCACACTGGATCAGACGAAAGCATCTTCTCAGGTAACCTGTTTCTGATGTTCACCATCAGGTGTCTTTAGGAAAGTATGCAAGAAACATATCTCCTAGGATTTAATTTTTACGTTCCAGAGAGATTCTTTCCCTTCTTTAGTCAAAGTCGTAGCAGCTTCTCAGAGGCTGCATACAAAAGGCCTTGCTAAACAGATGCCATTGAGTTCATCTTTCATTAATTCAATTCCATTGTTTAATCTACTTAACAGTTCTGATCTTCAATTCTTATGTGATAACAAGGATGACAATTACTCATTATTTAAAATCAGTTACTACCTTTTACATGTTGGTTGGTATTTTTACTGGGTATTCACTGTCTCTTGAAATATGATGATGAATTTATCTATATTTTGCTTTTTTAATGTGGTTTTGAACATGGTGATTTACACTCTTAAATTAGGCAATTTTTCAATCACTGTGTTTCTTACAAAAGTGTTTCTGATACTTTCTCCTTCCAGACTGAGTACCTAATGTGTAAAAGAAGCCATTTGACTTTTTTTTTCCAGCTTTAACAGTTTGCTTCTATTTGTAAGAGGTAAGCTAAAATTAATATCAGTTGTTTTCTTAAGGTGATGCATTTGTATTCATCATGTACTCTGTCTTGCATTAAAACCTGAGTACTCAATATCACAGATCTGTACATGAAAATTGATTCAGGTTGTGTATATCTGTGTTAAATAATTTACAAGAAATTTTGAGCGAACAGTGTGCTGTGATGTTATTCATTATTAAAATACTGTTGACTCATTCTTTTAGAGCAATGGGACATAAACGCCTAGAAACAAGCTCAGCATTTTGATATCTGTCTCATAATAAATTGCTCCATCAGTGTGCTGTATTCATTTTATGATTGCACTCTAAATCTGGGGTGCAGAAACTAATACAAAGGCGAGACTTGGCATCAAAGTGAGTTTTGGAAAAAATCTCTTTTTCCACCTGGTACTTTGAAAATGGCATTGTCAGGTGCTCCAGTTTTATGGCACGCTCAATGGTCTGTAAGCTTTGTCACTTGTCATAAGCTTGTCACCCCCTGCAAGTATATGTAGGAATACCCACTGATCTCCAGACTGAAATAGAATTCCTCAGAGAGAGACACACACTGTACTCTACCACATCATGTTTAAGCAGCTCAAGACAGTGCTTGGAAGAGTGTCACTGAAACAGACATGCTGCAGACCTTCTGTATCCAGCTTTCATGGTCATAACTTCATGGTGACAAGATCTGTTTTCCATGGTGGTGTGCAAGGCTTGGGGCAGATCACCAGTATCATCTCTGGGATGTTCATGGTAGCTGCTGCATGCTTCATTTCTCTCATTGTTCTGCACTAGCTTGAGGCTGGTGGATCCATTATTGAGAGATGGTTATTTGAGGTGTGTTGTTATGGTATTTCACTCGTGGCATTGTAGCAATGTAAAGGTACTTATTAGTGTATTTGCAGAGGGTGGGTGCCTCTGACAGGCTCTGTTGACCTTTTAGGTATGTGCACAGGAGTGTGAAGAGACGAGGGGCACAGGAGGAGATTTATTTCTCCAAGGCACCCAAGAGTTAAAACAGTCTCTGCCAGCATTTCTGGAGTGCCCAGGAACCCTGAGTTTATCTGCAGTAAACACAGGAACCTTTGTTTCAAGGGTTTCTGAATGCTTATGGCTTTCCCATCATTTTGCTTGGTCATTTTTAGTTTGTCTTATGGTTCTTGAAGGCTCTTGTTGTATGGTAGGGAAACGGTTTCCTGTTACCATGAGTAGCAACTGAATGGATGGAATTTGCATTCAGGGGACAAGAACATGCAGTATCCTGATGTTAGAAGCAGCTAAAAAAATATTTTTATAGTAGCTGCTTTTTCTATGGCACATTTTTTGTGAGGCTGGAAGGAGAAAGAAGTATTTGCTAAACACTTGGAAAAGCAAATGAGGAGGCTCTGTGAAATACTGTCATTTTTCAGAAGCCCAGAGCTGGGTGCAGTCACCTTTTGTCTGAGGTGCAAGGTCCACATATGAAGAATGAGAGATGTATGCATTGTTGTTCATAAGAATCATGACCTGAGTCAGACTCTAATTTAGTGTTGTTCAGATGAATCTTCACACCTTCATTTTCCCATGGATGGGGCTGATGCAGAAGACATGGCTACTGCAGGATTGAGTTTCCTGCACAGGTGAACCTTCTGCAAGAGGTAAAATCCTGGTGCAACCAGCTGTGCATAGTGACTTCTGGTCAGGATGGGTCTGTAGGACCAAAGGGCACACCTATGAAGATTTACACACCTATTACATCAGTAGTGAAGGAGTCTGTCTAAGTTTACGCAACTTAGTAAAATGTCTTCAGAATGCCAGGTAACTCAGTTCTTAAAAAATTGAATTTTGGACACTTATCACTACATGATCAAATAATATGCATTAGAATATGACGTTGCAAGAACAGACAATTGCTGGGCTTGCTTTTCTGTGAAAGAACAAGCTTAGAATTGCACAACTTTTAAGGATGTGCTCAAAGCTAATGGATCTTGGCTTATCATATGAGGTTTACAGCAATTTATTGGTATATACCAACATTAATAAATACATCAATTTTTTTGACCTTTGAGTCAGTACCTTTTATGATGTTTCTAGATCTTGCAATCTTTGTTCTACAGTAAAATAGAAGAGACCTTTTTTGGAATAGTCTATTTTGTGGTACTTAAGAAAAATCCAATGTGCAAGAAGCAATTCTTGCACTCACTTTCTCAGAATTTTTTATTTTTGTGTGACCATTGAGCAGAATTACCAGCGTCACTGGAGGGACTTATCTTGTTAATAGGCTAATTTCAAATGTACTTCTATAGAAAATCAGTGCTTGCAACAAAATCATTAAGGTCTAAGAGTGTCCTCATGTTAAGTGTCTTTATCTGCTGAGTAAACAATTTGGGGATTCTTTCATCACAAATAGTGACAAGGGACCACAAAATATTTCAAGAGCAAGCTATTGAGTACTTCAGTGGTATCTTAAGAGAAATAAATTCTGTTATTTGCCTGGTGCCTTTCTTCTGCTTTTATGGAGGTTTTTCTTTTATGGTTGAGTGTGTTACAATCTTTTATTTTAATAAGTAATTTTCTTTCTCTGTGTCATTGCATCCTGCTAGTCTCCAAATTTCTCCCAAAGTGCAGACCTGTGCACTCACCATAATGTGTAACCCCTAAATGGCAAGCAGTGTCCTCTCTATTGCTGTCAGTGACCTTACAGGATGAAATAAACAAGAAAGGATTTTTCTTGCTTGTTTGTTTTAAAGCTTTTTTTCCTCTGGTACAGAAGTAGGAATGTATTCTGCTGATATTGCTATTCAACTCTATTGTGAATCCATGTCTCACACACATTAAATAAGACAACTTCCAAGTGCATGATGCATAAGATTACACTGGAGACATTTGTAGTTGATGTTTGCCATCTCAGTAATCAAAGCATATTGTTTTGGGTATTGCTTGAGGTTTTAATTGCCCAACGCGACAGGATTCTTGAGTTGGCAGGGAGGATTTGAAGGGTGAAATCTGCAAAGTGTTTAACATACAAGAATAAATATTCTTCCTATGTAACATGGTAGATGGAGATTCCATCTTTTGAAAGTAATAAGGTAATATGTGATTTTTTCAAAAATCTGTAAATTGACTATCTGAAACATACAACAAAGGCTGTTCCTGCAACACACAATTTTGTACTGTGTAGGTCAAAGGAAATTGCTTAAGTGGTGAAAATTATATCCTTCACAGTCATAATTTCAAATTAGCCATCTTGTAGCCAGAAATGTACAAGTTTAGGAAACTATTCCACACCAGAAAAAATAAATCTATGCCAAGCCAAATTCCAGGTAGAAAACATAAAAAATATGGTTATTTTTAGATTCTTTTTAGAAAGCCTTTTATCATTATTGTCTTAGTCACTCAGCAGCATTATTTCTCTGTGCGTATCTTACATCTCCAGGTATGGAGTGTGCTCCTAATTAGTTTGTAAGGGGTATATTGAGACAGGTAAGCATACCTACACACAGGTGTACACAACACGGGAGATGGTTTTTTAGAAATTTAGATCTAACTTTTCTGAAATGCCTGGAGATGAACATTTAATCTTTATTTTTATTAAAAGGTTGAGTCAACTGGTATTTTCCTCATGGAAGTCTCAAAAATAATAAAGCAGTAGGGTACATCTTGAGTAACTCCCACTGTCTGGTAGTATCTGGATACCTATGTCTGCTTGTACCCAAGGTATTAATCTAAGAATTACATTGCACTGATCAGCTGAGGTGTCTCATAAGAATATGTGGGCATTTCAGGAGTTGCTGATTTCTCCAAAAAAGAGCTTCAGAAACAAGTGTATCTTAAACTGCTTTCTTATGCAAGTGTGGTAGAGGGTACAAGTGTGGTAAAGTATGCACATGCTGCATGTATTTGATTGCTTATATATTTTCTTGTTATTCATGGTCTGAGAACAAGACCATGTCCTAGTGCTGAGTTTGATCTGGGTTCTTATAACTTGGACCTTTTTGAGAAGCATTGAGAGCTTCCACAGCCTGTTGCCTTTCTCTCTTGTTTCTGCATCAGTCCTGCTCTTACACTAATGCATATGTTCACGCTTATACATGCACATATTTGCTGTTGCAATGCAGAAGCAACATAGGAGGAAGAATGAAGGGGTGGAAATTCAGACTTGCAGAAACAAATTATCAGCAGATGTAGCACTGGCAAATGTGGCCTCTGTTGTTCAGTAAATTATTTTTTTCACTTGCATATTGTACAAGTCCACAAAGGACTTGAATAGTGACTGTAGTTTATTGTTATCTCTCTAACAAGTTAAAGAACATGGCCTTTGGACAACGACAAGCTTTATGGTGGTCAGTAGGTTTCAAGGTTACATACTGAACCACAGAGGTTCACTGCTTTCGTCAGCATGTGCTGGCATCCCTATCTATCCTCCCCATCCCACCCATCTGCCCTTATCTCAGTCATGCTTAAGAGTGGGGAAAAAGAGCTAGTCCAAACATAAAAACCCACAGGAATGTTGTTTGCTTACAAGACTCAGTTACTGCTTAATATTAAAGCTGCCAGACTTGTGTAATTTCATTTGGGGTGGTTATAATCTTTTTCTCCACAATGTCCTGGTCTAGAATTCAATAGTATATTGTAGAATTTAAAGCAAGTATGAAAAACTCTCTGCATTTACATTTATAAACTTCGAGTGTGTTGTGGCTTTATGGCCTTTGGGAGTAAGGGGAAAGCTGTAGGTAAACTAAATGAAGAAAATTTCTTCCAAACCTCATTAATCTGTCCTTGAGCCTTTTGCCTTTTAAACAACTGATGAGGAACTCTACTGTTACGATACTAAAATACCTTAATAAATGTTCAATTTTGTGGGTTTTGTTGTTACCAATTCCTAATATAATTGAGTGAAATTAATAATGGATTCTATATAGAGGGGTTAATTTGTGTTGCTGTGACTTTGTACCCAAGAGAAGTACTAAAAAGAAGGAAGAGTCACTGTGCACTGTGAACCACACTGTGCCTTAACAGAATGGAAGACAAAAAGATTGCAGTATCAGCTTTTTTTTTTTTTTTCCTTTTACATTTTGCATCTCAGCAAAAATTCTCTATGGATACATAAAATGATCAGTTTAGTTTGAGCTAGGGCCTCATTTGCAGTGGCAACTTTTAATGGAATTTTGGGGTTCCTGACCTAATGTGGCTGGCTCCTGGGGACTGGTACACCCTTTACTATCATCAGCTGGGTAACAGTCAAAATATATGTTCCTAAAATAACAGTAGGAGCCACTGAATTTCTACATAATGCTTTGTGAAGTTTCTGCATCAATCTTAGCATCTAGGTTTGTTAAGGCCTGGAAGCTCCCAGAAGTATGCTCATTGGGAATTAATGCATTCAGTTTAGGGCAAGGTGTGTAGCCTCTTTCAATAATTTTCTACTCTGAGAACAGGACTTCTTTGTATAGTTTGTATTTTGGTGTTGCCAGCACTGTTAAAGAGCCTTCCTGCTCCCATTGCTTGGTCTATCTAGAAGTTTGCCATTGTTGCACAAGTATTTTTTGTTACAAGCATCTCGGGCTACTTTTCATGAGAGCACTGCTTTGCCATCAGAGGCTAAAACCAGCAGAGAATGGAGAGAGCTGGTTGCTCTAGCTACATGTCTTCCTCAAGAGTGTTACCATCTCCTGCCCCCTCTGCTGGTGGCTGCTCAATTCAAGACTCATAATTAAAGTGAAAAAAACAGTATTTCCCAGAAATAGAAATGGTATGTGCCCCCCTTTGCTCCCTTCAACTAATTCAGCTTTTTTTAAAAGACATCAGGCTGTGAGATGGGGGTTAAGATTTCCTACCTGGGGGAGGCAGCTGCATTGGAAATTCCTTAGCAGCTTTGCAAGTTCAAAGTGGCAGAATGTGTGTTAACTTTGCACTCATTTTTCAGCAGCATTTCATGTTTATACTTAAATTTTTTTCTAGTGAGAGCACACTTTTCAGTTGAAGTCACTCTTAGCAACAAGATACTTTGAAGAAACTTGCAAAATAAACAGAAGAAAACAATGGCTGTTTGGTCTGAGTTGCCTTTTCCTTTTCTTTGCTTTTTCCGGAAAGAAGAGTGAATGCCTTAAAAACTACTGTTTTCTGCTTTGATGGTCTTTTTTGGCAAAAACTTAAACTATTCTGAGTTTTTTTTAGAAACTGAAATAATGTTGAGTTAATTATTTTTCTCCTGATGGTTATGTTTATATTTTCCTTAAGAAGAACTTATATTAAAAACAAAGAACATAATCTTCTCATGCTTCATGAGTAAGAGAATCACTAGTTAGAGAAACCTGACACTTTCTAAAAGCAACTGGAACATGGCTTTTCTGTTTGCCTCTGAGTCCTTGAGTTCAGAAATAGGCATAATATATCCATGGTATTGATGAAATATACACAGCAAGATTTTGTAAATAAACTCTAGATTTGCCAAACTGTTACGGTATGAATAGCAGCATTTTGTGTCCTGATGTTTTCCTTAGTTCTTCTGCAGTGCTTAAAACTTGGCACCAGTCCTTCCAGCCTCACCCAGGAGCCTCTTGTCTTCTTCTACCTCATCTGCTCCACTTGCCAGCTCCTTGACGTATTGCACTCTATCCTCCTGGTGAACAGGGACAATGTATTTCTCCCACACTGGCTGTATTTGTGTAAGGGTAGCAAAGTTTTGTAAAGAGTAGATACTGGCATAAAGTGGACAAAATCTCTTCTGTGGGAGGTTGGATGAATGCAAGACTTTGGCTGTGCCAATAGTAGATTGGAGGACAGGCAGGAAGAACATTTTTCTGTCTGTGGAAGAATGACCTCTGTGATGTATGTCTGTGCTACGTGAGCAGTCTGAACTAGCTGCCAAAATCTCTAATAGTAGAATCAGAGAGATGGTAGCACTGCACCACCTCTGTTGTACCTGTCAGTGAATCAAGAACAGATGTGCCATGCTAGCACAGTGCCTGAACTGCTCCTCTCTGTGAGGAGGTTAAGAGTTAAGAATAGGAGGATACAGTTTTGTATTAGAAAGACATCATGTCCCAGGATGCTTTGTAGCAATTTATGTCTTCCATATAGAGGAAAATCTGTAGAGTGGGGTTTGATTTTCAGATCTTTCCATCTATACAGTAATTTTGCTTATTTCTGTTAGAAAAGATTACAAAGAGTTTTCTCAGTTGTTGAGCTGACATATATGAAGTAAGAGAATCAGCTGGGTGTGTGCACTTTTTTGACCCAACGTTTTCAAGCCAAGAACTTGCCTGTAGAATGCAGGAGTGGGATCTGCTTCCACGTGTGCTTAAATGTAAAGTACGCATGTGTGTATTAAAAAAAAGAATTTTTGCCTGTTTCTTCTGGGCTTTCACATTCTAAAGGTGTGTGATGCAACTTCAATTGGTGCTTGATTGTAATGCCAAAACAATACCCAGAATTTAAAAATTTAAGCACATAATTAAAAGATTCAGATCTTAGAGTCTTCCATTATACTTGGTAGTAAATCAAATTTAGAAGATTAAGTCCACAATAATCTTAAACAGGTTCAGGTTTATTTCTACTTTCAAATGCTAACTGTGCTTGTAGGATTACATTTCCCTTTGTTCTTTTTTAGTAAGACCAGTGAACACATGGATGAGGTACTTTCACTAACTCTAGCAGTAAATAAGATGTGTAAAAGCAAAGACAATATTTCCTGTTTCAACATTTCAATAAAACAAAAGGGAAAAGGGAATTGCATAGATTTCCTGGACAAACAGGTTGCGGGAGTGTGGCTGGGCTGTGGCAGGTTGCCAACTGAACATGAGCTGAGGGGGTCAGCTCCCAGGGGCTGTCATTACGTGTGCTCTGACTCCTTTTCCTCCCTTTCACTGGTTTATTCACAAAATCGTTTTAGAAATGGGGAAGTTTTGTGTGAATAGTGTTATGTTGTGGCTGCATGCATGATGGGGAACACTGATAACAAGCAACAGATGGCAAGATTTCCATAGGAAGTCCTCCCTTTTTTTTTTTTTTTTCCCCAGTGCTCACAGGTAAGAGGTCACATGAATAAATGATAATACTTTCTGTGTGTACCTGGACAACTGTTGCTGCAGCTCTGATTTGAGCTATACCATGCTGTTTCTAGCTAATAAGGTAGCACATGGTGTGATGGAGATCTCTGGGAATCAGTAAGACAGTAAATTATACACTCTATGGCTGCGACAGCTCAGTAGGAGCACCTGTGGGTGGAAAAAGCATTAGATGCTTCTTTGAGCACTGTTGACATGCAATAATTTTTTACTACTTTAATGAAAACATAATCAATTGTGCACATAAAACTTGGAAAGTATTTCCTCTGTACATGAGATGAAACTACTCAAATGAGTATGTGCTATTAAGAGAACAAATTTTATTTCCAGTGTAGTGCTTTAAAGTTAAAAATACAATCTGTGAGTGTGAAATTTTTCTTTAGAAAGACATCTCTATAGACAAGCTTTTCAGTAAGGTGTGTACTAACACAGGAAAAATAGCTTTATGTTTAAAACACACACAAAATTACCCTGGTCAGTGGAATTACATATAGTCGCAAGAATATACTAATCGCATAGTGGATCTTTTTGCAATAAATGATTAAAACTGCTAATTTTAGAATATATATATTTTAAGAGGACACAGATCTCAGTTTCTTCTTCAAGTAGTTCAAAGGTCCAAGGAGATATTCTGGACTTAGATTTAACTGGTAATATGTGAATTCTAATAACAACAGTGGTTATTTTGTAATGCTTGTACAATAATCTTAACTCCTAGGAGAAGAATTTTATACTTTCTTTGCATGTCAAAACTTAAAAAAATAAAATAATAAACTTTCAGAAATGTATCTAGGCATGGCTTTAGCAACTGATAAATTGTTTAGCATGTAAAGTTTATCTGAATTGATATGATTGTACTGTGTAGATTTTTATTTGCAGGTCAATCTCTTTAGTGCAGATAAACTACTTGAAATACTCACATGGTAAAACCCTTGCTAAAAATACAGGTAGATTCAGTATGTAGAACACCAGTAGATGAAGAGTTAATGATGGGGCTGCACTGGATTCAGTATATTTGCAGATGTTGCTGCAACCAACTGCTGATTTTTCTCCCATCCTGTCAGGGAACTCTGCCAGCCATGATTCACGGAATGATTTTTTTGCGCTGAGTAATCTGTGGTTTTTCTTTTTTTCCTCTTCCCTCTCCCTTATTTTTACCCTAAACTAAAGTCCTATTCATTTCAGCTAAAGGGAGGGGAAGCTTCTAAAAGCATTAATACAAAACATTCAATACACTGTGATTTGGGTAGAGAAATTTTAACAAACGCTGAACTTGCAGTAACTTTGCTTGGTCTCAAGCAGTGTAGCCCAGTGCAGAGAAACAGTTTTATGACAGAATCAGCTTTTGGTTTTGCTAGTCATATGGTTCTCTATTCTTCTTAGACTTCTGTACTAGTATTGCTAAAGAACATCCAACTTCTGAGCTGATATTATGCCTCCTTTCTCACAGATCGCTCTGAAAGAAATAAGCCAGACTGCCGCTCTTCGGGGTAAGAACCATATTTCTGTATTTATTTTTCCTTTCTTTTTTTTTCTTTAATTTCTATCCTTTTATGGGCTGAACTAGGAAATTAGCCAGAAAAATAAAAATGCCATTCTTCTACTTCTCTGTTTTGGTAATGGTAACATGGTAATGAAATACCAACATAACTGTGTTAAAGGTAACTGTTCTGTATTCCTTATGGGAAATTTTTTCCAAGGAATTAATAAGGCTTACTGCACTGTAATTGTGTGCACTTTAAATCCAAAGGCTCATTTGTCTGTCTCGTACAGAGTTGTTTGCTAAAACTGTGGTTTAAAACAAGAAGCCCTCGTGACTTTTGCTCCTTTTGACTTGACTCTGTAGCAAGGAAAATAATTCAGTCAAGTTCAGACAAAAATAGCAGCACTTTATTATTTATTCCATTAACTCTTATTCCATCTTGCTGAAGGTTTCAAAGCTGAGAGAAGCAAATGAACGGGTATTAAACAAAACATACCCACATAAATGTTTTTTGCTTATTTAGAATTTCCATCAGCAGTTGCCATGAACTTCTAACCTATTGATTTGCAAGGCCACATTTTCCCCTAGGCTTCTGAATATTCTGCAGTTCTCCTTCTTTTCCTCTGTTATTTAAAAAAAATCCCATTCTGTTTTCCTGTATTTCCAAAAATCTCCCTTGTAGTTCTCCACCAGGGAATAGGATCTCATCCACATCCTGTGGTAGATAATGGGATTTTAATGAATTAAAATGATAGAGCAGACCTGCTAACACTGGCTCTCCCATTTCTTTGTGAAAAGCATTTCCAAAGACTGTCCCTGGTGTCTAGCCTTCTGACCTGACATGGCCTTTTCATTTATTTTTACAGTCTAATTTTTGGATACATTTTTACAGTGCAGTGGGATAGCTTTTATAGTTAGAAGAACAGAAGGAACTGTAGCGTCTTCTCGTAACACAGTTGATGCGTTCTATCTACTGTGTGATATGATGGAAGGGAGGATGCTTTACCCTTTTCTCCCATATCTGCAACAGCATTGTAGCTGATTCCAAGGGCCGACGAATATTGTCTTTGTCTATTTAGATCTACTTATCAATTACTGTATTTCCTTTTATAATTAAAAAGCTTTTTTTCTTAAGATGATGCAGTTACAACCTGTATATTTCAACTTTTATTAGATCATGTTGTATTTCAATAACGTAAAAAAAAAATCCAAATCATTACCAAAAGAAATTCTAATTTTATCAGAATGTTCAGTTTAATTTTGAAACAGTTTGTCTGTTCTTCTTTCTTCTGGCTGGTCCTTCCCATGAGTACTTTTTTGCTCTGGAGTGTATTTAAGTCCTAATTTGGAACCAAAAGCAAAATAAAACTTGAGATTTTTTTTTCAGTGGAGTTGGAATTTCAAATGTGGACCCGCCCTGACAATAAAACACAGCCCTTAATTGTCTGTATTACAAATTCCAAATTCTTGTTTGGAAAGCACAGAGAAATTTAAGAGTATAATATAAATTGCTCATAATATTGAAAAATGCAGCTTTCAAGAATTTTTCCTTCCTGTCAGTGGTGCACATGTTTTCTAATCACATCTGTGTACCTTCTGCCCCCTTCTCAGTATCGTGTCATGGCCATCGTGTCATGATAGATCTGCTTTACAAGATGACCTATGAGGAAGAAAAGTCATTGTTTTGTACATGTCTTGCTGCTGCTTCTAGGCCAGAACAGGAGCATCCTGCCTTACTTAGATCATGTACTCTGCTAATTGATACTGCTACACTTTGTGGTTCATCTCTCATTATAGCTGGAAGCATTATGGATTCAAACTAGAGGAGGGGAGATTTAGATTGGAAGTTAAGAAGAAGTTCTTCACCATGAGGGTGGTGAAATAGAGGAACAGGTTGCCCAGAGAGGTGGTGGAAGCCCCATCCCTGGAAGTTTTTAAGGCCAGGCTGGACAGGGCTCTGAGCAACCTGATCTGGTGGGAGGTGTCCCTGCCCATGGCAGGGGGGTTGGAACTGGGTGATCTTAAAGGTCCCTTCCAACCCTGAAATTTTATGATTCTAAGATTCTGTGATGACAGATTGCTAGGTGAGATTATCATCCCCAGTCTGGCCATATCATATTAGGGAGAAGAGTTGCAGTGACATGAAGACCAGAGCCTCTTCTTATAAGAACTGAGGAAAATCTCAATAGTGAAGCATGCAAGACTTACTTGAAGTGCAGGGCATATTTCTTTTGTAATATGGGCAGCACTTCAGAATTCTGTGATTTCCACTGGGGATAGTTTTATGGCTTATGCCATTGTATGACAAGCTACTGTACCTATGACACTTTCCTCTCTGTGGGCAGCAGATGACAAGGAGAAGAGGCTCAAAGGCATCTTCCCTACTTTTTCCTCAAGCTGCATGTTGTAGGATGCATCTCTTAATAGTGCAACATTCCATCCCCCTCATGATCTAAAGTGTAACCAAAATAACCCTTCAGGCCATTGTACTTGGACACAGAAGTTTAGTGATAGGAGTTTCTGTAGAATTACTATAAAATAACGGAGGTGCTTACTAGTTGCTCAGATGAAAATGTATATAATGAGCCTTAATGAAAAAAGGCAGATATTCTAAGATGAATTAGTAGGTGTAGATGTTTCCAAGAGAGAGCCAGAGAAATACAAATTTATTTTGTACAAAGCCCAGGTGAGGTCTTGCACAGAAACCTATCCAGTCTAATTACCAATGTGGAACACTGGGATAAGAAAAGACCCCAAAAAAACCCACACAGCACCAACAACTACTTCTCAGGATCTGTAAATTTAAGTTCTAGTCTGGAACACAATTGGCTTACTAAAAAGATCACATGACAATATTCCTTGTGATTGTGGGGGTCTAAACCTTGTCCTTTCCAGCATAATTTTTTTTAGATACATGTGTGTCTCTGTATTTCTAGATGAGCTTGTGCTTTGCAGTATTAGGGATGAAGAATTCATATACTGTGAAACAGGAACAGTTTTAAGTGTAGCTCTTGACAATTCATTTGCAGTAAGAAGCATATAAAAACTGTTTTAGAAGGAACACTATATAAATTGTCTTTTAGTATAGTTCCTTTTATTATAGGATTATGCCATTTAGATAATCTAGGGTGAGACATATTTATAGTGGCATCAGGAACTATGACAGATAGTCTTGTTTTGTCACTAGCCTATCAAATGTTTAGTATGGGAGAAATGCTACAGCAAGGTGGGATATTTTCAGTGGTGATACTGGGATCTAGCATGTCATTGGGAAGAAATCTGAGGAGTGGCTGAACCAAAGACTGTAAGTAGTGGTTGAAAAGGAGAGAAACAGATACTTGATAATGCTTACAAAATGTGCATTTAGTACATAGTTGTTAGCCTCTTTGGGCAGTTAGCAACCATCTGCCATGAAGGAGAATTTGGACTAAGTAAGAAGTAGAAAAGAGCCTGTGGATGTCTTTTTCATGTATCACTCTGCACCTATTTTTTTGTTAAATGCTAGCACGTTAGGAGGATAAAACAGATGTTCCCTGAATCCAAGTAATACCTATTACTATGTTAAATTATTGAGACATTTAATTTCATGACCTAATATTAACTGTCCATCAATTGTTTTCTTTCAGATCATATTAAAAATATGTCTAATTATAATTACCTATAATTATAATTATTTCTTGACTTTAGTATCAGGCCATGCACTGTTGATTGCAATAGCTTCAGGTCATGCACTGCTGTAACACAGTTCTGTTAGGTCAAAAGAAGCAGTCTTATGCCTCTAAGTGTTTTCAAACTGAAAATTATATGATAGTAATAGAATAAAAGATTTCATGAATCCACATATTTGCATTTAATATCTGAAAATGAGTAAAGCTTGTAGATGGAACCAAATTAATTTCAGTACACCTTTTTTTTTTTCTCATTTTTTTACTTTGGGTTAAATTGATTTGATTATGGATCAAAAAATCCTGAAACATGGTTTTGTAAGTAACCACAGTGGTAGTGGATCAAGGGTTGGACTTGATGATCTCTGAGGTCCCTTCCAACCCAGCCGATTCTATGATTCTATGAATATGATATAATTCATTGTAGTTCTGTTGATCTTGGGAATGAGATGACAAAGTTAGCTAAACATTGCAACAGTTTTTTGAGAGATTTCACTTGAAATACTTTTATTTTTAAAATCTAGGAGTCTACTTTGAAGCTTTGCCCTCAAAATGGGAAGTGGGAAGAAAACAATTAGTTCATTTCTAGAAATAAATTCTAGGGTTTATTGGCATATAGACTGCCTGCTGATTTTAATGTGCTAAAGTTCTTTTACGGCTTGTTGCCTTAATTTGATTGAACTTAATTGGGCTCTTTTATTTAAAATACATCCAATCAACAATACAAATAGCCACAATACTTCTTTTGTCTTCTTTTGTTCCTTTATAGAGAAACACTTGAAGTGGCTCTTCAAAGGGGCTACAGATCCCTTTAGTGAGCATCTGGTAAATCCAGCTATGTTTTTTTTTCATGAGTGGTATTTTGTATCTTTGGTTTTCCTTTTTTTTTTTTTTTTTTTTTTTTTAATGTAGCAGAATTCTGTTAATGAAGGCTTCTCTGCATTTCTAGTTCCTCTGCCATATAATGTTGACCTTGTGAAGTTGTGTATAATAAACGTTACAGTAATGATCTGACTGTATCTTAAGAATGTGTTTTCCCAGATTATCTATAAAGCTTGAAAGATGCCTTTTAATTAATATCTTAAGCCTTTGACAGAGCATGAAAGGAGTCTTAAGGCACAAGCCTGAGAACGATCCTCACTTTATAGTTAAACTGATGTGCTTTTACAAGTTAATGTATTTTTGATCTATTGAGAAAAGAAAGTAGCAAGCTTTTCTATGTTGTAACCATTACTGTCAGTCTGCATTCAGTCATTTAATAACTCCAGCTTCCCATATCTGAAGGAAAACATAACAGCCTTTCCCTTCTGCTGCAGCAGTCTTGCTAGCTCCTCTCCCCTGAAGCCTGGGGTTCTAGTTGAAGCCTCTCAAAAACTGCTCCTGACATTTATACGTGTAACAACTTGAGTTGTTTTGTCCTCAGGAGTAATTTCACTGCTAATTTTGGAGGCAATTTAACAGATTTTGTGTATTCTGGCTGTAGTTAAAATGCAGGGTACTGTATTGGAACTGGGCATTGAAAAGACTGAGAGATGGTCTTGTCACCCTGCTGAAGACCTCTGCTTCTCTGTTGTGCCTTACTTAGGTGGATAGTGTGGAGAGATTTCTGATGCCACTGCTGCCTCTGTGCTTAGAAATCACAGAATGGTGGAAATGTTGGTGGGAAGGGACTTAGCAAGTCATGCAGTTGAACATCTTGCTCATAATGTGAAGATGCTAATGCTAGGTCAGGCCAATGATGCCTTTTCCTGGATAAGCTTTGAAAAACTCCTGTGAGAGTGGCATTGATCCCATTTATTTTCATCCCATTTATAGGCTGTTTGCCTGTTTCATACTAACTTGGTTTCCAAAGATAATGCTGTAGGAGGTGGTTTCAGCCTAAATGTTGTTCTTAGTTCAATCACTGGTCTACTTAGTATTCAGGCCCAGATTTATTCTCACAAGGTTCCTGAATTACAATTTTTCATTAGTGTAGTTCAAAAGCTTTGTATTCTCCACCATTAATGTCCACATTACTGTGTCAATGCAAGTGCTCCACACAGGAACATTTCAGGGTTTTGCCCATCTAGCCAGTGTTACAGGCTGTAATAGAGTTAGGAAGTTTGAATCTTTGAACCTTGCTGACATTCCATCTGAAAAGGAAGATTTGTGTATAGAAAAAACACCCAATGTTGGGGAATTTCACTTGTTTTGCTTTTACATTCTTATTCTTTAGCTTTCACGATTTTTAAAGCTAGGGAGTAGCAAGTTACTCTTTGTCTAAGCATACTTTTAGGTTGTGAAAAGTTGAAGATCCTGCTTTCTTATGCTCTCAGTGGGCCAAAAGTTGATTTAATAAAAAGTATCCAGTCTTCCCAAACCCTTGGGATGCACTTTAACAATTGCCCTGAGCTGAGCTAAGCCTGTACCACTCCAGTAGGAAGAATCTCATTCCCTCCTTTGGGCTGTTATCAATGTTCATGTGGCCAGTTGGATCAGAAGGCTGATCTCCAGGGAAGAGCTGTGCCTCCTCTTTAAAGATGAAGCAGGTTCAGCAGAGGAGCAGAATGATTTCTTGCAAGTTACATAATAAACCAGTAGCAGAGTTTGGTGTTGTGCTTTTGTTGTTGGTATCTAAAAAGTAGGATTATGTGGCTCAATTTTTTTTAATATGAGAGCTAAAGTCTGAACTCTAGTTACTGGGACCACGGCGCAATTCCGCTTGTTAAGTGTGGATTTAAACTTGTGAAATTGGAGATTAGAATCTGTTTATGTGTCTTTCTTTTGTTTATCATGTGTTTCTGGTCAGCAGCACATAGTGTGCACACTACAATATCAAAGATATTCCTCCTAGGAATGAAATAACCTGGAGCAACATTTGCTGAATATTTCTCTGACAGCTTTTTTTGCGGTACTAAGTCACTATGTTTAATTTATTCTTTGCAATGTTAGTTTTCACAGTTCTGTTTATATATACCTGTAAGTGGGTAAAAATAATCACAAGTGGAGCAGAGGAATAAATGGCAGATGGGTTCAGCTTAGGTTTTGGCAATTAGGAATCATATGGGTACGTAGAGCCTGTTGATGCGGGTGTCTGTTTTAATGCCACCAGTTCATCACTGCTGTGTTGAGGATTTTTGGCTATCCATCTCACAGATAGCAGTGGAGAGTTACTGTGGAGGGCATATCCTAGACAGCCTTCCAGATTCCTTATTCTTGAACAGAGAAGAGGGATTTGTTTTAATATAAAAGACTGCTCTGTTCCTGGTTTCTGCAAAGGGAATTTTGAAGGACTGTTTGCTTTGGTGCCCTCTGAACAACTCCTTCCGATGTCTGGGCTGCTCTCCAGTGCTTATGCTAATTCATAATGGAAAATAATGCTGAGAATGAGTTGGTTGTTGAAGGAATAAAGAGAAGAAGGTTCACCTTCTTTCTTCACTAAAAAAGGTTTGAAACTGCTTCTTTGGGTTTCTTCTGTACATGAGCAATTCACCGTCCCATCACCTTTCGGAGTAGACTCCTGTGGAAGACACTGAGAACTATCCAGACACAAGGCCACTCTCCTTATGCAACAGGAGACTTCTCTGGGGCATAAACAACCATAATAGACCTTAGTTCTAGAAAAGGTGGTCTCAGGAAGTGCACAGTTACTCCTTGCAGTTTTTTTAATTGTGAAGCTTTCCTTTTAAAGGTCATTTTGAGAAGAGAACATTCCACTTTCCCCCTATAAAACAGCAATAATTCTCTTTATATTGGCATTGTTGTTTAACTCTGCTCTAAGGTGGATGGAAGCTTTGGGGATCACTGGGATTCTCTGTTGATAAGTAACCTGTGATGGCCCAAATAATCAGTCATGCTTATAATTCTGCTTCTTTATGATTATTCTTTTTTTTTTTTTTTTCTCCCCAAGACATTTCAATAACAAACAGAATATGAAATTCATCTGTTAGGTTGGAAAGAGGGCTCAGGAGGTATCTTTCCAAAGGTATTTAAGGTATTTATACTAATTGCAAAGAAATTAGAGGAGGAGGAACTGCTAAGAGAAGCCAATAGGATATGTTTCAGGGCTGAGAAATCGGACTCAGCAGGTTGTGAATTTCCATCTAAGAAAAAGCAGTAGTTCAGTTCTTTCTGAAAGAATTTTGTCTCGATATTTTAAGAGTGCTGGAGCTTGTACAGAGTTTTAGTTTATTTCCCCAAGGATAAGTGTGCAAGTCTCTGTGTAGGCTCAGGTCAGTATCTACATTTTTCTTCACCTCTGGAATTTGAGTGGGAGAGCTCAGTTTGTGGTTATATTGTGTTTGTTTCCATGGCCTCTTACTCTGGTGTGCCCAAGAGAGAAAAGGTTGTTTTGGTTTTTTTTTCCTCTTTTTCCATACTGCTCATCTACCTTGTAATTTCATTTTAAGTTATTTTTTGGTGTCCGCAGATCATTCTAGTATAGGTAACTGATTACCTGGAGTAGCACCTGATTTTGCAGGTTGAACATTGAGATATTTGATCAAGTACTCTCTCAAAGCATGTTACATTTGCATCTTCATTATATCATGGGAGAAAAAATATTCCTGTTGAGGCTTGTTACATTGGTAGTTTCTTTCTTATTACTGTATTTCTGTCTGATGTTTGCTGTGCAGTTTGCAGAGCTGTATTTAAGGCTCTGATCCTGTCATTTGTGAGACTTAGCATTTCTGATTTTGCTACAAAATTTCTCCTTTCAAATGTTGAAATTTGCTCAGTGCAGGTATCACCATTTGAATTCAGGCCATGTTTATGTATGGGATTTGTCCTAGGTTTGGCAAACTGTGACAAACCAGAGTCTCAGCTGAAGGAGTACTAGCCTGTAGTGTAGATAAGGATGAGCTGGTTTTCTGTCTCTTTCCAGGTACTGCAGCTACAGTGGTACAAAAAGTGATGTTGCCTGTTCTCTTGGTAGCTACAGCTAAGGCAGGTCACAGGCTTGTCTCTTGCTACAAAGGACTGAAATTAGATCACATAACCCTAAATTTGGGAAGTGTTTGTTTAAGTATGATCTTTGTAAGTATGCACAGCCACATCTTAATATTGGGAGAGTTCTTGCCAGAGGTTTGTCATCTGTTCTCAGTAAAGTGGACATTCCCATCTCCTGAGTCTTGAAGCAAAGGTTGACTTCTAATTAAAGAGTAGGTCCAGATCTAATAATAATGTTCCAGCTACAAACAATGATCACTTTGTTAAATCTCTCTTTTGATCTCCAAATTGATGTTTAGTTCCAGGAAAAGAAGTATATAAGTGATATGATGTATTAAGCAATATTTTGCTTGGAATAAATGTTCAGTGGAAAGAAATAGATTTGCTTTTATGATTATAATTCTTCTATTCCATGTTGTCTGGACTTCTGCTTCCCCATCCCCTCACATACTGTAATGCAATACCTAGTACAGTATTGGCTCAAACAGTCTTCATGTTGTTTTAAGATTGCACCAGGTCAAGAAGTTTTCTTCCTCTTCCGAGAACACAGTTTCTCTTGGGCAACTGCTTTTAAGACCACTGTTGTTTTATTACCTTTTTTCCACTGCTCCTTCTAAAATATTAGGTCCATGAATAGCTAAAAGCACATGGTGCTTCTGATGGGTGAAGTTTGGACAGCTCAAAAGGAAGAGAACAATACCATGAGACCAGTACAGTAATGACAGCTGCAGGAGAGGCATTCTTACCACACCTTACTGATGTATAGGACAGAAGATTATTTGCATTACTGCCCAATCTATCATCTTCCTTCTGAGGCTGGTGAAAAGGAAATTTCTTCTGTTAAACAAACATTTTGCAGTGTGAGCTAACTACCAATGCTTTCTGTTACTAGTCATGTTTGGTTTTTGTCCATATAGGGCAGATCTGAAATGACAGCACAGTTCTCTGTATTTCCTTTAATTATTGTTCCCATACTATCTTTTGTAGGTTTTTAAAATTATGTCTGCTAATACTTGAATTTACAAAATGTGCTGCTTGGTGCAGTAACTGCCTCGCTGCAGATGCTAAACAGGTATTTTAATAATCAACAAGATGATGAAGGGAGGGGAACATCTCCCTTATGAGGAAAGACTGAGGGAGCTGGGGCTCTTCGGCTTGGAGAAGAGGAGAATGAGGGGTGACCTCATTAATGTTTATAAATATGTAAAGGGTGAGTGCCAGAATGACAGAGTCAACCTTTTCTCAGGGGTGACTTAATAGGACAGGGGACAATGGTTATAAACTGGAGCATAGGTGGCTCCATATAAATATAAAGAAGAATTATTCACTGTGAGGGTGACAGAGCACTGGCACAGGCTGCCCAGGGAGGTTGTGGAGTCTTCTACCCTGGAGACATTCAAAACCCACCTGGATGTGTTCCTGTATGACTCTGCTTTTGCAGGGGGGTTGGACACAGTCTTTCGAGGTCCCTTCCAACCTCTAACTTTCTATGATTCTATTATTTTATGGTTTTGCTTAATGTAATACAGATGAACTTCAATGGTGACACGAAACAAAATCATTAGAATTTTTGGAGGTTGTAAAATAGTTATTGCCAAGATTTTACTTTGTCTTTAAAAAGTAAACAACCCAAGATCTGTCCTTTAATCTTAAGATTTATCTCATCACAAAAACTGAAGTAATGGTAAAAATTGGCAAAGCTTTCAGACAGGCAACCCATTTCATCCTGAAAGACAATTAAGAGTATAAAAATGGCCTTTGTGTAGCAGACTAGAAGTCCACCTATTCTAGTATTCTCATTCTGTCTTTGCTTATGTGTGAAGATAAGGAAAAAAAATAAGCATGCAATGGAAAGTATCCATGCATTCTGTCAGCATCCAGATTTGTGTAGCTTGGGGTCTCTGAGTGAGGTGATGCTTTGTTTTTAATTAGCCCTCAGTGGGTTTTCTTTAGGTTTTTTTGATTCATAAACAATTTTGGCACTTACAGTGTGGGCAAACAGTGCCACAACTTAACCTCATGTCACATGCTGAAAAGCCTCTTTGACTCTTTCAGACTTGGTATCTGCCAGTTTTAGATAATGCTTTCTGTGTCTGATCTGTCATTTCCTATAGCTTTGTGGCTTCTTGAGAAAGTTAAAATGCCAATGTTCTGGGTTTAAATAGACCATGTTAATCAATTAGGCAGTTATAAGGAAAAGATCACTATTACTTTTTGAGATCTAGAGTTGTGCTGGCAAGGGGAAAGGGGCTTAAGGTTGTTGGCTGACATGAGAAGGACAATTTACTGCCTTTGGAGTTATGGGCATTTCTGAGACTGGAGGTCAGAGAAATTACCTGTTATCTGAATCCAGAGCCTTTATGCTGCACTGGAGATTATAATTATTATTTTTTAAATATGATGTTTTAAGCCTGTCTTTGTAAATATTTGGGATCAAGGGTCAGAGGTCAGTTGTTATAAGAGCAGGGTAACTCACTGATGGTTGGGTTTCCTATCCTTTCAGTTGCCTGAGGAAGTTGAACCTGATGCTTTGTGGCTCCTAATTTCCTCTACCTAATTTACTTGATGGCATGTGATGCATCAATTGAAGTGCATGGAGGAGTGTGTAAATAGCTATGTGTTTTGAGGATTCTTACAGACTAGGGAGGGGCATTGATTTCCATGGCTATGAAATGTTTTGGCAAGGTATTTCTTAGGGCTGTTGATCCAGAAAGGTCCAGCTCAATCTGTTCTACAAGGTGTTTGTTTCTGAAGCTAAATTTAGTTGAGTGGGGAAAGGTGATGATAGTGATTATTCCTTCCAAGCTATAACCATGCATTAGAGGCTGCAGTATTTACTGATTGGCCATATAATTTGAGGTCAATGTGTTGTAAGACAGTCAGGGTATATGATTAAGGGTGGAGGGACTTCCTCTTGTCTTGCAGTATGTTCGCATGGTGACTTGTTCAAAGATCATAAAATCATAGAATAGTTTGGGTTGGAAGGGACCTTTAAAGGTCATCTAGTCCAGCCCCCTGGCAATGAACTGGTATACCTTCAAATGGATAAGTTGCTCAGAGCCCTGTCCAACCTGACCTTGGACATTTGCAGGCTTGGGGCATCTACCACTTCTCTAGGCAGCCTGTTACAGTATTTCATCACCCTTATTGTAAAAAAATTCCTCCTTATATGTCGTCCAAGTCTACCCTCTTTTAGTTTCAAAATATTAGCCCTTCTGCTATCTCAGCAGGCCCTGCTGAAAAAATGTCCCCATCTTTTTTATAGGCCCTCTTTAAGTATTGAAAGACTTCAGTAAGGTCACCCCAGAGCCTGCCCTTCTCCAGGCTGAACAACTCCAATTCTCTCAGCCTGTTTTCATAGAAGAGGTGCCCTCTACTCATCTTTGTGGCCCTCATGTGGATTTTCTCCAAGAGTTCTGTCTTTGCTGTGATGAGGGCTCCAGAGCTGGATAGCACCCCAGGTGAGGTCTCACAAGAGCAGAGTAGAGTGGGAGAACCATTTCCCTCAACCTGCTGGCTACACTTCTTTTGTTGCAGACCAGGATACAGTGCTGCAAGCACACATTGCCAGCTCATGTCCAGTATTTTATCTACCATCTATCAGTACCTGCAAGTCATTTTCTACAGAGCTGCTGTCAGTCCCTTCATCCCTCAGCCTTTATTGATAGTGATGATTGCTCTGACCTAGGTGAAGGACCTGCTTGCACTTGGCCTTGTTGAATCTCATGAATTTCACATGACACCACTTCTTCAGTTTGTCCAGATCTCTCTGGATGGCATTCCATCTCTCTCAGGCCTATCAACCACATCACACATCTTGGTGTCACTTGCAAATTTGATGAGAATGCATTCAATCACAGTATGACATTGATGAAGATATTAAACAGTACTGATCCCAGTATGGACTCCTGAAGGACACCTCTTGAGTGTGATCTCTATATGGACATTGAATCATTGACCATCCAACCAATTCCTCATACACTGAACAGTTTACCCAGCAAATCCATCTTCCTCCAGTTTGCAGAGAAGGATATTGTGGGGGACCATTTCAAAATCCAGACAGATGACATCCATAGCTTTTCCCTTGTGGTCTGATGTAGTCACTCCATCACAGAAGGCCACTAGGCTGGTCAGGCAGCTCTTGCCCTTGATGAAACCATCCTGATTGTCTTGAATCATGTCCCTGATCTTTTACTGGAGAAATGTCACCAGCAGTTAAAGGCCTTTTCTTGGTGGTTGAGGTATTTTTTGAGCTTTTACTATGTGCTGTGCTGGCCCATTAGGTTTTTGCGGTGTGTTTGGGATAGATTCAGGTTTTGTAGGTGTAGGTTTGATGTTAAAAATCTCTTTGGCTCTGATGGCTGCTGCTTCTGTTTCACCTTTGGAAAAGGATTTGGGTATCTTAAAGCTTGGCTGGTTTTCTGTAACTTAGATGTACCAAAGATATTACCTTTACCTATAACCTATACCTTCCCTGCTCTCTTGTAGAATCAGAATTACAAGACTTGAAAAATAATCTATGGGGAATATCTTTTGGGAATGGTTGACCTTACTCTCAGATTTTCTCGATATTCATGGAGGAATAAAAAGGACTGCAGTTCAAGGTTGTACTTAACTTCGAGGTAAACGTTGTGGACCTACAGGCGTATGAACATAGGGTTTGTTGTTATGTAGTGCAAGTTTCTGAGGAATCCTTTTCTGCATTTTGTAACCAAAAGCTCTGTCAATATCTGTGGTACAGAAGGAAAAGGGAGTGTTTCAAAGTTTTTGGAGGAAGGGCAGGAGAAGAACGTATAGCCAAACATGCCATTTCTCTGACTGAGCTGCATGCAGGTCATTTTCTGGAAAGACAGGTCTGGTGAAGGGTGTGGATATGAGATTTTATTTTACAATTTCTGTGCACTGTGCATTCTGTAAGGGCCACTAATACAAGTTCATGGACCTCATGTACTGTAGGGTGTAACTGGGTGAGTCAGCAGTCCATTGGAACAAGATGTGGTCACGCATTAAGATAGTTTTACTTTTGTGAAGCTTTAACATGGGAGGCCTGAAAATTAGTGTTTCTGCTTCTCTTTAAATGATTTGTTTTATTTACAAATATAAACAGGCAATTTAAAGCCACTATGTCTTTATACAGGTGACCTTCCAATATTCCTACACATATTTTTTGGCTGCTGGTTCACATTTATAGAAAGGTTTTTTTTATCTTTGAGTGCTGAATTAAGACTTCACTGCATTTGATGCATATATATTAGTACATCTATTTTATTGACTGTCCCTTCACAGCAAGTATCTTTTCTCTCAACATACAACTATAATTAAAAAAAAAAAAAAAAAAAAGGAAACTCCTTTTTCTCCTCAATCAGAATAATCTTAAACTTCAGCACATTTCACATTGCTTTTTTAAATGATATGAAAAAGCTGAATTAGGCTAAAAGGCTAAAGGAGCACAGAAATCATACAGGATGGAACCTGTGAAAGAGCTCAGAATTGGCTGTTGCCATAATTAGAAGTTCTCCAAGGTGCCCAGGTGATTTTTTGGCACTGAGGTGACACCAGCATTGAACACTTGTAGTCTCACTTCTGTGGCTGAGGTTGAACTTTACATTTTGGCAGTTTTCAGAGGGATGAATTTCTTATTACAGAGCTGGAACTGTGTGCTGTTAACCTCTGACTACATAGGATCCAGGTACTTTAAGTGCTGAATGTAGAAACAGCTTGGTACTGTCCTTTGGAAGTAAGACTCAATTGTGAATCTGACCTTAAGATGCCTCAAGATTCCCTAGAACTCCTTCATATATAGAACTCCTACATATATGAGGTAGTTTCCTCCTCAAAGGACACGCAGTAGTTTGAGCAAATGTGCCTGTATGTTACCCATTACTTATCCCCAGGAAAGAAACAGATCTAGGCAAAACAAGAAATACCTATACCTTGTTCCCTCAGTTTGGTTACTGCTCTGAAGCTTTGAAGTCCATGTGCTTGCAAACACTTGAGCATTCTCCTACAGATGCCTCAGCTCCAGCTCATGCATTCTCTGGCTCTTGCAGAGTTCTTGCCCCTGCGGTCAACACCCTTTTGGTCCTGCTTGTTCCTCTCTGGACACACACTCTGTTGTGTATAAATCCCTAAATTTCTCAGCCTCTGTGTTTTCAAAAGACAGCTTTTGACTACCTGCCCCTCCTATTCTCTTAGTTCATCTGGAGGAAACCAGTTTAGTAGGGATTGAAGATACTGTTGTACAGCAAAGTGTTGCCTGTTTTGTTAGTAATCGTTATTAGTGTTTCTGGTCATATGAGGACATCCATATACCACTTTCCCCTTTTACAAAACTTTAAAGATAACCCCTAACACTATACTGATACATACTATGAAGTAGGCAGACTATTTGAAGAAAATCTAATATCCATACTTTATAACAGTTAAAGTCCTGTAAATTTATTTTCAATCCTGTGGATCCAGATCAACAGGTTTCCTTTATGCCTTTATCATCCTGCTCATCCTTCATGATTAAACCAGGTCTTATTCATTTGTGATGTCAATTACTAGGGTTCTGGAGCTCATTCAGCCACCAGATTGTATTTGATGTACAGAGATTTATGAAGCAAGCAGAATGTCCTGTCAGTGGCTGGAGAGGGATTTGATTTACCGACTGAAGTGCAACTGCAAATAATTGAACCAAGGAACCATTTTTCAGAAACAAGCTTTGTTTCATACTGCTTAACTGCAGAAATCAGGCATTGCCATCTTTTCCCATCTGCAAATGCAGAAATTGTGTAGACTTTAGTAGTAAAGAATTTCTATCAAAAGAAGCTGCAGTTTACAGATGTTTTATGTAAAAGAGCTGGTTCTCCCCATCAGTTTTTTTTACCCCATACTTTTGTGTCTGAATATATTGCTGTCTGGACCCAAATATTCTATTACTATGACAATTCAGTGATGCTTGCATCTACATTTACAGTGCTACAATGCTGTTGTGCTATTATGAAATTGTAGGTGCTTTCTACTACTGGAAATACTTACTACCAAGGTTAAATTATCATCAAAGCTGGGTGATGCAGAATCACAAAAAAATTGGGAGATGTTTCAGCTTCAAGATCTAAGCTGGACTTTAATGAGTCTGTAACCCCATGACTTATAGTTTGCTGTGGGAATAGGAGTGTAAAATGTTATAATCTGCTGCCATGATCTGCTTTGACTTTCTGCCTGTGTTCTGCCTTAAAATTGAAGGTTCATTTGCTAAAATATGATCCTCAAGTATGACAGTGACAAGCACATGAATATGTAATATGTGGTTGAAGAAACAGCTAGAGAGCAATTCCTGAAAGGATTTCCCTATGCTGATCAACATGAGCTGTTTTAATTAGCTGAGCAGCTGGATTTTAGCTGCTTCTTAACTACCTCCTCACTTGTTCAGACAGTGGGATATCACAGTTGCAGCATTCATTAAGTGATGCAGAAGTAGACATCCTCAGCATAGTGATGAGGGTTGAATTGTCACCAGACTTAATTATGGGATCAGGATTACTTGCATTTGGGGCTAGACTCGAGAAAGAAGTAAAGTTGTACTAGGGTGAGCCTGATTGCCTAGATGGCCAGATCAGTACTATTGAGCAAGTGATTTTTTAGATGACTGGATCTTTATTAGCTTTCTGTACCTCTAGGGCCATAGCAATGCCCAAACTAGCAGAGAAGATCAGTGTCTTCATTTTAACAGAGAGAGCACTGTGCTGCCAAGCTGCTGCCAGATGTTTGTTTTTTCTGGTGCTTCTCTGATCTCCCAGCAAGCCAGTCTGGATGAGCAGCACTAACAGGAGAAGAAAGCCAAAACACATCTGATACCTGAAGGGTGAGAAGAATAGCTGACCAAGGCATCATCACTGCTTGGTGATTTCATGTCAGGTTAGCTGCAGAGTCACAGATTTATGGTTTGTTTCTGTGGGAAGGGTCTGAGCTGCTTACCCCACGGACAGACACTGCCCTCCCCAGCTGTCCACTCCCACTGCTCCTCCAGTGTCACTCGGGTGCTCCTGTGGTTCTGCATCCACCTGCAGCACTCAGCCTCTCTGGCTGGAAACTAATCTGGATGCTTGAGATAGGGTTGCTTATGGTTAGGAAAATCATGTGGCTGGTCCAGCAGGTCTGTGACCATGTCAGCAGCAACACAAGAGATGTGGTGGAAATGGTAAGCATGGGGAAGGTGGGACAACTGGCTGTGAGGTCTTCTCATAGGCTAATGGAGAATCTGCACCTGGAGTTCACACGTCATGGAATCTGATTTCTGGGTATCATTTGGAGGACTGGGAGTCCTCTCTAGTTGAGGCATTGAAGAGGCTGATCACAGGATAAATATGTTTCCAGTGTAGATTCATTTAATCCACAGGATTAATACAGTTCTGTCTGCTGCATCCACATCATGAAGATAGAGTAGCTGAGTCTTCTGTGCTAACTTTGGGAATTGTTTTGATCAAACTCATAGGTCTGTCTTTGGCCTATGATCAGGATGGTGGTAATTATGATCTTTTGCACCACCCTTAATTTAACTATAAAATTACTAACAACTTGGTGTGACTCAGTTTGTAATGAAATAATCTAGATGGCATTCTAAACATTTTGGTTTTGGAATAATGTCTTCTAAGTAATATTAATGATTTTTCAGTATGTTCTAAAAATGTTAAAGTATAGTACACAGGCTATAATAAAGATGGCATGGTTTCTAAAGTAAGTGAGAGGAATATATGATACCTTTTATTAAATTAGTGTTTTGCCTCACAGTAGTTTCAACATCAGCTATTTAAAAATTCTTGGCTCACATTCCAAGTCATAAGACATGAAAAAAAAGTGCAACCTCCTAACTTTTTTTTAGTCTGTGTGTTTGTGTGTGTGTAAGACAAGGTCAACAACCATGACAATTTAAAATATTTTGAAAAGCTTTTACAAAGGTGTGTGAACCTGAGGGAAGATACCTTAAGGAATGCTCTGTATAACATGATGGGTAGGATAATTTTTGGGACTGCACAGAACATGCTTTTATGTATTAATTTTTTAGAATAAGAGGTTATTCTTTTTTGGTTTTTTTCCTCATCAGACTTCTGTGTATTGTCTAGATTGATGTATTCTGAAGAGCAGCCAGTTTTCCTGTAGGACATTCATTGTTATGTCAGTTCAAATAAAGAAACAAAAGGTCCCAGAGAGCATGTGTTGTGGAGGATCCTTGATTCCTGCTGAGAACCCCATGCAAGCTGCAGGATAGGAGACTGGTGGAGGTGAGTGAATGAGTGAGAGATGCTGAGACAGGCTTGGGATGTCTTTTGTATCCCAAAGAGTTCCAGTAGGTACCACTAGCATACCTCTAGGGCAGAAGACAGTAGCTGGTGTGAGGAGACACCCCTAAAAGGCTATGGGCATGTTCAGAGGCAGGAGGGAGCAGTTCCAAACCAGCACTGCCCCTGCTCTCCAGAGACAGGTAAAGCCCAGCACTCCTCTGCTTGTTTGTGCTTAGGAGCAGAGCTGCCTTGCCATCAACCAGCTGGGGGGAACATGTCTGTGAGGTGCCCTCAGCTGGGCTGAAGCCACTGCTGCTCCTCAGACAGCTAAAAGATGTGGGTGAAAAGGTAGCCCCGAACCTCCTGGCCTCTTTGGTCAGGTAACATGTGAATTAAGTGCCAGCATGCTCTGGGCACACACAAATCCCCGCCTGCTCACTTGGAGGTTTCTGTGGGATTCGAGTTTCCTTCCACCTGAACAGCACCTTCCCTCCTCTGCTGTGTGGGGACTGTTCAAGGGAGGGACACTCACATGGTGGCTCTGCTGGGTCAGGAGTCACCCCACAGGAGTGAGCTCTGAGAACTGGAGTAGCTACACTGAAGCTGTGTTTGAAGAGAGCTCAGTGCAAGGAAAAGCCTCGAAGCAGAGCCCCTAATGAGGGAGTGACCGTGGTTTATATGCAGTAAGTGCCTTTAGTCTGCTAAACAGCTTACGGCTCTTTGCCCAGAGTAGTTTGTAGCAATTTTATTTCCCCAGTACACAAACCTAAAATAAGCTTTTGAAACATTTTTCTCAAGTGTTTATATTTAGAAAACCTGTCCTTGAAACCCAAAATAAAGCCTGCCAGGGAGAGTGAGTAGACGTTTAACATCTTCAAACATACCACTCCAGGTTCTTTATCTTTCAGAGATGGTGACCCATGGGACTCCTTTTGTATTAATGCTGACTTAAAGTACCCAACTGCTTTTAATTCAGCAGGTACAGAAGCTTACAGACCCCTCTGAACCTGTTTGAGTGGATTTGTTTGGGTGCCCCCAGTGCCTGACAGAGGTGGGTTAGTTCCCACTGTTGCAGGGCTGGCAGGTGAAACTCAACAAAGCTGCTGCTTTTGCTGGAAGTGGAACCAAGTTTGTGCTATAAATTAACAGTAAGCAAGGTCTAGGACAAACCTGCAGATGTCAGAAGAGTTGCTCCAGTTATCCACTCCTGCATGGTACGTCACGTGGGGATGGATGAGATATTTTCCATCCTTACTTATTCCTTAGTAGGTATGACTGGGGTGGTGTTAGAGCTGATATTTATCAGAGCCTTGAATGCTGTGCAAGATCCTCGTTCCTGCTGTCTCCTCTTTTTTTTTTTTTTTTTTTCCCAGCAATATCAGTTTGGACTTTTGCTTATATACATTGCAGGGTGACACAAGAGTTGCTGTTCCTGACTCCCAGGGGCTGGTTGCCAGCATGCTGTCCCCTAAGGTGTTCCAATATAACTGCTGGGGACAGGCTCAGAGGTCCCACATGGATTAAACATCTTCCCTCTTCATTTTTGCTTGACGTGTTTTTGTGGGGATTTCTTGTGTGCTCTGCCTCATTGCTGGGCCGTACAGAGAGGAGGAGGAGGTGGAATAGAGGCAGGGACTCCATACAGTAGAGAACTTGCTGCAGCTCCTACCTCATCAAATAGGAGAATTAAATTTGATTTTGTTATGCTAATTGGTTGAGACAAAATGTGTCATTAACTGTGGAGCAGAGAAGGAGATGAGTAACATTATCACTTCTCTCTATGAGAGGCAGAACAAGAGACCAGAACTTGTTGTGGCTTTTGGTAAAGGGAAGGGTTAGCTCAGCATAAGTTATGGGCAAAATCACAATCTGCCCCCAAACCAGCATTTTATTTAAATTACTGGGATTTAGTGTGTAACAAAGTTATGAAATCTGCAGCTCTTTTATAGCGCATCACAGCAAAATAAAATAAAAATAAATTTCAATTTTCATGTTTTCAAAGGGCTCAAGTAGTTACATGCTAAATGTGATACAAACTCTTTTGGGGATAGGTAATGTAGTGCTTTGCCAAAAGGTTGGTGATGAGTGACCTGTTAATGTAAAGTGAAAAAGAAAAACTATCTGCTAACGGCTTGTTTTGCCTGTGAGCTCATAAATTTTCTAACAGGACCATGTCCTCTGGGGTTATAAATGACACAGACAGTTGCATACTTGAACTGCCTTGCTCTTGATATATCCATACTTCAACTTTACTAGACTGGTCATGTGAAAGGTTTTGCTTTTTTGTTCTTTGCATTTTGATTTTAAAATTGTTTTCTATACTCTTGTGGTCTTAATGTTGCAGGGAAAACTTGAACTTTTGCCTACACTGTAATTCTGTGATTTCTAGCCAAAAATAGCTGCTCATATCTAAAAGTGCTTCTCAGATTCTGAGGCAAATTGCAATGGGTCAAAGTGCCCTTGCCAAAGAAAGAAAGAATTTAACTTGTTCCTTTTAATTCTTACTGATACTTGAATATGAATACTTTCTAGATTTCCTAATTTCCTGTATAAAACTTTAGTAAATCATGAATTCTGAGTATAGAAAGTTTTTGCTTCTCCAAAAGATTTCCAGACTTTTGTCTCCTTCCTGTCTGATACTAATTATGATTAAAATAAAACCTTAAAGACAGTAATTATTTACAGTAAGAAAGCAGAAGAATAAAGCTTCCAAAATGTATATCCCAAAGAAAGATGAGTTAATAGGAGTCTTGGGTACACCTGTGAGGGAGCACACAACTGAAGTGTTTCTTCAAGATAAGACTGTATTTTGATGGGGCCTTTTGAAGGAAAACCAGAATTCTTTTCTGCTGAGAAGGCACAGTGAAATAGGACTGATAGAACTGTTTTCTAACACAACTTTGCTAGCTCTGTGGATAGGGGCCAAGCCACATACGAACTGTTTCTGAAACCAGACAAATAGGCATTGTTTATCCTAGACTGGCCAAACTGTTTCAGAAAACAGTCAGAGCAACACTCTTTCCCAGTCTTAATTAGTTAATTAGTTTTCAGAATGACTGTAGAAGAAGGACATTTTCCATTTGCATCCTTATTGACTGTCTCTTTCTTCTCTCCTCCACATCCCCCTGTTCTTCATCCCACTGGAGTAGCTGCAGCCATCAGCAGTGGCAGAACACATGGAGCCACTGCCATCCCTGCTCTTATGCAGCAGAGGAAGGCTGTGGCACAAAGTTTCCAGGAAGGCTTGATTCATAAACCTTTCTCTTGTAATTAAGATATTGTATTTAGTTAAGCCAGATACAGTCTGTTGCTTTTCAACCTTTAAAAAAACCAACCAAACAAGTAACTATTCAGCCTTTCCAGAAGCTTCTCACAAACAAGTATTCTTCAGCTTGTTTTAAAATATAGGAAAAAAGAGCAAAAAGAGTCCTTCTCTGAAGTAGTTGTGTGTTGTTTTATTTTTTTAATCTCCCCTGTAGTTTTGCACAAATGCTGGTTATTCAAGTTAGCAACAGTTCCTGAAATGATAATCCCAAATTAGTTTTGGTTTTTGCTTGTAGAAATAGTAAGGGCTGCTGTACCTGTTAAATAAGACCTTCAGAAGAGAGGCATCAGAATCCTTAGTCTTATGAAGAAAATGGATCATTTGGCAAAAACAAGCATGTTTCAGTCCTTGTGTGTCAAAAATTTTTGGTCATGTTGTCTCCTTGTCCGACCCCACCCACCAAGTTATTACTGAAAAAATGCAATCTTAACTGAAAGAGGAGATAAGTGATTAAGTAATTGTTTAAAGTCTTAAGCAGAGAGTTTGTAGGTTTTTACTTGTCTGTGTAATTTTTATTTATTTACAAAAATGTTAAGTCATTAAATGCTTATAATCTGAAGAATATGCACACCCACATGGGCTCTTCTCCAAGTTTTGTCTTCAAGTGAGACAGAATGTGAACTTCAGCACAGAATCCAGATGAAAAAATGGTTTTAAGAATTGGTTTTCTGTCTTTGCAATGTCTTCCAGCTAAATTATAACCTTTTTTATTAGAAGGGGTTGGCTATGGGTGTATACTCCAGGAGTCTGGACAAATTTCTCTAAGATAACAGAAAAGGGGGAATAGGCACTTGGTTAAACCCTTTACAATATGTGGGCAATTTTTGCATAATGTTACTTAGTTGTTTTCTTTATGAGACCTGAACCACATTGTGATAATATTTTCTTTCTTCATGAAGCCAAGGACCCTTGTCATCCATAAGAGCAGCAATCAAGAGATGTAAGTCTACTTTTCCTAATTTTTTGAGAGTCATAATGTTGTGACATTGCTACATCTTTGTTTTTAGTAACTGGTTAACTTTATGTGTGAAAATAAAGTAGCTAGCAGACTTTTGGGGGGTTGTTATAATTTCTGCCTCTCTCTCTGTTTCTTTTTTTTTGCTTCCTGTTGCACCATTTTTTTGCCTTGCTGATGGGCTGTTTCTTCTTGCCAGCTACTAACATTTTCTTATTTATGCACTAATGCATTTGTCCACAGATCTGATCCATCTCCGAAGTGCTTGGGTTACACATGCCAAATTTTTAGTTCACTTGACAAAACAGAATATTATTCTATTTTAGGAGAAATCTGCAGCAACAACTCTTTGGTTGTACTGGGAACAGGTTTGGACTCATGCACTGTGTTCATTTTGAAATGAAAAAAACTGTTTATAAAAATGAATGAAAGTTTAAACTCTTCTGATCTGATTTTATTGTTTTAACTCCTCTTTTTCCTAACCTGCTCATGGTATTTCCATGCAGCATCTGTATTTCTTTGGCTGCATCTTCCAAAGTACTTTATGCTGTTTCTTTCTTCTACTTTTCATTTTTATTTCCTTTCTGTCTATGGTTTCAAATTCATATTTATGAAACAACTCCTAGTTTTCTGCTATGGGAATATGTGCTACTCATTAGTAAAGGGGGCTCATTAGTAAAGATTAGGTTGGAGGTAGTCAAAGAGGATCATGAAAGCTTTGTTCTAAGCAACTCTACATGATGCTGTAGCTAAAATGGAGCACTTTACCTGTGCTGTTGCTGCCATAGGTAGGAAACTGGAAAACAGCACCAGTTTGCAGAGCACCTTTTGTTGTGGAGTCAGAAGTTGATTCAGGCAGCCTTAGCCCCTGTATCTTGTCTAATTGAGAAACCATCTTAAAGATCATTAAGCAATCGATATCTATGCGTTTGAAAATATAGTAGCAAGGGATAATTTGTTCTGAGGCACAATCAAGGAAAAAAAAATCCTGCCAAGAATCCTTGGCTTACCTGTTATCACATTATATATGATAATGTGTAAATAATTATTATGAAGTCTAAGTACCATGTGAATTATTTAGATGGGAAGCAAGAAAAAAAATCTCCATGCATGTTTCACAGCATTATATGACACTATGGTTCTTTCTATGCCAGTAGGAATAGCTGTAGATAGACCTGAATTAAAAATGGACCTTGAATAGTTCCTAACTCCCCTTGCTATCAATCTGGAAAAAGCATGGTACTCCCTGGAAAAGTGCATTTTCCCCCAACAGAGTTAGAAATCAATCTTTATTTTTTAATCACAGCTGTTTATCTCTAATTTTCAAGAAACAAGATAGGTTTGTGCAGGTTATTGACTTCCCATCTTGTGGACAAATATGACTTTGCATCTCTAAGTCCTGTGGCCAGTGAGGAAGAGGGTTTATTTTCCTTTCAGCCACCCTGACTACAGTTCTGGATAGCAAGAGAGTATCATTTTGTTTCAGTTGTCTGACAGAGCAGTAGAATTCAAGACAGTGAGCCCACGTTGCTTGAAGAAAGCAAGTATGTGAACCTGAGATGTTCTGGGGAGTAGGTTTTTTATCTCAACTCTTCAAAAGTTGCCTCTGGATTTTTAATGATGGCCTTAGGCCAGGACACTTCACTAAATCCAGCTCCCACTGAAATCATTGAAACTGCTTCTATTGACAGCAGAGATGGCAACATCCACAAGAATGTCAAAGAAAGTAAAAACAGGGAAGTCAAGTGCTGCCATGGTGAAACAAAGGGGAATGATGTTTCCACTGACTTCTCCACTCTTCCAGAGAAGAGTGTTGTAGGTTGGTGTTAAAGGAGCAGGGCTACAGAAGCGAATGCCCTAAAATGTTGGAAAGAACCTTTAAGTTTGTTCCATTCTCGTTCTGTCCTAAGTAAATATGTGGCTGAATGAAGGATGTGTAACAGCATGTGTGCACTCTGAGTCTGTGGCTTTCCATTTGGCAGTTTTGCAGCCATTTTTGGCTGTGGGTTTTGTTTGTTTTCCGTTTTTGTTTTTTATTGCTTGGGGGCTTCCTAGGTTCTTTTGGCTCCCACTTTTCCCCAACCAGATCAATTCCATGACCTCATTCCCTTCCCATCTGCACAAACATTTGGGCTGGCATAATGCAGGGCAGGAACATACAGCTCAAGGAAAGGTGTGGGAAGGAGTGAAGTGCCTTCATAAATCATTATCATAAAATCTGAGTGAAACTGCAGACTTGCTTTAAGGATGTAGTTATGCAGATTTTATTCATCAGCAATGCCAGCCTCTATGGTGCCAAGCAGTTTGGTCGGCTGTGAAGAGAGTATTTGACTTCACTGGGAGTAGGCAGAGGAATCCCTGTCACCCTCTCCAGGTTATTTTTTATCAGTTCCCTCACTGAAGTTTCTTAAAGAAGAGCTGGAGCTGGGAAGCAGAGGTAGGAAAGGGAGACTGCTGCTGGGTGCAGCATGTTCCTTTCCCTCTTCTGCTGGTGCTTTGAGCCCAACGTGAACAGGTTCATGGAGATATAAATTGGACAGAAACTTTACAGAAACTGTACAGAAAGTGCTTATTCTTTTATTTAACACTCTGAACTCACTGCAGGGTCATATGAGTGCTAATGTTTGTTCAAGAGGGGACCAAAGTCCATGTTTGGACAGGGCATTGGGTGTCAGCATCTATTTTAGCTACATTCTAGCATTAAAGCCCAGGTCTCATGTTAGACAGCCTAACATTGTCCTGAGGAAACAACTAGAAGCAAAGGAGCAAGACCTCCCCCTTGTGCCAAGAAATAGTTCAGGAGAATAGCTTCAATTCTCTTACTTCAGAGAGGCATGAAAATTCCCAGTTAGTTTGAATTTCTGCAGAAATAATCTGATCAGCTCTTGGATGTAATCAGACCTTCTTCAGTTTTTGGCTTGAGGATTAGCTGATCATTGTAGTGTTCCTTGAGGAACACATTTTGGTGTTCCTGTATGCAGCAATGTAACATCTGAAGTGTAGCAAAGACCATGAGTGTGGCCTCTTGCCTGGGACATTGTGTCAGCTCTTCAGATGTATTGCTTTGTAGGTAAGGGAGGGAGCTTTGTCCACTCTTGAGGCTCTGCTTGAGATATTATAATGAATAGCCTTTTTTCCTAAGCAGCTATATAATAACTTCCCAGTTTAACAGTCTACATATTTAATGGGACTGATGATAGGAATGTCTATCCTGGTGTTGGAAAAACATTGAAAGAAGCTGTGTTCTTAAATATTAGCATAAATCCTTGCTGTAGAAAATAATATTACTATTTGAAAACCTATTAATAATAGTTAATAAGAATTAATTGATATAGTTAATTGGCAGAATCATGTTTGCTCAGAGCTGCTGTAAAGATGATAGATAAAAATAATCACAAAAATCTGGAGCTTGATTTCCCACAAGACTCAGGCTATTTGAGGTTGTGATTCTTCTAATATTTAATGCAAAATGAATATTGCTTTCAAAACAGTGCATAATGACAAACCTGTTCAGTATTTCACACATATTTACTAATGGAAACATACAAATATTATTATGCAGTGTCTATATTGTGGAAGCACGCAGTGCTCACAGCAGGGTGATATCTCTGAGCAGATCCCTGAATGAACTCCAATGTTGCCTCTGTATTGCCTTGAAAGATTGCCTGAAAGACTGTAAATTCTAGCCCAGCTCTCTTCCCAAGACTCAAAAAGTACATGTCAGACTTACATTGCCACCAGCTTGTCTGTAGCATGGCAGTTTATGGATCTGTAGCTGTACTTACACAGGCACCTTGATCTCATAGCTTAAAATGCCCCTGCCTTATAATCTATATGTATTTCAAATACAAATTGAATATTATGTGTGCTTGAAAAATAGGACACAAATAAGAAACAGCAGTGGAAAAACATTCTAAATGTAATTGTACGATGCAATCTGAGTACCCTTTACCATTGCACACTTAGGTCCCTCCTTGACTCTAATAGAAAGAAATAATGACAGTGTTATGTGTTGAATTGACATTTTTTTTCTCTCCCCTGAGACCAATAAAATTGTAAGATGAAAAGGTGTGGATTTTATGCACTGAGTTTTTCCTTATCCACTGCTTCTTTAACTGCTTTGCTTACCTTTTGCTTAAATACCACTAAGCATATGCTTGTGGAAATGTCAACAGTTCTCACCCTGAGAATTTCTTAGTATGGAAGCTGAGGACCCAACTGTCTTCAGTTGTCAGTATGTAAACCAGCACTGAAATACTCCCCTGGTGGATGAAAGGTTTTTTTAAAATCTTAAAGCTGTCATAATTTAAAATCTTGGGGGAAAATTAATAACACATTTTTCAAGGCAATCCACAAAGGGAATGAAGAATAGACTTACAGGATCAAAAGACTACAAGACCAAAAAAATGGCTGTGAGGTTTTTTTATTCTGCTTTTAAATCAGGTGTGTGCTATATTTTAAAAATTCATGGTTGTGCTCATGCACTTTTTAATTTTTTTTTAAATTTTAATTCATTTATTTGAAATCTTAAGGAGTAAAAGCTGTTCAAGTCTGGAGGCCAGGATTGTTTAGAAAGTTTGTATTTTATTTTCCCATGCATTTGTGGAACTCCAAGGAATACGTGAGAGCACAAGAAGCAGTAGCTTTCACCTCTGCCTCTACTGTGGGTTTAAGATCTTCCCAAGCAAAAGATGTTCTAAAAGTGTGGTTGTAGAAAAAATGTGACAGCAGAAAGAGAGGAAGGGTTAGTGGAAGGAGTGAAAAATTTTAAGGTCCTTAAAAAAATAAATGTTTATATTAAATGCTGTTCTGGAAGTAGCTTGAATCTGTACTGGAAGACATTGAGAGAATTTTTTATTCAAACAGAATGAAAACATTCAGAAAACATATGTGATGGCTTAGATAGTGGCCCTTTTGAAGAGACACACTTCTATCTACTAGTAAAGAATTTTTTATATAAATATTTTAAATGTGTTTTTTTCAAGTGAGGATGCTTGTTTACATGAAATTTGGAGTTTGATGGAATATATAGGTCATCTGATGGATTTTTTTTTTTTTTGCCTATTTTAAGAAAGGAAAAAGGTCTTGTAGACTTAAGTTTGTTTTTTTGTATTTGTTCTAATAACTTTATTAAAAGAAATACATTTTGAGTCTCACAGAAGAGAACAGCACACAAAATTTATCTAGAAATCAAGAGAGAATGAAAGAAATTGGCGGGCTTACTAATTCAGTTTTACGTCCCCCATTACTTAGCTTTTATTTCTAATGCCCTTAGCAGTATAATTTGGTGATACTACAAGCAGCTGGATTGAATGTATTTACCACATGAACACTTTCATCCATCCTCTTTGCAAAAGTAAATTTGGAATTGGTTGGTTTGGGTCAGCTTGGTGTTTGGTTTTGGTTTTGTCTGTTTTGCTTTTTTTCTTTAATATGTGTAGTAGATAAATACTGTGTTAAGATCTCTGAAGAAGAAAGTGAAGTGTCGGGGATTCTTACTTATTTTAGCCAAACAATTTTTAGAGAAGTGGTTTGGGAGATATGAAGTCATGCCCAGAAAGTTGAGATCTGCCTCTTATCCAGATCAATCTGCCTGCCCATATCTCTTTGGTAGGTGGGAGTAGAGATGATCCCATCATCTCTATGGGTTACCCTCAACGTAACCCATTATTTTTGGAAAGAAAAAAGTGCAGGCCCAAGTAAACCATGATTTTAACCTAAATAAAGCATTCAAAGAGATTTGACTTCCCTCTCCTCATTCCCGCAGTGGCTCTTTGTTGAGCAGTACAGTGGACATTTCCATATGTAGTTATATTCTTCACGGTTAATTTTATTGCAAGGGAAACTTCTAAGTAGCCATTGTTAAAATAAGCATGAGACTAGAAAAAAAAACTGGTTTTATTTTAGTTTTAGGAGAAACTGTGTCTTGAAGAGACATTACACTTGTCCTCTCCCAGCACCGGCACGTGCGCTGTCCTTGCGTGACTAACCCATTTGATCATGGTTTCTGGCACTCTGAAGCCTTGGTTTATTCTCCTTCACCTCCTCTTCCTCTTCTGTAACCCCTTCTTTTTTTCCTCTAGCACTCATGAATAGTGCACATCAAAAATGCCCCGTGGAAGAGGTATGTCTGACACAACACTGTGCAACTCTTGAATCAAGTATGCTTTGCCTGTTTCAGCTAATGATACCCTGGTGGCATAGGAACAGTATGATTGTCAGCCTTTGCATAATAAGGTTCTACCACTTCCTAAATTGCACTTGCTATGCAAAAAATTTGTCCTGCAGATGATTTCCTTTTCTCTCTAAAGAAATCAAAATTAAAATGTAACGTGGCCACTGAATAATTATTTGAATATAAATATGGGAAAAATACAGAAATTAAGAGGTCAGGACTCACTTATTCTAAGTAACATAAACCACATGGTTTGGAAAAAGAAATAATGGTGCTGACTTTTAGTTCCTGAGTGAAACTATCTTCAGGAAATTCTATTTGGGAACATTTAAATTTTTCTTTTTGCATAAAGGATGGTGAAATAGCTGCTTAGATTTTGTACCTTAGTACTTTTCCCATCTCTAAAAAAGATCAGAGAACAGATCTCAGAATTGAGCCATCAAAAGCAAAGTTACTCGTGTTTAACATGTTTTTTTTTGTTTTATTCATGGATTCTTTTAACTAAAGAGAAGTTTCAGCTCTAGGGTCACTGGAGTGTAGAATGCAGGAACGTATGGTGAGGAAAAAAGGGGATGGGACCATCTCTCTTGGTAGTAACTTGGATGTAGAGTGACTTAAACTGGTTATGAAACTGCAACCTAAATCTTTAAAAATCTTATCCTTGTATTTAATAATCATAATTGGTTTTTTAAAATTTGGCCATTCTTAAAATCTGGAATTTGTGATCTGATGCTGTATGTTCTCCATTTCACTTGTGGTGGATTGCTAAGGGCTCTGCTTATGTCCTTCTATTGCTCTGGCAGTATATTTTAACACTCTCAAACCTTTTGTTTCTTTTCTTTAAATAGCTTCTCGGAGCTCTAGCCATAGCGAACAGCAGAGGGATAGAAGGTATGATGCTGTTATTTATATTGCCATATTATTACTGCAGAACTTGTTAAATTGTGTCACAAGATGACTTTTGATAGTTCTGTCATCTAGGATTTGTTTTGTTTGTTTGTTTTTAATTCTCTGTCTTCAGTGTGTTTAAAAATAAATTAGACTTTAAAATAAAAATAAAATAAATAAATACTGTGATTCTTAAGCACAAAGTATGTTCAGAGTTTGTTTGGCCTTTCTGGGCATCAAGTTTGAGTATGTTTCTCATCAATTTTTGTATGTGCCCTGAAAAAAGAATGCAACCAGCCATCAAACCTCTGCAGAACTGTTTTGCTTTCCTGATGTCTGTTTGCATGATCACTTCACAGTGAAAATTAAATGTGCTCTGAGGCCTCTTTCTAGTTTCTTCAAGAGTAGTGAGGAAGGAAGTCACCAGCCTGGATACCTGCTGAGTCTGTCATTATTTTAGGCGTGAAGGAACTGTATCTTTCTTTTTACAATTCTTTTTACGATAGTTTCAGAAGTTACACTTCTGCAGGGTTTTTTTCAGAGATTTCTGTAGCAGAAATCTACTCACAAAACTCACTTCTAGGTGTGTATGTTGTGTGAGGCTCTAGGCTGATCAGTGGTACCCCAGGGGCCATGGTGTGGGAACATGGGCCAGCACTGCAGGTTCTGCTCTAAAGCAGGTGTTACAGTGATGGAACAGGGCTATGACCTACAGCTCCTTAAGTGTCTCAGAAGTCCCTATTGTACTAGATGCTGTAAGCAAATAGGCCCTGTCCCAAAGGCCTCATGAGGCTTGCTCTGCCCCACTTTAGCACAGTGGGAGGTATCCCAAGAGGTCTGAGGATAGATGAGCTTTAAGGTAGCCAGCCAGAAGCAGTTTTAATGATCCCACTGTTTTCACATTGCAGCAGGCTGAGGGCAAACACATGATTAGTTCTCATTATCCTGTGAAGACTAAGACTTCCTCCATCTAATTGAGTTACACTTGTGTTTAAGTACTTTAAGCATGGAAATTATTTCACCGAAGCCAATAAACCTACTTTTTGGCTTAGGCATTTAATTAGGTCGTTTGAATGGAAGCCTAAGTGCTTGTTAGAAAAGTCAGGTCATGGAAAAACATTTTTGATTAAATCAAAAAGACCTGAACTATTTTGATTTCCCATCGTGAGAAAACCTTGGTCTTTTATACTTAAAAGAACTATTTTGAAGTATTTTAGGTAATTATTCCTCTTTGTCTTCCTTTCCAGGCGTCCCGAAATTACAATAGTTGCTGCTGAACCCCTCCGGCCATCCTCTTGGTTTCCTGGTGCAAGCCCTGTTGTTCCTCAGGGATTAGGATTCCCTTCTGCTTCGTGTCATGCTCAGTGGAGGAGAAATGAGCATATTCCAGCTGAGGTGAGTGTGAATTTACAAGAGGTGTGTTTGATTCACAAAGGTAAAAAGCATGTTAGGTTAGACAGGAAGAGTTTTTGCTTGCTTAAACTTTCATCACATTGAAGAAAAGACTATGACAGTGTTCTTTTTCTCTGCTTATGTTGATTTAGAGGTTTTTAATTTATATGCTTTTTTTAATTATTAATTCTGGATCTTCATTAATATTTATCCCTGTTTTGTAGCTTCCACCATCGTATGAGCAGGTGATAAAAGAAATCAATCAAGTGCAAGTCAATACAACAAATAACAATAATGCTGCTGCTCCTAGACATACCACTACTTCTGCAACACAAACTGACTTTTCGGAGGAATTAATCAGCCATTTGCCAGGAAGTAATGTAAAAACTAGTGTGCCTACACACTGGGACTCTGCAGGCTATCCAGGTGAGGCTTTTTTGGATTTCTCATTGATTAAAACCTTACTGTCTCCTGCAGACGTTCTTTATTACTGGTCTGTGTAGCATTTAATATGAGTAATAGTTAAATTTATGTGAATGCTGCTGTAAATTCCTGTAAGAACACTACCTTCTGAAGAGCTACCATTGCATTCATGTTCAGACTAGAATTACATCTTGAAACTTTTGCTTGATTCAGCCATAATGGCAATTGCTTTAGGTCCAGAGCTCAGATGCCCAATTAGAGCAGCATCAGTGTTGCACTCATATTGAACAGTGTGTGTGTGTGTGTGTGTGTGTGTGTGTGTGTGTGTGAATAAAGCTGGGGAAGTTACTTTACCATTCTTTGGTTTCAGTGTTGCTTGCATACCCCTCATGCTGCAAGCTAATTAGTAGTTTTGAACTCACAGCTTATCTTTTTAGGAAGAGGACTACAGTTTCACAAACAGCAGTAAATTCTCAATGCACATCATCATGTTTACCATTCCAATGGCTGACAAAAAATAAAGTGTTCTGCAAGAGGTAATTGAAACCTTTTCTTTTCTGTTAGCAGGGCAGACTCCGCTTAAACCTCCTAGGCCTTCTGCATCTCTCCTGAATAGGTCTCCTTCAGCAAATGAGAATCCCTTAATAGTCTTTGAAATTTCTGAGGGTCAGAGGTGCCAAGAAAATCCCAATGCTGTCATATGTCCCGTGCCAAAGCCAAGATCAAGAAGCAATCTCAGGCCTGTGGTCAAAAATACGGAAAGTAAGATAGATGATGGAGAAGAAGTGAACCAGTCTACCACAAAAAGGGGGCAACCTCCAATTCAGCAGTCACCTCTCTTAGATGATAGTTTGCTAGACAATCACTTGGCAATGGACATCATGAATGCAGAAAAGAGCCAAAATAGTATTGTTTCGAGGATCAAAGTTTTTGAATCCCAAGGAACTAATGATACCTCAGGATTATCAAAAAAGCCAGAAATTGCCCCACGTTCATTTGCCCCAAGACCTGTTATTGCAAAGAAGCCAGTAGTTGCTCCAAAGCCAGGGGTAAGCAGAATTTCAGGAGACTGGGATGCATGGACAGAAAGCAAATCAACACCTTCCAAGGAATTGCAGCCTCAACCTGAAGTAGTTGGGAGCAGTGTTGGAACCAAACCTGAACGGCCACAGAAGCCAAAACCTGGCCTTGTTAAAAGTAGTAGTAGTGATTTTCTTGATTCAAGGAGTGGATCAGTTGCAGAGAACAGCAATGGACAAAAGAAATTTCCTGTTCCTGCTCCAAGGCCTTTCATTCCTAAAAAATCACATTATTCAGAAAACCCTGCCCTTTCTTTGGTCTCACTAAAACCAATTGCTGCTCTGCCACGGGCTTCTGTACCTGCCCAAGAAAAAGTTTTCAAGACTCTGGGAGAACTGTCACCTGCAGCCAACTCCTCAGCACCTGCTTTGCAAAATAAACTAGATGTAGAAGGAGATCTGATCAGTTTTGATGATGATGTTTTGCCCCTAAGTCCAGCTTGTGCAGTTACAGATAGCATCAGTTCTGAAGCAGCAGCAGGTAAGCAGAAATTTTTCTAAACTGGTATTGTGGTTACTCCTTGCAGGTGTATGATCCTTTTTGAGTTATGTCTACCTGTCTTGAAGGGGTGTATGTGTGTAAATGGAATTCTCAGTTTTCTGTTATGTCAAGATCCCCATGAAATTACTTGGATTTTGAGGTTCAGGAGGTTTTAAGCCTATATAAATATCAGAACTTGCCTACTGGATTTATTATGTGATTATTAAAATAATGACAGAGGACTTGATGTTATATGCTGTATGTCACCTCCAGAATGTATCACAATTCTCTCAGGGGAACCTGTGATATGTTATCTCTTGCTTTCTAATCTGATTGATTTATCTGGGTGCCTGAAGTTCTGTAGTGGAAACTAGTCATCTAGAGAAGTAGCAATTTTTTTTGCATTTAGTGAGAATTGTGATCAAACATAGTGGAATACTTTATCAATCTCACCAGTTCCCACTTGTCTTATCTTTTTTATCCTTGTCTTGTCTTATCATGTGACTATATACTTGTTACACAACTTCATTTTTTTCTAATGAGTGAAAATAATTATTGCATAGAGTTTATAAAAGGTGGTATGTCATACAGAATGCTTAAGGGACTGACTATTGTTTTTATGTCTTTTTTAATATCTTTTATCACTAAGCACTGAAGCTTTCCATAAAGAGCAGCTTAGATACTGTGTAGTCACCACAATAAATCTATATTAATGATTGTTGACCAACATGATTTCTTCACAGTTGGTGGGTTATGTCGTTAGAGGAAGTCCTGATTTGTTACTGTTTCTCCTCTCAGTTGGCTTAAAAACCCCACAGCAGACCTAAAAAGTCCCTTGAAGCACTAAACTGTTAGGATAGGGATGCATGGATATAGAGATCACAGAGGAGCTTAAGCAAGCAGTGAAATAAGGGAACAGAAGATCCTTCAGGAGAGGTGATTAACTGGATGTGGACTCAAGTCTTTTTTTTTCTTGAACTGGCAGATTCTGGGAGCATTTCAAAAGCTGTATGGAACCTGGAAAGGGGGAGGAATGCAGTGTGTGTAGAGAGGCATTTCATACTTGGGTCAAGGAAGTGTGTGACTGACAGTGTCTGTCTGGGAATGAAGTTGTGATCATCATGACTGGAGACATGGAACAGCCACTCTGTGTGTGATGGTTTTAAAAGAGAAGTTAGAAGCATGAGAGATGACTCTTGTTTTCCATGCATTTAGGGTAAAATCTGGAGTTTCAGTCATTTTATATTGCTTATCGGATGCAACAAACAGAGGGAAAATGTAACTGTTCTAAGTAGCAGTCAAAAAAAGAGAATACTTACATTCTGAAAGTGCATAAGAAGGAAAATTATGTTTTGGCTATATACACTAAAGACTTCCTTTCCCCCAACCTGAAAAAAATAAGTAACATTGATTCTTCTGTTTAGTCAGAGGTTGAGTGATCCCAAATGAAAATCAACTGAAAGAAACAGCTTTCATGATGAAGTGGTAAGAATGTCAGTTTTTATCTTTCTGGTTGGTGTCCCAGGGGTTATTCTTCATTTAATAAAGAAGAAAATACTTTTCTTGCTCATGGTTAAGAATAGAATTATTCAGAGTATAGTTTTTCTGACTTCCTCTGGAGTTACCTGTCCATGATTTTATTAATTCAGTAAAATGGCATCTCTGCTGCAGCCCTTTCCACCTATTAGAGAAGAAGGTCTTGACAGCATTATCACTGCTACTACACTGTAAAATTAGGATTTATTCCAGACTTTTGTAGGTACTTGTGAGCTCCAGAGCATGTCCTATATCCCTGATTACTAATGCTGTGCTATGTCTTGACAAAGCATCCACAAGAATGGATTTTTCTGAAAAATGAGGCAGCATGGAGCTCCAACATTAGCTGTTTCCTGTATTCCCACAGGAACATTTTAGGATTTGCTAGATGAATCCACAGTAAAATGTTTTGTAAAGGCAGGAAGAAAAGCTCTAATCTTGCTCTCAGTTCCCCAGACCTTTGAATTTCCTACATCTATGTCATTGTCATTACTTAGCAAAATGACAGCACTCTGCTTGTTGTTATGGCAACCCTAGAAAAGGAAGGAAGACTTTATGCAGTGGCGTTTGAAACTAATCATCAACAGCTTGTTTGTCAAAGAGCAGTGATACATCACAGATTACAGCATTCAAAAATCTTACTTATTTTTTTCTGATACTGCACCAACATGTCTGGTACTCAGGCTAATATAAACAGTGCTGGACGGGTTGATCACTGCTACTCCTAACACCCAGTGTCAAAGGAAGAAGGTGAAGTGTTCAGTTGATGGTGGGGAGGGCACAGAAGTTGGAGTGAGCATGTGAATGAGAAAGTGAAATGCTCAAAACAAATTTCAAGTCTCCACGGTGATTTAGTTGACTGATGGAAGACATCAGCTTACTCCAACAGAAGGCTATCATCTCTACTATAGTCAAAGATATTTGGATATATGTATTTTCTAAGCTCAACAGTGTTGGCAACAAACCAGCCTATAATTTCACCAGTTTAACTGTAGTATTTACCTGGTAGCTTAACTATCAGTGCTAGCTGGGTGATTTTCTTTCAAGTTGATCTCAGGCACTCCCATGGGTTTCATCAGTGTCTGACAACATCTCCAACAGCACAGCTGTTAGTAGAGTGAACTTGGTCTTATCCAAACATTACTGATTTTATCTCTGTCCAACCTACATGAACACAGAGAAACCATTCTTCTGGTGCAAACAGGTACTCCATGTACCACCAAGATCCCTTTTAAAGCTTTCAGCATCTGTTCTCTCAGTTGAAGTCTGTAGGAGCTCTTTGAAAGCTCAACAGCTGTGAGTTTCAGAGGTGAACTGTGACAGAACCCAGCATCCAGCTTGTGTGTCTCTGATGCTGGCCCCAAGGAAGTGCTAGGAAGAAGTTAGGAATGACAGATCTGTAGAACTGCTCCTTTCATCAGCAGCCAAAAATGATGCCAGTTTTAAGTGGCATAATTTTGGATTCAGAGACTAGAGATAATGTTCAAAGCCATTTGGATCCTTATGAAATTACTCCTGTTCAGTTCAGTCATTTAGAATGTGAGGACATCTGCTTGGGACTCTACTTTTTGAGGTGCTAATGCTCTGAAGACAGTGGGGATATTTTGGGCAATCTAGGGTATTTTTACATAGCAGGGATTTGTGCTGCTCCTGAAGGTTAAAAGTTTTGGTAATCTGTCAGGTGGGCTCTTTTCTCATTAACCCATTTGTACAAAGGCTTGGAAATTAAATCCTCGTGCAAGCTGAACTGAGTGTAATTTCCAAGGCTTCATAAGATCCATGATTTTACCCACAATTTGTATTAGTAGCTAAGTTTATGCATCTAGTGTGCCTGCTTGCTTAATGTTCTAAGAATGTATGTTTTGGACAAAGACAAAATAACAGTGTCTTTAAAGCATACGTTTCAATTAAAACTTGGAGGTGATCTTGCTAGAATGTTTTCATTCCTTTTCCTGTGTGAGAGTTACTCTTCTCTTTCATCTTTCTCTCTCTTAAGCAGCAAATAATTCACTTATTGCTCTATGCCTGGTATACCAAAACCAAATGCTTTGAAAAGTAGTTTAGAAGTAGCCTAACCTTACCAGCAAGAGACAGATTTTTTTTTTTTTTTTTTGATAGCTTCATTATGTATTTTTGTTCTGACAGTAATACAATTACTGAATGTCCTAATTGTTTTATCAATCTATCTGTCTACTTCATTGCAATATAAAAGTTCATTTCTGCCTGTGTGTCCAAAAAAACCCCAGCCAAACCAGGGCTACCATCCATTTATGAGTGGCATGAATGGGGAATTTGTGTGACATTGTAGTCAATTAAAAAAAAAAATGCTGCTTGAGTAACTCCAAATTTGTCTTCTGCGGGGAGATTACTCATCTGCTTGTTTTTAATTTCTTCCTCAAGAAGGAAAAAGAAAAAAAGAATTTAAATATTTCTAATTAGTAGATTAGTCCAGACATATCTTCAAAATAATGCAGCTTTTCCTAGGGTTTAGCAGTGTTAATTCTGATGGCTCTTGTTGTGGATGTCTTATAGCTTCCTTTTGTACTTACTGCCAAAAGTATCATCCCCAGAAAAGAGTGAGCTATCTCATCCATTTTAATCTCCTCTTTGCCTTAAACCTCTGAGGAAAGAAGCTTACCTGAAAAAGTGCTACTGTGGCATGGAGGAGTGGAGGTATGGATCTGTGCTGTGTTCTGTTGGGTTTGCTGCAAAGTTGCCAGTGTCCAGCAGAAGTGGTAAAAAGCATCCATTAACTCTTCAGACAATGCAGATATTTTCTTAGTAAGTATAAATTGTAGCCTTCAAGGATCTTGGAAGTGGCCATTACCACAGGAGAGAGCCTTATATAAAGTTTCAGGCTACATAACAGATGAGGAGCTCTTTAGGTTATCAAGTGGAAACTAATTTGTGTTTATGTATAGAACTGAGCTCTAATTCTATAGATGCTGTTAAGTGGTAGCACACAAGTGATAATAGTCCTACTGTCTTCTCTGATTATTAACTGTTTGTTTTACACTAACACTTAAAATGCAGTTATCCTTTGATCAGAAGATTGTTAAAGAGCAACAAAATTTGTATTTTAAAAAGTGTTTATAAGTAACGATGTGTTTATAAATAAACAACATAAGTTCCCTTCCCCTTCACATTTTCATTAAAAATATTTTATATCCTCTACTGCTTTCCATCACCAATCCTCTGCTTTGAAGACATTTGCCTGGTTATGAGGACTTGAATTTCTTGCCAATGAACAAACATTCATTTATCTGCCAAGAGTGGACAAGGCTGTATTTCTCCATTTCCAGGCTAATCTGGGGGGTTGTTTTTTGTCACCCACTCTATGTCCTTTGGCCTCCACTTCTTGAAGTTAGACCAGGTTATGCTACTTCCTAACACATGGCCTCATGGATGACCTGTTCTGGGCAGGAGGTTGAATTAGAGACCTCCTGATGAAGGCTCTTGCAATCTGAGCTGTCCTAGTCTTACTTTAACTAGCAAAATAGCTTAGTGATGTAGGAATAGCCTCCCAACTCTCACACAATAACTCATGCTGTTATAAGCAGGCCTTTTTGTGCCAAAGGTAGTGTAATTACTATCACCTTAACTAGTATAAGATAGTTAGCACTGAACCAAATTACATTGCCTTTAGATACACACAGATACTAAGTGTGGGCATTCCTGCAGTTTTAGAGAGAAGTGCTAAAAGCTCAACCAAGGTCCATTTGTATCTTTCTCTGTGTATGATGTAGCACTGTAGCTTTCCACCCCATAAATGCTTGTATTGCCTTTAAGTGTTACAATAGCCCAAGAAATTTTTGCTGTTCTAGTAGTCATTTTATTTTATCTGCTCTCCAGCTTACTAGCACTGTGGATGAGGTATTTCGTTGCTCAGTTAAGGATATCTTGCATTTTCAACAATTTTTTTCTATACTTTCCAGAGAGTATTGAGCTCTCCATAATTCTCTGACTTTGTGCACTTTTACCATACAGATGGTTAAGGCCCCTTCTGCAAACTCCACACGTATCCTCTAAACATAATTCATTCTTTGTCTTGGACTCATTCTTCAAAATTGGTGATCACTGGCCTTGAGTTACCTTCATTTTTGTGGTAATCCATCAGATGTCAGCAGTAAACAGAGAGCAATGCCTAAAACCCATTCAAGTTGTTTACTACATTTTCTGTTTTTAGTAGCAATAAATGTTGCTCAATAAATTCTTCTCATCCTGAAGTCATTGCACAGCTCTTTTTAAAATTCTTGTTAATGTGTGAGAAGTTTAAATTTTTGTTTCAGCATCTGGACATAATGCTTCTGTGAGGAAAGATAACCCTAAAGATAAAACTTTCTGAAATTACAATGTGCTTGCTCCAGTGCTGTGTGCTTTTGACAGAGCAGCATAAACAGGTGTAGAAATAAAACTCATTCTTTGGCCACCACATTGGAACAGCTACTTATATGTAAAGGTTGTAACACATAAAAGATTTTTCCAGCCTGCTCAAGTAGCTGTTTGACTACTGTGCCATATCAAGTAAAGCAAATCTCATTGGTGCAATGAACTAGAAATCTTTGAATGAAGCAGGACCACACTGTCTGTTCATAGCTTCTACCAAAATAACCGGGATAGTCATGAAAAACCTCTGTGTAGACTGCAGAGAAAAAAAAATCCTAGAATGCTATGATAGCACTTTTGTTTGTCTTTGCTTCAGTTTTAAATCTGAAGCCACACAAAGTCTACTCTCCTGAGTACTGTATTCCTTCTATTTGACTGATCTGGTCTATTCTAGTGACAGGAGAATGCTGAGAAGCCTGAGTTTCACTTGATCTTACTTTCAGATTATGTACAGATTACATCCTGAAAGAGCTTGCAGCCCATGCTCTGTCTTTTTCTTTTTTTCCTTTTTTAATTTCTCAGCCTATTGAAATATATAGTCATGACCAGAGCATGGCAATTATCCATGCAGAGGGAGGTGCAAATTGCATATTTTGAGAAAGCTGGTGTAGACTATGTTATTTTCTCTGGGTCAGAAATGCTGTTTGTAAAATCAGTGAACTGTTAATTTCTGTGATGAAAAGTACTGGGGAAAACTGAGATTGGGAAAATCACTGATGCTAGAATTTAGATGGGATAGCTGTCTAATGATATGTTTATTTATAGATGTAAATAGGTTGAGATTTAGAATATCTGAGTGAACACAAGACTTCTGGTTGCAGAATTTCACAGTGTGAAATTCACAGTTTTCATTTCTTGAGCATGGGCCCCAGTCCACTTTGGATGTTATCTGTCAGATTACCCATTGCATCTTGAGCTGTATTACTAGGAGGGGCCTGTTGTTGAAAATCTTCCCCTAAGTATGGGTTAGGTGTGTTTCCACTGTATGAGCCTTGCCTTTAAAAGATGATTTACATTTTTTAAATTAAACATTGAAAATAGATACAGTTGCATACTTCTGTAGTGGCAAGAATTGTAATATCAGCATCAACACCTTTCCTACTCTGTTGTTCTCATACGTCCCAAGCATCCTTCTTGCAGGACTGGGCGTCTTCACAGCAGCTACTACTATTTGGTGCTTTCAGTTTTCCCCATCTGACTTATTTGCAGATTCCCCATATTGCTGCTGAGGTATCTGTTACTGTCTTACTACCACCTACCTAAAGTCTACCAATAAGTGTTTCAGAGAAAATACCCATCTGTCCTGCTCACATGTGCAAATCCTAGTGTTTGTTCTATAACATCCTATTTTTTTTTTTAAACAAGGATAGTGAGAGTGGGAGGAAAAAGCTGCCTCTTCTAAATTGGTAAAAGAGATTATATACAGTATATTTGAATACACAGACTTCATTTGTCTTTCCTGTAGACAAGCACATGTAAACATTTGGAATAGAAACTGTAGAAAAGAAAGACTAAGGAAGACACATCACAAAAGTTTTGTAAAAAAAAAAAAAAAAAGGCATCAATAGAAGTCTTTTGATATGTGCTATGAAAAATGCCCTGCAGATTAATTTCCTTGAGCTGAGAAGCTTTAAATGGGAATATTAACAATTCTATTTTCACGCCTCCCTTGAATTACACTCAAATGATGCTCAGTTGTTGCTAAACAACGTAAAAATTTGGTATGTTGTCAGTCCCACTGCACAAGGCAGCACAGTCATTTACTCAGCCAATTTCTGCTGCAAACCAACCACTGGGGAATAGAGTAACTCAGACAAGTTAATGAGTTTTAGACTAATTATGAGGTGACAACAGTATAATTAAACATAAGATAATGAGTGAAAAACTAAGGTTCATCAAATGGTTTTCTGAGCCTTAGAAATTCCTTTTCTCAGACTTAAAAGTGACTTCTCAGATTTATTGATTCACAAACCTCTGTCAACTGTTGAATGGTCAAGAAAACATTTTCTACACATAGCAATGAGTAACAGCTGAAAAAAAGTAATTTTGTACAATTTGACATGTCCCATACCTTTAGAAGAATACAGATCTGTGATTATTTTGGGTGGTTAGAGCATTTCCTCTTGGTCTCCTGATGTCTATATTTTTTTATAAGATGGAGGTTTTGGAAAATTATTTCCTTGTTGTTCATGCAGAACTCCCTTAACCTCTGCAGAACCTTACCTTGAGAGGTGCCCTGTGTGCCTGCATGTTTGCTACAGCCCAGCTGGATGAAGGAGCCCATGGCAGTGCTGCTCATCTTCCCTCTTTCCAGATTCCTTCTGGGCCAGTGCAGCTTTGAGGCTGTGCTGCCTCACCAAGGTCACTCCTCAAATCTGTCACAGTTCCCAGATAACCACAGGAGAGAAGAAAGCACCATTTTGAATTTAGTTTTTCAGCTGCACTGAGGCCACTTTAAACACCAGAATGAATTAAGATTAAATAAATATTTTTTTTAAAATGCAGTTCAGGTTGTTGGCATTGTGGGTAGCATACATAAGTATAAAGGAATAAAAGGAAAGTATGACTGCAAACTTGCTTGAAGAGTGGGATTTTTGTTTCCTTTAAGACCACACTTGTACCCCTCTTACAGCCTGTGTTTTCAAGTCCTCTAGGAAAACTCTTGCTTTGATGCTCTGATGTCAACATTTCACTGATTAGTGCTAATCCATAACTTAAATAAGATGTTGGTTACTTTCTAAGGGCAAAAGGCATAGCTTCTGAATGGGACATTATGGTTGGGCTACTGTCTGTGTGCACAATGTGGTGGAGCCATCTTCTGTCTAGATGGCAACAGAGCTTATTTTAACTATAGCCTGTGTACCTTTAACTGTAGACAAACAGTTGACCTGTTGTGATCTTTTTTACCTGAAGAAGCTTTTGTACTTTCAAAGCTGTCGTAGAAGGACCACCCCAACAGAGGGAGTCGGTGTGCTTTGATTCTGTGATTAAAATGTGACATGAAGGTCACAAGCCTGCAGGCAGGTCAGTGTCCTGGCTTTGAGGGACACTGTGGTATGACACTCCTGCAAAGAGAGCCTTGAGCAAGGAGGTGGTGTGAGGTGGACACCTGACAAGGAGTGAGTGTGCACAGACCCTGGGATAGGTGACCCTATAGTAGGTGTAGGTGACCCTATAGTAGGTGTAGGTGACCCTACTGCTGTTCCAGCTGTGTGCCAGAAGCAAGGGTTGGCAGTGAGAGATTCTGGTGTGCTGTAATCCAGCAGCTCAGCATTACACAGGGTTTTCTTTTCTCTCTTGGAAATTACTTCAGGCCTGGTTTTAGTGAAAAAACAAAAAAAACCCCAAGCCTAAAAAATATCATAAAATTACAGAATCATCCAGGTTGGAAAGGACCCCTGGGATCAGCAAGTCCAACCCTTAATCCACTATTACTGTGGTTCCCAGACCATGGCACTGAGTGCCACATCCAGTCTCTTTGTAAAAACCTCCAGGGATGGAGAATCCACCCCCTCCCTGGGCAGCCCATTCCAATGTACTGTGGTCTTTTTCCTCTCACTCTAAAAAAATGCCAGGGCTTTTAAAATTAAAATTCTCCAAGGTTTTTCATGAGTTTTTTTGTTAATAAATACAGTATTTCTGGATTTTAAAAAAATCTTATAGATATTTCCCGGCACAGATATAGTGCCTTGATAAATTGCATTGTGGTGTACTATCCAAAACTATCTGTAAGAAATCATGACTTCATATTACATAATTTTAAAATTGTTTTTTGTACGTGCTGAAAATATAACTTAATCAAATATGGGGCTTCCGACTTTGTCAGAAAGTGTGGCAGCAGTTTTGGGAAAGAGTATTTTTTATATAAAAGGCCTGAAGAATTTAAAGAGATGCCCTGAATGCTACTTCTCTGAGACTGACACTCCATAAAGAACATCTCATTGAGCTACACAATTCAAAAGGCCACCAGAGGAGCTCAGACTCAGTTGTTGGGGATAGGAATATGAGTCATTGAGAATTTATTGTCTGGGGTGTTTCTCCAGTTTTGACTTTACACGTTTATGATGCCTTTTAAGTGTTGCCATTTTATTGCAGGTTTTGGTAATGTCAGAGAAAAAAAGTAGCAGTAACAGAGAAGAGGTCTACATGAAGTATAGCACTTTGACACAAAGGGGTACTTGAGAAACAACCTATTGATTTGCATTTTATTTGTGTACAAGTATTTTTACAGCTGCCATCTACATGCCTGTGTGTTCCCATGCCTGTTAATAAGGGACCAGTGCTTAAGTTTGTGAAGCACAGAAAACACTGCTCCTGTCTTTTTGATGGAGTGGTAGGGCAGGCTTGTGGAGAAATGAGTGATACAGGCAAGGGCAGAGCTCAGGCACAACTTCCAGTCCTTGGTCTGAACCAGTCTCCCCCAGTGCAATCAGGTTTATAATCAACAAAATGATGCTGAATCTTCCAGGGAATTAGTTGCTCTACCACAAGGACATTTCATAATCAGTAATATTTAAATGCTTTGTTTTGTTTTGCTTTGTTTTGTGTCTGTAGGCATTTTATCTACTGCAGTGCTGATTGCTTAGCTTTGGCAAGATTTTATTGATTAAAACTTTTTAGCTAATGTATTCACAGCTATGTCTGCATATTAGAGAAACTGCTTTGCAAATGTTTCCCTAAAGTCCTTCTGATTTCAGGTCCTTATTATCAAGCTATGCAGTTCCTCTTGTTCAGTGGTTTATATAATCCCAGAAGGCATCTAGAGCATGTTTATGTTAAGTCAACTATGAATGCAGATGTAAAGAAAAGATACATTATTTACAAAGAGCTGAGCATGCTGTTTGCATCAGCCTAGTTTATGTGTTTTTTATTACTTTTTTTGGTGTGAAATATAAATGTCCTTAATAATAAAAGCAATACCCAGTGAGATTTGTGTTCAACAAGTAAATACTAAGCATGTTCTTTTTTTCCTTTTAGATCCATTTCAGTTCCTCCCCAAAAGTGAACCTGGAAAGGAACAGACAGCTCAGCCAGCTTCGGCCCGTAAACCCACTGTAATCCGAATCCCAGCTAAACCTGGGAAATGTAAGTTCTTATCCCATATTGTTTGAGAAATCTCTTAGCAGAAAATTATTTTAACTGGAACTTGCTGTTTACTAACTGAGTTGCTCTTTACTAGCTGTATTACCAAGGGAATCCCATGGTACAGTCTGACAAGACAGAAGTGCCAACCTAAGGGCTGTGGTGAGAGGGAAAAATATCTGGGAGTCATGTTCCCCTCTCCCTGCTTCCCAGCTACCTTGTGTGGCTCTCTCCCTTCTGTTAAGTTTGATGTCCCTCAAACCTTATGGAGCTAATGCATATCAGAGAGTAGATAGTGTAGGGCAGGGGTCCTAAAGATTGGCAGTACAGAGCTGAAGGAGACCCTTGCAGCAGCAGCAAGCTTGTTGTGTCAGCTAAACCACATTACTGATCTGTACCTTTGGTCAAATTGCCTTCTCTTCTGGCATCAGCTTAGGATATTTGGCCCTCACTTGTCACAGGGACATTAGTGTATTAAGCTGCTTCAAACACAGCTTAGTTGGGATGTAAGCATAGTTTTCACAGCTTACATCAAAAATTCCCTTGACCCTTGTTAGATTTGAATCTACAAATTTATATATGGACATTTAAGCTATACTGTTTTGGTAGCAGATTAGGAAGTAAAAAAAGGCATGTAGGAACTTGGATGCAAAAACCTGATGGGTTCAATTTTGTGTCAAGGTCTTGACTACAGTTTTCTGACTGTTACTGTATCCCTAATGCCTTCCACCTCTAATCCTTCACAGCTTTACAAATGACACTGACAGTATCTCAGAGTGGAAATTTATCACAGAGCCACAAGGTCTTTGTTTTCAGCTTTGTACGCTGGAGTACATACTTGCTTCTGTTTATCTTTATACTCAAAGATTAGGGAGAAAAGTCAGAAGATAGCTCTTAAAAGTTGCATTTCAAAATCATGTTACTCTACACTGAGTAGCTGCAGAGCAAGCTTGTAGCAAGTAGATGTCCAGCTGGCTTTTCTCATTAGACTTTTTCTCATTATGTCCCCTGTTCCCTTCTCCCACCACCACCACCATCCCAATACTAAATTACTAGGTTTTCTTCTCCTCTGCATGTGTAAGAAATGAAGTGGAAATGATTAAAATGCAGAGAAGACTGAAGATAAATCTATGAGGAAAATTCTTTCTGTTAATTACCTGATCATAAATAAAAGTGTTGGGTTTTTTTTTAATTTGGAAGAATATGTTTGCAAACTTCTGTATAGATAATTTTCTCCACAAAGCAAATAGTAACTTCCATTCAAAAAAAAAAAAAAAAAAAAAAAAAGCAACAAATTATTTTTTTTTTCTGTTTTATTTCCTGTGCTGTATTCTCTTGTGAACTTGTAGATAACTGTTCCCTTGCTGCTCTCTAGTGGTAATTCAGCTTTCCACAGGAGACTGCTGGTCATACTGTACTTAGTTACAGTTGTCAGGGGTGTGTGAAAGCCTGCTTTATGGGAGGCTGAGGCTAGAAGATTAATGCAAAGTGGAGGAACAGAGATATGTTCCAAGAAAGCAGAGTAACCTTTTTTAAGATACGAGCTGCTGCAGAAATGCAAGCTGTTTAATATTAAAAAATGAGAAAAATAGAACTAGGTCAAGGCATAACAAAGATACAGTAGGGTTCACAATCCAAAAAGTAAATATCCCAATAAACAAACAGAAAACCCCTACCTAGCACTACCAAAAAAGGGGACAGAGCTGGATGCTTGGGAATTTGAACTCCAGTGTTTAGCATTACCATTTTTGTTGAGCTGTGATTAGAAATGAAGCATTAAACTTCTACTTCAGTTACTGTATGAAAGGGATTTACCCTTGATCAATTTTTAAACATCACACCAGGGTTTTAAATTAGAATAATTCAACTGAGGTGGTAAAAACAAACAACACTCCTTCTTATTTGCTATTTCACTATTGAGAGTACTTTTCATTAAATGAGCAACTGAAAATTTTTTTTTCGATAGAATCTCTTCTCTTTTTTGTCATCAGCCTATCTATGTCCAGGCTATCTATGCAAATTTTAATGTAACTCCAAAGCTGGCAGCAAGTCAGAAGAGTTTAAGTGTCTGACATTCTTTGTATGAAATTAACTTTTCTTGGCACACGTATACATTGTAAAATACATGGCAAGGTTCTGAAATATAAAGACAAAAACACTGGAAAATACAGTGCTGAAACCTGTGCAAGTGTTTCCCAGGTTTCAGTGGCAGAGATGTTGAAAGAAAATACCATTTAATTATCAGGTTTTTATGTTCTTTATTGAGATTGAGGACACCATCACAAGAGCCATACTGTTTCCTCTTTGTGTCCTAAATTTGCTCTAGTTCCTTAAAGACTACTGGGACCTTCCAACTCTGTTTTCTTTATGTCACAGTGAATTTTGTAGCAGGCAACAGTTTCTTTTCTTGCCTTTACCTTTCTGGAGACTCTTCCATCCAAGTCTCCTGATCTTTCAGGGTTACTTGAAATAACCCTCAGCTGTTTTCCAGCCTGAAGGAAATTCCAGGAGCTGACAGCTGAAAAAAAGTGAGCCAGTTTAGAAATGTAGCTGAGAGATGTTGATGATGTTTCAGGGTATCCAGTAATGAGTCTGACATTCCCAGGGGTAGAAACCATTCTACTTGTCTAATATTATATCAACAAGTATTTCAGCTGAAACCCTGAAACCCTAGAATAACTTGCTGGTGTCCTGAGAGTAAAGTGAAGATCCATTATGCAGGATGGGAAGCATTTCTGAAGTCAACCTCAGAATTGCAATGTTCCCTTCATGTCCCTTATCTCTTTACGAGTCTTTAAGTGGTCCTATCCATTGGCTGCTCTGCCTTTGATGAAGGCAGTTGCATTCACAAAAAAATGCCCCAAACCATGATGGATTCCCTAACCTATTGTTGGTCCATGTCAAGAAGTTATTAATAAGACTTTAATTTGGGAACTTTTTGTTTTTTACAGCTTTAAGTGAAATCCCACATAGCCCTCCACCACTTCCTGCTGAAAAGCCTATTGGGAACACCTCTGATATCACAGTGGGAACACCCAACAGTGCTGACCTAGTAAAAAAAGTGGTAAGTCAGAACTGTTTTCCTGTATTAAGACTTTGTCTGCTTTGGTTAACAGATCTCTTGTGGCTCTCAAGCATTTATAAAGTAAGTTATTTGAAGGACAAAGGATGAAAAGGACTACACAAACATATAAGGTTTATTTCTTTTAATTGTATCCTTTGATTTAATTAGCTAATTTAAACTGCTGTCCATTCTGAAAAGAACTTTGTTGATTTTACTAAACTTTGATCACATCTGTTTTCAATTTTCTGTATTCAGCATCTGCAATCAGGATATTCTACAATTTCGTTTCAAAAGCACTGCAAATGGTTCAAAGTCCAATGATATTTAAATACTGAAATATTATCAAAGTCCTTTAGGAACATATTTTATTCTCTTTATACACATAGTACCTCTTAGTATCTCTGATAATTTCCAGGCAGAGGAAGCTTTTCTGTAGGTGAATGAAGCTTGCTTTCTTCAGCTCTTCCCTTCTAGTCATTTTCTACTGGTCCTATGAGAGCCTGAGCAGAACCATCTATTTTGGAAAGTAAGGCTCTTCTCCTGAGCACATGGTAATCTTAGGCATTGTAGCTATGTATCCTGCATGCCTGTGACACAAGTTTACAAAAGGGAATTAAACTAGAAAATGAGAGTTGAATTTCCAAATATTGAGTGCTGTGATGGCAAGAATGGGAGAGAATCTCATGGAAACCATAGGCAGTAAAAAGATTAATCAAATCAAAAGCCCTCACTAGATGGACAGCTGCCAAGAAATATCTTTGTGTCTACCTTTGCTGGTAGGATAAAGGGGTTTTAAATGTTATGATAGAAGAGCCTATTCACAGAAGTCCCATCTTTTCTTGATAATGCTGAACACATAATTTCCCGTACAAGACATTAAAAAACGTTTTATATAATGCAACTCCAAAACTTTTACAATGTCATCTAGGTTATTGTGACAGGCATGTGTAAACTTCAGAGGGTTTTTTTACAGAAACTACTGCATGAAATCCACTGGAACATTTGAATCCTAACTTTGGAAAACAAACTTCTGTACTTCTGAAACTTTTATTGTTTGTCAGTGGAAGTGATTAACTAGCAACAGTAGAAATTGTTGATTGTGAGCAGCAGTTGGCACAGATTTCTTCCTTTTCACATAGAAGAGGAAAATTTACAGTGTGAGGATAACAACCCCATTTGAAAGAGGCATGTTGTTTTCTTTCTAATTGTAACATTCATTTGGGGACTTAATCGGGGGTCAGAATTTTGTCACAGAACACATCTAGGTATTTTCTAGGTGATAAAAATCCAGAAATTATTTACCAGTTTCAAGCAAACATATACCTAATTAGTCAAAAAAGAGTGTTCAGACTTACTTAAAATTACTGCTTCAAAAAGGATACTTTTGAGCCCACGTTCAGCACTCTGCTTTACCACTCTATTCCACAGGCAGCTGTGCTTGTTCAGTGGAGCTGGCAGTGCTCTCTGGCACTGGGATGAAAATGAACAGCAGGAGGCAGAAAGGATGGAAACTTATTAATCCATTACTCTGGTCCAAGCCCTTCAGATATGGCACATGCTCCTCTCTACTGATTCTGCTATGGGGAATCTCTGGCAGGGTCAGGATGGGCAGCTGGGAGGAGTGATGCCTTGATCTGCCAAAGCCAGATTCACCAGGGTTTATCTGTGAGATCTCTAGGAAACATACTTCAGTGCCTTCTTTCCTGAGAGCTAATGTTATTTGCAAGAGATGCTGTCCTGTGCAGGTTACATCAATGTCATGTTCTCTGCTTTAAGCCTGTTCAAAGCATTTTATCTGTCAGAGTTAAATCAAAATTGATAATGTAACTGCAGCAGATGGAATACTACAGGCAGTGAAATTGTACATTTCTATGGCTCTCCTGAATCTGGCTCTTAAGCCCTGGCTCCCAGGCAGTAGGAGAAGAGTGCTGGTCGTACCTAATGTACAATTTAAGCTGTGATTCAAGTAGTCACCATGTTATTTACATCTCCCTATACATCCAACAAGACTTTGAAATGCTAGAACACAGCATGATATTATTGCCTTATTCACAGACTTCCAGAAACTCTTAGCTTTCCTGTCTGCAGGATATAATTTAGTGTAAGAAATGCAGCATTTAAATAAGATCTTTTTTTTCACTTAGGCTTAAATAAGCAGCTTTTTTTCTCTTGAATCTTTGTAGGAGTTGGATCATTCAGAACAAGGTGGAGTGCCTCAGCTAGAACCTGCACTACCCCCAAGGTAAGTGTAGTTCTTCAGTGATTCAGTTAAAAGTGGTGTTTCTGAGTTAGTTTGCCTATCTAGTCTCAGTGTAGACACCACCTAACTCAATAGGCTTGGGTAGGTATTATGCTCACTGTTAAATAGGCAGGACCAAGTTGCTAGCTTATTAATACTTATTTGTATGTTATTGGTATGAGCAGGGAGATTATAGGAGGACAGCTGTTTGGCTCTTCAGCTAATGTACAGCAGCTGCTGACAGTCATTCCTTTCTGCATCTTTAACCTTTCCACCCTCAGCTGAACGCAGAACATCCCCTCCTGCATGTTGCTGACCTTTTGATCAACAGCCCTTGCACTTGTGGCTGAGCTTGAGTGCTGAAGGAATGGAGGTGGCAGATGCTGCCATCCTGAAAAGGACAGATGCTGGGCCAGCACCTCCTCAGAAGAACTGGCTAGTTTATCCAGTTCACTTCAGATCAAAAATGCCTGTGAAGGTCCAGAATCAATGATATCCTTGATTTTTTAATTCTTTTGAGACAATAAGAAAGAAGGGCTGCAGAGGCCAAAGAAGCTGGGCCAGCCTTGAATTTAGGTCTGCTACATGCCAGAGGCAAGCTGGAGTGAAGTAAGGCATTGGCTAGCTCTGCACTCTGTGTATTCAAACTCAAGAGTTTGCTCTGTTGTGTCAGGACACAACACAGGATAATCTTTCAATTATTAAAATTAGTTTACCAATAACACTAAGTATTTATTAACAGCATTGTACCCACAAGGAAACACCTCATTATTACCCCTTATAGGCTTGTTACTTTCCCCCATTCAGTTTAGCAAAACAGTGTTCCTGATTCTTCCAAGGGTCTCTGGAACTACAGTACACATTTTATCCTTTCACTTCTTTGCTCAAATGGATTATTTTTAATGTGTTTAAGATAAGCAGTAATAATTCTCTGATTTTATTGTTACACTTTTCTTGTTTACTTGAGTTGCCTTACAAACGTATGGGTTGGTTTGTTTCCAGATTTAAAGCAGTGTAACTTAGAATTTCCCCTATAAAAAATTTCTGTAAATTTTTGAAACTTAGAATTTCCCCAGTACTAAAAATGCTTAGTTTAGGATGAGGCCAAGGAAGGAATATTTTTTTTTAATATAATCTATATTCAAATAGCAACTGAGAACTCTTATCAAGAGCATTAGTAGAGCATGAATATCTTTTCACATAGTGGATAACACAAAATATGTCAGAAGGATACTCAAATGATCCAGTAATGCATATGTGTTGTGGCTGATAATTTTTAAAGACCTTGGAGGAATTCACATGAGCAAATAATTATGCTGAATTAAAGTACGTAAAAAAAGAGAGACCAATAGAAGCAGAAACTTCCAGAAACTGCCTGAAGATTTCCCATTAACATTCAAATAAAATTGTAGTTTTTGTAAGAGTGATAGTACCAGGGTTCTCAATAGTAGGACATCAGAATTTTATGTGCATAATGCTTTTTTATAACAGAGGTGATTTTTAATTAGTAAATTACTGATTTGGCCACACTCTTTGTACTTTACAGACAGGTGGGTTTTTTTCTAATCAGTGCTTAGTAAGGGGGATTTTTTAGTTGTTTTTGGTTGGTTGGTTGGTTGGGCTTTTTTAATTACCACTGTTACTTACTAGTGCCTGATTTTGGTTTCTAAACTACTTGTACACTAAGAAGAGTGAGGTACCTCAGCATGGCCAGAAAGCTCAAGTATTTCCACAGGTGTTTTCTCTCTGCAGCAGATTTCTGTTGCATAAAAATGGTAAATTCTGCTACTGATGCCATTGTGTGAAGTATTGCCACGTCACGAGTTTTAGCAGAGGCTCAAAAGTCACTTCAAGTAAGTGAGATGGATTGGGAACAGCCCTGAGGAGAGGGACTTGGGAGTGTTGGTTGATGAGAAGCTGAACATGAACTGGCAATGTGTCCTTGCAGCCCAGAAAGCCAACTGTGTCCTGGGCTGCATCAAGAGCAGCATGGCCAGCAGGTGAAGGGAGGGAATTCTCCCCTTTGCTCTGCTCTTGTGAGACCCCACCTGGAGTGCTGTGTCCAGTTCTGGAGCAGCCAACAGAGGAATGTCATGGAGTTCTTAGAGTGAGTCCAGAGGAGGGCCATGAAGATGCTCACAGGGCTGGAGAACCTCTCCTACGAAGACAGACTGAGAGAGCTGGGGTTGTTCAGCCTGGAGAAGGGCAGTTCCTGGGGAGAGCTTATAGCAGCCTTCCAGTATTTGATGGGGGTTACAGGAAAGCATGGGAGGGACTTTTTACAAGGGCTTGTAGTGATAGGATAAGGGGTAATGGTTTTAAGCTGAAAAGAGGTAGATTTAGATTAGATATTAGGAAGGAATTCTTTATGGTGAAGGTGGTGAGATGCTGGCACAGGTTGCCCAGAGAAGCTGTGGCTGCCCCATCCCTGGAAGTGTTCAAGGCCAGGTTGGATGGGGCTTTGAGCAACCTGGTCTAATGGGAGGTGTCCCTGCCCATGGCAAGGGAGTTGGAACTAGATGATCTTCAAGGTCCCTTCCAACCCAAAACATTCTGTGATTTTGTGGCATCCCAAGGAATGTCCTTCAGGCTCATTCCTGAAGACCAGCTAAACCAGCAGAGCTTCTCAGGGCTTTCACTAAAGCTCTCCACTAGAAGGATTCTCTTCTGAGGCAGCTTCAGACAAAGCTCCTTCTAAAGATGGATTGCTGAATCCTGCTTAGGTAATGGGCTCCTAAGGAATCTGGCAGGCTGTTTGTAAGTGAAAGTGGTGAGCAGACTTGGAAAAGTATGTGTTGAATTGCTCTGTCTAAGGGCTTGGTCATCCAGTCCCAGTATCTGAAAGAGTTCACATATTCTTGGAGAGCTTCAGACACCACACACTCTACAGCCCAGGTAGTTATGGGTCACACTTCCTTATTACATCTCTATAGCTAGGGCTGTGGTGGAGGATGAGGTGACAGGCTTATTAATATGCATATTTATCTATGTTTTGCTCACTTTTTAGGCCTGTGGATGGAAAAATTATACCTGCCCGGCCTCCCCCACCTAAAGGTGTTCCTGGAAGGCCACCTCCACCAAAACTGTCTTCAGCCAAGACCTCCTGCCAGAAGAATGCTCTGCCACGATCTACTTCTGACATTGCTATTGATAAAAAACCCAGCAAGTTCAGATTGGGGCCCAAGAGAGCAAAAAGTCAAGTGTTTAAAAATCCAGATCCAGCATTACCTCCTAGACCTAAACCAGGTCATCCTCTCTACAATAAATACATGGTGAGAACTGTGATAGAATATCTGAGACTGTAGTTTAGAAACCAGTGCTGGTGAACATAGTAGTGAAAAAAGTAGTAAGGTGGGTTACTATGATGTGGCTTTCAAAGTGCATCTTTCACCTTCATCTTATTGCTGTACTTCCTTAGAAAAATACTAATAGATAAATTGTGGTAAGTACTGTAAGGTAACACTGGAGTGCAAGTTATAAATGCAAAGTATAGGGGTAAGTGTATTTTTGTGTATATGTCTAATTTTTATATATGACTTCCATGCAGAACTTTTGGTTTCAGGCTGTTAATTTTACAGGCAATTACAGCATACAAATTATGCTGAATAATTGCATTTATGCATTGCTTTTTCCTGTATATGCCAAAATGCTTTAAAAAATGGGGGAGGCATCAGAACTTAAAAAGTAGTTTACTTTGCTTAATCAAGCCTGCAAATTGTGAGGGTTGTAAGGTCAGTTACCTTATATTTTCATCCTATTGATGCCATTCCTTTTCATTATAGAAGTGTTTGCTTTTGTTCTTGCTTGTGTTATGAGGGAGTATTAAATATAAATGGTTCAATATTACAGATAAAAAGGTGATAGTCTTTCTCCAGGTACTTGAAACTGGTCCATGATCAGAGCTGATGACTGCTTAAGCTGGTGCTGTTGTCAAAAAACAGCACCGACACACCTGTACCATGAAAAAAGTCAACATTAAGCATGAAGTAGAAGCTTTCTGTTGCCTTCTCCTTGATCTTCACTATTGCATTTAGACCCTTGGTGCATCAGAGGAGCAAGGAAGAGGGAGAAATTGATATGAGGAACAGCTTTGAGATAAGGGAAGTATGTTGCTTCCTCTCTGGTGTAGTCACACCTGTTCACCTAAGGAACATGTGACTTTATTTTGTAGATTAGGGTTTTTTTCAGTAGCAGACCATTGATAGTTCTCTCATCGAGTGTTCCTGCCAATTAAATTTTCCTCCCAGGTTGTTTCTCCAGTGCCCTCTATGACAAATGAATATATTTCTGTGTCAGTGTGTTGCTGAACATCATCTATCATATGGTACTTAGCCCAGTTAGGTGGCTAGGACACTTTTAAAGCAGATGGCAACACCTGGGTTTCTCCAAGTGGCAGTTCCTATGGCCAGCAGTCCTGTTCTGAATGCCTTCCAAAAGAGGCTGTCTTCTTCCACTGGACTCTTAAATGACCACTTTCACTTGCAGTGGAAATTCCAGGTGCACAGAACTGAAACAAACTCTTCCATTTGCTTCTCTTTCTGTTTAAGTTACCTGTGCCTCATGGAGCTGCCAAGGAAGAATGCCTTCCCAGGAACCCTGGAGAACTATCCTGTAAGGTAAGGCATTTTTTTCTGCTGGTAAATATTTAATGAGCAAGACTCCTGTATACATTGAAGTATCAAGTGCTTTGGGCTTTAAAAGTTACACTGAGAAAAGTAATAGTGGTTTATTAAATCCTTGTGTTTCTTTAAATACAAAATCAAAACAACGACCAGAACAAAACCCAATAATGGTGATTTGCCTTATAGCACAGTGACATTCTACTTAGGGAGCTGGGAGACAGTAATTACTTGGAGTGCCAGAAGGGAGAGGAAACTGTTTGAGTTTCACTGCCTCATAGAAAGATAATCACTCCCTTGGCTGAGTAGCTGAAAAGTGGGGAAAAGATAAGCAAGTAGTTTCATGAAGTGCTATAAATGATGTATCAGTGAATTGGCTTTGACATAAGAGTTTCAAAGTATGTTTCTATCTCTGCATCTACAGAACCTAAGCTGCTTTTAGGGCATGACTGTATTAATACTAAATAGCTATATAACCTGTAGCTCTGAGCAGCCTTTTTGATTATTATCAGAAACCTACATGGCTGAAATAGATTTCTATGAATTCTGTTGTAATTCATATTATTCTGGCCTTTGTCAGTATTGTGATTTTTTTTGTTTGTTTGTTTGGGGATTTTTTTTGTACCAAATAACTGTAATTCACACACAGTGATTGTCATCAGTATAGTCTAAAAATTCCTAGTGGGTGGCATAGAGAAGAAAGCTTAGCATTTTGAACATAATTTCCCTATATAAAGATCCTGCAACAAAATTGTCATTTCCTCTCAGCAAGCAAAGCCCCTGTGATTTGCTTGTCCCTCTAAAAAGCTTGGCAGCTGGTAGATACACTGCCCTCAAGGATTGTGCTGGTGAGAATTGGGCTGGAGAGTTCTTTGGGAGCCAGGAAGAGTAACTGGTGGCACACAGTACCAAGAAAAGTGACCACAAGCCTTGCAATGAGAGTTGCTGACAATGCTTCAGATTTTTGACCCACAGAGATAGCTGAGGCTTTGTCTATAGTGGACACAGTCACATGCCTTCCCTTCCTTCAAGCAGCTTAAAAGCAGATTTTGGTGGAACGCTTTTCAGGTTTACACTGGTGAAAAGGCATACGGAATTCTGATTAATAGCTGTGTGACCAATACCAACTGTTGTATCCCAAGGTGATTCTTTGTTGTTCTGGTATTAAAGTCAGAAATTTACCTTCAGAGTCATGACAGAGAATCTCTGTATCTTTCATGATTTATAAACTACTTGGATTTATTTGTTGTTGTCAGGATTCCAACCCTCCAAAAGTTTCTGACACAAGTGCACCTCATGCTGTAGTCCTGCACGATTTTCCAGCAGGTAAGTACATGTGAATATTCTGGAGGCTTGTTTTACTCCAAGACTTTCAAATGGGAAATTTCTTTTGAGCTTAAACATTATAAGGAGGTTTAGCCTGCAAGGTCTACACGTAGAGTAGTTCAAGTCCACGGGCTTAGCTAGAGTTGGGCCAGACTTTTAGTTAAAGCTAATTGGTTTTGCAAGTATAATTAAAACTTTTTGGAAACTCATTCTGCTTTTGTCTGCGGTATCTATGTTAAGAAGATTTTACTTAGAGAAAATCAGTAGGTGTGAAAACTACTGTTGACTGAAATGATGCTGTTTTACAGAGCATGCTGATGACTTGGACCTTCATTCTGGAGACACCGTTTGTCTTTTGGAGAAAATCAATGCTGAGTGGTACAGAGGAAAATGTGGGAACCACACAGGGATATTTCCTGCCAGCTTTGTTAAAGTAGTTGTATGTAGGCTTTGTGTACATTGCTACATAAGATGCTATTACATTGGTTTTCTGCTCCAATTTTAATACAGCCACTGTGTGTTTTACTCCATTCTCTGTTTAGATAATCTTTTCCCTCTGGCAACATGGGAGACATATCAACTTGTTTGTATGGTATCAGACAGATGTTTGATGTGGCATGACCAGTTTGTGTTAGGGGGATTATTTTGCTGTTAATTTGAAGCCAAGTGAGAAAATCATGGCCCTTATCAGATTCTTTTTGTTAACCTAGGTAGTCTACCAGGGTCTACAGAGCAGATTATTTTTCACAGCTACATCACTCAGTAAGGGGGCTGCTTTTTGTGCCTTGCTCCCATCTACCAGTTTGTCATGTTCTTGTCCCTGGAGATGTGCTAAAATCAACACTTTTATAGCCATGCAGAGAACCAGGTCAGAGCAGCAGTTGGGCCCAACGAAACATGTTTGGGTTTTTTTTCTCAGAATATTTTTTTTTTCCAGCTGGATCAATTCATCTAAGTGGCTGCAAAAATGGTTGTGCTGGCATGGTGCAAGGAGATTGTGTTATTGCAAATGAGCAGCTTAAAGCAATCCTGATACTGAATGTGACACTTGACAGTAAATGGCAGGCAAGAGACAGGTGCTGTTTCAGAGCCCAGTAGCAATTAACTGAGTCCTTCATCTTTAAAAGAGATGCAGTATGGTTCAGTGCCTCAAAAGCTGGGTCAAATCTATTGCAAATCTGAATCTGAGATTAAAGTCCATTTTGTGGCTATAGAAATGGCCACTGGGCCATCCACACCAGTCATGTGGACATGGAGGAAGCTAAAGTGACACCAAAATTCAGTGTATGGCTGGGCAGTAAAAGAGTAAGTCTGTGTCAAGCCACAACAGCTGGCAGAGACATGGACAAAACCAAGTATTTGGTAGCCATCAGAGTGTGTGACACAGGGTATAATAGTCTTACTGGAAAAAAACTTGAAAATTTCAGAAGTACTGAAGAATAAAAATTAGACTCATGGCTACTAGTAATGGAACTATGCTGCATTTGCTTTAACAAGAAAAAAATTGATGGCTAAATTGGTTAGCTGCTTTTACAAAGATGAAAAATTTAATTTAAAAGTTATTGATACTAGTGATGGCTAACAGGGAAAAGAGACTATGTTGATGCTGTGAAATGCATATTTTGGGTCAAATTCAGCATTGATACAGACAGATAAAACTTCCTAAGAGCTAAGGAAGATGCATTTCAAACTTCTGTTTTAGTTGTAAAAGGTGGTTTCCCTTGTGAGTGCAAATATCTTTTGTTTCAGCAAAATTTAAAACAAAATAAAGCAGGAAAAAAGACTGCTACACTATCTGGGGCTAATTTGTTGGATGAATTCTTCTGTTCATGTCACGTTTGATCTTGATTTGAGGTCTCTGTCCAATATGCTAGAGGATATTTACATTATTGAGCTGGGTAGTAGCGTGATGTCTGCACCCAACAGGAATACATGGTTATTGCTTCCCATAGAACATTCAGAGCACAACAGATAACAGCTCCTCAGGCAAGAGCACTGCAAAGATGGTTTATCCTAAAAGGCAGTGTGATTTCCCCCATTCCTTCACATAACCTCATGAAATATTCTTGTTGATAGTGGCCCACATCTCCCCACCAGGGTCTCTAGGGGCTCTTGGCACGTAGTCATCTTCTAAATCTCACAGATCATCCTTCATGTCTCACAAAAAATACAGTTGAAGTCCTCCTATGATGAAGTACTTGAATTGGAGAAATGTAATTTAGACAATCAATACATGGATATAGCAAACAAACAGCATTCAAGTGATATTTCTGAGATGTGTTTTTGTTTGGAGGACAGCTGGCTACCAAAGCCCAGAAAGGACACATGTAAACAATAATTTTGTCTATTGTGATATATTAATAAATATATTAGTAAATTAGTATATTAATATATGTATTAGTATGTGCTAATATATATACTAGTATATTAGTAAATTAGTATATTAGTAAATATACATTAATAAAGATATATTGTGATATTAGATAGTAAACAGTAGAGAACAATTACTAATTGAAAGTTGGGAGCTAAATGCAGCAACATGTAGTAACATCCAGTCCCATGTTCTGTCACTCAGTCATGTCAAGTAGAAACACTAAACCAGCTTCATGAAAGACAACATTAAATTGTGCTCCTTAGATGAGCATGAGATAGAAAAATGAGAAATGTGGAATAAAACCCCCAAATCAACATCAATATGGTCATATAATAAGCACTCCAGTACCTATAGTCACATGGAGGTCATACCTGAAGCTAAAGCTTAGCTGAAAACCAGATTATTTTAACCAGTTCTTGTAGTTATGTTGCCATAAGCTTGAAAAGGAAAGTTTTTACTTGTTTTGTTGTCTTATACAGATTGATGTTCCAGAAGAAGGCAACAGGAAAAAAATATCCTCTTCATCACAGTGTCTTAAGTGAGTCAGATAAATCTTATTTTCTTTCTCATCTTGATTTACTATCAAGTAAAAAGAAAACTAACTTTGTAGCAGATGTTACCTGCACTGAGGTTAATATGGTTAACAGCTTCTTCACCAAAATACATTAAAAAAAAAAAAATTAAGCTCTCAAAAGTGAAAGTTAATGGTGTTTTAGTAAGACTCATTCAGGTGAAAAAGCCTAAAAGCTCATTTAATGGCTTAAAAAAATGGGTATATCATTTTATCATTATAATAAATATCTTTAATATCTTGTGATAACTTTACATAGGTATAGTCCCCTTCACTCACTCTCCTTCCTATGAGCTGTAGTAGCATCTTCCATAATTTTGCACGAAAATTGGTTACAGAAACTGTGAACCAGTCTGATTAACTGCAGCAGCATTGCACACTCTGCTCTTTGCTCCCTGTGCTGTTACTTTCCTCCAGTATCCTCCTAAGATGTAACATGGGGGGGCTTCTACTCGTTTGAAAGAACAAGATAAAAGAATACAGAACATAACTGTTCTTTAAGGTTAGATTGATTTCTCTACTTAAAGTGTGTAACTCTATAGGTGAATTAAAGTTCCCTATGTCAAATTATCCCATGTATTTCAAGCACTTTTATTTCTGATATGCAGACATCTTGTATTAGATTTGTGGGCAAGGATCAATTTTTCATGAATTATATGATTTCATAATCATTCATTGCAGTAATAAATAGATCAATGTGATCATTCAGTTTGTCCTTCCCATAGAGCTTGGCTTGCCGTAAAAAAAAAAAAAAAAACAACTAATTTTAAAATTTGCTTTTTGAATTAAGAAAGAAACAGAAAATGAACGGAGAAGAGGGGTGGGAATCAAGCTTCTTACACTGGTTGTATGCTATGATCCTAAATAAAGAATTAAAGTCTATTATAACTTTTTTCCTAGCATATTTCTGATAAAAATATTCTTAGAGTAATTTCTTAAATTTATTGTAATAGTTTATGAAATTTTTACATCTATTTAAGTGAAGAAAAATTGTGTTTTCAATATAACACCAAATTATGTAAAGTTTACCAGACACACTGATGTTTTCTATCTTTGATATGTATTTTTTTCCTCACGCGTGGCATAGATTTTACAGAATAAAGTTTGCCAAAGTAGATAAAACGTAGCTTCTCCCTTTGAAATCTCCACATAGTTGGGACTTGGGACAAATACATAACATTCACCCCCTCCCCCTGTTTGACTGCATCTAAATTGGGTGCTATCTTATAAAAAAACCACCAGACTGAGCAAAAATATATCAGGACACTCACCTGGATATGAGTAAAAATCTAAAATGGTACAGGTAGCTCAGAAATAAAGTGGGGTTCTTTTGTTGTTGTTGTTTGGAGGAGAAATAGGGTCTCGTGCAAAATACTGCAAGAGCCAGAAACTGGGATGCTGAAGTTTTGTCCAGCTCCTCCAGATTCCATGCTCATCCTCCTCATAAGGCAGAGATGTGAACCAGGGCTAAACACCCCATTTTTTACTTGTTCTATATTCAGTGCATTCTGGTATCACTGCATTTTGCACAGTGCTGCCTTATTAAGTGGAAAATAGTAATTAATATCAATGTAAGTTTCTATTTTGTTTCTGCAGAGTCCCAAGATGTGTAGCACGATTTGAATATATTGGAGATCAGAAAGATGAACTCAGCTTTTCAGAAGGTGAAACAATTATCCTTAAAGAATATGTAAATGATGAATGGGCCAAAGGGGAGCTCCGAGGCACATCTGGAATTTTCCCCTTGAACTTTGTGGAAGTAATTGAAGATCTGCCTGGAACAGGTATAAATATATTTGAAAAAAAACTTTGAGAACATGGTTTTGTACTGCATGCATATAGGCAGCACATACGAGTGGAGTCCAAAAGGACAATGAAAGTGGGAAGGAAGCAGAAAAGAAGACAGATAAGAAAAAATCAAAAGGAATAGTTGGACTTCTTAAGAAGTTAATCTTAATAACACTGTGACTGTCTAAAATCTCTACCATTAATGACATTTCAAATAGTCATTGCTGCTGTTCTAAGTTGTCCTTTACTTATGTAGGTACAGCAGCAGCACTGAAGAACAAGGCTGAGGTTTCCTCTTCCCTTCCTCAGGTAATAAAATGTTATAGGTGAGGGTCAGAATTTACATAGCAGTTTCAGGTTTACACAGGTTTTCTATTATAATGCAGATTAGCTGCACAATGTAATGCAACTGCCACAACACACAGTGCTGCATGGTCACATCTTGAATTCTGTCAGCTGCCCTAAACTGATTGAATTTATAGCTTCTGGCAAATTAACTTAAGCAAATTTTTATCATTTGTGCCTAAGCAAACTCTTTAGTTCTATTTTAAGTATTGCTGCAGTGCCCTAATTTTGAATATATTAATCCTGTCTCTTGCCTCCAGTGATAAAAAGGAATGCATCTGAGCCTAGATAAAATTCTGCAGTAATTGCTGAAATGCCATTCTAGTCTACATCTGCAGTGGCACTATTGTATGAGAGAAAGTCAGGACACCTGTGTTCTGTACAGCTGCTTTCACCAGCATCCATCAGCTTATGGCTCCATTAACACTTCTAAAATTAATTCATTTCTTCTGTTCACTCAAATAGAACAACAGACGCCCAGAAGAGTGGTGTGAAGCACTTCACGATTTTACAGCAGAAACCAAAGATGATTTATCCTTTAAAAAGGGAGACTACATCCAAATACTGGAACAAGTAGATTCAGAGTGGTACAAAGGAAGACTGAATGAAAAGGAAGGGATTTTCCCAGTTGTTTTTGTTCAGACCTGTTCAGGTACAGTGTTCCTACTAATCAGCAATTAATTATTCCTTGGGTTGTGACAGGCATGACAGACTTCTTGGAGAACCCAACCACCACCAGAGTTTTTAATATTCTAAAGCTAAAGGAGGTGTTGAACCACCCTCTCTAATGATGGCAATATAATGCTCTAGTCACTAATATCAGCTAGATACTCTTTGTCAGGTTCAGGTGTGGTTTGAGCACAGGCAAACAGAACTATGAGCTTCCTTTAGTAGTTTTCAGGGGTACAGAAGCTGGGGTGGGGGTTAGTGGGGAAGCCAGGTTCTCCCTCAGCTGAAGAGAAGCTCTGCAGAACAGCTCAAGAGCTGGTAGAACTGTAAATAACTACAATTGCTGTATTTTGGCACAGAACCATTTTAATACCCTTGGTGAAGCAAGGAATGAACACTGCTTAGTTTCCCCAAGCTTGTTTGGTCCCCAAATCAATGCAGTCAAAACCTTCACAGACTACAAAGAGAATCACAATTTTCCTCACAGTTTTTGCAAGTAAAACCACAAGTGAGAGGTGACAGGAAATAAATTCCACCTAACTGGCAAATAACACACACCAGATGCCACTTCACCTCCAAGTACAAAGAGGAAAAGACAGCTTTTATTAGATATCACCATTGGAAAGTTCAAGTAAGTGAACTTTAAATCTAGTCCTCTTAGAAGCAGCACCAGGAAAATGTGTAAAATGAAGTGGTGTCAGCAGGACACTGAATTTGCTAAGTAGCAATTGAAATAACATCTGGATATTTTTCTCCACTAGTGGGGATAAAACAAGAATGACAGGAAGCTTCTCCAAAAACAGAGATCTATTTCACTTCAATCCAAATAACTTGTCTTGTCTGTGTTCTGCAGCCAGGGCAGAGCTGCCACAGTCTGTAGGAGAGAAGAAAGGAAAAGCCAAAGCTCTTTATGATTTTCATGGAGAAAATGAAGATGAGCTTTCCTTCAAAGTAAGTACCTATCTCAGCCCCATTTTCCAAAAGGTCTTATGGTCCCAAGGAATGCAGAAACTCAGGATTTCTCCACTGTGAAAATAGGCTTAGAATAAAAGAAAATCAAGCACATAATATCTATGCCTATTCTAATTCATTTGATAAATGGCCACTCCAAAAAAATTTTTGCCCTTCTCACTTCTGTTTCATATTGGCAAAATCTTCACTGAAGACACTGAAAAGAGGGCAAGAATTGCAAAATTCCTTTGTGTTCCTAAGCATGACAAGACAGTTACCCCATTTTGCAGTACATTCAGTTCTTGGTAAGTTACTGCAGCCAATGGAGCCTGTCTTTTAACTTGGAGGACAGCAAGGAGTGGCAGTAGTGCCAGTGCTACAGCAGTGAGATGCCTCTAAGGGATACATAGTACAGCAAAATCTAACAGTTTTACAGTGCAATACGTAGTTGCCATGGCAGTAAGGGGAGAAATTAAATACTTGCTGGATGCCTAGATAACATTAGGAAGCATGAACAAGAAACAGTGTGCCCCAGCAGGTTCAGAGTCCTGATTTAGGTAACTGTCCTCAAAAGCAAATTTCCAAGTAACAGCAGGCCCAAAATTGTGTTTATCTGCTGGAACACCTTATTTTTTTCTTCCTAAAGCTACCAAAGTAATTAGTTTTAGCATTAGCAGCTTTCAAAGCTGAAAGAATAGATATTCTAGAAAGCCAAAAAGGGGAACGAAGGTACTATAGGAAAGGCCAAGACATCATTTCAGGTGAAGGGTGTCACATGGGAAGGTGAAAACAAGAACAAAGACCACACAGAGGAGCTGCAGTATGTTGAAATGCCACATGGAGCATATTTGATTGTTTTCTTTTTAAGAAAAGGAAAGTTTCCAAAGGAAAGAGGAAGGTGCTAAAAAATATTAGGACTAAATTGAAAAAAAAAATTTGAAATTATTTGAAGAAACCCTCGTAACAGAGCAAGGAAACACACACAAATAAGAAGTGAGGCAGGGGGGCTGTGAGCCAGCTCTCTAGCACACCTGCCTACCTGGAGAGCTTAAACAACGCAAGAAATTATCCAGCAGTGCCATTTTGTCCTGTTGGAAGGTGGTGATTTTTCAGCATAGTCAAGTATTTACCCTAAGAAAAGCTTCAGCTGGTGCTAGCAAACAATCTGAAAGAGATGTAACCAAAAGAGGAGATTGGCCACATCCTACTTTTCTTCTATTTGATTGATATTGCTTCTGAATAACATCAGCTATGCATGCATTAATGTTAAGCTGTACTGCTTGATTTCTCTTACAGGCAGGTGATGTGATAACAGAGCTGGAATCTGTAGATGAAGACTGGATGAGTGGAGAGATACAAGGAAAGTCTGGGATATTTCCTAAGAACTTTGTTCAGATTTTAAAAACACCATGAAGTGTTGCCTCTCTTTGTACTCCCTGCACCTGGGAGAGAATGTTTTCTATCCTAAAGGCACAGAAAGACATCCAACGTGTTTTGACTATCAATGTTTTGCACTACTTTTTCTAGACAGTCATACTAGTATCTCAAAGTCAAATAAGAAAATTTTAGTCTTTTGTGACAGTGTATGTAGTTATGCTTCATGAATGCTCTGAGAGCAAATACAAGCAGAATTTTTAGCAGTTTTCAACGAAGGAAATACTTTGGTGCAACACCATTTTAACTTAAATAGCGTTCCAGTATGTTTACTATCTGGTATTACATTTATCATGCACAAAGTCTGCATAAATAAAGCTTCTATGGGCTTCTTTAAAACCTTTTTAAAATCCAAGTGTTTTAAAGATATAACTACAGCCCTCTGTGTGTAGATCAAATTTGATATTCAGGTTTCATCACTGCTTGAGTTCCACATTAGCAGTAGAATCAACTTCTTTTATGACTTTTAGGATAAGGAAGATAACTGATATTTCATAGTTTAAAAATTGATACTGGTAAGAGGGAAAACTCAGAAGGCAATCCTTGTGTAGTATTCTTCTATTCTTAGCTCAAGCTGCTCATACAGGAAGAACACAAAAGTAGTATTTTGCCTCTTAATAAATAATGGTCCAACTGGTAGGAATCATCTTAGATCTGCCTCCCTCCCCCTCATGTTTTCCAGATATAGGTTTAGATTTTTCTACTGCCCACAGTCCTTCAACCCCCCTCTTTTCCCAGCTGAAGTTAGTTGTGACAGACAGCATTTACTGAGCTTTCTCAGATCCCCTCTGTGCAGTAGCTGCACTATTCCAACTATTTGCCCCTCCACCCCCTTCCTGTAAGTGGAAAGCCAATCTTCACTCTGTCTGCATTTCATTTGTCACTCAAGCACTGGAACATACTTCAGTAACACTATTCCTATCCTTAACATGAAGAATATTACACAGCCTTGGTTTTAGCTTTCAGCAGACACAGGATTAATTTTCAGTTTGTTACCATGTACCAGCTATACTGAGCATCATTATAAATGGTCTTTTGAGGCTGAAAGAAAAACACACCCAGCAAGAGGGTACTTCAAGAAGCTCTAACAAAAGCATTTAGTTAAAAAAAAATCGGCTGCAACTTGAACAACAAACAGACAAATATGTCTAAGATAGACATGACTGAGGTTGCTTCGAATTATAGGAACTTCTGGTAGCGAGTTCTTTTTTGCAACACTTGGCTTGCAAAAAAAAAAACAACAAACCACCAAAAACTAAATGCATCTTGCATTAACATTGCAAATGCTAACTTCTTCATCAGACTGCTGCAGTTGGCTCTTTCATTGCTGACAGTGCTCTGTCAACTTTCGTATTAATAATAAGAAGAAACTAGGACGTTGTTAGCACAAGTCTTTACTTCAGAGAGATGCAGGTCACTAGGTATGAAGATACCCTTACAAGACTTTTTTTTTTTTCTGAGTCTGGAAGTTTAGATTGAGAAAAAACAACAACAAAAAAACCCAAAACCAAAAACAACAAAAAAATCCCCACAAAACAAAAAAAAGGCCAATGTTTGAGTGGCAGATGGAGACTGGAAGCTAGAATCACCACCAGCCTTGAGATAGTTTTGTCATCTGCCTGCCTACAACTTATCAATAGAAGGTCCAAGTGTTAGGGCAACAAATAACGATTGCCACAGAAGATCAGGGAGCACCTGAATTGGTGTCCAAGCAAGGGTGGTCCTCCCATCCCCAGGCACTGCACTCTCATTACCATCAGAGCAAGCAGAAACAAGCTTAGGGTCAAACTGAACTGAAGGACTGTCCCATAGCAGGGAAGGGGTCACCCCATGGCAGACTGCAGCTCACCTGAGGGGAGCCCCAGGAATGTGCAGCACAGACATGAGATCCTTGGCACCATTTTGCTCTGCAGTCACTGTTATGCCACAGTCATTGCAGGTACAGACCCAGGAGTCTCTCGGTTTTTTTTTTTTCCATTAGAAGCTTCGTGAAGTGTTGTGTATTTTAACTGTGCCAATACTGTTCATGCATCTGGAAGATGAAGATCACACAAAGTTTTAATGAGCTGAGAACTGGATTTCTACTTTCACTGAAGGGTTGAACAAAAATAAATTGTATGCTATTCTAGGAAGATGGAAACAACTGTTTATGCAGCTATGATTTAGTTTTACCATCCCCAACACACCCACCTGCAGCTCCTGTCGAATCAAGCTTAAGTCCACCTTCCAGGACAACCCTTCCCACACTCCAAGCTCTCCTGCCAGGAGAGGCCAAAGCTTCTTGTTGGTTATCCCAAATAAATACACAGATAGCATTCCTGACTCCTGCAAGCCTCACTAGAGACTTTCCAACCCTAAAATTTCAGTGAACCACCCTATTTTAAAGGCTTCTTCCACCATGGCCTGTGCCAACACAATTCCTGAATCTCCAGTGAGCAAGGCAGGGGGAGAACAGCATGACCAAGCAAACACCATATCAACAGGTCCTCCAAAGACATAACACACCATTATCTAAAGTGTATGTTGTTTACTTACTGTTTGTCTGGCAGTTTTATAAGATTTTGATACAATCTTGAATGTAGAACTGAATTTTTGTATTTTTTTCAATTTCCTCATCCCCGTTTTTATACCTATGTATTGACCAGTTGTTTTTGTAACTTCCACTGAATGTTTAAAGTCAGTGCCTGTCGTTAGGTAAAACCACTCTGCTTTATTTTAATCATCTCCTCCCTATCATACAGGGCAGGAAGAGCAGCAAAGCCTTATATTCAAAGCAAGGAGTGCCATCTAAAGGCTTCCTGCATTATTGCAGGCACAAAAACAACACTGAAACAAGTTAGATGCTTGGCTTTTATAGGAAGGGATGTTCTTAAGTCCTGATATCCAGTATCACCATGAAACTGCATATAGATCATCAAATTCCGAAGGTGTACAGTTTATAATTTGAAAAAACAAAAACCAAAACCAAAAACTGGGAATGAGGTAGAGTGCAAATCCAAACTTCAGTATTGTAGCAAATTGCAGCTGTATCCTTAAAATTCAGCTACGACCCCACACAAGTAGGATAATTAGAGACTGGTTTATCAAAACATTTTCATTTTGACCTATCCTCTTGAAATATCTTCAGGAAGACATCTTTGTTCTGTGTACAATTAACAGTGTCCTAAATAAATCTTTGTTAAGTCCAGTAAGTTTGTTATGGTACCTGTGTAAATTAAGAATGTATTTAACCAATAAATTTTTATAATTAAGTCATGATTGCATTTTTGTCTTAAGTTGTGGAGAGCTGACCTCTCCACTCAAGCAGAAAGTCTCACTCTGCATTTAACCCAAAAGCAAGAGACAGACCCCAAACTTTACAAGCAGCCTGAACCCCTCAAGGGGATCCTGTTGGCTTTAACATGGTTCATTCAAGGCTTCACTCAGGTACCTTTCACACTTGGCACCTGCAGCATTGGTGGCACTGGTACTGCACAAGGCTGTGCTCTGGCAAGATCACTTGTCAGGAAGACGTGGGCTGAGCCTGAGCTCATCAGCAATTCTACACATACTTCAAGTGTGCTCTGCTGATTGCTGCTATTCACACATCACAATTTTTCAGCTGATTTCATCTTTTGTACACAAAATTTAGAGGATGCACAACATTTTCCTTCCTGCTTACTTTCCTCCCTCGGAAGTAACTTTGTGAAGCATACGTCTACCCACAGCCCCTGGGTGCTAATGCCAGAGCTCTACTCTTCAAAACACCAGACCAAAACAGCATGAAACAGTATGATTTTTAACTGAAAAAAGAAATTCTTTCCCCAAATGCTCTTGCACTGGCCTTCTGCAACATACTCCTCAGGAGTATAACTGAAGGAAAAATTAATGGGATAAATGACATTCACGTTTTCAGAGATGACACCTTAGGATGTATTAACTCTGAATACAGAGTACAGTTGCACTGCAGTGCCTTACAAGTTGTGGGGTGAAATTCTTGCCCAGGAGAGAAAATGCAGACCACACACCCATGACCAAAAAAACTCTTTGACAGATACTACTCTAAAGACAGACAGGCACTGAATATATGCACATTAATATGTACATACACACCTACATGGAAAACTCGAGGTTCAAGGATTCTCAACCTCAACACAGTTGCCCTAAATCATGAGTGAAAAGTTTGTATCATTTATTGGAGACGCAAAGGGATCTTTGTTGCAATTTATGGCTTCGAAAGTTTGGCTGGGACTTTGGAGAAGAATGAATCCTGCCTCCTGAGCAGTAGGTGCTTTGCAGAGCTTGGCTGATGGCCACTGACAACACAGCTTCCATAGTACAGGTAAGAAGAGCAAGGCCTAAGGATCAAAAGAAATTTAATTCCTTAGCTGTTTCAGCATCCTGGAAGTTCTGAGCACTTTTATCCTTCAGCTGCACAAAGTGGAGAAAGCAGAGCAGGTAGGCCTGTGCTTATAGTCAGGTAACTGCATTGGATTGTAAGTCATGGTATACTCCAAGTATCATCCCCTATATATTAAAATTGAACTTTGAATTGCAGCATGAAATCAGATCACCTACAGCCTTCTCATTAAACAGCTGAAGAACACCCTTTTAATTTTGCATATTACTTGCTACAAACACAAGTTGTCAACTCGGAGGTGAAAATCCCTGACACAGAAAAGCACAGCCCTCACGGTAGCTTTTTGCCCCCCCTCTACCTCTGTTGCAACACTAACATTTCATGGCATTCCTGCATTTCTTGTCCTGAGCTCTTTCACAGCTGACTGCAAGAGCCACCACCACTATCTCAGTGGCCTCCCCCAAGAGGTCAGTATCATTGTGTTCTCAGTTACACACGTACACATAGTTTAAAAGCACAAAGTTTAGGTCTGTTGCCCAGCTCTAAACAACACATGCTGGTATTGCAAAGTACTCCTTGCTTTTAGACAGAAGAACAATTCTTAAGCTGATGTAACACAAGCAAAAATCAGACATTATCAGATAACATGAAGCTCCTTGCTGAGTAATTCTAAGTGCTTTATTTTCAGAACACAGACCACCACCCTTTTACGATAGATTTTTCTTCCCCCTGAAGTTCCACTAGTTTTTCAACTGGGATTAGTTACCTTTTCAGTCCTGTTAGAGGTTAATAAAACTAATACAACCCCACTCTTGAGCACGTTCTGCATTTCTACACTGCTGAGAACTAACACTGCCTCCGTAAGCAATATTACAAAGTGCTTTTAGTACCTTTCCAGTATCAGAGACCAAATCTATCCCTTGAGAGGGCACATCAAATAAATTACCACATATATTAAACATGCACATTTCTAACTCCCAAGAAGTAGTCTGATAAATCCCTACGACTTTCTTACAATAAAAAAAAATTCTGAAATGGTTAAGTTTCCCTGTATGGCACCCCATTTGTACTGCAGTGCTCTCCTCTTTGAAGCACACATTACTAAAAGAAGCAGCTATAACCTCTGCACAAACCTGCAAATTTTGCGAGAACCAAAATTACTGAGAAAAAAACACACATGCAGAATCCTTGGTGATGCACTTCAGAACACCACTTTTCAAAAAGGACAAACCTCCTTCTTTCCAGCCATCTCACAACACCAATCATGAAAAACAGTCTCCAAAACAAGTAATTTTTTCCTTTTTAAAAAAAAAACAAGGCAATAGGTTTACCTTATTTAAACCATATTCACATATCCAATACCAATGTTGTCCAGCAGCAATACAGGCAACCAAACACCAGTTCTGTATATTAAACCTTTTATTTTTAACCAATTCTTAGTTTCAGACAGACTCCTGCACAGGTGGCTCATATCCATCAGCTCGCTCCACTTTAGTGCCTGCCTCATCCCCAGAAGGTTTTCCAGCACCACCACCTTCACCATGCAGTTCCATCAGCTTGCCCACTAAAAAAGAAGTATTGCAGTGAGAGATGCACCTTTTTAAGGATCTGAATTTGTCATCACATACACATTAAGCCACCAGAACATTTAATGCAGGTATGACCAAGTCCATTCCTGAAAACTCATGCAAGAAGATGCTGCTGCATAACTGAGGGACAAAAACAAGCAATGAAACAAGAGCTACACAAAGACATCGCAAATTAAACTTTTTTTTTTTTTTTTTTAAAGAGGCGAGTCAGGAACCTATTACTGCATCAGATGGGAATGTCAGAAAAATGGGAAAATAGAATCATTCCATGTCATCTGGGACCGAAACATTTTGTCATCATTCATTCCCAAGCCAAAGCCTTTAAACATACAGCAGTGGTCTCAGATAAGGAACCAAAAAAAGTTCAAGCTGATCGATCACTGCTGTGTCAGACTAGAGGGAGAAGCCTTCTAACTACTACAGCTCTGTAAAGTTATGATGCTGCTTTATCACATTTACCCAACAGTAAATGCATTTTAAAGTAATGGCTTCCCCACATGCTCCTCTAAGAACACATACAGCTTGCCATAGTTGACTTACACTCAAACTTGGGCTTCTTCAGCATCTTAACCTTGCGGACATAGACATCATGAAGGGGGTAAATGGACTGACATGCCTTCTCTATGTCTTTGCCAATGCTGTCTGGAATCCTGAGAAATCAGAGAAGACAGCAGTACCAAAACATTAAAAATTGTCCCTGCTTCTTAATCAGCAAGACAGGCTTGAAGTAATTCTTCAGAATACACAAAACAGAAGTTTGTGCCACCTTCATTTGCTGACAATTTCCTTCAAGTACATTGAGAGTAGAAGACATACTCTCCTTGCAATGCAAGCCTGCTCCTTTTGAGAGCAAATCTGCAATCAGACTTTGGAACCAAACACCACACTTTGGAAAACTCAATCCTAGCAGAAGATCCTGCAACAGTCACAGCCTCAGCTGATCATAATTACAATTTTAGTCTGTAGAAACATGAATGCAGTATCTCTGGAGCACCCAATTTTACATTTATGCAAGCATGATGGCTGATAGAAGTCAAACATAATGCAGAGACCCCAGGAGTATTCATAGGAAATGACACGTTAGCTTTTACCTGAGAGACTTTGCCTGCTGTCTCTGCAGAACAGTAAGCAAAGCACCAGCATTCTGCAAGTGTCTGGTAACAACTGACCAACAAACAACTATTTAAATGCAGGGAAGAAAAAAATAAAACACAGCCAATGCTTACAGCTTATTGACAACTTCTTTCAGGTCATTGGTCTGGACCTCTCGGGTCATGATTTCCATCATTTTCCTGCGAATCTGCCGAACCTGCTGGTGCTGGGCATACGAAGTCTTGCGGATTTGGTTATTGCGCTTCTTCGTAAACCCCACGCAGAAGAGGCGCAGGAGGTAACCATCCGTGGTTTTGACATCTACGTGGGCTTCAATCATGGTCTGAAAGAGAAAAGCTCGTCAGCCTTCATTCAACACGACAGGCTGGCTTCTCCCAGCCATCCACCCGAGATGCAGGTGTGGCTGACCCCACTTCAAACACAGCTTTGCAGTGGTTCTCTCCTTTCCTAAAGGAGGCAACAAGAAGGCAGACCTGGCTCTTTACACACCTGCCACTTTTTGACCATGGAGCACATTTTATCCCGGGTGAGGTCCATTCCATGGAAGTTGGTCAGGCAATTTTTGCCCTGAACGTCCTCAGTTATCAGCTTGAACTTGCGGAAGGCAACCTCATCGTTTTGCAGATCAGCCAGACTCACTTCAAACACACGGCCCTTCAGTCCGTCAGAGGCGATCTCTGTGTTATTAAACAAAATCAAGCACCTTTCATATACATTACAGAAGGATTACTCACATCACAGACTGAACTTCATAGAATTATAGAATTGGCTGGGTTGGAAGGGACCTCAGAGATCATCAAGTCCAACCCTTGATCCACTACCGCTGTGGTTCCCAGCCCATGGCACTGAGTGCCACATCCAGTCTCTTTTTAAATATCTCCAGGGATGGAGAATCCACTACTTCCCTGGGCAGCCCATTCCAATGTCTGATCACCCTCTCCATAAAGAAATTCTTTCTAATATCCAACCTAAACCTCCCCTGGCACAACTTGAGTCCATGCCCTCTTGTCTTGCTGATAGTTGCCTGGGAAAAGAGCCCAACCCCCCCTGGCTCCAGCCTCCTTTCAGGGAGTTGTAGAGAGCGATGAGGTCTCCCCTGAGCCTCCTCTTCTCCAGGCTGAACACCCCCAGCTCCCTCAGCCTCTCCTCACAGGACTTGTGCTGGATCCCTTCACCAGCCTGGTTGCCCTCCTTTGGACCTGCTCCAGGACCTCAATCTCCTTCCTGAACTGAGGGGCCCAGAACTGGACACAGGACTCGAGCTGTGGCCTCACCAGGGCTGAGTACAGGGGCAGAATCCCTTCCCTGGACCTGCTGGCCACGCTGTTCCTGAGCCAGGCCAGGATGCCATTGGCCTTCTTGGCCACCTGGGCACACTGCTGGCTCCTGTTCATGTGCCATTTGATATTTCCTAATAGTAGATGATGCCACCAATTTCAGAGCTCTCAAGTTGATGTGTCTCTTGAACAAGGTTAAAATCAACTCATGGAAGTATATTGTGTATTTTGGTAAATTGTGAGGTAAAGATCATTGTATGAAATCATCAGCACAAATGCCAGTATACTGCAACACCAGTACAAATAGTATTTTTTTTAAGTACAAAGGGTTACAAAATATTGGCAAATTATGAACAATAATGACAAGCTAAACAAGTAGTTCTGCATATGCTCAGCAGAAATAAAGCAGTAACATACACTGAAATACCTGTGTCATGCTTGGTTTATGCCCCTCATCTTACTTCTTTCACATGTATACAGGACAGAATTAACAAGCTTTGTAACTAAGTACAACCAGAACAGTGTAATACAACCTGTTGAGCCATTCTACACAGCTTCAGAAAATACTGTTACCTCTACCTGGCTCCCCCCAGCATTCCTAAAGGCATCCTTTTCCTAAGGTGTCCCAGGTCACATAAAATATCTCCTGATGCTTCTACATGTCCTCCCACCAAGTTAGCAATTCTCACTTTAGCAGAGATCTCTTTACCCAAAAGCTTCAAATTTCAGTCCCTTCTAACACGACTGCCTTTATGATGCTATTATGACCCAGGTGTCCTGTAACACTGTCTCCACATCTCCACCTGTGATAATCAGCACGACTGTTTAATTCTTAACTTTCCTCATATCCATCAGGCTACCACAAGAGCATTTTTTTTAGAAACTTCAGACACACCTTTCCATACCACATTCCTGGTTTGGTACTCCTGAACAAGAATCACACTATATTCCCTGAAAACAAGCTTTTACTTAAACAACTCTGTCAACTTGACTAAACTCATTCAAATCAAGCAATTAAATTAAAGCCCCCTTTTTTAACTTCCAGTTTTGTAAAACTATAAGCAAAAAGTATGTATCAGCGTTCTTTGATGGAATCTCCTTTGGCACTGGTACATGGAACAAATACATCTCCACCCCACTATGCAGTAACACTGCATAAAACCCCACTACTCACTAGTTCCTTGAGTCCTGGTGACAAGTGTCTTCCCAATGTTTCGGATATTAAACATTGCTGGTGCTTTGACATCATACCAGTCCTTCTTGGAGAAAGGATCGACCCTTAATTCAAATAAATCAGAAATTATTTTTTACAGATTAAGGCGAGCTGCAGTATGAACTTCCTCCCCTTATGCTTTGTGAAATGGGAGATGCGAACGTCAAAACTTTACCAAATTTAACACTAACAGGTTGTCAAACATGTGAATACAGGCAATCAATAGTGCACATTACAGTGAAGCTGGCATTTACTTCGAAAGAATTGCAACCAACTGCCGAAACACACAGCTGGCAAAAAACTGTGAGGCACTACAGGGCAGGCTACCGCTCTAGAGCGGTACAAGCGATGCACTGAGTACATAACCTCCCCCTGAAGCTGCACCGAGTGCCTCACATCCCCACGAAGGACAGGGAACTGCTTGAGAGAGTCCAGCACAGAGCCACCAAGATGATGAAGGGAGTGGAACATCTCCCTGATGAGGAAAGGCTGAGGGAGCTGGGGCTCTGCAGCTTGGAGAAGAGGAGGATGAGGGGTGACCTCATTAATGTTTATAAATATGAACGACTTCAGGAGCTAAAAGGCCTCAGACACAATGACGTTCGCACGGACACCACCCGGGAAGCCCCGCTTCTACGGCCAGCAAACTAGGCCGGGCCCTCCAGCCTGCAGGCCTAGAGCCGGCCCTGCCGCCCGACAGGCCGCCGAACGCTCCCCTTCCCAAGGCCACGGCAGCGGTGGGCAGAGGCGGAAAGCGCAGCTCACCCGGGACCCGCTATCTCCGGGGGCCGCCGCCATCTCCGGGGGCCGCCGCCCCCAACCTCTTCCCGGGCCCTCCCCACCCGCAGCCACGCAGCCCGACCCGCGCCCAGAGGAGGCCCGCTCCGGTCGGACCTCCGCCATCCACCCTCCATCCACGGCATCCTGCCGCCGAGGCACCTTTCCCGGCTCTCCGGGGTCCCGTCCCCTCCTCTCCCAGCCGCCCTTACACTTTTTTCTTGGCGCCTTTCTTGCCGCCTTTGGTGAGCCGCTTGTTCTTGCCGACCGCCATGGTCCCTCCCCGCCGACGAAAAGGACGGAAGCGGCCGCTCGCGCGAGATTCTACGAGACCGGGGCTGGCGCGAGAAGTGAGGGCAGCGGCAACGCTCTCGCGAGAACAGAACCTCAGCCCGCCGGGGGATGGCGGCCGCGCCGGAACGTACCACCGGGTGGACGGAACCAACGGCGCGGAGGGGTGGGGGGGGGCTGACCGTCCCGCTATGATACCCTCGTGTTTAAGGGAGGAAGAAAGAAATGAAAATACTTTAAAAAAAAATAAAAAATTAAAGCACATAAAAATCATCGCCTTGTGTTTCCGTTACGCAGCACCACCCACTGATAGAGGTTGGGGGCTGAGTGCTTGGAGAGCAGGGAAGGGGAAAGGGACCTGGGGGTGCTGGTGGATGGCAGGATGCCCATGAGCCAGCAATGTGCCCTTGTGGCCAAGAAGGCCAATGGCACCTGGGGTGCATTAGAAGGGGGTGGTCAGTATGTCGGGAGAGGTTCTCCTGCCCCTCTGCTCTGCCCTGGTGAGGCCACTTCTGGAGTATTGTGTCCAGTTCTGGGCCCCTCAGCTCCAGAAGGACAGGGAAGTGCTTGAGAGAGTCCAGCACAGAGCCACCAAGATGATGAAGGGAGGGGAACATCTCCCTGATGAGGAAAGGCTGAGGGAGCTGGGGCTCTGCAGCTTGGAGAAGAGGAGAATGAGGGGTGACCTCATTAATGTTTATAAATATGTAAAGGGAGAGAGCCAGGAGGATGGTGCCAGGCTCTTCTCAGTGATGTCCAATGACAGGAGAAGAGGCAAGGGATATAAACTTGAGCATGAGAGGTTCCATATAAATACAAGGAAAAAAAATCTTCACTGTGAGGGTGACAGAGCACTGGCACAGGCTGCCCAGGGAGGTTGTGGAGTCTCCTTCCCTGGAGACATTCAAATCCCACCTGGACACGTTCCTGTGTGACCTCCTGTAGGTGACCCTGCTCTGGCAGGGGGTTGGTCTCAGTGATCTTTTGAGGTCCCTTCCAATCCCTAACTTTCTGTGATTCTGTGAAGACCACCAAAGACAAACACCCCCGCCAACAAAGAATGCAAATATTTCCAGGGAACAAGCTAAATATGACACTTAGTTCCAGGAAATCTGATGTTTATCACAATGGGTTTGTAACATGAGTTATGTATGTATAGAACTCATTGTGATTGAACACGCCATCCCAGCTCCATCGGGTCCCATCCAGAGGGTCTGGAGAAGACCCTCTGTTGCTGGGCTCATCTGTAACATACAGTGTCTTTGGGAAGGGTGCCCTGGCATGTGGATCAACCTGTTGATCATGAACATTGGGACTGCTGCACTTGTAGCATGTGGTGAGCCACAGCACAGTCAGCCTTGGCAAGCACAGACCTCTGGCACGAGATTTAGTTGCTACCTATGATTTCCTTGAAATGTTACAGTTTACTCACTATCTGTAGTCTTCTTCTGCCTTACTAAAGCTTTTCTTAAGCTAATTGTTGCAAGACTTTCTTGTTGAGATCCAGAAAGAGCCCTGCTCATGATTTTCTTAAAAACCATAGAGATGTCACCACAGTCCAGGACAGGGCACTCTCCACCTTCATCATGGCCAGCTTTAGACCTTTTCCAGATCTTTTGGGAAAGGACCAAGCCTACTCCAGGCTGAAGGACATGGTGGACCTGGGACAGACAAGGGACATCTCTTTGATGTCCTTGGGGACAAGTAGAATGGGTCTGATGGTTACACACACTCAAAGGGTGCATCTCTCAGCCCATGGTTCCAGTGTTGAGTCTCGTTCATAGAGTGTCAGCCTCTGGTGTCATTTCTCATCCTTGAATCACTGGTGGGACCAAACTTGGTTGCTTATGCAGAAGAAGGGCAGCTGAGGGCTTCTCTCCACTTTCTCCCTCTTCCTTCATTCGCCACTTCTCGTCAGTCTCTATAATGCTTTTGAAGAGGAGGATGCACCCAGTGGTCACAGCCTCTGCTGGGAACTGAGTGCCTCTTCTTCTGGAGGAGACAAGTTCTTCTTGGGGCTCTGGCAGGTCCTCCCTGATGAGGGAAAGGGTGGGTTTTTGAAGGTTTCAGGCTGGCTTCTGTCTCTTTGCTTGTCTGTGCCTCAGCAGGGCAGCTGGGAGCATGTGAGGTAGTGGTGGGGCAAAACACATCCTGGCACTTCCCAGGGGGATGGATTTGCCTGGAGGAGGACACAGGGGGAGGGATCACACAGCTCCTGAAGAAACGCCAGGCAGCTGTGGACACAACACATCACCCAAGAGGAGCAAGAGGGTTTGTCAGGTGCCTCAGAGGTGATGTGGACATCCTGCCTGCCTCCCAGGGAACGAGGTGTCTTGCCCTGCCACCTGCTTGTCCTGATCCCCACAGAACAAGTGGCCCAGGCCAGGATGCATGGGTCCAAGGCAACACGGACAGGGGCACCTAAGGGGATGAGCGCAGACAGACACGTGGTTTGTTAATGACTACCTAATGACCTTGAGGAGGCCACAAGGGCCTCCTGGACCTTGCTTTTTGCCCTGCTCCTCCTCCTGGATCCTTGCCCATTTGGCCCAGCTGGGGACAGTATAAAAGAGGCAGAGAAGAGTGAGAGGGATCCTGGAAACCCGAAGGCCATAAGGGAAACTGAGGCACACACACAGGTGCGGGTGAGGGATGTGTAGGGGTGTCTGTGGGAGGGGACTTGTGAGTACTCAAGCATGCAGTGGGGTAGGGAGGATATTCAGGGAATCCAGGTGTTGGGACAGGTGGTGCATCTACAGGGGACTCAGGGGCCTGGGGGTGAGTGGGGTGTGGGGGGGTGTTCCATAGGGAACTCAGACTTCTGGGGGGCACAGAACTATAGGAGACCCAGGTGTCCACGGGGTGTTCTGTAGGAGACCCAGGCATCCAGGTGGGATCCACAGATAGCCCGTGTGTTTGGGGTAGGGGGGGCGTTTGTGTCCCTGTACATTTAGAAGATTTGAAAGTGACCTGGGTTGTCTGGGACAGGGAATCGAGGAATCAAGGAATAGGATTATAGAGGAATCGAGCGTTCAGGGTGGGGGTTTCCAACAGGGGAGAGAAGTCCAGATGGCCTTGACGTTGCTTTCCGCAGGTGACCATGTCAGGCTGGACCCTGTGCGTGGTCCTGGTGCTGGCAGCGCTGCCGGGGGCGGCGTGTGAGACCCGCTACGAGAAGTTCCTGCGGCAGCACGTGGACCACCCCCGGACATCCACGCTCTCTGCCCACCGCTACTGCGAGACCATGCTTGCCCGCCGGCAGGTGACAGCCCCGGGGAGGCCCTGCAAGCCCTCCAACACCTTCGTGCACGCACCCCCCGAGGAGCTGACGGCTGCCTGCGCCCAAACGCCCGACGCAATGGGGTTCCAGAGCACCCCCACAGCCATGAGCCTCACGGCCTGCCGCGCGCGGGGGGGGAGCACTCGCCCCCCTTGTGCCTACCGGGCCCGGCAGCTCCAGCACCATGTGCGTGTCTCCTGCCTGAATGGGCTGCCCGTGCACCTCGCTGGCACCTATGCACCCCCGCAGTGAGGCTGGACACGGGTATGCATTAGCCCTCCCCCTTGCCTGGGTTGGGGGGGGGTCTCAAGTTAGGGGCTGCAATAAAGGAAGTGCCACAGGCCTGGGCGCCAGCATCGGCTTCTGGGGGGAACTTGCGATCTTGCCCTTCTTTGGGGTGCCTCTGAACTCCCTCGGGTGCCCCTAAGCCAGTCCAAGATGGACCTGTCCCCTCCTATACTTCATCAAACCCTGGGTGTCCCATAGCACCTCTGAGCTCTCCTGTGTCCCTCATGGCTCCCCCCGTGTCCTTTTCTTGGATCCTTTCCATGATCCCTCTTCTTTCCAGATGCTGCACAACTGCCTTGGGCGCCCCATAGCCCCCTAAGGGTTCCTCTGCACCCCTGGATGTGCGTCCGACTCTCTCCCTCTGACATCCTGACCTTTGGGTGTCACATTGCTTTCCAAGATACTCTCCTTACCTCCCACATGCCTCACAACCCCCTGGGTACCCTTAACTTTCCCCAAGCCTGCCCCATGAGCCCTCATGTGCCCCACATTCCCCTCTCCCACGTACCTCTAACCCCATCTGGGTCCTTTCTGGGGCGGAGGGGGCACTCAGACTCATGCAGGCTCTTTGCCAAGACCTGTATCAGTGTTTGACTCTAAACTGAAACTCTGCATGCAAAATGTGTCACTCTTGGTTTATGTGGGTTGGCTGAATGTTTTTCTACTTCTTGTATCCCACTGAGTACCCAGCCTAAGCCTTGCAAGCCATTTGTCCCACATATAATCTCCCCATTGCCAGCACAGCTTGGATTTGTCATGGCCAGGCCCTGTCTCTTTCAGTGCTGACCTGCAGAGCTGCCGCCAACTTATTCCCTATATCTGTTCTTTGAAACTGAGTAATCTCTTAATCGTATCTCTGAAAAAACTTTCGGGCTCCTTCAGGCAGGTTCGCCACCTGTTTCATCACTTTGCTGGCCCCACATGAGACCAAATGCAGCAAGCCAGGGCCAAACTTTGCAGGACAGTCCAGAGGACAGTGGTTCCCAAGCCAGAATGCTCCTGCCACCTCTGCTGCAGGGAAGTGGACCCAAGAACCAGATGCAAGAAAACCAGTGTACAGAAAAATCCCTGGCGGCTGCAGTTGGAGTCGTCCCACATACTTTGAGCAGGCAGAGGCGTGCATGGCCTCCTCCCTAAGGGAATAAGGGGAAATTCATTGCAAATGGGTGCCTAGCCAAGGAACTATCCCCTCCCATCAGCAGCAACAACCGTCAAACAGATAAAAATATAAATCCAGGTGAGGAGCCTGGAAAAGATTCACAGAAAGTGTATGAAGTGTCAAAAAAGCCTGGGAAATTAAAATTCCCCCATGAAAGTAGGCTGGATCTGGAAGTGAATCGAGGCTGGAAGAAAACACTCATTAATTTCTCTTTGGTTTGAGCCAGAAGGCGAGTAGCTCAGCTAGTGACATCTTGTCTCAGCCAAGCTGATGCTAGGCTCACTCTGTGTGTTCCAAACCTACCTCTTCTCCAAGGGCTGCAAAACTGGTGCCAGGAAGAGGGCAACTCATCCCTGCCTTACATTGGGGTGGAAGAGTAAAAGCAACACACAACTGTTTGCAAAATCACCTTTTCTGAGCAGCAGCACAGCATCTTTCCTTCCATCCAAGCTGAGCTGGCTACTGTATGTCTGGAGGGAGGAAAAGAGGCTGGAGGGAGGTCAGCTTCTCCCTTTTCCCTCATGCTGCTCTTGCATCATATCTGTTGGCAGGGCATGTTCACAGTGCACTTAGCCCTATGTATTTGTGATTCAAACACCAGCAGCAATAAGACCTTTCCAGACCACAGGGCAGCAGCCCTGCCCTTTCACATGCCAGCCCATCTCTTGATAAAGGGGTTAAAGAAATGCTAGTCAGAAGGGACAGGTGAATTACCAGGTAAAGAGAGGCAGCCGGAGGGATAGGGAAAGCAAAGCAGTGCAACCTGGCTCTGACTTCCCCCGCAAGGCCTTGGAGGTGAATTGGGGATTTTCCATTTCATTAACTTTACAAGGGGTAATTCCCAGCACGCAGCATCATCCTCATGAACAGACGCATCCCAGGCTCTCACCCTTTCACACGGCTGCACCACTAGACAGGAAAATCATGTATTAATATCTAACAAAGGTAGGAGCTGATATTGAATTGCCAACAGTGGATAATACAGCTGATACACACAAACAAGCCAGAGTTTTTTGGTTTTTTTTATAGTGAGAAACAAAATCGACACCAAAACCCACGAAAGATGTGAATTTGAAAGCCCTCCTGGTTCCACCTGGCAAAGGAGCATTATGTGAATTGCTCTTGCTCCCCAGGAGGAACATCCCACCATTCATCCCTGCTACCCACGCTGGAGGGCAGTGGTGTACCCAGGCAAAAAAGCTCTGATGCTTTAGGGGATGATGGGGATCAATGGATCATCCCACAGGCGCAGAAATCAAGTCAAGTACATTGAGTTCATTAGAAACATGCACACGCACAGGCAGGAGTTTATTAGCCTACAGATTTTTTAAAAAAAACTCCCCAAACAGGGGAGGGTTCCCATCTTTGCCTGCTTGCACATCAACAGTGCTGAAGGTACTAAACGTGTCTTGCGCACTCTGATCAGAGCGCGGGGCAGGAGCCAAACGTACGTTTGCAGCTGAGATTCAAGCCCCTTGCACACAGAGGGGCTGTGTACCTTTAGCCACAAGGCCACCGGGAGCCCTCGGCTGCCTCCGAGCCACATCCAAGGTCAGAGCAGCTGCAGCAGTTTTAATGTGTGTGAGAGGGAGGCCGGCTCAGCAGATGCTAAGTACTGGCAGCACAGCCAGTCCTCCAGTTCAATGCTCCGCTCGGTGTCCACGGCCCTCTCTGCAAACTTCATCATGAGCAGGGCACGCTTCATGTCCACCCAGTTCTGAAGCACCCGGCGGAGAGCTTCCTCGTGGCTGAGGGGCTGCTCCATGAGGTCTTTCCGGGGCCCCCAAAGCAAACACTGCAGTATCCACTTGGCCTCGGTGATCCGCACACGCTTGATGGGATCCGCTTCCAATAGGAGGTGGGCCAGCTGCTGGAGCCCCCGGGAATAGATGGACAGGCTGGGCAGAGCAGGAAGGTCCTCAGGGCTATACTCCTGCTCCCTGAGGTGCACCTTCTCCTCGAAGGGGTTGGGCTGGTGCAGCAGCTCATAGATGAGAATGCCAGTCTGAAACTCATCAAACTTCTTGTACTGAGAAGCTGACACAATCTCTGGGGCCAGCCGGGCCTGACTCTTCTTCAGTTTGGAGTCTTCAGTTCCTGGTTTCTGTTTGGCTTTCAAAAAATTGCTTATGATGAGGCGGGGTAAGTGTTTGTCATCTTTGGCTTTAACGCAGCTCATGGGGGGCTTGCAGGGGACAAGCAGGAGGTTCTCCAGGCACAGGTCACGGTGGATGATGCCGTGCTCTTTGAGATGCTCCAGGCCATTGCAGAGCTGGAGGAGCAAGAAACAAACGCGGCGTTCGTACAACTCGGGCTTGGCTTGGTGCAACATCACCGAGTCCCTCACAAAGTCAGCAGTGGTCTGGCTCGGCACCTCTCGGGTAATGACCACCACACAGTCATGCTCACTGGCAGTACGGGGAGGGTGGAGACCATCCCCACGCGTGCTTTTCCCCACATCTGAGGCCAGCAGCATGCTGGAGGGGACGGAGGCCACAAAATGCCCACAGTCCTGCTGGATGTTGAAGTGGACTGGCACAGCAGGGCTGCAATAGGAAGCAGCCACCTTGGACTCCTGGGCTTTACAAATCTGTGAGGAGAGACCAAAAGAAAAGTCTCAGCAGTCAGTGGCAGAGACAGGGTAGAGGCCAGAAGTTCACAGGTGGGTTCCTAAAACAAAAACTTGCAAATACCAAGAAAGACATCAGTAGGTGTGGGACATGCACTGGTCCCTTTAGTACTTTATCTCCTGGCTTGAGGATATCTCTGGCCCTAAAACATACCCCAACCCTACTACATGGTCTGGGTCACATTTCTGGGAATGCTTCCTTTGCCAGGCAACGCCCAGGAGGATGAAAGTTAGGAAGGTAGTCTTCCCATGAGTAACTTCTGGATACGCTGCTTCATTGCCGACAGAAGAAACATGGCTTTTACATCACTGATGTTACAGATTCTCCTCTGCAAGTCAGGAGACATTCTGCAGAGAGAAAAGCAAAGCCTGTGGCAGAGGACATGCCACCACATCTCTAGAGATGGTTAACAGTTACCTGGATGAGGCCTCAGGTGACATGACATGTCTGCAAAGGTGGCCCTGTTTGGGGTGAATGGTGGACAGAGACCTCCTGCACTTTCTGCCTCCCTTCTCTGCCTCAACCCTTCTCTGGTTCTAAGTCCTGGAGCCACATTCACATCCTCCTCAGCTGCTCTGCTTCCTTGTGTTAGTGACTACTCTCAAACCCCTGATCAATGGCTAAGGGAAACCAGCAGCAAGCTGTACTCATTGCACAGGGAAAATACACCAGAGAGAAAGAGGGAGTTAACAACAGGCTTAGAAATACGTGAGAGTGCAGCAAACTTGAGGGGAAAAAGCATTTTATAATCTGGATTCTCTTAAACCCACATGACTTTTGTCTTCATTTTATTCTGTATTTTAGCTTTATGACTGCATTAAGGACTAAACAAACTCAAACCCAGGTTTAATATAGGAGTATCCATTAGCTTATGGGGCCTTCTGGCATTTCTATTATACACTTCATTTTCCTTTTTTTTTTTTTTTTTTTTTTGCGATGTACTTATAACTTACCCACAGGAATCAGCAACAGGCTGAAACTCAGCATAAAAGGTTTCAAACCCTGGAGCATGCCACTGCCAGTCACAGCATGCGTGCAACTTCGGACAAGAAATCAATTTTGCCTCCGAGTTAAAATAAATGCAAGAATAGAGAGGAGCTGGAGAAATAGGCTGCTTTTGTATTCCTCTAGCAATGGTTTGAATCTATGCATTTGCAGGTAATTCACTCACACGAGACAATACTGTGGAGATAGGGCATTTAAAATCACTCTTGTCCTCTCTTTTCTGAAAAAACAAAAATACCCTGCCTTGGCTGCATGCTTATATTGTGGAAAGAGAAGCTTTGGAGAGCTAGGCAGATTGCAGATTAATGGAGCAGGACACAGGAAGACACAAAAGGTCCTCATAGGTGGAGGAGGTATTCCAGCCCTCTGCTGAACAAGCCTGCTTTTTCCTCTCCAAGACTCAGGAAAAGGGGAGTAACTCCTGGGAGACAGCAGCGCCTGGAATAACTGCAACCAAACAAAAACAGGGAAGTCTTCACTGGCCAGCCATTCTTTGTCACTTTGGCTGCACCAGAGGCAGCCTCTGTGCAATAAGCTCCAAGTAGGAGCCTGGGCCTGGTTTAGTCTTTAAGAGGAGAAAGAAGCGAAGGCATGGAGCATATCTTGGCTTAATTCCTCTGAAGTCTTTTCATGTAACCCTGGCTCCTTCTGTTTTGTATGTAGCTGTGTCTGCCTGTGCCCAGACCAAACTCTGGCTCCTGTTCCTCAGGAGGCTGCTTAGCTCAAGTCAGATCCTCCGCCCATTTTGAGCTCTCCAAGTCTAATTTAACTGCACATCTGTGATCTCTTTCATGTCAGAAAATCTGTAGCAGAAGCCAGGAGGGGGCAGCTAGGAACCAGCCAGCTGCAAAGTCTCAGGAGTACTCTCTGCCTCAGCTCCCACAAGGAAGGTGGCTCCCAGGAACAATGCAGGAGGTGTATGCATGCACACGTGTAAACACATACACAGCTTCACTCTGGCACAGAGTACAGCCCTGCTGGAGTGGTTTTGGCTTTGTTACAGCACTCTGCAGCATACCACTGGCACAGAGTAAGCCCACATCACATGCAGGGACACAAGTGCAGTCCCGTTAAGACATTGTAATGTGCTGGTTCTGCCTTGGCAAGAATTTGTGCGCTACAGCCATAGAGCTGAGCCTCTGAACCCCACCCTAAAGCAGCAGGCAAAAGCCCAAGGTGTGTGCGTGCCACAGGGAACCGCAGATTGAAAGGGAGCACTTCAGTTCATCACTCAGCTCTCAGGTTTCAGGAGGAAAGTTGCAAGGGATTTCACTGTCACACACAAGAGAAGCTGCAGTTCTGAGGGCAAGATCTCCTCTAACTCCATACCAGTTATTTACAGCTCCCCTCCTGAGCTGACTGTACTTCCTTTAGAATATAAACTGGCTTTAAAGCTTTCACTTAGTTCTAAGATATCCCCTTGGGGTTTATAACAGTGGAAAAGATTCAGCAGAGATTTTTAAAATTCTTCTCTTGCTTAATGCATCTCTGACAGTGCTTTTTTTGGAATTACTTTAGGTTTTGAAAACAATCTGAAGAGTAAGTGGCAATGAGATGATGCCCTTAGGGCTAAGTCAGAATAGAAATTAAAGGCTCTGTATTCAAGTAGTAACATGGGTCAAGAACCCATAATCCATAGGATGTCCATGGAATGGACTGGATAATCTTTCTTATCCAGATTTCAAAGAGCTGAACTATTGCACCTCAATTTTCCATTTCAAACATGGATTCCATAGAGTTACCAGAAAATATTTCAGACCTGACCTTACATAGCATGTCTGGGTCAGCCTTGCATTGTTTAGGATCTGAAACATCTTAACGCCTGTAGTATCAAGATCGTATTAGCATTCACTTGGTTTCTGGGTCAGACCTTCCACTTAAAAGGCAGGCAGAGGCAAAAACTGTCTTTTGATCAGCTTTTCATCAGCTTGTCTCATCAGAGGTGAAAGCTTCTGAGTTTATAGCATAGTATTTGCACAAAGATTTTCAGAGAGAAAGTGGTTGGGTTTCAGACCCTACGAGTCTGCAGCAATGAACATCTGACTGGGGTAGTTTTCATTGTGACAAATGCCAAATTAACCCAGTGTGGGGGAAGTGACAATCTTAGAAGGGGTTTTGCTTGCCAGACTTCACTGTTTGATAAAAACAAGCAGAGAAAAGAGGCAATTGTGTGCTGATGCTGCTTCTCACTGCTGTGCCACCAAGTCTGCTTCCCGACTTTCATTCAAAACCAGAAAGGAGGAAAAGGAAACTCGAAGGAAGCTCCCACCTCAGCTACAGACCCCCATGCAACTCTTTGCCTTATCCTCTCAGCTGGAAGATGGATATAAGCCTGGATACCTCCTGGGTGTGGGCTTACCTTCACGGCATAGGTGGTAGAAGGGTCCTTGGAGCAGGTGGCACAGTAATATATTGCATCCCCCGAGTCACAACAGGGCTTGTTGCAGGCCAGCTTGAAGAGTGACCAGTTGTTCTCACTGAAGTGCAGCTCGTTCTTCTGCTCCCTCATGAAGCAGTCCTCACATTTGGCAACCAGGCGGCGCAAGGACTCTGCGTAGAGAGCCCCCAGTTTGGCATACACCCCCTCCTTGCTGTCGATGTTGCTCAGGAGGTTGTGGAGCTGGAGGCTGGAGCCTGAAGATACCTGGCTGGACACACTTAGCTGCGAGGAGGAAAAGGACTGGAAGTTTCTGCTGGGCACGCAAGCCCCTGTGCTCTTACCGGTGGCTGAGCCCCAGTAGCCATTTCCTTTGGAGCCTTTCTCCAGGGACTCGGAGGAGGAGGAGAAGGCACCTGGGTGTCCCCCCGTGCTGGCCGGGTGGACGAAAGGAGACTCCTCTCGAAGACAGACATTGCTCTCGGAGTGGCTGACATTCAGCCTGGGGCTGGCAGCACCCGCTGCTCTGCCTGAAGATGCCTGTCCCCCAAAAAAGCCATCTGGGGAGGACACTGTCCTGCTCACTGTCTTCTTCTGGGGCAGAGGGGGTGGGCAGCTGGGGGCAGAGGAGGGACCATCCTCACCGGAGGCAGGGCTGAAAGGGACAGGGGGAAACACTTGGCTCTCAGCTGGAGGGGGCGAGTGGTTCGGCTCAGAGGAACGCCCTAGGAGACAGCAATGCACAGGAAGATGCCATGAGTGGCTGGCAGCACAGGTCCCTCTCCCTGCCCCTGCCACACTACCAGGCTACCTGCTGGGAATAAAGCAGCAAGCCAGGTTACCTCTGAACCCAGCACGCAGTCCTCGTCTATTCACGACTGCAAAGCTTCACCAAAAGGGTTAGGGATTTCACCCAGTTTAATACAGCAGGTTTGCAAAGCAGGCTGCAAACAGACATCTAGAGAAATGCCAGCCCCCCATCCCTACCCTCCCCCCCCCCCCAACCACTCCCCTATGAACTGCATACACAGTAGTAAAAAACTAGTAGAGGGTAAATATTTAATCTGTGATGCCATCCACAGGGCGGTAAGAATGAAGCACTCAGGATACGAGGACAACCTGGGAGCTGCCACCCAGTGCTTCAGCAGTACAGCATGATAAGGAGAGAGTGACTCAGGCTACACAGCTGCAGCCCTCCTGCTGTACCAGAGCAGCCCAAGAAGTATTCTGAACCTGTCTCTCTGCCTCACACTGGGTAAGGGTCACTGGGCAAGGCCTTGGATTTTGGCGATTTCCATTCTGAAAAAATAGGGTCCCCCAGCTTATTGCCAGACCTGTTGTTCAGAGGGCAGCCTCTCCCACTACATACCACTAAACCCCACGCAACCCCACTTGCCATCTGCACATGGATTGGGTTGGGATGGCTGCCTCATTTCAGGCAGCTGTAGCAGCTTTTTTCCTACCCTGGCCAGGCTGGAGAAAGACAATACTGTGGCATGTCAGGAAAGAAGGAGGGGAGAAAAAAAAAGAAAATAAAGATTATTTGACACTGAAATAAAGCACAATAGTTTCAGGTCATGGAGAAAGAACAAATGAATGAAGAGTGGAGGGGTCTGCAGGGAAAATGAGACATAATTATTTTAGAGAATTTTCTACACCACTTGAATTACCATCAGTACTCTTGCTAAACTTGCATGTAAGAGTAGACCTTGAAAGGTGCATGGTGGGGTTTTGCTCCAAGCAAGCTCAGCAGATAGTGGGATCTGTCACTTTCTTTGAAACTAGCTTCCAAAGCTGCAGAGTGGTAGAAAGCCATCTTTTCTCCTCAAAAGGCTGCCTTCGAGGGTTCAGCTAGCAAGCACTTCCTAAAGCTGGCTTTCTCCTTGTTCCACAGGAACACCCCGAGGCAGTTTCAAGTGAGCCCGCAGCAAGCTCTTGTCTCTGTCACAACCCTGGTGACTCACCAGCTCTCACTAATAGCCTGGAAGTACAGGAGCTTGGATTCCTGAGGTCCCAGCCTGTCCTAGCCTGTCACATGCAGGCTCAAGGCCATACCAGCAATGCCAGAACCTGTTAGCTGCTCACCACCTGAGACTGCATGTGGTGAGGACAGATCCCCTAGTTCTCAGCTACCAGAGTGGATGGCAGCACGATCCTGTCCCTCCTCAGCGGAGTTTGGTAGCATGACATTGATTTTCACTTGTTCCCTCCACTGCCAAGGCTGCCTGTCTGCTCCTGCTGCAATACACCCCATCCCCAGGAATGAGCAGCACTGACTTCACCCTCTGCAGAAGATGAGCTTATGGTGTAAGGCAGTACCAGCATTTCTGACAACATGCTCAGAAATGGCTCTGTAGGAGGTTCTGGGAGTCAGTATATGTCTCTCTTGCCTCAGGTCCTGGGGGTTGAGCTACCCCACTCCCGTTGGGCTCCTCCTCAGGTGTCTGCTGGCATTTACACACCAGGTCGCCGAGCAATTGACTGCTCTCCAGTTTCAGCCAGTCTGCAGCTGCAGAGGTAAGTACCGAGCCTGTTGCTCGACAGAGATGCATGCCCCAAGCCTTCATGAAAACCCAGACGTCTTCATCACACCCTGGCAGGTCCAGAGGAAAGATCCCCTCTGTTAAAACACTGTCAAAAGCTACAGACGGCTCTTGCCACTTCCAGTCCAAACGCCTTTGACAGAGGATACAGCCAAGAGACATTCTTCAGCATGCAGCCCAAGAGCAACTTTAGAGAGGCATGTCTGCCAGGACATGCAGCTGAATCCGTTTCAAGAGGCAAGATTTACTTGACAGTCTTAGGGAAAGAACGTCAGCACTGGAAGCTTTGGCTGCTGCTCTACATGCCTAGCCCACAAATACCAAACTGCTCTTACCTTTATTTTACATTCTGCTGGGCTCTGCCCCAAGGACAAGGTAACAAGTGAAACTTTTTCACAACTTTCCTAACAGTGCTCTGCACCTTCAGCATAGAAACCTTCTGCATGTCAAAGGCTTAAAAGCACTCCCCCCCTTCATATTTTAACATCTGACAGCACAGTGAATTAATTTGAGCTCACCTCACTCAGTGATTAACTGCATAGCTTCTTGCTTGTATCAGCAAGAAAAATTGCACTGGAGTTACTCATTTAACAACTCAGCTTTCCTGAGATGAGTTGAAACAGTTGCTTCTGTTAATGGAAGCATAGAAATCCTCTTGTCTCATATCATATTTGACAGCAGATTGCTTCTGTGCCCAGCAAGCAAAGATCCAAGGTATGAGTTCCCCCTGTACCATTTCCTGGCATGGTCTCACTCTCAGACTACAAGTTAGCAGTGGAAAAATGGAGTTTCCAGACCTCTGGCTCTGAGTTTTATTTCTTCACATTGTTTCTCTTGGAAAGACAACTTCCACTACCTGAAGGTTGCTTTTGCAAAGGAAATACTTTCTGAGATGCTGAACACGTTAGTGCATGTCTAAGTTACGCAGTGATGAAAAAAGTGACTTCATAGTAAGTATTTTTTAATCTCAGTTAAATGAGTGCAGGCAGGTTTTTTTTTCCCCTTCAAGAAATAACTGGAAACACAATGAGAAGGACAGATCACATCTAGCACAAAACTCCTTCTGGTATCCTTCAAATCTATGGAGAACTTTCAATGGCAGGGCTACTTGTGACCTCATGCAACATAGGAAGCACAAGCAGGATAAGGACAATTGCTGTCAGATAGAGCTTTTATCCAGACAAGAAGACAGCTACCAGATGACTGATTTTTAGCGCTTGCCAAATGAAAGAGGAAAAAGCCATGAAGGTGGCCTGACTGCCATATTTGTGTTAAGTGCATCAAGAGGCAGAAGGGTAGGAAAAATGGCAATATAAAGGGTTGCTGGGGAAACTAGGTGATCAGACCCTCATGATGGCTGCTCTGAAGATATTGCCCCCGCAGTGGCACTCAGGATGGAGGTGACTCCCTCCTCATGTCCAGGGGTACCTCTCCCACACCCAGCGGTCACTTACTGCCATCACTGCCAGTCTGTGTGTCCGACTCGAGGCTGTCAGTGGAGCCAGCTGTGAAGGTGACATGGACACTCCTGAAAGGTGGGCTGAGGCTCTCAGCAGAGCTGTTGCTGACCCTCTCCAAGTCAGCGTTATTTGGGTTCATTTTCAGAGCATGCCTAGAAGAGAGAGAATGAGAAGAGTCAGCAGATAGATAGTCTGCATGCACTTGTGCATGGACACTCAAGCCAAGAGCAGCCTTAGCTTCGTCCCTGCACTGTGCAGCCCTTTTACCACATGACAGAACCTCATTCCTGTGCACTTCTCTTCTTCTTCCAGCACCTGGTGATTGTATCCCTCTGAGCACAGACACAGAGCTGGTTACAGGCTTGCAGCCCCTGTGCCAGCCCCCTATGCCAAACCATCTGTGCTTGAGCTGAGAGAGAACCACTGAGCCATCAGCATCTGGCCCCAGGATGCACCTCCTTTGTCTAACACATGTCCTGGACCACATGTCATCTTGGCCACCACCACTAGGAAATGGGTACCTAGCAGTGCTTGCCTTCAGTAAAGTCCTTAAGGGAAGGGAGTGGCATCACTCCTCCCATTTTACAGGAGTGGGTTGAGGCTGGGCGTCAGAACACAATTCCTTCATGGTGGAGGCATAGGTGGAAAAAATGGCCCCTCCCTAGTAGCTTCAGTGCATCAGAGTCACAACTGACACCTTCCAAAAGAAGAAACACCTTTGCAGAAAACACAAGTGTCTGCCAAACTCAGGACCTATCATGAAGCTATTAATGTAAGACCTAGAGATTTCCATGATGCTTCCATCTAAAAAAAAAAAAAACAAACCAAATAAAAACCAAAAAGAAACAACCAAAAAAAACAAACAAGAAGAAAACCATGAATTTGGCTTATAACCTGCCAGGTCACAGTGTAAGTGATCAGTTGCAGGCAAACAGGACTTTTTGCTGTGATAAAGAATTTCCTCTGCATTTTCTTCATTTTTTTTCTTCCTTGGAAGAATCAGGCAGCACACCAGAAGGCTGACACTCCTAGCTTAAAGTTCAGATTCTATTAGACAGAAAATGAAGGTTATCGGTCCACATTTTTTAAGCCAAACTGCCAACCTGCTGATAAAATTCAAAACATTGTTGATTAAGAACATAAAAAGGTTAGTGGCAGACTTGTATAAAAGAAAAAAGACTTCCACCAGCTATCTTGCTGGAAGGTATCCGGCGTTTCCTAATCAGAGGGCTGAATGGCTGCTGAGAAAGACAAACAAAAGACCTGCACGGCTGTTTTCTTGTGGCACACTGTTCACCCACACAGAATCCCTCCTCTTCCAAAACCCCGAGCACAGCAGATGCCACGAGCGACTTTTATTTGAAGATTGAGAAATGTTTCGTTCCCCATCCAGACAAAGCACTTACTCTCATGGCCACACCACCACATGGAGAGCAGAATGTATGAGAAGCCCGGAAGAAACTTCTGCCAGACTTCCTCGTTTGCCTGAACAGCCTCAGTCTAAAAATACTCAGGGGCTGATGAAAATAAGGCTCTAAAAACCACCTCAGATGTAATTGAGCAGAGACACTGGTCTTCCACAAGTGATGAATTTGCCATGGCAAGCCCCTTGGGGATGATTTACAAAACTTTGCAATACACCACACAAGTCACAGTTAGAAAACAAAAAGAGAGAGTGAGACAGACGCTGAGGTTTTCAACTCTGTTGCAATTCATACTGTTGAAAGCTACCAACGCGTCTTAAATTTATTTATTTATTTATTTTTAATTAGAAAGCTAGATCTTTATCCCATAACTTTCTCAGACATTTAACTTTTAGTAATTTGGGGGTGGGAAAAACCCACATGGGTGTACACCCATACGGGTGGACTCTCTGACCCGGCAAGAATTGAGGAAATGTTTGAATCCCTAAGAAAAGAATAATCTTTTGCAAGACAGCCAGCCTCAATCTGCACAGATGAGAGGTTTTCTAACACATCCCTCCCCTCGCCCCCCACTCTCCCCAGTCAGGTTGGTGCATTTCTGTCTCCTTCCCATCACTCAAACACAAATCCACAGAGCTGCCTTACCATTCCTGCACTCAGAGAGGGATGGGACTTTGCTTGGTGGGGTCCAAGGTCCACAGCATGCAGTCACACCTATGCCTCCAAGCAACCCGGGCGCGACACGGCATCTGCCAGAACCGTGCTGGCTGCTGCCTTTGCCCAGCTCAGCGTGGTGGTGAAGTCAGATGTAGAGAGAGCCCCGTTTCCTCTCCACACCACTGTGACTTATGTAAAATGCAGTTCCTGAATAGGCACACTGAAATAGACATTGTTTGCTGCTTAGACGACATCCTGCTCTTGTTTCAGATGTTACGGCCGGGCCAGCTAATACCGCCTGGAAATACATCCGCTTCACATCTCCCTCTCTGCTTCACATCTCCCTCTCTGCTTCCCATCTCCCATCTCCCTCTCTGCTTCCCATCTCCCTCTCTGCTTCACATCTCCCTCTTCTCCTATGAGCTGCCGAAGCCCAGGCTGCAGCCTGCACAGAATATGATACCACCCACTATACCCAAGAATTACTTGCTAGGGTCAAACGCTCCCAGCTCAATAAAATTCTACCCAAGAGCTGAACAGCTTGTTGCTGTGACAGCCTGTGGAATCCTGATTTACAGCTAATCCCAACTTCCCCTTCTTTGCTACTGTTCCTTCCACCACGCGTGACTGCAAAGGCACAGGTGGCTATTCTCCATCTCACACTTTTCACCAAAGGATACTGGTAATAGAGAGCATCAGCCCGTCTTAAACCTGAAAACGTGCTGCTGTTACTGGCCTCCTAACACCTGTGGGCTCTGCTTCCCTTCAGAAAGTGGTTAATTTGCCTCCATTTCAAAAATCCATACTCAGCATCTTAAATGTATTGGGCAACTTCAAGAGTAGCACCAGAGCTGCCTCCATGTGCTAGTACATAAAGAACAGGTCACAACAGTCAGCTCTCTCAATCTAATAACCTAAAAAGACAGGATTTCCAGCTCTGCAAATTATTCTGGTGGTTTTAAATACACTTCAATTACTCAATAGCCTCCATGCAACATGCTGTCATATTCAGACAAGATATATCTCGTTCACTATTTCCCAGTTCCTCCACCGTAAACAATTTCATCCATCTGACTTTCCACACAGTTCTCTCAGTCCTGCATAAAACAAGTCAAGGTTGAAAACAGTGGTCCATGGAAAAAAAAAAAACCAACAACAAAACCCCAATCCAACAAAACCCAAAAACAAACAACCCCCCCCACACACAAAACCCCCAACAAAATAGTTCAGCATTCTATAACATTGCAAAGGGACCAGGATCATTTTCCATGTCCCACATTGCATCTCTGACTAATGCATGCTTTTTCTATTCCATGTTTTGTATTTCAGCAGTAGCCATGTATTTAATTTCACATTTCTTAACAGATTCAGGTCCATGTGATGCTGCTGTAGGACTTGAGCACTGTCGACTGTGTGCCTTGCACTTCTTGGAGAGAAGGTGGAGATGGGCACCAAAGCATGGGCCTCCTAACACAGCTTCGAGATACCACCCCAGGGATCCCTCAGACTCCAGGCATGCCTTTGGCTTGAACTTCCCTCCAGAGATTTGATGTGCAGATCTGGTTACCTTCCAAAAGTGCAAAGGGCAAGCAGGTTTGGAGAGGAGGAAAAGACCACTCGGACCCGAGCTGCAAGGCTCCCTCTTGCTCCTCTCCAGCAGCCAGCACACGTGCAGGCTGCTGGCAATCATAGAAACATAGAATTGGCTGGGTTGGAAGGGACCTCGGAGATCATCAAGTCCAACCCTTGATCCACTACCGCTGTGGTTCCCAGCCCATGGCACTGAGTGCCACATCCAGTCTCTTTTTAAATATCTCCAGGGATGGAGAATCCACTACTTCCCTGGGCAGCCCATTCCAATGTCTTATCACCCTCTCCATGAAGAAATTCTTTCTAATATCCAACCTAAACCTCCCCTGGCACAACTTGAGACCATGCCCTCTTGTCTTGCTGATAGTTGCCTGGGAAAAGAGCCCAACCCCCCCCTGGCTCCAGCCTCCTTTCAGGGAGTTGTAGAGAGCAATGAGGTCTCCCCTGAGCCTCCTCTTCTCCAGGCTGAACACCCCCAGCTCCCTCAGCCTCTCCTCACAGGACTTGTGCTGGATCCCTTCACCAGCCTGGTTGCCCTCCTTTGGACCTGCTCCAGGACCTCAATCTCCTTCCTGAACTGAGGGGCCCAGAACTGGACACAGGACTCGAGCTGTGGCCTCACCAGCACTGAGTACAGGGGCAGAATGGTGGAGGAAGCTGTAAAGATTCTCTCCCCTGTGCAGAGACTCAATCATGGTGTGTGCTTGCTCTGCAGCCCCATCTCAGGGTTTTCCTCAGCCTTGCTGTGCCAGCAGGAGGTGGTTGCTCCTCAGCACAGACACTGGGACTTGAGCAGGGAACATGAATGCTAAACTTTATCAATCGTGCAATAGGGGAAGGAAGCAGAGAGGATCAGAGAACACACACACACACAAACCAAACGACTCTCCAGGAGAAGGCTGGTGGTTATGTCAACAGGACACCCACTTCCCAGAATGAAATACTAGCACTAATGCAAGGCAGAAAGAAAAGCCAGACTGCCTTACAGCATCAAACACAACACATGGTTGGGAATAATTATTGCAAGAGGAAGCACCATTGTACCATATGCTCATCTATCATGAAAAGTGAATAGTTCTAACTTCCTCCTTCTTCCACTTCTTTCTGCTGGATGCAGAGGGCAGGTAAAAGGCAGCATACAGAAGCCTACAACATTTGAGGCTTGGATTTGTACTTATCTTTCTGCTACCAGCTGGCAAACACAGGGAAACCAAAATCAAGGTGAGAGAAAACACTCCTAACTCTGTCCAGAGGACTACAACACTCCTCCCTGTACCAAAAAGGTTTTATCTAGCACAGGTTAAAGTGTTTGGAGTCTGGAGATACAAAGGAAAATTCAGAGAGGGTGCATAATTAAGATGGGTCAAAAATTAAATCACTCTGTGGTGTGGTGAAGAGGACAAAGAATTTCATTTCAATTTCCAACTCTGTGCTTTTTTTAAATGGCAAAATAGGAAACACACAGAGAAGCCAAAGAATTTTATTACAAAATAAACAATATCCTTTAAAAGGTCTGTTGATAAATTACAACCCTTTAAAAATGATCCACTGGCAGAAGCAGCATGAGAAATTCCCAATTAGTTTCAGACAAAAAACAGGGGGGAATGCAAAAGGTACATTCCCTATCTCTTTGCTGCTTGAGCCATACCCTCCCTTCTTTGCTTTATTTACTTATTTAATTATTAAGTATTTAAATAGACTCCATGCAGAGTTTATTATTTATTTATTACTCTAATAACAATAAATCTGGGTTCTCCTAGACCAAAGAGCAAGTCTCTGCTCTTATCCACCGTCATGGATTAGAGGGTCAAAATTTAGGACTTGTGTGATTTCTATTTGCATTTGTAATTGCAGCAGCAGCTCCATATAGCCAGTCTGCTTTTGTCACCAGTGACAAAAGAGCTCCAAAGAGAAATTGGTACCTTGGGGATGGTAAGAAAAGGGGAACACACTGTCTCAGGTGCAGCACTGCTTCATCACAGACTGATTCCTGGCAAGAAACACACAGCACAGTCCCATCAGCCAGCACCACCTCCCCAGCGAGGAACAATCCTGGCTCTTTTCCTGGTGATCCAGTTGCCAATTTCATCTTTTTTTGGTTACACTCTTCTTTTCTGTTCCCTCTGGCAACAAGCGGCAGGAGCAGCAGCACCATAACTTGCAGTCTTGGCACACCTCAAGCTCATTTGTCCTGGCTGTTTCCAGCAACGGTGAGTGTTGGGGTGTGCCATGTTACACAGCTTTGTTACCTCAAGCAAGTGCATTTAGCAAATTTCAGAAGCTGTCTACTGCACTGCCTTTTGAAAGTGCCATTAATTATGATGAAAACAGCTCAAGAGCCAACAGCTCAAGATGCAAAACAGCATCAGCTTCCTTTCTTTAAGAGGCACATGAAATAAATTAACTGTCAAGGTTTTGCATGCTAGAAGGAACTGTGAGGATCATTTAACCTGACCCTTTGCATAAGAGTGACATAAATTTCAGCAAAGATTCATCCCTTATGCCAAGTAACTGAAGGTCACGCTACAGAATTTCACACCAAAGAACCTTTAAATTCTCACTGTACATAAAAGTTCTGTGGATCCTAGTGCCCCTGGTGAGCCCTTTCCTGAGCCAACTAACTTCCCAGTTTTTGGAAGAAGACCAGCCACCATCTTCCCTTTCCAACCTCTCCTCTTGTAATTAAACTCATTTTCCATTCTGTTTCAGACCAGTGAAGCCTTAAATATCTATAACCTTCCAAACAAGTAAGGATGAATTGTATGAAGCAACAGTCACAAGAGGTCCAAAGTAGCTTTATATAGGACAAAATAGGCACAAACTCATAATTTTACTTTTTTGCACCAACTTTTAAAACTCCCTAAAATCACTCCTCCCAGCATCCTAAGTGACAGTTTACTGCAGAAATTGCCTCAGTGCCTGGCAGGAATTTACCCTCCAAAAACTTTTTTCTCTTTTAATTGTTAGAGCCAAAATGAATAAAACCAAATCCACAGACTCACTTTTTCTTTCTCTGATTTGAAATTAGTTCGAACACATAAGCAAGTTTTCTTTAAAATAATCTATTATGTTTAATTAATAAAGTCAAACAGGCAGGCTTCATTTTCCAGCAGGAAAGCAAACACCTTGCTGCAGCTTGTGATCTAGAAGGAAAAAGGAGTTACACACCATTCCTGCAGCTGAAATAAACCCTGATTAGCTCAGGCCCAAGCTTGTGCCACAACCAGGTCTACACTGGCTTCATTTCCATCCATGCATCCAACCAACCAAGGTGCCTTTGCAGCTGTGCCTCCAAAGAACATCTTGTGCTGAGGTGCTCTGTCTTTGCAAGGGTCTACATAAGCATAACACAAGTATAGGTGGTCCTTCCATGACAGACAAACACCTGCTCACAGATTTCCAGGACCTAGGAAAGTATGGATGTGTCTCAGAGTCATTTTTGACTCTTGCATCTAGTCTGCAAGACCTCTTCTTTTCTTCAGGCATTTTTCTGCAGCAGAGGAGGAGCAGAGCAGACGTTCCTTCAGCACTAGGTCAGAGTCGTGTCATCACTCAAAGCTGCAAGCAAGGCTGCCCAGGGTAATACAATCCCACTGTGGTGACTTTAACCACTTGTGCACGTAGCCATCCCTCCCACCATCACACGCAGGTAACAACAGCCTGGTTCCTGCATCAACACGCTCAGAGAAGCCACGATTTAAGACAAAAATGAGAGCACCCTCAAAGCAAACAAACAAAGCACCCAGCTGGGTTAGCAGGGCTTGCGAAACCTGCCCTCTGAGCAAAATGCTCCTCAGGCTGCGGCTGCGCGGGGGGGTTTGGAAGCCTGAGGGAGGACTGTGCTCTTTAAAAAGGCACCCCAAGGCTCAGCTGCTGGCCTCAAGGCACTTAGGAGACAAATACATGTACCAAAACCCATGGCCTATAGCAGGTGAGAGCAGAGCTAGCACCCACCTCAGCCACTGGCAGGGTTTATGGCACTGCCAGAGATCCTGGTCATGGATGCCACGTGTTCCCTGAGCTCAGCTTCCCTGCCTGCTTTCACACAGGCTTTCTAGCACAGAGATGCTTTCAGAATGACTCAGAAGCAACTGTTACAGTGGGCATGGGACAGTCACACCAGCAGCATGAAGCAGACCCTTCAAGGAACCAAAAATGCTCCAGACCCCTCAGAATGGATCGCAACTGCACATGGAGGCCAACAGCACGACTTCTTGCTCCTAGCTTGGAGCACAACTGGTCCAAGTCACCAGCCAAGGAGACATCCTGACATATCAGAGGGCCCCCTGTCTCTGCTCTCAGCCCTCATGAAGGCAGAAAGGAGACTCCAGCCACTGCCAGAGAAGCATCCTTGCCCCAGCATGGACAAAGACCTCCACATGGCTGCTCTTTCATGAGGAGGAAGGGGGTCCTACCACTGCAAGTGCTGCTGGGGGACATACTGCTGAGTGCCACCACTCCTCTGACCTGCCCAGTGTCCTTTTCTCCACAGAGGGAGGAATCATCTTGGCATTTTCTAAATGATTACTGCATGACAGCATATCATCAGAGCTCTGCTGGGCCTCAACAACACCCTCACACAGCAAATACAACCCCAAACCACAGACTAAAAGGCAGCAACCATGAAAAAAAACTTCAGAGGATGAAAGCTAAAGCACATCTTAGTGTCGTCTTTGATTTTAAAGGCAATAAACCTCCTCTGTGTGCTCACTTGTGGGCCTTTTCTCCAACTCCAGCCAGCATGCAGCATCACAGCAGGAAGCCCAACATTAAGAAGAACTAAAGCATCTTGCTCATCCTTTCCCTTTCCTTGAGAAACCTAATTTGTTCACCTCTTGTTCAATTTAAAATACTAGTTCCCTGAGCTAGCCTACCCTAAAAACATGGAAAATTTGGTGTGAGAACAAAACAGGGGATGGGCTAACTCAGCCACAATCTCAACCTGCAGATCATTGATGCCTATGGACCCCAAGCTTGACTGTGGACCCCAAGAGCATGTTCTCCTCCAAATGCATATCTCTCAACTTTTAAATCAAGGAGCTGGAGGCAAATGTTGTGCAACATGTAGTTCCAGGTAACAAAACTGACACACTTACTAAAGCAAATACAGGACAAACGCAGAATGTGAAAGTGTCTCTCCCCACTATGATCAGACAACTGAATCCATTAAATCCATTAGTTACATCACAAGGGAATTGATTTTTCTTCCTCCATTTTGCTCTTCCCCCCTCCTTTTTTTTTTTTTTTTTTTTTTTTTTTTTTTTTTTTTTTTTTTTTTTTTTAATATACACAGCTGCAGATACTAAATACAGACAAAGTATCAGAAGCCTGCTTTCTTTTAATTGCTTAGCAGAGGTACTTCCTTCCCAGATGGACAGCTCTCCCTCATTCACATTTGTTTTGTAGGGTCTGCTGTCACTCTCCTTACAAACCTGACTATCAGGAGAGCAGCAAGGGGAAAGCTGCCTGAAGCCAGGTGGCTCCTAGACATCAGCACAGGTTAGGCAAGCTCCAGTTACCTGCTTTCAGGCAATGAGTCCTCCCTGTGAAATTACAGCTTCAAGATTTAACCTTGAAAGCAAAAAGACCTCAGAGCCAGACTGAAAATGAGGATTTCAGAGGCCCTTGCTATTAAATAACAAGAGAAGTTGCTCAGTTCCAGATACATGAGGAAAATGCAATCCCAGATTTTGTATTCTATTCAAGGATAGCATACAAGACAGCATAAAGCTGGCCAGGGAAACACCAGCTGCCCCAATCATGGTTTTTGTCCACTTGAATATTGGGGCCTAAGGCTGTACCTTTTGCAAGTACTTTAGCACAGCATTTGATAGGGGATTTGCAAAGAGCCGACAGCTTTATGAAGTTAAAAAAGAAGCAGTTTTTCACCCATGTTTCTGAAAGCCCATCTTTAACCAGAAAAGGGAATTTAAAAAAAAGAACAGGAAGCACCTCTTAGTAAATCAGTCACTGCAGCAAACATCCCAATTGGAAATGGTTAACAGGCCCACACCCACACACTCAGAGGGCTGTACCTGGACTGCTTTTTTGGAGGTGGTGGTGGTGGTGGTGGTGCAAACTCCATGCTATGGCTCTTGTCTTTAGGGAAATCAAAGGAGAAAGATGATGATTTGCTGATCCTAGGCTGGCTCTCCAGCACTGGGCCATCATCCACAAGGTCAGCACCAGTTTTTTGATTCTCAGCTCTCACTGCCCATGGGTGTGTTAAGAGCTGCTGTTGCTGCTGCTGCTCCTCTTCTTCTTCCTCCTCCTCCTCCTCTATCCGGCACTGTTTGGTCCATGTTGGGTTATAGTATTTCTGTCTCCTGTCATAGGACAAGCCAGCCAGGCCTCTGCTGGACTCCTCTGCAGAGACCCCGTTGATGTGAGTACACGGAGAAGGGGACACTCCACAAGCACCTGTATCTGTACAGTTCTGTGGCAGCAGCTGAATGCCAGCTCCATCGTGGCTACTGTCATCCCCAAACCTTGCCCCATGGGAGCTTACCAGGGGCACATGGTTTCCCTCACTGCCCACCTGGCTGTTTTTGGACAACTTTGGAGGAATGGCTGGACTCTCAGTAACTGAAGTCTTGGCAGGAGCTGACAGATGAAATCTTGGGCTGTTTTCACTTCCAGATGGTTGCAGAATCTCTCCAGACTCAATGGCAGGTGATGAAGTCCCAAAATCAGGGTGGGAAGTGGGGCTGATGCATGGCCACTGAACTCCCACTGCCGAGTCAGGGCTGCTGAGGAATATTGTCTTGTGATCATCCTCAGTGTGTGCTGTCATTATAGTTATCTTTGCTGCCACCTGGCCAGTGGAATCCTGGTATTCTTTCTCACCACCCAAAGCCCAGCTGCTATCCCTCCACATCCCATCAGCTTGCTCCTTGCCAGTGCCACGGGCCAGCTTCTCCACTTTTGCCTGTCCACCAACAGCCTTTAGCTGCACCTTCTTCCTCTTGGTGCTCTCAGCATAGATGGGATCACCACAGGCTGGCTCGGCGAAGTGAGGGGGCTGCGGTTCCACCAGAGCCTGCTGGGGAGTGCTCGAACCCTCAAGCTGGGGGCCTTGGGTGCCAGAGGACTCTCCAGGGAGAGATGAGTCCTCATCCTCCTGGGATAAAGCAAAGGCAGCCACTTTGCTGCTCCCCGTGCTCTCAAGGAGAGCAGCAGGCTCGGGGTGCAGAGACAGCTTTTTCCTCTCTGAACACAGGGCATAGGGGAGGGGATCACCCTGGTCTTTCGTGATGCAGAAGGCCACGTTCACAGCTCTGCGGTCATCTTCACTGAACTTGACAGCCCTGCCACTTGGCCTGGGAATCTCTGGAGCATCCCGTTGCCTCCATCTGCAGGGAGCAGGGCTCTCCTTCTCACCTCGGGCACTCTTCCCCTCCGCACAGCACGGCTCCCGCAGGACGGGGCGCGCTCTGCAGCAGTCAGTGATGGAGCAGTACTCACCCCCTTCACTCTCGAAGCCAGAAGAGAGGTGACTGCAGTTACCCTCCAAGGGGAGTGCTGCTCCTTCTCTGGAGTGGGAAGAAGGGTTTCTGCTGGAGTTTGCAGACCTCTTATCCCCCAAGGTGGGCAGATTAGGGCAGGCGTCAGGATGCGGCAGGGCAAACTTGTCTTTGGGTCTGTCCTGCTGCTTGCCCACCTCACCCACAAGCACCAGGCTGTGGATGGAGACGTTTCTCTCCACTCGACTCTCCAGGCTGCGCAGACCCACCATGGAGTAGCTAGGAGGACAGCAAGACAAGCAGTCACTCGGCGGGTTGTGAAGGAAGGGCTTTCTCACACCACCGTTGCCAAAATTTTCGAGGCAGATTCGCTGCGCATCTCCTGATTTCAGAAGGAGGTGTTTGCCAGAAACCATGCCCCAGTTGACCTGCACAGGCCAAAGAGACAAGTGCACTGTCAGGGTGTGCGTATGCAAAATGAAAGAAAAATATATCAAAAAAAAAAAAAAAAAAAAAAAAAAGTAAAAAACCAGCTCCACAGAAGAGTCCTCTGGCTTTCACAGTCTATTTTGCCCTCTGCTCATCCCTTCAATAACTACTGCAAACCTTTTCCACTTAAATTACAATTATGCTATTTCCTGGATCATTTGCAATCCTTGCACTACCAACAATAGCAATGCACAGAAATAAGGCATCCTCCTTTCTCTTTCTGTGTGTTTGCTGCCAGAAACGTGTCCAACCTGTCATCCTGCCTGCAAATCACCGTGCAATTAACAATTCAGAGAGGGAAGGCATAGTTGCACTTCCCTCTGCTTATTTTAATTTCATTTCATTTCACTTCACACTGCTAACTATCATTTCATTTCACAGACAGGCTATCACAGGTTATCCTGGGTTGACAGCTTGCTCAGCAGTAAGGACTGGGGAGCAGGCAGGGAAATGTATCTGAACCCTTCATCCAAGGGATATCTATCCTGCTTGCTGAGGAGAGGATGAGCAGGAGATGCAGGAGGGTAACATGTGCCTGTGAGGCAACCCCCATCCCAGGGTGGCAGAACCTGCTCCCACAGTGCAAAACTCAGCCTGGGGCCAAATCTGCTCACACAAATCAAACCCCACCAATGAAGGCAGCTCCTGTGCCCTTCATCCCCAGCAAAGGAGAGCACTGGGAGGCTAAGGGGAGAGACAGGGAGCTCTGACTGTCCCCTGGGGCAAGGGTGGGAGATATGAGCACACTTACACCATGGGCAGGGTGACAGCAGGCCAGGCTTCAGTTGGCATCGCTGGGGCAGTGCCAATATCAACGTGACAGGGACAGGAGTCAATCACCCATCTCTACTGCAACTCATGGCACCGGGGCTTGCCAGTTGGTAGGCAGACAACAGTGCTACACCCAGAGGGCACTACTGCTCTGGCAAAGCCTGGGAGCCAACAGAGCTTGGCTAGGAAGGTAGGGCACTTTCTTCCTCACCTACGAAGACCATAGAACCAGTTAGCAATGACTGCAACCAGACAGTCTTTCTGGTGTATCTTCCCAGGAAAAAAACTTTAACCTGCATACCCATTTAAAGTCCAGAAGTTCCTAAACAAACAACGTATTTTTAAGTTCCTTTGTGCGTGGCTCATGAGCAAGCACTCATTCAGCTTCAGCCAAAGATACTTTGAGAAGCCAATATATGGCTTAAAAACCTGAGTCAAGACCAGAAGGAAAAACAAAGGGAAGGAAACTGTTTTAACAGATATTCCTAGCACTCCAGAGGAGAGGTAAGTAACGGGAAGTCATGCTTTGACTGGATTAATCATTACCTGTGACAGATCTGCATTCATATTCACATCCGCCCACGTGTCAGAAACATCTGAGTTTATCATAGTTGGCTTCACAGCAATTGTTGGCTTTGAGAAAGGGGAGGTATTTACACCTTCGTCTTCCAATGCAGGGCTCTCAGGCTTGGTCCTAAAGCCATTCGGGAGCACGCCACAAGCTCTCACGTCCGGGGGTGTTTGCAGCTGATGGGAACTCTTTGGGTTGAAGCAGTTTTTGCAGGAGCCGGGCTTCCAGATGTGTTCCACAAAGTCACTGCACGCAGACATCTTCAAATCCTCGTGGCTCAGCCCAAGAGCCCTCTGCATCTTCTGTGCTGTCCTCTGATGCTCATTTTGTGTTTGCTTCACAGAGCCGCTCTTGAAGATCTCCTAGTTATCTGGAAAAGCACAACACTGTCTGATCAGTTTGGTTATATCCACAAATGAGAAGATTTTTAATAGGACAGGTGATAATTACACTTAGTCTGCCTTAATCACAAAGGCTTATTGTTTACAAGGTTTTTTTTTCACAGCTTAGCTAAAGCTCACACAATCACTTTAAAAGCCTCAACTTCTGAGCATAGCTCTGTAATAGAGAAGACATCAAGCAAGCAACATTCCTATGTGATTTAATTCCCCGTTTAACGAGCATGTATAACCAGGCTAGTGCAAGCTTTAGATCAAGGAAAGAGGTCTTGGAAATAGCTGTTCACAACCCCACAAGCAGAGCCAGACAGGAAAAATTCCATCTCCGAAGTGGCATCCCCTCTCTCTGGAAAATAAAAAGGCCCAGAGATACAAGAACAAGAATCAGTGAGTGTGTAACCAAGGGGACCGGCAACAACCTTCCTTCACCCAGAAGTACCACCGTGATTACTGCTGTGGTACACAAAGGCTTCTCTCCCACCCAGTGCAACAGAGCAATGCAATCAGCAAGGCTGGTGCTTGGTGCCTGATTTGAGCAAGTGCCTGGCAGAAAGCTCTTATCTGGTTTGCCAGGAGCCACAAATAACAGTGTCAGCCCGCTGAAACGATTCATTGTCTGCAAAGGGAGAATCGTTTTGCTCTTGGACTACTTACAGACAAGGATTCCTTCCCATCTTCCTTTCCCAGGAGGAAATGCCCCAGGAACAAGACATTCCTGCATTCCTATGCCCCCACCCCCCCTTCCCTCCCAGCACAGCCAGGTCTGATTGCACTCAGCCAGGAGCTACCTGGAGCCAACAACTTTGGAGATACTTCAGACGAGGACTCCCACAAAGCTCAGTAGATTAGAGGTGAGAAGATCAGAAAACACAGCTAGATCAGGAAAACTGCAACCGGCTGCTATGGGAGTCAGGACACACAAGTACCCCCACATTGCTCCACAGAGTCCTTACCCACCTAACCAACTTGGGGTCACCATTTCCCAGCCAGCTGACCCCAGTGCAAACTGAAGCTTCTTCCCTGAGGTTCTCTGAGTGGGTACTTTTGCACGCCGATCCTGACAGCACAAGAGGGAAAATTTACCAGCCTAATCCTGAAGTGTTTCCTCTATGCAGGCATACTGCAGCACCATAGCTACAGACACCTTTGCACCTGCACACACCTCTGAACCAGCCTGTGCTTCAGCTTCTGCCTCCATCTGGGCTCAGAGACCCCCTGACCACCCTTTCCAGCAGCCACCTTATTGGATGGTGAGAAAATGAGAATAATAATAAGAGCCTGGGTGGGACAAAGAAAAGAAGGGGAAAAGCTACTGACCTACCAGCATCGGACTGCCACTTCTGAATTCAGATGTCAAGTTTTGAGAAGGGAGGCTTTGATCAGCTAAAGCATTAGTACCTGCAGACTCCTTCTGACTGGCAAGCTGAGAAGATGGGATCTGTTTCATGAAACAGCAGCAAAAAGGTGAATATCAATAGGATTCACAAATCAGATTAGTGCATCTTCCCTCGTTTTAGGGAAAACACTGTATTAGATAAGGTTTTTCCATGGACTTCACAAAGCTCGAATTAACAGAAGGATAACAAATCACTTTTGCATGTGCCCCAACACCTTCAACGAGATTAACATCATTTGCAGGGAAAACATCTTAAAAAAAAAATATTCTAGCACTGTTACTTTGTTTCCTTTCAGATCTAGCAAACAGGGTCCAGCATCATCCAAAAACGAACAAGTGTCCTGATGAGAGCCACCAAAGGAAAAAGAAAAATCAAAGAGAGGAAAGCAGGGACCAGAGCCAGAAAAAACTCTTCACTTCTGATTTAATAATAAGCGCTGCCAACTGCCTGCCATTTAAAGATCGGGATTTCCCTCTCTGCAGCTAAACCAGCCGCTGCCTCTCGCTGGCCGGTCCCGTGTCCCCATGCCCGGGTGCGGACCGAACCGGCCGGGTTCGGCTCTCCCCGGGCAAGTCGAACGCCAAGAACTCGGTCTGAGGCACCCATAGAACCCCCGCGCCTTCCAGGGCATGGGGAAGGGCTCGGGATAAAGGCTGCCTGATATCTAGGATACAGATACCGGGATGCGGCACAAGGATGCTCGGGAGAAAAACAAACAAACAAACAAACAAAAACACCCCCCCCCACCAAAAACCGAACCAAAACACACACACAAAAAAAATCCAATCCCCCAGGCCAAACAGCTCTGGCTGCCGGAGACCCCTCCGAGGAGCCGGGAGTCCACCGGGACTGGGAAAACTTTACGGAGCAGGGCCCGCCGGGGCTCCCGGGGCGGCCGCCGGTGCCGGTCAGGACCGGTTGGCGCCCCGGACCGGCTTCAGAACCCCCTTCCCGCCCTGCTCAGTGGGCACCGACACCGCACCGACACCCCAGAGACCCCCGGCAGCCCCACCCCGGCACCGAGCGGCGACGGCTGGGTCCTCCCAGCCCGGCTTTGTCCCGGGAGACGGCGGCCCGGTACTGCCCCCCGGCCCCGCTCACCAGCCTCCTGCCGCGGCAGCGGGGTTCGGTTCGGTTCGGTTCGGCTCGGCTCGGCTCGGCTCGGCTCTCTCCGCGCTGCGCCCGGCCACGGCCGCCGCCGCCACCGGGCGAGTGTCGAGGGGGGCCCCGCGTGGGCTGGGGGCAGCGGCCGCCCCGCCCCGAACCGCCTCCCGGACCGCCCCCGGGGGCACGGCGTGGGCAGCAGCGCTGCGGGGGAAAGAGCAGGAGCAGGGGCATGGGCATGGGCATGGGCTGGGCGGCTCCCCCGAACACGCGTGCTCCCCTCCCCCCCCCCCCCCACCCGAGCACAGCCACCCGCTACAGAGGCACACGCAACCCCACAGCCACCCCTCATGCAGACACGCACCGTCCCCACCCTGGGCAGCAGCCCCACGCAGACCCCACGGGGTTCTCCCCACAGACCCCCTGTCAGGGACACAGGTAGGGTACCCACACCCCGACACCTTGGTGCTGGTTCTGGACTCAGCTGGGAGGCACCGAGAGCCAGAGAGTTCACTCCTTGTCGCTAAAGCTGCCAGACAAGGACAGGGTGAAGTTTAGCCCGAGGGGATATTGTGGAAGGAAGAGAAGTTTGCAGTGACTGAAAACAGGATTTGACCTCCTCTGTGCAAAAAATGCAGACGGCATCTCAGGAAAATTCCAAACTTGTGTTGTCCTGGGAGGCTAGGGGGTCGGGAAAAAGGGAGCAGGATGAGGTTTTGCTTCCTGTACTGTCTGAGCCGTGTTTTAGGGCAGATTGGAAGAGGAGTGCTCTTTTCTCACCCTAGCACTTGCTCTCTAGTGTCTAGTTTTCAGGATCTAAATTCTCTGCAACTAGGAGTACAAAAACCCAGGTCTCCCCTTACCCTGGTCTGGGCCTTAGATCCATTCCTTGCCTGAAACACCTCTCTAGAGCAACTAACTACTCCTATTCTCATACACTTCAGGAGAAAACAGTGGATTAAAAAGGCAAATTAGCTTTCACCAGAGAAATCCAAGCTCTAAACAGAAAAACCAAAACTGGAGTTACACACAGCACTCATCACAGAAAAAAAAATTTCCACTTGGGAACCAATAATCCTGGTAAATTCTTCTTCAGGGAATTTGGGCAGTACTGCAGCTTGCAACCCTTTTTGCTAGCAAACATCCCAGCTGGTCGGTCTTCTAAAGTTACAGCTCTCTGCTCGTGGTCTTGCTTCTTTTTTGATCAGTTATTAAAATAGTCCAGAAGTTCCACAGTAAGCAGAAACACAGGAAAATGTGGGAACTCTTCCACTTGATGTGCCATATTGCCATGAAGACATCTGCTTAACACACCTCCTTCTTCCCCTTTAAAGTAAACCACTCACAACCATTTGCTGCATCTTTTTGCTTGCAGGATCTCAGTACCAGCGTGCCCTGCTGAAGCAGTAAATTAGCTCTCAGAAATGCCATCATTGTGACAGAAACCTCTCTTCTAGCACAGAGCCACGTCTTGTCTGGGAGAGGGGAAAATGAGCTGGGAAGCTGAGTGGCCCAGATTTATGACATTTTCCCCTATTTTAAAAGCTTTGGGTGAAAAAACCCATCTCTAATCAGCTGAGATGCTATAATATTCTTATCATGCCTTCCTAGTGAAGAGTCAGGGACACTTTAGAAAGGGATTCAAATCAGATTCAAAATTCATCCGAGGTTCACGCTAGCACAGTCCTGGACCTGCTGAGGAAAATGTCCTGAAATGTTCAGCCCATGCAGAAAAACCTTTCCCATACTAGAAGCCTTGGAATAGTGAAAATTCCTTTTTTTCTAATAAAGTCATCCTCTTTATTTCCAAAGATTTCGGTGGAAACTTGAACAACCCCAAATTTTCATAAAACAATTGTTCTTGAAGGTCTGAGGCCAAGGCATGAAGGCTTTCTGCACAGCTGTAAGCTCTTGTAGCTCCCTCAGTACAGTATTCATAGTTGTTCATTTTAGGTGTTTTCTTAATTGCCAAGAAAACTTGTGAGAAAGACATCCTCTCAAGTGGACAGCAGTACACAAAGCCTGCTAGGATGGAACCATGTGTTCAGGCCAGCCACCTATCCTCCAATGTATTATTTTCCAGAACACTGAGTCAGCACCAAGACACAGGGCTCAGAGCAACCCTGAAGGCACAAAGAGAAACTTCAGTCTGACTGGAGCTTGAAGCACCACCCCTTGCTAGCAGAAGTGAGACCATCACTAAGTCTTGTTTTCTACATGTTGGCTGTCAAAGAAACCCCTCAAGAACAAGAAAACAGGCATAAACCAACAGGGAGTTTCTCTGTGGGCAGATAAAAAAGGCCAGCACTCCGGAGATAGGTTAAGCATTGCCCACAGCCAGCAAAGCTGTGCAGTTCCCAGGAATGCTGGTGGCAACACTGCTCATGCTTCCCCACATGCTGGGACATCTTCTCTGCCAGGGTTCCAACTTCACCCGTCGTGTTACAGCTGGTAGATCTTTCAGGTTGAAGTGTGGTGGGATTTTCATTGCTGCAACTGGTCTGCATGCTCATCCGCAGCAAGAATAAATGTACCTGTGATGGAGCCAGGGGTAACCTGTGCCAGCACCTATCATCTGCCTGGGGAAAGGAGCAAAAACCCACCCTTCAGTGGGCTCCCAGGGATGTTAATATTTGCTGCCAGTCAACAAGCTGCTTCAGCCAACATGTCTGGAAACTGCCCCTCCATGGGCTCCAGATCTGCTTCCTACTCTGGAATTTGGTGGCTTTGTTTGCTGTGTCTCTTTTGTCCCCCAGCTCTCCTGTTCTTGCTGGAGCAGGTGTGCTGGCCATCCCTTCACAGTGACTGCCCCCTTTCCCTCCCATCCCCCCCCACACACACCCTGCCCTGGGACTTCTTGCTCTTGGAGAGATTGAGGCCACCCTAACACCCTGTCTTGCTGTAGGAAGAGAACATACCTGGGACCATAGGTGCCCCTTTTGTTCAAATCAACACCGTGAAACCCAAATCCAAAAAAACATCCAAAATTCAGCCCTTCTTTCCTGGGAAGAGCAGATTAAAAGCATCACCCATAAAGAATGAGACCCTAATGCGGTCCCTTAACCACCCTCCAAGGGAGTTACCTCCCCTTCCTAACATCTGGAGGCCCAAAATAGGGACCCGGCTACCTTGCAGGACCAGAGTCAACGTTGCTAGAAATTGCTAACACCATGTGCAGGCAGCAACCCCCCATCCCACCCTGGCCACCATGACAGGCTGCAAATCAGTATGCCAACCAGTGACAGGCACTGCTCTTCCTCTGCTCAGGGGACTGTGTCAAAGGGGGAGCTTGATTCTCTGTACCCAAGAGCAACAGTGGCTGTTCAGAAATCACGGGATAATAGCCCTTTTGATGGATGCTCAGCTTGTGCTTTTGGGATGTGGTGGAGGGGGGGGGGCTGGGAAGGGGGAGGGGGCAGGGAGGCATATGACAGTGCTGATAACAAGTGGGCTTTGTACACCATGGAGAGGGGCTCCCACAGCTGCTCCAGCCCCCTCTCCTGCTTGAGGTAGTTTGAGTGAGAGAAGAGGCTACAAAAGCTCAAGCATTTTAATGATTCAGTCCCTGCTTCTCTCTAAAAAGCAAAACTGTGGCAGAGCATCTTCTGCCATTCAGGCAGGGGCTCTGGGGAGGAAAGGATGCTCTGGGCTGGTGGTCTGGCTGCTATGGTGCCTCCTGGACAGGGAATACCCTCAAGTGTGTCTGTCCAGTTTGTTTCCTTTTGCCTTGAATCTGGTGAATACATGCAGACCATGCTGGCCAAGGCCCTCACTTGCTTCTTGCCATCACTCCAAGGGCCTTGGTGGTGATTACTTGGAGTCTGGTGGCAACCTGGACTTGGATCCAGGTTGGGATCCTGTCCTTGAGTCTCTTTGGGAGAGGGTAGGGCAGGCCATTGGTTCTGAACCAGCCTGTCCTCGTGAGGGGTGCAAAAAAAGGCACAAAGCCTGAGGGTGGGCACTGTGGCAGAGTGAGGACCACCAGAGCACACGGTTTCTAACTGATGCTAATTCCATGGATCCCTGGCTTTACTTCACCTGTCATCACTTGATGACAGCTCTTTTTTTCTTATTACACTCCCCCCCCCCCCCAAAAAAAAAAAAAAAGAAAAACAAGAACAAAACCTAAACAGAAAATCCCCACCCCAAAACCCACACACACTTTGTTTCTGTAATCCCTGTCCCAACAGGACACAAGCACAGCCGCCCAGCCAGCATGTGTGGTTGCTCATATTAAGCTTTGAACAGCTGGGGGATTTGGAGATGGGATTAGCTAACACAAGCCAGGCTCAATTAGCAAAGGAAGCATGGAGATGCCAGCTCCCTTTGGGACAGATGTGGGCAGGATCCCTCCAGAGGGTTAATCACAGGGCAACTTGTGCTTCATCCACAAATAACCAAGCTGCCTGTGTCCCCCCATCTCCCCGGGGATGCTGTTGGAAGAGGAATGCTTGTCATTGCCAGACACTGCTTTATCCCCTGGACCCAGCTAAAACCTTCTTTCCTGCCCATGGGCTGGGAGAGGGCAGGACTAACCACAGCGGGGAGGGAGAGCGGGCGTGCACGCAGGTGCAGAAAGCTGGCAGCCAAACAAAGGGAGATTGCAGGAGCAGATACAGGCTTTGTGCAGGCTACAGTCACGGCTTTCTATGAGCAAGTCCAAAGGCAAGGGGAGCAGGGGGTGAAGGAGACTGTTCCTCATCGATGGGAAGATGCTGAGATGCACCAGCAACGGGGCACCAGTGCTTCATTTAAAACTGGGAACCCTGGGCAGGGCTTCTGTTGCCACGAATGCTCTGCTTGGCCAGCTGGGCTCACCAGGCTGCTGGGGTGTTCTTCAGGACAGACTTCCAAGTGCTCCAAGCCACCTTGGGATAAAGCAGGGCCTACATCTCTAAACAGCTGAATGGGCACTGGCTCCCAAACTTCCCCCCACATCAGTTTCTATGAAAAGCTGAACCAAGCCAAGGTGGGTGCCTGCTGAGCATCCCCAGCCTCACTTGGTTCCTCGTTTCCAAAAGCTGCCCTGAAAGCTCTCATCTGCCTTCTCAGGGTGTTTTAAAGACACATAGACCCTCATGTACACAGAGACACCCTCACCAGAGACAGGCCCCTGCTTGCAGAGCTGGTGAACCGGTTCCTGGGGTGAGAGTTGCATGGGCAAGCTCTCCCACGCATGGATGGGTTTCACATGGCCCTGTTGCAGACTGGCTGCTAAATTCCAGCTCTCTGTGGAAAGAAGATGGACTTGGAATTGATGGGGGGGCCCTGGCAGGGTGGGAAAGGCACTCAGTAATTTGGAAAAGGTTGTTCCTGAACCCAGGACTGAGGACTGCCAAAAGGCAAGATGATAATTGATTTTTCTGTTCTTTGAACACAGGAGTCAGGAATCAGACCAGGGAAGGGTGGTGAGGGACAGGGCTTGGGGCAGGCAATGCAGCAGGCACAGCAGATGCAGCAAACCAGCCTTGCTTTCCTAGTCTTCCTCAGATGGGGAAGCAAAAATTTTGCAGAGTGAGATAATGATCCTTGACCAGTGCCAGGCAAATGCAAATAAATTCCAAGCAACTTCCCAGGTGCCAGATTGGGAAATAAACCCACCCAGCCTCTTCCCATCCCAGTTGCTGGGACTCCCACTGAAGAAGCAGTAAGCTCCAGCCCTGTGGAGTGGCTTTGTAGAGGGCAGCAAACACCACCTGGTCTCATTCATGTCCCAGGATGGATGTTCCCACCACATCCAGAAAACACAGCTAGGTCTGGAAAAGCCATCACTGTGGAAGGAGCAGACACGCAGACACAAGGCACGGCGGGAGAGCTCACTGCTGATTTCTGCTGCTTTCCAATAAGACTGGCTTTTTTTCTTGCTCCTCAGCAGTGTTTGGTGTTTACAGGCACTGGGAAACATTTGCTCCTTGCACTCCTTCCAATGGAGCGTGGGAAAAGCTCTCACCCGAAGCAAAAAAACACGGGAATTTGCTTTCAAGTCTATTCTTCTCACTCTCTTTCTCTCCAAGTGAAAAGCCCTGAGCTGGCTTTTTTTCTTTGCAAGGCAGGTTTTCTGGCCAAGGCAAACTGCTGTTTGTCTCTCATGCTGTCAGCAGAGTGACAGGCATCAGTACAAGCTGAGGGGCAGTGGCAAGTCAACCAGGACAGGAGTGGTAGCAGGGCAGACAAGGGCCTGGTGTGCACCTTCCCACCATCTTTTAGATAGGGGAAACCACACATTTCAGCTTCAGTAGAAAGAAATAAGGGCTTGATGTGGGGGGCATTTTACTCCCAGAGGCTCTATAGATCCCTTCGTTTGGTGCTTGGCACGCTGATGCAGGCCAAGAAGAAAGGAAAATTAGCATGAAAAAAAAGATATGGGGGTTGTCGCCCCCCGCTCACTGCCTCTGCAGCGAATACGCAGCAAGCAGGAATACAAAAGCATCCTCCCCTGTCAAGAGCAGCACCAGTGTTCCTTCCATCCCTCATCCAGCTGCTCCATCTGTCTGGAAGGAGCAGCCCTGCCCCGGCACATGCCGGCGGTGTCTGCCCTCATCCCTGTGTGCCCAAAACTCCCGAGGGTTGGGACAGTAAGGTGTGCCAGGCCAGATGCTCGGGCCATGCTGGCACCTCAGCCCCCAGAGAGCTCCCAGCAGCCACTGCCTGCCTCTTCTCCTGGCCTCAAAGCTGATGGACCCAACAGGAGCCTGCAGAACCCACAGGACAGTGACAAACCTGAAGAAAAAAGAGCCCTCGAGGAGATGGCCTCTCCCCGGGTGCAGGTAGGCACCACTGGGAATGTGCTCCCTGTGCCCAAGGTGGGGAAAAAAGGCACCCCTGCCCCCTTGACTCCTCTCAAAATCCTCTCTCCAGTCTTACAGGGCAACTCTTGGGACCAGCAAAAGGACAACTGCAACTCCCGATACGATCCAAGAGACCCATTCTATGCCCAGACAAAAGAGGGAGGAATACCCTTTACACCCCGAGGCCGAAGGCAGATCTCACGCTTCCAAACATCCTGCAAGTAACCCGACAGCCCCAGCACAATTTTTCCTGTGTGAAACTCCCTCCGCAAGAGGTGCCTTAGGTGAGCAGCTGCCAAGGCAGCCAGATCCCAGAGGAGGTGTTTGCTTTCTCCATCTTCCACACACACACACACACACACGCCCTCTTTTTAATTGTTTGCACGTCAAGAAACGACTTGCCATGTTGCAGCCTCCCAAAGGGAGGCAGGCATTGAACTCATAACCTGAAACTGCCTCTCAGGGAGACAGCCAGCACCCACCTCCCTCTGTTCCCACTCCTCTCCCCAGGGAGACAGACAGCACCCACCTCCTCTGTTCCCACATCCTCTCCCGGTGCTCATCCCTGCCTCAGCAGCAGCAGTGCCCTCCCTTCACTCTGCTTGGCTTTTCAGCAGCTACACCCTTCACTGTTAATGAGCACAGAGGAAAAAAAAAAACCACAGAGCTGCCATTCAGGGCCCCTCTCAGACACCAAAACATCTCTGTGAATTAATAATCTCTTTCAAAAGCCCTTTCCTTGCACACCTCCCCCCTACCCCCCAACGCTGTTCAGAAGCGACTGTGATTCATCTGAGGTGCGAAACAGCGCAGTGAAATTTTAATACAGCCTGAGCATCATGTGAGAGCACTCAAGTGTCTTTTAAGCAGCCTGCCTGTCTCCAGCAACTGCTTTGAAGGCAAGAGCGCTTCAGTGCTGTGTGAAGAACTTCAAAGAGAATATTTGGGACTGATTTTGACATGACTCAGAAAAGGCAAGAGGCCTACAAACACAGTTCCCTCAAAGGATGAGTGCCAGCAGAGGAACGTGCTGGCTCTCACTGTGCCTCCCTGCTGCAGGTTGGTCCAGCTGGGAGGGTCCAGGAGGACCAGAGCTACATGTACCTATAGGATACTGACCAAGTCCTGTGACTCGGTCCCCATCTCCACAGATTCCCGTGGGGAAGAGATTTCCCTTACCACTTGTGGTTATATTGCATGCTGATAGCCCTGGGACTGATAGTCATGTGGCATCGGTAATTTCAAGGGCTGGAAAGCAGGGGAGAGTTTTCCATGTCCCAGGATATGTGTGTTGATAGGGAAACTATGAAAATAAGGCAAAACACTTGGGTTAGCCCAAACAGAGAGATGGTGATAGCACCCAAGGACTCCTCTACAGCCAGTAAGCAAACCAGAAACAAAACCAGTGTTCCAGCAAGTGGGGCTGGGAGATGAACAGACAGCAGGAAACAGCACAGGCAGAGGAAGGTACTTCCCAAGAGAGGTGTTGGAAACCTTCCGCAAGCTCAGCCAACAATTATCCCTCAACTTTGCTGCTTTTCAGTGTCACAAACTTTTCCTTGGTTCCCTGGGCCTCTCCAAACCTGTGAGCAGCACAGCACTGCCCTTACACAGGGAAATGATCTGGCCCTGGAGACCCTCAAACTCAGCTGAGGAACACTAAAGGCCAAAGCAAGAAGCTGAGCTCTGCATCTCCAGGCACCCTGTAACAGGGCAGCTGGCAGCTCCTGGTGATCTTCTATCATCTCTGCTCCCACACCACAGGCAGGACATCAACCAAAAGCAGCTTGTCCAGAGTAGTGGGGGTATGTATGGGTACTGACCACCTCTCACAGCACTTTCATAGACCTTCTATTCCCATTTACCTGCCAAACTGGTAGTACATGTCAGCCCACCACTGCTGGAAGGATCATATGGTTCAGGTTGAAAGGGATCTTAAAGATCATCTGGTTCCAACTCCTGCACCATGGTCAGGGACACCTCCCACTAGACCAGGTTGCTCAAAGCCCCATCCAACCTGACCTTGAACACTTCCAAGGTTGGGACATCCAAAGCTTCCCCGGGCAACCTGTTTGAATGTCTTGCCACACTCACAGGAAAGAATTTCTTTCTAATGTCTAATCTAAATCTACCCTCTTTCAACTTGAAAAGGACCTTGCACTTGGCCTTGTTGAACTTCATGTATTTTGCATTGACCAACCTCTCGAGTTTGTAAAGGTCCCTCTGGATGGCATCCCTTCCTTTCAGCATGTTGACCATACCACACTGCTTGGTGTTGTCATGAAACTTGCTGAGGATGCACCTAAGTCCCCTGTCCATGTTATCAATAAAGATGTTAAAAAGTGCCAGTCCCAGTTCCAACCCCTGATGGACGCTGGGAAGGTTCAAGCTGCAACCATGCATATCCTATGCCATCAAGAAAAGGAGGGTGAAGGCGCTGAGAAGAGGGCAAAGTAGGTCTGAGTTGGTAAAACTCCTGAGATGCAGCATTTGGCTTTTCTCTGCAAATTACGCAATGCACTGAAAGTAATTTGTCTACTGGGATGCTGCAAAGAGGACTCAGAAAGACAGGAATGCCTTTCTTGAAAACTTAAAAGCAAACCACAAAAACATCCCCTCAAAAGCCTGAGAGGACACCCAAGTGCACAGACCTGCACAGGGCTGAAAGGAACACAACCACCTGACTCCTACATGAAGGTGGTCCAGTTTTTGAAGGTCATTTGGAGCCTGGAGCTACCTATGGAGAAGGACAACCTGGTATTAACCTCAGGGTCACTTCTCACTGCAAAAGAAACCATTCCCCTTCCCAAGCTACTGTCATGTCCAGACTTCCCTGCAGAAACATCTTCACTTAGCAAAATTAGCATCTGTGCTGACACATCCCAAGCATCTGCTGTTACTCAAAGAGCAGCTGAAGCACTGGGCCTGGCTGTCAGGGAGCAACAAGTGCAGACTGGGCTGCACATAGCCTGAGAAACCCAAAGGAGGGCTTATTTGGGGAAAAATCAATGGATTTCAGAGCTAAACTGTATTTGCAAGAGATTCAGTAGGCTTGCCTCCTAGGACATTTTTGAAATGAGAACTCTCCCAGTCAACTGGGAAGTGAAAGAGCCACATGTATCAACCTCTTACTGGAATTAGCCCTGAGAGGGAACAGAGGCATCATCTCACCTGCAGCAGAGATATTTAAATGCAGTCAGCAGCCACTCAGCCTTCATCAGGACTGTGACACCCTTAGAAACACCAGCAAGGTGCCCAGGCTGAGGGCGAAACTTCTCATGCCCACTTTGTTTGCTCTCAATTGCCAGAAGATGGTGACCTGTCTGCTTCCTGGAAGCCTGTTGCCCCTAAAAAATTGCAGTCAGCAGGGCTGCACAGGAGAACAGAGACAACTGATTGCAAATTACATCTATGTAATTTAAGTAAACAGCAAAACTCAATTAGCTAATGGGCACACTCGGTGTCTGCTGACACACCCATGAGCACAGGCATGTCTGCAAGGAAACGTCAGAGTTTCTGTGTGCTCACACCCCTTGCAGTTTCAAAGTCACCTTCTGAACCAGGAATGACAGGGGAGAAAGTAGCCAGCACACTCCATGGAGTGCCAGGTGGCTGAACAAAGGATGGTGTGACAGGAAGAAATCACAAAATCAACAAAGTGGGGCTTAAGCAGGGTCACCACCAGCATTTGCATGAAAGCAAGGCACTATGGAGAAATCCTCCAAACCCCCTCCAGGAACTCAGTGTGCTAGGGAGACCCTCTAATATGTTTGTACGCTAATGCAAGCAGTATGGGGAATCAACTGGAGGCAACAGATGTGATCCAGAGGGACCCTGACAAGACTGAGAGATGTGCCCATGAAGAACCTCATGAAGCTCAACATGGCCAAGTGCAAGGTCCTGCACCTGGGTCGCTGCAATCCCAAGCACAATTACAGGCTGGGGGGAGAATGGACTAAGAGCAGTCCTGAGCAGAAGGACTTTGGGGTGTTGGTTGATGAGAAGCTAAACATTAGCCAGCAATGTGCACCTGCAGCCCAGAAAGCCAAATATATTCTGGGCTTCTCCAAAAGCAGAGTGGCCAGCAGGTTGATGGAGGTGTTTCTCCCCCTCTTCTTTGCTCTCATGAGACCCCAGATGGAATATTTGTTTCAGTTCTGGAGCACCCAGCACAGGACATAGAGCTCTTGGAGTGAGTCCAGAGGAGGGCCACAAAGATGATCAGAGAGCTGAAGAAGCTCTCCTATGAAGATAGACTGAGTTGGGGTTGTTGAGCCTGGAGAAGAGAAGGCTCTGGAGAGACCTTATTGCAGCCTTCCAGTATCTGAATGAGCTACAGGAAAGCTGAGGAGGGACTTCTTACAAGGGCTTGTAGTGACAGGACAAGGGGTAGTGGCCCTGGAAGAGGGTATATTAAACTGTAAGAGGGTAGGTTTAGGTTAGCCATTAGGAAGAAATTCTCCACTATGAGGGTGGTGAGACACTGGCATTGGTTTCACAGAGGAGTTGTGGGTGGACTCTTCCTGGAAATGTTCAAGACCAGATTGGACAGGACTTTGAGCAGCCTGGTCTAATGAGAGGTGTCACTGCCTGTGACAGGAGGGCTGGAACTAGATGATCTTTAAGATCCCCTCCAACCACAACCATTCTACAAAACATGAGGAACTAGAAATCTGTGTGTAGTTGCAGGGATGTGATCTTGTGGTGGGAAGGGTTCCATAACTGGAGTGTTGCAAGAGAAGGATACAGGCTCTTTATGAAGGACAGGATGTGAAGATGAGGAGGGGCAGTTGTCCTACCTGTGAGGAAGAAGCTAGAGACCTTGGAGCTCTGCCTGAGGACAGATAAGGAACCAGATGAAAATTTATGGGCTAAGATTAAAGGGAAAGCAGGTAATGTTATTACAGTGGGTGCTTGCTATAGGCCAGCTGACCAGGAAGAAAAGTGGATGAGGCTCTCTACAGAAAGAAGTAGCCTCATGTTCACAGATCCTGGTGTCCCCACGGTGTCCTCATGTCCTCCTTCAGCCACCCTGTCATATCCTGGAGGAACAACATAGCAAGTCATAAGAAATTGCCATAAATTCCTCTTCCAAGTGACAGAGGAGTCAACGAGGAGAGGTACTCTGCTGGACCTTATGCTCATTGAAAAGGACTCAAGTGGATGTGAAAATTGAAAGGAGCCTTCATTTCAGTGACAATGAGATAATGGAGTTCATGATCCAAAAGGGAGGGAGGAGTGTGAGAAGCAAGCTCACAGGCCTGGGCTGTAGGAGTGCAGACTTTGGCCTCTTCCAGGATATTGTGAGAGTCCCATGGGACAAGGCGCTGGAGGGAAGCGGGATTGGGAAGGAAAGGGTGGTGGTGGAAAAATATTCAAGAATCACCTCCTCCAAGCTCAAGAGAGTGCCACCCCAACAAATATCTAACTAGGCAAAAATGGCAAGAGGCCTGAATGGATGAGCATGGAGCTCCTGTCCAAACTTAGACATACAAAGGAAGAATATGGAGTGGAAGGATGGGTGACCCGGGGGGAATACAGAACCATTGTCCAAGAGTCCATTTCCAGATTCACTTCCATCTGGGCATCAGCTTTCCTAACTCCAGAGAGGGAGGTGGACTGGAAACTGTCTGAACTGCCCAGAGGATTGCCATCAGTGGTAGGAAGTCTAGTTGGAGACCAGTCACTACCAGTATGCTCCAGTGGTCAAGGCTGCATCCAATCCTGTTCAATGTCTTCATCAATGATAGGGATGATGGAGCAATGCACCCTCAGCAAATCTGTTGATCTCACAAAAGTGAGAGGAGTGGCTGATAGGCCCAAGAGGTGTGCTGCCAGCCAGAGGGATGTGGACAGGCTGGGCTGGGCTGGCAGCAATTGAAGTGCAGTGACTTCTTAAAGTTCAGCAAAGAGAATGGAAAGTCCTGTACCCAGGAAAGAACCAGTAGATAGATGTTGTGGGACACCCAGATGGAAAGCAGCTTGGCAGAAAAAGACCAGAGGATCCTGACTGGGCACTAAGTTGACCATGAGACAGCAATGTGCCTTTGCAGAAAAGGCTCCCAGTACCCTGGGCTGCATTATGAGTGCTGCCAGCAGGTCAAGGGAGGTGAGGTGAGCCTTCCCTGTGCTCAGCACTGGTGAGGCCACATCTGGAGTGTTGTCTCCAGTTCTGGTCTCCCTGGTACAGGAGAGACGTGGACATACTAACGAGAATCCTGCAAAAGTCCATGAAGGTGATGAAGAAACTAGAACATCTCTCCTATGAGGAAAGGATGAGAGAGTGCAAAGAGGATGGAGCCAGGCTCTTTCCAGGGGTCCCCAGTGTCAATATCAGAGCTGATGGGTACAAACTGAATCACAGGAGGGTCCATCTGAATATCAGGAAACACTTTCTTAAAGTGAGGGTGACTTAGCACTGGCACAGGTTGCCCAGAGAAGTTGTGCAGTGTTCACCCTTGGACAAATTCAGGTACATGTTGGGGGCCAACCATCTGTAAGGCAGCTTTGCTATGAGGGTGACCAAGCACTGGCAAAATGTCCATGGGAGGCTGTGGAGTCTCCATCCTTGGAGGTATTCAAAAGCTGACTGGATACATGTCTGGGCAGCCTGCTTTATGTGGTCCTGCTTGACCAGGGAGATTGGATCAGATGAACACCAGGGTTCTTCCAACCATGCTGTGACTCTGTGAAGCTCTAAATCTGTGAAGCCTCCCAGAAGGGCACAATTATGCCATGGGACTGGTTGTGCCAAGCCAGTCTAAGCTGATGAAAAACTCCCAAGTGAGGCAACAGCACCTCAAATGCAGTGACAAAGCCCATCAGTTGAATGTGGTAGCCCAGGCTACATTTGGAGCATTCACCTCCAAAAGCCACTTGGGACCTGAGGTCTGTAACACCTTACATGTTTTCTGGTACAGAAGGATACAGTCCAAAGAGCCAACCAGGTAAAAGAAGGTTCAACCATGCTGGCCAGATTCCCTCCTTGAAAACCATGCAAGACTCTTAAGGTTTATTCCAGAAATCCAAGATGACCAAATCTTCCTATTCCTTTGATCATGATCACTTGATAATACCATTGTGCCTCACCCTGGGCCCACAATAACATTCCTACCTAAGAACACCCAAGGTCCATGAAAGCCACAATCATGTCCAGGATTGTGGACAAAAAAAAATCAACAAAGTGGGGCTTAAGCAGGGTCACCACCAGCATTTGCATGAAAACAAGGCAGTGGACAAAAAGCACAGGCACCTGGAGGTCTCCTGTTTTCCAGCAAACTAACATGGCTTCTTGGGCCAAAGTTAGTGTCTTTGGAGTAAGCATTCCCAGACTCATTCATGAATCAGTCCAGTTTCCCTGGAGCCTCTAGAAATTGTAGGAGCCCCTCTGCAACATCCTGCAGCAAGCAATTCCACAGCTCTGGGCTGGGGGGAAGAACTATTTTTTATTGCCTGCTTTGAACCTGTCACTTGCTACCTGTATTCAACACATTTCAGATCCTAGTTCTTGTGTTGGAAAGGCAGTGCACACTGATGCCCTCTTCAGTTCACAAGGATTTATCAGCCTTTTGCATACTGTCCCTTGGCTGTCTCCTCTTTCTTCCCAGTGGAATATAATCACATCCTGAGCAAGGTAGCAGCTCACAACAAACAGCATGCAGGGATAAGACAAGGCACCACACCTCAGGGTAATGTTGAGGAGCTCACAGAGTGCTACATCTTCTGGCCTGGGGTGGGTATCACTGATGGTGATGGCTCATGTGGAGCATTCTTACACTCCCACCAGCAACAAAACAGGGCAGGGACTGGGGACATCAGTCTGATGACTGCCAAGAATGCTGAAATGCCAAGAGACTGCACTGGGCTGTAAAATGCACCAGGCACAGTACCTTGGCCTCAGTACCAACTGGTTCTTGGAGCAATCCAGAAGAAAAAATTTGGAGGGGAGGGAATGTATACAGCATGTTTCTGTGCTATGCCCTTTCCCAGGGGCTGTTTTTGCCAAGATAAGATTTGACCTCTTAAGAGCAGCATCAGACAAACACAGTTCCCCTTGGTATTTTATCGCTGGGCAATGATTTATGAAGCAGCCCAGGAGCAACCTCAGCCAAGGCAGAGAAAAAAACAGATCAGAACTGGGTCCTGTTTGGCTTTGCAGCTGTAGCTGACATCAAGTTGAACATCTCTGTGAAAGGTCAGCCCTGCAAAGACAAGCCTGTTGGCACATTACTGGGCCGGAGACACCAATCCCTGAGTGAAGTTCTCTGTCTGGTGTTGTGCCAAACAAACTCAGAAATTAAAGGCAACCTCTGCCATTTCCCAACCCCACCTTCTCTGAAAACAAGCATCAGGGATGGCTACCAGACTCTTCCCAAATGGAAGGGAAAGGCTTGGTCACTACCTGACCTTGTCTTCTAACTATGTGGGCCTGAGTCCCTCATCGAAGTACGCCAAAAGGCAACCAGGAGCAGCTGCAGATCTTGTGGGGATTTTTTCAGAGCAGTGGAGAGTTGGGATTAGTTCTGTGAGTAAGATGAGCTGGTAAGATGAGTTAGCGGATGCTCTAGGTGATTCATTGTCTTCTGATAACTGCCCAGCTTCTGAGGAATCACTGGCATGCAAAAACAAGGTAGGTCTGGGTGAATCAGAGGACTGAGGGAAGAGTACTGGTGGTACTTAGCAAAGACATGCACATATTTATTCAGGGGACGAGCTGTAAACTGCCACTGTTTTCAAAGGTCTGTAGTGGACTTTGTGGAAAAAAATGGGGCTTCTTTGCTGCCATGTTTGTCAATGAGGCTGTGAAGGGACTCCAGCACAAATGCTGTGAGGAGAGGCTGAGGGAGCTGGGGGTGTTCAGCCTGGAGAAGAGGAGGCTCAGGGGAGACCTCATCGCTCTCTACAACTCCCTGAAAGGAGGCTGGAGCCAGGGGGGGGTTGGGCTCTTTTCCCAGACAACTATCAACAAGACAAGAGGGCATGGACTTAAGTTGTGTCATGGGAAGTTTAGGTTGGATATTAGAAAGAATTTCTTTATGGAGAGGGTGATCAGACATTGGAATGGGCTGCCCAGGGAAGTGGTGGATTCTCCGTCCCTGGAGATATTTAAAAAGAGACTGGATGTGGCACTCAGTGCCATGGGCTGGGAACTACAGTGGTAGTGGTTTAAGGTCTGGATCTCAGAGGTTCTTTCCAACCCAGATGATTCTGTGATTCTATGATATTTGGAATGTGACTTGGGAGCAAGACCCTTGCTCCATCCTCCAAAAGCAGGAGCAGGCAGGAGAAGCTAGAAGAGCCAGGCTGAGCCATGTGTATGTAGTACCTCCTGCCCACCCTTTAAAAACACATCCAGTGAGACCTCTGTACCTGGCAGCTGGAGAGAAGGTCTCAGTGGTGGTGCCTGGATGATTCTGGGTGTCTCCAAAAAATGGGAATATATTTTCTTTCATCTCCTTCTGGCCTCCAGGACATATCTCAGGATTCTTTGGCCTTAGTTGCTCTGCCTGGCACCTAAGCTCAATGATTTGCTTGTCTCTACAACTGCCAAGAGTATTTGACATCTGAAGTACCCACAGGTTACTGTGGAGAGGCCAGGTGAATAGCAAGGCCTGAAGGATGAAGGAGGGAACCAGGAGCTCAGTGCCAGCCCATAGCTACATCATCGGTAGCTTCTTAATTTAAACCTGAGGTCAGGTATTTGTCACAGAAGGAAAAGGAGCAGAAAACACAGACAACTCTGCAATGCAGCTCGGTGGCCTTGCAAATGTCCCGGGGCAAACTTTGTAATTATACCTTATCCTAATTACTGTTGTAGCAGCGAAGACAGCAAAACAATGGAACAGGCACCAGTACCCAGGGCACCCAGGGCAGCCCTGGCCATGGGAAAGGATAAAAGAATTCCCAGCCCCAGCTATTAAATCCCAAATTCTTGTTCTCAGGAAGCTCAGCAAGAAGACTACAAGTTCAGACACTTCAGTAAGGGTATTTCAAATACAGTAAAAGGCCAGAGGGAGGAAAGCAAGGCCAGCTCTTCTGCATTCATTGTTTCCAATGTACGTATGAATAACATTGGACCACTTAGTGGGGCACTAACACCTGACCAAAGAAAAGGAAAGGACTGTTGTATCCAAGTGCAGTGCAAATGTGCTCCTGATGCAGGGGAATAACCCAGCTTTGGTATGTATTGGATATTTTCTTTTGCAGGCCCCTATCAGCATTGTCTGGAAGAGCCCTCCACAGTCTCTGGTCCAACCTTCCTCTTGGAGCAAAGACTATCACCAGACACCTTTGTCTAACCAACACCCAATCTAACTCACCAACATCTTGGGGGAGATTTTGTTTCTTGATGTCCAGGCCTAAATCCAGGCTGCAGGACCAATTCCTTGCAAGCAGCTTTTAATAAAATGGAGGGAAGAGGAAAAGAGAAGAGCAGAGGAAAGATTTGAACAAAGCTCAAGTAATTGCAGGTGGCCTTAGACTGAGTAGGGTAGCTCTGTGCCCAGTGTTTGCCTTATTAATGATTGCTTGCCAGTGAGAAGATAGCTCATATGCTGAAAAGCTAGTGATGGACGTGAGAAGCAACTGAAGGAAAGTAAATAGGAAGGGCCAAGTGGTGGGTGAGACCATCACTGTTCTTCATTTGGTGAAAGCAGTTGGGAGAAACCAATAAATCTGCTGCTTTTCTTGCGTTGTTGTCACATAAAATTTCAGTCTAGAGGTGAATAACTCACTGAAGGGATCAATTACCCTCCACAAACCACCCAGATAAAAAGATAACAAGGTGAGACTCTGCAGTCTCTCTTTTAGGCACCTACAGCCACACTCTCTCCCTGGCATTTTGCTGTGACAATGATCAGCGAAGGGGTCAGCAAATGGGCCAGGATTGCAAAAGAAGAGGTTCATGAACTTTCAGCTAGGTGAAATGTGGGTGAGCTACACCAACACTCATCCTCAGAGGAGGAGCCACCTCCAGTTCCCAAGCTAGGCTCTCCAAGACCTTCAGGAAGACTGGAAAGAAACTGAGGAAAGGCACAGAACAAGCAGAGGATCCTGTTTAGAAGGCTTGAAGTCAAGTTATCGATTTGGTATTCAGTGCCTGGAAAATGGACCTGCACAAAGGATGAATTCAGAGGCACCAAGGGGTTAATACAGGTGCTCAGAGGCAGGCAACCAGGATTTCTTAAGAGCTGTTTTATAGAAAACTATTTTAATTTCCTCTTTCAAAGACTTGGCAGATAAAGAAGCAGCAGCAGATGTGAGAATATTGACCTTCATAGTGGACTTTGTGTTATCCCACTCAGAAAGGGAAACACCATCTAGATGAAAGATGAATGTAAAACTGGTGCAAAAATAGCAACTTAATCTGGTGACAAGAGCTATTTGTGGCTTACAGTCAGACTAGAAGGACATATACAGAAAGGAACAGCAGGAAAATGATCCTGGCTTTGGTATTATTCAGTTATCATACCGTGGACTAAAAGTCACGTTATGCTGCCTTAGAAATATATCAGATAATGAGATCAGAGGACTGCCAGAAAGTAGACTCATCAGATTACCTTAACGACATGGTAGACATGATTTAACATCATCCAGATGAAATTCAATCAAGTCAAGTGTGAAATGCTTTGAAATCAGATTATTCCAACCCAAAAAAAGATGGGATGTGGGATGACACAGGCCACAAGTAGGGGAGCATGCTGGAAGCAAGCCTTCCTCTGGTGGTGGAGAGGAGGACACATCACACACTTTAAGGATGTTTGCATCTATATTTCCATTACTGAATTAGTGTCAGGGATCAAAATGGTGCCACAGAGTGTTTCATACTTCAGCAATGCAGTCAGTTCACCCAAGATTTACTACCCTGCCCATGACTGCTGTGTCTACCCACCCTCTCCTTTCTGCCCAAGTGGCTGGCAGAAAGGCAAGAGTGATGGGGACAGGCAGCTACCCACACCCAGTTGCTGTCATTACAGCTTAGCTTTAATAAAACTGGGTAAGAATAGTGTTGGGTACCAAGTTTCTATGTGGCCCACAGCTTATGATTGCCTTGAGAGGGAGCTGATTCCTGAAGTCAGTGGCATAATTAAGTGGCAGCTTGCTCTGGGCAACCCCAGGGAATGGCAGATCTGCAGCCAGACCCAGACACGGAATCACCAGGCCAGACCCAGACATGGAATCACCCCAGCCAGGTCAGTGAGAAAGTCTCATCTCAGTGGGGCACAGGCTGACACCATCACTAAAAACCTCTCCTATCTCCCAGAGAAAGAATGATCAGACCACTTTATCCTGCAGGCAAGATGACTTGCAGCTCTCCATACTTTCTTAGGAGTATCCCAAATGACAGCTTTCCATTGCCACCAGTATGAAGCACCCCTAGACTATGAGTGTGGGTTCCCAGTACATCCCAGGGCCAGCCAGCAGGCAAGCCCATGACTTGTGTAAGCACCAAGTCCTGCCAGGCACTTCACACAGGTTGTGGCACACTGGGCATCCTTCTGGGTCAAAAAGTCTCTGAGCTTTGAAGCAGCCTGGCATTTTAGGAAAAGAGAGGACTTCTGTGACATTTCATAAAAAAATTTTCTCACTATAATGATTCAGCAGCAGTCTGAAATTCAACAGCAAAAAATCCTACCTACAGCTCCCAGTGATGCTGTTTACCTCGTGAATTTTTATTCTGAGAGGACAGGAACCATAGTGATATTCCTCCCCCACTCCAGGGCATAGGTCAGTAGCTTTTTGGCCAAGCATGTGTGCTTGAACATTCAAATGACAGATCCAGGCAGCACACACTACTTTGGAATTGTAGGAACTGCCTTTGTTCTCCCCAGGGAGTCACAAGGCTAGAAAAATGCAGATGCTGCCAAAACACGGGGCACAGATCTAGAGGGATGGTTTTTTATCCCTGGTATAAAAGGGAAGGCACAAAGTACCCAAGACTAATACTGCTCTGCTTGTACCTGTGCTTCACATTTGCTATGGCTGGTGACTTCATTGGCCTTTCCATGCCAAAATCAGTTTTGTCTCTGCTGATATACTAACTGCCTCCAAAGTATGTGTTGATGGTATCAGTCACATCGAGGGTGGGTTGTTCTGTGACACCTTGCCAGAAACAAAAGTATTTTCCTTTCCTTTACAAAATTTCTCTGAATAACCTGGTAGAGTTTTGTGCTTTCCTCCAAAGGGGGCAGGATCCTCCTAGAGAGCAAAACTGAGCAGTCTATTCAACAGCAAGTAATGTAGGGACAGGATGCAACTATCCTTCCATCCAAAATGTCATTGTAAATATTTGCAAATATGGTGGGAGAATTTCCTGTTGTCAAGACAGAGGTCTCATCCCTCCTGTATTCTTATCCTGCCCAATATCAGAATAAAATTCCCATAGACCAGAAGTCCCACTGTTTCTCAGCCACCAGAACAGGCACGGGACACATCTGTCTCCTGACCAGGGCTTTCTCAAGAGGAAAAGTCTAAGCAGGTCCTTTCTGCTGCAGCCTTGGCCATAAGCCCAGAGGTTTGACTTGCAGAGATGACCAAACTGCTAGAAAAGACATAAAGGTAAAGTTACAAGCCATCTGCACTTTGGTTTCAGGCCTTTCAGCCCAACAAGAGATCAAAGGACATGCAGGTGAGTCACGTTTACAGTAACCAGGTGAACCCTATCATGGAGCTCTGCTTTTTCCTTGCCAGTTGCAACGTGCTCTACACCCAGGGGCATTGGCATTGCCCTTCAGCTCCCAAGCTCTCTGGCCCAGGAACTGGACAAACATGCAATTTGAACAGCCAGACACAGATTTAGCTGCTCTCTTCTCCCTGTCTGGAAAGGGCTGCATCTCCAAAACCCAGCACAAAAGCTTCGTATTGAAACCACTCGCAACCATTTCAGGTTTAAGTCAAAATTGATAAAAACAGAAATAGCTGCAAAAAATGCTGTTTATATCATTCTTTCGACTGAAAGCAAAGACTCAGAAGCAACGCTGGGCAATCTGGCAAGTCCAAGGGCAGCAGTTTGCAAGAGAGGGAGTTTAATAGATGAGTGAATAACTGGGGGGCATCTAATAAGGCTTTCAACAACTCATTCCCAGGATCTGGTCTGAACAGAGTCACAGCCAGGCTGCAGAAACAGAGCAAGAACCTCAGTGCTCTCTGATGGATTTACTGCTCCCTGCAGGCATTAGAGGATGCTGTCCCCAAACTGCACAGCTGTAAGCAGCTCCCTCACAGAGTCTTGAGAACAGCCAAAGGCCTGAGTATGATAAACCACTGCTGGGTCACAGCCCTGGTGTGGGATCTGCCAGCACAGGCAGCACACCCAACGCATCCCCTGGTCTGCACAACCCCTTTGGAGTGCATCCGTGGTGCTGCCATCACCACCATGGCCAGTTTGGAGGCTGGCAGGTTAATGGGCTAATGGAAGGCTAATGAGTTTGCTTGCAGAAGTCACCCTTCGAAATCTGGAGAGCTGGGGCATGGAGCTGCATGCTGGGTGTCAACAACCACAGCCTGTGTTCCAGGGGGGACACAGATGGATATCTGTTCCACATCCAGCTAGCAGGGAGGGCAGCAGACCCTGCCTTGCCTGGGGGCTCATCCTTGGCCTCCTGGTGGGCACAAAGGCAGCAGTGTGTGTGTGTCCAGGGGGGAAGCTGGGAGATGGTCTGAGAGAAGCCCATTGCAAATGCAGCTGTTTGCACAATGCAGAGCATGTCCTGGCTGCACTCACACACTGCCTGGGCCATGGCTTGAAAGCAAGGGGTCATTGGTGGGGAACCCTCACTTTGCACTCCAAGGTCTGGAAGAAATAACAAAATGGAACCGTCAGAGGCATCTCCTTCAATCCAGACACCTGCCCAATGGGACTTTTCCTGTGGGATGGGGTCACGGCACACCAAAAGTCAGAGAACAGAATTGCTCTGTATTACCACCATCCATCTTCCCAAGGGGAGATAAAGGGGAATGAGGAAGAGAGACTTAAAGGTTGGAAATTAAAATTGAAACAAGTTTACTTGAATAGGGGAAGGGCAGTAACACATGGGATAAAGCATAAAGATATACAAATATATACAACTATACATAACCTGATCTTGATGATGGCAGGGATAGGTGCCTGAGGGACCCTTATGGAAGGGCTGACACAGGAGAGGGCTCCACAGCTCTTTCCAGCACCCAATGGATGTGGGTTCTGAAGAGCATGTGGCAAGATGATGGTAAAACAGGGATTCTCCAAGGCCTCGGGGTTCAGCCAAGCAACAGGGAAAAAAGAAGCAGGAAAAGGGTTCAGTGTTCTGATCCTCTTGGCTTTTATAGAGTATGGGCAGGAAATGGGAGGGAATACTGAGCCCTCTGTGTTACTCCCCTCTTGGATCCCTCAGAGTACTAAAGGCCCTGTCTTTAGGTCCTAGTATTGATACAAAGAATTAGCCTGATCCTCTCAAACCATAAGAGATGGAGACTGAGAAGAGGCTTAGACAACCAGGACTAAAGCTAAAAAGCCCAGCTTTTTCCTTAGCTTCCAGCCTGCAGGGATTTGGGTTTTTAACAGAGAAGCAAAGACCTGTCCAAGGGGCTAGACCATAAGAAATTTCACCAAAGTGCTCCCTGGTGCCATTCCCAGACAGTCTCCATCTCCCACAGCAGACAGGACACAAAGGGCTTCCAGGCTCTGCAAAGTGAATTTTCCTCAAATGAGAGAGAGGGTGAAGGATACCCAGCCAGAGCCTGCTGAGCATCTGCCAGACACAGGGCAGCCCAGGGAGGCACAGCCACATGTGCTGCCATTTGCAAAGTCCACAGTCCTGACTGCCACATGGCTCAGTGTCCAGCATGGGCTGAGGCCACTTTGAACGCACGAAGCTCTCAGAGGCATTATAACTTGCATGACATGCAAGCAGTGAGGTGGTCTTCTATGACACAGGCAAAGCCCCAGGGTCAGTGGGATGTAAACAGGAATTACCAGCTGCAGGCTCTTGCTAAACAGCCTTGGCCCTCTCTCCTCCCTGTGTGACAAACAGGATGCTGAGAGATCCTGTTGCAGCTGAGGACAAGCCCTGCAGTGGGCAGGGTGAAGGGATGGGAGTAACCCCCTTGCAAATAGCTGTTGTCCTCCCTCCCCTAGTCTCAGTTCCACAGGCTCAGCAGACAGCATAGAGGCAGAGATGCCTTCATGAAGGGAAGCTCTTCCCCTTCTCCAGAGCCAGGTTTTGAAAGCTCAGATTGACCTGGGAGTGTGAATCAGACTAAGGAACACAGAGAAAGCTTTGGAGACTGTTATGTGCTTGTGTTCCCCAGCTGTGGCCATGCTCTTGTGTGGCATCACACAAGGCTCAGCTATTAGACCAAACCCTGCTCAGTTGGTGTGATAATGGTGTAAATGCAGAAGTCCTATCTGCACTCATCCCATACTGAGCCACTGTCACCTAAGAGACACTAGTTCAGTTTGGGGTCCCATCACCACCAGTGGTGGAAGCAGACACCTACGGAGGCAGGGAACAGGATGAACACTTCAGTAGTGACCTGAATGCATTCCCAGCCTTCAAGAGTGCAGTGTATCTGAGGATGGAAGCAGCAACTCAACACTCAATAGCTCATCATGGATTTAAAAAAAAAATTGTTTTCTTTAAATCAATCTCAAGCTCTGACCAACCTGCCCTGCATCTTTTCCAGTTAGCTCAAGGCCTCCTACCACCTCTCCAATATACAAATGGGGGCCAAAAATTAACAATAACAATAACAAAACAATAACAAAAACAATAACAAAAGCAATAATATGCAAGCCAACTTGAGAAGGCCTGGGTAAAGTTTCTATTACATTCTTAAAGAGATGAATTTGCCAGGGTATGAAAAAACTAAGCCATGGCCTTGGGGAAGTAGGAAACACCAAGTAAGGTGGTTCTCCCCACCCAACAGCTAGGGAAATATGGGAAGGAAGGCAGTTTCAGCCAGACCATTTTATCTCTGAGACCAGATGGCTTTAAATGCTTCCCCAGAGCTTGGAAAGGGCTAGGTTCTGCTTTGAATTGCTTTTCATACCACCTCATTAGAAAGTAAAAGGGAAGAAATGAACAATCTATAACTGTGTGGCATCAGGAAACAGCTCTGTTAATCCCATTTCCTCCCCCAGGCTTACTCAGGGCAGGTCATCCAGCATCAGGGCCACATCACCTAAGTTGCTTATCATTGCCCCACAGTCAGGAGCCTGAGAACCAGCCCAAAGGGCAGACGCAGACTCCTGGGCATTATTAATAAATTGGAAAGGCCCAGGTTGTTATACCTGACCCAAGTGCTTAATTGCAACACTCCCGACACAAAGCTTCAGCTTGATGCTCTAGATTCCAGCAGCATCCACTTCCCAAATCCAAGCCTGTGAGAGTCAGGGGGAGAGGGGCAGAGCATTGCTGGGGGAACAGATGAGAAGGAAGGTGCTACAGGGAGAGGAACCCTATGGCAAGCACTGTAAAGCCAGTACCTAAAGGGGTACTTGTGGCACCCCTTGCATCCTGAGCTGCAGGCCTCTAGGTTTCTTGGCCTGTTTGAGAAAAAGTGGGCAAATATGACAAAACTCAGAATTTCTCATTTTCCAGCAGGGCTGACACTCACCCCAACCACATGTCAGGGTTGTGGAATAAAGTCACAGGGCTCAGGGCTTGCTCCCTTCTGCTCACAGCTACAGCTTAGCCCAGCTCGTCCTCAAGTAACCACTGCTTTACTTGCCAGCATTGCCACTGAGCTGTGTTTTGTCACCTTAGTAGAAACCTCCTGAGGAGCCCAACAGCACCAGCAGGTCCTCACCCATGGCACCCAGGCACACTGTGCCACCCAACTTGCTACTAGCCCTTTCTTTTTGCCTCCCTCTCCTCCAGGAAACTCTATCTTCTCACAGCCAGCCTCCAATACTGCTTCCTGCAAGAGTCAGGACTATAAGATTTGAGTCTCTTTCATCACCTGTGCCTGTCAGGGGAGGGGATCCCATGGCAGGAGGCAGCCCCAGAGAACACAGCAGGAAGGCAACTTTTGGTGTGTTGATTGGTGGACTCACAGTTCTGAGGGCAGTGATGGGTGGCTTGCCTAGAGCCAGGTAAAAGTTAAAGCTAACAGGACAGAGAGAGAAACATCAACCCTTGGCTTAGTTTCTCAGCTGAGGAGTGCTGAATTTTAGCAAGCTAGCTGCCTAGGATGATGCCAGGTGTCCCCAGTCTGGAGCTATGTGTTGGTGGCTGTCAGCATTGCTCCCCTGCAGACACGACACCAGACATGAGCCCCTGGCTGAGTCCAACCCACTCCTACCTTCCAGCTGAGCTGAGATCCAAAGATCAGCAGCTCCACAATCCAAAATGATCTGGCACCCACAGAACTGGAGGCCTTCGGGGACACTCGGGCAATGGCTGTGGGACGGAGGAATGATGCAGGGAGCCGGGGAGCAGCTGGTCCGGCACAGAGTCACCCAGACCTCCAGGTGGCCAAAGAGCACGAAATCAGCCGCGTAAAATTATGGTGAGGCACACATTGGGCCAGCCCTCCAGCACGGCTGGGTTTGCTCATCCCAAATTAATCCATAGAGGATGCTGCCCTCTTTTGGGCTCAGCTTGACTAGCAGAAATTCAGGGAAATGCAGAGGGACACAAGAGTGCCTTTTAGGGTCAAAACTCCACATAGGGTTTCTCAAATGTGGTGACCTGTTTCAGGAAGCTTTTCCTTCTGGTAGCCAGAATGCTGCGTCTGTGGGTGGCCTCTCAGAGCAGCCTGTGAAGAGTCAGAACAAGCTCAGCAGCAGTCCCTGAGGGACGGGGAGATGTTTGATGGGATGATAGGACAAGGGATAATGGGTGTAAGTTGAAGCATAGGAGGTTCAAGTTGAATATCAGAAAACATTTTTTTACTGTAAGGGTGACAGAGCCCTGGAACAGGCTGCCCAGGGGGGTTGTGGAGTCTCCTTCACTGGAGACATTCAAAACCCGCCTGGACACGTTCCTGGGAGATGTACTCTAGGTGGCCCTGCTCTGGCAGGGGGGGTTGGACTAGATGATCTTTCGAGGTCCCTTCCAACCCCTAGGATTCTATGATTCTATGATTCTATGAAGAGAAAAAAGAGGAAACAGGAGCTAGGAAGGTCTCTTGGGCCTGGGGAAGACCACAGGGTCCTTACCGACTCTGAGAACAGCTAGCACTTCATCTTAATTAATGATTCTCATAAATTAATTCAGTTGATAGTAAAATAAGTTCATGGTTAGTTGAAGTGAGCCATCCCCAAGACAAGAAAGCCATGGAGCTGTTGCAGCAAGTCCAGAGAAGGCCTGCAAAGATATCAGAGGGCTGGAGCACGTCTCCTACGAGGTCATGATAAGAGAATTGGAGTTGTTCAGCCCAGAGAGGAAAAGACTCTGGGGAGACCTCACAGTGTCCTCCCAGTACCTGAAACGGCCTCCAGGAAAGCTGTGGAGAGACTTTTTATAGGGGCATGTAGTGATAGGGTAAGGGCAGGGCTGGTTTCAAGCAGAAAGAAGATCTGTGTAGATTAGGTATTAGCAAAAATTGTTTCCTGTGAGAGTGGTGAGAAACTGGCACAGGCTGCCCAGAGAAGTTGTGGATGCCCCATCCCTGGAAGTGTTTAAGGCCAGGTTGGATGGGGCTTTGAGCACCCTCACCTAGCTGGAGGTGTCCCCGCCCATGTCAGGGGGGGCTTGGAACTAGATGATCTCGAAGGTTCCTTCCAACCCAAACCATTCTGCCATTGGGTCCTGCACTTCCCCGGCAGGGAGGAGCAGGGACAGAACCTTGCCAAGCCCCAGGTTGACGCTGAGACTTCCCGGTGCCACCTACAGCCCGGGGACTGCTGACTGCCCCCGCCGCCCCAACCCCGCTGCTCCCGGGCGGAGCGGAGGCCACAGCCCCGGTGGTTCCCGCAGGTTCCCGCAGGCTCCCGCAGGTTCCCGCAGGCTCCCGCGGCCCTGGACGGTGCTGCCCCTGCAGACCCCGGGGCCGGGTGCGGGACAGCCCTGCCTCTGACGGGCTCCTCCCTGCCCCGCACTTCCTCCTGCCGCTGGCACCTCCCCGCAGACCTGGGCACGGCCGGGACCGCAGCCCTCGGCCGAACCGGGGGCCCGGGGACTACGGCGGGCACCCTGGGCCACCAGCACCGCTTCTTCTGCTTAGGGACGGGCGGGAGCGGCAGCCGGGGGAGCTCCAGTTTCCCCGGCCCTAATTCCCCCGGACCTCTTTGCCTCTGTCCAAGTAGCGTCAGGATTCGGAGACCCGCGCTGGAGCCGGCGGTACCCACCTCCCTAAGATGCGGACGCCGGCGGAGATGATCGTGGGGCTGGTGCTGTGTCCCTGCGGGCTCCTGCTGACACTCACGGGCACCCTGGCACCCAGCTGGAGGCAGGTGAGCCTCATACCCGACCAGCCCATTGACCTCATCTTGGAGCAGGGCATCTGGGACACCTGCAGAGAGCGGCAGAGCACCCACGACCGTCTCTGCGGGCAGCCCGACGAGATGGGCTACTTCACACAGGTGCCCGTGCAGGTGGCCCAAGGGCTGATGCCCACCTCGCTGGTGCTCACCTCCCTGGGTTTGGTGGTGGCTGCCTTGGGGGTCCGCTGCTGGCAGATGGAGCCACGGCACCTGCTGACTGGTGTTGCAGGGCTTGTGCTGCTCCCCTCAGGGCTGCTGAGCCTCATTCCCACCTCCTGGTACACCCATCACCTGTGGGCGCTGCCCGCGCCAGCCGGCAGCACGCTGGGCGTAGGTTACAGCTTGGTCCTGAGCTACTTGGGAAGCTGTCTGGAGATCCTGGGGGGGCTGGCCCTCACCTTTAGCTTCCACCATTGCTGCAAGGAGCACAGGGCCCCCAAACTCCCCCCAGGCCCTGTGCTGGAGGCTGGGCCGCACTTCACTACCGGGGCTTATCCCAGTCCTTGGGATGTGCTGGCGGACGAGCGAGCTGGACAACACTGGAGGAGCACCCTGCCTTGTGACTCTGACTTGTAGCCCCAGCAAAGGGACAGCAGCAGGTAGTGGCTCACCTGCCCAGCCCTGACTCCACACTGGCTCCTGTCCCCCTAAGCCATGCCCTTCTCTTGGGGGCACCTCAGAGCAGGCTGGGAACAAGACTAAAGACACAGCCTGAATCTCTGCAACCTCCTCACAAGGCTGCTGTGTGCCATCCAAAGCTGTTCTGGGCTGAGGATGAGCTCTGCCTCCACTCCTTCCACACGGCTCTTATCTCATGCCCCGGTGCAAAAGCAGCTCTGGTGTTCTCACATGAGCCATCTACAGGCCCAGGAACTGGGGAGGGGAAGGACCTCCCACGTGTCTCTGCTCAACTCAGGGCTGTGCACACAACAAAATAAATGAAGAGGAATGGGTCTGTGCTCTGGGATGGTTGTGGGCTTTCTGCCAGGCAGTCTGGGCTGAGAGCCAATGGGCACAGATAACCCAGCTGCCCCATTCTTTACCTGAAGGAGGGAGGAAAGGTCTATAAAATGGGACAGGTGGCTTTTATAGCACCTTCTTCAAGGACCTTTCCCCCATGGTCAAAATCAGCTCTGGAAGAGGTTTCTCCTTCCTTTAGCACAGTCATTTCAGGGGAAAATAAAAACAGATCACGGGGGGGAGGGGGAGAAATAGCATATATTTCCCCTTTCATCATTAACTTGGTGCCAGGCAGTAAAACTGGTCTTACTAGTTTGCAAGGGACACTCAGGAGGTCAAAAATGCTCTATAAAATCTTGCTTGGTCCCCTGTATAACAGGTAAAGAGCTGAGCCAGCTTCCTTGTAGAGCTGTTTGGCCACTTTTCTACCCCTGGCAAGCTCAGAGCACCCTGATCAGTAAGCTAAGCCTTGCTACAGAGGGACACTGGATCAAGATGTCCTAATCACGGTTTAAAGGATTGTACAGGAAGCACCCTGCAGCAGGGGATCAGATTAGGGTGGCTCAGGGAGTGTGTTGCAGCTACAGACTTTCCTGAAAAACCTCCTAGAGTGTTTTGCTCTGAACTGTAAAGATTCCTAGAGCTTGGAGATCTGAGAACAGCAAACCAGCCTGTCCTCCCCCACCCACACACAAACCACAGGAGGCCAGAGATGCTGCACAATGTCCCTTTATGAAAATGTAGTGTCGGGGCGAGATGGTCCCTTCCTCAGCAGGGCTGGCAGCTCCTGTAGAGATCACAGATGGATTCATCAGGTCATCAGGGATGAGTCTGAGACAGCCTTCCTGAGCCCACCCCACACCTTGGCACAGGGACCTCAGCCACAGAGGGAGCAGGACAGCCCCTTTACCATCTGGACTCCAGGCAACCCCATGTCTTGCCCCTCTCCCCCAGCAGGAGGGCAGAGCTAGCATCTGCATACAGGGGGAGGGAGGTGGGGGTGGAGGGCTTGGGGGAAACACCAGAGTGGCAGGAAGGTTCCTATCAGGGTCTCCTTACCTCTTTTCCATCATAAGCCTCATTCACAAAGGTATCACTCTTGGGGGGAAGCTCTTCCTCCTCATCATCCTCTTCCTCAGGGTCGCTTTCACGGTGGTACAAGGTCAGCACCCGGGTAGAGGCAGTGCTTGAGGTCCTGGAGAGGAAAAAAGTACACATGGCCATCTCCCAGAGATGGAGCAGATCCCAAGGTCTCACTACAACCCCTATCACTCCCTGTAGGAGCAATAATGAATACCCCAGGACACCATGCTGTCTCTGGGTGGAGTGACAGTGTCCCTCTCCATCCCCACTTGTGCTTGGCCCAGCCCAGCCCCATAGCTCACCTCCTCCTCCTGTCCCGCCTCCGCAGGTAGGCCAGGGCCCCCACAGCAGCAGCAGCGAGCAGCAACAGCACAGCCACCCCCAGGGCAATAGGTCCTGCAACAGGCTGCACCTCTGCCTCCTCGCAGTAGTCGCCACGATAGCCCAGGGTGCAGTGACACATCACCCGGCCGGCCTCGATGGCACAGTCCCCACGCAGGTTACATGTCTCACTGCTGCATGGTATGGCCCCCAGAACCTCCTCGGGGCTGGAGGATACCAGGAAGGGCTCTTCATGCTCTCGGGGCTGAGGGGCAGGTGGCAGGCTGGGGCCAGGCTGCCAAGGCTTGGGTGTAGCTGTGGGTATGGCTGGTTTCTCCTCTTTGACATGGGATATCCCTGATGGTGCTACCTGTGTCCCCATTTCCACAGAGGGGCCTGGAGGGATGACCATCCATCAGTAGAGACCCAGGTGAGAGATCCCTGTTCTCAAGCTGGGGATGGGGAGGGGGAAGGAGGCCGAGCAGGCTCCCCTTGTGCCCAGCCAGGACCCCTGCACACCCCTGCTGCGGGCAGACACTCACAGTCAGACTCATCGGAGCCGTCGAGGCAGTCAGGGTGCCCATCGCAGACCTGCTCTCTGGAGATGCAGCTCTGAAGGTCGCGGCAGGACTGGAGCGGGGCCAGGCAGGGCACTGCCACCGTGCATGCCACCCCACGCACCAGGTGGTAGCCAGGGGAGCAGCGGCACAGCCTCCTCACAGGGTTGGGCAGGCAGAGGTGGGCACAGCCCCCGTTGTTCTTTGCACAGCCATTGGTGCCTGACGAAACAGCGCGGGTCAGCAGGACCACCACGAGCCACTGATCAACCCTGCCAAATGTCCCGGCCTAAGGCAGCCTCTGACTCACCTTCCTGCGAGAACTGGCTGTAAATCCTCATAGCTATCAACTCCTGCTCCATCGGGAACCACCAGCTGTCAGCCCGCTCCAGCCGGCTGTGCCAGATCTTGATGGAGCCTGGGAACACAGGGGGTCAGCACTGCTCCATCTCCTCCCGGTAAGGATGCCTGGGATGTGAGATTGGGGTCCCCCCCCCCAGCCTGCCGTTCACCTCAGAGAGAGGTGGCCCACGGGAACTGGCAGAGACCCCCCCGTCCCGGTGCAGTTGGAGGAGCTGGACACGGCACAGCAAATGGACTCACCGTTAGTTGAGGATGTGCTCCAGAGCAGAAATCCCTCTCCTATGGTGAAGAGCGAGAGGCCGTGCAGCCCTTCCCGTACCACCCGGAAACTGGATCCGTCCAGCTCGACGCTGCTGATGGTTCCTCTCTCTGCAGGGTGCAGGGACATCGGATGTGGAGGAACAGAGGGCTCTGGGATGCCCCTCAGGGCTATGCCAGGCTGTGCCCTGTGGACCGAGCTCCCGCCCCAGCCCTGCCCCCCAGCAATGCCATGGCTCAGCCCATACTCACCGCGCTCTGCCCAGTACAGCCGAGTGCCAGCACCCCCGAAGGCGAGGCCAGTGGGAGCCCGGGCTCTCCTCCAGACCACCCTGCGGCCGGTGCCGTCCATGGCTGCGCACTCCACTGTGGCACCAACCCCGTGGCTGCCGGACGTGGTGACAAAGCACATGGTGGATGCGTGAGGGCACAGGGCCAGCCAGGCAGCACCCTGCAGCCCCTTGCTGAGCAGCACCAGGGCCCACTGAGCCCCCGAAGCCGCCACGCGGATGCTGGGTGGCTGCCCCTCGATCCAGTACAGGTTCCCACTCAGCCAGTCCAGGGCCAGGGATGTCACCGTGCCCTCCACAGCCACCGCCTTCTTCCAGGACAGCCGCCCCCAATCCTTCAGGCGCAGCATCCCGATGGAGTCACCCCCCACCTCTGCGAAGTACAGGCTCTTGTCTTTCACCGCATAGTCGATGGCTGTCAGGCGTCCCACCTTGGCCAAGGGCAGGGCCCGGTGCTGGGGAAGGCCTTGGGATCCAGCCATTGTGGGCAGGTCCTTCAGGTAGACCTGGAGGAAGGAAGGAGCACTAGGACGGGGAACCCATTCCCCTGAGAGCAGCGAGGACAGCAACCCCCAAATCCATCTCCAGACGACAGTACCTGTGCCACGGCTGCCGGAGAGGCCAGGAGGGCAAAAGCCGAGTTGCGGAGGGGCAGGCAGGAGGTCTCATCAGCAGACAGAGTCAGCCCGGCGGGGCACCGGCACCGCCCCGTGTGCCTGGAGCTCAGCAGGCAGAGGTGGGAGCAACCACGCACCGCGCAGGGGTTGTGTGCCGCGGGGCGCAGGCTGGGGTGCATCACCTGCAGGGAAGGGCAGGCTCAGCCCCATCAGCACCCAGCAGCAGGGCTGAGCACCGCCAGCACCAAGCCTCGCTCCCTAGGACCGGACACGGCCCAGCTGGGGCAAGAGAGCAAGGCACAGATGATGCTCCAAGGGGACCTGAGACTCTTGAGCACAGGGACCTGTTCCCTAAGAGGCACAGATGATGCTCCAAGGGGACCCGAGACTCTTGAGCACAGGGACCTGTTCCCTAAGGACCACCAGGAGCAGGGTACAGCTCCCGGCGGCTCTGCACGCAGAGGATGGCAGAGCTGGTGCAGGGTGGGAGCCCCAGCAGAGCTGGTGCAGTGAGGTTTGGGGGGTCCCTCAAGTAAGTACCTGGAGGCCGTGGGGCTGCCCGTGTCTCTTGAGGAGCACAGTCCTGTTCTTGCCGCTGGCCTTGTCCACTTGCTGCACAGACCATGCCTTCCTCTCCGACCAGTAGAGCTGCCCCTCACACACAGCTGCTGCAAAGGGGCTCTGGACCCAGCCCAGCTGCAGGACCTGCCAGAGAGGCTGTGAGCACCCACCTTGGCCTGCTTCAGGGCCCTTGTGACCAGAGCCCCACCACACACCTTCACACTGGTGCCATCCAAGCGTGCAGAACCAATGCTGCCCATCTTCTCATCCAGCCAGAAGATCCTCCAGGTAGGGAGGTCGAGGGCCAGCGCCGTGGGCCACCCCAGCCCCTGAGCCAGCAGCACACGCCACCGGCTCCCATCCATGGTGGCCTCCATCAGCCGTGGGTGGCTCCCCACCTCTGACCAGTACAGCAGCCTGGCGGGAAGAGAGGTGCTGGCCCACAGACCTGGTACGGCAGTGTCCCAGTACCAGGGCAGCCCAGAGGAGCATCATGGGCTGGGCTTCCTATCGCCTCAGAGGCACACTGTGAATTCCATCCAGGGCAGAGGCAGATGCCTGGGCTCCTTCTCCTGGCACACAGCCCCAAGAGCACCCAGGCAAGGCCATCCCAACTCCTCCTCAGCCCAACACCTGCCTCCATAAAGGAAAGTGGGGAAGGGCAGGGATGGCAAGGAGGTCCTCATGTCCTCTTGTCCCAGCCTTACCCTGCCAGAGGCTGCAGCACCAGAGAGTGGGGCTGGTCCAGGTCTCCATCCATCACCACGGTGTACTCTGGTATCCCTCGCCAGGCAGCCCCCAGACGAATGGCCAGCACCTGCCCTGCTGCTCCATCTGTCCAGTACAGGTTCCTCCCAAGCCAGTCCACTGCTATGCAATCTGATCTCACACCTGCAATGTGCCCAAGAGTCAGCATCCATGTGGTGACAGCTGCATAGCCCTCTGGCATAAATGTCCAAGTCCCCTCCATCCCAGGGGCTTCATCTCCTCTCAACCCATGGCTCCTTCCAGCACCTCTCCATGCAAGGGGACACAGCCTGGCACCCCACTGCAACCCGGAGATTGCACGGCCACGGAGAGGCCAGCCCAGCTAATTCTGTGCTGCCACAGCCCACCTTTCACCAGTGTGCCTTTCTTGCCAGAGTCAAGGCCTTGCCAGCGGATGCTCTCTGTGGCCAGGTCCATCCAGTAGATTTTCCTCTCCATCAGATCATAGTCAAGTGAGAAGACAACGCGCTCCTTGTCAGTGGTCAGCAGCACCTCCTCGTGCCCACTCCGTAGGCCATAGGACAACACCTCTGACTGCACGGCCACCAGCAGTTTGGGTTCTGGTCCTGGGGCAACACAGAACCACTTGGACCCTGTCATTTCTGGTGGCCCCGCAGCCCCAGCACACACAGGCACAGAATGTGGCACTCGCTGGCACTAGAGCCTGCTGGGACTCAGTGTGTCCCCCAGCTAGTGCAGTGGCTTTTCTCACTGGCCACAGGCTGGTGGCAGCAGCAGCTCATGGCTGTACAGTAGGACCTGGGCAGCCAACATGGCAGAAGGGACAAAGCCATTTGTGGGATTACAGGGTTCCCCATAGGGAGCAGACATGCAGATACAGGTACCCACCAGCACTCATGTACCCCAGAGTGTTAGGGACCCTTACCAGTGAGTTTGCAGAGGTGGCCATCAGGCTCTAGCTGGTAGCCAGCGAGACAGCCACAGCTGTAGGATCCTGGGGCATTGAGGCATGTCTGGCTGCAGGCTGCCTTGTCCAGCTCTGTGCACTCATCTATGTCCATGCAAGAGAGACCATCCTCAGCCAGACGATAGCCTGGGTCACACCGGCACCGCTGTGGGGAAAGGGGCTGTCAGTGTTCCCCCCTCGGGGACACACGAGGCTCACTCTTACAGCTGGACCAGGGAAGCATGGTGGGGGGGGAAAGCCCCTGGGTCAGGGGTCCAGGAACTCACAGGGCCCTGAGGTGAGGAGTAGCAGAGATGAGTGCAGGGCTGCTGGCAGGGCACAGAGCAGTTTCCCCCCTCGTCCAAGCCATCCACGCAGTCCTGCTGGCTGTCACACACCAGAGATGCATTCAGGCAGGTCTTCAGCCCACAGGGGTACTCGTGGCTCTGGCAGGGAGCAGGCTGGCCTGCAGGGACACACAGGGAAGGCTGCCCTGAGCCTTGTCCACCAGCTCCTTTTGCCCTGCAGATTCAGCTGCTCCCACCAGGTGCCCAGGGCTCACTGCAGCCACATCCAGAGCTCTGCCTGTAGCCCGGCTCCGAGACACCCTAATCCCAAAGCTACCAGCCCTACAGGGACAACAGTTACTTGGGGCCTAGAGCCACCACAGACACTAGGATGAGGTAAAGAGCAAACAGGGAGTTTCACCTTGGTACAGATATGTTTCCAGCTCCCTCTGTGCTGGGCACCCACCAACAACCCTTGGGTGAGAGAGAGAGGGGATAAAAGCAGAGTGTTGCTCACAGCCAGCCTCGTCACTGCTATCCCTGCAGTCACGCTCTCCGTCACAGCGCCAGACGTCGGGGATGCACTCGTGGCCCTGGGAGCAGCCCCACTGCTGGTCCCCACACAGCCCTTCCTCCCAGGGGCAGCCCTGCAAGAGCCGAGGGTGAGGAGTGCCACCAGCCCTGCCAGGAGGGAGCAGGGAGAGGCTGCCTCCCTACCCCTGCACCCACCTCCTCGTCTGTGCCATCCTGGCAGTCGGCAGTGCCATCGCAGCGCCAGGCCTCCGGCACGCACCCCCCGCTGCGGGGACACCCCACCTCACCGGGGCGACACAGCAGAGGGGGGGGGACGGCGCAACCCTCCTCATCTGAGCCGTCCTGGCAGTCTCGGTCACCGTCACAGCGCAGGGACAGGGCCACGCACTGCCCGCTCTGGCAGGGGAACTCAGCCGGGTCACACTTCTTCGGCACTGCAGGCAGGGTCAGGGTTGAGTGGGGATGCTGTCCCCCCACCACCCCCCATCCCACCCCCACAGGCACGGCACCTCCAGCAGCTCACCCCGTTGCTCCAGGCAGTGCCTGCTTCAGGACCCAACAGGACCCCTGGTGCACCCAGCCTGCGGGATGGGCAACCCTCGGAAGCCCCTTTCCCACCCAGCCCCAGGGTCTCACCACAGCCCTGCTCATCAGCATGGTCCAGGCAGTCGGCGTGGCCGTCACACAGCCAGCTCTGGGGGATGCAGCGGGTGGCAGCGTCGCAGCGCAGGGCACACTCCTGTGTGGGGCTCCAACACCCCTTCTCGTCCGAGGCGTCGGGGCACTGCGGGACCCCGTCACAGCGCTCCCCAGCCCTGACACACACAGCTCCGCTGCTGCAGTGGAAGGCCTCTGGGGAGACAAGGGGCTTTGTTAAGCCTGCAGCTGGCAGCGTGGTGCCCAGACCCTCTGATAGCCCCTCAGCAACCTAGAATGGCCCCATGCTACAGCAACAGAGCTTGGTCCCTCCTGATAAACGCATCTAGGTCCCGAGCAAGGTGACTGAGGCAGTCTCAGCTCAGCTACATTTAGGTCACCATGAGCAGCAAGCCCAGCCCTGTTCTCCCCTTCTGAATCACAGCACCTTCAGCCCAGTGCCAGGCTCAGAAGAAACCATCATGCCACATGACAAGCATCAGAGTCCAGGACACACTCAAACCTTCATAGAATTATGGAGCAGTTTGGGTTGGAAGGGACCTTAAGGATCACCTAGTTCCAACAACCCTGCTACAGGCAGAGGCACCTCCCACCAGACCAGGCTGCTCAAAGCCCCATCCAACCTGGTCTTGAACACCTCCAGGGAGGAGGAAGCCACAACAACTCTGGGCAACAGAGAATGACTCCATCTCACCAACCAAGCCAGAAGCCCTGACACTGGGAGACCCAGCTGTGCAGGGGACTGAAGAACACCTCCTACCTGGGGTGTCACAGAGCTGGGCACACCCATCCTCGTCAGAGCCATCTGCACAGTCCTTCTCCCCGTCACACACGTACTCCTGGGCCACACACTCAGTGCCATCACGGCAGGGCACATGCGTGCGAGGACAGGATAGATGAGGGACTGGGGTCAGGGTGCGTGCAGGGATGGATGGGAGGGGTGGGGTAGGCAGAACTTTCCCTGAAGAGCTGGTTGGGTGCTGTGTGGTAGTAGTTGGCTGTGAGGCGGTGGTCTTGGTTGGCAAAGACCGAGTGGTGGTGGTGGTGGTGGTGGTGGTGGTGCTCATGGTGGCTGGCCGCACAGTGGTAGTCTTGGCTGGTGTAGTCTGAGTAGTCTTTGGTGCAGGGGTGGTCTTGGTTGATGTGGGCTGGCTGGTGGTGGTTGGTGTTGTAGCCTTGCTGGCTGGTGCAGAAGTAGTGGTGAGCACAGTGGTGGTCTTGCTTGGTGTAAGTCTTGTGGTGGAGGTGGTAGGTTGAGTAGTAGTGGTGGTTGTAGTTGTCCTTGTAGTGGTGGTCACAGGTGGAGGGGGTGGCAGGGCAGATCCCTTGCCTGGGGACACTGGCAGAGAGAGGCACGGGCACGAGAACAGGATTTGGGGCTGCGCCCTCCCCACCCACTGGGCACCTCTTAGTGCACCCCATGTGGCCACCAGCAGGCAGGCACCCTGCCCCAGCTCAGAGCAGCACAGGCCACCCATCCACAGCCACACTTACCAGCCTGCACCTCCGAGCCCACGAAGGCCACCACTCCCTGCACACCTACTGCTGGTACAGTCAGCACAAGGGCCAGTGTCCTCCGGTCCCACAGCAGCAAAGCTGTCCCGTTTGCTGACACCAGGTATGGTTCAAAGGCAGCCAGGAGGCCATGGGGCCAGCTGGGTGCCAGGGTGACCGCTTGCCGCTTTGTCAGACTCAGAGCCTGCAGGCCTGCGAGGCAGAGGGATGGTAGGACCCTGGAGCCAGCACGCATCCTTTATGGCTCACCCCACACCCCCACAACCCACAGCTATAGCAGAGACCTCGTGGCTGAGGCCAGGGTCTCAGCCATGGGACAGCCTACCCCATGAGCACCCCACTGCCTGGGCAGGGACCTGCTGCATGTGGGACATGGCTGGTAACTCCAGCCTATAGCAACCACCTCTGCTCCCTGCTCCAGATACCACCAGGGCTCACCCAGGCTTGAGCTCCAGAGCAGGCTGAAGGCTTTGCTGTCCATGGCTGCAGGCAGGTCTCCAGGCCACGTCTCATTCCAGGCATCCCATGGAGCACCCCCAGCCAGGCTCAGCTGCTGCAGGGGCTGCCCAGGGGTTAGCCAGTACAGACAGTCCCGCTGCCAGTCCAAGAAGAGGTGTTGGATGCTGCTGCGAGCGCGGTGTATGATGCGTGGGGACGTCTCAGAGGCCTGGATCACCCCAATGTCCCTCCGGTTACATGCGAGCCAGTACAGGTCCCCTGAGCGTATGTTCACACGGGCAGAGCAGACTTGGCAGGAGTAAGCAGGCAAGCAGTTACAGAGCTGTTCTGTGACCCTGACTCCACCTGAGTCCCCCCTGCCCCTAAAACCGGGGCACAGCTGCCCCGTGCTTCAGCACGGCCCCAGTGTGGGCACCACGGGACTGCTGTGCTCTGCACCCAAGAGATTCTGGGGCCTCAGGGAGCACCAGGAAGAGGACCATGCCCTCCATCACCCCATAGGGTCTTACCTGGCAGCCCAGTCACCATGGCTTCTCTCCTGCCAGGGTGCCCCACGACACGCAGCAGAGTCCCGTGGTCATCTGTCCCGTAGAGCACTGACCTCTGCCAATCCACATCTTGCAAGTGGAGGGACTCTTGCCACTCCTGCACCCATTTGCTGCGTGCTGCAGGGCCCACCTGCATCAGGGAGATGGACTTCCCCGACGCATACACGATGGACAGCTCTGTGGGGTGCAAGGGCAGTGCCTGAGTCTGGCCCCAGGTCCACTGGATGAGGTCACCAGCACACACCAAGGCAGAAATGTAACAGCACTGGTGTGTGCTGGGAACCTCATTTCACCAAAGCCACAGCCACTGACCCCTCTGGCTTCCAGAGGGATGCATCACACCCCAGCCAGCCAAGCCCACCTTGCAGACCCTGCTCACCTGCACACTTCCCCGAGGGCAGGAGGAAGAGACCCTCTGGACACACACACTTGTAGCCCCGTGGGTGCACAGGAGACAGGAGGCAAAGGTGACTGCAGAGGCCTGGAGCACACGCAGCAGTGTCCCCTGGGGGCAAGGGGATATTAAGAGCTCAGGCAGCCATGACCCCCATGTGTCTCCCAATCCCCAGAAATGTCCCTCAGGCTGTCCCAGGGCTGGACGCAGGCCAGCTAACCCAGGCAGGGTAGCACTATGATGTGAAGTAGAAGGGGGTCAGCTCTATCCAAAACCATGGGACTTGGTAGCTTTCCTATGGCTTCACATGTCCCCTCTGCCACAACCCCTGGCCACAGGACCAGGAGAGCAATCAGGCAGGACCTGGTGAGGCTCAGAACCCAAGCCTCTCCTAGCACCTCAGGGGGCAGTGTGGGTGCTGTGCCAGGCAGGGTACTCACGGGGGGGCTGCTGGAGTGCATGCAGCACAGTGAAAGCCGAGACAGGGGCACGGAGCAGCACTGCATGCTCCTGGGGAGAGGCCCTGGTGGCTGACACCAGCTCTTGGCCATCGGTCCAGAAGAAGCGGCTCTCAAACACAGCCAGGCCCAGTGGTTCCGTGTGGGTCCGCAGGACAGCGGGAAAGGAGTGGCGCCCACTGCCATCCACCTTCAGCGTCTCGATGGACTGGGGACACGGCAGGACATGGTGACCTTGTGGCACCCCACACCCCAGCACTGTGCCACAGCCATGGGCTCACAATGATACCTTCCCCCTCCCTGCCAGGGCTGCGTGCCAGACCTGGGCACCACTCCCTACTCCCTCCTGTGTTTTGGCTGTAGCCACAGGGGAACCAGGGCCACCCTCCCCACTCCCACTCATCATCACCTGACAGCACCTGTGGGGGGCAGAGCCTGCTGACCCACATCCCTACCTCCTTGTACTCGCTGATCCAGTAGAGCCTGCCAGCCACATGGTCCAGGCTCAGTCCCACAGGCTCCTCCATGGACACCACCGTGAGCTCCCGCCGGTTCGAGCCATCCATGCCAGCTGCCCCAATGACTGTCCGTCCCCTCTGCCCACGGTTGACCCAGTACAGGGACCTGGGGACAGGCACTAAGCACCCACTTCCAGGCATAACACCAGTTCTGCCACAGCCCCACAGCAGCATCACTCATCCAGGAGCCTGGAGCCAACCCTAGCTCTATCACTCTTCACCTTGCAGTCGGATGCACTGTCAGCTGCTCTGGTGCCACGTCCTTCCCCAGCACTGTCACGTAGCCCCGACCATCACCCAACCCCACGCAGATGGCTGCAGGGTGGCTGCTGGCCCAGTACAGCTGTCCTGTGAACCAGTCGATGGAGATACTGTTCACCTCTCCAGCATCTGCAGAGAGACAGTGGTTTAAGGCACACTACCCTTGCTCCAGGCCAGGAGGCAAAACCCAGGTTGCTCTTTCCTCTATGCCTCAATGTGGCAGCTCCGCTTTCAGTACCCATCTTGGCCCCACTGCAGCAGCCAGGACCCTCGCTCCTCCCCACCTGCATAGAGGGGCTGTGTGCCCTTGCCCGGGATGTGAGCATGGAGCTCGCCCTCCTCTGTCAGCCAGTAGTAGGTTCCTCGGAGCAGGTCGTACACCAGGGCTCGGAGTTCAGTCTCAGTAGAGAGCAGAGGCTGGTAGGCTTGGGTTCGAACATCTAGAAGGGCCAGGTCCTGCCCCACAGCCACCAGGATCTGTGTCGCATTGTCTGCCAGAGCAAGGGGGATGTCATTCAGTGAGGGGGGATACAGCTGGTTGGGGACACTGCCCAGCTGCTCGGACAGCCCAGGCTCCCTGTCTCACTCTACCTGTCACTTCGCAGGTGGTACCGTGCCAGAGGGTGTAGCCTTGGAGGCAAGCGCAGCTGAAAGATCCCGGGGTGTTGGTGCACAGCTGGCTGCAGGGGCTGTACTCCAGGGAGCACTCGTCCATATCTGTGGGGATAGACACAGCCAGGAGCCTGCTGCCTGTACAGCCACCCCTGAACAGCACTGCCACTGCTCCCCAGGGGCTGTGGCAGGCTCCCTAATACCAGGACTTGGACACGGGCCCCGAAACACTCCAGCTGCCTCTGGGATACAGCCTTTGCGGGGTCAGACATGACACACGGGCAGGAGAAGGGCTGAGGCAGTTCCCAAACATCAGCTCCAGGGAGACAGGTGCCCTGTCCTCTCCTTACCAGCACAGCTCTGCCCGTCCTCCTGCAGCACCCATCCAGGCCCACAGGAACACTGCACTCCCCAGTGTGTGTCTGTGCACGTCTCCGCGCAGCCCCCGTTGCGTACAAAGCAGCTCCGTCCTGTGGGGACACGGCAGAGGAGAGACGTGACACAGGACAGCTTCCGTGGCTACCTCTGGCCCCAAGGCAGTGGCCGCAAGCAACTCACCACAGGTGCTGGGTTCATCGGTGCCATCCAGGCAGTCGTCCTCGTCATTGCACATCAGTGACTCCAGGATACACTTGCCCTCGTCGCACCGCACCATGCCAGGCGGGCAGGGGGCTATGGCACACACAGCTCATGTCAGAAAGTCAGACCGATACCAGGTGGGCAAGCCATGGGTCCCAGACTGATGCCCCACAAAGCACTGACAGGTTCATGCTCCCCTATTCACACACGGCCTGGTCAGGTCTCATCCCCCTGAGGAGCATCCAGCATGCCCGCTTACCACAGACATCTTCATCCGAGGAATCGCCACAGTCATCGATCCCGTTGCACTTCCACTCGGCCATGATGCACACCCTGTTCCTGCACTGCCACTGCCCAGGCAGACAGGGCTGCTGGGGACACCCCTCCTCATCCCAGCCGTCCTCACAGTCCTGGTGCCGATCACACAGCTCCCAGTGTGGGATGCAGTGGTGGGTGCCAGGACACTGGACCTTCTTTGCCCCGCACACTGAGGGAACAGAGCAGCTCTCACACCCTGCCCTGTGTCCCCTGGCCACCCCCACTCAGCCCCACCAGCAGAGCTGACATACCACAGTCCTGCTCATCAGAGCCATCCAGGCAGTCAGCAGCACCATCACAACGCCAGCTGCTGGAAACACATCGGCCATCATCACACTGCCAAACATGGGGGTCCCCCCCGCAGGGAACATCTGCAAGGACAGCACAGGGTCACTGGAACTTACCACCTTGCCACAACCACAGGGTCCCCTCTGTCCTGGCATGGGGCAGGTGCTGGCAATGCCCAAGGGGCTCTGCCAACAAGCCAGCCCACAGCAGGGCTCTCTGGCAGGTGGGGAAACTGCCTCACTCAGCATGGGATCCAGAATATGTCCCCGTGCCACAGACATCCCCTGGGAGCTCTGGGACACACATGTCCCCGCAGGGTGCCACACAGGCAAAGCCAGCAAGAAGTGGGGTGCCTCTGGTGTGCCCTGCCCCACTCACCCCCAAAAGAATCAGGGCCCCTTGATGCCCGTGCAGCACAGCCTCCCCCCGACCACCTCATGACAGAGGATGGATGCCAACTACCCCCCGCTCACCGCACTGCTCATCCGTCCCATCAGGACACTGCTGCTCCCCATCGCAGAGCCAGGGAACGGGGATGCATCCTGCACCGCAGGTGGCTTGGCGTGAGGCTGCACACGTGGGGCTGGTGGGTGCTGCGGGAGAGAGGGGGCACGGCTGGTGGGGAGCCTGGGCGGTCGTGCCGAGCCCCCGCCCGCACACATCCTATGCGGCTTCCCGCCTGAGGGTCCCAGCACAGCCCTGAAGAGTGAGGGAGGCCCCGGCCAAGCGCACTCCAGGACCTCTCTGCGGGGCTGGGGGAAGAACTACAGCCTCCTCTGCTCCCCCACCCCAGGGAAGGCAGGGACCCCCCCAAAGATCCCTAGGCAGCGGCACAGGGCTCCTCAGGGTGCAAGGACCACCCCATGCTGCCAGGGTGGGAAGGATGCACAGGGGGCAGGGACCCCTTTGTCGCCGAAGGATGGGGAGAACGGAAACACCCGAGGAGGCAGAGCCCTCCCCTCCTCTCCCCCCCGTCACAGCCCATGGCGGGGGGCAGCACGCAGCCCTGAGGCAAGGACCCCTCCCTCCATCCCTCCCTCCCCGGCTCCAGCTCACGGGCGCGGCGGGTCCCGGTGCCGGCGGCGATCAGCGGCGGCGGGAGGATGCTGAGGAGGACGAGGAGCAGGCGGAAGGTCGGCGGGGGGCGGCCCATGTCGGCGGCGGGAAGGGGCGGCTCCGGGGGGCCCGTCCGGCGGAGGGGAGCGCGGTGCCGCTGCCGCCGCCTTTATGCCCGCGGGCAGGCGGCCATTGGGCACCGAGGGCACCGCCCGCCGACGGCGGGAACCCCCGGCCCGCCCCGCCGCCACCGCGGGGGCTGCGCCGGACTCTTCCCGGGAGCCCCCGGCAAGGATCCCGGGAACAGCCGGCCTCGGGATGGGAGGCGGCGGAGGTCCCAGGCTGGGAGAGCTGGGGGCTGCCGCCTCCCCCAGGAGCCGGGGGGCGGGAAGGGTCCCCGAGCCCCCCCCTCACTGCCCCGTCTGGTCCCTTATCGGGTGGGGGTTGTTGTGAGAACCGGGCCGAGCAGCACCTGCGCCGGGCGTGGGAAGGCAGCGGCAGCCTTGAACAGGGGGGGACCCTCCCAAAACACCCGCCCGCCGCCGGTCTTCGTCCTTGGGGGCTTGTGAGAAGCCGCTGTAGCTCAACGAGGAGAGCAAAAGCAGCGGCTGAGGAAGGAAAACATCCCAGCGAGAGGATAAGGCACCTGCGGCAGCCTGGGAAAGGAGCTCCTTCCCACTCGGCAAAGCAGAGGGGAATCGCCCAAACCCAGGAGATGGGCAGGCTGGGGCTGGCAGTTCCCCTTGTACACACCCGGGAGAAGCTGCTAGTGTGCTGCCCCTCCATGGCTTTCGGTTTGCCACCCAGCTATATCCCCCAGGCAGGTCGGCTGGGAGCTCACAATTGATGCATGGTCAGGGAGATAGATGGACAGCGAGGCTGTGGCACAGCTCTGGGTAGGCATTAGAAAGGGGGTGGTTAGTAGGTCAAGAGAGGTTCTCCTCCCCCTCTATTCTGCATTGGTGAGGCCGCACCTGGAGTATTGTGTCCAGTTCTGGGCCCCTCAGTTCCAGAAGGACAGGGAAGTGCTTGAAAGAGTCCAGCGCAGAGCTACTAAGATGATGAAGGGAGTGGAACATCGCCCTTATGAGGAAAGGCTGAGGGAGCTGGGTCTCTTTAGTTTGGAGAAAAGGAGACTGAGGGGTGACCTCATCAATGTTTTCAAATATGTAAGGGGTGAGTGTCAGGGAGATGGAGTTAGGCTTTTCTCAGTGGTGACCAGTGATAGGAGAAGGGGTAATGGGTGTAAATTGAAGCATAGGAGGTTCAAGTTGAATATCCGAAAAAATTTTTTTACTCTAAGGGTGACAGAGCCCTGGAACAGGCTGCCCAGGGGGGTTGTGGAGTCTCCTTCACTGGAGACATTCAAATCCCACCTGACACGTTCCTGGGCGATGTACTCTAGGTGGCCCTGCTCTGGCAGGGGGGGTTGGACTAGATGATCTTTCGAGGTCCCTTCCAACCCCCAGGATTCTATGATTCTATGATTCTATGGGTAAGGCAGTCAGTCCACAGGGCTGGCACAAGGGATGTGCCCCAGGCCTGTGACATGGCCAGAGAGACAATTTGTCCCGAGATGTGGTGCCCCGTGGGTTCTGGGCACCCCATCCTGCACCAACAGCATCAAAGCACAGCCCTAATACACAGCCCTACCAGTGCTGCAGCCCAAAGGGGCAGATTCACCCAGCTGTCCTCTTTCCTTGAGGCAGTATTCCAGCAGCCTTGGGCAACCTTGCCTTCCTAGGGTGCTTCCCAGGGAACAGGAATGTGCAAGTCTCAGGGATGATGAGAACCCCTGGGGCAGAAACACCAGGAAAGGAGGTCCCAATGGTCAGGGGAGGGATTGCAAAGGACTGATGGATGCACAACAGAGCAGTATCCAGGCATCCTCAGGCTGTGCAGAAAACCCTCACTCCCTCATCATCCCTGCAGGCCAGCTTTGAGAGCTGTGGTAGGTCCCTGGGGACCTGATCATATCCAGGGGCCACCCCAGTTCTGCCATCCCAGCATACACTTTCCTCCCCAGGAGGTCCCCCACTGCCTTCACCCAGGCACTGAACCTCTACCACCCAAGGAGCCAGCCCAAGGAAGGGGGCAAAGAGACTTGCCCAAGAGCAGTATCTCTGTGATGGGAAGGAGGAGGACAGTATTTTGGGCAGGACACAGCACAGGCCCTTTTACCTCCTCGAGGTGCTGAGTATGTATGGTTCTTTTCCGGCTTTCCATGCCATTTCCTCAGGCTGGAAATGAGGACATGGCAGCCTGCCCAGATGGATGTGCAAGCCCCTAAATTGTGCTCTGGGCTGGGGGCTGCAGTGTGCATCACTCCTGGGAGACTAGGAGGCACTTCTTGCCCACCTGTCTGTGTGCTCAATTCAATTTAATTCCAGCATGGCCTTTGCCTTCCCCTGCTTTCAGGCTCCCCCACAGCACCAAAGCAATAACTCCTCACAGCAGCTGTCTGGGAAGGGCAGGTGAGAGGGACTGTGGAGAAAGGTCCAGAAGTTAGTGGGTGGAGTAGAAATCCCCAGTACATCTGAGCATTAGCTTGGGGAGTTGGGCCAGCAGTAATGGAGAGGATACCTGGTATGATCAGCTTCTTAAAATGCATAGTTTTTTAAAAAGCATTGTTATAAGTCTAAGTATTTAAAATATAAGTCTACAGATGTATGTGTATAGAAGAACATACTATTCCTGTTCATTTCCAGTAACTTTTAACCACCCTTCTCCTAGAGATGAAAGTTATCATGTGTGTAGAAATAAAACAAATTTTACAGTGGGACACCCTGCCTCACATCAGTTATTAAGATATTGCAACTTTATTCCCATAAAGAAAACACAGTTCTACTTGACCATGTGCTGTGTCCATGCTCAAAATTAAACTGCCTGCAAGATGTTGTCTAAAAATCCAGCAGAAAAACTGGATTTCATGAAACACCCACTTCTTCCTAGGAAAACATCTCATTCAATGCTTAGGTAACTAAAAACAAATTTTAAAAGCATTTCAAACTATTTTAATAAAGGTATTTTTTGTTTCAATTTAAAAAACTGAAGCTTTTTCCAGGTAACAAAGATCCCTTTTTCAACTCTGAACAAACAAACTGAACATTTTGCTCACAGGAACTACAAATCCTACTTCAGGATCTGGCCCACAGCAACCCAAAACATTGTCCACACTGACCACAATGCTCCAGTGCAGTGACCCAGTGCTGGAAGACACCCTGACATACCAGGTAATCTCAGTAACTCCAGCCTGGGACAGATCACAAAGTGGGTGACAGATGCTCTGCCAGAGGGATAAGAAATGAGTGGAGACACTGTCCTTCATTTGTCATTTTTCTGTTCTGGTCTCTTAGCAGCATTTTTGTCTTTTCTATACATGTCCCTCCATCCTGTACCCTTGTGGCCAGCACCCATGCCTAGCACCAGCCCCAAAGCAGCAGCTGAGTGAGTATTTTAATGAGCAACCAAGTGGTTTCACAAGTGATAGGTAACTCCTGCTTCCAAGAGCCTCAGCATAGGCAGGAGGAGGATCGACACTGAGACCTGTAGGTAAATCCTCCCAAATGCCAAACAGCCCTGAAAAAATAAGCTTACAAACCTAAGGCACTGCTGGGGAGAACGAGTAAATACCAGCACCTGCTGTGATGCAGCCTGGAAAGAAACTTAAAGTAACAGCATCCTTTACCATAGTAGTCTTTTCCATATTTCAAAGGGTTAATTTTGAGAGGAATAACATTAAGGACATCTGAGGCTAATTTTATGAAAGCACAAAGGAAACAATTTCTTAATCTCAGAAGTAGCAAGAACTATACTGCTTTTGCCAGCCTAGAAGTGGTAGGAAACTTGATGTGTGTTTCCCCTCAGGATGCCATTTCAGAACAGAACAGAGAGAAAATGATCCTTTTAGGAAACAAGTCAATTATCAGGGTAAGGAATTTGAGCCTACCTCCACCTCTTTCACTGATTCTGGAAAATAAACCCAGCAGGTACAGTTTAGTGCCCCAATGGATCTTCAACAGTTTGCTTATTTTCAAAACACCCGAGGCTTGTGATTGCACCTCTGCCATACCTATCCTTGTATTTCTGATCTTTCCCAGCCCGGTGAGAGTTATCTGTGAGACCTGGGGAAGCTGGAGAAGAAAAATCAAGACCTCCACTCAGAGATGCCAGAGTGGCCTCAACACTTCCCATCGGGATTCATCCCTGAAGATCTTCCCGGGATGCCTCTCCTCGCCGCCGCTGGGGAGCAGCAGAAGGCTGCAGGAAAGCCCAGGCTCTGCCATTTCTCCCTGAGATCTGGGGAGGGAGAAGAAGGAAATCAGGATCTCTGTCTGCTTCCAGATGCCGTAGCCTCCCGCCCAGCCTTCCAGCATCCCTGTCGCACACCCCCACCTTCCAGCCCCACAGATCCCCACGGATCCAGCTCAAAGCTTCTCTGCACCCACGCTGAGAAGGTGGGACAAGGTGGGACAAGGTGGGACAAGGTGATACAGGCTCTGCTAGAGGCCAAGATCAGGTTTAGCCCAGGACAGAATGGTGCTGGGAAGTCTCCTAGCCCTGGTAGCTTGGACACAGCTCTGGGGTATAAATAGTGGCAGAGATCTTCCTTTCTATTCTGCTCTTCCATCCTCTAATAGCTTCAAGTTTCTCTTTGCCCATTCTCCATCTCTGGTTCTACTTCCAACACACAGAGTAAATACCCAAGGCAAAGACACATTGTGTCTCTTGACTGAGCTCTCTAGCAGAGTAAAAACCCAAATAATGAGAAAAGAGTCTCCAAGAAGCAAACTCAGCATTGCTCAAGTATCACTGTTTTTAGCTGCTTCCTAGCACACAGCACGAAAAATAATTGTCATTATCCTCTCTTCCCTAGATGCATATAGCTTCACAAGAAAACATCTGATTTATCATTGCTTGGGAAATAAGCCTGGTTTTGGCATGCCTCCAGAACAGTTCCTCTCCACCCAGCTTTGACTGGATTTCTTTATTCAGAAGGGAATTTGGCTTTCTGAATTCCAACAGTCTGCAGATTTTGCCTCCTCAGTGTACTGAAGGCTGCATCTGCTCTTGGCCACTGCTGCTGGGCTCAGTCAGAGCAGGGACCAGCTCATACAGAACATGGCTTCTTATCCAACCTGCCCATCTGTGTTCTCTCCTTGAATGCCATGGTACAGGTTGGGATCTTTATACACTTGGTCCTCACTGCCAGAAGCACAGTCAGTGTCCTGGACTAGGATGTCCCTCTTGACTCAGGATATTGCCCTGTATGCCTGCTCTCAGTGTTTGCATTAAAACCTCACCTACTTTGATTGTTCCAGATCTGGGGTAACAGTGCAGCCCACTTCAACGTGAAGCACACATTGAAGGACCTCACACAGGAAGGAACAGCAAACCTCATCCTCTGCCAAAACTTCCAGGGTCACTTTTTTAATGACTTCAAGCAGCACAGAGAGCTGCAGGGAGACAAATAAGGCTATAAACCAGGCCAATCCACCCTCTTCTCAGGCTATCACTGAAGATCTTACTCACTGCCAGTGAGCAATAAAGCATTATAATCTTGGGACAGCCTGTGCTCTGCATGTCACCTCCCATTCTTGTTCCCCAAGGAGCTTTTAACAAAATTAAGAGGGAAAAGCCACAAAGAAAAAAAAAATTATGCTTAAGAGAGAGAACCAGGAAAACATGCAGTTCTCCCTGAAACCTCAGGTTCCAGTGATCCAGTGATCCACATTTCCTGAACCATCTAATAGCTCTTGATGGCTTTTTTCTTCATGGTATCCCTTTTTGAACACTTGCAAACCTCAATATCCCACAGTCGGGACTTCCTCCTCTCTGCACTGTGAGGAGACCAAAAACAGGGCACCCAAAAGCTTCACTTGGTGGAAGACACTTCCTCTTTATCTGTTTGCAGTTGTACCTCATCTGTCCTCTCAAGGCTGAATAATCCTACCTTGTTCCTGTGTAGAAACTTTAAAAATCCAAACCTTTAAAAATCCTTGGTGCTCTCCTCTGGCACTGCCAAGACCATAGTTGTGCAAGCATCTGAGACATAGGCACATCCTGGCTGCAAAGACACTGCTGCAAGTGGCAATGATTTTTCCTTGTCGTTGCCTTCCCAGACATTCCCGAAGTCTGTCTCAGACATGGTAGGGGTTAATCCATTCCTTGGCATCCTGAGAGCTGCAGCTAGCAGCCAGGTGCCTGTGAACAGAGCATCTCTGCTGCTGGCACATACCTGCTCAGCTTCTTGTTGATGGTGCACGCTGCTGGGATGCAGTGTGGATAATTCTTCATCTGGAAGAGAGGCTTCTCACCTTGCTCCAGTGTCTTGGGTTTGTGCACAAACCCAAAGCAGATCCCAGATGTAGGATTTCGTGCACAGGAGTACTATGCATCTATCACTCAGTGAGTTGCCACCTATTTCCAGGCTAATTCTTCTTGTCCAAAGGCTCTCTAGGGGCAGCCGAAAGCACATTGTGCTAAATGACTGAGTTAGCTCAACCTGGTGCACACAGAGAAAGATGGTAAGACTGGCTTAGTGCTGAATATGAAAGCTCTCCCATCGCCTTGCAGGATGCTGCTATTCAGCATCAGCCCAGGCACTTGCTGGAGCAGATGGCATGGTGCAAACCAGGGGAGAGGATGGCAAGTGATGGAGACCTAAACTGTTTTAAAATGCATGCATGGTTTTGTTCATCACAGTCAATTCATCTTTTCCTTCTTGACCAGAAGTGCTGGAAACAATATTAACTGCCTGGGCAGTCTGCTTCTCATACTGCAAGTGCATAGAAAATCCCTCTTGGTGTAAGGTTGCAGGAACAGTCTGCTAACATCATACTATCTGCAGATCACTCTGAGGATATTAGCCCAGGAGATCCAACAGTTGTGATCACACTGGCAGGACTTGGTCTGGTCACTTCTCAAACATAGATCTTGCTTGGGATCTTTTGTCACCTTCCTCTCTTCTGCTAGGTCTCTGAAGCACAGGATTAGGAGACAAAAGCAACAGGATAGAGTCTGCCCCTCACAGTCTGGCATCACCTCACAGCCCTTGCTGCCAAAGTCAATCACCAGCAGCTGTTTCTCTTACCTAGCAGATACCAGGAGGGTGGGCACTTGGAGTGAGAAGGACATCAGCACAGGCAGCTACAGCTCTTTGCTGTTGTGGGGTGCCACACTTTGCAAGGGGCTTCCCTGTGTGCTGTATTTAGTCTGTCCTGTTGAGTGTCTGTTTGCCTTTAGTCTGGCATCAGCAGAGAAATCCCAATTCTCAAGCAAAGGGGAGGAGCACTCCAGGGAAATTCGATGGGAGGAAGAGACATAGGCAGGGCTCATATTCCTCCCTGGAATAACACTGCCTAAATGCTACCGATGGTAAAAATCTCATGCAGAAGGAGTGTTTTGGCTTTATTTCACGACTCATGGCAGTTTTGCTGTCTGTCAGGTCAAACTGCACTACACACAGCTTTGCAGTGTCTGGACTTTTAGCCCCGTGCAAAGCTGCTGTTGCTGTACTGCCCAAAGGCAGGCACTGGGAGCTGGGGCTGTGTCCAGAGCATCTTGCTTAATCCCACAAATACCAGTCCTCACAAAAATAGAAACAACGGCCTTCTCACAGAGGAGCTTGCTGTATCAAGTTCCTAGCACTCAGAGTCATCAAGATAAATCAGTATTATCATTGGGGCTGGTAGATTAGATGGTGTATTTCCTGTAGTATTAAGCAAAGGAAGGACTTCTTTTGCATTTTGGGAAGGCAGGGGTTTTTGAATATCTCCTTACCTTTATGGCATATTGTGCCTTCTTAATTTTTTTCACTGTTGACATAGGAAGTGTGCCTAAAGCCCAAAATAGAGCATGTTTTCCATACATAGCAAGTCTGTAGGCAGAGAGAGTCTGATTCAGCTAATCAAGCAGCCTGTGTTATTTAAAACAATCCTAAACCTCCAGCAGGCCCTGCAGTCAGCACATCATCTCCAGAGCTCAGCATCTGGGACAATGCTGCTGTGGCAAACTCACTGGGAAGAGACTGGGATACAAGGGGAGGAGAGAGCCCTATAGCCATGGCTCTGATGATGCCTCAATTTTCATACAAGAAGTATTCAAATAGGCTTGCTAAGACTGCTTTGGAGGATAGTCTCCCATCTCAGGGCAGGGTTTTCATTTCCAAGATGTAGTCTTTCTTTCATTTTAATGTCAGAATCTTAATCAACTTCAAATGAATAAATGCAAAAGATTTGCCTACATGCTCACTACTGCTCACTGTAACTTCATCTTGTCTCTGGAGGCTGTTGCTAAGAGGCCCCTCCAGCTCTCCCTGGAAAACCTGAGGAGAGATGTTTAAATTTCCTGTAATTTGGCTTGCCTGTTCAAGTGGGATGCCCAGGAGCTATGGAGGTCCTGATTTTGAAGGTTGTGCAAAGCCTTTCTGAGAGACTGGCAGTCTCCTAGGAGGTGCCCAAAAGCACAGGGAAGTGCTGATGTCCACCCTCTGGAGCACAGCTGCCTCTCAGGAAGTGGGCAGACTCTGAATTTGCTCTTCAGACCAACATCTGAGTTTCTGCTCTGAGCATTTTTGTTGTCCCTTGGAGGGACTGTGCCACTAAGGCCCAGGATATCAAGTGCTGCACTCACTTTCTTCTTTTAGAGTGTCAGCCTCTTTAATTCCTCCCAGCTCACCCTGGTTTAACCCCATTTCATACAAGCAAGAATTATTTGGTGGTCTATGGGTCAATCTATGGGTTCCCTTCTCAAAATGTTCTAAACCCATGGATTTAGAGTCATAGGTCTATAGCAAGTCATAGGTCCATATTAGACCCAAGCATAAATCTCTCCAAGACATCTCAGCTCTAGGAAAACCAAGCCCAGTAGCAGTAGACTTGCTGGTAGGGCCTCCTCCCATGGCTGCAGTACCATCAGCCAAATCCACAGAGCACCAAGGCAATGTGTGCTGCTGGCTCTGCTCTCCACAAGACCACTTGCCTTTCTCTTGCCCTGAGCACCCTGGGGATATACTTTTGCCACCTCAAAGGAAGATCTTCACGGGGAATGGTAGGCTTGTGACCTTCATCCTGCCTCTTTCCTGCAGTTAGTGGGTGCTGCCAGTCCCTTTGGAGGGCCCTGGAGCTGGCTGTAACTGGCTGTACCCTACTGCAGACTACAGCTCTGGGCTGCCACTGATTGCAGCATCTTGCTCAAATGCATGGCCTGGCTACCTTTTTTTTTTTTTTTTTTTTCTGGGAAACAAAGACGTGAGCCTGGGGACCATGGCTGTTGGGCTCTTGTTTCCTAGGAGCAGAGCTGCACTGATCCAGCCAAATATGTTCCCTATGGCCTTGTGGCTTTTTTGGGAAGTACCAAGGGGCAGATGACACAGATGTGAACAGACAGCACAGCCTGTGCTGCATGGGAGGGAGAGGAGGAGGGTGCACAGGATGCTGTTGTGCAGGAGATACTGGATGTGATTGGCATTGCACCCCACATAGTCTCGGGGACAAGATGTGTGGTGTGGAGATACCAGGATAGAGACAGGGCCACCCAGACTCTTCAATATGTGTGAGCCATCCAGGTATCTAATGTATGCCAGGGTGCAGACTGCTTTGTTCATGACGAAAGCACACATATTTAACCTAACATCCACCTTCACATCCAACCATCCACCATCCTCTCCAATTAAGGCTGTCCGAGGACCTTTGGGGAGATGATCAAAACTGTAAGAGATGCAGGACAACTGGGACAAGCTGAAGGGCTGTGCAAGTTCCTCCCTCACTAGCTGCAGATGATACAACCTGCCAGGCTGTTTGGTGTCACACAGATAACCCTGGGGTTACACACTTGTTAGTGCAGTCAGGCTGAACCTGCCAGCACTTCCCAGCATTGGTGAGAACCCCAAGCCCAGGCAACCTCCAGGGCAGAGCACAGAGCACTGTGATGACCAGAAGGCATGGTTAATAACTGTGGCTTATTTAAACAGCCCCAGACAGGCAGAAAAAGGTAAAACAGCAGGAGTGAGGTGATGGTAGCTTTTGGTCTTGCAGGACTACCACAAAACCAGATGTTTCTCCAGTGGCCTACCTACCTCAGGAGGGAGGGAAAAGGTGGTCTGTCTGAGGGCAGATGCCCCGGGGTTCATCCCCTCTGGGGTGGTTGGTGTTACACAGTGCCTGGCAGGGCACAAGCATCGTGCCACAAGGGTACCTGAGAGGTGATCGAGCACCCACCAACACCTGGACATGTCCCAGCAGGATGCCAGGGGCAGACTTTGTCATAAGGGAAGTCTGACCCTCCTCACCACCTCTCAGGGACCCAGGAGCCTGCTGGCTCCTCTCTCCAGCTTGGCAGGGGCTGGTGTTGACTTTGTCCTCCAGAGCTGCACGGGCACGTGTACCGAGCTCACCATCACCCTGCACAGTGGCTTTTCTGAGAATAGGTTCAGGATTTCACCCTGAAGCTGGTAGCGCTCACAGCATGCAACCTCTGTGTGATCCATGGCCCGTGTGGATCCCACAGCTGTCCTTCGGCTTCCCAGGAAAAGAGGGCAGGAGATACTCTAGGCCAGGCAGGGAAAGGCCCCACGGGGTCCTGTAATATATGGTACCTGCCATAGAAGAGCTTCAAGACCCTTCCTCAGATCCCATTTCACCATCACAGTCCTGCCATCTGGCATAGCAAAGAAACTATTCCCATCAGCTCAGCGATGGGCAGAGTTAAGGTGATTTTGTTTAAAAAATTCCTTAGTGCTCCATTTCTGGATTTTGGATCCTACTTCCTTCTCATTTAATCAGTTTCCTGTGCTTCTGTGGAGATAGAACAGCTTTCTACTGCTGTGTTCATCCCTTGTTTCACTTTGCTCTTGAACACCGCTGCAAGGTAGAGAGAGACAGAGGAATGGAAACATATTGGGCCAGGAGCAGGAAGGAAGAGAAGGCTGGGCAGCTCTGCAGCTGGTTTCCCAGTAACTCTGCATGAGTTTGGGGAGAGAACTGCTGCCAGAGGATTTTTGGTGTGTTTACATTGCATCTCCCCTGGATATGAAACAGGCACTTTAACTCGATGGGCTCTTTGCCAGCCTTCCCACCTCCTCTGCAGAGCTGAGGCTCCCATGTTCCACTTGCATACGCAAGAAGGGAAATATGGGTTTCTGCTGCCATCCTCCAGGCCTGCTTTGAGGAGAAGCCTGAGCTCTGTACCTACAGGGACCCTGAAGAAAGGGCTGCACAGAGGCACTTGCTTGAGACACAGGTGCCCGTGCTGGAGGTGGATCTGCAGCAACCTCCCAGGGAATCCAGACAGCCAGGGAAGGAGAAACCTCAGAGAACCCAGAGGGTTGGCAGGGAAGCCACAGTGCTGAGTGCTGGTGGCATCTTCTGGAAGGCATTTAGTCGTCGTTCTTGTTTGAAGCTTGGAGTTAAGATTGAACTAACCAGACCTTAGCCCTGTGCACCCCAAAGAGCACCCACCACCAACACAGGGGACTTTGCACCAATATCCACAAATCCTTCATTCTTGTTGGCCATAACTACTCAGTGTGAGCTTGTTTTTACTCCAAAGTTCAGACTGAAACTGAAAGACACTAAACGACTGAAAGAGTCTGGACAGAGCTTGAATATCCTTTTTCACAAGATGAAAGGGAGAACAAGGGTTAGGACATGGTTTACTAACAGGTTAAAAAATAGTTTCCAATAGCCACGTGGTGACACAGTAGCAGGATGCCACGCTGTGTGGCACTGGGTTACCCAGCCTGCTGCTCCTGGATGCCAGCCCGTGCCTGCCTCTTGCAGTCTCCAGCTTACCCCAGAAAGGAGCACTCTTTACTTCATGCTGGGGCCCTTAGGTCAGAATATCTCAGATGACTCAGTTAAAGAGCCCAGGAAAGCCCAGGGGACTCATTTGGATGACCTCCAGTCACCGTCAGACCTGGTCACCAAAACAGAAACTGGGTCACAAACTCTGGTAAGAGCAAAACTCATCTGGCAAAGGGAAGGCAAACCATGAGTAGGCAGCCTCTGGTCACTGCTCCAGTTTTTATCTGGCAAAGGGAAGGCAAACCATGAGTAGGCAGCCTCTGGTCACTGCTCCAGTTTTTATCTGCCCCTAAATTTACACCTTGCTCTGATGCCAACGTCTGCACTGGCTTTGGACTGTATGCTTCAGCCTAGGCTCCAGGACATTGCCTGTGGATAAACACCACTGTGGGGGTCTGTGAGACCCAGAAACTTGTGATCAGCACAGTAACAACCCATGAGGAGAATGCTATGTCTGGCTGTGCCTCCTAAACCTCACCCAGGGAGGCAAAGGCTGAGGCTGGAGAACTTGGAATTGCAGCAGGGAGAGCTGTGCCCCACCATGGGTCCTGGAATATCCCAGAGGAAGGCCAGGGAGGGCTGTGAAGCTTCTGATGGCAAAGATCATTAAGGTCACTACCTCTCAGATGACATTCTGACAGCAATGCTTTTGCACAAGAAGCACAGGGCATGTGCCACACAATTCAGAAAGCTGCCTGGCACTCTAGGAAGCAGTAAGACACACAGCTGGCTAGCAGTTAGGGAGGACAAAGCAGTCTGGGGTGGGAGGCTCAGCAGGCAGGGTCATTTCTCATCACCCAGGAGTTCCATGGAGCTCAAGCTCTGGTGACTGCTCAGGACAATGACCCCACTCTGTGGAGCTTGCAGCTCCTTGTAGGGCAGGCAAAGGATGTAGCATGTGTCACTTGCCCCCTGTGAGTCTCCTTGGGAGTGAAATGAGACACTGAGTGTGTGGGGCAGGTGTCACCTCCTTGCATACCAAGCCCCACAGCCCCAGCCCATGTGTCCATATGAGGTATTCCCCAGCTGCCCTTATCACTATTTCAGGACCTCTTGAATTCCTGTCTCTTATCAGGCTTTTTCGAGACATGTGAGCCCTTGAGCTCGAATGCCACCAGGCCACATCTGGGTCCTTCCCTGCTCATGCACTCAGCCAGATGCACAGAAGCTGTGGTGCTAGTGTTGAAGCAGGGCAGATAAAGGGCAGATTTTGGATGGTAAACTGTATTTTTTCACCCAGAGGATCACAGAAATAATAGACTCTCAGGATGCTGCTTTTCATGGCCCTATTTACTATCAAGTACAGACTGATTTCATCTGCCACAAGGTAGATGAGTTTTACACCAGTGATGCTCACCAGTGCCCTTGCTGCTGGTCCCAACTCTCCCAGTACAGGGTGGCTGAAGTTACCAACACTGGCCAGGTTCTCTAGCAGAAGCATGTGGGTGTGGAAGTGTCATCTGAGGATGGCCCTCACTCCCTTTCCCCACAGGTGATTTCAAGCTATTTGCAAACACCAGGAGCATTTCTACAGGAGAGCCCTAGGGTAGGAAGAAGGAGTTAGGCAGCCTTGCTCTTTGCTTTGCAGCTGTCACTCTGCCTTCTGTGAATATTTCTAGGGAGAAACTCCAATATACCTGTGACAGTGACATAGCTTGTGAGTCCTTAAGCTCCAGTGTGGTTCATCTTGACCTGACACCCTGTCTGGTAGGGAGCTGTGGCAGATCCCTGGGGAAAAGAAGAGCTGGACAAGCTTGTAGTAATTCCTTTCTGGATTACTTTCCCAGCCAGCTTGATTTGCTGATCAAGGATTTCTTGAAAAGGAAGGAGCATCTTTGTGTACAACCATGGCATTTTTTGTTCTGTGAATGTGTCTGGTCCCTTTTTGAACTCACAGCAGCTTTTAGCACCCACAAGGTCCCGTGACACCTACGCTTATCTTACAAATGGAAAAAAAAAAGAGTGGTCTGATGCCAACAGCTGTTGGGATGACAAGAACTCTGATATAATCTTCATTCATGTAGAAAGTCTTATATCAGAGCGGGTGGTGAAGCAAACCAGCCAGACTTACTGAAGACAACAGCACAGAGGACAGCTAAGCATGTGGTGGGCAACAGCAACACCCAGCATGAGCACCTAGTCCATAGCAGGAGCTAAGGCAGGCAGCAACCTTCAAGGCTGCAAGAGTCACACAGCATGCCATGGGCAAAGGTCTGTGAGCCAGATCACTTGCACACAGCCCACAGATAGGCTTGTTTGCTTTATGAAAATAAGATACCTTTGGATAAGTAGGAGATGCATGTGTTTAACTTAGATCAGGATCACTTAGCTTTGGATTTTCTATTGCTTCCTACAGATTAGAACAATTTTATATTAGTAATAAATTAATTAAAGGAAGGGCTTTGCTCTGAGACAGTGTAGTGAGCTTAAGATCATCTACTGATTTTTATCTGCAAAAGCTTTGAGACTAAACCATTTACTAAACCATTTTCATTAAACCGTTTCAAGAATCATCCTTGTCTTTCTTTCTTTCTTTCTTTCTTTCTTTCTTTCTTTCTTTCTTTCTTTCTTTCTTTCTTTCTTTCTTTCTTTCTTTCTTTCTTTCTTTCTTTCTTTCTTTCTTTCTTTCTTTCTTTCTTTCTTTTTCTTTCTTTCTTTCTTTCTTTCTTTCTTTCTTTCTTTCTTTCTTTCTTTCTTTCTTTCTTTCTTTCTTTCTTTCTTTCTTTCTTTCTTTCTTTCTTTCTTTCTTTCTTTCTTTCTTTCTTTCTTTCTTTCTTTCTTTCTTTCTTTCTTTCTTCCTTCCTTCCTTCCTTCCTTCCTTCCTTCCTTCCTTCCTTCCTTCCTTCCTTCCTTCCTTCCTTCCTTCCTTCCTTCCTTCCTTCCTTCCTTCCTTCCTTCCTTCCTTCCTTCCTTCCTTCCTTCCTTCCTTCCTTTCCTTTCCTTTCCTTTCCTTTCCTTTCCTTTCTTCCTTTCTTCCTTTCTTCCTTTCTTCCTTTCCTTTCTTCCTTTCCTTTCTTCCTTTCCTTTCTTCCTTTCCTTTCTTCCTTTCCTTTCTTTCTTTCCTTTCTTTCTTTCCTTTCTCCCTGTCAGCCACCTGGTCTTTGGGCTCAGAGAGAGCCCAGATCCCTTGGTCTCTGCTTTTGTGCCATGTGCTGGAAACTCTTGCCAACCTGGTGTCTGCCACTGCAGTTTGTCACCATTTCTCTTTTACCAGGAGCCCAGACTGGACACAGCATTCCATGAACAGCCTCAGCTGTGCCTGGCAATGGGGAGCACAGCCCTGACAATGATTTTAAAGCCTCAAACTTCAGAATGACCTGGAGAAGGCACTTAAAGCTGGAGTGGGGTGCAGCACCTTTGACATATCACAACCATGGTGTCTGATCACACAACCATGGTGTCTGATCACACAACCATGGTGTCCGATCACGAGGTGATAACACAGCCATGAGGAAGAGGAGGCAAAGCAAAGGAAGTCCACCCAATAAATAGGATGCATGCTCATGCAGATAAGAGATGCTGGGGGCCAGCAACACAGTGGTAGGTCAGGCCCGTGACAGCTTCTCCACTGCAGCATCCGTGCCCAATGGGAACATTGCCTGCTTTGCAACGTCAGGGTCGAGATTCCTCCCTGCCTGCAACCCTTTATTTAGAGATTTATTTTAAATATCTTAACTTTAGAAATCTGTAGTTTGCTTTGCACATAAGTTTTAATTTACACTTTATGTTTTATAATCTGAATTGTATATTGTAGCTGTGTGCATGCATATTTATTGCCTTATAAGAGATAAATGTGCATTCTCACATGGATGAGTGTCCAATAAAACCTGCACCCACCCTTCATTACCCAGCCTACAGGCAGCAGTGAGCCAGGAGTACCATGAACTTGGCCCCCTATGAAGTGAGAGCCCGGGCTGAGAGCAGCCAAGCAGTGACCCAGGGAGCCAGCTCCCAGATCAAAGCCCCTGGGTTAACCAGGGGCCACCGGCTGCTATTTATACCTGCCTTAGCTCACATTTAAGCAGAGGCTTTAAAAAGCTCAGAGAGCAGCTTGGGTGCCAGGGTAGCTCTGTCCTGCATATGCAGCACATGGTTCTTTGCATGAGAATGGTGCAAAGCCTCAGCTGTGTCATGGCACAGGCTGGATCAGGCCTTGTCGGCCAGTGAGGCCACCAATATCTTGGGTTAAGCTGTTAATCAAATAGTCCTTGATTATTTGATTTGATTGAGCTAATTCTGCTTACCTCCTGGAGGACCCAAGTGAATCTTTTACCATCACAAACCCAACCACAACACCACCTCTAGAGGCCATCCAAAAAATCTTGTCCCAAAACTGTCATACAGCTCAAACCCAATTCACAGCAGGAATTACCAGAGCTTCATTGGGTCTTGTAAGGACTCCCACGGAGGACCTAGCAATGACCTTGAGGAAGGGGAGGTGAGAAGACTGGCCTTGAAGTCATTTCAAGACCATACAATCAAAGAGAGCTGAAAAAGTTGGCAAGGTTTGAAGTGGGTCAGCCAGCTTAGATACACAGACCTTCTCTGGGACGTGACAGCACCTTCCTGTCTCTGGAACGTGCTGACAAGATCCAAACTGCTCTGTGAGTCTGATCAGGTTACAGCAATCAGCTTCAGAAAATTCAGTGGTTTCTGTTTTTTTCCAAGCTGTTGCCAGAAAGTCACAGGGGACTTTGCGTTCTGAAGTGACCCTTAAGCAAATGGAAATAATTAGTGCAGAGAGTTTGGTACTGCCTGAAGTTTTTCAGCACTGCACTATGAGTTTTGATGGAGTGGTACAGCACAAAACTGGAATAATGCAGTGGAGTCAAAGTGTTTCTGAAAGATTAGGAAAGATAGCTTATGTGCATATGTGCCTACATATATGTGACAAGGACACTGATGAAAGTAATGAAAAAGGAATATTGCATTCAATCCCTTTCTCAAAAACAGTCATCCAAAATACAGCAGTCACCAGTGGACGTTCTGCTGCTCTGCAGTATTGCACATCTTCTAGATTGGTCTCTCCTTTATCAGGAGCAGACAAGTCAGAAAATTCAGTTCCCAGACTACTTGTAATGACTTTCTGAACCATCATATTTATTTCAGCTGACTGATTTTCCTACAGCCCCTAGCTATTGCCACTTTTCCCCAGCTTTGTTGGTGCCACTTGGTTCAGATTACTATTAGCTGGTCTCCCATCTTACATCTGGTGCTGTGACTGCACCACCTTGACTTACCTACCAGCACTTCAACTTCTGCTTGGGAATCAGCAGTATCCAGGGAAAAATGATGGACAACAAGCAGTTTGCTTTACACTGGGGAGGAGGTTGCATCCTCTTCACACCGGTTTTCAGCTGCTGCAGGATCAGATCAGTGCTGAAGGCTGGCATCACCCTCCTCTTCAGCCTGCCACCCCGTGCAGCTGAGGGAAGTTGGGCAGATCAGTAACAGGAGATGAGAAAAGAGGAGGAGGGATGAAGGAAACAGCCAAAAAAAATCGCAGGCTCCATGGACTTGGGACGTGCTCTATTCCCAGCTGTCAGCACTGGAATGCTGCTTAATGTATCACCCCATGGTCTGACTCCCTCATCCCAGCCAGAGCCAGCAGCAAGCTATTCCTATGAATAACCAGCCTGCTCTCCAGCTCCCACCAGAGTTATTCCTGCCCTTGGCCGTGTCTCTTCTCTGCAGGCACATTTCCTAAATTTTGTCTCATCCAATCCAAGTTTCCAAGTCCTTGCTCAGGCGTACAGATGCCGTGGGTAACTGATTCCTGCTTGGTGCAGATGAGATTAGATGGATCTTGGCAGGTTAGACAGGGAGAGAGCTGTCTCTGCAGGATCCTAAGCACTCCAGAGAGGAGGCAATGCCAAGCTACCTGCAGACAGTGAAGGTATTTGTATGTACCAAACTTGGGATCTCAAGTGACCTTCTTAGCTGCATTTCATGAGCAGTGTCGGAAGCACAAGAACTCCAGACAAGGGTAATTTTTGCTAACAGTCAGTTTATGGGAGAAGGAAACTTCAAGCATCTGGTTAATTCAATAAATCCTTGAACATCACCTGATTTTTTTTGTTATTGTTTTTTGGTTCAGTGTTTTTGTTGTTGGTTTGGTTTGGTTTTTTTTTTTTTTATTGTTCTGGTTGGTTGGTTTTTTTTTTCTTTGCTTGTTTGGGTTTTTTTGTTTTGTTTTGTGTTGGTGGTTTATTGTTGGTTTCTTTTTTGTTTGTTTTCTTTTTTGTTTGTTTGTTCTGTTTTAGTTTTGTTTTCCCCTGAGATTAAATTAAGAATTTAGAATTAAAGGTCAGGTGACACTTGAAAAACATTTCAAAAAACACAAAGGCTGATGATGACAGTAGCCACAACTGAACCTCCTTCCCCAGCACCCTCCTCTCAGCTCATGCCTTTACCCTTGGTACTGCCTTTGGTACCTGCTCAAGATTCCATTTAAAAGTCAGGCATCTTGTTCCTGCAGATTTTCAGATTCCCTCTCCAGTGTATACACAGAGACAGACAACTATGGAAAGCAACAGATCCCATCTTTCATTGACAATAACCTTAGGATGAGACAAAAGACTTCACGGAGGCTGCAGCAGAGAGAGCCTGGATGCTGACAGAGCCTCAGCTGAAGGACATGAGCCCCTGAAAAGAGCTTAGGATCATATTTATCATCAAAAAAATATATGCACTCCTCAGTCTCCCTTTTCTCTCTCAGAGTCCCCAGGCCTGGGTACATGAAATTTTCCAAGATGTCTGCCCCACCAAATAAGTTTTGCAGTCTTTGTAAGGCATCAAAGTTAAAATACACATTGCTTTCCTGTGCATCAAGGGCAGATCCACGTCCAGCCAGATAGGCATTTGTCTGGTGAAAGCAAAGCAAGCTGTTAGTGCAGCTGCAGTGATTCAGCCTGCCTGGGAGGAGCTGAGCATCTCTCTGACTCTGCAATCACATCAGGGGATCAATGGAAATAGCTCTGACTCTTTTTCATCTTCTTGCCACTCCAGCCCAACCCTCACTACAAGAGCACATGGGAAATTTGGAGGATCTGAGGTTCTAGTTCAGGTTGTGGCTTTATGCTCCTTTTTCCCTTCATGCAGGAAGGCATGTACTGCTTACAATTTTTTTTTTTCATAAGCAAACAGCAGAAGAAATGGAAAGCCACCATGTTTTTCTGCATCAACTGAAGTGCAAGAAAGAAAAGTTTCAGGGATGTCAAGCCAGACATCTCCACAGTGCATGTTCACTAGGGGAAGGGATGCTCTCAAAATAATTTTTTTTAAAGTAAGGATGGGTGCACAGTTGTAGCACTGCTCTTGTGTAGTCTTGGGACAGACAACCAACTTGCTTTCTTTTGCTATAATTTTCCAGGACTTCACTGATAGGAATGAAATCTGTAAACTGCATGAAGGCAAGGTCTCTCTGAAAAGAACACTGTAGGTGCTGAGGAAACAGGAGGTACCCTTCTCTTCCTGGAGGCACTCATGCTTTCTTAGATCCCAATCTCTGGGGAAGATGTTTTCACCTGATACTCTGGATACAGCTCCTCACCTCAGCACCTCTATGCTTTTGACAAGCACATTGTATTCTTGGCCAAGGACTTGCATTGTTCCTGCCTGCCTGTCATTTGGCTGCTCTACTGTCATCTTGTATCCTTGTGTTGCCCTTTGGGCTTTTCCCTTTGCCGGAAACCCATTTAATTTTTCTCTGTGCTTATCAGCTTTCTCGAAGACATTTGTAGTAATATATTTGCACTCATTCCTCTTATATAACCTCTCTTTTTTGCATGGATTTTCACAGTTTCTCTCACTGAGCACTTGTATTGATCCAGTTTTATAAACCCCAGTCTTAATCTACAGCACACAGTGCTAGGCCAGGCTTTACACCTGGTCCCACACTACCTTCTCTCTGCACACTGGGCTGGAAGCAAAGGTGCCATGGTTTTCAGCAGGGCCAGATCATAGAATCATAGAATCATAGAATCAGCTGGGTTGGAAGGGACCTCAGAGATCATCAAGTCCAACCCTTGATCCATCGCTGCGGTGCTAGACCATGGCACTGAGTGCCACATCCAGTCTCTTTTTAAATATCTCCAGGGATGGAGAATCCACTACTTCCCTGGGCAGCCCATTCCAGTGTCTGATCACCCTCTCCATAAAGAAATTCTTTCTAATATCCAACCTAAACTTCCCCTGGAACAACTTAAGTCCATGCCCTCTTGTCTTACTGATAGTTGCCTGGGAAAAGAGCCCAACCCCCCTGGCTCCAGCCTCCTTTCAGGGAGTTGTAGAGAGCGATGAGGTCTCCCCTGAGCCTCCTCTTCTCCAGGCTGAACACCCCCAGCTCCCTCAGCCTCTCCTCACAGGACTTGTGCTGGAGTCCCTTCACCAGCCTGGTTGCCCTCCTTTGGACCTGCTCCAGGACCTCAATCTCCTTCCTGAACTGAGGGGCCCAGAACTGGACACAGGACTCGAGCTGTGGCCTCACCAGGGCTGAGTACAGGGGCAGAATCACTTCCCTGGACCTGCTGGCCACGCTGTTCCTGATCCAGGCCAGGATGCCATTGGCCTTCTTGACCACCTGGGCACACTGCTGGCTCATGTTCAGCTTCCAGATGTTCCTCAGGTTGCTTGACCATGACCTCATAAGAGATCCAAAGGAAATCATGTCAATATTCTATCCCAGGCCTGACGCTAATCCAGCCAGGAGAGGTAGTGGGGGCTCTGCCTTGGACCTGAGCTCCCCAGAGTGCAGTTGAGAGCCTTAACCAAGCGTGGGATTTCCTTCGATACTGGAGCACTCTGCTCAATTTCCTGGGATGGTCAGGGGAGTTTGAGACCTGTGGCAATACAAGAGGGAAACCCCAGCACATGACAGGAATTCTCAAGTCTTTTCTTTGCTGTGTTTACTGTTGTGCTGCAGGAGATGGACAAGGGTGTGGGACCATAAGGAACTCCCAAGCAACACACCAGGCCTCAGCGTGCTGCTGCAGCTAAGACCAAGTTGATGGTTAACTGCAGAGTTAGAGAAAACATGGTTCCTACAGATTTCTGTCACGTTGTCACTCTCTCCTGATTTTGTCCTCCTTTTTCTTTCACACCAGCCCCACAACATGTACTATAGTTAGCCAAAGGGCTGTCAGTGCTGGCTGGCCAGCTGGTGCAGACATGGACTGGCCAGAAGGCCACCAGAGCCAAGACCCACTCTGCCTTAGCTTAGTGAGGATGCTCACTGGGTCTCTCTCCATCAGCTGCTGATCCTCACAAAACTTGAGGGGTCTGTAAGCTTCTTACTCCCCTGTCAAGTGTGGCTGAAACCCACCAGTATGCCTAGAAAGAATAAGAAAGGACAGACAGACAGACACCCAGCTCACCAGGGATATATTTTTTGTGGAGGGTGGCACATGATGGTGCAGACTGTCATTGCTCCCAGGGCTCTGCACTGGCCTGGCCAGCTCTCCCACAGTCTCCCAGTGAGCCCAAAATAGCCTCTTCTGTTTCATTTAGGCTTCCCTTCCTGACCACATGCCCTGAATGACAAAATGAGTTTTCAAAATTTTGAGTATTTCAAAATGAGTTTTCCCTGAGCATTCTGATGTGAAGCAACATTTGACTAAAATTACTTCAGAGTTACCCTCACAGCCTTGCCAGAAACAGGTGGACTTTAACAGGTCTTTAGGTCCTCTGCCTGTTGCCAGCATCGTGGCCTGGCTCAGAGGCTGCTGCAGCAAGTACAAGGAGCATAGCACCTTCACCAGCACCACCACAAGAACTTCCAGCAGCCAGGAACAAGAGACCTCCCCCGAGTCGTGCTGCCAGATGTGGGTTGGGGCCACAGTTGTGTGTGGAGGGCTGGAACCCCTGTGCCCATGGGCAGTGATGGGTGGATGGCAGCTGGGGCAGCGGGGAGAAGGGGTGCTGCTGATTTGGGAGGAGGGCATGAGGTGTGGGGTGGGGTGCTCCATGGCAGCACCACGGTGTGCTCCCTGGGCAGTGCTGTTACATCAGCCTGCTCCCCTGGTTTACAACACTCGCCCTTGAGCCTTGGCCCTGCAGCCTGCTGTGGTGTGGACACGTTGCACAACACCCCTGACCTCGCTCCCCTTCCCCACCAGAGCTGCCCAGCCCCCAGCTGCTGGGAGGCTGAGCTGGCACAGTATTCTGTCAGTTCCCAGCAGGGAGAAGCAGCTGCTCCATCCACTGGAGGAGGTGGCAGGACCAGGAAGAGTCCCCCAGGACCTACTCATGCCTGATGGTACAAGCGACCCTGCTGGGGGAAGGGCTGCCCCACAGAGTGGATGGAGAAGCTCTGCCTGACGCAAGCTACACCCCAAGTGTATAGGAGCCACCACATCCTGTCCCAGGGGTAAATCCTACAGCCCAGTCAGGAACAAACCCCAGAGGAGACCTGATGGGAGAGTGGGACCCTCCTCCCAGAGCTGTCTGTCACACGTCTGACTGCCTCTGCCGTGCTCCCCCAGGGACCAACACCCCCAGAGCCTCTGCCCCATGGCGGGGAACAAACTCTGCCTCACCCCTGAGCGAGGCAGGAGGGGTGGAAAGTTGTGGGGAAATCACAAAGACCACTGCACGAGGACCTGGCACCGAGCTAAAAATAGCCACTATCTCAGTTCCCCAGAGATAAGAGCCTGTGTCCACAGCCTGCTGCAGAGCCCTGCCCGACTTCCACCCACCTTTGCTTCAGGGGCAAACAGCATTGTGAAACACCCCAATCCACTCATGGAAAAGAGGACTCTTGTTGCAGGGCAGAATGATGACCCAAAGCCATCTCACATGTGTTCCTTCCTTCCCTGGTGCTGGGGGCTGGCTGGCCCAAACCCACACAGCTCAGAGGACAGCCATCACCTCCCTCAGCAACTCCACCCGGAGTGATAAAAGTCAGGTTGGGGCTTCCCTGGTTTCAGGCTTGTCCCATTAAACTCACTGCTTCCACCTGAAGCTCTTTGGTGTCCCAAGATGAGTGACACAGCTGAGCCAGGCTGCAGTGGCCCTGCCTGGAGAAGGGGAAGCAACCATGCCCGTGGGGCATGACCACCTTACTGAATCACAGAATCATAGAATTGTCTGGGTTGGAAGGGACCTCAGAGATCATCAAGTCCAACCCTTGATCCACTACCGCTGTGGTTCCCAGCCCATGGCACTGAGTGCCACATCCAGTCTCTTTTTAAATATCTCCAGGGATGGAGAATCCACTACTTCCCTGGGCAGCCCATTCCAATGTCTGATCACCCTCTCTGTGAAGAAATTCTTTCTAATATCTAATCTAAATTTCCCCTGGCACAACTTAAGTCCATGCCCTCTTGTCTTGCTGATAGTTGCCTGGGAAAAGAGCCCAACCCCCCCTGGCTCCAGCCTCCTTTCAGGGAGTTGTAGAGAGCGATGAGGTCTCCCCTGAGCCTCCTCTTCTCCAGGCTGAACACCCCCAGCTCCCTCAGCCTCTCCTCACAGGACTTGTGCTGGATCCCTTCACCAGCCTGGTTGCCCTCCTTTGGACCTGCTCCAGGACCTCAATCTCCTTCCTGAACTGAGGGGCCCAGAACTGGACACAGGACTCGAGCTGTGGCCTCACCAGCGCTGAGTACAGGGGCAAAGTACTGTGTCTCTTGTGGCTCTCCCTATCCTGCTGTGAACCTCATCATTAAGAAGAATGTGCAGAAATCCCACCATACCCTCAACACGTTTATCTAACACATTACTGTAAGTCTGTAAGACTCCTGCAGCGAGTGCATCTTAGGTCTCTCTCCCCAGCGTGAATCTTATCACTGCCTTTATCTAAAAAGGGTTTATAAAACAAAACAAAAATTTTTTGGTTGTTTTATTTTCTTTTTTTCCTTCAACAAAACCCTTTTGCCTTGCAGAGAACAAGCTTATGAAATAGCATCTTCCAGCAGAAGTCTCTGGCTTTAACAATAGTTGTGTGTATTTCCACAAATTAATTGAAAACAAATGTTGGCATTTCAATCCTGCTTTTATGCTCTGTAAGGAAGAAGGAGAGAGAGAGCAGCATTGCTTGCAGCTGTGCAGTGGGAGGCCAGATGTGGCACAAAAAGTGTATAGTAAATACACTATTACCATAGGGAGAAGGTAGATACACCATCTCCACCTCACAAGAGTCTTCACAGCTTGCCCATGGAGACAGCATTTCTTCCCAAAAGCTGCTTCCCTGCCAGGGCAGCTGGCTCCATGCACTTTTTGCATCTTGAGGAGGAGATGAGGCTCTGTGCTGAAGCTGTGAGAGCAGTCCCAGGGAGCAGAGATGGCAACTGATGACAGGAGGGCAGCTGGGAAGACACCTTGGTCCTGCTAGCTCTGCAAAGCAGCAGGAGCCTTTGCCAGAGCAGCAGCTTACCTAGCAGATGTTTTCAGGGTGTTGGAAACACCTTCCCAGCCCTGCACGTGTGCCCTGACAGGGACTGCCATTGGGCAGGTCTCTGTGACAGCTGGGCTCCACAGGTGTTTTTTCATACCATAAGTAATTTTTTTTCACTCCACAACATAAATACTTTCTGGACAGACGATTTGGGAATATCCTCTGGTGATTGGCAACCAGTGCCAGTACAGCCCTTAAGTCCAGAGCTGTAGTCATGAGATGCAGATGTGTGAAGTACCCTCCTTTGCACCAGTCCCTGAGGACCCAAACACCCTGGGCCTGAGATCAGTGCTCCCAAAAGCCTTTCCTGCCTGAAGAACACGTTCCTGTAGGTTTAGCCTTTATCTGCCTATTTCTGATGTCCACAGTGCCCCACCTTGCCCTTCTGGAGAGGTAGGGATGGTGTCTCCACACAGGAGCCACATGTTGCTGCAGGACAGAGGGAGACTGGGAGCATCCAAGGCCTGACAGAGAGCTCGTCCCTCCTGCCAGAACAGGCTGGTCCTGCCCAGGGAAAGGCAGAGGGACTGACCTAGCCAGGTTCAGCCACCAAGGAAATTGTCCCTGAGGTCTAAAGGGTTTTCCCAAGCCTGGAAGCAGCCAGTCCAACAGGTGTTGGGACTGGCAGTGGGTGATGATGGCAAGCAGACCCGTGGGGCAGAGCTGGTGGGTGACACCAGGGGCTGCTGGAGCCCTGCCAGGCAGGCAGCTCCGCATCCCCCACCCCACGGAGCCCCCGGGCACAGCGGGGGGATGGGACATCCAAGGGTTGGACATGATGATCTCTGAGGTCCCTTCCAACCCAGACAATTCTATGATTCCATGATGACGAGATGGGGTTGCCCCCGGCTCCAGCTCCGTTGCTGCTTTGAAGGCGGGAGCAGGGAAATAGTTTTGGGGAGCTCATGGAGGAAAGGGAGCTCTAAGAGGGACGCAGTGCAAGGCGGGCAGCCCTTCACAGCTAAAGGTGGTGACTCCTCTCCCCTTCCTCTCCCAAGGAAGGGGACAGACTGAGACTGGGTAAAGTTCCAGACAGACTGGAACTTTTTTCCAAGTTAAGAACTACCGAAAGAGCTTTTCATACCTACACTTAAGCTGACCTGTGTGCTTTTACAATCTTCTGCAGCTCCTTTGATACCCCACCCATGTCTTCTTGCTCTTGAGAACCTGCTGATGCCCACCTCCCAGTACAGCAGGAGGTTTCCCTTTCAGGGCTAACGCTGCCATCTTGGACTTCAGACGGCTCGAAGGTGGGAGCAGGGAAGTAGTTTTGGGGAACTCAGCAGGAAAGGGAGCTCTAAGAGGCAGGCAGAGCAAGGCAGGCAGCCCTTCACAGCTAAAGGTGCTGACTCCTCTCCCTTCCCCTCCGAAGGAAGGGCACAGACTGAGATTCTGCCTCTGGAAACCCCCCCGCAGCTTTGCCCTCTCCAGAAGGGGATGGCACCGCTCGCTCTTCCCTCCTTTATTTCCAGGAAGGAGAAGCAGATCAGTGGATTTAAGAAATTTAAGATATTTAAAAAGAGACTGGATGTGGCACTCAGTGCCATGGGCTGGGAACCACAGCGGTAGTGGATCAAGGGTTGGACTTGATGATTTCTGAGGTCCCTTCCAACCCAGCCAATTCTATGATTCTATGACGATTCTAGAGCAAAGGAACCGGTTACCCCTACATCCCCCAAAGCCCCTCAGCCGCCTCCGCCGTGTCCCCGGGGCTGTTTTCCAGCAGGCAGCCCGCTATCCGAGCCCTCTCAGCGCAGCCTCCCCTCACTCCGGCAGCAGCTCCCTGAGGCGCACACAGCGCAGGAGCGGCCGCGCACTCCCCCTCCCGCTGCCCCCCGTGGCGGCAGCCCACAGCCCCGCGCGTGCCGGCCAGGCGGCCGCTTATTGGCTCCCGCTCCGCTCTCGGGGCGCGCTGATTGGCTACGGCGCGGGCAGGCCGGGCGGGCGGGGCGGGGAGGGGCGGGACGGGCAGCTTAAGGCGCCGGGTCGGGGTTACACCCGCGGTGTCGGCGACGACGAGGAGCCTGGGGGGTTCGGCCTGATGCACTGCGCCAGGTATGGGCCCGGAGGGGGGGGTCGTGGCTTCACACCGCCGCCGTTCGGCTCGCCCCAGTCCTTGCCCTGCCTCCCTTCCTTGCCTTGTTGCGGTGCCGCAGCTCCCTCACGGGAGCGGTACCGGTGCTGCTTCTCGATGGGGATGGGAACCGGGATGGGTCCTTCTGGGTTTGGCTGTCCGGCTGGGTTCGGAGCGGTAGCGGTGAGGAGCCCTTGCGCTGGGCTCGCCGAGGGTGTCGTGCAACCGGGTCTTGTCTGGGGTTTGCAGCGGTGCTTCTGCCGGAGGCCGGGCCGGAGCAGGGTTGCCATCCCCCGGGCCTCGGGAGGAGCTGGGCTGTGCCTTCCGGGCTGCTCGGCCTTCGCTGAGCTGGGGAGGTGGCGGAAAACCCTGAGCGCTGCTTCGTCCGGCAGCTTCTGGCGTCTGAACACCTCTGGCTTCCAGGTGGGCGCACGTCGAGGGCTCGGCTAGCGGGCTGTCTGCTGGAAAACAGCCCCGGGGACACGGCGGAGGCGGCTGAGGGGCTTTGGGGGATGTAGGGGTAACCGGTTCCTTTGCTCTAGAATCATAGAATCATAGACTCATAGAATTGGCTGGGTTGGAAGGGACCTCAGAAATCATCAAGTCCAACCCTTGATCCACTACCGCTGTGGTTCCCAGCCCATGGCACTGAGTGCCACATCCAGTCTCTTTTTAAATATCTTAAATTTCTTAAATCCACTGATCTGCTTCTCCTTCCTGGAAATAAAGGAGGGAAGAGCGAGCAGTGCCATCCCCTTCTGGAGAGGGCAAAGCTGCGGGGGGGTTTCCAGAGGCAGAATCTCAGTCTGTGCCCTTCCTTCGGAGGGGAAGGGAGAGGAGTCAGCACCTTTAGCTGTGAAGGGCTGCCTGCCTTGCTCTGCCTGCCTCTTAGAGCTCCCTTTCCTGCTGAGTTCCCCAAAACTACTTCCCTGCTCCCACCTTCGAGCCGTCTGAAGTCCAAGATGGCAGCGTTAGCCCTGAAAGGGAAACCTCCTGCTGTACTGGGAGGTGGGCATCAGCAGGTTCTCAAGAGCAAGAAGAATTCTGGTCAGCAGGCCCATCAAGACAAAAGCTGAGGAGAGAAATGAGGCTTTTTGTAACTATTTGGAAGCCTTTTCGTGGCCTCACACCTGGTGTGTATCTGTTTCCTTACCTCTGAGTAAACCACATGTTCCAGCCTGGGGAGAGCTTCACTTGGGTGCATTGCTTTCTGACCAAAGCTTATGCCTGGATGCTGTTACCAGTTAAAACTGGAAGCCAGAATAAGTGAAGTTTTTACCATTTCTTCTATGGGAATATAGTTCAAGAATTTAATGAACTTTTTTAAAAAACAGCAGTGATTAAGGCCCGGTTGCCAAATACAGTCCCTGGGCTTTGGATGATAAATTGCAGGGGTGATAAGTGGCTGAGAGCCTTGGCATCTCAAAGAGGAATCAGCTGCCTCTAAAAAAAAAATTATAAAAAAAAAAAAAGGGTTGGACTTGATGATCTCTGAGGTCCCTTCCAACCCGGCTAATTCTATGGTTCTATGATTCTAAGACATGGGTGGGGTATCAAAGGAGCTGCAGAAGATTGTAAAAGCACACAGGTCAGCTTAATAGTAGGTATGAAAAGCTCTTTCGGTAGTTCTTAACTTAGAAAAAAGTTCCAAGTAATGCAAATCAGGCCGGGTATTTCACGTCTTTTGGTTTTATAAATGGTGAATAACCAAGGCTTACTAAGAAACCTGAGTTCTCAGCTCTTACGGGAATTCAATTGAATAAATTTCCCTGGGAAAAGATACAATGTGGGTGCAACTAGACCAAGTAAGAGAGAAGCATTGCAAGCTGCATTCATTTAAAGGAGGAAATGACCTATATAAAGTATGCGTGAATAAAAACTTGGCAAAAGCAGGTAGAGATGAGCAGCTCAGTGTTAGCAGACAGGTGGGTCTGCTGTCTGTCTTGCTCAGCTGGCAGGAGGCAATGCAGAAGGTGTTAGCTGGTAGGTGTGTTGGGAAGCCAGCCTCAGCACATGTGCTCTGAATAAACAGATGCTGAATGGATGCTGTGAAAGCCTGCTCAGAGCTGCAGTGCTGGCATTGCAGGGTGGGCAGTGAAACCACCAAATTGGAGAGCACAGCTTTTTCTTGGCACAGGGACAGCAGTCAAATCCTAGAGGTGCTGTGTGTGGCTTTGGTGGCCGGAGCTCTGGTGGCGTCACGTGTCTGGTGGCCACTGCTGGCTCGTCCTGCCCTGTGTGGTGCAAGCAGCTTTGGAGCCTGGTTGGCAGCCAAACAGGAGATTTTTATTAAGGGAATACTGTGCTTAGGGTCAGCTGCAATGCAGTTGACATAAGGAGGGGTGTATGTGTGTCGTAAATCTCTCTAGCTGTTTATCCAGAGCCAGGCCTAAGAGGCTCTGCCCAAAGCATCCATCCTGACCTCGGTGTAACTGGGCGTGATGGATACGGTGTTCTGGAAGCTACCTGCCTCCAGGGGCAAATCCAGGGCTACATCTGGCAAGGTGCCAGGTGGGAGCTGCTCTAGAGGGGGTGCACAGAGAGGGGCTGTGCTGCATCCCTGGAGGAATGGGCTGGGCTCTGGAGGAGGAGGAGGGTCAGATGGCCTCTGCCCTCTGGAGGAAGGAGTAATTTCCAAAGGCTTGGTCACCCTTGGGTGAGTTGTGTTTGTCAGTGGCTATATGGGAGTTTCCCTGGGGCTCAGCACAAGCAAACTGCACCGGAGTAAAACCTGAGGGCCTTCTGACTTGACATCTGTTTTGAAGTGTAGTAGAGGGAAGAAAATGGCTCCTCTGTAGGTGGAAACCAGTGTTGGCAAGTCTCTACCTTGCTACTCTATCAGACTGCTGCTATCCTTACAATACCACTTGCAGGCATTTTAGATGAAACAGTTCTGGGAAGCAATGAGCACAGTATGTGGCTCAGCCAAATGAGTGCTTTTTAGCCTAGTAAACCCTACACATCTGGGGCTTTATGAAAGGTGTGGCTAGTTGTGTACAGCAGCTTGTGACAAACCTGAATTCTCACTGCCACAAAGGCATGGGGTGAGTGCAGCAGGAATACTGCTTTATATGTAGTGTTGAGATTTAATAATATGTGGGTTTGTGGACATCAGCAGGGCTGAGCTATGGACTTTGGTTAAGAAGTCCTCTGGGGTCTCCTATGGTTAGTCTCATAGGGCAGTGCATGCATGTGTCTTCAAATGGTGACCCTGTCCCTGTAGCAAGTTGAAGAAATCTTGTTCAGGGGCTCACAACAGGCTTTGGTCCTGCTGCACCACACTTCTCACCGTGTCTGTAAGTTATACCAGGCAAGTACTTGCCTTTAATTAAGCTGGAGGGATTTGTGGAGTTGATCAAAATTCATTGGGATGGCTGGGGAGGGAGAAGCAGTGTAGCAATTGTCTGACAGAAGTCATAATAAAATGCTTTCCCAACATCAACTGACCCTTCTTTTCATCTTCCAGAGTATTAGACTATTTTCCTCACAAACAAGCAATGGCTGTGGATGTAGCAATGCAGCTGTACCTGTGCTCTTCACCCTTGCGAAGAGAGAAGTGTGCCTGCAAAATTGCTCCAAAGCCAAGCAAGCCCCTGCGGCCCTGCATCCAGCTGAGCAGCAAGACTGTGCTGAACGGGCCAGAAGAGGCAGCAAATTCTTTCACACACAACAAAGTGAAGAAGAGGGTGTCATTTGCAGATAGCAGAGGCTTCGCTCTGACGATGGTGAAGGTGTTCTCAGAGTTTGAAGATCCGCTAGATATTCCTTTCAACATCACTGAGCTGATAGACAACATTGTGGGTCTGACAACAGTGGAGAAGGACAGATTTGTCCTGGATTTTGTTCAGCCCTCTGTGGACTACCTGGACTTCAGAAACCGCCTCCAGGCGGACTGTGTCTGCCTTGAAAACTGTGTGCTAAAGGAGAGATCCATTGTGGGAACTGTGAAGGTGAAGAACATCGCTTTTGAAAAGACTGTGAAGATCAGGATGACGTTTGACACCTGGAAAAACTTTGTAGATTACCCATGCAAATATGTCAAGGATACCTATGGAGGGTCAGATCGGGACACTTTTTCCTTTGACATCAGCTTGCCTGAGGGAATTCAATCCCACGAAAGAGTCGAGTTTGCCATCTCCTTTGAGTGCAATGGGCAGGTGTACTGGGACAGCAACAAGGGCACTAATTACAGGATCACACGGCCAGAACTGAAGTCTGCCCAGGAAGCCATCCATCCCCCACAGGGCCCTGACTTTGGCAGTGCCTTCGACCAGTTTGGGAGCCCTCTGTGCTCCTATGGCCTCTTTGCTGAGTGGCCCAGCTATTCAGGCTATGAGAAGCTGGGGCCTTACTACTGACCCAAGGACAAAGTCCGAACTGACTTAACTGTTGCTGGCGTGTCCGCAGGCCTGGGAGCCCATCTGAACCTGAGGTGTAAGGAAGGGGAGAAGTGTGGCTCCATGCAGCTCTGCATAAGCCTTCCAGCAAAACCAGATGTGCAGCACTCTGCTGGCAGTGGGCTTATAGTCAGGGAAGCATTTCTGGCATAAAAGAGCTGCCTTCCCTGCCAAAACTAGGATAACTGGTGCTCTGGATGCTCAAAGGACCAGGAGCAACAACAGCTCCTATTATGTCTCTTCAGTGCTGCTACTCCTTCTGTGAAGCTGCTAGTCTCCAGAGAAACACTACAGTGCTTATATTGTGTGTCCAAGCTATGTAGTGGTGGCTGGTTTGTATTGCTTGCCTAGTGTTAAAAGGCTTTTTCAAAATATGTTCTAGTATTGTATTTTTAGTGGGCTGTATTTGAGCTGCGGGTTCTCCTTGCAAAGCTGGCCTGTGCCTGATGGGGAATGGAGCCTTGCATGTGACCTTGTAGTGTGAGGGCCTTCCTACTGGAGGTAAAGAGGTGTTTTGGAAATGAAAATGCAACTGTAATGACAGGAAATGTGACCCTACAGCCTGCTGTATTAGGAGACATGTGTGCCTGTGGGAGAGGATCTGATATGCTTAGTCACCAGTTGTTGTATCAGCTGATCTTGAAAAACTCTTGTTATACACTTGTTACCAAAAATAGAGATGAGCTGTGTGGTGCTTGTAATACAGCTGTGGGTTGACAGCCCTGACTGCCTTCTTTAAAACCTTCATGTTTCTTTGTCATATGTGATCTTTTTTTTTTTTTTTTTTTCCCTCTTGATGGACACCTGAAGTCGGAGGTTGGCCATGCTGGGCCCTGAAAATGCAGTTCTTCCTCCTGTGGACTGTAAAACAGAGTTTTGTCCAGCTGGGGTCCAGAGTCCTGAGCAGGAGGCTGTGCTTAGGTGTTCCAGGAGGTAAATGCAAATGGGCCACTTGGCCACTCTGTGCTGTGTCCTAACAAAGGTGACTCTTGTGTACCTACTGTGGTAGGAGTGCCTTGACTGAGAAAGGGGTGGTATGTGTGATCCCAGCAGTGCTTTGGGATGAACAGGCTTTGGAAATGATACAGATTTTAAATATCTCCTAATGGCTTGTTACTCTGTGCCATGGACTACTTGGCAGCTAATGGTTTGGCACTGCTCAGGTGTGAGGATGCTGTGGCTGTACATTGACATGCTGGGCTTCCCTTGCTGTTGTAGCAGTAGCTGCCATTCCAGCCTGTAAATGCCCAAACTTTACATCTTTGTGTCTATAAGAAGCTGCTAACCCCACCTGTGCAAAGAACTGGTTATGATAGGTGGGGTTATCCTGACACCACTTCTGGGTGTGAAACCAATCACAGATGTGAGCCATCCCTGCCTTCAAAGAGGTGGCTTTGTCTCCTGGGCCTGTGCTGAGGTGAGGTGGCCAGTTTGTGCAGTGCCAAACAGCCTCATGAAGCTTCTTGCTTGCTAGTTGAGCAGAACAACTTAATCCCTCGGCTCAAAGGGAGAGTGCCAAATAGTTTGTAGAAATAGAGGTCAAGGGAATCTTATTTTTATAGTGCATAAGCTTTATATAATTTTTTGGGTGCCTGTAACAGCCTATGGATGGGCTGGAGAGAAGCAATGGGCTAGACTACTTAACATTTTAAACCTAGTTTTTAATTCTGGAGACTACCATATGAAATACTTACAAGCTGTTTTACCCTAACCTAGAAGGGATGCTATGATCACAGTTCAATGCTGAAAGGGACAGGAGCTTGCAGAAAAGTAGCTAGCCTTCAACTGCTGCTTTTTCAAAACCCAACAACAATGCATATCACCACTTTGCTTGATCACTTAGTTGAGGTGGTAAGTCTGCTTGCTAGCCCAGAGCTCATCAGGCTTGGTTCCTCTGTTCAAACAGGTTTCTGAGTCAGCCATTACCACCTGCATCTGGTCTCTCTTGAAGGGACTGTTGCCTAGCATGGCTGGAACCTGGTTTTAAACATAAAGCAAGTCTGAGGGACACTTTTTTTTTTCTTTTTTTTTTTTTTTTTTTTTCAGTTTATGGTGTTAATGCTATAAGACACTGACTGTAGAAAAGTCATGTTCTCCTGGCATGTTCTCATGCCTAGGGAGAGCATTTTGTGAGCTGAAACAAGACATGTATGTCTGGGGTGCTGTGGATGGTGGTATCTCCTCATGGGGCCTGTTTGTTTTCAGGTTGTGCAGGGGCTGTGCTTAGGGAGGAACATGGAAGATAAGCTAGAAGAGCAATGCCATAAGTAGAAGCTAGGCTGGGAAATGACTAGTCAAATAGCAGTTTAAAAATACTACTTGTGGCCTTTCCCCTTTTCCCTTTTTCCTTTGCCAATGTGAACATAGAAGTGGGGGGTTGCTCTCCTCACTCTGTGCCTGAAAGTGCCTTGTGGGGTGTTTTGCATGTTTGTTTTTAAAAGATATTTTTGTACACAACACTCAAGTGGAAAATGCACTTTATAAATTGCCATGTAATGCCTCTTTTAAAACTTTGGTTTTGTTTTTATCTGATTGTTAAAATAAAGGTGGAACAAAATGTTGTCTCTGTATCTTGCTGTCTTATTTAAACAGCCATGGGCGTGGGGAGGTGGTTTGGAGACAAGACCAGGTTCCTGCAAGTGAGGAGCACATCTCTGCAGTGGGCTCTCTTGCCTGAAGTGGGACATGAGCTGCCTGTGCCTGCTGCCTTCCTGCCTCCAAGGATGCAGCCAGAGGAAGGAGGAGAGGAGCCAGGCCCTTGTCTCCCTGCTCTGAAATAGCTCCACTGACCACTGTGTTCCTGGGCTACTTTTCACTCTTCCCCTGCTTGTGGTGCCAGGAACAGCCTTTTTAGTTTTTTCTGTATATATTTATCTTAATCCTTTTCCCAGCCTGGCTTGATTGGGGATCAATGCTCTCTCTCTGCCTGGGTACTGGGGGGTGATGGATGCTAGGAGAATCCTTGGGCTGGGAGGTTCAGGTTCTTTTCTTACATCAGGGTCGAGTGAAAGTTAGACCCTCCTTCTCAAACTAATAAAAAGCACCAGCAGGAAAAGTTCTTTGCATGCAACAACTCTGGTGTAAATGCCAGCTGGGGGCTGGTTTCAGGCTCTGACCATAAAGTCCAGGTGTTGGTGATGCTCTGAAGGTGTTTGCATTTCAAACAATCAACTCTGCCGAGCTCGGTGGCTTTTGCCACTTACAGATAAGAAAGGGAACCCTGTCTGCTGAAGTGGGGGGAAGTTCCATGTGAGAGATGAGTGGGCAAGAGAGAAAACCCTGCACGTAAGCCCCTGCCTGACAGCAGTGAGAACTGCTATGAGAAATAGCATAAGACAAAGGGCTTCACTTTCTTGGCAGTCATTTGACACTTTTTCTCCCCAGATTCTTACCTCCACATCTAGTCAGCTGTGTTAAGCACCATTAAAAATGCTTCAAGTGTTTTTATTTTTTTTACTTTTAATCAAACACACAACACAGTTCCCACTTAAAAGGCCATCTGGTTGCTTTTGTGGTTGCAAGACAGGAAAAAATAAATTTTTAAAAGCTATTTGTGTTCTCCCTGCCCCAGCACATCCCCAGGTGACTTGAGTGGCTTGTTCAGGGCTGCTTTCACATCTGAACGCTGGCCCAAGCTCCTGAATGAGACAGCTGCAGTGAGCTTATTTCCCATAACAACTTCATGGCCAAAACCCCTGTGTGACCATGGTTTTTGTTTGAAGGATAAGAAAATCCAAGCCTGTTGACATGCAAGGAGATGTGCAAGTATTAGAAGGGCCGAGAGAGCTCTTGGGTTTCTGTCCTAATCATAGAATCATAGAATCAGCTGGGTTGGAAGGGACCTCAGAGATCATCAGGTCCAACCCTTGATCCACTACCGCTGCGGTTACCAGCCCATGGCACTGAGTGCCACATCCAGTCTCTTTTTAAATATCTCCAGGGATGGAGAATCCACTACTTCCCTGGGCAGCCCACTCCAGTGTCTGATCACCCTCTCCGTAAAGAAATTCTTTCTAATATCCAACCTAAACCTCCCCTGGCACAACTTAAGACCATAAAGAGCGATGAGGTCTCCCCTGAGCCTCCTCTTCTCCAGGCTGAACACCCCCAGCTCCCTCAGCCTCTCCTCACAGGACTTGTGCTGGATCCCTTCACCAGCCTGGTTGCCCTCCTTTGGACCTGCTCCAGGACCTCAACCTCCTTCCTGAACTGAGGGGCCCAGAACTGGACACAGGACTCGAGCTGTGGCCTCACCAGGGCTGAGTACAGGGGCAGAATCCCTTCCCTGGACCTGCTGGCCACGCTGTTCCTGATCCAGGCCAGGATGCCATTGGCCTTCTTGGCCACCTGGGCACACTGCTGGCTCCTGTTCAGCTTCCTGTCAATCCAGACTCCCAGGTCCCTCTCTGCCTGGCTCCTCTCAGCCACTCTGTGCCCAGCCTGGAGCTCCCCATGGGGTTGTTGTGGCCAAAGTGCAGGACCCGGCACTTGGCCGTGTTGAACCTCATCCCGTTGGAATCAGCCCAACTCTCCAGTCTGTCCAGGTCCCTCTGCAGAGCCCTCCTGCCCTCCAGCTGATCCACAGGCGTTGGAATTACTGCATATATAAAGCCCATGGTGGCAGGTGTGATTAAGCACTTGCTGTTTAATATAGATTGATTTCTTAGATTTCTTCTGGCTCCTGGTATCCTTCCCCTTCCCCCATCCTCTGCTCTAAGGTTCCCAAACCTCTATATCTGTAGAATTTTTGGTGCCACCAAAAATTATCTCACTGCCAGAAATAGATGAGCTAGGATGTCACATTCACCTTGGCTTTGGTGTTTGAAGGTTCAGGTTTCCTGAGTCTGTGCTCCATGGACAGATCTGTAAAAAGGGAGGGGAGCAGTGTTCCCCTGGTCCATATCCAGTGCTCCCTCCCCCTGGTCTGGGGATGCTGTCCTACAGGGGAGCAGCTTTGCTGAACCACTGCCATCACAGCTGCCTCATCTAGAGCACTCTGGATGGCAAGTCTTGAGTGCAGGGAAAAAGGCAGAACGTGGGCTCTCTACAACCAGATCCTGGCAGAACAGGGTCAAAACTGTTTCAGAAGTTTGTTAAAAGTAGATCTAAGCATCCCAGGAGGAGTGCAGGTGAGTTTGCTCTCTTCCCATTCTCATCCTTGCCAGGAGGGTCTTTGCTGGGGAGTATGGGCTGCCAGAGTTGTCTCCAGCCTTGTCCAGCTTCCAGATCATGGCTGGTGATGGATTGAAAAAATTCACTTTTGGAAGCTTCTCACATATTGAAGAAAGTCCTTGAGTTCAGGTTTCATCACATGTTTAGCTCATGGCCCCTTTTCAATCTGAACCTGAGGCTCTGTTGCTAATTTAGCACCAGAGAGCAGTGTGATCAGAGAACAGCTGGAATGCAGGAGCCTGAATGTGGGTTGGTGATGAGCAAAAACCTAAGAAAACCAAGAGAGGCTGGGCAGCTCGACTGGCTCTAAACTATGGCAATAAAATGTATTTATATCCTTGTCTTTTTTTCATGGAGCTAGGCTTCAAACCAGCTGGTCCGGCCCAGCAAGGTTCTGCCACACTGCCCAGCCTGTCTTTATCCTCCCCCTTGGAAAGGTACCATGCCAGACAGTTAGCTGTCTTTAAAGACCTGTTATTGACATTTACACAAAGCTTCAAAAAAAGAAAAAGGGTGTCTTTGTTAAAAAATAATTGCAGTTGGCATGTTCCTTAGGTACAGATAAGTCAAAGCAGTCACCAAGTTAAGTACTTTGGCTCCTGGTACAGGGATACAGGCAAGTCCTTCCAGCTCATGCATTAGTCACAGATATCCTCTCTGCTTTGATGCTGCTGTGTAGTCCTAGGGTGGGGGGGGGTGGAAGACTCAGACTTCATAACCCAGGAGAAGTATGCTCAAAAGAGTGTAAGAAGAAGATGAAACATTCAGGCTATCTCCAGAAATGCTTTCACAACTTCCAGCTATTTCTAGTGTGGGGGTCATCTTGAGACCACGGATCTTGAGACCACGGTGATGTCTTTATACTTGATGGATCCTAGAAAGTTTAAGGTAGGGAGAGGTCTCCAGGAGTCTGCTCCAGGCAGGACCACCCTCACAGGTAGGTGAGGTCACTCAAGGGCTCATCCATGTGGGTGCTGATGAACTCAGTGATGGAGATGCCACTACATCTTTGTGCCCTGTCTCAGGGCTGCACTGCTTTTCTGGGAAGAAGACACAGCCTCAGGAATCAAAGGAGCTTACCAAAATACCCTGTTTGTTCCAGCTTCTGGCCAGATTCAGCACATATAGATGTGAGTGCTTAGGGACATGGCTTAGTGGTGGACTTAGCAGTGCTAGGTTAATGGTTAGACTTGATGACCTTAAAAGTCTTTTCCAACCAAAATGATTCTATGAGGGGACAAGCTAAGTGGCCATGGAAAAAAATACCTCAGGTCTGGCAAGTCCTAACCCATGTGTAGTTTGGGGCAAGGGAGCAGCTGTTATTTGCATACAGCAAGGTACTTGACACTCCCAAAGGCATCCTGCAGTAAAAGGTAGAGACATATTCCAGTACAGTTGTTAGAAAAACCTGCTTCCAAGAGCTGAAGATCTAAACTAACCTGCAGTCTATCTTCCAGTGACCCCTGCCAAGGTCAATCTGAATGAACCAGACCAGTTTCCTCCTCAGCACTCAATATTCAGCAGTAGGGAACTCATGATCTCCTGGGCCTGCTTTCCATCTTTCTGGTCCCTGCCAGAACACCACTGGAGCATTATCAGCAGCAGTGAAATCTCCTCCGTGTTTGTGTGGTGACACTCCAGTGCTATGGAGACAGGCACTTTTATAAGAAGAAATGCAGTAGTTCCCTCCAGCTCCCCTCAGGGTTTTATGGCCATTCCCCTCTCATGCACTGTTCCTCTGGACACCTGGCAGGTGCTGCTTTTCCTGCATCCCCCTGCTTGCTGAATGTGTCTCTGATGGTGTCACAAGCCAGGGCTGCAGGTAGCTATAGGTGATGTGGTGACAAAAGCCACATGCAGCGCCTTCCATCTCTCACTCAGCAACACACTTAGTCACTGGGGTAGGAGATGGTGGCACAGCTCTCCCTCTTGGGCTGAGGACTGTCACAGCCCAGCTGTACTTTCTCTAAGAAGCCATCTCCAAGCAGATCAACTCACAATAGGAGGCAAACTAAAAATAAATAAATCTATTGAACCTTCCACTCCTCTGTGGTGGCTTCTGCAGAAGAACCTCAGAGACCAGAACAATTATCGCCTGAATGCTTTATAGCTTGCAATCAGTTATACCAGGCACATACTAACTTTTAACTAGGTGGTCAACAAAATTTCTTAGACAACCAATGAATCTACACACAAATCTTTCAGTGCTTCTAAATGCCCTGCAGTAACAGCCCGGTGCTGGTAAACAGTGAGCCATAAAGCCAGCAGGGATGCACTCACTGGGGGTTCAGAGCAGGATGACAGCATTTTAGTCATTATTCCTTTTTTTAGTTTTAATGTTACTGCTTTTGCTCAGTCAAGCTGTTTTGTGAGTGTTATTTCTGCTCAGAGGTGTTCTGTTTTAGTCTAAAATGGAGTCTTTATTAACAGATCAGTACAAAAGATTTTTGTCATTCCTTACCTGCATCAAACTGGATTTAGTATTTAACCACTTACCTCAACAAATAAAGGCACTGCACACATGAAACCCACATCAGTCTCAGGGTTAGTCAGGATCCTAAGAACCCAAAGCTGTCTTAGAGACTGGGTGCCATGAGAGATGGCTCCAGCTGGAAACTCAGGATCACTTTGGAGAAGCTGAGAAGAAAGAAGGAAAGCAGAGTTACTGCCTTCTGTGGTCAGAGCAGTTTGTGCTAGAGCAAGGAAAGAAGATGGGCCTTGTCTTGGTCATGGGAATGCCTGTAGGATGCAGCTGTGCCCTGGGTGAAGGGACCAGGAGCTTGCATTGGCCATCTTCCTCTGGCACACTGGCAACAAATAGCAACCCAGCTGTGCAGGGAAAAGTCCACCCTTGACCCTACAGTGACATGCTGGGAAAGCTGGACACTCCAGCCAGCTCTGCCCCTTGCCTCTCCTCTCCTCTTCCTGCAGTAATTTCTCAGGATGGGGAAACCTGGCTCCTTCAGCACCTCTTGGCTCACATGGCCAGGGGGTACAGAGGAGGCCCAGCAAGGAACATGCCCCTCACCACGTGCCCTCAGCTCCCTTGCCAAGGATGCCAGAGCCCCTGCTTATCCCTGTGGACATCACACAGGGAAGGCACAGAAATTCATAGTGATGTCCAATTACTGATCTTACACTAAAACCACACTGTGCTTTTCTAAGCCTGTAGGAAGAATCAGTTGGTTACATGAAACCTATATCTGTTGCTACTGCAACCTGCTGGCAGCTGAGCAGTGGTCCCCCAGGTCTGTCCACCCCTTTCCCTGCCAGATCAGGTTTTGGATAATACAGGAGCAACACTGCCTGCTTCTCCACAGGAATGGCCCCTGTCCCAAGAGCAGAGCACTGAGCTGCCTCTCGATAGCATTAGCCAGATCTGGCAAAATAGCCTTTCTCATAAAGATGCTTTCCTAGACTGACTTGTGGGTGCCAAGCTGGAGGTAAGGAAGTTCTGGATCCATAAACCAGCCTTGCAATATCCACATAACCCACCTCCCGAGCCAAAAATTGTGATGTTAAAGCCATGGCTTCAGGTCATCTCAATGAAGCTAAATACCTTGTGTAAGGCTATAGGATGGGCTACACTCCTCCCAAAGAGACAGTGGAGCCCGAGTCACAGGGAGGTGGCAGGGCCAAGCCATCTCTGACTCCTGCTATGGAGAAAAGAGGCTGGGACAAGTCCCTTTAGCTGAGTTACACACTTAGGCATCAGAAATGCTCACTTCTCTTGCCTGCTGGAAGAGTTAAGTCCATGAAAACTGTAGCTGGAGTATGTCAGCTTGGGAAAATCCTGCCTCGTGGTTGAATGTCTGGGATGCAAGTGTGGCAGCATCCCTGCACACCACACCAAGCTGAGCCAGCACAGGCTCTCAGGTTCCCTCTGGCTTGATACAGGCAAGCTCACACTCAGCATGAAAGCACTGCTTAGATCCACAGACGGTTCAGTTGCACAGTTGCCACACTGCAGATGGTCCAGCTCCTTTGAACACCCTAAGCTACCTCTCAACTTGACCCAAGCTGTTCTTGGAGGTGGGAAAGGGCTGCAGGTCAGCCCTGATTGATCCTTGGGCTTTTCTGTCTCAGTGATCCCTTTGCTGAAGGGAGGCAGGACAGCATTCTGGTGCAGCACATGCAGTTATTCATCTTTTCCTGCCAACATCCAGCTCCTTAACAGCACAGCTCCCCAGTCATGAGGGGCATCTTACCCCACCGTGGGCAGAAAAAGCAAGGGAGAAAGGAGGCCTCATCTCAGATTTCTAATTAACAAAACGATAGATCTGCCAGAGTCTGGAGAAAGTGCCCATCTGGCAGGACCTTGGAGCTCCAGCCTCAGGGAATTCACACTCTGAACACTCCATCTGCCTGCTTGAGAGAACACAGTTCCAGGATCGGCTGCGGGCAGGGAGGCTTCTGAGCCAGGTCTGTACAACTTATTCTAAATAAGGCTCCACCCAGCTCTAGCTGCAGCCAAGGGAAAGCAAAGGCTCTTTTCTTCTGAAATACCCAGGAGGTCATAAGCTAGCTCAGAGCTGTATTTTCAGCTCTGACGTTGCTTTTCAGCTCTGCTGCTTGTGTTTGTGCTTGGCTGCTTCTCCCTTTCCAAATTCCATCAGTGGATTGCCTTTGTTTCCTTAACGATGTGAAGAAGTTTGGATATGGTCTTACAGGGAAAGAGTGGAAGCAATTTATAGCATCTTGCACTCAAAGCCATCTGAACCTGAACCAGTATCCAGATTATTCCAAGGTGCAGATGACCCAGCAAGTATTGACCAAGGGGAGTTCCCAGCTGCAGTACAGACCCTGAGGAAAGAAAAGACTGGCAAATCTGAACCCTGGGGAGATGTCCAGAACAATCATTTCTAGAAAGAGGGTAAACTCAGAGGATAAACTGTTTGGTATGGATCAACTCCACAGCCCAGCAGCCCAAGCTGTAAACACAGCCCCAGGGAACCAGACCACTCCAAACTGGTGCACTTATTGAACTGTGGGGATGAATTATCATCCAAATAGCTTTCTCAGGGAAGAAATGTCACCAGCCATGTGAAAATTGAGACCATATGCTTCTACAGTGCCTTCTGAGCAGAGTGTGCTTGACAAAGCTGGAGTGATTTCAAGGCTGGTTCCCAGGTCAGACTGGACCCAGCTCATCAGCCCTTCCTCCTCTGGTCCCAGCTCTGGTCACTCTTTTCACTGCAGCCAGTGCCCACTTTTCTCCACTACCTAGTGAAGAGCTGTAAATCCTTCAAGGCCAGCATAAGACAGAGCTTATGCTTTGTTTGTTCAGAAAAAAAAAAAAAAAAGAATGCTAGGAAAAAACAGATGCTGGAAAACTGTCTCTGGCCTCCCCTACCTCCCCTATCTGTGCCTGAAGGCAACTCCTCCTGAGAGGCAGCAGCCTCTCCTTCCTCTTGGCAGGTGTTGTCTGGACCAGAGCCATTGATGCAGGATCTATTTTTTCTGTTGAGTGTGCAAAGGAGAAGCAGCTGCCTGGCATAGGCCATGCCAGAAGACACTTGGCTATGCTCTTTAACAGCTGATCTAATAACAACAGAGGTGCTGTACAGAGGTCCTCTGTGCTGCATTCCCTGAAGAAGCAGGGTGGTTGTTGCTTTTTCTTCCATGAGAAAGTGTTGGACATATCCTGATACCCGAAAAGTGGTTCTTCCACTGTGCAATTACTTTCTGGGAATTTGTAGTTCTTTCACATCCTGAAAGATGGTATTTTCCATCTCATGAGAGGGCTGTCCCTCGTTGCCCTGTCTCTGTGTGTCAGTAATCGAGACACATGCCTGTGTGCCAGAGCCTGCCTGATGCTTTCTCTTGGCTCTCCCATCCAGAACAGCCTCATCTCCAGAGGGCACACACCAAAGGCTGGGAAACTGGGAGAAAGCAAAGAGAGCTCTAATCAAGCAACGCAGTTATTACCAAGCTGCTGCTTCTACTGCAAGAAGCCCTGGAGCAGCAGAACTGCTCGCCTTGTGTACGTTCATTAGCAGCATGGATAAGAGCAGCATTGATTGCAGGCTATAATTAGATCCCTGGGACCTTTCTGGACTGGTATTCTCTGGCATTGTGCTACTTTGGAAGCATTTCCAATTTCTTTTCTCGCTCTTTTTTTTTTTCTTTTCTGAATGGTTGGGATGGCATTTCCCTACTCAGCAGATTTGGGATAGATTCAGTTTTCTCCATTGTGGCTCACAGACCCCTCCCCAACTTGGTGCCACAAGTCCCACACCACAGATTAGCAAAAGCTCCATTAGTTTGACCACTCCTGGTCCCTAGGGCTGTGGAGTTGGCCAGACTGTTGCTCTCACATAGCACTGCATGGCTAACCTGCCAGGCAGCCCTCCCTGCTTTGGTTAATGTGCCAATAGACGGAGTACAGTGAGTACAGAGAGAGGGTAGAGTATCTTCCTCTAATGATGACTCTGATTTTCCTGGAATTGCTTCCTTAGCATGTTCTGCCCAGCCAGCCTGGAGCACTCCCAGAAGAGATGGATGCAGTAAGGAAGCACTCAGCATATACTCTCGGCACAGTGGCCTGCATGGAAATTATTATTCCTCCCCTGGAGTGCTGGAAAACATTCTCTGCATCCACCCAACGAAAACAGGGGAGGAGAAGTGAGGGGAAAGACCCACAGCACAAAGGCCTGGTGTTCACATGGCAAATGGGACACAGGGCTGTCCCAGCTTCTTGCTTCCCCTCTCAAATGCTGGAGTGTTGGAGATGGCCACTAAGCAAGGCCCTGAGGTGGGCACAGGCCTGGGCTGCACCACATTCATCTTTCTTTGCACATGCACAGACCTACATCTCCTGCTGCATCACCCACAGAGCAGGTGGGAGGCGAGGGCAGAGGTGCCAGCATCCCACCTGGGATTGCAGAGCAACCACAGACACTGGAGCTTGGCTGACCCATGTGGTGAAGGAGGGTACCTGCTGAGGAAGCAACTTTGTGCCTCTGGTTTTGAACCCAAGGCCAAACCAACTGAAATTAAAGCATAGTTTTGAGTGGTACTCTCTTCGAGGATAAAAGCTCACCCAAGACAAGGTGTTTTGGTGATGAGCTACTTTTTGGCTTCTTGCGTTCTCAGAGACTTTCTGGCCTCATGTTGATGTGAACCTGAAGTAGATATGCTGAGTGCCTGCTCCTTTCCAACACATTCAGGCAGCAATACAAACTCTGACAGACCAAATAGAAGTTAATAGTTTGGGCTTTTTTTTTTTTCCTGCAATGTCAACATGAATTTTATCATATTGTTTGTGCTTCAAAAGTATGTGAATTGTTGGAAGCAATTTTATCTTTACTCCATAGTCTCTCCTTCCCTTCCCCTTCCCGTCACTAATCTTAAATTGATTTTCTGCTGGTTTAAAGTTAAAGTAGTTTAAAGTTAAACCTCTGCTCCAAGAAATTACTTTGTGAAACTGTGTTTGCTTACATATAAAATTTGTTCCCTGTGCAAGATCTAAGCCAGATCTGCTGAGGCTAGTGGATCTCTTGAGTTCACTGCTTGTAACTCCTCTGAACCCAGGAAGAACCAGTCTAGCAAAGGGAGGAGGTGTCTTATTCTGGGTGATTTTCTAATTACCTATATCAGCTCTGCACGTGAAAACCACAGTATCTAGCCAAAAGGCCCTCATTAGAAGAACACGGCCAAACGAGCTCAGAAACTTGATTATAAGCGAGGGGTAAGAAATTACAGGCTTGAGTTTCATAGCCCAGCACAGATTCAGACCCAGCTCTCACTGATTAGGAGCCAAAAATTTAAGATCAAGATCTCCATCTGCAGTTATGGCAGGAAGGAGTTCCCCCAAACCGAGCAGCATGAATCAGCTCTCCTCTGACTTCCTTTTATGTGGAGATGATATGTGATCCACGAAGGCCTTTTAGTACCTAACTCCCCATCTCACCTGGAAGTCTTACATGTTATTTAGAGCAGTCAGTAACAAATCAGTCCTGGCAATGCTGCCAAATTATACCTAGCACAGAATTGCCCAAGCAGTGGGCCAAGAACATTTCTAACCAGCAGGGGCTAAGGAGAGAGCGTGTCTCTCCCAAGAGGATCATGATTTTTTGGCACACTATACCAGTGGGAAGAAGAAAGAGCCACCACCATTTCTTTTCCAAGGCATTTGACAAGCCAGTGCACAGTTTGCAGTGGAGCCAAAGTCCATTGCTTTAGCAACAAAAAGCTGGCAGGACCAGACTTACTAATGCAACCTGATGCCTCTATTTAATGTCTACAATGTCAATTATTAACAGAGTTTCACCTAGCACGTTATCATTGGGAGGCTGGAAAAATTGCCTACTTGCAAGGGCATGTTCAATTACCTTCCTGGGACCCAGATTCTGTTATTCTCTTCTCCCCATCTCCCTCCTTAGCCTTATTTACACTTTGAAGCTGGCCCACATGATATGTGACTTACCACCTTCCATGGAAAGATGAACATAGGGGATGAAGGTCACTGCTACCTGTCTATTGGAAGGGAACGAGCTGAAGGGGAGGCAGAGAGGGAGAGAAGGAGGTTCTATTTTCTTTTGATATAGTTTGGAAATGCACATGCCTCAAAAGAAATCTAATATTTCAAGGATGCTGTGACTGGGACAGGTTTGTAGGATAAGCACAAATCCTCTCCTGGCCAGACAGAAACTCAGATCACGTCTGTCTCTCCCAGGTCACACTCCTGTCTTCCCCTTGCCATGTGCTCCCCTGGCAATCTCCCTGATAGAAGCCCAGATTTTAAGTGTTCCATTTGCCTCCTGGTCTCCTTTACCTGTCTCTGTTAATCCACAGCTAATAGAGGAGCCCATCATTTTATCCTTACCTCTGTCAAGGGCCAAGCCATGCCCCAGGTTTCTCCTGAGATGTCCATACTTAAGTGGTACTTGGGCATCTGGATGCTTCTGCTGCCCACGCAGTCTGAGCAGTGAGCCATGCCTTGACGTGAGGAACGTGACAGCCATGCTTCTTGAGGGCCTGATAATTGGTTTGGAGAAGAAGGAGAAAGAAAAAAAAAAATGTTTGTAAGAGTATCATGAGAGACATCAAGATGGAGCTATTAATAACAAGTGAGACATAACCTGCGGGCCACGTGTCACACGAGGCCATCTTGTGGTATATGCAACTCAGTGTGCCTTCACGGGGAAGAAAATGTAACCCCCACTATTGTGGACCTCAGACTTTACACTGAATATCCTGGTGCTTTGCAGACTTCTTGGGAAACACCTCAGGAGTGTTTCTCCATTCTGGAAGTGGCCTCTCTTGGTCCTCTGCACATCCCCTACTACCGCAGAGGATGCTGCAATGGGCAGGCACCATCCTTCTTAACCCTCACTTAGCTGAGCTGCCATACCTAGGCACAGACTAAAAGAGCCTTTGGCTCACTCTGGGCAAGTGCTCTCCTGTTGGTTCCATTGGCATCTCATCCTTCAGGGTGCTACAGGAGCACACAGCAGCTGTGTGGCTTGGCAAATCAGGCAGCAAATCCAGCAGACAGGAGGCTGGGCTTCCCTCTGTTGCCCTGGTGGGCACAATAATTCAGGCTGGTGACTCAAGCAGCTGCTCACTGTTGTGGCAGCCCCTCCATGCTCAGGACTGCTGATCCAGGTGCTTTCCTCCCCAGAATATACTGCATTTATTTGTTGCACCTCGAGAATTTTCCTTGCTTTGTTTTCTGTCCACCTTCCTAAGTCTTCCAGAGCAACTTAGGCTGTTATTCCATGCTGCATTCAAAATCCTGGGAAGTTCCTGAAATGTGCAAACTCCTCTTTACTCATTTTGCACACAGATCACAGGCCACTTTTCGTGGGATGCAGTCTGCTATCCCACACCTCATGGGCCTCTGGTGATATTATATCCAGCACAAACCATTCCTCTGTGGAGTCTGGGTGTCTCCCTTTCCTGCCAGCACCATGCAGAGACAATGGCCCACTCCTTCCTCACAGTATTTTCTGCAAACCTCAACTGTCTCCTGCTTTAGAGCAATGCAAGCAGATCTCTCTGTGTTACTAGAGAGTGACATTATTCCACAGCATTTGCCAGAATGTCCCTCTTCCCAGGTTTCAGTGTGACGAGGAACGGGAGGAAGATGCCACTCAAGTTTTATCTATTTAAAGAAGTGCTTGGCATGGAGCTGAAGAGCAGAGCATGGCACAGTTAAACAAGAGCAGGGTATATCTGCCTGTGGTCAGGCTGCAGAGCCTCCTGGAGACTGCCAGCTCAGGGAATAGCTCTTGAGGCCAGCCTCTCACTTTTCATGGGATAGCCCCTCAGGGAAAGCCCAACTGCCCACATGGGAACCATCTTCCAGGACAACTTCCAGCACTATTCACTCTCCATGACTGCCAGGTCTCCTCTGTCCAAGGGGCAGAGACCAGCAAGAATCCCAGCCACACGTGTGACCCAAGTCCTAGTGTTAGAGAGAGAGCAGGGATGGCCTTGGGAGGAACTAGATCCACTTGCTGACCTGTTTTGCACAGGGCAGACACCTCAAGGCCCAGATAAATACCTTCCCCCCCTTTATGGAGAGGAGATGGAAAGGGAGCAGTTCTTTTAGAGGGACTGGCAGCCCTGCAGAAGGACAGGAGGGGTGGCCTGGGAGAGGCTGGAGAAGGCTGATAGGGAAAGGTGGAGAAATTCCACCCTCCTCTTCCTCACCTTTGCTCTCCCTTCCTGCCACTTCCAACACACAACCATCTGGAAAGCAGCTGTGGGATGGTGAGAGGGTGTGCCTTCAGGCTGGAGGACGAGGGAGGGACCTGGAGAAGGAGCACCCAAAGCCAGAAAGGCAGGAGGTGGAGATGCCCCAACATCATTGAATGGGAATGGTGGGGGGCTGAGACTGAAGGAAATGGCAATGAGAGGTCTTTGCTGCTTGCAGCACATGCCCTCATGGGTCTGAAGAAGGAAAGCAGGATTCTCCAGGCTCGCCAGGGCTATCCTTCTCTACCATAGAGCTCCACAGTAGATGAGACCAAGGAATTTAAGGGACATCACTCCTGCCCATGACACAGCACAACCACAGATGAGGTTGCCTCATAATGAGGTAAGATGCAAATTTCTCATCTGCTCAGCAAGCAGCTCTGCTCAACAGATTTCCCTGAGGAAAGGAGAAGAAAAATGTGTGTCACACCCTGACCAGAAGCCAGTCATATCAGCTGTCAAAAAACTGCAAAATTAGCCGAGCCAAACCCCACTGCTGTGAAGTTAATTTAGTAAAGCACATGCAACTCCAGTCAGAAGGCCCATGGGAAACACCCCAAAAGAAAGACACAAAATTTTCTCAAAGCTGTAGGGTGGGTTAAGAAGCCCTTCTGTAGATGACTGTGCGTGGTCATTTAAGCACAGGGCAGCAGAATCAGCTGTGATTTCACTGAAGCAAGTTAGACTTTGAAGGCAGAAATTCTGCCCATGGGATAACATGAAGTTGCTTAAGTCCAAGCTCAGGCTTTTCATGAGAAAAGAAAGGGCCAAGCAATGGCTCAGTTAAGAGGAGCAGTGTCTGCATAAGGCACAACTATGGCTTTCTCCCACTGAAAGCCAGGCATTCAGTTTAGACCTGGCTTTTCAGGGAGGCTTTTAACTAAAAAGAAGGATTAGCATGGAAAAAATAACTCTGTGGGCACAGAGTTGGAGTACAGAGCATCCTTGACTAATAGCATTGGCAGAGCATCCCAACCTGGACTTCAAAGTTGGACCCAGGCCTTGGAGACCTTAAAATCCCAGTGGGACTTGGGTCCTGCTGTCTGGAAAGGTTCTCTGCCAGGCTCTGAGTCTGCTCCTTCTCACCCCAGGCTGAGTTATTACTGCTTGTTGACTCCAATCCTTTCCCTTGCTAAGAGCAGTCTTATTTTCTCCAGCTGCTGCAAATGCCACCTGTTAACCCTCCCACCAGAGATAGCTGTGAACTTGTAGGATACCTTTGTTCCCCCCTCAGTGTGAATCCCAAATTTCTTTGGTTTCTCCTAGGACTCCTTCTTCCTACTTCCACGGTACAGGCTGATGGGAACTCATTCCTGCTGTTCCTTCCTCTGAGATAACACAGAGCCCCTCACAGACAGAGGATTCCTGCAGCACCCATCCTGCCTTTCTCCTGCCTCCAGCAAGGTCAGATCAGCAGCACTGCTAAAGCACTGAAACCACTGCCTTGCATGGAGGTGACCACAACCAATTCACAGCCCCTCCACTGGTGAGGATTGATCCACCAAAGTCATGCAATGATCAGTACCAAGACCTGGAGATGGGAGAAGCCTAGAAATCCAAGGGAGGGGAGGTTTTCCAAAAGATGGGGAAGAAATGGCATTATCTCTTCAGCAAGTTTGTGAGGTTGAGATGGCTGCCTCTGAAGAGGTGACAGGACACATGGCTTTGGTGCCAGGGAGCCAACACTTCTACAGACAGCAAAAGCCCCATGATGAAAGAAATGTCTGACTGGCTGCCCTCTGAGCCAGCCTGGAGGATCTCAGAGGACTTCAGGATGAAAGAAACAGAATGCAGATCAAGAGGTCAAGAAGGGGACATGGGCACGCAGCTCCAGGCAGCCTCTTGCACAAGTGGCTGAATGCAGACAGAACAGAGGTCAGAGAGGAGACAAAGGAGAGGGAAGCTTGGACATCTGCCCAAGACTACTGAGGAGCAGTCTGAACAGGAAAGCTCAGTCCTACAATGCTCCAAGGCCAAGTACCACTTCTGTGGGTTTGCTCTTGCAGGGAGAGGTGTGTGGCAGGCACCCAGCCCAAGTCCACATTGATGGACATGAACATAACTGCAGAGGAATGCTGTGAGTCAAAGGCATCCACAAGAGATGAAGGCAATAGTAGACATTTTGGTGATGATTACCAGGTTTTAAGCCTGTTGGCAAGGTTTCCAGGCATGGAATTTTCCCTGTGAAGTCATCTGATGGACCTGTACTGGAGCCAGAACCTCAGCATCTTCCATATAGGGAATCAAATTCTCTGTTACTCCCTGCCCCCCTGCTCCTGCATTTCTAAATCCTGTTTAAAAATAGGATGTTTCTGAGTTCAGCCTCCCCTAGTGAAAACCATAGGAACAGTTGCTATCTAAAACTGTGTTGTCAGGAGTTGTGTATACTGAAAGACTGTAAAATTGGAGTGCAGAAAGCCAGTGACCACAGGAGAGGTAAAAATGGCTGCAAAATTACTCCCTCTCCATTGCAATGAGTTGCTTTTTCATCCAGTGCCTGCCAAAGGAGACAAATGCTTTTTAATCATTAAGAAGATTAGTACCAAGCAAGATGGTCTGACATCCTTGCTTTTTTGTTTTGTTTTGTTTTGCTTTTAATGAGCATACTACATTTCCTTCAAAAAAATATCTTTGCCATGCAAAAGAGAAAAAGTCAGCAGTCCATGTTTAATTGGCTCCCTGCATGTTTGGCTTACATAAACTTTAGAAGAGAGAGACAAATATGCAAACATGGGAACAGGGCCAGCCATTTGCAAATTTCATGAGAAAAAAACCCCACAGTCACTGCTTCTGAAGAAGTATTGCCTCTTGTGAACTTATATTTGCACAGCCAGCTAATGGAAAAATATAGAGCATGATCACTTCTGCTTAGCTCTCCTTACCTTCTCTCTCCACCAGCACAGGGACATCAGGTTGGGGTACTTTCTCAGCCCATAATCCTGTGAGACAGGAACAGAACAGTTGAATGAGCTGTCTGTAAGTCTTCCCATCAGTCAGATCTTCCTTGGTCAAATGCTGCTCCTCAGGTCAGAAGCCTGCAGGAAGGAGGGAATGCTAGGGTGCTCATATTGCTCTGTGCCACTTGGCGACCAGACAAGCCCATTGTAGCAGTTTTCAGTCCATTCCCAGGAAGAGGGAAGGGGAGAAAACTGGGTTTGGGTCCCAGTACCAAATCCGAGGTGATGTGGCAGAACCTCTCAGTAACTGTAGGTGAACACTGGGTAGCAACACTGCATTCAAGCATATCAGCATGGGACAGAGCCAGGCTGCTGTGGCTGGGCCCCCATCCACCATAAGGCACCAGGAACACGTGAGAACCTCAAGAAGGAGCCACATATACAGCTAACAGTGCATCCAAGCTGACAACTTGCTTCTAGCAGAATAAGTGCTCTCCACTCTCAGCTCTGAGGGGCTCAGCAAGGTGACCTTGCTCTGTTTTCCCACCCAGAAACCTTTTGTGTGTTGCTCTAAAGAGAAGCAGAATCCAGATCATCTTTGAGTCAGACTCTTGGCTCTGAGCAGAATATGTTAGGTAGAACCCAAAACAAGAGCAGCTCACCAGCACTCAGAAGGCCTTCTCAAACAGAAAAAAGACTCAAAAATATCTAGAGCCCTGCAGCCTTGTGTGGCAACACCGAGAAAAGAAATTCTGAAGAGAAGACTTAGTAGTAGACAAACACAGACAAGGGACTAGCCCTGAATTTCTCAACAACCCTGAAACTCAAAGCTTCCCTCTTGGGATGTTATTGGTGATGGGAACATCCCTCTCGGATGTTATTTTCTGTTAAGCACATTCTTTGAACAGAGCGTTTTCATCAGTGCAATTAGAAACTATGACAGCTGCTTACGTGACGGACAACCACTATGAAAATGCCTACAATGCTGCAAGCAGCCATTTGGACCTATTTTCAGGAGGTTATTGCCCTCAGATATATCAGTGTTTATCATCTCCCACTGCTAGTTATGCTTGCTTCTCCACAAAAGATTGTCTGAACCCAGAGTCAAAAGACTTCGTGTGTATTAATAAAACAAGAATTGCGTTTCAGTAGTCCACAGACAAATAAGAATCTGTGGTATCAAACATTGGCAAGTTTAGGCAAAAACAACCCAATAGGGTTGGGGGAAAAAAAATTAAAAAACCACCAGCAACTTGGGTAAAACACCGGTGGTTTTTTAGGAGGCTCAAGGAAGGCTAGAAGTTAAAATTTGCCTGAAAATATGAAGTAATGTTTATGGCTACATACACCCTCCTGCTTTTTCTGGAGAACTGGCTACTAGCACTATCCATCACTTGGAAGCCATTGGTCCTTCTCATTTCTGACTCCTTGTTGGATGACCCTGGAAATGTACTTAGGGAGTCACCTAGGACACCTGAAGAAGAGCTGGAAGCTCTAAGCAAAAAGCATTAAGTTCCACGTCTTGCCTTGACCCTTTTCTCAGCCCTGCCTCTCTCTCAGTGTATTGAGTGTCCCCTCCTGACATGACATTTACCCAGGTGTCAAGAGCTCAGCAGTACCCTGAGTAAAAGATGGAAGCAGCACTATGTCCCCACACCCTGCCTCTCCTCTGCAGCCATGGTTCAGGAGAAAGATGTGTCTGCCCATCACACATAGACCATTTATAACAGAAACCACCCTTTCCAAGGACTGTTCCTGCTTTACTAGTGGGGAGGGTGGTTTTCTGGCAAATTGTTATTTTTTGGACCTGTTTACATGCAGTCATTGCCTAGCTCACAATAGTTTGTTGAGCTTTTTCTTCTGGAGGTCCTCAAACTGGACACTGTTTTTCATACAAGCCTGTAAATAGCAAGCAGAGGGAAAGCTGTCATGTTCCCTGCTCCCATCACCTGGGTACAAACTAGCCAGGATAAATCACCCTCAAGGACAAAAGACATAGAGCTCCAAAACATCAGAGCCACTTGGCTCATCCAAAAACTGGAGTGAAGCCAGATGAGCACCACCTAGAACTGTGCTTAAAGGAGGTGTGGTTGATTCTGAAAGAGGGACAGTGACATCGCAAAGCTGACAACCTCTGCAGAAGCCACGACAGCAGCTGGGAGGGAAAATGTTCTTGGGGACACCAAATCCCTGAGAACAAGGCCTGCAGGAAAAGCTTAGTCACTGGCAAAGATGTATCTGGGCGTTAAGTTTATGCTAAAATTATATTTGCATATTATCTATTCAGAAGCCCCTTTCTTTTCCATCTTGTATAATCTTGTTTTCTGAGTCCCTTAGCATTCCCTGAAGACTCCTTTTCATATTGAATCTGCCAGTGGTGGGGTCAAGATGAACCGGAATGAAACCTACCACTTTGTGGACAGAGGGTGTCTGCAGTCATCAGAAAAGGCAAAGAGAAGGGAGATGTCACCTACAGAAACCTTGAGAGGATTCAGAGTCCATGAAGTGGGTGCCCCCTAAGCTCTCAGTGGACCCTGAATGACCACGGCCACCAATGGACAGATGGTGATGGGGCAGAAAATGTGCTATCAGGCTGAACTCTGGGAAGGTGTTTGAGATGCCAACCCAGAGCCAGCATTGCCCCACCCCCAGTTCTGTTTTCAGTCTCCTCTAGAATAATATTGGCTGCTTTACAAGTCTGGAATTGGCAAACTGGGGAAAGAATTTGTGCCAGATTTGACATGTAAAAGAGGACCAGTTTGTAGTGATGCTGTCACACAAGGTCAAAGTCACCTATAAAACAGTGCAGGCCTCAGGCCAAACACAGAGACAAGCCCACAACAGCATTAGCTGCCAAGCTCAGAAAGCCTTTGACTACAACATTATTATCTAAATTTAAGGGCAGCGGGAGTGTTTGAATTATTCACTTGAAGCAAACTCTGGCAAAACGTAGCTCTACTACCTGTCAAAAGGCTGTGAGCAAACTGCTTTTCTGTTTACGGTAGTTTGTTATGCAGGAGTGTACGAACTGTTCATGCAAAACACCCTTCACCCCAGGAGCTGTCTGCCAGTCCTCCTTCATTTCTGCAGCTCCCTGCCCATGAATTGTACCAGGTCCCATATGACAGAGTGGTGTCCCTGAACTACCTCTAAGTCTTACACGTGGGCAGAAGAGAAACACAGCCCAGGGAGGAGGAGGGTTCTGCCTGTGAAGTGTGTGGGTATGTTTCACTGTCCTTTTTTTGCAGATGCTTATGCATGTAATTGCTTGTATACATTTTCCACTCCTTCTTATTTTCCTCTGAGAGACTATTCTCTTTCTCCAGGGTTTTTTTTTTGCCTATCTGGGGGGCCAGACTGGGGACTGTACTGAGTCCACCATTAGTTAGATGCACTTCTGCTGTCCCTCTGTTTGCAGCCACAGCTCTGTCCCTTTCTGCCTTTTAACAGTCTCCAAATCACTGCCAACTCTTATTACTAAATAATCAAAACAAAGCATTTCCAGGCTTGTGGAAGAGGCTGGTGCTGGGCTATCAGTGTTGCAGGTACATCCCTTTGAAGCCTTGCACTGCTCTTTCCAGAGTCAGAGCTCCCAGTCTTTAGCACAGAAAAAGTGCTTTCTGGGAAGAGGAATGATGGGGCTGAAGGCAGACCAGAAAGACTGGCTGCATCAAACTTCTGAGGGGAAAATAAACATACTGCTTCATTTTTTTTTTTCTTTCTTTTTTTCTTCCCTTTTTTTCAGGGCATTTGTTTTTTCAGGGGAGGGCCAGTTCTCTTGCCACCCTGTTTCACATCTACTCAGCTATGTCTCAGTGTCTCACAAGGGTGGGTTCACTACCTAACACTCCAGAAAGCTGTTGCCCATGCTGTCCTGCTCATGCAAGAAGTGCCTTTGCATCTTATACCAGCAGAAAGGAGACAACAGTCTCAGTCCCTGGGGTCTGTGCAGACAGCCACAGGAATAGTTTGGGAGGCAAAAGTTGCCCTGAGACAGAGGGACACCTAACCATGAATGCACTAAGACAAGGCAACCCAAATGCAGCCTTTTGCTCTAAGAAACTGAAAAGCTGAAATCCCTTCATCCTACCTTAAATAGTTGTCCAAAACCACTACAAAAAAAAAAAAAAAAGTGTCACTCTCTCTGAAGCACTTCAGCACGTGCTTCAGAGACCCATTCCAACTCTGAACCAGTTGAAGAATTCCTAGAGGCCAAAGGCTAAACACCCTGATTGAGGACCTTGGCAAGTAACCACTTACCACAAAGATCAGCTCCTCCTCCCCTCCTGTGCAAACACCCAGTATGGCAGAAGGTGATGCCAACTTTATCAACCCTACAGTAGCTCTCACTAGTCATTATCACTGAAGTGCAGAAAGAAAACGATTAAATCCAGATCCAGCTGTCTTCTTCCTGTGCTTTTTGGGAAGGTTAGTGAGTGACCAAAACAGAATCAAATCTTAATTTTCCAAAGCATTTGGTGTTTGGGAGATGATGCCTTAGCCTCACAATAGCATTCCCTCTCCTGTCTGCTGGAAATCCCCATATCTCTAGCAAAGGCTCTGTAGAAGCTTTTATGCCCAGGTGGCCAAGAAGGCCAATGGCATCCTGGCCTGGATCAGGAACAGCCTGGCCAGCAGGTCCAGGGAAGTGATTCTGCCCCTGTACTCAGCCCTGGGGAGGCCACAGCTCGAGTCCTGTGTCCAGTTCTGGGCCCCTCAGTTCAGGAAGGAGATTGAGGTCCTGGAGCAGGTCCAAAGGAGGGCAACCAGGCTGGGGAAGGGATCCAGCACAAGTCCTGTGAGGAGAGGCTGAGGGAGCTGGGGGTGTTCAGCCTGGAGAAGAGGAGGCTCAGGGGAGACCTCATCGCTCTCTACAACTCCCTGAAAGGAGGCTGGAGCCAGGGGGGGTTGGGCTCTTTTCCCAGGCAACTATCAGCAAGACAAGAGGGCATGGTCTCAAGTTGTGCCAGGGGAAGTTTAGGTTAGATGTTACAAAGAATTTCTTTACAGAGAGGGTGATCAGACATTGGAATGGGCTGCCCAGGGAAGTAGTGGATTCTCCATCCCTGGAGATATTTAAAAAGAGACTGGATGTGGCACTCAGTGCCATGGGCTGGGAACCACAGCGGTAGTGGATCAAGGGTTGGACTTGATGATCTTTGAGGTCCCTTCCAACCCAGCCAATTCTATGATTCTATGCTGCCCAGCAGCAAAACAGCTTCCATCTTCCAGCTAAGTCATGTTAAGAGGCAGCAAAGCCCAGCAGGACAATCCATCCTCTGGAGGTACTTGTCTCTTTCTCTGGAGTTGACTGGGCCTTGGGCTTGCTCCAGGGTCACTATTCCAGTGCCTACACACAGGTATGAGCAATAGTGCTACTGGAGATTATCTCAGATCTCCAGCCTGGCCTCCAGCTGCTGCTTCAGAAGACAGCAGGACTCCTGCAGGGCTCAGAGGGTGTCTGCAAGCTTTGTGCAGACAGCTGAGATACCAGAGGGCACCAGACAGCTATGTTTAGGTACCTAAACATTTCCCCTAGCAGGCCCTACAGGTTTATTTCTTAAGGAGTTTAAGACAGTGAATTACATGCTGTTTGTGCCAAGCTCTTCTGAGACAGGAAGAAATAAAGTGAAAACAGAAACCGGACTAGAGTGAAAACTAGAAATCTATGGCAAACCCAGCAAGTGGGAACCACTTCTAATCATCAGGCAACTGTCTCCTTGAGATAACAACCTCCTAACTGATCTCTATTTGCCTATTACATTCTGCCAAAAATACATACTTCATTATGCTTCCTTGAGATATTCTGTAGGCTATGTCTGGAAAGATTCATAGACTCTTTCCATTTCAAGGCCTGTAATTTGAGGTTGTAGCCTTCCAAGTGGATCACCAAACCTGTTTGGTAGTGGGACACTGCAGTCCCCTTTGAGTTTGCCCTTGTATAGGTAAATCCTGGAAAGATGGCTCCAAGCACAGCAGGGTTGCCTTCTACACTGTGTGGGATCCCAACAGTCCAGTACCTCAGCAGTGTGCCAAGTGGTCCACAGACACCTTGCAACCCAAGGATTTGTATTCAGATATGCTCCCAAGAGCACTTTTCACACACACATGAAGCCAAAACAAATCCAACAACATAGATCAGAAGAAGATCCTGGTGAGGCATTCCAGTGCTGCCAAAATCATTGGCAAGAATTGGTTCCCAGCATGCTTTCAGAACAGTCTGTTAAAGGAAACCAAGCAGCAGCAGTGTGAGAGCTTGCTTTTAAAGCAGCAAAATCAAGCTGCGAGTAAAATAGAAAAGACGGCTGGAGAAGGTGATTCAAAAAGGCAACTTTCTCCCAAAGACACTGGGTCAAGAAAAAAGTTGTGCATTCCTTCACTGCCAATGCATTGATGTGAATCTCTTCTTGTGGCCACACTGCAGCAACTGCAGCAGAGCTTGAGGTGAAACTATAGAAAGTTATTTCTGTTTAAAAAAAAACCCCAAACTAATTGCGCTCATGCACACTCGCATACATACAATCACAAACTATGATACATTTCCATGTGGTCAGTCCAGAATTCCAGAAACCATGGGTCAATGCTCTTGCCAGGATTACATGCAATGAGACAGAAGAAAAAAGATGCCAGATATCTGTCCCCATCCTCCCTGAACTCTCGGAGTGGTGAGCATACACGTTTTATATGTGCTCTCTGTACCTGCTGTAGTCCCATCTGTGATTCAGATCATCTTGTCTCTGTAAATCATTAGGATACATTTGCTGTCTTTTGTGTCCTTATCTCAACTCCTAATTGCTCTAATCCCATTCCTTTATCATCTAACCAGCATCTTTTTATGCCTTGACATGTCAGGTTTATCTTGTCTTGGCATAGGCCCCTTGTTCATTCCATCCATGTATTCTAAGAAGATGTAGGTGTGCTGTAATTTGGACAACCTGCTAACACATGTGCCATCAGCACCTATCATTCTCATGTGCCTCTGGTGCCTTCCTTCTGGTGATTCCAGATACTCCCATTCCTTCTCCATTCATATCAACACATCAATTAAAAATCTCAGTAACTCCCAGTAGCATGAAGGAGCTGAGGAGTAATTGCTGAGGTTCCTTTGCAGTCACAACAAACACAGTCTACAGGATTTTAAGCTGTCAGTCCAATTGACTGCATGGACTCAGAACTCTTGGAGGTCTCAGCACTGGGGCCAGGGCAGGCAGACTGAAAAGTCACATTGTTCAAGAAAGGACTTGTGGAAGAAACATCCTGTGTGTCCAGAGATGAGATGCAGAGCCACCAGCTTTGGAGACCTGGAGCTTGAGTGGAATTCCCTCAGGCAAGGCCCAGTCTCCAAGAAGAACTCAGCCAAAACCATCACAGCAGTTTCATAGCCTCTTTTCTACTGACCTACATGAAGATGTCTATTGAAAAGAAAAAACAGAGGGTCTGGGGGAAACAGCAGCTGAGGAGACAAAGCAGCTGATTTCCAGTTCTAGCACTATCCTTACCCACTGCATAAAACCTGAGCAGCAGTTTAATTCTGTGCCTGAATTTCATCTTCTTTAGAAGAAAAATAAGAAGTTCACTGTACACCACAATCAGTGTATAAAACTTCCAGTGCTTGTCTCTCTCCTTAAAGCAAGCACAGGGCTCAGCCCAGCTGCACATACTTTGGGGGGTTATATTCTAGACATTGAGGGTCTAATGAATTATGATAAGATGTCACAGTCAGGACCACAGCATACAAAAAACAAAAAGGAGAAAGGGAAAAATAAAAGAGAAGTCTCAAGCCAGACATGGACAGAAGAGCTGGTGCAAGATAAGGGGGAAAGCTTGAGTGGAAAAGCAAAAGGAGAACAGGAAGCAGCCAGTTGTACTTAAGGTGTGCTGCAGACATTTAGTCCTGCTAAAAATCCCACAAGTGAACACAGCAGTGGCTATGTTCAGCTACCCAGGCTAAAGGGTAGCTGGTGTGGATGGAGAAGAAGAGGTGATCTAGAAGACAGTTCAGTCCATTCCGCATGTACTCCAGAATTTGAAAACTGAAGGGGGTGGGGGACACAGAAGCTCTCAAAACATTTATATTCTAAAAGAGAGATGATTGTATGTACAAAGAGTTCTAGAGCATGAGGAACTGGCTGAGCTGCAGGAAGTGCTTGAAGAAATTCTGTGTAATTTTTAAAATATGCAGATGGCAAAAGAGAAGAGGAGGAATTGATGGAAAGCTCCTCACAGCAATGGCCAGGTGGCTGCAGCCACCAGCTCAGAAGTCAAGCTGTGAAGCCTTTTCAAATACAGTATGAACACAGTCAAACAAACTTACTACATAACTAGTGGAACACAGCCAAGCTTTATGCTTTTTACCTCTCAGACACAAAAGCTGATGTTTTCACCACAGAGTATTTTGCTCACTACCACAGCTACCAGGAGGGACGTGTGTTAGGTCTGTAGTCTCTTGGCTCAGGAAAGAAGTTCAACAGCCTTGGGCATGGCTACCTTGCTTGGTTCAAGACAGAAGTTTCATCCAGTCTGACACATCTACTGCAACCTCTGTGGAAACATTCCATGCACAGACCTAATCAGTCAAGCACAGAGGGGTTCATTTACTCTCTGCCAAATCATGACATTAAACAATTAAAAAAATGTCCATGTCTGTGGCACTCAGTATCCACCAACTCTTGGCTGGAGGACAGGAAAAAGGCATCTCTGTTTTCTGCCTGAAAGGAAGCTAAATCAGGGGCTGTCATAGTGATTCTGTTTTCATGGTGAAAGAGCATTGACTCAGGATCATCCATTTTGGAAGCCTTGATCCAACACTTAGAGAACATCACCATCTCCCAGAATAAAATATGGAAGAAAACTTCCTGAGAAGTAGTGTTTGTACCACAAGTGACTTCCTCTATAGAGCTGCCACCATCTCAGCCTGGTAACACCTTGCTCTGAGCTAAAAGCTGCATGCCTGCTGGAACTGCTCCACAGCAACAGAGAGCAAAGCTGATCAAGGTTCTCCAGAGTACAGCAGCACAATGCTAAATGCTATACATCTCTCACATTTTGCTTTAAAACTTCTGTTTGTCACATGCTCATATATTTGGCAGCACAAAACCACTTTCTCAGCACCACTGAGTTTCTTCTAAAGCACTTCCAGTTTCCCAGTCCTCCTGAAACTGTATGTAGATCTCTTCATAACCCAAATCCCTCAAATACAAACTTTTAAAATATTTTTTTAAGTTTAAAAACCTTATTTTCTTCTTTCAAGGCAAACACAAGAACTGAAGTTTCCCATGACTGAAGGCTAATGACAGTCTGTCAGAAAAATCAAAAGCTTTTAAGCAGGCTTACATGCTGAATCTAGTAAAGCATCACTGCTTTCTCCACATGATGCTACACTTACTAATGTGGGAGCTCCAGTGTAGAAACAAATACCCATCACACAACAAATTTAACTGGCACTCCATATCAAAATAACTCTGGTCCCTGCCACGATATTTAATCTCAAATGGTCTCAGCCACCCCAGAGGAGATGTGCACGTGACACCATGCATGAATGAAAACCTCATTAAGCCACGGGAACTTGCCACAAGGTTTTTGCCATGACTTGTGAAGGAAGCCAAGAGCTTCCCTATTAACTTGTACTGCCTCTATTTACTCCCTACTGTTAGTATCAGCTAAATGGCTGCAGTGTTCAGGAACCACACCACCACACTATAGATGCTACTACTAACAAGGCAGCAGTCCCCAATCTGATAAGGTTTCTGTGAGACCTGTTCCTAACAGTTAGGCTGGCAGACAAGATTACAGCACAGAGTACATACTGCTGCTTCCAGACATGGCTCCTTAGAACATCAGTACAAACAGGGAAAGGGAAGGAATATTTCATGTAGCCAAAATAAGCAAGAACAAGGAGTGAGCCATTACATTTCAGAGAAGCCAGCCCCAAAACTAGCAATTTTGAAGTGTTTGAGAAGGGTCTGAAGGAGAAACACGTCCATGTGGCTCTGCAGATTAACAAGGAGAAAAAGCACCAGCACAGCTGAAGGAAACTGCTCCCAAAGATTTACACAGTGCCAAGGGGCAGGCTTCACAGGCACCACAGCAATCCCTCTGACACCAGATAAGGATGCCTGATTTCTTTTACAGCCATGCCCCACCTAGGCTTCTCTGCTCAAACAAAAGCCCTTTATCTACAGAGCTGCCTGTGTACTGAAGACTGACAAGTGTGGTGACCTGCTCTATGGCTATTTCAGTAGGACATGGCTTAACTTTCCTAACTAATACACTGCAGGACACTGTGTTGGTAGGAAAGAACAGCTCTTTATCAGTAATGAGAAACAAAGTCCTCTGAAGAATAACACTGGCCTGAAGGACCTGTCTGTGGCCAAAAATGGATGGAAAATTCCCAGTTAACTAAGTGATCCCAGCAGCAGAACTACTAGAGTAATGTATAATCTAGCTTATTTTTCCCCTTGGCTTGCACAGAACCAGAACAGTGTTGTTTGGAAATGAGGTGGGAAGGCCTCTTGTGCAGCCTCCCATGAGGAACAGAGCTATCAGTAACAGGAGCTCGGGGATGTCTGGCTCCATCTTCCCCCTCTTGTTGATGTCCTCCACAATATAACCATGCTGTCCCCAGGACTGCACTTAAATACAGCCAAGCTTAGTGCAGAAGCCATCACTTACCCCCTCTATACATGGTGCTAGACATACCAAAGAGCCTGTTCTCAAAGTTCATTAGCTGTATTCAACACAGACTATACAGATGGGTACAAGCACACACCTGGCCTACCCTGCCTAGATCAGCTAATAACATGGCACTTCTCCCTTCTCTTTAAGTCTCTATAATCCTATTCCATATCTGCATGAATGGGAATTAATCACAAACATTTGATGGCTTTCAAGTGAGAAAGGGAGGCACTTCCAAGTCTCATACTGCTGGCTGCTACACCTGCCTCTAAATGACATCCAAAGCACTTTCATGCTGCTCAGAGCATAAGTATGCAACTACTTATCATTTCAAGCTACAAATTATTATGAAATAAAGGAACACAGCAAGGAGACCTCCAAATCACACTTTTTGCAGTCATAAGTAAAAATAATCACTGCCCAAGCACGGTGTTTTGCTGAGCAGGTAGCTGTCTGGGAAGGTGTGTCACACTTCATGGCCAGCCCAGGACCTGCACATCACCCCAAAGCTGAGCACAAGCACCATGAAGCAATTCCTGCTTATTGAGACACCTCTGGGTCACAGAGGTCCATTTGGCTACATGTGCTCTTTAAAAAAAAATAAAAGTCACTGTTGCTGAAACAGGGAGCATAAACAAAGGAGACCAGAATCACCTACATGTACTTTACCAATGCAGCATCATTACTACCATTCACTGCAAACAGCAAGAAACCACAATTACCACTAACTTTGCCAGCAAAGTAGGCAGAAAACCCCAACCCCCCCATATATCTGCAAACAGCATCACAAGTAACAGTCATGACCATATTGAGTTCAGATAACTGGAGCAGGACATGGTACTAACCATGGGACACCCCTAAACTGAGTGGACACAGAGGAGGCAGCTGCCTTACAGTTCCATCCCTAAACAGAATACACACAGACATCACCTCTGCCATAGAGGTGTCCAAAGGTCTCATCACTCATTAGAAAAAGACTTTCCTCCATGTGAGGCCACTTAGTGCAAAGCATTCCTTCAATTAAAGGAGCACATCCCTGAATTTACTTCAGGCTTTTCTCCCAACACAATGTGCTTCATCTTAGAGGGCAAAAGCCAGGCACTGTAGGGAGGCTGTGACTGCACAAAGGCTAAACTAGAAGGAACTCAAAAAAAGAAGGGACTTCTCACTCTCCAAAGCTTTGTCTGCTTCCCTACTCACAGACCAGCACCTCATTCTCCACTGAATGAGGCAGAGAGGTCTTCTAAAATGAACTCTTAGGCTGCTAGGGCTGTTCAGCTAAGCCACCACTCAATACAAGGCAGAGCAGCAGCATGCAGTGACCACCACCCAGCTACTTCATGCATCACCATTAGGGGAATGCTCCTGGAAAGCTGTCACTGTTACCCCTGGGGCTGCCAAATACAAAGTCCCTGACAGAGGGATAGAAAGGTCTTGCTATCAACAGGATGGTGTTCTGTGTATTTAACCCATTTCAAAAGCCCCCAGTCAGTAACTGGGCCTCTTGACACCTATTCTCCACAGGTAAGATTTCACTTTTTTTTTTAAAGGGTCTGCTGTCTGTTTCTTTTTCCCCCAGATTAGAAAGAACACACAAAGGTCTTAGTTAGCACAAGCTTCTTTCCAAGGGTGGCAATAATTCGCTAATAGAAGAAAAAGGGAAAGGGAGGACTTATAAAACAACCTTGGGAACTGCAGGGTGAGAGAAATTAGTCGTCCCTTAGCAAACAACACCCCTAGAAAAACACCATTTCCACAAGGTCACTGAAGAGCAATGAAGGCCTGCAGTGAAGTGCCAAGAGATCTCCAAGGACATGAGAACCTCAATACAAGGTGAACCGAAGTTTTTTTATATTTCCACTGCTGGGAACAGCCTCCTCCTCATTGCAATGTTAATTTCCAACAAAATATGAAAGCCACAGCTACCTTGTTAAACTAAATTATTTAATTATTGTAAAAAAAGCACAGACAGGACCAGTTTCTATGGACAACTGACACGCTGAGCCTTGCCCCTGTAGGCTGACAGAAGGCTACAAACTGTTGTGACCTCTTCCCCATGCAGCAAGCAACATTTCCTCATCGAGACAGAGGTTATTCCTCTTTAACCTGCCTGAGAAACCTTCTTTCCTCTCTAACAGAACCCCAAGATTCTATGAATCTCTCTCACATTCATATAAATACATATTAAGAAATCTACTCAAAAGTGCTTGTGTTGAAATTTGTCTGCAACTCCTTTGTTCAAAGTCAGCTGTGTTGTACAAAGGCTGTCTGCAGTGGTGGTAAAATTGCTCAAGTACAGTGTCTGAAATCTGAAATAAAAAGACTCAAAACAACACAATGAGGCCTCTTATTGTACAGGCAGGATAACACCTGAATGTTTTTGTTGAGTTTTTTTCTGGCATAAAAGGGATTTTTGTCTTACATAGTTGTAAATTAATTTTTCCAGCATGGGTTGACTCCTCTAGTAAATAAAAACATTACAGCAGAAATGCACTCAGCGAGCTTCTCTGCACAAACAGGATCATTTTAAAAAAAAAAACAAAACAAACATTGTTTGGCTAAACACAAGCATCACTACTAAAATCACCATACAATGTATTTTTTTTTCCTCAAATGTCTCCTTTCCCTAATATCAAAACATCCAGGAAAATTAATCCCTCTGCTGAGTGTTGTGAACTAGTCACATTCATGAGATTTAAGCCACCTACCCATGGCAACGTTGCCAGTCCACCAGAGCAGACTGTTCATTGGGCCATGCTGAGAGCAAACACCCACACCCCCCCAACACTGCTCATGCTTTATAGTGAATTCAGTATCTGACCTGTTAATAAATACCAACTTACCTTAATAAGCTTGCTTGTATTTCAAGTAAACCAATGAACATTGCTAAAATTCACTTCATCTCAAAATCACTGAATCAAGCATTCTGTGAAAATTCCATTTTAAAATTTGACATTAATCCAAATTAGATAGAATGGTATCTGGAATGATTCTACTGATTTCTGCAACTCACTGATAAAAAATACTCAAGCAGTAAACAACAGCAAAATACTAATCTTTAACCCTTATCTCAAAATACCTTTCTGAAGTTATTTGGCAAAAATAAGCAACTCTGTACTTAAAATAAACGATGTAAAATTACAACAGTTCTTCACTTATGAAACTTGCAGTATGGTCTGTAACAAATAAAAGTTTTTCATTGGACTGTGAGCCCAGTTACAGACATGTAAATAGAAGACTAGCAACAAAGTCTATGACACTGCCAGCACCCCAAGGGGACATGTGCTGAGCTAAACTCAATTCTAGAAAAGAAGCCTGCACCACAGCAACTCAGAAACAAAAAAAGTAAATTACCATGGTTCTTCAGAAAAGAGAATACTATGGTTGCTATAGTGAAAGGCAAATATACATTTAGCAATTTGTACAAGATATGGGCTGACACATAGATGGTATTCTGACAGTATGTATATTGGACATTTGGATTTTACCCTTCTGTAAATACATAAGATATTGCAACAGAAAGAAACTGTAAAGTTCAACAAACCTCTACAATTAGAACTTCCAGAATAAAATTAACATAATTCTAAAGCAGTTCTGGCTGTCCACATCTGAGACTCAAAAGAAAAAATGCAAAGCTGATCACATTGATGTTGCATTTCATACAGCCTATGGAGAAAAAGCTAATTAAGCCTCTGGTCTCTTTTGAACATCACCCTAACTGGGGCCTAGGAAGAAAGCAGAAGTTGTTAGTAATTAGATGTAACCTTTATTAATCAAATTACATTAATATTCCAATGTTAGATGTTGAGATAAAGGTGTAACTTCATGGTGGCAGAGGTATGGGGAAGTATCAAAAATAGCAGAGTGTGTCTTTTAGTGTGCACCTATGAGTGTAGCAGGAGTAAGAGATAACAATCCACAAAGTGAAAGTATGAAGAGCCTTCTCTTTTTAAATACAAGTTAAAAAAGATTACTATCATACTGCATCAATGGAATTTTTATTCAATATACAGAACTTGATATGGAAGTAGACAAACATATTCATTAATGAAAAAAAACAAACCTAAACAAGATAGTACTTCTCTACTGCTTTATAATTGATGAATATGCAAAAAATAAAAAAAAAATTACCATCAGGAACCCTTAGTAGAGTGCCTTATCAGGAAAGGCCAGCCCAACCACTATTTCAGTACTTCCAGCATTGCCTTATTTATGTGCAATGAATAATCAGATGCTAGATATCATTACCATATGGCACAGTAAATAAACACAGCCCACAGGCTGGGGTGGAACAGCACAGTGCAAGCCAAATCAGTTTTTGGAGGTTTTTAAATTACACATTGTTAAAAGCTTAATACTTTGCCTGGATTCTGCATATGAACCTTACTGCTAGAAAAGTTGCAAACAACAAAAAAATCGGTATTAAAAAAAATGATGTAACGCAGGCTCCAAAGAGCAAAGAGCTTCCACACTCCCCTTTATTTCAAGAGACGATTGGTTAAGGTGCTTTCAGATTCTGCACACAGGTTGGCAGGTTTCATTGGCTCTAAACAGTCTTCAGTGGGTATCTGAGAGCAGTTCCTAAGGCAGAACCCTTGAACTGCTAATTTCTGTAGTGGGGCATCTGTGGAGCAGGGGCTCCCTCTAAGGGGGCTGAGGAGGAGACTGTCATAAGCTGTCCAGCATACATTTTCTCATTCACCCGCAGTTTACAGCCATCCTGTAGCATCCTTATAGCTATCCTTGCAATATTTTTAGAGTCATCAAGTCCACTGTGAGGTCTCCCATCGTAATTCATGCCCAGGTTTTCAAGCATGATTGTCAGCTTGGTCTGGTTCCTAGGAACCTGATGGAGAAAGTGAACCACATGCAAGAATTAGGTTCTGTACCAAGACTTTTTAATCTACCACAGTGCAGCTGAAGCATATGCAGATTTTAAGTCTACTCAAGTCACATATTACTTTCATGTTGCCTTTTGTCAGATCACTAACAATTTAACATCAAAGCACCCTGGTGAGACAGACACTCTCATTTTTACAGAGGAGACACAGTCAACAGGAGCTTGTCTAGACTCAGCATAATGTCAAGAGCCTCCCACCATCACTATCATCAGCTCAAGATCTGCCAGTAGTGGCCATGGTGGAAACCACGGCCTAGATAGGTTCAACAAGACTATAAAAAAGGAATTACAACCCAAAGAGACATTGCAGGGGGAAATCGGATTTTTGTTTTCCTTTTAAATGCTAAGCAAATAAAGAAGCACCAGGCTCCTGAGCCTCACTGCCTCCAAAGACCACAGGAACAGACCAGCAACACCTAGATCAGTGCAAGTTCACATGGATGACCAACAGCATGGACAGACAAGGGCACTTAACTGACTTACCCATGGAAACCTCACACACCAGCAAAAGTCCCTCCATTACGTATTTTTTGTTTTTTGAAAGGTCAAAGAAAAACAAAAGGGTAACTTTCAAGGAAAACTTTTTTTTGCTCTCTTGGTGGCAGTGGTTGGGGTCAGGGAACATGGCACATAACAAGTTCCAGGACCTTGCATCATCCAACTGGATTTAACAGTGAGGTGGAATGGTGACAAGACAGTTGCCAATACCCAGCAGTTTGCAACTCCAATAATAAAACCCATGAACTGGGCAGGGGAGACGTGCTGCAGGCTGTGGGTTATTCCACAGGGATGTTACAACACATTCCTTGTCATTATCTATTGCTATTACTTAACAACACATTCAATAGTGGCACAGAATACGTAAATAGGAGCACTCAACAACTATAACAGCTACACCTGTTTGCATTGATTAAACAAAAAATTATCACAAAAAGTAAAAAGAATTGGATTCCTTCCAAATCACAGTCTTCATTGCCTTTGATAAAAAAGCACTGCTCACCAGAGAGAAAAAGGAAGGTATATCTAGGTTAAAGCTGAAAGGACTAACAGAACTGTTCTGTGTTCTAGTGTGCTTCCAACAGAAATGGTCATGCACAAAAGAGGCACAATAATAGAGGGAGAAATGGAGTAACCCTGTAATATTTGCTCAACATAAAGTAAAACCCTTCTCTTATTAAATGCTAACTCAATATTGTCATCTGGGCTAAAATCACATCCAAAAAAATGATTTAGTGCAGACTGACTAGGAATTTGCTAGAATCTCCAATACCCATTTTATGATAATCTGACAGTGAAAAAAAAGCAGCAGTAAAGTCCAGCACTGAACTGCTTCTCTTAACAATGTATCCTTATAGGTATGTCCTGTCTTTCTCTGTCCCTCTTACCCTGTCAAAAGTAGAGATAACTGTGGTAGTGATGCAAATTAGCTGTATAGTGAATTACATTAAAACAGGAAAAATAATTGAAAAAATCACTAGTCTTTTCAGCTAAACTACTTCAAGCCTCACTTTATCAAAGAGCACCAGTATGACATGTTTAGACAATCTTCCATGGAGCATCTCATGACTGTTAAAAACAAGATTAAAATCAAAATGCAGTAAATTATGTGACCTTCAATTAGCCCAGCGAGATCTCTGCATGAAGCACATCTGAAAATCAGTCTCCAGGCAACTTATGGTTTAATACTATAATTTTATCCTACTCAAGTAAAGATGATAAGCACAACAGGACATTCTAGACTTTTAAACCAAATGTTCCCATAGGAGAAACAATTGTACAAACAATTTGTACAAACCTTATAGAAGTTCCCATAGGATTTGCGAATATTGATCCACTTTTTGGCAAAAGAAGGGTATTTGATACGGCTAATACGGCACTGGATGTTCAAAAATTTACTCATATCCCAAGATCTTAAAAAGTCAAAAGAGAAAATCATTAATGGTACATAATTCAGATTCCCTGCATTCTATATATTGCATGGCTGTAGCACAGAAAGCTGTCTTTTCTTTGGTGATCAACAGAAGGAAAACAGTTTAGAAAAAGCCCTTTTGCTAAAGTAATGGTAAATCTTTTTTTTTAAATACAAATTTGTTTGTTATGGGGAAAATAAAAAGCAACATGGGCATGATTTTCACTAGGATGGTTTCAGGTCCAGGATCATTAAGACAAAAAATAGCACACCAACTTGTCCACCCACTACATCTATTCCAGAAACTGACAATAAACTAGGTGCTTACCACTTTTTACTTTGCTATTTACTTACTTAAAACTCCCTTTACTTTGGAAGCAAACAACACCTTACATTCTCCTGATTACCTACATATGCATGCATCTCTCTACTTAATGCCAGTTATCAGAACACGAGTGCACTTAGTATAAGAAGAAACCAGACCTTTATGGCAAGAAGATGAAACCCTAACCCTATGCACTTCTAGGCTGCCTTCCTGGAGGGAACCATCCCAACAAGTTCATAAGCCTCAAGCTAAAATACATCTTTTTTCCCCTCTCTTACAGGTGTCTACACTGTCTCACTTATAGGACAGAGATTTCACTGCACTTATTTTCCTTGAGGAATCCTAGTGAGATTTCTGTGGAGAGGAATTCCAAACACATTCTGGGCCCAGTGATATAACCAGTGTTGCTTCAGCATTTTGTTTTTAATTCATTGTTGCTTCCAAAGGCAGAAATGTAATAACAGGTAAAAAAAAATCAGTCAAACAGCAGTATTTACCACAGTTTCTTAAAGCTGAAAATGACATAAGGCATAACTCCTTTTTTTTAAGGTGTACACAAATCGAAACTCTACAGCTCAAGTCTTGTGTGAAAGCTTTTAAATGGCTTCACTCTTCACACTTGACACAAACACATTTCAGTGATACAGGTTCTTCATCAAAAAAGACCTGTGAGCTACAGTTGTCTAATTCTTTGGTAATTTTGAGAAAGACAGTCTCATGGACAGAAAATTTTTCCCAGTCATGAAGCTGGGTTACTTAAAAAAGCTTTTGTTATGTATCCATTTATCTCCTATGATGAATTATGTTTCAAACCACTCACACTACAGACTAAAATATTTATCTGTGTTTTACTTGACAGAAGTGTTAGGGAGTCACAGTAAGATCTCCCACGCTCTTTTTTCATGAACTCCACTTTTGTTTCAGGGTTTCTCTCTCTTTGGTTCAACATAATCACTACACAGGACTACCTTTTTAATCCAGCACAGCAGAAGACCTACTCCAGGCAGACAACAGGCACAGTAACATGAAAATGCATCATTCATCTCAACGTGGCTTATGTTGAAAACTCCCTATCCAATTCAAATCCCTCATTCCAAGTGAAGGAAGAAAGCAGACATGTTAACAGTAATGTTTCATGATTAAATAGCAATCATCACCTACAGAAAAATTTCCCTGGCCAGTGCTATGTAAGATAAGGCTCAAACAGGATCTGTCATCATGTAACAAAGCTAAGATCACAAGAACAATATTGCAGCATGGATGTATCTAGATCTCAAGACCTCCTCACTTTGCAGTCATAAGGGAACTTGATTTTCCACTCATCCTTTGGGAGACAGCAAGTTCAGGTGGAAGTTCCAAGGACTGGTCAACCAGTCACACAGAAAGCTTGTTAGAGGTGGGACCCATCAGTGCCACACTCCTGTGAGCCACAGCAGAAAGCTTTCTGTATAAGCCATTTCTCCTTCTTCAGTAAACTGCATAATCTCTTATTGCTTTCTGGGGAAATATGCAGGATAACAAACACATGCTGGGCACAACACAACCACAGCCACTATGCAACTCAGAAATCTTGGATTCCGGAGAACATGGGAGTCACTTAGAACTGAAATTGCACCAGATTATTTGTAGGTATTATTTGCTATATGAAAACTAGATGAAAACAGGGAATTACAACAACAACAACAACAAGATTAATGTGTATTCAACATCATGTAGTTGCATCAAGCATGTGAGGAATGAAACAGTGCCATCTAATGGCATTAAGCTTCATTTCAAATGGTTTAGCTCAGCTTTTCTGATTACCTGAAAGGCAAAAATGTAATAAAATGGCATAATGGCAGCATCATGATCCACTTTTAACAATACTGTCACAAAGATTAAACATTGTTTTGCCATTTTAGATCATACTGAAAGCTGGATAAGGACATACCCATCTGTCAAAATGGAATAGCTATACTTTGTTCCCAGTTCTCGCTGTCTCATCCACTCTATTACATTCTGCAGAACTTGAGGAAATGTATCAGCTTTATCAACAATGTCCTAAAAGGACAGAAAAAACAAAAGTGAGAAACACTACCTTCAGAAAAAAAAAACAGCATGAAGTGTAAGAATTATATTGGTAAATAGGCACTCTCTAATCACTGACTAGGCTGGCTCCATAAAAATGTTTAGAAACAGATTACACATTAATATAAGCAATCAGTAAATCTTTTTAAACTGAAAAAAAAAGCACCACTTAAAGAGCCAACATCCAATGGCATCTATAAAGGTAATAAGGTTAATCAGCTGTTGAACTTGGAAAAAAAACTTTGAGCTCATTTCACAGGCTTCTGCTCAAGTCACTTGATCACAAGCCACTGCCATTGTAAGACTAAACCCTTAAGAATAAAAATCTTAGAAGAGGAACTGATGTAATTTGAAACGTGCTTTCCTCTGCTAAAGATTTCTACACATGGATTAAAATGTGAATGTTCTTCCCTACACCTAAGTAATCAACTTAGTGACTGGCAGAGAAGGGAACAAAAAAAGATTAAGAGAGTAAGCCTTACAGAACAATTACCACGAATTACCAGTTTGAAAACAACAACATCTCTTGTTTTCATATTTTTTTCCCAAATAAACAAACATGCAAATTACCTGAGTGATTCCTGTCAGATTTATGCAGAAGTTTGAAAGCTTGGGATTAATCTCTGGCTTCACATATTGCTGAAAGGTATCCTCCTGTGGTAAGAGAATTGAACACTCAACAGCAGCACACTATGTAGCCCACAAGACAACTTCTTTAGCTTGCCCACCTTTGAAAGGCAACAGTAGCTACTTTGTCCTGCTGGATGCCAAAAGGAATGTGTGCCTCCAGAGGCAGTATGAGCCTCCTCATGCTATCATGAGATTCCTCATGGTGTGGATGCCTGGCTTTCCAACTGGAACACATCCTTCCTCTCAGGCAGCAGGCACCAAAGTGCAGGGAAGTGGATGTAAGAGGGGAGAAAGACAGACCGCAATAAAGGGATTTGTGAAAAGGGGAGTGTGAGTAAGGAAAAAAGTGAGAGGCATGAACAAAGTTCAGTGGTTTTTTTTAGGCTGTGCCTCTAAAAGCTCACCTGTGATGGCCACACATCAGAGGCTGAGTCTGCCTCTAGATGCCAGTCCATCAGAGATAAAGACAACGACCTCACTCTGGGAAACTGAGCAGTGTGAGAGTGAAGAGTACATCCAAGTTTCAAGGAGAAAAGAAAGCCCCAAATCCCTGCTGCTATACACAACCTTTCGGACAGCCAAAAAAAAAAAATGCTGTCTCCTACAACTCTTAAAGGTAGTAAACAAATACTGGTCATCTGCACAATCCTCTTTCAGCAGTTAGTCAGCTACATACATGCAGCTACACTCTAATGTGGCATCAGTGATGACTGAAAATCCTCCTCTGAAAAGTTCCTGATAAATGAAACATCAGTCAGAGAAGCAGACACTGCCTCCATTTCACTGAGTCAGTTTCAGTTAGACAGCAAGCAGTTTTTCCAAAGCAAACTTGTACTGGAACAGAACACTTCAGGCTTCCAAATGCCTATTAAATTTTTAACATCAGCTTACACAATTTGTTGGGTACATTGTGGAAACAGTCTAGCCTGCCAAGAAGCAGAGTTCACTCAACCCCACTTTCTAGAGCCTCTGCATTAGACTCTTCTAGATTGCCTCACACAGGACAACAGAATCGTGTTTATGATGAATCTCTGGAGTCCTAGAAATAACTTTGTGAATCTTAAAGCAGGGAAAGAAAGGAGGGGGATGGCTGAAAACTGAAAGTCCCTCATCTCAGTAGAGGGAGTCAACAGCAGGAATATGATCTATGCCAGATGCTTTAAGAATAGAAAGAAAGTTTTGTTTGTAAAAGCTTTGTAAGACAGAGGACAGGTCTTTATGAAGAAAACAGAAGGAAAAAAAAAAAAAAAACTTTTTCAAACGAAGTTCAACATCAACCTAAACACTAATCCAGACTTTCTGAAGCCAAGAAGTTACAGAGAAGAACACCATACCAACTCAGTAATTACATCACTTACTATTTCCAGGGTATGTGTGTTTACTAAGACAATAGGAAACTCAATTATTTCATGTACGAATTCAGGTGGGTTGCCTTCTTCACATGTTGCTTCAAAGTCAACAACACAGATGTAGTCATAGTAGCTGTCTCCATTAATAGGTTCTTTCTGCATCAGCTTCTGTTTCTTATAGTAGTTCTTCAGTCTCTTTTTCAGCACATCTTTCACTCCTCTTAAAGAGACAAAGAAAGTGACAGGGATTACACTCTCATTCAACGAACTATTTCACCATCGTAGAACTGAAGCTACATTTAAAATCTGAAAGTTCATAATTTATTAACTTTATTTTGAACACCAGCACTTACAAAGTCTAAATTTACTATGCAGTTAGTACTCCATTACCTGAGATAATGCAGGGGCTGTGCTACTACCCTGAAAACGAGAAGATCTTGATAATATCAGTATCTAGGGACAGACCAGAAACACTGCAGTCACTTCCAGCTCAGCAAGACTCACAGCACAAACCTTTGCAAAGCCTTTATAGATTGCTCCTAGACAACCTCTTGCCCTGAAAATAGCACTGCTTCATCCCTATTTCCCTGTGCCCTCTGCCTGAACTGACCAATGCCTGAGATACTTCTGCATCAGTAGCACATATGATGCAGAATCCATCTATAATGCTCACATTGTCAATTTGTCTCAATCCAAATTTAAAACTGAGTTTGAGTAACTCAGTTAAAACAAAGAGTTCACTTGTCAGAAAAAAACTTCCTGGTCAAGACCCCACTTTCAGGAGGTTTGTGGCTAACACATAAATTCACAGCAGCAAATTATTGAAGTTACATAATGTATTTTTAATACAAGCATTGTAATATGCAAGTACAGCTTCTAGAACTACCACACACTGAACCACAGCTGAATAAACACAGAATTTATTTTTTAAATTACAATAGTAGGTGAAATCACAGAAGCCTCAGGAGCTACTTGTTGCAGGTGGTATTATCAGAAAAGCAGCCCGCTGATTCACAGAGCAAAGCTGGAATCAGACTCCTAACCCTGCATTTGAGAACATTGGTCTCTCCTACAAATACAGACTCTCCACAATTGCTTAATAATCTTATTTAATTTTAAGTGACCAGTTCATTCAAAGCTGAAACAGTACAGGAGCTGCTGGAGGGGGAAAATTACCCTTTTCTTCATCAAACCTATAAAAGAAGTTGAAAGAGGAGATGACCTGCTACCAAAATAAACTCAAGGGAAAGGAGAGAGTGGGGCAATCTGCTCAATTCACTAGATTAGAGGTGATGCACTCTTTGTTTACAAGTAAGACAAATTTTGATCAACTTAATTGAACATAGTAACAAAAGAAATCTAACTTAGCTCAAAGAAAAATTTAAAACTTTCTGCATTTACAACTGAATAAAAAACACAAACAGAATATCAGTCACTTATGAGGAAACAAAAACCATGTAATCTACTATTTGATATATGCTTTTTATTTTTGAATCAAAATAATTGCTGGATAGCTGTAGAAATCTAACCCCTTTCTTAAAAGTTTTATCAGGTAACAATACTTTTTTGTTTTCCTCCCAAGGAGTCAATTCATTTAGCCAAAGAAGGGATTAAAAAGAAAAAATTGCAGCCAGAACACCTGCAGATAAATGAGGCAGAGGTGGCAGGCTGCACTTCCCATCCACACCATTTTTTTTTCTTTTACACTGTTAAACTCCGTTTCATTTTTTTTTCTTCTTTTTTTCTTTCTCCTCTACAGTCTTCTTCTCTAGAAAGCTAAACTTCTCTGCAGTTACATATTAAAAAACATATTACATAAACCTGCAGTTACATATTCTTTCTTTTTTTTTTCCAGCTGAGACAGCATACATTTCTGATAACACATTAAGCAGTATCACATGCACTAATCCTATAACAAAAGCTGCAAGGCTGCACGTAAAACAAGCGGTGTTTGGTGGCTTTCAATTTGTGCTGTATTTTTAAGCTTTAAAATAATCATCCCTGTCTCTCTACTGTAATTAAAAGAACAATCAGCCTAACCTGGTTTCAAGCTTGAACTCTGCAAGTTTACTTCTGAGCTCCTCTCGGGTCATTCTGTTGATATAACCATTGGTCATAGAAATTTCTTTGTAAATTGGATCACTGAAGTCATTCAAACAGGCAGCTGTGTTTTTTCCATTAGTTTCTTCATCACTTATCCTACAATGATGCCTACCCTAGGAGAAAGAGAAACCCCAAGGTCACTCAAGCAGGTGAAAACAATAAGCCAGAACATTAACTTTTACACCTGTGATCAAATGGAGTGAACCAGCTCATAGACAGGTGAGAAAATGAATACTGAAACCAGCTCCGAACACTTGTTTCCTCGCTTTCATGAAAATCAACCAACAGAAAGGAGGGATAGTGATGCTCGTGTCTGAAGTCATGCCAGAGAGCAGCTCCAAGAGACAAAAGCTGAATGGACGTTCCACTTTCACCAGAAAAGGGGAGTTTTCTGGGATGAGCTGTTAAAACCCTGGTGGGCAGCAATAGATTTCTCTTCATAGAATCATAGAATTGTCTGGGTTGGAAGGGACCTCAGAGATCATCAAGTCCAACCCTTGACCCACTGGAGCAGCTGCTAGACCATGGCACTGAGTGCCACATCCAGTCTCTTTTTAAATATCTCCAGGGATGGAGAATCCACCACTTCACTGTAAAGTCCATTCCAATGTCTGATCACCCTCTCCATAAAGAAATTCTTTCTAATATTCAACCTAAACTTCCCCTGGCACAACTTAAGTCCATCCCCTCGTCTTGCTGATAGTTGCCTGGGAAAAGAGCCCAACCCCCCCTGGCTCCAGCCTCCTTTCAGGGAGTTGTAGAGAGCGATGAGGTCTCCCCTGAGCCTCCTCTTCTCCAGGCTGAACACCCCCAGCTCCCTCAGCCTCTCCTCACAGGACTTGTGCTGGATCCCTTCACCAGCCTGGTTGCCCTCCTTTGGACCTGCTCCAGGACCTCAATCTCCTTCCTGAACTGAGGGGCCCAGAACTGGACACAGGACTCGAGCTGTGGCCTCACCAGGGCTGAGTACAGGGGCAGAATCCCTTCCCTGGACCTGCTGGCCACGCTGTTCCTGATCCAGGCCAGGATGCCATTGGCCTTCTTGGCCACCTGGGCACACTGCTGGCTCCTGTTCAGCTTCCTGTCAATCCAGACTCCCAGGTCCCTCTCTGCCTGGCTGCTCTCAGCCACTCTGTGCCCAGCCTGGAGCTCCCCATGGGGTTGTTGTGGCCAAAGTGCAGGACCCGGCACTTGGCCGTGTTGAACCTCATGGTACCTTTGGTACCTTGATTAACCACAACCTATAGAGACAGACAGACGGGCGCCCAACGCTGTGTAAAACAAACAAAACTCTAACTTAAGGGGAGAAGCTAAAGGCACTTTTAACTCCAGGCGCTTATCTGCGGCCTCGGTGGGGCGAGCACACAAACTCCCCGAGAGCCGCCGGGGCCTCCCGGGCGCAGAGGGACGGCCCCATGGCACTGCAGGCACCCCCTCGGTAACGCGGCACTCGGCCCCGCCAGACCGGCCTCGCCCCGCGACGAAGCGCGGCCTGAGCCGAACCGGTAACGGCACCGCCACAACCGGGGCGGCCTCTGCGCATGCGCCGGGGAGCGCGGGTAAGGGGGCTGTGCGTGTAAGGGAGGGGTAGCGAAGGTCCGGGGATGCGGGCGTCTGCCCGGCGTGTCCGGTCCGACCCGGTACCTCCTACCGCCCAGTGCACTCACCGGCGGGCAGGCTGCAGACGCCGGCGCCTCGGGGGGAGCTGCCCGCGGGCGGTTCTCCTTCCGCTCCTCCATGGCGGCGGCCGTTGCGGGGCGGGCAGAGCGCGGGGCCCGCCCCTGGGCGGAGGGCAGCCCCGCTGCCGCCTCAAGCCGCCGCCCTCCCGGTACCCGGGCTGTCTGCGCTTCCTGAGGCACCCGGGGCTGCTCGGCACCCACCCCGGCTTCCTGCTTACCCGTGCGGGGTGAAAAAACTGTCGTGGGCGTGTGCCACGCGTGGCAGAGCTGCCTCAGCGCTGCCTGTGCCGGCGGGATCGGCAGCCCCCGGCCTCATGCTCCTGATACCGTTCCTCCTGAGCTTTTGCTGAGCAGCCTCCCGGTTTTGGGGTCACGGCAGCTATCTGGAAGGAAGCTCTGGCCATGCTGTGGGAAAAACGCACTGGACAGACGTTCCTCTCCTGACTTCGCCAGCAGCATCCTAACCAGGGATCTGGGACACCCATAGGGTGGGGATGACCAGGTCCTGGCTACGGGAACAATTCAGATAGCTCCTAATTCTTCCCTCTCCAGGGAAGCTGCCTCATGCTCTTACCCATATTATCCCTTAATCTGCAGCCAGCAAGAGGCGGGGTGTGGGGTGGATGGCACCAGACATGTGGGAGCTTTCAGGGTCTTCTCATCCCAAAGGTGAAGGCAAAGAGAGGATGCCCCTCCACCCATCATGAACCAGCCGATTTTCTGCTGGTGCTTTCCCCAGCCTTGGAATGCAGTCCAGGCACATCCTTGGAGATTTCCCTTCTGTCCCCGTGTGGCTCCCACCTCACCGATGCAAACACACCACCATCTCCACATCTGGCAGCCCCCAAGAGCCTGGCATCACTTATCATAGAATCCTAGGGGTTGGAAGGGACCTCGAAAGATCATCTAGTCCAACCCCCCCTGCCAGAGCAGGGCCACCTAGAGTACATCGCCCAGGAACGTGTCCAGGCGGGTTTTGAATGTCTCCAGTGAAGGAGACTCCACAACCCCCCTGGGCAGCCTGTTCCAGGGCTCTGTCACCCTTACAGTAAAAAAATTTTTTTCTGATATTCAACTTGAACCTCCTATGCTCCAATTTACATCCATTATCCCTTGTCCTATCACTGGTCACCACTGAGAAAAGCCTAACTCCGTCTCCCTGGCACTCACCCCTTACATATTTGAAAACATTGATGAGGTCACCCCTCAGTCTCCTTTTCTCCAAACTAAAGAGACCCAGCTCCCTCAGCCTTTCCTCATAAGGGAGATGTTCCACTCCCTTAATCATCCTTGTGGCTCTGCGCTGGACTCTTTCAAGCACTTCCCTGTCCTTCTTGAACTGAGGGGCCCAGAACTGGACACAATACTCCAGGTGCGGCCTCACCAATGCAGAATAGAGGGGGAGGAGAACCTCTCTTGACCTACTGACCACCCCCTTTCTAATGCACCCCAGGATGCCATTGGCCTTCTTGGCCACAAGGGCACATTGCTGGCTCATGGTCATCTTCTTGTCTACCAGGACCCCCAGGTCTCTTTCACCTACACTGCTCTCCACCTGCCTTGCCACCTGCCCAAAGCCTTGCCTCCTGTCTTACTCCAGCACACCAGTCAGGGTCTTGTTGAAGGTAAAACCATCCTGTCCCCAAGGCCTGCCGTGCAGCATTGCCATGTTCATTTTGGTTAACACATTTTGGTCTCATCTCCTCCGAATCAGGGAGGTAATGGAAGTGATGTCACATACAGCTTCTTGGGGTTGTATGGGGGGGTGGAGGAAGTAACTTGCTCTCTACTTTTAATGCACCCTCCTGGTCCTGCTGCTGCTAACATGCATGTTGGCAAGCAGAGGGCTAGCAGTCTTACTGCACTCACCTCTGAACATGGCACTTGAGCAGGGCTCACAGGGAACCAATCTTTCCAAGGAAACAAACAACATAGTACCAGTGAGAACCAGCGAGGTGGCCTCACAAACCCACAAAACACCTTAAGAACCACAGGGAAAAAGCCATCCCCCCTTGCTGAAGCAGGCAATGGTTCACAGACAAGTCATTGGAAGAGCAAAAACAAAGCAAACAGCCAGGCCTCTCCTTGAGACTGAGATCACTTTTATTTTCAGTTGTTTTGACGAGGACTTGTGGGCAAGTGTGGGTGTGGTGTGTGTGCGTCTGGGCATGCATGTGTGTGTGTGTGTGTGCAGAGTCCTGCCCAGTTACATGAATTCCTGCAAGTACAGTCCATGAACTGAGCCCTGAAGCGTGTGATGAGTGCTACACAGAGGCCCACTTGCTTGCCTCTTCTTGTGCTTACTGCAGTGCAGCATCTCCCCCTCCTTGCACTGCCATTCTGAGGATGCCAGGCCAAGATCTCATTCAAAGGGTGCAGGAGCTGAGCTCCAGAATCTGGAGTGAGCCAGTGGGTTTTCACCTCACTTAGTGAGCTCCTAAATACCATATGCAGTTCCCTTTAACTCAACTGGGTCTGTCTCTTCAGTGAGGAACACCTACTGCCCTGACAAGTTTTAACCATTTCAGAGGTATAAAGGGGAAGGGAACAAGCTCCCCATGTAAGCTCAGGTGCTGCATCACAGCCAAGTGCATCCTGAGTTCCTGGGAAAGCAGCACCCAAATGCACTGTTGAGTTTTCACAGCCACCGTAGAACTGTAGCATGTGGGGATGTCACAAGGGAGATAATCTGTGCTTCCACTGCCTCCAGTCTCTTCCGTCTGGTTTGGAATACCATCAAGGCAGGTTAAACCCCAATCTGGTCTCTATGTCTGTTTTACCTTTAAAGCTGAATCCCCCCAGCTCAGAGCAGAGGCAGAATGCAGAAAGAACAGCTCTGCCACTAAAGGAGACAAGTCAGACACATCCTGGCCCCATGGCAGTTGGAAACAATCCTGTTTCTCTGCCAGTTCTGCCTTTAGCACAGCTAAAGCAGAGGTGTCCCATCACCTGGGACCCTCTGCAGCTGCCAAAGACCTCCAAGTATCCCTGCATGCCTAAAGATGAGCTAGATGTGTAGCACAACCCCTGACTCTACTTCCACAGATCTGTGATTCTATGATCTGTGCACTGCTTAGGGACATGCAATTTCTCACATTACACAGACCCAGCAGAAGGCAAAGGTGCTGTCCTGGGAGTTTCACTTGGACGGATGCAGGTTTGAATCCCAGGTTTTGCTTCAGAGCATAACACAGGGTACTCAAGGACACGTTCCAGGTGCTGAAAATCCTGCAGAGCAAAGCATCTAGCCAGTTTTGCTTCAAAATCTGTCTGCACCAGATTCAGGAGGAAATCAACTGGTCAACAAACAAGGGGTCTGTAAACCAATAAGCACAACTGCTTTTTGAACAAAGTAGGCATCCAGTACCAGGAGATTCTCCTCCTATTCCAAGGGGTTAAATTCACTGTCAGCTCCATTGGGTAGACAATTGATGCCCCAGTCCTTTCTGCTCTCTTCATATACCTTCAGTAATGGCTGCAGGGTGCTCCACAGAGGCCTTAGTCATTTCTAACAGTTCAGTAAATCTCCAAGCAGGGACAAGAACAGTAATACAATACATGCTCTGAACTCGGGCATCTCTGCTCTTTGGGCACTGCTTTCAAGCCCTCTTTCCTTGTGACTTGACTCACAGAAAGTGACAAGATACTTCAAAAATATGGGGCCCTCATCCCTGGGGCTCAGGGATGTTAAGTGGGGTCTAACAGGCAGGAGCTCAGTAAAGGGACACTGTGTGCAGAAGACTCCAGGATGCATCCTTAGAAGAGAGTGACAGCAAAATCAAAAGAACTATCAGCCACTTGGCTTGGTTCTCCTGCACAGATCTCCCACCTGGCAGTTGCAAAGGGGAGACATTTGTGAACTGCATAGAAAATTAAATGGCTTTTGCATATTAAAAAAATACAGATGAAAACACAGTTACACCAGTTACTCAACAGTGGGCGGATGAGTGATCACCATTTCATATCAAAAAGACCCAACTCGACTGCTTTCCATACTGCCACACTCCCAGTGTTACAGCTTCAGTGCCTGCAGCAGATGGAGTGCCTGCAAAGCCAGGTATGTGCTCCCACCAAGCTGGCATGCCCTGGCAGGAGGGTTGTGGTCCCAAGTAGCAGGCTGTAGGACATCTGCTCTATCCTCTTGCTCCTCATACATCCCAGACCACATGGGCACACTGGGTCACAGGCCTCCGGCTGGAAAAGGATTCCACTTTGTGGTTTCTTTACAATGTGGTCTCCACATGTCACAGCAGCAAATTGCTAGTTTCTTCCTATGGAGAATGGAAAGAGAGAGGTGAGTAGCAGCCAAGAGCAGACAAGGCTGCCCAGCACAAGAGGTGACAGTAGGGCATGCTCTAACCTAAGCTCTGACTACACCAGGGCCTTTCCTGTCTCCCAAGCAGCAAGGTTCTGACCAAAGCAGCTTCCTTGCACTATTCCCAACACCAAAGATCTCACCTCTTTTCCACTCCCCCCAGCCACCCATTTCTAGCCCCCAATTTATTTACAGCAATGAAGAAGCACAATCAATTAATGTTTCTCACTGACATAAAAAAGGTTCACAGGCATACTGCTGGAGGTGGCAACTCAACATGTGAAATCTGAGCCCAAGCTCTCTCTCCATCTGGAATGGTACCCTGAAGAGACACAAAGCTGACTGATCTGCCAACTTTTATTTGGCAGCTTTCCCCTCTGAAGTGAGGCACAATGGCTTGATTTCTTCCACCTGGCCCCTGCAATCTCCTACTAGAGTGTATTCTGCCCTGCATTTTCCAGTGTTAAGTTCCTGCCAAAGGGGCTATTTGCAGCCCTGCCCACCAAGCTGGTATCTGAAGGACCAGAAGACAGAGGAACTGTGCAGCAGGTCCCAGCAGGATTCGTGTCACTGTCTTGCACTAGTTGCAGGCCTAGCCAGCCTGTGTTCTGGCAGGGACTGCCTGCCAAGCAGTATCACACATTCCAGGTTTGAAAAAGGGCCTCTGCCCCATGTCTGCCATCACAGCCCCAAGAGTTAAGAGCTGTACAATGACAGAAAATTTTAAATCCCTCATCTCTAGGACCTCCACCAGCATCTGATGAAGGCATCCTGGCCCTGAAAATGCCTGCCTCCTATTTGGTTTACACTGTATTTAATATCTGCATGGAGCAGGACTTCCATATTCCAGTTATCAGGGCTCAGCTGTGAGGCACAAGCTGACAACAACATCTTAGAAGTCCTGAAAACCACCTAGTCAGGAGAGAAACCAGCTGTGGTGTCAGTGCTCAGCCTGCCCCTTTCCACATCTGGCCCAGGGAAAAATGGCTGCCCACAAAGTACAGCTGCCAGGGACAGTATGAGGGCATCAGGGCCAGTTTGTAGAACACAGCCACATGCTGCTGCACTTGATTTCCACACAAGGATGCCTGTGTAGCTTTGCTAGGAGGAGGACCCAGCTCTAGGTCTCTGGTGGCCATGATGCATGGAAAGTACCACAGTGACAACTCCAAGAGCATCCAGATGTGGCAAAAATGTGAGCTCTTGAGGGCTAGAGATAAGGAAGACCTGGCAGGTGTTGGGGCACACCAATTGCCCTTCTTCAGCCCCCGTGTGATTACAGTTCACCCTCACTGCTGCATGGCACTGCTTATGCACAATGCAGGAAACATTTCCCAGCCTGCCAGCCACCACTCAAGCCTTATGTGTGGGACACAGCCAACTGTTCTGCAGCCAAACAATTTTAGAGGCTTCACAATATCAACCCCATCCCCAGCAAAGTGTTGGCCAGCTGCCACAAAACTCACTTGTCCAGGAACAAGTCCAGGGGATCCCGCTACAGCTCACATCAAGAAACTTTCTTCCAAGCAGGTCTGAATTAAATGGTACCAAGAACATTTTTACATTCATCATGAGATCCAAATGGGTTTTCAACACGTGATCAATGGGTCCACAGAATCCTATTCCCCAGTGCTTCCCCTCTGGCCAGTGGCTCTGCCACCTGCAGCAATCATTTTGCTTCATGCCTTGTTGTTGTCCTCCACCTTCAGGTGACTGCCTCCACTCCAGCCCCCAGGCCCCCACCTGGGAGCTGCCCCTGCCCCACAGCTTTTCAGAGTCCAAAGTCCCATCGATCCCTGTTAGCATGCAACTCCACAACTGGAGAGATGGGAGCACTGCAGAGCATCAGCCATGTTCTGCCCGGTGGAAAACCTTTGGCACCAGCACTGATGATTTATCTGGAAAAAATAAAAGAAAAAGTAATGTAGCAGGAGCAGCAGGCTTCATAATGCTTCTGATGAGTAACCCGAGATGCAATTTTCCACTAGCCTTCTAAATAAGGAGGGTGAGGTCTTTAAAAGTAACACAGGCCTTTTTGAGAACAGAAGTTTCTTGCCAGCAGAGTGACTGAAACTGGGACACAGATGCTGTGGAAGGCAGGCTGGAGGACAGGACTGGACAAGTGCACAGGCTTAGACTGACAGCACAGTACAACCAAAGTTGGAACATCAGGTTAGAAGTATTTTGTGCCAAACACACACAGAAGGACAAAATCAACAATCATGACCTGTGGCTCTGTACTAGGGCACCTTCTTTTTTTTCTTGCCCCAAGTGGGCATTTCAACTTCACACACAGCTCAACAGTCGACCATCACCAAAGCTATTTGCCAGCAGGGTGAACATATTTTGGGATGGCAGAGTACTGAACAGAGAGAACAGCTTCCAGTTTCAGAGCCTGAAGCGAAATTAACAGCCATTCATATCCACCATGCACCAGCAAGACACTCAACTTGCTCCTCCAAGCTTCCTGACAAACTCCCCTCCAAGGAAAGCAGGCCACAGCTTCATTTCTATTCTGCAAGAAAAGTTATGCATCAAAAGGCCACAGCACTGCCAGTTTTCATGAGTGCTGTTCCATATTTGTTCCCACCACAACACAGCTCTATTTTCTAAGCACATCCCCACCCTGTGGAATGAAGGATGTGTAAGCTATTGATACAGAAAAGGCCAGGGCTTCTGTCTAGATGGATCTCACCGAGTTGGACAACTGGGATAACAACAGTTCTGTGAAATTCAACACAGAGCCTTGCACCCAGAACAAGGCAACTCCATGTACCACCACAGCCTGGAGTCCAGCTGGCTTGGAATCTGGTGGAGAACACTTTGAACACAAGCCAGCAGAACCTCTTCACAGCAATGACAGCTAAGCTGTAATAAGGGAGACTCAGAGGGGACAGAAGAAAAAAAGTTCTACCCCAGAAGAACGGTGTAACTCAAAAGTCCAGAGAGGTGGTGGTACCTCCATTCTTAGACATCAACCATTACCTATACAAGGTTCCAAGCAACCTGACCCAGGTGTGAAGGTGGCCCTGCTAGAAGCAGGGGTTGTACAGAGACCTCCTAAAGTCCCATCCCACTTGAAACTGGCCGTGATTGTATTTTCTCCAGTTCTGTCCTGACTGCTGTGTGTCTTGCATCTCCCACCATGCAGCTCAGTAAACACCTCAACTCATTTTACTCTATCATTTGAGTGGGCTGTCTACACCCACAAATAATTAGAAGTGTCTCCAGGCTATGGGGCTGCTGCCTTCCAGAAAAAAAATGCTAGTGTTTCACGTGGGCTTTCTGGTGTCTACTGACAGGGGGATGGGGGCCTGTTTTCAGATCTCACTTGGAACAAGGGCTGATCACAGTAGGAGTGGGGGGGTAAACCAAGGCAACATTAACTCGCTCGCTGCCGTTCTTGGGACAGATGATCTCCGCCAGTCCCTCTGGTCTCGGCTGACTCAGCAGTTCTCCTGTAAATAAGAGAATGAAAACATTTAAACATTGGCAAGGCAGTTTCTGCAGTTTTTGTTTTTAGCATGTCCTTTCCTTCCCCAAGCAAACATCTGTGATCAATGTGAGTGAGCACTGGAAATAGGTTTACTGGTCCTGCAAGCTAACCAAGTCTTGTCCGTGTAACCATGGTGAATGTCCTGGTGATTGCAGCTTGGAGACATGCTGCTCCTCACAAATTTAACATCTGCCATCTTTCCTGTCTCTGCTTTGAATCACTGCACACAGACTTGAGAGCTACTTGGGGATTCATAACATCTAAATGGAGCCTAATGAGATGGAGGCTTTAAGAGTAGGTGTTTTAATCAGGCTTTGGGGGCAGCCGAGCTCCAGAAATTCACCTTCAATCACCATGAAAGGGAAGAGTCTGATCTGGTAACATCAGCAGCATAATTGGCAGACAGAGAGACAAAGCTACAGATACAAGCCTTATTATTCACATCTGCATACTACAGCCACCCATGCCTGCAAAGATACCCAAAAAGCATCTGTCTTTCAGTTCTAGCAGAAGGATGCCACAAGGAACCTGCCAAGACCGCCTTCTTTGGCACGAACCAGAAAGAAGATGCTTTGAAAGCAGTGCTATAGACATGATTTTTGCATTACTTGAGTATTTCTCCTCTAAGAAATTCTCGGGAGGGCCTCAAACCAGCCACAGACAAGTGTGCTTGACCTTTTCTAAACCTGTATGTTACCTCCTGTTCTGGCCCTGAGCAACCCTGACCATTGCAGCTGTCCAGCCCTTGCTCTGGTACTGTGGTTTCTGAGCTGGAGGTACCTCAGAGTTGGAGAGAGCCTGCTGTTCTGCAAGGGCTGGCCAACTGCAGGGTGCCTCTTTTAGCTGCCAGAGCAATATTTAGAAACAGGTAAAACATACTGGAGAGGATTCCTTAAAGCCCCTCTCCCAAGGCACGCTTGCCACAGCTGCCATGGGACTGCTGCTGTGTCCTGTCAGGGTTCTATGCCACACTATACTCTGCTGAGCATGCAGAGCCTGGCTCCCAGCTGTCAGCTCTTCCCTAAAGAGGGCAACACCAGCTCTCCAAGTCAGCAGGGCAAGGGGGTCTCCACCACATGGTATCCCTCTGCTAAATGAGTTGTGTCAGCTCCATGGTTCAAGTACCAAGTTGGCAGCTCCCCACGCTTGCAGCATGCAGTCCAGGGCAAGATGCAGCTTAGCACAGTGAAAGGGGAAGACAGGTGCTGAAATGTGCCCAGCTCTGAGAAACACTTCCCCAACAGCTCCCTCAGAACAACTCAAGTTTCCTCCTGGCTCTACTCTGCACATGACTGGTCCCAGCAGGGCAGAATCCCCAGCCATCAACATGCCACCTCCTCTGCAGAGTCCAGACACCTAACAACACCAGAAGCATCTCTTGATACCAGTCTGGCAGCATCCACCCCCAACAAAGCATCAATAATTCTGCTAAATGTGCCCACACCAGTGCTTCATAGCCCTAAGACACCAGGCCACAGTGGCTTCCTTTACAGAGGCTGCAGTCACAGGTCCACACAAAACTCTGTACCCATCAACCAAGCAGCTACCCTGAGCTGTCCACACGTCCACTGAAATGCTCTACAGACAGATAGTCCTTGGACTCTCCTATTTTGAAACACTCTTGCAATAAATTCTTCTGCTGTTGAACAAAGAGCATCAGAAAAAACATCTCCCTGTGTCTAGCGTGATTGCCAGGTCTCCAGAGAAAACCAGAAAAGAAATCATGCTTCAAAGAGGCACTGACCAGCCTGGGCAGCAATGGTCCAACAATCAGCCCCATCATGCCTGAAGCCCCCCAAATACTGCTCTCCTCCTCACACTGTTTCCCATCTCACTTCAATGAAAAACATCTAAAACTTGTTTTTTTCCAAAGCAAGAACACAGCACTTGGTATCATAAAAGCGGAGGGAGGGTCTTGGCAGAGAACAAGAACACACACAATTCCTTTTGAGAGACACCCCACCTCTGGGGCCAGTAATTCCTGTTTGCCCCCATGGTCTGCAACGTGAATTCCTATTTGGTTTGAATATCTGCTCTCGTCTCACACCCACACTCAAACCTGAAGTGGCAGAGCAGCTTTTAAGCTACTCAGACTTGTCTCCCAAAACAGAAGAATCGTGATGGTATTTGCAATTCAAAGTAAGATCTGCAAGGCAGCGTCCTCAATTACTGAGCTGTCACACACTGAAAGCACTGCATCCCCTCAAGCACATACACCACAGGGCTCCCACATCCCAGTGATTCCCATGTTTCCAACCTCAGGCTGACTTCCAGACTGCAGTATTGCTAATAGATCTGAAAACACTGGTTCTGAAAGGTGAGTCATAAAATCAAGTGCAATATTCTGTGCTTTAAAGACAGGTATAATAAATTCATTAGATCTTAAATCAGGGGGGTGCAATAAGATTGGTCTACCTGCTTGAGCATTCACTCCCATTCCCAATTCAGGAATCTTTTAGAGAGATTTCTCAAGCAGAGGAGGTTGTTGCAGGGTGAAATAGATGCCTGATTTTCAGGTAAACATCCTCCCACAGCTCTTCAGTCCACTCTCCTTTTCTTTAAGGCTTTACCTTTCCCTCTAGGTTGCCTTGGGGATGAAACTCACTTTATTCTGTCCCCAGCCTGATCTACATCTTTTCCAGCCCCACTTCCATTTCCTGCTGACATACACATTCTTCCCCAGAAAAGACTTAGCCAGATGATCTGGCTAATCACAGTTACTCCACCATGCACCAAGTGGGCAGAAGGTCATCTGTGCATCCTCCCCATTCCTTCCCCTCCTAGCTAAGGGATGCTCCACTGTGCCCCCAACATAGCATTCTTGTCCCTTTGTTTTTGCTACCTGCTCATCTTTGAGGAACAAACTCATCCCACTACTAAACCAGGGATAACCATCTAAATTCTTCATTTCAAATCACTGCTTAATAAAACACTGCTTGGACACAACTCTCTGGGCCCAGAATCTCTTGGAGTTTTCAGAAACCTCATGTTTCTACTCAGAAATTATTCAAACTGCAGGAGATGAGAAATAAAAATCTTCAGGGCTGTGGCTGGGTGGGAAAGAAGAGATAAAATGAAGCACTTCACTGATACAAAAGAAAAAGCTAAATGCTTGGCTTAGGGTGGTATGGGATGTAGCTGGAGCAGCCCATGTTTGCAGCACTTGTTCTGGCCCTACATACAGACTACCCAGTCTATATTTTGATTGCACATTCCTTCATAAGCATGTCACAAATTTTACTGGAAAACTCAGTTCCGGCTGCCCCCTCCAAAAGGTTGCCCTAAATAGCATACACACAAACCACAAAGCTTATCCTAGTCTTGACATGGCCTTGGTTTTAATGTTAACTTCCACAGAAGCCACTAAGGTTTTAACCAAGGCTCCAACTACTTAGCCTTAATGCTAAAGACCAGTGCAGTTGAGTTTTTGCAGAACAATTCCATCTTCTGACAGACAAATCTGCATCACTAAAATTATTCAGCCAATTCAGGAGCGTAAGCCCTACTTGCAAAGACACTTTAATGCTTGCTGACCAAGGCCTGATTTTTACATGCATCCAAGTCCCAGATCAGGTGACAGCAGAGAGGCTTTTACCCAAGTCTGGTTAAAAGCACCTGCAAACAGACAGCTTTAAAAGATGCTTCTTACATGCCTTTCAATTTAAAATGGCAGGAATGATGCAAATGAGTGACATCTGTTCTGTGGCCACCCCACTGGCATTTTGGCACCCAACAGCTCTCCACAACTGGGGAAAATGTGCTGTAGAACAAGCTAAGGCTGAGACACAAACTGAGACCCTGCCATGGTCAGTTTTAGCTGCAGCATAAACTGGTTTGTAAACTCCCCCAAGCAGATGGGCTAAGCAAGTCATCCCACCTGCACCATGTAAAAGAAACCTCCTACACCTGAGCAGTCACAGGCAAAGGTAAGAACAAACTTCCTCTCAGCATTAACCAGCTCACCTGAAGCAGGTATTTCTACAGCAGCAGGATGTTCTCCATTGCCACTACGTTACCCCAGAAGAGAAGCAGGCACAGCTAACTTTGATCTTCATGCTCTGGGTTCCCAGGCCAGGCCAGTGCCTGCAGCCCCTGAGGATAGCTGTGTATGCCAGAGCTCAACCATCTATCACACCTCAGTGCATGAGGAAGACATTTCTACTGCCATATATGTCAGAAAAATATCAGGCTACATGTCTTGGTTAAATACACACTTAGGCACATTATTCCTTTTTGGCCTTCGTTTACTGTGATCTGGGGAGGGATGCCTCCACTGGATCCCATGCCAGCAATCAGAGCCATGCCTGCTGCACTGCACACTTCACTGGCCTTTAGGAAATACCCATGAAATGCCAGACATCCATGACAAATCAGAGAGTTAGGAGGGAGGCTGACAGCAAGAAAAGCAAGTACTTGCAAGAGGGTTTGGTTTCTCCATGCTGGCAGCCAGGCAAGGCCAGCTGTAAGCCTACTCAGCTGCCCAACAGAGAGAAAGGGGTTTATTCCACACAGAGTAGAATCCCCCTCCCAGACCATTTGCCTTCACACAGTTCCCACTGCCATGGCTGTGCTAAGTGGCATGAGGCTCCTTGTTCACAGAATTGCAGAAAGTTAGGGGTTGGAAGGAACCTTAAAAGATCACTGAGACCAACCCCCCTGCCAGAGCAGGGTCACCTACAGGAGGTCACACAGGAATGTGTCCAGGTGGGATTTGAATGTCTCCAGATCCTGTTCCAGTGCTCTGCAACCCTCACAGTGAGAAAGTTCTTCCTTATATTTATGTGGAACTTCCTATGCTTCAGCTTGCACCCATTGCCTCTTGTCCTATCACTGGACATCACTAAGAGCCTGGCACCATCCTCCTGGCTCTCTCCCTTTACATATTTATAAACATTAATGAGGTCACCCCTCATTCTCCTCTTCTCCAAGCTGCAGAGCCCCAGCTCCCTCAGCCTTTCCTCATCAGGGAGATGTTCCCCTCCCTTCATCATCTTGGTCACTCTGTGCTGGACTCTTTCAAGCAGTTCCCTGTCCTTCTGGAACTGAGGGGCCCAGAACCTGTCAATGACCTGCAGCAAAGGCACAGGGGAGAGAGACTCTGCTTGGGCCCGCCATGCCATCTCCTTTCTCTCAGAACTCCCTGGAGAAGATATTTGTACAGCATCAGCCTGATGGTGTATCTCATTTTCACACTGTCATTGATGGTGTATCTCACTTTCACACTGTCATTCCTGCTCTCAGGAACTGGGCTTGACTGGGACAGCCAGTAAGCAGTGGATGAGCAGGACCCTGGCCCTAGCTCTGCAGTGCTGCTTCTCTCCAGCCTAAGTGGGACCTTGAAGATACATCACTGATGCCTTCAGACAGAGGCATGGGACAAACCCAAGCTTTTCCTACATTCTGCCCTGCCTCAGCACTGACCCAACTCAACCTCCACCCCATCCCCCAGAGCTGCCCCAACCACATTCCCACTGTTTTTTTCAGTCCAGCTGCTTGTTTTCCCTCCTACCCCAAATCCCTCCTCAGTCTCCCTCCTTGCTTCACTTCCCTGTCTTGCCCTTCAGACACCAAACATTGTGAGTGGGACTGGCAGGAGACAGACTTCACATCTCAGCCTCACCTGCCTTTTTGACAAGCCTCTGGTGACTAATCCTTGCTCATGACATGTCTCAGCATGGCACCCAGCAGTCATCACTTCAGAAAAATAGAGAATTAAACACTGAAACACTGCCTGTGTACCAAAAGCATGTGTCCCATGCTCAGTCTGCAACAGCAGTCAGAAAGCAGAGCTCACAAGAGACCCCCAGATCCAGTGACACCCCTCTGCTTTGCATGCAGTCCCACCCTCTTTCATCTATACAACTGCAAAGAGATCATCAGTGTTGGAGAAGCTACAGCTTCTCTGCCTGGCTGTTGGCTCTTTTGGGGTTGAACAGCTGGAGCAGTTGCTCAATTACATCAAACCTATCACAGAGGCAGGATGAGTGGGGTAACCACAGGTACAGATTTCCCCCTCTGTTGTAACCACAGGCAAAACCCCCACATATTGGCACTTCGCAGCTGGATCTACAGATAAGAAATCTGCCAGGAGTCTTGGCAGAAGGAGAGGGAAGATGATGGTGTCTCACACCAAACCTATTTCTACTCCATGCCACTTACATCTTGTTTTCACCACTTTCTGCTTGGAGGAAATAAATTAGTTGCTTCCTGCAAATGTTGCTGTGCATGAGACACGAGCTTGTTCTCAAGCACTGTGCACAAAAATATTGCTCTTTACTGGTATGAATTTTTAACATTGTCCTCACAGCAATGCCTGAGTGTCACGCACAGAAATATTCTCAGGAAGTTAGAACTCTGCATTTTCCTTGATTTATTTCTGCAGTCCTGAGCGACCTTCTCTACTTGCTCTGCTTGCAGCAGAGAGCTGGATAGAGATCTCCAAGTTAGGACTTAATTTTCTTCTCACTGGAGGCTGCTCTCCTGGCTGCAAACACAGCAAAAATAGAGAAACTGAAAGCAGAGACACTACAAAAGAGAGTAGAACAGGGTGAAATCCACATTTTGAACAGAAAGTTTGAAAGCCTCACACTGCACTCATAGTTAAAGGTAAAACTAGCAAACAAAACCAACAAATTCTGGAAATGTGGAGTGGGAAAGGCAGCCAGTTGCAGGGCAAAGGAGATGAGTCTCCAAAATCACAAGCTGAGAGCACAGAGAAAAAGACGTACACTGAGAGTAAAGAGGAGAGTTAAAGCTTTCCAAAATATGCAAAGGAACTGATGGCAATTTGCCATTTCTCTTTTGAAGGGATCAAACCCTAAAATGTCAGCTTCCCCAACCATGGAGCAGCCTCCTGTGAGTGCCCAGCTCCACTCCAGAGCATCACAACTGCCAGCAGGGTAGGCTCAGCCTTGGAGCTGCTGGCTACCCAAGACCAGAGAGCTTTCCAGCTATTGCATTCACAGAACCAGCTGCCTCTCGAGCCAGCACCTCATCTCCAGGCCTTACAGCTCTGGCTGTGGACATGTATATGGCTGTCCCTGAATATTTTCTCCATCTGGCTGCAGTGGAAAATGTTTTCTCAAGGCTCTTAATTCATGCCAGGTGGCAGAAACATGAAAATACCTCTGTGGTGGATCTCTGTAAACAGGCAGAAGTGCTTTTCAATTTGGAGGTGACAGGTCCAGGTCAAACTTCAGAACCTAGAACCACAGCTCCCCAGGCCAGGAACCCCAGACCTGCTGCAGAAACTGTGCTCCTCTGCTCAGCTCAAGCAGTTCTGCTCCTGGCACCAAGATCACCCTGCACTTTACCTCTTACCCAAGGAGCTACCAGGGAGCTTATCACCCTGGCAGGAAGTCACAGGCCCTATAAAGGGTAAAGTGCCCTGCAAGGCCTGTCCAGGAGACTTAGGGAGACAGATGCTGTACCTGGCATACCTCTAATTTTAGCCACTCAGGGAAGTGGAGAGGTCACACAAACACCAACTCACTAGGAAGCTTAAGGGGAGGTTAAACACCCTCCTCCTTCCTCAGGTCAAGACAGGCTCAGCTAGCTCTTAACCCCTTGTTGTCACAGCAGAAGAGGAAATTGACACACCTCAGCAGTTGCAGAAGCTCTGGTGAAGCCTTTGGCACTGGACCCATCTTACCTCTGGGTGCAGAACTTCAGAGGAAGCATTTTGGATGCTCAACTCAGCAGCTACAGGAAGGTAATTTGTTCAGATTGCCAGTTTACATCTCAGCCACTAATTTCCCCAACACGAGTTATGTGTGATCACCTCTTACCAGGGTAGCAGTACAAGGTTTCCAACTACAAAGCTTGGAAAACTCTATATGTTTGTCCCAAAACATTAGCTAATTATCTTTTTGTCAGGCACATAGAAATTAATTACAATTAGGATTATAAAAAGCAAAACAAAAACCCCACACATTCTCCAAGCCACACGATTTGGTACTTCTTATCTCTACAGTCACAAGCCAGAAAGCAGACAGTAGTAGGAAATTATCAAAACAGCTCCATTAAAATAACTCCAGGAGCAGTCATGAAGGTTTGAACCCTTCTGTCTTCTTCTGACAACTATGAAATAAACAGCTCAGAGAAATCAAAGATAGTTGACATCCAACTTATGTCTTAGACAGTGCAGGTAACTTATCTACAACAACTCATGAAATACTGAGCACAGAGAGCATTTATTGACATCTCAGCAAGAGAAGGAGACAAGACTGTGACTTTTGACACCACTGCCCCCCCCCCCAAAAAAAAAGAAGAATAGGGGGAAGAAGTGAACATGATGCCATTCTCCATTCTGTCCTGTCTGACTTAATGTATTTCAAATAGTATTTCTGCATGGGTAGCCTCCCAGCTTCATCACTACCTGTTCTGTTGGGCACTCCATTCTTCTCTGTGCAATAATGAATGGGGGGAGCAAGCCATCTCCACCCATGAATGGCCACAGCAGACCCTAGAGAAAGGAAGTGACCAAAGGGGACAAGTAAACAGTACAGCATAAAGGCTCAGGAAAATGAGCAGGGCACTGGGGAAATGTTGAGACAGAACACAAAGCATGCTCCAAATTGCTGAATATTTTGTTGCCCTTCTAATATCTAAAAAGCTCCCTGAATTGGCAGGTTGCAACCCAGCACTTTCAGATTACTGCAATACAAAGCCATGAAAAATTGATTTGCTTCATTAACATTTTAGGACCTTATGAGCTGCAACGAAATTGACTGTCAAGGCATTTTAAGGCAGAGTCATGGTGTAATGAGCTCAGCGTGAATTATCCTCATCCCAGAATAGAAACAGGTCTGTCACTGAGTAACCAAGCCCAGAATCCACCTTTTGGTTATTTTTAATTCCATCCCTTCAGCTGTATCTGGCATGAGCACTTTCTCATTCTACCAAGCAAGGCACCAGCTAGAGAGAAAGCAGCAACCAGCCCTGACCTGTCTGTTGGCAGCCAGAAAGAGCACAGCACCTTTGTACACAGAGCATCCCCCCAAAATGCCAGGCACCACCAGCTGCAGCCAATGAAAGCAGCAACAATTCCTATCAGTCCTGAGCCCACCTTCCCAAAACAGCATTTCCAAAGCTGTGACACTCCTCATCACATACGAGATGCTGAGCCTTCTTTCCTCCAGATGACCAAAGATGCTGTAGGTCCCATGAAAAGGGGGAAAAAAATAATAAAAGAGCTTAACAGTGTTCTCAAAGCCATTACTATGATAAACAGGCAGAGTTCACCTAGGTCTGCAAGGAGCTACCAGAATTGGTCAGCATCCTGCTGGCTGTGGAGCTCAGTATTTGGGTCACAACACATTAACAGCTAGCCCTGTGAAAAGCCAACCCCTGGAGAGGGACTTACAAGATTCAGTCCCATGGATTTCCAGGCTTATGCAATTGATGAGTCTGCCCCTCTGCTAAATTTAGAGAATTTGGCCAGCCTTCCAGGCATTATTCCTCACAATCGTTTGGCTCCTGTATTGGACCCAGAACTGGCTGATCATTTCTCTGCCTGCTCCAATGCAAGAATGAGGAAGCCTCAACAATGCAGGAACTGTAAGGTACACTTGAAGAAAACCAGCCTGACACAGGCTGTAGAACTCCCTGCCACAACAGGCTGTAGGTTCAAGAAGCTCCCAAGGGCTCATGAAAATACCAAACCAGTAACTGTCAGTGTCCTTCAGCACTACTAAAGGGTCAATCCCTGTGCTTAAAATAAGACTTATGCTGGGAAAACACTTTGTAAATGTTTTTTTCTCCAGTTAGCTCTCTCTTTCCCCATGAAGCCCAGGTAAGGACTGAAAGATCTGCAGTTTCCCTTTTACATTTTACCACAACTAACTACCACCCCATTTTTTTTTTTTATTTTTTTTTTTTGAATTTACCTGCCTTTCACCAGGTGCGAAAAAGAACAAACCAAAACACACATACAAAACATGCCTGTACATGTGCTTCACAACAGCCTTCCCTGAGAATAAATAAACTCCTTCCTGGATAAACATAACTTGGCTCCATTGGCTGCTGTTGCCTTAGGGCCATTCCAAGGCTTCGTTGTGCTCTGCGAATTGAAACAGAGGGAGCTGTATTTTCAAACCTTCATAGTAAGTATTCTCTTTCAGATTACTTAAGGTGAGATGTGTGTCCAATACTCCTCTGTAAAACTATTGTTACTGTAAAACCCTTGCTGTTTAGCAGGACAATCACAGAGCCCAATTAAAAAGAGGAAATCCCCCCCTTCATCATCAGCTGCTTTAAGGAACTAAGTCTAAACACTAAGTTCCACTTAGGCTCAAATCTTCAATAAGTGTCCTACCAGTTAATTCAACCAACGTGAACTCATCCCTGTTAACATGAGTGTCTACTGAAGCCACTTTGCTGTGGAATTTGATCTATGCATGGACCTCACAGAAATTATTTCAGGCTTCTGCTTAATTGGAGCAAAGTACCACCTCAGTACCTCTCCTACAAAACTACCTGCTCCTTAGTTAATAACTAACACCACACTGCATGCTGACCAGAGGCTTGGCTTAACTCAGTAGAAACCTGCAGGATGACAGAAATTTCCTTAATTACAAGCACATCAGATCTAATTTGCTTCTTTGCATATATTTTTCGCCCTTTCATGAGTACATCCTTAGGTCAAGTGTAGATTTGGGTGAAGCTGTATGGCTGAAAGAAGAGGAGCAGAGCACTGAGACCAGTGGCCAGCTCCCCTCTTGGTCTCACACCTCAGGCTTGTATCTTATAAAAGCACTGCAGCTACTTCTTTTTGTTTCAAATCTTCATAATTTGTTTTGGTTTAAAGTAATTTTGCTACTACCAAAATGCTGTCTTTGAAGCCTGAGTGAGCTGCTGGCTTTGCACTACTCAGTGGGCAAGAACAAAGCTCTGTCTGCCCTTTTACTATTAAGAGCTTTACAAAATTTTTTTCTACTTGTCCACTTTTACAGAAGGGATGAGAATTAATCTTTTAAAGCTTTATTTTTGCAGTGATTCCTCAGCATTTCCAATCACTTAACCATTCTGCTCTTGAACCCTCTCATTACCTACTATGCCAGCAGGTGACAACTAACAGCTGTAAATCAAGGCAACAACTATTGTTTGCAGCAGCTTCTCACCATGGGAAAGTGCTTATTTATAGACTTAACATCATAGATTACTTTACTGTCTCTGTTGAAACCAATTACTACTTTTTATTTTGCCACTGAAACACCTTTCACAATGGTAAGGCATGTGGCATTCAGAAACAATAGCTCTGCTGCTTAACTCCTGTGAAGTTCATTGCCTGCTAAACACCACCTGGTGTCTGGGGTGCTCAGTACCCAAAATTAAACTGCAGCATCTGTCTTTGCTGTTTAAAAATTGCTTCCACGGCAGCCCAAGTTGGCTACTGAAAAAGGAAGGAGCCCTGGGGGCTGCACAGAACTCATCAGCCTCCCAGGGAGGCAGCAGCAGCATTGCCAGGAGAACATTTCACTCCTCCATCATCTCCTCTCCCCCCCCTGCACCTTCCCAGAAGCTTCCTGATCCACCACGGGACTCCAGGATAGATCTGAGCTCCTTCTTGGCTCCCTAAAACATTTCCACCAGGTGGATGACTCTGAGGTATTTACTCCCCATTCCTGCCCCCCCCTTCTCTTTCAGAGGGTTCACCATCTCGTCTGCAAGCTGGCTGGCTCTCCTCTGGACATGCCCAGCACTGATCCCCTCAGAGTGATCTGTCTTGGGAAGAAATCACCTTAAACAGACATTTACTTGTACTGATCAGAAAGGAGAGGCTCAGAGAAGTCTTAAGCATATGGTCAAGAGACCTCAAAAGCAAGGACAACTGAGACTGGAAAGGCAGGAACCAGCAAGATGCTTTCTCTCAACCACCATTCAGCACTGCAGTTCAGGATCCAACCAGGCTTGCTCTGAGGGGAGGCAAAGCAGATGTGGAGGCTCAAGAGATGGCAAAAAAGATGTCAGAAAAGTGGGCAAAATGCATACTGGAGAAGGCAGCACTTTTCAGGAGCTACTCAGGCACATGGTATTTCAGACAGTGCATGTTCCACAATACAACAGCAGAGCAACAACCGAAGAAATAAGGTCAATCACACACAGACACACAGAAGGCCATTACAAGAGAAGCAAAGAGCATATCCTCTGTAGTGCTTCATGCAGGTTCACAGTTTGTTCTGAGATGCAGGAGGCCCCAGAGAACCACTAGCATACTGGACACTGAGTTTAAAGGGAGAGCATGGCCTGGAGAGACTGGGCTATAAAGGCCTTACTGGCTGCTCCTATTTGCACACATGAGGATTTTGTATGCTTGGTGCTAGCAGAAACATGTCCCACAGCTCTGGATTACACCAGCATCACCTGGGAACCAGAGGCATGTGTGTCACTTCATGAGCTGGTTCCCTCACACTCCCTTGTCCTCTGCAACGTTCTTAAATACAAAAGCCAAGAGAACCGTCCTCTAGGCAAGGCAAAGCTTTATTAAAAATTACTTCTGATTAAAAAGGCATTTTAAATCCTTTTGTAACGATGACTGGACTATCCACATCATACTGCATTATGCAACTGGGGGTAAGGCAGCACAGAGCAAGTGGCAAAAATGCCATCTCCAGCAGAGCCACAACTTTGAGGGCAGCTCACAGTCCCAACACTCACCTGCAAGGCTCAGATGGGGTTGGGCACACTTGGTACATGCCAAAGCAGAATCCCATCACATGCAAGACTTGTATGAATCTGCAGAGCAGAGCCTGGGTTTGTACACAGCTTTCAAGCAGACATGCTGCTTCAAGAGAAATAATTGCATACTTTAAGAATCCAGACCAGAGTGACAAACCTCCAACCTTGGGCCTGGCCATGGGTGTGCCATAACACAGAACAACTTGTCACACAATCCTGGCAATGAGCTAGAAGCTGGGCAGGAACTGCACTCAAGCTGCCCAGCCTCCTTACCAGGGCCATGCCCCCACCCTGCTCTCTGCTGTGCTGTGACAAAAAGCCATGCTGCTCAGCTTGCCCTGCCCAGGGACACAGCCACACCTCCAGCTCCTAAAGGCCAGGACCTGCTTAGCACCTGCAAAGTGCTGCACCAGAAATCCAAGGCACTGATTCAAACCTAATCCATTGTGCTCCCTAAACCAGCCCATGGAGCATCTTGTCTCAACACATGTTCCTGAGACTAATTGTTTGGTTTGGGGTTGTGGGGTTTTTTTGTTGTTTGGGGCTTGTTTGGCTTTTTTATTTGTTTGTTTGGTTTGGTTTTTTACTTTCTTTTAAAATCCTGTGTTAAACTAACTTCAGATAGTCTTGCCTTCTTCGGCAACATTTTCTTAACATTGTGCTTAGCTTCACTGCAGGAACTCAAAAAGCATGCATGTGTACATGCATGTGATATGTACATTCACTCTTTTGTCCTGTAAGATAGATGGGATGTATTTCAAAGGATAAGGAACAAGTTAAAAGAACAGGCAGCTTCAAAAGTTTTGTGGCAGCTTTCTGTTACAAAATATGACAGAAAGGTACTTTTTTCCCCCAAAAAAATGAAGAGAGGGTCCCAAATTCTTCTTTCATCCAAAAAACTCTTTACTTCAGCTGAGCCTGAGGCACAAATACATCTACTGGGAAAAGTCACACAAGACTCAACTCTTGATCATTTATTTCAGCATCTCATCCTAGGAAGGCTCTAAACCAACCACAGCAGCCACTTGCTGAGCTGACTTATTTGACCATGTGAGCACCATTTAAGATCTTGCCAAAATCCTGTAATGATCACCTCGGATTCTCTGGGGCTGTCCCTGGGCACTCAGAGGGCACATGCTCCTCTGACTAATTACAAACTCCTCTCTTACTAAAGCTGGTATGAAAATATCACCAGTGCTAGATCACAGGCTTGTCCTTCATCAGCATGAGTGAGACTCCCTGCCCAAAACCTGTGACAGTGCAGGTTCAGGTACACAGACTGACTCTGTTAGTGAGAACAAAGCACATGGGAGTTTCATTCCCTAAATAGTCCCTCTGGCACTATCATGGATCTGGTCAAAAGTACTTTGGAGACAACCAAAGCCCCAGAGCAAGGCTCACATCACCACCATTTTCACCCACTGAGTGTTTCCATGCAACTATCCACCAGAAGTTTTTAAAAAAGAAAATAAAAAATAAATTCGTGCTCAGTAGATCTCTGGGATATTGAATTCAGAAACAATGGTAGCTCTTCCCAACATCTCAGTTGTCTTCCTTCACTCCCACCTCAGTGTAAAAGAAAGCATGGGATGTTCAGAAGTAAGTCAGAAGGCAGGTGAAGCAAAGCCATCAGCTATAAGTATGAGCTCAAAGCTACACAAAGACTTGACTAAAAAAAAGAAACCAAACAAAAATACCTCAAACAACAAACAAACAAAACCAAAAATGAGTGAAGTCAGAAACCTGACACCAAGAACTCAAGTTGCTCCAGTGGAGTGTGATTCCAGCCTGGGATGGCTCAGTCCTGGTGTGTAACAGGGTACAGTGAAAGAAATCCATGTATTAAAGAGACATGTAAAACCAGAGGCATGACTGCTTTCCTCACAAACTCTCATTGTGCATGCTTTTCCCTCCCTACTTTGGTGCCAGTGGAACACCAGAATTTGGATGACAGGGGGGTGAGTGTTAAAATCCATCACACCTGCCACCCACCACACCACCAAGATAAAGTTCACTGCTATCATCAGTTAACTACTTCTTTAAACAGCTCTGAGCCTCAGAGCAAGGTGAAGAGACCCAGAGACCCTCAGTGGAGTGGAAAGAGAGCCAAGCAGGGCTGCAGGGACCCCAGCACAGACCTAGCACAAGCTCAGCATGAAAAAGCTGCACTTGGAGCCCTGGAATTGCCCATGGCTGTTACTTCACAGAAAGAAATGTCGTCTTCTGCACTGTAGCCATCACATTCAAAACTCTTCCATGGTGAAAATAACAGCAACCAAGAAGCATTATGTCAAATCACAGGAGGAGGAAGCTTTTTTTTTGATGTATTTCCTCAGTTTAAATGCTTTGATAAACCAAAGTCATTAGGACATGGGAATTTTCCATATTCAGTGTGTGCATCATTATCTGAAATAAGAGCATCAAAATCTCTCTCAGACTAAGAGTGAGCCTGTTCAAAAGGAAGATTTAGAGAAACACACAGGGAGCTGAAAACTCATCTGGTTACACAACCAGGCCTGGTGCTTGCTGCTGACTCCCTGCTTTGGAAACCTGCCACCAAGCACTCCTGAGCCCATCCAGCAGTCCTCCCAGTGAAACAGAGCCACTCACAGCAAAGAGGATGAGCAGCACCGTGCAGACCAGGACAGAAACTCTTCTTCCTTTCCCCCCCCCTCCTTGCAGCAGCACAGACTTCTCAACAGGATAAGGCTGTGCTCCTCTCCTTCCCTGGGATGCCCCAGCAGCAGGGAGGCACAGACCTGCCTGCTTGCTCCTCTCTGGACACAGCATGGTGGCTTCCTGAAGATACAGCCCAGTTGAGGCTTCCCCAGAAAAGCCAACCCATTCAAAGGGCTGCTTGGGAACCACTTTGAGCCAGCACTGATCATCACAGCTCTCACTGTTTGCTCCTGGTCAGTGATAAGGTGGCACAACACAGTCACTCACTTAAAAGGAGAATGGTGGGTTGGAAGCTTTCTGGCTCAGAGTACACATTAAGGCAGTGGAGGCCACGCTAGCAGCTGTACCCTCAACCTTCAGTGCTCTATAAAACCAGTTAGGGCACCAGAAAAACCTCCCCACCATAGAGAGTGAAAGTTTGGCACCAAGCAGCTGTTGCTCAGTCTGACACCAGTTTGTCTGGATTTACAATTCCCTGTGCCCCTGAGCAACTCCCAAGTGAGTCTGCAATTTGCAAGACAAATTTGCAAGACCTTCAGATGCTGCAGATTTCCAAACATGTGCTGAAGGAGTTCTGATGACTCCTTACCATCCCTTTGGCTCAAGTTCCTATAGCACCCTTCAGGACTAAATCCCCCTGCTAAGGAAGGTGATCACTCCTGTAATCACACACACAGAAGAGGATGAGGAACTACAAAAGAGGACATCTAATTTTTGTAGCTGCCCAAAGTCCCCTTTGCTCCCATACAGACAAGGCCTCAGCTGCTTAGCCCTTTGTTTTTTTGATGAAAACAAATTAATTTGGCGTAAATATCTGGAAGCACAGCCTGTCACATACTGCAATAAATACAGCTGCATGTCACTATCTGTTGAGGATGTAATCCAGAAAAGTACAACATCTAGCAATTTGACAGACAGTTATGCTATTTTTCTTCATAATGTAATAGAAGAAAACATGTGTACAGACTAGTAAGTTCTACACAGTATAAATACAGAGGGAGGGTGGAAAGATACAAATGCAAATATCAGGATGGTGAATACGAGATGACTGCTTTTCAGACTGGATCACTATTCCCAGCCATACCCCAGTTGTGGGTCTTTCATCCTTGACTGATCTATATTTATCTGGGAATATCAATAAGAGTGATGAAAATGCAACTGTTCAGACACAGGCAACAAGAATACTTACAGTAAAAGACTGATGCCAGGCAGCCAGCCTCAGAGGCCTCTCTCTACCCTCCACAAAGCACATGCTGTGCCTGTACATTTCAGCTCCATGCATTGCTAAGGCCCTGCTTTCTAACATCATCTGTTCAGAGATAAAGTGCTTGCCATCCATACCTGACTGCTTCATCTAAGAAGGAGGTCACAGTGAGTGAAGAAAGGTATTAAATCATCAGCAACACAACTACAGATGCAGCTGCTGCTGCACCAGACAGCACTCATGGTCTGTGGTGCAGTACAATTCTGCAGCTCTCCTCTGCCCACCATAAATATTTCAGAGGCCATATGACAAGAGATGCACATTTCTCCTGCTGCAGGAAAGTCACCCTCCTCTTGTTGACCGTGTAAGCAAGGGACCATACTAGCTGTAAGGATACTTGTTTTGGGACAAATCAGCCTCTCCAGCAGCCCTCTGCTGCCAGCCTTTCATAAATGCCAAACACCAAACGTATTGCACATCTCAAAGTCAAGAAAAACCCAGTCACTCTCTTGACCTTCAATATTTTTCCACTGCGTTAGTTTGTGAGGCAGGAACAGCAGCTAGATGAATGGAAAGAAAATTAGCACACACACCACTCTCTCAAGCCAGCCTGTATACTTTGGTGCTGGAAAACTACAGCAAATTAATTTTTTAGGAAGCTCATCTGCAAACCTACCCTGCTACAGGACAGGATCTATCCCTTATCACATGCCACTGCTCACTCTGCATTGTTGGAGAGCAAAACACCTGCTAAAAATGCAAAGGCCATGCTCCAAGAGGAATTCACCACAGTAATTCAGAGAGTTGCTATGTACAGATCATTCAAGAGACAAATCTTGAGCTAAGTGTGCCACAATCCTGCAATTCTGTTAAAAAACCTACACTATTAATTTTATTATCAACCACTGCACAAGGTCCACAAATCCCTGTCCTACCACTGTTGTAGCTTTGTTTCCTTCCTGTTATGCTGTAACAGGGAGAGCCTGAAAACTACAGAACGTGGTGGGTACCAGGCAGAGAGGAGGAGGGACCTCTCCCAGAATGGTCTGAGATGGTCAGGGTTCCTTCTCATGTAACACAAATAAAAATGCTTATCCAAACTGGATGCTTGGCAAGCATCACCCTAAAGCAGGGCAAAGGGGAGGATATCCTGGTATCACTTCCATAAAGGGCCTTGCAGAGATGCCCTTAGTGAAACTGCTAACAAAAGCCCAGCAGAAGCCTTCCCTCCTGTCATCAACACAATTCAGTGTAACCTAGATTAACAACAATACAGCTCCTTCCTGGAGTATTCAGGCATCATCTCTGAGTCAGCATGTGGCAAAACTAGGCAGGTCTGAAGAGGATTTGAGATGCAGCTTTGTTTTGCTCTGAAAATTACTTGCTTTCAGAATTCAGTTTCGCCTGATCCTTCCAAAGCACCAAGTCTCATGGACTTCCCCACAGAAGTGCCAAGCTCACCTCAAAGCTGTCCTCTGTCAATTCAAAATAATGTTACCTTGTAATGTCTGTAGGTCCTGGGCCATTTTCACAGATGTCCCCAGGAGTCCAAGCTATCCACAACTAAAGAAACTAAGTAAATGATTCAGTACACCTTTAAGAGAAGTACAGAGCTCTTGTGAATGACCATTGGGAAAGCAAAACAAAATAAATATGAAGATTTTGCTTTAAATCACAATTAACTCGAGCAGATTGAGAACTCCAGCATCACAGCTCAGTCTGAACACAGCCTCCATCCACTGCCCACAGGCAAGTTACCCCCAGCCACCAAGCCATCAGTCCTAAACCATACTGCCACTAACCATGTTGGCAACCTCAGCAGTTGCAAGCTTTAGCCAGGAAAATACCACAAATACAGTATGACTTTAGCACCCAGCAGATTGCTGAGGCAGAATCATAAGCCCTCAAAGCCCACCTAACACCCCAAATGGAATTTCTCCCAAAACAAACCACCCAGTTGTTGCACAGGTCTTGAACCCCCCTGGCACCAGCCCTTACATCTAATTCGCCCAGAAAAGACACTGCTAGAGGACAAAACTCTCCCAGCTGCTCAGCTGGAACAAATGCCACATCCATACAGGTGATCTTCCCATTACACAGTGTAGATTGCATCCACTCAGCTTCTAAAAATGCCAAGGTCTCCCCATCTGCTCTGTGAGACACAGCTCCTTCACTCTGTGGTCTCCAGAATCCTATCAGCTGTCCTGCTTTAGGGAAGGAGATTATGGTATAGCAGACAGAGACCCCTTCAACCCAGCTGCATTGCTCTGTCAGCCCCAGATATTCCTTCGTTAGCCAACACATTTTGTTTTCAGCAGCAGGAGACTGATGTGCTCCCTTAAATAGCACATCCTTAAACTGGTATCCCACAGGCTCACCTGACAAGAGGTGACCTCATGTGGCACCAGCTGGTGTGCTTCCTCCCACAGCTGCCCACATCTGTAGACCAAGCTGAAGCTCCACAAGAAGACAGAGGGCCATAAAAGAAGCTGATCATCTTGTATTCAGCCCCAAGACCACAGGCTTCTTTACTCATCTACAGAGGTTATTCTTCCTCTACTCGAGATGTGAAAGGGGAAAAAAAAAAAAAAATTGAAAAAAAATTGTATTCCGATGACTTCCAAAAATTCAAACCTGACACAGAACTTTCCATTAAATAAATTTTCTCCTTTCTTCTGTGCTAAATTGTTTTCAAGAGCCAAACAACTAGCCTGTACTATTGATAGCAAATGATTAATTAGAGAGCATGCTAGGCTACCATTTACCTGCTTAATACTGCAAATGCAACAAGATGCTACAGCATATAGGAGAATTATCTGAGATGCACTCAAGTTTTGCTTCTAAATTGATATTTGTTTTTTCAGAGCTCTATCCCAATATTAAGTAACATGTTCACAACATCACCATAAGGCAAAAAAACATCAAGCACTGTTGGTGATCTCCCACCATCCTCTCTCTGGTTGCAAAAGGAGTAGGATCTTGCAATATACCTGCATATGGATCACACATAAGATACACCACAACTGAACTTACATGGGAAAGCTTTTCACACATAAGTGTTTTTAGCAAGAGGCAGCATACCACCCAAAGTGTGTGGACCCAGCAGGAGGCAATGCAGTTTTCATGACACCCGTGTCCACAGCATACCGAAGTAGAGCATACACAAGTCCTCATGTAATCAATAGACTCTCAGGGGGAAAACCTACATTAACATTTTCTCTCACCCTGTCAGTAGGTTTTAAATAGCTCTAATGCAATGAAGCAAAGAATCATTTGGTGCCGAGCATCTCTTTTGTAGGCCTGCAAAGGCAAAATTCAGCAAATGTAAAAACAAACCGAAAAAGTAACGTATTGAAGATCAAGAACTTCACTTTGCTTCACTAACCAAACCAAAAAGACCAACTCAACCAAATCCAGTGTTTCGTTTCCCTGGTTCAGTCCAGAGGCTCAAAGCCCAAGGAGAGCTTCCATGAAGAATGGGGCAGGGCAAGACAAGCTGTTACAGAAGAAAAGAGAAGTTTTGTAGTACCAAGCTTACACACCACAAAACCTTTCCTTTAGCATAAATGCATAGGAATCTTTTGCACAAGTGGCTACCTTCGGTGTCAAATATGAATGTTGCCATCCTAATTTCAAGTTATTTTAGCAAATTCCATATTAAGACCGTTTTTTTTTATAAAGCCGCCAGACACACAGGAAGTTACCCAGATGATACAAAGTAACCACACACTGCAGGCATCAGGACATAAATAAAATAAAATACAAATACAAAGCCTCCGCCTCTCTTCTGGCATCCACAGCTGAGTTTGTTCCTCCTGTTCTGTGTCCTGCCAAGCCTGACCATCAGGCAGGAGCCCAGGGCTGTGCTGGCTACTCCAGTACCCCCCGAGGACTGGTTCCCACACCTACACCCAGCAGGCACAGCCATCCACACTGCACACAGGAACTCCTGCAGTAACCACTGCACACTCTGGTAGCTTCCCTGCCTCCTCCCAGATCATGGAATGTTTGCTGTCTCTTTCCTGAATGTGGTGTTTAAAATAGAGGATGCCCTGCTGCAGCCACCAAGCAAGAGGACCTCAGCTGCTCACCATGCAGCACACATGAAGGGAATCTCTGAAAATCCCTGGTGGTGAACAGACCCTGTTTCTACACCATTACATACAGCAAGCCATACCACTGTGTGTAAAGCTGTCACTGCACTGTCAGCAGCACAGAAATCAGCTCTTGTTGGTATCCTAAATAATCAAGTGGCTAAAGCCTCCCCAAGTTCAGCAACTGATGTGTTTTCTTCTGCTGGATCAGAGCCTCAGTTCAGCTTTCTCCTGCTACCCAGATCACCCATGCCCAGTGCTCCCACTGTCCTTGCCCTGTGCACTGTCTCTGATCACACCACAGCACTCTGCTGAGGCCACAGCCTTCAGGAGAGTGTGACAACAGCCCCAAAACACCTGCAGCATCTACTTAGAAACTCAGGCAAAAAAGACTCCACCCTCAAACAGGGAAAATAAAAAGCTGCTGAATGCTAGCATCGGCTCTGTAACAAGCAGGTGTTGCTCTACTGAAATTGCCTGCAAAAAAAATCCCAGACGCTTACATTTTAATTACAAAGAGCCATTAAATACCTGAGAGTCAGCTCAGATTTTGGAGCAACTACTGAGCCCTTCTGACAAAACCAGTCCCACCTGCTTCCTCCTCAGCTTGCACGGGACTCGACAGCATGACACATCATGGGATCTTTCACTTCTTCCTCTCCTGATTCCACCCCAGCCACCAAGGGAGTTCATGCTTGCTTTTGACTCTAACACAGGGATGGTGACCGGGGTTCACTTCAATCACATGGATAAGGTGGGCTAGAATCAGACCTGCTCTGGCCATGAAAGAATCCTACAGAGGAACTAAGCTGTCATTACTCCATCTCTACCCCATGAGCTGACTAGATTCTACTTGCCTTTGAATGTGGGAGATGGGCAGAGAAGAGGCTTGTGATATTCCCCCTATTCTGATACCTTAGGAAGGTGGCAGCAAAGCAGCTGGGAGATGTACACTCCCTCTCCACAAGAGAGCTCTTGCAACTCCTCCAGCATCTCAGAGCTTCCTGATAGCTTTGCAGCATCCTTTTGGAGAGGGGCTGCTTGGCTCAGATATTCTTTGTCTGGAGCTTTCAGTCTGTTGTCACGTTTTTAATCTGAGAATCTTGATCACCTTGCTTTGCCTCTGACAGCATTTTGCCCATTTTCTGCAGTGAACAAAGCTCCTGCTTTCTTACATCTGCATTCACACAGGTAACTTTGCAAGCAGAAATGAAGGAAAACCACTGGTTGGAAATAACCAGGCTTGGAAATAACCAGGCATGTTTGTCCAAACAAAGCACACATCTACTGTCAGACAGATGGCAAAACACCTTTACTTCCCCAGTCCCAGGTCACTTAACAGCTTACGGGACACAAACCACCTAAAAGCCTTTCAGAGCAGGGGATAAAAGAATACCACATGCAAAATCACAGCATTTCACAGTAACTGCAGTGACCCAACTGAGGTCTCATCATCTTCGAGTGCTGAAGACCTTGTTAGTCAGCCCAAGAAGGTATATGCCTTTCTTAGCTTGGCAGAGATAGTTTTATTTCTATACAATGCGAGTGTGAAAGAAAAATTCAGCACACCACTTAGCAGCTGAGCAGATGACTGCAGCCTCAAAACACACTGAGATTCCAGCTCAGATGCCAATTCAGTTACTGTTTCACCCAGCTATAAAACTGTTTCAAACACAACTTCCTTAAAAGGGCCCTATCAAGGCATTTTTATAACAATTTTATTTACTTTTTGTAATGAATAAACCCTCAGAAGCTGGGATCTAGAACCTCAATTCTTATTAACCATTTCCATGCACACTAGCTTGTTCCTGTAGAATTGTATTATCAATGCAAATAATAGAGTGTGTTTGCAAGACTGAGTGGGAAGCAGAAGAAAAGCAAGGACTAATCCTCAACTCAAGTCCCCTCTTTGAAGGGGTTTCCAAAAAACTTTGGATGACCAAAGAATGCACCATCAGTTTAATGAATGATGATACAGATTGAGCAACCAGACACACAGCCAGACTGCACTTCCATTTTTGAGCACAAATTTGGCAGTCTCTCCACAGAAGTATTTCCCTTATTAAGGTCAACAGGCTGCAAAGCAGTTCTTCAGTGCAGTCCTAAAAAGACCACAGGCCTATTTGAGAATTAGCAGCATTGTAATTGCCAGGGATTTTCACTGGAAGAGCTTGGAAAGAAATGGACATCTCCCTCATTACACATTTTCATATTAGACCCATCTCTTTTCTGCACTGTTAAAAATTATGGCAACCACGATCCACTCACATGACAGCAAGCTTGGCTGCACAAATTTAAACACACAACTCCTGATCAACAAAATTAGGAGGAAAAAAGAGCTTTCAGCTTCAAAATTGCCACGTAGGGTCTCCTAAGCAGTTTTTTATTTCCTAGAGCAGATACACAGCAGAGAAAATTTTAGGTTAAATGCAGATATACAGGCCTCCCCAAGCCAAAAGATAGTTCCCATTTTCCACACAATCCAGGTCACAGCTGGACTAGATGTAAGCATGATCCAAAAAGACAGGTAGGTTTCTTGACTAGTTGCAACCTTAAGTCCTCAGAACTTCCACAGATCAGCCCCGCCTTTGAAATACATGTGTCTTCTTACCATGTTCTTTCCCCAGTTAAACTGAGATAGCCTTCATGTTAAGACAGTCACCCCCTGCCCTAAGACTGGGCCATTTGGGATGCTAAGCCCCGTGCCCCTGGCAGCAAGGCCCAGCTTCTCCCCTGGAGAGATATGGAAATATTGCAACTTCCTTTCCACAGGCAGCATCACCCAGGTGATATTTGGAGTCCTGGCCCCTGCTCCTCCCATACCTGACAATGCTCTGCTTACCTGAGCCTGCACTTCCCAGCACACCCACCCTGGCTTCCAGGTGAGAGCAATCCTTCCCACCTCTTAAGAAACATCTATGGCACAGTCAAATCCAAAGGAATGGACCCTTCCATTTCCATGCTCCCCTGATATTTCCAGACCTACTTTGACTATCATTGGACAGCAAAGATGATAATCACCTGCAGACAGTTCAGTTCCTCTCTACATTTCACTTTTAAAAAATAATCTACTCACCAGGAAAAAAAAGGATCAGACACAAAACATTCACACACACACATAAATTATGTGACTACAGATCTGAATTACTTCAATATCCACCCATCACACCTGCACATGGGTGTCCTGGATTTGCTGTCCTGGCTGATTCTGGTGAGGGGTTTGGGGTTGGTTGGTTAGTTGGTCTTGGCTTGGGGTTTTGTTTTGTGGTGAGTTTTTTAGGGGTTCTGTGGAGTTTTTTTTACTCTCTGTTTTGGTTTTTTTTTTTTTTTTTGGAAAGCAGATTGCAAGCACCATGTCAGCTGCAAGACCCAGCATGTGGATAGCACTCAGCAATTCTCACAGCATGGATTCACTCCCCCAGCCCAATGGCTCTTATATAACCTAGTACAGTGAGAGGAAGATGCAATTAACAAAGCCAGGACACAGGCTGAGGAGCAAACAACATCTCCCTGTTGTCAAGGCCCAGAAAAAAAAAAAAAAAGAAAAAACACAAATACACTGACCAAGATAAGCCCCCCAAACACACATTAATTATTCACATTTGTTTATGAACTAATTCAGCACCACTACTTGCTTTAACTCAAACCATAATCCAGTTCCCTCAGAATTTCAGGCTACCTGTAAATAAAGCATGCTCCGGCATACTTCCAACATATTTGTGTGAAAAAAAGCACATTTCTAAAGCATTGCTCACAGTTCAGAATGCATTTGGATTTCAGACAGATTTACATACAACAGTACCCTTCCCCATGTTCCCCCAAAAGCCCCAGAGCAAACCCAGCAGAGCAGGGAGGACTCAGATTAGGAGCCAGTACCTGTGTACACACAGAATGAAGCAGATGCTGCTGGAAAACACCACCCATACCGATAAAACCGCGACTTGACAGGCGACAGCTTTAAAAAGCATCACAAGTCATATGCCAGAGGAGAGAGATTATGCTTTTTAAGTTAGATGAAGGGGAAGAGAGGAAGGAAAATAACTGCTCCCAATAGCTCCAAGGCACAATCAAGGAATCGCTTCTAGGTGAGATGCTTGAACAAAGAAGATGGAGTATCCTTCTCTCTGAAAGGAGGAAAGCCTCCTGCTTCGGACAGGGCTCAGATTCAAGAAAACACTTTTTATACAAGGGCTACACTTTATTAAGGCCAACACAGCCATTGTCTACCAGCAGGAGCTTTCCTGCATTCAAAGGCTGCAGCACCCGACAGGTTTCGGGGCTGGGAGGGTTGAAGGGGGGTTGAGGAAGGACGGGACAACTGCAGTCCTTCAGGAGGCTCTATCTGCGTTTACAGATAGCCCCAAGGAACCGGGAGCTTCAGGGTTCAGTGCAGGGAATTAGGAAAAAAAACGCAGTGCCATTCAAACGAATCAAAACAAGGAGGACAGGTCAGGGCCTTGTTAACAACGGCACCGCCAATGTCTGGGGCCATAGCCCAAAAAGCAGGGAGAAACGGCAAGGACAAAGGGGGATGCAAATCCCACCCCCCCACCCTCCCCACTCAGAATAAGGTTATTTTAAGCCTGTCTCCTTGGAGCTACTCTAATATTTTCTCTCATGACTGAAGTCACCAGGGAAGGGAGTTAGAGCAGAGAAATAAAAAAGTAAATAAATAAATTAAAAGGAGATAGAGCTAAGATTAACACTGTAAAACTCCTCCCCAGAAGGTGCAAACCTTCAGAAGGGATGAAAGGCAAGCTGGGCTGTGCCTTACCTGGAAAAGCGTGTGGGTTGGGTGACCCTCTTTTAAGGCACTTTGAACAGAGGACGTGCACAGTGTAGTACAGGCCTGGCCATTCCTGGAGCAGGACATTCAGTTCTTCCACTAACGGTGTGATAGCTTGCCAAGCTGTCCAGATATTTGGTAGGGATGCATGACTAGCAATAGACAGAGTATCTGGCTGCAGAGCTCCCCTGGCAGGCCGGTAACTCACCACCACGGGCACCTTTCCCCGGTAGGCATAGATCTGGTATTTGCCATCTGACCGCTGAACCACGTGGCTGTTGATCTGGACGCTGTAGCGCGCAAACAAGCCGGGTGGGAAAATGAATGGAAAGCTATATTCAATCTGCAGCTGCTCCACCACGAAGGACTGCCCGCTCAGATTGGCGCCGTTGATCCACGCCTCAGCGTGGGGCACCTCGTTTTTCACGTAGCAGGGGAACTTGTACCAAGCGGCCGCCCCGTTTAAGGGCTTGCATTTGGGTTTGTTGACACAGTAACAGAGCCCCATCTTCTCCAGCAGCTCCAGGATGAGCTGCAGATCCTCCCGGCTCTGGATGTGGGGCTTAAGGAGGAGACGGATAACATGGGCAGGGAGGAGGCCGTGCAGCAAGAAGCCCTCCACGTAATGATGGAGCTGAGTTGCTCTCAGTTCGTCAACGTGGGTGTCACTGAAGAGTTTCTGGAGCAGCACGGTGGAATCCCACTGGCAAAAGACATTGAGGATGTCAATGAGTCGTGGCAGGTTGTGGAACACGTACTCCCTCAAGGTGAGGTGCTCCTCGAAGTACAGCAGCTTCCCACTCTCGTGCAGGTAGGACAGGGCACTCTGGAGCCGATCCTCTGTCAGGCCTGCCTGCAAGCCCAACCGGGCAGAGTCCCACCAGCTAAGCCACAGCTGCCGAGCTTGCGGCTGGAAGTGCAGCTCCTCCAGCACTTGCCAGGATTTGGGCAACACCCGGTGCAGGTTTGGGAAGATTTCCCGGTGTTCAGCCACCGAGAGGAGCTTGTCCCGCAAGCGACGCACTTGGCAACGGTCCCGGCAGCTGAAAGGCAGCACTGGAGAGAGGATCTGCGGGCGGTGGTTCAGAAGGTACTGAAACTGGGCTTTCTTTCGCCTCAGGTTCTTGTCCGAGACCCCATAAAAGGCAGCATGCGGGCTGGAGCAGCGCAGGTCAAAGTCCTGTCCCAGAGCCTCATCCACCTGTTGGACCAAGCTCTGGAGCCCCTCAGCATCCCTCTTCTCCTGCTGAGCAATCTGGTGATGGATGTCCAGGCACTTCTCTTCCAACTCCCGCTCCGCACAGAGGTCAGCGTGGGTTCCCACCATGCACACCACGGCATGGGGCACCTTGGAACCAAGCCAGTGCAAGAAATAGCCCACAGAGGGGTAGAAGTGCTGAGGGACATAGGCACTCAAATTGACCACCAGCACATAGAGGGCTCCGGGAGAGAGGAAGAAAGACTGGATCACATCATAGCTGGGGTCCCCCGCCAGCTCGTACACAATGAATGTCAGGCCTCGCTCAGCATCTGCTGTCCAGTCCATCACCTCAATGCCCTTGCTGCCACCAGAGGGTCCCAGTCCTGATGGTACTTGGGAAGTATTCAGTGGCAGCGATGGAGCAGGGCGAGGCGTTTCCCCTTTCACTTGGTGACAGGGTAGATGAGAAGGGAACTCCTGCCGCTCAACAGGGAGATGTTCCAACTGCTGCACGACAGGCCCCCGTGCTGAGGAAGTGTCCTGAGGCTCTGGAATGGGGCAACACCCAACCGGGACTCTTCCCGTGTCCTGCTGCTGCCTAGGACATACTCTGGGCTGGGTGCTTCCCGCCACCAGACTTCCCACATCCTCCCTCTGCCCATCCTCCTCCATGAGGCATCGTCTCAGCAGGGTCTTTCCCGCATCCTTGGGGCCCATAAGGACCAGCTTGAGGCGGGGTTTGAGGGCAGGCTGAGAGTTGGCCAGCTCCTGCTGGTAGGCTGCGATGTAGGGGATGCCCTTCATGCACACCTCATAGGGAGGCTGGATGAGGGGGTTGTCTTTAATCTTCCACAGGGTGACGCGGGAAAGCTGCCCAAAGCCCTCGGGCAGGATGGCAATCTGGTTGCCTTGCAGGACGAGCTCCTCCAGGCTATGGAGAAGCACGATGGAGTCAGGCAGATAGCGGATACGGTTGTTGTCCAGCCAGAGGGTGCGGAGCTGGCGGAGCTGGCAGAGGTGAGCGGGCAGCAGAGTGAGCTGGTTGCGACTCAGGTAGAGCTCCTCCAGACTGGGCAGCGCCAAGATGGCAGCGGGGAACTCCCCCAGCAGATTGGAGGAGAGGTTCAGCATCTTGAGCCGCTGCAGGTTGCCAAAGCCGTGGGGCAGGGCCCGCAGCCGGTTGCCATCCAGCATGAGGCTCTCCAGGGCGCTCAGTTGGCAGAGGCCCTCGGGCAGGGCCGCCAGCCCGGTGCCGCTCAGCCAGAGGATCTTGAGGCGGCGGAGGGCGGCGATGCCCTCGGGCAGGGCCCCGAGGTGGCGGTTGCCGGAGCAGTCGAGCTCCTCCAGGGCCGCCAGCTCCAGCAGCGGGGCGGGGAAGGAGGGCAGCAGGTTGTGGTCGACGTCGAGGGCGCGGAGGTGCCGCAGGCGGCCCAGGCCCTCGGGCAGGCGGCGCAGGCGGTTGAAGCTGAGGTCGAGCTCCTCGAGGCGACCCAGCTCGGCGAGGCGGGGGGGCAGGCCCGGGCCCTCGGCGCCCAGCTCGTTGTGGCTGAGGCTGAGCTTGCGCAGGCCCCGCAGCCCCGCCAGCGCTCCGCCGTCCCCCAGGCCCCGCAGCCGGTTGTGGCTGAGGTCGAGCTCGGTCAGGCGGCCCAGGTGGCGCAGGGCGGCGGCAGGCAGGCGTCCCAGCCGGTTGCGCCGCAGGCTGAGCACCCGCAGCCCGCTCAGGGCGGCGCCCACCTCCTCGGGCAGCTCCTCCAGCCCCCGCCCGCTCAGGTTCAGCGCCTCCAGCTCCCCCAGGGCAGCCGCCGGGAGCGGGCGGCGAGGCGAGGCGGCGGCGGAGGCGGCGGGGGTCGGCGGAGCCGGCGGCCCGCCCGGCGGCCCCGCGTCCGGCTCCTCGGGCTCGGGGTCGCCGGGGCCGCCCCGCAGCTTCCGTGCGCGCAAGGCGGCATCGCGCCACAGCCGCACCGCCTTCGGGGGCTCCGTCTGCGCCATGGCCGGGGGAGCGGGCCCCCCGCCCCGCCCTACCTGCCGCCGCCGCTGCTGCTCGCCATGGGCGCGGCCGCGCTGCGCGTCGCTGCCGCCACCGCCGCCGCGGCGGGGATCGGGGCTCCCCGCGGCACCGCGCCGGCACTGCCAGCCGCACCGCGCCGCCCCGCGCACGTAGCCGCCGCTGCCACCGCCCCGCCGGGGGCGGGACGCGGGTACGGCCCGCCCCACGCCGCCCCGGGGGCAACCGACGCCGCCACCGCCGCACCGCCTCCGCGATAGAGTCGGACTTTCCCGCGGGGACCGCCGCCGCTGGGGCAGTCCCGCCCCGGCTTGTCTGGAAACCCCGCCCCGGGGCATCGCCCGCTCCTCACGGGGAGGAAGGGTCTCTGCCAGCGGCTGGAGCCGCCCAGCCTGCGATCTCTGCTGCTTGCACCGGCTGGAGCGGCCCCGCCGCCTCCCCGCGGCCTCTCGGGTGCCGCCGGTGCTGTGAGCCCACCTGGCGCTGGAGCGGCAGCGGTGCCGGCGCTTCCCCGGGACCCCGGTGTGCGAGAGCCGTCGCCGCCCCGGTGTCTCACCCTGCCCCCGGGTTTGCTGCCGGGTTTGTGAGCCACTGGGCTGACGGGGCACGGCTCACCGCCGTGGGGTAACGCCTGAAGCTGTTGTATTGCTGATCTCCGCGTCATCTGTGCACCAGGCATAGGCTAGCTTTTCATCCAGCCCTGCAAGAAACCGAGATTAACCTTCCTACATAGAATCATAGAATTGGCTGGGTTGGAAGGGACCTCAGAGATCATCAAGTCCAACCCTTGATCCACTACCGCTGTGGTTCCCAGCCCATGGCACTGAGTGCCACATCCAGTCTCTTTTTAAATATCTCCAGGGACGGAGAATCCACTACTTCCCTGGGCAGCCCATTCCAATGTCTGATCACCCTCTCTGTGAAGAAATTCTTTCTAATATCCAACCTAAACCTCCCCTGGCACAACTTGAGTCCATGCCCTCTTGTCTTGTTGAAAGTTGCCTGGGAGAAGAGCCCAACCCCCCCCTGGCTCCAGCCTCCTTTCAGGGAGTTGTAGAGAGCGATGAGGTCTCCCCTGAGCCTCCTCTTCTCCAGGCTGAACACCCCCAGCTCCCTCAGCCTCTCCTCACAGGACTTGTGCTGGAGTCCCTTCTCCAGCCTGGTTGCCCTCCTTTGGACCTGCTCCAGGACCTCAATCTCCTTCCTGAACTGAGGGGCCCAGAACTGGGCACAGGACTCGAGTACTTCCTATTAAATGTGTTTCCGTGTTGGTGGGTGCGAGAGCCTGTGCCCCTGAGGTTAGTCAGAGCAACTCTGCCACCTTCCTGCCATGCTTTGTTTCCTTTGCTGTGCACCATCTGGCCAGATGCTAAGCACTGCCTTCTTCAGGAACCTCAGGACAGCTTCGCTCCTAGGGTTCAGAGAAATAGGCCTGGAAATTTCCAGCTCTGCAACAGGGGGGAACGAGGCCGTTTGATGTTGGGACCGCGGGGCAGACTTGACAGAGGCTGTGAGCACATTGGTCTCTACAAATACCTGGAAGGAGGTTGTACAGAGGTGGGTGTCAGTCTCTTCTCCCTAGCAACAAGTGATGGAACAAGAGGAAACGGCCTCCCATTGTGCTGGGGGGGTTTAGATTGGATATTTGAAAAGATTTCTTCATTGGAACAATTGTCAAGCACTGGAACAGGCTGCCCAGGGAAGTGGTTGAGACACTATCTCTGTAGGTATTTATAAGCCGTGCAGATGTGGTAGCCATGGTTTAGTGGTGGACTTGGCAGTGTGCTACATTAACAGCTGGAATTCATGATCTTGAAGGTCTTTTCCAACCCAAACAATTCTATGATTTGATGACACTCAGGTCTTCCAAGTTATGTGACCTGAGCCTTAAAAATGACAGCAATGCATGGTAGCCAAAACATCTCTGTCTTTGTACAGCACTGAATACTCCATCCATACTTTGTGGGCTTGAGAACAGTCACTTCCTCTCACCTTGTCATGTTGTAGCAGCTACCATCAAGGCATGCTGTAAGCTTTTACTTCAGGGCCATGAAGAGAAAGAAAAACAAGAATGACATCCCCTTTTGAATGGCCCTGAACTGACCCAGTGCGGAGCCATAGTCGCTGTGCTAAATTATTAGATTTGCTAATTACTAAAACTACAGATTGAAAAGGGTCAGGTTCAGTTGGATCTTTCCCATCAGTAACAGGTAAACAAGGGTAAAATAATCTTTTCAGGCCCTCTGAGTCCCAACAAACCTTTGCCAAGTTTCTGCTTAATGTCTTTCTAAGCAAGAGGTCACCCTGGATAGGGAAAAAATGGCAGGTAAAGCGAAACAAAGGATGCAAAGAGGAGAGAGGAAAGCCCATGGGCCTGGGAAAAAGTATGGCTGTGTGAAGGTAATTCCCAGCTTCAAGCAGGGTTCAAGGAGCTGCCCAAAGCCAGCAGAAGCTGGGGTCTGGGTCCCTGATTTGGCTCCAGGCCACCACTTGTGCTTGGGGGGAACAGGCATGGAGGGATACTTATGATCCAGGAGGCTCTGCTGAGAGGGACTAAATCCAGGGATAAAAATCTTTCCATCCTTTCTGCATGGCTGGTGTCAGATCCTGACCTTGGGAAACAGAGATACCACAAGGCCTCTTGCTAAATTGTGCCTGTCTAGAGTTGGTTTCCAGGCTTGCACTCATTTATTTTCAGAGTGTCTCTGCACTGAGTCAGTACATGTTTTATTTGGACTAACCCAGTTTTTGTGTCTTTACCTTTCCTGAAGATCACTTGGGAAGTAGCCCTTCTCTGTGTGCTGAAAGGAGGAGTCTCCTTCCCCACTTCAAAAAGGAGCACACTCAATTCCTCCTGGGGAAAGACTAATTCTCTTTTCCCACCCTGTTTCTCAGTTGCTCTTGTGATACCAGGTCAATGATTTCATTTCCATCTCTCTACATGCAAAGTGACTAAGCCTGTTGCTATCAAAATCATGTTTTTAAATCAAGATGATCTTTCTAGAAAGAAAATATCTTTGCAGGAAAAGCTCACTCTGGTATCAAACTTGCACCTTATTTTCTTCCTCCCTGTGACTTGTGCAGGTACAGACAGAAAAAGCAACATTGCTATTGGGGACTTCTCAGCCCATGATGCCTGTGGGCACTGCAGATCCTCCCTGAAATGACAGCAGGCTCACAGTTGCTTTGTGGTCTGCAATGAGTGTAACCTGAAAGGCTGTAACCCTGCACTATCCTCTTGCTTCTCACCAGAAAACTGGTCAAACCCCTTCACCAGGGACACTTGGAGCAGCTTCTTGACTCACCCAGCTGAAAAATTCCAGGGAGAGAAGTGCTTATCTCTATTTGCCACTATTAGGGTCATGGCCTGTATTAAACACATCTTTCTGACAGCATGCAAGGACAGCTGGGGAGGAGATGGCCCATGCAGGTAAAGTTTTGCCTGACAAAACCCCTAGCACAAAATACACCAAGTGCAGGAGCTGAATGGCATTGTCCTCCCCCCAAGCTGATGAAGAGGGGAAGAGAAGTCATCCAGCACCAGTAAAACTTCAGTGAGCTCTCGTAGGTGGTAAATAAAGCTAGTCCAGAAAAAAACATAATGAACAAGTAAGCACCAGCAAAAAAAAAAAAAAAAAAATCTTCCCTTTCCACAGTTCTTCTCAGAGGTTGTCCAAGGAGGAGGCCAGAAGATCTCTGGGGTAGTTGCACAAGCTTTACATTTTATCTCATACCTGCAGGAGTGTGCAAATCTGCAAGGAACTTCAAACAGCCTGGGATGGTGTCTCTTGGCTTCTTCAACACATTCACCATGGTTCAACCTGCCAGTTGTGAGAGAGCTCCTGGGGAAAGGGAAGGTTTTGTTTCTCAGAAAATGTTGCTTGTGTTACAAATCTAGATGATCCCTTGTCTCCACATCCGCTAGGCAGAGGAGATGTGTTTCTCCAAACCAGACTTCCTCTTAATTTACTCATCAGCATGCTAGAAGCCCATTAAACGTCAGTACCAGCGTGGTGCTGGTTTTGGGGCCATTTCCTATTTTCCTATATTCCTATTTGCCTATTTCCTCCTTATTTAAAAATATCCAGAAACCACCCCAAGTCTCTCTCCTAGCTGTCATCAGCTGGCGCTGAGAGGCAGGTGGCTGTAAAATTTCCAGCAATCTACAAAGCATTTGTTTTATTAAAAAAAAAAAGAAAAAAATCAATTTCTGTGGATTCCATTAGATGCCAGGATTGCATTTGGAGTTATTAATTTTAAATAGTGGCCATGGAAAGTCATATTGATGGGATTTAATTATTCAGCTGCAGTCTGAGATGCCTCCACTTTACTGAGCCCTGCAGCTGCATCATTAATGAGATTTCTATCTAAAGTACCTCCCTCCTGGGTCAGGTAAAAGACACTGAGTTATCAACCCTATTTTAGAGCCTGACTTTGGGCTTTGTGGGACAACAGATGCAAATGTAATCAGCCACTTCTGATAGATCATGAACTTAAATCAGCTCAACAAAAGCATCAAACCTCTGTGGGCATCAAGCCGCTGCGGCAAGTGGATGAGGTGAGCACTGTGGGACATTGCAAAGCTCCTGAGCTTTAGCACAAGCAGCAAGTGAGGCTGGCACCCCCTCAGGAGGGTGATTGCCCTTCAGACCACCAGACACAGAGTGCAGCTAATAAAAACACCGGATTCCCACTTCAGCAGCAATTGAAGAAGTCACATTTCCAAGGGCTCAGTGGCTGGCCAGACAACAAGCGATGGGGTTAAATGGACACTTTAAAAGATGCTCCCCAAGTCCCCTCTCAACATTAAGTAGAAATCCAGTAAGGATGATGAAATTGTGCCCAGAATGGCATTCCTTGTGCTATTTTGCCCACCATTTCTTCAGGAATGATACGAAGCTACCCCAGGGCACGCCAAGCCATGTTCCAAATGGTACCAAATGGTGGTGATGGCAGCACTTGAAGGGATCCTGGACATGTTTTAGGCAGGGGCTGCAATAGTATAGGAACACCCCCCAAAGGGTCTGAAGAGGACATGCATCCCCACCCTATCAGGACCAGGCCCTGCCTCCCCATTGGCAAATCTCATACTGTGAATCCTAATGTCTTTAATTCTTTCTTCCCAGACACATCTTTCACAGAATCAGAGAAAGGTTAGGGGTGGAAAGGGTCCTTTAAAGATCATCCAGTCCAGCTCCCTTGTGATGGTCAGGAACATCTTCAACTAGATTAGACTGCTCAAAGCCCCATCCAGCCTGGCCTTGAACACACCTGATGATGGGGCATCCACAACTTTTTCGTGCAACCTGTTCCAGTGTCTCACCACGCTGATTGTAAAAAAAAGTGTTCCTTATATCCAATCTAAACATACTCTCGTTCAATTTAAAACTGCTGTGCCTTGTGCTGTCACTAGAGGCTCTGGTGAAGAGTCTTTCTGCATCTTTCTTAGAAGAACCCTTTATATACTAAAGAGCATCAATAAGGTCTGCCCGGAGTCTTTTCTCCTCCAGGCTGAACACCTCCAACTCCCTCAGCCTTTCTTCATGTGAGGTGTTTTGGTCCTCGGATAATTTTTGTGGCCTGTAGGTAGGTAGGGTCTGGCGGCCAGAAGATCTTGCGCTGTACGGAAAGATAAGTCCCCCCCTCCTAATAGCCAATAGTGTGTAGTAAGTAGACAGAAGTGACATTGTAAACCTAAGCTATATAAACCTGTGTAACCCCCCAATAAATGCCATTTGCCATCCACCACATTGGTTTCTGTGAGCTGATGGCCCGAGTGGCCGGGGGTTGGTTGCCGTGCCCTTCTTGAATCAGGTCGCCGTGCCTTCCATGAAGGCAACAGCGGCCCTCCTCTGGACTCATTCCAACAGGTCCATGTCTGTCTTGTTTTGAGGACTCCAGAGCTGGACACAGTACTCCAGGAGAGGGTGGGAGGCACAGCCTTGGCCTGGTGGCCGTGATTCTGTTGATGCAGCCCAGGATATGGTTGGTTTTCTGAACTGTGAGTGCACGTTGCCAGCTTATGTCCAGCTTTTCATCCACCAGTTCCCCTGGGTCCTTTACAAGACTTTCAGAAGTAGTCTGCAGCTTTCAGAAAGGGCTGGCCCAGACTACTGTGTTTCTCACTTAAACCTGTCACTGATAATGAATCCCAAATCTTAACAAATCTTAACTGGCATGTCTTAAGACCTTTCAGGAAGTGATACAAGTGTTTGCAAACTGTTACATTTGATAAAGGTAATGCTGCCTGTAACCTTGCTTTATGGGAAATACAGAGACAGGTATATAGGAATGTGATTTATTTGCCACTGATGCCACAAAAGCAACTGGCTAGTGAAATATAAGCTGCAGGAAGCCAGTGGTGAGCTGAACGAGTGCATATTGATGCTCTGGTCCCTTGAATGCCTTGAAAAGCTCAGGTCTAACACAGGGGATGTTGCAATTAGCTTGCAAAGTAATTTTAGAAGTTTTGAATTGAAAGAAGGCTGTGAAGCAGCAGCCATCCAGATTCAAGTATCAGGAAAGCCTCGCCAAGCTCTCTCAGAGCCATGGCTTCCAAGTCATGGCACAAACAGGGACAGACCTGGGAATATTTAAGGGGATCTTAATTTAATGCTCTAACTGCCATGGGGATTGATTTCATGGCAGAAAGGTACTTAGCAGCACTAGACCAGCTCCCCATTTCTTCTTAATTCCTGTCCTGACATTTTCTATGCTCCCAGAGTTAAGCCTGGTCAGTGCTTTTTCAGCAAGTCACAAAATTCTACGCAAACACTTCCCAAAGGTCTTTCTCTACCAAAGAACTGGAGCAGATTTCTTTGCCAGGACAAGGCTGGATAGCATTAGCTACATTTCTTCTGTTTAACCAGAATTCTCATTGCTCTCCCTATTCTCTGATTTGTGGCTGCTACCCCATCAGTGCTGGGAGTCCCAGTGCTGGGTATACTGGGAATTCTCCTAAGTTGTTGCTGTTGATATTTTTCCTGGCCATGGAATCTCCCTTGTGCTCATGGATGGGAGTTAAGGTAAGTGAACTGGTGTTCTCTTGGTGACAGTTGTTAGGGCTTTCTGACTTGAAGAGCTTGTCCATAATTGTCACTCATATCCTCCCTCGATGCCAGTGAGGCTGAAGCCCTTTGGTCTCACCTTCCTGCTGCTTCCAAATCCAAAACAAAATCCTTATCTAAAAGCTTCTGCTTATTCCCACGCAGCGTGGATCTGCTCATCCCACAGAGGGCCTCTTCCAGCCCCTGACATATTTGGACATAGAATCATAGAATCATAGAATCGGCTGGGTTGGAAGGGACCTCAGAGATCATCAAGTCCAACCCTTGATCCACTACCGCTGGGGTTCCCAGCCCATGGCACTGAGTGCCACATCCAGTCTCTTTTTAAATATCTCCAGGGACGGAGAATCCACTACTTCCCTGGGCAGCCCATTCCAATGTCTGATCACCCTCTCCGTGAAGAAATTCTTTCTAATATCCAACCTAAACCTCCCCTTCCCCTCAGCACTGACAGACACCGCCTGCCTCGCTGCCCGCAGCCTCCCGTTCCGCCCCCCCGCGCTCCCATATTTCTAACGGGGATGCAGCGTTTCCTCTTTCTGCCATTTGCCGTGCGTGGCTTTTTCAGTCACCGCCTCGCTCCAGGGAGCGGGATCAGCGCCAAGAATTGATTCGCTCCCCGGGCAGAACCGGCTGCTAAGCCCCCGCCCCGCAACCCCCTTCCCCGCAGCCCCCGCCCCGCAGCCCCCGCCCCGCAGCCCCCGCCCCGCAGGCCCCGCCCCGCAGGCCGCGCCCCGCAGGCCCCGCCCAGCTTCGTCCCTCGGCGGCCGCCAGGGGGCAGGCGCGAGCCGCTGTCCCGCCGCGGGGCGGGTCCCGGTGAGACCGCGTCTGCCCCGCCCCGCCCCGCCGCCACCGGGGTGACGTCACGTCAGTCTCCGCGCATTGCGATTGGCCGGGTCGGGGCGGAAGTGTGGGTGGGGGTTGCCGCCGTTGCCGCAGTGACGGGGGCTGGGAAGGGGCCGGCGGGGGGGCGGAGGAGGAGGGCGAAGATGGCGGCGCAGCCGCCGCGTCGCTCCCAGCACCATCACCACCATCACACGCCGCCGACACCGCCCGGGCCTGCCTCGCCACCCGCCGCCGCCTCCCCGCCTCGCAGCCCCAGCCTGGCACCGGCCGATCTCGCCCCCGCCGCGCAGCGCCATAGCCTGTCCGGCCCCGAAGGCGAAGCTCCCCCCGAGGCGGAGCGGCCTCCGGCCCCGGAGTGCTCGGAGGGTTCGGTCGCGGCCGCCGCCGCCCCGGCCCTGCCGCCGGGCTCTGGCAGCAGTTCCAGCAGTTCCTCCTCGTCCTCCTCCTCCTCCGCTTCGTCGTCGGTCGCGTCGAGCCCGGCGGCGGAGAGTCCCGATGCGGCGGGCCCGGGCGCGGCGAGCGGGGCCTTCCGCGAGTTGCTGGAGGCCTGCCGCAATGGGGACGTGACGCGCGTCAAGCGCCTGGTGGACACGGGCAACGTGAACGCCAAGGACATGGCGGGACGCAAATCCACGCCGCTCCACTTCGCCGCCGGTAGGTACCGGGGCCGGCAAGGGGCAGGGCACTAATTCCCGTCAGTGGCAGCCGGTGCGACGGGACGGGGGAGGGTGCAGCTCCCCGGGTGTAGCCGCCCTGGCAGCGGGGAGCGGGACCTTGGCATCGCGGGGGGCCGGGAGAGCTCCGGCCTGAGCAGTGTGAGCAGTGTGAGCACACTGCCCGGCTGCTTTTCCCCGCAGGTAGCAGGGAGGTGGCCGTTAGGTTTCCTGCTTGTTTTCCTCATAAGGTGGAAAAAAAAGATTCTTGCGTTAGGTGAAACTAAGGCTGTGGGAGCTACAAGTCCAGATGTTTCTCTGTTTGACACATAAGCTACAAACAGGACAGAGCTGGCTTGAAAGTTGAGGTTTTCACTTGTATTGTAGTAGCTTTTGAAAGTCGTCAGGCCCTGAGATGTGTGTAGACTTCATAGAATCATAGAATTGTCTGGGTTGGAAGGGACCTCAGAGATCATCATGTCCAACCCTTGATCCACTGCTGCAGTTACCAGCCCATGGCACTGAGTGCCACATCCAGTCTCTTTTTAAATATCTCCAGGGACGGAGAATCCACCACTTCCCTGGGCAGCCCATTCCAATGTCTGATCACCCTCTCTGTGAAGAAATTCTTCCTAATATTCAACCTAAACTTCCCCTGGCACAACTTAAGACTGTGTCCTCTTGTCTTGTTGAAAGTTGCCTGGGAAAAGAGCCCAACCCCCCCCTGGCTCCAGCCTCCTTTCAGGGAGTTGTAGAGAGCGATGAGGTCTCCCCTGAGCCTCCTCTTCTCCAGGCTGAACACCCCCAGCTCCCTCAGCCTCTCCTCACAGGACTTGTGCTGGAGTCCCTTCACCTGTCCCTTCACAGGAATCGAAGCTGATGCTGTGTGTTTCGTAATTCTTTTATTTGGGTATAGCTGCTGCTCGGTCTCTGCTTTTCTTTCTTTTCTGTGTGGGCTGGGGAAAGATGCGAGTGAAATGGGACAACTGGACTTGATCAGAAGTTACAGGTGTGTCCAGGAGAGATTGTGCCTCTTAATGCATAGAAGAAATGTCAGTGCAATCAGAAATAATGTCTTTAAAGCAGCTAACAGTGATGGCCAACAGTTACACTGATTGGAAGTAAGCATTCGCTGCTAGGAAGTACAGCTGGATTAGTGCCGACCATAAGAACATTTGTGCAGAGCTTGATCTTCAGTGGGGGCACAGAACACCTGAAGTTCAGGATGCAAGTAAAAGGAGGATGTTTGTAATCATCAGCCCTAATTTGGAACGTGCACAACTGCTAGGTCTGTGGTCAGGCTGAGGGCATTCTGACATCTGCCACAGTGTCACCGGACCGGGCCGCATGGACCAAGGGGCATAGATCTTGTCTGAGCTCTGAGTGGTGTGTAAGTACAGGTGCATTAAGGTAATTAGCATTAGAACACATAAATTAAGGTACTTGGCAAGCCTGTGTTGAGTAGCCCATATTAAATACTGGTGGATGGCTGTAAAGCCCTGTATTGAGATTGTTAATACAAAGGAACTTTTAATGGCACAGTGATGTCTAGAACTCTGAATAGTGATGTTCAGTTTATCAGTCAGATAGTGCTCTCTGAGACTATGTGGGTTTATTTAAATTTTCAAATTAATTTTCAAATTCAAATTAATCTCAAATTCACAGTACTTCTCAGGGAACTCTACCAGTAAAAGATGATCTTATGCCTTAAAAACACAGTGAGCTTCTGGGGAACAGAGATAGACTTTTTTTTTAGTGAACCCTGGAACAGAATGCTGGTGCACCATCATGTGTGCATGTCAAGTTCTTAATGTTTTGGAAGACTCATCTTGGATCTGCTCTGCTTGTTTTGGGTTCATACTTAAAATTAGACCTTGCTGCTTCCCTTGAGATTTTTGAGATCTTTAGTTGTAATTTTAGTGCTAGGACAAACTCTAGTGCTGAAGCTGCAGTGGTATTTTCTACATTGATCAGAGAAAAGATGGGAAAAACTTACTGAAGGGGATAAGGCTTTGAAAGTTGGTAGTGTCAGTAAGATGTTACTGTAATAGCAATGGAAAGTGCTCCCTTGCAGCATGAGGAAAACAGCAGGTGAAGTTCTAGGACCCAACAAATTCCTGTATCTATCTAGATTTAAAGACTTTCCTTAGCTACCATACATATTTTATCCCAAATTCCTGCAGGATGTCTGGTCCCAATGGATTTGATATGTAACACCATTAGACACATTTCTTGTTATAGCATTGTTGAAAGGCCTGCAGTCACGTTGTTTGAAAACAACCAGGTAGTATAGATACCTGCCAATAATGCAGCATGTTTCTTCCATCTCTTTCTCCTTTGTGGGCAAAGGAGAAATAAAACTTACGAGCATAGGTGTCTGCTTGATACACGAAGCTGTGTTGTGAAGAGTAGCTCATGGTGTTAATTGTACAGCTCAAGTTAATTGTACAGCCTTCACGAGGGGAGCAGGAGTTGGAGAATGCAGTATGCTGTATTTTAAACAGCTTCTTTCTTACATCTTGAAGCTAAATTCTTGAATTATAAAAGAGTTCTGCTTCTAATCTTGTAATTTGTGATGGCAGAATTACTTTTTTTAATTTCTTCTTAATTTCCCAGTTTTGGAAGTGGATTATTTTTTCTGTGGGTATTTGACTTCTCTCTAGCTTGGTCTTGTTTTCTCAGTTATCCTTTTTGGCAACAATGACAGGCAGTTAAGTTACTTTTACTGTGACAGGGAAGGAGTATTTCCCTATTTCTTTCTTCTTGTAAAAACCACTAATTTCAGGATTCCTTGAGCCTTGAAACCAGTGAGGGCTCTAGTTTCAAAATTGCCTTTAACCTTTCTTCTGGCAGAAAGAAAAGAAAAGGGTTGACTCCTTGAGAACATTCAGAATCCTAATCATGTATATAAGCTGGGGATAAAGTGAGAACTGAAATCTCTGTAATCAGTTATTTTAAAAGCTGGGAATAGGTGTAAATCTGTTTAAAGAAGTTAGTAATCTTTTCATTATCTATTTCCAGATAAAATGTGCACTGCCACATCAAGTTGGAGCAAAAAACTTATCTAGATTTTCTTTATCTGGGGTATTGGAATTGTCAGTTATCTGAAAAAAAGGGAATCAGTTCTTCCACTCAGTGTTGAAATGTCAGGTAGTGTGCTGAATTAATCTGACCTGCTTTGCTTAGCTATAAATAAGGCAGAAATTAATGCTAAGGCCATATTAGGGTGATGGAGACCTCTCTTGTCAAGCAGGAAGATATCATTTTTATTTCATCCTCCCAGCTAGAATTATTCTAGCATAGCCTGTCTTGAAATTCTGAATGTCTTTTGGGACATGTGATGAGCTTTTCCTTTGCAAGTGATTTGTGGGATTCTTCTATGGAAGTACACATGCTTGGGAAGAAAGCTCAGTAGTGTCTCAACTATTGCATGAATTGCAGGAGATTTGGATCTCTGTTATCAGTGTAGGCTTTTGTGGCACTAAGAAGCAGATTTTAAAGACTTGAAAATGATTGAGAAATTAAGTGGAACTGTTAATATAATATTAAAAAAAAAAACAACTGTGCTAAGGACAAACTTTTGGTTGGCTCAAGGTTCTATCTGTATTGGTGGCTAAAAGCAGATGTCTAGGGAGAAGTTGTACTCTTGGCTCATTGTATGGTACCTTGGAGTATCTTCCTCTAGGCTTTTTCTACCTTTAATATGCCTAGATGGGGGAGACTCCTTTGGCCTTTTGTCTGAAATCCTAGCTTTTTCCCACAGCTAGCAGGAATTTGTAAGAGCTAGTTTGGTAATAGACTTCCTTCTTTCCTTCTGAGACAAGTATTATCCTTACAAAAGTATTTTCTGTTGACACCTTGATTCATATGTATATGCTCCGCATTAATTTAATGAGAAGTTTAACTATTTTTTTCATCATGAAGTTAGCTCCTCAAGTTCTTAAGCAACACATTCTTTTAGCTTTACATTTATTCTCTTTCTAGCATTTAACCCAGGGATATAGAGAGTCCTATACAATGGCCTAACAGACATTGCTGAACTGTGGCTTAATGCCCACTTCTGTGCTGAGGGAGAGCTAAAGGTTTCCAGCGTGGCTTTTGGAAGCTGTGGAGTTGGGGTCACAGGGTGAAGTGCTCTTGGTGCAATCAGCCCAAACTCGGGCTTGGGGAAACCTGACTTCAGGTGACTTGTTAGAGTGTCAGTGATGTCCCTTGTTTTCATTCTGTATGGTCTATAGTAATGCCAAAAAGCTGTTTGGGTAAAGCAATTTTCTGTAAGCATGCTTTTGATATCACTAGTAGTAACTGTTAGGAGAAAGTATTTTTATGAAGGCTAATGTATTTAACTATTATTTTTAAAATTTTTGGAGTACATAACTTTCATCCAGAAGACAGAGATCTCACTTGGGTTTGAAAATAGTGCATGGTCAGAGTTTTAAGATGACAGCTGATCAAGTTGATTTGTCTGCTAGCAACCTGTTAGTCATAAAAATACAAGCTGTTTCAACATGCGTAAGATAAACAACTGAGGAAGCAGAACTAATATAACTACTACTGAGTGTTCCTTGAGGGAGAGCCAGGAAACAGCATGAAGTAGTTGGCAAATTACTACTTCCTTCTGCTCTGTGCAGACACCTGAATTGACCATTCCACCTGTCATACAACATACAAGCCTTGCTTGATGTATCATTCTTAAACTACTTTTTGGACTCATTTTGTTGCAGTTGTCTGATAAATGCGTGTCACACAAGAGATGTCTGCCCTTACTCAAGAAGTTGTTCATAATGCTAAGTTACTGATTAATTCTGCCTTGTGCATCTTAAAGCAAGGTTAGTTACAATTTTTCAGCTGGATTCATATGTGTAGAAGGAAGAATGAAGGTTGTGTAATCAGGAAACATTCTGGGAGCTTTACACACTTAGAGCCAGTGAAATGCAGACTTTTTCATGTAAAAAGGTGAATTCATAAATTACTGACCTTGACTTCGAATTCTTTATGTTTTTGTAGTGTTTGTAATACATGAACTCTATTAGTGTCACAAGTTTATTGCCTCCTAGGAAGTTTCAGCTTGCTTCCTTTGTGAATAGTAATTTGTTCTCTTGAAATATCTTGCAATACTTTGTACAATGTTTTGTAACTCCTTCCTATTTAAAATCCTTTGAAGGAATTTACAAGAGGGTATAAATGAAAATCTCAGACCTTCTGTAATACTGAGCGAGGTGCTCTTGTTTCCAGTTAGAAGGCTCTTCAGTTTACTTAGATCACTCAGTTCCACCTAGAGAAGTAGGAAACTGTTCTGCCTGGGGAAGTAGGAATAGTACTTGGTGACTCTTGGAAGAGCTGTCTTGGGGAAAATCTGGCCCCAGAACGTGCAGTACTGAAGCAGAGAGACATACAGTGACTTAGCTTGAACTTGCACCCTTTGCTTACAGTTTATAACTATTCTCAAAAGGCTGTGTGTCTCTTTAAGATGTGTGTGTCTCCATGTCAGGGGCTTGTAGTCTTACATGAGCTATGTTTAGTGCTCTAACAAGTGGCATTACATTTAATAAGGGCATTTTTTTCTGCTTTGCCTGAGATCTAAAACCTGCAGATATGCGTAACCTGTGATTATACACTTCTGTAAAACTTATCTCCTTTTGGAATCAACATGTTCTTAAGAGCAAATGAAAGAAAAAGTAGTGACTCAGACTTCTATGTGGTGTTGAACTCTGCATGTAGCAGCTTTGCAGAGGTTGGAATTAGCATTTGGAGGAGTTCCTTCTACATTATGAGGAAGTGGCATTAGTTGGGCAGAGGATGAAGCAGTACAGCTATACTTAAACTGATCAAACTTGCTACTCGATGTATTGTACTGACTGGTGAAATCATTCTCCTGATTCTAGTGGGAAAAACATATATTTATTTGGTTAACTTTTATACCAGTATTTCTGAAAATGAGTCTTGAAACTGGGCAGCAAATGATGTGGCTTCTGTGAGTGTTAGTAATTAAACGTCTGTAAACTGATACTACGAGAAAGCCAGTGACTAACTGAACACAGGGGTTAACCCTAACTGGAGTGTGTGACAGAGGATATCTATCATCTGATGTTCATGTTGCTATCCTTGCATTGCTTTTTTCATCAGTCATGTCATTCAGCCTACTCACCATGTTGCTTCTTGTTACTTAGGTTCAATACCACAAGAAGAGATGGGACAGGAGGAGCTTGTGGGCTGGGAGTTGGGTGTGAAGGGGGAGTAGGACAGGTCTTCTTGGCAGTAGTAGTAAGCATTTGGTGGTGTCTCTGTGTGCCATCTTGTCTGACAGCATTTACAGGTTTTATTTAGCTTAATTTTCAAGCTGCCAGCTTTTGGTTTTTTTTTTCCAAGCCTTTTTTTCTCACTTTCAGCCTGAAATGACAGGTATAAAATGGAAAAAGGCAAGAATGCAGCATTGGCAAAGAACTAGTTAAGTGGCATTTTCTCCAAATTGTTTGCCTGTCTCTTTATTTATGTGAAAATATTATAGCTATGTCCCTCTCCTGGCTTGCACCAAGTCTTGGTCTTTAGCTTTTCCTGTAATGTGACTGGAGAAATGAACAGCCTGTCAGTCAGTATGACTTTTGCCTTTTCTTTGGTTTGATGAGTGTTTCACCCTTAGATTTCATGTGTTCTCTTGCTACTGCCTTTTTATAGTGGGATTACTGCTTCTGTTCTCTCCTGGAAAATGTTTTCTGAGGTACTGTGAGTTGCTTGGAACTTCTAAATTGTGTAAAGAAGGTAAAATGAGGGCAGAGTTTATGTATTTTACCAACATGAAATAGCTAACAAAGGGACCCTGCACATGAGTCTGCTTGGGAAGCTGGCAGGTGAATCTCATCTAACCAAACTTGTGTGCTGGGCTTTTAACTGTAACTCTATTATATAGGTACTATGGTTTTGGGTATTTTCTATAGGAACTTTGTATTTGATTCTCTTTCGGGATCTTTGGTTTCAGATCCTTTCTTGGGAGCACTCCTTATACTTTGTAAACTAAAGTTGCTCTGGAAATATACAGGAGTAGGATTTTTAAAGTCATCTTAAGTGATGCCACATCAATTTCTTCTTTTCATATCAAACTGTGTGTGATTCATCTGTCACAAATGGCTTACCATGTGTCTTTTTTTTTTTGTCTTCTTTTTTTTTTTTTCTTTTTCAAAAGGTGACCTTGAAACTGCAGGAGTTTGTTATAACTGCTTTGTTAGGTTAGGTCCTGTTATCATTTTCAAGATTACCTGGTACTTTGTCAACTCAAATTTTTACAGGCTTGGTTGTGGTAGCACTGGTGGTGGGGGAAGGTAGTCCCATAATTGGTTACTTTTTCTCCAAAAGATTTATCTGGTGAGATAAAAATCACAGTAATCTGCACTGTGCTTTTTGAGAACTGAACAGAGGAGCTAATTCACCAAAAAAGGTCAAGTGTTTATTGCTGATGTTTCCAAATATAGCTTTATTGGTGACCTCATGTCCAGGAGGATTTTGAAGTACGTAGTATAGAAAATTGCAACGCTGAACAATTTGAACAGGAGTCTGGGATTTCAAGCACTATCAGGTTGTTTTTCCTCAAGGGACAGAAGTAGGTGTAAAGCAAAGGCTGGTGCAGTTTCAGCACTGGTTTTGGTAGCTGTCTTATTAAAGCTAATGGCTAATAAAATCTGTAGATGTACTGTTTAGTTGAAAGCATCTTTTTCTAATTCTTGTCTTGCTTTGCTAGTCAAATGAACAATATAAACATGGGAATTGTGAGGGCTTGCTTGTATAATTTATGCCACAGGCCTGTTGGCTTTGCTGCAGGACCAGATACCCTTTGTTTGCCATTTTACCCTTTTGAGCTGTCATTTCCTATTTGAAGACTTACAGGTTATATTCCTTGTCTGTTTTATAACAGAAACAAACAAATTGGTTTTGATGCTAGAAGCTGCAGTGATTACAGTTGCAGTGGCCTTACTGACAGTTCATTTAAGAAAAACGTGTCTTCTGGTAGCAGTTTTGTCATGATAAATAAGTATAACTTTTAATAATACTAGTTTTGAATTGCACACTTCGATTCCTGTAGTGTAATTTCTAATGTGAAGTGATCAGTATGTAATGTACCAGAAAGCTTTGACTCATCAGCAGTGATGGACTGAAATGGGATTGCTGAGTGGGGTGCCAGTCTGGTTGTGGGCCCCTCCCTGCAGCTGGTATGGCTCAGCAGCTTGTGGAGCAGCAGCTGAACTGCTCTTTAGCCCTGTGTTTAAAAAAAAACACAAAACAGTCTGGTGTCTGCTCAGTAAGCTAACTTGTAATTTGTAGTGGTCCAGCATCTGTGCTGCAGGCAGCTGCAGGCTCTGTACAGTAGGGATGGAGGAATCCTTACAGCTATCCTAAAGTAACCAGCCTGTACTTGTTAACTGCAGCTCTTGAGCTATGTAACCTGGGCTTAACTGAGGTGTAAACTGCTACACTCTGTACTAGATGTGAGCATCTGGGTGGGTATCCATGGTGGTTTCCCCAGAAATGATGGTTTCCCCCTGTTCTTCTACCTGTTTGTTTGTGTGTCTTAGATGAATACATCTTTGGGCAGAAATAAATATATCATTAAACTGTCATCAAAACTCTCAAGCCATGCTAAGCCTTGGTACAAGGACTTTTGTTTTGGCCCTGCCTGCCTTAACCATAGCATTAGTCAGCCTCTAGAAAACTTCTGTCTTTTAGGAAAGAATGTTGAAGGAGAATATGGAAGAAGTAGAGCAAAAGATTGCCTTTGGGTGCAGGAAAAAATTATTCTGTACCATGAATAAATATAATAGAAATTTTGAAAGTGTTCATGTTCATTGTGGTCAACAAGCTAAAGGTGTCAGAACCTGGCACACAAATGCAGGATTTTGACGTATAGGAGTTTGGTGCTGGCTTTACGGTGATGGCTGTTACCCATGGCTGTTACAGAGGGTGCATTCCTGGGTTGGGACCTTCATGAGTTATTTCTCAGCTGAAGTCTCAGTTCTACTAATCTGTGACTTCCTCTGTCAGTTTTTCAACTGGAGGTAGCCAGACTCCTTGAAAAAGACCAAAAATATAGTTTGACTTGAGGTAAGGTTGTTCTACTTGAGCACTGACAGTGTCCTTCAGTGTTTGTTAATATGGGGTCTTCTCAAGATGAAGACCTGCATCAAGAGGCGTTATGTAACACACACTTGCTTTAGGTACATATATACTAAGTTTTCTTTTCTTGAAAAAGAATGGCAAGCCTATTGTAGAACTTCTTTGTGAGACAGTGTGGCAACCAGTCAGGCTGGTTATAATTCAACACTGTCCACCTCTGTTAAGTCCCACTTAATATTGAAATGAACCAAAAAGTAGAACGAGGACACGAATAATATTTGTTATGTGTGCACTAGACTAAGAGTGAACAGTTTAAAATGCTAAATCATGTTCTTTTTACCAGGCAAATGAACAGAAATATGTTCTTTTACAGGCTTTGGGAGGAAGGATGTTGTAGAGCACTTGCTACAGACAGGAGCCAACGTTCACGCTCGAGATGATGGGGGGCTGATACCTCTTCACAACGCCTGCTCCTTTGGTCATGCTGAAGTGGTTAGCCTGTTACTGTGTCAAGGTGCAGACCCAAATGCTAGAGACAACTGGAACTACACTCCTTTGCATGAAGCTGCTATCAAGGGGAAGATAGATGTGTGTATTGGTAAGTGTCTGTCACTTTTTGTATTGAAAAATACCAGATAAATTTTTTGTGCATTTGTAATTGTTGATACTCTGGACTTGAGATGAAGGATACTGCTTGTCTTAAACAATAACTTCTTGTAAATTAGCAGGTAGGTATAGTGATAATTACTTAAACAGCTTTTTCATGGTGTACATCACAAGCTTTGCTGAACCTGAACAAGATAAACTGTGCTGGGGTGGTCAGGTAAAGTCTCCCTAAATTGCAGTCTTCAAAATCTGAATATTGAAGTTTGTCTGTCTTTAACTCAAGAAAACTAGCTTTACTAGGTAAAGTATTTGCTTTTTTGCCTGCTCTAGTGGGTAGGAAGATGGTTGACCTTTCATTCAGTACAGTGTAAGGAAATATTTCTTTAGTCTTTTAAAGCTTTCAAATACAAGTTAAGGGACACTGTTGTTCACAGCAGTTATATATCTGTATCTTCAGTGTATGTGTGCCATGTGGACCCAAAGCAATTTCAAAGAAAATTGAACACTTCAATCATTTTAAATGTACTTAGAATGTATAAAGATCTTTCACTCAGGATGTCTTTAACTTTTATGTTTTTTCTCAGTGTACTTAGTATTACTTCTTTTCTAAATGGAAGTTTCTATTTTTAAACTCAGATCAGTTCCTTGAACTTATTTACCAATTGTGGTTATTTTCACATCTGCTAGCCTGAATAAAATAGTCTGCTCAACATTGTTGATTTTTATTGAACCTGGAAAGGTTAAGATTATGAAAATGAGATTTATTCTTATGTTATCCAGGCAACAAGATATATTTGTCAGAATTTCAGGCAATGTTTGTTTGTTTAAAGACTTATTACATAAAATTACAGCAGAGAAAGCTGCAAAACTTAAAGGAAAAGTTCTAGCATGAGCTTTATTGCAATAATTAGGTCGTTATTTAAAAAAAATGTACTCAAAACTGGGAAAGAAAACTGGAGGAACTATATATATATATATATATGTAATTTTGACTACTTGTTCTCTTTACAAGGGATGTAATGGACTTAATTGATTTCGTCTGTTTGCAAGGTAAAACATATGGAGAATATTCTACAGAAGTTACTGAGTACAGTTGGTAATGCAGCAGTACTGTGGGAGAAATCCATTGACATAGTAGGTCCCAGTAACAGTCTGCTGTTACAATGATGAATGGGAAAGTAAGCTTAATTCCAGTCAGTAACTGGAGTTTTGTGTGTGATTTAAAGGAAGTAATTATTTTGGTCCTGCTCAGTGCTGGAGTCTGCCTGGCTTTGGGAACTGCTGACTGAAAATACAAATTAAATGGGAGAATGCTGACAGTAAGAGGCTGAGAAGATGAGTGACCTGTAAAGGAGGACTGGGTTTGTTTGCTTGGAAAAGATCAGACTTGCTCAGTCTTTTAAAACCTTGTTAAAAAGAAGTGATGCAGCAGCAGAGCTTTGTATTCATAGGTGAAAGGATGAAAGATGGTTGCAGCAGAAGACACCAGGATTTAGAGAGGCAGCATCAGTAGTGTAGCTTTGGGTGGTTTCTATAAAGACACTTTGGAGGAGATCAGACAGATCACATCAAGGAAGCAGATCATGTGGTACATCAATTTTGATTTACAATACTGACAGTGATTTGAGATCTGATTTCCATAATTCAGCAAGAAGTCATGGACCTGGTGAAAGGAAGAACGGAATCAAATTAATGACTTGTTTTACTCAGAAATTCATCCTGTATTACATTCACAAATGAGATCTTTGACTAACACTTTGGTAGATACGATGGAAGAAACTGGCTTGTAAAAATCACATTCTTATGTGTTTAAAAAGGGACACTAAGGCATGCTTTTTGAATTTAATTGAATTTAATTGCAGAGCCTCTAGAAATCTTATCATAACCTAGAATTTATTATTGAACTCAAGTAGATACTTGTCTGAAAAACAGTAGACCATGTAGGAAATTGTCATCTAGCCTCATTTTTGGCTACCTATTCTCGACATCTTATTACAAATGATGTATTGGGAGAGAATCTTCCAGTTTGTCGTCTTCTCTTCTGTGCCACCCCAGCCAGCATATCTTTGTCATATCTAGTAGAGAATGCTGTTCTTCTGCCTTCTTTCCAGGTCAAAAAGGCACAAAGTGATAATTAAACAGTGTGGAGATGTAGCACAGTCTTAAAGGATTTTTCTAAGGAAAAAACAACACATTTAGACAGTGCTGGAAGACCAGCAAAGCTAAGTAGCGATGGCACTGCAGCTGTAGAATACTCTATGGCATGTGCTAGCATTGCAACAGAGTGTGCATGTTTATGCTTCAAGTGCCAGGAGTGCTCAGCTCTACAGCTGTGTTGAGGCTGCCAGGTACAAACCCTGCCCCAGGGAAGGTTATGTGGAAGTAAGAAATATACACAAACTGGTGAAAACTCCTCTTGCTATGCACAGATTTACACCACAGGGAACTGCAGGACAGCAAATGACTGGTAGGATTTCTTGTGCTTCTCTTTCCCCGGTTGTGTACTAAAAGGGTAGGACAGGAACTTAAAGGGAGAGAACAGAAATGTCATGAGTTTGGGAGGAATGCATGCTGTGGCTCTTCTTGATGGTAGTTGTTGTCGTGGAAGTGTAGGAGTATCTGGAGGATGATGAGCAGTGCTCAGCTGTTTTGCTGACCATGTCTCAATATATCCAGTCACTGCAGATTTGTTTAGTTGCTAAGTAATGGAATCCATTCCAAAGTGTTGCTTGCTGTATGTAATCAATTTTTGGACTAGATGTATTGAAGCGTTAAAACCAATTGTCAGATTGTGTCCTCTGGTATTTATGGCTTCTAGGATTGTTTTCTCTGTCAGTAAGATGCATTTCTCAATGTCTGTGGACTGCTTCTAGAGCAAATGAAAAGTGGTTTTGTTCCTCAGTGTCACATATGCTCATGGAATAACAAATGGCTGGTGAGCTCTGCCAAGCCTGTTGGGAGCAATGCTGTGAAGTCAGGGTAGTGACTCCTATGTGGGTCAGGCTGGAGAGAAGAGATGATAAATGTCTCCATCTGAAAGCTTATACTGTAGTCAGACTAAAGATCCATGTAGCTCAGTTTTCTCCAATAATGACATGTAGCAGATGCCCTGAGGCTATGAATGGTTTATGTGTATCCTCTCTCATGGCAATTGGCAACTTAGGAACCTGATAGAAGCTGCATCTGAACTGTGTTGCATAGCCATTGGTATACAAAATTCTTGAAAAAGATCTATAACTTCTTCAGTGCTGCTGTACTTTTGGCTTTGAAAAGGTGTTCTGTGGTAACAGAATTTTAAAATGCATTAGTCTTGCAGGGAGAAAACCACCTTTCCATTTTTAAAAAGCATTTAATGACTTTTATTGCAAGACAGGGCTTCTGCAAGAAATATCAGTCATTTCTAATTGCATTCTGCTTATCTTCTGTGATTTTATAGGCCTTTCTCTTTTCTTCCATCAGATGTCTCTTTTCTAAGCTGAAAAATTTAGTCTTCCATTATGTTATCCTGTTAAATATTCTGGTATTTTTGTATGCTCTTCTATTTTTTCTTTTTCTGAGCATGAGGTGTTGGTATGGGGCATATAGACGTACAAAATGGTTGAGCAGATCTATAGGTTTACTTCATATTCCTTCTATTTTGGTTTTCTCATTGCTGAGCACTGATCTGGAGTAGCTCCAAGGTATTTCCTGAGGGGTAAGAGCTCATTTAAAACTGTGTGTGCAATACACAGGTTTTTTGTTAAAAAAACAAAACAAAACAAACAAAACCACAAAGCAAAAATAAAACCCCAAAACAACAAACAAACAAAAGACCCCAAAAAACCAACCAAAGAAACCCCCAAATGAAAAAAACCCACAAAAAACCCCCAACCAAAACTAGGCTAAAAATAACCTTATTGACAATATACTTATTCTGGCTTGCTTTGCCCTCCACTGTGTTCCTGCAGAGATTTTTTTTCAAGTGTATCTCCAGCAAAATGTTGCAAGAAGTACAGGACTGCTAACCTAGGAGTGATTTTTTGCGTGTCATACACCTACCTAGTTTCTAAGGGCACCCTTCAAAAATGTACAAATGTACAGATTGTGCATCCTATGGTGATGCTCTGATTTACGGATTTTAACGTACAGGGTACTTAAGTAATTTTAGGGAAATAAAAATTCTAGCTACTGAAAAGCTCCCTTCTACATGGTAAAAAACTCAATTTTTGTTTTTTTAATAATGTGTAGTCCATATAGTGCTAAGGATCCATCAGGAATTACTTAATATGACATTAGACCAATGTTTTCACTACCTTCCTGTGGGCTAGTTATAACATTTCCTGCACAGATCCTGTGGCATGATGAATTTACCATCTTAGTGCTATGAAATCTCATTAGTCAAGGTGCATTTGTCTCTGTTTTTAACCAGAGAACTTCTGTGCTAGTTGCTTTTTTTTTTTGCTTTTTTTTTTCTTTTTTTTGCTTTTTTTTCTCTTTTTTTTTCTCTTTTTTTTTCTCTTTTTTTTTCTCTTTTTTTTCTCTTTTTTTTCTCTTTTTTTCTCTTTTTTTTCTTTTTTTTTTCTCTTTTTTTTCTCTTTTTTTCTCTTTTTTTTTCCTCTTTTTTTTTCTCTTTTTTTTCTCTTTTTTTTCTCTTTTTTTTCTCTTTTTTTTCTCTTTTTTTTCTCTTTTTTTTCTCTTTTTTTTCTCTTTTTTTCTCTTTTTTTTCTCTTTTTTTTCTCTTTTTTTTCTCTTTTTTTTCTCTTTTTTTTCTCTTTTTTTTCTCTTTTTTTTCTCTTTTTTTTTCTCTTTTTTCTCTCTTTTTTCTCTCCTTTTTCTCTCTTTTTTCTCTCTTTTTTCTCTCTTTTTCTCTCTTTTTCTCTCTTTTTCTCTTTTTCTCTCTTTTTCTCTTTTTCTCTTTTTTTCCTCTTTTTTTCCTCTTTTTTTCCTCTTTTTTTCCTCTTTTTTTCCTCTTTTTTTTCTCTTTTTTTCCTCTTTTTTTTCTCTTTTTTTTCTCTTTTTTTTCTCTTTTTTTTCTCTTTTTTTTCCTCTTTTTTTCCTCTTTTTTTCCTCTTTTTTTCCTCTTTTTTTTTCTCTTTTTTTTTCTCTTTTTTTTTCTCTTTTTTTTTCTCTTTTTTTTTTTCTTTTTTTTTCTTGTTTTTTTCTTTTTTTTTTCTCTTTTTTTTCTCTTTTTTTCTCTTTTTTTTTCCTCTTTTTTTTTCTCTTTTTTTTTCTCTTTTTTTCTCTTTTTTTTTCTCTTTTTTTTTCTCTTTTTTTTTCTCTTTTTTTTTCTCTTTTTTTTTCTCTTTTTTTTTCTCTTTTTTTTTCTCTTTTTTTTTCTCTTTTTTTTTCTCTTTTTTTTTCTCTTTTTTTTTCTCTTTTTTTTTTCTCTTTTTTTTTCTCTTTTTTTTTCTCTTTTTTTTCTCTTTTTTTTTCTCTTTTTTTTTCTCTTTTTTTTTCTCTTTTTTTTTCTCTTTTTTTTTCTCTTTTTTTTCTCTTTTTTTTCTCTTTTTTTTTCTCTTTTTTTTTCTCTTTTTTTTCTCTTTTTTTTGTATTTTTTTTGTATTTTTTTTTATATTTTTTTTTTTATTTTTTTTTCTCTTTTTTTTTCTCTTTTTTTTTCTCTTTTTTTTTCTCTTTTTTTTTCTCTTTTTTTTTCTCTTTTTTTTTCTATTTTTTTTTATATTTTTTTTTCTATTTTTTTTTATATTTTTTTTTATATTTTTTTTTTGTTTTTTTTTATATTTTTTTTTGTTTTTTTTTTTTTGTTTTTTTTTAAGTTTTTTTTTGTATTTTTTTTTGTGTTTTTTTTTGTGTTTTTTTTTCTCTTTTTTTTTCTCTTTTTTTTTCTCTTTTTTTTTCTCTTTTTTTTTCTCTTTTTTTTTCTCTTTTTTTTTCTCTTTTTTTTTCTCTTTTTTTTATATTTTTTTTTCTCTTTTTTTTTTATCTTTTTTTAAGTTTATACGCTTTTCTAATTTAAAGAAAACTTGAAAGAATACAGCAAGCAAGCAAATGATTTTTTTAAAATCTAGCTGGGTTTCCAACATCCAGGTCCTGCCCTTAGCTTGAGGATCACTGTTATTTAAATGTCTTTTTGTTAACATGTCAAAACACTGCTCACCCTGCTGTGCTTCCTCAGGACTTGGAAAGGAGAAGAGTTCATTAGCTACTACCTTCTGCTGATCTCTAGGCAGAAACCTGTAGAGAGAATATGATGTGACTCCTTTGTGCAGGGCAGACAAATCTTCTGTCAGTATTTAAAAAATAATCTACAAAGGGTAGGTTATAGGTAGAACTAGTGGACCATAAAACTTAAATACATTGTAGAAATTAGTTTGTCTTGTTACTGAACTGCTTATCTGTTTGGTCATCTTGAAAAAAAGGCATGAACAGCAAAAAGTGAAATTTTAACAATTTATGGTATTTTTATCCCTTGAGATTGTAGAATGCTCAAGGCATTTTTCCTTCCAAGCGGAGGAACTGTATCGCTTTGAAACCTAGAGCTTTGTCTCATTTTCCTCCTGAAAAATTAAAAATCACAAGAAGTGCTATATTGCACAGTGCAAGGTTGTGCAGTTCTTTTTGGAGGTGGGATGAGGTGAGAAGGAGAAGCTTTAACATCTTAATTGAAAAATTATTACAGTAACTGTAGACTTAGCTGCTGGGTTGACAGAAGCCTGTAAGAAGACAAGTAGCTTCCTACTAAATATTAGGAGTGTTGGTAATTGAGGTAGGTAGGGAGCTGGTTATGCACATTGTTTGTTGGAGGGATATACTGAATTCCCAAAGACAAAGGTACCTTCTGATTGATATACTTAAGACCAAGCAGTCCTGGTTAACAGCATCTGGTTATTATCTGTCTTGATATGCAAAATAAAAATTTAGGCAGTTGTTAATTTATTTTTTTTTAATTCAGATACTCGCTGATCAAAGCCAAATCTGTTGTAATGGAATGCTAGGCTCATCAGACTATCTGGATTGTGAGTCCTTTTGCTGTTTCTGCTCTGTGAGTGATAGCATGCATATGGAACCCTACTACTCTGAGTACCAAATGGGTTTAAACACTGCTCCTACACAGTGGCTCAAGGACTTAACATGGTGAAGTCTGCTCATGCTGTTTCTTTATGGGGTCTTTCTCGAATGAGTGGGTGATAGCAACCATAGGATAAAAATCTGTGTTTTAGATTGAGTGGAAGAATGCTCTTGCTTTCCTATTGAGGTTCTTGTTCATGGTTTTAAATAGTTTAATGTCCTCTAACCACTTATTTAAACTACATCAGCTTCTAAATGTTAATATTAATCACAGAAATGAGAGCTGCTTGTGCTGAATCTTACTGCTTTCCCTACTGTTCAGAGTTCAGACATGGCTTATTGAAAGAGACTGGAAAATAAGGCTGCCTTCTCTGTGAGCTGGTGGGGGTGGAGGAATCCATACACTGGTAGTTAGAAGGCATTGTAATACTGTTGTCATAGTAACAATGGGTTGGATTGTGAGACAATAGGACTTGTGTCAAAAGTGACTACAGAAAATGGTTTGGGACACTCTACCATGGCAGATACAGCTGCAGTGCTCTCTGGTGGACTTTGACAGGGGTACAGGAGGGAAGTGGATTATTAATTTCTGTTTGTGAAGGATACTTCTAAAGTATGTGACATCCATGTGCAGGCAGGTCTGTTACTGTAATGCAGTTTACAGGAGTTACTGTTATGGGAAAAGCTGCCAAAATGAGATGGGATTGTCTGCAGTAAAGGCTCTAGGGAAAGATTTTTGGTGACAATTTGCATCTGAGCACATGTAGCTGAAACAGGTGTTTGATAAAGATGTCTGTGGGCAGTGTCAGTCACCCACATGTGCCTGACAAGGGTCTGAGAGTGCCAGGAGCCATGAAAGGAAGGGATTGTGGACACAAGGTGGAAGTCTGCTACATTTTTGTGAGAGAGAGAGAGAGAGAGAAGCATTGACCTGGATTAATCTTGAGGTTGAATCCTCTTCAGAAACAAAATTGACAGTAACCTTGATAACAGAGAGGATAGTCTGGGGTTTCATACACTGGGTACTTTTTTGGAAGCTGTCTGTCTTTGTCAATATATTACAAATTATCTGTGGATTTTAGGCTTTTTGCCAGTTCTATTTCTTTTTTCCTAAAAATCAAGTATCAAGAAAACTAACCTTTTTGCCTTGTTTGTCTGCTTGGCACAGGAGAATCTGTGGAGGACAAGAAAGAAGTAATTTCTTTTATGATGTGTCTTTACCAGTGTTGTTTAAATCAAAATCTGATTATTTGCAGTGAAGGAGGTGGTATGATAATATACAAAACACTGGTGGAAAATTTGCTGTAAGGCTTTTATGGTCTTTTATGGCTTTTATGAAGGCAAGGTCTTCAAAAGTATTGATGTTAACTAGAAGCAAATTGAGAGGGAGGGGAAGAGGAAGTTGTGTGTTACCCAGAACAGAGGAATGGAACAGATGCTGCTCTTGCAGACACTGGAACTGCTTTCAGCTGTCCAATTCTAGTTTACAGTGGCTTTTTAAATATCTTGCAGAAGTACTTAATCTGATGGAACTATGCTTCTGATTACTGCAGCAATATCTGCTTTTAGCTTCTCAGAGGAACCATGTGGTCTTAATACAGTTCCTATGTGGTTTAAAAGCAGTCTCTAGATATATGTGTAGCTGTTAAGGCGTAAGTGAGTGGGGCCAATTTTAGCAGAGTTCTCTGATGTTTTCTTAGGCTAATGGAAAACATTGATTAACGTATTACTGGAGGATATAAAGGTCTTGCTTGTAAAGAAGTGCTGGCTAGTAAATATTTGTCATACAGTGAACAAAATAAGGTGTTTCTTAATGATTTGGTCTTTCCAAAGCACAAAGCAAGTGTATAAAATAAACGGAGTTAGTAGAAGCCTGCTGAAAATACTGAGTGTGTTTGCCTCTTGCTGTGTGTGGTCTTCACTTCAGTCCTTTGTGCAGCCTAGGACCTGTACTCCAGTAATTCATTGTTTTCCATGTTTGTACAAATGCACCATGCATTTTTCGTCTCCCCTAGAATGAGACTCACAAAAGTGATATGTTACCTGACAGATTATGGGATTTTTGTAGTGTAAAATACTTGCTTGTGAAGGCCCTAAATGCTAAGAGATAAGACTTGCACTACTCTTAATCAACAGGGAGTGGTGGTGAGCAGCTCTGGGACTGGAGAACAAATGGATATAGCTCTGTCCTTTAAGGATAGAAAGCACTGTGACTGCTTCACATAGTAATGTGGTCTGAGGCAGCAGCTGGGGAAAGTTCCCCAGACTGATACATGGGGTGTTGTTAGCTGGTCAGTTGCTAGCAGGGTTCTGAGTAGGTACTCAGCTTCCTGATGTTTACTTCAGAAACAGAATTTATGAGAATACCCCTGTCTTCTGGCCAACCAGTAGTTTTAGCAACAATTTCCTGGAATGACTAGATTAGCTTCTGTAAGATTTTATGTACTTTTTGTATTTCTTAAATATTTGGTAACTATGCTGTAGGCCAGCGATGAGCTAACAAAATTGGCACAAAGTTTTAAGCAAAATAAGCAAAACTTATTTGGCATGCTGGGTCTTTTTTAATCTTAATTTCACTTCTTAATCACATGAAAATGTTATGGTGTGTGTTCCATAGGGTGTGTCACTAATACCACCTGCAAGTCCTGTGCTGTTGAAATCTGGTAAGCACTTAAGTTCATCTCTGAAAAAGCCTGGAAAAGGCTGTGCTTTTGGATTGTGACAGTTGTTTTGGTGCTTTTGGTGGTGTTTTTTTGTTGTTTGTTTGTTTTTTTGTTTGTGGTTTTTTTGGTTGCTTTTTTCTTTCTTTCCCTTCATAGGCTCACCTAGCTATGAGTGAGTTGAGAGCTACTAGGGTCTGAATTTCTTCAATGTGTATTTCTTCTGGTGCTAAAAAGAGAAACTGGTTTTCTGTATACTGTTTCTGTTTCAGAAAAACTGTAGATCCAGGACAGGTTCTGAGGAACTCTTAAGACTTTCCAGTTGCTTCCTGAGTGTAAAGATTTTAGCATACTGGTGAATAATGCATTCTGATAGCCACAAACCTAATTCCACATGTAGTCTATTACCTGCCTTCCACTAGTTTGTTCCCCCCCCCCCCCGAATCATCTGGAAGAAGCAATTAGAATATACAGAAAGAGATCAGAATTGGTCTTTGGTTTCTCCTGACTCTTCTCAAGTCTTTTTCCTTTTAGGATGATAATTGTTGACCCGATTTGTCTCAAGGCTGCCTTTGCTTTTCAAGGACTCTGAAAACAAGGCTCTTAATCTGTCAAGTGGGATAGCAGGATTACAGCTGGCATTTATTTGAATAAAACTTGAAACAGAGAGGTGAATTCACTCAGAGAAAAGTAAAATTGCAACCAAGCAGTGAAGACTTGTCCTTAAAGCAGCTTTTAGCTCTGCATATAGATGAAAATGTAAATAGCTCAAACAGTGGGACAGCAGTTAAGATTTCTAGATATTCAGAACTAGGTAGCTGCAGAATTATTGCTTGCAAGAAAGGCACTGTGATGTAGTCCTGGCTTGGTGTGATCTGTCTACAGATAGGCTAAATGTGTTTTGAGGATTTTTTTGGTGGTGTTTGTTTTGGTTTGGTTTTTTAAGCTCTTTTGGTGAAAGGGTCTTCTGTTTCATTTTGCACCCTAACAACATACATGTTCCAGATGACTATTTGAACACACCTGGATGTTCTTAGATTTTGTAGGTTCACTGTGAAAGCCCCAAACCTTCTGCCACACTTCACAGCTTTTGGTGTGGATTGTGGAAGGGGCATGTTCTGCAATGACACAGCTGTCTCTTGCGTGATGCAAAAGATCCCCAACAAACTGAAAACTGCAGTTACACCATGGCTTTTGAGGTTGTTCTTTAGAAGACTGCATTCTGTGTCACCTTCACGTACTTACGTTTTCTGTCTTTTACTTGAAATGGAAAATTTTAACTCCATGAAAAAAAGGAAGCAGGGATATGTATTAAGTCCAGGCAAGATCAGGGATTTGAATTGCTCCTGATTTATGCTAAAAGGCCCACTGACTCTGGCTCTTTCTCTGAGGTTAGAAGGATATATATTATCAGCCTGCTGTGCTGCCCACAGCCTCTGGAACTTTCTGCATGTTCTCTCTCCCTGTGTGTATTTAATTACTAGTAGGCAGAACTGGCATACCAGGGAGCAATTTTTAAGTGCTTCCTACATAGGGAAAACTAATCATATTTAAGATGCACCTACTTATGAGGAAATAGTTGTGGGCAGTCACTGAAGGAGGAGGGGGGCTTTTAAAAAGTTGTTGTCTTGCCTTGATGGAAGTGCTCTGACTGTTGCAATGATGGTTATGGTTTTGGTTGTCTGGTTTAGGTCTTTTCTCCCTACCATACTTTTAGATAAATCTTATCTCTGGAACACCTACTAGAAACTTAATTCTAGAATACAGTAACATATTCCATAGTGCATGGAGAAGTGAGGTTTTTGATATGTGTATATAGACCAGAAGCTGGGCTATCTTGCCAACAGGTTGAAACTTCAGTGAGCAAAGTACTTCGTGGGCAACCAATGAAAAGCCTGAGACAAGAGAATCTTCCTGAAAAATTAGGGCTTGCATGAAATTAGCATAAAGTCCTTCTAAAGTGAGTCTTTTTGCTAGATCATTCTTCCCTGAAAACAAAACGAAACTTAAGTTTTACTGGGAGACCTGGTTCATTTTGCTGCTTTGATTATTTCTTGTTGCTGCCTTGAAGTCTGAGCAGCCTATTCCAGCCTTGCAGAAGTTCAGATGACATCTGTAGCTTTTTCTGCATCGACCGATGTGTTTCCTCCATCATGGAAGGCTACCAAATTAGGCATGATTTACTCTTGGTGTTTCTGATCAGTTGCCTGTCTTCTGTGTGTTTCAGCATGTCTTCCAGGTGGATCTACTTTATTATCTTACTGGGTACGGAGGTGGATTTGACTGGTGGGTAGTTGCTAGGGTCCTTCTTTTTAAAAAATGTTGTGATGTTTCCTATTCTCTGGTCACAAGGGGTTTTCCTGACTGCCGTGACTTTTCAGATGCAATTGAACTTGGCAACTACATCAGCCAATTCCCTCAGGACATTGGGATGCATCTCACTGAGTCCTATGGATTCATCCGTGTTCAGGTTCCCCAGGTGGTCTTGAACCTGATCCTCATTTAAAATGGCAGGGTCTTCATTCTGCAGTTTGTGCCTTGAGGTTCAGGGGATTGAGAGAGATGTAGGAGGAGAGATTACAACTGAAAACTGAAGCAGAAAAATTCCTGAGTACCTCCCCCTTCTCCATAGTGATTTTCACTGGTTCTTATGTCTTATATTCCAGGGAGGAGGTGTTTTCTTTAATATTCCTTTTCTAGCTAATGTTCCTGTAGAAGCAGTTGTTATTTGCATCCCCTGCCAAATTCATCTCCAGCTGTACCTTAGCTTTCCTGATTCCATCTCCACACATCTGGGCAGTATCAGTGTATTCTTTATACAGTACATGTCCCTGGTTCCTCTGCATTTTCTTACAGTTTAGTTTGACTAGGAGGTCATTCATTAGCCATGCTTATGCCCTGCCTTCTTCGCCCTATTTCTTACACATATGAATTTGAGAGCTCATGTGTTCTAAGAAAAGTGTCCTTAAAGAGCTACCAGCTGTGTTCAGCTCCTGTGTTCCTTAAGGTGGTTTCCCAGCAGGTCCTATCCACTAATTCCTTAAACAACTGAAGGTTCGCTCCTAAAATTCCGAGTCCTGATTCTATTCTTCACTTGACCTACATCCATCAAGACTGAATTTCACCAGGGTGTGACCATTGCAGCTCAGGCTGCCACCAATTTGATATCTCTAGTTAGTTCATTTGTGTTGGTAAGCAACAAGTCTAGTAACGTTTCTCCTCTGGTCAGGCTGTCTGTCACATGGATTAAGAAATTATCCTTAATGCACTCTGAGGGTCTCCTGGACTACTTACAGCTTGCTGTGCTGCTTTTCCAGCAGATCTCAGGGTGATTGAAGTCCTTCAGCAGGGTCAGAGTCTGTGGGGTGTAGCCTCCTGTAGTTAAAGTAAGAACTCTTCATCAACAAGCTCCCCTTGTTAGGGCAGCCTGTGGTAAACACCAACCATGATTTTTTCTTTATTGACTTTGCCCCTAGTTTTTACCCATAAGCTCTCAGCTTGTTCATCAATATTTTTTTAAGGCAGCTCTGTGGAGTAAATCCACTTTTTTTACACAAAGGGCAACCGCCTGTTCCTCCTTCCTTGCCTGTCTCTTCTGAACAGTTTGTAGCCATTGATTGTGGCACTCCAGTCAGGTTACCATTCGCACCATGTTTCAGTGACCGTGATTAGCACACAGCTTTCTTGCTGTGCAGTGGCTTTCAGCCCCCCCCCCTCCCCAGTTTGCTGTCTGCCTTGGTATAGAGGCACTTCAGCTGGCACATTGACTGTGTTACCTTTTTAGACCAACATGCCCTAATTCTTTGAGATATTTCACATGTGTTTCCCTTTTGGTTCCTAGTATATGAGCAGTCTCTGGCATTTCTCTGTTGCTTAAAACTTCATCATGGTTCCCCACTACTTGTCTGCTGCTTTCTTCTGGTGTAAAATCCCTCTTTTCTCTCTATGCTGTTGGAGAGCACTGTTCTAATTCCCTTGAATTTTTTTTGTTTCAGCATAGCAGGGCCTGGTGTTGCTTTTGTAAGCTTCTGTTGATCTGCTTCATACTACTGTGGTTGGCATATCTGTCCCCTGCTCTGTCTCACCCCAGCTAAGAACAAAACCAACACACTGGTTGTTGGGAAGAAAACTGATGTCTGGGTAATGGGAAATAGGGATGCCCTGAACCAAGGGGAATGGGGAAGGCAAGATCATGGGAAGGGGTCAGAGCAGACATTGACTCACCAAGACTTTGGCTGGTAATGTTGAATAAACTCTTTACACAACAAAATTATCCTTTTCATCTCCTGGCACTGGTGTATGTCACTCTGCTGTCCTTTCTTGTGCCAGCTGGAGCATGCCAGGTTGTTCCATAATGAACTGGATTGGGCCAAGTGATCACTTTTCTAATCTGCCTTGTTGCCTGACCAAATATTAGCAGCCACCCAAAGCAAGATGGGCAGAGTAGGGCTTGGGATGGTGATTTTGCTGGCCTAGTCTAGGTAAAACTGTAGCCTGTAAAAGTGGTGTTTTGAGGAATGGGATCAGCTTTACAGTTCTTTGCATTCTTCAAGGTTGTTGCTTTGTTTTGTTTTGTTTTTGGTGTTATTTTTAATTGGAAGGAGAGAAAAGGCTGCATGCTCTTCTGTCTGAATCCCACTAGAGATGTTCCTTATTCCCCTGCTCTGTGTTTGGAGCCTCCTCTCCTGTTCTCCAGCTCCTGTTAGCTGAGCTGGTAGTGCTGTTTGAAGCCATGGAACTCATGAGGTTAAGCAGTGATACTCAAACCTCTAGAGCTGTATGCAGGTTCTGTTTCCACCTTGTAATCCTGATGGGTGGTGAATATAGACTTTTCCCTAATCATGCAGCTGAGACTGGGATTGCTCACAGACATGGGAATTAATCAGTGGTACCTTTGTGGGGGTTAATTTTATTAGCTATGAAGCTAATGGTAGGGTGTTAACTTTAGTTACATGGGATCATTTTACAGAAAGGCTCATATCTCTGAGCTTTACTAACTTAGTAACTTACTAACATGGGATTACTAGACAGGAATCACAGAAGTATCATTCCTAGGCATGAAGTTGTTCTGGTAACATGAGAAAAGCTTCACAACCTTAGTAGTTTTGTTTATGTCTAGAAGTAGTTAGGAGAGAAGATGCATTTATCATTGGCTGAAAAAAAATTATTATTGGTTTCCAGTGTGTTGTCTAGATGTTTTCAGAATGTGGAGGTAAATGAGCCCATTGTATTTCTTGTTTGGTGTAACTTGGAAACGTGTCCTGCATGGGGCTACTTCTAAGGTGTGAGTGTTCCAAATACTTAAGGTTAGTGGAGACTGACCAGCTTCAAAGGTATCCCTGAGAGAGATGGGACATAGTGCATGTTTTGCAAGTCAAAAGCAGGGCTTTTCCTTAGGCTGTTTCCTCTGTACCTTGATACTTTGGGAATAAGTAGATACGGCTACAGTAATAGGGCTTGGAAAGGACCTTTGGAGGTCATCTGCAGAAAGTGAAGTTACAAAGGGGGAAGAAAAGGTGTATACTGACTGGAGGAACTGGAAGGGACCGTGAGGAGCAGGCAGTGCAAGCCAGTGATAGAAGGGTGGTAGGGAGGTAGGAGGCACTGATAGAGCTCTGAGGACCTGAAGGCTCTGGACAAGTTAAGAGCAGTAAGCAGTTTTAAGTACAGGTATTCTGGAAGGTCTGCCTGGTTTTTTTGCATTTTTCACTCAACAGTCAAAGGTTTGAATATGCCCTTTTTTCTACTATGGGCATCCAATTTGAAACCAAATGTGAACTTTTCCATCAGTATTCCTATAAGTGTACTCAGAAAGTTTGTGGATATTTGGCCTAGACAAACTGGAACAGAAATATTGTGATATTTGATCATGCCTAATATTGGAACAACCAAATTGATTTTTATTGCTATTCTATTCCCAATGTATTTCTGTTTTACAATGAGAAATATTTTCCTTAGGTGCACTTTGAACTGAGGAAGGAGAAAGAGTGAAGTGCTTGGGTGATGGATTGCATGTAGACAAGCTCAGGATTTTTTTTGGTTGGTGTTTGGTTTCTGTTTGTTTTTTTTTTCCTTCTAATAAACATTACTTCTCTCTTGTTGCTGTATGGCTACCCAGGGAAGTTTTTGCCATACTTTACTGGTGAAAATGTGAAGGCTGAAACTGCAGAAAGTAAAAATGTTTGTTCTTCGTGGGTTTATAATTTGACAGCCAAATGAGGTAGTGTTGGTTAGCTTCACAGTTCAAAATACCTGTGCCAGGAGGCTGTGGGCCAAGTGTTTAATTTTAGGATTCATCCTGCTGTAGCAAGTTGGCAGTAATCTGAAATGATTAGTGTTTGTAGTTCATGCTCTTTGCAATATTGTTTTTAATTTGGTGGGAATAAGTTTTTAATTTGGTGGAATGAATGTGGCTTTATCTCTATTACTGATCTGGTATAATAGCAGTGTAATTAAATGAAATATTTTAGATGGTATGTGAAGATCAGAAATTTATTTATTTTATCAGTTGCAGTGAGGGTAGAAATATCATTCCATACCAAGCACAATCCATCTTTGTTCTACAGTTAAGCTTACAGGACTTTGATCTCCACATCCAATATGAAGATTCATTTAAAAGTGAACTTCTTTATGCTGTTTGTACAATACAGCCTGTAGGAAAGGCAAAGATAGCCAGGTAATGATATTGCTAGATTATTGAGGGATTTCTGCAGTACAGAAAAATAATACACCCCAATGTCCCCATTGTCTAAAGCATATTAAAATATGCTTATTAGCAAAGTTCCAGGGGTGAATTTGAGTACACACCATACTTATGCTAGCCTGTTAGCACCAGTCTTTTGATAGAAACTATTGTCACATTTCCTTTTCAAGTTACTCAGAAACCATCCTCTAAATTCGGTGCACAGCATTTGAAATCCAAAACAGTTAGCTAGAATGGCTTATTCTGTTGTGTTTTATTATAAAGGGAATGTTATTCTTAAACAGGAGTCTCTTTTGACATTTTTACACATCCATGGTGCATTGAAAAGGAAATTGAGAGGCACACTGTGTCTAGATCTCAAATACCCTGTAGTTGGAAGAGATTGTGTTGGGCTAAAGTGTTAAAGGTTTTGAACAAGCAGGAGAACATTGAATTAGAAGCTACATGTGGTTTGCTGGTTATAAAAGTACAGCTGCATTACACCAATAGGCTAAACATAAAATGCTAGATTTCTTTTGGTAATTCATGTTGATGACAACATTGCTCACTTGGATATCTTTTTGTGAGATTATGTGCTAAAAAAAGTATGTAGGGGAAAGAATCAAATACTCAGTAGAGGAAATAATAGAATAGGATTGCTTTTGTGAGCTTAATTTACTTTATTCATCTGCATTCTATACAGTCTTTATATAATTGCAGTAGCATCTTGGGAGAAGAAAGCACTCATTTCACTGGGTAGCTCTGTCTCTGGGGCTGGGTAAGGGAGCTGTTTGCAGGGCCATGCTCATGGCTGCTGGGGAGGTTGGAAGGTTTATGTTGAGTGGAATGAGTGATTGCAGAGACAAAAAGGATAAGTCTCATGGTTACAGCAATTGAGTTCTGATGGGTTGAGAAATCCATCATTTCCCTGGGGAGATTATTCTGAAGTCTGACTGTTATCATAGTGATTCAGATATGCAATCAGGATCTCCTGAAGAGTAACTTGTACCCATTAACCCTCATCTTTTCCATGTGATGCCTTGTAAAAAGGGAGTCTCTGCCTTCTTGGTAGCCATCCTCTTAAGTACTGAAACATGGCATGTTCCTTAACCTTTCTTTTCCCAGTCTGAACAAACCCACTTCTCTCAGCCTTTTCCCTTAGGGCAGGCTTCTCTGTCTACTGAGCATTTTTGCAACCCTTTACTGGACCCTCTCCAGCCTTTTGACATCTCTTTTGCATAGAAGAGACCAGAACTGAACACAGTGTTCCAGCTGTGGTCTGACAGCCACTGATGAGAGTAGGATGATGACTTCTTTGCTGCTGCTGCCCTTGTTGATGCAACCCAGCATCCTGCTGGCTTTTTTAGCTGCTGCAGCTCACTTCACTCATGTTGAAGCACCCCCAGGTCCTTTTCCATAGAGCTACTCTCCAGGCAGATGGATGCACATCTGAGCTGCAGTCCTGGCTTATGCTTTCCCAAGTGCAAGACCTTACACTTACCCATGTTGAAATTCATAAGGTTCTTGTTAGCCCACTCTTCCAGCCTGTTCAGATCTTCCTGGATGGTGACTCTCCCTTCTGGAGTGTCTTCTTCCCCATTCAACTTGGTGTGATCTGCAGACTTCATCAGTGTTCACTTGATCCCAATGTCCAGATCACTTGAAGATATTAAAACAGCACTGGGCCCAGAATAGGTCCCTTGGGGACCCACTTGTGACAGGTTGCCAGTTTGAAAAAGAGCTGTTTATCATCACCTGCTGACTGCTGCCTGTCAGCCAGCTCCCCACCCTCTGCCCAGTCCCCTTGTCTAGACTGCAGCACATCAGTTTCTTTAAGAGGAGGCTATGGAAGACTGTATCAGAAAGCCTTGGAGAAGTCTGCATCACCGGGCATCAACTTTGCCTTGGTAGAAGGTGATCAGCTTTCTCAAGTGTGATTTGCATCTGGTGAATCTGTGCTGGCTTGTCCAAGTCACATGCTTCATTTGACTTGTGGATTCATTCCATAACTTTCCCAGGGACTGAAGCAAGACTTATGGACCTATGACTTTGGGGATCCTCTTTTAAGCCCTTCTTATAGGTGGGCATGACGTTGGCTGCCTTCCAGTCTTCTGAGATGCCTCTGACTTTCCATGATTTCTCAAGGAAGGAGCCTCACAAGGACATCAGCCAGTTCTCTTAACACCCTTGGATGGATGAGCATCCAAGCCCATCAAGTTGTAAGGGTCAAACCTCTGTGATAGTTCACAAGCCAACTCTTCCTTAAGAGACACTGGGGGTCTTCATTTGCATTAACCTGGATGTTTGTTCCCAAGGCCCAACAGTGCTGGTAAAAACAGAAGGGAAGAAGGTGTGAAGAACCTCTGCCTTTTCAGCATTGTTGGTGACAAGTTGAACTCCCCTGTTTATGACAGTGAGACAGTATTATTATTCTGTTGCTGCTTGATGTTTACATACCTGATGAGCCCTTTCTTCTAGTTTTTTGACATTTCTGTCCAATTTGAATTCAAGCTGAGTTTTTGCTTTTTTAAACATATCTCTGCATGCTCTTGCAATGCCCTTGTAGTTCTCAATTGGTATACTTCCACTTTTTGATCTGGAACACTTCCCCTTGGTTTTGAGCAGACTCAAAAGCTCACAGAGAAGCTCCACCTTCTTCCCTTACCTTTTAAAGGAGAATAACTTTTTCTCTCCTTCCAAGGGAACATTCAAGTGCATTTGCCATGGTCAGTCACTAATTCATGTTTTTTGTCTGCAACCAGCTTAAGCATCAATTTTTAATGTTCTCCCGAGGTTTTTGAAAAACTAAAAACCTGATACAGAAATTCTGTGTTGTGAGCCATGCCAAAGTCCTTCATGGTTCTGATTGAACAGGTTAGAGAAAATGCATAATCATTTGTTATTTTAGCTAGGACGGGAGCTGAAAGAAGTAATGTGTTGTCATCTTCTGTGTGTGCCTGCAGAAGCAGCATGAGAGCATGGTTGGTTGGTTTGCACAGGACTGAAGAATCAAGAGATTTGAGAAATCTATTCTGTTTCAGCAGTGGGCTCATGTGTTTGCAGATCCCTTTCACATCTCTACACCTGTTACACCCTATTTTTCAAAGTCACCTTTCTTGCATCCTAACTTGCCTCAGCTTAGCTTCACATGCTCACCCAGACCTCCAAACACTTCAAATCCCAGTCATTCTTCTCTCCTGGTCTTTCTTCCTGAACTTTTCATCTGTGCTATTATCTCTTTCTCTGCCACACCATCTTGTTCAGTTCTCTCCCCTGAGTCTTGTCTCAGGCTTTTTGTCATTAAAACCTTCACTATCTTCTCACTCAGTCTATGCTGTTTTATCATTGTGTACTGTGTGCTTTTTCTTCTTTCTGGTTTCCTCTTCTGGGGTCCCTGAATGCCTTTTAGGACAAATGGCTTCTCTCTCCTCCTGAATATAGATTCCCTAGCATGGTCCAAGAGAACAGACATGGGAAATGTGGAGTGTGTTTCTCCATACTTACTTTATGTACTACCTGTTGCATATTTTAAAATGTGCAAATAGTGCTTTTCACCACCTCCTGCTGGTGTGTGTGCACAGCTGGCTGGTAAGGCTGGCTCAGAGTCTCTGAGTAAGATCTGTAAGGGGGTGGTAGCATGTACAGCACAGATGGCATCTTCAGAAATGCTGGTGCCAAATCCTAATGAGCTTCTGTGAGCATGTGCTAGCTTTATATTTTTTTCATTTTGATGTAGTTTTCTTGACATAGAGGAAAACAACATCACCAAACATGAAACTTCCTAGGAAGAGCCCTATCTACCTATTGGATCTTCTTTCAAAATCACAGGACAGTTGCACCTTCTTGCCAAAGCACAAAATAAGTCAATTTACTTCATTATAATATCAAACTTTGGCAAAAATTTAGCTTAGGCCAAGCACATGGCTTAGCAACCTGTAAGCTGAAATATATGAAATGTGGCAATGTTAAAAGTGTTTCAAAAACCAGAGTTGCATAATAAGGGATTTGAATTTTAAAAAATAATATCAGTTATAATTTTAATTCAGAAAAAGTGTGTCTCTGAACAGCCTTTTTTTTTTTTTTTTTTTTTTTTTAAATTAAAAGTGAAACGTTTTTTTCCTGGAGAATCCTTTCTGTGGAGTGTTCTTGCACCCTTGTGCATAATAACTGTGTAACTGTCACTCTGAATTTGTAATATGTTTTGCTTGGTTTGCACAATATTTGGGAAGAATTAAGACCCTTTTTGTCAGACCTCTAATGTTGCTGTGGACTTTTTCTGATTCTGTTAGAAAACGCCTTGATCTTGAGAGAGGGTGCTCTGAATTGCATCAATGTTACATTTCTGATCAAAAGAGTTTGCGGGTGAAATAGTGGGTTCCTTTTTTTGGTTTTCTTGAAGATCTTTTCTAGGTGGTAATTGGCTGTATCAATGCCTTCCTACCCTTATAGTTGCATATGGCATTCTGAGTATTTCTAAGTACTTGAATTTCTATGTGCTAATAGGTTTAATACGAAAAAGAAATACCAATGGGAATTACAGCCTCTGAACACCCAGACTGCAGGGTACCAGGCTACACATCTTAACCTATTTGTTACGTTTGTTGAAGGAGAGCTGGTATGCTGTGGTTAAGATTTTGTGTGCAAGTGATGAACTGCTGAAAAGCAGGAGTATTATTACTGATTTACAGAGGCGGAGTGACTTGGGATATTCAGCAGGAAAAGGAACAGGAGTGGTAACAAACAGCAGCAGTGGTGGTTCCACAGCAGATTTCCCAGTGTGAATCAGTGGATGTATGGCTTCTCAGCTAGCTGCCAAGAACCCAAAACTGAGTATTGCAAGAGATTCAGGGTTCATGTTTTTCGTGCAAAGTCATGTGATCTTACTGTATCTTAACTTGCCAACTTAGCTTTAGTCCAGAGAAGATCCTTTGCTGCAGTGCTTAAAAAAAAAAAAAAAAAAAAAAAAAAAAAAAGGAGGAAAAAAAACCCAGAAAGAAAACCAAAGAAAATTGTGCAATGTGTGTTTATGCCTACATCATGCCGAAGAGACACTTAACAGTAAATAATCTGTCTATCCCTGAGGTAAGATACTGTTTCTGCTTTCCCTGCACAGTGCTGCTGCAGCACGGAGCTGATCCAAACATTCGGAACACCGATGGGAAATCTGCGCTGGATCTGGCAGACCCCTCAGCAAAAGCTGTTCTCACAGGTAAGATGCATCCATCTCTCTGTAGCATTACCTGTAGTTCATTTTGTGTATGTAAGTTCAGCATTGTAAGATCCTTTTGCCTTTTTGGATTTTCTGTTGCATAAGAGCATTTTAAAACTGTATGTTAGCAGATTTTGTATTGGTGTAACTGTGGTTAATCTGCTGTGCTGCTGTAGATTTGCTTATTCTTTTTATAATAATGCTATAATTTTCTGTTAAGAAATAATTATTCACTGTGTTGCAGTACTGTTTTTTTATCTATTTAATTGCTACCTGATGTACAGATTGGATAGGACCCCCCAGCCCTTGCAAGAAAAAGAAAAAAATCGGGTCAATTGTTTTAGGACCTTCAGTGTTGAGCAAGCAAGGACGTTTGTATAACTGTAGAAGTACCTGGGATCTGAAAGACAACCTGCCACCAATTGCAGAGATCAATAGTACATTATATTTTGCTGCAGATTCACATGCTACCCTTTCCTTCCTCTTCATCAGTAGATGTTTTGGGTAGAACTCTTTCTCACCTACCTATTTCTTTTCCTTTTTAGGGGATATTAGATGCTAAGCAATAAGTTTCATGAAAATATTCTAAAGATACAACTTTGGTTTTGCATAGCTTTGTTTTTCTTGTAAATTAGCTGTTGCAGCATACCAGTAAGCATTAAAAGGATAATAGAGTAGCCTGTCAAATCTGTATCAAGAAATATATGGTCCTCTGTGCTGATTTTGACATGTAGGAAATAATGGTTAGAACAAAGTATTCTTGGATTTTTACATATGTACAATTAGCTTTATAGAAAGGGATTCAACAACTGAGCTTTATTTGATGAAATAGCTGTTTTTCTTCTTTTGCCTGTATTTTCCCTTTTTTCTCTCTCCCTCTCTCTTTTTATTGACAGCTTAATTTATAGGCTATGTGCTATGCAACACCCATATTCTTTCTTCAGAGCTCCCTTCACTTTATCAGGAACATTTCCTTGTCTTTTTTGCAGTGCACTGACTGCTATACATAATTATCTACAGCTCTGCAGTGATTTGAGAGTGCCTTCAGAACAATGCACTTTTAAATACATATGATTTAGTTTAATTACTCAGTGTCAAATTTAACATGTTCCTACAGTGTTAACACTAATGGTAATGCTGTGCCAAGCAGGTTAATCTGACTTTTGGCTGTTAATGGATACAGAGGCTAAGGAAGGGGCACTGGGGAGTCAAGATGCCTCAAAGATATTAATGGATATTTGGCATTTAGTTGAGAGTCACTTGCTATGCATACAGTTTGGGGGTTCCAGGCTCCAAGCTGGTGTTCAGGCTATGCTCAGAGCTCAACTTGAGAGGACAGTAGAAAACTTTGGCAAGTCTGGGGGGTGATTTTCCATCTGCTCCACTGATTTCTCTGAGCACTGGGTCAGCACCTTGTGCTTTAGGCAATGGAGAGGGCAATGTGTCACAGCAAACAAGTGGTGATGGATTAGAAGCAGCTCTCTGAGGAGGTCCTGGCGAGTGCAGTAAGCACCCTGTGTCCCCTAAAGCTTTGCAAATGACAGCCCACTGTCTGCAAGCATCTGCAACCAATGGATACTACTGCTGCTGCTACTGAGGTGTTCGTAAAACCAGATATTTTTGTATGGTTTTATTCTTCCTGGCAAGAAAAATCAGAATTTGGTTTTATCAGCTTTGTCCTCAAGGTGGCTCTTGGCTACACGGGGCTCTCTCTGCTGTGCACCTGAGCTCCAAGCTGTGTAAACAAGGTTTTGATTTTGGCTTTAGCTGCTCTCTGATTCACAGAAACTGAAAAAGCTGACGCTGGATGCTGTTTAAAATGAAGCTTTCTATTGAGAGTTTAATTTTTTTTGGATGCTGCCGTGCTTTCTAGTATCTCTGTCAGGCTTCTACTTCCTCATGCATTTTCCATATGTTACCTTCAGGTCTGTCTTCATCTCTGTGGAAGAAGCAGGCTTAAGGGATTTCTTAGTATCTATCTGGCTTGGGATAATCTTCAGCTACAGCAGTGCTTTGCAATTAGGTGCATCAGGACTTAAAGGTATTACTGGATTAAGGATGAGTAGGATGTATTAACTTAATTTTCAGTATTCAGTGTTAAATGGTGGGATTTCAGAAGAACTTGTAGTTAGAGCTTATAAAAGTGGAGTGATTCTGAAAGTTCAATTGTTCAGTCAAAGTCAAACAGTCACTTCTAGCTGTTACTGTATTTTCATCTTTTAAGTGGTACACATGCATTTCAAGGCTGTCCTTATTTTGGGTTCCTTTTTCTTTTGGTTTTTCTGACCATAAGACTTTTCCACATTGCTGTTTTTATTTATTGCTGCAGAACAAGGTTCCTCTTAGTACTTCTTTGACCAAGTATTTGCATAAGTTAATGCATTAATGTTAATCACTTTGTGAATGAACTGTGGTTATAGTCTCTCTTTGACCTCCAGCTTAGCAAAAGTGAACAGAAAGCTTGTTGGTAATTGATTACAACCGTTCAGTTTGACAGAGAATTCAGTATGTGTTTTAAGAGGGACATTCCTGCTGTGTAAAAAGAATTTCTAGTGTTCTGGCAGCCAATGCTGACTCCACAATGATTTGTTCTTTTCTGTCTCCCAGTCTAGAATAATGTATAGTATCTTTCTCCTGAATTAGAAAGGATACATAATGCAGTACTTTCTGGGATGACTTCCAGCCATTTTCTTGCACCATTCTCTTAAAATGTGTTTTATAAAGCATACATAATGCAAAAGAGAGGCTAGTATTTTGATGGAAATTGACTAGGAAAATTTCTTTGTAGATTAAAGTGAATTTTATACAATTTAAACACCTAGTTCCAGCTCTTCTTTAAAAAAAAAACAAAACCAAAACAAAACAACAACAACAAAAAACCAAAACAAAAAGACAAAGGTTATATAATTGAGAAATCAGCTTTCTACTCTTAAACAGGAAAGCATTTTCTTCAACTCCTGCAGGATAAGCAGCATTTTTGGGAGCCAAAGCCTTGTTGGTTGAAAGGGTGAGTAGTTTGCTTCTGCTTCCTTAGCATCCCTTACTGTTTCTAAATCAGGTTGGCAGACAGGGATTGCAATCCTCTTTCTGTAGGCTGAAATGGTAGTATAGACTCCAAAAACATATTGCCTCTTAAAAACAGAGCTGTTACACACAGTAGATTAATATCCTAGTTAATTTTATTTTAGTTTAATTGCCTTTGGGATGTGTGGTTTCTGAGATGAGGACTCATCTTTGTTGCTGTACGTAGCACTGTGGGATGCCCATCCAGAGCAGGACCTTTGGGACCTTTTGCTCTACAAGTCATATTAGTCTTCATTATTCTCTTACCTTGCTTACTGCCTCCTTAAACATTTAATATCCTATTATAGTTTTCCTGTACAGTTATATAAAGAGCCAACAATACTGTTGTTGGTTTATGTAAATAATTTATTTTGATTTTTCACACAACGATGCTTTTTTGCCTCTTGCCCATATTACCTGATATTTGGAAATGCTTTCTCTTTGTGAATGGCTGTTCCTGCTGTTGCTGCTGTTACTAGAAGCTGAAGGCACTTCAGTTGAATGGTGTATTCTTGACTCCATGCCACTTTTCTGCAAGGTTGGTTTTAGTTGGTTTCAAGGATTACTCCCTTGAAACAGGTCAAAATTAAAAAAGCTTGGACGCTGCTGCATCTTCAGATTAAAGAAAGATTTCCTGGGTATGAAATAATGTCTTGTTTGTTAATAGAATCGGTTTTCAAAGTTAAATGAGACTCTGATCTTCCTACTTGCCATGGAAATAATCTCTCTTACAAACAAAGCACTTCAGTCCTATTGAGCATTTCTCACTTTTTTTGTTTTTTTTTTTTGAAGGAGAGCTTGGTGAGTGAAAGTACAGCTGGGTCTAGGGTTACCAGAAGTGTTAATGAGGATTCACATTTTCATCTATTTGTCATGTCAACTTTTTAATTTAAGTCTGTTTATTGAAATAAATTTGCAGGTTTTTGTTAAGTGAACTGCCATCTAGGCATGATTTGCCTGCACGGAAGGGAAAAATATGTTATTTCAGTACAAAAACTTGACTAAACTTTAGAGAATGGAAAATGGATCCTAGATATGACTCACCCATTTTAAAATTATCAGGAAGCGAAGAAACTATTTTAGTTTCAGCTAGTTTTATTTTTACTGGGGCACCTTTACAGCTTGATCATCTCAAATCCATAACACTTTCCTTCTGAGTTGGTCATGTTTCTTTTCATGTACTCAGAATTTTGAAGGCATTCTGGATGGATACTAGCATTTCCTTCTGGTAGGTTCCAGCTTCCTTCCCTCTTCCTTTTATTGATATAATTCTTACATAGTGTACTCTGAAATCAGTACAATAATTGTTAGTGCAAAAGGAGAATCATTTCAATAGTAAGGAGGGCAGGAGCTGCTAGAATGGTTTGGGCCACCTTTTTATCTGGGTCATTGTCCTTTTTGATGGTGACATTGGGGTCTGCTGCCTCAGAGAAAAGCACAAGAATCCCAGTAGCTGAGGAATAACCTTGCCTGCAGAAACTTTCACTTTATTTCATATATAGGTTGTTGGCATACATCTTAAAGTAGGTCTGAAGAGCCTTTCATCACTTGTTTGTACTTTGAATGCATGTTTTTCTGGTTATTTGTTTAGCCTTCAGGTGGGTCTCCTCATTTTTACCAAGGCCTTCTCAGGAGGGAATAAATAATTTTCTCTGGTATGGGTGTCATGTGAGTCCATGGTAGTACTTTACATCTACTCCCTGGAGAATTACAGGGAGTAGCAGCTTTCCTTTGAGAATGCTGGGGCAATGCTGTCCAGTGTTTCGACAATTGTGTGCAAAATGTATTTGTGGTACATACCTGACATAAAGTCTACCATTTGGGTGGCCCTCATCTAGGAGCTCTAACATATATGGATATGTAAATCTTGTATCCTGTTTTTAGAGAGTATTGCAATTGTAACTATCTTAATATATTTGTAAATACATAATTTCAAAGAGTTTCATTCAGTATGTGGTATAATTCCACCTTTCTTCCTTGAAGGAAATGCATTGGTTTCTGGGAAGCCAGGAGTGAAATGCTTTCCTTTCTCAGTACTGGCACGGTCACACCTTGGATTTCCTTGTTTTCACAAGAAGAAGGAAGAGGAAGACGGAGTCCTCTTATTCCTGATGCCATGCTATACTTTGCATTCTGTTATGTTTCCACCTCAAGAAGAGCAGTCCTTGTTCTTTGGACTGTCTACATATGAAGTTTCACTTGAGTGAGAGTCAAGTCAAGCATCACTGTCTCTCCCAGTATCACTGATCATGCCTTCCAGTATCTGAAGGGCCTACAAGAAAGCCAGCAATGGACTTCTTAGGATATCGGGTAGTGATAGGAGTAGGGGGAATGGTTTCAAACTAGAGGAGGGGAGATTTAGATTGGAAACTAGGAAGAAGTTCTTCACCATGAAGGTGGTGAAATAGAGGAACAGGTTGCCCAGAGAAGTGGTGGAAGCCCCATCCCTGGAAGTTTTTAAGGCCAGGCTGGACAGGGCTCTGAGAAACCTGATCTGGTGGGAGGTTTCCCTGCTCACTGCAGGTAGGTTGGAACTGGATGATCTTAAAGGTCCCTTCCAACCCTGAAATTCTATGATTCTCTTTCTGCTTTCCAGCACTTCATTTTTCTTTCAGTATAGCATATTTCAATTTGAGCACTATGCAGTGGTATAATATTCAGTTGACTTCTGTAGTGATGATTTAATAGCTTTCGTGGCATTTTTTAATGCCATGTTTTATTCAGGCTAAGTTTGTTTTTTATTATGTCTGTGATTGCAGAAGAGCTAAATGTTTTATGGCATCCTCTAAAGGAATTCTGAATCTTAACTTTGTGGCCTAGGGTCCAGTATAATTCCAGATGACTTATATTATTCATAATGTGTTTGTTGTTTTAATTTATTAGCACTCCTTTGGTCTATCAATTTTATTGCACATTCCCTTAGTTTGTTCTAGGTCTTCCTCATTTCTTCAGTTTTCTTTGGTAGCTGAGAAATAAATGCTTCCTTCAATGCAGTAGATTATTTAACACAGGTTCCAATGTGTTTTCTGATACAGGAAACAAGTTACTTTTGCTTTTAAGTGTCTGATCCTTGAAAGGAGTTTTATTCTCATTCCATGACTACGTAATTTCTTTAATCTCTTATGTAAGCCAGTATGTATGTTGTGGTGCCTACGTTTTCCATTCCCATGCCTTAATGTGCTTGGATTTCTTCACAGTGTAACTGTAATCCTGGATGCCCTTGATTCATAGGCCTTATTTTAGGATAATGAAAGCTTCTCCTCTCTTTCCACCTGCCACTGTTTTAGAGATGGGCACCACCATTCTTATCTTTTGTTTAAACTTAGTTGTGTATCTTGAATGACTTTTTTTTGCAAGGCAGCTGTCTGGCTAGATCAAGTGACTTTTTCTTGTTTGTGTCCTCAGTTTAGGCATTGAGTTAAAAGTCTGTAGTCTGTTGTGTAGGTGATAAAATAAGGGGCACTGTGGAATTCAGAATTGGTGCTTTTATGAAAAGCATGGGTTTGGTTTACACCATCCCATTTGCCATTTTTTTCCCTCTTTCATCTTTTCTTGTTACTGTAATATCCGTTTGGGAATATTTAGTAAGAGCTCTTTGAATGGAGTCAAACTTTTAACTTGTCAAAGGAACAACTTATCCTTTCAAAGCTTTCACAAGGCACTTAAGTGCAGTCTTCCAGTTCTCTGCTATTGTATGAAGTTCTGGATGTTTTGAAACATCAGACATCTGATGTACAAAAATTTATTTAGTGTACACTGCACACTGAAATTTAACAAACTCAAACTTTTCTTTTTGTTGTTATTCAGAGGGACAGAGTAACAAGTAAGATCTCTCATATTGTAAGAGCCCAAAATGTAGTTCCCTGCCCTAGGAAAAGTACTTGCAGAATTGAGCAAGAAGCATTTCTATTTCCATAGTGCGACAGAACACTCATCTTCTTTTTGTTTCTTTGCCTTGAGCACTGACCAGTCTTACACTTTACTGAAAATTTTTCTTCTGTAGATATGTGTTAGATACTTTGGTTTCATGTGAAATTTAGGATTTGTATGGGGTTTTTTGTGTAGTCTGTTGTACCTTTCTGGTTATTCATAGCAACTTCTGCTGGTCCTGAGACCAAACTGTGCCTTGTTCTCTACTACGAACATGAATAACTTTCCTGGAAGTTCTTTTCCTGTGGTATCCTGCGTGTGGCAATAAGCCAGGCTGTGGTGGAAAGAAATGAGTGGATGGAGGAAGTTATATGATGTAAACTCTCATTTGTTTGATTCTGTTTGCATGTAGGGTAGCCATGCTGCAGTTGTAACTATTTTAATATTGGTTTTTTGCATTATCTTTTGATTCTGATCTGCAGGCTATTCTGTAAGCAAGCACAGAAATTTAGTGAAAATTTTTTAGCTAGCTGGGTAATTCTTGCAAGCAAAAGCTCCCATGGCTTTTATCTCTCGTAGTGCAAATTCAAGAGCAGTCTTTCATATTTGGACTGTTTTCTTCTGAAAATGAAACCATGTTTAAATTTGGAAAGCAAAGAGCCACACACAACTGTGAAATCTGTGGAGTCTTTGAATGTGTGGGCAAAGCACTTAGACTTTTTTTACAAGACTAAACAGATGAATCTGAAAGAATATTAATGTTTCATGGGAAGATAGGAAGTGAGAGAGACAATTTTACTGTCTTATACACATATTAGGACACAGACAAAAAGATTGGTCCCCTCTGCCTCATTCAGCAGGACAGATGCCAGTGCCCTGGGGAGGAGTCAGGACTGCACAGGGAAGTACAGTGTTGTCCACATGCCTCCTGCTTCATTTGCTGCAAAAGTTGAAAAAAAGAGTGAAGGGGAAAAAAGGTTACATATGTGGCTAAGGCAAACAAAGATTTCCTTAGAAACAGGATTTTCTTTTAAATTCTTACCAGTTTTTCTGCATGGTCTACAGTGTCATTCTAACATACTGAAGAGCAATGGCTTTTTGCCGTTCTAGTTCATCTCTGTTAGCAACTGAGTAAAGATTTATTGCATGCTGCTGTAAAGCACCAGCTCTGAAGTAGCCCATACATTACTTCAGTGCCTTCCAGACAAGGAAGCATTGTCATATAAGGTAATGTGTGGTAGAAGTAATAGTCTGTTTTCCTTATTCTTTCTAAACTTGATGATACAAGCTCATGCAGCCACTTGAAGTAGTCTTAGGTACTCTTATCCAGTGCTATCCAACTTCTGGTCCCATTTCCAGGACCCAGGCTTGTCCTTCTTAAGCTTCTTAACTTGATCCCCACCAAATATGCCTACATATTTGCATGTGTTCCCCTTACTTAAGATCTCCATCCCCTTACTAGGCCTGTAGAATTTTTTTGTTTTTATTTCCCCTTCTGGCTTCTCTCCCCGGTTGTCTTCTCAATTTCTCATCCAGAACCCATGATCTCTTCAGCTATTTTGTTGGGCTTGCTTCCTGATTCTGCATCCTATTCTTTTCCACTCCTCACCTACCTGAGGACAGGCTTGTTGTCCCCAGCAGAGAGGTGCTCCTGCCTTGTTCAGTGTCAGGAATGGAGTGCATCCTGAGTTTTCTGTCTTGCAGGCCACATGGCTGAGTCAGAAGCATTTCCCTTTCCCCCCTGCCTTTATTTTTACTGCATGTGTGTTAGATGTGATCTAAGTTCCAAGGATAAGACTTAAAAAATATTTAAAACTCCTGAAATGTGAAGGAGTTTGGGTTTCTGGATTACATTTTGCTAATGTAAATGATCATATTTTTATGGAAATGTTTAGAAAGGAGATATGAAATAGCTTTTTGCTTCCATTGTTTCCTTATGAGGAATTAAATGTCTAGAAGAATTTTTGTTCAAATGTATTTGGAAATGTCATCACCTCTTGCCTGAGAACTTCCACAATGATTTTCAAAGAACAAAAAGGCATGCAAGTCCCTGTGGCTTCATTGACATAGGTTTTAATATTGTGATTGTTCCCATTAATAGGAAATCAATTTTTAACAGTGTGTTTGAAAATTCACCCTTAGATCAGATTATTTATACTTAGGGTTGTGACAGCCCTCCGTGTGTTTATTTGCAGCTCTTTGAAACTTCTGTGCCCCAGGTTTTGTCTTGCCCTTTTGCTGATGCTGCTGTTCTTGTAGCAGGGGTTGAAGCACAGTGTGTGTGTCTCAGGTGTCCTATTTCACCCTGGGATGCTCAACCATAAACTGAACAGGGATGTGCACTGGACTCTGCTGCTGCATTTGTGGCTTCTGACAGTTCCTGTGTGCTTTCCCATTTGTGCAGGAAATAAAGCAGGTGTCGTGCAGTTAATGGTTTAGGTTTTTGTGCCATCTTTATTCATATACTGAATATTGGTCGTTGTTTTGCAGAGAGTGAATCAGGGATTCTGTGAGAGGGTGAGTGTGGTGTGATCATAGCAGATTGCATATACATGTAAGTTGAGTTTAATGTGTGTGGGAAGTCAAAACACATCCCCTCAAATATCTGGTTAATACAAACAGAACCCTGTAGCATCACCTTTTTCAGACTTTGCCCAGCATTCTCCTTTATTCTCCTGTCCCTCAGTTGCTTAGGTGTTTTCTCACTTTTCCCCTGACCTGTCTAATCCAAGTTTCAGTCCTCACAGCCTACAGTTCAGACAGATGGGCTTGGATTTTTCCAACTGGCAATGCTATACTTTTGACTCACTCTCTGTGATGTTCTGTCTCATTTCCAGTCTCTGCTCTGAAATACTTAGATTATAAAATTTCTTCTCAAAGAAGTTAGATGTTCTGTACTTTGTTCAAATACACAACGGATTGTATGAGTTTTGTGGACAGCATACACACCCTATATGTTGTCAATGTCAATGTGGTGCTATTATTTCAGTTTAATTTTTAAAATTACATTGAGATAAGCAAGAAAAATTCCAGCCTGAAGGATTCAAAGTTGGCAGAATTACAATGGAAACTAGTATTTAAATGATAACTGTTAAGTAACCTTTAGTTTCCTAGCAGCTATCAGAATTGCCACCAGCTCTGTCTATGATTGGAGTATTAAAAGAGAGTCATATTTCTTGGATACAGCTTGTTTTGCTTTCATGTTCTTTTGGGCTTAGACCACCTACCTTGAAGTCTTTCAAAATGAATTTCAGGGCATAGGGGATTTTTCTAATTGTAGAAATATGTAATGGAAATGGAATTGACCTCCGTATTTGATGAAATTATTTGATTCAGCCGCTTAGTAGATGCAGTTTACATTTCATGTAGCCACAGGGTGATTGTCTGTGCTGTACAAAAGTTGCAGAGGTGAATGAGGAGCTTACATTTATTGTTGTGTAGCCTACACCATGACTTTGACTGTCCTGTATTGACAGACCAAGTGCCACAGATCAGATGTGGTTCATTTTCTGTGCCTTGACACAAGCCCAGCATCCAAACACTGAAGCAATTCACCTGACTTGTTCTGTTGAAGGGGCAGTATATGGAAAGGGCTGGAAGGTAACCAAATACCTATAACCTCTTCTTCATTGGACAAATAGCAAAGAATAGTTTGAGCCTGTAAGTATTCTTCCTAGAAATATTCTGGACATCCCTCTAAAAGTTAGCTGACTGTAGCACCACTTAGAGTCTAAATGTTGAGGCTCGGTGCATTTATCTCTACTAAAAGAGTGCAGTGCATGGAGAAAATACAACTGCATTGTTCCTGTTATATGTTACACATGCTAATAAATTCTGCATAGCTTGTTGTTTTATAGTGGGGGTGTGTTGTGTGGGGAGGGTTTTGATTCTTACACGTAGGCACACACATGTATGTTTACATTAACAACAAAAATGAGGCAGTTTTGTTAGGTAGTGACATTATCTTGACATTTTGATATAATTTGTCAATATCAATAATTTGATATATTTGACAAATAACAATTTGTCAGTATTTCGAAATAAAGTTACTCTCAGAAGTCACTTTTCATGGGTTCTTGAAGAGTTTTCTAGAGTGGATGCTTCTCAGTGAATGGATATTTTACTTTTAAGTTTCTGAATAGACTAGTAAGTTTTAACTAAGTAGCCATTTCCTTGGTGAGTAATTCATTCAAGCTGTCACAAATAATGTAAGTACTGATCACTGAGATTCTGAAGTCTCAGGGTTTGGAGTCTTGTGAGTTTGTATTTACATCTGTCCCTTTTCTGGGGGGTGGGGGACAAACAATCTCAGTAATTGGTTTTTTTAAAATTATTAAACTGTTTAAATATTAAATATTCAACTTCCCTTCATGTAAAGGAGAACGTATCTTAGCTATGCTAAAACTCAAACCAAAATGTACTTACATTCTCCCAGGAGGACTGAGTAAGAAAGGAGAAAAACTGCTTCCCCAGTGTTTATCTTATTTCTTAATTTCTCACTTGAGGGCAAGCAGAGTCTGTTGAGAATAGTGCTTCATACATGAATTTGAACTTTTTAGAATATTATATAGTTTAGATTCTTTGGGTTGCACTAAAAGAAAAAAAAAAACCTTTAAAAACTTGTTGAAGTAGGTGGGTGTTTCAGTTTTTAAATAAATTGTGTGGTACCAATATTTGTGTAACTGAAGGAAATGGAAAGTTTAGTCCAAGATGGAGAAAATCAGGCTGAACTGTTTTTGAAAACTTTTAGTAGTTTTCTTTCTAGAAGATTTCAGGCTCAGCAGAGGATTTATTAGCTTCATTCCATACTTTCTAACTGTTTGTTGTGATCATTAAATAACAATCAAGGCTGTTTCTGTGTGACCAGGGATCACTCTTTATACTTCAATTTTCACTGGGAAGAATAAGTATTAGCATTTAAATTGAAATTGCTAATTTTTCCTTGCATGTGTCCTTAGGGCTCACTCCTGCCAGATGCCAAGTGCTCTAGTTGTGATCCAGGAAAGATGTGGAGTTAAATTGGGCTTTATCCAGACATGCAAATCCTGCTTGGTGAAGCCAGGGTCACAGTGTTCACCATATCTGGAGTCAAGATGGAGACATTTCCAAGGAAGGTCTCCCTGGGTGCTGTTATGCTCTGGAGTACTATGGGTGACTTCAGAGTAGTGGCTGTAGTTTGCACCTTGTGAGTAGAAAAAGACTTGTTCCAGATTTTCAAAAATAAAACCGAGTTACTTGTTTAAAGTATATAATTTCTGCAGGCAGGTTTTTTAGAAGCAGCATGATATGTGGGTATAAAGGAAGAACACAAACCAAAGCAATATTTCCCATTAGAATAACAAGCAGGCAGACCCATTATTTTGCATTTTCTGTGTTTTCTTGGGCAAAGGAATACAAATGTTTTTTTTTTTCTCTTTAAAAATTCAAATTAAAATTTCTGATCTGTAAAGTGTGCATCTGTAATGTGATGGCTGAGTTTACATAACTTTGTGAGCACTCTCTGTCCCTGATGGCTATTTATGAAACTGTTGTGTTTGGGTATGAAAAAGCAGGATTTGCCCTTCAAATGTCCTGCATCTGTGTGAATCAGCTCTTTTTGTGTGTTTGTCCAGCACACTTCCTGGCTACAGGATGTCTGTTTTGGTGCTGTCCATAGAAATGGGGCCTTGGAGTTCAAATGTTCTTTCCTTTAGCTTTCTCCCACAGCCCTTGGCAGTCACTGCAGTGCAGTCATCCACTTTGGGAATCTGATTCTTCACAGTGGCATTGGCAGGAACCTCTGGCAATTCAGGGTGTCTGACAAACCTTGGAAATAGTTGTATGTTGACTGCTCTCTACTGACACAGCACAAGAGAGGCACAAACCAATATCCTTTTCTAGCTGCCTGCATCTGTTTTTGGTCCCCTTTTGCAGAAATGAGCATCGTTGCTTTTTCTTCCTAGAGTTCAACAGTTCTTTTTTTTCCTTTTGATTTCATCACTAGAGTTTCACTTTTTTACATGGAGAACTCTTTCTTCCCATATTTACTGTTCATCCAAAGCCCAGCTGATGAGAATTGCAACTGGTTTTTGTACTGCTCTTATGACAGGAGGGGAGGGAAAGGATTTTGCCAAGTGTCAGGGCTATTGTCAGTCTCTTGTGCATGTGCTGTGTGGAGACTCAGGGCTATAGGAGTACTCTCTGAAATTAGGTTGAATTTGTCATTTGTACATAGCTCTGTATCAGACTGTTATGAAGGTTCAAAGTTTAATTTATAATACAGCAAAAATTGGCATAATGTTAGGACTTATGCTAAACTTCTATGTAATAATCTTGGAGATAAACTTGAAAGGCATGACCTCACTGTGAGGTAAAAAGTCATTTATGTTGCTGATAATAGATCTGCTGTGGTCTGTCTTCAGCATTACTCCTTTCATACATGGAAGAGAAACTCTGGCAACAAAGACTGAGCCTTCCACAAGTCCATTTGTTTCCAGTATGCTTTAGAGATTTTTCTAAAATTACATTTTTCTTTGTGATTTGTACCTAATTTAGTTGCATTTAATCATATGTTTTATAACTTTCCCCTGTAGTGCAATGGGACTGTTTTTATGCTTAAAAGAATTACATAATTAATTGCTTTATTTGGTTTGTGCTATTCAGCTGTTTCTAATTTTAACATAATGGTTAATCTATTGTCAGGCTTGCACAGAGACAAAATTTTGAATTGGTACTACATTATTAATGGAAAATTTTCATCTGGCATCTTGCATCTGGCAATGTATAACATAAATTAAGTAAAACTCTTTTGGTGCTTTGGGAATACATTTATAAATATATTCAATTATGTTGTAACCCTTAGAGAACAAGCATGAAAAAACAGTACACCATGACATATGAATATGTGTTCTGTGCTACTGACTGTTTTTCCTAGGGACCTACCTTTTTTTGCTTTCCATGGTGTTTCTGCTACTCCTATAAAGGAATTCTATAAAGGCAGCTACATTTTTGCTCAGAGTAGTGTAATAGCTTTCAGTGGCAATTTAGAGTCCATGTAGTGCAGACTTCTTACAAGACATGTTACAGATAGGATACATAGGCATTGGTATAATTTGCCTTTTCCCAGGAATTGCTAGCAGGCCCAAAACTTGGACAAAAGAGGATTTATCCTTTGTTGTGATTCCCACAGCCTAACATTTTCCTTTTTATAGCAAAAGAAGGCTATGTCCTGATATTTTAGTAGTCTGAAATGCTTTAAGATTCTAATCTTATTTCTCTGCTGCTTTATTCAAGACTCCACAGATCCTACTACTTTGGATGATAAAAGTGTTCCCATAATTTTAAGCATTTACTAGTCCATACATGGCTCATGTATTTTTCGTTGTTGCATGTATTATTCCTTTTAAGCAATTTGGGATTAGGTCAGCTAAATTTGGTGTTTGAAGGCTGATCAGAAGAAACAAGTTGTGGCGTTAAGGCCTGGGATTAGCAGTAAGAAATACAACCTATCTCAGTCAGCAAGAACAGTTTCATAAAATAAAAACAAAAAAGCAGCCCCTCCACATTTGCCAAGCAGATAAAAAGCACAAAATGCTTTATCTTTTGGATATGGAAGAGAGCTTGTGAGTTAGTTCTTTCCTCTTCTTATTTCTCTTGCTTCTGTGCATATCTAGGTGTGTGCCTCCCTGCTTGTATAGATGATTGAAGAGGACTGAGCAAGCTGGTTTGAAGTGTCTCCTTTTACCATTCCTTAGGAAATATTTTGCATATCCCCAAGCTTAGTGCATTGGAAAGTGCAGTTTATGTGGCTGTGGCTGAGAGAGTTAGAATAGCTTGGGTATGTAGGAGGGCTCTGCAGAACATGGGGCATGGATGTCTTTGTTAGATCTGAATTAAGCCTTTAGAAGTAGAAATAAAGTGATGTTGGTATTTAATTGACCCATAGATGTAATGGTACACCTCCACAAATCAACTGAAACTTACCTTACTAAAACCTCAGGTCAATTACCATTTGTACGGTTGTTTCAAGCAAGTTTCTACAAGCTGCTCTTGTAAATAGTTTTAAAGTTACACCCACAGTAATTCAAGTTGAAAGGATTTTATCCTGGTAGCAAAGCCCAGACTTTGGAAGACATGGATGTCTGGTTGCAATCAAGCAGCAAACTGACAGCAAAGTTCATGTCACCAGGTCTCTTCCCTTGCACTTCCTGCAGTGCCTTTATTGTTTTCACAAGCTTAACTTTGTTGGAAGTGGCAGGAGAACCCTGAGGCTGTTCCCTGCATTCCTTCTACTTTTTCTCCCCTTATTTTTAGTTGGTGCCTCCAAACATTCATAAATCCTAAGATCTATGAAGGAAATGCTGTGATGAGCATTTTTTTTACAGCAAAGTAGCAGGGGATTTAATTAGGATCACTAGACAGCACTATTATCTTGAAATTTCAGAATAATACTGCTTTATTGAAAGCCAGTAAATTTTACAGTTCTCCATGCTCCTGAAAATAGAGAGAGCATAGGAAGAAGAACAGAAGAGTTGAACATAGGAATTTGTTTGTCTTCTGTGCAATCCAAAAGTTTGTATTGCCTTGAATAATTATCTTAGCAAGTATAGGAATTAATATATTATGTGCTGTTTGTCAAAATGGTGAATCAGATGTCTTTTGGGGAATAAACAGATGCAAATTGGTAGACCTGAGGAAAATCTAAACAGTGCAAACAGATGTGTAGATTTATTTATTTGTATTGCCAGTTGCTTGAAGAATGAGTCTCATTTGTTTAATCCTTGAGTTGTCATAGATAGTAAACTCTTACAATGTTTATCATTCCTAATGTTAAAAGGAAGCTAAAAGAACTGGGTGTACTCCTTTTTTTGAGGAATTATTAAACCGTTCCAGTACATTCTACTTACTTTACACATAAGCTGTAGGATGATGATCTTTGTTTCAGGGTTTCCAGGACATCTGAAAAACGGATGCCAAGGCCTGTCAGTCACCCCTCAGTAACAGTTCCCTTCCTAACATGGGTTCCCTCCTCACAGGTTATAGTCCTTTATGAACTTCTCCAACATTTGTCCTTCCCATGGGCTGCAGTTCTTCAATAACTGCTTCAGTGTGTGTGTCCCTGTAGGTCACAGATACCAGAAAACCTGCTTCCTTCAGAGCACATCCACCTGCTGCAATGTCAGGTTCTTGATGGGCTGCAGTGTAGATACCTGCTCTGGTAAGGTCCTTCATGGGTTGCAGGGTGATCTCTGCTTCAGCACCTGGAGCACCTCCTCCCTTTCTGTCACCTGGGCATCTGGGAGGGCTCTTCCTCTCATTTTCTCACTCTCCTCTTAGAGCTGTATTTTTACCCTTTCTTAAATAAGTTATCACAGACACCACCAGTATTGCTGATGGGCTCAGCTTTGGGCAGTGGCAGCTCTCTTGGAGCCAGCTGTAAGTGGCTGTGCCCAGCACAGGGCAGCCCCAGGTCCTTTCTCAGAGAAGCACTTTCTGCTACCAAACTTTGACACCTGCACTCAGCACAGCCTGAAAGCTAGATAGATGAGGTCTTCTTTTGACCTTGTTGGGACTAAGGTTTGTTAAAAGCAACTCTAATTTCAGCTCACAAAATGAGCCTCTGCTGTAATGATTGATGTGTGCTTTGTACTATGTATTATATATACACTGCCATCAGGCTAATTTGAAATACAGCCATCTGGAGTTTAACTTCAGTTATTTAACTTTGCCCGTACCAGAATGACCCTTGGTTGCATGGTGTGAATTTCTATCCAGCATGTAATTTTGTCTGTAGCATATTTGTCTTCTTTTTAATTCATGTTTGTATGAAGAAAACTTTATTCTCTATCTCACAGTAAACCAGCCTAAATTTACAAGCCAATATCTTCAGATTAACTCTTGTCACCATTGGGGATGGTTTAAAAATGGATGCACCTTCTCTGGCTCAAAACTTGTATGAATTAACTTTTCCCATTTCACATGTCATTTTTTGGAAACATTTTTATAATGGGAGTTTTCTGTTTTACATTGTTACCTGTTTTGGAAAGTATTTTGCCCATGCAGAAGGTAGACATGAAAGATTATCTAAATATTTGTGATATGAGCCCACAAAATAATTACTTCTGAATGTGAGTGGTGATACTGTTTTCTGAAGCTATATCTGTTCTTGGGAAAAAATACATCCTACTCTACAAAATGCAAATATCTCACTTCTGCAATAATTCATAACCTTTTCCTGAGAGTTTTAGCTGTAATTAAAGAGAAAATGTGTGCCATTGCAAGTAGTATGATCTTTCATCTCCTCAAAGATTATATAAATGCAGGATGCAGTACTAATAATCTGTTAACATGTACTAAGAGCAGCTATCATGTTTGATATAATTGACTGCTATTAACTTTAGTAATTTTTATTGCCTTTTGCTTTATATTCCCAGCTACAAATCTTGTAAGCTTTTTAAAAATGTTCCTAGATTTCACTTGGCATTGCAGCAGTGCTGGTAGTTAATATTTATCTAAACAAAAACCTCTATAATGTTAAAATCAATTTTTAATGCTAAGGTAGCATTTTCTGCTTTAAAGAAAGCATCTACTCCATATAGAGCAAAAATAAATACAATTGAGGTTATTAAGTATTGCGTTTAATGGGTAAAGAAAATCTCATGCTGTGCAACTTCTTTTAGGAAGTTTTATTTCCTGACATTCTTCCTTCTCCATTAAATCTCTTAACATTTTCCAGGGTCTCCAAAGCTATATAATTTTTGGATTTTGGCATTGCAACCAGAATAATAATTTAGAAGAACACGTTAGAAGAGTTCCTTTATACTTTTTCTCCATGGGAGATCCCTAGGTAGCACATAGTTTCCTGTTTTATTATTCTAAATTTTCCATGTCCCTTCTGGTCTTTCAAATGAGTAGGGGAGGGATCTTGGATCAGGTCTACAGAGCCATTCACAGTGTGTACATGCTGTGTACAGAAAGCACAGAAAAAGCCACAGTCTGGGTTTTTTGGTGCAAGAGAAGTACCCCACTGTGGGAGACAGGGACCGGTGTAGTTGCAGTGGAAGTGGGATCAGTTAATATATAGTTACCAATGTGCCAAAACCTGTCTTGACCGGAGAAGCAAGTTGTCCTCTGAAGTACCTCAGGTGTCATCAAGACTGTTGAAAGAATTCTTTTCCAAGACTACTTCCTGGGGTGATGCATTGGCTGCGTTTTGGTTTTTTGCCAGTGTAACTTGTGTGTGTTTCTTCCAAGTGGCACACTTCTAACAGGAACTCACTCATCCTTTCTGTGTGTTAATAGTGTTTTATGTAATTAATAGTTTGTTTTTCTGAAGTTTTTCTTATTTAAACCAAAGTGCCTAAGGCGTGAGGGCAAAAAATTGTAAAACTATCTGAATTCAGACACAAAAATAGTTAGAAATGTCAGAACTAAAGTTGCACAGGCAACATGGGCCCAGGTGTCTGTGTTCTTTTCTGTCCTAGCCAGTAACTGTGGCTTCTAATATACTGAGAGATTCAGGTTTTAGTTGGGATAAAAATCATCAGGTCTAGAGTAGAAGTCAGCTCGTGAAACATAAATTGTAGGATTTGCACTTTGATTTAAGATAGATCAGGAGTGAGGGGTGGGGTGGCAAGTATCAACTCTACTTTGCAATATTGTAAAGTATTACAATATTAATATATTGATATATTACATACATTAGGCTTTGTAAATATTATATTGACAAAGGCTGTTGAAATGCTAAGGCTTCTGCCTTTGTCCCAGGCATTTAATTTCCAAATGGTGATTTTGGCATTTGGAAACATAGTGTTTTGTCCTTTTGTTTTCCCTCCTCTCTCAGCCATTGTTCCAGGAAGCATGTTGAACTTTATCAGAAGGGACAGGGAAAAGCAGCTAAGTACTGTCAGACTTCTCATGCTGATGTGTTGAGTGGAAGTACACCAGGGAAGAACTACAAATAAAGGTTAAGGTTCTTAGTACTAGGAGACAATTTTGAAACAGTCCCATAGTGTTCTTTGCTGTTGGCCCTCTTGGACATGTCAGAAGAGCTGACCTTGATTAGATAATAGTATCCCTTCCCTCTGTATAGTGGTGAAATTGAGTGGCTATTTCTGTGCTTTCTTTTTCTATTACAGGGTGATATTATATAAAACACAGAATTGCTCTTTCTTTTAGTGATGCTTTGCCTGCTTCCTTTGTGTAGAGATGGTCATTTTTCTTACATTAACATGCCTGGAATCTATTTTATGTACTTTTCCCCTAATTTGTGTTCTTTCTCCCTTCATCATCTTTCCATTTCCTCCTCTTTTATATTTGCTTTTTTTCTTTCATGTTAAGTTTTTAGTATGCTGAATTTGTATATTTTCAAACAGACTTATCAAGAGACAGGTTCAGTTCCCTACTTTGGCAGTAGTATTGCTGCAGGTTGCAATGCTATGGTTGCTCTTACTTCCCCAGTCTTTTCAGGTGTTTGCTAAGTATGTATGCAGGTGCTGTGAATCTTCCTATTGTTTAGAGGGGTGTAGATTTTGAAGTATGACACTGGGTCCTGAATATGTTTACCTTGTGATGCTGTCATTGCCAAATGAGAGTAAGCTTGCACATATCATATCTGACAGATCAATATGGTTTAAAAGTCCTGATTTTCAGGTTCAGTTTTGTGAGAGAGAGACTGCCTTGAGCATTCTAAGAGCTGAAGGCAGATAGGACTTGTAACAACATGCTTATCAGTGACCAGTATTTTATTAGCAGAGTTCAGGGTGTATTTGGATGTGAAGTAATTGGTTTGGGTTTGTTGGTTTGGTTTGTTTGTTTTTTTTTTTTTGTCTGTACATATGCTGATGGCATTCAGTGAGGTATGTTAAACATCAAAAAATATTTTTACACCTTAATTAATCTGAAGGATTCTTAATGTCTCAGTATTAAAATGGTGTTCTTGTTATTTCTGGGTGCCTGTGTATAGTTATGTCTGAAACAATTTTCAGCCGACCTGACACTTTTCTTCCTATTTTCTTCCACCTCCAGTGGTCTCCAGAGGGTTGAAGTACACCTCTCCCTGCTTGGCAAACAAGGAGAGGTTAGAGTGGTTTGGAGTGAAACTGCCTGACAGTCTGCATCATGAGGAAGTTGAAAGAGTGCTTGTCCTAGCTTGTCTGACTTGAAGAACATTTGGCAGTCCATGCAATGCAGACAGAATACAGATTTTTGTAATTTGGAACTTCTAGTTGCTCATTGTTCCTGTAGGGTGATGAGTGCTTTGGATAGACAGATAAGTGTTGTTATTAATTGTGCTGCCCCACCATTATATAATGCATGGATGAACCACTTGAGGAAAGCACGTTGACTGTGATTGTAGAACAAGGCAGAGCAATTGATTATGTAGCTGCAGAGGGGCTTTTTAGTTTGGGTTTGTGCTGCTCGGGACAAAATGCCTTGAGTTGAACAACAGATTAGTGAAGTAATGCACAGCTTTGGTTTTTCTGCATTCTGAAAAAGGTGACAGAGTAATGCAAAAGTGCCATGGGCTGGTAACCGCAGCGGTAGTGGTCAAGGGTTGGACTTGATGATCTCTGAGGTCCCTTCCAACCCAGCCAATTCTATGATTCTACAGTTTTAGGTAGGTAGAAGTGTCTTCCTTGAGAGCAATAATAGTCTGACAATTACTGAAATGGGTATATATTTGCAGTGCAGCATAACAGCACAGTGCAGGGCAGCAGCCCAGAATTCATTCCAGTGCAAGATTGAGATGAAGAGCAAGGGACTTTTCTTTTTTTCTTTTTTTTTTTTTCTTTTTACTTTTTTTTTTTTTTTTTTTTTTTTAAACTCTTCAACAAAACACATTAGACATATGAATGTCAGGGTCAGTAGGGCTACTCACATGCATGCTTAAAGTTAAGCATCCTTACTTTAGTGTGTTCTGACCACACTATTCTGGGGACTTGGGCATTTTATAATCTATACCCTCTCAGTAGTGGAAAAATATACCTAAAATGTGAAAAGTTCTTATGAAAAAAGATTTGAATTAAGCTTGAAAGACTGAACTTTAAAAGGCCTAAGTAACTACAGATTGAATTGATGTTTCATTCATTTGAAGTCTCTTTGTTACTATGTTGGCTGCCCAAAGTATCATCAAGTCTTGCCTTCAGGATTCCTTTACACTGCGAGAGCAAATTAAATGAGTTTTGGTATTTTTGAAGATCATATCTATAAAACCAGGGAAACAGAGGAGCATTTTAAAACTGAAGCAGAAGAGGTTGAACCTTGTGAAACTTCCTGTATCATCTATTCTGAGACCTGTGTTGTTAAAGATGATCATGATCATAATAATCTGCTTAATAAACTGACTGTGCTGTAGCATCCAAGTGTTAAGCTTACTGAAGAGAAAACATCTGCTGAAAGTCCACTTCAGAAATCATTCCTATACTAGCAATGAACCTAGTAATTTCCATCCTGAAGATATTAATGGCCACTTTATAGTTATTAGTTCCAGTGCCAGCAATGACACTTGGCATGCAGAGATCGTCCTGTCCTCTGTCTCTCCTCACTGATTTAGAGGAGGCTTAAATGCATCTGTGAAGTAAAGCAGGTAAGTGGCTGTGAGTCAAAGCAGCAGAGCATACAAAATGCCTCATGATGTAGGCTTGAATGTTCAGTGAAATTTGTAAAAGCGTGTTGTGAATGGAGCTTTTGGGGTTTTTTGTTTTTGTTTTGTTGGGGTTTTTTTAGCTTAAAAAAGCAGGTGCAAATAGTAGTCACAGAGTTAATGGCACAGTAATATTCCTGTGAGTTGAGCAGTTAATGATGGAAGTCCAGTAAGGAAAAAGAGGGTGGCTCTTCAGCATAAATATGCAAAAGATGTAAGGACTAAAAGAATTGTTACCTGTGAAAGACTGCATGATTGGAAGAAAAATGAGTGGGAGTGGGAGTGATCCCAAGGGAGCAGAATCCCTTGTCTGACCTGGTTTGGTTATTCCCATAGTGACAGATAACATGGATGTTGATCATTCTGGCTTACTTGTCTCTCCTTTGTCATATCACAGCTGTGTGGGGTTTTATTGCATTCATAATGAGTTTTTTACCTTACTGTTAAAATACAGTCTAATGGCAGCCTTGACACTGCTTTGGTTAAGGTGTAGTGATCAGCCCTGCCAGACCACTGCATGAATTGAAAGCTTTCCCACAGAACTGAAGGTATTAGGAATAAATAATTCAAGCCACAGGGTTGGCTACCCCCTACTTCATAGGATAGCCTTTCAAGGATAACCTGGTTTAGCTACCATTCAGGTTCTGTAACATTTCTGAGATACGTGTATTAATATCCATCAGAACTAATAATTCCCTATTTACCTGCACGGATAAGGTAAATGTGTTTTCATTTACCTTTCCAACACTCTCATTCAGTGTCCGTTATCTTTACTTGAGAATGAGTTTTTTACCTCTACTTGCTGTTGAGGTCTAGCACGCGGATGTGAGGTTGCTTGAATGGACCTCTCTTAAGAGGAACCACTGAACTAGCATTGCCACTCATCTTCGTAAATTTATGACAATGTCTTACCAGGACTTCAGTAAAAATGTACTGGTTCCCTCAGTGTCCTTGGATGGTGCACACATGCAACTTTATTTTCCATTTGTGATGCTGTGCAGTTTTCATTTTTACACACTTAGTGCTTTTTTTTTTTTTTTCCTTCTTTTGTTTCCACATTCTATATTGCCAACCTGATTTAAACCAAGGCAAAGCTGCTGTGAAGAAAACCAGTGCTACCAAGTGGAGAAGGGAGTTCTTTATCCAGCTAGTATTCAAGGCAAGAGTGAGCAAAACATTGAAAGCATTCTCTTTCTTCATGAAGGAGCTTGTCTTCTCTATCCATAAATTGCAGCTAGTTGTCTTCATCAGTGAAATGTCTGTAGCACTTCAGAGATGAAACATCTATCAGGAGCAGAATTAAGATGGTGAGGTACTAGTCTAGAGTTGGTGAATAAGCCAAAGGAAGCTGAAAAGCTTGAGTGCTGGTTGACAACTTCCTTATTGGAAGAAGAACAAAATATTAAATTCCAGAGAGAACCTAATTTTTCAGCTACTTGGGAAAGACCAGCCTGGAATTTACTCTGCAACGAGTGTGAGTGATGATCTGAAGCTTTTCAGAGGATGCAGGGAAGGATACTGGTAATATAGAAATCTCAATACATAAGGACCATTTAAAATAATTTATAAACAAACAAACAAAAAAGTACTCAGAGATATCTCCAGGAGACTTATTCATAGACACCATTATTTTTTTCAGGTATGTGTTCTTTGAATAGAAGCCTAATATGGTCCAGTACTGTACTGTGTTGAGATAAGACTGCTATAGCATTTTCAGGCATATAATTTGAAATGTTGTCATTAGAGCATGTTTTGAAATATTTGCCCATTCTGTAGGGTGCAGATTTTTAATGGCATATTTTCTTTCTATAGTCCTGTATTTTTGCCTTTGTCACTTAAGACATGATCACTTTTCAAAGGCCATTCCCACTGCATTTTGAAATGAAACCTGTATTTTCTCTTGTAGAATTTTCAGCACATAACATTAAATTATGAATTGGCCATAGACCATCATGGTTGACCTCTTTCTGTTCTCTGCAAATTTGTTTTTTCTTACCTTTTAAGCATGCAATGTCCTTGTTTATTTGAGTTTTTTGTGTAATGGCAAGAATATTTTGACATAGATTCAGATTTCAGTATATTTTTTCAATGTGGGCAGGGAAGTGCCTGTATCCTTACACAAGTATCAGAATCACAGAGTTGCAGCATTACTAGCAACTTTCCTCTGCCACCTTCAGCAAAATCATCACCTCTTGCTATGCTTATGTGCCTGACATAAACCAAGCCAGGTGACATAAGTGGCTGAAGGGGCTGCCAGATGTTCTGGGGAATAGGCCTAGTGTGACCACGTAGTTAGACAAGCTTGTCAGGATGAATGTTGTGAAATTCAGAAAAAAAATCTATGATGTGTATCACTACTTTTGAGTACCTCTCGGATCCTCACATAGACTTCAGCAGCTGTAAAGCAGCTTATTTCCCATGACAAATGGGTGTTTCTGTGCAGGAGCCTCCAAGTCTCTGTATGCAATGTGTTTTGCTTGTGGGAAGGTAACGTGGGAGAAGTATCACAAAACAGACATGGGATGGTGGCATCAATTCCAGGGAAACTGGGCTATTCAGTTTCTGAAAAGCTTCTGATGGGTTTCTGCAGAGAGCTGGACTCTGTAAAATCTGCACTTTGCTTCAGGAGCTCCGTTCCTACCAGCAGTGGAGAAGGAAGGCAGAGTCTTGAGAACATCCCATGTAAGGAGCTGAGAACTGACTCTATTTGAATGTGTTGGGTTTTGTTTGTGGGCTTTTTATGGTTTTTTGTTTTGGTTTTTGTGGCTTTTTAATTCCAGCCTTTTGAAAAAACATTTCTTTATGGTCATAATACTCTTGCTACTTTACAATAGTAGTAGTAATAATGATAATTACAACTCTTAATAGTCTTTACTTAGAGGATTAAGCACCATCACTCCTGTGTCTAAATACTACTTTCTTTTGCAATCAGTGACATGCTCAAATTCACAAGCAGCTTGGTGTATATGATGCTCCTCCCTGAACCTCCATCTTTATGGAATGGTAAGGTCTCTGCTTTGTCCCAGGTATGAGGCAGGGTGCAGGCTGCTTTGCAAGCTTGATTTACATCCACTGTTCAATAGCCCAGTTAAGCAGTCTTGCTTCAAGGTATGGTCTCTCTGAATTAACCTTCTTTGGGAACGACTTCCTTCGGTGGCCAGACTTGTGCAGAATAAAAATTTCAGCTGTCCTTTGCCTGCAGGGTAAATCTCACCTGTTACAGACAATTCTGTTCTGAAATTGAACATACTCTGGTGTCTACTACTGCCAGTTAGTAAAACCATCTGAAAACCTGGGTGTCTGTTTTGTGCTTGTGGAGAAACTTCACTTTTTGTTCTTGTTAAAGCCTTCTAAAAACATGGCAAATCAGATTGGCCAGACATCATTTTCTTGGTGACCTGCTACTTAGTATCTGTGACTGTCAGAGTGTTCTGTCACAGAAAAGTAACTTTTCCTTTGATGGGAGATGTGCAGAATTTATTTAATTTTTAGCAATGATAGAAAAAAATCTGTGAACAGCTTCTTCAGTTTCAGTAGATTAGTGGCAATCAGGTTTGTTTGTTGTTTTTTTTCTTGGATGTAGAAAAAAAAGATGCTTTAATAAAATATAGAAAGGGATAGAAAGAGATAAAGACATAAAAAAAAATAATCAGCAGCATAGTCACATACATTAAATGTAGTACTTGTCTGGTAGTAGAGAGAATAACTGTCTTTTCATTGCAACTTATGCTGGTCTTCCCCACAAATCTAAAGATACATAATTTAAGTGGTTCCATTTCAAATTATGTGATGTCCTCAGGGAGCTAGATGAGAGCTCTCATCAGTGTTCTAGAAACTGTTAGTCCAATTACCAGTAAATCTTGCCTTTGGATGGATCTTTTTTTATCTTGAAATTGTGTTGAGCTATACTGGGACTCTGTTCACAGTCACTGGCAGGGAAAATGTAGCTGCTTCTCAAGAATCTGCCCCCTTTTGTCTGCTTGCACTCTACTGCAAGATGGTAGATCAGTTTTTTTTTTTTTTCCTGGACACTAACAAGTCAGGGGGAAAATAATTTATGACCTATGTAGATTGTGGCTCCTGCTGTATGTGGCTGTACCTTCCCACACAGGAACCTTTGTTAACATTAGGAATAGATCTTGGAAGTGAAAAAAGAGGGAAGGAAAATTGTGACAGTTTGCCCTCCTTATCTGCTGGCCAGGAACCCCTCCCTCAAAGTGAAAGTACTGTAGTTCTAAGTATGGTTCAAGTTGCCAGAGGACACTGCTAATTCTTAGAGGAAAGTTTTGTTGTGAAGCACCATCTGTACATTGAGGAATGATAAGGGCTTCCATATCTACGCATAGTCTATTTTTTGGGAGGCAAAGTGATAAATAAAAAACTGTCCTGAAAAAAAAGAGGCAGACTGATAACTTTCACTGTTCAATGACTCCTAGATAGTCCATGGCCAGAGGTCAAGACTGCTGGTGTCACTGTTGAAGAGAAAAAGGGAAGTCAAACTTTCAGTACTCCTTCCCTTTGAATACTTTCTTGCCTGTTCCTTTTCAGCCTCATGTCCTTCATCCAAATCCAAAAACATTTTTATTGTAACAAAACATGTTATACTAGATATATATGCTAGAAGTGTTCTAATGGCACAATGTGATCCAGCAAGAGCTGTCCTTTCTCTGGTGGGTGTTTGCTGTTCTTCCCTGGATGCAGAGGATGGCAAAAAGGAAAGGCAGTGTCAGGAAGCAAGACCTCTTGCTCACTATTTAGACCTCACTAATTCCTGCACCAGTAACTGGGCTCTAACAGAAATGGATAATCAGGAATCCTAAACTGGTGATGAGGAAGGTAGTATTATTTCTCCTTGATAGTATGTGCTCTGGAAGGAGGGTAGTATTGAGTTCCATGCTGAACCCAGGATGCATTAGAGAAAACCTGTGTTAGCTCTTGCATAGTCTTCTTCATTTTGGGTCAAATTGAGGTTTAAAATACCACATTTTTAGAAATTAAAAATGAAGCATACTTCAGAATAACTTTGAAATAAAGCCAGTGGCAAAATTGGATGGTTTAGGAGCTGCTAGTAATCCTATTACCTAGTAAGAGGATCATTTAAATGTATTTTCTTGAGGATATTTAAAATCATTAATGGCTCCGATGAATGAGAAATGTAGGAATATTTTTTGGCTAATTATATTTTGAATTATTTGAGGTAAGCAGAGTCTTTAAATCTAGTGAGAATTACTGAAAGTAAGTGAGGATGGAAAGCAGTATTTTTCCCTACGTCATGCAGAATGTAATTAAACTACTTTTCACTGCAGGTCTGCACAGAAACTCGCAGAGCTGTCATGCTGAGGGTGCATGCAGTTATGAATAGCCTTTTTCTGGCCCACAATGAAGAATCTGGTTTAGAAAGTGCTTTTTTCAGGGGTATGCCTGTGATAATGCAGACCTTGTTAGACTTAGTTTTCCAGTGCAATAGAAATAAAGTGCCAGTGATGTATCAACAGTGTCAAGCTGGGCATAGCTGGTGATTGGTTTCCAGAGAGTAATCTCGTGTAGGGTATCTCTTCAAAAAGCAGCCCTGTATTGCATCAGGTAAAACCTGCTGTGCATAAATAAGAAGCTGAAGAGCAAATGCTCTTCTTTGGAGGTAGAACATAACGACAGCAGTCTGGTGAGCTGAAGCTCTTGTCTTTAATTAATGAGTTGGTATTTCTTCTATCAGCCTTTTATTTTCCCTGTGGTGCAATTCTGTTTCCAGTCTTTATAGGGAACCGTATTGTCATTTAGGACAACGAGCTATCTTAGGAAGAAATTACCTGTGCAGTCTTGCTACCTATCAGGAGTTGCTGAGGACTCTGCATCTGTCTAGTTTGGAGGGAAGGAGGCTGAGGGGTGACTTCATTGCCCTTTACAGCTTCCTGAGGAGGAGGGGATGTGGAGAGGGAGGTTCTGATAATCTTCTCTTTGGTACCCAGTGACAGGACACCTGAGAGTAACTCAGCTGTATCAGGGGACATTTAGACTGGACATTAGACAGCATTTATTTACTGAGATGGTGGTTGAACACTGGAACAGACTTCCTAGAGAGGTGGTTGATGCCCCAAGCCCATCAGTATTTAAGAGGCATTTGGACAATGCCCTCAATAACATTGTTTAGTTTGGTGAGTCCTGAATTGGTCAGGCAGTTGTATGATCATTGTCCATCCCTTCCAACTCAAATAGTCTCTTCTATTCTTTGTCTATTCCATTCTGTTCTATCAGGTGTTTAAAACTAGCAAAGTATTTGAAACAAAGAGGCTGGTAGAAGGAGCTGAAAATGTTTACAGAGCTTGAATTATAAGTAGTATTTCATTTTTCTTTCTTTGTTGGTAAATGAAGTAGCCCTTCACAGGTAGCCCTCCTGCAAATTGGCCTTGGATGTTTTAGTCGCCATATTTTCGTCTTTTACTGTATTATTCCAACAGAGTAGCAAAACGTGCCTGAATGTAAATAACACTTTTTCCATAATTTGGTGTTTTAATACATGTTTTTAGTGAGGACAGTTGTTTGCAGGTTTAGATTCTGATTATTTTCCATAAATCCAGACTTTCTTTCCTACCTCTTGCAGCATGTCCCTAGTCACACGTAGGGCACAGAGCAGCTCATTGCCAGGCTGAGTACCTAGAGACCACCTCATCATGCAGATCAGGCAAAGCTTTATCTATTACCTGGTTGTTGTGACTAATCTCTGCTTGTGCAAATACATCTTCAAAAAAGGCATTAGAGATATTTTTAAAAATTAGACAAAACAAAGAGAACTATCACTTTTAAATGTATATTCCTTGTATTTAGGAGCTAATGGGAAGGATAAGGGGAGGGGAAGGTTGTATCCAAGTCAAACACAACTCTTCTTTACTCTGTGCTACCAGCATAGGGTTTTTATATCAATCCACATACCCTATTTCACAAAATAACAAAATGTCAGGGGATGGAAGGGACCTCTGAAGATCAAGTCCAGCCCTCCTGCCAGAGCAGGACCAAAACTTGGGCAGATCACTCAGGGATGCATCCAGGCAGGTCTTGAAAGTCTCCAGAGAAGGAGACTCCACAACCTCTCTGGAGAGACTTCTCCAGGGCTCTGAAACCCTTGCAGTAAAGAAATTCTTCCTCAATTGTGGTGGAACTTCCCATGCTGTATCTTGAATCCATTACCCCTTGTCCTATCACAGAGCAAAAGTGAGATGAGGTTGTCCCTTCCTTCTTGATCCCCAGCCCTCATAGATTTATTCACATTAATTAGATCCCCTCTCAGTCTTTACTCCAGACTAAAAAGCCCCAGGTCCCTCAGCCTTTCTTCATAACATAGGTGTTCCAGTCCCTTAATCCCCCTTGTAGCCTTCTGTTGTACTCTCAAGTAAATCCCTGTCCTTCTTGAACTGGGGAGCCCAGAACTGTGTGCAGTACTCCAGGTGAGGTCTCACTAAAGCAGATGAGAGGGGTAGGAGAACCTCCCTTAGTCTGCTGTTCACACTCTTCTGATACACCCCAGGATACCATTGGCCTTCTTGGCCACAAAGGCACATTGCTGTCCCATGGGTAACTTTTTTTCCACCAGGACTCCAAGGCCCCTCTCCATGGGGCTGCTCTCGAAGATCTCCTAGGCTGTACTGATGCATTTTGTTATTCATTCCGAGGTGCAGGACTCTGTACTTGTTCTTGTTGAACCTCATTAGGTTCCTCTTGGCCCACCTCTCCAGTCTGTCCAAATCTTGCACAGCTTCCATGCTCTGTGACCAGTCATATTTCCAGTCATGCCATTGTCTCCTCTCTCCCCCAAATTGTACCAGGATTTATGTTGTTTTCCAACTGTTTTTTGACTCCTAACTGTCAAACAAAAGCCCACATGGAGGGAAAATCTGCCCACAGCAGTGAGGCAAAACATTTTGAGCTATATGGCTTTCATATAAATGGAAAAATGGCTGGGTTCTTTCTAACCCAAAATCTTTTTGTTGTGAGGAAAAGCATATTTTTATACTGAGCTGTTGACAGATTAGTTTCCTGTTTGGCATGACAAAACTGTAAATAATAACAAAATCTGTTACCTCGGTTTTGACTTTCTTTTGGTAAGCATTTACCTCCTGTGTTTTGCTTAAGTGCTGCATAAAAACAAGTTGACTGTTTTCTTCCCTTTAATGATATCTCTGCTCTTGGTAATAAAGACAATCTTTGCAGTATTGTTTTCTTTAACTTCCAAAATACTGCCAGGTGGTTTTATCATTGTGTGTTCAAGATGTTTGCCCTGTGTTTCCTCCAGTTACAAAGGAATTCCTTCCTTCTGTTTGATAGTTTGTGGCCCAGCAGGCGCAGGAAACATTTTGTATTTTTCAGTCTAGGAGATAGGGAAGGGATTTAATTGGATTTGAGACCCTGGATGTGTGCCGCAGGGCAAGCCTGGCAACACGACACGTGTGCGGCTTTATGAGGTGACAGCCTCTGTTTTTCCAAGCTTGTAGAGTGAATGTGGATTCGTGGGCCAGCTTCAGATGTACAGAGGAAGGATTGTACTGTTCAGTAAAAAGCATTTCAAGTCAGTTAAAGCAGCACTTCGGCACACATGTATATTTTATGTCGCGTATTAGTTTTCCAGCAAACATTAAAAACCCCACCTCTTTAAATCTGTATAACTGGTTAGTACAAAGTCCATCATGTTCACTGTATATAGGAGAATATAGATATTTTTGTTAATAGAATCGCTTCAATTTTGAATCCAGCTGTAGATTTTCAGACACGGTGTCCCCAGCTTGCTAGCATGTTTTATAGAACAGAAAAATCTGAGAGAGCTGCAAAATTTGGTCTGCTCATGTTCACTCCAGAGTTCTTTTCAGAGAAAGGTTAGATGATGGAGATAATTTTGGAGATTGCTTTTATACAGTATGTCATTCCTGAGGATTATGTGTGTATTTTTCTTGCTAGCTTTCTTCCATGCTTTGTGTCAGTTATAAACAGGCATCTTTGTGCTTTCTCTTTTAAAAATATTCTGGGAGATAAAATAATTTTCTTGTTTGAGGAGAATGTTTGGAAGGACAGGGGAGGGAGCTGGGTTGTGAAAACGATGCACTAATGTGAAATCAGCTTATTTCTTCTGCTCAGTTCTGGATATACTTGGATATCTCTCCACCTCTACTCAAGTCTTTGACAAAGAGTGTTTCTTAGTTCTTTGTCTTCTTTTGGAAACATTGCCTAGAAATCTTGGAGAGAAAAATACTTTTGCAGACCTATTTATATAAATGAAGGAGTAGCTGTTGCTTGGAAAATGGAATAGCAGAGTTTATTAGTTATAAATATCAATCATGGCTGAAGTAGTGGGAATTGCAGTGGGGGATTGGTTTTGCTGGTAGCTGGGATTAATACAAGAAGGGAAGGAGTGCCACTGGAATGTTACCTTTGCTTTAGGCCTGGAGGGCTGGGTGGAGGGAAAGGCTCAAGAGCTTTGGAAAAAAAAATCTAATTTCCTTTTCCATGGATATTTCACAAGAGATGTTATGAATGTTGTTTTGAATTGCACATAGTGTGTGGGTTTTTTCCTAGTATCTAAAAATTCTGCAATTTTTTCCTCTTCCAGTCTCAGTCTGAAGACATGACAGCTGAGTGGTGGTGTGTCTTCAGGAAAAGTACAGCATTCTGAAATAGTGCAGTTGTGTTGAAAATGTTTTTCACACTAAGAATAAAAAAATGTATGTGTGCATGGTGTTTATATGAGCAGCATGCACTAATACAAAGAAACTGAAACTACTTGTACAGGTACACTAAAGAAAATGAGTTTTAGAAGATTTGTCAGATTTTTATTGCATAAGAAATTATATTGTAGGATATGGTAGCGTTGTTGAGGGTAAGATGATTGTATGGGTTACCACGTGATGGGTGGTACTAGGGTGTTCTTTGTTGCTTTGAGTTTTTAAAAATCATTGCTGCGGTCTTGAAGTGTGATGTGTTGTGTCCTTTCCCTACACGTTCAGGAAGATTCCTCTGTCTGCTGTGAATTGACTTGGCTTCATCTATGTATCTTATGATTTAAGAGTTAACAAATTTGAAACCTTCTGACAAAGGGACTTTTTCATCTTCCTGCTTCTGTATGGCAAAGGAAATCTGATAGCAATTTTAACAAGTAGGTCAGCACTACTGAAAAGAGCTCCTCTGAGAAACAGCAGTATATTGCGTGCCAAATGTAAACTTAATGTTGCTATAATTGTGCATGCACCAAAACCCCATTTTGATATACCACCTAATCTTTTCTGGCAACTAAACCCCATAATAAATTATTCTTAGATATGAAGATATCATTAAATAATTGCTGTACCTTATATATGCTTATGTAATATATATACTTCGAGTTGATGGCTTAATAGGCAAGAACCTCTTCTATCACTTAAGATGACCCTAGCAGAGATTTTATCAGTCTATTCTATGCAAAGCCACGTATTTCCTGATATTTTGTTAATCGTTGATTTTATATTTTTGTTGTCAGAGGTTATTTCCACAACCTTGTGCTTTTTGTATGAGAAGAATACCTTGTCCTGATTCAACTCCATGTTATAGTCTCATATGTTTCTTCACTTATAAGAAAAATTAAATGAGGAAGAAGGAATTGATGAATATTTTAATGTAATGAATTGGACACTTCCAAAAGCAGCCACATGGAAAGTAAATTTAAGTTTGCTAGGAAAGTGGTGTTTTAAAAAACAAAGAAAATGAAACCAAAACACCCCAAACAAGCATCCTCCTGAAAATAAAAAAAAACCAAAACCCTCCAACAAAAACAAAACAAAAAAACAAACAAAAAACCCCCAAACCAACAACTAAAGCCATAGAAGTCTGTCAGAAGCACTGAAAGCTTCCTGTTCTGATTATAACTTGAATGCTTGTTTGAATACATTTGTCCTGAAGGGTCAGAGAAAAGGCATATTTTTATTTACTTCTATGATGTTCATTTCTTTGCTGAATTCTCTTTGGATTCTGCTCCAGAGAATGCTTTCTTTGAAGACACTACCATCTCAAATGATTACCCCCTGCTCCTCTCTGCATCACCTTGCCCAGGCTGTTCATTCTCAGTGACCCCTCTGGGTCACCATGGGCTGAGCTGGATGAAGTAACAAATGTGATGGAAAAACAAGTTCTTAGTCCCATGGCTGCATCAGGACTCTGCTGCTGCTTTTCAAGCAGCCCCATGTATTCCTGTGCTAGCAGAGTACCTGGTTTAAAAGGCTTCAGAAACACATAAATGAGGGAAAAAGGAGAGATTCTGGTATCTGCTGTCTACTGCTGTGCCATAGAGCCCATGCCCACAATGTGTTGCTGAATAATTATGAATACTTATTTGGAAAAAATCTGATGGGCTGTTCACCAACACCTTATCTGTCTTAGCATAGGACTTAGTATGTTAAAAAGTGGTAGTTCAGGTTTTCAGGGTAGAACTATAGCCAATAACAAGCTGTAGTCAGCACATGGTTGAAGTGAAATACAGAGCTGCCACATCTTCTAATGGAACAAGATTTCACCCCTGACTTCCAGTGCTGCTGGTCCTGAAGCTGCCAAGAGAGAAAGAGAAGTCCTAAAGAGATGGCCACCTGGAAGGTTGGTGAGCTGAGCTCATTGGGACTGAGGACTGGCACAAGTCCTCTCTCCACAGGGAGATTGTGGAGTCTCCATCCTTGGAGATACTCAGAAGCATCCTGGGCAGACTTCTCTCTATGTAGCCCTGCTTGAGTAGAAGTGTGGATCAGAGGACCTCCAGAGGTCCCTTCAATGCCAGTTATTCAGTGATTGTGTCACATTCCTGAATCTTCTCAGACTGTGGCCATGGCTGCACATTCAACAGAACCACATCCCTTTGTCACATCTCTGAGAAGTAGGGTATTATTGTCTGGTGTGAATTTTTTCACTGTTTATGAGTACTCTGGGGATATAAATTTGCAACTTGTTAATTCTCTTTTTCCGTTTGGCTGAAAATATTTTCATCTTTTCCTCATTTTCTGCTGTTATGTTGGATAGCAAGGACTATTTAATTTGTACTACATTCATTTTTAGGGAATTGTTCTCATTGTGAAAAATGGACACATTAGTGTGGCAATGCAGAAACTGCCTCATCCAAGTTGGTATTTTTTGTTCATCTGGTGTCTGTATTAGCTGACATGTAGGAGAAGAGATGGGAGAGCAATTTACCTTATTTCCTGGTGTAGATGCATCAAAAAAGCACTTAGTTTGTGCCATGTGTTCAGATAGATTTTTTTTTTCAGCTTCCAATAGTCAGATGAAATGTCCACGTTTTTGGAAGAGAGTCAGATAGGGTTATTTTTCTGTAAAGTACACTGTTGGACTGATTAATTATGGGTTTTTTTCACAGAATTTCGGATTTTTTAATCTCAAACGTGTATATGACAGTCATGTTTCACAGACTCATCTAGTAAGTTTAAAATTTAAATGTCACTGGTGAAGTAAAACTGGAAGTGGATTGACTTTTTTTTTTCCTTGTAACTTTTTAACAATGGAATTGATTTAATATTCCACCTAGATTTTTCACTATGACCCAGTGTAACACCATTTAATCGTGTGGCACCACAGAAATAGGAAGATGGCACCCTGAAGATGGGAAGCAGGAAGAACAGGTGGATGCTTGTGGAAGGCTCTTGGATTCTGGCTGTAAGAGGCTGGTTGTGCTTCTATCAAAAAGCTGGCTGCAGCTTTTATCAAGCTGGAAAGCACAAATGAAAGGAATACATTAGGAGCCCGTAAAGATTTCAACCTGTTACTGTTGGTGCACGCCTGTCTTGAATTCTGCCAAGTCAAATGTCCCCACATATGTCTGTGTATGTCTCCAGCTCAGTACTCTTCTCTCAGTCACTTTCATCTCCTCTGGTTGGATTTGAAGTGCCTGCTGATCAGCACGTTGGCTTGGTACAAGGCAAGGTCTGTCTTGCACTGAGATCTCAAAATGAGCTCCCAGCTACTGAGCTGCTTAACTGCCAGGTGCAAGCAGCTACTGCTGTCTGACACTTAATTGGCATTTGCTGCTAATCAGCTACTGCAAAATGCAGCCAGGGGCAGGTACTGCTGTGGCTGCAGTAGTTTGCAGCAGCCAGTCAGATAACTGGTTTTCTCCTGGGAGTGAACTGGTTAGCTGCCTGGTGGTAGGTGTGATTTGAAATACTGATTATCTGCTACCAGTGGTGACTTCCCCGTTCCAGCACAAATGGAGCAGCACTGGTGTGATGTGGAGCTAGAAGCAAGCAGGCAACTTTATGGTTTAAAGAACATTGAGCAAGCTGTAAGCAATGAACTTGATGGGATGCAGTGAAAACCAGACACTGGGCAGTTTCTGCTTCACTACAAGCTTTTGTCTGAACAGGACAGGATAGGAACAGAGACACTTGCTCCAGCATAGCTCTCTTGACTACGTATTTCATGTCATTTCTGTCCTCACCTTCAGAAATTCCCAGTCCAGCTGTCTCTGGGCTGCCCAGCATGCAGAGGTGAGCAAGTCCAGTGCTGCTCATGTGGGTTGCTGGGCCAAGAAGCAGCAGCCTTTCTGGGCTGTTGCTCTGGGCTCTCCTGTATGAAGAAGGGAGGCATGTCTGGCAAATTCTCACTCCCCAAGTGTGGCAGGATGTGTTGTTTGAGCTTGCCACAAAACACAGAAAAGGACAGGTTGGACTGCGATGTGGCAGAAGGACCAGAGAGCAAATCGGTGGAAATAGTCTGCAGCTTTATACTTTAGTGCTTGAGCTTCTGTGGCAAGCTCTAACATTAGCACCCCTGGCAGAAGAGCTTTGTGCTATCCAAAATACCACTGCCAAAAAATCCTCTGTATTGACACTGCAATTGGAAGGATGTTTTTCTCTCAAGGTTAGCAACTGCTAGGAGATTTGGAAGTAACTCAGGCAGTTACCTGTGCTTTGTTCTGCAGATGCCCTTTTGCAAGACTATAAATCCTAACCTGCCCAAAGGAACTCTTTAAGTGATATTATTAACTTGGTTCAAGTCAGTTTGACATTCTTTGAACAGAAGTATTATGTGAGTTTGGTCTGTAGTCCTGTACTTCAGCTCAGAACTTAAAATTAATCTCTGCCCCAAGCATGCAAGGGTTTGTTTTTAAATGCTTTGCAAATAAATATGTTATATCCGTGGCCAAGTGCAGCAAGATGGCCTGTGATAGCTTCATAGCCAAGTGGCAGTAGCTGTGTTGGCAGAGCCCTCTGGTGGGAATACAGCCTGGGCCAGCAGCAGCCAGTCCTGTGGGCAGTGCCACCCAGCTCTCCCTCATGCCATCACCCAGCCCTCTCTCTGCTCAGTGGCATCCCACCAGCTGGGTGCTAGAACAGCTGAGGGGGTCCCCTTCATCCAGTTCTTAGCCAGGAGAGCAGAGCTCTGTGGAGGGCACTTGGCCTTTTTAAGCAAACCTGATGGTGTGCTTACTGTAAGTGCCAGTTTCATTTTAGATGTTGCTTTGCAAAATGTTATGACTCTTTGTGAATAATAAAGCTAACCAGTTACAAAGTAATGTTTTCTAAATCCATATTAGTGTTAGAGAGCTGTGATGAATCTTGAGAATTGCTTGTATGAATTTAAACGGTGTCTGTAAATACCTTTTTTTAAAAGTACCACTTCATAAAAGCAACTGATTTACTTAGGCATACAGTGAGACATCTCTAAGTCAAGAGGCTTCTATTTCTGTTGGTCAGTAATGCTTTTGCTAATCAAGGTACTTGAGGAAATGGCTTTTGGGTGTTAAAGTACCAGCCTCCTGAGCATGAAGGAAAAATGTTATTACACTTGTCTAACCTAATAGTATTCAAAAGCCTAGTTAGAACTGCTAGATGCACTGCCAAACCAGAATGTGCAACAAGTATTTTAATCTGATTAGGTCCCTGAAGTGTTGATATAATACAGGCCAATAACTCTCCTGCAGGAAATCCAGCTGTTTGAGATTGTTGCACAAGTAATGCAGGAGTAATAAAGGGTCTTCCTTTTCTCACATGCTGGCCAGAGCTTTTCACTCGCCATTGATTTGAAACATTCTCAACTGTGCCCAGTATTTTATCTTCATTAAAATAAAAAAAAAAGGGAACCTGTACCATGGCTTGAAAAGGCAATCACTTGTGGTGGACAGGAACCCTCCGATGGCATTGGGAGGGTGGTGGCAAGAAAAAGGTAATAATATTTTTGTGTCATTTTACCTGTTTCATGTTTCAGTTTTCATTAAGACAAATGTATTAATTCTTCCAAAGCTAAATTAACCTTCATGGACTATATTTGAAATGGCAATTCCAGTTCTTAACCTTTGTATTGAACTCCTCTGCTCCATTGCTGGGGTTCAGCAACAGAGAACTGCTCAGAAAGGGACCCATCATGTGGGAAGGAGTTGCCAGGTAGAACTCCTTGCTGCAGGTTGTTGTGGATTCCCAAAGCCAACTATGCTTCGGGAAACACTTAACACACTTGTGAAAGGCAAATCCACCACTATGATGAGATGGAGATACTGCCTTTGAGAGTTACTCAGGTGGAGCCAGGATGGGGTGGGAAGTGCACAGTCTCTCCCATTACTCCCTCTCTCAGGGAGGCTTACCCTGGGGTGCATGGAGGATGCTGAGCTGAGCTGGGCTCCTTAAAGCCCTGGTGAGGGCTGGTTTTGCTGTGGTTCTTGTCCCATATGCTGATAACCAGAGGAAAGCTCTAGCCCCCCTTTCACAGCCCAGAGACATTCCTTATTGAGAGACACTGTTTCCAGAGAAGCCTTCCAGTTTACCTGCAGCCTGATCTGGTATTTCCCATGGCCTGATGCCTTTCCTCACTTGTAATGAGAGTTTCATTGAAGGCTTATTGCTAATACACATATGAGGCAGCATAAAGGTTTTTTCTTTCTTGCAGGACAGCTTCATCTCCCCCTTTCTCTTACAGTGCTGTGGTTAGAGGCTTTACTTCTCTGACAGGTGGTGGGTGTATGGTATGTTTTTCAAGCCCTGGATATTTCAGGTCTTAGGATATTCTCTGCTCTATGACTTTACAAAGCTGCTTAAGAGCAGTTCTTCAATTTCTGAATTGAAATACTCTTAAATCTGTATTACACAATGTCATCATGATTCAGCTTTGTAAAATACCATCTCACTTCCACAAGCTATCTTGTTCCATGCCCTTTTAAAGATATTCATTCGGAGTTTTAATCCTCTGATGCAACAACCCCCCTGAGTTGTCTGTTGTAACTCAGCATTTCAAATGTAAACTTTGCTTTAACATTACTTGTGGTTATCCCTAATCCCAGAGTCTCATAAGAAAATCTGTTGGAGAGTTCATGCTCTTTTGTCTGTGCTTTTTATTTCGCATGTGTATTTTCTTAGAAAGTGGCTGATAATAATACATTTGGAAATTTTAAAATCATCACTGCTCTCTGGAAGAACTTGAAGTCTAATATTACCATTCAAATAGGCAGGTGAGAGCTTTGGAGCTGGGTAATTCCTACCTCTTAAAAAGCCGCACTGCCTCGCTTTTGTCTCAGAATTTATTATGCTTCCCAAGTATAATGGGACATACTGAATAGGGCAGGGGGTGGGGACATTGTCTTCAGCTGACATGCTGCTATCAGCGGGACTGTGTTTCTGGACACAAGATTTTGCAGTCATTGGTTGTCCAAAGAAAGCCTTTCCATCTGAGGATTGGACAAGGAGATGCGTCAATTTGCTGCCCGTCTCCAAGGTACTGGTGATGCTGCCTCCACAAGCTGGCTAACGTCACAGCTCCATCACCCAGCGGGGTGTGGGCTTTTTTCTCCTCTTCTCTGTTTTAATTCTGTATTTGCTTCCTACTGCATTTCTTAATCTGTCTTCTGCCAAATGCTAACAGCATGATATTTTGCAATCATTTAGGTGAATACAAGAAGGACGAACTCCTGGAAGCTGCTAGGTGAGTGCCGCTTAGAATATAAAGCGTATTTTGGGGGTGGAAGCAGGAGAGGAAAAGAGATTTTAAAACCAGTAATGTTTTGGCATTGTCTTTCCATGAAATGATGCAAACAAACTGCTTCATTAGCATAAATCTATTTGGAAATTACAGTCTGGTACAAATGCAAAAGCCTGTTTATGTAATTGAAATCTCCCACCATGGTGGTGATAAGGTTAATATTGAGTTTTTGCTTTAAGCTGATTAAATCCTCTTTATTGCTTTGTGACTGTTCTTTTTGAGAGGCAATTTAAAAACTGGAATTTTTCTTTTGGTTTTTACTGCTACCTTAGGATGTATTTTGAAAATAGGCTTTATCATAACACAGAGCATAAGGAAGCTTATATACAAATGGTGTAAAGTTCAGTCGTATATTTCAAAGATGCTTTCATTCTTCCTTCTGACAGCACAAGACCATTTCATATAGACTGTTAACCCTTCTAAAAAATTTTTTTGGATAGTGAAATGTTTCAAATGTTATGGGCCGTATGCTATGAAAATATATTTAATTCAGAACATTTAATTTGCCAAATTGCTTTCAGAAGATCTGTAAAATTAGTAAAGGAAATAAAAGATGAGGTTAAGGAGAGAAATCAAGAGGTGTTTTTGCATTATTTTTTTATAAAACATAGCCATTGAACGTTCTCCCCCGCAGAGTAAAAATTTCAATTTACTATGCTTTGCTATGCAGGTCCTTAGCAAATGTTTTGCAGAGGGCTCTGTCTTTTCCCCCCTTCCCATAATCATCTCTTCTCCATTTACAGGAGTGGTAATGAAGAAAAACTGATGGCATTATTGACTCCTTTAAATGTGAACTGCCATGCAAGTGATGGTCGTAAGGTAAGTTAATACGTGCTTTATATTTATTTAAGATATGCAAATTTAACCATACTGGGAGACACAGGTGTATAAACCAAGAGACTGTACAGGGGATAAAACCCATGATGTTTTTTCCCAATAAAATGAAATGCTGGTGTACTTGTCACTGGCAGTCGTGACAGACGAGCCGTCGATGGATGTGGGTTTTGTATGTGTCTTTTCTCTTAAATGTCAGGCCCTGGTGTACATGTAAAGTGAAATCTTAAGACCTTTTATAAGAAAAGCAAAATGTACTGTTGCAAATGAATAAAATAATTAAGGGAGGAAAGTTGTTATTTGTACTTGAACGTTGTCTGGGTGAGGTGGTTGGCATTTGGCTCTGCTCCTACTGCCCTGCTATGTAGACTGGCAATGTATTGATATGCTTAACACCTTCTGCATTTTCTTAAATTTGATATTATTGTTTTGACTGTCTCTGGCAGGGAGGTTTGACTGAGTTAAATTAAGGGTTAGGCTGAAAGTGGAGGAGGGAAGAACATACGGAGTGAGAAGTAGATCCTGTGATTTTTGATGCTGATGATGGCCTGTCTAGACTGTTGGATTTACAACTGGGTATTTTTGGTGGGGTTTTTTGTTTTTGTTTTTTTTTTACTATGTACCAGAATGTTCTCAGTGTGCATATCTTAAAAATCTTATCTTCCCTGTAACAGTACATCTCACTCTTAGAGAGGAAAGCATTGGAGTGTTTTCTCATTTTCTTTATTTTTGGTGGAGTGTATTGGAGCATATTGTAAACCTCTGCTCATTCTGGAGCTATTGTGGAACAGTCCAGTTTTACTGAAATTATTGGAGATAGGCTGGCTTATGCTGTCTATAAAAATATATGCTTTATAAACATACAGCTTTGCTGTGGAAACAGTCCTGTTTTTAATAAACATTTTAATGTTTTCTCAGTTGCAATGCCTATGATATCTACTATGTGAAAGAAAATACAGCCAGTTTTTCCTCTTGTTTACATTTGTCACTGATTGAAAGTTTATGAATCCTCCATGTTTTAATACAATTTTGTGATCTAAGGACAGGCAAATGAAAAAGGGCTTTATTTATTGCAACTGTGTCAGAACTGATTAAATACTCCCCATATTCTGAGTTTAAACATATTGCCCATTGCTCTTCATTTCCCCTTTCATTTTTTTTTCAGTCTTTACCATTTAAATGAGATTGTATTTAGGTATTAATAGTGCACTGTGTTATAATTAAGCATGGTGGTATACAGCAGTGCATTACTGAGTAATTGAGTCCCCATCACTATTGATTTAAGGCTAAATGCAGAGTTGTGTTTTTGGTCGATACAGAGATGAATAAGCCCTTGCAGAGGTGTCATGTGCAATATTTAGCAGTAAAAAAAAACCAAAAAAATTTCTTAAAGCTTTAAAAATTCATATTAATCTAATGGAAAATATTTATGTAATATTACAGCCTCAGAATTAGATTGAAGTTTTATGTCCAAAGCTCAAAAAGCATATTGCAGTTAAAGCTAATCAATAGGGATACTGTGGTAATTTGTATGTTTGGCTGCTGGTAGATGTACTGGTTATTAAAACTACTTTTAGTATGGCTTGTCATTTGTATTATTAGCTTTTTTTAATCATGTCTACCAGATACATTTTTTTCCCTCTATCATATGTGTGCAGACTGTTTAAGGTGAAGTAACTCTGTAGCAAGTGTTCTATGTAATGGTTAAATATTGAATTTCTGAGGCAAAGCTTTCAGGTCCTGTAGTAGTGCAAGATCATTTTGTGTTTAATCATTCTGAGCTGTGCTGCAAGTTAAGTGAACTTTTCAATGTTCTTGTAAATGAAGGTCTCACTGGTACAGCTGCCTCCAATTGACCTCTGTGGATTTGCACGAGTTGAGAATTTGTCCTTTTGGAAGTTGGGTTTTGCATTCCTTGAGACGTTTTGTATTTTTGCAGATCCTTTGAGTTTTCAGTCCTCAAAATTATCAGTGTAAGGCCACAGATTTAACACAAGGACCAAGGTCAGGAAGTGCAGAGTGATCTGAGGTTCTCAGCATTGCATTTACTCCGGAGTATGGGCAAATCCACAAGTTCTTGTGCACGCGTTTCTCCAGCTTTTGTGTTCCTCAGCTTTGCACGTTTTTGATGTGTCCAGCACTACTCTGATAAGGAAACATTTAGCATTGTGGGTGAGGAAATTGAGTCCCCATACTGAATAGGTAATATCTTTTTTCTGTATAGCCCAAGTGATGGTAGTGCTTTTCATACTTTGGGGTAGTGCTTTTTCATACTTATGACTATTTTAAAAAAACAGGTTCATAACTGAAAACTAAAGCTCTTTTGTTTTGCTGTGGGAGCTGGATTTCTGACTTGCTACAACAGTCACAGTTTACCTAATCCAGTAATTTGTGGCAAGAGAAATGCTTGAAACAGAAGGTCTCATGGTTGCAGGTTGAGTTGAAGACATCTCATAATCCTCTTGTTTCCTTTGGGAAGCTGTTATGGACACATGAAAGGTGTATTCTAGAAGTGGTCATCTAACACCTATTCCTCTAAAAGTGAATAGCAGAATAGTCAGGATATTGTTATTCATGGTATTGCTCATTTCATTGCTGTATGCAGTTTACTTTTTTTTTCTTGGGAATGTCACCTGTGTCCCATGCATACCGATAGCTGAAGTTCTTCAGTTCCCCAGGCACTACATCTCCTGTGAGGATGTACTTCAGAGAACAGATAGGAGGGATAGAAAACTGCAATGGTAGCTTGCTGGTTTGAAACCAGCTCAAGTTGGAAATGACAAAAGACTTACTGCATTCTGTGTGCTGTTTGCAGTGATTTTGAAGAGTATTGATAGCCAGAGTCTGGATTGCTACTGGACAGGAATCCATGCTGCTAAAAGAGCTACAGCTGGTGCTGGTCTGGTAACCATCACTCCATCTGTTTATTTAGCAGAGGTCAAAGACTGGATAGGACTGAAAACTGAACTTGCTGCTTCTTCTCCAAGTCAGTTGAGATACAGACTATATGGGCATTGTAGAAATATTCAAGTTACTGAAGCTCTTCAGCTGTTTTCTGAAGACAATTCCTTCTCTCCTGCTACTCTAGCAATTATTTTCTGGAGTGAAAAATTCAAGACTGTGCAAAAGAGAAAACTATTTCATACATCACCTGAGGCACTCCAGCGTACCAAGGATCTGTGTAATTTATGGGCTTTTGTTTTGATGACCAAGGAATATCAACAAACAACAGATTGGTTGATTTGGTTAAGTTTTGACCTGTGTGCCTCTCGAATATATATGAGGGCACAAAAAATGGAGTGCAAGTACCAAACTATACAGTGCAGAGCTAAATGGTACAGTGTATGCAAAAAAATGCTGAGCAATATTAACACTTCACATGAATGTTTCCTTATTTTAAACTCATTTGTTTGCTCTTTAAAAAGCAATGCCTGAGGTTTTTGGTTTGTTTGGGTTTTTTTGTTTTGTTTTTAACAGGACACTGTAAAAATCACCTATTTGTTAGGATGCAGGATTGTGTGTAACAAAAAATGTGTGTTATATACCTTCTGTTCAGATTGGTTTGTGAAGTACTTGCTCTGTCAAAACAGAACTTAAAAGTGCTCATGGACATCCGCATATTCCAAATGAATCTGAAATTGCACTGTATCCAGTCTCTGAGATCTGCCAAACTGTTTGGTCTTGATGTAGTCTATGAAAGTAATAGCTTCTAGAAGGCATGCTACAGTATTGAAGTTAACAGATGATACTGAAGTTTTAGACTGTTAAAAAGCCTCCGATTTATGTGCCTTATCTACATAAAGGTTTTTAGGCTCCAGAGACTTTTTTACAGCCCCCATTATTTTCCCTAAATATTTTTTTCTCTGGGGTGTCTTTTTCAAGATACAGCTGTCAGTGAATTTTCCAAAAATGTTTTTGACTATTTTAAAAAAAAACAAATTCATAACTGAAAACTAAAGCTCTTTTGTTTTGCTGTGGGAGCTGGATTTCTGACTTGCTACAACAGTCACAGTTTACCTAATCCAGTAATTTGTGGCAAGAGACATGCTTGAAACAGAAGGTCTCATGGTTGCAGGTTGAGTTGAAGACATCTCATAACTCTCTCGTTTCCTTTGGGAAGCTGTTATGGACACATGAAAGGTGTTTCAGGAAGAAGTTTATTTTGCCTGCATTTTTAAAATACAAAAGTAAATGCATAAGGAAAGACTGGCTTTAGCAATTCAGATGAGAACTCTTTTCTACAAGGCAAACTACTCACATCACTTCTTGATAGATTTTCAAAATTAACTGTATCCAGCTGACATGGTAGCTATTAAACAATGGGTGGTTGGATTTTTGTTCTAAAGTGGGATTTTTGTTTGTATATAGTATCCTGCTTCTGTAGTACATGGTCAGATCATGCCAGCACTATAATAATCCAGTTTCAGCTGACTAAAACCTTGTTTTTGTGCAAGGAAGCCCAGCTCCTCCAGTCAGGAGTTCCTATGTTTTGCTCATTTTCTCAAGGTTCATCTCTCTCAAAGTAGAGCAGATGTCTGAGATTTTGAGCTCTTTAGAGCACAGAGCAATTATTTTTTTCTGTAAAATAAAATATATGCTTTATATTTTGGAAGTATAGTTTCGTTTGATGTGTTGTGGCTGTGGTTTGTGTTTGCATTTTTTAATGAACCATATGAAAAACAGAATAGTGAGGTGTTGCCTGTGAAGTGCTTGGTAGCAGGTATTTGCTTAGCAGAAGATGACAGCATTGGATGCAATTCTTCCAGAGCTCTGTTGTTTTCCTTTCTGCATCTTCCTTCCTTGCATCTTTCCTTAGAAAAAGAAATTTCTATAATTGAACCAGGGAGAGTGCAAACACTGGATCTCCATTCTTTCCCTTTCTACACCATCCAGCACTGTGGATGAAATCAGTGATTTAACGGGAAAAAAATATCAGGCAATTATTTATTAAGAGACCATTTCTAGCACACACATAGTCCTACTTCATTTCATTTCACTGTAGCCTTCTGGCTCCTAGTGACCCTTTGCTTATTCCCAGTTTTCATTCCTTAGCAGCTCCCAGTACCAATCCTCAATAATCGGAATTGTGCCTCTCCCACACCTTTGGTGTTATGCCTTTCCAAATCAGATGTATAAAACCCTGGATCCAGAATACTAGTAAATTAACTTGCATTAAACTTTGAGTCACAGGAAGTGTGCTTGCCCCTTGGGTTTGGAGCTGTTTCTCCAGCCCATGCCTTCCTACCATACAGAAATTAATTTTTCTTGTGCACAGCATCATCCAGGTTCGTGGATGCAGGGTACAGATGTAAGAAATCCAACTCTGCCATGCAATGCCATCAGCATCCTTGTCCTGATGCACCCCCTGCACAAGATGTTGCATGTATGCTTTTTCTGAACACCACAGAGTGCCCCTGGTGTCTGATACCAAGTAACTTTCTGTTGGATGAGTTGCACATTTACTTCTCTTGCTTCATCTGCTCTTTCCCTCTGTGCAACCAGCTTGATCAGCCTGTAAACAAAGGGCTGATAAATAGAAATTGAAGTTTAACAACCTCTGTTGAGCTATGTCTCCTCATATCAGGGAGCCTCCCATTTGCTGCTGGTAAGTGGATTTGTCAGCCCCTATTCCAGAATTCTGGTTGTTCTCAAGCATTTTCATGAAAAATCCTGCAGTTCAAAAGAAAATCGGTATGCCTTCCAGTTTCTCAGTCTGTATGGAATGATCAATCCATGTGTGCAGAAGATTTTTCTTTACAGTTATTAAACTTCAGACTTGAGTAGAGGTTGATTTTCTTACAATCAACTTGGCTCAAAGAGCTGGGGCTTGAAGTTAAATGCCATACATTGCAAGACCTGTGAATAAATTGTGTACTGGTGGCACTATAAACCTTTACAATTGTGTGCACCTTTCATGGGCTACAGTAATAAAAATTAAAACTAATCCCATATGAATGTATAGGTCTCTTTGTTCTATAAATGTATGGTGCACATTATATTCAGGTGATTATGGGACATCTTTTGGAAGAAAGTATTTCACATATAATAGAGTGGTGTTTTAAGTGTTGTGAGAAGATACTTCTGTACAAACAAAGGTTCATATTGTAGCAAAAGACTTGTGAGCAGATACTTGATGCAAGGCATTTTTGTCATACCCAAGGGAATGTCTGGATTTCTCTATGTACTCTTAATATAGGTATTTTTTGCTACATGTAATATATTATTTAGTTGCAATGTACATCTTCATGAAGATTCCATGAGCTTTATCTGCTAGTATACACTGCTTGTGGTGTTTGTAAATACATCAGAAGTCTCTAGTTCCAAGGTTTATCTGCAACTAAAAATAACTTGTGCAGAGGAGGGAGAGCAAAGGAATCATGCATTGAAACCATAGTTTCATAGGTTAATAGTTGACCAGGTATATTCTTGGTTGAGAACAAGTGCTTACTCCTTGGTTAATATAATAAAATATATATTGCATTAAAAATTGTTTAACTAGAAAATGTAATTATATTTCAGAAAAGAAGACAGATCCACGTGGACAAAATCCATAACAGTTATTCCAGAATAAGTGGTTATCGAAGCCCTTACTGAATCTGCTCACTTGCTGCTTACTAGCATAAAGTGTCAGTCTGGTTTTATGAAGTACTATAAAACTACTTTTATAGCTGGGAAACGTGCAGATTGTGGGCTCTTTATTTTTGGCCCTGCGAGCATTAGTCAGAAGTTTCCTGATGTATGATTACCAAGCTTTGGTACTGCAGTTATCAAAAGAAGTGATAGCAATGTACACAGCTGATGTTTGCTAGTGGGAAGTTGGCCCTGACTGATAGCTTCAAAACACTGTAGTCTTTGCTGACACTGATTTCCATGTTTCATGAAACGTGTGTTTCAAAGGTGCATATGTAGTCATATATCCTTTTTTATATACCTAGCTCTGTATATCTCAAGGATATAACTGGGTATTGTGACAGTACAAGCCAGCACTGCCCCTGCTTCCACAAGGTAATTTTCAGGGGATTGAGGGAGGGCAGAGAGTGCATCTATTTTGTTTTTTTTAAAAAAAAAAACTTTATTCTGAAAGTTTATTGATTAAAAATTTTGGATTTAAGATCTTTTTTTTTTACTGTGGTCAATGGCTGCTGCATTCTGCAAGTGCTGTAGTAGGTGTATGCTTCTGCAGCCTCACCAGTGACCCATGCTGGGTATGGGCATGTGTACAGCCATGGGAGAGAACATGACATCAAATGCCAGCTGCATTTTCACCTAGCTTATATACACTTTTATTCCACTTCAGATATTAAGTTATTCACAGTATCTGAGCAAACTGAGTGAAAAAGGGCAGCTGGGAGCTGGAGTATGAGTTCATCTTCAGAGCTTACTTTCAGTCTCAGTTATTCTGTGATGTCTTGGTGCCCCAGAGTAATAAATTTGCATGGTCCATACTCCCAACTTTGACTGGGATGGAAGGCATCACCTTAGAGCCTATTCCTGGGTATGCTGCAATGAGGGGGACTCATGAGGGGAAGAAGATGTACTGAAGTATTTTAATCAGCTCATCCCTTAATGAATATGTACTTTCTGGTAAGTATTATAGATCATACTCTTCAGTTCACAGAATCGTAGAATTACCTGGGTTGGAAAAGACCTTCAAGATCACTAAGACCAACCATTAACCTAACACTGACAAGACCTTAACTAAGCCATGTCCCTAAGTAGTGTATCTGTATGACTCCAGGGACAGTGACTCCACCACTGCCCTGGGCAGTCTGCTCCAGTGTCTGATAATCTTTTCAGCATAGAAATTCTTCCTAACATCCAATCTAAACCTCCTCTGGTGCAATTTGGGGCATTCCCTCTTGTCTTATCACTTGTAACTTCATTGAACAGGCCAACCCCCATTTCTTTACAACCTTTCAGGTAATTGTAAAGAGCAGTAAGGTCTCCCCTCAGCCTCCTCTTCTCCAGGGTAAACAACAACAACTCAGACACTACTTGTATGGCATAGGATCCAAACCCTTTATCAGCTTTTTTGCCCTTCTTTGGACATGCTGTAGTAGCTCAATGTCTTTCCTCTAGTGAGGGATCCAAAACTGAACCCATTTATAGCTGTACTTCTCTATAATTGCGTTAAATATTTTGAATCAAAGCTGGCACTCAAAATTAAGGGTCCTGCCAGGATTTAGGTAATGGAGCAGTGTGAAAAAGGTGACATTGCCAACATTTACGAAAATGTTAAAGCAAATCCCATAATAACTGTGATGTGTCCGGGACAGAAGTGCCCAATGCACACAGATCACAAGTAAAATGGCCACAACTGAATTTTGCCTTTAAACACCATTTTGTTTGTTTAAAAGTATTGTTCCTAGGATTCATGTGTGTCAGCAATAGTGACAAATTATGCCCTTTTTTTATCCTGTGATCCCATCTTACTGCATCAACCAAGCATGGTAAAAGTGGATAACACAAGAATCCCTCTCCTGACTTAGTACTTATAGATGGTGTGGCTTAATTTCTATACCTGATGTCACTTAAGACACTCTGTAGGTCAAGGTGATACCCTTTGAATACAACTTAAAACTGATATACGTGTTCTAAGTTTCTAAGATGTTACTAGATCTTTTCCCTAAAAGTTCCTATGAGTACTCTATTACTCATTCTGATTTTCTTTAGAAGTTATTTGAAGTGTAGTCTATCATGTCCACAAATAAAAGTTGTGCAATTGAAGGAGTGAAAGAATTTATTCAGTCTGTAGTTGTTCTCTGTATTGCTCTCTAAAAATCAGGAAATCTTGTTTATTGGGTCTTGGTATTCTTGTCAAGAAACCTTCAAATATCTTAAAAGGGTGGGTTTTTTTATAGCTGAAAGGTTTCCTCTGGATAACCAGCTTCACACAGAGGTTAACTTCTTGCATTATGCTGTTACCCATCTACTGTCCAGAGAACACAAGACAAACTGGCAGATTGGTGCAGAGCTGCCATTGAATATTTTATGCCCATTAGCTAAATACTGGGGTCTGGATTTGATTCTATCAGCTCACAGAGCATCTAGGAATTGAGCACTGATGAAGTTTATTCTGTGACCTCAGGAGTGGAGTTCTTCACAGAGTTTGCTGAGGTTATGTTGGATTTGAAATATGTCAGATCAATCCATGGACTGTACACTTTTGATTTGTGTATATGGAGAGGAACTGGGGAGGAAACTGTTCTGCTTTCTTGTTGCTTTCCACTTTTGAGTGTTATTAGAGCACTTTGTGGCATCCCTTTGTTAGACTTACCATTTAGTTGTACTGTCTGTTTCCCATCTCTGTGTCATGGAAGGCATCCGTGTCAGGACCTGACATCACCTTCCTTCAAAACCATCTGTGAAGATGAAGTTAAAAACCTGTTGAGTGCCTGTGTAGACTGTGTCAGCTGGATTACCCTTCTGCACATGCTTGTTGACTGCTTCAGAAATTCTGAGACTTAAAGGTTGAACTACAGATGGTGTTTAGCCACATGTTCACTGATATTAGCTGTTTATTATAAAGTTTTTCTTGATGCAGACATGAAGATTACAGGCCTGTAGTTTCCAAAAACATGTTATAATGATTGGTTTGCAATTTTGGGGTCTTCATGTACCAAAATAATCTTAAGTGAAGGTCATGTATCACTAATAATTTCCCTGTTTTGTTCTCCAGTGCTCTTCTTGGGTGAATGCAGTCCTATCCTGGCAATTAGTTGATGATCTTTATGCTTAATTTAATTTCAGACAGATCCTTTGCCAAGCTCCACCATGCTCCCAAATATGCATGTGCTCACTTGCCAGGGTCCTGGTGTGAGAATTAGCTGTTTCTTCTAAAGAGAAACAGATGTATACCAAGCAGAGAGTTCCTTTAGTTCTTCCACAGTGACTTCCTCACCTGCAAGTAGTAGTCCATTTCTTGCTGTAGCCTCCTGGCAGGCTGGAAGAAGGATTTATGGCTGGTTTGAATTCTTTTCACTAGTCACTGCTCAAAATGACCACCGACGGGGTGGCCACCATGGCCAGCAGCCCCAGCGAGACAGGCTCGGCGGCCGCTTCCCGCGCCGGCACGCCGGCCACCCCAGCACCGCTGGAGAGCGCGTCCCGTTGAGTGCCACCACCGCTGTTACCGCTGCCACCGCACTCCAAAGGACACGGACTGCACTCGGTGCAACTTCCTCAGCTACCTGACTCGTCTGACCTCCGAATATATTTTTTAAAAAAATTTATAAAAAAATTAAAAAAAAATAAAATAGGAGGTTCAAGTTGAATATCAGAAAAAATTTTTTTACTGTAAGGGTGACAGAGCCCTGGCACAGGCTGCCCAGGGGGGTTGTGGAGTCTCCTTCACTGGAGACATTCAAAACCCGCCTGGACACGTTCCTGGGCGATGTACTCTAGGTGGCCCTGCTCTGGCAGGGGGGGTTGGACTAGATGATCTTTCGAGGTCCTTTCCAACCCCTAGGATTCTATGATTCTATGATTCTATGAAATGTTTTTGCTGGTCTAATTGTATTTTTACTTTTAATCTGCTGGAGTTTATGACCCTTGTGATTTTCTTTCGCTTGTAAATTCAACTTTTTTAATTATGCCTTCTTAATTCTCGTACCTCTTTGGCTTTTTTCAAGTTATCAAGCCCTTCTCAATAGAACGTGTGCATTAGCACAGTTTTTCCAATATTGTCTCCATTAGTAGCCTTCCTACTGTTTGTAAAGACTTAATTTTCTGAGCTACCACTTTTATCTTATCGATGGAAAATTTCCAATTTTTTTATATCTCCCTTTTCTGAAGGTTAGCATGGTCATGCTGGATTATTTTATCAAGCATTTCCCCTGTAGCTGAATCTGAGCACATTATAGTCAGCGTGTCCTCATTTGAGCCAGGATAGAACCAATTTGCTTTCTAGTAATTTTACTTGTCAGTTAAATCTCTTGTAAGTAGCTGCTGAAATTAACAGCATGTTTTTCAGTCCGTGTCTGCTTCTAGGACTGATAATGCTCAACAGCTGTAGTTATTCTGGAGAATGGTATGCAGAACCAAGGATACTCCTTGCTTTTGCAAAACATGCTCTGGAAAGAGGAGGAAGTAAAAGGGTTACACTCGTGATGCTCATATGGAGAGGAGCAGAACAGACAGGTTACCAAAGTGGACTGAACAGAGTGTTCTATCCCACACTCACTTTACTGTGTATAAGTCTGAGGATCACAAGGGTCAAGCTCTTGCTGTCTATGGCCCGTGTCCTGAGAGGACTCTGTCCATTTGTCTGCCTTTGATCCCAGCCTCTGCATTCCTGCATCCAGATCCCACCTGCTACTGAGCCCAGGAGCCCAGTCTGGGACTTTCCCAGGGCCCTGCAGCGTTGATGGTGACCCAAGTGCTATTGGAGGGCACAAGAGTGGCTTTGCATAGCTTTGTATACAATTTGTCATTTTCCTTTTCATCATTCCTGTTTCATTAAAACTGTGTATTTTGGTTTCCAACCTGTAAGCCTCACTCCCTTGTTCTCTCTCTTTTTCCCTATAGGGGAAGGTGGAGTGGTTAATAGGGAGCATCTGCCTTTTGTTTGCAACTCCTCCTGCAAGGTTTTGCATCGTGTTACTTGGGACCAGCTCAGTAGCTGAATTGACTCTTGGAGCCTCCCTAGTCAGCTTCTCTGTAAAACCCTGGCAGCATCCAAACATTTCACCTGGGTTACATGTTGCTGTCTGATACTTGCCCAGCCTACATGTCAGTAATTTTAGTCACCAAATTCCCTTCTGTTTTCCGCCCTTGCCACTTCTCTGATTTCTGTCAGCACATCAGTTATTACTTGCTAATACAACCCCATCCTTGACTTCGTAAGTTGTATAAATAATTTGGAGTGATTAGTTGAATTCTAAAGGAAAAGAACTGCAAATATTTATGTGCGAAGAGAGTTGTATTTACATAACTATTTCTAGAACTGTTGTGTAAGTTGACTGAGCAGACAGCAGATGAACAATAAAAGGGGAGGAAAATGACAAAATAGGATATTGTAATTGAAGATGGATGTGTCATTGAACAAGAAATTTGAGGTTGTTTGACTAGTCTTTTCTAAGTAATATAATGCACTTCTGCTTCTAAAAGAGGCTTATTTCTTACAGATTAAATTCTTTAGAATTTTTGTATTCTAGTAACCATAACTTTACAATTCTGAAGCATACTAAAAGGAAGTATAATAGAAATTATCTTTTTCCTGTATTTTACAAGGCTCTTATTTTAAGAAACAGGGAAGTCTACTTACTGGATTGTAAAGGCATGAAATCCTAAAATCTGCAAATAATCACCATAATGCAAAAAGAGCATTTTGTATATTTTATTTTTTGAATTATATTAGGGCTCATGTTTTAATTCCAAAATATAAGGCATAAATATTTATTTTACATTGAGCACTGGAGCTGAAATGCAGGCAATTTGCAGGTGTTTTTCTTAGCAGAGGTCGTTCTGACTGGTCAGCTGATTTCAGTTTCATATTAACAGAGGGAGCAGTCAAATTAATATGTTCTGAGGAGTTTTTCATCTTAATAATGTGAAAATCTTAGGAACTGAAGCCCGGGAACATTCTACTCTGAGGGGAAGAAGAAGCAAAGTTAAATATACAAAGATGGAATGGGAGAAGTGATAAAATAATAAGAGATAGAAGCGGTAAAGATAATAAGATGTGTAAAAAGAAAAAAAAGGAATAAAAGATTGTTAGCTGACTGTAGTAGGATATAGATTTTGATAGCAAGTCAAAAAGGAAGAGACCAAACCATAAAAAAACTGTTCTGATTTTCTGGTGTTCTGTATGCATCCTTTTCAGATTGTTTTAATGTTGTATTCAGGCCTTCCCCAGATATCTGGAATGGCTGTTTGGAGAGGCTCGTCTTGTTAACATTTGTTTGTGCTGCCAGAGCAACACCAAAATATTTCATTAAAAAGAGGGAACAGGAGCCTGAGCAAATAATTGAAGAAGGGTTCTATAGCTTCTAACACTGCCTGACAGGACAGATAAAAATATGTGTATTTGTGCTGGAAGATGGGAGAAAGTTGTCTCATCCTGCCCTTCTGGAGTGATAAGCCTTTGCAACTTGCAATTTGGCAAGATTGATGGCTTGGGACTTGGGCTGCAGACTGTACTGGTTGGCACTAGGATGCTTTCAAAAACTGCAGAAACTTGGCTATCCCTGCCCCATTGCTCAGACCAGCAGCAGCATCTATTCTTCCCCATGCACTAAACTTGAATCACAGCTTCCAGCATGTGATTTAACAAATAAAACTTCCAGCTGTTGACATGAGACAATCTTTTCTGCCTGTGTGCTCTGTCCACCAGCCCCAAGATGACTTTCTTCTCTAGCTGACAGGTGTTGCCACAGCTGTTCCTTAGAGTAGTAGAGGTTTGAATGCTCTTTGATGACTTTAGTTAATAGCATCACAGGGGCAATTTCTTCTTCTTGCATTTGACTCTGCAAGAACCAGTCATGCCTCAGTGCCTCACTTCAGGCTTTTCCATTTTTGACATGCATTTCTAGCAGATTCCAGGTGATGAAAAGAAGCAACAAAAATGGCCATCCTAGACACAATGATACTGTAATTCCTGTGTAGGATTCTAGTATATCTCTGAAAGCAGTATATATATCTTCTTTCAGTGTTAAATAACATTATCAGCATTCCCATAGGAGAAGAGTGGGTTTTTGCTGTCATTTCATCTTTCTGTAGCTCAGCAAGCCACTGCTCCCTCAGGTACCAGCATCTATCACCACAGAAACAGCATATACTCCCTTGCTTCTGATAATCCATCACAGAGTCCATCTCCCCCCATCTGCGAGTGCTGCCAGAGATCTTATTCTGTGCTTCTGAATATGGGAAAACTGCAAATGCCACTTCATAGTAGAAGCTCCAGAATTTCTTTTTCATATTGTAGTTCTATCCCTAGCCAAACCTTTATCATTTGCATGTAGAAATGGAAGAGATCCTTGTTAAAGGAGTTCTGTACCAGGGCTTTGTGAGGCATGTTGCTCAGTTTTTCTGACACATCCTCTGTGGAACTGTTTTACCAAATGGGAGGTTGGTTAAGATACATGCAAATGCAGAAGAGTTTCAGGAGTTGTGAGAGAAGAGTCACATTTTTAATTAATTAATTGTTGAGAATAAGTCAAGGATCACCAGTGCCCCATTTATGGGACCTGCTGTTCGTGAAATCCTAAGATCAGAGAGGTCAAGGTGATGTTCCTGTTTAAAGATTTAAGTGTCTCTCTTAGCCCTCCACCATTTCCTTTTGCTTCTAGGTAAGTCTTTGAATGTAATTGCAGCAAATTTGTCTGGAGTTGTTTGGGAACTAAACTTCCCAATTAATACTTGGGGAGTTGAGGTTCCTGTTATCCATTTGCCAGACCTGTTTTTTCTTATGTATCACATAAATTTTTGCTTTTAAAATTCATTGCAAACGTGGTTGCTGCCTTCTGTCTTACAGTATCTTTTTTTCTTCTAGCCTTTATTGTAGCCCTTTTTCTTCTAGGTAACAATGCTAGTCCAAGTTAGGGTTTGTTTTCTCTCTGGTATCAATTGAAGGTACTTTCTCTTTACTATAGCTACTTTTGAGACAAAAGCTTTCAAAACTACCTTCATGGATTAAGGATTTTCCTTCCTGCTGTCAAACATAGTAATCTCCATAATTCTGAAAGGCAAGTGTCATTGAAGAAACCTGCTGGACAGGGAGACAGTTTTGTTTGTTTTTTCTGGGATTTAATAAGGCTTTTTACATGATCATCTTCAAACCCTGATCTTGTGCCTGCCTCTGCAGATGCAACTTTCTTTTGTTGTGTAGTCCTGCAGTGCTTGCATGTTTTCCTCTTCTGTCAGGAAACATATCTGCCCTTTACTTTCTTCTGCTTTGGGATATATCTTATTTTCCTCCACATCCTACCTTCTCTGTGGTGGCACTGTTACTGTGCTAGCAAGAGGAGTTCCTGACCAGAAAAGTGAAAATACTCTCTAAAAGACAGAAACACTGGTTATTTCTTTGTCTATGGTTGTGCAAGATGATGCTTGTCATCTTTAATATCCTTCCCTATCCCAGATGTCTATGCAACTGAAAAAAGTTGTTCTCTCGTAATTCTTCTGCCCCTTATTTTCCAACACTTAAGATCAACTTGCAGTACAGCAAGGTCACTGTGTTAATGTAGAGAACTCTTGCCAAGCCTTGTCATGCAGTCTTGAGGTTAAGGTTCAGTCAGAAACTTGTGTTGTCTCTCAAAGGTAACATTTAGTTTGGACATTACAGTCCTCTGAGAAGGAACTAATTTGAATGCTCACTGGAGATTAGGAGGAAAAGAGTCTTGGTCTGCTACTCAAGTAAACCTTTTACAAATGAGGGTTTATTCTGTCCATGTAATTGTGGTATTTTTATTCTGCTCTTCCTGTGCTCTTTAAGTCATCTGGCCAACTGGCCATTTTATTCTTTCCATTTCACCTTAATTATACATTCTTAATTTTTCCTCCAGTTTACAAACATCTGCCTGATCTGGAGGTGTCCAACACTAATTTGAAAATAACAGTCCAGCTGTGGTTTCTGCACAGTTGAATACAGAAAGCAATGTTCCTTCAATCTGTGATCCACAAAGCAATGCTTTATAACTGTTAACACATTTTTAAATATTTCCAAGAGGTATGCTGTGCTTGATATCAGACCTGCTCTGGGCTTTGTACCATAACCCAGGTGTTACAATACCTGAATAAATTTCTGAAAGGTAGAATTTCTATTTAATGCAGATGACATCCTTATTCTCCTTCTGCCAACTGACAGAATAAAAAGGAATGCAAACATTTTCCTCTTGCTCTTCATGTAATCCTCATTCTTGTGTGATAATGCTCTGCCCTTCACCAGTTTCTCTGTGAAGTCAAGCTGATGTTGTCTTCATTCATTTACAGTGCAAAATGGTTGATTTTTTTTTTTTTTTCCTTTTCCTTCCTCAAAGAGATTATCTGATATTCCAGGGCTCTAAATTAAGATACTGAAAACTGAGTCTAAAAATAAAGGTGTAAAATGGGCACACTGCTTAAAATTGGAGTGCAGTTTGGTATCTGAGCAGCAATGGAAATGTATGATCTTTTCCACAGTGAAAAAGTTCAGGAGTGTTTCTTCAAGATTGTGATGTTGTTGCAGCTTGTTTTCTTACCCCATTAATCAGAATGATGAAGTGGTGACAGGAGGTATTCCGCTTGCATCCGGAATGTCTTCCTGATGTGCACTGATGATTGATGCAGTTCATTTTAAAGAAGTCTTTAAGACAGCAGCAGCATCAAGAGACACAGACTATTGCGACTGGAAGCAAAGATTATATCATAAATTCTAACCCATGGAAGAGTTGTTCACCAGCTCACAGGTTTTTTCCATAGTACGCCAGATTCACATAAGCAGTCATCCTGCCAGGAGTCAGGACATCTTTCAACACAGTTTTATGCAGAGCTGTGAAACAAAGGTCCCCTCTGTGATTAGAAACCTCTGCTCTTCCCTGTTGTGGTTTGAGCCTGGCTGGTAACAAAGGACTGGGCAGCCACTCACTCCCCTCCCCCATTTCGGGATGGTGAGGAGGAAATCCATCTAAAACCTTGTGGGTCAAGACAGGGACTATGAGGTTTTCACTCACCAATTACACAGGAAAAACAGACTCAACTTGGGGAGAAAAATTAATTTATCATTAATCAAATCAGAACGGGGCAAAGAGAAAACAAAAGCCAGAGCTTAATTACTTTACCCCACCCCTCCCTTCATCCCCATCCTTTGTTCTCAGTATCTCTGCTGCTCTCCCAGCAGCACCGGGAAAAATGGAGAGGGTTTTACAGCCTAGACATCACAGGTGGTTCTCTGCTGCTCCTTCCTCTTCAGGGGGAAGAATTCCTCACATTCCCTCCTTACTCCAACTTGGGGTCCCTCCAACTTGGGGTCCCTCCCTCCCAGGGCAGAAAGTCCTTCATGAACCCCTCCAACGTGAGTCCCTCCCTCCAGGCACAGCTCCTCAGGAGCAAACTGCTCCAGTGCAGGTGGCCCACAGAGCCACAGACTGCTTGGGGAACAGTCCCCTCCATGCCTGCATCCCCACAGCATCTGCTCCAATGGGATCCTTCATGGATGGCAGGTCCCCAACAACTGCTGCACAGTTCTCCTTCAGGGTCTGCTCCATGAGTTGCAGGAGACAGGCTGCCCTCTCACCTTCAGGCACCTTCTCCCTTTCTTTCCTCAACAACCTTGGTCTTTCTGCTCCGGCATTGCTCTCATGTTGCTCTTCTCATGGTATTGTTCTCTCTCTTTTCCCCTTCTCCTCTGCCCTGCTATTAATCACCAGGTGTTTCCTGTACTTGAATATGTGAATCACAGAGGTGAACAAATTGTGTCCCTGATGGCCTGAGGTGGGGCTGGACATTCTGGAGCCTGGAGAGCTTCCAGAAGCTACTTATAGGAGCCACCCCTGGGGTCTCCTTCCCCACTACCAGAAACCTCACCACATCAACCCAGAACATCCCTTAATTCAGAGGGATTCACACTGCTTTGAAGGGAGCTTGTAAGACAAACTACTGAAGTTTAAGATACTATTTTTATTGCTACTGCTACAAGCAGTATGTTCTGATAAGGTTTTCCTTGATGAAATTTAGATGGGAGTTTGCTGTATACCTGCGATTTTCAAATCTCCCAAGCCTGAATCCTTTTTATTGTTGTTGTTGTTGTTTTTCAAAACATACTTTTTCATCAGGGTGTTATAGACTGTGAGTTAACAGTAAACATACTGAGTGTCCTTAGGTATTTTCTTCCAAGTCATACCTGTTTTACTGTCTGTGTCATATCCATATCCATATTACCTGTGCCATATCCATATCCATGCAGAGACCACCTGAGTATGAGAATAGCTGTAATATTGTCAAGGCCAGAGCTTGGCCTTTTAAAATCAGGGTGTTGCCTCTTTATTGCTAGAATACCCTTCCCGTAGAAGATGAAATTAAATTATGATAATTCTAAAGCACTGTATGGTGTTGTAAATTGAGATATGTGATGAGGCAGCATATATGTGATAAAAAGGTTGTTGTTTGTTGATTTTAATTGCCTTAGAGATGACAACTTGAGAATGAGAAACACATTAATTTTGTTATCAGATAGCATTACTTAGAGATTTTGGCAGTAGTAAGCAAGAACAGGCAATATTAGTTCTTAAAACAGTCCTTGCAGCTGTTATTGATCACACAGATAATGCGTGTTGTAAGATCCTTATATAAGATCTCTTAGTTTAAAATATTCATAATATGAAAAGGCAGCTTTCTTTTGAGGCTGTGGCAGTGTTACTGTCTACAGGCTGCTGAAGACTCTAGTGAGATTGGAAGGGAAATGAATAGTGCTGGGAGCCAGTTGCTCCAAGTTGTTGTTGCCTGTGGACAATCTGTTGAAACCAATTTTTTTATTTCAGTAGAAGCAGCTCAGCAGCCTGCAGCTCTGGTGGTTCCTTGGGGCCCCTCTGGTTTGATGCAGGTGATCAGGGGAAAGCAAATTCGAGGCAGCTGGCCTTGAACAGGCATCATCAAATCAGCTGTTGGTAACAAAGCAGTTTGAAAATACCCAAGACTCAATGAAAACGGTATCAAACTGCTGTATGTGCATTTTTCAAATCTAAAAAATGCATTTTTCATATTCCCATGCAACAGATATTCAGAAAGACTGGAGGCAAAAATACCTGCTTTATTATGAATTGTAGATATACAGGTTGACAGTGATGACCATCTTGTGTATTGTGATCATCCTTGAAATGCACAGTTCCTGTTTTGACTCAATTACAGCTGCTGTAAAACTTAATAATAACGTGAGCATCTTGCATGAGGGTCTACTTTACTTAACAGAAATGGAATTCTGCTCTCTTTAATTACACTTGCAAGTAAGACAGTGTGATTGGCTTGGAAACTGAATGTGAGTCTTGGAGGGTAAGTGCCCTCTAGGGACTCTTGTAAGTAAGTCTCTTGCCAGGTATTGTGAGACATGGGAGGAGGGGTTAAATGATAGCTCAGTTAAACTTCTTTCCTTAATATTAAGTGATGAGTTTGAAATACCTTGCAGGTGCAGCTTGTAATACTGCTTTTTATATTAGCTAGTTTCTACCTTTCTAGTGCTATATAAACAGCGATTTATTTTTAAAAATCAATCTATTCTACTATAATTCACTTGAAATTTTTTTTGAGGGCTAATATCCCCATATAATGAGCCCTACATTATCTTTCAGATACTGAGTTTCTGTAATTAACATACAAGCTCGTAATGCTAGATTTGTGTTCTTAACTGTTGAATCTGTAACATTAGTGAATACTTCCTCATGAAAAAGGAAAACAAGTTCTTAAGAAATCATGAAGGCAGGACCTTCCTGCTTCCTCCTTCCTGAAGCATACATAAGGACAGAATTTCTAAGAGCCTTTCAGCCAACCTAGAGAGCAGTTGGCAACGTGGGCATGTGGGTTCTGATGTGCCAAGCCCAGACACAGAGGGATCAGCCCTGCAGAATCCCTGCTTCTGCACAATGAGTGCTCAGTTGTGCTGTCCCCTCAGGCAAGCAGTCTCTCTGTGTCTTCAGAACTGCATCATCCTCTAGGATATATGGTTTACAGCACATGCAGGCTGGGGGAGATACCAGCTCTGTCTTCAGGAATGGGTGCAGGGAGCATCAGTTGGCTCCAGGAGGCAAGCACGCCAAGCACGTGGCACCTGGCTGCAGTGTTAGGAAGACATGGTATTCTCTGTCCCTTCATGGGGCTGTGGTATCTCTGTGGCCTTGCTTCAGAAGGATGTAATTTATCCTTCTGCAAGGTAGGGTTATAAGTTGCCTGAAAAATTGGGGTGACACTCTTTTGCTTCACTTACATCATTTGTCTTCCAACTATAAACTTGAAATGTTTGAAGATTCTTCTCTGATGAAGTTACTTGGCAAATACAAGTCTAATAGCCCTAGAAATAAAAAGTGCACAGTCCCAGCTTGGACCATAATAGTTTTGCTTTTCATTTTAAGAAGTGAACAAGGCTCAAGATGGGTCTTTATTGAGAGCATCCCTATTAATAATGCTTAATATGAGCGAAGTATCATCTTGGAAGTCTGCCATCATTGTTTTAGAGGTAGCACACACAAGAAAGGTTAAAGGATTCTGCAGTGGTCAAAAGATTTAGTGTTTTCCCCAACTTCTGGCATTTAGACTTGTCAGTAGACAGACTTTTCCACAGTCCATTTCAGATTCCCTTCAGGTTTTCAGTCTTTTTAATTCAACTGATAAAAGTGGATTTAGTAACCAAGGCAACTGTTGGAATAAACAGTACTGAAGTATACTGCTATAGTCAATAGTGGCATAATCTTTATCCACATTTTCATTAGTGTTTATGATATGCAGAAGCAAGCTGTTTCATAACAGGGGCAGATAGGAAAAGACTATAATACCTTCTGGATCAGTCCAATTTGTTCATTCTGTAGTAGATGTCCTAGTGATTTGAATGGTGGAACACTTGAAAGATTTGGCCTACTTTGTTGGTGGTGGCATTTTGTACTTTGGAGACAGTTCAGGGATCTTTAGGTTAGAGATCTTTATTTTGAGTATAAGTAATTCTGAAGATGGGTCTTACAGAAACTTGCATAACTTATCTAAATAAACTGACTTACCCAGACGTTTTCCTTAAAGATGCTTTCATTTCTGACAATACAAGCCCTTTCCTCACTATGGTACACAGGACACTCAGTAGGTGTTGAAGTGCTCTTTCTGAAGCAAAGTAGCAAAGTGTTGAGACTGTAGTAAAATTTAATAGATCAATCGAAGTTATGATCATTCTAAGTATGTATTAATTCCTGAAAATGCCATTTATGGGTATAGAGTACCTGGTGCTGTTTATCATAGATGAGACTGCTTGTCTTAATTTTTCTTTTTCAAATCTTGATAATAGTGGGAATGTGATCTCACCTGTAATACTGCATACTGATATTTTAATGCTATAAGTAAGTCTGGACTTGGCTTAATACTCTGAGGTATGTGTTCAAGCTGGTTTATGTATGGGGCTTTACTGTAATAAATGTGTTATTTGGTTTCATGTGACAATATAAATTACAACCAAGATCCCCTTAAGTCCTCTGCTTCTCAACCATGGGAAGGAAGAGAAAACATCATTCATTCATGTAAGAAATCAGTTCTTTCAGACTGAGACAGCACACAAAATGTGTTTCACAGTAAAAAGCTTTTAAAATAAACTTTGGAGGGGAATTACTGTTGTTAACTTCAAAAGCTTTCAATTAAAATTCTTATGAATTAGCTATGGAGGAAGGAGCTATTATTACTTTGTAATTATGTAGCAAGGTGTGTTAGGGAAGCCTAACTTAACTCAATCTAATGTGTAAGAGAAAGGTGGAGTATTTAAATGGCAGAAAGCCCTGGACTTTGGATTTATGTGCCTCCCACTCATCATTTTGGGGTTTTTTTTATTTTGCAGTCCACTCCTTTACACCTAGCAGCAGGCTACAACCGGGTTCGAATAGTCCAGCTTCTGCTTCAGCATGGTGCAGATGTTCATGCAAAGGATAAAGGGTATGTAAAATGAGTTAACTGATTATCTCTTTGCAGTAGTGGGTTTGTATTAATCAAGATGAGAAATAATTTCTCTGTCTTATCTTGCAGCAGAATCTAAATTAGTTTGCTGAGAATGTGGCGTGCTGCTAAAATCTAAGTGTGGTTTATCATAAATAAACTTTTATTAAAGCTGCAGTAGTAGATGAGCTGTGATTGCACTTAAGTCTTTTATTACACCTTTAATTTTTCTCCTGGTCTTATTTACTTCCCTGCACAGACTATACTGTTAAATCATGGCTTTCTATCATTATTTTAGAGAACACCAGGGGGAAGAAGGTATGTGGGCTCAGTAAAAAAACAAATGTGCATCAAAAAATTTCTCAATAGGCTCCATTAATTTATTGCATATATATGGATGTAATTCCAATATCAGTAACACGTGCTCACAACTAGTGGTCTTTGGAGATTTGTCTTCATTGATACTGCCAGCAAAAATAAGACACCAATAAAAAGTACATAGCAATCAGAAATCTGGAATGATACATTCTGTAAATTGTTCTCGGCAATATGTTTATGAACTCTAAGGTGATAATTCTCATGGTGGTCTGATAGGAAAACTTGGTCCTAACACTGTAAAAATCAGGCCCCAGGTTAAAAGGCTTGCATTTTGTATTCAGAGTCCATAGAAGCAAGACAGTAATGAGTCTCTGTCTCCATCAGCAAACTGGAGGCACTTCCTGTATCTTCATTTTCTGCTGAGTCTAGCCTAGCATTAAGAGATTTTAAGTTAAAATCTTAGCTTTTTTCATTTTTTTTCTTTTTCTTCCTCAAACTAGTCCCAAGAATACTTAAACTCTCAAAGATTAACTAATTGTAGCAATTATGTCTGTACATTCACTTTTAATGGCTTTCTTTTCATGAGAATTGTTGTGAAATGCATGATTACATGTGGTGTAAAAACAAAAAAAGCCAAAGTAAAGCTTCATGTGATGATGATTCAGGTAGATCCAGCATTATTAATGAAGTTGTAGGCAATCCACACCTTTTTGAAATTTCAGCACTGCACCATACATTCTTTGTATTAACATAAAAACAATTGAAGCATACTTAGAAATTGTCTGACAGCCCAGTAAGCTCCTTCTGGTTCTTTGGCTGCATCCCACATTTACAGTCAGTGTGGTGTTTCATACTTATACATAATTTATAAGTTAATAGGCTATAAATAAAGGCCGTTTGTCATTTGTGGAGCTAAATTAGGTTACACTGATTTTATATACCTGTTAGATTCTCTTCAATGGGGTCACTTTGGAGAGTCTGAAGAAACTGACACATCTTCAAAATGGTCATCAGTTCTTGTTAAACCACAGAGGACCACAGAGAAGGAAGCAGCTCTTCTTCCCACTGTTCCTTTCTTTTCCTTACTGCTGTTATGCACAAAGTCAGAGTGTGCTGGAAGAGACCAGGGGAAGGTACGCTGCAGAGCTGGCCAGGTGGATTGCTGCAGTGACTGTCTGCCAATGAGACCTTAAAGGCCTCAGTTCTATTAGATGGCCATCATCATGTGCTGCCCCTGTACTCAGCCCTGGTGAGGCCACAGCTCGAGTCCTGTGTCCAGTTCTGGGCCCCTCAGTTCAGGAAGGAGATTGAGGTCCTGGAGCAGGTCCAAAGGAGGGCAACCAGGCTGGTGAAGGGATCCAGCACAAGTCCTGTGAGGAGAGGCTGAGGGAGCTGGGGGTGTTCAGCCTGGAGAAGAGGAGGCTCAGGGGAGACCTCATCGCTCTCTACAACTCCCTGAAAGGAGGCTGGAGCCAGGGGGGGGTTGGGCTCTTTTCCCAGGCAACTATCAGCAAGACAAGAGGGCATGGACTTAAGTTGTGCCAGGGGAAGTTTAGGTTGGATATTAGAAAGAATTTCTTTATGGAGAGGGTGATCAGACATTGGAATGGGCTGCCCAGTGAGGTGGTGGATTCTCCGTCCCTGGAGATATTTAAAAAGAGACTGGATGTGGCACTCAGTGCCATGGGCTGGGAACCACAGCGGTAGTGGATCAAGGGTTGGACTTGATGATCTCTGAGGTCCCTTCCAACACAGCTAATTCTATGATTCTATGATTTTGGAAGACAGCAGATTTTCTGAGTGCTCTGTGGGCTGGATGCTCACTCTCTGTCTTGCACGTGCACCCATAAGTAGTAAATAAGAAAAGTAATGGTGGGAAAAAAACAGTTTGAAAATTTTCCCTCCCCCGTGACAAGTGCAATGCTGCTTCTCAGACCATCTACCTGAAAACTGTTTACCCTGTTGTCTGGTACTTGCTGTTCCAGTGCTCTTGGAGTTCATTTTGCAGTTCCCTGTATTTTTAGTATTGTAAAGGGTTAGTTATTATTTTCAGAAAGTTCTGCATCCTGATTTATTGAGTTATAACGAGCCAGTCTTGTTTGGCTTGAATTATGCTCATTTTGTCCTCTATAATAATTGTCCCCTTGGCATCTCCCTTTCAATGCATGACTTTATTACATCTTGTGCTTATGACTAGCTCCCTGTTATTTACTTTGCTAGTGTTATTTTCAAGTACAACATCCAGTAATGTAGCTGTACAAAAATTGCAGGGACTCTATAAGAGAAGTATCATGCACAGTTAAATAGGTTGTACTGTAAAAAATGGAGTAAAATAAATTCATTCCACCATCTGGAGCAGCAACTTCAGTCTTCTTTCTATGGATATTTGTACACATTCATAAAATACGTGGGAGATATATTAGTATTATCTGGGGTGTTTTGCCTTTCACATACCATTTTATGTAGTTCATATTTAGTCAGAAACACTGACTTCTCTTGAGCAAATTGCATGTGGAATAGGACTTTTCCTGCCTCTTAATAGCTTTGAGAAATATCATTTCAAAGCCAATTAATGCTAATCTTAGTGGTAGATTAAACATCTGTGACCTGTAAAGACAAAAAAGTAATTATTACTGATCTTAAATAACATGTTCTTTGGGAAGGATAGATTTTTACATTAGTTTATGAATCTTAAATTTTTAGTAATTGAATATTTAAATATTTTAGATTTATGTTGATTTATGTTCATCTCTCAGTTGAGCAAAAATTGTTCCTGCTTTGAAAATGCTGCTTAACTAAGTTTGTCATTTGCCTTCTTCCATACAGTGGTCTTGTGCCTCTTCATAATGCATGTTCATACGGACACTATGAGGTTACAGAGTTGCTGCTTAAGGTAAGCAGGAGGGTGGAAAGAAACTACTGTAGGCTTAGGTGTGTTAGGAGAGATAAGTGTTCCTACCAGAGCCGAAGAGGAAGGTTTTGTTGGTTTTTTTTTTTTTTTTTTTTGTAGTAGCAAGTTTCAAACTGCTGCTATGCCATTTCATACAACTGTAGGAATTCCTAAATTTTTTCTATGGCAAATCTTTTCTGTTGATAAAACTAGCTCTTGTAGATACTGCTTTTTTTTTTTCTTTTTAAGATTCAGCAGTGAGTTTGTACTTAAGAGTATTTTTTAATTAATGTATCTGTGTTCATATATGAAAGAACGGAACCAGTTCTTGTAACACAATGAACGTTTTTAAGCTTTCAGTTGTTGAAGATGATTTCTTACTAACATAAGGCTTCCTTTCCTGTGCTAGCATGGTGCCTGTGTGAATGCTATGGACCTTTGGCAGTTCACCCCCTTGCACGAGGCTGCTTCGAAGAACCGCGTGGAGGTTTGCTCGCTCCTGCTGAGCCACGGTGCCGACCCCACCTTAGTCAACTGCCATGGCAAGAGTGCTGTCGATATGGCTCCCACGCCTGAGCTAAGGGAGAGACTGACCTGTAAGTGTTTTGGGGTTGGAAAGAGTTCTCAGAGGTTGGATGGGCTCCTTTCAAGCCAGTTTTCCTCATACTTCTCAAGCAGATGCAAAGCAACAGTAACTGGAGCTGCGCCTCTCACTTCGATGTGTGCAGATTCCACCCTTGATGGTATTGCCTGGTTTTCTTAGGTTTAAAGTGTTTATGGTACTGCTGAATAAGTGACTATGGTTTTTTTAATGCTAAAAAGTCCAGTTAAGTCCCATGGGAGTCTCCATATCAAGGCTCTGTATCACACTTAAAGAGTAACTTTGAGGAGGTAAGTAGCTTTGGTGTGCAAACTTGGAAATTCCAGCACCTTCTTCTGTGGCCTTTGCAATCCTTATGCATAAAAATATTATTTATGGAATAAATTTCTGAAAATGAAATGTTTCATCTCTAATTTTAATTTTTCTGCCTTTGTTTGCCCTCTTTTGGAGATTTGTTTTATTAAGATTTATTTGCACTTCTGCTTTGAGTAATGCTTTGTTTACTAAGAAATTTGAATTGTATTTGAAATGAAGAGTTAGAAGTTGTTATACGTAATTTTGTTTGCAAATCCACTAATGCACCAGATGTTAAAACAAGGGTGGGGAGATGAAAGCCTCTCTTAACAATCTTGGCATTTCAGTCTTGCTCATAAAAGAAAAATACTGATATTTTTGCTGAGATTGTTGAGCTTTTTTCTGTTTTTCAGGTTCACGTCATTCTTGCTAACTGCCTTTCCTTTATATATTTTAAGAGAAAAATTTTTAGTCCTTTAAAAATTCAAAATATTTTAAAACTAAAATTAACTAGTTGCTGAACTAAACATGTGACGCTTAAAATATTTCTCCATACTTGGCAAGGTACAGCTGCTATCAAAACTTGTTTTTACTTTGTAGCAGACTGCCATCAAATGCTTACCCAGTTAGCTGTCCTTAAGATGAAGAGTCTAATACTTTATTTATATATATATATATATATATATATAAAAATATACTGTTATTAAAAATATCTATTTATTCAGGCTGTACCTTGAATTCTTTGTAGTTGTAAATACAATAAGGCTATTGAAAAGGAACTGTAAAGCTATTTTCTGATGAGTGTGTAAGAAAGTTATGCTCACTGGAACACACACATAGGCAATTCAGTAGTCACATGTGCATTTAATATCAGGTGGGTGGAGGGTAGGAGGGAGAAAAACCATTAAGGATTTTACTCAAGAAATCACTTCCTTTATTCTTTCAAATGTCCCTGTATTTTCAGTAAACCATGTTTCATGATCTGTGTCCAGGGTCAGCTACTACATGATGACGTACAGAAATACTGTTTCCTCTTAATTGAGTATTACTGCCTTTCTCCATTAACCTTCATAAATGTGATATGTTACTGAATATTAAATGTATCTTTCCCCTCTAACAGATGAATTCAAAGGACACTCTTTACTGCAAGCAGCCAGAGAGGCAGACCTAGCCAAAGTCAAAAAGACACTTGCTTTAGAAATCATTAATTTCAAGCAGCCACAGTCACATGAGACCGCACTGGTGAGATTATACAGTCAATCCATTTATTTTATGATAAATGGGATGGTAAATGATGAGTTTTCTTTCTATGCTATGAAAATATATTTATCATCTTAGACTGAGAATGTGCCATCAAACACTTTAAATGAAAAATTAAACCACCATTGAATAAAATACATTATATAATTTTTTATCATTCTTTTTCTTCTTCCTGGTAGAATACAGAAGCTCTCTAACCACTGCTTATTTGTTTGTTTTTCACTTCTCATTTTTTCCCATCACCCTCTTCTTTTTCTTGGTCAATTGCTATGCTTTTTTTGGAGTTAAATTCTATTCAGTTCCTCAGTGCTTCCTTAATGTTTTCGGAGAGCAAGCTTGGATTTCAAATTTTCTTCATGGACTATGTAAAATTGTTGTGAAAATAGGTGCTAGGTGTGAACCAAGGTCCTACAGGCTTGGGATAGTGCTGATGCTATCAGATTAGCTATGGAAACAGGGGTCTGTGAGACTTTCCTAGCAGTATCCTCCTCTTATTTTGTTGTTTGAAGATGCAGTGGAGGCAAAGAACACAGCCAGTATCCCAGATGCAGTGAAGATGTTGAAGTTGAGAGGGACTAAAGTTATTATTAAAACCACTATAGTTATGATACTTTATTCCAATGCAACGTTTTCTTCACAGTGGTAGGTCTCAGCTGCAGGCCTACAACTGCATAATTAGGGTTATAAACATTATGATTGTGATCAGAACATTGTGTGTTGAGTAACAAGCACCCATATGCTGTGTTCTCTCTATGGAGGACATGGTGTCCTAGCCTGAACTTAGAAGCAAGACAGAAGAAATATTTAAAGGCTGAACTAAAAGTAGGAAATTCGGGATAATGTTATCCTTTTCTTCTTTTTTTGGAAGTGACAAATAGCTTTAAGATGGTTATTGGCCACTAGTTTGTATTTTGTTCAGTCTGTTTTATATTTCAGCAGAAGTATAATGGGTTCTGTTTGTGAGTGTAGTCTGATGTTCAGCACAGTAATTAAGAAACAAAGTCATGGATCTTAAAGCACTTTGTCATCTGCCTAGTTAAACTATAATTTATATTTACTTTTTTGCAGCACTGTGCAGTCGCCGCTGTGCATCCCAAACGGAAGCAAGTTACAGAACTATTGCTCAGGAAAGGAGCAAATGTTAATGAGAAAAACAAAGAGTAGGTTTCTGAAATTTTTTACTTTTACAAATAACTCACACACTAGGAATGTAAAACTAATATCTTCCCTTTTTTTTCCCCCTAGTTTCATGACGCCTTTGCATGTTGCAGCTGAAAAAGCTCATAATGATGTCATGGAAGTTCTGCATAAGCATGGAGCAAAGGTAAACATACTTAAATATATTTTATTTAAGGCAAAAGGCAAGAAGAAGGATTATATTGGTTAAATACAGGTAAGTTTTTATCATAGTTGTTGCTGTTTCTTCTGTATGCCTTGTGCTTCTCATGTTAACCTTGAAGTGTGCTTATCTTAAAGTAGTACAGAATGTTCAGGAATCCCCTTTGCAGCTTAGGTCTACTCTCCAAGTAGGTGAATGCGGGCTTCAGGAGTTTAGGAGTACCTTAGTTTTTAATGAATCTTGCATTTCATTTGTAATAAATGTGGTCATCTGGGTGCCTCTTCTTGCTTTGTCTTTTTGGCTAGAAAATATCCAATGTCTTAAGTTGCTGATGCTGAGTTTAGTAGTCTAATGCTGGGCATTCCTTAGCCCTTCCTTGCTTCTTATTCTCTTGGTCAGACTGTTTTGCCATGCCCTTTAGCCACTGATAGGTGCTGACCAAAGTAATTCATGAAGCTTGCTTAGAAGCACAGCAAGTTATTAGTTAAAGGCAGAGGACAATACAGTTTTAGGTAGGATGTCCTTTAGGCATCTTTCAGAAGTGTTTCAGAATGATTTTGTTGAGATTTAGCAGCAAATTTGTCATGTTATTCTTAGCTACCTAATTTTCTCAGAAATTCTTCCCAGTGGGTTCTTTCTTTGCATTGTTTAAAACATAAATGATCTTTTGCTTTTAAGGGGACTCACATTATTCTTTGAGCCTTCATCTTCATACAAGTAGCTAGAAATCAATAAATATACATGTAATAACAACCTAATGTGTCAGTCATGATGTCCTAGGAAGTGTGAGCAATGAAATTGTGTGCATAGTTAATATTAAGTCTTTTTATTTTGAAAGAATGAATTGTAATTTGTAAATTATATGAGAGCTCATTGTCAGATTTCAGGAGCTGATTCACTTCCACAGCGCTTTAATGGCATCATAAAATAGCTTAACAATACCATGACAGTTTATTGGATTTGAGAATCCTGGTGCTGTGGTGACATACCAAGATTTTCCTGCAGAGTAATGCAGGGCCAGAGGTCTAGGTTATAGTCATTAAAGCCACTAATTATATGTTTCCCAGATTGACTCTTAGTAGCATACCTATGTACTGAAAGTGGAAAAAAAAAAAAAAATGGTTTTCCTACAGCAATGGATACCTTGTGGCTTTATGGTATCTCATTTTGCACATGTGTTCACCCCCTGGGTAGGCAGTGAACTTGATGAAATTTCAAGCTTACTGATACCCAGGTACTACCTGCTTTGAAATACAAGGAGTTTCTGTGTGCTGAGGGTTTCTGGAAAGCCTGTAGGTGTTTAAATTAGCGGGCCCTTGTAAATCTAGCTCTGTGTAGCTAGGTTAGGAGCAAGCTCAGAGTTGTCATTTTTGCTGGAATGGTCCAGTGTTAATGTTTGCATCAGTAGCACATACTGATGATAGTTTGTAATTCATTGTATCCTGCAGCAGCTGTTTCTAAATCAGGGCCCATGAGTTACTTGTGGAATGGGTGACAGTGGTGAGTGGCCCACAGTTATCTCCAGAACCATGATGAGTGATGTGTTGCTTTTTTCCTTTGACAGTATGCAGATAGAGGTACATGGTGGTCCTCATGAATCATTCTTCATTCATAGTCTGGTATGTGCTTGCTGTGTTACTCTGAGGGTAGCCATTCACATTTATAATCTAGCAAAGCACTTAAATGGAAGTTAAGAATATATTTCCATACTGCAGTGGATCAGATCCCTCCTTAGTGGTGTCCAAAGTTCCTTAGCTATAAAACAGTACATACTGCAATCATGGTTTTTCATCAGAGATGGGTCATCAAGGCTCATGATGCACTTTGAAGTTCCCAGTTGGCTTATGCTCTAGAGTATTAATTAGTTAACCAGGCATAATTAATCACTCTGAAATGTTTGTCTTGTTTGTATGTTATCACTTGACCTCTTACTTATGCTTTGACTGTAAGCATGCAGTTCATCAGATGCTGGTGTTTGTTTCTGATTGTTGGGACATGGCAGCTTTAATCCCTGAAGCATGATAGAGTTGGGTTTTTTTTCTCCCATTTGTTGTGTTTTTCTTCCTGCTTACCCTTTTTGTGTCTTATTTTAGTTAATTCATAAGATGTAGCCAGATGTACTGAGTTCTTTGATCTTGTCTAGTCACTTCTTTTAACAGGAGAGGGTTCTCTCAAGCTGGTGAAATTAGTCCCCCTGCAATAGCATCCTCACAGTGAATATCTGTTTGTTCTTTCAACAGCATTCTCCTGCAATTTAAATCTTCTTTTCCGTTTTGATGCTTCCTTTGCTGAGGTATTTGCAGTGAACAAGCTGATTCTTATCCTGTTTTGGTAGACTAAAAGGCTCAAATACTTAGTGTTCCCTCATAAGGGAACATTGCCATTTCGTAATCATCCTTATAACCCTTGTCATAAATTTTCCAGAGGAAACTTTGGAGCTTGGCCAATGAGAATAGAATTCATTCCTTCACTGCCTTACATGATTGAACTTCCATATCTCTAACGTAAATTCTGGACTAAAGCATTATACTGGCATTGTGTTTGCCTTTTTAATAGAGATGACAAAGTAGTACTCAGACCCTACCTGTGGTCTTGTAGTACACAGAAAATTTCTTACAAATTTTTCATATTCATGCCCCTCAGCATTCTCCCGCACCAAGATCATGAATGAAAATATTAAAACATAATTATCCCACAACTGGTCTCTGAACAGCCTTCCCCCTTTTAATGTTAAATATGTGATTCCATATCAAATGCTTACTGAAGTTGGAATATATTTTCTTTACTTTGCAATTATTTCCATCAAAGTAAAGGTACTTTATAAGTCAGCCTTAAGCTACCTTCTGGAAACCTCTACTGATTATAGAGAGTTACAGTTTGAAGAAGAAACTGGGGCTTCAAAGAGAGTGAAACTTTATTCTTCTGAAATACAGTACCAAAAGGCAGACAGCTGATCCACAAAAAAAAAAGTCCAGTCGTCTATTTGATGAAAAAAGTCATGTTAAGTTTTCTACATGGAAAACCATTTATGATACTGTTTTTTAGCAATAGAGAAGAAACTCCACTGTTTCCTTGAGGGGCACCTGTGATCTGAGTCAGATGGCAAAAGTGAGATAACATGTAATATGTATGTTGGGAAATACACTGAAGACTGCTTTAGGGAATTTGCTTGATATGAATAAGAGATGGTTAATGGTCTTGGAACTGGATTTATTTAGGTTTACTCTTATCACTGTGTAAGTTTGCTGTTTGAAGTATGTGTCACTATAATAAAAAGTGAGGGACTACTCAAATAACGTGTACTTGACTTAGACTTGTTTTACAGAAATATTTCTAAGAACAAAAGAATTGCCCACAAATTGCATGTTATGGTGTGTCTGGCTCTTACTGAGGACATGGACCAGATATGTAATTTGAATTGTAAAGAAGTCTCTGGTGCACATCACTTGCATATCACCATGGTATGGCTAAGCAATGCCCATTCCATGGCCAGTGAAGATATTTCCATTCGCTTGTTACTTGAGTTTGCAAAAGGTGATTGTCAACTGTACATCTATGTATCTAAAGCACACATGAGAAGCTTTGGGGTTTCTTATTTTTTTCAATAACATTGATCATAAATGTCTAGTTTTGAAAGCCAAATTTTTACTTGTTTGCCTGAACTGCAGTGTGAAACAGCATTTCACACCACTGCTTATTTGATGTTGGGTATCCTCAAAGCACCTTGTGAAAAATAAAAACAGATGCTCTTTAAAGAATCCTCAAAATTATTGTTTTATTAGACCCACGTGTAAATCTGTAATTGTGATAATTATATCTTTTGAGATGATTGAAATTTGCTGTTTAAAATGAAAATAGTATGAAGATGGTGAGCTAATAAAAGAGTGGCTTGCCTTCTGTTTTGTTGTATTGCTAGATAGCTGGGTACCTCCTATAACTATCTCCTCATCTGAATTTACAGATATGTGGATAACTTAATATGTTCAGAAAGACATTAGGCTTTCTAGTGTGGAAGAGAAAGACTAAAGCCTTTTCTGAACTGGAATGCAGAAATTGCAATGAGAAAATTGCAGTGCTTGGAAGCTGTTGCATTTTGTGCTGCTATAGTGTCAAGTAGTAGGGTATTTAGGACATTGATACCAACATAAAGTTGATGTGCTTGTGATGACTTGCAAAAATAGTTTCCTGAACAGATCCCAGCTGCTGGGCTGCCACAAGGTGCCTGCCTGCCAAGGGAATATTGCTGTGGCTGTGTGTGCTGCTCTGAGACAGCAGCAGTGCAGGGAGGAAAAATCTCTCCAGTGCCTGATACGCGACCATTTTGATTTCTCTATTGCATATATCCCAAATAGAGAAGAGGAAATGAAAGGGGTAAAAGGCAAGAACAGGAGGAATTCTGAAGTCAGAAATACTGTACAGAATGGTGTCTTTTAATGAAAATCCTTACCCAAATTCACTTTTCATTTGATAACTGCATTCTGCTTTTATGTTGTGGTTTAAGCAGCGGAATGACTGTTTTCATGCTAAAAGGGGAAGGATCTAGAGCCAGTGTGCTGTGGAATAAAAGCTGTCAAATCTGTATTTTTAACTCTGCAGAAAACTCATCAGTAAAGTAATTCAGAGCAATTTCAGACTGCTTAAAGAAGGTACCAGTTGAATATTTCCCTTTTTTTTTTTTTTATTACTGCAGCCAGAACAGTCTGCCTTCTCAGCACACAAATAGGACTGTACATCTTAGATATTTTACACTTTGTCAAATCGAGTTTAAATGTCTTTGAATTTTAAATTATATACTACTGGGCAGGTGTATGTCTTACCAGTTTGGGGTTTTATGAGAGTTTGATCTCAGTTTGTATGTTGATTTGTGATGCTCAGATTGATTTTTATTTTGAAATAAATCCTGTTGTCTTCAGCCTTAGTGCAGTACATTCTTGGATTGGTTTTAGATATGCGTGTGTGGTGAGAGCAGGTCTGCCTCAAAGTGAGCATATTCCCCATGAAATTTCCCTGCAAAGCCTAATTTTGCTAGTGAGGAAAAGAACAGCTTCATCTGGTGTGTTTATGCCTGTCAGCCACACCCCTCTTTGTCCCAGAAGTATGCAGGCTTTTCTTTAAGTGTCTGGCTTTCTTCTGATACAGGAATTGATGGCTGGCAGAGATAATTATTTGGAGGTGAAAGGAGATCTGCATAGGACATGTGAGATATTGGATCTGATGACTCTGCCAGTGTTCTTTTCAAATGAATATTAACATTTTTTCCAGGTACACAATATCGAGTTGTGCAGTGTGAATACCTTGCTGCTGTTCTTCAACAATTTGTTCAGCACAGGAATGTTTAACGCAGGAATTCAGTGTTACTGATGATGTTTATTATGTTCCTCTTTCTTGGATGAATGGAATGTTACCAGCTATGTCCAGAATCCTCAAGTGTCATTTGATTCTGCCTTTACCATCACTAAACCTGTACAGCCCCAGACATTTGCTTTTCTCGGTGCCCTTGTCAGTGGTGAAACATATCTGGTGTCCTGAAAAAGATAAGGATCATCAACTGAACAAAATGATGGATTTAGGACATTGAGCATCTAATTAATATGTATGTTAGCAGTAAGTTTTTATTTAAAACAAAACTTTTAGGGAAATCCCATTAGAGTGGCATCAGCTGAGCACAATTTGAAGAAAGCAGAACTTCTTGCTACATCTTCCTGAAATAGAGGTTTGTCATGTAAGAAATTCCCGTAGAATTGTTCAGGGCTATAGAAGAATTTCAGGCAGCATCGAATCTATCTCAGGCTCAGTTATGTGATAGTTCTTTGTTCTTTCCAGTGGCTTGATATTTTTTAATTGCAGGGTTTTGGGGTTTTGGTTTTTTTGTTGGTTGGTTGTTTTTCTTTAACCTGTCTGGCAGGAAATATTTTCTACATAATTACCCCTCTTACTAAATTTCATTTAGTTACAAAATAGTTCTTTCCTAAAATGTTTTCTCACTAGTTACACAGAAAAGTAGTAGAATTTGCAGGCTGCATTTTAGGTGAGAAATAACCAGCAAAGCCTTTGTTCACTGCCACCACAAAGATTTTCAGAATGTAAAGAGGTGGTAGCAGAGTCTCTTTGGTATGCAGTTTTCACAGCCTGCAATCTGTAGGCTTGGAAACAGGTAACAGGGTGTTAGTTGCTTGCAGAGAATATAGAGTAGTTCTGTATTTCATAAAGTGATTTAAAAAAATGGTTGGACATTTGCACTTAGTTTTGTCATGGATTGTTGCAAGGTATAGTGTATCCTGAAAGGTTATTTTCATAAGGGGTTTTGGTGGGTTTTTTTCCTGCCTTTTAAAGTTCTCCTGTTCTCTTCCTTTCCCTGATAGTGAACCTATGGACATGCTTTCAGGTATTTAGATACTCAGTTCTATCTTGACATACAGACAACTTTCCTGTAGATTGTACTCTATGAAAGTAATTCTCCATTTCACTTACTTACAAATTCTTGGATTGGGTAGAATTATTCCACGTTATATTTAATATTTCTGTAAAAATACAAAATGTGAGGAAGACAATGACTCTTCTGCATCTGACTTTTACCCCTCACTCATTCATAGATTCCTAATTGTTGACATTTTGCTGTAGTTCTTAGGAATGAATAATATTGATTGCCCTTCTGAGGGTGACAGATGGTCACTTCCTTAAAGTTGGAAGGTTTTGTTATTGTTTTGTTCATTATTTGCCTCTTTCTCATCTTCTGGTGAGAGTTTTGCTTTTCTTACACAAGGCTGATCTTCACTGAATACGTCAAAAGCTTGGGTTTGGGGTCCTGCACTGTCTGTTAGCCATGCAAACAAATAACCTGCAATTGTTAGAAGACAGGAAAGCATCTACAGCAGATTATCTTTACATTGCAGTGTTCATCTGTTTTTTCATTTGTTTCTGCTTAGTTGCAATGCAGAGGGATTGACAGATAAATTTGTATGCCGGAAAATTCCTGTTAATGCTTTTCTTAAGGGCAGAGAAAGGTGCAGGCTTTTAATTATAACAATGTTTTGTATTGCTGCTGATTTTTCAGATGAATGCACTGGACACACTTGGTCAAACAGCATTGCACAGGGCTGCATTAGCAGGTCACTTGCAAACCTGCCGGCTCCTGCTGAATTACGGCTCGGATCCCTCCATCATCTCTTTGCAAGGCTTCACAGCAGCACAGATGGGAAATGAAGCAGTGCAACAGATTCTAAGTGGTGCGTAAAAATAAAGGATTGTCTATTTGAACTTCAACTTCTCCCTTTTCTTTGTATGTACCTGTGGATCTTACTTCTTTTCCAATGAGACTTTGGGAAGTTTCCTCATCTCCCCTTCCTGCATCATGTGCACTCATCTCCAGCATTTGCTGCATCATACTTCTTAGACAAAAGCCACAACAAAACCAAAAAGCCCCACTCAGTTTGGAGTTTGTGTGCAAATCAGGAAGCAAGTAAGAATCTTATCACATGTTGCTGCACAGGGGGTTGAAGGAAGGGCAGGTGGGTGGGGAGTTTTAGGGTATGTTGGTAACAGGTTCCAAGGTGACTAGCATGCTGCTGAACATGTGAAAAACCTTTTAATTTGCCATTCTGGTAGGTACTCCATACTTTAGCAGTCACAAAAAATATAACTGGCAGAAAATTACTGATGTTGCTAAACCATTTGAACTTTTGTTTCAAATCTCTTGCTTGTCCAGCAGAGAGAGATTTTCTTGTGAAAGTACTCTGGATACTGCTTCAATATCATAGCATTTATATCTTGTGTTAAAAAGGTAAATAAATGTTTGAAAAGGGTGCCACTATATTTCATTGTAGTGCTTGACAGTTTGCATCCTCTTACATCAGTTTGAATTTTTGCAGACAGGAGGAAGAATATTTGCATCAGTAGCTGCTACAGAGCAAGTAACTTATATTACATTGGGGGTCCTCAAAGAAAAGGAGATACCAGATAGATGAGAAGACCAATGGTAGCTAGGAAATTAATTTGTTTCCTTCCATGTTGAACCCTTCTTTTGTGGGTTCCTCTGACTACTATCCACTGCTGATTTTTCAGGTTGGCAGTGATGAAATCATCTCAGGAAATGTAAGGACAATGAAGGGGGACTTCAGGGCCCTGGGACGGCTAGTTAGAGGATCTGGAGCGCAAGTAGTGTTTGCCTCCATCCCTCCTGTAAGAATGGGTGGGGAGGTATATAGGAAGAGTTCACAGGTCAATGAGTGGCTAAGAGACTGGTGCCAAAGACAGGGTTTTGGTTTTTTTGATCATGGAATGCTGTATGAGACACCTGGCCTGGTGGTGGCAGGTGGGATGCACCTGTCCCAGAGGGGGAAGAGGCTTTTGGGGCAGGACTTAGCAGGGCTCATTGAGAGAGCTTTAAACTAGATGTGAAGGGGGAAGGGGAGAAAACTGGGGCTGGTAGGGACAACCATAAGAATGAACCAGGATCCGAAGGCAGGTGGTCTAGGGAGGATTTAGTCCCACCAGTGCACTCTGCTTGTTTCCTGAAATGTCTGTATGCTAATGCACGCAGCATGGGGAATAAGCAAGAAGAGTTAGAGGTGTGTTCGGGCTAAGGGATATGATCTAGTAGCGATAACAGAGACATGGTGGGATAGGTCACATGACTGGAACGTGGCCATGGATGGTTATGTGCTTTTTCGGAAAGATAGGGTGGGGAAGCGAGGTGGTGGAGTTGCTCTTTATGTGAGAGAGCAACTAGAATGTGTTGAGTTTTGTACAGGGGCTGATGAGCAAGTTGAAAGTTTGTGGGTAAGGATTAAGGGGCAGGCTGGTGTGGGTGATACAGTTGTGGGGGTCTACTACAGACCTCCTGACCAAGGCGAGGAAGTTGATGAGGCCTTCTACAGGCAGCTGAAAGCAGCCTCACAACTTCAGTCCCTAGTCCTCATGGGAGATTTTAACTACCCTGATATCTGCTGGTTGACTCACACAGCCAGCCTTTCACAGTCTAGGAGGTTCCTCCAGTGCATTGATGATAACTTCTTAATGCAAATGGTGGACAAGCCGACTAGAAGAGGAGCGCTGCTGGATCTTGTACTAACCAACAAGGAGGGCCTTGTTGAAGCAGTGATGGTCAATGGCAGCCTTGGCTGCAGTGATCATGAGATGGTTGAGTTCAGGATCCAGTGTGGAAGGAACAGAATACCCAGTAGGGTCAGAACCCTGGACTTCCACAGGGCAAACTTTGGCCTCCTCAATCAACTGTTAAGAGTAATCCCATGGGACAGGGTGTTGGAGGATAAAGGGGCTCAAGATAGCTGGTCAATATTCAAAGACCACTATCTGCAAGCACAGGATCAGAGCGTCCCTATGGTTAGGAAATCTAGTAAGGGAGCTAGGAGACCAGCATGGTTAAAAAAGGGACTGCTGGGAAAACTTAAGTGGAAAAGAAAAATCTACAGATCATGGAAGGAGGGGCTGGTCACTTGGGAGGAATACAGGACTGTTGTCAGAGGATGTAGGGAGGCAATTAGGAAAGCTAAGGCCTCCTTGGAACTTACCCTTGCAAGTCAGGTTAAGAATAATAGAAAGGGCTTTTTCAAATACATAGCTAGGAAAACTAACACTAGAGGCAATATTGGCCCATTAAGGAATGAGCTAGGAGCCCTGGTGACAGAGGATATAAAGAAGGCAGAGGTGCTGAACGCCTTCTTTGCCTCTGTCTTTACTCCTGCAGAGTTTCCGCACGAGCCCCAGATTCATTTAGCCCCAAAAGTAGTCAAGATAGATGAGGAGCTTGACATAGTAGATGAGGATTGGGTTAGGGATCAGCTGAGTAATCTGGACATCCATAAGTCGATGGGTCCAGATGGAATGCATCCAAGGGTGCTGAGGGAACTGGCGGAGGTCATTGCTAGACCACTCTCCATCATCTTCAGTAAGTCATGGGTAACAGGAGAGGTGCCTGAGGACTGGAGGATAGCAAATGTCACTCCAGTCTACAAGAAGGGCAAGAAGGAGGACCCGGGTAACTATAGACCGGTCAGCCTCACCTCCATCCCTGGAAAGGTGATGGAACAACTTGTTCTTGTCACTATCTCCAGGCATATCATGGACACGGGGGTCATCAAGAGCAGTCAGCATGGTTTTATCAAGGGTAAATCATGTTTAACTAACCTCATAGCCTTCTATGAGGAAATTACTAGGTGGATAGATGATGGAAGAGCGGTAGATGTGGTTTATCTTGATTTCAGTAAAGCATTTGACACCGTCTCTCACAGCATCCTTGTAGATAAGTTGATCAAGTATGGGTTTGGTGATCAGGTAGTGAGGTGGATCATGAACTGGTTGAAAGGAAGGAGTCAGAGAGTTGTAGTCAATGGGGCAGAATCTGGTTGGAGGTGTGTGACTAGTGGAGTCCCTCAAGGGTCGGTACTGGGACCGGTGTTGTTCAATATCTTCATCAACGACTTGGATGAGGGTATAGAATGTACCCTCAGCAAGTTTGCTGATGACACTAAGCTGGGAGGAGTGGCTGACACACCAGAAGGCTGTGCTGCCATTCAGAGAGACTTGGACAGGCTGGAGAGTTGGGCAGGGAGAAACAAGATGAAATTTAACAAGGGAAAGTGTAGAGTTTTGCATTTGGGGAAGAACAACACTATGTCCCAGTATAGGTTGGGGGCTGACCTGCTGGAGAGCAGTGTAGGTGAAAGAGACCTGGGGGTCCTGGTAGACAAGAAGATGACCATGAGCCAGCAATGTGCCCTTGTGGCCAAGAAGGCCAATGGCATCCTGGGGTGCATTAGAAAGGGGGTGGTCAGTAGGTCAAGAGAGGTTCTCCTCCCCCTCTATTCTGCATTGGTGAGGCCGCACCTGGAGTATTGTGTCCAGTTCTGGGCCCCTCAGTTCAAGAAGGACAGGGAAGTGCTTGAAAGAGTCCAGCGCAGGGCTACTAAGATGATGAAGGGAGTGGAACATCTCCCTTATGAGGAAAGGCTGAGGGAGCTGGGTCTCTTTAGTTTGGAGAAAAGGAGACTGAGGGGTGACCTCATCAATGTTTTCAAATATGTAAGGGGTGAGTGCCAGGGAGATGGAGTTAGGCTTTTCTCAGTGGTGACCAGCGATAGGACAAGGGGTAATGGGTGTAAATTGAAGCATAGGAGGTTCAAGTTGAATATCAGAAAAAATTTTTTTACTGTAAGGGTGACAGAGCCCTGGAACAGGCTGCCCAGGGGGGTTGTGGAGTCTCCTTCACTGGAGACATTCAAAACCCGCCTGGACACGTTCCTGGGAGATGTACTCTAGGTGGCCCTGCTCTGGCAGGGGGGGTTGGACTAGATGATCTTTCGAGGTCCCTTCCAACCCCTAGGATTCTATGATTCTATGATTCTATGATTCTATGTTCTCAACAATGTTGCCTTGAAACAGGCAAAATAAGAGGCATTTTACAACAGTGTAAGAAGGGACTGTTTTGTCTACCCACTCCTAAGACATAGCTGGTTGCACAGGTAGCATTACTTATTGAAAGAGTGCACATGATTGTATTTTTGTGTTTTGAGAGAAGAATATTAACTATGAATCAGAAGGAAGTAAACATCTTTCCTGCTGTTAAATAGAATAGGAATTTAATTTACAAAAATTAGTAAGATTACAAGTATGCTGGAAACACTAATTTGATTTTTAATTAAAAATTCATTTTCACTGATTTACCTTTTCTAGGAAAACTAATTTCAGATGTCACACTGTACTTTTATTTGAGAGGCAGAAGCCTTTCTGTTGCATCCATGAAGATATGGAAGGATTCAATGTTGAAAAAATATATGTAATGCAGAGTTGTTGACACTTTGTATTTCAAAGCAAGTACTGAATGCTGAAATTATTTACAAAACATTACTTCATGATCATTTTTGTAAGGTTGGCTTAAAGAAATAGGGGTTTTTTAATTACTTTGGAGTTGTTTTAATAGAGATTGCTTGTGAGCTCACAGCTTAAAATATTTTCCACATAATATGAGATTTTTTTTTCCTCCTACTTCATTGATGAGCCACTTCTCAACTGGGAGATAACTATGAAAACAACTTTCTGATGTCATAGTGGCCAGTGGATACAGCTGTACTCTACCTGCTTGTCATTTTGGTTGCAGCTGGCAGAAGTATGGCCATAAGAACATCATCAAGTGGGGTTGTTAACTTTTACAGATGCTTGTTAGAAAATGCTGCGAGTTTTGCTTCTGTTGAAGAGTAAGACCTTGGTTTGTTTCTTTGCCCAGTTCAGCCTTTTGGTACTCAAGTTCTAATCTAGTGGAACTGAAATTTTTCTTTCCTGTAGTAAGTATATTGTGTTTCTGATTGATTTCCTGTTTGACCCTGATCACAGTCAGGATCTTGCCTATCTTGTGAAGACAAGGGCAGGAGTCCAGAGAAAAGGTAAAGAATTGCTAAGGCACAGAGTTTGGCTCCATGAGAGATAGGAATTAGCCTTATTTTCCTCCCTGTCTCAGCACACTGAGGTGCTGCTGCTGCTGGGGAGAGTGAAGAGAGGCAAGGAACTTTAGATGAAGGGGTGAACTGAAATTATAAACTGCTCCAGTAACAGGAATTCGTTGCATGATACACTCTGCCTGCAGTCAGCAGCATCTGTGTCAACCCCCTGCTACTCTCCTTCTCTTGCAGCATAGGTTTGAATCACTTGGAATCACAGAATCATTTTAGGTTTTAAGGTCATTGAGTCCAACTACTCGTTAGTGGAACTGTTCCAGAGGATTGAAGTAGGCTGGAGGGTAGGTAGGAGTTGGCAGCTTTGGCTGTATTAAAGGTGCCACTATTCCTCTTCCCCGAGCTTTCTCTGCATTTCCTTCAGCTAAGAGCTTTCTTCACCTAACAGTTGAACTTGTAGACGTTGCTTCTCACTTCCTCCTCCTCTTCTTCCTGCAGTGAGTGTGGAGGCAAGGAGGTAGCCAAAGGCTGCAAAACACTGATCAACAAGAGAAAATGGGGCTGCAACAGAAAATACTTCTCAAAGTGAACTGATAGACTAGTTGATAGCTTTCTGTAAGGATGGCTACTTAAGACAATGAATAGTTTTCTACTAATTTTCCACTCCTGTATGATTGCAAAGTCAGGAAGTGACTGGATTCTTGCAGAGAACTGTGTTAGTCTTTAAGAAATGTCTTCTCAAAGTGTCTCTGCAGTTTCCTCTCAGAACGTAGTACCAGCTCTCTACATTTAAAAAATTCTTTTAAGGATTTTTTGATGGAGTTAGATACATACATCTAGAAAGAGTTTAGCCTGTTACAACACTCTGACTTTCATATGGCATTCTTGTAAGAGGATTGCAACCCCAAGTTCACCTTGCCATGTTTCGCATGAGGCAGTCATTTCTGTCACTGATGAGGTAACGTGCTGCTAAAACTTGTATTTCATACATCCTTGAGCCTGAGAGAAGTGGATTGTGAAATAGAAAGCAGTTTCTATTAAAAATGAAGTGATCAAGATTGTCTTTTCATATTCTTCTTGAGCAGCTCTAGGGACAGCTAATCCACTGCTCCTTTCCAGCCACTTCTTTCTCTTCCCTCAGTGCACACTTGCTTTCTCACAGCCATGTTTCTAATGAGAAGTTAAAAAGCTTGAAACCTGTCATTGTCTTATAGTCATTTAAAGAGGAAGAAAGCTATTTCTCTTAAAGGTCTCATTTTAATCACTATGTCATTCTTCTCATTCTATTTTTAACCACTTTGTGTTAACTCTCATTATCATTTTAACCACTCCCCCAGAAGGAACAGATCACACTGTTGCTGTGGGGTGCAGTACACAACTGGAGCACCATAAATGAGAAAGTCACCATTTGGGCACAGCCATCTTAGAAAAACCATCCTTTTGTGACTCCTTCATATCCCAAGGGCAGAGTGCAAAGGCTGTAAATTCAATTGCTGAACTGAGAACATTTAACCATGACTGTTCACTGATGCTTCATGCAGTTTGCTGAAGATTTTGAGAAAGGTGCTTTTGATCTTCAGCAAAGTTTTGAATCTGTCCCAGAGAGCAGGTAGATACCTTAATTGCAGAAATGGTCATTTTTGCCCTACGCAAGATTAGAAAATCATTGAAATTCCTTTTGGCAGAATGATGAAAGCTCCAGACCCTTAAGTCTGAGTGGCTCTTTATTCAGCCGTTTAGGCAATATGAACTTGAATGTCACAACTCCAGCTGCATTTTTACAATTATTTTTTTTTCCCTCCTCAGTTTGAAAAATATATTGAGCACAATTTGATTAAAAGTTACTGAACCACAGGAATTCTAAAACATCTTTTTCCCCACATAGAAAGTACACCTGTGCGTACATCTGATGTGGATTATCGGTTGTTAGAAGCATCCAAAGCTGGAGACTTGGAAACTGTGAAGGTAAGCTTGAGCAATTCATGTTAGTTTTTCATTTTGAGTGGACTCAGGTGCAATATTGCAGATGCAGCCACAATTATTCGAAATGAACCCTGTGATTCTCAGAATCACAGTTGAGTGGAAACAAGCCTCAGGTGCATGATTCAATCAGACAGCAAGAAAGCAGTAAGTTTTAACAGGTAACAGACTTCACATTTTAAGCCATCTTTAATGTGAAGGTGAAGGGTCATGCCATGGAATCCCAGTGTCACAGGAAGGTCTGATCTTGTTTTTACTACTTGGTCTGCAGGCAAAATAGCCAGCAGGTAGACTGTTCCATGTGCATTCTCACTTTGAACTTCAACATGATACATACCAATATTCAAACAACAGCAGTTTTGTGCACCAGCAGTTTCTTTGACTGCCATGTTCGATAATTCTAGATTTCTAAAGACAACATAAGCTGAAAATGGATATATGGAGAAATAGTCTGGAGAAAGTTACATGCCCTTGAATCTGGTGCTTGAAGATTGAAAGGCTCATGTTCCCTAATACATTAGGAATATCTATGTACTGCTTCTATCATTCAAGTCTTGTTTGTTATAGAAGTACTTCCAGCCATAAAATGAAAACATAAAACATAAAATAACTGCTTGTTTTATCTTTGCCTAAGTGGAACGAAATTTCCTGAAACCTAACTTCTAAAAATCTGTATATACGAAGGGATCACATTTTGTCTAGGTGCGATAGTTTGGGCTTTTTCTTTTCTGTGGGTTTATTTTATTGCCTGTTTTTAGTTTGTTTTCTGTTCAGTTTGTTTGCTTTAGTTTAGTACTAGATTTTGGCTTATGCTTTTGTCTTTGCAGCAACTTTGCAGCCCTCAGAATGTGAATTGTAGAGATTTGGAAGGCCGTCATTCAACGCCACTGCACTTTGCTGCAGGATATAACCGCGTATCAGTGGTGGAGTATCTGTTACACCATGGGGCAGATGTGCATGCCAAAGATAAAGGGTACGTTTCTTTCCATCAGACAGTTCACTGGTTTTTTTAGCGTGGGACTTCTACCCCTTTTTTTCATTTTGCTTTGGTTTTCAGTAACCAATGTGGTTTTCTCTTGAAAAATTTTCTCTTTTATTTCTTCTTGTTCTGCATTGTTCTTGACATCACTGTAGAGAGACTTACAGACCATTAAGGTCTACTTAGTTTTTGGAAAAGTTGTCGAGTACATACCTGACACAGTAACACATGATCCTTTTCTTCCCCCTTTTGCCCACTTTGGAGACTTTGCTGTGCTTAAAAGTAGCCTTTAAGTTATTTCAAGTGATCTAAAATCAGTTTTGAATTGCATGGAGTAAAACACTAGGGTTATCTTGGGTCAGTTTTCTAATTCTGACAGTTAGCTTTTATTAGTTAGTTAGTTGTTTGGCTAATATTCAGTTAAATAATACAAACAATATACAGGGGTTGTTTTTTGCATTATTTGCCAAGCAGTCATGCAAAGTGGTGTGATTACGTTTGATCTTTCCCTGCAATGTATTTGTTCAAATTGAGGGATAATTCATTTCCAGTCCTAAAACATTTCCAATACTGAATTTTCAGGCTCTCTCTAAAACAAATGTTTGGGTATCTTTCTGTATCTGTCATGCCTCTGATACTAAAAACTGTACTTCAGACCCTTTATCGAGTGTTATAACATTTCTGAAATTTACACTCAAATATGCATCAGTGAATCTTGCAATTTAGTATTTGGCTGAAATTAACAGCAGTGAAGTTGCTTGTTTGTGGTAGTAGTAACATTGTGCTTGCTTAGTATTTAAGTCTCCTGGATGAGAACTGATGGGTGATAATGAAATTTTAACTGATGTTTTAATAGCAGGGAAATAGAGCCATGAAAATTGGAAAGACTGAAAGATACCAATAATGTTTGGCAGAAGCGGGAGTTTTATCTGCTGAAACTTTGTATGATTGCATACTGGATTTAATTTTCTATAGCTATTAATACTTTCTCTTTGATTAGTGGCTTAGTGCCCCTGCACAATGCCTGTTCTTATGGACACTATGAAGTGGCTGAACTCTTAGTGAGGCACGGTGCTTCTGTCAACGTGGCAGACCTGTGGAAATTCACTCCTCTACATGAAGCAGCAGCAAAAGGAAAATATGAAATCTGCAAGTTGCTTTTAAAAGTATGTGATATGTTTTCAGATGTGTCTTTAAATGTGTGTATGGTTATTTTTGCTGATGAATAATTAATTAATGCAAAGTTAATTGCATTCAGTGAGTTCTTCGTGGTGTCTTTAAATCTATTTCCATCTTAAAATTGTCCCATGGTTCATGTGTCCCATTATTTCACTTACAAAGAATCACCAGTATAGTTACTCTTTCCAAATACATTTAGTAACGCTATTTAGCCAAATAGGATAAGACTTTCAAACTGAAAGAAGCATCCAAATTGGTGTAAAAATACAAAAAAATCTACCTTATCTTATTCATCCCTTTCTGGAACACTTACTGCATTTAATTAAACCTTTGTAAATACTTATGCAAGAGTATACTCTCGCAGCATGATAACTGAAGGTGGGCTGTAATGTCTGGCATGTGAGAAATTTAAAACTGTTATGTTAATGTGTCATTTATCAAGCTCTTGGAGGAAATGCATATTAATATGCTGTGGATTAAATAGTCATTCTAATTACTGGAAGAACCTGTAAAAAGCATGAGGTAATGCCAGCATGTTTCCAATGAGAAACATGAGTTTGAGAGACTTAACATAAGGTCATATCCTGCTGTGGGAGGGTAAAAGAGGGTGCTAGAGTGCAATTTCTTTCCAAATCTATTTCCTGTTTTAGCCTTGACTTCTTCATGTCCCTCTGAAGCACAGCATTTCAAATAGGAAAAAGTCAGAACATGAGTAGTCTTAAAGTGATGAGGCTCCTCCCCATTCACTTCCCTTTTCATCTGCTGCTGCAAAGCCTGGCTGTTTCCCTCCTGTCTCATTAAATATTTCATTTGATTACCCAGAGAGCATTCAGAAAGTGTAGCACATCAGGTTGAAACACATCTGCAGTAGAAACCAGAAGATACCCAGAGATGTCTGTGGAGCAGGCATAATGAAGGCCCTGACAGTAAAACCTGGATACAGACTCTGAATACAGCTCAAGCTCAAAGCACTCATAATCAGCCACTGGAGGTCTCTGGAGTTTTCTGATCAATCCACTGGGAATGTAGCTGTGTTTTGTGTTCAAAGGGTCCTAAACGGATGTATGACAGAAAATGGAAGAGTGCTGAAATCCTTCTTTTTGAAATCCCTCTTGCACAAGAACTAAATACCCAATTTTGTAAAGGTTCTGGATGTCCATGGCTGTGTGCTCACGCTACAGTTTGCTCAGGGCTTCTCCTGCTGTCTCTCTTATGCCAGATGGCAGTGCTGTCAGTTCTGCTGAGCTGTAGATGTTGAGCTTGACAATTTCTGACTTGTGCTCTTTCTGTCCTGTTCTTCTTGAAGAAGGAAACAAAAACATAGAGGCATTCTGGAGAGGCTTTCTTTTTTATCACCTTTCTTTTAAAATTACCACCTACCTTTGTTTCTGTGCCTTTGAAGGGGTCTCAGAAGACACTGCCTCTTCATTTAGGTATTTATGATGGGAGAGTATTTGAATAGCTCCAGTTTTTATGAGTTTTAAATTAAGGGATCTAAGGTTGTATCTTGCAAAATTCATTGCAGTTGAAAAGCTTTGTGCAAAAGCCTTTTCCTGAAACCACCACAAGTGTGGGACTCATTCTGTGTAATCAATATGCTGTCTCTTTCTATCCCTTGCTGTTTACCCTTTACACCCCGAGCATTGCTGGACTGTTTCCAAATACAAGGCAGTTAATTCCTTCTGCTCTCCCCATCTCAAAACTCATTCCCTGTGGCTCAGACTAGCACAGCTTTGCTAGCATCCCTGGTGAGAAGTGGCAGTGTAGACTTGCTGGCAGAGGTTGGACCCCACTGTGTTTGATTATTCTGACAGGGCCAGCCAGAGAGGTGCCAGCAGCTGCCTCTGCTTTATCTGTCTTTGTTTTTTCCCACTGCTGCTGCGAGTTATGAGGGAAGGAGCTATCATCCCAGAAAAATTGTACATGGACATGATTCACACCATATGCTGTATGTAGGCGTATGTTCCCCTCCTTGTCCCATGCTTCAGTATTGTTTTCTTATCACTGGCTGATCTGCATGTTTTATCAGCACAGATACAGTCTACTCCAGCAGTCATCCAAATCTACTTTCCCACCAAAATGTTGTCTTTGCTGCTTTCCAGGACCTTTTCAGGATGGTGCTGTTATCTATCTATTGGAAAGTGTGGAAATGAGTCATTTTATAGTCCCTTTCAGTAGTAGGGTAGCATTTAGTGGAACTCAGGGTCTGGCTTCCCTAGCTCAGAAGGATGTACTGAGGAGATGCCTCTGCCAGACAGTTTGCAGGAGGAGGGAAGGACTGGCTGGCAAGATATTTGCAGGTGGCTTTTCTTCAGCACCTGCAGTGACAGTAGGGTACAGCTGTATGCAGGATGTGCTCCTGAACCTCCTGCAGTTGCAGGCAGGGCAGTGGGGGCTCTCACAGAGAGCTGCCATCCCTGCCTGTGGAGTTGAGATTCACACAGCTATGTTGCATTCTAGTGCTTTAGGCCTCAGCCTCTTGGATTTTTTTTTGCCTACTAACTTATAGGGTTATTACTTCATGATGGCAGGTCAGCAAAATCCCTTGCCACCTATTTAGTGCCATAATATAGTGACATACATGCACTGCTGTGCTGCTCATGGTTGTGACACCAGCATTCCATTTTGCTCTTTGTAGCATGGAGCTGATCCAACAAAGAAGAATCGAGATGGGAACACTCCTCTGGATTTGGTGAAAGAAGGAGACACAGATATCCAGGATTTACTGAGAGGAGATGCTGCCTTGCTTGATGCTGCCAAGAAGGGGTGCTTGGCACGAGTGCAAAAGTTATGTACTCAAGAAAATATCAATTGCAGAGACACCCAGGGGAGAAATTCAACACCGCTACATCTTGCAGGTGGGTGATTCACCAGGTTTTGAAGGCTTGTATGCTTATGATAGGAGTTAATCACCAAAACCAGGATTGATATAGTAGGAATTTCACAGATTTTCCCCTGCAGAAAGCTGTTAAATATGGCAGCTCTACTTCAGAAGGTTACATTTACTAGGAGCAAGAAGCTTTTGCAGTAAAAAACTTGCTTTACCTTTTCTGTCTAATTATTTTCGGTTAGCTTAGTTCTTCTAATACCTGATTATTTTTTTTTCCTGTGCTTTTTCTACAGCTGGTTACAACAATTTGGAAGTAGCTGAATACCTTCTTGAGCATGGTGCTGATGTTAATGCCCAGGACAAAGGAGGATTAATCCCCCTACACAATGCAGCATCCTATGGGGTAGGTGCAGACATTCTTGCTATGAGTAGATCAACAAGAAACTTCTTAGTCGTAACCAAATATAGGTACTTTGCAGCTGTCTTGCTGTGAACATAATTAAGGTTTTGGTGTCATGAGACATTAAGTTGCTGTTGTGAGTTCTGTTTGCAGTCCTACAGGTTCAATTTGACACAGATTCAGGTGTACTGTGGCAGTTAAAGGCTATGGTTTGGAAAGATCACTATAGCATAGTTTTTATGCAGGCAAGCACATGCACAGCATTGAGCAGTATTAAATTTGGGGTGACTGTTGAAACAGAAAAGAACTCAATTTTTAGCTGAAATACTTGAGTGGAATGGAGAGAGCAACACCTGAAGACTGTGTCTAGGTGATGAAGAGGTGCACTGATACCTAGCCACAGGAAGCAGAGAAGTGAATTAAAGAAAAATTACAAAGATCTCTTAAGCACCATTACCTCCAGCACAAAAAAAGGAAATACATGTTTTAGCATTGTCACAGTGATAAAGATATTCTTGTGTTTTCCAGCACGTGGACATAGCAGCACTGTTGATCAAGTACAATACATGTGTAAATGCAACAGATAAATGGGCTTTCACACCACTGCATGAAGCTGCACAAAAAGGAAGGACACAACTCTGTGCTCTGCTGTTAGCTCATGGAGCAGATCCAACCATGAAGAATCAAGAGGGTCAGACACCTCTAGACCTGGCAACAGTAAGTTCATGTTGGTGTGCCAGTCACAGACTGCACTGGAGGACTTGCTCTGCATATTAAATGGCTCAGCAGTGCTGAGGCAGAGGGAGATGAACATCTCCAGGGTGCCTGTTGGTGATTATTTTAACATGGGTCCAGGCATTTTTCCTTTGGCTGAGATCTTAATATGTCTTGTCACTTAAGTTTTGGCTTCTGCTTAAGGATTAATTCTTGTGATCAGTCTCATTGCCAGAAATAAACCTATCTGAAATACTTGTCCTGGAGGTTTTGTTTTTTTTTTCCCCCTTCCTATTTTAACACTCTAGATGTGGTTATATCATAGGGAATCATAATGTCCTTCCATTGAAACACTGATCCATTGCAAAATGCTTCATCAGAAGTTGAACCTGATACTGACACCAGCTGGCATTGCCTGGCCCAGGTTATGAAGGATTTCAAATGAAGTTGATGTAAAGTTGCTTCCTGACTGTAATACCTGTGAAGTCATTCTGCCAAAAAGGAAATCAGATGTACCTTATCACATACCTTTAGAAATGGGGAGAACCCAATTCACCTACATCTGAGCAGTGAATCAGTGTTCTTGCAGCCATGAATTCCCATGTTACAAAAATTGGCATTTTTCTTGTTAATGGGGCAACAGAGCAATCAATTCAATTCCAAGGAAATACCTTTCCAGAGGTCATTGACTTGTGATAATAGAACCTCATGTTGAATGTTCTTTTTGTTTTTCAGGCTGATGATATCCGAGCTCTGCTGATAGATGCGATGCCTCCAGAAGCTTTGCCCACATGCTTTAAGCCTCAAGCCACTGTTGTTAGTGCCTCCCTGATCTCACCAGCATCTACACCATCCTGCCTCTCTGCTGCCAGCAGTATAGATAACCTCACTGGGCCACTGGCAGAACTAGCTGTAGGAGGGGCATCAAATGCTGGTGATGGAGCTGCAGGAACTGAAAGGAAGGAAGGAGAAGGTGCATTTCCTGCTGGATAAGTTTACTTTGCCAGAAGTACAGTAGCTATGTGTCACAATAGGCCTTGCTTTATCTGAAAAGCAGTACTGACTAGGCAGAGAACATTGTACAGCTTGAACTGTTTTCTATGTTTAAAGTGTATACTGCTCTCTCTGTTTTCAGGTTTTTTAACAGTAGTGTTGGCTGTTCATCCATGTTTGTTGTCAATGATAAGTTTGACTACAAGGGCAGATCTGATTAGGTACCCAGATGTTCCTTCTTGGTATTTTTTACAGAAAATCCACTGAGAATTATTTTGATGAAGGGATTACGATTTTGATGGCTGAGAGATTTTTTGAAGGCTTTTTAAAACCTCCAGATTAGTGTCTGGCATGTGTGCATTATGTCAGCATCTAGGTGATCTCATAGAAAAACAACACCCACCCTTCCTTTCCTTCTCGTTGCAGTATGAGCCTGTATTTGCCACAAATCATTTGTGCTTTTTAATAGTTGATTTTCAGGAGGAAATGGTGATTGGCTTTGATTAGCACTGAGCTTTCACCCAGTAAAATGAACAAATTGATTGTAAAAATAATCAGTTTAGAATTTTTAGATAATCAGTGTTACTGTGTTTTTGGGGGTTTTTTGTTACTGTCAGGTGCATAGGATGTAACACCTTGTTTCTTCTCTTACAGTTTCTGGTCTTGACATGAACATAACCCAGTTCCTAAAAAGCCTAGGTCTTGAACACCTTCGGGACATATTTGAGACAGAACAGGTAGGCAGCAAGCCTCATCTCTGTATGCTTAAAAGACAGAATAATCTAATAAATTTGAGTGACATTTTCATTCCAAAATTGCAAAAAGAGAACAAAAACCCTAACATCACATCTTCTGAAGAACAAGGAAAACTACAAATGAATTGCCCATATACTCTATGGTGAAGCTGAGAATACTGTGAAAATTTCTTCTGTTGTTTGATTGGATCTCCAGTGTAGTTCACTTAAACTGGCAGTCATCATGCATGTGTGGCTTGTATTCTGAAAGTTACATTGGACCCTGTGAACATAATGGCTATAACAAAGTTACATAGGAATGTTACCTGCATTTGTCCCTCAGCAGTCTTGATACCCAACAAGCCTTTTGCCACTTGTCTTGCTGTGTGTGCCACTTTGGTAAGATCTAGGAAACCCTCTAGTTTGACTATAAACTGAAACTAAAATCTAGTTTACCAGGGTGCAGTCATGCTAGAGCGTGCAGAAACTGTTTCCTAATAGGTTAGTACTATAGCATTTACTGGGATTTGTAGGCCTAAGAGGTTTCAAATGGCATTGCAGGATGTAGGAATAAACCTGTGGATTTATCAATGTTTCGCAGTATATGAAAAGAGTACAACTAATGTAACAGTTTCTCAAGCTGACATTACTTTTTAGAGAAGAAGTACCTCTAAGGTATTTGTAGACTCTCTTTTTTAATACCATCACTTAAATTTAACAATTGTACAGTTAAATTGATGATTTGCTTATATGAGTGAGATGGACAGAGAAATGGATGTGAAAAGTATGAGTGAAAGAGACTGGATTTGATGGTTACTTTTTTTTCCAGGCCTCTGCAGCTCATCTTTTATTAGGGGTCAGGAAACCCTTTTATCAGAGTTCAAAATGTAGAAAAAGTTCCAACTGTTTCCATGAAACATTACAAGAGGTATCTTAAAATGGTGCATAATCTCTTTACCTTTTTTATGTATGAAGTGCAAGCTCTTTAATTTGGAACTGCTTCTATCAGGAAACAAACATACTTCAAACCAACCTATATTCTACTCTCATTTCTTTTTTCTTAATAATTTTTGCACCTTCCTGTTGCTCTTTTTGTTCTGCTTTTGCTTCCTTAACTCCTAACATGTTTTTAAGATCTTCCTCTGCTAATAAGATTTTATAATACACAGCAGATTCACTATATTCATTCATCATTTTGATACAGTTTATCTCCTCTGGTAAATAATGACAAAGTCATCTTCCCTAAGCTTATTGATTTAAGCTGCTTTTTCCAGTCACTGCCAAAGCTTCATGTGTATTTTCTCACCTTGTCTCTAGCTTCCTCCTCATGCTTTCTAGTATCTGGTGTTTTTTCTGTATTTCTTCTATGTTCCACCACATGTGATGAATGACTTCAGTGTTTTTTTCACAGCAGTCCCCATAGAGTTATTCTCAGCTCAGCTGGACAGATGTTCAGTGTAGCTCTTCATTCTTTGTGTGACTTACATTCTTTTGATTTAGTGATACTGAGTTTCACAGAATCACAGGATGTCTTTGGTTGGAAGAGACCTGCAGGATCATCCAGTCCAACCTTTGATAGACACTGTAAGCTCACCACTAGTGGACAGGGTTCATACATGCCAGTCTAGATGTGCTAATAATCCATCTTCTTTTCAGTCAAGTTTTATGGTTTCCCATTATTTGCTGAGCTTCCCCTCCTAGTTTAATGTGTAAATATGAAGTAGATTTTATATAATTATCTCCTCCAGATTAAATATTTGTTTTTTACAGAATCACCTCAGTGCACAATTACTTTATAATAATAAAAATATGTACTTTATTCAGTTTTTATCTCCTGTTCCTTAAAAAAAATGCTTATTTGACATCATGTTTTATGACCTTTCTGTTTCCATCAGTTTTCTTGGTGGCCCTAAAATTTAAAACCTGGTCTGGTGATTGTAGATGTATGCATATATGGAAACCAAATTAATTGTTTTATATTTTAATTTTTTCCAGAAATATGGGACAGGTCACCCAGAGAGGTGGTGGAAGCCCCCTCCCTGCAAGTTTTTAAGGCCAGGCTGGGCAGGGCTCTGAGCAACCTGATCTGGTGGGAGGTGTCCCTGCCCATGGCAGGGGCCTGGAAATGGATGATCTTAAAGGTCCCTTCCAGCCCTGAAAATTCTATGAATCCATGATTCTGTGTAGTGGAATGGTTGAGCATGACTTAGCATAGCTGACCCACTGGCTTGACACATGCAAGTGCACACATGGATATGTACACACTGTAATAATGTTGATGTGAAACACACTTAATATGTATTAGTAACCTTATGGAATATTCATTCCTGTTTCTGTCATGAAAATAATGAATTGCACAGCAATGTGAAATGCTTAAAAGTATCCTAGATTTGTCCCAGAATTTCTATGTGTGCTCCTTATGCACAGAAGTGAAAATGTTTTTGAGAAGCTGCTGTGAGAATATCTCTTGTTAATTGCTGAAAGAAAAGTAAAAGTTTTGCACAGCTTTGGGCTGTAACATCTGGGTATGGTCCTGTGGTAGGGAGAGGTTTGCCAGAAGGTGGCAGCAATTAGAAGTGCAGCAAAACAGAATATACTGCCTTGGTGGCACCATGAATGAATACACTCCATTTTCTGAACTGTTGGGTCTTCAGCCTTGGGAACCAGGCCAGGTTTGGCAAGTGATTTTTGTGGTCTTTTGCCTTTCTAGATAACCCTGGATGTGTTGGCAGACATGGGACATGAGGAGCTTAAAGAAATTGGGATCAACGCATATGGACACCGCCATAAATTAATTAAAGGTGTAGAGAGACTTCTGGGAGGGCAGCAAGGTAAATCTGACCTTTTCACCAGGTAGTCTTAAGTGTCACATACAACAGGCTCCCAAAGTCACCTTCTGTAAGTACAGGCATTGTCACCAGGACTTGAAGGAATCTGGGGGTCAGAAGGTGTACTTGCTGGCAGACCTGGTGGCTGGGCACATTGTGACAGGAGAAGTATGTATTGAGGAGATACAGCACCAAGTGTTGGGTTGTCTTTCCAGACAATAAACCCCTCTGATGGAGCTGTGGAGCCCATGCTCATTTCCAGGGACTCTTTCACCCAGGCAGGTGCTTTTAGATTGATTTTCCCTATGTATCTACCCACAGGCCAGGTGTATCATGAAGGGTAGATCTGATGGAATTTTTTGCTACCCAGTGCTACTCAGGTGCTTCTCTTGAGTAAAACGCAATTAGATCCCCCATGTATTTTTCCATCTCTCTTTCCAAAGCCTCTGCTGCTAACAAAAGCACTTCATCTTTTCAAGGTTGTGTTTTGTATTTATTTTGCATTTTCTGCTGTACCAGGGTTATTTAGGAAGAATAATGATGATGCTGGATACAGATAGAGCTGGTATTGTTTTCTCCTTTTGATTTTTATTCCTTTAATTCCTTCTCTTTGCAGGCACCAATCCTTATTTGACTTTCCACTGCGTGAGCCAGGGGACCATTCTCCTTGATCTTGCTCCTGATGATAAGGAGTATCAGTCCGTAGAAGAGGAGGTATTGCAAGTACCTTTCTTAATGCTCCAGTGGCACTATATTGCTCTTCTCAGTTTTAACCTCTCACAGCTAAATTATGCCACGCATGCTGAAAGTGATAAAATATGTATTGGGGTAAGAATTACATAGATCTGACATGAAGTTCAGTGCTCTTCATTTGTTTTTTTTAATAGAGCAATGAGGGAAATTCTTTTGTCGTGTCCTGCAATTTTTATTTTTTTTTTTTTTTTTAGTAAGTGGTCTGTTTTCTCTCTTGATGTTATCCCCATTTTTGCTTTTAACTGTTGGATTTTGGATGTCATCTCATAGCAAGGGTCTTCACAGCTTTCCAGAGGCAGGTGGACCTGTGAATATTAAAGGCCATAAATGAAGACTTAAGGGATCAAGACCTTGCAAGTCTGTAGGCATTCCATGTGCTCTGCCTGTGAACCAGCTTGTTTTCTCTTGTCTCAGTGACTTAGTTAATCTGTAACCCAGATAAACAGCTCCTGCATAATTCATCGTTGACTGTAATTTTGCCTCCCACACACACATGCTCTTTTATTAAAGTAAACCACAAGCAGGCAGCATTTTTGAAAGAAAAACCATAACAGAAAAGACACGTTCTGAAGAGTTGTGTTTGGAAGAAACTCCCTTTTACTGTGCATACAGTGTAGCAGTGAGGTGTTTAAAGTCTTTTTTAAAGTCTGTTTATTCAGGATTGCTGCCAGTTTAGCCTGGAGTATTTTTGTTTAGTAACTTTGTTAACTGGAGTTTGTGCAGGTTTTTTGTGTAATCTTCTCTGAGAGAAAGGGTCACTTTTCTGGTCTAGTAAATTGGCACTATTTGAGCTAAATATTGCTGTAGCTATCAATACCTCTGAAAAGATACCATGAAACTCCTGAAATTCCAAGGAACTGCTAATGACATGGGATAATATATAGTGCAAGCTTTTTCCTATCACTAAGAAACACAAATTGTATTAATTATAAACATATCTGCTATTACTTAAAAATTATCTTTTTATATGTTCATTTTCAAAGATAGGGTTTTTTTCTAATGCAAAGCAGGTTTTCTATCTGTGTATAATTTTGAAAGCAAGTACCACTATTCTTCCTTTTCCTATGAAGATTTTTGTTACAAGATTGCGTAGTTGCATCATCCAGTTTCTCCCTTGTGGAACAGCATAGTGTGTTGGGTACCAAAGAAATAAGGGTGTACCTCAGTTTAAAACTGAGGTTTGGGGGAGGGGGTTGACACTTCTTAAAGAATTTTCAGTCGAGATTGTTGTTTCCAGTGATATAATGAGATATTATGTATAATATATATAATAATATATATTATGTATATAATGAGGGTGACAGAGCACTGGCACAGGCTGCCCAAAGAGGTGGTGGAGTCTCCTTCCCTGGAGACATTCAGAACCCACCTGGATGTGTTCCTGTGTGACCTGCTATAGGTGACCCTGCTCTGGCAGAGGAGCTTGGACTCGATGATATTTCAAGGTCCCTTCCAACCCCTAAATTTCTGTGTTTCTATGATTCTCTGACTGCATGAATACTTTGTCTTGCTAGCAAGCTTTGTGGCCTGAACATTCCATTGCATTCATTTATGTAGATGCAGAGTACGATCCGGGAGCATCGGGATGGTGGAAATGCTGGTGGGATCTTCAACAGGTACAATGTCATCAGGGTAAGTTTCAAAACCTCTTAATTTTGTGTGGTAAAATAAGTTGGTACTGAGTGGGTTTAATTGATAACCTTTTTATATATAAAGTTGAAATAATATTCAGGAGCAGAGTTTAAGCAAGTGCGAAGTGTTGAAATTAGACTGGTGGGGTGCTCTGCCCGTGGAATGAACACACATCCACTTGTGCTCTTAAGGGAGCCTGAAGGTCTGATATTGAAGGTCAAAAGTGGTGAAGAGCCTGACAGGTTTCACTGCCTGATTTAATTTCAGAGATCTATAGGTTCCGTATTTTACTTTGCAGCACAGATTTTTTCTCAATGTAGACTTTTCTTGCCTTTTTAAAGATTTTTGGGCAGAGGAAAAGGATGAGCATAACTTCCTACAAAAAGTTTCTATCTCCCTATGCTGCTTTGGATCTTGATACCTTCTTCTTTGCTTGTGCCAACTAGAAAGATACATTTTACAATCTCTGGCATATCAGATAGTAGAGTGTTTTTCTGAGGGAAAGTGCACTTCCTGTTTCTTCTCTTCTGGGGGGAGGAAATAGAGAAAATCAGAAGAGATTTTCTGTTCTCTCTGTTCATAAGCTCCTGGAAATGCTTGCTGTGTATCTGTGAGGCTGTGCAGCAACCTTGCAACTTGGCTCAAGGAGATCCTACATCCTGAAGCAAAATCATTCATCCTACTCCCAACCAAATGTGGAGTCCATCACTAAAGCCACAGTGATACTAGGGAAAATATCTCAAGATAAACAGCATGTCTCCTTTTCTTTTTTCCTCAGAAGTTGTTCAGTCTAAACCAGACAGCAAGCTTCAAAAAGCTAGTCCAGAAAGTTCAACAGAGGTCAATACAAAGCAAGAAGGAGTTTCAGGCACTTTGTAGTTTTTGGTGGTATTACAGGCTCTGAGGGAAGCAGCCTGAGAACTTAACTGCAATTTTACAGCATTTTTAGCCATCTGTGACTGTGTGCTATCAACTTGTTTGAAAGACTTCAGCCTTGCATGTAGAACAGGCATGGGTTTTCTTTATACCGCTCATGTGTCTTAGTTTCCCTGTTGAATTTTTAGAAACTCTGTGAGGCTATTCCCTTTCAATTTCAATTCAAATATGGTTGGACGTGTTGTACCACTGCAGATTCAAAAGGTTGTGAACAAGAAGTTGCGGGAGAGATTCTGTCACAGGCAGAAGGAGGTCTCTGAAGAGAATCATAACCATCACAATGAGCGCATGTTGTTTCATGGTAAGGAAGTGACCTCTGGTTTTATCTACTGGTATTAAAACCAAAACTAAGCAAACAAACAACAACAAAAAAACCTTACTGGGACCCACAAGTCAATGTGAATGTTATTGTGGCTGACTCCTGTACAGTAACTGTATTTCTACACTACAGATGCGGAGGTGTGGGGGTGGTGAAGTTAGTCTTTCTGTTTACTGCAATCTAAAAAGCTACACTAGATTAAAAAAATACATTTTTAATTTATTTTTTTTCTAAACTCTTAGTGATTTCTAGTAAAGCTGCTGGGAGGCTGTTACATTGTTGTGAGAAAGACAAGGGTATCTTACAAAAGAGTGGAGCAGGACACAGTAGAAATATTTTACCCCAGCACTTCAGGCAGCTATCAGAGAAAGGTCTCAAAACCAACAATGTGTTTCAACAAGATGTTCTCTAGAAGCATCCAGAAGTGCCTACAAGTGACAGTTGCCTGAGGGTGGTCCTGCCCTAGATCCTTCTGTAATTCTGCATGGGAAATTGGTTTGGGATATTATTGTCCTGACATCTTGACCCTTCTTAACTGGTACTGACTGCTGGAGAAGGTATGCATTGACAAGATAAACTGAGTTGAAATGTGAGTGGGGGCAAAGCTGTTTAATGGGATCTGTGAAATGAGTAAGAAATATGAGTCACACGTGGGATCTTGGTATATAACAGATAAATCCCACACATCACTGCATCCTGTTGGGTATCGCCCCCTTCCAGCTGCCTGAGCACACTTTCTGGTATTTAATGGCCTATTTGAGGCAGACAAGCTCCTCTTGACATAAAGTCCTGTATTACTGTACAGCGAAGCAAGGATGTATGATAACAGATCATTTTGTGTCATTTTGTTCCAGGATCTCCTTTTATTAACGCTATAATTCACAAAGGATTTGATGAAAGGCATGCATACATTGGAGGAATGTTTGGAGCTGGAATTTACTTTGCCGAGAACTCCTCAAAAAGCAACCAATACGTGTATGGGATAGGGGGAGGAACAGGCTGTCCCACACACAAAGACAGGTCCTGTTATATCTGCCACAGGTACGAGTCCAGCAGAGTTCCCTGTATGTAATTCTGGTTGTCCTGGTTTTTACACTCATGGCACAGGTTGAGTTCTAGGGAAAATAATAGTCACTCGAGCTTGGTCCTGGCAGGAAAAATGTAGTTTTCCGTTTGCCAAGGCTGAACAAAAAAAGGATATAAATGCAGCAAGTCACACAGAAAGGTCAAAAAGTTACATCTAAGCATACAGTGAGTATAAATCAAAATGAATTGTGGCTCAGGAAGGAGGCTTGAAACAGCAAGTTTGAAAATGAAGAGTCAGGGGAAAATAGCAATTAAACTCCAGTCACTCTCAGAACAAAACTGCAGTGCAAAGTAGTGGTCAGCAGTACAGTGTTATACTGTGGATCAGATCATTTTGGAGGTAGTGAACAGGACTTAGTAACAGCTTTGGTTTGTACTGGAGTGGATCAATGTGCTTTTTGCACTTTGACACCTGTCCACACCCTGCTGGTAGGAACACAAAGTTTCAGCTTCTTTCAACTGCTTTTTTTAAAATGAACTAGAACAGATTTCCACGTGAGGGCTAAACAAAGTGTGTGTTTTCCCTTCTGCATGTCACGAAAGATTCTTTTGTGACAGGTTTTATAGAGCCTTAGAACTGGTTTCTGAAAGCATTTTTTAACACAACCTTGAGAAATTAACTGAAATAAAATAAACTCAAAAGTCTGATATCATTCTGGAAGCGTGCATCTCCTTGTAAGATACGTTAAAATGTTTTCTTTTTTTCCTTTTAGACAAATGCTCTTTTGTAGAGTGACCCTTGGAAAATCCTTTCTTCAGTTCAGCACAATGAAAATGGCTCATGCCCCTCCAGGGCACCATTCTGTTATTGGCCGGCCAAGCGTGAATGGACTTGCGTACGCTGAATATGTTATCTATAGAGGAGAACAGGTATGAGGGTTAACAAGGCCTGGGTTTATGGAAGGGCAGAGCTTAGAGCAGGAGAGTGCATGTGACTGGTTTCCGTACCAGCTGTGCTGTGATAACCTGGTTGATGAGATTTTTCTTTTAAATTTGGAAATAAGAAATAAGCGCATGCTGCTCATATCTGCTGAGCTGCTCTGGTTTGCACCATGTAGAATTGCCTGATTTCTCCTGTGCAGCACTGCTAGAGTCTGTTAGGAGTTCTAGTTTCTCTCACTAGGCACTCTTCTCCCCTTGCATATTACTGGCATTAGTGTAATAACGAGAACACCTGCATTTCTGGGGCTTGTGAGCTTTTTACCTGTAGATTCCCAGCTGTGAGTGTCCCTGTATGCCAGAGGCTACCCTTAAGTGGCAGCTAAAGTAGTACAGCAATCTTCAAGAACCAGTTTTTAATCTGAATAAATCAACTAGGAAACTACTCTGGAAAAGTAGTCTGCTTTCTGCTCTGGGTGGCTCCAAAATTATATGATAAACTCCGGTTGACCTTGAGGAGGTCAGCTAGACCAGCTTCACACTGAATTCAGACCAGATTGCTGAGGGCTTTCTTTGACCTGGCAGTTCTTGAAGGCCTCAGAGAATATTGTTTCACAGCCTATCTTAGAAGCTTATTGCTTTGTTTAACTATTCTCAGAGCGAAAGAACAATTTCCTATTGTATTCAATAGGAACTTTCCCTGTGTTATTAATCTCTTTCAGCTCAGAAAAGAAGCTGGCTCTCTTTTCTTAGTAGACTTCTATCCACAATGGAAGAGTGATATGAGATTCCTCAAAGCCCTGAACTGAACAAACCCATCTCCCTCAGCCTCTTTTTTTTTTAATCTTCTTCTCTCTTCCACTCACTATCTTCTTGGTCCTTTGCTGAACTTGGTTCCAGCTTGTTGACATCTAGTATTGGAGGGCCCAAAAGTTATATGCAGTTGTCTAGATGTAGTCCAGTGAGTCCTGAACAACCAGCAGTCATTGCTACACTCAGTTGACAAGCTACACTGCTGTTGGTGTGCCACAGGATGCTGGCAGCCTTTGCCACTGCCAGGACTCACTGCTGATTCTGCTTTAGCTTACTCTCTCTCACCCAAGGGCCTCCACACTTTTTCAGCAGAGCTGCTTCCTGTCCTGCTATGTTATGAGGAATGAGTTCATCCCAGGTGTGTTTGCCTTTGTTGGATTTCATGAGGTTTCTGTTGGCCCCCTCTCCTCTCATTTGTCCGGGTTCCTCTGAACGGGGCCCTGCGCTCCAGCAACTTCAGCTTTGTTCTGGGACTGAACCTCCTGCCAGGTGTCATGAGAAAACAATGGACAAATGCCTGGGTTACATGCTTTGGGTGTGCCAAGTATTTACTGCCAGTAAAGGCATTTTCTGGTCACATGGCAAGTCAGTGAGCATTTTAGGGTCCAACTACATTGATCATATCAGATTTTTTAAATAACTTACAGACACTGACTGCTCTGTAGTATTAGCTAAGAAGGAGAGTACCTCTGACTGAGAAGCCCTTTTACACACACAATTTCTGGCAGTGTCTGTATGGAAGAAACATCTATGTTTCTACTTGTGTGTAAATGTTAAGTATTATCTGCATTGATCAGTTCCCACTTAGTGCTTCCTAGGTTTGAAATCTGCTTTTTCTTACGCACCCTGCCAATGTAGAGTTGATTCTTGCACTATTTTGCCTGGTCACTGCTTAGTGAAATCCAAAATGTGAACTTGATGAGCATACCCTTGCATAAACAATGTGGATTTTTTTTTAACTTACTTTCAGGCATACCCGGAATATCTCATTACATACCAGATTGTGAAACCAGAAGCTCCCTCACAGACAGCAACAGCAGCAGAGCAAAAGACCTAGTAGCTACAGAGAAGTAAAGGACATGACTTCAATCTTGGACTTGATGGATACGTGTTTCAGAAAATCAGTATCATATAAAATTCTTAACAACCTGGAAATAAGCTGTATGTCTTTTATGAAGCATTGCTGTCTTGATGGATACAATATGAGTAACTCTTGCATACTCAACTGCTACTGTTCCTTTTGAGGAAAGTTTACAAGGGACTGCCTTTTAATAACATGTCTCAGGCTCCTAGTCTCTGCAGTTACCAAGTGTAAAATAATATTGTTTTGATCTAGACTTTGGGAACATTGTGCAAATGGAAATCTTTATCATTGCCATCTCACATGTTAAAATTTCAGACACTACTATTCTAGTTATTTTATTTGCAGGTAAATTGCATTAAGCCCATAATTTTCTTTTCACTATACACCATTCAGTTTGTGATTTCAAGAGATCCTAGTCAACTATTTATTTTCCTTTTGTATTCTGAAGTTGAGCCAGAACCTTCTTAAAGATATTTTGCACAAAGTCGATTTGACTAAAATCATTAACAATGCAATATTAATCTTGCCTGAGATGGGCACTTCTGGGCAAATGATTACATGAGTTGAGTGTAACTTCAGAGTGGAAACAAACCATGTCAGTTTGCTGCTTTGTCCGCGTGAGTTTTCTGGGGGAAGTGCTTGGAGACGTTCAGAAGGGTAAAACCAGTTCTTGTGTTGGAAAGGTCAATGCCCTCTGCTGGCATCTTTAAAGGAACGTTTTATAAGGCTCATGTTATGTACATGCAGTTTGTGAAATGTTCTCCAGTTACAGTGGCGTATGGTTTTGCTGGGAGAGAGGTGACAGGCAGAAGATTGCATACAAGAAGATGTGCCTGGTTCATGTCCCTCTGTAATATGAGACCCAGCAAATGGGTTTCAAACCTGTGAGGGTGTACTATAAGAGTTTGATGTCACATCTTGGTGTGTGACAACACACTTGAAGAGCTTAAGGGATTAACAAAAATAATATTTTTTTTAAATATTGATTTTACATTTTGATGAGAACAAACTTTTAAAACTTCAGTTGGCCAGCAGATTTGTTTGCAGGTATACTGGAGAATAAAGCTAGGAATTACTCACTCTAATCCCCTTCCCCATAGGTTTCAAGGTTTATTTCATTGGGTAGGAGAAAGTTACTTTTGAGCATTGTGTAGCACTGCATCAGACAATTTCAAAAGTCCCCTTTGAGGAGGATATGCATTTAAGAAAAACAGAAACCAAATTTTTTGTGGGTTTTTTTTACAACTTCAGAGAAGGTTGAAAATTGAACCTTGTTTGTTTGGTTTTTTTTTTTTCTGAAGTGTGTAACAACTGGAGAAGAAAATGTTCCTTTGAACACAATGCACTGTACATTTCCCTATCCAGCAGCACTGTTTAGTATCAGAGTTCATGCATTCAGGTTTTATCCCTCTTAAAGCAAGGGAACAACAGAACAGCATGCTTTTAGTTTACTAAAATTCATGTGCTCCTCTGAAATGGGAGTTTGGATTTAAAAAAAAATTAAAACTAAAGAGCTTTTTACTTTCAGCATTAAGACACAAAATTTTCATTTTCAACATCAAGACATTAATGTTGAAGCAAGTTATCCTCACAGAGGAACTTCACCCACTGTAAAATCAGTCATTTGGTGCAATCTGGCTACCTGCACATCATCTGTTTGTAATATCTCTAAAGAAAACTGAGAAATAGCAATACTCCAACAGAATCTTGAACTTTGGGTTTTACTTTTCTTGACCTGGCAGTGCTTATATGGTTCTCACTTCATTTTGTGACCATATTAAATATGTAGCTTCAGAGTCCAAGCCAGGCTCTAGCCTAGTTGTCCTTTTAATCAGATTTCATTGATAAAAATTGGGTGCTTGTATTTTGGCTACTTGTTTAATAGTGTTAGAATTGCAAAGATCACCACTAGGCTTTGGAGATTTGTACTCATCATTTAAGTTTGGGGTTTGTTTTTAACTTAGCTAATACCAGAGTGGGGGATGTGCTTATCTACACTAGGGTTTCAGATAGCTGTGAGAGTGAGTGTTGCTCACCATCCCCAGTTAGACATAGTTTTAAATGGTAAAACAGTTGTGCTGCTTAGGTGAGCAAAATGGTTAATGTGGGTGTGGAAGTTAAAAGCTTTACATTTTTCAAAAAACAGGAACAACCCTAAAAACAAAGCCCCTACCAAGCCTGCACCAGATTCTGTTCTTGCTTGTTGTTTCCTGTGTGCTGACTGAACTAATGGCTAGTCTGGATTTCTTCTGCAGCCATGAACTTCTAGAGGATAAAAATACTGTCCAGTATCTTTGAACTGCCAGTGTTAATGTATCTGATGTCCTGTGCAGAGTAAAGGTGCTGTGTGAGGAAATAATTTTGCAGTGGTTTTTGTCTCGTAATGACATGAACTCATATCTGTTTGTGGTCAGACACAGAGGAGTACCCAGGCCTGATGATGATGTGTAATAGAAACACATGCAGGAGTAGTTTCTGCCTCTCCTGTCGTACCTTGTAGCTCCTCTTAGAGTTGAAAACAAAGGGAGGACCTGCCCATCAATAATGAAACACCTGTGACCAAGCTGGTAGTGATTTTGGGGTAGAGCTGCAGTTGGTAAGTTGTTACCGTACAGGTGCTGCAGCTTTAGGTGAGGGAGGTATCTTGATGCCTCCTAATTCTAGAGAATGGGACCTTAAAAGTAGCATTGACCCCATAACCAGGCAGCTGCTGCTTCCTTAGAAATGAAGATGGGTTTTGACTTCCTGAGAAGGGCAGTCCCCTGATTGTTTTGCAGCTTTGGGTCACCAGTGGAGGCACAGTAGGAACTAAGAACAAACACTGGGCTAAGCCATCTCAAAGGCTGGGGAGCCTGGGCACCTCTCACTGGCTCCAGAAAGAGATGTTCCCACTGGGACAGCAGTCTGTGTCTCCTGGAGAAACAGTTTTCTCATCAATATCTGTCCATATCCCTCTGAGGCAGCATTTTGAAATGCCTGCGCAGTTTGCAGCAGGACCTTAATAGGCAAAACAGAAGAAAACTTCACCACGTAGCAAAGAAGGGAGGGTTCTGCTCTCCATTGCTGAAACTGTTTCTGAGACAGATGAATTAGGTACCTGGTGCAGAGTGACATGGCAGTCTGAATGCTGTCAACAAAACTTGTTAGATTTAAAAGCGGAGAGTACAGTACTTTAATAAGGTGTATCTTATTTCCTCATCCTGATTTTTATCTGCCAATCTGTTTTGATCCCAGCTCCACAGAGACTGTTACAAGCTCTTGTACCACTTCCACCATTTTGCAGTCACCTCTGTTTTGAATGTTTGCATGTGGTGCAATTGAATCCCACTGCATTATGCAGCAGGAGTTTAATTTGCCTCCAAAATTCTATGCTTTGCTGGTTGATAACAGAATACCCCAAAACAGAATTCTATGCTGAAGCAAAAAAATAAAAAGGCAGCCAAATGTTTTGCACTGTAGGCTTTGATGAGCAGCAGAGTGGCTTCTGGAGAAAGCAGTTGATCCTACTGATTGTTATGGGTTAGAAGAGATGCCTGCTCCCCGTGAACACATGAAGTGCTGAGGGATGCTAACGTGTCATGGCAAATCTCAAACAAGACTGCAGTGATGACACTGCAGGCACTACCTAGAACTTCCACGTGGGACTGGTAGCAGAAATTACCCAGAACAGACTTTTTTACAAGGTGGGTAAAAGGAAGGGTCCAGACACAAAACAGATGAGTTTTAACACTCCTAATCATTCTTAGAAACTGAAGGTTGGGAAATGTGTTGTATTTATTTCTAATGGAATTTCTTCCCTTCCGTGCTGCTTTGCCACAGCAAATCTAGCTCAGAAATCTTGAAGGAGGTGCATCTAATGCATGCTTCAGTGACTTTAAGCCATGCTGCAGCCCTGCTGAGGAAGACATGGGAAGTTATAGATGCTATGCTAACCACAGACAGTGAGGGGCTTGAGAATTTCCACAGCCTTGAATCCATGGGTGATCAGAGGTGTTGGGATTGGCACAGTGCAGAGGATGCTCATAATCTTTTAGAGAGCAGCAGGATATGTGCAGAGATGGAGTGGCAGCGTTCCCATCTGTCTGAACACACAGTAGGTTGGAAAGCTGGAGGATCAGCAGACAGTATATGTGTGTTAAAACTTCTGAAGCAGGGTGAGTGAGCCCATGAATCAGCAGGGAACACGAGAAGCGGCTGCGTTTCCCATTACACCAACACTGTCAGGTTGTATTATCTGACTGGTTTTGATAGATCTGTTCCTGTTTTACTGAGTTCTAGTGTTAGTTCCAGTAATTACTAATGCAGTTTGATTAGAGTCTCTGTTAGGTAATTTTGACACTTTATCCTCAACATCAGCAGAACTTGCTTCAGCTTTGGAAGTTGAAATGGGGATTTTTCTGTGCCACAGTCCTGTGAGTCTGTGTATCTTCATTCCTAATTGCTTTCTCTGCCAACCCAAATGGCAGCGTACCTGGGGGCTGAGTTTAGACCTCTGTTTGTGTAAGTTTTCATAACTGGCCCTGTATGTTTTTTTCTCTTGGTTGCCAATTACCTGGAGCTGGGATGTCATTTATTTATTTCCTCCTTTACCCTCTCAAAGAAAACAATGGGCAGGTTCTCAGCCTACCTACACAGTGGACAGTAGGTAACATCTCTGTAACAACCAAGTTTGATCTATGTGCTTGGCTAAATGTCTGATCTGCAATACATGTAATAGTTTAAAATTCAATAAATACATTTTTAACAGTTGCTCTGTGAAAGTTGAGTGTTTGCACAAACTGCTGCTCTGCCTTAGGACAACCCTGGGCCAGCCACAACTGTTGAAAACAGTTTTATTTTTATTTTCTCCAAACAACTTTTTTTTTCCCCTCCCTCACACAATAAATAAAAAGTTAACCTCTAAAAAAAAAAAAAAAAAAACAAAAAAAAGGAACAAAACCATACATATGTACATCAGCCACACAGGCATCTTGTGGGGGTGGGGTTGGACTGGAGGGAAGGAGAGAGGTAGGGTGGGACATAAGGCTCCAGGTGGGTTGAAGATGAGGCGTGTTCTGTGCTTGGACCAAAAGCTGCAGCAGTGCTGCACAGGTGAGTGAGACACAGCTCAGATGGAACAGGGCAAATGAATGTTATACAGAGAGCCCAACCTGTGGCACACACTGATTATGAGGTGGAGGGTGGATGGATGGATGGATGGATGGATGGATGGATGGATGATTCCTTGGCCAGCCTCTCCACTCGGCTGCTTCTTTCCTCCACAGCCCAGCCATGTCCCATCCTACTCCTTCCAGAAGAGCAGGGTAGAGAAGGAACTGGACAGAGCAATCCAAAGTCCAGACTGCTACCCCCACACTGTCTTTCTCCTCTTTAAGCCACAGGAGACCAGACATAAGTTTTTGCTGGAACCAGAGATCCACAGAGGCAAGAAAAAGGCATTTAGAACTCCATCTCCCCTTCCCACCCCCCCAGCAATGGGCTCAGCTGGTGGCTGGGTGGGTGCCAGCTCCTGCATCACCTCCCCAGGCCCTAGCAGGGCTGAGGCTGCCTGTGGGCAGGCTGGTGCCAGCACTCTGCTGCCCCAGGGCCCTGCCTGCTCCTCTACTTGATACCCTGTGTAACTGGGTCAGGTGAGCAGCACCCACTGCATGCACCCATCTCTTTAGGCAAGGGGGAAGACCGATGCACGATAAAAACCAGGGTATGCTCCCTTTTCAGCCCAGATGAGCTAGAGGCAGAAATGAGGGGAGGTGTGTTTTGTTTGTTTTTTTTTTTAAATAAAAAAAACCCAAAATAAAGCAGGGATGGAAGGAGATGAAGACCAGGCACTTGAGGAAACCCGGTATGCTTTTTTTTTTCTTTTTCTTCCCCCTTCCCCAAAGAGCCTGGACAATGTCAGGGTTTGTGGCCTTCACAACTTTCGTGCTTTCAAAATGTGAACTCAAAAAGCAAAAAAACCAAGCTGAGGTAAGAATTTTCTCTACGAAAAAAGACATTGAGTCCAGGGTGAGCGGCAGTGTCCGGCACTATTGCTTAACATCAGGGGGCTCCGTGCCCACCTTCCCCCTCCACGCCTGGCACTCTCTGCCTGGCTGGCCTCAGCCTCTGAGCTAACAGCTGGGCGACGTGGTGATGGGGCTGTGCAGGTAAGGGAGGCTGCTGGGAGAGGCATGGACACCGACAGAGACTGGGAAGCTGAAGACAAACTGGGAGGTGGGGGTGGAGGCGGCCTTGCTCCGCTCCCGCAGCGTCCCCGAGGGGCTGACGGCTTCCACCGCACATGAGGTGGCCAACACCTGGGACTCAAACTGCAGCAGCTGCCCCATGAAGCTGAAGTTAGGGGAGATGATGCTCCGGCGTTGCTTGACGAACTCAAAAGCCTCCTCCAGCTTGACACGCTTCTTCATCATCAGGTAGGCCAAGCAGATGGTGGCAGAGCGGGAGATGCCAGCCTGGCAGTGGACTAGGACCCGGCCACAACACTCCTTCACCGAGTCTGGAGGGCAACAGGGAATGAGATGTGAGACCAAACACCCTTACAACAACAACCAGCCCCTTGCCAAACCTGCAGATAGTGGCTGACCTCCCTCCCACCACTGCCCCGCTCCCTTCTGAGGCAAAGGCTCCGGGTCTTTGGGGCAGGAACCTTTCCCCAGATCAAAACAAAGGCAGCTCCTCTGTGCAGGCACTCACCAATATACTCGATGGCCTCCATGAACCAGGAGCTGATGTCAGCTTTGTGGTTATCCTCCACAGGGATACACTTGTACTGGTAGTGCCCCTCGAAGTGGTTGGGGCAGTCTGAGGAGACATTCAGCAGGGCTGTGATGCCCAGAGCATCAAGCATGTCCCGCCGGGCAGCGTGGTAGGCACTGCCAAGGTAGAGGAAAGGAAGGATTTCCACCGGGCCACCCTGTTACAGAGAAAACAACTGCTATGGAGGAGATCAGAGGACAGCAGTGGGCAGGATACATGCTGGTCACCCCGAGCAGTGCAGGAACATGGCACTCAAACCAGGGCACTGAGAAGAGGGAGCAGAAGCTGCCTTTCTGGGCTATTAAACCCATTTCAGCCCTCCCCATTCAGGAACAGGCAGTTGTGGTTGACAGGATTTGGAACCCCATAGGGCACGAACACCCTGGGATCAAGAGGACCACTCTGCTCTTCCATGAGAGGAAAGGAAGCAGGGCTCTGCCTCTGCAAGCCTCAGCTGAGGGGGCACAGAGAGACTCCTGCAAGACCAGGGTACAGTGCTGGAGAGGCCAAAATAGCCAAGTGAGGCCAATATAGCCAAGTGCTGGGCTTCTAGATGTACCTGATCATGGAGGGGGGTCCCACAGGAACTGCAGCCCAAATCCAGGGGCTCGGCGCTGGTGGGGGGTGACACATTGCTCAGGGACTTGGTTTTTGCACAAAATTCAGGGTACTCCGAGGAGAAACGCTCATAACCCCCTGCAAAAAAAGAGAGTCGGGAAGCGTTATCCCAGGCTGTGTTCACAGCACTGCAGAACAGCAGCTGGAGCTGGCACATCTCACTGTGCCCTTCACCACTAGATGATGCTACAGTGATGGAGAGAGCTCTGCTGCCCCAGGATGAGCAGCCAGGCTCCTGGTAGCGATGGGGGGTGAAGCCCTAAGGCCCCACTGCTCCCTTGGAGCAAGACCCCCAAGAGCTCTGCAATGCTCTTGGCTGCCTGATGTCCCTGATCCAGGGTTTAGTCCCCTGCGTGCCATCAGTCAAGACCCCAGGTGGAGGCCGAAGTGACTCTCAGAGATGATGAAGGGAAGATTTGCTGCCAAGCTTTGTTTTGGCTCTCAGGCCAAAAACTTCTGCATTCCCAGCTTTCCCAGACAGAGCATCCTCCCACAAAGCACAGGGAATTCTCCCACTTTTCCAGCCTGACTCTCCAGTCCAGAGCTCCCACAAGAACAGGCCATGGACACCCTAGCACTGGCCGGGTACAGTGAAGCTAACCCCACAGCAAAGGTGCTCTCCAGAGAGATGGATATGCACACAAGCTGAACATGAGGGTGAGCATCCTCTGAAAGAGCACCTTGCTCCTTTGATGTGCTGCTAAGGGGATAAGAAAAGGGGACCTCGTGTCTCCCTAGTGGCATGCAAAACGAGCAAACCCCATCGACTTCCAAGGACAGGGAAACTGTAGAGCTGGCTACGAACAAATACTTCTGGTGAGATTTCCTTCTCTCATTCAGAACAGACCAACAACCCTGACATCCTTACAGAGTCTGACTTTGAATCTTAAAACAAATGGAAATCAGGTATTTTACCATCACCACAGACAGGAGTCTGGCTCGACCAAGCCCTGACTCCCAGGGTAGCTTCTGAACACTCACCCCAACAGCAGGGCCAGTGCCTGAAGATTTGAGCTTATCCATTCAGCAGTACACATATTCCTTATCCACCCTTAGCTCTGAGGCTGCCCTGAACAATGCTGGATGTTCAACAGACCAGTGGGTGCAAATGTCTCCAGCCAAGCAGCCCAGGCACCCCTGGGCAGCTAGAGACCAGCACTGCTAGCATCCCAGTGTCCTTTATGGTTTCCTTCTCCTTCACCAGGAAGGGCTCTGGTACCTTACAGCAGAAACATGCATATGCATCACTGAATTTGTGCTGTCCCTCCCATACCAGCAGGACAGTTTGCAGAGGCTGGGTTTCCAGGGCCTGACAACCCATTGCAGTTCTACTGCAAGATTTGATTTGGAGAAGCACCCAAAACCAAGTGCTCTTGTGAGACATCTTTAGGAGGTCTGATCTGAAAATCCCTGGATCTACACATCCCTCCTGAGAGGGAAAAGCTGACCAGGATGATGTGGAAATGGGCTCCATGATTGGAAAGGCAAAGTGACCCTTTCAAGCAGTCGATGGTGCTTCTCTTCCACGCATCTCACCAAATCTCGCACCCATTCAGCCAAGCACCACATCCAGTGGCTTCATCCAGTGGTGTGCAGACCCTGGCTGAGCATTCAGGCCTTGCCAGCACAGAAACCACACTGTGCAGGTGCCCATCAAGCAACACCTATCCGGGCCATCTCCTAGGGAGCCGGGCAGCAGCCTGAGCTCCACAAAACAGAGCTGGGTCTTCACCATCACCTGCACCCAACTAATGTGCATTTGGACAGGCACAGTGCTGGCTTAGTGTGGCTCTTGTGAAATCACACTGAGCTCGATGGTTCTAAGAGATCTGTGGGAAGCAAGGAATATGTCCCCCGTGACAAGACTGAGTCTCTAGGAGCCCATTCCTTCAAAAGAAAAGATTGGGAACCCAAAGCAACCTCCCACAGGAACCGCGGGGGCACCAGAAGCCCTCGGATGACAAAGGTCACCCTTGAAGCCCAGCAGCTTTTCCTGCCACACGCACAGCTCCCCCAGCACTACAACTGCTGATGGCAAAGGATCCGAAATCACATTCCCGAGAGAGCCCTTGCTGTGCAGGCACTCCCGCAGCAGCACATCGTATCACATCCTCTGAACAGCTCCTGCTGCTTTTACTGCAACTAGTACAGCAGAAGTGCCAGCCCCTCCATCTACCAAGCCTCTTAATGGATTTGCTACTCCGCATACACATCCTCCCTCACCCCTGCTGTAAGTAAACCAAGGAATAAATTAATTCTCAGGCTGTAAACAAGAAAGAAAAAAACCCCACAGAGCTCATCCAGGGAACGCAGCTGAGCATCCCCCTCCCCTAAACCATCTCACGGTAATTTTAAGCATCTCCTTTAACACACACCGGTCTGGAGAGCATGGGGGGGGCGGGGGGGAAAGTGTAAAGCCCCTGTTGCCGCTGAAGGGAGCACAGGGACAGCCCGGGGACTTCTGCCCACTCAAAGGGACACCGGTGTGGCACCTGGTGCTTGGTTCCTTACAAACACCTTCCCTGCAGCGCGGGGCTGAGCATGCACTAAAACAGGGCAACCAGGCTGGTGAAGGGACTCGAGCACAGGCCCTATGAAGAGAGACTGAGAGAGCTGGGGGTGTTCAGCCTGAAGAAGAGGAGGCTCAGGGGAGACCTCATCGCTCTCTACAACTCCCTGAAAGGAGGCTGGAGCCAGGGGGGGGTTGGGCTCTTTTCCCAGACGACTTTCAACAAGACAAGAGGACACAGTCTTAATTGTGTCAGGGGAGGTTTAGGTTAGATATTAGAAAGAATTTCTTCACAGAGAGGGTGATCAGGCAATGGAATGGTCTGCCCGGTGAGGTGGTAGATTCTCCGTCCCTGGAGACATTTAAAAAAAGACTGGATGTGGCACTCAGTGCCATGGTCTAGCAACTGCTCCGGTGGGTCAAGGGTTGGACTTGATGATCTCTGAGGTCCCTTCCAACCCGGCTAATTCTATGATTCTATGAAACAACGAGGAGGGATTCCCCACCCGCACCCCCTGCTTCCATCTGCAGGAAGCCTGTGCACCTTGCCCCTCGAGGGTCTGTGTGTCAGCCCCCCCCCTCCCCACCTCCATCGGCTGGGTCCCGAGCCGGTACCGGCTCTTAGCCCACACCCTCCCATCCGCAGGGGGCTGGGACACCGCCTTCTCCCGGGCCACCCGGCGGGGGGGGGTGACTATCCCAGCACCGCACCTCCGAGCTCACCCCCCGGCCTCCAGAAAGGCAGCAGCCCCCCCAAGCCCACCCCCAGCCTCACCGCCTCACAGCCGGTGTGCGGGACGCCGGGAGAGCTCCGGAAAGGGGGGAAGGGGGGGGGGGGGGGGGAGGAAGGAAAGCGGGACGAGGCTGCCCGACACCGGGTCACACCGGGACCCTCCCCCCTTCGGCACACGCACACACACGCACACACACGCACACACACACGCACACACACGGTACCTGCCAGGAGGCGGATGTCGGCGCGCGCCGTGTCGCGACGGAGCGCGCGCACCACCAGCGCCACGGTGCTGTCGTCCCGCAGGGCCTCGGCCCGGGGGCTCCGCTCGTCATAGACCACCACGGCGGCGTAAAGCCCCGCACGCAGCCGAGCCCGCACCTCCCCCTCGGCCGGGAGGATCTGCTCTAAGCTCACCGCCCCTTTGGCCCTCCGCCGCACGATCGTGTTGCACCGCACGTTGAGGGCCCCGCGGATGTGCCCGGCGCTGTGAGCCAGGAAAGGGCGGCAATCCAACACCAGGCACCGCCCGGGGCTACCGGGACCACCGGACTCCTCCCGGCACACCAGGCGCCGAAGCGCGCTGCCCTCCATCTCCCGCAGCCCCTCGGCGGCCACCATGGCGGGCGGGGGTGGTGGATGATGGTGATGGTGGTGGAGGAAGAGGAGGAGGGGGGCGGCGGCGGAGCCCAGAGCCCTGCGCCCGGTGTGGCTGCCGGTACCGCTCCCGCACCCCCGCCAGCTCGGCGGAGCCTTTACTACCCGCTCCCGCCCCCCGCCCCGCCCCGCCCATTCATCCCGCGCCGCGGCCCCGCATGAATGGATGGGAAGGGAAAGGCGGGAGCGGGCGACGTCACCGCCTCCATTCACAAAAAAAAAAAATAAAAAAAAATAAAAAAAAATCCGTCCTCCATGTTCTGCCGGGTTGGTGAATGAATGGGGAGAGCGGCGCCGCCGCGCCGGTGTCACCGCCAGGCAGCCCTCCTGGGTGTCACCGTCACCGCCACCACCTGGGAACCCCCCGGGCACACACAGGTACGCGTGCCTGTACCGCACCGCCGGGCACACAGGTACCCGCACACACCCGCACACGCACACAATAAGGCGGGGAGGGGGAGGGAGGGGAGAAAACACAACCAAAAAGCGTGTCGGTCGCGGTAAGGACAAAGAGGTCACGCACCAACTACAAGATAACCAGGCTCAGCCTGGAAAATATTGTCAATCGAAATCCGAGTAAGGTAATGAGAAATACGAATAAATGTCAAAAACACCCCCTCCCCCCCCCCCGCCCCCTCTCTATTTTGCTGGGCTCATCTTGGCTCCTGGATTTGCTGCCTCCTCTCGTCTGAGCAGCTCAGAGGGACGGGGAGAGGGATTTTGGTCAGTTTAGCACATTTTTCCCCACCGCTCCTTCTTGCTCAGGTTCTTCTGCCCTAGGCTGGGCTCCTGCCAGAAAATTTGCTCCAGTGTGGGCTTCTCTCCACACACAGGCTCAGGCTGCACACATTCCCCTCCCTGCTTTTGTCCCTCTCTGCTCTGTCCCCCGTTCTGGGCTGCTATGGCAGGAGACATGAAGCAGGGCCCGCTGAGAGCTCTGCAGGATCCCTCTGACTACATCGCTGCCGCTGCCACATTTTCCCTGGAAGAAAATGACAGCTCAATAACTGCAGAGTCTTAAAAATCACCCCAGCACTCTGTCTGGGAGGAAGCCCCGTGGAAGGCTTTCTGATTCAATTCCTCAAATGCAGGAACACTATTTTTGGCTAAAAGCCAGAGGAGCGAATTCACAGCCCTGAAGTGACCCCAAAAGGATCTCTCCATAGCCACCACCTAAACACCAAGTAGTTATTTCATCCAGAAGTCCCCTTCTGGGCTGCTTTCCAACTAAGGCAGTGCCACAAACCCCAACACCAGCAGCAGTGCTCAGGGCACGTCCTACAAAGAGGCACTTGCCAGTCCCAGGTGGTTCTGCTCCAGAGACCTGACTGCCCTCAGCTACACCGGTGTGGACCTGGACATGATGTGAAGTTAAGGACAACCAGGCTGGTGAAGGGACTCCAGCACAGACCCTATGAGGAGAGGCTGAGGGAGCTGGGGGTGTTCAGCCTGGAGAAGAGGAGGCTCAGGGGAGACCTCATCGCTCTGTATAACTACCTGAAGGGAGGTTGGAGCCAGGGGGGGGGTTGGGCTCTTTTCCCAAGCAACTTTCAACAAGACAAGAGGACATGGTTTTAAGTTGTGCCAGGGGAAGTTTAGGTTGGATATTAGAAAGAATTTCTTCACGGAGAGGGTGGTCAGACATTGGAATGGACTTTCCAGTGAAGTGGTGGACTCTCCGTCCCTGGAGATATTTAAAAAGAGACTGGATGTGGCACTCAGTGCCATAGTCTAGCAACTGCAGCAGTGGGTCAAGGGTTGGACATGATGATCTCTAAGGTCCCTTCCAACCCAGACAATTCTATGATTCTATGAAGGACCCAGTGGTTATCCGAGGCCATCTGCCACGCTGCTCTCCACAGAGGGCAGCATTTGGACAGGCAGCATTTGGACAGGCAGCTTGACTTCCCCTGCCCTGCATGCCCAGTAGCTGTTTATTGGGGCAAGGCAGGGTAACACCTTGGTGTGCGTGCCTGCCTGGGAGGAATCCAACCTGCCAGGCACTTGCAAGGCCTACAGCTGGTGGGTGACAGAATTCTGAGTCCCACCACGGCCCCTCCCTTTCGCTCTGCTCTCTGTCAGCTGCCAGATTCTTCCCTCCATCTACATCAGCCTGGGCTTTGCACCCCTGGCTTTTGTGTGCTGTGCCAGCCCTCCACCTGCTAAGCTGACTCAGATTAGCTACGGGGGAAACATAACTGCTCTTTGTGTAATACAGTGTATTATACATGTATGTGGGACTGTTGCCTAATACAGCAGGGGTGAAAGACTAATTTTCTCCCCCTCCTACCTGTATCAAACACACAGAAAGAAGAAATCCGTTTCTACAGAAGTAAAGCAGACCCCAGCTCACCAGCGACTTGCCAGGAACATGCCTTGCCTGCTTCCTCTAGAAAAAGTTTTCAAAGACCAAAAAGCTCATATGGAAAATCTGATTTCAAACTAATTAAAAATTGCGCTCTTGTAGCAATGCTGTTGGACCATGAAAAATGTCTTAGGAAGCTCTATGTAAGAGCTGATGCCAAAGTATGCAGTTTTCTTTGCTCCTCTTGGGCAGCAGAGGTTGGCCACCACCATGTGATGAACCAGCCTTCTGCCTTCATTATCCCTCTTGCACTATTCACTCCAGCTTTTACACTCAAATAGGATGACCAAAGGCACAGAAAATTTGTCTATAGAGGCAAGGCCTGACATCCTAATGTTTTCCCTTTCTGCTCCATGGTTTAGCAGTCAGGGCAAACCAAAAACTAGCGAACAGAATTGCTCTGTCTTACCACCATCCACCCTTCCAAAGGAAGATAAAAGGGGAATAATGAAGAGAAACTGAAAGGCTGTAAATTAAAACTGAAAAAAGTTTACTAGAACAGGGGAAGGGCAGTAACACATGGGTTAAGGCACAAATTTATACAAATATACCAAACCCTATCACAGTGATGGCAGGGAGAGGTGCCTGAGGGACCCTTATGGAAGGGCTGACACAGGAGAGAGCTCCACAGCTCTTTCCAGCACCCAATGGATGTGGGTTCTGAAGAGCACGTGGCAAGATGATGGTAAAACAGGGATTCTCCAAGGCCTCGGGGTGCAGCCAAAGCAGCAGGGAAGAAAGGATCAGGAAAAGGGTTCCAGGTTCTGCTCCTCCTGGCTTTTGTAGAGTGTGGGCAGGAAATGGGAGGGAATACTGAGCCCTCTGTGTTACTCCCCTCTCGGATCCCTCGGGGTACTAAAGGCCTTTTTATTAGGTCCTCATATTGGTATAAAAAATTAGCCTGCTCCTCTCAAACCACACGTGTGACTGTGACAAACTGGTCTGAGGTGGGAGAAGAAGGCAACATTGTCATGGGTACAGGAGTGGGGATTTGAGCTGCTGTCCCTGGGTTCTGCACAGGCATTGATGAAGGATATTATTTCAGCATGGCTCATGGATGGAAATGTGTCCATCTGATGGAGATTTCCAAGGGTTTTCACCCGTGTGCTTGAACACTCCTCTTCTTCTTGTGCATCCCTTCCTTGCTGTCTTTGTGGAGGTGGCAGGTTCTGGACTCTTTCTTCCTGGAAAATAAACTGCACCCAGCCAGGCTACACACCTACTCCAGCTGTTTTTATGGCTGTGTTCCTGTCTGGTCACCTCTGGGGCTGATACTGCGGTGGCATGGCATGAGGAAATTGAACCCTATGATGAGAGTGCCCAAATTTGACCAAGTCAGGATCCACAGCCAGAGGAAAACAGAGAACTCCCTTCCCATGGTTAACTAAAAAGGAAACCTAGGTAACTTTGTGTGTGGACAGAAAGGTTTTTTTGTGGGACAACCAAGAACCACTAGAAATGCTTGTAAGGCAGAAGCAGCACATTTACCCGGGATGGAGGGGCAGAGAGGGCAAGAAAGGACTGGGGAAAGGGGGAAGGATGGGAGAAAGATGTACAGCTTCATGTCTTGACTTTACAAACCTAGAGAAGTGTGAAAGCAAATCCTGGTCTGTCAAACAGCACCCAAACAGCGCAGACTGAAATGTATCCTGCTGGAAAACAAAACAAAACAAAACAAAAAAAAAAAAAACCAAAAAAAAAAAAAACCCAAACAAAAGAAAAAAGAAAGAGCAGGATGCATTCATTTCCTTCGCAACAGACAAATAATTGTCTTTCACAGAGCCCTGGCCAGAAGCGGCAATTGTGGAAGGAGGTTGCAGGGAAATTACTTGTCAAAGGAGGCGCATATTTGGATGATTAAATGTCAATATGTGCCTTGAATTAAGGAAAAGGAATTTACACCTCATTTTGCCGTGGCAGCAAAAAACAAATTAGAGCCAGGCTGTAAATTTGCCAGCCAATAGACACCAATTTATTTGGTTATCTAGAGGCTTTTCCTTCCTAGAGAAATGCTGAAGCATGAGTCCCCTTGGGTGGGCAATGGCTGCTGCGGGCAGCTGGTAAACTGCTGAGCTCAGCCATCCCTCTGGGCTCCTCCAGACTTTTCTGGCTCTATTCCACCTGGCTCCTGGCCCCAGCACACACATGTGGGGTCTTGGCATGCTGTGTCACGTCACAGGTCCCAGCTCCCCGGCAGATGTGCTTGCCTCTGTGCCACCTGGGCTGGAACACAAGCCAGGATTTTGTCATGCTGGAGTTTTCCCAAGAGCTTTATTCCCTCAGTCCTCCTGGTCAGACTGTCAGCCTGCTGTACAGCTGCAGATGGACAAAGCACAGGGGCTGTATCCCTGGTACTTTGGGCACGTGGCAGAGGTTGCAGTGTAAGGATGCTGCCACCTTCCCTCAGCAGCTCCCAGCGGTTAGCAGAGGGGGTGAGTGATTTGCCCTGGCATGCGTGGGAAGCCTTTGGCAGGAAGGAAAGGCAGAATCAAGGCCTTAACGACTCATAAGTCTGTGCTTATACACAAAGCCCATCCCTAATGAAGTGCCACGGGGTCTCTTCTGTCCCCATGCAGCACCTTAGGGTGCTCCTTCCATGCCATCTCTCTTTCTCACAGCTTTCCAGGCTGGGGAAAGCATCCTCCCATTTGCAAAGGGCGGTGTGGCAGTGAAAGAGTTAACAGAGTCATGTTAATAAATTCGGTCTCTCTTTTCCTCTAGGGCATACTTGCATATTAATGGAGGGGAATTGTAACAAACCTGTCTAGGGAGGCTAAAGGGAATATTATGCAAGGTTGGCTGAGAAGGTGGAGGATGGGAAAATGTTCATTTCCAGTGCTTTCCAACACCTCAGCTGCAAAAGCAGGTGAGCAACCCGAGCTCCTGGCAGCGCCTTGCATAGAGTGGGTCCCCCTGGGAGTGAATGGGGTACCTGGAAGAAGGTAGCTACCCCGACCTTCCTGCACCTTTCCTTGGCTGGCTTCTCGTGGCTAAGCTTCACATTGCCTCAGACGTGCTTTTATTTTAAACCCAGGGCTATGAGAGCAGATTGCAGCACACGTGTCCCAGATCATCACCCTGTCCTCCAAGGCATCTGGATTAAGTGCAGCTCTTGGTGGGGTGTCAACAGACAGCTCATCCCCAACTTGTTTTCAGCAGAGGACCTCTCAGGGCTTTTCAGCACGGTGCTTGGTGAAGGGGGAGCCAGGGAAGGGGATTTGACCCAGGCTGGGCTGAGGCATCCCTCCCTTTCCCATCCCTGCTCCTTCACACCAGGCTGCAAGTAGCTGTAGCACATGTTTGAACCCTGCCACAATCTTTGGTGCCTCAAGCCCTACAGCCTGGCACACCAGCCTGAAAGCCTCTGACAGCACATGAAAAATGCCAGGAGCTTTGCCAGGTCAGCTTCTCTGCTTTCTGCTGAGGAATCCATTTATAATCCCCACTCCAATGAACTGCCCTACAGATTTTATCTCAAGAAGGAGAAATAATCTGTTGCTTTTGCCCTGCAATAGCAGATAGAGTGAGGGTTTATAGTCATGAGGAAATCAGCTACAAATCACTAGATGGGACACTAATCACTGGCCCCCTGCTCTGACCTAGATTAGGGAATGGATAAAGCAGCCTTTATTCCTGAAAGCAGAGCATCTCTTCTTCAAAACAGCAATGGGATGCTCCATGTACCCCAGTAGCTGCAGCTGTTTTGTGCCCACACAAATGTGACCAGGGCACGACACAATCAAATTAGCAGGATGCAAAGTGGCCCAAGCCATTTTCTGCTGGAGGTTTGGTTTCCTCTCTCTCTGTCTCTCCACCCCTTTGCCTCATCTCTGCCTGTGAAGGTCAATGTGGCTCCAACCACACCAGGTGAGAAATGTGAGTTCTGATCCAGAGCAGACAGTCAACAGGAGCAGGATTTTAAGAGGATACATGGCTTCTGATAGATGGTTAGCTCAGGGGGTAACTTAGGGCTGGTGTTGGTGGGGTGGGGTGCTCTTCAACAGGCCTGTGGAAGCAGAGAGGCTCCATCCCTAAAATCCCCTTGCTGTTTCTTTTTGACCCATTTGATTTCAGGGTCAAGGTGAAGGGGGAAAAAAAGCTGCAGGATTTGGAGGGAAGTTGTTGGAAGCATTCCTCAGGACTGCATGGGTAAGGGCCTGAGGATCTGATGCACTGCTCCATCTTAGAAGGGCTTAAGGAGCTCATTAGTCCCACAGATGTGGTAGACTTGTCCCTCAATATCACCAGAGATCATCCCTGATATGGGGCCCAGCAGGGGCAGAGCCAGAGTGGCTGTCACAGGGCCAAGCATCTTCCAGCACGTGGTTACATGCGAGTGGTACCCAGTGGGATGCAGAGTCATTGCTGAGTGTTTCTACAGCCTGAGCACACAAGGGCAAACCACGCTGGTAAGCTGCTTCCTGACATAAGACTCTGCATGAGATCTCCTTGACATTTTGTCATTTTTGATACAACTCTGGTGCTGTGGCGGCTGTCAGACCTCATCAGTACCCTATGCCCATGTTCTCTAGTCTCCTGCTTTCTCCAAAAGCCCTGAAGCTTTCCTCATTCCAGGTGTCAGGATACATACGGTCTGTGATCATGTTCTCACAGCCACAGACAATACAGCAGATGTGTAAGTGAGGTGGATAAAAAAAAGCACACCGGTCCTTTAACACCAAAACTTAATTGCCATGGGGATTAGACTAATACCTTTGGCTGCAGGAGTTGGGGATGCAGCAGAATGAATCTGGGGGAGCAAATCAATCCCCTCCTCTCAGCTTGCTGTGAGACAATCTCAGTGTAAGGGATCAGCTTTGGAAACTAGATTGAAGCCAGTAAGGGTTACAGTATTTTAACCTTTAACATAACCTGTAACGTTTTGCCTCAATGCCACACTGGATCCCATGTGGTTGTGAAGGTCTGAAAGAGTCCTGAAAGCTCTCAGCCCCAGTGCAGTATTTATTTGCAGAGCCTCGCAGCTGCCTTCTTTGGGGAGATGGCTGTTTGCAAGTTGAAAGAGAAATGCCTCACTTGAATTTCCCAGTGTTTGGTTAAGCATCCAGCCCCAGTGATAGGATTGAAGCTGAGCTTTGAATGACGTTTTTTGCTAGGAAGAAAGGGCTGGGGAAGAGACATTTCTCCCTTGGGCTTAAGATCATAAATAAGGCAGTGTTATGTAAGTGTGACTATAACCTATTTATACATCGTGTCAGACTCATACAGTCTGGCTGTGAATGACAAATCTCCTGCTAATTTCTATGGATATAGCAGTGGCCCCTAGCTGAGTTTTGAAACCTCAGTGGAAATGCATGTTGTTCTGTGTCAGCAGTAACTGGGACTCCCTCTCCAAGTTATACTGAGGGAGGGGTGACTTAGGTCTGGCATTTCTTCTCGTACAAGCACGGTGGGTGCAACTGGCTTCAGGCAGCTCCTTTGCATCCATTCATGATCCCAAGGCCCAAATGGCAGGCACCAGGGGGGAGGTGGAAATCTGCTGCCTTTCCTGGGACAAACCTGGGCTCTTGTTCCTCAGACAGGAGCTGGGGTCCTTAGAGGTTCTTCCAGCAGGACTATGCCAGCAGCACTTTGGCCTGATAGGAGGCATGGAGATGCTGAGCATACATCTGGGTGTCAGGACATGGGAACCAGAGGTGGCAGCTAAAAAGATCAAACGAACATCAGGAGCACCTGCTCCTGTGCTGTGTTAACCAGGGGAAAGCCTCTCTGCAGGACCCTGTGCGTGTTCATCCTTACTGAACACACTTATCCTCTTTCCCTGTACCTGTCCCCAGCATTAGTGCTTCTCAGTTTAAAGTAGTTAAGCAGGGTGGTTTAAACCAAAAATGGCCACACTAGGCTGATACAGCCTGAGCTGTGTGGGTCTGTCTTGGTTAGCGTGGCCTGATGCCTGCTTGGAATCAAGATAATAGCTACTATATATAAAAATATCAAAGGAAGATTCAAACCCAGAAGTGACTCCTGAGGCACAGGGAAATAGCCATCATAACTGTGGCCAGACAAGTCTCCAAATCAACTTTGAGTTTAAAGCCAGAGCTTTTTCTTCTCCATCACCTCCCAGTCTGGGCTCTGCTTTGAGCAGTGTCTCAGCGTGGCAAAAAATTGCACATCACTGCTTCTCCTGGGGTCTCTCTTGTGGCCCCTGTGCCAGCAGCTGTGATCCCCAGTGACCTGAGCACTGCAGCCATCCACAGGGGGCCCTGGCAGGAGGAGGAGAAAGTCTGAAATCCCTGTGGAGCTCCTCTGTGTCTCCAGCTAATCTTCCTTCCCTGCTTCACGGATGATCTCAGCTCCCGCTGCGGCCTGATCACACGGATCTGGAGGGCACACATGGCCCTGGCTTGTCATGCCCTGCTGTGCCCCTGATGGAGATGAAGCAGCCAGAGGGTCAAGTGTGGATGGCCCAGGGGGTCCGAAGCAATCACAGCTGCCGTGATGTTTTCCCAGACACCCCCAGCAGAGCCCTGTGACTGATTCACCTCCTGCCTTGGTGCATCAGGCATTGACTCACACCCAGACTGCGTCAGATGGTTGTATACGTGAAGGGCTTCATGGACTTTGCCCCAAGTATCTCCACTGAACTTTGAAGCTGGACCTTCTTCAGAGGGGGAGGAGGATGGGAGACCTTTGCTGGTGATGGTGTGTGCCTCCTCAGGAATGTGAAACTGGGATGGACAACTCTCCCAGCCTCCCTGGATTTGCTTCTCAGTGATTCCCTGTGCCAGCATGAGGTCTCTCTCACAACAAGAGACCTGACCTGAGAAAGGCCTGATCCTGCTGCCTTTGCAGTCATGACAAAAACTTTGGTAGGCCCAGAAGGAAGCAGCAGAGATCTCAGGCTTTTTAGGCTACTGCCAAACATACTCTGGTGGCTGAAGACAAGATCTGCAGCAGTTGGCATGCAGATAGATAGGCACATGCCACCAACTGGCTGGCGAGAGCTTGTGCCCTTGAAAAACCTCTCCCAGGAGCTCATGCTTTCTGCATTCTGCTTTGCCCAGTAAGTTCATTTAAGGGAAGGGAAAACCCTTCAGAGAAAAGAAAACACTCTGACAGAATCCTTGATGTCCAGACCATCCAGAGCCCATCACTGATCCGGTGATTCTCCCTGAGCAGCTGCCACGAATCTGGATGGATTATCCCCAGGTACAGCGGTGAGCACCAGAAGCACTGGCTCAGCAGAAACTAGGGGACAAAACAATAGGCAGTACCAGAGTAAGAACAGTAAAACCTATGTGCTAAATAGATGCATTTGGTAGATATCCTGACCTGTCCAACAGCACTGGGAGCACTAAAAGGATTTTTGTACTCCAGCCAGAATATAGAGATGTCAAAAATCCAACCATTTCAATGACCCAGCTGAAAGTGAAGCTAACCAGCTTCAGGCACCTTGGAAGAAGTGTGAATGCAGGTGAGCCAGCCAGCACATCCCAGCTTACTCTTCCTATCTCTTGCTGTGTGCCTGAGGGACTTCCTGAGCCAGTGCTGGGATCTGTGCCTCTAATAACCCCTATTAGGCTTTTTCTCCATGAATAGGCCTGCATGCTATTTGAACTCATGCAAATGTTGAGCATCCGCAGCATCCTTGCAACAAGGAGTTCCACCACTTCATTATTCCAAAGCCACTTCCTTGGGACTTCTCTGAACCTACCACCTCCTTGTTTCACTGCTCCTCCCCATTTCTGTCCTGGGAGAGACAAGTCATTTCAAACTCATCTCCCCCCCAGCTATGGGAGGAGAAGAAATGGCATCCTACTTGCTGCTTTATTCGAGGGACTAACAGTGTTGCCATAAGTAAACTGATAAGAGCAAAGTGCCCAACTAATTTAGGAGAATAGTGCTCATATTGCGTCTTATATACTTTATCACATGAAAGACAGAGACAGGTTTCTACTCAGCATTTGTAGACTGCTCTTCACCATCAAGATTCACTATATCATGTTGTCAGAACATCGTCTTCTGAGAATGACACCATATAGCACCATACTCCTCTCATTGGGATGCAAATAATTTAGGAAAGTCTTTCTATGAGGCTCCCCAGGTTGCTGGTTATTCAAACCTTCTCTCAAGCTCAGTGAGCTCGTGTTGTGTAACACAATTAGCAGAAAGGAAGTTGTGTTCTTGCAGCCTTTGGCATGACATGGGGGCCCCTCGTGCACTCATGCTGATCTGTGCTGCCAGCACATGCTCACCAGCCATTGATAATCATAGAATCACAGAGTTGGGAGGGACCTTAAAGCTCATCCAGTTCCAACCCCCCTGCATGGGCAGGGACACCTCCCACTCGATCAGACTGCTCAAGGCTCCATCCAACCTGGCCTTGAACACTTCCAGGGATGGGGCATCCACAACCTCCTTGGGCAGCCTGTGCTGCCTCTACCACCCTCACAGTGAAAAATGTCTTCCTAATGTCTAATCTAAATCTCCCCTCTTCCAGTTTAAAGCCATTTCCCCCCATCCTATCCAACATGCCCTATCCAACAAACACCTCTGAAGGCAAAGGGGAATGAACAGACAGACTCAAGCAAGCTTTGCACAGGAGGAAAGATGTATGGGTGGGAGAAGTTATGTATGGATATAGCAGTGGTCCCTAGTTGAGCAGGCACACAAATATGTACATCAGGTCTGGGGGTTGTTCTCGTCTGCTTTCAGCATCGCTGCCCTAAGTCCCCAGTACACAGCTCCAGTGACACAAGGCCATCTGGTACACCATGACAGCTGGCAGCTAGCAGAGGCCAGCACAGCCTGTCTCTGCTGGAGCCACTGTATCACCAGACTTGCTAAGAAAAGCAATTTCAGCCATGCCAGATGAAATCCACCTGCTGTCCCGGTCAGAGGCAGGGGGAGTGTGGGCACTACAGCACTGGGCTCTCCCAACCTTCACGCCACATCCCTCCTGTGCTGCCAGACAGTAAGGTCCCAGGGCAGGGGAAGTCCCCAGCAATGGTTCTTTTCACACCTCCATTTTAGCAAGGAGAAGCTACGGTAGGGCTGTTCTCCTTGGGTGGGCTTTCCTTGGGTTTTTTTTATTTTTTTCATTTTATTTTGACAACTGAAGAATTTTTGTCTCTCTTTCAGTATCCTCGGTGTGACCATTACTCAGTGGCTGAGCATGGTGAGTAATGGTGCTGGGCATGAGGAAAGACTGACATAGGAATACACAGCAAGGAGGAGGAAAGGGTGCAGGCAGTGTGGTCCCACAGGCTCTCCAAAGGTCAGAGCAATGGTGACAAAGTGCACAAAAAAGGAACCAAAAGAAAAAAATGGGAACTGCCAGCCCTCTGCTGGGCATCCCCTGGGGAAGGTGTGCAAGGCCAAGTCCCCAGAGCATGTTATCCACCCATGTGGGGCCCACTGGTGACTGAGGCCCTCACAGCTGACTGCTCCAGACCTTCTCTACCACCTCTGGAAGCCTTTTTGGGAGGCACTGCCCTTGCTAGTGCCACAAACTTGAACCCCATCTGCCTGGTGCTGATCCCCCACACCTTGCTGCAAGGGCAGAGGGGTTATCTGTAATCACAGGGATCCCCTGGGGCTGACCACCTCCTTCTCAATATTGGCTTGGCCTCCTCTTGCAGAGAAGGGACCTGGCATCCCTTCTGGGAAAGCCATGTTATGATGCTGCCTTTGGAGCATCCTACAGCTTCTTAGCCTCCTCAGGGCTTTCCTGAATAGAGGAAAACCTGGCTGGTGGGCTTGCCCAGGTCTGAATGCACTGCTTGTAGAACTATAATTTCAAATGTTGCCTTAAAAAAATGGACAGATGCTTATTTAACTGAAATAGCCTTTTGACTGTACCAACAGAAACAGGGGCTCACAGGAATTTGTGGGGGGGAGGGATGGGACTATCTGCCAGCATCAGTGATGCCACCAGGAGGCTTTGCTTGAAGAAGAAAAACTGAGACAATTTACCAAGAAGTAAGGACCTCAGTGAGGTTACATCCACATAAAAGGAAGCTCATGAATCAGGATTAGTGCCTGGGATCTCCCACCAAGGTCAGAGCCAGTGGTGCAATTGCAGCCCATGGGGGTCCCTGTATCCCCCTTGTACCATGTGCTGGTTTCAGTTCCACCCAAAACTCCTCCTGGGCTTAAGTGTGTGGTATGAGACAGAAGAGGAGGGGAAAATTTCCAAGGGTTTTTCAGAGCTGTTAATTGTGTTTGTTTGGCCTTGTAAAAGATCACTTCATCTTCAAGGAAAATTTCTTCAGACAGTTCTGTAAACTGTTTTGCAATAAAGTTTGAGGACCACAACAGTATCTCTCCTGATGACCTCTTGGGCTAAGGGAAAACCTTCCTGACTTTCCCTCCTTGTGTTTGGAGAGCAAATTGGCAGGGATGTGCTTTTTCTCCCTTGCATGAGGGTTGGCCTTCCTCTTTCTGTGTGCTTACGAAAAACTGCAAAGGTCTCAGGACAAACCTGAGCTTTCTGATTCTCATCAAACCTGTTGTGATAATTTTCACTCTCCTCTTCATCTATTACATATGTCCTTGTCACCTTGTCTGCTGGAAAGCTGAGGAAACCTACCCTGCATCACTGAGATGTCCCATCTCATCCTATCCTGTCCTGTCCATCAGGAAAGGGTAATGGGGAAAAAGTCAATTTCTTATGTCACATATTCTTTTTTTCTGAACTTCCTTGATTGAGCCTGTTGGGATTAAAAATCTATGCACTGGGGACCATAAAGAGCCTGGAAACAGCAAAACCATCAGTGCAGAGCACCCTTCCTCCAGTAAAGTGCAACCAGGGCATACAGCAAGCACTGATGTGCATGTGCCTGTGGCTGAGATGAACCAGCGGTTTAGCTGTACACATGAATTTTTGCCACAGTCTTACTGATTTGATGCTGAGTATTTTGGGGCACATATATGCCTAAGCATTGCCAGTGTCTGATGCATGGGGAGCAAAGGCACAGATTGGTTTTGTAATAGCTCATTTCCTTTTCCCTGACACAGAAGAAATTTGTCTTGCATTAGTGTTGTTTCCTACCCACTTGGAAAGGAAGAAGTGGGTGGTGGCCACATCCCCTTCTCTGAAGGCTGTCCCTGGTGAGAGGGGCCCTGGAGCTGGAAGGGAGGGAGTGGAGGAGGCTCACTTCACCACGGCATCCTCTCAAAGCATCTCAGACTCAGCTTTTTACCTGCCCATCACACAGACAAGGGTCAAGTGTTGGCAACACACACTCTTCATCCTCATCTAACCATCGCAGCGGCAGAGACATCATGGCCTCGTTGGGCAGCAGTGCTGGCTACAGACTTGCCTTCCCACAGCATCCCTTCCTTAGCTGGAAAGCCCTGGCAGGCAGAATCTGCTCTTTGTCTCCTTTTTTTCCCCAGAATCTATGCCATCCTGCACCGTCCATCCCTCAGCAGGGAGTTTTCTGGCATAACTACAGCTTCTGGCAGGGATGCTGCCGTGGCCATTGGCCATGAGAAACAAAGTCACAGCAGGGGAGGCTGGTGGGGCTCAGGAACAACCACTGTTTGCTCCTTGTAATGAGCAAATACTGTTAACAAGCAGCTGCAACCTCCTGGCTTTGCACCCTCCCCCTTTCCATACACAGAGGCATGTCAGGGTGCCAGGGAAGGCTTTTCCACCCCTGACACCCTGTCTGCTTGCAGCCTGGAACCATCAGAGATGCTCTCCAGAACTGAACCAGCCAGCGTGGCCCGCATGACCCATTCCCCCATTCCCTTAGCCCTGCAACCTCCATGCCAGAGCAGCTATTATACCTATTTCATAGCTTCTCAAATCACCCCAGCATGTGATGGTGTAGGGATGCATGTGCTTAAACCCAGACACCCACCCACCCAGAACAATTTCATGCCCATCTCACTCACACGTGAGGTGGGGGAGCCCAGACCCTTCAAGAAGATATTCAGCCTTGGTGGCATATTTGGGCCTTTAGGTGCTCCCTTGAAGGGCCAGTGCTCCTTGGCATTAAGGGCTGACTCTCCAGCATTGCCATTTTGTTGGCAGAAGAAATGTTAGGATTAGGGGCAGAGGAAAGAAAGGGTTGGAAACGCACTCCATTTCCTAGATGCAGATGCTTTTTCCTCCTCCCAAATTGCCCAGTCAGCCACAAGATGAGTCACTGGTCTCCTGCATTTCCACCTGACCCACTTTTGGCTTGTCAGGGCTGACTGCAGAGCCTTTGTTTCTAGGATGCACATACGCACAGGCGTGAAGCTGTGATGCTTTGGGCTTCTCCTTTATGAAATAGAGGGGAGGGAAGCTTTTTCAGCACCAGGATTCCCTTGAAGGCACAAAATGATGACCATCCCAGACCACCATCATCCAGACTACAGCGTGAAAGTCCTGGGAGCCTTGCCTGAGGTCTGTGCAGCTGCTGCAGAGAGATTGTTGACCTCCAGCAAGCTCCAAGCTGAGCCTGGGGGTCCGGGGCTGTGAAGCCTTTATCCCGTGGCTAGATATCCCCCTGGGGAAGCTGAACAGAATAAACAGCAGATGGGACAGCTCATTCTGCTCATCTGCTAATGGATTTCAGCAAGCTGCTTCTAATTTGCATTGCTCCTGTCTGTGGAAAGGTACTGTCATGAGTCAGGACAATTGTGTAGCCTGAAGCAAAGGCATCTCTCAGAATTGCTCAGATCACTGCACCCACCAAGGTACCTGTTTACCTTGTTGCTGCTGTGTCCACCATGGACCTTTTCTTTTCCAAAACCAGGAGCAGCACTGTATTGAACCACAGCTGAAATGGGAGCTGAGCTGGGAAACACAGGTCATCAGCAGAAGGCAGAAATGGGATCCCAGGCACAGGAACAGCCCTGGGTGGCAGTATAAACAGACATGCGCTTGCTCTGCTTTCTGCATGGTGGTGGCACGATTTTTTTTTTTTTTCCACTCCCCAAGGGAAATTCCCAGGGGTGAGATGTCCATCCCAATCGTATTTTCCATGTCCAGCTCGTTGTACTTCCTATTTGCTCAGGCACCACATCATGAAGGATGTTGCAGGGGACTTGCTTCACAGCGAGATCATGCCTTGATTTCCAGCCTCCCATTGCTGACCAGTCAGGCAGGGCTTTTTTTCCTCTGTTCTCAGCTGTATTGTGAGCCTGTCTCTCCATGCAGTATCTCCATGGCTGCCTGGCCTCCCTCACCTGCTGCCAGACTGCTTTGTTGCAGTCTCCCACTTAGGATCCCAAATTCAGATAAGCAACTCACAACAAAAACAACCCAAAGGAGGGTATGGGTGGGCTCTCAGGAGAAATTCACTGAAGAGGGGCAGCAAAGAGGAAGGGTGTTCTTAATGGTCTGCCAAAGGTATGAGGACTACTTAGGGCTGTGAGAGCCCTGTTTGACTCAGTTCCTCTCCCACACAGCACAATGTCCAGGTTATCCCAGACCCAATTCTAGCTCTGTCCATGCTGAATGGAGGACATTTATTGTAAGCCTTAAAAAAACCTCCCCTAGCCAGCTGCAGAAGGTGGTACAAGGTCCCTGCACTGCACCCCAAAGATGCTCACAGCCCTCTACAGCAGGGCAGCCATAACGTGACACCTCCTTTTGTTCTCCACAGCACCTGGCAATCCCTGCCAGCAAACTGTGGCAGCAAACAAATAGCATGGTTCCTGGCCACAGGCTGCAAAACGTGGGAGAAGGAGGCCAGGCCACCATCCCAGCCAGCAGCCTCCCGGGTACCCAACCGCAGGGAGGGCAGGGGGACGGGTGCTGATGAAATGGGCTGTTTATGTTTTCAGTGCACATGGCCCTAATTATTGGTGTCTCTGCACTAATCCATGCTCTGCAGGCAAGCCAGGAGGTGAGGTTGGGCACACCTGCCCAGCCCGTGGGACCCAGCCCAGCAAGTTGGCAGGGTCCAGCAGCACGGTGAGGTGCCCGTGCCCCACACATGCGAGGCACCCAACCTCTGCCCGTGCCACCACTTCATGTCCTGTCCACCAGCTCATGTACTGAGGGATGTGCTGCCCGGCAGAAAAAAAAACCACAGAGCCAGAATGAGGGTCCTGCCAAGCCTCATCTCCTGGATTTTGCACAGGTTTGGGGTGCAGGGGGTTTGCCCAGGCTGGAAAGGTGCTGATCAAGGCAGGGCAGTGGCTAAGCTCTCTCAGCCACAGCCATGTCGGAGTCAGCCGCACCCTGGCTTCCATCCAAAGAGGTAGCTCCCTTGGCCAAGGTGCACTCCTCCACAAATGCTTACAATATTTGGCACTTGCTGGGCCCCTGACTCTCTGCACCAAGATTTGGGGTGGTGTGGCAGCTATTTGTTACACCCTGGAAAAGTGGGAGACTGCGTTTGTTTGGAAATCAGCATTGTTTATTTGACTGTTCCCATGATTTCTTCTGACAAATGAGAAGCTGTTTAGTGAGGCTTTTCCTCTTTTTTAAATGGGAACTACAAGTTCTGACATGACTTTTCTCTTGTGACCCTATAACTGTATCACCTATGCTAAGCTTCAGCAATTTGTAGCTGCATAAAACAAAAAGCACCAGGTCCTTTTCATAGAATCATAGAATCATAGAATCGGCTGGGTTGGAAGGGACCTCAGAAATCATCAAGTCCAACCCTTGATCCACTACCGCTGTGGTTCCCAGCCCATGGCACTGAGTGCCACATCCAGTCTCTTTTTAAATATCTCCAGGGACAGAGAATCCACTACTTCCCTGGGCAGCCCATTCCAATGTCTGATCACCCTCTCCGTAAAGAAATTCTTTCTAAAGAAATTCTTTCATTCCCTTTCCTCTGCCCTTGAGTAGCCTGTGGCTCAGTCTGGTCAGATCCATTCTGTTCAGCTCCTTGTTACTCCAGAGTATGGCACCTGAACTGGTAACCAGGTTTCTTTCCCAGCCACAGCCTAACACAGTCCCCTATTGATGAGGTCCCCATCTGAGAAACAAGTCTGCAGTATACTCCTTCCCAGGTGACTCGGAAAGGCAAGATCCATTCCTCATTTCAGAGCCTGAAAATATAGAACAAAGTATTTACAAGGGGATGCAGACATGCCTAGAGTCATTGGCACACAAGCCACTTCACTCAGCCAAATCTGGGAGCATTAATGAAGCTGGCCTGGATTTACATCTGCACAACAGAATGAAATTCAGGCTTTGATTTAAAAAGAAAGAAGTCAAGGAAACCCCATGTAAATGAGATAGGTGTCAAAGGAAGATGATGGTTTTTTACTGGTAAGGAATAAAAATCTGTACGGAAAGTCAATTAAGTGAGCAAGTAGTATGCTTTTCCCCAGTCTTCAATTTGGGAATCACAGTAATTCCCTAAATCCCCCTTTGGAGATGACTTTTAGCTGCGTCGTTAAATATCACTGATGGTATTGAAATGAGAGGAAATCAGTGGTATTCAGTATAAAAGGACTTGCCAGCAGAGAATGGGGTTCATCTGAAAATGTGGTCATAACTCTTCTCTTTGCATTACTTCCCTGCTTCCAGCACTTCTCTGACTCTCCATTTACAGGCTAGTAGTCCATGCTGAACCCCTCACCTTAGGGGATCCTCGACTGCAGAAGGAGTAGGGTGCCTCTACAGAGGCAATAGAAGGGGACATCCAAGAAAGACTGAGCACAATTTGGACTGGAGGCATCATCTGCAAGGGCTCTCTCTCCTCACTCCATAGGGCACAGCGATTAAATCCCCAGCACACCCTTCCCCAGCACCCACATCCTGCAGCCCTGAGCCCCTAGAGCCAGCCCTGACTGCTAGCACCTCAGCTCAGGCTGCTCACACCATGCTTGGGACAATGCCCTCCAAATTCAGGAATTATTCATTTTTGAGGAGCTATTTAGCAGCCCCAAGATGCTCATAGTTCAGCGAACATCCTGTGAGCACCAGAGCAATGGGGGGACCACAGGATGCGAAGCGCAAAGCTTATCAGAAATGCCCCCGCAGGAAACACAGTGATGAATATAGAAACCTGATCAAACTGCAGCCGGAAATGGGCTGCTGAAGGCTCCCAGAGATGCTGGGCTCTCTTGTGACCTGACAAATTGCTATCTGCTTCCTTCCAGAAAAAATAGAAGAGGGGTAACATTATCCGAGGAAAAAAGTTGAATGCACACGGGGGGAAGGAGCCCAGCCCAGCAGAGGTGTGTATGTGTGTACATGCTCTTTGCAGGAGCCTGATAAGTTTCAGCCCTCTCTCATACACATCCAGGTGCAGCCTGTGCTTCTTCATTATCTGCTGGGTCAGATCCCCGAGGTCAGGGGCCTGTCCAGCACCTCCATGTCTGGCCCCAGCCCCGAGGTGCTGTGCCCCACTCCCACTCATCACCCACAGCCCATGAAGTAGCCTGGGCTCCTCCACGTGCCCAGGGCAGGACCTGCTCATGTTTGGCAGAGATGCTTCAGAGCCAGTTCTGCTCAGCTGGTAACATCAGGACACTGCTGAGGCCACCACCTCGACAGACTCCTACATGTGCATTGCTTATGGGTGAAGCACAGAGAGTGGGACTGCCTCCAGAAGTAACAGCCCTGGCAAAAAGCACCCATCCTGCTGTGCTGTGCCCATGGAGCCTCTGCCTGACTCCCCAAGTGAGCTCTCCACCACTGCTTTACAGAGAGCATCTTCAGTCCCAGTGGTGGCCACTGAGTGAACCCAACTTACTTGCCCTGGGAGCCCAGGACCAGCAAGCAGAGGGGGAAGAGACGTGCTGGCAGTCCAGGCTCACTGGAGTCCAGAATATGTTGTTTAAAATGTTCCCCCTCCCTGGCTATAGTCTGTTGGTGTCGAAATTAATTTGCATTACCTATTTTAAGTGCCAGCCTCTTTCTCTAAGAAACCTTGGAGCTGGAAAGCTTCTTGGGTTGCCTCAGGCACTGCTCCATTTTGGCTCATGCCAGTTCCTAATACTTTCTGCCTCTGCAGTAAAACAAACAGGTTTTGCCTGCATATCCCAACTGATCCATTGCTTGCCACAGCCAGGTTGGCGTTTGTCTTCAGTGCAGGATTCTCTACTTCAGCCATGAGGAATGGTGCACTCAGCTCCCACACTGACTCACTTGGGCCTTGTAATTAATCAGCTAGCAAGGGCAATGGTTAAACGGCACTTGGTACCATACACAGGCACATAATGGCACAATTAAATATCCTGAATGGATGTCAAATGTCTTGCTTAAGGTAGCTGCTGATCTTAGACAGTTCAGGGAGTTTTTAATACCAGATGCTAATGGGCAATGCTGAAATGTAAGCCTGGGTTAATTAAATCATGTCCCATCGATCAAGCATGAGCACAGCCTCGCTGGCATTTCCAGTTTATCATTAATATGCGACCACCACTAGGCCCAGAATTAAACAGTACAACCAATTATTCTGCCCCTACTAATAGCACTGGTGCTCCCCAGGTCCCCCATGGCTGGGCACAGACCTTAGCAGAGTCTGCTTGGCTGCTGAGCACTGCTTTGCTGCTCAAGAAGAGCAGATTGTGTGTGTCTGAATGAGACCCCATGGGGCTCACTCTTGGCCCAACCAGGGCTGTGTAAGAAGGACCTTGAGCACTTCTCCAGACAATGTCAGTTTTGCAATGGGAAGGTGCTGGGTTGAGCCCGTGTCACCCAGAGGAGCAACAAGGGAGGAGGAGACCCAGGGGACACAGCAGAGATGGATGATCTCTGTGTTTCACCAGAGGCTTTGAAAGGCCACGTGTCAGTAGGCCTTTCTACACGTTTGTTTCCCCATCTGTAATAAAATAAGTAAAATAGCACTTAGTTGCTTCACAGGGTGTGCACTTCACCCTTAGTTGCTTCATAGAGCTGTACTTAATTGATATGTGCAAACAACTTAAAGGTTCTGGGAAGAAGGGAGAATTGAAAGAAACTAAACGGTGCTTGTGCACTATGCCATGTCCTTGTGTACTGCACCCTTCAGAGACTGAAGTGTCCCATGTCACCACTTCCCTTCCCAAGCTCCATTCTGAAGTCAGAAGGACACATCCTGCCCTGCCTTGACACACAAGACATCTTTGCAACCTTGGCCATGGACACACGGGGTTCTGTTCTCCCCCCAAGAGGCAGATGTGCTTTTTGCACACAGAAAGACACTGAGTGTGAAATTATCCTTCAAAACAATCCACCTCAAGGCACTGAGGCAGAGAGATGGGGGCTGAGAGAAAGTTGGAGGGAACTTATGTTTACAGAATGCTGCAGCTCCCTGCTCGGCACTGCTGTCACAAGATGGTACAAACATTTCACCAGTCCTTGGATGTGGCTTCTAGTTTCCTTTGCAGTCATGTGCTGCTAGTGCTATTCAAGAGCCACTTAAAATATGAAATAAGGACTCTTTTCCTGGTGCCATAATATTTGGCCTGGTTTCTATCACTGCTCTGGGATGCCATCCAAAGTGCATTATGATACTCTCTATTTCCACATGCCTCATCTCCCTGCTCCTCCGGATGATATCAAAGCTTAATTTTCCTTTGACTTTGCCTCATCCTGGCCTCCAACAAGCACTGAGACCTCACAGCACAAGCTGTCTAAGCCACCAGAGCTGTTGCCTGCAGACAGGCTGTCACAGCTTACTTGAACCTACCAGTGCCAGACCTGTATGCAGAAGACTAGGTCCTCCTGTTCTTGTGGGATTAGGTAACTTGTGCACAGAAAGGAAACTGAACCTTCAGAGGTCTTTGCTGCCACAGCTGTTTCTGCCCACGAAAAAATAAATGAAGAGCAATGATAAACATTATGACTATGCCAGCTGCCGGAATATTGTCTCATCAAAATGATGGGAGAGCTTCTTTATAGGCTAGATGACATGAGGACCATAAAAGAAATCCCCAATAAGAGCAAATGAACAAAAATTGCATCTGCCAGCTCCTGCCACACAGAGACCCACACAGAGACTCCTAGCCCCTCACAGAGAAGCTGTGAAGCTGAGGAGAAAGAAAGAAGAAGAGAAAAAAAAGAGGAGTCAGTGGAGAAAAATAAAATTGGCTGATTCAGCTTCAGGCCATGCACAGGCAGAGTCAGTTCTGTCATGGAACTGAGTCCACATTGAACGAGTGAAGGGATGGGGCTCCTAGAAATGCATCCAGCCACTCATCAGACTCAGGTAGGACACTTTTTACACATATGCAGGTATTAATTCAGACATCAGGAAGAAGGCACTGAAGATGTGCGGTTCACTTGATTGAAGAAAATAAAATTGAAAGAAACAGCACAACCAGGCAGGAGCTCAGCTCTGTGCCAGGCAGGCAATGGCTCAGCCTTGGTATTGTCAACTGTTGCTAGACAAAGCCCATCACTGACAAATAATCAGTATTTTAGTGAAGGACATCCTCTGTTCAGAGCACTTAGGACCCCTTCAGTACCTCCAGTGAGGCAGAGAAGTCCTTGGCACCTGATGGTGAAACCACTTGCTGCGTCAAGAGATGTTCAGGTTCTGGTGAAGGCTCTGCAAGATGGAGAGCCCACTCAGTCCTATAAGTTGTTGGTCTATGGGTCAATGCCTCTCTGATTTTATCCTTCCTTCCTTCCTTCCTTCCTTCCTTCCTTCCTTCCTTCCTTCCTTCCTTCCTTCCTTCCTTCCTTCCTTCCTTCCTTCCTTCCTTCCTTCCTTCCTTCCTTCCTTCCTTCCTTCCTTTATCCTGGGATGTGATACCCCTCTGTAGCCTAGGGTAGAAAACCCAACACAGGGAGACATCTCCTCAAGGCAGTACCCAGAAGTAGGTCATGGCTGGGACCTGGAGGCTGCTGCTGTCTCCCAGGGCAGCAAAGCTTGGGTAGTTCAGCCAGTCCCAGGAAATTTGGGGCATGGTACACCCAGGCTGCAGTTGCCATCTCACACGTCATAGGCAAGTCACTTGTCTGCCATCTGATGTGAGACTTTTAGCAAGGTCTAGATTTACTAAGCACATGAGAAACTACTGGGACTTGACCCTCCATGCAAGTCTTCACAATAGTGTAAGAACTCAAAGCTCTGAGCCAGGACAGTAGGTTTGTGTTCTCAAAGCAGCTTATCTGGAGGACAGCCCCCACCATATCATAGGTAAGCACCACAACACTTAACTGAAAGAGGCTGGGACCCAGGCTGAAGGTGTTAAGTTACAAGCAACATTGACCTGCCTGGGAAGACAAGCCAGGAAAATGGATAATTTATGTTCTTCAGACAATTTGAAAAGTCACCCAGTTAACCAACATTATTTTTTCACACAAGTCATCTTTGAAGATTTACTATTAATGCAATTAAACTGGCTTCTGTGGCTACCCCTAGGGTATATCTACCACAGGCCTGTGTTGCTTTGGGTCAGATACCAATATAAATAACCAGAGCTGACTGAAATGAGAAGTCTTGGTTTGTTTGAGGAAGCTCTTTGGCTTGCTCAGTGACTTCAGGTAAGTCAGACCCTGACTCTTTACCTGACTTTCCCCATCTGCCCAGCAAGGGTAACTGCTCCAACTCCAAGGGTACACAGAGGCTGAGGGCTATTCTCATGTGGGGATTGCCCTTTGCCCTGTCCTTTGTGAGAACACTTTTCAAAACCCTTTTTGAAAACTTCTACGGTAGCTGGACAGGATTTTGGCACGAAGTGGGCAGGGAGGAGGAAGAGAAAATCCCAAAATTGAACATCTCCTTTTCTCCCTGGTATAGTCCATCCCACCTGTGACACTGCTTAGACAGCACAGCATTTGCAAACCCATTGGAAAAACAACTGTGGCATTCAAAGCAGGACCTAAAACCCAAGCCCACAAGATGCCCTTAACCTTGCACAGCTTTCTCAAATTTTGGTAAAGGGCCTTGGATGCATCAGATTTAACAGGCAGCTTAGATCAGTCAGGCAGGGTATGGAGAAAATGTAGTTGCAGCTGCTACATACATATCACAAACAGTTGGGACATATCACAGAAGTTTCTTACCACTTCAAGACATTAATCTTGGGAGCTACTATAGACATGTTCAGCTGTAATGGTCCATTCTTTATGTCATAACTAGGAGAAATAAAAAAAAAAAAAAATCAGGTCAACAGGGCATGGCCCTTGAAGATGTCCCCAGAAATCCCCAAAAGATCATTTGGTGGATGAATCACCACCAGCAACATGGTAAAGCCTCCTGTATTGTGGATATGGATTGGGATTTACAACAAGTGTATTGCAAAACCATTCAGCAGTTTATAAGACAACAAAAGGGCAGAGGGGGAAACAAAGCCACCTTCAGACAGGCTTTTTAAACTACAACATTTTTAACTCCACCAGCAAATCACATTTCCAAAGAGGGCAGACATTTAGGATTGTTGAAAAACCTCCTTCTAAGGCTGCTCTTGCTCTTTGATCCTGCTCCTAACCTGGTGAGAATATTGCAGCAGCTCAGCTTTGCATTTGGCACATTGCTACAACACAGTGCATTGTTACTAGTGTCCAGGTGTTGCTTGTAGCTGATGGCACCAATAAAGTGTGAGGTTTAGCTTGCAAAATGGATTAAGCCACAATCATTATCTTTATCAATTGTTTCAAACCACCCACACTGCACTTGTTCAATCTGCCATTAGGAAACCATGAATGCAAGAACTCTGACTGATGCTATGGCTGTGGTTATGGAGGTTTTAAGCGCAGTGACCTACCAATGCTGTCCCAGACACACAGTCCAGGAGCTGGGCTTCCTTCAGAAAAGATTGTTTGCAGTAAAATGTTTCAATTCTATTCAAATTCGTTTATGGCCCCAAAATTTTCTCCTCTAGTATCTATAAATAATCTGGTGATCTTATCTGGGACATGCTCATTCCACAAGCAGATTGCTGTTGCAAAAGCTGACTTAGACAGTCGGACCACAAAAAGGAAAGTTTCAGACTCAGAGCTATGCACTCTCTTAGCACGTGGCTGAATCACACCCCACAGTGATGTCCAGCTCCAGGCTGGCAAAACTGATCAATAGTCTTAAAAACATATTGACTTTCCCTGTCATACAACATTAAGCTTGGATCCAGCAGAATGTCCTTTAATTTCTTAAAGGAGAACAGGCAGGAGGACAGTCACAGGGGGAAGTGCATATGGGGCTGCACTGCTTGGCTCACATTGATCAGCCAGAATGGTAGAGGGGCTGGGAGAAGAAAATGCCAGTAGGTGACAGTTTCCAAAGAAGGGACACCATTGCACAGTGCACAGTTAAAGCACGGACACACTGAGCCACAAGATGTTGCACGTTCTAAAAGCTCTCACAAATTCCAAGAGCCATTAGACACATTCACGAGAGAAAAATCCATCAGGGGCTATTAACTGCAAAGGCATGGTCTAAACTTCACAAATTCCCTCAGTCCCACAAACCTGGAGACCAGAAGAGTACCCCAGCCTAGTATCAGAACATGCCAGCCCCACACTTTTATTTCTTGATGAGTATTTTTTTCCTGGCCCTTAGCAGAGGGCTAAGGATGGATGGGCTGAGCACTGATGGTCTCACATCAGCACGTGGCCACAGGATGTTGACCTGGGAATACCCTAGACCTACACAGGACTTACTCTCTATGCAGAAAATTGCTTCCAACCCCAAGTAGCAATGTCACAAGGCTACAGACAAAAATGCACAGAAAAAAAACCAACCAACCAAACAAACAAAAAACAACAACAACAAAAAAACACCAGAAAACAACACACTTCCATTTTTATCTAGCAACATATCTGTGAGCCCCATGGAAAGGTCCCCAAGAGCAAGATCCATTGCTAATGTGAAGAGAAGAAAGCTATACCATTGTGCCTGAACTGGAACTGCCCCTCTGATTTGAAGGCATCATCCCTGCCTCCTGATGATTTTTTGTTCCCAGAGGCTAAAATGAACAAGAATCATTAACAAGCTCAGAGAGCCCATGTGTGCTATCATGGCTTGCATAATTAATCCTGAGCCAATGTGATTTGGTGAATTAATGAAGTTGCTGTTGCCAGGGTGGAAATTCCTTTTACCTGCAACAGGGTGGATTTGCTGTTCAGTTGCATCTGCACGCTTGCAGACACCTGTGAGCACAGCAGCAGAAGCTATATACAGGCTTTATAGATACAGAATAAATATGCACAGAGCAGAAAAGAGAATGAGAAGAAATGCATCACGATCGACAGTTTTAGTGGCTCTTCTTTCCAGGAAAGAGGGCTCATCATGATTCCTGTACAAGAGATCAGGTTTGTCATGATGAGCCTGGGTACCCATGAGTCACTTCTAGAACATGGGAAGATGTCTCCAACACTTCAGTCTTTTGACCTTTCTACCCATTCAAGCAATTTCTTTAGTAAGCATCTTCTTTTAATCACCTTTATCCAGGAGAGGATAAAGATATCTTAAAGCTAAAGATATCCAGGAGCAGAGGGAAGTAGCCTGGTTAAAGGAAAGCCACCCTGAAGACCCAAACAGGAGTGAAGTCCACATTCACTCCTCCCCCTCCATTGTCCATTTGCACTCTGGCATACAGAAACAAGTACATGAGATTCTCAGGTTTTACCTGCATAACAGAGCTTGGTTTGATTTCAGAACAATCAGCTGCAGAAGTTGTACCTGCTCCAGGCACAAAGATTTATGCAATCCCCTTTTCAACATTTGGTCTTTGATTCCTCCAATATCTTTGCCCAAGTGAACTGTCTGGGTTTGGCCTTCACTGAATTTAACTCTCCTGCTGCTGAATGCAAATATCTTTCTATATCTGGAGACATCAAGACCCCATTGACCATCTCCTTCCAGAGGGTAATCTTGGTAATTCCTGCTGGTAGCTGATATGGCAGAATCTGCATGCTGGCAGTGGTCTAGAGAGATCCCTAAGGATCCCTGGGAATACCCTAGTAAAGTGGTAAGGATCTGGGCTGGAAATATTGAATTTGATGGTACCCTTCTCTCCCCATTCACCTTGTGGAATAGATTAGATGTCTGTCACCTTTATCAATCTCTAGATTATTCTGTCTTGAGAGTCAACAGGCACTTGACCCACTCAGATGTGTGTCTGACATTGACCCAGTTGATATCCACCCCTCCCTGGGAACAGAGCCCATCTGTACAACGTGAGCAATGCACACCTGTTTCTGATATTAGGACAGCTTTTCTGCCTCAAGAAGACATTGTGTCGTCAGTGAGTGAGCAAGAAAGAAGTCATACAAAAATAGTCACCCAACTTCCTCTCATAACATGTTTCACTGACTCCTCAGTCACCATTTGACAGATATGGTCTGTCCAGATCTGACACCACTGTACACATCTGAGGTGTTTTTCTGTTGTTTTTTTAAATATACTTTAGTTTATTTTACAGTCGACAGTGAAACCTGGGCTTGGAATCTTGAAGAAAACAGTGCCCAGTGGTGAAGAACACACAGAAAACTGGAGTGGTGAATTTTCTGTCAGTTCTCACTCTGTTCAGTGATAAACTCCCATGCAATGTGTCGTCAGCAGCATTCTGCTCACCATCAAGGAAGGAAAAGAAGTTTTTTGTTCTAAACACAGATGTGGTAAAAATAGAATTTGAATCCTAGACCACAGTGAGCATTTCAATTAAATGACCTCATTTTTAACAATCATACCTAGATGATTCACGTATCAGAAAAATCAGGCTATATACAGAGCTGTCCAAATGGAAAATAGAGCTTGCCCAGATAAAAGTGGAAAAATTAATTTGTCTTGGGTTCAGATCTTCACACTACTGACCAGATTTCAGTGATGATCTCTCTGCCATTCCTTGCTTCTCCTGTTCCAAATAAATACAGACTGCAATCTACCTTGTGCTAGGAAAATTCATGAAGTCAAGAGAGAGGTGCTTAAAGACAGACAGAGTCGTTTGATCTAGAAGAGATTTCTGAAGAGACAGAAATACCCTATGGTCCAGAGGCCAGTTGAGATCAGGACAAAAACATGAAGTAAGGCAAACACTGACAGGGTAGGAGGAAATAAATCTGCTCCAGGAGAGCAGGTCAGCCCTGGATCAGGGCTTGGAGACATAGTAGCATCTCCATCTCCTTAGGGGCCACCCACTAGCAAACCTGACATGGCTGTGAGAGTGTGGGTTAGGGGAGGTGGGCACAGAGCCCCCCAGATGTCCCTTCCTACCTAAGCCCTTCTGTAAATTTATAAATATGAGCTGCCCACATCTACTCCAAAGGATGGCCTTGAATGCACCAGAAAATGAAATCTAAGCAGCAAAACTTGGGCCCTAAAATGATCATGGAAATGAGCTGTGGAAACAAAATCCTTGTATTAGCAGACTGGCTTGAGCATTGGTATAAATCTGTCATTCTCTCAGAAAGGACAAATATTTCCTGCAGAGTTAATAGAGCTCTACTGGGTTGCTCTTAATGGTTGTTTATTTTATTTTCCATTGTTTGTAATAAATGTCTGTGCATCTGAAAATAGCTCTCTTTAATGAGTACTGCATGAGTACCCCTGCTGACACCACCTCAAGGATCTGTAGAGAGCTACCCAGCTTCTTGGAGAAATGTATATTCACTGAGAAATCCAAAATGGTTTTGGTTCACAAAAGCTTCACCAAATCTAAAACTGAGTTAGTGCATGATTGCAGCCCTTGGCAGCCACTGCCAGATCTCTGCCTTTTGGGTAGATGTGCACAGAAGAAATTCTGCAAGGAAGGCAAGGGACAGTTAAAAGAGAAAATCAGAGGGGAGGGAGAGGAGAATTAGAATGGTTTGCTCTGATTAATACCAAAATTAACTGTCGGAAGAATTGTTTCCCCGGAACACAAAGCCTTGCTGTTTCTTTTCAGTATGACTCCAGTGAAATGCTTGTCATCTTTCTCTTGAGATTTTTTTCACAAATTGCTCTCCTGATAAGATTCAAGGTCCTGACATGCAAAATGAGAGAAAGAAGATGGATACAATGGGCTGTAAAGCATGGTAGTACATGAAAGTCTTACTAAAATATGGCATGCCTTCTTAATGAGCAAGTCAGTTTTCATTTTGGTTAAGACATTTCAGTCGATCGAGGCACCTGGACAACAGCTGGGTTGTCTGAAGAACAGCAGGTGCTCAAAACCAGGGTTCAACCAAAAAGCAGTCACAGGGTGGGAGGGGCTGAAAAAAAAAATATTCAAAATTTTGCACAGAATTTGGTTGATGCAGATGAAATCAGTGCTGGAGCAGGGAGATGTGTGAAAGCTCAGCAGTGTGAGGGAGATTGGGTTTTTGACTGAAGAGGGAGCAGGTATTTGGAAGGGGCTCCTGCTTGATCTCCACATCTTTGTTTTTGTTTGAGTGCAGCTGAGAAGCTACTCATGGAAATATTTGCAGCTGCTGAATCCCTGGGAGACACCACCTGCAGTGACTGCCCCAATCCCTGGCACAAGCAAATCAGAAGAATTCAAGCCCAATTTACTTGAAGGTCTTTTCCAAGTTCAGCACTGGTTTGGGATTCATCAGTGGATTATATCTATATGCCCACTGTTGAGCTCAACCAGCCTCCTTGAAGAGGGGGTGTCCACCACACATTCTTCTTTCTTTCCCCTGCCTTTTTTGAGGTGACCAATCCCTGGAGTGTCTGTCTGTGTTGGGGTGTACAGCTACCTCTTTGTTTTATCCAGGACTGTCAGTTGCAGCACACTCTCACCAGGCTGAGCTCTTTAAAATGAAGCCCAGGACTGGAAATAATGATGTCTGCTGAGAAATGTGGTACCAGCTGACTGCATTGCCTTGCCTTCATTGGCCTTCATTGTCTTTGTTTTTTTCTGTCAAAATAAGGTTTTTGTTTGCTTTTTTTTAATCAAAATATATTACTTTTCCATGAGATAATTCTGCTCAGCTCTGAATTGCCCCTCTTTCTGTCTGAAGTATCTTTGGCATCTCAGCTGAAGCATCAATATTTCTTTCCCACTGAAAATGGTCAGGGTTTTTTCAGAATTGCATGCAGGGATTGCTGTGTTTGTGGGTGACGTGTGGATTCATTTCGTGATGGAGACAAATGTGAAAACACCAGGGACATTGTTTCCTCTACAAGCCTCTGCATAGACACCACTGTATCTGCAAAAAGGAAGGACAGAAACATGATCCAAGCCATGGTGATGCTGGATACCTTCCATCTCCATAGCAGGATAAAACATGGGTCACAGGCTGTCTGACCAAAGCTGTTTCTGGCCCTGTCTCTTCTTTGGCTGCTGCTCTTTAGGCACCAGTGCTGCCAGATCATATTCCCCAGCAGAAGCTGAGAGGTACCACGTCTGTGCAGCCACCTCACTCTGCCAGTGCAGCCTTCAGAGGGTGTAACAGCATCCTTGTCCTGACTAGATTCAGGCAACAGAAAATCAGAAAAAATAGTTCCATCAGAAAATTAGTGCCATCCATGTCCTTTGGCACTACTCAGTGCCACTGTGCTCCTGGCAAGGCAGCACCGAGCCAGTAATTCAGCTCAAAAATGTTGTCGAGTAACATGCAGGGTGCCCAGCTAATGGCCCTGTAAGGACAGAGTACCTGAGAAGAAAGGGCCTTCCAAAACAAAACCAGAAGATTTTTTGTTTATGTGGTGTAACAGGAAGGCTTCTAGGTTTTGAGAGATGCAAATGGACAGAGAAGAATCACTTCTTTGCCTGCAGGAGTGGCTCCTCTGTGCCCAACAAGAATGATAAACTCGGGTCTGGGGTGTTTTTTTCTTCCTTCTCCCCAGACAGGAGAGGACAGGATGGTGTCTGAGATGGTCAGCACTGTGTGCATGTTTTGGGTTCCCCTCACAGCTTGGGAAGGGGCTGGCAGTGGAAACCCAGGTTCAGCTTCTTGTTTGCTCTCTCTCTCCTCCTCCCCTGTGAAGTGTTGGAAAACCTGTCATCTTTTCAGGAAAGCCACTGGATGGAGAGGCGATGCTTGTAGGAAAAGGAAATAAAGACTCCAACAGAAGCACTAAAACCTGTGAGGTAGGGTGCTGGCTAGTTTTTCATACATGACATGTGGACAAAGAACTGTTGAGAGCTGAGTTGAGATGATGAGTTTGTTAGGCATCCTGGAATCCCTCTGAGAAGGTGCTGATGTCCAGCTGTCTGAAAGCAGCCCCAAACACTGCCCTCCTCCCACGATGACCTGCAGCCAGGGCACACAGTAGAGCAGTGGCCATGCCCCAGCCCCAGGAATAGGGTTTCAGGGAGGCAAAGCAGAGATGAAATTTCCTCTGAACATTTCCTGCTCACTGCAGGATTTGGCAGTCTCCTAGGACAATGGGAAGGCTCAAGACTGCAGGAGCAGTTCCCCAGAATCCCAGCTTCTCATATTTCATCCCTAGTGGTCCACTGCTAGGTGCTCCCAGCACTGCATAAGGATGTACAAATCATATAAACAAGAGACACGGAGTGGCTCACAGTGTCCCACACTTCACTGCAGAAGTTTAGCAGGTCAGTTAAACATAATTTCCCCTTCATAAATCTGTGCTGAGTACTCCTGATCACGTTCTTGCCCTTCATGGGTCTGGAAATGTTTTCCAGGATTAGCTGAGGTGAGGCTGGCTGGCCTGTTCTTCCCCATATCTTCCTTCTTCATCTTCCTGAAGACAGGAGTGGCACTTGCTTTCTTCCAGTCTTCAGCAGCTACTCCCAGTTGCAGCAGCACTGATGATGATGATGGGGAAGCAGCATGAGCCAGAAAGCACTGGACAGGCAAAGGCCCTGGGACTTCACATCCAACAGTTCCTCACTTCTTTACTGATATTCCCTCAGCCAAATCAAGCCCCCAAAATGGGAGTGCTCTATTTCTTGCCCTATATGCTGCTTTCTCTGGAAAGCAGAGAGCAGTGTGACATGCCATTCCAAGCTCTTTGGGGTCATGTCTTGCAGTTCATTAGGGCATGGACTTGCCTTTAATCGACCCAACTACTTAAATATAAACTTGCTGTTAAGGACATTGCTGGATCTGGATCTAAATTCCTAAGGGAGAGATCTGCTGTGAGTGACTCAACTGTTTCCCCTGGCCACTTCTATGGTCACTGTCCCTGCCAGCACTCCTGACTGCCTCTGTACACACACATGGCCCCCTCTGCAGAAAAAAAGATCAGTACTTTAAGCCTTTAAGATAATTATTAGTTCAATTTCAAAAGCATGTACACCCTGCCTAAAAGAAGAGTTTCTAGCTCTCACCCAAAACACGAGAAGCCACATAGGGACCTATGGAAGAGCAGCTGGCTCTGAACAGAGCTGAAGGAAGATCTCTTTTAAAAGCCTCAGGTTTTGAGAAGATGAAAAAACATTGGAAGCCAGCTAATTGAGATTCACTCTGGGTTCTCTGCAGGTGCTATAGTACCTATCAGCCCTTTGAGGCTGGAGCAATAGCTGATGTGTGTGAAGTGGATGCTGAAATCATGATGATTTTACTTCTGCAGAAAGTCACAAAGCTGTGGCCATGGGAAGAAGAAACATGGGAAGTCTGGAGACTGGAAAAAAATAAAAGAATTGGACCAGGAAGCCTCCTTCTATTTTTTATTTTCCATGGACCACAAGCCTACATATTAGTGATTTGACTTTTTTTTTTTTTAATATATCCTCTCAATTGCATTATGGAGCTCTGCAGGTTTCTGATTGATTTTAACATTCCAGTCAAACGAAATCAAACCCAAATCCCAGCCCTTCCCCCCAAATGCCTGGAATGCACACGTTTTGGATCTGAAGCCAAGCCCAGGGGCTGCAGAGCCTGGCAGGCACTGGCAGAGCTCCTCAGCACGCAGGGCAGCACGTGAGGAGCAACCAGGCCTTGCCAGGGCTGGGAGAGAGGGAGGGCATGTGGCAGAAAGACACAGCCACCGTGACCCATGTGGGTGGATTTGGCTCCTTTCTTTGGGAATGCTATCAGTGGTGGCAGACACTCCCTCTGAGTGCTACAAGCCAGGCTCCCAAACCACCCTCACATGTGCAAAGTGGATCTCTCACCTTCTGCCAGCCCCAGGCTCCCATGGGGTGTTCACCGAGTATGGTGGGGGGACAGGAAGCAAACGTGGCATCAGGGTCTTCAGCATATGCATTGGCTCCAGTCTACAGGGCAGCAGCCTCCAAAAATCTGAAGCAAGAAAGCTTTGGAGTGACTTTTTGCTGCATTTCTCACTGTTGGATGACCCTGAAGGGATTTTGCACCCTTGTACCAATGAACTGGAAAGTCTGCACAACACAAGTAGTGTCCAGAGGCAGAATATTCAGGGCAGCATCTGTCAGAATCAGGGTCCCTAAGGCCCCTCTGATCCTCCTGCTAGGATGTGTCCTCACCTTGGTGATACAGCTGGCCACACATGTGCTGAACATCCCCACCAACACCACCCGTGGGAGACAGCAGTGATCACCTGGGACAAGTGAGTGCATCCCTGGGTATTTGCTTTCTTTCTGAAACTGGTCATTAGAGAGGGTGTCACTTGCTTTCAGCTGACAGCAAGCAAGGCGTTGTTACAGGAGTCTTCTCTGCATGTCAGAACTTTCTCACGCTCAGAAGTGCTCCTGGGCATGGGAAGGGTAGAGAAAGGAGTGGTGTCACCCTCTGAATGTATGTCTCATACATTGAGGAAACACTCAGAGAAGCCAGGAGGAACAGGAACTGCGCTGAGGTGATTGCATCAGACCTTTGCATCAGTATCTCACCATCCCAGACATTTCAGTATGTCTTTCCCTACCCTGACCTGCTTCTCTGAAAATGCAGAGGGTTTTCTGTGGATTTCTTTGGTGCCTGCTTGCCAGGGATCTTGTTCTTTGACTTCAACAAGCCTGCCAGGCTCTGGTACCACAGGACCTGGTCTGGCTCTAGGTATCTCCAACTGTTTCAGAGCACTGGTGGTCCCTCACAGCTACCCAGGGCAACTCCAAGGGGCAAGTTACTGTTCTGTTTGGTGCCTCCACAACATGCAGCTATCCCATTCAGGGTGACCCACAGATTCAGCACTCCTTTAGGAGCTCTTCTTGTTGCTCTACTGTGAATCCTGTGAAGCTGTCCCTCCATGGTGCAAACTCTTCTTTCCAAACTCTGATGCATTGCTCCAAGGTCCTCCTCCCACCTTCTTTCAGCACAGCACAACTTTCTGGCCAGAATCCATCCAGTATCATCATTAGAAGGCTTGTTGATCTCCAGAAGAACATCTGCATGTTCTTTAGCAAGCACTGAATTCAGTTCACAGATGTTTTGCCCTATGTGTACTTTTCTTGAGTCACACAATGCTTGCTGACTCACAGAAAGCATTCCAGTGAAAAGTGGTAAGAATGGTAGGATGCAGGCTGGATGGCCTCTCCCCTAAGGGAGGTAGATAAGGCTCAGCTGTTTATGTTAAAAAGAGACCTTGTGCTTCTACATGCATCCATATGGAAGGAAGGTTCCTGACAGAAGAGCTTTCTAATTTATAGGCAAACATAAAACAGGAGCTAGAGACTGGATATGGATACCAAATGAATGCAGGCTGAAAGCAAAGCCAAACCTTTTCTAAACAAGGTAGCAGAGTACCTGGGAATGAAGGAGAGGCCTCCACCATTGATCCTCTCAAGTAAGTACTTGTCATGGAAGGTTGGAAGGCACACTATATATGAACATTTCTCAGAAGCAGCCATGCCACACTTCTAATGAAAGCTTCATCCTTCCTTATGTCCTGGTCAAATAGCAGTTATTATGCTGATGGGTACCATGTTGTTATGCTGATGGGCTTTGCTCTACACCACTTCCAGAAGCTACGAGGTACCTGCAAGAGTCAGGGGACACCTGCCCTACAGCCCCCTCTTCACACAAGCATCACAATTTTACCAGGAATGCAGAATAAAGCCACCTCTAACCATTCACACATACAGAATGCCCTAGGAGGTTTCCCATGGGGTTTGATGTATTTCTTCAGCCAGGAAAAGCCAGTCTGGTGCACAGTGCTGGATCTGGGACACTAACATGGTGATGGGTCTTGCAAGCTCCTTTGTGACAGGGTTTTGGCAGGATGGTACAGCCTCCACCAGGATGAAGGCTGAAGACAAGACCAGATAAAGCAGGTAGAGTGATTTATCGTGCTGGAATAGCTGTTTCTCATTTCCTAGAACAATCCTTTTGCATAGCTTGCAGACACTCACCCTGGGAGCATGTTCAAAAATTCCCTGTGCCTGCAGAGTATCTTTGGAGCTTTAAGAGGGGCCCTGAACCAAAACATCAGAAGCAGAGCAGATGCCATTGTTCTAGCTCACTGTGCTTGACTCTGAGGCTTCTGGAAAACTGTAGCAAGGTCCTCACAGCTTCTGGCACAAATGAGGGCCCAGGTAGTGGCACTGAAGGGACAACAGCCAGCTATGAGTTCTGCTGGCTGCACGTGTGTTTACCCCATTCATTCACATCTCACATGTAGGGAGCTGTGGATACAATTAGAAAATAATACCCATGTGCAGCTGATTGCCTGAGCCATCAGCTTTAATAGCACATGGAGAGAGTTATATCCCTGAATTGGTTCTGAGCTGCACTTACTAGTTATTATGCTTCTAATTATGGCAAACCTGCTATTTGTCAACAATGTTTTATCAAAGGTGGAGAGACATGACACTCAACTTTTGGGAGGTGGCTCAGACTTTCTATTAGGTATTACACAAGATGGAGTCTGCCATATACCTGCTTGCCTTTCAAAGAAGCACCTGGGCTTATTTTTTTCTCAAGGAGCAGTCAAGCCAGCAGCTTGGTGGCATACCTGTTTCTCTTCTGATATTCAGGGGGCTTGCACATGCCCCAGCATAGTTTTTACTCCACCTGGATCAATTCTGTGAGATCTGTTCTAGAAGCCATTAAAAATTTCAGTCTGATCAGGGCAGCAGACAGCTGGGAATTGGTCTGAGCCCAGGACCAAACTTTGCTAACAGGTGATGTAGAGAGAGACCAAACAGTACTTCTTGTTCCTGTTGCTAGCAGCTGAAGTTGTACTGGTGGCTGAAGCTGCTAGGCCACCAGCCATCACATTTGAGAAGTCATGGCAGTCTGGAGAGGTCCCTACAGATTGAAAATGGGAAAAGATAACCCCCATTTTTTAAAAAAAAGGAGTAAAGAAAACCCAGAGAACTACAGACCAGTCAGTCTCACCTCTGCCAGGTAAAATCATGGAGCAGACCCTCCTAGCATCTGTACTAAAATACACAAAAAGCAATTAAGTGATCAGTGACAGCCAACAGTGGCTTGACTAAGGGCAAATCATGCCAGATGAATTTCATGGCCTTCTATGACAGAGTTACAGCTCTGGTGGGTACAGAAGAGCAACTGACATCTGGACTTGTCCTCAGTACGAGGGTGATGAGAGGGTGATTCCATTCTCACCCTCTGTTCTGCACACAGAACATACCCCACCTGGAATACTGCATTCAGTTCACAGAAGAGGCTGAGGGAGCTGGAACTGTTCAGCCTGAAGAAGAAAAGACTCCAGGGAAACTTTATAGCTGCCTTCCAACACCTGAGGAGAACCTACAGAAAAACTGTAGAAGGACTTTTCATACAAGGGTCCAGTGATAGAACAAGAGGAAATGGTTTTAATCTGAAGAAGATGGTTGGATATTAGGAAGAAGTTCTTCAGTATGAGGGTGATGAGACTCTGGAACAGATTTCCAGAGAAGTTGTGGATGCCCCCTCTCTGGAGATGTTCAAAGCCAGGTGGATGAGGTTTTAAGCAACCTTGTCTAGATGAGAGAAATCCCTGCCCATGGCAGGGAGGTTGGAATAGATGATCTCTAAGGTCCCTTCCAACCCAACCTCTTCTGTGATTCTATGATTCTATTAATTCAGCAAGAGTTGGTCAGTGGATCTTGAGAACTTGGTCCTAAAGACTCCCTAAGGCACAATTTTTCCTAATGAAACTCTGTTCAGAGGAGCAACCCTTTTCCATTAAACAAGTGTGATATGCTCTGGTCAGCTTGATTTAGAACAGAGCAGGAGCTCTCAGGTTGCCTCCTGCAGTCAGAGGCAACCATTGAGCAGTCATTCACAACCAACAGAGACACAGGACTGCACTCCATCAGCTATAAAGAAACTCTAATGCTTTTAAGTAAGCTTAAGATTCTCTACCAAAAAGAAATCCTACCCCAAAAGCAACAAAAATTCCTCTAGGAAGACAGCAAGAGAGCTGCAGGTTATTACCAATGTCCTTGGTGCCTTCAAGGGAGAGAAAATTGCTAAGTGAAATTCCCAGGTGTGCCCAGCAAACGGACCACATCCCTGTAACAGAAGGCAAAAGAACAACTAGCCAAACTCTGCTTTACTAGCCAATTCTCCTTGAAATTTCTTCCCAACTCTAGGTCTGATGGTCTGTTTAACTGTAGACATAACACCCAGCCAGGCACTTGGAAAGCTTCCTAAGTATCCATAGCATCAGCCTCTACACTTAGCTGTGGTCAGTCTCCAATGTTCAAGCAGGGTGTGTGTGTGTTTCTTGCTTTCAAGCACTAGGTCTGCTTGACTTTTTCATGTGGCAGTCCTAATTGTGGCCACTGCCTCAGGCACTGTCAAAGTTTATCTCAGGATGTGCAGAGACAATTCCTTTTGGAATGTCCTTGGTCAGGTACCCCTCATTGGCTTCCTGGTGAACCAACATCTTGCTCTTGCAGAAGGGGACAAGCAAGCCCATTGGTGATAATTAGCCTCTATTCAGGATGAAAAAAGACCAAAGATCCTAGAGAACTGGAGCTTCAGAACAGCAGCCCTGACTCTTCCATGGAGAATAAAAAACAGCCTGTCCTGTGAAAATCACAGGAACCAGTTCTGGGCAGGGCAGAGGAGTAGTAAACAGCTTTCACCTTCCTGTGACCCTACTGCACATCACTGTAGCCCATGTGCAATGTATTAGGCATATACAGTAATCCCACAAAGAACAGGTGACTATAAAACTACAAAACACCAAAAGGCATGTAGTTAAACCATAAGCTCAAGTGTTAGCATGTAGCAAGGTCTCATGGTATTTCCTGTAACCTCTAAAACCCTGAGGCCCCAGGATCCTGTGGCTCTGAGGAAAAAAAAAAAAAAAAACTCAGCATTTTATTTAAAACACCTCCAGAAGATAAAAATTTCTTTCCCACTTTGTGGAAAAAGTTGAGTTTGTTTGTTGAGGTATTTATTACCTCTCTGAGATCTGGTGAGTTTTTAGGGGCTGTCAATGCATAAAGTGTCTTGCTCATCAGCTGGATTTCTGAGACTGAGCATAATCTCCAGTTTTAAGGATAACATCAAATTAAGGGCGAGCAGCTGGTAAGATGGCAGGCAGGCAGGGCTGTGATTCAAAGGGATCTTCTGAAGTCAAATGAAGGCAAGGGCAGGCTCATGCACCTGGGCTGAAGCAGCCCCTGACACCAGGACAGGCTGCGTGCTGGCTGACCAGGGAGCAGCTCTGCAGAAAAGGGACTGAGGGTCCTGGTGGACAAGAAGTTGGACACGAGTCAGCAGTGTGCCTTCAGAACAGCAAAGCCCAACTGCATCTCAGTTAGCATCAGCGAAAGCACAGCCAGCAGAATGATGAAAATTATTATTATGTTCTGCTGCACACAAGTAAGGCTGCATCTGAAGGGCTGTGTCCAGTTTTCAGTCCCTTTCATGGAAGAGAGCTATCAATAAATGGGAGCAAGTCTGGCAGGGGCCATCAAGATGGTCAGGCAGCACATGGCACATGAGGAGAGAAGGTGAAGGACCTTGGTAAGCATGGAGAAGGGTTTCACTCTGTCTTCCCTGCAATCCCTCATTCATCAAAAGCAGACAGCAGCTGGGTTCTCCCCTCACACACACTAGTCTTTCTTTTTTCTAGGCTGAGCATACCCAGCTCCCTTACCATCTGCTTGCATATCATCTGCTTCTCCTCATAAATGAGATGACCACATCTTGTGAGAGCCTGTGAGAGCTGCTGGCACTGCAGTTTGTGAATGTCACCACAGAGAGAAGTGCTAGGGGCTGGGGGACAAGGGGAAAAGGGGAAAAGGAACATCTGAAATCATCAACGAGGCATGGAGGGCAGGCTTTGCACCAGGATCCCTTTGCCTTGCACAAGTTGAGGGCTGGGACTAGAAGAAGCAGAGAACCCCTGCTGCTTTCCCCAGCCCCATCACTGGGGTGCACCCAAAGGAGCTGCCTTGCAGAAGGGGGTGAAGTTTTTTCACTGTATTTCAGGCACACCATGAGCTATAAGCAATCATTTGGAGTGGATGGCTCTTCTGCAATCCACTGCCTACTCTGGAGGATTAGCATATCTAATAGGTCTCCTGCCTCTTCTAATTGTTGTCCCTATACAATTACTGAAAAACCTGCCTCAACATGACCCAATATTCTCTCCCCACACTTGCTAATTGCCACAGGTCCTTGCTCTTGAGCACGTGGCTATACCTGCTGGAAAATGTTCCCTCACTCAGATAAAAATTGTAACACAGGCATTTAAACTGGGTGGCTTTGTTTATTCATTCAGCTAGAAAAAATAGCTGAGGGAAGAGCCAGCAGAGCTCAGAGTGTGCAAGGAGGTGAGGCACTAACATTCACTGTAGCTCTGTCATGCAGTAGAATCCAGCAGGGACTCACTCCTAACCTACCTGTGATCTAAAAAATGGCCATTTTGGAATACTGAGCATGGACTGGCTCCAGAGAAAGCAACAAAATGGTAGCTGTTAAGCTCCTCTGAATGAGTCAAAGAGATATCTGGATGAGTCTGCTTGTGGCCAACAGCAATGGCATGACTGAGAGAAGCAGGAGCAAGTACTCCAGTCATGGGCATCTCTATTAGGAACTGCTGGCCTCAGCTCATCTTCATTCTTTTTGGTCTACTGAACCCCTTCCCCAAACTCCTTATTTCCCATGACACAGCTCTGTCCAGTTCTCTCCAATGCTGAGGAGTGAGAAACCAGCTGACAAACTTCCTTTTTAAGATATCATCTTCCAGCATCCTCAGCTGTTTCTGCACCCCTAGAGCTGAGTTAGGAGATTGAAATGGAGGTGAAGTTCCTTGGTTTATACATTTAATTTTACCAAAGACTGTAATGAGAATGGACAAGGACTGTAAACTGCCCCTCTGCCAACAGGTTTGATGTTGAGGTAAGACAAGTCCTTGAACAGAGGGAAGTTTACAGACACCACTTCCTACCCTTCTCACCACTAGTTATGCTGGCACCAAGCAGCAACTTTAGATTGCAGACCCCTGAAGCCAGGTGGAAACTGAAGCCACATCTTTCTTCCTCCTTTTTTTTTTTTTTTGTTGTTGTTTGTTTCATTTTCATTCAGACTTTCAAAGGAAAAACAAACATTAGACTCAGGTGTGGTAGCAGAGGTATTTGTAGTGCACCATCCAAAATCCTGTTCAGACTCATCTGAAAACTTTCTTCTGCTCTCATTACAATTTGGACACCGGTAAGATTCAGTAGTACAAGTATGTGCAGATGCACATATGCTTCAGATACAAAGAGGAAACAACCAAGAGGTGCCTGTAAGAAGAATCAACACATCCCCATTCCATGTGTGTGTCAGTGTTCTTTCTACTTCAAAGGATTGGCACCTTTTACACAACAGACCATGAGCTCAGAGTGCTGCACCTTGACAGGTCGGGTGAAGAATATCCATTTATGAAGTGTATGAACCATACAGAAAACTTTCATGCATGCTGGCCACCCATGCATCTTGGCAATGACTGTTAAATTACACCTTGAAGAGAAAGTAGAGCCACAGAGTATGACTCCTACAATGAACTGGCTTCATCTAAACATAATAATTAAGGCATTGTGCAACCACTTTGCTACTTAAGTATCTGTAATAATTATGCCCCAGGAAAGTAAGCCCAACACATGTTCACAATCTTCCCCTAACATATGGGTTGTTTACACATTCAGGTTCCCATCCCATCTTCTTGGCAGCTTAGAAAAAGCATTTACAAATATGAGGCCACATTGCTGTCAATTTGAAGACTTGAAAATCATCCTTGAAAGGAGACTGGGGGGTAGGTTGAAGGTTCAGCCATGAGTTTCTGTACTCATACCCTCAAATAACTGACACTATTCCATGTACACCAGTCTTACAAGTTATTGCTGGCATTTTAGCCCAAATCTTGTGCTCTTGTTCTCCCAATGACTGTTATACTTACAGTCTCACGCAAGAAGTCACAGGGATCTGTCTTGCAGACTCCAGGATCCCACCATGATTCAAGTCTGGAAAAGACAGAAAAGTTCTGCCTTACCATGAGAAGGCTCAGGCACTGGGAAAGGACAGCTAAGAGGATACAAGGACCTGGATTTTACCTGGGGTCTGCTGTGTGCCAGCAGTACAGCCACAGCTCGCTGTGACTGTCACCTGAAGTCTGCTCAGAGACCGGCTCAGGGTTTGGCCGAAACCAGGTGGCTTTAATAGCCTGAAAGATGACAGCTGGTGCCAACAAGCCCATTTTCTTTCTTGTTTTAAGTCTGTGCTTACTAAGGTCCTCCCATTATCACCTCTCTTTCCTGTTTATGATTTTGTGGCCCAAGACTGACAATTGTAACGTGGGAACACATCCTAAAAGCTCACAGATAAAAGATTGCCCTATACAGCACCAAAAATACAGAAACCCTCAAATGACAATTACTCCTGCAGCCAGAATACTGATCCTTAAACATCCTTCTTTCCTTTACACGGGGATATTTTATTTGCATTTCTAATGAACTATTCCTCTCCCTTTTATTTTAAGGCTGTTTCACATGGCTGCATTTACACAGTAGCATAAGCAGGGCAGGAGGCAAACACATGTGACATGGACTGCACCTTTCACGTAATCATGGAGACAAGAAATGAGGCTTGTTGAATTCATTCTGGCATAATTTCACCAACTCACTGCTCGTGAATTACCTACAAACCTATTTTTTTCCAGCTCAGTATCTGTGAGATGTGTATCAGTCAATGGACCCTCAACTTCATCCGTGTTCTGGTGCATTTGTTATTCAGGCTGTGTGACTGGTCACTGAAGTCATCCATCATTTCATCCAGCTCACTGAATAATAAAAAACCACAAATAAGACCAGTTCCTGTTGAAACAACCTGAGCTTGCCCACAGACCTCAGGTTCTTCAAATAAGACAGTCTCTCCCCAGGGGATACTTGGCAAGTTATGATCAAACCTCTGCAAGTTGAGCACCAAGTATTTTGAATTTCCGCAGCAGTAATACCATGAGCCTGAGCCACAGGAATACATAGCAGCAGGTGGAACTCTTCCTGGAGAAGTGGACTCTGAACAAATGGTAAGGAGATGAACCCATGTGATGCTGAAAAATGCCTCAGGTGTTTGGAAGAAAATGGCTTTTCCTGGGCTAGTGTTTTGTACAGGCTTGAGCTCAACAGTAAAGTCTGAGGATATAAGGGATGTTTATGCTTCATCCCTTTAGTCTCTCACTTAATAGGAAAGAAGGAAAATGCTTATGTCAGTTCTGAATTTTCATATTCTTGTCACCATATCATATAAAATAGAAAAGGAAGAATCACATCCTGATTTTCTATGTGTATTGCTGCTCTTGGCCCCAACAAGGGCATGAGAGAGGACAGATGCTGCACTATTGCATCAATCTGGTGAATATGGAAAAAAATGAAGGTTCCTGGGACCCCATGATGGCTGCCACCATTCTGCTGTAGGCTCCATGCTCCATGCTTCATGTCCTGCCTTGAAAGAGAGATGGACTGGCAATACAGAGAGGATGCAAATGTCCCAGACAAATGCAGGTAAACTACCAAATTTGGGAATGTCTCATGGAGCCCAGCCCACATTCCAGGCCTTGTTGAGGTGCACTCCTCTTGACTCATAGCACAAAGTTGACAGACTACCCACAAAGGCCTCTGAATTCTCTCTGTAATTAATTAGCCACAGGAAAACCTCAGAGAAGAGAGAAGGGAGCAATTTAGCACAGGTCTCAGAATGACACAGGATCCTGAAATGCTGAAGAGTTAAATCTGTCCCTTCTTCTCACCAACCTGCCCCTTAGCAAGGCACCCCAGAGGCCATTCCTCAGAAGGGGAAGGTCCCAGCTCCAGGACAGGTGGTGATTTGGGGGTGAGATTTCTGAGTCACGAGTCTGGCTTCCTCCCACCTTGCTGTTTTTATTCATCAGACAACAAAAACAAGCAGTATTACTCAACGGAAAGCTTCCATCAACTTCCATGGCAATTGAGAGAGGTCTCATTCTGTTGCTGATCTTCCTGAGATGCCACTCCTGAGACACTGTCTGTCCCTCTGGTGCCCCAAATACCTTCTGATGTCATAAGATCCAGAACTCATCAACAGAATGTCTTGTGTGCAAGATGCCCTCTTCCTTCCTTCTTTCTGGAGTCCCCAACATGAGAAGGACAGGGGCATGTTGAACTGAGTCCAGAAGAGGACCATAAAGTTGATCAGAGGGCTGGAGCACCTCTCCTGTGAAGACAGATTGAAAGCATTGGGATTGTTCAGCCTGGAGAAGCAAAGGCTCCAGGGAGACCTTACAGCAGCCTTCTAGTACCTGAAGGGGCTACAGGAGCACTGGGAAGATGCATTTTACAAGGGCATGCAGTGATAGGACAAGGGAAAATGGTTTTAAGCTGAAAGAGGGTATATTTACATTAGATAATATGAAGATATTATTTATTCAGGTGAGACACTGTCACAGGTTGCCCAGTGAAGTTGTGGATTCCTCATCCCTGGAATTGTCCAAGGCCAGGTTAGATGGGGCTTGGAGCAACCTGGTCTAGTGGGAGGTGTCTCTGCTCAAGCAGGGTTGGGGGGGGGGGTAGAATTAAGTGATCTTTAAGGTCACTTTCAACCCAAACCATTATTTGATTCTGTGATTCCCTTGCCTACATCCCATGGCTTTATTCAAGATATTAAAATGGGATGTGGCACGAGAGTTTTTCCTATACAACTCTATGTCCACAGTCATCTTTGACCATATCATCCTATTTGGCTGGTATTTCCCCCAAATACATATGCTTAAAGGGTCTGAAAATAATTAACATCTGCTGAATGAAGAGGAACTTCCACTACCAGGGGGATTCCTTCTCTCCCCTCCAGCTTACATCTCTAGTGAGTCCACCTCATTCTGGGCTTGCATTTGTAACCATCTGTGACATTTAAGAAAAAGCTGAATGAATTAATCATCACAACATGGTGTGCAGCAAAAAGCTTATAATTTCCCAGCCATTTACTTCAATTACTATAGAATAAGTGAATTGGACTAAATTACAATGGGAAGAAGGGAGAAAATGGCCTTGTTGTCTTCGATTTCAGTACTCTAAGTGCAGAATTTATTACCTCATTAAATCCTCTGTTGCGTTCAAGAAACTGGAGGAAGAGGGACATGCTTATGCTTTAAACCCCTTGTCAAATCAAACCCTCTGCTAATTTTTGAGTGCTTGGGGCTGGGAAGGTTGGGAAATAATAGATGTGTTTTTCTCTCCCTAATGCATGCTGCTAGAATGGCATCTGATGTCCATCTCTCCCCCTACCCTAGCCCATCCTACTGTCACCTCAGTGCAAGCTGCTTCACCATGAGTGTATGTCATGATTGAGCACATGATCCTGGCATGATGTCCAGTTCAGCCAGATACTGGTCTGTGCATTGGGTGCTCTGTGAAATCAGCCCCTAGCAGAAATGGCATCAGAACAGTCAAAGCCCAGCAACAACCCAGCCGTCCACATAAAATTTCCAAGCCATGGCTCAGGTGTGGAAATGGAGATCTGAAGCCAAGGTGGTGCAGAACAAGTAGCATCAGGCCTAAGAAGACAAAGTCTTCACTCTGGCTGTTTTTTTCTAGATTTCCAGTGCAAAGCCCCCACTTGCAGGCACTGACACCTCTGACTCAGTTGTCTGACTGAAGCCACTTTGATTCCTCCACTCTCCTGGCAACCATCATCTCTGTGGCCACATCACATCTCTGAAACTGGTGGACTATTCCAGCCCCTTGCCAACACACAGCTCCCAGCCAGCCCAGCTTCTACTGCCTTTCCAAATGCTTTTCATAGAATCATAGAATCACAGAATCGGCTGGGTTGGAAGGGACCTCAGAGATCATCAAGTCCAACCTTGACCCATCGCTGCGGTGCTAGACCATGGCACTGAGTGCCACATCCAGACTCTTTTTAAATATCTCCAGGGACGGAGAATCCACTACTTCCCTGGGCAGCCCATTCCAATGTCTGATCACCCTCTCCGTGAAGAAATTCTTTCTAATATCCAACCTAAACCTCCCCTGGCACAACATAAGTCCATGCCCTCTTGTCTTGTTGAAAGTTGCCTGGGAGAAGAGCCCAACCCCCCCTGGCTCCAGCCTCCTTTCAGGGAGTTGTAGAGAGCGATGAGGTCTCCCCTGAGCCTCCTCTTCTCCAGGCTGAACACCCCCAGCTCCCTCAGCCTCTCCTCACAGGACTTGTGCTGGATCCCTTCACCAGCCTGGTTGCCCTCCTTTGGACCTGCTCCAGGACCTCAATCTCCTTCCTGAACTGAGGGGCCCAGAACTGGACACAGGACTCGAGCTGTGGCCCCACCAGGGCTGAGTACAGGGGCAGAATCCCTTCCCTGGACCTGCTGGCCACGCTGTTCCTGATCCAGGCCAGGATGCCATTGGCCTTCTTGGCCACCTGGGCACACTGCTGGCTCCTGTTCAGCTTCCTGTCAATCCAGACTCCCAGGTCCCTCTCTGCCTGGCTGCTCTCAGCCACTCTGTGCCCAGCCTGGAGCTCCCCATGGGGTTGTTGTGGTCGAAGTGCAGGACCCGGCACCTGGCTGTGTTGAACCTCATCCCGTTGGAATCAGCCCAGCAATGGCAGAGCTCAGTCTAAAGCTCCAAACTGGAGGACACGTTTCCTTGCTGAGGGCTGCGGGGCTGCTCCCTCAGAGCCCTCTGGTGGCAACGAGGGAGAGCCAAGAAAATGCCCTTCCTACCTTGGAAAGCAGAAGGGTTTGGGGAGGTGCCCCGGGTGGGTTTTGCCATCCCTGTGTGGGACACGGAGGAGGGAGCTGAGAGCTGCCCTCAGCAGACACATCTCAGCTCGGCTGGAGCAGAAATGTTTCCAGCAGAGTTTGGCTGATGGAAGACCCAGAAGAGTTTTCGGTTCGGAATATTTGTTGCTGTTTGCCAGGGGAAAAGTTTTAGTCGATGCTGCCGGTGTCTTGTTACGGTGTCAGATGAGGAAAGGAGAAGCAATGCAGTAGCCTTGGATGGGTTGGGAGCAAATAGAATCAAATCAAATAGATTTTGAACAGGAATGCCTCAAGCCCTAAACCTGGATGAGATGGGTGCGTTTCCAGGTTGACTGTGTCCACAGCCAACGAGGACTCAATTTGCTTCAGCCAGAGATTAACTTAAACTTCATTTTTCATAGATGCATGACACAATGTTTGTATGGTTCCTGGAGCTGGGGCAAGTGCTGCCCCTGCTTTCATCCCACTGCTCCTGCACCATGCCTAAGAGCCTCCCAGCTCTGGTTTTCAAGGAATGTGTGCATTCATAGTTCTTCCCCCACTCCTAAACACAGGTCTGCACCTTGCTCTTCTGCAGCTTATGCAAAGGAGGCTGTGGGGGTTTTAAGGTTAATTACTGCCGTCAAAAGTGGGAAATTCTTCATTGCCTCTGGACAGGAAACTAGAATGGAGAGTAGTGGGTTTGCTCTGCATCTTCCACCCCAAAAGCAAAATGTCAGAATGTTACAGCAATTTCTCCTCCACCTCATTGTTATATCTATGCATCACCAACTCGGAAAAACATCATATTTATAACAGTGAACCCCCTAAAAATTACATGTGGTTGAAACATACTGCTTCAGCTGAAGCACCTCAATACTTCTTCCTTCACACAACAGTCTGACCTGCCAGGAAAGATGCACACTGTACAAGATGTTATCCTGGCTCTAGGTTCTGAAGAGAGGAGGGAGCATGTTTGTCCAGTTAGCATGAAGTTTTCCATAGGAGAGAAATTCCTGCAGAAAGACCAGAATTTTCATCTGGAACACTGTGATAGGGACTGTTGGATTTAACTCAAGAAGTCCACAGGACAGTGACCTTCAGACTACATCAATGTGCTGTTCCTGTGGCAAATTAAATATTTGTGCTGTTAAAAGATGCAAGTTTTCATTTATTTATATTGCACAAATTATTTACTTCATAGGTTAGCGTGTGATTTTATTTTGCAGGACTGGAGAGATGTGATGGCCTCCTTAATTTACATAGACCACCCTCTGGTAGCCAAAGAAATCCCATCATCATCTGATCTTGAGAGAAGGGAAATTTTATATTTAATGGAAACAAGAGGACAAATTTTCCAGACTTCCTCCTGAATCAAAGTTTCTTTTTCTTTTGCCTTCTTCAGGAACACTAGCTAGAAGACAGCCAATCATGCTGTTAGTCCATCTCTGAGCCCTGCCTTGATTTTTACAGCAGGATCACACTGGCAGCTCACATTTGGTCCATATTCCTCCACAACCCTCAGATGATTTTCTGAAGCACCACTTAGACAGTTCTTTTCCATTCATAAAAAAATCATAGCTCACATGCTCACAAGGTCTTTAATTCCATCTAGCCAGCTTGACACTGGGAATTTGACTTTGCCTGCTGAAGTGCAAAGTGCTACACCTGCTTTTTATCAAACTTTACCTCAGGAATTTCAGACCTTCTTTCCAGTTTGATAGATTATGCTGAAATTCTAATCCTTTCTGTCAAGGTTCCTGTGATCTGGCCCCACAAATCAAATAGCCCTCCTCAGTTCTTTGTCCAAATTATTAACAGAAATTTGAAACTTCTGCAACTAGATTGTGATGCATTCCTGGAAGGTGGATCTCTAAAGCCTTTCCAGTCTGACAGGTACCAGAAAACTTCTGGTAACTACTTTTTTTCTTTTTTTTTAAATAAGGATTCATATGGAAGGGATGTCCTATAAGGAACAGCTGAGAAGTCTTGATTTGTCTAGTTTGGAGAGAAGGAGGCTTAGGGGAGACCTCGTTGCTCTCTTCAGCTTCCTGAGGAGGGAATGGGGAGAGGGAGGTGCTGAGATCTCCTCCCTGATATCCAGTGATAGGACACATAGGGAGACCTCAAAGCTACATCAGGGAAGGTTTAGACTGGATATTAGGAAGCATTTATTTACTGGGAAGGTAGTCAAATAGGCTCCCTACAAGGTGGCTGTTGGCCCCAGCCTGTCAGTGTTTAAGAGGCATTTGGACAATTGCCCATGCTTTAATTTGGTCAGCCCTGGATTGGTCAGGCAGTTGGATGATCATTGTACCTCTCTTTCCACTACTCTAGTCTGGTCTTGTCTGTATTTGTAACAAGAGGCTAACATGTGCTATAATTCCTGACTTGATTCTGAGACTGGCACCTGGGGCAACCTCAAAACATCCTCTTTAAAGGCACTTCACACTTAGGAGCTGCACTGATTTCAAGGCCAGCTCATGTGCCATAGGAGAACATTACATTAACTCGATATAATCTCTTGACAAATCCAAACCAGCCATAAATGTATTAGCAGCACTGAAATTCCACTGAATTTTGTTTTCATGCAATATTTGTTCCTGATAGCTCTTGCTAATCAGTTGTTTTTCAGTAAAAGCTTTGGTGGAAGCACAGGTTTTGATTTTTACCATATCTACATTTTATAGGTGCATTAAATGGTTGAGCAGAGCCAGAGAAAAACAGATCTATGCATTTTGGTCACTCCCATGATTTCCACTCCTTCATGATCCCCATTCCAGAGTCCACCAACAAGGATGCCCTGACAGCCAAGTGTACAGGTCTCCTTTGCAACATCTGAGGCCAGTGCAGATTAGTAATGGGCAAAGTGCTTCCCATCTTAACATTCTTTAACCTCACATTAAAACCCACAGAAGAAGTTAAAAAAAAATATTTTAAGCTTCAGTATTTTCATATGCTGTACCATTTAAAGGCAGAAAGACTTTTCTTTCCCATTACAAATGGAAGTAATTTCTGTGTCTCCATCTGCCAGTGAGTGACACTGCCTTAGTAGTACATATAACCACTCCAAGACAGAGACATCAATTGCACTGTGAAGCACTTCTCAGAAAATAAAATTAATTAAAGTTTTATGATATTAATTAAAGTGCGGGGGGAAGTGGTTTTTAGTCCTGTTCTATGAACTAGCCTGTTTCTTTTTCTGCTAGAGCCAGGGAGTTTTGGAAGCTGTTGGCATGCAGATAGCTAAAAAGAAAGTAATTGCAACTTGATAGAGCCTGATGCCCAAGACTCAAAGAGAAGGAAGAAGCTGTGATTGAGAGGAAGCTGCCTGAACACTGCATTTGTCTTCTTCTGCTTAGAGCACCCCCAGACATCAGGTTGCTGATTTTCCTTGAGAGGTTCTCATCTATTTTGAATCTTCATGACAACTGGCTCAGCTGTCTGCAAGAACAAAGCCAAGGTCAGTGTTATAAAACTCTAGAATCTCTTCTGAAAATTTCAGCTTCCCACAAGATTATACTTTCACACACCATATGATATGTGCCTGCCCCATCTCACGGTGTTGCTGGAGATAAGGAAAGTTTTGCCAGTCAACACTACATGGAGACTAAGAAAAGTATTTCTGAGCACTTAAACACTGAGGTCTCCCAGAAGTTTATACATCCACAAAGTATCGGATGGTTTTTTTCACCATGTCCAAGTGAAGCTGAAAATTGCAGCACAAACCTTGGAAGTTTTGGGGTTTTGTGTTTTTTTGTTTTTAGTTGGGGCAAAATACAGATTTTTTCCCCAGCCTCACTTTCAGAAATGGCCAGGCTTGTTTGACTGAAAAAAATTCAGCCCAAGGCAGAGGACAACACTGAGAATTTTACTTCGGACGTTCTGACTGAGTTAGTCACAAGAAATGGGTTCTTAAAGAAGCATGAAGCCATCATAATAAGAGGCACTGCGACGAGTGCAGCCTTTAATACAGCAGTAATACAATCAATGCCCATAGAGTTTGCTCTTCTGGAGTGATTGTTAGACCATTATCTTGTCAGCTCACTGGTAAGCCAGAATAAAAGCCCACATCTAGCCAGAGCATCTAAAGGAAAGAACTCAGCATTGGGTTTTGCCACATCATCTGACCTGGAAAGACACAACAACATATAGCAGGCAGACAGGAAGGATTTGCTGTGCTCTGAAAGCTGTCTTGGTCCTGTCTCTCCATGGGGTTGTGGTAGTTCTTCTCTGACCAGCATTACACTGTGAAAGAAGGAAGTCTGTTCCACCTCTGTGGCCTTCAGCTAGGCTCTGAAGCACTTGTCCAGTGGTTTCATGCTCTGATTTAAATCCCTTGCATGCTTGATAGGAACATGGCCATGAGTAGGAGCCTCCTGCTTCCCAGAAGAGCCTCATGTCTCTCTCTCCTGTGTCATTTCCATTTGGAGTAATACTTGGCTGGGTTTGGTCTAACCCAGCCTCAGCCAGAAGTCCAATGCACAGAAACTTTTAGGCAGCAACTTTTAGGCTGGGGTTTAGTTACTGGAACTTATTTTTAAACAAAAGGACTTCAGAAGATGCCCTTTTCAAAAAGCCATTCAGTTGTGTTTGAGCTAAAATACCACCTTCATCCTCCTCAGTCTCTTCTGGTTGTACTTGTGTCAGAAATCCAAGCACCATTGTACTAGCTGACATCTTTCTGGCTTAGCCACTAAATCCTGCTCTCCTCTGCATGCTGACACTGCTCTTATTGGGGAAAGTCTGGGGGTGGAGTATGAATTTTTTGCAGCACTCAAGGTTGCATCCTCACTGCGGGGTTGGGATTACTTCCACACCACCTTTTTTCTTTTTTTTTTTTCTCTCTCAAAGTGACAGCTTTGCATTTCTGCCTCCACAGGCAGCTGGGAGGAACAAGGACATCTCAAACAGAGGTCACTGAGGAAGGGGCTTGTGGCACACAAAGATGTTTGTGAGCAGGTTAGAGTGGGTTTTCCACAGAGGCCCAGTAACAGATGCTGATCACACCCTGGTTACTGTGTTGTGGGGCCAGGAGGAGGACCTGTGCTCACAGAAGCTCTGAATTCAGAGTGAGTCCCATGGGGTAGGAGATGCTGAAAGGGTCTCTTGTGCTGCTTCTTAAAAAGCTCTTTATCCTGATCTCAGAGTTTCTATGGCAAAGGGAAGATGGAGTCATCCCACTGTCAGAGGAGTGGGGTTAGCATTGAACACCTTCCTGTCTAAGTCACTGCTTATATGAAGTATCCCAGCACATACTTATGTCTTCGATATCCTTGTCAAGCATTTGAGGTGATCAGAAGGGTTTCAGATCTTGCAGGATCTGAACAACTTTCAGGGTTATTTTGTCTCTCATATTTCATAAAAAATTCTTTTGAGGGATCTTCGTATCTTTTTTTCTTCAAAAATATATTTTCCCATTAATTTGTTTCCACATTTTCCAAAATGGCAATTTAGTGAGAATGAATTTAAAAGGCAGCCCCACTCCCAGTGACCCAGATTGGCTGCAGGAGCCCCACACTGTATTTGGAGTCCATGGGAGCTGTTGTTCTCCTCAGAGGACCACAGGATGTGAAGGCACCACAGGAACATTCCCTTTTTACTCTGCACATTGTAGGCAAGATCTGATCCACTTCACTCAGGAAACAGTTGCTGGAAGTGTGTCTTCTGTCCCTGCCATCAGGTGCCCCGTGTCCCATCTGCTCAGGGAACTCTGTCTTCAGCTGCCCTACTTTTTCATCACCTGTTCTTTCACCATTGCCATTTCCATCAGCCATTTCCAGCCTTCCTGGGGGAGCTATTGGTCTATTTGCCATCTGTCCTTCTTCCCCTGAGAACACTTGGACAACATTTCATTTAGTGGTGTTTTTTTTTAAGGAAGTTCCATATCACTGGATAATAAATTGCTCCTGATATCCCTTGGAGGCTCCTCCATCTCTTTTGGTGACCTCTTGGTCCTTTTGTGCATTACCATGGCTAATGTTCACCTGCCCTCCTGCCATTTCATTGGTCCACATTTGATGACAAAAAAACCCCTGAGTCACAATCCTATTACTTTTCTAGAGAATGCTTACTACTACCTGAGATTACTTTTCCCCTTGGCATCTTAGCATTATTCTTTTCTCCTTTGCATTCTTGTGCATGAACGTGTGCTGTTTCCTCCTTTGTTTTTCACTCCTCATCTTTACTTCTGCCACACCCATTTCTTCTGACCTTGAAAAACAAAGATAATAAAACTTACAACAAGCTTTTAGATAATGTGGTGATACACAGAGAAGGAGGGAAGAACAGCAAATGAAAGCAGAATCTAGGAATGCTTTCACTTAGCTAGTTTCTAGAGACAAAAATAAAGAAAAATTGAGTTCTTCTAATCTGATAAAAATAAAATTGGGGAAGGTAGAACTCCATTTCATATAAGACTGGATTTTGCCTCTCTGTCTTTTCCACATTGGGACTGACAGAACTTTTCAAGTTTCCTTTAAAATAAAAAATAAAAATAAAAATAAATAAAAAGCTGAGATTTCCTCCATCAGGTGACTGTGGAAGCTGAAGCACAAGGCTCAGACAAATACTGCAAGAGGTGGCAATGCTGGAATTTGCTTTACAGGAACAGTAGCACTTCATTTCCCAAACCAAGATTTTCCTCTGGAACTTCCAGATTGCATTATTGGTTACTAGACAAGGAAATGTAAAGTGCTGAGGAAGCCTATGGAGGAGCTCAATGATTATTCACAGGAGGTGCTTCTGCACTGTCTGCTCAGCTACCATGGTTCTTATGGGTAACCCCAAAGAGAGATGTCTACTTCTTCTATGCCCTATCTCTTTCTATCCTTTCTTCTTTAGTCACAAATCCTTCTTGGAGCAGTGAAAGACTGTCCCCAGACAGGTATTACTGGAGTATGGAGTCTTGTCCCCCATGGTCCTCTGCTATCATTCTTTCTCTCCTAGGTAATTTGTTCTTGGAACCAGGACATGGTTTGTGGTCTGCTTGGTGGTTAAGTGCTTTGAAGCAAGAAGTTACAACAGTCTCCTAAAAACATTCAGACTATCAGATCTAAAAAGCACCCATTGGGTGCTGTTGTTTTGTTTGCAGAGACAGTGTTGGGCTCCTGTTGCCCAAGTATGCCAATTTAATGTGTCAGGGAAGTCATACCAATGACATTACAGTAGAGTTTTTCCTGATGAGCCAGGGGGCTATAAAGTGGTGTTTGATAGCCCATGGCTTTTCTGTGCTTCATATACTCAAGATGTAACTTGTGATCTAACCATGATATGGTCTGACCAAGTGTGGGTGCTGCACTTGGCCTGCAAGCTATTTCTCCAGTCCTGTCCTTTCCAGCAGGCAGTCTGAGAGAAATGCATTGTCAGTAGAGGGGCTTCTGAAATTGGGGTGGTCTCCACTCTGCTCTGCCACTTCTCACAGAATCCCTGACTATGAAATGTAAAGGATACATCTTTTACCCTTCTAGCACTACCATTATCCAGTAAGCTGTATAAAAACATGAAGGATTCCCCTGAAATTCCCAAACTTATCCGGGTTCCTAGACAGTGCTTTTCCTTCTTCCACTTTCTTTTCTTCAGATGCCTGCTCCAGTTTTGTTGGTTTTTTTTTAATGCAGCTGGTGAGCCTAATGTGACTTGAGACCCTGTGGGGGTTTTAAGACCATGTTGCCCATCCCACTGCCTCACTGGAGACCTAGGATCTCCACTAGCAAGAAAAACCTAGGCAGGCTGCCTTTCCAAGGAGCACAGATAGCTCTCCCACCCCACCACATCAATACAGCCAAAACTGCTCTCCAGCTAAACCATTTTGGTAGGGAATCACTATTGTCTGTTTTTGTTTGTTTTTTTTTTTTTACAGGGAGAGAGAATACATCCTCGAATTGTGTATTAGCATTCAAGTGCCAAGCTGGTGAACTCTTTCTGGCTCAGGTGAGTGACAGAGAGAAATTCTGACTCATTTGCAAGAAGGAAGGAGCAGAGTATACTGTGTGTTCAAAATTAGGGGCAGCAGGCAAGATTATAGCTGGAAAGGCTGCCTGCTGAGAGCACAGTGTATTTAGAAGCATCTAAAATTATTTGTATGACTCAATACTGTTTTCCTAACACTAAGAACAGCATGTGGTAACTCTCCCCCTAGGATGCTCTTTTTCTCCTCCTCTCCTTGATTTTTTTTACTTGTGGATGAGAAGGGGGAAGAAAGATTAAGAAGAGGGATCGTTACTCTGCTGTTTAGTCAAAAACAAACAACCCTTTGCACTTGTCCAGCAATTCAAGGTGTTTTGCAGATGAGCTTGGAGTAGTTGGACTTGGACCTGGGTCAGTGTCACATGGTACCTTCAAAGCTGTGTGGTTATCTCTAAGCAGTTCTGACTCAGCTGTCAAAGACAATTTTACACAGTCAAAGCCATGGCAATGTGTAGGCACCACTATGAATCCTGATATGCCTAATCCAGCAATTTGGGGGAGCCAGGAGGGCCCAACAGTAGCAGCACTAGGAAATGCTAAAGGTCAATGGTAAGGCCCCTGCTATAGCTTACCTCCATATTACAAAGGTCCCTGGTGATCCAGAACTACCAAATGGTATTTAATTTTCTCCTCATTTTTCTTAGCTGCTCAAACCCCATTCTCCCCTCACCTGTGACAGTGTGCCCCTTCAGAAAAATCTGATGGGACCGTGTAGAAGGCAATACTTGCTCTCACTGCATGGACTTTGGAGAATCTACTGAATGAGCTGGCTCAGGATTTCATTTCCTTCCCAGGTAATAAAACGAGGTACCTCCTGGCTGTTCTTAATGTGCCTCACATCTGGTTCCAGCTATTACATTTGCCTCTGTCTACTGGATCAAGCTGTGTTTGGCTGTCAGGAATGCTCTGAGGTTGTTCCCAGTAGTTGGAAATCGTGACTGAGCTACCTTTTTGCCAGCTCATTTAGGACCGGAGCTTGCTGGGGAGCTTAAAGGAAAGAGAGCTTCATGTCTCAGGGTGTCTCTGGAGGTCCAAATGGACCTCATGCCAGGCAGGTGAGTGGGCACAGACACTGCTGTGCAGTCGTGATGATAACATGGCAGTGCCTGAGCTAGATATTGCCTTCCATGATTCATTATTTCCCCTCGTATCTCCTTTCCTGACCAGCTTTGCTGACAAAATTAGCAGCTACCTGCTGTATGCTTAGTGCTACCATTCACAGCAGAGAAGATCATGTTAATTCATCATAAATTGAAGCAAATGGACCCACATCAAGCAGGAAGCAGCTTATACTTGTATTATTCCATCAAAGTGAATGATATGCTTTGACTCATCTAATAGAGGCCATCACAGAGAAGAGCCTACTAGGCAGAGGAGAGGAAGTCTGCATCTGGGTGAGAAAGCATCTCGTGACACCAGGAGCCATTTCTAAAGCTGTGTGAATATCAACCACAGCATATTTCTTTATTCAAATCCCCTTGCACCTCACGTAGCTATTTGGGGTGGAGCTCCTCCTGATCCACTGAAACCACGGAAAAAGGCAAATGTGCCTACAGCAAGAGACATCTCAGCATTGCCTCTTTCCATAGATGCTCCCAGTGCCCAGCAAGTGCTCTGAAAATTGAAACCACAGAGAGCAGGAAAATTCAACTGAGGAGGAATATGGATTGATGTGCAACTTATTCAGCTGGAAATTCTACCTGACTTCCTTTTGATCCACTGGTTTTGTCTGGGTACTTACCATCTACCCAGGATCTACTGGTGGGAAGAATCTACTTCCCATTCATTGAAAGGACTCAGCTTATCTCTAAGGGAAAGGCAACAAACTGAGAGCTTATCTGCCAGCAGAGAAATGGAGGCTGCCCACATGTGCAGCTGACTGCTACATGCTCATGGCCAGAACAACTGCCCAGAGATCATCACACCAATAAGTGAGGCCTTAATCAGGTCCATTTTCAGATGTCTCTCAGTCATGTTGCAGAGGACACAAGGAGTCACAGAAATGGGGACAGACAATAATTGCTCCAGCTCTGAAACACTGCTCCCACCTTGCCTTCTTCCCCTAAATTGCTTTCCCCATAAGCAGCACCCCAACAGCAGCACATTTGAGACTGCAAAGAGACAAACTCCGGACACGATGTCTTTCCCTTCTTGTTCATTCCAGGTCAGTTCCACTCCTGTGGCACCAGTTTATTTTTTCCAGCAAAGTGCTATAAAAGGTGGCAATGGGATTGACCCTCTGCCTGCAAGCTGCTGCTGATGACTTTTTGGGTGAGCACCCAGGGAATGGATCCACTCTGGCCTGCCTGCTGCTGGGGAGAGGAGAGCATTGCTGGGCTGACTTTCAGCACTTTGTCAGAAAAAAAAGGGCTCTGCAATGGCTGGGTGAAACCCACAGCTTGCCTGGAGGAGCTGGCTGGTGTCAGGTGTTGTTAAATCTCACAAGGCTGCACAGTCACTGCCTGTCCCCAGCAGGCAGGGTGTTCTCCTGCAACAATTATTTAGGAGTAAAGTGCACCAAGTACCTTAGGTGGGTGTTATTATTAACTCTGGTTATTCACCCCTGGTTTTGATATTACTCTGCACCTGAGAGAGGGGACAGTGACTCAGATCCTAGGAGACCAGTGAAGGAATGCACAGACCATGGCATGAGCAGGTGTGAGCTCATGTCCCAAGCAGGTACAGCAAAGCAGGTACTGTCCAAAGAACTTGCATGTTGTCTGCAGTCCAAGCTGCACAACTCTTTAGAGCCCGTGGCAGGCACGCAAGAGGAGGCTGCATGCTTCGTTTCATTTCACACAGATCAGTAAAAGAAAAGGAAGGGAAGAGGCTTTTCTGAGAACAATATCCATTACAAATGAGAAAGGCTGAAAGGGATGGGGTTCTTCAGCCTGGAGAATAAGGTGTTCAAGGGACACCTTGGAGCAGCCTTCCAGTACCTAAAGAGGTACTACAGGAATGCTGGAAAGGGATTTATTATAAAGCATGTAGTGACAGGACAAGAGGTAATGGCTTTAAGCTGGAAGAAGAGAGATTTTGGTTCAACATTAAGAAGAAATATTTTGCTATGAGTGTGGTGAGACACTGGCACAGGTCACTCAGAAAGGCTGTGGATGCCCCATCCCTGGACCATCAAGGACAGGTTGGATGGGGCTTTGAACAACCTGGTCTACTGGGTGGTGTCCCTGCCCATGGAGGGGGATTGGAATCAGATGGTCATAAAGGTCCATTCTAACACAAACCACTCTGTGATTCTATGGATTTATGAAAGCCAAACTTGCATGTTAAGCTGCATTATGAATAAGGTCCAGCAATCAAATTCACTCTTCAGAAAAATAAATAAACCAAAAGCATGTTAAAACCAGGGCTGTTCCTGCTGGCGTTTTAGACTTAGCTACCTTCTGAGCTCTGGCAGAGTCATTCTGTAAGTCCAGAGGATGGAAGAAATGAGCTTCTCTACTTCAAACTGTCAAATTGCAGTTAGGATAGCCTGCTTGGTGCAAAGTTTGGAGAAAAATCTCGAGGTTCTTTCCCACTTAATTCTCTTTATGATGTTAGCTTTGCTGTTGAAACCATACGGTAGGGAAAGCACAATACTTTTAATTTCTGCAGGTTTCCTCTTTTGAAAGGGTTTTTCTCCACTATTAACAGCCAGCACAGGCCTCTCAGGAAGTGTACTCTCCTATTGAAAGAAACATGCATATGCACTGACCCTTCCAGTACTGCTCATTAGCACATTTTCAATGTCCCATATATTTTGCAGTTACTGGATAGGCAAAAAATCACTGACAGTTTCTCTTGTCCTTCTGCTGACTCACTGGTTTACCCTGGAATGACTTCAGTGGCTTTGTTGCCATTCAGCTGCACAGGGATTCACAGGGACCTACAAAGAAAGTGGTTCTCGCTCCTCCTGGATTCAGGAGCACATCTCTGAAATTGATGTCTTTGATCACCCTGGGGAAGTTGCTCCCATCCATGCTTCCTTTAGTTCTGGGGCTTTTCAATGCAGTAATTATGATGGATGGGAACTGCAGGCCAGCCAAGTTTGAGGAACCAGAGACACCAGCCAGGTATGTGGTTGTGACCCTTCATGTGGCTGTATTCAGTTCACCATTAATTACATTCTCACTCAGGATTTCTCCTAGGCTTAGCTGTTGTTCACACTGTAGAAAATGGGCTGGTCATATCTTGTCCTGTCAGTCAGGGGGAGAATCAGGATCAGACTGGACATTGTCAGCTGAGCACTTTGCACCAGGAGCCTGTGAGGACCTCAGAGGTCTTCTGCAAAGACACATAAAGTGGGCACAGGCCAAATTGAGAGTTTCATTTCCCTGTATGGCTTTATCTGTTGTATGAAAATACACAAGTAATTATTTTAGATTATTTTAGAGTGTTCACCAAAGGTGTGCTTTTCTTACAAGAAAAAGGAACAGCTTAAAAAAAATAATTCAGGATCACAGACCTAGTTCTATTACTGTGTCAGCTCACCGGGGAATCTCTTTCCTCCATGAAGAGTTGGTGGGTTTTTTAGCTACTTGTGCTTTCAGCTGAGGTCTCCCAGTGCTGGCAGATTTCTGCCTGGGCTGAGAGCTCCCTTCCTTTTTCCTCCACCAGTAAAATCCACATTTACAACCGGTAGAGTCTTAAAAAAAAAACAGGAAAACCAAAGCCTAGACTGCTATGCCAGTGTGACAACTGTAAATCAATAACATTGGATTTCTTTATGAACCCCTTTCCTTGTATTTGATGGATTACCTGACAGAAATGCATCCAGACTGAGTGAGCCAGGCTATTTCCAGATGGGCTTCATCTTGTTCCAGGGTGGGTGTATAAGATGAGCAGATGATTCATTCTCTGCAGGTATGAGCCTTTACAGTCTTTACAGTCCTATCATAACCTTCAGGAGTGGTGCTTTGTTGTTTATCTGCACCTGCTTGAAAGAAGTAAGTACAAACCCATTAATGCCTCAGTGCAACAAATCTCATCAAATTTGGAACCCAGCATGTAACAACAGAGATATAGGTGTGCAACCCTGCCTTCCTTCTGCCATTCAAAAAACAGATGAACAAATGAAATATGATATTTGATATGGGGGGAAAATCCCCAGTGGCAGGGTTAATGTCCAGCAGTCACCAAAAAAGGAAAAACAGGGTAGCTTTTCAAATCTTTTTTTTTTTTTTCATCTTTTCATCTTCTTTTCCCAAGACTTTCTTTAAGAAGCAGTCTCTTTTCCTTCATTCCCACAGAGAAAAACAATCTTTTTGCTTGAGCAAGGAAATAATAGGTGCTTACAAAAGCAAAGAACCACCTTAAATTGCTTGGGTAGCAGGAGTTGTTGTTTCAATTAATTGCCTTAACTTTGCAGAAACATCTGGTATGCTGCTTACATCCTGAGAGAAGCAGACTTCCACTAGGAATAAAGAAGATGAATGAAAATCTGCAAAGTCTCACACACAGACTTGAGCAAACTTAAGATCTTCAGCCTATTCTTATTGAAACCACCCTGCAAACTGCATCTGCTCCCACAGTCAGGATTTCAGAGTAACACAGCTTCCAGGTGCTTACAGGAGCTTTGATCTTAAGAATGGCAGCAAATGGGAACTAAAAGAGTCTAATTATCATTATTGCAGGTAGAGTTAGACTGTGACACTGGAAAGTATTCCTGGACTGCATTCAGATGTATTCCAGCAAGGACACAAGGACCACAGAAAATGTGGTGCAAAGTGGAGCTGCCATCCAAACCTGCATCTGCAGGAGCTCAGTGGAAAACTACCATGACCAAGGGCTTCATGGGGTTTGTTGCAAAGGTTCTCTGTGGGTATAGGAGGCAGGAGAAACTGCATAAGCAGACAGAAAACCAGCAAGGCACCAGAGTCAGGGCCACGCATCCCATGGCCCCTGAAAAAAAGAAATTGAGAGGATTATTGGTGAAGAGAGGTTTAAGCTGTTTCCAGGCTTCTCCAGGAGATGGGATGCTGACTGTGTCTTCCTCAGGAACAACATAACTCCTCATCAAAACGAAAGAGATGATATCCAAACCACAATGTTGCTTCATAGAGTCAGGGAAGATTAGTTGGCCTTGCACGTTGCTGTGGCATGCACTTGATGCTCCAAAATGTAAGGTAACTGGTGGGGTGAAGAGCTTGGTCTCTCTGACTGGTGAGAAGCTGAAGGGAAGGTGTCTGGCTGCTCAGAGATCCTTTCCTGACCCTGAGCACATAAGCTAGTTCTCCCTCCTTTGAACCAGTTGGGAAACACATCTTCCAGAAGGCTCTGGATGGTGCAGATTTGGGTTGTAATAATGAAAGTGAAAGCAAAAGTGGGAGCCATTCCCAAACCTCCTGATGGGTTACAACTCTTCACACTCAATACTTCCAACCAGGAGAGACCTGGGTCAACCAGGAAATCTTTCCCACATTTACCAAACGCAAAACAGTAGGGAGGGAGCAGATCTAAAAAAATAATCTTGTAAATTATTTATTTACCAGAGGAGGGACCAATACCTTCTGTCTTTCTCCCTGCATCTGGCTTTGCTATTATCTTGAGCAGCCCACCAGCAGAGAACAAACAGAGATGTGTAGAGTGAGTGGGTTGGTGTGGCTCATCTCATACATCATCTGCAGTGAACTGCTGGGACTGTATGGAGCTTGCAGGCTGCAGGAGATTTAATTAAGAAGAGATGTATGTTGCTCTGGGGACAGGGCTCTTGCCTTGGCATGCTGTGTTTCCATTGCACTCTTTTGACACTCAACACAAATGTTCTTCCTTCTTCGTAATGTCAGTCCTTGTTCCAGTAAAACCATTGCCTTACTGGTCCTCTGAAAGCACAAGTTTCAGTGTACTCCCTTAATGTGGTGAGAAAGCCATTTTGAGCCCCTCAGCCCCTTGTGTCCCTTTCTTTCTTGACTGGCAGGACATTTATAGCCTTCACTGTTCCTGAAGGCTGCTTCAGGCCAAAGTGACAGGGCACAACAAAGCACACTGGGGTGTGGGGCCTCAGTGGGAAGCCCTGGAAGACCCCCATCTTGCTGGGTCACAGAGGCCACCTGAACGTTGTCCTCTCAGCAAGCATCTACTTCCCTGCAGTTCAGCCCACTGCCATGCAGGAGCATCCATCACGTGCAGGAAGCAATGCTGAGCTGCCATTAGAGAGAATAATTCTGATAGGATCAGAAATTAAGGGTGTCTTTTGCAGAACCTTCCTCTGTGAGGCTTAGGAGGTGTTTGGGCTTTAATTTAGCCATGCAATGTCAGTCATCTCACCTTGTACCTTCCTCGACATTTTCCAGCTCTGCCTTTTCTACCTGCCCTTCAGATACCTTCTTTCATTACTGTTAAGGGCTAATTATCAACAGTTTCAGTCCTTTTTCTTAACAAGGCAGCTCATGTACATAGCTACCTGATTTAGCTCATGTGAATGAACATGCAGACAGAAAATGTTCTGGAGTGAATGCAGGGTAGGAACACACTTGGAGATCTGCTGACACCAAACTCCAAGGCCACAGCATATGCTTTTGCAGAGCATTAGCAGAGCCCATTCAGAGGTTTCCCTCTCTCAGGGCTGGTTTCTGTTCTTCTTTTTATGAATGGCATATTATTTTCCAAACTGCCCTCTGAACTGAGGAGAGATCGCTTAATTTTAAAATGATGGATTGCCTCAATGCCTTGCACTTTTAACTCCCAAAGGAGCAGGGTAGAAGCCACAATGACAGCCACTTTGAAGGTTTTGTTGGCCACTGCATCAATGTATATCTTTATCAGGAGCAATCTCTCGTTCCCTGAGCAGGCAGAGATCCCCCACTGCCTGGAGTTTGTTCTCAATGCCATTTTTAATGCAGTCTGTGCTCAGCTGTGACATGACAGCCATCAGCCCACGTTCAATCACTGTAAATAACAGCTCATATCAGGCCTCATCTATCACCACAGTTAGAGCTCTTTCAGCAACCTTGGTCCTGTCATGCTGCTTTACAAGCCATGGCCATCCTCTGCCTCACATGCTGTATCTATATCTCCTCAGGTCTCACAAAGCAGCTACCTGGCAATCATCCAGCACCACCAGATTCTGCATCCAGTAGCACCCAAGAAGACCACCTGAGTCAAAACTTGGAACCTCTGACTGTTCCTCCTGACTGTTTGGCCCTGCACTGCCTCAGAGCCAAAGACTCTGGGGAGTTTGAAGCCTCTACCCCAAAAGGCTGTATCCCAGTCCCAGAAACCTGTCCTCCTCCTGTGCAGGACCTGTGGTGCAGATGAACTGGAGCACTGAGTCTCATAGCTGACATCTCATAAGCCAGGTAGGCTGGGAGTTTTCTCAACTGATTTCAGCCATGTTCTTCAAGCTCAATATTGTGAAGTCCCTGGAGAGGGACAGGAACCTCCAGGTGGGGAATCTTCTCCCCTGCCAGATGTCTAGAGGAAAGAATTGAACACAACTAGGAGATGAGGTACGTGGACTAAAAAATGTGTCCACGCATTCCTGCTCTAACATGCAGACTCCATCTCCTCTGACAGTGACACACCAGCAACCACTCACCCCTTTCCAGAATCATCTTCTGGTAAGAGTGATGGATGAACTTTTCCAGGGTTACCTCAGGCTTCCTCCAGGCTAAGGCTAGGCTCTGGGACTGTCAGCTGCCTGCCCTTCTCAGACAGGACACCTGGGGACCTGAAAAGACTCCATCACTGCTGGCAGTCTCAATCCCATCCCAAAGTCTTTGAGTTCAGTGAACCCAGGCACTGCTGGACTTTTGCCTCAAACTACTTCCCAGAAGTGAATACAAAAGTGCCACCATATATCACCCAACTGGACTAACCTAGTTATGGAAAACATCTTAGTGTGTACCCCTTGGTATCAGCTTTGACCTCTTTAACACATTCTCATCAGCCCACTCTTCCTAAAGCACAGGCCAGAAATAGACTCTGTCAGTGACTCAGAATGAGAGAAGAGTCATTCTGACTCAAATATCAAGGTGGATCTCCAGAGGACGGCACATGGGACTCTTTTCACCGCTACTTACAGCTCTCCATGTCTCAGGTGCCAAAGTTCCCTCCCCAAAACCTGCAGCATGCTGGAAACATTGCTTCTTCTCTCTCAATAGAGAAGGTGATGCTGTGCTGACACTGCAGCGTGACTCAAAGGCATCACCTCTCCAACAGGTCTCAGCTGTGGGCTGAAAACCCAGTAAATCTGGGCTGTTAAATATGATGGGCCAAGGCTCACTACCTGGCCTGGAGTGCAAGCAGTACAGCTGAACTCACATGTAAACTAAATTCTCTACAACTAAATTCTATTCTCTCCCTACCCTCCCTGTCTTGTTCCACCTGAATTGTGGCCAGGCACTGCTGCAAGCTGAGACAGCCAGAGTCACAACAGAGATGTGGATGGTCTCACAGCTGAGCTCACAACCCAGATCTAATTAGGAAAGCCAAGATAAAGAGCAGTCATGTTTAGCTGCTTTCCTCAGCTGGTCCCACTCTTGTTAGCACCATTTCCCCAGCTAGCAAGTGTCTAGCCCACAGACAGCATCACTCTACTGCTCCACTTCCTGAAAGTACAGCTGAACAGGAGGCTTTTCCACAGGACAGAGCAGGTAATTTGCAAAAAGATAGACATTTCCCCAGAAGGAGCGAGCAGCACTTTGTTACCAGAACCTGTCTTATATCAGAAAGACTACCAGAAATGTCTTACATCTCAGGTACCCATGATACAAGCTGGAAGGTACCTTTAATGTTTTGTGAAAAGATAAAGCCATAGGGCTGATATCATCAAAAGCAGTAAATCCAACCTAGTAGAGACAACAGATTTTACCTGGTTCTAACATTTCTTATTAGCTTTTCCCCTTATGAACACTTCCGTTATTTGAACCTTGCTCTTTTCCTTACAGATTTTAATGCCATTAATATTCATTTCCATACTGTCATCGAGAGCATCTTTTCATTTGTTTTTACAGACAGAAGGCTGAGGTCTGCTCTAATCAAAAGATGCACTCCAGACATGCAAAATACAGTACCACAATGAGCATTACAATGATCAATTGACAAATTACATCAGCTCATCATTCCCAGGAAGGATTTATTACCAAGGTAAAAGGAAAAAACAGTCACAGCAAGAGATGGTTTGTTTTTCCTTGCTGATTTACACAAAAGGTCTGTTCCAGCACTCACTTAAATGCAGGCATGAAGGGAAGAATACACTGTCATATGAAGTCACAGAAAAAAGCTGTGCAGTGTATAGAAGAAGGAATACTCACAAAGCTGTCTTCGTCATTTGGGCCAGGTAGTTGCTTTCACCAGGGACAAAAGTTGAATTGTTAAATGTGGAAGGGGATGGAAGGAATAAAATCTTACTAAGAGAAATGGCATGAAAAAAACAAAAATGAGCAATGAAAGATGTCTTAAAAGGAGAAGAAGAAAAAAAAAAAGGAGCTGATTCAAAGTTATTATAACAAACTTCTATCACGTCAAGACATTTTTCACTTTACTATTTCAGGAGATTCTTCAAAACCTTTTCATTCTGATAGAGTTGCAAGAATACACCAAAAAGCTGGAGAATCTTCACCTGATTTCCTCCCTTTGCAATTGGCACTCTCAGCAAAGCCTGGGCAAGAGCACCAAGACATTTTTTTAAGACCTCTACAACCTTTAATCCAACCATGGACCCTCAGAAGAAATCCAGCCTCTCCCTCAGCTGCCTTGCATATTCAGGCATTACTTTAAGGCAGTACCAGTTGTTAAACGTGTCCATGTGGACTACAACACACAGACAGGTTGGCTTACATGTCATGACCACAAATGTGGCAGGAAATTAACATCTTGAAGAGATCACAGCTGCCCATAACTTTGTCTGAGGAGCATCAAACCCCCATTTTTATTAGGCTCAATAAAATAACTGTCACATGTGGTAGGAATGCTAGCACATAACTCCTGCTTCATGACTCCTTGATTCTTTTTGTGCCTTTCTGAACCACCCTGGCTGTATTTTTGCAGCGTGCCTCGTAATTTTCTAAATACCAGACTGGACATCAGCCTAGGAAGCCATTCCTGGCTCCCTGCCATCATTTTGCAGTAATGAGCTCTTGCATAGGAAATCGCCTCAGCCCCAGGCTGGGGTCTCTCCTGGCATAAATTCTGCCTGTCTCTTAGATGGTATCAATCATTCATAGCCTTGTCCTGCTCAGAGCATCTGCTTCCCGTTCTCTTCCATAGTTTCCTCCTGATTAATAGATGAAATTGTTGAGTGCAGTTGCCTGGGAAACTGCCATTTCCTTAAGCATTTTTGGCCCCCTTTATGGGAGAAAGCAGGAAATCTTCACAGGAAACCTGAAAGGGCAGCAAGGTCAAACAGGACCCTCCTTTCATCAGGACAACGAGGCTAAGACACCAAAATAAAGGCTGTGGCAGACTGTTCCCAGGCTGCCACAGTGTCTGAGGGCAGAGGTGAGAACACAAGGAGAGGAAGGACCATGTGCTTTTCCTGTCATAGCACCCAAGTGGCAAAGATGCTGCTCTGCAAGCACTTTTCCTTCAGGCAACCTTTAAAATGGCTCTCAAACTCCTACCCATGACATCATATGGGTAGCTTGAACCTCAGAGCAAGACAAAGGTGGGCAACCTTGCACTACCACCACCTTCCCTCTTCTACCCCTGCTGTTCAGCACCTGAATTCCCTGGCTGCATCACCACGATGTTCATGGGAAGCTGGTAGGTGACCAGCACCTCAAAGCACCACCAGGAGAGGTGTAGCTCGTGTGAAGAAAGCCTTGCAAATACTCTGGCAGCCTATGGCAATGTCTCTTCACCCAAATTTCCCCCCAGGGCTTGCACAGCAATGGTTTGCAAAGACAAGCTGGGGGCAGAGACAGCAATCATATTTAAGGCCACCTCGAGCTGCAAAGCTAGGAAAGAGGCCCTGGAGAATCTGAGCCTCCTCAGGCCTGTAGGTTTTCTCTCCCTCACCAAAGACCACACATTACACTTACTGTGAGGCTGGGGATGCACAAAAGGGACTCTACAGTGTGACTCAAATCCTGCCTCCCAGGGGACCAGTCCCATCCATCCTCTACAAAGGCACCAGGCATGTCTACCCCATGCTGAAGAAGGAGCACAGAGCTTACTGACATGAGGAGATAACCAACAACATTGGGATTCTTATCATAAGACTTGAATTATGGTGAGGCTCATTACAAGACAGCAACTGAATCACAATGTGGTAAAGCCAAGTGTCTCATGGCACAGTTTCATAACTTGTGAGAGGTCTGCTGGACCAGAGTATCTTCTTTGGACGCACTCTGGCTGCATTCCATCATGAGACAGGAACCACTGGGAAGACCCTTGAATGGGTCCAAAGAGGGGGATCTCTCTCCTTTACCACAAAAGGGAGAAGCTCTGATTTCAGTCTGTTCATCTGGCTGCCACTATTCAAAGCTGTTGGTCCCAGCATTGTTCTGCCATCATTCATTCTTCTTCAGAAGTGTTTGCTGATCACTGGAAGGACTCACGCTATGCCGCTTTGTTAAGACTTTTCTTTGGCTGGAGGAGAGAGCAAACATCATCTCTGACAGCCCAGAGGTGCCTATGATCCCACCAGCTTTCACTCACAGCTGCAGAGTATTCCTTAAAAATGGAACTACATTTCTACTTGATGTTAAAAAACGAGTACTACAGCCACTGGAGGCTGATGAGAGATGACACAAGACAGAAAAATCACTGATTTTTTGTGTTAGTCAGCATAGATGTTGCACATGTCCCTCAGCAGCTTTTCTTTCTCAGGCCAGCACACAAAGTGCTGCCTGCACTGATCCAACCATAGGAGACCTCTGGATGGGTCTCAGCAGGCACAAACATTGATCAGGGTACAGGCTTTCTGGTCTGCAATGACTGTGGTGTGGAGGTGGCTCATATCTGTCACCAACTCAACTATTACAGCCTCCAATACCCCATGCTCTAGGCTGGATCCCAGAGCAGCTAGAATTGTGGGCAGGGGGACATTACCCCCTTTTCAAGGGAAGTTATATTAAGCAGCCTAGTCTATGCAGAGAGTCCTGGCTTGGTGACCAGGAGTCCAGATTTCTAGCTTTGCCACTGACCTTGGTGGTCTTATTCTCTCCTCCCAGCCTCTTCTCTGGCCACACAACCTTTGGGCAGGGGCTGCTTCACACTCTGCATATTTACAACCTCAAGCACTCCAAATTCCAAGCCACTGGAACTTCCTATAGACTAAAAACAAAGGCAGAAACACAAGTCTTTGTCTCTCCAGAGATTTTGGATTAAATTCATTATTTCCTGGAGGACAACAAACCTTCGGAACTAGTTACACCAATAAAAGAGGAAAGCCCACCACTGTCCCCTCAGTCCCAGAGACTGTGTACCCTATGTCACCTCTGCTTTCTCTCTGACAGCCCCAGAAACAGGGCTTTGCAGACTCCTGCACTGACACTCCAAAAGGAAAGGGGAAGAAAAGAGATGGGGCTGCTGCATATGTGCCGGAGCTCCCCTAAAGCCTGGAGAGGTAGTGGGTGCTCTGTCTGGGAGACAGTCTTGCTGTAGGAAAGAAGAACTTAGCTGTTTTACAGATGGAAAGCTGTGAGCATTTCTCAGTAAGGATTTCAGTTGTTACAAATTGCTTCCTGGGGAATGGCTAATGACAGCTAATAGGGACCCCAGAAATCAACATGACGGCATCTTCCTATTTTCTGTTCCCTGTGATCAGTGTCCAGCTATAATTTTCATCCTCCTAAGTAGTATAATGGACAATTGAATTCACATTTCCACTCTCTTATTTTACCATGGATGTCATCATTCCTATTTTCTCTACAAACATAGAAATGCAAGATTTCTTCCCCCCTCCTATTGCTTCAGTTTTCAACTAACAGAAAGAGGCAGAAGCCAGTGAAAGGTTTTTTAGCAGACCTCTCTCTAGTATACTTACACATAATACAGCTTTACTTCTTTTCTTTCTCCTTAAATAAAAAAGATATAAAAGGGAGTTATTTTAAATTTATGAGCTGATGAGACAGTGAGTACTGGTGAATCACTGTTTAATATTTTAGTCAGCCATCTGCAAGGTGAGCTGTATTCCCATTTCATATTGCTAAAGCTAAGAAGTCACCTCGAGTTTCATGAATGGAATCAGTCTTGCATCAATCCCAAAAGGCTGTATTCAACACCAAACCCAATCGTCTTCCACCCAGGGATCTCAAACACACAGCCTTTGAATGCAGAAGAAAACAAGCACAACTATAAGCCAGGGTGGAGGGTGAATAATAGACTGAGTAAAGAAAAGCTGCAAAGATGAAGCTGGATTTATTGACAATTATTCTGCTGGCAGGGCTACAGGGAAGAGCAGCGTTCTGGCTGTGCACGGAGGGCAGTGCTTATGGCTGGCCTTGTAATTGCCTCCTCTTCCTCTGCTTCCCACACCATCACTAGCACTTCAGAGGCACTAAGCCTCAGCTCTGCCCAGCCTGGGATTTCCCAGCCAGTTTCCCAGAGGAAGCAGACACAAGCTTCTCTCTCTCTCTCTCCCCCCCTTTCTTCTTCATCCATCCCAGTGACGTACACAGAACATCTCCGTGTCTCAGTGTCACAGCTGCCCCAGGAGAAGGGTCGAGGATGCGGCATCGTCCTTGGCAGAGGAGTCAGGCACCTGGAGATCCCTGCTGACAGGGGACAGGCCATGCAGACCGGTCACTTGCCCCACCTGCAGGGACAGTGTTGGAACAGAGAAGGTGCAGAGCCAGCCGTATGCCTCCCAGCCTTCACATGGCACCTCTCCCACTGGGAACAACCGGAAGACTCCGAGATTCCAGGTGGCCCAGTAAAGCCTCCCTTAGAGCTTCTGTTTCCAAATTTCTCCTTCCTCCTGCTCCTACTGCTGAAATCCTCATCAGCCTCTTGCTCCTAGCTGTTTCCATGATTGAGCAAATGGTCTCTCCGGGCTGGCTACTTGACTCTTTCTTGCCCATAGCTCATACCCAGTTCCTCTGCTGCTATTGACAAGAGCCGTCTCTCTGGCAGGTGCTACCAGCAAAAAACAGGCTCTAGGCCCAGCCTCTTAGTCTGTCTCTCTCCAAGGGCATCTTCAAGTTCCTTTCGTTGATTAAGGCATGTTAAGGCTGACTAATTTCATACCTTCCATCTCTGTAGCTGCTTTACAGCAGAGGAAAAATGCAATTTCCTCTCGGTTGTCAAGTGTCACAAGAGCTTCGTGAACCATGACGATGTACATCACTTACTGCTGCACACTCACACCACTCACACCCACCCCCCAAAATCTCATGGGATATGAATAACAGATTTGCCATAAATATGAGTTATTAAATTACTATGAAAAGCCAATGCTATAGAGAAGGGTACTGCGAGCCTCTGTGACCCAGAAAAAATATGGCTGATGTCAGCACTAAGTCAATAGTAATTCCTTCTCTCCCTAAAAAGAACCCGCTTCATACTGTGTAATAAAAATTTTGGGAAGATAAGGTAAGCTGATTTAGATGAGAAAGATGTCTCCCTCTCTTCTCACGCCAGTAGTTCACCACCCATCCTGTTAAACAGTATGCAAAATTTATTTGCCATAGCTACTTTTCAATGTCTATTTTTTTATTGGACCAGACTCTATCAACTAAAAGAGCCTTCTGGCATCTGGTGTCTTATCTCTGACAACACATGGAGACATCATGTTCAGTTCACCTTCTGGACTCCTAACTTAATTGGGCAGATTTGGCACTGTTTTAGTGCTAAAGAAGTTTCTGATATTATCCAGGATTCTTGCCTCAGAGATATTACCTGGCACACAGAAAAATGTAGATTTGTTTTCTCAATGCTCTGTTTCCTCCATAAAAATTCAAAAAGCTTGCTCACAAGTTTAAAGGACATATCTTGAGGGACAGTAACAGAACAAAACCAAACATTCAAAGCAGTACCTTTTTTGGGGGGTTTGTTTTGGTTTTTTTTTCCAGGTCTTCCAAGTGAAGCAAAATAAAGAACAAGAGAGCTTTTTGTCCTCTCAGTTTTTCAGACTTAAGAAAAGATCTCCAAGCAAACACATTTCTCAGTTTTTTTTTGAGGTGAGAGAAGGAAAGGAAAGCATTGGTAGCAAAAAAAAAAAAAAAAAATATATATATATATATATATATATAAAAGATCTTCCCTATCTTCTTAACATCTAAGGTGACAGCGACCACCCAGCAAGATGAGGGGACACATCTTCATACCACACCAGCTCCCTTTTGTTGCTGAACCCACCATGAGACAGGATAGAAAAAAAAGAGAGGGTGAAAGCACTATTGTAATGCTCCAGTTCTGCTGGGACAGTTCAGTGTGACAGGGGAAGAAGACACCCCCCTAGCAGCACGTAGAGCCATTTTGCTTTCCTGGGTTTGTCTGAATCTCTCATTGTTCCCCTTTCTCTTCTCACTCGTTGTACCACACAGAGCTGCGATCTGAAAGCCTCGTGTGTATTCATTAGTGCTTCAGAGCAGATGATTCACCTACCCCTCTTTATAATTTTATCTCCCATCAGCTGAGAAGTCAAAGTCTGCAGAATGCACCATTGTTGTTTTCAGGAGTGGGATTTTCACTGTGGTGTGAATGATACCAGGAAAAAGATGTGATTTGAATGGAAACAGAGGGTTGGCAGGTAGCATCCTAACCCTCCCAAGGCAGCAGATTAAAAATAACAACAAGGAAATCATGTCTTCTAACAATCAGGAGGAAAATAACTGTAATAAATGCAATAGCCCTGGTTGAGACACTGTGTGAGAAGGGGAAGGTTAGAGGGTGTATTGCCTGCTCTGGGCAGAATGTAAACAGTGCTTGTTTTACATCATTTACAAGCAATTGTACCTACATCTGAGCTCTGCCTCCTGCCTGTCAGCACCTGAGAGAGCTGGACTCCAAAAGAGCAGTTCTGTGGGCCGCCAGCCACACAACTGCAGCAGCCACCCTTGCTTGACATAAAAATACTGAGGAGGACAGGGACAGAGTGTCAGATCCAGCTCAAGCTCTCCCATGGGTTGTTAATCCCTGAAGGGCATCAGGTAGCCTTGTCCAGGACCACTGCTTTCTGCATACCATGCTGCTCTTTATCAGGGTGCCCCTCTGCTACCCCAGCCAACAGGCTGTGAAACACACCAACATCATGGAGCTCCTCTTCTGATTCAACCAGCTAACATGGAGCTGATGACAGTGCCAGTTGCAGTGCTTGGAAAAAGATGGACTGACAGAACCCAATGGCTGAGAGTGCCCTGACCTGAGGGTACACCCACCCCTCACAGAGTGTTCAGGTGATGAAACACGTGTTTGTTTCCCTGGGTATTGGTGTTGTCACCCTCCATCCTGCTAACTGAATGGCAGGGACAGAGTCCCAAACACAGCTGTAACTTCCCTATACTATTCTGCTCATAGAATCGAATTATCCCTCACAAAGGTCATGCCTTGTTTTTCTAAATTGTCATTGAATTTTTGCACAAAAGTAGGCCAGATGGAAGCAAAGAGCATCTCCAGTATTGCTGGATACGTGCCAGCAGGGCCAGATTCCCACACACAAGAGCTGTAGAAAGGACACTGTAGGCATGTCTCCCTGGGGACACCATGCAGAACATGGAGCAGGGAATGCCCTCATCTCCTCTAAATTTCAACTCAGATTGTTTCTGATTTAAGATGGAGCTTATTCATTCTTGCAGAAGCAGCATTCACCCATTGTGCTCATGCTATTCATGACAGGTAGGTTGAGACATGCCAGAACCTCACAGGGCTCACAACAGCCCTATTTTCATGTGATGCTACATGCTGTTATAGAGCAATTGCTATCCTTGGCTTAGCACAGAGTTAAGGATCCATTCAAGCATGTTTTTTTTTTCCCTACCGTCCTTCCTCACTTTCAGGGCAATGGTTGAAACAGAGTCTTACCCTGCATCCATTCCAGCTTGTCTCATTTTGTAACATTTTGGGATTTAAGGCCTTGCACAGCTCATGGCTTCTTTTGACAATGGTGGCCACTGCCCTGAGACATCTAGTTCTGCCCACTATTTTCATTGCATCAACCCTGAAGTTTGTGGGATCATGCAGGGAGCAGGATCAAGGAAGTGTGGGGGTGGGGAGGCCAGGGGTGGAAGAAGAAAAAAGTTTTAAGGGGAATCATCTCATCAAACAATAGTTCAATTCAGGGAGATGCAGAGAAGCAGGAGGACATACTCAAGCGGAAAGGAAATTCATGACACATCAGGTGGGAAAACTTGTCAAACTATGCCCTAAGTGAGAAAGTGTCCCCTCAGCTCCACTTGTAGTTAAACAAGGAGAAAAGGATGTGTAACAGCTCCCAAGCTGGCCTCTGGCTTCCAACCACCCTCCCTGGAGGCAACATGTAATAAGCATCTTATGAGACAGAGGTGGTACAAATATCTTTCTACACTGGCAAGACATCTTTCACTGCTCCAGACTGTGGTTCTACACAGTCTGATTTATCCTTCAGTTGTATTACCACCAGCACAGCTACTAACCACTTCTAGTATGTACTAGCCTTAAGTGACTACAAACCCTCAGCAGTTCTTCTGGGCAGCCACCACTCCATGGCATGGAAGAGGCAGTAACCTGAAAAACAGGGACTCGCATAACCACCTGGTGTTCTTGGAAAAAGCCAGCTTTGAAACAGAAATTGGCTGGGAAACAAACATCCCACAAGGACATCCAAGAATTGGCATGCTCCTACGTGAGGCATTGACGATAATGTGAGTGTTGTCCTTCTGAACACAGCTCAAAATTTTTTCCTAGAGCTACTCAAATAAAACAAGCTCTGAAAACATCAACATCACCCTCAAAACAGCCTTAGTCTGCCCTGCTGTGCCCATGAAAATCACATATTATCTACCAAACAGAGCAATGCAGTCAGGGATGTATCATGTAGCTCTGGACAAAATTACAGAATTTGGTGTCTCCTGGGAAATACCTACCAGGGCTGTCCATATGGACAGCACAATCAGGACTCAAAGGACAATGAGAAGGAAGAAAGATGTTCTTCCCCAAAACATCATATTATGAAGGCTGGGGGCCTTCAAATAACCGAAATTTACTGATGTGTGAATTAAAGTTTTAACTGGGTTAATAGTTTCTATTGAACACATCTTTCAGCCACAGACGCATCAGAAATGTTGCCAAAGGTCCTGTGTGCACAAGAGGAAGTGAAAGGAGAAACTCACTTTGTCCTCATGTACTTACAGCTGAAGACATGAGAAGCTCACTGTGCTTGGAAACATGGAAGGTGGGATCTACCTTACATCTCTCGAGACCCATGTAACACAAACACTTCTTTGGTTTGTTCTCCTAGGCTACCTTGATACTGAGAAATATCAAAATATCTCCTCAAGAGGGAGGTCTTTGAAACAAACCAGGTCTAAGTCCATCCACTGGAGACTGTTTCTTTTTCTGCACAAAGAGGGCATGCTCAAATAATCACATCTGCACTTATTTCACAATGACATCCATCCTGCAAGGAAAACCAGACCACAACACAATATACCCCTTCTATTGATCACCTTCCTACCTAAAAAATTGCCTTGAAATCAACAGCTGACCTCATCTTACTCTTTGGTTGGTAAAGCCAGTATTTTTCAGTCAGAACATACTTCAGCTAAAAGCCACCCTACACTTCATCACTAGGTCAAAATGACTCAGACCACCACCATTCCAAAAGAGTGCCTAGCATGGTCTCACATAAGGTTCCACTGTCTTCTGGGAGAAGTCTCTCTGGCATGGGAATCATCCAGTACAGATGGATCTCATTCTGTTGTTGTGGCTGAAGGATGGGGCACTGGGCACCAGCTGCAAAGTTCACCTGTTCAAACTATCTCCAAAGATTATTTTTGGAAACAGCCTGTTTAGAGAAAGTGAAGGGGTTAATTTTTCTTGAGAAGAGCACACCAGAAGCTAAGGACCTGCCATGGTTTACTGTCTCCTACTTTGGTGCAAATCCAAAGGAAGCTCAGCTGCCAATCCACAGAGACCAGCGTATGTGCAACATTTCCAAACCATGCCACAGAGCCTTGTGATAAATACAGAGCTGATTTGAAAACACAAGGATTTTGCAGTTACTGAGTGAGCAGGCCAAAGCAGAGCCCATCTGTGCCCCATTTTCTACAGAGAATCATGCATACCTCCAAAACACTGCTGCTAAGTCTTAAACCTTCTCCATCTGCTGCATGCGGTGGTTGCTTGGACCGTAACGAACGCACTGCCACTTCCAGCACCCAGCAGTGATTGATGCTGTGTTAAGAGGACACCAGTGGTTCCGGTCTATTTACATTTCCAAGGAGCTTGGCTGGGTTTTATGCTGTCATTTTCTTCTGGTATACCAGCTGTGGGAGACCAAAGGTACAAAAATTACTGTGACGCTCAAGCAAGGAAATGCTACTGTTGAGAAAACATCCTATTTATGCCACATTTTAAAAGGAGCCCCTCTTTAAGAGCTTTAAAGAGCTGCCACTAGAAATAAATGAGGCTGCTAATTTGGCCTGGCAAGCGGCGTTTGCTAAACACCATTTCAGATTTTAATTCATCACATGTAGATCTGGAATTGGAATTCTACGAGCAAAATCGTCATCAGTGTAGTTTTGCAATCCCAGCTCCCTTTCTTTTCACATCAAGCCTGTCTCCCCCTCTACCTCTGTCTTCCACAGCTGTCAGCTGTCACCAGCCAAGAAGGCAGATGAGCCAGTCTCAGCCCTGCAGATCTGACCCCATCTCCTGAAACAGATGCCCAGGCCCCAGCTTCTTTTTCCTCCCCAACTCCTTGTTCGCCTGTAGAAACTGCATGTGCTACTTGCTCCCTGCAAAGGGAAGAAAAATTGGCTTCCTAGGGAGCAGAGAAGGGAGAGAACTGAGGTCCAAGAGCCTTCCTCTGCTACTACAGATCAGACAAGCAACAACTGCCATGTCCTTTCTTCCACGTGATTTGTCACCCAGCAACTCCCATGGGGATCTCTCCTGTCTCCTCTTGGTTCCACCCCACCATGAGGGTGCTCAGGGAAGGATGCTACTGGTGCTTGCTTGACTCCAGCCATGCTGTTATGGTTTCAGGGGGCCCAGGCTAATCTTATGGTACCACTATGAGGACCTGAGGGAACTGGGGAGCAGAACAGGGAAGGGTCAGTGTTCCCTCCCTTTTCCCACCATACTCTATAAATAAAGTCAGGAGGGTAGGAGGTTTACTCCTTTCTGCTTCCTTCTTCATTTCTGCACTCTTTTGCTTGGACTTCTTGGAGAGAGAGAATGCTCTTTGTCTTCAGCTCACCACATGCTCTGCAGGATCTGACTCCATCAGTTGGTGGGAAGAGCTCTGCCCCCCCCTTTCTGAGTCAGCTTTGTCATGAGGGACTTGCAAACATTTATATTAGAGATCAGTGAAACTGGGTTTTGTATATGTTTGTGTATTTTGCACTATTGTCCCACATTTAATACCCTGTTCTAGTAAACGTGTTCTAGTTTGAATTACCACTCTTTAAGTCTCTCTTCCTTTTTCCCCTTTTATCTTCCCCCGGGGAGGGTGGAGGGGGGTAAAAGTGAGGAATTCTGTTCTCTGGGTTTTGGTTTGCCCTGACCACTAAACCAAGATACAATTCGACAATTTGTGGGGAAAACCTTAAGGAGTTTGATCCTCCCTCCAGCACTGATGTCTGATTCAGGACAAAGTGAACCCTGCCAAAGAGCTGTGTGAATAAAATCCTTTTCCCCACTTAGGCATTTCCCTACCACCATGACCACGGCTGGGAGCAAGGTTGCAGTCCCCTGTGGAAAAAGTCTTGGTACCAAAGTGAGCTCTCAGAAGAAACGTATGTGTCCCTCTTTGGGTTTTCCTCCAACACAGCCCTCTTGCTACTCTGAGCATCCTGGTAGCTTCCTCTGATCTGTGCTCAAGCAAAAGACTCCTTAGCACAGGCAAGACAGATACAGTGCTGCCTTCTGGCTAGGAACTAGGTAAAGGACTTCTAGCTCATTTCCACAAAAAGAGCCATCCAACACACCATGCTGCCAGCACCCTGCCTCCCATTGTTTCTGGTATTTTTAATATCTATTTATTTACTGTCCTCCACACCTTGTTACTGCAGAGCACAGGAGATGAACATCACATTGGACTGACTTCCAAAAACCAGACCCCAGTTTTTTTGTTTTTTTTTTTGCAATCAGACTTTTGAGAATTCTGTGCAGACCAAGGAGTTGGGGGTGCCTGTGCCAAGAGACCTGAGCTGGTGGCCAGGCAGGAGCTGTGCAGCAGGAGCAGGTTTCCCACCCTGCCTTTGCTGAGCAGTGCAGGTGAGCTGCCATTCCCAGGGAATGGAGCTGTCTGGATCCAAGAGGAGTCATGTTTTGAAAACTGCTTTCTGAATGAGTCAGCAGAGCCATCTCCCAAGGCACCGGAGCCTGCCAGAGGGAAGAGCAGATAGTTTTGTTGGGTTTTTTTCTCTTCAGCTGTTGAGGTCGATTATTCACCATCTTGAAGTACGTCACCAGCCTTGGGAAGCTGTTTTCTGAGCAGAATACTTCTTGACTTTTCTATTTCTGAGGAAGTTTTCCAGCCTGCCTTGCTGCTGTTTTGCCAAAGCCAGCCTGTGAGAGCAAGGTCTCAAGGAGAAAGCAGAGAAGGCCAAGACATTATCCCTGCTGGCCTGGCCTACAGATGCTTTTCCCTTCCAGGCTGGGGAAGCTGCAGCCACTAAAGCCCTCTTCATAAGGACACACTGACTTCTCTCTCCCTTCAGAGACATCCCCTTCCACTTTTCCCCTCCTCTATTTTACAGGTATCAATTATTTTTCTTTCAGAAGTGACCTCACTGGTACATACCAAATGAAATAGTGAGCAGCTTGGACTGGCCTTTAAGTGTGCTATGTGTATTTCAGACCTGAAGAAGGATGAAAAACATGTCATTTATCCATCAATAACTATTGCTTTAAGAAGGATATGCTCTCCCTTGCCCTGAGTTGTTGCTGTCAAGGTGATTGACATAGTAAAATAACTTTCCGGGGACACAGCAAATGCTTCAGCTCTTCAAGTTAAGACTCATTGAAGCTAAGAACATCTCTGGAAAACATGCTTGAGACAGAACAAGCTCTTCTCTGTGCTATTCCTGCATCCTGGCCACGTAGATGTGACATTCCAGAAGGGCTAGCATCTCTCATCTCCATCATGGAGCAGGGCTAAAAGGTCTAACCTCTAGCCATGGCCACATTCTAGCTTGACTGTCATTCTCTGGTCAGTTTTGCACCATGGCTGTGCCAGGCACAAAACCATGTGTGAAAGGTAGTTTGTGAATAGCTAGGAAAGGAGGTATCATGTTTGCACAGGCCAAGGGTACACGCAGAAGTCTGGCTATGAGATGGTCCAAACCTAACATTCCCCTGGTTGTCATAATGACAAATGTGAAAAAGAGAGCTCTGTTTTATACACCCATGGAAAACAATAACAACAACAGCAGCAAAACCCCATATCCTGGCTGCTCCCAGATAATGAGCTAGCATTTTCCCTCTCAGACTGGGGACAGAGGGCTTCTCCTGCAATACAAATACATAGAAACAAGGAACACTGGCCCTCTATGAATCCACCAGCACCAATCTGGGGCAGGCAGCAGCAATTCCACAGTAAATCTTACCACATGGCAAAGTGTAAGCTCTTGATGAGACTAAATCTAAAAATCATACACACACACACACCAGACATCTAAAGCTATAGGCACACCCAGAGATCTCTTTCAATCTTTCCTACCACTTCTTTTTCACCCAAGCTAATTTCTAGCCCCTTTCTTTTCCCCAGAAGTCTAGCTACATCTTCATCCCTGCAAATCACCCACCCTTATCCCTCTGACTGCTTCCTTGATTAGCATAATTGAGTTGAACCCAGAGTAATTGCTCCTGACCTGCTTCTACTTGGAAGAAGCAGCTTCTATTCCTGACCTGGGAATGGACTTGTGTGCTGGCAGACACGTCTGCCCCCCTCCCTGATGGATGTCAGGCTGGTAAAGGATCCCAGCTCTTCCTCCAGACCACGCTCCACTGGCTTCCTCAGGCAGGCTGCACGGCTGCTTTCTGTGGGCCCTTTGCTGTGAATGAACGTACGTCACTGAGAAACAGCTTGACAGTAAAATGGTCAGAACAGCAATATGTGAAAATCAGTGTCTGGCTGCACTTGGCTAGGATTAGCTCCATCAGATGAAGCACAATTAATGCTAATTTGTCACCGCTGCAGCCAGCTCTCCTACCTCTGACGTCCTATGGGAGCAGGGATTACTGTTGAGCTAACAGGATTGTCTAAAATCATTGTGGACTACTCCAGGAAACAAGTTTTACACCCAAATCTTTATAGTCCAAATCGGACTCCTTTACTCTTTGCTTTTGTTTGTTTGTTTGTTTTAAAGTCAAGCAGAATTATTGTGATTCCTTATTCAGATCTACATAGCACAAAGCCAGGTAATTTTAGACAGCAATTTCTATACCAATTTCATTCATTTATGATCGCTTTGGAAAGCCATCTAGTACTACATAATTCCCTGCAAATGACTATTTTTTCACAGCAGTCAATTACTGGGCTGTCAAATCCTCTGTGCTATCACACTCAGTGGCTCTGACTTTAATCTATACTCAGCCCACCTTGATTTAGTGTGGAAAAACAGCATAAGTTCTACTTTATCCACAAACTGATGTTTCCCTTTGTTCGATGCACCTGCAGCAATCAAAAGCAACAAAAACAATAGGTATCAGGAATATCCAAATTGCATTAAAACAGAAGGCTTCTGTCTGCTTATTACAAGTGAACACGGAGTAGAATTTGAGAGACCACGTCTTTAAAACCCCTCTCTAATTCATGCTGTGAGCCACAGAAGAGGATTCAGGGTACACTGGTATATATCAGATGGGTTTTGTGGGTTGTTTTTTTTTTTTTTTTCAGTTTCTCCTTCCTGTGATAACCTTTCACCCCAGGCTTTGTGCTCTTTGTGTGTTTATCAGCAAAGCACATCCAGATGCCCTTCAAGGGAGAAATGACTCATACCTGACTCACAATCGCTGAAGCAACGCTGCAACCTTTAGTTCATTTCCTGGGAGAAGCATCTGTTAGATTCATCTTGGAAGATTAAGCATTTCTCACTGTCATTTTACAGATGGAGGCATTGGTGACTGGCTGGGGAAGGGTCAACTGATTCTCTGCAATGGATGGAAAACAAACTTCTTGGGGCAGCTGAAGCCACGCACTGAAGATTAGGAAGATGCTCTTTAGCAAATGCTGTCAGCCCCCTCCCTGTACGAACCTCCCACCTTGCAGAGGGAGCTCTGGTTCACTGGGCACCTTCAAAAAAAAAAAAAATAAAGAAAAGAAAAAAGAAAAATCACCCTTCCCATGACAAGCGTGCAACTGTGTGGAGCAGGCAGCTGGCAGGCTCCCTGCCCACATTACCCATAGGCTGTCACTGGCTCTCTGGCTGGCTGATGAGCTGCCACTCAGGAAACCCAAATTGCCCTCCAGTCCATCCTTCTCTGAGGGCAGTCACAGCCCCCAAGTTGCCTACCTAGCAATAAATAACCAAAGCACTGGGAGGCCACTGCAGAAACTGGATTGTTTAACAGAGCTGGCAGCTCAGCACCCCCAAAGGTTTCCCAGCTGTTTCTGGACAGCCAAGGAGCCCTTCCTAATGTGAACTTTTATTCCTGAAGGACAAAAAAAGAGAAGATCCACAAAGGACATCAAACAAGGCCAGTGCTGAAAAGCTGGGGTTTTTAATATCTTCCCTCAAAGAAGCCTTAGTTCCAGTTTAGGATAAGATTTGCTTCACATAACTTTAGAATTCTAAAAGCTATTTGTATCTACCATGTATCTCCCTTTTTGGATGCCACCCCATCCTTTGGCTGCAAAAGTCTTTGTACCAGAGGGGAAGATTGTCTGTTCCTTCCCATGAGGACTTGAGCACATGGATGTTTACATCCCAATAAGCCCAACCCTGCCATGGGATATGGCTTTGCTTTCCTCCTCCTGCTTCCAAATAGTATGGAAATGCAAATAATGATGTGTAGCCCTTGGTGTGTGCACATTCCTCTGCTCACCACTGTCTCCCTTTTTGGCTGAATAATCACAGATAATTCACTTGTCTGGATATGACTCACAGCTACTTTATTCCACACAAAGCAATCTCTAATTGCATGTTGTATGTCTGTGTTATGAAACCCTGTGCTAACTGTTATTACAAAATTAGTGCAGAAAACTCGAAAGGAAGGAAAACCACACTGAGAAACCAGGCAACAACCCACAAAGGGAGAGGCCAAAACTGTGCCAGGTTCCCCATCTCTAGTACAGAAAGCTTTCCCGCAGAGATCCAAGGATTTCCTGGTCACTCACAGAGTAGTTCAGAGGCAGGGAGACAACTGAGGTCCTTCTTCTTTTACCCTCAGATGGGCTGAAAGTGGTTTGGCAACAATACAGCAGGGATTTGGTCTGGCTCTGCTTGCCCTTGTATTTGTGCTCAATAATCTTTACAGCAGCCCCGAGAACACAGTGTCACACATGGCAGCTGTGATCTCCCAGGGAGGGAGGTGCTGTCCTCTCCCAGGTCTCCCACTTCTCATGGCACTTTCACAAAAGCTTTTGGTGCCTCCAAAAGGGCAGGCAGTCAAGCAGAACATAACATGGCTGGAGAAAATGGAGCTGACGTTATAGACCTGGCAATTTTTCACGTTTCTGGGTAGAGTGAAGTCAGAAACGTGAATTTTCAATTTTGCTCAGACTCTAACTCCATCTGCTTCAGTGACCTCCTTCAGAGCATTGCCAGGGACTTTGGACAAAGTTGGATTAAACCTGGTAGCAGGCAAGTGACAATAATCCATCCCATGGGCTAAATTTTATGCCTGCTTCTAATGCAATGTCTAGACTGCTGAATGAAACAGAGCCAGGGAGAAAGATGAACTTCAGAACATCAACAGTCCAAACTACCCAACCTTTCAGATATTAGAGGTATGATTTTGGTCCATATCAACTGCATCTTTCCCCAGGACAGGGCTCAAAGGACAGCACACACCAGTGACCACTCCCAGCACCTCTATGGACAAGATCATTTTGGGCTCTGTGACACGATATGTTTTTCTGACACTGTCCTAGTAGGCTGTACTTCCTTCATACCACATACTCTCAATTTTATGCTATGAAAACAGTCTTCTTGGATGCTGAAACACACCGCTGTCAGAACTTTGAATACATCAAGCTGGAAAAACACTCTTATGAAACGAACACGGGCATGACTTGCTCTCCACTGAGGATGTAGTTCTTCTCTAAATATCTACAGAGATGCAGACAGAATGGTGAGCTGAGAGGCAAATCATCAACCATCCTTCTGCATCCACGGGGACTGAAAAGGATACCAAATCTGAGTGAGGAAAGGAGCTGTTAGATGCTGCAAGAAAGCACCCACAGGCAATCAAGACCATGAGAGGGAGAAATAATGCCAAACAAGACTCACCATGCATGCTGGGGAGGCAGATTCTTAGCAGCAAGGGGTGCTTAAGCACCTGGACAGATTGCCACAGGGCACAGAGTTCTCCTTCACTACCAATATTTATACCAAGATGAGACATTTTCTGACAGGGAAATCACAGCTCAGCCAGCAGCTTTCAGGCACAGAGCAGAAGGCATCGGGTGGGAGTCTCTGATCTGTACTATGCAGGTGGCCAGCCTGAAGAGTTAATGGTCCTTTCTGGCTTCAGAGCCAGAGGAAATATTGTGATTTAATCAAGCACAGAAAACCCACATGGGCAAAGGCTCAGCTCTGGAAGGCTGCCAAGCTCTGCAGTTGGGCTGCAAATGAAGTGTCCAGTCCTTCACTTGCACCATTGGAAATCAGAGGAGCTGGTCCCTGGACCCCTGAATAAAACAAGTGCTCAGGATAATCAGGATTTTAGCCGTAAGCAATCAAAATAGGATGGATACAGGACAGACTTTGCGTACCCAAGGAAAGCAAAATATAGTGACAGGGGACAGGCATTGCTGGGAAACGGGAACCATCTTTCCTCTTCACCCAGCCCTGTGATCCCCTCTGGCTTCATTCATGTAAAACACAAGATTATGAATGAGAAGCCCTGCAAAGCAAAGAGGAGGAAGAGGGGAGGGGGGGGGAAGAAGAGAAAGGATTTCATGCTACCAGGGCAACCATCACCATGGTAACTATTTAATTAATGAGCTGCCAATGAACCCTACCAATATGGTTCTAGTGAAGTCATGCTGTAGTAATTACCAGAGTTTCATTCATCCTGCCCTGGCGGGGGCCGTGCAAGCAGACTGGAGAAGCCCGGGAGCTCTGGCAGGCGGGAGCCAACAGCTTGTGGGATCAATGGAAAGGGGAACGCGTGCCTGGGAGTCTGCTCCATCACCCCCTCCCACCCGGATCCCTGGGCACTCGAGCACAGAGACCTCGTGCTGCTCAATCCATCTTTCAGTCCCACACTGCCAAAGGGCAACCCAGCTGGCCCCATGCCACCGCCTGCGTTCGCCAGCAGCCTGCAGAGCCAGCTCTCCTCCTCCTCCTCCTTCCCGCTCCGCCTTCAGCCTCCAGAAGATGATGCAGAAAATAAGCAAATGAGCAGGGGATCTGCCTCCTCTGGATGGAGGATTGCTGTTTGCACACCAGCAGACAGCAGCGTAGCAGCTGCATGGGCATCCCAAGTGGGAGAAACAGCTTCTGATAAACACCCTGAGGTCTGGAGAAGCTCCTATGTACCAGGCATAGATGAGAGCTATTCCATATAGAAGGAGGATAAATAAAGTGCCACAGATGAGATATGTACAGGAGGGGGAAAAAGCCTATTAAAGGTGAGCATCAGAAGAGTGGATTTCCCTCTTCTTTGTGAGATGAGAAGATGCCCCATGACAGTGCAGGTGCTTAAACACATTACACCATTAGCTTGCAGTGAGCCCTGCTCCACAAAGCTCTGCAAGGTTTGTGGGACATGGGCATGATTTACATTGATCACTAGGATAGGATTTCTTGGAGTCATATTTGATGTGGAAGTGTACAAACTCCTGTGCTTCAGGACATACCCTTTTTTAACAGTTGCAGCCAACAAGCCCATTTTTCCTACTTTAGAAAAAACAAATTATCCTACCAGATAATTCCAGAACAATGTATGCATCTTGTTCACCCAAATTAGCATTGCATCCTGGAATTGCCACTACAGTAAAAATAGCCATATATTTTAGAGAATTCACTGTACACCATACTGACCAACCTGGAGGTCAGAGATCAGGGCCAGAAGTGGTGATATTTGTTGTCTGAGCCTTTTAACATGTTCACCTACAGCTAACAGATCACACAGACTGCCTTTATAATCAACAAAGAGAAAAAACCCCTCTTGTCAGTAGTTTCAGATGTCTATGCAAGGATAATTACCTTCTAGAATCACCCAGGTCTCCTCCCTAAGGACACAGTATATTTCTAATTAGTGAGTTTGGATGGAAACATCTATGTACCTAGAGGGACTTGTTCTGATACAGCATCCTCATTCCTACCCTCCACATGAGCACTATGTTGGCCTGAGGAAACAGTTAAATACAAGGGTATGGTTTTCTGGCTGGAAACTGTGCACTCATATGAAATATGAATGCTGAGATGTCTCTGAGATCATATTGGATATTCTTCCATCATCTGGTACTTCAGCAGCACAGCAGTAGAGCAAGAGGGGTTTAGTCTGGATCACGACTGCCCTCTGGGGCATCACATCCTGTCTGTAATCTGAAAAAAATCCCATTTATGTCATAGCCTAAGACCCAGATCACCAAGGAAAGGCCTTATTCCAGCACCTTCTCTTCCCAAAGAATGAGGCAGAAAGGACAAATACTGTCTGGATAGATAGAGACAGATTAGTTTCCATGCTACAGACAGTTCCCATTCAGGTCACAATATATTCTGAACTAAGCTAAATGTCACCACATAAACCTGAGTCCCAGGGTCCTTGTGTCTGTCTTGCACCAGCTGCTAAAGAACACCATCTCTACTTTATGAGACCATCAAACACTTTCCAAAGTGTTAGTTTTCCAGGCTTCAGTTTTCAGCAGTGTCATAAGAAGGGTCAGACACTGTATTTTGGGTAAGCTGGTGCTGACAGGGCAAAGGAACACACAACATCCCTGATCTCAGTAGCCCAAGGCTGCCTTCCTCTGCTGGCTAGTGGGATGTGATGTCTTCTGGTTTCAGCTGTAGATAAAACAGTGAGAAGAGTCAGCCTCAACAAAGCACCTGTAAAGTCTGTTTAGAAGTAAATAATAACTATTCTCTGAGAAACTGCTTTTAATTTGCTTGGGGAGGCCAACTGGGGATGGGATCATCAGCAGTTCCATGAGTCCCACAGGAGCACCAGATTTTCTCCTCTCCTCTCCTAGGGTCACTTCTAGATGAGCATAAAAATGAACAGAATTTTGAAGAACAGATGATACACAATTTATGAGTTCACAGTAATTATCTGTTGGCTAACAAACTCACACAAAAAGGCTGTGACCAACACACACCCAACGCAGGGGAACCCAGTGCTGACTGGCTGGGCAGGAAATTTGGCCAGATAGAAAAGAGTTGGTCTCTGCTGCCCCTGGGTGTGGGCTAGGCCTTCATCTTGTTGAGCTGCCATCTTCCAACTTCCTGATGCTTTTCCTCACAGTTTTGCTGCCTTTTCACATCCATATGTGCCCACACAAAGCAGGAAAAACCAGCACCCTCATTTGTCCAAAGGGCAAAATTTGGCTGTTTCCCTGAATTTTGTCAGCTGGGGAAATCAGTACTAGTTACCTCCTAGTTTGGAATATTACAGGGAATATCCTCTTTAAAGCCACCTAGAAACACCAGTGCTCAGTTCATGCTATCTTTCACCATAAGGACCTGCACCTCCATAGCTGTAACACCTTTTGTAACTAAAGGCTTCCTACTGAGACAGGGACTGGGTATGAGAGGGGAGGCATCTCACCTGACTTTAGGTGCCTACTTTAGAATGAGAAAAAGTGCTCATTGCTCCACAGTCTATAGGAAGGAATTCACTATAGGAAGGAATTCAGACTGTTAGTAGGGGGATAAGCCCATGGCACTGGAGGTATCTCAGTCTGGACAGATGAATGACCAAGACACAAACAGTTACACTGAGCAATGGATTCAGTCACACATTGCAATGCTTAGGTGGAGATGAAGTGCCTACATCCAAGATCTCTAACCAGTATCCTTAATATTTTACATCCTTGATATTTTATCCTTGATATCAGTAATCCTGATATTTAACTAACCTGCCACCCCTCAGCCTGAATGGCCTACTACTGCCAAATCTGAGCACTGTCTATTCCAGACCAAATCCACACCTGAAAGAAAAGTGGTCTTCTAAACAACGTTCTGAAATATGTAGGCAGATAAGAGCATTAGAAGTGTCTCTACCAAGGTGCCTCTTTCCTGCTAATATTGCAAGGTGATTCTGCTTACACAAAAGTCTGGTTGCAACGTTGCTCAAACCCCATTAAATCTAAAGTCAGTTTCATTTAAACTTCATTTGGGGGCTCAAAATGCAAACTCAATCACTCTGATCCTAGTAATAAAAAGGAGAAACCTTTAGCGCAGATTCCAAGCTCATTTTCTCTTAGAAAAAGTAAATTTTTTTTAGAAAAAGACATCTTTCTCACCCCTACTAGTACTAAAACAACCACGGGAAAACACTGCTTTGAAACAAGAACCACCAGGACCCCTCATAACCCAGCCCATAAAGGGTCTGCAGCAGAGGTCTGCCATTTTTTCCTCTAAAAGCCCTTCTATTTATACTCATCTTGGCAGGCTTGAAAGTACCTGCCAGATGGACAGATAACTGACATCCGGAAAAGACACTCTACCAGCTGCTGTTAGCAGGGGTTGGGAAGCGTGGGGGATGGTTAATAAGAAACCACTCTACTTCCTCACTGCTCCCCTCCTAAGGCTTAATGGAATTTGGAGAGAGTATTTCAAGCCAAACCATCTGTCAGCACACATATATATCAAAGGAGCCCCAGCACCTTGCTTGCACATCAAGCACAAGCTTTGTTTCCTCACAGGAACCTTTGTTGGGGCACTCTCCCTCATCTCTCTGACTTCCACAGCAATTCCCACCAGGCAGGGGTTTGACCATGGATGGTGCTCACTGCAGATGAGCTGAGATTCACACCAGTGGGCAGAGGGGTCCTTGGATAGCTGTTGGCTCCAAGTCAGAAGCAGCTCTGTCCAGCAGAAGGGTAAGGGAGGAGAACTGGCTTTCACCCCACAAGCAGTCCAGGGTGAAAAGGTTCTGGGCATGATGCTAGACACAAAGTTTAAGGAGTTGGCAGAGCATTCTCACAGGCATTTTCCCCCTGTTTCTCTTAAAAACAGTGGTTTATTCCCCTTTTTGACCTAAAGCAATGCCTAGGTTTCCACAGCAGGCAACAGCTGAACCCTTGTGGGCAGGCTGAACAACTGGGCAAAAAGGTACCTGCAGTTTTGCAGCCTGCTGGTCAAGGAGACCAACTGGAATAAAACCACACTGCTCATTTACACGGCTCCCCTTTACTCCTTTACCCTCCCTCATTTGCAAAAGAGCACCTTGATGCCATCCTCTGTCCTCTTTCATGAACTCCTGAGATTTATGAAACTCTCATCCTTCTGCTTAAAGCGAAAGACTTTCACCTGCACACAGGACCCAATTAAAGTGAGTTCAACTGATGGATTAGTTTGCAGCTATTTTTGTTCTCTAAAAACCTAGAAGTAAGAGCAAGTACTGTGTTCTGATGAATTAACATGAAACTTACCTGCAGTTCACTGCATGTATTTCTATCTTATTAATACATCTGCCTTGGAACAAACAAGTGTTTGGATTTTACTTCTTCTGGGCAGTGCTATTTTGGAGATCTGCCTCATACTAAGAAGATACCTAAGTGACAAACATTACAGCTCCTCTGTGTCTATGACCTCATTTATAACTAGAAATCTTCAGTAACTGCTGAAATCAAAGGAGGTACTTGTAATTTAAGGGCTGATGCTGAGATCAGCATCCCTATAATGCAATACCAGCTACAGATGCCACCACTCCTCAACAGTTTTGCAGACACTTGCAAGTTCACCCAAGGGTGCCATTTTTCATTCAAAGCACCAGATCTGGGAGCCTTTATCTGTCCTTCTGTTTTCCTTTTTTTTTTTCCTCTTTATTTTTTATTGTGTGGTTCGTTGTTTTTTTTTTTTTTTTGCCATTTCAGTCCCAGTGTTAGAAAGAAGCCAGAGATTCCAAAATAAGAGACAATTAACAGCAAATTATGTTAGAAAGTTTCATTTCTTCCCAATTTCACATCTCTGTAGATGTGCTTGGGTTTGGAATTTAGCAATGACAGACTAATTCCCTGACTTGCTGCAAGACAGTAAATCACCACTGCTGACCCCTTGAGAGCAATAGTTTCAGGGCCAGTGGCATCAATATCAATACCTCAGACAGCCAGTAATTTAACAAGGCTGATGGCCGTGCTTCAAACTTCTCTTTCAATACACCAGGTTCAAAAAAAAAAAAAAAACAAACCACCAAAGCCACTCTCTTTGTCTCTCTCCAGATCCTGCTTTGTAAACAAGTTTATTTTAAATTTCTTCTATCTGAGGGAGGCCAGAGCTCCATTAAAAATCATGCACTGGCACAGATTTGAAGGAGTAGCTTTTGTGACCTTGCTACACTGACCAAAAGGGGACACGTGGGGCTATAAAGCTCATTAATTTCTTCTGGCTTGCTTTGCTCAAACAGCTGTGTCTTTCCTGCTGCAGCAGAATGACCTTGAAAAGACCTTGCTGAACCCCTCCCCTGTCAATATCCTGCTGCCCTTATTCACTTTCTTCATGTCCAGGAAAGTACTCTGGAGACTGGAAGTAAAAGGCTCCTCACCCACAAAATGGCAAGGGATATCCAGGGATGTCAAGAGCTGCCCTGCACAATGTTGCTGTCTCTTTGTTAGATGAGTTGTAGTAAGATGTGGGTGATAACCAGCAACAAGTGAATAATTTCTGGGCATAAAAGATAGAGGAATGAAATGGGAGAAGACAAACCCAGCTTCTCAGTCATCAGTAAGGACAGTCCCAAGTGGGGATGGTAGTGCAAGCCTCAGCCACACTGATGCCACAGCATGAGGGAAGGAACTGCATGATGCAGGCAGAAACATCTCAGGAAGAGATGTTCTTCCATGGTAGGATTTGGGTATCTCAGCTAAAGTATTCAGGAAGCAGCTCATTTTCTGTTGGCACAAAAGCCCCATTTTAAGGTGATGCAAAAGCAGACAGGCCCAACTGCTGGCCTAGAAACAAAACTGCATTTTCACCTCTCTTGGGTACAGCACGGTTACCATTCAAGCTGGGTTTGGTTTTACACTCTTCCCATGCTTCACAGCTGTCAGCACCACAAAAGTGCACTCCTAACCTCTCAATCCCATTGCAAATAGCCAAGGAAATGACAATATTTCACTGTTGTGTCAGTCTGGGAATGACAAAGCAAAGAGCAGTAGGTAGTCACCAGGAGTAGGACATAATATAGAAGTTGCCAGTTCAGATAGGTTCTTCATTGTTCTCAATTGCATGCTGAAATGACTATTTCAGCATGCAATTTGCTGAAAGGGCATAAACTAAAGTGCTCTCTAACAATAATCTACAGCTTTGCAATCCTTGAAGACCTCTTAATGAAGAGAAACACTTAAAATTAATACTTGGCTACTAGAGGAATTGTCTGCTTGATGAGGACTTTATTACTGTTATCTTTCCCACATGAAGTTTGATTAATGCAATGAGAGAAGAGAGAGCAGCACAAGCAGCAGCAAGATCAGAAGGGGAAGCAAACCCCACCAAGTGCCCCCAGCCTTGTCCCAGACAGGGGCAGCTGATGGAAGGCAATGCCACAATAGAGTCAAATATCTAAAGATAACTTTATTTTTAAAAGCAGTTGACATAGCACTTACTTTGACAGCTAATATTTAAAGCAGCCCAGCAGAAAGTAGGCCACAGTGAAGATGTTGAGAGATTAGATGTCAGTTCTGGAAGATTTGTTCATTTGAAGTAGATATGAAGTGTAATGGATCATATCATGAAGTGAAAAAAAAAAATCTGAAAATCTCTGAGTTCAGGATCTGGGCATCCTGATGAATACCAGTCTACTTCTGGGACTTCCTAAACTTTTGGAATTTACTGTAGAAGGATATTCAACAAACAAACTTTTTAGTAGCAGTTGCTAATTTATTTATTAAGGAATTGTTTCCATTAGTCAAAAATTTTGTCAGTTTGGCAATTTTCATATATACTGTTGGGTATATCAAGAAATAGTACATTTATATGCACTCAATACCCTTAATTTCATCTCAGAGTACAGGTTTCTTTAAGAGACTCCTCCTAACTGTGAAGCAAGCAACATTTCCTAACAGGTTTACAGAAAAAGCTTCACATACAAAACAATTTTTTGGTTTCTGCAACACCACTTGAAACCATCAAGGAAGCCCTCAATATATCTTTACTTTTGCTTTAAGAAAAGGATCCTGTCAGCCCAAATGTCTTATTCTTGAGTGTGTGCACCTTTCACTTTGTCAGTAAATATAAGTGATTATAGAAGACTATTGCTTAAAACTGCTGTTCAATTTTGTTTGGCTATTGCCTTTGCAGGAAGGGTGTGAAAAGGCCCTTTTATATTTGCATAAACTTGGAAGAGGGACATAAGGACCAAGATAAAACCATATAAGCACAGAGATAGTCAAAGGCAGCATATTAAGATGGAATTGCTCTGGACAGTCACATTGCTCCCTGCCTTATGGGAGGTTTATTGGGCTGAGAGCAGCCTGCACTGAACATCAGCTGGAGTCAGGCTGTCAGCAGCCCCAGTGCCTAAATCCTACAGATTTCTGCCCAGGATGGATCAAGTTCTCAATTGCTCCCAAGCAAAGTAAATGCACTAACACACTAGGAAATGAGTTGTGAACTTCATATAAAGCTGAGCTTCATTTTCTTTCCCCTGAACAGGATTTACAAGGAAATAACTTTTTCTGGTGTCACTCATAATTCTGTTCAATTACTTGCTCTATTATATTGCTGAATCCAGTGATTTATTGATTCAGTCTTAATTTTGACCTTATTTTCATCCTTGTCTTGTTCCTCTTTAATTAGTTTCATGAAACTGTAGTAAAGAAGCCTACTAATGTGCTTGATAAGCACATAGCAGCTCACTTTTTTATTTTAGTAAAATCCATAAAGAGTACATGGGGCTGGCCTACCCCTTCAAGTCATAATGTGAGCCACGAACACTTGCTTCTGCATATCTAAAATCCAAATTCACAAAGGTATTTAGGAACCTAAAGTCCATGTCAATAGAACCTGCTGCTCTCATTTATTTCCTAGTTTAATAATTTATTCAAATTAATTGATGCTTTTTGCAGCCCTCCCTGTCAAAGCAGGAAGCTTTCTTCCACTGAAGGTCCAGTAAGCCCAGCATAAGAAAATTAATGCTGCTTCATTCTGCACAGGAGTTCTGCTTGGAGGTCATTTGTGTTGGCATTTGGCTTGCTTCCAGCCATCACACAGACCATCACACACAAAGCAGCTCTAGGAAAGGTGACAAACACAAAGGAAACAATCCAAACACTCATGCCAGAAACCAGTCTGAACTTTAGAGATGGGCTCATTATCAGAGCAAAGCAAAATGTTCATCACTCTGAAAGGTCTCTAATCCCCAACCTGTAATTCTTTGACTATGCTAGACTTTCTGTACCAATATAGAATGACCTCTGGTAAGCAAAGTCCATGACCAGCTTGTCTTCTTCCCACTTCTCAACCCATCACCCAGAAGGTTGGTTCCAGAGATCTTCCTTACTGCATTGCACAGGTACTCCATATCAAGCCTCTGCATCCCAAAGACTGGGGACTGGCTGGAGCCATGGTGTGGGACTGAGGCCTTCAAAGAGAGCCTGGAACACCTCCTATACCTCTACCTTTTCCACCTGAAAGACTCAATTCCTACTCTGCAGAAAGGGGAGAATAAAAGCAGATATTTGTGCAGACATCCAACCTAATCCCAGGGTCACAGCATAAACAGAATAAAATGTCCCATAAAGAGTGGCATTCATACACATCCTTTGTTCTCTGACTGTGCTATCGTCTGACACAGGTTGGGTTTTTGTGTCCAAAACAAACAACATAAACCACTTTGAAAAAAAAAAAAAAAACACCCATAAAAAACAGAGAATAAGGTTTTTAAGGAACTTCTTTAATAAAAGAGAAATCTATCAATTGTTCCCAGAAGAGCTGTGTTAGCATAGCAATGTGCCTCTAACCATGTAGTTTAAGCTGTATTTCAGTAAGGGAAGTATTTAAAAAGTTCATTAGATTTTCGTCCAATCTGTAGTTTTCTAGTCCCTGGAGGAACTTTGTCAGACACCCCAGCCACAAATAAAAATAGAGGACCAATGTTCCCTCCTTTTTCTATTAGCGTAGCTCCACTGGCATGTGCTCCCCCAGGTAAACCCCAGCAAGATCTTGCTCTTCCCCCACCCCAAATAAGTCCTTCTCACTCAGTTCTCTCTCTGGCTGACAAGTTTAAGAACAATTATTAGCAGAATGATCCCCAAATGAGCACTGAGCAGGAGACAGAGGTGATTAACTAAGACAGAAAGCTCTCCACACCACAGCCTGGGTTTTCTGCTCTCTGGGAGTTGTGCCTGGCACCACTGGGAGCAGCCTGGACACATTAACACCACCCTGGTGCAGGAAGAACCTCTGTTGAGCAAAAGAAAATAGAAGGGGCTCAGAGAGTGGAAAGCTCATCTCCAACACAGGCAGAAAAGGAGACATTTGGAACAGTCTGGAAATCAACAAGTGGAATGATACACCTGAGAATCATCACTTAGAGTTTTTAAATCCAGATTGAGCTAGCACACATCCCTTAGAAAATGTCAGCTAGGGATGTCCCATGGTCCAGAGCACTGAAGTTCTCTCTCAGGCCTTCAAGTCTCCTTCTGTGCAGGCCTCACAAAGCATTATGGTTGTTTTTACTCTTCTGAAAACTGCTTTTCCCATCTCCATCATACCACCTTGTGATGAGAGAACTCCTGAAGTCACTGGGCAGTGACTGCAGCCAACACTGGGCACTGGACACAAAGCCTCAGCCATAGTCAGGAGTTTTGCTTTCCAGGCAGACAATCAAGGACAATTTAGCCCTTCATTTCCATATGCAAATGGTCATCTCTAGCAACAGAATGATTACGCTAAATACCATTTTCAATTTGTGAGCCTTCCCAACAAATGAATCAATTACCACTTCTAGCTGGGATCATTACACAGGCTTGTTCCCTTCTGCATTGTTTGTCAGTGATGTTGTTGCTCTGTGCCTTCATTAATTAGCAGTGATTTGGAAAGGAACCACCATAATTCATATTCCAAACGCCATCCTCCCATGTACCCACTCACTCACCATTCCTAATTAAGTTCATGACAGATTAATTCCTTAATGATTATGATTTGTAATGTTAATTAATTAGCCACTTTTCCATTAAGCATTCAGAGGTTTCCAGCATTGCATTGATTCCTTAATTAGTCTGTGGTGAGTGTTAAAAAAAAAAAAAAAAAAAAAAAAAGTGAGTAACCTGCTTCATTCTCTTTGTCCCTTAGGCAAATTCTGCCTGGCCATCCAGTCCCATCTCCTTTCCCACTCCACACAGAATCCTTTTCCTCCACTGCTTCCAATACACCTGCTTTGCTCACTCATCTTTCCAAGAGGATAACATAACCAAGGAACAGATACAGTTCACTCACATCACTCTTCCTGGGGAGAAACTGCTTTAATATGAACCCTGCCTCACCTCATGCTTCCCAATGTGGGCAGATCTGCAGCTGAAAAATCACCTAGCATCCTCTACACCAGGTCAGACCTTTCTAACCATTGGCTTCAGATAATAATCCATAAGAATCTCCAGGATTGCTGAGCTCTGCTTGATGCCAGCACTGGGGACAGTATCTCCATTACAATTTGGGCTAGCCTGCCAGGAGCTCACTGCAACCTCAGTTTTTGAGGTAACTTCTTTGGCTCCTGGTGTTGACAGACCTGGAAGGTTGCACACAGGTGGTTTGCAAGCTCAGATTGTCCTCTCTGCCCTGACTAAAAGTTTAACTAGCCATAAGATGGAGGCTGCACTTTAGAGGAAAAATGTTACATTCTCCTAAACTTCTGGACAAAGCTCTAATTCTCAGCAATGCTCTTGGTTAGAAGCATGCTTCAGATTTGGCACCAAATGAGCACAGATCATAGGCATTCCCCAGCCAGCCCTTACTGAGTTTTGAGGGACTAAAACCAAAACCTCAGCTGATCTGAACAGTGGTCCGAGGCCCAAATCCCCATTGCACTTCCTGATTCATGTCTTATCCCCTGTGGAAGAGGCTTGCTGACATCTCCTAGAAGCTGCAGAGGTGTTCATATGTGTCAGATATGGGCACCAAGTGAATGAATATGCAGAACATAGAAGGGGAAGGAACTGAAGAGACAGCCAAGGTGAACAGAGCACCAGTTCACCCAGGAGCATTGCTGCACATCCAGTTCACTCACTGAAATTACTCAGAGATGCACAGACAAGAGTCCTTTCTTCCCCAAACAGTCCTGGAAGGATAGCAGAGCTTAGGACTTCCCTGAAGCCCTTCTTGGATCTCTTCATATGGCATCTGGGGCTTTTCAGCCACTGATCACCACCTGCTGAGACTCAGAGCTGGGAGCAATCAATCAAAGTCAGAGGTGAGTGGCCAGAGTGCCAGGGAAGGCCAGGAAAAGCCCTGAAACCTTTCCCTTGCCACTTTCAGAGGTATCCCTAAGTGTTCCAAAGCTGAAGGTCTTTTTAAGAGGTCAGAGCATTATAGCTGCAGAGAGACATCATACTTGGCTTCAGCTCTCCGTTTGTTCACACAGCTACTCACAGAAAGAAGGCTTTCCACATGCTGGGTGCACCCAAGGGTGCTGCTCCACAGGTCAGGCCACTCCTTTGCCCCTCCTGCAAGAAGCAAAGCTACAGTCCTCAGGGATGACCTCAGTGTTAGCCATCAGCTTGCTTCAGGAGTCTGGTAGATAAACCCAGTAATGAGAAGGAACTCTTGGGAAAACAGGGAGCACTTCCTCTTGGACAAATGCAACATGGTGAGGAGCTTGCATAGTGCCACTTACCAGCAGGAAAAGCTCCATGCTAAAGTAATAGCAGATGTATGAATAAGAAGTCATGCCTTTTGTCCTTGGCACATGGAGTCACTGCCATCAGCAACTATAGTTGATTCCCAAGCTCTGTACTGATATTACTCCATCATTTGTTACTGCACTATGCTTGGTTCCTACAATAAATTTGTCTCACAGCTCCAAACCCTCCTCTTGAAGCCCAAAGCCACCTGCACCAAGTAGATCTGCTGCAAAGGGACCTCTGCACTATAAAGAGACAAGAATCTGAACAGCCCCCCTGTAATCCAGATGGAAACATTCAGCGACCTACTGAGCTGCTTGGATCCCCACAAGTCTATGGGACCAGATGGGATCCACCCAAGGGTGATGAGGGAGCTGGCAGAAGAGCTCGCCAAGCCTCTCTCCATCATCTACCAACAGTCCTGGCTCACTGGGGACATCCCAGATGACTGGAAGTTGGCAAATGTCACGCCAATCCACAAAAAGGGTGGGAAGGAGGACTCGGGAAACTCCAGGCCCGTCAGCCTGACCTCAGTGCCTGGCAGGGTTATGGAGCAGATCATCCTGGGGGCAATCACACAGCACCTACAGGATGGACAAGGGATCAGACCCAGCCAGCACGGCTTCAGGATGGGCAGGTCCTGTCTGACCAACCTGATCTCCTTTTATGATCGGGTGACCCGCCTGGTGGATGAGGGGAAGGCTGTGGATGTGGTCTGCCTGGACTTCAGCAAAGCCTTTGACACCGTCTCCCACAGCATTCTCCTGGAAAAGCTGTCAGCCCACAGCTGGGACAGGAGCACTCTGTGCTGGGTTAGGAACTGGCTGGAGGGCTGGGCCCAGAGAGTGGTGCTGAACGGGGCTGATCCAGTTGGTGGCCGCTCACCAGTGGTGTCCCCCAGGGATCAGTGTTGGGCCCAGTTCTATTTAATATCTTTATTGATGATTGAGATGAGGGAATTGAGTTCATCATCAGCAAATTCACAGATGACACTAAGCTGGGGGGGAGTGTGGATCAGCTGGAAGGCAGGAGGGCTCTGCAGAGGGACCTGGACAGACTGGAGAGTTGGGATGATTCCAGCGGGATGAGGTTCAACACGGCCAAGTGCCGGGTCCTGCACTTTGGCCACAACAACCCCATGGGGAGCTCCAGGCTGGGCACAGAGTGGCTGAGAGCAGCCAGGCAGAGAGGGACCTGGGAGTCTGGATTGACAGGAAGCTGAACAGGAGCCAGCAGTGTGCCCAGGTGGCCAAGAAGGCCAATGGCATCCTGGCCTGGATCAGGAACAGCGTGGCCAGCAGGTCCAGGGAAGGGATTCTGCCCCTGTACTCAGCCCTGGTGAGGCCACAGCTCGAGTCCTGTGTCCAGTTCTGGGCCCCTCAGTTCAGGAAGGAGATTGAGGTCCTGGAGCAGGTCCAAAGGAGGGCAACCAGGCTGGTGAAGGGATCCAGCACAAGTCCTGTGAGGAGAGGCTGAGGGAGCTGGGGGTGTTCAGCCTGGAGAAGAAGAGGCTCAGGGGAGACCTCATCGCTCTCTACAACTCCCTGAAAGGAGGCTGGAGCCAGGGGGGGGTTGGGCTCTTTTCCCAGGCAACTTTCAACAAGACAAGAGGGCATGGACTTAAGTTGTGCCCTGGAAGGTTTAGGTTGGATATTGGAAAGAATTTCTTCACAGAGAGGGTGATCAGACATTGGAATGGGCTGCCCAGGGAAGTAGTGGATTCTCCGTCCCTGGAGATATTTAAAAAGAGACTGGATGTGGCACTCAGTGCCATGGGCTGGTAACCGCAGTGGTAGTGGATCAAGGGTTGGACTTGATGATCTCTGAGGTCCCTTCCAACCCAGCCGATTCTATGATTCTATGATAAACTGAAAAGAAAACCCCACCAGCCCAGAGACAGTTCTCCAAGTAATTTAAATGCTTGTTTAACCAAAATGCTCTGAGATCAATATTCTGTCTACTTTTACCCCCTTCCTTCTCTGCAGGTTTTTTTACCATAGTCATTAACCTGGGATTAAAGCCTGCAAGAATAGGTTCTGTAAATGCAGGGAAATAGGGTTTTGCAGGAGCCCCTGGTAACAGTGATCACAGGGCACCAGTCCTCACTGTGGCACACACAGCAGAAGCACAGCAAATGTGGAGGGAACAGAGTTCCCCCTTTTAGGCCACCTGGCCAGCATATATTGCAGAGCAAAACCACCAACCAGTCTTGCATTGGCCAAAATGCAGCTTAATAAACATTTCTTAACAAATTACTGTTCTGTGTATGTATCTATGACCAGAAACAGCAGTGAAAGCCAGAATGAAGGGGAAAAACAATACTGCAAACCACACACATCCTTTTTGCTGGGGCTCAGTGAAGTGTACACCAGTTGCAGCACATTGCAGTCTCCATGCAGACATTTGTATAACAGCAATAAGTGCTTCTCTGTTTAAATATGAGGTGTTTGGATGATTTCTCATCCAGCCAGCTTGTTCTGAAGAACACATGCCTTAGGACAGCCACATCAGCCTGATGAGATTCTTGGTGACTAGAGAAGCTGACAGGTAGGAAGCTCTCCTGTCAACATCATATGCATCTGCCAGGAAGTCTCCTCATCAGCTGGTGGCAGGGACACATGAGGATTCGAGACAGAGACCACAGCTGAGCCATGTCCCCAGATCACCTCAGGTGACCTTTCAGTTTAGATGCTTTCTGTCACTCCAAGTAAAGCTTGGCCCTTTGTTTGCCTGCCATCAGGAAAAGCTGAACAACCCTTGAAGCATTTCTCTTCTCCTCTTCCTACTGTCATTACTGCTTGGTGAGTCACTCCCCAGTATGCCCACAACCTGCTAAGCCATTGCTGCTGAAAAGCCCAGCCAAACACAACACTGTGACTCCATCAAAATAAATACCTTGCTCCTTCCTCCTCTCAGGCACCAGCACAGGCAAACCTACCAGCAGAATCGATCCCAGACCTTCAAAACGTGGCTCAGAGAGAGATGCTGTATAGAGCAGACAGATCCTGTGTGAATTAGCAGGGAAAGGGGGGAGTCAGCCAGGAATGGCCCTTGCTACCTCCTACCAGTCCTTACCTACAGCTTCTGGAAGCTGCTGGGATTGCCAAGCAGGGATCTGAAGGGTTGGGTGAGGTCTCACATGCCCCAAACATCTTCATTCCTACACAGCCCTGTCCCTCATGCATCCCTGACAATGTTTGTTGGAGCACCCAGCCCAAAGGAATGGGCTCTTTCCCACTGAATTATGGATCTCTCCAGCATGACAAGGAACGGGAGCAGTTGTGCATTGCTGATGCACAACTACATTACAGAACAATATTAGCCAGCTGACAACATACAGGGTCCACTGAGCTCTTCAGCCTAAAAATACCTTTCAAACCAACCCAGCCATGCCAGCAGGCACCCCAAAGCACGTTCCACGAGCAAGGCTGCCACCACATGGTACCAGGACAAACCTGCAGACTCCTTCAGCCAGAGCAGGAGCAAGGAAAACCATCATCACACCTCCATCCAACCCTGGCCTCACTGACCAGCTGGGGCCAAATTCTGAAAACCCAGCTTGATCAATTCATCTGGTCAGGAGTTTTTGTTCTTGTGCCTTGCCCTCCCCACCAAGTCATTACAACCTCTTGCAAAGAAAACACCAGAATCTTGCAAAATAGGGATTCCGAAGATTCAGATAAGATCTTACTGTTCTCACTAGGAAAGATTTTAATCAAGTGAACCAGTTCCAGAATGCCCCACAGATCAGAAAAGTCTGAGCTCTTGCAGTTCCTAAACTGGCATTGCTTGCAGGCCATATGAACAAATCCAAAAGTACGTGGCTTCCAATAATGACTGGAGAGCCTTTGCCTCTTGTGTTGGACTACAGAGCAGCTCAGGTAACTGATTCTGCTCTGTGGTAACAGAATATCAGAAAAAGCACATAAAATAGTATTTTCTTCCTCCTTTTCTGTCCCCCCCCCCCCATAATATTCCAAAAAAAATGTGGTGGAGAGAGAAGTTGAAAATCTAGAGGAAAACTGAAATTTTTCCATTACACAAAAAAATTTGCCTTTCTTCTTGGAAAGACAGACCAGGATTTTTTACACAGGTAAAAAAACATTTAAAACTCTATTTAAAACAAAAAAAAATGCTTTCTCTAGAACACATGCCTACCACTACACATCCTAGATGCCAGATACCACCCCAAATGCAGGAGCAAAAAGAGCAAGAGAAACAGCAGCTTTGTGGTGGAAAAATAAGGGCCAGGTCAGGCCAAAAGGTGAGGGGAAAAACAAAGCTGAGATTTACCTTCCTCAGGAGCAGGCAGTGTTTGGGGGACTCCTGCCTTTTGTAGGTCTCCCCTCCAGCAACACCACTCAGAAATAGTACCTCCAACAAGTTCCAGGCTTTGTGACCTCCCCCATTCACTGTTCTCCTCCCTTGATTGATGGCAGGTTAGTAATGAAAACACAGACCCCCACAGCTGTGGCTGGTGGTGGTGCAGGCAGTAAGATGCCCATTATGCAGTGATACCTCTGGTAATGCTCTTCACAGAGAAGGCACAGCTTTCAGCAGCATTGAGTCCTCCTGGGGATGGTACCTGCCACCTTTACAGCAAACTCATCTCCACCTCCAAGCCACCACTTATCTTCCTTGGTGAATAAAGATCTTTTTATCCCCCACATCAGACAATCCATCAGGAAGACAGGCATCAAAGCCTGACTGATCCTGACTGTGATATACCAGCCAGCTCTGAAATTCTTGTCTGCAGTTCATCCTCCCTGCTGGAGACTGTAAAAGACATTGGGTGGGTTTTCCCAGAATAAGAGTACCTTCACTTATGGGGTCAGAGAGAGCTGCAGCATGTGCTGCCATGGAGCATGCTCAGAGTGCAGCACTGCATAAATAGGGCAGAGGAAAAATTGAGATATTGGCTCTACTGCCTGTCCTCCCTTTAGTATGGTGATAGCTACCAGCAAGCCTTTCCCCTTGGCACTGATCAGATACACTGCTCTTGTCCCAGAAACCCAGCCCAAGGGCACCAGAAGCTCAACAAAAGCTCTTCTGGGGCAGGGGTGGGAAAAGGCTGTGCCTGGATTAGACATTTCTCAGATGACCACTCCATTCACAGAGTCTGTTCCTGCAGGGTGAAGAGACATGAGCTGGTGGGAGGCTGATGCTGAAAGCAGCTTTGGATGGACACTTCCTGGGCTGGAATAAGTGGCCATTAAAGAAGATGCCTTTGACTTTTCAAAGTGTCTTTCCATTTGGAAATAAGACAAGTGTTGCTGGATCAATTAAATTTCAAGCACTGTGTTGAATCAATAGCAGCTGTGCTGCCACCACCATGGACAGACTCTGTCCTTTGACAGCTGAAAACAGTTTCTGCTGATGCACCAGCCTGGCTGTTCCTCTATCACTGCAGGTCATCTATGAGGTTTAGCCTTAAAAGCCAGAAAAAGGTGAGCAGCCTTCTGGGCTGGCTCCCTTAACCATGTCTCTTTTAAGAACTTCAAAAGTTAGAAGCAGCTTCTGCAGACTGTCTTCAAAGTTTGGGCTTTATGAGAAAACTTCAGACACAAGGAATGCCACTGGGAGCAGGCAACTCCTTCCAAATTATGATTATGATCCCAGGGTAAATCACTAAAATGAAGTGCATTTGCCCTCTGGCAGAATGTGTGGCCCTGGTCTGCAGTGCATGGTTTGATCTAGCACATAGATGGCGAAAGTCAAAGCCAGCACCTATAAAACTGCCCATGAAAGACTAAGTAGATAAATGTCCTTATTTGAGTTGGAAACAGCAGAAAAAAGTCTTCTGGAGGAGAGAGAAAAGAAAACTATGTTGACATCTGTCCATCAGGACACCCCTTCAGGAGTTTTCTGGAGGCTCCAGGGACAACTAAAGCCCCTTTTCAAGACAAAGTATCATAGAAATCCACACACATTTCTCTGCCAGGCAGAAGGCTGCTGCTTTGTGCTGTGATGGTGATTGAGGGCATGAACAGATCCTCCAGGAGCATGTGAGCACCTCACAGCAGCCCTTTCCTCACTGTCCCACTGCAGGTCCAGTGGTGCCACCCAGCAGCACTGCCCACAGGTCAGCATCACTCCTCAGGGCCATGCAGCTGCCATGAGATGCTCACCCCCCCTCCAGAGAGCACCCCCCATGTTACAGACAGGTGGAAGGCAGCCAGAGACAAAAAGTGGGCAGCTGGACATGAAATAATTTTCAAAGGCAGACAGGTGATAGATGGGGATCATGTGGGAAACAGGAGAGGATAAATTGCCCACCTGTGACTGATAGAGCAGAGAAAAGAGTGGGATGGAGCAAAATGAACGGACACGGAGGGATCAAAGAAGGAGAGACTGTGCAGAGTGTACATAATTAAATCCCTGAGGCCTGGATCCTGTCTCTTGGGCTATGTGGGATTGCAAATGTAGGAGCACAGCTGAAGTGAATGATTCATGGGCTGTGTCTTACAGATAGGACCCCCAAAGCCATCTTTTATTGGTGTGGGGGTGGGAATGCCACTGACAGGATGGTGATGGAATGTGATGAGACAAGGAGCTTCCTCCGCATCTTTCTTAGAACATTTGAACCTATGCTTTACAGTTTGGAGAAATCTACAAAAAAAAAAAAAAAAAAAAGATCAAAAAGATCACACCTTAGTACTGTGGACCTGGCCAGGGAAGGAGTTTGTGGTCTAGAACCTTGTCAACCAGAACCAATTACACCTGCAAAACAAACTCAGACCAAAAACTGATCAGTCTTGCTTGGTGCTGCTGATTTCTTCCCTACAGGAATCACTGTCAGGGAGATGAAAATGTTCAGGAAAATCAGCTCTTATCTCTCTGTCCTGCTGCTATGCCAGGCCCAAGTTGTCAGAAATGGCCAATTAGCAAGTGCCAAACCATTTCTAGGGCATTCCCAGTCTCATCAGAAGCAGGGGCCATTCAGTGCCTTAAGAAAGAGGCGTCCAGCAGAGCCACCCCAGGCTGACATGCTGAAAAGCAGCTCAGAAGCATCTTTCATTGTCCTGTGGTTGATTCATTCAAGAGTGCTGCTTGCTTTTACCCCGAAAATAACTCAGATGGAAAGACACACTCCCATACTTAGAGCAAGAGACTCATGTGCATGGCACAAGGACAACTGGGACATGCCCATTGTCCCTGCCAGACTGCCCGGAGCAATTCAGGCAGCCCAGATGCACCTTCCTACTCCTTCAGTGGATATAAACATCCACCCCCATATGCCTTGGGGCTGCATGAGGACATTAACTGCAGGTTATTTCTGACTGTTGTATCCTTCCCGTCAGCCTCCTCTCTGAAGGAACCTGTTCAAGTGGGAATTCTCATGCTATTAAGGTCCCTTATTTTCTTCCTCAACAACTCTATTTTTTCCTCCCATTTTTAAGCTTCTAGCATCCACCACCTCTGGCGAAGAGGATATTCCCCACCACACTGCTGAATCCTCATCTAAAGTAGGCAATTTAGTGCCTTAATCCCAACACTTTGGGCACTAAAACAGGCTAAGACATCTCCTTATATCCATTTTAAGAAGATGAGGTGATAGATCAGCTTTCTTTCAACACTGTGAACTAATTTTACCCTGAGAAATGGTGTCTCCTAGCTTGTTCCCAATTTGCCCTGCCACCTAAGCCCATGCTGCTCTTGTGCTTGAGTAAAGCTATAAGCAGCCTGACACTCTGGTTGCAGAGAGATCTCATTTCACTAGGTGGTATAAAACACCTCTCCTCTTGTCCCATTTGCATTAAATAACATGGGTTTTTTATCAGGCTAAAGGGCCTTACTGTCAGAGGCACTGGGAAAGGCCAACAGTAGACATCAACCACCAATTCAAATACTTCCCATTAACCAGAGGATGTCAGGGAATTATTGCTAAAGTTTATTACACTGAGTCCCTCCCAGATTTTCAGGTGGTAGAAGAGTAAGGAACATATTGAAGCCCAGTCTCCTGCAAGGCAAGTACTTCTGCACTCCCAGAAATTGCTTGTGTCTCACTGATATGTTCCTGAAGACCCAAAAAATAACAACCCCTTAGGCTGAGGGGAGAGCTTATCACTCTTTACAAGAAAGGAGGTTGTAGTGAGAATGGGTTGGTCTCTTCCCTCTGCTGACAGATGACAAGTGGAAATGGCTTCAAATTGCATCAGGGGAGATTTAGGTTGGATATCAGGAGAAACTTCTTTACAGAAACTTCTTTACTCTTAACAGTTCTTTATTCCAAAAGAAGGACACAGGCACACGCTTCTGGTGTGAAACCTTTCCTCAGTCAGTTCTCGTGCTCTTAACATCTTTTGGTCACAAAATGTCTGCATTATGAATCACAGCCCTGCTAGTACCTAACAGCTGGGCAGAAGAAGAATGAAGTACGTACAAACTCACCAAAGGAGCTTTTTTCTTTCAGGAAGTCATGTACATTTACTTAGAAAAGTGACAGAAGTTCAAATAAATTCTTATTTCCAAGCCCAGAGGGTTATTCCACTAAGGCAGAAGCAAAGCTTCTCAGTAGGGATGTAACTTCTAATTATGTATTGCTCCCTGCAGCCTATATGTTAGGATCATTATTATCTTTCATGTTTATTAATCAGCTACCTGAAGTTAACAAGAAGATAACTTCTAGGAGATATGCAAATTATTCTGCAATTTTCTTTTCCAGTGACTCAGCATTCATATCAGAAATGTGTTAACAAGATACAAAGACTATTAAGACTGCATAATTATCCTCTTTCTTGCCTCCAGTTCTGAAGAATATATGGAAGAAAACGAGTATTTTCTAATAGATACTCTGTCTTGCCAGAAGAAAAGTTGTGTAAGCTATCTTGTCTTCGGTTTAAAATCTAATTTCTTTCATTTTCCCTTCTCTAAAGACCTATCTCTAAAATTTTATTCAAATCAGGCAAAGTTAAACGCTCTCAGGGGAAAGAATTGGAATGAGTGAAATGAAATGCTTTCAGCACTGAGAAGGCTGGACTGGCACCAAGTTAAAATCTTAGTGTCACACTGGGAGTTAATAAAGCTCCTGCACATTACTTTTCCATATTTTTTTCTGCAACATCAAGGGCAAGCATCCCAGACAGAACACATGGCTGTGAGTTAGTTTCATTTACTGTCACAGAGAGACAACTGAAGGCTTGTTAAACCAAAACAGTCCCATTCACCCCATTTATCTGGGATCAAGTGAAACAAATTGATGAGCATTTAACCCCTTGAAAATACATTAGTGTGGATAATGCTGAGGGGAGGGGTGGTGCAGCTATTTTCTTAGGTGACATACAATAGTACACATCCATCTTGTGCTTGCTGTGCTGGAGCTGAAACTTGTCCTGGCTACCAACACCTGGGGCACTGAGCTCTCATTTGGTTTGTTGTGTTCAGGTTTTTTCCTGTGCAAACACAGCTCTGTGCAAAAGCCTTGCAATTAACTGTGTAGTGACATGACCTTCGGAAATTAACAAGAGATAATTCCTAACCTTGTTGGTTTTTTTTTCCTTCATCTTCAGCTGACACATTTTTCTTTGAAAAAAATCACACCTTCAAGAAGTAAGTAAGCACATTAAGCCTAATTTCCCAGTATTTAACCCACAGATGCTCCTTCTCCCAGGGAAATCTCTCTAGGACCATAAATCCCCCATGTATGTAAATCCAGCAACCACCCCAACAACAAGATAAGAGAAAGAAGCTTTCCTCTGAAATGGCTTAGCAAGCAAAGCTGGGGCAAAACCTCAAACAAAGCTAGAAAATGAGATCAAGATCAAAATGGGAACACCCCTCCCAATGCTCCACCAGCCACAAAACATTCTGATTAGGCAACTTGCTTAACTATCCAAGCCAAAGGCTTTTTGATGAAACATCCCTTGTGTTGGAGATTCATTTCAAAGGTGCACTGTGAGTGGGAATCTAACACTGCAATCAATTTTCAGAATTTAGCTGGAGGAATAGGGATATGTTCAGCAGATAATAAAACAACCTGACTGTCATGCTGTGCAGGCAGCACACACTGTCAGAAACACAAGGGAGAAGAAAAGCCAAGCTTGGAAGGACCCAGAGACTGAAACAGTGACAAGAAGGGTGCATGTGATGTGTGCATACACACCTGTATGTGACACATCAAAACACTAGACAGGTCCAGACCCCATACACATAAGCACGGGCCACTACACAAGAAGCTCATACCCTAGATTTCAGGCAACTACATAAAAACAATTCCAGAACCAGACTCCATGTGAAGCTAACCCCTGGGCTCTGCAAAACTAACCACTCTTACCAGCAACCAACAGGTGAGATATTCTTTGGAGAGCCATGCTGCTCAAACACCCAGCCATGCTGACAGGACCATGTGCCAAGCCTTTCCAGCACCACTGGCCTGGATTCCTGTGACTTTGGATGCATGTAGGTGGGCTTTATTGCTGAGGCTATAATGATTTGCTTTTCCTCTTGTTAGAAAGACACTCACAGCTCCACAAAAGCTGTCACTTCATGATGAGACAGGGGCTATGACATCAACAGCCACATGGCACTGCATAGGTTGTGTGAACTTCCCCACGTTGCTCAAGGCACTCTGCTACCGAAGTACAACATTAATGAGGTTAATCAAGCAGGGAAGTGCAGGGAATGCTGAAATTGCAGCCAGGTGCCCACCATTAATTCTGCTGCACCTTTGCACAGCCCTGACCTTGAAGTTTTTCATCCTGTGAGCATGGTCCTGGTATGGTTTCTCCACTGCTCTGTGCATGACAGAAGCAGAGCTGGGTTAGCTGCTGACTGCTGGTTTGGGGGGATTCTCAGTGGGAAAGGCAGGGACAAGTGACCTACTGGTAGGGAGGCTTACTTGCCAAGGACAGCATTCAGGCATCTTAACCCCAAATCCCCCCAGGACCGCGGGGAGGGTGCCTCTGGAGGTTCCTGCCCCCTCCCCAAACCCACAGAGACCACATCCCTCCACATCCCCCCCGGCAGCTCCGCCCCACAGGAGCTCCCCGCCATGGATCATAGAATCATAGAATCACAGGATCATAGAATCATAGAATGGGCTGGGTTGGAAGGGACCTCAGAGATCATCATGTCCAACCACTGCTGCAGTTGCTAGACCATGGCACTGAGTGCCACATCCAGTCTCTTTTTAAATATCTCCAGGGACAGAGAATCCACTACTTCCCTGGGCAGCCCATTCCAATGCCTGATCACCCTCTCCATAAAGAAATTCTTTCTAATATTCAACCTAAACTTCCCCTGGCACAACTTAAAACCATGTCCTCTTGTCTTGTTGAAAGTTGCCTGGGAAAAGAGCCCAACCCCCCCTGGCTCCAGCCTCCTTTCAGGGAGTTGTAGAGAGCGATGAGGTCTCCCCTGAGCCTCCTCTTCTCCAGGCTGAACACCCCCAGCTCCCTCAGCCTCTCCTCACAGGACTTGTGCTGGATCCCTTCACCAGCCTGGTTGCCCTCCTTTGGACCTGCTCCAGGACCTCAATCTCCTTCCTGAACTGAGGGGCCCAGAACTGGACACAGGACTCGAGCTGTGGCCTCACCAGGGCTGAGTACAGGGGCAGAATCACTTCCCTGGACCTGCTGGCCACGCTGTTCCTGATACAGGCCAGGATGAAATCATAGAATCACAGAATCATAGAATGGGCTGGGTTGGAAGGGACCTCAGAGATCACCAAGTCCAACCCTTGGCCACTACCACTGCGGTTCCCAGCCCATGGCACTGAGTGCCACATCCAGTCTCTAACTGGGATCCTTATTCCCTGCCTCTCCAGTATGTCCTGCCCGCCCCCCCCCTAGCCCCCCCCCCACTCCCTGCTTTTCCCCCTGGCTTCCCTCACCCCCAGGCCCTCCCAGTAACACCCTCAGCTCCCCCTCTCCCGCGCCCTCCCCGCCGCCGTTACGCCGCTGCCGTTGCTCCCCCTGCCCGCCCCGCTCCGCCCTGACCGCCGCCGTTGCTCCGAACGCTGCCGGGGATGGCTGTGCTGGTTCCGGTTCTCCTGCTGCTGCTGCCCCCAGTCTTCGCCGGTACCGGCTGCCGGGGCAGTGGGGGTCGAGGGATGCGAGCTAGTCCCGGGGAAAAAAGAACCGAGCCGGTCCCTTACGTCGGCCGGTCCCGTCCTAGGAAAAGGGAAAGCTGAACCGGTACCGGGCACCGGACGGTTTTTGGGGAAGCGGGCGCAGAATTTAAGCCAGCAGCGGGCATCAACCGGAGGGAGGCGGGGGAGAGAGAAAAGGCACGGGATGGTTCCCCACGCCGTCGGGGGGGTACCGGGACCGGCTGGTTGGGGACGGGACCGGTAACGGACACCGACGGACTGGGACCGGGGGAGGTCGGGGGGAAGGCGGGCGGGACCAGGCGCCGTTAACTCCGGTTGCTCTCCACAGGGCTCCTCCGCTTTCCCGGCGCCGCAGCCAGCATCCCGGTGAGTGCAGCCCGCCCCGACGAGCCCACTCGCCAGCCCTCCATGTCGCCAGCCAGCCCTGCCGCTGCCGGCGGTCCCGTCCCCGGGATGTGCAGGGGGTGGGAGGGTGCCTGACCCGGGCTCCGGGGCACCGGGGCTGAGCAGAAAGTGTCGTCCCCATAGCCCAGGGTCCCCGGGAGCCTGGCGCCTGGAGCAGTAATTCCCCATGAAAGATAACGTGACGCTCCCTAAGGCTGCTCCAGCTCCCCCTGAGCACTGCTTTCCGCGGGAGAGCATTCCAGTGTTCCCAGGGGCTGATCAGAGACCTGTTTCAGCGACGCCTTTTAGACTTCTGATGTACCTGTCTTCCCTAGCCTGACTGCCACAAATACGGTGTGCCTGGATGTCCAAGGGACTACAACCCAGTGTGTGGCACCGACGGAGAGACCTACTCCAATGAGTGTGTGCTCTGCCTTTCGAACAGGTAGTCATTTAATTGTCAAAGAATCATAGAATCATAGAATCAGCTGGGTTGGAAGGGACCTCAGAGATCATCAAGTCCAACCCTTGATCCACTACCGCTGTGGTTCCCAGCCCATGGCACTGAGTGCCACATCCAGTCTCTTTTTAAATATCTCCAGGGATGGAGAATCCACTACTTCCCTGGGCAGCCCATTCCAATGTCTGATCACTCTCTCCGTAAAGAAATTCTTTCTAATATCCAACCTAAACTTCCCCTGGCACAACTTAAGTCCATGTCCTCTTGTCTTGTTGAAAGTTGCCTGGGAAAAGAGCCCAACCCCCCCCTGGCTCCAGCCTCCTTTCAGGGAGTTGTAGAGAGCGATGAGGTCTCCCCTGAGCCTCCTCTTCTCCAGGCTGAACACCCCCAGCTCCCTCAGCCTCTCCTCACAGGACTTGTGCTGGATCCCTTCACCAGCCTGGTTGCCCTCCTTTGGACCTGCTCCAGGACCTCAATCTCCTTCCTGAACTGAGGGGCCCAGAACTGGACACAGGACTCGAGGTGTCGTCCTGACTTTCCCTTCCCTCTATGAGAGCAAAATCATCACCCTGAGGTCTCAGTTAACTGGTAGATAATTGGCTTTGGGTCATTCACAGTCTGTTAAACTGCAGTTTTAGCAGTGTCCTCGCAACTGTTGATGCTTTGCAACAGCTTCTGTCGTGATACCTGTAAATAGCTGAGGTTTGATCCAGTTAGCTAGGAGTACTGAGATTCCTATATGTAGTTCTCAAGGAAGAGCATCTCAGAGGGGAGGCTGCCTGTCATGTTCATACAGTACCACATTGCCATTAAATATAATGCCAGACTCTTTGACAGTCTCCATTAGAAAATGTGAAACATCCCATTCAAAATGCAGATTTCACTACAAAATGTTTATATCCAGGATCCAATCTCCTGTACTTCCTTCCACAGAGATGAGTAAGAATGCTAGATGTTAGGAGAAAATACTATTTTGCCATTCAGATTGTTTTTAAATTAAGAAAAATCTCTAAATATTTGAATGTTATTCTTTACTAAAGCATTCTTTAAAAAAATTGAAAGCATAGAAAATCAGTATTTAAAGAGCATTGTTACTGCCCTTTAAGGCTGAATAGAAACATCTATAGAGCATCCTCTCAGTGCAGATTGAGAGGAGCTGCTTATCAACTTCATTTAATTTTGTTTCATTAGGAAGCAGCAGAAGTATTGCTCCATGACATAAATAAGGCATTTTGCAAAGCTCCACTTGACATTCTTGTAAGCAGACAAATCGGTATTCAGCTGAACTGTAAAAGTATAAAGCTACAGCAGTTTGAAATGCTGTGGTTTAAAAGCAGTAATCTGCATTTTACAGTCAAACCATAAGGAGCTACTAAGTTTTCCTTTAGGTATAGTGTATAAGTCAGTATTTTTGTAATGAATTGGATATCAGAAACAAGATAATAAAAACTGCACATATCATGAGATACAACGATCTGTGCAGGACTAACAAAATTCCCAGGGATCTGGAACAATGGACTGAAATCAGTACAGTAAGTTAAAAGTGCTAAGTATTGCACATGGAGACAGCAAATCCTTATCGTGGAGATATGGACAGGAGAGTGTCTCACAACCTAAGCAGTGTATCTGATCTCAGAACGATGGGCTTTGAAATCCAGCCTTAACATTTCTAGGATGTTTCACTTTTTAGTTATGATCCCTCAGTTCCAGATGGGTGCCTGGTAGGTTCTTTCCTGCATACATCATTGCACGTAGCACAAATTGTTCTCTAGCCAAACATGCTGTGTATTTCCAGTTAGATCCTTCAATAATTCATGATGGGGCTTACATTTTATCAGACATAGCGTACAGGTTTTGTGTGACCTGCGGGATTTAATCCTGTTACAAAATAGATGTTTATTTTAACCATGGTTTTTGCTGTCTTCTTACATGCTCAGAAACATGTATTTCGGTCTGAAGGGACCAAATTTATAATTCAGTAGCTGGCATACCCACTGGCTTTCTAATTGAGTCTGCAGTTGTTCTAAAGTGTTTGACCTGGCATGAACACAGGGATAAAACACTTTGTCTTACTGAGAGAATGCCAGCTGTGGAAAATGGTTCACAGTCATCAGCAATGGTCATTTCACTTCAAGGAGTTTGAGGTACAGTTCGTCACACTCCTTAGGAGGGGAGAACAAAGAGATCTTTCTGCCCTTAACAAGTTGCATGGCCAGTTCAGTGATTCTCAGCAGCCAACCTACATGTCACACAGCCCATGTTTAATCCCATTGAAAGGCTTTTTAAAGAGTTGTACTTTCCTCTTTGATGGCCAAGGCAGTTCTGTCCGTGGGCTCTTTTACCCATGCAAGGTTGTGTGGTCACTTGGAGAGAGCTCCATGTGCATCAAGTGCATTACAGAAGTTGCTGTGGCTGATCCACAATAACATGAGATACCTGGAGCAAAGGTGCAGCACAACCCCTTCCCATCCTGGTTCTGTAGGGCAGCCTGTTAGCTGTAAGATAAAATCTGGTCTTCCTCTCTGCCTACCGTGTTTTTTTAAAGCTTAGTTCTAATCCATTCTTAAGAGAATGCTCAAATGCAAATCCCAGGTCTCTCCCCCGCTTAGTGTCCAGTAGCAGTGACAGCAGCTGATCTTAATTTAAACCTAGTCTGGCAGCAGCACAAACACCTTTTTGGAAGCAGATACAGCAGCCTGAGCTGACTCTGCAGGGTTTAGCAAAAGGCCAGTCCTTCAGGCAGAACTTTTTCTTACATCTTTACATGTGTTTTACATACCCTGGGCTTGATTTTTCCTTTCATAGTCCTAATCTGCTTCACTACCTTCTGGATAGAAGATTCCTGGTATAACTATTAGTACAGATTATCTTTGCTTTTGGGTAATTATAAGCCTCTTTAATTTCATGAGGAGCAAAACATCTTGAGTCTATTAAGATAGGGAAGGAGAATGAAGATCTAGGGCAGTTTGCAAACTATCACGTTCTGTATTTCCACTTGCTTGGTAAACAGATTTGTAGATCGAGTGCCTCAAAGTACATGCATGAGACTTCAAAAAAAAAAAAAAAAAAAAAATTATGTTTCCAGAGTAAGGGGAAAAAATTAGCTAAAATTTCCTTAAAGAAGATTCCAACATTCAGAGAACTAGACATTCAAAGTTTAGTGAAGCCTGGGACACAGAGATTCATCACGATGCACACCCTCCCCACCAAATTCCCATGTGAAAGGGGGAAATTTTGTAAGTGTTATGGCTGGTGCCCCTTTCAGGAACTGTGAAGTTCAGACTGTGAAGTTAGTAGTTTGTCTTGTGATTTGATACTTGACAAATTTTCAGATATCTTACTCAAGTTTTCATAGGTCACAAAGCCTAGAGTGAGGCTGTCTCTGGTGAGTTACTCTGTGTGATTTATAAATCTTTGCATCACAGTTATTTTTTAGTAATATTTGCTTTAAGTGATTACATGCATTGCTGCGTTTAATTTAACACATGAAAGGCATGTGAGCATCCATTTTATGTCTCTGTTTAATTCAAGTGTATTGCTTCTATTCTGAAATATTTTTCTTATGCTTCCAGTGAAAATAAAAAGAATGTTCAAATTTTCAAGAGGGGAAGATGTTGATACGGCAGATGGCCACTTTTCAAGCAAATGAGAAGGATGCAGACAGTCCAAATGGAAACAATGCCTTAAATATACCTGCTGTGTAGCCTGTCTTAATAAATAATTTTGCCTGTTGAAACAAAGTTCTGTTTCCCTATTAAAACCAGTGTATAGAAACATAGCCACAGTACTCTTATAACCTGAATCCAAATTTATTTTCTCATGCAAGACAGACCATAGGTGAAGAAAGAGATGTCCTGACTGCATACCAGTAAGTCAGTTGTATGGAGAAGGAAATGAATGGGTACCCAGACCACTGGAGGTGTGGGCAGGGGGTGTGCAATGCCTCTGGGCTGCTGGCCCTCTGGGTTCTGCTCCCTAGGGTGCTGGTGCCCTGGGCTGGCACCGAAGAGCAGCTTACCAAGAAAAGTAAGAAAATTTAAGACGCGTTTAAAAGATTATACATCCCAGAGTGGATCTGTTGGAGCTTCCTACAAGGTGGGGTGTGCAAGCCCTGAGCTTTGTCCTTTTGCTCACACACCCTCATGCAAATGGGCACACATCCTTTTTTACTGTTCTTCCCATCTCTTCTGCTAAACATCTGTTTTCTGCATGTTCCTTGAAATATATTTTGATTGTCTTATGGTGCATTGGTAATATACAGATGGCTTCTAGCTTTTGATCCAAGCCAAGGGGTGCTTGTTCAAGCCCTGTCCCCAGACAATGGTTTCATCAGGCACAGGCAGGGATGTGCAGCACACTTCAAACCTGGTGAACGTTTACAGATCAACGACTTTGGTTTTGAAAAGCAGTGATACTTGCATCTTACATAGTTCATTTAAAGGGCCTAAGCTATCCTTCCAGCACACGCCTGCTCTAATTTCCTTCACGCAAACATTAATAATTGACAGAGGGGTGTTGTATGTGGCTGTCCTGGGTTAGTGCAGGGGTGTTTTGGAAGCAGGGGGGGCACAGGGATGGCTCCTGTGAGAAGCTGCTGGAAGCTTCCACGGTTCCAATTCTGGCCCTGCCTATGGCCAAGGCCGAGATCTGGGAAGCTGAATGTGCCCCTGGGAGTAAGATAGTCAAGAAAAGGAAAACGAAATTGCAAAACTGAAAGAGACCTTCAGTGTAGACCAGTGTAGTGTTAACCTGTACTCATATATAGCCACGCTATAGCACAGAAAGATGAGCAGGAGCAGAAGGGAGAGGTCTAACTGGGAAAGCCGTGCTGTGAATCCCGTGGGAGCCAGAAGGATTTGAATTTGCAGATTTCCATTTTGCTCCCTAGGCGGCAGCATTTGTTTTCTTTTAACTCTCATTTTATTTTCTGTTCTCAGTTGGGGTGTAGGAAATACTTTTTATTAGTAATTATCCTTTGTATGCATAAACATTCTGTTAGCAGCTGTTTCTTTTCATCTGTATTATCAGTGGCATTCATTCATAGTCAATCTCATTTACCTGGCAAAGCTACCTTGCTTTTTTCCTGATCTTTGTATCTAAGTATATTTGCTGAAAGAGAATGGGACAAAGCCCTGGGCGGGAAGGGAGCCCAGGGAAGTTGGTCAGTTGGTCCATATTCAAGGATCACCTCCTGCATGTCCAGGACCAGTGTGTCCCAGTGAAGAGGAAGGCAGGCAGGAGTGCCAGGAGCCCAGCATGGATGAGCAAGGAACTCCTGGACACATATAGGGGTAAAAAAAAAGTTCACAGAAGATGGAAGCAAGGACAAATATCCTGGGACAAGTACAGAGACATAATCAGAGAAGCAAGAGATCAGGTTAAGAAAGCAAAAGCATGGAGAGAATTAATTGGATCTCACAAGGGGGATTAAAAGCAACAAGAAAAATCACTATAGGTATGTGAGGAAGACTAGGGAAATGTGGGCCCACTCCAGAAGGGAATGGGAGAGCTGGTGACCCTAGAAGTAGAAAAGGCCAAGGTGCTCAATGACTCCTTTGCTTCTGTCTTCACCAGCAAGGACTCTGGTCACACACTGTGTTACAGAAGCCAAAGACTGGGAAAAGGAAAATCCCCCTACTGTAGATGAAGAGCAAGTTTGAAACCACCTAAAGAACCTGAAGGTGAACAAGTCCATGGGACCTGATGGGATTCACCCATGGCTCCTGAAAGAACTGGCGGATGAAGTTGCAAAGTTCAAATATCCATGATATTTGAAAAGTCATGGCAGTCTGGTGAAGTACCTGCTGCCCGGAAATTGGGAAACATAGCCCCCATTTTCAAAAATCTAAAAAAGAAAAAAGACCCAGGGAACTACAGGCCAGTCAGTCTCACCCCTGTTCCTGCCAACATCATGGAGCAGATCCTCCTGAAGGTTCTGTTAAGGCATGTGGATAACAAAGGGGCAATTGGTGACAGCCAACACAGCTTCATTAAGAGCAAGTCCTGCCAGACAATTTGGTGGCCTTTTACAAAGGGGTCACAACCTCAGTGGAGCATTCAACACTGTCCCACACAACATACCTGATTTCTAAACTGGAACAACAGGAATTTGATGGATGGACCACTCATTGGATTGGGAACTGGCTGGGTGGTTGCACCCAAAGAGTGTGCAAAGTGTGACAAGTGGTATTCCTCTTGTTCCTGGGACCAGTGCTATTTAACATCTTTGTCAGTGACATGGATAGTGGAAGCGAGTGCAGAAAGTTTGCTGACAACAGCAAACCATGTGGTGAAGCCAACAGGCTGGAGGGAAGGGATGAAGGGATGCCATCCAGAGGGCTCAAAAAATGGGCTTGTGCAAAGTGCATGAAGTTCAATAAGACCAAGTGCAAGGTTTTAGACTGGGAGCACAGAAGTGAACTGTTTCTAGCCCGTTGGGCCCGTGACATATTAGATCACCAAGGGTGAGATGCAATGTACCAATGGGCCCATGACTGAGGGGTGGACTTAACTTTAGACATTATTACACAGGTTACTCATGATTGTGATGTATGTGCAGCAATCAAACAAGCTAAATGGTTAAAATCCTAGTGGTACAGGGGACGTTGGTGTAAATACAAGTATGGAGAGGCCTGGCAGATTGATTATATCACACTCCCTCAGACTCACCAGGGTAAGTGCATTGTGCTAACAATGGTTGAAACAAGCACTGAGTGGTTGGAAACATACCCTGTGCCTCATGGCACTGCCCATAATACTATTCTGTGGCTTGAAAGTCGTGTTGTGGTGGCACGGTATCCCAGAGAGGATCAAGTCAGACACTGGGACTCATTTCAAAAAACATCTCATAGATGAAGAGCATGGTGTAGAGTGGATATACTATATCCCCTATTATGCACCAGCACCTGGAAAAATTGAACACTCAAATGGTTTGCTGAAAACCACCTGAAAGCAATGGGTGGTGGGAATTTCAAAAATCAGGATATGCATTTGGCAGAAGCCACCTGGCTAGTTAACACAAGGGGATGTATCAATCGAGCTGGTCCTGCTCAATCAGATCTTTTACATAGAGTGGATGGTGATAAAGTCCCTGTTGTTTTCAAAAAGAACCTGTTGGGAAAAAACATTTGGGTCCATCCTGCTTTGGGCAAAGACAAAGCCATCCGTGGGGTTGTTTCTGCTCAAAGTCCAGGGCACACTTGGTGGGCTATGCAGGAAGATGAGGAAGTTCATTTTATACCCCAGGGGAACATAACTGTAGCTGAGAGAATCTAATTTCACATTGTGGAGTTTTAATTATTATATAATAGTAATTACTTGTATCGAGTGGTTTTTGCCTAGGATAATGCAGTGGCATTCCAGAGTCTCAGGAAGAGTTTGCAGCACGCAAGGTCATGAACCCTGACAGACCCTGTACCATCTGTCTTGCTTTGAGAAACTGCCATGATGAGGACCTGCACCCTGGAATTAAAAAATCTTGCTTAAAGACAGGTAAATGACAGGCATTGCTGGGTAAATGAGTATGGAGTGAAATGGACTGGAATAAGGGGTAGAATGTCCACGTTTGAACAGGAGGAAATAAAGAAGGAGGGCTTTTCAGACTCTGAGAGGGGCAGAACACAGAGGGAGGGATTTATTCTCTCCTATTTCGTGCCATACTCTATAAAAGATCAGAAAGCCAGGAGCTCCTCTCTCTATTTCCTCTCATCTCCTGCTGGCTGTGCTACTGTTCATTCCCGCCAGCTCGCCACAGGCTATCAGGTTGTATATATATATTTGTATATATTTGTATTCTTTGTTACCTTACCCTTTATGTCATTACCTTTCCCTTGAGTTAGTAAAGTCTGTATTCAATTGTTTTTGGTTTACAGCTTAAGGTCTCAGCTTTACACTCCTTTTATCTTCCCTTTGCGGGGGGGTGCAGAGAGAGAGGAATTTTGTCATTAGTTTTTTGGCCAGCCCAAACCGCTAAACTGTGACAGGATCAAAGGCAGGAAAAAGGATGGAGTTCTCTCAGGACACCAGCCATGGATGAGGACAGCTTAACCCTTGTGATCCTTCAGATTTATATCAAGTATGATCACCAAGATACATGTGCAGAGCTGCAGACCTCTGAGGTGGAGATCTGCCTGCTGGGTGTGCCTGGCTGTGAGTCTGTAAAGCTGCACCTCGACATCAGGGCAGCTCTGCAGCCACGGTGTGCTGCTGGGAGAGCTGGCAGCAGCCTACACCTGGCTCAGGCAGGCGACTGAGCTGCCTCGCCGCACCCCAAAAATCATTTCTGTGAAGATGTTCACCTCGGAGATGCCTGTCAGCCGGAACAGGCAGGAGTGGGAGGAGGGCAGCACCGTGAGCTGGCAGTGATGTGACTGAGGCAAAAGCAGCCAGGCTGAGCTCAGCAGCAGTCGGGCCCAGCAGGCAATTTTCTTCACGTCCAAGCGGGATCTTGTGCAGAGGGTGCGCAGGAGGTCTGAGCTCTGATCCCCGGGCAGCTTGGAGGTGGGGTGGTGGAGAAAGCAGGAAATATTCCCCAGCAGCTGGTCCCTCTGGCAGGTGCACTCCAGCACCACGTGGATAACGCTGGGGTGCCCCGCTGGCAGCTGCCCCGTGGTGTCCATCTGCAGTCTGAAGGAGTGCCCAGGGGGTGGCTGCAGGAACACAGGCAGGGTGTAGGTGATGGTGTTCTCCTGGATCCTCCAGAATCCAGAGGTGCCGTTCGTCCCAGGGACCGGGTGCACCTGGGGCATGGAAGTCTTCTTGCAGAGCATTTGGCAGGCACCGAGAAGGTCACCCACCAGCTCCTTCACGACCTTGCAGATGTCAGGCAAACCCTGCACTGGTGATGGGGTGGACACAGCCAAAGCTCTGCCAGCACTGGGTTCACCACAGGGGTCTTCCTGCTCCTGCTTGTTGTCCTTCTCCACCACGATGCTGGAGCCCCTGGAGGCAAGCTGCTTGTTCCTGGCCAGCCAGCAAAACACAGCAAGCAGGAGCATAGTGCCAGCAGTGATCCAAAAGGGCCACTGCTGTGAGATGGGAAGGAACGTGGCTCCCCTGCTCCGCTCAGTCTCCTCCAGCAGCTGAGCCACCTCCTGATGCAGATTCTGCTCACGCTGCTTCATCCACTCAACCTTGCCCACATCCATCTCCTGCTTGCTCTGCAGCCCAGGCTGGATGGCCAGCACCGTCAGGAGGAGTGCGATTGCCACAGACATGGCCTGGAGGAGGTGGGAGGAAAGAGGTCTGAGCAGGGCTGGGTGGGAGGGAACATGAGGATGGGGGAGCAGGGCAGGGGCCCCCTGGAGCTGAGGGACGGGAGGAGAGGGGCTGAAGGGGGTGGGAGGGAGCAAAGGCAGGGTTTGGGAACACTGCACGGATGGGAGCCAGGGGTTGTCCCAGGAAAGCCTTTGGGAACTGGTTGGGAACCGGTGTCCAAAGGACTGAAGGGGCTGCAGGGGCTGGAGACAACATGGGCTGGGGCCCGGCGTGCCCAAGCCACCCTGATGGCCACCCCCTTTCCTCTCCAAGGAAAGACCTTGCAGAGGACACCAGAGCAGTTTCCCCAAGCCCCATCCCTGCCACACAAGAGCATCTCATGGAGCCACAGGCACCTGGCACATCCCCAAAGCCTCTCTGGGCACCTGCACCTCTGGGAGCTCTGGGAGCCCCCAGCACCTCTGCCCCCAGCCTTGGGGGTGGTGCTGTGCCCTGCCCTGAGGAGCTCAGCTCCCCCCTGGCCATCTGCCCCATCCACATCCAGCCCAGACTCCCCCTGCCTCCTGCACTCACCCAAAACCCAAGCCCAACAGCCCTGGGGCTGGCCTGCCTGGTGCTGTCCATGGGGGCAGCTCCCATTGTGAGCTGTCCCCTGAGGTGTCACAGCCACCAGAGCAGCCTCAGCAGCCAGGGAACCCCAGCCTTGTCCCCACCCCCCGGACCAGTGGGTCCTGGTGCAAACCCACCCAGAAGGAGCTGAGCACCAGGGCCTCTCCTGACAAAGAGTGCAGACACCCCTCAGAGCCATAACCAAAATCAAAATGGGGACTGTAGCTGTGTGTCCCTGACTTAGGTAGAGAAGAGCTTTTTGGGCCCGGTGGTCTGGCTCACAGTTGTCTTGTAAGGAAGAGATATTGTGCACTGAACAGAGACAAGTCTCCTCCTCCCTCTTTTCCTCTTGTATTCCTTCTGCTGGGGCAGGACCTAGCTCTGCAAACCTTGGCGATCAAGCCAAATGCTAATTGTGTCCCTGGTGCAAGTGGAAATGATCCTGTGGCTCCTGTCTCCAGCTATCAACTTGCCCCCTGCAAGGGCAAGTGAAATTGATGTCAGTTATTAATTGAAATGAGTAAAATCTTGAAGAAAAAATCACAGTTGGGGGAAAAATCACATAGAAGAGAACAAAAGAGAGAAGCAGAATAAAAAGAGCAAAAGGGTAAGAATTAGACAAAACCAGATTCTAATTAGAGAAAAACATTTCAACTAATCAGCAGCCCAGCCTTGTGACAAGCCTGCAAGACATCTGCAAGGCAGATGAAAGGGGTGGGAAGGAGTACTCCTCAACTCCCCACAACTTATCTTAGTTACAGCCTTGAGCACTAGGTAGAAAAATATTGTGCAATTGGATTCACTGTATTATATTATTCCCACCGCTCCTCCCTGGAAAGCACCCAGATCTGCCCACCCAGTCACTATATTCTGAGGTAGATAGCAAGGAGCACCCTCCTCCAGCCCAGGACCTCTCTGCCAGCCACGCTGGACACAACTAAAGGCTCTGACATTGACCCTCTCACAGTGCAGTGCCCCAAACCCTCAAAGCTAAAGCAGGAGGGAGCTCTCAGGAGCTGGGGATGTCCAGCTGCCAGTGCCCTGTTCCCTGGGGTGGAAAGGCTGTCACAGCAATGAGGAAGCCAGCCATGAACACCTCTGTTCTGCTCACCCAGCTCTCCCTGTGGCCACCCATGTAAAGAAAACTTCTGGCAGCAAGAACCCAGGTAGCTGAGATGCCTTCAGCAGTGCCAGGTTCCCAAGTGCAGCAAAAGCAAGGTTGCTAAAGGGAAAAACATTTTTAAGTTCATTGCACGGGGCTCCTGAAAGTTCACCCCAACACCTAGCAGCCAGAGCAGAGGACCAGTCCCCATTGTCCCCCTTCTCTGCTCACTGTCACTCTGCAAATGATTTTGGTCACCTTTCTGTGGCACGGTGGCCCCACGAGGTCCCTGGGGGCTGTGGTGTGTGTTGCAGTGAGAAGCCCCATCCTGCTAATGGCCCCAGGGTCTGTGGTATTGCCCTGGCAGCTGGTGGCACCAGGGTCACCTCTCAGCAGGCAGCCACGATACATGGCCCCGTGCCACCCGCCCAAACTGGTCTGACAGAAACCACCAGCACCACTGCCAGCTGCAAATCACTGCTGCTGCACCTCCTGCAGCCAAGGGCATCCTCCCTGACCCTCACAGCAACCGGGACCCAGGGGCTGCTTCGCCTGGGACAGCACAGGGGAAAATGTCCCATAATCACAGAAAGTTAAGGGTTGGAAGGGACCTCGAAAGATCACCGAGTCCAACCCCCTGCCAGAGCAGAGTCACCTACAGGAGGTCACACAGGAACGTGTCCAGGTGGGATCTGAATGTCTCCAGAAAAGTTTCCACACACCCCCTGGGCAGCCTGTGCCAGTGCTCTGTCACCCTCACAGTAAAAGATTTTTCCTCATGTTTATATGGAACCTCCTATGCTCAAGTTTATATCCATTGCCTCTTCTCCTGTCATTGGACATCACTGAGAAGAGCCTGGCACCATCCTCCTGGCTCTCTCCCTTTACATATTTATAAACATTAATGAGGTCACCCCTCATTCTCCTCTTCTCCAAGCTGCAGAGCCCCAGCTCCCTCAGCCTTTCCTCATCAGGGAGATGTTCCACTCCCTTCATCATCTTGGTGGCTCTGCGCTGGACTCTCTCAAGCAGTTCCCTGTCCTTCTGGAGCTGAGGGGCCCAGAACTGGACACAATATTCCAGATGTGGCTTCACCAGGGCAGAGCAGAGGGGCAGGAGAACCTCTTTCGACCTACTGACCACCCCCTTCTAATGCACCCCAGGTGCCATTGGCCTTCTTGGATCAAGGGTTGGACTTGATGACCTCTGAGGTCCCTTACAACCCAGCCAATTCTATGATTCTATGACACTTTGCTGGCTCATGGTCATCCTTCCATCCAGCAGCACCCCCAGGTCCCTTTCCCCTTCCCTGCTCTCCAAGCACTCAGTCCCCAACCTGTGCTGGTATTTAGGGTTGTTCCTACCCAGAGGTAAGACTCTACACTCGCCCTTGTTGTAATTCATTAATTTTTTCCCTGCCCTAGTCTCCAGCCTGTCCAGGTCCCTCTGAATGGCAGCACAGCCTTCAGGGGTGTCAGCCAATCCTCCCAGCTTTGTGTCATCAGCAAAATTCCTGAGCAGACACTCTGTCCCATCATCAAGGCCATTGATAAAGATGTTGAACAGGACTGGACCCAGCACTGATCCTCGGGGGACTCCAGTTGTCACAGGACTCTGCATCATTGTTCACCACTCTTTGGGCTCTATTGCATAGCCAGTTCTTAATCCATCTCACTGCAGATTCTTCTAGCCCACGTTTTGTGAGCTTGCTCACAAGGCTGTTATGGGAGACTGTGTCAAAAGCCTTGCTAAGGTCAGGTTAGGGTACAGCCACTGGTCTCCCAGTATCTAGCCATTCAGTCACAACATCAGAGAAGGTTATCAGATTAGTCAAGCATGATTTCCCCTTGGTAAATCCCTGCTGACTGCTGATAACCTTTTTCTCTCTTCCATGTGCTTAAAGATGAATGTCACCCTTGTCCCTCAAGGTGAAAGCTGAGGAGAGCACCAGGGCTGGATGGCATAGCTACAGGCTGGTGTACACCTGTGCTCAGCCCACTATGGCCCCTCAGTCTCCTGGGGACAGCCTTCAGGACAACATACCTGCAACTGGAGGGCCATGCTGGTCACACACTTGTGGTCTGGTAGAGCTCATCCCTGCTCCAGAGAGAGACAATGTCCTTCCAGTGACCTGTATACAAGCAATTGAGTCAGGGCTTCCCAAAGCAGGCAGCTTCAGCCTTGAGGCCCAGACCAGGACAGATTTCAGCGGGCATTTTCCAACTTCCCACCTGGCTGAGTTGCCCCCAAGAACATACTTGTTCAGCCACCCAAATTTCCGGAAGGATTCCGACTCCTTTTCACATCTCTCCTTCACATTAGGAGTAAAGAGTGACTTAGCCTGTCTCTTGGCTCTTGCCAGTGGTGGAGCTCATGTTTTTTTAGGTGCACACGTGTGATGCCCTACAGCCTCTACCCACATGCCAGGGCATGCTCTGCCTACAAGCAAGAGCAGTGCTGCTGAAAAGCCTCCTGGCAAGGAACTGCACGTCTCATCGCCTGGTGTAGTCACCTCAAAACAATCTGGTTTGTAAGAGGGAGAGGAGGGAGGGAGGAAGGCTGTACCCGGGCAGAGATTGCACATGGAAATACCGATGAGATGACACTGTTCTCTGAGAGGTATTGGAACAACTGGAGGAGCTATAAAACACTGCAGTTTCCATCCACATGGCTATATCCCATGGACAAAGAAAAGGCAGGGGTGTTACTGGAAGTCACAGCTGATTCCTATCTGTCTGGCCTGAATCAGTTCTGATGCCGAAAGGCAAGCTAAACCCTGCCCAATAAGAAGAAGGTGAGTGCAGTCGAGGCAGCTGCTGAGCCTGGCTGGGCAGTGGGGGTTCTGATCCAGGAACAAGGGCAGTAAGAGTTGCTGGTGCTCACCTCCTCCTCTTATCCCTGCTGGGACAGGATCTGAGCAGTGTGTGTTGTTGGCTCTTGGCCTGCAGCTAGTGTTGCTGCTCTCCCAGGGAGAAACTGGGCAAACAGTCAATGATTCAGTCAGCTTCTTATGTTTTGGGGTATCCAACAAAGGGAAGCGTTAGGTGGACCCTGCAGAGCAGCTCATCTCTTACACTGATCTGGGGCACAGTGGGTTTTGCAGGTAGGAATCTCATCTGATTAGCTGCAAGACTTACCCTGTGTGTCAGTACTGGCTGGTTAGGAAACTCTGAATGGAAGCCAAAAATTCTGTAAAGTCTTGTTTCCAGCCACATTTTTTGGGTTAGTAGCCAGAAAACCCCAGCAGTTTTTTTGAAAACAAAACAGGAGATGGTTTTGTGGTTTTCCTTTGCATTGCTGAGTTCAGGGGGAACAGGAAGGTTTTGCTCCCTCTCTGATAATTGGACTGGGGAGGGTGGGTCTCTGGAAAGCACACAGTTTTTAACTCACATACTTAGAAGAAAAAAAACAACTCTGCTTAATGCCCAGACAAGAGGTGCTAGGCCTAAGCCCCATTTTCTGGAAGGAAAACATGTCAAAATCCAGGGGAGAGACATGCATGCAAAGGAAGCTGCATGAACAAGTCAGAGAAGATGAATTACTTCCCATTCTCTCCTGATGGCTGGACAAGTTGCTTCTCATTTGTCCATCTTTTTTCCATTCTGTCTCTGCACATGATTAGAGTGACAACATTTGGGCTTGGTTGGCCACCAGCTATGTGTCCAGTACCCCCCACAGCAGGTTACTGTAGTGCAAGCACTGGGTGACATTCAAGCCTCTGCGTGTGGGTCCAGAGGAGTGGGATCCCAGGAGGGGATCGCAGGAGGCAGCTGTCAGCTCTTCACTGCAATGCCAAAATTTTCAGATGAGCATCACGGCAGCTGTGTTTCTACCCCCACAGGGAGGAAAGTTCTGTGATGGGCCTCAATGCACTCTTCATTTTATTTCTATTTATTCTAACTCTCCTGAGAGAAGGACATCCTCTGGCTACAGCATCTCCTCATGCCAGGTGAGGCATAAATTCCCACAATACTCTGACCCTCTCCCAGGAAAAGAAATGGGACCTAAAAGATTTTAGGATCAGGGAAAAATCAGCATTTGCCAGCCAGATGCATACAGATTCAGGACGTGACTTTCACACTGTCACTGCAAGACTCCCAGCAACTCTGAAGCCATTTCAGTGGCATGTCTCAGCCTGAAACACACCATTGCCAGTGCTCCCAGTGCAAGTCTGGGCTGGGTTCATAGGCTAAGGGAAAAGAGTATTTTCCACATTAAAGACTTTCTCTCTGTTGACAGTGATAAACAAGGGAAGAGAGGAGCTGATCCTGTTCCCGCAGGCCAGGTTACTCACATTTTGCAATGCTTTGGGCACACGCATAGGAGAAAATAGAAGATAGAATAGAAACACAAGAAAATCTCTCTGGGCCAGGCTATCTTCCTATCTGTCCTGTTTCCAAGGGTGGCCAAGAGCAGGTGCCAGGGCAGGCATGATGCAGGTAAGTAGCCATACACACCAGAGGTCCCCCGAGCATGTGACAGTATGGAATTCAGGGCCTCTGCCTGGACCTCCCACACTAGGCTTGGAATCCAGAGCTGCCTACTGCTGTAGGGACCTTCTCCATCCCCCGTGAACACGCCCCAATCTCCAAAGACAGGGCTGCTGGAGCCATCCCTGGATACATTGTCCAACCTGCTTGCCCCCCACCCATCGCTACCCATGCTCCTGTCCCTTAGCACCAGTGATGAACAGGGCACATCCCCTTGGCTGGGTGCCTGCTCAAGGCATGCAGGATCAAGTCTTCTCCCGAAAACCTCCTCTGGCAGCCACTGAACAGCATCACTTGATTTATCAGGCAGTGAGGCTATCCCAATAGCAAAAGCACTCTTGCTTGATCAACATCACCCTGCTAGGAAAATTGGCACCAGTCTGCCTGCCCTTTGGCGCAGATCTCTTTGCAACCCCCTTGCCTTGGCCTGTATCTCCCCTCAGATTACAAAACCATGCAGTCTCCATAATGGTTTTGGCTCACTGCTAAACACATGGCAAATTTCTTGCCTGGGTTTGTCCAGCCAGTTCTCCCCTGGGGGAGGCTCCCTGACCCTGGCTCCAGCTAGCTCCGCAGCTTTTTGCATCCAGTGCCAGTTTTCCTTTTGCTCTGGCTGATAATCTCAGCCACTGCAACCCAGCTTTCTCATGAGCCCTTTCTCCAGCCCTTCTGATTTTCCAGCATCCCCTTCCAGCTGTCTGTGAGCTGTGAGAAAATCAGCTCCTCCCTACTGCACCCCACCCTAGAAGATGCATCTTAAGCTGCTGCCTGATGCTTCCAGCCCACCCTGCTGGAGTCTGCAGGCTCCCAGGCACTTTAATCCAGGATAGCAGAGGTCTTCATCAGAAGAGGCTGTCCTGCCCTCCATCCTATCCTCAGCCAGACTCCTGCCCTGTGCCTCTGAGGGTACCTGGGCTGCAGCAGCAGGACCAGCACTGCCAGTCCTGCCCTTATCCTCAGCCTGCTGGGATCAGGGGGCTGACTAAAGCAACGGGAGAGTCAAGAACCTTAAACCTGGGTAAATCATTTGCAGGGGATTAAAGTGAGAGGAGAAATCACCACTGCCACCCTTCACCAGCATAATCCAGGAGTGGGGCAGGGGGGCAGGCGGTGGCAGCCTGGCTGAGAGGGGCAGTGATGGGGTCACAGGGTTATCATAGATCAACATAGAATCTGATAGAATCAGGGTAATCATAGAATCATAGAATTAGCCGGGTTGGAAGGGACCTCAGAGATCATCAAGTCAAGGGAGAGAGATCATCAGCCCAAGGGGCTGGTGTGCTCGGCTGGAGCAACAGTGAAGAGTTGAGCAAGTTTTTCCCCCCACTCGTGCTGCCTTCACCTCTCCTGTACCCCCGCAGCCCTCACCCCTCGGGGCCCCGGGGACTGCGTGGAGCCCCGAGTGGGGCAGGACGAGCCTCGACGGCTGCCGGTGCCACCCGTCCGGAGAGCCCCGCAGCGCCTTACAACCACGCGTTGAGCCCTGCCAAAGGGACTGGATGCCAAACCTGAATTACCAGCCCAGAGAGTGGCTGCTGTGAGGAGCCGGGAGCTCCTGTGATTTGCGGCAGGTTTTTCAGGTCCCCGCCTGTCGCACACGCGGATATTTAAGCACAGTCACCCCAGGACCTGCGGGGTTCTTGTTTTACACACCTCTGGTCCCTGCCAGCTCCAGGTAAGCACTCAGCTGGGGGTGTTGGGGTGGATTTGCTCTTGGGGATGGAGGAGGTGGGGGGAGGGAGGAGCTGACCTGCCCTTACTGGTGCCGGGGAGGTTGGAGCAGCTGCCAGCAGGGCTGTGGTGGGAAAGCTTCGTGCCCCAGGCAGGGAGAGGGGCACAGAGGCACAGGAGAGGGACCCCAGGCTGGGGGTACCGCAGGGACATGCTTCTGCTTCAGCAGCTGCTGTGCTCTTGTTTGCTTTGTTCCCATCCCTGCTTGTCTTCTAAAAGGCTGAGGGGGTAGTTTACAGGATGCCTGACAGGTGGCTTTTCCTTATTTATGGCAGGGTCCGGTTTATTTTTAAAGCTTCCATCCCACCTTATCCTGTGCACCACGGGGGCTGATGTTAATCCACAGCCACCCCACAGCAGGAGGCTGAGCAAAGCTGGGGACAGGAGGTAGCTCTGCGGCAGAGCAAGGGAAGGCAGGAGGGCTCGTTTGCATTGAGGACTGCTATTTGGATCCCTGCAGTGGCAGGAAATAGCTGCAAGCTAAAACCTGACACAGGTGCTTCCAGGCGCATCCCAGCCCTGACAGTGGGGAGAGCTCTGGGGAAAGGGTGAAGGAGCCCAGCAGAAGCTAAGGAACCTCATGGGGTCAGGAGGTACTGATCAGAGAGTTTTCCAGGGACTTTGGGGTGCAATAAATTGTTAGAAAGCTGCACAAACAGACAGCAACCTATTGTGTCTGCTGTTCAAAAAAGCAAAGCTGAGCAAATGAGATCATGTATTTTCTGGAAAAGTGGCTGCTTTCTGCCAAGACAGTAAATGCTGATTGCCCTAGAAGTTCTGGGTAGGCATGCTGGGAGACAAAGGGATGTCTTCTCCCACCTCAGGCCAGAGCTGGGAGCTCCTGCTAGTAACCCCAGGGTGTCTCTGGGAAGCTAGGTGTAACTGCAGGACACAGGCAGCTTAATTGCAGGAGGAGGTCTCTCTCCACCAGGCTGCTCCTACCTCACACCTAGGTCAGGTCACTCAAGGGCTTTGTCCAGCTGAATTTAGAGATCACTAAGGATGGATGTGCCCCCACCCTTCATGCCTGTCCCCACATTGGACTGCCCTGCACCATGAATACTTTTTTCCCAGTATCTTATATTACTTTCTTTTGGTGCACCTTGTGTCCATCAGCCATTGCCTTTTGACTGCTCACTCCAAAACAGCCCTGGAGTGCATTTAAATGCCTCATCAGCCACACTAAGAGCACAGCACTGCTGGCTGGAGCCACTTGCAGCTCATGAATCCCTTGCAAGCTTCAGCTGGTGGCTCCTCTCAAAATGCTCCACCTAAAACCAAGACAGTTAGTCAGACCCAGCTGTGAAATCCCCGGGGCTCTTAAGCCTGACACTTAGCAGGTGTCACCAGTGCTGTGGTTTCACTGTGACAGTGCATCTGGCATTGTCACTTCTGCCTGGGTCAGTAACCTCCTGCCACCAAACTCTCACCCCTGTGCTGCCCAGCAAAACCAGCAGTGGGCATGGGACTGCTCACAGAGCTGAATGACCACCTCAGCCCCTTTACTCAAAGCTGAGTGTGGTGGTTTACATCCTTTGAAACAAAAAAGCCTTTTTTTTCCCCAATGCCCACAAAAACAGACACAAAAAAAGCAGTGGGCAGTAGTGTTTTTCAGCAGCTGAACAAAACAGTCATGATTCTCCATGTTCCTTCCAGGATTAAGGAAATGTAAGCAAGAAAATCACCTCTCCTATACAAGGGAGAGGTTCTGTGCAGCCTGAACACCAAGGTCCAGGCCTAGGCTTAAATGGGCTCCATTTAAGTAGCAGATAGATGAGTAGTGGTCCAGATATGGCCACTCAAAACATTTAGGGATTCCTGGTGCCCTCAGGTCCTCCCATATGCTCCCAATTTTTTGCATACAAAAGGTTCCATGTGCTGGGTGCCACATGCTGCACAGAGCCACATGGCTTCTGAAACCTCCAGGGCTCAGTGGAGCAATGTGGGGAGACCTGCAGAGCCCTCCAGGACACCCAAGGTTTTGACCCTTTCCTGAAAGCCATCTCACAGATTTGAGAGTTAGGAATTCTTCTCCTTCCAGAGCAGAGGTAGAGGGCAGAGAAGGAAAAACCATCAGACATCACATCCTGCATACTGCCTGCATCATATTCTGCTAGCAGGCAGAAGATACTGTGTCCTGTGGGGAAACACCTCAGGAACCTAGAGATTATCAGAAACAGCTGTGAAGATGAAACATCAAAGCTGAAGCACATGTTCCCTATGCAAATCCATGCACACACATCAATGTACATTAATACACTAGGCTGCAAATGATGACTTAGAAACCACCAGGACGTGTTGCTGCTGGTGTCCCAGGCTGCATGCATGATCTGGAGGTGATGAGGAGCTCTGTGGTGATGAGGCTTTCTAGGACAAGGGAAAGTGCATCAGAGCTGACACGGGGTGCTGTTCCAGGAGGAGTAGAAGGACTTGTAGACTGAGCCTGGCCTCACCTCCACTTTGACTTCACAGAGAGCTCAGCAGCCACAGTGTCAGAGAGCAGCATCTGAAGTCCAGGGGATCTTCTTCTCCCCTGGCATAATTTCCAGAAGTCTTCTAACCTCACCAGGTTAGGTGAGCAGTGTTCCATGTGACCCCACCAGCTCACACATGTGAGGGACTAAACTTTGTCTGCCCCTTCTTCTGTGAACACCTCCAAACTGAGCTGACACCAGGAAATCACAGGCAGCTGCTGCAGCATACCTGAGGCTGCAACACTGCAGAAAAGGGCAGCTTGGTCTGCAGCACCTGGGGTTTTAGATATTCTTTCCCCAGTCTATCCAGGGTGGTGGTTGATGCCTCCTACGACCACAGCCCATCATGCTCAGAGATGCTCCAGCCTTACGCAACCACTGTGTGACAACTGGAATTTACCAAGTGACTCAAGCAGAGTGGGCTGTTTCACAACCAGCCCTGCTCTATTTATAAGCCCCTACTCAAATGCCAAAGGATTGGTCTATTAGTCAATCAACCTCTTGCAGACAAGGTTCAGTGGGGCCTTTGGTTTTTGAGGGAAAGCTCAAAGAAGATGAGCTTTCCAGCCTCTTGTGAAGAGGAGATGCAACCTGTAAGGCCCCAGGGTACCAAGTAGGTTAAGGGGAGTTATCTCTCAAGCAGCTCAAGGTTTTAAAGCTTGCAGTAGGGATGTTGGAGATGTTTAGGTTACATCCCAGAGTAAAAGGGAAGGAGAAGCTGGACTACAAGGTGGAGGCAGGGCAGGTCTGCAGCTGCGAAGGGGAACAGGATGGCCCAGAGGAGTCCCACAACAGGCCAAGGGCTCCTGGCAGCACTGGAGAGCCAGCAACACCAGCCACCCAGCCGAGGAGCTGGGCCAGGCAACTCGGACAGCAGGAGAGCAGATCAAGAAGGGCCACATTTTTGCATCCAGCTCCTCCCCTGCCAACACCCCACTGCTTGGTTTCGGAAACACTGAGGTGATTCAGTGTCGAGGGACTTCTGCATGCTTTGTGGAGCCAACGCCTCCTGGTTTAGTTGACTGAATTGGCAGGCTTGACCCTCTGCCACACGGGAGCAAACCTGGAACCTGGCAGAAGGGGGCACGGGACTTACCCAAGATGTACTCACTTGTTTTGCTTGTGATAGAAGTCTGACAGAAATTCATGCAAAGCACAAGTGGGACAAATGTTACTTTGGAGGAGAATGTGTGTTCCTTGCTTCTGCCACTGCTGGGGTCACAGCCGAAGGCCGTGAGTGCTTGGGCAACAGACATGCACAAGATATGGCCCTGCTGGGACTGACCTTCCACTTGTACACCAAAAAACAAACAGTTCAGCCATGCTCAGGAACAACATGACTGGCTGCTTATGTCCCACGTGTGATAACATTAAATATTAGTTTTTAAAAATCAGCTCACTTGCTTGTTGCCAGCTTTTTGTGGTGTCTGGCCATGCTGCTAGGAGGACAACCAGGACCAGGATCAGGATCAGGAGGGAAAATAGGGTGATTGCTGGGTCCAAGCCCATGCTACCAAAAGATCTTGTGTCCTCTCATTTGTGATCCCCTGCACAAACTTGTCTACTAAGTGAGGAGAAGAACAAAACCCAAAACACTGGGCTGGCTACCAGATATTGTTCCCACATGCAGAGGTTAAATAATTTTTTTTTTTAATTAATGTATTTAAATTAACCCCCTTCTCCCCCCCCCCACCCTTGCCCATCGCAGTGACATCACTCCTAAGTGACGCCCAGGCCTAAATACGGCTGTAAACAGGAATTGTCCCCATGGGAGTCATGCTGGCTATAAATACAGCACCAGGGGAGCACTGAGCAGAGAACAGGCTGCAGTTTCCTGACGGCTGGGGATAGTGAGACAGCTCAGCTGGGCGCTGGTGGTGTGTGGTTGCTGCAGTGGGGAAACTGAGGCAGGAGCTGGGGCTGCCGGATCAGCTTCCTGGCATGACTTTGGGAAGGGAGTTGTGCCCTGCCTTGGCCACAGGCCACTGGGGAGGAGGGAGCTGGTGGGGAAGGGGATGGCAAGTCTGGGGCTCGGCAAGCGTGGCCCCGCTGGCCACTCCCAGCTTGGGCAATGATGCTGGGCCCTCTCCGCAGTGCCTGGCCCCATAGCCCTGCCCCAGGAGGAGATGGCCACGGAGAAGCCAGTGACTCCCACCGAGGAGCAGCTGGAGATTCTGGAGTACAACTTCTGCAAGGTGAACAAGCATCCTGACCCCACCACGCTGTGCCTCATCGCAGCTGAGACCGGGCTCTCTGAGGAGCAGACCCTGGTAAGTGTGCTCCTCTGCCCCTTTCCCCCTGCACCCCGCACACTCCCCCCACATTTCCTGCCTGTCCTGTCCCTGTCTCTCTGTCATACCCCCTGCTCCCTTCCATCTCACCACAGGCTCCCTATTGCACCCCCTCTCATGCTTACCCCGCACCCCTCTGTGCCCCATACGCTCCCTCCTTGCACTTCCTGCACCACTCTGCACCCCTCATACTCCTCACTGTGTACCCCCACACTGCACCCACACAGCTCCTCTGCACCTCCAACCCCATGCTGCACCGCAGAGCTCCACACCACCACAAGTCCCTGCACCCCACATCCTTCCTGCTCCCCACACGTTCCTGTCCCTACACTCCCAACCCCCCCTCATCCCACAGCCCTGTGCCCCATGCAGATCCTTCTGCCTCTCCACCCCTTCCCCAGGAGTCCCAGGCTGGTGGTTCCTGCAGCCAGAACAAGGGCACAACCCGTGGGGCACAGGCTGGCTGGGGGGTCCTGAATATACAACAGTGCCTGCTGTCCCTTCCTTCCAAACCTTTTTCTGATCATCTCAGGTGCCCAAAACACCACTTTGTAGTCTGAAGAAACTACAGTCATTTTGAAACAGGTACAGGATGGTTGAAACTCCTGCAGATGTGCCGTGGGTGGGACATGACTCTTGCTCATTACAATTACCTAATTTAGCATCCTTAGATGTCAGGCCAATCTGTCAGGGTCTCTAGGAGACATAGAAGCCGCCAGGTCCCTTCACAGGGACAGGATGCCACTGCCTGAGGCTTCCACTGAGCCCTGTGCTCCATTTGGCTACCTCCAGGTTATCTCAGGCTTCAAAAGCAAACAGTTTCTTCCTGATTCCTTTAGGTCGCAATGCAGGTGTTTTATACAGGCTGCTAGGCCCACAGCAGCACTAATGGCTGTAGAAAAGAAATCCGTCCCACTGAAAAGTTCTGCTGGCATGGCTGGCTCTCCCTGGGCAGAGCCAAAGGGATATGAGAGCTGAGCGGGCAAGGCCAGCATTCAGGCTACCATAGGGACAGGTCCTGGTGTACCATCCATTGCACCTATAGTCCTTGGCTGGAGTGGAAAAGGAAGACCCCCTCCTACACCGTGGCTTGGTGACAGGCAGGTACCACTGCTTGTTTGAGGCAGCAAGAAGGCAGGTCCCCTGAAATACCTTTTCCTCCTTAGAAATGCCACTGCTCTATTTTTATTTTTGTTTTCCTAAAGCAAGTTGTAAACGCAGGCCAGATATGCCCAGGACATCTCTGAAAGGTCTTAAAATCTTCCCTGGTAGCCATCTTTTTCCATGAATCCAGGGTGCTCCTGGAGGTGAAGGTCATGCTAGGGACAGGAGTGAGGCTGGGATGGTAAGCTGCAAAGTGCCTGCATTGCGTATGACAGAATGACTCCTGACATCTGGAGTGCTTTATTGGCTAGATAAAGCAGCCATTTTAATAAAATATTTGGTAAAAATGAGATGCAAAGACTGAGTCAACAGGAGATGATGGTTTACGATAGGAAGTGAAATTTTGGGGAGGAGGCTAGGCACACAATCATCTGACTGGATATGGTCCAAGGCAGTGCTAGTGCCAGAGCCACTTGCAGAGAGCACCGTGGTTGTAGCATTACAAACCACAATGGCTTCAAAAATAGCCATGAACAAATATAGCAACAAAATGAGCAGCAACAAAGCGAATCACAAGCGCGTTCCCAAACAAAAGGCTGAGCTGTGCTTCCGGCACACATGAAGTTATATTTCGCATATTACAGAAGTGCCCTGGCTTTATCTAGCTGCATTTTATCTAGCACTTGAAAATGAGGCCGTGTTGAAGTGGTATCAGCAGCTCTGGGAGTTGGCTTAGAGATGCCAAGCTACTCCTGAATAATGTAGCCATGCATGTTGCTTGAAGACTAAGATAATTTTTAACCCATTTTTTAAACTATTTGTTCTTAAACTTGCCAAGAGCCACTGTGTTGTCCCTCTCATTTTTTCTAAATGATTCCTGTCAGTTTTGTACCTGCAGTGATTGTTTCACTAGTCCAGCATTTAAGTAGACACCACCCAGCAACTCCTTAGCCCGTCTTTTACTCTGTTAGCAAGAAAAACTTTACTCACAGCTATAAAATGAGGATCCACCCATGCTCTCAAGGTCTGAAGCGAGCAAGAGAAATTATTTTGAAAGAGGTGTGCACATAGGTAACACGACCATTCAGCCAGGAGCAGCCATCCTGCTGCCTGTTCTGCCTGGGAACCCTGCAGCACCGTGCTGCAAGATAGCAGCACCCTGAGCTTGGTCCCATGTCCTGACCACATTTGCACCTTTAGCAAAACATTCACACAGCCCAGTGCACTCACCCTCTTTCTTTATTTTCTCCAGAAATGGTTCAAGCAGCGCCTGGCAGAGTGGAGGAAGTCTGAAGGGCTGCCCTCAGAAAGTGGCTCTGTCAGGGACTAGAGGCTGCTGCTCCGATGCCCAAGCCTGTGATGGTGAAGCTCTTCAGAGTGGGTTTCCTTGGGATTCTTCTGTTGCAATAGTTTTTGAGATACAAAGTAGTACCCTGCTATTTAACAGAGTTTTTATTTAAAGTGTACATAACCAGGAAATATATGTATGTGTGTGTGTGTATATAGAGCTTCTGATGGATGTGATACCTGTCCAGTGATTCCCATCCATTAATAGCAGCTGCACAGAGCAAGGCAATTCATGGCCCTGTCCTAAGCTTGCAGAAAAGGATCCCTGAAAGGTTCTCACATAGAAGAAGGGGAAATTATTTATTTTCCTTATGATCCCCAGAAGCAAAGTATGCGTGGTAGCTTTAATGTACTGATCATCCAGAGAGGAGGGCACTTGGAAAGCCAAATGTATTGTTCAGGTGATTTCAATTATCTTAAGATGCCTGAGTCAGCTCTGGATATTGACAAATCAAGTGCCTACACCAAAATCAGACCAAGCTAAGCCCCCCTTGAATGCATTTCTCACATTTTTGTTAAAGGTCAACAAAGGGAAAGAACTGTTGGTTGTTTTTTTTTCTTTTCCCACTGCATTAATAAAGAACAAAAGTTTTTTGATGAGAGGAGATGTGTTATGTCCCTGCTTGTGCTTCCAGTGGCAGAAGACAGACACCTTCCTCTGGGAAGGCAACATTCCTGCAAGGCAGCCTCAGTGTGCACCGTGGGTTTTCCCTCTTGCCACAGGGACAGACTATAGACATGGGCAACCCCCTCTCCTGGGGCACCCATGTGTCCAGCCCTGGCAGCCCCATGCACACCACAAACCCTGAGGTGGCAGAGGCTGCTTCCCCCCCAGGGTGGGGGGTGCAGACCCCAGCCTCCCTCTGTCCATTCTTGGAGCATAAGGGACTCAGCTGTGCTGGGCCTCTTGCACAAAGCCCAAATTCTCATCCATCCTGTTACAGGATAATGCCTGGGCTAAAAAACAATGAGCACTGTTGCCCAGGGACCTCATTTTGTTCAAAAATTCTCTGTTCAGTGGATTATTGAATCAATTAGTGGATCCTCTGATTAATCCTCTTCTGGTTTGTGGTCCCTTGCCTCTACTCTTTTGTAAGGAAAATCAGTTTAACACAAAGAAAATTAAGATACAGTGGCACTGAAATTGCCACAGGCTATCATTTTTGGTCTTTGTCCCTTGCTGGAGAGCATCTCTCTTACCTCAGTATCTCAACTCCATCATCACCAGTTAGGCTGCCACTGCAGAGCACACTGAAGTCACAGGAAACAGATGAAAGCAATCTCCCTGTGCCATATCCTACACAGACTGTTTTGTTCCCCTGTAACCTAGCTGCCAAACTGACTCACCCTCAGACATGACTGGAGCTCCAAATTTCTTCTGCAGAGTCTGGCACTGATAGCCTTTTAGTCTTTGCAATGTGCCTTCTCCCTTGCACTGCGGGGAACTCTCACTGCGGGGTTTTTTTGAGTTAGAGTTCAAAAATCCTAATGCAAAGCTCCATTATTTTGTCCAGGGTCAGACAACTGAATGTCTGAGATTTACCCCACATCTGTAACTCATATCAAAGAAAGCATTTGCAAAAATGGTCTCCAGAACCAAGCCAACTCAGCACACATGCCACCCCAGCATTTCCAAAGCCTTCACCAAAGCTCTGTACTTTACCAGTTCATGTTCTGGTTCTGGAATTTTGCAGTGTTTCTGCTTCTGTACAAAACTAAGAAGATCTCTAAACTTTAGCAAAACTTTTGAAACCCAAGGGCAGGAGTTGTGTTGCACCAACCTACTGCACACCATCAGCTTTGGTTTGTCAAACTTCTTTATGTGAAAGAACAGTTCCTTCCTGTGCTGGCTTCCACCAGCAGTTGTTTCATCACTTCGTTAGCTATTACAGAAAAAAAAGAAAAAAAAAAAAAAGAAGAAGAGTGATAAACTCCAAACATAACCCATCTTAAGGAGAGAGGCTTCCCATTCATTAGGTCAAATTCTGCTCTTCTTCCCTGCTGACTACTTTTTTTCGAGGGCATTGCCGTTTTATTTCACTCCCCAGATAGTCCCAGTAAAAAGTGGCTGCTCTAAAGGAAATGTTCCAGCTAGGTGCTGTCCCATGCTCAAGCAGGTTTTCCAGCCACAGCACTGCCTGAAGAGGGTGATGTTCCACGGGGTGATGGGGGCTGCCAGCAGGGGCAGTGGGCCATGTTTCTGAAGGAGCTCAGCGCTTAATTGGACGAGCCAGCTCTTGGATCCGAGCAGAACAAATTGCCTTCTTAGCAGCCTCCTTCACCGTGAACGCGTCTGGGTTTAACTGAACCAAGCTCATAGAAGGCCTGGGGGAGCAAGGACAGAGCTGGTCAATCCTGACTGAAACAGGGCCAGCTCCCAAAGCTGCCTGCCAGCTGACACACCTCCAGCCCAGCCCTACCCTTCCCTCTCACAAGGACACAAGCAGTCACGTCTCTGCTGCTGTCACCAGGACACTAGTGAGAGGGAGTGCCCCATCTCTTCCTGGAGCTGCTGTCACAGCCACTAGACAGGCATTCCCTCACCCTCTGTCAAAAATCCTACCCAGCACCTCCTGCAGCACAGGAGTTGCATCATGCTGGGCAACATGCTAGTGTGCCATCTGCCAGCTGCTTACTCTTCATAACTTAAGAAGTCCCAACCAATCATTCCTGGAATTGGAAACTTCCTATTTCTTCTTTTTTGGTTCTCTTTCCACCCCCAAAAAACTGCTTTTTAAACCACAGTCCACATAGCATTAGCACACCCAGACATATGCAATCCACGGATTCTGAAAGTGACTTAATCACACTGGCCAAGCTCAAACCAAAAAGGTGCCATGGTCTGCACAAAATAGGCTGACAGCTGATCATTTGCCCATGGCAAGGAAGCAGCACCTACCTTTTGCAAGGCTGGGCCAGTTCCTCGAGCCTTGGTGTCATCACTGCTTGCTGTGCAGCCTTTGTCACTGGCCACTGAGCGTCCCTCAGGGGCACATAGTGAGCATGCACTGGTTTTGCCTTCGCCAGCTCCAGGATCCGAGGGCTCGCAATTGCTTTCTGAGCCAAGTTGGAAACCTATGGACAAATGAGGAGGAAGGTCCTTAGAGGTGCTTCTGGCATTCAGGGGTGACCAGCCTGCAACTCAGTGTACCCATGTTCACAGCCCCTGACGATGCACAGATGGGACATGGTCCTGCCCACAGCTGTGACTGGCACAAGCAGAAGCTCTGGGAGAAGAAATCACTGCTTGGCCAGTTCCACAACCTGCCCTCCAGCCTCCTTTTACTCATGTCAAACTCACCCTCCTGCATTGGAAATCCCAATTACACATGAGTCTCTCTCTCCCCATCCTCACAACTGCAGGCTAGGCACAAATCCGCCCTTCTCTTGGGAATGTTTGCTGGGAGACAGTCAGTGCTCTGGCTGGAGGGCGAGTCCAGCCCAGGAAGCAGCAACATTAGCTTCAGAGACAGCAGCACATCCAAGGTTGCCATGAAGAGAAGCCCTGGGCATCCCTGCCCTCCCCTCTGCCCCCTGTGCTGTCACCCATGGTCCCGGCTGGCGCCGCGTTACCGGGCGGATGGCAGACTCGGGGAAGCCGTAATCATAGCAGCAGTTCGGCCTCCTGACCCGGGGCTCTGCCAGATGCTGCAGCCGTGAGGATGCTCTGGCTGAGGCTGCAGCATCTGAAACCTGTGTTGGCACCTGCAGAGGTTCAAAACAGAGGAGGAATGTACAGAGAGCTCATCCACAGCGACACAATCTCTCTCCCAAGGGATGAGCACCCAGCACCCTCCCTCTACAGACAGAAGGAGCACTCATTTTCTCAGCACCCATTACTTTTCTTTCTCCCTAACTCCAAGGTCATCTCGGCACTACTGGGATTTCTACATCACAGGCAATATTGCTTTTTTCCCCTAGCTGTTGCCCACTCATAGTCAGGAGTGGAATGCCTGTAATGAGAACCTGTGCAGCCAGGCAAAAAGTGCAGTGAAATTTATTCGGTGGATGAGAAATGTTTTTCATATACACCTTCATGACTACATCAAATAATCTTCTGTGCTAAGATACTCAGATTTCAAAGTAAATATCCTGGTGCTGTTAAAAGCATTCCTACTGCAAAAGTGACTACTGCTCCAGCACTGGACTTCTTCCTCTGTTTTTCACAGGGTTACTGATGCCAAGGCCTGCTCCACCACAGCCTCCCTTATTTCCCAACCCAGAAACTACAGCCAGGAAACTTAGCCCTTTGCCATGGAAATGACTGTAATATGAGATTTCCCCAAGCCTTTTCACCCCTGCCAAAGCAATTGTCTGCCTAAAAGGAGCAAATTCAGAAATATGTCTATAAATTGGGCTTCTAATAAAATACTCTTGAAATATACATAGTGTTTGCAGGCTCATCCCCCCTGTGTACACACAGGAGCATAGCTGCCCGACTACCAACATGACTGTACTCCCTAGGAGCTGAACAGGCCATTCTCATCAGGTTTCTCCACTTTTCCAGGCTGCTTTATCAGGAGATGAAGCCTAGATTCCTCCTTTGGCTCTCCTGCTATTTTAGCCTGCTCCAGCCTGGCTGTTTTCTGCCTCTCAGCCAGGAGATCTTCAAAGACAGCATCTCTCTCCAAAAAAACAGTTTCTCTTAATATCTAAAAACTCCATCAGCAGAACCAGACAGGTTTCTCACCTCACATTGGGCACATCAAGGGGCACGAGAGAAGATGTTAAAGCTCAGGACAGTTTGCTTTATTGCTGCCTCCCCCAAATCTCACTCAACCACCCCCTCACCTCTCTGCCCAGTAGGAAGTCAGGGTGCAATGTCTTTGGCCGGGCAAGCTCCTGGATCCTCAGGGAAGCCTTATGGCTCAGTGCAGCTGGTGACACGGGCCACTGAGGAGACTGGCGAGGTCTGGAAGCAGAGAGTCAGGACACTGCCACTCACAGATATTCCTCCATATTAGTTAAACCAGGCTGCTCCTGGGATGTTGGAAGGTGATGAAGAGGTGGGTAAGGTACTTTATAGACAGTTGGGTAAGGTCTCACGGTCTCTACCTCTTGTTCTCATGAGGGACTTCAACTTCCCAGATATCTGCTGGAAATATAATATTGCAGAGGGAGAACAGTCCCGAAGGTTCCTAGAATGTGTAGGAGATAACTACTTGTTGCAGATGGTGAGGGAGCCAACAAGGGGCTGTGTACTCCTGGACCTGCTGTTTGTTAATGGAGAAGGTCTTGGGGGGGTTGCAATTGTTGGTGGCCATCTTGGGAAAAGGGATCATGAAATGATAAAGTTTTTTTATTTTTAGCAAAGCAAGGAGGGGATTCTTCAGAACTGTCACCTTGGACTTCAGGAGAGCAGACTTTGATCTCTTCCAGATCATGGTTGAGAGAATCCCTTGGGAGGCAGTTCTGGAGGATGTAGGAACCCAGGAGGGCTGGGCATACTTTAAGGGAGTTATTTTAGAGGTGCAGGAGCTGACTATCCCCAAGTCATGGAAGAGAAGCTGACAAGGAAGGAGTCTGGCCTGGCTGAACAGAGAGCAGTGGCTGGAACTCAGAAACAAAAGGAAAATTTATGGTCTTCGGAAGAGAGGACAGGCAACTTGTGAGGATTACAAAGATACAAAGATGTGTAGAGATAAAATTAGAAGGGTCAAGAACTGAACTTCAACACACATACATCAACAACAAGAGGAGGGCTAGGGAGAATCTCCATCCTTTATTGGATACAGAGGGAAATACAGTGACCAACGATCAAGAAAAGGCTGAGGTATTTAATGCTTTCTTTGCCTCAGTCTTTAATAGCAGGACTAGTTGTTCCCTGAGCACACAATCCCTTAAAATACAAGACAGATGAGGAATAGATTAAGCCCTATGTAATCCATGAGGAAATGGTTATGGACCTGCTTCATAAGCCAGACACTCAAGTCAATAGGCCCAGATGATTTACACCCTGGAGTGCTAAGAGAGTTGGCAGATGTGGTTGCCAAGCCTCTCTCCATCATCTTTCAGAAGTCCTGGATAACCAGGGATGTCTTATTGGACCGGAGACAGGCAAATGTGACACCCATCTTCAAGAAAGGCTGGAAAGAGGATCCCAGTAACTACAGACCTGTCAGTCTCACCTTGGTGCCAGGGAAGGTCATGGAACAGATAATCTCAAGAACCATTATAGACAAGTTAAAGGTCAACAAGACAATCAGGCCCAGTCAGCATGGGTTCATGGAAGGCAGATCCTGTTTGACAAACCTGATCTCATTCTATGACAAGGTGACCTGCTCAGTGGATGAGGGAAAGGCTGTTGATTCAGTCTACCTGGACTTCAGTAAAGCCTTTGACGCTGTCCCTCAGAACATCCTAATGGAAAAGCTGTCTGCCCATGGCTTGGATGGGCATACACTCTGCTGGGTTAAACACTGGCTGGATGGCTGGAGCCACAGAGCTGTGGTCAATGGAGTTAAATCCAGTTGGTGGCCAGTCATGAGTGGTATCCCCCAAGGCTCAGTGCTGGGGCCACTCCTGTTTGACATCTTTATTAATGGTTTTGATGAGGGGATGGAATGCACCCTCGGTAAATTTGCAGATGACACCAAGTTGGGAGGGACTGTCAATCTGCTGGATGGTAGAAAGGCTTTACAGGGGGACCTACACAGACTACATCATTGGGCTGAGACCAGCTGTATGAAACTCAACAAGACCAAGTGTTGGGTCCTGCATTTTGGTCACAACAACCCCAGGCAATGCTGCAGGCTTAGAGAAGAGTGGCTGGAAAGCTGCCTGGCAGAAAAGGACCTTGGTGTTTTGATTGACAGTCAGCTGAATATGAGCCAGCAGTGTGCTCAGGTGGCCAAGAAGGCCAGTGGCATTCTGGCCTGTATCAGAAATTGTGTGACCAGCAGGACCAGGGAAGTAATCCTGACCCTGTACTCAGCACTGGTGAGGCCACACCTCAAGTAATGGGTTCAGCTTTGGGCACCTCAATAGCAAGAGTCCAAAGAAAGGCAACAAAGGCAGTGAAGGATTTGGAAACATCCCTTATGAGGAGGAACTGAGGGTGTTGGGGCTGTACAGTCTGGGGAAATAGAGGCTGTGGGGAGACCTTATCACTCTACAAATACCTGAAAGGAGATTGTAGTGAGAGTGGGGTTGGTCTCTTCTCACAGGTGACAGATGACAGGACAAGGGGAAATGGCTTCAAGTTGCACCAGGGGAGATTTGGGTTGGATATCAGGAGAAACTTCTTTACAGAAAGGGTTGTTAAGCACTGGAACAGGCTCCCCAGGGAGGTGGTTGAGTCTCCATCCCCCAGTGTGTTTAAAAATTGCCTGGATGTGATGCCTGGGGACATGGTTTAATGATGGGTCACCAGGAGTAAGGTAATAAGGTTAGGATGAGGCTCGATGATCTTTAGTCTTTTCCAGCCTGAGCAATTCTATGATTCTATAATTCCGTGTTTAAGCCTCATGTTTACCATAATAGAAGGCAGATTTGGCTTGTGGCCATTTCCAGTGTAGAACCTACTCATGCCATGAGTCCAGAGGTCCTAATCCCAGCAGAGTCTCTGTTCTGCGTTTTGCCCTCTGTTTTACCCATCCTCTATTTCTTACTTTGTATTTACTACTTTGAAGCTGCATGGATGCTACGGGACCCAAGGGCTTACCTATAGCACCCTTACAGCACAGAGCACAGAGGCTTTCTGACCTCACCTTTGTTGCAGGTAGGCAGCGTGGCATTTTTTAGGTTCAGACAACTTCAGCAGCCGATCAGAGGGGAGGCCAAAATCCACCAGTGGGGGACGCTCCCAGATTGTTGATTCCCGTCCACAGCTGTACTTGAAGAGGGGTCTTGAGGGACAGCACAAAAAAGTTAGTAAATGCAACTGACAGAAAATAGGATCCTGGCAGATGGTATCCTAAATGTGGCTAAGCATTCATGCCTGCTGCATGTACAAAAGTCAGCACCAGTGCACATGGAAAAAGCTATGAACAAATGGGAATTTACACTTGAGATTTCCTGACTTGAAAAGTAAATGCTATTCACACATGCAGAGTCCTCTTTTAAGCACCCTCAGTGCATCGCTTTCAAAGCCTTTCCCTGGGCCATTTCAAGAAGTCACTTCACAACACAAACTTGGCAGCATATCTGTTCATCTCTGCCAATTCAGAAACCTCTTTGTTGCAATGGCTTAACACCACCTTGCGCTCTTGCAGCTCCTTTCATCTTGGGATCTCCCCAGGCTTGCCTAGTTCGTGCTCACCCAGCTTTCCATCTGCCAGAGGTGTTGGCAGACACCTGTCATCATCAGGAAAAAGGTGAGCAGAGGCTGAGCAGAAAGGCAGGAAGGGCTGTCAGATGGGGAGCTAGTCAGAGGCAGCTCTCAGGTGGATGATAGCCCCTGACAGTGGCAGAAAAACCTGCATGTTTGACATCCCTGCAGGCAGAGGAAAGCCAGGAGTGCAACACTATTTCACCTCCATTTTCATTGCTAGGACTTCTAACAAACTAGGAATCACCACCTTGTTTCCAAGAGAGCTTCATCCCCTCTGACAGAGCTACATACAAGTTGCTTCAAGTAATGCAACGTCACCCAGCCCCATTGATGTTCATATTTTTACTTAATTTTTCACTCCTATTCCAAATCATGGACTGTTTTGACTGGCTGTGGAGGTTTAACTCAAGGCCAGACCCAGATTTCCTCCAACCAGCAGGATGCTCCAAAATTTCTCTGCTGATAGCACTTCCTAATCTTCTTCCTCAAGATTTAGGCCAGGATCACAAATTGTATCCAGGTGCCTGGGTGGGCTGCATCAGTCCCAATACAGACAGGGAACACTCTAGGGACATACAGTCCCTCTGTGTGCACAGGTGTCACAAATACATGTTTCCATCAAGGCACATGTGCACACACAATACATCTCTGCTTCTAAACTAAAGCTGAGCTGCTGTTTGAGGTCTTTTGGAGGAACATGTTCCCATGCACTCAGAGATTCATACAGTTCTGCAGCAGCTGATCTGAACCCAGAGCTCTAATCAGACCAGCAACCAGGAAGCAGGTATGAGGAAATAAAAGGGCACCAAAACTTAGCACCCCTGAGTTCCTCCTCATCTGAGAAGTCAAGCATTCTGGGTGACTTTCTTTCCTGATACAAACAGCCACTGTTCCAAGCATCAGCACAGCCTGGTGGGGCCCGGTAGCATGGAGGTCCCTGCAGGCAGTATGAGCAGGAAAGGAGAGAGCATCTCCCCTGTGCCTGGGAGCAAGCACATCCCCCTGGTTAGAGTGCACTACCTGAGCTGTCTCCTTCCTCAGGTTGTGCTACATCACTGACCTGCACCGGTGCTTGCCAAAATCTTGCTTGGGCTTGGCCAGTGCCACTATTCTTGAAGATGGCTGAGTTCTCACAGAAGCCTGTGAGAGGGTCCAGATTGTCTCCTGGTTTCCCAACACGAGTCTAGCAAGGACAGCAAGGATGCAAATTTTTAGAAACATACACAAGTGTGAAGAGTGCTTGCTGGGCCCATCTTTTCCTGCCTGGGGTGGGACATACACATAGTCCCTATGGCTCTCCACTGCTGTACTGCTGCCATGCCCTGAGTACTCACCTTCTCTGACATGGAATTTCCTAACACTGTCCATGTGGTTGTACACTCAAAAACAAATTACCCTTCAAGTGATGAGTCCAGTTTTACAGTTACCAGTGGATGTGCAGAAAGGTTTGTTTCATTATATCTCTGAAACCCCTGGGGGAGTTTCATGATTGCATTTTTCTTGCCTCACCATTACCAGCTAACTATACCACAGGAATGACAGTAAAAATAATAATAATGTTATGGTCAGGGTGTGCCATGGAAAGTGGGTGAGGTTTTACAGCATGTTAGTGGTTACTGTTCTGTGCCTAGGGAAAATTTGGAGTTGCTCACCCCCTACTGAGAGAGAGGTCATGTTGGGAGAGGGTACCAGGGTAGTCAGGACAGGAAACAGCAGGGTGATAGCTTTGTGGAGCCTTTTTGAAGCACAGTGACACCCATCCATGCAGTGGATCAAGAGACCATTGTCCTTACTTGTCAAGCCATAGCTACACCCCTTAATGCAGACAACAACTTAGTTCCTAAAGATGGGCTGAATCCTCCAGAATACAGCAGCCTGTGGGCTCCAGTGGGGTCCACTCTCCTTGCACCACAGCACCAACCTACCCTGGAACATCTGGTGGAGCAGCTCAGATGAGGCAAAAGCAAGATGTGGGTCAAGCCCAGTGTTTAGACTGAAAACGAGGAGGATATTGAAGAGAGTGTCTCACATACTGAACATCTTAATCTGTTCTCATTGAAGTCACTTCTGGTTTTGAGAGGAAAGCACCAAAGGCAAAAGGTCTGCACCAGCTGAGGCCAAATCAGTCCTCAGCCCTTGAGCCAGAGCTGCCTGAGTGCCTCCTTACCTGGGATCATGTGTATGAGCTGCTTTCTTGGGCTCTGCGAGTTCTTGTATCCTGTCAAAATTGCAGAAAAGGACAAATGTGCCATTAAACATCCAGTTAAACCACAAAGCATAAAGAAGCTATTGCTCTACTGAAAGCCATAACACACTCTTGAATCCCTGTACCTTTGACAGACGACCCTTGTGTGAGTGCATTTAAGAGATATCTCTCTCCAAGAAACTTTCCATACCTTTAATCTGGAGAACTCACCAGTCCATGAATAACTGTATTATCTCTTGGATTACAGACACACAAATCTGCAATTCTGCCCACCCTGCAGGGTCCCCTGGGGATGTGGCAGAGAGAGGGGGAAGGTACTTTTCTAGTTAATAACATGCCATGCAACCCTAGCAGGTTGGAGATGGGTGCTCTCCCAGTCTACAGGAGCCCAGATAAACACAAACACTTGTTATCAACAGTTGTGGTTTACTAAAAAGGCATCGTGGAGACAGCACTGCTCACATGTGGCTTTAGGAGCACAGGTGAAGAGTTACTTATAATTTTCTTCCAGTCCATTTAACACAGAGATCTTAGATGCTACGGTATTCATCAGACCAAAAGTTTTCAAGATCAGGTATTTGCTGTCTGCTCTTGCTGCTCAAGTTTCCCAGGCCTGAAATCCCAGCGGCTGGAAAGCACTTGTGCTTTGTAAGCATGGGTACAAAGAGAAGGAGGAGATGATGCCAGTGCCACAAATGTGCTGCAGAACTCCCTGATGTCACAGACTAAGCCTACATCCACCCACTGGGGTGGGTGCAGGTGTCTGCCCCAACCAGCCAGCTGAGGAACAACCACAGGATGCAGGTAGCTGTGGAGGTGCCCCACCATGGAAAAAGAAGGTGGAAGCCTGGGGCACTTCTTCCCTGCTAAGTATCACCTGGCAATAAGGCAGCAGAGACCTAGAGAGGAGTGGGGATGCCAACAGAGAGTGATGTTTGCTGACAAAAAGCAATCTGGTGCCTTGGGGACACGCATGTGGTTTTTCTGGTGGGGCTGATACCTCTAGTGAGATGCTGAGCACCAGCTTGCTGATGAGCTCAGCACCATACAGACCTGTTATATAGCAGGCTGCTGTTAGAGCATCCTCAGCACACACTACCTGGCAGACACCTGCTAATTTCTCTTTCCATCATGCCTCACCACTGGTCACAGCACTGCAAACACAGGTCTCACTGAGATCCTCCAAAAGGAACTAAATATCCATGGGACTTTGCCTCCCTGCCTCCAGTTCAAGATCAGACACACTCAGAAAGGCAGCAGTCACTTCAGGAGCTAAAAAAGTTTCAGCTGTTCAACCCCAAGCAGCTCCCCAGAAGCAAGGAGGTGCAAGGAGGTAAAGAATCACCAGGCAGAGGTCCCCCTGTCCAGCTTAGTGTTGCAACCTCTCTGCAAGCAGGGTCGCTGGTTTTCCTTCACTGAGGCACATAGCCACAGCCAAACCTTGCACAAAATGCATGTGGCCCATGTACCCCACACCACTGGCTTGGACACTGCTGTGCAGAGCTTGCATTGCAAGCAAGCCAAGGGACAAGTCACACATATGTCTAAATCAGTTCCCTTGACTCACTTGACAATTGTTAAGTTTGTGTGGTTTTTGCAATTAAAAAAAAAAAAAAAAAAAAAAAAAAGTCTACTTCTTTATCTTTATCCTGGCAAAAGCTATGGACAGGCATCCTGTCCTGGTTTGGGCCAGGATGAAGGCAATTTTTTGTCTTGTACTTTTGCTTTCAGCTAAGTCTTTTGTAAGTAGCTGCACTTGCTGAAATTAACAGCAAGTTTCTCAGACAGTGTCTGCTTCAAGGACTGATAATGCTCAATGTTTATAGCTACTGCTAGAGACTGGTGTGCAGAGACAAGGACACTGCTCAGCTCTGAGGAACATTTTGACCTCTGGAAGGAGAAAAGGAGTGAAGAGGTCACACCTGAAACCCTCCTTTGGGGAGGTATAGACAAGATAGATGGCCAAAATTGACCAAACAGAGTATTCCATCCCATACACGTCATACTCAGTATAAATTTGAGGGATCACAAGGGTCAAACCCTTCCTGCTTCCCCTTCTTTGCCTGTCCCTGTTTGCTTCAGGATCCTGGGAGGATTCCATCCATTCCTCTGCCTGTGGTCCTGATCCGTGCCAGCCTGAATCTGTGTGTTCCTGCCTCCAGCTCCCGACTGCTGCTGACCCCAGGAGTCCAGCCTGGACTTTCCCAGGGCTGCCCTGCAGCCTCGGTGGTGACGTGAGAGTTATTGGGGGGAAGGGGGGAGGAACGTGGTATCAATTTTCCTGTATATTTGTATATATTTAGTAATTTTTCCTATTTATCATTACTGTTTCATTAAAGCTGTGTAGTTTAGTTTCCAACCCGTTAGTCTCTCTCCCTTATTCTCTCTCCTTCCTTTATCTGGGAGGGGGATTAATAGAGAGCATCTGTTATTCAGTTTACTTGCCGGGCCAGTGTTAAACCATGACATGTCCCCACACAGGAGGTATCCGCAGCAGCTCTGCAGCTTAAAGGAATTAAGCCACCTCAGTGACAAAGGGAGCCTTTGCCCCCATTTTGGTCTGGCTCATACTTCCCAGCAGGGAAAACAAGGCCTTGCTGTAAGCAGACACAGAAACACCTCCCCTCCACTACCTGAGCTCACACAGACTCATTGACCAAGGGGATCAGCTCCCTTTGAGATCAACTTTTAATGCAAAGGGTCACAGCTTCCATTTTGAAGGGCCAGGACAATCAGATGTTGTCTATCACGAGAAGCAGGAGGAAGGGCAAAACCAGGCGTCGTTTCCTCTGTGTGTTTATCACAGTGTCATCTGATACATAAAGTTTTTTCTCTGCATAAATCCCCTATTGAGCCCTGCCCAAGAGACCCGGACACAGGGACAGGACACCAGTACTGGGAGGGTTTCTTACCTGTCGCGGGAGTGTGCAGACAAGTAAGAAGAAACTGCAATGGCAAGAAGAGGTGAATTTAAAATCTTGGTAACATCTGCAACCCGGGCTGCCTGCGCTTCAGCAGGAAATCATCGCAGGGCAGAAGCAGCTTGTACACCATTTCTTGGCAGCTCTCTGCGTGCTGCATTGTCCCTGTCACCTCCCCAGCACTGGCAGAAGGGCACGGCAGACAAACCAGAGCCGTGGCGAGGAAAACGGGTGCGGTTCCGGGGAGCCCCGGTGGCGGTAACGGCCCCGACACCGCCCGGCACCGCTTGGCCCCGCACGGCCCCAAACTCCCGCCACCCCTACCCCGCCCGGCAGCCCTTTGGCCGGCGGTGCCCCCGGGCGCGGTGCAGCCCGAACGGGAGGTGCTGTCCCCGGACCCCCCCCCCGCAGGCCTCCACCACCCCCTTCCCCACCCACCGCGGGGTGAGCCGCCCGCCGACATGGCGCTCGGTCCCGTCGCCATGGCAACGACAGCCGCAGGCCCGGCCCCGGCCCCCGAGCTAGGCGGCTCCCCGGGCACCGCCGCTGCCCAGGCGCCTGCAGCTCCGGCGGGCTCCGGGGAGCGAGGGGTGGGCTGCCCGCCCGAGGCTAAGGCCTTGGGGGCCGCCGATGGTGCGCGGGGCCTCGCAGAGGAGGGCCGGCGGGGCAGCCGGGTGAGAAGGCCTCGGTTTCTGACCGAAAAAGGCCCGGAGGATATTCCGCGGCCTCCTCGCTCGGGTAAATGAAGCCCGGACCACCGGTTAGGGTAAAACTGTCTGCTTTATGCATCCGTTCCAAAGGACAAAACTGTAAAACCCTCGTAGAAAAAATGAGGTTGGAAAACAAACCTTTTACAGAACAGCTCCTGGATCACGCTCGGAGAGGTTAATTAAGAGGGTGGCATTCGTCAGACACTCATCTTCCTTACCTCCAGCCCTAGCACAAATCACTTTGAAAAAAAACCAGGCTTTTCACACGTAAAAGTGCTTTCTCGAGGTCAAATTGGACTAAACTTTAATAGCCTTCCAGCCTGGTGGAAGTCTCCCACCTCTGGTGCCAATTTAACTTGAATGCTTCCAGTCACTGCCTTAAATTACACTCTTCTGGTTTTGCCCTGCAGGCAAAGAAACACTTAATGTCTTAACTGCCTTCGTTTTCTCACTCTTACCCACTAAAGAAGAAGTAAACAACCCAATTTCCAGAGATTACTAATTTGCCGCTGCCTTAAAAGCTGGATCCAATACAGCAACAATAGAAACTGTTCCTGAGAAAAATACGAGTCACACAGCACTTTACATTTCTGACACTCAGGAAATGAGGTCTCATTTTTAACAGAGTAACACTGTTAACAAGGTTCTCCAAAACCTGGGAAGTAAACATGTTTCCATGTGAACCTGAGACATCAAGACAGGTGATGTTCACTGCATACACTGAAGTCCAAGATTGATTGTTGCAGGCAAGAAGCCATCCCAGACCATCTAAGCTCTATATTGCCTTAATGCCACTGTCTGAGACTAATTTTCCCCTACAAATAAACTAAAAAATAAACTACTTTTCAAATGTATTTTCAAACCACTGTAAATTTTCTTACCAGCTAAACAGCATTTTCAGGGGAATTTCACACCCACAAGGAAAAGATACCTGTACATTTCAGCTGCCACGTGGCAAACTGACCATACCCTAACACCTCATCTCCTTCAGCTGCAAATACCACATTGTAGGAAGAGGGCTGTCACTGTGTTTCCAGAACCAGCTGTGCTATCAGCTCCTTGGCATCCTTCATGTTGGAGGAGATCTCGGAGCCATCTTCTGCCACATGGGTACCAATCAAGAACATCTTCCTCTCATCCCCAATATCAGACAGTGCCAGAGCTTCGTGGATATCAGTGATGCAATATGCACCTTCGAGGTCCTGGTACACAAAAACAAAACAAGCCTGTTAGTAGCAAGAGGTGGCAGCACCGTTGCCATTGTGAGCCACTGCCTTTGTCCAGGGAGGGAAGAGTCTGCAAGGCTCTGGAGGCAGGTCAAGTTTACATTTCCTAGAGTGCTTTAGGAGGAAAAAATAATATGTTTATCCTTCACCTAATTTTTTCCCAAAGAAATACGGCTACGGTTCTGGTTTTAGTCATTCCAGTGTTTTTTATAACAATATAAGACTACCTGTGTATGAAAGACCAAACTCTTGGTGGCCTGAGACCCCAGGAACCCAGCACAGAGTTACAAAAGCAGGGCAAACATACAACAGTCATTCCCTGCATACCCTCTAAGCCCACAGTGCTTCTGACTCCAGGACCTAGAGAATCAGTAGTAGCTTTTGATGAAGCCAAAGCCTGCACTTGTGCTCAAGTCCCAGCACAAACAACTACTAGTAACACACCTGAATTACTAGAAATTTAGGAGGTAGCAACGTAGAGATAAACAAGCACACAGGCCTCATAAAAGAAAATCAGGGCTTAAAAACCCTGGGATATTCTATTAATCTGACCAACCCACAGGCACAAATCTATTCCAAGTGCAGCACCAGTCACCGACAATTTCACAAAGATCTTGGGGGAAAGCACTGCCTTGTGAAGACAGCTCTTCTTCTCTCATACTTCAGTATCAGCCTTAGGATCAACCAACCCATCTAAAGGCAAAGAACAGCACTCCATTTTGCAGTTGCTGCCAGGTAAAGATTTTGTTACACAGACATTCAGAACTCAAACCTAGCACCAGGTCTAACTCTGGTCTCCCTCACACCTCTCAACCTTTGCAAGCATCATTTCCACCCACAGCTCTTACCAGACCATCTCTGAACACAGGACCTGCTCCTTGCAGATCCAAAACTCCACCTCAGATTATCATAGAATCATAGAATTAGCCGGGTTGGAAGGGACCTCAGAGATCATCAAGTCCAACCCATCAAGTCCAATTACTTTCTTCCATGCTCAACAGGTGTCCCAGGAAGAGCCTCAGCTCCCAGCCATGTAGCCTTCTTAAAGGCATGAAGCCTCCTTTGAGAGGCTTTGTTGATGTTTTCAGAGCTGCTCCCAGCCAAAGCTCAACTAGTGGCAGGGAACTCTTACCTGCTTGTTGGCCAGAACCACCACAGGCAGGGTGGAGTTGTTCTGGATCAGCTGATGAAGCAGCTGTTTTGCCACAGGCAGTCGGGCATGATCAGCCGAGTCCACGACATAGATGAGCAACAGCACTTTGGACAGGTACATCTTCCAGTATGAACGCAGAGATTCACTGCCCCCGACTGGAAGAGAAGAGACCAGCACAAGATTCACCAAGTAATCCAAGCAGCAATGCTCCCAGATGTGAAGACAGCAGACCCTGGGCTGAAAACTCAAGGTATTTGAATTAACAAAAAACTCAAAGCATTTGGGTTACTCTACATGAGACTGGTAATACCTTTATTTTCCCCAGTCAAGTCCCCTGCTGGCATATCTGTATGCTCTGTGAAAAAAAAATTAATCTATTCTAAACTCTTATCTTGAGAGGATTCTGGGCTTAGTTTCTTTACATTTGCTTTCTCCCTTGTTGGTTCTTGCTCTCAAGCTAGTAGGGAGAGCTGAATAACATTTTTAATTTAATGCCCAAAACACCACGTGAGAATGTTTCCATATAACCCATCCCCACATGCCCATTTCATCTTCAGACAAAGCAAGCCTAGGATTTTCAACAAAGAAATTTAGCTCAGAGGTGGGGAGGGCATTCATCAGATTAGTATGACACTGGAGACTAGTTCAAAACTCACACAGTTTTCATACTGCCAATAACCAGGGGATGTTTAGGAAGAGGGAAAAATCAAGTCCCAGCAGATTCTTTAGGTGATGGGAGAAATCCTTGCACAGGATACCCTTGCCCCCTTCTCTGGTGGATACAGAGGAAAGCTGCCCACCTTCAAAACCAGGTATTGTACCAATTCTGTGGTGAAACCATAAGAAGCAAGTTGCTTCCATCTGGGGACAAAGAGTTAGTTTGTTGAGTTTGGTAGGAGCAGGAGCAGCAACAGTATACTGAGTACTTCAGATCCATTTTCAGTTCTCCAGGTCTTCTTATAGCCACACTGCAGAACCATTCAGTCTGGAGTACTGAGATGTGTGTGAGTCACCCAAATGTAGGAAGTTTTCAAAGCAAAGACCCTGTGACTCTCCTGCCTCATACAGGAACCCTTTTCAAAACTGACTTGCTAATCAGCCATCTTTTACTGCCCTCAAGTGACTGCTGTGTTTCAAGGCAATCTTGCTTTCACTGAAGTCAAAATGATTCAGTAGTTTCAAGAACACAGAAAGGAAAGCAACATTTCCCACTAGGGCAGGCCTGAGTCTTCTTCAGGAGCCCCAGCATATCTGCAGGCAGAACTGCAATCTGCCACTGCTGAAAGGAGCTTGAGGACAGACAGATACATCACACTTGGGACAGATGCCTCTGATTCTGTACTGAGACATTTTGGGGGCTCACCACTCTTCCCTCTGTTAAGTGCATTCATGCATAGCATAACCCAGGGGTCAGCAACCTCACACAGAACATTTTTTTTCCTAAATCAGGAGGAACTCAGAAGCCTCCAGCTCCTACCCCTTGCAGAGGCAAGCTACCATCCACTTGTCTATATGATGGTACAAAGAAAAAGATTGAACAGTTTTCTATCTGTCTAAAACAGCAAAATAAAAATCCTTTTGTCTGCTGATCATCTTGTGCCACATGATCACAGCACAGACTGCTAACCCCTGGACTAGGCGATGGTACAGACTGGATAAGTAACCAGATTAGAGAGCCATGCATGGATTTACCTGGCTGAAACTGGCCTGAGACATTTCATTTCATTTCCCATGGGTCAGATCGTAGCCATCACATCTCAGTCACTACCAACCTGGACCAAAGAGGGAAGGACGACTCAGAAACAACAGGTTCTGCCACAGGGTGCACAGTGCTGGGCTCAAGCCATCCCCAGTGAGAAGCAGAGATACTGTGGTTTCCTCCAAGCTCAGCTATGCAAAGCACCTCCCAGGAGGAGACACAGGTGTCTTACACCTACTAGGAGAGGGGCACAAACTATAAGCATCTCTGGAGACATTATTTCCCTAAGACATTTCCCATTTATGGTAGTAGGATGGGGAGTGAAACTCTACTTTAAGTGCCTCATCCTCATACCCCAAAGACTTACCTGGGAACAGCACAATACCTTTAGGCCTGTTGACAAGTGTAGGAAGGTGTCAAAAGGATAGCTGCCAAGTAAGCCAGTCGTGCACTGGTACAGCACAGTGCAGAAACAGCAGGAAGCCAAGGGCAGCTTCCACCTCCAGAGTAGGCAGATATCAGTGAAGATAGGATATTGGCCTCTCTGTAACCAGGGACTGACCTAACTCAGGGCCTCTACCTTCCCCCTCAGCTAGCTACACCTAGAACAGCTGTGACACCCAAAAGCATCATAGGAGATGCTCTCTGTGGGCACAGACAATCCCTTAAAATCAGTGCTAAGGATAATGCAGAAGATTTAAAGAAAACCTACAGACATTCAAAAGCCATTAAAGACTAGAAAACATCACTTAGGCAGCTTTTAAACAAAAAGTGTAGAGAGCTTTTCCTCCCTCTTCTTTCATCTTATTCCTCTTCTGCTCTTGCCCTTTGCCAGGCATGAGCACCAAGGAGAAGCTGTACAACATGCAATGGCTATGGACCACAACACAAGTTTTACTGGGACACCTTTGACTTCACATAATTAGGATTGTCACTTTTCCTTGGGATCTGGGCTCCCTGGAGGACAAGGCAGAACAAACACGGATCCCTGCTAACAGCAGCACATCATCTTGCTCGAGAGGCAGAATATCCATGGAGAACACAACCACAACTTTGTTATCAGAGCAGACCCAAGGGAATGCAGTGCTCTTAAAATATGTGCCTGATACCTAGGACAACGGATAGGAACTTATTATGTATTCCATAGCAAAACAGGATTACTCACTCTCCAGGAACTCCATCTGGGACTCTTCGGTGTTGATGCAGATGGCATTGAAGCCCTGGGTGGGAGCCATGCTACGTTTCACCTGGTTGGTTGCCAGGGAGTGGAGCACGCTGGTCTTCCCAGCCCCATCCAGGCCCAGCACCAGGATCTGTTTGCCGCCTCCTTTTCCCTGCAAAGCAAGGGGACAGCACGCTCACCAAGCAGAGCTAAAGCAGGGCTGCGGGGACTTAACAACGGGGCCAGGGGGAACCGCAAAACCCACTTCGCGGCGACGAGGGAGGTGTCCGCGGGCTGCTGCGGCACAATTACGGCCCCGCAGGGCAGGCGGGACGGTGGGACGCCGGGGGTACCCGCCAGCCCGGCAACACACACCGAGAGGAAAGCGGAGACGGCGGCCCCGGTCTCTCCGCCAGCCCCACCGCGGCCTCGGGTCACGCCGCCTGCTCCGGGCCGGGGCCCTTCCAAGGGGGACAAGGGGCCCACGGACCCGCTCGCACCGAGGCGGACGGAGGCGGCGCGGCCTCTTTGGAGCTCCCCGACCCAGCGGCCTCGCCCGCTGCCTTCACCCGGCCCCGGTACCTGCTCGTCGGCGGCGGCAGCAGCGCAGGCGGCGGCAGCGCGGGCGGCGGGCAGAGCGGCCCGGCTCCGCAGACGGGCCCAGGCCCAGGCAGCCACGGCCGCGCCGCCCGTCAGGGCCACAGCCGCCCCGCAGAGCACGGCGGGCCGCAGGCGGCTGCCCATGGCCTCCCCGCACCCTTGGACGCAGGCAGGGCCGGGCGGGCGGGCGCGGAGCTCCCCCTGCAGCACAGCCTCTCCCCCGGTGTCAGGCTGAGCCCAGGGCTGCTGTTAGCACCGTGCGGAGCGGAGCCAGCCCGGGCACCGGCGGGGTTTTGCCGCGAGAGGCAGGAGAGCTTCCCTCGCTGGTGCCTGGGCACCCAGTCTCCGGGGGAGCGGTCGGGGCACCGTGCCGGCAGCTGTGGCACAAGCCCGCAATGCCATCCCCTCAGAGTTCCCGCCGAGTTTGACCGGAGGAGACACCCGGAGAAGATAACGTTGCGTTATCCTCCTGTCACCTCTCTCCAAATCACCCTCCAGAAACTGCACCGCTGCGGGACTGTGCCTCTCTCCTGCAGCACAACACCCCGGCACATCTCTCCCTGTGAGCAGGCCTGTCTGCTCAGCACTCTCGGGGCAGCAGTGTGCCCAGGTGGCCAAGAAGGCCAATGGCATCCTGGCCTGGATCAGGAACAGCGTGGCCAGCAGGTCCAGGGAAGGGATTCTGCCCCTGTACTCAGCCCTGGTGAGGCCACAGCTCGAGTCCTGTGTCCAGTTCTGGGCCCCTCAGTTCAGGAAGGAGATTGAGGTCCTGGAGCAGGTCCAAAGGAGGGCAACCAGGCTGGTGAAGGGACTCCAGCACAAGTCCTGTGAGGAGAGGCTGAGGGAGCTGGGGGTGTTCAGCCTGGAGAAGAGGAGGCTCAGGGGAGACCTCATCGCTCTCTACAACTCCCTGAAAGGAGGCTGGAGCCAGGGGGGGGTTGGGCTCTTTTCCCAGGCAACTATCAGCAAGACAAGAGGGCATGGACTTCAGTTGTGCCAGGGGAGGTTCAGGTTGGATATCAGAAAGAATTTCTTTACGGAGAGAGTGATCAGACATTGGAATGGGCTGCCCAGGGAAGTAGTGGATTCTCCGTCCCTGGAGATATTTAAAAAGAGACTGGATGTGGCACTCAGTGCCATGGGCTGGGAACCACAGCGGTAGTGGATCAAGGGTTGGACTTGATGATCTCTGAGGTCCCTTCCAACCCAGCCAATTCTATGATTCTATCATTCCAAGACCCTTTAAGCCTGTGCTGTTTAGTGGTGTGCTGGTTCTGGCTGGGATGGTTATCTTCCTCATAGTGGCTGGTATGGGGCTGTGTTTGGATTTGTGCTGAAAATAGTACTGATAATGCACATTTTTGTTATTGCTAAGCGATGCTTAGTTACTTTTCTGCTTCTCACACCACCCCACCAGTTAGTAGGCTGGGGTTGCACAAAAATTTGGGAGGTGACACAAGTGGGACAGCTGACCCCAACCAGCCAAAGGGATATTCCATACCATGACATCATGCTCAGCATATAAAGCTGGGGCAAGAAGGAAGGGAGGAGGGGGGGGGACATTTGATGGTGTTTGCCTTCCCAACTAACCATTATGCATTATGGAGCCCAGCTCTCATGGGGATGGCTGGAAGTTGTGAGGTAATTCCTTGATTTGTTTTGTGTGTGCAACTGGCTTTTGCTTTACTTACTGTCTTTTACCCATGTGTTCTCTCACTTTTACTTTTCTGATTCTCTCCCACTGGAGGTGAGACAGCAAGCAGCTGTGTGGGCCTTAGTTGCTGGCTGCAGTTAAACTACAACAGGTGGTCAATGGCTGGCTTGGATGAGACACAGAAGAGTGTTTGCATCATGCAGAGTTAGAGATATTGTCAGATCTTCTGGAAGCCTTAATATATGCAGGAAAAGCATAAAACTACATTTCAAGAAGCTCTTGATTAATCTACATCTTTTAAATACTTGGCAATGTGGACAGATTTCTTCTTAGGGTATTGCCATCAAACTCAGATGCAGACCCTAAGTCACAGTGGAGGCAAATTCCAGAAAGGCAACGCATTGAGCAGCCACATCTTGGTGCCTGTATCAGCCCACCTCCCCCCAGACCACCTACAGGCAGGACAAACATCTTGACACCAAGAGTCTTTCAGCAGCACTTGCTTCTGACCTTTATTCTGCAACCAGCATCACCTGTTGAGGGAGAGAGGTTACACATCCTGATTTTTACCACCCTCCTTTAGCCCCCTTCTTCTTTTTCTGCTGCTGTTTCTTCTTGGTGGCCGGGGCACCAGCAGGTTTTTGGTGCCTGGGGGGGATGACGTTGCTTGTGGCTGATACAGCTGCAGCGCTGCCAGGCCGAGGGGAGGTAGGTGGGCTGCTGGCAGTCCTGCTGGCATCCCTGCAGGGAAGGGGAGACAAGGAGATACCAACCACATGGGTTCACAACCACCTGCAAGGTGTGGCACTACTGCAGGAAGCGGACAGCAAAAAAGAGGAGCTGCCCCATAAGAAAGGATTAAATAGCATTATGTGTGGGAGCGCTCTCGTGCACAGAGATCTTAAATAAGCTTCAAGATACATAGAAGGGCTGCTGGATGATGGGAACATGTCTCAAAGGGCAGGCAATCACCTTCTGACAGATGTTCACCAGGCAGTGTAAGTCCACAAAAGCAAGGCTAACTTTTGAATAGGCACGTGGCAGCTCAAGCAACACACGAGAAGCCTTCCAGGCCCCCATGCTCAGGCAGTGCAAACCTAGCACCTTTCCTCTACCCTTAACCACAAAGGCATCTTTGTTCCAGCTCTCCTTGCAAATGCTGCTCAAGACAAAAGTGCCACAAAAGGCTTTTCATGCTTCTGTTTTGAGACAGCTGTGTCAAGAAAAACTAATCAGACAGCCCTGGCAATTCCCTGCTTTGATATTATTTTAGAAAAACTTCTTTCTCTGATGCTAGTAAGTTACCACGTTGCTGCCGGGCCTCACACACAATGGTAAGCCCTGATTCCAGCTCAAATAATCAGTTTCAAATTTAGAAGGAACTATGGTGTTTTCCTAAATCATGGGTAAAGGTTTTCCAGGCATTGAAATACTTGAAAGCCAATAGCTCAAGAGAAAACATGCAAAGTCACGTCATCATCATACCTAGGGAAAACACACTAGAAGACTGTAGGAATTCTATTTGCACCTTGGAACTTTCAAGCATGCCTATTGTATCATTTTGGTTTTCAGCAACCCATAGGGATGTTGGGAAAGAGCAGCTGGTAAAAGGTGCAAGTGCCAAAGTGCAGTTTCACTTGTGCTACCCACGGTTGGCACGGTGACAGATTTAGAGAAAAGCAGTAAAAACACAGCCCTTCCAGCCACCCAAGAGATTCCCTACATCAAGCCCTGCAAAATGGGTACTTACAGTTCAGAGGAGCCAGCTGTGGTTGAACCCTGAGTCCCCTTGCCAATCTGATCCTTCTTTTTGCCCTTCTTCCTGCCACGGTAATAAGAACGCTCCCGCATTGGAAGCCACCTCTCAGGGTCAGGAGTCACTTTGGGGTCGTAGTTCTTAGGCAGCTTTCCTGCAGAACACCCAGGGCAGGGAAATGAGATTGGCATCTCACACACTACAGAGCCAGCACCAAAGCATACGCATGGGATGTCAGCATCCAGGAAGCACAAAGAGCCCAGATATCCACACCATCCTATCAGGGTGGTGCTCTCACTTCTGTGGAAAAATGCCTCATCCAAACAAACTATCATTGAGGTCTGGACTGACAGGGACCCAGTCTCAGTAAAGGGCTCCAGCTCTTGGGGAGCTCAAGGCTGGCTATTTGAAGGAACAATGTGGTGAGCTCCCTGGAGCTATGCCAGGTCCAAAACTAGGAAAGGCAACTTACCCTTCTTTTTTTTCTTCTTCTTCTTCACTTCTCCTTGCCTGAAAAGCAAGAAGGGAAACAGCTGCTGTGACACGACACAGACACAGCACAAATGTCAACTAAAAACTGGATATGGAAAAAGCTAAACCATTCCCATTCTCTCTCAAAACTTGGTCTGCTTGAAGTTTCTTGCACTTAAACAACAGGCTCCCCTTCCACCATCCCACCTTCTGCAGCAATGCCCCCACCACACCAGGTGTGGTTCTTGTGGCACCCCAAAGAACGAGCACACCAGAGGCCCTGCAGCCCACTTTACCCTTGTTCCTTTTGCTGGTTGTCTCCAGTCAGCTTCCCAGCTTTCTTCCGAACATAGGTTGCTCCATGGGAGTTCTCCAGTGCATCAACATCTACTTTCAATGACATGGCATCTGAGGAAGGCAAGTGTTTGCTAAGACTGCAAGGGAAGAGTTCAGGGATGCAAACCAGCAAGCAAGAAGATAAACATCCAGGTTTGTCCAGATAGCAACAGGCAACATCAGCATGAACAAATCTGGCATGTTTGAAATGCAGAGACCAGACAGACATGTCCCCGGGGCTAATTCCAGCTCTTACCAGCTTACTATAAAAGTGGAGATGAGCTGCTTAGTTCACCACCTGACTCATTTTCCCCTTCTTTGGTATAGGGACAGAAGCAGCAACTTCCTCTGAAAGCTGGTCAGGGTGGCAAAAGCAGTCTGTAAACCTAGTACTTTAGGTCAGTGAGATCTTAGTGAAGTTTTATTAGGCACAGCTCTGCATTACTACCACAGGTTTAAGATTCCATTAGAAAAGATGGAGAAGCTCCTATTTTTGGTTCCACCTAGTCTTAAGTTATCAATTCTCAGAGAGAAGGAGGCCAAATACAAAAGAGTCCTGGGATGCCACAGTAATCAAACCAATTAGACAAGTAATATAGCTCCAGACAGCTTGGCCTGGATATGCAACTGTTCTGGAAATGTTCCATTCCTTTCTTCAGTGAGACTGAGTCTGAATTCCCCACACAGCTGTAGTCCGAGGGAGCAATATCTAAATACATTTTTCATTTTTTTGGTACCACCATCAAAAGGATACACTTTAGCTTTTTCAGGGTCCACCAGGGAGTAGGCAGAGATGAGCTGTGCCAGAGTGTGCACATCTTTTGGGTTTTGCCTTTGTAATAGGAGGGGAAAAAAGAACAAAGTTACCATGGTACAGACTCATCCTAAAGACTGGTATCTCAGTGCAGTGTGTGCAGCACAGCTGCTGTCTGTGGGGACAAGCAGAGCACAGCACCAAACATCACTGGTGTGGACAAAGGGAGGTATGCAGACATCTCCACAGTGTCATGAAGCAGGCAATGAAAGAAGAAAATCCCTCAGGTCCCAGCAGCAAAGGCAAACTAACAGTACCTCAAAAAAAGTCCCATCAATTACACCATAAAAACTAAATCCTATTCATCCATAGCTCATGCAGCACTAGGAAAAATGATGCATCCCAGTCCCCAGAGCGACCTTCACTGCACACAAAAGACCTCTGGGACAGGTCAACCAGATTTTCAACTGAACATCAGCTATAGATCAAATGAATGATCTCCTCTCCTTAAAAAATATGGCTTTGCACGGGAGCCCTTGTGAAAAAGCAACTCTACAGGACAGCTGCCAACCAACACTGTCAGACACTGCCTGGCCCCAGAGAGCTCTCCACCCAGAGACCTGTTCAGGAAACACCCAACTTACTTCCAGAGTTCCTCCAAATCACTGATTGCTTCCTTCTTCCTGCCATGCTTTAGTTTGAAGTTGGCAGCTTCCCTTATCAGTGACAAATGGACGGGAGACTTTGGCTGAAAGACACAGCAGCCCATAATTACTTCCCTCATTATCAGCGCATGGAGCCCAACCCTAGCTGGCTTTAATGTCCCCCAAGACCTGACTTAGCAGAACCAGACCACCTTTACACTCCAAGGTGTGAGACAGAACTGCCTGGGACAAGACAGCTTGCTGCTCCACAATGCTTTCTGACAGGGAGAAGGAATGATTGCTGCATTTGGGCAACCACTGCAACCCCATTCTACCAACAGACAGGAGCTGCATCTGAAATACTGGAATGGTTCTAAAATGAACTCTTACAAAACAGGAGCTCATAGGTCTCCAAATCCCCAGCTGGATGAGCTCCTGGGGGTGTGCATCAGCACAAGAAACTGAGTTTGGACTAGCTAGAAAAGACCAAGACAAATCCTTGTGCTCCTGTGGTTTGACTTGCCTGGAATTGCTGATACCACTGGATAGCCTGTGTGAAGACCTCAATTGCACTGTCAATGTCCTCTTCATGACTGTACATTGTCACCAGAGCAGACACCTGCAAACATTCAAAAGCAGCTTAAAGCAGATCCTTACACAAGCTGTCTATAGCCAGAGTCAGTAGTTAAATGAAGAAAAATTCCTAAAAGCAGGGGCAGTGTGAGCTTTCTGCCCTGTCCCTAAAAACCAGCTCTGGAAATAGGCAGGGTGCCCAGAAGAGCCCTTTCTACGTAGGTTCCTCCCAAATAAATGTCCCCTCCAATCTTTCTCATATGGTAATAACTTGACACTGCATTCATAGAAAGAACCTTCTTGTCTTGGTACTTTCTTTGTTTGCTATTGGACAGTTTCATTGAAAAACTTTTTTCTTCCCCCATTCTCTACCCCAAGACCCATGAAAAGACAAAGCAGCACCAAAGAGATGATACAGACACCACCTGTTTGTGTATACCCATCACAACCTGTGGTGACTCAGGGCAAGAAGCTGGTATGCTGACTGCCCCCAAAATTACTTTCACCACTGATATTTGCAACTGGAACACACCTGTAACTATTATACTCTGCTCAAGATGCTTACAATGTACCCTTGAGCATTTTCAAGGTCATCAAGATCTTCTCAATAGCAGATATGGACATGGGTGTAGACCAGGATGATGCTGTCCAGATGGAATATACAGCACTTTCTCCCTAACACTTGTTATCCTTAAGCTGCTTCAAAACTTCCCAACAGTACATACCAAGGAAGCAGCTGCTCCAGTTATGTTATGAAAGTAAATCCTGGCAATACACAGGTCTGAGGGATTACAAAGAGAATAGGAATGTAGGCAGAGAGCATCTCTGCTAACAGACAAGAGTACTTCTGTGACTTATGTCTGATGCAACCTATAATTCCACCTTTGTCCAAGGAAGATGGGCTGAAACTCCCTGCAGACACTCAGGTGAGCCAAAACCACAGGGAAGAGGCATCAAGGACCAGAGAGTACACAGCTGTGCTACAAGGGAAAAAACCTCACACAGTTCAGACTGAGTTTTGCTTACCATACCAGGCTTGTGCTGCAGCTCTTCTATGCTCCTCAGGATCATGCAGGCTTTGGTAACACTGCCTAGAAGAGACCCAGGGAGGAACATACTCTGAGCTGCACAGTAACAGCTCACCCTGACAGGGAGCTTCCAACCAACTGGAAACAATGTGGACATAATGGTCCCCTTCTCAGAACACCTTCTCCATTTTCCAACAGTAAAGGACAGCCCTCCACACACAGGACCTCTCTGCCCTCGCCACATCCTGCAAGGGTTCATGAGAGCTTTTGCATGCAAGGTCTTCTCTTTCACCAGTAAACCTATGCTGCACAACTGCATACAGGAACAGGACCATCAGGGAGCCCTACACTGCTCCCAGCACCATCCTACCCCACAGCAGATTCAGTCTTGTTATTTACAAAGACTGTGGACATCTCTGCCAGGGATCTGTGGAACCTGGATATCCAGACATTAAGCTATGAGGATTGTCCAGCCATAGCAATATATAGAACGTCTGACTGAAAGTAGCTGTCCTCTACACCCTTGACAAAACAGTAACTGCATCAAAAATTGCCCTAAAACTTATTTCTTCTCACCCCTTGTAACATTATCTTGTGCAGACAATTCCCAACAAAGGAGAACTGGATACCTTGAGCAATTTTTAGCTGGGCCATCGTCAGCTTGATTTCAGCAGCATTGGCAGGGTGCTGGTCTGCAAAGTCCTGAGTCAGAGGGAAAAACAATTCAGTGTGTGTGGGCACCAGGCTGCTGCTCTAGTGAATCAGATCTCATGCTCAGTTACAGCAAGCTGGCAAGAGCCAAAGGAAGCTTTCCAGCACAGGCAGGCTTCAGCACACAGCAGAAGAGGGCCCCCAAGAGTGCCCATCACCCCCCCTTAGATTTCCATCTCAGGCCACTCACTCCATCCAAAAAGGAGGCTGATGCAAACTGCTTGCAAGCAGAGCAGCAGAGCCCAGTGCTTACTCCAGAGGTCTACTGCAACTTCTTAAACATACAAAAACTTCTTAAACATACTGCAACTACTTAAAACATAAAAACCAGAGGTGGAAGGGAACTATCTCCCTTTAAAAGCAAAGTTGTTCAGTTGGGTGCAAATACGTTTCAGCAGCATTAAACCAAATCAAAATAAACACATACACCCTTGAAAATTTGAACCAGACAAAACAAACTAAGGGAAACAGCACACAAGAATGCGAAGCACAAGTTTAACATAAACACAGCTTGGTCAAAGAAGTATTTTCTCTTAACCTACCTGCAGAAGCCCTACAGCCTTTGCATGCTGCTTCTCACGACACAGCTGGGCTGCCTGGATAAGCACTGGGAGGAGATGCTCCGGGCTCTGTGACTGAAGGCCTGCTGACAGCTTGCGGCACTGGTCTGCCTGAAGAGTGGGAAGAGAGAACACCCCTTCCTCAGCCTCTGCAAGCACCTAACACAGGGTTCACAGACCAGTTGTAGCTAAGGAGAGAAGCTAGTGATGGCTTCCCTAAAACAGGTACAGAAAAACAAGTCCTCTTAGAAGCACTTCAGATGCATCTAAGACATCACCCCCTGCATCCCTTCAGTCCTCTCGTCATCTCCACACCATCCTCCCTACAGCAACACTCAAGTCCCTACACAACTGGCTGGCTGTTCTTTTAGGGGATCTTTTTTTTTGTCTCCTCATTTACATGCCTAAAACCAAGTGGTCTTATCTTCTGACACAGAAGATGTCTGGTTTTGCCCAGCCAAACTCCAGTGGAGTAAATCTGTAGCTAACTACTGCAGATCAGTTTCCTCTACCTGGTTAGTGTACATTGCCAGCAAAGCTTTGTTGAATTCAATTGCCTGGAGCTGCTTCTTGGAGAGTTTATGTTCAACACCTTCTGCATTGGTCAGCTTCACCTTCTTCTTTGAGTCAAAGACATTTTGGTCCTGGGGGAAATCACAAGAAGATTTCATGACATTCCTTGAAGAAGACTTAACTACTGTTTAGGGATAAGCCTTTCCTGGTTATCCCCCTTCTCTCCACAGAAAAAGAGAAGCAGGCTGAGTAACTGCACTGAAAGCAGCAAGGTAATTCTGTACCTTGTTAATTGTGATAATGTTATTTGCAATGACAGCAAGCAGTCCTACATCTGTTGGCCTGCCAACAAAAGAAGTAGAAAGCACATTGTTAATAAACAGTGGTCTCTCTACAAATAGAAAACCAAGACTTTGTTTTAGCAAAGTCCTTACTTCAACTTGATTATTTGATTGTAGAGCTGTAGAGCATCTTCTGTACGACCCTGCAGTTGCATGATATAAGCCATCTGACCATGAATAATGGCCAGTTCAGCCTCAATATCTTCTTCTGTCACATCCTGAAGGAAAATGAGGCAAAAAAAAAAAAAACAAAAACCAAAATAGATCTCATCTCACCTCTCCTCCTTTGGCTTCAGCATTCTGCTGGCAAATGTCTATGAGCTCTCTTGGGCAGTACCAGCAGCAAAGTACCCCAGCCACTAGAGGTGACAGTTGTAGTCACAGCATGAATACAAGCATATCCAGGTTAAACCAGGAGAAAAGAAAGCTTCACCTTCTCTTGCAAGAACCTGAAGATACCCTTAATTTGTGTCCTGAATGAGTCCATCTCCTTGAACCAAGGTTTCCCACCACCCACCCAGCATCTTGATCCACAGCAGGGGGTGGGTCACAGGGTGTTCTCAGACAACCTGTACCCAGGCTATCACCTGGCTACCTGTAGCACACTTGATGACTGCACCCTCATTCATGCTGGTGCAAAGCAAACACTTTCCAGACCAACATCAAGAACTTACAGAGTCTTCTGACAGTGACTGGCGGCACAGTTCTAGAAAGAAAAAAAAAAAATTGAAGAACACAATTTAGAGGGGGAAAAAAAATCCTAGAAGCATAGGGGAGCATCTACTTTTTCATGTATCCCTGAAACTTTTGCAGCATTACATCTGACTACAAGTCTGATGACTGTTGGGACTCCTCATGAGGGAGAAGACTAGATGATACAGAAATACCAAATGCACAGGAAACACTGTCTCTCCCAGCACTGCCTTCTGAGAGCAGTCACACACTCATTTTCCTTTGGGCAGAAACGTTCTTAAACCTAGCTCCTGGTATTTTCCATAGAGATCACTCAGCCACAACTGCTCACCATCTTGGGGGTTATTTTAAGTGCTGCAAGCCTGCAAAATTCAGATTACAACACCCTTTATGGTGGCAGCAGTCCATCAGTTTTCAGTAGAGATACCAGTCACTTCCTAACTTTCTCATATACCTCAGCAGAATATCACTTGTTTTGGACTATTAGCACAGCACATAGGCTCAAATTACACATCCTTAATAAATCAGTTATATGAGAACTGCTATTCTGTCAGTGAAATCAGGACAGAACTGACCTACTTTATGGGTATCATATTAATTTATTATTAACTAGTAATTGCAAGAGCAATTAGATCAGAAAGAAACTAATTCCTTTGCTCCCCAGTCATTTCCTTTTTTTAAAATACACACAAAATCACCCTCCCACCCCACAGAGAAAAAAAAATCTTCACAAACCCCCTATTTATTCACTTATACTGATTTCCTATTTAATTCAGAGCATGAATTCTTTCTGGTTTTTTTATAGTATATGTTTATATAGATACATTACTAACAAAATCAGGAGTTAGACTAGACGAAACTTCTTATACTCACGTCTATATCCTACTTCAAAAAAGCTGCTCAAAGGCATTGAAAACCAATCAGGGGGCTGTAAGAGAGCCAGGCCATGGTACATGCCACATGGCTCTGGAAAAAAGCTGCAGAGGAACACTTCTACAAGGACACCAGTCCTGTCAGGAACCATCCAGGAACAAAAACTTCTCAAAACCTTCTCCTCTCTGATTAAGCATGTCTATAGAGAGCAAGTAACTACTTCTATCATGCAAGTAACTACTTCTATTCCCTCTCACCTCACCATGCTTTTACCTTCTGCTTTCTGTAGCTTTTTCATTGCTTCATTCAACCTTCCTTGCCCAATCAATGCACATGCACTGTTATAACACAGTTCATAGGTGGCTTCTCGAAGGCCCAAATCCTCCTAGCATGAAAAGCAAATTTAGCACTGTATAAACACCAACTGATCTATACAGATCCCTGTATAGATACAAAACAAACTATATTTCTCATGTACATGTAAACCATTTCTTGCAAAATAAACTTAGAGGCAATTTTAAAAGGGCACTGTCCTGGTTTCAGCTGGAATACAGATAAATTTATTCCTAGTAGCTAGTATAGTGCTGTGTTTTGGATTTAGTATGTAAACAATGTTGATAACAGAGTGATGTTTTAGTTGTTGCTAAGTAGTGCTTAACACTAGTCAAAGACTTCTCAGCTCCTCATGCCCTGCAAGCAAAAAACTGGGAAGTGGCACAGCTGAACCAAACTGGCCAAAGGGATATCCCACACCACATAACATCATGCTCCAAACATAAACTAAGGGGAGCTGGCTGGAGGGTGCCTCAGCTCAAGAAATATCAGGGCATCAGTCAGCAGGCGATGCACAATTGTGCTGTGCATCATTTGTTTTGTATATTATTTCATCATCACTACTATTGCCATTACAATTGTTGTTGCTGTTATTATCTTCCTTCTCTTCCCCATCCCACTGCAGGGAAAGTGGGGGAAGGGCTGTGTGGTGTTTAGTTGATGGCTGGGGTTAAACCACAGCAGAAATGCACAACAAGATTGCACAACAAGGTCAGAAAAATTGACAAGGCAGCAACAAAACCCCAACCTGAACTTGGGGACTACTTAAGCTGCTGAAAGAGGGCAGGTAAGAACCACTGCTCTAGAGAACTACAAAGTAGATCCACAGCACTGAACAAAAAGCTGAGTGTGCTGTGCACACCTCCAAAGACAAACATTTCTGATAAAATGAGAACATTACAATCTGCACAGCTCATTGACACAAAGCATGGCTGGGTGAACCAGGCAGTTAGCTTGACCCTGAGCAAGGGGGTAACAAGACAGAGCAAAGTGCTAGTCACCACAGATGTCCTGCCTAATACAGGCTTACAGAGATGTACTTCCTGCTCTGCTGTGACATCTACTAATACCAGACTCCCAGAGATGAAAGGTGACTTATAAGTCATGGACAGCAAGAGCATTTATTCCTCCATACAGGGGAAACCACTAGGTGACCTTCAAGCCACTCAGAAGCCATTAAGAGACAGGAACACATTTCTATCCCGTTAAATATCAATGATTCCATACCCTTTATTCCTTGTCTCACACTTTCACGTGCACACACACGGTTACTTACTGGCATCACCTTCTCCCACGTGCTCTGTGCTGCCACCACAGCAGAGAGGTTGGTTTTCCTCTCCTCCTCATACTCATCCTGGGAGTTGCGGATGAGGTCCCTGTAAGCAGCCAGACAATCATCATAACGCTCCAGCCTGTACAACTGAGAAAGAAAAGGGATCAGTCTTCAGAATAGTATTTCCCCATCTATACTACCAACTACAGCCTTTTACTCCCTCTCCACAGAGTGGTAGCAGCAGAGCATCAACTGTTTTAAGCTGAACATTACTAACATTTGCATCTAGATGTAAGGGCAAACTCTACAGTTTACATGTACAAGGACTCAAGCGATGCCACCAGATACCTGCACACAAGTGGCACAGTTCTTAATCCTAAAACAGCCTCTTTAAAAGCTGCAGTCCAGACAGTATTGTCCTCAAACACCCTTCTTCCAGATTAGATCACCTCTCTACGACAGAGATTAAATGAAAGGTCTTTCATGCAGCTGAGAGCAGACAGCCAATTCTTCACAAAACCATTCCGATTAACCAGGGGAAAAAAACAGAGAAGAAATGCAACTTTTCTGCTTTACTTCTAATGCCTGAATTCCAGGTTCCAAAAACCATTCCTGGACAGTCATGTAAAGCAAGCAGATGGCTCAACCACAAATAAACCTCATCATCTCTCTTGCATCCTCCATCCCCGTGGCCAGATGGCTATTATCAGGTCAGACCCACAAAGGGAAAAGAAGTCACAAATGGTGACCACAAAAAGTTTGGTTCAGTGGCAATCAGATGGCGACTGCCTCCAGCAACAGGTGACTGGAACCACGGAATTTCAAACAGCTGGAAACTGTACTTCTCCTTACCTTCGAGGGAGAGAAAGAAATTCTGTCCCCATAATTGCCCCGGATTAGTGGAGGGGCAAGGCATCCAGCATAAGAAACCCCCACCAGGAAGAAAAGTTTGTAATTACCACTTGTCCATAAAGCTCCTTCAGTTTGTCTGTCTGCTGACTGGCACTCTGAATGGTCTTGAGAGCACTTTCAATACGATTCAGCCTGTATTCACAGTAGGCCTTCTCAAAGGCAATAATGTCACTGCAGAGATAAGACAAAGGCTGAAAGCAGTCTTCACTCAACAGCATTCACCCACCTGAACACACTTCAGCAGCCCTAATTAGTCACAGACTGCTACATGCCCCTAAAGCCAAACACCAGAGGTGAGCACATGACTCCAGATTACTGAATTATGGATCTGCTGAGAACTGAAAATATCTTAAAACTTAGTTTGTGTTCAGCAGAGAAGGAATATCAAAACTTCACCCAAAAGAAGAGATTAATTTTTCTGGTGTTTCCAGACACACGAGATTTCGTCTGTCCCGGTTCCTGCCTCCTGCTGATAATGCAAATCAAGTGCTTGAAGCTAAAACAATACCAAACTTCATTATGGGAGTCCTTCTTAAGGAGAAGCCATACCATCACAGCCAAAAGATTGCCACTGAAAACTTTCAAAAACAATCAACTCACGCAGAGGGAGAGGAAAAAAATGGTACAAAACACAGTCCCTCCTACAGCCTGATACTAAGCCAACATTAACATAAACCTGCTTTGAAATACCAGCACAGCAGAACTGCAGTAAAAAGGTATGCTGATGCTAAAATAAAACTGGCTTCAAAGCAAGCTCACACCAGCAGGGAAGCATAACCAAAAAAGCAGAGCATTGAACACTAAATTCCACCTACACCCTGAGCTGCCACTTAAGCCAAAGGAAACTTCGTCAGTGATTCTTTTAGTTCATCACTGAGGCCACTTGTCAGCTGTTATTTCTTGGTCTATAAAAAATTATCTTAGTCCAGCTGAATGATTAAGAAAGTCTGAAAACAAACAAATGGCATTAAGAATTGAAGCAAAGCTGTGGGCCATAACCTCAGTGCAGGACAGGACAACTTCAAGGCAGACAAGAATCACCACTTATCCTGCTCTGCAGGATACGGAGAGACACAGACCACAGCCAAGCTAAAGAAATTTTGTGGAAAACTCTGCAGTAAATAACTCCTCATATTCACCATATGCCAAAAAAAAAAAAAAAAAGAAAATAAACCACTTGCATCACAGGAAAAAAAAAAATTGTGAATAAGGTAATTTTTTTTTCAGATGTGAACATAAGTGAGATATGTTTCACCACACTGATGCTAAAACACTTTTCTGGGAAGCTCTTTAACAAAAGCATTATCCAAAAGACAAAAATTTTGCTGCTGGGCAGTTCCTGGGTATCAATTTTCATTCTCATCATTGCACAAAGAGCATCTTTATTACACAGAAAATTAGTCTGCTTAATGACACACATGGGAAGCCTGATTTGTTCTCTGACACAAGCTCTCTCCAAGGTCCCAGTTTTGGGAACCCGCATACAGGGCCTGTACCATGCAAAAGGTGAAGCAGCACCTCCAGGCTGGCAAAGAAAAGGATCCCAAGTATGATGATACAGCCAAGCAAGGGCTTCTCCCTTCTCTCTTCTCACTCCCTCCTTAAAACCTGTCCTCTTCCCTTTTACCAGTTGGGGTGGTCAGCCATGTCACCTAGCAGAATCAGCACATGAAGGTGGCTGAAAACTTGATTAGGGACAATTCCTTCAATGGTAACAGCAAGATTTGACTGTCTCAAAGTCATCCAGACCACCTCTCACACCCAGAATAAATCAAGTGTTTCCCTAAGAAGCCAAATCCCAATGACTCTGAGCACCTCTTGCTCTTTATTTTACTGCCTATTCATCCCCTCCACTGAATCTCCAGCAGCTTCTCAAGGATCTGTGGTTTCATGTTTTACAGAGTACAGCAAGAAACAACTGACCTGGTTAACACTTTAGTGTGGGTGTTGATTACACTGAGGGCTTCCTTGAAGTTCCCATTCTGGATAAGACACACTACTTTACACTGAAGTGCAGTCACGTCGTCTTTGCTGATCTGCAGTACTGGAGGAGAAATGAGTTTCAACACAACAATCCAACTCATTATCAGACACATTAAGGCTTTATCAAAGCCACGTGTTGTTACAGTTGAAAAAAATCCATCACAGAGGGCACTCATGTTAATTTAAAAGGTTCTGGTATTGCTTGCTTTGGCTCAGCTCGTGAAACAGATCCTGTCAAGGTAATAGAGTCCAGTATGAATACTGAACTTACCCACAGTGACCACTGTGCTAACATGTCTGGAACAGAGCTGCACCAAAGGAGCTGGAGGCACCTGGGCAAACCTTCCATTGGCTTTTCACTTCCAGGCAGAGAACACAGTGCCAAAACCTGAGCGCCATATAAAGTGTGTACAGAAAGAAAAGCACCTGGTGTAGAACAGGATGGCTCCAGACAGGAGGTCACTCTGCATGCTAATTCTGCCAGGGGAAGGCAGTGAGGGAAAACTAACGGAGAGGCACAAGTTGTCATATTTTTCTTTTTTTTTTTTTACATGATCCCATCTCTCAGATCTAATGAGACAGGAGATGAGTCCCTACCAACAGCAAAGAGGGAACTTTTAGCCTCGACGTGTCTTATCCTACAATCCCATTTGGCATGCCAGACTCCCAGAACAACACCTCCCAGCATGGACTCACTCCCCAGCAAGCCCTGACCCCCTGGGAGACAGCACTCCTTCCCTTGGCGAACAAAACTGAGGGGAAACCCACGAGTGACTCCGAAGCCTTGGCCTTGCAACAGGAGCAACCCATGGTGCGGATGCGGGGCCCAGGCGGCTGCCCCGCATTCACCTCCCGCCTCTCCCCCCGCACCCTGCCGGGGGCCGCCAGGAGCCCTTGGCCGTAGCCCGGGCACGGAGCCGACAGACGGAACCTCCCCTCGCCCCAATTCCCTTCCCAGCCCCGCACCGCCCCTCGCAGACTCCACGGGGAACGACACCGGCCCAGGGGAGCACGGAAACCGGGGAGGGGCGGTCAGGGAGTCCGTGAGGGACCCCGGTTCCCACGGGTGTGCGGCCCCACGGCAGAGCGGGGGAGGGCAGGGCCCACTCACTCACTCACTCTTGTTCACGGACTTGAGCGCACGGGCGAAGTCGCCGTTCTGCCCGCAGCGGTTCACCTCGCTCCACAGCCCCGCCGCCGCCGCCCCCGCGCCGCTCGCCGCCGCCGCCGCCATCTTGGAACCGGGAGGAGAAACACGGGGACGGCGGCGGAGAAATAGGCGGGGACGGCGGCTGCCCCGGAGGCGGAAGAGCCGCACGGTCCGGCAGCCACGTAGCGAAGAGCCGCGCAGAGCCCCGCCTTCCCCCGGGCCTCCTGCCCTCCCCAGCCCCTGAGCTTCGCTGCGCCATCACACCTCATCCCGCACCTTGGTCCCCGCACCGCCATCACACCGACCCCATACTTCCCTCACACCTGCCCCCACACTACCCGCAAACTACCCGCGCAGCCATCACACCTGATTGCACCTCCCTCACACCTGACCCCGCACCTCCCTCACACCTACCCCAGCACTTCCCTCACACCTGACCCCACACCTCCCTCACACCTCATCCCACCCCTTGGTCCTCTCACCTGACCCCGCACCTCCCTCACACCTACCCCCGCACTTCCTTCACACCTGACTCGGTACCTCCCTCACACCTCATCCCACCCCTTGGTCCTGTCACCTGACCCCGCACCTCCCTCAAACCTGACCCCACACAGCCATCAAACCTGACCCCACACCTCCCTCACACCTCATCCCACCCTTTGGTCCTCTCACCTGACCCTGCACCTCCCTCACACCAACCCCATACTTCCCTCATACCTGACCCCACAGCCTCACACCATGCCCCAGCCCCTTCACACTACCCCTGGCTCCTCACACCACCATCACCCGTCCCACTCTCCCAGATCAGCAGGTGAAATGGGATTTTTTTCATCACACACCCACCCTTTGTGGGTTTAGTTTGCTCTGATGAAAGCAAAACCAAACGTGAGCAGCTGTAGCATCTTCGTTATTGCCAAATTGCTCCGATCTTTCAATGTTTCAACTAAAGAACTTGGTTTTAATGTTAATATATTAACTGGCTTTTTTTGTCTTTGATGATAAATTTAAAGAAAAATCAACAGATAAGACCAATGTGTGTGTGGGGAAAGGAAAGAGGTTTATTCCCCCCCAAAAAGGGATTTTCAACCAATTCCAGTTAGTTTCTTCTAGAAGACTGCCATCAGTCACCGGTTTTAAAGTTTCCAAAATGTCAGGAGCGATTACAAATATTAAGTAGTTTGGTCTTTTTTAATAAAAATTATAAAGTTATGAGTATGTTATGAAGTTGACCACTTTGTATAATAATAGAAGCATGTCAGAATTTGGACTTCAACTACAAACTGGAGATAAACTGCAGATGTGAGACCAGCAAAGCGAGCTCATTGCAGCACCAGACAATCGAGCTTCTCTTTAAAGTAGTCCAAGGGAAACAACACAAATACTCACTCTGAGAGACTACTGAGTAACCTGGACACATCTCTTCAACAGGAACAACTCCATTAAAGAAAAAACAAATAACAAAAAACAAAAACCACAAACAAAACCACAACAATTAATACTTTAAACAAAGTACTCATTTATTAGAGTATTTTTGAGTAAACATACAGATCTCAAGATTGCTATTGAAAATTCAAAGTTTTTCCCTCTAGGATGGCAACACTACCTCCGTGCATATATTATGGAAGAATCATACCTCTCAAGTGTCTAGCTCATAAATCAGAGCAATACTGCACATATCCAGTGTGCAAGCAAAAGGTGACACTGCATGGTAATTAACATACAGAAAACGCACTGCCAACACATATATGGTCAGCTCTATGGCCCAGCCATACAGAGTAGCATCACATTGAGAAGCAGGCTTAGCAGCACAGCAATGGAAAACACAGTTCCTGACCACAAAAAAGCAAACAAAATGGAGTTTGCAACAGTTTCAGAAGACTTGTACAAGTCCTAAGCATTCCACCTTCACAAGGACTGCAAATTTAGCCACTGGTTTGTAAGCATTCTGATGGAGACAGGAATACAGAAGTCTCACTGAAAAAGGTGATGAAAAGAGTGAATCTACAGCCCTTACACACCTCTAAACATTAGTCACCACGGCAGGCAGCCTGGTGGAGTGCTTATGTATGGCTGAAAGACCATCTGCTATAGATGGGCTTCTGCACTGTGGTCTTGGCACCTATTTGTTCCTCTACCAGCAGGGATAAAACTGATCTCTTACACACAGTGGAACATGAACAAAGCAGTACGTGCAGGTGGCTACACCCCTGCTGCCCCTACTTGCTGGTATCAGTTCCTCAAGGATATTTTCTCCATAACTACTGACTACCTCCTATCAGACTTCAAATATTCCAGCTCTATTTTTTGTTTACATTGGTACACAAATACTACAGCTAGTAGTATTGTCTTTGCATACTGCTCCACCATTAAGCAAAACTTTAGCAATCGTCAGCCTTTAATTATGCACAGTACATTTCCTAGACTCTTTTCTTTAAAGAACTGAACAAAAATATAAAAGTATGTTTGGTCAAGTTTATCAATGCATGTTACACAATCAAGCCTGGTTACCTGGCACTCATCAATTATCTTGTGATGGAATGGCAGATTTATTTAAATGAAAAACCCAGACAATTGAGAGGTATGCAGAAAACCTGTCATAAATATTGGAGGCTACATGTGAAATCTTACAGAACACAAGCTACAGTTACAGACATAATGTTACATCCTATTAACCAACAGTGCGTAAGAACTTAAAAAGTCAGTGAAATCAGTTCAGGCAGTGACTCAAAAAAAGTCACACCTCAGCTGCATTGTGAAGAGGGGAAGAAAAAAAAATATTATTCTTAACACAAAGGGTTTCATCTACATTTGAAAATCTGTTTTATTGTATGTATATATACTATGTATAAAATAAATTAAAAAGGGAAGGAGAAAACAGCTCTGTATATGCTTCAAATTAACACAGACCAGTAGTTCCATAAACGAACATTTTTACATCTTTGCAGTAGAAAGCTGACATAAAAGTTCAAAACCATACAATGCTTATAAATAGAAAGAGTTCAAAAGATATTTTTAAAAATGGAATTTAAACATCATTTTCCCCTCCCCTACGATACACTTCAGTTTTGTACATCATAGCATCAATACATTTACAGAGTATTTGAATGTCACAGCCACACATGAATTGGTAACAAAGCAGGTAAAAGTGCTAGCAGTGTTAAAATTTAGGACTTCTCCCAAATAATCCCACCTGCTCCTCAGCCTTCTCCTGAAATGAAGGCTATCAACATTCATCACCCAGTTTGAGGTATGGGCAGAAATAAAATCTGCAACTGGTACTCCCTGCCCCACCTTGCCTCTGCTAAAATACAGCAGCAATCCATTGATCTGGTAATTGACAATGGCAGTGCACAACCTCCTACCTCCATTCAGCTTGTATACAATTTAATCAGCATATGAGAAACAAAAACATTTCTTGAAACATAGTATTAACGCTTAACTTAAATAACCCAAAACTTTAAATCCTTTTTTGAAACCATGTTTAAATGTTCTTGTTCCAGATTTAAAGCTTCACATAAACACCGGACAGAAGGATGGCAATTTTAAACTGAGAGAGTACCTAAAAAACATACCATAGGTAAAAATGAAACCAATCATCTCTCCACTTCATAAAAATGTAGAAACCCTGTCAGCAACAGTAGTACACTCAGCACGAACACGGTGAAAAGGAGCATCTAGAATACTCAAGAGGCTTGCTACGCTACTTCTCTTATTGCCCATTCTCCCATTTGTATGGATGGCCACTGCATGACAAGATGCCTGTCATAGTTCTCTGATCTTCCTTTCACCACTGCTGCCAACTGAAGTCATCATTGCTGCCAAAGACCAAGAAAAATCCTAGGATTGTGGCAAAGATGACCGTGTTCCCCGTAAGAACAAGCGCGCACGCACCCCAGTAAATCTGTGAAGAAGAGGCAGTTAGTTAGAGGTGTTTTGAGATGAATACTGACAAGAAAAAAGACAACACCTTCATGTCACACTACAGACAAAATTCAGCAACAGGTCCGTGATGCAAGAAGGTGGCATCTCATTAGTTGTGGCTCTGCCAGCAAGGCTGGGTTTACCCAAAAGGACTCAACCAATTCAGAATTAACCAAAGCAGCAGGGCAAGTTTCTTCCACCCATGTGCCAGCTAGCAGGCACAGCCAGTTTGCTGCAACATCCAAAACCAGTAAAGTAAGGCTAGGCAACACCACCAAACACCCCTGCAGCTCAGCTACACTGGCTAACCATGCTGTAAGACTTCTTTAAAATACATATAAGGATGCAGGTCTTCCAAATGCCAGCAGACATCCCTGTAACAAAAGGGAGGTGAATGTTTTCCAAGGAGAGCAAGTGGATTACTCAAAGGGTGCAAGGCATTCAAACTGACCACCTCAGCTGTTCCTGCCTGAAAAGATTATAGGAGAGAACACCCCGTGGTTTTTGACTTAGTAGCACTCTCTGAAATTCACACAAACAAGGTCACCTCTTACAGGGTTTTAGTGAAAAGCCATATACTAGAAAAGATGTAATGATAACTCCAAAGTTTAAAACAGTAAAGGTGTCATTTACAGTGAGCACAAAAATGCATCCTTTATAAATGCTTCTTTAGGCCAAACTATTCCACAAATTGCCTGCAAAGTATACTATACACTTTTATATTTGGTTACTTGCCTGCTGAGTTCTCACACAATTTTCTATCTCATTTTCTCTGCATTGCAAATAGGCTCTTAAGGTTTAGCCCAAGACCACACAAAGCAATTTGCAATCATGATATTCTGCCACGCTACTGCTTCTAGTATTAGTTTTTCCTGCCAAAAGAACTCTCATTGTTTCCATTGCAAGCATCTTGACAATGTATCTACAAAAGTTGCTCAGTGCAACTTCAAGCTTCAGTGAAAAAAAAACATAACGAACAAATTTTTGGGGAAAAAAAAAATAGATTAAAATATTACTAACCAGTTGTGCTCTCGCAAACACTATGGGTAGCCCAAATGCTGATACAACAATGCCTGTTGTAAGAAATATTGCTAGCTCCTTGCAGGCATTACTTGTAGCATCTGTGTCATCTACTAATCTTCTTGCTATGCAGTACGGGATAGGAGAAAGGATGTAAAAAAACAGAACAAACAGTGGCCAGTACTGGCTGAAAAAGAAAGGAGAAGAAAAGTTAAAATCAACTTGGTGTCATTCCTGTTCTTCCTAAAATCAATGCAAGGCATTTTCCCCATCCAGCATCCACGTTCAGGAAAGACAGACACAAGCCAGAGACAGCAAATCCTTTCCCTTGGAACACGCAGACATTAATCCAACAGACCCTGTTAGTGAGAGGCTCCTGCTGACCTCGGAGGCAGCAGAGCTCACTGACAGGATATTCATAAAGCAAGATTTTACCAAGCAAGCCCAAATCCAACGCCACCTCACGAGATGAGCTTAACTCTCAAGCTAAACCTCCCAGCTTTACTTGAGAATTACAGAGATGCCTCTGTAGGTCTCATGACATTCTTGCCTGTAAGCATTCAGTGCACACACAGGAACAGTATGCAGTCCTCATCCAGCAGTCAAACACTCAGCAGCCATGGGGTGACAATTTTTTTTTTTTTAATCTAAACACTAGTAATAAAGAACCTACAAAAATCACACAATCTTTTGCTCACCAGACCAGATTTCTCACATGCACTCCAATGCAGCTACACATTCTTTCATTACAGCTTTGTTACACTGTTTAAAGGCCAACTGTGTGATAAACTGCTTCCTAAGTGTTTGAGTCACCAGCTCTGGGTTTATAGGGGAAGACAGCTGACATAAGAAAGGTCTTCACAGATTCAGAGAACTGCAATTCACAGCCATGAACAGGACTACCAACAGGGTGTTTTACATTTATCTAACATTACACAAGTTGCTTTAGACTTCCTGTTAAGTCAGCATTGACTTGCAAAAGATCAAAGCCATCGACTGAACTTCTTGCTCTACTTACTGGTCTACTGCTTCATTATCTCCTGGAAACTAGGAGTCAGGAATCACCAGACTGGAAGCACAGCCAGCAGCTGTACTCACCCCAGACGCTCCATTACTGGGTGTGGTGAGCAGCCAGGAGTGCAGGGGATACCCACACACAGCTGCCACTGAGAACACCAACACCTCCCCAACAATGGATATTCCCTCTCTGCTCCAGGAGATGCCAATTGCTTATCTGCCAATCTGCCACAGCAGGACAACACTGCAGATGTATTCAGGCAGTGTGTTCCTTAAGAGTTTGCAGCCAGGCCAGATTAACTTTTGCCACCTTCACTTTTACAATGAATCAACTCCTGGCTAGTCTTTCTTGCAGCCTCAATCTTTTGAGATAATAATAAGAAAACAATAACACCCGAATTCCACCCCATACCCGGTACTTTTCAGCCCACAGATCGCAAGCTCAGGGCCCCTCAGTTCAGGAAGGAGATTGAGGTCCTGGAGCAGGTCCAAAGGAGGGCAACCAGGCTGGTGAAGGGATCCAGCACAAGTCCTGTGAGGAGAGGCTGAGGGAGCTGGGGGTGTTCAGCCTGGAGAAGAGGAGGCTCAGGGGAGACCTCATCGCTCTCTACAACTCCCTGAAAGGAGGCTGGAGCCAGGGGGGGTTGGGCTCTTTTCCCAGGCAACTATCAGCAAGACAAGAGGGCATGGACTTAAGTTGTGCCAGGGGAAGTTTAGGTTGGATATTAGAAAGAATTTCTTCACGGAGAGGGTGATCAGACATTGGAATGGGCTGCCCAGGGAAGTAGTGGATTCTCCATCCCTGGAGATATTTAAAAAGAGACTGGATGTGGCACTCAGTGCCATGGGCTGGGAACCACAGCGGTAGTGGATCAAGGGTTGGACCTGATGATCTCTGAGGTCCCTTCCAACCCAGCCCATTCTATGATTCTATGACAAGCTACCGAGACGCGAGCAGAGCGGGCAGAGGACACGTTACTTGTATTGGGGCAGGGCGCATCCCAGCATCAGGAACATGAGGCCGACGGCTCCTCCGAACGACAGGCTGATCAGAGCTGCAAGGAGAGCAGAACCGGACAGCAAGCGGAGGTTCAGTGAGCCGTGCCCCACACCCACCGCAGCCCTGACCGGGGCCCGGGCCGCCCTCGCTGCTCTCCCTACCGAGACAGCGCTCCCGCCGCCCGGGCCCGGCAGCTCCTCGGGCCGCCCCGCTCCTCCTACGCCGGCTCAAAGCATCCCGGCGGAGCGGGATCGCCGGCTCCTTCCTCCCTCCCGCCCCTCCCTGCGAGGGCCGCGTTGGCCTCCCCCGGGGCTGCGGCCACACCGGCGGCGGCTCCGGCGCCCACGCCCCACCCGGCGGAGAGCGGCCCACCGAAGAGGCGTCATCCCGCTCCCGCCGCCAGGGAAACCACTCCGTCTCCCCGCGCACCTTTGATACCGGCCATGGCGCCGCCCGTCCCGCCAGCCGCACCGGGAAGCGGAATCTGGAGCCGCTTCCGCCTCCCCCGCTCCGGACACGTGACGCGTTACGTGCTGCTGACGTCAAGGCGCCGGCTCCGCCCCCTCCCCCGCAGCGCGGGAAGGTGCCGCGCCCCCTCGCCAGGCAAAGGGGCCCAGGCGCTACGCCCCGCCCCCTCGCTGCCCATTGGTCCAGGTGGGCGCTGGGGGCGTGGCTTCTCCCCCTCAATCCCCGCCCCTTCCGGCAGGGTCAGCTCCGGTTGGTTCCGGTTCGGGCTGTCATGGCGGCCGTGACGGTGTCCGGGTTCTTCCTCCCCCCTCTCCTCCTCCTCCTCCTCCTCTGCGCTGCCCCGGGCCCCACGCTCTGCTGGAAGGATCCGGGTGAGATCCGCGGGGATGGGTGCGCTGCCAGGAGACCCTCCCGGCTAGAGGGAACCTCGAACCCTTCGGCCTCCCCTCCGGCCTCTGGCGTCAGGGCGGCGGCCTGGGGCGGGGGGGAGGCGGCGGTGCCGGCTGCAGGAGGGCTTTTTTCATAGGATCATAGAATCATAGAATTGTCTGGGTTGGAAGGGACCTCAGAGATCATCAAGTCCAACCCTTGATCCACTACCGCTGTGGTTCCCAGCCCATGGCACTGAGTGCCACATCCAGTCTCTTTTTAAATATCTCCAGGGACGGAGAATCCACTACTTCCCTGGGCAGCCCATTCCAATGTCTGATCACCCTCTCCATAAAGAAATTCTTTCTAATATTCAACCTAAACCTCCCCTGGCACAACTTAAGTCCATGTCCTCTTGTCTTGCTGATAGTTGCCTGGGAAAAGAGCCCAACCCCCCCCTGGCTCCAGCCTCCTTTCAGGGAGTTGTAGAGAGCGATGAGGTCTCCCCTGAGCCTCCTCTTCTCCAGGCTGAACACCCCCAGCTCCCTCAGCCTCTCCTCATAGGGTCTGTGCTCGAATCCCTTCACCCTTTTTTTTTGCTTTGTGCTGCCACAGCACTGGTGATCCCGCGGCGGCGTTGTGCTCCGAGGGGAAGAGCCCAGAACCCCCCCCGAGGGTCATCGGAGCCGCTGCCGCCTTCCCCTCCGCCTTTTGGTGCTTCTGAAAGCTTCGGCCCTCGCAGAATGAAGGGCGGGGGGGCCGCTTTTGCGAAGGCTCAAGGGCAAAACGCTGAGGTTTGTGCTTCCCTTTCAGGTAGGGTCCTGCTGAGGGAGGTGCAGGCACTGACTCTGCACAGAGGCCGCTACACCACAGCCCGGCGGACAGCTGCGGTGCCCCAGTTACAGTGCACGGGAGGCACTGCTGGCTGCTCCCGTGTCCCCGAAGTTGTTCAGTGCTACAACAAAGGCTGGGATGGCTACGATGTACAGGTAACTCTTTGAAGCTTTCTAAACGCTTAATGAAATCTCCTTCCCCCAGACTTGGTGCCCCCTGAAGGAGAAAAGAGTAATGGGCTCAGGTGTCAGGTCAGTTTGTTTTGTTGTGTTAGAAGAGTTCTGACAACTAGGGCTTCACCTAAATAATTTTGGGTTCGAATTTTCCAGAACTTCAGCAAACGTATCTTTGAAATATCTCAGGGAACTGTAATGTAAAAGCACTGTATATCAAGCCTGCATTGGTTTTAATTAAAATGTTACTAAAGTTTATGAAATAAAACTTGTGAGTCCTTGAGGATGCCCTTGCTTTGGTATTGCTGTGTAGATTTCCAATTTTTAGAGTAGAAAGGGGTATAAGTATTTGCATCACTTCAGCTCTGTCCTTTAAAAACTAGATTTCAGATTTGCATTATTACCTTTGGCATACCAGTATGTCAGTACTAGTAATTAAATAGTCATGTGTTTGTGTTTTGTTAGCCATTACCTAGGCTCCTGCAATAGGGTAACCAAAAGCCAGGGCTGAATCTAGTTGTTAAAATTGTAACAGTATTGTAAAAGTACAGTCAGACTTGATGTGGCAGTTGGTACTGCTGTCCTGAATTACTAAGTTAGAAATTCTTTTTCTTCCCCCAAGCTGTGTGGCAGTTGCAGCTAGAGGTGGTAACACAAATTCAGGTACTTCAAAGGAACAGGAGTCTGAGGAACCTGCATATATGCAGCTGCAGAATTGCAGTCTGATTGTTAAGTGTTGCAGATGGATGCTTAATGATGTCTGGCCAGATTTATTTTGAGCTCTGTGTGGACATCAATGGAATCAGGTGCACTGGATTTCAGGCTTCTATATTGTAGCTGTCACACAGGTTATGTGGGACAGGCATTTATTAAGCAACTGTTGCAGAGGGTCCAGCTTACTTTTAGAAATATTCCTATGCCTGAAGAAGGAATGCTTGAAAAACATGTTCAGTGAAGAAAAAAAAAAATCTTCCATAACTGATGATTCTGTGTTCTAGAGCAAGAGGTTGGGTTTTTTTGTTTTTTGAGTATTTAAAAAACCACGTTTCAGATCACAGCTGTATTTCAGAGTGCATTTGGCCAAGCAGACAGGTATCTTCATCTCTGGAGCAGGAGGTTTGACTTTGTGTTGTGTTTATTTCTCAGTGGCAGTGCAAAGCAGAGTTGGAAAACAGCCAGAGGTTTGGAGAGCTGGAAGTGAGCTGTGAAGGCTACGATTATCCAGATGATCCTTACATTGCCAGAGGCTCCTGCAGCCTGCTCTTCAGTCTGGAGCTGACTGAGGAAGGGGAAAGGAGAATGAACTCTAAAAGATTTCACTCTGGCAATTACCATCCCAAGGAGGATTATTCCAGCTGTGGGGTCGGAGCACTTATTTTACTTGTTCTGGCTGTAGTTTATGGAGTATACAGTTATATACATGGAAAATACTCCAATGGAAATGGGCAGCACTACGAGACAACTCCTGACTGTGACGGGTTCTTTGGGCCTTACTCAAAGTCCCGGCCAGCGCCTCCTCCTCCTGGTTTTAAGTCCAGCTTCACAGGTAGGACTCTGAGCTGTTCATGGTACTCAGAAAAGCAAGGAGGATTGTACTGTTTTATCTGCAGTAAGGGTGGGTGGGACAGACTTAAATGCATTGGCAGGTAACTGTACTCTGCCCCTGTACTCAGCCCTGGTGAGGCCACAGCTCGAGTCCTGTGTCCAGTTCTGGGCCCCTCAGTTCAGGAAGGAGATTGAGGTCCTGGAGCAGGTCCAAAGGAGGGCAACCAGGCTGGTGAAGGGATCCAGCACAAGTCCTGTGAGGAGAGGCTGAGGGAGCTGGGGGTGTTCAGCCTGGAGAAGAGGAGGCTCAGGGGAGACCTCATCGCTCTCTACAACTCCCTGAAAGGAGGCTGGAGCCAGGGGGGGTTGGGCTCTTTTCCCAGGCAACTATCAGCAAGACAAGAGGGCATGGACTTAAGTTGTGCCAGGGGAGGTTTAGGTTGGATATTAGAAAGAATTTCTTCACGGAGAGGGTGATCAGACATTGGAATGGGCTGCCCAGGGAAGTAGTGGATTCTCCATCCCTGGAGATATTTAAAAAGAGACTGGATGTGGCACTCAGTGCCATGGGCTGGGAACCACAGCGGTAGTGGATCAAGGGTTGGACTTGATGATCTCTGAGGTCCCTTCCAACCCAGCCCATTCTATGATTCTGTGATTGGGTTGCAGAGCCTGCTGCCAGCTTTGCATTCTGTTCTTTGTTCAGAAGTGAAGATAACCACTTGGTTTCCCACAGGGAACAGCTGTGCAGTCCTTTGAGCTTTTGAAAATCCACATCCCCATGCTCTTCAAATGCTCCTTTTAAACTCTGCAATATGAGGGTTGTGACAGGGAAAGGTAACTTTCATAAGTAACCTGGAAGACAGGATAGTCTCAGGCAGGCAGAAACCAACTGATGCCAAAGAAGCGCTTTGGAACTTTAGGGAAGGGTTTTTTTCAGGCCCCCATTTTGCTCACACAACAATTGATGGAGTCAAGTATCATGAACTGTCATGAACCACTCCTCTGTGTGCAGGTGCCCCTCTCTAGTCCCAGCAGATGAGAAATCTGTGAATTATCAGTAGGGGTGTAGCACCCAAATCTCATGTGTTTCATCTGAAGTTGGGCATAGTATAAGCAGTGACAAAGATGCTGCCAGGAAATGATGCCTTTCTTTACCCAGAAAACTGATGACTTTTGTCACTTGCTGTCTGGGCTGCCCTAGGGGGTTGTAGTGTCTAAGGGAAATTATTTATTCATCTTGTGTATGACCAACTCTTTAAAACCTATGTAAATGTGACATACAGCACTGGAATACAAATGATATTTGACAAGCTGCATACATTCCATCCCTTTTTTTTTCTTCGTGAGAATCATAGAGTGGTGTGGGTTGAACAGGACCTTTAAAGGTCCTGTAGTTGGACCCTCCAGCAGTGAGCTGGGACACCTTCAACTAGACCAGGGTGCTCAGAGCTCCATTCAGCCTGGCCTTGAATGTTTCCAGGAATGAGGCATCTCTGACCTTTATGGGAACCTGTTCCAGTGGTTCACTATCCTCATTGTGAAATACTACTTCCTTATCTCTAGTCTAAATTGACTCCCGTTGTATTTAAAACCAGTACCCCTTGTCCTATTGCTACAGGCCCTGCTAAGAAGTTTGTTCTCAACTTTCCTGTAGCCCCTTTGGGTACTGGAAGGCTGCTGTGAGGTCTCCCCAGAGTTCTTCTCTTCTCTGGGCTGAACAACCCCAACTCTCTCAGCTTGTCTTTACTGGAGAGGTGCTCCAGCTCTGTGCCCTTCCTCTTGACCCTTAGAGAGAAGGCGTTCTATGCAGTAAATAAATAGCAAAGATTGGTTGCTTAGTCAAAAGCTCATATCCTGGGTGTGCCTTCTCCGGGTGTACACAAGCCACTCGCCCAACAGAGGGTGCCACTATAACTTTTGGATACCCTTGTGCCCTACATGGGCAGTGAGAACTTTCAGATGTGCTTGCAGCAGAAAATTAAAGGGGTTCTGTTTCTGTATTGCTAGTGGCTTTGCAAATTCGTTTCCATGTAGTTATTTCAGACTTCAGACAGTCTGTCTGTGCTGCTCATGCATGAGTGACTTGGTGTGCTCATGCCACTTGCCACTGGTGTTATTGTGGTAGTTATTGAGAGCCTTGGTCATAAGTCAGGGTTCTGTCATACTAGACCCAGGCAGAACAGAGCAAAAGGCTGCTTTCTGGAGGGTTTTTTAATGTCCTGTTCCTTGTCAATTAATTGCACCAATTCATTTTTCATTGTAGGACTTGGAAATCTAGCAAGGGTAGGGCCTCAAAAATGTTTTCCTGATTAATAGTGAAAATTGGGACACTTAAAATGCAAGTTGGAAGCCATAAAAGAGTTAACCTAAGGCATTTTTAGTAACATGTGTCAAGGATTTCTGCTCAGATTTTGGTCTAAGGATGAAGCCTCTTGAACGTGAGGCCAACTTAAAAATAGTTTTGCTTCCTTGTACATTTAATACCTGCCTTAAATTTTACAGAGGAGCAAAATCCCATCTGCAAATGTGTATGTCCATGCATCAGGAACATATTAGACTTTGAAAATCTGGATGGTAGTGAAAACAGTATCATTCACTTATTGCTGTTAATACTTGATTTACCTCAGTTTAAATCTCTTGAAGATGCAGAATGCATCTTGTGAAACTTGTTGAGTTAACCTATCTTAATTAAGTTCTGCTTCTTGTCTGTTAGTGGTTTGACATAATCCTTAATGTTTAATCTAGAAATTTCAACAAAAAAATACTCAGTTTTCTGAGTCAGTGTTCAGCTTTGGTACTGTTAAACAAATTAGTTGGTTCATCTCCCTGATTAACATTGTTTTTACAGTAAGTGAAGTACTGTGTGGTTTGTTTTTGTTGTTGTCCCAAGTCTGCATAGCTTAAGGGGAATATCATCACAATGAGAGTTTGTCTTCCTTCCAGTGCATTCAAAATGAAATCCAATGTCCACCTGTTTAGAGGAGCACAATTCGGGGAGACCATAATCTTTGGTCTCCCTTTACACTTACTTCCTTCTCTGTTAAACCTGTTATTGAGCATGTTCTTACATCCTTGTTTTTCTCTAGACCAGAAAATTATTCTGCTTTGTTTTTCATAGAATCACAGACTCATCCAGGTTGGAAGGGACCTCAGAGATCATCAAGTCCAACCCTTGATCCACTACCACTGTGGTTCCCAGCCCATGGCACTGAGTGCCACATCCAGTCTCTTTTTAAATATCTCCAGGGACGGAGAATCCACTACTTCCCTGGGCAGCCCATTCCAATGTCTGATCACCCTCTCCATAAAGAAATTCTTTCTAATATCCAACCTAAACCTCCCCTGGCACAACTTAAGTCCATGCCCTCTTGTCTTGTTGAAAGTTGCCTGGGAAAAGAGCCCAACCCCCCCCTGGCTCCAGCCTCCTTTCAGGGAGTTGTAGAGAGCGATGAGGTCTCCCCTGAGCCTCCTCTTCTCCAGGCTGAACACCCCCAGCTCCCTCAGCCTCTCCTCACAGGACTTGTGCTGGATCCCTTCACCAGCCTGGTTGCCCTCCTTTGGACCTGCTCCAGGACCTCAATCTCCTTCCTGAACTGAGGGGCCCAGAACTGGACACAGGACTCGAGCTGTGGCCTCACCAGGGCTGAGTACAGGGGCAGAATCACTTCCCTGGACCTGCTGGCCACGCTGTTGCATCTTCTCTTTTTATTTCTAAATGGGAGATGCTTAGTTCTGGGTCAGAACCTCATGTTACTCAGGTCACATGAGAAGTCTGTGACTCTCCCACCCTCTCAACCCTCTTCATGCAGTTTTATCAAGGATCTCAAGCTTGGTGACTCATGCATAATAAAAACATTGCAATGTGACTGCAGTGAGCAAGTCTTTTGATGACAAAACACCCGACTAGAATTACCCCAGACAATACAAAGTCATGTACCATCAGACTGAGCCACTGGTACTCAGAATGGGCAGCTCTTTTGAGTGACATTAGAAAGCAGTCTGGCCTGGTGGTTCACACTTTGATCTCACATGCTTGGTTTCAGTTCCTGCTTCTGGTCCACTGTCTGACCTTGAGCAGACAGAGCATCTTTGCAGTGTTTTGCAGAAATATCAGGTCTGTGTGACTGAGTGGAAGCTAATTTTTAACGTAAAGCTGTTTAGTGTTCACTTCTTTTCTTGCTCTCTGAGCTTTTGAGACCTTTCAACTTAAACTTGATCAAGAATCTACTGAAATCAGGAGGAGTTCATGGTCTAATTTTCCATTATGTTTAAGAGGAGAGTCTTGTTGCAATAGCTGTCCTGAGGACTAGGTGCAACTAACTGATACTTTTTTTTCTTTCACCTTTTTTAAGAAGACAACACCTTTGGGACTGATTCCAATCATGGAACCAATTCAGGACCAGGATTTTGGACTGGATTAGGAGCAGGAGGCTTGCTAGGCTACTTGGCTGGCAGTCACAGGTAAAGTATGCATGCTATCAGATTTTAAGTATTTAAGCTTTCAGGGGGCATGCCATATACTGTGTTTACATTGTTGCTAAGCTTGCAGGCCTGTATTGTTTTAAGCTGTAAAATTCTACCTCTTGAACTATTTTGAGGAGCTATGTATAGCTTTAGCAGCAGAGACATTTTAAACTTGTTTCTGGGGAACAAGAATATGGAGGTCTGAGGTACTTTATTCTGTGTTAGCTGATTAGTCTGGCCTGGCACGATGGCCTGTGACTTTGAAATAAGCATTTATACAATCCATCTGAGGACTGCCTTAAAATACAGATATTAAGCATAAAATTATCTGTAGACAGGTCTCTTGTATCAATGTCAACTCTCCTAAAGTTTGGATGGCAGCTGCTTTTCTGTGCTAATCAGTGTGGTCAAATTAAGCAGCCTTTAATCTAGTCTCATCCTGGCCCATATATGGAAATCTGAGGGGGGAGGTTTTTCCAAAGGACTTGTAGTTCATAACATAAGCTGCATTCTGGAAAACCATAACAAAAACATCATTCAAAGGAAGTTTTAGTGCTGGGGTAAACATGTACTGGTCATATTTGCTACACACTTTTAAACAATCAAAATGAATTATTTTTAGATAAACAGGTTAAAGGGCACTGGTGCTGCCATTTTAGGCTTCTTTAGAGAACATGGGGTTCCTGCAGGGAATCTTGAGTTGCCCAAGCAGTTTCCTCTTGCTACAGCCTTTTCAGGGTAGGTAATGGAACAAAGAAATATTTTCTCTTGCATGGCTGGGACATAGGTGTTGCCAAAATGAATTTAGGTTTCAGATTTCAAATCTACTTTCTTGTCTGACAGAATCTAAGGTCAGAATTTCAGAGGGAAAAAATTCCTCGTTTGCAGCTTTTGGAACTGCTTATCCTAAAGAAAGAGGCTTAATTTCCTCTTGAAAGCCTAGAAATGTTTTTGTGATGACACTGGCCAGCTTTGAAACAAGTGCCTGCTTACAGTTTTCCCTCAAATGCCATCTCCTTCTTGTACAGAATGTTGATTTCTTAATTTTTCATGAAGGACACTAATGAAGGCTTCCTTCTACTCTCTTCCTCCCCAGAGCACAGCCACATTCCCCATATTACAATACCTGGGCAAATGCTACAGCTCCACCTCCAGCTGGTGAGCAGTCAAGCAATTCCACACAAGGTGGCAGTTCAGGAACAAGAACTGCTTCTGGTAAGGCAAAACACCTTTTAACCCTCCAAAGCTCCAGAGGTTTTGGTGAGCAAAAATCCACAGATGTTAGCTGAGGTTCAGCAAGCACTCATCCTTTTATTTTGACACTTTGTTGTATGCCTGCCTGTACCATGTCCCACGTTTCTGTTTGCTGTGGAAGTTGGGCATAAAACTCCCTTAGAGGTCTACAAAATGGGCATGGTACCACCAGTATTGGATTTGTCTTCATCTGGAAAGTGTATTTGTTCAAGTCTTTTCCCTTTTGATGCACACTACACATGCCCTTCTCTAGCAAGCATGCAGAAATATCTCTTCTTTTTGGAAAGCAGGTTGTCTGATCTGGAATAATAGAATATTTTTTCAGGCCAGTCAGCCCACAGTTGCTTGCTGTTCTGCTTTATGCAAATATGTTTAACTTATCTCACCTTCCACCCTTAACCTTTTTAGAACTAGAGACCCAAGTGGAAAGGCTGTGGTACAGCTGACACCTTTTTTTTTTTTTCTTTTCAGGCTTTGGGGGCACCAAAAGAAGATGAAATCCATGACATTATTACATCTGAATGATTGAAGAGAATCTTCCTGTATGCTAGCATTTTTTGTGTTAGTAGTAGGCTTCAGAAGTGGATGTGAGAAGTGTGAAGGACAAAGCAAAGAATTCATCTCTTTCCCTGTGGAAACCTGGACTCTCTCCTGTTTAGGGCATCACAGGTGCTGGAACATCCACTATTTCAAAACAGCAGCTTCTCTTAAGATACAAAATAAAATCGTCCTAAGAAGAATGCTATTACAGAGCCTATATATCTCTCTGTACTTGAGGGATTATAGCAATGGTTGCCTTACCAGATTTTCAAAACAACTAACTTATGTAACAAGCTTAAGTTTAATTTAAAGTGTGTGAGTTTATCCTTTTTTTGGTGGTCTAGTATTTGAAAGGTCTAGCATGGAATCCACCTGTTATCTAAGGGTGGTACACTGTGAAGCTACTGTTGTTTGTCTTTGTAAAACTTATGTGAACATTACTGTGAGTGTACTTCAGATACTCAGATGGGTATTGGAGCTCTTTTTCTTAGTGAAAGGAGCAAAACTGTATGTAGAGAGACTAATACAACATTTGTATCTGTGGTATGCAACTATTTGAGCCAAAAATTGCAGATTCAAGGATAGTTTATGTTGTATGGTTCATCCAAGTGGCTGTGCAAACCTGGAGGATTTTGTGAATAAGTTAGGAAGAAAATAATAACCCAAAATGAGGCGAGATGGTCCTTCTCTAATTTGGGCCTTTTTTTTTAACTCTGGAGGTTATTTAAATTCAGGTGTCTACAGCCACTTTGCCCACATTGAGGCCCCAGACTTTTCTTTTTATGGTAGATGTTAGCAATGCTGTGAAAACTTCCATTGAGACCAGTCTGTCCTACAGGCTGAGCTGCTGACAGTATCTCTAGAACGTAGCAGGCCATGAGACTAAGCAAAGAAAGGAATCTCTAATGGAATATAAACTTTCCTGAATATACTTTATAAAAACAAAGTGCTGTCACAGAGTGGGAGGCAAAGAGATGTTGCTTTGTTCTGTAGTGGCATCTGGGGCTCTGAAAAGTGTTGTGTAGTTCTTGTGTGATTAACTGTGCCCTGGGAGAGGCATTGTTGAAAAAAAAAAACCAAAAACAAAAACAACAAAACAAAACAGAGAAATTCCTCAGGATTGTACAGGGAAAAGGGAAGCATGAAAAATGGACTGCTTGACCACCAGGTCTTCTCCAGAGGCCATCCTAGCACAATTTAGAAGTGTGTGTGTGTGTGTGAGCAGCTTTTCTGGGCTGGCAGCACTCTGAGAAGAACAGCTTTCACCCTTGGGAAAATATTGTGTCCAGGAATTCATGTAAACTGTTATAGCACAAGCAAAGCACTCTTCTGCTGATCCAAGCTGCACCTTCTCAAGGAGATTTATCAGGCAACTTCAGCATTACTTATTAAAAGCAACTATGTCCATTTGTGAGTACAGGAATGGTTGGCTAAAATGGTAATGCCTGGGTTCAGTGTCTGGCTTAAGCAACAACAACAAAATATATTGAAATCTTTAAGAAGTCAAGAGAAGCTACAAATAAAAAATGTGTAGAGCTTGTGCTGAAAATGTGAACATCTTGATAAAATTGATAACTTTATTCTCAAGTAGTGGTTTGCTCCTCGGAGCAAATTTCAGGGAAATGCTGAAGAGTGTTGGCTTATTAGGAACTTTTACCTTTGATGAGCAAAAGTATATGACAAGTTGTCGCAGACAAAGGACGGGGAGACAGTTTGATGCAAACTAATTCCGTTTATTAGCACTTTTACATGCAATTATATACCTTTTTCTTATCCTCACACAACGTATGGAATTACCTAATTGGTTAGTTTAAGCTAGCATGTCACTACTTGATTGGCTACATGGCTATGGCTACATGGCTATTTGCCCTAACAAGGAGATGCTATAGATACGTCAAGCCAGGTAGATTTATTGTCACAACTTCTGTCTCTGGCTTCAATCACTTCTTCAGGTTATCTTATGCTGACCTTTACAGAACAGGGGGCTTTGTTACCAGGATGTCTGTGCTTATCTTTTTGGAGACAGAGGAGATGGTACGAGGCTGTGTTTACACAGAGCTCTGCCATGGCCTGTATGATAACCAGTTTGCTTTGACTGATTGCTCTGTGCACGCTGACTTCACATCCTCTGCACCCACATCTCCCCCCTTCTGTTGCACAAGAAAAACCTTAGAAATAGTTCTATCAAGCATTCGTTGAATACATTGAAAAAGACAAGGCAATAATAAAAGCAAAATCAGAATAACAATACCAGCATAGCAAAGAGTTTTAACTAAAGCTAAAAGCCATCCTTTAAGTCCCATATCATGAAGCCAGGTTGTGAAGACATCGTCGAGAGGAGTCACTTGTTGCTGAATCTTCTGTGTGTGTTTCTTTAACTGCATAATGCTGGCGTGGATACTTTCACTGTGATCAGAGAGATTCATACAACACATGCCTTCAAATTCCTGACAGCCATGACCCTGGGCTAGCAATAAGAAATCTATAGCAGCGCGATTTTGCAATAAAGCGTGGCGTAGACTATTCTGATCCATTAAAAGGTTATCTAAAATTTCAGTAGTAATATTTGCTTGCTTTTCAGCCCAGCATGCTAATCTAGCGAGGTTAGCAAGCGCATTTCCTGCGGCAGCACCAGGAATAAAGATAGCTAAAGCCGTTCTAGCTGCCCTACTTAAAAGCTCTACATTATCATCACACTCTGGTGTGAGGCCAATACTCCTTGTATTACGAGTATGATACATGGGGTTCGCAAGCTGCCTTAAATCAGCAAAGCGAGGTGCAAAAAGAGTCAATGAGCCTAAGTAGCAAGGTCCACCGACAACATTACGTGGAATGCCTTGCCATGCTCTATCACCACAGATCAGAAATACCCCGGGAGGCAAGGCCTTGGCAGTATCATTCACCCAAACAAGCTTAATGTTATCTTTGGGATTATGAGTTGTCCCTATTACTGGCATTCGCTCAGATCCATTGTACCCACAGTATCCAGATCCCAGTCTATATTCTCCAGATGTAGGACTGATGTCCGGCCAGGTATCAGGGTATGCCCTAGCAGCATACTTAGGACCAAAAACTATGCAAGTAGGTGTCCAATTTCCTGATACATTACCGACTGCCTGGGACCCTAATAGATTTAATTCTTGTGGATCCCAGGGGAGGGGCCTTTTTAGCCCCAAAATCAGTTCTGCTGAACAATTTCCAGCTGAAGGGCTTGCTTTGCAAGACTTAGTTGAAAAGTCAGCAAACAGAGAATCATTAAAACCTGGAATACCTATCAAACAGGTACGAAAAGGATCTGTAGCGGAGGCCATTGCAATACAGAACTCAGTGGTACCAGTTTCATTTGCCCATGTTACCCACATGTTTCGCCTAGGCGAGATATCTAATACAGCACAACAAGATACAAGCAATTGCAACATACAAAGACAGTTATATAGCATTTTGCGTGTGCTGTAAAATCTGTGCTATGTCTTCTGTTCTTTCGGCGGTCCTTCTCGGTACGGACGAATATTCCTTGCTGGAAACCACTTAGGTCCTGAGTCTGTAGAAACACAAGCATAACCCCTGCCCCAAGTGAGTAGGGGAAATGGACCTTCCGTTTTTCCGGATTCCAAATCCCGTACTAACACAGGGGGTCTCTCCTGGAATTTAAAAAGATGGTTACTTGCAAAGTGTTTTGTGATTGGCGGAGAATTGTCTGAAAAGCAATTCAAGAAATTAAGAGTGTAAATAGCTTTTTGCAATCTTTCTTCTGGTGTGCTTACCATACCAGTAGCTCCACCCTTCTGTTTTAGTAAAAGCGCTTTGAGCGTGTGATGCGAACGTTCCACAATTGATTGACCTGTTGGAGAATGGGGGATACCTGTAACATGTCGGATTCCCCACTCCGCAAAAAAGGTCTTTAACAACTGTGAAGAATAAGCAGGACCATTGTCTGTTTTGATAGTTTGAGGGACTCCCAGAGAGGCAAATGCTTTTAAAAAGTGTTTTTTGGCGTCTCTGGCCTTCTCTCCTGTGTGGCATGACGCATACATAGCCCCGGAGAAGGTGTCAATGGAAGAATGTATATATTTCAGACGACCGAATTCAGAAAAATGAGTAATATCTGATTGCCATAGCTCAAGGCTCTGAAGTCCCCTAGGGTTCACCCCTCCTGCTGAGGGTTGTAATGCAAATTGCTGACAGTCCGGGCAGGCCGATACGATATCAGCTGCCTGCTGTGAAGTTAGGCCAAATTGCCTTCTGAGCCCTTTAGCATTTGTATGAAAAAAGTTATGACTTAGGCGAGCCTGCTCGAAGCAGTTAGGTAGAGGGAGAACAGGCATTGTCAACAAATCTGCCGTTTTGTTTCCCTCAGCTACAAAGCCTGGTAAAGAGGTGTGAGATCTGATATGCATAACAAAAAAGGCGTGTTGCCGCTTGTTAATGAGATCAATTAGCGTTCTGAGCAAAGTATACAGTTGCAAATTGGAAATGTCCCTAAGTGCTGAGGCTTCTGCCCTTATTACTATACCTGCAACATACGCAGAGTCTGTAATAAGGTTAAAAGGTTGATCACTGAAAAGCGAAAAAGCTCTGGTCACAGCAGCTAGTTCTACAATCTGGGGAGAACCTGGATGAAAGGTAATATCAGATTGCCAATCTTGGGTTTCAGAATCTCTCCATACAATTACAGCCTTATGAGAGGTTCCTGAACCATCTGTGAAGAGGGTAATAGCTTGCAAAGGCACGTCACTTCTCTTTGGAACTTCTGCAAGAGAGAATGACAAATGAAAAAGCTTATGCGGAGGGAAATGATTTGAAAATTGTCCCGTGAAGTCCTGTACCGCAATCTGAAAAGAAAGGGAATTTTGTAAAAGGAAAGAAAGATACAAATCAGTAACAGGCATATAGATCGTAGAAAAGGATTTCCCAGAGAGGGTCAACAGTCGCTGTCTGGCTTTCATAATAATTTGAGAAAACATTTCTGGCCGCTGCAAAATAGTTTTAGAAGACTGGCTGGGTAAAAAAATCCACTCTAAGATCAACAAAGGATCTGTAAGTGTACTGTCCCATTGAAAAATCATGCCTGAATATTTTACATCATCTTCTAAAATTATCAATTGAAAAAGTAAGTCAGGATCCCATCGGGAGGCTTTTCGCTGTGCTATTGCATTACAAACAGATCGCAATGCTGTTTCTGCAGAGGGTGTTAGGCGTCTGGGTGCGAGCAAATTTGCATCCCCTTTTAAAAGATCAAACAGAGGGGCCAAATCAGAATTTGAGATGCCCAGAAGGGGTCGCAGCCAATTAATAGAGCCCAAAAGTTTTTGAGCATCATGCAGTGTAGCTATCTGAGTATTGATAGATAGTGTTTGCGGAATTATGGAATGATCAGTGATTTTCCACCCTAGATAATTCCAGGGAGCCTGCTTTTGAATTTTTTCTGGGGAAACTTTTAAACCTGCCTGTTCGATGACAGTTAGCACTGACTGAATTGCTTTTTGCAACTCACCCTCTGCGGGAGCAGCGATCAATAAGTCATCCATATAATGATACAACACTACAGTTGGAAACTCAAAACGCACGGGAGCCAATATTTTGGCCACATACCACTGGCAAATTGTTGGGCTGTTTTTCATGCCCTGAGGTAAAACCGTCCAATGGTAGCGTTTGAGGGGTTCTCCCATGTTAATGCTAGGCACAGAAAAGGCAAATTTAGGTGCATCATCTGGATGTAAAGGAATATCAAAAAAGCAATCTTTCAGATCAATTACAATCAGATTCCATTCCCTCGGGATCATTGTTGGTGACGGGAGGCCTGGTTGTAACGCTCCCATTGGCTCTAAAACAGCATTTACCTTTCTTAAATCATGTAATAGCCGCCAACCCCCTGATTTTTTCTGTATTACAAAGACTGGGGTATTCCACGGACTAAAAGTCGGGACTACATGTCCTTTTTTCAACTGAATTTGTACCAATTGTTCTAGGGCGTTAAGTTTTTCTTCTGACAAGGGCCACTGATTAACCCACACCGGGTCCTGTGTTTTCCAGGTCAATCGTGGGGTTTCACGCCCCTCATCAGTGACCCTCGCTAAAAAAGCGTTTCTAAATGCAATCCCCATTGTGACAGAACATCTCTTCCCCACAGATTCAATGGTACTGGTAATACAAAGGGTCGAACAGTAGCTACTCTGTTCTCGGGGCCAATAATTTGAATAATATCTTCACTCTGGTAGCTGTTACCTACCCCGCCTACCCCTGCTAATGGCTGTGCCGTGCAAGTCAATTTCCACTGGCGCGGCCATTTAGCTTGAGAAATTACGGTTACATCTGCCCCTGTATCAATGAGACCTGTTAAAACAATCTGTTGATTCCCCTTTTTAAGTTTACATTGTTTCAATGGTCTGTCCTTTGAGATCGTCTGCGTCCAGTAGATTTGCGGGCAGCCTGTGGACCCGAAAGCGCCCTGCCGTGCAGCATCTGAAGGAAAAAAGTTAGTGTTCAAGGGTAACAAAATCAATTGTGCTATTTTACTGTGAGCTGGTACCGTGCAGGGTGGCGCAGGCGTCCACGCCATTATCTTTATTTCTAGCGCGTCGTTGTCTATCACGCCAGGCAAAACGAAAAGACCACTAAAGGTAACTGACGACCGTCCTATAATAAGACCCATGGTCCCGGACGGAAGTGGTCCTTGGAACAAAGCGTCGATTAAGTGCACGGAGGAGTCAGTTAAAATTACTGTGTATTGGGTTGGCAGATCCAATCCGGCACTCCCTGCTGTTGCCCTTGTAATAACGGATTTATCTGCTGTTGCGCGTTGAGAGCTGGATATTGCTGCATCGGGGGTGTTTGATAAAGTTGTGGATTTTGTATCTGGTTTGATGAGCCTTGGTACGACAGAGGAATTTGTGTCTGAGCGCGGCTCCGCCCCGCGCTGTGTCGCCAGTTTCCCTGCGGCTGCAGCGGCCGCCCCTGGTCGTCAAATCTGGAACGGCACTGGCTTACCAGATGTCGCCCTTTTTTGCATTTACTACACACAGGGATATTTTGCGAATTTTTTTGTTTTCGACAGTTCTTTTTCAGATGACCGGCTTGGCCACATCCATAACACACTGGAGCACCTTTAATTCTCTGCCCTGGCGCTTGTAGCGCGGCAAAAGCAGCCGCTAAGGTTTCACTTTTAAAATCGGCAGTCCCGAAACGATTACAGGCTTCCATCATTTCTACCAGGGTAGGGTCGGATTTTGGCAGAGACTTAAGGAGTTTTTTACAATCGGCGTTAGCATTTTCCACAGCCAATTTAAGAAGCAGAATATTTCTGGCTTCGATATTATCGATCTGCTTTTCTAGTGCCTGTTGTAGTTTAGATACGAACTCCATATAGGGTTCTTTCGGCCCCTGCATAATGCTTGTGAAAGCTTTCTGCGGCTTGTTAGCATCTGGGATCCTTAAGAAAGCTCTCTTAGCCTCCTGGGTGGTATCTAGCAGAGAATTTCTTGGAATTTCTCGCGCCTGGGTGGCAGGATCAGTGAACTGCCCCGTTCCCATTAGGTGATCTACTGTTAAAGCCTGTTGCGCCTGGTTATTACCCGCAGCATATCGCTGGATAAGCTTTTCCACCCCGTGCCTCCAGTTAGACTCCCAGAGCACATATTGTGAGGGGTTTAGCAGCAAGCGGGCTAGTGTTTTCAAATCGTACGGCGTAAAGACATGACCTTCACAGACCGATTCCAGCAACCCCGCAAAATAGTGAGAACCCAGTCCGTTGTCCGCAGCTACTCTGCGCAGCTCTTTTGTAATGGAAAAATTGAGAGCCGTCCACTGGGGATCCCCCCTTGCTGGGTATATCACGGGAGCTACGAAGGGATTGTTCGTCCCGTATCGTCGCTGTGCAGGACGTGGGGGCACATTTATAGCAACAGCCATTTCAATTTCTCCCGCGTCTAGAGCCTGTTTTTTAATAGCAGCCCACATTGCACATGGGTCACATTCATCAGGAAACAAGTCCGGCTCCGTTTCCGGATCGTAAGGATCGGGCTCAAGCGGCTCCGCGCCTGGCGGCTTCGGCCGAGCGGCAGCAGCTCCGGTCCTGGCAGGGGGAGTGTCTGGCTGCTCTTTGCCCTCTGGTAGCGAGGGGGCGCTGGGAGCGACAGAAGGTGTTCCTTCTGGTCCAGATTCCTTCGCTTTCACCCCTTCAAATACTATGCGCCAGGAAGAAAGGAGCTTAAGTGCTTCCTGGTCCCCTTTCGTGCTCAGGTCCCATAAACGAACTCCCGCTCTATCCCATAGTTCAGATTCAAAGATGGTAACAGCAGTAACATCTGGGAATTTATCACGGACCCATTTTAAAATGAGCTTAAGCTCATGGCCCGATATTTCTTTCTGCTGCTTACGTAATAGTTCTTTCATAACTTTATAAACGTCCTTTTCCTCATGGGAACTCTGATTACCCATGATAACGTTTCTCCAAGCTCACCTGCCAAAACTCGAGGAGGTGCAATCGGGTGGCCACCCTTCCCAGACTTCTTTCAGTCTGAACTTGAAGTTCTTGGAGACTTCTGCGACCGGCTGCTTCTCCTGCAGAATCCTTCCCGAAATCACGTCGGGGTCACCATTTGTCGCAGACAAAGGACGGGGAGACAGTTTGATGCAAACTAATTCCGTTTATTAGCACTTTTACATGCAATTATATACCTTTTTCTTATCCTCACACAACGTATGGAATTACCTAATTGGTTAGTTTAAGCTAGCATGTCACTACTTGATTGGCTACATGGCTATGGCTACATGGCTATTTGCCCTAACAAGGAGATGCTATAGATACGTCAAGCCAGGTAGATTTATTGTCACAACTTCTGTCTCTGGCTTCAATCACTTCTTCAGGTTATCTTATGCTGACCTTTACAGAACAGGGGGCTTTGTTACCAGGATGTCTGTGCTTATCTTTTTGGAGACAGAGGAGATGGTACGAGGCTGTGTTTACACAGAGCTCTGCCATGGCCTGTATGATAACCAGTTTGCTTTGACTGATTGCTCTGTGCACGCTGACTTCACATCCTCTGCACCCACAACAAGTCTTTTATCTTTTTCACCAAATGTGTAAAAATAATGTATTTTAAATTGGGGAGGTTTTACTTACTTTTAAGGAGGGTTTACTTACTTTTACTTTACTTACTTTTTACTTACTTACTTATTCAGGTTGAAACTTGTCATAGTCAATACTCTTTGGAAACTAATTACATAACAATGAAACTGTATTTTTGCTAAGCAAGTAGTAGGGTAGTTTGAAGCTGAAGTTTGCTTTCAAATTATGATGCGCTGTGAAACGTTCTAGACAATGATTTTACTTTTATTCATTTTTTGCATGAAATGTGATTTGCTGCATAAACTGCATAAATTATCATAGTTTCTGAATCTGGTTATGGGGTATCTTTGCCTTTCCTTGTGATAAAGTAAATGCATATTGAGTATGTTTGTCTTTAAAGCACAATCTTGAAGTCTGCAGGGATGGCATTATATGTTTTTCAGGCTTGGCTGTATCTCCATACCAACTTCCCAGGAGTGTGGTAACATCCTTCATCCCCAGACACAGAGCTGGTCAGCTGTATGTTGTTACAACAAAATAAAATAATACTGGGAATAGTTATTGATTGGATATTCAATAGCAAAATACCAAACCATGTAAGGAAATGGAGGACTTCATGTAAATCAAGGTTTCACATCTGAATCTTCAGAAAAGTTCCAATGAAGGATGACAGTGAGAGTCCTGAATGACAAAAAGCTTGATGAATGCAGCTTAGAGCTCATACTTGAGAGAGACCTTGAGCTTCCTTCCTGAACATCTGATCTGGAAGGTCCTGGTCTTCCTTCTGACCCTGGGCAAGGTTTTGGCAGCATCTTCACAGCAATTTCATAGTTGCAAGGCATATGTAAATGCTTAAAACTATTAAATGCTGTTGTAGGAAAATTGCAGTTGTACTTGGCACCCAGGACTAGTTCTGTTTGTATTCTGACATGGGTTACATCCTCACACAAAGCTAAAGCTCATTACAAGAATGAGACTCCTGGTTTTACAGCTGACTTCCCCTGAAGCATGTGATGAAAGAAAAAAAAGATGCACAAGAGAATCTCTCTCTGTGCTGCTGTGTCTCATGACTCAGCTCCCAGGTCAGATCTTGGCTAGCTCTGCAGCCAATGCCACTTGCTCTTTTTTCTGGATGTGAGGTGTACCTTAGACTTCCCAGCAAGGTGACATGGTATGTTTTGGGGTTTTTTAATAAAAATATTTAATGATCATTTTATATCACTAAGGTCCAAGAGGGAAATTAAGCCATGTGGCACAGTTTCCAGGACTAGGATTTGTGCACAGAGAAATTGCTGGAAGAAAGTAGCAAACAATGTCTGTCTGCACCACCATCTAAAAGCTGAAAATGCAATATTTGTGCACACAGTTGTCTACCTAGCACCAATTGCAAGTGTTGTATTTCTTCCTCCTCAGTAAAGCAAATTTGGTTAGTTCTTAATATTTTCAGAATATCAAACTAGTGATTCTGGTACAGAAATAGCCCAGCTGCCTCCAAACTGAAGTATATGAGCAAAACCATAAAAACAAGAAAAGAAATATATCTCATGGAGAGGGTGTCTGTAGCAGCAGCCAATGCTGACATCTCATGCTCTCCTTCCATGCCTATTGGGGCAGTTCAGGGTTAAATGCTGTGTGGGAGAGGTTCCATATCACTCAGCATATTTTGCTGTAACCTCTGCAGCTGGTTCTCTTGCTTTCCCAATATCATCTCCCACTAAGGTTTTCACTTGCCAACATCTCTGTTGCTATTGCAACTCTGTTTTGCCAGCGCTACTGAAAATAATCAGAGGAGTCCCTTTGTGGCCTGTAGTTCTTACCTCCCACTGTCTTCCCTCTTCTAGTTCCCCCTGTTCCTGCTGAGTGTCAGTGTTTCTTCAGTGAAGTAGTGAGAAGCCCTTGCACAGAGGACATGAAGCTGGGAATGGCAGGAGTAGATTGAGATCATGTGAAGGGAGCAGACTGTCGGGCTGGGATTTGACCTTTGTGGGCAGGACGTCTGCAAAAAGAACTTTCAGCCTTCTGCCAGAATAGGGTATTTTTTTGAAGGGTGCAGCACTGGCAGCTGGAGACTGGAGCAGATTAAGGATCAGTGAACTGGCAGCATGGGGAAAACCTGAAAACATCCTCTCAATCCTGCCTTGGGACTACTACCAGTATAAGCAGGAAGCCAGCCTAGGCTGTGCTAGCTCACCAACTCCACAGACACACCTGGATTGACAGGAAGCTGAACATGAGCCAGCAGTGTGCCCAGGTGGCCAAGAAGGCCAATGGCATCCTGGCCTGGATCAGGAACAGCGTGGCCAGCAGGTCCAGGGAAGGGATTCTGCCCCTGTACTCAGCCCTGGTGAGGCCACAGCTCGAGTCCTGTGTCCAGTTCTGGGCCCCTCAGTTCAGGAAGAAGATTGAGGTCCTGGAGCAGGTCCAAAGGAGGGCAACCAGGCTGGTGAAGGGACTCCAGCACAAGTCCTGTGAGGAGAGGCTGAGGGAGCTGGGGGTGTTCAGCCTGGAGAAGAGGAGGCTCAGGGGAGACCTCATCGCTCTCTACAACTCCCTGAAAGGAGGCTGGAGCCAGGGGGGGTTGGGCTCTTTTCCCAGGCAACTATCAGCAAGACAAGAGGGCATGGACTTAAGTTGTGCCAGGGGAGGTTTAGGTTGGATATTAGGAAAAATTTCTTCAAGGAGAGGGTGATCAGACATTGGAATGGGCTGCCCAGGGAAGTAGTGGATTCTCCGTCCCTGGAGATATTTAAAAAGAGCCTGGATGTGGCACTCAGTGCCATGGGCTGGTAACCACAGCGGTAGTGGATCAAGGGTTGGACCTGATGATCTCTGAGGTTCCTTCCAACCCAGCCGATTCTATGATTCTATGATTGCAAATCCTGTGGGTAGATGTATGTTTAATGATATCAGATGTATTGGAAAATACAAGAAAGGGGACTTGGCCCTGCATCCATTTCTCTCCCACCATGTTGTATCTTGGAATGAACTGAGAATGGTAGCAAGCTGTGCTAGCCAAAGCCAGGCTCACAGGTATTGCCTTTGCCTGGGTATGTCTTGTCTGGTCACTCTTCTGACACAATAGCAGAAAATGCTGGGCAGCTCTAACAGCAGTTGTATCAGGGTTATTTTACTGGGCTTGTAAATTCCATCCTGCATCCCTAAAGAAGTCCTAAGGGCAACTCAGTGATACATATTGACAGGTTTTGCTCTGAGGACCATCTCAGCCCAATGCCTCAATTCAGTCTTCAAACTATCAACTGGTGGAGACAGATCACTGTCTGCTTATAGACCTGCCTCTCTGAGTTTCTGCACGTGGAAATTTTGCTGATTTTCTGGATTTGCCCTGATTTCCCTGCCTCTGAGACTCTTGTACTGCCCTTGCTCTTCAACTATGTTCAGATGGCATTGAACATCATCTTCTGAGACATGGCCTTGAGATCATCACCCTGAGCCCATGGTCCTGGCTATCCATCTTCTATGGGCCTCCTGTGCCCTTCGAATCAGCCTGTGGAGCTGTATTTACTGAGGCAGCAATCCAAAATATTTTTTACTGCTGAGTAATGGGAGTTACTCATGTCCCAGTCAACTCTTACAGTAATTTTCATGTCATGTAGCAGCTGTAAATGCATCATGTCTGCTATAATGGACAGAAGACAATTATGATTGAGGGGAAAAAAAAAGAAAGAAAAAGTTTAATGAATGCAGAGAGATTGTTGAGGTGGAACAACTTTGCAGAACTGACCTTCACACTGGGAATACTTTATCAGCATTCTTTTCCCAGGAGGAGGAGGAGTACATTCTTATTGTTGTGGATTAGAATAAAACCACTAGTGCTTTCTGCACTACTACAACAAGTGTGGGAGACTGAGAACAGGTTTGGTGTTCAGCAGAGCCAGACCTATTTGGGGTTCTTCCTAGTGTGATCCAGAGCTTGCAAAGAACTGGTAGCAGTAACAGTGAAGTTGGATCAGTGCAGAAATTCATGTGGCTGCAGGAGGCAGAAACAAACTGATCTGCACTGGTTCTGACACTGAGGTCAAAGTCAAGCTTGATGTATGCTGGAACAGCTCAGAAAGTTGTTCCTGTCTTTCCTTTTCAGTCAGTGAGATCCTGTACCAACTGTCCTGTGCTGCTGACACCTGCTGTCAGCAGGAAAAGTGCTCTTCTCCTTAGGTAGGCAAATCCAATGTCTTCATCATGATTATTGGAGAACTGGCCAGCCCCCCACAGTGCAGTGATTCTCTCTTGAGAAGCTTGGCTGGTTAATTCTGCATGCTCTCCTTAGTAACAGGTGGAAGGATTTATTTCCTTTTTAACAGGGAGCTGGGGACTAGGCTGTAACTAAGTGAATGTATATAGAGCCAAAACTGCAAACATGAGGGATGAGAGGAAGACCACACTTGAAACAAGTTTTACCCAAGATAGTAATATATTCTCTTTAGTGCACCTGATGCAGCTGCTAAAGAGAAGTTAAGGTCTGGACATCTTTGGAGTTTTACACCACTAAGCTGCTTTGGGCATAACTGAGAACTTTGTGCTGCAGCAGAGAGAGAAGCACAAGGTGAGCCATCTCCAACAGCATTCAGCCTGAGAAGAGCAGGAAAGACACAGGTGTCCTAAACAGGAACCAGTGAGTGTTTGTAGCCTGAACCTGCTGCTGAGGCATCTCTTCCTCTCCAGTCTTTGTTTGCTCAAGCACCTGAGAGGCTTTAATGAGCAAGGAGTGCTACCACACAGCCTCAGCTTGGCAGACCTCCAAGCCAAGAGGCTGTAGGTGGGGAAGCACTGTATTTGGTGACCTTTGGACAGCACGGCAGGAGAGGCCTGGGAAGACAGCTGAGATGTGGGAATGTCTCATTCTCAAACAGCAAATCAAGCAGTTGGGCTGATTCCAACGGGATGAGGTTCAACACAGCCAAGTGCCGGGTCCTGCACTTTGGGCACAACAACCCCATGGGGAGCTCCAGGCTGGGCACAGAGTGGCTGAGAGCAGCCAGGCAGAGAGGGACCTGGGAGTCTGGATTGACAGGAAGCTGAACAGGAGCCAGCAGTGTGCCCAGGTGGCCAAGAAGGCCAATGGCATCCTGGCCTGGATCAGGAACAGCGTGGCCAGCAGGTCCAGGGAAGTGATTCTGCCCCTGTACTCAGCCCTGGTGAGGCCACAGCTCGAGTCCTGTGTCCAGTTCTGGGCCCCTCAGTTCAGGAAGGAGATTGAGGTGCTGGAGCAGGTCCAAAGGAGGGCAACCAGGCTGGTGAAGGGATCCAGCACAAGTCCTGTGAGGAGAGGCTGAGGGAGCTGGGGGTGTTCAGCCTGGAGAAGAGGAGGCTCAGGGGAGACCTCATCGCTCTCTACAACTCCCTGAAAGGAGGCTGGAGCCAGGGGGGGGTTGGGCTCTTTTCCCAGGCAACTATCAGCAAGACAAGAGGACATGGTTTTAAGTTGTGCCAGGGGAAGTTTAGGTTGAATATTAGAAAGAATTTCTTCACGGAGAGGGTGGTCAGGCATTGGAATGGACTTTCCAGTGAAGTGGTGGATTCTCCGTCCCTGGAGATACTTAAAAAGAGACTGGATGTGGCACTCAGTGCCATGGTCTAGCAACTGCAGCAGTGGGTCAAGGGTTGGACATGATGATCTCTGAGGTCCCTTCCAACCCAGACAGTTCTATGATTCTATGAAGAGCAAGGGATGGTCAGCAACAGAGATCTTGGAAAACTGTGTAAGATGCTCTGGTGAAGCCTGCCTTATGCTCTGTGGTTGCTAAAGGAGCTACACCCCCCAGTCTGCATGTGGCTTATAAGGACACTGTATACATCCAGCTGCCAGGCCAGGGCATCCCTGCTCTTCTCTTCCTCTCCTCACAAAGGTATGGCCTAGACATACATTTTAACACTCTCACCAGGTCAGAGATACATCCACCTCAAAATACACTCCCTAGGTGAATCAGTTAAGCTATTACTGAGAACTAGCAGTTTGGGACTTTCTTTTTTTGGCTTCCTGTTCAGAGGGAAAAAAAAAAAAACAAACAAACAACAAAACCCAAACACCCAACACAATAGAAAAGTCATTTTCTCTGCACAGAGCATGGAATTTTCTATATTTAAAAGAAATGTTAGGCCTCGCTTAAATCTGGGCGCTGGCCAGTATTGTACTGGTGTGGCTGCATCAGTGAAACCTCTCTTGAAACTGCTGCAGCCCCATGGCTTACCCTGAGAACAGTGAGACAAAAAACACCCCCAGGGGCTTTGCCCAGACGGTAAATGGATGTCCCGCCCCGTACGGCTTTCTCGGCACCGAAAACCACAGCGTCACCAAGAGTTTAGGATTTGGAAACACTTGTAAAACTCCAGGAAAGTTTGCAGGGAGTGTGCCTGGGAAAATACTTGTACACTTCACTGATCCTCAGGGATTACTTCAGGCTGGTGAAATGCTGTTTCTGTTGACTGAACAATTACTGGAGGTGAAGTGGAAACACAGTTTATGTTTATTTAAACTATTTTTTTTAATTATTTTGGGTTTTTGGGTTTGTTGTTTGTTTTTTTTTTACTCCAGTATAGTTGCAGTGCTGCAAGCAGCAAAACTTGGAGAGCTGGGCTGCAGTGAACAGTGACTTAATACAATGAGATTGCATCCTCATGTCTGCTGGAAGAAAACCTCTGCACCAAAACAAGTGGCAAAGATGCTTTTACTGCATCTGCACATAACGCTGGAGGTATCTCAGTATCCCTGCATGATTTAGGGGACCCTCCCCTCACTACTGTCCAATCTCTGACCCATTTTGTCCCTAGCACTGGAAAGGCAGAGCTCTTTCAGGGGGTCATACTCACAGTTAAATATTGCCTGGCTGTCAGAGGACAAGTTTGTACTGCAGCAGGCAGCCAGCACAAGCTCCTCTGCTGGGCAGGATGTGGCCAAGATTCAGTGAAGGAGGGAAGGGAGGAAGAAAGCATCCGATTTAAGATGGGATGAACATCCCGAAGGGGTTTGGCTGAGTGACACTTCAAAGTCTGCAGGCACAGGACAGCTGGTGAGAAGCAGGATTGTGAGTTAAACACAGAGGTGTTTGGGAAAGTTAGGTGGAATTTCTGAGCCTGACGTGAATAAGCCAGACCCTTCCCAGCAGGGGAGTTATTGAGAGCAGACATGCAGCCTGGAGTTTGACTTGCTGAGAATGAAGGAGAAACCAAGGGAGAGAACCCATGGTCAGCTAAGTCCCACGGTGCAACCCCATGTTCTTTCTAAAGAAAGCCTTCTTCCTCCCTTATTCTTCCTCTTACTCAGTAATTGCCCATTACATCCTTTCTGCTCCCCACATACTCCCTGTCGCTGTCAATTAGCCAGCAGCAAAGTGCAGAGTGCTGATGCTTTAAGAAACAACTGCTCACCCAGAGAAATCCTGTCAAACACCAGACACCCCATTATTCCCTAACCTGCCCTCATGCAAGACAAAAGCTGTCCTGCTCCAAATCTGCTTACACCAGTGCAAACTCCCCTGCTCCCACAGGAGAAAAGCTCCTAATGAAAACAGTTCCAGGCATTGCAGCTGCACCCCTGTTTAGGCTGTGGCACTGTAACCCCGAGTACAACCTTACCCTCCCCTCCAGTTACTCAGGCAACTTTATTTGTCTAGTTTAGAAGCCAGGAACTGCCCTGACACCTGACTGCACATCCGACAGCTGCAAATTTGAGAGCAGATTTTCCACAGTACTCAGTACCTACCGGCTCTTCCTTCAGTGGCCCAAAATAATCCGAAATATTAAGATCCCACATGAATGGGAACTGCATTAAGCACAAAATTAACGGCTCAGAGCATCTTGAAACCAATGATACCCGACAGGATGTCTTTGTGCCACGTTTCTGCTTGGAGGCAGATGGCTGTCAGGGCCTGCAGTGGCATCAGGAACCCTGGATTTACTGCTCAGTAAAACCACAGCCACAGCGGTTGGCAACAGGTGTACACTGGGAGTCAAAAGATGTTTTGAGAAAAATGTGTAAAAATAAGCACAAATATTAAGCCCGATTGCTTGGAGAAAAATACCAAGTGAGCAGAAAAATTACTGTCAATAAGTATGTATCTGAAGAATCTTTGCCTTATTTGTGTTATTTTGTACTGTATGAAATGATGGCTTCACTGAAGTTTGCCCCTTCACAGTACCCACTGCTATCCAAGCAGGTAGCAAAAGCACAACAAATGCAATCTATTCTGTGTGCTTTCCTATAAAAGCTAATAATAAGTAGCTAAGTCTGGATAACCATCTCTAAACTGATAGTCTTACAAATTGACCCTGCATTACATTAATTTTTAGGCACAAGAGCCAACACAGCATTTCCACTGATGCTGCAAGGTGGGATAAGCCAATGCTGCTGACCAAACAGGAGCTTTATGGAGAGGTGGTTTTAATAAGAGTTTTTTCACTGATCCTGTTTACCAAACAGATAGAGAAACCTTCATGTTGGAAGGAGGAAGGAGATGCCACGGTGGAATCGCTACAGGTCAGAGAATTTTACAATCTGAAAAAAAGCAATTTATTACATTCCTGTCATCATGAGACCTGCATATTCTGAAAGCTACAGGAAGAGCTTTTTCTTTAAAGCCAGAATTTCTGAAATGCAACTAATGCTGCATAGGGCTTTTTTAACTCAGGCAGCAATGCTTTTTCTCCACTAGCACCAAAAGAGAGTCCTCTCAAAACACAAGACTGCAAAGGGAATACATCCTGTGATGCTCTGAACAGCTTTTTTAGAAGTTCAATAGCCTACATTGCATTTTTAAAGCAAGAGTTTGGAGCGTTTATTTTTCTGGTAGTGAAGCAATTAATATTTAAGGTTTTTTTAGAACACTAGAACCATAAACACATTCATTTTTACTTGATTAACATAGACAAAGCAATCTGACATACTTACAGGGTACAAAAGTTGTGAAATCTGGTTGGACTGGTTTCTGAAAAAGGAGAAAGATCTCTGTTGAAGTGATCAGCATTAAAGTAGTATTAAGATAACATTAATAGAGGTGCTTTCAGAGGAGCCTAAGCAATCTGGTCATTAAAACAAACAAGCAAACAAAATCCCAAATAAAACAAGCAAAGCAATAGATGAGGAAAAGCAAGGCAGTGAAATACTTCCAGGGAATTAACTGGAAAAGGCACTTAAGTCAAATCCAATTGTGAAATTATACACAAAGGAAAGAACCTAAGTTCCCTTAGGAACTTCGAGTCATCTAAAATGCTTTAACAGTTCTAAACGCAATGACTTTATTTTTATAACAGATGGATGTTAATATTGAAGTATGCTTTCTATTTCAAATCCAGTTTCAGCTCCCTGTTCCCCAGATCATCCAGCATGGAAACAATCTGTCTTAGCATTAACGTCAAGTTTCTTGTTTTGGCAGAAGTTTTTATTTACCATTGCATTTTTTGTGCAGACATTACGGGCTTTGATGTGGATAATTTCTTTCAGGATACATACTCACTGCAGATTTATCTACATTCAAGCTGCTCGGAAGGATCCCAACCACAAAATAATTGCTGTAGCCACTTCCGTATGCTGCTAAGATTTCTTGGGGTGTGCAAATGGTATCTTTATTTTTCTTTTGGAAAAGAACTGGAGAACTAACAGCACTTGACTGCTGGAGCAGTGATGGAGTGGTGTAACTTGAGTTTTAACCTATAAATCTGATGGGGCAGCCACTAGAGTTAAGAGGGTTTGTGAATGGCTCAGACTTGACTTAGGGGCAATGCTCAACTTAGGACTCAAAGGAGCTTTTCACCAGGGAACGCATCTTTTGTGTTGGGCTGGGATAAGAAGAGCACTGAGCAAAGAGCTCTCTGCCAGTAAGGCAAATTCTTCAGGAAGAGGGGAAGGCAATGGTGATGTTGAAACCACTTATGGATACTGGACTGAAAGTTGGGTAAGATTTTTCAAAGCCAATTAGTCTGAGCCAGTTGTATCTGTATATTTTGGAAGGGCAAAGCTTTGATGTCTGTCCTCTCATGTGCTCAAGTTCCTCTGCCTGAAGAGCAGCTGGGAGCTGTGGCTGGTGTTGATACCAGAGCACGGCTGTGGTTGAAGAACCCATCACTGAACTTGGGGAAATTATCCCAGGAGCAGCGGAGCAGGAGGGAAGAAACACAGAAGTTGCAAGAGTGTGATGTTTTGGCAAGTGGGCCCAGGTTAAGGTTTTAGGGCGCCCTTTTTCAAATGAAGTTATAATGCATCATATAAAAACATACATAAATCCACACCATAACATACTTGCGTGATACAGGTCCTCTTCTGGATGAAGAAAATTGCAGGCAGGTATATATGGAGGCTAAGGAAAGGAGCTTGCCCTTGGCAACCATAAATACCTAAGTAGAAATTTGGGCCAGATGGGAAGATTTGCAAGCACAGATGGCATTTCTGCAACTGCTGATGGATGACTCTTTGAAAGACAAAAATATATATACAGTGAAGAATCCCTTCTGGAAATGTAAATTGTAAAAGGTGTTTACAGATTTTCCAAAAGAGGTGGAACATGTCAAAGCTCCTTTAAAACAATTTAGAAAATGAAGCCTTATTGAAAGTTAGGAAACTTCCACTCTGTAGGGCTGGGAATGTGATTGCTCACCATCTGCTTCTGTATCATCACACAGTGGGCTGAGTAATTCTATCTCAGTGTTGAGATACAAACTAAACAGGACCGTATCAGGAATGCTCGTTAAGATTCCCCATTTAAATATCCAACAAAGCATTTTTACACTCCAACAGTTCCTGACATAGTCTGAATTTTACACTTATTTTTGTACCTAGGGAAAAAAAAATCCTTACTTGCCTCAGCTGTGGAGAAGTTTCAGCTCCGGCAGCAGACAGAGGCTGCCCCATCTCTGGTGGTGCAGCCAAACTTGTTTTGAAGCTGTCTGGGTGAAACAAAGAGAGGGGGTTTTGCAGCCTCCAGGTGATGAAGTATTTGCCTCCTGCTGAAAGGCTGGCGATTTACAAATGGTCCTGAAGAATTCCAGGGCCAAGGTGACTTTTCAGATAGAGTCGAGGAGCAGGGCGAATGCCCAGAAGTTTAAGAACTAGAATTTAAGATCGGAATCTATCCTTGGCCGAACCAGGACCGTCCTTGAACTCCTGGTTGTAGGAAGCTCCCACGGTAAGTGAGCGCAGGGCCAGGGTTGGGGCTTTCCCTACTTTGGGAACAAAGAGGGATGGCTATGGAGGTTTGGGAGTGCTTGAGGCGCTTCACAAAATTTTAAGGGCAGCTGGGGAAGCGCTGAGCCGCCCGGCCTCCGCCACTGCACAACGCGATGCCACGGGCAGAACCGCGCGTGGGTCGATTGGACAGTACCGCCCCGGGCCGGGACAAAGGCGAGCAGGGCAGCGGGTCCGGGAAAAGCGACGGTACCGGGCAGGGTCAGTCCACCGGCTGCCGCTCCTGGCCCTGCGGACCAGGAATCTCCTTGGCCGGAGGCCACGAAGGACACCGGGAGGTGAGGGGGGCTCCGCCCTGCCAGGCCCCTTCCCCCGTGTCACCCCCCCCCTCCCGCCGCCGCCGCACCCCCGTTTCCCCCGCCACGCCCCGCTCCCGCCTCACCCCATCGGCTCCTCCCGCATCGCCCCTTGGTCAGGCCCCGTCCTTCCCTCCCGCTTCCCCCCCTCCCCTCTCCTCCTCACAGCAGCCGGGCCCGGGGCGGTGCGGGGCGGTGCGGGGCGGGGCCGCCGCTGCGCGCTGTGTGTTGGAATGCGCGGTGCCTCCCGCCGCGCCGCCGCCAGCCTTGCCGACCCGCCTCGCGCGCGCCCGGCCCCGCGCGCACCGCCCCGCACCGCCCCGCGCCGCCCCGCAGCAGCCGCGCGGCCGGGGGGCCCCGCGTCGCCGGTGAGTGCGGGGGTGGCCGGCGAGGGGGGGGGAAAAAAAAAGGGGCGAGGAGGGGGGGAGGGTAAGGGGAGCCGGGAGAGCCGGGCCGGGCGAAAGGCGCTGTCCAGGGCTGATCTGCGGCCGCGGGCGGGCGGGCGGACGGGCGGGGGCGGCCGGGCCCGGCCGGGCCGAAGCGGGGGGGGCGATCAGCACCACGGCTAAGGAGCCGCTACCGCCGTCTGTGCCGCGCCGGCCGCGGGGGCGCTCGCCGAGCCCCGCCGCCGCCGGAAGGCGATGCCGCCGCCGGGCGCAGCCCCAGGCCGCGGGCCCGGGCGGAGGCCCGGAACGGCGCTCGCCCTGCCGTCGCCGGGCACCGAGTAGGCGCGGCCGTCGTAACTTTGCCTGTACCGAGCCTCTTCCCCTACCCAGCGCCCGAGCACCGGGGCCGCTGCCCTGCCCGCCGAGGGGGGAGAGGTGGAAGCCGAGCCGTCGCTTCGCCTCCCGTCCCTGCGGGCCGGCGACAGGGGGGGCGGCGGGCGGCCGTGTCCCTCCAGGCCCCCCCGGTGGCGGTGGGCGAGCCGGGGCTGGGGGCTGCGGCGGGGCGGCGCGGGGAGGGCCGCTTTGTGTGGGCAGGCAGAAAATGGCCGCATGCCTGGCAGGGAGGGAGGGAGGGCGGCGGCGGGGGCACGGCCCGGCCGGCTCCCCCGGCTGCCTCCCCCGGCGGATGTGTGCCGGGCCGCGGAGGGGGCGGCGGCGGCGGCGGCGGCCGGGTCGAGCCGCCCCCTTTTGTTGGCCGCCTGGGTCCCGGCGGGATCCCTCGGGCAGCCAGCAGCCGGGCGGGGGCCCTTAGCGGGGACCGGCGGCCTCAGCACCCACCCGGGGGCGCCTGCGCCTCCCCCGGTGTCTGACATGGCGGCCCTCGCCGCAGCCGTTGGGTCCCGGCGGCCCCCGTGGGAGCGGGCAGCGCTGCGGCCCGGCCCGTGGGACCTCCCCTGCCAGTGCCCCCCCTCCGGGCTGCACAGGGTGGGATCCTGAACCACGCATAGGGCGGAACCCATCATCCCTCTGGGGAGCGGACAGGAGCCCCCCTGTTTCCCCCCGAAGTGGTGAAGAGTCCGGCACCGGGTTCTGCCTCCTGCTGCCCCCGGGCCTCAGGCGACAGGTTTAATTTTTATTCCAAGGTGTTAGCCGGAGGGCTGCTTGGACAGCAGGAACTAGCAGGGGCTCTTCTGGAACTCTGTTGCTTACAGGTGATTCTTTTCTGTTCTGACAGAATTGGTGCCATGGCAACTCAAGTGCTGGGACAGTCTGGTGGGAACAGCCTCTTTCCTGGCAGTGCTAATATCGGTGTGGCATTGTCCAATGACATGTATGACTTACACGACCTTTCTAAGGCTGAGCTGGCAGCTCCTCAGCTTATCATGTTGGCAAATGTGGCCTTGACGGGAGAAGTCAGTGGCAACTGCTGCGATTACCTGGTTGGAGAAGAGAGGCAGATGGCAGAACTGACAACGGTGGGGGACAACAACTTCTCAGACAGCGAAGGAGAGGGTATGGAAGATACCCAGGCTGCAGAGAGTGACCACGAGACGCCTGAAAATGTGGAATTAAGCTCTCTTGAAGTTCCTCAAGCGGAAACCCAAGATGCAGCTGCTTGCCCCTCTCCTAAGGCTCCCAGTGTGGACAAAGATAGCCCATTGGAAGCACCAGCTACTCCAGAAAACACAGAGGACAAGTCCAAGAGCTTGAAGAGCAAGCCGTTTCGTTGTAAGCCTTGCCAGTACGAGGCAGAGTGTGAAGAGGAGTTTGTGCATCATATCAGAGTTCACAGTGCTCAGAAATTCTTTGTGGAAGAAAATGCAGAAAAGCAAGCCCAGGTGAAGGAGTCTGATTCTTTCGTTGCAGAAGAGGTGGATTTCTCTAAGGGCCCGATCCGTTGTGACCGTTGTGGCTATAACACTAACAGATACGATCACTATCTGGCTCACTTGAAGCACCACAACAAAGCAGGGGAAAATGAGAGAGTCTACAAGTGTACTATATGCACTTATACTACTGTCAGTGAATATCACTGGAAGAAACACCTAAGAAATCATTTTCCCAGGAAAGTCTATTCCTGCTCACAATGTTCCTATTTTTCAGACAGGAAGAACAACTATATTCAACATATTCGAACTCACACAGGTAAGTCTTCAATCTTTTTCTGATTCAAGCATGGTTAGAGTACTGGGAAACTGTGAGGAGTTAAGCAATCATCTATTCACTGTTTGTTCCATGCCACTAAAGTTCTGTGCTGTCTTGGTGCTACCAGCTTGTAGCCCGGTGGATGTATGAATCTGGTTTGAGCTCCAGTCTGTAGTCCTAGAGGACTAAGAAAGGCTGTCAGTGTCAGGGGCCCACGAGGAGATGAAGCACATCCTGTTCAGTAATTTTAAGCTACTTTTTTTAAGAAGGCGTGACAAAGTGTGCTTGTGATGATTGTCAGGGTCTGCAGCATAAAAGCCTGATGTACTGTAAAAACAAAACAGATGGGTTGAAAAAAGGTGCCTAAGTCAGTAGCTTTGAAAATTACACCTTCAGACTGAGCTGAGCCTTGACTAAGTGGTAATTGTAGTGAAGAAAGAGATGAAACACACATGCACAGGAGCCTTCCAGCACCTACAAGGTCAGAGGAGGAGTTGTGTTTCCAGTGAATGAATTCCTGTTACTGTACAGGGGCCTCATTTTTGCTAAGGTCTGTCTGCATCCCTGCAGTAGCCAGCAGCAGACACATACTTCTGTTAGCCTGCAGGAAGCCCTCCTGGGAGTCTGTGGCCTGATTTCCTGTCTTCTCCTGTTTGTAATATCAAGGATGAGGCCCCTTTCTACTCTGGTTTATACCAAGCGGAATCAGAGCCCTCAGTGCTGCTGCCATCCTGTGAGCTGGGGTGCAGGTGATCTGGGAAACTCCTCACCAGCCTTTCAGACGGCAGCTCAGCCAAAACTCCTTTCCAGCCCAGGGCCAAAACCGGCAAGGTGTTATCTACAGTCACCTCAGCTCTTTGGGCAGCGAGGTACAGCTGCTTTGACTCCTGATCCTTTCCGAGAGAGCAGGAAGGCAGCACAGACCTTTCCTGCTGCTTCTCAGGAGCTTTTCTTTCCACTTTGTCAGGGCTTTCAGAGGAGAGGGCTGACTTCTTACTAAACCATCTTCTAGCGTGCTGTCCTGACTCGGTTCCCCGTTGTTGTAAGCTGTGGTGTCTGAGGTCTGTCTCCTTTGAAGTCGTGTTTTGTCACAGCAGTGACACGAATGGTCTGGAGGCTTCGGTTGTCTGCAGCTGTCTGGAAGGGGAGGGCTGGGGACGGGCCTGAGCTCAGGGTGACAAAGTTTGTGTTCCCCAGCATGCTTTACCATCTGCTTTGAAGGGGTTCGAAGGATCTGCTGGGATTTTTAGTGCGTCAGGACATATTCTTCCTTACTTCTTACTGCAGGGGGGCTGGACTAGGTGACCTTTAGAGGTCCCTTCCAACCCAAATCATTCTATTCTGTGATTCTTAACAATAGCCTCATGCTGTTGTTTAGAGGATACCATCAGTTTAAAAATCAGTCCTGTCTAAATATTTTTTTCCTAAACAAGTAAACAGAGATTATTGTGAGAGGTTTTAGGAAAGTGGTGTAGTTAATCCTCCAGTTTGTTTTCTTTTTGTGGGTTGTGGGAGATTAACAGGAAAGAAAACAGGTAAAAATGACAAAATAATAGGAGAGAAACTAAATAAATCATCCAGGGAGCTCATGGCCAAATGTGAACCCATGCTGTAATGCCTGTCTGTTTTTCATTTGTCTTGACTTTGAATTAATTCTGGCTTGTTTGTACATGACATTAGGTCCCCCCTCTGATCTCTGAAAGCTCTTGTTGAGTTTCACAGGAACTAGCTACGAAAGCATGTTTGCTGAGGAAGCTCTCTGTTATCACTGCATTTGACCAATTTACCCGTGAAGTGTGTTAACATTAAAAAAAAAAAACCACAACAAAATCAAGCATGTTAAACAATGTAGGATAATGTCCAGTTCTTCTTTTTCTCTTTTAAATACAACGATGCAGTCAAGGTTTCTGGCTGTTTGGTTTGTCATGCCATTTCACTACTTTCAGTATGCTGAAATGAATAACTGTTATTAAGATTTCAGCATTTTTAGTCCACCCTGGTAATTGTTTCTTTGTTAGATCTTTACTAAAAAGTTAAGGTCTTTCAGCCAGTCCACTCTTGGTAAAAATCTTTCATATATATGAAATATGTTAGTAGACTGATTAAGGAATGTGCCTTGCTTCCAGCAAAATCGATTTTGTGAGGGAGAGTGCTGAAGCTAAAGAAAGTTTTAGAAGAATTAGTAAGCTACTGGTAGGTGTATTTATTTACCAGGCTAAAAGTTTCTGCTGGTATTAATGTGAAATCCATTGCTTTAAAAAAACCCACAAAGACACAGTGCACAAAACCCTAAACAAACAAGGCCTCCCTCCCAAAAAACAGAAAAAACATCTACAGATACTTTATGATCAAAAGTATTTGAAGGCTGTTAAGGTAACAGTGCTGAATTAATAAAAACCACCTGAGTTATACTCAGTTGTCTTTGGATTATAGTTTTAATTTAAAACATAAGGAAAATATTTGTTGGAGGAAAGTTGAGATATAGGCATATTTTAATCTCTTCCTATTTTATGCATTTGGAAAGTGAACAAGAAAGCTGACATTGTTTGTTTAGTTTCCAGATTGCTACAGGTTAAGTAATTTTGTCCAGATAGTTTTCTTTCTCTCCTAATTTTTGTACTTCACCTGACTTTTTCTGTGTGGGAAAACACCTCCTTGCAGATAACAGGATCCTGCTGTGCTTGGGCCAGGCAAGTTGCTGAAGCTCCCATTCTGTACCGAGTGCAGTTTCAGAGGATCAAATACTCTGCTGCAGCTGCTGTGAGAAGGGCAGTCTCAGTCAGTTTTCTTCCCCTATCCTGGAACTGGTTTGATTCATCTCACTAAAATGGCAGTAAAATACTCTTGTCCTCTTCCCTGTGTTGGATTTCTGCGGGCTACTGAACTGAATCGACTTACCAAGGACACATATACATGCCAGAGCACATGGCCAGGGGCTGGGAAGGCAGCTGCATGCATGTACCTTGCATGGTGGGAGAAATACCTGTCCCCTGCATGTTTGGGGACCACGGGAAGGCAGGCAGGCAGGCAGAGGTAATCTGTTTGCATCCGGGTTGGAAAGAACCCGCCCTGTACTGGGAAATAGCTTGCAGCTTGCGACAGGGGTTTTGTGGCAGGCTGCTGACAAACATGGAGAGCCTTGGGCAGAGGGGTGGTTTAAGGACCCTGCAGATACTGATAAACCTGGGATAGCTGAGAGACTCCCTGCTGCCCAGGAAGGGTGGCTGGAGATGCTCAGAGCCGACCTGCTCTTGTGGTAGAAAGACCCTTTGTCTCAGGGACAGATACACCTGGATGTGTTTGAGCTCATTAGACATGTTAGATCAAGTTTTGACTTGATTTGTACCATCAAGTATCCACACTGCTGATCTTGGAACGGTACTACATGCAAGACAGGGCAGCATTGTTCTCATTTTTTTCCGTTTTACTTGTTAGAAGCAATTTCTAGAAAACTTGATTGAAAATCATCTGCAGTGCTATATAACGAAGACATTTACTTCAGGCAGTTGGAGTGTTCAGTGCCTAGCTTTGGGCTGTCTTTTGGTTTTTTAGATTTTGGTTGTCATAGGACATCTGACACTGTGGGAAGCTTGATGGAATCAGTTTTGTTTCAAGCACACAAAACTTTTACATTACAAGAAAAGCTATTTTAATGAGGTGATCTTGGTCATTGATGTCAGTCGTCCAGGTCATTTGCATAGCCTGCTTAAGCTTTTGCTAAGCTGGGGCTTATTCTTCAAGTGTCTTGTGCAGAGGGTTTTCTGGTGGCTTGTTTGCATATAATGAGCTTTTAAAATTACAATAAAAAACCCTTTGGGGGATAACATTTTGTAAAACAGCCCTTACAGTGTAGTCATGTATTGAATTCTTAAGTGGCAATAAGACATTTTAAATTAGTTGCATTTGTCATTCTTTAAATCTAGTACGTCTTGTTTCTGTGCCCTATAGTGAAAGAAAACCTTTTCCACATTCCTAACATTGTAGGTAACTTTATAAAGATACGAAATGTCAGGTAATGGGAAGGAGACATGACTGAATATTCCAGGACCTTTGGCCACATATTTTCAGACTGTAAGGAGTCATTTAAAACCAAAACCATTTCTTTATAACAAAAACACTACCCCTCCCTTGTACATAACTTAATCTTATTGTTTGTGTTGCACCAATCTCCTACCTTGTTTCAACTGGAAAGGGAGGGGGGTTTATGGTTGCTAGGGTGAATTTACCTTTAAACTGCTGATCTAATCAAGAACTATAGTCTAAATGTTTGATGGGAGGAAGAAATATGGGATTAGTCTGTGTTCCAAAGACCGCTTCTACTGCTATTTTGGCAAAGGCCAGCAGCAGAGCTTCACATCACACACTGGCAGATTAAGGTCTTTGCTTCTGCAGATAGAGCTATGCCTCTGAAAGTGAACAAATAGCCTGCATGCAGGGCTTTTGCTGACACCCAGCCCTCAGTGATTTGGAGAGAACACACTGGCTCTGTGCTTCAATTGATGGAGCAAAATGCTGTAATGTAAGTCTGACTATGACCTGAATAAATATTATAGCCAAGTAATTTACTTTTCCCTCCCCAACTTGACTCCTTTTTTCTGTTAGGGGTATCCACCTGAGACTAAAAAGTATTTTTACACTTGTACTGGCAGTTTGGGGCAAGACCCCTGTTGCCTTTATTTGGGGCTGTCTTCACTTGAAGAGGATTTTCAAGTATCATTGTACTGATAGTTACACAAGCTAACTGTTTCTTGAGTAGAACTAATTTATGACAGGTTAGTTTCCATGAGTTCTCTAGAAACAATAAACTCTTCAGGCAGAGGGATTTGAATCTACAAAACAAATGTTGCTGCTGCACTTGAGCTTTTGCTAGCAGCATAGTTTCACTGAGCAAGGCATCGTGGTTTTCCATACTCCAAGCCAACTTCACTCTGCCAGTAAAACTATTCAACTAGAGACCCAGTCTCTATATGTGTTTTTGTTCTGGCAAATTCAGGCCAACACTGAATGAACAGTTGTGCCCCATCCTAACCCAAATTAAACATGGAGGTTTCAGGAAAGTGTTACATGAAGCAAGAACGTAACCTGGTTTCTCACAGGTATCTTTTGTGGATCCTCTGAGTGATGGGAGAAAATACTGTAGGAAAGTAAGCTCTGGTGGCTTAAGGCTTCCTAAAGATTGCTGTCCTCATCACCTTTTGCCTGAGGTTACCATCTGACCCCAGATGGACATGAGGACATGCACACCTCGTGTTCTGGCCCCTCGTTCATAAGCCATGACCCATTGTCCTGGTCCCACTTGGGTATCTGCTTCTCACTATGTCCTTTGCTGAAAGACAGTGTACATGGGAACCTATAGGAGCCTTGTGTATGGCTCTGTAACTAAATTTGGGAATCAGTTGTGTTTCATTAACTAATTTCCTGTTTGTTTTTGCAGGAGAGCGACCCTATCGCTGTGCTATGTGTCCTTATTCCAGCTCTCAGAAGACCCATTTAACCAGGCATATGCGCACCCACTCAGGTTGGTGAGGGGCTGCAATGACTCAGGAAATGGGGGTGGTGCACAGTATCACAGCATGGTTGGAGTTGGAAGGGACTTCTGAAGGTCATTGGGTTCAGCCCCTCCTGTTTAAGCATGGCCTACAGCAGGCTGCTCCCTTCTGAGCCTGAGCTTTAGCTCTTCTCTTTGAGAAGGAAGGCTGTCTTTAGCTGGTAAGGAAATGCTAAGTGTCATTAATAAAGGTGATAACAGGGGAATATGTCCTTTTCTTTCCCTTTTACTTTCCTAGGTGTACTCTGTGGTTTGTAGGACCCCTCTGGTAGTCCCAGTAATGTAGTAGCAAATACAACATTGTGATGATGAGGAGCAGATTCTTGTCTTTTGTCTGCTGCCATATATCAGTTCAAATCAATGAATAATGGGAAATTCTAAGGAGCTGAGAGTCTCCTCTGTGATGTCTGCAATTTCATCTCCTCCAGGGATTATGAGGGAAACCTTTGCTTTTGATTATTTTTACAGGAAATTGTAAAGATATAAAACATATTTTAAAATATGTATTTTCCTGCTCAAGGCAAGGAGACACAGATGAGAGAAAAAGCAGACTCGGAGGGTGTTGACAAGTGAATTGGTCTTGTGGCATTAAGAGCCAAATTAGCAATTTTCATTAGCTTTTATTTCCCATTACTGGTTGTCACCTGCGGTGTTAGAAACATCTACTCTTGTTCTCTTGCAAATCTGTTCTTCAATTAATTAATAGCATTTTTGTAACTTGTGACAAAGCAGCATACTAGACAATTGACCTTCTTGACCCTTGTAGGGGAGTTCAGGTAGATCTCAGCCTGTGCTTTTGGTTTGCTAAGATCCAAATTGACCAGATCTTGGTGAATTCCTAATCTTGGCAAACAGTGATAGTCTCCTGAACAGTAATTGTTTCAATTTCAATAGATGAGACTTCTAATTGAAACCAGAAGTCAGCCAGTTTTAACTGTAGTGAATAGGGGGGTTGGACCCATTAAAAATAGCCAGCTTTAAAATGACATTCCAGTGTTTTGGTTTGATAATTTTGTGAACCAAGCATTCTGCTTCCAGAAACAAAAATAATATTTGGCTGAACCGCTGGGCTAACTGTGAGTTTGCAAATGATTTGTTCAGTGCTGAACCTGGAAACCATTTCACGAACACCTCATGTTCCCCTTGTCTGTGCAAGGAAGTTTTGGATCCGAAGGATATGAGGAGTGGGATCTGCCCTTGGCCCTTGACTCAGAAATCTGGGATGGAGGGCGTGAGCTGTGCTGACAGAAGTGGGAGTGCACATGGGACTCCTGCTATCAGGGGTGTTTTATTAATAGCTCTCATAACTTCTATAGCATGTCTTGCTGCATTGCCCAGGCAGCTGAGCCTTTTCTGTGGCAATTTCTGGACTCCTGCAGTTCACAGCCTGGCCTTTTAAGGCAAACTGGTGCTGGAGCTTTCTTCAGATGTCAGGCAGTGAATGACAATGGTGTAGAGCCTACCTCACAGCTAGCTGTATTCTTAGCCATCTTGGTACATGTCCTTTCCACTTGTGCAACAAAAAAACCTGGATTAGTAGAGGTGATGGGCAGACATACAACCTTTTGAGCTACCCCATTGCAGCTTCTTCTAAGTATTCTGTGGAGTTAGAACAGCTTTTTCATGTGTCTGTAACAGAGAGGCAGTTTTTTGTCTTCATTATGTGTAACATGGAACTGTTCCTTGAAGTGTAGGCATTAAAAGGTCCATACTTGTGATAAGGATGAGCAGTGAAGCATATCAAGCTTAAACTTGTTGAAAATGTCACCCGGAAGTGGGGAGAAAAAGAAGGAAGGAAAGAACATAGGCTGAAGATGGTAGGTAGTGAATGTAACCCTTCTTTAAGTGATACTGTAGGTAGACATTAAATTAACTACTCTAAAACAAGTGTCCCCATCCTTTCTGAGAGGGAGGCAGCAGAGCCTTGTACAGAGTTTGTGAGGCCATTGCAGATCAGTGATGTGGTTAACACACACAGACAGACACGACAGGCTCAGTGACTTCACTGTTTGCTGAGTTGTGCTGCAAAGGAGCAGCATGAGGTTTGAGACACTGGTTAAGAGGTCAGGAGCATCCCTAATTCCTCATCTGAATTTGCACACACAGAGATACTCTCAAAGTATTTCTGGACTTGAGTTGAAGCATTAGAAGTGCTCTTGTTTTTCCTTTTAGCTTGGATGTGTAAATGGAAAGCCACTTCTGCTGCACATCATGCACTTAAGCAGAACATTTCAGAACACTACTGCAAGAGTCATTGCACAACTGTAAATGCAGATCTCAGCAGTAGCATGATGGTTTTAGACTGCACCTGCTCCACTTACCAAGAGTAGCCTGCAGCCAGTATGTCAAGTGTTGAGACACTAAGAGTGAACTGAAGTGTCAGAGATAAAGACCATCTGAGCAGTGTGCCTCTTTCACGTGCTTTGGTTTTTGGCTAGATTCTTTCTCTTCATTTCCTTTTCAATACAAACATGAAGTATGCTAAATTTGTGTAAAGTTGGACTTTTTTGAAACGTTTGTGTGAAACTGCTATTCATCAAATGTTACATTTCCATTTTTCTACAATGCATTCAATGGACCAGTTGGGTATGGATTCCATTTGCTAATATTACTGTAGAGAGATCTCTGCCGGTATGTATACATAGCCAGAACCTGTGACGTTGTTACTGCTTGTTTGATTTTGGATCCTATTCCTCCCAACCCTCAACCCTCACCCTTTTTCTTTTTTTTTTTTTTTTTTTTTTTTTTTTTTTTTTTGTATTTTGTTCTTGGTGTCTTGTGAATGTGTTTGTGACTTGTGGATTTCTTACGTTGATTTCACTTAATTTTAAAGGCGCATGGATAAGTTTTCCCCCCCTTCTTTTTGATTTTCATATTTCTGTATCTGTATTAGTAGGAAGTGATTGCCCTCCCACCCCTGTGCTTAATAATCACCCTCATTCCCTTCCACCCTTTCTTTCTTAGGTGAGAAGCCATTCAAATGTGACCAGTGCAGCTATGTGGCCTCAAACCAGCATGAAGTAACTCGTCATGCAAGGCAAGTTCACAATGGGCCGAAGCCTCTGACTTGCCCACACTGTGACTACAAAACAGCTGACCGCAGCAATTTCAAAAAGCACGTTGAGCTCCACCTCAATCCACGCCAGTTCCTCTGCCCTGTGTGTGATTATGCAGCGTCTAAAAAATGTAACCTGCAGTATCACATCAAATCCAGGCATCCCGATTGTTCTGACATCACCATGGATGTTTCAAAGGTGAAGCTACGGACTAAAAAGAGCGAAGATGATTTTTCGGAGAGCGGTAATGACAAGGGGGAGAAGGAACAAACAAAAGGGGATTCAGCTGCAAAGAAAACTGAGAAAATAGTGAAAGTGGAGAAAAAAGATAATTTAGCAAAGGAAAAGAAGCCGGCAAGTAATTTTTCTGCAGGCCAGGTGACAACTAGAAGCCGGAAATCAGCTTCAAAAAACAAGGAGGTGCATATTAAAACTGAGAAAAATACTGAGAAAACATGTAAAACAAAGAAGATGAAGAGAAAGGCAGAGGCTGAAGTAACTTCCTCAAAGAAAGAGCCTGCGGATGATAACTCAGCAGCAACAAAAAAGAAAAAGAAAGTGGAAACTAAACCCAGAGACTGCCAGGAAGCTCAAAAAAGTGATGTTGTACCAGAGGAGGAGCCTAAAAAGCAAAATTCTTGCCCAAAGAAAAACAAAAAAAAGAAATCTCTGAAAAACAGTTCTAGTAAGAAAAGCAGTAAACTCGATCAGGAGAAGGTTGAGGAAGAGGAGATGGCAGATGAGTTGCATGCCACAGAAGAAGATGGATGTGTGAAGCCTGACACAGTGGACAGTGAGCATATGGAGCAAGATTCCAGTGACACAGCAGCATTAAACAACAAGGATGGTCATGCTCTCAAGTTGGAGAGCACCGATCCTAAGGGAAGCTGCATACAGGAGCCAGGGCAGCTTTGTGTGCCAGCTCAGGATGTAAACACAGAAGGTGAAGCAGAGGACCAAGAAATGCCTGATGCTGCAGAAGAGAGTGAAGACACTGTTGGTGGTGAAAAAGAGGAGGAGAAAAAAGTGGACAGCGGGGTAGACACTTCCTCTGGGGAATCCTCCCACGCAGTGTCTTCTGAAAAAAGCTTGGATGAGCCCATGGATGTGGATCTGGCACCTCAGAAGGAGCCAGAGGAAACCTGCATGGCAGAAACTGTGAGTAACTCAGACCTGATGGACCTGACCAAGACGTGCCTGCCAGTGCCAGAGCCAACAGGAGATCTCGTGCCTCCACCTGCACCCCCAGAAGGGTGTATGCAGAGCCCTAAAGTAGCTCTGACCTTATCATCTCCAGATAACACAGCCGTGAATGAATCTCAGGAAATGGATGAGGATGAGGGCATCCACAGCCACGAAGGCAGCGACATAAGTGACAACATATCAGAAAGAAGTGATGACTCGGGGTTAAATGGCACTCGTTCTGTTCAAGAGGAAACAAGTCCAAAGACATCACAAGGAGCTGCAGACCCCACAGTGGCCAATGAGAACTATGTGTGCATCTTTTGTGACCGCTCATTTAAAAAGGAAGATGAGTACAGCAAGCACCTCAACCGCCACTTAGTCAATGTATATTATCTTGAGAAGGCAACAAAAGGGCAGGAGTAGCAATAGCTGTTGTTTGGGGGAAATCTTCTTTTGTAAGATCATATACAGCTTATGTACAGATATTGTAGATTTTTTTTTTTTTAAGCGTGGTTTGCTGTAGTGTCTGCATTGGTTTATTTTTTGGTTTAGGCTTTTTAAAGTTGAAAATAATTTTGGCAACTTGTGTAATGGTGAAATCATTAACTATTGGATCTCTTCATTAGAGACGGCAGGTAGAGTGTATGAGGCTGTGTTCTGTAAAGTCAGTGTAAGCCTGCAGTCTATTAGGTTATGAAATTCTTTTATAAATTAAGTTTTAGAAACAAGACTGTAGCTAACAATACAGAAGTTGGATGTTTATAGAGCCATTGGCATTAGTTGCTTTACGTTCTCTCAGTCAACTCCTCTCTCTTCCATTTTCCCTTCCCCTTTTTATTTTTGTAGTTCTTTTCAATGTGACTTGATATTCAAAGTGTTAAACTACTTGATGGTTTTTCTACCAGGAAGATAGCTTCTATTACAAAAAGAGCACTTTGTAAAAGAAATCAAAGTTGGCTAGTCGTGAACGTTACTGTTTAAGATAATGATAATTGTGAACATACATTTCAGATCCCCTGAGTGTAAATGGTGAGCCAAAACTTAGGAGTAGTCCTTCCAACTTTTGATTGGAGAACCTCTTATTTTGATTAATATCTTAATGACTGTGATATGTAACTGGCTTTGTTGTGGGGGAGCAAGTTTGTTATTTTTCATTTCTGGTTTTGTTTTGTGTTGTTTGTTTTTTTAATTGTGCTTTAAGGGCTTAAAATATTGCACATTGTTTTGATTTTTACCTATGCAGTTTAATCCTTTAGGAATAGCGCTTGTGCAGTACATGTACACTTTATATATGCATGTTTGGTTTTGTTTGTATAAGATTTTTTATTGGGAAAAGTTCAGATTTGTTGCTTACCATGAGACAGTTTTCTGTGATGCTCCATACTGCAGATTTTTCTTGTTTTCCTGGGCTATTATTAATTGTGCATGAAGCTGCTGAAATTATGAACTGCTTGGCTATACATTTTTGAATGGCTTTAAAACTGTAGAGTTCTTGAGCAAAAGGATACCCAGGCAATTTCAAAACACTATTTTATGGGATTTCTTTTACCACAGAAATGCCACTTCTGATATTTTGAATACACATACAGAGTAATAAATTCTCATTTATAATTTGGGATCACCAGACTGGAAAATATTCACTCTCAGACTCTCTGTAGACTCTCAGACACACTCTGTAGACTCTCATGTCTACAGATTCTTCAAGGCCAGATTTATAAAATTTATTTATTTTGCCCCTTCCTTTTTAATTTCTATGGTAGACAGCAGTCAAATTTCATGATCTTAAAAGTATATAGTAGCAGTGATTTAAGTATGGATCATCAAAATCTGACATCTCACATACCAAACAAACCAAATAAACAACTGGTAAGCAACAAACCTGGTATTAAAAACTGTTGGAATTCCTGCTCCTTATTCATTCAAGTTGCAATTAAAAAAATAATCCTGTTTCCAGGATTATTCTCAGCAAAGAGAAACACATAAGCGGTCAGATTGTCATCTCAGGTCTACATGTCATGCCAGTAGTTTTTAATTCTAAAGAGACTTCACACCTGACACAAACACAAGCTGCATTGCATACTTCTTGCTTGGAGCCAGCCAGTGGCAAAATGTAAACAGAATCCAAACCAGGAGGGAAAAAACAAAACCCTGCAGCCTTGCCTGTGCACTCTCTGACTGCTAACCTCCCCTCTCTGGCTGCCAGCTCCAAAGCAGTGAATTTGGAGGCAGATGTTAGTGGAGAGAGGAGGTGAGGAGCTCAGACAGTATTTGTCAGGGCACTTTATGCTCTCAATGTAAGCTCTGAAATGAACCCTATTATCTGCCTGTCCCCACAGCATCTTCCCCTCCAAACAAACCCACTGCCTTGAATGAATAGAGAGCAACAATGCTGCATTGCTTCTGCTTTTGGGAGAGATTGGTAATAGGAGGCCAAAGATTTGAGAGGGAACACATCCCTCACGGCAGAAACAAGTTGTATAATGTATAGTGAGTTTTTGTTTGCTTAGTTAGTGTTCAATCCTTACCTTGGCTGCGACAATCATTGTCAACTGAAGATCAAGTTGCAACTATATTTATGTTAAACATTAAGAAAGTAAACCTAGTTGAATCACTTTCCTAAACAAACAGTTGTAATAGTCATAGATGTATTATTTTTTTCTTCATAATTGTGTTTCCTTTATATAAAAAAGTTGCCACCGTTTGTGAGCGATGCATGCAGGTGCTGGGAATTCCAGTACTGTGTAGAGGTTTTACAGCTCCCTTCATATCCTTGCAAAGAGCCTTAGCCTTTGCCATCTTGTGAGAGACTTCAAGGACTTAAGCAATGGTCAAATAAACTTGTGGACTGGCCTGATAATTTTTCTGGTTTGTTCTTCAATGAAATGAATGGTGTTGACTGACTTTCAGTCTCTCTCTCTGAGATAAAAACAAAGATGTGGTTCTCTGAGATAACCTGCTGCACATTTCTGTGAAGTGGTCAAGGTTTCAATGCTTGATCTAACAAGAACTCTGAAGACAACAGTCAGCTCCTCTTCTGCAGTGTTTCTTACCACAGGATTAGAAACTGTAAATAAATTATTAATGTATTAAGAAGAAAAATCGATTCCTTCTATCTGAGACCCATCAACAGTGTCCTGAAATACCTAATGTTGATGCAGAACTGTACCAGAATTTTCTGCCTGGTTAAGACCTAGGTTTGGATTATCTTATGGTCAAGCAGCAAGGATGTAATGTGTTAGATGTATCTAAAATGTTAGACATTGCTAATACTGAGTATTTGGGGAAGTGGTGCAGGTCAGGTAACACACCATATATGATGGTCTTACACTGCTATATCTCCCTTTAAAGAATGCCTCTTTTTTTTTTTTTTTTTTTTCTATATTCTTAAATTATTTTGTGTTGGTTTTGCCAATGCTAGCATTTTTTGTGTTTTTTTGGCAGTAACACCTGTACAAGTGTTCAGCCTCTGATATGTGATTAGGAGGATTAGCACACTGATACCCCTGCACTGCCAGCCCTTGGTTGAGCAACATGGTGGTGTGGGCTTTTGCTGTGTTAATCTGTATATTCAGAGTAACTGCTCTGAGAAATGGTCTCAGAGTGGATAGCTAGGCATTAATAATCTATGGTATTGAAATTGCTATTTCTGGATTTTGATGATGTAGGCTGGAACTTTAGTAATTTAAAGAAGAATGTTTAACAACTGACAGGCCAGTTAAGATGTGGTAATGTAATGGATTTCAACAGACTTAATGTAGCTGAAAGGTATTAAATGAAATTAAAGAGTTTTCTTGACTGTCAGTTGTGTAGATAAGTGGTGTGCGTACAATACTAGCAGAATCCAAATAGCTAATGCAATTGTTTTATGTGTACATATATTTTTCCCCTCTTAAATTTACACTAGCTAACAAAACTTTTGTAAGCTGGCATGGAAACATGTTTATGATGTTCAGTTGCACCATGTTTGATGCTTTTACAGTGCAATACTTGTATTCTCTGAATTAAACCAAAGGTAATTTTTTTCATGCTTTCTCTACTGTAGTGCATGACGGTCTTTTCTACATTTGTAATAGATGTAAAACAAGCCAGATCATACATCCTGTTTTTACCTAAAACATGTATAAGAAGTCTGTTGTCCAAAATGTAGTATAAAGTTAAACTAAATTGCTTTATATTAACCCTTACAAGTGTATTTTCCTAAGCATAGTTACGATTAAATAAAGTTTATTAAGGAACTTGCAGCTTCTATCTCCCACTTATTAATGGCTGTGAAGGCAGGAGCAGTGCAAGCATCATTGACAGAGCTTTTCAGTCCTGAAGCCAGCAGGGTCTGGGGTGCCAGTACAGAGATGCTGTGTGCATGCACACACTGACTTTCCTACAGAGCAGGATGGTGGCTCCAGAAATAGGCTCTTTTTTTCCATTTGGACACACTGCATTCATTCCCCTGCCCCTCTCAGTGAGGGCAGGGCACAAGGTGGGAGATACATGCATATGGATGAGGTTCAGACCTGCTTGTGATTTGGCAGGACAGGCTCGATGGGGGTGAAAGGCATATTCCCTGCCATGGCACTTGCTGGAAGCTGCAGAATTTGAGTTTCAGAGGTAACGCAGGCAGCGATTCCTCCTGCATTCCCAAAGGGACTCTGGTGCTGCCTCATTTGGTGAATCAACAGTACATTTATAAAAATTTTGTCACCCATCATCCCTATGGTCACAATAGTGTCTATATAGACACTGAAAATGTCTCAAGGGGTGTGGAGTCCTGCATACCCTGCAAGGGTGACTTTTCTTCTTTGCCAGCCTGGCCCTTTCAGAAAACCCAAGCTTTATTAGTCCATGGTGCTAACTTGCCTTCTAAGGCTTGGTTATTCTTACCTCCAACTCAAGCAGGACAATTCCTCTTTGTCAAGGGAGCAAGGAAAATTACACTTAATTGACTTGTGGAGATAGTTATATATGCAGCTGCTGCAGCTTTGAACAATTTGGGATGCTCCAAGAAACATAGGAAGTGATTAATTTTAATTCCCTGGTGAGGTATTTTCCCATAAACAGTGCTGGCCCCCCCGAGTCACCTCTGGCAATGGGAATTTGGGTTCCTGAGCCATGCAGTGCTGGATCCAGGAGCACAGAGCAGGGTGGGACATGGCCTGGGAGGGCTGCAGGGGGGCAGGGGCTGTCACCACCTGGGTAAGGGGCAGGGTTGGGTTGTCCCTTGAAGTCTTGCAGACAGCATCCATGCAGCTGATGGTAAAGCCAATGTAAGGACAGGGGGTGGGTGGTACCCAAGCCTGCCCAGAGGCTGCAAGGGGCATGCTCTGAGAGCATGGCATAGAGCTTGGCAGGGTCTGGGGACTCAGTGCCTCTCTCTGCTGTGTGTTAATGATTTCAAAGGCGATCAATAGAGGAGGCCCTGCCCTTTGTAACACCAGCCAGTGCTGCCCCCACCCCAGCAAGGTGTTCTGGGGACAAGTTGGCAACCTGAAAATCTATTTCCCTTAAACATGCAGTCAGGCCAGCCTTATCTTTGACTAGCTCCTTGCACCTTGGCAGAAAAGCTACTAGGTTTTGGGTTTTTTTTCCTCATAGAAAACCACTATAAAACCTTCTAGGCTGAAAACATGAAAAGAAGCTACTTTATGCCAAGGTGTTTTTTTTTCAGAACACAAGTGCATGTCCCCAGGGTACCCTGCAGGCCAGCATGAGCTCCTGCCCACCCCAGAAGATGATGAAAAGGTGAGGTAGGTCAAGAGGGGGGTAGCTGAGCATCCTGCTGGCTTGTCTAGGGACAGAGCCAAATTCATGTGTTAATTTATCCGCCTCAGGCTTTCCTGATGCTCTGAAGGGGCTGAAATGTTTCTGGAGGCTCCTGTTTCTGGATTGGTGGTTGCTTTTTCTTTGTTTTTGAAGCTTATCTGACACAAGTGGCTTTACCTTGTTCATGTACTGCATAACCTGTACATTGGAAAAGGTAATTCTAGGACAAAACCCTTTCCTTGGCCAAGATGTATTTTTAAGCTTGGTATATTGACTACCCTGCATGTCCCTCACTTGCAGTGCTCTGACACCCTCAGGCTCAAGACAGTCAACCAAACCTGTCTCTTACCCATGGGCTGGATGAAGGAGCCATCCTTGGTCTCCTTTACGACTGCACAGGTCAGAGTAGTCTGTCATCTGCAGCATCTGCTGGAGGTGAGAGGGCAGATGAGGTTTGTGGCTGTGTTTGTTTCCATCACAAGGACCCAAAGAAGAGTTCAGGCAAAAAAGTTGAGTGAGAAGGTGGTGAGCGGTCCTTTGGTGGTGATGCAGGGGGACAGGGACACAGGCAGTGTCCTGGGTGGGTGTGAAGCAGCAGGACCACCTCCTGAGTGCTGGCACAGGTATGTGCTGCCTCAAGCTGGGATTTGGGAGGTAGAACTACCAAGGGGCAGCAATTTTTAGGTGGAGATTTCAGGACATTTGCAGCAGAGCAAACGCTTGTGCAATGCACCTAACACAGAGCTGTGGCACTGCAGGCATGCACCCCACGCTCAAAACACATGGCTACCACAGCACATATTCACTTGCCCTCTGATCTGGCTTAGCTGGTTGCACCCTGTTAAGCATCCCTCAGCACTGCAGTCCTGGAGAAAACCAAAAAGAAGGCTGAGCCCCCTTCTCATTGCTGTGCTGGGGGTCCTGGTATAATAAACAGCTCATACGTTGCTCTACTCTTCCAAAAGGCACTAAGCCCTGGGCCTGCTAAAAGCTGGCCAGAATAATCCTGATGGATTGAGGGCTTTTTTCCTCCTTTTTTGTCTTCTTACTTAATTCATTGCTGTCTGGTGATGCTGAACTGGGGGCCTGAGGCACAGAATAATTCAAAGACGTGGCCGCAGCAACACTGTGGCACTCACTACATGGCATGGGACATTGCCACCAACTCCTCCTCAACAGCAACCTGTCATGAATTCCCCCCGGTGTTCCAGCATGCTGCTATCTGGCCTGCAAGGACACAACTCTTACCTGCCACTGGAGGAATCACAGGGACAGGTCAATGCAGCACCAGGACAGAGCCACCATCAACTTTCTGCTCCAGCATCAGTCACCTTGGGCAACACTGAGCAGTTTAGATGCAAGATCAGGTAAGACAGCTGCTGGTGAGGGGAGTTTATGGGCAACTGGAAGCTGTGAATCACAGGAAAATCATCAGGAAGCAGGTGCTCGAAACTTCTTGTCCATTAGGCTCCCAGCCCAGTGCACCTCTCCCCACATTACAGCTATTTTGGGAGTGTTCACAGCGGGCAAAATTTCAAATTTTACATGGGATCTGTTCTGCTCTTGTTGTGAAAAGCAGCGGCCATTTTCCTAGACTGGGAGTGCCCAGCTGTGAGCAGCTCTGAAATAGGGAACAGCCCCTGGAGAGGGAAAGGAAAACGCTTTTTCTTTTTCTTTTTCTTTTTCTTTTTCTTTTTCTTTTTCTTTTTCTTTTTCTTTTTCTTTTTCTTTTTCTTTTTCTTTTCTCTTTCTCTTCTTTTTCTTTTTCTTTTTCTTTTTCTTTTTCTTTTTCTTTTTCTTTTCTCTTTCTCTTCTTTTTCTTTTTCTTTTTCTTTTTCTTTTTCTTTTTCTTTTTCTTTTCTCTTTCTCTTCTTTTTCTTTTTCTTTTTCTTTTTCTCTTTCTCTTCTTTTTCTTTTTCTTTTTCTTTTTCTTTTTCTTTTTCTTTTTCTTTTTCTTTTTCTTTTTCTTTTCTCTTTTCTCTTTCTCTTCTTTTTCTTTTCCTTTTTCTTTTTCTTTTTCTTTTTCTTTTTCTTTTTCTTTTTCTTTTTCTTTTTCTTTTTCTTTTCTCTTTCTCTCTTTTTCTTTTTTCTTTCTCTTTTTTTCTCTTTCCTTTTCGTTTCTTTTTCTTTTTTCCTTCTCTTTTTTTCTCTTTCCTTTTCGTTGTTTTTCTTTTCTTTCCCTTTCCTTTCCTTTCTTTTCTTTTCTTTTTTTTTTTTCTCTTCCCCCTTTTTTTTTCTCTCTTTCCTTTTTTTTTCCTTTTCTTTTTTCCTTTTCTTTTTTTTTTTTTTTTTTTTTTTTTTTTTTTTTTTTTTTTTGGTGGTGCCACATGGGCTGCGTGCCAAAGCAAACCAACCCAGGGGCTCCCAGCACGTCCCTGCTTGCAAGGCAGCAAGGAGCTGCAGCCCTCCCTTCCCTGGCCCAGTTCTGCTCACCCCACACTTCCCTGCTCCAGCCTTGCTCTGGGCTTTTGTCGGAGAGGTCCCGAAGAACCCCAAGGTCCAGGCACACAGGCACCCTGGGGCTGCAACCCCATACCAGCCCAAATGCCCTGCCAGCCAGCTTTATCTGTTAAGCATGCCAATCTGTCCTGCTGTAAGATTTTGCCTGTGTTTTAACTACCCCATCGGAAGCTGTGAGCTGTCTTTCTGTGAAGTTCTCCCGGTGGGTTCTGTTGAATACCCGGTTCTGTTAAATTCGCTCTCCTGGAGCAGATATAAGTGATGGCACCTGCCTAGTGCACACTGGGGCACCCCCAAAGAGCAGACTTCCCAAGGGGGTTGGACCTTCCCAGCCTTCTTATGCCTCAGTTTTGCACAAATTCCAAATGTCTTTCCTTTGGGCTTCTGTGCCCGTCGCCCGCAGGCATGGTAAAAAATTGCCTTACCTTTCAGGCTCTCTGGCTTAAACCAGGCATGAACTTTCCCTTTGAGAGGCATTTCCAAGCAGGACATCACAGCTCTGATGTGCTTCAGCCCTGGGAGCTCGTAAAAACCATGCCTGTTCTTTCACTAAGGCACTAATTGCTTTCATGTTATAACCTTACAAGGTTTAGCATCTCAGGAGCACCCACTTTCCTTCCCAGCTGGGGCTGTAGTTAGATGGCTGCTGCTCTCTTTGCCCTTCAAGACCTGTCCATCCCCAAGCCCCTGTGCTGCCCCACAGCTGGCACATAGAATCACAGAATCATAGAATTAGCCGGGTTGGAAGGGACCTCAGAGATCATCAAGTCCAACCCTTGACCCACCGGAGCAGTTGCTAGACCATGGCACTGAGTGCCACATCCAGTCTTTTTCTAAATGTCTCCAGGGACAGAGAATCCACCACCTCACCGGGCAGACCATTCCATTGCCTGATCACCCTCTCTGTAAAGAAATTCTTTCTAATATCTAACCTAAATGTCCCCTGACACAACTTAAGACTGTGTCCTCTTGTCTTGTTGAAAGTCGTCTGGGAAAAGAGCCCAACCCCCCCCTGGCTCCAGCCTCCTTTCAGGGAGCTGTAGAGAGCAATGAGGTCTCCCCTGAGCCTCCTCTTCTTCAGGCTGAACACCCCCAGCTCTCTCAGTCTCTCTTCATAGGGCCTGTGCTCGAGTCCCTTCACCAGCTTGGTTGCCCTCCTTTGGACCTGGGTTGGGCCACAAAAGGATGGTGGGCATGGGAGGCATGAATATCCCCTCCTTGGAGATCTCCATGTTGGCAGCAAGCCTTTTCTACTGGGTGCCCTGAGCCCATGTGCAAGCCTACCTGTCCTTGGAGAGAGACTTTTTGTTTTGCTTGGTTTAAAAAAAAAAAAAGCTACACCAAACACCTGACTTTCAACAAATTTGCTGCAGTTTTTCAAGTCTGTCCCAGAGCTGAGGAGCACCGGTGGAACAGAGGCAGGTCTTCCAGCTGTCTTTTCCTGCCTGTGGGAGCTGTTGGCATCTCACGTTGTGTCTTTCCCAGCAGTACAGCCGGAGGGGAATGTTATAGGGGAAGCCTGGTTTGGATCTGTCAATCCTAGTTTGAACAGACCACAGCCAGACCCTTTCCTTGCCTCCCAGGTTATCTGACAGGGCCTTTTCCCAAGCCTAATTCCCTCAGACTGCTCCACACAACCCCAGCAAGGAGGAGATGGAAGCTTTCCCCATCCCTCCCGTTAAATCCGGTATTACCGGCAAAAAAAAAAAAAAAAACAAAAAAAAAACCCAAAACAAACAGGTTCTCCTCAGGTCACAAAATGTCGTGTGTGTGACAGTGTCAGGAAAACCCGATGCCTGTGGTTACCTCTGGCTGGAAATGGCATTTTAGACAGCAGGATGAGGCAGGTGCTGAACACAGCTGCAGGGCAGGCTGGGGAGGAGACATCTGGAAGCATCATCAGAAGAAAGCTCCTTCTCCAGGGCAGGCTGCAGACCCACAAAGGAGCACATACAAAGAGTGATAAGAGGGGGAGCCCAAAGAATGCCCTGCTGGGCTACTCCCAGAGCCATCACCGGAGCCATCAGCCCATCAAAGGCCCATCTGCACAAGCCTGAGGCTGCAGAGGGACACAATGACAGGCAGGAACCCAGCTGCAGGACTCCTGAGGAATGAAGGATCTGTGGTGTTTGCAGAGCCATCAGCCCCTCTTATCCAGGAGCAAAATCCATCACCCTAAGTCTTTGTCTTGAGGAGATCTCATTAATGTTTATAAGCACCTGAAGGGAGGAGGCAGAGGAGGGATTCAGGCTCTTTTTGTCTGAACATCGGGGAAACACTTTTTCATTGTGAGGGTGATGGAGCACTGGCACAAGTTGCCCAGGAAGAACATGGGAGTTTGCATTCCTGGAGACAATAAAACACATCTGTGCATAGTCCTGGGCAGCAGGCTCTAGGTGGCCTTACTCAAGCAGAGGGTTTGGACTAGAAGACCTCCAAAGGTCACTTCAACCTCAACGATGCTGTAAACTTGTGTGTCATGGAGCTCTCCAGGTTACCCTTTGGGCTGAGGAGGATTGCTGTCCAGGGGCCTGGGGCACAGCAGGGGATGCAGAGGAAGAACATTTTGATATCCCACAGAACTTGTTAAGGGGCAGAATCAAAGCTAGAAAAAGGAAAGGGATGATTTGGGGAACAAGTGGGAGAAACAAAGGAATAAGGTGATAGAGAGGGTTAATTGGGTGGGTGTATCTAGCTAGTTAGTCAGTAGGCTTGCCTGGTGATGCTGAACAGATCACAATCTGTTCTGAGTCCTTATTAAATTCCTTTCTAACTTTCCCAGGTGAGGACTCTGTATTTTGTGTCCATGTCTGATTATGGGGATGTGAGGGTGGCAACTGGTCAGCCCATGGGTCATTGTCCCTCGTGGAGCAACTGGGAACTGGTGTGCTATCACTAGTGAAGATCTGGTTGGACTACCTGGGGAACTGGTGAAAAGGCCTGTGAGAAAAAGGGTATGTGGGGTCTCTAAGGGCCTTCTGGGAGTGTCAGAGCTCCTGGATGTCGCTGGGAAAGCATAAAGCTGTGGGTCCGGGGAGTCCTGGTCAGTGCTGTATCTGTGAGCAAAACTGTTGATACCAGTAACTGGACTGGGACACTGCCTCAGTGGCTCACATGTCCAGGCACTAGCAACTGGGAAAGTGGCATCTCTGTGTGTCCAGCTCAGCAGCTGGAGGGACCCACCCCATGAGTGTGTGTGTGTGTGTGTGCCTGTGTCCATACAGGCCACTGGTGCTGTATTTGCATTAAGCACTGTGTGTCTGTCTGTCTGTCTGCCATCTGTGTGTGTGGTAGGTATGCTCTGTGCCTACTAGGAATACATCTGTGCCTACTAGGAATACACTGTCAGCCTCACTTGTGGCTGGACTTGGGAGGATGGCACTGCAGGAGGCTCACCTCTCTTTGGCTCTCAGACCTGACACTGGCCTTCTTCCTGAAGCTTTCATGTAGTTCACAGGATGCTTATACCCACGTAAGAGTGATTTCTCAGCTATCTGAGAAGGATACAAAGGAATGTCTTTGAAAAGTTTTATTCCACACCCACCGTTTCAGAAACTTTTACACAAGCTACAGAAACCAAATCAAAGCAGGGAGTTGCAAAAGCTTCCTCTTCAGGAATATGAACAGACCTGCTTTTCTCCTGTGTACAAAAGCAAGGTGCTACACTCCCTCATCTGCCCCAGATGTTGAAGGACTGAAAGGACCTGGGTTTTGGTCGACGTTGTGGAATTACAATCCGCCACTAGGAGGGCCATAACCACACTGCAGCATTCCTTGCTCCACCCCACTCCCTCCACGTCCTTTAATTGGAAACACCATAAAGCCTTCAAGAACAAAGTGATGATTTCTGACCTGTGGAAGCATGTCTGCAAGAGAAGACCTACTCTATGAGCAGCAAAGCCAGCCCAGGGTTTTCCATCTCATATTTCAAGATGAAACAACCTCTAACAGCAAGGTACCAGCCACTCAGCTCATTCAAAATGGCTGTAGCAGATGGATCAGGTGTGAACTTACGAGGTCCCCTCAGGCCTGGTTTGAAAAATGTGCCTGTAAAGAGGAGTCCAAACTTTCCCGAGTATCAATAAGCAACAAGGTTCTCCAGAGGCTGTTTGGTCTTTTGCCTTGCTCAGATGATGAAGAGTGCTATCTCCTCCCTGTGGTTTTCAGATTTTCAATCAGGGAGGGAGGTTTTTTTGTCCTGTAGGCAGCAGTGCCTGCAATCCTGCCCCCCCTGATGGTACTGATGTATGGCAAAAGGGGAGGCTGCCGCACCACCAGAGCTGTGCCTTTGGGAGTATAGGCTCGGAGCAGCAGTTCCTCTTCTGCATGAGCTGTCACTGCCACCCACCCTGCAGAGCCAAAAACAAAATTAAAATGAATAAATAAATAAATAAAAATCAGGAAGACAAGCCTCTAGGATCAGAACATGGGTTCTGACACAAACTCAACAACTCGCGTGCTGGCCAAGAATACAACCCACCCAGGAACCATTTATTTGAGAAAACAAGCTAAGAGGTAGTATCCACCCTTTTCCCAATAGAAGGCAGCACCTAAAAACACATCTTTAATCTCACCAGACACAGCTCTTTCCTGGTGAACTTAAGAGCAATGGTGGCAATTCCCAAAAACATAATAAAAAAAGATTTCCAATCCATGGCACCTTCCCTTTCACCTGGACAGCCAACAGTGTCACAGCCATTCCTGATACTGTGAAATTTGTATGGCAGCCAGAGCATAAATTATTCCAGTGCTGTCATCTTGTACAAGCATGGTTGTCAATCTCCATTCTTGGAGGTTGCCAAGCATCAGTTGGACAAAGTCATGGCTGCCCTGATTTTGTGTTGGTGACCGTCCTGCTCTGAGCAGGAAATACAGCTCCATCCCTTCACAGGCTTCTTCCCATAGATGTTTCTAGGATGCAGACTCAGCAAAGCAAACTAATGTAGAAATGCTAAATTACCTGCAGAGGAAAGCTTGATATCTGCAACTGCCTCACTGGTACCAATTCCTTTCAGTGTAATGTCCTGAGGCACAAGTGGGGGAAATTCTTTCATTCGCTCTTCCCCACCCATGGGGACCTAAGATCAAAACATGAAGAAAAGATTTATCAGTCAAGAGGTACTTCAGCACTCCCACCTTAAACTGGAAAGCAAGGCACAAGTGGGAATAAAGAGATTGTTGGTAGCCAGGTAGTAGCTGACTTGAATATCCTACAGGAGTCATTTCAGGTTTGCTAAGAACAGACTCGGGATCACATCCAGAGCAATTTAGCAGGAGCTCAGAAGAGAGCAAAGATGGCTCGTGGGCTGTAGGATTCTGCTAGTGGCTCAAGTCAGCCCCCTTGATGGGAGTGACAGCACTCGTTGTTCTCAACATGCACAGGAAGCTCACCCTGTCCCCATCAATCTGCAAGTGCTACACAGTATGTGGCAATACCAAGGAAAAAGTCAGACCACCAAAAGATGCAGAGATGTGCAGTGGAAGCAGGAAGAAAAGAATGAGAAAAGTACATTTTTCAACTGCAAACTGTTCTGAAACCGCAATTTGAAGTTTGCCATGGAAAATACCCGTTTCCCACTGCATTTTAAGACATTCAAGAAAAGCCAAGCATCAGAGAGCAGAGCGTGGCAAATCTTATCAGCCTGAATGCTAGAACAGCAGCTCTGCTGAAAATGCATCATTTCAGGTGCTCCTAACAGCTGCAGCCATGCAGTCCACGCAAGACTCCTTCACACTGCAGATCTCTACTCACCCACTGCAGAAGCCCCAAAGCCCTGACTTATGCTGGTTTTCCCCTTCAGCTGCACCCCAGACAGGAGGCTTTACCAGCTGGGACAGCCTACCTGCCACCAAGAGCCCACAACAGCACTCCTCTTACCTTTAGTAACTCCTGGCCAGCATGCTTCTCATAGACATCATCTGCGTTACTCAGGGTAGCAATGCGGACTGGCAACAGGTTAGAAGCCACAACAGAAAACCAGGCAGGCTTTTCTCCCTGGAACAAATAACAAGAAGAGGATGTTACTTAGGATAACAGAAAAGCAGCCCTCAATTTCCCTCTCCTGTTCTGTGTCTATTGTTTCTGTCACTGCAGAGCAGACAGGGTTTATATAAACAGGGCAGCTGAGCTTACAGGACAGAATATCCAAGGCTTCACCATCCTGCCCCAAAGCACCCTCTATACCACATCCTCTGCCATCACCTCTTCTCAGCTTCTTTGGGCTAATCCTTCGGAGAGGTCCATGTTAGGAAAGAAAAATGCCTCTGCTTTTCTCTCTTGGCAGACAGCTTTCATGAAACACAAAAATGTGGAAACCCACCTATCTTCCCAGTTAATTCTGGCACTCTCCTTCCTCACTCTGTGCCTGGTGCCTTTGTGTGTTATGAGAAGTGCATTAAGCTGAAGGTGTTGGTTGGCACTCAAAAGCAGCTACCATTATACAATATAAATATTGCACACTGGTAACAAGTATCAAAGCTTTCAACTGCAACTCCCCATCCAAAGATATTCTGACTTACGCAGTGCTTTATTAGCAGAATCATCATCTCAAAAGCATTGAAAAAAGATCTGGGAAACCTATCCACAAAGCCTTTTATCAACTGCTAGTATACTAAAGAGATGCAACAGCTGGTCACAAAATCCTTTCTTACCTCTAAGTAGTCTATACGTCCCAAGGCTGCTAAAAACAAGACTGTTCCTGGCTTGAGAATGAAGGTCCGTGGAACAATGGCACATGTTGGCAAAACCAGCTTTACTTCTTTTTCTGTCAGGAGATTCAAAACCTGAAAAATAAATGGCAATGCCATAACTCATTCTAGATATTTCAATGGCCACAGTGAAATTACTATTGGTGTGCCACTGATGGAGGAAAAAGATAAAGTGGAGTAGCATGAAGAAAGTGTAACAGAACAGTTGAATTTTGATCCACACAGTTAGAAACAAGAGGAGGTAGGGACATCACACATCTTCATGGCAATGCAGAGTCCATAAAAAAAAGCTGTGAGCAGTCTGTTGGAGCTCAGATTTGGGAATCCTGTGTCTGGCTGGAACAAGATCAGTCAAGACTTACTGTGCTTTAGCATGAGTGAAGCCATACACAGAACTGGAGATCACCTTCAGCTGTGACATTTGAGTTACTCTACTTACATACTGATGCAAAGTGCCACATCAATTCTAGCAGCAAAGGTGGTCTCAAATGCCTCCCTGAGAGAGAAGTGATGGATCACACTGTGAGACAACTCAATGTGCAGGATGACCACCCTGCCACACAGCATGGACCCCTACCTTGGGCACAGTGAAAAAAGCTCTCCCCTCTGTGAGGGCTCCCATATGCTCCAGCTGTCTCTTCTTATCCTCTCTCTCCCCTTCAATCTCCTGCATTAAATGCCTCAACCATTTAGGCAGTAGCTTTTTTTCAGTGAAATGATCCACCCCAAAGCCTACTCAAAAGCCAGCAACCCAACCATCAGTGCTGCAGCCACAATGGTCTGATCACTCTCTACAGAAGTGCTGTCCAAACCCAGCTATGAAACAATGGGCAGGCACACAAGTTCAGGAAGCAGTGCCTTGAAGGAAACAACTAGTCTCCAGGTTGACAGTGTCTCTTTCCTAAACACAGGAAACTGACAGCAGAAATTATTCTAGCTGTGCCCCCAGTGCATGCCCCAGTCAAGTAAATATGAGTTTGTAGCAGTCTAGCCATGAGGATTAACATCAATTCTGCATTAAGGCCAAAGTAACACAGGCTGTGGCACAGCCCAGACCCTCAGTGCTCTTCCTGTGTTCACAAGCAGACAATCTTTAGCTTGAAAATCAGGGCAGCCTTCAACACCGATTCTAAAAGTGTTGTTTGTTCTGCTAGCTGCAGGTTTTCTGATGTGCTTGCCAATGCTTAAAGAAAAATTTGAGTTATTGGTAATCCTCTTCTAGGCTTTACAGAAGTTTGAGTTTCTTAGGAGTCATGAGGAAGTAGCTAAAAACAAACCTCCAAGAAATAAGGAAAAAACCTTAATTCCATCATACACTGTTACTGTCCTTGTCTCTTCTTCCAAAATGAAATAAGAAAAAAAACAAAACAAAAAAACCCCCACTTGTAACTAGAAATCTCCCCTAGAAAAATCTGCCACACAGACCATCTGCCTGTGCTCCAGTCAGACTGAACACTAACACAGGAACAAAATTTGATCTAAAACTGGGCATGTAGCTCTCCAAAGGCACAACAAGGATAATCAAAATCAGAAGTGACAGCAAGTATTTCTGGATGCAGGAAAGCCCACTTGTTGTCCACACTAACCAACCTCCAGTTACCAAACCAAATGTCTAAGCTGATGACTGTCTTCCTGGTGCCTATCAGAGAGCAAAGTGTTGCAGTAAAGCAGGCTAGAGTCTGGCAAACACATTTCCTAGACAACCAGTAGTTTTCTAGCATTCATGAAAGCAGCATCTACACTTCAGCACGCAGTCTCAGTGCAGTTCTTGCACTGTAATCTCTTCAGAACCTTATCTCTCTGTACTTTTTACTCTTTCAAAAAAGATCACCTATGCAGCTCTGCATACACATCAAAACATGACTTTTTTGCACATGTCCATTACATCAGTACTGGTTTCAGAGTCACTGCTCTACTGAAACACTGAAGAAAGCCTGACATATTTGAGCTATTAACAGGAACACTGCAGACCCTGCTAGCTTCAGGAAGATGCTTTCTCAGAGCTTTGGTTCAGTCATAGAACAGTGGTTATCCTCCTAAGCTTCACCTTTTTCAGTAGGCTCATAGAGCTTACTGGTAGACATCTATTGGGTGAAGCTGGTATAAACTTGCTGACAGCACTCAGGTGTTAGGAAAGTTGGCACAGTCATACACTTGTTGCAAAGATCACAGTATGCTATTCAGAAATGCAACAGTGTGTGTTAGCACAATGAACCCGTATTAAGCAAATGCAAACCATATTTCAACACAATTGTCCAAACCAAAAGAATGGTAACCCCAGGACTGCAGCAGAAATACTCTTCCCACATGCCCAGCTAAACCAGAACAGTCCTCCCAAACCCTGTCATCCCAAAACACAGCACCACGGAGTACCTACACAGTTTTCCTTTATAATTCCAGGTGTGTCAAAACACCAGCGAGCATCCTTCACTTCGTTGTGTGTGAACTCCTCCCTTTCCTTATGCTGCCTTGGGGAATGTCCAGGATCTTCATCGATGCTGTAGGAGAGCAGGTCAGGGTCAAAGTCAACCACAGGGCTAGACTTCTGCTGTTGAAATGTTCTTCCAACTCTTCCTGGATTAAAATGAAAGCTTTCCTGGTAATTAAGTTATTAACTTCAATTGGACATCTGTCCCTTTCCTTGTACAAAGAAATGCATGTCAGTAATATAAAGGTGATAAAGACACTACATGGCTAGAAATTTGTGGGTTCAAAAGCCAAAGTGCCAAGAAATCCCTTATATGATTCTTGCTTGACACTCCTCAAGCCTCAAACCTTTAGGTGGGCTCAGTTCACAAACACTCCATTATTTTTGTTTTACACTAAAGCAAGCTATCTTCTTTTTCAGTGCTTTAGTCTGTGAAACAGAATTATTTGAAAATCAGAGCTAACTTCCAGCAAACCACCCTACCCCTTTTGGATATACACCAACATGAAGTACAATCACAGTGGCCTGCAGCCAAAACAGGACTATTTAAAAATGAAATTCTGTTTCCTCCTTCGGGAAAGAGAGCTTGCCTAATGTTTAACACAGTATCATTGTAAACTACAAAGCCATCTGAACTAGGTTAGCAAATGCTGATGGGAGGTGCTCTGCACAGAGGAAACCTCTGCAATGGTACTACAACAGCTGAAAAATTAGTATTTCAAAGAAATAGTAGTGATGCGACTTTGGGAAGAACTAAAGGTCTTGCACCCATTACTCAGGGAACAAAAAGTGGTCAAAACAGCTTGAACACAAGTTTGGAACTTTTTAATGCTTCTACAGGTACCATGCTCTTCTTCTCACAATGAAACAGAAATGAGTTCTTTCAGAGTGGGAAGAAATTACATGCCAAAACCAGCTGCACTCTACAGCAAATTAAGGGCTTGACAATCCTTTGTGTAATGCAGTATTTTCATCAAGGGCAGAGGGGCAATACCTTTACTCAGGCAATACTCACCCACTAAGTAGCCTTGCTTTTTAAGGCGATTAAGGTACTTTTTTTCTTCATTGCTTAGCTGATCTTCTGTTTTTGTTGCCTCCTCTTTCAGTCTTTCCTGCCTTCGGAATATCCTGTCGCATGTAGGATTAATAATAGGAAATTTCAACAGGTCCAGGGTTGTTCCTGGAAAAAACAGAAGACATGCTAGAGCCTCTGACTACCTGGGACATTTAAACTGAGGAACAAAACAAACAAAAAAATTGCTTCTCCCGCTTTTGGGTGAAACAGAGGGACCTGGACAGACTGGAGAGTTGGACTGATTCCAATGGGATGAGGTTCAACACGGCCAAGTGCCGGGTCCTGCACTTTGGCCACAACAACCCCATGGGGAGCTCCAGGCTGGGCACAGAGTGGCTGAGAGCAGCCAGGCAGAGAGGGACCTGGGAGTCTGGATTGACAGGAAGCTGAACAGGAGCCAGCAGTGTGCCCAGGTGGCCAAGAAGGCCAATGGCATCCTGGCCTGGATCAGGAACAGCGTGGCCAGCAGGTCCAGGGAAGGGATTCTGCCCCTGTACTCAGCCCTGGTGAGGCCACAGCTCGAGTCCTGTGTCCAGTTCTGGGCCCCTCAGTTCAGGAAGGAGATTGAGGTCCTGGAGCAGGTCCAAAGGAGGGCAACCAGGCTGGTGAAGGGATCCAGCACAAGTCCTGTGAGGAGAGGCTGAGGGAGCTGGGGGTGTTCAGCCTGGAGAAGAGGAGGCTCAGGGGAGACCTCATCGCTCTCTACAACTCCCTGAAAGGAGGCTGGAGCCAGGGGGGGGTTGGGCTCTTTTCCCAGGCAACTATCAGCAAGACAAGAGGGCATGGACTTAAGTTGTGCCAGGGGAGGTTTAGGTTGGATATTAGAAAGAATTTCTTCAGGGAGAGGGTGATCAGACATTGGAATGGGCTGCCCAGGGAAGTAGTGGATTCTCCGTCCCTGGAGATATTTAAAAAGAGACTGGATGTGGCACTCAGTGCCATGGGCTGGGAACCACAGCGGTAGTGGATCAAGGGTTGGACTTGATGATCTCTGAGGTCCCTTCCAACCCAGCCAATTCTATGATTCTAAGAAACCCTGAAACAGAAAGCTGGAGGTGAAACTACAGCTGCTCCCATACAGTACTAACCTCCTCAGCCAAGCAGAAAGGAGACATGTATATGCTTGGCTTAGATTATGATTGTTTTCCAAGTGCCCACCTCTGTGTCTCTCTCCAGACTGCAGGTGACACCCCTCACTGACAGGGAGAGGCTGAGGCCCATGGATTCAGCACTGCTCCCTCTGGAAGGGGAGCATGCTGGCCCCCTTACTGCAGGGGATGCACAGCACCTTCTGTGGAGCCTCCGCACCCCTCCCCCCGAGGAGGGGGTACTCGAAGCACAGCACTGGAGCTCGCTGCCCACCGTGGGATGCTTCGTGGCAGTGGGCACCCACGCGGTTAGAAGTGCCCCGGGGGTGGCCGAGGGTAATCTCGGAGGAAGCCCAGAGCTATTTGTCCCCCGGTCACCCCGCAATGATGGAGAAGCAGAGCCCCTGACCTGGCCAGGAGGAGACGGTGGCTCTGTCGATGACATCGGGAGCGCGGGATTTGCAGTAATCGGAACGCAGGAGGCTGTTGAAGAGCGTGGATTTCCCGGAGTTGGTGGCACCCAGGAGATAGACGTCCCCGGTGCATTTCCAGGAGCGCTGGAGCCGGCTGACCAACCCCTCCAGCCCGAAGCCCGTCTTGGCGCTGACCAGACGGACATCCACCAGCGGGGTGCCGTGCAGGCCGGCCTGGCCACACGCCTCCCACAGCCGCCGCCGCAGCCGCCCCAGGTGCCCGGGGCCGTCGGCGGGCAGCAGGTCTACCTTATTGCCCACTACCAGCAGTCCGGCGACGGGGACGTCGGGGCCCAGCAGCCCCGGTAGCTGGGGCAGCACCGGGTCGGGCAGCTCCAGTAAGTCCAGGAGGTAAAGGAGGAGCGGGCCACGGCCGTGACGCGGGGGACTGCGAAGGGCGGCGGTCAGGACCTGGCGGTGCTGTTCGGGCGGCAGCTCCAGCCGCAGGGCCCGGCCGTAGTGAGCCAGCATCCAGCAGCGTTGGCAGACGGCGGACCGGAGCCCCTCCGTGACGCCCGGGCTTTCCGACAGGCTCCGGTACTTCTCCGCCGGTACGAAGCCCGGAGCTGCGCCGTCGCGGCACTGCAGTTCGGCCCCGCAGCCCGAGCAGCTGACACCGCTCGCCGGCACCGAGGCGTCGGGTCGTCCCACCGGCGCCCATTCCCGCCGCTGCCTCTTCGTATCTCGCTCCCGGTGGGGAGCGGGAGGAGGAGAGGGAGCCGCCGCCACCACCTCAGTCGGCTCCAGCTCATACTCGGGGAAGACAAACCTCTCCTCCTCACTGCTGGCTCCTGCTGCCGCCCCACGCCGAGGCAGCGGGATCCGGGCTCGGGCCCGAGCCAGGAGAGCCGGGCCCAGACGGTACATGGCGGGAGCGGTACCGCCGGGGCGGGAAGGAGGCGGGGATGAGCAGCCGCCCATGCGCATCACCCCGCCGAGCTGCCTCCTGGGAGAGGGTGCGCAGGCGCCGCGCCGCCGTTTCTCCCCCGCCAGTGTCTCGGTGCTCGGTGCTGAGTCCCGCCGCCTGCTCTGCTCTTCTCTCGGCCGCCGCCGCCGCTCTCCCCGCTCCTCTCTCGGCCGCCGCCGCCCGCGGCTCTTCCCGCCGCCATCATGTACGACGCGGACGAAGGTGAGGGTGCGGCGGCTGCAGGCCGCTCCCGCTTGGGCCTTTCCTCCGGTTGAAGCGAGCAGGGGAGCCGCAGGGCCGGGGGAAGGCCGGGGGTGCTGGGGGAGCGGTGTGGGTTCCCAGCCAGGGACGATCCCGGGGTGCCGGAGGATCCTTCAGCCCGCCCTATGCCCCCCACCTCATCCCATCAAGCGAGGGGGGGGATGGGGGTGGGTACCGAGGCGATTGTAGCTTAAGTGAAGTGTTGTGCTTCCCCGGCAGATATGCAATATGATGAAGATGATGATGAAATCACCCCCGACTTGTGGCAGGAAGCCTGCTGGATCGTCATTAGGTGACTTTTTTAAAACTCCAGTGTTAACGCTTCAGCGCATGTGCTCTTGGTCTCACAGGTGACATCCCATTCACTGACAGCACGGCATGGAAGCTGTATGTAGGCTTCATTATGCTAAATTATAAGTTTCAGAGTGGAAGCAGCATGGTTCTTTGGGGATTAAGAAGTCCTACTGACACCCAGTGAGGTTTTGAATGAAGTCACTTGTGATTTTGATTCCATGTCAAGCGCATGATTTTGCCCACTACCCTCACAGCTGATGCCAACATTAAAAAAATTAATATTTGGCTATTTTACCCTGGGTTTTTCTAGCAAGACATGAGTATCCAGAACCTGCAGCTTTTTGTGACAGTTATGGAATGGGATGCTGTGTGAAACTGAGTAGAAAGTCTTTCTTTTGCTAGTTGTATGATTCATAAGGTGTAGATGACTGGTATCTTAGAGCAGTTGTTTCAAGCACAATGGGAGATCTGCCGGGGTGATCCCACAGACAGTCTGGATGGAGAGCAAAAATTAGAAACTTTGGAGGCAGAAGGAGGAAGATCTTTCTATTGCAGCTCAATGAAGAGTGCTACCTTTGCTTGCAGTAAGGTGGGAGGTAACGGAGGCTGCATATGAAAAAACAATTTGTTTTATAGTGGTGGTGGCCGAGCAGTGGTATGGGCTGCCCAGAGAGGTTGTGGAGTCTCTGTCCTTGATGGATATTCAAAAGCTGTCTGGACATGGTCTTGGACAGACAGCTCTAGGTAACCCTGCTTGGGATGCCATGCAGTGCTACAGGCTGGGCACAGAGTGGCTGAGAGCAGCCAGGCAGAGAGGGACCTGGGAGTCTGGATTGACAGGAAGCTGAACAGGAGCCAGCAGTGTGCCCAGGTGGCCAAGAAGGCCAATGGCATCCTGGCCTGGATCAGGAACAGCGTGGCCAGCAGGTCCAGGGAAGTGATTCTGCCCCTGTACTCAGCCCTGGTGAGGCCACAGCTCGAGTCCTGTGTCCAGTTCTGGGCCCCTCAGTTCAGGAAGGAGATTGAGGTCCTGGAGCAGGTCCAAAGGAGGGCAACCAGGCTGGTGAAGGGATCCAGCACAAGTCCTGTGAGGAGAGGCTGAGGGAGCTGGGGGTGTTCAGCCTGGAGAAGAGGAGGCTCAGGGGAGACCTCATCGCTCTCTACAACTCCCTGAAAGGAGGCTGGAGCCAGGGGGGGGTTGGGCTCTTCTCCCAGGCAACTATCAGCAAGACAAGAGGGCATGGTCTCAAGTTGTGCCAGGGGAGGTTTAGGTTAGATATTAGAAAGAATTTCTTTATGGAGAGGGTGATCAGGCAATGGAATGGGCTGCCCAGGGAAGTAGTGGATTCTCCATCCCTGGAGATATTTCAAAAGAGACTGGATGTGGCACTCAGTGCCATGGGCTGGGAACCACAGCGGTAGTGGATCAAGGGTTGGACTTGATGATCTCTGAGGTCCCTTCCAACCCAGTTGATTCTATGATTCTATGTTAAGATGGTCTCCAGAGGTCACTTCCAACCTCACCCATTCTGTGATACAAGTTGCCCCTTCCCTTCTTCCTTCCCCTTGTGTAATAGAAGTCTGTGCTGGCTGGACTTGCTGTGGCAACAGCACAATAGCCAAAAGTGTGTTCTTGGGGAATCCTGAAGTTATTGGTAAAAGAAGGTAGTTCTTACAGTTTTTTTTCTATAGAGCTTGGAAAGGATGGGGCAGAAGCTTAAGTGTGGGTTCCCTGTCTGGCTTCAGGAATGTGCTGGCAGGAGATATGTTTAGGGCATCCTATTCAAAGTTAGGATGTGGGGCTTCTAATTTAGGCTTTGATTTTTACAGTTAGGTTGTGTTTGGCTGGTGACACAAAGGCTAGGGGAAATCCAGAGAAGGAGTGAAGGTGGGAACCTCTGTGTGGCTGTAAGAGAAGGGAACTAAGTTAAGAAAAGCTCTGAGAACTGTTAGCTTGACTTAGGGGAACACACTCAGTTTAGTGCAGCTTGGAAAATTAGTTAAAGCAATTTGCATGCATCGTTGAAAATTTATGTTAAAACCACTTTCAATGAAACTTAAGTCAACATGTTTCCTTTCTCGTTTTAAGGCAGTGCATACAGTCATGCCTTAGCCAAGAGGTAGCAGCAAGTCTGTCACTTTGTAGTGTTTCTTCAGACACCAAAAAAGAATTGTTTAGCATTTTTGAGCATCTGTATTGGGAACTGTACTGTATTGGGTACATCTGTATTGGGAACATCTGTACTTTATTTCATGATTTAAATTAGGATCATTTACACACTCTTTTTTCTTCTTTTTTTTAGCTCCTACTTTGATGAAAAGGGTTTAGTCAGGCAACAGCTGGACTCTTTTGATGAGTTCATTCAGATGTCTGTGCAGAGAATTGTTGAAGATGCACCACCAATTGATTTACAAGCTGAAGCCCAGCATGCCACAGGAGAAGTGGAAGAGCCAGTAAGTGGAGATGCCTGACAGAAGTGGGGTGTTTTTACAATTCAGAATGACTTTGTGTGGGTATTATTCAGCCACTCAAGAGATGAAAATACATCAAAGTTATGACATGATTCATGTGGTCAGTAGGACAGAGGTATGAACTGTTTGGAGTCTGAGGTACATGGCCAAGTTTCCAGATAGTCAGGTATATGGCTGAGAAACACATGGAAGAGCTTTGTTACCCATGGGATCAAACTTGCCTCTCCTGCTGGCTAAATTGTTGGTTGAGAAGTGACCAAAACCAATTGGCTGCTGCAGATCATGTTGTCAGTTACCATATGAAACTGCTCTGACAGGGATGTAGTAGAGCAATACATGTTTGGGTGGGATTTTTATTTTCAGTAGCTTCACCATAACAAGAAAGTTTTAAGGCTGAGAAGCTTTTTGCTAGCTTTCTTCAGCCAAAGTTAGGTCCAGGTTTCCAAAGGGTGCCATTGCACATCATTTTCCATTTGCACCACGTTTCAAAGGAGAACAAATTTTCTTAAGATCTGTGCTGCTGCTGGTTTTTCTGCAATCAGTGTGCACCTCCTACAGTGGCCATGGTGCTTTCATCTGTGCCCTTATGTTGCCTGATACCTGTTCTGTAAGTGCTCTGTTCCCCTTCTGCCAGCCTCTACCTTGCTGTTTCCCTGTAGAGTTTTAAAGGAACTGTAGGACACTTGAGCATTGACTTTATTATCCATTTTGGCTGTTCAGAAATTATTGAAAGCTCTTAAGTGTTTTTTTTATTTGAAGATGGATTGTTTACTTCCCTTGAGCTGAGCATGTGTGGCAGCATTGAGTATTAAGCTCTTGGGATGCTCTTGAACAACCAAAGTAGATGTTTCTTCCATTACAGTTAATGTCTTCTTGTTTTTCAGCCCAGGTATCTGCTGAAGTTTGAACAAATCTATCTCTCCAAACCAACACATTGGGAAAGGGATGGAGCACCCTCACCTATGATGCCCAACGAAGCCAGACTGAGAAACCTTACGTAAGAACAAACTGTTGTGGATAAACATAAGAAAGGACTGGCCCTGCATTGCTAATTGATAGTTTCTTTTGATTTAGTAGTGCCTTGAAAATGTAGTAATTACTGCTCTATTTACATTTTGATGTCTAGTTGTTAAATCCAGATGATAATTTGATAATAATGCTTAATATTGCCAGTGAGTACTTGAATAACTGCAGTCATCCTTCTTTCCAGTCTGGAGTAGTAAAGGTAACATAATGATGTTTTTATTCTGTAGGTATTCAGCCCCCTTGTATGTGGATATAACTAAAACAGTTATTAAAGAAGGGGAGGACCAGTTACAGACACAGCACCAGAAAACTTTTATAGGAAAAATTCCCATTATGTTACGTTCAACATACTGTTTATTGAATGGCTTGACTGACCGTGACCTTTGTGAACTGAATGAATGCCCCCTTGATCCTGGGGGCTACTTTATCATTAATGGGTCAGAAAAGGTAAGATGACATACTATGCACAGCCATCTTTACAGACACTGAAAATTCTGTTGCTTGTTTCCATATGTTTTGCCAGGAACTTAGGCTCTTTTATTCCAGCTTATCACACTAACAGTGGGCACTTATCATCTTGTAGAAAGATGGGCTTTTAGCCTTTCATTAGGTCTTTCTTGAGCTGCCTTCTTCTCAAAGTTTCTTCAGTTCCATAAACTGTTTTGCACTGAATGTCACTAAGTACTCTATGTATGCTTCTTTCTATTTTCAACACTGCAGAACAGTGTGTACTCTAAAATGAGGTGGTACCTCTCTTTGGCTCTCCTCCAGTTTCTTCACAGTGGTAGAGATGCACTGTATTGTCAGAATAGGTTCCTCCCTCTGTTCCTATGGATTCAGATTGAGTAAATCCTACCCTCTGCATGCTTCTGCCTCCCCAGTGAAAAGCACATTTTTTTTTGTAACTGACACCTGGGCAAACAAACAAAAGAAGTAGAATTGTATTTTATTCTTGAGGGGAAAAAATAATTTGGCCTTGACTGTCACTGAGTGCATTGGCTTTGGAAACAGATAATGAAATGTGTTCTTTAGCAATGTTGTGCCTGAAGCTAACACAAATGTCTCGGCACAGCTCGCAGGTGTGGTAAGTGCATCTTGGAAAACAGTATTCTCAGAGCCTTTTGTTTATTCTGTCTTAACTAGGTGTATGTTTTGTTTAATACAGTATTTTTTAAATGCAGAGTATAATCCAACTGAGTCTGACAAATTGACTTTACTCTGTGTAGTGCTCTTAAAGTGAAGGACCTGTAGGAATAGTAGAACTACACACTGTGCTTGTTACTTTGGGCATGCCCTTTTGTCAGTTATTTACTATCATTCTTGTTTCTAACACAGGTTCTGATTGCTCAGGAGAAAATGGCTACAAACACTGTGTATGTGTTTGCAAAGAAAGATTCAAAATATGCCTACACAGGAGAGTGTAGATCTTGTCTGGAAAATTCCTCTCGACCCACAAGTACTATATGGGTTAGCATGCTGGCCAGAGGTGGGCAGGTAATAACCCCTGCCTTGGGGCTTACATTAACATTATCTCGGTTTATGAGTCTTATTACTCTCCTGTCTCTTCATGTCATTTACTTCTGGGATTCTGAGAAGAAATTTCTTCTGTTGCTAAGTTATAAAGAAGGTAAATTTGGGTGAAAATATATTCTGTCTGTCACAGATTATGCCTGTCTCTGGGACAAATAATGTGAGGATTGACATTGACTCAGTTTGTGGCAGATTGTAGGGCAAGGCTAAAAAGTAATTTTAGAATTACTGTAAATGAGTTTCTAGAACATCCAAATAAGCTGCTTCCTGTTTTTTGACAAAGAACAAGAATAGGAGCAGGGACCCTGCCTTTGCCGACAGCCAAACTAGTGTTTTGCAGACCACACATTAATTCACATTTAACATCTAATTGTGCCATCTGTGAAGGGAAATCAGTGCTACTTGTAACTTAAAAAGCACATGTCAGGGCTCATGGACTATTGCACTCGTGGTTAGGAATTCCCAAACGTGTTCTAACAGTAATTTTACTGGAAGCCTTAGACCACTCTGGCTCCTGATGGGAGCACTCTTGAATCATTGTCCCTCTGCATCTCACAATATTTGTTTTCTGTCTGGGAGGGCAGAGCAGCTCCTTGCATAATCATGAGAACACAGAGCCTTACACAGTGGATTAGAAAAGCTGGATTTAAGCTTACAAAAGGGGAAGCTGAAGGTGGATAGGATTGCTTTTTACAAGTACACGAGGGAAGAGAAAGAGCGCGTATGAGTGAATTAATAGTACTATTCTAATTTCTTTGTAGCAGCAAAAACCTTCCATGTTTTTGCAGGCTTCTAAAGTTAGAAATGTTTTTGAAATAAAAAAAAAAGATCATTGCTAAAGTAAAGTTTCAGAACAAGTTCTTAGCAGGTCTGCTGAGAAGTCATGGTTTCCTCTAGTGCTTGAATAAATGCCCTTCTACTGTATTGTCCAAGTCCAAAGAGATTTTTATATATACATGCATACTTTTATATAGAAAATTATATATTTTATATATATTTCTGGAGAGATACAGAAGGTAATTTAAGACTGATGTGTTTTTCTCCATCTTTTCAGGGTGCGAAGAAGAGCGCTATTGGTCAGCGCATTGTGGCAACTCTGCCATATATCAAACAAGAAGTTCCCATCATAATTGTCTTTCGTGCACTGGGTTTTGTGTCTGACAGGGACATTTTAGAGCACATCATATATGATTTTGAAGATCCAGAAATGATGGAAATGGTAACATATGTTCAATAAGTTACATTCGTAACTTAGTAAACGATAAGTTTGTGGTGGTGGTGTGTAGGTGTGGCTAATAATCATTCACAGTATTGTTTATTTTCCAGTTTTAATTTATTACTTTATAGTTGTTATGTGAACAAAGTGGAACAGAGATTTTAAAGAGTAAATATGTATTTGGAAAGGTAGGGTCTTACCTTGCTGCCACTGCCTTTAATTGTAAAATCCCATTTTATACCTGAAGTGGCAACACTCCTAGAATTTACTTGAACGAGAACTATTTCCCAAAGTCCAAAGTATTTTTTGCTGTGCTTCTTATGTGCTCCATTACTCTTTTCTGCTGCTCTTGACAGAGTTACTGTAATAAAGCCGGAAATAACTGGATCAGTAGTTGGCAGTTCCTGAAAAGAGTCATCAGCAAACTGTTCCATAGTTTCCTTCAACCCCAGTAGGCACTGGATGCTACAAGCTTTTGCTGTGTTTTGTGTATTAGGTTAAGCCTTCTCTGGATGAAGCATTTGTCATTCAGGAGCAAAATGTTGCTCTAAACTTCATTGGATCAAGAGGTGCAAAGCCAGGTGTCACCAAAGAGAAGAGAATCAAGTATGCTAAAGAAGTCCTGCAGAAGGAAATGCTGCCACATGTTGGTGTCAGTGACTTCTGTGAAACAAAAAAGGCCTATTTTCTAGGGTATGTGAGTCATATTTTCTGTCATGTGTCTGCAAGTAGACCCTGAATACAGATTTTATTCACATATATGTGTATAATTAGAAGAACTCATTGAATTTTTTTTTAACCTCAGTCTTCTGTCTACTCAGTGATAAACTTTAGGGCACTCATAAGCTCATAGCTGAGAAAATGTAAATTTTGATAAAATGAAAAAAAACTTGAAACCAAATAATCCTCTAACACATTCTGAATCTTAATTTAGAGGTAATGATAGTGATAAATGACATTTTCACATCATGTTGTGTGGACAATGTATAGAGGCTGATAAATAACGTGTAGATAACTACTGATAAGCTGATTGTAAAGTAAACCCACTCTTTAAAACTTCTAACACATCCTCTTGATCACTGCTTATTGGTGTGCAGATAAACTGTAGCCATCATCATTTTACAGCTGATTACATGTGGTTAAACTTAGCCCATATTACAGTACAAGACAAACATGTAGCAGAAGGCACATTGCCATAGTGATGTAAATGTTGACTTCTCTCTCTAGGTATCTGTACTTTCAGTGTTCATCTCTAAGGACATACTTTCTGAAGAGATCTGTTTTAGGACAGCAGAATTCTAAATAGCTAGAATGGACAACTTTTAGGAGACAGTTAACTGATTTATGTATGGAAGAATGTGATCTTTGTTAACATCTGCTTGCAGTTTTAAGTATAAACTATCTATTTCCTTAGGTATATGGTTCATAGATTGTTGCTGGCAGCACTGGGAAGGAGAGAGCTTGATGACAGAGATCATTATGGCAACAAAAGACTGGATCTTGCTGGGCCACTGCTAGCATTCCTGTTCAGAGGGTAAATACAATATATATGGCTTTTTTGGAGATAGTTAATGGTACAGACACTGTCAGCTCAGTGCTTCTAAATCTGTTCCATTAGACTATTCTGTTACCCAGTCTTGGCCAACACAGCCTGTCTCTGATTATGACTTTTTAATGAAGTGGGTAAGTTTCCTCTAATATTAGGTAGATAGCATCATCTGGTTTTGAAGCATATTTTGTGCACACTCACAATCCAGGTTAATTTAGTTTGGCTCCCATCTCCCTTCTGCCTCCTCCACCCACACCTCCTCCCCTCAGTTACAAGTAACTTGCTTCTGTTCAGTGGTGTTTTTCTAAAAAATGCAGGGTAGGCTGAATTGCTGCAGCACTGTTTAATAATGTTCCTTGGCTTCTTTTTCTACAGAATGTTTAAGAATTTGCTGAAGGAAGTGAGAATATACGCACAAAAGTTTATTGACAGAGGGAAAGATTTCAACTTGGAACTGGCAATAAAAACACGAATTATTTCAGATGGTTTGAAGTATTCCTTGGCAACTGGAAACTGGGGTGACCAGAAGAAAGCTCATCAGGCCAGAGCAGGGGTATCTCAGGTACAGTGGCCCAATAAGGCATGGTAGAATTTGTCAGATTTATGCAAGGGAAAAACTGTATCATGGAAGAGTAACATTGCGTGGCAGCCAAGCATGTTATCATGTTCAGTAGAACCATTTTTAAAAGGAAACTTCTGTAGCTGAAACAGATGAAGATTTGAATAGTTGAGTCTGATGGGTTTTGTTTTTTGTTCTTTTGGTTGGAGGTGGGGTAGGGGTGGTGGTCGGGTTTTTTTCTGTTGTTTTATTGGTTGGGGCTTTTTTTTTTTCATAGCTGTAGTGTTCACTGCTAAATACTTGGTGTAACTCTTGTAAAGACTTCATGTCATGACATATGCTTGTGTGTCTGGTCAAGTCCTGATCCCAGGGAATCTTCAGGAAGGATGGATTTCTTTCCTTTTATCCAGTGCTTCAGAAGCGTTTGAAAAACATAAGTGACACCTTGTGATATAACAGTTTTGTGTTCCACAGCTAACGAGGAACACTGAATCCAGAGCAGTGCTTAGTTGAGCTTGTTTCTCATGAAGGTGAAAACAGGAAAAGAGGTGACAGTTTTTTAATGTCAGCACTCTGTGTTGTCTGGAGGCCTGGTGAGATGATAATTTGGGAAAAGCAGAGTTAGGAAAGGGACATAGATGGTAGCTGTCCCTGGATGGTGTATTGGTGGTATACGTGTATAAGGGGCTTGTTTGCTTTTTTAAATGAACTCTCATTTCAGTCTGTAGAATTAAATTTTCTTAAATTTTTGAGAAGCCCTGAGCAGATTCTGAAAAGAATGTAAATGCTGATTTGCTCCTAGTTACTAAAGTTGTGTTAGTTTTTCAAAGTTTAAAAAGATCTCTGTGTCATTGTACTGGCAACCCCCTTGGTGAAAATGCAGCTTAAAAAGTATTTTACAAGTATTGCTCATTCTAGCTACTTCATCAGAGTAAGCTAAACTCCTAAAAACAATTTTTAAGGTTAATCTTAGTCTAAGACTAATGGAGGTGAGGTAAGAAGTGTTGCTAGCAAAAAATCAGAGCTGTTTGAGTTAAGTACATAATTTCTAGAGGACACAGATCCGTGGCTCTAATGTATCATGATGCTTGTCAGCAACACACTTTGTGTGACTGAATCCCTTCCTGCCTGCAGGTGTTAAACCGCCTGACGTTTGCATCCACACTTTCCCACCTGAGACGCCTCAACTCCCCAATTGGTAGGGATGGGAAACTGGCAAAGCCCAGGCAGCTGCACAACACACTGTGGGGGATGGTTTGTCCTGCCGAGACTCCAGAGGTAATGAAAGTAATATTTATGTCAGTGCTTACTCATGCCTAACTGCTAGGGTTACCTGCTCATCAGTTTGTAGCCACAGCACTTGTCATCATCGCTTTTTTTGAAATGCTGACTTGATTGGAACAGGCTCCCCAGGCTGGTTGTGGAGTTATCTTCTCTGGAGACTTTCAAGACCCATCAGGATGTATTTCTGAGAGACCCGCCCTAGCTTTGGTCCTGCTCTGGCAGGGTGGTTGGACTGGTGATCTGCAAAGGTCCCTTCCAAGCCCTGAAATTCTGTGATTGTTTAGCTTTATAGTTAACTCTGTAGTTGAATGGTAGAAATTAAATCAAATTAATAGCATGTTTTGTGTCCAGGTTGTTGAGGACTCAAAGTTTTAAGTTCTTGGATCATCTAGGGGGAATGTCTTGGTTGAAAAATGCAGCTGTACGTTTGTGTTTTTACTAGGGTCATGCTGTAGGACTTGTGAAGAACTTAGCCCTGATGGCTTACATTTCTGTGGGGTCTCAGCCATCCCCAATTTTAGAATTCTTGGAAGAGTGGAGTATGGAAAACCTGGAAGAAATATCTCCAGCAGCAATAGCTGAGTATGTGCAAATTAAACTGTTTGTTTTAAACAGAGTCAAGCTTTTTATCCTGCACAACAGGATAAACCCCAAACTTTTTGTTTTGGCTTGGTTTTTTAATTTGTTTTGTGTTCTCCTTCTTCCTAGTGCTACCAAGATTTTTGTTAATGGCTGCTGGGTAGGAATACACAAAGATCCAGAGCAGCTCATGAACACCCTAAGGAAGCTCCGTCGTCAGATGGACATCATTGTGTCAGAGGTATGAATTTTACATCTAGAATTTGGGTGTCTGCAGGTGAGAGAGGATAATGCCTTGATACTACTTTACAAGTTCCAAATGGCATTATTTGTAGGTCTCTCTCTGAACATACTTCACATTGCTTGGGTTTTTTGTCCTGGGAGATTTTTTTAATTTGGTGCTTTTGTGTATTTTTTTGTTTATTGTGTGCAGTTTGTTATTTGGTTGTGGTCTTCTTGTTTGTTTGTTTTGGTGTGTTTTGTGTGAGTTTGTTTGTTTTTTTAAGAGGCCCCAGTTCATTGAAAATAGTCTCCTGAAATGTTTCTCTGTGTAGAAGTGTTGGTGGTTTTTTTTCTGTGCTGCTGATACCCCACCTGTAGGGCCTTTGCTTTAGGGAACTTTGTCATCCTGTTTTGTTTTCCATAGTTCTGATTCCAGGCTGAGACTTCTGGCCCTCATGGAGTGCTCCTTTCTTGTACAGGTCTCAATGATCAGGGATATTCGTGAGCGTGAAATCCGCATCTATACCGATGCAGGCAGGATCTGCCGACCCCTTCTAATTGTGGAAAAGCAGAAGTTGCTGTTGAAGAAAAGGCATATTGACCAACTGAAGGAACGAGAGTATAACAATTACAGGTGAGTTATGTTTCTGAAAGTCGACTGAATGTCTGACTTTCCATCTTGGAAGCTTCAAGTTCCCCCAGAGTGGAAAGAACATTTAAGGCTTTGTGCAACGCAAAGGTGCTTTCTCTGCTTGGTAGAGTAGTTAATTTTTTATCAAACTCAGGTAGTGATAGTAATAATAAGCCAAGGAAGTTCTTGTTCTTGTTACTGATGAAGAGACCTATTCTATGTGTTGGCTGAGTATTTCAGTCATTGGTTATTCAGTTGGCAGGATCTCGTGGCCAGTGGTGTAGTAGAGTACATTGATACCCTGGAAGAAGAGACTGTGATGCTGGCAATGACTCCAGATGACTTGCAAGAGAAAGGTGTGGCATATTGCTCAACATACACACACTGTGAGATTCACCCCTCTATGATCCTGGGAGTATGTGCATCCATTATCCCCTTCCCTGATCACAACCAGGTCAGTGCATCTCTTCTGGCATCCTCCTTTTAAAGCTGATAGAAAACCTGCAGGTGTACATCTAAAGACTGGTCTTTCCTCCTCTTTTTAGTCTCCCAGGAACACATACCAGTCTGCTATGGGTAAACAGGCTATGGGAGTTTACATTACCAACTTCCATGTTCGGATGGATACCTTGGCACACGTGTTGTATTATCCCCAGAAGCCCCTTGTAACAACACGCTCCATGGAGTACTTGAGATTTAGAGAGTTACCAGCAGGTATGGTGTCAGTTAATGCTCAGTAAGCAAAAATACTACTGTTTTGTTTAAACCCTGTCACAAATGCTGGATGTCTAATATTTAGTGAATATATGTGATTTTAAATGTTGCAGGTTAAATTTAACTTGTAGCTTGACACTACACTGTAAAAAGGACACTGCTAGTGTGTCAGCTGAAACTACTTGATCCACATGGTCTGCTAACATCTAAGTGGCAGAATGTATTTTCTGTGTTGGTATTTGCTAGGTTCTTCACAAGGGGTCACTCTTGACTCTTTTCTATCCAGAGTTGGATTTGTTGATACCACGTGGTTCTGGTAGGTGAGCCATGGAGATTTTGCCTAAGAACAGCTTCATTGTAGAGAATACAGTTTGAGTTCTGAGTAATGCCTGTTTGGAATGTGTGTGCATCCTTTCAAAATATTTGCTCTTTTTTTTATAGGTATCAACTCAATTGTAGCCATTGCATCGTACACAGGCTATAACCAAGAAGACTCTGTCATCATGAACCGCTCTGCTGTTGACAGAGGCTTTTTCAGGTGAGACTTTGTAACATTTTTTAACTGTTTGGAAGGAAGAAGAAAAGCATACCTAGTTGTTGGGAGGCTCATGAAAAGTTTGTCTTATGCTGCAGGGCACCATTCTTTAAATCTTTTCAACCTGAGAAGCTTTTTGTTTTTTATTTTTTTAACAGGGATGGAGGGAGCAGCACAGTGAAAATGGTTAATGTCTGTGGTAGCAAAACAGTGTGTGATGATGGTTCATTCTTTGTGTAACTTGACACAACTTGAAACTTTCCTTTCTGTCTTCTCAAGTTTTGGTCTTATATACTTATTTATTATGTTTACTGTTCTTTGTATGGTAGTTAAATGACAAATATATTTAGACTCTTTGCTGTTACATGTGCATTACAGTTCTTAAATGTCTGTACCTAGCTGGTCAGTGGGTTTCCAGGTTTGTTCATTGTCTTTTGTACAAGTGGAGCCCAAGAAGTGTGTACTTGGTATCTTAGTTTTACTGCCTTCCAGTGTAGCATAAGTATGAAACTGTTAGACTTTATAGCTCATGTGAAGCTTTTATAGGATCTCCTTTATACATGGGATAGTTAAATGTGGATAGTATTTATCTAAAAGGCTGTGTCTTTGGTACAGTGGCAAATTATTTTCTGTTTGTTGTTGGTTTTGGTTTTTTCCCTCCTCAGTGATAGTCTGATTAACAAGGGTTAAGAGGAGGGGTTGCATAGCACATGAACATTATTGGTTTTGATTATCATTGGTAACAGTACCCATACCACATGATTAAAGGGTGGTTAGAGTGCAGTTGAGATGTACACTGCCTTTATAACTTTGTTTCAGATCTGTGTTCTATCGCTCATACAAAGAGCAAGAGTCTAAAAAAGGGTATGACCAAGAGGAAGTGTTTGAAAAGCCTACACGTGAAACTTGCCAAGGTAAGATACAGGAGTGTATGGAGACTTGAGGTTTCTTAATTAAATTTTTCTGGGCAAGGATCTTAATGTTGTTGAACTGAATCAGTCTTTATTTTGGGACATATGAAATAGCATAAGTCTCTGTATTAACAGCAAAATATATTGGCTGAGATACGGTGCATAAAATGATCTTACGACATTTCAGGAGTAGTGTGAATTGAAAGCAAACTTATTGAATTTCTACTAGACATTGAAGCTTAATATGTTGAAAATTTGGGAGTCTACATTTTTTTTTTTTTTTTTTTTTCCTGAGGTATGAGACATGCCATCTATGACAAACTTGATGATGATGGTTTGATAGCCCCTGGGGTACGTGTGTCTGGGGATGATGTCATCATTGGCAAAACAGTAACTCTGCCAGAAAATGAAGATGAATTGGAGAGCACCAACAGGCGTTTCACAAAGAGAGACTGCAGCACTTTTCTGCGAACTAGTGAGACTGGTATTGTAGATCAGGTCATGGTAACCCTTAACCAGGAAGGATACAAGTTCTGCAAGATTAGGGTGAGTACTGACATGTGTGCACTCCTAGTAATTTTTCTTCTGAATTTTGAGTTACCAGTTGGATGTTTTCCCAGGTACGCTCTGTAAGAATCCCACAAATTGGAGATAAATTTGCCAGCAGACATGGTCAGAAAGGAACCTGTGGTATCCAGTACAGGCAAGAGGTAGTAATTTTTTTTTTTTTTCCTTCTTAGCATTTTATCTCTGATCTTAGTATTGAAACTGCCTTAAGTGATTTGTCTGTGGAATATCTACTAGGGTGCAATATATTTACTGAAATTTAGATAAAATATATTTAGAACGGGACACAGCTTTTTACATTGTACTTCAGGGTGTTTGAAATGCTTTTAAAAATTTAATTTGGATCCACAGAATTACTTTTCTTAGCCTTGATAGTGGAAAGTCCTGACAGTCTGTTTCCCTGCTCTAGGATATGCCCTTCACCTGTGAAGGCATCACACCTGATATAATTATCAACCCCCACGCCATCCCTTCCCGCATGACCATTGGTCACTTGATTGAGTGTCTGCAGGGGAAGGTAAGAAGGATTTTTCATGCTGTATGTCTAAGCAATATGAATTTTTTTTTTTGCTATTGTTGTTTTGGGAGTTGCCTCGTAGGCATTAATTCACTAAAATATAAGAAGTGTGCTACTTCATAACAAACGTACTTTTGTTGGAGAAGACCTACAGCCCTGTAGATTTTGTCCAGCAGGTCAGACTACAGTGTAGTGTCTCATCTGTTGCTTTTATTTGAAACAATTCTTGTGACCTAGAATAGCAAAATCATTGATACTGTGTATTTTTAAAAATCACACAATAAATTGTGTGGCTGATGATAAACAAAGCAAAATAGGGTCCTGTTATGGGCATGGAATCTCAAGTTCAGGCATTCAGAGTTAAAACTGTTTGAAGTAACTTGATGTTGCCTCACCAATCCCTCAGAAATCCTTCAAGCTTCTGCAAATGTCTTCTCTGTAGGTGTCTGCAAACAAGGGAGAAATTGGTGATGCTACACCTTTCAATGATGCTGTCAATGTGCAGAAAATTTCCAATCTCTTATCAGATTACGGCTATCATCTAAGAGGAAATGAGGTATAACCAAAATGTCAATTTTCTGTATTTTTAAAAAATACACTTCATATGGATAGTGAGGCTGATGATTCAGTGATTGCATTGGTTACTTCAGGTTCTCTACAATGGCTTCACTGGTCGAAAAATCACATCACAGATCTTCATTGGGCCTACATATTATCAGCGGCTGAAGCACATGGTAGATGACAAAATCCATTCTCGTGCAAGAGGGCCAATCCAGATACTTAACAGACAGCCCATGGAAGGTAGATCTCGGTAAGAATGTTTAGTAGTTTCTATAGAGTGTGTTCTTTTAAGTTTTTAGCCTTAAAAATTAGCTGCCTCAACTTTGCAGCTAGAACTGACTTATCTCACCCCAACTGGCCACCCATTTTCATGTGTTGGGATTAAGATGATGCCTCGTGTGCACGTGTCAAGGTTTTGCTGTAGGGAGGTGCTGCAGGGGTGGCCCCTCTGAGAAAGGACCTGGGGTTGCCCTGTGTTGGACACAGCCACTTCCCTCTGGGAATGACATATGCTGGAGCAGTTTGTGAAGGATTGTCCCAGAGGATTACCCTGTGCTGGGTCAGGGAAAAAGCATGAGGAGGAGAGCGTGGCAGAGTATCAGCTGTTACATGCTGACTGCAGCCTCTGCTCCCCATTTCCACTGTGTCTCTTGGAGGGGGGAGGAAGAAGATGGGAATGAAGGAGGAAAGTTGAGCCTAGGAAGAACATGAAGAAGGTCGTCTTAGTTTTTCTTTGTTTCTCACCATCCTACTCCATTTTTTATGGTCAAGAAATTAAATTGATTTTGCCCACACTCAGTTTTTCCTATAAAAACTCTCCCTGTTCTGATCTCGACCCACAAGCTTTTTCATCTTATTTTGTCCCCGTTCTATCAGTGTGGGGAGCAAGAGAGCTCCTTGGTGGGCATCTGGCAGCCAGACAAGGTTAAATTGTTTACCTCAACTTGCTATATGGTTGTACTGTATCTGTTAACTGACGTCTGCTTTAGAAATGCTTGGCAGCAGCAGTTACAAATGATTGTGTTAGGGAGAATGGCTAAGTTTTATGCTGAGGTATTAAAGGAAAATCAGTTCACAGCTTTACTCCTGCCTTGTAACACTGCTGTTGTGTTTTTGACAACATACTTACTTGTTCCACCAACAAGAACTGATGTGTTTTGCAACTGAACTCAAAAGTTGAGGTGTTCTGCTTTCCTTTTTCAAGTGATGGTGGCCTTCGTTTTGGAGAAATGGAACGAGACTGCCAGATTGCTCATGGAGCTGCCCAGTTCTTGAGAGAGAGACTGTTTGAAGCTTCAGACCCTTACCAAGTCCATGTCTGTAACCTCTGTGGAATCATGGCAATTGCAAACACAAGGACTCACACCTATGAATGCCGGGGGTGCCGTAATAAAACTCAGGTACATGTGGTTTTCAACAGCCAGTTATTTCTTTTTTTGTGTGTGTGTAAGAGGAAATACCACTTGGGTGAACTGGAGATTAGGGAAGTGAATATTTAAAGAAGCAACAGAACAACTGCTATTTTAGTTTCTTAACTTTTTACAGTGTTTATAGTGTCCTAGTTAATTTGTATTTTTCCCTATTAATTTTACAGTGGTGTCTTGTCACTTGGCAGGAAATGCCGTTCAAATGTTTTACAGTGTAAAGTTTTCTGAGATTTTAAAAGTAAACACTTGAGAGCTTATTTTTAGAAGTAAAACTCAGAATAAACAGGAATTTAGAGCCATCGCCCTTGTGACTGTCCCCATGAAGATATTTATTCTTGCAGAGTGGGATCCCCATGGGAGGTCTTTTGTGTTGCACTTTTTTTAATTAAAAAAAAAAGCTCAGTAGTGTGTGCTTGGTTACAGAACTGTGTCAAGGGCGAGTGGCAGCACAGATAAAAATAGCTGCCTTAAACAGGCTTGTTCTTGTGCTAGGGACTGTCTGCTGCAACTCTTAACAATGGCACTGGGGTTACTGAAGAGATGTATGCTGGAAATCTGAACCGTGTTCACTGCACATCTTGCACACGTGTTCCCCTGTTAAATGGGCTCTTGTTAAAGATCAGATCCCTTGGCTGCAAGTTTTATCATTAAAAATGTGTTCTGGGGAGCTGCTGTGTAGCCTCCACAGACAGTCTCAGCTTCCCTCTTGCTTTGGTACCTACTGCCCATGAGCAATTCTTGTTAAATGCTTTCATGCATAACTTCAGATTCAGTTTGAGCGAAAAACTCGAAGTTATTTGGGTGGAGGGTGGTGGAAGTTGATGCTTTAGCAGTGCTTATCACAGCCTTCTGTAATCTCTTTCCAGATATCTTTGGTTCGAATGCCCTACGCCTGCAAACTCCTCTTCCAAGAACTGATGTCCATGAGTATTGCACCTCGTATGATGAGTGTTTAGCCTTTAAAGTGTGGTTTTTAAAAAATAAGGAGACTGAAGTGCTCAGGTTTTGTTTACTTTGTGTAGGTTGCATTTAAAATAGTTATACTCATCTGCTATGCTCCGTTCAAAGGTGGGTTTATTTCCTGTAAATAGAATTAAAATTTGTAATCAAATCTGTGAATCTCTTTATTTATGTATCTGTGAAAGAAGTTTGCAAGCAGATTGGTAATTGAGGAATAAGGGAGTTAAGAGGGGATGATTAGTGAGCTAGAAAAAGCCAGAGTTTGCAGCTTTCCAAAATACTCATTTAAAACTGTGCATAAGTGAAAGTCCTCACATCACAGCTCTGCACCATCATCTGTGGAAAAACAAAAACATGTTATGCTCTGTACAGTTCCAGAGGTTAATATCACAACCTGGGCAGTAGCACAGTGCCTGAGTTTCCCAACTTCCTTTCTTTCTTTTCTTCCTTCCTTCCCTGCTGCAGAACTACAGCAGGGGGGTGGTAACAGCTGGCATTTTTCTGTGCTGACATCACCTGGACATGGGACACAGCTTCCCCAGGGGCATACTGTGTAGCTATGATGTTGGACAGTTTGTTCCATTAACATTATCAGTTGTGGGCTGGCAGCTTATTGCTTAGCTACAGCAAGCTTAGATGAGAGTTTTTCTACAGCTGAAAAGAAACAGCTGTAACACGTGGTGTAAGAAAGAAGCCAAGAGGCAGTGTATGTGGTACTACAACCTTGCAGCAGAGCTGCTGTGAGAGGGGGAGTGAACATCATCCATTCTGGGGTGTGTGTGTGCTGCTTGTGGCACAGCTCAGTAAAACTCAGCTTCATTCACATCCATAAATAAGATGTTTGAAAAGGGATTAAAGACTGGCTAAGAATCTTAAACCAAGTTCCTGCGTGTAAGTGATACTGGGATTCATTTTATGCTCTTATTTCAATGCCATGTGCTGCTAATAGTCTCCTAAAGTCAGTCCCTGGCTATTCAGGGATATAAGGATACCGAAAATTAAACCACTGAGATTAAAAATAAGAATTATGTCCACACACGGATTTGGACAGCACAGTGTTCTCTAGGTGGATGCTTTGTTCCCAGTGCCTTTGCCTCTAGCATGGTTACAGTTGCTGTACCAGCTCTTTGGATTGATTCCAAAGCACATGTGGCCATGGTACTAAGCCATCCTCTTTGCAGCTGGAATGAGGGTGGTTGATTTGCCATCAGGTTTGCATGAAGCCTGGAGAAGAGGGCCTGGGTTTGAAAAGTGGCTGAAGGGTGGAGGATAAAGGCTTCAGGTCTTGCCTAAAGGCCTTCTGTGGCACATCTGTCCCTTCCCCAGTCTGACACTCCAGCATGCAGAGAGAGTGGCAGGGGCTGGAGTGTTTGCAGGAGAGGGAAGAATAAGGAGGTGCAGGGACTTGGCAGGAATTTAAGTGCCTGAAGTTCCCTCTCTCTCCTAGGGCTTGTTGTGCCAATACTGCTCCTAGGACAAATGGGCATATTTGGAGCATCCAGAGTATGCTGAAAGGATGATACAAATTTAGGCCTGGAAAATCACTGGAAGGTGCTCTGTAAAAACACCAAATGGTGTTTTAGTTTGGTATCATAATCTCCAGTCCTTTGCAGCACTTTCAGGGCATTATTTAACAATTCTGTGACAACTCTTTAACAGCTGAGAGCTGGGAATGTTTTGCCAAACCCAGTAAAAGCTGCATATTAAACTGATGTTTCTAGGGTGCATTTTTTTTCCCAGAAAACATTAAACTTCGGAGGCCATTTTGTATCAACTAATGGAGAAAACTGCTAGGGAAAAAAGCAGCTTATGTGTTCAGCCACATAACCTACCTTTGGTCAGGGCTATTTCATGCAGAGTTTCCACAACATGGATTTTTGCAGAAGCTGTTGCCTCTCCTTTGGCATTTGATGCATGACACTCATACTCTCCAGCATCCTCTTTGCTCAGAGGGGATATCTAGGGAAAGAAACACACACCCCATTCCCAAGTTCAGTATCACATGCACAAGTGGAGATGAAATCTCTTTAAAGGTATAACTTGTTGATTGCTTGAGACAATGAGATGAACAGAGTGCATGAAATAGTAGTAGTGATTTACCCCTAGGGAACCCCTATGGACTGCATGACTTCTGTCTGCCCTGAACAGGCTGGTTCAGATTGCAGTGGCTCCCTCCAGTGAGTTTTGGGACAAGCTCATCACTCCTGGGGATCAGCCTAGCTTTCTCCTGTTAGGCCAGATAACATGCATGGTAATATTCCCTCCTTGTCTTTGACTGTTTACTTAGTTTGGAGATGTGTCAGAGCATTTCATGCTTAGTGAGTGGAAGGAGGCAAGTAGAAAAAGCCTTCCTGCAACACGCTGCATCTGGTCAGTCAGTTCAGCAAAATCATTGGCTCAAACCTTCCCTCCCTTTGTTTCCACCTCTGCTTTTCCAAGTGGTACAGGAGCCAATGCTCTAAGCTGTGCTCCTGGGCTGCCTCTGCAGCTGGCAGCCACCATGCTTGCAATTTCCTTGCTGGAAGGCAGGGCAGCTCCTGATAGTTCCTGCTTGTGTTGAGGGTCTCCTTCCCACTAATGGCTGGAAGAAAGTAATGATATACAGGAAGGAGACCTTTGCCTAGTCTTCTCTGATCACAGAATACATGCTTTTGCTGCAGGCTAGACAGCAGTGAAAATATGCAGTGGGCTGGGCACAGAGTGGCTGAGAGCAGCCAGGCAGAGAGGGACCTGGGAGTCTGGATTGACAGGAAGCTGAACAGGAGCCAGCAGTGTGCCCAGGTGGCCAAGAAGGCCAATGGCATCCTGGCCTGGATCAGGAACAGCGTGGCCAGCAGGTCCAGGGAAGGGATTCTGCCCCTGTACTCAGCCCTGGTGAGGCCACAGCTCGAGTCCTGTGTCCAGTTCTGGGCCCCTCAGTTCAGGAAGGAGATTGAGGTCCTGGAGCAGGTCCAAAGGAGGGCAACCAGGCTGGTGAAGGGACTCCAGCACAAGTCCTGTGAGGAGAGGCTGAGGGAGCTGGGGGTGTTCAGCCTGGAGAAGAGGAGGCTCAGGGGAGACCTCATCGCTCTCTACAACTCCCTGAAAGGAGGCTGGAGCCAGGGGGGTTGGGCTCTTTTCCCAGGCAACTTTCAACAAGACAAGAGGGCATGGTCTCAAGTTGTGCCAGGGGAAGTTTAGGTTGGATATTAGAAAGAATTTCTTTATGGAGAGGGTGATCAGACATTGGAATGGGCTGCCCAGGGAAGTGGTGGATTCTCCGTTCCTGGAGGTTTTTAAGAAGAGACTGGATGTGGCACTCAGTGCCATGGTCTGGTAACCACAGCAGTAGTGGATCAAGGGTTGGACTTGATGATCTTTGAGGTCCCTTTCAACCTGACTGATTCTGTGATTCTATTCTATGATTCTAAAGCTGGAGCCAGCAGCCACCCTTACCCTTCCTGCCTATTTCACAAAAGTTGTTTTCCTTTAAAATGTCCTGTCTGTCACCCTGTGTCTTCTGTGCTATTTGTTTGTTCACAAGCTGTTTGCAAACTGCACAGTACTGTTTGTGCATATGAGAAGCACTTACGAGCACCCAGCCGGTCACTTCATGTTTCTCAGGGCCTCCTCGGGTCTGGATAGCCAAGTTTTCCCGATCCCCAGGCAGAAGCTCCATCCTCTGGACACCATACTGTCCCCGAATTATCTAAACAGAAGGGCAGAAAGGGGTAAGAGTTTGGAGGATAATTTACGCTAGAACTGTTAGGACCGGTCCTGGGTTAGTGCAGTGGTGTTTTGGAAGCAGGGGGGGCACAGGGATGGCTCCTGTGAGAAGCTGCTGGAAGCTTCCACGGTTCCAATTCTGGCCCTGCCTATGGCCAAGGCCGAGCAGATCTGGGAAGCTGAATGTGCCCCTGGGAGTAAGATATTCAAGAAAGGGGAAACAAAACTGCCAAAATATATATAAAAAGACCTTCCGAGGAGAGGAGGAGTTGAGAGAAAGCAATGCCGGAGCAAAGGCACCAAGGTCAGTGGGGACGGAGGGGTAAGGTGCCCGAGCAGAGGTTTCCCCACAGCCCGCGGTGAGATGGCGGCTGTGCCCCTGCAGCCCATGGTGGAGCAGTCCCTGAAGGAGCACAGTGGGGTAAATGTGGATCTGTAGCCCCTGAAGTGTCACGGGTGGGCAGATGTGAAGCAGCAGCCTTTGGGGGGTTGCAGAGAGGGGCAGATGTGGCTCTGCAGCCCTGGAGGAGCCCGTGTCAGAGGAGGTGACTGTTCCTGAAGCAGCCGTGACTCTGTGGGCAGCCCGGGCTGGAGCAGTTCCTGAGGGACTGCACCTCACGGGAGGGACTCATGTCCCAGGGGTTCCTGAAGGACTCTCAGTGAGAGGGACCCCGCCTTGGAGCAGGGGAAGAATGTGAGGAGTCCTCCCCTGAGGAGGAAGGAGCGGCAGAAACACCGTGTGGGGAACTGAGCCTGAACCCCCCTGTGTCCCCTGTGCCCTGAGGGGGAGGCGGCAGTGAAGTGACCCGGGAGTGGGGAGAGGGGAGGGATGGGGGGAAGAAGGTATTCAGATCTGGACAGGGTTTCTTTCTCCTCGTAGGTTAAATCAGGTCTTTTTTCCTTCCCAAGATCAACCTGTTTTGGCCATTACTGTAACTGGGGAATGCAAACCTTCCTGTCCTTGTCTCTATTAAGGAGCCTTTGGGTGGATTTTCTCCTCCCCGCCCCACAGTGTGGGTGGGGGTGAGGGAGCAGAGGTCTGGTTGGTACCAGCTGGGCCTGAACCATGACAGATCATCCCTGCACACAGACAAGACCAATGCTCATTTTACACAAATGTGTTTTGTGCAGTAGCAGTGTTTTTCCTAGTGCCAGCATTTCACCCTCCCCTCCCTGTCCTGCACCCCCCAGCACCCCAACTCCTCAGGGTCAGAGCTGTGCTCCCCGTCCCTCAGCAGGAATGGATGGGGCAGCACAGCTTTCTGGTGCAGATGGTGATGGGCAGTGAAGGGTGCAAACATGCACCGACAGTCTCAGAACTTGTGTGTGTGTCCCCAAGGGTGTGTTTAGCCCATCAGATGATGTCTGTGCTGAACAAGGAGGATTTGGCTGCCTGCAGCCACCGGTAGCCATACACTGAGACTGTTCAGCAGGCTGAAGCCTTCTGGCTTGGGACTGAAGGGAGAGCAGGAACCAAGTGTTGTCCTTGTTTGGAGAGGCTCCCTCTGCAACTTCCCTGCCCTTCAGGCTTTTTAGCATGGCAGCAGCAGAGAGAAGTATCTCTGCATGTTGTTCCTGAAACAGGCTCTCCATGTGTGCTCTTCCCAACAGCCCAGCATCAGCCCTGAAGATTTCTGGTGTCCTTGGTGGGCACAGCATCGATGACAGAGCAGCAGTGCAGTCGTTCCCCAGCACAGTGTGTTCCAAGGGTAAGTGGTGCTCAGCCCTTGCTATCACCAGGTCAGGCTGTCTCTAGGCCATGAGGAAGAGGCACGAAAAGCAGAGCAGCACTGACAGTCAGTGTAAACAAGCAGAAAATGCTGCCTGGGTCACCATGCCTACATTTTATGTTCACCAGTCTGCTCAGGCTTGCTGTTTCAGAACAGAGCAGACTTCAGGCCAATCTAGTTTTTTTTTCTCTGTATTTTTAGGCTAGTACTCTTTCAGCTGAATTTTAAGACACCTCCCTAGTGTCCACAAACCTGTGCCATTTTGAAGAGGCCACAGGATACATGGGGTGACTCTCAGCCCTATGGCTAGGATTCTCTCCACTCCACTCTGTGTCCTGTCCCAAGCCAGGTGTTACCAGCACAATGCCAGAATCAGCAAGCTCCTGACTCCCAGAGATAACTGCCCTGTGCCGTTCCTGTTTCCGACACAGATAAGCCATGTCCAGCCTCTTCTGTTCCTGCTGACAGCAGGGTGACAGCAGGTCAAGGGACATTCCCCACGTGCTCTGAATACCACGTGCTCTACCAAGAGAAACACAAGTCCCATTCTGCCTCAGGATCAACAAGAGTTTGGGAAAAGCAATGACTAAAGACAAAGCAAAGCCAGACGTTTGGGGGTGGACAGAACTGCTCAGAACTCACTGAAGATGTGTGTTTCTAAGGAGTGATCTGCTATAGCCTTTATGCTTACCAGGCAGTTTCAGCAGGGCCCTTACCTTGTTCCAGACAAGCACAGGGGTTGGGATGCCTATGACTTCACAGCTCAGGTAGATCTGTGCTCCTGTCACATTCCAGATGTCCTTGGGAGGGGTGACAATGGAGGGTCCTGTAAAAAGGGAGAAATGTTTTTAAGGACCAAGTGACTGCAAGCCTGTGTCCCTTGGAGCCTTTTCAGGGGGACAATCACTTTGGATGGGTTTTCAGGATGAGGTAAAGGGGATACCTGCTCAGAGCAAAGCTTGCTCATCTGATTCCACATCACAGCACTTCCTTCACCAAAGTTACACATGCATCTGTCCTTAAGCTGTTCAGGCTGACTTGCACTTGCCCCAGATGGAAACTCAAGTGTTCAGGTGGCTGGGCCATATACTTGCAATACTGAAGTTACAGGTAAGATAGTGTTTGTATTCTGTTATCTCAGGCTGAGCAGGCCTTTACAGACTGCTGCCTCTGCTCATCATGTAGCCACCAAGTGCATTGTTGACACTCAGCTAGCATGGAGAAAAGGACCCTGCCAGGAGACTGTGGGTCTCCATGCCATGGAGAGCTTGGCCAGCTCTGCAGCATCCTTTTTCCTCTCATGATTTTAACCTGCAGCAAAGCCTGTGGGAGCTGGCTAGCAGATTTCAAAGTTATGCTGCTCCTGTTTCACCTGTGGCCAATATGCAGCTGAAGGAGGCTGGCTGGAGGACAGCAGAGCTATCTTTGAGTGGGCTGGGGGATGGGATCCCGAAAGGAACCAGGTAAATGCAGAACTCGTTTTTTCCCCAGAGAGCTCCAATCTCTGACTAAAGAGGGAGTTGTTTCCAAAGCCAGATGGGAACAGAGCTGTTTTGCAGATCTGGAGATGTTTACCCCTCAGGCTGGGAAATGCTGGAGACATAACCCATATCCCAGGAAGGGAAGAATGGCCTTTTCTGTTCAATAGCTCTTTAGTGGGGCTGTTATGCAAAAAACCAGCTTTTAGTTCCTTACAATAGGAAGTGCAGACCAAAGGAGCACATAGTGTTTATTTCCACTTATTGATAGCTTGAAGAACACAGCAGCTTTTCCCCCTTGCTCTGAAGATGCAGACAGTAACAGGAAACACTCCACCAGAAAAAGACATTTCCTATGTGAACCAAGTATGCATGAGCCAGCCTGACCCAAGTCCCTGGGTAGGCCAGCCCCATAAAAAAGGGGCAGATTTGGGTCCTGAAGCTCCTTCTGGGGAGCCAGAGGACATAATCCATCCCTGTCTCAGCCCAAGGGATGCTGAGGTGGCTCCCCACTCCTGAGCAGCTGGTGTGATCCCAGCAAAATGTTTGCTCTTCTCTTCTGTCCAGGAATGACAGACAGTACAGGGCCTACTAGTGGAGAGATGCTAAGACACCAGGGGTGGCTGCAATCCAAATTCTCCATTACAGAGATGTCCTAGTTTTAACAGCAGGCACAGAAGCAGACAATTTATGTGTAGCCCTGGGTGGTGGTTAAAACCACACCTAATGCTCCATACAGCTGGGTTACTGGCAGACATCACAACCCAGGTGCTCCTCATCTGCACAGAACTGAGTCTCTCAGCTGAGAAAAGGATTTAAGCATCACCATAATGTCTCTTACCCAGTTGCTGGTTGTGCTGCTGCATGAATTGATTCCTGTGCCCTGGCCAGGAGGGGGCTGTGTCAATCACAGCACCCTTTCCCCAGTGGAAGGGTGTTGGAGTTATCCTTGCTCCAGGTGTCCCAGAGCAGATCTGTACCTCCAGGCAGTGCCCCAGCTCCACACTCTCAGCAACACCCTGCTGGAGGTTGTTCCCTGTAGTACAGTGGGATCATCCATGGGGCTCACACCCCAGCACGCTCCTGCCCAAGGTGCTGCTTGGCCCCTGCAGGACCCTGTGGTCAGCCTGGGCTTTTGCCATCCCCACCATGGGGCCACCTCAGGTCAAGCACTCTGCTCCCCTTCCCCAGCTCAGTGTTTCCTGCACAGCCCTGCTGTTCTTCTTCTGGTGTCCCTTGAACAATAGGGACAATAGGGCACTTGGTGGCTCCAGTGGGACACGGATGTCCCTGGGCTGCTTAGCTCAACCCACATTCTGCAAAGGCCTTCAGCAGATGTTCATCCAGAATAGTCTGCTGCTGCTCCAGCCATGCAAAACCTTTCCCACATAAGGTGCCCTTCCTAGTGCAGAGACTGGGACATGTACTCAAGAGACAGAAATATGTTTGCTCCTGTCTAACAATGTTCTCTTTACCACTGGTCACTGTGGCTGTCTATGAGGCAGGAGAAACACAGCTGCCCTCAAATGCCCACCTACTCCCACTGCAGAAAAGAAGAGATGCTGAATCTTACATTAAAAGCCTGGTGGATTTTAAGGCACCATTATGCTCTTCCATGATCTGGCTCAATTCTTCCCTGGTTGGGAAATGTCAGCATTCAACACACTGCTAAATTCACTGCCTGAGGTGTCTCAGTCTTGGCTGCCACTGAGTTTTCCCCTGTGCCAATGGCCTGGACACCTCTCTGCCTGTGAACATTTGCTCCCCTTGCCAGGAGGAGGTCACACCAGGATTTTTGTGCATCAGCTGCTGGCAGGAAAAAAAGAGACAGAGAATTTCTACCCATCTCCTGGGTGAGGAGAAATTCTTCATCTTCTCTGGAAAGGGGAACATCCTGCACAGCTCCACAGCAGAGCTCTGGCTGTCTCAGCACAGCAGCCACAGCACAGCACAGCAAGAGCCTGGCTGTTGATGCAGCCCTGAACTCTGTCTCAGGATGTACATTCTGATCCAACCAGGAGGAACGTGAAACTATGCCTTTGGCTGCAAAACAAACTGAGAGCATTCACAGACCTTCACCTCTATCCAGCAGAGCCCTGAGGCTGGGAAGCAATACACATCCCTAGAGATGCAACAGTGGCATGGGAAGAGTCAGTGTGGTCTGTCGGGGTATTTGATTTAAATCCAGACAGCCAAAACTCTAAAGCTGGGCTTCTTCCTCCCCTAAAAATAAATGAGAAAGGCCAAGAAGTCAGTAGATTTAAAGTCGAATCATGAGAGGCCACAGCAGTAGCTAGGCTCCCACCACAGCAAGCTGACACCCAGGTGCTTGGCAGCCACCCAGCTTACTGCTTGTGCTGGTCCCACTCACTCTCTCTCCCACAGTCCCCCAAAGCAGCCAGAGATAGACAGGGAGCCAGGCAACCTGCCACAACTGAGAGGTAGTGAATGCCTGAGCATTGTAGGGACTCCAGAGGATTTGAGGACATTCCCTCCTGCAAGCCAGCCCCCCTGCTTTGGGGGTCCTTGTGAAGGGAACAAGGCCTTCCAGCAAGGACTGGAAACCAAGCTCACTTCAAACAGAGCAGAGGACTTGATTCCTGCAGGAAGGAAGCCTCTGACCCTCATCCTACAGCCTGCATTTAGAGGCCTTGCTGCCCTACTTGCACCACTGCCTGCAATGGGGAACATTTCTCTCTCTGCTTCCTTCAGGATGGGGACTTGTGGGTGGCACCTGCTTAATGGGCAAGGTCACTGTCACCCAGGTGGCTGAGAGGTCTCTGCTCCCCACTGGGCACTGAGCTGGGGGCACTGAGGATGCACAGGATGCTCCCTGACAGCACTTGCCCTGGCTGGGCAGGAGCTCCTTGGCCAAGAGGACAGCACAGGCTTCTCGATGGAGATCAGCTGCTCTCCACAGGCACTTCAGGCATTTCCTCCCTGCTCTACCCATTGTTCCTAAGGCAAACAGCTCTCCCTGGCTGGGGAAGGGGGTTACTTGCAGAGCCAGTGAGCTCATTCACCCTGAGAGAAGAGCCTGAAAGTGCAAGGTCTGTTTTTTCTGCATATCAGAGGGAGCTGATAGCATGTGTTCTGTCAAAAGCAGCAGTCAGAGAGGAGGTCCCATTGCTGTTATGCTGCTGGTTCTCTGCCCAGCAGCACCAGGCTCTCATTTGGCATCTGTTCCTGACACCCCTCCAGCACTGGGCACCTCTTCTCTGCTCAGCCACAGCAGGCAAGAGCTTTGGCATCTCCCAGCCCACCCACCCACCCACCTGCCCTTCTCTGGTACCTGGATGGTCTACCACAGCTCAGGGTTAGCTGATCCTCACTGATCTTCCTTCTCTGGCCACACACACACAAATAAATCACACCCCAGCAAGCAGAGCAGGAACATTCTTGTTAAACCCAAGGGGGCTATAGGTATGTTACAAAAGGCAAAATAAGCACTGTGGGGTACGGCCCTAGCACTTGTGCTTGTCTGGGAAGTCCTGACCACAAACCTATGAAGATGTGTACCTCACACTGAAGCTCCTCTTCAGCTTGGTTCCCAGCCAGCTCTCCTGAGCACCACATTGCTGTGCCACAGCCCCAGTGAAACACTGACTGGGAACACTCCCTGTGAGACAGCAAATCAGAGCACAAGCTAGACACTGTTCGCCCTCACAAGCTCTTGCAAGTCTGAAAATAGACCCACTCCAGTCTCCTAAGTTTCTGGGAAAGTATTTTCCTTTCAAAATTACTTTATATGGAGAAGGGGAAACCTTCTGTAAGCAGCATCTACTCGTTCAAGCTGGCACAGCCTCCGCTGTTCCCTCCCAGATCAAAGCTTTGCCAGAGGAAACAGCAGATTGGAAGTGCAAGCATTGCCTGACCCTCCCCATTCCCAAAGCTGCCTGCTCCTTTCTGGCAGAGTCACAAGCCTCCTTCACATCTTTCTGAACACATTTCCCCTCCTCCTTCAGCCTGGCCTTGAAGAGATCAAGGAGTTACACAAGAAAGTTCCGAGACATGCAGACTGAAGGAGATGCCAGATGCTAAGCCTCTTGGGGATCTCCCAGACAAGCTCTATCAAGAAACTTTTCTCTTCCTGACTACCACCATCCCTTCTCTTTGTGACCTTGGCTCAGTTTTACTAAAAAACCTGTCAGTATGGCACAAGGACAACCAGGAGTGAAAGCCTGGAAAGAATGTGTAAAGCTTGCGTGGGAGATGCAGAAACAAGACCTGGCACCATTTATGCATGGAAAAGCAAGCAGGGCTTTCAAAAATCTGACCTGATTAGACTTGTTACGTGGTAATCTCCTATTTAGTATGGACCTCAATCAACCTCAGCCCAACAAAGGATTAAACAAATTTTTTTTAAATACAGCATGCCTTTCCAGCAACAGAAAAAACAAACATGAGGAGGAATTTGCTGATCTGCAATTATTCCTTCCTAGTGATATTTGGATATGCTATGATGATTGAGGATGAAGACACAGGAGAAATATGGGATCCTCCTGGATAGTGGAGGTGTTTGCAACGTCCCTGAGGGCATATCTGTGATCTCCAAGACTCTGAGCTGCCAAGTAATATATTAAACAGCTTCCCTAGTCAGATTTTAGCACACTAACCATAAAAACCTCAAGCTCCAATGAACCAAAACCTTTTCAAATAACTAAATGCCTTTTAAGGAGGAACTTATTGCCTAGCCAACAACAGTGGAAAAATCCAAACTTACGGATTAATTTTTAAAATGTCAGCATAAAGCTTCAGCCCTAGAAACTCTGTCTCAAAATCCCAATGCACCATGTACTGGGAGAGCAAGCACTGCACTGAAAAATATCACATTCCCTACCCCCCATGCTCCATCTGAAAGGACCCCGTGGCACAAAACAAAAGGTTTAACTCCACCACCCACCTGTACAGCTCTGCTCTGCCATGGGCTCTCTGGATGCAGCACAAAAATGCTGGCAAGAGCCACCTGCAAATGCTATGCTTTCCTTTGTGGCTGGAGAATGTGGGCAGCAGGCCACTGCTGCAAGACCCCCCACTCCCAGCTAATGCAGAAACTCAAAGCAGTTTCCCAGAAGAATTAGGGGATTCAGTGCGTTTCCAACCACAGGTGACTTAGCAAAAACTTCTCTAAATCTCTTTCTTACCAACAAAGAAGAAAGCACTCATAAAAGTTGGATAATCTTTTAAGTCCCTTAAAATCCAGGAAAGGAAGAATGGCAAGAAAGAACTAAAGCAATCTAAGCCACTTGTTAACTAAAAAAGCACAAAACCAGACGAGTTTTTTTGCAAAATATGATCAGAAATGAACTAGGCTCTCTGGGGTCTGGAAGAGGTGGGAGCCTCTGAATTGAAGGCAGCTATAACAGGAAAAGATGAGCCAGCATCAGTGATAACAGCAGTCTGCCATCTCCCAGAAGGTTTTCCCCCAAACCTCTCTTTTTGCTCTACTCTGGCAGTGGATTAAAAAAACAAAAAACAAGCCACCCTCAAAGCTCAAATATTTCTGGCAAATCCTCAACATCTGAATTTGGATGGAATGAGTCAAGAGATGAGATTTATGTTTCCTGGTTTAAAATTGACCTGTGAGAACTCAGCACCTCTTCATTTGCAGCACAGATGTGCTTTATGGGACACTGAAGCACCAGCAAAGCAAAACCACTGCTGGTGTAAAGTGGCAGGAATTTGGAGGGGTGTACTTACTCCTGGGACTGTCAGTCTCCATGAGAGCTTGGCATCCATGATCCTACATCCATCTGCCCATTTTTTAAGCCCTGAGGGCAGCCAAGAAACCTTCCAGCCACATCTTCCTGAGCCCCAGAGCTGGTAGGTGACACTTTAGCTAAATAACCCTTCTAAGAGGGATGCTGTCTGGGCTCTGGCAAGGCAAAATAATACCCCTCTGGGAGAGAAGCACAGCTCTGGTGATCTCTTTGCTGATGAAAGAGATTTAGGCCAGTTTAGTGCTGACTGAAAAGAATCTCTCATGGACCTGCTGTTCGTAAGCTCTGCAGCCTGTGGGATGAATCCTGCAAGGTGCTGAGCCCTTGTCACCATAAGACGACCCCCTGCACATTCCCAATACTGGGAAAAGATATTTATGGAGCCACACAGAACCAAGCTGTGTTCAGATCAATGGAAATAAAGCAGGCTGTTTGACAAGCCAGCAAATCTGCCCTTCACTGAGAGAGGCCCTGAGTTTCTACCTCTGGGTCTTTGTGGGTAGGTACAGAGCAGTACCAGTTCCCTGGAGAGTGAAACACTGTCCTCTGATGTCAGCCAAGAGCCACTTCGTGGTACTCTGCATTTAGGAAAGAACAGGTGCTTGGCTTCCACCAAGAGAGAAGTGAGCATCATATATATCAAAGTCCTGACTGACAACGGCAAAACAGCCTGAAGACACCAACCCTGCTCAAAAAAATATCAGAGCCTCCAAACTAAAAGGGCTTTAAGCTGCAATGAGGCCAATGCACTGATATTTCCAGCAGTCACAACATATCCCTTGAAGAAGGTATTTGCTGGTAGCTGCTGATAAGAGAGACTCCTGGGTATTTGTCCCTTCTTGTGCTGATCAGGCAACAACTCCAAGCCTGGTACTTTACAGCTCAGAGAGACTGTCATCCCAAAAATCCTGCTAGCTTTTTGATGGGGGTTGGTGCTTTCTTTTTCTGCCTGGCTTGAGCTGAGCCATGCAGCCCTAATTCTTTATGCCAGTTTGCTTTGCATGGCAGTGGGTGCCATGCTCCTCCTGCCCCAGGTCCCAGCTGTCCATAAACAGCCTTAGTGCATGCACTGCAAAATTAATTTCAGACCAAATTGCTGAAGCCACCAACTTTGTAAGAGGCTCTTCTGAACAACTGCTTACAGCTGGGTGATGGTTGCAGCAGAAAGCAGCAGCCTCCCCTCCTGCTGATGGGACCTCTTCTACATCAACAGCTTCTGCTTTGGGTCCAGGCCTGCCCTGCCTGCAAAAGCAGGCAGCAGACCTGAGTGAAGCTATGCAGCCAGAGAGCAAATCCATTTTAAAGGGAATGCTGGAAAACAGCTGGAAAAGTTCACAGCATCCATCTCCGGGATGAGCTCACCACTGAGATTAGCTACCAAGAGACTGCTGGGGCATGAGGGCAGAGATGGGATGGGAGGGAAGGAGAGAAGGAGGGAAGGAGGGAAGGAGGGAAGGAGGGAAGGAGGGAAGGAGGGAAGGAGGGAAGGAGGGAAGGAGGGAAGGAGGGAAGGAGGACCACTGTAGACTCCCCCAGAGCAAATTCAGACAGTTTTGCTGCTCTGCTGACACAGCAGCTACAGCAGCCAGGCAACCTCAAGGAGTTGGGAATCAAGCAGGGTGCCTTTTTCCAGCTGTTCCCAACAGTCCTACATGTAACCCACTGCAGGAAGGACTGCATGGATCCCTGCACCTCCCAAGTCTATGTATAGCAAGGGTTATTTCCATCCTCTCAAAACTCTTCTCGGCTGTTTCTTCCTTTGCCCTCCAGCAGGATATTTTGGCTGCAATGGAAAAACCTTTTTCTGCATGGCTTCACTATTTCTGCACAAAGAACACAAACACTGGATCAAAGAGGTCTGGGAAACAAGCAGCAGAAAGAGAATCCTGAGGATGAGGTCAAGGCAAATTATGCAGGGCCGAGAACTAGTTCTTTCACTTTGCTATTTAATAACAAAGAAACATCCAAATTTCTCCTAGCTGGGGGGCAGTATCTCTTAGCAAGAAAAAACTGATGAGTATTGCACAGGAAACCCTATGCTGACCATCATGCTGAATCTGGAAAGCTCATCTGGACCTGCATTTGGTCAGCTTTGTCAAATACAATTTTAATGAACTTCTGTCCCCTTGGAAATATATCTGTGGTGGAAAAACTTGTGTCTCAAGGAGTGTTTTGCATGTTAAGCCTTAGGGCTGAGTGCTTTGTTTCCAAGTGGCTTTACTCATGCCCACAAGATGTTGTCTATGACAAATCAATAGGGCAGTCCTTCTTCTGACCCTTTGAATACCTGGTACACCTGGGGCAAACAGGGAGATGAGGAGAGAGAGAGGGTCCAAAATGCAACCCCAGTTAACCAAGAAATAGGAGCACAAATCTTTTAATTGTTTGTGGCTGATCCCTGTCTCAAATCAGAAGAAGAGGAGGTGGTTGTGGTAAGCCCCATTCACACCTTGCACAGCGAGGTGAGGTTTGAGCAAAAAGTGCTGGAAATCAAGAAAGGGATAAACCAGCATCATTTGCCCCATTTGCATCTGTCCACATCCTGTCTCCTGCCTTGCCACCCCCAGCATACTGCAGTGCTGGGGGAGGTCAGGAGAAGCATCTACTGAAAAGTCATTCCCAGATGCATTCCCTTCTTCTGCTGGATGACCCATCTCCAGCTGCCTCCCTTCCTGCTAGTGACAGCAAAGGCCAATGCCAGCATCAGCTCTGCATTTCCTCCTCCCAAGCAGCAGTTTTCCAACAGCAAAACAAGCCCTCCCTCTCCAGCTCCACTAGAAGAACAAAAAGAGCAATCAAACACTGTTAGGATATGCTGCTGGAAACATGTTTTTCTGAATCTCTTCTCTGACTTGAAAGGCTGCTGGCTTTTGAACCCAAATGGTATGTTCCTTACAGCCCAGCAAGTGCATACAAACATCTTATAGAGGCCATTTGCCATAAGCAAGAAGACCAAGTCCTCTGTCCTCCAAAGACTTCTGTGCAAAAGCTGTCACACAGCTAATGAAGGCAGGATCCTGCCTGTTTGTTGTCTCCCTGTGCAGGATCCCACCCTGGACAGTGCTTTAAGGACATCACATTTCTATGTGGTGGGAAATGGCAAAAGCCAGAACTTCCACTCTTTGATCCCCACAGTACCCAGGTTCTTTTAGAAACCCAGAAAAGTGCTGTCTCCTACGTGGAAAGATTCTGAAAGAGGCTCTACCCTGCAGGGCTGGTGGGACGGATGGCCTCTCCTGACGTTGCTTCAAAATCTTTGTGGAGATTACAACTCCCCTCTCTCCCCACCCAATAATCCTAACAGCCAGGAGGCCCTGAGGGCTACAAAAATACTTCCAGATGTCTACCACGTGTGCGGGCCGAGTCCCTGCCTCAGCTGCAAGCCAAAGAGTGATGTGTATCACCAGTGGAAGGCCCACAGCACCAGGAAGGCTCACACAGACAAGTCAGTTGCAACACCACTGTTGAGCAGCCCACATTCCCCCTGATCCATTCCCCAAGATGCTGGGCCAGAGCTCTCCCAGCAGCAGGAACCAAAAGAAGAATGGATCCTCGGAGTAACAAAGAACGGGACATTCTGCCAGTACCACCATTGGTACCACATGCTCCAGGGAAGTTCCTAAACAACAGGTAACAGCCTGCAAAGGTGTCTTGCTATGCACCTGCAGACCCAAAGGGACATTCTCCAAGGAAGAGATGCAGTTTGTGCATGGAGTGGCAGTCCCACGCTGTGACCCTCTTCAGAGGGCCCACCACTGTGATGAGCAGAGGATGGAGAAAATCTCCTGGGAGGTGGTTGGTGGCCTCCCACTATCCTAGCAAATGCCTCCTCCCATGGCCTAGCAAACATGAGCCACTATCAAACCCCTTTTACCAGACTCTGCCTCTGGGTCAAGACCCTCAACAGACCAAGCCAGCATCCAGTCTGGGGCAGATAGAGGGAAGTGCAGCCAAGGGTTGGAGCAGTAGCTTACAATGAGCATCAATACCTGTTTTGATATGAACTCCCAGGTGACTTTGGGCACAACAAGTGAGAACTCAGCCCTCTTCTTAAGTACATACCTGAAGCATGACCTCACATTTCTTTCAAACATCCCTGCTCTCTTAGTCTGGGCTGGCAAGGCCAAGAAGCAGCATGTATTTTCAGGAATGCTGTGATCATCTCCCAGATCTGTTGGGCAGGCAAGGCTCCCTCCAAATGCTAGAGGAAGGCCCTGACAGAGGCCATGCTCTGCTCTGCTCTTCTCATCTCATTACATCCCACATTAGCCTGAGGTGTGAAAATCACTTCCCTCCAGGAGTTAATCCTATACAACAATTTTTCTGGCTAATATATAAGCCTAATGTTTTGCACAAGGTCTGTGAAAAGCCATGCGGGGCATTTAATGGGCAACATCAGAACTGCATAACCTAATCCTTACCCATGCTTTCCTTGGGAGCTGTAGAAAAACTTTTTTTTTTTTTTTTCCCCCCCAAGACATACTTGGCCACAGTTATGGGAAGAAAGAGAAGGAGGAGGTGGAGGTTGTGACCCTACACTTACTGTGTTTATGAAAAGCCTCCTCCACCAAACGGCACTGGCGCTGCAATGCTGTCCTTGAGACATTCAGTAAAGGGCTTGCATGCTATGTCCTACCCCTCCCTCCCTTCCAGAAAAACCCACTCCTAGAAGCTAGATTTTCAGTAGAGGCTCCACAGCAGAACAGTTTCTTCCTTGAGCACCATCCCTAAAGGAAAGTTTGGGAAGAATCGAGCTCCTGGTTGGAAATGCAGCAAGTGCAGACTCTCAGGTGCAGCTCACAGAGAAGTCTCTGCTTGTTTTCATTTTGGACCAAAGCAACACAGTGGTGGCTTTCAATTTCTGTGACTTCCACATCCGTTTAATAATTTCTTTTTCTCACTATCTGCAACTGTCTCCTCTGCATAGCAGCTCAACTCCTGTCCAGTGCCACAGCATCCCCGATTGCAAGCTGAGGGCAAGCTATGTAAGGCAGAGCAGCGTAGTTCTAGCCCAGCTGGTAGACAAGAAGATGACCATGAGCCAGCAATGTGCCCTTGTGGCCAAGAAGGCCAATGGCATCCTGGGGTGCATTAGAAAGGGGGTGGTCAGTAGGTCAAGAGAGGTTCTCCTGCCCCTCTATTCTGCATTGGTGAGGCCGCACTTGGAGTATTGTGTCCAGTTCTGGGCCCCTCAGTTCCAGAAGGACAGGGAAGTGCTTGAAAGAGTCCAGCGCAGAGCTACTAAGATGATGAAGGGAGTGGAACATCTCCCTGATGAGGAAAGGCTGAGGGAGCTGGGTCTCTTTAGTTTGGAGAAAAGGAGACTGAGGGGTGACCTCATCAATGTTTTCAAATATGTAAGGGGTGAGTGCCAGGGAGATGGAGTTAGGCTTTTCTCAGTGGTGACCAGTGATAGGACAAGGGATAATGGGTGTAAATTGAAGCATAGGAGGTTCAAGTTGAATATCCGAAAAAATTTTTTTACTGTAAGGGTGACAGAGCCCTGGAACAGGCTGCCCAGGGGGGTTGTGGAGTCTCCTTCACTGGAGACATTCAAATCCCACCTGGACACGTTCCTGGGAGATGTACTCTAGGTGGCCCTGCTCTGGCAGGGGGGGTTGGACTAGATGATCTTTCGAGGTCCCTTCCAACCCCTAGGATTCTATGATTCAAGAGAGAGGGGCTCAGCTCCTCGGCACTTCTGGGGCTGCTGTAGGCTCTTACACCAAGTTTAGAAGCAGGGGACGGAGTCTTTTGAGTGCATTTAAGACGGCTTCGAAATAATCTCCGCTTCACAGCACTCCGATGAGTGAGAAAACGGGACGGGATTCACTGGGGAACAACTTTTTCACCCTGAAGCGCTCCGGCACAGCCGGACATTCACCTCCCCGTCCCGTCCCGTCCCGTCCCGTCCCTCCCCGCTCCTCTCCGCTCCCCGAGCGCTTCTCCCCCGCTCCCGGCCGCTTCTCCCCCGCTCCCGGCCGCCTCCCCGCACCTTGCTCGCAGGCTCCCTTGCTTCTCTGGCTGATGCCGGGCTCTCCGCGGCTCTGTGCCCGCAGGCTGGCGGCTCGGAGCTGGCAGCCGCTGCCGTAGGTCAGCCCATCGCTGCCGCACACCGGGTAGCGGCTCTTGCAGAGGCAGACACCGGGCGGACCGGCGGCGAGGCCGGTGGCCGGAACCGAACCGGCACCACCACTTTTAGCTTTGCGGCGCTGGCGGCTTTTCACGCACTCCAGGCCGGGTGCGCAGCGCCCTCCCGCCCCGCCGCCTCCGCCGCAGGCTTCGCCCTCTCCGCGGCCGCATTGCCAGCAGCAGCCGCAGGCATCCCGCACCCGGCCCAGCGGGCAGCCCCGCGGCGGCAGCGCCGGGCACCGCGCCGGTTCGCAGGGCCCGCACCCGCCCGCCGCAGCCGCCCCCGGGGCGGGCACCGCCAGCAGCGGCAGCAGCAGCGGCAGCAAGGCGGAGGGCGGCATGGCAGCACGGCTTCACCCCCCCTCCCACGGCAGCCACTTAAGCGGCGGCGGGGAAAACCCCTCCCCGGCGGCGCCGGCCCGGCCCCGGTTCCGGCCCCCGCCACTGCCGCCCTCCCGCGGCCGCCGGCCCCCCCCTACCCCGGCCTCGGCCCCTCCGTGTGCTGACCCGGCTGCTCCTCGGCTCCAGCATCACGCTGGTCCCTGCTCCTCATGCTCCCCACCCGTGCTCAGCTCACAGCCGGCAGCTGCGTGGGATGGCAGCATCCCTGGGAGCTCTAGGGAAGGGTCGGTTTCCTTCAGGAGTGGGGACGAGAGAGAACAGGGGAGCTGGAGGGTTCCTTCGTGACACAGAGTGGTTCCCGCTGCCGTCTTTAGGCTTGTAGAGCCTGCCGGGGATGGCTACCGAGGGGCTGAGGGCTGTAGTGGAAACTGGGAATATTCCTCGGGCAGCACTGGGTGATGCTGGGCCCCTCAGTTTAAGAAGGATGTCGAGGTCCTGGAGCAGGTCCAAAGGAGGGAAACCAGGCTGGTGAAGGGTCTCCAGCACAAGTCCTGTGAGGAGAGGCTGAGGGAGCTGGGGGTGTTCAGCCTGGAGAAGAGGAGGCTCAGGGGAGACCTCATCGCTCTCTACAACTCCCTGAAAGGAGGCTGGAGCCAGGGGGGGTTGGGATCTTCTCCCAGGCAACTTTCAACAAGACAAGAGGACACAGTCTTAAGTTGTGTCAGGGGAGATTTAAGTTAGATATTACAAAGAATTTCTTCAGGGAGAGGGTGATCAGGCAATGGAATGGTCTGCCCGGTGAGGTGGTAGATTCTCCATCCCTGGAGACATTTAAAAAAAGACTGGATGTGGCACTCAGTGCCATGGTCTAGCAACTGCTCCGGTGGGTCAAGGGTTGGACTTGATGATCTCTGAGGTCCCTTCCAACCCGGCTGATTCTATGATTCTATGATTCTATGCTGCTTAAGTCTGTCGGGACGATGCCTCAGAAAGTCCAATGTCCCAACCCCCCCAACGAGGGGCTGCAAGTTCCCTGTGCTCCCAAAAGTTCTCCATGCTCTGGAGGGACTGGCATGCTTGTGGCAGTCCAGCTGCTTACACTGAGGGAGTGGGCTCCTGCCACACGCTTCCTCAGCTCCCTGGAGCCCATCATGGGACAGTCCTGCTCAAACAGCATGGCACCTGAACAGGTATCTTTCCTTATTTCCCTTTCCCTGGCAGTGCTCCATGCTGCTCTCCATGGGAAAAGGGCTGCCCTCAAACAAGCACTAACCAAACCCAAGGTGTTTGATACCCAGGGCGTTTTGGTGGTGGTGTTGGTTTTGGTTTTGGTTTTGTTTTGTATAGGTAAGTCATCATAGATTCATGGAAACATAGAATGATTTGGCTTGGAATGGACCAGACCGTCGAGATCAACTGGTTCCAACCCTCTCTCCCATGGGCAGTGACACCTCCTGCTAGCCCAGGTTGCTCAAAGCCCCATCCAATCTGACCTTGAACACTTCCAGGGAGAGGGCATCCACAGCTTCCCCGGGCAACCTGTGTCAGCGTCTCACCACCCTCACAGCGAAAAATTTCTTCTTAATATCTAAATCTACCCTCTTTCAGCTTGAAACTGTTCCCCCTTGTCTCCATGCTCTTGCAAAAAGTCCTCTCCCAGCTTTCCTGTAAGCCCCCTTCAGGTACTGGAAGGCCAGTGTAGGGTCTCACTGGACTCTTCTCCAGACTAAGCAGATCTCAGGCCATTTATCTCAGTCACTATGGAAATGATGAAAGGGAGGAAATGACTAAGATATGGATGGACACATCTGTTAAAGCCAGTTCTAGCTATGGAAACCATTCTGCATAGTTCACCTCTTTTCACTGTCTCTTGCCAGTGCTAGGAATCTCCCCCCCAAGCCCACAGAATCCTTTTGGTGTGACTATCCAAAGCCCTGATACCTCTTGGGAAGAGAACTGGAGAGTGTTTGAGGGACTTGCAGTAGCTTACCAGGGTGAGACTTTCTGACATGAAGTCACTGTCAGGAATCCACTTGGCAGGAGGAAAAAAGGTAGCTCTGAAAGGAAGGAGATCAACGCTTTTCCTTTCCTCCTCTGAAATCCCTTCATTTTGGTGCCAAACAAGAGGCGAGTGCCCTTTCCTCTGCTCGAAGCACTGTTTTTCCTCCCAGGGAGGATGTTAGTTAATGTTTTGGTGCAGAAGGACCTCTAGTGTCTCCTCACCGTTCGTGCTTTGGCGTCACAGTTCTGGCTCGGCATTTCATGATCCAAAGACCTTGTGTACTGTGGACGGGAGGGAAGGTCCCCCATAACGTGTGTAGGGAAGTGGCTGGGCAAGGTACTGGATTGGTACTCCCTGGGGAGAAGTCATAGAATCATAAAATATTTTTGGGTGGAAAAGACCTTTAAGATCACCAAGTTCAACCATTAACCCAGCGCTGCCAATTCACCACTAAACCATGTCCTTAAGAAGGACATCTACACAGCTTTTAAATATCTCCAGGGATTGTGCCTCAGCCATTTGGGCAGCCCTTGGGCAGCCCGTTTCAGTGCCTGACATCCGTTTAGGTGAAAGTATTTTTCTTAATATCCAGTCTAAACTTCCCTGGCACAACTTGAGGCCGTTTTCTCTTGTTCTGTCACTTCTGCCACAGTTTCCCAGGCAACTTTCAACAAGACAAGAGGGCATGGACTTAAGTTGTGCCAGGGGAAGTTTAGGTTGGATATTAGAAAGAATTTCTTTACGGAGAGGGTGATCAGACACTGGAAGGGCTGCCCAGGGAAGTAGTGGATTCTCCATCCCTGGAGATATTTAAAAAGAGACTGGATGTGGCACTCAGTGCCATGGGCTGGGAACCACAGCGGTAGTGGATCAAGGGTTGGACTTGATGATCTCTGAGGTCCCTTCCAACCCAGCCAATTCTATGATTCTATGATTCTAACTTGGAAGAATTATTGTATGCCCCAGGTTCACTTTGCTTTGCTTCCGCAGCTCCTACACATCCTCTTTTCTTCACCCCAGGGGGATTCTGTGTGCCCTTTTGTGTGCCAGAGCCTGTCCCATTGAAATATATTACATTAAATGCTTCTGGTGTTTCAATGACATTTCTCTCCACAGTGTTTCAGTGGACACCAGTATCGATATGTAGATGTGTGTTGTATTTCTTGGACTCCACCTAAATCTGTTCTTAGTATTCAGTAGCACAGGCTTTTCCTAAGCAGACTGAATTTCATAGAATCATAGAATCAATAGAATCGGCTAGGTTGGAAGGGACCTCAGAGATCATCAAGTCCAACCCTTGACCCATCGCTGCGGTGCTAGACCATGGCACTGAGTGCCACATCCAGTCTCTTTTTAAATATCTCCAGGGACGGAGAATCCACTACTTCCCTGGGCAGCCCATTCCAATGTCTGATCACCCTCTCCCTGAAGAAATTCTTTCTAATATCCAACCTAAACCTCCCCTGGCACAACTTGAGACCATGCCCTCTTGTCTTGCTGATAGTTGCCTGGGAAAAGAGCCCAACCCCCCCTGGCTCCAGCCTCCTTTCAGGGAGTTGTAGAGAGCGATGAGGTCTCCCCTGAGCCTCCTCTTCTCCAGGCTGAACACCCCCAGCTCCCTCAGCCTCTCCTCACAGGACTTGTGCTGGATCCCTTCACCAGCCTGGTTGCCCTCCTTTGGACCTGCTCCAGGACCTCAATCTCCTTCCTGAACTGAGGGGCCCAGAACTGGACACAGGACTCGAGCTGTGGCCTCACCAGGGCTGAGTACAGGGGCAGAATCCCTTCCCTGGACCTGCTGGCCACGCTGTTCCTCATCCAGGCCAGGATGCCATTGGCCTTCTTGGCCACCTGGGCACACTGCTGGCTCATGTTCAGCTTCCTGTCAATCCAGACTCCCAGGTCCCTCTCTGCCTGGCTGCTCTCAGCCACTCTGTGCCCAGCCTGGAGCTCCCCATGGGGTTGTTGTGGCCAAAGTGCAGGACCCGGCACTTGGCCGTGTTGAACCTCATCCCATTGGAATCATCCCAACTCTCCAGGCTGTCCAGGTCCCTCTGCAGAGCCCTCCTGCCTTCCAGCTGATCCACACTCCCCCCCAGCTTAGTGTCATCTGCAAATTTGCTGATGGTGGACTCAGTCCCTTCATCTAAATCATCAATGAAGATATTAAACAGGACTGGGCCCAACACTGATCCCTGGGGGAATTTGATTCATTAGTGGAAGCTATTAGGAATACAACAAAAGTGCTTTCATGGGTTTTGGTCCATTTCATCATTCATATGAAGATCCCTTATTTCATCATCAAGACGGTCCCGCGTGCATCACTCCAGCGAGAAAGTGGGGGGGGGAGGGTGTGTGGGCTGGGTGACCTTTCTGGCGAGGGGGGGAAGATGCCAGGGTCTTTGAAAACAGAGGGAGATTTACCAGACGGTAAGAGAGACTATGTGAGAGTGGAAGCAGATGGTTTTTACACGTCGATAGACTCCCAAACTGGGCATTTCACTTGCTGCTTGACTTCCTCCAGCCCCAAGCAGCCCCTAAGAGTTTCCGCCGACTTTTACTCAGGGTGCAGGGAGCGTCAGAGTTTGTCTCTGAGCTTATAGAAAGCTCTAAAGGATGGATACGGGCGAGTCACTCTCCCGGCTGAATCAGAAGCCAAACGGGTGCCTTTTCCCCATGAAAAACCCGGCACCTTTCCACCCGCCCATCACCTGCAGCAGCCGCCTCCCGCAGACCGAGGAGACCCGGGGGTTCACCGGCGCCCGGTGCAGTCCCGGGAATCCCGGGGATCAGCAGCTGCCGCGGCACCCTCCCAGTTTCGGTTTCCTTTTCCCCGCCGGGGAAGGGCTTTCCCGGAGCTGCCCCGCCGTGTCCCGGCCGAGCCCAGCAGCCGGGCGGCGGGCGAGCGGAGGGGATGGCGGGGCTAAGGCAGCAGCAGCGGCGGCAGCGGCGGCGGGGCCTGGGGAGAGGCACCCCGCAGGGTACGGGAGGTACCGACCTGCGGGAGAGGTGCTGCGGAGAGGGCGGCGGGGGTGGCTAGCGCCCTGCCCGGGCCGGGAGCCTCCTGGCAGAGGGTGGCTAGCGCTTTGACGGGGGTGGCTAGCGCCCTGTCCGGGGTGGTAGCCTCCTGGCAGAGGGTGGCTAGCGTTTTGACGGGGCTGGCGAGCGCCCTGCCTGGAGTGGGAGCCTCCTGCCCGGGAGTGGCTAGCGCCCTGTCCGGGGTGGTAGTCTCCTGGCAGAGGGTGGCTAGCGCCCTATCCGGGGTGGTAGCCTCCTGCCCGGGGGTGGCTAGCGCTTTGACGGGGGTGGCTAGAGCCCTGTCCGGGGTGGTAGCCTCCTAACAGAGGGTGGCTAGCGCTTTAACGGGGGTGGCTAGCGCCCTGTCCGGGGTGGCAGTCTCCTGGCAGAGGGTGGCTAGCGCTTTGACGGGGGTGGCTAGCGCCCTGCCCGGGGTGGGAAACTCTTGGCAGAGGGTGGCTAGCGCCCTGTTCGGGGTGGTAGCCTCCTGGCAGAGGGTGGCTAGCACTTTGACGGGGGTGGCTAGCGCCCTGCCTGGAGTGGGAGCCTCCTGCCCGGGGGTGGCTAGCACCCTGTCCGGGGTGGTAGCCTCCTGGCAGAGAGCGGCTCTGGGGGAGACCCAGCCACTGCATGAGATGCTGCGGGCATCCCAGCGCGCAGAGTCCGGGGAAGCCTGGAAGGAGGCAGCCCGTGCCGGGGAACCGGCGTGGATTTTCCTCTCTGGTTCCACGTTGTGGTTAAGCTGGGGAGGTGTGGGAAGGGTGGAGAGTGAGTTCCAGAGGTGGTAGGTAAATCAGGGAAGGCGTTGCTGATGACTGCGTTTCACGCTTGGGCATCCTGGATCTCAGAGGCTTGTGCTGCAGTAGGGCCAGGGGTGAGGAGATCTGGTATGTCAGGGTCAGGAAAGCACCTGCAGCCCATCAGTGGCAGAGGAGAAGGGACTTCCTCCTGCTGGAAGTAGGCAAGGTGTGCATTTTCTGTCATTGCTTCCTCACTGTCTTGTAAAACATTGGATTTCAAGGCATCCCATCCCCAAGGCTCTGACAGATCTGGGGCGATCAGATACTGCAGGAATTGCTTTATCTCCCGAGGACACTCTTCCCAGCTGTGCACCAGTAACAGAGTGTGCTTCTGATGAGGTTTTGCTGATTGCCTTGGGAGCTGCTGGTATGGCAGCCCATGAGACGGAGAAATGTCTTTTAGTGACAGCTGGAAGAGTTGTCTGGCATCAAACCAAGCAGTGGGCAGGATACTGAAACCCCAAGGAGCCTGAGAAAATAAGTTAAACACACTTGTCTCACTTCTTTCTGAGGATCACAAGGTCTTGGTGAAGGTGGTAGCACAGAGAGACCTAGGGGAGTGGGCCAAGATGGTTAAGATGCTCTGTGCCTTAGGGTGACCACTGTGCCTCTCTGTATTTGTTCTGCAGAAGCCCCGCAGTCACAGAGGGACGAGAAGGTTCAGTGTTCAAACCACGATGCAACACATATGCTTGTGCTCTCCCCTGATGGGAAGCTTTCTGAACAGTGGACTACAGCTTCAACTGGACGCTCTAAGACAAAGTAAGAAGTTTGTGGAGGGGTGGAGGTGTAGATGGTGTTGGTCAGAGAGGGTTGCCTATTTTTCCTAAAGGTAACCTATTCCTTCCTAATAGACTAAGGTGTGTTCCTGTTGTAGAGAGGGAACTGGAACACACTCATTGTTGGTACTCAAAACTTCATCTTCCTTTGTTACCCAGCAATAAGTGTGCTGATTTTGGGGATAACACCAAGATCTGAGGTGCCTGAGATGCACGTGGGACAGCTTTCTCTCAAACTTTGTAAGGACTGGTATCATATAGCAAAGTGATGCAGATGCCTTGCAAACCACACATGGCTTGGGAAAGCTGTGGGTGAAACACCCAAGCACATCTGAACCTTGCCACCTTTTAGTTAAGCTGAGGGTAACCACCATTTAAAAATAGCACAGCAGTTTGCTATGGGATCTTCTGTTAACTTGCCCAGGACTGAGCCTGCTTCTCTTCCAGCTTCCTGTGGTGCAAACCACAGCCAAATCAGTTAGCTGCAGCAGGCTAGCACAAGAGCAGGGTGAATCAGATAAGGCAACCTGTATTTTTCCACATAGTTCCCACTAAACTTGCTAGGATTTGATGATCTTCTTCCTTTACTTTGTCTCATGGCACAGCATCTATCTATTTTGTTTTGTTTTGGTTTGGTTTTCCCTTGTTGTTACAGGCTGGTGAAAGAACTGGGAAACCATGATATTGTTCAAATAGCATGCGGGGACAAGCACGCCATGGCACTCTCCAGAGGTAGCCTCTTTCAAGAACACTTTTCCTCCAAACAGGAGTCACATTATGGCAGGCTTGCCCTCAGCAGGGAGTATTTGAACTCCTTGCACTAGTTGATGACACCAATAGAGAGTAATGAGCCATGGGTGGGGGACACAACGTACACTATCAGTGCTGCCCTTTTCTCCCAGCACCCAGGGACCTGAAGCTCTGTCTCTTCCCAGTTCCTGAATGCTCCCTATCCACAAAGTGCCTGTAGAGCAGACTCTACTCTGTAGTCACCAGACCTTATCATTCTTAAGTGGGAGCTAGGTCCCTGAAAACAGCACTGATTTTGGCTCCTGCTCCCCAAGTGTGAAGATTCAAGGGAAGCAGTGAGGCTGAGCTGCTTTCTTTTGTTCTGTGTGTGAAGGAGGTGAACTCTTCACCTGGGGCCAGAATGATCATGGACAGCTTGGTGTGGGGAGCCAAACCGTGCCCATCTGTCAACCACAGCTGGTGAAAAGACTAAAGGGAATCCCACTTGCTCATATTGCTACCGGAGGAGCTCACAGCATCGTTGTGTCACTCTCTGGAGCTGTGTACTCCTGGGGAAAGAATGAGTTTGGACAGCTGGGACTGGGAGACACAGAAGGTAAGGACAACAGGCTGCTTTGAAGCAGTAGTGAACAGTAAAGTCTTAAGAAGAAAGTATATATGGATAAGTTCTTTGTTTCCTGGTCAGGAAAGGCTCACAGGCACAAGGGATTTAGGGGCTGTATTTCTAGAAAGAACATATAATAATTTTATGTGGCTAGCTGGATAACATGGGCTGTTCAAACCATGTCTCAGAGGTCTCTTTCCACTCACATTCTCTCTTCAGGCAGTGTTGCATGAAAGAAATAAATTTTATACCTCTTTTTCTTTTTTATTTCTCTGTAAACACGAGGTGAGAAAAGAATTAAAATAACACACTGTCTTTGAACCTAGAAGGAGTGGAGTTGCCATAGACAGACAGAACCTGAAGTCAGTGGAAACTGCATGAGTCCACATCCTTAAGAGTCAGGTGTTTTGAGACCAGGTACCTTTTGACAATCAGATGTGAAAGTGCTATGTTTTGGTTTTAACCTAGTGTGAAGGAAAATAAAATACAACGAAGAAGAGCATTATGAAAAAGATACTCTCAGCTAACTTATAAATACACAAATTGCTGTAAGAGAGGCCTGGAAAATGCTAACATCCAACTTCTCCCCATTTTTAAATTCCTTCTGTGTGTGAGACTCCAGTACTCTTTTCCTTTAGCAGTGCAATCTTCTTTCCAGACAGATACTGCCCATCATATGTTTCAGCATTAGAGCACTGGAAGGCTGTATTTCTTGCATGTGGGGCAGATCACACGGCAGTTCTCTCCAAGGTGAGTCTGAAAGGGAAAGTCAGCATCTGAGACCTCACCCTGAATGAAAAGATACACTGCTAAAAGTCAGCACAGAGAAACTGTGATGGCAACACCTGCTTCCATCCGTGTACAAAGATGATTCCTAAGGGATGCTAACTAAGCTGTTGTGAAAACTGGCTTTTTCTCAGAGTCCTTTCACCTGCATGCAAACTTTTGGAGGAAGATGGTGAATGGGAATCCTGGGAAAAAGAGATGCAGTCCAACTCTCAGTACTTTTGGAAAATATTTTCTTCTTTATATCATATTGCAGACTTCAGAAAATGTGAACGACAGCTAATTCACTAATTAATTCTCTCATACAAGTTAAATTCTTAAGTAACAGGGAGCTATTCTCAAGTGTGAAGTTTTCTTCAGGGCTAAATGATTTGGACAGAAGGCAGTGTAATATTAGGCTTGGTGAAAAGTGAACTCTACCTGTGTTTGAATCAGGGATATTTTGAATCAAGTCCTATATAACATATTATGTCTTGCTGGCTCTCATTCTTGGTGATAACCATTTGAATGCTGTTAATGCAGTGATCCTCTTGTTTGTTTCTTCATCTTCAAGGAGGGCTTGGTGTGCACCTTTGGAGCAGGAGGGGCTGGTCAGCTTGGTCACAACTCTACTCGGAATGAACTCATGCCTCGTGTAGTGGCTGAGCTGTGGGGAGCAAGAGTTTCACAGGTTGCCTGTGGCAGGTGGGAGATTACCAGAAATGTGCTTTCTAAGGCAAAGGTTTTAGGGGAATGACTGCAGAACAGTAGGGAGGGGAGTCACCAAGATATTCACATCCCTGTATCCCAGTAGGTCAGCACCATCAGAGTACTATCCAGTCTCCAAGTGTAAGCCACTCTCCTGCCACAGCCCCAGCGAAAGCAGAACCCTCAGCTCATGTGGAGCAGAGGGAAAGGGATGCAAAAGGCACCAGCAGCCCCTGGGTTTTGCTCTTTTAAGAAATGGTGCACTGGGTTCCAAAGGGCAAAAGACTGTCTGGAGCCTGTGTTGGGAAAGTCACCAAATTCCCATCTGCTTTGACAGACAGGTGGGTCCCTACAAAGTACTCAAGAGTGGTGATAATTATAATTATATAATTATAATAATCCAGTTTCATTCTGCCTTTCTGGAACTGGGACAGAAAAACTCTCCTTTCAGCCTTCCTGGGCTTTTTATCAGTCTTAGCAGCACAGAAGTTGTGTTTTTAACAACAGAGTGGCTTGAAGCTAGCAAGGTATAACACTTTATTTTTGTATGTGGAACCAGGGTAAGTTACGAACATTAGAGGATAGTGAGTTCATATGTCTCTTTATTGCTAAATGTTTATGCAAGGAAGGGTCCTGAGACTTTGGTTAAAGGGATTCTATAGCTAGACTCTCAGCACTTTCAAAGTCAAGCCTCAGCTATTCACTCTGAAAAGATACCTGTAAATTTTATTCTGTCTATCGCAGTGGTATTTGCCGATTATGACCATTTTTCTTTTTCTGAGCAGTCAGCATACCCTGGTCTATGTCCCCTTCTTGGATAAAGTCTATTCATTTGGTTCTGGTGAAGAAGGACAGCTGAGAGATGAGAGAAAGCCTAATCACTTGATACCACTTCCCATCAATTCACCAGTGAATCCAGGAGAATCCTGCCAAGGTAATGACCGTGTGCACAGTCTGTACATGGTGCTTCCAGGGAGATGTTTGCTTTTTTTATTTCATGTTTACACAGAGAGGCTAACATGATGTCTCATGGTTGCTTGGACACTCCAATAGAGTCCAGCAATGGATAATTCCAGTTGCTGCTTGATTTATCATCATGGGTAATGGCCACATACCATCCACTTTTAGAGAGAGCTATTATCTAAGGGTTTTTTTACTGTTCCACATCTGTGCATTGATCTCTTTGAGGATAATAACTGTCTCTTCCAATGCGCCTTTGAAATATTTTTATTCTTTCACAGAAAATAATGTATCAGAAAAGGGGACTGAAATTATTGCAAGAGGAAACAAAAGTATTGTTCTTTGCAAGAAGGACAAGGTATGTGCATGTTTGATCATGGCTACTACTTTTACCATTGTTCACAATTCTGGAACATTTGGATTTTCCATCCTGCTTTTAGCACTCCACATGTACATCTTTTGCAGATCTTTCTATGCTTACCCAGAAATTAACTTGTATTGCAACTATCTATCTGTTCTGTGATGGATGCATCTGGATGATTCTGGATGACCATAAATTTATTCATACTAAGGCTAAAATCTTCTTGTAATGATTGGCTTGAAAAAAAGAATCCCATCTGCTAGACCTGTAATCTTGACAGTATTTTAACGCATTTCACACAGAATTCCTATCTGAATGGAATTGCCACTCTGAAGGATGAAGATGTGGATGAATGGGTTTCTAATTCCAGTTCACAGCACTGGGAGCATATAAGAAAGTAAGTTAGGAACATGATATTTTCTTTTTTTTTTTTCCCCTAATACGTGATTTTTTCTAAAAATTATTATTCCTTGAAGACTATTGTAGAAAATGATGTTCAAGAATATAGCTGAGTCAGAATCTTGTGCCAGCACTTCTTACCTGCTTACAAAGATCCCATTCTTGGAGGGGTTCCTCATCCCTCCTGTGCTGCAGGGCCTTTTGTTTAACAAACAAAACCAGATAATGTCCCAACCTGTCGCAATGAGGGACGAGGAGACTGTTTGATGCAAACAAAATTCCGTTTATTGAGGAGAGTTAACAACATTATATAGTCTTAGCTATCTGCTAACACAATGTGTCACTACCTGATTGGTTTATTCTTAACAATCATATTTCTAACCGATTGGCTACACTACTACCTTTCCTTATTTAGAAATCTTCATGCTTATCAAACTATTTGCTTTATTTTCCTGTTTTACAACCTCTTGGTTCCTTTTTCTTGGAGGTTTCGTGCTGTTCTACACGGTCGCTGCCCATGGTTTATGTTGTAATTTTTTCATGGTCAGAAATTGTTCTATGCTAACAGCACGTGACTCCACACCAACCCGTCAGGAGAAGATATCTCCATCACAATACCCACTATCACACAACACTGCTGGCATAAGGTGCTTAAGCAAGTTCCCTTCAAGGGTCCAGGAGAGCAGAGTTGGGTTGCTGGAGATCACTAACTCCTTAAGTAGTGTCTTCTGCAGTGCTGAAAAGTGGCACTAAGAGAAGTTTTATGTGGTCAGGTATAGACACACTGGTACACAGGATTTTTGTTCTTTCAGAATTAAAAACCTGACGTTGATACTCATGTTGAAAGGACTGACTTTGGTTTGGTTTTTTTACTATCAGGAACATCAGACTGATCTTTTCATCCGAGGCTTGCATCAATGGGAGCTTCCTGGCCAAAAGGTAGTGTATGCTTAGATGTAACAGAATATAGTGGCTGGATGCAAACTGACCAGAAAGTGTTATTTTAGGACACATATGTAAAGAAGATTTGTTGTATCGGAATTTGTGGCAAGCAAGTCTGTGTTTTTCAAAACCCCTGTTAAATCAAGTTATTTATCCCCCCAGGCCTGTTGAAATCTGCTACAGAAGCTCGCATTTGACAGCATCCCTGGTGGTATTTAGAAAACAAGTAGATATGGCACTTAGGGACATGGTTTAGTGGTGAACTTGACAGTATTAGGCTTATGGTGGACTCAGTGGTCTTAGAGGTCTTTTCCAAACTAAATGATTCCATGATTCTATGTAATATTGCCCTTTAGGCAATATAAAGCTCCCAAAGGATCCATAATAGCTCCTCCCAGCACTGGAGGGTGCAAGTTGAAGGCAGGAAACCTACCATTAACTGTGCACAGCTACACAAGACAGGAAGGAGAGAGTATTATTAATCAGCTCACACCACACTGAAGCCATCCATCTTCTTAGTACAGATGAAATTATACCCACTGGAGCTGGGACTGAATTTTCCAAATATTTTCTGATGTTAGCATGTTTTGCTATTCAGTCGGTGACAAAGAACAGCTTCTCACATCATTTGGTGTGTTCTTTGTTACCTTTGTGATAGAGACAAACATTTCAAAACTTCCAAAGAAGTCTCGGGTGTAGACATGTCAGAAGTGCTACAGTTTTATGGAAAGATCAGCAAGAAGCCTGAAGTCTTCCAGGAGGTAAGGATTCTCACTATGCAGATACTGAGGACCTCTGGATTTTTGCGTAAAACTTGGGAATTCTCTGCCAAACTAATTCATAATTTTTTTTGGCAAAAAATAACTGTAGTTTTAACCTTTGTCTCTTTTTTTCCCCTCTGAAGGTGCAAAAGGAGATTGAGAAGTTACTGCCATCACTGTCTTCCTCTCCCATCTCACCTGAAAATTTCAGACTCTACTTGATTTTGCCTTTCCTTCTGAAAAGAGAAGATAAAAGCTCTTTCTGTTCTCTCAGCCTGCTAGCACAAGCCATCACAAAACTCCAGCCAGACGCCCGGCAAACTCTTGGTAGGGTTTTGTGGTGATAGAGCTGAAGGATATAAATGCTTAAGATATTTTCAGCTGTGGAGCAAGAGCTAGTGTCACCAATGTAACTTGTTCCAAGGGTCAGCCTGGAAAAAGTGCTTTTGGTAGAAGTGGGGATTACGCAGTGAGAAACAAGAAGAAAAAATATTCTCATTCTGAGGCTTAATTTTTGTTGTGCAAAATTAAGCCTTTTTTGGTTTAGATTGTTTGATAAAAAGAGAAACTGCAGCTTTATCCAGAAAATGCAGTTATTTGCTTAGCACTTGTGATGGATACTTCAGTTTCTGTATTTTTTTTTTTTTACAGAATGCCTGTGGTCAAATCTAGAAAAGTCCTTTTTCAGGGGGCTGGTCTTTCTATATCAGAGGGTTTCCAAAATAAACCTTTTCAACATTCTCCAGGAAATCACCTATAAATGCATCAATTCACAAATAAGCCCCTACAACGAAAATCCACGTGAACCAGAAACTCTGCAAATACTGCAGATTCTTTACCAGGTAAGGAAGTGTTTGGATCCTGATTAGAGAGGGCGTATCAGTACAGTTAGGGTATTTTAACCCTTTTTTCACTTGAATTTTCTGGGTTTCCTTCTTACAAGGGAATGTGAGGCCTTGTCATTTGACATTGCTTCAGCGATCTCCTTGGCTCTGCCCCAGCATAGCTTTGAAGAAATCTGGCTCTTAACATGTGCCTGGCTGACCCTCTATAGATATGAAAATCTGAAGTGTGTGATATCCCCTGTCAGGGCCAGGGATGATCTCTGTGGTGGGAGGAGTGTGTGCACCGATACATACAGAGCTGCAGCCCACCCATCCCCCTTTCCAGAAGCCAGATCCCTCACCCTAGGAACTACAGGCAGCATTTAAAAGCCAGCCCAGCTGTGCTTGGCACATTGTGGCTGCTACAGTAACTTGAAATACCTGTTACCTGAGAGAATTTCTGGGACAACAGAATTAGAGCATCTTTAGCTCTATATGAGCACGGAGAAGAAAGAGGGCAGTAACTGCCATCTTCTTGGTGACCATCCTTTTCTCCTGCTGAGATGTTCAAAGTTAGGCAAGCCAAGAGCCTGAGCACACACTTAGCATTAATCAGTTGTTAAATTGTGTTCAGAATTCAATATCCTTTTGGCTGAGAATGCAGATTTAGGCCTTGAAGTTTAGACTCTTGAATCTGTATTTATCCAGATAAAGAAACTCAAAAGTGCAGCATGCTGACTCCTCTGTAAGTGGTGACATGACTGGAAGCTTTACACGTCCCCTGTCATCCCCTGCCCCCTCACCCAATCCTATTTTTGCCAGGCAACACGTGTGAGTATAAATAGAGAGCTTCAGATTCTCCTGCAACATGGAAGACACTTAAAGTGAAGCACACCTTTCCTGATGGGAGTCCTGTTGAGGGGTTTTCATTGTAAATTGCTTTCCTGCTAGTTTATAAACAGCTTTCTCAGACTTCTCACTTGTGCTACTTGTGGAGTTTCTATCCTCCCCTTCTGTGCAGGGTCTCAGAGCTCTTTCTGCAGAGAGAGCTGTTGCTTTAGTCCTGTCCTGCCACAGACACACAGCTCACTATGTCTGCTGATACCCCTTTTCATACTGTGTGTATCAACGCAGGTGAACACCAGAGCTGGTTTCAGACTACCAGAAAACAGCTTCCATCTGTCTGAGGCTGTCGGTCTGTATATGGTCTTGAGTGTAAAAGTAAGTATAAAATCTTAGCAGCAGTGCAAACCACTTTTTATTTTCTGTTTTATTTAAATGAGTTGGCACACATGAAAGTCAAATCTGAACTCTATCCTAGTACATCTCAAAGACAGTGCACTGTCCCTACTCCTCCAGCTGTTTTATACTATGGAAGTCATTTCCCATCCCAGTATTTCAGCAGCTACAACAGTGCCTGAGAGTCCTCCAGCAACCTAAGCAGCTCTATTTGCTTTGAACTGGTGATTAATGTGAAAGAGCACCATGAGGGCTGTTTGCTGTACTTCTTGTTACTCTGGATTTTAGTATGTTTAATTAAGAGAAATATCGTGAGGTCTCTTTAAACTTTCATTGAGCATTTCAATTTCCCTACATTGAAAACCAAAGCTGTGGTAATAATAATAATACTAAAAAAAAAAAAAAAAAGGAAAAAAAAGGTTCATTTCTTGTTGACAGGAAGGAGTGAAAATCAGATGCTCAGTGTAATGAGTGCCACAAGAAGGAGCATGAAATGGAGATGTGGGTAACAGGGGCTTTCTTAGGCAAAAATTTTCTGACTTGGCTGGAAATTTCAGGGCAACCACCTAATTTTGTACAAATTAACCAGAGTGGAGAAGGAGGTTTGAGAAACAGTATAGAATCAAAAAAATCAAAAAAATAGGACATTACCTGAAGCTGCTGCCTTATCACACTGGAGGTGTAACACTTCAAATTAGATTATTTTGTATACCAGTATCTACTTTCAGTATTACAGACAATAAACCCACCAGTTTTTAACAATAATTTACCATAGCCTGTGTATCCAGTACATTTTCACTACATGTATTAGTTTAGCTGAATTAGAGAAGATGCTATTCAAATCATTCCCCCTGTGTTTTATTCTTGGGGCACTGTAACACAAGTGTCTGCCTGCACAGACAGCTCAGATGGCTCCATGTCAGGGTTTCCCATCCACAGAAGTGCTTAGATACAGGATTTAAAGACTGTGCCTGCGTTGGTGTACTCTTCATCTTTCAGAATGCAGACTGGCAGTTCAGTCAGCTGGTGAAACCCCAAACTCTGATTCTGTAAGAAAAAAACAACAGGTCTTTTTCCTTTGTCCCTGTCATTTCAGACACCCCTATGGAATCTGACCAACTATCCATGCATCTTTAACTTGAAAGACAAGCTCTTGCTTCACGATATCGAACGCAAGGCTCTGATTGACCCTTTTGGTCTTGTAAGTGTAGCCAATATTTTTTACAATTTAGAAGAGATAAACACACTTCTAACAGACTGTTACTTCCATCTTCAGAACACTATAGGATTGACGGGGCAGGACTATTGGTTTTTTCAAGTCAGAAGACACTGCCTTCTTGAAGACATATGGTCACACTTACAGGCTGCATCGACAGAGCAATTCAGGAAGATCTTACAGGTAAGGGGTCAGGGGTGGGGGGTGAGGGATAGGGTTTGTTAGTTCTGAATGGATCACTGCAGTGTGCTTTGGGCTCCAGTGTAGAGGAGCTGCAGTATTCACAACAAAACAACTACTCATCCAATGATTATAAAACATGTTTGTTGGGGAAATGTAGAGTAAATCTGGAAGGCAGGCTCTTACATTCTTAGTCCAGGTGGTCATCAAGCTTTGTTGGTGTAAGTTAAATGCAAGTGGCAGTGATATTCTCTGTGAAGTTGCTTTGGGGTAATGAAAAAGGACTGCTCGGGTAACTAATAACTGGCAAAGTCCTATAACTATTACTGCTAAGCTGACTTTAAGACTCCAGGCTAGTTTGCTGTATGTGAAAAACCAGGTGGCTGAGAAGCCAGCCTTAGGCACCAGCAAGCAACACAGCCACAAAAGCCATTTTACTCACAGGAGATGCTGCCTGAGGGGAAAAAAGGACAGTGCCATCGAGAGAGGTGAAAAGCCAATTATAATCCAGCTAGCTAATGCATTGCACTAGTTGTGCCTGAAGAGCTTAATTCCCATCCAGGTCCACAGGTGGAAGAATACATAAACGGGTATTGTAACAGGAAGGAGAAGACTGTAGAAACACAAACTGTTTGTGCTGGTGCAGCCCTGTGGGAAGGCTTCATCAACGCTGGCTGAGTAGAACAAGCCTGCTAGGGACAAGAGGGGGACAAGCACAGTCAGTGTGGGCAGGGAGGGGAGCATGACTCCTCTGGCCATCGGCACCGGTTTGCTGCCGTGGCTGGCGGGACCTCAGGGCTGCTCCGAGCTTTCAGCTGGAGGCTTCTTCTGAGTCTTCCTGGCAGCCTCTGGGATCATGTTTGGGATGCCATCGATGATAGGGTATGCAATGCCCAGCTCCTCGTTAATGAGCTCGTTGGTAGATTCTTCGTACCTGGCCAGGCACATCAGGGAGTGAGAGAGAGGAAAAAAAAAAGGAAAAAAGGAGTGGTAAATAGAATCATAGAATGGGCTGGGTTGGAAGGGACCTCAGAGATCATCAAGTCCAACCCTTGATCCACTACCGCTGCGGTTCCCAGCCCATGGCACTGAGTGCCACATCCAGTCTCTTTTTAAATATCTCCAGGGATGGAGAATCCACTACTTCCCTGGGCAGCCCATTCCAATGTCTGATCACCCTCTCCGTAAAGAAATTCTTTCTAATATCCAACCTAAACTTCCCTTGGCACAACTTAAGTCCATGCCCTCTTGTCTTGCTGATAGTTGCCTGGGAAAAGAGCCCAACCCCCCCTGGCTCCAGCCTCCTTTCAGGGAGTTGTAGAGAGCGATGAGGTCTCCCCTGAGCCTCCTCTTCTCCAGGCTGAACACCCCCAGCTCCCTCAGCCTCTCCTCACAGGACTTGTGCTGGATCCCTTCACCAGCCTGGTTGCCCTCCTTTGGACCTGCTCCAGGACCTCAATCTCCTTCCTGAACTGAGGGGCCCAGAACTGGACACAGGACTCGAGCTGTGGCCTCACCAGGGCTGAGTACAGGGGCAGAATCACTTCCCTGGGCCTGCTGGCCACGCTGTTCCTGATCCAGGCCAGGATGCCATTGGCCTTCTTGGCCACCTGGGCACACTGCTGGCTCCTGTTCAGCTTCCTGTCAATCCAGACTCCCAGGTCCCTCTCTGCCTGGCTGCTCTCAGCCACTCTGTGCCCAGCCTGGAGCTCCCCATGGGGTTGTTGTGCCCAAAGTTCAGGACCCGGCACTTGGGCATCCTTTCTCTCTCGACTCAGGCGGGATACGAGATCTGCTTTCCCGCTGTAGCGGCCCTGGCCCGGCCTAGCCCCATCCCCGCCCCTCACCTCAGCGGCCGCTTGGAGAGCGGGCACACCAGGAAGCGCAGTAGCGACGGCTCCAGTGGCTGCGCCCTCGCTGAGCCTGAGCCCGGGCCCTGCCCTTGTCCCGGGCCCTGCCCTTGTCCCTGTCCCTGTCCCCCGCCGCTCGCCGCCCGCCTCAGCACGACCGCCGCTCCCCGCAGCATGGCGGCTCCCCCGGGGGCACCGAGCACCGCGCCGCCGCCGGTGCTCCCGCCAACCCGTCCCGGGCTGCGCTGCGGTTCGCGCGTAGTGGTTCCGCCCTCTCTTCGCTGTCCCGGTGCCGGTCCCTCTGGCGCTATGGGTCTTTCGGGACTCGCAGGTGTCATTCGCGGGCGAGGAGGCAGTGGACGACGGCGGGCTGTCCCAGGAGCTCTTCAGCGTCGCCGCCAGAACCCTCTGCGAGCCCAGCGCCGGGGCGTTCCGCCACCTGGCCTCCGGGCTGCTGTGGTTCCCCAGCCAGGTGAGGGCTGTCCCGCTGCCCCGGGAAAGAGGCGGTCACAGGTTTTTAAATGCGCTTGGTTCGGATATTGTTTTTTCCTCAGGCCTCGAGCTGTGAGGACACTTTTATCCGGATCGGGACGCTGTACGGCATGGCCCTGTACAACGCGCGCATGGCGCCATTCCCCTTCCCCAGGGCCCTCCACAAAAAGCTGCTGGGCCTCACACCCACCCTGGAGGACCTGGAGGAGATGTGGCCGGCTGTAGGGCGGTAAGGGAAGGGCCCAGCACCAGGTTTTGCTGAGAAGCTTTGTCCAAGGCGGGTCTGCAGGCTTGAGGATGCACAGGCAGATCCCTGGGAAGGTGTTTGCTGTTGTGGAGGTGATGGAAGGCACAGGTTTCTAAGGTAGTCTGGGTCTGGGGCACAGATGTGGCTCTTGAGCTTGAGGCTCAAGAGTAAAAAGACAAAGTAAAATTGACAAAGTAAAAAACCAAGCCCCAGGGCTCGGAAGGGATCGGATTTCTACTTTACACGAGTTCACTCTATGACTTCAAACCACTTTTTTCCAAGTACCACAAGTTCAAAACCACTTTGAGCTGTAGTTTGGACTGTGGAAGAACTAAGCACCCAGTTGCTACTTTTTTTCCTGATGTACTACTTCACAGTTTCAACAATGACATTATACACAAGCACAACATCACCATACACTGTGGTTGTGGTAAATCTGAGAACCTGCACGCAGAGCTTCCACATGCTGGGAAAGGAAATTTTGGGCAGATGCAGCAGGAATTGGTGCTGCTGCTGCCAACATAAACCTTTCTAGACCCTTGAAGCCCACCTTCCACACAAGTTTCTAGACAGCTGTGAAGATGAGAATCTCCTTCCTGGAGGCAGTGACTGTGTTGAGGTGGAGAAGAGCCCTCAGTGGACTCAAATGCCAGGCTGCCTGTAGAGAGCACCTTTGAGAGGTGCTGCACCCCAAAACAGTTCTCCCAGGTCATCCCACTGGTCCCCACTTAATTTCCTTACTAGATGATATTTGAAAGAATAAGGCTGTGGTCCAAGCCCACTTGCTACCAAACTTTGTGTAAAGTTTCCCTACAGGGTATGGGGGTGGACTTACCTGCAGTACTTTGGAGTGAAGGCATTTGCCCTGAGCTCATGGCAGCAGTGGGACATGACTGTGTAAATCAGCTTAGGGCCATATATGAAGGTTCTTTGTGAGTCTAGGTGTTCCTTATGTTTATACACGTAAATATTGCTTATCAAAGGATGTTTTTCAGTGGACTTTGGAACTACATTGATTGGTTGTGTTTCTTCTCTCTTTTTTCCCTTTTGTTTTTCAAAAGGAATCTTCGGGCAATTTTGGAGGAAGAATGTGATCAAATCTTTGAGAGCCTGGGCATGGACTTCACAGTAAGACATTAGTGTGCCATTCAGACATGCCATGCATGTAACCAGGCAGGATAGTGTCTCACTGCAAATGACACAACTTGCCTGTGAACTCAAACTAATAAGAGTGCTATGAGAGGCCATGCAGAAAGAATGATAGATGTAGCACATCTCTATCTGTCATATGTAGATGTAGCATCCAATGTTGTAATTTATTTACATAGATAATGGAAGAAGGAGGTTCCATGGTTGCTGTTGAACTTAAAAAAAATGGTGCCAACATTCCTGTCACTAAAGATAACAGGTCAGTTTTCGTTTTATATTTCTTAGCCCTTTGTCTTATTATTGTACAAAATACCATATTTATAGACATCCCCATATACTCTTAGAAAATATTGAACATCAGCATTGTGATGTCCATCCTAGTCCAATAACTTGTATGCTTTTGGGTCTTGCTTTATGTGCTGCCTGTGTGCCAGACATTGGCAATTTGTGCAAGCAGTGGGTAGGAAGGGAATCCTTGGACATCCTGGCATCTGCATATACAGAGGTGGCTGGCCTTATCAGGGAAATTCCTAAGAAACTTTAAAAATACCCCTGAATTATATTTTCAAGGAAATACACACAATTTGTCTGGGAAATGCAGCCATAGGTACACCTGTTTAAGTTTTAGGTTTTTTGGTTTTTTGTTTTTTTTTTTTAAATGAGCAAAGTATTTCCTGCTTAGTTACCTGTATGGAGTGCATCTTATATATAACAGAGAAGGAGCCATCTCTCAGTAAGGTATTGGGTCAATATTGACCTCAGTACAGGGGACAGAGAGAAATTTTGTGGACTGAGTTATGCAGATGATCTGATGACCCAGAGGGGCACATGAAAAGGCTGTTTAAGAAACTTGAAGGGTAGCATTTACATTTTGAGTGCAATGTCACCAGACAAACCTCCATGACAAATAGAGAGGAGAGGGAAATGGTATTGATTAGCAGCTGTGCAAAGATTTATTTCGATTTTTGGGTAATTCTTGGGAATTCAGTGGGGTTTTGCTGAATTTACATCATATAGGTCTGCCAGGTTTCCTTTTAATAGTGAAGTGTCTGATAGGATTTCATTGGAGTGTTTACATAAAATACAAGGAGTGTTGTAGAGAAAAAACCCATGTTGGCCAGCATACTCTTGTATTTATGATACTCCTCCCAGCTTGATTCAGTGAATAAATAATTCCCAATGATGATTGCTCTTAGTAAAGACTGAGTCCCTACAGTAGAGCAGGTCATATGGAATAAACGAATAAGGAAAAAGTTTTCTATAATGCTCCTTTTAAAAGAACACTTTATTGTATTTTTTGGTTGATTCAAAATATCTTTGCAGGAAAGAATTTGTTGACTTGTTTGTGAATTACATGCTCAATGAATCGATACGGAAGCCATTTGAGGACTTTATGCAAGGGTTTTTAAGAGGCTGCCCAACTGAAAACTGGAAGATGTTTCTCCCTGTAGAGCTTCAGATTGTTCTCCAGGGACAGACACAAATTGACTGGCTTCTGATAGAAAAGGTACTACTACATACAAGCCTAGTGTATATCTGCTGAGCATAAACTCCTGAACTGTTCTTTCGTTGTGTGTGTAGGTTATAAACAAAAAAAACAAGCTCAGGGGACTTTTTTTTTTTTTTTAATTTGTATTTTTGTTTTGAGCCTATTTCTAATCTACTTCTCAAGCTCAAGGATTGCTGATTTGAAAAACAAATGAACAAGTAGATTCCAGACATTAGGGGGATTTGAATAGCTGTGAACAAGGTTATAAAATATATCAGATAAATTGTTGCTTTAAATAAAAGTCGACATAGCAAGACTTAACTGGCCAGTTTTATTTTTATCTCTTTGACAGAATGTGGTTTACATTAACTACTGTCCATCAGATAAAACCATCAGAGCTTTTTGGACTGTGTTTCACAAACTCCCAGAAGAGAAAAAGAAAATGTTTCTTGGTAATATATAATGAATTTAAAACTTTTCATAGCCCTTTTCTCTCCCCCATGACACACGTTTCAGATGCTTGCACATGAAAAATACTGCAGTTCCAAACAGCTCTTCAGCATGCTTCCTTTCCTGCCTCCCCACCACATTTTTTAGTGAAAGCCACAGAAAGGTGACACAAAGAATTGCACACAGTTCTCAATATTCTTGCATCCCTTGAGGTTTGCCCAAGTGCATCTGACTGCCTTGAACCTTGCAATTGCTTTATCCTTTTTGGTTGTCAGTTGTTGGTCAGGGGCCCCAACTTCTGTGAGCAGACAATGCTGATAAAAGCAGTTTAGCCTTCTTGAAGAATTGCAGAAGCTAGCTCATCCTTTTTAACTTTAAGGTCAAACCTAGCCTGACCTTTCTCATCCACAAGGACTATATAAGTAAAACTGAAAGAGGGCTTATAATAATTGTGAATCAGCAAGGGATTTTATTGTATTCAGGTTCAAATTCAACAAAGCAAAATAATTAGCTGATAGAAATAACAAGTGTTTTACAGCAGTTTTGCTTATTGATCTTCATTGTCTGATAATATTAGACCTAGACAGACTGGAGAGATGGGCTGACTCCAATGGGATGAGCTTCAACAAGGCCAAGTGCCGGGTCCTGCACTTTGGCCACAGCAACCCCATGCAGCGCTACAGACTGGGGACAGAGTGGTTGGAGAGCAGCCAGGCAGAAAGGGACCTGGGAGTCTGGATTGACAGGAAGCTGAACATGAGCCAGCAGTGTGCCCAGGCGGCCAAGAAGGCCAATGGCATCCTGGCCTGTATCAGAAACAGTGTCACCAGCAGGTCCAAGGAGGTGATTCTGCCCCTGTACTCAGCCCTGGTGAGGCCACACCTCGAGTACTGTGTTCAGTTCTGGGCCCCTCAGTTCAAGAAGGATATTGAGGTCCTCGAACAGGTCCAGAGGAGGGCAACCAAGCTGGTGAAGGGACTCGAACACAGATCCTACGAGGAGAGGCTGAGGGAGCTGGGGCTGTTCAGCCTGGAGAAGAGGAGGCTCAGGGGAGACCTCATTGCCCTCTACAACTACCTGAAAGGAGGATGGAGCCAGGCGGGGGTTGGTCTCTTTTCCCAGGCAACTCTCAGTAAGACAAGAGGGCATGGTCTTAAATTGTGCCGGGGTAAGTTCAGACTGGATATTAGAAAGAATTTTTTCACAGAAAGGGTGATCAGACATTGGAACGGGCTGCCTGGGGAGGTGGTGGACTCTTCGTCCCTGGATATATTTAAAAAGAGACTCGATATGGCACTCAGTGCCGTGGTCTAGTGACTGTGGTGGTAATTGATCAAGGGTTGGACTCGATGATCTCTGAGGTCCCTTCCAACCCAGCCTATTCTATGATTCTATGATTATGTTGGTTATTTTTAAAAAATTTACTAACTCATTTTTTTTTTCCCTTCAGCTTTTTTGTCAGGATCTGATCGAATCTCTGCCCATAAACTGCAATATTTTATATTTCATATTGCAGATCCTCTTCTACCAAATCCAGATGAGAATCATCCTTTTGCCCGTACCTGCATTCTCACTTTTTTCCTCCCCAGATACAGCCATAAAAGAATACTCAAGGAAAAGTTGCTCTATGTCATAGAGCATAGTGAAATATTTGGCATGAAGTAACTCTTGTTCATGAGCAATATAAAGCAAAAATAGGAAAGCAAATCTTTGTCATATTTTTCTCTACTTCAACTCTTATTTACTGCTTTATACCCTGCCTGATTTTAACTGGGTTTAGAAACACTTGAGTGTGTACGTTCTCTGAGAGTTCACATTGATTATAAAAATTAGCTTAGAGAAGGTGCCTGATTGTTAGATGATAAAATTAGGAAAGAAGAATCCTATTTAATATGTTTCCAAGAAGCAAGCTGATAATCGAGCATGTTTATGTTGATTTGCTGCACTGTGGTGGTCTTGTTTAGTTGGTGAACTTTAAGCAACAAGGATTCTGTGATTTGTACATTACCAAACACACACACAGTACATGCTAAGCAGTCATCATTCCAAGAGGAAGCTAGGGAAAAGTTTTCATCTGTAGTAGTTAAGGATTCTCTTGGGGAGCAACTAGTGCTTAGGAGACTGTTCCTGCAAGCTCTGAATTGAAGGAGCAGTCTGGGCTTACCTGAATATGACCTTTGATTTACCTGAGAGAAGTTCTTGACATAAGGATTTGATCATTCCTAGACTTTGTCAAAAGCTGTATTTGTGTAGCATTAATGGACTTCTTATTTTGTGTGATATTTGTCATGCTTTTTTTAATTTTCTACAGAGATATTTGGTAGCTAAACAAAATTTGAGTCCTGCAGAATACTTCTGTCTAAAGAACCCTGAGGCTTGCAGGGCTGCTGGAAGCTCATGGCTGAAACAGTGTCAACACTGGCAGGACATTGACAGTGTCAGGCAGGATGTAAAGGCAGGATGTTTATTTTTCTGTGTGTTTTGTTTTCTGTGAAAGTAAAACAATCATGATTTTTTAGCAATCGTCTCCTCTGTTCTTTGTTGTGATAAATTGTAGAATATACAATAGTTTTGATTAGAAGAGGCCTTAAAGATCATCCAGTCCCAGCCCCCCTGCATGGGCAGGGACACTTCCCACTAGACCAGGTTGCTCAAAGCCCCATCCAGTCTGGCCTTGGACACTTCCATGCATGAAGCATCCACAACTTCCCTTGGGAAACCTGTGCCAGTGTCTCAACACTCCCACAGTAAAGAATTTCTTCCTAATGTGTAACTTAAATGTATTCTTTTAAAGTTTAAAGCTGTTACCCCTTGTCCTGTCACTACAGGCTCTTGTAAAATGTCCCGCCCCAGTTTTCAGGTACTGGAAGGCTGCTGTTAGGTCTCCCCAGAGCCTTCTCTTTTCCAGGCTGAATAACCCAAACTCTCTCAGCCCATGCAAGGAAGATCTTTTACTGTGTTGAATTAAATGATGATTAATTAGATTTCTACATCTGTAGTCATGTTCTTCCCTCATTATGCAGCTGCTTATGCATGACAGTGTATCTGTATTTTCTGCCTTCATTGATATGAGGAAGCCATTTACTAGAGGAGTAAATTTGAAACAGATGCATTGCATAGGCTGAACAAATCTAGGTCTTTCCTGGTTGGTGCCAATTATGCTTTAGATAAAGTAAAGATTGAGAGCAAGAAGACCTTGCCTTCTGTGCTGTCATGACTTTATGTAGAGGTATCACATGCAGTGTGCCCAGCCCCAGTGCTGGCAGCATTTTAGTGATGAATAAAACGTTCTGCTTCCAGGTAGCATCACTGGTATGTCTGATGTGGGGGGTGCCTCAGCAATGCCACTAGTTTGACACTATAGTACAAGAATAGATCACACCTGGAGTTGTGTCATTCAACAACAAGCAAGGAATGGGCAGAGACTGCAGAGAAAACTGCATTTTTAAAATACTGTTTCTTGTATGACAGTGAAAAGAACACTGCTTGGAGCTTTCACATGACAGCTCCAGCAACCTTTCCCTGTGTATTCTCACAGCCAGTCTCAGAACATAAGAACAGATGCCTCCTGACCTTCCTCTGCTTTCCACAAAGGGCAAGAGGTTGAGACAAGGTTCAGTGAGAAAAATGAGCAGCTTTCCAGGCTTTCCAAAGGGTTTTGCAGCTGTGGTCTCTTAGATGTCTCACCTGAGTAGTAGAACTGTTAAAAAAATGCCCTGGAGGGCAGGCACTGACATCCCAAAACCACTGCCTCACATGGTATCCACAGGGGATCCCTTTTGCAATGAAATAAAGTACAAACAGTACTTGTGTGATGAAAGCTGGCAAAACACTGTGACAATGATTAATAAAGAAAAACTTCAAGCACGCCAGGGTACAGGAATGCAGGTGGTAATAGGAAAAGGACAGCAAGAGCCTCAGAGGATGCCACCTACCCACCAAGGGGGGACAAGGGGACAGGTAGCCCATGCAGAGCTAGCCCTTGCTCCCCTCACCTGCCTGAGGCAGACAGGAAACCACAGGGATGCTTGTGTCCTCTGGGAAAGGCACCACCCTGTTGCAGGTTTATTTTAGTGGACAGAAGGAACTGGCAGAAGCCCAAGCTGTTGTCCCTGTTGGAACAGAGAGTCCCTATGACTGATGGTGTCACACTGTCACAGCTGTCTGTCACAGCAGCTTAGCCTGCTGCTCGTTTCCTTTTCCGTGTTTTTCTAAGCTGACATTAGGGCTTGGAAATCCAGAGTGATCTTCTCTGCTGCTCAAGTGCGTGGAAGTTGTATTCTGTTTGGATTCCAAAATAACCTGTCAGAGATTAAATGATAATAGGTTTATTTAGAGCCTGAAGGAATTTCCTTCTCATCATGTATGATGCAACATCACATGGGAGATTAAAGTCCAGAGTACCTTTCAAGGCTATTTTTAGTTTGTCCTCAAATAATCTCTGCTTTTGTAAAAAAAAAGACCTTCAGAGGCAGTAGAGTGCTCCTCTGTCATTTTCTAAAATGAATTTGAGTACTGAGCTTTATCTACATTTTTCTCAAGCACTGCTCATGATAAAATATGCAGAGGAATACAAGAGTGAGCCAAGAGGTTAGCTTGGTGAAGCATGTTAGAAGTCAGCTTCCTGACAAATTTGCTGCAGAGTGGACACCCCACAGAAATACTGCTCCTGTGGGAGGTAGTGAGACCTTACCTGGGCTGGTAATCCCCCAGCTGATCCTCTCTGAAAAGATTTTCCCTAACATAGGAAGGACCAAAAAAGAAAAAAAGACACAAGAGTTCATTGCTTCCAGAGCAACATAGAAACATCAGGGGGCACACAGAGAGATGTTTAGGTTAGATATTAGAAAGAATTTCTTTACAGAGAGAGTGATCAGACATTGGAATGGGCTGCCCGGTGAGGTGGTGGATTCTCCATCCCTGGAGATATTTAAAAAGAGACTGGATGTGGCACTCAGTGCCATGGTCTAGCACTGCAGCGATGGATCAAGGGTTGGACTTGATGATCTCTGAGGTCCCTTCCAGCCCAGCCGATTCTATGATTCTATGATTCTATGTTTCCTGCCCACAGCAGCTTTCTGGCCCAGGCACCTGGGGCATGGACTGATGGCCCAAGCAGGCAGTTTCCCCTGGGTGGCCTGCTCCATAGCCAGCTTTCCTCCCCTCCTCAGGTTGTGATGGTGGGGAAAAGCTCCAACAGCTGACTGGACTGACAAGGGATAAAGCATCACAACCTCCACACAGCCCCATTAAAGGTTCTGTGCCCACGGCCCATTGAAGGAAAAGGCTACAAACAGAACTGAGTGAAGGGCTCTGGGAGAAAATACCTACTGGGAGGGTTAACAAGTCAGGTGAAAGCTGCCAGTCCCCCTTTGTGGAGATAACTCTAATGAATAATAACTTGTACTAACACAGCATCCAGGAGACCTCTCCACACGCTTGCCTGTGTGATTCTTGACACTGCACTGCTGCTCAGCTGCTTGGGGGAGGAGAAAGTCGGTTTGAAAATCAGGATGAGCTGCAGATTTTGGCATCTCTGTGTATCTTCAGACCTGGTCTCTTGGATGACCTAACCCATCAAGGAAATGGTGAGCTACATGTTCTTCTGGCAAAGGCCCAACCTTGCCATGGGTCCACCCAGGGCAGCCTTAGCCAGCAGGGACGTGGACTCCATCGTGACCCAGCCTGACCATCCCCCAGGTGAAGCAGACCCACGGTGTGAAGAAATCTGAGAACTTGGTGGTGGTGGAGGCCTCCAGAGGGACCTGTGCCAGTTAAGAGTTGGTTTATCAAGAGACTCCTGGCACCTTCAAACAAACTGCAGGCTTTGCTCCCTGATCTACTTTTTTTGTTTTTTCTCATTTGTGTGTACCCTTCCCTCCTTCATTACTCAATCAGAAACGGAAGAAGCTCGGTACAAAAGGCAGTGTACAGGTCTCCAGATGATTAAAGAAATAAAACACAACAAAAAACACGTATTATTTTCTTCTACACTTTTAATCATTCAAGAAGCTGCTTGTAACACTGGTTAAGTAAAAGCTATTATGTGATAGGTGTAATTTTACACTAGACAATATATGATCCATGCAAATACAGCTAAATTCTTATCTGATACATGAGATACTGCATGCCAAGTACACAGACAAGGAAAAACTTCTGGAAATGAAGCATACAGGACATAAATGCTGTGGGCAATGGACTTGCTTTAGGGTCCTCTTTCCCCCCCATCTTGAGCCTTTGCAAAGAACTCCATGTGGTCTGTTCAAATAATGACTGTCATTTTGATGGCCTGAGCAGGGTCCAGCTTGTGCATTGCTCTTGTGCTGTGCGGAGTATTTTTGTAATGGATGGCACTAAAATCAGGAAATTATCACTTGAGAATTACATTATTGCTTCCTCATTGGCCTCTTTCCTCTGCCCTTTTCTATTTATCCTTTGACTACAAATACTTTCCTCAAGTTTGAACTTTGCATAAAATCTACGAGTCCCTAAGCAAACAAGTCTGTCAGGTGCCTAAGGGCCAGGTAAATGCAAGAAGAAAAAAAGAAGGGGAAAGAACTGATTACTGTTGTTAATAAGGGATATCTCATGCTTAACAAAAGCTAAGAGTCATCTGATACTGCCTTTCCCTTGAGAACTTCATGCAGAATAGCTTAAATTCTAGAATATTTGCATAGGCATAACTTTGTCCATTGGTTTGTATTGTCCTCAGTGCAGCTACTGAGCCTTTCTCAACCTTTTCCAAAGCTCAGCTGCAGTCTGTGGTGTGAACTGGTCTTCCACTGGGTTCAGTCTTTGGCATTTCATCACCGTTGGGAATGCTGGCATGCCAGCTGACAGCAAGAAGCTGTGACCTCAAGCAGTGCCCTGGCTTCAGGGAAAGGAGATTCCCTGAACAGACCTTCCTGGGGGACGAGGCAGAAAGGGCAACACAACATCCCCAAGGAAATGCTATTGTAGAATCGTAGAACGGTTTCTGTTGGAAGGGATCTTAATGATCATGTAGTTCCAAGCCCCTTGCATGGGCAGGGACACCTCCTACTTAGAGCAGGTTGCTCAGAGCCCCATCCAACCTGGCCTGGGACACTTCAGGGATGGGGCAGCCACAACTTCTCAACGTGCCAGCATCCCACCATCCTCACGCTAAAGAATTTCTTCCTAATGCCCTAACTTAAACGTATCCCCTCACAGTTTAAAGCCATTACCCCTTGTCCTATCACTACATGTCCGTGTAGAATCATAGAATCATAGAATTGGCTGGGTTGGAAGGGACCTCAGAGATCATCATGTCCAACCCTTGATCCACTGCTGCAGTTGCTGGACTATGGCACTGAGTGCCACATCCAGTCTCTTTTTAAATATCTCCAGGGACGGAGAATCCAGCAGAAGTCCCTCTCGTCCCAAGAAGCAGGAGATGCTCACTGCCAAAAGCCCGCAGGCCGGGGAGTCCCGGAGTGCCTCCTCACCGGGAGTTCCCGCCGGGCTGCCCACACCGGCACCGGGGACCGGAGCCCGGCCTGCCCACAGCAGCAGCCGGCGCAGAGGAACCGGTCTGAAGGAGCCCGTCAGGCTGCCTAAGACGGTCCGGCCCGGTCCGGTGCCGTAGGCCGGTCGTGCGATGCGTGTCCTTCCTAGGGAAAGCGCTGGGGCGGCCCGGGGTGGATACGCGGTACAAACGCCGCTCTCCTCCATGTCCCCCGGGGGGGAACACGCACCGCCTGACAGAGACACCGCGGGGCGGGCTCGGCCGCATCCACCGCCGCCGCCGATTCGCGGTGCGGGGCCGGCCCCGCGCTCCCCGTTGGCTGCTCGGCGCCGTCGCTCCCGGAGGCAGAGCCGGGGGTGGGGCGAGGCGGGGCGGACTTCCTCGTTGCCGTGGCGGCAGCGGCGAGGTGGGGGTCTGCAGCGGCCGGAGAAGGGAGGGTGGGTGTGGGGAGGGGTAGTGCGGGGCTGGCGGCGGTTGCTGTCGCTCGGGCGGGAGGGCCCGAGACCACCGCGCTCGTTGCGCTGAGGTGGGGCTTGGCTGAGTGTCGGGGGAGGGAGAGCCCCGCTCCCCGGTAAGGGGTTTGTGCCGGTCCTGGCATCCGCAGACGAGGCCGAAAGGTAAGGGCGGCAGCGCAGGGGTGCCCGGTGCAGCGCGGTGGTATGTCGGAGCTACGCGTCCGCACCCCGCCCGCCCGCCCGCCCGCCGCCCTCTCTGGCGCAGGACGCGCGTCCCCCAACGGGGCCTTCCCGGGTCGGTGCGGGCAGGCGGCTGCGGCAGGAGCCGAACGGTGCTGGAGGGGCCGGGTGCGGGGTGGGCAGAGGGGCTGCCGGCACTGGGGAAAGGGGGGAGGGGGCAGCGGGTGTCCAGGCCGCCGGCTCCCCCACTCCCTGTCGCCGGGGAGCGGTGTGGGGGTCGGTGTGGCCGCCGGCGGGGCTGGGGGTGGGGTAGGGGTCGGTGTGGCCGCCGGGCCCCGGAGAAGCCGGTGTGTCTGTGTCCGTGTGTCTGTGTCCGTGTGTCTGTGTCCGTGTGTCTGTGTGTGTGTAGTCAGATCTGTGCCTGGGGTGAGGGCAGGGAGATGTTCTTACTGGGATTGCGAAAATGCGGATCTTTTTGGATGCTATTGGTCTATTTTTAAATGTTTTCTAAGGGGGGGGCACCTCTAGCTGAGGGCGTGTGGTTGTACAGTGGAAATGTTCTGTTCCTGCTTTAACTCATTTGCTGCTGCACCTTGGATTCTCTTGCTCTATAGCCTGATCTACGTTGGACATAGAGCTGGAATAAAATGAAGGCAAAAGGAAGAGGAAAGTGAGCTTAGAGGCTTAGGAGGAAAAAGAATCAGTAAACCCCTACGTGGTTGGGTAATGCTGATAAAAGGAGCACAAATGCTGGCTGAAATCTCACAAAAACCAGGAAAGGAAAAAACTTGTTTATTCTTGCCCGGCCAGCTGGCAGATGTTTGTTTAGAGAGCATTCAGCTTTCAGTGATGTTTGTTGCAAGCACAATATTTACTTAACTAAGTTTCCCGGAATGGGGGCAACTATGGCTTTAGAATGTTTGTACAGTTGTATGAGGAGACTGTGTATGGCAAGAAAGAAAGGGAAAAAGAAAGCGATCCTGTCAGATCTTACATGCAGCATTATTTTATCAAACCACCAGGGTCGTTTTCTCACCAAGGGATATATACTTAGTGTGTCATCTGAGTCTTATTATAGCAGAAGGTGGATCTGACACCCACAGTAGATTTCCTAAAATTATTCCCCACAGTGTGAGGTTTTCCTATCTCTACCTGTGCTGTGTATGTCCTTCACTGTTTTAATGGTGAATTATTCCTGGAATGTCAGGTTTTGAGAATGTTGGGCCTTCCCTCCCCCCCCTTTTTTTTTTTTTTTTAAATAGGGGGAGTCTCTGCAAGTGGCCAGCTTTGGTGCATTGCATCTGTTCCTGTTTCTAGACTATGAATACCAAGCTGGCTGTGTTGTGATCTGTGAAGAACAGGAATAGGTGATGTGAAGCTCTTATGCTGCTTTTCATGCAATTTTTAAAAGGGACTCAGGACTTCAGTGCCCTAACTGATGCATTTGAAAAAATGCACCTTCCCTAAGGGTTTGTCCTCTGAAGATAAAAATTCAGTTTCTTAAGGTGTGTTGAGCTGAGTCCTAGGAATAATAAGTATTTAAAACATTTCAGTTAGATGAATCTAACCCTTATCTATATTTTATATGTATGCACATGTGTATGTGCAGACACGTCTGGGTTAGTGCCTGCCCACATTAGTAACTTTTTATATAATTATTTTAGTATAAGGAGGGTTTGCAGTTTAACATGCATTTTTACTTCCTCTCCTACTGTCAAAGAAGAGTGGCTGCCTTAACCATATTGGAAACGGAGCGTGAAATTGTCATTTGAAGCCTTGTTTTGTTTCAGGACACAGCTCCTAATTGAGCACATGATGTATTAAGACTTGCAGCAGCTTTTCTGGGGAGGAGAGAAAAACAAACATGGAAACAGTCATGGTTTTAAAAATACCCTATTTCTTCAAAATAAGTAAATTAAAAATGTGGCTTCCGAAGCACTTGGCAAATATTTAGTTGTGCTTCTGTGTTCAAGTGGAAAGTGGCTGTGTTGATTTTCACTCTTGAGTAGAAAGTGCTGCTCTGTCCCCTTGGAATAGAACTACATAGGGATTTATCAGCAAAATCTTTGGAGGGGGTGTGTGTGGGATTCAATGGAGATGATTAAAAAAAAGCCTAACCAGAAATCTATTGAAGACCAGATTTTTTTTAAAGAGTCTGACATGCTGTATTGTCTGCCATGGGGACTGTTAAAGTATAGGGTGCTTCACAAAATCTGGCCACTAGCTTAAATGGGGGTTTAATTTATTTGAGATAACACCATAGTGTGCATATGAATTACGGGGAATTAGAACTCTCCCAGTTTTAAATAGTGTCTTATCCAGAGAAAAAAATATCTCATATGAATCATGTTACAGCCCCTTGCCTGTTACAACAACTTCTTAAGTGGAATATGAACGTGAGGAAAGTAATTAAAATATTTTTAGCATTTTAAATTAAATTAGTAGTAGGAAAGATGATTGTAGACTATGGGGAGCAGGCTGTTCAAAAGCCTTATTATTAGAAAGATATCCCAAAGTAATACTGAGCTCATGCTTTACAGTGTCACTGCAGTTCAAACCATACAGTGGTGAGACCTTTCCAGCTCAGAGGCAGCATCCGCTTATGCTATCAGGGAATGTGATCTTTGGATCTTCAGGTTTGCTGCTATTGGGCTGCTTGTATCTTCATAACAAGGTTAATTCTCCAGGCAGAAAGAAATGGCAGCTCCAGATTTCTGCTGTTTCAGATGCTGCTGTTTCAGGTTTGCTGCTATTGGGCTGCTTGTATCTTCATAACAAGGTTAATTCTCCAGGCAGAAAGAAATGGCAGCTCCAGATTTCTGCTGTTTCAGATGCCAGTTTTGAAATGATTCCCTGTCTTCCCGTTGGCACCCTCACGGTGTTGCATACTTTTTTATTTGTTTGTGTTTGTTTTTATTATTTTTTTTAAACAGAACATGAAGTTCACTATAAATACAGCAGTTGTGTCACTTAAAGCACAGGCCTGCAGCTTCAGTTTACTGTGTCCCCTGGCATTCCTCTTCTTAGTGTAGGAAATAGTGTAGCTAACATAGAGGGTATATTCCATCAGGCTTTTGTGCTGAGGGCAATCACATACAGAGTGTACACAATGACTGATTTAACTAGACAGAGCCTTGTAACCTCTTGCTTTTTCCTCTGCATGCTTCAGAGCTAGCCTGTGGTAAGCACAGTGTGAATGAATTATGCTATAAAGGAGCAAAGGCTATTACAGATAAATGGCATTTATCTATTAGGTGCTTTAAAGCACCTAATAAAACACCCTAGTAAATGCTTTGTGGGTAGGAAATGGCATCACTGATAAAATTACAAGTGGAAAATCCAATCCTCTCCCTTCCCCATACAGTTCAGTCCTGCCTCAGTGGAAGGGACCACACCTGACTGTGTGACCACAGCTGACAGGCAGGGGTATAGAGAGGCAAGAGATGAACACCCGTTGCTTAGGGCTTAGATTAAGAAAGGCTTTGTTGCTAATACCTAGAACTTGATTTAGCACCAGGCTTTGGAAACAGAGTGCCTGTGTTTCCTATCTGTGTGCAGTGGGAGAAGGAATCTTGTTTCCTTCAGAGTTCTTTCTCATGGTTTCAAGGTTTGCCTTTTGCTTTTCAGTCCTGTGCTAAGATAGTAAATGCTGCTACTGTAAATTGCCTTCGTTTAAAACTTGGCATGGTGAGTCATAAAAACTGATTTGCTGAGTCTTTTATTTTCTTCTCCCCTTTGCAAAATATCCCCAAAACTTTTATCAGCTTCAAGCAGAGTTCTCAGTGTCTTATTAGTATAGCATGTTTATCAAATAACCCAAACTGATTGAGATTAGGAGTAACAAAGGAGTGTTACTAAAATTTCTCTCATGCTGCTTCTGGTTTAAGAGCTGTTTCTCTTCCTATAGTTTTTGTGTTAGTCCTGTTATCAAGCTCAGGCTGAGTGATTCCATGAGCCTTTTATATGACTGTGGTTTTTTCCCTTCTTGTGTTACCCCACTCTCTGAAACCCCTGCCTTTCACTGAGTGCAGCACAAAGGGTAACACCTGACTGCTGGCAAGTTGCATCAGTGTTAATCTGTCCATTACTGTCCTGGCCAAGCTGTCAGTGTCCTGCTCCATGTGAAATGCTGCTGCTTGGGAAATTGTTGCTGCAGTTTAGGGTTGTGTGTGTGTGTGTGTGTGCACTCATGTTTGCGTTGCAAGAATATGTTCAGTTGAGCAAAATACTTTTTAATCTGAATTTATCAGAAGTAATACAGTTCTGCGTTGGCCAGTACACTACAAATACATATGTTGTTCTATTCAGCACCAGTTTTACTACCTTTGAAATATTTTTCAAAGATTTCTTTAAGCAGTGGTCTCAAATATGACACTATTACTCCAGAAGTTCATGTTGGGACCTGTTAGTCTAAAAAGTCTTACAGTTGATAGAGTTGTTTGATTTTCGGGTTTTGAAGCAGTGATTTTGCTGAAATAAAAGCTCACATCTGCTGGATTTCACAACACTGCTGCTTTGCAGATGGAGATGGCAAGGGCACGAAGGTGCTGATTCAGAGCTGTCTTGATTCCTTTTTGATTGTGTAATGGTGGAAATACCTTTTTACTGTCAGTCCTGACAAGTCACAAGCCTGACAGTCATGCAGGAAATGCCTTTTTTGGCTGTTTCTTTCTCAAGCTCTGAGCTGTTTATCTCTGTAGCATCAGTTGCTGAGTACTTGTTTTATTGAATATTCTTCCTTTGTTTCTCTTGCCTAGGAAGGATACATGACTTCCTGAAAAGAGAGAAAATGCTATGCTGGGGCTACTCATCTTTTGGACGACCTGGGATAAGCAGCAACCTCCAGGTTATCATTCCTGAACCGCAGGTGTATGGATTCATTCATGACAGAAATGTCAAGGAGGTGGCATGTGGAGGAAATCATTCTGTGTTCTTGTTGGAAGATGGGGAAGTCTATACCTGTGGCTTGAACACCAAGGGCCAGCTGGGGCATGACTGTGAAGGAAGCAAGCCAGGTAAATCTGCTTTGTATACGTGCATTGAACTGTCTCGAGGCTGGCAGGCTGTGAAGTTTATGGTAGCTGCTTTGTGTTGATTGCACTGGAGCTGGAGCAGTTAACAGAGCTGAAGATCATGTGTAATAACACATTAATAATGCTGGATAATGTTTGCTGGATCTAGAAAGCTAAAAGCTGAGCAGCATGGGTGGGGGGGATCAGGTCTGCTGAGGTTGTCTGGGAAATGCATCAAAACAGAGGTGAGCACAGCTGGTTTTAGGGCAGATCCTGTTATATGGCATTATATTGCCCTTTTATAAAAGGAAAGAGAGGGCCATGGGTCACAGGTGTCTTCTGTGTTGTATTTCCAATTGCATTGCATCCTTTATGCCTACTCTTGTTCAGTTACTGTTGGGGAATCTTGTCATTGATATAAAAGAAATGATGTCTGAGTACAGTTGTGGAGAACAAACCTGGTTTTGGCCAAGAAGGTTTATAAATTTTGTTTTTCCCTCTTGGGAATATCTTTTCTGCTTGTGCATTCACCCCTTCATGCTTTCTTAATCCAGATAAGGGCCATTGTAGACTTGTGTTCCCCAGACTCAAATTGTGTTTCCTCATTGTGTCTTAATAGGCAGAACTTGTGTTTGCAGAACTACAGGTAGCTAATGCCTCTTCTTCTCAGGGCAAGGGAGTGGTTTGATTATGTATTGCTCTTTTTGAGAAATCCTGAAGCCTTTTTTATGGACTTCTTTTGAAGGTTGGTCTTCCATTTAATCTTCCATTAACTTCTTGGTTTTGGTGTGTGGTAAAGATACAAGTACTTCTCTTTCCATAATAGCAAAACCACATCTGTGAGTAATTAGAGCAGTAAGACATTATCTTTCCTCAAACTGCAGGCTACTCTCTATAGGGCTTGGGGCCTTTGTAGCATACCCTGTTATTGTACAATAGATACATGAGACTTGTACAAAATAGCCACAGTTCCCCACCCAGTATGTGGGGAAATCTGACCTGATTGTGCTGCTCCTTTTTCTGTCAGTGCCATCTTTTGTCTTTACCACCCACTTTTGACATAATGTTGGATGCTGGATGTCCATGTTGCTGGACTAGAAGAGCTGACCTTGAATCTGGCCTCTTACTTTTCCTGTGAGTGGTTTCCAGACAAATACTAAAAGAGGCTGGAATTATCAGGGGTGCTTAAATCCTCTCTGTGCACAAACACTGTTCATCTTCTGAGGACTTTGTAAGTTTAGGCCCTGGAATAAATGATGTGCTTAGTGGAAGGAAGCCAAGTCCTAGTGATGAGGATAATTCATCCTGCAAATCTACCTAAGTAGCTGCATGACTGAAGTGCAGAGACCTTAGAAAATCATTACTGTTCTGAGTTCTGTAAAGATGGTTACTCTGAGAAACATCTTTGGGCCAGCCTGCTGTTTATTAAATAAAGCAAGCATAAAATGAGAATGAAAATGGAGGCTTCACATCAAGTGGAAGATCAGAGCTAGAAATGGATCTCATGAATCCTGAGTGCCAAAGCGCAGATCTCTAGCAACTGCATGATCCTGCCTTCAGGTAGGGATGTGAAAGAGGGGCAGTCTGAGATTTGAAAATAGAAATTAAAAGCAAGCACCCTTCTTCTAGCCCTTAAATCAAGAGGCTGTCATTAAGATGTTACACCACCTCCCAGTTATCCTACAGGTTGAATTTATTCTGAAAAAGGTTTTGCAGAGCAGTTCTCTGAGGAGCCTGTGACCATCCTTGAGAAATTGTGTTTCTCTACTGCCAGCACTACTGCCTGTGCCTGCAGTGGGGTTTTTGCTGGCTGGGGTAGGTGGGAGCAAAGTGCAGTAAAGCAAAGAACATCTTCCCTTTTTAGCTCCTGGTGAACAGTCACAGCAGTATTAATAATACCAAAGGTAAGCTGGGGGAGAGTCCTGACCCACATTGCTTTGTGTGGGTCTGCTTTGGCTTGCAGCAATGGGAACTGAATTTTAGTTTTCGTTTGCATATAGAAATAAGAAGTCCTTCTTTTATTGAGATCAAGTCCTTCTCTTTCACCCCCACCTTCCATGCATGGGAAGATAACTTTACTCCTGTCTAGAGAGGCATATCAAAGAGAATCCTTCATAGCCTGCCCAGCTCTGGAAGTGAGCTGCATGTCCTGCTGTGGGGGGCTGTGCAGAAATACTGATTGTGTCCTCTAGTCAGCCCCTGGAGAACCCCATCTGCTTGCCATGGCATGCAGAGTGACTTGGTTGTTTTGAGAGTGACATCAAGATGTGAAAATATGTAGGGGATCTTGTGAACCCTTTGCAGGCTAGGTGACTTCAGAGGGGTGGGCTGATCTTCCTGCTGCCCAGGTCTGTGCTCCTAAGAGGAAACTCCCTTTTATCTCTAACTTCTTGTGTATGTGTACACGAGGCTTATGCTAGCATGCTAAAAGCTTCAGTTTGTGCTTTCAGAATATATGACAGTGTTGTTTACTCAGAGATGGTTATTTTGCAGGGTGAAATCTGCTTCTGAATAAAATTCTGGGACTTTGGAGTGCACAGATCTAACCCCATTCCCCTTGCAAAGCTTGCAGGTTTTACAAATGACTTCCCGAGGTGGAAGAGTTGTTAAATTTACAGTGAATGCTTTTGAAGACTGTCTCCCTTTTTTCCCTTACTAGGTATTCCAAATTATGTTTTCTTGTTCTGCTGCCCATCTACACATATCTGTAATAGGAAGATTTAAGTTTTGCTTCTCATTCATGATGCTCACGAAAATGTCAAATAGTGTAGAGGTGTTTCAGTAATTCCTCCTAGAGGAGTCCTTTAGAGGACACCTTTTGAAATCAAAGAAACTTTTTAATTAAACTGTGGTTACTGCCATGTCAGCTGATCCTGTGGATGGAATGCAGGGACAGGATAGCAGCTGGCAAATGATTCTTTTGCCTTTCCACTGCATGGAATAGAAATTACTGTGGGAGTATGTGCCACCAAAAGAATATAAGTCAATAAAGGTTTATTTTCTGGAAGTGCTCTTCCCTTGGATTTTACCTTGTGGTGGTAAAATGAATGTTTAAGATGTCTATGAACTTCAGCCTAAATAAAAAAATACTCCTTTTGAGTAAAAGCTAACAGCCTGTGATGGTTTCCAGCTCCCCAGTTCTGTTCTAGGGTGTTACCAGGTGTGCCACTCCTAAGGGCTCCACCAAGAGCCATCTCCCCACTTTATCATACCATTTGCTGTTTCATTCCTGCTTTGAACTGTGGTGTTTAGCAAGCAACTTGAAGAGTTCTGGCTAGTATGAAAGTTAATATTGAAATAATTGTTTTTCTTCACCTTTCTTTCTTTATTTTTTTTTTTCCTCCCAAAATCATCTGTAGTTTGTGTGTCTGTGATCACTTGGCAAGGTTGCAGAAGAGACTCTCTGTGTTCTCTCACTATGACCATAGTTAATACAACTTCTATCTGACCTGTATTATTTTTTTACTTGTGTTGTTATACACTTGGAGTCTGCAGTCCCAGACAATGTCTTAGGAGAGAGAAGCAGGTCTGTGATCTCAGTTGGGAAATATTGAGCCCACTGTTCCACAAAATCAGTCTGAATTTGCATTAATTTCCCGAGGAACATTGGGTGTAAACATACACTGTTTCTAGTGTGAAGTGATAATTTTGTACTTGTAATAGTTTTTAGGAAATGATTTTTTTCTCTATAATTAAATTTTGATTTCTTCAGCCCTGTAATTTCAATTGAATTAATTTTCATCAGGTCTGACATGATGTCCTCACTCCCTGTGATGATTCTTAGCTAAGTGGTTTTTTTTATCTGAATGTACATGAATATGCTGGGTTACAAAAGACAGTAGCTAAGGTAAAGGCTCTTTTGGATTTGGGTATGAATTTGACATTTCTAAAGCTTTGACAACATGCTTGAGTCTGAGATGCTGAACCTGATTTTTGGTCAAGAGATTTGCTCCCTGGAAGTCATTTGGACTTTGTTTGACTTCTACTACTAAGAAAACCCAGGCTTTGGAAAAATTAATGTCTTGAGAGTTACAGAAAAACAGTGCCAAATTCACCTCAAACCTTTCCTCTGAAAGCACAGCAGACAAAACTAATTTCTTTTTTAACCAGAATTCCTGTCTGGATGAAAATGTGCACGATAGCATTGTTTCTGTGCTCACTGTGGAATTTGTCTTCCTGTAGTTGAGGCCTAGAAATACCATCATTACGTTCACTTGCTTTTAAAAAGCAGGGAAAAAACCCACCAAAACAAAAAGCCACTACATGATCCAGAACCCTGGGATTTCTCTGAACTCAGTGGCCTTTCTTTTCAAATATAAATACACTTGTCCTGAACTTCAGCACAGGGTTACAGTGACCAGACATCTTGGTGCTCAAAGTGACGTGCCTGTTAATCATAAACCCTGTAACAGCTGAGAATTCATATGTGCAACCTGCTTGGAAGGACATTCTGTATGGGTCTTTCTCTTTTAGCCTCTTCCTGGTGGCTGAGAAGTCAGCCAGGAAAGCCCTGGTTGCTCAGGAGGAGGAGAAGAGGTGTTTGTTGGAAGTGAGCAGGTTGCTGATGAGGCAGCACGGCTGCTGCATTAAATAGGTAAGGCTTAGAGCCACTCACAGGTGGGATGACAGTGGCAGAAGAATGGTTAGTTTCCCCTGCCTTTCTCCTCTTTTCACAAGGAGTGGAGCAAGAAAAAAAAAAAGAGCTTAAACACCAGTAACTCCATGAGGTTCCACTAAGCAGGGTTTTTGCAGTGGAGCTGTGGCAGTTTTATTTGGACAGGGAGCTGAGGCTCAGCACGTAGATATTGCAGCACTTCATGAGTGCTGTGGTCAGGGAGAGTCCTGCTTCACATTCATCACATTTTTTCTATGCCCCCAAAGGAGAGCTGCATGCTGTAAAAGTTGTAGCAGGAGTGTAGCAGCCCTGCTTGTAGGCATCCCTGCCAAAGCCTGGGAGGATGTGCAAGTGTACCTGCAGGGAGGGATGAGCCATCAGGGGGACAGAGAGCCCCTTGCAGAGTCAGGCCTTTGGTGCTGACCTGCAGCAGCCAACTTTAAACCCAAAAAATAATAAAGGAAAGATTAGGACAGTATTTATGTTTCAGCACCTATTGGAGATGTTGGTTTTTTGTTTTTTTTTTTTAAAGTTAGATTATTAAACTCACCACACCTTGCAGAGTCAGATTTGTTCATGTATACTCATCACTTTACCTCCTTTGATCATTCACAGGACCTGACCAAGCTGATTGAATTTGTTATGCCTTCACTAGTGCCTGCAACAACACTCAACAATGTGAACTTGCATTATGGTGTGTCTCCCTCAGCTGAATTGGTGCAGTTTGGGATTCAGGATGATTTTAGGTTTCAAAATTAAAAGGCTGTATTTAAAAATCACTTCATTTAGAAACAGTGTGTATGTGGTCAAATGAGAAATAAAATCAAAGGAAGTGCTTTGCCTTAGGTATCTTAAATATGTGTGCATTGTGTTGAATTGGTTGGCTGACAGCTCAGAATATGCCAGGTATTTACAGTGGGTTAGTTTAAAATTTGTGTGGTGTGGATTATGAGAACTGGCTGCTACCAAAATGCTCTGAGGCTGCAGGATTAGGAGAGCCTAAACTGAGGGGGGATAAGGCTCTCCTAAAGAGAGCTCTACCTAAACCAGTAGAAATCTGACTTTGTCAGAAAAGAAATCTACAGTCTGAACCTGAAATGGCTGTTATCTGTTCTCAGATACAACTTGCAAGTCATTTGCTGTCTCTAAAGGCATGTGCAATATTACAGTCATCAGATTTCTCTCTTGATTTCACTTAGCTGAGGGGTGCAAACACAAGTGACTCCAGGAAAGCAAGACAGTTTTTTTTTAGTATCAGTACAGCCTATTTTACTGAGGACATGAGGAACCAATTTAATGTCTCATGTCTCAAAAGGCAGAACAGCTTTTTGTACTTTAGTTGGGGATTTGTAGGGCAGTGTAGCAACTTAAAATGAGTAAGCAGGAAAGAAGCTGGAGATGAGAGAAGCAAGTTTCAACCTTTTTGTATTCAGAATAGTTGGCTGTGCTGGACGTGCTGAATGTCTTAAGTAGGGCTGAGAGTCCCAGCTTCTAGGCAAGGTTTCAGTAGCTTGGTGGCTCTTGATGCTTGGAAGTTCATTGTTCTTGTATTCAAGATGTTACATGACAACCACAGATGATATGTAGTTAGGCAGCTTTGGTATAGGTGGGGTCTATGAACTTCTGACACAGGAAATCTCTCCACACCAAAAACTCTCCAAAAACTATTCTTACTCCCAGCCAGGAGCAGCCCAGGTGCTTTTTGCTTTTCCTCAGTAATGATGTTTTTTTTCCTTTGCTTTAATATCCTATCATGTTTCCTTTGCCTGAAAACATGCAGACGTGTGTTTTGAGGTAACAAAGCCTGAATTTGGTGAATGTAAAGCATTTGGTATTAATTTATCTTGAAGGCTTACAAGAGTGTGTAGGGTCTTCAGAATTAATGTCTCTTGTCTGATGGAAAAGGGGTTGGTTTGTTTTTTCCACGTGTAACTGTTATATGATAATTTGATTCTGGCTTATGGTGTGTGCTTGTTGTTTGCTGTTGTGTATTGACCTACTCTACCAAGAAGTTTGGGATGATTTTGACTCATTCAACATTAAACAGCCTGGTACTCCTCTTATGCTGTATTGAAAAGAAGAATTTATATCGAAGCTCTTTGTGAAACTTTTTTCTTCTCAGAAATAAAATATTTTTGACACTTAAGGCTGCTAGCAGAATGCTGTTCCTACAGCAGAGCTGTGAAGAAATGCTCCCTGTCACCACCTGACCTGCCTTTTGAACACCTCTCTGCCTATATGAACTTTCCAAAAAAGAATGATGAGGTGCTCATATCTCCTTTTCTTAATGTCCTTCAAGTCTTACAGTAGAGAAGATTAATAAAATTAACTTTTGTAAACCCTTAATAGGACTGATTTCCTCCCTTTCCCAGTCACCGTGCTTCTTTGCAGCATTGTATATTTAGGCTGTATTTGTCAACCTCACAGGGATGTCATTGAAAGCAAGGGCAAGGTTGATGTACTGACTCTGCACTGTGCAGGTGTGGCTTTTCAGGAATGTGTGGCTTTGTCCTGCTCCCTTGCAAATCACTGCAGGATTAAAATAAATGGGAACAGAATGAAGAGCACACCAAGTGCTTTTGAAAATTGCAGCCTACTTTGTTGAAGCCTGGCAATGCCAGAAATGAGACTGCTGAGTGCAGCTGTCTAGAAAATGTAGCCTGCCTTCTAAAAGAAAATATAAAATGCCTGTGTGAAGGCTAAATGCTTCCTGTTGTTCAAAATTGCTCCAATAATGTGAAAAGGTGTCAAAATAGAACCTGTCCAGAGGCAAAAAGTGAAGTGAAGCCCCTATGCCTTGCTTGTAGCATCTATGGTAGGTAGCACTCAGGACTTGGAGGTGCTTCACTTTGAGCCCTTTGCTCAAGCATGATCACCTCTGGAGGGCTGAGCACAGCAGATGAATAATAGTAAACTCTCATCTCACCTCCTGGGGCAGTGATTTGCAGCCTGGAGCAACTGACTGAGCCCCAAGGACAGGCTGTAGACATTCTGGGTCTTTGAGCCTTAAATCCGTTCTGATTTGCCAGTATGCATACTGGAAGAGGCTGTGTTAAGGCAGTTGGGAAGGGACCAATGCTGTGTTTGGGGGAGCACTGCAGGGAAGAAGTGAACAGATATCTCCTTGCAGTGCTAGGAGGTGGGAATGCTGCTATTTAAGTGAAGCTGTCAATTTTATGCTGATTGACGTTCTTTTGCATTTGTAAGGTTGGCTCAATACTTCCCACAGGACTGTGTTCACTCCTTCGTGGACTATAGTGAAGTGCTGTTCTTTTTGCCTGTTCTGCTGTCCCTCCTTACTGTTATCAACTTTTGTCACAGCTCTCAGGATTGCTGTGGCTTTGCTTGGCATTTCTCGGGCAGAAATACAGTTTTGCACCAGGCAGCACTAACACATCAAATCCAGTATCTATGCATTTATCTCCCTAATTCCTCTCTTCTTCCACCTCTGACACCCATCCTCAGGACATTACCTGGAGGTCTAGCACATCCTGCCCAGCCCTGGAGCTGTGGCATCTTCCATGGTGTGCTTGGTGGACTTTGGGGGTTTCTCAGCAGTCACAGCCCAGCTTCAGCTTCTGTGCTGCCAGTGGCCAGCAAGCCTGGCACAATGACTACCTGTACAGCTCTCTGCAATAGCCTGAAGAGAAAAAGAGGCTCTCTGGGTTTTCTGAACATACGCTTTTCCTGTGTTTCTTTGACAAGTCTTGTTTTTTTCCCCATTTGAAAGAGCTGCCCTCTTGCTTGCCCTCTTGCTTCAGACCCCAGGATCTGAAGGTGGATCCTTCCCTCTGCCAGCTGGTGCATGTCAAGCTCAAGCATCCTTTTTTCTGCCCAATCCTTTCCATCATCCTTTCCTGGCTGGCATCTGGCTGTGTCCATGCCAGTCTGCCCACAGCTCCTCAGAGATCTGCTTGGAGAGGCTGTGTTCCTTAGACAGAAGGCAGCAGAATGCTGCAGTGTGGGGAAGTAAATGGCTTTCTATGGCTGTATCTGAGGAATAGGTTTGTTTACTCAGTGTAGGTGTCTGCTTTCACAGCTGTGAGGTGGTGTAGCTGTCAGAGTATGTGAAACGACACCCTGGGGTGTCACAGTGGCCTTGGACTTCTTGCTCTTATGTTTCTGCCTTGACATGACTCCAGGAAGCTTTATAAAGAGGAGGCAGTGCTATTAACTAGTCTCTTGTGTATTTAAGCCTGTTAGTAGTGATGCTGAATAAATTAATGAGCAGTACTGTACGTGTTGTGCAGGGAAGCAGTCATCTTTAAGTGTCATTAGTGTCTGTGAAGGATACTGCAGAGTCACTGTGACTGGGAGCTTCTCAGCCTTGACCTATGGACAGTGTTTCCAGCCCTGTGACCAGCAGTGTTCCTGGAAATATCACCTGTTTTGGTCTGTCCTTTACTGTCTTGCTCTCCTCTGTTTCTTTTTTTTCAATCTTCTCCTTTATAACCAAATCATCAATCAGTCCCTACCAGCTTCAGTGCTGCTGTTGTCAGTGCCTCTGTTAAGGCCCTGGGCTCCTGGTACTGCTCTGCTTTCTGTCTCAAGTGTAGCAGCACCTCACCAGATTCATAAAGGAGGATGAAGGAGGTTGAACTTGTAAAACCCAGCCTCCTCAACTGATAGAATGAAATTCCTTTGTCAAAAGTGATGGAAACATTTCCTTCATCCATACTTCAAGGCTTTTGCCCCACACTAAGAGAAGCTCGAGACTAACACGGGCTGCCATACGTGGGTGAGAACAGTGGGCAGAAAGTGAGTGTGGCTGTTGTACAGCAGGGATGTGTCCTCCCCATGGGGCTTGCTCCTGTGCTGTGCACACCCTTGCACACAGCAGTCTGTCTTAGTCTGAACACAAAACCCAACAAGCATCTAATGCCCTCTCAGAGAGGCTCAGCAAGGAGGAAGCTATGGGTGTTGAAATTGTGGGGCAAGTGTCAAGCAGGCAGGTCCCTGGTGGTGTGCCAGAGACTGTCTGCAGTCACAGAGGTGTTCCTGAAACTGTCCTACAGCTTTCACCTGACAAAACACAGCTTGGAGACATGGTGTGGGGAAACCCCAGAAGCAGATATAGTTGGCTGGAGTAGATTGTTTTCAAAAGCTCGTTAACTTTGGAAGATCTGTATTTTTCTTTAGTGGTTTATAGTCTTTTTTTTTTTTTTTTTTTTTTTTCCCAGACTCCAGATGTTTTCTGTGGGATCTGTAAGCATGAGATGCTGAGGTGTTTGGAGTTGAAAGTGTGCAGAGAGAAATCAGAGGCTCATTCCTGGGGTCTTTAAAGGAGAGAGGAAGAGAGGTCCTGACAAATGGCATGATTTTCCCCAGTTTCTAATTTCCGAGTGTCAGAATCACACTTCCACCAGGGATAATAACTTTCTGTGGAAAGGTTGGCAAGTGTACTTCCACTGCTAACACCAGTAAAAACATTAAATAGCTAAGACATTGTTGAAGTTATTCTGACAAAATAAGAGGAAACCTTCATAAGGAGAGAGAGAACTCTTGAGTGTACTTCTCTTGGTGCACTCTGTATCGCATTTCATTTGCTGTGCTTTTTCTCTTTTCCTCTTTTTCGTTAAAATACTTGGACACATTTTAATGATCCGGCTTCCATAAGAGCTAATGCTGTGTCACCTTGTTAGAAGGTATAATGTGCTGGTGTGATTAATCTCTAAAAGGAGAGAATTTAGGTTTCCTTTCCTGTAAGAAGGCTTTTCAGTACTCAAAGAACTGAAAGACCATATGGATGAACTTAGGTTGCTATTGGTGTATAATTAAATATTTGGCTGCCTTATGCATTAAAATATTGTATGTCACACTTGTGGTTTTTAGATTTTAGTTGCACAATGTTCAGGCATCCTCCATGTGCATGTGGACTATATTGACAAGCATGGCAATGCAAAGAAACTGGCTCATCTGTCTTCACCTGTGCCAGCTGCTATCATTGAACCCAGAGGAATTTCTTGCCAACAATTGTTTCTCTCTTCCCTGTGTTTCTACCCCCATCTAATTCTTATTTGGAAGCTAGTAAGACACCTATCTTAGAGAGTCTGTGAGCACTTTCCTAGCAGACAGCAACAACCAAGATGAGCAAATGCTCTTGAGTTGCTTGATTTCAAGTTGGGGAGACAATGAGGAGTTTTTTGCCAGGTGTGCAAGCAGTCTGAAATCACTTGAGATTCTTCCAAGGCACAGCTTCTTCACACCAGTTCAAAAAAAAAAAAGTAGATTTTGCCACTGAAGGTGTAACCTTCAGCTATCAGCTCTGGCTGATAGTTTGTCAATGTCATTTTCAGACAGTAGAAGCCATATGTTGCTGTTTATGTACATCCTTGTACACCTGCAGCTGAAGGATTCTGCCACGTCCTCTAGCAAAAGCTTTCCTTGTGAACAGCTGGAAGTTAGATGCGCAGTGTACCAATTCCTTGACTAACTTACTAGGAGTAGGAAAGCTAACTAATCATTAATTTCCTGTGCATTCTAATCAGTGCGTTATAACCCAGTGCTTTGTGCTTACAGCAGTTGCAGCCACTGAAGAACTTGTATAGCTTTTCAACACTGTAGGTGTGAAGTATAAGCCCTGACTATTTATAAAACAGAAGGGCTGTCCTGAAAGATTACGCTGGATATGGAGAAGGTTGAGGTAATCAGTGAATTTTTTTTGCCTCAGTCTTCACTGGCAAGGCCACACTGTCCAGGTGCAGCAGGTAAAGGCAAGGATTGGTAGAACCAAGACCATCCTAAGAATCTGAAAGTGCACAAGTCTGTAGGACCTGGTAAGAGATCGGAGGAACTAGCAGATGAAGTTGCAAAGCTGTTTTGCTTCATATTTGCAAAGTCAAAGCAGTCTGGTGGAGTTCTCACTGAGTATAAAAGGGGAAAGGTAACTCCCATTTTCAAAAAAGCAAGAGCCAGGGAACTAGAGTGTCAGCTCTGTGCCTGGAAAGATGATGGAGCAGATCCTCCTGAAGGCTCTGCTAAGGCACATGGAAAATGTGGAGGTGGTTGGTGGCAACCACTATGGCTTCACCAAGGGCAAATCATACCTGCCAAATTGGTGGCCTTTTATGATGGTGTGACAGTGTTGGTGGAGAAGGAGAGCAGCTGACATTGTCTACCTGGACTTGTGCAAAGCATTCCACACTATCCCACACAGCATCCTGGTCTCTAAATTGGAAAGATGTGGATTTGATCCACTAGGTGGATGAAGAATTGGCTGAAGGTTTGCACTCAGAGAATAGTGGTCGATGACTCCATGTCCAAATGGAGACCAGTGACAAGTGATGTTCCTCAAGGGTCAGTACTGGGGCTGGTGCTGCTGAACATATCTGTCAGGAACAGGGGCAGTGAAGTTGAGTGCACCCTCAGCAAGTTTGCTGACAACACCAAGATACGTGGTGTGGCTGACATGCTGGAGGGCTGACATCCAGAGGGACCATTACAGATGGACCTGTGCAAACCACATGAAGATAAACAAGGCCAAGTGCAAGGTCCTGCACAGAGGGATTGGAACTAGATGATCTTTCAGGTGTCTTCAAACCCAAACCCTTTTGTGATTTTATGTAAAGAAGTCAAACTGTGATATGTCTGCTCGTGTTGAGATCCATGAGCTAAAGTGGGCAGAAGAGGGACATGAAAATTGTAACTTTACCAGATACAAATAAATGATAAATTACTTCTGAGCATTGTTGTTTTTTTGGGACTGCTGATGGCTTCAGAAAGAAAATACTGGGTCAGTGTATACTTTTTGTAACTTATTTTGTTTTGAAAGTATTATGATACTGAAAAATTGTATTGTGTAACTCCAGCCCTTCCCTGAATAAACTTTACCCTTTGCATACTTCAGCTCAGCACAGTGTTGCATCTTTTCTAAGGAATGAATAATGGTGTGTTGATGGTCTGGAAATTAAAACAAATGTATACCAACCACTAGAACACCTCATTTTGATGTGAAGAAGGGGTGGGAGGTCAACAAAGAAGAAATTGTCTCAATTTTATTAGTACTTCCCATGTTAGTAGGAAGATGGTACATTATGTGGCTTGGCAAGCCCAAATTAAACAGGGACCCTAAAAGGGCTGCTTGGGCAGTCCTTGCCCCCAGGGGAAGGCTGGCTCTTTTCCATCTCTGGAAAGAGATGTGTGAGCATGCAAAGTTTAAACTGTTTGGTGGTTACATTTCTTCATCACTTTGCAGGCCAGCTGCCACTGACAGGATCTTAGGAATGTACTGTGGTGAGATGGGCTGTATGTTTCTACAGGCAAAGATATTTAGCTCCAAGATGGGAGTGTTTTTGCTGTCTGTGGGTATCCAGTGAGTCCAGGAGAGGCTGTACTCTGCTTCTTGGGTCACCAGTGCTGTCACTGAAGGCTTTCAGTGACAAAGGGCAGCCTTTCAAAACATGTTTGTATTTATTAGTCCCCCGGGATGGCACAGAGAGCAGCAAGGTCAGGTTTGTGTTGCCAAATTGAATGGGTGTCCTCACTGTCCCGGTGTACAAAGCGCTCACTATGTACTCCTTGCTACCACCTCCTGGTACCTCAGTACTGCTGTGGTTCCCAGCCCATGGCACTGAGTGCCACATCCAGTCTCTTTTTAAATATCTCCAGGGACGGAGAATCCACTACTTCCCTGGGCAGCCCATTCCAATGTCTGATCACCCTCTCCGTAAAGAAATTTTTTCTAATATCCAACCTAAACCTCCCCTGGCACAACTTGAGACCATGTCCTCTTGTCTTGCTGATAGTTGCCTGGGAAAAGAGCCCAACCCCCCCCTGGCTCCAGCCTCCTTTCAGGGAGTTGTAGAGAGCGATGAGGTCTCCCCTGAGCCTCCTCTTCTCCAGGCTGAACACCCCCAGCTCCCTCAGCCTCTCCTCACAGGACTTGTGCTGGATCCCTTCACCAGCCTGGTTGCCCTCCTTTGGACCTGCTCCAGGACCTCAATAGTCTCTTCAGCTGGAATTTGAGTTTTGGACCTTTAGGTCCCAAGTACAGAAATACTCTTGGCTGAACTCAAGAGGTCATGTTGCAGTGGGTACCTTTTGTGTCTTGCTGGCTGGCTGAGAGAAAGAGACTATAGCCACATGTGCTGTTGAGATCCCTTGTCTGTTGTCTGTGATTGACCTTGATCATAGAGCTCTGCTGGCTGTTCAGACCTTACAGCTGAAAACAGGCTATCTCAATTACATATAGATAAATACACAACAGGCCACCAAGAAGTGCTACAGTTGGATTCTTATGGGCCCAAGGGTGGAAACTGCGTGGGTAAAGTGAATTACCCTCCTGAAAATGTTTCTTTGCATAGGGCTGTCAGTAAGACTGTGTGAAATAAGTCCTGCTGGGAAGAGCTGCAAGGCAAAGAGCCTTATTAAATGGCAGAGCTAAAAGATGCCTGGATAGCAGGAATGCCTGGTCCTCAGTCCCTCTTAGGTGTTTGTGTGCTTATTACTTGTAAACTCCATTGGTGCTAATTATCTTGGAGTGAGAGGAAACACACAGCTTTCCCTCTGTTGGAATATGTATTTAAGTAATTGTCACCTTTCTCTTCTATAGCATTCATTAGGGATTGTTCTCCTCCTCGTTTTCTGACTCCCAGACTTAAAAGGCAAGCCCTCCTAGGGGTGCCCTCCTTTTAAATTAATTTAAGACATTTAGATTGATCAGTATGCAGGTTTTGGTGTGAAGTATGTTAATGAGTTCTGGATGTCCTTGATGTGGGGTATCATTTTGACAGAATGACATGTAACTACCCTTTCCTCCTACATGGCAAACAAGTGAGACTGTACTAAAAACTGATCATTGCCTTGTAGCCTACAGGGTGAAATCTTTCTTCATCAAGCTGAAATATAATTTATTCAGGGAAGAAAAAAAGAAAATGAACTTTGCTTCTTTCTGACTTGTAGGGAGTTTTTCTGTCAGATGTGTGATAATTTCAGTGTGTTATTGCAAAATCAGATTTTCATGTCCACTTGTAAAAACTGCATAATGAATAAGATCTGGCTGTTGGTGTTGTAGGAGTAGTTGTCTACTTCAGTTGCTTAACATGGTGTAAGATGAAAAGTAAATTGTGGGTGAACTTCCAGAGGACTGAGCAACTTTTTTTCTCCTTTATTCCTCTGCAAGGCCTTCTTGCTTTGCTTCCTTTTGATAGCACTTTTTTGTGTCTGAGTGTGGTGTTAATAGGCTGATAGGTTCAAACCTGTTCCAACCTTAGCACCTGGGATGTTGTAATACATACTCTTTCATGCATTATCAAGCAATCAAGTGAGGGCAGATGGGTTGATTAACTTTGTGGATGACTTGTCCTTATTGGAAAGTGAGAGCTGTGGAAGGTCAAATATGTTTTACAGTGTCTGCCAACTTCTGTGTCCTGACTGATCCTCACACTAAAACTGAGTGAGAAAACTTCAAGTCTGAGAATTCTGGTTGTTCCCAAATAAACTGATCGGTTTTGCTGTATCTGAGAGGCTGTCTGTGTGTTGCCTGTAATGATTCCTGGGGGCATGTTCCTACCTTTCTCTTCTGCTATCCAGACCAGGCTTTCAGAAGAGCTCAGCACCTACAAGTTTTCAATAAACCATTGTAGGAAGAGGAAAAACTGGGGAGAAAACCAAACTGGGGAGCAGCGCACCCAGCTGAATGGCTCTACACACAGCTTTGCCTAGCCCTGATGTCTGCATGTCACTGTGAGATGCATCTTGTTGACCAGAGAGATTTTCTCTTTTCCACAGAACAAATTGGAGCCCTTGCTGGGCAGCACATCGTGCACGTGGCCTGCGGAGAGTCTCACAGCGTGGCGCTCAGTGACCAGGGGCAGCTCTTCTCCTGGGGGGCTGGAAGTGAGGGGCAGCTGGGCCTCACCACTATAGAAGAAGCCGTGACAGTACCAAGGTATGTTTGTAACACTTTCAGGTTTCCTCAAGGAAGCTCCTCAGAGGCTGATGTGTCAAGGATTACTTTCCTTCCAGCCTGGAGGCAGTGGGAGCACTTCTGCTCAGAGTGGCAGTAATTGGGCACTTCTCACGTCAGGATGTAAGGGTGATGCCTCCTCCTTTTTCTGGATGAGCTCTTCTGGGATTTAGAAAAGTCCTCAGGAGGTTTGGGCAGGGCAGGCCACCTGCTTGCAGGTGCCTGGGGCATGGAAAAGAAAATCAGAGTGTACTCAGCTTCCTCAAGAAAAATTGCCACTGTGTTTTGTACAGAGCAAGGAGGTGAATGAGGGAGGACCCAAAAAGAGAAATGCTGCTGTGATACATGTCTATTTCAGTCCCCAAGAAAGTCCTCTAAAGTAGGAGATACAATTCAAGAACTGAAAAACCCCTATGGCTGCATGAACCATCACTTCAGCTCTGAAACTCTTTTGCAGTGTTGCCTGTTAGCAGCAAAGTTACTAAGCCAGCCTACTACAACTCTGAATAGTGAATGTTGCTCAGAAACTTTAGGGTAGAGCTCAATTTTCTTCATTTACCTAATTATTGGATCTTGACCTGTGTTAGAGCACTAACTGGGTTATGTGCAAGGACAGGTAGATGGTGGCAGTGGCCAGTGGCAGACACTATGACTCCTCCATCCAAAGCAGTTCACAGAGGAGAGGTCTCAGCTTATCACCATAATAAAGATTAACTGGTCTCTTTGTACTTAATGGCATTGTATCATGTTCCATTAATAACAGATATGGTCTGTCTCCCATTTGTTCTGCTACTGCAGATCCAGTGCAGAGCAGAAGTTCGCAACATCTGTCTAGGGTGGCTGTCATATTTGAAACAGTATTTAAAGGAAAAGAGTTTCAGTCCCAAAACATTAATGTTTGAGCTGAAGGGCTCTGTGGGAAGCCAATACTTAACTTGTAGGAGGCTCTGATGTAACAGGGACAGGCTTACATGTCAATGTGATAGTGCCATTTCAAAAATAAATTTTTTGTGAAATAACTCGAACCTTTGACATTCTATTTGCTGTACAAAGCACTGAAGAGGTTTTGGTGCTTTAATTCATAGGAACTCAGGGAACTGCTAGGCCCTTAACAGCATGAGAAATGTCAATGCTTGAAAAAGAATGGTGAGAGAGACCCCAACAACCAAGGATTTTCACCATTTATAGATGGCAGAATTCAGCACTATGGCAGTAAATGTAGTTGGAGTTAGCAGATGAGTGTCTAAGTGTCTCCATGGATTTGCATCGATTATTTATGGGTCTACATAATAGTCAAGACTTTGTCTCCCAGTGTCAAAACCATAGCTTATGTGTAGAACAAGTGTCTGAATGTCAATCATAATTTTGACCTCAGGTAATACTGTATTTCTGGACACCTCTGCTAAAATAGTGTAATCTTCTTTAGGTTGATAAAGAAATTGAATCAACAGACAATACTTCAGGTTTCTTGTGGAAATTGGCATTGCCTGGCTTTGGCAGCAGGTACTGTATTTATTTATTACCAAGATGTGTACTGTTAATTTGTACAGTGTGCAGGATTGTATATTTCTGTGTAATAAACCAAGGGAATTCCTGTCCTGCTTCCAGGGAAAATGGGAAGCTATAAAATGGATCAGGTATCATGAACATTGAAGAACAGCTTTGCCAATACTGTCTATAAAGAAAAGGTTACATACATGCCACTCACTGTCCCATTGGTGAATGATGGCAGGAACACTGAAGAGATTTCCATCTTGATGTAGAAAAATGTGTGAAATTAATTTCTTTGAAATTATTTTTGGCTATTACTCTTCAGTATGCAACATGTGGACCATTCTTCATTATGCTATTTAAGTTACAACAGTGTGATACTGTATTCTGCACTTAGTTGCAGGTCTGTTTATTTATCTGGTAGCTTCAGACTCTGCTTTTATTTTGGCAAAGAAAGTCTTGCTTGATTTTTCCATCATGAGGCCTGGGTGAAAGTGAAGCCTCCAGTTCTTCTTCATTTTGACAAATTTGTTTTTCTGTTGACCAGCTTTTACTTGCTATTCTCTTTCTTTCCTTGTTACAGATGGCCAGTTCTTCACATGGGGGCAGAACAGCTATGGTCAGCTGGGCTTGGGTAAAGAATGTCCTTCCCAAGCTAGTCCACAACGTGTCAAGTCTCTTGATGGGATCCCTTTGGCTCAGGTTGCTGCAGGTGGAGCCCACAGCTTTGCCCTCTCCCTCTCTGGAGCTGTTTTTGGCTGGGGGAAGAACAGCTCAGGACAGCTGGGACTAAGTGATGAACGAGGTATTAAAATTATACTCCTAGGTAAAAGAGGGATGGACTCTATTGGCCTAGTGTTACTGTTTGCATTGACAGTATATTTTTACTGAGCAGATGTGTAACCTATGGACTCTACAGGCTTTTCATAATAGGAACAAACACTTTTTTTTTTCCTTATTAGTGTTAGTGGAAGTGAGGAAGATCAAAAAGAAAGATCTTTCAAATGTAAATGTCAACCTGCAGGCATCAAAAGAAGTGCTCATCTTCTTTCTTCATCTTCTAAAAAATACTTTGTCCATATTTTGTTTGAGGCTGATGTGGAGCAAAGACTGTCCCTGCAGAACAGTAGGCTGAACCCATCATCTTCTTTGCCAACATGTTTTTGACTGGCAAGCAACTGTATGCTACAAAATGATGGCAACACAGAGTATCTCAGTCTTATAATATGTTTCATGTATTGATTGCACAATTTTCCAGATGCTGAGGGCTAGTGGTAGGTGGCCACGTTTAGTGAAGCCTAGACATCAACAGACTTGAAGACAGGTTTGTAAAAAGATTGAAGAGTGGATATGACATTACCACTAGTCTGAAAAGTCCAGACCTACCCTTCTTGTTAACATATTCTTAACTTGTTTTGCAAAAGCAAGTGAATTAAAGATTTTCTTTGAAGCTTTAAGTCAGCCTCTTTATATTTTTCATCATAGTTGCTGAGTTAGTGTTAAATATCTAAGCAGATTACTTAGTATGGATAATTTAGTTTGCACTGGTGAGTACATGAGGTTAATGTCTTCATCGATGATGGGGATGTGGGGATTGAGTGAACTCTCTGTAATTGCAGATGACATCAGGTTGGGTGGGAGTGTTGATCTGCAGAGGGATCTGAACAGCCTGGATCAATTTAACAAGGCCAAGTGCTGGGTCCTGCACTTGAGTCACAACAACCCCATGCAATGATACAGGCTTGGAGAAGGGTGGCTGGAAAGCTGCCCAGAGGAAAAGGACCTGGGGGTGTTGGTCGACAGCCATCAGTGTGCCCAGGTGGCCAAGAAGGCCAGCATCATAGAATCATAGAATTTTCAGTGTTGGAAGGGACCTTTAAGAGCACTCAATTCCAACCTACCTGCAGTGAGCAGGGACATCTCCCACCAGATCAGGTTGCTCAGAGCCCTGTCCAGCCTGGCCTTAAAAACTTCCAGGGATGGGGCTTCCACCACGTCTCTGGGCAACCTGTTCCTCTGTTTCACCATCCCCATGGTGGAGAACTTCTTCCTAACTTCCAATCTAAATCTGCCCTCCTGTAGTTTGAAACCATTCCCCCATGTCCTATCACTCCCTGGCATCCTAAAAAGTCCTTCACCAACTTTCTTATAGGCCCTCTTCAGATACTGGAAGGAAGGCTACAATAACATCCTAGCTTGTGTCAGAGATAGTGTGGCCAGCAGGACTAGGGAGGTGATTGCCCCCCTGTAGCTGACCCTGGTGAAGCTGCACCTCAAATACTGTGTCCAATTTTGGGCCCTTCACTACAGGAAGGACATAGAAATTCTGAAGCAGTGAAGGGCACGGAGTTGATGAAGGGTCTAGAGCAGAAGTCCTGCGAGGAGTGGCTGGGAGAACTGGGGTTGTTTAATCTGGAAGAGGCTGAGGTGAGACATTATTGCTCTCTACAGTGACCAGAAAGGAGGATGTAGCTGGGTGATGTTGGTCTCTTCTCCCAAGTAATAAGTGATAGCGTGAGGTGAGCCTCAAGTTGAGCCAGGGGAGATTGAGATTGGCTGTTACGAAAAATGTCTGAAAGGGCTGTTAGACCCTGGGACAGGCTGTCTAGGGAAGTGGTTGAGTCACTATCTTTGGAGGTATCTAAAACTTTTTAGATGTGTAGGGACATGGTTTAGTGGTGGATTTGACAGCATGCCAGGTTAACAGTTGGACTTCATGATCTTAAAGGTCTTTTCCAACTAAAGTGATTCTATGATTCTATATATTTGTGGATGCTAGGTTGCGTAATGCCTGTAAGTACTGTGTGTTGTAAGAGAAAAGTGTTACTTCATGTTTTGTGTATTTATAATGGAGTGATGCATTTTGACAACCCACTCCACCAACTGAAACATGCATGTAAAGCTATTGCTCAAAAACGCCCTGTAGTTTAGCAAAGGATGCTCAAATATTGTTTGCATAATTTCATCTCACTTTACACTTTTAGGAATATGAAGTTTGCTCACTTTACACTTTTAGGAATATCTTATATTCCCTCAAAAATGCTCCAGGCCTGTTCTCTTGTACTGTATGTAAGCTAGAGGTGATCTTGTGTAAGAGCACCCATGTTCTTTCCATGTAGGCTGGTAGATAAATGCTGCTAATTTCAACAAAGCTGCAGTTTATGTAAGAGAGGCTTGCTTTGACATGGGGCTGATCTTACATGACCATGTAAGGGGCATCTGTGGAGCTGTGTTGGCCAGGGATCATATTCTGCTTACCCTCAGTACATGACAGTGTAGTAAATACTTGGTATTTATGGTAAATTAATCACGGTAAGACAGTGTGAGTTATACTTTGTGAACATTAACAGTAAGTCTACAAACATGAACAGTCTGCAGCACTGTTATTTAAACAATTATGCTGTAGGAATAAGAAGTGTAATTCCTGTCAAAATAAAGATCAGAGTGCTAAAATACAGAACCAAGTAAATAAAAGTCTGCTCTCATTTCTAAATCCATGAAAATGTAACCACTTTCCTTGCACTACATAAGAAAAGAATCAGCTGTTACATCTTTGGGTGAGAGTCTTAAAAAAAGGCCAACTTCTTTAGGTAGGGATCTGAATTTTTGTTGGTATGAACTAAGCAGCTGCTTCCCTTATTATCCAACTGTTTTGGAGTGCCTACTGCTCCTTAAATTCCTAGCTTTTATTTTATTTTTACATTGGTACAACAGATGTAACCTTGCTTAGTGTATTCATCCCTAGGAGACCCACTTTTAATGATTAGAATGTCAGAGTGAAGGAGAAGAGTGTTGCTTAATGGTTGGCAGAGATTAGGAGGATCTTCTTAAAGGATGACAACAGCAGGAAAGCTCTTCAGGGGATTCAGCTTGTCATGTGTGGTATACTGGCATCAACCATGTGTCAGATTGTTCTTTATGGAAAAGGTCTAAGCAAGGTTTGGACACAAATGTTTGCACTTACTGGTGGAGGCTGGAACAGAACATGAAGGTGAAGGTGGGCATAGCTAGGCTGCAGTCATACCTCCCAAACTGCAAGTGCTCATGGAGGTTATACAATATTGTCAACATTTGTCTTCTTGCTCTGGTCAATTTTTTTTTGAGCCAGGAGAAATATTTTAAGAATTGGAGGAGAAAAGCAGCAGTGAAGTACTCAAGGATGTGGGGTTTTCCCTCCAGTTATTAAAGCTTCCGTTGTGCACAGAGCCCATATCTGAAAGTCAGACTGCCAGTGGTCTTCTCAGACATTTTGGTTTGTGTTTATGAAACAGCTCCTTTATTTTATTTGTCATCAATGCAGACCGAGAATCCCCTTGTCATGTGAAGCTGCTGAGGTCTCAGAAGGTTGTTTACATCAGCTGTGGAGAGGAGCATACAGCAGTTCTGACAAAGGTAAAGATGCTAGCCTGGGAACCCTGGCTGCTCTCTGGCCTGCCTGATGGTTTCCTATTAGTTTTCTGGGTAATGGCAGAAAAGAACACACTGACTTACTGTATTCCATCTGACTCCAGTAAAAGGAATTAAATGGAAAGTATAGTCTTGTAATTTATTCTGAGATCCATTGTCAGCATGGTCCACTGCTGGTTTTGAAGATGAAGATGTTAGTAATCCAAGACAGTGAATAATAAAAACTCAGGTGACTCACTCAAAGAAATTAGCTTTGAGAAAAAAATAAAGCAGGCATACATCCAAAGGGGTGAAAATAGCATTTTGTTGGAAAACAGAGAGTGATACTGTTTATCAGAATAAAATGCAAGTCAAAATGAATGGGCATTTAAATGAAATATTAGTGATTCCTCACAACATTTACGAGATTCCCAGTTCCAAACCTTCTCTAAGTGCTGCACAGCTTAGTGGACAGAGGACAGGACTAGAATTTGGTAGGTCACAGCTCAGTTCTTGTCTTGCCCCTGCCACTTGCTTCCTTTTTTGATGCCTCAGTGTTCTCTGCTGTAAAATGAATTAAAACAGCTGACAGTGGGATTGAAGATCAGTTATGTGGAAGGTCTTGTTCAAGGAGGAAGGTCACAGTGGCTGAAAGAGATGGTATAAAGTCCTCTGAAAGTGGGCACTGCTCAGCCATGTTTAGACCTGCTAGGATTTCACACTCCTCTGGTGACACCTGGGGAAGCTGCAGTAGTGCAGACATATCTAAAGATAATTTTTTCAATCTGGTGGGTAGCTGTATGGAAGCTGCATTAGCTTAGTTTATTTTCTGAGTCCTTTGGAAACCCCTGGCAAACTCTGCCAGGGCTTGTACTGAAACTGGAGTCAGAGAGGTACTGCTGGGTTATGGGTCCCTAAATGGAGGATGTGCTGTTTGATTTGCTAACAGAGTGGAGGGGTGTTCACCTTCGGTGCAGGTTCCTGTGGGCAGCTGGGCCATGACTCCATGAATGATGAAGTGAACCCCCGAAGAGTTCTTGAGCTAATGGGCAGTGAAGTGTCCCAGATTGCTTGTGGCAGGTGAGTCCTCTGTGTGTGCACTCCAAAATTTTCTTTCCTGGAGTTTAATGCTGATGGTGAGTCTTGTAAAGAAGGGGAGTAGGTCTTGCTTCTGTATCCTGTGTGTCACAACTAAGTTAATTTAAATTATACTTCCCAGGAGAATTTTAAGGATTTCTAAAGGCCTTGTCTTTTATTTGGAAATTGTTCCTGGTGTTGTAACCGAGTAAAGGATACCTTTTCATCATAAGAATTCAGCAAGACTTTAGAGCAGCAGCTCCTTTGGTCACAAGTTTCCAGCCTTTTTCATGAAAGAGTGTTAATAACATTGATGCTGTGTTGCATGTTGATATGTACAGGCTTAGCAAATGACTAAGCTCATTCTTCAGCCTGAAACCAGCCATATGCTTGCACATGCTGCTCTTCCTCACTTCAACCTAAAGAGCTCCATCCCATAAACTGGTGCCATCAGGTGGCAAAACCTGGGCATTAATGCTAATGTAAAGCTGCATCTTTCCACCAGCTTCTGATATAGGGGAACAGAGAATAAGTTTTAGGCAATGTGTTGGGGTTTTTTTCCTTATTGTTTATTTTTATTTTCTTCTTTTAATTGTTAAACAAGGCTCAAACTTTGTACCTGTCTCTGTTACAGACATCACACTTTAGCCTTTGTGCCTTCTTCAGGAATGATCTATGCATTTGGCTGTGGAACAAGAGGCCAATTGGGAACAGGGCACACTTGCAATGTTAAATGTCCCTCTCCTGTCAAGGGTCACTGGGCAGCTCACAATGGGCAACTCTCAGGGAAACCTGGTATGTACTGTGTGCAAATTTCATTTCACCTATGGCTGATTAGAGACATCTTGAGATTGTTCTGCAAAAGTTCTTTAAATAACAAAAGAAACCCTTACTCCTCTCCCAACTGCACTATGGAAATAATTGGGTGGCCTCTTGCTTTCTCTGTTAACTTGTTCCTTCTCCCTTTTTCTTATCATGACAGAGCTCAACAATTGGCAATCTTGAGCCATGATGAAATTGTACTAATACTGATTTCTGAGGGCCTTGTTTTCTCTTTAAAACCCCCATTGCAGTTTAAAACTTAAAAATTTTCCCACCTGTCAGGCCATATGTATCTCTCAGGACAGTTCTACAGTGCTTTGGTTCCAACTGATTTCAGCTTGGTCTTCAAGGGACCCAGGTGGTCCTGGTAATACAAAGCCTTGAGACATTGGCAGTGAAAATGTGAGGAAAAGGCATTCATCAGCCTCTAACACAATCACATCTCTCTCTTCGACAGATGCCTGTAAATATCATGTTGTTAAACATATCTTCTCTGGAGGAGACCAAACATTTGTCCTTTGCTCCAAATATGAGGTAAAAGAAATGAAGTAGATTCTCAAGTCTGCTCCTCTGTCCCAACTTTCACAATGCATCTTTTGTTTTTGATAATAACTCCCCAAAATTAAGTGTTTCTTTGGAGTCTCTTCTGCCTTGCCTTACAAACTTAATAATGCTGAAAGTTATTACAGAGATTTACAGCTTTTTATGGTGGCTGAAATTGCCTTCCTTTAGAGGCATCTCAAAGAACTGTTAAGAAGACACTAATTTCAGTTTGATCAGCAAAGAGGGGAGTCCAAGTCTCCTTTGCAGATTGGAAACAAAGGGACATTTTCCTCCTGGGACACTGAAGTCCTCATGTCAGTTCATGGACCACATACAATAGGGTTTTGTCAATATATACTGGATGGAGGGCTGAATGCTGTTTTTTCTGCCTGTCTTACTTCTTACAGTAAGTGTTTGACATACACTTATGAGGCATGGAAATAGGTCTGGGATAAATGTATTAAGCCCATAATTATATATGACAGTATTTAAGAGGGCTTTGGTACATTTATGGAAATGATTTTTCATTTCATCATCAAAAAAATGTGTTTTTTTGGTTTTTTTTCCCTTTTCTCTTTTTATAAATGTATTTAATGATGATGCTGTTTTCTTCTATACCTTTCCTTTCGGACTTTGTAGCAATGCCACAGCTTCCTAACCAAACTTGTTCAGAGTCCCCACAAAGGAACCTATCAGTTATCTGTAGAAAACAGAGATTATGAATAAGAAAAGGAACTGTATTTTACAAGCCTTGTCTTTGCTGAAATCTGTATCTTCTCACAGAATTCCTTGCCTGCTGATGATTTCCGGACCATAAATGAAACACGTTACACCTGTTTAATAAATGATGAAACTATAGATGTCTGGAGGCAAAAGCTTTTAGAAAAGAACAGTTCTAATTCTGTCAAGTAGGTATTGTGGCACTGGACAAGCCTTTTGTTGAAAGTTTTACTTAAATAATTTTTGTTGGCTTCCGTGCCATGCTTTCACTTGAAATGTAGCAGCCTTTCCTAGTGTGGTTCCTGGTCGTATCCAAGAGGAGGACAGTTGCCAGTCACAAGGCTGCCAGGTTAGAGCTTCCCAGCAAAAGCAGAGGAATTTGAGGCTGCCTCAGAACATTGCAAATGGTGGGTGGGAAATGGATTTTAAAGGTGTCCTTCATTTTGTGCTTAGAGTTCATTAAAAGCAGCAAGAACTTGTGAACATACTGATTAAATTTCTCTGTGTACCTGCCATGAGAAGGGCAGAATAGGTGGAAATCAGGCACTGCTAACATTCCTCCTTTCAAAGAGGGATGTTATGTGATCCTGAGTGAACCACCCTTTGTAGGGGTGATCCTAACATTGTTTCCCATGGAAGGGAAGAGAGCTGCAGAGATTTTCTGGGTCATCTGTTCGTAACCTTTATCTCTTTTCTTTTGTCTTCCTGCTGCAAATAGTAATGTTGTTCAGATACTGTCCTCAGCTGCCTGCTGGAATGGAAGCTTCTTGGAGAAGAAGTAAGTGGCAAACAGAGTCCAGAAGTGTGGCTTTCCCTTGAGGCAGACTGGAATCCCTTTACTTCATTCACTGCTGCAGTGGGATTTGATTTTTCTGATCAGACAGGAGACGGGGGCAGAGAGTGTCCACTAAAGAGGTGGGTGGTCAGAGGTGGGTAAGGAAGGCAAATGGTCTAAGAAAAGTGCATGGTGAGTGTACTGTACTGTAAGTGGCACACATTCCTTGGATTTGTCACAACTATTATTTTTCCTTATGAAATGAAGATCAGCATTGAAAGAGAGGGGTAGGAATATGATATTAAAGCAAGTGAGTGATGCCAGGTATCTGAAAAGTCTCTTGTCCAGCTGAGCTGGCTGGTGGGGGTTGGTGCATGTGGAGGTGTACTTAACACAGGCTGCTTTTGAAAAATACATCAGGGTAGCATGGAAGCACTTCCCTTTTAGGTGACATCAGTTATGCAAAGTTTTGTGCTTCTTCTTAAAAAAGCAGGAATTTCCAATGGGTGCAACCAACACTAGGTGGTGACAAGGTTGTAATATGCATTGCTGAGTCAAAAGGTGTGGGTTGGAAAGGATTGCGTTGGCTGTGTCTGTAAATGCTGTGGAGGTAACAGCATAAGATGAGGAGGGAGGAGAAATTTTTTATGTTGATGTGATGAATAAATGACCTGTAACTAGGTGAAGAAGAGCTTAGTTACTCTGAGTAATCTTTGAGTAATGTTTTCCAAGAGCAACTTGAAAACAATTTACTCATTGTTTTTTGTATTTTTCTGCTTGTCGAATGTTTTCTTCCTTAGTCTTGAGACAAGACAATGTGTTACTGCAAAAGGAGAGTTTTGTCATGTTGGTTTAAATACTTGTTGAGATACCCAAGTTGCTGAGTCAGTGTAAATAGACCCATGTCTCCTTTGAATGTGGAAACAAGTGGAGTCTGTGACTTCATCACCCTCAGTGCAGTTTTCCTTCCACTTTAATATCTGGCTAGTGCAGGACTTAACTTTTACAGAAAATCTTTTAACAAATGAGTGATTAAATTTAAAACCACCATATATGAAAGAGAGGCTGTATTTTACCATGTACCTTTGAATGTGAAGCCTTCTCTCACCATGTGCTTGATAGAAATACCCAAGTGTAGCCCTTCAGTATCTTAATACCATATGGGCCTCTTTGGAATCCAGCATTGTGGTACACAGGGTTAGATGGAAAATAAGTTTTTTTGTGACTGTGTGGCTGAGCACACTCCAATATTATGCCTTCACAACCTGAAGTGCTCTGTACCACAGGGTGACTCTGAGGAGCTATTTGTGCCTGTGGTCTTATGGGGATATCCCTTCTGTTACAGCAGGCTGTGTTTGAGTTCTTGTGTCATTACAGTCACACCAGTAAACTGATAAATGCATCTCATCTTTAACAGATGGTTGCTAGCTGCTCCTACCTTTTATTTCAGAATGTCTTAATGCAGCACAGTCTCAGAGGAGTGAGGAATCCTTGGGAAATCCTTGAGATCAGTGGAATTGTAGCAGTGACCTTTTCTATGAGCAGCTGCAACTGTGTGCAGCTTTACTGCTGTAGTTTTTACTGTACCCTCTGATACAGATGCTGATCATGCTCTAGTCACTGAGATACATAATTTTCCTGCTGACCTGGCCATTCAGTGTTGCTAGGTCTGGCTGTTAGGCTGTTGTCCTCTGCAGGTTTGCCTTCATTACTCCTCTTACACAGGCAGCTTAAGTAAATTACAGCCTTTCAGAGCAGCAGAAAGGACAGCACATGTTTGTTGTAACTTAAGACTGTGTGGAGACTTTTCTCATCTGTGCTGTGTTTTGAATGTGGTTGTTGTTTAGAAAATTTGAGAGCAAAATCACCAAAAAGGTACCCTTGCCAAAAAGGTATATTCCTCTGTTTTCTTTAATTCTCACCTGATGTCCCCTAGTTTAGCCAGAGACATCCGTGTCTTCTTCTGCATCAGCCCTCTCTTTCTTACTGGGTATAATTACACAGATTTTGCTATAATACTCTGTATGAAGACAAAACAGAGCATCCTGCTACATATGATAAATACATATTTTGTAGGTTCTTAAGCAGCACAACCTGTCTAGGCAGGCTTTTAGGTCAGTGAAGAATTCCTAGGGAAATCAAACACTTTATAAAAGTGTTTCCCAACTCTAACCAAGACCAAGAGGAATTCAGAAGGGAGAGTTGTCTAGCTTGTCTTTAACAAGAAGATTCCAACTTCTGCTTTGTTTCCAGTCTGATTACTTCCCTAGAGGTCCTTTCTCCATTGCCTGTGCTCAGGGCATGCCAATACACAGGTAATGGTGTCTCTTCCTTAAATTTAAGCCTGTCTATCTGGGATTTTTTTAAAGAATCGATGAACATTTTAAAACCAGTCCGAAGATCCCAGGGATTGATCTGAACTCCACCAGAGTGCTGTTTGAGAAGCTGATGAACTCTCAGCACTCCATTCTCCTAGACCAGGTATTGCATCTTTGAAGTTTTGGGTATTCAGAGGGAAACAAAGGCTTTGTCCCTCTGTAACATGCAAGTAACAGCAGCTTTTCTGGGAAAGGGTTGTGTTGCAAATCTGTAGGCTGGATCCTTCATGGTGTCAGTGGATACTTCTCCACTGACCTGGGCTGACTTTCACCTTTTCAGAATGTTTCTAAGGCTTGTTTTTAAAAAAAGTTTTACTTCACTTGAAATAGCTTCTGAAATGAAGTCTGTTTATATTATACTTGTAAATAATGACTGTATGCTCATTTATTGTTTATCAGAAGTTGAATACTTTATGGCTGTTTAATTTATTCTAACTCAGGATTTCTTGCATGAATACAGGGCTGTGAGATAAAATCATGTTTGTTCCCCATGCCATTTTCTAGCTATAATTTTTATAGCTGTTTGAGGGTTTTGGTTTTGGGTTTTTTTTTTTGCTCTGTGTTTGGCTTTTTTAAAGCAGGGATGTGGTCTTAACAAGAGGGGCTAAATAACCTTTAGCCAGCCCTGAAAAAACCTTTTTAAACATTTATGTGTTTTTGGAATAATTAGTCCTATTGCATAGAGTGTTATTAAGAGATCATGAGCAAAAGCTGTTAATTCCATCCATGCTGAATGTAGTCCATCAATTCTTAAGCATCATCTACATTGTAAATGTGCCATCACCCAGGATGAGTTGTATTCTTTTGTCTTATTTTCCCTCAGATACTGAAGAGCTTTGAAAGTTTTTTGATTCCCCAGCTGTCCAGCTCACCACCAGATGTTGAGGCAATGAGGATCTATCTCATTCTCCCTGAATTCCCACCCTTCCAAGACTCCAAGTATTATATCACATTAACACTTCCTCTAGCAATGGCTATTCTGCGCCTAGATACCAATCCAAGCAAAGTTCTTGGTAAGAGGCTGGCATTTAAGAAGCATGTTGCTCTCAGCACCCATCTGGGTCACATAGTGTTGCATTTAGGTTTGTTAGTCATGTTATTGCTTGGTTTAATTTTTCTGTTACAGTGGCTGCAATGATATTTGTGTATTATTTGTGGTGTAGTGTTTTTATGAAGGAGTTGCTTCTAAAAAAGCAGCTAGGAACCAAAAGCTTTCAAGGAATCCTCCCCCCAGTGCCTATGTTCTCATGTAAAGGAATTATAATTATAAAATTTGAATTTTAAACACAAACTATGAGGAAATTAGGAATGTGCCATACAGTTAAGATATAGGAAGTTTGTTACAATAATATAAAATGTATAGAATTTATGGTGGTGTGGATAAAAGATGAGAGAGAAAATTCAGGTTAAGAATTTATAATTTTCAAATTTCAAATTGTTCAATTTCAAAGACTTAATAAGGAGATTAGTCTAATTTACCTTATCTAGTTTGCCTTCATTCAAAAGCTCGGTTCTCTGTGAACATAAATTTTGTATATCTTGAAGATTACGTGATCTTATTTTCTTAATTTCTTTTCACATTAGAATATCTTTTCTGCATAAGATAAATCAAAGAATATACTAAGTATACTCTGAAGTCACCTTGTCCTATATAAGGTACAGAAAAACCTACTGGGTAGACCGTGATCAAGCTGAACACCCCAACTCTTCTCCCACTTTCAGTCTTCTAATTTCTGCTAATATTTCCTATGGCCTAAGCAGAACATGTGCTGCCTAATGATTGTTACTAATGTTTACTAAACTGTTAGTTTTCTTGCCTTCTTAAGGTTATCTTACACTAAGCATTTGACATGATATTATGATACTATTTAATGCATTCAGACCTCCGTGAACATTGCTCCAGTGAAATTTATTTTGAGGCTTAGTGATGTATTTTATATATATATACATATGTGTATTTTTTTAATTTAAAGAGGCTTTGGAACCACGTTTCCTCCCCTGCTTAGTGTACATAGTACCCTGTGATTGTTAGCATACAGAAATGTAAAGGATTCTCATACCTGTGCCTGCCAGAATCTATTATTGTGGCTGACAATTGAGCAGCTAAATGCATGTTTGTTTCTAGCAAAAAAGGTAATATTCAGGGTCCCTTCAGAGAAGAGGTAAGGGTTACCTGTCCTTGGCAAGACAGAAATCAGCCCTTCTGAAGAGGATAAATTCAGACCTTTAGTGCAGATGTAACAGCTGACACACTCTGACACTTTCTAGAAAAGTTTGTGGTACCCTGGAGAATTGCCCAGACTTTTTTGTCACTCATGAGAGACAACAGGTTGCCTGCGAGATCATGGTATCTTGAGTACAGCACACTGGGTAAAGGTTCTTGACTTGAAGGTTGAAAAACCTTGAGCTCAGGCTCTTACACTCATCAGAGACCAGGACAAGGTAATCACTGGGGTGATTGTATGAGAGTAGAAAGGGAAGAGCTTTTCAGTTTCTGGTTCTACTTGACTCCTCACTTCAGCATAAATTTAGGGGCTGGAAGGGGCCTTGAAAGATCATCAAGTCCAACCTCCCCTGCCAGAGCAGGGTCACCTACAGGAATGCATCCAGGTGGGTTTTGAATGTCTCCAGGAAAGGAGACTCCTGTAGTAACTTTCCTGTTGCTACAGTTAGGAGAGAAGCAGGGAAGTTTTTTAAAACAATCTTTAGGTGTGTTCCCATATTTTCACTTTTTAACCCTTTATTTAAGGGCCTTTAATTGAGAATTTATACTGGTGTTTCTCTAATTTCCAGATAACTGGTGGTCTCAGGTGTGCCCAAGATATTTCCTCAGGCTAGTGGACCTCTATAAAGGTGCAGTGGTTTACCTTCTCAGTGGAAGAAAGACACTGTTGATTCCAGTCCTTTTCAGCAGCTACATTACAGCTGCTCTCAGACTTCTGGAGAAACTCCACAAGGTAAGAGAAGAGTTAAGGAGTGTGTTGGCTCAGGATGAATCAGTCTTCTCTATACACTTGGAAGGGACAGAGTGGTCATGGCCCTCAGTTGCAAGATGTGTCACTCTCCACAAAGACATCACATGGGGAAGATGTTAGTGGCTTTCCTGAATTCAGGGTATTTGGAGATAATTTAATCCTGTCCCAAACACGGGAAAAATTTACTCTAAAGAATGCTGCTGCTGAGCCACCAGACTGCACACACTGTGGGATCACAAATACCTTTCCCATGATGCTTTCTGCACTGTACTGGTTCTGGTTAGTCTAGGTGAGCTGGAGGAGGAACTAGAAGAAGTCAGAAAAAGGTGTATCTCTGTTCTTGGTTTGTACTAAGATGTAAGGCACCATGTGTTTTTAGAGGACTTTCTGTGCCTATTGCTGCAAGCTGCTGTAATTAATTTTATGAGAGGAAATCTGCATGTTCTAAGAAAAATGCTTAATATATTCATATTTAAAACTAAAACAACAAAACATCTCTTTTCCTTACTAGGTAAATCAGAAGGTTAAACATGTAGAATATGATAAGTTTTACATCCCTGAGATTTCCAGTTTGGTGGACATTCAGGAGGATTATCTCATGTGGTTCTTACATCAGGCTGGAATGGTAAGAGGTTTCATGTATAGTCATGAAATAACTGTCCATGTTTGTCTCTCTGGTTGTAGAGCTATGTATTTTTTAATATCCTTAATGAGTGTACTGTATTCAGTATAGGAGCATTAATTCTTTCAGATTTGGGTACTCAGTGGCTTGACAAAATTGACCTATAATAAGGCTGTCAGAAGAAGTGGAGCTAATGATGTTTACCTAATGCAACAATCTTTGTGCTTATTCATGTGAATCTTATTCAGTCGTTACACAAGGGGATTAATTGAATCACTGGATCCTTCTAATGTAATCGAGACCTCAGGAGCCAAGTCCTGTATTCTAAAATTATAATTTTTACCCTTTACTTCTGCTGTTTAGGCAGGTATTGTGAATAATGTAGCCAGTGATCTTAAAATGTTGCTCTGTAAGAGGAGGCAGTGTGGCGTTCTGGCTAGGGGACTGAACCAAGACTCAAGAGATGTGGGTTCTATTCCTGGCTCTTCCAGTAACCTGCTGGGTGATCTTGGGTAAGACCCTTCACCTCTTTTATGCCTCACTTTACCATCTGTATGAAAGGAGATAACTAAACTGAGGGCTGGAATATGCTGTGTAGGAACCTAGTGAGATTATTGAATTATAGCAAGGAGAGGAATCCCAAGTATGAGAAAACACAAAAAAATACCTGCTGAGGGATGCTGCAGGAGTGAAACTTGACTGTAGCAAGAATATTTGTGTATGTTTTTATGGACTTTCTAAATGTTGTGTGCTGTGTCCCCTACCCCCCATTTCCCATCATTTAAATAGTGCTGCTCTGTCCTTATTTTTAGTGAGCAAAGCAAATATTGATTGAAATTGATGAAACACTAATAGTTAAAAATAGTAAAAAATGTATTGATATGGTTAATGAGGAGTAATGAGAATTGCAGGAGTGATCTTACATTGTCATGTTGTGGCCTTATGGTCTCTCCTGTTGGTTTGCATGGACTCTGCCTTGGGGGTAGTTTTCTTCACAAGAGTAAGTTTCACTTATGGCAGGTTAGGACAGACTTCTGTGCCAGGTGATCCTCTTAGTTATTTGTGTTGTGCAAGTTTTGAATTAGACTTGTGCAGTTTCTTGAAAAGGATGTTCCCATGCTTTGCTTGAGATAAAAACACCTGAGTTGGTGGTCCCAGAGGAGAAAAATTTCCTTTGGATCATTTTTGAACTAGTCTTTCCTAACAAAAAACAAGACGCAAAATTGAAAGAGTAAAGAATTTCATATTTCTCTTTTTCCTTCACAGAAAGTAAGACCATCTATCATGCAGGTAAGAAAATTGGTTTTCATTACTCTTATTTAAAGAAGTGCTATGGAGCCAGTAAAGGGAACCAATTGGTCTGCCTTCCTTGCAGGATGCTGTGACACTCTGTTCTTACCCTTTCATCTTCGATGCTCAAGCTAAGACCAAGATGTTACAGACAGATGCAGAACTACAGATGCAGGTAATCCTTCTCTCTCCCAATCTTTCTGCTCCATTTCTTTCCTTATGTCTCTTGCATTGTCACGTGCAAGGAAAGGAGTTCACTGGGAGTTAGTTTGTACAACACTATTGTTTCCATGATACTGGAGAGCAGAATATTCTGGAGAATCTCTGTATCTTGGATATGTTTAATGTCAGAACAGGACAGATGTACCATATGGTGAAAATTTAAATTGTGTAGGGAAGGGGTGCTTGGGTATTTATGATAGTCCAAGGAAAAGTAAGGTGAGATGCCTATTAAAAGAGCTGCAAGGCTGGAAAAATAGACAAGCTTTCAGGTAAGTGGGCACTTTCTTCAAGTTTCTGCCTGGTGCAGGAGGAGTGGTCTTCAGAAGTGAGCATTAAAGACCAGCTTCTTACACTGTGGTTGCAAGCACAGCTCTAGTCAGCAGCTCACCCACCCATTTGCAGTGAGGAGCACAGACCTGAGGCTCTCTGGAACTTGTTCATAGTAGGTGTTCATCTTGGGCACCCTTACCCTGTAGGTGGCAGCCCAGCCAGCTGACAGCCAGGCTGGGACAAGGACAGCTTCCCTCTGTGCCAGTGTAAACCCCTCTGTGCCAATGTAAACCTCTCAGTGCCAGACATTACCCCTGCAGCTGGCTCCTGGGAGAGGCAAAGCATTGGGCAGAGGTCCCCCATCCAGTGCAGCTGAGGTCTAGGACTACTCCCATCTTCTGTGAAATGAGTTTGCCAAGGCCCTCAGTTGTCAGGTTCCTTCAGAGTGGAAGACTCATCAGAGTTTCTCAGGGCCATGGTGCTGGTTTTGTGTCATATCCATCTCTTGGCTTTTCTATGGCTGCTTGAACACAGCCTGCAGCAAGCTAGAGGAGACTTGGCCTACACTCATAAGCTGGTGTCACCTTTTCCTCCTTTCATTTTGCCACCCTCTCCTGTATATTTCCAGCTGCCTAGTTTGTGCACTGCTGTGAGGAAGCCATCTACCTTATCTTGGCAGGACAGCAGGCTGGTAAAGGTTTTGTTGCTCTGAGAGACAGGATCTTTATAAAAGCAATCACTTAGAGGCCAAAAATACCAATACTTCTGTGAATGCTGGAACAGGGGAAGCCTGGTTTCCAGTAGGTTTCTGTCTCAGGGTCAACTGACTTTTAAATGGAATTTACAAATGTGAATTTGCCACTTAGTATGGATGATGCATGAAAATGAATATACTTTGTGTGGTTAAAGCTTTGACTGGCCTTTGTGCCTTACCCAGCACCAGAAAACCCATATAGATGAGAGCTTTGAATTGTATGTGATGGCTTCCAGGGTGCTTCACAAGGTGTAGCTGTCAACTGATTCCTCATCTGTTATGTTAATAACACAGCTTTCCCTCATGGATTTTCTGACTCTTACCAGTGTCTTGTTCACACCAAGTTTCTTGACTCAGGAAGAGCGTGAATAAAGTGACTATACCACTCACCTATCTGATGTCAAAAAGTGTTCAGGAATTTGATCTCTGTTGCTCAAATTTGGTGAATTGATCAACCAACAGAAATGGTGTTGGTGTGGGAAATGGTGGGGCAGGTAGGCACACATGCATGCACACTGTACAGAGTGAGTTATCTCTTTCCCTATTGTACCCTGGGGAAAGCAGACTAAAGGGTAAGGAGGAAAGGTACACTAGGTATCTTATTGTTAACTTTTCCTTCCACAGGAAGAGAGGAGCTGAGCAGCAGCTGGTTTTCACCCCTCTCTTATTTACAGGTTGCAATAAATGGTGCAAATTTGCAGAATGTCTTTATGCTTCTTACCCTGGAGCCTCTGCTGGCCAGAAGCCCTTTCCTGGTACTTCATGTTCGCAGAAGTAATTTAGTCGGTGATGCTTTGAGGGAGCTGAGCATTCATTCAGACATTGATTTGAAAAAACCTCTTAAAGTAAGTTTTCCCTATACCTATAGCACTCTCTTAACCAGCTGATGTTCCTGCAGCCTTGCAGCCCTTCCTGTTACCACTTCACAAGTGGCTTCTCCATAGGTATAGCAGACAGGGACACTTGATCTAATCAGTGCAGGGGTTGAGCCTTTCTTCTCTTTGAATCCTGGAGAGTCTTGGCAGTGGACAGTTTGCAAGAAGGCAAGCAGGAGGTTTACTCTCTTTTCCTCATGTGTCTGCTGTATAAGGGGTGGGGGAGGAAACATTTCTATGATATTATGCAACCCTTCTGCAGGATCAGAACACTTGTAATAGGATGTATTTTATCTGAGAGGTCACTACAAAATTCAACAGCTGCTGTCATGTTGCTGTTTCTGTTGTTGGGAGGGCAGATGGTTATTTATCATGTGCCAAAGGAGTGAAACGTTTTCAAAATATCTCATTTGCCACTCCCTGTTCCCATTCCCACCCTGCAAGCAGACTACTTAAACACGAGTTGCAGTGGGTTTGGACATGTTAGACAAATTGCTTTGCATAGCACCCAATTAGCAAGATGTCTGATTCACTCAGTCCCAGCTCTGCATCCCTGTTATTGACCTGCTTTTTCTATAGGTCATCTTTGATGGTGAGGAAGCTGTTGATGCTGGAGGAGTGACAAAGGAATTTTTCCTCTTGTTGTTAAAAGAGCTCCTCAACCCCATCTATGGCATGTTCACTTACTACCCAGAGTCAAACCTGCTGTGGTTTTCAGACACGGTAAGCCCTTGCCCTTTTTACACACTGGTTGAAATAATATGCTGCATTTAAATGACAAGAAAGTTAGTGGCAAACTATGTGAAAGAAATAATCTTGCTCTCATTTTCCACCCACAATGCAATGTGAGCTCTATTTTCAGGCAGTGGAAATTAGTATAGGTCCATTAACTTTAGTAGAATGGTGATTACTGTGTGTAAGGAGCTAGCTCTTTCTGTGTATTCTTATCCTATAATAAAACTTGTATTAAGTATCAGATGACAGATAAAAGAACTCTTACTGTCATGAATATGATAATCATTTGCTGTTTTATAGAACTAGAGGTGTAGTTTGTGATGGCATCAGAGTTCTGTGCTTCCCTTGCTGATCACGAAATTGCAACCAATCCACTTAGTCATGCAGCACTATCACTTTCAAGGCTTAAACTTGTTAATTCTTTATGGGAGGAAGCTGTTACATGGTAAGAAACAGTTTCTGGTGAAAGTTGGTTGGTTTTGGAAAGGTGTGGAGTGCAATTTCTGCACCCGTCAGATAGCATTATTCTGGAGGTGGTGGGTTATGTCCTTTTTCCCCTCCACCTGTCTAGCTAGCAAGATGGAAAATGATGTCCTTAAGGTCCAGGTGCCCTGGTGGGGATTCTTTTAGCGTACTAATTAAATTGTACAAGGAAGGGAATCATGCGGCACCTTTTGTAACTTGTAACCAGTATTACAGAGCAATTACTCCTCATGTTAATGCTATAAAACAACAAGTCTTTTGATGCTAAGAATAATGACAGTGTAAGCACTGAAAATATGAGAGTCATGTATTTAAAACATTTAACAAATATAGGCAGCCTGTCTGACACCAGTGTGAGAGTAAATATGCAAAGGAATGAAGACCAGTATACCAACACCTACACTGGTATATTTCCCTGGGTGGCACTGTGGTTATGCATAAGCTTTAAATAGAAAAGGAGAAAATTGCTAACACGTTTTCTTGCAGTACATAGACAGCAAACATAGAAACTTTGCTAATGTCTAAATGCAGAAGCATGAAAAAGGATATTAAAAAGCAGGTAATGTGGAAAGCAGCTGTTGCTGTTTCCACAGCTAAGCATGGCTTACAAAACTCATAGGGTTTGGCTTCTGAATCTTCATTTCTGTGCCACGCTCCGGTAATGAACTCAAACTGGGACATGATGGGAACTCTGATTCTGTCCCAGTTTGAAAAGCAGGGACTGATTTAGAATCACAGAATCATAGAGTTGCTCAGGCTGGAAAAGACCTTCAAGATCATCGAGTCCACCTTCATCCTAACCCTATTACCCTATTCCTGATGACCCACCACTAAACCATGTCCCTAAGCACTACACCCAGGAGATTTTTAAACACATTCAGGGATGGAGACTCAACCACCTCCCTGGGGAGCCTGTACCAGTGCTTAAAAACCCTTTCTTTAAAGAAGTTTCTCCTGGTAATCTCCCCTGATGCAACTTGAAGCCATTTCCCCTTGTCCTGTCATCTGTCACCAGTGAGAAGAGACCAACCCCACTCTCACTACAACCTCCTTTCAGGTATTTGTAAAGAGTGGTAAGGTCTCCCCTCAGCCTCTGTTTCCCCAGACTGTACAGCCCCAACACCCTCAGTTCTTCCTCATACAGGATGTTTTCCAAACCCTTCACTGCCTTTGTTGCCTTTCTTTGGACTTGCTCCAACACCTCAATGTCCTTTTTGTATTGAGGTGCCCAAAACTGAACACAGTACTCAAGGTGGGACCTCACCAGTGCCAAGTACCAGGTCAGGATTACTTCCCTGGTCCTGCTGGTCACACAATTTCTGATACAAGCCACAATGCCATTGGCTTTGTTGGCCACCTGGGCACACTGCTGGCTCATATCTAACTTCTTGGTGCATGAGAGAAAGGGTACTGTGCATTGCTCCCCTGACAATGTGTCTAGTCAGGATTTCTCTGTTTTTACAGTGTTTTGTAGAACACAACTGGTTTCACTTGATTGGCATCATATGTGGTCTTGCAATATACAACTTCACAGTGGTAGACCTTCACTTCCCCTTGGCTCTGTACAAAAAACTCTTGAATGTGAAGCCCTGCCTAGAGGATTTGAAGGAGCTGTCCCCTACAGAAGGAAGGTATGAAAAGCAAAAAACGTGCAGCTTTTCTGGGAAGGCAGAACATCCATCTGAGAGCGAGAAATGCCAAACTGAGTAAAAGCTGTTCTGTAAAATGACTCCTGATCCTTTTGAGTGACTGATTAAGTTTGGGGGTTGTGATCCTAGCAAAGTACATAAGCCGGAGGTGAATTGGTAATTTTTGTGGGCTGGCATTTATCCTGCTTCTAACAAAGCAGTTCTTTATTTGAGATGTATTTCTTTCTTTACCCTTCAGGTGACTAAGAGATTCTTTCTTGCAATCCTATTACCCAGATGCATGATGCTGTTTACTTTCACTGAATTTCTTTTCCCTTTTAGATGAGTGCCTTTTTGAATCTCTGATTATTTTTCCTCTCATTTCTCTCCCTACCTGTCATATAGGAGTCTTCAGCAACTTTTAGATTACCCTGGGGAAGATGTAGAAGAGACATTCTGCTTGAATTTTACAGTAAGACACATTTAACATACCACTCTGTGACTGCTGTGGTATTGTTGAAGCCCATCTACTGATTCATTAATATTAAGGTTTATTCCAAAGTATGTCTGTAGCACATACCCATGTTAATATTTTAAACTTCTTTGCTGCCAGCTCGTGTCTTCTTTTGTATGTGGTCATGAAAACTGAGCTAGAAAGTAGATTAAGCAGAGTGGTTTTCAAAATAGCTTTGTTGTCATTGTGACATGTGACTTACATGTGAGTAGCCAACTTCTCACACTAGACAGTGAAAAGGAGATTCCTTAATCCTCCTTGAAATTGGAAGTTAGGCTTTGTCATCACTAACTCAGTTCTTAAAATGCTTGCACAATTTAGAATTTCCCTTGCTGTCATACTATAAATGCTTTTAACTTAAAAATTTACAGTGAATGGACTTGATCAGACTTTCTTAGAAACAAAGTGGTCAAGACAATTGCTAGGATACCTGCTAGAGGAGTAAAATTTTTTTTCTACCTAGTAAGCTAGATGCAGTAGTTTCTGTTACACAGTGGAAATTCCCTAAAATAATGAGTTTGCTCTTGATGTACATTGGAATATTAGGTATGTCACTCATCATGTGCAAACATGTAGAACCTCACAAAAATATATGACACTGTTGTTCTCCAAGGTATGATTGCCTCTGTTCACTCGGGCTGGGCAGGGCAAGGGCTTCAATGTTTTCATATGTTTTAAAGTCCTAATGTTCCACCAGGGCGCAAATGATGAGCATGATCAGGGTTCTTGACTCTCTGTCCAGGGCCTGGCTGGGGTAAAAACAAGGGACCATAAATGGGAGCACATGAAGTCTCTTTAGATGAAAGTTACCTTTGGAGTGAGTGAGACCTGAGTGTGACTGTCTCTTATGCAGGTCAGAGCTGCAATTCAGGAGGAGGTAATGGAGCCATAATGATGATAATACAGACTGTGTAAAAAAAATATACAATTTGAAGCAGCATAAGAATTTTTTCTCTAAATTCTCTTTTCACACAAAATGGCATTCTTTCTTTTTCTTTCTTGCACTATATACTGTGTAATATATGAAGACATATAGATACATCTGCTGAAACTATGAAATTAATAACTGATATCCTAAACCCTGACATTAAAAACTCATCTTGCATGTCAAAACCTGAGCCACTTGTGTGCAATAACTTGAAAACTGACTCTTCTGCATTTTCTCCACATGACCAGTTTTGTGTGTTCAGAATGTAAGTTTGTACTGGTGCCATTTTAGGCCAGGCAAAAGCAGGAAGATTCCTGTAGTCAGGCCATCTTGCAGTGAGAGCAGATTAATTAACCTACTGAGCTTCTGTTATAGAAAAAGGGAGTCCCTTATATTGCCAGAGCATGTGAACTTAGTTAAGTACAGTTTTTTAGTTATCTAGCTCATTTTTTTTCCCACAAGAAATTTACCTAAAAAAATAACTTTTTTTCCTTTCTGAGTTTCCATTTAGATTTAATAGTAGTCCTAGAGCAAGTTGTAAATGATGGAAGGTGGTGAAGCATGCAGGGTATTTGGAGCAGAGCAAAAATATTCTGCATATACCATTTTCAAGTTTTCAAGGCCAGGTTGGACAGGGCTTTGAGCAGCCTGGTCTAGTGGAAGGTGTCCTTGCCCATAGTGGGGGGGTTGGAACTAGGTGATCTTTAAGGTCCCTTCCAACCCAAAACATTCTTTTGTTCTGTGATTATATTATTTTCTCTGGCCTTCCCTTCACATGTCAGTCATCAGCTGTGGAAAAGAACTCTGTATCTTTCTGCAGGAGTGTGGTCTGAAAGGACTTCTGGTAATAATCAGCTTTCTGTTGTTGTGTAGATCTGCAGGGAAAGCTATGGGGTGACAGAGCAGAAGAACCTGATTGAAGATGGTGATAAAATTACAGTGCAGAAGGACAATAGGTAAGTGAGGCATATGTGTGGTGAAGTTGGGTGCAATGCCAAAGAAAATTTGGATGAGGTGAAATGTGGGAGAGACCTAGAAGTCACTGTGAATTAATTCTAAGACCAGTTGTTTGAAAGTTATTGGATATCAGTGGCACTTGAATAAAAAGCAAGTTTCATCATCTTCCCACTGATGTTTGGATGGAGATCATTTCTATAAAAGGCCTTCATACAAATCTTTGGCCCTTTTCTCATGATAAATAATGACTGCAACATGATTTTTGTTCTTGAAGGTTAAATCTCCCTGAAGTTTTAGAGAGGGAACTATATGTGACCAACAAAACCAAGCCTGGCAGACTTCTTTGTACTATCAATTATGGAGCTGGAAACACTTTCATTATGCTGATAGAGGACCACCATCCCTGCTTGCAACCAAAAGGCCCTTCTGTACATAGATTCCTTTTAATTTGACTGAACATCTACAACTTATTACCAGCACAGCTACCATTCCCCCCCCTCCTTTTTTTTTTCCTGCTGCTAAACTATTTTCTTCTCATAATCCTGTAATGGGATTTCTACAGATGCCTTTGTTACTTGATGCAGCATTCAGATTCTTTCTCTGCTGTTAAAACAGCATGATCCAGTAACTAGTCAGCAGCATGGTTAGGGGCTTGTGCTAGCATTGCTGAGGACCTTGCTGGCAGACCTGGAGATGGAGTAACTTCCTATTAATCTGATTATTGAAAAGGGTTCTGATTGTGTCTAAATCCATTGCTGTAACAAAAGCTTGGTCTGTATTACCTTCTTACCTACTTTACTACGGCCCAAGAAGGGGCAATTTTACAGCTAACCAGCTGTCTCCATGCAAAACCCACATGGAGATGGAGCAATGTAAGTCTGTCTCCCTGCAAGGAGAAGATGGGTTTTCAAGTATTTAGAGGAGAGTTAAATCTACAACTGGGACAGTGAAGTAAAGATGAAAATGCCAGTGATAGTACCTCTCAGGTTTTTAGACTGAGCAAGTATACTCAAAAGTGGGCAGTCTTCTACTGTGTGGCCTACTGGCTCAGAAGGAGGAACAAAGATTTTAGCTGAGGAAATGTTTGGGAAGAGCACCCACGTTAGTGCCTGCAATTTTGTGTGTCAGGATAGGCAGCAAGAGAAAGCAAATCCTTCAGGAGAAAGGCTAGGCTGTGGCAACACTGGCTTAACACATTCCAGAACAGAATTGCTTCATCTTGACCAGAGTTTTGAACTCCAGCTAACCTCTAAATCCAAGTCTAGACATGGCTGTCAATTCATCCAACCTACAATGCTTAATGACTTCCTCCACCCCTACATTTAGGGGCCAGGGACCAATTTGCTGCCCATCTGGCCTGAATAGTTTGCTGTGTACCTCTTTTTGGGCAATGCCCTTCCTGCTTGAAGAGAGTTCACTGGGAACTGAAGACTGCATGTGGTTGCTTTGACTGAAAAATGCCTGTAGGAAATGCCTACTTTTTTTCACTTTCTCCTTTGGAGTTGATAATGATTGTCACGACATAAAATGTTCTTGATAAAGGGTTCATGACCGTAACAGCCAGAGAAGTATTAAGCAACAGTTAAGTGCTTAATCAGCTTGGGTTTCCCTAATGCTCAGGTGACTATCAGGCAAATGACAATAAAACAAATGTGCAGGAAAATAAATGCCCCTTCGCTAAATAATTTCTTACTCCAAGCTTTTCTGTTTATCTGCCAGTTTCCTCTTTTTTTTCTTTTTTACTGTCCCCCATTTCTCATTACTTCAACGTAGCATATGCATTGAGAATTCCTCCACCAGAGGATCAAAATATTTATTTCAGTTCTGACCTCCTCAGCTAGATATTGAGATACCCGTCTGTCATGTGCTTTGACACACTTATCCTCCAAGCAAGTGTGAACTGCTCTCAAATGTCAGGGAAAAACAACACCTCCATCCCCACAGGATAGTTTTGTGTCCCAGTTTGTCATGTTGGGTGGTGTGTTTATTGCCAGATGTTAGAAAAAACCAAACAACAACAAACAAGAAAAAATCAAGGTGAAATTTTACGTCATTGCACAAATAAAATTCTAGTGATGCACTGAGATTGTGATGTCTTGAGAACAGGAAAGAGAACAGAATAAAGGTGCTTAATGTCCTAACAAAATACAGAGGCAGTGTTTGGCCAGAGTCTGCCACAAATTTCTTGCCAATGACTACAATTTTTTTTAAAAATTCTTTTTTTGAGAGCCCTTGGAAGCAAAACATGGTTGCCATTCTCTTTTCCATGTACTCCAAATGCACAAGCCTGTATTTATTTAACCAGAGAGTGAAGGCTGAAGAGGAGGTTTCTGTGCTTTCTAAGACTATTTTCTTGCCCTCCAGTGACACGTGTTTCTTGATTTCTTTGGGTGTCTTTCTGAGTGGGGCCAGGAGGGAGGGAATAGGCCATGCAGTTTCAGATCAAGACTTTTCAGAGCAGGATTTCCTTGGTCTGCCTCTAGGCTACAGCTTTGGCTTTGGGAGTGCTTAACCACTGACAAGACTCATTGAGTACAGAATCAGCAGGAGCTGCCTCTGAAAATTTATTGTGTCTGTGAGGCTCTTGGGTTTGGAAGGAGTGGTTTTCTGGACACAGTCTGTTCCCTCTCCCCAGCAGAGCACCTGCTCACAGCAGCCTGGAAATCTGAGGTCTTTGCAGGTGGGCACAGAGCCCCTGCTGAGTAACTCCAGGCACCTGCAAACTGGGACCAGCTGTAGGTTATTTCTCAGACTTCCTAAACTTAGGGTTGCAGAAGCTGGGCCAGAAGGTGAACATGTTTTTCTAGTGACTAGAAGCTGATTATTTGCTTAATGCAACCTCTGTGCAGGTTCTGTGTTTCACAGGGAGACTTCCCGCTGTTCTTGAGGTGTCCCCAGGGTTTGATGATACTCTGGCTCCCTCCTGGTCCTGTGGGCAACAGGAACAGAGTGGGTTTACTGCTGCCACTGCTGGGGAAGAAGCACACACATGGTGGTTCTTGCTGCCTAATGCTTTGCCCATGTTGCAGTGACTCAGCTCAGTGAGAGGAGGGCAGTGGGTTGAACCTGTAGGAGGCTCCTGTGTTCAACACAAATTACAGGCAGAAACAGGAAAACTTAGCAGTGGTGCTGCTCAGGCATATGATTAAAAGTGCTTTCCTTTGCCTGCTCTCTCTCTATGTGCTAGGGAAGAATTTGTTGAAGCCTACGTAAATTACATCTTCAACATCTCCATCCATGAGTGGTACACAGCCTTTTCCACTGGTTTCCTGAAAGTGTGTGGTGGGAAAGTCCTGGAACTCTTCCAGCCCACCGAGCTCAGGGCCATGATAGTTGGAAACAGTAACTACAACTGGGAGGAACTGGAGGAGGTAAAGCTTCTCTCTTGTCATATTTTTCTTCTTTTTCACAAGTACCTGGTTTGTGCAGATGCATGAGGTCGGTGCTAACCTGGGACATGAGATGTGATAAGCCATAGATATCTCTGTTCATGTTACTTCTACACTTTACCATGGTTCACATGAGATGTTTTGTTCTGAGCTGTCCTGCTACTGATAGGAAGGTAGGAAATTCAGGATGAGGAAGGATGAGGATCTGCTGGTTTTAGGGATGAAACCTAAGACTGAAGGGAAGAGACAAAGTCAAGGTTTTCACCTGCAGTAAAACTCACTCTGCTGCAGAGGGGCAAAATGTACACAGCTGGGGGTCCAAAAGTGAGTCTGAACACAGAGTTGTATGGTCTCAAAATACATAGATCTGCAAGGTAATTGCTCTGTCTCAGCCTTAGCAGTAGAAGTGGCTTTTCAATGCAGAACACAATCCTGTTCATGAGCCCAGCATGTCAACAGTACTCCAGGATTCCTTATGACTTGTAATTCCTTATAGCTCTGTAATTAGTTGAACAGCTAGAAGCCAAATGCCTGCCTTTCACATACTGCTAGGAGAACACTTTGTTGGGTCTTTGAGCCATACTATTGCCCATGGCCCACCCTGTGCTCCATTTCTTAACTGTCAGACATTGATCTGATGATGTCAGATACCAGATATCTCAGAAGAGGTCAGGTCTGAGTTCTACCTGATGTTTGCTTTCCAGTGCCAGATAAGTGATGTGACTTCTTGGTTCTTAATAGAGTGCTGTCTATAAGGGAGACTACACTGCAACACACCCAACTGTGAGAATGTTTTGGGAAACCTTTCATGCATTTCCCTTGGAAAAGAAGAAGAAATTTCTCTGTAAGTATCTTGTAGTGGTGCAGAGTGTCTCGTGAAATTAAAGGCTCAGATGGGAGTGCCTGCAAAGCTCCAGGGTTATGGCACAGAGTGCTAGAAGGTGATCCAGTGAGAATGGCTATCTGTCTCCTTAGTTACCAGATTTTCTCCCTCTCTTTCTTTTTCTTTTTTTAAAATTTTTTTATATTGTGTTAATTTTTACCCTTTAAATCTCTGGGTGATATCTGGAGTGCAAACTCCAGTGCAGTCTCTCACAAGGGAGTGCAGTATCCATCTGTTGCATTGCTGGGTGGTAAACTCGTAGAAGTCCCCAGTGCCCATGTTTTATCTGGGTCCTCCTTCTGCAAACTGAGCTTGCAGCACTCTTTTAAAGGCAACAGGACAGCTGTAGGCTCACAGCTGTGTGAAGAAGCTAATGTGTAATGTGGCAGGAAAATGGGGTGACTGGGTAGCAGATACTTCTCCTCCTTGTGCTGGTGTGATGGGTGTGTATGTTGCTTCAAGTATTGCAGTCACCCACAGATTTGAGCTGTTGTGTGTGGGTCACTTTATTTGGGGACAAAAGCAGAGACAAGGGGAAATGCATGTTTTTTTAAGGGCAGGCATTTCTGAGTTTGTTGCTGCAGCCAGGAACTTCTGCTTCCTTGGGAGTCCTGATGGATATGTTCCTACTGCAAAGAAGGTGAATGGTACCCTGGGCAGCATTAGGGGGAGCATTGCCAGCAGGTCACAGTGAGTGATCTTTCCTTTCAGCACTGGGGTGCTGTGACCAATTCTGGGCTCCCCAGTGTACAAGAGAAACATGGACATACTGAGGGGAGTCCTGCAAAGGGCTGCTAAGATGACTTGGGGACTGGAGCATGTTCTGTGAGGAAAGGCTGCAAGAGCTGGGGCTGTTGAGTTTGGAGAAGAGAAGGCCCACAGGGGATTTCATCAGTGAGAACAAGTACTTAAAGGGAGGGTGCAAAGAGGATGGAACCAAGCTTTTCTTGGTGCCCGGTGACAGGGCAGAGGCAGAGGGCACAAACTGAAACACAGGGGTTTCTTCTGAATCTCAGGAGATGATTTTTTCCCTGTGAGGATGCCCAGCACTGTCTGGGCATCTCCATCCTTGGGGATACTTAAAAGCTCGATAGTCCTGGGCAAGGAGGTGGAGGTTGGCTCAAAGGACCTCTGGAAGTCCCTTCAACCTCAGCAACTATGATTCTGTGACTGCTGGAAAGTTAAAGGGCAGTGGTTTTAGGTGAGATTTTTTTTTTTTTCTCCCAAAGAAATGAGCATTCAAGTAGTGCCCCTCATGGCCGAGTTGGAAAAACAGATTTGCATTCCAAAGTTAGCAGCTGTGTTAGAGAGGCTCTTGGGAGTCCTGGTTCACAGCAGAGGCTTTGTGGGCAACTCCACCTCAAGAGGGATATTTTAAGGGAAGGAGGACCTGTGTGTCACTTGATTTACTCATCAGCAGACACAGCAGCAGCCTCAGTGCTTGCCTCCGCTCTCCTGCGAGGCCAGCTCTGCCCCGCCTGCCGTTCAGGAAGCATTTTTGGCCTTTCCAGGCAGGATCTTGGGGTGCAGGTGGGGGCTGGAGTCTGCTTGTAAGGTGAAATCCTCAGCGTGAGGTCACCATCCACCCTAACTGCCTGACCTTCCCCCTGCTTCTTCCAAGTGTTCCTGACGGGCAGCGACCGCATTCCCATCTACGGCATGTCCAGCCTGCGCATCGTCATCCAGTCCACCGCCAGCGGGGAGCAGTACCTGCCCGTGGCACACACCTGCTACAACCTCCTGGACCTGCCCAAGTACAGCACCAAGGAGATCCTCACTGCCAGGCTGGTGCAAGCCATCGATCACTACGAGGGCTTTAGCTTAGCTTGACCAGGGTGGGAAAAGCACAGACACTTGGGTACGCTGGAAGAAAGACGAGGGGCGTGGCTTTATTTTTGTAAGGGAATGGATCAGAATGTTTTTTTTTTTTTTTTGGGGGGGGGGGAATCTAATTAGTAATAATAATAGATTGAGATGATGCAGTCTCCGTGTGATGCTGCCGGCGTTTTGTGGGGCTTCAGCAGGGAGGAGCTGTTGCTTTTCTAAAAATCAGTTCAGTGGGCATTTTTGTTGTTTCCCTTCCAACCTGCCACTACTGCCCTTGTAGTTTGCTTTTATTGCCCCTACACACACACACTTACCTCTCCTTTTAGTCCAGTTTAAATATTTTGATGCTCCTTATGTTTAGGCTATGGAGGATGAAATAGTGATCTCCTTTTTGAAAAGCTGTGATTTATTCCCTCCCCCCCCCCCCCCCATCCTCTTTCCCCCTCCCTTTTTAAATGCAAGCTGGTTCTTGCTTGCTTTGAATGGAAATACCATCTGCCCTTTGGTCCTTGGCAGATGATACTGGGCTGGAAATGTTATTTGTGACTCCCAGGGCAGTGTATTAGTGATGCTATGTCCTTTTGCACCAGGGTGTCTCATGGAGGGTATGATGGTTTGTAGGAGTTGGTTTGTTTTTCCTCACTTGTCCTGAATTTTGTTTCCAAGCAATGTCTTCTTAATGAAGCCTCAGACTTCTCTGGAGCAGGGTTTGTGTTCAGGCTTGTGGAATGACAAACCCCACCTATAATAATGGGTTTCTCAAATTGTGTCACTCTCGTGTTGTTTTTTTCTGTCTTGGCAAATCTAAGAGTTAGAATGGTGACCTTTGTTTCTCCATCTGAACAGGCCTGTTATTCCAATACAAGGTGAGGTAGCTGCTATTACCACAGCTGCCCTTCTCCAGAGGAGTTGTGTGTGTGTGTGTGTGTGTGTGTGTGTGTGTGTGCGTGTGAGAATGTGTGTGAATGTATGTGTGTGTGTGTGTGAGGGTGTACAAGTTCTCCAGTCTCATCAGCTCAGAGAAGAAACATAAGCATGAGATCTACATTTGGGTGATAACCCTCTATTTGGAGACTGGTTTTATTTTTATGGTTAGGGTTACTTTATTTTGCTCTTTGACTGGAGCCCTTTCATCTAACAACTGTTTGCTGGGGGCCCTAAAGGACAATCTGTATGAACTGGACTGGAAATGCACATTAGGACTTGAGTAGGCAAAGTCATTAGTTAAAGATGTCCTGTAAGACTGGAGAGCCTTTATTCTCTTTCCCCAGCCCCACCCCCCAGTAAAGTTTGAATGATCCCCCTCTTTTTCAAGTCTTGATGTAAATCTCATTTTAAGCCTAGGATGGTTTTGACATTGACTTGTTATTAGGACATAGTATTTATGCACCATGTTCAATATATGGTATTGAACTTTGCACCTCGTAACAAAAAGTTTTAGGCTTCTGGGTTTTTTTTTTAAGACAAGTGGTGGGCTACACTGAGAGCCCTCCAGCCTCTTTCTAATGCAGCATTGAAGACAAATATACAACTATATCAAATGTTTATTTTCGATGTGTGTGTACATAGTACAGTATTATGCAATAAATTTGATGTTTAAATCCGACTGAGTGGCTGCTTTTTTGTCAGGGCTGCTCCAGGCACAGGCACTGCCTCTCCTGCTGCCCTCAGCACCTGGAAGAAGGGCTGCACCCCAGTGGCCCCTGGTTGCTCACTTGGATCAAAGGCTGGATCCCCACCTGGATTTGGGCCCAGTGCCATGGTTGTTCAATGAGAGTGAGGCAGGATCCATCTCCATCCCTACATTCCTGGTGTTTCTCCTCCTTCCCTCCCACTTCACAGGCAGCAGAGTGTTCAGCACTGCTGTTCCTCCAGGCACTGAAGGGCACCAAGGCTTCTCCAGCCTCTGCTCTCTCTTGCCCAGCCCTGCAGGACCCCTGGGACAACATCCCCATGTCCCCCTGTGGTCCGAGCACCCTGGGGAGCATGAGGCCTGATCAGGATGTTGGCGGCAGTGAGGCTGTGGCAGCCCTGCAGCACCCTGTGCCCCTGCTCTGCATGGGACCATCCTCAGAGCTGTTTCTTTATTAATTAATGGTAAGTGGATGCCCTGTCCCTGGAAGTGTTGCAGGCCAGGCTGGATGGGGCTTTGAGCAACCTGGTCTAGTGAGAGGTGTCCCTGCCCATGAAGGGAGATGTGGTGGGGGGGTTGGAACTGGGTGATCTTTAAAGTCCCTTCCAACCCAAAATATTCAGTGATTCTGTAACTAATCAGTTAACAGAGGGGCTGCATGCAGGAGCCATGGCTGCAATGGCAGAGGAACTGCAACACCAGTTACCTGCAGGAGGAGAGTGAGTGGAGCTGGGTGTGCATACCCCTGCTGTATCTGCAGGTTTGACTGTGGCCAAGGTGTAGTTTGGCAGCTGAGACACCCCCTCAGGGACCAGGGGCTGTTGTCCTGTTTGCTCAGGGAACTGCCACCACTTCACCCCAAAAGGGACCCAGGGAGGGGGTGGCTCAGCACCTGCTGTGAGCTGCAGATCCAGCCAGCAGAGATGTGTCCTGATGGTGCTCACCTGCATCCCCAGCACTGAGACATCTTTAGTGTCTGCAAATACAAATAATTTACTGCCTTAATACAGAATTTACAACATGTGGGCTTGGGGCTTTGAGCTTCACTTTCCCAAGCTTATGAAGAAAGGGTGCTGCTCTCTTTCTTCTAGCAGTGCAGGAAAATACACAGCATTCAAGGCAGTATTAATAATGATCTTCCATTTGCACACACACACACACATATATAAAAAGAAAGCATATATGTGTGAGTTTGCTTGCAGCATAATTTGTAATTAATATTACGGTACTTTGTTAGACTATGCCTACAAATAAAACATCTAACTAAAAATACTAAATGTTACAGCAGCAAGAGGGGCAAGCTGAAGGGAAAGGGGAAGACGACCCAAAACTACCAGAACATTTCTGCCAGAACATTTGTTTAGAAAACAAAGTAAAATAGTTTCTTGCCTCCATGGAAAACATAGATACATTATATGTATATATGTGTGTATATATATATATACACATGTATATATATATATATATACACACATGTATGTATATATATATACACATGTATATATATATACACACATATATACATATGTATGATATATATATACACAAACATATATATGTATATACACATATATACACACATAGGTGTTGCATGCATGTATGGATCCATACATATATGGAGGTATATGCACATATCCTATCTGTACTCTCTGTAACCACAATATAATATATATCCTTTACTATGTGATATGGACTGTGTAATTGTGCAAGGTCTATATATAGTTGTATAATCGTGTAGACAGAATATATATTTTGTATATCGAGTGTACTGTGGCTGTAGTGTATTGCTTGTGTTGTGTAACTGGAGACAGACACAGGTGTTAAATACAATATACAAATAAGCATGGATACTTTTTTATATAACATATACATGCAACGTGAATATATACACATATTTACACCATGTGCACATTATTTTCATAGCATTCATAGCAGTTGTCAGCCAGGTTCAGCTGGGGAGGGTGAGGAGAAGGAGGAGGAGGCAGAGGAAGAGGAGGAGGAAAAGACCAAGACTGAGGGAGCCAACTCAAGGCTCAAGGCTGCCAGGACACAGCTCAGATGATGGCTGCTGCTTAGACACTTCTGTGCTGAGCATGAAACATCTGCACACATGAAACAAAAACTGTCTCCAAACGTCTCCAGTCAAAATAGTTTCATTTTCCTGTTTTATACTAAATACTAAATGTACAAGTTTGTTGATCTATTTGCATTAAAAAAAAAAACAACAAAGCAAACCATGGTTTCAAAGTAAACTTGCATACATAAATCACGGAGCCACCACAGGCTACAAACAAACAAAATTAGTTATGGTAATATGATGCACAGGGCACACTCTGCCCCACTTAATTCCCCTTCTATGGATATTGGGTTTGTACTTCCCCAGGTATCATAACCTGTGTAAGAGTTTTGGGTTTTTTTCTTAGTCTTTTTTTTTTTTTTTTTTTTTTTTCCTAAAAGTGGCAAGGATGAGGAGTCATCACAGCAAGCAGCTTTTGGGCTTACTGCGTGACTCCTTTCTTAAAAATAAAAAAAATAATAATAAAAAATCAAACCCGAATGCTGAAGTGCAGTTGAGCATTATTGCAAAGCCTACCTTATTTCAGGTGGACCAGGATTTAACCTTCTGTATTTTTATGGAGAATCAGCTCCCTAGCATTTTCAGTAGTTGCACTTTCGATTTACCATTATATGGCTGGACACAGTCGTTTCCTACACGGGCTTAAAATCTGTAAGGGAAAATACCCTGCAGAAACAGATCTCCTCTGCCCCTGAGCCCCCAACAGATGCTGCTCACCACAATTAATTTAGCATTAATACAGCTCAGCCCTTCCCTAAGCAGATACCACAATGAATAAGAAAAGCAGAAGAGTGAGAGGGGGATTTAGGTGACTGAGATGCAGGGAGAGCTCTATACACGTAAATGTTGCAGTCAGAGCAATGTCACCAAATCCATGGCAAAGGGTTTGGAGAAGCTGAGCCTTGGCAAGCACTGGTACAACACTGAGTCCCTGCCTCATACCCAGTCCTGTGCTTTTGGTGGAGTCAGTAAGGAGGCTGCTCCGGAATGGTCCCTGCCTGTGTACCACTGGGCTATTTCCCAAGGCTGAAAGAACACAACTCGGAACCCAGCCCAGTCCTGGAGGTCTGCCACAGGCACATGGCCCAGGTTTCACTTTGGTCTGCTGCTGCTCCTGGCATTAACAGCACTTTTTGTGTCACAGGCAGGGGACAGTGCTGGACTTGGCACCCCCTGCCCAACCCAAAGGCATTTGGTAAGTGCAGTCAGTGGGCTAAGGGCCTTTGTGCCCCTCAGGCAGATGGCAGTGCCCAGGAGGCAGACACCATTTCCATTGAGTTGTGCCATACTAGAGGGTCAGTGAATGCACCCCTGGTTACTGATTTCAAGTGGCAAACTAACATCCTCATCCACACATGAGTGAGCAAAGTCCCCTCCTACGCCTTTGAGAAATCAAGGTGAACCCAAATTGCCTCCCCAACAGCTGCAAGTCCTGGGATGCAAACCAGAAATAGTGAAGCCAAAGTAAGCTGAAGAACAGCTCCACACCCTGTATCTACACCAGGCACCAGCTGGCCCCACGTGTGACAAAACCTGTGCCAGGTACCCAGCATATGGCAGCTGAGCATCTCTGTGCTTGCCACCAGCCAGCAAGGGCCACTGGTGGCAAGGGCAACAGTGCAACCTCAGGATGTTCCTGCTGACTCCTGTGGGGCCAGTGGCCACCAGAGCCCCACAGACAGGGTGAGCTTCACCTCTGGGCAGCACGGGTGAGCTCCTGCCTCTGCAGCTTGTTCCAAGCACTGGTGGATGGCCCCTTTGCAAATTATCTCCAAAGCACCTCAGGTTGGAAGATGTCTGGCAGCACTTACCCTCTGCAACTTGCACGTACCAGGAATAACAACTGATGTCTTAGAAGAATGATGAAAAGATACCATGCTTTAATTTCACTGCCTTTACCATAAACATCCATTATCCCACTGTTTACCCAAAAGTAAACAAAACAAAATCAAATGCAACTTGTAAGAGTAACAAGTTTTTCCTCTAACTCTTTCAATCTTATTTTGTCCACAACCCATTAATCATGATTTCAACAAACTGCAATGATTTATTATACCACCACGTTGTAACACACAGACGTGTGTCTGAAATGGCCCCAGTGGATGGGAAGCCCAACAGACCCTACTGCCATCCTACAGCAGTTCGTTTTAGTGACATGAAAACAGGTTGTCTTATACTAACAGCTTATTTATATCACATAAAGTAGATTTTTGTACAGTACTTCACACCTTTTAAAACCACAGCCTTGTATTTAATGTTCTCCAGTCGTCATTGACATTGGCATAGAGAAATCATCAAACAAAACACACAAATGTTCCTTGGATTAACTTAGGGGAGGGTGGCAGGACAAACATCATTTCTGGCTATTTGTGGTTAGTGGGAAGTCAAAGTCAAATAATCTGTGGGAGACACAAAGACAACATTTTAGTGCCCAGGCCTTGGGAGATCTCCTCCTGTGCAGGCTTGGGAGAGGGGAGTCACAGCATCTGCAAACCCAGGGCAGAAAATTGAGCATTTGTACCTGTCTTTACAGAACTGGAATTTTAAAATTTACTCCTTCTCTACAATGGTCCTTCCTTGCATTTCCCTTCTCAGCTAGGTAGGTTGGTTTGTTGTTGTTTTTTTTTTGGCACAGGAAAAGACTTCAACAGTTTAAAAAGAGAGATAGCTAGGCATGTTGGGTTTTTTTTTCTTTTAATGTACAATCTCAGTTAACAGGTTTTGTTACTTTTAGCTTTCAAAGTTCAAAAATATAAACTCTCTAAAGTGCATAATTGTACTTACATTTCATATAAACTATCTGAAATTCTAGCAATATACCATGTAAACAGCGGTAACTAAGCATCAGAAAATGCTACAATCTCATCAGTTTAAAAATAAAATGGACTGTTCCCTACATATCATTTATGGAGATTTTTCAGGGGCAAAACCCAGCAAAACAGGCAATTTATCAGAACACAGTGCAAACAGGCTTTTAAAAATAAGCAGAGAAATCATACTCCTAGTAAGCCTTGGCCCACTGGAAAAATGTACGACTAAGAAGAAAGGGAAGAAACTGCTTCTCTTGCCCCCATAAAGATGTCCAGACCCAGATTCAGCAAAGTGCCCAAGATCGAGTCCACTGTAATTCAGCAAAACTCCAAAGAGAAACCAGCTTGAGGCACACGGTCACCACACTGAACTGGGCCTCAACCATACCCAACAGAGACAGCACTATGGACTTTTTCACACCCTGACATCTTTCCTCATCCCATGCTCCTGCTACTAGTGACACTGCAGCCAGTTTGGCTCAGACAATATATCTAAAATAACTAGGGAGAGCTCTCAGAAGAGAGTCTGTAAGAGCAGGCTGAAGGACAAAGGCACAGCTCTGTTTTCCTTGGCTGCCCTGACAGGGATTTATCCTGGTCAGGCTTCCCTTCCAGTCAAACATCTTCAGCAGCAGTTTTTGAGCCTGTCTGTCAGCCAAAAGATCAGTTTTGCAAAAGGCAGAGCCCCACGTCCCTCAAGTGATGGAAACATTACTTCAGCATCTGTGAAAAGCCAAGCCTCGTGTCAGCACACAATTCCCTTGGACTCTTTGGAAAGATGAAATTCAGTCTTTGCTGATTTTATATAGAAAGGGCAGTTGTACTGCCAGTAAAAAAATTACAGCCTGAGAGACCCCCCTCCTAAGTGCTGTCACTAAATAACACAGACCACTACCTTACCCATCCAGAGTAGCAAACAAGCAAACCCACCAGGAGAAGGTTGCCTTTTGAAGTGTCCTGAAGAGAGCAAAACACCCTCAGCATCAGTTTTGGCATACACAGCACAACACCAAGTGGAAGGGTGTATGCCTAAATACCACAACCCAAATATATCTCTTTGTGAGTCCACTTGCCTACACAAAGAAGGAAGGGGAAGAAGTTATTCTGGGGGTCCTCTTCTTGCCTCCTCTGGCATGATGTCTCTAAGGCTTGGCCACGATGCCTGGCACTGCATTTGATCTCAGCCATTTGGCTTCTGCACACCAGCTCCCTAAGGGACCAATGCAAATTAAAGCATTCCAGAAATGCTCTCCCTGGGACATCAGGGTTGAGCCCTTGGCTGAGGACAAAGCAACTTGGTTCACACAAGACCCTTCAGTGGGAGAAGGAGCCCAGGTGGCCCGGGACTGCAAAACTGAGAGCCCTCAGCTAAGGTGTTCCTGAACTCACTGCCTTTCACTCCTGCAGGCAGCTCCTCTCTGACACAAGCAACTGAATCAGGTGTCCCAGGACTCTCTCTTCTGAAAGTCATAAACGAATTTGAAAATGCTGAGTGGTCAAAACTCGCACCTGAGACACGGACCCTTCCCACAGGCAGAGCAGGGCTTTAGGCTTTCAGTTCCCTGGAAGAGAAGACCATCCACTGTTACCACCATTACACTGACACTGCTGCAGCTTATGTTGTCTGCCTGATGGGCTACATAAAAGAACAGAGTTTAGGCTAGCAAGTAGGTATGACCCCACATAGACTGTTTAGACTCATATCCGTATCAGATGATGAACCACACACACTAGTGGGGTGGGTCTTGCAGTTACCTGGACACCACACATTTAAACCATCATTTACCAATACCCCAAAGATTTTTAAAACCTCTTTTCTTCTCAGTTGCCTAAGCATGGTCATAATGTTATAGTATCACCTTCCAAGCAGAATGGGCAGGCAAGAACCCTGCTGCACAGCTCATTTTCTGTGCTGTCCCAAACAGATGCAAGTACTTTTTTTCTACTTCAAATTGGCCATTAAAAAAGCAGACCCATTTCAGAAAAAAAAAAAAAGAAAACCCATTTCAGGTGTTTTCTAGGCAAAACTAACTCACACCAGCTCTGGATGGTGACCAGGAGATTGTTACAACACTTATCTAGAGCAACAGAAGATGCTGGACTCCAAACAGGTCAAAAATCTGAGCAAATCTTCACTGTAACCACAAGAGAACAGTCTTGATGCCATCTGACCTGTGCCTCCACATAAGATCAGTCAGGGCACTTGTATGTTAAACTAAAGTAGAAGCTATTTGATGATTTAATCACTATTCATCCTACTTTTCCTCTTGCTATGATATCCTGGGAAAAAAAAAATAGTGTGGCTGTCTTTGATATTCTAAACATTACAGGATCTCTAAGCAAACCAGAACAGAAGGATCCCTCTCCCACACTTGCAAACTCCATTTTTGATATCAGGCTTGGAGACAAGAGTGGGCAACAGCAAGTGCAGAGAGTGACAGAAAGCCACCTTTCCTCCCACTTCTGGGAATGGCTTCTTCAGTTCCCAGGGAGCTCCTCAGCTCTCCCCAGCCAGGCTCCTGCTGCATCCAATTCATGCATTTGTCCATTTGGTGCTCTCTCCTCTTTGTTTATTGGCAAAACAATCTTCTTTACATAATCTTGGAGCTAATATCTCTTTTACTGATCAGGACCTCCAGCAGCCTCAGCTTGGCCTTGATCTGCTTGTATTCATTGTATTCTTCAGCCACAGGAGTGCGGTCTTCTTTCTGCACATTCCTAGTGGGAGGGAAAGCAGATCATTAGGATTTCTGTAACAGGATGTCTTCCTGCAGCAGCTTTCCTCTGTCCCCCCAAAAAACCTCTTCTCCTCCACTCTCCATAGGGAATGAAATAAAAATATTTATCCTCTGAGGAGGGGAGGGGCAAACAAACTGCCTCAACAAAGAGCAGAATGTTTGCATACTGAGGCTGAACCCAGTCCCAGGGTCCCAAATGCCAAACTTGATTTGAAGTGTGCCCTACTTCTCTTAAATTGCCAACCTCTGCCCAGCAGCTGAAAAACACTTCAGGAGCTATCTGAGTATCAGCCTGCTAGCATGGCAAAATAAAATACAGCTTCTCCTGAGCTGGCAACACATCACTTACACGGACAGCCAGGCTTGTGAAAAGGAAAATACTTGATCTGAACTTACACAAAACTTTCAGTTATTCTACAAGAACCTCTAAAGATGATGGCTGGTGGCAGGAAGCTAACAAGATAATTTAAGAGTATTAATATGTTAAAACATTTTATCAGCTCAATAACGACGGACAGTTTCTGAAAATAATAAACCAAGCTACACTGAAGCAGAAATACTACTTAAACTAGTGTCTGAATACCTCACAGACAAGCTAGAATAGTACAGAAATATAAACATACATCAGGAGCAAAATAATCAGTTATTTTATCACTGAAAAACTCTTCCACTGTTTCTATCAGCAGTGCGAGAGGCAGCTGAATTTTCACAAAACGTGACAGGATGCTGTAGCTCCTAGTGTTCTTTGAGGAGCAGGATGGGGGCAGGAAAAGTAATTCATTTTAATGGACAACTGTAATGAATATAAGTAAAACACCAATGATGATGATGAAGAACTATGCAACAGTGAATTCAGGTAACTTTCTATACTTGGAGGTCTTTATAGATGCCAAACATATTTGACAAGTAGATTAAAAGTAGCTGAAGGAGAGAGAGAAAGCAGAGAAATTATCACCTTCCATTTTGTCGGAAAAAATTATCTTCAAAGTCTCTCAATTTTTTTCTGATTCGCTTTTTCTCTTCCCTGACTTCTTGGAGCTGCTCTAGGAGTTCAGGGCTGTTGAGTTTAAATATAAACAAGATTATATATATATACACACAAGTATGACAGGAAACATACAGTAAAGCTATAAATTTATGGTTGTACGTATGCCAAGCAATGAGGCTGCTCCTGCAGCAGCTTTGGCAAGCTGATGTTACTTGCAGCAAAAAACTCTCTGAATTCAGTTGTGCAAAACAATCATGTACCTAGAATAACACCTCTAAGGAAGTCAAGTGTGCATTTAACAATTCACTAAATTCCACAAAACTTACTTGCTGAAGATAGGTCTAGTTTTGGTGAATTTTACAGGGTCAAGACTCAGTGGTCAGGACTTCAGGCTATGACCTACGTGTGTCTGTGTTAGACCTGGGTGCCTGAAACAAGCCAAGCTAGTTTGGCTTGACCACTCCAAAACTGGAAGGACCTTGTAGACTACAGGGTTGTCTTCATGATAAAGGATTGCCAGCTGTGAAGTGAAGCTGTTGTTTAGTACTAGAATGCAATGATGTAGAATTTAAAGATCAGTATCAGGACAAGGTAATTTCTTCCCAAATCCTTTCATATGAGTGTCTATTGCATTTACAAATAAAGCACAAGAACTTCTGACTCAGATCATAAACAGGAAAAAAAAAACAACTGGATGCTTTTCTGACAATAAATGCTATCTTAGCAAGAAATAACGTTTTGAAGTTGTCTGTGAGTGCTACATACATGGATGCTTCATGGAGATTTGAAAGCCCCATATCCTGATTGCTCCTGGATGGCATCTTATCATCCACCGGGGAAACAAAACCATCAGCATCATCTTCTAGTTGATCCAAGAAGCTACGCACATTGAAATCTGTTTTCATGGTAACTGTGAATTCTGGCTTCACATTGCTGTCCTCCTCAGACCCCTCCTCTTCCTCCTACAGAGAGGGACAGAGCACCCCCATAACAGAAAAGATTACTGCTTCCCTTCTCAGAAACAGATACCTCCTTCCACCACATGCACTGGGGAACAGATATGAAAAGTGGATAGGCAGAGCAAGCACTTTAATTGCTAAGCAATACAGGACACCAGAAGACCACCAGTAAGACAGCCTATACCACCAACTCAGATTAACTAATGAGACCAAAGGCAACCAAACTGAGTGAAAAAATACCTGGGGTTCTTAGCAACCCATTGCTTCAATTAATTTACGTATTCTCATGTAAATAAAAACATTTACAGCCTCTCTGCACACTGTGTAAAGCAATGGCAACTTCTTCCCTGTTTCCTGATAAATACATCTGGCAGTATACAGATTTCCAGGTTAAAGTGTGAAATATTTCCTCAACAGATGCAGCTCAACAGCTCTCTCTAATGGTTGAATTCAAGACCTCAAATGCTTGTACAGTGATATCAGTGAGCTCCTATCAGTCTTTCAATGCCCCCAATGTGGGATATGACTGACTGTAACAGGACTGCTGTTGCTAACATGCTTCCAACAGCCACTCTGTACCATTTACCTGGAATACACTAAAAATTGGAGTGGAAACACTCTGCTGAGTGCAATTTCCCCCAGCATACACTGATGAATCAGTTGCTCTCCATTTTGCTGCAAAACCTACAGTCACAAAATTTGGAAGTCTGTGCTGCAGTAATTGCTAATTCATAGCATTCTCAAATGAAGGACTTATACTCCAACACCACCTAGAAATTATTTGGTTTTGTAGCAAACCAGACCCAGTTTTCTCTTACAGAGACATTTCCAGAAGACACTTTTTAACCTTGATCTAAAGACTAAGGCATGAGCATTAGGGGAAGAGTAATAAATGCCGGCATGGACAGCAGTCTCTTAAATATGTATGTATATATATTTTACAACCATGTAACTCTAGCCAGGAAGGATCTAGTCTTCAAGTATATGTAAAAATATATCGTTGCACTAGGATCAGAAGAAGCTATCTTTACTTTTTTTTCCCATGCAATTCCTTGGAAACAGTTCCATTATTCTTAAGAGATTTCTCCCACATATCAAGCAAAAGGGGAGAAATTAACACTTGGATCTGGCCCAGTCCCATTAAATCCTCAGAGTCAATGATTTATAAATGCATACATTTACATGAACTTAGAATCTGCCCAGAGTTTCCTCTATATGTTAAAGCTCTAGGCAATGAAAATGCAATGCAAAGCCACATTACAATCAGAATGGAGGCTTAAGGATGAAAAAAAGATTAGCTGGAGAGAAGTTTTGAGTAAAAGGTATAGAGACATTTGAAAAAATCTCAGGAAAATCTGCTGGGAACTTGTAAAAGTTAAATCCATTATTTAGCATATGATTAAGTAAAACAATTTCTCTAGACATAAATTATACAGCTTAAACAGAAGGCATAAACCACCAGTCACATATTGTCCTTAAAACCTGCAAATAAGTTTAGGTTGGGCTGGGAAAGGGAGACCATTGGTCACTGCCATTTGCCAGTCCCCAGGAATTCTGTTCTGTCCTGTCCTGTCCTGTCCGGTAAGGGCAACCCAAACTGGAGCAGGAGAACACGGATCCTGCTGCAGCATGGAGGAGGATTTGCTAAATCAACCTAAGCAGTAAAAATGATACACTTTATTTTAGGGGAATCTCTCTGACACCAAAGGAGGAGCACCCACACCCTTTACTGGGAGAGCAAGTTGCTTCTGGATTATCCTTCTGGAGAGAAAGGAAAGGGTCAATTTTCATAAGCAGTGTGAAAAACTGCTCCAGAGGACAGATGGAAATTGTAACTTCATTCTGTAGTAAATCTGGCAGAAGTCTCTTCCCTGTAGATGCCCATGAGTCCATCTCACTCCCCTCACTCCAGGGCACCAGCAGTCCAGCAAAGATTACTCTGGCTCAGAATTCAGGGGTGAGACTCTGAAGCCCACGTGAGAAAAAGAAAGAGCAGCAAGTTCACTTGTTGAGACCTCAGTTCCAGAACACTGCATCTGGCTGTCACAAGACCTCTGAAAGCATTTTGCTGTTTAAAGCAAAGGAGTGAATTAAAATGATTCTTAGTGAGAACCTGACTGGGAATGGCCATCTAAGGCATTTAAAATTTCCAGTTATAAATTAAACCTCCCAGGGCATGCCCATCATCAACACTCCCAGAAAGCATGCTTCCTTACAGTTTTTTGCAACACAGACAATATTCAAGATATTAGACCCAAATGTTTGGTAAGACTTCACCTCAAATCACCATTCAAGCTTTTATTCAACTCTCCTAAATGCTTCAAAAACCCAACAGTGTCAGGGACCTGTCAAGACACGTAGTGCTTTGCACATAGTGGACCTATACAGGTGGTAAGTTTTGGGGCCTTTGGGCAATTTCCCCTCTTTAGTTCTCAGTGTAGATCAGTGTAAAGCTGCCACAGCAGCTTCACAGGGGCCCTGAGTGCTAATAGGCATGTAAGTGTTAATGAGCTTAAGGCTGTCACCCTGATTTCAGTCAGAAATCCCTCAAGGTTTGTGTTCCCTGCATGACACTGCTGGGATGAAGTGATACTGCCCCAGCACAGCATCACTCATCAGAGAGCATCGTAACTGAGAGATGGAAGTTTTTACTCTGGGTGAAAGCATAGGTGAAAGATAAAACACTAAAAGAAGGAAACAGAATCAAAAGTAACCCCCAGCAGACCATCACTGTAGATGTGATCCAGCAGTTATCTAGCAAATATTGAGAACTCAGGGATGACTAACCAGCCCCCAACCAGCGTGCTAACATCTCCAGTCTGCCATCTGGTTTTAATAAATGCATGCCCATTAACATATAATCTGCTGCAATTGCCTAATAATCAAACAGCTTTGAATGTCTAGATCTGCAGTATTTACACCATTAAACAAACTCTAGCTGGATACCAGCTCAGTAACCCAAGTGTGAGGAAGCCCTTTGTTCCTCTGCAAGGGGAATGAAAGCAAGCCAGGGTCCAGCACCACGCTGTGTGTCCTGGGCTACCCTTGGACTTCCCTCCTCCTCCAGGGAAGGAGGCCCAATATCATAGCAGTCTTCAGCACCAAGAATTGCTACACCACAGCACGACAAGAAAGCAACACAAAGCCTGCCTTCCAAATCTGAACAAGCATTCCCTAGTACAACTGCGTTCTTCTTACTTCCATCCTCATGTGACTTGCTTAGAAATTCCATTTGCAGGGTGGTGACAAAGAGCACTGGATAAAGGAAGCACGTGAATGGGAGTAGGTGTGGGTCCCCTTAGTGCCCCAGCTGGCTCCACATGCCAGTGTTAGTTTTGTGAGAGCTCATTCCTGCTGTGGTGCTGTGTGTAAGCCCCAGAGCTTTGGAGTGAGAGAAACTAATGCAAAACAAGTTAGTGTCATTAAAAAGAGAGGAGGAAAGCAAGAAAAAAAAGCAATGTACAAAGCTAACTGTGATTTTTTTTTTTTAAAGCAAATTAAAATACATTATGTGCAGGTGCAAGGGGTAGGAGAAGCATGGGAAAGAATGCAAAGCCAAGGAAACACTGTAGTCTTAGCTACAACAAGGGAAGAATTTGATCAGAATGGGTGAGAACGGGCTTAAAGCAGCTACTGATTTTTCAGGAGGACACTGCAAAAAAATCAACACTGACGGAAAAAAATTATCAATCAATCATTCTCTTTCATTGGGAAAAAGGAAAAACTGATGCAAACTGAGCAATTAGTTAGCAGCTGGAGGTCTTCACCTTTATCTCCTTGAAGAAGGAAGCTGTTTCGCCCTCGATAATTGGCTGCAGCAAAGGGCTTCTCCGCTTGCTGGAGGGGGAACCCTGTGACAGGTGTTAACAAGTATGTTACATTATGAACCCCTTTCTCTTCCACCACCTGCTCTCAGCTCATTCTCACCCACACATTCACCCTCAGCTCATCACTGGACCCTCAGGAGAAATCTATTTCTTAAAGAAGAAAATCATGCCCAGCAAACCCCCTCAACCTTGGGCTGTTTTCTCTCAGAATGTTGCTCTGCGAGGAATATCACTGACAAAAACTTTTAAGAAAAAAAGCTTGGATGCTGGAATACTAGCTGGAGAGGGGCTACAAAGTACAGGCTGCAAGAAAATAATCCCCAGCCCAAGGCCCAGACACACAGACAATATTGGGTTGGCTCTCCAGAGCTACACTGTAAGCCCAGCTAGACTTGGGCCAGCCTTGCTTTCCAGGAGACTGATTTCCCATGCAAGTGTCTAATGCTGTAGACATGGATTTTCCCATGTATTCTGCCTCTGTACAATTCTCTCGTTGTTCTCCCTCAAGGGACTGGGAAAAGCCAGAATTGTCTCTCCTCTGCTAACCCCTGTGCAATTTCAGTTTTGTGTCTGTACACGACCTGAGCTCTCTTAAATTTTCAGAGCTTTGTGTTAAACTGCCCATGCGCAGCTACGCTGTTTTTTCCTTCTTGATTGCCAGCACCCTCTTCACATTTTGGGGAGTACTTTGCAGTTTCAAGAAGGAACAGATTTTTATTTTGTTTTAAATGCAGGACTCCCACTATTTGCAGAAAAAATCCCACGTCTCAGTGTGACTGAACTGAATGATGCTGTACCAGTCCATTCACTTCAATGCCAGTCTAGAAAAAGCGGCCAGGAAATGAGCCCTGCTTGCAAACAGCAAACAAAAAGAAAGGATGATATGTTAACTATATGATTTATAGTTAACAGGAACAATGATAAAACAATTTTCTTTCCATAGACAGGCTAAAATTATTCTGTGTGTTTTTTAGATCAAATAATTTTAAAGAAATAACCTACTCAAGTTGTCTATGATTGGAGATGGTGCATCTGCTCCCTCCAGGGGTGCACTGGATTCCTTGCTGGTGGCAGTGGCTCCTTGCCAATGCACCACCTAAAGTGAGGGACTATCGAACCCTTGCAGGATCTCTTCAACACAAATGAAGTGTTAGGAGACTGCTGAACCTTTTTCTTAGCCAAGGAGAGTGGTATCTCCTGTGGGAGCCACACGAGTGTGTGTTCCTGACATACAATCCTGCATAACCATGTAGCATAGAAGACCTACAGCTCAGAATGGATTGGTAAGGAAAGGGAAGTGCGGCTGTAGCCAAACACAAGATGATGAAATAACAGCAGCAGCCCAATGGAAAGAAGAGAAAAAACACAAAGTGAGACGTGCCCCATGGCTCATGGGTGGGCACTAGATTTCCTTGACACGCTTTGCCCAGTTTCAGTGTAAGATATGTCATTGATTCACTCACATTTGCCTGGTCATTATGTGACAAGGGCGATTGAGACTTGGCCTTAGGAATAGTGTTGTTTGCAAAAATGTGGTGCTTGCTGTTTCCTACCAAACAGCTACCAACAGAATGCTCTACTCACAATGATAGGGATGGTGTTGGCTCTGGAGAGGATCTGCTTGACCAAGCGATACCTGTCATACAACGGCTTCATCACCTGTCGTTCATTTTTGGTAACCTGGAAAAGAAGTGATATCCATGAAGCCTGCAGCAGATAAGCCTCTCTATAACGCACGTGCCTTTAATTGCTGTTAGTCAGGGGGGGCTTGAAGGGAATTTCATGAGGATGGTGGGTGAGCAGCAGCCCTGAAACTAGTAATACAAGTGTTTGTGTTTGTCATTGCACCTCTCCCACCTGCCACATGAAGCAGCACCCGAGCTGTGGGGTGTCTTGCAGTGTGGCTATGAGACAGGTAGTTTAAATGACCAGCTTAGGTATAGGTCCACAGCATAAAACGACCTACAGAGGCAGCAGTCTGTGCTTCTAATCACACCTAGCATAATACAGCATAACAAGAGGCTTGCCATTCTTATTCTTGTCATTGGAACCTCAGCAGCAGTGTTGGGCTTTATTTTATCCATGTTTTGTTACAGCAGGGTTAGGAAACAAGCAAACAAAATACAAAAAACCTGATCATCACTTTTCTTTGTACTCAGCACTGCCTGATCCACATCCTATGACTGTCCTTCCATAAGATCTTTTGTCTAACTTTAGATTATAAAGCTCTTACGTGGGGAAGCTTTAACTGATTCTGATGGTATGTGCCTATCTTCCTCAAGGATTTTTACACCTGCTAATCACCAGAGCTGCTGATATATAAAAATCAACACCAACAGTGTAACTCCTAGGAAGCTTTGCAGAATCTCCCTTCCTACAACAGAAAAAGAAGGAAAGGTCATAAAACTTGAGACAGGGAGGAAATTTTCAAGTGAGCTGTCTTTCCTTTGGTTTACAGTTGACTTTCACTGGACTAAGCTTTCTGAAGTTTTCACATCCTCCCTCCAGAGCAGGTGAGGGTATGGGTTTGCAAGGATGGAAGAGCTGCAAGTATTGCCAGAAGATGGGACCAACCTGGAGGTGGCATCTTCCTCCAGATAACCAAACCTGTTTTCTACGCTGGTAACAGATGAATAGGGAGGAAGAAAAAGGAAGACCTTTAAAGTCCTTTCTGGGTTAATGCAAACATGGCCAAGCCTGATAAGGGGCAGAGAGATGGGCTCTAGGACCTGCATGGCCCCACACCTCTGAAGCAAAGTCAGGTTCCAATACCCAACAGCCTCAAGCTGGCTCTTCTTGAGTGAGCAGATCACATGGATTAGGAGGATGTGAGTAGCATCAAAGAATAAACTAAACCCTCCCTGAACCAAGTTTTATGTTCATGTGTCTGCATTCAATTGCACTGGTTAGCAACTTGCCTCCAGATTTGGATGTTTCTCTGTAGCCAGTCAAGCACACAACTGGAGAAACTGGGTAGCCTATAGATAAATACATGCATTATTCCTAGTTTTACTAGGTTAGCAGCTAGTAGAACAGAAGGCACTGTTGGCACTACTGTTGGCTCAGACAGTTTTTGATACTTAATTTTTTTTAAAAAAGACATTATTGAGGGTGAGAACCAAATCTTCAATTAACAGCATTTCAAAGTTGATAAATAGCACTGTTCTGTACAGAAAAGTAAAAAAAAAAAAGCCTTGGAATGAGCAAAAAATCCTTAGTTATGTTGAAGAATGGAAAAAAATAAACAACATACTGTGGTGTCTGACTACCAGTATTGAGGAAGGACACAGAGAATTAATTTAGGAATTGGAAACTAAGTGTAGGGGCCTGAGTCAGCCCTGCAGACTTACACCAGCACACTTAACAGAAACCAGATTCTGAAAGGAAATGTTCAACACATGGGCAAACTGTCTCACTAGGTAAACATAAGTAATACCAGCAAAACCTGAGTATATTTTGGGAGAACATCAAAACGAAAAAAGACTGCTGGAATAATGGAGCCTTTGACACAACTCTGGGGCAAATTCCACATGGCAAAAGAGGAGCAGCCAATGAACAGACCATTGCTTGCATTGTTAGATAGAGCAGCTCAAGAAGTTCTGCAGAGATGTCCTTTCTGGCTTTACTAAAACAGTTCAGTTCTCCCTTTGCAGGTTCATCTATCATCAGTGCAGAAAGACCCAGCTGCACAATAAATCTCAGCTTCATTGTTTTTCTTGTTTAGATAAATATGTTTAAGAAAACAACAAAAACAAAAACCCCAACCAACTTGGCTGAACTATCCCCATTCTCTTCAAGCTCTCAGTACTTTTCCACTGCTGCAGTGCCAGGAGCTGGAAACAGCAAAAGCTGTTCAGCTGCAGTTATCCATGCCATGCAGTCAGTGTTGCTAGGTATAGACTGCTTGCTTAAAATGAAACAAATTAAAAAGCAGCTTTATAAATAAAGGATCAGAAAGGGGAGGGGTGGGGGGAAAAGGGTATGCTGACAAGCTAGGGTCTGGGCTTGTTTTCTTTTAAAAAATATTTGAGTTCACCTCAACAAGTTGCCACCTGTTGATTGTAAAAGCATTGTAAAAGCATCCAAAGCAGACTTGGTCCCCTGGAGAAGACAGAGAAGGTTAAGTGGGTTTCCTTGTGCTGGCCTTTAACTATTTTACACCAGAATAAGACTGCATGTCCTCTCATAGAATTATGGTGTTTTCTGACTGCCCAACATTAGCACTTCCTGAAGGCATTTAGATAAATCAGTGAAGCTTTTTAAAAACACTGACAAAGGAGGAAATAATTCAGGAGCAAAAGGAAGGAAGAGATTAGGAATCCCCTGCAGCAGCAGAATGACAGATTTGTCAGCTGCAATAATCAAGTACTCCTTCTAAGCAGTAATTCGCTGCTCCCAAGCCACTGCTCAAGGGATTATCATCACTCTGAAATTAAGTTACTTCACCTGTCTAGCTGGTAGCAAAGATCATTATGTCATCAGTGAAAGATGAGAGATTTGTACAAATCCAAGTTGGTGGCCTGGAAGCCATGGTGCTTCTGCCACAGCAGGGATCAACAGGACACAATACTTAATTCTCTGTTTCTGTAATTAATTTTCCTTTGTTAAGATCAAATGTGCAAGAAACCTCATGCCACATGGAGAAAAAAAACAGAGCATCCACTTCTCAGGGGAAGAATGAAATCTCCTCCCAGCTTATGCTGTAATACTCAGGAGACAAACTGCTTCGTGAATTCTTTGGCACAAGAGGATTGTGCAAATAGCAAGGTATTAGAAGCAAGACTGTAGCTCCTCTAAGAAGGAGCAATGTATGCACAAATATCTTCCCAGTCAGCCAATTAATACTAGCAAATTGTAAATTTCCTGGTTGGATGTGGCACTATACACAACTCTCCCTGTGCAGTCTGTATTCCCAGCAAAGCTGCTGAGTCAGCTGGGCCACAAACTGGATGACCATGGATCCTGGTGAGTGTGATGCCAAAATAATGCACACTCAGCTCCATTCAGCCTGGAGGCTCAGTCCCACAGGTATGTGCCCAGCCTAGCAGTGTGCAGATGTCACCTTCCTGAGAACAGACTCCTCAGTAGCAGTGGCAGTCAAAGACTGGATTAGGGAATGCACATGGAGTTTAAACATGAAGTAAGAAATTCTAGTGACTGTGACACCAGAGGAGCATTAGGAGGACTGTTTGCCACAAAGATACATGAAGCTGTACTTTGAAAAAAATAAAACAATGCTGGTGTACCTACCGGTCTGCCATGAATGCTTTCATAATACAGCAAAGCTTTTTGAAGAGACACTTTTTCAGCTGCTATCTGATCTCTTGTCATGTCCTATGAATAGTGGCAAAGAGAGAAGAGGAAAGAAAAAAAGTCAGATTCCTGGACACAAACAATACTGATTTGTAGCCTAATGAACGACTTTCGTAAGGCCACATTTGTCATTAATGTTTTGAAGACTCATCTCTGCCTTCCAGTCCTCTTTTCCCAGCCCTATGAACAATGCATGGAGATTAAAACAATATAACTTTTGCCTAGGAAGGTATTTTACAGATATAAGAAGGACACATGGATTACCTCTGTGCTTTGAAAAAAAAATGGTACGAAGCTTTTAATGATGGTGGCTCTTTTTCAGTTAAGATCCAAAGTGTAAATTCTACAATAAAACACATGTTCTTTCTTATTCTCCAAATATAAAAAAAAGCACCAGTACCTCCGCCACCAAAAAAAAAAAAAAAAAAAAAAAGAAAAGGGCAGACAGTTGGAGAAGATTTCCCTAATTAAATCTGCCAGAGGTCCCCCACTGAACTTGTCTGACACTTGGCCTTCCCTCCCTCTCACAGCATCAAATGCTATCACAGGCCCTCTTTAAATGGCCAGGCTGTGAATTCTTGCTACCCTCAGAAAACAGCAGAAACACACAGTGTGTATCATCTTCTTCTGCAGCTCTAGTAAACACAGATAATGCTGTCTGCCCCTCTCTCCTACAAAGCACTGCAAAATTTACATGTCAGCAGACTCAAGGACTTTCCTTACAAGGCTGCCCAAACCGCAGGAATTAGCAACATTAGACACAAAGACCTCCCTGCTGATAACCCTCAGAGATTAGAGCAGCTAACAGAGCTCAATGTGAAACTCTGAAAAGCACCTATAAAATGCCCTGAGAGAAAAGCATTCATCTTTGGAGTGAACTAGAAGAAAAAGGGTGACCCAGTCTCCAGAATTACTGGAAGACTCAGAATTTGACAAAAGGCTTTGGACATAACAGCAGAAACAGCCAAATACATGGCAGGAAATAAGGAAATACTGCAATAATTCAGAAATGTTACTTGGACTATATAAGGATCAAAGAGCACATGATGTTCAATAGAAACCAAGCTGTGGAAAAATAAATCTGATACTAAAGGCAGAGGAAAAGAAACTTAAGGAAGTGATATAGGAGTAAAGGTTGTAGACTTTGTGACAAAACATAAAAGACCATAAGGCTTTCACAAATGACTGTGCAGCCCTGAGTTACCTACTTGTGCTTAAAGGCCTAAAGCTCATCTGTCTACATTGTACCTTAATATCTTCAGGTCGGTTTGACTCTGTTCGTTTTTCTTGAAGCTTCTTCTGGATGGAATCAAGGGTTGCTTCCACAGCAGGCTTGGCAGATTTATCCGACAGGTCTGGCTTCTTGTCATCGTCCTTTTCAAGTTGAGAGCCAAAGCTCTTGGGGAGCGTGTTGCTCCTCTGACGCACTACAGGGCCAAGGTCTTCCTCTGATATCTTCAGTTTTGACTCTAAATAGGGACATTTGGGTGAAGATGAATAACTTTTCTTTTTTCAAATGTGCCAGTGACAGGACTGCTGTCTAACATCAAATTTAAATGAGGAAGAGTCCAGCTGCTCCCCCCCCTCCCCCCCAAGGTGCACCAGTGGTGTCTGCTCACCTTTAAGTTGCTTTCGGAACTTGGCCAAATCATTTGTCCATTTAAGCACTTCAGGGTTGGCTGCTTTGTCACTGTGGGAAGGCTGGGAGGAAAGAACAGTACTGCTGAATCTGTATTAAACCAACAGGAGAGACCCATTGAAACAAGAGCATGTCACAAAAAGAGCTGCAACAGAATTTGGACCCACAATACAGCACAGGCAGTACCTTCTGACTGCCACCTCCACATCTCTCACCAGCTCATTTCACAGACCTTGTTTTAATTGCTGCTGCCTGTAACAACACTGTCTCTTAGAGGCATAATGAGATTGTTTGTTTGTTTGTTTTTTTTAAACACAAAGCTTTTCATGGCAAGCATTAAATTGCAGGGGCAAGGTGAACATTGGAATCCTTGTGCCTGTTGTTTTCTAACAAGAGGGCACTTTCAAAATAGAGGAAGCCTAGCATGAACAGTTTGAGCAGTGTTAGGATGCACACATCCACACTAAGTGTTTTTGTTCACCCAAAACCACAGAAATAACCTAAATATTAGGCTACGACAAGCTCTGAGCATTTCTTCCAGCCTTTTCTACTGTAGGAAAGATCCTTTCAGTACAATCCTGACTGGTATAGTTTTAGTTCCTTAAAAAGCTTCCTGAGCACTGGAAGGGCATGTCAGCAGTAATTAGAGCACAGTATATTGCTCTGCTACTGTTCAGCTGTGCTTGACTGTAGTTCCTTGCTCAGGAGAAAAGACAGCTACTGTCTCTCTCTAACGTGCTCGTGTCCTGGGATTACCATCATGCAAACAAGATGTGGAATTGTGCTTTCCATAAGCTGAACTTGAATAAAGAAATGCAAAGAAGTTTAATATAGGTATTCCTACACACTGAGTGCGTGCTTTTGGCAAACTATCTTAAGTAGTAATCAATCCTTAAGTAAATCAATCCAAGTTTATTGGACCCTCTCTTGTGCTTCACTGGTGGCACTGATGCCTGGAAAGGTGATTTGCTTGATTTGGATGCACTTTTTTTTTTTTTTCCTCCCTATGCAAGGTTTCAAGCATTCTGTATGTTTGACAGGATTCCCCGATGTCCCTTCACTCTGTTTCTAATGTTTCTAATTCCATACAAATGCTTAACACCTAGACTCACTCTGTATTTCCTCTCTTCTTCGAATTTGTCCTCAAATCTCCTGATCTTTTTCTTCAGTCCCTGAATCCTCCGTGTGAGTTGTGCAGGGGTAAGGTCCTCTCGGTCATCTTCATAGGACCCCAAAGATGAACTTCGCCTCCTACCGAGAGTAGAAATAGCACTAAGAGCTGATGAAAATAGCTACAGCACATTGTAACACACAAAAAGGCCACTTAAACTTTGTGTAAAGGCAAATCCCACAGATGTGAGAAAACGATGTTGCTACTCTGTAATGACAGATAGGCAAAAGATGCTGTAACAGCCTCTTCCAGCAACAGCAACTTTCTAAATGTTAATTAAAAACCACAGAAATTACTAGCTGCCAAGAATTATTCTAAAAGCATGAGTATCCCATTGGTATAAACAGCAACCCAAGACATCATAGCTATCCATCACACATGATCCAAAGAGATGTTGCTTTATGCAACTGTGCAAACCCTTTACAGCTGGGTGCGAGAGTCAGCACAGGGAACCCACCTCATGAAGGAATGAGAATTGGGAGGGGAAGGAGGCACTTCTGTATCATCCAGGTACTGTTGGCTCTGTCCATAGGCATAGAAACGAGGGGACAGCATAGGATCACTTTCCTCATCCAGAAGCTGTCGAATTAAGCGTCCGGCCTGCGGGGAGAGGCGAGCCTCGTCTGAGCCTAAGCCGTCTCGCTGCCATGAGGAAAGAGCAGGGATGGGCTCTGGGAACAGCAAAACAAAGGCTGGTTTTATGGGGTTTGTTTTACGTGTACAACAGACTCCAGGCAACTTTTCTGATGAACCCTGACCCTGTCCTAAAGAGTGACTCCTTGTCATCAGGCATTCTCTGGGCCATTGCTTGCATCCGCCCAGTACGCAAAACAACGCAAAGCACTGCAAAGCATTGCCTGGCTGCAGTGAGTACTCTGCACAAACATAAATAATCTACAGAAAGCTGTTCCCAAAATACAGGGGTGCCACCAGTACCTTGGAGGAAAAAGTTATGCTGGACAAAAGAGGATTAATGGCACATGGCGCTATAAAGGAGGCAACTGGATCACGGGAGGATTTTTTTCGAGTTTCAAGATATACAAATGCTGTAATTGTCCTCTCATAACCTGCAGCACTCCAGTATGACCCTGCCATGCCTAACAGAAATTCAAAGGCTGGGAGTAAGCATAGGTTCTTCTAGTCTGCAAGGAAAAGGTGTCTCACATTACTACCTGTTCCACAGCCTGTAAATTAACAATGATGGCAATATGGTCAAATTTCCTGCTTTTTTTCTCTTTCACATGCAGACCTGCAGTTTAACAGCACAGTAGAAAAGTGTGGAAATTTTCATTTCCCTGGATGATTTAACCAACTGGAAGTAAAAGCAATAATCTACAGGGAGATGGTGAAGTAGGAGAGAAAGGGACACACAACTTAGCCTTGCTGATTAGCATTGTGGAGCCCACAGAAAGCAATTGCCTCAATCTTGTGATCACTCCTTCCAGATGCCATAGAATCTAAGGTTTTGTGTTCAGATAGTTTACTAAGCTGATTTGCATGCTCCTACTTAGCACCACAGGATTAGACAGTTTAAGAGCCAGGACTCGAACTTATAAATCTAACAAATAGTTCTAGAGTCAAGTAACAAAACAAAGAAGTTATAGAAAGCTCCCAGAGCAGTTGCAGAGCCATGGACTCATTACTTCCTGTGCCTACTGTGTCTGCTCTTCTTCCAGAAAGAGAAGGCACTTTTGACCTTACAAATTTTGTAATAAAAAGCAGTATTTCCTTTTGCTGAATAAGGTTACTGCTTGCATAGCCCATAACAGATTGCATGAGGATTCCCTTAGAGAACATCAATGCTGTTTAATATTCCCCCCCATGTTCAATTCAGACAGCGCAAGATCACCCACAGTTCAGTAATGACAGACTCAGTGGTATTTTCCCTGTACACAGCATCAAAAAATGCTCTCCTCCTCTTCTTCCTTAGCACATGAATATGGATGGCATGCCTCTGCTTAGAGGTTGGTGCAAACTGATGGTCTGTTCTGAAAGGGATGGCTGTTCTGAAAGGAGGTTTTTGCCTATGAGCTTCTTGCTGGCATTATGATAAGTGAAGCACAGACAAGCCTGGCTTGCAGATGCTACTTCAATGAGGGTGCAACTCCAAGTCTATGCAGGCTGCTTTGTCATGGATTGGAAAGCTCAGGCAGCATGCACTTCTTTCAGAAATTATCTGGAACAAGAGTTTTTTCTAGCTTGTGTTCAGCCTTGGCAGTTCCTTACACCTGAAATGTTTTGCTCAAGGAATCTGATAAGAAGGAACGTGAAAGGAAGGGTGAACTCTTTAGTCAAACTGGTTTTGGTGTTTGGTAATTTCATGAAGGTCCTCACAAGATCTCTTGTAGCAAAATAAAGGCTAATAACACAAAAGCACACATTTGCCTAGCAGGACTGAGCTTAGGTTTAGGATTTTTTCAGACATATCTCCCTTCTGTAATATGCTCTCAATCCCAAACCAAAATTTGCTCTTGGAAATTGTTAAACCACACTGCCATGGGACTTGCATAGATGGAATAAACGTAGCAGAAATCAGCAGCGTATTTAGGAGTAACCACATTAGGCTTCTACCACATCAGCTAACAAAGCCATTATTAATCATGCATGATGCATGTGACTTTGTCCCAAGGTAGATTTATACCCCAGATAACACACAACATTCGGGGAGGTACAATGGTTCAATGAGCCTCTGATCAAACCCCAAAGGACAGCAAACCGCTTTAAGGAAGCTAGCAGAGACTGAGGTATGTGTACGTTCTATTTTGTGGATTTCAAAATACAGCCCAAAAATAGAAATTCAAATTCCAAAGGAGAAAGTGTTAAAAAGAAGGAAGAGAATACTAAAAGGAAAAATAAAATTTGAGATTTGACAGAAGAAATGATGATAAAGAAAATCATCTGGATTTAACCCTCACTCCTGGATGGCCTGACTCTATGGGATAACTTGTTTCCCTTGGAAATAGTAAGTATTTAGAAGAAAATAAATCTGATCTGGACACAAAATGGCCAACCCCCCCCCTCCCGGAAATAACAAGGCAATTAATTAAGGAACATATTTAGATATGCAGAATTATGGATTAATATTGCACAAATATACAGGAACCCACTAAGGGTAAGCTGCTGCTTTTTCTGACACTGCACAATCATTCCATTCCTGTTTAACAGAATACATAATATCTTTTGTTATTCATTTATCCAAGATAGCTATTGAAGTGTTGAGCCTTTTCTGAAGGCTGCTAAATTCCTGGACTTAATGTAATGGTTCAGGTTTGAATTAGTTACTTTCAGGATTAAAATTTTCACCCTTTCCCCTTTCTGCTAATTGCAAAATACAATCTCAGTTCAGAATGAAAATGTTTTACCTTTACTTTGGCATTGAGTTGGCAGACCAGTTGTTCTTATTCATCTTCTTAAATAGATCTCTCTTAGAGAAAACTCTAACACTCAGCTTTCTACTTCATCTCCCCATTTTCCCCATGTCCTATTTTTTCCCCATTTTCCACAATGAAAATCTTTCAATAATAATAATAAAAAAGTAATATTTAACCACCTTGCCTGAATCAGTGCAGAGAAAGGGTGAAAAGAATTTTATATTTCTTGGTCAGACCCAACACATTACTTTTAGGCACACCTCTTCTATGATGGAGCAGTAGTGAAATTAGTACTGAGTCTGAAGTCCTTCAGAAGCCCTGCACTCACTCTCCAAATCCCAAATCCCACAACCAGCTAATGTGTCAACAAAGCTTTTAGCCATCTGCCAGGTGATGCTCTGCAGAACTCTGTTGGCACACATACCCCTATGGCAATATAACCACTCTGCCCACCTGCTGCAGAGAGGGCTGGAGATATTAATAAACCTGTATCACATGAGAAGGAACAAACATTATTTGCATTGAATTGGTGTATTATTAGAATCATGAATCATTTTGGTTGGAAAAGACCTTTAAGATCAAGCCTAACCATTAACCTAACACTGCCCAGTCCTCATGTTCCTAAGCACCACATCCATATGGCTTTTAAATATCTCCAGGGATAGTGACTCAAACATTCCCCTGGGCAACCTCTTCCAAGGCCTGACAAGCCTTTTGGTAAAGACATTTTTCCTACTACCTAATCAAAACCTCCCCTGGCACGTTTCCAGGGGCCATTTCCTTTTCTCCTACCATTACAGGTGAGCTGCAAGCCAGCTTGTTGACAAAAAAGACTTTTTTAATCAACACACTGTATATTTGCTGCAGAGCCAACAGAGGGGTGCCCACATACACATCCCACCTGAGATGCAGCTGGAAAAATGCCATCAGCATCTCCTCTTTCCCTCTCTGCAGGCACAGAGGTGATACAAGCTGCTAACATTGCTTTTACACCCATCCACCTGACAAACAAAGGAGGCCAAATCTTCACCACTGTAAACTGAAATAGGTCTGGAGGGATTAAAAAGCCTGAAATCATTACAGCACCTGAGGTCCTAATATTAAATCCTACTTGAAAGCTGACAGAAAACCCTCCTATAATGAAGCGAATAATGCAGTTTAAAACCCAAAAACATTCAGTAGCTCAGTAACGAACTAATTTACTCATCTGATAAATAACTGTTTGAAAACAATCTTGCCTGAATATATCAGGAGGTATTCTTTCTCTGTAGGTCAAAAAGAATGGTCCAAATGAAGTATTTCCATGCCTTTTCAGTCAGTGAGATGACATATCTATCAGCTAGCAAGTCAACTTTGTGTTGTTTATAATATAATATCATAATTAAAAATGATTTAAAAAAATACTGGCATTATAAAATAAAATTGGTAACCAATTCAAGTAGTTTTTTCTACACACAGCAATAAAAAATACAGTGTGTGTCATCAACTTCTGATTTCTTATGCTGAAGAGTGTTACACACAGAGTGCCCGCTAGGTCCGCTGTGATGAAAAAAAAGAAATACAAATCTAGTTTCCCTGTTGCTATACTACTTAAGATTTTTTTTTTGTATTACTCTTTTTTTTAAAAAAAAGGGGAAAGTATAAAGTATAAACTAAATTAGTATCAAAACTACTCATAGATCAGCTCCACCTCCAGGGTCTCCGTGCTGCCATACTTCGAATTCTCAACACTGAGAACCAAAATTTTGTTTTGTTTTAAATTTCTGCTTTTATTCTTATTTTAAGCTTGAAAGTCTGCAGAAAAATGACTGACGATTGTCTTGTAAGTGCTTGTTACTGCAAACTCTGCTTGAAATCTCATCTGCAGAACTTTTTTTTTTTTAAATGTCAGTAACTCAGGGGATGTAGGCAGCAATCACACTCATTCTATCATTTGGCTGAACTGCTTGTTCAGCTCCAAGCTGCTGACAGGGCCACCCGGTGCTGTGGAGAGCAACATACTTCCAGATTTTCCTTGAGGTCAGGGTAGCAAGTTCTGGGCTTGAATTAGAAACATTTTGTAAGACACCTGCACAATAGTGTTGAACTGTGAGAGAACACTGTCCTCCTCACTCATGGCACTCAATTCCTACTTAATCCACAGCAATTAAAAATCTTTGCTATAGAAGTAGATCTTAAAACAGTTGCAGCTTCTTTTAGCTGGCACTGACTGACAGGCTTAGCAGGCAAGTGCAGCAGCCAAGCATCCCAGTTGAGAGAGACAGCTCAGTTCACACACAGCCTGAAAACAGAATTATTGGAATTTCAGCTGCCAAATGCACACTAGTAAAGTACTTCTCTTGGACCACGGGAAATACACCTAGGCTGTGTTCAGCTCTTGAATTTGGCTGGGGCACTGCTCACACCCTGAGTACTACATCAATAGCCTGAGGATGACTGCACATACACCCCTGTGCCCTGAGGGCAAGCAGGATGCAGAAAGCCCACACATGGCAGGGTCTGTGCTCTGCAGGAAGAGGGACATTATTTCTCTGTCCTCCCTTCTTTCAGCATCAGGTGAAAGGAAGATAGCCTGGAGAAGTACACCAAACCTGTCCTCTTGGTTTTAAGTTTGACCATGCAGCAAACCTTAAAAAAAACTCTGGTAAAAATTAATTCTAGCATAGCATAAAACACAAGGGACCCTGTTGGCTGTTCTGATAGTTCTGTGCCCCTGAAAGAGGGTTTTTAAGGCATGTCTGATCTTAACATCATGGGGAGTCTGCCTGAGCAACAAATAAAAGCTAGCCAATGAACAAGGTTGTCTGGTGTAATTTTGTGCCCATTTTTCAAGGCCTTTTGCTAACATTTGTCTGGAGGCAGTGACAGCTACAGCTGAAGGCAACCTCTCAAACTGCAGTTTTTCTCACAAGTCATTTGTGAAAGGCTGGGCAGTTGTCCTGGTCACTATATGTATCTCCTGCAGTATGATGCAGACAACCGTGCCCCCATCTCAACCATGTCCTGGAGGAAGGAGTAATTTTCTGAGAGATGGGCCTACCAAATTTGCTAGAGCAGAGCAATAAATAACTTAGTGTTACTGCATTTTGAGGCACAGTCCTTTCCTTTTTTACTGGGGACCCAACTGGAGCTGCGGCACAGATCCTGAAGAGATGTGGGAAGGTTTGGGTGACACAGGTTGGCATGGGAAGGGAGGATGCCCTGGCTGCTAGAGCCATGAATGACTGGTACAACCCCACCTTGCAAAGCATGGTCTCTCCATAACAGACCCTGACACCAGCTGCAGAAGCAGAGTTCACACTAACATTTTTCCCCTCCTGGCTGCTGCAAGCTTGTTTTCACATTCATAGCTAGGAAAAACTCAGTTGTGGGTTTTTTTTTTTTGAAACTCATCTTCTCCTTGCTTAGACACAGAAGACACCATTTTGCTGCTCTTTCAACTGCTCCAACAAAATGGTGATTCTGGAAAGCAAGTGTTTTAAATGACACCTCTCATCCCAGACAGCTGATTCTTTTGCAACTGCACACCTCCCTCCTCTTGTGAAAGAGATGTGGACAGAACAGAGAAAGAATCAGAGAGAAACACTCTTCACTCACAGTCACAACATGCTCATAATCTGTTTGCAGGGCAAGAAAGCTGAAATCCAAACACTACAGCAAGCCTACGAAGAGAGACTTGTACCAAAGGTGCAACTTATTTCATAGGGTGGGAAAGCTGCCAGCAGACAGAAAAGAGCTGTGTTCTTCCCTGTATGCATTCATATAACTTCCAGGAAGAAAATAAAGAGTCACTATTTCCAAAGGTCCACGTGATGGCTAAAGCCACACATCACCTCTGAGAACACAGACATGCTCACCCTGGCTTGATACCCTGGGGGGTCAATGCTAATCAGCATCTCAGCAAATTGCTACAGGGGCCAAGGCCTTCTGTGGGCCCTTCCATGGTGCTTTGATCAGCCACAATGCACATGTGGTGATACCTCCCAAGGAATCCATGCCTAACAAGCAAGTGAAAAAATTCTCTCCCATCCTTGGTCACTATTTGCCTGGCTGACTCAAAGGCAGCCACATCTGTGGGTTTTCTTCACTCATGCCCGAGGTGTCATAACTACTTCCTTCCTAGAGAGAAAGGCAAAATATACCTGGTCATGTATGCTGTGGAGGCAGAAGTAGAGAACATCTCAGTGTTCCTCAGAAATGGGGTTTTTTTTGTTGTTTGTTTTGTTTTGTTTTTTAGAGCAACAAATTGGTTACGTATTTTCCCATTTTTTCTTTATTAAAATACCACACTTGCATTTTCCTGTTTCTTTGCTGTCAAAGTCCCTCTTTCACTCCTAAAGTACAAAGTAACAGAAATTTTTGCTTGTACACAGAGACATACCCAGCAACTGGAAAAGAGTTTGATCCCAGAGGTGCCGGACAACTTAAGTTCATCTCAATTTCAAATGAAATTGAGGTCTCTGGCCCCAAGTTCCTCCAGATTTCCCACTCTTATAAGTGAGTTGGTGTACACAGGCAACCTAGCATGCACTCTGGAAATGGGAGCTAAGAAACTGTCTTGCAAGAATTTAAACCCCATGCAATTTGACACTGCTGTTTATCCTGGTGATCAGTTTTTTACAGCTGACATTAAAAAACAGAAAAAGTTGATTGCAAGAGCCATCAAAAGACAAGAGTAGCACATAGCCCTTTTTCCAGATGTACTTTTCAGATCCAAATGATTATTTCAAATAGTGGCTGAAATGGAAGAAAAGAAAGAAAGAAAGTAGTTCCTTGCAGACTGTGAAATACTCAGTTTCTTGGAATTGTTGGGCAGTCTAGTTTGATACTTGAGTGACCAGTCACCAAGAAATAAGTTATCCTGAAACACTCAGGGCCTTAATAATACTAAACAGCACAGAAAAGTAACTTCAAGAATAAAACAATCAATTTTCTTCCTTTGAGAGGCAATTAGAATTGGTACCCATCTAGAATTTCACTTCCAGTTTCTCCAAACTTTCAGTTCTATATTGAGGACAAAATTGCTTTCCTGTTGTTTTTGGCAAGGGAACAGGATCACATATAGATACACCCAGCTCTCTCAGAGTTCCCTCTCTTGTTTCACTTGTACAACCAGCCATCACACAATCCTACCTTCCCAGCTGTCATCACACAGCGCTGTCAAATCCAGCCGAGGCACGTCCGACACAAAGCTGTTTTCCTGATCATCAGCATCTTGATTTCTTTGCAACTTGCTTTCAGGAATGCTTGGATGCTCTTGAATCTTCATACTTGATGTCAGCTGTATTCCCATACACCCACAGAAATGAGAGAGAAAGAAAAAAAATATATCAGAAGGCAGAGGAGGGAAAAAAAACACCAACAAACCCCTGCAATCACAGCAGCAGGGGGTGTGTTAAGCTAAAAAGATCAAAACAAACAGACCCTGATATCTGCATCTCCAAATTCCCTGCTCAGTGACCCTTATATACTAATTGCTCACTCACACCGGTAAAAACATCCGTCCATCTGCCTTCTGCAAATTTTTCCTTCTTTAGAAAGCCACTGCAGGTTCCCAAGACTGCCTGCCCTGACAACTGCGTGCAGCAGAAAACGCCTCCAGTATTAATCGGGATGAAAAGGCAGGAAGGAAAGCAGGGAGAAAGGCAGAGAGAGGGGGCAGCTCCACACACTTCCTACAGGAGTGCTGCTCCTTGGGGCAACAATAAAAACACTGTTGGAAGGCTGTAGCAATATGGTATCTTGTAACAAGCAGGCACCAGAGCTCCTGAGATAGCAGCCGCAGACAGCAAGCAGTGCAGGCTAGGTACATGAATGCTCTCATGCAGGCTGTGCTGGCTCAGATCAATTAGTGCCAGCTAAGCTGTGTTGGCTGCACATTCCCTGATTTCCTGTGGTTGTTTTCTAGCTGGGCGTGGAGAGAGCAGAACTATTTATGGAGGAGCTCTGGGTATTAAAGCAGTGTTGCGCAAACCCAAATGGCAGTGGGGTTTTGGCATCTCAGCTGGAAGCAGTGCGGACTCTGGGAAAAAGCCAAAAAATTCACACAAGCATGCAATGACTTTGGGGAAGAAAAAAAAAAAGGCAGAATGCTGTCAAGTAAAATGATTCACCCTTTAGCACTACCTAGAGCAACTGCTATTTGTCTCACCACTGTTCACCCCTGCACATACCACACGTCCTAGGCAGTTATGCAGAAATCACTGCCATTCCCAGAATCCAAATACACAATGCATGTGCCTGTGACACTGCTTGATGACCCAAGCAGTTTTGTCACTCTAAAATAAATTAGCTGTAATGCCTTGCAGAGGGCAGTAGGGAAAAGGAAGTACAGAGCACGTACGTAAACACGCAGTGTGACACGTAGAAACCCATCAACAAACACAGAGCTATCTGAATAGACATTAATACATAAACTGTTTGATCTCTGTCAGAACACTTTGTACATAATTGTCTCAAATATAGTCTAGCAGGTATTCAACAGACAGATTTCACCCCCCCTGGGTAGTCTGATAATCTAGTTAGCAATCTGCATGTGCTAATATGTGAAGAAAACTGGCATAAAGAAAATAACCAGTATATTTGAACATATTTTATTTGCAAATCCAAAAAAATGACCAAACTATACTAAATGCATTAAAGCAATATCCTCAGTACATGCCATTAAGGCACGTTTACATTTTTTCATCTGCTAATGCTAATGATGTGTTTGGGGTTTTTTCCCTTTCAAGAAGAGAAAAACAAGTAAGCTTCATGTAGAGAGGGGGAAAAACCTGCCCAGTAGACAAATCATTCGAATAACAAGAATCTAGATTCAATGCAATCAATCCCTGCAACTGGACAGGGTCCTAAATAATTTCATCTAGGCTCCCTTTCCCATGAAAGGGTGGACCCAAATGATCTTTCTAAGTCTTTTCCAAGTTGTGCTGTCCTACAGTTCTAAAAACCTGGGTGATGAACGCCCTGGTATTTTTAAAGAGTACCTGCATGGTATTTGTATAAGGTTTGTATTTCCTTTTCATTTCAATAAATCACCTTTTTGAAACACTGTAACAAAAGGAAACACTAGGTGACAGTTTGCCAAGCACTAATAACTTGTACAGCTTGACACTAAATCTGATTACAAATGTGTTTACTGTGAGAGCTGTACATGGGAAAATGCTAATTCACCATTCAGTATCTTTTAAGCTGCTTCTAGATTTGGAGAACTTAAATATTTCTTTAAAGTCCAGTAACAGATTTCTTGCCAAGATATAAAATAGTCAGTGTACATTACAAACAGAAAAACCAGTCAGAGGCCAGAAACAGGCAGTCTTCTATGTGTACTAAAGAACAAACTGTACCAGTTGATAAATTGCATTTAAATTGCCAGCACAGTATTTTAAAGCTGAAAGAAATAGAGCAGTAAGTTTCAAGAGGTGCTATTTTCAATAACATCAGGAATTGTGAAGAGAGGAACAATTTCATGATGTTAACAATTTCGAAGGGAGCAACCTGAAAATACCATCTCGTCACCACTGATCCTAATTACAGCTGAGTCTCCTAAATATCAGAATTACACTATGCAGAGTGTACAGTCTCCTGACATATTAAGACTCTTACAAGATACCTTATGCAGATAAAAGATCTGCACTTTGCAGATGGGTAAACAGTTCCATTACAGATATATTGGAAAGATCATATCCATGTCTACTTCCTTTTTGAAGTTACTTTGGTTGTTAGAAATATTTAAAAGCTGTTTAAATGTGGTCTAAGCTGTTTAAAAACAGGCCTGTGCTGTGCCTGCAGTCAGGTACTCTCCTCTCCCTGCTTACTGATGTAGCCTCTAATACCATAAATAAATCATTAGGGGTCTAGAAGAACAATGGTGGTGCAAACCCAGGAGACTGAAGAAAGCAGATGTTTAACCTTTGCATGAAAGCTCCAAGCCCATAGAGTAGTGCATAATTCAGTATTCTCATAACTTAATTTTCCTAATTGATTTCCTGATGCCACCAGTTGTCAACTTCCAGGACAAAAATCAAGTAAAGGAGAACTACTGTGTGTTAGGCATGGATGTACCACAATTTCTTACAAACTAAAGGGGTAACAAGTTGTTGATATCTGCAGCAGTTGGCATTTGCAGTGCACTGCAGATATTACATAAATGACCACAAAAAAATCTTCAAACTAGGCACTTGAGTTCCACTTTCTAGAAGCTGCTTCTGGAGTCATGCTTTGCAGGTGCTAGTAGTGGCTACAGATCTAAGTAACTTGGGGATAAGTCATCTGCTTTCATTCTCCCTGCTTCAAAGGATATTCAGCATAAAGAGCAGCTCAAGCAGCCATAAATGGCAACAGAAAGATGTTTGAATCCTGAACAGGAAAGTGTATTCAGTTTGATAACATGTGGATTCAAGTAAATTTTATTTAAAAGGTTTCCCTCCCCTACATCTAATCTTCCATTACAACCCCAAGCAAGAAGCATCTTTAATCACTTCTTGGTAATACAAGCTGATGCAAGAATGCAGCCACTCTGCTCCCTCACTTCTGAGTCACACCGATCCTCCTCTACACTTGTTCCTATGTTGATGTGACTCTTCAGCACCCTTGTCAGTACTAGAAACCTGTGTTTTTCAAATCACAGCCTACAACCTGGATCTTAGCTACTTCTAAGGACAGATTATGGAGGCTACAAAAGCACTTCAACATTCATTCCAGACATGTGCTTCGAGGTATTTTTACTGCCTCATGGAGTCTGGAATCTGCATACCCAGTAGCCATGCTAAATTCCAGATACCTTTCCTGATATCTTTAGACTGGACAGAAGGTGAGAAAGAGAGAGGAAGAAAACCCCTGTTCCTTCCTGAATGAGTTGTTTATTATGGAAGTATGTCTTTAAGCTGCTCTAAGCAAAAGGCTTATAAAGGACAAAGAATGTAAAACTGCCCTGCAGGAATGTAACATTTTCTTGACCTTGTAATTCCTATATAATAGTGTTGAAGTTAAAACTACATCTTCTCTTGCAGTTAAAATTCTAAATTTAAAACTCTTCATACAGGGAAAATTATTTTAAGATTATGATATCATATGCAAATATACCTCCCCCAGACTAATTAAAAAGCTGAATAGGAGTATTGTGTGGCATGGCAGTGACAGCACCTTCTCCACATGCAAGCCAGTATGTGAGGAACAACATGCTGCAAATTCCACGTTCTGGAAAATGCAACAGCTCACAAGCAAGTGCAGGATCACTGGGGATTACTGACCCCCTGGGAGCAAAGCAGGAGATCCATCTAAACCCAATCTGAAGCATGTAACCTCTGCAAGGGGTGTTCAGTGCTGCTTTTGGTCTCTGCTCTGTGTCCCATGAACTTCTGCAGCTACAAGACAGCTGGTCAGAGCCTAGATGTTAATTAATAACCTTCTACCTTTTCTGCTAGGTGAAAATAATACCTACCAGAAACAAAGTCTTTTGAAGGCAATAAATGCCTAGTGGCTTTTCTTAAAAAAAAACAAACCAAAACCAAAACACAAACAACACAAGACAAGGCTAATTTTAAAACACTATCTGCCCTCTGTTAACTCAAAGAAACCAGACATTGCCCACAATTATTTACTGTATTCCTCTAAAAAAGGTGCACAACTGAGGGTAAGCTGCCTCAGATAACTCTCCCTAATATTTTAAATTTGTGGTGGTCTAGACATGTCTCAAGCAAATCCAAAAGAACCAGTGATTGCCAAGGTGTTCACCTAACCCAAGCCCCAATCTTTGCTTTGCTGAACAGTTAAGATAAAAAACATCTTAAAGCAAGTGTAGGACGTAGGTGTCAAACAGAAATGGAAAGCTGAGGAAAAATCTGTTGCCATCAATATAATTTCTCCCTTCCTGACATCCATCCCAACCATTATTCCTTAGTAAGAAGCAGATTATTGTTTTCTAACACAAAAGGATCACAGATACCTATGTTCAAAGGCAACAAATGACATGGGGCAATCATAAAAAAAAGACCAAATTATTTTAGAGAAATCAAAAGCCAAGCTAATCTTCCTGCCCGAGGAGATAACCAGTCACACACCCTGTTTGCAGTGATTAACAAGGGAACTTGGTGTCACTTAAACCAAAGTGCTGACTGCAGTGACGCTTCCCTTTTTGGCAAGGAGGAAATCGAAAGGACCGAAGAAGATGCTTTCAGGCTCCTCAGTAGTTAAGAGGTTCCTGACATTATGTTAAAAAAAAGCAGAAGGAAGGGAAAGAAAAAAGCAAATGCCAACTCTGTTTCTCCAGGAGAAATAAAATTTTACAGAACTATATGCCTAACTGCTTGTTTCTTCTCAATAAAAACATTTAGAGACCACAACACTGAAACAGGAAACCCAAAAAATACCAACCTGAGAATGCCTGAAAAAAACCTCATCGTTTTCACTTTCTTTGCTATAAAAAACAAAAACAAACCAACATATTAAAAATACAAAACCAAACTTGTCTTGTAACAAAAGCAAGCAGGACTTCTGCACACACATGTTTTCATATTCTTTCTAATGCTGCACACTTACTGACTCATTCAGTAAATGGACACTCTGGGCTGCAACACTTTAGGCTGCTAAACTCTGTATTGTTGCTTCCTCTCAGGAGCTACTTGTTAAAATATAATGTAATTTGATTACTCTGAATCCATACCAATACCACACTCCCAACACACCAAGAAAAGGGCTGGATTCCCAACCCAGAGGCCCAGTAAGATGGGCACTGCAGTACCCTGTGTGGACCATGCTGGTTCAGGTGCTTGACAGCTGACTTCTTTTTAAGTCTGCACCATCAGCATTTTCAGTGCCATTCCTAACAGGCTGGGAGAAGGTCTTGAAGGTCTGCTGCTGGGCAGATCCCCCACAAAATATGCAGTTCTCCATACAGTTCTGCTTTGAAGCTAACATGGTGGGTAATGCTGTTCTGCAGCATTACTAAATTTCAGCCTCAGAGCCTGTGGTGGAACATCTCTTAGGTTGTGCTACAACCAGAGGGAAAATAAACCATACATATATTGAGAGGGAAGGAAAAAAAAAAATCACCTTTCTTCAGATAATATTTCCATGTCATCAGGTCCTGTTCTGTCTACAGGCCTGGATGAGCTAAAGCTTTCCACACTCTGTAATAGAGTAAATGTTAAAGCAGTAAGATACATAAGAGAAACAGATTCAAGCTGCAGGCCATTAAATAGATCAAATATAGAAATATCCAACAGGACTCCTAGAAACAACAATCAGACACTGCACATTTATAAATCCACACATATAAATCCCCCCCCTTAAACTTCGTTGCCCTGCAAAAAAACCCACCTGGCTCACTGCTTTTGTGTCTTTCATCAGACAGTCTCAAAATGCCCAACAATAATGCTTTGTGGTACTTCACCATTTCCTATTGTACAGACTGATAGACAGGCTGAGCTTAAGAGTGATTCTGTGGTGTTTACAAGTCCTGTAAGAGCAGGTGTCAAAATCCACAGCAGGGCTTCTTATGCTCATCTTTGAAAATACTTCTTCTCAGTCAAACCCTTCCCTAGTTTCTGAAGTAGGCAGAAGAATGCAAAGAGACTGCCACATGCACAGAGGTGATGTTAAGTTGTGCTAATAGGAATGCAGGGCAAGAAATGCAACTGCTCATGACAACTTGTTCTGAAATTTGTTGTGACTGCCATTAGGGAAATCAACACTGTTGTCCTCTAAGGGCTTAAGAAAGTACTGTGAAGACATGCTCTATTGTCACTTTGGGCACATGTTCAGGTGGTAGTCTACTTTGGTTTTTGGGCCAGTCTCTCTTAAATAGGGTGAAGTCAGTCAGCAGAATGGAGTGTAACTCCTGCCCCAGCCCTAGGAACTGTGTGCACAGGTTTCCTGGGGCAGCCACAGGCCTCTCTCACCTCCTGCAAACCCAGCCCCATAAGGTGACACAGCACAGTCATTCCAGCCTTGATTAATGTGATTCTTCAAGTCGTATGGCTGGATGTCTTCCACATCTCTGAACTGCAGTTACAAGCTTTTAATGCTTTGTGGTTGGTTTGCTCAAGAGAGTGAGTGCAACTGACAGGTTTTCCACCGCTGACTTAGGCTTCTGAGTCAGATGCAATTAGACAGCTGAGAGAAAAGCTTCCACACACTGTCCTACATAAGCTTTCAGGCTTTGAAAAGCAGGAAGGCTCAGAAAATGGTGGATAATAAGATACAACATCACAAACTTGTTTACATGACAAAGGCCTATGAGTAAATACTAAGGTGTAGGTTATGTCCTTTGATAGTCCAAGTAGGGAGTCTAATTTGGGTTATTATTTGAAGCGTAAAGATTTAGCCATAAGGAAGCTAAGCCACCACACACCCTGCTGGCAATCTCTAACATGCAAGCATGAAGAGCACTCATAAAAACTTAAAAAGCAGCCTTTGCTCTTCAAAAAGAGAGCCACTATGCTCTCTGCAAACTGTTTTGTAACAGTATTCCCACCTGACAATCCCACTGTGACACCTCCTGTAGCAAACAAAGCAAGAATCACACTGATGGTCATCATGGTCAAAGTGCTTTTTGTACAAGGTTAGTCCATTTTATGTCCCCTTCAGCCTTTGCACCTCAAGAGATCTTAAAATGCGGGGCAGGTAAGTGAGGACATTTCTTCTGGGCACGTTTTTAGAATTCATGGATGTTTTTCAGGTTCACAGCAAAAGCAAACTCTTCTGCCAGTCTTTTCTTTCCCAAAACCAGAGTCAAACTTTTACTTAAATTTAAACTGCTTTACAGTCCACAGGTACAGAGAAGAGGTGCAGAAAAGTGTAATAACTTGACATTTGCCTATCTTACAGTCCATTGCTACAAGCAAATCTGTGAAGTGAGAGCATGTCTATCTCACTGTGCTCTTTGGTGAAGTATCACATGAGTAGCTTCCTGATACTGAGCACTAAATCTCAGCACAGCCTACAATTTTTGGCATCTTGCCTTCTTTTTATCACAGAGAGAAGCCAAATCTGTCTCACTCTAGAATCTGAACAGTGTAAGAGCATCAGATCATTGTAATTTTGTGACCTAAACAAGTCCTAAAACAATGTTACATTAAGAAGATACAGCAGGCTCTAAAGCTTAATGAAGTAGTACTGAAGGAAATGTCCTAGAGCTGGAAAAGGGCAGTCTTTACACACAGCTTTTATTGTAGCCAGGAACTGTGCCAGGCACCAGGATGCACAGCACTTTTGCCAGCCTAAGCAGGGCCTGTGTTGAAGCACAGTAGAGTTTCTCAACTGTTGACACTATAATGAATGTCTGGTCTTGTTGAGAGGATAGGAGGCTGCATTGGTTTTATTCTACAGCACGGAGAGGTTGTCAAATTGTCTTTTACTGTGCAGGTCACACGAGCATGCTGGTCAAATTCTATGCTATTCCAGAATTTTAGGATGTTGGCTTGGTGTCATTTACCACTCCAGTGAAAGGGACCTAAAAGGATCATCTTTTGGACCAACACACTTGGAAGTATTTTGCAAACTGCAAACACCACAGTTACACACAGACTTCAGGGATAAAGCATAATACACTTTTTTCATCTCATGATCAAGAAATCACATGTGATTTACAGTTTCAGAACTTGTCAGGAATATAAAAATAAACTTGATCTAAACATGTAAACCTACATCTGAGGTTTCAAGCTCTTTGCAATACTTTTGAAAGACTGAAAAAAAGCCTTATTTCCTTTTTCTCTCTCCAAAATGCTTCACTGAATTCAGAGAAAAAAGCAGGGAGTTGTGGAAAGAGAAAATTACTATGGATGGACTAAGAGGATAATATCAGAAATATGGCTTCTCAATTGCCTAATCACAAAAGTTACGTAAGGGTCTGGCCTTCCCCATAGTCCAAAATAGCCATTTGTCCTTGTACTGTAGTCAAATATGGCTACCCAAGGGAACCAGATGTGCACCAAAATAAAAAAAAACATAATAAAGCCTTTTTCCCACTCTAGTACTAGGCATCAAATAGCACAGCATGCTGGCTTACCACAGCACTGTCCTGGTTGTCATTAAGCTCTGAAAGCTTGGTGCTGGATTTCTGCCGTTTTGGTTTATTCCTTTCACTAAGATATCCAGAGCTGTTGTCTTGTAACTTTTCTACTTCTTGAGCAGCTAGAATACAGTCTTCAAGATTGCTGAATCCAGAGGGAATGTTTTCTTTGTTGACGACTTCCCTAAAAAGGAAAAGGGACATTACCAGATGTTGTTTAAAAGACTCTCCCACTACATTTATAGTAGCAATAGAGAAATGCATCATGCTGACTGGTGCAGTTCTGGCAACATCTTCTATACCCTACAAAACCAGTCTCTCTGGTTCTTCCTACTGCAACAAACACTACACACTGTGCAGCTACTGAGGAGTGAAAGCCAGGTGTATACACCTCAGGTAAGAATGCTGTGGAGATCAATCTTTGGGACTTGATTCACTTCCCACTAAAGCCAATGCAGAGAATCCCATTCACTTCACAAAGAAGCTGGACTAGCTCCTGGCTGTCTGTGGTATTTTTGTAGAGAACACGTAGCGTATTTTCCTTTGAGACACGTGCTTTTAATTTGGAAAAGTGATTCACAGCCACAGTCCAAGGATCTCCTTTGGTGCATGACACTGCATAATCAGCCCTCTTACTCATCTTCTCAAAAGTAAGTTCAGGACCGTGGTGCTTTAGCCAAATGCTTGACTTCCTATTTGGGAATTACACAGAGAGAAAAGGGAATGTATCTCTGCAATGGCAACACAACTGCCAGGACAGAAAACTGTCCTGTTACGTTGGGAAGTGAATGGGACAGCTAGCTTTAAGTCATCAGCTGGAGGCTAAAGGCAGGCTGCTTACACTTCAACATCGGACCATTGTGGAACATTGGCTAACTGCTGTATGTGCAGCTGCCTTATATAATGCTGTGTAATTCCAAAATCTGCTTTCACAGACAGCAAGAGAATTTATCTAGATTTGCACTGATGTGACAAGAAATCAGTTATCTGTAGTATCTGGATGGTGCAGGATAAATTTTTCAGATCAAAAACAAAGCCAGGAAGTTTCAGTGACCGTGTAAATCACAAATCTCTAGGTTTTGTTGGTGGAAGAGATACAAAGACATTTTACAGATCTATGATTGAACTTCTAAGATAACATATTTGCCTTTGTGGTGGTTTCTACAACCCCCTAAGCAAACCAATAGCATGTAGATCATATAGTCTGCAAAGCTTGGTAGTTCGTGTGTGTGTTCTTGCAATAAAACACTCTTCCCATGTAAATCCCATCTTGTGACATTACAAATCCTCTTGTATTCCAGCACAAGGCAAGGCAATTGACAAATTGTCAATAAAAACAAGAACAGAAAGGTCTTCTTAAAGGCATAACCAGTTTTGATAATTCACCCAAAGGAGTTCCAGAAATCTGACCTAAAGGAACCAGAGAACAGAATTTGAACCCTAGCCAGCTTTCAGAACTTCCAATGTACTTTAAATCCTTGGCTACAGCTTTACAAAGCAAACCTGAACAACTATGTCAATGCTGTCTAAAGGCAGCCTTGTAACACAATGTTGAAAAAAAAAAAGCCCTGCAGTACTATATGCTTCCAAACACGTACACTAGCCAGTCTCTGACCTACTTACCTGAGGAGCCTGTCAGCAGGGCTACTGAACAAGAAAAACTACTTCAGAGTTGCTGCCAAATGCTTTGGTGACTTGCAAGCACTAATTTTCCAGTCAGTCCATCTTCACAGCATATTTTCAGTCACTATGGAAATGGCTTTCTATTTTGCAATTGGGGATTTTTTCACGGCAGTAGCATTGACAGATTTTGGGAAATGGCATGGCTGCAATATTAGCACCAGATCAATGTCGATGGTCATGCACCTGTATACAAGTGGCTTCATCTATGAAGGTGCAGATCAAACAGGACTCAGGGAACACAGCACCCCCAAAAAAGCCCCAAGAGACTAGATGTTTATTTTGGAATCTAGCTTGAAAGCCCAGCAAATCCAATACCACAGCCAGGTACATGCGTTCTTTACAATAACTAGTAAAGCTAGATGTATGAGCACTGATTAGATGATGGCCTTGCAAAGTTCCTCAAAGATAGTTAAACTTTGGGCAAGTGTTAAGGCCATGGTGGTAGTATTTTTCCTACACAATATATGCAACATGTAGAGGAGTATGAAAGGAAAAATAGGTATTACTTTTAATCTTTGACAGGTATTTAATGAAATTCACTACTAAATCATGTTGAAGCTTTGTGTAAAAAGGCAGGTAAAAATTCTTGAATTCTAGTTACTAAAAAGGAAGAGTTTTCTATTTTCAGACAAACTCCTAGGTCTCCTCAATAAATCCAAACATACAAAAGGGAAACTTGATATCATTTTTTAAGGCATTCTGAATTCAGAAAAGCAACCCAATATTTTTACCTAAAGAAAGTTCCTGGCAATAGGGCCAACTGCTTGGAAGTTTCCATGAAAGCAACAAATTCTGTACTTAAAAAATTCTGAACATTTCAATTCAGTACTCTGCCATACTGTGTAAAAAATTACTTCTGATAAGCTCCACATTTCCCCGCTCTAACTCATGCAATGAAGTTCTGCATAGGCACTGCAGTCTGCTCTGCACTTTCAACTCAGTGCATTTCATAACAGAACTAAGCATTGCTCCGATGAGGGGACATGACTAAGGTACACTTAATCAAATATACTTTCGAAAAAAAAAAAAAAAGAAATCAGGCTCGTACATGTCTCTGTTTCTCCGGGCTTCCTCCTGCTCTTTGTGGTGTCGCCTCCTCTGCCTGGCAGACACATTAGAAGAGGCTGAAGATGTTCCCGATTCAGAGTCCTCTGAACTCTGGCCGCCTGAGCCATGAACATCAAAGAGATGCTGCTCCACGGCGGAGCGGATTGTCTTCTCTAAATACCTGTCAAGCCGAAAAATAAGGTCAATTGAGCTCAAAGACTTTGTGGAGCTCCCTCTCTTGAACAACAAATAAAGCAAGGGTGTCCAAGGGTTATGTTTTATTACGATGGCAAGGCAGCATAAACTGTCCCAGCGCTGTGACATCTGCAAAGAACTGAGCCAAAATCTTCAGCTATGCTGATGTTCAGGTCTCAAAAAAGCTGAGCTTTCTCAAGTCATCTTGCTCTTTTTTAGTTCTAAGGATGTTTGAACCTCCAGTAAAACAGCTAATTTTACTTCCTGCAACTACGGACATTGCTGCCTAAACTTCACCCTCCGCTTTAACAGTCCCTGCCCTGACAAAATTGTGTTTGTTACCCGGCCATGCTGACACCAGGCACAGCAATCCAAGCAGTGACACTCTGCTGCAACCAAAGCTCACTAAGGCAATGGATCACCTGCAAGAAAGTGATTCACTGCTGTCTCACATGGGCATGAGAAAATGCAAGCCATATCTCACTACAAACTTCTCCTGCGGTCAGCGACCGAGCATGGATTTGGTTCTGGAGTTGACACTTGTGCCACGAATGCACCCACAGCTGCCCCTGACTCACTCTGGTATGAGATCCCCATCATGCCTACTGGCACTAAGAGTCACAGTGAGGGAGGCTCTGCAGTTCCATCAGCTACAGATGTGAGACAATACAACCAAATCTCCTTCATTTTGATGCTGACAATTTCTTATAAGTTTTCTTCCTTCTTTCCTTAATCAGAGGAAGATTTAATGTGTAAAATCTATTTGATTTTCTTTTATGTTTAAGAGATGACTTAGAAACACATTATTTGTACATCCTCATCCCCGTTTCTTGCAATGCTTCAAGTAGTCTGATGAAGAACAAGTTTTTCAAACATATCTCTATAAAGTCTGTATAAAGCTTCTAATACTTTCTCCATAATTAAAAGAGTTGTTTGAGGGATTTGCTGCTTGATTTTTGGCTAAGTAGCTATGAGTATGGGAACATGTACTTGGGCTGACTTCTTCAGAGGCTGTTGCTAAGCTGCTATAGTTGAAAGTCTACTGAGACTGCAGTTCCAAAAAATTCAAAAGATCTTAGCAGCTGCAAAAATCCACATGGTTTAACTTGTCAAGTGTGTCTGTGTTTCATATATTGACAGGAATGAGTTCTGCAAACCTATCAGCCACTGGGAATTTCCATCCCCAGCAAGAGAGCCAACTTGTTAGCTCTGCTGCTCCCAGTGATAGTAGTTGGGTCAAGCCCTGTCCTCTGCTGGGATGCAACAGGGTGCAAACAAGAGCAAGAGGATGACACAGTGTGAGTGGCTTCTTTAAAATATGCAAGTCTACTTAAATATGCAAGTCTGTTAACCAAAATATTGCAGGTACATGGCAAGGAAAGAACCAAAGGCCTAAGAGTTCTTCAGAAGGAAGTGATTTATTACCATTGCAGATGCTTTGGTTTGGGAAACATGAATCTTTTTTTTTTTTTTTTTATTGTGTAAGAACAACCCTTAAAAAAAAGAAATCAAAGAATAACCAGCAATACTTTAAAGAGCTCCAATATATATTAAAAAAAAAAAGGTAGATACAAAATTGTAAAAGAGACACTTACTCTCCTGTAGCAGGAATATTACTACTGACTTGTGATACGTGGGCACTGTGTAAAAGAAAACAAGAGAAGAAAATTAGACCTAATTATCACAATAGGGTCTTAAAAATCTTTGTTCTTTGCAGCACTGACATTTAAAGGTCTGATCTATCTCAACAACAATTGAATGTGCATACCACAAATTCTCCCTTTAGGGAATTTTCCCTCGTACAGTGACACAATGCATTTTTACAATGCCAATATCCTCAAGAATCAATTTTCCTGTCATTCCCCTGCAGTAGGCTAAGGTCTAACAGAAAGTATTTCAACTTCAGCACCTTGCAGGGTTTTTTTCATTTCTTCTGAGCCTTCTGCCACTGCAGGTTGTTTCAGTCTCATCAGAAAAGTCCTTACCTTCTGAGGACAACTAGAAAATATATACACTGTGAAAGGGGACTCAATATTTAAATATTAATGGTGGACAAAGGCAAAATACAAGCTTCACCCAGTTCCTTCTCCTGCTGTTCTCTGATGTTAATTTTCCTTGCTCTACATTTTAAAAAAGAAAATGTACACCCTCTTCTTTCTCCTCTTCCTTCAGTCTGTTTTCAGGCTCAGGAAGAGCTGACGTGACTGTAGGTGTCATTGCTTGCTGTTTAAAGCTTTTCTAAACAAGCTGACGTGCCACCTCACACTGCTGTTACTGCTTCCCTCCCTCTGCACAGGGCCAGGTTCATCCTGGCTGAGCTGAGTCCCATTCTGCTCCTTCTTCCCCTACACTGACTCAGCTAAGGTGACACTGCCTCTTCATCCCTCCTGTGACCTTTATTAAGTCAAGTAAGTTATAGGGCTATAGGTTTCATTTGGATTTATCCCTGCATCAGCAGAGGGATTAGCCATATGACTGGCTAATATATCCCAATAAAATAGCATTGTATGGCCAGGGTACAAGACAGGTTGTATGCAAGGCTTGTTTTCTGCCAACACAGCCATGCATTGCCTTCAGGCTTTACCACTTTCTCACAAACCACTTCAATGCAGAAGAACCATCAATGTCTGACTTACCTTAGCTAACCAAAGGTTCCCTCTCAGCTCCCCTAGAGTTTTGTGCACTTCACTGTACAGATCTACTGCTAGCTAAGAAGCTGCAGCACTCTCAGGTGATAACCACTCTGCATCATTGCTGGGTTTCAGTGCCACAGGATGAGAGGGTAAACAAGGGGTCACTATAGCCAGTTTAACCAAACCAACAGAACAGTCTCTTGGAGTGAAGGAAAAACTCTACAAACACCAATCTGCAACTCAGAGTTGCAATATGCTGCAGCTTCCTTCAGCTGTGCCAGTGCATTCACCCTGGTGTGGGTAAACCAGGGTGTCCTAACCACACATGCATCCCTTCCAGTCCCAGCTTCACCAAATGCTCATCTGCAGACCAGGAACAGGACCCCAGAGTGGCACACAGTGAAAGCAGTCACAAATTTACCAGTATATCCCATATCACTCACACAGCACCTGAGCAGCTGTGTCATTCAGATGATTTCATGAACACAAGACATGCAAGCAAGTATTACTGTGCTTATTACAGACATGCAATCTGGGTATAGGAAAAAATAACTTGCAACATCCCCCTCCTCCCACATACAACATCTTGACTATTGACTACTGGATGGCTTTGCAATTTGAAATGCACATTTCAAGAACCTCACTTGCTTTTCAGTCTACTAACATAAATTCTTTGGCCTCTTCCCAGCCCAAACCTATTTTTTAAGATCTGGCCTCCCATGGGAAATGGATTACCAAGTAAGATGTTAGTGTGGCTGGCTAAGCCACATTGTAAGACACAACCCATGCACTAGCTACTGCTCCTACATGTGTTGGGGTAAGTTAATATTGTATTAACTTTCTATAATATTTACATGCAATCCATACTGGATGGGGCTGTCTTTTATAGCACACCATCTCTGTTTTCATGTCAGGAAAGTAGTACTGGAGGGGGAGATAGGATTGTTTGGATCCTAGGGGTTTTTTTCAAGTATTTTTACGATGTAGGTGTACCTACCCAACAGACAAGATGGCAGATCTCAGAAAACAGCTGTTCCCTCTATTTCCAACAAGAGTAATCTGCAAAAATGCAAACTCCTCTTTCACCTAAACTTAACAAAAAGGTAGATGCTGTGTGTGAGTAAAACCTCACACTGTTAACTCTGTCTCCAGTGCTCAAGGCTGACAGTCACTATGTGCAAACCGCTCACATTATTACTGAAATTACATCAGCTTCTTTACATAAAAAGTGGTAAAACAAAGCTTGGTAATTCATCATGACACATATTATATAACCATATAAGACCCTGAAGATCACCATGTCCAACTGTCGGTCCAACACCACCATGCCAACTAAACCATGTCCTGAAGTGCCATGTCCACATGCTTTTTGAATGCCTCCAGGGATCGTGACTCCACTACTATCCTGGGCAGGCAGTTCCAATGCCTGATCACTCTTTCAGTAAAAGTTTTATTCCTAATATCCAGTGTAAACCTCCCCTAGCACAACTTGAGGTCACATCTGCAAAATAATTACTTTGTGTTACCTAGAAAAGTGCAGCCTGGACAATATATATTCTGTCAGAGAGCCACTAATGTAGAGATCAAATATCCTTAGGATGTTGGTGTACCTTTAGATTATCTTTATTATTGTTGGTTATTTACTAACAAATAACAAGGAGGTATGTATACAACCACATGCCTGAGCAGACTACTGCAAAATGAAGCTCTGATACTTCGATTTTATTATATTTCCCTTCTAAATACTGCTTTTTTGTACACTGAATATAACTTTATTCTCAGGCCTGTGTCATTTTAATGTTTCTTTATTAGCCCCCTCTCAATAAGATGGAGATTTTAAATAAGTTTTTCCAGATACACTGAATTTCTTTTAATTCCACAACTGGTAGCCTACCTTGCTATTTTGTTTTGAAGCTTAATTTAAAGGCATTGCTAAATGGCTTGATTTACATCAACCTTTTTACATCAAGGAAGTTCACACCCTGAAAAAAACAGCAGAGGAGAGAGAGTCACACAGTGGCTTTAGGATGCGAGCCTGCCCAGCGACCGAGCAGGAGGTGTTCGAGTGCCTTAGGAAACTTGGGGAAAGGCACAGCCCTCTTGAGGATTTCACAGCCCAGAAGAGCAACCAGGCAGGCAGGCAGGGTGTATGCACCCCGTGGGGTTTTCCAAACTTCTTGGGTGGCCAAAGAAGCTCTGCTGGTGGATTCATGCTTCACGGAGCAGGCGAGGTGAGCCGCGCACTCTTGGCAAGGCTGCCTGTGGAAGCAGCTGCCTGAACCATCCAGCCAACACCAACTCCTGGGCTGCTTTGGTTAATTATTTTCTCCTCATGTCTGCTCCGTTTCACTGATACGTATGGTCAATTATCTTTATTTAATTATGCAGCTGCTGCAAAGCACGCTGAGAAATAGCGACTTTTGATAGAAATGAAAGGCTCTCCTCAGGTGACAGGGAATAGCAGGAGAGTTTCCCAGTGCCAGGGACTTTTTTACCTTCAGAGATCCAGCCACAAAACCTGCATCAAGGCATTCAGCTGTTTCAAGCACTATAAACTTTTGAACTGGCTTCTTATGACCCTAATGGTTTCCATTTTGTGAAGTTTGACCTCTAGCACTTCCCAATGTTGTCTAACTTGTTTACTTCTAGTCACTTTCCAAGGTGCCCCATCAGCTCTGGATGTCTTGCTTCACACAAAAGGTCAATTCCTTACTGCATTACCTCTTCTCCCATTCTGTTTCAACTTTAAGTATGAGAGGGTGGTCATAACTTTGCTTAACAGTAACATTAAATCTCCCCTGCACCCCAAATTAGAGTTTTGTAGGCTTAAACAATATGCACCAGAGTGAGAATTACCTCATGCAATAGGTGCACCCTATTGGGTCTGTACTGAGCATCATAGGGCAGCAGGCAAATTACTGAGTTGGATATGAAACCCTTCTTCTGTTTCATTTTGTTTTGTTTCCTCCATTCAAGGCACTACAGAGCATAATGTATTAACATCCAGGTATTAAAAGAGCAAAATAAAAACACCAACCGGAGCAAATTGACCTACTGGCACAGTATTTCCCAGATTGGGTTTTCCTTTATATGAAGTTAGTGAATTAATTTCTGACCATACTTAATGGCCTAAATCATAAGTTATACTTGCAGTCGGGAACTAGGGCCACTCATTGCTGAGATTTAGTTACAATTCATCTGCTTCATTCAGAAAGCAAATATATTTCTCCTCATTTCTGTTTTTTTTAAGGAACCAAACATCAGTAGATGCAAAAGCTTTTTAACATTTTGCTATTCCAGCAAAGTAGAGGATGTTTGAATGGCTTTTATATTTCAGATAGAAAATTTATGGAGTCCTCCTGAACATATTATTCCAACCTGTGACCTAGAAAAATCCTTTTTCATAGGTATTTACATAGTCCAGTCACTGTCCACTCTCCACAACTGTTGCACACTGTGGCATGCAATACTGCAGACTTGCATAGGATCTATTCTAAGGCAACTACTTCATTTGACAAACATTCCTCAGAGCTAAAGATTATGTCTGCATATAAAATGTGAAAACAATGAGTGTTAAAACAGAGATGTGCTCTTTGTTACTGGGGTATCTCATCACACAGAGGACACATTTTCAAAGTTTTTTCAGCACTTTCGCAATCTTAGATCCAATTATTTTGCCTTTAAATGCAGTACATTATATTTGACTCTACCTTCTTGCTATGTAGAATACTAACCCCATGTCTTGTTTTCTTCAGTATTCCTGCTGGTTTTCCCCTGGCCCTGGCATCACCCTTAGTGGTGGCTGCACACTGACACCTACTGCTTGGAGCAAAGAGAACCCTGAAGGGGATTTCCTACATGCCACTCCATTTAGCTTGATGAATTGTGATGGCTGGGTCTGTGCAGGTTTCTCTGCAGAGGAGGGAGATGCTCCTCGGGGGGCACCAGACCTGCACAGTAGTTGGATTCTGGGATCAGGTGTACCCAGCAGCTTGGTGTCCACCTTCTGCCACTGCTGATGTGATGCAGGACATTAATGTACATCACAGAATGCTTTGTAACAGGGCTCAACATTCCTGTGGGCCTTAGAACATTTTATGACATGTCCGAACCAGTGGAAAGGCCACCAAGCTAATTTCTGAGCAAGCACCAAATCTGAAACAAGATTTTTCCAGTTTCTTCAGGAAAATGACCTGAGCACAGAGTAAAACATGTTTCCTGATATCCCGCAGGTTAAGAGTACCTGACCTGCATTATAGAAAAAGTGTTGTCTCAAGTAACAAATGCTAAAATGAGAAACAATCAGCTGTACTGAATACTGCCAACAGGGTATTAACACTTCAAAAGAATAGATGTACTAAAACAGGGGAAACTGCCCAATGTCTTGCCATGCATTCATGGAAACCTAATGCAATTTTCTGGCATTGCTTGTGATACCAGCTCTTGTCCCAGGTTCATTTTAATGTTCTACATGTTAACATGGAAGCTCCACACTAAAAGGCTTTTGCTTTTTTTTTTTTTTTTTGTAATACCATTCTGGCTCATTTCAGGATGTACTCATCAGGAAAACTTCTCTGAAACCACCTACAAGACTAATGCCAAATCTATATGAATATAGAATATATGCCAGCACAAAGCATGCCTACAGATTTCCTGTCTTCTAAAAACTCATACACACGTTGAGAGGAAGTGTTCTTGGAGGGGATTGGTGTTGCCAGATGCTGCTTCATCACCTGAAACAGCACACTGTTTCTCAGTACTGATTTCTCAGTACAGCTGCCATTCCGTTGTACTACAGAATTACACAAGGAGCAGCACTACACATTTTTTAACCACCTCAACTCCCTTTACAACAAGGTTCCATTACAAAAGGTTCTGGAACATAAATGCCCTTCAGGCATTAGTCTCTGGAAAGATCAATCACTCAGTAAGGTTTTCCTCTTCTTTTAACAGTGCAGAAATCTCCTTGTTTGGTATTGAGCACAGCTGAGTCAACAAATTGTCTTCCAAGGAGTACAGAGGGGGAGAAGATAACCCTGGTCAGAAGCAAGTGAATGGATTCAAACCCCAGATCTCACAGTCTGGTCAAGCCCACCTCACCCTTGCAATGCCCAACAAAAGAGAGGTCCAACTACAACATTTCTAATTTTCTGCCCAAATTTATTTGTAGCCTGATTGTAGACATTTCCTCTTGCAACAGTATTGATACATAACATTAAAAAAAATCCTTACCCTCTTTCTAAAAATCAAGGGAATATGTGTACTTTGGTTCATTTTTTATGGTAAATAAGCCTTGCTTGTTCTTTTCTCCATCTGCCCACTTATTTAATTGTCTTCACAAATCTATTGTCATTTGAAGGTGAGCTACTGAAGCTGTATGAGGCCTCATCTCACTCTTACACAAGGGCATCCATTACTTCCTCTAAGTGTACTAAAAATATTACACTTTATATATCCACTGTCATGTAAATACTTCAACTTGAATACTTTCAACTCATGCCTCCCTTCTATCCTTCCACACACAAATGTCCATGTCTTTTTTTTTTTTTTCCCTTGGAATTCCAAATGTGAGGAACTCATCCTTCATGTCCTGGATATTCATTATTCATCTTGAGATGTATGGGTTTATTACACAAGTTATTAGCTTTCATCCTATATTTTATATTCCATGCTTATCATTATATCTCCATCATTCTACATCTTATCTCACTGTCACATATTTTCTCCCAAAGGACACTATCATCCCATTCACACCTCCTAACTTTCTGCTATAAGCCAAATTAATTATCGTGATTCTACTCTATTATGACAGTGGCTATTACAGAAAAAAGGTTCATTACATTAAGAAGCTTCACTAGTAATGTCCTTCCTCTCCTACCAGGGCCTCACCCTCTCCCTATCCATCTTTAAGCTCTGTACTAATGCCAGTTTTTTTTCTAAACAGGTGGCATGATATAAAGCACTTTATTAACATCAGACAGATTATATACTTTATAGACAGATTATATACATCAGACAGGTAATATACTTTTTCTTTCTCTCTCTGGAAAGTCTTATAAAAATGATTTGGTTCTACAGGTATCACTTCTCTTGACAAACTGTCACATTTTGCTTCATTTAAGACTCTTATACCATTTATGATTGCTTATTCTCCTACAAAGTAGGGGTGGTGGTTAATTCTATACTTGGTCACCAACCTTCCCAAAGTCTAAAGAATAAAAAGCCCCAAACAAGTTCAAAAGCCTAAATCAGCTCCATTCGCCTTACTTTTAAAAATAACATCCAGGGAAAAGTGTCCATTGCTTGTTGACATGGTATAGAATCCAGTCTCTGGTTTGATCCTACCCAGACTGGTTTATGGTGAGACAAAATGCTCCTTCAGCTTGGTAAAAGCAAAGTATTATGCAGTGTTCAGAAGTTAAAGAGCTCTTGTTCCCATTTAATTAATTTGTTGCACAATTATCTACATGGCACTACTGTACAAATGCAGCAGCAAATGTTCTGTACATACACATCCATAACTCACTTGAAGGATTGCTTGAAGAGTATTTCAAACTATTCAAGTGTGGCTGGTAGAAATACAAATAACTTTGACCATCAGAAAGGCTGACACTGTCTCCCCTTCCTCTTCCATGGTGTGAAATGCAATTCTTATGCATTTCATGCATAGATCTGGGGCAAAAAATAGGGCATTCAAAGCTGGACAGACAAAACTGGCCACCCATTCAAGTTCTCAGTTGTTGAAGCTCCATGAATTGCCCAGCCAGCACCAGATCTCCAGCCAAAATAACTGCACTTGGCAGCTGACCTCAGGACTACACATTTCTGATGTGTGATAAACAGCAGCAAGACTTACAGGTTGTTAGCTTTGTTTACAAGTAATTATGTCTCAGCAGTGTTACAAAAGATGCAAGCTTGGCATGAAGCCTTATGACACAAGGTGTGCTGCTCCCACTAGCTATTTCTTCACTTTCCAACTATGTGTTTATTCCTGACCGTTCCCTTCCTGTTTGCACGATATATTCCCACTGAAAGCCACCCCTTCATTCTAGTAGATGTGCCCCATCCTAATATGCCCACATTTCCATTTAAAATTTCCAAACCCGTGCCCTTCTTCTTAGAAATGTCCTGCTTTGATACAGTTTCCTCCCTATCTCCTTGGCAATCCTGAGAAGGTTAGCTGAAGATGAACTTCCTGGATCATTTTTCTGTGATCTGGTAAAGGGTAAGCAGTAAGACAGGTGGAAATGTAATGAAAGCCTACAATCATTTGAAGGTCACATCTAGCCAGAAAGAAAAAGACAGAGGGGGACTGTTTTCAATGGAGAGACAGGGTGAGGATTTAACTCGGGAAGGCTTGTGACCTGGGAATGTATGTGGCTACAAAGCAATCTTCCCAAAGGAAAAGGCAGAACCTCCTTGGACAGTTGGGAGCCTTTGAAGCACAGACTAGGCAACATCTGCACAAATACACTTTAGGGAATGATGATGAAGCAACAGGAAGGCAGACAAGACCATGCAACAAGACTAGACCGTGGACACTTATCATAGAATCATAGAATGGTTTGGGTAGGAAGGGACCTTAAAGATCATCAAGATCCAGCCCCCCCTGCATGGGCAGGGACACCTCCCACTAGCCCAGGTTGCACAAGGCCTCATCCAGCCTGGTCTTGAACACTTCAAGGGATGGGGCACAACTTTCCTAGGCCACCTACTCCAGTGTCTTAGCATCCTCATGGTGAAGAACTTTTTCCTAATATCTAACCTAAATCTGCCCTCTTTCAGTTTAAAACCATGATCCCTTGTCCTGTCACTACCCTCCCTGATAAAAGGTCCCTCCCCAGCTTTCCTGTAGCCCCTTCAGATACTGGAAGGATGCTTTAAGGTCTCCCCAGAGCCTTCTCTTCTCCAGGCTGAATAGCCCAAACTCTCTCAGCTGCCTTCATAGCAGAGGTCCTCCCTCCCAAAGAGCCATTTGATGATCTTTGTGGCCCTTCTCTGGACCCTTTCCCACAGGTCTGTATCTTTCCTGTGCTGGGGACTCCAAAGCTGTACGCAGTATTCCAGGTGTGGTCTCACAAGAGCAGAGTAGAGGGGCAAACAGTTCACTGCCCCATATTTCTGAAGTTTTAATCCAAGTCTCCATATTAAGAATACATGTCAAATGTACTTTTTGTAGTTTATGTTAGAAAGTCTAAGAAAAAAAACAAAGCTACAAAGATAAACTGATTATATGAAAGAGAATTAATGAACTTAAGAGATCATTTCAAGAATTCCAAATATTACTGCGCTCACAAAAAGCACCACAGGGATTTCTTCTTATTTGTTTAAACTCCACAAAGATCAAATAACCCAATTATAATATCTGGCCCTTTCTCCTCTGCAGCCCTTCACTGTTAATTGCCCTGGCTCCTGTTCTTCCATTAAGTATAAATGAAAGCACTGGAACTGAGCCTGCTACTGAAGAAGCAGGGCAAACTTTCACTGATGTCAACAGAATTAGGCCACTTTTACAAGCAGTGACTTTGTCTTCCAGCTGGCAAAACAAGAAATTCAGTTTGTTCAAATGCAGCACAAAAGCCATCCCCCCCAGGAAGGCATGCTGGGGGCCCAGGCACTTTCCTGCTTTTCTGGGCTGCAGTGGAGGAGAGGTTGCTGTATGGGCTGCTGACTCACCAGCTGGTTCCTGGGTTGTTTCTGAGCAGCACACACTGCCAGTTTCTTCAAGCTTTCCTTCAAAAATCTCTCCTGCACCCACAGATTATAAACTACTCATGATGGGCATCTAAACTCCCTAATGAACTGAGGAAAATAGGAAACAAATGTCCATCTTCTATTTAAGGATTTACAAGACTTGCATTAAACCCTCGGCCTCATCTCTAAATACAAAAAAAACCTCAACAAAGTTGGTACCTCTGAAGACTCATCACACTTCATGGCACGAGCTCAGCAATCTTAACATTCATCTTCATTTTGATTACAGTCTGTTAAACATTTCTAGCATTACTTCCCACATGCAATTCCAATAGCAAGTCAATCCCATGTAGACAAATAAAATACTTGAATAAATACCTCACATAGAAGGGTGACATAGGCCGCTCGTCTTCTTGGGAGCTGAAAACAAAACATAATTTTTAAAGTTAGTATTTGCAGTTCATTTACAGCAAGATAATTGGTCTTAGAAAGCAGAGATAACAAAAGTGAAACAGTACACTTCTTATAAAGAGGTAAGGCTTTAGTCTGTTTTGTCCTCTGTTTGTACTATTGGAAGAGAGGCATAAGTTACATTCCTTAAATCCTGAGAATCCAACTAATTTCTCAGTGTCCAGAAACATGGTGTAACAGATCCCCTGCTAGACAGCCAGGAGTCACTCCAGCTCTGCACAAGTGCAAAGACTATTCCCATAGCAACAATAATGTATTTTGCCAGCAAAACTGTCAGAGCCTTTTGTTTTCTGCTGGTCCAGAATTAAACAACCTGCCTATTAAAGCAGAAGTTAGGAAAGAAACCAGAATGACAACCTGAGAAACCAAAGAAACGGCCATGGGCGTATGCACGAGGTTAAAATTTCCTCTGTTTCATTGCTCCTGTGGAAAGCTGATTTGACTATGTTGAAATCTCCCCAGGTTTGAGATCAGGGGCTGCTTGTGGATTGTATGGAGCTTCCCTGACAAAATGGTGTTTCAGTGGTCAACTGACCTGGCACAAACATAACTACATGGTATGTGGCTGACCAGTTGTGTGAACCACCTCATCATGCCTGTGCTGGCACAAGTTTATGAGCATCTGAAGCTTAAAGGTGTGGTGGTCAGTCAGTTTAAGACCATGCTGCTATAAGAAGGGGTTCAAATGAATCTCACTAAGTCCTTCCAACCTGATAAATGGTTGGCCTTGCAGGTCATTTAAGCCTTGTAATTCTCTAGAGCAGGACATTTGCCTTCCTCCAAGCATGCAGGAAAGGCCATCAAGGCTCATTAGTCCCCAGAGGACTTTTAATTTGGTCTGCTGAGGAGTACATCACATTTGACAGAAAGGCAGAGAAGACAAGAAGGTATATAAATTACTTTTAACAAAAGCAGAAAGGATAATATTGCACAGGTGCTGGAAACCAAGAACTTCTCTCCTGCTTTCCTGCTGTTCCAGGAGCCAGGGACTGAGCAAACTCAAATCACCTGGGTGGGTTTTATCACACCAACACCCCAACCAAATTCAACAGGGATCTGAAGTAGATCAAGCCTCAAAAACATTTGAAAACTCAGTCTGAGTGAATTAACCTCATGTATTTTGATGGGCCATGAAGGCAGCAGAGGGCTAGAGCACCTTTTGTACAAAGACACACTGAGAGCATTAGAGTTGTTCCATCCAGGAAAAAGACGACTCTGTGGAGACCTTAGAGCAGCCTTCCAGTGCCTGAAAGGGCTACAGCAAAGCTGGAGAGGGATTCTTTGCAAGGACATGTAGTGACAGGACTAGGCATAATGCCTTTAAACTGGAAGAGGGTAGATTTAGGTTAGACATTAGGAAGAAGTTCTCCACTATGAGGGTGGTGAAACACTGGAGCTGATTGCCTGGAGTTATTGTGGATGCCTCCTCCTCCCTGGTAGTGTTCAAGGCCAGGTTGGATGGGGCTTGGAGCAATCTGGTCTAGTGGGAGGAGTGCCTGTCTACTGCAAGAGGGTTGGAACCAGATGATCTTTAAGATCCTTTCCAAGCCAAACCATTCTATGATTCTCGCTACTGGTTTATAAAGGCTTTTCTAAGCACAGAATAAAGGGGAAAGCAACACCTTCATGGGTTTTGTAGCTAGGAGATCAAATACTCACAGGTACCTTTTGAAGTTTCCACCTGGGACAGCAGGAAGCTCCCTCAGCAGTCTGTGCTGAGACTGTCCTGCAGCCAGGTGAGCACTCTGCTCTCACACAGTCTATCTCCAGAGGCAGATTTTGTTGTGGCTTGTTTTGAACCCAGCGGTGTTATAACAGAGCCACAAATACCACTGAATGCCAAATTCATCTGGGGGGTGGGCAGGCAAGATAACAAGGGAGGAGGCAGGATGCAAGGGACTCACAAAAGCCAGGAAGGTAGGCAGGCAGACAGAGAGATTAGCAAGCCAGTGTGCCAGAAAAAAACTGCAGAGCTTTAATTCTTTATAATTTCGACCCCCAACTACAGCACCCAGAAATTCAGAGACAACTACAGACATCTATAGAAAAGACCTTCCAGCACACAGTGTGGGATGCCCAAAATCAAGGGTAACACAAAAGATAACAGATTAGAAGGAAGAGAAGCTGCTTCCGAAATAGGCACAGTCTGCCAAAATTCACATTGCCTCTGTACTGCAGCAGTAGCTGGACAGTTTTCAGCAGTTCTCTAAGAAAACTGGGGAACACAACTGCTACTGGAACCTTTGCTGCTGCTTTCACAAGCCCCTCTCCAGCTGTTTGAGCAAGATACAACAACTTTCAACAAGACAAGAGGGCATGGACTTAAGTTGTGCCAGGGGAAGTTTAGGTTGGATATTAGAAAGAATTTCTTTACAGAGAGGGTGATCAGACATTGGAATGGGCTGCCCAGGGAAGTAGTGGATTCTCCGTCCCTGGAGATATTTAAAAAGAGACTGGATGTGGCACTCAGTGCCATGGTCTAGCACCGCAGCGATGGGTCAAGGGTTGGACTTGATGATCTCTGAGGTCCCTTCCAACCCAGCCAATTCTATGATTCTATGATCTGGGGCCAGCACTGAGGCAGACCCCACTACTACAAACTGCTATGGATTTGAGACAGTGTAGAAAAAGTGGAGGGAAATATGGAAGTGCACATTATTGCCCTTCCCAGACAACAAAGGCATGGGTGAGCTGTACCTCTGCCAGGTACAGGCTCCCTTCCCTAACAGCATGCAGTCTGTCAGCTTGCATGCATAGGTTCTCTTTTTATTTAGCATTTATAGAACATTTTTCTAAAGTATAAAGAAGCTACTTTAAACTATGAAAGCTGATGGTAACTTTTTTGCCATGTTCAGATCATGACATTAATGGCTGTACTTGTAATCACAATGCAAAGAAGTTCCAGTGTTGAACACAAAACACAAAAAATGTTTTCTCATGTAAAGTTCAGAGCACCATCAAGACTTCTGTGTATCAATGCAGCTTCAAATGACAACAACAAATCTCCTTTGTGTACAGGTGGCAGTTGCCAAAGCTACACCAAACACACTTTCTTTCACATAATAAAAACACTTCCTCATCTTGGGGCTTGTAATTAACTTCTAAATCACAGAACCACAATGACAGTGGAAAAGCCCAAATAGCTTATATGCTCCCACTAGTTGCTATGGCAGACCAGATGGAAAAGCAGTATTTGACAAGGACTGTAGCATTTCCTTCCTTTTCTTCCACAGCAAGTAAACTGCTGGTCCACAAGCTCAAGAAAGTTTTACATCTGTACAAAAAAAACATTATCCACTCTTACAAAGTAACTAAGAAGCATTTAAAAACCAGTAGCTGGGAATGCAGAGAAAGAAGCTCTAGAGAGGTCAGAAACCAAGTGCCAGATTCATTTAGATCACCACATTGCAAAGTTTAAGTCAATAACAATGCCATACATAACCTCTCTTATCCAACAGTGCTTTATAACTTTATACATGCAGCACTGAACAACAGCTGCACCTGAAATGAAGAGGTCCAAGCTAATTAGTATGAAATTTACTCTTTTAGAAAACCAAAAATATCTTTTAACTTTAAAAAGATTTCCTGAATCTCAGTAAAGCACATTCTCCATTTCCCTTTTAATAATTAAAAACATATTCCAAACATCTTTCCATAATGTCATCAAGCCTAGTAAACTCATCTGTGAATGAATTTATGAACACATTTAGAGTAGCTATTCCACGTAATTCACAATTGCTCAAATTAGGCATGAGACCACCAAACCCTACTGCAATCACATAGCACATCAGGATTCTGTTTTGATTTAAAAGCTCCATGAAATAATTACACATCTTGTAAGGTAATAAAGTCATGTGCTTATACACAAGCACAGAACAGTTTAATGAAGAAATGAAAATTCTGTGGTTTAAACCTTTAAGACCTCATCACATGGTTTTGGATATAAAAGAGGCAGGCAAGCAAGAAAAATGTGCAAGATATGAATCATAACAGATCATCAGTTGATATTACACAATAAACAGGGTAGAAACTGCTTTGCACTGTCCATGCAGGATTATTTGTCACTGTCATGCTATGCTGACAAAACCCCAGCTGCTTACTTGTTTTAAAAACACCTTGTACTTTAGGTGTTTAATAGTAACTCGAGGAAGCCCTTTCTATTGTGAATCCTTTCAAAAGAAAATGCTAGAAGTCATGAAGGTAAGTATAACATCTAACTGGACTGTAGTTGGGGTGCAGAATTCCTCTTCAGTTAAAGGGATATAGAAAAGAAAGGAAAGCTTAATGCCTGGCACAGTCACCTGACAAACCAAGTCAGCTCTCCACAGTATGGAGGGCACTAACCATTCTCATGTCTATCTCTTATATAGTCTGAATTTCTACTTTGTCCAGTGACATTTAGCCATTAGGCAAGCAAGTTTTGTAGGAAATTAAGTATTGTTTTTTCTGTTTGGTGTTTTGTTTGTTTTTTGTTTTGTTTTTAATACCCTCAAGTTCTATCCAGATTTCCATATCCTTTACAGACAGAAAGCACTGAAGGGATGAAATAACTTTAAAAAAAAAAAAATTTATTCAGCTATCATTGCTTACCTGGCAAAGCAGGTGAGTGCAAAATACAGAAGTCTCTTTATTCTCAGATATTTACACAGTTCCCTTATGAGAAGGGATTAAGGACAAATGAATTGCTCTTTTATGCAATACTTGGGAAAGCAATTTCTCACACTCCTAAAGAACACCTAACTATCTGATCACTTCCTTCTCACCACAAACCAAAACAAATACCAGCCAAACTGAAAAAAACTTGTCTTAATTTTACAACCAAAGAAGTAATGTTGTTATGTTTGTGACCTCCACTGAGCTAACAAAAACGTTTGTCAGACTGGAAGGAATGCCAGAATTGCTCACCAGTTAGTTTAGCACATTTTAGGATTTTCAGGCACGTTTATTTTAGAACATTTATGCAATGCATCCTTTCTGTTTCTAAAGGAGGAAATAGGAAAGCTGGGGTAAAGTCTAACTGTTAAACAATAAATTACAGAACCACAGTTACTTGGTTTTGCCTCCCCCTTTTGCAACAGGAATGTTACAGGTTCACCAATCACACTCTAAAATATGCAATGATAGTTTTCCTTTTTAATGTCTCCCTTCAGAGAGAATAAGGGAGCTGCTGAGCTGAAGCTGGAAAATAAAAGCACTTAGATGGAGGGTTCCAAATTTATTTACATGAATATGGGATAACCCATATGGTATCACCCCAGGTCAGAGGGTACCTCAGGGCTCTTTCTTGTTTTATTTGCACTTAATTATCAGCAGTTCTTCTCTCCTGAATTGCTAGCACTAGACCCTCCACTGTAAAGGTACCTGTAAATCTGCTTTCCATCTATTTTGTCAAGTTAAGTCAGACATTTAGTCAAATTTTAAAAACACGGGATTTTTTTGTTGTTGGTTTTTTGTTTTGTTTTTTAACCATTATGAAAATGTACTTTGACTCAAGTGTCAACATTTTGCCCCAGAGATGAAGGGCCCAGGCACTGGCAGGGTCATGCTTCTCACAAGGTCATGTTTTCCTAATGCCTTGCCATAGGCTCTATTTGTTCTGACCTCAGAAGTCAGATAAAGAAATGGCTTGCTTTCTGTTCCACCACAGACATTCTGCACTTCAAAAGACATAATATTTTTTTCAGGCAATAAGATAGCAGCTTCTAATGTTTATTAATCAAACAAAAAGGCATTGAAAATTCAGTGGCTTCAAACTACTAACTATCAAAAGTAATACAGCTTTTAAGGGAAGAAAAAGGAAGACTAAATTTGGGTGACTTGCTCAGGCTTCAAAGTTATCTCCCTCTTATTTTCTTCTCACAATTTAGAATCATTGTGCCACCTTGGATTAACAGCCAGATCATTTTTGCAATTGCAGAAGATTTTAACAATATCATTTGTTTACTTATTCTCGCATTCTGCATTAACAACACTAAAACAGCTTCAACTAAAGCCTCAGTTTTGACGCCACAGTAGTGCTTTTTATTGAATATCATCTTATTCACAATTTTTTTCAGCACTTCATTACTTCTCCCAAGTCATTTCCCCACAGAAGTTATTTCAAGCCAGTGACAAATGCAAGATTGAAATGGCTCATGAAAATTTATTGCATACTTATTTTCTCAATAGAGTGATTTATTCATAGTTTGAGCCTCATGAAAGTGGGTAAAAGGTAATGTTTTGACAAATGAGAAATAGCAGGCAATATAAGTTTCTCCCTTCAAATAAAACAAGGATATTGAAGTATGTTATGCAAAAGAAAAAAGAATCATACCACCCTTGATGCCAAGAGCAACCACAAATTTAATCTAACATGATAACACCCTGGTGGTACAATGGTCATCATTAAAAGCCAGCACTTATCATTAATTGTTGAGCAATGCTACCCTTGCTCTATAGCTTTAATCAGAGGGGAGGGGAGGAGTGCACTATAAACTAACAGTCTTAAAGCAGCTATTTCCCTGTGAGAGTTATTTCCATGTAAACATTCACATTTCCCCTGAAGAGTAACTTCTATAGTCAAAACATTAAGAAGTTGTTTCAGCTATTTATCTCTACTCTTCACAATATACTGTTTCATACTGAAACCATAATTACCTGTGTAAGCTACTCACCAAATGAGCCACAGGTCAAAATACCAGGTGAACAACCCAACTGCTTTATTCTGAACTCACATACTCAAAAATGTATCTCCAATAATGTAGGCAGGGATGGAATGGTACTGGTTTAGATATTAATCTCCAAGGGATCATGCATCTTCCCCAAAGCTGTTTCTACAGCATTGTTTTTCCTAAAGGTTCCTCAGCTAAGTTATATAATGGATGTAACTGGGAAGCAATGACTCTAGGATGGCTGTAGAAAAGGACCTCTTTTAGTTCCCTATTAGCCTTCCAAAAGCATGAGCTTCTGTATCCTGTCAAGTGCAGCTACTTACAAGAGACCCAGCTGAAAGCAAAATGACAAAACAGAAAATTACCTTTATCCTGTCCCAAAACAGGACACCAGGCATTTAAAATGCCAATATTACTATTTCACAAAGACAAGCTGAGGTGAGTGTGAAGGATCACTCTCTTACACATCTGAGGAGCATGAGATATTTCTTGTGCCGAGTTCCTCAGCCAAGATTAAGGCACGAGGACCCAAGGCTAGAGTAAGAGCCTTTTCATTGTAGGAAACAATAACATACTGCACAGCCATAGGCATTAGGAAGAATCTGCATTAGCCATAGGTGTAACTACATAGGCTGTGTGTGAGTAGGCACTGAGGCTTGTTGAAAAACACTACAGAAAAACACTACACCAAAGCTTTTTTGCTCACCTTCTCCCAGTTTAAAGCAACAGTGAAGTATAGGTTATCCCACAGCAAGCTGAAATGAGCACAACTTCTTGCTGATTAAGTGCCACCATGAGCGTGAGGCTGATTTTCCATTTATATTAACATATCTGAATCCAGTGGAACTCTTGGCAGCATAATTTTGTATAATTACTTGCTACTCACTATTCTCCTGCATTGCAAATATGTTTATCTTTTATAAAATGACGTCAATGTTAAGCAGCTTGCTTTGTTGTTTTACTTCTTAAACTAGTTGGGGCTTATTATGAAAGACAGGGCAGTGTCTTTTCTTCTACTTGTGGTTTGGCAAAAGTCCTCACCCGGATAAAACCATAAAATGGGTCAGAAAGAGGCAGAATGAATGTACCAGCCAAAGTTTCACCTCTTCTCAGAATTTAACAGTGTGAAGTTGCATAATGCACACATACCTGTTGCATTATAATGGTGAAGAACCGTTACTAGGTAACCAGGGATTTTGATTTCAGGATTGTTTGTTAAAAGCTTGAACGCTTCAAGCAAGGTTTTCTAAGAGCCCAGTTTTTAGGTAAATATTCCTATCTTCTTGTGTAATCAGGTGGACACCTCAGAAGTAAACACTGCAGAAAATTTCCACATCAGTTTCCTCTTTTAGTCAAAGCCCCCCTGTAATGCCCACCCTGGCGGAACTTTCACATGCACCTCCACCACCACATCACAGCTGTGACAAGACAGATTACCCAACTGTGGGTTAAATGTGACCCTGGAAAGCCAAAAATTCATGTAGCATTTTGTAATGGGCTATAACTATGACTTGAGGAGAACCACAGGTTTGAATTTATCTTCTTTCTTCCACCAGGGATAAAAAACAACAGCAAAGCAAAACCAAACCAACCAAACCAAAACCCAAATCATATACAAGCTCTCTCCACCCTCTGAAAATATACTTTGCTTCACATACATATTCCAGAACATACTTCACTAGGGCTTGTTAAGCACTTCCAGTACCTTGGGTAGAAAGCGATAATGAAGTCCAAAATCCACTGTGACCATTAAAAAAAAAAAAAAAAAAAAAGTGTAGTGGAACATGAACAGTGTTCTCAGGCTAAAATACTGGGTATTTGTGAAATACTCCAGCAAACAAACAATTAAAGTAAATCAAACAACCCCAGTCGTGACTGCAAGCAAGACAGCCCATGCACACAACTGCTGCCGTACAGGTTAGAAACAGATCAGTCACACTCCCTCCTTCTACCAGATACACTTGCTAAAAATATTTGTGATGGATTCACTTAATCTGTTTCAGCAAAGTGCAAAGAAAAAGAGGACACTGATCACAAACAAGGCCCAAGTGTATACCTGCCTTTCTTACCTCCTACAGAAAGTGGCAGATGTGACCAGCAGAGGTGGCTGCCACAGGTGTCAGATTTGCACAGCCTTTGTTAAATTTGCAATAGACTGTACTAGAGTATATGAATTGAAAGGTACATTAACAGCGTTGTTTATGCTCTGTGAATCTAGGTTATTAAAGTAAGCTAATGCTATTCAGAAAACACGTTAGCCTATTAGCAATTAAAGAAACAATTACTGGTGGATAGGTTATTGGAAAATCAGTAATGAAATTCATGTGATATTCACATTTGCCTTTTACAGTGCTTGGTCAATACAGTACCTATTGCAGAGAAGAGGTCAACTCATTTAGCCTTCTACCTCTTTGCATGCAACAGAATATAACCCTGATATCCCCACTGCTACTGTCTCACACCAGGCCACCATATCCCATCACGTGCCATTCCACAGACATCTATATATAGAATAAAATGACACTATATGGTATATATGGCTCTATGCAAACACATTATATGGCTTTTAGGAAGACAGACTCAGCTTACAGATACCTTGGACACTCAAGAGACAAACGCTATTTAAATATCACACCTTTTTAAAAGGTTCTTACAAGATTCTCCAAATCTTACACACCAACCAACCAAAGATGCATTTGTATCACTTCAGCACAAGGGTTCCCCTGGATGGTGCAGCATGGACAGCTTGTGGCCCAAAGAGAGCACAAAGTGGGGCACCTGAAGGAGAGGGGCAGAAGGGTATTTGCCCAGGAAGGGAACCAAGCATGATTCCTGCCCGCTTCTCATTCCCTTTCTTGGAAGGGGAAGATGGTTGCTCTCAGTTTGGGAAGTGCCCTGAGCACCTGGAGGTTGCCACTGCTCTGCCTTAGACCCAGCAAATGGAACTCCATGCCCTCAACTGGAACAGCAGCATCAGCCTGTCCACCTCACAAGAACTGCAACCATACTGCTACCCACACTGGTACTAACCATTATCAGGCATCACTTTTCCTGAAGCTTTAAAAAAATGTCCAAAGCAATCAAGACCCTTTTCCACAGCAAAGCTCTGCACTAAGAAGGGAGGAGTCAACATTCCAAGGGAGAGATGAGGAAAATAAAGGTGCAAGCTGGAGAATGCTGTTGTTGAAGGATCTGGGAGTCTGTGCTTGTCTGCCCCTAGGTCCAAAGAAAATTAGAGGCTAGAGGTATGGTATACATAATAAAAATAGATAAAGAAGATGGAAAAGAAGCCAGAATTTTATTAATTTCTTTTTTAACTGCAGAGCTCAAACAATTCTCTACCATGCTAAAGATTTAATGGATGTATGAAGAAAAAGCTTTGGTTTTAAAGTGCAGCGTGCATTTCTAACTGATCAAGAGTTAATCCTTACAACAGCAAAAAACAAATAGTCTAATTAAAGCTACCCTGTGAAGCCTGCCCTCCCCTGGGATGAGCAGTCAAGAGCACGGTAACAACCACTTGTTTTGACAGTGGCTACCACAGTCAGATCCTCAGGAGCACACAAAGGTGAAAAGTATTATGTGAGACTGGTCCTTCAAATAGGAATGATGCACTATGACTACTTCTTTAAGACATTCAAACTACCTTTCTCCTTCCCTGCAGTCATCAACATGCAACCCTGCAGCTATGTTACTGCAAAAAGAGACTTCGTCCACATCTATCTGCAGAGGACTCTGTGCTTTACCAAGAGAGTAACAGTTTAGGCAGCAATTTCAGTTATTATTTTATTGTGTTCAAGTGAGCAGCAGCTCTGCAGCTTCTGCTGAGACAGCACCACCACAGTGCTGAAACCGCAGACTAAATTACACTTGTACTATTTTGCAGATAACATGAATCATAGAATCACAGAATCATAGAATCATTCAGGTTGGAAGGGACCTCAGAGATCATCAAGTCCAACCCTTGATCCACTACTGCTGTGGTTCCCAGCCCATGGCACTGAGTGCCACATCCAGTCTCTTTTTAAATAACTCCAGGGACGGAGAATCCACCACCTCACTGGGAAGTCCATTCCATTGCCTGATCACCCTCTCCGTAAAGAAATTCTTTCTAATATCTAACCTAAATCTCCCCTGGCACATAGAATCATAGAATTAGCCGGGTTGGAAGGGACCTCAGAGATCATCAGGTCCAACCCTTGATGAAGATTGATATTCAGCCCATTAGAGTAACGCTACGGAAGTATGGAACGTGTAATTTTGAGAGCTGGGAGGACAGTATATAAAATAAAATAAAATAAAATAAAATAAAATAAAATAAAATACTCAGTAAAAGGACTGTGCACACTCCTGCCCCCTCCCCAGCAGGGCTGTGCACTGCCATTTCAGAAGCCTGCCTGCAGATATCCCTGCAGGGGCAGAAGCCAGCACAGGTAGGCACTCACAGCCGGTGCCCAAGGCAGGTGTGTCTCGACACCCTGGAAACAAAACATCCCTTTTCCTCCCAAAACTAAACCTCTCGCCCATGCAGCTGGACAGACAGAGCAGGCAGGGTGTGCAAGCAGCCAGCCATAGGTGGGGTGAGCAGAGGGACAAGCCCTGCCGGGCTCTGCTGAGCTCCCTCCCCGCATCACAGCCCCCGCTGCTGCAGTGAAGCGGTGGGAGGGAGATGTTTGCTCGGGGGCCAGGAGCAGTCAGGCCCCCGGGGATGGCCCCGAGGCACCCACAATCCCCCAAAACCTCTGAGCCGCTCCCAGCCCACGGAAGGCTCTCCCCACAGAGCGGGGTGCGCCCATTTCGGGGCGATACATCGACCCCCCTACCTCTCGCCCCCCGGCACAAGGAAGCCAAGGGGCGAGGTCTGATTACATCGACCGGAGCGGTGCTGCCCTCCCCGCCGGGACCGGAGTCCCGGGCTCCCCCCGTGCTCCGGACCGGGCATCCCGGCACCGTCACTAGCTTCATGCCCGCCTTCCCGCGCAGCTTTTTGGGCCGGCCGGACACGTACCTCTGCAGGGGCATGACTTCGCAAGCCATGCTGGCCATGGGGCCGCCGCCCGCTCGCCTCTCGCCTCGCCGAGCCCGCAGCGCCTCGCCGCGGGGATCCGGTACCGCGGTCCGGCCCCGGGGAGGGGCGAAGGGACCGACAGCCCCCCGGTTGGAGGCTGAAGGCGGCCCGACCCGGCCCGGCCCGCCCCACCGCCAAGGGTCCCGGCCCCCGTTCGCTGCTGCCGAGGAGAGAGGGACACCCGACCCGACCCGACCCTACCCGGCCCGGCCCGGCCCGGCCCAGCAGCTGCGGCAGCCACAGGTTAACCAAAAGAGGTGTCTGTTGCCATTGTATCGTAGTGGCTTGGACTGGAAGGGACCTTAAAGAAAGATCATCCAGTTCCAACCCCTCTGCATGGGCAGGGACATCTCCCACTAGACCACAGAATCATAGAATTGGCTGGGTTGGAAGGGACCTCAGAGATCATCAAGTCCAACCCTTGATCCACTACCGCTGTGGTTCCCAGCCCATGGCACTGAGTGCCACATCCAGTCTCTTTTTAAATATCTCCAGGGACGGAGAATCCACTACTTCCCTGGGCAGCCCATTCCAATGTCTGATCACCCTCTCCATAAAGAAATTCTTTCTAATATCCAACCTAAACTTCCCCTGGCACAACTTAAGTCCATGCCCTCTTGTCTTGCTGATAGTTGCCTGGGAAAAGAGCCCAACCCCCCCTGGCTCCAGCCTCCTTTCAGGGAGTTGTAGAGAGCGATGAGGTCTCCCCTGAGCCTCCTCTTCTCCAGGCTGAACACCCCCAGCTCCCTCAGCCTCTCCTCACAGGACTTGTGCTGGATCCCTTCACCAGCCTGGCTGCCCTCCTTTGGACCTGCTCCAGGACCTCAATCTCCTTCCTGAACTGAGGGGCCCAGAACTGGACACAGGACTCGAGCTGTGGCCTCACCAGGGCTGAGTACAGGGGCAGAATCACTTCCCTGGACCTGCTGGCCACGCTGTTCCTGATCCAGGCCAGGATGCCATTGGCCTTCTTGGCCACCTGGGCACACTGCTGGCTCCTGTTCAGCTTCCTGTCAATCCAGACTCCCAGGTCCCTCTCTGCCTGGCTGCTCTCAGCCACTCTGTGCTCAGCCTGGAGCTCCCCATGGGGTTGTTGTGGCCAAAGTGCAGGACCCGGCACTTGGCCGTGTTGAACCTCATCCCATTGGAATCAGCCCAACTCTCCAGTCTGTCCAGGTCCCTCTGCAGAGCCCTCCTGCCTTCCAGCTGATCCACACTCCCCCCAGCTTAGTGTCATCTGCGAATTTGCTGATGGTGGACTCAATCCCCTCATCTAAATCATCAATAAAGATATTAAACAGAACTGGGCCCAACACTGATCCCTGGGGGACACCACTGGTGACCGGCCACCAACTGGATGCAGCTCCATTTACCGTCACTCTCTGGGCCCGACCCTCCAGCCAGTTCTTAACCCAGCATAGGGTGCTCTTGTCCAAGCTGTGGACAAGGAGAATGCTGTGGGAAACAGTGTCAAAGGCTTTGCTGAAGTCAGGTTGCTCAAAGCCCCATCCAACCTGGCCTTGGACACAACTCCTTTGGGCAACCTGTGCCAGCATCCAGTTGGTCCCAGACCTGCAAGAAATACCGCAAGCTGAGGACTAATTACCACACGATACTTTTTAACAACAACAACAACAAAAAAACTCAACCCACGAGGTCTTTTGTATCCTTTTTAGTCACTGTAATCCACTCACCCTTCTTCCTAAATGTCACGGGCTCCCCACGGAGGTGCTAGTTCCTTTCTGGGGCAGGTGGGATGCTCAGCATGCACCTGGCCCAACCAAAGCTCTATGAGACCACTGCTGAGCTCCTCTGTCTCTGCAAGCTGCGCCAAGCCACACACACACCTTCACCATGTATAGGTGTCCACAGGGGCTGGCACAACTGAGCCTCTGAACGTACCACACCTTGTGTTATATACATAGCCAACACTTTGGTACATACCTAAAGTGTTATTTTTTTAACCTTTGCACCTTCTCTGCCCAGAATACCCAAGGAGTAATTTTCAATTTCCACCAGCATTGGACTGCTGGAGGAACATTCTGCTCTTGCCCTACCTATGAGTGCTCTTATCACACCACACACTTCATGTGATGGGGAGAGGGACAATCTCAAACTGATAAAGGTGAATAAGAGAACAGATCCTTTCAACATTTTAGGTTGTAAAAGCCTAATGTCTAATTCTGGCACAGCTAGACATATCAGTCTTGAAAAATTCAAGTCAATATTAGAATAATTTTTTTGGAGAAAGCTGTGGCAAGAGCTTAGTATCTTTATGTTTAAGACTTCCATACAGATGTAGGTCATGTGAATTAGAAATGAGCCACACCAGCTTTCTAGAGAAGCAGCAGATGCTCACTGGTTAGCAAAAGGATATAAGACATTCCACAGGGATGGAATTCCACCTTTCTAAGCAGAAGGCAGGTGTTTTCCATCTTAAAAACAAGAGCAGTGGGCAGCTGCATCCTCAGAAAGTGGTGGCATAGAGTAGATGCAGAGGCCAGTTGAGAAGTGGCTGTGCTTCAGTACACTGGACTGTTTAATATTTGCTCCTGTCAGCAGCCTGACTGGAAGAAGTGTGTTAGTAATGCTTCTGTCCATTGCCTCAGCACAAACCTCTTCTGCTGTGCCACATTCATGTCAGGCTCAGTGCAGGGCCCCTTTTTAGGAAAATCATCAACACTGATAATGCACTCTGCCCTCACAGATCTAGCCTGCTCTTATCTGTAGCAATTAAATGAATATCTTGATGACTTCCTGTTAAATTAAACGCCATATGTGCTCTTAAGCAAGTAAAAGCATGACAGAAAGATTTTACTCTGAGACATAAAACTGCTTCAGTATAAAACAAAAGCACCTCGTGCTGTTCCACAATTTGACGATAAATCAAATTGCCTCTTCCGAGCCAGTCTTATTTATACACACACAATAGTTCTTAGTTTATTACACTTCTATATACTGTTAGCATCGGGACACCAATAATAAAAAAAAACAACACCTTTTTTTTTCACATTTAACTAAGGACCCACTTACACAGAGAAGGAGTCAGGGTTCTCCAGAGCAGCTTGCTGAATAAGCAGAAGTGGAACAACTCAAATAGCTGCTGTACTCTGAATTTATACCCTAGTAATTTTACTATAGCTTTCATGGGACTTGCCCATATAAATGAGCTTAAAGGTACGCAGATCCTTGATAAAGAATTCACAAACAAAAAACAGCAAGATAAATTTATGAATTAATCTCAGTGAAGAAGGTTAGTTCATGGGTACACGCTAAAATCAACCAAATGCCTTGGCAGAACATTAAAATTTCCCTGGGCCATCAACACCTTCAGATCCACCCTTCTGTTTCAGTTCTCTTTTCTTAGAATTTTTCACAAAAGGGTGTTAGCTTCTTCCTCTTCTTCCTCATCTGCCTCTTTAACATTGCCAAAAACATCCTGAATAAGAAGTACCTTTGCGCTCACATCTTCCTGCATTCCCACTGGCATGCAGCTTCAATACCTATCAAAAAAAAGGAGCTCAAAGATAAAAAATTCAGCTGGTGAACTTTTGCTAGCACTGCTGATTTTCCCAAGGCTTTCTTGTCTCTGAAGCAGCTGCAAAGAAGATTCTAACATGGAGAAATATCAAAGAGAGTGAAATTTAGAGAAGTACTTTGGGGCAGAGTGGCCAACTGTTGATATGAGCAGAAGTACCTGCTCCTCAAACACCAGGAAATCTCTCCACTGTGCATGTCACCATAGTTCAGTCTGAATCACTCACTCTGCTAAACAAACACACAACTTCTTAATTCTTCACCTCACTGTTCATAGGTACAGACCACAAGCAATTTATTTGTGGCACAAAGTAGGCACACAAAAGGTGACAGAAGACTGTCTTATCTCCAAACCATTCCACTTCCTTCTTGCAGATGTTTATGTTAAAGCCAACTTGCTACTTGTCAGAGGCAGGAATTCCTACCCTTCCCCTGCCCTCTTACACCCTTTTTAACTTGCATAATTCCATCTGGGTTATTACGTATAAAACCTTGGATTACATAGCTTTTTATTTTGGATTTGTTTGTACTTGTTGAGTTTGTTCTTCCATGGTGTAAACCAAAACCTCTTCTGCAAATTTCATACAATTCTTGCTCAGAAAAAAAATTATTTCTAATGTTCAGAAAGGCCAAACTCACCTGTTGCAGCAAGAATGCACCACAGTGGCTATTTACTGTAGCATCAAACATGCATACAGAGAATGGGGGGGGAAAAAAACCTTCTCTCAGGACAGGCACAGAATCCTCCCCACTGAATGTATGCTACTCAGTATATTGCAAATATTTCAACAAAAGGGACAACAAATTACAATAAAAACACCAAAGCCCTTTAAAATACAAACATATACCTCCATACTTAGCAGCTGCACCAAGGGAACACTTGGGTTCAAACTATTTGATTTACAAATAACTTACTGAGATTCAACAAAGTAAAAAACACACTGTCTGGAGACAAATATTAATAACCATTTTTTCCCATCACCATTGACATTTAAAGAATGAACACATGTTTAAAAAGAAAGCATCCTGTCAATCATCATTACAGAAGTGCTTTATTCTCCTTCTTTCCTTTTCATACTTAGCTGCACACCAAGTAATTTTCTTAGTGTATAAAGCAACAAGAAAGGAAGATCTGTGAACAGCACCAGAGGCTAAAAGACCTAAGTGATAACAGATTTTGAGGATGTGGCGATGTGGCTGTGTCTGCCTCCTGAAAAGCAGTTATCTCTTGCCTTACTGCACCATCATACACAATTAGATACTATTTTTTTTTAAAATAGAAAAAAAATATTTTGCCTGGTCTGATAAAATCTGAGGCTGGAGTTCTTCTCAATAACATCAGTGTATTCCCAGTGTTTACTGAGTTATGCAATAGTTTTCTCCAGGCAGAAACATGAAATGCAAAGCAAAGATATGATCAGACTGGAAATCAAAGAATGTACTTTTAAAAAAACCAGTAATACAAAATTTAAAATGCCATTATTTGTAAACACATACAAGTATTGGTACATGCATTTTTCTCTTTAGAGTGTCTGTGCACATAAACATCAGCAATTATAAATACCCTGGAAAATCTCCCACAGGCCAGAAGATTTGTGTGCACACATTAAAAAATGCAAGTCACATGTAAATAGAAACCATATTTGGAAACTGTAGCCCTTCATGCCCAAAGCAAGCAGACAGATGATTAAATAGGCCCCGTCCAAAAGAGCACAAACAGGAAGGAAGAGTAACTCACATGTTAAAAATGTAACTTAGTAAAAGGCTGGTATTCAGCCCTGTATCACTTAATGCTTTCATCAATGATCTGAAAGGAAATGCAAAATAATACTGGTGGTTATTTTTGTATGTTTTGTGCAAGCCAGCATTAGAAGTTTTAGTACTGCCATACAGGAGTGAAATCTGGAAAATATATGCAAGATGATGAGTCCCACTGGGGGATACAGTGTCATGCCAGATCAACAGTTCCATATAGCCCTGAGTTACCATGTAGCTGAAGAAATTAACATCATCTTCAGAGGCATCAGCATGGATATTGCATGGAAAAGGTGGATTACATCTATATTTCCTACTGAGGCAGTTGCTACAGAAGACTCTGATCAGTTCAGGAATTCCCACTGTCAAGCAAGTTATGAAAAACTGAAGAGTGTTCAGTGACAAGCTGTGGAATAATTGTTAAAATTGATGGAAAAGATGCAGATTGCATTTGTGACCTTTAAGTAAAGGCACAGCATTTGGAGCTGGCAGAATGTGGCCAGTGTACCATGACTACCACAGATGTGGCCCTACCAGGGGTACTCAGTGTGCTAACTTCAAGAGAGATTGCATGGAGGGTGGAGCAGAGTGGAGACACCTCGGATACACTCTGTGGCAACAATACCCACTAACTGCACTAATTCTAACCCTAAGTGGGCCAACAACCTGCCAGACTTTAACAAATGCTGTTCCTAAAGTGTACTTTTGCTCACTATAATATCATTTTAATACAAAAACCATGCCTCTGTCCTTAAAGTTACCCATCTCCAAGGTGCAACCACCCTTCACAGAGGCTGAGCTCTGAATTTTTTGTAGCCTATACCTTTAAATGCAAAGTGAGAGAACTTCACACCAGCCACAATAAACTCAAGCTCCACCTGTCAGGTAAAATAGTATAAAAATAGTTATCAGGGAGATGGATGTTAGGGAAGACACCCATGCTATGCCTCTCTTTCCCCCACTGGGATGCCTTTGGGTAAGATTCAAACCCCCTTTGCCTTTATATCTGCAGAGTCTCTTTAATGGTGTAAATCTCTACACCCACAGTTTCCTCCCCACCACCCCGAGATCCATTTAAGCCTAGGTATTCTGCACGTGCTGCTTCTTTTTACAGACAGGAATCAATCACCAGCAATCCAAAAGAACTTGTATACTGTTGCTCTAATAAATCCCACTATTCATTAATCTTGTGGTAAGAAAGCTCATTTAAGTGCAACCAAATTTCAGTGTGTTTCTGCAATAATTCTTTACTTGTGTGGTGTTAGCAATGCATCCAGACCCTTGTTTTCCAGCCTACTAAAGGTGAATTGGCCACCCCTCAGAATCTAACTCCAGTCTCCCTCAGATCCTTTAATATTTGGGGGTCAGCTGGATTAAAAGGGGGTTTATTTTCTTCCAAATTTCTTTACTTGCTTTAGCGCAACACAAGCCATGAAGGGAGTACAAGCACTTAACCCCACATATTTAGAGCTTTGCAAATAAAACAGCCTATGCCTGCAGGAAGTGCCAATATTTGATGTAGTGCTCATAATCTGCACATGATCCAATGGCTCGGAGTCAAAGGCAAGATGAATTATGACTAGAAAGGAGATATTTCTAAACAGTGAGGATAACTCCTGACACAATTCATCAAAGATGATGGTGAGTTTTTAGTGTCCTAGTACTCAGATGTAATTTGCAGAATTCTCATATTCATTTTCTTAACTAATACTCCTGTTGTCCAAAAAGAAGCAGGTTGTTCCCAACTGATTTTATTTTGCCCCTTTTATTTTTGGCACTATATATACAACTATTGCTGGCATATTTGTGGGGAACATACTGGGTTTTTTTGCACTGTAGCTCATCTATTCTTTCCTGCAACTTGGAGGCCGAATTACCTTTTAAACAAAGCTAGTTAAAATTTCTTCAAGGAGGAAACATTCCAGAACTGTTCCTTAAACTTGCTGGGACAGGAGAAAAGCAAACACCAGCCTGCAAGCTTCTCAGAGCTTGAGGTTCTCAGAGTTCCTGATCTCAGCCAACAGATAAGCATGCAAGCACATTTCCCATTGAGAGGGACACCTCAAGCTCCCAGGAGACCTGGATTCTGCTCTGGCTCCTCTTCATTAAGCAGCAGTGTCCTTTGCAAGCACTGCCACACCCGCTTGTCAGCTGCTTTAACTTGTTCCAAAAGGCTCTCACCCAATGGGATAGCCCAGAATTATTTCTTGGCCTCCCTCCGGAAGGAGGGGGGAGGAATGGGAGTAGGTTCCTAAAGGATTTTCTGGGAAAGCATCAAGTAATGAATGGTTGTGCCAGCTAATCTGCTGTGGGAACAGGGCAAAGCAGGCTGTGCAGTGGGTCACTAGGCTCTTCATTTGAACCAGCTAGTTCAAGTGCCAGAGCAGGAGAGAGCAAGCAAACACATAGAAGTTTAGTTGTGTACAAGTCTTCTCACAGCAGGCTTTCCCCAAAGTTCTGCTAATCTAATGAAATGCCCAAATATTACTCAAAATTCCTTTTAAAAATTCAGCTGGTTCAGACCAGTGAAAATGTTTGCCATAGAAAAACACTGAAGCAAAAGCATTCACCAACAAAAAGACCCCAAAAAGTTTTAAATGAGCACTTGGTATTCCCTGCATTATTTACATTCCTTACCAAAAATGTCACTGGTTTCACACTTTCCTACCTTTCAAAAACATCCTTCCAATTCTCTAGAAAATTACTACCCTTTGAACGCCATGCCTCTGCACTCACCATGTTTCCTGCTTTCTAGAGCATCTTGAAGTGAAATGCTTGTAGGTCACCCTTAGCCTTATGAAAATAACAACCATATCAGAAGGGGCTGGGTAAAGTGGAGGAGCAGGATGCAACATTCATGTGGAGTGCACACAGGTTTTTACTCCAGTGAAAGATAAACAGCCATCCGTGTTGGCCAAGGAGGCAGTCTGGCAGAGTTACCCTCCAGAAAATCCCTCTAGAAATAGCTAATAAGGAGACTGAAAGGAGTCCTCCCTTTGCACATGTGCCTCAGCAGTCGTTCTGGCTCCTGGGAGAGGTGATGGGAAAAAATGAATTGGCAGGAGAGAAGGACTCTGGCTGGAAGGCACTAAAAGAACAGTGAGCTGGGTGAGAATAATGCCATCCCTTTGCCTAGAGCTGGAAGACACATCTGCCATGCAAACAAGGGAGATCCTGGCTGAAAGACAACTCTGATCAGATCTATGAAAACCTGACTGAATTTGCCCAGACCACAGCCCTCTCAGGCCAGTTCCAGGAATTTTTCCTGCACCCAGCTGTGCGTGCATGAAGAATTGTGAATTATTGTTTAGGCAGAGACAGGTACTGATGCTAGGTCAGCCAGCACAGCTCACTGCTGTGCCCCTCATTTGCTACATCAGCTTTGAGCCCAACCACTCCCTGTGTTTCCAGGATGTGTAAACACACTCCTATCCTGCTGCAGGCCAGTCTGAGCAATGTCCAAAGTGGCACAAGTGGATCCCGAAGGGAAACAAAAATTTAGCATAAGCCTATGTTTACTTACTGAAATAATTCAGGATAACAAGAGAAAGGTCTGTAAACTTGCAACATCCCAACCCACTGTCAAAGTCCTAGGAAATGGCCCTTTTTCTGCTCAAGGGGCATAAATCCAGCAAAAGCTAACAGAGGTTTAGAGTGAAACTTATTTTCTGTGGTCTCAGTAGCCCTGTCAGAACGGCAGTCACTTTATTTTTTCACAATTTGACACTTTCTGGAGTTTCAGACTCAGTTATTTTTGAAAGAAACCTCTACAAATTTTATAAAACACAATGCACTGTTAGCAGTGCTCCCAACAGAGTAATAATTTCCTGGTGGTTAGGTGGTTCCTAACCATAATGAAGGACAATAAAATGATTTTATTAGATATTTATCCCTCCCTACATGACTCAAACTTTCTGAATGCAGACAGTCTGGAGACTGTGAAAGGGCATGAAGAATTGGTGGTGGCATCTCATTTCCAGGAATTCTGTCAAATCCTGGACTGGAAATTAGTACCATCCAGGAGCCCTCCAGTACTTTGTTTGCAGTCACCTAGTGGGATCTCTTTGCAGTCATCCCCAGTGCCTCTTGCAGCAGGTGCCAAATGAAATGGAAAACTTTGGTACAGAAACAGAACTACCTTCACATTTCCCAACTGCAACCCTCTCAAGCCAGGAGGAAGGCACTGAGCCAATGTGAGAAAGTGCAATTTGAAGATAAGCTGTCAGCTTGGGATCACATTCCTCACAACAGATAAAATAAGAATAAATCTCTCATGGCCACTGACCACGAAAGATGAGGATTTTACAACACCAAAACAGCTCAGACAAACAGATGCAAGAAAAGTGACACAAGCATTGAGTGACAATCCTGCCCTGCCACCCTCAGCCTTTTCTTTTTAGGCAGCCAGCTGACTACTTTGATTAAAATACACGTATGTGTCATGGGAAGTCACAGCTGAACTCCATCAGCCTACAGTGCAACGTGCTGAACACAACGTCCAAATGCACAGCTCGTGCAGCTGAACTGGGAAGTCACAGCAGCAAACAAATCTGGCTGAGAACTCGGTGACCTCTGCCCAGTGATCCTGCTGCAGGATGCAGACCCAGGTCCCCTCTGGGAAGCCTCACAGGAAGAAGAATACCTCACAGCTTCAGGTGGTAGAAAACTGCTTGCTCTGCAAAGCTCCCGGAAACAAGGGACAGTGTGCTGACCCTCCTCAGCTGAACAATGCACCAGGCACTTCAGGAGAAAGCCTATGGAAGCTACAGGAGAGGGAACTACTCAATGCAGTCAATTATTGCAAGTGACAGTGCAGAGGCCCTGCCTTTTCCCTCTTTGCTGGTAAGACAGGTCAGTGATGGGTATCTAGGAGTTTTGTAAATGCAAATATTCAAAGCACAAAGATTTCCCAGGCTGGCTTAGATTCCTTAGTACCCACCATGTGTTCTCTCATAGGAGGTCACTGAACCTTTTATCTGAAAATTACTTCAAGGTTGTCACAGATGTTTGTACCTTATTTCCTACAGAAAAACTATCAACTGGTACCCAATTGGTACCAGTAAGCCACCAGCCTCATGAGATGAAGGGACTTTGTCCTCAGAGCAAAATCAGATATGAAAAAAGAAAAAGATGACATAAAGAATCCTTCCAGTTGAGAGGGTCATGCCTTCGATACAGAAAAGGAGCGAGGTTTTTTCAGCATTATTACTCAATTGCTGTGAACTTACTGTAGTCCCTTTCTGGTTTCTAAGGCTGCTGGATGCTGTCCCAGGAAACAGGAAAAACTAATATACTTGGTTCACAGACTGAAAGAAGAACTTTTTGTTTTAGTATGCACGTTATGTCATTCAAGTGCTGCTTTCTAACAGTTGTCAGGCCTTAGTTTCATTTCTGATTCCTGTTTCTTCCAAGATAAACCTCCATTTCTATGGCACAGGTCACAGCCTCAAAGTGTTCTCCACCCTACAAGACGTAATTTGTTACCATCTAAATCTTGCACAGAAAGGCAAAGATAAAATGGCTAGAGGTGAACAGGGTGGTTAGAATATTGTAATGGACAAAGACTACTCTAATGGAGTAACCTGTTCAGGGTAGAAGAGAAAGGGCAAATGGGTGGAACAGTAAACTGAAATCCACCCAGGTGACTTCCATGGAAAAAAAAAAATCTACATAATTACATGTTTCTGTTACTGTCATTACATCTTGGCTCTAGACAGAGAAGAAGAACCCAGTAAGAGTTGAGACCACACCCTGACTCACCATTCAGTCACCTACCTTGGAAAGACACATCAATCACATGTCTTTGTGGCTGCATTTTTAGAAAACTGAATACTTTTCTTAACAACTCATTATGTAAGGCAGTTCCTAGTGCCAGCACCTCACAATACAAGAAAGAAGGGAATTGATTGCACAGGAGGGTGGAGACAAATGTACTCTCAGAGTTAAATGAGTCAGCTTGGAAAAAACTAACTCAACACAACCTAGAAAGAAAGTGACAAATAGCAACAATACCTTACATAAAAAGTCCTCTCTGAGGACTCAAGAGCAGAGGCCACCAGAGGCTGCTGCTGAATGATGCATAAGGCAACCAGCTCCTCACCAACCTCATTCCAGACCTTTGTTCCTTTCCTGAGCAGTTTTCTCGAAGAATCCAGGGCTGTCAGAGGGAAGCCCTGCCTCCTGCCTGACTGCAATCCCGTATGTAAACCTGGCAGCAAGGCTCCTAAGTGATAAGGCAAGTTATTACTTTGGATGGGGACTGAATGTACTGCCATGACAGACTTCAAAACAAAAAAAAAACCACCAAACCTAAACAAAAATAATCAGCTAAGCGAACAACACCATCCCCCCTGCTTGATTTGTTCTGGCAACAGTAGGCACCCAAGTTCTTATCACATGCCAGAGAATAATGGTAAGTTCTGGCTTCCTTTGGTTTTAAACTTCAGATCCTAAAAGGAAAATAGGGTGTTTATAGCTAGCATAAACTTTTCAGTGTACAAAAATATGTGGTTTTGTACCTCATCAACTAACAGCGAGGATATGCAGTGTCATTAACAAGAGGGTGCAGCAGGGTACCCCTTAGGCTGCTACAGCATGTGATCCCTTTATTTGCAGGACATAGGTCAGATATAAGGAGGAATAAAAAGTTGATATAAACAAACCTTCTCTTTGAGAACATGCACATGTTTGAAAGCCAGCACAGGCTATCTGTGCTGGCAAATCTCATTGCAGCTGTGAGTGCAGCCACAAACAGGAATTTATGATCTTTGGCACACAAAGACGTGGCCAGAAAGTACTGGGGAAGGCAGCTTGCTTAATGAACAACTTCTGTGGTTGCTCTAAGTTTTGGCTCTCAGGAAGTGCAAAATGTTTTTCACAAAATCTGGCTGCCATACCCACACCCGTTCCCCAGCACCTGAGTGACTGACTGCTAGCAAGGGAAGGTACCCAGCCAGAATCCTTGCATAGGTATTTCCACCTAGGGAATGCACACAGTGCCTGTCTGCACCGCAGAGAGCAGGGTGCTCTCCCACTCAAGGACCTGCCTTTGAAACAGTACCAGGACTTGTAAGAAGATGCAGCTCCAGCCAAGTGTTCCTATAGCCATATATACAACAGCAAAGCCTATTTCAGTGCCCTTTCCTGGGCAAAGGATACAGGATGGTAACACAAAAGTCTGCAAACAGCATGTACTTCTGAGCCAACATCAGGAAAGACATTTCTGCTCACCATCAAGAATTCCTGCCTCACATTTTGCCTGCAGGAAGCATTTTCCTTCCCGGCTAAAAGCTATTCCTTTTCTTTGCTTGTATATGAAGTCTAGAATTAAAGACTAAATGTGTTGCTTGCAAGAGGCTCGCCTACCTTTGTATCCACTTAAATCCTAACCTATCCTATCCCTGAAGTAAAATCAATATAAATCTGTTATTCGAAGCATTCAAGTTTTAGCATCTCTAGGCACATCCAAAACCACTCCAGTTCATTCTGCAGTTACATATGTCCCTTCTGAACCAGAGTCTTGAGCAGCCATTTTCTTTCTACATGGAGGAAAGAAGGACCCAAACAGGGACTCTGATCTTCACAGGGTTGCAAGCCCCCTCTTACTGAGGGTTTGGTAAAGGCCAAGGGAGCCCCATTCCCTCCTGCCTATGCCTTAGTCCCAAAATTGCTGCCTCCCCTGGCTCTGTGGGTCTTCTGGCTCTTGGCCAGGTAAAGATAGAATCATAGAATGGTTTGGGTTGGAAGAAACCCTAAAGATCATCTAGTTCCAACCCCCTGGAGGGGCAGGAATGCCTCCCACTAGGATCAGGATTCTGTGAGCACATGGTGAGCTGGGGCCTCTTTCCAAGACAGTGGAGGAAGTGCAGGAAGGCAGGAACACTGCAGGGTGCAGGAAAGGGGGGGACTTTGCCACCCTCCTGGCTTTTCTGTGGTATGGCAGGCAACAGGAGGAAACATGGACCCCTCCCTGTCCTATGCCTGAGATCCCTCATAAAATATGTGCATGGTTCCCAGGCTCTGGAAGTTTGGCTGCCCTGCTCTTAAGCTCTGCATAGGTACTCCTGCAAAAATGAGTTAAGCCTCCTGTAACAGACTGCATATTGCTCGCAGACTTTCATCCTTTTTTTCATTGGACCAGTCTCTTTCCTTTCTCCCCTTTCCTTCCCTTCTCCACTGTTTTGGGATTTACTTGAAGATTGTATGACAGGTATTCTTTTGTGTTACTGCATAATTAGCAGTTTGCCCTTGGCACACAGCTATAACAATGAGGTAACTTTCAAGAGAACATGTACATTATGTGCTGGTGAGGATTATGCATACACATAGTTAATCCACCTATTTTGGTCAGAAAAAAGAACATATCAATGATACAAATACCATTTTCTTAGGGTAACAGTTGTGAACAGAAAGTGATACAGATTTTATGTTCTGCAATATGCTTTCATTTTAACTGATATTCCACATATTTCAAATAACAGCAGCCCCTTTAAAAATTCTTGTGATGAGGAATATCATACATGTGAGGAAGCATTATATGTCTTCCAATATTTAAAAAAAACTGATAAGCCATTCTAGAAAACATGGTCACAACTGCTGCTAGTACTTAATATTTGGATCTTCATTTTAAGGTCATGAAGACACATACTGAGAGGTATTTTAATTAGTATAAAAAATTACTAATCAACTAGAAGTATCTCATTTTCTCCCTGAAGACCTCTGCTCTACTGCCAAATGAAACTGATTGAAAATTTATTAAGACTACAGTCCTTGCTGGGGGGGTGCTTACGGGCTTAGTGTGTGTGGTTATTTCTTCACTGTTAGACTTGTGAGCCTGCTAAAGGTGCAGTTCTGCACCTATGACTTCATTCTCTTCTAATCCACTCATATCACGCTTTCTGAGCATGGAAAAGGAACAAACCACAAGTGTTTTCATGAAACAGCAAATGATTATCATTGCCAAGAATAACCTTTATCCTTTTCTACCAAAGATCATATGATAGTTAAGCCGATACAGTCATCTCACTAAAATGTATCTGATAATTATGTATAATTAATGATAATATTTACTTAAGAACTGCTACTACCTTGTGACATAACCCCCCAGTGAGAACAGCAGTGTGTTTGGAAAGCACTTTTGTGTCTAGGTCAGATGCCAGAGTTCTGCTGAAAAAGGTGAAAACTCCTAAGGTAGCCTTGCACTAAGATAATACCAGGTGATAGCTCACTGTGAGCTTAGCTTAAACAGAAGTGGCACAAGGCTGCCAAAACCATGTTTAAAAACTCTCCTGAAATATCAGAGCGCTACATTAATGCCAGGGAATTGGGATTTCTGACTGTTGCACAGACAGCTATCCCCCCAGGTGTGTCAGGTCTGCTAGAGAACTCTCTCTTCCCCTCCTCTTGGGGGTGGTCCAGGGCCTCCTCTCCATCCTGTCCTGCCCACCAGTCTGCCATCCTGGAGTTGGGGAGAAACAACAGCAAGCACTACCTAGTTCTCCTTCCACGGCAGCAGTAGATCACTGACAAAAAAGTACTGGAAGATAAGAATTAGTGTAGCTACTCAACCGAATTAGATAAATTTGTACAGTAGCACGATGCAGGACAGAAAACTAAAGCATTCTTGAACAAAATGGAATTACAAGAGACTTCATTTTTACAAATTATTAATTTCCCAGATAAAATTAGAGATGCAAACATTTCTCATGTCAAGATTTGAGCATGGAGATTAGGCTTTTGCCTAATTACAAATATATCTCATTTGATGCTTAATGTCCTGTGTCAGTATTGGCCCAACTATTCTACTCTTGTAAGATTACATGTTGATGAAAAAGTATGAATATAATAATATTAATAATAATCCTATTAAATAATTATGTCTTTTGGGGAATGTTATCCTGAAAGACTCATTTTTTGGGGGCACCTCCTGAAGTATATCAGTCACACATACCTTCCCAGACACAAGGCTCAGCAATCCTGTTTCAAGTCTCAAGCACTTGATTTCCCTTTAACACTTTGCAACACGTAGTGGAAGAGGGGCAGGGGCCCTCTCCCTCCCAAACTCCAGCATACCAGTGCCACAGCCATAACTTCTGACCCAGTCCCACCTGCCCAGCCCTGTCTAGCTGATAGAATTCTGCTGCCTTCTCACTTTTGCCAGCTGTCTTGCATTGGTAATTGTTTCTTATGTCATCTCACTCAAAAGGAGTTGGATTAGTGAAGACATATAAATGAACCTGACATCTTCTGGCTGCAGGATTTTGGGTAGCAGGCTTGGGGCAGAAAACCACACAGCTAACATGGCTAGAACTCAAAGAGAATGTTTGCCTGCAAGGGCTAGAAACTGGATTTGATATGTCTGCTTCACCACCATCATTATGATTCCAAATTTGGTGCTAGTGAATAATTTCCTAGCCTGTCTCACTGTTATTATGAATCAAAATACAGTGTTAGTGCATAACTTGCTAACTTGTCAGATGAGTGATGTCTGTCTGTGCTAGTGCTGAGAATAGCACCTGTCTCCTACTTACACAGTGAAGTCACCCAGTTACGTGCCTGGCAGCACTGCCTCTGCTTTGTGTTCCACGTCGGTATGCAGAGACACTGCAGGTGTCCTGTTTCATGACATGTAAATAGCACTATTTCCCACATTAGGACAACCCCATATTTCAGTAGAATACAGCAATTTCCCACAGTAACCTGAATCCTTCATGTCCTGTGTTAGACAGAAGAAGAAAGGCAATGGCAGGCTCAGTTCAGTATCTGAGAACCACAGGGACATACTGGTTTGGTTTGATGTTCAGGGAAAGACTTTGAAAAATCAATTTGCTCACTACCTGTTCACCTCATTGATAAAGTACCAGCAATCAAAACTCACAATGCTCTTTTAGATAAATATTCTAATATATGTTCTAGGCAGATTCTTACATATAAACTTAGATACTCTTATAGATGCTCTGTAAATGCTCCTTTATTCTGTCTTGTCTGAACAACACTAGTATTATCAGCATTCCAGACAGAAAGATAAAACTCCCCGGAAGACCCTTCCTTTTTGGATTGAGAATGGGAATAAAGTCAGACATATGTTAAGACTTAACCTGGGCATATCAAATACACTTAATTACTCAGGAGAAATCTTAACATTTTGGTTGTATCTTGTCCTCAATGTGATTTCTATGTGCTGATCTCAGACCCTTCACTAAGCAAGCAACCTTCATATGCTTGAAAAAGTATATTGGAAGGGCAAACTAAAGCACACAGCTGACTTTGTAAGGAACCTATCAGAATGTGTGGCTTCAACAGGGATATGTACACCCCAGCACACTGACTTGGTAAGCATCAATGGGGGAAAAAAAAGTGTTCAAAATGCTCAGAGTTGGAGGTCCAGGTACAGAACAAACAACCATAGAAACATGAAGACCAAAAAGAAGCACTAACCTGGAGAAAAATGCATCACTGTTAATGTAGCAGATTTCATCTGTTAAATCCATCTCCTTCCAACATGAACCATGGTCTGTAAATTGGAGGCTGACCTGAGGCACTCCATCTGACAGGCCTGGCTGTGGCACTATGCACGTTTGGCTGGATCCTTCCACTGTGGAGTTTGTCATCTACAGAAGAGAAGATAGAGTAAAATGAAAAGTGAAAGGAAGAAAGAACAGAGCAGCCTTTTCAGATAATCTCTAATGGAAGTGCATTTCATACCAGTGTATAAGCAGCAAAAAATATAAGGTGCAAAATAATGATATAAAATACATATAAATCAAACATTCTGCTTGATAAAGACTATTTAAAGAAAAAATAGGGTGTGTCTTTTAAAAGAACAGGGCAAAAGTGAAACTTAAAAAGGAAGGTAAGTAAAACAAAATTACTTTCTATACCACAGAAGACAGTTTAAAAAACTTCCATTTAATTTGATTCTTGATACACATGGAGTAAGAGATGGAAAAAGCAATTATACAGCATTTCTCAATACCATTCTGTTGTATTTGATCCTATTTGCTGCTTTTCTCTACACCTTTTAACCTTCTAAGTCCTTTTTGAAATGCAACTGTAACTGCAGTCAGATTTATATATGTAGGCAGAAATATATAGTGGTGGCTTCTTATCAAAATCCAACTTTTTATTTGCTTTCATGATTGCTTAATGAGCTGATAGTTTTGTGATGTTTCTGCAGTACCAAGATACCTTTTGTGAAAATAATAGCAAATTTGGAGCCCATCAGATTACACTTTTATATAATTTGTGGAGTTTGTGGACATTAGTTAGCATATAGTGACAAAAATTCAACTAAGAAATTTTTTGTCACCTAAAGCAAAGTGAATTGGGAACCTTCTGTCAGTCCCTATAGCCAGCTTTTAGTTTTTCCTACCTTGAATAATTTTCTATTATTGGCACATTCAGTCTCTTTCTGGGTCGTTATTGAAGCAGCTGAATAGCACAGATTCCAAAAAAAGATGCTTGAGAGACTCTACAGGAAACCTCTCTTCACTGATAAACCATTTTTTTGCTTTCTCATTAATTTCTTTGAACATTCAACTGCAATACATTGACTACACATAGCCACATGCTCACTGGGTCCTCTGTGACAGTTTTTTCTCCAATGAAGTATTGCTGGTGCCTCCTAATGACTCTATCCATTTGTTTATTAATTCTGCTGCCTGCTATAGTTTCTGCACATGTACTGGACAGATCTGGTCAGACTTTATGGATCACTTCTGAACTCTTTTCACACCTGGCTTCCCCTAAGATTTTGTGTAAAAGTCTTGGTTTTATCCCTGTGCTGTAATGCTTTATTTCACTCACATTTGTTTTCTAATGCTTTGTGTGTATTTTATACCTGGGCACAGGTAGGAACACACCAGACTGTGGCTCTCAGCTGCTACAAAACAGCGGCAGTACTCTGATTTAACACCAGAGCAGCTCTCCACCAGTGTAAGAAGAAATGGTGACTATAGATATGCACAGACCTCTAAACTAAAACAGTTCCTATGCTGTCCTACTAGTACTTTACAGAAGCATGCATGAGTGCAAGCAAAAAAAGCAGTTTCTGTTATGATGTGCCACATGAGCCAGCAGCAATAGAAGCCTGGAAAACAGCAGGAGGCCACCCTTTTTACCCCTACTATATGGTAAGCATCCTGATTATAAGAATGCGTCTAACAAAGCTAAATAAGTTTTGTACCAGCTTCTAAATTTGTAGAATGTGCTTTACTCAACAAGAAGGACTAAGAAACAGGCAACATCTGCCAAACAGCATGTATCAGATTCCCTCTGTGCAAATTTTTCGTCAACTTTACACTAATTTACAGAGGCTCCTTATACTGGAGTATTCCATAAAAATCCTACTTGTTTTTTTGTGCTCTGAAAGAAAAAAACAAACAAAAGGCTTTTGGTCTTCAATTTTTCTCATTTTCTGGCACTGCAAGATCACTTTGGATGCAGGTACTACCAAAAGGCATGCCAATGACATACGAGCTCTGCAGGAAATTGCTATTTGAAAGATCAGATTCAAATTTAGGATTACCACTGCATTTTCAGGGTACTTCAAAATCACTAAAAAGTGAAATCAGTATTATACATCCTCTGTAAAAACATGATCTATAAGGTAGTATTTTGATAGCTTTGGAAAACATCAAAGCATTGTAGTTATTTCTTTAGCAATATAGTCTACAAGTAATGACAACTTTTATCTGAGTTAAAATTACATTTACTTCATTTATGTGCAAAACTTTCAGTTGCATCAGAATAAAAACACACGTAGGAAAAAATATTCCTTGAACTCATATGTATTAAGAGTGAAATAAACGTCATGTGTCTTTAATCCTTATTAACAATAGGAACAATATTCACAATCTCATTCTACATTTTTTAGTGAACCTGTGAAAAAGCCACCACCACAGCTACCCTAACAGCAGCACTTCACTGGGGTGCCATTGAGCTGAAGATGTGCCTGTGGGCAGACAAAGGCTTCTGTAATCTGAATTCCTCACAAAGAAGATATAATAACTATGGACAGAGAAAGCTTAAATGCTTTTTAGTTGCCTAAGCTCACAGGATGAATCTTTTGGGCAGATTTCTTTGTTCAAGTACATACATATATTTCATGTAATGAAGTCTGAGAGAAAAATACCTTACTGACTGAGGACAATACCTTACAAAGCAGCAATGCTATAGGATATTCATTATACTGGGAAGTATATTTTGTTGTTAAGTGCTAGAAAGGGAAAGAAATATTAAAAAAAATAACACTTTATGAAGGATATTTTAATTTTCCAACACACCCCTCTTTGTGATCAGCCTAATATGCAATGTTACCCTCTGGAGGACATGGATTACAGCCCATGAAACCCCCAGGAGGGCTATTAGAAAGGTACATAAGGAATCTGTGAGAAGTTCAAGCAGTAGTTTAAAGAAAACAACAACAAAAAAAGCCCCTATGGAAACATGTTGTAAAACATTTTTACATGCTGTGTCTTGTTACAGTCTGTACCCAATATTGTAATAGGTTTGTAGTCACCTGTGCAGCACACCTTCGTTTGCATTTTGCCACCAGAGCAAGCAATCCACCAAAGAACAAAGAAAGATTCAAGTGAGGTTTATAAAGGCTGTGAGTGGAAGAATCCCTCCATTCCCCAGGTAAGGGCTACCTTTAACTAAAAAGCAGATATTTTCAGCTGATAATGTTCTTAATGAAGCCACTGCCTTTTCATTAAAATAGCATTTTTAAAAGTAGCTCTTCTGCTTCCATCAAGAAGACTTGTGGAAACAGTCTCATGCTTTGGGTTCTAACTCTCAGGCTTTCACATTTGGTTATGCTACTTTTAGTTATGTTTTTTTCCCCCTTTTATATTTAAGAACAAACATCAGCTAAATGTTGACCTGACTTCATTGCTTAGGCAACTAATAGCTTTAATGATCTGGATGATGAGGCAGAGTATGGCATTGGCAAGTTTGCAAATGACACAAAACTGGGAGGAGTGACTGACATGCCAGAGGGACCTCAACAGGCTGGAGAAGTGGGCTGACAAGGACTTCATGCAGTTCAACAAGGGCAAAGGCCAACTCCTGAACCTGAGGAGAAATATGCTGGGAACCTAGCTGGAAATAAATTTGGCAGAGAAGGAGCTGGGAGTCCTGGTGGACAGCAAATTGACCACGAGTCAGTAAGGTGCCCTTGCTGCAAAGGTGGCCAGCAGTGTCCTGTGCTGCAGTGAGAGGAGTGGTGCCAGCAGCACAAGGGAGGTGACCCTTCCCTGATCCTTCCCACTGATGAGACCACACATGGGGTGCTGGGATCAGTTCTGGACTACCCAGTGTTGTACAAAAGACATGGACATACTAGAGAGTCCAACAAAGAGCTAGGCAGATGATGAAGGGACTTGGTGCATCTCTACTCTCAGGAAAGGTTGAGAGAGCTCAGAATGCTCAGCCTGGAGAAAAGAAGGGATCTTATCACTGTATAAAAACACCTGAAGGGAGGGTCTAAAGAAGATGGGGTCCAGATTCTTTTCATTGGTGCCCAGTGACAGGACAGGAGGCAGCTAATTTAAATGCAGAAGGTTCCCTCTGAACACCAGGAAACACTTTTTTACATTGTGGGTGACTAAACAAGGCCAAGTGCCAGGTCCTGCACTTTGGCCACAGCAACCCCATGGGCAGCTCCAGGCTGGGCACAGAGTGGCTGAGAGCAGCCAGGCAGAGAGGGACCTGGGAGTCTGGATTGACAGGAAGCTGAACAGGAGCCAGCAGTGTGCCCAGGTGGCCAAGAAGGCCAATGGCATCCTGGCCTGGATCAGGAACAGTGTGGCCAGCAGGTCCAGGGAAGTGATTCTGCCCCTGTACTCAGCCCTGGTGAGGCCACAGCTCGAGTCCTGTGTCCAGTTCTGGGCCCCTCAGTTCAGGAAGGAGATTGAGGTCCTGGAGCAGGTCCAAAGGAGGGCAACCAGGCTGGTGAAGGGATCCAGCACAAGTCCTGTGAGGAGAGGCTGAGGGAGCTGGGGGTGTTCAGCCTGGAGAAGAGGAGGCTCAGGGGAGACCTCATCGCTCTCTACAACTCCCTGAAAGGAGGCTGGAGCCAGGGGGGGTTGGGCTCTTTTCCCAGGCAACTATCAGCAAGACAAGAGGGCATGGACTCAAGTTGTGCCAGGGGAGGTTTAGGTTGGATATTAGAAAGAATTTCTTTATGGAGAGGGTGATCAGACATAGGAACAGGCTACCCAGGGAAGTAGTGGATTCTCTGTCCCTGGAGATATTTAAAAAGAGACTGGATGTGGCACTCAGTGCCATGGTCTGGGAACCCCAGCGGCAGTGGATCAAGGGTTGGACTTGATGATCTCTGAGGTCCCTTCCAACCCAGACAATTCTATGATTCTATGAACACTGGCACAGGCTGCCCATGCAGAGGGTCTGGAGTCTCCATATGTGGAAATCCTCAAAAGACACCTGGTTGTGGTCCTCTGCAACTGGCTCTAGGTGATCCCACTTGAGCAGTGGGATGGAACAAGACAGCCCTCAGAGGTCCCTCCAACCTCAACCACTCTATGATTTCCTAAGTTCTCCTTTGACATTCTCATTTATCCAGCAAATGAACATATGAATAGTTGCATATTGAGATGCTTAGTGTGCCATGGCATGTGTTGGTGGAGAACTTTCTCCAAGGCAAAAACTAATTGATACCATCTGACACAACGTATAAACCATTGTAAATATATTAGAAGCTTCACTTTGGAAGACAACACCAGTAAATCCAAGGACAACCCCAAAGAATATGGATGTTTTTGTTTAAGAACAAATAATCTGATGTTTGTTTTCTGAAAGCTTTTTACCTGGTGAAGCTTAACTTCAAACTACATTTGACAAAGATTCACCCTGAACCAGGTATGTTGTGAGCTGCTACATTATAGTTACAGGCTGTGACTGCTGAAAACATGAACTATGCCAAAGTCTGCTACTATGGAATTCAAAATACATCTCAGCTAAATACAAATAAATTAGTATTGGATGCTACAATTGTTCAAAGGCACCATCTCAATAAAGGATGATTAAAACACCAAAGAACAGCCAACTGCAAGAAATTATTACACTGCACAAACTGCATTTGGCTTTCAGGTTTTGATGGATCAGAAAGTTCAGGTGCAAGGCACTGTTTGCATTTCTTATAGACACTCTGTTTGCAGTTTTAATAGATACTAGTCAGATTTATGACCAGTATAAACCTACATCATGATGGGTGTTGATGAAAGCACAAGAAAACATTTCCCCTAGAGACAGAAGCTGACCAGTCGAGGTAGAATTATCCCACACATACCACAGCCAAGATTCTTCATAACTGCCTGGGTACATCATAGGGATGTTTCATCTCCCTGTGAAGTGTCACAAGTTCCTGGGTTCAAAGATCAAAGATAAATATGCCATATGTTCTAAAGATCTGATATGGTATGGCAACTCCAATATTTCTCTGTTCTTGAAGAACAGAGACCACTCCACACCAAGATGAGTCTGGAGACCTCTGTGCAGTGTACATTAATATGGAGTAAAAATACAGACACTTAGCACAAGTCATCCTACTTTTCTGAATACTTCACCCACCTTCCCAAGGACGAAAAGCTTGGGAATAATAATCCAAAGTGGATAATAATAATTATAATAATCCAAGATATGCACGAACACATAAATAATTAAAGTAACTCATATGCATTGTTGTAAGTAATTATAGACTCTAAGTGCAAAACTTTTGGAAGAACCTGTCAGTGTGTTTAAATTTAAATGTCATAACTGAAAGCATGGAAAAGATGTTTCTGTAGGGTTCTTCCTTGGAGAAGTAAGATGTCCTTCCTGTGGAGAAGGATTTGGGAATTACAGGTGGATGAAAAATTACATGAGCTGTCAATGTGTGCTTCCAGCTCAGAAAGTATCAAAAGAAGCATGGGCAGTAGGTCAAAGGGGTGGTTCTGCCCTGCCAATCTGCTCTTGTGAGATCACACCTGGAGTACTGTGTCCAGCTCTGGAATCCTCAGCACAGGAAAGATATGGAGCAACTCCAGAGGAGAGCCACAAGGATGATCTGAAGCCCTTCTCCTATGAAGACAGGCTGAGAGAGTTGGGGTTGTTCAGTCTGGAGAAGAGAAGGCTCTGGGGAGACCTTATAGCAGCCTCTTAGTACTTAAAGGGGGCTGATAAGAACAGCAAGGACAGATTTTGTTTGTGGTAGAACCAGGGGTAATGGTTTTAAGAAAGGGGTAGATTTAGACTAGTTATAAAGAAGAAATTTTTACAATGAGGGTGGTGAAATGCTGGCCCAGGTTTCCCAGAGAGGTGGCAGATGCCCCATCCCTGAAAAGATTCAAGGTCAGGTTGGATGAGGCTCTGAGCAACATGATCTAGTGAAAGATTTCCCCACTTGTTGCAGGGGAGGTTGGACTAGATGGCCTTTAAAGGCCCCTTTATAACCCAAGCCTTTATAAGATTTTAAGTCCTTAAGCCTGGACTGAACTTAAAGCAAGAGAACAGTTGTCTTTAGTAAGTCTGCTGTAAGTGCTAAAAATAGGCTTGTGCTCAAGTACTTGCTATAGTATAGATTTAGTTCAGAAAGTAATAAAATGTAAAAAAAGAATTAAAACCCACCTTGATTCATTACTTCATCTACCCCCTACAATATTGACTTTAAAGCCACGTAGCAATATTACAGCTGAGAAGTTCTCAAAGATCAATAGCTCTGTATTTTTACCACGTATAGCAGAGAGTCAGCACAGATAACATAAGCAGTAACACACACTTTCAAAATTCAGTTACCAGCTCTCTTCCACTCTCAGAACCAACCCTAAATCCTTCCTTGATTAACAGCCACACTGAAATCATAAAAGTCATGATGAATGCAGTCATCCTTACAATCTGTGCAGCTGCCACTGCCAAATTTGGACTTCTCATACTCTACTTGTATTTTTAGGCATTAGATCACTAAAACACCTTCTAAGTACTCCGCCCTACTCAAATATCAAAGTTATAAATTTGATACAATCCTGAAGCATATGATGCTTTAAAGTTCAACCAAGTTCTGATGCTTTATGCAGATTCCTATGTTTTAATGAGGACAAGACCCTTTAGATCCAAATAGCTGAGTATTATCTTTCTTTACACCACATCACCATGACCTCCATATCTGACAGAAGCTGAACTGCTTAAATTATTGAAAGTAAGAACACATTTAAAAACTTTTTTAACATTGCATGGTTCCAGAGGTAGGGAGTTAGCAAATGCTCTCAGAAAGTCGATAAAATTCAAGCACAACTATGCAGACATCACAGACTCCAGAGTTAGTTGACTTGTTGCTAGCTGTGAATCCCATAAGTTTTTTTTCAGTGAATTTCCTCAAATTTAAAGTCATGTCCCTGTTATAGACCAGTCAAAGGCCATGGACTTCCAATTGTAAAGAATTACTTGTGTTAGACTTTGGACCATTTTCTTGTTTGTCACTGCTGTACCAAATTTTGTCTGTTTTTTGTCTGTCTAGTGTTAATATAAATGAAAAGCTGTAGACACTTATTTATTAAAGTTAACAGACAGGATTTTGAGTGTTGAGATGGAAATGGTTTTCCCCAGTTACTTCTCTACAAAAACAAATCCCTTGAAACTTTAGAAAAACTGCTGACAGAAAAGTCAGAAAAAAATAGATTTGTACAATAAGGCTGATTCTAGTGTAAGGCCACATGCAACCATGTTAGCAGACCACACTTGTGTTTTATCTGAACTGTTTAAATTATGACGTCTCAGTGGATGTATCTGAGCTTGCTACTCACTGTTCTTTGTACCAGGAAGATAAAAAGAAGGTGCATAGAGGAATCAGTTCCATCTGTCCTCATCTTTAAACAAGCCTACAAAAATGGGGCATCCCGAAATCTGCATACTTTGGCTATTTAATTCAAATCCCTGCACTAAATTTAAGGCATGAGTGAACATGACCATAGTGGTACCTCCCCTGTGGACCATATACTGTTAGCCAGGTTTCCAGCTGCATTAACTGGAAAATGTTTGGTTAAATTTATCATCTTTCCAAACTTGCTTCCCAAACACCAAGTCAAACCAGCCTGTTCAGTGAATCCTCTAATGTACACAGGCACATATGTTCACTGTGTCTTCCTTTCCAGTGCTTACCCATGCTACCTGTGTTTCCATACTTATTTAGCCAGTCACCATCTCAGTTTGAACTATCCATATATGACTAAGAAGTTTAGACTTAATGACAAGTAGAAGCTCCCTGAAAGACTTCAATACTTCAGTTTTATTCCCGTAAGCTTTGCTCCCGAAGATATACCATGTAACTTACTGAATCATTTTGCCACCATTGTATTACTGTAAACACAATGCTGCATATGTAGGAAATATAAATCCAATACAAAGTAGTTTAATAGACAAATGGCCATTTATCATGACCTGGGACAACAATCATTAACGATATTTAAGGAAAACAAAATTTGCTTGTTTTCTCCATGCAACTGGAATTGTCAAGTATCACAGCTATTAATTGCTTTGCAAAAAAAACAAGTGACACTCCAGTGTTCAAGTAAGGTCTGGATGAGCAGTGAAGAAAGAAGTAATGCTGGAGACACTCATGCTAAGGACAGATTCAGTGAATAAATTCCAAACTCTCTCTTGAAGGATGAGCATAAAAATTGTGCACTCCAGAAAGATGTAATTTGAATTCAAAGCTATCCTGATCTATTAAACACTCAAACTGCAAAAATCAACCCAGTAGTAAGACTGTCTCCAAACCTGGGACTCTCCATGGTACAAAAGAGGAGGCTGTTGGAGTGAACCAGCAACACCTTAAAAGTCCCTTTTCTGGGGGAGGCCAGATGTGTTTTGCCTGAGGGAACCCCCTCAACCCTGTGCAGTTCCATAGGCAGCTTTGTCAAAACATTGCAAAGTGCACAGCATGCATGGGAGGGAGGCCAAAAAGCAACAAGATGTATGGGCCTCATGCCAGAAGATAGAACAAGCTCTCAGAGATCCCCAACTGCTGTGAGGCATCTGTTTGCAGAAGGAAACCTAGCACAGGCAATGTCCTAAATTGAGGTGGAGAGAAAAGAGTGGGATTGATGTAGACCTTGTGAGTCAGGGGTCTGCAGGTGAAGCAGAGAACAGCAGCTGGCAGCTGAGCACACAGCCAGCTCACTGCAAAGTTAAATGAAATGTTTAAGTCTCTGATTCGCCAACTGCACCATCAAAGAGGAATCTCAGTGAAAGGTATGTTGAGAACTCCCTTCCCTGATGGATGAAAACCAAAAAAACCAAAACCAAAAATAAGCCACAAACAAACAAACAAACAAAACCCCAAAACCAAAACAACTCAGAAGCAAAGGAAGCAAGCTTGCCTTCACATCAGGGAGATACATTGCCATATGTTTTACAGGACAATACAAACCAATCCTCTCTAGCATTCCTTTCTAGAGATCTCCATTGGCTAATGGTTTGGCACATGTTGTCTCTGTGTCACAGATGGACTGATAAAGACACTAGACTTTGATACCTTTTTTTTTTTTTCATTTTCCCCTTTAAACTTCAGGTAATTATTTTAGCATACAAACTGCTGGTAACCTAAATCTGCCCTCTATATAAGTCTGGTTCCACATATACTTGCGAAGTCACTCAGAAATTCATTTTTGAACTCCAAGGAACTTGAACACCCTCTTTTCAGCTCCTATGTCTGCATTTCCTAGCAGTGCACTAAGACATCAGGCTTGCTACGCTTTCTCTTATGCTCTGGGACTGAGTCTGTGCATGTGTGAACATCACTATCAAGTATAAACCAGAGACAAACCAGTCTAATAAGTAAAAGGAGTTAGTGGACTATAAATAATATTTACCTTCTTTTCCCTTGCATTTCTGTTTCATACGTGTGGAGTAGAAAGATGGCTCTACCATTGCTTGTCCACAGGAAGTAACTGAATATTTCCTCTGGTCTTTGCTCCATACTGGTGGCTATCCTTCAGCTTCACTGTTTTTAAGCCATATGAAGCACAGCAGATATGCTGAGGAGATATCAGGCATTGTGCTATCTCAAATTACCAAGTGAAGCTTTGGTAATGAGTCCCAAAGTTCTTTCATAAGCAGACACGTTGCACCAACCAGGAGTTCTGTCATAGGCTCTGACAAAGGCAACTGGACACTCTGAGAAGCAAGAATCAGCTTAATCCTCTTTTGGCTATGTCCAGGTGGGGACAGCACTACAAGTCAGGCAGTTACTGCTGAAGGGTTTGTCTGTACCAACTTCTTGTGTGGACATACCTTACCTTTAGTCACAGTACCTCTGTGCAGCAGTAAAGCTTATGGCCTCTTGAGAAGCACAAAAAACAAGCCTCAGTCACTATTCTGAATGTAGAGTCAGAGCATCCCCACGCCAGCAAGAAAAATGTAAGTATTTATATCCAAATCTTAAGAGTTCTCACCTGCCTACAGAGACACTGTTCTTCTGGGAATAACTTCTGCCTTACATTCACTTGGTTTCTTTGGTCTCTCCCAACTTGACCAGAAGATGTATCAAGAGTAACAAGCAGAAATATGGCCAGATGATCACAGTCAGAGGAGTGATGTAGGAACAAAGTTAGATGGCTGACTACAGTGATGATTTCTGTTTTCAGTTTCCCACAAGGCAAGCTTTCTGCTCATGTCTGTATCCACCTGCCCAATCAGAACAACAGTAAGAGCAGTAAAATTAATAGCAGCTTACTGTAGTTACAATAAGCATAATTTGAAATTTCTATATATTATTAAAGAAATATGCCACGACCAGTGAAGGAATCTCAAAGCAAATGCTCTGCAAATACCAGCTATGCTGTTAAAGGGTAAATATTAATGAGATTACCAAAAGCTAGGGAACAGAGGTAAGTCAGTACAGCACCCATCACATACCTCCAGCCTTTCTTTTTGCTAACTGTTTGAGGTGTAAACAAGTTAATGTTTGCCAAGGGATTTTTGCATTATAAAAGCACGAAGCTGTGCCAAAATTCAGAGCTGCTCCACTGAAGGCCATGTAAGTAGGTTGGAAAGTCTCAAGCTGCTGAGAAACCTTTCTTTCCCCATGTATGGTACTTCTCCTGTTCACAGCATGACAATGAATTACACAGTCAGTAATGAAAAATCTGCTGCCTAACAGACACTGTTGGCACAGGCCTGAACTGTACTATGTCTTGTGGAGTGCAGACAGATCCTTCAAGAAAAATAAATTAGTTTTACCTCTGTATTTCTCCTTCCCTGCAAAACCATACAGCCAACTCATTAACAAAGGAACCTGAAGAACTGAAATGACAACCATGGCCACTCCAGCTATCCACCCTTCTATCGTTTTTCTTTCTCAGCAATAAAGAATAGTTTATGAACTCTATAAAAACAGCAGGTTCAGGCCTTAGGGATTTTAAAGAGAGAGGGAGCAGCACTTCCAAGCATACCAATAAACTGATATTACACGTGCCTGAGCTCCATTAGCACTATTTTATGGCCCTCTGAATCAACACCAAGTAGTACAGAACCAGAGACTATATTAGAAATTCCATGAAACCATGTGACAATTCTACAAAAAAGGGTTATAAAATACCTGTTCTTGAAGCATTCACCTCTGAACTAGAAAAAGTATCAAAATGCATTCTGTACTGTAACAGGATCTTGAGCGTGATCTCATAGTTATTTTCAACCTATTTTCATGGCATTGTGTCTTCATTATCAGTATAACTAGTTTTAAGAACAAGTCATTGCAGACAAATGATTCAAGTGAGTCATGTAGGTGTGTTAGATCACATTCTTCTGTTGCTTGCTAGCAAAAGTTAGAAATTAACATTCCTGCAATAAATGTAGGACCAGGCTTGCTGCTGACTGAGTAATATTAAGAGCAGCATACAACAGCCAGTGCTTGCAGGAATCATGCAGTACAATAATGGCTTTCATTATGGTGAATGGAGATGAAAAATGAGAACAGAAGTGAGGTAAAAGAGGAAAATCCTCTGATAGCACTATGTTATTAAATGCTATATCATGCATTTTGTAACAGCGCATGTATACTGATGTGTTTTACTATAAAAATGCATTTAGTTTACACAAAATAATGCTCCCAAGGAAACAGGAGATCCATATACTGAGAACAGAGCAAGCAGCTATAGCTAAGAGCCTATTAAACATTAACCTCCACAAGTCTGCTCAATACAGGCTGTGACAAGAGATCTTATTTGCACTGGGCAGAGTACACACAAGTATATTTTTGTGGTTCTCTAAAAAAAGATTGTATTTACAGTTTATTCCAACACTTGTTAATTTCTTGTCGCTTCCCATTGTCCTCCAACCCCTGCTGAATTTTAGAGGCAACCACAAGCACTATATACCACTCCTACAAATAGGCTGTTTTCTCTAACTTTACAGAATATGTTTACATTAATTAAAACAAGGGGAAGAACTCATCTCCATTAAAATGGAACATGCAAGTAGAAAGACAAAAACTACAAGAGAGTACCAGGCCCAGCACTCATGTTTGCAGGCTGTCTAGATTCTTAGGCTACTTGGAAAACTTAAACAAAGCAAAACCAGAACCTCAAACATAGTTCTCACTGAGAATCCTGTTGTCATTGTTTTATTCTCACATATTAGCTCCTGAAGGCCTGGCAATCTGTTTGATGTTTTAGTTTAAAATCCAGAAAGTAGAAAGAACATGTGCTCATTTTTATTAATATGTCACATTTCAGTAGCACGCATATTTTGGAATACATTTTGGTTTTTAAGCACCCTGTGAACTTGCAGCTCAAAAAAATTATGCAATTTAAGATATTTTTTGTTATAGTTATACTGATTCCTAACCCTGCTTAGCAGAGAGTAAATAATTGTACATCTTCAGAAATCTGATCCTAGTGTTCTCAGAACACTCTCTGGTATTGACATTCAAATATGAATCATAAGTTCAATTTTTCAAACATATCTTAGGTCAGGCACCTGCATTCTATGTGGAATACTAAAAATGTCAATTTAGTCAAGTCACATTTGCAAAGATTTGAAGAGCAGATATCTGTGTTTCTTATAAGAAAGATTATGGAATTGCAACAACTTTTGTGGTTGCATAAAAAATAAATTTTACCATGTAATTACCTATTTTCTCTGCATTTCTCTGCATTTCTGAATTACTGAAGATTAAGAATTCTTTGAAATTTCTATTTATTACTTTTCAGTGTTGCTTGAGAGGTTTGTGAAACTGTGAGATGAAATCCATTGTGCTTTCAAGCCTGATCTCCTTTAAAACCAGGGACATGGGTAATATACAGCTAGGATAAATCAACGTGGAGCCATAAAATGATCTGCATGCATCCCTTGCAGAAGTACTACATCAGCATCACTCTTCTAAAACCATTATGGACCTCCACAGAATGCTGTGAGGAATGAGGTTTACTAACAATTGCATGTTTTCCATTCTCACATGAAGAAAGGTATCTCCAGTACAGCATACTGGATACAAAACAAGCTCAACATTTGTTTAGCTCAACTGTGTGCTTAACAGTCACTGTAAATCTGAAAAACTACCCAAATCCCTCTTACTATCAATAGCTGCCAGCAACCACCTCTCCATCCCACATTCCCCAAAAAGACAATCCCACCTGGAAAACCTGCCATCCTCTAACTATCAACTCTGAATGATGCAGCTGAGTCTCTCCAAAACCTGCATGAACTATAGAGTACCTGCTCAACATGGCATCAGTTCCCACCATCAAGCCTCACAGTAGTTACTCTGAGAAATTTTCTACTATCAAGTGTACTTGGGCCAAAATAAATAGCATCTGTACAGGACCTTGTCAAACTAAACACAAATATGGTGAAAGCCAGAGAACATCTGTTTAATTACCTAACTTTTATAGGTAATATTTACTGGCAAATTGTCCAGTCAGAACTATCACAGCATGAAGTAAAGCTTCTAGTCACCTCTTGTAGCTGTGAATGGAGCAAATTTAGAGACTTTTAGGTCTTCCTAATCTTACACTGTAATAATAACCTCCATTGGTGCACTCTAAATCACAGACTGTTGTTTTTCAGAAGATGTAATACCATCATACCAAAACTCCTGAATATGGCTCACACAGTTCAACGAAGCTGTAAGCTCCCTCAGCCATACCTGATATCATCTTTTAGCTCTGAATTAACATAGGAGTGCTTTCTGACCTCAAATAAGATTCTTAGGGAAGACTTTCCTACCAACACCTATCAAAAACAACGACGCTTGTTCATACCCCCCCAAAGCAGAAAAGAACTCACATCATTCAAATCCCAGTCCAGCGTTCTTACACACAGATGGGATGAATTACACTGGCCCAAGGAACAGGTCCTCTGCTTTAGGAAGGCTATTGCATTCATGAAGAAATTTTTCCCTTTCTGGCAAATTCTTTGCAAATCATACAAAGCCCAGATTTTACACTGCCTGAGACTCCACCTCAATAAAAGCTTTAAACCAATTAACTATGGAGACCTCAATGATTAGGAAAGATTAGATTAGGAAAGATTAGAACATCCCTAGAATACTCTCTGACCTATTTATTCTCGAGGAGAATAATCCTTTTCACGTCAAGAAGCGCTGACACTAATAAGACAGGTGGCTGAGTACTCCAGCTCCGAGCTTCCTCCCACATGAATGAAGAAACACAATAGGTCAAGGGCATCCTTGAAGGAGAGACTAAATCACAGGCAGGGTATAAAATACTTAGCACTGTCTCTTACTCAGTTACTCTTCCTGCACTTATTTATCTTTATCTCTTTGGACAGACAGAATGACAAATTTTTGGGAGAAGGGTGAGATTGTTACATTTCATATTTATTTTCAATTATGTACTGGAAATAACTTTAAGGATATGAATAACATCAGCAGAAAATACTGAGAAAGACACTAGCAAAAAAAGACCTCATTCCCCATGTCTTGAATAGTTAGTTCTATGGTCCCTGGATGAGAATCTGGGCAAATTTTTAGTAAATTTCAATGGAATAAGAAAACACTTCAGTAGTTTGGCTTTAATGATGAGTTATACATTTTCAATAAATGTAATAAACTATACTGGTTCCTCCACCCATTGCCATTAGCTAAAAGGATTCATATTTGCATCTTGCATTTCTACCTCTGAGATGCAAAGTTCAAACTGAATACAATACTACCCTTGCTTTTATCTTCCTCAACAAATCGCTGAATGAACATAAAAATTACAAAGTTTCAGCCACAGTCAACTGTAGTCCCAAAAATATTGAACGGTGCAGTGAATTTACAGTCTTTTGTATTTACAGCACAACACCACACTTTAATGCAAGAGTTTAAGGGCATCTGATTACTGTTGCCCCAAGAAGGAAGTAGGAAAAAAAAGTTACAAAAACATGACTATACACTGTGTTCTGTTTTAAGGATGAACTTACTGGTTCATAACTTGCTATTAAAAGACACTTTTGTAAGTATCTCATTACTGCTGTGTTCACCCTTCTCTTTGCTACTTGATTCAGTAATTGATCTCTTTTTAGCCTCACAAACTGCATAATCAGAGGAAACTGGCCTGTGGCATTTCAGCTCAAGTTTTAAAAGCTGCTGGGAAGCATCAGATCTATTTTTGTTAGCTGCTAATACTTAGGAGACATCAATTAAGCTGAAACTTCATCAATGTAAAGCTTTTTCTTAACTAAGGTACAGATTAGTTTTTTTACAGAAGGAAGGAGTCAGGTTCCCTTCTGATATAAAGAAGGTGGAGCACTGAAATGTCATCCAATTTACTGCATCAAAGTATTTGTCTTTGTGTCCCAAAAGAGTAGAGCTAGCCCACAAGATTGCTTGCTTACTGACTGTATACAGGATTTTTGACAGAAAAAAAAGCTGCTGTTGTCAGTGCAGTGATAAAGGCTGCAAATATCAGTGCTAATTTTTCATGAGGAAAAAAAAATCGTGGTAGCTCGTAGGAAGGAACTGACAGAATATGCAAAGTCAACAGGTGGCCTTCAAATGACACTAGTAAAAGCCATGTTTATAACAAACAAAAGGAGTCAGCTCTTCACATAAGAGGAAGTAATTTATGGCACTCTTTGCCAGATGAAATCTTGGAAGCAAAAAACATACATGTGAGCAAGGGGTACACAAGACAATTACTTTGGACATCACTATATACACAAAACACGTCAAGACCAGGAAAGCCTCTGAGCCTAGTCACAAATTGATAGAGTAATTAAAGGAAACAACTTGCTGCCCTATTGTTCCTCCTCCCTGGACATCTGCTGATAGCCAGTGTGGAGGCAGGACACTAGGATAGGTAGATCCCAAATCTGAGCCAGTACAGACATCCTTATGTAGGACGATCAACCATTAAGAGGATTACTCAGTGAATTCAATGCTGTGAATGATTGCAGCAATGATGCATTATCTGATTGCACCGGGACAGCATGCAACAGCTGACTCTTTACTGGGTCAGCAGCTGTGCACCACAGAGGAGGGAACATTCTGTTTCTCTCAGCAGCACCCCATGTAACTGTGCAATGCAGCCTTGGCTTCAGGTAGGTCAGCAGGGTTACACCTCTGCTTTTTCCCTGTGCTACAACTTAAGTGTACAATAGTGTTGTCCACGGAGTAGTTAAAAGAAACAGAGAATTTCAGGGCTTCTGGCTCTCCCTTCATATGATGTTGGGGTGATGAATAAAGACAAAACAATGCTGTCCTCTGCACAAAATTCCCTGGAGCACAGTGGAGATGTGACATGAGGATGTGGCATGCTATCAAGGGTGCCAACACAGAAGCAAAAGAGCCACAGTGACAGAACTGTTTCTCCTCCTGCTACTCACAAGATAATATGGAATCTCTTCCTCTCTGTGATCATGGCAAACTAGCTCGTGGCTGATGAAGGCTCTGTAAGACATACAAAGTGTCAAATGATCTATATTTTTAAGACCACGATTAGGTAGCCAATGGCATGAGGATTTTCAAAGGCATTTTCTAATTCATGTAGTCACTGGTATTTTCATGAATGTCAACTGGATGAAATAACTAATTTTTTTCAGGTATCTGTTCATAGAATACAAATAACTTCAGGAAAAATACGGACAACTATTTAACTTGAACAGTAATTTAAAAAGAAGAAAAAGCATTAAGTATTCTTTCCATTTTGTACCCAGACAGTGATGAAAACATCCTTGTTAAAAGAGGGAACAACATTAGCAAAGCTGATAAGCATTCTCTTGTTTAAATAACCACATAACAAAGATTGAAATAACTAGTATGTATATATGACATTTTCACCTTGCTTGCTATTGGCATACAGAAAGAATAAAGCTGACTTGGTATCTATCTGCTGTTCTACCTTGCTATCGTTTCCATTTTACTCAAATAATGGAATTCAACAGAGCTTTTTCAGACAGAAGTAATAAAAAGAAAAATCACAGTTTGCAAAAAGACATATTGCTGTTTTTCAATCCAAAACGAATACGCTATTCAGTTCCCCTATTATTTCCTTTTGTTCTCCCAAGACTATTTATATATATGACCTTTTACCCAAGACCATATCTCTTAATAAACAGCTAAAGGTTAATCTGTTTCATTCCAGTACAACCTTAAGCTACTGCAATTATTATCACAAAACACGTACAAAGGTTGTAAGTTGTGATACAAAAAAAAGAGAGATGCAGAAACCCATTCTTTCAAGAGAGAAGTGCAATATAAAAGAGGAAATTACAAACATTGCAATAACCCTGTGATATACCTCAATGCTGGCAACTACATCTATGGAATATCACAGTATTTTCAAGGAGGAAGAGAAAAATATGTCTCCAGCTGTCCAGAAGAATCAGTTACCAAATGCTGCAAAAAATTAAAACTGGTAATACTGGGATCAAAGATAATTCCATAATTTGTAAAAGTTATAAAGATTTCACTGAAACTCAACTTCTCGTGACTGAGTTACAAATAAGATGCCTACTTAAGATTAAAAAAATAATCAAAGTGACACAACAACATTGCTCTCTTGCTGGGTGTACCTAATGTGTGCGTGTTTTCAATAACAACAGAGCCAAGATCAGCTCCAGGAGAACATTTTATTCTCCCCTGCAATATTGAAAACTGGAATCTGATTAATCTATTTACCGTAATGTTATTCATAAATAGCAAAGGATGATCTAAAAGAAAAACATGACCTAGCTATGGGAGAAATACAGGCTCCCCAGACCTTCATCTCATATTACAGTTGCTTAAACTCTGTCTTGGCAATGCTAAACTGCATTTCTGATCTAAAATTCAAAATATTCACTTTGAAAAAACTTTTCTATGTGGGGAGTTCAGAGATGTTATTTTAAAAAGGAGTATCTAATGATGCAGTAAATTAGGGAGTCCTAAATGTCTCTATATGATGCAGTAAATTAGGGAGTCCTAAATGTCTCTATATTGTTCTAGTTATCAGTGTAAGATTTCCAGCATACAGAGACCCCTTTCCTTAAAAGTGAAACTGAGATGTTAACTGCTGGCAAATCAGGTCAAATGTTGCTGGGATCTGATGGATAGATCAGATTTTCAAGAGCATACATATTCAGACACACAGAGAGCATCTAGCCCCTTCTGTCCCTTCCATCACATACCCCTGTTGCTCTTGGCCTGCCCTGAGCCCTGCTAATACAAATAAGTTTTGGGGCACCAGAAATCCTGCAAAGCAGTGGATGTTACAGGCCCACTACAGTGTACCAACCACCTCTCATTCAAACTGATCCTCACAGTACTCACAGGAGGGATTTTAAAAAATATATAAGATTTACACTGAAGACAATGAGCACTTCACTAATCTGTTGTAATGGTAAAAATAATCAATTCAGTAGTGAGCCTTTCTGAAACTCCCACCTTGAAGGTACTGCAAGTGAAGCTAACAGCACAGGTCAGTAAGAATTAAATCCCCACAGGCTGAAAAGTGTCTTACACATCATCACTTCTGATGCCTGCAATATGTCCTTGCTACAAAGACATCACTGACTGCTGTTTATGCAGTGGGAATAACACTTATCTTTTAGTGTACCCTGATTAACTGAACAGCTAATTAATGAGAAACAGAATAAACATTGGGGAATCTGAACAGAAGGAACTGAGAGATTTGTCTTGGTAGAAAAATTCCCATTCTCCTCCTAACCTCTTTTTTCCCTCATGGGTATAGCAAGAATGATCAGGAAGAGCTGGCTAGAGCAGGGGCTCACATGCTTATTTTACTGTACCTTTTCCCTTGGTGCTGATTTGAAACATAGTGGTGTAGTGACAGTGATAAATCATGATGGCACCTCCCCCTCTTTCAAAACAAAACCACCAAACAACCCACAAAACAACAAAGGCTGAATAAAGACCATTGCAAGTAAAACATGCAAATACAGACCAGGATACACATACAGACTCACATACTCTTTTTCTTTACATTGGTATTATCATGGAGCAATGATAATATACTGGGTATTTGCTTAAACAAAAAATTGTCAGAGTAAAAGCAAAGGTCATGAGCATCTCAACTGCAACATTTGCCACCTGGGTTCAAAAAATTTATAGTATACTAGAAATATGGGCAGAAGGATAGAAAGAGATGTTCTTTATATGCTTCTGTTTCTTTTAGATGTCCTACATAGCAGCATGATAATTTATTACTTTATAAAGTTTAGCAAAAATGTATTTGTGTAAATATTCAGGCTTGCATTTAGTAACACCATAAGTGACAGATTTATTATATGGTGAGTCCTTTACTGAACTTCAAGAGCAGAAATATTGTTTTAATACTAAATATGCAGAGTTGTCAAAGACAGCAGAGCTAGAAGCACCAGAAGGCTATTTGATAATTACATGTGAAGTTGTTAGGGCATCACCTGCCTTTCTGAATCACAGCCTGAACATAACCATTCTCCTCATTCCAGATTGAATCTGCTATAGGTGAAGGGTTTGGAGGCTCTCAAACTTTGCCCTACAACTCTCATATTGCTCATTTCCTGTCAGCTTGCAACTTAAAATGTCATTCTAGTTGAATCACTATAAATGCTTTACTATAAACATGCCCATCTGCTCACTGGTGGACAACTGCAAAGTGAATATGAGAGAGAAAACCAGAGACAGACTTCCACAGGTACTTTCCACTCATCTTCACATCTCCCAGGTGAACCCACTCCTATCCTTGGAGGTTTTATGGCCCTGGCATGACTTGTCCAAATACAGGAATACTTCCAAAAAATCTGAAACTTTTCTTGAGACCTTCGGAGAGGATTTTCAAAGGAGATCAGTTCCTGCTGTCTTCTGATGGGAATGAATTAATCCACTACTGAAAGCTGACCAATAACAAGATACTAAAATGGTCCAAGATATGCAAGAAGAATTAAGGAAACTATCTAGACCTTGCAGCCTTAGCCAGGGCAGCATAGCATGGATTAGAAGATGCCTTTTTTCCTGAAGCAAATGAGGCACTGTATAACCATGGGGCCAGAGCACTGAGATGGCAGGGGGGGGTTGTGCCTTATTTTGGGGGAACCCACTCAGCCCTGGAGTTGGTGTTTTCAGCAGTTACTCCTGTATGTTATGTTGTCAAGATTAGATCCTCATGGAGAACTTTTGACCAGCTTTCCTGCCTCTCCACAGGGGTGAAAGGCTCAAATCCTACCAATGGCTGAATGATCTCATCTGAATGTTCCATTAGAAGGAGCAAGCAAGCACTCCACTTGTGTCACCAAAATCAGCTGGAGCACTCTTGTCGGCATAAAAACACACTCAGGGACTTGTCTGTCTGGGTTGGGCACCACATACTTTGAATATGCCAGCCACCAAAGGATGCAGCTACATGCAGTGGTTTGCTTGCCTCCTTAGAAATACAACAGCAGGCTTGCAGAACACAGTGTATACATTTTTGCTGCCATTTAAATTAAAAGAACTATTTACACTTTTGCTGCCATTTAAATTTAAAAAAACTAGCTTGCCAACTAGCCCTCCTAACTGAAGTGCTAGTTTTTCTAAGAAAATGTCAAAAAAGTAGGATAAAAATTCAAGAAGGTAACTGCATTAAAATAAAAGGATTGTTTTGAACCAAATAGTGTTTTGCACAAGCCTGTGAGAAACCAATTTCTGTAGCTCTTCAGGGAGAGAAATCTGCCTGTTTGGAGGACATCAGAATGCACATGTATTATATTTCCCATATTGAAATTGCACATGGATAATTTTACTTGACTTCGTAACTTAAATTTTTAATTTTAATTCTATATATGGGCTTGCCTTCTCTTTTACATCAGGTGAACAGGGCTATGTATTCTACCACCTAGTGGGGGAAGAAAGTAGAAAGCCTTTTGCATTCCTCTCCCAAATATGTAATCAAACCAGGAACAGCATTACATCCCTATCATGCCAGTGCTTGTGTTTCACTGTAAACATTTATGTGCTTTGAGATGACTGGTTCTTAAAACCAGAGGTGCTCTGTCAAGCAGGTTTTAAAGGGAAAAGGTGAAAAAAATAGAAAAAAAAATCTTGTAATCCAGCAGGACCAGGTAATAGGTTGTATGTTCTATTTGAAGACAATACTGAGATTAAAAAAATATTACTAAAAATGATGTTTCATCTGAAAATAGTAGAAGGGTTAATTCCAGAAATTTCCCAAGAGTGAGTCTCATAACAAGCCCAGATTTCCCTTGCCACTTGAACTAAATGAAAATACTCTTCACTGCCTATCTTTGTTCATTAGGGAAGTCTAATCAGTGTTATTCAAAGATCCCATTTCATTACAGTTGTAACAATACATCACAGGCTAGCTATAGAACATAGGACTACATGGAGTTGCAGTTTGAACAGCACATTAAGATCTTTGGAAAGGAAAGGTCCTCAGTCAAAATTATTATTTTTGATGTTAATGTAAGTTTTGTAAACATTTTTATTTGAAACATGATAAAATTGGCAATACTGCAACTCAAGACTGAATAATCTTCTACAACACAATTTAGCACTCAGTTTAGTAATGTTCAAATCCATCAGGATCATACATACACACACAGCAAAACATATACAACATTTTATTATAATGTCCCGAGACTTATGTGATAAATGCACAGCAGTGCAGATACCTGTAAACAATTAATTCTCTGGCAGTGTAACATTTCACAATAAAAAGCATCTATTTATGACCCTGAAAACTGGAATACAGAGTGATAGCTAATCAGAACACTCACTCCAATTCTCCATCCATTTATTTCCAACTAGCAGAGCCTACTGATCTACAGATTGAGACCCTTCCAGACCTTCGCTGGGTGAGGAAATTAAAGTGAAACTTGAAAAAAGTCTTCAGTATTGCAGTAATAGCTGGCTGCAAATGAGACCTGTAAACTCCAACTTATAATGAAGAATGTACATGTCATATATCCACTCACTTGTCACCTGCCCAGAAGATCATACAAATCTCATTCTACTAGGTTGAGTGAATTCAATTTCCCATTGAAATAAAAAATATTCTAAGATAAATTTTCTGTTTTGTAAAAATTGCACTTCTGTAACAGAGGTTTACAAAGAAAAGCTTCCCTGCATTTCTAAATATAATCCTACCATATGCCTAAGAAATGAGCAAGAGGAGGCCTTACAGTACTGAAAACAACGCAGGGTCTGGAATGCAGCTTGCAGAGATTTCCAGCTCCCTTACTTTCTCAATAATGATCCACCAAAAAGCAAGCTAAAAAATCCCTCTACCTGTACCTGGTGCAACTTATCTTTCTCAATTGTCAAGACGTCTTGGGAAAGAGAAATATAACTGGGGTGAAGGTGCTCCTGTGCCTCTTCAGTGCACATACACGGCATGAACAGTAGTAGTTCAACTATCAACATCTTAGACAGTCATGGTTTTTTCCCATCTCTAGAATTCATTAACTTTTGGCTTCCTCAAAAAATGTTTTCTCTAAGCTGCTGCAGTCTGTACCTGAATCAAATGTCCTTAATCCTTCTGAAAACTGTAGCATTGTGGATTTCCCCTAGCTACGACCAACATGGTAGACAAGATCCTACTTCCTCCACTCGAGCTGTTTTTTCTGTCCAATACACTGCTCATCAAGAAGCTTGATGCGTTTGTGATTTTATCTGAATGATCCACATATTCTTGTTGTCATTTTAAAAGAGCAGAACTTCCTGCTTTTAAAAATCCACCGATTTTACGATGAAAGTGTGGGAAAATATTAAGGTATCTGGAACATGAAGTGTGAGGAGTCATGGAAGTTTGGGAAGATAGTAAGCATCATCGAGTACATGAGATGAAGTACAATCCCATTCTGGGATGGGATAGCATGAGCCACTGCTCCCCTGTTTCTGGGTATTTGCTCAAAATTAATTAGTTAGGGTTGACATCAACTTCAATAAAGATAATTATGAGTGGATGAGACAAAGCAACAGACACCTAAGCAGTCTCAAGAACAACCAAAGACTGCAGGGAGAAAGAATATTCTCACAATACCCTTACACACTAACTGAAGATAGGTTCCTGTTTTTCCAGTTGAGATTTCAGGACCCAAGGAAGAGCCTGAGGCCATGAAAAAGAGATAAGAGTAACAGCAGGGCTCATTTTGTAATGCAGCAAGCTAGAAAGGCATACTGGAGCACTGAAAGAAGTGCATTGTTTGATGTAGTACTTTTGATGTCTTTCATTACTTTTTTAAACCACTGTTACTTGGTTTCAAGTTTTGCTTCAAGTTAGTCCTGCAAATTTGTGTTATTATCCTCCCTGTATAAAAAGTTTCATGCTTATATTATGTGCTCTTTCTAAATTCTTCATCAAGAAACCCCAGGATCAGTACCAAAGTCTTTGACAATCATGAGGTTGATCTTTTAACATAAGGAAAAACCTAATTTCTTCCTAAAAGTATCTCCACTCCCATTTAAGGGAACACTACCCTTGGTAAGATTAACAACAGCATTTCAACCAAAAGGAGATATTAATGTTTGTGCGAGAAGTGTGTTGGTAAGCTCTAGCCCTACACAATACCGCTAGGAGAGCACATCAGCCAGGTCACTTTATCACAAACACTGTTCTAGCCCAGAGGAAAAGACTCTCCACAAGGATATAAAAGAAAGGACAGAAAAGAAATGCAGAGTGTGGATGGCTTACAGCATGCCTGGAGGTGATGGAAGGCCATGTATCAAGAGTGCTGCTGCTTTTGCAGTTCACTACAGACTGACAGCCTCTTTTCTGGAGTGAGAATTAAGGGCTATGATATTCCAGCTTGGGAAGAAGAGTGAGACAGGACTGTGGGAATTTGGAAGAAAAATGTAAACATGGAGAAGAGTGAGGATGAGGGAAATAATGGGAAAGGTTGCAGCGTAGTGACTCAGGGTGAAACACTGGCAATAGAGTGAGTGATTCAGGGGAAGGGATGACAGGAATACCTCAGAAGAAAGGGAGCTATCTCAACTGTATTCCCCTTCCTCTCCTCTCCCTCCTTCTGCTTAAAACATAAAAGCTAAATAGGGCATTTAAAGAAATGCAGCTGTGTTTGGTAAAAGGTAGGTCCTAATTTTCTTCCCTTTCCTTGCTGTCTGACCCCCCCATTCCACCAGGGTTCATGCTTGAATGCAACATTCTTAAAATCAGTGAGGCTTCAGTTTAAGAATGTTGTCCTGAGCATGCTACATTTCCCACTCCTTCCAACAGAATTATTTGGCAAATCTCTTCCCACCTACTTGTAGAGATGAATTCATCAATGGCTTCTCAAGAAGCAGTAACTTTACTTACCAATGGCTTGATCATTCCTTTCAGGCAGTTATCTGCCTTGTGAGGCAAAGTGATGAGCAACATTTTTCATCTCACTTGAACAACTGTACCTTTAAGGCTATTTTGTTGGAGTAGTTCTGATTGTCACCCATGCAATCTGATAGCTCAGATCTTGGAACTGTTATGCAAAATCTCCCAGATCTCCACCTTTGTCCATCCCCAATAACTAATGAATGAAAATCTCATGGCTTTTGCAGATGGCTGGGGCTTGAAGGAGATGGAGACATATCTGAAGCCTTTCTTCTGGCCTCTTTAAAGTACTTCAGTTTTTACAATTACATTCTTCTTAACCTATTTTGTTACTGAAGTGACCATCAGCTGCTAAACATCACTGTCATCTGCCAGGCAAATAATTTCCATTACTCTGAAGTTACTGTGAGTTCAGTAACATATATTAGGGAGGACATTGCAAGGCAGCAGTCATTCTGTCTCCTTCCACAGAACCATTTTAGGTTAGCAATAATACCAGCTAGAAGACTAAACAGCTAAAGAATTCCTCATTGATTCACCACATAAGAAAACAATCAACCTTTCTAAAGGTAGCTGGGTTCAACTTGTACAGATTTCCCTGCAGTTCAGATTCAACAGGCCCTCCTGCAATACACTGCAAATCCAGTTATGTTTTCAGATGATATCAACTACTCGAGGGGCAGAGCTTGGGTTTACTTATAGTTTTGCCAAGGTGAAAAGCACTATATTTCTGTAACTTATTTTCTGATGTTTCCATTCCAGTCAGTGAAAGCTATGGTGATTTTATCAGTGGGTGCCTGCAAAACCCTAACAAGGCAAGGCATGTAGTTCAATCCTTTCAAACTCAGGAGCTCACATCTTGGAAGGAAGCAATTATCTGCAGAGCCAACATATGAAATAAGTTGATTGCAAACCATCTTCCTGACCATTTTGGGCAGTCTTCAGGTTGCTTTGCTGTAGTGGCACTCAGAAATCACAGTTCAGAGTTAAAATGAGATTTAAAACTCAGGTAGGTATTTGAGACAAGCAGACTTCAAAGTGGCAAAGGCTAGAGACCTCTGCTGCCCTAAAGTATGCAAGTTCCTCATCACTGATGCACACCATAAATTATCCCTTTATCAGAAAGCTTGACTACTTACTGGAATTATTCTGCCTCTTCATTTAAAAATATTTAATTTTTAGCAGATATATTTCCTATATAAATAACAAGGAGTAGCTAAGAACACAGATGTTTGACAGAATCAGCTTCCAGACTAGCAATGAAACTTAGCCTATCAGCAGAACATCAGAACAACACCTGTCTCCCACTGACCTAAGTTTTCTGAAATGAAACCTGCATTACTGATTTATTATAAAAAAATTAAGTATTAGAGATACTCACTTTTGCCAAAAAAATTCTTGCTAGCTCCTCACACACAGGCTTTTCTTCATCCTTCTTCAAACTTTCCAATTCAAACAAGGTATTGTAATTTTCCAGCATTTTTGTCATTATCTTGTTGCATATCTCCTGTTCTTTTATACCTTCAAATCCAGAGGGCACGCTAAAATTTGACAGAACACAAAGCAGTGTTACATGTACTCAACATGCAAAAGTTCCTGCAAAGAGTGTCTCTAACATTTCAGTCATGGATACAGGCTGGCTAGCAGGCACCAGAAACTTTGTCCTGGAAAGGAGGATTGTATCAATGGTGGTAACAACTATCATGGTTTGTTTGCTCTTTTTCTTACTGATATTAAATACTGCATCTATTGATCAAACTATTGACTCCACAGAATGTAGGTAGAGGTCTGAGACAAACACAAAATGAGGTTTCAACAACTATGCTAAAAAAATTCGGTTCATGATTGCAAGAAGGGTGAGTCAGAATGTTAAGAAAACCCACAGGCAGAGCAGAACGCTAAAAGTTAAGCAAGATCTTTGCAGTTTCAGGTGATCCCTTGTTGCCACACATTTTGTAATCTCATTTTTGAGTTGCCATCTTCTTGAAGGCAGGCTCATGACTTACTGTGCTTTCTAAAATAGCCTAAAAAATTCATATAAAAAGTGGTGTCAAACCTCTACTTTCTGGGGGAACAATTACCTGGCTGCAGAAGAAGTGACTACTTGTTCTTTTGAAATTGGCTGCAGTGCAGCCAGGAATCACTTGCACAGACTTTAAAGGCAAGCACAAAAGAAAAGGCAAGGTACTGACCTAGAAGAAGTGTTGTATTCCAGTCAATGCTCCTTGCCTTCCTTATGTGTCTCAGACAACCCTCTCTTATTGTAAGAAAATTCAAATTACTCTCCAAAGAGCACACAACTAATTGAAGCATTTAATAATCATCTTCTGGAATATATGCTTTTTGCACATTTTATTGGACTTTGGTGCTCAAAACTGACTTAAATCCTGTCTTAATGCAGATGTAAGACCTCCAAATAATTTTCTTAATCATTTAAAATACTTCTTCAATCATCCAGCATTTTTCATTGTACAGTATTTCCAGCAGATGCACTCTCTCCTCAGTAATCCACAAAGTGGTTGCATGGATAAGAATTTTCTAAGGAACTTATAAAGTGACACAGATAAGGAGATACAGAAAAACAGGAAAGATTTGAAGCAAAGACACAGGGGGCAAAAACCCAGAAATGAAAAAAAGATTCAAGCATTTTTGACAGAGGACAGTTAGTGGTTGTACATGAGGAAAAAACAATCCAACCCCTCAAAAGTGACACAAGTACTATCTGAGCTATTTTATCAGTGGGTGCCTGCAAAACCCTACCTAGGCAAGGCATGTTGTTCAATCTTTTCAAACTCAGGAACTCACATCTTTGAAGGGAGCAATTATCTGCACAGCCAACACATGAAATAAGTTGATTGCAAACCATCCTTTTTACAAGGATGATATCCTTGTGATATCTACAGGATATCCTAGGGATGTAACTTGAAAGTAAACCATTGTTCACTATAATGAGCAAATTAAAATGTACAATTAAATATCTAGTGTAGAACTGTAACTATGTTTTACTGGGGCCAAAAATGCATTTCAACAAGAAAGTTCTGAGAGCAGATACCCCCCAAAATTTACCATCAAAAAAAGACTTCTTGTAGGAGTTGCATGCTACTGATCTTTCTCTGTATTTTACTCTCTGCAAACTCTACATCTCTATGTCAACAGGAAGAGGATCCACTGCAGCACAACAGATCTTTGCAAACTCCAAAGAATCATCTTTACTGCTGTAATTTCAACGTGCAATGCATGATAGTCACAAGACATGAAGTTTAAAGGAACTGGATTATTCTACATGGCAGGACATTGTCAACTGAAAAATAGGTCAGTCTTAGCTGCCTTTAATAAATCCACTGATTTCATATCATAGTGTGGCCTCAGACTAAATATAGAAAAAAGGGACAATGCCTATTGATGGATGTGTATGTGTACATGCGTCAATTCACTTAAAAGAAAGTCACATATTCACCAAAAGATAGCAGTTTGCCTGAATAAAAGAAAATGTACATATGCAATAGGCCCATGCAACCACCCTGACTTAAGAAAATCCCTCTTCCCCTGCTAAATGAGCTGGCACAGTGCAGAGCTTGCTTGATAATTCAGGGAAACCTTGGACTGTTACCCTTCTGATGTGCTTCTCTGTAACAGGGTGCCACTGAAATAAGCCTGGTATGCCTATTAGTCTAATTCCTAGGAAGTGGACCCAAAATGTACTGGACCCAGTTCAAGACAAGCTAAAGACTACAAGTAGTGTTAATCAATTTTGGAGCAGAATCTTGATGTAAACCACACCTGCTGGGAGCCAACACCTTTCTACTGGCAACAAGCAACAGTAGAAACAAGAAACAGTAGAACTCCCTAGGTGAAAAAGAGCCCAGCCTGTGAATTTTCCATGAAGCACACACATAGTACTTACTTTTTGCAAGTTTCAGGTTTTTTTGCCCTCTCTTCCCCAGTTACTTTGTCAGTAACTGAATGAGATCTGTGAAAACTCTAACCTCTTATTCTGAACAATTCTGTACATGTATGGTGATATGTATATGTAAAACATAAGGCTAAAACTCATGGCTTCAGTCTTTTATCACTCCTTTCTGAATATAACTGAGCAAAGCAGCATGAATTGTTTTATTTTAATGGCAGTGTAACATACATTATCCATTGCCATCTCTCTGACACTTAAATAGGCATATTTTATGAAGTTTCTAATTTATTTTTTCTTTTAATTGCTGTTATTAGACCTCCATCATGGCAAGGGCTGTTACACTCTTTGAGCTATCCACAGTGACCTTTTCCTTGCAATGCATCTTCAATTCAGTATATATAAATTTAGATTATAAGCACGCATCACCCTGAATAACTATGCAAGTTAAAACCCATCTGTTGCCACACTGCATGATCCACCAGCCTGACTAGACTTTCTGAAAATGTGTGTAAAATATAGTAATATCTTGCTACAGCTTTTCTTAATCTGTAAAGTCGTGATATCTACAGATTTCACTTTAACTCACTAGAAAAACTCAGTCCTATGAGAAAGTATTCTCTCACACTACCACTTTCCTGATCCACATCCTTGGAAATTCTTAATATTCCTTTGTCACAGTTCCTTTATCTGTAACTTGCATGTTAATTAGGCATTATAACTGTGATACTTTTAGAGTCAGACACACATTTTACTCCAGTTGAAATTTCCTTAATGGTAGAACTTCATTCCTTTATAGCCACATATGTACAGACTACTTCAGTAGCAGCACCACAACATCAGCTTCACTACCAGAAATTAATTTTCAAGAATGGAGGAGGGGATGCTCAAGAAAGTTAGTCTCAAATGGGCTAAACCACATCAAAGTCCTGTGTCACAACTCTTACTCAGAACTAAATTGACCTGAGGTCAGATTAACTCACCGTAAAAGAATTACTTCCATCTTGTGTGGTAGTCAAACGAATTTACCTCAGGGTCCCTGCAAACAAGCTCTAACAAGCTAAATGTACAGTGGGCTTATGGGACAGTGAATCTACAGAATCTACAGAGAGTGGAGCAGTAACACATCCAAACATGACTGCATCCAGCATGAGCTAGGCTTCCCTACAAGGCTCTCTCACCACCCACCACACCTGAGAAACTTGCTTCAAGCAGAGATGAGGGCCAGGAGGACTCAGGATGTAGTTATCTGCCTACAGATGAGCTGGACTGAGATCACTGAATTGATTTCCCTAGGCAACAACTGCTGACAGCTCCCTGTCACAACTGGGAAACAGTGATTTACATGGGAAATGCTGTGTCTCATTACAAATTCCCAAAGGGGTTTGACCCTACCCCGTGAGAGATGCAGAACGCACATTACCATTTCCTGAAGTGACTTGCAGAAGTAGCTTGTGTGGAATGACAGATCATAATCCTAATTTACAAACCACTAAGGGCTATATGATGTCTTCTCTGACAGCTGTTTTGCTGTTTGTACAGTATCTTTTGTAGAGGAACTCCACGAAGTCACCTTATCCGTCTCCTAGGGGATCTTGCAAGAAATGAAGAGACTTAGTAGCTAGGGAATATTGCATTTTGGTTTGTTTTGTTTCTACAGTCCTTGCAAAACACTTTCATTAGTACCTCAGATGCTCATGAGCTGCTCAGTGAGCATGACTGAAGATTTTGAGAGCAGGGCTGCAGTAATCTTAGAAGGTTACAACTTCAGGCAGTTTGCTTCATCCCCCTAGACAGATGTTACTGTGCCTGTAACAGATACGACCTCATGGCCACAGCTAGGCCCTGTACTTAAGCTGATGAAAGTGATTTATCTTAAAACAAACTGGTGGAGCTAAAAACAGGCATGGGTTTATGCCTGCAGACTGCTGCAAGATCAGAGGCTAACAGCTAAATATACAGCAACACTAACTCGGGGCAGGTGTTCACCTCACTCTGTGCAAGTCATTTACACACTCTACATCATTTACAGACTTATGTCTCACCATTTTGGACCAAAAGCAAGGGCATATATAATTACTGAGATTTTACTGTTTGATCCTGATCATGGAGTCACATTTTTTGTGGGTTTTGACCACACTGCCTGAAAGCAAAGTCTGTTCACATAGTGTTTCAAAGGAGTTCTAGTTCACTGAGGAGTTCTAGTTCAGTCCCTCTGCTTCAATTTCAGCTTCATAGACCAAACACATCCCTGTAGGCTTCCAGGCTACTAGAAACCAAGTTAAGAAATCCATGCAGAATTTTAGATCATATTTTAATTCTTACAAATTCAACAACTCATTGGAAGTCTCTTTGAATCTCTGAAATACCTACAGCTATGCTAAAGATGATCTATTTTCTCCATACTTAGAGATAATCTACCTTTTCCTCCATACTTAGAGATAATCTACCTTTTCCTCATACCTAATACTTTCCTGTACAACCTTTCAGGTCTCTTCTGTTTTGTAGTCATCATTCAGATGCACCTAACTAGCATTTCAACTGGATATCTGCATCTGTCAGTCACTTTTGGGGGGGATGGAGGAATCTCTCACAATATGCTCAATACCTCTACTGCAACAGCAAAGAAATTAGTGAGAGCTTGAATGATGGAGGCTCCATAAATAGATCATTCTTGCAGAGAGAGTTGGAAAAAAAAAAGGTGCAAAGGGATCCTCTACTTACTCTGAAACTGGCAGACCACCTCAAGACTCTTACTATCCCAACCAAGGGACAGAATTAGTGCAGCAGCTGCTATGATACCCACCTCTGAGAGAGCAGAGAGGAGGAGACAAAACTCAGGTGGTCCTCTCCTTCCTCTTCAGCCTAAGCTGAGAGCTGAGCAAAGACACTCAGCAGCCATAACTAAGGCCACAGCTCTACAGGAGCTGAAATTCAGGCCACTGGACAATAACTTCCTCCAAGAGTAACCACATTGCAGGTTTTAATATTCTACACAGATGAGCTCAATGACAGAAAAGACAAGTCTTTTATGTTCTTATATCTTCATGTTCATGGTTCCACAAGGGCTGTATTTCTCTGTATACTTGACCTTTAGCATCCATCACAATAAATTTGAGCAACACAAGTTGGAAGAAAACAGTGCACTAAATCTCAGGCCATCATATTTCCATGTTGAACTGTTTGACCTTGTAACTTACATTGTCCTGTACCTTACATCACATTTCATTACAAGGAATAGCCATATCCTCCCCTCTTCTGGGAGGGGAAATACACTGGAAATACAGAAACTACAAGATAACCTTTGTTAGAAAAGCACCAGTGCAGTTTGTCAAACAGTACATAAGGAAGCAGAAGAAGTAGTGGGTAAGATAAAAGTAATAAGGGTTGAAAGATGAAGAGATGAGATAAATTACTGAGAACATGACACAGAAAAATAGAACGAGATGAAGGGAATTAAAATTAAGTCAAAATGTCTGGAAAGTGGCCACACAGGGAGATTTATTCAATTGTTGAACAGCTTCAGCTATGGAGTGGGAGATGATATGTTTAATTAGCTAAAGTGTCACTGAAAAGGCCCTGTATAAAGTAATCTTTCACTATCAGCAGATGGGCTTTATTTTCTCTGACACTGTGCATTAACTACACAGACTCCACCATTGATTTTAGACATGAGTGTGAATTTCTGACAGAAAGATTTCAGATCTTTCTGCTTCAGCTATATAATTGCTGACAATCTACATGCTAAGCCTTCTTTCCTTGTCCCAGTGAAAAACCTCACACACTGTTTTATACAAACAACACACAGAGGAGCATTCACTGCAACCACCTGCTGATATTTAATTTCTGCAGCTAATGTCTCTGGGGGCTGTCTGCAGCCAGCAGTAAGACCTCCCTTGCCAAGGCTTCAGGCAGCCTTACTCTAGAGCTCAGAATTGTGCTCTGAGGATCTATCTCTGTCTGCTTGGCCAACCAGTTGTCTAAGTTCAGTCCTGCAAGTTCTCCTCCTCCTCCTCCTATCAAAGCTTTGTTTAAACAGATGGTTACAGTTCCAGCAATTTGAGACTGCATCCATTAACACAGGACAAAAGGGCATTTGAACTGGTGCTCACAAACTTCAGGAGCACCATTCTGCACTTGAAAAGAGAAAGATCTGATGAAACACATAGCTGAATTACCAGAGAGTGAAACTTAGTTTTAATAAAAATCTGCATCACTTATTCTAGCATTTGGGTCTTCTGAAAAACGGATTAGCCATTTGTTAAGTGTCAACCCTTGGTTCTTTTGCCACATGAGCATTTATTTCAATGCATGTCACAAATGCAGATCTGGCTGCATTTGTATACAGCCACAAGAGCCCTTGTCCTTTAACCTCCAATGAACATGGCCTTTTCCAATCTTCTGCAGTGGAATGAGTGGTTCTGCCCCTCCTACATGCAGGCCCTATACCATACAAAATTTTTTTTGTCCTTTCTATGCCATCTTAGAAGCAGAGGTCAGTTGAGGCAACACTTATGCAGCTTTTAAGAAGTCTGCTTCTGTTCAGTTTTGGGAATGGCAATTGCAATTCAGAACTGCGGTTTGCTGCATTCTACACCAAAAAGTATGCAGAGATAAATTTTACATTTTTGTGAATAATGTGATGAGTGAACTAATAATTAATCCAACAGCTACTTAGGAGTTTGAGTCAGAGATTTAGCCACTGGTCTCAGGTTTTATAATTTATTTTGTTTGTTCTTGATTACACCAATACATTTATGCAGAAATTCCCAAACTACCTATACTGATATAATATTTAAAAATTTGTTTTGCCTTTCTTCCTCAGAAATCTACAGTATTGTACTTTCACTAACTCTCCTGTTCATGTGTTCCTGCATGAACCTGTCTTGAGGTTTTTTTTTCTTTTGGAGAAGACGACAATTCTTTTCAAAATACGTTTTATCTTTTTGCAATAACACAGCTAATGTTTTCATCTTGACATATTCACCTTTCACATCCATGAGCAATATCTTAAAGATGAGGCAGCAGTGAAGTCACAAGGACAAGCTTTGGTTTAAATGTCTCATCTCTTCATGTTCTCTCCCTGATCAATGGAAAAAGATATACTCCTTTAAAAAGAGAGCAGGCAGCATCTGGCCTGGCTATATGAAACTGGCTCAACACATTAAAAGGAACCTAATTTCTGCTTTCTCTGTTTAAAGAAGTCTACTTCTTTCTATTGGCTACAGAGGAAACCTAGACAGACAGTCTCGACAGGCGATTAATCTAAGTCTCACAAGTCTGCTCAAGTTTGTTCCAGAGTGAATTTTTTAAATGATCAATACAAATATAGCATTTGCTAAAAGGAAGTAACTTTCTTTTCAGATACTACACACCTTTCAAGACTGATGACTGACCTAAACTTCCTATGTGTCTCCCATGTCTTAGACCTTGGATGCCAGTGAGTGTATTACAGACAAGACCAGGGTGAAGGTGCTAATGGTGCACTGCATCACAGCAGTCACTCCCCCCAAAAAATGCTCACTTGCATGATCTTGCACTTGGAAATAACTTCTTGCTACTGCTGCAAGCTTCACTAGCATGTATAACATGCTGCCTTCACCACAAGCACCAAGGAAGTGGGCCCAATGAAAGAAACTAGTAAAACTAGTGAGTCCAGTAAGAAGCCTCAAGAGGCCAGTGTAACCCCATAACCTCCAGAACAGTTTCTGAATATACTAGAAGGTTAAGGAACACAGAACCATCAGTATCTTCAGGATAGACACCAGATCACAAGGCAAAATCTGCAGACAGTATGCAGTATCCATATCTAGAAATTATATGGCACCTGAGTGATACATAGGAATCATTTTCCTCCAGGTATCCTATCTCTAAGCCTTCTCCAGTGAAGTGTTCATATTATTTGATGGCAAAGGAAGCTAGCTGTATGAGCACAAGTCTCCTTGCACCTATACAGTCTGAAGGCCTTTCATAGTTATACTCCTGCTCTGCTCTCAACACAGCAAGAGAAAAATGACCAACAGTCTAGCAAAATAGAGGAAATAGGAGAGCAACTCAAGTCTCATTCAGGTCAAACAATAGTTTTAACACTAGAATTTATCACAAAGCCCCCATCATTGCTTCTGATTGATAAAATAATCAGTGCTTTGAGGTACATTTCTGTCTGTCTCCTCTGTTACACTGTTCATCAACATACAGGAAAAAGTGAAAATACCAACTTACTGAAAGCAGTTTGGTCCAAACACAGTGGCAAGATTGCAAAGGTTCATCCTGTTCTCTACATGATGTTCAGCAACCTTTACCAGGAACTGGCACAGATACTTCAGCAGGCAGTAATGAGCATCAGGCAGTTCTTTAAGGAGCTCTTTCAAATTGCTTTCCTTCTGCATGTCATTCCTAGTGTCTAGAAAAAAGGAAGAGAAACAAAAACATGCATATGGTTTTCTACACTGCTACCAATTTACTTACATGGGTGAGCAAGCAGTGAGATCTAAAATTTAGTCTTATTTCTGCTCAGAGACACAGAATTCTCCACATCACTGTTTTCTCAGGGAACCTGGACCTTTATCCTGAGGTTCACCTTGGCCACCACTGGCACTATTTCAGGCTCACCTTACAGCTGTAATTGTTTTCCTGAGCAGAGTCAGCAGTGGTCATAGCTAACAGGAGCATGTCTATATGGTAGTACATAGATATATCTGCTTTAACTCCTGCTCTACCAGATCTCCTGCTTCCATGGTTGTTCTGGATCTTATCTCTACTTTCCAAAAAGCTGTCTCACAGTCTGTTTTGGTTTCCCTTTCATGAAAACCTTCAAAAAGAAGAAAGGAAGAACAAAACTCAAAACCTGCAAATTCTTTCCTTCCTTCCTCCTCTGCACAAAAAAACACTTTTCAAAAAGTAATTTGTATCTACCAAGATCTTCCATTTACAAGAAAGGCAAACTTTTTTGGAAGTAATTCATTATTTTCTTCCCACTATAACAAAACAGGATGCTTTCACACTTGCAAATATGGATTTCTACTCTCTATCAAAACACTATTTCACGAAACTCTCAAATATGCAGAGTTCTTGGGGTTTTATGCAACAGAATTTTCAGACAGAAGACCTCAGACCCTAAAGGTTTTCCTTATCAATCTAATTATAAGCAGTGTCTATTAACATGAAGACAGCTGTGCATTTGTAATAGGTTTTTTCTGTGTTTATCAGCCTCATAGGCTGATGGTGTTAATGCTAGAAGACTGCTGTCGGGTAATTGCTTTCTCCTCACAGATGTACTGCTAAGGCTTAAAAACAATCCTAGTGGTAGGAATAATGTCTTTATTCCACAGAGCCAAAGTGAGATCATGCTGAACACTAACCTTCTGTGGTCCCTGTAACAAATTGCCTTGCTCCAGAGTAGCTCGTGGCTTAGCAAGGGGAATACAGGCATCCTCCCCATGCTTAAGGTAAGAAAGTATTTTTTCATGCAGAGGATATTATGATCCTTAGGCAAGGAGATTTACCCAGCATTCAACCAAAACTAAACTCTACTCAGTCTTGACCTCTGTTTGCTGATAGCTGGGCCTACAGAAGAGGCAGCAACTCATTGCTGAGCCTTTTCCAATCCAGGCTGCTTTATTACATCTTCTTGACTAAAAATGAGTCTTGAAGACTGTCTTTAAAAGATTCCATGCCTTGTGCTGCAGGAACAGAGAACATTTTACATTTCCCCAACATTCTTGGGAGGAAATCAGGAGGGGGAAAACAAAAAACTTTGAAAACAGTGTAAAGTATATAAAAATGCCTCAGAAGCTTCATCTTAATTTTTACATCTTTTTATTTCACAGAAATATTCTAGGCTGGATTGCACAGTATTCCAGGAGTAGATTGCCTGGAAAAGTAGTTTGTTGTGTTAAATCAGCAATCTGTATAAAAATATCTGAAAGGGACTCCTGAGAACTCAACCATAAGTTTGCAATGTGATTTCTGTGCTAAAATCCGACATTTCTGTAGCTAGTAAGCAGGATTTATCCCACGTATAGTTCAGGAAAAAAATGATTTCTGTATGTATGTAATTGCCACTTCACACAGTTTAACTTGAGGGATTTCATCTGCTTCCAAGCTTAGATTTCTTGCCTTACTTGAAATAGATAATAAAGTACATGGTGAGAGAAGCCTTTTTAAGTTTTGTATGCATGGAGAATTAATTTGTATGTATTTGTTTTGGCACCACAGACTTAATTATGAATTATTTCATGACAGCAGGCCAAAGTTTAAAATGCCAGGACTAAACACTTCAACAAACTGATTAATTGTATCCTTTTTTTCTACAGCTAAGAAATCAGCTCCTTCAGAAAAGTCAAACATCAAATATGCATGAAGTAGATGAGTAAAAAAATCTTACTTGCTTATTTATTGCTTATATTTTTTTAAATTTTTTTTAAGCTGTATAAAACAAAACCAATAATGACTTCAATAATGACTTCAATACTATGGTAGCCTGATAGCAGGAAGAAATCTGATTTTTTTTTTCCTGCCACAGAATTTCAGGATACTTCTAAAGACTGCACAATGGAATAACAATAAGGGAGTTAATTGGATTTGGATTTGCTCTGATCAAAGTGGACTGGACAGTTTCTGACTTGATTACTAATTATCTTTTCATGAAGCTCAAAGAAAACCAAAACAAAACAGATTTCCACATAGCCAGAACATTAAAATTCACCTCCTAACATACATTTCAGAAAACAAAACATCTAGCACATAGTGTTTTCTAGTACAAATTGCCACCAGCAATTATCATAAGGGCAGCCAAAGCCATCTTTTAGAAAAAATGCACCTCTTCCACCACCATCACCCCACCACCTAATTAAGGAATGCCCTTGAGAACTAATTGCCTCTCTGAGCCTCTCACTGGGGCTTTAGATTGACAGGTACTTTTCCATTTACTGAAAAATTTTCCATCCCTTCTAAACTAGAAATATGCTAATAGCCTTCATAAAACATCATGAACACAGGTTTGCACTCTGACAACAAACAAAGCTATTGACCTCATGGCATCAGTTGTATTTGGTGGGTAGGATGTCCCTGTTCATTAACCATGATGTATTATGTGGCATGGATCAACATCAGAGATTCTTATCATCAGGCACAGCAGAACCTTTGTTCATTTCTGTACTTTCAAGAACAGAGACAGATATCTGATCATAAGATCTTGAGAAATTACCCTAATTGAAGGACACAGAGACACATGAGGCAGCAAGCCCCATTTACTGAGCCATGAAATTTCTTGTCCTTGTGAAATGGGAGAAAGAAAATGCAGCTTTTCTCTCTCTTCTGCTTTTCCAGGGCAGAAGAAAGGGAAGGAACTCACACCTTTCTCCCAATACACCCCAAAACACAAAACTAATTTGTCAATGCTCCTGCTGCTGGCACTTTTTTCATAGATTTCAGCTTTATTTTAAAGATTTACTATTAAAATTTGTGGCAAAATTAGGGAGCAACATGCATACATGGTATTACATATTCACTTCATACATGTTTCAGTGTAAGTATACCTCTGCTATCCGCAACCATATCCTTTCATCTAAAACAGCTTTTCCACATATTAGAGAGCAAAAATAGTATTAAGTCATGACAACCAATTGCTTGGGGCATTCCTTCTCCTTTTTCCCACCTGCTATACAGTTTTTCAATTTGTTTTAGAGTGAATCACTAAATTGTACCCAGCTGGCACTGACCATCAGAGAAGTACTAGAGCACCAGAGCTGTTTATGATACTACACAGACAAGCACAAAGTGTGCCAAAGCCCTAAGCTTATGCACATGCTTTATTTTGTGAAGTACAAAGTGTCCTGGGGAAGTCAAGACATCCAAGTGCAGTCTTTCTTATTCAGCCAGATTAGAGAGGGTGGCATGAAGCTGAGCATATGCTTCAGTGTCTGCTGCCTCCTGAGACCAGACAAATGAGTTTGTCAATGATGGAAACAGCAGAGTGCCAGATTCTCAAAGGCAATTCATTAACCTATATTCAAGTCATATTTCCACATACAGCCAGTTACCAACACTCTCAGGATTTTTAAGCACAGCACATGAAGCTCTTTTGAAAATTTTGCCCAATACAGCAGAGAGGAGAAAGCAGTAAATGAAGAATGAAGGCTATGGGAAAGTGCTTTCAAGACAGAGTCAAAGGCAGCCACTTTTTTATTTTGAGAGCCTGCCAGAAGCCATGTGAAGCAGATGACACCCCAGCAGAGGGATGCAAGAGAAACTTAGCTAGATGAGCAGCCAGGAAGGGCTTAGAAATCACAAATGAGATGGTGGTTTCTGGGCTGAGGAAGGAAACAAAGTCAGTGGCCTCAGGCCACATTTAGGCTCAGCAGCCAGAGGACACAGAACAGAGCATGACACAGGCAGAGGGCCAAGGAAGCCATCAAGGGCAGTGTGGCACCTCAGAACTGAGCTAGGGACTCAGTACTGAGTGACAAGTCAAGAAGACAACTGAAAAGCACAGGCAGGCTCTCTAAAAATGCTAATTAACTAGGAACAGCAGTCTCAACAGTGTAGGAGACACAGACACATTTGCAAGGGTGTTTTCAGTCTTACTTAATTACAGTATACACCCACAGATCACAACAAGAGGAACATATTTTCCAATGGTTCATCCTATTTCTGGATAGACTGAGTTTCTTTGACATGTTACAGACACAATTAAATTCCCCAATCCATCCCTCTTCATGCTACTCTTTCCCTCTGCAAGGTGTGCTTCCCAAACATCATGAAAGGTATGGATGTCTGCAGACAGGTGTGTGTAATTGCTTCACTCATGTCTCAAACAGTCTGACCCCAAACAGCTCCAGTTGGAAAGCACTGAAACCATATCAGCACAGTGCCATGCCCTTCCTAGTTATCTCTGCTGTGAAGCAAGGAAGAGATTGGAGCTCAGTGTCATGCTAACATGTCTGCATAGCTTTCAGCTGCTTTGCATACTACCACTTGGACAGCAAGACATAAAAGCTTGCATCTGCCTGTAGCCATCAACATACCCTAGGAAGTTAATCTTTGGCACACAGGCAGCAGGTTGTACATTGAAGTACCACTACACCCACCAGGCAATTGGAGGAATCAAAGCATTTCTTTCCACCTCCATAATCTACAGGACGTGTAATCTACAGGACGTGGATCTTCGCTCTGCCAAACAACAGTGTGCCTCAGACACGATCCTGCTTCAGAGGAAAAGATAAAATCACATGTTGTTGCCATCAGTAGCAGAAATGCTGGAAGTCCTCAAGAGAAGAAGGTTGTCATTACAATCCAACTTGAGACCCCTTGTTCTCCATCACTATGTCACTTTTCTGTGCTGTATCTCCCTTTCATTCTGGGAGCAGAGCATTCGCACATTTTTTTCAGCTTTAAAAATCCAGTTCCAAAGTTTTTTTTACTGCATAACAAACATCTTACACAAGTGGAAAGCAGAAGTTATTTCTCTAGTTTGGAATGAGCCCTGATAACAACAAAATGACAATGAAAGCCACAAGAAAAGGTTAAAATCATGCCACAAGAGCGGGAAGAATCACAGACATCTAGTGAATCTGATGTGCTGCACTGCTGCAGTTACCATGGTTAGAGGGTCAGCTCTCATCTATTTATTTTCAGTCATTTATTCATTTTCACAGTCACCATTTAGGTTGAAATTTGACCCCTAAAATCCCCCAGCACAGCCTATATTTTTGGTTCTGCTTGTTCCTGTAACTCAAGCAGCTGCCAAATACTAAGCACTCCCTGAACTGACCAGTTGACCCAGAGAGGAGCTGCTCCCTCCCATCACCTTCAATCCCTCTCTCTGAAATCAGCAGGGCTGCTCCTGGGCACCAGGAAAACCCTTGCCAGAAGTGGCAGGGTGTGAGCTGGAGGAGGTATGCAAGATAGAACTCACACCTAGCTGCTGCCCACTGAAGAGTATAAATTCTCTACAACAGAGCAATGTCAAGAAACCAGGGTGATTAAATAGCATTGAACTTAGAGTGAATGCTAAAAGAAGACACATATCTTTGTATTCCTGCTGGAGGAGGGAATGCAATAACAATGATAAAAGAGAAGTTCCCCTAAAGGAAAAGTTTTCGTTATGTTAAAAAGTGCAATAGGAACCTATCTTGCTGAAAGCAAGTGACCTGTGAAAGGGGTAAGAGCTGTGCATGCAGCTCCTAGTATATACAAACTTCTTAAGAGTCAGTGTTCATGATATAAAAGATAAGGAAAGAAAAGCCAGAAGGAATAAATAAGCTCACACAGGGATTGATCTGTGGGACCCGATGATTTCTTCCAGCTGATGTTTCTGAAAGAAACTTTCACCCTGATGTAAGCACAGCCTGTTTTGCACAGGCAGGCACAGCCCTGAAGCCTTGGTCACAAAAGAGATTGTGATGGACATTTTTGACCCAAGAACACCCTGCAAGGAGCAGCCTTAATATTTGTCAGGTGCTCTGAGGAGACAGCCAACACAAAGATCACTATCAGCCTGTCCCAGGCCCCCACTTGCTACAGGCATCTCCAATCAACATCTTTTAGAGACTGAAGCCCTTCTCAGCAGCCACTCCCACTGCTCTTCTCCAGAGGCAGAGAGAAAATGTCTGGATACACCAAGCAGTTTTTAGGATCCTCTACGTGATGTTTTCTGGAACTGAATAGTCTTGGTATTATGCTGAATGTTTATATAAACAGCAATGAGCCAGGATTTGGGGGCAGTGTGCAGAGCTCTGTTTCACACACCACTGCACAGGCTGCAGACAGCATGATAAACCAGCTGTGCAGGCTTCCTGAACTACCAATAGGTGAGGTTCTCTCTTTTTCATAAAAGGGCAGGTTATTTACTCTTTGATTTGGTAACAAAGACTATCCTTGGAATTAAAAAAGGTTACATCTACAGGTAAAAATCTGTAATTTTCAATGCTGCTATTTTTAACTAGAGGAATTGCTCCCTAAAAATTTTTACAGGAAGTAAGTGTGTTTTACTCTCAAGCCAAGCTTAAAAAACAAAAAATGCTGATACTAATCCTTGAAAATATTCCAAAGGAACTCTAACATAATCCCAAAAAGCATTCTCCCAAGCAAAGCTTCAACAGGAGGTAACAGAGAGGCTGTAACAGAACTTATAATTGCCTTCACTGTAGATACTCAGTGAAGTGGCTCAAGATTCAAAGTCATTTTTTAATAACCTGTTGGCTCCAAAGTAGCCTGACCTACTTTCTTCATAGTTTACACAAAGAACACCCAGGCACACATTCTCTTGGTACCATTTTGCAACAAATACCCTTGTACATACTTCGATAAGTGAATAGGTAACTCCAATCCTGCATAGCTGGTTGATCATTTAACTGTAAATAAAGGCCCACCTACCACTTAAAATAATCTGAACCTGATGAAAATCAGCAGTGTCTTTCACAGCAACTCATTTTAAAAACCCTCATTTTTCTTCAAACCTTACAAAAGCTTTCCCATTGCCATAACAGCCAATCTGGAATTTTTCAAGTAAGATCTTTTTATTCCCCCTTAATCAAAATTACAGTGGGACTATAACTGGAGTTACTGTGCAATACAGACAAACTTAGCTACACATGTCAGCTGGACTGACTTCTACAGAACTGCATCCCTAAGTTACTGTTTTTTGAAACAAGAAAGCTTGGTGAGTAACTCTGCTAAGTAAGGATACCTATCCCTTTTCTGTAAGAATTACTGGGGGAATTTTGCATTTCCTATGGGAAGCAGATATGAATTAAAATTTCCATGAACAGTACTGGTCAAAAGGACATCAGAAGATTCTGGTGTAATCCACCCAGTGAGACCTTTGTAGGGACAAGAATGTAGAAGACCAAAGGTGCTAATTAAAGAAAAATTCCACTTAAATAGCAATTTATGAGAAAGAACATAAGTGAATACAGCTCGAGTCAGATCTGCTGAAATCTACAAGACCCAAAAGCAAGCACAGCTACGATCAGAAAAAAAGGAAATTTCTAAAACAACAGCACCTTCCTACACAACACTTCCTGAGCCCTACCCCTGTGCTCCAGACAACTTTATTAAATGAGGAAAGTATTTTACACAGCCCACATGCAGGCTGATTACAGGTGAAATGCCTGCACTCAGAGGAAAGCACAGAGATCTTCCCTGGTGCACCCTCCACACTCTCTACACCCTTAAACAGGAAAGAAAGAAGACAAGGTTGTGTTCTCTCCTCCAGGCAATGTCTGACATCTCCAGTGCAGGCAGGAACAGCAGAAGAGAGACCTCAGGACAAGAGTCTGAGAACTCTGCACTGTCCACTGGGGATGTGGATGTCAGAATGCATGTTTCTCCTCTGCAATAATGTATCACATTTGCCTGCTTTACGGTAAAGTTCACACCTCTAGTAACAAAACTCACTTGGCAACTTTTTGGAGACATCAAAGAGAAACATCAACTACCTGCAGCAAGAGGAAAGAACTGCCACTGACCCACACGGAAAAGGCCAATCACCACCTATTCCATGTAACAACAATGTAGACTGTCTGCTACAGATGAATTAGACAGAGAAATCATTTGACAGACAGCTGTGAAATTCCCAGTTCTGTAAAGAAGAAATTATATTCTGTCTTCTGGCTGATCCATCACTTCAAGGAGAAAAAATAAAGAAAAAAACCAAGCTTCTAGGTTGTGAGCTCTGATGAGGAGTAAAAGACAAAGTTTGCTGTTCCTTGCAAGCTGACTAATTTTTTGATAGACAATCATATAACTTAGTGAGAAACAGAAGCCTAGACAACATATGCTTTGGGCCCAATGGATACTCAGTTTGATTAACAGTATCAACATAAACTTGTAACTTTTTGAAGTTGGTGTAACTCTTTGGAGTTCATTAGAATGAAACTACCAGAAATCATCCTAGCAAAACAGAAGGAAATCCATGTCCTAAAAAGACTGCAGCTATTGTCTACCAGCTTGCTCAAAGAAACCAGCTGATAATTTCCATACATATTCAGCAGATATAACTGGATTAGAAAATCATAAAGAGTCCAGACTATCAAACACATAAGAAAATTTTTCTGTTTCTTGTAGCAGAATTGAGCACTCTGGTAGCAGGTGAGAGCTAAAGCAAAAGGAAATGCAGAATGAAGCAGATAAATGAAGAAACAGAGTACTGGTTGTGCATAACCAACTATCCAGATGGAAGTGCATTGTGGAATTGAGATTTTAGCTCTCACTTACCTTGGTAAAGCTGAATGAACCTGGGATGTAAGGCAGAGGTGATAATCCCATCTGGCAACTCTCTCAAAAATAATTTCAACAGACTGGCTGCTGAGTACACATCACCATCCTTAACAAGCTCCACTTCTTCTCCACGCTCGTACTGTAGACGCAGTTGTTCTACCATCCTCATGCTGCCATTCACCCTGAAGAGGCCTTCCTGGGTCATACCTGTAATTATACACTGCACATGAGACTGGCCTGAACTAAGACATCCTGGTGATAGGATGAAACAGATTTTCTAGTGTGAATAATATGCTTACAGAAATACAAAAGGAGGGCAATTAATACAGCACAGTTTAAAAGAAAAGACTATTATCTCCCCAGAAACCCCCTCTAGTCATGTAATTGGATTATGATCATTAACAAATATGACTGAACAGATTTTGAAGCCTTTGTGAACCCACAAAACTCAGTGGCATTACTGTAACCTCATGCCATCCAGAAATAAGAGAGACAGTTATATTTTGCATTGGTATATTACTGGTATATTATTATTACTATTATTATTGGTATATTGGTATATTTTATTGGTATATTTAGCCAGAAAAGGATCTAGATTCTACAAAACTGTGTTGTTGTTTTGCTTTTGCAAGAGGCCCATTACTCTGAGCTGGACTCTGCCAGGCTGACATGCATGACTACTTACAACTTCAAGTTTAAGGCAACAGCTTCCTACCTGTGGCCATCATGAAGCAAAACCACCTGAATCATGCTGATTCCAGCATCAACTCCATAATGAGTACTGCAGCTTTACTTTAGCAGAAAATCTAAGCAAGCAAACGTGTATTTTCGACAGAAAGAAGACCAAGGTATTTCACAATGAAAGAGAAAAGGTATCAATAATTTCAGGTCAGACACTTCACACCCAGTGAAGCAGATGCCAAAAGGAGGAGGTTTCCATGAAGGAAGCTATATGAATCATACTGTATCAAACCTCACTTTCCAGGTGTATGCCAACATTTAAAACATTCTGTAAAGTGACTAAAACTGAACTCAGTAATTTAATTTTCCTCTAGGACATGTTCTCCACAAAAATTCTGCATTTTCTAATACTGTGTCTATAGATCCTGCTTATTCTTCTTCAAAAGCATAACACTGAAAGGATCAAAATACATATGGTTTCCATCAGTTCAAAGTAGACACCACTAAACAGCAGCCTGATAAAACACTTCTTTTGGTCCAAGAAAACAATATTGATGCAGCCATATTAGCAGAAGGGAACAATATATTTTATTAGAACAGAAGTAAAACTGATCCAGTAAGAGGAAAAAATGGAAAAGCGTTCCAGCATTTTGCTTGACTGACTTAAGGTACAGTTTACAGATCTTGCATTCCTGTATTCACAGCAAAATACACTTACATGAGATGCTGTACTGCCATCTTGGGGGCAGCAGCAAACACCACATCTGAATAATAATTTTCATTACTGCAGCACTAAGCAAGCAAAAAACACAGTCCCCACAGAGACAAAACTTCATTTGCTATTCCTCAGTCACTTACAGAAATTAAAAGAGGCTAGAACATAGAGTTACCAGGTACTAGTAAGCTCAGCATAGAAAAAATGGGCTTCACCTATAAACTTGAAAACAGGAAGCTTAATGCAAACTTAATTTGAGGATGTTGCTGGCCAACAGTCAGCTTAGCTTTTTCAAATGTGTAGTCAGCTCCTCATGAGCTAGAAAAGAGATTGTGAAATGATCTGGCTTTAAAAAGCCCTACAATGTCTACCACATCTTTGCAGAACATCAATTTTAAGACAATACTGAACCAACAGTAACCTTGATTCACAGAAGACTCCACATAGTTTTAATTAATACCTGAGCCTCTGTTAAAAATATCTTCACAGTTAACTTCATCATTAATTCAACAAACAAACCTTAGACAAGCATGAGACAGGTATTTTAAAAAATTCCCATGTAAGAGGGCATCTTTGAGATCTTGCACTTCCTGAGAAACAGAATGGATTCTACCTTATCAGGGCTGGATAATCAGCTTGGTGTTGAGAAACCTAGCTAGTCTTGCTGCAGAGTAGAGGACATGGCTTGTTCAGTTTATGGTTGAGGATCTGTCATTTGGGATTCAGATCTTTTTATGGAACACAGAACACAACCCACAGCTTGCGGCTTGTCAGCTTCTGGTTTTGATTAAACCTAAATGATGCAAAAACTTTTTCCATCCTTGCTCTTTCAGTATTCTAGCAGATTGCTCTGAGGCAAGTTGAAGTAGATCAAGCAAGAGGTTGCTGTGTAAAAAGTAGGATCATGTTTTAAATTTGCACTTTACCTTAAACAAAGCTGATTTTCAGGACATGCTTGCATCTATCAACTTCTAAGGGTCTATCAAGATACAGACGTGGAATGCAAGGCTCTGAAGTTGGATTATCATTACTAAGTAGCTAAAGGAGAGACCTTAGAGTAAAACCAGATGCAGCTGCTTAGAAGATGAAATTACTTCCACAAAATCTTTTCTGCTGCTGAACAACTGACATAGGATATATCTGTGCACCAATGATGCTCCAGATTTCTTCAGAGAGATACATTTCAACAAGAGGAACTAAATTTAATTAAAATAATGCAAAGAGAAGAACTGAACACCCACTTCCCTGAGGGGACTAATAACTGGAACCTATCTGAAAACCTGCAGTAACATGTACTTTTATTCAGTAATGTACTCTAATGAAGGGGGGGGGGTGTGTGCATGTATATATCTCTATATAGATATTTACATCTTCTCACTGACTGAAAGTGTTAAGGACAATTGTTTTGCAACTACAAAAACACCAAACACCTTCATTAATTTCATTTCACAAGTGAAATACATTCCACTGATGAACAGCTTCCTTATGAGAGTGTGCTACTGTGTAACACCATAGTTCACCTTTGTAAACTTCCTATCAAAAAAACAAGTTCATCATGAAGGCAGAAAGAAAAAAAAAGCATTCAGTAACAGCCTCTGCATGTAGTTGGTGCCACTACCTAATTCAGCTCCTGTACCCCGAAAAAGACAGATGCCTGCCTTTGAAGTCTTACATAATGAGTGCTACTATGCAAAAGTGACTCACTTAAGCTTACCATGCTGGGTGAGGTACTCTACTATATTCCACACAACTATTGGGATGCCATTCCTGCTCAGTCCCTGCTGCTGGAGCTCCAGAAGACTCACACCAAAGACCTTAGGACAGGTTGTGTCCCTCTGCTTGTTCAGTGGAAGCACAGCTATCTTTTTCATGTCCTCCTTCAATCTCACAGCTGATTTGCTTTGCTTAAAGGAGCAGAGGGGGAAAAAAAAGTTTATTAGTCACATTTGCTGCAGAAGGTTGCATAGTTACAACATAAGCACATTCATCAAAACTGGCTTTTATGCTTCAGAATAAGGTTTTGGTCTTACTTGCTTTTAATCCATTGGAAAATCTTTGTCAAGTAGGAAGGTATAAATGAACTGAGAAAAAACTAGAGTAGTAATTAACAGGAAAAGAGTGTAAGTAGTTCCTAGTTATGATGAGGGAGAAAGACAAGCTTGTAACAAGAGTAACAAGTAATTTGGCCTGGCAGGAGACTTGTAACTTTGTAACTTTTTTGTAACAGCTCAGATAGGCTACAAAAGCCACTGGACAAACATGAGCATGAAAAATCCCAATACATCACCATTAGTTCAGCTTATCTCCAGGATGCCTGTCGGGGAGAGTACTCTGGAGAAGGTTTACTGCACCTTTATTGCAGATGCTGTTCCCTAGGGATTCATTTTGGCCACTCTCAGGTGAAATATTGAAAGGTGAAATATTACAAAAGATTTTATGTTTAGCACCTTCTAAGTCTGAAATCCATTTATTGAGGTTTTAAAGTTAGAAAGGGACTATATAATCTAATCATACATAATAAGGGGGTGAAAAAAACACTCCACAATAAGTCTTTGACCGCACACATCCCATACGTTCTTCCAGAGGCACAATATTCTCACAAGTTTTGAGTTGCAGTGACAGAAAAAAACATGAGAGCATAGCAAATAAAACCCATGAGAATAACATCATAGAGGATTAATTTATAGGATCCATAATAGGCAGAAGTCTAAATCAGCATATGGTGTTGCAGATTTGGAAAGACAGCTCATGATAGAGCAGCAGCATCACCTACCACACATGTGATTTCCATACACATCTAAGCATTATTTCACTAAGTATGGTCAAGAACAGTACAAGTCCATCAACCTCACTCAAAAAAAAAAAAATAGTTTTTCCTCATGTTTCTGAAATCACGCTGCAGGAACCAGAAGCCTCTGCTATGATGGATTTCAACCAGTCCACCATTATTGTGATGCTTAAAAACTAATTTATTCCTATTGTGTACTATTAAGAAACGGATAGTAGAAACTGTACACATACAGAATATTGTACTGTAATTCAATTAAGTGCTCAGACATTTGCCTAGGTCTTGGTGCTTGACTGTGTTAAGACAGATTTTAGCAAGGCATCCATCTTTTATTTTAGACAAACCCTTGAAATCTCATCACTTGTGAGATTATTTTTTACTGCAGTCTGCAAGCAACATGAACGCCTGCACTGGTGCTGCTGTTACCCATGACTTCTCTTCTTAGAGATGTAAAACTATCTGGCAGTTCATTTCACTCACTTTGCTGTGTTTTTCCCATTAAACACTGCTATTTGTGGCACATGTGTATTCTATAGTCCTCGCTCTTATGGGACACCTATTTGATCTTTACAAAAGATGCTGCTTGTATAAATATCTTAAATACATTTTAATGTTTGTGAAATGGAATTCCAATATAAAAAAAAAATCCAGCATTATTGTGACCACCTTATAAATGTTTACGATAAACCCATTAGACTTTGGAATAAAATTTGATTGATTTATTAATACACCACATCTCTTTGTAAAAGAGTTACTCCCATTCAGGATTAAATGAATAAGATATAATTTTCACTCCAGGCAGACGCATGCCAAGGCAAAAATCACATAGGCTGGGATAAATTCAAAAGACAACAAAAATCCTTTGATCAGTTTCCAAGCAGCTGTGGTGCTTGGAGAGCTTTTCCAATTAAGGCCTTGAATTAGCCCCACAATCTTGCTCAGTTACAGGTTTCCAGCCCGTTTCCATTTCGGCATTCAAAAACCTGAGTCACCGAGCTGGATTTACTTGGGCAATAAATTTAAATTTGCAAGAGAATTTTGCGATTTAAATTTGCAAGAGAAAGTGCCCTCAGCCACTGGGAGAGAAGGGGAAATTTTCCAGCTTCTTTCAGCCCTGGGAGAGGATGCGCTAACTGGGAACAAAGAATAGGTACCCAAACAGATATATTTAAGCAAAATCAAAATGAAATCAACTCCTCAAAAACCGAAACACAGAATTAGGGGACCTTACGGCTGCAAGATCTGATTTACACAGGGAAAATAAATAAAAAAGTTGTCCACATATTAATGCCGAGGCGGCACAAAGCGACTGCATCGCCCCAGCACGATCCCGCCGTGAAGTGCAGCCCAGAGGAGACGACTGGAGTGGAGAAAACCTATTTATAAGCAGCTGAGAAAACCGATTTATACACCGCAGGGACGCGAGCAACAGGGCACAACGCGGCGCGGTTGCTGCCGGGCTTCAAAAAAAAAAAAAAAAAATTATGCATAAAGCAGCCTGGAACCTCCTTTATTCATCCTCACCTTTCCCAACAGAGCCGCAGCTCGGCCTCTCTGCCACCCCGGCTCCGCCAGGACCCCGGCGGAGGGAATGAGGGAGGGAATGAGGGAGGGAATGAGGGAGGGAATGAGGGAGGGAATGAGGGAGGGAATGAGGGAGGGAGGGAGGGAGGAGGCGGCCGCCGGCACCCAACCGCCCCCTCTCCCCACGCCGCGGCCGCGCTTCCCCCCCACACCCCCCAGTCTCATCGTTCCCCCGGCTCCTACTCACGCGTATGGCCAGAGCCCCGGCCCCCATGCCGGCTCCCGCAGCCTTCCCTGCACTCCCGCCTTCGCTGGGCCCGCCGGCCCCCTCAAGCCTGGAGGCCCGGGCCCAGGGTGCCTCCCGCCCGCCCTGCCCGGCCCGGCCCGGCCCGCCCCCGCGGCCTGCTGAGCAGGGAGCAGGGCCTGCCCCCCCGCCCCTCCCGCGGGACCTCCCTAAGGGATCCACCCCGGGGCCACGGAGGGAGAGGGGTGCGCCCGGGTGCCGAAGGGGGAAGAGAGGACACCCGGCTTGTGCGAGTCCCGGTTCCGCCAGACCCGGTCCGGCGCCACAAAACCCGCTTTCAGCCGAGTATCCAGGCCCTTGGGTATGGTATTGCCTGAGCTCCTGCCCTCGAACGCCTAAAGGTTAACACAGAGGTGGCCGGAGTCGAGACGGAGGCAAAACAAACCCTGTGCCAAGGAAGCCTCTGACGGCATTGCCAGAAGGGCCCAGAGGGTATGACACAAGGCAGTATTTGGCCTGAGTTTAGGAAGGGTAAAGCGGCGTATATTGAACCCGCCTGTGATTTTCCATCTAGGGATGTGTAACTGAAATAAGAGAAAGGCTAAAGTGAAAAGGGGAGGCAGGGGAGACACCGCAGGCAGCTGCTGACTGCCAGCAGTGGGAAGAGGGATCCACTGAGGGAGCTGGAGAAGAGGAGGCTCAGGGGAGACCTCATCGCTCTCTACAACTCCCTGAAAGGAGGCTGGAGCCAGGGGGGGGTTGGGCTCTTTTCCCAGGCAACTATCAGCAAGACAAGAGGGCATGGACTTAAGTTGTGCCAGGGGAAGTTTAGGTTGGATATTAGAAAGAATTTCTTCATGGAGAGGGTGATCAGACACTGGAATGGGCTGCCCAGGGAAGTAGTGGATTCTCCGTCCCTGGAGATATTTAAAAAGAGACTGGATGTGGCACTCAGTGCCATGGGCTGGGAACCACAGTGGTAGTGGATCAAGGGTTGGACTTGATGATCTCTGAGGTCCCTTCCAACCCAGCCAATTCTATGATTCTGTGATTCCCTCTGTGTCATGCTCCCGGTCACTGCAGCCTGCAAGCAGTTTGTCCTAGAAATTTAAAATACGTTTCAAAACAACAGCATGTAGGTGTGGTGTTTCAAATGTTTGTCCCTTTTTTTTGTAGAAGAAAAGCACGTAAACACATGGTTATTTCTGTATTGGCTCAGATGCAAGCAAAGCTGAGCAGGGCCTTAGCACAGTAATGGGAGCTAAGGTCTTTGGAAAATGAAATAGGGAATACCCACCTCTGGCACAGGGACAAAAGAACGTCCTGAGAAAAAGGGGAAAAGAACATTTTATCAAGCTCTCCAACAGAGAGAGATATGCTGCTACTATCAAATGCTATTAGATTTCAGTTTTTGCTCACAGTTTATTTTTTTATTAGACACTTTAGTCAGAGTCTCCTTTACACTCAGTTCCTGCTTTCCTCTCCAAGCCAGTCTAACCCTAAATTACTACTTTCACAGACTGTGAGTTTACAAGAAAATTAGACTATGGCATTAGTATTTCCTTTTAAGTCTTCTCAGAGTGAGTTGATGCAACATCTTCCTCCTCTATCCTCCTCTTTACTGTAAGCCTCTAAGATGCTTTTCACATAAATCACACACAGCTCTCTCCTTCTTAGTCCTATCTGCAGCTCCACACTAAAGCCCAATGGCATGCTTCAAACCAGAATCTGGGGAGTGAACAATGAGAAACTGAGACTCCCTGGAGACCCAGGGGGTGAAGAGTTCAGACATGAACCTACAGTGAACAGCAGCTATGGCATTAAGGCTTTTATAAATGGATGTTGAGAGGCAACAGGTACATTCTCGTTCTATAAAAAGCAAGACCAGGAAACAAGCACCAGCAGCAGCAACCCCAGAGCCAGTACTCTGGATGGAGTACAGTATTTTTCCACCACAGCTGTGTATCTGGGTCAGGAGAGTCACGCTTCTGTTAAACCACTGGAGCATTTGGGTCTGTGACACACTTGTAACTTTTTCTCTGGGTTATAAAGACACTTCTGTACTTGCTTAGAGACTTCAGAGAGCAGAAGGCCAGCACACTCACCTCCCATGTGGCAGAAGAATAGAAACCAGACTGAAACTTCCTCAGCGCCCTTTTCCCATCCTATCTGCTCCTTATCAGCACCCCACAGGGGCAGCTTCCCCTGTGCAGGGCAGAGTAAGATTTACCTGAGCTTGTCCTTAACCACAGCCTAGAAGCAGATTCCTTCCTGCACATTCTATCCTTCCCACTGAGATATGTTTCTTTGTATCCCAACCTTCTTCCTCTCCTTTCACTGAACCACTGCCTTTCAGAGTAACTGTTGAAAGGAAAGGTGGGAGGAGAGGGGAACACCAGTACATACTTCTGGCACCACAGATACCAGCCAAGACGTGCTGTGATGTTTGTCTGTAGATTGCACACCACTCAGAAAAGCTTTACTGCTTTCTTTACTGTAAGCAACTCAAAAAAACCCCTTAGGAAACAAAACAAAACAAATTAGCAGTAGTCACACCTATTGCAGAGACAAAATAAAACCTCCAGAAACCCAACAACAAAAAGGTGTACCTCTGTATAAGATCCCTATTACGCTATTTCACATTTTCTGCTTAAAATATTGCATCAAACCACCACATCAGTCACACATGAAAGCAGAAAGAGCAAGTTCCTCTAGGATTCATGGTTTTCTAACACAACAATGCCTTTTGCTATCTCTTCCTTTTCCTTTCCCTGAGGAATTTTATACTGCATGGGCAGTAATACCACCAGATGAATATTTATGCAACTCATCATAAACATGTCTAAAACCATGAGAGCTCAAATCAGAGGGAATGGATTCTGGAAGACTGATCAAAAGTGGATGAGACCCACAAGCTGAGTACCACCAGCTTTTTTGACATACCATGCCTACCTACCTTTGGTTACACTGTTGTTTTTTTGTTTATTTTTTATATAGTTCTCAGCTACATTGTTATCATCCGCATGCAAGAGGTGCTTTTAAGTGGGGCCAAAGGAATATACTGTCTGGCTGAGATACATACCTATGTCATCTCTCTAATTCTATGAAATAGCTAAAAACTAATGTAAAAAACTTTTCAAATGAACAGATAATAAAATCATGCAACAAAGCAAGCATGGGGAAAAAAATGGTATTTTCCCCCGTTCCACTTGTTTACAATTAAGGCATTTAACCTCCAATATTGAAACAACATTCCAAGGGGGGGAAGAACAGCTGGGGTAGTGCTAGAAATTCAAAGAAACTTCCTCACACCACTTCTGTGAACAACCCTATTATCTCTGCTATGCAATATGTTGCTTTAACCTGACTATTATTCATCATTTCCACTGTGACATCAGAATTCAGCACTCATTTCAACAACTGCCTGCATAAAAGCAGGCTCCTGTGAAATAAATGGCTACTGCCAACTTTGACATCTTTGAACATTACCCAATTCTCTCCTGGCTAGCCTGAGTAGCCAGCCACAGGACACTTGCTGTGACCTTCCAGGGCACTTGTGAGAAGGCCATTCCAATCAAATGTGGGGCATACTCCAGAGACCAGCATGGTGTAAGACCAGGCAGCTGCAGGTAAGAGAAGGAGACAAATCAAGAAGCATGCAAAAGTGGCTGGGAAATGCCAGTCCAGCACATCTGGATGACACTTTTCTCTACTGTGCCTGCAACTTCCCATCTAAAAAGCAATATCAAGACACCTTTTCTAAAAAAAAGTTAAAAATAATAATAATAAAAAAATTTGATAAAAAACATGTGATTGACTTTGATCAAGGCATCTATGTGGAGTATTTCTGAACAGGTTTTGCTCAGTGAAATACTAACTATACGGATAAGGAACCAAGGAAAACCGAATAGCTGCTGAAATAGCTGAGTACAAAATTAATGTATACTTAAACAGCAGGGTTAATAGGATGCAGTCAGACTAATTACAGAATTACTTAAATATAATAAGACTGCTATTACTTTAATAGCAGTCTCCTTCAGGATTACCCAATTACAAAGTTAAATGTGTCCATGCAAAACTGCTTGACATTTGAGGATTTGTTGATCTAAGTAATTTTGCTGTGCAGAGAAATAGCACCCTTGCAGGTCTGTGTGCTAATTTTGGTTTTGATACAGGGAAAGCTGGGTTTATAAAACAGTAGTAGAGTACTAAAAGCAGGAATGTTGCTCCTGCCACCCCAGCTCCTGGCTTGTGGCACATCAACAACACAGAAATGCCACCCTAGCTCCAAACTGAAATATCACAGCAATTAACTTTTGCCCAGGACAATTGCTGTGCCTGCCCCAAGTCCTACTAAAAATTATGGTGGTTGTTAGCTGCAGGTGGGAGATTAAAAGCACAAATTGTGTTACAGGATTTCTGCCTAACTTGCAGTGCAAGCTCCCTGACAGCCAGTCTGCCCCTGAGGATTTTACTCCTCAGAAACACAGCTTACACCTGAGTTACAAAGAAAGATGCATGGAGGCTGGGGGTGATGCCTTGCATCCACTTCCCCAGACACCAGTGCTGGAGGACACAAAATAAATATAAACAAATAAAAAAGTAAACAAAAAAACTTCTCCAAGCAGCCAGGCAAGAGGCTCAGTCTTCTCCCCTACTGCCTCCAATTTGTTAAGGTAGCCCCTGCCCCATAGTGGAAAGAGACCAAAATAGTGGTTTTCCCCAAGATGGTTCTTTTGTAAGCAAATTAAAGGTCTTGAATGTCTAAACCAAGTGTAAATGGGTTCTTGTTTGTTTGTTCTTCAGCTTTTTTGAACAAGTAAATTGCTACTTTGTACTTCCAGGTGAAAATCAGAAACTGGAAGGGACTGCAAACTCTCTCATTTTCACTGCATTGTGATGTCCATCTGAAGAAACACCAAAAGCCACTGGGCAGCACATGGAGAACAGAAAAATAAAACCTGCATTTTTGAGAGCTCCTTCACTGAAGAACAGGGCAGGGCTTAGTGTTGAGGCTGTTTTACAAAGAAAACTGTACAGAAATGGCAGGATGAATTTTTAAGGCTTTCACAGCACCTTTGCCTTTCAAAGGCAGAGGAGGATGTAGAGAGGAGAAATTGGATATGAAAATTATGATTGTAAAGTAAAAGTCTGAATAATATTGTTCTGCTGCTCAATATAATATTTTGTGACATCCCGCTTCATACAAATTTTCCATTACAAAATGCAATTTGTTGGAGGCACTCATAGCCTGTGATTTCTCTGAAAAGAAATACTCTGAATGATGAATACTTCATCATATGAACAGTACTATAAAAGAAAGCATAATAATAATCAGTGTCAATAAATAGGAAAAGAGTTATAAATAAATTATTTTTTAATTGTAGGTATCCTGCCATATAAACATCAGGTTGGCAGGGCAAGGGCCTGTCCAAGCCACAGTTTAGCTCGGATTTCTTCCCTTGGCCACTTGGGACAGAACTTTGTGTGTATTTGAAGTTGAAAACACAGAATATGGCTGCTTACGTAAGTTTAGAATTGATTTAGCAGACTGATCATTCGCTGACTAATTTTTACTTAGTGACACAAATTGATACAGCTATTTTTAGAGAGATGTTTGCCTCTTTCTATTTCTGCAATGACTTCAAATTTGAGGTGGAGTTGCAAAAACCTCCAGCGGTTTATGGCCAGCTGAAGTGTGGAGACATTTTAATTTCAACAGAGATACTAAACAGAATTGTTTCAGACCTGAGAATCCCTCAATAACAGCAGAGCAGACCACCAGCTACTATTTATTAATCAATATATCTTGGCAATGTGAATGCTCTCGTTAATAGCAAGAAAAAAATGTCCCTGAGTGGGCAAGGACCATAGAGATTCTTTCCTGCAGGGCAAGAAGCCATTTCATGCCTGGTCTAAACTCGTTCTTACATCTCCACCTTGTGGCACAAGACAGCAAAAGTAAATTATCCTTGGAGGCATAGGATAACCACGGCTTCACAGCCTGCCTGCCAGCAGAGGTGCCTCCTTGGCTCAGTAACTGCTGTCATACAGTTTCTAATGTCACAGAAGGTCACCTGCCTCCAGCTCTCCTGCCACATCATTAACAGGGGCCTATGGAAAATCCTGTCCTGGTCAAAACAAGCAAGAAGTACTTGTTTCCAAAATCTCAGCAAAATTGCATTCTAGAGACTTTCTTTGGAATTTTCTTTGGGTTGGGGTAGAAAAAGTCTCCATTCCAGCACTATGCCAACCAGTTTAGGAAATCCTAAAGCTCTCAAATTGCCTCCAAAAAGAAACTGTAACAAAAATCCTTGATTACCTGTTCTGGTTGGATATTGTACATTCTGGGGCCAAGCAAAACTCAGCGTCACACCAGAGGCAATTCTTTAAAATATGATTGTGCCCAAGTTTTACTCGTTTTTTAATTTATGTTTTTTACTGATCTTGTTCACTGCCCCAAAAGAATTTTTTTGAGAAGAAATTAATAAGAATTTCAACTCTGAAACTCCCCCATCACATCTCATTGATAATCAGGCCATATGTATGACTCCTGCTCATATCCATTAGTTGGAAGAACTGCTTTAGCTGCAGTATGATTTTGAATCCTGGTGAAAGTCCTAGGATCTGTGATACGATGTGTTTCCAGTTGAATCAAAGAGGTATCAATTCTGCTGTTAGAGGTATGAGCATGAGCTCATCTGCAGTACTTTGTTCAGTCATGCTACACGAAAGATTAACTTAAATGAAGAAAGAGTAAAGAGGAAGAGAAAATGCAGTTTGATGTTGCAAAATGAAGACGGAAAACAAATATGATTGCTTCCTGCCACAACATAGTACAGGTACACACCAGAGTGAGAAAAGAGCTATAATGTGTGGAATAACACCAGCAAGCAGTCAAGCTGCCATATGTGTCTCGTGAATAATTTTAGAGTGGAAATAATGAGAATATTTACAATCTAGCAAAGTTCTGGAGTAACTTTTCAGATGGAGGAGTAAAGACAAGAAACTACACCAGTCTGAAAGCAGATCTTGGGACAGGGGATGCTGCTGTAGCAGGAAGCAGCCCTGGGGAGCCAGGAGATTTTTTCCTGTTTGTGGTTCAAGGGGAGGCTTGATGGGGAAAGCCACATGACACAGCACCTCGGGTCATGATATTGTCCTTAGCAGCCAAATTGACTTTTTTCTTGAGTTTGGGACTTTTTCAGCAAAAGAGGACTTGCCCCTGGGAGGCAGACACGTTCCGCAAACATGCTCATTTAGTCAAGAAGCTGTTTTCCACTGAAAAATAATTTATCTGGAAATTTTCAAGAAGCCTGAGAGCTAACTTGGACTTGGACTTGCTTGGACTGTAAACCTCTTGGGCGATAGCTTCGTCTCCTTGTTTCCCATGCCAGAGATGCTTGGCAAGCCAGACAAACAAAGGATGACTGGGAAGGGGGAGCAGAGTCCATCCAGATTCTGCCAGCTCAGCTTTCAATGTTCTGTTTGTGAGCCAGGACAGTAGGTAGACAGTAAGTGACCCAAATGCACTTGGGACAGTGGCCAGGCAGGTGGGGATGTTCTGCAACCGTTTGGTTTGTAAACTGTATACTGTGAACCTGACCATAGAAATCTGAAACAGGACTTTGCAGTGCACAAGCTCTTAATGGAATGAATCTGAATGAAAGGGTAGAACAACAAATATCAATAAATTACTGTTTTCAGTAAATTAGCTAAGAGGTGTGTTGGGCCAAATAGGAGGCATTTCAGGAACCCACACTGCATAAAAATTGTGTAATTATCTGAAAAATAACCCTATACGAAGAGGAGAAAAATGGGATTGAAAACCAAATCTTTCATCGATTCTATTACAAAATTGCTCTGTTTAAGAAAAAACCAAATTCTATCCACTGCAGCACAACCCTTCTCTCTTACTTGTCTACTCAGTCATCCTATGAATCGTGCAGAGCTCTGAGTATCTTATGCATCTGGAATAACAAATTTTCTTCACAGAGAAGATGCATCCTCTGACAGGTCTCCCACATTTTTGCCACCTACAAGTGTCTTGGGAAATGTAGTTCAACAAGCATGAGTTAGCACAGAAGTCAGCTCAGCTTCCAGCTTTTTAAATGCTTGATTGTCAGCAAGGTGTGCAAGGGATGCTCAGCCACAGAATTTAAATTCTTTTAATGATCTCATACTGACTACAGCTGAGGAGTTTTCCAAATGTGATCCATAATTCTGCACTGCAACCCAGCTTCTTTACAGTGCCCAAAGAAAAAGTATGCCCACACACACACACAGTGTGCTTCCTGCTGCAGCTAGAAAGAGGATGCTCCATGCCTGGGAGTTTTTGTGGAAAAGAGTGGAGGCAGCAGCTTTCCTCTAGTGCATCCCTGCTTGTCAGATCCTGACTGAACAATAAAGGACATGTGCAGATCTGTCACAGGCATGATTGATTGCTCTGATTTACCCTTGTTTTTTCCTTCCCACAACCTTCTTCTGCTGTAGCTGCCAACTGATTTAGTGTCTGTGCTGGCTCAGAGAGGCTGTAAGGTCATTTTTCCTGTCTCTCTCCCACACAATGCCCAATGATTTGGAGTCACAGCATCCTTGCCTGTAAAAGGGAATGTAAAGCAGTGGAAATTGCTGTCACTTGCTGTGCCTGGCTTCAGTGGAGACAGAAAAGTCACCATGCCCAGATAGTCCTGTTCATGTTTCACAGCCCACAGTGTTACTTGGACTTGTGGGCACCAGGCAAGGTCAATGGAAACCCTATAGTTTGGGTGTAGATACAATTGTTACCTTGGGGTACTGTAGTTATAAAGCCTGCTTTCATGGAATAGTTGAATTCACCCTGACAGAAAAGGAACATGATCTCTGTTTCATGGTGAGGGGATAGATGGATCCTGCATTGTCCTTCTAGCAAGGCATCCATGTGATTTATTTTGACACTCAAGGGGGAGAAAATAGTGTGGAGAGAGTATGCCCTGTGAATACACAGAGCAATGGCTTCCCATGTCTCCGCTCCCTCCAGAGGACAACTGCTGCTCATCACCTGCTCAGCACACCACAAAACCATACCTAGTTTGAGACAGGAATGCAAATGGCCTTCTGGCATGTTGACTCAGTGCTCTGAGTTAGCAAGGGATAGCCATTGCTATTGGTATTAGGCCAATATTAAAAAGCAGCAAGGGAACTGCAAGAAGTTGAGACTCTCCAAAGAATTCTGCTCCCAGTAGCATGAACTCAAGCATCCTATAGATGCATATTCCACAACAGGTCTGGCACTGTGAATGCTAAACCAATGCTAAAAATCCAACAGAGCATACAGAGGTTTATGATAACCAGCACAGGGATGCAGCATTGACCTGCTGAAGGACATCACTGAGCACTCAGCTCCCTGGGACCCATCTTGATGAGTCCCCTTAGAGCAAGGTCAGGGTTCAGAAGAGAAGAAAACAAATAAGGTTACTTTCGTGGGTGTCAGTGGCTCATTTCCTACTGTGTGTACTTGCTAATAATTCTTCTCACACTGGATTACAGAACAAAGCACATTATAGCACCTGTTTCATGTATCCACACCCTTGGATTTGCCCAACCCACTCTCTATCCCTACGCAAGCAACTTCTTTCTCTCCACTATTCAGAACAAGGTGGAGAAGAAGATCCCTCCTCACTCAGCACAGGGAGTCTCAGAGAAAACTTACAGGTCATTACCAGTGGGCTGAAGACTTTTCACCTGTCCAGGACTATGAAGAAGGGTCCTAGAATATGTATGCCTTGGGGCAACCAGATTGATCTTTAATGTCAATTGTTTTTTACAGAAGTTGGCAATGGACAGAAACATGCACCCATCAGGACACTGAAAGCAAATTCCCTCCTGAGGGGAGAGGCACCAGGACTCTGCCTGCCAGCCCATGGTCACAGCAGGGAAAAATCTTCTATTTCAAGCCACCCTGATTTGTGGGCAGCCAAATTAATAGCTTCAGGGTCAGTGGGTCCCAGAAGAATTCCAATGAGATGCATTTGTGGATAATGGTCTGCCAAGACAGCAACAGGGGGGCTGGAGAAAGGCACTGAGCTAACCCTGAGCTAATACACAGGTACTCTGCGTATTCTGATGGGGAAGTAGGGGAGGTGCAGTTTGGGGGAGGAGGGGAGGTGAGGTCTCTCCAAGCCCAGGAACTGCTCAATGGTAAAATTACCTCCTGTGGTGAATGCCTGAGTGCTTCAGCAATGTTTAGCACTGCTGAAATACTCCACAAGCACTTGTCAATGTTTTAGCAACACTGAATCACAGCTTAGCCAAGTAACTGAGATGTACAAAGAGGATTCCTGTCCTTTGCAAGTGTTAAGGTGCTTGTTCACAGCATCACTGCTGCCCCATCAGTTAAACCAATTACCACAGTTAAACCAATAGAAACATCCCCAGAGAAGCATCTCAGGTTTTAAGTCAGCTCCATGATTAATATTGAGACATCATCCTTAGTGTCTTATAAGCACTGGGATGGTTTTTGAATCCTGTTTGATATTACTTATAAAGCTATATAATTTTGAAATCCAGAAAGGACTACTACATTCTACAACTGTTTCCCCCCCCCCCCCCTTTTTTTTTCCCCTTTTCTTTTCTTCTTGGATTTGTTATTTTTTACTTTGCTGTTGAGCAGATCTTTAAACAGTTGTCACTTATTAACTTTCTTGTGATATAAATTTATACAACACTCCCAAATCCTGCAGTGAGAGAACTTTATTTAGTTCACATATCTGAACACTCAGAAGTGAGGAGAAGTTTTAACCTAACCTCAGAGGCAGATGCAGCTTTACACAACCCTTAATGACATGATCACAAAACAATTTTCTCCAGAGAACCTCACAGTAATTTATCATGAGGACCCTGCAGAGGGTCTGGCCCTGAGCTTTACACCAGGCTATCAGGCTGTCTTATTTACTGCAGAAAAATCACCTGGAGGAGTGTGAGGGGACACACTCTGTTTGTCTCATCCCAGCCCTTGCCCCTAACTACAGTCACTGCTGAACCCAGTTGTTGGCTTCTGCAGAGCCTGGAGGTGATTAGGAGCCAGAGACATAAAGTTCCTACAGCTGGCTGAGGAAAAGGAAAATGATATTTTTTATGCCCTCCTGTGGGGATGGTAGGTGTGTTGTCTTGACCCTTTGCAGACACCAGAGACTCCTCGTGAAAATCCCTGTCCATATCTCAGGTGTCCTTGGTGCTGCAGTAATGGAAATGACTGCTTTTTTCCTCGTATTCCTTGTTCCCATGTTGATGCTGGTCACTTCTCATTATTCTGTTTCCTTGTCTAGATATTTTTTTCTTTCAGTTCCCTGGGGCAGAGCAGTGCCTCTGTGAAGGCTGGAGAGCAACTGGCAGCAGTGTGAGAAATTAAATTCCTCTCAACACAAAAAAAAAAAAAAAAAAAAATTTTTTTTTTTTAAGTGATACATCCTGTCCAAGAACAACACAGAAAAGGCCAAACAAAGGAACAGTAAATATTGGTTCCTTTTGACAAGAGGGTAAACCTGGAGTGAATAATAAGGTGGTTGCTTTCCATAATCAGATCCCAGGGGTGGGGTTGAAGCATCCAAGAACCTCCACAAAACCTCACTCTAGGATGAAGCTCTTCATAGACTAGATGAGGGGGGGGTTGGTCTCTTTTCCCGGGCAACTATCAACAAGACAAGAGGGCATGGTCTCAAGTTGTGCCAGGGGAAGTTTAGGTTGGATATTAGAAATAATATCTTCACGGAGAGGGTGATCAGACATTGGAATGGGCTGCCCAGGGAAGTAGTAGATTCTCCGTCCCTGGAGATATTTAAAAAGAGACTGGATGTGGCACTCAGTGCCATGGGCTGGGAACCACAGCGGCAGTGGATCAAGGGTTGGACTTGATGATTTCTGAGGTCCCTTCCAACCCAGCTGATTCTATGATTCTATGATTCTATGAAGGGAGAAAGGAAACGACATTGTGGTGGCCTTGCAGAGAGGCAAATGCAGCAGGCTGGCAGTGAGGAGAAGGTTAGGCTGGCTCTGAAAGGGCTTAAAGACTGACAAGGGCAAGTAGAGAAGATGAGGCAAAGCACTAGAATAAATATTAGTCCTGTTATTTGTTACCAATTCAGACAGGATGCTTTCGTGAAACACACCTGAAAAGAGGCCCCAAGTAGCTTGAAAACAGGGCTGTGACATAAGGAGAGATTTGTCACAGCAGCACCCAGCAGACTGCCCGTGTTGTGAACACAGCTGGATGCAGTGGCTCTGCAGCACCACTGCTGCCAGGAGGTGAGGAGAGCAACCTCTTTGGGTGTCCTCATCTCACTCATCACCTCTGTTATAATGCAGAACCATGTGTCCTGCTGTCCTGAAGGCAGTAGATGGTGCTATTGATAGCACTATTAATGCACATGTTAATCAAGTAGAAGTTTACTTAGATCGTAGAATCTGCTGAGTTGGAAGGATCGTCAAGTCCAACTCCTGTCCCTGTGTAGGGCACCCCAAGAATCACACCATGTGCCTGAGAGCATCATCCAAATGCTTCCTGAACTCAGGCAGGCTTGGTGCCATAACTGCTTCCCTGGGGAGACTGTGCCACTGCTCAGCCACCCTCTGGATGAAAAACCTTTTCCTAATATCTAACCTAAACTTCCCCCAGCACATCTTCCTACCATTCCCTCGGGTCTTATTGTCAGTCAGCAAAGAGAAGAGGTCAGTGCCTGCTCCTCTTCCTTCCCTAGCGAGGAAGCATTGAGCTGGATGGGGTCTCCCCTCAGTCTCCTCTTCTCCAGGCTGAACAGACCAAGTGCCTTCAACCACTCATACAGCTTTCCCTCTAAACCCTTCACCAACCTCATAGCCCCCTGGACACTCTCTAGTAGTTCTATGTCCTTTTTGTACTGTGGCACCCATCACTGCACACTATACTCAAGATGGGGCTGCACCAGTGTAGAGTAAAAGTGAGACAGTCACGTCCCTCAGCCAGCCAGCAATGCTGTGCTTGATGCACCCCAAGACTTGGCCGGTCCTCCTGGCTGCCAGGCATACTGTTGGCTTGTGTTCAACTTGCTGTCAAACAGAACACACAGATCCCTTTCCACAGGGCTGCTCTCCAGCCTTTCCTCCCTAAGGTGTACGTAATATCCAAGGTTACTGTGTGCCAGGTGCAAGATGAACAGTTTTAAATGCTTATGTTTTCCTCATATTCCTTATCTCAAGGAACCTCAGGGCACTTGCAAAAATGGGAAACCTGCATTTTTGTGTCAGCTCATGTTCAACAGCAGTGCACCACCCTTCTCTGTGTTCCCACAGACCTGCTCCAGGGAGAAGACAGACGATAGCAGGCAAAAGACCCTTGTCACACCAAGTCACAGTGGGACTTTAAAGGTAAGTTCAAGAAGAAGGATGCGAACAGCTAGGCTGGAATCTGGCAGGCCTAATCCAAATTAAACTAATCTCTCAGTTTTACAAGGGAGCCCTTAATAACTTGAGGTCAGGCTGTCATCTCCATCATCTCTAAGGAAGAGCTGTTCTCAAAAGCCAGCACCAATTACCCTGTTGGCCCATGGTAGCTGCTCCACTGCTTTTCAGCAAATGGACTTGTGATCTTGATCCCATGATATTGACCATTGCTACTCTCAAAGTAGCAAATTAAGCAAAAAGTGAGGCAGAGACTGTGCAAAGACAAAGTTTTTGCCAGAAACAATACACAAAAGTAACTCCTCCACCCTGTGAGATGAAATTACATCAGCAGTATCACAAAGTTAAAACACTTATTTCTGACTCCCAAACCAATCATATTTGCAGGAAACAGCTAAACTCCTTTTTTACTATGTACAAAGTTGTCATTACAATCAGAACGGTGCATCCTAGCAGGGAGGCTAATGAAGGAATGGTCCAAGATTGACAGAGAAGTATCCCCAAGGCTTCTGGACTTGCACACTCAACAAGACACTGAGCAATGTGCTTGTGGTACTGGGCTTGGAGAAAACCATCCAAGGCCCCATAAAACCAGGACTCAAATTTCTGTATCTGAAAGCATCAGTGCACGTAGGAGAGGCAGCTCCTTCTCTGAGGAACAGAATTTCTTAGGGATGAGATGAGTTTTTCTGTCTGTCTTAAGCCTCCTGTATTTTAAAACACTTTTTTTTTTTTTCCCCAGGCTTTCTACAGCCCTTTTCTAAATCCATCCAAACCAAGACATCCAGCTTTGCAAAACACATACCAAGCATAAGAATTTTGATCTGGGCCAGCTCCTAGCCCTTAAAATCACCATCCTTAGCAGTTCTCTTGTTTTCCATCATTTTCCCTTGCTAGCAGCAGTTCTTTAAATTGATCTTTGAATGGGAACAGTTTTGTACTCTGTAGATGTCTCAGACGTGACTTAAATAGGAGCAGATTGCATTTCAAGCATTTCACATTGATGGAAATTAAAGGTCCATTTCCCAAAGCTTTTAAACATGTGCTTAACTTTGGGCACATGACTAATGCTATTGACAGCAGAGAGATAATTCCTGTGCTTTGCTGTGCTGCTGCCCAACAGCTGTACAGACAATACAAGCTGCTGAAGTGATATTCATGGGGTTGACTCTACATATCTTCTTAAAAATAAGCCTAAAGGAGGGATATCACTTGGGAATATGTTTTAGCAAGGAGGAGGGGACCTGGTGAAAAAGGATGTAGAAAAGGTTGAAGTATGCAAAAATGTGGTCTCAGTCTTTACTGGTAAGACTATCCTTCAGAAATCCAATGCCCCAGAGACTAGTGGGAAACTCCAGAGCAAGGAAGGCTTATTTTGGTGAAGAGGATCAGGTTAGGGAACATTTAAACAGATTGGACATGGGTTAAGTCCATGGGCTCTAATGGGATGGACTCACAGATGCTGGGGGAGCCAGCAGGTAGTATAGTGGGGCCACTCTTGCTAATCTTTGAAAGGTTGTAGTCCTTGGGGGCAGTTCCAGAGAATGGGAAGAAGGGAAATGGACAGACTGGATCATTAGGCTGAGACCAACTGCATGAAACTCAACAAGGCCAAGTGTTGGGTCCTGCATTTTGGCCACAACAACCCCAGGCAATGCTGCAGACTTGGAGAGGAATGTCTGCAAAGCTGCCTGGCAGGAAAGGACCTTGGTGTTTTGATTGACAATCAGCTGAATATGAGCCAGCAGTGTGCTCAGGTGGCCAAGAAGGTCAGTGGCATTCTGGCTTGTATCAGAAATTGTGTGACCAGCAGGACCAGGGAAGTAATCCTGACCCTGTACTCAGCACTGGTGAGGCCACACCTCAAGTAATGGGTTCAGCTTTTGGGCACCTCAATAGAAAGAGTCCAAAGAAAGGCAACAAAGGCAGTGAAGGATTTGGAAAAAAACCCCTATGAGGAGGAACTGAGGGTGTTGGGGCTGTACAGTCTGGGGAAACAGAGGCTGTGGGGAGACCTTATCACTCTTCACAAATACCTGAAAGGAGGTTGTAGTGAGAGTGGGGTTGGTCTCTTCTCACTGGTGACAGATGGCAGGCCAAGGGGAAATGGCTTCAAGTTGTGTCAGGGGAGATTTGGGTTGGATATCAGGAGAAACTTCTTTACAGAAAGGGTTGTTAAGCACTGGAACAGGCTCCCCAGGGAGGTGGTTGAGTCTCCATCCCTGAATGTGTTTAAAAACCATCCGGATGTGGTGCCTGGGGACATGGTTTAGTGGTGGGTCATCAGGAATAGGATAACAGAGTTAGGACAAGGCTGGAATCTATGATCTTGAAGGTCTTTTCCAGCCTGAGAAATTCTGTGATTCTATGAAATGTCAATTCTTTCTCAAAGAGGGGCAACAAAGAAGGTCTGAGGAAGTATAAGCTTGTCTCCCTCACTTGGATTCCTGGAAAGGTGATTGAGGAAATAAACCAGGAAGCCATTTCTGAACACATGAAGGAGAAGATGAGGGAGTAGTCAGCATGAAATTATGAAGGGAAAACTATGCCTGACCAACCTGACAAGGATGAGATGACTGGCTTGGTGGATGAGGGGAGAGCCGTGGATGTTGTTTATTTGTTGAGTAGACTTTAGTAGCCTTTCAATTCTGTTTCCCATAACGTCCTCATAGCCAAACTGATGAAGTAAATATAAGGGGACAGTCAACTGAGAATTGCCACAACTGCCAGTCAGAGTTGTGGTCATGAAATCCAGTTGTGGCATGAAGCCCAGCTGGGGGCCAGTCATTCATGGTATATCCCAGGAGAGGATACTGGGGCCAGTACTATTAGACAGCATCATCAATGATCTGGATGATGGGGCAGAGACTGCTGTTTGCAGATGTCCTGAAACTGGGAGGAGTGGCTGATAAGCCAGTGGGTTGTGCTGCCATCCAGAAGGACCTCAGCAGGCTGGAGAAGTGGGCTGACAAGAACATCATCCAGTTCAACAAGGGGAAGTGCAAAGCACTGCACCTGAGGAGGAATAACCCCATGCAGAGGTACCTGCTGGGAGCTGATTGGTTGTAAAGCAGATTTACAGAAAAGGATCTGGAGGTCCTGGTGGACACCAAGTTAACTGTAAGGCAGAAATGTGCTATTGCAACAAGGGGATAAGCAGCAGGAGGGGGGGTCCTCCTGGGGGGGGGGGGGATAAGCAGCAACATTTCCAGCAAGTCAGAGGAAGTGCTCCTCCAGCACTGGTGAGACATACATAGAGTGCTGGGTCCAGTTCTGGGCTCCCTGTAGGAGAAAGATACAGATTTACTGGACTGAGTCCAGAGAATGGTTCCCAAGATGATTAAAGGTCTAGACCATCTGTCAAAGAGGGACAAAGAGCTGGGACTGCACAGCCTGAAAAAGAGACAGCCAAGGGACATCTCATCAATGTGTAAAAATATCTGATGTGCGTGGGAGGAGATACAAAAGAGGGAGCTCTCTTCTCAGTGCTCTCCAGTGACAGGATAAGAGGCAATGGGCACAAATTGAAGTACAGGAAATTCCACTTAAAATAATTTTAAAATTATTATTATTTTTACACCCCCCCCCTCATTGTAGCATCCCTCCCACAGGGCAGTGGTCAACACTAGCACAAGTTGCCAAGACAGGTTGGGGAGATTTTGAACTCTCCATCACTCGAGAGTCTCAAAACCTGACTGGACACAGATCCAAGCAGCCTCCTCTAGCTGGTTCTGCTCCAAGCTTGGGGTTTGGACTAGACAGACCCCAGAGTCACCTCCTAGCCCCAACCAGGGAGAAGAAAAAAAACCCCACTGAGTGTGAACAGGAAGGTTTTCAACAAAACTGGGAAAAGCACTTGATCAAGCAATTTGTAAAAGTGAAAGGCAGCTTTACTTGAGTGAAAGAAATACCTGCCTAGTTCCATCAGTTTCTCATACTTCTAAAATTCATCTTTAGTCACACAGAAAAAAGACAGCTCTGTCATTCCTATTTTGTATTGTTTGTTGGCTTCCATGGGGTAAAAAGCCAGATCCCAAACTAATTTTGAACATTTTCTTTGTGATAAATCACTGTTTTGACCAGGAGTGCTAAATATCATTTGTTCTCAACAGTTGTTCCAGCAGCAACCACCACAGATCCCATGCTAAATTCAAATTTAGATTAAGCTTTTTCATGTTACCTTTTCTGGTGGGTAAAACATAGCATTTAAAGCATAGCACTGTAACTGCATTATTCAGCTTAGCCATGAAACCGTGGTCATTGCAATGCAGCCAGCACAGCTTCATGAGGGGAAAGCCCTGCCTGTCAAACTTGATTTCTTTTTATGACAAGGTAGCCCATCTAGCTGAGCAAGGGAAGCCAGGGGATGTAATATTTATGGACTTCAGGAAAGCTTTTGGTAGTGCCTCTCATAGTATCCTCCTGAACAAAATGCCCAGCATACAGCTGGACAACCATGATGGGTGAGCACAAAGAGTGACAGTGAGTGGGGTAGCATCAGGCTGGTGACCTGTCACTAGTGGGGTCCCACAGGGCTCCATGTGTGGCCCAGTTCTCTTCAACATCTTTATCAATGACTTGGAAGCAGGACTGGAAGGAGTTTTGAAGAAGTTTGTGGATGACACAGAACTGAGAGGAGCAGTTGATTCCCTTGACGGCAGGCAGGCCCTGCAGAGAGACCTTGGTAGGTTGGAGAGATGGGCAATCCCCAACCATATGGAGTTTAACAAGGACAAGTGCCCAGCATGGGGCAGCCCTGGTGACAAATACAGACTGGGCAATGAGTGGCTGGAGAGCAGCGAGGCAGAGAGGGACCTGGGGGTCCTGGCTGATGGCAAACTGAATGTGAGCCAGCAGTGTGTGCCCTGGCAGCCAGGAGGGACAACTGTGTCCTGGGGTACATCAAGCACAGCATCACCAGCCAGCCAAGGACTGTGCTCCCCCACCCTGCACTGGTACAGCCTCACCTCCAGTACTGTGTGCAGCTTGGGGCACTACTGTATAGACAAAATGTGAAGCTTTTGGAGAGCATCCAAAGGAGAGCAACAAGGATGGTGAAGATCCTGGAAGGGATGACTTCTGAGGAGGACTTCTTGAATTGTTTAGTTTGGAGAAAAGGGGGCTGAGAGGAGACCTCATTGCAGTATGCAGCTTCCTCAGGGAGGGAAGAGATGGGACTGGTACTGATTTCTTCACTCCTGTGACCAAAGACAGGACTCAGGGACATGATAGGAAGTGGGATGAGGGGGGGTTGAGCTTAGATACTAGGAAAAGGTTTTTCACCCAGAGGGCAGCTGAGCACTGGAAAAAGTTCCCCCATGGTCACAGCACCAAGCCTGCCCGAGTTCAAGAAGTATTTGGATGATGCTCTCAGGCACGTGGAGTGATTCTGGAGGTGCCCTACACAGGGACAGGAGCTGGACTTGATGATCCTGATGGCTGTCTTCCAACTCAGCATATTCTATGATTCTACTCAAAATGAAGGCCAATTATCCCCCAAGTGGTGGATTTTGCAGAGCTATGTCTTCTTTACGACATCTCCACAGCTGCCAGTGCTGCTGTGTTTACATTACAATCTAAATGAACAGTATCCATTTTTACTTTGAACGTACACACACAAAAAAATTTGGGTTCAAAATGTCTAAAGGAAAGTTGCAGCCTATCACAAGAGATTTAAATCCAGTTTCACTTTTTACCTTCTGCCTTCAAGGTTATGGGAACAGTTCTGCTCAGGTGCAAAAGTCCTTTCTGTTGTCAACTGCACTGAGGGTTGCTCCTTACATTTCCTTTTTTGCCACAAAAGCAGCAAATGCATTTTGAACTTACAGGAAATACCAGAGAAACTCCCGGAATACTTATGGTTTCTCTAGCATAGGTTGAGTCACATCAGCATCAAAATGCTGGGAAGCCTGATTTATTGTCCCTGTTGGTGAATGAAAGATTGAATTCTCCAGGTCTAACTAATTGTCAACTTTCTGCAGGCCTAGGAGATTTGTTGGCTTCCCTTAACCTGCAGGGAAAGTGGGAAATTGAGGAAGCTGCCCAGAACCTCAGGAGAGAAAGCAAAGAAAGTTGTTACGAAAAAGAACTGATTATTAGTATTTGACAGATTTTAATGATTACCCTCAAACTCAGCCATATGCCAGTCACATCTGTTCAGTTCAGTCTCTCATTCTAATGTCTTCATGTTTTAGTGGTAGACTTAGGAGTATTAGGTTTATGGTTGGACTCAATGATTTTAGGGATCTTTTCCAACCTGAATGATTCTGTGATCTACAGCATACTAAGAGTACTTATATGCTATTACCATGAGTGATGAAGTTGACCTTCCCAACAGCAAAAGCTTCAAACTAGTATACAGGCAAACCCTGGTTAGCAACAAATAACTTGAACTAATATTTAATTTTCTAAGAATCAAAACTAGGATCTTCTACAGGAAAAGGGAAACCAAGAAGTGTTTCACCAAGTGTACAGAAAGGACAATTACAAGGCAGCCTGATGAGCAGCCTCCAGATTGAGCATCATTTTTGCACAGGATGATCCACCACTACTTATTGCAGAGTTACTCATGATTTTGCTACATTGCAGCCACAGAAACCAGATGATGCAAATCACAGCTACACTATTTCAGTGACCATCCTACAATAGATGCAAGATTTCATTTGGTCAGTGTGAACGCTCCCTTCTCTCACACTGATACTGGTGCCATTGGTTTCCTGATGGGAACCCCAAGCACTGTTGAGAAGTGAGTCAGTAAACTTTGTTTTCTCAGGCCCTGGAGTTTACAGGCCAAAATCAGAGGTACAGTTTTAAGCCACTCTTCAGTTTAGAAGTTATTTATAATTGTGAACACTGCTAAGCACTGCCCTCATTTTCCACTTAGTCCAAAAGAGAGGTGAAGATCAGGGACAATTTCTGCAAAGTATTTTTGTTTCTTTTCCTTCTGCGTTCCCAGTAATAGAAACAAACCAGAGCAAAAGGAAGGATTAGGCTGGATGAACCCCACTCAAATAATGATATTTACACACAAACACTCTCATTAACCAAAAACTGCATTGTAGCCTGACATGGAGCAGCAGCTGAATTACAGCTGAGCAAGGCCAGATAGAGCTTGGGTTTGATAGAGTAGACATCTGTAGAGTCAGTCCAGCAAGATAAGAACTGTTTTCTAACTCTGTATGTCATGAGTTAAACCTGCCAGGTACTAAGCAACTGTAGCACAAGTGAGACTCACAGTAGGAAAGGAGCAAAGTTCCTGCTCAGCACAAAAATAACCTCAGTGGGTTTTTTTCCCCTTGTAAATTTGTGTTAGGAGGTTTTTACACTGGTATTGTTTTTTGCTTTTTTGTTTCTAAAAAAAGAAGGACCGAAGTTTTCTGCACTGAACAAAGAAGGATTTAGAGAAGCTTTACAGAGCATGCATATTGTCCCTTCACAGAACACGAACTATTATTTGACAGTATTTGAAATGTTCAAAGTGGCTTTGCTGTTATGTACAATATTTTATCATCCTCTGAATACAAGTTTCCTGCTCACTTAGCTACAGAAAAAAATCCTAGAGGCATAAAAATTAGAAGACAAAGAAACTATTTATGTGAACTGTCACAAAGATGTGATAATTTTCTGATGATATTTGTTTGGGGCAGACAGTACTGATGCAAAGTAATTAAATTAAAACAGTATCAGAATAGCAAAGAATATTACTTTATATACCCATCGGACACACTTTCCACTTAACCATGAAGTTGATCTCTACACAGCTATTGTATCTCTTCTTATCAGTGCTGATGTATTACATTTTTTGCTTGGAAGTACATGTACATCAAACAATCTGTAGTTTTTGCCTCTTCCACAGCCAAGCCAAGGGCCAAAATATGAGGTCTGGATCACACTGACCTGCTACAGCTTCTGCCAGGCATTGGTGTCCTTTGGAAAAACAGACAACACATGGGGAACAAGCAAAGCCTCAGTAACCTTGGAGAGCTTTAGCATCAATCACTGCAAAATTTTAAATGCCTAATATTTGAAAGCAGAAATCAAGGTGTCTATACTCCCAGCCCACTGCAGCCAATGTATCTATGGCAGTGTAAGTAGGGAGAGGCTCAGTAGAGAAGTGCTTGGGATATGCATGCAAAAAGTGGCAGTATTTAATTAAGTTAAAATGTTGTCTCAAAATGCTGCTGGAATAGCATAGCTCATGTTCCCTGGAGTGAAGCCAAAACTGAAGCCACAAAGGTACACTTGAACAAAATTTTAGTAATTCCTGGTATTCCTATTACTGTAACTCATTTGCTCATGGCTAGGAAAAAAAAAATTTTTTTAAACACTGACCAGCTGATGATAATTTTTCTGGACACAGTGGTTTGGTGGCATTTGCATTCTGTAGCCAAAATATGCTTCTTCCAGTAAGAAACCAAGGAACTCCTGTCTGCTTAGCTTTTGTGAGGTACTACTTGGTTTTTGTAAGGTACTATTGCTAACATATATGATCAAGTTCAAATAGAAGTCACAAGACTTCTAAATCCTGCATACCTTGGCTATAGAGCTAAATAATGTCTTAAAATCCTGTTTGGAGCCAGACTTGGAAACTGATGGGAAGATTTAGAAAAAACACATCAACAGGAAAAAAACCAACCAAAGCAGTTAGGAAGAAATGAAGAGTCAGGTTTGTTGACCATGATATGAGATCTGAGCTCTAGTTGTAACGAAAATATACCTGGTTCAAATCATACAAGATTTTAAATTTTGCTCCAGGTTCCTGTATCTGAATAAAATATTGTTTTCTAATTTTGAGGGCACTTCAAATATGATGACAAGAAGACAGACTTGATAGATGTTTCTTGCGCTATCTATTGCAGGCCATGTGTCACATATCCCTGGGCTGTTTCTCACTGATGTTGTTTTAAAGATGAGAGAGATGTTTTCATTCAGAGAGGTTGTCTGTATTCCCTACACAGCTTCTGTCACTGCTCTGTAGACACTTGATCCCAACAGGAAGGAGGTCTCTGTAATCTGCAGGATGCTTTCCCCAATAACATTATGTACACAGGCACGCCTGCCTGGGAAGGCATGGGGGACAAAGATGAATTTAGGGCTAATATGAATCCCAGTTAGTTTTGCCAGACAGTTTTTAGCCAGGGATACACAGTCACTGTGTCAGAAACAACGCATGAAAAGGAGCACCTATATACTTCATGGTTTACAAGCATGTTTTAAGAAATAAACACTGTGGAGGGAAAATTCCCCCAGGACCTGCTAGGTGCTGTCCTGGGCACTGCAGTGAAGAAAGATGGAGTGAACAGCACCCAGCCTTCCCGAGTCAACCATGTCCCTCATGTCCCTGGAGCAAGGAGGGAATGTGTGCATGAGACATCTAAAGATGAGTGCTTCACAATCTACCCAGCCCCCAGTATAACCCCTTTATTATTGGTCACTGCTCTTGCCCCAGTCTGAGCTTTGTGCTGGACATGGAGCTGTCTGAAGGCTCCTCAAGAACCACAGGAATGGCTTTTTGCTCTCAACCTCAAGCTTTGTTCTGAACTTGTGCCAAAGGCTTCCTACAGGCAAGCTTGCTCTTGGAGATAATGTGTCACTGCCCACCCACTCATCCTGCAGACACAGCAGGACAGACACCTCTAAGACTGTTCCCTGTCTGAAGCCACTTAACCAGATACCCTGACTTTCATCTGGGCTTTAAGTTGGCATAAACTTGTTTCTGAATTTATTTTTTCCTACTGGAAATCTAAAGGGAAGGACAACGTGGAAAAAAAAATTCTGATGTCAGTGGAAGTCTGGCCAGTGACTTCAAAAAGGCCAGGATTTTGCAGTGATCTGAGGGTAGAAATGCTGAGCAAAAAAGATTGCATCATCCCTTGTCTCCATTTCTGATATTCCCATGCCCCATCTCCCAGAAAGAACAGTACCCCAAACGCAGTTTCTTAAGCCATCAGTTTCAATATGGTGAAATTCTGCCTACAGTGAAAATGATGGGCTTGCTGCTACTTTAGCCTGCCTCAAAATTACTACTTTAATACTACACTTACACTGCAAGACATGTTTTATATAGATTCAGCAAATGAGAATCCAAGTAGCTATTAAAGCAATGGAATCACAGAATATTAGGGATTGGAAGAGACCTCAAAAGATCATCGAGTCCTAGACAGAGCCAGGATCACCCAGTATAGGTCACATGGAAATGCATTCAGGAAGGTTTTGAATGTCTTCAGAGAAGAATTTCACTAAAAAAGTCAGCATAACCCCTTGACAACACCTGCTGAAGAAAAGATGCCCTGGCAGCACCGTTGGAGATGCAATGTGCTCGCTGCCAGCTGAAAAATTAACCTGATACACATCCATGGGGACGGGATTAAAAGGTCACTTGGTGGTGATTAGCAACACCTCAAACCTTCTGTTTAGTGTTGTTAGCAACCTAGTATATGGCAGTGAGGAGATGTCCCCTGCAGCTTCCTGGCAGAGACCCCAGCATTGGGCTGGGTTTACACAGAGAAGTGCACGCTCCAAGCAGGCACACGGCTGCAGGTAGGACTGTAGCAGAGGGCCAGTAAAAAGGCCAGGGTGGCACAAGTCATGTGGCCACAGGAATGTTTTGGGGCCCTGAACGTAGTATAGAATCGGCTGAGTTGGAAGGGACCTCAGAGATCATCAGGTCCAACCCTTGATCCACTACCGCTGTGGTTCCCAGCCCATGGCACTGAGTGCCACATCCAGTCTCTTTTTAAATATCTCCAGGGATGGAGAATCCACTACTTCCCTGGGCAGCCCATTCCAATGTCTGATCACCCTCTCTGTAAAGAAATTCTTTCTAATATCCAACCTAAACCTCCCCTGGCACAACTTGAGACCATGCCCTCTTGTCTTGTTGAAAGCTGCCTGGGAAAAGAGCCCAACCCCCCCCTGGCTCCAGCCTCCTTTCAGGGAGTTGTAGAGAGCGATGAGGTCTCCCCTGAGCCTCCTCTTCTCCAGGCTGAACACCCCCAGCTCCCTCAGCCTCTCCTCACAGGACTTGTGCTGGATCCCTTCACCAGCCTGGTTGCCCTCCTTTGGACCTGCTCCAGGACCTCAATCTCCTTCCTGAACTGAGAGGCCACAGGACTCGAGGTGTGAAGTGGGGAAGGAAATCTCACGGAGGCTTTGGGGAGCAGGTAGAGCTCAAGGCTCTGGCTCTACCAGCTGTACGTGTGAAGATCATGTCCAGACGCGGAAACAGCTACAGCAAAAAAACCCAAACAAACAAAAAAACCAACCCCAAACAACAACAACAAACCCCCCCCCCCAAAAAACCAAACAAAAAACAACCCCACAAAAACCAAACAAAAAACCAACCCTCCCCATTGCTCCCTAATAGAAACACTGTGACAAGAAAATAACTCACTAAAAAGGTCCTTCAAGCAGACTGACCAAATGTCCTACAGGTAGCACTAACAGCCCTGTCAGCTTCTCAGAAATACTCAGTGACTCCACATTGAGGTGACAGCAAGAAAGTCATTCAGGAGACAGTCCCTTTACAGCAGCCACCATACAGCCTCAGGGGAACAGGTACCTGGTGGTTTCCCTACCCCTCTGGAATTGCAGCCTCAGTCTTCAAGTAGTGGAATGAAACAAACTAGTGAAAAAGATTATTCGGGGCTAGGAAGTGAAAAAACAGCCCATCAACCAAGGCTCCATTGACTCTGAACACTGAATTTCTGGCCAGGGCTCAGTTAAGGTGAGCCTCAGAATGTAACAGTGTAGTATGGCCATCTTCCCCCCAAAACCTTCAAACCTCTGCAAATCTACAGGACAGCAGGTCTCAGGTGTGGTACTGTATGGAGTTATTCAGTATTAAAGTCAATTTATTGGTCCTTATAAAGTAACTGACAGCTTTGTTGCAATCAATAGCACTATGTTCATTAACTCCAATTTAAAATCTGACCCTTGGGGTTTGATTCAGAAACATCTTTAATTAAACATCAGCATGAAAAGCTACCGATGCATTTATGGACAGCCCATTGATTAGAACTGAAAAAAAAAAAGGCAATTTTTACATATATATATATATATATCACCTATGGGTTTTTTGGTTTGTTTGTTTTTTTCAGAGATAACAGTCAGACCCAATATGTCTCTTCAGACTAAGCTACACAGAACAGAGTCCCTGTCCTTATATAATGCTACAGGAGGAGTATGATGTGCATTATTATTCTTGATACACTGCAGTCTCATTACATTCCAGGGCAGTCATCTGAGTCAATTGAAATGCCCAGAGTGCTGGTGATTGCAGTCCAGGGACTGGCTCAACTAAGAGCCAAACAGGATGCTGGGGAGTAGGTAAATGCAAATTCCCTCCAGCTTTCAGGAGGAAATTAAAGCTCTTCATTTGTGTCTTGGTAAGAATCTCCCTGCTGAGCAATGCTGCTGTGCTCTGGTGCCAGACATCCTCCCGGAGTTCCTACAGTTCAGTAATTTCTACAATCTGATCAATGCTTAGGATCAGAGGATCAGAGAAGAGGTAAGGCTTCCAGAGGGGAGTTTTACTGCAGAAGTAAAGTGGAAATGGGATTTCCTTGCTGCTTAATCCCACCCTTTACAGCCCCTGCTTGCGATCCCAGCTAAAGGGCAGGATACAACCAATGTCTCACCTGGGCTGGGCAAGAGGGAGCTGGAGATTTTGGGGCAAAGTGACAGTCCCAGTCAAAGCTGATCTGTAGCCAGGCTCTTTCTTACAAAGTTTGGTCCCAAGCCCATCATGAAGGCAACAAGGATTTGGCTCTAGTGGGCTTCCTGCAACCTTTCTGTCCTTGAAGAAAAGCTTTGGCCACCTCATTTCTTAGTCACCCAGGTAAAGCTGTCAGTATTAATTGCAGGACTGCAGAGAGGGAGCTGAAGAGTAACCACAGCATCTGCTGCTTGAGGGCAGCCTGGGCCATACAGAGCAGATGGTGTAGATGCTGTGCCTCATTCACCCTTCTGCAGAGGGTACACTGGAAGGTGTTCCTACATAACATCAGGGATGGCAAGGTGCCATAGGCAGTGCTGAGACACATCATAGGCCTGTTAGTGATGCTACTGCACCTTTGGATGGAAGGTGTTCATGCTCGAGCAGCTCAGCAGACAAGCACTGATTTACAAATTCTTCCAGGAATCAGTGGGTTTTAATGCATTTAATTAGCAGAGGTTCCCTGCTTGGCAAAGGACTGTAAAGTTTGTCTGCCTCTGCTTGCTGGGGACCCATCCTGGGGGTCTTTGCTCCCTTTGAGAGGTGAAGGAGCTCAGCTTCTGGGAGGAACTATTTACTCCAAAGTTATGCCCTTTAAGACATGGAAAGCCCCAGTGAAAAGCAGGTCTTCTGCAGGGTTTGTCACCAGAATGGATCCTCTTAATCACCCAGACAGATTGCCTACCTAATACACACCAGAGAAACATACTAATTCTGGACCCATGACTAACCTGAACCTTACTGGTCTTGCCTGAAATACTCCCAAGTGATTTAGTTGGACAACATTCCTAGGCTCTGGCACTGACACTATTTGATACTTGCTGGCCAACACAACCTCACTATGGCCTCCATTTGTTCTACGCTGTCCAGGCCATGAACTGATCAACAGCTGAGTGGCTTTAAAAAAAAAAAATCTAAAAATACCCCAACCGAAACCATACCTGAGCACTTTGCATGTTGAAGGCAAGAGGGTTAAAGTGCCCAATGTCAGTACAGATGCTGTACCATGTCCTGCAGTGACTGCAGCATTTTCTGAGACCCCTGATATTAGCACATCCCATAGAAAAACATCCTCTTAGACTGGAGGTAACTGTGCAGGCATTTATTCAAGTGCTATGGAAGGAAAGACTTCACCTATATATGGCAGATAATTAGAAGATTAAGGAGTTACTCTCTCAGACAGTAAGGAAACACTTAGAAGCCCAGTGCTAGGGTGCCCAGGTCACCAGCTGAAACACACCCAACAGCAGTGCCCAAGATTCCCTGTTGCCTGATGGCTTTGGGATAGCCTACAATAAAAGTGGTATCCAAGTACATGAGAGTCAAACTTGTCTCCACAGTTGCCAGACTGGCCATTGTGATGGCAAATTGTGCAAAGTGGCTCAATGAAGAAAGACTGTGGTCCTGAGGCTCCCTTACTGGTTCAGTAGGCAAAGACAGCACCGCTGGGGGGTATCACTCTCTAGGGTGAGACGTGAGAACTGAACACTGCATCAATACACCTGCCCTCTGTGCTGCAAATTTGTTGCTCCTGTGGGCAAGAAGCTGTGTGCAAACACTATATCACCATGACCTAAGAAGTCAAGCTTGATAGATGATCCTTTTGGACTTCAGTGATTTCCTTGAGACAGTGTTTCGTTTGCAAAATTCTTCAGAAGGGTCATCTTGAGAGGAGAGGGAGCTCAGACATTGAGCATGCCAGCAGGCACTTGGAAGGGGGAAGGCATTTCCTTCGCTCAAAAACACATTTACCAGGGTGTGATGTTGTGCTGCTTGTAACAGGCAAGCTTTACTTAGCGTGACATTTGATTCCCCTGGGCCTGAAATACAGTTCAGTCTGTAGTTTGCTGAAACAGTTTATCAAGGAGGATGTAAAGTTGGTTATCATGCAGACATACTGAGGGTCACTCTCTCCAGAGGGGACAATTAGCTTTGCAGTGCAAGAGTCTTGCCAAGATCAGCTGCTTCCTCTTGGTTTCTATCAAGGTTTGACAGCTCATTAAAAGTTAGGAGGGAAAAAGATTTGATTTGTTTCACTCAGAAGCAAAGAGTCTTACCCTTTAGCTCAAAGAAGAAAAAAAAAATGACCTTCCCTCTTCCCAGCTTTTCTGTGTTATGCCATGGCTAATAGTAGAGGAGGTCCAAATTCTGTGGACAATTATTGCCAACAGCCTTTCTGAGCTTTAAAATTGATTCTTCAGTCAGATATTAATTTGCACTGCAAGAAGTGATGTAGTGCTACCTGCAGGGCTGAGGCATACAGCTGCATTAATTATGCCAAAGTCACACTTTCACAGTAACCCTTGCAGCTTGGAGAGCTACTTCTCATGTTGTTTTGTTTTGTTTTTCCCAAATACAAACAGAAACTCTGAAGGCCAGATGCACTTGAGGCCTTGCATGCTAAAGGCACAGGCTGAGAGTTTAATATCCATGTGACACCATGGCTGGTGCTGCTCCAAAGAACTGTTTGGGTGTGCAGTGTGTTAGTGTGACATTAAAATCAATGTGTGCTGTGTACACCTGCAGGCAGTGTTTGATCCCTGATAAACAAAGCTGGCAGAGCTAGAATGAGAGCCACAGGACAGATTCAATACTTTAGCTACATTTGAGATCTCCTTTAAGATAGGTGGCAATCTCATAATTTGTCAAGAATATCCAAATTACCAGAGCACATTTTACCTCTTCTACTGGAGTCTTAAAGCCAAAAAAAAGTCTACTCACATATCCTTTTCACACAAGCAAAAGTTTCTGTGTCCCATTTCTCTGTGAGCTTGCCCAACCAACCTACACCAGCCTTTTCTATCAAAACCCTGTCAATGCATTTTTCTCCCACTAAACCCAATGAAAACTTAAGATAAACAATCTACCAGGAACTTCATATTGCTTTGTGTAGCTCTGCATCTCTTGGCAAGAAAAAGCAGGGGAAGCAAAAAACCCTCCAGGGCAAGTCCTGACCTTACAGGGTTTGTATGCTTCTCTGGCAAGTCCTGACAGTCATGCCCCTTTGCATTCCCTGGGCTGCCTTGGTTGGTGGGAGGACAGAAACATCTGCTGCAGCCTTAGCTCTTTCTTTTCTTTGGACCTAACTCTACCTGTTCTTACTCCAAATAGCAAGAGCTATAAATTGAGCCCAGAATCTCAAACCACATCATTTCTCTACAGAGAATCAAAGCTTCTCCTAGAAGCTGCACTTTGTACTTGCTATGCACCAGGAACACTCCACACTCCATGTAACACAGTCCCAGGTCCCACCTCTGGCTCCCTCCTCTCAACCCTGGCCCTCCATCCTCTCCACTCACCATACACAAGTTTCACAGTCCTTTGAACCAACATTAAATAAAACCATCACACAGTCAAGAATTCCATGTTGCACCTTACCTGGGGCTCCCCTGATCCCCTCAGCTGTTTTGCAGGATGAAGTCCTCTCAAGGCTTTCTCACCTCTCCCCAGAGGGATCCCTGCCCACTCTTATGCCCAGATCTCTCCTGCACCTCACTGCATTTTTATCAACTCTCTTCATGCTCTTTCCTCCCATCTCCCCTTGCTCACTGGGCTTAAGTAATTAAAAGCACTTCTGCCCTTGCCTTTTTCACAGAGCCTCTACTGCCTCCTGTGCTTAACTCACAGCAGCAGTACAGCTGGGGTTTGTAAAGGTGGGAGGAGGTGGGAGCCTCCTTTCTCACTGGCCTCCCTGGAAAGGTCCAGCTTGCCAAGGCCACCGACTAGAAACCAGTCTTACAGGAAAGCTGCTCAGAGGCTTTCTGTCCAAATGGGTGGTTTTCTTTTAATGAACTACTGCTCATTTTCTCCACATTGCAGCACTTCAGAAAATATCTGAATCAACTTGATTTTTGAAAGCCAAACTGAAGCATTCTAACAGGACTGAAATGCCTTTACAGAACAATTCATTCACCTGGAAAGATGTGGAATATTCCAGGAAAAGAAGCATTTAAACAAGCCTATGCCTTCCCCTTCTTTTTACTGTCAAAGCAAAGCTCTGTGATGTGGTTTTCTTTCCATTTACACTTGTCTGTTGCACATGCTCTATTTTCCATCAGGAACACTGAAGCCAAACCTCTTTTTTCCTCCTAGCATCTGGAAATGTAATTGGGTTTTAATTAGGCATATGGACTCTTACTGAAATAAGACACAGCCCTCAGAGACCCAAATAATTTATTCAAGCAAAACTTGCCAAACAAGTCAAAGAAGTATGAAAGCTCTTCTGGGGCTGGTGTTGGATCACAGAACACAATCACAGAAAAGTTGTGTGATCAGTGCAGACCACCAGGAAAGAGCAATGTGTACATTGTGCCAGTACATGTGCTTGGACAAATAAAAGAGAGAAGTGTGTGCCCCAGTAGAAAGAAGTTTTTCTTTCTCTTTCTTATTCTATACCAGAGATAAAAAGAACCAGCTGTGCTGATTTGGACACAACCTCCACATGTGTAGCTATAAAAAACCCCTGTAAACTATACCATACATCTCTGTCAGGGGCAGGTTCTCTAATAGTTCCAGCTTCTGTTTCAGCAGAGATTAGGACAGTTTAGGATCTGCCCTTAATTTTGCAGACTCTCCCTATAATGCTGCCAATTAGTCTGCAGTAGATATTCCAGCCTTTATGTGAGCCAAGCTAGAAAAACAATTACAAAATAAATGGGACAGATATTCTCCCTGCAAACAAAGAAGTGGACAGTATGAGATGGCTACTGCAGCTCTGTGTCTATGGGAAGTGTGCCATCTCAGAGAAATATCCAGTGGAGAAAATATGACTGCTTTCTGCTCCACCTGCACTGCCACATCTGGCTCTGGCTTTGCAACAAAAGAGGGAGGTATGAGAGATGCTGGGCAGATGAGGAAGAGGCTACTCAAGCCTATCCACCCCAGGCAGCAGAAGCCAGGTATTGGTTGTTTTGTTTGCACTCAATTTGATAATCTTGGGATATGTCCCCAAAACGGGGGAAGTCACGTCACGTTGCTAATATCACTCATGGCAACATTCAGAAAGTGAAGAGCAGATGAGAGTGACCAACCAAACATTTCACTCTTCTGAACAGTACCTCAGCATCAGCTGAGCCAAGCTGGAAAGGTGGGTGAGTTTGGGAGGAGAAAGGGCACTGCTTGAGATATGTTGGTGAAGGAGGTATATATAGTCCATGCTGCAGGGAAGTTAGGGTTTCTCCCAGAAAAACCTTCCCAGCAGAGAAGTACATAAGCATGCAGAGCCATGTCAATAAAGGCAAGGAGATAAGCCCATAATAAATAATATTTCACAACATTAATTAAAATTAGAGCATATGTCACATTTGCCTTTGCCTTGGGTAGTGCGTAGGCTTTGCCCCATAGCTCGCCGCTTTCTTAGCCAGAATTTCTCCTTTAAGCAGCTGATATATCTAAAGATATGGTCACATTAGGTGTGGGAATACATTTGGCAAGCAAGTGTCACCCCTATTTATTCCTCTTTAACTAGCTCTGCTAGAGCCCAGAAAAAACAGGGAAGCCTATCCACCAGCCTCTGCCTACAGATCAGGTGCTTAAAGCATCCAAAACTTAATGGGAGACCAGGTGTCTCAGAAGGGTGAATAACTCAATGCATGGAGCCAGCGTCTCCCCAGAGGCTTCTCCCTCAGCTTAAGACTCACTAAACCTAAGCAATTAATCTCCCTAATTAATATCTCAGCCACTGTCCTTAAAAAAAGAAGAGACACAAACATGAGGGAAGAAATGTGAGGGAGGGGCTGCCAAATCAAAGGAGGAGTGGCTTTGTGGATGGCCTCACCTCTGCGGTGTCCCAGGCAGACCTCTTCTTCTCAAACCTGAGGTGACACAGCCCAGCAGTCCCAGCTCAGGGCAAATGTGGAGGCTTTGCAGAACCCAGCAGCCATTCCTATGCCCCAGACATTTGCTGAAAGGTGCCCTGGAAAAGGTGGGTGCTGAGCAGTTGTCCTCCACCTCCAGGGTGTTTTTTTTCACCAGCCTTAAAGAAACACACCCTGAGCTGCTCAGCTCGCTTATGTCTTCTGATGTCATATAAGTGGATTTAGAAAAAGAGCACTGCCATGGGCAGGTGTCTAATTAGGAAAAGAAATAAATAGAATTATGGCATTAAGGCAGAACCTCAGCATGAATGACCCAAATCCTTTCCTTGAGCCGCAGTCCACAGCAGGCTATTGGAAAACATTTCATTTAAGGAGCCAATTCATCACTAAGATGGCACACCAAAGGCAAATTCCTTTGCAGGCTGGCACCCACACTCCCAAGCTGCTGTTCCCACTTACTTTGACTCTTAAGGTGCAAAGAACAACACTTTAGGAATCAGAATGTTCTGCAACACAAGCAGTAGTCCCCTCACTCCTACACACACTGCGGAAATACAAGTAGCCATGGAGAGTATGGCACCATTTCCTAATTTGCCCTTACAACTTTCTGTTTGTCCAAACAGGCAGACTGTCATTACTACTCCTACTTTCCTACTATGAGTTACCTACTAGCATACTGAATGTAGGTGTCTTAGCTGGCTTTCTTTGTGGAGATACCAAGCATCCATAGGCTTCCATGACCTGACTTCAACAGGAGGTAAGAGCACCCTACACTTCTCACAAAAGAGGTCGTATTTCTCTAAATACTCAGCTGCAGGCTTAAGTGTCTACTTTTAAAATCATTGGTTAGTGAAATTAGCAAATTAGGGGTCTCCAAAGAGTAGTTTAGAATTTGATGAGGGAATCCTATGCTTTCCACTTATGATATTGCCACCTGCCACACAGCAGTTTTGATGGCATTTGAATCCCTAAATTTGGCTATTTAGCTGGCTAAAGAAGTGAAGCAGATATCCTGGGACGTAGTGCTGCTGGTTGGAAAGTTCACATCTTCAAGATATCAGCTAAAGCATGAACATGAAGCCAGTCTTATTTTTTATATCTGCAGGTACTATCTCACTGAAACTACTGTGATATTTGTTGCAAAATCTGTGTCAGGTGAAAAATGATTATTGGTTTGGTAAGATACTAATTTGTTTTCTGTACTGTTTTTCTTTTCTGCAGGGTCAGTCCACTGGGCTTAGGGATCTCTAAGCTTTTTCCCTACTACATCAAGACTACATAGATGAAGGAGGAAAGGGAAAGCTGTTTTGCTGCCTACAAAGAGAGCTTTCTGTTTGCAGCATACAGCATGCAGCTGCCATGGGGAAATGCCACCCCTCGCAGCTTGGGTTCAGAAATAATCTTTGGCAGCCACTGGCATACAGGAACCTGGACCATACAACAAGGAATCCTGCAAAGTTCATTAATAAAATAGCCTGTGTGAGTGCCCAAAGCCCTGGGCAATTAGTTGAAGCTGACCACAAGCCGGCAGAAGTACAGAAACACAGTGAAGGAAACAATTATTTTAGGGAAGAGCATTCCAGCTTGGGGTGAGCAGAACATCCCTGGTAGCAGAGGCACTGTGCAACCACATCAGCTCAGGATCTGTTCTCCTCCTCTCCCCTCCCCAGAGAAGAGGATGCTGAGGTATGGTCCTCGTGCCTACTACTAGTAGACAGGCACATGTAAACACCATACCTGTAACACCTCTGGGTCAGAATATTTCACTGCCATCATCTGATATCTTAAGCTATTTTGTACTATGTGATAAAAGTGTATTTCCTTTTGGGGAGCAAAATGGTTCAGGTTACTCTGATGCTGATGGGCTTGGTTTTGGGCGTAGTGCGCAGGTGTGCTGGCGGGTGGTGGTGACAATTTGCTTCTGCTGTGACACTTCAGGGTTAAAATACTGCTCTTTCCACCTCGGAGCAGGACATGGCTCCTGGGGAGCTGAGCTGGATGAATAGTGTGCTGCTGTGTGCAAGGGGCAGCTGAGAGGCTGCCTGAGTTAATACAAAAGGGTGAAGTAGTGGCTGCCATGGCAAAGCCTGTTCTCATAAACACCTGAAAAGTCAGTGGCACTTAGAAGGAAGCAGATAGGTCTCTTCTCCAACAGGGACAGCACATGGTGGCTTCCACTGCACCAAGCTTTGCAAGGTGCCAGGTCTCAGGCCTGAATTCAGAAAGTCCTTTGTAGCTGTTCTAAGAGTCAGAGATTTAGCCACGAGAGCAAGCAACACCTCAAAAGTCCTTTCTTTTCCCATGTCAGCCTACAAAGAGAGACCCAGAATAATTAAGACAGTGTTCATTTTATTGTACTCAGCATGGAAACCAGGAGATGTAAAACAGCAAAACATTAAATTCCTAAGGGACTCAATCAGGTGGATAACATTGCTTTAGTATCACTGTAAGACTTCTTCACATGCAAACTGGTGTTGGTATGTCTCAAACGAATGCCACAGTACACCTGGAAGCCTAATGCTAGCTTAACTTCATACAGTAGATCACGTTCAGTCAGTGTAACTATAAAAATAATAAAGCCACAATAGTTGTTGTCAGAAGCCAAGTTGGTTTTCTTCTGCTGATGATGACTGATTCACAGCCATCCTTTTTGTGGTGCTTGCAACAGCCAGGAATCCAAAGTTCACCTACCCCCTCTCCCTTTAACTGTGTATAAACTCCCAATTCTCTTCAGTGTGCAACTGAGACTGAACTTCAGACTTAAAATGTGATTTTATGTACCATGAACACACAGGTCTTTCTCTTCTATTTTACTGAAATTCCTCAGGGCAGAGAGACTTGCAGTTGATGAACCTGACACTACTGATTATGAACTGGGCTAAGAGAAGTGTTAGCAGGAGGACCCTCCAGCAGAAGGGTCTCCTGTTGTAGCAGAGCTGCTGAGAAGCACCTGAAGTCTCATATGGTGCAGCAGACAGCTGCTGGAGACTTGGCTGGCTGACCTGCCATTTATTTCTACTCCAGAGAGTGTCAGCCTAAGGAGAAAGCTAACAAAAACTTACAAATGAGACTCAGTTGCTGTGGTTCTATTTCTAATGAGCTCAAATGCTTGCTGTCACCCACAGACTGTGTGCAGGTACTTGTACTTACAAGTGTGAACTTCCAGAAAGCTCAGAAGTGTGCATCTCTGTACACACCAGTCACTGCACTTTCTGTTGACAGTCTACACATGGAGGGTGGCCAAGTGCTGGGGTTTTTTTAGATACATCTGTGGGAATTTTTTTGAGACCAGATAAGGAGAAAACCCTTGCTTCTGTACTACAGCGTGATCTAAACTTGCCTCAAAGTTGTGGAAAATGCTGAGTCTCTAGCATTCAATCAGGACAAAGGGGATGCTCATCTTAAGAGCATGAGTAATGCATGAGAGGTTTACACATGTGCACCTCTTTAAACATGGACACACAGACACACATAAGCTTACCTAGAGCAAACATTTTCCTAAAGGACAATAAGACTTCTTCTCTGTGTGATTTGGCTCAGTAATAACATCATTTTCTTCCTTATAGAAGCCTGAAGGATGAAAAATACATTTCACACTGCAAAATCTTTCTTGCCAATATTTGATGCAAAATCCACATCAGAAACTCCGGGAATAAAGAGTTGATCAGAAAAGCATAAAACAGAAAAAGACAGTAAGTCTCATAGTTTAAAAAAAAAAAAAAAGAAAAAAAGTATTATAATAATTTGAGTTTGGCTCAATTCAGCTCTAATGCTTCATTCTTTCTTATAAATATCTACCCTAACTAAAATGGGATAGTTTAGGCCCTAAGAGAATGTTACAGGCATTTCAATGTATGGGACCTGACCTTCAGGCCCATGCACCGCTGCAGCATCCGGTGACTCCAGAGATATTTGGTAGTGTGTGGCATATGGATAAGGATTGATTTGCTTATCTTTGGGATGACTGAGAATACTGGCCACTCATGCAGGTATCACAGACCACAAAATAAAGGTCGAGGTGTGACAAAAATGGGTGGAGAAAAACAAGGAGGGGGGAGTTTCCCTCATACCATAGCCCTTGATTTTCTAAGACCATGGGACCTGATGATCAGTTGCCCCTCATTCAGAGCAGCCATTTCCATAAACTGGTTGTAAAAGGCTTACCTCTGCCTTGGTAACTTTCTGCATTCATTTCTAAAAGGTGTAGAGGGATAGGCATGGAACAGCACAATGGATCTAATAAAATAATAAAACGTATACTTCCATACAAACCTTGTGCATACTGAGCTAAGCAATGAAATGCTGGCATGGTAGATTCCATCCAATTTCCAAACTGAAAACCAGAGGCAGCCAACTTGAACCTTCTATGGGATTCAATACTGATTTTCATTTGAATTTTCACTTCTAAACTTTTTAAAACTTCAAAATAGTAATGAACTTCAAGATAAAAGCTAGTGCTCTTTTTAGAGTATATATTCACATTTTCTGAATCCTTTGAATGTACTTCTCCCAATGGTGCATTTTACAAGCTTTTACGTGTCAGTTGTGGTGCTACACTGAGGTTGTTTGCCTCGTGGTTTTGCTGAATCACATTTGGATATATTTATACATACTAGCCAAATATACAGCCTTCAGAAATGTTAATTTTCCTAAAAGCCACTGGACATCAACAATATGAAAAATGTGTGACCCCAGAATGAACAAATGGGCAAGCCTTAAGTAAAAAATTTGCTTTACAGACACAGGAATGGAAATGTCTTATAAAGCACCCACATTAACTTTGTTTTGCTTTTCTTTTACTCCCTCCCCACGTTTCTCAGCAATTCCTTTGTGTATGTTCGTAGAGAGGTTTTCTTCCTCGGAAATAGAGATTACAGATATTCTCCTCCAGCTCTTTCCCCACTCTTTTTTTTCCAAACCAAGACAGCAGGAATGAGGCAGGACTTGAGCACTTCAGCAGCACAAAGACACAGAGACAGTGGTGGATGTCACAGCCCCTCAGGTAATCCAGCACTATATTACAAATTGCCTGCAATGAGGTTCTCCCTCAACTCAGGCTTTGTATTGGCAACATTGGTACATGCTTATTCTTATCTTCCTGAGTGAAAAGCTCCTGAAGTGAAACTAGAAGTAACTCTTCCATTCTCATTCACTTCTTTTTTTAATGGTTTTGGCCAGGTCGACCTTCCCAGAAGACAGAACTAAGCCAGAAAGTTTTCCTGACAATTTGCTTGTTTCCCAAAATCTCTCATCTTGCACCACACTGAATTTAAGACTTACTTCAAACTGGATAGGATGCAACAGCTTTTTCCTTCTCCCTCCAACCTCCTACAGATTTACTCTTGAGAATGACAAAGTACTTTCTCTTTTGAACCCTCCTTTATAAACCCAAATAGATTTCCTTGCCTGTTTAACCATGCAAACAATGCAATGTGATTCTGAGTCACAGGACAGAGGAAAAGAGTAGGGTGGTGGCACACAAATGACCTCCCCTTACACTCTGCCATACTGCTACTCCAAGCACACTTTCATTTTTGACACTGTCATGACATCAAGAAAAGTCTCTCTTGGCTGATACAAGACCACTCACATTCAGCATATGTGCTGATTCCTACCCAAAACATGGTTCTGTTTTGCTGCTGGTGAAAGATGCATCATCCCTACAAGGATTCACATCATCATCTAGACATTGTACACAGGAGAAAGCATAAATTACCAGTGTTAAACTATCAGGTTGCCTACAGTCTGCCCTAGCAAGAAAAAGTGAAAGCCAAAAACATTTTCTATGAGATGCGCTGGTGATTATCAGCTTGGTTTTGTGTTGTTTTTTGGCACATTATTGCTTGGCTTCAAACACACAACTGCAGGACTCTTGTGTCCACCAGGCAGTGTTCCCAACATTCTGCAGTTTGTCTTTACACTCGTGTTTTCCCAGAACACAAAAGCACAGTGCTCTGCTGACCACTATGTTTATTCCACGCAGTTGTTCAGATCCATCCACTTAGCAACCTGCCCGTTGGCAATCTCTGGTACGTATGTATTGGTGAAATTTTCCTGGAAGAAAGTTTGGTTGGGGTGGGAGGTGTGGGCAGACAGGCTGGTGAAGACTCACAGCTGGAAGCAGCTGCAATAAACCAGGAGAGAGCTCCCATTCCTCACGAAGAAGAGTTAGTTCCAGTGCTGGTCCAGCACTCTGCTCATTCATTGCCAAGCTAGTTTGGTCTCAATAAATCAACTTGTACCCATACGTTAGAAATATTTTGGAGAGCTTAAGCTAAAGGATAAAGTTCATGGAAATCAGTGACAGCGTGATAGCCATTTATTCTCCTCTGGAAAAAAAAAAAAAAAAAAAAAAAAAGACAATCCATTTATATATTCAGACTGAGCATATTTGTAAAGGGATAGTTCAGAGTAAGGTGGCTCACAATGCTACAACAAGGGGGACTGTGGAGAGGAGGATGCAAGCTGAGGCAAGGGACCCCATTTGGCAGGAAGACAGGCTGGGAGCAACTAGCAAAGGAGGGGCACGAGGGAAGTGGAAGGAGCAGCCCAAAGCCTTGGGCCAGGACACAGCAAACACTGCAGACAGCTCAGGGAACCTCTTCAGGACTCACAAAGACACAATGTGGGAAGAGACACTGAACTTGCCCACTAACCTGACCTAATGATACTGTCAATACTAACCCCACACAAAATTTCACAGGAAACTCACATCTGGGACAGCGCTAGGCAGAGGATGGAAACAGCAGGACTAACTGGAAAAATGGTAGGAGATTTTTCCCCCGGGAGGCAGAAGTGGGAAGACACAATCTAACGTGGCGTTTCTGAATCAGTACCTCAGCACTGAATGGGAGAGGACATGAAATCACGTACGGAAATGGAACAAGGATGTGCCATAAAGCCCCCAGAGGAAAACTAGGAGTCAATTCAGTACTACGCCTGTGGGCAACATCTTTCATGGAATAGGTTTAAATATTGTATTTTACAGTATTTTACCTCTCTGCTGGGGAAAAATTGCCCCAAAATAGCTGCTTTGAAGGCTTGGCAGTTGATAGACCGAAAAAGTCTGGCCTCCTAAACAAAAGGGGACCACCTCAGGTCTGCTTCAGAAAAAAAAAATTAAAACTCATTTACTGTGTGTAAATATGTAAGATTTACAGAGTAACTGTACGAGTAAGATATACAGAGTAAGTCTGGTAAGTACTAGAGACGTAAATAAATTATCATCATGATTCATGAAAAATCTTTAATGAAATAAAAATAACCCCTATCTAACTCTAGTACTCTGCAGGACTACAATATTCAAATCCTCAGTGCTTTGCAGGATTGAAAACTGAATTTTCTATGAACTGCAGAAGTTACCCAGCCACCCATCATGAACTCTAGTGGACAGAATAAAAAGCTAGTGGGAAACACATTTCCCTGGCTGAAAAACATTATTAAGGTGAGAAATGTGACCAACATACATTTAAGACATTATTGTGTATCACACTTCTGGAGAAACAGTCACTAAGCTACCTTTTATTAGCAGTTTCTACAACTTTTCTAACATTAGAAATACAGCAAAGATTGTCTCAAGATTTCAGTACTTCTGTAAAGTAAGTGTTTCAAGTTAATAATATAAGTTTATAATATAGATAGCATTAGGTTAAACAAAATATGCACAGGCTAAATAAATGGTATTCACTTTATGAAGGGCAGCCAGAAAAGCACCAAAATACTGCAAAATACTGCAAAAAAAAGGTAAAGTTGGCTAAGGACTTCAAAGGAAAAAACCAGTGTTACACACCAGTCATGTAGGCTCAGGGACCCAGATGCACAGGATAGCCTGCTCCTATGGAATAATGTTACTGTGAATCTTGGAAGAGAGAAAAAGGATCCACATCACTTTAAAGAGTGCTTTAGAGGAGAGGTGCTCAGTGCCATGGAAGGGTGGGAGCAAGCAATGCCCACCCAGACCAAAGAGCCAGAAGAGCTCTCTGCTTTTGAAAGGCTTGGCTGGAACACCACAGCGTGAGGGCACCATCCAGCAGGAGGTGGGTACATCTACTGATGTCCTCACTCGTGCCTCACCTGCCCTGTGTGCATCACCTGCTTATACCTTGAGCATGTTTTTAGGAAGACAGGCTGAGGGAGCTGGGGTTGTTCAGCCTGGAGAAGAGAAGGCTCTAGGGAGACCAAAAGTGACCTTCTAGTCCCTGAAGGGGAACTGAAGGAAGGCTGGAGAGGGACTGTTTGCAAGGGCCTGAAGTGATAGGACAAGGACCATGGTTTTAAATTAGAGAAGAGTAGATTTATACTGGATATTCTTTACCATGAGGGTAGTGGAACAATGGAACAGGTTGCCCAGGGAGGTAGTTGAGGCCTCATCCCTGGAGATGTTCAAGGTGAGGTTCGACAAGGCTCTGAGCAACCTCATCTAGTTGAGGATGTCCCTGCTTACTAGATGACCTTTAAAAGGTCCCTTCCAACTCAAACCACTCTATGACTCTATGGCTGATGCAGGGGAGAAAAAGCCTGCAGAATAGATCCCTCTCTCACCTCTCTTTCTAGCCATCAAAATCTCACTAACGTCTCCCAAAGAGATAATCCTTCAGCCTTGATCCTCACTCTTTGCCTCGTTCTCCATTTCAGTGGTGCCCTATAGTATCAACAGAAGTGAGACTGCTCAGTGATCAGTGTCTGTATCCTTTTCATGGACTTGCCTCAGTCTGGGGGGGTAACTTATACACCAGGAAAGTTATCTTGCATTCGGTCTTTCCATCTCTTGGACCTGAGTTTCACCTCACACAGCCTCCCCCAGCCCACCCCTTTGTATAAGACCTTATGATGCACACAAATAACTTCCCATAATAATTCTGACAATATTTCTCCTTCTTGCTTTATCAGAAGGTGCTGCCGTTCCTACAGCAAGGTGGCAATTTTAACTTGTGCTTTTGCTAAGTGCCTAGCTTTTCATCTGACTGTAGTAGGGATGTGGGCATAACGTGGAAATACACCAGCTGTGGCAGTAATAACGGCGTGATGGAGCGCGTGGCTACTCAGAAAACAAAGGGGAATCATTTTCCACTGTTGCTGCATCACAGCCCCAATAACACAACTGAACAGCAGGACTCAAGACTTGATGGGAGGGGTTCTCTCCACCACTGCAGACATCTATGCACCCCTGCAAACCATGTCAGTCTAACACAGAAGAAGGAGCTGGTCGGACACAGCAGTTTGGCCGCCTAAAATTCTGCAGCATGGACTGGAACATGTTGTGCTGCCTCCCTTTCAGTTTTTTATTTGAGGATGTATCTGAGGAAATGGATTTCCGGGTCTGACTGTTCTGGGCCTGGATCAGTTTCTTGTGTTCCCGTATTTGTCTCTGTAAGTGGTTCTGGATGGCAATTCCCAGGTACTCCGGATCGAGGGAAGCACCATAAACCTCCCATGTCATGCCTTGCTCATCCCAAACAACATCTCTGATGTGCTTGGACTGCTTCACCTGCACTTTTGCCTCTGTGGCCAGGGTGGGCTGCTTTTTGTTTTCCCCCAGGTTTGGAGAGAGCTGAGCTGAAGCAGGGAGAGCTGCTGTGGGAAGCTCATGTCTGGGCTCCTTGGCTGGGCGACCGTGCTGTTGGGGAGCTGCTGATGCCTTCAAGGAGGGGGAGAGACGTGCAGGACTCACACTCAACTTGGGCATCAGTCCTGCCTGCAAACTCTGTCCACCAGCCAGCTGAGCATGGCCAGCATTTCCCTGGCCTCTGCTCTCCTCCTTTTCACCTGTATCCTCTGAGCATGTCTGTATATGGACAGCAGCAGGTTTGCTGCTAACATTCATCCCTCCTTTAGGATCAAGCACCATCAAGTTTTCTTCCTTTGGTTTTACCACAAATTGATTAAGAACGGCCTCCCCTTGGCTCAGACCTTTACACTGCAGAGACTTTTGCTCAGAGCTGCCAAGGATCTCCTTCTCCTTGACTTCACTCCCTGTGCTGCAGAGGAAAGGTAAGTGGCTGCTTCCCACATCCTGGACAAGATCTTTTATGCTGTTCTTGGATTCTGGGACAGAGGCAGAAGAAGTGGTGCCCGGTTCACCAGCCCTAGGCCCAGACTGTGCTGGAGTTTGGTTACTGCAGCTACCCACAAGCTGGTCAACAGGCATGGACTTTGGTGGGACAGGAGAATCTGCTGGCAGCTGAGCACCATCCTTGCTGTCATGGGCTTCACTGATCACTTCAGCGTTACCCACAGGTGTCCCTTGGGAGATGAGGGCTGCAGGGGGTAAGGAGAGGACAGATTTTGCATTATCCAGAGATACCACATCAGATGGAACCCCAGGAGATTTGACAGGCTCGGTTTGGGCTGAAGCAGTCATGGCCGTAACAACACTCAATTTTGATGTGGTACCAGGAGAACACGGGGACTTTTCTTGTGAGGAGAAACTGTCAGTAAGTGCAGACTGGTTCAGTCCCATACCTCCTTGGTAAATGATACGCAGTTCTTCCTTCTCCTCTGGAGGAGGATTCCCTTTTAAGAAGGCAGCAAGGATGCTGGGGCTGGTGGAGGCCGATTTGCTCTCCACAGCAGCCACGGCCTGAACCTCAGCATCTCGCCACGTTCTGCTTTCTGCTTCCTGAGTTGAAAACCTGCTCTCTGACTGAACAGTCATTGTACCTGTTTCTTTGAATCTGGAGAGCTGTGTAGGTCCTGGACTTGCCAGCTCAGTGGCCGTGCTGCGTAGGGGGTGCGGACTCTCGTGGCGGGACGGGGATGGTGCCTCGCTGCCTTGTGATGCTTCAGTTTTGTCTGTGGGATGCAACTGTGTGGTGTCTACAGCCTCGCTTTTTGCCTCCAAAGCAGTCTGTGGGTCTCTCCCCAGCTCAGCTTCAGCGTGCCTCGCCGGCGAGGCTGACCCACACGCAGCAGTTTTTTCCGCTCCCCTTTCTTTTTCCCCTCTTTGCAGAAGGTTTGCCTGAGAAGTACAACAGGACTCATTGCCCCTAACAGGGTCACCCAGAGGAGAGTAATTTAACACCTCAAGTGCTGGCTTATCATCAGTCCCCTGAGGTTTCAAGGCAGAGTCATCCACTTGTGCCAGGGAGCTCGTTTTCCCCTGGCTGCCTTGCACAAACTGCCGGGAGCTCTGTGGGGCTGGCATCATCTCTGGCCCCTGCCCTGCCAAGGGGGCTCCTGCTGCACTGGGGGATGGCACTGCCGGTCCCTGGCTGCCTGCTGGATGGGAGCAACCAGCAGTCTCTAAGGCTGCAGGACACCCCTCTGCAGCTTTGCTGGTAAGCCCGGCAGGGAAGGCTTCCTGATGGCCAGGATCATCCTCACAGCATCGCTCGCACCTCTGCGTGCTGGCAGCCACCGAGCATTTCAGGTCGAACAAGCAAACTCCAGCAGAATTGGATGGTGTGCATGGGAAGCCATTGCTGGCTCTCTCGCCGCTGTGGAGTTGTGGCTGGTGCTTAGCAGGCTGCAGATCTCCCAGGTGGTCCTCCTCGGCAGAAGCTGTGACCAGGGGAAGCTTGGCAGATCTCAGAGGATCTGGTACAGTCCCCATGGACTGTCTCCAAGACGTGGCTTGCCCTCAGCTTTTCCTTGGAGTTTTCTTGCCCAGCGGTGGGTACAACAGGGCAGGCTGTCAGCAACAGGTTTGCTGTAAAGCTAATCTGTTAATGAAAGAAACAAAGTGTTAGCAGAAGTTGGATGTAAGAAGAACAAGTACCCAGAAAAGATTAATTTTACAGCTTGGAGAGAAATACTTGCAGTCAAGGGGGAAAGCAAAGCTCCTGATTCTGCCTAAAAGTCACAAAAGACACAGATTTCAAGAATCTCTCAAATCCAAGGTTTGGATGGAGAAGACAATACTAGAGACAAAGCAACAACTTTACTGATCCATTAATGAAAACATAATGATTTTCCAAGAAGGGGAAAAAAAAAAGAAATGTGAAGTGAAAGCGGAGATGAGTGGGAAGAGGAGTAGACTTGTGTGAAAGTCTGAGTTCACAAAATCCTCAGGCAAATCACCTGTAAAAGTGAAGGTTCTACCTTGCCTGCTGTGCCTTGGTGAAGAACAGATCTGATTCCCACCCTGTGACCTGAGTGGATCCCACTGCTGAGCACCAGTTCCCCTTTCTCATGGAGAGCTCTTACTCTAAGCCCACTGCCAACAAGGACACGCTCACAGAGGGCAACAGGTGAAGTCAGACTAATCCAGATGAATCCAAACCTCACTGGTAAAAGAAATACAGAGGGAGGACAACCTGCTGGGTGTTGAAGATAACCACCAGGAGAAGCTACTGCACTGTACAGCACCAAGGCTAGGAACACACTTACTGTTTTCACATTTAGATCCTCTGAAATAATTACACAGAAGCTAGCTGGATTAATAAATGGAGGCACAGATCTAAAAATCAATCTATGAGCAGGTGGTATGAAACTGGAAGGGGGAAATTGCCACAGAATGGGAGGGGCTCATGCCATACCCTGGAGAGAGATATTAAATAGGTGGAACAGAGTTATCCAGGTTGAAATCCATCCAGGGCTGCAGAGAAACAATCTCCTCAAACAGGAGGTGATGTCCAAAGGACTTAAAGCTGCTAGAGATCCAGGGCTGGATCCCTACCTGTCTCAGCAGTGGTGGAAGTGATGAAATCCCACCCCAGTCTTCTTTGAAACTGCAGGATACTCACGCTTTTTTAAAAGGCTTTTGCCACCTTATGCTGCCAGAATGTATGACACATGGAAGACACCCTGAACATCTTGTCTTCTGTTAACCAGAGGGAAAACAAGTGTACCTCTGTGGCTCCTTTGCTACACTACCTGGGAAACACTGCTGGAAGAAGCTGTGCAATCACCCAGCTGCTCCAGATGCTCCCTATCCACCAGCAAAATTAACAAAAGCTCTTTCCAGAAAATATCTCTCTCTGGATGCCAGCAATATAGTTCCTGCAAAATTTATCATAAATTTCAGCACATAAGCGTAGTTAGAGCAACACGAGAAAAATGCTCAGTGAAATGAAAATGAAAACAAATACAGCCAGCCTATTTTTTCTAAGAAAAGGAAAGGGCTGCAAGTCATTACTTATTCATTAAGCTTTATATCTTCCACATATTAATAATTTATTATTTTTATACTGTCTCTTTGGGCTCTGTACATCTGCAAGATATATGCAGTCTGCTGTTCTAAACTGTGATTCTGCTGCTGAGGGATCCTGAGTTTCACAGCTGCAGTCTGCAATAGCTGCCCTGCATCACTCCAAAATGGCTTCCCAGCAAGGCTAATGATTGCAATGCTTTTTAACAGGTACTGACTCAATGTAAACCAGAGTGAAAATTTGTTAAAGTTATCACTGCCTTCTCCACTTCATTTTGCACTGACTTTAAGGCCAGACAACATAGTCCTGAAGGAAAGCTGAAGCATTCCAAGCTGAACATCTAGTGACCACGAAGAGAGGAGCAGATGGCTTTGGGCATCTGTTTCTCTAACTTATGTTACTCTCTTCCTTCCTTTTCTACATATCAGCACAGGCCAAGACAGTATACACCATCAGTCAGGTCATAATTTTTTTTTTAATTTATTTTATTTTTTTTAGATGCAGACTTTATTTCTTATTAGAACAACTAACCAAATAACGGAAGAAAATCAACCCCTGTTTTTAGGATGAGATGGACCACTTGAACAGTTCCAGAAAAAATAAAGATGGTAGAGAGAATCTGTTTGATTCTTCAATATACAAAAAGTGGGAAAGGCAATTTGCATGCTGGAGCACTGTCTTTAACTCCTGCCCACTGGACAGAGGAGCAATACCTTATTTTACAGGTAAGTGACCTGAACCTCCCTGTGAATTCCTCCCATCTGTTTAGTGTCCCTTCACCAACATCTCTAAAACCACACATTTAAACATTTTCATTGTTGGATTCCCATTATATACAAGAACAACACTAGGACCTGTGGGCAACACTATTCAACTACAAGACTGTGAGGATTCAAAACAGCAAACAACACTGACTGCAAGAAAATACCTAGAAACAGATATGCAGAACCCAGTAGCAGGTAAAAAAACATGTAAAAAAAAAATCAAGATTGCTGATGAATTTTTCAAGTGTTGTATGCCTGACCTGCAGCAATCATCCTAAATTTTCTTCTATCAGGAGGTGAAATTAATGTCTCCACAAAGGTCAAAATCAATTTTTAGTAATAAGAACGTATTTTCTACAGCAACACAGTTCTCCTTCACTTTATTCTTTCAGACCAAATTAGTCTGCCTGACTGTCAATTATCATCACAACATAGAATTTTTCTGGACCTTTTGCAACAAGAAGTTTCTAACTTTAACAGTCTAAAGAAACTCCTATTTATTTCAGTAACACCCATGCCCCCATAAAACCACAGTACAAATTTCCCTCTCGATGCTTATGAGAATGTCAGCAAAATATGTCAGAAAGTCTGCATGTTTAATACAACAAAACAAGAAATTTCCAGGAAATTTCTGCATAAGATTCTGCCTCCCATTACCTGTAAAGAAAAAGATTAGGATTTTTCAGAGAAAAAATTATGAAAAAGCACAGTTAAGACTGCCATCATCTCCACAATTTAAAAAAGGATTTAAAAACAAATCATGAAAACCAATTAAAAGTAATCAAGCACCCCTCCCAATTCTGGGTTCTTATCAGCTTTCCAGTCCTTGTCTCTCCAAATGGAAGAACTGTATATTTGTTCTTAACAGTTCTAATTTCATCATATGAAACCTCAGATCATCATGAAAATCATCAACAACCTCATGGGTTAAGGACAGACAGACATCTGCTGAAGCAGGAATTCAGCCTCCTGATCTGAGGAAAGACAATGGTCCATTCCAGCTCCTATTAAACCACTGAGTATACAGAACACAAAGCACATTTCTTTAAATTTTAAACATACACATGCACTTAACATCCTTCTGATTCTGCACCCTGTGGGCTGTTTTTTTCCCCCACATCATTAAGTTGTTCTCTCTAAATGCTGTGACTTCTTTTTAGTATCAAAGGGTGTTTGCTATTCTGCTCGTGAAATATTTGCTTCATGTGATACTTTCTTCCTAACTATCTGTGTGACAGAAGACTGGCACTATGAATGAAGGACAGAGCAAACCAAGGACAAATTAATTCAAATACAAGAGGTTGCCTGAAGAGGTAAGATCCAGATACAGGCAGCTTCCACCTTTCAGCATGCTTTGGGATGCTAAGAGGAGACAGACTCTTACACTACAATCACAGGGAAGCAAGGGGTGACAGGGGATGCCCACAGACACCCTGAACATACACACATATGGTTCCCAAAAGAGATGGGGTTGGCACTTCAAGGAGAAGGGGCACAAAGCCCCAGTTCCCCTCCTGCCCCAGGTCAGCACATCCTTTTGCAGTCCCTGCCTGCAAATGCCTCAAAACCCATGGCAGAGACAGAGAGGGGGTGCAGGGCAGAAGCAACAAGTTCAACCCCCCGGGGATACAGCAACCATCATGCAGATGTTATGCAAAGCAGGCAGCTGTATGGGGAGGTTTGCTTTTGACCGTCCCCTGCTGATTCACTCAGCAGAACTGCTGTAACACTGCAGCAAAATACCTCTTTGCTCCCTCACTATCCACTGAACTGATAAACTTTACTCAGACCACAGCCTATTGCTAGACTACTTTCAGTGCAAGTAAGGTGGCCTTTTCCACTATAACCTTCTCCTATTGCTTCTTGATGCTTTTCTGCTGCCTTAAACTACAACTCGACTCCACTCATCAGCTGAGCCCATCATCATGGTATCCAGGCACTTTTTTTGCAGCATCTGGGCTCAGGGGTAGCTGATTTGGACCCATTCCATAGTATGATCATATGAAGGTCACACTAGTTCACATCCAAAGCCTCATTTGGATCACAACATCCATCCTCATCACAACTGCCCTGAGGCCAGAACAGGGCACAATGTCACAGGCAGCATGTGTCTTACTTATACACCATGGTGTCCCCTATATCAGCTGTTGGGTTGGTTCTATCTCTCTAGAAGAAGGAAAGACAGCTCAGCTTGACAGGCCACGGAGCAAATGCTGGAGTGGAAGGTGAGAAGGAGCTGGGACATGACAGGAGAAACTTCTGGGGACTAGAGAGGACCAGGCAGTCTCATACACCCAATGCTGGCTTCAGCCCTCCCTATGTGTAAGGAGCTGCCTATGAGCAAGAACCTGCCTTATCTTTTTATTTTTCACTATATTATAAACCACAATTCTCATCTATGAGTTTTTAACTCTATGTGTGTGGGTTATTTGAAAAGCTTTTCAAATATTTTTATTATTTTTGGGGTAGGGTCATTTGCTGTAGAAAACTGTCAGATACACTTGAAAGCTCTGGCCAGCCTGAAGTCCTAGCTCACACAGAGATCCTCTGGATGGTCTTGCTGCTTCTGGCTAACAGGAATTTAAGAATTTTCTGAATCTAAGAACACACTTCAATCACCTTTGGAAATGAATGCACATCTATGTGTGAAACCCCCTTGCATATTTGGCCTGTATGAAAGGCCATGGCAATGTACACGTGTGACCTGTGAGAAAAGGACCTTTATTTGTACAAACCTCACTGGAAGTCTAGGCCACTCATTTTAGTAGTGAAGCAAACACCACCAAAAAAAAAAACAACCTCCACAGCCCTTCCCTTAAAGCTTCTCCCCAGAACCTGCACTACAAACACTTTTAAACACTTTAAAAAATCCATTTTAACCACCTAGATCATCTGAAATTCCCAACTAAACTGCACCAACAGCCCCTAGGGAAGCCCAGCTCCTTCCAGGGCTCTTGGGGTACAGCCTGGATCCCCACTGGGGGGGCTGCAGCCTCAGCACCCAGCCTGTCTGCTCATACAGGTGTCAAGACATGATGCTGAAACATGAAAAAGGTGTATGGACAAATGGGATGCATGTCCTAATGGAAAAACAGAGTGTAAGTATTTAAGAGAAATGGCAGTCTCTGCTTGTTCTTGCTTTGTAATTCAATGGTAATAAACCAAGGAAAACTGGGTCACAAATCAAGGGCAAGATGCATTTTTTTGCTAAAGAGCTGGCTGGCAATTAGCCTGACAGGTACTGAAGATTAACTTAGCAATATTTTGTACAAGCTGAATATATATTTTTTCTGGTTGTTGATTCCTCTCATCTTGCCTCTCTCTGCTATGTATAGACTTTAACTCTGCAAAGTGCAGAGCATGGAAGCTCCACTTCAGAAGGACAAAACTCAGCTTAATCTGCAGCTCACAACCTGCAGATGAGAAAATGGGTTAAGTCAGTCCCACCAAATGGCACAGTGGCCTCTGGGCCTAATCCAAAGCAAATTGCTCTGCATCTTCCTTCATTTCACTGAGCTTTTGACAAACTGAAGTTCACCTTTCCAAAAGACTACAGTAATCTTACTTTGAATGGTATGGTCTACTTAACTAGATGCAAAACCAAAATTGCTTAATTTAAAATACATTTTAAAATCTAACATTTACAGTATTTTTTCACTGCAGCATGAAGATCACACTGCTGGATTTTGTTTCTGCAGGTAACTCTTGCACATGTTCTCTTTAAATCTATGGTCTCTGTGCTCCCTGGACCCTTGATGAATTTCTGAGTCCAGAAAATGCTGCATCCATCAGGCTGCAGAAGAGGCTCCTGGAGACATGATCTCTTAAGTACTCCCATGTACTTTTCAGTCAGCACAAGGGATTGTTTATGTGTAATTTTGGTGCTGGAGTGTTCATCCCAATTTAGAAGCAAGCATCGGTCATGCCATCCCTAGCATGCCCTCAGGTTTGTCAGAAAAATCGGTATTGGCCAAAACAGCTTTAGACTGGTATAAAAAGAGTGCGTCCAGGCAGGTCTGAACCAGATTTGGGGTATCCTCTTGCCCTAAACTTCAGGCTGAAGGGTGTGAACTAGTCCAAGACCCGTGGCCACCAGAGTGTGGGACAGTGCCTACGAGCTTATCCAAGAGTCTGGACTTGTGAGCTTGAGCAGAACCTCACCCCAACACTTCCAAATGCTCCAGAGACATACGTGAGCCTCAGGAGTTGCCCAGAGACAGATGAGTGTGAACATCTGCAGCTTGCTTTAAATAGGCAGGCCCCAAACCACAGATGACTGAAAACTCTACAGAGTCTGATTCAGCTCTGCTCTCCTGCTGGCAGCAGAATAATTAGTTACCCTTCAATTAAAAAGATGCCCAACTACAAAGAAGTATGACCACAGCTCTGCTCTAAGATGGGATGTTCTCACTCATGTTCTATCTGCTCCCTGGGGGCAGAGCCCCATCTCATCCTGGCCAGGAGATGAGCAGCAACCACCACATACAGCTCCAGTGCCTCTTCATAGAGCTGTGAGTTCTTAGCACCATGATGTACACCTTCTGCATGCAAATAAACTTCACTCTGGGTTGCATTTTGCTTTTAATCATATTATCCTTTTTTGGTGACTTTCACTCTGAGGTTCCCCAGCAGCAAAGCTGGACTGACTCTACTGAAAGGTCACCATCCTCTGGCCATGGCCAAATATGTGCACAAAGAAGTGCTGTAAAAGCGGCTTTGTTCTGTGTAAGTAAAGACCAAGGGGTTATGAATTTATAGATACATCCCCATTTTGCATAACACTTTAGGGTTTCCAGAAGAAAAATGGGATTCCTTTTAACTTTAATACTTTAAAGAACAAAAAACAATATTGAAGCACAGTAGAAAATTCAGTCTTGAGAAGACTGCTAAAAATCACCATTTGTGAAAGGGAACAAAAATCATGATTTAAATTAAGAACTGTGGCATCATCTGTTGCCCTTGAAGTTCTGAGCCTTCCAAGCTCGCTTCCTAGCCACAGATTAAAAACCTTTTCCAGGGGAAGCTGAAATCCTAAAGTAACAGTAGCCTCTAGGATCTCTCAAAAGAACCTGTGAAGGAACCTCAGGATGTGTGGGCAGCAGCCTGAACGTGCATCACCTCCACACCCTTCTCCCTATGATGTCCCCTAGTCTACCCCATCCCACCCCTCTGCTTTCCCACTCAGCACTGCTCCTGAGCATCCTCCCTGCTGGAAGGGAGGGTTCTGAGGCAGCAGCAGAGGCTGCAGCTCATCCTCTTCACATGCCTCCTCCCAGGGTCACAGCACCTGGTGAAATGGATTTCTCTGGCGAGGAGTCTAAGGATGCGCAAGTGCCTGCTGAACACCCGGCTCGCTGCAGAACACTGCCAAGAGCCTGGCAGTCTTTCTCCTCCAAGGTGAAAAGGAAGGAGAAATGATTTTATGAAAACAGCCAAATCAAACAACTACACTGACTGCAGTCAGCTTGAACAGTTGCATAAGGTACAGCTACACTCCTACCTTGTATCCTTGGCCACCCTAGAGGGGACGTGACACGTGGATAAAACCCACAGGGATGCATATTTTGCTTTTTTTTTTTTTTTTTAAATCATGTTACTATGTTTAGCCTCATTATTTATCAGCACATTTTTTTTATTTCAGTATCTGACACTGGAAGTGACTTTTAAGAATGTGCAGCCTGACTTCAAGCCACATTTCCAGAGGATATCTGCATAAACACTACTGACACACGCACATGAAAAGAAAACCAGCAACCTGCTGTCCACATCAGGCAGATGACTTCATTTCAGACAGCTCACTGCCACATTATTTTTCTTCAGTTTATCATTATTTAGGAAAACCAACAAGTGCTGTTTCAGGAATGTGAAGACAGCGTTGTATGGACCTTTCAACTTCTGTGTTGAAAGCAACAGAATTGCCCATCAGAAAATAGGAATTTTATTCCTTATCTATCCTATATTCTGATAAAAGCACAGTGAAATGTATTCCCTCATTAATGCATCTCTTGCAGCTGGATGTTTTTGAATGTTGACAGCTGACATACAAAAAAACCCCCTGGGTTTTGAGAGCAGTTCAACAATAGCCAGCAATAAATACATTAGCATTGCTGTGTAGGAAAAAGGTAACTTCATTTATAATGAAGTGTGATCATCTTTAGGGGTGACAGCACAGCATTGCCTTGGAGCCCATGCTGTTCTTGCTTTCTCTGCTAAAACACCCAGTCAGCCAGCAACAACTGTGATGGTGAGGTTTATAGGACATACATTTATTGGGATTTGGACCAAGACCAAAATCACATTTTGTGTAGTCAGGAAAACATAACTACTGCTGAGTAAGTAGGTCTGTCTTGGAAAGGGTGGCTCCCCAGGACGAAGGATGTCATTGCCTTCTAACATGCTTTCAGATCCTCAAAAGCAAATTACCTGAATTTCATTGTGACTTTCTCCTTAAGAATATTCCCCCTGTACACTGAATGCAAACACTCAGCACACAGCTGCAGCAGCCCCAGGAGTGGTGGTAGCACCCTTGTTAATAAGGCCTGTTTTGCTGCTGAGCACCCACATTACCAGTGCTGAGAGAAAGGCATTGTAGCAGCTTTTTTTTTTTTTTTTTTTTTTTTTTTTTTTTAAACTAATCTTGCAATTAAGTAAATTTTGCCTTGGAAGAGGTGATAGCAGGAGGAATGTCTTTTGCATAAGGTGAAACCCAATGATAATGTTTAACTCTCACACACCATCTGCGAAATTAAGTTCTCCTCACATATCGTATTATTTTAATGAAGATGCTGGGCTGAGTATTAGAGAAGGAAACAGATCTGCACATAACAGGCAGCTGGCAAAGGACATATCCATTGTAATTTATAGGTGTTAGCCTAGCAGAAAAGAACCACTCCTAATGGCCTGTAATTAGACAAGAAGGATGCAGAGCCTAACCAGTCATTACTGTAACAGAAATTTGTTGTAGCGTGTGATTAACCTAAGATAGGCATGATGATGATGGTGATCTCACCATGTCTGTTCTTGCCTCCTGGCCACCAGAAACACAAGTAATGTGAATAAAGAGGTTGGCAGCTGAAACAGCTACCACTGTATCTTAAAAAAAAAAACCCAAACCAAAAAACCCAAAAACCAACCAACAACAACAACAAAATATCTTAACAACAGTTAAAAATATCTTGCGTTCCTCCTGCCACTACCTCGGCAGTTGCTTCCTGTTTCTTGACGTTCTCACTTTGCTCTTCCACTGTCTATCATTGACAATAAGAGCAGTAAAAAGAACAAAATAATCTCCCCAGTGAGCCACCTCCTGCTAAACACCTTCTCAAAAAAACACGAGAGGAAGTGCCATGTGCTGGGCCACTTTTTGTCTGATGTATTGAGGCTCTGCAGGAAAGCAAACGGCTGCAGGTTGGAAGCCTTCAGTGTTCAGAGATGGATTTGGAGCAATTCACTGGGATCTTTACACCACCAGTAAATGCTCTTTTGAGGGCAATGACTCAAACATGTATATCCAGCTAAGGACTCCTGCTTGCTCACCTCAGCCATGCAAGCTTATGATATGACTTCAATGGGACCATTACATGAAAAGCAGTCAGCTCGGTCTCAGACTCTTTTTCTTTTTCTTTACCTGAGGTAATCAGCTTTATTTTGTTGACCGTCGACTTTGGTGGGATTAGACCAAACCAGAGACAAGCACCTCATTAGTTATTAATTTTTTTTAATGGATAAGGTACAGCATATGGGAAATAGGGAAGGCAGGAGGTGCTAACCAACCAAGGGCAGGGCTATACATCCTAAATGTCACCTTGTGAAGCCAGGAAAAACAACACTTGTCACACACTCTAGACAGTCACACCACCATTCTTTATATCCAGAAATAACAGAATAGCCTAACCCTATACTCAGCACTGCAGCCACAGGGGGGCTTCCAACCACCTCACACTAATGAAGGCAAATGCTAGACAGGAACACAGTGGCAAAATACACCTATAAACCATATCATGTCTTTTACTGCCTCCACCCAGAGCTAAACAGATGGTGTTGAAAGACACATCTCAGAAACCTCCCAGATGACTGTCACTGTGGCAGAGAAACTTGCTGCTCTGGCTCTTGGCTTGAGAAAAAGGAGGTACCAGCACTGATAACAAGTGAGCATTGGTGAAAATCAACTCCCAAACGTTACCTCACTAACTCTGAATCCTGAAATTCACTCTATAACCAGAGCTCTCTTCAGGACAAAGAGAGGCTCCTAAGTCTTCTCCATCCACCATACGGATGTTCTTGAACCAAAGACTGCAGTGCTTTCCCTAGGTGAAGCAGCCAACTCGGTCACCAAATCACCCTCGCAACACCTCTGTCTTCCTGCAGCAAAGAAAACCACCAACAGCTGTGCTGTACAACAGCATATTTTAGGAACAACTCATTATTTGCAACCCATTCCACAGGTGTCTGATGGTAATAGCTTTTCTGAACTGTTCTTGCAGGCAGCTCAGGGGTATAAAAATCTCTCACACTAACAATCACAGGAATCATCCTCCCTTCTATTAGAATTGTCTCCTAACAATGGCTTATTCAAAACATGTATTTTTATCCTTAGATTCAATGTGCTTCTATCCTTTCAGCCTCAACAAAGGGGGACTAAAGTATCCAACTGTCTGCAGCTTTTTATGCTATGCTTTAAATTTGGATTTTCACAGGGTTAAGAATAATTACATTCTCTGCTTCTAAATTCTTAAAAAACCACAGTACTCATAAGATAAATTCTTATTTAGTATCTGAGATTTGGAAAAGCCTAACTGTGTCAGAACCAAGCTAAAATCAGAAATACTACTTTAAGATAGCAAATATTTAAATGACAGTGATGCAAAATCTGGAAACAAGTTCAATAAAACATGCTAGAAACAGAGATCCAGCATTTTTATTTTGTAAACCCTTTCCAAACTAATAATCATGTTGGGAAACGATTACTGGAGTCATCATAAGCCAAAGCTTTGCCCGTTGTGATTTAACCTCTACCTTACCCATACCAGATGTATGGACCATACCCTGGACCTCTGCAAGGGCCCCACAGCTCACACCAGCTAATGAATGCAACATTCCCACTCCTGTCCAGGGCTGGGATTTTCCTGAGCTAGAGTTCAAACTTTACACTGAGCCTAATGCTGGGGATATCTCTTCACATTTCTTCTGCTTTTAAGCCAGGCATATTTACATTTCCATGTATCAGGTGGCTGATGCAGAGCATACTGTGATGGAGGCACTGTTAAAAGACATTAACTTTAACCTGAATTGCTGTCCCTCAGGATGACGGGCAAATTAGTTAATGAATACAATTAGCATTAATTAAAATGACAGCTCGACAGGATATATCACATCTGAGTTTAACAAAGTCTCATGTTTACTGAAGCTGGCTGTCTGAACCACCTGGCCATGCCCAAACCAGAGAGAGAGCCCCATGAGCAGAGTGACTGAGCCCCATGAGCAGTGGCTGCTCCCCCCCCCCCAGTTCATCTTCCCCTATGGTGAAGCTCCAAGTTTCTCAAGCTACACACAGCTGCTGCACTGTACAAAAGCAAAACATGTCCCTAGGGCATTAAAAAAACCCAAAACACCCAAAAACCAACCAACCAAGGAATTGGGGCAGCCCCAAACAATTACAGAGTTTATTGTCTCACATCAGGCTGTGTTCCTTTTCACTCTGCTTTGGAGCAGTTTTAGCTGCCCTTGCTTAAAATGCCACCATATTTAACCTGCAAATCCCAGAACTGGGCTGAAGTCAGGCTGTACCTTGGTAGGGTGAGTGAGTGAGGCTGCAGGACAGCTTTGTCCTTGTTTCTAAGTCAGCTGAGCAAGGTGTGAAAAAGGATCATTCACAGCTTAGGGCTGAGTTACTGGATTCACATTGAACACAGATGCCTCATGCACAGAGGCACACTTGAAGGAGCAAGAAAACACCTGGCAACCTTTGAGCCAGTATGAAAATATAGACAAGCTGGTTTATTTCCACACAGAACCTTCTTGAAAATACCAAACACTCAGAGCTTAACTGGGCAAGATACAGAGGCAGAAAGTGGCATTTTTTCCTGCCTCTTCTTTGGAAGCTAACACAGCTGAAGATCACAAAAAAAACCCCTATGCAACAGCATCTAATATCAGTGATTTAACTACAGAACATCCGTCTCCTGCATCTCATCATCTGCTACTAAAAACTCTTTACAATCATGAGCATAGGAAATGAGATCTACTTCTGAAGCATTACCAAAAAATATTCAAAGGAGTGATTCCCCTTGCTGGATTACTGCCATACAGCAAGTCCTGAATAGATAAAGCAGACTGGTATCTCTGTTAAAGCACAGGCCAGGAAACTAAACAAATGTACAGAACATGCTGCTGGTGTCAGCATTTGTGAAGGAAAAAACCCTAAACCCACAAAACTCCAAAAACCCCAAACCCACAAAACCCCATCTTAAAGCTGAACAAAAAAAGGATGTTACTGACCTAGTCAGGCCATCCACCCAAGGAAAGTACTTGAAATCACTGCAAATGTTTGTGCAAGGAGGTAAGCACTTTTGGAATAGCCTCTCTTAATGCTCTTTCTCCTCAGCAAGGATCAGATGTGGTTTTAACGTTTGACAACAGAGTGGAGGCCATCCAGTGTGAACCAGGGCAGCAGGAAATGATACACTAAGTGACTTCATTTTTTTTTTTCTTCTTACAGGTGAGCTGCTTCTTTTGCACAAAGCAAGGATGGTAATTTGTTCTGAATGACCCTTCCTATAAACATGCAGCTTGTTTGGGGGAGTCAGAGCAGACCAAGAACAAATAGAAAAAGTATGTAGACAGAGAGGAAGACTGGGTCAGAATATCAGGCAAGTCCGGAATATAAAGCTAGGAAACAAAGAGCAATCTATCATGTATTCCTTGTATAACCAAACTATGAAAATCTCAGGCCTCACTCCAAGAACTTTGGCTGACAGTAAGGTGAGGAAACTACGTTCCCCTTCATCCCTGCTCAGATGCAGGTCAGCACTGTCCAGGTAATTACTGTGGCTTGATCCTCACTACCTCAGCTCTGGTCACTCTGCTCCTCATGGTTATTAACAATCCTAAACCACAGGCGTGGGCAGTCACAAAAAAAATGCTGTGTTTCTGCTACTCCAAGTCAACAGGAAAAAAAACTTTTTGCAAATGCAGACTGCTATCAGAGGTGCTTTGAGAGAGACAGATGTTTGGTTAGCACTATAGATGGGCTGGAAAATTCCCTATAACCACTTAAAAATTCTCACCCTCTTCCTTTCCCAGGAGGATAGAAATTGTGGTCTTTTTCTCTAGTGTGTGGGGTCTTTGCCCTTTATTTTAAGGGAAAAGCTGCAACCTCTGGAAATTCATTAGCCCCTCAGTCTTCTCTCTGGGCAGCAACTAAATTAAGTTGCTCAGCTGTTGGAAGTTCAATGTTAGTGTGTCTCAGTCCTAAGTTTCTCCCATAAAATGAGGAGAATGAAGCTAAATGCAGATCCTGACACACCAGCCTTCTTCCACGAAGGTTCAATGACTTTACTCCATTTATGAGGCTGATTTATCTCTGTACCCAATGAGTGAATTCTGGCCAGGTAAAAAGGGAAGAAGAGGGGAGAGGCAAAAGGCAGATCTGCTCTGTCAGAAAAAAGAGGACATGCAAAAGAAAGTAAGTTGGTTGGTGCATGTGATGTTGGCCCTCTGCCTGCTGGACCTGGGCTTGAATGCTCTTCCAGCACTGATTCCCCATCTGTCTCTTACTCCATGCTCCTTGCCAGTCCATTTCACAGCTTCATATAGCTCAAGGCCAGGAAACTGTTCACAAGAAATAGACACTTTTAAATCATGTTTTGCACCACGGTAGAGAATCCTTTTGAAAGACAGTTTTATTGCTGCTTTAATCTTCACCATGGTGACCATGTTCATACCTTGTGCTATCTGACCCTGGATCCTCAACATGGACATTTTAAGCATTGCTCTGTCTTTCTAAGCCTCTGATGGGTGTTTTTACCATTTCCTGATTTTTTTCTGACAATCTGTTAGGCTTCTTTCTTTCAATGGCTGAATAAAAAACACTATTCAAAACGCTGCTCTCTGACTATGAAGAAAGAATTTTCTGTGAACAGGGACATAAGAAGCAACAAAAAGGAAAGCAAATAGACTTAACTAAGGAAATGCCTACCTGCAAAAGGGGAAAGCCCTTTTTTCCCCCAAGACTGCCCTCTCTTCCATCACAAACAGGGAATCCTCTCTCAAAAAAGGCAGTATAAGTTATTGAATATGACTGATAAATCATTTCAACTGTCAAAAGCAAAGAATTTCAAATCAAGACTGGGTGACTACAGGAGAGCTATCCCAGTTAAATCCTGGTCATGGAGTTCAGCTCAGGAGCCCAAGGATGAAATTACCCATACAACACACTAATTCAGCCTTCAAGGAAGACAGAGAAGGAGAAGGAAGGAGAGACAGAAAAATATTGCATTAATACAATGGGTAATATAGGGTAATATGTAATTTTCATGTGCATGTCTTCTTCAAAACGTTCTCCAAAACAAGCTAACAGGTCCACCCAGACTGCATTTAAATGTGCCGAAGTCCACTATGCAAAATCTTAGTGAGAGACAACACATCATCTGCTAGAAAACAGGTACTTCTGCTATTCTTGTTTCCATTCAAGATATGAGATGTTGACTCATTAACCACTCACAAGAACCAAAGAAGCATTAGGAAGACTGCTTAAAGGTGATTAAAAAACTCCTTTTTGCAACCACAGATATGAGAAGGTCATGACAAGATCTATGCAGTGTCTTTTTCTCTGCAAATTTTTTACCACTCTGGTCTTTCCTAAATTCAATTACAGGAAGCTACTGCAACAAACTATTGCACACGTTCCAGGTTTGCAGAGGCTGATGTACAATTTGACTTCTAATTGTTTGGCAGTTCATTATCATCATTAACCACTGTTTAGGGTGGCAACATTATTATGTACAAACCAGGAGTATTTCAGGACAATCACTGAAGACTATAGAGGACAAGGATTTCAAAGGGCATGCTACTGGCTGGCTGAAGTACTATGACTAAATATTCTGTCCATTCATCTCTACCTCACCTGCACTAAATTCATTCTGAATCAACTGCCTAAGACTGGATGACTGAAAGGATGATGCTGCTTGGCTTCATGTCAGAATGGTGAGCATGGCATCTGGAAAAATTTCTTAGCAGTTTAATATCTCTGGTTGGATACCTCTGGCAGCTCCATCTGATAGGATTTGCCTCAAAGCAATTACAGGCTTTAACTGCAGGGTCAAATTTCACCCATCTAAAGTTTTGGCTTTTGCTTTCAGAGCAAAAGTGATTAGCTTTTATCTACTTTGAGCTACTGATTCTGAAGTGATTTTTACAGTAACAGGTGTGGCTGTGATTGCCAACTAGTTGAACTCATGTGGTAGCTAAAGACTAATTTGATTGCTGAAGTTAAGATTATAAATCATATTGAAAAAAAAGAAGAAAGCTTTCAACAGGCAAAAGATGATACAGACAGAGGCTGAGTGGGTGGGATTCATTAGTCACTAGAAGGTAGACTTAGCTCCTGGAGAAGCAACAACACATGGCTTGCCTTGGAACATCCATGCAGATGGAACTGATGAGTAACAGCAAATAACACTTGTTACATGCTCCCTCCTTGAGTTCATAGTGTTGGAAATGTAATGTAATTGAAGCTTGCTTTCTTGGTAGATACTTAACAAAACTATTATTAGCTTCGTCCTCCTTTCATTTGATTTTCTTTTCTTGAGGCTTTTTGAGGAGCAGCTCAAACAGACATTGTGTGGGCTCTCTCTCTGTCTGCCTGTTTGGGTTGGCTGCTGATGGGAACATCTGCTCACATTCCTGCAGGCACGTTCATTTGGGTAGAACAGACACATACAGATAGTCTGCATGCAGGAATCTAGCTGAAAAAACCCCATGTACTATCTTATTAACTCAGTTCACTCCTCTTCTAGTTAGGAAGCAAGTGTGAGTGTGCTTATTGTCCATCCTTTTGGCAAGCCTCCCGACACCTTTCTGCCCCCTCCAGCACTGCAAACCATAATTCTAAAACAGGTCATTTTGTAACAAAAATACATTTTCCAAGCAATACTCCCCTGAGCCCCTTCATATTAAAAGCATCTTTTGAACTGCATAAATACTGTTCTAGTATTTCCCAGTATCAACTGCATGTGTTTCTATTATAATGGCCAAGCATGGTTCAGCTGAAAGCAACTTTGAGAGCAGACCATTTAGTACAAGAGTATTTCTGACAGAAGGCTCCCAGGCCTCATGACAGTATTATCTGCTTTCATTGTACTATGGATGGTATAAAGTAACCCCATGATTTGAGGTCTGAACTGTCATCTCTTAGCTGAGGTGTACAAGGAATCCAGCCAGGAGGTAAAGACCCCCTTCTTCACCCAAGGTAAGATCTATAGCTCAGTTTCTATGCCAGCTACACACAGAAGTAAATTGTTTGTCCCTTCCATTTCTTAGGCATCAAGCTAATCGAGAAATAAACTATCAACAAATTGGATTAATTCCTAAGTTCCAAAAGCACAGGCAGCTAAATTAATGAAGTTAATCCTTCTGCAATAGCCATTTGTTAAAGCTTGCCTCTGCATCACCTGATGGAACATGCTTGACTTCTCTGGCAATGAATGAACAGCTTTTATTCCTCCGTCAGTGTTCACAGTGCATCCTCATGCATTTCTAGCATCACTTGCACAAGGCTAAGACTCCAAGCTGAATTTAGCTCCATGAACCCTACATTCTCAGGCATAAGCACAAGTTCTGTACAGCCCTGACCTGAAGCCACCATGTGCAGTTATGAACCTATCAAGTCTATTCAGCTCGTGGCCGAGGTAGGTGAAAGCACATTTGCAATTAGTAGTTTTGCATGCTTATGGCATAAACAGGTTTTCTGAAAGACTGGACAGCAGGCAGAGACCAAAAGCCTGGTCACTTGATTCTGCCATATCATGGACTGGGGTGATCGTCAGGACTATCACTTGCCCTTTATGTGAAAATGCTTTCTGTGCTGCAAATAAGAATTGTCAAATGTTATCACAGCTGTATTTGTAATTGGGATACCTATCCCTACAGACTGGATGGAAATTGCTATTTTGCCTTTCAGGGTACTGAGAGATCCTGTAAGGCGACTGCTTACTTAATTTGAGCAGAAATCTGGGTTCTGATACACAGACCTTCATAGACTGTTTACTGGCTTTTAACAGATACTCCCTAATTACTAACCTTAAGGGAAGGATTAACATTTTCTTTTAATAAATACGGAAATGCCATGGTGTGCTGAAGTGTTATGAAAGTTTCAGTACTTGTGAAATACCAGCCTTTCAGGGTGGAATAATTCTGTCATCTTGTTTCCATACAGCTCTTCTCAGAGTATCATCTTTCTGACAAATATTTTATCACATTAATTTTACTGCTCCTTACACACACACTCCCACCCCCCCATCCCACCCCCTCCTCCCCCCCAGCACACTTATTTTATCATTTTTCTAATGACTCATCTCTAAAGCTAGGTCTTTCAAATGTGTGAAGATTTTTGTGAAACTGATGCTTCAAAGGAAAGAGTGACATTAACTATAATGACCCTTTAGTTTGTTAAAAACAAGGGCTGATGATGCTTCAGCATTTCTAGCCTAAGAACTACCTAACTCCCCAACAGCCAGACTGCTTCCAAGAGAGCTGAACACGGGACTTTTACACCTCTCCACTCTCTGAAGTTGAGACTGGTGATACCAAGTTAATTCCTCAGTATCCAAAGGACATCCTAAAACCTCGTATGAGTTGTAGCTCCATTCTAAGAAAATGGGGACTTGCAAAAATGCAACAGTGCCCTGTCCACTTAATTTTTTTTGCTAGCTTTGCTACCTAGTCCATTACACCAGCTTTCCAAATTTATTCTGCTGTTTGAGGCAGCTTTTGGGAACAGTCCATGGTCAGAGACTTGGGCCCTATGGAAGAGGAGGGACCATTCCCTGAACATTTGCAGCCATGCTACTTGATGGACTATGATCCCACTGGAGGTAAAGCACCAGTCCTTGGACTTCAGCACGTTTTACAGTTTCTTTGCTAATGCAAAGTGACAGCCCAAGAGTAGAAAAATCACTTTCAGTCAGTGTGGCTTTGGGTTGAGGAACTCTGCTTACCCCTGAGCTGACAAACATCATGTTTCCCTGGTACCAGAGAAACCAGGGAAAACATATCCAGCTCTACCCACTACCCACAGGAACACTCATCTTTTCCCCAAACCATGTAAAGGCAGATTAGTAACCAGCCTACTGTTCTTTACCTTTTCTGTTCCATCCAGGAAAGGAAAAATCCATCCATCTGAAACTTCTGGCCAACCACATAACTTTTTATTTGTTTTGCACACAAATGTTAATGAATTGACTACTGTTTATGCAAAGTTAAGGTAACATCAGATCCTTTGTTATCCTGTGTTGGAAATCCCTGCTGTTTCCATAACACCTAGAGTGATTTTCTCAGATATCTAGTGATTTTTGCATGAAGCAGCAGGTCTAGTGTAGTAAAGCACTACACCTCTAGTAAAAAGGGGTCTGGAGTCACAGGAAAATTTCTAAATTTATTCTTCACTGATTTCACTATCATAATTTGAGAGAAGCCATTGATTTATATAGTATGCTTTCAAGATTAGTCATAATGTAGCATAGTATTCATTATTCATGTCCTCTATTTGAATGTGTTGGTTTTTTGCATGAAGAGCAGTAAAAATAATTGCATAGCATCTTGTTCTATTTTGCCTGTTGTGGTTTATATTTTGGGTTATTTTGATTCTCGTTTTGGTTTTTTTTTTGGTTTTTTTTTGGCATGGTTGTTTTGTGTGTTTTTTTTCTTTTAGGTTTTAGGTGTGTGTGTGGGTTTTGTATGTGTGTTTATTTTAGTTTTTTTTAACAGGGCTTTTTGTTTCTTTGCACATTAGCATCACTGGGAAGGAGATTTTCATCACTAGAATGCAACCTAGGATCCTGAACACATTAACCAGTATTTGTTCAACATTCTCCAAAAGCAAAAGAAAACTACATACACATATAGAAAGCCATGGTCTTGGGGACAAAACACCATGTGGTGATAATTGCATGCTGGCTGTGGAGAGCTGACAATATTAATTACCATCACTGAGCTACAGCAGAATCTCAAGATACAGGTGTCACAGAGACAATTCAAGCAAACATTGTTCACTTTCAAGATTTTTCGAAAAACCTGGTCCATTTAGCAGAATAAAGGTCAGAAAAAAAAGCCAATAATAAGATCTGCCTCAAAATATTTGTTCACTACTTTCTGCCTATGATTGGTATATTGTTTTTTTCAGACAACAGGATTCCATTACCTCTGATTGAAGGCTCTTTTCGAGCAACTTTTCCTACAACAGTTACTTCAGTCCCTATCTATACTTCAATAGCACATACAGGTGCAGCTAACACAACAACTGGGGTTGCTTTATTAGCTCTTGCCAGATTTTGCTGGGCTACCAGCCCTTCAGGAAACACTGCTCTTCCCCCATTTGTGTGTATGCATTAATGTACAGATACACAAAAGACAGTAAATATGTTATAGCTATGTAACCACGATAAATCCATAGACAACATGAATTATTCAAAACTTAGTGATGCTGCTGCTTTCTGGATCAGTTCACCATGAAGGTTCCCACTTAGCAATGTGCTTCATATCTGTTTTTATCACAGTTGAGTTTGTTTCCTTAGTAGTGACTGCAAGTTGCCCAGAAGATGAGAAATAGCTCAGTTCATATTATGCTCTTCTTATGATACTATCTAAATAATTTATTCTCCACTCCCTCAGCAGAATATTTTAATCTCAAGAGCTAGATTACAGTGATATAATTTATCATGGAAAATTAATTGTTATAATTTGTCAAGCTTTGAGTCTCAGCTCACAGCTGGTCTCCACAGTGTCAGATGCAGATACTAACAGTATGTAGAGATGCTAATGGTACAGATACTAATAATTTGACAAAGCACTGGAGTGTCTGTTTGTTTCACCTTTGATTAACACTCCGTCCTTCCAGAAGAACTACTTTCAGAGGGAGGAAAATAGGCAAGGAACTGAGCAAACTCAACTGTTATTACCATGTTTTACTAATGTAAAATAAAAATAGTAAAGTTAACAGCAAAAGTAATGACTGTTGCTAACCATTACAACTACAGATGTAATAGATAGACTCTTGTTCCTGGTTTATTCAAAAAACCAACAGGATCTCCCTGGATGTCTGGTTGATACCAGCTGTGATAATAGCTCCATATCTGTCCTTAAGTTTTGTAAGACAGGATCACAGAAGGGATCCTGGGGTGCGTGTGGAAGAATGCTCAGTGTCCCTGTGGGCGTGCGTGTAGCACCTTGATAGAAGCCCTTCCAGCAATTCATTGCAACATTTGTGATTGCTGGCATTCTTCCCTCCACTTAATTATTTCCCCCAAGTACACTTGCCCACTGCTGACAGAGGACAAATTGGCACAAAACAGTATTACACTGGTCCCTAGTCATTATTCCTTGGGTCTTCAGTGTTCCCTTTGCCTCTCTCCCTCATACCCTGCATAGAGTTTTCAAGAGTTGGTGTAGTTTTCCCCCCCACCCTCCCCTCCCTTTAGATCCCTTTCAGATCTTCTGCTAATTTAAAACACAAACTCTTAGCCATGGACTCCAAAGAAACAAATCACTCAGCTTTAATAAGTAACTGATCATCAACTGATTCAATTTTCAATTAGTATCAGCCTTTGTTTCTATAGAAAGGTTGCTGAGTTCAAAGTCCATATATATATATATATATAATAAAATAGATATATTATTTATCACACTTTTCTATTTTTACTGTTTGCATAAGTAAACTGGGCTCAGATAACACTCTCAAAAGCTTTTCTTACTGGAACACAATTTAATTTCATTCAGAACATATCCAGAACTTGTTTTCTTCCAGTAAATATTACCAATCTTTGTTTTGTTCCAGTTCTCAAGGTGATATTTACCTAACTGATCCAATATATAACATCAAATATGGGATCAGTTTAGACATCTTGTCATATAATATCCAGTCTTATAATTGGGGCACCCAATTTGTATCCAGATTTTATACATAACCAATCCTGGGTGACTTTTTTTACATTTCTAATCTTCCATAACAATATCAAAGGACTGCCTTGTACTAGTACAAGGCAACTAGTTTTAAAGAATTATGCACAAATAGACTCAAATCATAACCCTGTAGGCCAGGTGTGAAAGATTTATCAGCTCTGGAGGTATTATATGCCATTAGATATCATCAACTCTTAATCCAGGATTGCTCTTAAACTGAAAAACAAGAGATTCAGCCTATATCCCACCTCTGCCTTTAATGTGGGGGTTGTAAAGTAAGAAATTATGCACTGCTAGAAGCAGAATCATGCAAGCTACTAAAGTAGCTGTAAGATTATGAGCAGCTTGCTTTAACTCCTACCTCAGAGATGATTTCACAAACAAATCAGGGGCGGGATGTTGTTCTTACTATGATCAGGTTCTCCTTATCTTCAGCTGCATCTCATGGAGGGGATTTATGTTGTTAAAAAAAAGGTGCAGTTGCAGGATCCAAATCTGATAAATTTTACTACTGCCAACATCTTACTCTAATGAAATCCATCTGACTCTAACTTAGCACTTGTTGGACTGTCTTCAGCTTACATTGCAAGTCTGAGACTCATAAAAATACTATCCTCTGTCCATCCTAGCCTTGTAGGATTAATTAATGCCACTGTTATTAATTAATGCCACTGTTCTTACTACGGTGGGTTGACCCAGGCTGGGCATCATGACTCAAGGATGGGTAACTTCTGGAACCAGTCACCCTTTGGAAAAATATTCATGCTCTTCAGAGAAATTAGCCAGCCTGGAGAAGATAAGCTATGTTTAAATAGATAGGGGAAGCTCCCTCCCAGGAAATACAATTTCAGAATTTCATATTGGGGGGGATATACAGTTATATGCATAACAAACAATTCCTAAGCTGCTGACACCTGTAGAAAATTCACAGTTCCAGAGCTGATACAGCTCTGATATCTATCAGATATGACATCTGAGCTCAGTAATGATTTTCAGACTTTTTAAGGGTTCCTCATTTATCCATTACTATTTATACTTCATGCAATCTTTTATATGTGAATTTTCAAGCAAGTTAATTTTCCTGACACTTCAGTCAGATCTGAAAGTACTTTTTCTTAATTTTAACACTTTCAAGACAGTTGGGTCATTTCATAGGCTGAGACCTGCTATCTTCATTCCTGCAAAAAAACCTTACTCACTATTACCGCACTTCATGGGATGATCTGCATGTACAGGTAAAGTCTTTAAGTTTCAGACCTTTGTACATCACCTTTCCTCTATGTGCAATTAATGTTTCAGTGTAAATCAAGGTGACTACACCCACTCCTGAAAAACAGAACAAAACAAAAATCCAACAAAAACACCTACTTCAAAGAACTTTATTATTCTGTACCATCTCCCAACAGCAGGTGCCTCCAGACTTCTCAGTCAATCCTTCAAGTTCCCTTCTGAGCTGCTAAATGCTACTAGAAGACTTGACAATATCCTGCCAACAACATTCACCTCTGGCCCATTCCCTCATGTACTGTGCTTTCTGAAGAGAGCTATAAATCCAGGCTTAAGCACTTTGGACTACATAAAACTGACAAAATTCGAGTTAAAAATTTGCAATGTAATGATAATGTATGTATCAACCTAGAGATCACACCCAGCAGTGAGATTTGCAGTTTTGTAAGACAGGAAAGCAAATCTCCTTGTGTCTCACAGACAGCTGGACACAGGTGTATGAAGCAGTTACAAAAGTAAGTCACTGTAATGGGCATTTTCAGTTTGCAGTTTGTATATTACTCAGTGTAACTCCCCCAGTAAACTTCAAATAACTTTAAGGTCATCTGGAATAAATGCTACCAAGAATAAGAAAGAGTTTTAGCATGGACGTCCAAAAAAAACCCCAAAACCCTCAGCTGACTTCTAGAGGGAGAAGCACCATGGCTCTAACATCATTCCAGAGCTGCAGTCTCCCTGGAAGTGCAGTGACAGAAGGAATGAAAAATCCGTTTAATATAAGCAGATTCAAAGTTATGCATGTAAGAACATTTCATTTAAATGCCCCTTACAGGACAGGCAACCAGCTTCTGAGAAAACCCTGGCTTGCAAAGAAACACAAGGATCACTGCACATAAGTAATGGAACTTAAGTTCCCACTGCGTGGTCGTGGGAAAGAAAAGTTCATGCCACTGGGTGAACAGACAGGGGAATACTGAGCATGAAGTTACTATCTCCACAAAAGACACTAACAAGAGCCTTCCTGAAAATCACTGTGCAGTGCTGGTGGTCAGCAAAGATAACCACAGGGGCTCGGAGAAGAATGGCCAAGCCACTTCTCCTTGGGAGCATCTGCATTCCAGGGAGAGACAGAAGGAGCTCAATCTATCTCATCAGAGACAATGTTAAGTAGCTATTTAATTACTGCCCTTAAATCCTTGAGGAGACAGAGCTAGCTATTTAATCTGGTAGACAAAGATGTTACAAGATCCAGTAGCTAGAAGATGAAATCAGAAAAGTTCAAAGTGAAAAAAAGATGTAAATGTTTTAACAATCAGAGCAAATTATCCAGGAATGTAAGAAATTCCCCATCGCTGGAAGTCATTAAATCATGACTGTTTGAAGAGGCTGGTGGGCTTGTGTCTTGGACTCACTGGGGAATAGTCTGTGCTAAATATTATGGAAGAGGTTAGACTACGGGATCATAATAATTCCTTATGACTAAAAAAATCTACCATTAGTATCAATATCTCATCCTCGAAGAAGGATGAAGGAAAAAAGTATTAACAAAGCCAAGGCCTTTCCGGGGCACAAAAAAAGTAGCACGACCCATGGACAACACAAGTCACCGACTAGGAGCTGGCAAGACCATCTATAGTTTGTCACCGACTGCAACAGGAGAAAGCAAAGGCTCTCCAGGGATTCCTCACCAGCCCTGACCCCCCGAGCCAGGCTGCTCCAGGCGCCTGTAGCCAACAGGCTCTGACAGGGGTGAGCATCACCAGCCCAGCCGTCCGGGCACCCTGTTACCTGTCGGCAACAACCCCCAGCTCCCCACCTGAGCGGACTATCCTCCCCCTTTCAGCCCAGCCCCCCCGAGAGCACGGTTTCGGAGATGCCCGTCCCGGGGTACCTCGGTAAACCCGCAACCTCTGTCCGGGTCCGGCTTTGCCCCCGGGGAGGCCACGGGAGAGGTTGCGGGGCGGGCCTGGGGGATGCCCCTTCACCACCAACCTCACACCGAGGAGACGGAAGGTGGGGGTCGGCGGTGGCCTTCGGGGGACCTTCCGCGCTGCGACACCGCGGCCGCCGACACGTTGCCGTGGCGACCGCGCCGCTGCCGTGGCGACCGCATCCCCCGGTCCGCCGCAGCCCCGAGAGCAGCAGTGGGGGCCACCTTATTTTTCTCTTCTTTTTTTTTGTTGTTTTTTTTTTTTCCCCTTCAAGTTTTCCGCCCTCCCGGTCACGCGAGAGCTAAAGCCCGCTTCCGAGCGCGGGTGAAAAACACCAGAGGGTTTGGAGGGGCCCCCACGGGGCTGGACCGGCCCGGCCCGGCTGTCCCCCCGCCCCTTCCCCGCCGAGGAGGACGCGGCTGCTCCGGGCACACTCGCTGGGCACGCCTCAAGCACCCCCGCCATGCCTGGGTCACCTGTCCTCGCACCTACCCCGCTCCGAAAAAAAAAAAAAACTTGCTCTGTGCCTCTTTGCGTGTGTGCTACGTTCTCAGGGACCCCCCCCAGCCCCTCCGCTTCCCTCACCCCTTACCTCCGTGGCAGCTCCCAGGGAGCCGGGGGCGGGCTGCCGCCGCGGGCAGGGATGACCTTGCGGAGATATTCAGCATCCGGGCAGGAAAACAAGCCCTTCCTCGGGGTGTGCAGCGGCGGGAGGAGGGAGAGGGAGACAGAGAGAGAGGAGGGATAGGCTGGGGTGGCCTTCCCCGCTGTGGGGCAAGGGGGAGGTGATTCGTGGCGACTAACAAAAAGCAGCAGGAGGCCGGCACATCCTAGCCGGGTCAGACTCCCCGCCTCCCGGCTGCACGCAGCTGCTGCGGTGCCCGGGTCGGCTCTGAGAGGCGGGGAACGTCTGGGCTGCGGCATAGGGCAGGGGCCGGGCTCCCCCCCGTGGCAGTGGGGATGGGGGGCAGCTCGCCACCCCCTCCCTTGGGGCTTAGCTCCTGCGCCTCAAGCTCTCCCGAACCCCAAGGGCGCTGGCAGGTACCTGCTTCCAAGGAGGCATTCCCGGCTGGCTCCGATTACATCTCAGGCCTTTCCTGGCTTCTAGAGCCCGGGGCGCTGGAGGTTTCTGCCCTCCCTCAGGCAGACGGGGCTGAGCTGAGAGCCCTGGGGCCCCTCCGCAGCCCCCCCGAGAGAGCTCGGCGGCTTTGTCCGCCCCCCGACGGTGCGCCGGGGCTTGCTCTGCATCGCCTCCCCTGCCAGCTGGTTCTTCACAGCTCCTGAAACCAAACTATACGCCCCAAATCCCCTAATTCCGTCCGCTTTTCCTAGTCCTGCCTGTCGGAGCCGAGGGAGAGAGCAATCTCCGCACCCAAGGAGCCCTTCTTCGCCCGCGGAGCTGTGCGGATTTGCATGTGGAATTGCAGTGTATGCAAATGCGGATCAGCTCTCGTCAGGCTTTCAGGTTGGGGTGGTTGTTTTTGAATGAAGCACTGCCTTGTATGCCCGCAGCCAACCATCAAAAAGTTAGATCCAAGAAAAAAATACGAGCCGCAGAAGACATTTTGGGGTTAGGACTCATAAATTGTCTGGAAATCTTTGATCTAATTTCAGTTTATTTCCGACAGTGTGGATTTTTATCTCCCTGCTGCAGTCACAGGAAATGGTTCATCGGTGCCCAGAGATTCAAGTCAAGCATGGGTTTTCAACTGGGAAGGTCTTCCAACCTTTATCCTATTTATCCCTTATGGATAAATAGGGGCTGGATTTTCAAAACGATAGGACGACCTGCAAGGAGAATTCTGTTGTGATAGGGAAAAGATTTTGGGGGAAAAAGAACATCTGATTAGAGGGTCTGAGAAAATACTGTTTCTCTGTAATGACTGTAACTCGGTCATATTCCCTTGATTCATGTGAATGGACACATCCCATTCACTGCTTTGCAAAACACCCTCTGGCTCAATTATTGATCCTAAATCCTTTGATTCTTGGGTTAAGAGATCATGAAGAACAGCTTACATTTCCTTACATACCATGGCATTTATAATTTCTTCTCCAACAGCAGCCACCAAGATCAGTACATTTTTCTGTAATAGCCATTTCTAAATGTGGCTTTCTGGCAGTTACTTAACCATGGAAAATATAAAGGATATTTTCAATATTTACCAGCATTAGCACCTTTTCACATGTGCCAAAACCAAATCAGCAGTATCCTTAAGGGCCTTAACATCCTAAACATAAGGGAACCTCATTGAAGTGAGGGTGAGTAAAAAGACCAAACTCCATCAAGAAAATGAAAAGATTTACAAGCACAGCCAGGGGTTCCCAATAGCTCTTATTTACTTAGTTCTTTTTACAATCTTGCTACTTTTTTGGGTGTTCTGGAGGGCTGTATAAACCTGGATCCTCCCTCTGGTCATGTCTGAGTCAGGAACACAAGGTCAGATTAGCAAAGAGTCAGTGTTGAACTCCTCTTCATTATTCTGATAAACGACCTATTTTTAAAGAAACATCTTCAAACTTCCTAGAATTAATCCTGCTGCCATTAATATTATTACAGTGAAACTTACCTTTTTTTGTTGTTTTGTTTTTTAGGTTTTTTTTGTTGTTGTTGTTTTTTAGGGGTTGGGACTTGCTTTTTTTTTTTTTTTTTTTTTTTTTTTTTTTTTTTTGGTAAAGAAAAAGGCTGGATGATGCAATTTCCTGTTGTCAGCAATTGTACTTTTATGAAGTGGCAGCTGTAGGCACTTACTTGCTGCTACAAGCTGTTCACAGGAGCTCAGAGGATGCTCATCAAGGGGCAGTTACTATTTGTGTAGTTTTCTTAAACTTTCCCAAACGTGAGATTCCTTATCTGGATTCTTAAGACAGACTTTCTGTTAAGGGTTCCCCTTAGCCTGAGATACTAAAATCAGTCTTGGCACTCAATTAACCAGTTAGTTCCACAAGCTAGCCAAACTTCTTGTGTTCTTTAATGTAGCTTTTAAACCCCCTCAACTCTTCTTCCCCCCCCCCATCTTTTACTTTATGCATCTTTATCCTTATCTCCATGTCACTGAAAAATATTATTGCTACTCTCTCTGATAGCAACTTGCCCTGCCCAGGAAAAAATAACACACCAGAGAAAGGTGAGAATCAGACTTGCCTCCAGACAGCCCTTATTTGGCTCTGAAACCATTTGCATAACAAGGAATTTAATCTGTTTTAGTATTCATAGCTAATATTCCATCTTCTTTGGAAACCTACTTTGAGATTAATTGAAGTGATTGAAGTGGAAACATGGTAAGATTTTCAAAGGCATGTGAAAGCTGTGGTTGACCATCCAGCCTTGAAAGTCACAGCAACACGAGTCATAGACATTCAGCTGGAAAGGCTGGGAAGATTTTCTATGGGCTGTTGTGCCCTTCCTATTTTTAGGGTTGTGAAACATCTTCAGAGCACATGGAAGAATCAGTTCCAGCATCAGTTGGAAGGAACGTCTGTAATTCTGAGGCAAAAAAGAGAGGCACTGGGTGCTTTGTTTGCTCCAAGCCCTTCAAGCCTAGAGCCTGAATGTTTTCCTGCAGGGTTCAGTTTTGTCTGTACAGCTTTCCTGAGAAACCCCATGCTGCTCTTAGTAGTCATGGCTGAGCACTGGGTCTACTTATTATTATCTGATGGACAAGGAAATCCAAGAGGAACAAACACAACAATATGACTGAAACACAGCTCAACTAAGAATCCCCATACCCAGTAGGCCATGGGTGCTTTTGTTTCTGCATGTAGTGATGAAGTAGGAAAGCTGAGAAGAGGCATCAGAGCCTCAGATCACTGCAGAAATTGGTTAAGGTGATGAAAGGCACAGATGCACTCAAGCATGGCCACTTTATCTATGAATTCTTCTCATGTACATGTTTTGTCTCCTACATCCTTTTCTCTTCTCTCAACCACAGGCTACCATAGAAGGATTTCATTTGGTACATCCAATACTGTTACTGAAGACCTCTAAACCATTTTTGAAACCCTGTCATGAGTGCTGAACTCCACTAGCTTCTATCCTGGAAGGCTAAATCTCAGCATATCAGTGTGTCACCATATCAATGCAAACCAGATATCTAGATTATTCTGGTTTATTTATCTGAGTTTTCAACTCATTTGCGTGATCACTTGTGAGTCAAGGCCAATTTACTACCATTTTCCCCCATCCTTTTGACTGCTTTAATCTTCAGATATATACCTTTCTTTTACATTAACTTTTTGTAGGTCTTAATGCAGAAAAGCATTCATACTGAGAGCAGGACACAGCTGCTTAGCTTTAAGCACCATGCTTAGCAGTTCCTACAGTCAATGGACCATGCTTAAAATTTAATATGTGCATAGGTCTCAATAAGAACTATAATAAGAAGGAATTAAGCCTTTTTAACTTGCTAGTATTGACCAGGTTGAAAGCATAAATTTAACATCAGAGGGATTATCTTTTTATAGGTATTAGCCAGAGCTTGGTGCATGAGAAACCTGGATTTTCTAGGAGCTGCAGGAATACAATTAATCATCAGAAATTACAACTGTGCCTTTGAAGACTCTTCTAGAATGTTCTAAAATCTCATCTTTAAACTGTATCACCATCTGACTACAGAGAAGTTCTTTACTGCAGCTGAAAAACAAAAAAGAAGCTGATAACTTCTTAAAATATGAAGTGGTATATATTATTTTAAGAAGATGGCTGGCTGGCCTAAACTGGCATAGTTTCATTTACTTCAGTAGCAACATGCAAATTTTAAATAGTGTGGATTAGGCCTGTTTATTGCATTTCTTCCAACATATTTTCAGTTCTGATGACATTGATACCAAATTTAAATTATGTAGAAGCCATTTTTTAAAAATAGATATTTTTAATGTGGCATCTTTTCATCCTCTTGAGGAAAAGAAGCTACAAACACATTAAAAAGTATATAAAAAAGCCAAACTTGTCCCAAGCAAAAATCCAGATGAAGACTGAGCTGAAATGAGCAACAAAGAGCAAACCCATGACTGCAATAATTTAACATTTATAGTTTTGTGAAGGCACTTGCGCCTTTGCTTCTCATTAATGTGAAAAACAAGTGAATGACTGGATGAACATGTTCATTTTGAGATGGGAGCTGAGCCAAAAGGTCTGAGTCCTCTGGTATGATAGCTGGAGTCAGCAGGCATTAGAGACAAATGTATGGGGGAAGAAGAGCACACAAAAGGTGAGGTGATGCCTGTGTTTTGTGATCATGCACTTGCCATGCAGCAAACAGAGCAGAGCAAATACTCATTCCACATGTTACACAGCATCTCCCTTTCCCTTTCCCTCTCACCTACCTAATGGGCTGTACTGGGCATCTCACAAATGTAATAACGCTCTTGGATCATTAGACTGGGGCTGATAACACAGCTTATTGCTAGAAAGGATAGGTTCTGTTGGTTACACTTCAAGAATGTTTCCTTTAAACATTATGGTCAATAATAATAAGAAAAAAATCTAAAGAAAGCCCCATGGAATACATAATAATTCACTGTCGTGAGCAAACTCACTATTTGGGTTGTTTTCCCCTTTCACTGTGATTCTAAAATGCTGTGAGTTCACGTGCTAGCTGCTATACCTCAAGAGGCTGTGTCAAATTTCAGTTGAAATATACAAGGATGTGAATTTCTACATCATTGTGAAAATGTCTTTGGCCCTTACCATGCATCCTTTGACTGTTTTTTTTTCTGGCTGTGCTGTGAAGTTCCTGATGGAGAACTTAAACTGTCCCAATATCTACAGGACTGACAACACAGCAGGGCAAAGGCAATCCTGGAGGTTTTTGGAGTGCATCAGCTTCTTCACCCAAGTGACAGAGGAGCGAATGAGAAGAAGTACTCACTGGACCTCAGACTGGGGCTCACTGTGAAGGTGAAAAGCAGCCTTGGCTGCAGTGACAATGAGATTGTGGAGTTTGGGGTCTTGAAGGGATGGTAAAAAGCAAGCACACAGCCCTGGACTTCAGGAGAGCATGTTGGATCTTGAACAATCTGGTTGGTAGGTTGGAGTCACATGGGATAAAGCCCTGGGGGGAAGAGGGGTCCAAGAAAGCTGGTTAATATTTAAACATCCAGGAGGTCTATGCAGATGAATGAGGAACTCCTGGCCAAACTCAGACACATGAAGCATACAGAGGGAGGAAGATGTGATGGGTAACGTGGCAGCAATAGAGATACCTTATCTGAGCATCCAGAGATGAAGTCAAAGCCCAAATGGAATTGAATCTGGCTAGAAATGTCAAGGATAACAAGAAGGGCTTCTGTGGGTACATAGGGAACAAAAGGAAGACTGGGGAAAATGTGGGGATATTGCTGAATGAGATGGGGACCTGGCTACACGACATGGAAAAGGCTGTACATGTGCCTCCTTGACCTCAGTCTTTACTAGAGAGACTGTCCTTCAGAAATCCCAGCTCCCAGAGACCAGAGGAAGTCATGGTGTTGGTGGACAAGAATCAGGTTAGAGAATACTTAATCAGACTGGACATATACAAGTCCATGGGCCCTGGTAGAATGCACCCACAATTGCTAGGGGAACTGGCTGATGTCTTTGCAAGGGAAGTCTCAATTATCTTCAAACAATCAGGGCAGTTGGGAGAAGTACCTGAAGACTGGAGTCAAACAGGACTCACTCCCATCTTCTAGAAGGGCAAGAAGAAGGACCCAGGCCAATTAGTCTCACCTCAGTCCTTGGAAGGTGATGGAGCAGCTAATCCTGGAAACTGTTTCCAGGCACATGAAGGATCAGAAAGTCATGCGGAGCAGTTGACATGGCTGCACCAAGGGGAACTTGTGCTTGAGCAACTTGATAAACTTCTATGGTGAAATGAATAGCTTGGTAGATGTGGAGAGGGCAGGGGTTATTGTCTGCTTAGACTCCAGGAAGGCTTTTTACATTTCCCTAAGATCCTTATAGAGAAGATGATGAAGAGTGGGCTGGATGAGCAGATGATGAGGTGAATTGAAAAGTGGCTCAATGGCTCTGTCCAGAGGGTAATGATCAGTGGCTACCAAGTCTTGTTGTAGGCCACTCACTAGTGATATACACCAGGGGTGAATCAATCCTGTTAGACACATCCATTCATGATGGGGCAGAGTGCATCTCCAGCAACTTTGCTCTAATTTGGGAGGAGTGGCTGATGCACCAGAGAGTGTTGGTGCCATTCAGAAGGACCTCAAGAGTCTGGAGAAATGGGCTGACAAGAACCTCAGGCATTTGAATAAGGGGAAGTGTAAAGCCCTGTGCTTTACAGGGGATGAACAGCCCTAATCACCTGTTCATGTTGGAGACTGGTTGTACAGCAGCTTTGCTGTGAGGGTGATCAAACAGTGGCACAATTACTTAGAGAGGCTTTGCAGTCTCCCTCTTTGGAGGTATTTAAAAGCCAACTGGATGTGGTCCTGGGCAACCTGCATTATGGGGCCATGCTTGAGCAGGGGGTTTAGACCAGATGACCTCGAGAGGTCCTTTGTAACCTCTGGTATTCTGTGTAATTCTGTGATTCCTTTGGTATGGGAACCTTTGGTCAGTGTATTGTGACACACTTTCACCCTTGGTTTATGTTTGTGTATGATTAACTTCAAATTCTAACATTCCCATTTTACATACATTCTATATATTTGTTACTGTGATTCTAATTTAAACAGGCCACGCAAAAATATAACCTTCTGCCTTCTCAAGAAATTAAACCACACCATTTGATGAGTCAGTAATTTATACTGCTTACTTCCTTTTATGTCAACAAAACTGAGATCTGGAACAACACATAATCATAATGGTTATAGACATAATGAGCTGATTTATTACGTACTCACCACATGGTATTCTTGTGCAGATTCAACTGTAATGATGTCAAATATTACAACTGGAAAAACTATCTGCTCAGACAACCACTAGCTACTGTGAACAATAAGTATCAGACACATGGGGTTTCTGGATTCAGAACCCTGTCTCTACTGAAATTATGTTGGCTGTATGTAAAAAAAAAGCTTTTGATTGTTTTTAGCATTTTAGGGAAAAAAAAAAAAAGCAGATGGAAATTCTTTTAAGGAGTGGCTGTAAGTGCTGCAGGTACATGTTAGTGAGATACTCTTCCAATACAGTTCTATGATGCAGGACATTTCAACAGTTTGTACACTTGTACTGAGTTTGAGAACCTGTTTTTTCCCACAGCAAGTCTACCTACTTTCTTGGCTGTGGAAAATATTATTCCAGAGGGAAACATCCTTTGGCAGGGCTACCACAGCAACTTTCATGCTTACTCATTTTGTTGCACAGGACAGAACCTTCTCCTTATCTCACCAAATAATAACTCCCTGGGCCACTACTGAGGCTGTTTATGGCTCACAGTTGCCTTCACTGCACCATGGATTTTTGTGCTGATTCATAAAACAGGAGAGATGAAAAGCAGATGCAGCAGGTGCTGCAAGGTGAGGACCTAATGATAGATAGGTGTAAGCATGGAGACAAAATATCATGAAAAGTAGACAGGAGATGAAAAGAACTGAAGAGCAGCAGAGGTTCCTCTTTAAATATAAAGAATATAATAAAACCAAGAAACAACTATATATACCATAGGTCAGCCAAGAACCAGAAATCCAAAAAGATGTAAAAAAAATCTGGAATGAAAACACATGTCAATATGTTCTCTAAATACATCAGTACTGTTGTTGGAACAAAAAGCCTTACATTCACTCCAGGCAGCTGATAAAATAAAAAATCAGGTGTTTCTGTTTCCTGCATGTATTCAATAATTTTCCTACTGACATACGGTATCAAGTGTTTGTGATGCAACTGCATATTGTGAAGCAACATTCCTGGTTATCATCTTTACAATTGCCTGTGCACCAATTATTCCTGAATTATATATATAAAAATATGATTTCCTTTCTCTTGGCCATTCTTCATGTTTTTTTCTCTTTCATCTTCACCTATCTGTCAGTTTTATCTAAAATAAGGAAATAAAATCTTTCAATTTTTTTTGTCTTTCCATGCATTTAATGCATCTCTAGCCTATTCATGGGCCTAATAGCAGTATTGGTATCAGAAATTAGTAATAGCTGCTCTAATTATCTGAACAAATAGAAACCAATTATTTGGCTCCCAAAAAGCTTAGTTGAAGCTCAGTAGTGGCTCAGTGTAGCTGTTTCTAGAAGCTGAGCTTGATCTTTTCAAAAAGCTATTCCCACTGGATCAAATCAACTGATGTTACAATTACTCAATTTCAAGTAGGTCAGCCCCTGTCTTCTGTTTCTCAGGTTTCTTTTCATTCTAAGCTTCCACCACATGCTGTAAATACCTCAGTCCAGTCACAGTGGACACCCTCACCTGTGCATTCAGCCAGCCCATGGAAAGGGCAGCCTGGAAGGCCTCACTCTACCCTCTCCATGGGCTCCTCCAGGCCAAGCTTCATGACTGAATTAGTTTCTATGTCTCTATGAAAATGTACTTAACAGGTATACCTGACTGGCAGTCACAACCACACAGCTTTGGCTTTGAATCTATGTGCTAAACTTTTCATTGCTACACAGAACTAAGGAGCCCTCAGGCTCAGGGTCACACTGGGACTTGCAGTCTTTATTAGCTAAGAATGCATTGGATAAGTAGCATTTGGAATAAATGAAAGAATGAATGCACAAATAAATGAAAGAACAAATGTGCATTTGGGCCAATTTGCAAAACTAAACTGCAATCCAGCAGTGTGCCTTCTACTAGGGGAGGTGTTCTAACCTCTTCCTTTGAAGACAGTATTGAAGCTTGCCCCAGCAGAAGTTAATCTTCTGTTAATCTCAACAGCCAGTTAACCTGGAATCATACAATCTCTCTCCTTCAGATAGAAGCAGTAACACAATTTTCTTGCTGAAGGTCAGTTGAGCCTTTCAGGCATGTTTCAGGTAATAGCACAAGAAGGAAAAACCTTTCACTCTTGGATCTGTGTAATAATGTCAGGCACTATATCTGACAAAAAGACTTCAGTATTTTTGCCCATGGTGTAACAGTAAGGCAACAAATATTCATTTTTATGGTGCAGCTGACAAAAAACCCCACCATGAGTGATTTTTGCTGTATCGATCCCAGGAAGCATTGTAGGCAAGAATGATTCTTAAAATTGTGCTTGAGTAGTATTAATGGTGAAAACTCTCAAAATTGCAGAAAGACATGCTCTTTTAGAGAACACACTGTCTAGAATACACAAGCCTGGATCTATCTTTCATTTACTCCCTTATTATTATTTGCCATTCTTGTTGAATATTTCTTACTACTATGTGTAACTAAAGAGTGTTAAGATCAGTGCTGCACGTGTAGCCAAAGGCATTGAACAGCACTTCCTGCTAACACCAACCCCACTGAACCACCAGCACACTAAGAGCAAAGGGAAACCAAAACCAACCCCCCCAAACCCTCCCATCCCCAACCCAAAACTGTAAAACAGAAACAAACAACCCAGATGAATATGAGAGGCTGAATGCTTTAGAGCAATTTTGCTAAAGATACATTCATGAGCCTAACTCCAATCTATAAATTAGTCACCAGAACATTCCCAGTTGGCATAGAAATGTGAATGTTTTGGGGCTGGAAGACTCTGAATGTCTCATTGTATATCTGGGTATGAACCTTTTCTAGACCAACAAATGACTAAGGCTGGCTCAAGTGCTTTGGGAAAGATTATTTTTTTACAAATATGAGAGAGACAGAAATGGTTCAGTGGTTGGGACACTGGATTTTGATATTATTTTATATTCATTTGAGTGGGACCACAGACCTTCTTCATGGTGTTAGTAAAACCCTCAGGGCCTTGGATCTCTGTACTTTACAGGACAGTTGCAAAAAGAAATCCATAAGCACAGGGCAGGTGCTCAAGAATCACAGAATTGGGAGCTACAAGGAGCAAAGGAAATGGCTCTATGTAAAACAGGGGTGCTGGGGTTTCAGAGGATTTTTTATTCTTTGCCAAGCTTGCAGCAGAATGATCACCAGAGCTGACAAAGAGGATTAGTCTAGGTTTGCTTTTTCAGAGTTGGTATTGCATGAAACATCAAGAGGCAGAAAAAACAGTGGTAGAGATATTGTCAATTAACTGTTTATGAAAACCTGCAGATTTGATATTTGGGAATAGAAACCACCTGAAACCTACTTCATATACGAAGTGGTACCTTTCTTTAATGGTTAGGAAGGTCTGACAGATTGTCTTGGGCTCTGACATTGCTGCACACCAGGCACACAAGGGAAAAGCCAGTTTAGGCTGTGAACCTCAAACAGCTCTGTCCCACCAGAACAGCTTGGTTTTCCCCATTCTCCCTGTGAAACATTGACTGATCTCCCTACCTGTGATGATTCTTCACCCAGCTTTCTCTGAACATTGTCCTAAGGTGATGATTCCCACTGTCTTCCAGGAGACAGAAATGTTAAAAACAAAATAAAAGAGTGGCATTGTTTGGGTTTTATGTTGGGAAAATCTTTCCAGATTACTGAAACAGCAGCCCAGTTGGCAGCCTTATGCCTTGGGGATTTTCAAAGGGAAATCACTGATTTGCCCATACAGCAGAACAAACATGGCAAAATCTTTCCTGCTGTGCTCTGAAGAAGCAGCTGCTGAGTATTAAGGGTTACATCTTGACATGGTCTTCCCTCATCAAATAGCACACAACTGTTTTCCAGCTGGAAAACCCTCTGGGCAGACCAGTGGCTTTGCCCCAGTCTGCTTGTCAATACCTCCCAGTCTCCTACCTCAAGAATGGCCATAAAATCCTCTTTTTACTCTGACCCTGCTATCAAACTATTAAACATCCACTCAGATCTCACCCTTATGCATCTCCATGAGATCACATTTCCCCATGCTCCTGTTGGGAATACCTCAGCCCTCATGTGATGGCACTTTTGGCCCTTGTATCTTTTCACCATGGGTGCTAAATACTGCTGAGTCAGGTGCCACTTTTTCTCTGCTGTGCTGGCATCCTGATGGGATGACTCCAAAATTGGAGGCCTAGGCTTCCTCCTGCCTTCCTTCTCATCATCAGATTCAGCTGGTGTGAGATCCTGGATGTGGTCACTGAATTGGAGGCTAAACTAGCAAGAGAATAAAGCAAATAGAAGTCTGCCTTACTGCTTCCATATCATAGATTAAAAATTGCAAATCTCAGCCATTGTGGCCCAAGATTTCTGTAGCTATGCACACAAACAAATGCATATATATAGTCTAAGGTTTTGCATGTTTATCTCCTAATGCTGTGTGCCTTGTTGCTTCCAAGGAGCTGATTCTCCTATTGTTTTTAATGCTCAGTCCCCTGGATCTAACCATATTGGGTTTAAATGAGAGAAATGGACACATTTTTGCTGCTAGAGTGCTCTGAGCCATCATCTTGATCAAAGTGAGGCCAAGTGGTGATACTGTAAGAAGAAATCATGATTAGTAAACCAAAGTGAATGAATCTTTGGCAATTTATAATGGAGAAGCATTTGCCTCTAGCAAAAGAAAGTCTCAAAGCTGATCTAAACAGTCCCATAAGACACAGTGATCCTCAGTAGTTATAAAGTTGTCATGACAGGCTGAAAGCTCTGGGTTGTGTGTGGGCATCCTGGGAACAGAAAGAGCAGCACTGCCAGATACAGATGGTCCCTGGTGGCTGCAAAAAAGCCCTGAGATGTGAAGCAGGGGGCTGCAACTTCAAGGAATCATGAAACTGCCTCTCCTTGTTCAAGAGCAGGAGAACGAGGTAGTGAACATGAAGCAGGCTGGATCCTAGGGAAACACATGGAAGACTAGCCAGAAAAAAAAGATTTCTGAGTTTCCAGTAAATTTCAGCTCTCTCTCGGTGTTGCCTGTTTGGAATACACAGAGAAAACATGTTCTTACTTCCAGCAAAACACTGTAGTTTCATGTCACTGAGACAACAAACCCTTTATATTTACAGGGGTCTTTTTATATCAGCTCTTTGCCTTAGTATAAATCACTTTTACTCATTGCAAGGGAAAAAAAAAAGCATAAATATAACTTGACATTCTTATCACTTACTCAGTTCCTAATCAAAAGATTTACTGCATTGCTCCCTGGGAAACATTCCTTTAGTTAAGGGACTCATATAGAGAATGTATGATGAGAGATGTAAGTCAAGCTGTAGTCATCTCCATAAAGCTATAGAATAATAAGAGTCAGATTGCAGAGGATGGGTAAGACTCTGCTATTGTTCACTTGACTTTGATATAACTACTAGACAACTCACATTCTCCACAGAACATCATGATGTTTGAGGGGCTCGTGGCCATTTAAATTTACCAGAGAACAGCTTATTATTCAAAACAGAACCTTTTAAGGTTGTGAATTGTTTGCTGAGATAATGTAATAAAAAAACCTGATTTGTACTTGGTAAATGCTGTTTGTAGCTGTAGTGATTGCAAATTCACTTTAATTCCTTCTAACCTGCATGTATACACAGAAGTATCCTGCTCCCAGGAGGCAATGAACACCCTATTTCAGGAGTCATCAAAGTTTTTCCACTGGAACGTCCCCAGTTTTGTAAGAGTATGTAGTTACTTCACATTATTCCTGCTTTTCTTTGGAAAGGGTCACATTGCTCATTGGAAAAGCAGCCTGAAAACTGTCTTCAGCACAGGAAATTTGGTTGATTTGTCTTTAAGTGAATTGTGCTAATGGACAAAAAGGCAGCAGCCTGTAACAGATGATGTACAGGCATTTCAACAACAGAGTAATGGTAATAAAGCTTCATCCTTTGCAAGTCCTCTGGAAGAAACTCTGCCCCTGTGTACCTTCTTTTGAGCTCAGCACAGCCTCAGCCCTTAACACAGGCAAAGATAAACTGTAATTTTAGTGAGTATTGAAGACAGATGGTATTGGCAAATCTTAACACGATTAATTTCCACTAAGATGAATGAGTTTGCTATTAATACTAATGGCAGTAGGATTATTTCTCTGGACACATTAACAATTGCCTATTATGCATATATATATGAAGAATTCATACTGTCTACAGGATAAAAAAATACTACAACTCTATTGATCTTAGTTGAAGAACAGTAAGAGCTAGTTACACATGGAGAAAACTTACATCTGAATCTGTTAATCTGACTCAACTTTCCTTTATTTTGTCCAAACCACGTGAGATTTTCTAAATGAGCCCTGAAAACCCTCACTGAGATATTGAATGTTACCTCTTCCAGTGACCCATCTTTCCCACAGGATGGGACTTGCTACCCACAGGTATGAGTGAGCAAAATATGTGATGCTTAAAGCTATCTTTATTGTGATTTTAATAAAAATCTTGGAAGCCTCTGTGATTCAAGGAGACATTTCTTTTTGTTTACTTCATTCTGCACATAGTAACCTGCAGTACAGGCATGGAATAGACAGGTAAGGAGGTGGAAAAATAAAGGACAAGTAAATTCCTACTTTACCCGCACCAGGAAAAATCACAAATCCATTTCTGATTTGTGTCTTGCACACATTTGTTGAGACTCCACCTTGGATCATACTAAGAGTCCTTGTGCAATGGTTGATGTGTATCTTTTCTGTTAGTGATAACAAGTCTGTGGCATGAACTTCATTATTCATTTCTGTCAGACTACACTACTCTGAAGCATCTCTAACCAACACATAAGCAGAGCATGTCCTGTACTTTCCCCTACCCACTGGTGACTCTTCAGCATCACTGCCCATGAGCTTGCACACATTTACAACCAGCTAAATAATTCAATGGCTGCTGAGGGATATATTGGAAAAATTCAATTAGTCTTCTAAAAAGTGTATATTAATGAAGTGTGTCTATTTATGAAACTGCTTTAACAGGCAGCAGGAGAGTTGTCAAGAATTCTGCCAAGGGCAATGGGTGCAATTTATACTGCTAACAGAGGATATCACTCACAACAGGAAGAATATATTGGGTATCACCAGAGCACCAAATGGCTCTCTTGAAATAGGTGTGGGGAACAGAAGTAAAAATAGTATCTTGACAGCATTAATGAATCCATCAAAGAGTTTGAGACTTTTTCTTAAAAACTAATCACAGCTGGATCCCATTGTGCTCTTAGTCTAGTTTTATGGTTGGCAATGATTCTCTGATCTCAGTGGCACTGCTAAGAAGGGACTCAGTTTCAGCTGAGCACAGTTAGAGGCAGGTTCTTTTTAATCTCATTTACTTAAAAGAAGAGTGGACTGATGTGAACCTATTTTTTTACCAAAAGTAATGAAAAGAGGCTAAAGAAATGAAAGCAGTATTTTCTCCTATGTTCATTTGTACTGAGCAACTGTGTGGGTTAACAACACCATCTCCAGAGATGGTCCCCACCATGTCACAGACAGAAGCCACTGCCATGGCAGGGCGCAGGGGAATTAGCATTTACTCATCTGCCAGGTGCTACATCTCCATTAAGGAGCACCCATGGGAGCCCCCATGCCTTCTTCCTGCTTGGTCATGCCTTTCAGATGTGTTCTGGATGGTCCTGCCATTTCTGCCCTTCTGGGCCTGAGTGCACCCCTGTAAGTTTTGCGTGGGTCTGAAAAAGTTCCCTGTGTTGATGGGTACAGGGGTGTGCCTGCCACAGCTCTGCAGCCCAGAGTGGCCCAGCCACCATGGTTTGCTGCTGTTCTGACTTCTAGATGTGAGTTCTCAGGATGTACTTTGCTCATTTGTGGTTTATAACATTTAGACCTGGTCTTCTAATAGATGAAGTCAGGGTCGGGAGCAGGTGCGGGCACTTGGCATGTGAAGATGTGACTTGGGTCACACTGTACCTTGTTTTTCAAAGGAAATTACACAGTTGTCCTCAGTCAAAGTTACTGTGAAGGATTGGGCACCTTTGACAGTACAAATTGAGATGACTCTGACATTAGGGATGCTCCTATAAGATGAGTGATTCTATAGGATTAGGCTAGATATACTGCCCTCTGAAGTACTGGCCAAAGCTGAAGCCAATTTTTTTTTTTTTTTTAAGTTTTTTAACTGCTTGGCACAGGTTAACCTCATTTAAGGGAAGAGTGTTCAAGGGAAAAGAAGATGCAAGAAGATGCATCCCTTGCTAGGGAGAAAGAAGATAAAGGCAGCTCCTTCTCTAAAACTCACTGGGAATTTTGTAATGTGCCAGAAGAAGCAAAACTGAGTCCATGATAACAAAACTCAGCACCCCACTCTGCAAAAATCCAACCATTAGCCATGTCACACAACATTAGAGCACATACAGTGTTCAAATGTTTAATCTTCTGGAAAATACCGAGCAACCCTACAGTGAGGCCTCCTATGCACAATCAATTATTTTTGTTTGATAAAATGCCATATCTGTATGTGGCAATGTTGAACACATTTACATAGGCAGTTCTGTCAAACAGCTTCTCACATGTGCTGAGTCTTGATATTCCAGCTTTAACCTACTGACTCTTCAGAAGTTAAAGTGTGAAGTGAATGGAGATAAATGAGTTAATTTCAAATCTCTCATACAACAGAGATGTAATGTATAAGTCATCAGTGTGTGGATTTTTTTTCTTGCACTGAATGTGCTGTTTACTGACTCGTTTTAATCATGTTTCCACAGAGGACAGCAATATCCTTGCTTCCCATAGCCACTGAGCTCAGGCTTAGGCCATACTCTTCCAGGACTTTCTTGCCTGTATGATGCATGATGGAGGACAGTTATTTCAGACACATAAAATAAAGGTGCAGAGGGATTTCAACAGAGAAAAAAAGGCAGTTGCCTTATTTCTTTTTCTTCCTTTGTATGGACTTTCTGAGCCTCATGCAACCCAGAAGGCTCATCCAATACAGGACATGCAGCTGAATAATGGTTTTTCTGGAAAACTAATATTGATCTAGCAAAGTTCAAGCTCCTAGGGGGAGCTGGAGGGGCACACTGCTGTAATCTGCTAGACCAGAACCTCCTCCAGAACACTGTACCCTCATATATTTCATTATTTTATCAGTGCCAGCTAGCACTCTCCCAAGAAATTCCTGGACATGCTGGTTGGCAATAGGAGGCTCCGTGCCAAACAGCACTTCGCAGGTAGGGATCCTGTTGTGGAGGATATGAGAATGTACAAAATTCAGTGGAGTTTGCTCATGATATTTAGCCCCATCCTTCAGAAGAGAGGACAGAGACCCAGTCTTTGCTTGGGGGCTACCAGGACAAGTGGAAGTGCTGTTTTCCAGGCCTGCTTGCCTCCTTCCTGCCAGCTGCACTCCTGCCTCTCCCCAGACCAGCATAAATACCCACCTGTCTCCACCGTGAGTTGGACCAGGGGACTAAATCAGGCAAAATCAATCATCATTAATTTTAGCAACATCAGTTCTCCAAACTATTTCTCCGTCAGTGTGTAGGGAACCCCTCCACCACAGCTGGGGGGTGGGAATCAGACCATTGACTTGGTGTAAGGTGTGTACCTAAGCCATGGATAATGTTCTAGGGCTTCTCTACCACTTCTCATATCAATGCTGGTATGAAACCCAATTGTTCCTCATTTCCGCTTAAGAAATAAGAAGTGAGCCTTTCAGTTTGAATAAATAAAAACATGGCCTTCTTACAATCAGACAACATACTCCAAGGTTTAATTCAAAAGGAAGGGTGGCTTTTTCAAGGTTTGAAATACAAAAGAAATAATTTCACAGATCTCACCACATAGTAGTTACTATTGAAGCAGGGAACTTATAAAAAAACAGTGGCCTTAGAAAAACAGATTGTCCTGGAAGGTCTGAGTGGTCCCATACAAGATAATAACTTCTGATGGAGATGGTAAACTCATTTGGCACACATTGTTCCTTATTCCATATTTGCACAAGGCTTTACCAATGAAGCCTCATTCTCTGGTGCCCCATAGGTCATACCACAATTTGTCACAGAGCAGCTAAACAGGCAAAGTGGGAAGGTTTCCTGCAGAAACCAGGCAGATGGCTCCAGGGCACTGCCTACTTTTTTTCCTACTGCCACTGAAAGGAAAGTGTCTTTACAGGTTTCACCAAAAGCTTTTCCAACTGAGAACTTCAAGTGAATCTGGCATCCCTGCAGGAAAGCTTAATAGCTTGAACATACCATTCAAATCTCATGCACAGAAATGAAAGCTTTGAGATTCTTCCCTTGAGAAGAACTTCAGGGGATGCATGGTTGGCAGCCTTCTAGAAGTTAACCTTAGAAGCTCTAAAATCTCCAGTTCCACAAATGGTACATCCATAAAGCATGCCCATTACTCACTGCTGTGCTACTCCAGCTGAATTTAAAAGCAGCTCTGTAACTGGTGCAAAATCTGACTAATGAAGTGCTAAATCAAGCCCAGCAAGTGGAAGGATTCAATTCATTTTTAGTTCAAAGCTTTTGCAATTAGGGATAATTATGATCCAACATTTATACTGCTTCTGTTTCAGTTTTTCTGCCAATGAGATTTGTGGGTTTTGCACACATAATTCTGTCTAGTTTCAGTAAATATTTCAGTAATAGTATATAAGGTCTATTATCATGTAGTAAAAATCTGTTGCTACATTTATTTACTAATAGCTGTGAACTGTTCAGAAATGTCAAAAAAAAAAAAAAAAAAAAAGCCAACAAAAACCAGAGCCAGTCTGGAAATGCATGAATGGATTTGCAAGAGCATTGTTTGCTTTTCCCTGTAAGCTTCTATTGCTGCAGGGAAATTTGATTTATGAAACCTTGAGTCCATGTCTGCCTCAGACCCTGGCCTGTTGCTGAATTTAGCAACAAGGCTTCAGCTGTGGATTGGCTGCCCTGGAGCAGCACAGTGGTTGGGCTCACTTTTGCTTTCCCTTGTGTAAGGTCACTTTATCTGCAAGTGTGAACATGTGATGTGTTGCATACAAATGCACAGAAAAAAGTAAAAGCCTGTTGTGAAAACTGGCTGGCTTTCTGGTACTCATGAACAATACTCAGGCTGTTATACCTGAAATAATACTCCTTTACTCCTCCAGTCTTATACATTAAATCTCCATTTAACCCTTAAACTGTTCCTGCAGAATTTCTCCCCACCCTTTCCCTCCTGTGCTTTTCTGCATTATTGTTCTATAGCCCCTTTATCTTGCAGATGTTCTGGAGCAGAGACAAAGTGAGCTCCATACTGTTCAGTTCAATGTAACAAAAGGCAGGTGATACCACAGGGAGTGTTAGTACCATATCATGAAGCACACATAATGAGATGCAAGGGACTCCTAAGTCTTTCAACACATGCTGCATAGCTGTAAGATGAAGGTTTATTAGGTAAAAAAACAAGTAACCAAGGGGTTCAGCACCTACCCTTTAGCTGCTTTATTTTCCAGGGTGTCTTTCTGTGCTTTCAGAACATTAAGATTCTTTGTCTCTTTACCTTCTAGCCTTTTAAGAGTATATTCTTTCTAACCGACACTAGTTTCGGTCTGGAGTATCATGGAATCTTCAGGGTTGGAAGAGACTTTTAAGATCACCCAGTTCCAACCCCCCTGCCATGGACAGGGACACCTCCCACCAGATCAGGTTGCTCAGAGCCCTGTCCAGCCTGGCCTTAAAAACTTCCAGGGATGGGGCTTCCACCACCTCTCTGGGCAACCTGTGCCAGTGTCTCACCACCCTCATGGGGAAGAACTTCTTCCTAACTTCCAATCTAAATCTACCCTCCTCTAGTTTGAATTCATTATCCCATGTCCTGTCACTCCCTGACATCCTAACAAGTCCCTCCCCAGCTTTCCTGTAGCCCCTTCAGATACTGGAAGGCCACACTGAGGTCTCCTCAGAGCCTTCTCCTCTCCAGCCTGAATAACCCCAACTCTCTCAGTGTCTTCCCAGGAGAGGTGCTCCAGCCCTCTGAGCATCCTCATAGCCCTTCTCTGGACACACTCCAGCACATCCATGGCTTTCTTGTAACAGGAGCTCCAGAACTGGACACAGAACTCCCCGTGGGTGTCTCATGAGAGCAGAGGGGGAGAATCCCCTCCCTCGACCTGCTGGCCACGCTTCTCTGGATGCAGCCAAGGATCTGGTTGCCTTTCTGGGCTGCAAGTGTACACTGAGGGCTCACGTTGAGCTTCTCACTCACCAGCACCCCCAAGTCCCTTTCCTCAGGGCTGCTCTCCATCCAGTCCCTGCTCAGCCTATATCAGTGCTTAGGATTGCCTCAACCCAGATGCAGGACCCTGCACTTGGCCTTGTTGAACCTCCTGAGGTTGGCATGGTCCCACCTGTCCAGCCTGTCCAGGTCCCTCTGGATGCCATCCCTTCCCTCCAGCTGCACCACACAGCTTGGTGTCAGCAGGGAACTTGCTGAGGGTACACTCAATGCCACCATCCATGTCACCAACAAAGATGTTAAACAGGACAGGTCCCAACACTGACCCTTGTGGAACACCACTTGTCACTGGCCTCCACTTGGACATGGACCTGTTGACAGCCACTCTTTGGGCTGTCAGTCCAGCAAGCCAGTTCTTAATCTACTGAGTGGTCCATCCATCAACCCCATGTTGTCCCAGCTGCAGTAAGGTACAGCCAGTTGCAGGCACTCCTAGGAATCAAATGGGAGATATGGTCCATTGAAAAAATTTGCATTTATCAGATGACAGAGAACAGAGAACAAGCAATGTGCATTGTCCTCTCCCAGCAAATGCAGGGCTTTCATCTCTTTAAAATTTGCAGACCACTTTGGTTGGATTTACATTTTTGGTTACTGCCATGGAGCTGTGGCCTGTTTGACTTTGCACTGCTCTGGATATACACAGAGATCACAGAGAAGAAAGCTGTACAGGGCTCCATAAGCAAACCAGAGGCATTCTGTGGCTATGGGGCAGTCCTTCTGTCAAGCACCAGGCTTATTCCATCAAAGAGAAAGCCTCAAGAACACGTTATAATGAAATCTTTCACAGAATCTAAATATAGACATTTCTGTCAGTTCTCTCATTAATAAACCACAAAGAAGAAAATACGATTGCTGTTTACACAGGAGTCAAATCAAATCAGCTAACCTTTGTTTAGCATTACTTTCTGCTATGATTTTTGCCATGATTGACCTTTTCTACTTCAAGAGAGATCTTTATAAAGAATAGGCAGCGTTGGGGTAGAAAAAGAAATGAAATTATCTTGCTGAAGTGGTAATTAAGTAAGACAAGGGCCATGAAAATAATGTCTTTTCATGCAGCTTGCAAAGGTTTGTGCATACTTGGTCACCTTGGGCAACAGGACAAACTCCATAATGCTCTGCCCCTCCTAGAGCCCTTCCTGTCCCTGACATCAGCACAGCACTGTCATTAAAACCATCATAAAGAAATGGACGGGGCTGATGGGCTGGCCTAGTGAAGATGTGACAGCTGCTTCGTGTGTGTCACTGTGTTTTATCACTCCATTACAGGATAATAATAATGATTTGCCTTGCTCTCAGAATGGAAAGAGGTACTTTTAATGAAAGGAAATAAAAACTTGGCTTGGGCGTCATGGCGAGATTTCAAGAATCAGCAGCATCTGTCAGCACAACCCTGAGTAGTTGTTCTAATCTTTGTTAAAATAACCCCCAGCTGACATATGTGTGAGACAGCCCCTGACCTGAAGAACTTACAGCTTAAAAGAAATGAGGGACATGGTGTGGAGGAGAAAGCCATTTCTGGGTGTTTTAATGTGTAGTCCTAACTGAAATACTTGCATACATATGTATGTTTCATACCCAAACACAGGGCAAGCCAGTTTCAAACACTTTTTGTCATATAGATCTTACCTATGGGAGACTGGGCTACCATTTACATGTGCCAGGTTGGTTGCCCACTCAGCAAACCAACCTGGCATGTGTAAATGTTAGCCTGGTGTCCTGCAAGTGAGAGGTATCTCAGGGGAGGTGGCACCCTATGTAGGTTCTCTGAGCCATGTGATGAGGACCAAGCTGTTCCTGTTATCTGTATGAAACCAGAGAGCCCTGGCTCAGCTCTTCTGATGCAGTCTGTGGTGGTTGTGATGCCCAAGCTGCCAACCTGGCCAGCTCCCCCATCAGTTACCTCCTAGGCTGGTCAGAAATGTTGATGGAGTGTACCCAACCCTTCACTGCAGTAACACTCTGCCTGCTTTAGTGGCCTTCTTCACATTCCTCCTGCTGCCTTTTCCATCTGCTAGAATGCTTACAGATAAGTATAGTTCTGACATCCTTATCACCACCCCTAAACAATGCACTGAGGTGTACAGAAAACACTCACTTGGCCTCCTCCTCTCTTACTCCTCAATTGAGTAAGAGAAAACACTAAATGTCTCACTTCTTAATTTAAATGGTCTCCCAGCACCCACTGCTCTGATTGACAATCTGATTGATTGCTCTTGCATTAAGAGTCACCCTGTACAGAGCCAAAGTCTCTTAAAAATTATGCAACTTACACAGCATTTTTCAGGGTGTGCTAAGCAGTAGACTCAAATGCTGGACAAACTGATCTAGATAAGGAAGCCAGACAGCTGCTGATCTACTCCACCAAAGTAGTGGAGTACTTTAGACCACTGTGTAAAGCTTTTTATTTTTCTCCTTCATTCCTGAAGTGGTAATTCCAAGCATATTTAGGGAACTATGCCACTAGTTCTTTAACATACCATCTCCAGTCACTGCCACAGCACCATGTTGCACATGACTGGATCTGTAAAATGCTGGGATCACATATCCATCAGCCCCTAGCAGGTAGCCAACATAAGCCAAAAACTATTGCTTTGTTATTTCTTTTCTACTTGCTGTTTCCCAAGTGTAAATGTTAGCAGTCTATGTGACAGATCTAAAGGCCTTCTTTCCAATAATACACCAACACAATCTTTATTTTCTAATTGGGGGCCCTAGAAGGATTTTAGCTTATGGAGTGCATGAAACAGGCAGTTCATGGAGAACTGCAGGAAAAAAATAGGCTTGTTTGTTTTATTTTTTTTTCCTGGGCTTAAAGTATTAGAAAACAAATCAAAGACTCTGGGTCAGTTGCAGACTTCCTATTTGATGATAAGGGTCTAACACAAGAGACATACACAGGGACATACACATCTAAACAAAGATTGCACAGAACACCTCAGCTACTGTATTTTCTGAAAGCTAAAAATTCCAATCCCTATGCTCATCAACATTATGTTTTAAGCTTTCAAACAAATGTAAAATGTTCCAGACAGTTATATCTGGCAACCACATATACTGGTAGTGTTCTGACAGTTCCTGGCATCCTTCTCTCCACTTCCCCTTACAAAGGAAAAAGATGTAAAGATTTGACTGAAAACACACCAGCACTAAATGACCCGAAAGTACGTGCTGGTACACAGACACACATTTTGTGACTTGTCTTTGGCCTGTCATCTTTATTTAATTTAGAGAGTATCTTTCTCAGGAGATAGTCCACATGCAGTTAGCTTTTTAGCTTTTCTGCTCCTTTAAGCATAAGGAGAAATGGATTCATGAGTACACAACAAAACTACGGGGTGTTTACAGACAGAGCAGTTATTGAAACAAAACAAAGACAGCGAAAATAGTGCACAGAAACACTGACAGCTTTCCCTTTATTCAAATGAGCCCCAAATCTGAGACTGCTCTATAATTCAAGAGGCACAGCTCTTCCACTATCAGATTAAAAAGGGACTTGAGGTTTGTTCACCTCCCTAGCTATTTGGCAGTCAGCCTGTACTGCTGCTCAGCTGGAGCTCTGTCATCCTCAGTCAGGTAACTCTTCCCTGACCACAGAGCTGATGAGCCAGACGGACCCTGTGCCCCATGACCGTATCATTTGCTGGTATGTGGGCCATCTGAACTTCCAGCTCTTATCTGGCTTGATTCAAATCAGGTAGCAGCGATGACTGAACCACCTGGGGTTATTTAATCATGGGACAACCAATATCACCTTGGTATCTGCTGGTGGAGTTTCTCCTTTTGTATAGTAATTTATTGCTCTGCAAGAACTTTAATCTTTGTCTTACAGACTCCAATGCATATATCAGGTTGATATGTCCTCCACTCCCCATGTATAGGCCACAGACAGGGAAGGCTGCAGGACCCCCTCTCCTGAAGGGTTAATTTCCTAGCAAAGCTGACCTACTGCTTTCCAGCTACCAGAAACCTGTGGGTTGGTTAGGCCACGAAGCAGGTAAATTGTGAGAAACTGAGAGAAGATGACTGCTGCAGGATACACAAGCAATTCAAGATCCTAGAAAGCTCTGCCTGTTATCCACACGATCAGCACAGGATCTGACTGCATATTCCTGGTACCTGTGGGAGCAGAATCTTCCTTAGTGGGTGTGCAATGAAGTCAAATACAGTTTTGGGAGTAATCCAAAGATATCATGTTAATTGCTTATTGCTATGTCTGCATGCTGTGCAGAGGAAGAAACTGGCAGTGTCATTAAGCTTTTTGTGCAAACAACACACCTCTTTGTCTTGCTTAGTTCTTAAATATTACTCAAAATTTGTTGCCTTCCTCATGTTTAATTTGCATAAACTGAACTGTGCTTTTTGAATCTTGCATCCATTTTACAATCATTGGCATTAACTGGCACATTCTGTTTCTTTTCTAATAAGACAAAATATATGTGGTCTTCATGGTTTGCCCTTTGGTTTAAAGTTAAGAACATGAAGTGCACAAATATGGTATGAGTTCTGGATTGTGTCTCCATAAAGCATCAGCAAAAAAAAAATAACACAATATTCTGAGCTAATTAATGTAAAAATAACACTGTCGAGTCTACCACTAAACCATGTCCCTAAGGACCACATCTACATGTCTTTTATGTACCTCCAAGGTTGGTGACTCAACTGTTTCCCTAGGCAGCCTCTTCCAGTGCCTGACAACACTTTCAGTGAAGAAATTTTTCATAATATCCAATCTAAACCTTCCCTTGTGCAACTGGAGGCCACTTCCTCTTCTTCCATGACTTGTTACTTCGGAAAAAAGATCAAAAGCCATCTTGCTACAGCTTTCTTTCAGGTAGTTGTAGAGAGCAGTGAGGTCTCCCCTCAGCCTCCTTTTCTCCAGGCTAAACATGCCCAGTTCCCTCAGTCACTTCTCCTAAGACTTGTTCTCTAGGTCCTTCACCAACCTCTTTGCCCTTCTGTAGACTCTCTCCAGCACCTTGACATCTTTGTTGCAGTGAGGGGACCAAAACTGAACACAGTATTTGAGATATGGCCTCACCAGTGCTGAGTGCCTTGTAGCTTTGGTAGAGAGGACTTCAGAAGAACTGGTTATACACTTGGATCTTTGTTCTAACCCCTTTAGAGTCTTTCTTATCTCAACCTCCTTCCTGTCCTTGTCCCACTAGTCCTGTGTTGGGTGCTACCCAGCATACAGGTGGGCCACACATATTTTGACCCAATATAACCAAGAGAGGTGCCAGAGGCACTCTTTAGCATGGGTTCACTGTGCGATTGCAGATCAATACAAGGCAGGCTCAGGGATGGTGGAAGCACATGCTCTGCAGCCAGCAGAGCCTATTGCACCAGCCAGGTGTGGAGGTGTGGACACCCATCCCTCTGCATCCCTGCCTTTGGTGAAGCTGAGATAGAGCCAAATGTTCAGGCTTTGGCCAGAGGTGATTTCAGCAGGTGGTTTATCAGGGGTGTCAGAGAAAGGAATGAAATTGGTGATTTTGTTTGTTGCTTCTGCTTCACCTTCTTTTGCCCAAGATGTGAAGATGTTTGTGGTATGCATCACTGTGGGCAAATGAAATAGAAATAGAACGAATAGAAATAACAACGATGTGTCTGATTGCAGTTTAAAAAGGAAACGGTGAAATGTTTCCAGTCATTATTAGATATAATCTCATATTTTTTTTATTAGATATAATCTCATATTATTTTTTTTATAATCTCAAAATTTTTTTTTTAAAAGCTAGTAAGGCAGTGTTGCTTTTCCATGCTTTAACATGAAAATATATCACTGCTGAAATACATAAGACTTGGTAGCAAACACCTACAGTAACTCCATAACCCTGGCACTGACAAGCAAAACATTAAAATAGATATTGAAGAATAATATAAGGCAATAGATGCTAAACATACACATAACAGATGCAATCTCTGCAAGAGGGGATCCAGCCTTTACATGCCACGAACTAAAACCCAGCTGGCAACCTCCCTCTGATCTCGAGTCTTTGTAAAGGATACAAACAAGGGCATATAAGTTTTACAACAGCCCTGTCAGGTATAAGGCTTAAACTTTCCACGCTGGCTTCCTTTTATTATTCTGGCTTCGTACCAGGGTCTGTTAGATCAGAAGGACAAAAACCTTTCAGTTCTGAAGGTTCACAGAGAAGAAGGGCTTGGCTTGATCCCATTTCCCTTTTAACATTAATTGCAAGTTTATTTTTGTTGGGTAGGGGGAAACAAGTTTTCACCATAAGAATGAGTAGGGCCAAGCAGCACAATTTAGCACCCTCTTGTTCTTGTTGTGAAAAATCTTCTTGTTCTTATTCTTCTTGTGAAAATCGCTGACTCTAGCTCAGTCCTCTCATAATCTTGAAGGGGTGTTACACAATAACCCTGTGCACCTGAAAGTGCAGGATGAAACAGGGGTGTAGGTATCTGCAGGGCTAGGGACTGCCTGTGCCAGTGTAGCAGCTGGTAAATACTGTGGGTTGCCCTCACTGCAGTTCTGCCAGGTTGCTTCCCCTCAGCACTTAAGATGCACCAACTTCAGTCCCCAATCAAGAAAGGGTAGTGAAGACATGATACGTTCATTTTTTTGTCTGAAAATGTTTGTTCTTCCTCTTTTCATGTTCCAGCAAATCTAACTACTCCACTCAAGAGAGACCAAGAGAGAATATGCAGAAAGTGAACACATTTTCATTTGTTGGCACTTGGCAGAAAAGGGGCTTGGCTTCCAGTTGGGGGCTGCATGTGGTATGATACAAGCTGATACCAGTAGTCAACTTTTCACACTTCAGAGTTAGGCTTAAGTCTACAGCTTGATGTGATCCCAGTTAGAGAAAGGAACCATGATACAAGATAGCCCAGGAAAGCAAACCATGAGGAAAGGGTGGTGGACTAGACAAAGACAATCAAGTCTCACTGTACTAATATGACTGTAAATCCCCAAAACTGACTTGAGTCACCAGAGTCCACTGTGTTTGCTCTCAGGGTCTTGGTGAGAATGAGAAGATGCTCTTTCACTGTCCTGCTCATGCTGGTTTTACAGCATCCCTTTGTTTTACAAACATCCCTTTGCTCGCAGATCAGCTTTCCATGATGCCCAGGCAGGTCTGGAGGACCCTATGCCTCCACCCATGGCTTTAAAACAGGAGACAGCTGGACCATTTGCAAAGGGCTTGAGTTCACCTTGCTGCATCACACTTACAACCCCTACTGCAAGCAGGAATAAGCTAACTCAAATTTGTGTTTTTCCTTCTCAGCATATTTTAGTTATCCTTATTACAGGTTAAGCTCTTCTCCCTCCCACAAGCATTATAATAATTTAATCAGCAGTCATCTACTGTATAATTTCCTTCCTTCCACCAACACTATCATCCTTAGGTCCAAAGTAATTACAAAAGCAATTAACCACAAACTTCATTTAGCTGACTGAAATGGTATGAAATATTTTTGTTTGTTTGTATTTGCCACTGCAGCAGTAGTAACAATTCTGCTTGTTTGTTTTGCAATGACTTAACAGGAAACAAACAAGTTCTTTCCAATGTGTAATAAGTACCTAGAGAAAAATAACAATAATTACACATTCAATGTCAAATAAGCATTAGCTCCCCACGTCCTGTATTTCAGTTCTTAAGGTGATTCCATTTTTAAAGACTGTTCTTAAAATAAATACGGGTAAATCGTTGCTAGAAAACACTGTGGGATTTTTTCCTGTGCATGAATGGCCAAGGGACAACTGCTGAGTTTTCAGCTATAAATGTGATTGTAAAGCTATCCAGCTTTCAGTTTGAATGTGTGTTATTTGTTCCACTTGCTTGGTGTTTGCAAGGTCGGATTCAATCCCTTCTATTTAATTACACTCCTTAGGTTCTTCAGTTGTCTGGTGAAAACAATGGAAGGTGAAGAAAAAGCAAGGTAGCAAAATAGCCTTCCTCCTGGTTTGATATGTAGGCAAACCCCTTCCTGTCCCAAAAGGTTTTTGAACAACACATTTAGAGAATGGAAAGAAAACAACAGGAGTCTTTGGCCCAGTGAGGTTCTTTTCATCTATAGGAGAGTGGACAGGGGGAGGTTTGGGGGACTGCTTTGAGATTACCTGGGGGGCTCCCGGTCTCCAGTTTTTCCTGTCCACTGTAGCAGGGGGAAGTACATCTCTTTTTTATGACAAGAGTGAGCTTGCTCATCCAACAGACTGAGCCTCCCAGGAAACTTGCAACATACAGCCAGGGACCAAAGGCATTCTCTGAGGCAATTGGCATCTTAGCATTGTTGTGCTTTGCGGGCTGAGAAATCCTGGTAGGAGAGGGACCTGGAATGCTGAAAAATCAATCCTGAGCTCCTGAGGCTCAATATTAAATGATGCACTTGAAGGCTGGAGGTGGGAATGTAGTGGCAAGCTTTAAATTAAAATCATGAAACACGTGGTCTTATGGGGAGGGAAAAGTTTTCTACCTGAGTGTGTTTGACTGATACCCATCTCTTGTCAGATGATCTGTGATACTGCAATATGGCTACATGGGAGCAGTGCCAAGGTTGGCAGAAGGGGTCTGACATGCAGAGAGTGGATTTTGCTCTGAACCTGCCTCAGGTTGCCTGAGGTTTTGATTAATGCTCATCTCAAAGTGTTTCATCATTTTGTTTACCTTTTCAGCTTGCTGCTGCTAATGTTATTGCCACAGCACTGCACATCTTGAGCTAAACGCATCTCCAGTTCTTCTGGCATATCAGTTTGAATTATGGAGATCTCAGTCACTTTGGTGAATTTGTCTTGGGACAGAGAGCCTGTTTATTTGAAATGCTGCTGAATCTATGCTCTGTCCACATGAAGGTTGTGCAACCAATATTTAAAAAGTACATGTAAATTGCTCTAAATGCCAGTTTACTTGAACGCACACATTACATCTGGATATATGCACTGTCAGATTGATAGCCTCTGCTGCAGGAAACTTTCATTTTATGGAAGTGTTTGCTTATGAATCTACTGGGAGACTGTTTCGTTGTAGCAGTCTTTGCCAGCAGCCTTGTGAAGTGAAGCTTTGACACTTCCAACATTCTTCAAACTTCTGGTGAATTGCAGACACTGGCCAGGACTCAGGAGACTGAGTTTCTGTTTCTAGCTCTGCAGCAGGCAGAGCAAGGCAAAACCTCACCCAACTACAGCCAGATTATTTGAAAAAGTGGGCAAATTCTGCTTTCCTTCCCCATCTCTTTGTTTGATGTGACACTGCATGTTTGGAGTTAGGAGCAACCTCCAGAGGTGCCACCATGCTGCATCGTCACAGTAGCGTAGGGAGGGAGATAACCAGCTTGTCCTAAACGAGCATCATCAAAAATCTCAGCTGGACAGTGCCAAATCACACACCCTGCTTGGCACTCAGCAGCCAGAAGCAGAGACAGCTTCTACAGCTAAACAGTTGCCAGCAAGGCTCTCTTCTAGCCCCTATTTCTGAATGTTATGCAGCATGCATGCACCTTTTGTACGTTTCTGCAGCCTGGTATCACAAAGGGCCTATGTTTTACAGTGGCTTTTTGGTGTGGTGTGTAAGTTCCTCCAGAATTTCATGGTCTGCTTTATGTCAGGTTCAAGCTATGGTTTGTCTCATCGATGTTAGGAAGAGAACGAGCAGTTTAAAGGCTGTGAAGGCTGAAGAAAAGGAGTGCCTAAGCAGTTACCCCTTGGGAGCTGTTGTAGTGGTAGGTAAAAAATGACAGTCCTTGGCAACCCCCTTTCCCAGCACTCAGAACCATATGCCAGCTCCAAAGTATCCCATAATATTAAAAAAAAACAAACAAAAAACCAAGCATACAGAGTTAATTTTCAGTCACCTAATTCTGGCTCTCTTTTTGTCTCAGAAACATATAGAATGAACCAGCAATATTCTTTCACAAACCCCTTGCTTCTGCAACAGCCAGCAATAAGGCAAGGAAGGGCACGAGAAGAGAAGTTAAAAAATCCCTGCAGGAAGCCAGCTCACTGTCTCAAGTGGTGCTCTTCACTTCCCCCACTGGAGCTTGTTTTTTCTGGCAGCGTACCAACCAGCTTAGCAACCCTGCAAATGGTGAGACAAGTGTGCTGTGGAGCAAAAAAATGTTTCCTTATAGCCATGTCAGGCTGTCACTCCTCTGCCTCCCCCACTGCTAGGAGCTGCTAGACTCTCCCAGCCATCTGGTACAGAATTTGAGACTTCCTGCTGATCACCCTGGCCAGCCTTGGCATTGCTGTGCACTTGGTGCATGAAGCTGAAACAGGTTTTGAAGTGTTTGTACAAAACTGGAAAAACAGTGGAAAGGCTGGAGGAAAATGAGTGGGAAGGTGTGAGGTGAAAACAAGACAGGCTGTGATGCAGGAGGCCTCAGCACGTTTCCCTTTTGCAAGTAGTGAAGAAAAAGGCTTTGCCTTTAGACTTTATCTGTCATGGGGTGGTCCTCTTTATTCCCTACCTGGAAATGGAAATCCTGACAGATTTCCAGAGAAACACAAGGACTTCAAGCCCTTTGGATAAGGAAGGGTCTGAGAAACCAGCTGCCTCAGTTTGCTCTGCCAGCTTCTCACCACTGGATGGTACTCACGTGTGACAATGGGGAAGCTAAAGAAATCTTCATGTGGAGGATTTAGACCAGTGTGGTAGTGACTGGGATGAGGATGAAGGTGTGTGTTCATGGTTTGCATGGGCAAGAGAAGAAGTTGTTGCTCTTGTAGCTCTACCTGTTGCAGTCTGCTATAACCCCAAGTTACACTGGTTTGCTCACAAAAGAGCTGTAAGGAAGGTGTTAGACTACTGTGTTTATGTGCTTTTTTTTCCATCCTGCTGGCATTCAGGAATGTATCCTACTGAATAAATGATGGCCATGGTAGAAGAGGTAATCCTTCCCACAGAGTCAGTGCTAGCAAAAGCACAGAATTTCCCTTTCCTCAACAGATTGGTGACAGCCACCGCCACCACTAGATGAGGCTTGGTCATCCCAAAAAGCCTCCTTGTCACTGTGCAAGTGATGAGTTCTTAGCTCTTAGAAAGCTCTGCAGATTCCCAGAAAGCCATACAGGTTTGTTTTTTGTTTTGTTTTTTTGTTTTTTTGTTTTTTTGTTTTTTTGTTTTTTTGTTTTTTTTTTTTTTAGTAAAGAAAGCAGTGCTTTCAATAGGTTTTACCTGGGTAAGGGTCCCACAAGTATGCAGCCCCTGGTTGGGTGGGATGTATAAGGCTACCATTAGGCAGCATGAATACCCTAATTTAACATTGCCATGGACTGAGCGCTTCCAAACATTTTTACTTAGCAGATACAGTTTTCATGCAAAGTGACTTTGAGTTTTCCCTGTCTGGAATGACAGGATGTCAAACTCTGTTTTTTTGAGTTATCAGTATCAGAATTTTGTGAAGAAGTTATCTCCAAGTAAAGGGAGAAGATTGTTAGATCTCATATAAACTTGAAGTTAGCCAGTTTTAAAAAACTCTCTTAAATACTTCCTGTAATATTTGCAGAGTATGTAGTACATAGGATAGCACCATCACAGGACTCCAAAGAGAAATATCCTATCTTTCCACAGGCCATTATGCAATTGCTTGAAAAGAATCAGCCAGAGGTATTATTTTTTACTTGCCTATGAAATGTTGATGAAATTATTTACTGCTTTCTCACAGTTCCAATTATCTTCCTGTGCTTCCTCACAGACACTCTCCATGTGTAAGGCATTTTATTCCTGTATCTCAACACACAGCAAAGAGCACATTGGCAGAGCCCCATTGACTTGAACTTAGCAAGCAAAACCTGTGGTGTGGCTTACTTGCCACAGAAGGGAGGCCATTCAGAGGGACCTTGACAAGCTTGAGAGGTGGGCCTGTGCAAACCACATGAAGTTCCAAAAAGCCAAGTGCAAGTCCTGCAGCTGGTTCAGGAAATCCCAAGCAAAAACACAGGCTGGGGTAGAGAATGCACTGAGAACAACCCTGAGGATTTGGGGGTGTTAGTTCATGGAAAATTCATCATAAGTCAGCAATGTGGTCTCGGAGCCTGGAAAGCCAGTGGTGTCCTGGGCTGCATTAAAAGAAGTGTGGCCAGAAGATCAAGGGAGGTGATTCTCCCCATCTGCTCTGCTCTTGTGAGACCCACCTGGAGTACTGTGTCCAATTCTGGACCCCCAACACAAGAAGGACATGGAGCTCTTGGATTGGGTCCAGAGGAAAGCCATAAAGATCATCAGAGGGCTGGAATACCTCTCCTAAGTAGACAGGCTCAGAGAATTGGGGTTGTTGAGCCTGGAGAAGACTCCAGGGGCACCTTATAGCAGCCTATCAGTACCTGAAAGGGGCCTACAGGAAAGTGGGAGGACTTCCTACAAGGGTTCATTTAGATTAGGCATTAGGAAGAAATTCTTTAGTGTGAGGGTGGTGAGACACTGGAACAGGTGACCCAGGTTACTTGTGGATGCTTCCTGGAAGTGTTCAAGGCCAGACTGGATGGGGCTTTGAGCAACCTGTTCTTGTGGAAGGTCACCCTGCCCATGGCAGGGGGACTAGAACTAGATGATCTTGAAAATCTCTTCCAAACCAAACCATTCTATGACTCTATGATTATTTTCTGCAGTGAGTTGGTGGCAGTAGCTGGGGATGCATCTCACATTATATGCATCTTTGCACCACTCAACTGCACATTCTTTGAAGTCAGCTAAAGAATGTCCAGTAATCTGAATGCTATTTCACTCAGGATCTAGCAAACCTGCTACCGTGGTCCTATTCAGGGCAACATTGCATGGACTTGAAGGTGAATTCACTTCCTGAACAAGGAACAAATAGTATCTGCCCCATTAAAGCTACAGTTACAGCAGCTCTGAGAAGGGTGCACAGAAATGTTAACAGCACAGGGGTATCAGGGCTGCATGATGTACCAAAGCTGTAAGATTAAGTGCAAGGTCTCCTCAGACACGATCAATTTTTCAGCTTGAGCAACCCAAGTCTTTCCTGCATGCCAGGCCTTTCTCTCAAGAAGAAACAAAAGGTTGCTTTTAAAGGTATCTTTGGAAAATCTTCAGAGGGAGTCAATAGATGAAAATGTCTGGTTTGTCTTTCTTTGTTACTGTTCCATCTATTTTTACATTATTCTTACAATGCAGTTGGCTGTTGCCAGAGAAATAACAGCAGCAATAGTATGCTGTCCCTTACCACCTCCTACTTCATCTTGTGCCTGGTGGTTAGTCTAGAGGATCCAAAAACAGGTGTGGAATTGATCAAAGCACAAACTTGGCATTTGAACAGATACAGATCTATTCAGCAGAGGTGGTTCTGCCCCAGGTATCCACCACAGATGTGCTGAATTAATAGATCAGCCAACAGTTACATGCTGAAAATCCAAAATCTCTTTCTGCATAACATCCCAAAATGGAAGAATAAAAAACCCGTCTCTTCCAAAAGAGCATCTGCTGCTTAGGTTTGGACCAGAAAAAGAGTAGGGAGAATAATTGCAGTAGAGAAGAAAAGCAGACATCCTTTCTATGACATGAAAATTCATTTTATTACTTCCTACAGTTAATATATAGGGAGTACCCACCGTGTCATAGCACGTAAGAGTAAATATAGAGACACTATTCCCCCTGTATGTGAGAGATTTTTGCTAGGCTACATTTCTTGCTGATACTCATCCATCTCAACAGCCATTTGCCAGCTTGGTCAGCAAATTCAAAAAACTCAGCTATACACTCAGCACCTTTAGAAGTCACCTGCTTAGCCAAAGATATTTGCTCTACAAAACAGAGGCTTGTGATTATTCCAACATTGTGCCTGTAATGCCCTAAGAAGCACCTGAATATGATTATCAGATAAAGAATCATCCCAGATTACAGAAAATATTCTGATGTTGCCAAATCTCATGCTTGGAGACATGGTCTCATTTGTTTATATGGAAACATATAAACAAATGCTTGAAACTAGCCCCCCCACACCCTCACAGCCACAAGATTAAAACCCCTGGAATCCAAGATAGGTCATAGAAAGAGGCCAGTCATTTATCCCAGTAAATCTTGGTCCCAGCTTCCATTTCCAGGTGCTCTCCAGTATGATGGCAGTTTAGACCCTGAACCAGAAATCCTTATTCATGCCCAGTTTGGATTAGCTACTATTTTTTCTTCCAAAAACTAAAAGTAAGTCTAGATCTAAGTGCATCTCCTTTCTTTAATGGTTCTGGAACTAATTTGTATTTATTTTGAGGGCAGAAAGAAGATCAAGAAGTATCTCAGCATCAAAGAAAACTCTGAAACTTCCATTAAAGATCTCCCATTTCCTAACAATCCATCAAGACAATGCTTCTACAGATTGTTTTGAGTCAATGTTCTTACTCTTCATATAACTCTTCATCTTCCTGTGCATGTAAAAGCTCACAGCTTGACAGGCAGCTCAGTACCTATAAGTGGTTATTTGTAATTTATGGTGACTATTAAGTGTCTGTGGTTTCAGATCTATTACGTATGCAGTGATGTAAGGCTTCTATTTTAAAGATAATATTTATTTATCACACCAGAAGTGGCCAATGTGTGGAAAGGTTATATCGGTAAAGTAAACATGAAGCACTAGTGAACAAAGTATAACCTAAATGCTCTGTTTGCATTCAGTATTGAATTTTTAATCACATTTCCCCATTTTGTTACAAACCGTAAAGGGAAAAACCAATACAGAATCCATAGGAAAAAAAATCCAGAGCACTGTACACTGCACACAAGCAAAAAATATGCTCCTCATATCCCTCTGCTTTGTTATTGACAAGTTTGTTCCCTTTCAATAACACAAGAGCAGCAGGACTTGCTTTGAGTTATTTTCTTCCTATCCATAGCCTAGAAAATTTGTGAGGGGTGAAAAAACTGTGGGAGGACAGGAAGGAAAGAAGGCCTCTACAGTCTGTAGGTTGCATGTTATGTAATAAATATTTAACACTCTGGTACCCCATAAAGTCTGTGTTCCCAGGCAGCTCTGCTCTCTTGGGATGCAGCCAACAGATAAGGGAATTTACTCCAATTTCAAGTGCCTTCTTATTACAGCCCTGAAGGTCAGGGTAAATGAGAATTGGAAAAGCCAAGCAAAAGGTAGAGAGAAAGATGGCAAGAGGTTATCTGATCTAGAGGGGCATAGGAAGCCAGACTTGATTTGTGAGTCCTCTGTGGACTTAGGGCAAGCTATCTGAGAAAAAGTCATATTTTTTCAGAAGATGTACAAAAAAAGGGCTACAAGCCATGCCGACTGTACCAGGCAGCTAGGAGATTAAAATTCTTGTGTGATGAAGGTCAGGGGAAAACTCCCTGTACCTGGTCTAACTTCATAACATCAGCCAGAGATAAGTGTCCAGTGATTTCTACAGCAAGCCCAACAGCTTTTGTATTACCCATGATAAGAGTTTTAGAAGACCATCTGGTCTGTTTTAAACACCCATTTGACAAGGGAATGTCAACTTTCTTGTGCAATTCCTCTCTTGCAAAAATATGCTCTTTTCAATAAATGTCCATCTGCTCCTTCCCATTTCAATGAAATCTGTACATTTAGCTATGTGATTGCTAGGTCTCATTATTTGTGATTCTTTGAATCCACTCCAGATTTCTAAAGCCTTTCTAGATGATTCTAGAGGGAGCTAAGTCTGTTTGCACAGCTACAGAAACATCTACATCTTTCACTTTTCCACTGGTTTTATGCCCACATTGTGTGCTTAGGGCAGCTGCTGTGACAGTAGCCTTGAAAAAAAGAGCAAAAGCTTAAGTTTTATTATTGAGGTTAAAATCACTGGAAATTCATCATTTTTATGTGATTTTGGAAAGGGCAAAAGGATGATAAATTTGGCAGCTTACAATCAGAATCTCACGAAAATAAAGGTAAAATCCTGAAATGAAGATATGCCAAAATCTCTTTACAAAGCAAACTTACCTGATTTCATGTTCCTCAGTTGATACTACCCTCTCAGCCTCATTTTTCCAATGAGAGCACACCAGCCAGACCCACAAACATTTTTATAAACAGTGAAAGCAGCACAAAGTAAAGAAGAACAAGGCAAATCAGACCTGACCACTATTGATTTTGTGATAAAGGCTCCATGGAGACCAGCTGTTAATTACCTTTCCAGAGGAGCAACTTGTTTGCCTGGAGCCAGGGTTGGGTGTTTTTTCCCCTTTCCTCTCAGGTACAATAGACTGCACTCCTAGGATTAGCATAGGATTTGAACTATAAATGTGCATTGGGGCAGTTATGATTATTCATCTGATTTATTATGGCACTGTTAAAGACCAGGCAAGAATGAGGCAACACAGAAAACAGAAACTCTCTGTCCCAGACACTTGTGAGCAATATTTCCAGCAGACTTCAGCATCACTTTCTTTCCTTCCTAGTCAAAGTTATGCCAAAGCAGCATGCATCTGTCCATCTTGTTTTCCTGGGACATTTACAAGGAAATGCTGCTGCATTTATATACATTAATGATTTGACCCTGCCAGGTAAAGAGCATTGATGACTTCACCCTGCCAGATACAGAGCTCTCATGATGCCCACTGCCTTCAGTGTGGGGCAGCCAGAGGGGGGACACAGTGCTGTGTCACTGTGCTCAGCTCCTTTCTGAATAAAACCACCGAGCCCCAGCCATACAATCTGTCTGAGCTGTGCATGGTGGAATACTAGCAAGTAGGGGCAAATGAGGCTTGAAAACCATCTGGTTGCTCATCAGAGCCTGACATAGGCTGACTCAGTCCATGACATGGCTGCTGCAGCGTATGCCGGCCTGCCTGGGTGAGGTGAGCTATTACTTCTGGCAATCCCAGGTGCAAAGCTTTCTAAGAGAAGTGTTGTTTTGAAATCCCTGAGTCCCTTTAATAACCCAGAGAGGCAGCAGGCTGAGCTCTCCAAAGCCACAGAGTGACTTTGTACAGGCAACCTGGGCAATTACAGATGTAAAACAAAGCCTGCGAGTGAACTCGTGCTGTTCCTCCCTTCCCAGAATTACTGGGGATGGTGCACAGAGAGCAGGGGCACACACAAAAGGAGGCTGACATTGTTAAATTTTGCAAACACTTACAGTTTTCCCCGAAAACCTCTCTGCTGTTGCTAAGGATGATGCAGGTTTGCTGGAAGTCCTGGTGCAGGGGTCTTCCAGGTTTTCTAGCCACCTTGAGAAAGGAGATTAAAGACCAGGGACTTTAGTGGGCACAGAGCACAAAGTTGAGCAGTCAAATGACTCTTTTTACACAAAATCTGACTATACATGATTTAAAATAGGCAGTGCCTGGAATGATAGCCTATAGCTGCTTGCTGGTTACCAATGTTGACAGCATCATTACCTGTGGCATAAAAATCCCATACAGGAAAATGCATGGCATCCACTTTAAGTTACAAGCTGTAAGCACAGAGAGAAATAAAGTTTTGACCCAAAGGCTCTATGTGCAGTAAAACTTAGGCAGCTTCAAACACTGCAGCTGCTCAAAGTAGACAGACTCTTTGCTTAGTCACACTCCTCCTCCAAGCATGTGTTTAGTTTCTTTGTGCTTGTATAGCAGCTTATCTAATGTAAATTAAGGGGACAGTGTAAACTAGAAACAATCAGCATGATGATCTTGGTTCACACTTCAGCTCACACCTGAATAAGCTTTCTACCTTAACAAGCTGCCACTAACAAAGAAACCAGTGCAATCACAAATGAATGATCTCTGTGTAATGTATATTGATGAATTTGTATTTCTAACCAAGTAAATTTCATGAAAAGAATTAAATTAAAGGTAGCATAAAGTAAAACTTTTGTAATGAAATAGAGCAAACCCCTAATGTTACTGATTCCTGTTGGCTAAGGGCTAACTAGACACCAAAGGGCATGCAAACAACTACACAAAAGAAAACCCACAAAGATATTACAAACAGATAAGAGACAATGGTAATGGTTTAAGTCTGATGGCGCCTTACAACAACACAATGGAGTCAGCAGAGGAGTCAGCAGAACCAAGAAAGGGTAAAAGTTCAAAGCCTGATGAAGACTTCTTACTTCCTCCAAAGACCCCTGAAGACCCCAATACATCTCCCCAAAAAGAAGACTCCACCTAGATTCCGCCCAGACTATGAATATTATAATGAAATGAATATGTATAGATTTGTACTCAATATAAGGTAATGCCAGAGCTTTGCCCGGTGTGCTTGAGGGATAAAAATTCTGTCCCCTGCACCCAGCGCTGCTTTGCTTACTGCAATTTATTAATTAAATTGAGCTACTAAAGAGAATATTGGGTCTCTGTCACTGGTCATTTATATAACAAATTTGGGGGCTCGTCCGGGATACCTCTCAGTGCTTGCTCTGGGGTCCAGATCGGGGGGGGGCGCCCCACCGGTTTTCGGTGTCTCCGTCTGGGCCTCTGGCTTCACTGACGGTATCCTGAATCCTAAATTGCAGTAAGCAACGAATTTGATTTTTATGAGCTCTTTTTGCCGGCTGTAGCAGTGTTTTGCCCGTAATTTTGTGCGCATAAATCCGAACGAAGACGACGAGGTTGTAAGTATTAAAGGTGTATACCGTTCGGTTGGGTGGGATTCGGTTGCTCGTGTGTGTGTAAGGGTGTGACTGAGACGGAACCCAGTTCCGAAGCGAGTGCGGAGGTCTTCTAACCGCGGTTCCAATCTCCCGCGAGGGACTTGGCCGGTGAAGGACCGAAGCGATTCCTATAGGATTCGTGGGTGGGTAATAGGCACTAACCCCCTGCAAGACACCCTTACTAAAGAGTAACCAAGGGCGAGAAGGGTTGCCACTAGTAAAATCCTTCGTTATAGGACAGAGAAATACTAAGAAATCAGCTGAGATTAAACTTGGGAAACTAAATGAATATATGAATGCAAAGGAGTTGTTTTAAAAGGAAGAAAGTGAATATGCGGACTTATAGATCCAGAATTCTATTTCACCTATTGTACCTCTCCTCACACTAAAACCTAAGGAGGAGAAAAATTAAACGGAAAAGGATAAGAGGAGAAGTGGGAACTTTTAGATCATTTACCCCCCTCCATATGCAAATAATCAACCTCCGGCTGCTCTACCATTACCAGCCGTACTTCCACCACCTCCATCGGTGGAAGAAAATTAATCAATTGCAGAAAGAACTAGAAAAACAAAACAAAACAAAACAAAAAAAACCTGCAAGAAAGTGCTTTTGTATATTTGAGTGCATATTGTGCTACTCTGTTTTACTGTTTCTGAGATTTTAGGTTGCCGACAGAAAGTTCGTACCCGCCGTCTGTAGCGACCTCTTGTGACCTTGTGTGGTAATTTAACATAGCTGTGTAAAATTTTGATTGAACATAACATCTATGTGAATAAGAGAGCATGAATGAGATGCAATGTAATTGTGAAGTGAATGTGGCCGGCCAGAGATGGATGAAGCGACTGGTGTGAGTTGTTGAAATAAAATAAGAAATACTTTTAGTACGGTGGAATAGGCTAAGTAAGGTGTTGAAATTTTAAATAATATGGTAAACTAGAAAGGGCCCCTATGGCTGTAATATCTCAAGTAGGCATCATGGGGGCTGAACAAAGTAAAGAAATTACTTCCAGAAGTCGAATATGGTATAAAGAGGGGGAGATTGGGAAAATAGATATGGATCCAATAGAAGTTCAAATGACGGATCCACGTAACCCAATCAGGAATAAACAATATCCTATTTCAATGGAGGGATGGGAAGGGCTAAAGCCAGTAGTAGACAGACTCTTAGAGCAAGGGCTTTAGAACCATGCATGTCCCTGTGTAATACACCAATCCTGCCTGTAAAGAAATCCAAATGGTGCAGGATTTAAGGACAGTAAATCAGAGAACTATTACCAAATTTCCTGTTGTGGCAAATCCTTATATGTTACTGAGTCATATTTCTCCTAAATACACTTGATATAGTGTAATAGATTTAAAAGATGCATCTTGGGCTTGTCCCTTACATGAAAACTCCAGAGATTATTTTGCCTTTGAATAGGAGGATCCTTAACAATTAAGGTGGACTGTATTGCCACAGGGATTACGGAGTCACCCAATTTATTTGGGCAGACTTTAGAAAAGCTATTACAAAATTTTGTCATATCTGGAAATGTAAAATTGTTACAGTATGTAAATGATTTGTTGGTAGCTGGGGAGACTAAAAAAAAAAAAAAAAAAAAAAAAAAAAAAAAAGAAACCTGAGAAGTTACAATTAAGTTATTAAATTTTCTTGGGGAAGAGGGTCTGAAAGTATCAAAATCAAAACTGCAATTTGCTGAGCAGGAGGTAAAATATTTAAGACATTGGTCAAGTAAGAGTCATAAGAAATTAGACCCTGATAGAGTATCAGGAATACTTGCTTTAAGACCCACAACAATAAAGAAGCAAATTAGACAGCTATTAGGTCTGCTGGAATATTTTAGACCATGGCTTGAAAGTTATTGTGAAAAAGTTAAATTTTTATATGAGAAATTGGTAAACAATGAAATCAGATGGTCAGAGGATGACAAAAACAAACAAACAAACAAACAAAAATTAGAAGGAATAAAAAGAACATTAATACAAGCTCCAGTACATTAATACAAGCCTCCCTGACCTGGAAAAACCTTTTTTTTCTTATTTGTTAATATATCAAATCAGATAGCCTTTGGGGTATTAACCCAAGATTGGGCAGGAAAGAAGAAACCTGCGGAATATTACTAAAAATTATTATACCCTGTAAGCAGAGGGTGGCCAGCATGCTTACAACCTTAGTGGCTACAGCTCTGCCTATAGAGGAAACATGAAAAGGTAACTTTTAGTGCACCCCTAACAGTATATATTCCACATAATGTTAGGGGAATATTACAACAAAAATCTGAAAAATGGTTGACAGACCAAAAATGGTCGACTTCTTAAATATGAAACCATAGTGGTAGATTCCCCTAATCTGGAATTAAAAACAACCTCTGCCCTAAGTCCAGCACAATTTATGTTTGGGGAACCTGAAGTGGAATTACATCATAATTGTCTGGATGTTATAGAACAGATTCTAAATATGCATATGGTATAGTTCATACATTTGGAAGTGGGAAGAAAAGAGGCCTTATAAATACTCAAGGAAAAGATTTTTTGCACCAAGAACTAATAATTAAAAATGTTAAAAGCAGTAAGAGGACCAAAAGAGATTGCAATAGTGCATATCAGAGGACATTAAAAAGGGATTAGGGTATCATATCAGGGGAAACAATTTGGCAAATAAAGAAGCTCAAGAAGCAGCTTTGAGAAAACATATTGTCCCAATTGATATTTTACAAAATAAAAAGGACTCGATAAATGATTGAGAAAAAGAAATAAAGAAATTTACCTCAGAAGAAATAGGGAAGTTTGAAAAGATTGGAGGCAAATTTGAACAAGAAAAATGGGTGTTGCTGGACAACAGAGAAATGTTACCAAAAGCATATGTCACCATAGGCGGTAGAAAGATAGCATATAGGCCTTTTGAAAGAATACAAGTTGATTTTACTGAATTGCCTAAAGTAGGTAGGATCAAATATTTGTTGATAATAATAGATCTCTTGACACGTTGGGTAGAAGCTTACCCAGTGGCAAGAGCCATGGCATAAATGGTAGCAAAAATATTGTTAGAACATCTAATACCTAGATATGGAATGATTTATGGTATCAACTCTGACCAAGGCACACATTTCCCCTCAAAGGTAATGAAAATATTATGCAAATCATTAGGTATCCATTGGGAATTTCATACTCCCTGGCATCCTCAGACCTCGGGAAAAGTGGAAAGGATGAATCAGACTATTAAGAAGCAATTGGCAAAGTTAATGATTGAAACTCAAGTGCCTTGGACAAAGTGCTTACCATTGGTGCTTTTAAATATTATGGACTAAGCCACAAAGTGAAACTGGAATATCACCGTATGAAATGCTGTATGGAATGCTTTATTGTCATGGAATGCCAATGGAGCAGAATATAGTAGAAGATAAGAATATTAGAAAATATATTATAACCCTGGGAAAACACTTAAATGAATTAAGAGAACTAGGAGTATTAGAACAAACACCTCCTTTGGGATTCTCAATACATCAGTTTAAACCAGGAGATAACGTCCTGATAAACATGTGGAAAGAGAAAAACTTATTCCCTCTTTGGGAGGGACCTTTTCTTGTTTTATTAACAACAGATACTGCCATCCGGACTGCTGAAAAAGTATGGAAACATGTTTCCAGAGTTAAAGGACCAGTAAAGGAGTGGAAGATCACCTCCCAGCCCAGGGAATCGAAAATCACACTGAAAAGAACATAAGCAGATAAGTAATTGGGGAATTTCTTATAGCAGCTCCAGAAATTTGAGTACCTATTGAAATTTTATTGAGAGGGAAGGGAAGTACAAAGTAAAAAGGGAAAATAAAGTGAAATAAAATAAAATGAAATGAAATACAATAAAAAGAAAATAAATTTTTAAGGAAATAGGGGAAAAGAAAAAGGGAGTGGAAACACAGGTGACGGAGATGAATACCATAAGGTGGAGTAAAATTAAAATATCCTGAGCTCCTTAATTCAGCCCATCATAGGAAAAGGGGCAAGACCGGGTGGGACATTGAAGCTGCAGTTGAAGAAGGTCTGCCGAGGGTTGCAACCCCTCTGGGCTGTGACCACTGAGCGACATGATCCCTACCGGACCCTTTTTGATTTTGATGGGGATACTGGCATCCACCTTGGCCAACAATTGCAGTCAATGTGTAACCACTACCCATAGAGGAACACTAGTGTCACAAGCTCTGATCTATCATACTCTATATGATTGTAAAGGATCACTGGTGGGGACGTGTACTCACAACATGATATTACTTGTGGAAAGTATATATGTCCAAGGGTGTATCCAAAAGGGAAGTTGCTCATGACACAATTACCTCCATCTTGTGGTCTTGACTGGGGAACTGATTATTCTGGGGACAGAGCTCAGCACTATTGTGGGAGTGGAACCTGGGGATGCGCTTGTTGGGGTACTGCTACCAGCTGGGGCTGGCCTGAAGAATGCCAAAGAACAACGCTAAAAGCACGAATTGAAAAAGGAGAAGTGCAGAGAGACTGTACTGCTCATACTTGTAACCCCTTAAATCTAACCATTCTAAACCCTCAACAGTGGAAAGATTTGGAGGTGAGATTCGGAATAAAAATATATGGGTCTGGTTATGATCCAGGAGCTATAATTTATGTAAAATTTAACGAGCGAACCCGAAAACCCATACAACACAGGTTGCTCTTTAATTCATTTTATCATGAATTGGAACCTGGAGTGAAATATGAAATTCCCACAATTACTAAAAACCTTTTTGTAAATTTGGCTGAAAATATTGCTAAGTCTTTGAATGTTACTAATTGTTATGTTTGTGGAGGGACAAACCAAGGGGACAGGTGGCCCTGGGAAGCAATGGAGAGTAATATAACCAATCCAAAGACATGGAAACCACCTGAAAAAAGGTAACAGGAAACACCACTGGGTATTACAAACCTCTATAATTGGAAGAAGTTGTTGGCAAAAATTTGGGGACCGGTATACCAGTTGGTGACCTCGAGTGTGGAGGTTACCTCTGGAACAAAACAACACAGGAATGGGTTAAATGGGGAAAGCCTCTGGAAATGGCACAGTTATTTACAAATTGGACTGATGGAACCAAAATATTAAATGGATGGCCTACTCCTGAAGGTCAGTATTGGATTTGTGGTCAATTAATGTATGCGTTCTTGCCAAAGAATTGGACAGGATCTTGTGTTTTGGGGCAATCAGACCCAGTTTTTTCCTGTTACCTAGAAGTAAGGGAGAACGGCTTGGGGTACAAGTATATGCATAAGCCAGGGAGTTAGGGAACCTACGAATTAAGCGGGAATTACAAATAGGCAACTGGAAAGATGATGCATGGCCCCCTGAGAGAATAATTGCATATTATGATCCAGCTACATGGGCTGAAGATGGGATGTATGGATATCGGACTCCAATTTATATGCTTAGTAGGATCATTAGGTTACAAGCTGTAGTAGAAATTGTTGTAAATAAAACAGGGGACGCTTTAGAGCTAATTGAGAAACAGAATACACAAATGAGAAGCTTCCTATACCAGAATCGCTTAGCCTTAGATTATTTGTTAGCACAGGAGGGAGGTGTGTGTGGGAAATTTAATCTAACTAATTGTTGCTTGGAAATAGATGATGAAGGAAAAGCTGTACATGAATTGGTACAGGAAATGAAGAAAATTGCACACGTTCCAGTTCAGACCTGGAAAGGAATAAATTTGGAAGGAATTTTGGGTAATTTCCTGAGAGGTGGCTGGTTGGTAAAACTTGGGATTGTGGTGCTGGGGATTTTTGGGGGGGGTGTTAATTATTCCATGTTTAATACCTTGTATGACACAATTTGCCCGATCAGCGGTCCGAAAAGTGCAAAATGACACCTCTAACTTGCTAGTGGTAACTACTGATAAGGAATATCAAAAAGAAGAAGATGATACTGATTTGTGTTCCTGTAAATGGTGTCTACATGTCAGGAGTGACCCATGTAAATGTGAACCTTGCAGGTATGGGTGTAACTGGTGTTATCCTTATATATCCTCGGGCTCTGATGAAGAGAGGGACTAAAAAAAAAAAAAAAAAAAAAAAAAAAGAAAAACAAAGAGGGGGGGATTGTAATGTATATTGATGAATTTGTATTTCTAACCAAGTAAATTTCATGAAAAGAATTAAATTAAAGGTAGCATAAAGTAAAACTTTTGTAATGAAATAGAGCAAACCCCTAATGTTACTGATTCCTGTTGGCTAAGGGCTAACTAGACACCAAAGGGCATGCAAACAACTACACAAAAGAAAACCCACAAAGATATTACAAACAGATAAGAGACAATGGTAATGGTTTAAGTCTGATGGCGCCTTACAACAACACAATGGAGTCAGCAGAGGAGTCAGCAGAACCAAGAAAGGGTAAAAGTTCAAAGCCTGATGAAGACTTCTTACTTCCTCCAAAGACCCCTGAAGACCCCAATACATCTCCCCAAAAAGAAGACTCCACCTAGATTCCGCCCAGACTATGAATATTATAATGAAATGAATATGTATAGATTTGTACTCAATATAAGGTAATGCCAGAGCTTTGCCCGGTGTGCTTGAGGGATAAAAATTCTGTCCCCTGCACCCAGCGCTGCTTTGCTTACTGCAATTTATTAATTAAATTGAGCTACTAAAGAGAATATTGGGTCTCTGTCACTGGTCATTTATATAACATCTGCTTGGTTTTGATTCCAGATCTGTTGTGCTTTGTGAAATATTGCATCTAAAAATACCCTTTGTTCAGATCCCCCACGTGCTTCAAGCAGGGTGTTCTAGAAATGATCTACAATATTTCACACGTTAAAGAACAGCAGTGGCCTTGGTGAAGAGCAGTTCCCTCATTTGTATTTATACACACTCCCAGCCTAGCAAAGCAGCCAAGGTGACTTTTAGAGGGAAAACACTGCCCAAGTGCAGCTGGTGCAATCTGGGCCCACAACTTTCCATGCATGCCAGAAGTCATTTGCATATTCATTATCTTTTGATGAGTGCTGGTTGGTCAAGGGAAATGCACTTTCCTCTTTGGTGTATATCTGAATTTGCTCAGCCTTCTGTAAATCTCCTGTGCTCTGTATCAGTGGGGGTATAATTTAGGCCATTTACTGTATGGATGAGGTCCTTCCCCACAGATTACTGTGGTTTTAAGTGTAAATAAAATATCTGGGGAGGCAGAGAGCCTGGGGGGGAGCTTGCTGGGGGCACATATATAATCGCTAACTGCTTAACCAGGACAGTCCTTAGGATTTTTCTAGAAGATAAAAGGAGCTGCTTGCTCACCAGGGTGGAGCAGCAGAGGTGCCAACCAGCGCTAGAAACAAATCCAACAAATTCTGGTGTCAGAATCTGTCCTCACCTCAGGCTTAAAACTCCACAGCTCTTCTGTCCTTATGATGAAGGTGACTGTTGGAGGAAGGTGAGAGCTGAAGCAGTCCACGATCCCCTCCTAAAACTGTGACAAAAGCTTCAGAAAAGATGAGACTTGCCAGATGAGCAAAACCACTACAAGTGAATTTAGCAGTGAGGAGATCGTGTTTCTGCAAGCTGGATGCACTTGGTCTGATTGCTTTCCTGTAGTAACTCAGAACAGCCTGGCTTGTAGCTCAGTAGAAACCATCCTTTGGCTCTCTTTCAGGGCTTCTGATAAAGGACAGCAATGCCACTTAGTGGCTTCATGAATGCTATCTTCTCATGGAAAAAGGAAAAAAAAAAAAAAAGCCTGTGTTAGAGAGCAAGGGACTTAACTGCACAGCAGCTCACTGCTGAATCCTGAGCATACAGTTAATTGTTTAAAAAATAAAAAACCCAGCATGCTACAGAAAAAGGAGAATCAGATACCATTCAAATTTTCCTCCCTAATCTTTTACAGCTCATACATGAGACATAACATCCAGTAGGATGTGCTCTGTCCCTAAGTGAGTGCCCAGAGCATAAAGCCCAGATGAAGGCTAACAGACCAGCCCACCTTGCCTTAAGAAGCATAATGGTGAAATTAGAACAATTAACCACAATTAAGCAGAAAAAGTGTTCTCAGGTGACAACCAGAGGCTTCCTGGCTCTCACCCTCTGCTGAGTGTGCTTACACACAGATTTAGGCAAAGTGCTGAGCCATCTAGAAGAACTTGACACATTTTTTCACCATTCCTCTCCAAAGTGTTGGCTGGCAAAGCTGATCAGGGGGGCTGCAAAGCATCCAAGCAGGAGCCCTGCTCCTGGGCCAAAATCAATTCTGGCAGCCCCTGTGTCTGGTAGCCCTGCTCTAACAGAGCAGCAAGGCACAGCACCAAGTATATTTGTGTGACTTACACTAAATGCCTTTATAATGTGCTGCCCTAACAGTCTGAATGTGGCAATCTCAGTTTTCTTTACTGCTTCAGCTTGCATCCAGGTGTGATTTACAGAAGCAAGGGCACCTCTTTATCAGGCTACTGCTGACAAAGATAACTGTTACTAGATAAAACAAGGGCTTAATCTCTTTTTTTTTTTTTGCTTTGCCACATACAGCATCACAAAGGGAACCACTGTAACTTCCAGCTACCAGTGTCTGCAGGCAGAGAGGGGCTTCGTGGATTTTGGTGTCAGGTAATTACAGAAACCATCAGTGCTAATTAACACGAGATGGAAGCTGTGGCCTGCATACAGAAACTGGGTAGATGGTGAGTGAATGTTCCTATTGGCTGAAAATTGTTATTTAATCCTTAAAAACATTAAGTTGCTGCAAAAATCTTACCTTAATCCCTTTCCTGCTCAGCAGCACCTCAGGTTTCATCTGCCTCCTGAACTGGCCAGTTCAGTCATGACTTCTAGACCTCAGTTCTGCCTGGTCTGTCCATCCTGGTGTCTGTCTGTCTCCCCTGACTGACTGACAGCCATCCAAAGTCGTTGGCCTGACCAGAGCTTTTCCTTGCACTGGCAGAATAACCTTATGTCAGCTCTCCACAACTCCTGTAAAAAAAATTCTAATGCCTATGCAATTCTGGCTAGCAGAGAGATGAACTATAAATAAGTAGGAAAAATAAAGTCCATCTGATTTTCCATAGGAAAAATGCAGGAACTCCCTGGGTTCTCACCAGCTTGAAAGAATCAGATGATACTTCTAGAGCCTTGTGACTTACAGAAGTCTTCCTTTCTGACTTGTCTCCAGTTTTGATGCCCTCTGCTTCTGCTTTTCTCCCCACTGACCTGCAGGACACTTCTGTGTGGCTCCCAGAAAAAGTGTCAGGAGGTGACTGTTACCAAGTGACCATCAGAGTGCAGTGCTTGTTATTGGAGCTGTCACGTTGCACCATTTGGAGTCCAGGTAGAAAAAAAAAAAAAAAAAAGAAAAAAACTTTAAATGAAGTCTGATTACTACAAAAAGTGATCTATTACCATAATTTCATTCTTCTTTTCTCAATTAGCATGTTTGGGAAGCTGACTGGTAAGCTTTAGTTTTCTGAGAAGTCATCAACAGGTACCAGATGCAGGCTCTAGCTGATGGTGAGCTAAGGACAGTTGGTGCAGATAAAATAAGAAGTTAAAGCTTCAAGTGATCTCTCCTGGAAGTTTTAAACCTTCTTGACTTCTGGTGTTTAAAATATTTGCTGTGTTCTTAGAGGCTGAAACGATGAAAATGGAAGCACTAAGGGTAACACAAAAGTTGTCCTGAAACTTGGCTTTTCATCTGGTTTACTGAGTGATCTTCAGACATAGTGTCTCCAAAAGTTCAATATCAAGGGCAATATTATTAAGCAGGTTTGGATTTTCATAAGAAAACCTAACAATAGCAGACCAAGAATTACCAGTCTGGTCTCTTGTGATGCAATAGTTTAGAAACTGCAGCATGGTCGTAACTATGGGAGGAGCCCAAATAAGCAGAGTCCTTTCTTTCTTGACATGAACTCCTGAGATTTTAGCTGATGTATGTGAAGTGAGGATCACCCATGTTATTTTTTTAACAAAAGACAAGGATTCCTATTAAACAAACAAATAATGGGTGAACCTGAATCGAGTAGTTCAGGTAGATTTTGTCAATACTCTACTTATTAAAAAAAAAATTATTCTGAAGTGAAAGATGTATGTCTGCTAAACTCTTCAGTTGTTATATCTCATTTGGTATTTGTGGAAGAAAGAAACAGCTTGAACTCAGCACCACTGCTGGTTACCTGGAGTTTTTAGTCTACATGTCATTGCATTAAAGAGAGGCAGCTGAACAAACTGTTCTTTTCTGATATACACTATTTGGTTAGCAAGTTCACAGCAAATGTAGAGAGCTCTTCCATGTCACACTTTCAAAAAGGAAAATGATCTTCTCAACCTCCACATAAAAACAGAAAGAATTATTTCAGGAAGTAAGAGGTGACCTTAGAAACAGTTCTTGAGAACCAAAGGTCTTCACATCTTATTCTAATCCTGTAGTATCTGAGACCTGTAAAACAAAGCAAAGCAGGTTTTTAGGTGGAGAAGATTACATTAGGCAAGTACTTCAATCACTATTATTTCAGAACCAAAGATCAGATGGTCTTACACATGGTCAGCTGAAGTCAACCCTGAGAAAGATGATACAGCTCTTCTGGCTGCAGCAATTTCTGCCTTTTTCAAGACAAACACATGTTTATTCACTAGACTAGACTGGTGTAGCAGGCTCAGTCACTATGCAGCCATAAAAATTAACCTGTGTTCTATGAAAGAAGAATACACAGAATGGAGAGACTGTATGTAGGGAAACAAGAAATTAAACCTGGCTATATGTCATGGTTCAAGCCCAGCTGGTACCAACCAGACCTCTGCTCACTCACCCCCTTATGCCCGCTGTGGGGCAGGAAACAGAAAATCCACCCAAAAGCTCCTTAGTAGAGACAAGGACAGGGAGGTTTGCATTCCCCAGTTAGATTTTTGTTAAGATTTAACTATTTATCAGTAGTTTGCTCATGATGTTCAGTTTCAGTTACTCCAGAAGTCCCCAGGTTTTTCTCAGAAAACGAGACTGTTACGGTTGTTAAGCTCTGTTGCATCAAGATCCTTATACATTGACTTGATAGATAAAAGAGGGCCTATATTGCAGCCTTCCCTGTCCACCATGGCCATGCTGCAGGCCCAGCCGGTACCAACCACAGCTTTGCTCTCTCACCTCCACCCACACTGTGGGGCAGGGAGGAGAAAATCCACCCAAAGGCTCCTTAATAGAGACAAGGACAGGGAGATTTGCATTCCCCAGTTACAGTAATGGCCAAACCAGACAGGTTGATCTTGGGAAGGAAAAAAGACCTGATTTAACCTACAAGGAGCAAGAGAAACCCTGTCCAGATCTGAATACCTTCTTCCCCCCATCCCTCCCCTCTCCCCACTCCCGGGTCACTTCACTGCCGCCTCCCCCTCAGGGCACAGGGGACACAGGGGGGTTCAGGCTCAGTTCCCCACACGGTGTTTCTGCCGCTCCTTCCTCCTCAGGGGAGGACTCCTCACATTCTTCCCCTGCTCCAAGGCGGGGTCCCTCTCACTGAGAGTCCTTCAGGAACCCCTGGGACATGAGTCCCTCCCGTGAGGTGCAGTCCCTCAGGAACTGCTCCAGCCCGGGCTGCCCACAGAGTCACGGCTGCTTCAGGAACAGTCACCTCCTCTGACACGGGCTCCTCCAGGGCTGCAGAGCCACATCTGCCCCTCTCTGCAATCCCCCACAGGCTGCTGCTTCACATCTGCCCACCCGTGACACTTCAGGGGCTACAGATCCACATTTACCCCACTGTGCTCCTTCAGGGACTGCTCCACCGTCTTCCTCCATGGGCTGCAGGGGCACAGCCGCCATCTCACCGCGGGCTCCGGGGAAACCTCTGCTCGGGCAGCTTTCCCCCTTCTTCCCCACTGACCTTGGTGCCTTTGCTCCGGCATTGCTCTCTCACTTTATACTCTACACATCTTTATTCTTGTATTTCTGCAGTTTTGTTTCCCCTTTCTTGAATATCTTACTCCCATTCAGCTTCCTGTATCTGCTTGGCCCTGGGCAGAACTGGAACCATGGGAGCTTCCAGATTCTCACAGGAGCCATCCCTGTGCCCCCCTCTGCTTCCAAAACACCACTGCACTAACCCAGAACACTAAATAACTTGGTAAATATAGCTAAGTAATTGACTCCCTACTAGAAAAGGGAACGGTAGTATAAAAAGTCAAGTCTCAAACCCTGGAATATCTAATTTGTGCCCAACAACATGCCAATCAGCAGACTGGTAATCAGGATGACATGTCACATTCAATCTGTGTTATCTTAGTTGCCCACGTACCAACTTGCTGGGTGTCTGCAAGCAGGTAAGCAGAACTATATGTAAATGAGAAGTACAGGACTTGCAGAGGAAAGAGGGCTTACAGTTCAGGTCTGGAGTTTGTTTGCAGAAATATACACTTATCCACTCCAAAACAGTTCAGGTCTGGAGTTTGTTTGCAGAAATATACACTTATCCACTCCAAAACATGTGATACGGCTTTCCTGAAGAAATTACATTCCTTTTACTTCCTCCTGTGTTGGAGTCCCATATATTTTCTTATTTCAAAGGAGTGTAGAAAAGTAAATCAGTCACCTTAGTTAAGAAAAGCAGATCAGTGCTTTTTTTGTCCAGGCGCTAAGGTAGGAACATCTGGGCCAGGATGCTTGCATGGGCAACACGTGTCCTTCAGGCTAGTGAGCTACATGTATTGCAGCAGGGAGCTGGAAGGAAAAGAGATTTCCTAATGTATACATAGGAAGCAGGTGGTGATCCCATTGAGGACAGCTGGTTATCAGCAGGTAGCCTTTCTTTTTTCTCTCCTCCACCTGGTTCTGAAGCTCAGGGCTGAGCTTGCAAGCTTGTTCCTGCTGTGATGCAGGGGAGGGGGGACCCACTGAACTCAGCCCCAGCTCTCTATACAGCAGTGTGCTGTTCCCAGCAGCAGTTCCCACTTTCCTGAGCTGGAGGAGAGTCAAAAGAAATCTCTTTTCTTTTCAGCTTGTAGTTTTCCAGAAAGGAAGTTTCATAAAAAGCAATTACTCGTGGAATTTCTTCCTTTAGCTGAGTAATTTACAGACAAATTACTAACTGAGGCACAGTCAGGATGCAGATACTGTACTAAATGGCTTCTACAAGGTGTTAAAGGGCCTAGCTAATAGCAGTTTGCAAGAATTCTTTTTTTCCTTCAGTAGAAAACAGTAATTCTTGTCCTGACTTTTATCAATGTTAGTAAGGTCTTTCAAAGCTGCACTCCAATTAGGGCAGCATTTCTGTGTCCTGCAGTAAGGTCTGTCTGGTGATTCACTTTTTACTTTTCCTGTGTGAGTCAGAGTGAAATTTTACATTCCTTAACCCTTTTACATTCACCAGTCAAGCTCAGAAATCCTTCCCTCTTGTGTTCCCACTGCAACAACTTCTACATGTTATCCTCTACAAAGACTGTTGACACGTGTTGTCTTTGCCTATTCTTTTTTAGATTATGATGATTACTTTCTTTATGTTATTATTATTCTTACTGAGGTTAGCACCTAGAAGCCCAGATAAAGGCTTGAACATGCTGAGTGCTGTACAAACAGGCAGAACATCATTGACCTGGAGGGCTGTCAGGATGAAAAGGCAGTAGAGATAAAAGGTGGTATAAGCAGCAGTGAAAAAGACATTTTTCACTGCAACGAAAAAGTCTGGCAGTAAAGCCAGGAATAGTGACCAAGCTTTCTAAATCCCCATGCATTACCCTTTCCCCTTGGTCTTCCTTTGGCTGATATGAATATTTCCTCCTTTAAGACTTGCCTCATGGAAGTAAACTATAAGAAGGAACTGTCAGAGCAACAAGGCAAAGATTACAGAATGAAACTGCCCCTTGAGAGAAATTTGAGCAGCTGTATAATGTAAATTGCAAGTTCTAGCCTGCAACATCTGTTTTCATGTCCTGATTTCTCCAGAGAATTTTGAGATTTTTATATCTCTGTTACAGTTGTCTTCATACACTGCATTGTGGCCCTCTGGTAGAGTCATACCCATGTTTTCTCTTAGGCTGGTCTGCTGTTTAAATTAAATAACACAGAGGAATATAACTCAGCTCCAATCATTGCTCAATTGGTGCTCCATATCCCCATCCCTCTATTGACTGTAGGTGAACACTAACATGTAGGGGAATGATAATAGGTAAAGGGTCCAGAACTTATTCCCATTGAGAAGAGCAGGCTTAGTTTCCCTAACATAAGTTTTCATTTGAAGCAATCAACCTTTCACTATGAGGAGTATGTATTTTTTAACACAGTCATCTTGTAGCTGTTCTCTTACTTGTGTTTCCTTTGTATTCCTGTAACCACTCTGTTTGGCAGATGAAAAAATATTAGGACATGTGGGTCCTTTCCAGACAGCTGGAAACAGCCAGACTCCCCTGTCATGGACATCTCTGCATATAGAAGGCTGGATCACTACAACAGACTGGACTTTTTCTAAAGAGGTGGATGAAAAACTTACAGTAGCATAAAAGGCAGTGTAAAAAGAAAACATCCCTTCAGTTAGAGGTGATCAGAGGAAAAAACCTGAAGAGCAAGAGGTCTTACAGTAATTTAAACAAGATAATTAGTTTAAGAAATTGGCCAATGTGCCTGGAAATATCCATGCCCACACAAATGTGTGGCTTTCCCAAGGCTTCCATACAGTCACAGGAAGAGAGAAGAACTTTTGCTTTCCATAAATGGTAGAGTGCTTCACATAGGACACATCCATATGCCATGGCCTGCCTTCCCATCAGAACTGGGAACATGGAAGTAGTGACAGTGAAGATTCTTCTTTAGTGTATTGTAGCTATGTGAGGTTTGCTCTTATATTTTCTCAATTCCAGTCCTTTTTGTTAACCCTTGCCTCATTCTTCAGCTTCCAAGATGAATACCAGCACTAGTGGTAACAAAAAGAAAAAAAAAAATCCTCGTTCTTGTTCTGATATATACTTCCATATATTTTTACTTCTGTGCACAAAAAGCTTGTTACAATATACATGTCTTTAAGCATGCATTTTATCAAGAATGAAATATAGCCATCAGCTCCTTCTTGGAAACTGGATTCAATGCCCCACTCCCTTGAACATGCAAGAAAGTTTTGTTCATGTATCCTTTAAGAAACATTCCCTTTTCTCAGAGGATCTGGTCGTTACTACTGTCAATATCTATAGTTTACTGAATTCTGGCTACTATCGGATATACCTGGATCTTTTTAAGAGTTGTATGGACACACTTATGATTAAATCTGTAGAAAGAATCAGTGAATATAACCAAATACTGATTATATTCAATCAGTGAATATAACCAAACTGGTTATATCAGTAAATATAACCAAATAACCGAATACCAAATACCTACTACAAAAGTAGTAGGGAGAGTGTAGCCTGCACCACTTTTTGGCAGCAGTTGCATTTATTTTATGAGATTATCCACAGCAGCTCAGCAGTTTCAAGATGAATAGCATGGTTGCATCTGGAGGACAATATATAAACATATTCTGAACCATACCTGTCTGTGGAGAGGGGAATTTTGTCAGAAAATTAGCAATAAATCTCAGGAACAAACTCAGTCCTTGTTTTGTTTTATAACAAGAGCTGCAAACACCTGCACATCAGAGGCCGGGACTGAATTTTCTTATGGAAAAAAACCCCAAACAGCTAACTAGAAATAAAAACAGAATTGCCATTTTTTTCTTATTCAAAAACTCTCAGACAAATCACCAGAAGTATAAAATAATAGTGTGTGGAACACAGTGCCTGGAACATTGACAGCAAAGTCAATCCCTGGATTTAAGTTCTTCAACACACCACACTGTAGGTTTTCAAGAGTTTCCTCTTTTGCCCATGTGCCTTTCAAACACCACCTTGTTTAGAGACACAGGAATCACATATATTCATTATAATTAAAGATCTGAAGGGTGAAATCCAAGGACGGCTTGGAAGCTACAACTGCTTTGAAAGGAGCTGTGATTTCACCCTGCCAGGGGAGTAAAAAGAAGGAAGCATGGCTTGTTTAGTGACACTGAGTAATCAGTGCTTGCTCTTCATCACATCTCTAGATGAGCTTGTGGTGGTCCTGTGCTCTTTGGAAAGTGTCTTCCAATGCTGACAATGTGTGATGCTTGCCCTCAAAACTACGCATCCTGTGGCCAACCAGCAAAGAGCTGAGCAGCACTGCTCTTGCTAGTGGCACTTTCCTACTAACACTGCAGGTGTCACTGTAAAATAGAAAATCTGCACTTAACAGAATCTGTTCTGATGACTTTGCAGGGAGATGTACACAAGTGGGGTTTATGAGAAAATATTTGTCATCTGATGATAGATTAGAAGCTATCCTCTAGTCTAATACTGCTGCTTGGATTGTATTTGGTGATGAGGATTCTCGCAGGAAGAGCAAAATATTCATGCTAGAAAAGCAGATCGTTCCCTCTCCTGTGATGTTACCATTTCTGAGAGAAATTCATTGCATTCCTGGGCTGCAAAGCCAAAGTGTTGCTTTGTGCATGTGTAGTGGAGTGGTGATCATAGACATTTGAATTCAGATTCTGTGGAATTCTACTTCATGTCCAGCAACTAGCAAGTGGAATAACTCATTAAAATTACAAGGTATTAGATGGTGGTGCTGCATCTTTAAATACCAATTTTCCTCTCTCTTCTTAATTTTCCATCTTTCTTTAAGGAAGTTCTAAGAATCCATTAAAGCAATTCTGATTAAGCACTTGAAGACAGGTCAAGGAGGGAGGCCTGATTTCCAAAGATGCTAAGTGTCCCTGATCTCCTGTAGAGAATGTAGGTTGCTACAGACATCTAGACACATTAAATAAAATGTAAAAGTGTTGGCCCACAAGTAAAGTTCTGTACTTGTGGCAGGGAGAAGAGCTAGCACAAAGCACTGCACAGAAAGCTTTTTCCCTTTGACTAAATCCCGCTTCTTCACTGCATCCAGATCTCTGGAAACAAATCTAAACTGTACAGTGGAGGCTGCCTTTGCTGCAGAGTAATTTCCTAGAACAAAGGATAGGCTGCTGTCTGGTTTTAGGCACCTGTGAGCTCCTCAAAACCACTTCTTCTCTCTCAGACATTTAAATTTTTAGCAGACCATTTCCAAGCTGCCTTTTCTGTTCTGAGACTGTGCCTGCCATTTCTGTGTGCAGCGATTTTTGTCTGACAGCCAAGTCTTTAAACAGGAGGGAAAACTCAAAACCATTAATTATTACTCTCTGATGCACACTTTAAATTGTGAGCTGCTGAGCCAAGTCTGACCTTCTAGCAAGCAAAAGATGATACTAGGGACCTCTGCCAGGTGCTGAAGCACAGCGCAGGAGCCCAGCTTTTGCTGGCTGCCAGGTCAGATGGATATAAACAGGTCTAAAGACAGACATAAGGTGGCAGGCATGTTACAGGGTATATGTACCTGATCTGAGGCAGGTGTTTTCACACGCCAGTAGATGGTGATCTTGTCATTAAATGTCAGCACTCACACAGATAACTCCAAAGGTATCTTCTTCACCTGGTGCTCTGGTAGCAAGGTGACCCCGACTGACTGCACTCAGCAAGGGAGAAGCCAGTCAGCCTTCCCAGCTGACTCACTGGGATTACGTGCCACTTCTGCCACTTCTGTTGCAGCGGTGTTGTGAGGATGAATGGTTTCAGGATGCTTGCCCAAGAAGGTTTTAAGTAAGGTGAAGCTTGTCAGGTGTGCCCAGAGTATTTTCACTGCAGTGCTTGAGGCTTTACTAGCTCTGTGGCCAAGCCATCTCTTCACAGTTACAACTAATGCGTGGTTGAGCCTGGGTGGAACAGCATCTCTGTTCTGTCTCTCAGAGAAGCCTTTTTAAATATAATGGTCCATCAATAATGGTTTTATTAATTTCATGGCTGATCTTCACGGAAAGTTCATCAGTCAGGCCTAAGTGAAAATGGAGAACTCTATTTAGCTTCCCAAAAGGCTGACCTAGAGCAGTAGGTCCTTTGATATGGAAAGGCAGGAGCTGTTATGGACATGTGATGGGATAGGCTTCTTCTATTTTTCCACATTTCTTTTATGTAAAAACAATAAGGTTTCCTTACCTAATTTAGTAATTCTCAGACCAAGCTGAGCTAAAGCTGGTGAATGAGCAATTTGATTCCCTCTTGCTCTTCCTAAGCATTTTGTATCCTCACAGAAAACAAAATTTTGCATACAGTGAAGTAGTTTCCCACCACAGACTAGGAGTGATATGTGGTCAGAACACTGATGATTTAAGTTGAGATTTTCAAGAGTGGGTGGCTGTGCTGCCTATTTACTGAACTGTGTAGAGCAGTTGAAAACAAGAAAAGGAATATATAAGAAAAAAATTCTTAAATTTTTTTTGTGTCTCTCTCAATCAGCTTGAGGTGCAAGTCAGGCCAAGTTGCCTGATCAATACAGAAGAGAGGATAAAGCTGCAGTCTTCTCCTTGATATGTGGAAATGCACACTTCCCTGAAGTCAATTAGGGACTGGAGCCTCTTGAGAAATGGTGCTGTAAAAAGAGGATCATTAATATCAGCTGCTTTCCTGCTGTCAGGAGGTACTCACAGCATTTCAAATTGATTTTTTTTTTTTTTTTCCTGTTCTTCCTTATTGCGTAAACACTCATAGTAAGGAGCACTCTCTTGGTAATCACTCTCAGAGGAAAGAGAAGAGCTGATGATGAACTCGTGATGAATTAAAAAAATAGAATTGCAGTGAAAAAGACTATGCAGGAATGACCAGGCTTTGCTCTCTGGATCTTACACATTTCTTGGATAGTGCCTCTGAGCGTTCAGCCCATAGAACTGCTGCTAGCACTTTGAAAAAATTAATCATGGAGTATGCCTCTGAACTGTCTCAAAGGCACACTGTTGTAACACATTTTTCAAATGGATGTAGTGAAGCATGAAGTTGAGGATTACAAACCTGTCCCTGTGAGGCATTTTGAAGTTTCCTTAATCATATCACAGCTGGACCACATGAGATAAAGGTGGAGCTGAGTAAATATATGTCTGATGAAAGACATTTTAAAAAGCTTTTGGAGCCTCTTTTAAGACTGATGCAAGTTCCAGAAAATGTAACCTTTGCAAATGACATAAAACACTTTTCGTGTTGCTAATATTTTAGAGACATATATTAGAATTAGTATTAGCATTAGCATATTAGTGTATATTGGGCCATATCAGATATCCTGTAGTGACCAAGATCCTAGCTGCCTAGGGAAGCAATATGTTAATGCCTGTCTTTAGTAAAACCTGCAAAGATTTTTTTGCCATAATACCAAAATCTCCATGCTTTCAATTTCTTAGGTTGGGCAGTGATTATTCACAGGTGTTTAGCCCATTCTTAGCTTCTGCAGCCTAAACTCTGTACTCCAGTAAAATCTGCACCACTGGAGTTCCACCACTGAACTGCTCAGCACTCAGAACACCAAGGATGCCAAGACACTGTGTTATGGGAGTAATTTCTCTCCCTTGTCAGCAGTGTGTGAGGATAACCAACAGGGTGTGTGCAGGATCTGGAAAGAACACACCTACAAACCTGCAGGAAGAGAGACAACACGCAGCCAAAGTGTACTGTGCCAATACTTAAATAATATTTCTGTGCAGGAAAAGAGTTCTCTCCTGGAATTTCATGTGATTATTTTGCTATGACCAGGAACGCTGAAAGCTATTGTTGCTGGTTTTCCACACTTCAAAGAAAATGGTTGACCTAGGCAGATTTTTTGCCTTTGACTTGTCCTGACTAGTATTCTAGTTAAAAGACAGGTTCTGAGAGAACAAAAACAATACATACTGATTTTATTATAATTCCTGTGCAGGGATACCTCTTACTACTGGTGTGCATAAAGCATGGCATATCAAATACTGTAAACATCTAATATAATAGTATACTCCCTTTACTTCTGCATTGCTGGACAAGTGGATAGATTGTTTTATTTTTAATGATGTGCCAGTTCTAGATACTACAGCAAGCATTTTTTTATTACTTTGATTCATATTTAACTTGTCTTAAGTGGCATATTCTTATAGGCCTGTAAATGCAATGCTTTTTGTGGACTTTTATTTCATTGCTTTTATTACTATATTACTATTCTTACTTAGTTTGGAACCTGGAAGCTCAGATGGATATATGTTACAACAATTCATTAGATTTTTTTTTTTTTACTTGCAGCATTAGAAGTCAATCATAATTTGCATGTCTTACCATGTTGAAGTAATGAATGTAAAACTGGATGTTAAATGTGAGTATATATTCTATGCAATTACCTTCAGGTCACAAACTTCAAAATTAGTTATTTTCACCATATATGTGAGGCTTTCAATGTCCTGAAATGATGGCCTTGGTCCCTAACCAGGGTTTTGGAACAAGAAAATACATTCCAGGAGCATAAGGTAAGTAGCTCTTTTGTACTCTTGAGTTACTTTTGATTCCTGTGGTTCAACAAGAATTAACAGGCTCTCCAAATGCAATGTTAGGAAATTCCTGTAGTCAAAGAAAGGTTATTATCTAATTCCATCTCAGCCTCTTTTCTAACAAGAGCTAGGGAAAAATCCATGAAAGGAATACATAAAATCCAGAAATTGTGGATGACAGATATTCTTATGTGGTCATACTAGAATTATTTATTGATAAAGTGGGCTTGAAAGCAAGAAAAAGGAGGAAGAGAATAGGGTGCAGTTTAAGAGCTCTCAAGTGGCTTAAATAATTTCATGAATGAGAAGTGAAAGCTCATGCTTTTCTTTTTGGTAAGCTCAACAGCTCCTAGCCCATTTGGAAAACCTGTATCTATTAAAAATGTCAGTAGGAAGCTGCTCCTATTTCATCTGAGACAGCCACGACTTCAGTACTGCACTCATCCATGAACACCTGCAATGCTGTGGAAAGAGGCACAAAACTCGAGAAAGGTTTTCTTTGCCATCAGTTCAGAGAAAAAAAACTCCTGTTATCTGGGAATACATCTAGGGCTGCTTCCTGAACACAGATCAACCCTCTGCATCTTAGTGTGCTGTAGGGCCATCTGGCTAAAATCCAATTCCTTTGACTTCTCTTGAATGAATGCCCTTAATTTTCAATGTTCTTTCACAGAATTAGGGACTGTTACTCTCTGCACAGCAGAATGCTGCTGCCTCCACCCCTAATCCTGCAAATACCTAAATGCATGCTTACAGTCATTAATGTATGTGCTTTGCTGCAGTGCTCAGCAGTTTTCAGGTCCCTTATCTGGAGGGAAAGAGTTTTCAAATATTCCACGAGAACTGCAGAAAGGAAAATTCTTCCAAGCAGACCAACACAGAGGAAAATGTTTTCTTGTGCTTGTTTGCTCGGGCAGAAAGGGAACAGAGTAAAAAGACAGTAAATCTTTATACTAGATAGAAATGCTAAAGAAATCTGATTACAATGTCTCTAATACAATACACATAGAGCAGATGAAGCAAAATGGGTATTTTTTTTTTTACTGTGCATTTTTTTCTATTGCAGATTAAATATCTGTACTTGAGTCTCTGTCCCAGGTATACTATAAATACCTGTATCAACATTGCAATGCACACCCCGGTTACATCAAAAATAATTTTTGTTTGCTTACTATTTTAAAAAGGGCTTCAGGGCATGGTGTGGCAGTGTCCTGCAGCTCTGGGTGAGCCAGTGAGGGTGTCCCACAGATGGCAGCCAGGTTTGGCTGCTCATTCCCATTACCAACATGGCTATAAGCTAGCAGTAAAAATAGCCTGAGGTGGCTCACACAGATCCTGTGAAATTGTCATTCAACCTGTAGTATAAGGCATCTGTTTTAACTGCAAGATCACAATTCACTGGGAGGGAGGGGGGTGCCAAATATTTCAGGGCTGTTAAGAAATGGCTCGGAGAGGGACCTGGGAGTCTGGATTGACAGGAAGCTGAACAGGAGCCAGCAGTGTGCCCAGGTGGCCAAGAAGGCCAATGGCATCCTGGCCTGGATGAGGAACAGGGTGGCCAGCAGGTCCAGGGAAGTGATTCTGCCCCTGTACTCAGCCCTGGTGAGGCCACAGCTCGAGTCCTGTGTCCAGTTCTGGGCCCCTCAGTTCAGGAAGGAGATTGAGGTCCTGGAGCAGGTCCAAAGGAGGGCAACCAGGCTGGTGAAGGGATCCAGCACAAGTCCTGTGAGGAGAGGCTGAGGGAGCTGGGGGTGTTCAGCCTGGAGAAGAGGAGGCTCAGGGGAGACCTCATCACTCTCTACAACTCCCTGAAAGGAGGCTGGAGCCAGGGGGGGGTTGGGCTCTTTTCCCAGGCAACTATCAGCAAGACAAGAGGGCATGGTCTCAAGTTGTGCCAGGGGAGGTTTAGGTTGGATATTAGAAAGAATTTCTTCACGGAGAGGGTGATCAGACATGGGAATGGGCTGCCCAGGGAAGTAGTGGATTCTCCATCCCCGGAGATATTTAAAAAGAGCCTGGATGTGGCACTCAGTGCCACGGTCTGGTAACCACAGCGGTAGTGGATCAAGGGTTGGACTTGATGATCTCTGAGGTCCCTTCCAACCCAGCAGATTCTATGATTCTATGACTTGTCAGTCAGAGGTTTATGGTTGGACTCAGTGATCTTAAAGGTCTTTTCCAACCTAAGTGATTCTTTGATCTTAGCAAGTGACCTGTACCAAATGTCACCCTGGCAGCATTTCATAGGCAGGGTTCCCCTGAGCTGTAAGGAAATGCTGAGCCCTTCAGACATCTCACATTGCTAACTGGAGATGGACCTTGAGGTTGAACACCAGTCCATTCCCCCTTTCCATTGACTGCAAACTATTTAACTTTTTAAACTCTTCATCCTATTAGATGTTTCTAGAACAACCCCAGGAACTGCCACAGAAGATGCACTCTTAAACACCCAGGCAATAAACCTATGGAAAATGTATACCAGCATCTCTGATTTCTACTGCACAGCTCTAGATTCAAAAAACTATTCCTCTTTCATCAGACACTTGCAAAGATGAGGGTAGAGACAAGTATTTCTTCACCTATATACAGGAAAGTAGAACAGAAAAGTAGCAAGGAGAACAGCAGGAAGATGAACATGTTGCACTATCCCACCTTTCTGTAGTTTTAGGTGCTGGAGAGTGGGATGGCTAAAGATGTCACTGATGGCTAATGGACTTTCAAAAGGCTGTATCAAATACTTAACACTTTTTAGTCTTCCTAGATACAGCTTGTCTCTTTGAAGGGTATATGGCTCAATTCAGCCCTGGTGTAATTACAGCGGCTTCAGCGAGGTTGCAACCTCCTTGCAGTCAGGCTGAAATTGTTCAATTGTTCCACGTTTCCTTTTTCCTGACCAGCTGTATCTCCATTGTCCTGGCTTTTAACTCTTGTGCCAAACCTCCGATTGCTGCATAAAGAGCTTTTGTTGTTCATTTGCAAGGAGTGACCTTCCTTCTCCCTTGCCATGAGTCCCTACATGGAAGTATAATTTTTTACAGCTGAGTGACTTCCAATACACAGGCAGAAGCAGAGCAAAAACCTTAGCATTGCTGTTAAAGCTGCTCTCTATAAACAATTACTTGTCTTAATAGGCATTAATAGAAGAACTAAGCCATTACTGAAAGAAACTAAAACCACTGCAAAGCCTGTGATTTCCTCCTGCAGATAGAGCTGTGGAGCTCCTGACTAAGTCAAGCGCTCTTCACCAAGGAGGTTGCCAACAGTATGAGAGCGCAGCAACAAGCTATGATAGTATTCATGAGAGGAAAACCTGTTTGATTGATTGGCTGGGTTTTTTCATCTTTCTTTGGTTAATTATGAAGATCATGAATAGATGCTGCCTTAAAGACAACACGTGCTGTAAGCATTTTGGTGGCTTGTTAGCAATAGAAAGTTTACCTTAGGCTTCAGATAAAGGAAAAATGTTTAGGATGTGCAGAACACTGGAACAAATCAGGATCACAGAATGTTAGGGGTTGAAAAGGACCTCAAGAGATCATAGAGTCCAACCCCCCTGCCAGGAAAAGCTAGGTAGTAATTGTTATTTGGTGAATTTTAATGCACAGGCAGTTCATTAGGAGCAGTAACAATACAGAACCAACTATCCAACTATTCAGAGATGCACCAACATAATCAGATTAAATGCAACCTTGTGAACTGCTAATGAGATTACATTGCAGTGAGCTAATCAACGCAATATTGTGATTACATGGAGTTAAAATAGATTATTAGAATAGAAACAAGGCCAGCCATTTAGGTGGAATTAATAGTCTGTCTTTTCTCATTTTTGTGTTTCTTAAAATTCAAGCCAACTGGTAATAGGTTTACAAAATCTTTCCTGTGTTAAGTTCTCTCTGTTCATTTGCCATTCACTAGGATATCTTGGTTAAGCCAAGTGAAGGGATTAGGAGAAATCTCATGTGTTGTAATGTGTGAAGAAGTGACAAGATGTCTGATTTTGCTAAGGGGCAGCATTCATACAAAGCTGCTAATAACTGAGTAGCTCAGGCTGAGCTCATTAAATGCTGAGTTTTGGACCCTAACAATGCATTCAACATGATGTTCTGAAGATAGTGCTGGCCTGTTCTGTCTTCAAAGTCCCCTCTGTCTCACCTGCCATGAGACAGAGGCTGCTCACCTTTCTCAGATTCTACATGGAGCTCAAAAAGTGGCTCTGAGCTTAAGTTTTTGTGGCTTGACATTTGTTCTGGACTCAAAGATTGCTACTGCCCTGCTTGTTTTCTCTGGAGAGCATGCATGTGACTAGTCATGGCTTTTTCACCTACCATAGGTGCAGAACTTTACCAGTCATACAGACTACCTCCTTCAGGAGCACCTGTGTATGCTGAACACCTGGAATAGGCAAATACAGTCCATATGATGCTGTATCAAACTGACTAATAATTGTAAGATTATGTGGTAGAAGTTCATCTGCATAACCTTGAATGTCCACAGAGATCAGCCCCAAACCTGCTCTGTTACCTTCTGCAGCCAGCTGTCTTCTGACTACTCATTGCCCTTTGGGCAGCTTTTTACCTTGTTTTATATTTTTTCTGTTAAATCATGTGTCCCACAGTTTAAATAGTAATTCTTTGTAGTGACATGAAATCAAATACAGTGCCTAAGTGTTAGTACATGAAAACTATTCTACTTTGTCTAGAAAAAATTCTTATGAATCTAGAGGTTAGCTTGCTTCAGTCTGCCATCTACTGCTCAGTGGTTCTAATTTCCTCTGTTAAGTTTCAGAATTCTGTGTGTCCTTAAGTCAGATGACATAATGCAGTTTGCACAATTCATTTTTTTTTTTAGCTATATCAGAAAATTATTAACTTGTTATTCAATGGTCATGGTGCTTATGGCACCTCAATTTTGTGCTATTTAAATAAATAAAAAAGCCTATGACATCCTGAACCAGAGGTCTGAGATGGAAAATATCCTTTTTCTTTGGTCCTTTTTAAACCTTAGGATCTTTTCCCGTGTGTTTTTTTTAACCTTTAGAATCATCTCCTTTATCTAGTTTCAGTGTTCAGCTATTTATTTCTGTAGGCCACAGTAGCTTCTGCTGCAGTCTTCATTGACAACTGAAGTAAACTCTGCTGAATTTAATCCCGTTCATCTCTACAAAGCTGTCCCATTTCTTTTTTTTTTTTTTTTTTGGTCCACAAGATTTTGTTCTAATTTCCTTTGCATGGCCAAAACCTGCCTGAGCAGCAGCAATTTTTACTTTATCGTTATTCTGTAGTCTCCTAATATCTTTTTTAATATCCCTTCACTGCAAGCTTTACAGTCCTTTTTACTAAAATAAAAAACTAATAGAATACTATTACTAAATTTGAATATATAAAGAGACTAAGCAGATAAATACAATTGAAAGAAACTATAAATGCTATTTGCAAGTAGATCAGTGTGAAATGCTTGCTGTCATTAGCCTGATTTTCTCCATAATGCCAAATCTCCTTCCAGCTGGAAGTCCATGTTAGGAATCCTCTCCCTGTCTACAGATGACCAAAGGTTTTATAACTGTTCCCCAAAGCAGCATGGCTGGTATGGCTTTCTTTGCTCTGCTTGACATTTGTTTAAATGTATGGGAGTTGCTGGATTTCCTGGAAAATTACATAAATTCAGTAAATACTATGAGCAAAACACACTTTTCCATCTATACCCAGAGAGCAGCTTCGTGGTGGAATAAAGCACCAGCTGTGAGAGGCATATTCAGATCATCTGGTGAACTCTCTGTAATAACTGCAGAGGAAAATAGCACATTTACAAAAAATAATGGTGTTAAATTGATGCTGTCTGAAGAGCTACAAAAGATCTGACAAAGGGTGGCTAAGCTATTGCAATGTGCTTTTTCTTTGCTTTTTATCTGTTCAAAATGTAAATTGCACTTTATCAGTTTTATATTTGTCACATACCTTTTGCTTGGGAATATAATTTTTTTAAGAGGTAGCAAACTTCTGTGTTAAAAACAGAAATTTAATTTCCTTAGCTGAACTGAGATATTTATTCACATAATAATTCATTTGGATTTATTCACATCTGATGCTGAGCAAATTTATTTTTTTGCTTGATCAAGCATTTTAGACAGTTTTGGTGTCTGTTTAAAGATTATGTACTTTTCTTTTCTTTTTTTTTTTTTTTTTTCTTAGGATTTTCCCCAAGCTATTATTTTAATCCTAGAATAGCCTTCGTGCCCTTTATTGCTTAATCAAAATACATTAAAAGAGGAAGTTGTTTGGGATTTCTTGCATTCTATTCTGTTTCTCAAGCAACAATGAACACTCCAGGGAAATCCCTTCTGCTGACCCAACTGCATCTAATGATATGAAGAATAGTTTATCCACCAATGAATGCTTTCACTGTTGTTTTTTTTTTTTTTTTAGATTACCACGAAATCAAGTTTAGAAGGTTTACCTGAGCTTGTCAGCTGCACATGGCTTCATACTACTCTGCCCCAGGCTGCATTTTTGTTTCCTTTTCTCCTCTACTCCTTTTTCTTTGAAATTACCCCTCTACTCCTCTATCTCTGCTCAGCTGTTGATTTTTTTCTCAGTATTTTACCTTTATTTTTGCCTAATGTTTTACATACCTGCAGGCAACTTAAGAGAAGAAACTTAAAGTATTTACACTTTAAAGAAAGCTAGAGGAGGGTAGGATTTTTTACCAGGAACATTGTAGAATGGTAGCTACAGCAAACAGAGAATGCTGTTTAAATTACTGGACTGTAGAACAGCAGAACAAAGGGGTACCAGCCACTCAGCAAGGCATTTTGTCTGGGTTTGAGGCTTCAAGGCTGGAACTGAGCTTCCAGAAGAGTAATCTGGCAGGATCATGAAGATAAATTGCTCTTTTCAAAGAGGGCATAATACCACTCCAGAAAAAAAATAAAAATGTTTTGGCATGGACAGTTGTAACATCAAGTGACAGGAGGTCCTCTCCAGATTAATAAGCTTGCATTACTAGTTGCCTGGCCCCTCTTTCTCTGCTGGAATTTCTGCTGAGTCTACATGAAAACACATGCATTCAGACAGTAAAGCAAAAAAAAACCCCCAAAAGCCTGTGCCTTGCTTGCATTTATCTTTGCATCCTCAGACTGACCTCCATCCACTAGTGACAGAACTTGCCACATGCAAAGTGGAACTGGTCACATCTGTCCAAGTGTAGCAACGCTTCATTTTCCTTAGGTTTCCTTAAAAAACATAAAAAAGTGCATGAATTAAATTACTAGAACAAACTTGTTGAGTACCTGTCTCTTTTTGTGAGCTGCTTCTCTTCTGTTCTGCATCCATCAGCCCAGCACTTCTCTGGCTTCTTTCCTGTCACACATATAATGTAAATTAGAAAGCCTTTGAAAAGTCCCTACATATGGAAATACACCCTCCCCCGAGATGGTCCAGAGGAGGAAAGAGCCCTTGTCTCTCTACACTACCAACTGTTTCATCCACTGGTTGAATACATATTTAATGTTCTGTTAAAGAAATTTTACCTTTGGAATTTTGCAGATCTCCTAAACAGGTAATTTTGAAGATGACCAAAAGTCATATTTAATTTGGTGATTGGAAGAATCTGTCCCCTGTGTCAAAACAGGTGCTGAAACAAATTTGATTTGAGCATTTGCTTTTTACTGAGTATATATGTGTGGGGAGAATGCTAAATCCCACCTTATATTTAGATATGAATGCTTTTATGTGTTCAGACAAACTATAAATTCTCTAGGTAAGGTAAAAGTAATTTCTCTTGAACTTGAATAATAACATTAATCTTTGCTAGTCAGTTCCTCAGGATACAGCTCAAGGTTATTTTTATCAATAATGCATAATTAGTGTACTTCTACCTATTGTTTCATCTTCTTTATACCTGCTCTATTTTCCACTGGTCACACTGACTATCAGCTGCCACACAAATTACCACAGTTCAACTGTGGTGGGTGAGGATAAGTTGTGTAACTCTGTCAGCTCTGATCATATTTTGCACTTGACAATGGTAGCTAATGAGTACTGGCCTCCTAAGTCCTGTTCATTGGAATAAATTATGCAGTCCTGTGCTTTCAGGCTGTTTTTTGTTAAAGCCTTTCTGACATGCTTCCCACACAAAAGATTTTGCTGCTTTTCTTAAAGCTGGTAGGTTTCTTCAAAGTTAGAACAACCTTGATATTTCCTGCTACAATTACACTCCCCAAAGGCAACGCTTTCCTTTGAATGATTTGTTGTGATTTCTTCGGGGATTTTACAAGGTCCTCTTCATCCCAGACTGCTTTAAATGTCTACAGCCTGCCTGGCCTCACCACTGCTTGTACTACAGAACTTGCTCAGCTGCTGCTGAGGGATGCTGCTTCTCCTTCTGCAGTTTTTAGCTGTTTCACATCCTCCACACCTTTGGCAGCTTTTCTCCAGAGATCTACTGCATCTTGCTAACCACCAGATTAGACAGGCCTCAGTTAATGTTGGTCATTTTTGCATGGTTCATTGCCAGTACTGGATTTATTACAAAATAGTTCAGGTTAACTTCAGCAGAAAGCTTTGGTTCTGGTCACAAAGTCATAAAGTAAACCTGGCAAGCAGTGGGGTTTTCCTTCTGTATTGATAATCTCCCAGGTCAGACAGATGAGGTGACTATCATCCATTTAGGGTAACACTAAGAGCTGTCTGCATACATGCATTATGAGGTCTAAGCAAGATAAATTCCCTGTTAATTTAAAGGAAGCAATCAGCTTTTATCCAAAGAGTACATTTGAGATAAAAATGCTTCTAGCAGATAGACGTAAGCACACTCGGATTTACATTTTCTTGCAAATATTTCACAAAATCTTTGCCATCAGAGCAGCTCAATGGCCATGTCTCATGCAATGAGGAACCATCCCTATAATCCTGTCCTAACATATTTGAGTAGGAGAAGTGAGTCATTTTTTCATGGCCAGTTGCCCAAAAGCAAATGACAGCTCTGTCTCACCCACTCCCATTTCAGCTGCACTGGTTCCCAAAGCTGAGCCTCACAAGCATCCCATTTGTCTTTACATTGTTAAGCTGACAAAGCCTTTCATACAACCAACAGTGTTCAGAGACAGTGTGTCACCCCATTTGATTGTTTTCTCCCAAACTTTACTCAAGGTTACATCCCAAAGTAACTCTCTAGATAGGGGAAACTTTCCAAAGATTAAATTCCCTAGAAGGATCAACAGTCTGAGGTGCCCTTTCCAAAGGAGAGGGAATCAAGCTGGGCTGTGCAGTGGCTTGAACATTTTTAGATGACTGTCCTTTGGCTGTACTTCAGAGGACTTTCAGCCTACCTTGGCAAGCACAGACGCTGAAAGAGGCATCCCTGCCCTTCTTCCCAATCTTTTCTTTCAACACTCCTTTCTTGTGCTAGCACAAGCTTTATTATGAATATACTGAGGTACTGAGCAAGCTGAAAAAATAAACCTCTTCACTGCTTTCAGCTAGGCTGGGGTTTTTTAGCTCCTCAAGTCTGATTTGGACAAATAATTGCCTGACTGCACAAATACTTGTGGTAGTCCAATGGTGTGGCAGGTTTGAAGCCAGAGAAAATACACTCTCCTACTGTGCTAATCTGTGCAGGCATTTTAAGGCCAGATGATCTACCAATTACCCTCTGTCAGCAATGCTGTTTCTCCAAATGAGGGTTGCAGTTGCAGCTCTAAGCCCTGTGCCACACCATGGCAGTCATGCAATAACATACATTCAGTCTTTGCAAAAGAAAACTACTGCAAATAAATGATCTGACAACAGGAAAATAGTGAGAGTCATTGGTCTATACATAGCTCACTTCACTTCTCATTAACAACACTTTCACTTCCCATTAAGTTTGGATTTTTTAAAATGTATATAATTTTGCAGAATAGCCCTGATTGCTTTTTCTGCAGGCCTCCTGATCTTGAAATTTTGCCTAGTAGGAGCCATCGTTAGAAGACAGTTAAAAAAAGAAAAGGGACTTCCTAACCTCACTCCTGAATAGCTATTGTTTTCTGGCTTTGATATAACTTTTCCATGCCTTGGTGTTCCAGCAGTGAGTTCTTAAGTAGAGTTATGTCGTGGAGGAAAAAAAAAAAAAAAAAAAAAAAAAAAAAAAGGCAACACAGAGCACAGCAAGGCAAACCATCTGGAGAGTGGTTCTACCCAAGCAACATGATATCCCTGCCATTTGACTTTAAAGTTCCTCAAGACTAGGCAACCAAGCAGCCAAACCACCTGAAAATGACAGGCTGCAGCTATGGTTAGGAACAGAAAGTGCCTTTCTGTGTGAAATCACCATATCTTCTGCTAGAGGAGGAGGGAGGTGTATGCACAGATGCTTCAGTCACAGCTGGAGTGTCAGTAAAACCAAGAAATGGGAAGGGCATTGGTTAGAGGGGAACCCCAGTAAAGGTTTCAGATTAGAATCTCCTCCTTCTTTTAGGGACCTGACCTTTATGCTGTCTTAGTGCAAAACCAAGATGGTACTGGGTAGTACAAAATGTATATAGGAATATACATCAGGAATATAACAGCAGCTGCTTATAACCTTGCAAGCTTCAGCTGAATTAAGGGGAGGACATGTAGTTTTGCTGAGTCTCATGAGCAACTATTTAAATGAATTAACTTGCTGAACAAACTACATGCACAATGTTTATCTTTTTTACTTAATGATTGGCTTGAACTACTAAACCATTTTTAATGTCTGGAGACAGATCTTCAGAAAAATGCCACAGAGCCAGAAAGCTGTGCTGTGCTGGTGACCTTCACCTGGCTCCCTGGAGCCCTCCTGAGCCTGCACTCATCTATTCACTTGGCAAATTCACTCTTCATCATGGACAGAGTTCATCCCACTCACCTTTAGTCACCAAGGTATCTTAGAGAAGACATTTTTATTGGTTTCTTCAGAAGGAAGAAAAAACCTAGTCTCCAAATAGTTCTAAAAACTCAGATTGTAAACAGATATACAGAACATCGTCTGCAAATTCTTAAAGCTCTACTGTTTAGCAGAGGCTGTTTCGTAGTTCTGCTTCTTTAAAATGTAATACTCCAGTTAGATATCAGTCAAAATGTGTCTGTGTCCAGCATATATTGAATGCTTTCAATAGAGCCCTTAAGACTTGTAAGTTATGAGAAGAAATATAATGTTGCTTTCTATTACTTTTACATATACTATTGAGTTCACTAACTGCTACTAAAATAATGCAGAACTTGCAAAATGAAGCAATACATGTGGGAATTATAGTTCAGATTTCCTGAAGAGCCATGGCTCTGCCCTCAGAGCTCCATCTATGATAATTTTTATTTATGTAGCCAGATTTTAGCTCTCCAATATGACTTGTCTGTAGCTCTGGGCAGTGAACAGATGTGTCTCCTTTTCAAGCCAAGATAAATAATATTGTTCATAGACAATTGTTTCTCCTTAGTTCATCCACGTCTAGAACAACTCTTCCAAGAGTGTTTTTCTTTCCTGGATTGTTTTGTCAGAATGGAGCCATCCTCTATTGTAGCCTTGTGCTTATACAGCCTAGTCCAAATGTGGGGCTTCTTTTGTTCTGGTCCCCCAAAGGGTGTATGAAACACTGACCATTGTTTCAGCCTTGGTCAGCAGTGGGTACATTATGCATTGTACTGACAGGTGTTTGCAGGAACTTTAGACAGGTAAAATGAGAGAGGATTTGCTAATGTTATACTTCCAGGAAATCCTTCCAGCTAAACATTACTATTTCACTTTACCATATTTGAAATTTTCTGGAGCTCAGAACAGTATCTATATTTTTTTTAAATTATGATTTATTAAGCTGTATTTTTAAAATACAGTGCTGCTTGTTTATAAAACTCATCACGCTGGCTTTCTAATTAGTGTAATTAATGTGCTAAAATTGAAGTGCAATTAACATGGGGAAGTTTCATACTACTCTTTATCTAAATAAAACCATTAGGTAATATATAAATCCATTTTATACCTATAGTTGTCCTCCTTCTAACAGATAGTAACTCTGCAACCCTCAAAGAACTTTCCCTTCATTAAAGAAAAAAACAAAACACCTCAAAAAAACAAACCCAAAAAGATTCCTTAAGCAAAATAAACTGGCACACTCACTCTGTTTGAGGTTTGGACTCTCTTCCATATATCCACAACCTCAAAAGTGTTTGCTGGTTCTAGTGGTTCATCCCAAAGCTTGACTCATTTCTTTATGTCAGCATGCTAAAGCACTAGGTTGTTTTCTTTTCCTGGTTTCTGGTTTCAGAACTGACTTCCTTTCTAGTGGTTTTCCTTTATGGTAAAGTCTTTTCTAAGTAACTGCTGAAATTAATGGCATGTTTTTCAGTCAGTGTCTGCTTCTAGAACTGATGTTTACAGTAATGCTGGAGACTGGTGTGCAGAACCAAGGACATTAATAGGTTCTGCAAAACTTTTTATACTCTGGAAACAAAAGGTATGAAAAGGGTAACACCTGTGACCCTTGTTTGGGGATGAGTAGAACAGATGGCTGACCAAAATTGACCAAAGGAAGTATTCCATCCCATCCACACCATTCTCAGTGTAAGTCTGAGGGATCATAAAGGTCAAGCTCTCCTCATCCATGACCAGCACCCTGAGGGGACTCTGTCCATTCGTTTGCCATTGATCCTAATCTGTACGGTCCTGGAACCAGCTCCCATCTGCTGCTGAGTCCACGAGCCCAGCCTGGGACTTTTCCATCTTACTCCTTTCCATCTCCACCATGGAGCCGTGCTCCTGCTTGCTCTGTTTTGCTGGCTGGCCAGGAACAAGCAGCTTGCCTCCAGGGGCTCCAGCAGCGTGGTGGAGAAGGACAACAAGCAGGAGCAGGAAGACCCCTGTGGTGAACCCAGTGCTGGCAGAGCTTTGGCTGTGTCCACCCCATCACCAGTGCAGGGTTTGCCTGACATCTGCAAGGTCGTGAAGGAGCTGGTGGGTGACCTTCTCGGTGCCTGCCAAATGCTCTGCAAGAAGACTTCCATGCCCCAGGTGCACCCGGTCCCTGGGACGAACGGCACCTCTGGATTCTGGAGGATCCAGGAGAACACCATCACCTACACCCTGCCTGTGTTCCTGCAGCCACCCCCTGGGCACTCCTTCAGACTGCAGATGGACACCACGGGGCAGCTGCCAGCGGGGCACCCCAGCGTTATCCACGTGGTGCTGGAGTGCACCTGCCAGAGGGACCAGCTGCTGGGGAATATTTCCTGCTTTCTCCACCACCCCACCTCCAAGCTGCCCGGGGATCAGAGCTCAGACCTCCTGCGCACCCTCTGCACAAGATCCCGCTTGGACGTGAAGAAAATTGCCTGCTGGGCCCGACTGCTGCTGAGCTCAGCCTGGCTGCTTTTGCCTCAGTCACATCACTGCCAGCTCACGGTGCTGCCCTCCTCCCACTCCTGCCTGTTCCGGCTGACAGGCATCTCCGAGGTGAACATCTTCACAGAAATGATTTTTGGGGTGCGGCGAGGCAGCTCAGTCGCCTGCCTGAGCCAGGTGTAGGCTGCTGCCAGCTCTCCCAGCAGCACACCGTGGCTGCAGAGCTGCCCTGATGTCGAGGTGCAGCTTTACAGACTCACAGCCAGGCACACTCAGCAGGCAGATCTCCACCTCAGAGGTCTGCAGCTCTGCACACGTATCTTGGTGATCATACTTGATATAAATCTGAAGGATCACAAGGGCCAAGCTCTCCTCATCCATGGCTGGAGACCTTAGAGGATTCTAGCCATTTGTCTGCCTTTGATGCCAATCTGTGTGTTTCCACATCCAGCTCCCATCTGCTCCTGAGTCCAGGAGCCCAGTCTGGGGCATTTCCAGGGCTGCCCTGCAGCCTCAGCACTAACCCAAGTGCTATTGGAAGGGAGAGCAGGATAGTGGCTTTGTATAGATTTGTATATAGTTCATTATTTTAATTTCATCATTCCTGTTCCATTAGAGCTGTGTTGCTCAGTTTCCAACCCACAAGTCTCTCTCCCTTATTCTCTCTCCTTTCCCTAGAGGGGAAGGCAGAGGGGTTAATAGGGAGCACCTGTCAGTCATTTAATTACTGACCCAGCACTAAACCATGACACACTCTGTTTCTAGAGAAGGTTTTTGGCAGTGCGGTGCCCCCCAGACAAATGCAATTCCAAATACCCAGAGAATCATAGAATTGTTAAGGTTGGAAGGGACCAAAGATCGTCTAGGTTCAACCTCTCCCTCCCCATCCTCCCCTTCTCCCAGAGAGGCATCCGAGGCAGAACTAGGGATGCGAGGAGGGGGCTGCATGGATGGAGGGGGGCAGCCTGGAGTGTGCGAGGGGCGCCTTGTCAGTGTGCTGGGGACAGCGGAGGGGCTGGGTGGCTCTGGCAGTGACTGCAGGGGCTCATACCTGCTTTAAGGGCTGTTCTCCACGGCAAGTCACCAGATGGCGATGTAAGGTCAGCAAAACCAGGAGCTCCTGGCAGCCTCCAGCCCGGGAAGGTGTTCCCTGGTGGGGGCCGGCCGCTCAAACGCTTTTTTTTTCTCTGCGCATTTAATGGTTAAATGCTTGATAATGTCGGATATGGCATCCTGGCCTGGATGAGGAACAGCGTGGCCAGCAGGTCCAGGGAAGTGATTCTGCCCCTGTACTCAGCCCTGGGGAGGCCACAGCTCGAGTCCTGTGTCCAGTTCTGGGCCCCTCAGTTCAGGAAGGAGATTGAGGTCCTGGAGCAGGTCCAAAGGAGGGCAACCAGGCTGGTGAAGGGATCCAGCACAAGTCCTGTGAGGAGAGGCTGAGGGAGCTGGGGGTGTTCAGCCTGGAGAAGAGGAGGCTCAGGGGAGACCTCATCGCTCTCTACAACTCCCTGAAAGGAGGCTGGAGCCAGGGGGGGTTGGGCTCTTTTCCCAGGCAGCTATCAGCAAGACAAGAGGACATGGACTTAAGTTGTGCCAGGGGAGGTTTAGGTTGGATATTAGAAAGAATTTCTTTACAGAGATGGCGATCAGACATTGGAATGGGCTGCCCAGGGAAGTAGTGGATTCTCCGTCCCTGGAGATATTTAAAAAGAGACTGGATGTGGCACTCAGTGCCATGGGCTGGTAACTGCAGCAGTAGTGGATCAAGGGTTGGACTTGATGATCTCTGAGGTCCCTTCCAACCCAGACAATTCTATGGTTCTGTATTTCCTTAATTATCTCTCCCTACCCCCCCAGGCCAGTTCCAGTGGGTAAAGCTATCCTTACTGCACTGAGAACTTGAAGATCCTGTTCAGAAAGGTGCAAGGTTTACTCCTGACACATGCTGCTCACTTTGTTTTTTCTCCATTTTCTCAAACATAAACTAGACAAAATTTTTACTAAATGCAGAAAGTTTTCTTGCACATGGCCTCTCGGAATATTTGTGTTGAATATGTCATATATTGGGCCAGTTAAATGTAACAGCAAGAACATCCCTGTCCTAAGACTTCCTTCAAAGCAAAACTGCTGCTACATTCAGTCCTCCTGAAGTGACATGGAAGAGTCAGAAATCTCCAGTGCTCTCCATTTGAGCTGCGAGGACCACGTCTTGGACCACCTCTACCATAAGGAGACTTTCAGGGGGTGAGTTTAGAAAAAGAATCAGTCACCCCAGATCATATTCTCTATCTTTGGAAGGCCTCTCTGCAAGAGCTGTCAGCCCCTCTGAGAACATGTTTGAATTATAAAATGTTACTACAGATCCCACCCCAGTCATCTGAGGATGCAACTAATTTCCTAGAGTATGACACAGAAACTACTGTAGCTGTGCTTTGGCAGTTTTGTGTCTATCCTTTTTATATACTTTATATACTTACAGGTCAACAACTGTTAGCAATTCAGCTTGAGCACTCAAACTTCTTTCTTGGGAGGGATGCTGGAACCAATTTTCATGCTATCTAAAGGAAATATTCTGCAAGCTAACAAGATAACTATGGGCTTCTTTTTTTTTTCTTTTTTTCTTTTTTTCTTTTTTTTCTTTTCTCATTCTGTAAGGCAGCATGGCTTTGCAGTACTTTTCATAATCACAAGTTGCCTTCAAAAACACACGACCTGGGAAATTTCAGAGTCTCAGACTGAAATGTTCTCATTATAGTCATCTCATTTTTGCTGGATATAGCTCTGTTTTGCTATCAAACTGCAAAGCAAAATTCACAGAAGCTGCACAATTTCCAAGGCTACATTGAAATTGCTTAAAACTGAGCACAGCTTTTCACAAAAATTTCACCTACCATCAGTAAACAGTTGATTGAAAGGGCAGACACGACTTTTTCTGACCTCTCAAGCCCTGTAATGAATTCTTTCTAATGGCTAAGGAGAAGGAAAGAAATAAAAAGGTATGAACTGCTCAAGCAAAGCACGTCAGACAGAATTTCAGGGCCCTTGCAGACAAGATAACAAGAAAAAATGTAGGTAAGTTTATTTTGGGAGGAATAAGCAGTGCCTAAATATACACAGAGGAAGTCTCTAGAGAGTGGGATTTTGAGCTGCAGGTGGGGGGCAGAAGAGGATTTCACCAGGAGAAAGAACATTAACATCTGCCTGACAAAGAATCTGTATTTTCAGTGGGTGTCTGGGAATCCCTTCATGATGCCTCCATCTGTGTCAGTAATACTCATCAGATCCAAAAGCTGCCACAAGGGGACTTCAGGTAAAGTCCTACCAACCTTGAAATCTTGCAGTTAAAAGAATGAGCAGAGAGTATTACATTAGATACTGAGAGCTTACTTTTGACTGAAGAGGAGGAGGTGGAAGAGGTGCCCATTATCTGAGCATTATCTGCCACATCTACAAACAAGCTATCAACAATCTACAAGCCCATTGTCTGCCAAATCCAAGCAGGGATGCATTCCTGATTCCAGTTCTACTTAGGTAAGCAGAAACTGTAGGTCAACACCTGAGTAAGTATCAAGAGTTCAGCACTCCTAAAGCACCTGAGGAACCAGCAGGGAAATCCAACTGCCTGCAGCTAAAAATGCTGTCATGGAACTATTATGAAAACAGAACTCATCAAGTTGTGTCTCTCTGTATTTATATAAAGTGGTTTATATAAAGGTCCCCGTAAGATTTTATATAAAGTGGTTTCTGACTTAGAAGTGGACCTTTGCTTCCCTATTATACTGTACTGCTATATGCTATGCAGAGAACGATAGAGTGTCAAGTTTATTTACCTTAAACAAATGAGTTCCTTATGTTCCAAAAGCAGGAGTCACTCCAAAATGCTCAAAGCTGTCTATCTGTTTGTTGTTTTTTTTTAATTTTTCACTTGCAATCAAACAAGCTGTCATTCTTACAAGAGCAGCTGGGCTTAAAAGTAAAACTCAGCTATATATTGGCCTGGTAATATAATGATATGAAATCAGCTGGCTTGGTTTATGAGCAACTGAATACAATTTGTCTCTGGATCACCTGTGTAGATCTCTAGCAAGATGTTTTCACAGCCTGGAAATCTGAGAAGAGAAGAGAGCTTCTTCTGTGAGCCCCATCTGCATCTGATGAACACACGTGTCACAACTTGCTGTCCATGCCACCTAAGAACAGCTCCAGATTTCCAATGTTCCCTTGTCTGAAATGTGACAGAAATGACCAGGGCAGGCCTGAATGGGAAAAAAAAAAAAAAAAAAGAAAGGAAAATATAAGTTCACAGTTATTATATAACTATGTAACTGTTGGGAATCCACTGGACAAAAAAATACTGCATTTTTAAAAAATAAAGTGAAGCTGACCTTTAAAGAGCTGTCTAGAGGAATTTCAGTTGAAAAAAGCACTTTGAAAAGATAAAGAATGGGTAAAAGTGTCTGAGGAGAGAGAAGTAAGTATTTAACAATTTTTAACAATTTTAACAATTGAAATCAATTGATCAAGTAACTGTCACAAAGATAAAACTAGAAAATATGTGATGAACAGCAGACAGGAACACATCACTGAAATGACAAATAGTATTTGGGAAATAAGGGGCAAAATAGAAAAGGGGGGAAGAGGAAAGAGAGGAACACCCTCTTCCTCCCTAGATTTTTCATTCACGTTCTGGGGATATCTGGGGATGGGTTAATAGCATAGATTTCAGTCTTCTATATGCTGGGTTCAGAGCTGGGCACCCCACACCAGTACAGTGGTCAGAAGCATAAGCCAAGCTCATCTGGGAAAGCATTCACAGGTGAGCACATGAACTTAAGTCAGGACTAGCTCCTGCTTACACTGTATCCAGCTCATCAGATTTTATGCTGGAAGAGTGTTTCTTCATCTGTGTCTGGAACAGAAAAATTAAAAACTATCAAAAGATGAAAATAAATACTTCCTGAACCCCAGTTATGAAATAATCTGATTATATGAAAGATGTCCCAGGTTAAATCAATCTGAAGCAGCCTTGCTAGATGACTTCCTAACATTCCAGTCTGTGAAAGAAAAATGTATGTTTTGAAGAACAGAATATCCAGTTTTACCATGTAGAGACAGCAAAATTCTTATCCCTAAGTCTATGATTTTGCCTTCAAATTCTTGAAACTTTATGGATGCCTCCTAAATTATTCAGAGTGTCATTTGCAGGATTTTTCTTGACATCACTAGGCTTCAGCAATGTTACATCTCTGAATCTTATTGTGCAGTGCATACCCAGCTTGGCTCTGTAGTCAAAATTCTTAACACAAGAAAGAGAGAAGTTCAGAGACACATGAATTTATCCTGAGGCTTACAGACGTATTCCTCAGCTGTGGGGAAAAAAAAAAAAAGAAAAAAATGTTTAAACTGCAGTTCTGTTCATATATATGTAATTTTCAACAGAAAATTTGAATGGGGATAATCTATCCCTGCTGGGCAATTTCTTAGAAAGAATCTGTGTAATTGTGTGGTTGTTACACTCTATATTGTATGCATCTAAATTAAATAGGAAAGCCTGTAAGTCATAATCCAAGACAGCTATTAGTCTAATCAGTCTATCATGCTTGTAAGTCAGTAATGAGTTGCTGGAAGGACTTCTTGAAGCTGTATGGAAGGGTCTGGAAAAGATCCACTCACTTTGCACATCTGAGAAAGTCAGCAGAAAGAGAGGAATTAGATGTATGATGCTATTATAAACTAAATTTGGATCACTCCCAAGGTTTTCTATTACACCTTACAATACCCAAAGGTGAACAGTTTGCAGTGGGAACACATGGACTATGAGTAGTAACATTTACCTCAGGAGTACTTTCATCAGACACTTAAAACCTAGGCACTGCAAAGGAAAACCAAAATTAAATCTTTCTTCAATATTACCTTTAAAATCAAAGTAAACCCTGTTAGGCATGATTTGGAATTAATCAGAGGAGTAAATACTACTGTGCTGTATTTGGAGATAACTGGCTTGTTTTATAAATCTCACTTGAAATAAAAAGGTAGGCCTGATATATTTAAGACTGCATAAATGTTCCCAGTTTGTGGCATGCATATTCTGCTTTATCTAAAGAATTTTAAATGCTGTTTATTGAAAGCATACAACACATAATGAAGAAACCTAAGAGTCTCATATTTATTGTCCAGTTACTTTGAGATTTCAATTTCTTGAATACTCTTCTGGGTTCCTGGTTACTAAATTAATGAATTTAAGATGCAAAGCTTGAACACAATCTGCTCCAGCCTCTAGCGTAACATCCTGAAATTCCTAAGCTAGAGCTGTTCATGGAGCTTTTAGAAATGTCATTGTTCCTGTGAGAGGGATGGGAAAAACACAAGTGAAGTGTGTCTCTGGGGAAAATATTCTAGGCACCAAGCAAATTCATTAGAAAGTATGCAGACTGACTTCACATCATGGGAGGGCTTTGAGACCACCTCAGAGCTGTGCTCACATGGAGACCCTCCAAGACTGCAAGCAGCATCATCTCTCTGTAGAGGTTCTGTAGAGGTTCTCTGACTGGGCTGCAAGTCATGGCTAAAGAACACACATAAAATGTGAGCAGTTCCTAATCCAGTCCATCTTGAAATATAGACAAAAGTAAGAATTAAGTTGAACAGTACCTGCCAAACTGTCTTGCTATAGAATATGTTCTGTGTTCTCTGCTGAAATGGACAAATGTTTCGTCATTAAAGGGAATTAACAATTTCCCAGCCCAGAAACATATTCTGTTTGGCACTTTTAAACTCGTTGCCTTTTATGATTATCCAAAAGAGCTTGTCTTTCCATTCTAAAAATATTGCTAATGAGTGAGCCCAGTTAGAAAGTATTGTAAGCTGAAATGGGATACAGGATTGAAATCTATGTCAGGAAAGGGAAGGCAGCTTCAGTAGAATCCTTCTGACCAGTTTGAACTGAAACTGGCCTTTCAGAAGTCTATTGTGCCATGCCTTCATCTGAGAAGAACTCACCACTACCAGGAACATTCTGCAGGACACTGGTTCCATGTGACTGCAGCAGAGTACCCATTGGGACCTGCAATGGCTGAGGAATATCAGTTTTAAGGAGAGTGAATAGCACCGTACATTGCAGCAGGTTTGTCACTCTGCAAAAGTAGACAAGTGTGTTTAATTGAAAATACTGCTTTTTCATGTATGAACACACAGTCTGGGCTGTGTCAGCATGCTGCCTGGCTAATTGGAGTATAAAAAGAGCTGGTAGCAGTGAGATAAAGTACAAGCCAAGGCCCAAGGCAATAGAGTTTGTTTTTTTTTAATTACCTCTCCACCTCATGGGTTTTTTAATCCCAGGCATTAAGCAGCCTCACACCCTTTCACAGATTTGTAGTAAACTGAATCATTCATTTAGGAACTGTAAAGCAACAGGAGATGAATCTAGATGACAGAATGACTTTCAGTAAAGACATTCCTCTTGCGTATTGAGATAAGTTGGACCCAAGAAGTTTTGGAGTGCTGTCAGCCAAAAAACCTGTGAATTTTTTCCCGTTCATTGCAAGTTGATTCTTTGCAGATGGGCAATGGATGGGGGGATGGCATGCAGACTCAGTAAAGCTCTTTCATGCTGTAACTACTCCGAATGTTTTCCTGATCTGCAGGGGAAATAAATTTCTCTATCGTGCAGCTGAGACTCTCACAAATCTTTAAAGCCCTTTTGAGGGAAACAGGACATCCCCTGAAGGTCAAATGTTGGCAATTGGCCCCGATGAGCTTTGGCTCAGAGTAAGAGAATCCTCACTGAATGGAGTAAATCCAAACACTGAATGAATCAGATTAGGGAGTGGCATGGGGGAAGGGATTAAATTCCAAACGCACACTTCCAGCATATTTTGACATATTTTCCCAATATCTGAGAACTGCTCAAGAAAACTGAGGAACATAAAAACCAGTCAGGCTCTATTCATTTAATACCTTTTTAATTTCTCAGATTAATACATTTGAATGCCAGTGATGCTGAAAAGGGCTTACAAGTTACAGCTACTGTAAGGAAAAACAAAGTTTTAAATTGTTTCCAAATTACAGTATCTCTTTTCTCTAAATTTTTGACTACGTCTTTAACACTATAATCTACTTTCTTCCTGCATGTACCAGCTTGCTAGGTATAAAAACCTAAAATAACAAATGACAATAATGCAAGCATGTGAACTTCATTCTCAATTTCAATTACAACAAAGCTGCAGAGCTGGAGCAAAACAAACTAACTGGTTAAAGTACTAATTCTTTTATGCCATTTATACACAAAAAGAAGAGTTGGGATACAGAAGTTTTGAATTCCGTGTTCAGACTCGTCCAGACTCTAGCAAAACACAGCCTGTATGTTTTGGTATGTTATTTGACCCCACGTTGGTAGCAATGCAATGACAGATAAGATTAGAGACTTTCAGCAGCAACTGGATCAATAGGCAGTGCAAGGCTATGTATTTTTCATGGTACAGGTTCTTACACGTGAGGTTAAAAAAAAAAGACCATTTTTGGGGACCAAAAGACAGAGAAAATTGCTAAAATACATGTATTTTAATCTGCAATTTTGCAGTGAACAGCATGCTTCTTTTCCCCTGCAAATCAGTCCCAAGTAAAATCATGGGGAAATGAATACAAGATTCACCTGATGGACAGTGAACGATGTAATTAATGCCATGAACACAGTTTTATGGATAACATCTCTGAGGATCTGAGTTTGTTTAATGGAGAAAGCCTCAGGTTCATAGACCCTGCTCAAGTTCACTTTAGCTTTGTGGCACATTCTCATAGAAACTGGCTCATTTAATTAGATTTGACTTGACAGACTGACAGATTTCAAGAACACAATTTTATTAAAGAACAGTAATTGAAATCACATTGTTTCTAGTGATTTTTTTTTTTTTTTTTTTTTTTTTTTTTGCATGGAACTATATTAGATGTGATACAACTCAGTTGTTTTACCAGTGATCCATTACTGATCAAATTTTCAGATTACAAAGATGGGTAGAATAAAAATATTGAGACAGCCAAGCAGTCATACAGAACAAGAGACACCTGAAAAGCTGGGCCTGGCCATGAAATTTTAATAAGTTTTAGTGAAAAGCACTGTATCTAAAAATGGGGAATGCTCTGCCACAGTGTCCAGAAATCCCACCCTGAGGTCCCAGTGTCCTACTAGGACACAAACACATGCCCTGCAGAAGAAGGAGTGTGTCAGTGACATTGAGCTAGGTGTTTCCAATTCCTTTGCAAAGATTTGAAAAAGATCCAGAAAAGAGTTTCCACAATGGTCTTAGAGACAAAGAGTACACCTTGCATTTGAAAAGCTTGAAGAGGAGGATCAGTTTGGTGAGTATCAAAATGAAGACTGAAAGGTGATGTGATTACAATGTACAAGCATTTCCCTGGGGGTGGCAGACAAGAAGGTCTACTTAACCTAGCAAGGGAAAGTGTAACATGGATCACTTGATGGAAGCTGGAGCCAGAGAAATTAAAACTGCAAGTGCAATGCAACCTTTCATCATGAGAGTGATTAATCACTGCAGCACAATCTGATTGAAAGCAACTGAGTCTCCCTCCCTGGATGTCTTCCCCAAGACTGGGTCCCTTGCAGGAGCACACATGAATCCAGCAGAGCTTTAAGCTCCAACAGTGGCTGGCTTGGTGGCTTAGCCTGAGCTACAGCCAAGTTAGCACCAGAAGGGCTCTTGCTACGGTCCAGGCACTTAAAAAAGAGTCTCAAGCTCAGCTCCAGAAGTAGGGATCATCCTTATGCCTGCTGATGATGGATGAGGGCACAACTTTGATTTTCTCCTCTGGTCCCCCTGGACCCTGCCAACAGCACGTAGGAAGAAAGAGCTTTGGAGAGAAGAGTCACACAAGAGTAGGGCCGTGCATGTCTCCTAAACGCAATCCAAAAGGAGCATCCCCTAGCTCCAGAAATTAAGTAGCACAGGTGCAAATTTATTGTCAAGTGGAAATAAGCATTCCTGTATGTCTATAGTATTCACTCCTATAGAAGCAGCACAACAGCTAACAAATTAATTATGCCAGAGGCATAAGGTTAAACACTGCCCAGAAAAAGAGGTAGGCATGGCAGTCTAAATCCTACTGCGTTTCTCAAGGTTAGAAAAGAGAAGCTGCACAAACAAAAAACATCTCTGAAACAAAGCCCTGTAGTCTGAGCCAGTCGAGGCTCTGTGATTCATGGCCCTAATGATTTCTGGCTTCTGGGAAGATCTGGCACCTTGTACAAAAGCTGCAGCAGACAGCTGGAGAAAAATCAATTCTGACAGCAACAGTAGCACTTGCTAAAGATGGAAATTATTAATGCTGAGAAGAGGTTCGAGGATTAAACATGTTAATGTTAACATGCACTGCCCCTCTGCCCCCATGGCTAATACCTCCTTGACCAGTTTTCTCTCTGTTGTTCTCCAGGGAGTGGTGCAGGGGCTGGATTTGATCCTGAATAAACACACAGTGAGAGTCTCAGGGGTCAGCTTTCAGTCACAGCAGCTCCAACCCTTGCTCTAGCAGAGCAATCGAGACTTGTTCTAGGGATCACTGACCAGCAGAGGTCTGGCATTTGTATGAAACCCTTTCCCATCCAACTTTTATTCATCCTTCCAACAACGTGTTTTCTCCTTGGAGTCCTGCATTAATAGAGATAGGCTGAGGGTCCTCAGAGGACCCACCTTGCAGAGTATAAGGGACAAACAGAGAGATGAGGAATGAGTGCATTTTGCTTTCTCAGGAATTCTGCCTGAGAAGCAGAAGGCAGTGCTGTCCTCCTTTCTCTTCCACAGGCAGAGATGTTAGGGTAAAGCAGGTAATAAAGCAGAAAACATCATCCCACAGTAGCAAAGGGCAGGAGATGAAACATTTGAACAAGGGTTTTCAAGATGCACCACAGGCTGCCAGCATAGTTAAAGCCAAACAGCCTCTAAATCCTCATGGAATCACAGAATCTTTAAGGTTGGAAAAGACCTCTAGGATCATCAAGTTCAACTGTCACACCACCACCACCATGCCAACAAAACCATGTCCTGAAGTGCAACATCCACACATTTAGTTGACCTTCCCTGTTGAGCACCTTCACGGTGGGCACCTTTCAGGTTCACCATGGTTGAGCACCTTTCAGGCTGGGCACAGAGTGGCTGAGAGCAGCCAGGCAGAGAGGGACCTGGGAGTCTGGATTGACAGGAAGCTGAACAGGAGCCAGCAGTGTGCCCAGGTGGCCAAGAAGGCCAATGGCATCCTGGCCTGGATGAGGAACAGCGTGGCCAGCAGGTCCAGGGAAGGGATTCTGCCCCTGTACTCAGCCCTGGTGAGGCCACAGCTCGAGTCCTGTGTCCAGTTCTGGGCCCCTCAGTTCAGGAAGGAGATTGAGGTCCTGGAGCAGGTCCAAAGGAGGGCAACCAGGCTGGTGAAGGGATCCAGCACAAGTCCTGTGAGGAGAGGCTGAGGGAGCTGGGGGTGTTCAGCCTGGAGAAGAGGAGGCTCAGGGGAGACCTCATCGCTCTCTACAACTCCCTGAAAGGAGGCTGGAGCCAGGGGGGGTTGGGCTCTTCTGCCAGGCAACTATCAGCAAGACAAGAGGACACGGACTCAAGTTGTGCCAGGGGAGGTTTAGGTTGGATATTAGAAAGAATTTCTTTACGGAGAGGGTGATCAGACATTGGAATGGGCTGCCCAGGGAAGTAGTGGATTCTCCATCCCTGGAGATATTTAAAAAGAGACTGGATGTGGCACTCAGTGCCATGGGCTGGGAACCCCAGCGGTAGTGGATCAAGGGTTGGACTTGATGATCTCTGAGGTCCCTTCCAATCCAGCCGATTCTATGATTCTATGGGGGGGGGAGAGGGGGGAGCCTTCATACCCACACCCCTACTGAACAGAATTCTCCTCCAGCCCCCCATGAGCAGCAGCCATTGATTAGGAATGGCATAAAGGAAATGAGCCTAAAATTAATTACAAAAATAAATAGGCTTTCTTAAAAAATTGAAGGAAGAAAGCCTCTCTTGTTTAGGGAGAAGGAAATATAAGCACATCAGTATATGGACTTACCTACACTTCCACTAATAACATTTCCAGTAGAGTAACTATGAGAAGAATGGGAAGAAGTGAAGCAAACTAGCAGAAGGTGGGTAAATACAGCTATTAAACTAAAATCTTTCAAAAACATAAGTTCACTGTCTTGAGAGAAACAACACCCCTTCCATTTCTAGTTTGAAAGGAAAAATTGTAATTTGCTACCTCAAGATAAACAACCTAAGGACCAAAAGATGAAAAAAGTGCCATCCTCCACTGACAGTTTATATACCAGCCAAGGCAGGGATGCAACATCTATGGACTTGCATTTATCACCACATTACCACCTGGTAACTTCAAATCAGAGTGTGAAGCACTGTGTCTGAGTCTACCTGCATGACTGTTATATTTTCACCAGGTCATTGGTCCTTCCAAGCTCTGTGGATGACTGTAGCTTACTGAGACACTGGCTGAAACAAAGCCAGCCAAATGCAAGAGGAATTCTACCCCTGGTTTGAAAGAATTTTGGAATAAATCCTGCAATAGTTCACATCAAAGCAGTCTTAATGCTAAAGCTTTGGGGGTTTTTTTGGTTGTTTTTTATTTTTTATTTTGTGGGGGTTTTTATTTGGTTGGTTGTTTTTAGTTGGTTGGTTGTTTTTTTTGTGTGTGTGAAAGAATCCAGGCTAGGTGAAATAACCCTGTCTGTTATTCTCAAGATAAAATCATGAGTGACTTGCTTTGAGACACATCCCTTCTTTGTCAGGCAGCCTGAGAATCTCTTCAAATCGCAGTGACATTTTTTTGGTGCACTTTACACAAACTACACTGTAGCGGCTGGGCACTTTCAGACCTCAGATAACACGTGAGAAAAAGATGGGAGTACAAGGTGAATAGGAAATACACTTTTATGTGGGACAGCACAAAACCCACAGTGGGATTTTGCCCTTGGAAAACTGAAACAGAAAGCTGCATTCAAGTGCAGCTGTCTTGCCATTATGTTTTCAGGGATTTCCTCAAAGGAAATCTTGTTTCAAATGGGTAAAAGAAAGTATGGTAGATTTTCACAGCACATAGCATCTGATAGCTGGTTAGGAAGCCCTTGGATCTTTATTCTGTTGGTTACTCCTGCTTCACCTGCAGTGATGGAGAGAGGGGAGTAGATGAATTACTGTGGAGGAGATGCCTGCAGTCCAGTGATTTGGATGGCAAGCAGCCTGCCTTCCTTTTTCTTCCAAGTTTTCTTTTTAACTTTTCTCAAGGTACTGTTAGAGTAGGATAAACACTATATAGAGTTGTAAGACAGAAGAATGTGAAGGCTTTATGAAGAAAATAAGATGCACATTTAATCAAAGCCTGAATTATGCAAAGCAGCACGAAGGATTTTCTCATTTTTGAGTATTTGATTTTGAAATCTTTTAAAATGTTTTCACATATAGTCCTATATGTTTTGTGAATGAGATTTCTAAATGTTGCTTGTTTCTGTATAATTCTCAGGAACTGTTAGCCATCACATCCTTAGCAATTCCTGAGATTTTAATGGGAGTTCTGTATAGATTCAGCTTTTTGACTAATTGCAGAGTCTTTTGCCACTTGACTTGACAGGGTACCTGAAAGTAGTCATAGATTGCCTGTCTCTGTGGATCAGAGAAGAGCAAAATCAAACAATTGGTGGATAAACTTAATAGAAAAGTGATGGAGAGGCCCAGGAGATGGTGGTGCTAGTTCAGGAAGGAATGAGCTGAAGGGGACAGGTAAGCTTCTGCTTTCCTTTCTCCACAAAGCAGTCCAGGAGAGGAGGCATTCTTTCACCTCCTGACAGAAACCTGCAGCAACAATTTCTCATGGGATCACCTTCCCTGCAGTCCTTCTGCTGTGCTTGTACCTAAGAGATCTTTGCTGCTTTGTGTTTGTACTATTCTATTCTCACAGCTACTGGAAGTTTCCTCATGTGTACTGGAGTCATTCCCCAGCAGAGGTGATTAATTTTTCACACATGGAAACATTCTGATATTTTTGAAGGCATTTATTTTTGTGCTCACATGTTCTCATGCTGATTTACCCTCAAAATTGTGGCTGAAAATATTATTCTGCCACAATATGTTAGGTCTTTTCACCAAAGTCATTGTTCCAATATCTAAATCCTAGGCAGTACACTGCCTTTTGACATACTACATCCATTGTTACTTGGATGAATTCCCATTTGAGCATGAGGAAGCAGCAAAGATATTAATCCACCTTTAAACACACACAGCTGGACACAGGCACCCTTATCCAGAGCAGTGGGATTTCAGAGCTCCACTTTTCTTTCTGGATTGCCCAGGATGAAACCAGTTGACACAAAACACATGCAGAACAAAGGTGCAGGTTGGTGATAGAGATTTAAAGGGTAGAAGAAAAGCAGGAAAATATATGTATAAACAGTATATCTATATGACATCTACTCATCTTGCTCTGGATAGAAGCCTGGTGCACACAATCAAGAGCTGTGCTGACCCCCATGTAAGCAGCTTGATTAAAAAAAAAACCTAATGAATTACAGACATCTCCTCTGACATTGCAGTGATGGTTTGTACTTCTCTTTCCCTGTGGAAAGTACACAAATACATTAATATTGACTTACACCCTAGAAGTTATGGAAATCTTACTGGAAAACAAAGCCCTGTATAGCATAAAAAACCCACAGACTTTAAAAATAGAAAACATTTCCACAACAGGTAGGGAAAAAAAAGATGGATTATAAAAAGTAATATGTCATTTTCCATTTAAAAACTCCACCATCAATAAAACCAGTTATTTGCCCTGCCTGCAAGCTCCTTTAGAGGCAGATTCCATCACTTCACCTCAGGTTTGGAGCTGTGCCTGAAACATTTGAAGATCGAAGAGTTACCTGAAGTAAACTAAACAAATTGCAGTACAAAACCTGGAGGGCATCTGAACACTATAGACTCTTTTGAAAAATCCTGTGCTATTTTAGAAGCGTAGCAGGCAAGTTTGCTTCTCATTTTATTGGTCTGAATTGTCTAATTATTTAAGGGTCATTGGCTAGGAATATTTCAGTCAGGATGTAACAAGCAAGTACCCCTTGGAGGCAATTATTGAGCACACAGCAAAACATCATTCTTCTTAATAAGGATACACTGCATTGTAAGTTAACAACCAGCAACCATGAGTGTATTAAAAATAGTCTAAATTAATATACACATTTTCAGATTTCACTATGCAGCTGTTTCTCAGTATGAGAACTGCAAAACATGTATGGCAGTGACTGTGGTATTTTCTCTGAAGTGTTATTCCTGAGGTCGTATTTCCCAGTTTCACTCAGTGTATGAATACTTGACATTCTATATGTAATGTGCATATTTAAAAAAAAAAAAAAATCGTTTAAAGTACAGTTCTGTTCAAAAGACATGGAAATAGGAAACTAATCCACTGAGCTTTGCACATGTGGATTTTTGCCCAGGAAGAAGGGATTGTTGGGAAGGGGGGAGGCATTAAATTATGGGCATGTTTTCTTTTCCTCCAGGTAGACCAAACTAGTTTTGGTTGTTTTGGGTTTTATTTTTTTATTCCTTCCCCTAAGTGTCCGATTTCTTTTTTCCTGTTACTGCAATTGGAGAATGAAAACCTTTTGTCTCTATTAAGGAATCTTTGGGTGGATTTTCTCCTCCCCACCCCACAGTGTGGGTGGCATGAGGGAGCAGAGCTCTGGTTGGTACCGGCTGGGTCTGAACCATGACCATGGTGTATGTTGACAGAGAAGGCTGTAATATAGGCCCTCTTTTATCTATCAAATCACTGTATGAGGATCCTGATGTAACAGAGCTTAACAACCATAACAGACTTGTTTTCTTAGAAAAACTTGGGGACTTCTGGAGTAACTGAAGCTGAACATCATCAACAAACTACTGACAACTAGTTAAATCTTAATAAAAATCATAATAAAAGAAGCAAAAAAGCAGCCAACAGCAATACGCATGTTTTGAAAAGATGAAGAATGATGCTACTATTCTACTCATGCCAACTGACTAAGATCTCTCTCATGAAACACAAAACTGGAGAAAAACAGAACTAGAAAACAGAAATACCAGCAATCAAGACAGAACACTACATCAGCTAAAGAGAGAAAAGTATGAGCATCAAGCCAATGCTTTGAGCAGCAGGATGCACTCCACACAGGGTTTGTCTGGAGAGCTGATTAACTGTTTATACTTTGTAGGCAGTGTTCCAGTAGTTGGGCTCACCACATCATTCACTGTTCCTAATATTTTCAGGATGCCACACAGGTTGAAAATGTAATACAGTGACCAGCAGCTTGTGAAAAGGCTGCAAAACTGAGATGAAAGAGTAAAAGACATTTGTTTCCATCTTTTATAAACCAAATTCCAACCATGGCACTGTTGGGTACTGGATGGCAGTAAGAAATCTGTTTTGTATTGACAAGCCAATAACCAGAACTTTCACTGATCTGGAACAGAGCTTGGACCTGAGACATAAAATGCTGTAACAGGAAATTTTCAGTTTTGCTAACATTAAAAGTCAATTTTTTAATTGCAGCTCTTCGACCGTCTGTGCCTTCTCCGCATAGAAAAGAATTCATTTGTCAAAAAATGTATAGAGGGGGAGGAGAACACTAAAGAGAACCAATAACGAGAATATGTCTTCAGAAGTGAGACACATAATTGGGGGAAGAAATTATTCATTTTATAGAGGCAATGAGAAAGACATAAAAACAAATGCAGAACTCTTAAATGTCATGATGCCCATGTAATACCTTCCCCACAGGAAAATAAAGGAACTGTCATTTGAATATCCATGTATGGGAGAAGAAAGTTGTATTTCTCTTGGCACCAGAAATAAGTGACAAGTGTGAGATTGTTTTTTTTAAATTCAGATGAGCACCAAAGACATTCAACCTCAGCTCCTGTAACATTGGAAACATTCTGATTTCAATCTCCATTGATCTCCAGTCAGTAAAGAAATATTATGATGGCAATGTCCTGTATAGAGGCTCTGCAGTTTCTTTCCTAGTCAAACAAAAAGTATGAGAACTTTCATTTATTTTGAGCCCTTTGCTATTTTGTGAAAACTGGTTTTTTGAGTATGACTTTCCTGTTTCTTTTGCAGAATGAGTGATGCCTTTTATAAACCCAAGATCAGGTGAAAGCACCTGCAGCTAAGAGGTGAACACCTTATGTGTGGAGCAGGTAAAGGGATGACAAAACCTTCTTGCTTGTAGCAAGCAGACACTGAACAGCACAAATGACCTCCCTGCTGTGTGGTTCAAGCCTCTGAGCACTCAGCAGGACACCTGGCAGAGAACAGGTCAGTGCCACCTCTTCTGCCCCAGCAGCTTCTCTCTGGTTGTGCTGCCCAGGCTCTGAGTAAGCTGACATACTGATTCCTCTCAAGGGGTAAACACTGGACTTGCCTATCTGTTCAGCTAGGTCAGCTGTATCAATTAATTTCTGTTTTATTGATATTTGCTTAAAAGTGGTTTTAAGTTGAAACGCTGTCTGATTTGTGCAGTTTTCTGCTCACAAAGAACTTCTGCAGCTCTTCCACCACTTGAGATACAACACTCTTACTCAGCAAAAAATATTCCCTCCAGTGGTATAACTGTGTAGGACAGAGATCCAGCTGCCTATATTGAGAGCTAAAATCCAAATAATTAACCATATTACACTTTTCTTACTGTTCATTAGGAATATTTTCTGATCTCCAGGCCTCACATGTTTTTAGCTGCAGTTAAAAACACTTTTCAGGTATAGTACCATAGCCAAAGTTCTAGCAGATTAAATCCACCCCTTGGGCAGTGACAGACAGAACCATACCTGCCTCTTCATCTCTCCAGAAACCCTTCTACCTGGAGGGATGCTGGCAACCTCACCTCAGTGCCCTGCTACCTCCCAGTGAAAACCAGAAATGCAGCTGAAAGCACAGGCTGAAAATGCTGTACAGATGCAAAACATCCCATTTCAAGTCTAATCTAAAACTCCCACTGTGCTGTGTGTGAAAAATCTGCCAGTGCTTTAAGAGCACGAGGCTTCCTGAGAGGTGATTGAGCACCAAAGGACAATTTCAGAGAGCAGATAACTATGTATGCCAGTATGAATATAAAGACTGCTTCTTTTTCTTTTATTTCTGTTATTGTTAATATTACACATAGCCCCTGGTGGGAAGCAAAGTCTTTGGAGATGAAGCAGTTTAAGTCAACAGTTTTCTTTCCTGTGAGCCCCATCTGAACCACCAGCTGTGTCTGCCAGAGTAAAAGTTGCCTTAACTCTCTCTTGAGACAGTGAGGTGAGGCAAGAAGACTTTTAAAACCAAAAAGTCCTCAACAAAACATTCCATTAACAGCTCTGTGGAAGTGGTAAGTCTCACATATCCATTTTTAATTAGCAGGCTGAGTGCTTTTGGAAGGTGGTGCTTTACAACTGAGCATTTCAGCTCTGCCCCCATTATCATCTCCTGCCAGGGCCCACCCCTGCCACTGCTTCTTCACCTCCCCAACTTCTTTGAGCTCACCAGAGGCACAGCAGATGTCTGGAGCTGCCTTCTCCTCCTTTCTTCCAGCCATTGGTGCCCTTTGGTCAAGTTTCTGCTGAAAGAGCTCTCAGAGCCTCTGTCATCCCTTGGCCTTTTCATTGTGCTCATTTCTCTAACTGTTTGTGTCACTGAAATGAAATGCCTCAAATCTGTTTTCTGCAGGAACTTTACCAGGCTTCATCTTTGCCCCTTTCCTTGCCCTCTCCATGATATATCTGATGAGCAAGTCCCTGGAAGCACCACCTGACCCCAGCACTACAGTGCTCCCTCACTTGGGGGAAAAAAATCCATTTGTCCTCTGAGAAACATGACTTGCTATAACTCCAGTGCACAGCTGAGAAGCACTTAGTCCTATTTATTTTTACTAAAGCCTGAACTACATCAACCTAAAATTTAAGTTTTTGATGCTAATTAAAGCAGTCTGGCTGACATTTTTTCAAAGTTTTCACACTTGATTCACATTTTGACCAAATTGTTGACAAAGGATATTAAATTTAAAAAACAAAACAAACAACAAACAAAAAAAAATCAGACTCAAAACTGATCTTTTGGGATTCTCCAGACTCTTTAAGAAGCACTTTTAATGAATTGAGCAATGCAATGCATGTTAACCTACATACTCAAGACAATTCAAAGTTGATGCAGAATACAACACAAGCTGTTTCTCTCTGTTCAGGACACCCATAAAACATTAGATCTGTTTAAGACACCTCAGCCTTTAAAAAGTTTTTCTGATGGTAGAGACAACAAGCCTACCTCCCCCAGACAAACAACTACAGCTAGCAGATAACACTAAACTTGAACAGAATCCATTCTTTCTCTCTTGGAAGGATTTGATCAAGTTTATCAATATTGTGTCTGTATATGTATGTACAGAACTGAAAGTCTACCATTTTCTTATATGACTGTTCCTTTTCTTGAAGGAACAACCCAGGTCTGAATTAAAATTGGAAATTAAAGTAGTATGTAGTCCTTTTCACTGTTGGTATCCCAAATATTATTTCTTATTGTTTGCTTAGCAACTCCTGCCGAGATTCAGAAACAGTTTGCATGTAAAGATTATTAATTAAATTCAGTCTCGTTCTTCAGCCTCCCCACAGCCCACAATATAAAATATAGTTGTACTTGGAATTTAAAAGAGTCATTCATTGTCTAAGATACCTATCAACCATCTATGGAGAAGGCAGCACTTAGCTGCAGTTTGTGCAAGAAGATTTCTGCTTTTTGCCCCTTTGCACAGCTCTGTCTCAAGATGGGAGGACTTCTGTGGACGGGGAGATAAACAGGGCTTCTAACTCACACTGTCCCAAATTGCACAACCTTCAGACCTAAGGAAAGTAGCAGCAGGTTTCAAAAGCCTTCTCTAAGAAGACTGCTTACCTGTAGGAGGTAGAGTATGCTCGACCTAGCATTTATAATATGCAGGTGGGAGTAAAAGTGCACCTTTAAATGCTGCCTCGATCTAAGTTTTCATAACCTGGCACTGAGCAAATGTCCTAAATTCCAAGGAAACTGATGATGACATAGATCTCCTTTTGGAAAGACTTGGCTAGCATAAATATCTTTTCACAAAACAGGTAGTTATCATCCTCCAGGCTATATTTTAGTCCCCAAATACCTACTGTTAACATGCATCTTCAACTAACAATATCAAAGCATCATTAAGACAGAAGAAAAGCCCTGCTACATCTGCACAGATTTACCAATTTTCAGATCTAGGGTCTGTTTGAAAAAACTTTTTTAGACAAGAAGAGACAAAAAATTCCAAACAAGGAAGATGAGCACATCTGGAACAGAGAGGGAGAAAGAATTTGCAGAAAAGGAACCTTCTAATCATTTGGTTGCATGTCAGAATCTGTCAGCAGTGTGACTCATTCTGCACTCACTTCTGCTATAATAAATTATTGCTTTCCTAGGCTTTAATTTTCTCACTTGCTCTTTCAATAGAGCACTGCACAAAATAACCCATCACTGAGCACCACACTGCAGGAGTGCCACATGCAGTCAATCATTAGCAATATAATCTTGGCAAAGGATGGAGAAGGGTGGTGCAATGGATGAGTAAGTAATACTAAACAAATAAAATGCAGCAGCAGGTGGATTAGAACCAAATCGTGTGGCTCAGTTGTAGTGTGCTATTTTACACTGAATCATCACCCTAGGTTTGTTAATCCTATTGCCATCAAGCAGCCACTTATTTTTTCTCTATCTTAACATGGTAATGACCACAGTCTGAGACAGAAGGTCCAGATTATCAAGCACACAGAGTTTGCCTACCAGCAACTAAAAGCAGAAGCAGCAGCAGAGTGTCACTCTGTCTCTGTTCTCCTCCTCTTCACAACAGAGCTTTCTCTTTTGCATTTCATTTCTCCTCATTCAGCATCACTATGATCCCCCTCTGCATGTCTCCTTTGGGCAGTTGGTGCAAAATAAGAAAATAATTTCCTAGAATCCCCAGCTGGATGCTATGAAGAATCAGCGAAAGCTAGAGTTCCCCCAAACACCTGATATCTCTGTGAGCTCCAGGGTGGGTGAGAAAGCAGGAGTGCATGAACAGGGATGGAAAAAAAAAACCAGAAGCTTCTGGTCTGAAAAGAACAGACTGGAAGGCTTTCCATGCTGGGCATTTCTACAGTGTTTTTCTTGAAATTGGAGGAGGGGGAACTGGCTTGTTTTGTTTTGGTTTTTTTGTCTCTCTCTCTTTTTTCTTTTCTTTTTTGCTTTCTTTAGGGATTTCCCACTGGGCATTTTCCTTGATGAATGAAGAAATTAGAACATGTTGAAAACCAAAAAATCAATTCCCACCTCAAACCCCATGCCCTGTGTATCATTTACAATTACTGTAGAACCACTGAAGTAATCCAGAGTGAGTGTGATGTGGAAGATGCTTGCTGAAAGTCAAAAGTTAATAAAAAAAATATGAATCCACTAATATGAAATGAGATATATTTGGTATAGACCTAAATGTCTTTTTAGAGCTGCTTAAACGCAACATGCTTGTTTTCTTCTAGCAGTTATTGTTTTCCACCTGAGTTACAGACTACAAGTGACTAAAGGATGACTTCTAATAAATATTAATTGAAAAATCAAGAGCAGTGTCTATGACATGACTGCCCATAAGTACTGGGCAGGCTGCAAAGACAAGAATCTCCTCCCTAATAAAAGGGCAAACCAAGAAAAACTTACTAGTCAGCTCCATCAAAATGATCTGAATCCTGACATGTCAAGAGCTAAAAATTTATGAGGTCAGATTTTTAAAAAGTATCCACAAAAAGCTGCTATTTAAAGGCACAGGTGAGCTCTTCAAGCTGTTTAGCAGAGTAACCTTGCCTGCCAGGAAACAGACTTGGACAAAAGGTTGAACCTATCTGTAATCCTGGTATTTGTATTTCTGTGTATCCACCAGCAAATGACCTAAAGCCTTGACCTCCAAACTCCCTAGACTGCATCCATCTCTTAATCTCTGCGAGACACTCCAGGCTGCAGATGCACACGTGGCCAAAAAAAAAGGGGGAAACGGGGAACAGGAGGAGCAGCACTGAGGCAGGGACCATAATTCAGATGTACCACCTTGCCTGTATTGAGAGCCTGACTTGGGATTCATTTTATACCATTTTGTCACTAGATTAACTGAAACCGTACACTATCATTTGGTGAGTCATGTGTTCAAAAAAGCTTGTATCTAAACAGAGTGTCTGCTTCTCAGCCCCTTTTCTGATGGCCTGAGTGGCAAATAGTGTTTAAGAAGAAAAAAGGCATATTAGTACTACAAATCTAATGAGAAGATTTTATTTTTTAGTTATTTCTAAGAAAAAACTATACATAAATGATAACATATGGGTAACATTCTTGGTAGTGTTTGAAAGAGCTATTATTGAAAGTGCACAGAAAGATTAGTCTCAAAAGCTGGGGGTCCATTCCTTTAAAATAATAGCAATGATAAGTCTGCAGACCAGAATTTGCTGTGGTGGGAGGACAGGCCTAAGATATTTCTATCCAGATAGTAATACAGACAGTTTTAAGTCAGCTTCTTAGTGTAAGGTAGAAACACTAGAAGATCTTAGTAGAGTATATGGTGCTAGAAGTAATATGAAAAAAATCTTACAAAATTCCATCCAAACTTAAAACCCCTCATGAGAAGGAGTGAATTTTGCCAAAATGTCATTTAGCAGAAAAAACCCCAAACCACAAGTTGCAAAGTGCTTTTGAAAATGTATGGATTTCCTTTCTGCTTTGAAACCTTCCAGCTTTATAAACTTGAAATGTATTGTAAAATGCAGGATTTCCCCAGCTCTTTAATTTTAAAGAGTTGACCTGTTCTTCATTTAGGACTCCCGGAATGACAGGAATATTTGGTATTTAGCTCACAGAGAACCAATAGTGACAGCCTGGAATTCATGCAGAGTTTTTCTGCCCTATTCTCAAGTCTCTATATTGACAAACTTCTAATTAAATATAAAAAGCAATAGGTAAAGTCTTTAAAGCAACTCTGATTATCCAAGTAGTTTATAATTTTGGCCCTGACCTTGGGGTGACATCCTAAGAAAGCAAGGAGCTAACAGAGTGCAGGCTTATCCTCCTACTGGATGCTCAGGTGCCAACAATATTCTAATGTATACCCACTCTTTGATCAGAAAATGAAAGAAAGCTGGATGAGGATCAGCAGTCAATCCCTAGCAGGTCAGTCAACAGTCCAGGGATTTTTCTAATTAATTCTGAAACAAAGCCTCCCTCACCCTCAAGTCTGTGTAATTTGTGGCAAATGGGGAAACTGATGGAATTTAAAACAAAAGTATTACACAGCCATTCCCTGCAATGTTGTTGTTTATTTGCATGCCACTGGGGATATGTCAGATGTTCTAAAAAGTCACCAAAACCTCATCTCCCTTTCAGCTTTGTAAATAACAGCTTAGCCCCTCACAATCTCCATCAGATCTGCTTCTTGATCCTGACATTTTAAAGTTCCTGGCCCAATCTTGTCTAGGGCCTTAGGATGTCTCCTAATAGATAGCAAAAACCAAAGCACCTGGATTTTCATGGATATGTAGCTAGTGGAAAAGTGAGATCTGAAGCTGGTGGTCACAGTTTTAGACAGTAACTGGACAGTGACAGATGCTCTCTGTTATTCCCCACTGCCCTCCCAGGGGAATGAAGAAGGGAATAAGGGAGAAAGACTTTAAGGCTGGAAGTAAAAACTTGTGGAGGACAACGTTTATAAACCAGAGCATAAGTGGTTCTGTAGAAATATTAGAAACCATTTTTTCACTGTGAGGGTGACATAGCACTGGCACAGGCTGCCCTGGGAGGTTGTGAAGTCTCCTTCTCTGGAAACATTCAAAGGATGAAGGGCCAGGATGTGTTCCTGTGTGACCTGCTATAGGTGACCCTACTCTGGCAGGGGGGGTTGGACTCAATGATCTTTTGAGGTCCCTTCCAACCCCGAACTTTCTATGATTCTATGAATGAGGTAATAAGAGCAAATAACAAATGTATATAGAAATATGTAATTCTAGAACTCACCTTCCTCAGTTGGCAGTTGCTTCCCAAACAGAAAAGTCCCACACTGGATGGCACAGCAGATGGAGATGCCCAAGTCCAAGGTCTCAGTGAGAGTCCACAGCAGTCTTAGAGCACCCAAGCTGGTCCTGCTGGGAAGGGAGAAGGCAACAGGCAACCTGCCTTGGGAATGACATCCTTCTCCAGTGAGAAAACAAGGAGTAGAGGACAGAACTCAATCCAACTCATACACCAGCCAAAGAAAGCCCCAAAAAGCTTTCTCGAGACCCCTTTATACTGAGCACCATGGGAAGGAATACTGTGATTGCTTCATTGGGGTCACCTGAACCACCCTCTCCCCCATAGGCTCAGCTGCTCCTCATTAGCACTGCCACAGCAACAGCCTGGCACCTGCTGGTGGGGTCCCAGGAAGGTTTTTTGGTGTTTTCTATCCTGCTCCTTTCAAACCAGAACACAGGCTGCAAACCTGTCCAGAGAATTTAGTGTCATGAGAAAACACAGAAATGACACCAGCAATCTGGGCAATAAACTCTACTCTGACACTCACAAACACTGATCTGTTTATCTACAATAATACCCTTAAAAAATGGCACTGGAAGTACATTAGTGTGTGAGCCTGGCTGAATGGCAGTGGCAAAGTGACAGGTCCCTCTGTGCTTCTGCAAGCTTTTCTCAAGTGAATGGTAAAGCCTTGCACACCCACAAAAATTGTAGCAAGTTACTTTTAGAGAAGGTAAACCTGATCTGCATAAGCAAAAGGCAGAAATTTGAAGCTTGAAGCTTGGATGATCTTGGAGGCAGGAAGAGGAAATGGCTTTTTTTAGAATTTTTAAATAGCAAAATACTGTGCAAAGTGAGATTCAAAAGCAACAACAAGGTGACCCTGATCTCCTTTTTGGAAAAGGAAACCAGATTGACAAACTGAAAATAAACTACTTGGATTACAATTAATTAATTAATTAAATATGGCCTTACTTTTAATTGTTCCTATAGTTAAAAATGGACTTTGCTTCTCTGATGCCTGCTCACACCTGCTTCTCACCTGGACCACTTATTCCAATCTTCCCTCTTAACTCTACAAACCCAAGCTCACTACACTGTGACATGCAACCAGAATGAGTGACACAGAAAGGTAATTACAGAGAGGCCACCACAATGCTGGTTTCCACTCTCTAGCATCTTTCAGATGGCCAAGCTATCTACTGATTATCTAGTAGTGTACTCACAAAAATCAACATATTCATAACCATTCAGTTTGGAAATAAAAAATGAAAAAAAAACCAAACCAAAACACAAGTGTGTTTTTTGTTTGTTTTTTATGACAGAGCATCTCCAATTGTCCTGACCTTGCAATTTCTGTGAGGTTTCACTGGGAATTAGTGATGTGCAAGGTTATGACCTGATAGTCAACACATCTTTGGCTTTGTAACTGAACACTGTCAGATCTGCTGGAATTCAAGGATGAGGGTTAAAAAGAGAAAAAAACCCACTATTCTGCGGTAGGACTGGTGTAGGAACAGTGTCAAAAACATTCTTGGTTTTGAGTGAAATTCTTTCCAGATCCTAGGCATAAAAATATCTCTGGGAGGGATGCACTACAGTTCCTAACACTTGGGCAAACAGTACCAGAGCATCAGCCAGAGACTTGCAGCCACATCCAACAAGCTCAGACCCAAGCAGAGCAAGTCACAGCTCTCTCCTTTAGCTCAGGGGGCCTTGCAGTAGGGATCCTGGTCTTGGGATGAGCATGTGGCAGGGCCATCAGCCCAACCCAGGGAAGATGAACACATATTCATCTTCAGGTACTTCAGCTGCAAGCTAACATTTTACGAACTAATGATAACCGTGTGAACATTGATGTTTCCATTTTTTAAATGAGAAAACTAAAGATTTTTTTTTTTTTTGCATCTGACATCTAACTGAACCCATTCTTTTGTTTTTAGTTCAAGTTAAAGGAAAAGACTGCTATTGTTCTTTGTCACCAATAGAACAATAAATGGGACATGAAAAAAAACCAACAACCTTGTAATAATTTTTCCCTTTCTAAAAAAAACAGCCTTCTAGGAACAGTATGGCTTGGACACTTCAGCAGTAATAACTGTGTGACATTCCCGCTATCTCATTCTTTGAAATGCACTTTCCAGCTCCATTATCTTGATGTTGTGCTGTTTTTCCTAAAGTCAGTATAGTCATTCAGCCTTAGTAGAAAACATAAAAATGTGTGACAGGAGAAGGTAGAGAAGAAACATCAAACAGCAACTAGCTGCAAAATAACTTCCAGGTTTTTTTCTGCCATATTATGCTCATATTAGCCAAGGGTGTCAGATTAGGTTCTTAATTAGCAGTAATAACACTTCCCAAATCTGTGAGCCTTTTACAAGTATTATTTTACTGATGGGATCGTAAATTCATCTGGGATGACTTTCCTACCACAATTAGCAAAATTTGAGTGAAATTCTGACTCTGTATCTTACATTACCAAAGAATGCCCTTGCTGTGCTACTGTGTTGTACTTTCCCATTGATTTAGTTTCCTAATGGCAAACTTTCCTGCCCCTCACAGGCACAAAATCCAAGGGCAGAGCCCTGCATTTGGTGCACTGCTTCTGCAGGTAAAGCAAAATACTTCCTGCTTACCTCTAGAAAGTATTTGCTTTTTGCAGAAGTGCACCCACACTTGCAGAAGTGCACTTCTTCCTTTCCTTCCTCGTTTTCTTGAAGAGATAAAAAGAAGGAGAGCAGAGACTCTTACTTCTAAGTCAGCATCTTCTCCAAAAATCGCATCCCTCTCAGCCAGGAGGTAAAACTCATTCAGACTTTCAGCAGCAGGAGCTGGGCAGGCACAGCTACAGCACTTTAAACAACACCAAAATTATTTGCTGTTGAGTAAATTCAACTGTTATTTTTCATGGCAGCACCTGTGTTTTGTGTAATGAAAAGGCTGATGGGACCTCAGGCAACAATTTACAAAGAGCTGAAATAGCCTGAAGGGGCTGAGAGCCAAACTCTCCTCCAATGCTATCCATACTGTTCTGCAGATTTCAAAAGGGTCTCCAGAGGAAACACACTTGACTTATGAGCCTCCAGTTTAACAGCATTATCCTCACATGTCACTACATATTACTATGTTAAAGTAATATTTGGGATCCCTTTGCACTAGGGAGTGAACAGCCATGAAACAGACCACGACATTTTCTCCAGCAACCTTGTAACTTGTAAGAGAAGCAGCAGAGATTAAAGAGAGAACACAGACTTATCAACATGTTAAATGCTTTTCTCCCAAAGTGCATTCCTCTAGCAGCCAATTCTCCTCTTTCAGATGTACCCACCCTCCTGAAGGAGCATGTGATTTCTCCATTTCCTCTAGCCAGCCTTGCATTAGCCAGCTAATATCCCCCTAGAGCTGCCTTGCCATCAAGATGCTCCAGGCTAACAGTTTGCTAATGCTCACCTGTTCAGGGGCATAATTCAAACTCAGGGTAATTCCCGTTATTTAAGCAGCATAGCTTCTCTCTTCATGAAAGTGAGACAGACTTCCCTGCTTTAATATGATGCTTTACATTTAGAGCTTGTTCATGGTCACACAGGAGACAATGTCCCACTGGCAGTCAGGGGTTCAGAAATACCACGCTGTTCCTAGGAGCAGAAGGACAACCCCACATACTGTTTGCCAAAAAATCCAGTGTGTAACTAGGCAGTGCCAGAGTTTCTGGGTAGGGTGCTTCTATTATCACGCTCAGTCAAGTGGAACTGGCACAGTGACAAGCCTTTGAGCCCCTGAAACAGCACTAAACACAGCACCAGAATAAATCTGATTCTCAATTGATGTGGCTGTATCACCAAGTGCACCTAGTCCAGAAGTGTAGTAGCAACAGTCCCCCTTCCTTAATATACTGTATTTCACTGTAAGGGACCAAAAGATGCTGGTAGCAAAGTGCTGTGGTGAAGATAAACCACAGCTGGATTTGTAGTTATGTGGCTACACCTGCTACACCTCTGCTAATGGAGGTTTGAGACTAGAATTTGGCAGCTTTCAAACACTTTAGCTAGCATTTATATTAAATTCCTGGAAAATGCAAACCTTGGACATGAGATAATCTCCCCCCAGTGAAGACCATGACTACAGAAGTAGCATTTTGTAGTACTTAATAGTCATGCCCATACATATGGGTGCACACACACACACCTCCAATGCCTTAAAAAATACACATTTATATATACTTTTATGTATCCAGTGTGATCCAGGATGGTGTCCTTGTGAAAATAAAATATACATAAAATATATGAAATTTGATTAAAATAAGAGGACAAATCCTTTCCTTTCCTCAAGCATTTTCCAAATAGCAGGTCTCCATCAAGTGCAGTCAACAGTAAACCTAGATTATAAAATGCAGGCACTGAAAAGATCCTGCCCAGGAAAGGCGTCAATACAGGAGATCTGTCCCTCCAATGCACAGCAGCTGCCTTCTGCACAGATTGTAACAGACTGGAATTATCACCATATTTGAATTTGCTGAGTAAATACTGAGAATGAAAAAGAAAATTGAAGGCTTTGAATTCACTTTATTTCACACCTGAGAAGCTCCAGTTATTCAAATGAACCAGATCACATTCTTGCTGCAAGCCAGGAGGGAACTCAAATTTCAAGTAGGGGAGGCTGGATAAATAGGGAGAACTCTGTTTCATGTGTTTTGTGGGAGCTGTCATCCCCTTTTCTTTGCCAATGAATGCTGCCACTCACTCAGTGGACTGAGATAACAGATTTCACTTCTTTTTGGCCTTATTATGTAGCATTTGTAAATTACTGTCCTTTACTTATTTTCATTATTAATGGATTTTTCACCAAACAGCACTGTCTTGACTTCTTGCTAATGCTGATCCTTGTAAGATTTTTCTAGTTTTGGGCAATGGGCAACCTAAACAATTCAGCAGGATGCTATCTTATAAGATGATAACATTACATGACCATCTTTGATATTTTTGCAAGGCTTCACAGAATTTAATGCCTGATATTCACATGAATAAAACTTCTGATCAAACAACAGAAGATAGAAGTTCTGTGGGCATTGCACAATTCCCTTTTCTACGCAGAAGACTGACAAAATCAGCTTTCATCCTTCGTTTTGTATTTATTGAACTAGGATGCTCCTCAGTCAATTGCTTTTGTTTTCTTGGTACACGGGACTTTATATGGCAGAAAAATGGAAAGGGGAATTTAATGTACTCTCCTCAAACAGCAAGGGAATTCTGCCTCACAGAGAGCAAAGGAGCCCTCAGTTTACTCAGCTCCTTGAGGTGTCTGTCCCTGGAAGCACTGTAAAACCCTGGGCTGTTTTCTATCATTAGCCTCTGACACCAGAATCACCACCCAGGGGAGGAAGGTGGGGTGAATGCCAACCAATTCTTAGTGTCTGTTTGCTTCTCCAACCTTCTCCTCTGCCTTCCTGAAGGAGCCACCTGCCTCTGCAGTCCTGGGCAGTGCTTTGCTGTGTCTTCAGAGAGTGTAGCAATAGGAGCATCCTAAGGAGGAGACAAGCTGTGGCCCATCTTCTTCTTAGAGGGAGGCTCAAAGACTGCATCCCAGCTCTCCAGGCACACTGGCAGCTTCATCACAAGGTACCAGACACAATGGCTGGAATAATATTAACACTTGGCAATAGGGACCCTTGGAAAATTTAGCAGATTGGTGGAGAAAAGGAAACCAATGTGGGAGTAGAGTGAAAAAGAAAAGAAACTGATGTAGCCCAGCAGTTCAGTTTTCATAACAACATTCTCCTTGCTCAGTCTCAATGATCAGAAATACATGGGTGCTCTTGCCTCTTGTAAAGAGATCTCCTATGCAGCAGAAAAAACTACACTCTTGAATATCAGATGTCAACCTTTTCCACAAAAATATGCCCTATAGATATATCAGATGCTGATAAAATCTGACCTATTCAGAGATGCAAATATTAATAAAAAATGCTGAAAATCAACTTTTATGCCTCCACTGAAGGAAGAATTTTCAAAGCATTTCTTCCAACATGGAAGAAATCTCATTTGACCTAGTTTCCTACCATGTTTGTTACCTCCTGGCTGTCTCATCTGAGGTTCCACCTGCTGCTTCTCCATCTGCCAGCCTTTTTTAGATCAGAGGAACCTTCTGAGTTACACATTAAATGTCAGGCAAGCTTGAGAAAAGTTGTTTATGTCTGCACCTAAACAGATGATATTCTTCATTAAAAATGCAGTATGGAGGTACTAAAGACTAAGATCCCATTTGCTTTTGGTTACCATAACTCAAGAACAAACCTGCTTATGTGAAAACTGATACTAATTTTTCAGACCTGCATATATCCAACCATAATGATGACACTGTGAAGACCATTATTAATGTATTTTCCAGTAACACTGAAAGCCTCAAGCTGGAGGCTAAGAAGTATCAGATAGTTCAGTCAAAATCACTGGAAGCCTTGTGTGGACTGAAATAAAACCCAAAACCTGTGTCAGGGAATCATCAATCTTCTCCCACTTACCTCTTAAGGTATTCCCAGAGCAGAACACAAAGATTTAAGTTGCATTACTCTGTCATTAAATATCAATCACCTGAGGGAGTCATTACCTCTAAGGCTGCAATGCCTAAGGGCAACTACTCCTTCCAAAGCCAACATTTAAGGTGTGCTGTACCATCCACATTTACAGTATGGCATTTTGCCAGTGTATCAGATCATAGTGCTGGTGAGAAACCATGGTGAGAACTTAGCTGTGGGATTTTATAGTAATATTTTTCTGCTGGTTTTTCTCTTCTTATATATTCTGCAGAGAGACCTTGATCATCTGATCTCTGCTGTCTCTGAGTCCTATGCTGACTTAAGAGAGACACCAGGAATCATCCACACCCACACAAATCAAGGAAAAGACTCTTTCAGCAAGTTGGGGATCAGAACTTTGGAGCATCACCTCCACTGCACACCATCTGACAAAAAAGTACCATACATCCAGTGCCTAAATACAAGGGTTTCAAATGTTACTTTCTCCATAAAAAGCATATAGAAGTATAGAAGAGAACTGGAAACTCACATTGCAGTATAGACTGACACGTCATTTGTATAAGGAGACCAAGTGTAACCTGAAGCTATGGGCATCCTAAAACACCCATATGAAGCCGGCAGGAATCTTACCACTTATCTCAGTGAACTTTGGATCAAATCTAAGTAGTCCTAAGACTTTATGAACATGCATAGGTAGCCCTTCTGTACCTGTTTTCCATTGTGCTTCTGGAAGACTTCCAGCCATTAAATTCCAGCCTGAATTTCTGAGTCTCCTGGCTCCTGGAGTTTGCTGTAGCTGACTGTCTCACTGTCCCTGTCAGATGCTTCCATATAAGAAATCACTGAGCCTAGACTGCTCATGCTACAAAAGCCAGAATAAGTAAAATATGTGCTTCCTGAAGTGATGGAAGGCATGCCACACTTCCTCAAGTTTAGGACATTGTAATTGGCCTTGTCTACAACTGTGTTGAGGGAAAGAAGGAAAATCTTGGAGGGATAGGAGGGTACTTCTTGCCTTGTCCCTCAAATACAATGACATGTAACATTAATACTTATTAACACTATGATTTACAGTAACAAAAACATTACAATGTGCCTAATTAGTAACCATAATAAGACCAATAAAAGCTGTTGAAATAGAACAAAAAAAGCCACATATATTTTTTTTACTGAAAGACTGGGATATGGTGAGACCAATTATTAACTTATAATTTGAGGACAGAAGATTGCTTTCAGTTTGAGTTGAAATCTTGACTCTTAAGGAAAAAATAAGGCTCTGAGGTATATTCCTCTCTGGCAGGCATTGCTTAAGCAAATATTATCACAACAATAGAAGCATTTTTTAATACCCAGGGCAGACACTTAAAAAAAATCTGAATACAGCAGTATTTATTCAGTTCAGCTTTAGCATACAACACAATTCTGTTGTTTGCAATCCACGTATCAGTATTCATCTTACTGCAGGAAATCAGGCAAAATGGCATTTAGTTTACCTGGAAAGGATGGTCAGACAGCCTTTAAGGAATCTAATTAAAATGCAGCTTGTTACCAGAGCAGTGCATCACACTGTGCTGCCATAGAAACCAAGGGTCCCATGGACTTTTGGGGCCATCTGAGGGCATGTCTGCAAGAGGAATGAGAACCACAACCATTGCCTATGGTACATTTTGAATGACCTGAAAGCTCTGAATGATTCACTGATGTCAGGCTATAAAAGAAAATAATTAACTCCTACATGCTCAGATAAGGGGCCAGTCTCAGGAGTCAATTTATTTTTATTACTGTTTTTTATGATATACTGCTCTTCACTGCTTATTTAAGACTTGCATAACTTATTTGCAACATGTGAGCAGCAAGGCAGTTTCATGTGATTCCTTAGTAGAGGATCAGTAGAGCTATCAAGATCTAAGGGCTGTGGGAGAGAAGATGAACAACAGAAATATCTGTTCTACTTAGGCTGATATTTCCCGTGCTGTTTCCTGGAGTATCAGGCAACTGATTGCTCTCAGTAGTTGCTTTTAGTGGATGAGCCCCTGCTAGTGTGCTGGGAAAAATCAGACTAAAGTAATGGGCTTTTCTTTCCAATTCCTACTACAAGAGCAGAAAGATCCTTAAAAATTATTAATAATTATAAAAGCAGTCTTTTTCATTGTACCCTGTCCTGACACTAATTTTCCCTGGACACAAAAAGATTTTCCATGGAGGCATAAAGATAAGCTTTAAGAATAGAGATGTCCAGGTCGAGAGCTTCTTTTGACACACCACCTCTGAAGGAGACTGCAAATTGTTAGTGGGATGTTGCAGGTTATAATGAAAGATTTCTGCAAAAAAGTGCAACACTTTATGCTCCACTAAGCAATTTAACTACTGATGAAAAAACTTATCAGTAGCACATTTTCCAATTGCTTTCAAAAAAGAGCTTCATAGCAATTCTTCTGAAACAAAACAATTTCCTTAGAAATATGGGATTGGGACTGGAGGATGACATGGGAAATCGAAGCACTGGTTTTCTGAGCATCATGAAACCAGTATCTAACCGTGGTTTTGGCTGCACCATACTCCTACAACATCAGCTCCCACTCTCTACAGAAGGGATTGGTACATACGTGGAGAGATCTCCTCCAGGCTGGGCATACTAATACCAGGAAGGTTGCAGAAAGACAGACAGGAACCCAGTTCAAGCACAGGTTGAGAGTTTAGCCTCTGAGGTTTTGGGTCTGTTTTTGTACATGTGCATACTGTAACATATATTATGTGGTTGTGCTTAAATTTCCCCATTTATAAAACCAGGCAATAATACTTACCTGTTTTAAAATCCAGGCCACAGAACACTGGAAACACTGGCTGTAAAGGAAGTTCAAAATTCTATTTAGGATTAGAGAACCTTAAGTGAAAAAAAAACCACTGTATCATTCAGGCTAGAGGCAACATTTGATCCAAAATAACAGAAAACATAACATGACAGAAGGAAAACCATCTCACATTTAAAGCATTTTACTATATGGAAGAGTATCCAGGCAACATAATAGCTAAAAATTACTGTGTCTAAAAATGGACAACAGACTATACTTTTCCTAAATGGGACTCTATGCAAGACAAATTGATTACAAGAAAACCATTACTCCTCTGTATAGCCCACCACTTTAACAACCTTGCAACAGTAATTCTTCAAAGGGCCTCACAATTTCCTGATAATCTGCTGCAACCCATTATTAATGGCTTCATGCACACTCAGGTTCTCCTTATAACAGAAAGTTTATCAGCAGTACAAATCAATCTGTTTTGTCAACATTCTACTCCAGCTGATGTACCAGCCTGACACTCTCATTTTTCATCCTGGTTTTGGGCTTCCCTTTGCTGGTTTTGTTCCTGCAGTCCCTTTGCAGGAAGCAACACAGCCTGAACACTTCAATGGGGGCTTCTGGGGAGGAAAGGTGGTGTTATAAATCATCACTAATTTAGAAGTTCGTTTTAATGGGTTACATTTTATTTGCTTCAGTTGAACACCATTATTTACAGACACAAGTTAATAAAACACATCACAAACCAATAAATTTTCAACAGCTAATATTTATAGGTGCATAGTTCATGCTCAGTTACTTTTTTTTATATGTATAATACATACACATATATATAAAGCTCTCACAATAAGTCATCTCTGCACAGAAAGAAGAGTCATAGGAAACAAATAAAAAATGTATAATAAACAATATTAAAATACCGACTGCCTATCAACAAAACATGTACAGAGTTAGAAATAAGCAATAGACACTTAGGTGTTTTTATTTAACATTTTCTTTTTTAACTTTTAAACTTGAAGCCACAATATCCACAGCACAACAATGACCCTGCCAACCAGCTTTCATTTCAGCAGGAGGGAAATGCTGAAACAAGGTGGATGTAGTCACAGATACTTCAATCATTGCTGATGGAAGACTTCAAAATACACTGTAAAAACTGTAAAAAAATTTTACGACTGGGCACATTGGAACTCAGCACTTGTACAGGATGGGACGTCTTTAGTAGTTAGTAGATTTCAGGAGATATAAAGGAAGGAAGGGACTCTCATGCTTCAGGTTCATAGTCTTGATACTCTTCCTAATGAGGAGAGCAGAAATCAGTGCTACCAGAATTATAGATAAATGCATTCTACTTACACTGCTTGTTCTAGTCCTTGTGGAGTCAATGTCAAAATATTATGGATTTTCATGTGACCAGGATGTTGCTATTTGTTATTTTTTTGTCACATCTTCCAGCTACTCTTTCTTACAAACTGAGGTGTTTACAGGGGAATCAGGCTTTGTCACTGGTTAAAATACTGCTCACCTGATGTTGCCAAGATCTCCCAAGGCTACCCATGGAAATTCACTTGAAGGAGGAGGACCACCTCAGGGCTGAAGAGCCCACCAGGTGCTGCAGATGCTTGTATAAAGTCAGTAAGGCACATAAATGTGTGTTTAACAACAGGTTTGTAAGCAGTCTCCATAATTTCAGTGATATGCAAGACATATGTGGTCAAGCATGCCTTTAAGTCTTCTACTGGATCATGGCCTAAATGTTTTGCACCTCTCACTTTCAGCCTGATTATCTGTGCTACTGTAAAGCTGCCACTCCAAGTACTAACACATCATGCCAGACATTGCAATATTTTAGAAAGCAGGTTCATGAAACGCAACAGAATTATTTTCTCCCATAATTGCATAAATTTAAGAGCATAATAATGAATTATGTTGTTTTACAAAGCATGATGCTTCAATAAATGGCCAAGCTATTAAAACAATCCATGAAGATACAGGTTTTCCAATATTCCATATCAAACATAAGAAAAAGATACAGGTGGATTACTCAGAAACCCAGGCACGAGTGTTTTGAAACACAAAGAATTTTACTGTTAACCTTCCTTACTATCAAGAAAGCAATGGATTTTTGTGATTCCCAGTCCTGTACTTCTAGGAGACCTTGGCCAAAGAGACTGCAGTTCTGCTGTGCCCCACACCAGCTTAATGTTACTCAAGCAGGTGGTCCCCTCCTGTGCCCTTCTCTGATGTGCATTCTACAGCAAATACCACAAGAGATTTACCTCTGGAGGCATTTCATAAGCCTCATTCTCAGGATCCATAGCAACATCTGCATTATTCACCATTCCCTCCTGCAGGAAACCTTCTTCATTCTACATGTAAAACAGGGAAAGAAAAGGGACAGACTGTAAGTGCTTGTCATTTAAGCCAAAGCATGTCTTTCCTCCCTAGCAGTGGTTGAATTTTTGGCCTGTCCTTTGCTGTGGGATGTTGGCAAGGGCTGTGAAGAGCAGAAGGACATCAACTCCTGAAGGATTTTCTCCCTGTTCCACAGCAGTGTCCTGGGGAATAACTAGTATCATCTTTCTGAATAGCTAAAATCCTGATATACCCTTTCTCTCTTGCCATGGACAGGACAAGAAGTCAATGTGAACAAAAGGACAGTGCTGCCACCAAGTTGCTGAATATCATTGAAAAATATTTTAATAGCACAAAAAATGCCATGGTCAAGCTATGGGACAAACCAAAACAAGTGTTTTGCTCATTAAGAATACTATCTGGGAAACGAATCCCCCCCGAATTGTTTAAGTAGGTTATGACATTAATTTCTGATTAGCTACTTGGGGGAATACAGTCACAGGTATGTAAACGTAGTTGTAAAAGCAGGCCAAAAGAATTGGGTTGTATCATGACACAAAAAAGGGATTGTAAATAAATGACATATTTTTCAAAGTTAATGAAAGTACAGGTTGTTTTTTTTTAATGCTTAGACACATCAATACTCTCATAAATCATTGCTTATTTTACAGATTTAGCCTTTTCACAGTACATTCCAAAGTGGCCAAAAAAGAGAGAACTATTATAATTCAGACCGTTGTGTGCTGTTTTTTCCTTCAGTTTTAGAACCTAGCTGTATTGGGAAAAGCCATTTTCCTTTAATGGGTCACACCTCTGTGTGCTTTTGTATGTCAACCAGCATGTTACTCTGTGCAATATTAATATATGATACATGGCACTACCAGGTACCCAGTTCCTTACAGTTTTTTTTCTGGGCTTCTGTTATTGACCTTTTTAAAGTCCTTCTGTTTTAAGTGGTAATTTTGATAAGAACCTCTTGGAATTAATGAGAATGCAACAGCATAAGGAATAACTTGCTGAGTAAGACTACCTAAGTGTTGTCCAAGAACTATAGGTACTATTTACCATCTAAAACAAACACAAATTTTAAAGGAAAAAAAAGAACATTCCAGTTGGGCCAATTCCCACAGCAGTTGTTACTGCAGAACTTCAGAGAAGAAACATGGATTTTGCCAGCACACAAACTGCTTGAGTTCATCCTGAGCTGTAAGAAAATTGATATAACACCAGGCAAAGGAGCTCAATGTAACTATTGTGATGATGCTGATGTATGCCAATTTATACCAATCCAGACAGAAATGCACTAAAAAAAATTTACAGATACTCAGGAAGAAATTAACTTTAGAAAAACCCTGTAGGTTGGCAGTGTAGACAGAAATACAAAGTTAAGTAAGTTACAAACCAGACTAATGAGGTAATTCTTCAAAGTCTGCAATTTATAGGATAGTGAAGCTAAATTAAATTTAGGATATGGATAAAATGAGGATAAGAGCAGCTAAACCTGAAACTCACCTCTGTGAGTTTAACACACACAAAAAACCCCAGTGCACTTTACCTTCACATAGTCTTTCTCAAGTTTTTGCTGTTCACCACGTGGTTTAACTGGGTGACCTTAGTCATAACATTCTTGTTCCTTGTTTGCTGCATCTCTCCAGGCACCAATTGGGACTTTGTCTGCCAAACACAAATCCTGTTCTCCCTTTTCTGGCACTGATGCATGTGCATGTTACAGGTTTTGCACCATAATCACTGAAGTCCATGATATGCAGGATTTATTTCCATAATATGGATTCTTCTCTCTTGCTCTTACAGACTTTAAAAGGGCAAATTGCTTATCAGTGGGGCCAGATGTGCTTTTTCCTTTAGAAGGAGACAGTATAGTCCACTTGTGGACAATGCCTATTATTCTGCCAATTCCCTCCACATACATGCCTGCTGCCAGTTAACATCCTGTACTCCTCTATGGCATAGATAACACGGACAAATTCCAAAAGTCAAGGGACATCAATGAATAAGATTGCTAATATCTTTATTTAGTCCTTTGTCTTCCAGAAGAACTAATGATTTTGGATGTTCAACATGACAGGGAACTTTTCAAGCATGAAATTATCAGAAAACCAGGGCCCAATTACAGTTCTGGCTTATCAAAACACTCAAGACAGTTTCTTGTGCAATATTTAATTACTCTAGCTGCTATACAATTTTTAGGAGTATTTATATCCACTTACTTTCATAAGAAGGATCATCAATCCCTATAATTTTTTTCTGAAATAGCTAAATAATATGTGCAATGCACATTTTAAAGCTGTTACTGTGCACAGCATATCAGGTCTAAGGGCCTACGGCTCCGTTCTACTGTTTAATCCTAATTGCAATTTAATTTCTGCTTCCCCCAATCATTACAGAACAGCTTCAGCTAACAATCACTACACCAAGTAAACCTGGGCCTAAAATCAGTCTTGAGATTGCACGAGGAAGAAAGCATGCAGCTTAATGTTATCTGTAGCAGGAAAACAGATGGCAAATGAAACTGCCAGGACCATTAGTTAACGATGAAGAAAAAGATTTGACAGTCAAATTTCAAAGAAGAGCTTCAAAGCTTGCACACTCTGTTAGAAACCTCTGCCATGGGGAAGGATTACAGGGACACAATGCCAAAGAAAACATTGAAGTTATTGTCCTCCCATGTTGTTTCAGCAAGTTCAAGATAGAGATTCCTCTACAGCTTCAAATCAGCAGCACTAGTAAAACTCAACGCCAATCACAACACCAGTGTTTTTTCAAATTAAGCAAATTATAAGCCATAACAAACCATCATGGGAACTCTTCCTAAGAAAGGATTTTCACTTCTGTCCAGCTGCAAACAGTAACACAAAAACCACCTTCCACATTGATCTCACTGGAGTTCAATCAAGAATGACATTACTCACGGTCACATTTGTTACAATTAAATGTATAGCATAGGTGACCACATAATTTTTAATGGTGGCTCCCTCTGAACCTAGGACATCACAAAAATAAACCTCCACCCCTAGAAATACAGAGCCATCAAAGGTACACCTTAGATCATAATTTACCTCCTTTAAAACAAACGCAATTTTATGTTCTTGTGATCAGTAATTCCATATCCTGATTCAGTTTTGGAAAAGGAAAAACACCCAATAAACCACTTCTTGTCTTAGTATGAAAGACACATTTTTCTCTTGAAGCTGCCACCTCTATCATTAAACCATATGGAAAATTAAACAAAAGGCTCTCAGAGATGAAGCCAGTTTTTAACTGGGGAGCATGAACTCTTTTGCAGGGAAAACACTTTAAAAAGGGAAGATCACTACTCGTGCAATAAACAAGATGTTAGAGGAATAGTGATGTGAGGATGTCTGCTTGTCCCCTGAGGCCTTCCTAAAGAAAAAGCAAGTGTCTGCCTCTATCTAGGTTTGAAGCACAGTCATTCTAGGTAAGATCTGTATTTCTACACCTCCAGAGAACCTTGTGCCCTCAGCCCCCATGCCACAAACTTTTGTGATGAGCCAGAGTGGAGCACACCACACTCTGTCCTCCCCAAGAGCCCAAAGTGGTGCCAGTTTGTGCTATCAGCACTTCAGTCTGCTTTCACAAACCTTGGTAACTATCAGACTCACAAAACCCAAAACCTGTGTGCCATCAGCCTACCTCCCCCACCCACACCTTCCTGGGCATGAAGTGCTATGGTGCACACCCTCCCTCCCCAAGGAATGCTTGTTCTCTTGTTTTGTTGAGAAACTTTGGTAATTTTATAAACAAAGGGGAGACAGTGCCCCATCATCCTAAAGTGGCACGTTTGCATGACCCTAGGCACTAGTTCTGATTCAAAGAACAGGCAAAAAATACCTGGTACACAAGAGGGGCAAAAGTAAGATGAGAAATAGAAGTTATTGGCTGCAATGGCTCCAAAGCATTGCTCTTTCTCCTTACTATGGGAATGAATCCTGCTAAGCTGTGTGTCTGACTGTCAAACAGCTTTTGCAATAAAATAATAATCAAACTGATTTAAAAGTCTTCCTGAAGAGCTGACTGTGTTTTTATTCCCATCAGAAATAAATGATTTTATCTCAAGTCAGAGACAAAAGCAACTTCAAAAGTAAGCATTGTAACTGTAATTCATCAGCTGATATAAGCATTATCATTTTCTATCTCTGCCTAGTTACACTTTGTTTTCTTTCCATTATGAATGTTGAAGGAGTCCTACAGTCATGTATATTCTCATGATGAGTGGAGACTAATTCCTTTTGCATTGATTCTGTGTTCTGAGATAAGTAAACCAGGCTGCCAGAGTGCCAGCTATTAAAACGTTTATATTGGCAAGAGGATATCACCCTGGAAGTCTCTTTTCCTAACCACAGAAGTCAGAAGGCACTTCCAGAGATGATGCAGTCCAACCACCCACCTCTGGGCAGGGTCACCTGGAGCAGCCAGGTTGGGTTTTGACCATCTGCACAGATGAAGACTCCACAATTTTGCTCAATAACCTGGTCCAGTGTTTGACTCCTTGCACACTGAAAAGGTTATTTCTCATGTTTAAATGCATTTCAATTAGTGTTCACCGCCTCCTGCCATTTCACTGGGCACTGCTGAGGAGTCTGGTTCAATCTTCTTTACCACCATCTCCAGCAGATATTTGTGCATGTGGAAAAACTCCTGCTATAAACTTTCATATTCATGTTGTGTCATACTTGATGATTTTTTGTCTGTTAACTGAGACATTTATGAAATTTCCCATGCAGATACTGTGAGAGAATTTTTTCTCTAGTAGAAAGCTCCACTATCTGGAATCAACTATATACATAAAAATAAGGTGAAGTTTACCTGAAGCACCTGACAAATTAATGGAACGTGAGCAGTCACAGTTAATTGCAACAAAATAGATTATTATCAACTCGGTGAGCACTAGTCACACCACATCACTTGCCAGTCTGTTATTGAGTATTTTATATTTATTTATTAGCTGTGAAGCAAGGTAAGAGTCAATAAGAAAAAAGCGCTGAAGTAGAATAGGGAAAAAGCTGGTTTACAAGATCATTTTGGTACATCTCTTTTGTAAAGACCTTTAAAGTCCTTTTTGGAAAGTCCTTTGCATCTCTCAACAAAGTGTTCCATGAAAAGCATTTTTAATACAGTCCAGTTTGTTGTATGTACACACCAGCTGGTACCTGGAGGAGCTTAAAATAAAAATAAGACTGTAAAAAATAAAATTAGAAAATCCTATTTAATAGCATTACTACCTTGCAAAATTACAGTGTACTGAGAGGTTAAAGTAGTATTGCCTTATACTGTACTTCCAAGCACACCAAGGACAGAACTAGCAGAAAAATGGGATGTGATGCATGGTAAACATGCCCAGACAGTGCTTTCCCTGCTCAGCAATAGAAAGGACAGTCCCATCAGGGAATCTGGCATTCCCTGAGCTCATTAACTGGTCCCAGTAGGTCTCCAGAGAAGCCACCTCTGCTTCCTCCCTCCCTGCCTGATAGCCACGATCACAGACACCTTTGCAAGCCTGGATATTAAGTGTAGCCCAGTCCTAGTGCATTATTGAATTTGCTGTTGTTTCAGTCTGGATAAGCATACTACTAATCTGTCTTTATTACCACACCATTATTTAGGGATAAACTGTTTATGCCTAAAGCTGTTGGTCTTGTGCCTGTTATTGCATCCTGAACCCATAACTCAGCAGGGCAGCCTTAAGGCTTTTGTATCTGGTAGCTGAATATCCATACAGCCTGACTAAGCCCATTTCATTTTTGGTACTATGCACCCTGTAAGAACACTCTGCAGGAACTGTGTGTTGGTATTTGTTGGAGCTTAAAATAAAATTTTGGGATTCTTTTCATATACCCTCAGTGCAGCTGTTATACATCCTATCCAAAGAGCTGAATAGCAATTTGCTATGCCATTGAGATTAAAATTCCCCTTTGAAAGAAAGTAGGCTGTATCCTTTCTTCTCCATGGAATATCAGGATACTCAGGGTCTAAGTGTTGGACCTAAGTTAACAAATAACTGTATTTTCCCTCTGGTAACTTATTTTTTACAGGTATTTTGACCATAAAGCTCAGCTTGTGTGAGAGAAAAACCCTTGAACAAAACAGTAAATTCTCAACAAAACAAAGCAAAAAATTTTGCAAAACAAAAAATTAAAATGGCCTCCATGTATTTACTTTCCTAGTGGTGAGGTATTAAATATGTGGAGCTGACTATAACTGAGTTTCCAGTTCAGTTTGAATGCTCTACATCTCCTGCTGACTTATTGCAATAGTCATTGCCTTTAAGCCTCAACTGTGAAGGACAAAGCATTAGCAGCAGTTGAGTGGTTTTACTCCAGAGATGCAGAAAGGAGACATATCTGTGCACTAGCTAGAAAGAAGTAAACTGTTTTAATTATCCCTAAGCTAAACACCTAAGGGAAGGAAATTATGAGAAAGCATTATATGTGAAAGAAACTAGCTGTTCCAGTGCACAACTCCCTTAGAGAATCAGTAATGAAATGGGACTACTGCCCTCCTTCTCCTTTAAAGGAGAGTGGAAGAGAAGAAGAGCCATTTAATCAAATAAATAAATGTCAGCATGATAGCACAATTTCAATGAAAGGCTAACATAGTGGCCAAAGTGCTACAGGCTGCATTTTGATTCATGTGTTTATGTCCTCCAGTTAGCAATGACAAAAGTGAAAAGGATAAAGACTGAGCCCTACAGAGAGAGGAACAAACATGAATCCAGTCTTAAGTGTCTGTGGTTGCCAGTTCATCTGGGTTTCTAGATATAACTGGAAATACCTGCTGTTTACAATAGTTTGTAAACTGCTGTAAATTCATGGAAAAATGTATTTCAATACAACATAGATGGTGTATATTTTTGATTCCTTTCTTTAAAATTCTCCATTTAGTGTTACATGGAGAGATGAGACTCAGCTCAGTTCAGAATACAACAGGAACCTTTCCAAGAGCAATACACTTTCCTAAAACTTTCCTAAAACTCAGATTCATGTTTTGCATTAACCAGGATGGTAAAATTACCAAATCAGAGCTGTTACGTTGTTATTTGCTGGTAAATGGATAACATGGAGAACCCACCCACCAGGCAGGTCAGACCACCAAGTTATACAAGTTCTAAAATGACTGACACGTGCATTAATTACAGGTTGTCTGGGGCTGAGTCAATGTGTGATCAGTTTTGTAAACTTGTAAATTTATCCAGAACACACGGTCCTTTCAGCTTCATCCTTTTCAGCTTCCCAAATCTATGATGACATTGAAAACACTGCAGGAAGGGGAAGAAAAAGCTAGAGCTTACCACTTAGAAAGACTGGAGTAATTTCTAACTGCAAAACCGGGGGAATGAATACACGCTAACTAAACATCACATCAGGGGATTCTGATCACATCTGTGCCTCATTTGACATTCTCCTGAACAAGGTAAAGTAGCATAGGTCAATAAAAATGTTTTAGGGTATTGATCTGCTCAAAATTACACACTACCAACACAGTAATTTACATTCTCAAAACCTGAAATTTCAAGAATGCCATTTTACAAAAATCTTGAGTCAAGTAATACCACTATTTTAAATGAGGATTTGGAAGAAGGACCAAACACTGCACATTACTGTGCATGCTTGGTCATATGCATTAAGAAAGAACAATAAACAACATGATTTTTGTTATTCTCACTACGTAATTCAAAGATACCTTGACAAAATTAAGAGGCTGAAATAAATAAGATGCAGCTCATTGGGAAAAGTTATTAAGATGCTGCACATAAGCACTCACCAAATCAAAGAGGAAGGACAAATGGCATTAGAAAATAATCATGAAGTTGAAGAATTAGCACTGTCATTTTACTGGTTAGTAGATGTGATCTACTTGCTCTAATCCAACCCAAGATTGCCTTCTGAATGAAGAATTTAGTCTACACAATGCATCTTGCTAGGAATGTTGGAAGACCCCAAAGGAGAACATCAGGAATGAACACATCTTAGAAGAGAGAGGAGAGATGATGGGACTTGTTAGGAAAGCATAAGTGAACTAGGTTTATAGATCCTAAAGGAATCACCTTAATTAGGAGTGTCTAAGAACAGTCTGGCCCTATGTCTGTCAGGAGCTTCATGGGATCCATCTGTTCCCTTGCAGCAATGGATAATTCTCCAATCTGTATGAACTCTTCACCAAGAAGGACCTTCGAGGATGATGCTTTAGCTTTGTCCTCATTAAATAAAACTAGAACATAGTAATACAGGATCTTGACTGATCACACTAACTAAAACAATGGTAAATGTCATAGTAATTAGCAACCTTGTATGGATTCAGCTCTAGTAAATTAATTTTAACTGCAAGATCCCTGTCAAAGCTGCTAAGTTATTTTACCATAATCACATTCCAACATTACGTAACTTTTTAAACTCCAGAAGTTACTGTATAGACTTCAAGCATACATATTCTCTTTTCTAAGAGACAAAATGAAAGGAGGAAAGTAAGTGTCCAGTTCTGTGCCCCTCAGTTCCAGAAGGACAGGGTAGTGCTTGAAAGAGTCCAGCACAGAGCCACCAAGATGATGAAGGGAGGGGAACATCTCCCTGATGAGGAAAGGCTGAGGGAGCTGGGGCTCTGCAGCTTGGAGAAGAGGAGAATGAGGGGTGACCTCATTAATGTTTATAAATATGTAAAGGGAGAAAGCCAGGGGGACAGTGTCAAACTTTTCTCAGGGGTGAGTAATAACAGGACAAGGGGCAATGGTTATAAACTGAAGCAGAGGAGGCTCCATATAAACATAAGGAAAAATTTTTTCACTGTGAGGGTGACAGAGCACTGGCACAGGCTGCCCAGGGAGGTTGTGGAATCTCCTTCCCTGGAGACATTCAAAACCCACCTGGACACGTTCCTGTGTGACCCCCTGTAGGTGACCTTGCTCTGGCAGGGGGTTGGACTTGATGATCTTTCGAGGTCCCTTCCAACCCCTAAATTTCTGTGATTCTGTGAAGTTCCCTTTAAAAGAATTCTCCACTCATGCAAACAGTTCATTCAATGCTGAATTATCTACAGGAGCAATCTCTAAACCAGTTATTTCTCCTAGTCTTAGAAAATGTTCCTCATAGAGAACTGGAGGACCAGCCACCCCCTAGCAGCATGAACAGCCTGGGCTCCCCATCGATACACATAGCCCCAGAGACAGCACACGTTTCAGTTCTGTACCCCTTCTTGTGCACGTGGATTCACAAAGCAATGAGGTAACATCACTCATTTTCAAGGAAACTTTCAAAGAAGGAGAGCTCTACAGCTAGTGGAAAGAAGGCTTGGATTTCTCACTGAGCTTCCCCCAGAGTATGAGTGGATAAGCTGATGCAGTCAGCACTGACTCTGCTTTGACTCTCCCTCTTGTTCAGCTGTGGAGTGACAAGATTGGTAGTGGCAGCACAGTCACCTTCAGAGCCTGAAATTGACTGACAAGATGTGCTATCAGTGGTTATCCCTTCAGTGTTTATCAGTGAGCATTGGGAAAGATTACTTCTCAGACCACTGGCCTAAAACGTAAAAATCACAAACATCTCTTCAGCTTATTCTTCTCCTGTAGAATAAGAAATGATTCTTCTTAACTTAGTGGAAATAGTTAATAAAGCTTACTTAGTAAGGTGTAGAAGGCAAGCAGAGTCTTAAAGGACTAATACCTAAATACACAATGCTCTAGTATCTGTGTTTTCTTTCCCTCCTCCCCTGGCACTGTTACTGTTTCTTTGCTTTTCTTTTCTGACTTAGCTGAAGGAAAGCATCAGACAGAAGTCTGCTATCCTCTACACCACACGAGAGTAGAGTGAAAACCAAAACAGCCTTTCCCAGGCCAAATTTAGCTCTTATCTTATGTCAATATAAGCCTGGTACAATTTTTCACCTCAATAAGCCATCTTTCTACTTGTATCTGTACTGCTGAAAGCAGCCCATCTTTATGATCATCTTTTCAGACATCTGCTGCTGCTCCAAAAGCATACCATAAAAATCTTCACTACTTCTTCATAAACTGAAAATCACGAGTGCGAGTTTGGATTGGTTTTGAGGAGTCATCTAAGCCACACCTCTACTTTAGGCAGGTTCAGCTTTCCCTAAATCATACCCAACAGATGTCTGGGAAAAGCCACATTAAAAGCCTCCAGTGACAAAAATTCCTCAGTGTCACCAGGCAATCTAATCCTATGCTTAATCATTGGTCCCATTAGCAGCTCTCCTGGTGTCTAACCTTTATTTCCCTCACTGCCTTTTAGCACCAGTATTTTAGTCCTAGGGCACACAGTCCTTTTTCTCTGTGTAGCAAAAGATTTGCTACTGGGTGGACTGTTAACATGATGCATTTCAGGTTTTTTTGGGCAAAACCAGCTTGTCTGCTCACACAATACAGTTAAGAAAAACCTGTTAAGCATCCACCACCCTGCATCCCCAGCACTTATTTATGAGAAGTGCACAGAAGGGTTGCAGCCGCTCGGTGTTTGGAGCAGAGTCAAGTAGGTCAGAGATGCTGCTCCTTGGGCTGACAGAGAGAAAGGAGGGAAGAGGCAGTGGTGCTTGATGTGGAAAAACTATTCCAACCAGTGTGGACTCAGGATCTCCTCGGCCACAGATGGAGCTTCAAAAGAGAACTGTTTCTGCACTGTTTTTACCAGAAGAGACTCCTTTGTTAACAAACTCCATCAAATTATTTGAAATTAGCATGCAGAGCTGCTTTTAAAGGACGAAAGCAGAATGGAAATTTAGTTGTTGCAGTTTTTAGAATGACACTTGCCCTCTGGTCCTTTCTTATTATTAATCACAGTAGTTCCCCAAATGTCATCTGTTAAGCAGGGGTCTGCCCCCTGCACCCAGGTGTGAACTGGAGACATAGTAAAGCAACCACCATAAACTTCTACAATTCACTAGAAGCAGTTGGTTCCAAAGCCCTTAAGAAAGGGGAGCTATTTATTTCTCCTCATCTGTTGTTATGGCTTAAGAGAGAGAACTCTAATCATACTCCAGTCACTGCTCCATTAATATTGAAGTGTATGAGAGGAAAAATTTATGCATACACGTCACAAATGTAGCACACACAAAAGCAGTTGAAGCAAAGCATTCATCCTGTTCACAATATCCAGACAGCAGGGAAAAAACCACATTTCTTTCAGGACCTTTTGAGTAAAATACTGTTTAGCAATTGTACTCATTACACCCTCAACTTTGAGGATAAACAGAAAAACCAAAACTAAACCACTTTTCTTCATATTTATGGCATAACTGTCAGCTACATGGAATTTACAGAAGTTGAGATTAAGTTGAGGGAGAATAATTTCATGCATGTCATACCAATTAGAATGATTATCAAGGCTTATTCTATAGACATGAAGGTGCTCAGTCAAAAGAAAGGAAGAGAAGAGAGAACTGAGAGAACACATGTGGCAAATCAACTACAGTCACTACAGTTCTTTCTCCTACAATCCACATTTGCACTTTCTTCAATAAACATTGATATGCCACTCAGACAATACATCATCACAAATGTTTGGGTTCTCATTATGGTGGAGCTCTTTTATGTTTTCAGTACTAAGGATGATCCAAAAAAGTTTGGCAGGACCAATCCACACTTCAGAAGAGGATGTTGCATTCATAATATGATTCCCTATAGTTTGAAAAAGAGCACAAAAACCTATCTGCTGTTTCTGTTATACACAGGTTTCTGTAAGAGCAGGCAACAAACTGGTTCTTATTCTCTGGTCTAGTTGCCCATCTGCCAAGAATTACCCAAGTAAGGCAGTGGCACTGGAAACTGCAGCAGTAGCTACTCTGCCTTGTTCATCTCTTTCCTATCCTTGCAGCTTTTCTAACATCAGTATGTGGGGATGCTCAGTGGGCTAACAGTTAAGCAAACAGAACCAACATGTGGCAGCATGGGCCTTGGACAATACAGCATTGTCAAAAATTTATTTCCAGAATACTAGCTGGTACCACAATTATTAAGCAGCATTTTTCTGAATGGGTTCTTGCAGAAAAATAATAAAACACATTCTTTACAACAATGATAACAAATGCATACTATATGTAAGCAATCTGATAAAAGAAGTTTAAAAAAACATTACTAATGAAAGCTTAAAAGCTGGTCTACTTGAACCTGAATTATTTTTACACATTTAATTCATATAGGACCCAATTCAGCAAAATATTTTGGAGCATGCATTTAAGGGAATTGTTAGTTTCATGGGAGTCAAAGCTTTTACAAAGGTTTAATACTAAAATAACACTGCAGTGAATCACGGACTCACTTTAGAAATCTGGAGTGTTTCAAGCATCAAACTGCTTAATATGATAAGCTATGACAACTTTGAAATCTGATGCAAAGCATTTTTATCCTGTAAGACAGACAGACTTAGCATTTATGCAGCTGTAATTTACCAAATTAAATCACTGACAAGAGAGCTCTTCTACTGTACCCTCAATGAACAGAAGCATTAAGATCCACAGCATTTCAGCAAAGCTTGTTCCTAACACATGTTCCAATAACCCTGTAGAAACTAAGCTTTATGTAATTCAAAGCAAGATTTGGACACAATATTCCCCCATTACCTATTTGCTGCAGAAAGAGAACACCTTCAGCACTGAAGCTATTTTTTATATACTGCTGCTGATTACCCTGTTGGAAAGAAAAACATTCCAGTGCTTTGTATTGTGTGGGTGATGCTCCCATTTCCCAAGTGAGTTAGGCCCAATGTTTAGAGCAAGGGTGAAGTATTTTAAATTGGCTTGTATCAGTAGAGTGACTCAGTGATCACTGAGCAAGTGGGAGGACTTTGACATTGCTTCTCATATTCTTGCTGCCACAACTGAGAATGTTAGGGAACTGAATTTTCATTTTTATCTTGTCATTTTAAAATCCTAAAAGGGACCATTCATCATTCAGCAGCCTATTAGATACCTAGCAGTCAGAACGAAAGGATTTATTTTCCCTCCATGATTAACTCGTTTGAAATCTAGTATGAATTCTTTCATTTGAATATCAGGTATCACCACTTGCCCATTTCTCCTGAAAAAAAGCCATAAAACCTCAAATTAAAAATTGATCTGTTTCCTAAACATTAATGAAAAAAAAACAGAATTAAAATAATCAGATAGGTTGTGATCAACCCCATGAGCCACACAATCTGTATGCACAGAACTCATGTATATCTTGGAGGCTTCTGTGAAATAAATTTTAACTACTATGTTCCCTTTTAAAGCCAAGTGCCTTGTGAATAGTGGCTGGAGACACTTTCAACTCATTAAACACAGAATTAACACCACCATCTTCACTTTGAAGATGTGTAGGATGCCAGTCCTACAGGCACCAGTACCCTGAAGCACTTGAATGTGTTAATCCCATAAGGGCACTGTTTTTCACCATAATGTTCATCACATAATGTTTGGGTGTGTGTCTCTCTAATCACTGAGCTGAAATTAAACACCTGGGAGCACTGAAGCTTAAGCAGCCCTGTTGGTCAGGCTCTGCTCTGTGAGACACCTCAGGAGAGATGACTCCTCTGTCTTCCCACACAAAATCTCATCCCTGCTTATTCGGGTGTCTGTTACATGCCTGACTCATCTCCATCACAAAGCATCAGTTCAGACTCTTCAGTAATCACCTTAATCGTGTTGGCTTCTGCAGCTTGCTCAGAGTCCCCAGCTGATGAATAATTCAGGCTTCAGCCTTACAAATACAGTCAAGGAGTTTGCAGGTCAGGCCTTGCACTTCAGCAGTGACTTTGAAACTTCACTGAAAATACCTTAGGGTCACAATCCCCTTTTCTGCAGCCAAGTGTTGGCTACAAACCTTCTTGGAGAGGCTTTAATACAGCTCTAACCAAACACTCAAGTCTATCATTTAATTAACTGGAATATTAAGCATTGATACAATTTCCAAGGAAGACCAGTCAATTATACAGTCTGTGTGATTTGAATTCTCCCAGTACATAAACATTAAAAAGCTGAGATGGTTCTGATTAGGCTTAATTGTTCAACTGGCCTGTGTGAAGGCAGATCATTTTGGTAGGGACTTGGTTCTGAGTGATCTCACTTGTTCTTCTGAAAAACAGAAGCTGCTCCACAGCAGCTGATGGAGATTTGGTTATACACAAATCAAAATTAAACTTACAAGTTAGCTTATATAGTGAACATGCCAAGAGAAAATGATACAAAACCCAGGAATAGAAAAACCCCGAAGTTCATATTAATGAATACACAAAGGTCCATGAAAAAAAAAAAAAAGTCAAATATTTTCTTGAAATTATAGTGATGAAGAAACTCTCAATCTTGAAGGAACAGTAACTTCAAGTCAGAGAACTGTAACGATGAGAGTGATCCTAGGAAAGGAAACATGCTCATTTTGCCCATGTGTGAGGGCTCTTACTGAAGCTGTTCATTCATCACTTCCTAGGCTTTACTCTGTGAAAAATACTCATCGATTGGAAATCTAGTCTCTCCCTTCCCAGTAACCACAGCTGGAAAAGTTATTTGGCTATTAGCTTTTGGGTTTGTGTGGCCTAGTAGCCGTTCCTTATTTTTATCTTCTTGTGTCACATCCATCAACTGCATTTCATTCAGATAGTTTCATAAGGCTGTACTTAAATTTTTATTGTTCTAAATCTGGTCAGAAATTTACACTTCCCGACACTAAAACTAAGCTTTTAAAGAGTTAATGCTTGTCTTAGAAGTTTAAGTTATGCTTAGAAGAGCATAAACTCATAGGAAAAGAATATACTATAATGATACACATCTCCTTAAGAGGAATGCAGATTTGATAACAAAGGGTTAGGAAAAAATAGGTGTCATCGAGCATCCAAAATATTGCAGAAAAATTTTCTTGAACAATAAAGACTTTCTTAGATATTACTGTCTTCCATGAATTTTGCTTCCTTCATGCAATCAAAGTAGAATGTTTGCAGCTTTATCTGAAAGCTTTACAGCACCACTTGATTTGGTAACTCAGTTGTCACTCTGCAGTGAGCAGGTAGCAATTATTCATTTCAGGAATATTTCCCTGTGGTGTGAGAGGCAATAAAATGGAAATAAATTACCTTCTGAATATATATCTTAAAAATACTTAAAAAATAAACAAAGTAAACCAGACATTAATTGAAAAAGCTTGTTTGCATCTTTTTGGACACCGATTCCCAGCGAGTTGGTTAAGTTCAGCTCAAGTGCTCTGCTTCACCAAGCCAAAGGCACAGATCTTCAACATATGGCTCACTCTGAAAAGGAAAGGAAAAGCTGCTTTCCTGGCTGCAGTTGCCAGATTAAACCCATAAAATGTATGTACCAGGCTAGGTGGGTAATTCCCTAGCACTTAGGTCTTGGAAAGAGCACTCCAGATTTCCTTCCACAGGACAAGTGCCTGTGCTAGCCTAAAGGAAGCATTAATTCCTCCTCTTGCCTGCCTAAATAAATACCTTTCTGGCATAGATTTGGCTGAGCACAGAGAGCAACCTATTTTTATACATGCTACATAAAAGCAATGCATTGTGCTGTCAGACAACAGCCTGAGACCTCAGTTCATTGCAGCAAGGGGCAGCCCACAGCTGAGCCCATGTCTCAGCAGCTTCGCTTTTCTGCCTGAAACGCATTTTGTTTCCCCCTCTACTCCTGATTTTTTTTTTTTTTTTGTGCTTTAGTATCTCAAACTGCAAACCCAGCAGTCATGTGTTGCCTGCCCCTCAAAGTCACAGCTCCCTTGATGGATGGCCCCTCAGCAAGGAACTCCCAAACCCCACCTCACTGTGGTTTTCACCACCTTGGGTAAGAACAATCCTCCAAGGTCAGTCAGCACTGACCTGTTCCAGTGAACAACCCCTTGCCATTACATGTCCTGGCCCAAGGAGCCAGACCTTTGGAAGGGATGAGGCTTATCTTCTTTACATCCCCAGAGTGTCTACTCTGCTCCAAGACCCATGGTCACTGCTGGATGGCTACAAGCACAACTCCTCCAGCACACTGGCTTGGCAATTGAAGATTACCAAAATACAGTACTGACCAGACCTGCAATAGACCTCAACACCCTAGCTCAGGGAACATCACTGCTGCTCCTCCACCATTTTTATTCTACATTTTAACTGACCCGTAGACTCAAAATCTAAGTAAACTATCCAGCAGGTGTTTAAGTGTCCCAGCACAAAAAAAGTGCTTACTGAAATACTAAAGAACTTTCCAACTTCTTATCCCCTTCCACAATACATTTCCTTGCCTTAGCCATGGCAATCTGATGCTGCTCAATAGCCCATATTTAACCATCTGCAAATTAAAACTTGTATTTCTGCATGGGAGCCTAATGAAGAAGTTTAATCTAGCTGTTGAACTTGCTGAAATGCTGAGAGTACTCATTCTGCAGAAATTCTAGCATGTGTTTTCACTGGTTTTGCTGGATTAGTTTTACACACTGGGATCATTAAGCCAGTCTGGTTTTACTGATATGCCTGTAACAGCAGTAACTCTTGTAATGCAGCTCTTTCTCTGACATGGATGTGCTGGAGTGTGTCCAGAGAAGGGCCATGAGGATGATCAGAGGGCTGGAGCACCTCTCCTGGGAAGACACTGAGAGAGTTGGGGTTATTCAGGCTGGAGAGGAGAAGGCTCTGAGATGACCTTATTGTGGCCTTCCAGTATCTGAAGGGGCTACAAGAAAGCTGAGAAGGGACTTGTTAGGATGTCAGGGAGTGATAGGACATGGGGAAATGGATTCAAACTAGAGGAGGGTAGATTTAGATTGGAAGTTAGGAAGAAGTTCTTCCCCATGAGGGTGGTGAGACACAGGCACAGGTTGCCCAGAGAGGTGGTGGAAGCCCCATCCCTGGAAGTTTTTAAGGCCAGGCTGGACAGGGCTCTGAGCAACCTGATCTGGTGGGAGGTGTCCCTGCCCATGGCAGGGGGTTGGAACTGGGTGATCTTAAAGGTCTCTTCCAACCCTGAAAATTCTATGATTCTATGGCGTACTCTGAAAAACTTCCTTACACTATTTTTTTTTTTACTATAAAAGCTGTATTGACATTTGTGATGAAGTTCCTCCGAGAGCTATATCAGTATCTCTTCTAAATATAATCTTTCCTCAGAGATCTATCATAACCTCTCATTGTACGCACAGAATCTGTTCAAGCTTTCCATACATTTAACAACATATTTAACTCTGCATCTGCCAGTTTGAGGTTAATATTGATCTGTCAGCACTTCTCCAACAACATCTTTTTCCTTTTCTGTCCATTTTTAAGCTGTATAATTAGTTTTCTCCCAGTGCCATGGGACTACTGAGAAAGAGCCCATTTCAAAGTCTGTAAAGTTCACAAGCAATAACCACTCTCTGGATTCTTGTTCTTAAAGCAGGAACTGGCTCACAGTCCCTCCCCTGGACAACTTCTCCATTTCCCAGACTGCTTTTTGAGGCTCATTTGTAGTCTGGAGTGATGACATTTGCACCACTAACAAAGCCAAATCGTTCCAGAGGCTTGCCATGGTTCTGAAATCAAGGGTATGCTGCGCTTACTTACAATATCAGTTTTAGTTGGGACATTTGGGAGGAAAAAGTTGAAAATGTTCACTGCTCTTGCAAAGCAGTGCTCTCCAAGCACAAGCAAATCTCTGTGCATGTAGAGACACTTTAGTTACCATTCTGTGACATTACTCGATGTGACCGTAATGCAATCACTGCTTTGAAATAAATTATTATTGGTTTTTGTCAGAGAAATAAAAGGTTAAAATTAAGGTCATTTTCTTCAGGGCTACATTCGAAACACCAAGATAAGCAAAGTACTCAAAAAATCATGAAACACCATCTGCTCTCCTTTATCTCCTAATGTTTATCATTATTTTTCAGTGTTGTCAACATTAGTCACCCTCGTCATGATACTGGGTATTTTTCTTGTGTTCTCAGTTCCTATAAGCAAAATACATGATTGCATCTTATTAAAATAAATTAAAAAAAAAAATAAATCCAATTTACTTGATGCCTGAGAAAAGTAGTGCAAGCCAGTATCTCAGAAAACCATGTTAAAACTATTCAAATAGGTTTGGACTGGTAAATTTATTGGGATGTTAAATATACTCCAGGGACTACTTTTCAAAGTAGCTCAGCTTAGGGCTACTAAAGGAATAACCATACTTAAGATCCCATGTAGCGTGCTGAATCTCTCAAAAATCTTGTTCTAACTATGACCACAGAATATTTTAAAAGTCTTGTACAAGCCCCACTCGCACATTGGCAGAGTTTTTAACAGAGAAATCCAAGGAATTCTCTGCCACTGAAGCCAGGCAATGCTCAAACACTGAACTGCACAAGGATGAGAAAAGTCTCATTCCCACTGCAAAGCCTGGGTTAGCACCTAGGAGAAAGGAGTCAAAGCTCTGCCCCTCCTAGCAGCTTTGCAGTCAGTGTTACACTCAGCTGCTCCAAACAGTTTCTATTTTTATGTAAGGTGAAAAAAACTTCTGCTGTTCTTAAGCACAAAGTATGTCATGGCCATAGAGTGACACTGCCTGCTGACACTGGGGTGCAGCTCTCACCAGGCACTGGAGAGGTACCAGTCCTGGCTGGCAGGTGGAGAAGGGCAGCCCAAGCAGTGCTGCTCACAGATGCTTTGCATCAGACACAGTCTGGCTGAGGTCTGTCTGGGTCCCTCTGGGTGTAGCTGGCATACAGGAGACTTGCTGCTCTCTTCCCTTTGCATCCTTGGCATAGGTGCTCACCAAAACCTCAGCCCCAGTCCTGGCTTCTAACAAGAGCCAAAGTCTTTATCCTGGTCATGGTGCTCATCTGTTTAAAATGGAAAGCTGGGGCTGGGTTACCTAAACCCCCCTGTTCTGTGCACACCAAGTTACAGCCTGCATCTTCCTTCAGAAGGCCAAAATGCTCCCGACTAATACCTGATTCACATAGGGCCTGTATTGCCAGCAGCATCTGTGACAGCAAGAAAACAGAGTACTTGCCCTCAGGTACAAAGCTATTTTGATGCTGCACGTGTTAAAAAAGAAACATGCACAAGCCTAGATAGCTGGTGCAAGCTGGCTTGAAGGAACATGATGTGACCCTGACCTCCACAATCCGTGCTCAGGCCAAGCACTGGGGTTTCCACAAGAAATTTCAAGCTAGCAACAGCTAATAGCTCAACTTCTTTTAACAGTGGCACCCTGGTGTCCTGTTCCCACTCAGGATTTTGACGTGCACACACTTAAGTCCCCATACCCACACAAAAGCACAAATCCAAGGCTACACATGGTCCTTCATGAGATCCAAGTCCCAGTGTTTCTTGCTGAGTGATTTTTGGAAGTCGATTTTCAGAGTTGTGTATCTTTTGCTTTCTGTATTTCTGACACGAAACAGCACATTTACTAATTTCCAAAAAACTATTACAGTTTTTTTTTTCCCCAAAATGAGCCAGGAGAAAGCCATGATTTCAGAACAGTTGAATATTTCTTATAAAGTCATCTCCCTCTGTCCTTCACTGCGAAGACTCCAACCTGAATAAAACAAAACCATTCCTCCCCCACACTTAAAACCACAGAGCTCATTATCTACCTAATGAATTTTGTGCTTTCCTGCTGCAAGCCTTGGACTATTTTCCAAGTATCAACTTCTTTGATATTGTCATTTTTATTATACAGTTTTGTGCACAGAGGTTTTCTAGATGCCATGTAGACTGACCCATCTTTCTTCACTGGAGGAAATGAAGAAGTTGATAGAACAGTTGCAGCATTAAAATTACTATTAAAATATTTATTGGATATGTCAAATAAAACTCACCTCCCCAAACTCAGAAATTCCTAATTATATTACACTAGATTAAGAAAACATAGACAAAATGTGTAAAACATTGGAAACAGAAAATCCTTGATTTAATATACTTTTATTTTGAGATGTCATCAAGCATATCATGTTTTGCAATATAATTTAAGTGTACAGTAAACCAGAATTGCCTATACCTTAACAATTATAAACTTACAGTTTATCCACTGTAACTCTGCTAGAGAGGACAATAATTTATAACTGTCCTGTAAGGAATTATTTTGAAGGAATTATCAGTGGCTGAACATTCAAAACAGAACAGCTTTTAGAAACCTATTTCTCAAATAATCTCCTATTTAGTCTTTTCTACAAAAATGAGGCCAGATTTTTATTTATGTACCTGTCAGTGCAGACCATCAAAATAAATCATTTAACTTACATTTACTATTTAACCATTAATTTGAAGAAAAAGAAGAAAGAGAGAAGACTACCAGGCAATCTGCTTGATTATCTCTGGCTGCTACTGCCAGTAGAGATATTATGAAGAGAACAGACACATGCAGGAATCTATTATTTTAGGTCACTACAAATAAGATCAAATGTCCACCTGGGCAGCATTCAATCCTACCACAAACAGTGGTCAACACCAGATGAACATCTTTGAACTAATTAATGCACTCGCACTGCAATAGCTTTCTAAGAAAACAAGCATCTATTATAAAATGGCACTTTTCCAAATTTATATTTTACCTAATCAAAACCACATTAGGCTAACATACTTGGCATTGCTTCCAAAAGCCCAGTCAGTTTTGGGTTGAACTCTGTGGTTGCAAAGTTTTCCAGGGCTAGAGCTGCCATTTGTCTCCCAGGCTTATACCCTCGGATGCTTGGAAATTACAGCAAAAGCAAAATATGAGGCTGTCGCCTCATTGAATCTCATCTGCATCATGTAGACTCCTCTAGCATTACCAAAATTCTTAACTTGCACAGCCACAAAAAGGGCAGGTGAAAGCAGATAGGAAACAGCAGGAATAGGGGAAATTATCATGATTTCAGGGAATGGCCCTATAGCAGCTGCAGACAGAGCCAGTGGTACAATCTTTCTCCCCATGCCCCATCCTTTTAGTGAACCATGGGAAAATCTCATTCTTGATTCTAGGAGGATCAGGAGAGGTGGGTGGGCAGTGAGGAAGAGCAGAGGAAGTGATTTTTAAGAGTAACCATGTAAGCCAAGCCCACAAACCACTACCAATTAGCTACAAAAGAACTGCAAGTCACTGTCACAGGCAAAAAACTACATCCTTTTTTCTTTGTGATGGAGAAAAAGTCAAGCCAGGTGTCCTATTCTTGCCTGAGAAGTGGGAATAATTAGGGATCCTATAGAGCCATTTCCTAGCAACGGCTGTATGAAAAGGAAGAGTATCCTATGAAACACAAAAGACATTTTTAGACAAAATTTATCACGGCATTCACATGTATACAGTGTTGTCCAAATTAATAGTATAGTTTTATTTTTCTTCTTCTCTAAGACAATAACCAGAATTATTTTTGGTATTTAAACAATTTATGTTATTCAGCACCTAAGAATTTGGCATAAAACCAAAGAAGAGAACACACAAAAAAAATAAGTGTAGATATCAAGGGAAAACACTCTCTAAAGATCTTACTGTGCAAAATCAATATGAAAAAGGAATAAACTGCCAAAAGCTATCATCACTAAACCAATTTCCATGGTGTAATGAAAGGAAATACCTCATGGAAGCTTTGGTGAAATTATTAAGTCCTTGGTTTTGATTTCTCTGTTCCTCTAGAGTTTCTGATAAGAAATCAGTTAACTAAGTGAAGAAACACATCTCTCAGCTACTCAAAACCAATATGCATACAGGGAAAAAACAACCTCAAAGCTAACAATAGCTTGAAACACTTTTTTACATTAAGTCCTCTTCCCATCAGCTCCATGTAATGCTTCAATTTTTAATTTTTATTATTATTTCTAATGTTACTATTATGATAACAGCTATGTTATTGCGAGCCCCAGTTACTGGAGGACTCTATCTTCACTTAATCACTTTCTGACAAGTAGATCACAAAGAACAAAAACCATGGAATTAACCTATCTTGCACAAGAATGACACTTGGAAAGAATGGCACTCAAGGTCTGCCATGGAGTTAAAGTGAGATCACAGCTTTGAGATCTATACAGCTTTGTCAACCATATCCATTAATTTCAGTGTTCTGACTGTTCTTTACTAAACACTGTGCTGACGTTCAGTTCTGCAGAAATCTTCACCTTGTTTATGACAACAGCATGCCAAGCTCTTATATTTTGCATAGAAAAGGCAGAAATATAATACAAGCTCTGCAGGTAGGGAAATGAGGCTTGTAACATCTTCAGTGAATCAGTGCAAAGCCACAGGAAGTTTATGATAGAGCAGAACCATTCCTCCTACTTATCCAGTGGCCTCTGCCCATGGATGCAAACTTAAAAGTAGCTCAATATGCATGCCAGGCATTTCAAGCTCAAGAGTTAAAAAATTAATTTTGCTCGGCAACAGACCCGTATGGTATCTTCCTTTAAAGGAACTTGTTTCTGCAAACCTTTTTCCTCTAGAAGCAATTCTATATTCATAATAATACACTCATAATGTAGAAATATTCAGCATTAGCCATCTTGTTTACAACCGATACTGGAGGGACCTGGAAAAAGCTCCACTTGATCCACTCAGCCTTGGATTTTCTTCCCTGCTTACTAGCCTAATCTTTAATTGAATGTTACTGTCTCCATTTCCATCAGAATGATGCATAGAAATTATTCACTTACATACAATATTCACTACAGTACAACATAATACAACACATCCATTTCTGATTTTTCTCTGGACATCCCAGGCAGAAGCACACACTTCACTGCAGAGTCTCCAACTACATATGTCACTTCCATCTTTTTGTGGAGTCTCTGTTGACTACTTGCTTGTCTGCCAAGTACTCAGCAGGGAAAAGGGACATGAATCTTACTTAAAAGAAAAGTTTTCCTCTTTGAAACAGGTTTGCCAAGATTATCAGTTGCCACTGGGGAAAAGGAAGTCACATTCTACACACTGTATATACCTAGCTGGGCCTTTGTTTACCACTTTCTGTGCTGTCACTGTTTTTCTTTTTGCCTGTTGAACTAACATTTTTTATTTATTTTCACATGCTGTCCTTTGCAATAGTGCACACTGCTTCCTCAGGGTATGCTGCTTCCATCATTACCTTAGCCACAGGGCGTGTACAGCTGTTTTGGCTGCTTCCACTCCATATTTAGTGTAGGTTATACACTGATAGTTATTCAGTCCCCATACTGATCCCTCAAACTGAGAAACACTGCCAACCAATTACTTATCTTCAGTCTCTCATTGCAGCAAGTACACTATCCATCATTCTTTCTGCAGTCCCTGACACCCCTGTTCATTGCCTTTAGAAAAAACAAAATAATGAGAGCATACAATAGCACTCTTTTGCTCAAATGAATAAGTTGGTTTATTTTCTTTTTCTGTAGGAAAATCTGAAATAGAGTCCTCAAAGTGGAGCTAAACATATCACCTGCTATCTGCCAACTGCACCTTGGGCTGTTTGGTAGGTATGCACCAAAACAAAGCTCTGGGGCAAGGCTTCACCAGGTAGCTGGTGCCAAATTCAGGGTGTTCACAGCAGGGTCACCCTGGCAGAAGAGGCAATCCCAGATTTTAATAGTGCAGTGAATTCTCTATCAGTTTCCAGCACAGTAATAACAAACTAGGATGTTCAAAGAAAAGTGATCTGACTTGCATGGTAGCCACATTGTCCTTTCCCTGCTAACCCCATTCTCTCAATTTGTCGTCTTTGTTTAGTCAGAATCCTTAAGTGTTTCTCATGATGTTCAAAGTCATCACCAAGAACCACAATAAAACCACCTCCTTGCAGAAATATGTATCAAAATGTGCTTTAATGGGGAATAAGTTAATTGAAAGGTGGGCAACTCAGTAAAGGTACACAGATACAACTAAGCTAACATTGTGAATAGCACATGCCCAGAACTTCTCAAATAGAAGCAATTCTTTTTGCTTTACTGAGTATAGCTAGACTTGAGAAAAAAACTTGCATCTTTAAATTCTCTCTGCTTTCTCTCTGTTACCCTATGATGGTAAAATTTCTTTAAGATTTGAGAAGTGTGGCTAAGAAGTTCATACTAACTAAGATAATATTCCTTTTGATTTAAAACTAAAAGCCTGTTTCCAACTCCCCACTTCTGAACCAGGATAATATGGGGTGTGCCACTCCAATGGGTTCCACCACGAACCCTCTGACCACATTGTCACATCCTTTACTGTTTGATGCCTTCTGAGAACTGGCAGCTGGCAAACTCCTTGAGCACCTTTCCTCCCACGGATGGATAGCTGGCTTGGTTAAGATTGAATTTATTGTTTTTCCTCAACTTTTTTTTTTTTTTTTAAGAAAGAGTCCATGGGTTGGGTCTCAGAAACCACTTGCAGCAGGCAGGAAATGCCATCCCAGTGCTCCCTCCCCGTGTTTGTAGTTAATAAAGCTTCTGACCTGTCCCAATTTGTACCAGTGTGGACTTGCAGACCCCAGAATCTCTGATAGCTCTGTACCACGCTTGTTCTGAACAGAACAGAATCTTATTCTTCTCAGAGGCTGAAACAAGTAAAACCAATGACCTTATTTGATTTTCCCCAAATGAGCAGGCATTTCAGTCCTGCATTGTAGTTGGTAGAACAGTATGCCTTACAAATTAAACAAGAAAGTGTTCCCAAAAACATACTGAATAATGCAAGACTTGGGGATTTACTATGTTTTTCACAAGTCTTAACATAGTGTACTTATCTATTCAGATTGTACTGAATCCTTCTTTTTAAAAAAAGGCTCCTACACACAAAGATGACATTTATGAGCCTTTCTCCTCCTCAACTAATTTTGTTCTGGTAGGAGTATGTAACTTATTTATGGAATGTATTTGGGTGGAGTGTGGGGGTTTTAATCACAAGCTTGAGGATTTTTTGTTGTTGGACTTTTTGGTCAAGTCTGAGTGGATTGAGAATTAGTAATGTTGAGAAGCCCAGTTGGAGGCACAGAAATATCTATTTTAGGGTACTTCTAATTAATCTCAAACTAGACACCATGAAGTTAGCCCTAATTATGGGTCACTCAACAATTGTCTTAGTGTCCAAATTTTTCATGCCAAAATGATCTCATTTTATTGCTGCTGAGAATGAAATAAAGCAATGAGCTGCTGCTTTGAAAAACACAACAGTACAAGCAGCAATTTAAGTTTTCTTTACCTGGCAATAGTCAAAACAGTAGCATTATCTACAAAAAAAATGCTTGACTGAACTGCTTTCTGTACTGCTGAGGATGGGATTCCATTGTTCAGAGAATCAAGGTTGATCAGGGAGAAGTGCATAATAAAACAGCTGAAATGGGTATGTTATTCCACTTTGTCAAGCAAACATTCCTTCTCTTTCACAGCCTTAGAGACAGAAAGATCACTCCATTTGAAGGCAACCCTTCCTCAGTCACTTCAGAGGAGGAAGTAAAATAACCAGGAAAAGCCTACATGAAAAAACTAAAACAACTCAAAACAAAAACAACCAAAAAAACCCCTATATTTGTACATGGGAGTGCCTTGACCCCAGTGCAGAACCTTGCACTTGGTCTTATTGAACTTCATGCACTTTGCACAAGCCCACTTTCTGAGCCCTCTGGATGGCATCCCTTTATCCCTTCCCTCCAGCCTGTTGGCTTCACCACGTGGTTTGCTGTTGTCAGCAAACTTTCTGCACTCTATTCCACTGTCCATGTCACTGACAAAGATGTTAAATAGCACTGGTCCCAGAACCAACCCTTGAGGAACACCACTTGTCACACATCTCCATGAGGACACTGAGCCATTGATCACAACTCTGTGGGTACAACCACCCAGCCAGTTCCCAATCCAATGAGTGGTCCATCCATCAAATTCCTGTTGTTCCAGTTCAGAGATCAGGATGTTGTGTGAATGCTCTGCACAGGTCCAGGTAGATGACATCTGTAGCTCTGCCTTTATCCACTGAGGCTGTGACCCCATTGTAAAAGGCCACCAAACTAGTCTGGCAGGACTTGCCCTTAGTGAATGAGTGCATTAAGAAGGCACTGTGAAATTAATGCAGTTAGATTTTAATGAAAAACTTTTGGATTTATACCTCAAAATCTTAATTAAAATTCAATTTTATTTGAATAAAAAGAAAGCCTTAAGAAAAAAAAATGAAAAGCTGAAAAGAATGTCAATCACTAAAGGGTTTTGGCATTTTTTTTTTTAAACTATCTTCCCCAAATAACTGTGACAGAAAAGACAGTCACAAATTTAGAAGTGGTAACGAAGTGGAAGGAATTATGAATACTGAGAACAGGAACATGAAAATCTTGAAACTGATTCTTAAGCATAAAAGCTGCAGAATTTGTTCAAGAAGTTGTATCTGCATTTGTTCACGAGCCTAAAGCTTCACTTTTAAGAGATACTATTTATAGTATGAAATCTTGAAAATATGAGCCAAATGTGACTGTTACTTACATGTGTGCTCAAAATCATGGAAGACCCAAATGACAGCTCAGAGATGCCACATCTCCGCTTCACTTTTGGCTGTTATGTCTTAACAACAGTTTAGCTTTAAACTCAGTTACTTTAAGCTCAGTTAAGTACCCCAGTAAGTCTCAATACAAAAGAAGCCTTCAGTTAATGCCCATCAAGGCCCACAATGGCAGAGTTCCTTCCTCAACACAGTTTCCAACATCAGTTGTGAAGATGCTCTCCACAGAAAGACAATGCTCAGTCTTACAATTTCTTTTAAATAAGCAGATGGCCAAATGATTGCACCAGAGCATTCCTACAACAGCAGCAGTCAAATGCAATTTTGAAGACAGTCTCTTACAACACTTACTTCAAAAATATCCAGGAGAAGCTGCAGGAACTCTAGTCCATCACAAAATATTCCAGAACACATTGTACCAACACAATTCTTACAGCCATTTCAATTGCATTCCCCATTCTCTTATTTACATTCCATTACCATACATATGAAAAAACACTGCAAATTTGCATGCAGTAATGTATTTGCCAGAGTATTTAACCAGTCCCATCAGAAAGGCCTTGTGGGCTTGGAAGACTTTCCATCCAAGAGCAGGAACATTACACACAATCAGTGACCAGAGTACAAATAACAAATAACAGACTGAACAATCAATGGGCTGGAACAGCCAAATAATTTTGAATAATGAGCACAATCATGGAAACTGAAATCTGTTCATGTATCACTTGCGGCCAGAACAACTGCAACTTCTTTTTTGCATAACAAAATTTCAAAATAAGCATGAAAAAATGTACTATGAGAAAAAGATGGCCACTAGGTCCAAGAAGGAAGATAATCCTTTTTTTCCCTGTTCCTTACAACCATTCAGTCCATGACAAAAAAACCCCAAGCAGCTATGCAGAATAAGTTACATTAAAATGTCAGATCTCCCTTCTTTCCCATTTCTCTATTAAATCTGCATATTTTTCAGGAAGTGCAAACAAAAATAGAGATCCAGTTAACATCAAAAAATTTAGGATGAAGAATAATGGAGAGAACTCAGATCTTATATTTTTTATCATCAACTTGACCTTTATCTGCTAAACAGAACAGAGATCATGAGGAATTCTAGGTCAGCTGTCTTCACAAATGATGACTAAAGGACATCAAATAAAATCACCAGTGCCACAATCAAAACCTTACCATAGGAAGAGAACCTACAGGAAGGCTGGAGGGGGACTCTTCATAAGAGTGTCCAGGGACAGGACAAGAAGAAGTGGTTTTAAAATAGACCTTTAAACTTGAAGGGTTTCAGACTGAATCTTAAGAAGAAAGATCTTCAGTATGAGGGTGATGAAACTCTGTAACAGACTGCCTGGAGAAGCTGTAGATGCCCCCTCCCTGGAGGAATTCAAGGCCAGGCTGGATGAGGATTTGAGCAACTTGGTCTAGATGAGAGGCATCCCTGCCTATGGCAGGAAGGTTGGAGCAGATTATCTCTAAGATCCCTTCCAACCTAAGCCATTCTCATTCTGTGATATTGTGGCTGCAGGGGGTTACGTGCATTTAAATAACTGAACAGTTTGAGGGATATCAGAAATATAGCACCATTCATACAGCCTACTTACTGGCATCTCTGAGTTACAAAGTTCCTCAAGTGCAAATCCCCACTGGCAAAGGGAGAATTTTGTGGAGTGAGGCCATGGCCTTCATGTCCTGCATCTTTGAGATGAGGTTCCCATGCCACAATAACATTTATAGCTCTTAGGTTCTTGTATCTGCTGCATTTATAAACATATAACCACCTAATGCTAATTTCTGGGGAGGGGGAGGATGGATAATTGTAGCAACATTCAGTGCCCCTAGGAAATCAATGTGACTCCTTAAAGATGCAAAAGTTCTCTCATCAGTAGGTACCAGAAAATCAAAAAAGAAAATGGCCAGGGATGGCTCCCTTATACAAAGCAACATATCCAAAGTAGCTTACACATGTGGAAAGGAGAGTACAAGAACTCAGAATGTGTCAAAGACCATTCCTATCCTCTGTGGACAAGAAGAAAGATAGGATGATTAACAGCCTTATGGCTTTTACAATTATTTCTACCATACGATTGATTAAAGTATGCTAAAAGAAAGTTCTCCAGAAGGTAAAGGTTGCTTTAGCTGTTATTTTTCCTGACACTTCACCATAGCTCCTTGAGGGTGAATATCCCTGTAAATATTCATATTATTGATTCACTTGAGCTAATAACCCTGTAGATAATTGTTCTTAAGCATTTTTCTAATTTTTTTTTACTGTAAGATCAATATTTACTCAAGCTAATGGCAACTGAAAACATAAATAGCAGCACTATCAAATAAGAAAAATACCCTGACAGAGAAGTTACAGGACACCATCCCTATTTTTTTTTTTTTTTCATTTTGTTTCAAAGTTCTTCCCTCTGAGGAGCAAAATTATTTCTGTCTGCTATCATTCCTAGGGATAGCTTGAGTTTATACAGAGGAGTTAAATCATTTGCTCTTCTATGGCAACAGGATGGTGTTACCTGCCGAGCTTGAAACATGTCTCATGTTATAAAACATTGATCTAGACAGAGGGATTTCTCAGCCTGCTATCACATCCTGAACTGAATATACCTTTGCTCCAACTTGGTTCATCCAAGAAAAAGAACTTACCAGCAGCAGATACATGGAACAGTTTCCAAACTACAGATATTCCTATTAATTTTAGACATTTCAGACTGAAAATCAAATAAACCTATAGCAATAGGTTTTAACTGAAGTTCCAGACATTTGAGTCTGGTTTGACTCAAACAGAACTATAGAAACACATCCTTTTAATTTGGCTGGCAGCATGGAAAGCCAAACACCATTTTTTTTTTTTCCCTTCCAAAATCCACAAACATATTAACACCATAAGAATCCTCAAACATTTCAGTGGTGGCTACCATTTCAAGAACCACAATGAACAACTTAAAACTAAATTGCAAATCCAGCCAAACACTGAGAGGGATGAAGCAGCAATACCAAAAGATGCATCTTTGAGTCTGAACAGCTCAACTCCATGTTTCAGTTTCACATTGGTCTGTGAGACTCCCCCTGGCCTTTTGGCATTAGAAGCTTCTAAGTTGAAACATTGTTTGAAGAAATTCTACAAAGTTTTGTTGTCCTGTGACTGAAAAAAACGTAATTTTTTTTTAAGTTGAAGACAGTCATTCCCCAAAAGACTTTAAATATATCTGTTCTGAGGATAAAAAGTGACAGATGACTTTTTAGTTCTTTGAAATAATCTGCATGCTCCTCAGAGTGGAAGAATTAATTATTTTCATCAGTTTAAATGTTTGAGGATCCTGTTCTACAGAGCTACTTCCATTGCTTCTTTTCTTGGATACAATGCAAAAACCTCCCCAAAAAAGCAGTACACCTACAAAGCCTGGAGAACTGTATTCCTCCATCCATCCAAACTGCACTCTTCAGGATCTAATGCAAATTCCAACAAGAGCACAGGACTTTACCCTAAGATTACTGAAAAGCACATTCTACTTACAAGCTCTCATTTCAGTTCATGCTGGGTTTGAGGGAAGCACTGTAGGTGTTTAGGAAACAATCCCATGTGATTTGGGATGGTTTTTTTGGGTCTTGTCCAGAAACAGAGGTAAAGTAGTATGAGAAAAAAAGATCAGCTTTAAGCCAACATTAACCTGTGAGCACTTGTTCCCAGATGGGTTCATTAAGGCACAAAGCATCCTCCTCCCCAGCCATGACAGAGGTAAAGGGATTCAACTTTCCATAAGAATAGGTCTTGAAGCTAATGCAGCCTATGCTGAGAGACTGATTAGGCATCTTGGTGCTCCCTAACTTCTAGAATGGAGGACCATGAAAATCCAGTTGTTTCTGCAGCATCGATATGTAACATGACAGGACTAAGCAAAATAAGTCACACATGAGGATCAGTGTTGCCAGTTCAGGGTGAATGTGCTTTTTACCTGTATATTTAAACTACCTGAACATTTTATTCGGTTTCCCATCTCTTTTCTCAAACAGAAATAGACATTTATATGCGGTACTTGAGTCTCTTCTATCTAAATAATGTGACACAGAAGACAAATGTCAATAAAAGCACACACAGAATGGTACTATCATAGCTCATGCTACTGCATATATGTTCTGGTAGGAAACACTTTGAACAGAGCTCAAGTACTAAGAAAATACTTAAATCACACAGATCAAGGAATTTATTATGTTGGCACTATGTATGGCAAAAATAAGGCAAAATACATCCTTGGGAATTTCCAGAGAAATTAGTTTGATGCAAAATTTTACAGACATCTCATGGAAATGTTAATATCTGCAGGTCTGTGCTTCTGGAATGTGATGGGCTTGCAGGATAAAGAGCATACAGTGTTCTGCCATTCTGTCCTCATGAAATAACTCCTTGAGTACTCACAGGTCACCAGCTTTGTGACTGCTCTATCTGCTATCAGATAAAAAACTCCCACTTTGCTAAATTGGTGTGATTCTCTGGCAGTCTGAGGAAGGTTCTGCTAGATTATTGAATTTCAGACAATATGGCAATAAAGACCCAAACTCCTAGGGCTGGGAAAAGAAGATGGAAGGGAGGAAAGTATAAAAAGAAAAAAGACAACAGTACTTCTACATCATTATGATTTGACTTCTACAGAGTTAAAAAGTCTGTGTACGGAGGAGAAAATACACTGATCTTTGGAAAAGAAGTTAACAGGCAGCCTATGCCATTACTGATCATGGCACATAAAATAGACTAAATGCACATTGAGATTATAGTTCAAGAAAATGATGATGGTCTGAATGATCTCCCCAAGAGCACAGCACCCACTTGGGTTTTGTTTGTTTTTTAATCGTGAAGCAATGCTGTGCAATGCTTGACCCAACATCTTGTATATTCACAGCTGAAGAACCAAATAGTTCCTGACTAGAACATCCTGCTCCCTGCCTTCTGTACTTATTAATTTTTTTTATTAATATCAGTATCCATTAGTACTGATGATCAAGAAGCAGAATAGTCAGTAAGAAATCTGGCTATGCACCAAATTATATCAGATTCTCAGATGTTCAGTCTCCACACAGTCTTGAAAAACAAAACTGTTTATGTGGCATAATTAAATATGCAAAGACCAGACAATCTTGAATAGAAAGCAGAATAGGAAGCAAACATCTAGTAAATGGAAGACAAGTTTTTCTGTTGAGTATGTTTGACTGACAATATCCTCCCTTCCTGTCTTGCTCCATCCTTGCTTGCTGTCCCCATTCTCAAAAAGTGTCAGCCCATGCTGAGGTGGCTCAGAAAACAGTGAGAAAAACTTACTACCAAAGGAAGAAAACTCAGTTTTTTAGCTACCTTTGCCCAGCTATGAGCATCCCAGTCTTACCCTCTTGCCCCTAATTCTAGTTTCCTTAAAATCTTTTCAATTTTCAAGACATACCAGGCTGATCTAAAACTATGGTGTAATCTGGAATTAATAACCAACAAGCTCAAAGCAGCCCTTCTTCTGCAGAGAGATATTTCCAATGGGATCAAGGGAAAAATGTAACAGATCCCCCAAAACCATTCTTGCATGTAAAGAAGCTGATGTTACTTGATGCTCTGCATTATTTGGCTGCTACACATCTATTTTGCTTGATGCCTCTGGAATAGAGCACCTGCTCAGCTGACAAATGCTGACTTCTGTGGTAAACTAGGTGACACTAAAGATGCTATGCAAGAACAACTAAAAGACCAAAGAACAAAAAAATATTTTCATGTCACATTTTAAAACCAGAAAAATTACACATCTGCTTTTCTAGATACTTCTTTCTAATCATTACTCAATGTCTGGTGGCAAAACCTTGTTTTTTGTTTGTCAAGGACCATTATCTGCTTTCTCTCATATACTTTACCAGATAATGACTGAGATTATGAACAAAAATTTGAACACTGCAGAATGCATTTCTCTGACAGTAAAAGCTAAGCAGGAATGAGTCACAACTGCTCTGAACAGAGTCCAAAAACCCAGAAAAAACTCTATACAGAAATATCCCAAGGACCAACATTGCAAAATGGCACTTACTATAGCCCATTAGAGATATGACTGAAAGTCAAATATTAATCATAATAGCTACAAAACAATGCACTACAGTATTGCTAAATTTTTTAGTTCCACTTCAACAGTTACACATATAGGCACGCTGATGTATGTAGTTTAGATTATTGTGTATTATAAATACAAAATTGCTTTTCTTGCAAGAACCTGTTGAATGCTGAAACTCTTCCCTATTTCCTGAGCAGCCCCAGTGACCTCAGTTCAGTTCACCTGCTGAAAGCACTAACGAGTGGCTGAAGAAAAGAAGTGTCTTACAGATGGACTCGTAGTTTTGAGATTAAGATACTAAAGCAATTAAGTCCATCTAGCATGCTGGGACAAAGCTGATCATGAGTTGCATGTAATCAAGGATGAACATGGGTTTTCAGTAAACACTTTTCACATGCACAACCCACTGACAAATACAAGATCAAGTTTTCCCAGTGTTATTCCACAGGGGCATGCAAGTGTTGGACTCTGGCCTCATCCCCTTTGATTTTGGCTGTGCTTCTTGAGAGCCACTGCTCAATTCATCAATGAAAAGAGAAGCTTTCTGGTCAGACTCCCCCACTACTAAGCTTGCTTAGCTTGGATCCTACTTGGACACTTTTTGAGCTTCTGTTAGTTCTTTGCTCTGAAACAAGTAAGGAAACTTCATGCAATGCCTCACTGTAAGAGAGCTCCTCTGATGAAAAGATAAATGGGATTTCTGCACTTCTCTGCCCTCACCTCTAAAATTAGTATCAAAAGGTGGCATACGCAGAATGGTATTTTGTCAAAGCACAGTGTTTCCTCCTAGCAAAGAGAGACAGTGATCAACAGATAGTCAGGTGTTGTAGAAGACAATGCCTGGGGATTGCCAGTGAAATTCCTTCCACCCATCTGAGATTAAAAAAAAACAACAAACCAAGCAACAAGACAATCCCATGCATCTCAGATATCCCAATCTGAAATTACATCACAATGCAATTACAATAAGGGACATAACAGATGATATCCTGTAGCACAGAAGCTCTCCATTACCATATTACACACTGTAGCTTGAAACAGAATCATGACTTTGACAATGAAGTGATTTTTGCAAGCAGGGAACAGCATCAAAACTAAAAGGACAAATTATTTCAAGTTTTCTTCTTTCTGAAGAACCCTTAGTAAAGGCTATGGCAACTGTGTTTTTCTCCTGAAATGCCATATATGCACTGCAAAAGGTAAAGAAAACCTCAAAGTCAACCTGAGATCCTACTTCCCTTGGACCATAAATTTTAATAAAGATGTTTCTATCCAAACTACATCTTCAGTTTCTCCTGCATAGCCACACAGGCTAAAAATCAGGTACCTTTTTACACCCAGATAAGCAAGCTTATCTTAGACTTAAATAACTGAAACCTAGTACTAGGGTGATTAAAAGCCTAGTTTGACTTTTATGTTGGTGATTTGTAAGAAAAGCAGTCCAGTTCTGATCCTCTGCCAGTCTGCCTGGCAGGTCAGGGGCAAGAAGTGACTACAGCTGTGATATGATGTGGAAATGTATATAAGAGGAGAGCCAACAATTGGAACATTTTTACACTTTGTTGAAATGCCAGTTTGAGTGTCAGCATTGTGCCCAAAGAAGGACACTCAACAGTAATGTCAGTGGACACTGCCAGAATGGGTTTAGCATGATCTCTCCTAAATCAAAACAGGTACATTATTCTTGGGCAACTTTTAAATCCCAAGGTGCACAGACTGAACTTGAAGTCATTGAATGTACTTAACAGGATGCAGAACACAGTAACTTGGAGAAGAGAGCTGAACCACTTGTGCTCAATCACTTTATTTCAAGTTTGCGTGATAGCTCTTCACTGTACCTTCTTCTGTTCTTCAAGCCAAGATGAACTGCCAAGCATGAGTCTCCTTCAGCAGGTTTCTGTTCAGTTGCTTTCCTTCCTGTTAAGTACTATGTGAAATCTAGAGGCATAAAACTGAGCTAAGGAACAAGGGAGCCAGGAAAAGATGAATGAGCAAATCCACTTCCCTCATATTACCTGTCATCAAGACATTCATACCACTCCAAATAGATCACAAAGCAAGGTCTAAGTTTGCTTTTTAAACTGGTTATATCACTTCACTCAGCCTCCCCTCCTTCTCACTTTTGGGCAATGGCTGGCATTTACATCAGTCCAACCAGACATGTTTTAAAGCACACATCTGAAATGAAGCTGAGGAAAATATCTGCAGAGAAAATTAAGACTCAAAAACGCCATTTCAGATGCATAGATGGTGAGTAGGAGGTGGAAAGAAGCACTGCTAAATCTGTTACCTTTCCTGTGAATGATGAGCACACCACTCCTACCAAAAATACACTATGAGGGAAACATCATGCTGATGACCCTAAAAAGCAAGTTCACTGCTCTGGTTTAGACAGCAAGTCAGCTGTATGTTCTCCTTCAAAGCTACTAGAATAGCTATTACTTTACTTTTCCAGAAAAAAGCACATGAAATTTATGAAAAAAATGAGTCCTAAGAAAAATTAAATCCTCATTTCAAAAAGCTGGTTTATAAATTTCAAGCTAACAAAAGAAAACAACTGCCATAAACAAAGCTCCTAGTAGAAGTTTCCACCTGTTGGTCTGCCAGACCTGCACTCCACTTTGTCCCCACAGCCATCACCAATCTTACTTCCCTTGCCCTTTATCTCTGTTACACAGATATGTATTTATAAAGGGGTAGCATATCGCCTCTCACCATGCTGTGAACAAAGAAGAGCTTTTAGCTGCTCAACACATCAATCCAGCATCAAACAAAGAAAATGCACTTCAGACAAGTGTTTAAGACCATGGTAGGGATAAGGAAAGGGGAAATTCTTTTAGTCTGCAAACAAGCGCAAAATACATTCATGTTTACATCACCTTTCCAGTGACTTTTCTCTTGACCTGTAAGAATAATTTTTTCCAGAGAGGAAAATTAATTCAGCCTCTAGCTCTGTTTGATCTCTGCTCTTTCTCTACATAATCATTTACATACAGTGTGTCTATCTGAACTCTGCCAGTTATGCCTTGAGGGATTTGTAAGATGAAATATCACAGACAAAATTAAAAGTGACCTAACCATTATTAAAACATGCTACTAGGAATCTGAGAAGAAGCTTTTATTCAGACCAAGTACACAAGGCATTAGCTAAGTCAGACAGGGGTTAAACAAGTATCTTAGCATACAGTTCTTATATGGTTTTAAGTAATGAATTGAAGTGTCTAAAGCACAGTGTAATTTCATGTTTTCAGTTGCCATTAGTATATTCATTAAGCAAAGAGTGGTTCATACACATATCTATAAACATGATATAAATCCTACCAAACTGTGTTTTTCCACAGTTCTATGACTACATATATGCTTAGAATTAAACCACACATTACAACAGCTGTAATGTATTAACTGATTATGAACTATTAGGTTAATTAGTTATAAACACTTCACATTAAAAGCAACCAGAAGGTGGTACCCAGTTCTCAATACTAGAAGTGCAATCAGGTTTTATAGCTTCCAGCATTTCCCCCCCCAAAAGGCTCACACATAATGAAGAAAAACTTCAGGTCTTGAAAGCATCCTCTACTCTACCCCAGTTGCTCTCATAGTTCCCTTACCCAAGCATATTTTGTATTTTTAGCTGTTAAGAAAAATTTTTAAAAATCTTTAGGTGTAGTAGTTTGTTTCAATCACTGGCTTGTTATCTTCTTCAACTTGAATGGATACTTCCTGTTAGAAATACTGTCTCTATGGATAAGACCATATTCTCACGAGTAACACTCATCCTGAAACCCTAATGGAATTTTCCACCCCATTCCAGGGCTGTGCACATCCATTTAGACCAGAGAGCACTCTCTAGGCCCTAAACCTATCACAGGGAATTAGTAAGAAAATAAACAAAACAAAGCCCTACGTCTTCTTTATGTATAATAGCATATGAAGAAAGGATTGGATTTCACAAAGGAAAGGTAGAGCAAGGGTAAGAAAAAAAAAAAGCTTAGAGCCTTTGCTGTGTCCCACAGCCCCAGAGAAGAAATAGGAGTAGTCAGACATTACTGGCAGGGTATCTGCTCCCCTGGGAGATGCCCCTTCCACACAGGATGGTATGGGAGGCAGGACAAAGGGATTAAGCAGCCTCAAAGTCACAAATCCTGTTTTATATGCTTCTGAAGGGACCGCAGACTGCTCCTCTTTCTAACCTAACTAGTAAGCTTAGTAGCTAGCCTACTAAGCAGAGCAAAAGCAGTTTTCTTGCCTGTTTGCTCATCTTGAGCTTCATTTTGACTTTTCTGACCCAAACCTGGCAAACCTTTTGAACATGTGCTAACAAAGCACCAGCAAATAGCTTTGAAAGCTAACACCAAAAGCTCGGAGGGCAATCAATACATCCAATAAGTTTCAGAATAGGGTTCCCTGCCTGCCTCACTCTTGCAAAAACCATGGAATTTTTAGAGGACACATTTAGCATCTTAGACCTCCAGTTTCCTCACAGGGAATATCTTGCATTAGACAAGCCACTGGAATTAAAAAAAAAAAAGTTTGCAACCTAAATTTTCAGATGTATTTGAGACAATCAATGTAGCTTTCTCCAGTAACTAATTCCACAGAAGATAGGTCACAAACTTCTGAAATACAGTCTTTGAGATAAGTACTTGGAAGTTATTACCTAAATAATTATTACCTAGGTAATTCTTACACAGACCACTTAACTTTCTCTAATGGACTGTGATATACGTTGATGAATTTGTATTCCTGTAATGTATGTTGATGAATTTATATTCCTAACCAAGTAAAATTCAGGAAAAGAATTAAATGAGTAAGAACTAAATATCAGTAAAAAATAGAGTAAACCCCTAATACTACTAACTCCTGTTAGCCAAAGGCTAACTAGGCACCAAAGGAATGCAAACACCTACACAAAACCCCCCCACAAAAATGTCACAACAAACAGATAAGAGACAATGGTTATGGTCAAAGTCTGATACCGTCTTGCAACAACACAATGGAGTCAGCAGAGGAGTCAGCAGAACCAAGAAAGGTAAAAGTTCAAGCCTGATGAAGACTTCTTACTTCCTCCAAAGACCCCCTGAAGACCCCAATACATCTCCCCAAAAAGAAGACTCCGCCTAGATTCCACCCAGACTCCACCTATTATGAATATTACAATGAAATGAATATGCATAGAATTGTACTCAATATAAGATAATGTCAGAGCTTTGATCAGTGTGCGTGAGGGATTGGGATTCTGCTCATTCCCCGCACCCAGTGCTGCCTTGCTTACTGCAATTTTATTAATTAAACCAATCTACTAAAGAGAACATTGAGTCTTGATCAGTGGTCATTTTTATAACAGACATGCTTAGCACAGATGAAAACAGGTGACAGCCAGGCACTCTAATGATAGTTTACTGTAGAAAAGATGGATCCTCTCTTCTCTTTAGTTATGTACTCGGAGATCTGAAGAAGTTCCAGGCATCTACAGAGCTATATACAAGCTTGTATCTCTTAATCCACAGATTCTTAAGGAAGCTCTATCGCTGGTCAAAATAGCCACCAAAATGCTACATAACCTAGACCACTGATATCTACTGATGGCACTGCTCCTCACATAAACTTTCTTTCTACTAATAGTAGTAACAGCACTTACCTAGTCCTAATGAAAGCATTCTGACATTTTCCTTCTTTCTCCCCCTCCTCAACCTACAGGTAGGTTTTTTTTTTTAGGTGATGACATCAGATTTATATTCTTCCACACTTCAGTCCTGAGTAGTTTTGAAGTTTATACAACCATCACCAAGCAGTCCAAGGACCTCAGTTTGCCACTCATATCTATACTAAGCATCCCACTGCAGTACTTTGCTGAACAGACTGGCAGACTTAAAACACATATTGCTGTGCTTTGCCAGAATGTCACTTCAGCATTGTAAACTTTCATTGATAGCAAAAAAAACCCTGCCAGTTGCAATATTTGGCTCTTACACTATCAGCAAATGGTTGAGATCACACACAAATCCTCTGAAGATGACTCTGAATAAATCACTTTTAAGCTCCTTACCTTCCAAGGCTTATTGCTTCAACTTGGCCAGCAAATGAAAGGAACACTGAAGCATCCCAGAAGATGCTAAGATCATTATTGTAACCCAGTAATACTTGTTTGTAAGCTACAAAAACCTGCCCCTGAAGTTTAACAAAAATTATTAGGTTTTCCCAGCTATCATTGGTTAAATAAAGCTGTTTCCCAGCTGCAATAGCCAAATCTCTCATGGAACAGCAAGAACAAGAATAGTTGGCATGAATATGAATCATCCTGAAACAAAGTTAAACATATTCCTCTCTGCAAGTAGCATCTCCCTGAATATTTAACATGGGATTGGAACTATTTAGACCAGGAAAAAAAAAATACACATTTCTGCAAGTACTGCAGAAAATCCCACAGACAGATCATAGGAAAGACTGGAACACTTGAAACAGAACCAGCCCCCATTTAGTCTGGGAAACTTGCCTAATGCAGTGGCCATACACACACAGGGGAGAGAAACAGAGGAGCCTGGAATGTGCAAGGTGGCATATTGGGTTAGTTAGAAAGTCAATTGGAGATTGAGGATATAGGAGGTGGAAGGAACACAAGAGGGTGGAAAGAGTAGAGATTATAATCAAGCCTTAGAAAAAATGGCAAAATCAGTCTTCTGCCAAAATGATGGGGAGGATCTGTTGCTACTCCCTTACACGGGAAATCAAAAAAGAAAAATTGTGTTCTACTCTTTGTAGGCATTAAAAATCTCATTATCATGACACATGAGCAGTTCCTAGTGAAGAATGTGTTCACCTTTCTATCAGCTAGCAAACAATTCTTGGTTTGGGAGGCAAAGGGAGATAGACACATTCCTCTTAAAGATGGGGGTACTTTACTTCTTTAGGGTCAAAGCTAAATCTGTCTTGGAGCAATTGCTAGAAAACAAAGAGCACTACAATGCCACTCAAAAGCTGCTCAACTTAATTCCTCCCCAGGTAATTAGGGATACATTATGGTTGGAACTTGTGAAGGCAGCTAGGAGACTCAGAACATCAGTCTGCACTAAAATGTTATCTCACAGCAGGAAAGATATTAGGAAACTAGGAAAACTAACAAGACCTTTATATTAAACTTGTATTTGTTCCTGTATTAATGAAGAGCAATAACTTTCAGGGTATTTAAATAATACCATACAAGTTTTCTTCCCTTGTGAATCAGCTCTAGTTCTGCTTGAGTCACAGATGTCAATGCATAGAAATGCTCTGACAGAGAAAGTTATCTTCCTTTAAATACTATTATTTTGTCTTCAGAGAAAAAAACACCAACAATGTCCACAAGAGGAGAGGCATTTTCTCTACTAACCAGGGAGGCCAAGCACAGGTTGCAGTTCCCAGTACTTTAACACTCTTCAACCAACACAGAAGCTTTAGCACTCCTATCTGCAGTCACCCATCTTTCACCCTCTCTTGCTATTGGATGTGCATATTCATGTATATTTTGCCCAGTCTATTTTTAAATATTTCTAGCAGTGGTGTTTAGAGCAAAATACAATTAAGCTAATGCTGTCCAAAAGTGCTACCAGAACGTGCACATTCCTGCTGAGAAAGGAAGTTGCCCAAAAAGTCAAAGAAAACTCAGGGAATTCCCTTGCTGGCTTTTGTGAGTTCTGTTGCCTTCCCATTTAGCAACCTCTTTGGCCCCATCAGAATATTTCACCAAATAAAATTTCTTGTAAGCATTTAAGTCTGCTTCAAGCATCCTCTACTGCTCTTCATAATGTCATTACATAGTATCAACATACACCAAGCTACATACATGACTCTTGTCCATGTGGAACACCAAGGAAAACAGAATTGTATTAACGAAACTGCATTAAGTGACCTCAACTGTAATTGTTGAATTTATTTTGGAAGCATATTACAAATCATTGAATTGAAGCCACTTGTTTTCCAATATTGACCATTCATACAAGATGATCCTAAAGCAATTTCACAAGTCTACAGACATTCAAACCTCTGTACAGTCTCAATTCTTGAGCTTTCCCATCCAAAAATGTGTACTGCCATGAGAAGGAAATTAGACTGTGTACATAAAGTAGATTCAAAACCTTAATATAACTTAGGTATGGGTGCCTTATGATTTATAATCCTGTTTCAAGAATATGGATTTGCTTTACAAAACTGACTTGTTACAGATGTTTTATTAAAAAATACTAACATTAATTCTGAGACTAGTAAGAAAGGCCCTACCAAAATGGGTCAGACCAACTACCTTACAATTAAAGAGATATGTCAGTTCCCTGACAGTCCCACTTCCTTCATGAATTCAAAGAATGAGCTAACAAATGTTTTCTCAGAGGGATCTTCCATGATTCAGCTCCTGATCAGTGTGGATTCCCTCATGGGGAATTTCTCTCCTCATTCTTCCACTCTCATTTCATCTACATACAATGAAAAAGGAAACTGCTAATTGCTGCTAAGTATCCTTTCTGATTTGCAGTAGTCACTCATACATGATACATAGATCAAGAAATGCAGTGGTGAGAGAAATACTAATACTTGTTTCAAACTCTTCACGCATTATGATTTAAACAGAAATTTGAAAGCCAGAATTGTCTGACTGATTTTCAGTTGTGACTACCAGAGCAGGATTTCTATACATCATCTAAAACACTTTGGCTTCCCTGAGGAAAATTTAGTTATCCTGCCAGAGACCACAGTATGCAAGCTCTCCAAACCACTGCTGTAATTGCTCCTACAGAACAAGCAAAAGTGTAACATCAGAACCATGGTCAGGCTCACCCTCAACTACCAAAAATCCCACCACACAGAACCAGCACTGCTCAGCTCAAGTGCAGTGGGTTTGACATCTCAATGTTTGGCAGGCTTGCTAGGTATCTATATTACATATATTTAATCATAACTTATCCATTTTCTACAGCACATAGAGACCTAAGTGGCAAGAAGTAACTGAGGATGTCATTTAGATGATACTGCATCCCTGGAGCCTAAAGGTGTTTCTAAAAAAGTATCAACTCCATAATTAATTGTATGGAGGCTATTTCTGCATTTACCACACAAAAAAATTAACAAAAAAATTACTTGCTTAATCCAAGGCTTGATTTTTTCCCCATAATAAGCTAGGGGAAATTAATAAACTCAATTGTTTGGTGTGGTTGTTTTTTTTTTTACAAAAGAACAACAGTCTAAATCTCATGTAACTCACACTTACAGTCCTGTTTTATTGGGTTCTATTAGCCTTTTGGGACATTAGCTGGCTAATAGCATAAAATTTAATGGGAAGGTGGAGAAGCTCTCTCTCTTTCTGAAGTGAATTAGGTACCTCTGCTTGGTACCTTTTCTTCTGTGTTTCTGAGCAAAGCTTTTCAAGACTAGCAGACACCTACAGACTGGAAAGAAGATGGGGAACAATGGTTCTTTAAAGAGCCAAGTACTCTGTAGAGCATACTGAGTATAAAGATGATCAGAAAATGATGATCAGAGATAATACTCTTTCAAAATGCATGGTTCCACCTAAACAAAAATTTTGCCAGGACTGAACCAATTTCTGGAACCTTATTTCCAAACATGCATTAAAAATATAACTTTTTAAACTTTCAATAACTTTCAATGTAGCATGTCAGTATTATGGCACAGGAAATATGCAAAATATAACTCAAAAAGAGAAAAAAAATGCCTGCATTTTTAATATTAAGCATGGCAATTATATTGCATGCAAGTGGCAAGGGGACTAATAAAACTAGTAAAAGGGGACTTCAATGTTAGACATGTAAGTTTTGGGGACCGCTGCCCACAATAACCTCAGTAAAAGCCAAATGTCAATCGTAAGTTTCTAATAACTTCCACAAAAGATTGCTACAAAAAAAGACTCCATTTTTTAAAAATGCAAAATAAGTGCAAGATTTCATATTCAGCTTTTTTTTTCTTTTGAAACTACAGGTGGTAATGAACACTTTTTCAGTAACACTCAGGAATCTTACTTTGCAACAAGACAGAATAAAAATCTTTGAAAGATGAAGTATTGCTCGCATTTCAAAATGGGTGTTTAATGAAGTAGAAAAATCTCCATTCTGCCACTGAAAGAGAAGAATCTTCAGAGGAAACTATAGCATTTGCATCCCTTCTCCCAGCAAGACTGCCCAAATGAACAAATTGCAGTTGTCTGGAGCACACTGTGATGTTTTGCATCTTAATAAAAACTAAGTTGCTCTCATTTGCTCAAAATTAAAAGATGTTTCATTATGTCTTCATTCTCAGCAGTGCAGAATGTCTTATGGAGCTTCCATGTAATAAGGAGAAAGGCTCCTACATCTTGGTATATTTTATTGTCTTGACCCCCCAAAGCAGATCCACCCTGGCTCTAAGACAGGTGCAAAAATTGAAAAAGTTGGTTGTTCAGGAAATGAGCAATTATGAACAAGGAAAGTAATAAAACCAGAAATAATCTACACCTCTGGGACCCATTGCACTGCATATTTGTGTTAGGGCACTGTTTGGCTTCTAAGGAGTCTCAGGAAATGCAAAGTGAGATTGGGATGATGGAAGATCACTAGCAGATCCCAACAATGATCATTTGATTATATGGGCTTCTGGACTTGTTTGGAAGTAGCTGTTCACATTTATTTTACAGCCTCTGATGCTGCAGTTGTCACAAAATAAGCAAACTCCTCCAGCTGTTATAACAGGTTATAGCAGTTCACAGAATAAATCAAGTTGGAAGGTATCTCAGGAGGTCACTATTTGCTATTTTCAGTTGGAAGATTGAATCAATTATATGGATCCATGCAAACTGGAAGAAATCATTGGTCACATATTTAGAAGTCAACTAAAGCAATGATTATCCAATGCCTTTTACCCTTCTGTGGTAGAAACAGTCTGCAATCATGCTTCTATCCCCTTTTAATGGATAAAAGTAATTTACATTTCCCTGTCAAATAAACATGACTTAGTGTGTGAGCAAGGTAAGTGTTCATCTTGGGATGAACATGGGATACACAGTTGGCTGCTTTAGGACAATCCCAAATAGAAGTCTGGAAAGAATAATCTGCCAAATATACTGCTAGGCATGCTTAAGCTCTAGGAGTGAATTTTCTTATTCTCAGATAGATGGGAGATATCACAGCCTTAAGAGATAAAATGTTATAGATATAAAACACACAAAGCTACATTGGTATTTTGATTGTATGCCCAGCTGGTACTTTCTCTTATTTCAGAAAGTTCCATCTGATTCCTACAAGGGACCTGTGTCCCACTGGTATTCTGAACACCCACACACCTGGTCCCAGCCTGACTGCCAGTTTACCTGGAAAATCCAAGCAAAATCAAACCTATTCACCTCCAAATGGCACTGGAATGCAGAAATACCTTTACATGACTGAATTTTCATGTTAACATTTTTGAAACAGCAACTCAGCCCTTCCAAATCCAGGAAGGGACTGAGATGCAGAGCAGTCTGTTACTCTGCATACACCCATCAGCTGTAGATACTTACCAGCTATATGGCCATACTACACAGATGACTGGAAATCTCAATCTAAAAGTACCAGTATCAAAAATAAACTGAACAGCTTTGCCTATCTAAAAACCAAAGCACCAGTTCAGAATTATAGTATTTATAGGGCTCTGGAATAATATGCATGTACATTATGAATGTTCCTTACATTCACAGATGTGATTTTATTCCATTGCAGTCATCATGACTCGTATTAAAGCTTTACAATATACAGAACCAATTTAAATGACAGCTGAGATTTCATTCATATTTTATAATTATAAGGATCTATATGTATGTATTAATATTAAGGTAAAAAATACTGTGTATGGTTAATACTGAAGTAGGTAATTGCATATTACAGCAATGATGATCCTTATGTGGCTGAGTTTCAAGAGCTACAAGCAGAAAAGAATGTGCTCAACTTAGAACTATGGAAGAACTTCAGCAGGAACTAAGAATATAGAGACTACTGGGGCCACACCAAACTCCTGTATCCCCAGGCAGTTCATTAGGTACTTGATTTTGCAAATCTTCCAATATAGCTTTTACAAAGGGCCATGGCTACATCAAAAGCATCATTTATAGCTGAACAAAAAAGGACCAAAAAAACCCCAAAAAACCCCTCATGAAAACTGCTTTGAAGGTGAAAAAAGCCCACTTGCAAGATGTTTTCAAGACCAGCCCACCACGGTGGGGTGAATGCCTATCACAATGTAATACCCCTTTTTGCCTCCTTAAAGAACCAATAGGATTTTTCAAATAGACAGGAATAGACTTCAGTGGATAAGGGTAAAGAAAACTTTTCAAGGATTCAATTTTAACAGCTTCTCTGGACACTAGCTGGAAAAAATACACCATATAACTTCATGCTAAACTCATATGACAACCATATTTTTGTGCAAATACTCATGCTAATAGTCTTTAGAAACTTTTTTTTTTTTTCTCCTAACACTTAAATGTTCACACAGGAAACAGCACAACATGAGGTATTTGTATCTTCTAGGTTTTTATCTTCAAACAACAATATACACATTTTGGAAAGCATCACTGCCACCTGCTACCTGAGGTCACTTTTCACCTAGTTTAAGTAGAAGAAAAGTTCAGTGTATCAGCAGCACAAATGTAGTTATGCTTTGTAGCATGCCAAGTAGCTGATGTTCACCTAGGTGCTGGAATAAATGTATCTACAGAGTGTTTTATGAAGATTCTCATCTATGGAGTGAGCTAGAGAGAATTCTATCTGAGGACTCCACAATAGGAGGTATTTTTGAGTTTGTATTAACAGAAGGTATTGATGCTCCAGCTAGATCTTGACTTCAGATACAATGTCTATAACCAGTCAGTGGATTAGTACACCAACCCTTTTGCTTTGCACCTCAGACAGTAACAAATTGTGCTGTTAAATCCGAGATTTGCTGTTTGATCTTTCAGCTGTAGCAGGCTGCTTTTCAAACCCAAGTTATTTGGAAAAATAATTACATTTCCATTCAGCTGTAGAACGATGCTACAGCTGCTGCCCCCCACCAGAGGTTGCTGGGTTCAGAATCACCACTAGAGCACACCTTAAACCGTGATACAAATTTGCAGAATAGCAAAGTTCCCTGCCCTTCCTTTCCTTAGGTTCTCAAATCCTGCAAGTCACTCGAAACAAGCTACAAACAGCAGACATTTTCTTTGCTATTCATTCGTTTAGCTTCGCACAGACCACCCAGTATTCAATCCACTGACAGGCAAAAAAATCCACACCATCTGCCCCTGAATTCCAGGAGGCCACTCATCATTCATTTCTTCACCTGGAAAAGACTATAAACAAAGAAACAAACCTGTTTGCCCAACTGATCCTTCTTCACCAAGCCAGTGGCTGCAGCAATGCTCCCTGCTCCTTCCACTGTCTTCTGGGCCACTGCTGTCACTCCTGTCACCACAGCTCCCCCAACATTAGACACTTGCTCTTTGGTCTTCTCAGCCACTGAGGAGAAGCAGATGGAAAAATGCATTAGGGCTCTGGGAGCTGGACCTATCCATCTGTCACTGACAGCCCAGCATTATGAAGAGCCATGAGGCCATCACACTCTCTGTATCCCAAGTGGATCTTAAGCAATGAGATTTTCTTTCTGGTAACACCGGAGGAAAAAATAAACCTTACTTGTGGCTCAGTTTCTTATATCTGAAAGACATTTGACATTTTCATTCATGTCTAGCTGTACTTTAGAGAACAAAAGTCATTGCTTAAAGGCCCTTATTATGCCCAGCTCACTGTGTAAAGTGTGACAATTGCATTTGATATTTCTCAGCTTAAAAATGCATTCAAATTGTCCAAACTGCTGCAGGATGTGGAAGAGGAGACCTTTACATTACACTCAAAAGCCCTAGATTTTTTTAAACTATACTTGATGAACAAGCAGAGCTATTGTTGCTCAACTAAAGAATCTCAAATAGAACTTTTTATCTGATTCTGAGATTTTTGCCCCACTGCTCATGTGTCCATCCATAGCATACTAATCTACAAAAAGACTGAATGCCAAAGATGTCAAAGCAAACTGGATTAATAGCTAATTTCCAAGCCCCAGGGAAGCAACAACTCATTTAACCTACATACAGATCAGCAGTTGCCATTTTATATTGCAGAATATCACTGGGTTCTTTCTGCTCATTCATCCCCAAGGGCTCTTTCTGGCAGCAGTTTGCTCTACAACAAAAGCAGTCTAAGAGATGGGATGTCTTGAAGTTACATGGCCATTTACTCATCTAAACAGGAGACTGCTCTTCAGAAACATCCAGCATATAGTTTTATTCTATACTTTCATCCACATCTGATTCATAAAATCTACTGACAGCTGTATCTGGAACCTTTATGAGCACCGGATAGATTCTCCTTGGCCACCCTTTCAGAGACTTCCTTGGGAAACACATATGAGGAAAAGAATTTCTATGGAGAAGTCAGTTTTCTTTCACTCCTTACATGAAGATCAACAGCTGTCCCTATCACAGGGCACATAGCACAGATTACTATATCTATTTGCTGTTTAAATAAAAACAATTAGGAAAAAGGTAGAAAGGTAAACAACATGCCAAATGTGATTTTTAGAGGCCTAAATAATAAATGCTGACTGAAAATGGAGGCAGCTAATAGCCATTCTAATGAACTTAAATTGAAGAGTTAGTAACAGATTATTATCTCAACCAAACACAGCAGCTTTCATTATAGAGCAGAACAACAGACTATATGTGGTCTAAAACTAGAAACAGAAAAAGCCTGTTCCAACTACCTTTCTACCTATACAGTTAAGAAGATACAAACTCTTAAGAAATTCAATTGTGTCTTATCTAGGTTTGTATTGCCATGATTTTCCATGAGAGAAATTTTTAAAAAAAAGTTAAAAAAAAGGGCTTTGCTGAGAAACAAATGTTGCCCTGAGGCAAAGTTTGACATAATGCTAGCAAGCACAGAAAAACATCTATTAAGGTGCCCCATTTGATTATTACCAGCTACAGATGACAAAAAGCTCTGGATTCTACACAAAATTTATATAGGAAGTTCTTCACTGGTTCCTGCAGACATGTATCTTAAGGTGTGTGCCCTGGTAACCCATTATAACTTCTGAAGAGCCTTAATACCTGATTTTACAGTCTTGCAGAAGCACAGTAGGTACACATTCCAGAAATACAGAGCAACATCATGAGAAGGAAACCTGCTAACACTATTTGCAGCACAAATCCAAAACATAGCCCCACACTAGAGAATTAACTCTACCACAGCCAAAACCACCATAAGCAAGCTCACACAGGAGGTACCATGAAAGATCTCATACACTGCTAAAGAATCAGAGCCACAAAGATGCCCAGCACATATTTGCAGAAGTGCTCATACTAGGAGGAGAGAGCTGCCTTTCCTGGCTCTGAGGAATACCTAAAGGCTCTAATATCTGAGAAACTCTGTAAATCAGCTCCAGCTTGATGACCCTTCAGCTCCAAAACACTAGGAAAAAAAAGTAGGCTTACAGTCTTGTGTATTTTCTTGCTTACAGTAAGTAGTAATAGAAGAAAAGTGTTATGCGCACACAAACAAATCAGTGCAGAAGGTAAAGGGTTGATAGTAATTAATCAGAATGCCAGGTTGTTTAATGATCTTAAGCCTTTAAGTCTTTGTAAAGTTGATGACTGTTTTGCATCACAGTGCCAAGAAACAGAGCAAATCAGCCTCTGTAGTGCTCTGCCATGCTATGGCTTGATTATTTCTGTCTATTTATGCAGAGACTGTCTACTCCAGTAAATGAACTTGGGATGGTGTGCATGGCCATGCCAAGGCTAACTTTGAAACTGAAGTTCTAACACTGACTGTAGCAGTATGCAAAAACTAGCAGTATTATAGCTTTCTTTTCTGTACTTTAGACAACTGAGTGACATGCACTGATGCAAAATCTTTAGAGCAATTGAAAGAGAACTAGTTGAATTTTGAACAATAAAAGCAGATAACCACAGGATTTCTCTGAAATAATGAAATCACCCTTGTTCCATTAAACATACATCTGAATGTTTATTTCATACAATAATGCTGCCTTGGGTACTTGAAATCATTTACAAAGAAGGAATAAATAGACTGAGGGTTCTTTAATTCATACAATTTCTTGTAAGACACCTTGATAGAGTTAAAACAAACACAAAAGGAATACTAAGAATGACGTAGAATGTTAAGTAAAACAAGAACGTTTAGATAAAAACTAAGCAAAACAGTTACTGTTTACAACTTTATATTGTGTCTTGACTCAGCTTCAGGAAACAGTCACTTGTATCAAGGGCTTTTTGGCCCTCATCTTTTGTACAAAGTAGCATTTTACTTTTGTTATCCGGAGATGGACTGTAAATATCTAGTCTTAGATACTCCACTTCTCTTGACATTTATCCCTGGGAGATAAGCAAAATGGATGCATTTACATTCAAAGGCCAGTAGTCATGTTAATTTGGAAGGCAAGTCAGATAACACATGCTAACACCCCATGAAACTAGTAAAGAAAGTTCCTTTAACTTCAGAAGTTCACAGAAAGAGCAACCTGACCACCTGCCCACAGCTTAGTGCCTTCATTTTACAGTGTCTCAATACCACTAAACCTCAGACAATCAGGTCACACTTTGTTTAAAGCAAGAAACCTGTCAGTTTAGCACTTCTGGGTTTGAAAAATAACCAACCAAAAAGGATACTTAGATGCTCAGAAAGAACACTGAGCTCTCAGCTCCCAGTCCCTTCACCGACAAAGGGTTTTAAATAGCTATGAAAAAAAAAAAAAAGCAAAACTAGCAAGACCTTGGAACTCAGAGAGTAAGAGAGGACTGACTGCACAACTGTGAAAAAACTCCTTTTCCATCTGTGATTCTAGTTTGCATTTGACTGTCTCCAATCTCTTGAATATTTTTTCTTCATATAAAAAGATGTGCTATTTCATCTCCAGTTTCAAATGATATTAAACACCCTGGTGCATCAGAAGACCACCAGAACTAGCCAACTCCTCGTCCTGTGAAAAGAGACAAAGCCTTTGCAAGTGCCCTATAATGCTGTTTCATCACATCAACTTTAACAGTGTTGATTTAAAAGGATTTCATTTCTAAGACTTCACCAGCATTTCTCAGTGTCTTCATATTCTATCTCATAGCAACAGTACAGCGAACCCAAACCTGCTTTTATCTAACTTCTCTGCTTGACAGAACAACTTTTCACAGCCTTGTAGTTGTTTTTTTTTTTTAATTTTAAAAACATGTCCCCAAGCCATTTCTCTGTTCTAATACTATCAAGCCCATACTGTTTCAATTTAGAAACTATGCTCCCTGGATTTTACATTAGGTCTCCACTTCTCACTGCCACATTTTAATCTGCATGCCCTCTATACATTTGCCATTTTCTTTCAACAGCCAAACTCCTTTAAGCTTCATAGGCCAGAAGGAAGCAAGTTGTGGCAAATACCCGTTGTTACCAAGTTTGGAGTATTTAACTTTGTGTCTCCCGTTGCCTAAAATGAGTGGGTGTGAGTTTTTGCCTAAAATTTGGAGTAACTTTTCATTCTTAGGTGCAGCACTTAACAGGTGTGCTCTCCTTATGTTTGGCTTAGTCTGCTTTGTATCTTTTAGAACAAAAGAGATCTCTTCAAAACTGTTAAAATTTCTACTAATCTACTTAAAACTTCCTGTCTCACTACAGGTTGCAATCAGCTAAAGATGGATACTCACAGTATTAAAGGCTGGTTGATGCTCTCAGAAGAATGGAAAGAAGATACCCACTAAGCTGGCCTACTATAGAGTCCCAGAGTTTCAGCAAGTTACATTCACATGGAAATGACTTATTCTACCAAAAACCCCTCTTTGTGAGCATCACCGCTATTAACTTGCTTGCTAGCATTTCCAGTTGCTGTTCCCCTATCTGTGATGCTATCAGACATGTGCCTCAAATCTCATTCTCCTGCAATCCTCTACTGGTTATTGTAATGATCCCTCTTAATATTTCTTTTAATTGATGTCTGAGACACTGAGATTTCAAACCTCATAACAGCAGCATGCATGTTCAGCCTAAGGGCTAAACTCTGAAGGACAGTAATAGATGTTCTGTTCAGTTACGCTACTAAAAATACTCTTGATTTACTACTTAACCATTTATTTGTGTTGTGGCATTAAGTACTGCCATTTATCTACCTAGAGCTGTTTATTCTTTGCATTAGCTTATATGAGCACGGGTGAATAGTATGCTTTCTACTCCCTTGTTTTCTAGTTTCTTAGGTGAAAACATCTTAAATTTCTTGACCATGCTTTATCTTCACATCTCCCGAAGTCACATTCTACAGCAGAAAAATGCACTAAAGTTCAATGCACTACAGTCAGCTGAGCCTTTCCTGCATTCTGTAGAGTTTAAAGGCTTCAATTAATTTTGTCATTTAATCCAAATTATTGGTTACTAGTCATGAGTCTGACCTCACTGGTTTGCAATTGTCTCAAAAGAACAATTTTAAAGTGAATAGCCCTGGCTAGGGTGGAAGACCTGAACTGGCCAGAACTGAGCAGGGGGTGACACCCAGGAAGAGATAAGAACTACTGGATGGAGACTACTCCCCTTTTCTGAGGGCCAGCCTGCAATGCTGGGATGTCCCTCAGGCACCATCACCCTGGCCAGGCTGGAGGAAGCTACCTTGATTGTACTGATGCTGATGTACCTGGCTAAAGTGGCTGGAATGGAGCAGGGAGTGGTGCCTGGAAAGAGATAAGACCTGTGTCAATGGTTTCCTCAAAAAACCCTTTTCACATAGAAACAACTATATTAAATAGTGTATGCATTTTGACAAAATGTGTGTTTCTTTCTGCCTCTCAGTTTATCTGTGCTTTTCTATCATTTGTAAACTGGAATGTTCTCAAAACAGAGTCTTTAACAGCTAAATGGTTGGTTAATCCAACTTAGAGAAGCAGTTGAAATTAATAGGTAATTGGCTTACCTGTTGTGACACCATGAACAACTCCTTCCTTGGTCCTGGAACCTAAACAGAGAATAATATGAGGTTGAAAAGGCATGTTCTTAAGTACTTGCAAGGAGCAGGCAGATGGTAAAGAGAGAGGAGTATAGAGGTTACATAATTTTTTATACAGTATTTCCTAATATTATTGGAATTAATTAAAGAGAAACTCAACCTAAGGGAAAGGGCAAAACCATCAACAAAGAGCAACTGCATGAATGTTTATTAACTTTGGAAAGGTGAATAAATCTGTTTATTTCTTGTATGCACCAGCTTCCTTGCTACTTTCTTAATAACTGTGTTAAGTCTTCCACTTTGCAAACTCACATGGACAGCTCTCCACAGAAACCATGCTACTGTTATGTTCCTCATGAGACTCATTCACACCTTGGCAGGAGATGAGAGTCAAAGTTTCCAGAAGACCCTTACTATTTCATCTTACAACTCTTCTCCAGATGTCAATTTGCAGGGATTCTGTTACTGAACTACAGAAAGATCTGAAGGTTCAAATCAGGGCTGTTGCTAGTGCTAGCCAGGTTTAGGCAAAAATTAATCTGAAATGGGAACACCACAGAGATAGGATTCAAGCATGAAAATGCCACTAGGGTAAAAACCCAAAGTCTGCCATATCCAGTGTCCTCCCTGTCACAGGCTTATGTGACAACTCATGGAAAGATCCTGCAGTCAGAAACCTAGAGCTAGGACTAGACTGAGACATCATGTAAGCAGTGTAACTTTGACACCTTGAAGACCAAATCAATTTCTGGAACACCCATGTTAAAATATCACAACTTTTTACCATGCTGCATAAAAGGGAATGATCTCTCCCATCTTCATTGGCAGGAGAAACAAACTAGCAGAGATTACTTTTGAAAACATAACTCCAGGTCATTTTTCCTATCAGAGCTCTACTTGTCCTTGTCAGGTTTCATAATTTGGCCACACATCAGGGATGAGTACTCATCTACAGACTACATTGCTTAACAATTAAGCATTAGAGAGACAGGTTTTAGTTTATAATTTTACCCTAGTCTTCTTGAGATAGGATTTTTTTTTTCATTCCAAAAGCAGAAATTGTCTTACTTGTAATGAAACTTTGTTCTGTCATTCAGCATGAGACATCATAATTTATACTTCTGACTTAACACTTCTAACAACTATAATTTTACTTTAATACTATGCATAAAATCATATACAAACTGATATAAGCAGAAATATTAGAAGAAAATGTATGAGCAGAAATATATTGGAAGAAAACAATGTTGTCTACAATTCTTTACAATAACACAATTAAACACAAATAAAATAGAAGTTCATTCATCAATGTCTTACTTGCTGCTAGAACCAATTTATGGAACTTAAGTCATGTATTTATGGCACTACCAGGTTGATCAGAACATTGAAAAGAGCCCATTATTTATGAGCTAGAGCAGAATAATAATAATCCATAGTAAGAAAGAAAAAAAACAACATTGCATTAAGTAAAATTAGATGTTCCTTTAACTATCTAAATAGGCCCAGCAGCTGAGGAATCCTGCCCCTCTCCCACCCCACCCCCCCTTACTCCACCTTTATTCTGATTTTCTCCTTTTTAAGAAAATTGTTTTTTCTCAGTTAAAATATTTACTATTGAAAAAAAAATAATTTTATTAAATTCAAGGTGTTACTGTCTAAGGACTCATTCCAGGACTTTGGTTCTCAATCTTGCAGCACCATGAGACCAAAGGAAGCAAACTGCTTTGAACACATGCTAAACCCAAACAGTACATTGTTCTAGTTTCTAAAAGAAGACAAAACACCATTTCAGGCTTAGAGTATGCCTATGTCTTAACATTAAGCATATGCTTTTAAATGCATTGCTAGACCTGGACAGTATTTCATGTCTGCAAGTCAAGCCACAAACACATGGAAACCCGTGAAGAGCAAGTACTCAGTTCTCTGGGGATGGTAAGAGATGGATGGTATGACAGAACTCCCCTAGTATTTCTGCAATGCATCTCTGTCTCCAGAGGGACATATTCAAGTTGATTCTTACTTCACCTACCCTGATGCAACACTGCTATCACCACAGCTAATCTAGAAATACTTCTCTCTTTCTCCTAGTGGAAGATGGGCTTTTCTTTAGCAAAAACTTGGCTTGCTAAGAGAACATAAACAAAGGTATGTATAGTCAAATCCATTAACTGCATAGCCAAATTCATTAACTGGCAAACAACCACCTAATTGATGGTCCAGACCTTGCAGCATATGTTAGAGCTCAATACCATTTGCCCCACTGCTGCACACTTGCATGGAAGTGTCTGTTTCTGCAGTCACAGCTTCAACAGAATTTAGAAGTCCATAAGGATTTGCCAGAACAGGCCTATAAATACAACAGTTGAATTCTGTAGGATGACTTCTGGCTGACAAAGGAAGAAAGCTGGTCAACCATATTTCTGAGAGAAACTAGCTGTCATTCATACTGGTATTCCCAAAACATCAATAATCTTTCATTATACCCTGCATAACAGGGAGAAATGGAGGAAACTGAGTAATATAAAAGACCAAAGAAACTGACACTGACCTACACTACTTAAGTGATGCAGGAGCAATATTAGTAGACATTAATGTTACTTTTCTTTCCTACAATGCACATTTATGTGAGGGGAGAGAGAAGCCAAAACCAGATTTTTGCCTTTGTGTAGTTATACAAAAATACAATAGGCTCTTTTAATGTCATTATTTATTATTGTTGCTATAATTCCAGAGGAAAGTGTTTATGAGCAGTTTGGCAATATACTCATTTCTGGGCTAAGAGACACAGAGACTATTTTAAGCAAGCCCTCTATGAGATTCAGGTCAGTTACTAAGAGACAGTGAAAGACAGGGAGACATGAGCCCAAATTATGGCAAGAAATCATTGTCCATGGAAAACACTTGTCCCCATTATTCCACCAGATAGACTTTGGGTCCCTTGACTACACCACTGGCTTTTCTGTTACCAAAGAAAAATAAAAATATACAAAGAGTGCAGCAGAGGAATTTGGATGGTCTTGCCAAATAGGTCATAACTGAATAGTTCTACTCTAAGGCCATGGGCCAGCTAAACACAGGGAGTAATAAACAACTCATTGGCTAGCCACATTGCTCCTGATAAACTACTCCTTTGTTCTGCTAGGGTACAAGACATCAAAAATCAGACTGGAAAATTCCTGAGCACTGAACATGCACTAAAGAACAAAACACACAACTGAACAAAAAAGTCATCTCTCTGGTAGCACACAGACCTCAGAGGACCTCTTCAGCAGTATATCACTGAGAGCATGCAAGAGCATCCTTCTTACTCTCAGTTCCTACTTTCAAAGCAAGTGGAAGAATTGCTGCTCATTTTCTTGCTGCTTCACACCAATAGCTCTTGAAGGATATGTGGAGAAGTAATTTTAAATTTATGGCATACATGATGCAGCACAAGACTTCTGAGTCTCAGTCTTCCTTTCTAAGCAATGATCAGGCTGCTCTTTGACATAGGCAAAGATCCTGATGCCTTGCTTGTATGAGTCAAGACAGAGCCACTGTTTTCAGATGGACAATGCTGAAGTTTATAAGCAGAGGAATTTAGGGGGAAGAAAACACCTGAAAGCATAAAACCATACTATACTACACTGAACAGTGTTCTGGTAATTAAAAAGCAGAACAAAGACAGTGGACTGTGAGAAGAGGGAACATACTGCAGCATGCAGAGGGGAAAAAATCCCTGTTTAATCCTCCAATATACCACTCTCCCTCAGAGAAAGAGAAACAAACAAAAAAAAAAGAAAAGCAAAGAATGAAGTTACAATAACTACATTTCACTCATACAATCTTTCACATGATAGCTAACAGTGGCCTGAAGAGAATATCCCATTGTTCTCCATATTTAAGTAAAATCCACTGATTTCAGTGGGTGACATCACCTAGGATATGGACCAAAGACTTTGCATCTTTTTAATTCTCCAGCAGCAATGGAAGGCTGAATGCTATGGAGCTGACTGTTGATGCTAGAAACTATTGACAGATCCCTCCCAGCCCAGTGTTGTTAGGATCTTTTTTGCAAGAAGTCAGGCTGCTTTCACAGCATCATCTGGCTGTGAAACCCATACCTCAAAACACAGCAATTGATACAGGGAGAGGAAAAACTGCAGAAGCTCTAATGTATGGTGCTGGTGCTGCTGCTACTCTCTTCTGCTCACAAAGGGGTTTCACCACTTTTTGCACCGCAACCATTGTCAGCCTACAGAAAGGAGAGATTATCACAGCCTTTGCTAATGTTGCTCAGAGAAGACTTGCCACTGTTCTGTGCTTGGGAAGTAGAGAAATAGAGATCCTCATTGCTCCCTCACCCTACTTGATCCTACTGAAACTTCAGCTGGGGAAACTGTGGCTCCCTACAAGCAGGTATGGGCAGGGACACACCCAGGCACAAGCATCTGCTCTAGAAAGGATCCTTCACCATTACTACAATCATATGCACATAGATCTATCACAGATCAAGGCTCTGCTGCCCTCCACATTTTATTCTTAAAAATACATAACAAGCCCTTTTAAGAGCAGCCCTAGCCCTGAAAAATTTTCCAATATCAAGCATAACATACAGTGAACATACATCTATTTGATATATTGAAAATGAGGAGGTGCTCATTTTAAAATAGACTCGTCTTACAATAAGTTTAAAAAAATTACTGCCATCTCTGTTGTAAAAGCACCGAGTTTGGCTCTTGCTGTGCAAGAGAAAAGTGTACTCCAAATGAGTAATCCAAACTATCTAAAACAGAAATAATGTTATTTCTGACTGGCACTAGGGAGAATCCTGAAAAGACAATTCCACAGACCTCACTGCTCCCGTTTAGAAGAAATGCCTCTGGTTTTCAACTCCATTTAAATTCTTTGATATCTGTCCACATCTCCCTAGGTATGCAGAGCATCCATTAAAGAACTGACTTGCTACATTATCAGAAAAAAAGGGCCTACAGAAGAATATTTTTTCTTCTCCAATTTTTTAGAGACCAACTGTATTTGATGAATAGGATAGTGATCCATAATTATTTCTAACTAGCCACTTATGTGTAGACCCTTCCTGTGAAATTTTCTTAGTAGCATTTTGAATGTAGTCCCCTAGATCCCAGTACTTGCAAAGTGAAGATGATGATCATGCAGTCAAAGTACTCATCTGGGAATTCAAAAAGAATTTTATACCTGACTCTCTGCAAGATTCTTGTGTGGCCTAGATAAGTCACTGAATGACTGCATTGCTACCATGGGATGTACTTACCCTACCTCATTAACTCCAGTGGATCTTCCTTGCGAAGTCATGGAAGCATGGAAATGCAAAAGTAAGTACGGAACATGAATTTCATTTCAAAAAGATGAGGAGATGACACTTAGTGACACAAAATGTTACTGTCCACATGCCAAGCAGACAGCATGACTTTTGCTCAGTTCCTGAATTAATCTCTCAAGCTATTTCTCTTAAAATCCCACATAAAATCCAACTGCTCTAGAGGATGCTGTGAAGCTACCTTCTACTTCAGTATACATATTTTTTTCTTTTTAACCAGACCAACTAGCCCTTCAGCCTTAAACTAGTAAACTTCCTGAATAGAATACCAGCTGTATTGTAAGGCACATATTACAACATAACCTCATTCTGTAAGGCAGTACAGATGTGGCTCCACTGAGCAGTAATACATAACCAGCACAATACAGTGACTTAAGAACCAACATTTGGCTTCAAAGAACTGGAACTCAGAACACAGCTCTTATGTTTGTTTTGCAATGGTCTCCTGTGAACAATTAGAGCTTTGGATTTTTTTGCAGAACAGGTCTGATGGGGATACATCTATGAATGTTAGGATACACCAACCAGCAGCATGATTTCTGCTGTACACCTACCCACATAAAGGACACCCTCTTTCGTCTTCCCTGCTGCCTCTGCCACCCCCTGCTTGGTTTTTTCTGCTGCTGCTACAACTCCTTCCTTTGCCTTGGAAAGTCCCTTCATGAACACATCCATGGCTGGAGAATATCTTCACACAAGTCTAGAGGAGGAAAAAAAAACAGACAATACACTTTCAGTAAGATTCTTTTTTCAGCTTTTTGTTCCAGAAAATGAAGAAAATGTTCTAACCCAATGGGATCACAATTACCTTAAAATTATACTATTTATACCCCATATGATGTAGCTTTCCTCATCATCATCTGTATTAGCAATACACAAACACCTCTCTGTATGTGAGGTTGCACTCCGTTTCAGATAGAAAGAACAGTTAAATCACTAGTGAAGAAAGGAATAAGATGACTTGAATCACCTTCACATTTTCACACACACTTCCCTACCTCAGTAAGGTAAACAGTGCAGCTCCCTCCACCCGAGCAAAGCTGGGTGACCCTGTTTCCACAGAATCCGACAGAGAGGTTGCTGGTATCACAGTTTGGATTGGAAGATGGATTCATTGATAAGACAAGTCCTTTCCCTGCCTACCAAGGCATCACTTCCTCCAAAGGACATGCTCATGTGCCAATTGCAAGAAGCTAAAGCCTTGTGATTTGGTGGTACTCCACTGCTCATCCCCAGGAAAATGCCAACTCAGAGACTCAACGGCAACTTAAAAATACAACAAAACAAACTACACCACCTAAATTACAAATGTTCACTTGTTAACATTACAAGAAGCTGCGATTATAACCCAGCAGGACTGGAGCAAATAGAAAACACTGCTTGTTCAAGTAGAGTCCAACATTTTGCTGTCCATGTCATTTTTTCAGAACCTGAGTTCTTTGCATCAGGACCAAAAAAAGATTTTACTGAAAAGCAAAAGCAAGAACGCAGGTTTTTAAAAGCACTACACTAAAGCTAGCAAGTGAGTTCTGTAGCAGCCATACAACCCAGCGTTAGAATGAAACTAGTAAAATAATAATTAAAACTCAGAAGTCTGGGTCCCTTCAACAAATCTGCTACCGATAATCCTTTCTCTTCCTCCACCCACAGAGCAAAAAATTGCTGTCTGTTCTTCTCTTTTCTCTGCTGGAGGCTGAGTGGGAGGAATGGGTGTCTCTGAGAGCATCTGGGCTGCTGCAGCTTTCTACTAACTCGTGACGAGCGTGCAAAGAAAGGCAGTATTGGTATTTACAGCTAAACTGCCTACGGTACCTGTCACCCTGGGGATGGGATGGGGGTGCTTACACCCCCAGAGACGGAGGGAAGCAGACCCCAGCCCGCGGGGTTCTCCAGCTTTTCCACCACGGGAGCCTGGGCCTGGGCCCCCCCCCTACCCCCCGGGGCGAGGGGCTGAGCTGCGGGGGCACTTGCGGGACCGCGGCTGTGTATCAAATGATACACGGGCACCTGCAGAGGAAGGGAGGGAGAAGGCATGGCGCCGTGGCCATTCATATATACACAGACGTGTAAATGATGGAGAGAGGCAGCGACCGAAGGAGGGAGGGGCGACGCGACCCTATGGGCACCCCCCAAGCTCCAGCTGACACGCCGTCGGTAACAGGCGACCAGAGAGCCCGGCTTCTCCTCCCTCCCCCGTGCCCACAAGATGTTCAACAGGAAATACATAGATACATAATATTATAGATGCATACACAATATACATACACACACCCCCCCAGGTGACACAGACAGCACCGAGCGGTTCAGCCCCGCCGCTGCCTCCCCGATCCCGCAGCTGCCCAGGGGCTTCCATCGCCGCTCTCCCCCCCCCCCCTCCTCCTCATCCGGCAGCGCGGAGGGGACCCCACGACCCCCGTAGACAGAGCCTGCCCCACCCTGCTCCTTGACTTACCGCCGGGCTCCTTCGCCACCGGCGACCGACCCGTTCCGAGCAGGCGTGGGGCGGTGGGGAAGGGGCTGAGGGGAGGCGGTGGGAGAGGCGCGGAGGGCCCGAGGGGAGCTGCCCCTTCTCAGCACATCCCCGAGGCAGGGGGGAGCGGCTGGGTCTGCTGGCACCACCCCCGACGGCAGCACCGCAGGTGGCGAGTGTGAGGGAGGGAAAGGGCGAGGGGCGGAGAGAGGATGCGCCGCGGGAGGGAGGGAGGGAGGGAGGGAGGGAAGGAGAGAGAAAGAAGAAGGGCGGGACGCTCCCCCGCCTCCTGCGCCCACCCCCTCGCGTCCTCCGTGGCAGAGAGGTGGGAGGCGTGATAGCGCTGGAAGGACTCGTTCCATCCACGCGGAACACGAGAGGAACAAGCGTAAAAGGGAGACCAGGCGACTTGGTCCCCCGGAGTCCGCACACCCACCTGCCCCCCTCACGCAAAAGGCTGAGGCATCACGTCTTAGAAGAAGTGTAAGGAAGCTGTTGATGGTGACTGCAGTGCCACCCGTGTCTCACTTCACCAAAGCATTGGAAAACCTACCTAAGCATCTACCTGCTTTTTCTTCTGCTTCCAGATCTTCAGCCCTAAGTGACCGGAGTCGAACCTGACTCTTCTTACAAGAATCATGATCTCAGTTAATTTTCAAGTACCAGAGATGGTGCTCCGACAGCTGTAATTTGAGTCTTAACCCATGCTCTAACAATAATTCACCCCTGATCACGAACATCGTGAACCCGTGCCTCAATCCTGCCAGATTTGCCCAATCCTAACACCTTGTTTTAGGTTAGTGCTGTGGTGTTTTGGAAGCAGGGGGGCACAGGGGTGACTCCTGTGAGAAGTTGCTGGAAGCTCCCACGGTTCCAATCCCTGCCTCAGCTCTGTCCAAGGCAGAGCAGATATGGAAAGCTGGATGTGCCCCTCCAAGTAACATATTTAACAAAGGGTCAGGGGAAGAGAAAAAAGAGGAAAGGTGCCCGAGCAGAGGTTTCCCCGCAGCCCGCGGTGAGATGGCGGCTGTGCCCTTGCATCCCGTGGAGGAAGACGGTGGAGCAGTCCCTGAAGGAGCACAGTGGGGTAAATGTGGATCTGTAGCCCCTGAAGTGTCACGGGCGGGCAGATGTGAAGCAGCAGCCTTTGGGGGGTTGCAGAGAGGGGCAGATGTGGCTCTGCAGCCCTGGAGGAGCCCGTGTCAGAGGAGGTGACTGTTCCTGAAGCAGCCGTGACTCTGTGGGCAGCCCGGGCTGGAGCAGTTCCTGAGGGACTGCACCTCAGGGGAGGGACTCATGTCCCAGGGGTTCCTGAAGGACTCTCCCGTGAGAGGGACCCCGCCTTGGAGCAGGGGAAGAATGTGAGGAGTCCTCCCCTGAGGAGCAAGGAGCGGCAGAAACACCGTGTGGGGAACTGAGCCTGAACCCCCCTGTGTCCCCTGTGCCCTGAAGGGGGGGGCGGCAGTGAAGTGACCCGGGAGTGGGGAGAGGGGAGGGATGGGGGGGAAGAAGGTATTCAGATCTGGACAGGGTTTCTCTTGCTCCTTGTAGGTTAAATCAGTTCTTTTCCCTCCCAAGATGAACCTGTCTGGTTTTGGGTTTTTCCATTTTTTTCTTTCCTGATATTGATAGAATGGAAACCTTCCTGTCCTTGTCTCTATTTAAAGAGCTTTTGGGTGGGTTTTTCCCTCCCTCCTCCACCAGAGAGGTGAGCAACCAGAGCCCTGGTTGATACCAGCTGGACCTGAACAATGACCTTTTATTTGCCCAGCTACCTCAATTGGTAGAACACAAAACTCTTTCTCTCTGGCTTGTGGGTTCAGGCCCTAGGCACCAATAATTCAGTGACAGTTTTAGACAGTAACAGATGCTCTCTATTAACACCCACTATCCTTCCAGTGGAAGATGATGAAGGAAATAAGGGAGGAGACTTTAAGGTTGAAAGAAAAAACTTAGTTTGACTTAATGAGGTAGTAATAGCAAATGACAAACATATACACAAATATGTAACTATAGAACTCGCCCACCTCAGTTGGCAGTTGCTTCCCAAACACAAAAGTCCCACACTGGATGGCACAGCAGATGGAAATGCCCAAGTCCAGGGTCTTAGTGACTTTTCAAAGCAGTCTTAGAGCAACCAAGCTGGTCCTGCTAGGAAGGGAGAAGGCAACAGGCAACCTGACTTAGCACATGTCGTCCAATGAGAAAACAAGCAGCAGACTGATCTTAACTGAGCAAATACACCAGCCAAAGAAACAGCGAAGGGCTTCTTTGGGTCCCATTTATACTGAGCACCATGGGAAGGAATACTGTGATTGCTTCATTGGGGTCACCTGAACCATCCTCTCCTCCCAATAGGCTCAGCTGCTCCTCATTAGCACTGCCACAGCAACAGCCTGGCACCTGCTGGTGGGTCTCAGGCAGGTGTTTTCTATCCTGGTCCTCTCAAACGGGGATACAAGTCTACTACAGCATCCTCCACTATATATCCTGTGGTCACTGCTGCTCAGTTTTTAATCTGATACATAGAAGTCACTTTTTCCCGAGAAAGGGAAAGCTATCAATCTCTCTTTGAATAGCAGAATTTAGACATGAAAAGCCAAGACCAGTAGGAGACAAAGCATTAGACCAGATGAACCTTCACACTCAGTACATCAATTCATAAAATCCTCCAAGACCTATGGAAACAGTTTGTTTTTTATTGCACTCCAAAAGAAGAAACAGAACATCGGATAGATAAGACACAAGGTTGCAAGCTGTAAGGAGCATCTTTCATCTATCAACCCATGAAGACAGCTGATGCATCCCTGGGTTTGTTTTCATTCTGAACACATAGGGCAGAGTTGTCTTGTCAGTTTTTTTCACAAGCTTTAGTAGTTCCATACTGCTTGGTAAATTTTCTTTTGGTTCATTCCACTGCTAATTTTAACCAACAAACATTCATCAATATAGCCTCTTTCTTTGAGTATGAAGGTGCTGAGCAAGAATACAGATTATTCCCTCATAATTCTACCCTCCAGAAAATCCTTAAAAAAAAAAAAAACAAAACAAAACCAAGCCCTGCAATAAATTGTGGGGCTTCATCTCATTCATCCCATGCATCATATTCATACTTATTCAATTTCCTCCCAATTTGGGGAATAGGAAAACAGGTATGGTTTCAGACAATAAATCAGAGTGAATCAAAATCATATTCTTTCCACATGTTGTTAACTGGCCCAGCAATTTATAAACTTAGTATATAAATTTGCTTATTGAAATCCTCTCCCTCAGTCAGTCTCTACCACCTAGGCCTGTAAACTTAGACCCCAAATTAAAGTGAATATTCCTCTCTTTATTTAAATATTATAGTCCAGATTTAAAGAAACCTTTTGTTTCTCTAGCTTGCAAGTGACTATGAGCATGGAATGTTTTTTATCATGCAATATGAATCTGTATAGACTTACCTGATTATGTCAGAAATGGTTCTGAAAACTATACAAAGAAGACCTCAGATGATTGCAACTCCAGGCTTTTGCAAGGGTACTTTTTTAGCCTTGTGTTTATCAAAGGGAGGCATTGTGTTCTGCTGATAAACAAAGTAACAGCTTGTCAGTTAATAAAATCATGCAGCTAGAAATAGAGAGGTAAAGTCAAGAGGGATCAGTTTCCACAGGAGAAGTAAAGCTTGATATTTCAGGTGTAGTATTCAAAATAGGCAGCTATTAAATTCTAAATCAGAGGGTAAAAAAAGAATAGAGTACAAATGTTGACACAAGAAATTCTTCATTCTGAATATGGATGGGACTTCAGTGGAAAACAGGATTAAATATGGCAGGGACTTAGCATTACATTTCCAAGGTAATTCCTATTTAAACCACATTGTCTATAACAGCTGGGTGTTTTTTGTCTCCTCAGTACTATTTGTATCATTGTAAGCTCTCCCCTGAAGCCTTTCCTGTCTGAAGAAAGGATAGCAGCAAGCAGATTGCCCGCTGATCGCATTTAAAACAATTCTTTATTTAATGACACTGTTTACTTTGCATGAGCATCTAGAGCAAAAATCAATTAAGTAGTAATAAAAACGCCTTCAGTCCATCTTGCTTTGCAGGCTAACTTATTATTTTAGCTGCTGGTGATCAAGTAAATCTACTTTATCACTTTGAAAAGAAAAATTCTTGACAATTGAACAATGTTGCAGAGTAAAACCATTTAGAATGTAAAGTCCTCAGGTTAAACTATTCAAATGTAAAACCCTTCATGTGGAAACACTGGGGAAGTTTGAACACTACATGCTAAATTGAAAGCTTTTCTCTGTTTATTCAAAGAGTGACTCACACAGGGGCTCCCTGTGTTACCACAGAACTGCTGGGTAATGTTACTTGGAAAAAAGGTATCTTTGAAAACCTGAAAACCTGCAGTAGGGAAGGAGTCTGTCTTAGGAAAGGCTATTCACAGGTCACATTGATTATTCCACTGCAGGGTTTTTCCTATGGTTGCAAATAATCTGAATTTGGTTTTAATTTGATAAGTCTGTTAACGGCGTGCAACAGGTGTGCAATTTTTACATATATATATTTCAGTCTTTTTATTTCTTTCAGAAAAGTTTATTATGTGCATTACTTTAGAGGCAGCTGGGATTCCCAACCATTTCTATAGACTCTTGCATCATAACATTTCATTTCTATTCCCACTCAGGTCCCTCTGTGGGCTGTTGCTGTCGTGCTGTGACTACCTGTGTGCATAAGCAATTTCTGAGAACTCAAAACCATACTCACTTAAAAAAAAAAACACTTTACTATGATGTCTCATTTGCTTACACGTAAGCCTAAAGTTTAGCTCGTTATTGTCTTAGTACTTTGCATGTTCATAAATGTTGTAATGTAACTTTCCAGAGCATGAATGTGCCTCACTTGCATGGTGTTTCCAGTGATGTTTACTCAACTGAACATTAAGCACATGTATTAAAGCCTTCATACAAACAAGTTGCTAGCTATTATTTCAGAGCAAGTCCTTCAGTGCAAGCATCTGTTTATTAGTTTAAAATTAATATCCATTATTATGCATCAGTTGTCATTTACATTTTATTCTTATGGCAAAGATTTCTGCTCATGAACTGTTTCAGTAGAGGTAAGTAGGTGCTGGCTATGGTCTGGGTCACTGAATGGCCACTCTCATGCCATGCAGCCACTGGCAAGAGATATAAATAGAGCTGAAACATGTTTAGTTTCATCTCAGATCAAAACCAGAGTCTGTGCAGAATGATTCACAGAGATAGACTGCCATGACCAGGCCTAGCTCCATCCTTCATTCTTCTTTCTTCTCTGATTTAACGGCTTCTCTCTGGCATCAAGCTCAGAAATCTTATTTCTCTGCTGTTGAAGACTTTGTGTTTGACAGTCAGATCAGACAACCATCTAGGCCTTCCTAGGACTCATTTCCATCTCATGTCTGCAAACTACAGGCCAAGCCATGTTCAACTTCAGGCCAGAACGTGTCCAGTCCTAGTGGATATATCAGAGACCTAACTAAAAAAGTGCATGGTGAAGGCCATGGAGGCAGGACAGTCTCTGAAAGCATATCTGAAAGAAACATCTCAACTGAGGTTGATAAACATGAAATTCCTTCTTCCAAAAAGGAACAATATAAACATTCTCAATGAGAAGTTCACCTAAGATTTCTTCTCTCAAAAGCTACTCAAGCAAAGCTTAGACATTTCTTGTGATTTAGTATATGTATATTTATATGTATACATATATGTATATGTGAGAGAGAATATTTACAAGGTATATATATATTATGATTGTTTTACTTGAGACAGACATATATGTCAAAATACCATGTTGGAGGTATGAACACAAAAAAAGCACATGTTTATGAATACATATATTTAAAGAAGGTTGATATATGTCTTTGACCTTGAAAATATCAGCCTAACTACAATAATCTTTAGGTAACTCTAACCTAGATAGAAGGATCTCACAGTTCTATACCACTTCTATTATAGCCAAAACCTGCCAGATTTTCATCTCCTTTACTTGCAGTCAAGGCTGGAGTTAAGAGAGACATCACACCACCACTTCATAAATTAATTTCTCTGAGCTAGAAATCCAGTGCTGAAGGGCAAAGCAACCCTGTCTGTTGCACCTGGGACCTTAAGCTAAGCTGTGCTCTGAAAAGCAGTGGTGTAAGTGCCCAGGGGGCATTCTGCAAGCATGTGTCTACTCAGACACCCAGTACATCAGCTGGGGCTGACCTAAGGGTGCCTGGGAAAATCAGATCTGCTTATTCTTTAAGATTTTCCCTGTTACACAGCACCAATGGGTTGACTGTAACTGAAAGAAAGAATCACTTTCCTCACATACGATGCAACAAGTTAGGAGTATCTCATAGAACTGAAAATCCTAATGCTGAGAAAGTGGAAATTGTTGTATAGGGTTAGGTCTGATGCCTACCTGGTCCCAAAACTTGTCTGAGTGAGAGGCTGACACCAGATGTCTCCAAGGTCAATGATGAGACTGCATGCTCTAAAGTAGCCTGCTGCAAATGTAGGTACCTGAGGCAGTTCAGGCACAGCACATTAATTACCTGGATGGCAGCAATTTTCAAGAGATACACCAGGAAGGCAGCAGCTTTAATTAGATACTAACGTTTGTCACCAGCAAAATGTTTAAACAAGTGAAAAACCTGGACAGGTGCCTACTTTATTCTATCAATCTGTCTTCATTCTACAGTTTCTAAGAGAAAGTTGACATCACACAAAAGAAAAGTGACAGTTTTCATTCAGATAACTCTTTTGTCATCAGAGGTATTAATAATCCAGAGGTGACAGCATATGATAAATCCAAACACATGACTGCATCTTCACACAAAAATTTTTTTGTTTTCCTGTTGCTTGTGAACGTTTGGTTTATTGCCAAAAGTCTGTTATCTGATACATCTGATAAACAAATGTTCTATGTATCTGATCTTTAAAAACATTTTCTCCAAAAAAAGGAGATTCCATTTTTGAATATTTAGCGAGTTCAAAAAAAACCCCCAAAATCCAAAAAACAACAAGCAAACCAATTTCAACAATGATATACAGGACAAGTACATAAAGTCTACGTAGTTTATCATGTTATGCCATATTAACCCATAGGGAAAATTTTAAATCTTCTGCAGAAAATGTAACATTCTCTTCTCATTTCTCTCATTCCAACATGCAAGCTTCCCAGCCAAGTAGGTCCCTTAGATTCTGTTTGTTGATATTGCTCCAATCACCAAAAACTCATGACATAGTTATCAGTTGTCAGTGCTTTTTTTGTAGCACCAATTACTGATCAAATTCAACTCCCACTTGTGCTGAAATTAAAGCAGATTAACTCAAGGAAATCAAGGATAACAAAGAGAATATTTGTATAAAGATATTATTATCTGTTCCCATTTCTTTGACTCCATTATTTATTACATGGAATCACTTACTGGAATCTTATCACTATTGTTGTGTCTCCAACACAAAGGCCTGTACGTTCTTTTCTATGTTTTTATATCACTAAACATTCAGGCACTTCTGATTTAAAATTCTTAATTTTAAAGAAATACCTGGAATATTAGTATTTCTTTATATGTAGCACTAATAGAATTACTGCAGGGAGACATCCCAGATTTCTTCACAAGTGCATGTATACTCTCAGGCTTGGGCAGTGGAGGCAATCAATAGAAAAACAAGATTATTTTTCCTCACAGTCATGCACAAAATAAATGTACCTGTAAATTTAATTTAATTTAAATTACCATTCCAATTACAGTCTTAAACTCAGTTCTTGAAAAAAAACCTACCTTAGAAACATTTAATTTCTGGTAGCCTCTTCAATTTGTTTCTATTCACGAGAAGTTTGAAGCATTCATGTTTGTAGTGATGCCCAGGAGGAAGGAGGAAAAAAAACTTGAAAGATGAATTAAGTAAGGAATAAGTTAGTTTGATAAAGGGCAGAGGGAAGACAAATGAGCAAAAATCGTGGCCATAGCTGCAATGAGAGGCTACAGTCAAACTCAAGCCAAATTTGAGTAGGCTTCTTGATATTTTATGGAGAGTGATTTCTCATGCCTGAAAATTGAAGGGGGATAGGGCATGAAATGTTTTCAAACAATCAGTAAGGGTCAGCTGGCACAAGCACCTGGCAGAAAGGAGGCAAGAATTGGCATAGTAGGTGGTTGTTTTAGGTAAGGAGAGGCCACAGGGAGCCTTGAGGTGTGCTGTCCAAGGAAAAAGGAGAGGCTGTGAGGACACTCAAAAAGAGAGGTGACATGGTGGAAGCAATTTGGTAGGAAAATTATTTCTCCAACAGTTTATTGAGGGAATATTGAAAAAAAGATTGCATTTGTCAAGGATTGCAATTTGTCTGAAAAGCAAGTCTACAATGAAGCTTCTGAAGGAACCAGAATTGTTTGGTCTGGAAAAAAAAGGAGGCTCAGGGAAGACCTTATCACTCTCTACAGCTATCTGAAGGGAGGGTGGAACAAGGCAGGGCTCAGTCTCTTCTCCCTAGTACATGACAAGATAAGAGAAAATGACCTAAATTTGCACCAAGGGAGGTTTAGACATTGTATTAGAATAAACTTTTTCACAGAAATGGTTATCAAACACTAACAAGCTTCCTGGGGAGGTGGTTTAATCACCATGCCTGGAGGTTTTTAAAATACATGTATATGTGGTGCTTAGGGACATGATAGAGTTAGATTGGTGGTTGGTCTGGATGATCTTAAAGGTCGCTTCCAACAAGAACTGTTCTGTGGTTCTGTAAACAAGTGGTCACATTTTCAGCATGGTTGCCTGTCCCCAACCAGAGTCCCCCAAAACAAGGCTATTGGTTTAGTTTATCTAAATAAGCTTTTTCATTTAGAAAGATAAGGCTTTGCACTTTCCTGCAGGCACATTTGATAGCCAGTGTTGTGGCTCAACCCCCTCAGTAGTCACCTTCCTGCTATGTCCTCTGTGTGAAAAATCCAGATGATCTTGCCTGAAATGGCTGCTTCTCCTTTTTAAAAACATGTAGTCAGTTCCCTCTATCCCTAGAAGATACATGCTGAAAGACTGGTCTGCTTTCATGTTGGGCATCTGTTTTTTCTCTAGGCCAAAATACAGATTTCCTTTTGTTTTTCGAAAACACAGATGTGGAACTTGAGCAGAATCAGTGTCTCAGGAATTTATCTGCTCCTCGAAGTCCTAATCTACATGAGGTAGTAAAAATCTTTTCAAAACTGAATTAATTTTCTCTTTCAATATATCTTTACATTCATTTCTAACTAGAACTCATAACCATTGACAAATGCCGCATTGCGCTTGATGTTTTACAGCCATGATCAGACAACATTTTTTGCTCAAAAGGGCTTTTTATCTTGGTTTCATGGCAATACACAGAAGAAAATAAAGCATAGATGAAGGATGTAAAAAGGGGTAGTGAGATTGAAACAGGTGAAGCATTCTCAGTAACCGATAATCACAGATCACTGCCTGCCTAGGTACCAAGTGCCCTGTGAAATGAGAGTTTAGCATCCCTGTAGGTCTTTTAGTGAACTTAGAATATGGAGTGCATTGCTTCTCTTCAGATTTCACTGTCATCTTCTCTGGTATCTGCAGCCAAAGTTCACAGCTGTTCAACCTGCTCTTATCACAGCAAGATGCTGCTTTGGTTGCTGTGATTTCAAGCTTCTCTGAAAGAAACTGATCTGATTTTCTGTGCAATTACAAGATTACTGGATATGCTGTTGCTCATAAATTTTTGTGTCAAGGTACACTGAACCTGAGGCATTCTTTTGCAGACCACACACAAGCACATTCAGTATCTTCTTCCTTTCCATGCCACCAGGCACGGTGCTGTTCTGGTTAGTAGCAGCAGAAGTTAATTGCTGTTGCTGCTAATCAGGGCCATGTAACAATGTATCTAACAATTTGTATGTTTTGGCTAAAATCTATGTTAAGCTTATTTATATAAACTGCTTATAAAAGGCTAATGTGTTTTCAGTGTTTTAATTAATTGTTAATAATTATTTACTGCCAATGTCTAACCAAGGAGTAAATTGTTTGTACCTGTGCCTGACAAGGTCATGGAGCAGACCATCCTGGGGGGAATCACACAGCACCTACAGGATGGACAAGGGATCAGACCCAGCCAGCACGGGTTCAGGAAGGGCAGGTCCTGTCTGACCAAACTGATCTCCTTTTATGATCGGGTGACCCGCCTGGTGGATGAGGGGAAGGCTGTGGATGTGGTCTGCCTGGACTTCAGCAAAGCCTTTGACACCGTCTCCCACAGCATTCTCCTGAAAAAGCTGTCAGCCCACAGCTGGGACAGGGGCACTCTGTGCTGGGTTAGGAACTGGCTGGAGGGCCGGGCCCAGAGAGTGGTGCTGAACGGGGCTGATCCAGTTGGCGGATCCAGCAGGTCAGACAGGACCTGCTCTTCCTGAACCTGTGCTGGCTGGGTCTGATCCCTTGTCCATCCTGTAGGTGCTGTGTGATTCCCCCCAGGATGATCTGCTCCATAACCCTGCCAGGCACTGAGGTCAGGCTGATGGGCCTGGAGTTTCCCAGGTCCTCCTTCCCGCCCTTTTTGTGGATTGGCGTGACATTCGCCAACTTCCAGTCATCTGGGATGTCCCCAGTGAGCCAGGACTGTTGGTAGATGATGGAGAGAGGCTTGGTGAGCTCTTCTGCCAGCTCCCTCATAACCATGTTACTATGTGCTTAAGAAACTCCCTCTAAATATTAAACTCTTTCAGAATTACTGGAAATGGCCATAAATTGGAATTGTAAGGAATTTCCTCTTTCTATTCATGAGCCAAATAAGCCAAATGCAACTTACAGTATTCTGTGACTAGTTTGAATGCTCTGCTGAAGGAAGGCATTCCCCATCATCAGCAAGCTTGTGTTTCAGTTTGAAGTGTCTGATGACATGCTTTAAAGCTGAACATTCAGCTGCCTAAATTAACTTTAATGATCTTCACTTAAAATCAGTATGCTGAGCATCCAAGAGAAATGGCAAGTATAATATTCCCATTTACTGATTTTAGTCACTACTACTTTTTTAAAAATTGAAAATAGTATGGCATTCACTCTATCGGAGTCATGTGTGCAGTGAGGTACTAAGATCATAATTGAGAAAATGAGACCTTCACCCTTTATTAAGCCATTCCAGTGTCAGAACAGCATTTCCAGTATCTTTAACATTTTACCCAAGTCAGCTATATTGCTTCCATCCAGCACCTTCTCAACTCAATGTTATAAATATGAAGCTTTCACACATCTAGTATGCAGTTACCAAAAACCATCCTCCCCTGCTGTCCTGGTTTGGACAGGTTCTATCTTGTCATTTTGCTTTCAGCTAAGTCTCTCATAAGTAGCTGTACTTGCTGAAATTAACATCAAGTTTCTCAGTCAGTGTCTGGATCTAGGACCAATAATGCTTGATGCTAAAGAATGGTCTGCAGAACCAAGGCCACTGCTCAGTTCTGAGGAACATTTTGTGCTCCAGAAATAGAAAGGGAGCAAAGGGGTCATACCTTCAACCCCCCTTTAGGGAGGAGCAGACAAGACAAATTACGAGAATTGACCAAACAGAGTATTCCATCCCATACACATCATACCCAGTATAAATTTGAGGGATCAGGAGGATCAGACCCCTTTCCCTTTGCCCTTCATCTTCACCCTCCACCTTTGCCTTCACCCTTCACTCTTCCTTTCAGCCCTTCTTCACCTGTTCCTGTTTGCTTCAGCATCCTGGGAGTATTCCATCCATTCATCTGCCTGGTATCATTTTTCCTGGGTATATTTAAGAATTTTCCCCTTTTTATCATTACTGTTCCATTAAAGCTGTCTAGTTTAGTTTCCAACCCATAAGTCTCTGCCTTATTCTCTCTCCTTTATTTATCAGGGAGGGGGATTAATAGAGAGCATCTGTCAAACAGTTAATTGCTGTCCCAGTGTTAAACTGTGATGCCTGCTTTTCACTTCAGTAATCTCTGTTTGACTTTAGGAGTCAGATTTGGGCTACCACTTAGTCCAGCTCTGTGGAAGGCTGATTCATTGCATGGACCAACAGAACTAACTTTGCACATGGCCTGGTATGAGCCACTGAGTCAGCCAAAGATGTGAGGCAGATCTGCCTTGTCCCTAGGGAAGCTCCCCAGAAAAGATCAAAATGATCTGAGTAAATCCTAGGCAAATAAACCCAACTTACTACTGAAGCCCAATTAGATTAGCCCAACAGAAACTAAAAATAGTTTATACTCAACTTGCTCCCTGATTTCAAGATTCTGGCAGCAACTCTTGCTTCCAGACTTTTTTTCAGATTAACTCACCATCTTTCTGAGTTGCTACAAGCAAGCCCTGCGCATTCATCTCTGGTCCTTTGTAAATTCTTCATCTCCATCTGAAGCCTGTCTAGAGCATCTAGAACATTTCTGGAATAAAGGTGTTCTACAGTAATCTGGTCCCATGGACAGGATGCTCATGAGAGGAATGAGCATAGCCTCCAATATATTGTCATCCAAAAGGAAAAGTTTGTGTAGTCTCAGATGAATCTGTTTAACATTTTTGACTATCTTCATCTCAGCCCATGGGTTTCTTCACTTCAACCCTCCTGATTCTTCCTCTGATTGCAGCTGAGGACAGTGAGCAAGAACCTGCCTGCTGCTGGTGCTGGACTCCAAGGCAAAGCTTGGCAAGACTACCATGCATAGGGCAAGCAAGCTGAAGTCTTGCTCTGCTCTGTAAATGAGACTCACTTACAGTTTTGCACAGGCTGCAGCAACACAGACAACCTAACTTTTCCCCTAGCACAGCCTGCAAATGTATAATAAATATCCTTACCTAGAGAGAGCCCTTGTGTTTCCATGTACACTTACTCAGATCTGGAAGCTGTACATAACACTGAGCCTCTTAGCAGGGCTGGGTTTTGCTATGCAGCCTCCCCAGCTGATCTTACTCTCTCCATCAGACTGAAGTCTTTCTACTTGTATGTGGGCCTGTTGAGGAAAACATATTTGATTTTCATGAGATTCTCAGCTAGAAGGGATAAACCTGTCATTGTGGACTTACATCGAGGGTTTTATTGCAAGAACTATCTTTCTCTTTACAATTACAAAAGAATGCTGCAATAAGATCCTGCTGTTCTGTTACTTAACACTGCTCTGTTGTTTCTATCATGAATGTTAAATGCATTACTCTCTCAGGAAGCCCTGTTCTCTCAAGCAGCTCTGGCTCTAATTTTTTCTTCCCCTCCCCCTCCCCCCCTCAATCATATATAGGCTGTCTGTCCAAAATCTGTAATCAAACTATCAGATGAAAAAAGTCTTGAACCCTGCCCTACGGTTTAGACAGACTGTGCCATTAGCACAGTTCTCCATCCTAAAATATGTAATTTTCTTTGTGCATGCTCAGAATGTCACCATATTCAGTGTGGGCTTTCAGTTCAATGTCTGAGCTCTGCAGTATATCCAGATTTACAAGTGTGCACATAACAAAGCTTCTTCTCCACAACAAAACTCATTCTGAACAGGGTGTAGTATTCAAATGAACATAGATTATAAATTTTAGGGTAGCACAGAGAGGCTGTATGAGTATTTGCATGGCTACTGAGGGGTCTGGGGTTAGGGCTGGGCAGAGGTGCTCAGTGGGGTCAGGTGAGGCTGCTCAGGGCAAATAAGGCCATTTCATGCCCTCAGGACCCTGACAAAGGGAGGGGCTCAGCTGTGTATTGGTCATTTTCTCTGCAGATGATTTCTGCAATTAACTACTTTTATTGTCTAAAAGTCTCATACAGGATGTATTCTCATCTTTGTGATAATATTGTCTCATCAGAGGTGACACAAGCAATTTTGAGTAGAGCAATTCCAAGCTTTTCTCAGGGGTGACTAATAACAGGGCAAGGGGCAATGGTTATAAACTGGAGCACAGGCAGTTATGTATAAACTTTAGGAAGAATTATTTCACTGTGAGGGTGACAGAGCACTGGCACAGGCTGCCCAGGGAGGTTGTGGAGTCTCCTTCCCTGGAGACATTCAAATCCCACCTGGACATGTTCCTGTGTGACCTCCTGTAGGTGACCCCCTGTAGGTGACCCTGCTCTGGCAGGGGGGGTTGGACTTGATGATCTTTTGAGGTCCCTTCCAGCCCCTAACTTTCTGTGATTCTATGGTTCTATGATTCTACCTCAAGAAATTAAATGAGTAATGGAAACAACAGTAACACAAGCTTGCCAGTGTAATTTATTTTAGATAGTAATAAGTTTATGAATACTCATACCCATGTCTACAATACTCTTTCATCCAATCTTGTTAGAATAAACACATTTTCATTTTTAATGTCTTTTCATTTTATGAAGGGTAAGATTTTAATAATCCCTTGGAAACATACTAGTAAAGCCGAACAGCTTGTAGTTCTGAGGCTCATCCTGTTGCTCCTATTTGAGTAAAGAGATGGTTCATTCCTCTTTCACCAACATGAATTTCATCATATAAAACAGGGAAAAAAGCCCATCCGAATATAACCTGGTCATGTTAGGGGTCCCTACTCACCTCTCAGCCACTGCCCCAGCTTGCCCTAAGAAGGAGATCCAGTTCTCAGGCTAGGGCAACCATGATACAAAGCTATCCTGCTCCTGCTCTGTGCAACAGTGAGCCAGAATACTGGGGCACACTAAAGGGATCATACACAGATCCTGTGTATTAACCACATTTCTCACATGCCTGCCATTGTGGGTGATTTATCATGATGCACCTTCAGTCGAGTGTTTCCATATTCTTTTATATATCCTACAATGGCTACCTGAGTGTAGGAAGGCTGTAGCTTGCTGCTTTATATATGCATATTTTATTGCGCAGCAACAGCTACCATCCCAAAGTACAGCTATCTTTTCTGCCCCACAAATTTCTCAGTTAGGACTGATTGAAACTCAGCAAATGTGGCTGGCAGCAGCAAAGCAGCTGTGAAATGGAACATGTAGAAATTGAAATGGGGCCCATAAGGAAAATCTTATTATTGCGGAGGGTGAGCATAGCTCCCACACAACTGTAAAAAACTATCTTATGTCCTGACTTTCCACGTGACAGTAAAATGCACTGCTGAGTTTGAAAAGCAACAAATAAGGCGTTGGATTTGATTTTACTGTACTTTGTAAATTTGTCAAGCCTCCACTTCCCAGCAGACCACACAACCCATTATATAGAACCATAGGACTTCCCAGGAAGTGGAGCCCAGCCTTCCCTGCTCTGCTCCATTTTCTTTGGCTTTTCATTGGCAATATATCATTGGCAGTGATTCCTTTTCCAAGAACATAATCCACTGAAACTCCCCCTTCAGTAGTTGGAAACCCCCTTGATTAATGGCTCTGGTTACTGGCAGGGCTTGTGCTGGACTGCAGCACACACTGATGGTTTTTCCCTGATACCTCTAGTCTGCTACTCACAGTACACACTCTGCTCTGCACTGTTACCAGTTTATTACATCCATACTGAAGACTGCATTGCCTGGATTCTCCATCATTACACTGTAAATCTATGAGCAAAAAAAGGAACATGCCTTTTATGCAAAACCAGTAACTTGCAGTTTACTTAAACTCTTAATCATTTAATAATATAACTATTTTTAGTCCAGTTGCAATGATACAGAGTTGAAATGAAATACAGTGAAAAATAACATATATACAAACTTCTAGAGCCTGCCCCTTTCTCTGGTATTGTGCTCACCCTTGCACTATCCCCCCGGGTGTGAAGGTTGATGGGTTCAGGCCATGGACAGGGAGTTAGAGAATCATCAGCATCTCCTCTCTGAGAGTAGTCGGATGTTGATTCTTGTTCAATCCAAGGTCTGCGGGTGGGGGAACTTTTAGGTTTGGTAACAGCACCTACACTCTGCTCCCTCTTCATTGGTCTGTGACACCATGTTACAGCCATGTTTGTGTGTTTAACATATGTTATGTGTTAGTTCTTTTTCTCTTCCCTTACCACTAGAGCTGGTTTTATCCAGATGTCAAGGTTGTGTTCCTTTGGTAACCAATAGTTGATGAGTGTGAGGTGTTCATAGCTGTGAGTCTGCTGATGATCATGGGCTTTGAAGCTTCTGCTCTGACTGGAACAAAGCTTCAAGGAAGCCAAAACAAGTTCAGAAATTCCAGGCATGCTTTTTGGTACAACTAGAGATGAGAAGCATCTATCTCACCCCCTTTCTTCTGAATACAAAAAAATGGCTAGGGGAGCTAGAAATAATCAGTCCCCAGAGGGCTCAGAGCTGGCCCCAGCAGAAAGCCATATGCATGCAATAGGATCAGCTGCAGAAAGTAATTCTGCAGGTGTTGAAAGAACAGGACAAGATTTCTCTCTCTATTAAAATTAGACCAGAAGAACCTAAGACCATGTAGAATAGTTACATGGCCTTTCTTACCAGTGGTATTCACTGCAATATAATGGGTCCTGCACTTGGGTCATAGCAACTCCATGGTAAGATACAGACTTGAGGATGTGTGGTTGGAAAGCAGCAAGTTGGAAAGGGACCTGGGGGTATTGATTGACAGTCAACTAAATATGAACCAGCAGTGTGCACAGGTGGCCAAGAAGGCCAGTGGCATCCTGGCTTGTGTTAGGAACTCAGTGGCCAGCAGGAACAGGGATGTGATCATCCCTCTGTACTCAGCTCTGGTGAGGCTGCATCTTGAGTGCTGTGTTCAGTTCTGGGCATCTCTCTACAAGAGGGACACAGAAGTGCTGGAGAGTGTCCAGAGAAGGGCAACAAAGCTCATGAAGGGTCTGGAGCACAAGTCCTGTGAGGAGCAGCTGAGGGAGCTGGGGGTGTTTGGTCTGGAGAAGAGGAGGTGAGAGGAGACCTCATGGCTCTCTTCAGCTACCTCAAGGGAGGTTGGAGCAAGGAGAGAAACAGCCTCTGCTCCTTAGTAAACTGTGAAAGGACCAGAGGAAATGGGTGTAAACTGTGCCAGGGGAGGTTTAGACTGGATAGTAGGAAACGTTTTTTCTCTGAAAGGGTTGTTAGACATTGGAATAGTCTGCCCAGGGCAGTGGTGGAGTCACCATCCCTGGAGGTATTTAAACAGCGTGTGGACCTGGTCCTTAGGGACATGGTTTAGTGATGAACTTACAGTGTTGGTCAAAGGTTGGACTGGATGATCCTGAAGGTCTCTCCCTCTCTTAACCCCCAATATTTCTCTTATTGATAGAAGTAAGACAGACCTTTCAAATATGAGTACTCATGTGGCATTTACTGTGTCACAGCTACTATACATGAGCATACATACTTATATTTAGATTTGTCACTCACTCCCAAAGCTCATTATTTTCTAAATTAGGCTGCTGCAGGCTTCAGTCCAACTCTAAACTCCCAGCTGCAGGAGCCATTCCATGAGTTGCATAGCACATCAGTCAATCCTAAGCTTTTTGGCTCTGAGGAAAAAACTAGACACTACAACAAATTTAAAATTGTACATACTGCAGATTGCACACAGAGGTTTCCATTGCCCTCCTTTTGTTTTTCTCCTGAGGCATGTCAAGACTGATCCATAATTTTCTAGAAATAGAATTAATTGCATGGGCCAGAGAAAACTCTCTCAAATCTTTTTTCCATAGGATAGAGATAGCTTCTATGTAAACAGCAGAGGGCTCACTCAACATCCTTCTGTTGCAAGATCAGAAAACTTTCAGAAGACTTCAGCACAGATAAGTTTCATGTATTATCAAAGTTTCCAGGAAAAAAGAGCATGGCCAAGTATAGTAGAAATCCATACAGCAGCAGAGTGAGAGTCTAAGTCTGTCTGGAAAGGATACTTTTAAAACAATCATGTCAAAGATAACAGTGAAGAGTAAATTTCATCTGGTTTGGAATACCTTTTCTGACAAATACATGCTTTTAGGCTTTCCCCACACACCATTTTCTGACTGGAAAATTTAAACGCTATCTCACAAGACACATCTGGAGGTGATTTGCCCTACTTTCAAATGTCAAATCTCAAGGAATGTAGAGCCCTAAGTATCTTTTTAAGTAGAGGTAAAGGGGGAACAACATGGTAAAACAAATCCTATAAAATAAACTGAGCAGGTTAAATAAAAATCAGCATTGTAAATTGACTCCAGCCAGTCATAGTAAATCAGATAACCTCTTGCATAGGCATTCAGCATCGTCAGCTCTTCTACCAAGCCAGTTCATTTAGTAACCTGCTTACAAATCTGGCTAGAGAAAAATTCCTCTGCCACAGGACTGCCCCACTCTAGAGAGAACTACTTTTGCAGGTCCCCTCACAATGTGCAGCTCACTAGTTCAGTTATGGGACTCAACTTACCCCTGAATCATATGTGAATCAAATTAAAACACTACCATAACCTGAGTCAATATACTTGAAGCCAGAGATGCCAGATGAGAAACCAGCAGGCAAATCAGATTTCTTCCCCTACTAAACTAGAAAATCATTATCAAACCAAAGTTCACTACAAAAACTAGAGACTGACACATTTGTTCCTCTGCCATTCAGATACCCACCCTCTGAACACTGGCAAGCTCTAGTCATGCATCCAACCAAACCTGAACAAATTTAACACGGCAGCAAAATTTAGGGGTCAGAATTACTGATTAACTTAGATTTAAATTTATCTATACTGAAATGTCTACAGCTCTATCATCACCTTCCTTTCCAGGTTTCTATCCCACTAAGCCTTTCCAAATGCCCCAGACAGAGTTTGGCACCAGGCCATAGCCTGCTCAGTGGCAGAACTTCATAGCTACCTGCATTCTACCAGTTGTAACACTGGGGCGTCAGTGTTGGAAAATGGAAACAACAATTCTGTGTATAGAATGATGGAAATGAGGTCAACTCATAGGTGCTTCAGATGAGCAAAAATGCAGGGAAAAAACAAGTCATGGGAAGGACTCCTGTGATCTTAGTAAATCACATGCAGACTTTTTACAGTGAATTTTAATTGTTTCTATTAAGATTTTTTCTTTGCATATCTTGTACAATGTTCCTTTTGCTTAAAAAAAAGCAAATGGCTTCTCACTATCCCCTATAGTAGCTGGGACTCTTACTCCAGACTGAGCTACTCAGAGAGGGGGGAAGAAATTTATTTACCATGAAATGTATACTTACAAGAAAATGTTGTGTGGTTGTAGCAAGCCAAGTCTGTATATTTGCCATGGAAACAGCAGTTATAAGAAACTGTGACGGGATGAATATCAACTATAACTTCAGTCTGATATTTCCAGCATGCAGACAGCAAACTGTAGGCTGCTCCTCGATAGACTTTGCTGGTTTTATTCTTTTGATAATTATGGATCATTTACTGGCTGCTGCTTTTGAAATGTCCCAGGCAAGCTTGAAATTAAAGTGCCTCCAAGCCCTAAGAAAGCTCAATCAAAGCTGCAAATCAAAATTTTAGCACCGGGTTCCCTTTACCAGAACCTGCACTACTTTTGGAATTGTCATCTTTGTTCTTTGTCTCTTATCAGTTCCCTTTCCATATGATGCTCTTCTCTCTGCAGTCATCTCTCTCTCTCACTTCATTATTCCCTTCTTCTTGCTACCAAAGCTGTAGAGGAAGCATCTTTATCTCCCTTCTACTCCCTACTGATATGAACAAAATCCCAGTCAAACTAAGGAACCATTTTTTACCAAAGGAGACACAGACACTGAACACAGTTTGTTAGCACTAGACTTTGCAAAACAGAGATGACACACTCTGGAGGAATTAGTGGCACTTGACAACCTGCCCATAAAGAAAAGGAATGTCAAGGGGTATGACTGCTTCCAGTGTTCAGATAAAAACTGCTTTTCTAGTCACTTGCAGCACTGCTGTTCAGGAGAGCTGATCACTGCTTGTGGAGCCAACTTCAGCTGAGAGAAAGCAGCCTAGCACAGGGATGAATGTGCTCTACCAACAGAAAAAAAAAATCTGCTCTGGTCTTTTGCCACAGCCCTGGCTTCCTTCTAGAATATTGATGACTGATGTACTAGAGAATGAGCTAGCATGGGTAACAGCACCAATTTGTTTTTCACAGGGTGTTGCTAACGAAGCTTTGCCAGTAGCAGATACGCGTGGGAATTTCACACTACCAGACAGATGAAAAGTGCATCCAGGAAGTTTCTGTTCTTTGGAAATTATTACTTTGTCCCCAGCTTACCACATTCTCCTGAAGGTAAAGAAAGCCTTGACTCCTGGGACTCCTGGGACTAGCCAAGGTGGTTTTTTTTCTTTTTTTCTTTTTTTTTTTTCCCATGTTGGATTTTAAGGATGAATAAGTAACTGATGCTTTCCTATGGTTTTTGGTGATTTCTTGACATTTAGGAATGGCCTGGTCTCCAGAATAGTGTGAGTGTTCCCTAAGCCAAACTGTCTCTTAGCACAATTACCTAGAGGCTTCTAAAAGAGGTTACAATGCTCACCAAAATCAGTGCCTGCATCACACTAGGGAGGCAGTACAGGAAAGGAAATGGCCAAGGTTAGAGCTCTGCACTAGTTATTTCTTTTGTTCTGGAAAATATTTTTGTATGTTTGCATAAAAAATCATTGCTAGAAAAGAAATACAAGGAACATCTTGCAGGTTTGGGGTTTTTTTTTTAAATAAGCCAGGCCATTGCTATTTCCCACTTACCCAATGTCTACTTTGCCCTAAGGACAAGCTGAAGTTAGAGCAAAGTAGAGAGAAATTTCTTTCATCTGCTGCCACAGTTCTCACATAAAAGCTGTTTTCAATACATTAATGTCTCTGGAGAAAAAGAAAAAAAATACTGGAATACACTTAAAATCACATCTATTACATGATATTTCAGCAAAGGTGTATATAAATACTACAGGGTATGAGTTTGATCAAGAGTGATTCTGATGATGGAATGTGACTCTACTTATCTGGACCCAGATTGCAGCTGAGTCCTCAAAACCACTAAGAATTCAAGCTGTAATCATGTAGACTTTACATACTGACCTCTGTTGCTATGTCCTTTCTACACAAACTAATGATTTTTCCTTACTGTTCTAAACAAAACAAGAATCAAAGGAGTTATTGTTTGAGAGGGACACAGTGGTCTCTTAAGTAGCTGAAACAAATCTGACGAAATCTTATTGATATACTGAGTCTTATTTTACACCTAAAATTAGAACTTCCTGGACTGACTTCTATGGAGAAATATTCTTGTCTAAGAATACAATGATTTTAACCAGTAAAATGGAGCCACTTGAGCATGATGGCATCACTTCTGTTGTGTGCTTTCAATTCTTGCTGAACAGCCATATATATTGAATACAAGCTGTTAACATAAAAAATAAACATGTGAATTCAGAATTGCTCAGAAGCCTTCAATATGCTCTTGAAGCCTACATTATGACAAGATCAAGAGACTTCATCATCTGGTATAGAGGGGTATTAGAGCTCTTCATATAACTTGATGAGAATTTCCTGAATCATTTCAGAGAGACTAGAGAAGTGATTTCTACTTTCTGATCCTGATGTGCATGTTTTCATGTCTTTAATACTGCTCTATCCTGTTGGTATATGAAAGAAGAAAGCCAAGTGGCTTTTTCACTAGACCAGCTCAGCCAGTACCAAATGCACTGCAAACAATATGAATTATTAAGTCAAATACAAATGTGTTTTATCTGGGGCAAGCAAAACCCAAATTTGCCCAGCAACACCAGTGAAACAAAGTGCTATTTGACTACAGCTTTCTCACATGGAAACTTTCATTTTTTACCACATCACAGCAGGCATAAAGTCCATGTTCTGAGCAGTGTTTTACAGCTGTTGTTGTAGCTGCCAGCACAAGTAGAGAAGATTGTTCAGAAGCAGGCTGTCCACTCTCTGGCCCAAATACTTCCAGGGTGCCTAAGCCCTGTGGATTTGGACTACTCTGACTAAGACTGAGGACAACTTTACTACTGGCCAACCCCAGAGGTGAGGATCATGGAAAACTGTGAGTTAGACCATGGCTCTGTAGCAGAGGTGAGTTTATAGAAGTTATTAAATGATCTGCAGCATGAAAAGTATCTCTGCCAAAGTGGCTATGCAGTCTGATCTCTGCAGAAGAGAGCAAACCTGATACTCCTTTTACAGTGCTTGGGGAGAGCCAAAAGTCCCTGAAGATGCTTCAAGTTACTCAATGTCATAAGCAGGGATTTGTCTGAAGTCACACCGTGCTGAGTGTGTGCCATTAGCAAATGTCAAAAATGGAAGTGTTTCTAAAATCTCAGCTTTTGATCAGCTTCCTCAGGCTTCACTGAAGTGTGTGCCTTATCTGGAGAGCCACAGCTATGACCCTGGTAATAAACACTGTTCTTTCTTCCACAGGACCAATTCTTTGGTGAGTAGAAGGGTACTGCTGTTTTATGTAATATAGCCTGGTGATTTAAACACCCCCTAAGTGCAATCACATCTTGATGCTCTATTTCCACCTCCCAGGAAATGGCTTCTTTTACCATCCTGTCTCATCTGACATGAGACTCTCCATCTCTCCTGATCAATGTGTCAATGTATATAAAAGTTAAGATGCATTGGATGAAAGAATACGTTAACAATTGCAAAGATAAGTATAGAGTCTGGGATGGGCACTTAATATAGACTGGGAACTTGAGATCGAACTTCTGCTTCATGGTCAACTTTTAAATTTTACAATAAAAGTGCATGAAGCCAGCCCATTATGCAGGAATTTCAGTAACACCAGTACAAAACTAATACAAAAATTGTGGCGTCCATGGATTTACGCATAAAAGTGTAAGCAGCATGTTGGTTGGGAGTTTTCAGGATAATTTTGAACATATTCCTACACAAGTTTTACCAAATGCATTCAAGTGCTTGTCTTTTCAATTCCAAGATGATTAAAGGAGCTTGGTCTCCTCATTTTGGAGAAGAGAAGAATGAAGGGTGACCTCATCAATGTTTATAAATATTTAAGGGGTGAGTGCCAGGAGGATGGAGTCAAGCTTTTCTCAGGGGTGATTAACAATAAGACAAGGGGCAATGGTTATAAATTGGAGCACAGGTGGTTCTGTATAAACATTAGGAAGAATTTTTTCACTGTGAGGGTGACAGAGCACTGGCACAGGCTGCCCAGGGGGGGTGTGGAGTCTCCTTCCCTGGAGACATTCAAATCCCACCTGGACACGTTCCTGTGTGACCTCCTGTAGGTGACCCTGCTCTGGCAGGGGGGTTGGACTTGGGGATCTTTCAAGGTCCGTTCCAGCCCCTAACTTTCTGTGATTCTATGATTCTATGATTCAGTTCTCACTGAGACAGGAGGCTCTTGGATGTGAACAAATGCTGAAACATGATCTATAACTTGGGATTCAGATCCAGGGTTCAGCAGTCTGAGAATTGATATCACAAGTGTCTTACAGTCCTGAGATGGTTTTGCTAACTAAAAACAACTTCAAACAATTTTATCTTTTAAAAATCAGTCCAGACGTGTAGTAATTAAATCCTATTGACAATAAATTCTCATTTTGGAGTACTGAGACCGGGAAATAAACACTGTTGTAATGAAATCTACCAACCATCAAAAGCCAGACTCTTCTGCACTGCACCACTATGCACTGGTGGAAATGTGCAGTTGCTTCCCTGACTTTAGAGGCAGAATTAACACTTGCAGTGGAGTAACTTGAAGAAGAATACAAGCTCTGTAATTAGGCACACTGACTGTATAAATAAACACAATATGAACTGCTGTGATTTTTCTTTTGTAAAACATTTGCTTTTAATTTGCAAAAGCCATCAATACTAATTTACGCCTCATTTTGCCTTGGGATTTCTAAAAATATGGGAAAACAAATCTAAATTCAGATAATCATATTAATTCAAAACCTCAAATACAGAGTTCACAAAAGAAGCGCTCACATAAAAAAACTTTATGTTAGCCTTTAAATGTGACTGTCATCAGACTGGCCCCTGCCCCTTTTTCAAAGGATGTTTACAGATTTTCATTATGAATAAGAGAGGGGAAATAAACTCTATTAAAGGGACTACAACTGGGGTTTTTTTCTAACATGTTGTATCACATATTCCCACCTGTTTTACTTGCACAGTAGAATTCTACACTTAACCAAGACAATAAAACAGAAAAATAAAATCATAACACATGGAAACCCCAAACTTTTAGTACACCTAAAAAGCCAGGCTGGAAACTGAAAACAAGGCACTGTTAACAACATTTTTCGAAACAGCAACAGGCACCACAGGGACTTAATTCACTCCAATCAGAGCTCGTGGGTTATCCTCCATGGGGTTTTCTTGGTTGGTTGGTTTTGGTTTTGGTTTTGAAAGTATCTTCTGAAAAGAACTGAAGGTCATTTACCAGTTTTCTATGATGTAAGTGTTGATCATCTTAAGTTCCATGGAATAGGGATTTTGCTTCTGGTTTTGAAAAAAGGTGATCCTCAGAAAATATTAAGCATGCCCAGGAGATGCTGTTCTGTTCCCAGGTGTGTAAGGTTGCTTTCATAGACAGTCCTTAGTGTAGCACTTGTGTCAGTGGCTAGAGAGTTTTTGAACAGCTTGATCATACCCTTTCAGATCTTTTTGGTTCCTGACAGGTCTATTCTGTTACTACTTTGTCCCTGTTATAAAATTTCTCATTACATTTCTCTATGTAATTTCTCAGCAATTATCTTTTCCCTTTATTTTCCTTTGACATGAAACTAACTATCCTTGGTTAGTTAAACACTATCTGGAGAATGGCAGTAGAGGAGCAAAGATTCCTTATCCTTTTCCCTGACTGTATCGGTCAACCTGACAGCTACTAACCATATTTTTTTACATTAATATAGATTGGAAAGGGCATCCAAAGGTCATCTGGTTCAAAATGTGACTCAAAGCTTAGATAACCCTTACTCGGTGTCTTGTATAGTTGAGTTTTTAATATCTCCAGGCACAAAGGTCCCTCAACATCTCTGGGTAACCTGCTCTATTACATTTCTACACTTTCAGTGTAAAAATTATCTTTATTTTTTAAACTAAATCATCATCTCCCCTGATCTCTTCTGCATGTATGGTTACCACTATTATGTTTGGGTTATTATATTAACTGTAATAATATACTACTATATATTATATATATAATAATAATAGTATATATCATATAATATTGTATGTATAATATATGTAATATATAATATATATAATAATACATAGTAGTATTATATAATGTATAATATTATTTGCAATTAATTAATTGTAAAAGTATGCAATAATACTTCAGTGATTCTGGGTATTCCTTTCAGTCTTGTCTATGGGTGGGATTCAACTATCAGTCTTAGAGATATGGATTTAGAGGTTCATAAATACAGATCTTCATGGGAATGAGGTGTCTAAACTCAACTACAGTCAATAGGGACCTAGGATGGGATTCAGCTGCCCCTATATAACTTTTATGACCATTTGAAATGTCCTCAAGCATCCTGTTCCAGAAGGGCACATATCTCTTGTGTCATATATCACATCTGTCAGGTCCACATAGGTGTTTGTTATACCTTAGAGAACCTGAAATAACACCAGACACCTATAGGTAATGAATGACCTATAGGTAAATGTTTACATTTGAAAGCTTGTGATACAACAAGGAAGACAGTATGAACACCTTCCTTATCATCTCCACATTTTTGGCAGTACTGTGCTTAAGCATGCAAACAAAAAGAGATGACACAGCAAACTTTCAGCTTTATGTAATGCACCAGTTTTGCCAACTCTTTTTTCAATAACAAGGTCACAAGTACAAACCATCCAAAGGGCAAGTGTGACAAGTCACTGCTGTTCTCTGTACATGTACTTGTGAAAGGAAAATTACCTAATAATTTCAGGTTTTATCCCCCAGGATTACTTCACAATACATATTTTTCCACATTTCTATTGTGCCATTAATCTCTATCCTATGCCTTCTCTAGAAAATTCTTTTTCCCTCCCACAAAGGCTGCCAGGGTCCTGCTCTCCAAGGGGTCACAGGTTGCAGAGGAATCCACAGAAACAGGAAACCAGGCTTCCTCAGTCAGTTTTCAAACACCAAAACCTGTTTCCTTCCTACACAAATAAAGCCTGTCAGGGTATCCTCTGGGCAGGCTCATTTTAAGAGCAGCAGCTCATGAGGAGGGAGAAGCTGCAGGATATCTTGCTTGGGAAATAAATGTGAGATAACCTGTACAAACCACCAGAATGAAGGAGATAATCTTCTTGCTGCTCCTATTGCACTTACAGCGTGGCAGCACTGGATTTGATATTCCAGAAAATAGTTGGCCCCAAGGTCAGGGTAGTGAAACCCAGACAAATCACTCAGAATTGACTCCATCTCCAGCCACAATTGTGGGGTCATCCCATTCTGAGATCCAAGCTGCCAAAGCGAGTGCCTCACAGGGCCCTCCTTTTGCATCTTCAGGCAAGACTCTGGAAATGAAAGCAGTGATGGAAAGCTCCAATCCTACAACCTCTGTCCCTGCAAGCCAGTCAAATGGACACACTGATGGTGAGCCTGATAAAGAGAAGACTGGAAAATCATCTCTCAGCAAAGGGACATCTCTACAGAGCAATGCCATAGAGGTCCCTCTCCAGCAAGAGGTCACTACAAGCCAGGATACAGCTCCAGGGACAAGATCTCTCAAGCAGACATCCCACAGCACTGGTATCACCAGCAACCAGCAGGATGCCAGCTCCAAAGCATCTGACTTCGAAACTACCAGGGGAAAGTAAGGAAAGTTGCATATATTTTCTTGTCACCTGTATACTGCTTAGGAAAGGTTATTTTTCTGATCCCAGTGAAATACTTAGCAGAAGTTCTGGTAACTTTGGTAAAATTGTTTTCGGAGTTTAAATAACACCATCTAGAACAAGCAAGGGACCAAATCTGCAGTATTACTCAGTCAAAATCATACATTTGTAGCAGAGTAAATGCTGTAATATTTTAATTCTTAGGGCAGTTTTCTCAAACCCAACAGAAAAGTCATTATTACATATGGGCAGAAATGTTTTTTTTCTTTCTTTTACTGTGGATAAAAGAAATTGCAGATGTACGTTTTCATTTGGGATTTATTAAAAAGATAGTGTTTCTAAACTTGTCCCCTAAATTTGAAATACAAGCAATTACATGTACAAAATGCATCAATGTCTAACAATTTGAAGCACTTTGTTCTGTGATTAAAACTTAGGGAAGTGGTGTTGCAGGTGAATGGGCATTCAGCACTGTATAACTGGATACCTAATAGGTAGGCATAACAGAGTATATCAGCTTGCACTGCATAGTTTCATAGTTCTGGAACACTCTGTTATATTCCTTGTTCCCCAAAATCTCCAGTTCTCAGTGGGGATGTTAATACTGACTTTGGAGGTGTTGCAAGGTTCACTTAATTGCTGATATATATTCAGATACTGATAGAAAATGGAAGACACAAAGGATTGTGTTTTTTTCCATAGTATTTATGGAGTGGGCTTTCAGAATACAGATTTCTTTTGATAGAACTTGCCCAAATGTTAGCATGCAAAAGCAGGAAAAAATCTTTTTCTCTGATTCACACAAAAGGGAATAAATCAATCCTTAGAAGTACTCCCACAATAATCTTGCTGTGTGTGGTTGTGAGCTTTCATTGCTTCAGCTCAAAGAAAAGATTCCCATTGACATGAGCATCTTTTTGATCATGCATAAGTAAAATGATGCACAAAGACCCAAAGGAAATGAGTCCTTTGTCTCAGACTGGAAGCTTTACTGCAATAAGGAACTGTGTTTTCCAAATACTTTTCCTGGCATATTCCTTTAGCTGTGAATGTCATCTGGTACAACACTAAACTACAGTGTTTAGAAGAGTGTCTGAGTTAACCTGAATTAAATGGTTTCTCTTTATATGTAAGAGCTGTTAACTTTGTCTCCATTAAAACACATCTTAACACATGCTAACCTTAGAGTCTTTAGCTTTCTCAGCTTTTGTCAAGAATAGCATCCCGGTGAAATTAAATGTCAGAAAAACTCTGTGAATTAGCAGGTTATTTTTAATACCTTTTACATAAGCTATAAAGAAAGAAAAAAGTTAGTCTGGTGAACAGGACCTCATATCTTATTTATCACAATGGGATGTGATTGCAACTTCATAGCCAAAATAAGCAAATCTTGTATTGGCTAGCACCATATTTCATTTGTAGTCGAGGAGCAACCTGCTGTGCAAGATGCATAAAGGCTTGTCCCTTCCCTTCCCTTCCCTTCCCTTCCCTTCCCTTCCCTTCCCTTCCCTTCCCTTCCCTTCCCTTCCCTTCCCTTCCCTTCCCTTCCCTTCCCTTCCCTTCCCTTCCCTTCCCTTCTCTTCTCTTTCTTCTCCCAGTCCATTAAATAAGTAAGACATAGAGCTAGGATTGCGTATCAAAGCTACAGGAGTGTGTTGCTGCCTGAAACTCCAGCATAAACAGAATGATGTATCCTCATTTTCTCAAACTACTGGGCTACATGGCCTCTGTCTAGAAAAAGTCTGCAGTTCTAAGTGGAGCTTGATCCTACAGACATTAAGGTTCTTGTGTGTCAATCTGTCTTATCACATGTGAACCTATTTACAGTCAGATAAGATTATTTGAGTTTTTGTTCAAGTTTTGCCACTGATCTGAGCTGTGATTTAAGTCACTTCATAGTGCTATCTCCTTTTCCCTATGAAGTAGACCTGGATGAATAATAAAGTTGCTTATGACTCGTTTTTTGGTTTTTTTTCAGTAAAGTCATGAAAAAAAGCCAATTTGTGTGCTCACTGTTACCAATCACTGCTGTGAAACACCTGAAAAGCTACTGCTGAGAAACTGCCTGAGAAGGCAAGCTTTTTAGTCGTTATGTAAAGGTGTTATCCATATGTTTTGTTTTGTTTTTTTTTTTTAAATAGCATCATTATTGCAAATAAAGTAAAAGTGATGCTCTAAAACTTCCAATAAAGACATAGAGCTTTCTCTGAGCTTTACACTTTTAATGCCTGAGCAGAGCACGAATGAGTCAATAGCAGAGGTCACAGTTGTAACAAACGTACTTCCTCTGAGGAAAATCTGAAGCACAGTTTGCTCTTTGGTTTTACTTTGAGTTAAAGCAACTCTTTGGTTATAGACTGTATTCCAAGCTGAGGTTTTGAACGACCTTGTAGGAACTGCATGACTCTGTAGTCCTTTATGGCAACCCATCGTGCTAACTGCACAGAGACTGATGTTAAGAGGCTCCATATAGAAGGAACAATAGAAAGAGGTCAGGGGGAGACAAGAGGAAGGAAAACAAAACAAGAATGAGCATTTGTTTTCTTTTATAGTTATAATGGGGAAAAAAACCCCAAAACAAACAACCAAGCAGTATATATATATTGTCTCAGAGTCTCCAGGGCTGTCAGAGTACCCACAAGGTACAATATGTGCCCGGTGTACAAACTTAATTACTCGAATATCCCTTTATGAAGGTCATCTGCCTCACTGGCTAATTATAAACATTCCCTCGCTAACTCTACTCTAGATTGTCTGAGGAAAATACTATGTGCACATATCACATACATCTAGATTAGAAAAATTATCTAGATTAGAAAAATGTTATTCTGGTTCATTCTGGTTTTGCAAAATTCCCTCACCGGAGGAGAATACAGTCAGCAGGCCTAAAGGTTTCAGATTCAAGATTCTGCTGTTAATAAGGCAAAGCTTGGCTTTGAGCCTCTCTATATCACATCCCAATGTGGTGTTTTAAGTGCTAAATATTGAGCACATCCTTATCTCCAAAAACACTAAGCTCTTCTTTATTCTTCACTGGAATTAAATTGCAATGAAATCCTGTTCTTTCACAGTGAAGTGGAACAATTTTATAGTTAACCTTAGAACAGGTACAGATGAACACAATTTATAGTTTGTGTAGCTCTTTGCTCTCAGGCTTTTTCAGAAGAGTGGTTTCTCTGATGAGGCATCCCCTCTTCTGGGAAAGCCTGCACCCAAGCTTTCAGAAGGACAATAAAATTTTTCTAAGAAGCAAATCTGGAATATTTTGAGATGAAGGAAAATTCCTTTCTTCACTCCTAGTAAATAATTTGACTTAAGCTCAGAAATGTAATGTTTATGTCTCTACATATGCATCTTTTTTATTTTACTTCTGCCTGTCTCCAAATGTTCTTTCTATCTATATCAAAGAATAAAGAAATGCTGGAAAATCAGCTGTTCTTCAGGAGGAGAGAGTTTTTCCAAAGCACAGTGACATTAAATGTGAGCACAAATCTGTTTTCAGAGAAGACAATTGATGGTACATTCTTGTCAAATGAGATCCAGTGAGATACATCTTTTTTTTTTTATCCAGTGGAGAGAGGGAATTGCAGTATGAAGCAGCTTAAATAACAGTGGTGTTATGGAATCTGGTGCTGAGTGCTGAAACTGGCATACTCATCCTTCCATTCTGAACACAGTTTTATTAATTACTAGGCACAGCAGCTCCTCAATACATGAGATATTCACTGAGGCTGTAAATTAACCACACTAACTCCATACTGTTGGCTGGCTCTACATAACTTTTTTCTCATAATATGTGTATATTACACGTTATCCAATTATCAGGAATCCACTGAGGGTCTTCATAGACTTTCCCTGTCATTACCTTGGGTAGCGTTTGGGTGACAGTATTTTATTGCAAAGCACAGAAAGGTTTAATAAAATCAGCACCAGGGACAGATTTGCTTAGTTGTCACATGTGGTAGGAGTACTGAAATATTTCATTCTGCATTTCTCCCTGGAAATTACTTTTGCCTGTATGAGCTTCGTAGAATTTCTACTGTACTGACAAATTAAAACCACTGGTTAAGCTCAGCAGATGGTTCAAATACACAAGATGTGTAGAAACCTGATTACACTGCCCAGTTAGTGCAAGGTTCACATGTCACTTTTGATCATGTCACTTTTTAAAGGAGTAGACAGAGCAATTCTGGAATCAGTTTCTTAAGACTTTGCATCACTGTGCATTTACAATAAATAAAGTCACATGTGCCTTAGGTTTCTGCTTCACTTTGTGTATTCACTGTGACCTTGAAGGAGGAATCTCTTACACTGGTACTTAGGTCACCTTGGTGGCTAAATGTCAGAAGATGTCTGACAAGCAGTGCTTGCTTTGTCCTCACAATATTGTATTCAAGTCACAGCCTTTGCTATGAGCCCCTCTTTTCCAGCAGCACCCTGTATGTACTCCTGATGCTTGACTGTAAACTCAAATCTCATTTTCCTACACACGCTGAATGCAGTGTTACTCCCATTGCAGACCTAAAGACCAAACTAAAACGTTTACCCAGGTGCAGAAATTCACAATTTTATTGCTACTTTAGAATAAATGGGGCAATGGACATAGTTATGCTGCTCCATAATGCACACAATATAGTACCAAGAAAATGTAATGCAGCAAAGAGAATTTTAACCCAAGTATTTAGAGATTAGTGCTGTTGTCTTCTGGGCACAGAAGAAAAATAGTTGATAGGTGACTGAGGCTGCTGGTGTGAAGTAGCAAAATACCACAAGGCATTGTGCAGATGAGGTGCTATAGCACACTGTACAGCAGTACTGATACAGGGCAAGGTCTGCACAGTCTGTGTGATTCATAGCATCTTTGTTATATCAGTGCTATTATATCCCATGCATTGATGAAATCTTCTCCACTGCTGATGTCCCATGAAGAGAATGAATTATTTGTTCCAATGTGGTGGACAGTTTTAAGTGGTTCCAGGATCTGGATGGAAAAGTCACGGTGGGAGATGGTTTACCCGGGTTGCACTGCCTCCCAGAGAGACCCTGTGTGATGTTTTGTCTTTCCTGGAGAGAAGAAATAGTAAACACAGGTCCATAAAATTCTGAAGTGTAGGTGATTAGATAATAATTCCAGAAAATAGACAAAATTCAGGAAATAACAAAAGACAAAGTTGCAGTTTTCTAAGAAAGACTTCCAGCAGTGATGGCAAGGCAGGGTCATGACAGACTGTTTTCAGGCACTGGGAAGAAAAAAGTCCCATCTCTACCCAGGCTGCTTTTGAGACACTCACAAGGTACTTATAAAAGATAAAAATCCCTACCATTTTTTCCTCTTAGCTTCCTCAGGTTATTTAGTTTTTCTCTGATCAAATTCAAATAAGGCACTACTATAGCAGATGATTTGTGAAATTTAAAAATTAATATAATAAAGGTTTCCATTCTTCTCATTACACAAACCACTGCATTAATGTTCATGCTCATCTTTGCTCTTGCTTTATGATTCATCTGTCATGGGAAAAGTGAGGATTATGAACAGACTGTTTTCCATCCCTACTAATCTCTCTTCACCCCACTGCAGAGATTAGGATTAGGATAACACACTGAACACAAATTAGGATCTACCTTTCAGGCACTGCAAACTTTTGACTATTTGCAGTATTTCATTTAAAGTACCCCAGAAACATCGGGTCAAATCTGCACAGAAAATATGCATTCTTATAAATCTGAATATAACTAACATTTTTGGAAACTGACACTAACTCCTAGAATATACATGGCAAGTAACAGAACAACAGCAAGGTGTCCCCATATGTTTTCCAAAGGCACTGTCTCTTGCCAGTGAGAGAATGCAAATGTTTCAAAAGACATTTTTTCTGCCAAATCTTTAAACATCAATTTTGTAATTCTCTCCTGGTTAGTAACACCATAGGTCATGAGGAAAAGCCTGGGGAAAAAATCCCCTTGAATTTCACAGGCTTTGGATCAGACCCTTTTTGTCCTGAGCCCTCTAAGAAATCAATCAGTGACAGCACAAAGACACAGCTCTGCATGAGTAAGTGGCAAATCAGGTACAAAACAACTGGCAAGGCATTTAACCATTTAATGAAGCTAAAAAAGAAAAGAGAAGCTGTCCAGAAAAACTATATAGTTATATAAACAGATTAAAGAACAACATTCACCCATGGACTTGGCATGGATCTTCTTTTTTAACATTTTTATTTTTTCACTTACAAAGACTTATGTGTGGGTATGTGTCAGTATTTTTCAAAGTGCATTACTGACATCCTGCAATCTCCTTTTCTATAGATTATAAAAGGGCTAACAAACCAGTGAAAACCAGGACCACTGGAGGTGTTCTGAGAAACAGTGACAGTGAACTAGACTAGAACTAGCTTAATGAATTTTGTACTCTGGGTCAATTAGATGATGGAAAATAAATTTATATTCCACAGAGAAAAATTCAGAATTCAGACTGTTTTAAAGAGTAGTTTGTCTGGGTTTTCAAATGTGTTTTATTGGCAGATTCTCAAAGCAGATCAATGGGTATCTTCTGAAAAGTCTAAATTCTATATTTGGGAAAGTTTGATTATTTTGAAGGGCTCTGAACACAGAGAGGGAAGGTAGGTCTGGGAGAGCTGATCTGGTTCACAGCAAGACAGCTTTTAAAATGCTAAAATAGATGAGCAAAGCAGTAGATAACTGGAAATTGTGAATTAATTTTTGCAGCAATAGGTAGGAGACAGTTTTTCACAAGAGCAAATAAAAACTTGGATGAGACAAAGAGGCTATTCACAGCCCAAGGCTTCAGCACTGTGCATACAAAAAAAGGAAATGAATGATAAGACTAGAATTTGTGTTTTGTAATAGGCAGGACAAAATGTCAGGACCCTGAATCCTGAAAAAAACCCATTAAATCAGTGCTATGACACCCTCACCACACACACCTGATACTTCATTGTCAACAAGTCATCTGTTTCTCAGGCTTAAAAACATATTTTGCCATCATACACTATATTGTATTACATATCAAATGCACTTTTCAGAGGTTCACTAGATTTTCCATATCAATCAGCATGTAAAACAGATTTCCTAGTTGGATTTGTTTATAGTCAGTCCCTGGTGAGTAGTGAATTTTTATTGAAGTTACAGTTAGTAGGCTCAGACATTTGAGAACAAAGGAAGCTGAGCAGTGAACTTAAAAATATTTAACAATTTTTATTCTGCTTATAATTTCTGTTTGAACTAGAATTTACAGTTTCAATAGATGTCTGGTGTTCATATAAAGGCACAAAATTAATCAGCAGTATCCAAAAGTGGAGAGCTCTCTGCAGTCACCTAGTGGAGTTGAAAGGAAGTTGCTAAAACCAAAACTTGATCTCATACAGTAGCAAAAAACCAAAAAAAACCAAAAAACCAAAAAACCAAGCAGCCAGGGCTCTTTTATTCCAACAGAGTGTGTCAATCCACACTATTTCTCATCATCCAAACCTGACAGGATGTTTTAAGCAAACTGAAAACATATCACAGCAATGTATTTTTATAAATACAAAATTCAGGGTCTGTATTCTGATCCGCATACAAAAAGTCTTTCAGTTTGGGAAAGATCCTATCTTAAAAGAGAGAGAAAATTTGATTTCTTCCTCACCATGTTGTTATATATCTTTATATATGAATGCACGTAACCTACTGTATTCAGAAGAACAACCATACCACCCAAAGGAGAGATATATATAAGTGAAGGTTGTAGATTCTCAGAATTAATCAGATTGGAAGGTTCCTAGAGGGGTCTCAGTTCTGCCTTTCTGCTCCCAGCAGGGTCAGGTGTAATGATATGACATCAGGTTCCTCAGGGCTTGATCCAGACAGGTACTGAGCTCCACACTCAGTGCTGGTGATTGCACAATCTCCCCGGGCCCTGCTCCAGTGCTGAGGGAACAGGTTTCTAATATTCAGTCTGAACCTCTCTTGTTTCAGTTTGGGCCCATTGTCTCTTGTCCTCCTGCCATATAGTGCTGGGAAGAGCCTAGATCCAGCTTCTCAATAGCTGCCCTGCAGGAACTGGGAGGGATGCTCTTGGGTGCCCTCAAAACCCTCCTTTTCTCAGCCTGAACAAGTCCCACTCCCTCATCCCCTCCTCACAGGGCATCTACTGGCTCCAGATGCCTGCAGCATCTTTCTTCACCCCCTTTGGCATGTTGTAAAGGACAATAAAAAATGAAAACAGGTGTAGAATCAAGGCTGGTATTTCATAAACTATTCTGTGAAAAACTGATAAACTGCATACAATGAGGCAGAACGGCTAAGCTGTGCACAGACTTTAACAATATTTCTAGATCTGGATCCTTTTGTATTCCTTCAGCAACACAATAATCTCATTTCCACGATTCAGTGATGTTCAGCTCCACTGATTCAATAGCATTTCTATTAAAAGCCAGGTAATCTAATTTACTCACAGTTAAAACTAACTGCTTTTCAGATATAATATGAAAAGGGTAGAACAAAATCTCCACTCCTTGTGGCCCAGCTGCCACCAGTGTTCTGCTGTTTGGCTTTAGGATCATTTACAAGGATTTGAGCTAACAAAGCAAATAGAAGTGGCTGTGAACAGGTACACCCCATACTCTGCAGATGGCAGTTTCTCTGAGGGGCTGTTTGTTTTTTTCTTGGAAATACAACCCAAGAACATTTTACAGTGGAAAGGTCAGTCTCATAAATTTCCACTCACCCTAAGGAAATAGTAATTTTTTGCTATCAGTGTAAATTTCGCTTTGCTTTTCTGCAACATCAGGTATCACAGCTTCAAGAGGACTGGTTCAAATCCTGCTGCAGTTAAATGGAAACATCTCCATTGGCTGCGTAGGTGTTCAGAACAAACCCACCGTGGAATCATAGAATCCTTCTGGTTGCAAAAGAACTCCGAGACTCTCAAGTCCAGCTGTTAACCTGGTACTGTACAAGTCCACCCTAACAGCAAGCACTCCTTCTTTGGAGTTAAACACATTGTCGGAGGGCAGGAAAAGGAGAAAAATCAGACAGACGGACAAAAAGACAGACAGACAGACAGACAGACACCGCTATCGCGGGACAGGCGCCTACTCCGCCACCGCCATCTTCTCGCCTATGCGGGACACGGCCGCCCCCTGCTGGTCCTGCCCGGCAGTGCAGTGCCGCGCCCCGCCACCCACCGTCCCACAGCGCCCCACACCGCCCTACATTTCCCCACACCGCCCCACACCGCCCCACACCGCCCTACATTTCCCCACACCGCCCCACACCGCCCTACACTTCCCCGCACCGCCACACACCGCCACACACTGCCCTACACTGCCCCACACCACCTCACACCGCCCCACACCTCCCTACACTGCCCCACACTGCCTCACACCTCCCCACACCACCTCACACCGCCCTACACTGCCCCACACCTCCTCACACCGCCCTACACTGCCCCACACCGCCCTACACTGCCCCACACCACCTCACACTGCCTAACACCTCCTCACATCACCCCACACCATCCTACACTGCCCCACACCACCTCACACTGCCCCACACTGCCTCAAACCTCCCCACACTGCATCACATCACCTCACACTGCCCCACACCACCCCACACCTCCTCACAGTGCCCCACACCTCCTCACACCACCCCATACAAAGGGGTCCAGGAGGGATGGATGTACTTCAAGAAGCAAGTTTTGAAAGCACAGGATCAGGCTGTCCCAGTGTGCCGAAAGGCGAGACGGCAGGGAAGACGACTGGTCTGGCTGAACAGGGAGATTTTAAGACCAGGGCATGGTCTCAAGTTGTGCCAGGGGAAGTTTAGGTTGGATATTAGAAAGAATTTCTTCACGGAGAGGGTGATCAGACATTGGAATGGGCTGTCCAGGGAAGTAGTGGATTCTCCATCCCTGGAGATATTTAAAAAGAGACTGGATGTGGCACTCAGTGCCATGGGCTGGGAACCACAGTGGATCAAGGGTTGGACTTGATGATCTTTGAGGTCCCTTCCAACCCAGCTGATTCTATGATTCTATGATTCTACGATTTTGAAAGAAATTAGGGTAAAGAAGAGAGCCTACCAATTATGGAAAAAAGGGCTAACTACTTAGGAAGAATTTAGGAACATAGGTTGTGTAGAAAGAAAATTTAGCGAGACAAAGGCACGACTGGAACTGAATCTCACCACCTCTGTGAAGGATAACAAAAAGTCCTTCTACAGATACATCAGTAGCAAAAGGAGGGACAAGGAGAACCTCCCTTCTTTACTGGACATGGGCGGGAATATAGTTATCAAAGATGAAAAGGCTGAGGTATTTAACACCTTCTTTGCCTCAGTTTTCCACAGTAAAACAGCTTGTCCTGAGGACAGCTGGCTTCTGGAGCTTGTAGAAAGAGACAAGAATCTGAACAGCCCCCCTGTAATCCAGATGGAAACAGTCAGTGACCTACTGAGCTGCTTGGATCCCCACAAGTCTATGGGACCAGATGGGATCCACCCAAGGGTGATGAGGGAGCTGGCAGAAGAGCTCACCAAGCCTCTCTCCATCATCTACCAACAGTCCTGGCTCACTGCAGACATCCCAGATGATTGGAAGTTGGCAAATGTCACGCCAATCCACAAAAAGGGCGGGAAGGAGGACCTGGGAAACTCCAGGCCCGTCAGCCTGACCTCAGTGCCTGGCAAGGTCATGGGGCAGATCATCCTGGGGGCAATCACACAGCACCTACAGGATGGACAAGGGATCAGACCCAGCCAGCACGGGTTCAGGAAGGGCAGGTCCTGTCTGACCAACCTGATCTCCTTTTATGATCGGGTGACCCGCCTGGTGGATGAGGGGAAGGCTGTGGATGTGGTCTGCCTGGACTTCAGCAAAGCCTTTGACACCGTCTCCCACAGCATTCTCCTGGAAAAGCTGTCAGCCCACAGCTGGGACAGGGGCACTCTGTGCTGGGTTAGGAACTGGCTGGAGGGCTGGGCCCAGAGAGTGGTGCTGAACGGGGCTGATCCAGTTGGCGGCCGGTCACCAGTGGTGTCCCCCAGGGATCAGTGTTGGGCCTAGTTCTGTTTAATATCTTTATTGATGATTTAGATGAGGGGAGTGAGTACATCATCAGCAAATTCGCAGATGACGCTAAGCTGGGGGGGAGTGTGGATCAGCTGGAAGGCAGGAGGGCTCTGCAGAGGGACCTGGACAGGCTGGAGAGTTGGGCTGATTCCAATGGGATGAGGTTCAACACGGCCAAGTGCCGGGTCCTGCACTTTGGCCACAACAACCCCATGGGGAGCTCCAGGCTGGGCACAGAGTGGCTGAGAGCAGCCAGGCAGAGAGGGACCTGGGAGTCTGGATTGACAGGAAGCTGAACAGGAGCCAGCAGTGTGCCCAGGTGGCCAAGAAGGCCAATGGCATCCTGGCCTGGATCAGGAACAGCGTGGCCAGCAGGTCCAGGGAAGGGATTCTGCCCCTGTACTCAGCCCTGGTGAAGCCACAGCTCGAGTCCTGTGTCCAGTTCTGGGCCCCTCAGTTCAGGAAGGAGATTGAGGTCCTGGAGCAGGTCCAAAGGAGGGCAACCAGGCTGGTGAAGGGACTCCAGCACAAGTCCTGTGAGGAGAGGCTGAGGGAGCTGGGGGTGTTCAGCCTGGAGAAGAGGAGGCTCAGGGGAGACCTCATCGCTCTCTACAACTCCCTGAAAGGAGGCTGGAGCCAGGGGGGGGTTGGGCTCTTTTCCCAGGCAGCTATCAGCAAGACAAGAGGGCATGGTCTCAAGTTGTGCCAGGGGAGGTTCAGGTTAGATATTAGAAAGAATTTCTTCACGGAGAGGGTGATCAGACATTGGAATGGGCTGCCCAGGGAAGTAGTGGATTCTCCGTCCCTGGAAATATTTAAAAAGAGACTGGATGTGGCACTCAGTGCCATGGGCTGGTAACCGCAGTGGTAGTGGATCAAGGGTTGGACTTGATGATCTCTGAGGTCCCTTCCAACTCAGCCGATTCTATGATTCTATGATTCTATGATAGTGCATCACACCTCCTCACACTGCCTCATACCCCCCCACACCGCCTCACACTGCATCACACTGCATCACACCACCCCACACCGCCTCACACCACCCCTCCACACCTCATACCACCTCACACTCCTACGCACTGACTCATACCTCCTCATACTGCCTCATACTGCCTCACACTGCCTCACACTTCGCCACACCACCCCATACGGCATCACACCGCCTCACACTCCCCCACACCACCTCACACCGCCCCACACCACCTCACATCACCCCTCTTTCCTCCCTCCATTGCCACCCCAGGGCAGAGGTGTTCTCTTGCTGCCTTCCAGAGTGTGGTTTGGGGGAGTGAAAGTCTCAGCCCAGCTGCAGAGGGCAGATGGCAGTGGCTACCACATGGTGTTGGCATCCCTTGGGGAGGCGATGGGAGGGATTGCCCCCCATCTCTTCTCCCAGTGGGGATGGGCAGCTCAAGCAGGATCATTGCAGAAGTGGGAAAGCAGAGCCTAAACTCTGCTAACTGATTGTGGATTATTAGGCTAGGACTTTGAGAGTGCTGGTGAGACACCAGTGCAGAGGTGGTGAGTGTTGGGGCTTGTTGCCTCCTGACTCAGGAGCCATGGACGGGCATGAGGGCGTCTGCCGATACAGCGCCTTCATCGAATCATAGAATTCAGCCAGGTTGGGGCATTTTTCATTGTATGAGCTCGAGTCCAACTTCTGAAATACCCATAGGAAATTACAAAACCATATTTGCTGCTTATGAAAGCCTAAAGAGGAATAATTAAGTAGTCTTGTGACATTGCCTACTATTCTTCTCCTAACTGTGTTTCTCAGGGCTGGTTTCCTGAGGCTGCATAGTTTGATTATGCAGACAAGGAATTTGGGTTTTTTTGCTTGGCATGACATCCCCTTGAAGCTGCAAGGTGTTGCCTATTAATTCACATCATATATATATATGTATATATACTTTCATATGAAGGATAATGTTAGCCACTTAGAATGAGTCAGCTGAACACAGGGAGGGAAACACTGTACTAATCTGTTTAAGTGCTGGTAAACAAGCTTTTTCCCAAGTGAAGGAAACATGTATTATTGGTGCATACTTACAAAGACAAGGCACTGGCTTCTAGCCCTGGGGCAGGATACTCTGGGCAGATTTCGTTTACAGGCTCAGGAACTACTTGTGTTTCACAGTTATCTCCAGGCTGCATCCTTTATATTTTTGTGCCAGTGGTGGAAATGAAAAATTCTTCATGGGAATGTTTGTGGAAAAATGAAACAGGACTTGGTATAAGCAGAAGAGAAGGCCAAGAGGGTAGTAACACAAGATCTGAATAAACTGCACAGCACATGCCAGATACCAAAAGCTAAAGACAAGCTTAAAGGCACCATCTGGGTCCCACCAACTCCCTGCTGCTTGTAGGTGCTTTGCTGCAACTGTGTGGGCAGGCTCCATGGCCCATTAGCTGCTCAGGTCTTTGAATTTCCAATGGCTGTAAAACCCAGAGGATTCAGGCCTGCCAAGGATGCAGTGTAGACATACCTATTGGTTGCAAAATAAACAAATGCTGCTCTTTGTACAATACCCTACTTGTCAGGTAGGGTCAAACCTCATTTGATACAGAATTGGGGGATCAGTGTTTTGATTAGAGCTGGAAATACTGCTGCAAATGTCACAAGCAAAGAGGCCTGAGCACTTGGAGATACTCTCCCACACCTTGCTACCAGTGAGTTTTCCTGGCAGATACATGCAAGAGGAGGATGAAATCTGTCACATGGGCTTTATGCCAAAAGGGGACTTACACTGCTCTTTCTAGGCTGGATTCCTGTTGTATGTTGCAAGGATTTTGTTTTGTTTTTAAATAGAGCTTTCCTGATTGAAATCAAGCTCAATGCAGCTCTCAACAAAATCTGCATGTTAGAAGCCTGTGTTGTTGATTTGGAATATATTATTCCATGGAGGCTAGAGAGGATTTTCAGGTTTAAACTCCTGTTATGCAAATCAGTTGCCTTCTGTTCTGCCTTTGCATTAACACAGCCTGTCATAGCTCTTCTGCCATGCTTCATCTTCTATTTCCAAATCTACATTTTTTCAGACAATTTGATTTCAAAATTATATTTGCATTCTTAACATCTCTTAATGAGCTTATTTCATTGGTAGCATAAACCTAATTACAAGTCACACCGGGGGCTCTTTTGCTGTGAATATTTCCTCCAATTTAGCCTGATCAAAGATTGCTGAGCTATGTGAGAACCACAGCTTCAGACATTGCACTCATGTAGCTTAAGAATAAGTTAAATATTTTAAATAGAAACAATCTGCTTGAGTTCAGTTAAATTTATGGTAGAGAACAGAGACTGAGTTCAGATTATCTTTAAAAACCAAGAGCAGTCCTTAACTGGTACATTTGGGATGTATTGTACCATTTTATCCTCTGGAGGGCATCGCCAAATGGGTGAGTTCTAATAGCTGTTGCCTTGAAGTTACCCACCTTCAACAGAATGTTAATTAGTGGATTTACATTAGGATTTTTAAAAAGTAGATTTTTTTTGTTTTTTTAACGGAACTCTATGTATTCCAGGGCTTACATGTATTTTACAACTGTTTTTTATGCCTGTTTTCATTGTTTCATCTTTTCATCAATCACATTTCTCAGATGTAAAAAGGCACCCAGTTACCAAAAATTATACCCCAGCTACACACTGCAAAAAATATCATCACTGACAAACATGTCTGTTTGTCTTCTGCTTAATTCCTTTCTCTGGTGAGCTGTTGGGTCATGCAAAGGTGTGGTACAGGCTGGGGAACCACTAACTCAAGCCTTGAGCTCACCACTGACTCATTTAAAAATTTTTTTAAATCTTTTTTTTTTTTTTTAAATTTTAAAATCTGATTTTTAAATCTGTGTTCTCAATTTGCAGAGGTATAATCTTAGCACCAAGCTGCCCAAGGTGTGGTGGAGTTCTGTGTTAGCTCGCAGTTCCTCACTTTCCAGACAGCTAATGTGCAAGATTAAGAGAGGTGTGGAGCTGCATAACTGATTGAGGTGTTTTTATCTCTTCATATGTCTTGTGATAATGATTATATGCCATCAGTTAATTGCTGGGAGTTATTCAGGAATTGAGCTGTTTACATTCTCTATACTGAGTTTGGATCATAAGCAAATCACCATGCTTAGTCAGAGCTCCTGAAGAGAAGACTGTATCAGTCTGGCCCAGGATCACTTTCCATGGCTGTTAAGAAATATTTAGTATCCCATTCATACGCTGAGTGATTTTACTTTTTTGTATTGTCTGTGCTGGACTTTAGAGAAAAATCACATTTTTAGCATCAGATATGAGTATGCAGAACCTTCACTACGGGTGTGAAATGGAAGAGACATTAATGCCAGCAGTGAGAAAAAACTACTAGTGGTAATACCCTGAGCATCTTAACAACCCTTGATGGTACTAAATGACCTCACCTGATACCTCCACCCACACTCCTGGGCCAGGAGCTCCATTTAAGCTCCATTCAGCTCACTCATAAAGGTGCTTTTTTCTAGTAGTCCTGTGTTGTTACTCAGCATCTGTTAGAGAGAAGCCCAGATCTCTCTGGTTCCTGATGCTCAGCAAGGAAAGCCCCCCTGAATGCTCTGCTGTGTCCTGCTCCTACTGACCACTTGGCAGGAGGGGATGTGTATCTTTCCTTCTTGTTGCAGGGGAAAAAATGGAGCTACAAGCTCCCTCTGGCTGTTAGCAATGTTTAACTGCAAATATCATTGCTATTTGTTTACTACTGATAGTCTCTGTGTGATGCAGGAGACTGCTAGGAACTCGCATGCCCCTTCCAGAGGGGTGTTGTAGGTAAGTAACTTCATGGTCCCCCTGGGATTCAAAAGGCTTAAGTCTCCTTTTGATTTTGTCAATTTTATCTGTCTCAAACTTGCATAGAGTTGCTTCTAGCTTCCACAGGGGTAGTGAGAAGAGTACCTAATGCTCCAGCTTATGCTTGAGAGCTGTGTTTAATTTTTAGCAAATATTTATTTGTGGAATCTCTATACACACAAAGCACTATAGCTAGAGGAAAGATAACATAAAGGAAGCATCAAACAAATGCACATCCTTTTTATGCTCAATTAAAAAGAAATATTATTGTAATTAAAACTCTCAAGGAACCAGAGACTGAGGAAAATCAGATCAAAGAGACTCAATTAAAACCCATTTTATATGAAACACATTATTCATCAATTAAACAATATATGTTGTGTGAGGGAACAACTCAAGATGATACTGGCAGCAGAAATCCTGAGAGTTTCAGTCTGTTGGCCTTACGTAGCATCTTACTTCCCAGCTTATCCTGCTGTTTTCTCAGGAATCCTTTTCCAAGTGAAGCACTCCTGAATTTAATGTAAGTGCACTGGCAGGATCTCAGCAGATAAAAGCAATCACTGAAGGATAGACACTGGAGCTATTTTGTGAGTTTTGCTGCTGTTCTTGTTTGAAGATGTATAAATCTGTACTAATGCCAGTTAAGTAAATGGAACTAATCTGGTCTTCATTGTATTTTGATTTCCCCTGTAAAAAGTCCATAGCTAGAAACTGGTTTCAGGGACAGCTGGGGAATGTAAATACATGTTCTCTTGCTGGATTATGAAGCACTAACAGAAGGTAAATCTAACAAAGGTAAGCCATAAAACTTGACCCAGGAAGATGAGCCTGAAGTTCTTATACATGCATGTTGATATGGAAGCACTTGTAAATTCACCAGCACTACAACTGAAACAGCATCTTATCACTGACTTCCAAAGTCAGAAATGAAATATGTGTCAGCATATGTAAGGGAATAATGTATAACCCTGGAAAAGATTGTATTAAAAGGGGGAAAAAATATCTGTACTAGACAAAACAGACATTTTTTCCACCTACAGAAATGCAATAAAACTTTCTTCAGGGTGCTTTTCTATCTGCACTTGGGGAAGTTCCTGAGACAGAGTTTGTAGATACATAGATACAATTTTATGTTTTAAAATAACCAAAACAAAAGCAATAAGACCCTAATGGCATATTCTTTCATTATATTATAAGCTGCTTTTTAAAATCCATTTTGTCTTCCTCAATTTCCAAATCTGTCACAGTGTACTTGTGGAAAGACCACCCCAATCACTGCCTTTTTTTTTTTTTTTTTTTTTTTTTTTTTTTTTTTTTTCCTTTCAGTTTAAACCTGTTTCATTTTGATGCCTCCTTGTCATAACAAGACCAGCCAAATAATGAGGCCCATAACTTCCTGTCCCTCCTGCTCTTCATATTCTGTTTGTATCTTTCTTTTCACCTCTCTCTAGGATGTAGAAACTAACCTCAGCTCTGTGTTCAAACTGTGGGTTAACCATACATTCATACAGCAACAAGGAGTCGATGTACTGAAACAGTGGTGATTTCTGTTTTTTCTCCAGTCTTTCCCTATTAATCTCATGTATTTGATTCGCCAGTTCAGTTAATCCACAGTACTCTATTGGCATATTCAAAAAACTATTCACAGTGACTCCAGCATCTTTTTCCTGATGATAGTTAATTTAGGTAGTCATGCTGCCTGTGTAAAGCTCTCTTTATTTGTTGTAATTCTGACTCTTCATTAAAAGACCCCTTTCTGGCACTTAATTGCTTGGAAAATTCAGTATTTCTGCAATTCTTCTGCAATGTCTTCAGCTTTACTACACAAAATTATTTTGTTTAGCTTTGTGTAAGTCTGTCATCTCCCTGTTCACTTACTTTCCCCCTCATTAATGAATATAATGGCTATTACAGATTCATGTGAGATTCTGCTCATTAACTGTTTCTTGAAAAAGCTGACTAGTTTTTCACTCTCTGATTTTATACCTTCTTAATCTATAACAGGATCTGTCCTCCTACTATGTGACAGTCCTTTCCCTTAATCTACTGTTTCTTATTGAAATGCCAATAGATTTCTGAGCCATGATTTCCCTGTACAAATCTGCCCCAAGCAGATTATAATCTGCCCCGATTCAATTTATAATTTCTATTCTATTATCTGCTGTAACTTTTAATAAGTAGCCTGGTTTCAAAATCTGATTTAACAATCTGTGGTTTCTTGCAGCCTCCTTAGAATCCTTTTTTAAAAAACAAACCTGGCCTTGCACTCTTTGGCTCCTACCTTCTGTACTGTGGTGATCAAGAATTTGATAATTTTGTGTGTGATTTCCTTCTCTGGGTGGGCAGGCAGTGGCACAGGCAATGCAGATCTCTGGTGCCTTATTGCTGTGTGTGGCTTTCATTGACCTTAAAGTGCACTGCAAAACCTGGTCTATTTGTACTCACAATATTGCTGTGGAAAGAGAGGGTGGATAGAAATCTCTGTCCATAAAGTGGAAGATATGGGTAGTTAAAACCTTAACAAACAATCCTTTGAATTCTGGATAAACAGCTTCTATAATGTGAAATACAGGTGTATTTTACAACCTGTCATTACTGCAGTCTGGAAGAGTTTCTTTGTACTTGGTGCTCCATAAGCTTGGAATGAAATTAAATTCAGATTTGCAATATAAATATATGTAGAGATTGAGAAATTATTGTCTGTTTTCATTTCTAGTGGGTAACTGAAGCACGAAGGCCAAGTAATTGCACAAGACTATGCTGGCAGTCTGAGAGAAACCAAACTTAATTTTCATAACTTAGTCCTACCCCTACATGCTGGGTTTAATGTTTGCTTTTTAAGTATTACATCTCACCATATTGTGGAAAACGTTATTTGTATTTTTTATTATGTTTACCTTCTGTCTGTTGCAGGAACTGGTGTGCTTATGTCCATACCAGACTCTTACCTATAGTGGTAGTGGACAACCTGGAAACCTTCTCATCAGGCAGAGCAAAGCCTTGCACCTGGCATATTGGATCCTGTGCTCAGAGGTGTGTAAAACTAGGAAGAAAGAGTATTTGCAAGTACTTTAGTTATCACCAGCTGCATCATTAATGCAAACATGACTTTAGAAAAGAAAACAGGAGGGAACAGATTAGCATGTTTCCAGGTCTCAGCTTAGTATGTTTCTAAAGCAAGTGTAAAACCTCATGACCTGGCGTGCCTTCCCTTTAGCACTTTGATCAGTTCTAAGTCTTTAAGTAAGCTCTCTGCCTGCTCCTCTCTTCTGGAGTACTGCAAGGAAAGGTACACATGTACAAAGATTTAAAGCACATGTGGAGAAGAAAATCCCTTCTGCTCAGTTTTTCAAGCCTTGTTGGAGCAAAAGACTTCCCCCAAGAGGCAACAATGTTTGGGTTTGGGTTTTTTTGTTTGTTTGTGGGTTTTTTGTTATTTTGTTTTGATTGTTTTTGTTTTGGTTTATTTTATTATTATTATCTCTCTGCTGAGAGCTTATTTCTGGCACAGCTTTGGTCAATCAGCAAACCTAGAAAAGTGACTGGCCTGGATGCAACTTGTAAATAACAACTCTGTTAAACATATTCAGATTCTCTTTTATGCTTTGGGTGCCTCATTGTGTTTCTCCAAGCATTAGGTTACAGTAATGAATGAAATTTGGTTTTTATTCATGGAAAAAGGCAAGCTGAAACTGGACCAACAAAACAGAGGTTGTAATGTTGTTACTTTGGAAAATTTCAAAAGCCTCTTACAAGTCAGTTTAGCTATTCTGAGAATTGTCCTCTAGGTGGTATGGAAGAACATGCTCAATGTTGGAGGTGAAACAGGGTATAGTTTTTCTTGGTGACTCTGAAATATAGAATACAGTGGATTGTATTGCAAAACTGTGGAATGGAACCTGTAGTTGAAATGTTGCAATTTTAGTCTTATTTATTTATTTTTCTAATTTAATCAAAATATTCAGCATAACTTTTTTAATTAGTTCCTTGTCCTGTAAATATGTCTCTCCTGTATAATATAAATTTCTGAAGCTTGTTTATACAGACAATCATTTTTGAAATAGCTATTCCTGATAAATTCCTTTCACAGACACTTCATTCTTATGAGTCTTTCAGGAATGGATTATGCTAATGCAGAATGAGGTAGTCTTATCATTAAGTAAGACCATCCATACACCAAAATAACTGGGAACACTTTTGATTTCAGCTCACATTAATCTTTGTGGAATTCTTGCTGCTGAAAGAGCCTTTTCTCAGAGGCAAAGCTGGTCTGGAACACACACAAAGCTCTTGCTAGCTCCTGTGAATTTTAATATTTATATTATTACATCCCTTGTGAAGGGGTTATAAGATTAACTGCAATGTAAAACAAGGAGTCATTTTTTAATTTATTGGGAGGATATCTTTTGGTCTGACAGAGTTCAATTTTTTCCCCTTTTTTGGAATAATTTAGACAAGGATTATATGTCCAAAATAGATCTGTAACCCTTTTATCACTGTATTTTCTGACATTTGGGGTGCTCTTTGTGGTAGTGCTTAGCAACTAGCAGAACTGTGTGATATTCTTTTTATTCAAATTTTATATTTAAGATATTGAAAGAGGCAACTAGACTTCTCATAGGTTTTTCTGCTGCACTGTATTTATTTTCAACTGATTTCTCTGTAGTTAAGATGCCAGAAGGAGAGATGAGGTAGCCAGGACATGCGGTATATGTTGAAACACATAAAATTATGAGTGCCTCTGCAGTTACTATTGTAGAAACTGAGGCATCACAAGAACCATACCCTCCTTACAGTGACTTCCAGAGTGGGAAGTTTCATGCTTTACTGGATAATGTTTGCATAATCTTGTTCAAAATAATCACAATAGAAGGCTCTCAGTGTGCAATAAACATGACCTGATATTGCATAAATTCCTTGTCAACACTTTTTTTTCACTGATTTAAAAAAAACCCACAGTATTTCACAATCGTATTTTTGTTTCACTCTGTCCAGTTAAGTAGGTATTGATTATATCTTCCACAAAAGTTAGCAGCATTTGACTACTGAATAAAATATTTAAGGAAGTCTGACAGCACTAAATAGACATCAGGTTCCTCTTAAATCCATGCAGATGATCTGAAGGCTGCAGTATTAGATTATGATTGCTATTGAAACACCAAACCCTAGGCTGGCTTCCGTTTCCCTTTCAAGCAGCTAATGAAAGGATTCATTTGACACATCAGATAAAACAATGTAGTTATACAGGTATCCCACAACCCCCATTTTGTCACCTAAGATAACTGAAATGTTCTTATTTTTTAGGTCCCAGACAGCAACACACCAAGCCTACAGAATCAAACACAAAATAATAACATCACTGGAGTGGAAATGCTGTCCTGGGTACAGTGGGCAAAACTGCCAAGCCAAAGGTGAGTAGAGGTGTAAGAATTTGGAACTACTCACATTAACAAAAGAAAACCATGTAATCTGATTTGCAGGCACATGATTCTGGTGAAAATCAATACAGCCCTTCCTGTCAACTCAAAACCAGGAGAAATGCACAATAAACTAAAATGCTTTGGGTTGTTGACTCTTTCCTGCATGTGAATTTCTAGAGCAACTAAGCAGAATGTCATTTCCCCTTCCATTCTAAATAAGTCTCATAAAATGCTCAGCCTTATTCCATTTTGCTAAAATATGAAGTTTGCATTCAGTGTGTCTCTGCTTTTGACCTTTTAGCTATTGAGTATTGCAGTGCTAGGGATATTAAATCCAGGTCTTCAACTGAACACCTGCTGTAAAATTCATCTACAGCACTGTGATTCTTTTGGCTTTCAGTTTCAGGCTCTAAGAATATATTTAGACATGATAAAATAATGTATCAACTTTGTTTCCCTCTGGATTGAGTAGGACTGTTGTTAATTTAAACAGTGACTGAATTTTATTAGGTATTACATGTGATCCCTGTATAATCGTGTCCTTTTTTTTAACAGAATAGAGTGTTTTACCTCTGCCCTGGTGATCAAACACATGGCAATGTACTGTAGTTTAACATCTGTATAATAGCAATTCTTTGCTGCTGGCCTTAAACAAGCAGCTCTTGAAAAATAAGATACAGCATCAGCATACATATTTTAAATGAATGAATATTACAAGAAAAGCCATTAGATGTGATAGGGAATTCAATCAGCAGTGGCAAAGTAGAGGCTGTGATTAAAAATTAATGTAGAGGAATGAAGAGAAATCACTGTTATTCACATAGGGAAATTTCAATGCTGAAGAGCCAGTTCCTCAGCAGGCACAGAATTCTCTTCTGTGCAGCTGAGCGTGGAGTCAGATATTAACATGGGACACAGTCAGCAAGACTGTCCAGTGAGCATGGACCAGATGTTTCAAAGGTTTTCTTTTAAAACATGCTAACATTAGGACAAAGAGATTTAAAAATGCTTGTCGAAGGGGGGGGAGAGGGGGGGACGCTACTGTTGATAAAATTGAAATGGCATCAAAACAACAGGGAAGTATTGACCAGAAAAAAAAGCTGTATAACTCAATTTGTAGTGGCATCTGTATAAAAATAAGAACAAAGGAAAATGTTGTCAAGTGTTGCAGGAGCGGGCTTGAAATTACATCTCCTGGGTTCTATTTTCAAGCCCCTTCTGGCTTGCTGAATAACTAGAGGGAGCCAGTTATAATCTGCATACCCAAGTTTACCCATCTAGAAAATTGAGATGACACTTATCTCACAGGGGCACTGGGATATTTAATTAATTAATGCTTGTAGAAGTGTTTAAAAGAGATTGGGATGAGAGGTGTTATGTCAGAAAGGCTGCTCTTCCCTGCTTCTGCAATCCTGCCTCCCATGAGGAGCAGACCACCAGCAGGAGCCCTGCCTGCATTATTCAGTTCCCATCAAGGGCTGTCAGCTAATGAACTCGAGCAGTTGGGAGCCCAGCAGCCTTGTCTTCAGGCACTCCATTTCTCCAGTGGTGGTGGGAGAGACAGCATAAGCTCTCCCTGGGGCTCTCCAGGGTCACTGAGGCTCCCTGCTCAACGACAGAACTGGTATTTAGGGTTTCTGTGCCAAGGGAACTGGGGTATTCTAACAATATGTTTTAGATCCCAAGAAGGCAACACTTGGTGGGATGTGGGTTGCTTGTAGAGAATGCTAATTCAAATGCTTTCTGGTTTAGCTTCTGTCTCAGACTCATTGAAATCATACCCAAGTATTTCAGTCTAATAGTCTAGGCAGGAGGAAACACTTGTTACCGTTTGGTAGTTACTACTATACATCTGTAACCCACATTTGGTAACCTCATTGTAACTGCTTGGTTACAGATGATTCTCAAGGTAACATAGTATTGGGTGAGACAGAAGGGCCTCGGGGGACAGATGTGTTCAGATCACTGTTTCTCACTTTATTCCCTGTGTAGCAACACATGACCAAATTGGGCAACACATGGTTCATAGTCCAGCAGGGGCAATGCATTTTTATGAGAAACATATTAAGAAGGGAGAAACGTATGTATAATTTCTTAAAGGTCATGACACATCTTAAGACTTCTTAAAGGTCTCATGACACATCACAATGTGTGTAATCCAACAAAAACCAAACCAAAACAAAAAAACCCCCAATGATTATTTATATATATTTATATTTATATTTATATATATTGAGATTTGCAAATGGTTAAGAGGGAGCAAAACTGCTAAAACTAGAGAGCTTGTAAGTTCTGCGTTGCAAAGTTCATTTTTACTAAACAAAGCTTTATTTTTTAACTTTTCATAATTAAAGTGGAGAAAACAATGTGTACGCAGTTATGTCTGAGGAGAAGAAAACCCAGCTCATTTATGCACGTCACTGGACACTGTATTATACACCACAAATTATTTCACTCTTTGAGTGCAGATCAGGCTGCGTTTGAATTTAACTTTGTCGTGGAAAGAGGAGGCTGAGGTGGCTTAATGTGTATAAATTCGTTTTCATCTGCTCTGGGAGGGATGGTTTGGAGCAAACAGCTGCCTGGCAGAGTTTCTGGCAATGCCACAGCCTTTGTTAGTGCTGAATTCTCCCGCAAGGTAGCGATGCTGTTTCTCCAGCAGATGGCTGTAAAATGTTCTGCATGGGAGTGAGCTCTGTGCTCTCCCTGGGGTGAGCTGCAGGCACAAAAGGTAGCAATTCACCTGGAAACACAGCCAATGGGAGGAAAACATCAAAATCCTCACGGGGGTTCCCCACCAGCCACTCCTGCTTCATCAAAAATATATCGAGAAAAAAAGATCCAATTTCCATATTTTTAATAGTCCCTGAAATCATTTTGCACACTGTTTTAAAATACATGGGACAATAAATTATACATCTAGGCAATATAGTCAATGATGAGAGCCTAATATGGGATTCTTATGTGTGTTACCTGATATACAGAAATCCTGAGAACCCTGAAGTTTCTTCAGGAGCTGAAATACTCTTAATTGCTTAGCATTTTGAAATGCTATTGGGTTTTTTTGTTTGTTTGGGTTGTCTTGTTGTTTTATTTGGTTTTGGGTTTTGTCTTTTTGTTTTTTGTTTGTGGGGTTTTTGTCAGCTAATGCTGCTTTCCTGCTGTGAATGAAACCTATAAGATGGATCTAGAAACCTAATTTTTAATTTGTGTTTTATCTATTTATCTTAAATTGAGCACAGCATATGCAATTTTTAAAAGGTCTCAAGTGTAGGTCATTTACTGTCTATTTCTATCCTAAGGAGTATATGTACTAGAGTTTTGGTCTGGTGCTCACATCACATCTACTTCTAGAAGTAGGAATCTCAGCTGTGGAACCAAGAAGCACGCAAGACCTAATCACCCTATGATGTGTCAGAGCTGTTCCTTTTTAAAAGGACTGAACCTCATGGGGAGAATGATATAGGAGAAGCTATTTTGCCAGTGACTCTTCTGAATTTGTTTCACAAAGGAAAACTCTGAATGTCTAATGCCAGGGAAATACTTTTCTTATTCAGTGATGAAGTTTAATAACTGAACAACACAAGGTGTTTTCTCTGAGTGAGGTGGTGGGGTTTTGTCTTTTTGTCTTTTTGTCTTTTTGTCTTTTTGTCTTTTTGTCTTTTTGTTTTTTTGTTTTTTTGGTTTTTTGGTTTTTTGGTTTTTTGGTTTTTTTGGTTTTTTTGTTTTTTTTTGGTTTTTTTGGTTTTTTTGGTTTTTTTGGTTTTTTGTTTGTTTGTGGGTTTTTTTGCTTGTTTTTTGTTTGTTTTTTTTTGTTTGTTGGTTTTGGTTGTTTGTTTTTTGTTGTTTTTTGTTTGTTTGGTTTGGGGGGGGGGGGTTTTGTTTGTTTTTTGGGGGTTATTTTTGTGTGTGCATCACTGACTCTGGTCCTTTCTGGTTTTAGAAGTAGTATAATGCATTACTGGCTTGCTGCAGCCCAGTGAGATCCATGTCCTGAGTCTTACAGGGATGAAGTTTTCTGACCCCTTTAAAGCACTAGTAAAGCAAGCACAGGGCAATAAATATACATACTTGAAACTCTGAAAGTGAATCAAACTGTGAGGGTTTGAGTATTCCACAATGTGAAACTGAGTGGGGCAGTTGATTTAATAGGGAGGTTGAAAAGTAATATGGATAACATAAAAAAAAAATATCTGATGTCTGTGGCAGTGAATATATTTAGAACAATAGAAAGGTTAGTAAATTAAAGAATAAAAGGGCATGGATCAGATGGTCTGTATCATAAACAAGTAAACTGACTCCCTTGTCATAAATTATATCATCACATCACCACCTGATAAATCCTGTGTAATGAACTGAGGTGAATGCAAGTATTTAACTCCTGTCAATAAGTGTGTCACAGAAAGATAACAGAAGCTACTGGAATTGTAACTATTTGAGAATTCTGTATTTCTTATCAGACAATTTCAATAAATTCTATGAAACTTCAAGTTTCCTTAGAGTTCCTATCATAATTGTTACTTTTCCTGTGCTTAATTTACAACTTCAAACACCTTATATCATCCTTGAATGCAATCTCTTGATCCACATATATGCTGCCAAAAACTGATGAAACAGGGAGTTTCTTGGTTCAGCATTTTATTCTGTTTCCTTGGAAACGTCCATTAAAGCCAGAGTAGTTTTTAATATTTGAATGAGAAAATAATGTCACATACCCATGCTACTCTGTTTGCACTCTTCTGAAGACTGGAAATCACATAAGTACCATTCCTCAGATGTGCTCCAGATGGAACAGTGTCTGCTTCCAAATGCTTCATGAATAGAGCAAGCATATAAACATTGGTATGAATTTACACTAGCACATTTACAACAACTTATTTGATTTTTTTAAAAAAAAAACAATGATGCAGTGAAAGTGACACCGTTAAGCCAAATGGCTAGAGAAGTCAGGAAGTTGGAATTCTCAGTTCATTTCCCAGCTACTCCATCAGCTGTTCCCTATAATTTTTGAGTGAAAGCATTTTACTCTCCTGAGCCTCAGGTTCCCCAACTGTAAGGTCAAAACAATAACGTTATGTTCTTGCAAGGGGTGTCTGAGGGAACTGGGATTGTTCAGTCTTGAGAAAAGGATACTCAGGGGAGACCTTATCGCTCTCTGCAGCTACCTGAAAGGAGGTTGTATTGAGCTGGAGGTTGGTCTCTTTTCCCAAGTAATGAGCAACAGGACAAGAGGAAACAGTGTCAAATTGCACCAGGGGAGATTTAGCTTGGATATGAGGAGAAATTTCACTGAAAGGGTATTAAAACACAGGAATAGGCTGTCCTGGGAGATGGTTGTATCTCTGGAGGTGTTTGAAGATGTATAGATGTGGTGCTTAGGACCATGGTTTAAGCACTGGACTGGGTAGAGTTAGGTTATGGTTGGACTTGATGATCCTAAAGGTCTTTTCCAACAGGAATGATTCTGATTTTGTTAATCCAGCTTTTTGCAAATTGTTTTGGCATCTTTGGGCTGATATAACATAGGTACAGAAAATCTCAACTGCTGTCACCAGAGAAAGACCTTTACAAAGTTCTCTCTTTCATGAAGTTTTTAAATGTATATATCAGTTGCAAAACTCAGATGATATTTTTTGAATTTGGAAATGTATTATGTTTTGAAATGGTTTCTATTTTTAGGTGCTGCAACAATGTAATATCACCTTTGTCTTTAGTAGTAAGATTTCCGTGGTTGTAGATTAATGTCTCAAAAAAAAATACAAATAAATTTGACCAAGTCATACAAGTAATTTTGTATATATAAAAGAAAATCAATTAATTGTACACCTGAAAATCTCTATATTGTCTTTGTGCTGCTGTTTTATATTGATATAAGATATTCCTCTGGAATTTTTAGCCCTGGAGATTTCAAAATTCTTTTCACTACAGGGCAAGTTTTGACATTTTGGTATTAACAACAGCCCCTGCCTACCTCAGGAAGCAGTTTATTAAGCAATCCACTGTCTTCATCAAGGTGATCCCACACTGTGTTGTAGATGGACTAAGCAGATGATAAGAATTACTGCAGATGGTTAGGCTTTGGTAAGGTTGGTATAGAACAGTGAGAGAAAGCAATTGTTGTGGAACCCTGACTGTCGTGTTCTGAGTTTCACTCACATCCTTTCCTTTTTCTTCCTCTTTAAGCTCAAGAGCAACAATCAATTATACACAGCAACCAGGCTGAAAGCAGCAGAACTGTCAGTGAGAGGACACCAAGAGTTCCTCAGGACCCCAGTGGCCCAGGTGAGCTGTTACAATTACTGTCACCTGTAGCCCAGTCACTGAACATGGGACTCACTAAAATCATTCCAAAAACAACTAGAGAAAAATTGCTGTCTGCAGAAAGGACCTGAATGAACCACTGGAGTTTCTGGCAGCCATGGTTCAGTGGTACACTTCTCTGATAAAAATAAGGAGAAGAAACTGAATGTAAAGATATCTTAGCATTTGTAGAGTGCCTTGCAACTAAACTAAAACCAGGAAAGTAATTCTGCATAGAACTATTTAAACTTTTATATTACTGAGTGAAACAGATGAATTTACAGAAGAAAAGAAAAAAAGAAGAAACCAAGCACTGCCAAAAAACCCAACCTAAAATCTAGAGCAGTATTAGACAAGCATTTCATCATAAAAGAAAGTGTACTAATTCTACTATCTGAATACATGATTATTGTTAGATATTTCCTTAGATACTGTGTGAGCAATCAAGTTTCCCAGTGCTGGAGGGAGGAGAATGTTGTCTAGTAAAGCAGATAGGACTCATGTGGAAAAGTGAACTTGATCAATAGAGCACTAAAATATGCCACTTTGTAGGAATTCTGCTCTGAAAAATAACCCTGAAACTGCAATCTCAGAGCTCCATGTTAATTACTTTTCAGTTATTTTTAAATTAAATGGGGTCAGTTTAGATTCTGGCTGCCAACCCTGCAAATGTGACCTGAGGCCAAGACTGTCTGCCCTGGTCTGTTCCATCAGCAGGTGACAGGATCTCCAAGCCAGACTTTCAGACTACATTTCCAGCTCCTACTATGCAGCCATGCCACTTTCAAAACTTGCTTTCAGATTCATCTATGCAGCTTGTTTTCCCCTTCAGCAAATAAACCAAAGAAAGCATTTCACCCTGCAGGTTAATGATCAGTTTGGGTGATTATGCATGAGCCAATAATGAATTCAAACCACTTTCTCATAGTAAAAATTCACCCAGGAGCAGAAGTATCCAGACCTGTCTGTCTGCCACAGCATAATATTATGGTGAAGAGTATTCAGAAAAGGCAATCCATCAATGGCTTTTCTTCACAGTACCTTTGGGGAGAGTTAGATGACTCTAATCTAGGTGGTTGAGTTATAAAAACAGCTTTGTGTCTATGTAAGAAGACACCACGGGCAAAGTAAAGAGCTGGAGATGCTAGCAACCTAACCTCAACCAGCCAGCCTTATTCATCAGGCTCCAACAGTTATGAATTTTGCAACCAATGTTCCTCTACAGGTATTATGGATGCTGGCATGCTTCATCTGGGCTGACTGGTTTCACTTAGTGAATTTTCTGGATTTTCCCAACCATTAGTGAGTTAGAGATGATAGTTTTGGTTTTTTTACATACTAGAATTTTGAAGAATGGAAGCCTACTCAGAAGAACACATATAACTTGTGTTTACATATAACTTGTGTTTTGTTTTGTATTGGGGTTTTTTGTAGTCTATATGCCCCTGTGCTTCTACATGATTTCTGATTAACACTGTTTACTGCCATGGGAATAGGCACTGACACCATAATGTAAAGTTACAGAAGATATATGACATAAGGGACATAAAATATAAAATACATGACTTCACAGGCTGAGCATCTTTTCTTAATGACAGCCTAATGATCATTCCAAAATCATTTATCTGTTAGCTGGGTTTTTTTGCCTTGCTGATGTGTTAAACAAGACTTTATTTTGACCCTAACACTGAAAAAATTATTCCTTCAGACACAAGCTTTGCGAATGCATGAAATTATGTTATAAATGTGAGTAAAAAGCAAAGCCTTTGTGATTGTGATAAAGGGGATGGACCAAATGAGAATTAACTGAATACCCTGTAGGGTGCTGTGTGGAGAAAGAATGGCTTTATGCTGATTAAGTATGCTAACCACTCAAAATACTCTTGTGGAATTAGATATGTTTAATAATGGATAGAGATGCACCAGTATTAGTTACTGCTGTGCTGCTGCTAATATATGATTTGTAACAAAAATCAAGATGATTCACTCAAGACTAAAAATTCTGAAACTTTTCACCCTATTTCCACCTATTGTCTCTCAAGTCAGTTATACTTTCTTCCCTTCACATCCCAGTGTTTTGATACTACTCTTTTCTTACTATTATTTTGTCCTCCAACCTAGCACTTCCACAAAAAATGAGTGAGAAGATTAGCAGCCAGGAGATGAAACTGTCTTTTCTACAGAAGAAGGTTGACAGCATTTCTGCTGCAATGAATGATGTGAACAGGATCCTTTCTTCTCTGGAAGGCAAAATCAATGAAGATAAGGGCAAAGACTTCCAATCTTTCCTAAAAGGTAAGAAAAATAAATTAATGTAATCACTCACCCAGTTAAAGGTGCCAGAAAAAAAAGAAATGCTGAAAATATTCATAGACTGTCCTACAGTATTGCTCAATATTTATAGGGAGAACTCTCTGTAAAATAATACAGAGATTTGTTTGTTTTGACATTTTTTTACCATGTGTTTCATGGTGACAAAAAAATTACATTTTTGGGTACTACATCATAAGCATGGCAACGTGCTACCATCAAGGCATTTTAATTTACTAAGAGCTTTTGCAAATATTCTTATCTTTATTTATTGTTTATCTGACAGCTTCCAAAGGACATATTATTTTCTTTTCTATCAAGTAATATTCTTTAATTTTTATTTCACGTGTGCAGGAAAGCATATAAGGAATTCTGTGATTGTTCTATTTGTAACATGGCAAACATCCTGCTTAATAAATCACCTCTGATCATATTAGGCTACCTTTGATAAACATCTGTACTCATGTTTATTAGATGAGAAATACATGGTCAGGGATCAGGAGGCTGGGCAGACCCTTGCCAGCAGAATTATGCATGCATTCTTTGTGAATCCTACAGCAAGATCTGTTTGTTACCCAACTCCAAGTGGTGCTTAACAAATAGACTTAGACTGAAGCTTTTATTTCCTTGATGTGAATTATTTTCCTCATTTTTCAGTGACTGTCCTCAAACCGTTTATATTGTGTATTAGAATCCAGAGGACTTTTCAAAGTAAAATGAGGGAACTGGAGCTTCCTACACTGAGGTGAAACTAAATGAAACAACAAGTGCTTTTCTGTTTTCTTTGAATTCACCAAGTGAGGTCCCATTTCTTTTATTTTCTGTTCTCCTCTGTCTCCTGAGCTGCTCATGCCACATCCTAGATGGCTCTCTTGTACCCTGGATCAGTTTATGCTATCCCTCACTCAGTGACCTGCTTTCACCCCTCCACATATTGCTAGATGGCATTGTTGACCCTTGGGCATACAATTAATTTGTCTTTGAATATTTCCCATTTCCTTTCTGCTTTCTCTTCATTCTCTTTTATATTCCTCTCATTTTAGCTGTCATTTTCATGCTGTTCCAAGACGTGTTTTGCTGCATGCTGTGCTCCTGCTTCTCCATTCCCTACCTAAATTTAAGGGTCCAGATCCTAATTAAAATATGCAGTAGAAAAAAACCTCCATTTTTTCAATCTTCTCTGCAAACGTGTTTCAAGACATTGTTTTTTTTATCTGCAATGCTCTACACCTGCTTAGATGAAATATCCAGTTGCTGTTCCTTTTTTGATTTATGTTCTCAATCTATCTCCTAATCAAGTAGCTCTAATGAAAATGCTGTTATCAATTACCTTCCATGAGACTAATTATGGGCACTCCAGTATCTTGGCTTGTGCAGGTAAACAGCAGGAATGTAGGGAGAATGAGGTTACTGCTTCTTCTGGTTTTTATATGTAATGCCAAGGGGCAACTGCAGTTTCTATCCAGGCAATATCAGTCATATTCCAGGTGGGCAAAGAGCACATCAAAGTAGCAGGAGCTGGAAGGGCTCTCTATGCTGTCCTCTAACTTGGTAAATATACGCAGCACATCAGACATGCTAAAAACTTGCTCTTGGAAGCTCACTTGAAGCAAAGCACAGCTATCCCCACCATCCCTGCTTTCCTGAAGCAATGTACTTTTAAGTCACAGTTAAGACTGTATTTGCTTTATGCTATTCAGACTTCTTCCTTCTTCCCCTGATTTTCCATGTTCTTCCCAGGTCCTTTGCTCATATCACAGACATTCAAATGGCTGCTCATCTTTCCATCAGGGTTTGTTAAGAGTGAGTTCTGTTTCTGTGAACAAACAATACAGTTCACAAAGTTTTTATTTCTTTGTTTCATCTTTGTTTCTACTGTGGTCCCACAAACCTGTCATCTGTTGGTAGAGACCAACACTCACTTGACTAACCCATACACTCCTCTAATTTGGTTAGTGAAACCAGAGAATTTTTTAAATTTTCAGTACTCAGGAGACTATTCCTACTTTTTACTTAAAGCAAATATTTGGGTGTTCTGCCTTTAAGTTAATACAGTCTGTTTTCTTCTTGGTATGCTTTCTTTGCCCTTTCACTCCACATCAAGTCTTTTTTATAGACTCCTTTCCTCTTCATTATTAACATGTACACCTTTAAAAATGAATTCAACAACGGAGAGTTAATCACTCTAAGTCAGAAATGTCATTTACAGCTGGATATATAACCTTAACTCAGTCTCCTGTGTACATACATTTATTTTGCCCATTATTCTTCAAATAATTGAAACTGCAAAGGGAGTATATGTTGACATAACGTAATTACACGCTTTGGATGTCAGCCAGGAAGTTAAAATTAAAATTTATAATCTCATAAAAAGTGCAAGAGATCTTTAATGCTCACAGGCAGTTTGGACTTTTCTGTTTCCAAATGAATAACAGAGAAATTGAGTTGCATCCATGAATATACTCAGTCATTACATACAACCCATGTTTGGCTCAGGTCTTTCTGTGGAGACGAGTGCTCCCATAGCCCTGGTGAACTCAGGAACAGCACTTGCTGACCAGGTACAGTTATCCTAATCAGAAATTAAGAGGGAGGAACCTAAAGGTGTTTTATCAAGTTCCACTCCCTTGATAACAAGAGCACCTTAAAACCCAAAGAGCTCCAGACAACACCCATGATCCAACTAAATTAAGAAGGAATGGGTGAGAGTGAGGCTGGCTGCTTCTTGTCTGTCACAAAGAGAAAATGTCAGTTTAGGTCCTGAGGAAGACCTCTCACAGCAGGATGGTCTGTTATCAAAATTTGTGGCAGGGATGAAGAAACGTAATTAATTCCTCACAGAAGGTGAAGTTTAACCTTGTTTCTTTCAACAGCCATTACACTTTTCAGCTCACTGTGTTTCTTCAAGCACAGGATGTTTTTCAGAGTCATAAAGTTTAACCTGACCAAATCAGAAGTTGCAATAGTTTTTCTACATGTCTGTTATTTCACTCTGCATTCATGCCTTGATTCTTCCTCTCAGCTGCCAGGAAATCCTTATTTGGGAATCTTATATTACTGTTTTTTCTTCACTGAAGTTCACAGAAAAAGCTCTTGGCTCTTGTAAGTGTACACATTTCTATGCATGTTCATATGTGTACACCCATCTAGTTATTTACATGCTCTTTAGGTAGTAAGAAGTAAAATAATAAAGACAATCTCAGTGTTGTCACTTTGGTTTTTTATACTTTATGTAAGAATTTCTGTAACTTCTGTGACCACAGTTGACAGTAATTGAATGTATTGCTTAGGAAACTTCATGTTCTGCTTCTGAAGTGGCTCTTTTCAAGGCTTATTGCACCTGCCTGTTATATCCTGCCTTGAAACCCTACAGTCTGAAAAAAAAGGACAGATTTCTCACCCCAAGCATCAGAGGTGTTTACTGGTTGTTTTACCAGACATAATGAAGACTGTGACTCATAGTTAATAAAAAAGCAAATATTATCAACTACTTTGTCTCTATTTCCGGATGGAAACATATATGGGAACTCCTGATTAGAAAAAGTACTGTGCTTCTCTCTAGCTTGCTGAACAAATCCATTTTTATTTGGAATTCTTTTGCACCCCTGGAGCCCAAAGTTGCATTGAGTTTCATGGGTCTGATTTCCTGTCATTTTGCTGCTCTTGCTGATAATAAGCTTTCAAATAAGATTTCAGAATATGTCTTATTATTTTAGAGATGAAGCAATAAAATCCAGGCTATTGAAGTAGTTGAGAGGAAAACGAGGAAGGCAACAAAGAATTTCTGTCTGTATCAGTACAATTTTAACCAGAGAACCAGTGGCCATCAAGGCATTGTAGAGGTTGGAGGGTTTAATCATGATACCATAAGCTGGCTCCACATGGTTATAGGGTTTGGAAAAAACATGCAAGAATGTTTCAGTGTTTTAGCTGGACATAGGAGCTGCCTTTGGAGAACAAATTAAAACAAACCCTTCTAATCTCACACCAGAGCAGAACTACTGCTCTAATTATTTCAAATACATTAAACAGCACTCTTGATGAATGCTACTTTTTGACTGTCTCAACCCATCTAAGTTTATGTGAGAGGCATATTTTGATGTTATTCACAGGAGAAGAATTGACACACATGCACCTCTACCTAGTGCTTTTTAGGTCAGTACTATTCCTAGGAGCTATTAGAGAATTGTAGTTTGCAAGACTAACAATAGGTTTGTACCTGTAAAAGACCTGATTTTTGCAGCAGTGGTCATGTTACTAACTTCTGCTTTCAGTTTTTGACCATAGTGTTGATTGAGGCAGGTGTTTTTTTTTTCTTCCTTACTTTCTCAGTGAAGAAAGGACACATCACTTTCTTATGAGCCAGCCACAAAAGCACATAGATCTCTTCATTTCAGTGCTCAGAAACAGCGTAGCTAGTAGATAAAAGCTGGTAACACATATACAGAGTCTGAGTTTGTCCTTTCAGAATAATAGCAGTTGACTTCAGTAGAATCAGGGAGGAATCTTCAAACACTCTTAGCCACCCTCTACATTGCTTGGCTTTGAATTTTGCTTTATGGGTGGGTAAATTGGGGTGGGGATGTGTGTGTCTCATTTCTGTACAGCACTGTGTTTGCTCACGTTGTGGAAAGAACTTAGATGTTGCTAACACAATTACTTTGATTGTTTCCATGTTTCTCCTTTTTCCCAAAGGTCTCAAATCCAGAAGTCTTAACGAATTTGTCAAAGACATTGTCAGACAACAGCTGAAAGAATTTCAAGGTGAAATGCAAGAGAGCACAGCTCACATTTTCAAGACTGTGTCTAGCTTGTCAGACGATATTGAAAATACAAAAGATTTAGTCAAACATCTGAGTGAAACTCAACAAAAATTTACTGAGGAGAAAGACAGTGGACCAACAAAGCTTGACATTCTGGAGCTACAGAGTCAGATAAGGCAGATGAAGGAGGAAATTACTCTGACTTGTGACAAGCCTATGAAAGCTCTACAGGAAAAGCAGAAATCCTTGGAATATAACTTGGAGCATCAACAGTCAAGAAGTGTAATTTATTATGAATCTTTAAATAGGACGCTTACTGAAATGAAAGATGCCCATGAACAACTGTTATCAACTGAACAGTCTTCAAGCCAAAACATCCCTTCAGCAGGTAAAGTCTTGGAGAACAATGTTACAGAGTACATTTTCACACTGCATGAAAAACTAAAGAAACAAGGAATTATGGTACTGCAAATCTATGATGACTTAAGAGTCCAAGAGAGCAAGATTAACAATCTCAGTGTTGCACTGGAAATTCAGAGAGATACTATTCTGGGAGTCTGTGATGACATGTTGTCAGAGAGCAGGAGGGATTTCCAAACACAGCTATCAGCAACCCAAGAGAATGTGCTTGTCCTTAACAAAAGTCTCTCTGGCCTAGTTCTTCCACTGGAAAATAAGATGGACAAAATGAACGAGCAGCTTAATGATTTGTGCTATGATATGGAGATCCTACAGCCCTTGATTGAACAAGGGGTGCCTTTTAGTCTGTCCTCAGAGTATGAACAACAGATCCAAGCTGAAGCGATCAATGAAAAGCTTGAAAACCTCACAACTGTCATTAACAGAATGAATTCTGCAATTAAGGAGCTTTCCAAAACTCAGGAGGAACTTAAAAATGAGTCGCAGGCTTATCAGGAACTATTTGAGAGTCGTGTCAATGAATGTTCTACAGAAATAGAGGATGGATTGAACAAGACCATGATAATAATAAACAGCGCTATTGATTCTATTAATGATAACTTTGTTCTGAAAGATACACTACGTGTTCTAAGAAATGAGACTGAAGTCTGCTGTGGCAGGGCTAGGGAACTGGACCAGCTCCTGGCTTTCATTCCTCAGTTTCAACAGTTGAATGAATCCCTCCAGACACTGCTCATTGGCAAGAAGTATGAAGTCTCTTCACAAGTAGCTTCATCCTTTTCTGATATTCCATATGATGAGTCTGAAGTAAGCATCGTCCACAATTTCAGGAGACTTTTCTATAATTTAAATGTAACGTCATCAAAAGTGGACAATCAGCAACAAGATATCATCCGCTTGGAAGAAAAACTAGTTGACTCTATGGAGGAATCAAAGGACCATGAGGTTCGCCTTCTGAGTGTGGAGTCAAAAGTTTCAAAATTTTTAGCAAACAACTGTGTCTCACTGAAAAAAACCCAAGCTGCCTCAACGGAGAAAGAACAAGCATTCTCACTTCAGCTCCAGATACTGAGTTCCAGGATCAAAGCCCTGGAAGCCAAGTCAATCCGCTTCTCAAATGTCATTCCACTTCTAAACAAGACTGCTCATGAGGCCTGGGGGCTGTGTCAGAATACCAACAGCCACATCCAAAACCTGAATGCCAGCATCCCTGTGCTAATTCAACTTGCTCAGCCAGACATCCCCCTGCTGCAGAGAGGCCTCAAAGAACTCATTGACTCTTTGCTTGAAATAAAAGCGGGAACTATCCTGACAAATTTAAGCCAGCATGTTGACTTATCAGTGGCAAGTGCAATGAGCAACATCACCAAACTTCAGAAACAGGGGAAACCACTTATAAAGAAAGCAGCTCCTGTGAAAAAGGGGGCAGCAAATGTTACCATGAGCCTGGCAAGTCGAAGTCAGAGAAACACAGACAACACTATAGATTCAGGTAATGTAGTTTACTACACATTTATAATAACACCTTATGTAACCATTGGGATGAATTGAGGTGGAAGACTTTGACTCAGGGTGGATTAAAAGTCCAAAGAATGCCATAAAGAGTGTTTCAGAGGAACTTGTTGTTCTAGTCTCTTGCTTACAAGAGAAAGTGTTTTTCTTTGCACTAAAGCATCTAGAAGCTTCCTTTAATTTTCCTTAACAAATTCACCCCAGATCAGTTTAAGATATATGTGCATGCACCCATGCCCAGATGAGAACCTGATCTTTCAAGCATAACTGACAATTTAGACAAAAGCTAAACTACAAGAATGTTGTGCCTGCATTTCAATTAGCAGTTTTAGTTAAGAAAAAAAAACAAACCACAAAACCAAACAAAAACAATACATGCAAGCTGAGAGAGAAATCTAGTGTTGCAGCAGTACTTTACAGTGTTGGTGAGGATGAAAAGTGTCAAAAACTTGAAGCAAGTGAACACACCAAATTGTTCTAATGAGGCTTTTGTAAGCTCCTTTAGTACTACTGCATTGACATCATTAGTGCAGTTACAATTACAAGAGGTTGTTCTTTTAGAATCAGGAGTCCAACCAATAAAGTAGGTTTGACTCAAGTCCATCTGAAGAACGGTTCAGCTGAGTAGGAGCTGCCATTCGTAAAAAGAACATTTAGAGTGTGATTCACTTATGAACTTAAATTCAAATGTCATTATGTAAAATTAATTCATATGGATGAATTCTCATGGATGAATACACAGAAATGCAAACTCTGAGTTGACTTTTGGAATCATACTTGAGTGAAAATCAATAGCACAAGCTAATGCTTCATGGGGATATAATTTCTGTGAAAATGCAAAATATGAAGAGTGGTGACGTGAGTAGAAATCATTCAGAGGACTCTAAATGACTTTAAAGTGAGACAGGTTCCTAAATGCCAGATAGATGTCCAGATACTTATGCAGACCCAGACCCAAATCTTTTCTGTACAGCATGCTTAAAATTATGAACAATTCTGAAACAATATATGGTTCTTATTTTAAGCAGATGTGTAGGGGTGATAAGAGCTACCACTCTTGTTCATGAGCCAAGCTGATAGCCAATTTCTCTTTCCCTTCCCATGCCTCCTCCCTTGTTCATCTCCTCTGCCCTAGGTACTGCACTTCTCAGTAATCAATGGAAAAAATCCCACTTAAAGCCTCAGTCCCATGAGTAGCTTTGCTTCTGCTGAAGTCATCCCCTCTGAAGATTTCAGTCCTTGGTTATCTTTTCCAAGTTAGAGAGGACACCCAGGTATTCCAACAGGTGGTCACACTTCAAAACAAATTGAGATTTGCCAGATTCTTGCTACAAAGTAGTTTGGTTATTTTTAGACTAGAAATAGCAATTCTTTCTCAGCTATTTCTATTTGGTATCTGTTCCTGGCTCTGCATAGGACAGAAACTCAAAACCCTTGTTCACAATTAAAATGAGGGGAAAATGAGATGTGATGCCTTTGATCCTTCCTGAACCTTTGACTTCATTGGAAAAAGTCATGAGTGCTACCTGCCTGGGGCACAGGAAGCTGCCAGCTGCTCTGTATTTCTCCACATTAATGAATTAATGCCTTTCCTATTTATTATTTATCTCATGCTGAATTTTAACAAATAGCTTACTTGATAACATTGGATGAGCAATGTTTCTACATAGCAATGTTTATGCAGACTTTTCCACCAGTAATGAGCTTTAGCACCCACTGATATCTCATGCTTAACAGTCATTCATTACATTTCTGTAAGTTAAAGTAAGACTATTATCCTAATCAACAAGTATCCATCATCTGCCTGAGTAGACTTTCTTCTCCAGGAAAGCTTTATCTAAATTCCAGGAGTCCATCTAGAGATGTGCACCAACTCTACTAAAGTTTCTAGAAAAAAAAAAAAAAAAAGGAAGACACAGTTTGCAAATCGTATAATATATTTGATCTTAGATAATATTTTTCAATTAAAACAGATGAGAATATAGTTCTAGAATTAGAATTCACTTTGATTCCAACATGTTCAAAGTTTGATCCTCATCTAACACACTGAGATTTTCATTGTCTTGAACATGATCAGGATTTGGCCCTGAGGTAATACTTTCTTCAGAGCTCATTTGAAATCAATGAGAAACAATTTGAATTTGCATAACATATAGAGGGGCATTCAGCTTTAGAGACTTCTCTTGTGGTGGAATGAATGGAATAAAAGGGTTTTGTTACTTAGAGGCTACAATATGAGCATGAGGGATGAAAAAAACCTAATGCTTTACCTGCTGCTAACTGTAACAGCAGTCTGGGTAAATAAAACAGGGAATGTCTCAAGATGTCTTCAGCAGCAAACATAAGAGAGAAAAAATATAGACCAAAATCCTCATTAGTCTTGCTTATGGATTATGCCTGGTCCTACCTTCCAATGCACTGTTCTACTGCTGAGATTCATGATGCAGTGTGAGGGCAGCTCAACTCAATTCCTATTTTCCTGTTGCCATGTAGTGCTCTGTCTGCTGTCTAGAAAGCCCAGAGGCTGCCATGCTTTTCAAAGGTAAGTGCATTGTCCTGTTGCAGGTTTTGGATTAGTTGTGGTTTTACTTTATTCAGGTAATGCCACTTTTCCATCAACAGGAATAACTGAGAGTGCAGCAGTGTTGTTTATGCATTTAAAACAATGCATTCATGTGTGAGAGAGGTAATTTAAATCTTGTTCTCTGTCTCTGGTTTTGCTTTCATGTGATTTCTGACTTTTAGCAAAAGTGGAAGTTTCCATCATTCAAGCCTGCAGTGAAATAAACATTTAAACGGTAGCTACCTTGCATTTTAATTGCAAAATTTTGCTGTTTTTTCCAGTACAGCTTGATGACATATATTTCAAAATTGTATGTTTAAAGGCTGATGAAACTGTTTTGTTGGTTTTGATTTAGTGACCCTGAAATCATCCCACTGGAAGTATTAGTTACCTCTGCTTAGCAGAGCAACAGAGCTATCATGATCCAAATATCTCAGATCAGTCTTGACAATCTGCCTCCACCCCAAACAGCACAGCTGAGGCATCTCTCCTGCCTAATTTTTACCCAAGACCACTGCAGGTGAATCTTTGTGCTTTTTTGCACCATCAAGATGCTGAACAGTGCTTATACCTGCATTCCCTCTCAGGGCCCTCCACACTACTTGTCACTTGTCCAAGTGAGGCACCAGCCCTGCTGTTACCCTCAGTTCCTGGCTGCCAGCCCTGGTAGGGCTGCTCCTCTGCTGCTGTTCCCTGGCACTCCTCACATCCAGGCTGCTGGGGATGCACACAGCTTTTGTCACTGTCAGGCTGAGATCACTAAGCCAGAGGTGATTCATAATTGTAGACTGAGAACCAGTCTGATCCTATGTGAGCAAGGTGGTTTATTAGATTCCCAGGCTCTTCTGATCTTCCAGAGCTTCCCAGGAGACACTTACTGATAACTAAATATTGAGAAAATGTTAGTAAATTACTTCCAGTTCAAGCATTTCCAAATTGAACTACTGGAGTCACTTTACATAAAGACACCATTAAGTTGCTAAATATTTGATTTGCTTCTAAACAACACCCCAGTAGACACTGACAGAGCTTTATTATTTGTTTGAAGACTTTTTTGTACAGTATTTGCACTCTATTTCCCAAAAGAGCTGCTGGCTGCTTGCCCTCCTGAAGAGTAGCAAACCTCAGCCTTAACTGGCTCTCCTCACTCCTACCATACTGAGTGTAAACAGCATCTGTGTTCAGTGTATTCTCTGTAGGTACTATAGTTAGGAGATACTTTCTTAAACTGAACTTCCTGGCACCTTTACTGCAATCAGAGAATAAGGACACAGTGTCTCAGCATGGCCTTCAGCAAGCAAAAAAGAAAACACTGGGCAGAGGGGCAGCCTCAGCCAGAACTGACAGCAGATCCATTCTATTCTAAGTCCACATGGAAGTTATCATAGAGTCATAGAATTGGCTGGGTTGTGCTGATCAGAGATCATCAAGTCCAACCCTTGATCCACTACCGCTGTGGTTCCCAGCCCATGGCACTGAGTGCCACATCCAGTCTCTTTTTAAATATCTCCAGGGACGGAGAATCCACTACTTCCCTGGGCAGCCCATTCCAATGTCTGATCACCCTCTCCATAAAGAAATTCTTTCTAATATCCAACCTAAACCTCCCCTGGCACAACTTGAGACCATGCCCTCTTGTCTTGCTGATAGTTGCCTGGGAAAAGAGCCCAACCCCCCCCTGGCTCCAGCCTCCTTTCAGGGAGTTGTAGAGAGCGATGAGGTCTCCCCTGAGCCTCCTCTTCTCCAGGCTGAACACCCCCAGCTCCCTCAGCCTCTCCTCGCAGGACTTGTGCTGGATCCCTTCACCAGCCTGGTTGCCCTCCTTTGGACCTGCTCCAGGACCTCAATCTCCTTCCTGAACTGAGGGGCCCAGAACTGGACACAGGACTCGAGGTTATAGAGATATATTCCACTGGATCAGTGGAATTTTAGGGCATTTGCCTCTTTCTATGAAAATCCTAACTTGACTCAAACCTCTACATAGCTTCTGGTTCTAGCAAATGGAGCAGGCTCTCCAGGTGCTGTTAAGCAGTGCTGCACCTGGAGGATTAATTTATTGTAGGTAAATCTATGTCTGAATTTGATTTAACTCCAAGATTAAGTTCAGGCAACATTATCCCTCAGCAGACTGTGAAAATTCTAGTCTCAATCTCATTATAATTTCTTCTTTGTGATCTTTTTCCTGTTCCTTGGATTTCTTGTTTATGATAAGCAGACTGCCATGTGCGTACAAAAAGCTTTTGTATTTTGGGAATACGATGCTGTCAGCACAATCAGCTGTTTTCCTTCCTTTGTGCCTTTCTTTCACACTTGGTAAATATGTGTCTGCTTGGTAAACATGATTGAAAAATAACCTCAATTAAGTGTGCAGCAAAACTATTATCTGAGAAGAAAACCAGTATTACTTCATGTCCAGTTGCTGTACTGTGACCCCTGCCATGACTGTCCTAAATTGTTTGATTTCTGGTATTACAGGATGGACATTTTTTCCTGTGAAAAGAATTACTGTTGTATTTTTAAGTCCTTGTGTTCTATCAGTGCAAATTTATGGGACACCATACAACATGCTTTAGCATTCTGCTTACTCAACAAAAATTCCTTGTGGAAATAGTTTGCCTTAATGCAGGATCACTGCATTAAGGCAAAATGGCTGGATGAAAATTTGAAGATAACTACAGGCATTACTGAAATATCTATGTGATCCAGTCCAACATTCCCCTGTAGTAAGTAGACATTTTAATGAAAGGCTTTTTACTTTCCCCCATACCAATTTAGATTTATCATCACAGGACTGTATGGAGTTCTCTTTCCAGAGTGCTGCTGGTGGTTCCAGGCAAAGAAAAGCTACACTTTCTAAAAAAATATGACTTTTCTTTCACCAAAGCAAGAAAAAGGAAAAATATACAGCTTGGGATTGCTTTGTGGTTAAAATTTTTAACATGGCCTGAATATTTTTCCTCTCAAACTGCCATGACAACACATACAATTATTCTCAGAGCTCAGCAGCACCAGACTGGCAGATTCCTCTGTATCAGCTGGCTATGGTCTGGCTAGCACATTCACAGTCAGGAAGAGAGGAAAGGACATCCTCAGTGAGGGTGTTTTGCAAAACCACCTCCATGGTATCATTTGTGTGTCTTGCAGCACAATACTTTTACATCAGTCTTGGTAGATATCCTGGAACTGAGTTATTTATGGTCAAGGACAAATACTGGAAGTGGTTTAGATAGCATTTAAGATCATTCATCACCAGTAGCCAGATTTTCCTGCAATGGTTGTGACACATCTGGGTGAGTACTGTCATAGACAGGACAGTCCAATCTGTACAGCAGCAGCACAAAAACTGTGTTTTTGTATGCTAAAGGATAAGCTGGCTCTGTCCTAGGAGAGCAGCCTTCTGTGCCTGTGACACCAAACCAAAGCACAGATTTGCCTGAATTTTTTGTTGCACCAAAAGCAGGAAATGAAATTGGGAATGTCAGTATTGGGGGTATCTTTAATCCCATGGTTGCAGACTGTCTGTTTTCACTTGTATCTTGGTTTGTTGTAGGGTCTGAAGGTTACTGTACAGGAAGGTAAGGAGGAGGCTGAGCCAGCTGGGTGGTGCTCAGCACTGCCACTGTGACCAGCTCTAGGAGGGGAAAGTGAGAACCAGGTGATGGGTGGACTGCAGGTCCCTGTGTCAGACTGTGGCAAGGAAGGGTGGATTCTCAGCCCCCTCCATTTCCTGATGGGACTGAATATCCTCCAAAGTGGATTTGTCCTGAGGAACACCCCTAGGGCCACTCAGCCTTAGGTTATTATGGCAAGACTTGTGGAACAGCAGAAGCAGAATTTTCTAATGCTTGGCTGCAGCCAGGCTTTGCTGACTTTAAATTTATGTTGCAGGGACAGAAGTTATTAAATTGAGGAGGGCAGAAGGAGAAAAAATGATCAAGGAAAAGTTGGTGTTTGTTGTCAGGAGTCTCTTGGACTGTACAATCACAGATGTTCAGATATCCCAGTCTTTTGATGATTCTCATTGTGTTTGTTGAGTGAGGTGCTCCAAAGTTAGATTTGTAATATCTTTTATCTTATTACATATATCTAGACCTCTGAAAGAAGCAGACCTTGGTATTTATTGGTAATTCTGAGAGAAGCTGAGGCTATGCTGTGTTCAGGCAAAGAGGGAGGCTGGCATAGCAAAGGTTCTGAACATCTTGGACAGGATCTGAATTTGGCCTTCACACCGAACCTCAGCAGAAATTCCACCAGCTTTATGAATTGGCAAAGAGGATTTCCAAAACACTCAAACCTTGGGATGTGGCACTGTAGTGACATTGCAACTGAGGTTGTTTTTTTTCCTCCCTCTCCATCACAGGGCAGTATTCACCTTGTGTCAGTTCCCCATGCCAGAATGGAGGAACCTGTATCAATGACAGGCAGAGTTTTGTTTGTGCTTGTCGCCACCCCTTTGGAGGAGCCAACTGCAGTACAAAGCTGGTGAATGACAATTCTCTGAGTGTTGGTAAGTAACAAATTTAATTGTTCCATGGGCCAGCCTCTGCCCCAGTGCCTAATCTGGGAGTATTTGCTGGTCAGAGGTCTCACATCTCACTTTAGGAGTGCCGACTCAGGCTGTGGGGTCCTGTGTTTTGGTGCTGAAGACAATAATCCCAGGGGTTGACTTACGATCTCTTTCTTTAATATGACCAGAGAAAGGGATTAAATTGGACTAGGACCAGCTGTGATAACTGGAAAGCTCCCTGCTGAATTCTGCAGAGCGGGAGGTTGTGCAGTGGATGTATTTGAAGGGTGATGTAAAATCACACCACTTGGGAAATACTAGCTTCAGCATGGTCATAAATGCTCTATAAATACCAGTGGGACTGTGGCCTCAAGGAGTCATTTTAGGCACTAGTCTGTTTTTTTTCATCAGAAAAGGATGCAGCCCTTGAAAGATATTTCAAAAAGGAAAAGTGAAAGCTGTGCTAATTCAGTCTGGAAACAAACAAATAATTTATATCCAGGACACATGGAATGTGAATTTTATGCAGCTTTCAGCAGCCATTTGGCTGATTCTCACTCATGACAGCATATGAATGCTGAATAAAATCATTTGTACAGTGGCAGGGAATCATAGTGTGCAGGCTCAGCTTGAAGAGAAGAATGTATACTTTTATTCCCTCATTTAACGTCAGGAGTGCTGAACCTCTTCAGTGTTTGCCTAAGATTTGTGGAGAAAATTTTTGGCTTCAGTACATATAGATCCATAATAAAAGATCCTGGGGTGGAAAAAATGTTGGGGGGGGGGGGGCATGGAGAAAGAAAGAAAAGAAAAATAGCAGCTGTCTTAATGATAACATAGTATAAATTAAAAGTTCCCTTGCTATTTCTAAAATTGCTCTTTTGTGGATTCATCTAGCTCTAATTGTGAAAAAAATTGTTTTTATACAATACAGAGAAACTCTGTGTTTATGTAGAAATACTGTGTTTCAATTGCCCAAGCTACTGGATGATGTGACTTCAGAAAAGCTGCTTATGATATTCTGGCTAGTCTGACTTGTCTTTATGCAGTCTAACATTACTTGGAATTGTTCTGTATTCCTTTCCAGATTTTTCAAAAGGATCATACCGATATGCACCTATGGTGGCTTTTTTTGCCTCTCATACATACGGAATGACGACTCCAGGACCCATCAGATTCAATAATCTGGATGTCAACTATGGAGCTGCATTTGCCCCAGCAACTGGGAAGTTCCATGTTCCATATCTGGGGGTCTATGTTTTTGAATATACCATTGAATCGTTTAGTCCACGTGCCTCTGGCTACCTGGTCATTGATGGAATAGACAAACTCACTTTTCAGGCTGAAAATATTAATAATAACAAGTACACTGACAGAGTAATTGCTGGAAATGCTTTATTAGAGTTAAATTATGGTCAAGAAGTCTGGCTAAGGCTGGCAACTGGCTCTATACCAGCCAAGTATCCACCAGTAACTACATTTAGTGGTTACCTGTTGTATCGTACCTAAGTCAGTCATAAATGTCATCTTCAAATGAAGCAATCTCCAGGTAATTTTTCCTTTGCCTTTAAATACTTTGTATCTTTGACAGTATTAAGTTTCTGAAAGTAACCAATATGATAGTGTTTGAAGTGCTGATTCTCCTAGAAGTTGCTTGTTTGTAGCCATCTGCCAGTCTAGAAAGAGTCCATACATTGGAGACGGGAAAAAAAAATTTTCATGAAAGAAGCATGACTGGGGAGCACAAATCTGATTGTGTTCTGCATTTACATTGTATAAATATACTTACACAAGGTTGCTGAGACGAGTTTTCCAGACAAATCAAAACCTGCTTTGATTATTCTTTTACAGCCTGAGTGCATACCAAAGGTGATGGATAGATTTTGATGACTCAGATGCTGGGTTACTACTTAGCTCATTGTATCAAGTGATAATCATTTGTATATATTCTGTTTGGAAAACATATATTTCCTTTTCATTTTGCCTCCCATTTACCATATATCCGGTAAGTCAGTGTTTGATTCATGATTTTCTGAAAATGTAAACAGTATGATAACAAACTGGGTTTTTATCCAGCAGAAAAAACAAGAGGGAATACTCAAAAGCTGCATGTTGATACAGTCAGATTAGAAATAAGGCACCCATTTTTAGCAGTGATTATAATTAATTATGGGAAAAACATAGAAGCTGATTTGTTGGAGCCCCTCTTTTGCTTGAAGCATTTAAATGACACATGGATTTTCCTTAGGTGTTAAGTTTTTGAGCGAACATGGTTGGACTGACTTCACACAGAGTTTAGCATGTGAACTTTGGTCTATAATGTACACAAGGTTAAATGAGGTAATCATAATGCTTTCTAAATTTGAGCTGTATAAATCTATGGGGTTTTTTTGTTTCTGCATCGTATTCACTATCAGTCAAGATGAAATGTACTTCAGTCTGCATAAACCAGAATGTGATTTCTCAAACACCAATCCAATAAAAAAGTATTTTTAGCTCATGCTATGACTGCCTGGAAAAAAAGACCCTCAGGTTTGCATCCTTATCAACTGCAAAGTCCTGGGTTGCTGCAGTTTGTGTGACTGGTGTGACCAACCAGTTCTGTTTGTGCCAATTGCTTTTGTTAATGCTGATTAATCAGCTTTTACATCTCTGTTCATTTATCTCCTTCCCTTCCTTATCATCCCAGCTGAAAAAAATAAACTTTCTCACACTTCATGTGTCCATATCAATTAATGCCACTGGCCAGGTTTGTTCACTACCTCCCTTGCCAGGTGTCAGGCAGGTTTGTCTCTCTATGTTCTTGCTTATGTCTCCTTTGACCAGATGCTCTCCTACCTTGGCCCTTACATTTGGTTCTTGTTAATAGGTGTGCTCCAGTGATCTATGCCAACTCATTGAAGCCCAGGATGTCTTGAAGCTCCTTGAATTATTTTGTTTTCCACTGTTAAAACTTTTCTTTGAAAACACTTATGAACCTTCAGCTGTCTTCGTAGTATAACTTAAATGCACCTTAATCAATTCTTAAGATGAATCTGCATAGAATGTTTGAATTCTGTACTGCATGTGGATAAGAAAACTCACAGCATCTTTCTTCAGGTGCAGAAAACTATAGGTTGTTGTTCAAAACTGAAATGCATGTTTCTCTCCCAGGATCATTGGTACTGAAGTATGCTTGTGGGGGTGTGCCTGTACAAACTGACTGCCTGAAGCTGCAAAAGTGGGCAGCACTGGATGGCATTCTCCCAGCTGCAGAGGGGCATCCTACCATGGCTTTTGGTTAAGGACAACAGTTTAAAATTGATGACAGCTTTCAGTCCAAGCCCATTTTCTGAGCCCCTAAATTTGTTAATTATGGGATCTTGCAGTGCATAAATAGTTATTCAAATATCCTGCGTTTTCTTGAAGGATCTGAAAAACAACCAACCCAAAGCCACTAGTCTAAGGGTCAACTGAAACTCCCCTGAGCAGGTTGGGATGTTTTGCTGTTTGGGTTTATTTGGCTTTTTCCAAGGCCAGGAATCCTTTCTTCTTCATACCTGATGGACTCTTAATGTACCATGAACCCAGGACAAATGTGCTACAGACTTCTCTCCTGTTGCATACCATATTTTTCTGTAAGCACTCAAAATCCATGATACAGCACTAGCTCAGCCTACCGTATCATTGAATTTTATCACAGATAATGACCACAAGCCCCAGTCCCTCCTGTTATGATTTTGTAATTTTAATGTGTTTAGTCTTCCTTATTCCTGCTGTGTCTATGGCTAAATGGCATGAAAATTACCCTGCAGATGAAATTCAAATGACTCACCAGAGACTGCATCTCTGTTTTAATGTGACTTTCTTCGCCCTTGCTGCCCTTGCCACTAAATTCTTCAAGCTGGATCCTCATCTTCACAGGCATTATTTTCCCCTGGTAGCAGAATACTTTCTATGTCCTTGTACTGGTTTTCTTTCCCCTTTTCTCTTTTCTTTCTCACAAACTCCAGATTCGTTGGAGTAGAGTAAGAATTCTGATTAAAACCACATCTGTAAATGTAACACAGAAAAATTATTTCTCTTATCAAAGCCAGTACTGAAGTTAATTCTCATTGTACTATATAAAATATAGAATAACATTTTAAAAATATTACAAATGTACACTCCCCTTTCTACACTGTGCAATAATACATCAAATCTTTCCATGAGTGTATTAAAATTTGGTGTGCTTGTGTTATCTATTGTTAAAAAATAAAATGCAGCTGCTTCATCATAAAGATAGGTTTGCATTGGCCACTGAGGCTTATTTTAGGGGACTGTGACTATGTAACCAGGCTGCATGGACTTATGTAGGAAACAATACTGAAAAATAATCGAGGATCAATAAAATCAGTCAGCCTACCCTTTGTGCAGAATGGACAGCAATCAGTCTGCACTCCCAGGAGAACTCTTTAGGCATAAACGAGGCAAAGTGTTCCTGAGGCACCTTGTCACTCCTCTGCTTGCATTTTCATGCTCTGATTTGCATTCCCTAATGACAGCAGACAGCAAATCTGAACGTTCATCTCTACCCACAGCCCTTGTGAGGGACCACAAAGCCATCCTGAGCCTTTGTACTTCAAAGGAAGAGGTGGTTTTTTTATTTGGTTGACTCAATAACCATGGCAACATTTTGTCTGGTTTGGCTTTGACAAGCCCATCCAATTTACTCTGGAGCTTGCGTTATCATTTCCTCACCTCTACCAACCAAATTATCTCTGAAAGCATTCCCCAGCCCCTCACACACTCAGCATTCATGCTGAGAGCAGCAGTTTATTTTCCTCACATACCTTTTCTAGCTGAATGGCCAGCACATCCCTGCTTCACTCCAGCTGATGCCAAACTTTCCTGCTAACACGTGCCTCTCTGATGCTGACTTACAGGTACTGCCATCTGTCCATACATCTGGGATACTTTCATTCAATTAATTTTTTTTCTCCAATATAATAACATCTAGGTGGGCAGCAAGTAGGAAGCATGCCATCATTTCTGGTCTGAAGCATTGACCTGAATGTATCTATTAAAAGCCACACTGCAGCTAAACCCACCAAAATCAGTGGGTATCTCTTGGATTAAAAACCTTTGCCAGTGAGGTAACAAGTGCTTTGAGGCAGATGCAAAACTGAATCTTCCTGGCAGCTAAACTCAGGTCTGCAGAAGAGTGTAAAATGAAGCAAAGCAAAAGAAAACAAAACAAAAATACCACAACACTTTTGATGTTCCCGAAGAACAAAAATTTATTTCCTGGACTTACACATCTTCCCCTGATAACTACTTTTTGGTTGCAGGAACAATTGCCAAGCAGCACCATGGATTTCATTAACTCCTTCAGATCATCAGATGTATCACAGAGTTAGCAAGGTCTACTTTGTTTCATCCAGTTGGAGTTTGCCCAATTCATATCACTGTATGCTCAGCTAATTGCTAGAAAGCCCAAGCCCCATACTCCTGTTCCCATGCTAGAGTGTTATCAAAAGCAAAGACAAGAATCTTCTTGAGTTATTGTGGAGGAAGTTTATGTATTTACTAAATCTTCCTGGTGTATTCATGTTTGCAGCAGAATTGTATAAGAAGTACAAACATTTATCACTACCATTGAATTCTCTTTGTGGTAATTTTCTCTTTGCAAAGTTGCTATTCTCCCTTTCTCTAAAATAGAAGTGATGACAGGGATGTTGTCAAGAGTGAGATGCAATGGAACGCTGTCTTCAAATGAGACTCCAGTCAAAAGAGCTTGGTATGAAAACTTCATCAGCAAGCTGCTTCAGAGCTGAAGTTGCTATAGGTATTTTGCAACCAACACTCTGGCTCATCATGACCTTTTGCACTTCTTCTCTACCCTGAGAAAATTTGTGGTGGCTGCTACCTGAAAACAGTCTTCTGCCTTTGCATATTCTGTGTAAATACACTTGAGTGTTTCTGAAAATAGTTATTGCAGTGGTTACTGCTGAAGATTCAAATGCTAATAAAACAGATCATGGTTGTTTACAAACAGCATACAAGTACTTCCAGAAAACTTGCTGCTCAGATCTGCAGGAGTTGGGAGATACCAGGATCAGAATGTTCTCAGAAGTTCTTTATAAATACAAAAAGCTTCTTGAAAGCTCTTTCAACCCATTATGGAAAAACAGTATTGCTCATATGCACACAAATTTACTCAATGTCTTCTATGAAATCATGAATTTGACACAAAACATCTGCTGGAGCATTCTTCCTTTTTCTCTAATGGCGAAGTCAAGAATGGTGGCAATAAAAATATTACTAAAATGTTTAGACAGAGAATTATCCTCATCTTTATCTGAACATGCTGGCTCCTTTGCAAATTACCTTGGAAGGGAACAAAAAAACGTTCAGCCATCCATTGCTAGGCTACTTATTGCTGCTTACTGAAATGAAGAAATACACTTGAAAAAATTGTTTACAATTACTTCCTAACAACGTGCCATTACCAGCTTATACATGCAATAGACAATTTTCAGGCTCAGCCTTTAGACATGTTCTGTAAGAACACAGCAGACCTCAAGTATCATTTCTGTCAGTGATTTCTGGGATCTAGGTTGATCACTCTGTTACCTCAGTCTCAACACCTGGGCACATTCTTAATAGGTATGCACTACAATAATACATTTAATTCTGAAAAAAAAAAGGGGGGGGGGGGGGAGAACTATGCTTACAAGGAAAAAGGAGAGTGATCTAACTAAAAATCAAAAGGCTGCAAAGGAAACTGTGGGATGCTATCAGCAATTCATTAAATACAGCCTAACTTGGACAAAAAGTTCTAAAGGTCATGCCTTTACGTGTTGAATTATTTGCATGAGCTTAACAGAAATATGATGAGAGCTATAAGGAACTCCCAGCTTCTAGAGGAAAAGATACAGATCTAGATCCACCCTTCAGTCTATGGGCATACTTGTTTGCATAGGTTTGGACTTTGACCTAAGAAATAGATATGGTCATTTTCCCCAAAGGTAGTTCAGATGCATAAATAATTGTGAAGGAAAGACATAGATACGCAGGCGAGGGATGTAACACAGGCTCCATTTCTACCAAGTAAAGCATAAAACAAACTTACCCTTTTGCTTGTTTGATATACCTTATGAAAAAACACACATTAAAACAAAGTGCAACGTGATATTTTATCCTGAGAAGATCTGCAAAATTAAACAATTGAAACCTTTAAAGAAAACATATAAATAGCAATGCATATGCCTTCCTAAAAAAGGATGAAGAAAAAAAAAATTAGGTATCTTTATATACTTGACCAATAAAGAAGAGTATTCATTAAGAAATATGATGCCCAGCTGAGATGGCTCTATGAAAATGAGCTTTTTTATAGCAGTCTCCCCTAAGGCATAGAAGGACTTAATTTTGAATTATTTCAGAATAGAAACTAACTTTCCTCATGGAGTTGTTGTCTAGGAGACGAATTTCCATATTTCACTGCATGTAGTAGATTTTCTTGAGGGACTCTGTGGTGTAATAGGAAGCTTATTTGGTGGGTTTGTGATGTTACCATACAAATAAAAATCCTCACTACAAATTTCAGTGGGGTCCCCTATTTTAAACTTGATGCTATCCTTTTAATTTTTGCAGATGCATATAAAATCTGACTGCTCAGTTGGCAGTTTCCCTTGTACCTCTGTCTGCAGATTTTACTCTCTGAGGGTATTTTCCCAGTGACTGTTAATGAGATACATGTATGTCAAAGGCTCTGTACTGGTAAAGAAAAATAATTGACTTGTTATACAAATACTTGGAGATCTTCTTAGGTTAAAGTATACTGTTGGTTACTCAGCAAGGCTGCCCAGGCAGAAGGCTGTAGCCAGCAACCTTGAGGTAACTTCTGAAATAGGATTCTGAAGCAAGTTAAAAGATATAGAGGTTGAAGAGGACTCTTAAAAACAGAAAAAAATTAAAACCATTGAAAGAAGATTTAGTCAAGGCCTAGTATGTGAATTTGGTGTCCAGTGTGTAAGATAGATTTGTGGAGCTTTTTATTATTTCAGCAAGGCAGGTGAATAAATCTCTTCTGTGCTATCAGAAAACCTTCCAGTTTACTGAAGATAGAGAACAAATGAAAGCATATAATTTTATAAAACCAGATTTTACTAAAACATTTAGACACAAGCAAAATCTTATATACCTGAAAGCAGAAGGTAGGCATAAGACAAAGAATCATGCAACTTCTGAAACTTGACAGGAAAGCTCACAGTAGGAAGAGCCAAATCAAATCTGAGTGGATCTGAATAGCCTGCTCACGTCCTGGGAAGGACATGACTGAGCTGGAATCATTGAAGGCATGGGCAATCTCATCCCTAATTGTGCCATCTCCAAATATTAGGACAGAGCTAGGGTGTAACTTACAAGAAGGGGCACAACAAGCCTGGCTCCAGCTTATGAATTGATGTGAATATATGTGAAGAGCTTCCCTGGGTTTATGGGCACTGATAAAAATAAACTCACTGAGTGAAGTGTCTATCTCATGTCAAACCACCTGATGTCAGCTGTGTGCAACTCTCAATACATTTTGAAATAACTTACCATAGAAAACTTTGATTCTTCATCTAAATGAGAACTGCTCAAATTTAAGACAAGTAATACCTATTGCAAAAATATTTGTTTGCTAAAGAGAGGTTAAATTTTGTAGTTAAAAAAAAAAAAGGCTTGAAAATTTTTAGCAAAAATGTATATACATTGATGGAAGATAAAAAAGGGAAGTTGATTTTGTAGCCCGTTAGTTCTGCTAACTCTATTGAGCTTGTAGGAGGGAGGGAGGCTGATCTGCCTGCATACACAGAGCAGAGCTAGAGGAAGCAGTAGTGTGGCAAAGTTTTTACTACCTCAGGCTTAGCAATGAATAAATATCACATTTTATGCATGTTGCTCTTCCTGTCTGATGGAATAGAGCTAGATGGAGCAACACATGCACAGCAGGTGCTTTACTGCAATGATGTTGAAAAGAGCAATATGTTTGACAGAATAAAATTAACATTTATGGCACGCATATAAAACATTGAAGACTCAGTGAAGTAGAAGTTTCTGACAGCACTGGCAGGTTAAAAGCCGAGTTTCCACTCAAGAAAGGCTTTCTTGCTAGTCCCCTGTTGTGTTTTTACCTTTTCACCTTCAGGTTGCTATAAGATATGATCCTGCATTTCACAGCCTGCATCCAGTGTGAATAATCTGAGCCCCAATTTCTGGGCACTGTCTGTGAAGAGTGTGACGAGAACAAGTAAGAGCTGGTAACTTGCTTCTAAGCCACTGAATGTTAGTGTGGATCACTTGATCTCAGAACAATATGTTGCCTATAGTTAGTTACATTGCTGTCTTTGTAAATTGAATAGCTCTTTCTTCTCAGCTTTTGACTAAAATAATGATGTTTGGTGGTAGAAGGACTGTCTTAGAGTAATCTTTCATGACCATCCAATTTACTACTTTTCTTCCCACAATTACTTTCAAAACTGCTGGCAACAACAACTTGGTTATGAGCTGCTTCCCAGCTAACACCTTTAATGAGGAATTTTTCTTTGGGTTTTGATCTTCCCCCAGCAGGATGAATGTCCTTTGCAGAGTCCCAGTACCAGCCCTGTGCTCATGTGTGCTGAGAGGAGCACGATGCAGCTGCTGATGTTGTTGGGAGTGTCCTGACAGAATTGATTACAGCAGTTCACCTTTGAAGTGGTCAGTACTTCTGCAGCATTTTATTCTTTCTGTAATGAATTCTATGCACTTTTATGCTTTTAACTTGATTTTATTTCCTGCTCATTTATTTTGAGATGCCCTGTAAAATCTTATAGGGGCTCAGTTTTTACATCCATGCTACTCTGAGCATCTACGTTTCCTTGGAGCAGGCAGCAAACAACAAAATTCCCAGCATCATTGTTACCTAGTACTTCCATAATCCAGGAATATAAGAGTAATTACCTTTTGAACAGCATCTATCTCTACCACCTAAGTACCCCTGTTCGCGTGTTGTGAGATCCACTTTGTCATATAAACTTTACAAACACAAATGGGTTCCCATACATCAACTCGGGGTCTGGTTTGTGAACACACCATTTCAGTCACCCCCAGAATGTGGATTCATGCGGGCCTTAAAAAATTAAACTCTCAGTGTAGCTTCCCTTCAAGACTGCAACCGAGTAGCTTTCCCTTCCTCACTTCCCTGGCAGTGTGACCCTTCCTGTGACACAGGGTTTGCAATTGCAATTTCCATCTTGCCAGGCTGGGCTTTCCTGCTGGGCTCGGGGTCACCCAACTTGAGAGTGGTGTGAAGTGGGACAATTTCTAGCTGGTGATTTTCACATAGAACCAGAAAGCGCCGCAAACACACAGAGTAAAAGATAAATGAGAAATTTTCAAGTGTCTCAGCATAAAAAGTAACTTCAGTAGAGCTATGCTCACTGGTGACTGCGGAGAGCCTAGCTCCTAATCTGGTGTGATACATAGCTTTATGCATTTTGATTGTGGAAAGTAATTTAAAATACATGGAATGATTCTGTTTTTCTCTTCTCCTGGGATCGCTTTGATGTCCGATACTTTCTTGTTGGAGTGAGACTATTTGTCACAGCATTTCAAACAGTTAGCTTGAAACTATGTATTCCTCTGGAGTCCCCAAAACATTTGAAGCTAAACACTTTAAAATTCAAAGAGACTTTGCTCAAATACATAGATACAAAATTACTTTCAAAGAAACAGTTGCAACCTTTTCAAAAATCCCCTCATTTTCACACTATGTTGCATTACAAAACTAATTCTCCTTGCGTCTTCAATATATAAATTGCACATTTTGATGTCACAAAGCTTCCTCCCATTCCCTGAGAGCTGTTAACCCAATTCATCTGCAAAATTACCCAGACTGCTGAACTGCTATTATCTTTCAGAGAATGGTGACATTTTGCTTTGGAAACTTGCTCTGATTTACTGGTATGTTGCCAGTTTTACAGAAATAGCCAGATATTCCTGCAAATCCGAAGTCCTTCAAATTAAATATCTTTATCATGCACGTGTCCTTGCAATCCTTTTATGCAACTGTAGGGAATGAGTTCCAGATTTAAAGCTGCTAATTTGATAATTGTGTTGTGCAGTTGTATGGCTGTGTAACAATGAAAGACTTACAGACAAATCCAATGAAAACAAGAGGAAAGCAACTTGCTTTGTCTGGCCTCTCCTTCCTTTGTACCAGTACCACGCAAAACAGTTTTCCCCATTAACATTAAAACAAGCAGCTTGATTCTTAAGGACAGCAATTATTTTTGAGTGCTCTGGTGAGGATAATTACACTGTCAAGAGTTCGCTTATGTTCCTCTAGAAACCACGTGTCTCTGTGTCAGATTTCCAGGATCTGTGCCCCTTAGATGGCTGTAACATTGCTGCCACTCTAACACATTCATGCTCATGCCGTGCTGATTTGCACACCACCTGCCCACCACCATAACTTAGTGCTGAACAGATAAATATGACAGTCCTTTCCCTGGAGGCTCCTGCTCTCTGCTTCCTAACAGGTGGCTGCGTGGCAGGATCTGAGCCTGAGAAGTCACCAGAAAATTAAAGTGGGACAAGAAGGAAAAACTATGTGGAGAATGTACAACAAACCCCTCTGAAAGTGTGAAGTACATCCTTATAATGATAAGGAAAATATGTTACTGGAGTGAGAGCAGCCAGCATTCAGTGAAATGCCTCACAGGAAAAGTAAAAGAACATTTATTTGTGGTGGCTTGAAGGGGAGAGGTGACATCCCTTTGGAAGCTCTGGGCTGGCCGATTCTTTCTTCCACCCGTCCTGTGAAAAGAAAATCAGTTTGAAAAACTCTGAAACCAGCTAAGGAAACCTGAAGACCCTGTGGGATCATGTCCTGCTCCCTGATGCAAGGGGACAGAAGAGTCCCAACAGAGCATGTTTGGGAATGTATGACCTGGGAAAGTGCCAACGACTGACATGCCTGGGGAAAGTTTGTATGGACTTTGTGTGGCTTGAGAGATCTCTGGAGCCACAATCACTTGGCTATGGATGTGTTTACTTTATTTACTGTAGACACACTGTAGAAATAATCATGGGACAGAAATTAATCCAAATATATCTAGGGCCATTTTTTTGTTTGTTTTGCTTTTCATCCCTCATTGGTTATAGCTGGTTTTAATGCAACTTGCTATTCATGGGCTAATCTTTCCCTGGGTACCAGTCTTTTCTCATGTTCTGACCTAATTCTGCAAGCTGTGTTTTGGCAATGCTATGATTGTTGACTCTATAATGATATTTTTCTCCTTTACAGTGATTTTTTTCTCCTGTTTTTTCCAAAGTTTCAAGAAAGCATCAGATGGGCTGAGCTGGCACTATTCAATTGGTTTCAAAACATGTGAAGCAAATCTGGCTGGAGGAGTTGCTATGGTGGGTGGGGGGAGGAGCGGTGGGAGGAAGAACTTTCCCCTAACCTTGTAAAACAAAATTAATAGTGATAGATAAGATTCTGCCTCAGTTTTCCTACCAGTGCTTTGAGGCAGAATAGATATTAGGAAAAATTTCCATTTTCTAGTCTCCTGTGAGATGACACTTTGTTGACAGAAAAGAGATTTATCTCCTTTTCCAGCATCTTTGCACCATTTGCACCTGTCACAGGGTGCAGCCTTCCTGATTCACTGGGTGTCTGTAAGAAAATTCATCCCCTTTTCTTGTTTTTTTTATAAGACCAATGCACAGGTCCCTTCCAACTTGGGATACTCCATGATTCTATAATTCTATTCCTTCCCTTTTACAAAGAAGCGAAAACCTGTTTTATTGATTGCTTGCCTGTGGTAACAAAAGGCTACTCAGGCTCCCTGTAAACTGCAGAGGTTGCACCAAGGTGCATCCTGTGTAGATTTGGCTCATCACAGGCAGCAAAGTAGTGGAGTGAGCATTGGCTGATTTTATCATATTAAATAGAAGAGGAAGAAGCAAGACTCAATATGAAATAAAGGTGAACCTATGAATGGTTTTCCTTGGATATAGCCTATTTAAAGCTGACAAACCAGCCCTTACCTATGACTTGTTCGGGGAATTTTTTTCCTGTGATGGTAAGAATACAAAGAGCTCAAAAAATGCACTGTACTTGCATAAAAATTATGAACTTCTTGGTAGTTTTTTTTTTTGTTTGTGGGTTATTGGTTGTTGTTGTTTTTGGTAGGTTTTTTTTAGGGGGGGCATTTTATTTGCCTTATAATCTGAAAATCAGGCATAGAAATATGTGTGGGTTGGATTAGTGGGAAGTGGATCAGTGGAAAATGTCTGTTTTGAACAATGTTAAGGTTTTCACTTGAACCCTGACTTTGTGATCTGGTCCTTCAAAGAAGAGTCCTGTGAAACTCCTGGGAACTTAGCATTACATTTGCTTGTACTGGACATCAGGTTTGTATATGACAGCTGGGAAGTCATGGTCTGCATAAACCATGTCTTAAATAGGCTTGTCCATTCTTTTTTCTTCTGTCACAGCATTCATGACTGTCCTGCTGCTGTTTAATATGAATGCAACAATTATCTATTATTAAATTCAGGGATATGGCAATAATAAGGCACCAGAAGAATCAAGAAATGTGCATGTGCAAATACTCATGTGATGCTTTTGTTGCTGAATCTTCAGTATTCATCACCCTGTGCTGTATCTTACCCAACTAACACTTTTTGCATTTAAATGTAACTCACAGTTAGTGACAGATGCTGAAAGAAATATATGAATAGGGGGGTGAAGGTATTAGTTTATATATGGTCATTTATCTTGTGATAGCATGAGCAAAGCTTAAGTCAGATACAGTTAAATGAACTGGAGCTTCAACAGTGCCTTTTGAACTGCTTGAATTAACAAAATCAATCCTCATAAAATAAACTATCATTGATCTATGATACAATTAGGTTCTATAATCAAATACACTATCACTGCGTGCAGCATAACTGTACTTGTTCCAACACTGAATTTTAACCACTGCTGGCTAGCTGCTCCTGCCATGTTGTGTAAGGCTCCCATCTGGCATAGGAGATGCTAACATTATGATACAGTATTTCTGTTCCATTTTTCAATTTAGGCTGACATCTGCTGGTCTCTGCAAATGGTGGGCAACCCCACTGAATGCAAACCAATCCAAGGCAGTGGCTCTTTCATTTTTCCCCTTTGTCATTTTTCCAAAGCTGGGAGCAACAACCAAGCCACTTAATTGCAAAGGAAATTCATGCAGCATAATAACTCTCTGGAAGCAGAAAGGCAGGAACAATACCATGTAAAAGAAAATGAGTTTGACATGATAAATTACATGCGTGCAAGCACAGGGTACTGTGCAAGTACTCAAAGGATACAACAGCAGCTACTATATATTGGCCAATTAAACCAACACAAAACAAGGTGTTATTTAAGAGCACCACACTGCGGATTGTAATGAGGAGGCTGTGGATGGGAGTTCCTTCTTTTAAACTCTCACCAAGGCTAAAGAGAGTGGGAGTGGCACCACCTTTGGCAACAGCGTTAGATTTCTGAGCAGGCATATGGCAATGGTTGCAAAGTGCTTGGAACGGGAGGAGGGGAGAGGTGAGGCTCTTCCAGGAGCTACCAGCAGTCCAGCTGGGAAGCACTACAAGCATCTGGTTGGAAGCAGCAACAGAAATGAGGATAATTACACTGTCAAGAGTTCACTTATGTTCCTCTAGAAACCACGTGTCTCTGTGTCAGATTTCCAGTTTCTCTCTTCTACAGGATCTGTGCCCCTTAGATGGCTGTAACATTGCTGCCACTCTAACACATTCATGCTCATGCCCTGCTGATTTGCACACCACCTGCCCACCAGCACGATTAAATAAAACAAGAGACACCTCCATGTTCCCACCTTGCATCTCCTCTCTCACTGTGATTTTAGGAAAATGAGTTGATTGGCATCTTACATTTACTGCAGCTCCCTGTCCAGTCAGATAAGCCCAGGGCCATTCAAGTGTATCTCCAGCCTCCACCTGTGTAGACTTCAAGCTGTATTGTTTTCTGGGTTCTATTTTGGATAGGAATTTATTCACAACTTGTTATACACCTACTGCTTTCCCACTGTGTTTAGGAAATTATGAGTAAAAGCTGTCATATCTGAATGAACTGTGGATCTGTGGAGATACTGACACTTGAGTTACAATGCAGGTGATGGAGAGGCAGCATTTCCCCAGAGGTAGGTTGTTGTGCACTTGTAAATCTGAAATGTTCACAACTTTTTTGCTCTTGCCACCCTTCATTTCCATGTGTTCCAGCTCTTTGTTTGAGACTGCTGCTCTCCCCGCTTACCTCAGCAGCTGTGTTTCCCACTCCAGCTGCACCAATTTGTCTTTCCCAAGATCTTTTCCCAGAGTCCTTCCCAGGTAGACAGAAGAGAAGCTTTAATTATGGAATGGTAGCTACTTCTCTAATGACAGATCTGGTTTGAGAGGAGCAGGATAGAAAACACCTGCCTGGGCCCAGGTGCCAAGCTGTTGCTGTGGCAGTGCTAATGAGGAGCAGCTGAGCCTATGGGTTGAGAGGATGGTTCAGGTGACCCCAATGAAGCAATCACAGTATTCCTTCCCATGGTGCTCAGTATAAAGGGGTCTCGAGAAAGCTCTTTGGGGCTTTCTTTGGTTGGCGTATGAGTTGGAGTGAGTTCTGTTCTCTACTCCTTGTTTTCTCACTGGAGAAGGATGTCATTCCCAAGGCAGGTTGCCTGTTGCCTTCTCCCTTCCCAGCAGGCCCAGCTTGGGTGCTCTAAGACTGCTGTGGACTCTCACTGAGACCCTGGACTTGGGCATCTCCATCTGCTGTGCCATCCAGTGTGGGACTTTTCTGTTTGGGAAGCAATTGCCAGCTGTGAAGGGTGAGTTCCATGTTTACATATTTCTATATGCATTTATTTGCATATGCATATGTCATTTGCTACTACCTTGTTGAACCTACCCAAGTTTGTGGGGCTTTTTTGTTTGTTTGTTTTTTGTTTTCTTCTGACCTTAAAGATTCTTTCCCTTATTCCCTTCTTCATCTTCCCTTGGGAGAGTAGTGGGGAATAAGAGAGCATCTGTCACTGTCTGGTTATGGCTTAAATGGTGACCCAAGGGTGCTTGGTGTAGGTTCCTGATAGGAAGTGTTGTCCATGCCACCAACAGGCTTCCTGGCCTTCAGGAGGTGTATGAGAGATGGAGTGTTACCTTTTCTTTCCAGCAGGGTGATTACACTGTGTCAGCTGTCTCAGCTAATGCCCTGAGACAGTTCACACGTGTGGCATTGCACAGGGCAGATGCACTTGGAATCCTGTATTGTGACTCCTCTGAGCTGCTTTTATCTTTGTAGGGTATAGAAGTTACTGAATGCCAGTTGTGATAGCACATGATGCTGATAGTTCTCTTCTGGAAACTGGGTTGACATTTCTTCTTTTCTTACAGCTGTAGCTTAGAAGAGCCAAGAGAGCCTCAGCCAGAGATGCAGCAGAGCCCTTCCAAGTCTGCCCTCTCTGCCTCAGTGAGCTGCCATGGCTGGCAAGGTGCTGAGGTGCAGCCACATAGCACACACAGCCAGAGAGAAAGGGCAGGTAAGAACTAAGTCCTTTTAGTGTTCTCCTCTGTTCTTTTAATACTATGTTATATCTCACAAGTGCTGAAGGTCCTTCAGCTGATCCTTCCCAGAAAATTCTGCAGTTTATACATGCTGCTAGTATTTCAGCCAGGAATCTGAAGTCAAGATGGTTTTTGGCATAGGTTTGGTGGTGGTCACAAATTGCCTTTAACTGTTATTGTCTGTTAAGTGCTGACATTAAAAGAAACAGTGCCACCCCAAAACATGATGACAATCAAATAAATCAGCACGAGTTGCCAATGATCCTTATGTCAGATGCTAAGGTGCAGCTGAGGTACAGACTTCGGCTTGATGAAGATACTGCAAGTAGTGCTTGGTTAACATTGATGTTATGTGAGAACCAGGAGAGTCCCTCACATTTCTCTTGCTAAGATCATTCTGCAGCACTAACGAAAATAAAATGCAATTTCAAAAAGTGTCAGTCCTTTGGGTCCTGACTCAGAGACTGTATCAAGGGAGATAGTTAACAGGGGGAGCTTTTCCTCTTGAAATCACTCCTGTTGCAGGAACTAGAAAGCTGCAGGACTGCAACTGGCACAAAAGTTTGTCTTGATATATTCTAAGATATAGGATGTGCCTTGTTTTTTTGCTTGTTATTTTGGGGTTTTGTGGATTTTTTTTTTATTTAGATTACTGTTTAGAGCTCTAGATCCTGTCTAAAAATGGTGTAAAAGTAGCAGCAAACTGTAAATCAACTGCCATGGCAGTATCAGTACAAGCATCAAGAAAATCCTTAAGCTACCTTTAAGCCTTTAAATAACTTCTTACGTAGCAGTTTGCACTGCTGTGTAACTGTTGACATTTGGTGCTTCCTCAGGTTAAAACCCTCTGAATGCTCCTATCATATCTGAATTACAGTTTAGATTGTTCTGTGTAGTTGCTTTCAAAAGAAAATGGATGCATTTACTGCTGAATTGCTTTCCTACTGCTGATGTTCATTTCTCATTCTCAGATTCTGCAGACACCTTATTTCTATCAGATGTTTAATCCTGACATTAATACACTGACAGATATACCCAAGTATGATGCAATTTACTTCAGCTGATGGGCAAATGTTTTCAGACTTACCCTTGCAAAATGTAGCTTTTTTATAACTTTCATGATTGCTGTTCTTGGGAATTTCATCCCTCTTAAAGGGCTGATAGACAATTTTCCCTTCCTTTCATTCCTCTGCTTATCATAATAGGTATTTGCAGTACAGACCAATGAGCTGTGAATATAAACAGGCTTTTCAGTGTTTTATACAGTAGAAGAAAAGCAATAGAGAATTCAAATTTGTAGCAAAGCTAGAATCAATTATAGCACAGATATCTTGCTAAGGTGGATTTCAAGAGTCAGCCAAAAAACCCTCCTTATACCAAGTTTTTATATCTGCCTACTGCTATGCTTTGGGTAATAGATTTTAAAAACAGTGATACACTGGATGGATGTCTGAAATTCTTATTTAAATAAATTCCTGTAAATGCTGAGTGATGTGCAGTGATCTGGCATCCTGTATTCAGTTAATGATGGAGTATAAAATCACTGTGTTTGTACAGAACTTCTCTATATGTACAAGGTCCAGAAGACTGACTGTGTGCCCAAAAATTTGATAAGGTTTTATCTAAAAGCCAAACCAGCTGTTCCCCAGCTGTGTTGCCTTTTAGATAATTAATGGAAAACTTAATTGTGGAGTTGAATTTGTTACAGTTTCAAGCCACAGAGAAATATGTGTTTGAGAGCGCAATGTTGTGTGGTCTTTTACTATTAGCTTGCTGTACTTAGTACTAAAAAGTTTTGCCATTTGATCAGATGATAGCTGCAGCTTTTCTTGTGAAAGTTGAGGTAGGTAATTTCACATTTTTGAAAGCTGTATAATGCTGCCTAGGCATTTAGGGTATATTGTGATATCATCTAATTTTGTGTCACCATAGTCATGCAGCTTGCTTAAGTGATGCTCATTTTGTACAAGTTCTTTAATAGTGGCATCATTGTTAAGGACCCAATCCTAATTTTCCAGTTGATCAGGATCTCATCTGAACTGCCAATGTAGTTTTATACTCTGAGCGTCTACAGAAATAAGCATAGACAGGAGCCAGAACTGCAGCATTTCCTCTGCGTAGGGCTTTGAGATATTCAGTTGGCAAGAATTATTTTTGTCCTTTTAGCATTTCCTTATGAAGCAGCCAGTCTGTTTCTGCTGGAGCTCATTAGGTATAAAAACCTCATTGGTCTGAATTGAAGATATTATCTGAAGGTTTTTTAAAAAGCTGATATGAGTAAGGAGCTGGTAATCCCTGAAGTTGAAAAAGGAGAGACAGATGGAAATTGTTGAACTGTTGGACCCAACCATCTAGGTAACCTTTCAGTAAAGTGACAGAAAACTCCCAACAGATTGAAGGAAGGAAAAGCTAATATTTCAGAGCAATGCTTTGAATAGAAGACATTCCAAAGCTGTAGCATGGTTTTTTTGTTGCTGTTGTTTTGTTGGTCTGAGAGTCCTCTTTTACTCATAACATAACCTTCTGGGTAAGCTTCTAGCCACTTGAAAACTTCTGATATAATTTCCCACAGTCTTCTCTTTCTCCTGGTTATGCCAGTGAAGAAATTGTGAACCATTTTAGAAGATCACAGGTGGTAACATTTCACATGCAGTTTGCCTCTGACCAAATTTAAGATTCTGGTGGAATTTAGCACAGACAGTAGGATGCAAACCAGCAGAGGTTCAAATGGTGACCTGATATAGGTATGAGCAATCCCAGGGTAGCTGTAACAAAGAGAAAGAGCAAGGTGAGGACATCTTTTCACAAGAGAGCTCAGGGCAGCACAGGATAAGTGCAGCTGGGTGATCTTTGAGCTACCCCTGTGGTATCCAGCTGTGAGATGAGGCAAGAGTGGGATGAAAATTGGTGGGGCTGCTCAATTTCATGCTGGGATAGCTGATCACAGCTTGACCAGCTATGAGCATCTGGGGGCTTCAGGGTAGATACAAATCTTATGTAAGCCTCAGCAGTAAAGAGCTCAGGCAAAAAAATCTTCATTGCCCCTGTAGAGGCTCTGCCTCTGTCCCTGTTCTGTTCTCTCAAGAATGCTTAAGCAGCAAGGCTTAAGATTAATCAAGTTGTGTGAGCCAGTAAAATTCGCATTTCTTGTTGCCACAGTGATTTCTTGATGCTTCTAAAAGATTTTGCTTAAAATCAAGGCAAGGACTTGTAATTCTTCTCAGAGAGTCTCCTCACCTACTGAAGTTGCTGCTTTGTAACTCAGGTAGACTCAGGACTGCTTGGTGTGGACATCTGTGAGGAATATTAGGACCTGCATGGCTTTCAGTTGACCTCTTCATTTGGGGGGAACATCAGGATCAGACCCTGAATATCTGGATAAAAGGCTTAACTTTGAAAAGTCCACTACTGAAGTGGTCAGAAGGTCTGTGGGGCACACAAAGCAGGCTATTATGTGCCCAGAGCCCTGTGTTAGCTTTCTGTCTGTTGCCAGCAGCCAGGGCTGAAAGTGCTTGTGTTGCAGGTAATGGTATGAAAAATAACCTAGGAAGAGGAGTAAAGAGGCAAAGCTTTCTTAAAAACTAAGTTTTGCAGAAGCTGGGCTTTCTGCCTTTTTCTTACAGCTTCACAGTAATGAGAGGAGCATTGAGCTTTCCTTCTCATGGTAACTGAGCTCACTCCCTGTAATCCTGTCTTTTAGAAGTGGCACCTGTAACAATTCTAAAGCCTCAAGAAAAGTAAGGCTTCAGCTCTTTAGATACAAATGACTCTCTGAGGTTCATTTCTTGAGGTCCCAGCCCTCAGCAGCCCATGCTTCCCATCTCATCCTGAGCACAGGAGGAACAGCTCGAGTCCCAAGGCAATCCTGCTCCCAGGCATCTTTCTTCATGATTCACACAGAAACATTTAATTTACAGAACAGACATATTAACTCCAGTGGCCTAAAAGAATAGAGGATTAATACTGTAGGGTTGTTCACCCAACAGGGGGAATGTTTTCCAAAAGATCATTGTGTAATTGAAGCCATTTGTCATTGTGAATGTAGAATATATTCATTAGGAAGCAGCACCTCGGAGGGGACTGGAAAGCTCAGGAGATCAGTAATAGGGTACAAAGCCTTTTGCCTCCAGGTTGGCAGTTTCAAATCTGGCCATGTCACTATTGATCAGAAGAAGTCATTATAGGCTGACAGATGTTTGGCTGCTTTTATAGATGTGACCTTGTCAGATTAGTCAAATTCTTTGTTAAGAGATATACCCCTATTCTCACACACAAAAAAATCCTCATTAGCATGTTGCTGGTAGTCCTTTAAGGATCAGTAAGAACAGGGCAAGCTTGTTTATACAAAATTAGAATGGAGGGATTTTCAAGTCATGTGAAGGTTGATTGAAATATTCTCAAAGCATTTTGTGAATCTCTTTGAAATATCCAAGTTGATTCTGTACTGCATAATTTGAGTCCTTCTTGCAATATTTGCCACACTTGGAGTATGAGATTTTTTTTTAAGAATCTAAGAACCGAGATTTTTATTTAATCACCAATATGTGTATTAACATTAAAATGTGTTCTTAGCAAAAATAAAAACCAACACAACCAAAAAACAAAGCAAAATAAAAAACATGCACCAACAACCCCACCACAATTAGAAAAGAAAAATTGAACAGAAGTACTGTGTATTTTTCAGTAACTTTCAGAGTAAGGCCCAAAATATTTTTTTGGCCTGTACTGAGTATATTTTACAGATTTTGCTGACTGATATTCAGGGGAGAGAGAAATGTTACAAAATCACCATGGGCACTTCAGCTCAGCCTTCAGTAGCAGATCCTTTTAGTTTAAGCCCTTGCTTTGTTGACCATTATGGCCACCACTGGTGAAAGAAGAAATCTTGCTTCACAGGGCTCTCTTCAGCATCACCTTTGTCTTTTAACACAACCCAAGGCAATCACTTTGGGGAGTGTACACAGGAGTGATCACAGAATCATGGAATAGTTTCAGTTGGAAGTGGCTTTAAAGTTCATCTATTTCCCCTTTGCCTTGTCCTTCCAAAGATCCTAGGAAGAAGACAATTCAGCTTCAAACAGGGCTTCTTCATCTGTCCCCCAGCTGGGGCTCAAGGGAGCTTTAACCAAGTAAAGGGGAGAGCTGGGGCTCTGACAGAGATGGACAAATAATCTGTGGGAAATAGATACACCCCATTACTCCTCTGAAGCAGAGGATAGAAAATGCCAGAAATCCAGAGGGAGCTCAATTTGCTATAGGGAAGAAAAGGGTTTTTTGTGAGCTTCGCAGCCCATGCTGCAAATTGAGGTTGAGACAGAAGATTGCTTTAGGATGTTCATACTTTTTACATCACCAGCAAGAAACATCAAAGCTGCATTGATAACTCTGAAGGCAGGAAAAGTGCAGGTGACATTGGCTCTGTATTGCAAACAGCAGGTAAAGTCTCACTTGGTCACTGGGGTGGGTAGGTGAGAATTTGTGCAGTTATGTTTTTGATTCCAGGCCCAATTCTGTTTTTAGGGGACTGAGTTGAAATTGCCTCTTTACAGGGGTTTTGCACAGGGTTTTTTAACCCATTTTAGCCTCTCCATGAGGGTTTTATTGGGTTCTGAGTGCATTGAATAACAGCTTTGGACTGGTTTGCTCTGATTACACCTGGATTGCACGAAATTTTTGGCACACCTTGCTGGATCATTTAAGCAATTACAGCGTGTGACTTTGGCTCTTTCTGTGTCAAGAACATTTGCTGTAAAATGCCTCAAGGATATTGGAAGGTGTGCCAAGGCTTCTGTGTACTTTCAGCCATTCTCAAGATGATGAGAATACAAGGGTGTTTATATCACCAGCTTAAAGGCAATTTAGCCTTTTCACAATAGAGAAGAGCATGCACCATTCAAGTCTTGTGCAAAAAAAAGTATGAAAACATGCTGTATTTTAGAGTCAAGGATTATGAACCAGATCATTGAAATAAAATTTTAAAAATGGAAATATGTCACAACGCTTAACCACCAAACTTGGCCGTTTTGATTTTTCTTATGAGGGGGTTTAACTTGCCTGCTAAACTATTTCTTTAAGCTCCAGGTAATATTTGGCCTGTAAGAAGTAATGTTTCAGTATGTGTATTTCAAAATACCTGATTTGCCTTCAGGTAGTATCAACTGTAAGTAACACACACGAAGTACTTAGGACCCCAGAAACGTGACCTCTTGCTTGTGCAGAGTGTGCCAGCCCAGAGCAGGCCTATGGCTTTTGCAAGTGTGTGAAAGCGAAAATAGAAAGATATTTCTGTGTATTTTAATAGAAAAAAAGAATCAACCAGCAGCTTAAAATTGGTTATTGTGTTGATGAATACTACATTACAGACCTGCATGTGTGCCTCGGGCTTGTAATTACATGAGGAGATACTGCTTTGACATAAACATAATTGTACTCCTTATTGGCTATGATTCTTTGGCTTGAGATAAACCCAATGAAAATTCTGCCAAAAAAACGAGCTCTATGCCAGAAATGTAACTGTGGATATATAAAATATAGAGTCTTGGATGACAAAAGGAAAAAAGAGGGCAGTTGAAAGCCATTTCAGGGTGGATGTGTGAATGGGAATACTGGTGGTTTCATTAATATAACTTTCCTTGTCTTTCTGTGGCAGTGTAGCTAAACCAGAGTTTGTTCTGCCAGCTTTCCTGAAGGCAGTGTGTCCTCATGGACTTGGGAAACTTCTTAGCCTGTTTCGAGGCAGCCAGCCAAATTAATTTAAATCACCACTGAAGGCATTTCAGAATCACCTGTCTAACTTTTCTACATGGACTCAAAGCCCTCAAACAGCCGAGAAAAGCTGCTTAGCTGGGATGCTGCAATGAAGTAATTGGGCAGCAGCTCACTGAACTTTCCAAATTAATCATGAGTGCTCATAAAGAAGGCTAAAGGAGCAAGGCACATGCTTTAAGACTTTCCCTCTCTGCATTAACTTTGTTTCTTCCTTGCATAAAACCCAATACCTCGAAACCTGGAACAAAAGGCTAATTTTCCAAGGTTGGAATTAAGGATTCTCAAAGTCTTGTGATATTACAGTTACCGTAGGAATCTGGAAAAAGAATATTAGGATAACTATTAAAAACAAAACTATAAGGAGTTAACAAGCACAGCCTTTTAAAATGTTCTTTCAACTAAATCAAATGATCAGGCAAAGGTAGCCATGCACTACATGAAAACAGAAAGGATTACAATTTCAGGAAAAATAATCTGCAGCACCACTTAGAAGGCATAGCGATTATAGCGAAGATAATTTTAAGCTATTACAGATAGATACTACACTCCAGGTGATACTGACTTACAGAAGGGTAAATGAAGCTTTGCTGACCAAATAGCCATTCACCAAAAAAACCCACCAAAGTCTTGGGTTTTATCACCTACCACCACAGTGGGTGTCTTCACTTGCATTTCTTACTTGTTTCCCCCCAGGTTTCCCGGTGAGATCAATCAAAACACTACATATCCAAAGCTTAAATGTATAATTTTATTTTCTTAGTGCTTTCTTTGAGCTGCTGCAAGGCCTCCAAAGGATGAGTCAATGGAAGACATGAAGTCTGTGTAGCCTGAGCTGCAACTTCTCGAGACACAGAAACTGCTGCCACTGTGACAGTGGGATTTGCATGGCAAGGAAACTAAGAGGCAAAAAAAAGTATCAGTGTGCCACTTGCTGCTTTAGCCAGTTCTCTTTTGGCCTGTTTCTTCCCCAGCTGCTCTCAAGAACCTGCAGTGTCCCAGGGAAACTGCCCATTCCAGGAGGTGCTTACCCCTACCCCTTGACCCTCCCAGGGGAAAGCTGACAACTAAGCCTGGACTGGATGTGTCCAGGACCTCCACAGCAAAATGCTCTTTGCACACACAAACACTTCCTTTGAGCCCTGGTTGCAAACAGCTAAATCACTCTTTAATCGTACTAACTGATTTGCTTCAGCTGTATGCTGGGGTTAAAATTCCTGCTGATAAGATTAAGTGCTGTCTTGGACCAGGGCCCACATAAATAATGATGCTATTTCTACAGTTGCACTCATTAGAATAGAATGTAAAAAAGGATGCTGGTCTTCCTGCTGCGGGACGTCAGCCAGCTGCTAATTGTTTGTGATCAGAAAGAAATTCCCTTTTTTGCCATCCTTTAGGGGGTCTATGTGTGTTGATATAATTACATTTCACTGTTGCGCTGAACTCGGCTGTTTTTATCTACAATGTCTGAGCTAGATTTTTACATTTTGAGCAGTGGAAATCTGCATGTGAGCTCAAGGTTGTATTAACTGCAGGTTTTGACTTTAGCTGTCATATAAAGCTGTAGTATTTAATCTGTGTGGCACCTGCTATAAAATCTTTTTGAGTGGCAGGCAGTCACACCTTGGTTTTAATCCCTTCATTGTAAAGCTGATGTTTTTTCCCCATTGTTACATCATTTGTGACTCACTGCTCCTTTCTGCTGACAAGCAATCCATTATATTAATAGGAATCTAAGAACTACAATTACATCATTGTAGTAATCTTTATTTTAAAAATTCATCAAGTGCCAGAGAAACAAAGAGGCCAAGTCTGTTATTTTACTGAATAATCAAAGCAGCAACATCTGTTAGATACTGGACATTGAAATTAGGGATTTAATCTTTGGAGGTGCTCTGTGCTGTCACCATCTTAGGCACAAAAACCCCTGATGTATAAGCTTAATTTAAAACCTGCAATTGTCCTGGAGTGAATAAATACTTTGGTTGCTGTAGCCATATGTTGGCAGACTGAGGAGACCCTTGGATGCCACCAGCAAAGTCTGGAAAGTCTTCCAAAGCAAATGATGTATCAAGATAGGACTCTCACTAATGCAGCATTTAAAAACTAAATGTAGAAACAACCATCCCTGTTTTCTATTGGAGGAAAAAAAAAAAAAAAAAGGAATACAAAAGACCAGCTTTTCAAGTAACAAACCTCTCATGTAGCGTGGCATAGGTGTGCCCAAAACCACTGCTGACGTCAAGTCCAAGATAATGTGTGCAGTGCAGGTATGTCAATGATTCAAGCACTTGTGTGAATGATTATTTTTAAAAGCCCTATTTCCTTGTAAATATCTCTGCTGGGGGATAGGAGTAGAGGAGTACAGATTTCTCTCATTTCACTGGTGGTAAGCAGAGATTGCTGTAATGGGAAAATGGGTCTGACTGACTGGGGAGCAGTGCTGTGCCAAAGGAGCTGTGTGGGGCACACCTGCAATGAGATTTGTCTCTGCTGCCAGTCCCAGCTGTGTGTTATGAGTTATCTTCACTGTTCCTGAGTCCTGCACTGTTAAGATAGAAATGCAAATTTCCTGATGTCTTCTTGAGGGAGGGAAGAAAATAAGAGAATCAAAGAGAATATATTATTGGTGACAGCAAGTATACGAAGTGAGAGATGCAAGCACAAATAGAAGATCTGGTTAATGAGAGCATGTGAGGGGAGACGGCCACAATGCCTGCTGAACCTGTGGCTGGGGGAGGGGGTGGAGGAAGGCAATTGAAAGGAAGAACAAAATAGAGCTCCTTTGGTAATATTTCTCATACTGAAACTCTGACCTTCCAAGCAAGCAGCAGCCACTTCAGCTGGCATGGCCAGAAGCCACCTAATTCTCTTAATCCTCCTCTTGGTACATTCCTCCTCTAGAGCAGAGGTGTTCTCTCCTTTTCCCAAATCTCTCCAGCCCTCCTGTTCTGCAATATTGATGCTAAGAATATTGATGCTTAAAAAGGCTTGGTCACATTTTGACACTGTGAAACAAATTCCTTGTAATGGTAATGACTTTCAGTTTCCATTTCTTCATTATTGTATCTGCTAGTACTTTCAGAATTAAATATTTTCCTTATTTCAAAGAAAAACCTCCAAGTGAAATAATTCTCTTCCCAGAAGATTTCCTAGGGATTTCAAAATTACCATGTTCCATTATAACTTGAAGCCAAGACAGATTTTTAATTGCTTGAAACCTTTGCCAAATCATATTTTCATCTTCTTGCCAGGTTTAGTTCAGACTTGTAGCAAGACAGCAGCAGATCAGATCTTGAATGTGTAATACATTCATCCCTGCCACTCTTATGCAAGACTTGTAAACAAGAGCCTCTGGCCTCATCTTGGCCTGGAACTTCATTTCACTGCTGAAATGTTTATTTTTAATTATTTTTTATTAACACTGCTGGTTTAGTTTATTTTTGTTATTTTCACAGCCCTTTCTTTTTGTAGAGGCTCAAAACCCACAGCGGAGCAGCACAATATCACAGTACCACTGTTCTTATGGAAGGTACTTTTGGAAGTGCTTGGCAATTACGTTCGGTGCTGCAATTACTTTCTTTCTAATGTCATTGCCAGGCCTCCTGATTTATACCTTTATGCAATACATACAATCGTGCAAACTTCCCCTCCTCCCTGTCCCCTACCATCATTCTTTGCCTTTAACCAGTATTGGCATTCTTTCATCTATGATTAAGTTGATCTTCTATGATCAATACAGTCTCTAGGTGAACATTTTATGTGCATTGTCTTATCAGTGGCTCTCCACAGGGGTCTTGCCTTTGTATTCACTACTCTTGTATTTAGGAATCATAAAACAACTGAGATTACCAAATTCATCTGCATAAAAATGGTTAACACAAGTGAGGTGGCAAACTAGATGTATATTACATGTTACCTTTTTTCTGTATTCAGAATATTGCTCAGACTTTTGGTTACTCTGCTTTGAAGTAGAAACAGAAAATTCTGTCTTGGAATATAACAAAAGTGTTGAAAAGCAGGAGGGCTCAAATATTTTAGAATCAGGTGCAGTGAGTGACTCCTGGAGGTAGTGACTTTCAAAAACACAGATGGGAGTTGTAGTGGATGTATCCATTATACCTTTTGAAAGCACCTTAAATTTAACTTAGAAACCTACTTAAGCAATGCTTAAGCTGCCATATGCTGAATATTCATGGTGTGAGTTGTAGTTAAACATCAAAATTTTAGTGAATGGCTTTTATGAATGCATGCAATGTGGCTGTCTTGCTCTCATTGCCATGAGATTTGGATGTCTCAGCTGGGGAGTCTGGAGGCCAGGAGTATGCTGTTAGGTTTAAGAGTGCATTGCTGTCTACAAACACCTTCAACAAAAATTAGAGGTTTCTTCAGGGGGGAATAGAAGCATAAGACATCAGCTAGAAAGTTGTATTGAATTTGGGTATGTAACTACATACAAGTAATTTTAGAAATTTGAGTGGTTTATAAATCATACAGAAAAGAGACTAATATATAAACTATCTTTAAATTTCATTAAAAAAAAAAGTGACTCTTTGCTTTCAGATTGGGTAAGAATGATAACATGTCAGTGAAAGCTCTTTTTTCCCACTGAAGTAAAGAATAATTTCTCAGATTCTATTTGGCTGTCAAATGACAGAAAAAAGAAGACAGACCAGTTGAGATGAATTAGTATTTCATACAGAGAAACAATACAATACAATCATTTTATCAGTAGACTGAAAAATAAAAGTAATGTCAGGAAGGAAGAAACAGCTCCTTAGATGATCAGGCTTTTGAAGAGGAGTCATTTGAAATACTATAGATTTAAATGAGCCCATTTCTCTTATCCTGGTGAGAAATTAGTTTGTTCTTTGTAATGTTTTTAATACAGAGTGAAATTATTAGAGTATTTTTTTAAAAGACTTAAATAAAAAGCTGTAATTTTTATCCACTTCTCCTATTTAAGGAACCTCATATTTCCCATGAAGTAACCAAATTGCCCTGAGACTTCCAGTAGGATGAAATCTGTTTCCAAAAGTATCCTCCTGTTCAGAAACACTGCAAAGTTCTCTGGTGTTTCATAGGAAGTGCTTAAGTTTTTCTGCTTTTCAGCATGACTGCCACTTGCATGAAGCTGTTGGGCTGGGTATGTTTTTGAGCCCAGTAAGCATAAACTAAAATATTCCTTCCACTCTGGAAGATTTAGTACATGTCCTTAGTGAATCTAATGGCTATTTTGAGTTCCTTTACAGTAACTGAAAACAGGAAGCAAGAAAGCTTATGTCTCACTGATGTTCCCTGACATGAAAGAAGAGGGGGAATACTTTTAGTTAGGTTTGAAGGACAGAGGTGTTATTTTACTGTATTATAAGCATAGTCCCTCATCAATGAGATATATCTGAGCTCACCTGCCAAACGCGAGGAGGTGCAGACGGGTGGCCACCCTTCCCCAGGCTCCTTTAAGCCTGTCACTGAAGTTCTCAGAGGCTTTGCGACCAGCTGCTCCTTTAGCAGAGGTTCTCCGGCAGAGCTTCTCCGGCAGAATCCTTCCCGAATGTCGGGGTCACCATTTGTTGCAACGAAGGACAGGGAGACAGTTTGATGCAAACAAGACTCCGATTTATTGGCACTTTTGCGTACAATTATATACCTTATTTCTTATCACTACAAAGATGTTGAAAATTACTCAATTGGTCAGTTACTGCTAACTTGGCATTACCTAATGCTACTTGATTGGTTAATTAACGATCCTGACCTAATAAGGAGGTCCGGTAATTACCTAATGCTTAACAAGTTTTGTTATTATTAACGTTAACCTTGCTTCTCAGCACTTTCTTAGGTTATCTTATGCTATTCCCACTGAACAAGGAGCCATGTCTCCATGATATCTCATGGTTATGTCTTTGGAGACTTTTCAAAGCAATGTTTGCACAGAACTTTGCCATGGCTTAAGTGATAGCCAGTTTGTTGCAACTAATTGCTCTGTGCTAACGGTACACGCTGACCTCGCTTCTTGCATATCCACAGTCTGGTAACTGGGCAGATCGAGCCAGAATCATCTACACATCAAAGGCCTTCCAGATAAATTTGTGGAGGAAAAGGAAATCATATAGAACAACCAGTAGAGCTCATCTGCTGGAGATAAGGAGGTTTGGTCAGCACCCATTCTGACCAAGAGGACAGGTGGAGGGAATTCACTTGCTGACTGCCAGCCAGCAGTGCCAGAACCCACAGAGCACCCCTTGAGATGCTCATAGCTATCTGCAGCTCTGATCAGACAGGGAACTCCCTTCAGTCTTCTTACCTAGAAGAGCTGTAATAAATCACAGAAAAATCCGCATTTTAGGAAAAAACAAAATCCATAGCCCAAAGACCCTCCAATTCTAGCAGCTTTTACACTGCTGGGGGCATGTGGTGCCTGTGTGTACTTTCTCCTCTATAAACTCAACAGGATTAGAAGGACTGTGAGGTTAATGATTTGAATTGCTTCTTGCCAACAGCAGATTGTGTGACTATTTTACTTTTAATACAGTTTATGAAAGGAAAGCTATTTATACAAATAATTTTCCAGAGAGTGCATAAATATATTTTCACTCTAAATTTTGAGATGCTAGGAAATACTGTTGCTAACTGGAACGTAAAAATGTTAAAAATTTTTAATCCTATTTTAAGGTAGAAATACATGAAATTGAATAGAAATATCTTCCTAATTAAAGAAGTGGCTCCTTTATAAATAATCACAAATTTGACTGTCACTTCAACATATAAAATAAATATGAAACCAGCAAGAAACCTCGTAGTTCCAACTCTTCTGTGAATTTGTAATTTGAATGGAGAAGTCTTTTTGTGAGAAAATCACTAAAAGCATCATCAACATATTTTCTTTTCAGCATGGGTATAAACTTATAATGACTGTCAAGAATTCCAGGTCTTCTGTGGTGTATTACTAAAAAGAACCAATTACCAGTCGCTTTCTTCTCTTTTTTTACTACATTTTACCTTGATCAGAAGCTGATGGCTCCTACTATGTACATGAGGGGAAAAAGGATAAATCCTCTACAAAACAACCCTCATTTGAGTTATTCTCTTGTGACCATGTATTTATGGATCGAATTCACTCTTTCCCTTTTGGCAAAGGCTCATTGCAGAAAGCAGCTCCTGGGCATCAGCTGCCAGCAAGTTCAGACTGCAGAGTTTGGAAAGATAGAAATACCAAATTCAGGGGGGGAGTCCTGAAAACTGCAGAGCATGTAGGCTCAGGTTGATGAAAAAACACCTTAAATTATAAGCAACTTCAGAGTTACATGGCAGATAGGAAAGCAACTATTGTACTCAAATTTATCACCAACTGAAGTGCTGTTTTGAATAAAGTTCAGAGGTGTTCCCACCTTGCTGGACTGAGCACCCCACTGGTCCTGCTTACCTGCTCAGTCCTCTGAAGGCAAGGAAATGGTGTCTCACTGTTAATGGATGTGCTTATCTTCATCAGCCCATGCATTGTATACTCTCGTGGCAGCAACTGTATTTTCCTGAGCACTTTGTAGCTTGAATTTAAACAATAATGCAGATAGAGAATTCAACATGCTCTTATCATTCTCATCTCTTAACTAAAATCTCATCCTACAGATTCCACAATATTATTCCATTACTTCAATCAAAGATTTCTTCCCAGCTGTATAGGTCTTAATTGATGCATAATCACTCATACCTCTTCACCATTTTCCTCTTCTGGGTCAATGATATAAGATAACAGCTCATTAACCCTGCCATTATGAAATTCTTGTTAATTTGATTATCATCCTCATTTATCAGTGAACCTGCTTTTCCCTGGTTCTTCTTTTATGTCTTTTCCATTAAACAAGCTTTTATTATTACCCTTAACTTCATTAGCAAGCAATAACTCACTTTCTATCTCCACTTTCTCCTCTACACTGCTGGTCATTTTCTGTTCCATATTCCCCCTTCCCATTTCAGATGTGTCTTTTCCTTTCAGCTCTCCCTGAAGCAATGGTACATGCACATTTTCAGACAGCCACTTGTCATATGGTGTTTTAATCCCTTTCTTTGGGCTGTTCTGAAAGTTTGGAGGACATATGAGGTGTGCCCTGGACAGATTCCTCAGCAGATGTCCCTCCCTCTTCAGCCTGCCTTTCCTTGGAGGGGTCCAGAGCCCATCAGCCTCAGGAGTCAGCTGTTTCTACTTTTGACAGAAAGTGAGCTCAATTATATTTTTTTACCATTGAAAATGAGTTCACATTTCAAATTAAGAATTGCAAAGATAACAGAAGAGGCACGTTTGTGTTAGAGAGAGGAAAGAAGAAATTCCCAAGTATTGCAGAGTCCCTGCCACTATTTTTGGTGTGCAATGATTGGCATATTACATGTTACTGCACAGGTTTCTTCAGTGAAATTTCTGCTTCTCATTCAAGTAAAAATGCAAAGCTGTCATGAATTCCCATGTGACTGGAAGGTCTTGTTAACTTTGCTACTGATGGAGCCACAGCTTGAAAGCTTGTGCTCTTTCTTCAGCTCTGCCACCACACCAACAAGCAGGCACAAGGTTCTGCCTTTCTATATCCTATTTCACGTGCCCTTCCTGGTCAGTGCATGGCTGAGTTTTTGTGTTCCAAAATATTTTTACTGAACACCGATGGTGGATGCTGCATTATACACATGAAGCACAACTACAGCATCTCCTCTCCCAACCTCCCACCTGGCAGATTGCTCCCCTCACTGCTGCTATTTCTTTGCTGGTAATCTGAGTGATCAGACTGAAATCCAAAAAAAGGAGCTAAGCCTACATTATTCAAAAGAAACCCTCCTCTGATCTCCTATATCTGAAAGATTTCCAGCCAAGTTGCTGCTGGTGTATGCTCACAAGAGGGAGGAAATTCTATAGCTTAACATCTTTTGTATTCTTGCACATAATCTCTATTTACATGATCAAAACACTAGGATTAGAGTAAAAACACAGAAGTAGTCCCAACAGAAATGGTATAAGTGATTCTGTTTCTTATTTCCCTAGAGGCCTCATCATGTTGAAACCTCCCAATCTCTAAAACTGGTAGCTGGAGAAAAAATCATGAGAGAAAAGACAAACCCTCACAGCTGAAATGGAAGTAAAACCCGCAAGCATACAACTGTATCAGTTGGATATCTGTCAGCTTCTTCTACTTAGATGTGTATCACTGACAAAGATTTCTGAGTGTTGTGTGTATCCAGACAGTTAGGCTCACTCAAATTACTGGCTAAAAACCAAGCAGGCAAATGCTGGTTTCTTTAACTATTGTAAAAATAATTTACCCATTTCAAAAATCTTACTGTAATTTGTGCTGTATTTTCCTGTGGTCATTGTCACTATTCTGCTGCAATACTCTAGAAATACAAAAGGTGTCAGGTGCTATACAGCTAAGTGAGATGGCACATCTGCTGACCCTTGGCTCCAGCCCATGTCACACCCCCAGACAGACTCAGGCTGGGCACAGGAGGTCACCTTCAAACTTGTTAAATCTCTTGGAGTCTTCCTTCAGATTAAGGCTTTGACAAATATGACAAAAAAATTCAGCTTGGAGGTTGGGATTAATAATAAATATACAAACATGGGATGTGTAAAGTGATGTAAGGATGCTACATTGATTTCCCACTGGTATCTCATTCCAGAAGCACACTACCAGGTAGGTATTGACCAGTGCAGATTTACCTGATCTGTGAGTGTGTGGGTTGTAGAGAACAAGGAGCCATCCAGCATTTTCTTTGTAAATCCATACACCTGGAAAAAGACATAGGAAATATGATAAATTTCTCTCTACCATAATCTGTTTCTTCTAAGTGTTTCCTTACTGACATTTGGAAATATGGACCAGAAGCATTTAAGGGTTCATCAGCCTTGCACTTGAACTATTTTCTCAGCACCAACTGCCTACTCACCTTCTCAAATACAAGGCTGCAGCAGAGCAAAGATGCAGAAAATACCTAACAGCCTCCTCCCTAAACCCGAAAACACTGACAGTTGTAAAAGACTTGTTTTCATTGTTCATAGAGCTCCATGACTGGTAGGACAATCTAGAATATGCAGACAGCTCATTACCACATGGTCATTAGTTGTCATGGGAAATATATTTCCAGCTCTCATTTCTAGCAAATTAAGCTTGATAATGAAGCATGCTATTCAAGACATCATATCCATCAGGATCAGGCAATTTTTTTTCTGTAGCATTTTATTGATTGACCTCAACCATATAAAGAATAGTTTATTGTATCTACTCTATAAAAAAACAGTTTGGAGAAACTGTCCATATGAAAGATGAAAGACCTTAACTCAGAGCTCCCACACTCTATTGTCTCTTATCAGAAACCTGTGTTGCTCTTAATTTTCTGGAGACTACCCTAAACCATGACATGGCTGTGCTCAGATTATGACAGGGTCATTATTTGCTTAATCCTCTCACTGTGATTTTTTTCCCCCCCCCCCCCCCCCCCCCCCTTGCATTCCCTTTTATAAAGCCCCACTTGCATGCCAGCTGGGACCCTGCACTTGACAAGGTGGGCCTCTATTTGCAAATATAAGATTTCCTCTCAGGCCTGTCATTAACAACTCCCCCATCTCTCCTTGGCTTTCCATCTTTGGCATGGGTTTTAGTCTTACCTAAGTTACTGTGTCTTTTCAGTGTAGATGGGTGACTAATAAGCTAGTCATGACCTAGATTTTTCAAGAGTTATCTATTGCCTCTAAGCAGATGTGACAAGATATTTAATCACTGTAGCATTCCTGACATCCACTAGGCTAAATGTATAAAACCTACCATTCATATCAAAAGTGCATGATTGCAAAAAAAATAACAATGACAACAACAACAACAAAAACACCAAAAAAACCCAAAAAACCCACCAACTATTTGCCTTTTTTTGTCAATTGCTGTGGAAGCATAGCCACACAGCTGTTCTTTGTCATTACTCTGTAGCAGAGAGAGCACAGTATTCGTTGTTGAGCAAAATAATTGCAGAAAAAAAGGAATGAAATTAGAAGAGTTAATTAAGGTAATTTGATTGGAGCTGGGAAATTTGTAATTCTTCCATCTGCACCTATTGTTCACTTGCACTATATTTGATTCCCTGTAACTGAAAACAAGTTTAACGTTTCTTTCATCAGAGGAAGACACCAATTTTATTCATTTGGCATTTATGGTGTGCATTTTTCTGTGCTCTCTGACAGACTGCATTGGCCTATTACTTAGCTACTTGGAAGGGATATCTGACATAGGAATGAAGTGGGGGCAGAGAGGGGAATTAACTTTTTCAAGCCATGACCATGCAGCCACAATCTGGAATTGTGGGATGCCTATAATAAATCTCCTCTTATTATCCTACATGTGGAATATAACTCAGCTAATGACCATATGGAGCAGATTAATGTGAGCAGAGTCCAATTTAGTAAAGACAGGGGGAAAAAAGAAATTTCTTGCTTAATTATCTAGAGTAGAAATACAGCAACAGACAGAGTAACAGAAGGACCATATTTAAGGGACTTCCCATCAAATACTTGAATGGTATATAGGACCCAGAGCAGCTCTGAAAGTGCCTGGCACTGCTGAAATTCTTGTAATGTGGGTTTGCTTTTAGAGGCATTTTGGCTAAGGATTTTGGAAATTATTTAGTTATTAGGAATATCTTGATTAGGAATATCTTGATTTTTTTTTTTTTTTTTTCTCTGCCCAACACCTCCAAAGGGGGTGATGTTTAGATGACTGCATACAGTAATTACATAACTATTGCAAGGCAGAGGAAGGTGCAGTCTCAAAATATGAAGGCACCCCGGACTTGCTCCAAGGGGGATAGAGCATGAACCAAATGACAAGACAAATCCAGATGCTACTTGTTCCAAATGATACCAGAAAGTTTATCAGTCTTTCATCGTCTTTGCAGCTGTAAAAGCAACTTTCAAATATCATCCTTGGCCTGTGTGGGTGGTGGTCCATCACACAGCACATGTTGTTGCTTTTGATTCCCTACCCAGCCCAGGCAATTCCTTTGATTAGTGCTGCAGCCCTCAGAAGCTGTTTTCTCATATATTCAAATTAGTCCAAGTGGATGATTGCTGCATGAAAGCTTACAGAGTGTGTTTTTTCTATTAAAGCAATAGGTTTTTAGCTGTTTTTTTTCCTATAGCACTGCAAATTCTGAGCTGCTCTGGACCTCGCTGTAAAGTATGCCGGGCAGACACATTGTGAAAGACACATAGCTGGGCAGACACATTTTCTTTTTCAGGAAAAGATTTCTGCCTGAGAAGTAAAGCAGGAAAAAAGTGATTTGTAGAAATCTAGAAAGAAAGTGATCATTTTAATGTAGATTTCACAGTAAATTTGAAGTCTTTTTTTGCTTTTTATTTCATTTACAAGGTAACATAGCTACATGAAACTAGTGCAATTTGTAACATTTCAGATTTTTGGTCGTCTTTCCCTCTGACTCTTGAATCTTTGAAGATGCAGGAAACAACATACAATATTTCTTTGTATTCCTCACATCTTTCCTTCATCCTAACTGCCATCCTAGCTACAAATCCATTTTCTGTACTGTCACATATATGACATTGGATGGCTCAGATTATGTATAGTAAAATGTAATTAAAGATACATATTTCACGGGCGAGGTAGAGCCATGAAGGAAAAGAAGATTTGCCAACCCCGAAATAAGGATTAAGGACAAAGGAGGTTTGCAGAGACCTGAATACATTAATTTTCCTAACAGCTTACATAGCAATTCACAGACTTCTATTGTGTAGAGTGTAGTTAACTGAAATCAAGAGGAACAGGCATACCTGTGTGGAATCAGATGAGAGAATATTTTATTTCAGAGTCAAAGAACAAATACCCAAGGCTTGAAGAGAATAGCTGATAGCTGGCAGCCAAGGATTAAAGCAGCTAGGCCACCAAGAAAAAAATACACGTTCCATCTCATCTTTTGGGACTGCAGTTAAGTGAAGATTAAATGGCTGATGAATTAATTTTCACAGTTTTTGATGTCCTTTTTTTACCTTGGACTCATGATAAACTAGATCTGGGAATTAGTTAGAAATGTCACTTCAGTGTTATCTGTGAGCTGTTGAGTCTCAACTTTTAAACCAGCCTTAGTAGTTTTGCAAAGAGCAAAACCACCTGTGATGTAAGGAAAATATTAGGAACTTTGCTGGGATCAGGAGGCACATTGTCTGTTATCCTCCATTGTCAGTGTCTGTCCCTCAGCTTACAAATGTTAAATTTCTTTTGTGCTTCTGTGGTTGTATGAGAGCACCACAAGGAACTACAGACTTTGCTGGTAAGATGATGAAATAAATGTAAAGTAACAGAGTGTGTGTGATGATTTTTATGATTAATTTATTTAAATCTGTTGCTTTATTTAGAGATATGTTACACTTGTGTCAAACAAAAGACATGCTGATCAGAAGATTGTGTGACTTGTTACTGAACAGCAAATACCCAGACCAGTATATAATTTGTATACCTGGAGTGAAAAACTCTATTTCCTTCTAGGGGTAAAAAGACATTGTACAAATGTCAGTTGTATCAAATACTTATTCTGTCACAGCTGCAGCATAAAAAAAATAGACCAAAAGACATATGATCTTTGGTAGAACTTCAGGAACTTAAATCAATGCTTTTATTCACTGGAATCATCTTATTTTAGTTTAATCTTAATACTAAGGGATTATTTCTTTGCAGCCTTGTTTCTCACACATTTCAACTCCCACGTGAGGCTCTGCACACCCTGGGAGGGATGGCAGGGATGGCTCTTTCTGCAGCCCTTCATGTGCTGGCACCCTGTGTTTGCACCCTGTGCCCCACTGCTCTTCTTCAGGAGAGTTGGCTGTCCCAGAGCCATGGGTGCAACATTCCCTGCCCCTCACACAGCCCAGTACCTGGTAGTTAAATACAGCTCCTTGTGAGCACTGGGATATTTTGTGTTATGTTGCTTAAGTGTCCTAGTCATGTGCTAGGTGTGTTTTCTACATCCTGAAAATCCTTGCCTTGATTTTATAGGAAGCCGTGTGGTATAACATTGTTTTTCTGGGAGATGTTGAAATGTAATTGTAGAGCCTAAGGAATGAAGATGATGTTGCAGCCAGCCTGAAGTTCGGTGAAACTTTGTATTTTGTCCTGTCAACTGTGAATGCATAAGTGATTTCCTTGTGAATAAAGATTAAGGCTTTTTGAAACTCGGGGATTATTAAAAGGGCTCAGCTTTCTTTCAACCCACTGCTTGTTGGGAAAGTGAGAGCAATTCCCTCTGAACTTGCCCCACAGTGAGCTCATTTCATCTGATTCTGCAAACATGCCAGTTGCACTGAGCAGGTGATTTCTCTTATGTTCTTTTATTTTGGGTGTAGTTTGAAGAGAGCTAGTGGGAATCCATGGAAGGCAAGGGGGCTGATCTAGCCAGGATGTCTGGTGGGAACTGTGAGGTTTCTCCCCACCCACTTGGGCTTGGTCCTGCTCCTGGTGTGGCCTCTCTGAGGAGGTTGATTTCTGGTGCTCTCCAGAATTTGTATACTGACCCTGGGCTCTTTTGCAGGAGAGGCTTTGCTGTACTGCTCACATCCCTGATCTCCCAGGGCTCTCAGAGAGAAAGAGAATAGAAAAGGTCCTGCCTGAGAAATTTAGACCTATAATTTGCTGGTTTTGTTTGTCTAGTGGGAGGGATTTTTAAGGCAGCCTTTCATGCAACAGCCCTTTCCAATACCTTTCTTCTCTTGGCAGCATCATCCTGGCACACAGTCCCATGTTCATTCAGATCAGCATGGGTAGCTTTAAGCTATGGTACATGTTTTTTTTAAAAAAATTCATGGATTGCATGCTGGAAAATGCAGTGTAATTTTGCTGAACTGAATAGCCTGGGTGTCTTGATAGCATGTGAGATCATTATGCCTGGCTTATCAGAATAATTACAATATCAGTGACCTTGACTAAGAAGGTCAGATCCTTTTCAGTCATCTCCCAGATGTGTTATCTTTTTTATGCAGCTTACATTGGCACTCAATCCATACAGTGCAATTAGAAGGGAATAGCCATGAGTTTTAAGTTGAGAAGTGGGGAAAAAAAGTAGGATTTATCTAGTAAACACTTGACTATTCACTGATTAGCTCCTGTTGTATCATTTATGTCAGATACAGATCTCAGGAAATGAAGGCCAGTCAACACTGAGAACAGAGCATTCAGTATTAATTGACATAATCATTATTTTATCTGGAAAAGTTTCTGTCTGTTCTTAAACTGATTTGTCTTACTAAGTACTTCATAATCTCAGGTGTAATAGAAACTATGGGATCCTTGCAGTCTTAATTTTTTAATAATGAGGCAAAGCCCTTTGCTATCAATTGTTGATTCATGTTCAGGAGTGAGAATGCTCTGAACACGCTGTTTATAAGAGCTGACTGATCTTACACATTTCTTTTTTGAAGAAACTACTGTGCAAAGGCTGAGCTTTAGCTATACTAAGTGTTATATGACAGTGTCCTTAGAAAAACCATGTGCTATGCTCATCAAATGAGAGCTTCACAGTGAAAGTGTGTTTTTTCTGTTCAGTTTGTGCTTCAGTTCTTTGCTGTATAACAGGAATACTATCAGCCCCCTCATCTCACAGAGCAATGAATGTTAATTAATTTTTGCAATAAATCCAGGTATTAGCATAATGAGATTCCAGTCCTCACACTCTCCTCCCTGTTTCCAGCTTTCTGTGATGTCCAGTTCCTTTCGCCCTTACTGATTCCTAATTTGATCTTAGCATTCACCCGTTTAAAAAAACACTTGTTCAAAAGTCCAGACAAAAACTAAGAATAAAAGTGTTGTCCAACATCAAAAACTTCTTGTACTCAGGATAAAGACTTCAACTTTCACTTTATTTAACCATCTTTTGCAAATTATGTGAACATGTTGTATCCATATTAAAAGGTCTGGAAACATCTTTTCCAAAAAACTTCTCCTCCTCTTCTATTTTACAGCAAATGTTTTTGTTAAATTCAACTAGAGGGCACAAAACTCATTTTGTTCTGGAAATAAGCTGAAAATGGTCACAGCTGAGTAGCTTAGCCCAGCTCAGTAATAAAATAAGCCCTGGGCACTGGGAATCATTTCAGCTGAGAGGTTCCAACAGCATCCTGCTACAGGTGAGAAGTCATCTTTGGGGATTGCTTTAGGGTTTACACTTAGGAGTGTTTCTGTTTTATTACTTGAGGGCTACTGTAGCCCAACCATATAGGGATAAGAAAAGGTTTGTTATTTTCTTTCTCTCTTTCTTGGGACGTGTAGCTGTACTATTTCTTCCATTTATTTTGTGGAGAAAAGGTTTGGCTAAGTGGATTGGCTCTGGCATCAATAGTAGTGCACTAGTTAAGAGCCCTAATGTGTCTCAGGTGAAAAGAAACGGGATGATCAGTCCTGGAAGAAGTGTGATACCCTTTTTCAGGTTATGGTTCCTGAAAAAAGAGACATCATTTTAATTCCAACTTATAAAGGGATTTTTTTTTTAATTGTTTGATTGGAAATTAGATTTTAGTGATGTGTTTTCAAGTGCCTGTGATGTTTGATTGCCATTTTTACTAGCAACACATGGATACAACATGAGCCTTTTATTAACTGCATAGTCCAGATGAAAGACATCTCACTTATTCTTCATTGTTTCCTAACTGCTGTGCAAGAGAAGGATCTTTATCCTTCCAGGGGATAGAATAGTCAGAGCAGACCTTGCTTCTGCCCATATAAATGTGCCCTCTGCAAGCAAAGCCTAGGGAGGAGATGTGAGAGAGCTGAGAAGAGGTTCCCTACGACTGCCCTCAGCATCCAGAAAGTACAATTGCAAGCAGCCAATTGCTTTGCCTTGCTGCTCTCACAGCATTCCTGATACACCTCACAGGACAGAGGCAGCAGTGCAGAGCTAAATCCAAAAAGTGGTGAATGGAAAATAGCTTCTTCAGTTGAGCAGAAAGGGAGTAGAGAAAGAGATGGGGAGTTTCCCTGCTTTGTATGAACTGGGTTGTGACTGCAGCAAAATTATGCAAGAAAATAGCAAATAGTCAACCTTCCTTGAAGACACTTTCTGCATTAATTTCATTATCTGCATAAAACTGTTCTCAGTCTGAAGTGTTTGTGCAGTTGCCATGCAGGCTCATACTTATATTCTGCATAATTGTCCAATTGGTACACTGGGAAGTTGTGAAAATTCACATGATAGTCTCAACTTTATCCATAATATTCCAGTTATGATAATAGCTAATTAAAAGAATGTGAAATTAAAATTCATTCTTCTCAGGGGTGTGTCAAGGAGATGTGTAAAATGAAAATATGAAAAAAACCTAGAAGATGGCAACACTTTTTCCTCTGTCTCTATATTCTGCTTCTGAAATACAACAGATAAATCTAGGTACTGGAGACTCAGCTTAGAGAACTGCTGTGCATTAAGACCTGGCTTAGTTCCTTTCTCTGCATAAGTAATTATGAAGTCTTTTCTGTGAAGTTAATACTATTAGTATTGATATTATGGAATTGAAAATCTAGATCTAGAAAAAAGTACTTTTTGTCTATGCAATCACCCCACTCAAAGCCCGTGTTATTCAAAGGTTCACAAGACAAAGCTGTGAATTAATGTGGTTTGGATCACAGGTATTTTGACTGTTCTTGTCTCCCTTAATCCAAAGGAACTAAAAGGTTTCTGTTCTTGAATTCAATTGTGTTTATACAAAATGTACTTACCATGTAGAATTTATATATATGCATGTATACACACTTACCTATATGTATTTATATAAACATATTTGATATATATATGAAAATATGTATAAAATTACATACATATATACCCATACTTGTGTGCATCACTCTACGTGATACTCAAGCAGAGCTCTGTGCCTACTTAACCTGTGACTTCCTCCTTCAGAAGAGTTATTCTGGTATTCAGGGTCTTGACAAATTTCCTGTCCTTTCCACATTTGATTTGTCCTCAGTCCCTGTGGTGTTTGCAGTGGGTGCTGAGGCCTAAAATGACAGATGTGCCCTGCTTTCTGCAGAGAAAAAGTGCAGAAAACTGTCAACAAGAAGATGTTCCCTAACTCTTTGTAAAACTTTATTCTCTCTGTTCTTTATTTTGGATGTGCAATGCTTCCACCTTTTCAAGTTTTTTTTGAAGATAGATGGTTTTAGGTAATGAAACTTAATATTCCTAGTAATTAAGTGAATTAAATGTATCTATTCCACCTAGGATGAAAAGGGGTGTTTTCTGCAGAGAGATGTGTATTGGACCATAGTGATGAATTCTAACTTAGCAGATTCCCTTCTAGTAATGGTAGGGTCATTAGTAACTATTCTTCCATCTATTCCAAGATTATTTCTGCAGAATATCAGAATATTCAGTACAAAAATAACTTACTGTTAAGACAAAAAGAGAATATACAGAATGCAGAAAAATAGTTCCTCTGTCTTACTCTTTGCAGGAAAATGGAACTTTTTTTTTTTTTTTCATTTTTCAAGTGGTATTTGAGGTTCAAGAAGTCAGCAAATGAGGTGTGCATGGCTTCCTATATTCTGTCAAGGACTTCTCAGAGGTTCAAGAAGTCAGCAAATGAGGTGTGCATGGCTTTCTATATTTTGTCAAGGACTTCTCAGACATCAGAATTACTATACTGCCCTGTTGTAGTTGCCTCTTGTCATTGATGCCCAAAACTAGAGTTGCACTAGACCATACTATCCAGGCAAACTGGGACTTGTTTTTCTAGTTATTTCAATTCTAGCTTGTGAGAGTCTTAAGAAAATATTAATTAGTCTAAAAGTTCTGGGCAGCCATTGGTTGTGATAATTCAGCAATTAGGAGTGGATGATACAATTAACTTTCCAGAGAAGCATTTTTGTAGCCTAGCAAATTTATGATGTCTGTCCTTTCTACAAAACTCTCTTATCTATATATCAGTATAATTACTTGGTCTCACTGCTTTAAGGTGAATTATAGGAAATGTCAGCTTCCCTGGAAAAATGATTGAGTTAAAAAAAGACCAATTCTTTTATTATTTTCATTTGAAACTTGTAGATCTGCAGTCAGAAACAAAAAATAAACCAATGTATCATGAGAGATGTGCCCAGGGAATTTTTGCTTCAGCCTTTCTGAAAATTATGAAGATGAATGAACATGAATCCAAGAGGTTACTGATGTCACAAAACTCAGCTCTCATCGTCCTCAAAGAGCCCAGGGCAGACGAATTCTTCCAGGCTGTCCTTCCAAGAGGCTGGGAAGGGGCTTAGGTAGGAGCTAAGCAGCAAACATGAGACTTTCCAAGTGGCCAGGCATCTTCAAGATGTTTGCTTTAAAAATCAAACTCCTCTTTTCAGGTGACAAACATTTCATAAAACTGTGTGCCAAATATCTGCCTTTGCTACTGATCAGTTAAACTAGTATAGAAAATTATTATTTTCTGTAGAAAAAAAAAAAAAAAAACCATAGTAACTGATGTTACTGGTCTGGACCTAAGACTGAACTCATGTATCAATTGGTATAAAAGTACCTTAACTTTTCTGCCATGTCATGTCCCACTGTGATACAAAAAATTAATATTCCCCTAGCTTGGGACTGAACTTGCCATTTTTCACTCATGTTGAAAAGTCAGCCCACATCCGGAGCAACAGATAGATTTACATCTACTGCTGATGCACCTGCTAAAATCATATTCCTGTTTTGAAAAGGTGATGCATTTGTCTGTATTCTGAGAAGGACATATTAAAACATGCCTTTGATGATAAGCACATATGCAGACAGAAAACTGTGAAATAAAGCTGTGATTTTTTTTTTTTTTTTATGTGTGGGCCTGTGAAAGGCTGCTTCAGCTGGAGTACATCTAAGCCTTAATTACCACAGATACCATCATTTGTCAAGTGACAAAGCTGCTGATCCCCTCCCCACCCCTCCAACCATCTTCCTGCTGTAGGGAGGTAAATGTTGTTTTCATTCCCTCTGCAGCCTTCAGGTTCTAGCAGAAGTGTACAGTTTAATTATATAGAAGAGTTGGAGAGAGTGAATTACTGTCCAATAGTACAAGACTTCAGAACTGTGAAGTAACATTTCTCAAGATTTAATTTGCATTTTCAGAGCTCTGTAAGCTGCCTTGAATTATGGCTATGAAGGCATCTTGTGTGAGTACCCATAGTTCATGTATTAGAACTAGAGTCCTTTTAATATCTAAATACAAAACTTTGACCTGGAGTGAATTTAAGTGATTCTTGGGAGAGTGCCTCAGAAAGCTACAAAACTACTGATGGAAAAGCCACAAGACTTCTTTCAGATTCTGCTAAGATATTTTGTCTGTTCATAGATAATTGCAGAACCTCAAGTAAGCAGATTTAAACATTAAAAATAAAATTGGCGCCATTAGTGACTTCAGTGGAGCTCTCTCGGTTTTCACGTGGTGAAAATTTTGCCATTCAGCAGTAGATCTGCATTTTCATGGGGTTTTCTCTTTTCCAACTCTTCCTCCTGCAGATAATGTAGATAGATTCCCTTCCCCAGCCGCCTGACTATTGCTTATTAAAAGCAGTATGTTTTAATAATGCTATTAAAAGCCACATGAAAAATGAATGGCATAAGGGGAAAATAATTCTGAGTAATCAGGAAAGCTAATTATGAATTTTTAAATTTACTTCTAAGAGCAGTTAGCCATAGGAATAAAAATGCCTCCAGAAAAAGTGGATTTTCCTTCATTTGACATCCTTCAATCTGGATATCTTTCAAAAGAGATTGCTAAAACTCTTTCTAAAGCAAAATCTAGGCTTAATATAGATATTTTTTGATGAGATTTTAACACCTCACCTAGTAAAGTATGTGAGTTCATACAAGGTATTTATAAAAACTCCTTTTACCTAGTGACCTCAAAAATGTCAGAGGTAACATTTTGTTATTTGATATGTGAAGGGAACCACCAGATTGCACTCTTGGAGCAGGATTATATGCTATTTCCTATTCTAGCTACATCAGCTGTCAGAAAGGTGAAATCATCTACTGTTGCCAATAAAAACACATGGAATGAGATGATTATCTAAATCCAAGATCCAGCAACATTTGGGAAAAAATACCTTGTGAGATGAGTCCAGCTAATGCAAAAGCCTTTTCTGGGAAGCAGATGCACCAAAGCAAACTCTGAAATACAATCTGCAGTTCAGAAAGAATAATTTTACAGTGATGCCTATCTGAGTATTCCTCTGTCTCTGTGCTTTGTACGGCAAATATATTTTTATTGCTGTTATGCGACCCTATTAATCAGTGAGAATGTGGCTGCTCAGATGGGGTGATGGGCATTTTTAAGGTATTTGGTGCTCGTTCTTGCAGAAAGAGATGCAGAATCTCCTTTGTGTTGTGTGGACGCTGCTGTATGTCACTGTGTCACTACACTATTTCATGTGCCATTGACCTCTCTGAGAGCAGGCAGAGGAGATGCAGCACTGAAATTCCCTGAGTCCCTCAGCCTGAGTCAGTGCTGTGACAGCTGCATGAAGGCCATGAGGCTGATCTAGAGCTATAGGATGTGAAAATGATTTAAAGCTTGCTTTGTGCAGACCCACAGTTGCTCTACATACTTCTATCCAACAACGGAGTCAGGTTCAGGATAATTATTTTTATGCTTGTTTTCAACGCTGAATAGTTTGCTACTGAATGGACTGTATTAAGTTAATTTTTGGCTTATCACATCTATGCTTAGGGCTGATGTGTGGTCCTCTAATCACTCTTAGACTAGAATAGTTTCTGAATGTACCAGGAAAGAGTGAAATAAATCCAAGCCATCTAATGCATGCTCAATGAGAATGAAACAAATGATTCCTATTCCTATATGACAGACTGAAGCAGCCCAAAGAAGGAGCTAAGTGTACTTTGGCAGAAGGGATGTAGCAAGTGCATAGAGCCATCTGCCTTTTTGATACCACTCCCTGCAGCAGAGAATTGTTTCAAATTTAATGCAGAGCCCCATTTACAAAGAAAGTTGGAATCAGACCCAGGTATTTACTACATAGTTCCTCCCCACCCCGTACATTTCAGCTGCAGATGGAGCACCTTCCAAAGCCAATCTCCCCCTGCTTTGGTCTCTAATAAAACCTCATTTCTGTAAAGCAAATAACCTATGCACTTTGGTGTTGCTAACTGTTCATTGTGGAAGATTTTCATGGCTCTGAAAAGAAAGTATTAGAATAAAGAGCTTAGAAATTAGCTTTATAATGTAGGCTACACAAAATCTGTTTCATCATTGACAAAAATAAAACAGGAATCTGCTCAGATGATAAAGGGATCAGTTTTCTTTTTGAGATGTTAGTGAACAGTAATTCCTGCTACTGTGGTTACAACCCTGTGCTGCTCATGAAAATGAGGTTAGAGCTTAGCAGAAAGGTGTCAGGATTGGTATCAGGATGTTACTCCCTGTCACAGCATCTTTGATGATACTGAGGGGCTTTATTATTGCTAATTCTTCTGCAAACACAGGTACTTCTGATAACCAACACTGACAGGGTAGAGCTACAGTGATCACAGGAAGAAGCAAGAACTGCTCTGAACTTGAGTCTTCTGTGTCCAACCCCCTCCACGCAGAGGGCTCCCTCACAGCCTCCTGGCACTGACTGTCTGCAAATATCTGTCTGCAAAAGTCCCTCTGCTTACCTTTCAAGCTGCCTCCTGTTGCCTCCTGAGATCTGATGGACAGCCTCTGGCTACGCCTTGGGCCAGGCTTGAGGCAACACTGTTGTACAGTCTCCAAGTTTGGTCTCTGGGAGAGCCCTGAGGAAGCATGATATGGCAGGAAAGATGCAGTTTTTAACCTTTCCCCCTGCCCCTTCCTTGGAGGATGCTGGGAGTTAGTTTGTTCTGGGAAGCCTGGAAATGACTGGAATTGCTAAGGCAGTAATTTTGTTATCTCTGTGAAGGCTTTCAGGCTCACAGCCCTGCTCCCAGGTGGTGTTCAGAGTCAGGCAGCTCACAAGGGCTTGCATCGGGCTTGTTGTCACAGAGAAGTCCTTCAGCTGGGGCTCTTCATCTGACACTGCAGCTCTCTGCTTTGGTTTTCCTTGCCAAGCTGCCTCGCAGTGGTTTCATAGCCAAGACACATCTGGATTTGCCTGCTATGGGCTTGTTAACAGGCACAGGGACTTCCAGGCCTTCTGTGTGTCCTGATAGCTTCTTGTGATACATACAGATGAAACCGTTTGGTAGTCAGCAACAATGAAAAATATACTGGGAGGTGGGAAACCAAGGTAGACTAAATTTCTTATTTTCCAACTTTTCGTAAATCTTTCAAAGCTAATTTTTAATGTCTGCTTTAATTTGTTCAGTCTGCATGGTGGGATATTTCAAACCCATTACCATGTGAGATTACCTCAGCAACAAGATGATGGAATCCTTGGCTGCCTCTAATTTATGCTGTCCCCTAGCCACATAGCAGATCAAGAAAATTGAAGTCACAGGAATTTTGCTTTTTATTGCTGCTTTAATAAGATCAATGCAAAATATCTAGGTACAGAACTCTTTTTCAGTGTATATTGCCTCATGTTTAACTAAAAATGCAAAAAACTCTCCCAAGATGAGGCAGTATCTGTGCTCAGTTTTACAGAGCTGTGAGTACAGTGACTGTGTTGAGGTGGCTGCCAGGTCCAGTGGAAGCTCCACACACAGAGCCCATCACTCCCGGCCCTTGTTTGAATCACCCCACAGCCATCTGCACCCATCAGCTCACTTTCATAAATATGAAACAGAGTGTGAATGGGTTAAGTGAAATACAGGTCTGTCTCCTTGCTTGAAATAACAATGGAAGTGGTTGACTGCATTTTCTGCAGCTATACTTGCTCCCATTTATGTACGTTCTAGTATTGACTTGGTGATCTTTGGCAATTGATGCTCTGTTCTCTGAAAAGATGATGCCTGTCAAGTGTCATCTGATTTACACTGGAATAGCCTGGGAATGAAGACAAGCTGTGGGCTTTATGAAAAGCCGAGCACTGAGCAGAATGAATTACAAGGATAAGCATTAATTTGTTTTGTAAGGCCTAAATCATAAATAAGGCATAACAATTTAAGTGTCCCTTCTGAATTAGGCTCTGGAGCAGTACTGATCATTTTGATCTTTTTTTTCCCCAATGCCTATGTGGATACTGGCTGTATTACCATTTCTGCTCTGCAATTACCTTGTGGCATTAATTGTTGCACTCTTTAGATAGTTTGCCATGAATTCACACATATTGTGAATTGTTTACATGGTAAACCCATACACAGCTACAAGAGGTATTTGATGCTGTTTATGAGTGCTTAAATCCACATAGCTATTGACAGTGTATTTTAATGCACATATTACTATTAATGTTTGTTCAATTAATTGTAATTAATTTCCACAATTATTTTTAATTATTACTAATCTTGCATTAGCTTTTTTCATACCACAGACATTTACAGTAATACATGTAGATGGCTGATTCTCTGAAAAAAAATTAAGGCTTGAGCTTTCAACGAAGTGACTTGAAAGGAATAATGGAAACATTCTTTTGTTAATTCTTTTTTGATGTATGCAAGGCTTGACTGTTTAACATATGTGCAGCTTAAAAGGAGACACCTGGCACATGGGCCAGCCCTGCTCATATTGTAGTTAATGATGTTCTTTCTGAGCTGGTATCTTCAAGATTTGTTTTAATGTGGACAAAGCAGTACATAGAAGAAGCAAAGGTATTTAAGATTATTTAAGGTTAGCTGAGGCAAAAAGCTCACTGGAAAATGTTGGACTTGGAGGGACAAAGGAAATGGGGCTGGTACTTGGCTTTTGTTAATGAAACAATAGATTTAAGTGCAGGGACTAACTCTGAAGAGGCAGCAAATTGCAAAAGAATATGGAAAACAGAAGGCCAGGTTAAACATGCAGGTTTTGTACTTCAGAATATAAAGCAGTTCCTTGTTTGCTCAGGAATGGGCAGGGATACCAGGGCTATGTTTCTTCTACTGCTATTCTTGATTCTTCCTGACAGGCACGAAGGATGCTTCGGTGGGATGGGCTGAAGGGAGGTTGTTATGGGTGGGAATTGGAGATTCCAAAACACTCATCACATCCCTCAGCCTGCAGCAGAAGCCAAGGACAAGTTTGGCTCTGACAACCTCATATGCCAGGGAAAGCTAATATCTCCTGCCAGACTGGCACTAAGATACAGTAACTTGGTGATTAAAGTTATTCTAGTGTAGACTGAGAAAAGCCCATGTATAACACAATCACAATGATGTTTTTTTAAAAAAGGAAGAGGTGAAACACCATTCTGAGATTCTTCTTTCATCTGCCCGAGTGTTCTTCAACAAGGAATTGCAGCATCTTTGATTTCTTCATGCTTCCTAATTTACATGTGAAACAAATACTCATGGGCTCATTTTGATGACATTGCAAGTGTTTAGCTCTGTAGGCAATCACTGTAAATTGACATAAATTATCAGATAACTATTGACAAACTACCTTCATAGTGCTTTATAGTCTAATGTGTAACAATTTTCTCATGAAAGTAAGAAAATTCAAGATTCCTACAGAACTGTGTCTTTTGTTTGGGAATGTGTCATGTGCAATGCTGGAAAATGAGTCAGGTCAGGGAATCTGACTGGGGTTCCTTCTCCCTCTGCCCCTAAAGCCTATTTATCCTTGAGACATCACCTAAGTGTTAGAGACTATTCTAAATATGTTTTAAAGTGTTTCATGTCTTTAAGGAACTACCACTGGGCTTTCACAGTAACTGGATTTTCACAATTCTTTTTCTGAACCAGTCTAAAAATTATGGTGGTGTTGCAGACATGACCATCTATTTCCCCCCTCACCCCTTTTTTTTTTTTTTTCAGTCCCCCTCTGTGAATAGAATTTAAGTATGTGTATTTTGCCTGGCAGGGGATATGTCCTTCTTTAAGCTATGGGAAATGCAGACATTGCATTTTCATATTAGGCACAATGGCAGGCATCAAGGTTTAGAGCTTATTTTCCAGTCAGTCCTCCTGCTTGAGGAGGTGAAGTGATCCATATTAAAGAGATTTTTCAGCAATATCTTAGGAAATGTCAAAGAAACCACCTCTTTATTGTTGACAATTATTTTCTCGAGTGGAATGACATCGTGGTTTTATATGACAAAACAACAAGAAGGTGCAAAGTTGGTCTTGTCAGCTATGAAAGAAGATCTGGTTGAATGCACAGCAGCAAAAAATAATTAAATACATAGGTTTTCTTTTCCTGGGCTAGTTTTCATTTGTACCACAGAAGATAATTTCACTTTTTTTCTTTATTACGGTTACCATACAGATAGAAACACCTCAGATATGCAATATTACTAATCACTGTTACTTACAAAAATGGGTTTGCATTAATCTGAGCTCATATAGCATTTTTTTAGATATATTTTTTCATTTTCCTAAAAAATAAGTTGTACAGAAAGGATTTTTTAAAATTATTATTTTTTTCCACGAATGGGACGAAGTGAATGCGTCATACATCATTTAAGATGTGAGGAAGCACTGTGGAAAGGTCATGTACATGTTTTGCCTCATTTAAAAGGTAAACTTGAACTGTTTCTTAAAGCCCCCTCTCTAGGGCTTGGTAACAAAAAAAAAAAAAACCAAAAAAAACCAACCTAGAGCCTCTTTCCAGGGTTTCCTGAAGGACCTTCTTGTTTTCAGTCCTTACCCCTGTGAGTGTGGGGCTGCTTCCCCATTTCTCTGGGGCTGGAGGGCTCCCTCCAGTACACAAAGAGCCTTTCTGTCTTTATTCTTCAGCTGCAGAGGGACCAGGGAGCATCTGAAAACTGCTGTAGATGATTTACCAGCCCGCCGCTGTCATCATGGTTATTGAAATGCTGAGCTTTGTGTTGCATGTGCACTTCTCCCTGGTGATTAAAAATTATTTAGGTGCTAGTTACTTGCTGGTTGACTATTTTAAGAGTGTTGCTTAAAAGCTGTAGCTCAAACCTAAGAACTTGCCCTTTGTTCATGGATGAACACCCTGGAAATGATGCAAAGGGCCAATGTGAAATTTTGGGACTTTCTGTTCTGAGAGTCTGCCCCAGTTGCTGGCTTCAACCTGCACCCCTGGGTGAAGGAAGAAGCAGGACAGCAAGAAACTGCTCAGATATTCTTTCTTGGAGGAGGTGGCAGGCACAGAGACACAGCCAGGGCAGAGCATCTCTCCCAGCTGGCCAGGACCCTCCTCTCCTCTCCCTCTCCTGGAGCATTCCCTGTGCACCCAGCCTAGCCTTTCCCCCAGGGAGAAGAGGCCCTTGGGTCAAAGAGGTGGTGTTGGGTTTCCCTGAAAGTGAACAAACTCGAATATCTGGTTCTGTGTCTGTTCACTGAAGAGATCAAAGTGTATTTATTTCTGGCACAGGACCGATAGAGATTTCTGGGGCTCTATGTCAGCAGAACATGGATGAGCTCTCTGACCATCACCTTCACTGTAGCCACACCAAAACTTCATTGTCCCTTTTGGGAAAACCGTCTTTTAGCTACAATACCAGCTTTCCTGTTTGTTTGTAATGGTTGTACATTCCAACATACCTTGAATGTTTGGGGTTGGGTTTTTCTGATAGTTGCATTACACAACAAATCTTCTCAGATTTTCAGGCATCCAAGTGGAATAATTGAGAAACAACATGATCAGCTGGTTATGGTTATGTCATAAAAGATGGTTTGATTCAGTGTAGAGTTAAAGCTGTGTCTTGCTGTAGCTGGTGAATCACCACCCCTCTATAACTGAGCATTTCAGTGTTTCTTGGGTGCTTGCAGTGGGAAAAAAAAAAAGGAAAAAAAGCTTACATGAAAACTGAAAGCTTCCTATTGCTCAGTTCTAAACCATTGTCCTTAATTAACCCCATAGATACCATTCTGATGTTTAAAGTGGTTTATTTGTTAATTTTCTCATACTTTCCTGAGATTTTGTCCCAGCTTGGGAAAAGGCTGGTTAATCCACCGTGTTTCTCCCACAGCTCTCTGCCACATCCCAAGCTGTATCATGTGTTGGTGACTGGTATTGAGCAACATCATCTTCTACTGTATTTGAAGCATTTCTGTCATTAATCATGTTCTCTCACATTCTGTCCTGTACTAGTCAGATAATAATTCACATCCTAGTGGGATTTTGTTTGATCTGTTTCCAAAAGAGTAGCTCCTGGCTGAGATTTAAGTCTGTATTTTCCATTATAAAGATCTGTTTAGATTTGTAAGATTTTGTTTGTTTATTTGTTTGGGTTTTGATGTTTTTTTAATAGCTGGTATTGGTAATCAGCAAGCAGTGTGCTTCATAAAATCCCTAGTGAAAAACTGTGAGCAGGTAGTCTCTAATATTTGCCATGGTATATCAGAGGCAAAAGCCATGTTAGAGCTCTGGTGCCAGTGCCACTGGTTTTGGTCTCTCCTTTGCCTGATGACTTTGGCAATTTTCATTTTACAGATTCTGATTTGATGTCTTAGAGGGTCTGAAGGCAAATTGCTGTTGTGGTACAAGTGCTCTAGAGTGTAGCAGTGCTTGCAGAGGAGCCAGGGTGCTCAACAGCTCAGGGCCACCTTCTTGGGGTTTCCCCAAGTGTCTCAACACTCCCTGTGTATTCAGCATTTGGGCCTGAATTGGGCATCCAGGCAACTTTGGGAAAAAAGGGTTTGAAAAGTTTGAGGAAGCAATCCCCTGAAACCAGACAAGCCCATATTGCTTGAAAGAGACGAAGTGAATGTTAGAAGAAAGGAGTTTGTATATGTGCCACCCACACCATTATTTGAGATGCAAAGTGTGACCCTTTTCAGTGAATTTATTTCAAAATGTGATGTTAGGAGGATAAATCTTTGAAGCTGGCTGTGTTTTGAGTAGGACTTGGACCAGATGACCTTGTCAGATCCCTTTTGACCTAAATTATTCCTGCCCAATGGGGTCTGGGTGGAGGAATATAGCACCACGTTGCTCATTTTTGAATAGCTTGTGATTAAAGAGGCTCAAGTTCACATTCCTGTCCTGCCTGCTTGTCAAAAAAAAAAAAAAAAGAGTCCCTGTGACTTACTCCTCAGATGGACAGTCTTGACAAACAGGCTATCAGATGTTCTGGATGACTGAGGTCTTTTCTTCTGGAGGTGTTTACCTGAAGGTACCTTGAGACAGAGACAACTGGATGCTGGTTACTGCACTTGCCTGCAGACATGAAAGGCCAGGCTGATAAATATGCAGTTATTTACACAGCACAGGCAGGCAAGAACATAAAATAGCTTCTAGGTTACTGTGCTTACCTAAACACCAGACAGCCACCTCAGACACCTCTAAACAGGACTGTCTGACTGCCCCCTCACTTGCACTAGTAGATGTTTTGGCACGTGCCATGGGTTCAAATGTCTTTATAGCTCTTTGGGCAGCATCCCTATATATGGATGTGGATATGTGGTTAACCACATACCAACATCAAAAGCATATTTACAAGCAGGCCAGCACAATGCTGGATGATGCCAGCAGTCCCTGAATGAAACTGAGAGGTGTTCTCATTTTTCCCTGCAATTGGCACAATTACAGTGAGGCTCTGGAAGCCTTCTGCCTGTTTTTTTTTTCTCCAGATAATTTTACTTTACAATGGATGGAAGGATGCTTTCTTCTATAAATATTGCAATAATGGGCACAAATGAGTTTTCCAACTAGTGCTGAATATCATCTTTTCTCAAGAGCTGAGTAAATACTAGAATCTGAGTTTCTAGAAATTTATCCTGTGGCAGGTCAGAACATATTCCCCCAGTGTGATAAGTAAGGTTGAGATAATTTTATGCAAAATTCTGAAGTTCTACACATGTGCCATGTAAAAATCTATTGATGTAATGGGCTTTCTATTGCAAAAGAAAATGTTTACATTTTTGGGGTTTTGACTTTGGCTTGCAGAGGTAAAACTTTCATGTGCATTTCTAATTCTGCTCTTTAAATTAATCAATGGACTAGTTTATATGCAACATGTAGAAATAGTATTTTTAGGCATTTTATTAGAATAATAAAAACTGTTCTGCAAAAACACCTTCAGCCCTCAGCCCAGCTTCCACGTGTAGTTAGATTTATGTAAGTGGAATTAAAATTAGTGAGCGTGGATCAAGTCCAAGGAATAAATAGACTGCAGTGGACCCAACATTGAAGTAAAAGGTAATTTTCTCATTGATTTTAGTAGATAGAGGGTGTTGGGGCCAAGAAGGATACTGCAAAACCTGACATTATTTCTATTATTAGCACTGTGTTGAGGATATACCTGCTTCAGATTAGCCCACCTATATGCTAGCCATCAAGTCCTGATTCCCTTAATGGGTTTAACTGTTAAATGTCTTGCTGAGGGTGCACAGGGAAGGTGCTGGGAAGAGGTTTTGAAAGGGAAATGATAGAACCCAGGCTTTAAGGGTTCAAACTCAAACACAGTATCCTCCTAGTAGGCCAGTGGTGAAACACAAGGTTTTGTAGCCAAACCTGTTACTCCATGAATATGCTGTTAAATAACTGATCAGTCTTCTGATAAAACAACCTAGATATTCCTCCACCGGAGGATGCTGATGGTGTTATTTTCCTTGCTGTGAAGAGAACCTGCATGGTCCTTTTAGATAATTGGGTTGCTATTTTTTTTTTTCACACTAATTAAATGGAAAACATTTGGAAATGAAGTCTGTCACTCTCTGTTGGCAAACTGCCATACCCAATTGTGCAGGAGCAGACTCATTCACAGCTCCTCACTGGCTGTAGTGTACAGTAAAAGATCAGTAAAAAATGGACTGTTCAGTGAAGATATAAGTAATAGTAGTATTAGACCAATAAAACCAACAGTATGATTTTTATGAACAGCTTTAATTATTTTCTGCTAAATTGGGTGTGGGAAAGAGAGCCACATACAGCACAGCAATTCCCATTGCCAGCAGCCTGCCTAACAGAATGCCTGCCACCTCCTCTCTGCCTCTTGCATACACACATCAGACAATTGCATTAGCACTTCTGCTGCCTTTCTTCTCCCACTCTCTTTTTTCACACTATTTAAAAGCTAAAGCAGAATGGTGTTGGTAGTTGAGCCTAACAGCGTGTTTTGTTTGAACACAATGTATACTATCAATGATAATTCAAAAATTTCTGCATGAATCTGAAGGCAAGTTTAAGTCATTTTTAAAGGCACATTTATCCACTTGCAAATAATAAATAATTTGTTCCATTCGGTGCTTCTGAGAGCATGTGTCTGTGGAAAAATTAGGTGGGGAAAGTGGGAAAAGGACAAAATTTTGCCTCTCCTCCCAGGGATGTGCTCTGCGTATATGTAGACTTAAAGTATCTACAGTTTAAAAAATGTGTTTATATTTTATTATACTTTTTTATTAAAAAATCATTATTGTAGAACAACTATTTTTAATATTTCATCTGTATTGCCACCTCTACTACTGTGGAAGAAATTGTTAAAGAATGTCAGTTCAGTAACTCTACGTGCTTTCCACAAACAAAAGCTTTTTACTCAACATATTTTCAGCAGAGCTTAAATCAGGCCCCCAAAAGTTTAATTACTCTTTTTAAAGCTATTAAAGTGCTATTGTCTTCCCATCTTGCTATTAATGCTGTAGATGCCTTAAAATCCACAACTCCGAGCCCTGCTCTGGTTCTAACATCTAGTGCCCACCCATTGCTGACAAAGAGACAGGGAGAAACTCTTAAGACACTTAATATAAGCACCATTCTTGCATTGGGATGTGTTAAGTACTGTGCTTATAGATAATTAGCCCACTGATATGACTCCAGTGGAAGTCCCACTAAAATTACTGGGATTTTTGCCATGGAGTTCAGTAGAGACAAATGTGTGTTCTTCACTTAAATACTACCACAGTATATGTATACTTGCTCATGAGCTTCCATAGCAAGCTTTTTCTTTCACTGAGTCAGTCCTGTGAGGGCTAAAATTTGGTGGTCTCATATGACACAGATGATAGTCATAGTTTCTACATAAAATCTGTTGGCATCAGTATTTCCAGAGGTCCTACCTTTTTATAAAGGAAATGCTTCATATACACTCAAAACAAGTCATGGTCTTAACACCTCCACTTAGGATGGAATAATTGAATAAGTCTGTGTGGGGATAGTATCCAGTTTCTAGTATTTTAATAAGATTTATGTCCCTAGTTTCTATGTATTCTCCAGAGTTTCTCATACTTACCTGCTCACCAAAATTTTCAGTGAAGACCAGAATTCTGTTGGGCTAAAACACAGACTAAAAGGCAGTTTCTGTTGGAAAGAATCCTATAGATAATCACTTCAGACATAGGATCCAGTCAAAGAAAAGGAACTACAGGTTTTTGTAAAAATTACTTTTATCTACAATACAGAAAAAATATTTTGGCTTGCCCTAGTGTTTTTAAGTATCACGGTCTCTAAAACATTTTTTTTCTCAAAGATTAATCCAGTATCTTTGAATTAAACAAAAGGATACATGATTATTCAGGTTTCATGGCAGGTCTACAAAATGTTTATTGAAGAGAGAAGCATTTAGGAACATAAATCCATGCTCCTTGTTGAGTCATAACTTAGAGTTGCCCTTCAGAGGGAACAACACACTGCAGGTGCGTGTGTTAATAAACACACCTTTAATATCCTGGCGTATTTTACTTGCTACAACACTCAGGTTTTCTTTTTTGATTTGTATTTGACATCTTTTCCAATGGCACTTAATTGTCTATGGTCTAAGCACAGTCTAGTTAAGGTAAAAAAGCCCTCCAAATGTTAAATAGACCTTGTAGCAGATATATGTGTTTATTTCCTAACTACACTGTACATGTATCCCAGAAGGAGCCTATTTATTATCTGTCTATGATTCAAAGATTGACATGATAAACATAAAATTATACTCAGGGGAAGAGTAAAGAGGGATATAAAAGTCAGGAAATGTTGTGACGTGAATTATTGTATCTATATATTAGTGAAGTAAGTTCTGTGTTTTGAACAGTATTACTTATTGATTTAGTTGTGAAGTGTTTGGCAATGTCTAGGGACTGCTGAGCTCCACAACTTTCTGGTGCCTTTCTACCCACATCCTTCATGATGCTGTGTTTGCTAATGCTTTTGAAATCCACACTACTGAAAATTTGTTTAATGCCAGTTATCATGTCTATGTGAATTTATGTAACTATAGCATAAATAGTTACATTATTCATGATTAATTTATCAGACCTTTCTGGTGTCATCCTTCAGATTTATACTGACCAAAGCAGAATCTTCCACAAGTGAAGAACAGTTGGCAGTGGTAGGGAGTTGGTGCCTTGTGCTGAACACCAGACTTGTCCTGTTACCATAGATCCTCGCTTCCAGATGCACATTCCTAAGGAAGGGATATGTGCTTAAGGGACCAGAGCCAAAATATGAGCCTGTTCAAATATTCAGTGCATGAGGCAACACCAAACATTTCTGTATTTGGGGAAGTGTGCTGTTTTTTTTTTCTCATGCTGACTATGATAGAGCTATACATCATGGTGTTTGTGGTGTTCGTACCAATAGTCCTGCATAATAATAGAGTAGGTAACGAAGTAATAAATATCCTTTAGGATACAAGCCAAAGCCCAATAAACTTGTTAAGCAAACTAGATTTTCAGCCACTAGCAGCAGAACTTGCACTTAAATCAGGATCACAATCAGGGTGATTGTGATCAGGGACAGTCCAGCTCTGATAGAGATGAGAATATTTTCAGAATCTGTCTTCAAAATGAGATGTTTGATTAAAGAAAATTCCCTCTCTTCTATAAGTAAAAAGTATACGCCTAGGCACAACAGTCATGGATATGAAAATGGATGCGACTTAGCATGTCTTTGCATCTCAGATTGATGGCACATGGTGAAAGCTTGTGGCTGGCTGCTGGAGCCCTGGGATCACCAATTCACTCCAGATGGACTGAAGCTGCCCCTGCCACAACACCAACCTAAAGTGAAACACAAGGGACTGACCTCTTGCAGGGTTTGGTACAAAATGTGCAGATTCCCATGCAATATAAAACTCCTATCTCACATTTACATGGATGGACTTTACCACACAAAGCCTGTGATATGGGGTACCCGTTACAGTTGTAATGCTGGACTGCAGGGCTCTGAGTCTTTGCTAAAAGCCTGTTCATTAGCTGATACTTTAGGTATTACCTTGCATAGTATATAGAAGCACCTTATAAATCTCCATGTATTAATATGTATAACTGGACACCAGAAATTCATCTAAATAATCTCAGATGATGTCTCCCTCTTTTTTGTCTCATGTATGGTCTTCAGTCTGCAATGCAGAGAAATTGATGCTCACTAAACATGCAAGGAAAACTTTCATAATTCTATACTAACTCAATAACTTTAGGTGCTATTTAGGCTTCAAGCAAACCTAATTAATGAGACTTAAATGCAGAATTTGTTCAGCCCCCCAGGTTCTGTGGCACTGTGGAAAGCTCCTGGTGTGATGATGCATTAGAGTCACAGATATGATAAAATGAGGCATACATTATTCTTTTTTTAATCCTCTATTTTCTGGTGCAGAATACTACCCTCAGACTGTGTTTTCAGTTCTAGCATTTAATCTGTTTCAAATAGAAATACAGTTTTCCCTTTCAGCAAATTTCCTTCCTATTCTCACTTTGTACAATGGATAAATAACAAGGCTGAAAAGAATGCTTGTCAACTTCTGTTTTGCCAAACTCGTAAATGTTATATAAATAACGATTAAAAAAATCCCAAACAAACAAAAATATTTCCACAATTTAAGTACAAAGATTACAAACAAACCTGTGAGCCTGGAGAACCAAAATATTTTGCCATGGGGATAGTCCAAGTGAAGGAGCTCAGAATGTAAGGTAAAGCTGACTTTATACAGACTTCTGTTAGATAAAAAGATACACAAATTGAGCTACCACTGGATGCTTTTATTAGCTGCAGTTTGTAAAAATATAAGGCTTAAATCCCCCGGAGTCCCTCAGGTTTACACACACATGTAGAGCTTCAGGGATTACGCTGGAGAATCGAGAGTTTGCTTATGTGCTGCAGGATTGGACCTTCAGCCCAAGTGCACAGATTTTACTGGGAAAATATTGAGCTAGGACTCTTAAATTTTTCACCATGACAGTTTTGCCAGTGAAACACTGAAATAAATAGATTTACACTTATATGAAATTACATTATCCAGTTATGGCATATTTCTGTATGGAAATACAAATAAACGATACTGCTAAGGTAATTTATATTAATATTAGAGCTGATAAGATTTAAGTTGGTTTTATTGTACTTGTAACAGTAAAGCTCAAAGCTTGCATATTGACAGTGGTTAAATAGGACTTGTTAAAAAAACGTTAGTCACAAAGCAGGTTTGTTAAAGACAAATTTTTCTGTTTCCCTTATGCAGTACACTTAGATATTCACTGGGAGAACAGTTTCCAACAATGGAAAATTACAATATCTCTGTTAAACTCTTGAAAAGAAACAACAAAGACAAACTGGGTTGTTTTAAACAAGGAGTAAAGCAAGAGCATGAGGATTAATCCTTTTTAATGCCCAAATGAAGATTTGTTACCAGAGGTAAACTCATGTCAGTTATCTATGAGTCATGTCAGAGACAGACAAATAATCTTTGTACAATTAAACTAAATTTTGAGAATGTAAGGAGGATTTTTTTTTTTTTTAATTTATAAAAATTCTCCATTTCTAAATGTAATTGTTCTTTCTGGCCTCAGTAATGAATGTGTTTATCTTCCTAAACGTATCCTTTGGGCCACTGGCATGGGGGGAGCCCAGTGACAAAGAATATAAACCTGGCTCTTTAAAAGCAGGCGACAAAACCCATGAGCATTAATTTAAAAACTGCTTCAGATTACTATTTTTCTGTGATAAACTGAAATTGACTTCAACCTGCTTTGAGGTGTCAGTGTTAACATGATAAAATTCATTGCTTTTTAACAAACTTAATGGCTTTAGTGACTGTATTTATTCTGTACATTGCACATATGGAGTATACTATGGAGCAAGTAGAAGGTCACTTGATTAATCCTTGCTCCAAAGGTGAAAGTAGGTATGATTATATGCAATAAAAATCTGATACATATTAATTAATGTGACAATGCTCCACTGAACAATGTTTCTTGAAAGTAGAGTGGAAGCTATTTAGTACAGGAGGCTTGCTTTGCCCTCTCCTGTGATGAGAAAAGAGGACCTGACAAGAGTGCTTCACTTGTAGCAACACCCACAAAGCCAACACGGCTGAAGTAGTATTGTTAGAGAAAAATCTTTGAAGTCCATACAGTCATACATCCCCTGAATCTCCTAAAATGCCCTGGAGCACCCCAGTGCCAAGGCCAGGTTATTTTCCCAGCCTGAGTGGCTGTGAGTCACTGCTTGGCATACTTAGCTGTCCTCCCAGAACCAGTTCTTTTGAGGCTTGTAGAATGCTTCTGCAAACCAGAACTGAATCTATTCTACCTGAAAAGGACTGTTTATAGCTATGGCCAGCCCCAAACTTTGCACAGTCAGGGTCACTCACACAGACAACCACGGAGTATCTGTTCTGCTGAATAATGGAGAATAGCACTTGCTTTACTCTGCTAAAGAGTTGTCTCAGGAATAGAGATACCTGTTTGGTGGAGGGCTGAGGACTTTAAGAAGGTTACACAGGGATGCATTCCCAACCCTGATGGACATAGCTGCTGAAAATGATTCGATCTCATATGCCTCAGCTCCTCTTCTGCCTAGTCTGGAATGGAGCCACACTGATATGTGGGAGAAAATAAGTGATAAAGTTGTGGAAAAACCCCATATCCCTCTTAGTTATTGGGAAAGAGGCACCATCAAGCACAGGGGATCTTGTGAAATCATTGGTCAGGCAACAAGGAATAAATGTTCCCCTTCAGGCTGGGGGTGGAAGGTGGGAGGGGGAATTAAAAAAGCAGAATAACAAGGCAAGTGAATCAGATATGCCTGTTGTAGTGACTTTCTGGATATTTATTTCCCAGTCAGCAAAACCTAATGAAGGTTTTGGCGAAATATGCTGTCGTAGAGAGAGCCATTCTGCTGAAGTCACTGGTACCATAACAGTAGGAAACTGGTGGAAGAAACTCGGGTTACGTGTGCTTGGGCAGGTCCAGGGTGTGGTGACCACAAGAGTCCTTCCTGTAGCTCCCATAGCTATTTGCTGGGGTCTCAGCAAATGTACTTCAAACAGATATTGCTCAATGCTTAAGCTCCTTATAATGTTTGGGGTTTTTTTCCTTCCCAATTCCCCAGAATGCAAATCAGTGTTGGAAAATCTGCCTGTACAACCTCTAGCCACTGGATGTTGGTCTCCCTGTGTCACTGGGATGATGAAAACCTTGCTGGCTTCACTGGAAGCATCACTTCTGAGTATGCCTGGAAATAACACTTAATCACAGAGCCTCACCTTTTGGGGAAATGGCAGGCAAGAGAGCTTATAGAAATGTGCCAGAGAGTCAGGTAACCATGAGGAGACTCTGGGAATCTTCTGCTGGGTATGAGGAAGAAAGAGGAGGATGAGAGGCAGTTTGAAAATCATGTAAGACTCAGGAGAGCCCTGAATCAGCAAAACACAAATTCCTCTGCCTTGAATTTCAGGGCTGTCTGAGCTTAATAAAGTGGCTAAGAAGATCCAGTTATGGCATAAAACAACTCGTGCATGGAACTGAGTATATGCATTAATGCTTTGCTGGGTTGTGAAGTAGCTCTCAGTGCAATAGTATGGTTACTGCACACTCCTGTTGTTTGAAATTTCCAAACTGTGAAGGTAAGTACCTCCAGTAGTGAACAACTGCTCTTGAGGTGGTATACCATAAGATTTTTTGCTTTTTAAATGTGGATGACAGGTTCCTAATTTTTCTCCATGTAGCATTCTTGTGGTACTACTGTGCGGTGTGTACAGCCTTTTCTGTGACTGTAGAACAGTCAGTCAGCTTCAGGCTTGTTACCTGGCCCAGGAGGAAACAGAAACAGTTTTAAGTTTGGCCATTATGTTACACAGAACAGTTATTAACATGTTGGACTGGCTTGGCACAGTTACTTTTAAATATAATTAGGTATGGTGAATTCACTGGTTTGAAAGATAAGCTTTTGTAAACATGAATTGATAAGCATCCTATTTCCTGACACTTTCATACCAAACGTGGCACAGGCACAACTGATTTTGCACTCTCAGACAATTCTTTTTCAGCATTTCAGCAAAACTTCGCTGTTGCTGTTAAGCTGTAGCTGTATTTTATGGAAATGTTTTATGCAAAATTATTTGAAATTTCCATTGACTTTCCTCTGATCTGCATTTGTTTGTATAAATCTAAAAGTTTTTTTGTGTTCTTCAGGTGCAGGCTATGCAATGATGTTAAAGACTGAAGAACACACTTTGTTCCTGTAAAGTCAATCTGTCTCTTCAGTGCATTGAATTATGCATGCTATGTTTTTTTTTTTTTATAATATACAGGGACAGGGCACATATCTGCAGTCTGTCACTCGTGAATCATCACTCATGATACTCAGCTGATGTCCTTGCTGAGGCAAGGTAGTTCACTTTGGAATGCATTGCAAGAAGAATCCCGTATAAATTGGCAAGAAAAAACAGTATAAAACCTCATTCATATTTCCTAGGTATTGGTTGCAGAGAGCACAGTTATTCCTCGGATTTACGTTTTCTTCTTGAATTGCATGAGGAACTTAACTCATTCCATTTAAATGCCGTGTAATTGACCTCTGCCCTGTCCCAATATTCCCAGGGAATCGCTCCTGCTCCAACCTTGCTGCAGACAGGGTGCAGACAGGGTCCTCCTCTTTCTTCCTCTGCCTTTGGTGCGGAGGCGACTTCTTAAGCACCGGATCCTTGTTTGCTTTCCAGGATGGGCAGTGAGCCGGGATGGCGACAGAGCAACTGGGAAATAATTACAAAACACGTATCTGGAAGGAGGATGAGGAAGTGAAATCAGACGGCTCCACCGCCCTACGAGAACAGGGGGAAAAAAAAAGAAAAAAATACAAATCCCCGAGCAGATGGTGAGTGTAAACACACCGGAACGGAGCTGACTTGCTCCCGGGGAGGCTCGGACTTCCACCCCCCCCGTTTCTCACCCGAGAAGGCCGAGGAAGCTGCTTCACCCCGCCCGCCCCCGCCCTGGCCCTGAGCCCACCGGGGTGCGGGCCCTCCGACCCCCGCCTCACCGCTCCCGCCGGGCAGGGGGCAAGGGGTGGCAGGAGGAGGGAGGGAGGGAGGGCTGAAGGGACAGTCTCAAACCCTCCCCTTCCCCCCCGCGACACGCGTGCACACCTCAGGCCACGCATACGGACACACACGCAGTGACAGAGTCCGCCCCGCATCGCCCCGCACCGGCACAGGCGCGGAAGCACCGCCCCGTTCCTCCCCCGTCCCCCGCCTCCCTCCTTCCCTCCCCGCACGCCGCCGATCCGCCCGCCGCGCACACACACACACACTCGCCCGGACGCAGCATGACTGGCTGACTGACGGACGGACGGACAGACCGACCGAGGGACCACATCTTCGGACGGATTATTCCCCCTGCGCCGCGGGGACGCAGGGAAGCATCCAGCCCCACAGCCTGCGGGGCGGTGGCGGCACCGCAGGGGCCCAGGCGGCTCCCCAGCCCCCGCCGGTGGACGGCGAGCGCCCCGGGCGCTGGAGGAGCCCCCCCAGGTAACGCGTCCCCCTTGGGATGAGGGTAAGGGGGGGGTGTAAAGGGAAGCCTGGGCCAGGCCGCGGGGAGCCGCCGGCTTCCCGGAGTGCGGGAGCCCCCGGGGAGGTTTGCGGGAGTGGGTTGGGGAAGGGGGGGGTGGGTGCGTGGCAGCGGGTGGCCTGCCAGGTGCTGAGGTGATGCGGGAGGGTGTCAGCCCCGGGGAGCAGGCGGCTTCCCCCCCTCCCCTTCTCCCGGCCTCGCCTTCCCCGCCGGCGGGGCGGCGGCTCCCGGGCGCTCTGCGCCGACCCGAGGCTGCGGCGGTGTGGGTTGGAGCTCGGGGCTGCCGGTGCCGCAGCTCCGCGATGATCCCCGGGAACCGCGCTCCAGGAGCGGCGGGGATTAGCGGGGGAGGAGGTGGTGGCGGGGGAAGGTGGTGGCACCGGCGTCTTTGTAGTGGGGCGGGCAAGGGGCTGGGCGCCCGCAGGTGTCACCCGGGGGCCGGCCCAGCCCGGGGCAGAGGCAGCGCTGGCGGGGCCGCTGTGCCGGAGGGGGGGGGGCCCGGGGCCGTCGTGGAGCCCGGCGGGCCCGGCCTGCGATGAAGCTCAGCGGGGGCAGCCGGTGCCGTGCGGTTGTACCTCTGCGAGAGGTGAACGGCGGGAAAGATCGGGTCCCTTTTTTGTTTGTATTGCCGTTTTTCTCTCTCCTTTTTTTTTTTATTTTTTATTTTTTTTTTCCTTCCCTTTTCCTCTCGGTGTTGAGAAACAATCTGTAATTAACCTTGGGGATGACAGGGAGGAGTCGTTTGGGGAATGTGAATGGGTAACGCCAGGGCACGGCTGGTCGTGTGTGGTGGCCTTTGAGGTGAGGTTTGGAAGCAGGAGCTGGAGAATGCTGCCTGCGATTTCCAAAAAGGCATGGCATGCTGAAGAGAGGGAGAGGATTGTGATGGTAGTGCTTATTATGGAAGAAGTTTGTGCAAATCTCATGTTTCCCCTAGACAGTTTTTGTGTTGGTTTTTCTAGTTAGGTTATCTTTTGCTTTTGGCAAGGAAAAGAAAGTTATTGCAAGCTGTCTTGCAAAGGAGCAGGGTGGTTCTGCTTTTCCACTGGGAAGGGACCACTCCATGGCTTTGTGTCTCTTTCACTATCAGATTGACAACAGTAAGCATCTTGGCATAGAGAGAAACTGCAGTACGCTTTATTTTCTTACACACCTTTATAGTTGAATGTAACTAGAAAGGAGACTCAGAATCTCCTCTTATCCTTTTCTATGCCAGATGTGTTTTTTCTGTCTGGTATATATCGCACTTGAAGTGTTAAACTCTCAGGGGGCATGGAGATGGGGATGTGAGGCAAGGTCTACTAGTTACTTCAAACAATTCTCCTTGCTCCTACTTAAGAAGGAGAGAAAGAAACATGTTGTAAAAGCAGCTGAGGAATATATAAAAGTGAAATATTAATGAACTGAAAAAGCTCCGATAGCAAAGATGTTGTGCCTAATCATTCAGGACTTATCTTGTCCTCTTCACAACTCCTCATTGGATGTGTCTCTGTAGTACTGATGCAATTGGTATAAAGGACAGCAGTTTTTGTATTTATGTAGCTAACAGGAGTAATAGGAATGCATAATATTTTTTTTGCATTAGTGATCATCATCTCTGCAGTGGCTTGCTTTAGCCACAACTTTTGAAGCTGCTTTAAGGACAGACAATTGTTGCAGAAGCAGTAAAAAATATTTCAAGAATGTTTTCTTAGAAATGGAGATGGGAAGGGATATCTCAGTCCTGGAATAGGCCAGAGGAACAACTAGCTTGAGAAAATCTTTTTAGGGACATCATAATGTTTCTCTTTAACTTGAAGCTATTATTTGTCTCTGGCATCCCAAATGAAGAATGACATCCCCCCAGCTAGGCAGCACTGTCTCAGGAAAAGGCAATACATAGCTTTCCAAGGGCTGCTGAAAGTATGTCATGTACACAAGGGATATTTTCTGAAAAAATGGGGTTCCTTCACTCCCTGAAGTCCAGGGTGCAATGGTCCCTTTAGTTTGAAGAACTTCCCCAGTTTGGCTGGGAGGGATACAAAGTGGAGCAGCTTCCTGTGGCAGTTCAGTGGGGTAATTTAGTTGAGTGGAAAAGTTGTCTGTCAGTCCCGTGGGTGAATTTTTGTAGTGCTGGTTGTAGTCTCTGGCAGGACATTTTGGAATAGCTGGTGCATGAGTAAGGCCTGAGCAAAGCTTGGTGCAGGTCTGAGTAGGGGGATAGACACGGAGAGCTGTACCAGAAGGAGGACCTGGAGCAGCACGCAGGTAATGTACCACATCTGGGTTAGAAGAGAGAATATTTAGTATTCTGTTAGTCACAGAAGATGCTGAAAAAGCATTTTGTATCCCCAGGTCTAAGCATAGAGTAGTATGAGAGCAGAGTCTCATGCTGCTGTGTAAGCTGGATGTGTGTGGTTGAACTCCTTCCTCATTCAGGCCTAATGCCTTCACATAAGGCTTTGTAGTCAATATCTGGACACTGAACAACTTCAATTTGTCACTAGATTGAATGTTTCATAAATTGCAAGCAAGCTGCAGAGATGTTGCTCCTACTCTTCCATGAAGGGTTGTGAAAGATACTTTGTTGGAGCAATCCCACTTGGAGTAGCTGGAAGGTCAGAATTGCGTAAGGTCAATGTGTTGGGTTTTGTGTTGTGAATGGCATGGATGTAAGTAGCTGAGAAAAGTATTTGGTCAAAAGAAACTTATTGTAGATTTTGAAAAGTGTAAAAATCTGCACATTCTGAAGACATAACAATTTAATAGAGTTGAAGTTTCTGGATTGTGTTCGCTGTACTTCTGGAAGTGTTCCAATGTAAGGAAGCTGTGTATTTACCAAGTCTTTGGAGGCAAGGTAGGAAGTAAAAGCTACACAGTTGTTTTTCCTCTGTTGGTTAATACAAGTAATGCATGAAATAGATGAAATTTGTATGTCAATGAAAGTATTAATGAAAAAGGCATTTGATAGACACTTCAAGTCAAATATCTATGATTAAATTACTCAGCAGTGCATATTTTATTTTTGGAATAACTGCTAGCTGGTTAGGGGGAAGAACTGAACTATATCCTCTATCTTATAGAAGTTACTGCTTATTACAAGATTCAGTACCTCAGGTCTTTCTCTTGTGAGTAGTTCTGCTGCAACGTGAGAGGCTTGTCTAGGAGAGGAGGAAGAGATAAAATATGTACACAAATAATGGCAAGTAGGGCCTGGGTGTGCTTTTGGAGACATAATTAGGACGCTTTGTCAGGTTTGTTCTCCTTATTGCCTTTATTTGTCTTACCTTGATGAAGTAAATGTACTTTTATATTAGACTTTATCTAGCAAATGTATGGGCTATTCAAGGTGACATATTAAATACAAAACTTGTAAGCACTTAAAATATCTAGTGTGATTTGTGCTTGGAACATTTGATGCATATTCCTATGCTTCAGCAAGAGCCTATAACTTTGAGGAAGATGCAGCCATGTATTTACGTGCAGTTGTATTAAGCCTGTGCAGCTGTTTCCTGGTGGAACATGTGGTTATTTGTATTTAACTGCTTTTTGCTTCGTTCCTACTGCACAATGTGACAGTGTTTTACTTCGGTAGTATAAGCATGCACATTCTGTGACTGAAGGCTGTAGTATCATTTCTCTGTTGAATGGCAACAAAATGTTAATGTTTACTACACAGGCTACTGCTTTTACCTGAAGTGTGGTCAGTGCTCTACAGGATAGTTTTCCTATAGTAAAATACGATCATTGTGTAAACAAGCAACCACAAGCAAGCAGTAAGTGAATACAGAAAGATCCTGAATTTGTAAATAGAAATTTTTAAAACTTGCACTGTAATCTGTTGTGTGTTTAACAATCTGTACAAAAACTATTAAAAAAAAAAAAACCCAAACAAACCAAAACCCAAACACCCAAATAAACTATGGAGCTATTATAAGATCTGAATGACAGTGTTTTTATCTAAGTAGTGTAATAACCTTATTTTAAGAGATGTTCCAGACACTACATACCCAGACGTTCTAAACTGACTAAACTGACAGGTACTATTTTTTTCTATGGTTATTGCTATGGAAGCCTCTGTGAGTTTTGAGGTATGAATATGTAATTATTTTTCTTCATAGGTAGGAAATCAAGCAGTGATTGTCATCAAGTCACACAGATGATTTGTGATAGAGTTGAACTGGCATATGCATCCCAGGTCCCAATGTCTTATTTTAACTGTATTTGGAGAGTGTGTGGTGGGTTGTTTTTTTTTGTTGTTGTTTTTCTGGTTTTTTTTTAATATATTATTTGGCATAGATCTATAAGGTTCTTACAGATCCAGTTGCAAGATTTGGGTGTTAGGCAACTTTTTCTCTATAAAGACTGAGTACTATTGGTTATGTTTTTCCATCTAGAAGAAACAATTTTTTCCTGGATTTTGGTTTGGTTTGTAAGTTTGAGAGAAAGCAGTTCAGCACTCCTAGAATGTAATGATGCTTTTACATTATTTAAGGAAATGCCACTTAATTTTTTATAATGCTCTAGCATATCAGGAATTTGAGATCTGGCTCAGCCAGTAATGCTTCTGAGGGGCACACCTGCCTTCCAGTTCAAAGGACTAGTGTGGCTGGCTGGTAGGATGCTTTAAAAAAATACTCTTTCCCTACACGTTTTGGTAGTGCAAATCATTGCTTCTGAAAATATTGATTCTAGTGTATTTTCAAGTCTGTTTTTCTTCTTTTATTCTTCCTTACGGGCCTCTTTTCTGCTCCTTTGATGTGTCATCTTGAGGTGATATCTTCAAATGTTTTAATGTGAAGATAGCAGCTCTCAAATGATTAATTGCTTTTTGTATAATACAATGAGATTTAGATTTCGGTGAGAGTACAGAAGTATTCTACAAGTTCCTCATCTGGATGTCGCTTCTAACATAGTCTTGTCATTTGAAGCAGAATCTGTGTAAATTGCATCTGTGCAAACGTCACTTTCCAGTGATGTTAACCTGTTATTATTAGCCATGCCAGCAAAATCTCAGGTCCTGACTAAGACAAAGTCACCTGGTACAGCCAGAACCTGGTAGGAGGGATGTACTATGCTAAGGTGATAATGCAGCTTTTCTCCCCTATGAAAGTAACTGATCACACCAGCATTTTGTATGTGCTTTGTATTTTGTTCTATGTACTAGGTAGTAGCTCCAAATTCTTTGGTGGAGCTGCATAAAACATGCATGTGGAGTAGATGAGGAAGAAATAAAAGGAATATTGGCAGATTTCTTTGTCAGCTCTTAAGACCTGATGCTACAAATGGCAGATCTAAGGATCTGCCAGTCTTTATCTTATAGCTAGTAAACTCTGGGGCATCTGCTGAGATAGAGGAAGAAAAAGGCAGAGAGAAGAGTTGGTGGGGAATAAAAGAAAAATCATCTGTTCTCCCAGCTCAGTTCCTTTGTTCTACTCTGTCACAAAAAGGCTGTTAGAAGAAGTTCAGGGATTAGTCCCATTATTTGCAAGCCCTCACATTAGCATCCTGATCCAATGTGGGTTTGGTGGCTGACTGTCTGTGGCAGGGTCTCAGCAAATTTCACACCAGTTTTTAGTACTTGCTCGTGGCCCTTAACAAGGGAGTAATGTACAGTTGCCTGTTAATGATAGGTTTTGTTATAGATGAGACTTTTAAGAGGCAGAAATCAGAACTAGAAGCTACAAGACTGTTTTAGACAATCAGATCAGCAGCTCAGCTACACTTGTATACATTTTTGGTACACAGAAAAGTCTGAACTCTTCATTTAGTGTTCATCATGAGCTAAGAGCATGCAAACAGCCACCTTACGTGGCATAGCTAAAGGCCTAATAACTTGATTATGCTCCTGATCTTTGTCAAGAGACATATCATTTATACTTACAATAGTTTCAAATTAAGAGTGTTAGCAGACGAAGACTTGGGGATTAGTAAGACTTGACTGAAGTTTTCAGCTAACCCATCCTGTGAGTTGCTTGCAGGCATATATAATATTCCCTAGACAACATAGAGATCAATTTTCTGGAGTAAATACTGCATACATACATAGACATAATACAAATAGTCTTTGTGAAATCAGGAGGTATGCTGTGGTGCCTTCAGTTGAAAGCTACTCTCTGTTCAAGGGGTGTAATTTGTGAATTTGTGGTTCAGAGAAAAGGATTTCTTTAATTTACTTGCTCAAGTACAGTAAAATTCTGGCATTTAAAAATGTACTCTCAGATCTCTAAATACTTAATTTATGGGGTGGGGTGGGGAAGAGAGCAAATAACAAAACAAAAAATACTACTCATCTTGCTTTTAAGGAGTTTAATATGTTATGGGCAAGATATTTCTGAAAGCTGTGTATTAACAATACACAAGGTAATGTAACCTTAGTTTAGGAGGGCCTCAGGATAATACCATTTATTGAAGAAAGTAAACAAGAAGTTACAACTGTAAAAGGCTGTGAGAATTTCAGCGTTTATGTCTATTTTCTCATGGTTTCATATCAATTTGATTGAGATCCTATATAGTGTAGCTATTTTATTATGATTCTATATGCTTTGAAAATAGTTAAGGGGAAGAAAGTATATCTAAAGGAAGCAATTCTCTACTCACATTAATGTTTTTTTTTTCCTTATAGTGTACAATTGCCCAGGACAATGCATGGGACTTCCAAAATGCTGAAGTTGAACATCAGAGAAATTGTAAAACACTTACACAGCACTATATCTTATGCAGCATTTTCTAAATATAGACTAAGTCCTTGCTGTAAAGAGTTTGTATAGATAAAATAAAACAAGACTTGACATGACACAGAACAGCTTGAGAGAGGCAGGAGAGCTATTGGTGAGGAACTAAAGAACTGTTTCAAGTCAAGGGTTTGAGGAGGGCTTGAAAGGACAGTGAAGATGGCCCACCCCCCAGTTAAAAAAAAGAAAAAAGACACAGGAGTTGGTGCTTCATTTTTTGCCAAGGTTTTTGTTCATGGTTTTTAGAAACCACTATTTCTTTCTAATTTAGATAGTAAAAGCCAATGGCTGAATTAAAGATAGGCAGGCAGGCAGGCAGTAGCTTTTGAATTACCTCAGCACCTCTCCCTTGGCATATTGTTGATCTCTATTTTTCTTGAAGGTGTTTTTCTGTCCTGGAAGTTGATAAAGGAGTTTGTGAACCTTTGGTGAACTGTGTTGCTCAGAGAATAGTTGAAAATACAGTAGAGTGAAATAACTTACCCTGATTTTCTATGGAATCAGTATTTGCTGTCCTACTGTCCTGGTGTATTGTTTGTATATTAATCTGCACCAGATATTTTTGAACCTGTTGGCTGCTATTGAGAAAATAACAGAAGTCTTAAAGTTTTAAGTTTTGTGAAATCAGAGGAGAGAGAGGGAGGGACTCATGTAAGTTCTCTGGCTGAGAGAAAAGCTGCTTCTTGAGCTCATTCTACAATGAGTTCAAAGAGTCAACGTAGGAGAGGAGTTCTGTGTGTGTGTCTTGACTGTTGGGAGCTTCTTCAATGTTAAAATGAATTAGCCACAACATGAAAATCTGCAGGTAACTAAGCATCTGGTACTCATAATGATATGTGAGAAAAAAAAAAAAAAAAGCCTGAGTGGTAGGGTGGAGCTCTCATTCAGGGCTTTGAACTGACGCTTGCCTAATGAGAATTGATTTGTTTAAGGCAGTATGCTGTATCCATTTACATCACCTGAAGATTTGTCTTTCTTTTTCTTTTTGATACTTACCTACCTGCAATCCTCAGGAAAGCATGTTGCAGAGGTAGAGCTTTAGTTAAACTCAGCTGTTGACTGAAAAGGTAACAGGTATTGTGTTTTAAGTTAGGCTGTTTTCATTGATATGCAGCAAACCTGTCAGAAGAAGCAAAGGGGGCCAGACTCGACTTCTTTTTGTTGTGTGGTGTCAGAAAAAGATGGGGAAAGCCCAAGTAAAATGTATTGTCAAGAAAAGGTGCAAACTCCTTAGGTGTGTTCTGAATGGATTCACCTAACTGGAAGAGCAGAAGACAGTGAGCTGTGCATTGGGCTGGCTGTAGTGTGGGTGACTGGAGGAAAGATACCAGTTAGAGATACCCAGCTGAAAATGGGAATCTAGTGAGCTATGCTCTGCTGCCATGCAACATCTCTATGCTACCTCTAGTTTAAGAAGGTATATTAAGTGTAGAAAAGCAGGAGGAAACACAGAGCAGATGTTTTTCTGTGCAGTAGCAAAATGTTTACCAATTAGTAGTGAATACAAATTCCAAATATTTGTATTCAAATGGTGTTTGAATCCTACCAAAGTGCTTGAAGTGTTTCTTTGCTCTAGTAGAAAATGAGCTTAGAAATAAAGTAAGGGAGTATTTGTGTCAAAAGAAACTTAACTTACATTCTATTTGTCTGTTTCAGTACTTCAGTCTTTATGCTGAGATTTAGTAAAAGTTACATTTCTGAACCGTAGCTGATCACAATTTCTGGGGGAGAAAATACAGAATAAATGTGATAGAGAATGACTGAGAAAAATAATACGTTGTGAGTGTACAGTAACAAACAGCAAAAACCTCTTGTGGTTATTTATTTTGGAAAAGAGTTTGGGCAGGGCACTACGGTGATTATACATAAACCTGTTCTTGCTCTGTCAGACAGGTGTGTTCCTGTAAAACCATTTTCTGAGCTTGTGTGCAGCCAATGCACCTGCTTATTGGAATGAAATTCAGCTGAGATAAACTGGTATGCAGGGTATAAGAAAGTGACTCAAGGGTGAAGCATCCTTTTTAAGCTGGGATTCTTGCTTTGGCACTGCAATAGTTTTGCCTTTCTTCACGGTAGTTGCTCTTCAGTCACTGTTTGTTGGGCTTCAGTTGTGATCTGCTTTCTGTATATGTGTATTGGACCTTTTGTAATTTATCAATTACAAATGATTGTTACTCAGGAAAGCTGTTTCATGGGCTACTTTATTATCATGAATCCCACAGACCTATAACACTTAGGGGTTTACCAGAGGGATTTAATGAACCCTGTGACAATAGAAACAATTACAAGGGTGGTGGAAAGAATCCTTGAATATATTATTTTTATTTCCCTAGAGTCAATCTTCATATCAAAGTAAATTAGCCAGAATACACTGCTTAGATATCTTCTGGATTCCCAAGTCAAAAGCTATTATGAACAAAATGTAATTCTCTTTATTCCCTATGCTACAATTCTTAGACAAAATATGCTTCTATTGAAGTCAATATAACTGAATGAAGTAGTATTCTATGTACATTGATGGTGCTAGGGGAAAGATGCCAATCACTGTGATATGTATAGGCAAAATTATTAGGAGAATTTTTACTATGAATTTTGTATTTTCTGTGTTAACTAGATTTTCCCCATTTGTTAAGCAAGGCATGAAAAATGAACAGGTGCTTTTCTGGTAATGATTGCTAGGTCCTAGCCTGCCATATCATCCTGTGAAGATTTTTCTAAAGGATCCAGTGTTTTGTCACGAATCTCGTTTTAAAAATCAATTGAAGACCCATGGAGACGTGTGCTGTGCTAGAATGGGCTGTTTGCATGGCTCACTTTGTCTGTTTAACACCCTGATGGTTTTCCTACTGAATGGCATTTACTGGAGAGGTCAGATTTGATGGAAATTGGAATGATATCCTAGCTGGAAATGGAACAATATATTTCTTGCTTGTATGTCCAGGAATATATGCATACAGAGATGAATTTCAGTGTAATCCTCAAACTGTTTGCTGTGTTGTGCTAATCTCTACTGCTACATCTGATTACTAAAGAAAAAAAGCCACCAGTAGGTTTTAAAAGTTTCTGCCATCTGTGCTGGTGCTTACCCTTAGTTCACTGTAAGATTGCATTGTGAGCAGCTTGAGAAGCTCCCCATGTATTACAGCCTTTTGTGCTGGTGTTCCCTTCTGTCTCCCTTTTGGGCTCTGCCTGTTCAGATAGAGCTGAATGTGGGTCCTCTGTCTCACCAGAACAATGCTGGATCCTCACATCCTTTGCTTTAGTTCTCAGCCTTGCAGCTCTGCCTGTGGGACCTTCCTTTTATACTGTATCTGAAATAACATCTTGTGCAGCAAAGTTTTCACAATGAAAAGGTCTCCCAGGTCTATTCCAGCAAGGGGAACTGTCCTTTCCAGCTCTTGGTGCACGTGGGCTGGTTTTATCCTGCTTGCCTTGTGAACTGTCTCTCCAAATCACAACCACAGAAATGACTGTACCCTTCAGCTGGCTTTCTGGATTGTGCTCATCCCTTATCCTCATCTGACACTTCTCTGTTTCTGTTTGTTGGGGATGTCTTGCTAGGTTTGAAACCCCAGGAGGAGGGGGATGGGATAGACTTCTAGGAAGACAATAGCTTGCTGGCAGCTCCTGGTCTACTTTATGGTGTTTATGAGTTAGTGTAGTTGAAAGGAATATGATTACTTGTGATTGCTGTGGAGGAACAGGATGTCTTTTAAGAGCTGAGTAAGGCCCACAGTTCACAACAATGTTTTCCATGCTGAAGCACCTCATTCATCTAAATCACATTTAGTCAATGTCCTGAATATAATAAACAATATGTCATTAAAGCTAGTCATGGCCTCCATGGGCTTTTGAGAAAATACTATCATTACTGAAAAGCTGGGTTAATCTCTCTCTAAATCCATAAGTAATTCAGGCTGTTACTGTGGTTTCAGCACTCTTCCCTAGAAAGCACAGACCAGTCGAATCATGGAGATCAAGAAAATAATCTACACATATAAAATCTGAGAACTAATCCCCGTATTTCAAATATTCAATGAATAATTTATTTCAAATATTTTAAATCTTTGAAATATTTAAAGTGTCTTTAAAGTGTCATTTCAGCGAGCCTTGCTCCTTTGGATTTTTCTTTCTAAGTTTTTTGGTTCATGATAGAGGTTTCAGGTATGCTGCTATTGCCCCCCCTTGGGCTGTACTGAAACTAAGTATTGAAGACAAAAAATTGGTGGTGTTATTGCTTGGGTATAGTTAGACATAGATGCTTAAAAGGCTTTAAATTTCATGCTGGAAATCCCTTAAAATAAAGTTGTGGGTTTGAAAGGGAAGGTTGTATGTCATTTGAATTATTCACACAACTTGATGGAAGGAATAAGCCCTGTAAGAAAATGTAGTTATCAAGTTTTAAAGATTTTTGGTTTAAAGGAGTTTTCCTCCGCAATGTATATGTTCTCTAGATCAGCTGTGATGTGAAAAATACAGAGAAAAATAACTAGTAAGTTGTTTTGCTTGCTGAAAATCTATTATCTGTGTTTATTGATTGTTATTGACTTGGATAAATGAAATCAGATGGAGCTAGTTTTTAAAAAAATAGTCTTTTCTAACATGTTTATGCAAAGGGTAGGTGAACTTGGAGTTTTGTGCCACAGTGTGTGTTGAAGGTTGTAAGTCTGTATGTTTTTAAGGGAATGCAGGACAAGCTGGAACTGATATTCAGTGAGTGTTATCAAGTATGCAGAAATTCTGATATGAAAATGGTAGGGCACGGGAGGAATATCTGGTGTGGGGGAATATCTTATGTTTTTCCTGAGCATAAGATTTTGGCCATTCCTGAGGTAGGTGTTTGGGCTGGCTGCGTTTCAGGAATGGCAGTGCCAGATCAAAGTTCTGCATTCACAAAGCATCCTCAAATTAGACGTGTTTACAATTGTGGATACTAAGAAAAGAACTGAAAGTTGTCATGAGAGCTAGTTATGTCCACAGTGCCTAAGATAATGCAAATTGCATGAGCTGACAGTCTTAGTCTGTGAGCTAAGGGAATGCTGCTGGTGATCTTTTTGTTTTTTGAACTTTGATAATCCACTGCCCCAGGTGGCCAAACAAGGGAGATTTTGTTTTCTATGTATCAAATGATGGAAAAGCTTTCTTGGCAGCTGAATTAATTTCAGATTCTGTAACATGACTTCAGATTAACATTAGATTTCTCACTGCGAATTGGTATTTAGCCTCTCAGCTCTGTTCCTAGGAAGAAAAAAAATCCTTTCTCTGAGGTACTTGTGTTTTAGACCCGAGCTCCCCTACTTTCATACATAGCGTATCTGTCACAGTTTGACCCATGAACAGGTAACAATATGGAAGGTGCTGTGGCCACAACTAGCATCACTTCTTTTCAAAAAACAGGTCTTAAACTTTCAGAATATAGGTGAACAAAAGGGTTGTTAGTTTATCCATTATCCATGGAATTCAGTTTCAATGAATGATCTGTATTGTGTAGTAAGATGAACTCGCTTGTACACTGTTCATTTTAATAAGCTAAAAGAAGCATCACATGAATAGCAAGCAAAAATATAGGTCACCTTTAAACTTCATTAGAAAAAGATAGTGACTTGCTGAAGTAGTGGATAACCAATCCCAGTTTCACACAGGGGATGGGGCTACCCTATGTCTGCACAAGGGTGTACTGAGCAAAAATAAAGGATGTGGCTTTCCTGCTGTATATTTTGTTAGTGAGACTGCTTGCTGGAATGAGTCATTTTGGTGTCATATATTGAAAAATATGACATCTTCTTGTGGAGGGTTTAAAGAAAATGAGGGAAGCATATTCAATAATCAGAAAATGTTTTACCCCGCAGGGTTAAATCTTGTATCAGCTTATAGTTAAGAGGAGGGAAAAAAAGGAGGAACTTGATAAATAGAAATGTGGAAATGCAAGTGCAGTTAACAGGAAGCTTCTTGAAACAGTGTGGTATTTAGATGTAGTTTAGTAGTTGGAATTACAAGAACACTTGCTATAAAGCCCATGGTCTGAATATGAAGCAATTTTTATAGACTCTTATACAGGAGGTCTGAAGTGATGCTCATCTCAGCTGCTCCATCCCTAAAAATCTGAAAATAATGGGGTTATTTCTGGGATGCACATTATCACACAGTGAATTTTATTTTAAGATTCTGTGATAAGTGGTTTTAAAAAGTGATGATTTTAATAAAGTCTGCAGTCAAGGTATCTTCCGATTAACACTAAAATGTTTTTAATATGGAAGCATTTTTCGCTGCTCATGCTGATTTACTCTGTTCATGATGTATTTTTTATAGCTTAGAGTAGTAAAATGATCTAGCCTCTTCCATCTTCATATTCTTGTGCACTAAGACAGACTTAATAAGAAAGCTGTTGGAGAGAGGTTAATTAATTTAATTGGTTTCAGTGGGAGTTAAAAAAATAAATATAGATCCAGTTCATTTTCTCACAGAAGTCTGTTTTCTATAAGCCTGTATATTGCATTAAATTCGGCTTAAAATCTGTTTAAAGTAACTTCTTTTGATATAGCCTGAGGGCTAGGATGGCTCAACTTTTGGGGGGCGAAAGAGGAATCCAGGAGCAGGGAAGAGCCCTTGCAGAAGTGACTTCTGTGCTGTATGCCAGACTGTTCAGGAGGAGGTGTTGAGCTGCTAGGTCTGTGATCACTGCTTGAGCAGCTCTTCTCTGTCTCCTCCAGGTGATGGCCCTGCTGGGAGTCTCCTCTCTGCCTGGTATGGCCCACAGGCAGTCCTCTTGGTGGTCCACATGGCTAGCCAGTGTTCATAGCTCTCATTGGAGGTTCCTCCTGCTAGCACGAGTGGGTTTTCTAAAAGCTTGCAAATCTGTTCAGCAAATCTACACTTAAAGTCTTTTTTTCTTGAAAATACTGAACAAAGAAGATACAGCTTATTTATTTATTTATTTTTAATTTTTTTTTTTTTAAGTTAGAAATTGGGGGATTATAGATTTTGCTTACCATCCCCAGCTATGACTGAGCTACTTTCCATGTTTTCTGCTGGCCTTTTGCATTTTACATCTGTGGGTACATGCATTTACAGTCCCTCCCTATCCTACATTAGCAGTCTGTGCCAGGAGGAGCCCACAGAGACTGTGGCTTAACTCTGCTTAGGCTTTGCTGTACAAGCCTGTTGTCAGACAAAGCTTCACATGAAATTCACATTTTCATTATGAAAACGTGCATCTAATTTGTTCTTTCAGCTAACTGAAATGAGAGATGGGTGGCATCTGTTTAATAAAGTCCATCATCGTCTGGAGATTAAAGGGGGAAATATTTATACTTTCCTGGATCTCAGTGTATTGGCTTCATATTTCTATAGGGGTTCAGTGCTGACCTGAAGTTTTATAAGACACTTCATATCTTTGGTACGTGGCTTGAAACTATTATGAGTGCATTTCCATATTGACATTTTCTTGGGCTCTAGTGTATATATAAATATCTTATCCATAAATTTGAACCCACAGAATGTGGAAGCAAGCTTTACCAGTCCTTTGTCTGAGCTGCCCAGTACAAAGACCCTAATTTAACCAGATTTCTCTCATTTATTTCCACTGTGATTCTTTCTTACTTTAAAATAATTAGTATTTTTTGGAATTTAGTGTACTTTTTTTCTTTCTTTTTTGAAAATGGTACTTCTGCAAAGAAATCTTTATGCCAAGAGTGATATTCAATCACATCAGCATTTCAAGAGGAAAACAAACTGAAAAGGTTCATAGGTAGTTGAGGGGTACCATATGTTTTCCACCACTTCTTTGCAGCTGGATTCTTCAGAAGATTGTTGTGGTGGCATTTTGTGGGGTGACATGTATGGAGGACATATGGCATGTTTCTTGCCTGCCTATGCACTTCTGATGTTCTTGTGCACAGCACAGGCATAGTGTCTTTTTTTAATATAGGTTTTGTATGTGTGTATGTATATAGATAAATAAAACCCTTCATTTTATACTAAAGTATCATAGAGTAGGGTCATAAGGCATAATTAGGCAAGCTATGATTAAAGTACTACTGAGTTGTGTGGTTTAGGATGGTGCATTATTTCCTTTTGGACTGATGCCATTTCTTTCATGTGGTTTCCATGTCTGCAGTTTCTTGTTCTTCAAAATATGATTAAAGATTCAGCAGACATGCACAGATACTGACGCAGTGGGAAGTTCAACATTTTAACAACTTTGAGGAATATATTCCCCTCACCCCCCTCGTGTTTATTTCTGTATTAAAAACGCTATTTAATACTTAATCACATGAAAATCTTTGCTAGTGGAATAGAAAAAATAGAAACCACGGAATTCAGCATATGTGGTGAAGTTGAACCTTAGATATCTAATATATTGCAAGTTAAGGGCATGTTCAAAGGCTGTCTGTGCATCAGCTAAAACTCTTGTTGCACAGGAACAGTCTGTAGAGGGAGCATCGGTTGCTGAGGGTGAGGCTGGCTGTAAGTGTTTTGGTGACCAAACCATTTGGATAGGGATGCTCTGCTTAAAGAACTGTCTGTGTTTCTTCATATGTGGTAGAATTCCTGAACTCCATTGGATCAACTGCCTTAGTACCATGTTCCAGCTTTTGTTTTACTAAAAGATCAGAGGGCTCCTCAGGACGTTTGCCTGCCTGCATCATGAATGGAAACATTCCGTCAGGGAAGTCTGTGGACAATGAGTGGTACAGGTAGAGAGGGAGAGCAGTGAGAGCCTGTGAGGAGGGAATGGAGGAATCTGGTGTGAAGGAAAGAGTGATGTTTTGTATGTATGTGTGCAGGTTGTGTGCAAGGAGCTTGACAGTGTGTTAGAGGATGGGGAACTGCTGACCTTAAATGATGTTCTGGGCCCCTCAGTTCAGGAAGGAGATTGAGGTCCTGGAGCAGGTCCAAAGGAGGGCAACCAGGCTGGTGAAGGGATCCAGCACAAGTCCTGTGAGGAGAGGCTGAGGGAGCTGGGGGTGTTCAGCCTGGAGAAGAGGAGGCTCAGGGGAGACCTCATCGCTCTCTACAACTCCCTGAAAGGAGGCTGGAGCCAGGGGGGGGTTGGGCTCTTTTCCCAGGCAGCTATCAGTAAGACAAGAGGGCATGGGCTTAAGCTCTGTCAGGGGAGATTTAGGTTGGATATTAGGAAAAAATTCTATACAGAGAGGGTGATCAGACATTGGAATGGTCTGCCCAGGGAAGTAGTGGATTCTTCATCCCTGGAGGTTTTTAAGAGGAGACTGGATGTGGCACTCAGTGCCATGGGCTGGGAAGCACAGTGGTAGAAGATTAAGGGTTGAACTTGATGATCTCTGAGGTACCTTCCAACCTGAATGATTCTGCGATTCCTTTTGGAACAGAACAGCTGGGAGGCTGTAGTTGTTTTGGATGACTCTGGTCATCTGGGGATCAGAAGGGGCTTTCAGGGGAAAGGCAGCAGCACCAATGTCAGATGGACAGTCTGACAGTGAATGTTGCTTTGCCTCTCCCTTTCTGTCAAAAATTCTGAGCAAACACAACATACGCTATGTTTGAGTATATGTGCTGTGTACATACTTACATAAGCTTCCATCCTTTTGCATACCTGAATTCTATCATAAGGTGGTTGCTGCTGCCTAGTGAAAATTGGTAAATGTTTTAGTTGAGAGATTTCTGCAGCAGTGATAATAAAAATTGTTTAAATTTATATGATTTCCTTTAAAAATTGATTTTTCCCGTGGACCTGTGGTGTAAGTAAGAGTAAGATGGTTTAAAACTTAAGAACAAATCTTTTCTGCTATGGGAATATATAATACTTTATTAAAAAACAATAGCATATTAGTTTTCAGCTACATTAAAACCTTTTCTATCTCCTTACCATAGCAATAACATTTACATCTTACACAGTGCTTGACCTTTCCAAAAGCACTTTACAAATATTAATTAATTAGTTTTGAGGGCTGAAAAAGCCACCCAGTGCAGAATGTGGGCAGGAGCAGTAAGGACAGCTTGGAGAACAGAGTGAATCTTACTACACCTCATTATTTCCTGTTCCAATGACTATTGTCAGAGGTGGCAGCCTCCTTTCATCCTCCTTTCCTCTTGATAGCTCTTATCTTAAGGAGTCCACCCTGCCTATTTCTTAATGAATGTCTCCTCTGACAATACACCATGAAGTCTTGCCTCCTGTGTACTTAAAGGCCCACTGAGGTTTTCACTGGAAAGCAGCAAATATGCCTGTATTCTCTCAGGCTCAAACTAGGAGTGATTAGGATTTGTGTGGTACCTTCCAAATAGTCATCTCAAGGAGTCTAACTAAGTTGGCATTTCTCTATTTTGCAGATGTATCCAAGATTAAAGCTCAGAGAAGACAGTATGCTGGTCTCCTGGCAAATAATTTCTCTCCTTGAGTGAATAAATGTTTGTCTTAGTATGGAAAGCATAAATGCTTTGAATTATGAAAAAGAACAAAATTACAGGACTTAAGACGTTGAATGTATTTTTCATCCCATGCTTAAGTCAGAGGAAAGGAAAAGCCAGAACATCCATGCATGTCAATTTGGGCTCATAGTAAGGTAGTTCATACATCTGGGAACTTGTGTAGGAAAATGATTGTTACCACTGTTATTTGACTTCATTAGCAGATTGATTACAGTGGCTAAAGAAGCTAATTGAATACCAGCAGCAAAAGAGGTTGTCTCAGATCACACCCATCACCATTGCTGCCTGCACTTAAGTGAACCTTTTTTTTCCAGCAGAGGAACTGCCACAAATCTCTGTTTAAATCTCAGTTTTGTTACCAAGCACATTAAACTCTGTTTCCCCTGAGCTCTTCAGAAGCACTGAAACATTCCTCCCAGTGCTGTGTTTCACTGGTACATCAAAACCAGGACCACTGCTGTTACAGATTTTCCACACCTGTAGCTGCCAATTACAGACATACCATAAGTATGGTGCTCCCTCTGCCTTTGTTAAGGTGTGATTATAATCTGTGTCCTGGGCTTCTGCAGCCCTCTGAGCTTCTGGAGTGGTTGCCTAGACTGCAGGTACCAAGTTTCACTGCACCTTTTTTTTTGTGCATCTTGCCCCACCTTGTCCAAAGAGAACAGCATGTCATTTCCAGAGATCAGAGAATAATTTGGGAATGGGCCTTTAAAGGTCATCAAGTCCAACCCCCCTGCAGTAAGCAGGGACATCCTCAAGTAGATGAGGTTGCTCAGAGCCGTGTTGAACCTCACCTTGAACATCTCCAGGGATGAGGCCTCAACTACCTCCCTGGGCAACCTGTTCCATTTTTCCACTAGCCTCATGGTTAAGAACTTGCTCCTAAAATCCAATCTAAATCTACTCTTCTCTCATTCAAAACCATGGCCCTTTGTCCTATCACTTCAGTCCCTTGCAGACAGTCCCTCTCCAGCCTTCCTCTAGTCCCCCTTCACATACTGGAAGGGCTCCATTAGGTCTCTCCAGAGCCTTCTCTTCTCCAGGCTGTACAACCCCAGCTCCCTCAGTCTGTCCTCACAGGAGAGGTGTTCCAGCTCCCTGATAATTTTTGTGACTCTCCTCTGGACCTGCTCCATCAGGTCCATGTCCTTCCTGTATTGAGGCCTCCAGGGCTGGAAGCAGTATTCTAGATCCCACGGGTGGGCTTGGAGTTGAAAAATTGCATAGGAAAGGGAAGAAAGTGTCAACCAAGGAGGAAAAAGGCAGATGAAATAAGGGAAGAAGATTGATGTTAAAATATGTCTGACATTTTTTTTATCTGGTATTAGGCTTTTGTACTGACATGTCTGCTGCATTGCATTTAAAAATTAAGAAAAAATTGTTGTGCTTTTTATTTAAAGTAAATTTCTTTTAACCTTTGAGAAACAGAAACTGAATTAGCTGATTTTAATACGTGATGACTTCCTGGGAAGTCAAATGGACTCAGCTGAGAATTCTTTTTTTATCATCTTTGCTAGCTAAAAGCAGTCAGTCCAATATGCTATTATCTCTCATTGCTGTCTTTCACTGCACATCTTAGAATTTGGACTTCCTCTTAGGCATCTGCAAAGCAGGAACACAGATATGGCTGAAATCAGTAATTCTATGGCCAGTTTAACCCAGTGACCTGCCTTGCACTGTGAAGAGTGGCAAGGGCTCTAGGAGGACTTGCAGATGTGAGTCCTACATAGGCATTGCTTTTATTCCTTGGCCTTGTGAGATTTGCTAAAGCCCTGAAAGATGCTTTGATGAAACATTTGGATAAGATGTTGGCTTTAAATACTGTGGTCATCAGCAACGCCTTCTCCATAAAACTGAACACACTGGTTTTGATTAATTCCAAATTCTGCCTCTGCAGATGGTATTGGGCCAGGTATCTGCAATCCTTGGTACCCCTCAGGAAATGAAAGCTGAGAGCATAGATGGCTGTGATGTAAAGCATCTGTGAATGTGCTAATATCCCATGAAATTATGAATTTTGATCATTATGCGCAGCATATCAATTACTCTTAACTGGCAGAAGGATATATATATATTTATTAAAAATTAAAATAAGACAACTAGACCCTAACAGCATAATTAGCACAGTGTATCTTCAGTGTTGGTCTGTTTGTGCTCTTACTTCAAGAGTCAGCTAAGAATGGATGAATATTCATTGTTAGAAGCACCTTGTAGCAAAAATTGTAGCCACCTGGAAAACTTATGTATATGCACAGGATAGTTGTAAGTAAATGCACACTTGGTCTTTTGAATTTTATTTTTAGTACACGTATTTGCTTAGTTACGCTCTCTACTTCTTTTCAAACCCTTTGCATTTTTTCTGGTTTTGGCTTTCTCTATGACAGTATATACTAAAGTTCAGGAATTTTGGGGGCTATTAGGACCAAAGCAGCTAATAGATTAATTTTCTATAAAAAGACTGCACCTATATAGGTGTAGTTAAACACACAGTTCCTTACCTCAATATGCAACAATTGCACTTTTGTGTAGGGATACTTGGTTAACATCTTATCTGAATGCTGTATCTGAACTGATAAGTAGTAAAATTCTTTATATATTTAGATTGCTATGTTAATGCATTCATCCTGGTTGTTGCCTTTTTTTTTTTTTTTAGTGACATTCTTAATCATCTGAATACCAGGTCAGCTTTGTTTGTACAATTTTTTAGAAAATTATCAAAGCAGTGTTGTGAACAGCTGTAGCTTTTTCAGAGGTTGAAGCATGTTTTGCAGCCTAGAAAACATATTCCAGAATAAGCAGAATATTAGAGATCTCAAAAACCTTGCCTAATCTATTGCATGTGCAAATGAATCGTAGAATCACAGAATAATTTGGGTTGAAATGGACCTCTGAAGGTCATCTATTCCAATCCCCTTGCAGTAAGCAGGGACATCCTCAACTAGATCAGGTTGCTCAAGTTACACTTTCCAATATTTTAGTAAGCATAATGTCTATCACTGGTTAGTCAGGGATCACTTGAAACAACTCGGGTAGTAAGAAAACTGTTAATTTTGATCTCAAATTTAGGCTACTGTGAACCTGCAGGAACTCTGCCAAGGACAGTAGGATTCTTCTATGTTTGTATCCAAGTAGATGATTATCCAATTAGTTGAGTAAAAGAAAAAGACTAGAAACCATCGGACTGAAAGATGTTTGCTTTCATTAAAGACGTTGAATTCCATGTTCAATAGTAAAAATGAAATGAATATAGAAAGAAGAGTGATTTGTCATGGAAGCATTGAACATAAAGACTGTATACCTAAGTAATTTTTGCAATTCAAGTTGTGGCATGTATTCTCTCAGGAAATGTCACTGCAGACTGTCTGCTGGAGGTCAGAGAGTTAAATATTGGAGCTGGATTCTATCAGGGCCAGATAATTTAATAACCCATTACAGCATTAGTGTGGTTATGCATGCTAAGATAAAGGTTATCATGTTTTGCTCTATAAGCTGATTGCTGTAGGGACCTGTAGTGCCACTTTGTCCCTCTACTCACTTTCTAAAGCATCAGAGCTAGTGGCATTAAAAGGATAAAACAGTTTTCTTACAGTCGAGTTATCTTTGTAAAAAGAAAGGAAGTGGACTTAAAGGTTCAGTGATCTTGGCTCACATCATGAATGTTGCATCACTTCATCTATACCAGTGAGGTGCTTGCAGTACAGAAGAGCAGCATGATGGGGGGGAATAAAGTGCTCTGCCTCATTCCATTGGCAAAATTATAATTAGGGTAAAGTAACAGGAGCAGCTTTGTATGCGTTAGAGAATTTAAAAGTGGATTAGGAGCTCTTAATTTTTATGTCAGTGCAGATGGATACCCTGATAAAGAGAATCTGGTAAGCTTTTGGGAAAAGATGTGTGAAACTGCCATGCTGAGACTATTGTAAGAGCTAATCAGAGCTGAACAGCTTTAATCAGTTTGTTTACTACTGAAATAATTTGCAGAAGGAAACATGGAAAAAGAAATTTAGAAGTGAGTAAAATGCTTCTTGTTTGCCAATTTAGAATGCTTCCTACAATAAAATATGCAGTCAAATAGTGATGTGAAAGAAGAAGGAAGAGTACATGAGCTAGAGTAGTTAACTAGGAAAAAAATCTGCTGCTTGGTGTCTGTTTATTCAGGACTGGCTTCAATTTCAAGTACTTTTACTCTGTTGATTTGGACTTCATGAATGAGGACTGAACAGAAGGTACCCCATTTTTTTGAGGATATTAGCTGATGCTCAAACACACTGATTCAGCAGCTGAATATATGCTGAAATGTATTATACTCTGCTAGCCAGTGTGGGTATATACAAGATTTCATTATATTTAAGTTTTTAACACTAAGAGGGGAGCAGTTAACCTCAAATATAATTAACTTGTCACTCAAAATACTTGTTCTCATAATCTGATTCTCTCTTTATATTACATTGCTACACTCTCCCTACATTTTATTGGAAATTTCCTTTTTTCCTCCTACATTTCCCTAGCTAATTGGAAGGTGAAGGAATATTGGAAGTGCTGAATTATTGTTTGTTGTATATTTTCCTTGTAGCAAAATGAAACATGGCTTTCTTACTAAAGCAAAGCAGAACAATCCAGTACCTCCCCATCTGTGATCTTAGGCCATTTAGAGTTTAACTTTATCCCTCCTTGTATATTTAAATGGAAGATTGTAAGGTGCTTAGGCTGAGATGATTTAGTGTGTACTGTCCCCTGATTTCTGTGGCTTATGGATGGTTTTCTCAACCATTTGATGCAGTGAGGCTACAGGCATCTACTGAACATCACTCACTGTCCTCATCAACAGGTACTGCAGGGAGTCTTGGTGTGTGGGTAAGATAAGCTCCATGCAGTATGGGGAAAAGTGAAGAAAAATGGTTTCATTTTTTATTTGATACAGGATTGTAGAGGGACTTGAGTTTCCCCCCCACCTCCCATTCGTCCATCTTTTCCAGTCCTGTTGTCACAAAAAAGAGTAGTCACAACAGCTTGTGCAGATGCCTCAAGTCTGCCAATAACAGGGATTCTTTCCCCCTTTCTCAACCTCAGTCTGCAGAGCAAAAAACAATCCCCTCATCTAATTGAATATCTTAACTCCTTTTTCATGCTGGAGGTTGCTGTAATTCTCATGTACTGAAATGGGTCTGGTGATCTGTTATGGGACACAGTAAATGAGTCCCTGTGTAGCTATGATTGATCTCTCAGCAGGTATGTAGTTTGTCTGGTGCCAGTGTGCATTGTTCCTGACATTTCACAGAAATCAAGGTCTCAGCAAGGATTTTTACCTAAGTCTTTGAAATTGCAGAGACCTTTTAAAAATGATTGCTTAAATCAGAGGCATAGAAAACAGAAGGATTGCTTAGTTTTAAGTGTGGCTGCATTGGTACTCATCAGTCCTTCAATAAGTCCTTACACTTGTTTTCTCTTTCATTGGTGATAACTTGTTAGAATTTTTAAAATTATTTATTTATTTATTAAGCCTTTACAAATTGAGAGGGCTTACTCCTTATGACTCCTCATAAAAAGAGAAACTGACTGATTCATCCAGGAAGAATAGTGATGCTATTTTAACAGAAGTTTTGCAAAGAGTAAAACACAGATGTATAGTGCTAGATATAACTTCTAAGTATGTATTTTTTGCAGCAGAAACATTTTGTTACTGTTGAAGTTCTGGTACCAATAAATACTACTGATAAGTACTATTGGAAAAATACAAAGTAGAACTGTTAAATGTTGGAAAAGGTGATGGTATGTGCACTTTATTTACACCAGATCTTTGTCAATAAGGAAGAGTCAGTACAATATGTCAGCTCAAGGCTTGTGCAGGAGATACTTATCAGCAGATCATTTGGAATTTAGTGTTACTAAGCTTTCTGTGCAAAAGTCCTTATCCCTTGGAAGTTATACTGATGGCACATGGGCTGTAGAGTTCTTTTCTAAGTTGATCAGAGATTAAAAATACTGCTTGGAAACAGCCTAACATTTGAACAGTAAAAATTGGAATGCTGCAATGCTATAAAAGTTCATTGATAGGAAGGAAGCCTACCTGGCAGTGGCTCACATGATACCTGAATTCAGCCTGAAGGAACTGCCTCTTGTTGAGAAACAAACTGGCTTCTAGAAAATGAGTACAAGTAGTAAAAAGTCTGGCTAGCACGTGCTGGATCAAAATCAGTTGTGATAAATCTTGCAAGTTACAGAAAGGGAGACAGGAACAAGGGCTTGAAAGATTCTGGTTAGCTTGTGCTTCAGATGAAATAACTAAAAAAAAATAAAAAGGGTGTGTGTGTGTGTTAGCAATTTATTTTTTTCTTCCAAAATTATCTGCTGCTGTTATTTAAAATACATACAAACAGAACAAGTGAAAGTGTTGCTTGAAAATTGGCATGAAATTTTTTGGTGTTATTTACACAGAAACAGCCTCTGAGAGGAAGCCTTACAAGTTTCACTAGGGAATTATATTTCCTCCTCTTTGATAATTGTAATGTTGTTAACTAAAATGTTTTGGCTGTAGAAATGTTTTAGTTTAATAGCCTTATTTAAAACGTTTTCCTTTCTTCGTGATTGTGTGGGCAACATAGACAAACTTCCATGCTGTGAGCAATGTTACATTTTGTTATATTTTGGCAATACTAGAATCATGTTGATGCTGTCATCCAGGACAGTGGCAGTGAGTTTGCTGCTGGTGTTTTATTGAACTAAAATCAAGTGTGACTTCAGACAGAAAGTTTATGGGAAAGGGAGCTTCTTCCATCCATGCTGTGTGTTTGAGCTGATGTGAAGTGAGGAATAGGAGCAGCATTTCTGCTGATGAGATATGAGTGTTCACAGCAAAAAAAGTTGTTCTGGGTTACCCGAGGAGAAGGCAGAATTTTATGTGACAACTGCCCTCTTGGTTCACCTCAGAGGGTGAACTGGTCCCAAGAGTTTTTATAGTGTCAGTGCAGAGCTGCATCCCTGCAATAGTGTTCACCTGGCCTGGCCTGGGAAAGGTTACTGAAGTTAAGCATAAATGCACCTTGATTCAGTTATTTCCGTGTAACAAAAAAATTGCTCACTAAACTGAAACAAAACATACTGAAATGTAATCGTCCAATCTTTTTGCTTGAGTGATTTTCATGTGAAATAAGGAATGTTAACAATTAGTCCCAAGTTGATGGTGTTTATGCTATGTGGTGCTCCTGTCACTTGCAGTAGCATATTTTATTGAGCTCCTCATCAAACAGTTGATACTTCCATGCAAAAGGACTCTACCATGGAGAGCAGCAGAATGACCAGGGACAGTTTGGCAGAGATTGGCCATTAAATGGGAAAATATTTAGAAGTCTTTGTAGTTTGTTTAAAACATGGACTTACATCCCTTAATAATCCCATAATGAAAACAATATGAAATATGTAAATCAGAGATACATTCAGTTGACAAGTGTGGCTTGTCAGAAAAAACATAAAATAGAAAAATATTTTAATGAGTTGTAGCTCTTTCCTGGGAATACTTAGGTTTGCAGTAGAGGCAAATAAAATATTTTTAGAATAATTTACATGCTACTAAGCTAGTGAGATTGGACTTTAAGGCAGTCATCCCTTCACAGGATAATACATATACATATCTGAAGATAAAAAGACAGTGTCTGAATGACTGATTGTAGGAGCTGTCCCATTGTCAGAACCACAAATTTACAAAACTGGAGAACTCCAACCAAGCAAACCACTGTCTGACTGAGAATATTGAATTCTCTACAGACTGCATAGGCTCTGGCTTGATTCTGTGCTTCCTTCCAACTTGTGAAATACTTTACATCAAAAAGCTGAAGTGTATAATGCTGGAAAAGGGCAGACAGCAGCTTGGCAGTGACCTTTAGCATCATCAGAGCTGAGAGAAGATCCCTGCAGCTTGGGAATGGGGATTCATTTGGCAATCACAGCTCAGTGAGGCCCCAGGACCTCTTCCAGCTCAGCACAGCCTTTGCTTGGCTTCACTTGGGGTTCAGGCTTGAGCAGTCCTACATGTTCATAAAATCAGCTTTTAAAAGAAGTTTACAAAACTGTCTGAATTGGATTATTTGTGACCTGGTAACACTGGACGTGGCACACTTTTTGAAGCAGTGGCAAAAATATCCTTGGTCTCACTGTGCACCTATGTGTGTTCTAAGACAGCAGAGCTCACAAGTGTCTACAAACTTGGATATTCCTGCTTGAAAGTTGCCTCGAGTCCCCGCTTACCCATTGTTCTGTGCAATTTGTAGAGATATCTGTGTGTGCTTAAGATACTGTGTATATGAACATGGATTACTAGGGGACCATTAAAGCAAGTTGTCACACTCTTTGATTTGTGAGTATCCGTTTGTGATACTACAGACACCAGTCTTGTTTTGGAGGACAGTATGTTACACAGTTCTTTTAAAAAACTTGGTACTGTAAGGTGGTAGATTGGGCCATGAAACAAAGGTATAGGCTTGGGTTCCAGTGAGGTTTTGAAGAATGTTTTGGTAGGATCTGTTATATTAAAAAAAAAATTAAAAAAATATATATATATTAAAAAAATATTTTTTTTTTAAGTTTTCCTTCATCTGTTACTTGAAAATGAGTTATTTTTAGGTGAAAATGAACATATATATATATATTTAATAAAAGTTAGGGCAGTTTAGCAGTCCTTTCTGTCTTTAGATTTAAAACGCTAGTATTTTCTTGAACAGGTATTTTCTGAAAATAATTGCATTTGGACTTTGAGATGCATTGCTCTGAGCAAGTTTAAATGGGAAGTTCCACTTTGTGTCTGTGGAATATTCTCTTCTGTGCATTACTTCCAAAACTGGTCAGTTCATGTAAGATTCAGTTCCACAGAGTGCTCCTGATTTTATGCCAATCTATGATGACAGAACAGGGAGTGACAGAGCTAATTATGGTATCTTGTGCTTACTCATTCAAATACATTTGCATTTCAAGTGTAAAATTCAAGCTGTTGTTAAAGCACGGATGGTCAGAGAGGATGAAAAGTGTGCAAGCTTTTTACTTGTTCTTGCTTAGAAATAGGAGAATTCTGCAAAGCTGGCGTTTTTTCATGTGAGCCTTGTTTTGGGTGAGGTTTTTTTTTGTGCTTTTTTTTTGTTTGGTTTTTTTGTTTGTTTTTTGGGGTTTTTTTGGGTTTGGGGTTTTTTGTTTTTTTTTTGTTGCTTTTTGTTTGTTTGATTTGTTTTTTTGAGTCCCACAATATCTGTATGTTTTCTTGGTGCTTTTAAATTTATAGAACTTCTGATGGTTACTGGAAGGACTGTGTGGTGATTCTCAACCTAATGCCTAGTGTTGTTTTGTTATAGATTAGCTGTTAATAGGAATTTGGAATATGCAGTTTACTGCAGCTGTGGCCTAGTACAGATATTGCTTGCATAGAAAGCTGGTGAATAGCAGATTTAATTAAACCTAATTGGATGGTCATATCCCAGTACTGTGTCTTGAATTTAGCCTGTTTTTACAAGATGTTTAACAAGTCTTTGCTCACTTATGGAAGTTTTTAAATCCTTTTTACACCTCTGCAAGTGCCACGTGAGGCCTTTGAACTCCACTGCAGAGAGAGAAGCTGTGAGATGAATCCACTTACTCCAGGCTTACTCTCTGTGCAGTGCAGGACCAGAGCTTCACAGAGCAATAGCTACTTTCTGATAAAACCTGAATTATACTTGGTGTTGATGGTTGTACCCTGAGGGTGCCTGTCCCCTCTGTGAAGTGTTATATCAGTTCACATCTATAAGCATATGTTGCCAGGACTGAGAATGAGAAAACTCTCAAAATGCAATTGGGAGTGATTTGTAATCCTTTTTCTGGAATCTATTTCTGATTTATTTTTCTCATATTCATTGAGTTTAAAGCTGTGTCTATTAAGTGAAGTTGCCTTTTCCTCAAATGCATTTTCTCAGCTTTTCAGGTTCTTAAGATGAGTGAAAACTGAATGTCACATTGTGACCTTCTCTCTCTGTTTAGTCCTCTAAATCAATCACCAAGATGTATATGTTGTGTCAAATACATATTTAAAATGCAGTCTGAACACAGAGATGTGGTGGTGAAATGGTGCAGAATCAATAAAAATCAGCTACAATTCCTGCTGCTTAGCTGCAGTGTTTCAACACTGAGATAAGAGAAAGCTGGGATCCTGGCTTCTGAGGGGGAGAAATACTACACTGTTAAAGCATCCCCCCTGCAGACATCAGCTTCTGTTAAAGATTCAGTTCATTGCCCTGTAACTCCAAACCTATTCCTTTGCAGGATTTTTCCCCTCCCAAGAAGCATTTCCATCACACAGTGTCAGTTCTGTTTGGTACAGACTGAGGTGTGGGGCTGGTGAAGTTAAGGATACAAATCCAATAACCAGTTGGTGGGAGCACCAGGCTTCTCAAGGATCACTGTATTTTTATTTCACTGAATTGCCTTGATGCATTTGGAAAGCACGTATTTGAAAGCAAGATCCTCCAATTCCCTGTAATATTTTGGTGGGGTTAAGCTGACTCTTGGTTTCCAACTTCCCAAAAAATGCCTTCATGACAATCCCTTGAGTCATGGGGCTTGTAACCCTTCTTCAGAAAGAAGGTGAATGTTAAGTTTAAAGGCCCTGTCACAATACATACAGTTTTTTTTATACCAAGAGGGAGTCTTGGAGGTGGAGAATTGTTCACCTGCTATTTAAAACACTCATTTTAATTCAAAGGCATTCCTAAGCCTTATTTCAATTTTCTCACAACTGGTATCTTCCTGCATTCTCTGTTTAAAGAAAAATGGCTTCAGATGTAATACACTCCTTTTTTCTCAGTCAGAGCTATAAAAAATAGCTTGTAAACAGGACTGTATGTACCAAAAGAAATACAAGAATCTTATCTTTTAATGCAAATCTAGCATGGGTGCCTCTGTGTCTGTGAGGATGTAGCATCCGATATGCCTGTAATAAGCTGCTTCCAGAACCAAATTCTGTCTTTAGTTCAGACAGCTATTTGTTACACTACTGTTGGATTTGGGTATACGTATTTATTTAAGGTCTCATGAACAGCAACCTGTAGTTGGCACCAGTTGCCAGCTTTTCAGTAATCAATATAAAATGAGCTGCTGCTCCCAGTTTCTTTCATTGCCTGGAAGAAAACTTGAGGTGTTTAACATCTCTGTTGGCATCTGCTCTTACTACCCATTTAACAGAAGCATTCTGTCTCAGGAACTTCTTTTCCAGGGCCTATTAGCTGATTATGGTTGGTATTTCAGTATTGTTACTTTGTATTTCACTATTCTATTTGTCAATGAGATTCTTCTGAATATTGAAGCACTTTTACAGAAAGAGCTGGTAGACTTTCTGTAACTATTAGTGTTGGTTTTTGTTTGCTTGTTTATTTGTTTTTCCAAGCAATTTCAGTAAAAGCCCTAAGAGCATAGATCTAGAATAAAAAACAAAACAAAAAAATGTCGAAAAAGAACAGCAAAGCATTTAAGAAATGGTCATACATCCTGGAATTGACATTTTTCTGTCTCTTATTTACTGAAAATATTCTGAAAATAAATATTCAAAACAGTAAGTCGGAACTGATTATCCTTAAAGATTCAGCAAAAGTCTAGGGAAGTTTTATTACAGCAGTGCTGGTAAGATATGAAGAGAAAGATGAGTCCCCAGGATATTTTCCTGCTATTTTTGAAGTATGGCTTGGGAAATATGGAAGCTTTTTACCATACTTCCAGTAATACTATGGTAAAAGCTTCTGTGTTTGAAACAGACCCTTCTTGTGCCATCTGCCTGACATCCTCAGCACGGGCCAAGGAGAAATGAAGCTTTGATGAGAACATGCAGTTTTTCGCTGCCACTTTCTCTGGCAAATCACCCTCAAGAAAATAGCCTTCATTTGTGCTTTAGACCCAGAGCCAGCACATAATTTATCAAATGTATTGGTTACTAAAGTGCAGTGGGAAGTGGGGAAGGAGAGAAGAAATCATGTGAAAAATAGTGAAGGTCTGTGGGTTTTTTTGGTTTTGTTTGGGTTTTTTGTTTGTTTCTGTCATTAAGAACATATATAACAAATTACCTCTTTTCTGTTGTGCGAGGGTGATTGTGTATAAAAACTACCAGGCAACATGTAATGAAGCAGGGTTTTTAAAATCTGTTCTATCTAATGGAAATTTATGTTTCAAGATGTGAAAATGAATGCTATGGACACGTGAAAATTAGAGACTTTTAGAGAATTAGAGACTAATTAGAGAATTAATTTCCCTGAAAGCTTTCCAGGAATTTACATTTTCTATGAAATGATATCCAAACATTCAACAATATCCACTTTTTTTTCCCTTCAAATCCTGGCAGCAGAACAGCTCTGGGTAGTTTTTAATCTCTTCTTGTAGAGGAAACACAAGAAGCAAATCAAAAAAATCAAACCTAGAAGATAAAAATTCTTCCTATTTCATCCCTGAAGGATGGAAGGCTCAGAAGAAGTATCTCAAAGCCTCATACATCAGTTCTTAATACATTATTGGACGGGATAAATACTACTCTATTAAGGTAGCACATGGAGATAATAACCTAAATAGGAAATGATGTGAAAATCTATGAAGACTTTGTCTTCCCCCCCCTTGGAACCGCTCAGTGCTAGGGAGTGTGTAAGGTAAAGTAGGTTAAGATTTGACAGCCACTCATGTTATCATGCTTGATAAGTGCAAGGATTTGTGTATCCTAGGTTTGGCTCATGTTGTATCTGGAATGCAGTTAGTGGTGGGAGGGCAACTTTCCCCTCTGCAGAGAAGTTCAGTTTGCAAACCAGCACTGATGAGCTTGCAAAAAATCTGCTGTAGAATGCACTTGAAGGAGGGAAAAGTCTTTGTGTAGCCTTGCAGTTACAGGAAAGAGGTGGTGGGAGCTGGGCTTCCTGCTCAAATTTGGAAACGTGTGAAGGTTCAAAAGTTATCCCTTGCTCATCTCCCAAAAGACAAAATTTTAGCCTTTTGCTCTGAAAGGAAGGAAAGAATATTTTGTCTGAAACTCTGCGGAAATGGTAGGGTTCCCTTGCACTTACACAGGTGTTTCCTGCATAGAGCACAATATATCCATATATTAGCATATAGTTTTGCATATCTTTGGGCATTCTCTGGAGACAGGTGGGTGAATAATCTTCTCTTAGGCTTCCTGTTGGAGATGTAGTGAGCATCTCTTGAGTCACAGTGCACACTGATTGCTTCTTACACTCATATTACTCATTTTGTTACAAAACCATGCCTCACCACAGAGTGTTAAGATGGACAGGGATGCTTTTTATGAGGGTAGCAAATTAGCAGCTGAATAGTCATCTTTGGAGCTTTTGACAAGCCCTTAATTAAGTCGTTCCCTAGAGGGTGAGGATGAACAAACTGTTTGAGACTCATTTTAAAACTGAACTGAGCAAAATTTTTACAAGACAGTTTGCTGCTTTTTTTTTTTTTTTTTTTTTTTTTTTTTTTTAATTGGCAGTCATTCTTACATGTTGCAGCCATAGCCAGAGCTACTTAAATTCCTCAGATATCCATGCTGCCACCAGAGGGCTGATCCAGTGTGGTCTTTGTCTAGACATTAGTATTGTGTAGCTGTGGCTTACCACAACTGCATCATAACTAGGCTTGGGGAGAATTCACTTTTTCTTTGTCTAGTTAGTTTTCAACTAGTGGAGTTCGCTGATTTAGAGACAGATCTGGCTGTCTATATTTAGATAGATACTATATTTAGTATCTTAAGCCAGCTAAGTGGGAGTGGAGGCCAGAACCCATTTTTGGTGGCAGGATAGGTTGAAGTATTACACAGCTTCTGGCTGGGGCATTTGGCAGGCCTGAAAGCAAGCAAAGAAGCAAAAAGTTGTGTTCTGTTTCTGCTGTTAAGAAGGTAAATATTTAAAAAGAAAAAAAAAGTTCTAAGTTCTGACTAAGTTCTCATAATGGAAAGCAGCATGTATGGACAGCAGTGTGACAGACAGCTGGTCCAGAATATGCTGGTACCCTAGCTAAATAGTGCAAACTCAGCAGGATGGAGGTTACAGCCTCTTCTTCAGGTGTTGTTCTGACTCCTTCTGCAGTCCAAGGCTGGGTTGCCCTCCTAAGTGCTGGTCTTTAACCCCTCTCCTTCAGCTGGCCTTGTGTGTGAAAGAATTACATCAGAAGTATGAGATGCTCTGTGGGAATTTCCTTTTTTTAAGGTGTCAGATCTTGTCTGACCTGTGCTTTTTCATATTAGGGCATTGCTAAGTGCATGACTGTTCTTCTTTATGGCCAGTGCATTGCTTCCAGGTGGAATTCCCATTTCTTTGTTTGAGAACTCTGTTTCAACTACCCCGTGTATTTGTATAAAACTCATTTAACACTTAGTAAATAAACCCTTGAGCTAGCTCATGTATTTTTCCAGTTAATTTAGTACTTTGCTAAGCACAGCTACACTGTTCACTTTTGAAGCTGATATGCATTCTGTATTTTTTTCTGTCCATACAGCACATTTAAAAGGGTTTTGCTAATTACAGTTCAGTGGTTCAGATCTATTGTATGTTAATATCATTCTAATTGCATTCTTGGTGCATACATGTTTGATGGTGAAGCTTATGAATTTTGTCACTGAAATTGCTACTTCTCATCCATGAAAATGCTTTCTCTCTGAAACACAGATGCATTATGTTTTGCTATAACTGTTAATGGCTCAATGGCAGTCAAAAGTCTCTTGTTTGAACCTTATTACAGATTGCAAATTAAAACTTGTAAAGCATTTTGTTGAATACATGGACAGTAGAAGACACCTGGAAAAAGAGGTTTTGTAAAATAAGGGAAAGATCCTACAGAAAGGCAAAACTCTCAAAGTCATGTTTTTAGTATGAGTGATTCTTACATTTATCATTAAAGTAGAAACTAAAGCAATACTTAGACTAATGCATTAAAGTGATACACTTAACAATATGTATTTCCTACTCATTGATGTGTGAGAAGTCTGTTCCCAGCTGTTGTGAATATGTATCTAGGAAGGAGGTGATTTATACTCCTGACACAAGCAGCTATATTGCAACTCAAGGCTGCATCTGTCACCTAAGTTCAGCAAATGATATCTCCAAGTAAAGAGTAAAAGCAGATTCCATCCCACAGTAATTCCCCTGAACTGGGAGAAATCTGTGTCGTAGTTCAACTGACCAGATCTCAAAATAATTACACTTCAGACAGAAGGGGGGCTCTCAGGGGGAGATTTCTAGTTGTGTTCATGTATTAGATCTTATGTGTAACTTAATTTTGAATGGACAATTTATCTGATGAATGTGAGGCCCACACTGTCTCACAGTCAGTTCTTTACATGTTTATTTTTGTTAGGAACCTTGTAGCAGGGGTATAAATGTACGATGATCAATGCAAAGACCTAGAAAATGATACAGCAGTTCTGATCTGTCAGTCCAGTTGATGATTTCAGTAGCTGTTACTGTTATATGAATTTGCTATACTATTTATATCAATCTGTTGCATTCATATAAAGGTGTACTTCAACATCAGGTTTATTTAGAAAGTGTAGGAAAGTGAATTTGTACACTACAGGTACTGAAACTCTCCTGGTGCCAAGCTGCTCTACTGATTTAACTTACCTTAGTGCCATAATTAGATCCAGCTTCATGGATGCATGTACTTTGTACTGAAAAGTGGAAAAGAGCAAAGATTGAGTTTTGTTTCTTTAGTATGTGTACAACACACAGTTTTGCTAATCCTAAGTATCATTCAATGTACTTGTGGATGTAACAATTAGATGAACACCCGTGGCTCTGCATATTGGAGCCTGTTGACTTCAAAAAGTGCAATTGCATGTAAAAATGTCACATGACCCTTTTCACTTTCTTTAAGACTTTTTTTTTCCCTTTTAGGAAATGTTTTTGTAGTAAAAAGGGTGCTTTATCACAGCCTGTGTGATAATGATGTTGTTTTGAGTTTGATGAGGAGCACCTCTAGTATATTTGTTTAAAACATAATGTGTGTATTTATACAAGCGTTGACAGTGCTGAGTATGGTGTAATGAACACTGTATTTTAATGATTAAATAAGAGGATTGCTTGATTTTAAGAATGAGGTGGAATTGTTTCTGTTACTATTGTGTGCAGTGATGTTGCTTACACTTCCTTATGCTTCTGTGCATTTTGCTTTGTTCTAACCCGTTACTACAGAATGTGCTTCTTCCACTTAAGTCACAACCAAAAAATGTCTGATGTGTTGTTACACAGGTGGAGCTTTCAACAAATAATTGATCTTTGGCTTCTAGATGTTTTACTCCTTGAGAGCTGCAGGAGTTGTACTAAAGTACCACAGCAAAAAGTCTGAGGTCTGAAATGTAATCGATGTTGAGTTTGGAGGCCGAGCCGTAAAATAAATGTTAAAAAAGTTGCCTCAGGTAATAAGGATTATTGCTTCAATTTATTGCAGACTGAAATGAACTATTTTTACTTGAAAGCTGCTTTGTTAAACATGAAATAAATCTGTTACACTCTGATTTTTGAGTGCTTTTTGAGAAAAATAAAAGATTTAAGGTCCACTGCAGTTTGCAGGAAAAGATAGGGCTGTTGATACTTACCTTCTCCCTTGAGTGGCCTGATTTTGTGAGGTGTAGGTAACTCTGGGATCACTCACTTCAGTGAGACAGCTTTCTCTGTCATTTCTCTTGCTGACTGCATATGTACATATTTGGCACAAAATGGAATTGCTTTGACAGAGGACACTGCTGGGGAGAGTCCCCAGGACCTTCACAATTTGTCAGTGTGGCCCTGACTGGGAACCTGTCCGTGGTCCCCATCTCTGCTCGGAGTCATGCAGAGAGGGAGATGGCAGCTTGGGTTTTCCTTATCCCTGGGGGTGGGATCAGAGATGGTTTTAACATTGCCAAGGTCCAGCTTGTGCTTCACCCTGCCCTACGACTTTTCTTCTTGCCTGCTGCCTTCTTTGACCTGATTAGGTACAGCAGGAGAGTATCTCTCTTCACCAGGGAAGGTTCTCTGTAAAAACAAGAGGGAAAAGGGCTAGGAAGCTCACAACAGAGCATGGTTGAACTCTCACAAGTGTTGAACAAGGTCTGTGAGGTGAGCAGTGCTTGCTGTTTTCCTTGCTAGGCAGTGGACAAGTTTTTAAGTTCTGTTTCTGTGATCAGAAGACCACTTAGCATATGGGATTTAAGAACATAGGAATGAAAGACTCAAACATAATGTGCTGTGGGGATGTGTGTTTGGGATGGAGGTGGAGTCGTGGGTGTATGTGGCAAGTGGAAAAGGAGGTGGGTGATGTGAAACTATGGAGTGACGTTATGCTGTTTTGATGATATTTTAATTATGCCTTTTATGCATATGACTGTGCTTCTCATGCTTACTGATTACTTTCTACAAATGTGTCTGGCATCACCTTGGAGCATCTTTGGATAGCTGAAACCTGGATGAAGAGTTTTTAGCCTGTTGGCCTTAAAGTTGCCATAAAGAGACTATAGTTGGCAGAACTTAATCAAGAAGCACTGGTTTACATTGTTAAGAAAACCTCAACAAACCCAAAACAACCCTAAATCATTAAGTGTGTCATTCATTTTTTTCTGTTTGTAATTGTTCTCTGTTATGAGAAAGTGGAGATTTAAGGAAAAACAGAGGTGTTTTATGTATTAAAGCATCTCTAACTGCTGTACCACCTGGTGGTTCCCCTGTCTGCCTCCTGCAGTTCCAAGCTTCAGAGAAGTGCCAGGAAATTGGATGCTCAGATCCTCTGATGCAGTAGGAAAGGAGTACTTAAGTGTGTGTTTTATCTTTAAACTTTTCCAGAGTAAACCAAAGAATTGTCATTGTTGTTGTGGGGGTTTTTTTTTGTTTGTTTGTTTTGGTTTTTGTTAGGGTTTATTTAGTAATAATGTAATTTTAGTAGTGTTTCTAATGCATTTTTTACATGTTTCCTGAAGACATAGTTATAGGCAAATATTATTCTTTTTATCTGAGAATGTGTGTATGTTCTAAGTGGTACTGGTACAATGAAGTGTTAATTTCAGCTGTTTTACCAATTCAGATTTCAGCTGTCATGTTGCTTGTTTGTTTTTTTTTTTTTTTTTTAAGAAGGGTACTGTTATAGTCTCAGAGAAGAATCCTTGCAAGTATTAAGTAATTGTCACTGTAGTGTCAGAGAATTAAAGCCCAAAGCTCATTTTCCCTGTGCAGCTATAATGGTTCTTTGTTCTGGTCAATATTATGTCATGGATAGTGATACCACAACCTGCAGTCACTGTGAATCAAGTCAAGCAGATAAAATACATTGAAGTGACTGATAAATGCAGTATCTCCATTCATAGGAGATTCTGTTGAGGGCTGTAGAATCAGGCTTCAGGTCTCTTGTTTTGACTCCTTCTGTTTTAAAAACCCTCAGGGAAGAAATAACCTATGAATACTGCCTAGAAGAGGTAATTTGTTCAAAGTTTTGAAAGTAGGGCAATCTTGGGCCTCTTCCAAGAGCTGTTCTTTTGTTGGTCTACCATTCATGTAAAAATTCTGCTTTTGAGAGGCAAAAAAAGTTCTATAGAATTAAAAAAGATCAGATTTTATAACATGATTTCTCATCAGGTATACCTAGAGAGGTGGAATAAGGTCATACCAATAGTGCTAACTTTGGAAATCCTGGAGTAAACAAAAGCCTTGTGTGAGTGTTTTAATATTTTATTAAATAGTTTAGAAAGATGTCCTGGCAAAGTTGTCTGGGTAGTAACAAATGGTCAGGCTGTTGTGATATGCATATTAAGCTTCCTAGACTCCCACAATTAAGTCTCCAGTGTCCAGGTGTAATCAGCATCTTGAAACATTTATGTTAGCTCTCTCACTGATTAAATGGGACAGATATACTTATGAAGGTGACATTGAATGCCTGTAGGTGGCCTGGCTTGTCATACCCACAGCATCTGTGGGCATGTGAAGCATTCAGAGGCTGCAGGAGTGCAAGGGTCAACAGTTGCATATTATATGAAGGAGGACATGTCAGTTACATGGTGTATTCCCTGGGTTTCAGTGGGTGCTTTGGTGTGCAGATCATGAAGCCAATTATCCTCCTTCCAGAGACAGGGAAGGCAAAGCACGGGGACATTAAGTTGGCCATTAAAATCACAAGAGATTTTGCTGGCAAGAACTGACATCTCTCATCCATGTTATGTCTGCAGAACCACAACAAGACATTTGTATTGAATTATTTTCTGAGAAATTCTCAAAGTGGTGCTCTGTTGTTATGGCAGCTGTGTTTCTGCATGCTTTCAGATGTTTTAAGCATTATTGTTGCCTGTAATCAAACAAAAGAAGAAAAACCCAGACCCCTCTTTGCCTTGCACTGAAAAAAAGACATTAACACTTGTATGCAAAATCCCATCCCAAAGCAAAATATACAGGTTAATTATTAACCTGTATATATTAACCTATATATATTAACCTGGAAAATGATTCATAATGGAAGTGCTGGCAGTTCCTTTATTACAGTGATTCTAGTAGAACCTGTAATAGTAAGGTAGCACCCAAGTTTGTTGAGCTGCTGTGTCCATTGTTGAACCCAGGCTCACAAAAATCCCTTTCTTGGCGGAAATGTGGTGTAATGCCATTCAGGAGAGACCTGCAGCTGCTGTTCTCAATGAACACTGTGGCTAAGGTTTGAAACCATGTTTCCCTATCATTATGGCTTCATGACTTGCTGCTGAAACTGTCTTAGCACAATTGCAATTATGCTAAGCAAAAGCAAAAAAATGTTCATTTCTTAGACTAGATTAAAAAAAAAAAAAAAAAAAAAAAAAAAAAAAAAAAGAGCCTATGTTCTTATAGGCAACTGAGGAAGAATTAGCAGTGTTATAAATAAAAAATTCTAAGTTTAAAAGAAAGATTTTTAAGGCAAATGTTGCTTTAAAGCACTTCTATTTCAGTAATTCATAGGTTATAGTGGCAAAGTCTTCACAGCAATACTTGCCCACACAGTGTGGAAGGCTGATATCCTAGTGACCAAATTTTTAAATGTCTGTTCACTTTCCATTCTGATGTATTATAACCTAAAGATTCTTCCACTTTTTTCCTTTAGACTAAAGATAATAATGAAGTTGGACTTGGTGAGATCAAAGGCCTTGAACTGGCATTACATACCCAGTGTTGAAAGGAACAAATCCTGGGGAACAAATCCTTTCCCAGGACAGCTGCCTCCAAAAGTGAGCACTGGGTTGCACTCATTGCTTTGGGTTGACCACAGTTCTGCTCAGTCTGTAGGGAGAACTGATATTTGGGCTTTTTTTTCCAAGTTGTGACCATGTTGTCAGTACAACACCTGAAAATGCCAAACTAGACATCTTAGCATAGATACTTAAGAGCTGGGTTTCTCTGCTTTTACAAATGCATACGTGGACAGCTCTCACTGATATGTATGATTAGATGTTCTGTTTCTCCATTTCTAAAAAGATTTCATTTTGGGTTAGTGATGAAAGCTCTCTCTCATTGTCCATCTAAGAATTGGTCTGATTAGGCTTTAACTGTTAGTCTCATCTGCAACAAGACTTTTGGAGTAGGAAAAAGATGGAAAAGATTGTGTCTTAAAAGGTGCATCATCTGTTTGCCTTTGAATTTTAAAAACATACTTTCAATATGAGATGAAGTAATATATTTAATTACACAAAATTGCTCTAAAACAGAGCCTTTGAGATAACACTTGGGATACTGTTTATTTGTCTTCAAGGAGCTAATATTAGAAAGAACAGCTTTTCTGATGGTTGTTCTGCCAATCACACTGATCACTTCACTGCTCCTGAGAAATAAATTACTTCAGGCATTGATACATGGGTACTTCGGGTAAATAGTGATGTACAAAGCTAGCTTGTTGCTTTTTTTGTTTTGTTTTGTTTTTCAGGGAAAAAAAAAGACTCCACCATTATTAGCAAAGTCTGTTTCATTTGTTATTTATTGTTACATAGTTAATTTGCATAACTTAATTTGTAAAAAAATAGCAAAATTGTTTCTTTGGCTTTTTTTTCCCTGAGAGAAAGCACTTAAGTACTGATTGAAATGTAGTTCAATTTCTTTGACTTTACAATAGAAGGAACAAGTTATTTTCTGCAGGTGAATGCAAAAGTGAATTCATAAATATCATTGTAACATCTAATAATGCAAAGTAGCTTCTTTTTTTTTGTTTTTTGTTTTGTTTTTTTTCCTAAATTAAAGCATATGCCACTATTTGACTTTGATGCTATTGGACATCCTCTCCTTCTAACATTAATTTGAGTAGAAAAGTGACTGGAAAACACTTAATAGAGATGTAAGGCTGGAAGCTATAGGCTTACATTCTCATAGGCAGCTGCTCCTTCAGGTCAAATGATTGAGAAACCCTCTGAAGAGCTCTCTCTGAAGTATCAGTAAGCTACCTTTGACTTGCAACCATTTTTATGCTGTTATAAAAGCTAGTGGGAATACTGTGTTTACCCCTGGAGTCTAACCCAGGAGAACTGTATGCATTTCATTGCTGCTAACCTAAATAATAGTATTGATTTTTAGGTGCTAGGGGGTGTGTGGGCCTGCACAGCTCAATTGGATAGCAGTCAGCTATTTGTAGTGCTTTGATACTGATAACACCAAAATTACAGGTCAGATAGAGACGTGAAGTAAAAGCTACACTGTGCCCTACAACCCCTCACTGACAGCTGCTGTAGTTTTCTTACTCTTTCTATGTTTGTTGTGTATTGAGGGGTGATGGGTGCTATTTAAATTTTACCAATGAAACCAGCATCATAGAGACATGTTGCAAAAACAGTTGTAAGTGTTGTTTTGTTGTAACAAAAACAGTTACATGGTCACCTAATGAGCAGACAAGCCATTGTGGTGATGCGGGTTGACAAAATTTGTTGTCCTTTCATGGTGGATCATGGCAAGAAAAATAGAAGAATAGGTATTTCTCAATTTCTTTCATCACTTCTATCTAAACTATCTGTTATTTTAAAATATTCATTTTCAGATGTTGATGATTGCCCTAATTTGGAGAGTTTTAAGTCTCAACTCGACACAGTGCTGAGACGCATATAAACAATAATAGAAGGATTGGACCAGATGGTACTTGAGGTTCCTTCCAACCTGACGTTCTATGATTCTGTGATGATCCATGAGGCTGTTAAAGTTCTTAGTTTATGATAAAAATTTGGTTGTCCTATCTTACTTTTAAAACTTAATGGTTCAAGATTATTTTCCCTTGCATTCTGTTCTGACTTTCTCATGTCACCCCTCACCTCGCCTTTTTTTTTAATTTTAATTTTTAATTTTTATTTTATTTTATTGAGCTTTCTATCTTTTTGGCCTTCATTTTTCTTCCTGTATCTTTCTGCTGTGTTCGTATCCTGGTTTTAAAGAGATGAGACTCATTTTCAGCACTTGGTGTTTGGCAACGGAAATTTTTTTGAGCCAGACTAGAGTCTGTCTTTTGGCTTTTGAACCAGTACAGACTTCCCAGAGGACTTGCTGCTAAATCTAATGCTCATCTCTGGTCTAGACAAAACCTTGGCACCTTTCATTCATTTGCTGTCTGTCTTATATTTGCTATCCTGAGCCTTCTTTGGTGCGGTGCTGGCATATCTTGCTCTTTGGAATATGTCCAAACACTAATATTTGCTGTAGTTATGTTAAGATTATTTAGTAGAAGCAATGAGAGAGCTTTTTGGCTATTGTCTTTTCACTTTTTGAATCTGAATGAGGCAGAGTGAGAGAGTTGCATGTTGATAGCTGCACTTGCTTAGGGGTGTTTGAAGTTCTACCTGTGAAAGAACTGAATTTGCATGGCTCACCAAACCAAGCTTAAGCCACAGAGTTTACTGTAAAGAATTTGATGGTTTTAGTCCCTGAGTTCTTTGACTCAATTCTGAGTATGCTGGCAATCATAGCCACTGTTAAGGCTAGCAAATGCTGGGTTTGGATTGTTGTTGTTGTAGTGTTGTGTTGCATGTTGTTGTATTTTATTATCTTTTCTGTAATAGAAAGATTTGAACTACAAAGTAATCACATTCTGTGTTCCAGAGAGTTCAGTGTGCCTGAACATAGGCACAAAACAAAGCTTCTCCCAGTGTTGAAGTGTGATACACCAACACTTGAACCTTAAATGATGTGGGTAGATGGGCAAGCAAGGTATAATAATCCTTCCTTGGATAAGGTGGTGTGAGCTGCATGCTCTGTTGTGCCTCAGGCAGTTCTGATTGTGAGTTACGGAGTGTATTTATAGTTGAAATTTCACAGGACCCTTTTTGCTGAATCCTGCCACATGTTTGTCATTTCTGTTGTCCAGTACTATCTTCCTGTGGCACAGCTGTGGCTGTCTTCTCCTGGGATTGTTGTAGCTATTAACACCTCTGTGCCATCACCACACCAGCCCTGTTCTGCTCAGATGTTTGGCAGCGTAACTATTTCCTCCTTCCTGTATAATGGGGATGCATATATTTTCAGAAGTAAGGATTGATTTAACCTTTTACTGACCATAATAATAATTGTACCTTAATGGGTTACATTTTCCAGTTGGCTTTTCCCATGCAATTTAGAGAGAGATGTTTTGAGAATAGGTGCTTGTCTTTGGGATCTTACTTGTCTCAAGTATTTCTACATCCCTCCAGTAAAGAGACAAAATAGTTAGTGGAGCTCAAAACAGAGCATAAGATAGAGCCAGATTCTCTTCTAGTTTCTCCTTGGAAATAATTCCTATTTTGCAATGTGTTGCTGTACATTCCATTCCTAAATGGGGGAATGACTCGAGGCCAATCCTACAAGCCTTCCTCTCTCTCATTCAGCATTCCCTTTTACTTATGTCTGTCAACAGCAACTCTTGAAACCATGGAACAGCTTGTTTTTTGGTTTTTTTGTTTTTTTTTTTTTTTCCATAAAAAGAATTCATACAGTGTCTTGTCCAAATCTTTCACTTATCTGCCTTACTTATTTCAGTACTCCCCTTCACAGCATTGGGATTTGGTCTTTTCATAATTCCCACAGAAGCAGTATGTGCTGCTGTCACCTGGACACAGCACATTGCCCTGAAATGTCAGTGTCCCAAAGGACTGCTTCTGCATTGCTACAGTGCCTTCTGCATTTATTACCTTTTCAGAAACTCACTGTGCTGCCTCAAATTAATCTCAGCTTCAGAAACTGCAGAGGGAAACCTGGATTTGTGCTATGTGGTTGGTTCTTATGTCATTTCTGTTTGTCTGTCAGAGTTGAGGATTAGAGCTGTCACTTTGGCTGTTCACTCATGAAGCTTTTGGAGATCTTTTAGATGTTAGAGGCTGAAGCTGGGGAATCATTTCATAGCAGGTCCCTGGGCATGGTGTGAGAGGGTTCATTTGGCACAATGGACAAGTGCCAGACCTGGAGCAGCTGCACAGGTGTGGGTCTTGTGCTGCTGTCACCACCTTGAGAACTTTAGACAACATCCACCAGCCTGAAGACAGAGCAGGAGTTGTGGGAACAAAGAATAAAAATAGAGATTTGTGTCTTCTTTCAAGCAGCTTATTCTTACACATCACATTTAGCAATTACAGATGACATGCATGGATTGACTGATCAGACATAGGATTAGCACTCGATGGTTTGCTATTGCAATGTAACTGAAGTTGGTCTTTACTAAAGAAACAGAGGATATATATTACAAGCACAGATATATTTAGTAGCTTAAAACCAGCTACAGAAAGACTGGTGTTAAGCTGCTGGATTGTTACCAGTGTCTTTGGTGTGGAAGTTCCCAGCAAGGCTTTATTCTTGTGGGATACAAATTTTGTGTTGGGCCGTAATTCACTGTCTGTAGTGGTCTGTTATATTACATAACTTTTAGTTATATTTTCAGTACAATCTGCATTGCATATCCAACTTTATCTCCTATGTATCTTTAAGAATACTTTGTCAATTTGGCTCCACCTCCTTTTTAAACTGTGTTCCTAAACCTCCCATTACTGGATTTTCTATTTAATATTCCTGTGTATTTTGTTCCTTGTATTCTAATAGCCATCTTCCTGAGCAAAGTTTAAAGTCTGAGTAGTTGGCTGCCTTATCTACTTCATGGGTGTGTCTGCCTTTTATTTTTTACTTTCTTCAGAACTTCTGAAGATCTCTGTATAAAAGGAGATACTGAAACTTGTAGGTGTAATGGATAAAGTTGACACCATAGCAGTTAATGTAACCCATTTACCTGAATATTGTAAATACATTTTCCTCAAATCAGATAGGAGCAAGTGTGTGAAAGTACCATATGCACACTGCATGCTTATGAAGTATTTGTTTAAGAATGAAGGTAATTTTAAACAGGCACATGAGCATTTGAGCTTTGACCTTCTAATGACTTCCTCATACAATAAATTATGGAATGCTGAATTCCTTGGCAGATTCAGATGTCTGGTCTGTTAGGGATGAGTTAGAGGAAAACATATGCTTTGTAATTCATTGCAAGAATGTAGGGAAACCAGAAGATATAGCAAAATGAGCAGTAAGTTGCTAAATACCCTTTTTGTCTGTTGAAAGCAGAAGAAACACAGTAGGACTATTCCATAGTGTCCAATATGTCCACTCGCTTTTGTGTCAAATCAGATGATTTATCTGCTCAAATAAACACAGGAATGTCTTGCAAGCTGAAGAACAAGTGGTAGTAGAGGACTGGAGTAATAAGAGGTTCAGGTAAATATGAAATACTTTATAATAATCATACTATTAAATTGGTTAGCACACAGAAATTAGGTTTTTGATCACCATGTATAGTTTCTGGAGTTAGGTACCGATTTTCAGGACATATCATCAGTCTGATGCTGTCACCTAGAGACTTGTTTTTTTTTTAAAAAAAAAAAGTTATCAAAACAAGGGGAATTTTGAAAATATTTTCTCTGGAGACTGACACACTATTGCCAAATAACCCACAGAGAGATAGAAGAGAAATGCCATTTGCTCCTGTATTATTTGGTCTGTTAAGTGACTTTGGGTCTTAGCTATATATTCTGAAAAGAAAAAGTACAGATATAGAGTAAACAGTTTAAAACAGGGCCATGAAAACATGTGCCCAAATCCTGGTGTTCAAGGATAGAGCAACTTCTATGTAGTTAGTGCAAATGATGAACAATGTGAGTGCTTCTGAAGTTACACTTTATTTTCCAAATGAAGTGCTGTATTCCCCTAGTCAGCAGTTCCCATTAAAATCGTACCATATGTTCTCAGCAAACAGCAGATGTATGGTCTAACAATTAGCAACAGAACCTTCCCCACTTGAGAGTTTGTGATAACACTAAAATACTTCATAATTAACTTAGGTTCCATTTGTAAGGCTGTTTGCTGTGCCTATTTGTGTTTCGGCAAGCTTTGCCACTCAAAGATTTTAGAGCTCTGATGTAGACATTGCATTACATTTTTTCAATAACCCATAGGAAATTATCCTTTCTAATGCTTGAATGATTAGGTGACTTCCTTAAGATCACACAAGGCAACATAGAGCTGGGGAGGGGGAAGAGGGTGAGCACTGCAGGTGTCTTGAAGCCTCCTGTTTCTGCAGACACAGCTGCAGGGTTGATGGGGAGCTGCCCAGGGGCAGAGCATCTGTTAAATGTCAGAGTGCCACCTTGCAGAATGTGCCAAAAGACTGTCTCCCCAGTCTCTTTGGCCCTTTTTGAATGTTATGTATTTCATTAATAAAGGGAATTCCAGGTACTGGATGTTAATTCCAGTTTTATCTACTGGTGGAAGCTGCTTGCTTTCTAATACCATAGAGTACTGAGGAGGTGGAAGGTAGATATGACTTAGTCAGAACAGGGATGCAAAAGACTGGAAACAGGAAAAAACAGATTTTGACTGCAAGTTCTGATAGATGAGCTCAGCTTTGGAATAGTCTGAATATTATAATTTGAGTTAGAAGTCCACTAGATTCAGCCTTGCTCTGGAAAGTGGAAAGGGATTGACTGTCTCAGTTAAAATTTTACGTGCCTGGCAGTCTTCTCAAAGCGGAATCTTTTTTTGTTTATTGTGTAGAGTATGTTTATATTTATAGCCTAAGTAAAGTATTAACTTTGTTTTTCCAACTCAGCCCTACGTTTCTATGGAAAAATTCCTAATATGTATATAAAGTGTGTAAGTATTATATATATGTGTATGTTTCCTTCAGTGGAAAACTGATGATCTTATGACTTTTACATAGTCCCTGATGGAGAGATATGTAGTCTTGTGGGAATTTGCGTCTGAAGTTTTTGAAAATGGTACCTAAGCTGTAAGAAAAGGCAAAGGATTTCCTTTCAGTAATTTATTTTAACTGCAAAAGCTATTTTAGCAGCCTTGTCAAGTGTGAAAATTTATCTATTCCCTACAAAGTGTTATTGCCTCTTTCTACAGTTTATTTACAGTACATTAAAAGTCCACAACTTGTTTCTTTTTTTCTTTGATTCTGTTTAAGCCAATTAGATCTGTCCTTGTTGTAGCAATTTTGCAGGTGTTTGATTTCTATCCCTAATCTAGTTGAGAACCAGCCAAGGCTGAATATTCTTTGTTTGTTTGTTTGTTATGCACAGAGTTTTCAAGGGTGCAATAAATGGGAAGAAATGACATGGCTTTTGTATGTGAACAAGTTTGTAATGGTTTTCTTTGTTGCACCTTTGATTATTTTGACTTATTGGGACACTGTGGCATTCAAAGTATCTTCTGTAAGGATAAAACACAAGTGCAAAGTATTCTTCCTTTGTTCAGTGATATTTCTTGATGATACCTGGATAAGTGGTGAAACTGTGTAAGTCTGCATTAGCTGCACTACTATTCTGTACTTTGCTGAGATCTATGGGATATTATTTTGGTGATGAGGTATTATTTTCACTAGGAAGACTAGGAAGACAGTCAAAAAGTTTAGTGTTGAGCACACCTTACCTGTTGGGCTTTCACTTGCTGTTGCTAGTGGAACTGAAGTAGCCTTCCAAAGTCATTCACTGTTCAGTCTACATCCTGGAACACTTCCAGATTTAATTCCAAATTGTACACCAATTCCAAATTCCAAATTGTAATTCCAATTGTAAATGCTGTTAGCTTTTTTGCCCATGAATCTATCCAGTAGCTGCCTCTAGGTATGTATGTGGACCTCATTTGGGCATTGGAATTGTCCAGTTTTAAGGCTCACAAAATTTTAAGAGCTGCGTTCTTCAGCATCTCTGTTCCCCTGCATTTGTCTACAAACTGTGTTGTGGGAATGATAATTTTTTACTTCTCGAAAGGCTTTTTTTTCCTCATCCAGCCTCTCTGTTGTGCCTGGAGGAGTTTAAAGTGCAAGTAATATACAATGAAGTGCTGCTGATCCAAACTATCTAGCAAATATGAAATCCTGTCCCTGCAGAGGTTTAAGTCTGACCATCAGTAGATTGAAGTGCAGTTTAATGAAGGTCAGTTTTAGTGAAGCTGAAGTTGTTGTGAGGGGCAGAGAGTTCCTTTGCCATTAACTTTCTTGTCTTCTAAAGGCATCTGTTGACTTTTGCTGTGCTCTTCTTTTTTGCATGAATTCAGGTTAGCTATGGCTCTGAAACACAGCTGGTTTTCTTCTATGCTTTTTCTTCTAACACTGAATCACTTTCTTTGTATGAAAAGGTGAAGTTCCTAAACTTCAGATGGGAAGACAGCCAGCTCTCCTAAAAGTATGAAACTACTTAATGCTATATTTATTTAAGAAATTATATGTCTTTTCAGCTAGGGTGACTTGCTTTTACATACTTCAGTACTTTACCATCCTAGTAGCATGAAAAACTTACCAAAGCTCAATACAGTTTTACTCTCAGAAACCTTTGGTTGGCCTCAAAAGACCACACACATTTCTGTTACAGCTGTATCAGTGGTATTCAGGAATGATATTTAAAAACTCTGTCTTTTGACTACTGAGTATCGAGTTATAATGAAGTGCTTTTGGGTTATGTCCTGCACAGAAGAAGAGGCAACCCGTCTTTAGTAATGGTATCCTCTCTGAAACCAACTGGAATGGATGTATCTCAAAATACTCAGCTCTGAAATTAAGATTATGATAAAAAAATAGATATTAAAAAAAATGTTCTAGACTTTGTGCTGACCCATTCCTTGCTCTGAACTACCGGAGGTGTTGATGAAGGATTCAAATACCTGAATGTGATTTAGAACCAGAAATCTTGCTATATAATGAACTTGTAAATTAGCAGCAATAACTCAGGGAAGCAAGTTGCAGAGGGGTGTTGATATGGTAAAATTATTGCTTAAAACCAAAATGTGTTGCCCATTTTTTTTTTTTTTTTCAAAGCTATTATTCTATATTGACAAAATCTGTCCAGGAGTCGTGGGAGATATGTTGGTAGCCATTTTGAATAGAGCAAGATTCCTCTTCTGGTGATACTACAAATGAAATATTCACTATGGCATTTTTGCTGATGAATTTTACATTACAAGATATGTACATCACAGCAGGAAATTATGGTAGTATAAGGAATGGTCTTTGCATCTTTTAGTCCGTCCGAAAGAGTTTTTGCTTTTATATGCGCATAACCCATCGTCTATTAATGGCCATGATTATACATACCTCACTGAGAGGGTGCTGGCTTTATTAAACATATCCAAATTCTTAAAATTATGGAGTTTTGCAGCAGTTTCTGACCATTTCATTCTTGGCCAGGAGGTCTCCAGCCCCAACTCTACCTCTGTCAGATTTGCCTTCTGCATTCACTCTTCTGCTGGGATCCTGTGCTCCTGTATTTGTCAGGCAGTTTTCCCATCTTCACAGTGCAAATTCACAACTAGTACAGTGTTAGGTTCCCAGACCCCTCCTTTGATTTGTAATAATACTTGAATTGTCTCAACATTGGTCAAAGATACAATTACCATACCTGCCACCGTGCCAGAGAATGAGTTCATGTTCTCTGAATGAAGAGGGATGTCTAATAGTGTAGCAGGAACTAAGGAGGTGTTTTGGCAGTGGAATTTTACTACGTAAAATTTTGTGTTGGTCTGTGCAGGCACTTGGATGTGTTTAGCTTAAACTGTGGGAGCAGCCACACTTAACCCTGTGGGACTAATTATAAGAGTAATGTTATTCACTGGCAGGGTAGGAGGGGTCTGATTACTGTGATGGTGCTTTGACTGCTGCTGATGCAGTCCTCCTTGTTTACTGCTTTGAAAGCCCCTGAACGTTAGAATAAATGTGATTTCTTTTTGGTTGGGGGGCACTTTGCAGCATCCCTGTGCAGAATAACTGGCTTCTGGTTCTTCCAACGTTCATTTGATGTTACATTTAGCTTGGAGCTCATTTCACATAAAACATTTGTTGGAGGTGCCCCAGTGCACAGGGACAGCACTGCTTGCTGCATCCCCTGCAAATTTTTGCTGTGCCCAGAGCCTTGCTGGAGCTGTTGGTGTATGGTCAAGTGGAGAAATGTGTCATCTTCTCTTCTAAGTCTTCCCATATTTTCTTCTTGTCTGGGGAGCAGGTCCTGCAGGCAGAAATACTTCAGGTGCCTCAGGTACCACTTCAGTAACTCAGGATTTTCCTTCATCTGGAAGATGAACCCACAGTTCTTGCAGGAGCAATCACCCTGGCAGCATGTCCCTGGAGAAGCCAAGGTTGTCTGTCCCATGTCCTGGAAATGACAAGGCAGGGAGCATGATGAAATGGGTGGGGGCCTCAGGAGGGCTGAGACCTCTCTGACTGGGTTTAGCCCCTCCTGGAGAAACTCAGGCCTGCCTTGCCTGCCCCGGGCAACATGTTGTGTGAAGAAGACCTCAGGCAGGATGTCTTTATCTCTTTGTGGGTCAGCCTGTCCTTGTTTCTTCCTTTGTCATTGAGGAAGTTCCCTGGGGCAAAGGGCTGGTAAGGAGGCAGAGGACCTGCTCCTAGCTTAGTCAAGCTTTTCTCAAGGGTGACTAACTATAGGACAAGAGGCAATGGTTATAAACTGGGGCATAGATGGTTCCATATAAAGATTAGGAAGAGTTTTTTCACTGTGAGGGTGACAGAGCACTGGCACAGGCTGCCCAGGGAGGTTGTGGAGTCTCCTTCCATGGAGACATTGAAATCCCACCTGGACACGTTCCTGTGTGACCTCCTGTAGGTGACCCTGCTCTGGCAGGTGGTTTGGACTAAATGATCTTTTGAGGTCCCTTCCAACCCCTAACTTTGTATGATTCTGTGACCTATGACACCTGCCCAGACCTCTGTTTCCACATGATACTAGGAAAAATTCTTTACTGAAAAAGTGTTTAGGCATTGGAACAGGCTGCCTAGGAAACTGGTGGAATCGCCATCTCTGAAGTGCTCATAAAATATGTGGATGTTGCACTTCAGGACAAGGTTTAATTGGCATGGTGGTGTTGGGTTGATGGTAAGGCTTGATGATCTTAAAGCTCTTTTCCAACCTTAATGATTCTATCAACTGTTAGTCCTCACCCTACACGTTATTGGCTCAAGGCACTGGAATTTCCTTCTCTCCAGAGGTCTGGCACTTATCCCCCCTGCCTGACCCTCAGCACTCTCCTCTCTCTGGTCTCTTTTGGCTTTTCTGCAAAGGCAGCATAGAAGCAAATCCTTGCTGACCAGCAGACCCAGGGCTGACCAACTCACAGAGACCACCTCTGGGGAGCCCAGGGTTATACCCAGCTGGGCAGAGGCTTGGCTGGGCAGGGCTGGTAGGAACACAGACTCCCTGTGCCAGTCCCTGTTGCTCCAGGTCCCAGGGAATCCCATCCCATTTGTCTGTGTCCCAGACAGCTTGGCTGGAATGGCTGAGGCTGTCAGGGAAGGGAGTGTCTGCAGAAAGCAAGGACCAGGGAGAACCCCAGGCTGAAGAACTGCGTGTTCTGTATTTCTGGTGTGTACTTAGCAAAGGGAAAGAACCACAGTGAGGATCAGGGCTGCTGTTAGTTGACTTTCCTGGAGCTACAAATAGATCTCTCTTCCAAGATAGCTTGTGACAGGATCAAAAGAACAGACTGAATGAAAAGAAGTCATAATATTTTACAGAATGGCCTTTGGCCTGCAGCCAAAAAATGTTGTAACCATGGATGTCTTTACTAGAGCAGTAATGAGCTTAAGAGGTAACACAGAGTTCAGCCTCTGCCCTGCTTGTCAAGAATTCAGGACTAAAACAGAGGTGTGAATTTTAGTGATGTTGTTATGGGAAAAGTAATACAGCAGCAGTGTAATTAGCAGTGTGTGATGGAAGGTAAAGGATTCCATCCACTTTGCAGCTGGGCTTCAGACAGAAAGAGAGACAAAGATAATGTGTCTTCAAAAATATGCATTAAAAAGTTAAATGTTATATATGGACAACAACTACCATGTTGCTATTGATTTGATAATTGGGCATTAACTATAGAGCAGCTTAGTTAATGAAAGGCTTTAAAATTATGCCTGAAGGGACACTTTTGGAATCCTAGGTCACACTGTCTGGTCCCTGTCAGATGCTGGAGGATTATCACCTCATTTCTTGGTCATGTGCTGTGCATGATACATGTGAGACTTGCTGTTCCCCTCCTATGTCATCCCTGAGCATAAAGGCATTAAGTGTAACACTGTGGAACTGTGTCATGGTGTTTATGTTAGCAGTAGTCAAATACAGTAGACTTCTAAAAGTACTTGTGGTCCCTCTGCACAAAATTGAAAATTTTCAAAAGATCTTAGTAAGACTGACCAGTTAAGGCTATTGTGTGTCAGGTTTTTTTCAATATCTCATCTGAGCTGGCAGATGGCACAGTACTGTCACTAGTTCAATTTCTTGGTAACGTGCTTTAAGTTTTAGAAATTACATACAAAATACATCCTGCTCACCTCTAGGAAGTTGGTTTGCTTGCTCTGAAACTGGTGGTTTGCAGCCCAGCAACAGAGCTCACTTTCACTACTTCCAAATATTTCCCATCTGTGGAAAATTCCCTCTTCTCTCCTTATTGTTTTGTTAGCATTGTTTTTACACTGTGCAAAGACAGTCTTCAAGCAGGATACTTGCTTAAATGGGTGATTTAAAAGTGCAAAACAGCCACTGACTCTCTAGCACATGCAGCTGACAGGACTAGTGAGAGCTACTCTACACTAAGTATGAATATATTCACCATCCTGTTCAGATTTGTGTGTGCTTGCACCTAATTCATGCTATTCATATCTTGGTTATGCCCTCTAAATACATCCCCACAAGAGTGAGAAGTAGATGTAATACAGCAGGGCTCAGAAGGTTCATTCAGAGTTCCAAAATAAGGTTGCTTAGTCTGATTATCACTTTTGGAATTGAGCTGATGTTAGTCTTTTGAATTTTGGTCACAGTTTTCCCGTCTTCTAACAGAACATTCCTTGTTCATGTGTTTAATAAGTAGTAGAGCATTTTGGTTAGGAAATTGTCTTTTTTTTCCCCTTGAAGAATAATGAAAGAGCACATTGAATTTCTGAAAAATCTGTTGATAAAAGTACAGGGAGAGTTGCGAATATTCAGAGTTTCACCATTGTGCCACATTAATTTTGGTATTAATGGAAGTGCTGGTAATAAAAGTAACAAATCTCCCTGTTCTGGCTTTTACCTTTTAATTTGTGCCAGTTTGGAAACTTTATTACACAACAAATAAAAAGATCAAAGAGTACATGAAAATTAGAATACATTGCTATCAGTTGATGTTTTTGTGTTCAGATGTGAATGTGCTGTGTTTTGGGAATACAGTCACATATTGTGTTATGGTATGGTATAGGAGGGCCGGTTCAGCAGCTGTTCTAAAGAAGTTGTTCTAAACAATGTTTTCGTTTCCAGAGTACAGAATCCAAATCTTATTTCTAGCTTATTTTCATTTTTATTTTCCTCATTAAGGGATTTTTCCAGAGCTTCACATCTCAAAGTCGGTTCTGAGGTATCTTTGTGTGTCACCTAGAATTTAAATTTGAAACTAGCATACAGAGTCTCTAGCTTTGTGGAGTTATTCTAGCTGGCTTTGTGTAGCTGACAAGTTCTGGAGTGCTTTTCCAGACTTCTTTGGAGCTCTGGAAATTGTCCAGATTCAAAGAAAACCAATGATTTTGGTTGAAAGATCATCTAGTCCAACCCTCTGCCATGGGCAGTGTCACCTTCCACTAGACTGGGTTGCAACCTGGTCTTGAACTCTTCTGATGATGGGGCATCCTCAGCTTCTCTGGGCAACCTGTTCCAGTATCTCACCACTTTTGTAATAAAAAAAATCATCCTTATGTCCAGTCTAAACCCTGCCCTGTTTCAGCTTGAAACTGTTGCCCTTTGTCCTGTCACTACAGGCACTGGTGAAGTTTGTCTTACTTGTAGGCCTCCTTTACATATTGTGCTACAGGCTGGGCACAGAGTGGCTGAGAGCAGCCAGGCAGAGAGGGACCTGGGAGTCTGGATTGACAGGAAGCTGAACAGGAGCCAGCAGTGTGCCCAGGTGGCCAAGAAGGCCAATGGCATCCTGGCCTGGATCAGGAACAGCGTGGCCAGCAGGTCCAGGGAAGGGATTCTGCCCCTGTACTCAGCCCTGGTGAGGCCACAGCTCGAGTCCTGTGTCCAGTTCTGGGCCCCTCAGTTCAGGAAGGAGATTGAGGTCCTGGAGCAGGTCCAAAGGAGGGCAACCAGGCTGGGGAAGGGATCCAGCACAAGTCCTGTGAGGAGAGGCTGAGGGAGCTGGGGGTGTTCAGCCTGGAGAAGAGGAGGCTCAGGGGAGACCTCATCGCTCTCTACAACTCCCTGAAAGGAGGCTGGAGCCAGGGGGGGTTGGGCTCTTTTCCCAGGCAACTTTCAACAAGACAAGAGGGCATGGACTTAAGTTGTGCCAGGGGAGGTTCAGGTTGGATATTAGAAAGAATTTCTTTACGGAGAGGGTGATCAGACATTGGAATGGGCTGCCCAGGGAAGTAGTGGATTCTCCATCCCTGGAGATATTTAAAAAGAGCCTGGATGTGGCACTCAGTGCCATAGTCTAGTAACTGCAGTGGTAGTGGATCAAGGGTTGGACTTGATGATCTCTGAGGTCCTTTCCAACCCAGACAATTCTATGATTCTATGATTCTATGAAAGGCTGCACCAAAGTCATCTTGGAGCCTTCTTTTCTCTAGGATGAACAATACCAACTCTTTCAGCCTTTCCTCAGAGGGGAGGTATTCGAGCCCACTGATCATTTTTGTGTCTCTTTTCAATGTTCCATCCACCAGTATCCCCAAGTCCATCTTTGCAGAGCTGCCCTTAATACATTCATCCTCCAGTCTCTATTGGTCTTAAACGTTGCCCCAGTGTAGGACCTTGTGCTTGGCCTTGTTGAACTTAGTGAAGTCTGCATGGGCCTCTCGGGGTCCCTCTGGATGGCATCCCTTCCATCCAGCATGGCAGCTGCCCCACTCACCTTGGTGTCATCTGCAAACCTGCTGAGGGCTGCACTCAATCCCCCTGCCTACATTGTTGGTGAAGATGCTGAATAACATTGGTCCCAGTATAGACCCTTGAGGGATATATATTTCTTGTTCATTACTGGCATCCATTTGAGCATCAAGCTGTTGTCTGTAATGAATCAGTTGCTGGTTTCACTTTCAGGTGCAACAAAGCTGTTTGACTGATGTTTTCAAGCAGATAAACTAAAATTATTAAACATATAAAAGCACTCCCTTGTAATGCAAGACACAGTAGTAATAATATTTACTGCTAGGAGTGTGAGTTTTGTTATCTGATGACTTGAGGGACGTGGAGAGAGGATGAATCTTGAATAATTAATTTCTTTTGCAACAGCAGGGAGACTGCATGTTTGTATTCATAATGCTGTTTCTAATATTTTTATGCCACATGGAAAGTATGGAAGCAATATTGTTTTTCAATATTGTTGAGCTTGAGTGTGATGTAGTAAGTAATGAATATGTGGTGCTGTAGTTACTCAGTTGTGAGTGCTTACAGAGCAAATGAGGCAATACAGATTCATTTTTCTGAATTTTCCTTGCTGTTTTCTAATATCTTCCCCAATTCAGTTTTTCTTAAGACTCCCCACTGCTACTAAAGCAGCCAAAATATGCATGTGTACTGTGAACAATGTGTAAAACTGCTTATCTTAAAAGAGTGTAACTGCACCAACAAAACCTCAGATCTGGGTAGAGGTAGAGGTCAATCATATACAAATGTTGGTATCTCATATGTATTTATTAAAAAATAGAGTAATATGTACTTCTCCATGATTTTTTTTTTACCTGAAATTGTTAACCTTTAAATAATTAGTGTGCAAACTGTTTACTTATTATGAGTGTTTCACATAACTGGGTAATACCTAGGCTTGTTGTTTGACAACTTTTATGCATTGAAATCTATTTTAAAAGATCAGGAAAGCACAGAGAACCGCTGGATTTAGCTGTCCTTTAAGTGGAGTTTCGTGTTCACACACAAGCATGTGAAATCTGCTTTTATATCTCAGATTTTTGGAACTGAGAACCATATGGTACCTTGGTTTTGCATTTTTAATATCTTTTTTATTGTGCCTGCATAACAAATAGGCTTGTGCATAAATTTAAGAAAATAATATATTCTTTTCTTCTTACTGTATAAAATATACTGAGAATTCATTTCAGCACTTACAATAACCCTAAAAAGCATTCCAAGTAGAGCATTTTAGTTTGTAGTTACTATATAGTTAATTTTACCCTTTAAAGATTATTTTACTATTCTGCCTTCTATTATGAACTTGCAAGACAGAGGACGTCCAACTCATCCAGTCAAGGGGGACTAAATTATGTCCTTTTGCACTGATCCAGCAAAGCACTCAACATTGTGCTTATGTCCCATTGAAATCAATTGGACCACTCATGTTTTGAACGTTAAGTATGTGCTTTTAAGTGTTTTACTGAATAGGAATGAGATTATTCTCATTCTTTAAGTCAAGCATGTTCTCAAGTGTTTGGCAGAATTGAATTAGTTAGTATCTATGGCTTAGCACAAGAGAAAACAAACTTCGTAACATGCTTTATTATGACAAACTATTTTGCTTACTTTTAAAGTAAAAAATAATGCTAAATCATGTTAGTTTTCATCCAAAGGTCTTTATTTGTCTGTTTCTAAAATATCAGTTCTAAACATGAAATTAAAATATCTATAATGCATCATAACTGTCTGATAATTCAGAGATGCTTTTCTGCAACCTAATGAATGTGGATGTTCATTAGTGCTTGGGCTGAATGGAGACTGTGATAGACCCTCTTTTTTGTAGGCTTTTTCATGTTGAACTTTTGGGTTGAATCCTAAGATAGATTAGTCTATTTTGTCACTGCAAGGTGTGGCTTTTCAGTGAGTTGGGTTCCTAAATTTAGAGGAAAGCAAACAAAATTAGGTATTTATTTTAGGATTCCTGTGAACTCCCATGCTCATTTGTTTTTTTTTAGTTTGGTTTGTTTTTTTTTTTTCCTGCTTAGGCAGCTCTAAGTTTCTCTTTGCCATTCTGTTCTTGCTTTATGGGCTTCAGTTTTCAAAACAAAATACAGGGCTTTCCTGTGGGTGTGTAAATTTGGTGTGTGTGGTTCTGGGCATTGCTGCTACAGCACTTGGCTTTCCCTAGAGAGTGCTGTAGTCATTGCAGGAATGCGATCCACTTTTAATTTTTAATTAACAACTCACTATCACAATTTGAGTATATGAATATATTAGGTTGTCTTGAGTTTTCCTCTCTTTCATTAGTAAGAAGGTAGATTGAAATGAATCTGATAGATCTAATCTAGAAAATTATGTTTTCTGTATAGCAAAAAATTAATTGCCCAAGTCTTTGCCGAAGATTCATGGAAGTCTTAAGTAGAAGATGATAAGTATTATGATCTATTTCTACATGTAGTATGATTGATTCCTAAGTATGTATTCTTCTTATAAGTGGTGTCTAGTGGAGTACATTAACATATAAAGACATTAAAGCAATTAGTTTTCAATTAAAATAATAAAATGACACAATATTGAAGATGGTAATTATTAATGTATTCCATATTCAGCCCCACAAAGGCTGAATACATCTCATGTGGGGCAAAATCTGCAGGGAACGGGAATAATGTAGTTCCTTTCATTAGAGTTTAGTAAGCTTGGAGTGCCTTGCCTGGACAGTCAGTCTGAGGATTCTTACATCATTCATTTTGTACCACCAGCCTTTTTTCAAAATGAGTTGGGAATAGTTTCTCTCTTTCATGGAGCTCGAGGGAATGTAGAAAAGAGCATTCTTGCTCCTATTGCTGTTAATGATACATTATTTTGTGGCATTGCAGTGGAAAGCTGCTGCAGTAATGTATTAGAATTACCTAATTATTAAATGAAGACCAAGCTGCAAAATAGCCTAATGTTAGGCAAAGCTTTCACAGTTTGCTTTCATGAATACTATTAACCACATTATTTTATTTTTAAAAAGCCTTTAATTTATCAGGATCCTCTGGAAGAGTTTTTATTGCCCAAACCAGGACATACTGCAAAGATGTAATGTAGAACATTAGTCCCTCTGCCTCAGTAGTGTTTTTCAGCAGCAGCTCTTTAAGCAGAGACTTTGAGACAAGTAGCAATGGAGCACAGGTGCATTGATCTTGACAATTGCATGATTAATACGTTAGGCTTTTGTCAATTTTAACTATAATCTGCTAAGGGTTTCTGTACTTGGTCAGCAATAAAAAAAAAAATAAAAAAATCCATGCTTCCATCCATTGAAACTGTGAGCCTTTGTACTAGGAGTAGTTAGAGCATACATGTCCCAGTGTTGCTTTTGTAAGAGTTAAACAAGATTTACAGATGGGGTGGCTGAGTCTTGCAGGGATGAAAGGCCAAATGATTTAAATCAGCATGATTCACTTCAGTGGAGTCCCATGAATTTACAACAGGTGAGAATTTGGTCTGTTTTAATGCAGTTAATGTCACATGTTCAGCTGATGACAGAGGTAATAAATGACCCCAGCCATTGTTGTCACTGTGGTTGCCATACTGCAGGCAGTACTTCAGGCTGAAAAGCAGCCAGACTGGAAAATGTACAGGAAGCTTAAGCATAAAAAGTAAATTGCTGATGACACTGTTGTGATTCTGGGAGATGAGAGGAATAGACATGGGAGAGCACAGAACAAATCCTTGCAGTTCTGACTATGTAGTGCTGAGAGAGTTATGAGATGTTTGCTTGAAATGAGCAAGAGTAATACATTTGTAATTCATCAAAATAGAAAATTTAGGAGGAGCACATTAAAACAGAGTTTTAATTCACTGCTGATGGCACACAAATCAGCCTGGTCATGCTTTAGAGACACTTAAAACATCTTGTGAGCCAGCAGAATCCTTTAAGGAATTATTTTTTTTTTTCTTTTGTGAGGGACCTGAATGTTTGAATACCTGTGAGAGGTGTAGCCAATATTGGTGCTTTGCTTCATACTACTGTCAAATTTTATACAGTGAACAGCTAGAGCTGTTTTATCCTGGATATTTTCCTCATGAGAACAGCAGCCAGGTTGCACAGTAGTGTTTTGGCCCACTTCTATTCCAGAGGAAATGGCTGGCAAGGAGTGTCACCTCTCTTAATGCCCTGGGCTGAGGCAAATGCTAGATCTGCTGTTTTCTGATGTGCAAACAAGTCAGTGGTTTAGCAGGCACATTACACCTGGTTTTCCTCCTGTATGAAGAAAAAAGATGATCCTTGATTCTTTCTAGGTTGCCTTTCCTTTTTGGTTAAAGTAAAATACAACACAGTCAAATCACTGTCTATACATAAACACATCCCATGTTTGTGATTAAATCCTAGTATTTGGTGTTAAGGCCAAGCGTAAATATTTTATCTAAAGACTTAATTGAACATGATTTTCTACTGTCTCTAAGCATCATAAAAACACTATGTGCATTATCAGTAGGGCTGAGAGGAGAGAAAGATGTGAGGGAAGAAGGATCCCATTTTATCCTATTGAATCTTACCCAGTCACCAGACTGCCACCTCTGTGTTCCACCAAAGATGTCTCAACGTTAACCAATGTAATTTTGTCCCATTATGGTATAATTTCCATGTGCATTCAGGGACCTCTGTACGTCCACTTATTAAAAGTAAATAAATCATGCTATGGATGTCATGAAATTTGAATCCTGAAGCAAGTGTATACTCTTCCATGCTTCTATTTCCAGGTTATTATTTATACTTGTAACTGGTTCTAATTAACCTATAAGTGCTGTCTATACTGGATGTTGTAATAAATGCATGGAATGCTTCTCTACAATCCAGATAAGTGACAGATGTGAGAGAGTTGTGCTTTTCAAAAACTGACACTTCACAACACACCAAAACCCAGTTACAAGAATGAGACCACTGTGTCACTGTCGTGTGGTCTTTGCCTTGCTTGTGTTTGTTGAACTGGTGAAAGTTGCTTATCTTCTTCACACAGTTCACTTTTCTTCTTACTGAAGAGTGATTTGCTGCTGTAGGAATGATTCACTCCTGTCCTGATATTTTGTACATTGTACTGAAGTGCTTTGAGGTGGTAACCTGTGGTTTGATGCAGAGTATATATGAAACAGAAGGTGATTTACATGGATGCAGGAGAGAACTGTGGCCTCTAGGTTGCTAGTGATCAGTTTAATTGGGTCTCTTTTACTAAACCTGGACTTCAGCTGGTACAAGTGGAATGAATTTACATACCTAGAGAAAATAAATGAAAGAGTGAGTCATGTGATCTGTCTCTTGCTAACATTTGCCTTCTGGGTAAAGTCAAAAGGGGATATATATACATAACTTATCTCCAGTTTTCTTCTTTGAACGGTTTTTATGCTTCTAATTTCATCCCAGGACTGGGAATAGCAGTTACAGATCTTTAAAAATAACTGTCTTCAACTGATAGAAGACCAGTCAAAATGGGAAAGTGGGTTTAAATGAGTGTGTGTATTCTAATTTATTTATTGATAACTTACCTGCCTGCTTTCTCTCTCCTTTCCTGAAAACATGGGAGCATTTGAAAATAAAGATAGGCTTGGGTTGCAGGACACAAGAAACTGAAAGGAACTTGATCGATCTCATATTCTTAGGATGCCTCGGTGTGCTTATTTTTTTAATTTTTTTTTGTGTGTTTTTGTTTTTCCCAGATATACATAAAAGATATTTGGCCCAATTGGTTTTCCATACAGAGGGGAAAAAAGTGTGTGGAGTTGGATGTGTTCATGTTACATAATGTTCATGTTACACCCATAATTTTATAAAAGATGTAACTGCTTATGTTGGGTATTATTCTTTTGTTGATAAAAACTGTTGAGAAAAATTAAGCTCCAAGAAAGTGTAGATCTAATTTGCACTGTGAACATGGCTGGGGCCTTTGCTCCACAAAATGAATTCTTGAGCTCTGTACAAGGCTTAAATGCACAAGGAATTAAATAGTGTTATTCACAGAAGTAATATTAGGTTATTTAATTTGCAAAGACAAATTAACAAATTTAATTTGCAAATTGTGTCCCACTTTTCTTAGCTAGTAGTTTTTATTTTAAAGGCTCTCATCTTTGCTAGTGCATTCAGTAAGGCCCTATTAAACAGGTTACATTATCCTTGATAACAACTTGAGTCCTGAGTATTTATATGCAGGTGGTTTTGTTTATTTTAAATGCAAACCAATATTTTAACTGGGTTTTTAGGCTCTTAGGTTCTCCTTGTGTACTGGATGGCTTACACAGTGACCTCTGGCAGCTATGCAGGTAAAAACAAGTCACAATTGCACTAGAGAGATAAATAGTATTGGAATAAAATTGGAACAGTATTGAAGGCAGTTATGTGTAAATTCTGAGAACAATATAGTGCTGGAATCCTAATGATGAAAGTTCAATGATTTGAGGTTGGGAGCCCCTGCTACTATACCACATGTTGGGCTAAAGGACCACTGCTTACAAATACAGCAGCTATGTTAAGGCATCTCTTGACTCATCAACAATTAAAAATATTTATTTTAATGTATTTTCTGTGAGTATTTGTAGTATCCTGGGTAAATATAATTTCTGTGTAAGTCTAGAGCCAGATGGTCTGTAGAGACTGTATATATCATGTGGTCCTTGCCTCCTGCCATATGGTCGTGCTGATGTGAGGGGTGGTATGTTCTCAGTTTAAGATTCATGCTCCTAATTCAAAGCACTGAAGAAAACACATAATCTTCCTTAAGCTATGAGCTCAACCTAAAAAAATCATACTGCTTTGGAGGAGACAGGTAGGTAGCAGACAAGTACTGTACATTCTGCTCTTTGATTTAAGGTTGTGGCCTTTAAGGTGTGTCATGTTATCTTCCAGTATAAACTTAGATAGCTAATTCATCTTTGTGGGGGAGATATTGCTTTGTACTTCTAGGAGCTGTATCCTTAAGGAGAATATCTTTAGGAAAGCTTTGTTTAAAAAGTTCTGAGAGGTAATAGCAGGTTGGTTACTTATACAGGGAGCATTTGTACTGTCCTTCGTGTTACTTGTACCCTTTTGAATAAGCATGTATTATTAGCTTTTGGTAAGGTAATTTTGGCATGTAATTATGATAATGGTAACATTTCAAAATAATTTCAAGTCTTAAATTTTGCCTTAAAGGCAGTGAGAGAGGTAACAGGAAGGGAACTGCTTTTTCATACTTGTAGTCAGTGAAAAAGTAAGTCGATGGCTCCACCTACTGGAGTTCAAAACTCCGGTTTTGAATAAGCCCCAAGTCTACAAAAGTTGGTTTCTTCGGTTCCCCTGGCAATAGGGAAATAGTTTCTCCTACATGGAGTTTCTCCATGACTTCAAGATGTTTGCGATTAATTTACATTTTGCAATATCGTGGTGCAGACCGATGTGAAAGGAGAAACTATTTCCACTTAATTAACTTTTAAATTGCTAATAAAAGGGGTAAATGTTTTATTTTCATTTTTCCTGTTTATCATTTCCATTGGTCTCGGCACAGGACCTCAGGAACTGTGTGTGAGCTGTAGTGAAGCTCTTGGGGAAGAGTAGATCCTGAACTGCTCACAATATGTGACAATGATACAAAGTATATTTTGCCCTAAACAAGGAGCCTGATGTAAGTGAAAGACTTCTTAGACTGTTACTTTTTTTTAATCTTCCTTGTTTACTTGACTTCTTGCTATTATTGTAAAACCCCAATAATTTCTTTTCAGATGGAGCTTTGTATGAGATCCTAGATTGATTGTGTAGGATCAGAATTGTTGTCCAGTTAAAATCTTTAGGAGCTGTCTAATATGGCATAATACTAGTGCAAAGGTGTCTTTCTAGGCTGTTTTCTTTTTCTTCTGTTGCTGCTTTTAAGATTGGTGTTACTTAAGAATTGGATGAGGATTTAAATACAGAGAATTAGTTATTTTGCAAAGAAATATAGGTGGAGTGAATTTGACTGTATAAGGGTTACTCTTATAAAGTGGTAAGCACAAGTTAATTGTGATAAATGGGAAGACTGAAAGGTAGCACCTCCAGTTTTTGTTCATCATAGGACATATGACAGTTTATAACACTTCTGCAGAAAGTGAAAAAAAATTAAGAACGATCCTATTTCATTAATATCTGAGGGTATTAATCTCTGGAAATGCTTATTTTTTTCCTGTGTTGCGAGCAGAAGTGTCACTTCAGCTCAGTGTTAAGCTTTGGCAGTTTTACACTGCTGTCTGCTAAATACCTTTAAGATCATCAAGTCCAACCTAGTACATTGCCAAGGCTACCACTAAACCATGTCCCTAAGCATCACATCTATACACCTTTTAAATACCCATCTATATACACACATACATATAGATACACACACCTATATATATAGTTGAATATATAAATGTCTGTGTGCCTATATATTTATGTATATATATATAAATAAAACAAATGGTATAGACAAGTGTTATTCAAAATACTAATTTTCCACAATATTTGAAGTATTCAAACTGTATACGTACATAACCATTCATATGTGCATATATCCATGGATGTGAACATGGATGTGGATGTTTTGAGAAGTGTTCTCCAGTTGCTATTGTAGACGTAGAAAGAACAGTATATTGTAATTCATCTTTTATGTGTGAGGATTTCTGGTGCTTAGACAGTAAGAGAAATGTTGACAGCTTATTTATCCTCTTCTGGAGGCAGGGAAAGGTGAATGGGTAAATGCCATTTTGTTGTCTGCATTTAGAGGCAATGCGTTTTATTAAAAATGTTGCCACCTGGAAAACTAAGGCTCTGTATATTAATGAGTCAGTTATTGGAGTAATCTGTTGTTATTTAGATACAGCCTTTGTATTTCTAGTGAAAGTTACAGTATGTTCTTTTTACTCAGTTGTCTGCTTCATTCTGCTTTCAACACAGAGAATTCCATAATTTTAACCAGGATGGTTTGTTCTCCAGTGAACTGACAATTAAGGTGTGTGGCAAGAGAGAGAATGGATGGGAGCAAATATTGTGTCTGAGCATAAATTGCCTATAGCAATTCAATGTATTTTAAAAATACTTTGCTCATCTGTTGCAGTTATAAAATTGAAATATTTTTTTAGCAGTTAATGTCATCTTAAAATATAAGGCAGAACCCTCATAGTCTCTAAATAATAGTGTGTTGTATGTGCGTGCATATCCATGCATATCAGCATGCCTGCAAGTACATGTTCACAAAAGCAAAAAAAGCCCAACATGGCAGGTCTGGAATTTGTCAAAACTCAAGAGAGGTTTGTGCAGGGAAGGTGGAGAGGCTTGCATGCAACTTTCCAAAGCCCATTTTCAGTAGGCTGAATTGTGGACAAACAAGCTGGTATGACAAGCTGGCCCAGCTTCTCTGTGCTGTTGCCTCTTCTTTTGCTCTTAACAGTGGTCTAAATGCAAACTACCTCATGTGTCAGTGAAATGGAACAATTGGCTGTGCTTCAGTTTCTTTGGTGGAGGTAAAGTGGTAATGTGTGTGTGCTTGGACCATCAGTTCTGTCCCAATCAGACCAAATTCAAATTTGGATTTCAGTTGCAGGACCGGGGTATTGTCTAGGTCTTGGGTTTAGGGATTGTTCCCAAACTGTTTCTCTCACCTTAAACCACAAAATGACTTAAAAAAAAATTAAAGTTAATGCAGAAAGAACTGTTCAGTGTCTAGTCAGAAATAGTCTCTGAACTTACCCTTTCTTTCACAGTAATATAGCACACATGTAGCTTTACTCCTTAAATATTATTTTCATTTTTTTATGTACGTGTGTGTTAATGTACACTGTATAAATATATTGTTCATAGGTATTTGTTGCAGCCACATAACTCCTATTAAATTGCTCATTAGATGAATGAATTTGGTTTTGCGCTTGACATACAAACATTGTTTAGATAAATTACCTGATTTTTATTCATACATACTGAACACTTGCAGCTCACAAAGTTGCACTCGGGCATTATACCTGCTGTTTCTCTCGTCACTATATATCACGGTTTTATTGCTCCTTCTGAGCTCCTGTCTATCACAGAGGTAGTTTATTATAATGAGAATAATAAAAGAACTGAGATATATTTCATAAAGTTCATTTTTCTTCTAGTATGTCTGCTGTGTTGATGAAATAAGATTTATTACTTAAATATTTATAAAAATTGCCAAGCGTCTGTGTATGAAACACTTCTTATTTAAAAAATCCGCAAAAATAGCTAATTATAAGCAAGTAGGGTACAAGAGGATTTCAGAGAAGTATTAATGAAAACTTTAAACTTCTAATCTAGAAACACAATCCCATGCCTTTACAGTAAATTTTTAGAACTTGACAATTCCCTAGGAAGAATTTTTGGTTTTTAGCTTGACTGCAGTGCCAGCATGTTCTCTGCTGTGAGGTAATACATACAGCCTATAGCTGGAGCACATAAAGGAAGTAAAAACTGAAAGTTCCATGAAAATTGGAAAATTTAAATCCTCTTCCTCATTGCAAAAATATATTTAGGAATAAAAAATAATACTTTGTTCCTGTCAAATAATGAAAAATCAAGTCTCTTAGACGAAAGCTTACAGTTTACAAGAAGCCTTGTCCTCAGAACTTAGTTAAACAAGGGCATTTGGATGATATATTTATTTATATTTTGAGCTGTAGATTTTGTATTGTTACCCAGCGTGATCTGCATTGTATAGTATATCATATATAATACTGCATCTCTTGTCTAAGGAATGTTTGGAGCCACATCTTTGCTCAGCTTCTGGGTTTTCAGTGTTACCTATTGAATGTGACTTTGAAATTCTAAAAATCTGCTGTAAAGGAGGTGCAATAGCTTGCAGCTGCTCCTAAAATTGATCATAGGACCACAGAGTGGTTGTTGGCATCTCTTGCATTTAGGATGACTTAAAGCCTCTTCAAGTAGACTTTGAGGCTAAATAATTTTTTTATTTATTCATTTTTTTTTCTTGTTCTCATCCTAGATTAGATTATTGGCCGTGAAGAGCCACGGACGTTTTGTGCCCTGATGGGGGACTCAGGATCCAGACGATCAACTCTAGTATCTCGGTTGCCAATATTCAGGAGAAGTATTATCAGAAGACACGACTCCCTTCCTTCCTCACCTTCTTCTGCTAATGCCATTGGTGTCCACACCTCCTCTCCATCCAGCACCAACTCCAGCTCAGGGAGCACAGGCAAGCGCAGGAGTATTTTCCGCACTCCTTCCATTAGCTTCCATAACAAGAAAGGGACCGAGCAGAAGCCTGACTCAGCGAGTCAAAATGTTGCCATTTCAAATGGTACCCAGTCCTCTCTCGATACTTTCCAAAAACTGAGCCTAGAGGAACACATCAAAAGCAGAGGGAGGCATTCGGTTGGCTTTGGCAGCTCACGTAGCAAGAAGATAACGAGGTCTTTGACAGATGATTTTGAAAAGGGAAAGGAGCCCTCAGCTAATAAGAATGTCTTTATAAATTGCATAAGCTCTGGGAATAATGAGGGTGATGATTCAGGCTTTGCAGAGGAGCAGAGCCGACACTCTGTCAAACAATCCACGCGAAAGCTTCTGACTAAATCTTTCTCATCACACTACAGATTTTCTAAACCGGCTCCAGAGAGTCAGTCCGTTTCCTCTGCGCAGCAGTCCAGGTGCTTGCTGGAGGTTAAATCAGATGTGGAAAGCGAACCTGTGATTGCCAAGTCCTCTCCTCCATGTTCAGCTGAGACAACCGAGTGCATGGGAAGCTCCTTGCAGTCCCCACTGCTCTCAGCTGACCTCACGGCTGCCCAGACCCCCTCTGACTTTGTCGCCCTGACGGAGGATTCTGTTTCGGAGGCGGATGCTCTGCCCAGCAGTGGGACTGGAGCACCCCTTGCAGAGGATTTTGGCAACAGTGTCTCTACCTCTCAGATCTTCTTCAATCCTGCTGCTGTTCCTACAAGGGAAACTGATATTGTGGAAAGTACTGGGAATTCTGTGGGGGTATCTCCTGTGAGTCGCGCAAGCTCGTGTAGTGTTGAATCTAATACCTTATTCAAAACCTCAGCTACTAGTCAAACAAAAGTATTGTTGCAAGCCAATGAACTACATATTAATGATGCCAGGCACATAGGAGAAGTTAACTTGGCAAATGCACATTTAGAAACCTTTCCATCAAAGCATAGAGAAGAATCGGCGATATGCTCTCCAAAGGCACAGGGGTTGAGTAGGGACAGAGATGAAAACACACTGTCCAAGCACAGGAGAGAGACAATTCCTGTAATGGAGTCTAAAATTGTTCCATGTTCTGAACCTCAGTCCTTTAAAACACAACAGAGTTATGAAACCAACCATTCTAAAGGTATGTCTCATAGTCTTTTCATTACTGGGTTTCGTGGGGATTTTTTGGCCTCGGTTTTTCTGTAAGAATTATTTGGTCATAAAGTGATTTGTGGAATTGCCAGAGTGAGCTAGGAAGTTCAGGAGTTATGAATTGTGCCCTCATTCCAAAATTGTAAGAATTAACCAAAAAGTCTATCATTTTTTGAGTTCGCATTTTAGTTTGCTAACACCCATTTGTGCTGTGCATAGCTATGCTTTCCTGTGGTAGAAAGTGATTTAATTAAGAGAGTATTGATTATTGCCTCTTGTTCAAGTCTAAAGCTGGAATTTTTGAGGCATGCTTATTTTTTGAGCCAAAGAGTTGCTTTGTTTGAGATGGAAACATTGCCAGAGAAATAAATCTTCTTTTAGCTTGGTTATGAAAAAATGACAGTTTGTCTTTTATTGATCTAGGTTTCAAAATTTTGTGACTCTTGATTGCTGTATACAACTGATGTTATAAAGCAGCTTGGAGTGGTGTTTCTGTGGCAGAGTATGAAAAATCCTATTTCTGATTCCATTAGAAATAACATTGTTCAAGTTCTCATTATGTAATGTATGAAACTGAGAGAGTTAAATACCACCTAAATTTCACAGTGGATAAAGATCAGCTTATGAAAAGGAATTTGGAATTATTAACAAGATTAAGTAGAAAGGCTGTGCCTAGAAATCCCAGTGTATAAAAATGCAGATGAATAAAGGCACAAGGCCCTTGAATGAAGGACATCTGTCAAAAGACATTTATCTCTCATAGTTTATCTTCTCAAACCAACTTAAAGACTGGTGCTTTCTTGCATAATCCTGAGACTCTATCTGGTGGGCCAAAATTTGTGTCAACAAGGCTACATTCATAGTGTTTATACTAGAAGATAAATGAGTGTAAATTCATATGAATTCTTACCCATCTTTTTATTTGGACATTTATCTAAGCAAGTGGATTATAAGCAATCAAAAGCACTCTTGTGTTTTGAATTATTTGTCACTGTGAGGCTTGGTTGGATGTCTTGCACAGAAATGGCAGTGTAAAGTAAAATTAATCCACTAAAATAGTTTTCACCAAAAGGGACGTCTTTCCCTCAGAATTGGGTTCAATTGGGAGAAAAATTATTTCCATTGATGTGTTACTAAACCTGAGCACTGAGTTGATCTTCCTTGCAACATTGGCTGATCTGTGAATGAGCACATCCTATTGTATGTACTGACCAGAGGATGCTGCAGAACAGCAAGTGGGCAGCTCGGAGTGGTGCTTAGGAATACAGTGTGTTTGAAACTCAGGTGCCACCAGTTGCATATTTAATTTGTATTTTCGAAGGCAGCTAGCTAGAGCTGAAACTGTGGTAGAGGGATTTTTGTAAATGGGATCCATGTTCACAGAAAGACTAAAGCTAATGCTGCACTGTATGAAAGTCATTTATTAATTGTTAGGGTTTTGTAGTTCTGTTCAAAATGCATTTTTTCCTGTGTATTTTGAAAAGTGTGTTTAAAATTAGAAACTGGTGAAGCATACAAAGTGACCATGGAAAAATTTTATATGAAAAAAAACAGACATAGAAAAAAGCTTACATGGCATTCATTAAGATTATAAGTAGTTATATCTGTTAAAAACAGAGTGTTTAAAAATGTTGGTTTTGCTAAAACAGTATTTAAAACCAGGTGTCAAGGCAAATATTTGTGTGTTTTCTTCAGGAATAGATATTTTCTTTTCCATAGCTGGTCTCATAGCTATATATATAATACATACATACACTATATACATACAATACATACATAGCTACTATATAATTATAGTGAACGTTGTGAATATCATGTTAATGTATGTACAGGCTGATGTGCTATTTATTTATTAGTATACTTTAATATATTTTCATGTGATAAGGATTTTTTTTTTTAAAGCCTTATCGAAGATGACCATTCTCTCACAAAAGAATATATGATTTTCTGTGTTAGATATGTTTTTCTCTTTCCTGGTGTCTAAATTTTCCCTAACACCTCAAAATGTAATTTTTCTGATGTGTTATTTTTTAATTGGATCTGGGGACTGGGATTCAGCCTTCTGGTTGAAGGCAGGGTTTGGAGGGGGTGGTTGAAGAGATGAACTAGGAGGACCAAACAGAAAACAAAACCATTGTGCACCCCTGTCCTATGCAGTGGCAACAAAGCTGTGACCTGGCCCTATAAAACCTGGACTTGCCTCAACACTTAGGGTAAGGTAGGTTGGGTTTTGGCACCAGTGGACCAGTGATGGTTTCTCTGGTGGGTTTTACTGGACAGTGGTTTGGAAATGTTGTACAATGAGGGGAGAAAGGGAAGGATGGAACAGAGGGCCTTCTGGATTCTGTGAGAAGCCGTGGACTGGGCTTGTAGTATGCTGAGGGTGCTGGTCATTGGAGGTTCAACAGTGAACTGGTGGTCCAGGTGGCATTTTTATCTAAGTACACAGGATCTGCATTCTACAGAATTCTTCTGTGTGATTGCCTTTCAATGTAAGCATTTCAAGCAAAGCAGTTCTCTCATTAGGAAAGTACTTGTAGAGGGTAATTCTCAGTAATGACTGCTGATTACTTCTGTTTGTAGTTGATCTTGCCAATAGCTTCAGCCCATACAGAGAAGGCAGATTTGTGGAAAAACGACTGAGATCATCTTCAGAAGGTACTGCTGGAGGCAGTCGGCTGATCATAAAACCAAAGGATGGAAACACAGAAGAGCTTAACAGCCTACGGAAGCAGAGAGCAAACTCATCCTCTTCAAAAATGAACAGCATGGTGAGTTTTATTCCCATATGTGTAAGCTTTTTCTATGACTGATGTAACTATAATGAGAAGCAGCAACTTTCCAAGCAATGGACCTTAAGAAAAGGGAGGTGGAAATATGATTCAGGCTTAGCTACAGATATGTAAAGTATTTGTGACAAGGCTTGCATACTTTCTGTGAAGAGATTCTTGTTGCTATCCTTTTCTGATTTGCCTGGGAGAGGGAACTGCAGCAAAATTTAGTAGGACTATTTCTGAGGATAAATACAGTGGGCTGTTCTGTGGCAACAATTTATTGTTACTGTGGTAGTTATTTCATGGATCATGTCTGGTATGAGTGAGATGAGATTCAGAGAAGTTGAATAGAGAGGAATTTGTCTGTAAGGAGGCCTCTGTAAGAAAGATTTGAGCAGTCCCTTCCAAAGCTGGTGTCAAGTTTAAATACTTTAAGCGCAAGGTAAGAAGAAGAGGGAAGGATCTCTTCTGAGAACCCTTGAAGATCCCAAAGACTGGAAAAGCTAAGACAGGTTAGATAACTCTGGAGAGTACTTTTGAGACCTTTTCTACTGAAACTATAGTCAAAAGAATGGACAGACTGACAGTCTGTGCTTTCCTATAGGCAGTGAGAATCAACATAGTAAAATGAGTGTAATTTATACTTAGGCCTGGCCTCCCCAGTGAGAGACAAAGAAGATGCTAAGACTGAACATTTACAGCAATGTCATTGAATCTTTAGCTTATGGGAATCACTAAACCAAATTTTATTGTCACTATTAGTTTGAAATATTTTATGCAATGTGCTAGCTAAAAGAGGAAGAATAATTTTGTCCAAATACCTGACAAGAACTTTCCATAGCAAACAAAAAGGTCTAAGTTCATTACCCCTGCCTAGAGTTCTAAATAGAGGTATAAATAGACTTTCTTTTCAGGTTTACATAATAGCCATTATGTTACAATGATGCAGGACCAAACACATCCCTGGGAGACTCAGATATCGACACAACTGCCTTTGTAAGAGAATTTTGGCAGTTTTTGTGTGTGCAGCCATGTGCTGCTTTGTCTGCCACAACATGTGGCACAACTTTTTCACCTGAGATGCCAGGCAAGGCTAAAATTTTCTTACTCTAATATTTGCCTTTATTAATTCCTTGCTGGTCATTTAAGAAGTAGGTCCACAGAGAAGGATCTAATTTAGTGTGAAAATTCCCTTATGGAAACTAAGGTAGGAAACTGGCCTTTGGGAGTTTCTCAAGAGGATGCAAAATCTGTCTTTTGTCTGAGTAAAGGTTGCCCATCTGTCTGAATGTATGATCCAACTGTTCATTTGTAGCTGGGCTCACAAATGCCCTTGTGGGTAGCAGGAGAAAATTACATCAGTACCAAGCACATTCTTACTATTTACAACTAATGCACAACAGAATTTCTAATGTAACAGTGTCCTGAAGCAGTGGTCACTAGAAACACTCAACTAATTGAGTTACTTGATGCAGTTTGCAGAAATGCTTGCCTGTATACTCAAGTTGTGTAACCTGGGTAGATTAGATTACCTACACATCAGTGACAGAATTAGTCTCTTCTTAATGTAGCAGATTGTGCAGTATTGTCAGTATGCACTGATTAATTTTATACTACATGAAAGGGCAGAAGGCAAATTATTTTTAGGAAGGAGAAAATTTTATGCATCTACCTTTCATGTTTCTAGATTTTTGACAATTTTTCAGATTAAATAATGCAATAATGCAAAGGTTATTTCAACTAATCCTTGTTTTTTTAAAATGTGTTTTTTGTATCTACTGAATTATTATGCCCAGATGTACAGCATAGAAAGAAAGAGGTACAATTGCTAAATAGAAGAAATCTTTGTGCTATTGAAGTATATACTTAGAGTATTTATCTGGTTTTGCTGGAAATTCACATTCAAATATTGTTGAATAGAATCTTGTTTTTTAAAGCCAGAAAAAACTATGTCATTTAAGGATACTGTTTCATGTAGGTGCACAGAGCATTATGCAGATACAGTTCCTGCCCTAAAATGCCAGGTAACTCTGTCTCAAGCCTGTTAGTCTTATTGGGATTGTTAGACCCAAGATATTAGGCAGATCTTTGTGTTTATTTAAATATAAGGCTATGATGTGATGCCATAGCACTTCATTCTATTTAGCCCTTTATTAATAAGGGAATGAGAAGGTGACAACAGAGAAATAGTATGTAAGCAAAGTGTATCTGGGGAGCAGGTGGTGATTTGAGTCTCTTCTTCATTTTGTATACAGAATCCACATTTCTTTTTCACTTTCAAGTAGTGAAGTTGTCCACAAATTATGTATTGAAGTCACAGTTCAAGAACTTTGATAACAAGTCCACTGTGCATAGTCATGAGTGAAAGTCAAATTATTCCTGCCTTTACCCAATGCATGTAGATACCATCATATGTTAAGAAAAATGCTAGATGTAAGCTTTTTTAGTAAAAAATGAGGTTTAAGAAGAAGTAAACCCAACAAAACTAACAACACTTTCCCCTCCCCTCAAACAACCAAAATGCAAAAGAATAAGCAGAGTTCCCTGGAAGTAAAAAAGAATTGAAAACTGCAGAAATTTAACATTAGTAATAAGGGAGGGAGGGAGGAAAGAAGGATAAAGTTATCTGAGAAATTGTTCTTCCTCTGAAACAACTTGCTTAGCAGAATATTCTTGTATGACTGGCAGTACTCTTTTTTGAAGGCAATAGGTAACAGCTTGGGTAGGTAGATCTAAATACTGAGAATATCTATCAAACCCGCAAAGATAGTCACCACCTCCCCCAAGAGTAAGTTAACTCACTTGTGAGATGCTGAAAGCAATTTATAATATAGATAAAAGCAATGCTGCTCATAATTGAGATGTAAGGAAAGAAAAGTCTTTCAAAACAACTCGGCAAACCTGCCGATTTGGTAGTAATGTAAGTAATGAGATGAAACAGATGCTTGAGATTAATGTCTTTTGTTCCTAATTACTTGTGGTTTTCATCAGTTTTTTCAGCCGTCATTCTTGCAGTGACCATTAGCTGCCACATGATGCCAGCATTTCACCAAAAGTGGTCTTAAGCTTTAATATTGCATAATTACGCAGAAGGAGAGAACTGCAATTCAGGAGCAGTTTAATACTGATTAACCTGTGTAGCATAAGAGACCCTTTTCAAATAAGCATAATAAACACTGATGCAATTTGAAGAGATTCACACTGCTATCAAAACTCTGATCATTTAAATGTTCCAAGTATAAAGTAATCAGTTAAAACTTTAAATTTTTAGACATACCATCCAAACTAGTTAACAATGTCTCAGAAGACTGATAGAGGCTATGGCTGACCTCACAGTTCTTTGTCTACGTGGTGGTAAGAAAGGCAAAAAGAAAGAAAAAAATGTACTGCAGCATGGTAAAAAACTGAATGACCTGAAATACGCAGCCCTGGGAGACCAATGAAAAGAATGTAAACCTGGGTGTTTTCAAAAATATAGGAGGGAATTAGAATAACCACATTGAAAAAAAGAGGATTAGACCCCCTAATAACTGTAAGCAATTTCTTTAAGAGGATTAGGAGACAAAACAGCAGGAAAGAAAGAGTTGATGTGCTGGCATACTTAACAGTAGAAAATGAGGTGTATGTGTAAGCAACAAAATTATCCATCACTTCTCACAGTAGTAGCTAATGGGGAAAGTTGATCATTCTAAATATTGCCTTTTAAATATCACTCATTTTTCAACTTTTTCCTGTCTTGGTGGTTGAATGTTACCACTCTCCTTTCTGTTCTACAGGCCTGTGTTTCTCTGGGTACCCTCTTGAGCACATCTTTTTAATTCAGTTTCACATATTGAGTGTTGTCCAAATGTTGCCAGTTTTTAATTTCTTAAATTAATCTACAAGTTTGCATCCTTGCAGGTAAAAAATGTTATTCTTGCTTTCAGTGCTGTGTTATCCTCTCTTTTTGCCTAGAGCAAGGCAGCTTTGCCTACTTGTGTCAGTTAAATCAGAGCTGCACAACTTTTTTTTCTGGATCATTACTGGGACTGCGCCGTTTCTTCGCTTGTATCTTCCCCATGGTTCTAACATATTAGATAAAGCTGTGTATTGCCAGTTAGAGAACTTTCATGGCATTTATCCCATGTTCCATTATTCCAGTTTTTTCCCCTCAGCTTTAGCAGTGATAGAAGCCTTCACTGCCTGCTTGATAAACTGCTGAATACTTGCTTTCCTGTTTTCTCCCACACATTCTATCATGCACGAGAGTAACTGCAGGTACCACCAAACTTCCTTCATATACTGTCTCAATTTATATTTTTTTTTTCCCTTATTCACAAGTAACAGCACAATACTGAGCTAATATGGCTTTTTAAGATTCATGCCAGTACTGTAGTACTGAGTTTTTTCATATATCCAGACAATGCCAACACTTAGGCATAATGTCCTTTTTCTTATGGTTGTGCTATGGGGGGATGTGCTGAGTATCTAACATGTTAGTAACTATACTTATAATTGTAAATTTAGAACAAATATATGCAAAAAACAGTGCTGGAATACAGTGTAGTATTTCATGGTTTATGGTAGAGTTCAGTTTGATAGTGGGAGGGGCTAAACACATTAGTTAAAGATTAAGTTTGCAAAATTAATAATTGGCTTGACCCAGTATAGGGAGGGTCATCTGAAACTCTGGGGAGACAGAACAAAAGTAGTTGATTGACACAGAAATAATGAGGTGCTAGAAAAAAAAAATCTTAACTATAAGTATTTGAGATTCCTAGTTGATCTCAGGACAGCAGAAAGGCAAAACACAGGTCACTTTAATGGAAACGTGTTTTGGCCTCTGCTTGGAATGTCTGTTTGTGACAATTATCTAATGAGCAGCTGATGTTTAAATTTTAGTTATGTATCCTGGATATTCTGTGTAACAGTGCCTAGGTTTTGTTACCTGGGTGACTTAGCAATTAATAGTTTTCTAGTGTACTTCAGAAATGGTACTTACAGTGATGAAACAATTATCCAAGACACTGTATTCAGATCTATCCTTTTGCTTGATATTGTACATTATGAAGCATGATCCCAATCTGTAACTCCTGAAAAGTTGATGATTGCATCTCAGAGATGACATTATTTCTAATGTTTCCTGTTTAGTCTTACTATCAAGCACCAGCTCTAACTAAAATCCTGCACCATGAGAGAAAGAACAGGATCCTGTGCCCCCTGTGGACTTTACTGGATATACCTGAATAAGGACTAAAATGTTTTTTATGTTCCTCTTCTCTATGCTGAAGGTATGATGTTTTACTGGTGTCTGATGAGGCACTGAGTATGGCTAAATCTAAATTGGCTCTTAGCCTAGACAGGATTGAAGTGATTTTCCTGTAGTTCCTTGAGCATTATTTTCTCCTAATCTTTTCTCCTTGAGTATGGACTTGACCATCTTCACCCAGCCTATGCTAAAACTGTTTGAAAACTGAGACTTAAATGCAATCTCTGATGGTCAACACATGATGGGGAAGATGCTGTTGAAAATACACAAGTTGAAAGTTTTATAAGTTAAAGGCAGTGACCACTAAACTTAGAAGTGGAATTGAAGGTGGTTGGTTTTGTGACCTCTAAATGGGACCTGTAGAGTCTTGAAGAACCTATGAGATACACACTTCATCTACAGACTGGAGACACATTCATGATTAATGCCTAACAGCAGATAAGCTTCTGTCTTGACAGCCTGCACTGGGAAGGCAGTGAACGAGAAGTTGTGGAGAGGATTTTGGTGCTCAGGGTTACAGTTTGGGTCCAAAAGAAGCCTCAAACAAAATGGCCTTTTTCAGGTATACCAAAACTATTGTAAAATTATGAATTACTTAACCACAATGCATATGTCCCTTTAATTTCCTCTTCTCAACATTCTTTAGAGCTAACAAGGATAAGTTTTCTCTGACTAGCTGCAACCTAGTTTTAACTTGCTATACAAATATCGTCACTGGTATCTATAATGTTCAAGCCAGATTTTTCACAGTTAAAATTGATGTTACATTTTGCTCTGTCAATGAATTATAGTATTTCTGCGTAATTCAAGTTTATCTCTGCTATGTTGGGCTTCTCAAGGGAGAATATTTAGAAACATCAATTCTTGTTGAACTGTTCAAGCAAACCCTGTAAGGCGGTGGTTCGCTCTTCATGTGAAGTGGACTTGACAGCATTCATTTATAACTAGCTTTGTAATAACATAACAAAATTTCCCCTTTTGCAATGAATTTGGCATTTTCCTCCTTTGTGGAAAGAAACTGTGGAAGACAGTTAAAGCAAGAACTGTCAGGACTGCTTCTGAACTGTGCTGTATAAATAGGAATAAACTGCTGATTGTAAGTAAGTAGGAATTCGGGCCTTATATTCTTAATTTAGCACGGAGAAAGTTTCTTTCATATGTTATTAGCATTAAAAAATTAATATGGCAAATAGGCACTTAAGTATTTAGTCTATGATTTTAGTTCAGGCCAGCTAGAAGCTTTTCAGATAAATATCCTATGGGAAATTAATGTCTGTAGTGCAATATATATTTCTTAACATATTAATCAGATTGCTTTTGTTAGACACTTTGAATTAATTCTTGAGATGAAGTAACTAGCAGCAATTAGTTTAGATATGACTTAATACTTATGCTGTAATGTCCTATGCTCTTCTCTAAGGACATAATCATTATAGCCCAAACAAGGGTAAAGTGTTACTCTAACACTGGTATAATTGTTCTGATTAAACAGAGTTATGTTAATAAAGATACGTAAAGTGAGTTATAAGCAATTTTATATCCCAGAGTAATCATGGTAGTGGATGGGTGTGGTGTTACACGGTGAAATAAGGAAAGAATGGCTTTTTTTAGATGTGTTGTATTCTAACTTCAGTGGGCAGCTCAGAGCCATGCAGCTGCTTGCTTACTCCCTCCAGTGGGGTTGGGAGGGGAATTGAAAGGGCAAAAGTTCAAAAACTTGTGCCTTGAGATATAGCTTAACAGGTAAAGCAAAAGCCACACGCCTAAGAAAACCCAATGAAGAATTAATTCACTGCTTCCTATCAGCAGGCAGGTGTTCAGCCATCTCCAGGAAAGCAGGGTTCCATCACAATGAACTTGGGAAGACTCATGCCGTAGCTTTGAATTTACTCCTTCTTTGCCCTGGCTTTACATGCTGAGAATAATGAAGTATAGTGTGTATATATACCTTTAGTCTAAGTCTGAGTCAGCTGTCCCAGCTATGTCCCCTCCCAGTCTCTTGTGCAACCCCAGTCTGCTCTATGGTGATCTGCAACCCCAGTCAGAGTGGTCTGAGGAGTGGAAAAAGACCTTGACTTACCAAAGGGAGACAGTAAGTGCAGAGATAATTCATTGAAGGTGGAATTTATGACTTGTGAATACGAATTAAACGGTGTCTTGTGTTCTTCATTATGTAGGTCAGATGATTCACAAGTGATTTGCACTCAGTTGGTTTTTATGAAAATGGAAACTTATTTTCTAAACTCTCTTAGCTCCTGTTCCTTCATGTATACGTTGCTTTACACTGTAGGTCTCTCAAACAGCATGACCAAAACCAGTCTTGGGGTCAGAGTTCTGCATTGCTTTCCCTTAAGCTGCCTATTTTGTGTGCTTTTGCTTATGTGAGTATAAACTCAGAGTAAATACAGTATTTTTCCTGCAGCAATTCAATGGCTTTAGCAATCCAAGGTAGGGTGCTTCTCGGAGGCCTTTGATCCTTTTCATTGATAAAAGGAAGGTAATGGGGTGAGAAATAGAAATGCTGCTGGGTCACTTTTTCAGCCTTTCTGCCTTGCCAGAGTGCTACTGGAGGCAAGGCTTGGTGAACCCTGGGTTGGGGATGTGGCAGTGGCTGGAAAACTAGTTGCAGATCAGAAAAATTGCTGTTTAAAACAAGTATTTTCTGATTCAGAGTCAATTGCATGCTATCCCATTAAAGACTCAGGATCTGATTTTGCATGCTGTAATACTGATTGATATATGGAAATTAGGTTTGGGAATGCTCATCTAGGTTAATTAACATTTTAACGGATGAATGGGCAAAAATACATCATTCATGGAAGGAATAAAATGTTGAAACATGCTGTGTTGCCTCAGAGAACACGTTTTGTAGCATTTATTCAGTAAAAAAAAATAAATTAATTGAAATAATATAGTCCTGTTGAATAGCTTAATATGTTTCTTTTTAGATTTTCATAACCCACTGAATAGATGTTTTCATTTAAAAAAAAAACAAAACCACCCAAAACTACATAATTTTTTCTGAAATTAATACACTTCAAATTCAGGACAGGCACATGGATTTTTGTAATTAAATTATTAAGAATTTTTAAGAATTATTTTGCATTTTTCTACTTTGAGAAGCATTCTTGATTTTGAAGAATATTAGTGTCAGATAATTATTAAGGATTTATAGTTACATAAAGAGTCAGGATAGTTTTTACAATTCTGAGCTGATAGGCAGTCAGAGGAATACTAGTTCTTGAGAAGAAGTAGTTAGTAATAGCTAGAGGAATTCATTGCATGGCACTGAAATTGCAGTGTTTAATTACAGAATCTTAGCATGTCAGAATGGAAGGGACCTCAAGGGTCATCTGGTCCAACCCTTCTGGCTAATGCTATAGTTTATATAAGATGTCTCATCACCCTTTTAAGCTGAGACTTAAATCTGTCCAAAGTGAGGGAATCTTCCACTTCCCCTTGGAAGCCATTCCAATGTTCAGCTGTTCTTGTGGTAAAAAATTTACCTCATATCCAATTGGAATCTTCCCAGGAGCATTGTGCCAATTGCCCCTTGCCTTATCCATGTGACTACTTGCAAATAACAGTCTCCATCCTCTTTGCCACCTTTTAAGTACTGGAACATCAGAATAAGGTCTATCCTAACCCAGTTTTGTCAGCCTCTCTTTATATGGAAGATGCTCCAGTCCTCTGATCATCCTCGTGGTCCTTCTCTGGACCCTCTCCAGCCTGTCTGCATTTTTTTTGTACAGCAGGGAAGAAAACCTGACAAAATACTCCAGGTGCAGTCTGACGAGTGCCAAGTAGAGCAGGATGATGACTGACCTATCTCTTCTGGTGGTTCCCTTGTTGATGCAGCCCAGCATCCTGTTGGCTTTCTTTGCAGCTGCAGCACACTGCTCACTGAGGTTGAGCCTCTTATCCATCAAGACCCCCAGGTCCCTTTCCACGAGGCTTCTCTCCAGCCAAGTGGATCCCAGTCTGAACTGCACTCCTGGGTTGTGTTCCTAGGTGCAAGACCTTAAGCTTGAACTTCATAAGGTTCCTGCTAGCCCAGTCCTCCAGTCTGTATAGGTCATCTTGGAGGCTCTCTCTGCTGGGGTGTCAACCTCTCCACTCATCTTGTTCTTATCAGCAAAATTCATCAGGGTGCTCTTGTTCCCAGCACCCAGGTCACTTATGAAGGTGGGCCCAATGTTGATCCCTGGGGGACTTCACTTGTGACCAATTGCCAGTTTGAGGAGGAACTATTGATGTGTTTATTAGGACCCTCTGGGTATGGTGTGTCAGCTAGTTCCTCACCCACTACACAGACCACTTGTCAAAAATATAATGAGCCAGTTTCTCCAGGAGGAGGTTGTGGGAGACTGTATCAAAAGCCTTGGAAAAATCCAGGGAGAAAATGTTCACCACTCACCCTGCATCAACCAAGTGAGTTCTGATATTGCTACTCCATGGGAGTAAGGAGTTAAAATGTTTAGTAACAGCATGTTTCAGGATCTTGAATAGCTGCAACTGGGAGTTTTCATCAATCCAAGCCTCATGGAAGATTGTTCACCAAACTCTATTTCTGTTGCTCAGAGAGATACCTTGGATGAAAAAAAAGGCTTCAGTTTTTTCTTACTTGTTTTTCATTCATGTGCATGTTTAAAGTTACTCTGATGTAATCACTCTGTTACATCCAACCTTGTAAAACAGGCAGCACTGTAGCACAGCTCCCATTATCTCCTAAAAATTGCTTCTACGGGATTCTTCTCTGGATAACTTTTTGGAATATATCAAATGAAATTGTTAGTTTTGATTGTTTCAAAAATCTCAAGTTTGCATGAAAAGTCTTGTCTTTTTTTTTTTTTTTTTTTTTTTTTTTTTTTTTGGCATGTTGTAGTTGATAAAAGTAAAACCCACCAGTTTTCAACTAGTTAATCTGAAGTGATCAGATTTTAAGTGTTTGGAATTCATTTTGAAGAATTCATCCCAATATAAGCATTGTGTGAAGCACTGTGAGTAAATGGTGGGAGGGAACAGTTACATGCAGCAGTCTTTATAAATCTGCAGACTTGGCAGACTGGTTCCCTGGCAGACTTTTTATAAATGTGCCAGGTTCTGGAATCTGAGTCCTTACTAGAGCAGAGAAAGTGAGAGTGGAGAAAGCGAGGACCTGATCCAGAGACTTACTGGAGGATGGGCTATGATTCCATTAAAAAATGGAGAGCAATATGAAGTGGTGATCATAAGAGAAGGAAAGTTGAAGGTAAGAAGTCTGGGAGTAAGTATGGGGTGAAATTTGTTGCAGGTCGTGTGGAAAATGAAGCAATGAAGCATTGGGAAGGAAAGAAGTTTAGAGGAAGTTTGGGGATAGCAGAGCTCTAAGAGGATGGGAAATAGCAGAAGAAACTGGAAAACAGGGAGAAGCTTTCTATTTTTGTAAATTAGTCAAGAATTGGGGTAGAACCTGGAATTAAACAGGTTAAGAGCTGACAGAACTGGTTGATAAGATAAATGTGTAACTTTTCTGTTACCTGAAATATTGAAATTCAGGGGTTAATCTTACTTTCTATGACTATTCCTTCTAAGGGATGTTGTTCAGAGGAAAACAAGGTTGCCTGTAAAATATGCACTGTTGACAACAATCTGTCAAGCATTTTAGCTGATAGAGACAAGTAATGTAGTTTTCTAACTGTAAATCTGGCTGTGTCTATGGTAGTATAAGTCTTTTTGTATTTTCATTAGTTACATTTTAACAGAGTTTTTTGTCCAGATGAGAGGAAGAAGTCATCATTTTTCTCTTTGCTCTTTGAGGACAGATATGACATGGAATGCATTTTGATCTTGTTATCAAAGCTGTACATTTTCTTTTGAAATACTTTACCTTCTCTGAGCCTGTAAAAGGGAAAAGAAAAAAGCAAAAGAAATATTTTTGCAGTTTGATTCATAGAGATTTATACCTTTAGTTCCATTCACATTAACTCTGATCAAAGTTAAATCACAAAATATCCCAAGTACTGACATCTTCCTTTATTTGTTAATTCAAGTCGTTATACAAAACACATTTTCTTCTTTGTGATGTGACAATTATGTGCTTTTTTTGCAATAGACCACAATATTTCTTTTTGTATACCATTTTCTTCTCTTACCTGGTATTCTCCAGATCTAACAGTGTTCACAGCTCTTATTTAGACTTCACCTTTGCGTTGCTTAGTTGGCAGGTACAAACCATGGGAAATATTTTTTTCCTTTGTGCTTAAGGGCTTACGTGATGAATTGTTTACTTTATTGATTTGACATCCTTAAGGACAATATCTAAAAATACAAGTGCAACACATTAGAATGAATTTATGTACAGTTTCAGAACAAAACTGAGGCTGTAGTAAGTGGATTTAGGCAGAGAGGGGAAAAAAAGTCACTACTGTCCACAAACTGTTTTATGGACAGAATTGTATCCAGGAGAGGGTATACCTGCAGATAAAAAGTAAGTTTCGGAAAATAATTCTGTGTGTCTAATACACTGATATTTCTAAGGGCATTGTGAAAAGATATGGTGTCACCTGTTTATTCATTTTACTGTTTAACTCCACTTTGGGGCTTCAGCTGTCAGAAAGTACTGAGATGAAAAATAACCAAGCACCAGCTGGATGGATTTGACTGTCTCATTTGACTGTAGTCATGGCACTATGCTGTAGGGCACAGGGGCATTGCTAGCTGAAAGTGGCAAGTAGAGAAAACATTTTTTTGGTGCAGCTGTTAACCAAAAGTGTATTTCAAGCTAAGCCTGATGCTGGAGATTAGAAAATGGGGGCTGCTGGTGGTGTGATAATAGGTGGGGCTCACGTAGGCCTAATTAATATGCCTTGTTCACACTTACACTATTAAACTGATGACCTTAGATATGGAGTGAGGACAATTTCCACCCCTTCTTCCTGCTCCCCACCTCCTAGTTAGGCACAAGGTAACTTCTGGGAAATTTTACTTTCCCCATAGTTTGGCATATTTTTCTTTGTATTCTTCATTTTTATGCCAGAGGAATTGTGCACAAGCTTTAAAGATAATGTGGGAAGTAAAAATGATAAAGGAAATTAGGATAGAATCATCACTTGACTTCAGATGCTGATTGCTCTCAGGCACATGTTAAGGATGTGTGTTTCATGTACCACAGTGTCTGCTTAATGTAAATTAATTCTCAGACAACTACAAAGTAATGCACAGGTTAACTTGTTTTTACACTGAGATCACTTCTCAAGTTTACTATTGGAGGGAAAGGGTGAAAAAAAGAGGATCATTTCCTATGATTTGATCGCAGTGGGAAATGTCTGTCTTTCAAACAGACAAGAATCATAATTAATGGCCAAGAACTACATCTATGTCAGAAACAATACTGCTTTTGAGGTTTCTATGAGCAGAAGGGAAGAAATAAATTTTATTTCCGAAACTGGCACTGTTTTGCAAAAACAAATTATCAGAACTAGTTCATTTACATAAAACAGTGTTCCTAAATTCTGTGTGTATATTCAGAAATATGAATCTATATTTATCTTTGTATTTCTAAAGTAAGAAAATAATGGGAAGATATAATGGTTTTCTTACTTTTCTGTGCCCAGATACAAAATCAGAAGTCAAATAACCCATTGAGAAGTGAGTAGAGACGTACAAAGCTTATTTGTGCAAATGAAATCTTCAGAATAGGCAGATTTAGGATGGGGGCTTGTGAATGTCAGATTCTTCATTGCCTGACTTAAGCACTGATGAGAAATTGAATCTCAGCATGCTGTTGTCTTTGTGAGGTTTTTATTTCAAAGCGATACAGATACATGAATAAAAATCTTGAACTTTTAATGAAAGGAATAGTCAGCCATTCAGCCATGGTTCATGAATCACAGCAGTTCTTGTTTTAATAACTTGAGTTTCGAAACTGGATGCCAAGCTAGTCTGAACTTGATGCTTTAAGTGAACTCCACTGTCTACTGGAAGGACCTACAGGTGGAAGAGAATAGAACCAAAGCATGGATGCTATGCTTACTAACACAAAAAAGGAAAGCACTATTAATGCATAGTTTTGCTCTTGGATAGCATTCACTCTTCTATACAGTCTGCATAACAAAGGCAATTGTGGCTTTATTAAATAGTATGAAGTGATACACTGATTTCTTCAGGCATATTTATTGCCACACTGTAGGAGGTCTGTAAGGTCTATTAACTAGAGAACTTCAAAGATACTTGTTGTTCAGCATTTATTTTTTAAAAATTCCATGCTGTGGGGTGTCTGATAAAAGGTTTAGGATCCTCTGTTCTCCTTGCAATGCACATTTCATTTTGTTTAATGGAGCTTACATATAAAGCTGCAAAAACTAAATTGTTCATGAGCTTGGTTGTTGTGAGGAAAGAAAAGCCCATGATCCTATGGATATGTAAAAACTCATTATCAGGTACTTCAGTCAGAATTGTGAGTTTTAATAATTTGTGAACAAACTCATTTGCCAAACATTGCTTCTTATTCTGTCTCTGTGTTGTGATGTTAAATAGTATTTGTTTACCAAAAATACCACAAACACTACAGATTGTGTTGAAGGCTTTGTTCAAGATTAGAATTGTTTGTCCAAGAACAATGGAAATTTCTGTTTTTGTCCATTCTGCATATTTCAAAAATAGAAAGATGCAGCTTTGGGCAACATTTTTGTATAGATGCAGGCTAGTTTCATATTCAAGATGAGCAGAAAGTATTAGCAGATCCTAATGTGAGTTAAGATTTCATTTGAGACCTGATTGCCATTTCAATATGCTATTGCTGCATAGAAAGTTTGAATGCCAGGATTGTGAAATCCATATGCCAATAGGTATTTGCTTGGAATGGTCATATTTTGAACTTGAAAGCTCAAACAATATACAAAGAAAGACTGAAATCATTAAAGTATTAACTCTTATAGGTGGCTTCACACTAATGATGAACTTGAATAGAACTATATGTGTAGCTATACTTAGGAGGGGAACTGTAGGCAGGACATTATTTTCTGAGGGGAACAAAGGGCCCAATATGCTGGCCTGACCTGAAATGCTGTCTCTGCAGCCTAGGTTAGAGGTGTAACCTGGAAGCCCTTGGGTCTGGTATGGCCACTACTGGTCACATAGGTGGGCTGTGATGAGATGGCCAAGAGAAGTCTTCAGACAATGAAAAGGGACTTCAGTGCACTGGGCCAAATGGTGGAGAAATCGGGAGCACAGGTGGTGGTTACCTCAGTTCCTTCAGTGGCAGACACCCTGAAAAGGAGAGGAAAGCAGATCTGATCGATGTGTGGCTCAGAGGCTGAATTCTGATTTCTTTAATCATAGGAATGTTTGCACAGTGCACCAGGGCTGCTGGAAAGGGGTGGAGTAGATTCTTTGCCAGGAGTTGGTGGGGCTCATCAAGAGGGCTTCAAACTGGATTGGAAAGGGGAAGAGAATAAAGCCAGGCTGACTAGAGATGAACCTAGGTGTGGCATGGCAGTCTTGGGGGTGAAATGATTCTGTGATTCTGTGACTTCTGGAGGGCAGACTGGCCATTTGAGGACACTGGTTGAGAGAGTGCCTTGGGAGACGATCCTGAAGGATAAAGGGGTCCACAAAGGCTAACTGCTCTTCAAGGAAATCTTAAAAGGCATAGGAGCAGGCTGTCCTTCTGCACCGTAAGACAAAATTGCAGGAAAGATGTCTGGCTGGGCTGAACAGGGAGCTTTTGGTGGGAGTCAGAGGAGGAAAAAAAAAATAAAAATTACCACCTTTGGAAGAAGGGGCAGGCATTTCAGGATAAGTATGGAGATCTAGTTAGGTCATGCAGAAAGAAAATCAGGAAGGCAAAAGCCCAGATGGAGCTCAATCTGGACACTATCATAAGGGCTGGCAAAAAAAGTTTTTATAAATACATTCATAACAAAAAGAGAGCCAGGGAGAATCTTCATCCTTAATTGGATGTGAATGAGAACACTGAGACCAAGGATGAGGAAAAGGCTGAAATACTTAGTGCCTTCATTGCCTTTGTCTTTAATAGTCAGCCCAGCCACCCCCAGGTTATTCAGCTCCCTGAGCGGGGAGATGAGGATGGAGAGCAGCACAACCCCCCCATAATCAGGAGGAAGGACTTAATGACCTGCTATAGCACCTGGACACTCTAAGTCTATGGGACTAGATTGAATCCACCTGAGAGTATTGAGGAAGCTGGAAAAAGAGCTCACCAAGCTGCTTTCCATCATTAATCAACAATCTTGGTTAACAGGCGAGGTCCCAGATGACTGGAGGCTTGCCAGCATGACAGCCATCCACAGTAAGGCTCAGGAGGAGGATCCAGGGAACTACAGGCCTGTCAGCCTGATCTTGTTAATCTTAAAAATTATGGAGAAATTAATTTTGAGTGTGGTCACATGGGAAATAGAGGACAGCCAGGGGATCAGGCCCAGCCACTGTGGGTTCAGAAAAGACAGGTCCAGCTTGACCACCCTGATCTTGCTCTATGACCAGGTGACCTGCCTAGTGGACAAGGGAAAAGCTGTGGATGTTGTCTACGTGGACTTCAGTAAAGCGTTTGACACAGTCTCCCACAGTATTCTCCTAGAGAAGCTCATGGATCATGGCATAGAATCATAGAATTGGCTGGGTTGGAAGGAACCTCAGAGATCATCAAGTCCAACCCTTGATCCACTACCGCTGTGGTTCCCAGCCCATGGCACTGAGTGCCACATCCAGTCTCTTTTTAAATATCTCCAGGGACGGAGAATCCACTACTTCCCTGGGCAGCCCATTCCAGTGTCTGATCACCCTCTCCGTGAAGAAATTCTTTCCCATATCCAACCTAAACCTCCCCTGGCACAACTTAAGTCCATGCCCTCTTGTCTTGCTGATAGTTGCCTGGGAAAAGATCCCAACCCCCCCCTGGCTCCAGCCTCCTTTCAGGGAGTTGTAGAGAGCGATGAGGTCTCCCCTGAGCCTCCTCTTCTCCAGGCTGAACACCCCCAGCTCCCTCAGCCTCTCCTCACAGGACTTGTGCTGGATCCCTTCACCAGCCTGGTTGCCCTAAGGCACGTATACCCTGCACTGAGCTAAAAAACGTCGGGACGGCAGGGCCCAGAGGGTTGCTCTGAACTGAGCCAAATCCCGTTGGCAGTCAGTCACCAGTGGTGTTCCCCAGGGCTCAGTTTTGGGGCCTGTCTGGTTTCTAGAGGGAATTGAGTGCTCCCTCGGCAAGTTTGCAGATGACACAGAGTTGGGTGGAAGCGTTGATCTGCTTGAAGATAGGAAGGGTCTGCAGAGGAACCTGGACTGGCGGGATCGTGGGTTGAGGCCTGTTCTATGAAGCTTAACAAGGCTGAGTTTTGGGTCCTGCATTTTGGGCACAACAACCCCATGTAACACTACAGGCTTGGGGAAGAATGGCTGGAAAGCTGCCTGTAAGAAAAGGACACTGGGGGTGCTGGTCAACCACCAGCTGAATACGAGCCATCAGTGTGCTCAGGTCGCCAAGAAGGCCAACAGCATCCTGGCTTGTATCAGGAATAGTGTGGCCACCAGGAGAGGGGAAGTGATGGTGCTCCTGTACCGGGCAGCAGTGAGGCTGCTCCTCAAGTTCTGTGTTCAGTTCTGGGCCCCTCCCTACAATAAAAAGATGGAGCTGCTGGAGCAAGTTCAGAGGAGGGCAAGCAACGTGGTGAAGGGTCTGGAGAACAAGTCCTGTGAGGAGAGACTGAGAGAATTGGGATTGTTTAGTTTGGAGAAAAGGAGCCCGAGAGGAGACATTAAAGCTCTCTGCAGCTACTTGAAAGGAGATTGTAGTGAGGTGGGTGTTGGCCTTTTCACTCAAGTAAATGCTGATAGGACTGGAACGAACAGCCTGAAGTTGCACCAGGGGAGGTTTAGAGTAGATATGAGGAAGAATTTCTTTGCTATAAGAGTAGTCAGGCACTGGAACAAGCTGCCCAGGGAGGTGGTGGAGTCACCATCCCTGGAGGTATTAAAAAAACATGTTCAAGGTGGCAGTTCAGGACATGCTTAGTGGGCATGGGTTTTTTTCTGGGTTGGTGGCTGGCCCTGGTGATCTTAGAGGTATTTTCCAACCACGGCAATCCTGTGATTCTCTGATATTCCCGAGTATAAAAGGATCTATATCTATGAACTGAAGTCGTTTTATTGTTGCCTCAGATCCTTTCTGTTTAGCAAATTTTTCTTGGATTAAATGTAAAAATCATTTTTCCTAGTAGTATTTCTAGACCAGGCTATTTTGTTGTTTCCTAGAATTGTGTTTACTACAGCAAGAGGCAGAAGGCAAGTGTCAAACCTGGTGTATGGTCATGGTGTAGAAGAAAACAGCATTTGCTCCTGGTGATACCATACAACTTCCTGGTACATAGCCAGGTTTCAACAGGAAAAAAAAAAAAAAAAGATTTTCAGAGCTGGAAAGGACCGTTGGATGCTCTGCCTGGACATTTTCTGTAGGGAATGTCATAAAACCCTATGAAGCACCTCTGGGTCAAGGACAATGTGTTGTATGGGAGTTAAGATACTGAAAGTATAAATAAGGAGTTAAGATACAGAAAGTATAAATAGGTGGAATAGCTGTGCTTTCACTTCCTAGGTTCTTCCATAGGTGTGTTGTCTTTTTACTTTTCTTTAAAAAAAAAAACAAAACCCCACAACAAAAAAACAAAAAAAACCCCTACCAAAAATGTTTGAATAAAAAGAAGTTTAATTGCTAAATTAGTGGTAATTCCAGACCTTATGCCTCAGTTTGTTTTCTGTACCTAGAATTAAGGACGTCTTTTGACACCTGACATTTTTAATGTCTATTATAGCTTCTTGTACGTTTTAATCTAAGTTACCTTCTTCATCTTTTCTCCTTTTCAGTTGAACAGATTGAAGTCTTAACATATCTTTACAGAATATTTTGTGACTTTTTATTTGGTTTATTGCTTTTTACTTGGCTGTAGAACATTTTCTGAGGGAAGGTAGGCTAACCAAATAGTAAAAATAGAATCTTATTAACACAGTAATGATAATGAGTAACACTGTTAAGTAACCAGTACAGACAGTAAAAAAATCACCACCTCATTCCTATCTTACTGTTCTATATGTAATTGATAGCTAAAATATCAGTGATTACTTGAATTTTTCAGAGTAATAAATACTTTACCTTCCAAGAAAATGAGTTCTTTGCTGCAAAGTATATTGATGATTTCACCTAGACAGTCCTCATGCAAATTATACAAACATCTAATCCCTCATAAAGCATTTTGCTCAGGGGAGAGGGGAGCTTTTTCTGAATTTGTGCATATTTGGCATTTTCTCCATGTTCTGTTTCCTGAAAAGCCGACACTACTATTTATCCATTAAAGAAAATAAGTGCTGGCAGCAACACGTTTTATGTTATCAGTTGTATTCACTGAGTTGTGAGTCCTGTTGTAGCTCAGTGGGATGATAGATGAAGTTATTCCAGTCTGTTATGGGAAATAATGGACTTCATAATTTCCTTGTTGCAGCTGTTCTGCTGTTCTTTATGGTTTTATTTATCTGAGGGCTACATGTATGTAATTTGGAAAGGCTGCTGATTCTAACTGCTTGTTTGTTAGCCTTTAAATGAATATTCTTCATCTGTTAATTTGTTTATTGTCCACTTGCACTGCATTCCACAGATGATACGAGGAGTTATTAATCCTGGTGAAAAGGTGTGCTGCATCACAGTGCAGAAGATGTGAACAATACAGCTAATATATTTTATTTAATTGAAATAGAGGAAAAAATGAACAAGCTTTTGGCACATAAATCCTTTCCAGGTTCTTTTCCTTAGGTAAGAAGTTATTATCCTGGACAAAGTGTTTCTGTTCAGGCAATATGATTGGTTTTTTTCAGATCAAAATTGGTCCAGTAAAGTTTATTACTTCTTCTAATAAACCTGCCCTCTCATAGATCTTTATTCAATCATGGCTGCAACAATTTTACTAGTGTAGTTTTTCAGCAGCTCATGGTTTCTCATCTCTGTACTTTTATGTGCCTTCAGCCAATATATGGAAGATGTGTCTATTTTTCATGCATGTAAAAGTCAGGAAAAGCAGCAGTACACCAGAAAAATTTAAAATATACCTAGTTAATAAACTTTTAAATACATCTACTTTTTACAAAGGTTATGCTATTGCTTACCTCCCACTGTAGCTATGCACTGCAAACTCCTATTCATATTTATTTTATTGATTATAAAACAAAACAAAACAAAAAGTTGTATTTCCTAATTTGGCAATTTTTATAATTTATATTTTTAGGTGAAAGCTGCCAAGCTTTATTAGGGGGCTAAGCTCATGAGGGGGATACTTGTGTCATTTCCACACACTTGTCATGTTATTTTCTCTACACTTGTTAACTCAAAGTGTCAACCTATAAAATGCTCTTATAACATTTGCATAGGAAGTGCTGCAAGAGGTGACATAAGCTATTAGGCAGTGTTCATGGTAACAGAACAGTTCATTTGTGGGAGTGATGAACTCAGGCACTTGTGCTTTGATTGTGTTATAATTAATGATGCTTTGTGTACCTTAGTGTGATAGCTGCAGAGACTGTTGCCATCTCACAGGTCCTGTCTGACAGGATCCTTTCTTCAAAGAAATGTGGACAGCAGAGAACAATTGAGCAAGTACATGATCTGACTGGGCTGATTGCAAATTTCTCTGCTAATCACAGGTGCATCACTCATGATTAAGAATTGAAACTCGGTCTTCTGTCTTATATCCTGGTTGTGCATGTGAGAGCTGCAGGACTTTGTTTTAAAAGCATTATTTTTGTTTTATAACAGTAGAAAAATTAGATATCCACAGGAATAAATGCGAAGAAGAGACCACAAAGACGGAAAGTTGATAATATCTCTCTATAAAAGAATGGCAAGATAAACCTTTTATGGCTCCTGGAGATAGTGTTTTGCACCAGATGTTATTGAGAACCTGTGGGCTATTTGGTTTTATTGTGCCATTTCTGATTACTTCTTCAGTGAGCAAAGACATTACCTACTGAATTTTTTATTGTGCTTGACTGTCGTTCCTTCCCTTTCCTTCCCTTAAAAATAGAATACTTGTGAAGAGGATGCTTTGTGAAGAGCAGCTGTTCCTGTTTGGTAGCTGCAGTAATCTGGCACTTGCTTTGGTTTTCCCTGGTGGCAAACTGGCTTAGTTCTCTCTCTGTGAACCTGAAGTGTCCCCCCCTTTTAAGACAACAAAAGCCATTATGTGAATGCATAAGTCCATTTAAGAGAGCCTATTTGCTGACTCTTCAAGGTCTGTGTCACCCCCAGACATTTTCCTTCTCTGAAATACAAGATTCCTCATACTTTTAACTTCTTGTAGGGCTCCAGAGGTATTGTGCTGGTTGCTTTTTCCTTGTTGTCCTTTCTAAGGTCTTGGTGAATTTGGCCTTTAACCAAGTGCTTCAAGGGATTGGCATGAATAGCTTCATTCCTTCAAAGCTGTCTTGCAACTGGTCAGCAGAACTGACTGTATTTTGTATAACTTCCCAACATTTCTCATTTATACTGAAGATTACATCTCTGATTTTTTTTTTTTTACTGAGCAAGTTTTTCATCCTAGAGCTAAAGGAAGAGAAACTCTAGCTAATTCCAAAGAATGTTTTTTATTTATTCCAGTGTAATAAATAAATTCCTTATATATTGTCCTACTTCTACTGCATATTCAAGCCTTCTCATCTCCCAACATTAGACATCTTGTCCTCTGTGATCTTGGCTAGTATGTACCTAGTAGTACTGATATTTGTGAAACTTTAACTCATGGTTAATTTTCCATCTCTATTTTGTAGTCAGTGGAGGTAAAGGCTCCTCTTCCCAGACATACCTTAACAGTGGCTAATTTCAAGTACCTTTCAAAAACCATGTAAGTCTTTTTTCCCTTGCTGAATGCTGACAGGACCTCAACAAATTAGCTTCATTGGCCTGGTTTGTTTTTGAGAGTCTGGCTCGCTGTGAAATTGTTCAACCCAGTTTTGTTAATTTGTTCTCTGTGATGGAAAACTACGTGCTATGAATTTACCACATGGTTTCTTTTACTTGATAGTGTTTGTCCTCTTGTCTCTTTTCTGTTGTATTAGCTGGATGCTTGAATATCTGCAGAGTGTTTTGATACTCCTTGTGGAAATGAGACAGGTTTTAAACTTCATCTGATTTGAGCTGGTTGATACAGTTTGAGATTCAACTTGAGACTGTGTACACAATAATTCACATTTTATTAAGTGAGAACTTCTTTAATATAGGTAAATACTCTGCCACTTTTTTCAGTCTTTTTCTTATGCATGGTGACTGGAGTTGCCATGTATAATAGATGTGAGCCAGCTCTTTTTTATGCTGTCCTACTTTGAATCCATGTTTATTTGGAAATACTGTTGTTTCATTTGGTAAAGGGTTAGACTCAGGGAAAGGAGAGGGAAGACAACTTTATTTTAACCAGAAATTATAGTGTCCAGCCCTGGAGTGTTATTCATCATTATTATCCATAGTAATGAAAGTATTTTGGTTAACTATCAGCACAGATGCTATAAACTGTGAAACATACCACGAAATAATGGCATTTGTTTTTCCCAGGACACTTTTCTTCTCTTTACTCTATGACCCTTGAAGTTGGGAGGTCACATTCATGGCTGAAAATGCATTTGAATTATCTGAGAAATGCTCACTTACAATACTGTTCATCCCAGCCTCACCCATCTCAGTCAATCTCAAGCAGATGAAGTCTGCTATGTACCAGAGAGATAAATAATTCATTGCAGAGTTGCAAGAAGAAACTAGGACTGACTTCTACAACTGTTGCTCAGAAATTCCGTGATGGTTTAGAATTTTTAATAATACTTCAGATTGCATGTCAGGGTTTAGTTGTTGATGTTATTTGAAGTAAGGTTCTGTAACCTCAGAAAAAATAAATCTTCCATTTTTGTATACTATGATGCTCTAGGAAACAAAATATGCAATTTGGTCTTAAGATTGAATTTCTTATTAGAACTGAAGTAACATATTGGATAACTCCTAATAAAATCAATTGTAATATGGCAGGAGGAAAGACAAGGTGTAAAAGGTTGGATATAGGTAAGGAGCATACCATTGTTCTTCATGACATTCAAATATAAGATGTACTGTCAAATGCTTGAAAATATCTGCAGTTTAGATTATTTACTTTATGCTCCACTTAATCCTTTTCCTCAGTATATTTTTTGGGGGGTTTTTTTTGGTTTTTTTGTTTTTTGTTTTTGGTTTTGTTTTTTTGTGTGTGTGGTTTTTTTATTTTGCTTTTTTTTATTGTTTTTGGTTTTCTTCCAACTCCAGAAAATAGTATAAATTTAGTAAGAGGCTTCTTTTTAATGAAGTTATGTGTTTCTAAATTCTTGCATAAATTAAACTGATACTGTACCCCCCTATTGTATATTTCTGGAGCTGAAAACCTGAAGAAACATATGAAAAAGCACAAGAAATATTTCTAATGTGTAAATAAATGCTTAATGGCATTAACTTAGAAATATCAGTCACTAAGGAATTAGATTCACTTTTGCCTGAGAAACTAAAATAATATGTTAAATACAGTTCTTCAAGCCTTTTTTCTTTTTTCCTTAACATACTCTGTAGGAAGAAGAGGTCAGGAAGAGCAAAAAGTAGCATCAGTCTCAAAAGTGCATATGGTGATACAATAGGGTTTTTTTCTTATTTTTTGCAAAAAGACTGACAAGAACTTGTTACTGCAAATGGACCTACTGCTTCAAAAAGAATCTAATATAAAAAATGATTGCTCTACCATTGGTCACTCATAGAGGGTTGAAATAGGGTGCACGAGGACTATGAAGGAGATTAGTGGCACTGTAAACACGTATTATAATATCTTCCTAAGGCAGAGCAAATTTTATCTCAATTTAGCTAATAAGCTGAAAATATAGAAGTAAAAAGAACATGGAAATAACAGGCAAGGACTTAACAGCTTAATATTTTGAGAGCAGATATAACTCTTTCATTTCCCATTTTCCTTGGTTGATTTTTATATTAGGGTAACTTGGTTTGCTGCTGCCTTTGAGATTTATTTCTAAATTTATACATATTATATAGCACTATATTGTGTACTTCAGTGTTCCTGCTTGCTAATTCCAGAGTGAAATCTCTTTTAGGTTTCATAGACAGACTATACTTCACCCATTACATGTTCAAGAAATACAAATGATTGGAAGTCTTTGCAAGTGAACATGTCATAAAAAGAACCTCTAGGACTTAGAGGCTCCTTGCTTCTGTCCTTCCTTGCAACAGTATAAGCACTGTGTGAAAAGAAGGGAAGAAGGATCAACAGTGCATTGTAATTAGACAGAAAGGTATAAAAATATAAATAATTATATTTGTTGTCATTCTGCATAGTTTGCTACCCCACTAATGCTCATAGCATTACATATGCTTGTGGTTCACTGAGAACATAATGCAGACTTTTGTTTCCTTAATACAAATAAATCCATTTAATGTTGTAAGAAGACAGTTATAGCTTGTTTTCCTGTTTGTCCCCGTCCCCCCCCCCCCCTTTTTTTTTTTTTTAAACTTTCAGTGCATTTAAATTCTCTTTATTTAGAACTTCCTCACTTGGAACTCTCCATCACAGTCAGCAGAACACTGTCAGTCATGCTGATGTTGATTTTCCATTTCTGTTTTCAGTGTCCAGGACCGATGGAGCCCTGTTTTGTGATCTCTTAACTTCCAGACTCTTTATAGTTACAGCATTGCCTTCATACCTGTACAAAATGCGTAGCATGTTTATACTGATGTACAAACTTTAAAGTTTTTGTGATAATTTTGCCTGTATCTTTTCATAGTACAAGGTTTTTTTACCATAATGGAGAGAAAGAAGTTCATAGTAATGCTAATTGTGCTCTATTTAGTATAGAATGAAAGTCTTGTTTTTCTGAGATAGGACAGTGAAGGGATACTAAAAAAACTTGGTAGATTTTTTGAGGTGACCTTTCTTGGAAAAGGACCTTGTTTTGCTATGCCTGTCACTGTAGTTTGTAAAAAGGTGAAGAACTGTAAGGCTCTCCCTTATCCTCCTCTCTTACAGGCTTGCTGCTAGATTGAGCTACATTGTTAAAATACTCTATTATTTTTTTTTATTATTTTTTTTTTTCCATTTGAAAAAAAGTAATACAGCCATTGTACTGACTGTGAAGATGCTGGAATTGTCTCCCTAGTAGCATAAGGTGCTAAAAGTTATTTTCCCGGAGAATTTTGCTATCTCTTAGGCTATCCTTTCCAGTTTAGGATCTGAATGTATGTGAGAGCTGAAGGCCTGAATGAATTCTGGATTTTGCTGGAATAAGTAGAATCTGAAGCACCTGTGTATGCATGCCTGACAAAGAAAAGACAAGGATTTATGCATGTAATTCTGAGGTAGCTACTTTATGTTATATTCAGATTATTATAGAACTGATACAGTTCTATAGATTTCTGGTGGTTTTGAGACTGGAAATGTACTTCAAAACATTGAATCAACAAGTAAAGTTACTATAACATTGTTCAGAATTTATTTTCCATTCATTAGAAATGTCACAGCTAATTTATAAGCATCAGTTTGTTTTATGAGGCTACTGACATTTCAGCCCAGTAGCATTTATCAAGAGAAAAGTAATTTTTTTTCCTCTTAGCGTTACAAGCAATAAATAGAACCACCACCTTTTTTTTTTTTTTATTAAATGTTTCTGTAAAACATGTATTTCAAGTATTTATATTCTCATGGGTGAAGGAGATTGTTACTTTTTTCTTTAAGGAAAATCTTTATTTTCCTTAGTGTGGGAAGAAAAATGTCTTCATAAGCCTTTCCTGTTGCATTTACAAAGCAACCAGCTATCTACCCAGCTAACCCTGTTCTAGAGTGAAAACCTCCATTACCTTGACTGGTTTTATTGTGTTTATATTACTAGAGAGAAAAAAAATGAGGTTTGTGGTGTATTGACTGGCCATGCACATCCAATCTTAAATTGAAATTGAAAACTCTGACTCCAGTTAGCCTTCAGGCATCACTGAACTAAACCTAAGATATTTATCTGGAACAGAAAATTATGTGTATGCAGAATAAATTTGATAAAGCAGATTGGTAAGAAACATCTAGCAAAGTACCTGGAAGATTAACTATTAATCTGTTTCTTTGGCAATTAGAAGCTTTTAGGATAGTGTCAGAGGTACCACGTTTGGGTATTTTAGAAGTATCTGCTAATAGGTTTTGCATTTCTTGTTCTGTGTAAATGTGTCAAAATGTACCATTAAATCTTCAGTTGCTATATTGAAGCAGCTAATAGTCACCTTACAATATACAACAGTCTGGATGTAAAAAACATCAGTGTGAGAATGAATATTATGTTTGGTAAGAAAAGCAAGGCCTTGCCTGAATGGTGCCTCCAGAGGTACTGTTGGAAGAAGGCATCTGAAGCCAGTTGCATTTTATACTTCAGATGTGATTTGACAGTGCAGCTCCCTGGGAAATCAGAGACTATGAAGTAGAATGGAATCAGTGTTAACACTCAGTCAAAATTGGTTAAAGTGTTATAATAAGAAATCTTGCTTTTTCAAATGAGTTTTGTTTTTCTGGAAAAACAAATATATTTCTGGAAATATCAAATATGAGTAGAGAAGCAGCTATTTATGGCAGGGTCCCATAAGTCTATGGTTGTATTAATAGAACTAAAGCCCAAACATGCCATCACCCCGTTTTTGGTCTCCTTAGTAGCCTGTGTAAGAAATGCTAGTTTTATGCTTAATCTATTTTGTGTGCTCAAAGTGGAAGAGTGATTTTTCCTCAGACCACTTCATCAAACTTTTTTTCCTCACTATTAACTTTTATTGAGATCAGTTGTGAAACTGTTGCAAAAGAGGACCTCAATGGCAATCAAGTGTGGTGAATTTTATCTTTAGATTATTTTACTCGTGAACACGTATCTGTATGTTATGGGGAACATAAAATATATGAAATATTTTACTCATGAACATGTATCTGAGTTATACTAAAAGGAAAGATGGACAGAATGGAGCTTCTGAATTTCTCTCTGCAGTGTACAGATCTGCAGGGGTTAGTTTTCACGCCTTTTATGTATTTATGTTTTTAGAGAAAGAAGGCAATGTTAAAAAAGAGGAATAAAACCCCCTTGAATTCCTCCATGGAGGATGAAGAGTAATCTACTGTTAATTCTCTGCATTCACTGAGGTGCAGGACTCATAGCTCACACTTTTATATGGGTTTATTTGTGTTTGTGTTCATATGTTGTTTTTGTCAATATGGTTGCCCAAAATAATGAATTTGATGTTTGAGTGTCTGTGCAAGAGCTGCACCAGGCAGTTAAGGTTTTACTTAATGCTTTAATACAAAAACTTCGATCAAGTTAAGGAAATTCTATCCCCAGGGCAGCAATCTTTTCTTTCTGGGCTCTGCTCTAGTCTTCCAATTGGTGCAGGCTGCAAAACTGTGGATGAGGAACCTGAGTTTGGGTTTGCAGTACTGAAAGTATGTTATACTGTGAGCTAGCTAGTTTTTCACTCACCAGGGTAATAACAAACCACACTATTATAGGTTAATAGAAATGCTGAGCTCCATGTAGCCTGTCACAGGTAAGTAAAGTGCTACAAAAATATTGATGCTTCAGGCGCAAATTGTGAAACAGTGTTTTCTAGAACATGGTTTTCTAGTTATATTAAACTTAGCAAAACTAATCACATTGCTGGTTGGCAGTGTGAGCCCTTGGTGGTTGTATGTCCTGGGCTTATATCCAGGAGAAAAGTCTGTCTAAATATGAAAAGCCAGGCTCAGTCCTGTGGTTATCACAGCAGTGGAAGAGAACGGTGGATGTATGCTCCTCTGCTAGGAAGGACAGCCTTCCACACTCCATCTATATCTATATTTTTAGCTACTAATTTACTTTCATTAGTCCTAGCACTCTTCCAAAACTAAGTTAGCTTGTTATAGTGTTACACTAAAGTCTAAAATGAAGGCTAGCTCCCAAAAACTAGCTATGAAAGACATGGGCAAGTTAATAGTGACAGAAAAAAATGCTGACACTAAGGTGACTGGTGTTACAGACGTGATACAGACTGATAAATGGCAGTCCAGAAATACCCAGCAGAAGTCAAATATTTGGCAACCTTTACTTTTCTTTTCCCCTTTGCACCCAGAACTTGTCTTTATCATCCGTCATGTCTTAATGCCTCCATTCTTTAGCTTACTTATGCTCCAGCACATCCAGTTTGTTGGTGCCTTTGTGTTTCTTGATGGTTTTCCTTTTAATGCTTTTTATTATGGTGAAGTTTTTTGGTGTGGTTTCTTTTTATTTTTTTTTTTTATAAATATATCATGCATGTTTACTCAAGAATCTAAGGAGATGATCATTCAGTTTGCAGTGCTACAGGACACGAGTTCAGCGTAGAGCTTAATATCTGTAAGTCCTGAATTATTTTGCATATATCTTATTCTTAATATTTGTATCCTGATTTATGGAGTATACTGTACAGTGGTACTCTAATATAGTCTTAAAATTTGCATAACTGAACAGCTATTACTGGTAAACTCTGTACTTAGGAGAGGTACTCTCTAATTTTGGAACTCAGAAACATGAATTGTGTTTTAAATATAGAGTACTGTGTTCAGTTTGGGCACCCATATCTCAAACATTGCTGATGCATGGGAGAGGGAGAAGCAATCTGAATGATCAGAGAAAACTCTGGGCAATATTTGAATGATTCAAGGTAAGATAGCCTAAGAAGCAAAATTGGAGGAGAAGGTAATACTTAGGTTAAAATACATTAATGTATGTTGGAAAGATGGAGGAAAAAAATCTATTCTCTGTATTCAGAATGATTAAGAGAGTCAGTATTTGTCTTAATTAACATTAAGGAGGGTTTAGGATATGTATTAAGAAATGCTGTCTAAAAGGAGTTTTAAAAAAAGAGACGTGGTTGACTGGGAGTACTGTGGAATTGCCATCTCTAGGAACAGGTTGGATAAGCAGTGGATAGAAATTATACACGTTTCCTACAGCCTTGGAGTAGCAGACTTGACTCATTAAGTTCTTTGAATGTGCTTTAGTCTTTTTACAACTTTATATGATTCTGAGTTATGTGCCATGCACTCTATGGGCAGCTATGAAGCTTCAGCATGACTTTTCAGTAGCTAAGTTGATGAAAGTATAAGATGCAAAGTGACAGCAGGCAGGTTTTTCAAAAGCCAATTCATTTATTGTCTGCATGAGTCACAGGAGTAGAGGAGGAAGAAACTTGTTTTTAGAGGAGCCCAAACCAGAGAATCTGGAATTTTACAGAACCTGAAATACTCATTTAAAGTCCTATTAGATCACCATTAACTGAAAGTACCTTTCCCATTTGATAGCAATCATTGCTGTTAAGTCATTGGGCCCATATGTTCTGTCTGAGAGAGATTCTGGGATGGTTATTTGTGTGTGAAATTAAGAGATTAGATTATGTGTGCATGGCTGTGTATTCAATGATACGAATTTGTCAGGAGTTCAAATGTCCAGAAATAACAGTTGTCATAGTGCATGTCTTTGCATTGCAGTCAATCAGGAAAACTAAATTAGAAATGTCTTAGAGATTTTCCTTTAACTTTAGCAACCAGTGTGTTTTTAGAAATTTCCTACCGTGACATTTTACAAACTTCCTCCATTTTCATATATGAAGGTGTGCAAGCACACCAGCAAGCTGCTGGAAAGCTAAGTGTTAGTTTTGTCCACCAAATTGATTTATTCCTACTCTCCTTTTCCAGGAGCAAAATTTTCTGATTTGAGGCTTCAATTGTTTTAGGATCCATCATATTTAGTTCTACTAGACTCCTCTGCCTTTAAGTGAATCCTGTTGGCTACTGTGGAGCACTGAGTCACCCAGAAAAAGTAAAAACTGGGTAGAATGACTTAAATGGAAGTGAAGCAATCTGAAACTGAGCCTGAGTATGAAACAATGCTTTTTATAGGTTTCTTAATGAGGGGAAAGGGTGATAACTGACCTTGTGTTCAGAAATTGAATTTCCATAGTTTCTCTTTCCCCAAAACACTAGGAAAATCTTTCAAGGTAAAAAGAATTGTTTTAAGCCCTCCCACAAAATATTATTATGTGAGGTTATTCTTTACTTTACAGAATTGTCTGAAAGTCTGGCAGTAATAAATTTTTCAAGCAGCTTGAATTTTAGGTGGTTGAAAGAATGTATTGGTGTCCATTGAATGTTTTATCTGCAGTTTAAAGGAAAAAGATCCAATGTTTTAAGACTGGAGATAACTCTGCTAATGGTGTCCAGTTATATTCCCCTCTCCTGCCCCCATTTACCACTTCATTTTCTAATCCCTTTCTTTTTCTACCCTTGTTTAAATACTCTGCTCTGGTGCTCAAGAGAATAATTGAAATGAGCAGAAGCATTACTAAAAGGAAAAAATTGCAGCCTCCAGCAAATACTTTTTCTTATTAGTCAATGTGCCACCTTGTGAGAATGCGATTAATTTCGGATCAGAACTTCATTTTAATGATGTGCTGATGTAACCCTCTATGTGGGTCATTTGTTCCCTGAGCCCTAAAACATCTTCTTGTCACCAAAGTAATACTTATTTTATTTTTTTATCTGTGATGACCACTGATTAAAGTGCAGCTTTTTAAACTAATGCTGTATCTTCAGTGGGGAATATATCTTGGTCTCAAGGCTAGTACTACAAAAGTAGTGATAACACTACTTGGAGACCTTTCTTTACTCAAACTAAAACTCGGTGAGAAGCCCATTTGATAAAACTGTGTTCATGGGCAGTATTGGCTGTATCACAGGAATGGAGGCCTTGGATTTCTTTTTTAGTGTGCTGTGTCAGGAAAAGCCCTCTGTATTTTGGGGAAAACATCATATCTGCCTCCTTGTTATTGTAGTGCATATCTTGAATTATGTGGATCCTGAGTTGAAAAATTTAGACTAGTGTGAAACTTAGATGCTTGCTGAGCTTTGCTTTGGTGAGAGTGTTGACATTGGTACTGGAATTGAATGGTCTTCAAACCATCTGAGTCAAAACTGTAATTTCTGGTGATTCCATACGGTCAAATTATGCTTGTTGTTCAAATTATAAGGCAAATTATAAGTGTCCTCTTTAACATGACTGGACAATTTTTAAAATGGCAGAAGATTTGGTCCTTAATGATGTGAAACTGCTTTGTGTTCATGTAGAAATCGACTATGTCTGTGATTTCACTTTTGAAAAATCAGAAACATGTCTACGAAGAACATCTAAAATGAAAAACCAAAAAACCAACAAAACAACACCACCCCCACCATCCCCCCAAACAAACAAACAAACAGAAACATGTGAAATGTCACAGTGATAGTAAGGAAAGAAAAACACATGCTTATGTCTTTATTAGACTGTCAGGAATTTTGGGGACGCAAGGGCTGAATATCCTGCTTGAAGTGAAATGGGGTAGGAAGAATCCGAATTTTGTTTGTCTTAAAAGAAAGTTTATTGCACTGGATTTACATCAGAACTTTAGCTTCTAGGAGTTTTATGAAAGACATTAACCAATGTCTCTTTCACCAGAAAAGTCCTTTTTACTAACCTCTTGTTTCAGTTCTAAAGGGTGAGAAGAGCACTTTGGCTTGCAGAGTACAATTCTCAATTGTAGCTCCTGGCTGCTGTGGGCCCATCTGGAGCCAGGCAACAGACTTCCCTAAGAGAGCAATTAAAGGGCCCTTCTAAAACATCTTGGAGGGGCAATGATGTTAAAATGCTCAGTTACAGACTTGCTCCAGAGTCAGAGCTTTGCAGTAATCACACTTGTGCTGAGCTGTTGGTCACACATTTCTGCCACCCGCTTACCCCTTGATGGTAGAAGAATTTTTTAATTGGAGACTGCACTGTTGGGGAAGTCGCTTCATTAAGAGTGAGTAAGTTCAAAAGTTCTGTTTCTTGGTTTTGTTCCTGGCTCCTGTTGGTCAATTCATAGTACCAGTCCAAAAACCCTTCCTCAAATTTGATTAGCCTTGCATTTTAAGCTGGTAAAGTGTGACATCTGTGTTCTGAAAGTCAACTTCTGTTTAAGAGAGTTTCATGACTCCTATATATGGGTAAGAAATAGCTGGAAATTTTGTACTTGGGGTATTATCTGATTAATTTACAAGTCTGTGAGATGGCAGGACAGTCTGAGGGACACTGCAGGGAATTTTTCATCTTTACCGAGCATCTGAATCAATGAACAAGCCACCTTCTGACACTACATCACCTGTTGATAAATTTGCAGAGCACTTACTACATTGTGGAATTCATGTAATATACCTTTGTGCAAAGCACAAGTTCATGTAGAGACTTTTGCTGTTCGTTAAAATTTGCTGTCCAGATAGTGTAATCAAGCTCCAAAATTAATTCCAAGGACCTATAAGCTTTATTTTTTTGCTAATTTTTATTCTTAAAATTTAGTGGTGTTAACAACTCCCTTACCTGTCAAAGTAAAACATAATCCCACATTATATCAGTGGATGCAAATGGGTTTGAAATTTTTCTTCAGCAGTAGTATAATAAGCAACTGTGTTGTCATAAAGTAATTTCACAATTCATATTAAAAAACCATATTTGGAAGTCCAGCTCTGGAAAGGAGAATGTTTTTTTCACATTCACAGGAAAGAATTCTGTTTATGAAACAACCACAGAATGAAGAGAATGCTTGGTAGCTTATTTTAATGTTGTATGAATGAACCTCTGCTCTGCAAAGTGTCTTCTGTTACTTCTGATTTGTATTTATAATTGCTCTGTGTTGGTCCTCAGCCATGAGCTAGGAACTGAGAAGGTTCAATGGCCCTCTGACTAGAAGCCAAGCTTTCACAGGCTTTACATACAAGTGTAGATGAAGAAGGACTTCTCTTAATTCTAAACACACCATCTAAACTGATGTTTAAAAAAAAAAAAAAAAAAAAAAAGTGTAGCATAAGGAGTCTGGTTATAATAAGAGAAATAATGATGGATATTTTATATCCAGAAGATGGCAAATTCTTTCTTGGATATCACTATGAGGGTAACTTTATTTGGTAAGAAATCCCATTTAACTTGCCCTAATAAATTCTGGGGAAATCTCTGGGCTTTTACAGATGGGAACCTCCACTTGTATTCAATACAGCAGTTCTGCAAAAAGGAACTCAAATTTTATTACCTTATCAGTAGTGGAAAATTATCTCATGATAAACAGCAATTTTATTTTGCTATTTTCAGTCAAGCTTATTTTCCAAATGTTCCTTTTGGAAACACCTTATCCTCTCTTGCCTGGGATGGTTTGTACTTCTGTTTTTTCCTGATAGATCTCTTGTCTCTGTGGGCCTTATGCATGTAGCTTCTTGTAGAATCACAGGATCATTCAGGTTGAAAGGGACTGTATGAGGTTACTGGTCTGACCTCATGCTCCCATTTGGGCCAGGTGTGAGATCAGAGTTGTTTGGGACTTGATCTATCCAAGTCTTGAAAGCCTCCAAGTGAGGAGAATGCACAGCTCCAAGGTCCTGTTTCAGTACCTGGCTGGCATCATGGGAAATGAGTTTCCATCTATCAGTCACCAATATGAACTGCTTGTTCCAATATATGTCTGTGTTAACTCTTGTCACCAAGCCATGCACTGCTTTTTAAAGCCTGATTCTGCCTTCCTGCTTAACTACCCAAACCTAAGGGAAGGACACTTTTAGCTCCTCTTGGAACCTTTTACTTCCATTTGTATCACATTGTGTTAAGGGCTGTATTAGTTAAAAAGCAGCAATGATTATTTAGTTAGACTGTAGGGATTAAATTAGGAGTTCTTTTCTGAGTGTACAGATAGTCTATGAATAGTTATCTTGATATAGAATTTTAACTGCCTCCCAGTATTAAAAAAATACACAAATGCACTGTTTAGCAACTTATTTGCTTATGTCAGAGGCTGTTATTTGAGCTGAGTGGAAGGAGTTTTTAGTATGCAAAAAGGAATCTGAAGACATAATTTTTCTTTGCATTGTGATTGAGTTGAAACTATCAGCTAGCAGTAGAAACTATCAATTTTTGAGTACCATCTATAAAGCAGAAGACAGAGCTTACCAGCCTGAATAATTATTTTTGTTGGTAATGGTACAGAGCAATTTACAATATCGACATGGTACAATTGCATAGCCATGTGATATAATGTATATGGATACTGAAAGCTGTCACATTTGTTATCCTGGTTTTTGTTTTTTTTTTTTCATATTGGTAAGAGAAAATGCAAGTCACCTCTAAAGAACTTAAACATTGTCTTCTTCCACAGTACCTCTAAATCACCCTTAGTGGGTTATGGTCCCATAACAATATTGTGCCCAATTTAAGTGTTCTTATGATGAAATAAACAGCAAAAAAAGTGATTATAAATCACAAGTTATGTTTTTTTCTTTTTAGGTGAGACTTTGTTTTGAGGTTTTAAAAATCCTTTTGGCATAACTTTTATTCATTATTTAAAAGGGTTTTTTAAGTGAAATTTTGAAGTACAAATTTTATATATAAAGGGCAGAAGCACTACTATATCATCATGTTATTTGTACTTTGAAAAGAAAGCCTGTGTGTGTGTGTGTGTGTGTTTGAAATTCAACAGAGAAAGTGTGTAGGAGCTCCTGCCCAGGGAGTTAAATTAAAAGTATGCCAGAAAGCTATTAGGTTCACCACTGATAACAACAAAAATGATGTGCTGCTAAATTCTTAGTAGCATTAGCATTTAAATTCATATACCTTTCCATTATAGTTTAAATTTATGACACAAAACCCTGAGGCTAAAACTGAAGGTGATGATGCTGTCATATCAATTTACCTCTTGTCTCTTCCAGAGATAGAGGAGGATTCTTTTGATTGTTGTGCCTAGAAGTTAATTTTTGATTACCCTGTTTTCTTAACACAAACAGACTGACAACTGCAATTCAAGGCCATTCTTTTGGGAAATGCCTAAGAACTAGGATCCACAGGTTTTCTGCTTTTCACCATGAAATGTCTTTTTTCTCTTAGCCACTCGGTGGCAGTAGGCTTCTTCTCAAGGATGAAGGCTGATGGAAAATGTGCCTGTGCCTCTTATTTTCTTCCCAAGTGTGATAGTGAAGCCTTTTGATTAAAACAGAAATTATATTTTCCTTATTTTATAAAAATAACGGTGTGATAATATTTTGGAAGCATTCAACAGAAGCGTGCTACTCTGCAGTGCAGAAAAACGTGCTGAGGTGGGGGGAGGAAAGCAAACCAAGTTCTCTGGTTTCTCAACAGGGAAGGCTTGTGAAGAGGACAGCTCTTGGAGCTTTATTTTCTGCTGATGCCACTGTCATAGCCAGGGAGCAGCAGCCCTGAAATGCTATGGAATTGGCAGCACGTGGGCTTTGGGTTGGAAGATGGCTTAGCAGTAAAGCTTGACAGATAACCATGGCAAGTCATAGAATTGTAGAGTAGTTTTAGCTGGAAGTGACATGAAAGGTCATTGAATTCGACCTCCCCTGCATGTGCAGGGATGATTTTCCACTTGACCAGGTTACTTAAAGCCCCATCCAGCCTCTCCTTGAACACTTCCAGGGATGGGGCATCCACAACTTCCATGAGCAGGCAACCTGTGCCAGTGTCTCACCACTGTCATGCTGAAGAATTTCTTCCTAATGTCTAACCTAAATCTACCCTTTTGCAGCTTAAAACCATTACCCCTTGTCCTGTCACTCCATGGTCATGAAGGCTGCTGTCAAATCTTTTCACTGAATCTCTGCAGGGTCAGGCACCAAGCTTCAGCTTCAGAGTACTGTGAATTGGGCTACAGACTTTGAACAACTGGATAGCGTAACTCCTCAAAAAGCTGCAAATTTCTTTTCCAGCCTCTTTCTGCTTACAGAGAATCATAGAATCATAGAATCAGCTGGGTTGGAAGGGACCTCAGAGATCATCAAGTCCAACCCTTGATCCACTACTGTGGTTCCCAGCCCATGGCACTGAGTGCCACATCCAGTCTCTTTTTAAATATCTCCAGGGACGGAGAATCCACTACTTCCCTGGGCAGCCCATTCCAATGTCTGATCACCCTCTCCGTAAAGAAATTCTTTCTAATATCCAACCTAAATTTGCAGCTTTTTGAGTAGTGGAATTAGACTGTCCAGTTGTTTAAAGTTGTTGCTTAATAGCAATGCAAGTACTATATGGAAGGCAAAATGAAATCTACTGTATTGCTGTGTAACAGAGGTTAGACTTGGTTTCCTTTTAGTATAAAATGTCTCAAAACGTTTCAGAAAAGAATGATTTAATAGCACACAGACTTTGTACACAATTTCATGTGATATGAAACTGCAAAAAAAAAAAAATCTTGTGAATTTTCTCTGTTTAATACTTCACTAAATTGTAATTATTTCTGTTCTTTTTAATACATTAACAATGACCTAAAGACGTTGATTGAAAGACACACTGGCAATTCTACATAGGCATATGACGCTGCAAATGAAAGAAGCTATTATGGCTGAGGCATTTACAGCTCTCCATTTTCCACCTGGCTGCTTTTCAGGCTGGGAAAGTAGAGCATGATGTGTGACTGCTTCAGGGTCACAAAAATTTCCATCACAGACTGTTAAGATAAATTACCTTAAAGAAATCTATTTTAACACTTCTGGTGGTAACTTATGGAAGTTCATAATGGAATACTTGTTCCATGCATCCTCATAAAGTGACAGTAGAGGAGGGATGGAGAAGAGACATTGCCTCAGCTGTTCCTGCTGAATGTGAGTCACAGAAATCACTTGCAGAGTCATTTGTTTTGAGACTTGCTATTTGAATAAGCTAGATAGATGTGGAGTAGGAGTGGAGAAGATACCTTCAGGTTAAAGAGATTACCTGGTGCAATGAAGCAGAAAGTGGATCAAAGCTCAGTTTCGCAGATGACTGATGTTTTTTTAGGTTGTACTGCCTTTCAGGTGTAATGTTTGACTCCTAGTTTATAGGACAAACTACAGTGAGGTGTCAAGTTTCTCTTGTTTTATATCTAAACAAGATAAAGATAAAAGTATAATGTTGGTTATAGTAGATCAGAGGGCTTTTGCAACCTGTCTAATAAAGGAAGTCATATACTGACTCCTATTCCCCTGCAAATGTTTTTTTTTTTAAAGCTGAGTGTTGTTGTGTAAAAGCAGATTATCACCTGCTTTGTTTTTGTTTTTTTTTCCAAAACAGCATGAAATCTACTTTTTCCTAGACACTTACTCCAGTCCATGCAGTAAGTGGAGCATATGAAGGATGCATGTCTTCCACTGGGAAATATTCAAAGGAATAAGTCTGAATACTGGATTTTTATGGCCCACAAACCATGGGTCTATTAGTGTAACCTTATAAAACAGTAAGAATAGATAATTTTTGAGACCTATTTTACATATGGCAAATATATGTGTATTGGTAACTTTGCTTTATATTTCATAAATGACACAATAATCTTTAGTGTCTGAAAGAAACTGAAATTATGTCAGTGTGCTGATAGTTGTAAGTGGGTATGATTGGTTTGGTTTGGTTGGTTGGTAGGTTTCTTAGCTCAGTACTATCAGATATCTGCCTCTTGGACCCTAACCTCTGCCAGCTGGGCACCAGAGCTGTTTTGTCTATGTGGCACAGCTACTTTTGGAGACTAAAGTCATAAGTCCCAGGTCATCTTTCAGGTAGGACCAGTCCTTACATCTTTTATTACTTAATTCTTGGCCTTTAAATCAACTCTGTTAAGTGGTGAGTCAGAGGAGGGAGGAAGATCCTGAAATTTGTGGTTGTGGTGACAGATGCTGGTGAAGCAGATAAACTGATGTTCTGTCTTTGTATGTGTTTTACTGTATTGAAGAAACACGTCTGTTCCTCAGTCAGTTTCAATTATCTCGGGTTATAAATAATACAACTGTAGCATTTACACCTAACCTTTAACTCAGTAAATGTCTGACTACAATAATTTGTATATAGTTTTCTAACATCATAAGATGCTCACCTAACTGATGTGAATACAGATTTAGAGAAGAAAAACCTCTCCCTTCTGTTAGTAACATCGGGCTGCCCATGATTATGCTGCTACATGCTTGTTGTTTCAGGAGCTGCAAGGATGGATACAGGGGGTTTAGCAGCTAGTCTGCCAGCACAGACAAACCTGTTTAAGAACTTTTGGCAAATTAAGAACTCCTTCTCAAATTAAGAACATCTCTCTCATGTCAGTCAGTTCCACTAAATGTATGTTTGCTTAAATTATGATATAATCAAATTAAGCAATTGCCTGGTATGGCTGAATAAGAGAGGAGCAGAAACCAAAGACTGTCTTGTTGTCCCAGCAGTGCAGCCTTCTCTTTCTGTGGAGTAATTTTACCTAACTCTGATTTCTCTCCTAAAAAGAACAGGATGTTGACTTGGTCTGCACTAATTTATGCATGCAAAGTAATCATAGAATATTCACTGTTGGATGATGGAATAAGCACATGAGTTTTATAAGGACTGGAACTAGGGAAATCTGACTTGTTTTGGAACACTTGAATCAGTGTTTAATATCAAAGAAGAATGTAGGGTTCATTTGAAGCTTTCTGCAGTCAAGAAAAAAGGGTATTTCATACTCACCATTGTAAGGTATGAGTTTATATAGCACTTTTGCCCACAGCATATGCATTGCTTGAATCTCATACTTTCAAACAAGTATCTGCTGTTGCTTAGCTTCTACATTTTGCCTTTAAAGCTGCTACCTTCCTGTCTAGTTCAGTTTGTGTTTAAACAGTGGGGTAGCATCAACTTTATTCTTTAGGAAAGTAAGTTAGTAATTTGGCATTTGTAAAAGTACGTGCACACTTCCACTGCAAAGCAGAAGAATAGTGCTGCATAGTACTGAATACCAGAAGGGCATTTATGTGTGCTGGCTTCATGATAATGACTGTATTTGCCTTAAGAATCCAATAAATAGGAAGAAAACCAAACCTAATTTTTGGCATAATGCAGGCTATGCATACTGAATTAAGGCTGTAAAATGTATGGGCATTGACATCTGATCAGATTTCTTTTGCTCAGTGCATCCAGTAGTATCTAATCTTTATGAAGATTCTACCATGCCTCTAAAACCTCTTTACCTCTGAACTTTCCTCTTATTTCACCCTAAAAGCAACAGCAGCTGTAGAAGGTGCTTACAAGAAAAGCATTTTAAAAATAGGGATATTGACTGAGAAAGAACATGTCTCTCTCTTTTGGATGTATGAAGATGTCTTCTAATTCTTATAGAAACCATTATTAGAACCTTTTGACTGAAATGAGACTTGAATCTGGGTAAAAATCAAGGCAACCACAGAAAATCAAGTTGTTTTCATTTCACTTATATTGGTTTACTGCAAGTATTACAGAAGTACCATATAAAAAAGTGTAGTTGTCCAGGTTGGGGAATCTGCCATTGCTATGACAGTAAATATTTACTGTGTAATACTTAAGGTCCTTCTGTAAGGTCCTGACTATACAGAGAGGACAGATCTCTTAATTTAAGAATCCAAGTTCTTCTTAGCATAAATTTGAGAATTAAGGTTATGCATTGTTGCACGATGAATAACATTTTGTAGTAAATATTGCCCAGTTGAGTTTATTGTGATAGCCCTACTGAACTGTCATCCATGAGGATCCGGTGTATTTATATTGGGGGATAAAATCCTGTCCTTAGTGCAGAGCAAGAGTGGATTTTTGTGGTATTACGTGTTCCCAGTAGGAATGAAACAGCGAAATTTTGTTAACTGAACCCATAGTTGTTATCCTGGTCAAGACAGAACAAAAGACTGTATTCTACCTCTTTCTGAAAGAAAATCATAACTGTATGAAAGAAATCTGCTCTCTGATGTATGTATTGCTGATTCTTTTTAAAGCAAGACATTTAAGCAAGAGGCTATCTTATTTTAGGCCTCTAAACAGTATGCCCCTGAGCTCCTTGCAGTTAACAAATAATGAGAGCACTGATTTGCTGAGAGGAAAAAAATCTAAAACTGGAGCGCATTAGACTATTAAATTAAAAACTTATCCCAATTAGTACTGGGGGGACTGCTTTCAACCCTACTAAATTAGGCAACTGGGAATTAATGGCAAGTGAAAATCATAATGACAGTATTTTTTCGGTAAGGATTTGAGAAAGTGTCTGACAGTGTCACCACGACCTCAGAGAGTTCAGTTGCTCTCTATGCTGAAGATACATAAATGCTGATTAGTCTAAAAGGTCTATGGAGAACTTTCTAGTAGAGCTAAGTCTTCTCTGGCTGTCTCAGATCTGACATCTAACTTGTCAGATTTATCAGCTGCCCATCCTCCCTTATTCAAATAAAGACTCTTCATGTGCTCAGGATGAAGAATTCTGTGACTGGATATATTAGATATAACCAGAGAGCCTTTAGCGGTTAAGTTGCTGATAAAGTGAGTGCATATTTTCACTCATTGGCCTTTTAAAAAAAAATGTGCTATATCTTTGCTATTCTTTATTATATGCACATTATTTCTGTTAAACTTATAGGAAGAATGGGAACTAGCAAAGAAGTATTGCAGATGTTATTTCAGCTACAAAGCCACACAGTGAATAAAAATAAATTAAAACAGAATTATGGGGAAAAGACCCATAAGCAGAGTGAAGTACAGGTTTTGTTCTTCACTTAGTGGCAGACCCACTATAAAGGGTTTTTTTAGATACTGTTTTCTTCTGAAGAAGATGTTGATCCAGTCTCTATAATACATGTATAAACACTTGGGCCTCCATATCTAAGTATATATAATATGTAATTTTCAACCTTAATTACTATTATAATTTCAGCTTTGGTTAGAATACATCAGTAATTATATTTTCTTGATCTGATAAACCAGACATCAGTATCATTTGTAAACAGCTGTATTGACTTCTGCAAAATTATTGATCACTGTCCTGCCAGCAAGTAACATTTTGGGATGCAATTAATATTATTAAAGTTTGTATTGTACTGAAAATAGGCTGTGAGTTACTTGCCTTACAAAGGGAATCATCTTTAGCTTCTCTTGTCTCTGAAGCAGTAATAAACTAGTGTTATTGCTGAGGTAGTCTGAACAGACAGGGGTGCCCAAAAGCTTAAGGAGTAGCCTAAACATGTGCCCTGGCATGTTTATACCTTTTGAAAAATGTCACGTTTTCAGGTATTTCCTGCAAGGAAGTTTTCTTCGTAATGAAGTACTGACTTCATCAGCAGATCTTTGCTGTGCGGGAGCAGGATGCAAGTGATGTTGTACAAACAGATTCTGTCTGTTATCCCCAGCTGTGACTGGCAGCTGAGTGTACAAGGTTGGTCATCTCTAAATGCAGACATAAAATTCAGGTGAGCATTGATACCAGTATGCTGGTCTCTCCTTAAGTTGGGCATGGCTGGCAAACCAAATTTTTCTATTCAGTTTGAGCACCTATGTAATTCACGGGAAAGAGGTGGACACTGTTCCCTAGGTATTCATGCTGTTCTTCCATTCTGATGTGTAGGAGCTAAATATTTGGTAGAAGAAAATACACATGTGGATACAGAAATAGTAACTTTAAGCATGAGAGTGTTGCCAATACATAGGAGAAGCAGTAAAGCCTCTGAAATTTATCCATTACAGAATTTCCAGTAAGGGGCTGTTTCTCGATATTTAGATACCTCTCCAGGATAGAATACTGTATTTTGTACTGCTGATGTTGGTCAAAACTTGCTACAGGTTGCCTTGCTTCCTCAAGTACTACAATAACAAAAAAAATAATTTGTCTTCTAGACCAATAATTTCCGTCACAGTTTTTCTTTAAGAAAAACAACAAACAAACAAAAAATACAAACAAAAGCCACCAACCAAGACCAAAGAAAGTGGGAAAAGTATGCACTAGTGGAAAAATGACATTTGAGCAGAAGCCTTTCTCAAAGAATGATTTAAAAGCCTGTTTACTAGAGCAGCCGTAGGCCAAGGTTTCCATGGAAACAGAAAGAATTCAAATAATATTAGCAATAGCATATCTATTATGATATTGCATTGACAATGCTATAGGAAGGGGTTGCTGGTGGTTTCATTATACAGGGCTCACTTCTCAGTGATTTATCACCAATATTTCAGGCTACAAATTAGAATTAGAAACAGAAGGTTCTGCCTTGAATTGGATTATCGTAATATTGGGAAGGAAAAAGTATTAAAGTTTCCTGTTACTAGACAAAAATATTTAACCATATGTTTAGGAGAGTTTTGAGGTCTTATATATATAGCAAACATATAGCACGCATAGCAAATTCTTAGTCTTCCTTATTTTCAAATAAAATATTGCTCGAGCCGTAAAGCAGATTATCTTCCTTTGGCATGCAAAAGTGCTGATTGCAACAGTGTAGATGGTACAACTACAGCTGTGACATTTTGGGGAGTGTTTATTTGCAAGAAGAATTGATTGGTTCTTGAACTTGCTACCATATCCGTACTTTTTCCTGCATTGCTTTTCAGAAAAACTGAAAACACATGTTAAACAATATTAATTTTATGTGGGGAAATAGGGCTTGAATTCAACTGTCTGTGCCAGATGAAGGTGGCTGGTGCTGTTTGGAGGCAGAAGGAGTGTTGCTTTCGTGTAGCTTGTGAGGCAAATAATATTCTTAAAAGGCATTGGCACAGTTTGCCCCTTAAGAGTGGTGATGATTTATCAAGGCTATAAATGCTAGCATTCCCTTGTATCCCCTGAATTTAAATGTTTATTTTTTTGGCAGCCAGTTTATATGCTCCCTCCCACCTTCCCTCCACTTGTGTAATACTGGCCAAGGAAAGGCAAAAATGAAATTGAAGAATGAGTAGGTGTCATAAAGCACTTTTTGATCCTGATCCTTTAAACGTTGGCTGAAGCATTAACTTGGGTGCCATCAGGAGACAGGCAGAATTTTCTGGTTACCAAAGTTTCAATTGTCAAATAGTTTAGCAGTAAATTAAGACTTTAATTTGCATGAGCTCAGAACAATCTATTTGTTGAATAACCTGTTGTACCAATATCTCTAAGGTATATACCAATAAGCTTCACAGAATGGTCTAAATTATATCCTATATAAATACAAGATAGAGATACTCAAGGAGCTTTTTCTGTGTTTGGCAGAAAAATCTGGCACCTGAGATGTACAAAACTTTCCCAAAGCTATATGATGATAATGACTGCACTAGAATGATTGCATAGTGCTTTCCCTATTACAAAAGCTGTAAAAGCATTAACTGATCCACAAAGCAAATTATATCTTGCAGATCTATCCCTCTTCTGGGAGGAAAGCAAATGCATGTATGAGTGGGGGGAAAGCACCACAATTTAATAAAGAAGGCTTTATTTGGTCATTTCAAGTATTATCACCCTTCTTTGACTGTATTTTTGTGCTTTCCTAGTGGAAGTTTTTTTCATTAACAGAATCCTACTAATGTTAATGAATAAACTGATGTATGAAAAACATATGCACCTTGTTCTTTCTCAACATGGAAAACCCACTTCCCTTGATTCTGTTTACAATCAAAGTGTGCTGCTTTTTGCTGCTTTGCTTGCTCATCCTGGGTGGCTTTATGCTTCCCAGCCTCCTCCTCAGCAGGAAACCCAAGTGCCCTCATCTTCCTCTGCTGTAGGTCACCTTATTTTACGGACCAGGATTAGTTCTGGTTCTATCACAGACCTTTCCTGCCTTTTACCACCACCTTTGTTGTCAACTTGCTTCTGTGTTTTCCTGTATGTTGTCTGTGTGAATATGCCACTATTTTCTGCTTGAGTATTCAGAGTTGCATGTTACTTATATACCTGTGCTTAGCAGAGTTATAAAATACTTGTATTTTGTTACCAGTTAAAACACTGGCATGTTACTGAAACACTGGCTATTGCCCCTCCATCTTAGTGTGCATATCTCTGAGTTCAGGCAAACAAATAGTAGCTGTGGCTTTGGCTACTCCTGCAAGTGTGAACCATCTTGGCATTCATGGGTATTTCTTAGAGGCAGGTTACACTATTGTGCTATCATCAATGCTGCCCAGCTGTGCCTTTCAATTGCACGTTATCTGCACCAGTGCTGTGGTGTACGGATGACTCAAGAGCAGCAAATATATTGAAGACCAAATGATGGCAGCATCTTCAGCTGCTGTGTAGGAAGAGAAGCCCTTGTAGGTTTCTGTGGGAGGTGGGCTAGAGACTGGAGACCTCTGGGTGTCAAAATACCCTACTATATGAACCCTATTCATGCTGGTTTAATGGCAGGAAAGTTGATTACCATGGGGACACTGAATTCTTGTGCTGTACATCAACAGTGTTTGCTTGAATGTTTTCTTCCATGGGCTTCTGAAGGTAGGTGGCACTTTCCCCTTTCATCTGATCATAACTGGCACCATGGCCAGGCAGGAGCATGCTCAGCTCCTGTTTCTGCCACCGGTAGTGCTGGGCTTTGCTGTATTACACTTCTGTGGCTTCATTCTCAAAGAGAATGAGCAGAATGGCAGAGTGAACCCCAAATTGGTGACTGCAAACTGAGACCTGTGAGTCCATAAGTTATAATCACTCAGGCAAAATGAGCGTCATCACAGACATTGATTTAATGCACAGAGAGAATCAAAAGGGTAGAAACAAGGATAGGATGGAAAATACTGTGCTCCCCTTAGCTGAATTTGCATACAAAAAATATTTTGAACCATCGTATGATGCATCTGCTTTATAGTTAGGCAATTAGCTTTATAGTTAGGCAGTTCCCTCCACTGATAATTTTATGTCTTTGGATCTTAAGGGTACATTAATTTATAATATAAATGGATTTTCACACATTAGCTACAGAAAATGTTCTTACCAAATGTTACAAGAATTCTTTTTTCCTTTCTAAACTCTCTGGTTTATTCGAGTACAAAATAATATGCTTTTAGGATGGTGTTGTTCAGGGAAAAAAAAACACTTTTAAGCTGCTCCTGGTGTATGAAAGGCATACATGAGCTTTACATTTGATACAGAGATTTTTAGGCTGTTGGCAGGGATTCTGTGTTTTTTAAAGTTTTTTCTGTTTCCTGGGTTTCATGTACTTTCATTTTCCTATTGAAGTGTGTGGGAGACTCCAGAAGGGGAAATACTTCATTATGCCCATGAATTATTCAGGTATGGTTCCAGGGGTTAACATTACTTTAAATAGCTCAAGGTCTTTCTTTTTTCCTTGAGTGTATTTCAGTTTTCATTCTTATACTGATTGTGTGCCATGTTCCTTTGCTGAATACATTTATGATGAAGTGCTATCTTTTGGAAATCTCTGAAAAGAATTGTGGACTTGAAATAAGTATTTAATTCTGATCTCTTCCAGCATCAGGTATGTAGTAACCCTGAGTCAATACAGGTGAATTGCTGTATGTGTGACTTAACAAAAGAATTTAATTGTTCTCCAGTAGCCTCCCATACATATTTCTACTGTGAAGCAAAAAAGGAACGTGTAATATCAATTACTAGCATACTATTATACATGCAATACTAGACAGGTTTTCTCTGAGAGGAATTTTATTAACCACATTTCGTGGCCTTCATTTCATTTAATCATTTCGATCAGGAGGCAGGAGCACGTTTTGAAAAACAGCCAAACCCAAACAGATGTGAAAATCTGTATTTGGAAAATAGCTAAGAACAACACCACAGAGGAAGATGATCAGAAAGTTGTCCAGAGGCCAATGTGAGGAGAAAGGAAAACAAAACAATATTTTTGAAAAACCAAACCAAAGCAGTTTTAAAAATTTTGTTCTTGTAGTTCTAAAAATATCTTTGAAAATCCAGTGATTTGTGCACAATCACTTGTGCAAATGAGACATATGCTATTATGTCAGGAGGGAAAAAAAGCTTAAAAAAATCATTTCCTGATGTAGTCTAAAGTGGCAGTGAAGTACGCTTTATAGATTCTTGAGAAGAAATGGATCTGTATACAACGTAGATGATAGTGAGAAATGGCATTTCAAAGAGGAATGCCCATGACCAAAACTCCTCTGCTCTCTTTGAATAGCAGCAGCATCACAGACATGTGTCAGAGGAAGCACAGTGACAAAATACGTCCCCACAAAACCAGTGTGTTTGGTGCAAAGCTTGACTCATTTTTAAGTGTTGTAGATTCTGAGCTGGAACAGGTCTGGTAATAATGAAATACTTGACTTGTTGGAAAAAGGATTGAAAATTCTTGTGTTATGCATTTGATTTTCTTTGATTGAAGGACAGGAAGCTGGGGAAAGAGATAGGGAGGGAACTAATGTAGGAGGGAAGCCCCCTTCGGAACCCCTGAGTATCCAGACACACTGTAGGTGGGTGGAACTATGTGTATGATACATCTCTATCCCTTTAGTGTTTCAACTGTTCTGACCTTTATCCGTGTGAATCACTGTGTATCTTTTGATAATACAATTCAAAGGTCATATTAAAAATATCTCAGCCCAGTCACTGTTCCATTGAGTTCAGTGTCCTTTCATTAAGATACCTAGCTGTTGGATGAACACCAACGGTTTGCACTTCTTGTTGATGCTGAAAGAAGAATTTTAAGTAGAAAAATTTTAACTGAGAAATTACTGATGCCTTGAAATGTTGGATTAGCATCTGTTCTACTACAGCCATTTTCAGTTATGAATAGCAGCCTGAAGTGTTGTACAAATTACTGCTTTTAATTCTGAATTACTAACATACAAATCATCACTGTTAAGCTCCTGTTTAAATAGAGACTTGTTTAAATAATGGTGGTAAGTCAGTAAGTTAAAGGTGGAAAGAATGGTAGGTAAACTAAGGCTGCAGCTTGTCTTGACCAGCAAAGACTGGGATATGGGGTAGTTGATTGACTAAGTCAGGCTGTTCACATGCTCTTCTCACAAATTGTGATTAGCTTCCAGATAGCTGGAAGAAAGAAAGCACTGTCTTGTTATTGTCAGGTCCATTATAAAGGCAAAATGGTGGTAGAAATCAAGCATGCACCACAAGTAGGAAATATGTCTTAAAGCTTCTAAGGGGCTATTACAGAGTCAATGAATTGGGTTTTGCTGCAGTTTCTGCCTTAACTAAATGGTTTGCCTCCTGGAATAAATAAAGCGTATACCACCATAAACAGACAACAAATGTTTCCAAGGGACTTTGAGGGAAGCATTAATTTCTCTTTCTTTATGTAGCAAAGCCTTGAAACTATTCGCTTTGAATGCTCTTTAGGGCTCGGTCTCTCTCTCTCTCTCATTTTTATGTACTTTTAAAAGACCTTAATTGCATTATTCTTCAAAGAATGCAGCAGTGGTGGTGAGAGGGAGAATGAGAAAAGGGTCAAGAGATATTAAAAAGAAATTACAATTGTTACTAATTGGCATAGCAACGAAGGAGTAATAGATCCTGGTGAGGAGGTAGGAGGATGGGGAACATTGGTGTGCACTCACAGCAGTCCTGCCGAGCTGTTCTGTGGCTTTGGGCAGGTCATTCTAGGAGCCCTTTTGCTGTATTTTGTAATTACGTTATTTCAGAAAACGTTCCTCTGTTAGGACAGCCCTGGGAAGCATGCTAATGTTCTTTGCTTGGGTATGCTTGTATGCATTTATGAATTCTTCTCTGTTTGTCTCTGTGGAAGGACCCCACCTACAGACGTGGATAAAGAGAGCAGGGAGGCAGCTGGACTGACACCACTGCCACCTCTGGCAGGTAGAGCAGGCAGTTCTAGTTTGGGTTAGTTATGCATAAACACAAATACAGACTAGAAAAGTTTGTGTCTATATAAGTATCAGGTACAGTAACCTGGTATTGTGCATCTGCATATTGCATTTTCATGTTTTATTTTTATACTTTTTCACTGTGCAGTAATAATTTGATTATTGACTGCATTTTGTCAGCAGCTCTTTGAGTTAAGTTAGAGGGAATAAGATGTGTCTTTGATGTCACTAATGTTTGTGTGATGTGTATTTTCCTTGTGCTCACTGCTTCTCTGAAGGTCTCTGCACTTGACAACTGTCACTTTCTGTGCTTCACAACTGTAAATATAGTAACAGCATTAGCAGTGGGCTTGGTATTTCAGAAGAGGTTTTCTTGTGCTGATGGTAAGTCAGGGAAAGAATGCAAGAAAAAATCCTTGTGTTGCCTATGTGGTGCTTGTGAAAGCACAGAAAACAATTTTAACAAATAATTATTCAGAAGGGTTCAGTAAATCTAAGTGAGTAAGAAGTGGCATCTGTTATGGGAGGAAAATAGAGATTTAGAGATTTAGAAGGAACATGATATGGTTGGAACTTAAGTCAGGGGGTGCTTTTGCTAGTTTAATATATTCTACCCTTATATTTGTGTTTTCTGCTGTACAGCACATTGCTATACAGAGATCTCACAGACAACTCAACAGCTCAGTACTTTGGGATGATCACCTGGCCTCTTTAGCACTGAATTCCTGTCTTCTCTGGGTTGCATTTGCATTGGGAATATATGAGAGGCATGGGGTACCAGCATGTCATCCAGGATCTGACTTTATTTTCCTGTGAATGGACTGCAGAATTAAGCCTGTTGCAATATCACTTCTAAATTTGCAAAAAAAAATGCCAATTTGCAAAAAAATTTCTCTAGCTGGAGAATGCATGAATTATTTTTGGTTAGATGTTGGTGACTGTGGAGAAAAATCATTATACTTTCATGTCAAAAAATAAATGTCCGTAGAATAAAATACAAATTTTAAGAAAAAGGATAATGAATATATATTTTTAATACATTGAGTATAGCAACTTCAGGTTGGTGGGTGTCATGGTTTAATGCTGGGCTGACTATTAACTGAATGACAGATGCTCTCTGTTAAGCCCCCTCCCCTTCTTGATAAAGAAAGAGAGAATAAGGGAGAGAGACTTACAGGTTGGAAACTAAACTACACAGCTTTAATGAAACAACAATGATAAAAAGAAAAAAAAAAGATTAAATATATACAATTATACACAACACCACCACAGTTTTATCAGAGCGTTATCCAACAGAAAAGCAGACACTGACTGAGAAACTTGCTGTTAATTTCAGCAAGTGTAGTTGTTCAGAAGAGACTTAGATGAAAGCAAAATTACAAGACAGAAAATTAGTTCTGTCCTGGTCCAAACCAGGACAAAGGGGCTAGAGATAACAGTTGCCTCAACTTATTTTCTGAAGTTGCCCATGGTGAGCATAGCAATGGGGAAGAAGAAAAGTGAACCGTCCCGGTGTGGGTTACATTCTCCCTGCTGCTATTTTTCTTGGGATGGCAGAGAGGCTTTTTCCAGCCACAGCTCCTGCATGTGGCTCTGTCCCCAGCCTCTTGTGAGACTGAATGTCATTCCTGTCTCTGTCAGCATGACCAGGTTCTGGTTGTCCAACCAGGTTTTCACAAAGGCTGTGCTGAACACTGTTTCATCACCACAAATGAAGCCTAAATAGTTATATTGCTGTAGCCAGAGTTTACAGAGTAAAGATTTCTACCTGAGAAATAACTACTTATTTTATCTGCTGAGAAGCTAATCCTGTAGGGAAAAACAGAGTGTGAAAAGCTGCTATTTGCTCTCTTTTGTTTGTAGCCCCTCCACACCCCTTTTTGGCTTTTCAAAGGATGCATTGTATAAACTTGGGGTTAAAACTTGGCAAACCAAATGAATCATTAAAGGGAATAGGGACCTAAGCAACTACACTTCACAGTCATGCTTTCTGCTCTGTCCATGTAAGACTTTACTGCCCACCTTAATACTTAAAAAAACCCCATGAATTGGTTGTTCATGCCTAAATTTCTTGTTTATCCTAAATTTGTGTCTGATTACCTTTTGGTAAACAGAACAGTAAATCTCTCTTCAGAGTAAAGTGGTGAGGGCAGGCAGTGCTTAAAATTCCAAAATGTAATGAAAAACAAGTACTGATAGTTTTCTGTTCTGCTAAAAAAAATATTCTTCATTAAAAGTTATGATTAAACTTGGAAAGGCCCAAACCCATTATTGGACAGTATGAAAAAAAGTATTTTATAGAAGTTTTTACCTGTGCCTTTTTGTTGTTGTTGTTAAATATTTAAGATCCTGTAAAAAAAAAAAAAAATAAAAAAAATTATGACAAATACAATTTCTTACTGGTCCAATGTTAGTAAAAGAATTTTCTGTTGGTTCTGCTTGGACATATTTTCCAGAACTGATTGGTCATTGTTTGTTGTAGAACAGCTTGGTTAACACAGCTCTCCAAATGCTCCATTTATTTTTTTTTTTTTTTTCAAATATATTAGGATGTTTTGAATAACTTGGGTTCCTGTGAGTTGGATGAAGATGACCTAATGCTTGACTTGGAGTTCCTAGAAGAACAACATCACCATCGTTCTGGTAAGTGAGATAAATACTGAGTATCTTCAGCATGGTATTAGTATTCTAGAAATATTAAGTAAATGTATTCAATACAATTATTTTGGCAGCATTCATTTTGGCTGTTTAACAGAAAGTTCCTCTTAACACTGCATTTGTACTTTGTGCGGTCAGTTATGAAATGAAAGTGATTTTTACAGCTACCAAATTCCAGCACCAAGATCTGGAAACAAAGATACTTAAAATAACTGCTGTCAGTTCCTGGTGGTTACCAAAAAGACCATTGCTGATAAAATTATGATCCCAGTTTGTGTGTGCCAGGATAATATGCCTCAAAGATTTGACTTGAGATGTGTAACATGACCCTTTCTCTCATGGTTGGTGGCTGAGGCACTGTTGCACTTCTTTGATTAATGGCAATTCTCCAGGTCAACTTGCAGACTGTTCAGAACAATTTTATAACCGGATTACACAAGGTCTTGGTAAATCATGGCACCTGCAGTGGGGAATCATGCATTTCCCTTGGTTGTGACATGGGACAGTGCAGGGCCTTGTCTGTCAATAGAAGTCCTGTTGTGAACAGAAGAACCCTCCACAGGGTTTGGAGAGACTTAAAACATACGTGAGATTTATACTCAGTCAGAGGTAGCCCTCTGAGTTTGTACTCTGTTGTGCCACTCTGTTATGGCAGTGAGATGCTTTTAAGCAGGAGTAATTCTCACCCTCTTTAATCTGTTTCCTGATAGCTCTTTCTCCATCCACCCTCCATGCACCTCTTGTGCACATTCATGCAGATGCAAATTTAGTAATGGGTACAGATAAACTGCTTGAATTATGCTCCTGTTTCAACTGTTCAGTGTATGATAATACTGTGAATATATCTGAATTATCTCTATGATAACAGTGAGCAGGTAACTGGGAAGCAATCTATGCTTTGTAAAATACCTTCAGACTTGCCCCCTTCATAAAAATGAAGGCAACAGATTACACACTGAGGATGAGCCAGTAGTGTTATAGTGGAATTTGTATTCTAACTGATATTGAATAAAACCAAGAGGCTATTTAATTCTTTCAGTATGTTACCAGCCTGAAACCAAGAGTGGATGATTTTCTGTAGTGCTTGTAGTGCTAGTTGCCAGTTTGTGGAACTCTTCGTAAAAGCTTCTTAAACATGATCAGCTTGATAGCACCTATGGTTTGCTTGACCAAAAATCATTGAAGAGAATCCCAGATGTACAGATTTGTGAGATTCCTCTTCCCTATAGGGGCATGCTGTCTTTTGTATATAGGATTCAGTCCTGTGTTACATCAGCTTTGTACATGTAAGCAGTTTTGTAGCAGTATTTGTTTACATTCTCAACAAGCTCAGTATGATTTTCTCATACTTAAAAGGGTTCTTGATATCTGATGTTCACACATGTACCATACTGAAGTCAACTGGGACTTAATGCATGTGCAGATCTGTTACCAAAATGAAGGTGTCTGAGTGTAAAAATAGGACACAGAACACCGCTTTTTGCATGGAAACCTTAATTTTGTCTTCTGGAACTCAATGTCATCAACACTACAGTGACTGTAGTGAAATAAAAATCCTGCTGATATTCTTCATGAAGATTCTGATTATAGCATTTATTTGTTTAAGGCCATTGGTTCTAGAGTCAGATTACAATTCAATTGTGTCCTGCGTTGATGTGGTGCCATTTTTGGTAGCAGGGAAAGGGTACCATCCCCCAAGGTTGGCTCATATTAAGCATCTGGAATATGTTTCCCTGCTCCAAGATGCCTGGCTCTGCCTTAGGCCACCAGTGAACAAAAAGACTTTCACCTCTGTGATTGACATGTTCAAGAAGGGGAGATAGAGGGTGGTTAAGAGCAGGGCAGAGGAGAAGGCAGAGGAGAGAGAAAGGAACACGTGGAGAGAGAGACCAAGGCTGGTGAGGAAGGAGGGAAGGAGGAGGTGCCTGAAGAAATTTTTCTCTACATCCCATGGAGAGATGGCAGCCTGTCCCCAGGGAGGAGGAGCATGGAGGAGTAGATGTTGTGGACCTGCAGCTTGTGGAAGATCACGGAGCAGATGCTGTGGGGATGCAGGCATGGAGGGGACTGTTCCCCAAGCAGTCCCTGGCTCTGTGGGCCACCTGCACTGGAGCAGTTTGCTCCTGAGGAGCTGTGCCTGGAGGGAGGGACTCGCGTTGGAGGGGTTCATGAAGAAGTTTCTCCTGTGGAAGGGACCCCTTGTTGGAGTAAGGAAGGACCAGGAAGAATCTTTCTCCCTGAAGAGGAAGGAGTGGCAGAGAACCACCTGTGATGTCCAGACTGTAAACCTCACTCCATGTTCCCCCATAACGCTGGGGGGAAGAAGGCAGAGATGCTGAAACAAAGTACTTCGGGCTTGGGAAGAAGGGAGGGGTGGGGAAAATTATTTAAGCTCTGGTTTGTGTTTTCTCTTTGCCCTGTTTTTATTTGATTAATGGTAAATGGAATTGATTTTTTTCCCAAGTTGAGTTTGTTTTGCCTGTGAGCGTGCCTGGGGAGTAAAAACCTCTTAGCCCTTGTCTTGACCCACTGTGTTCTGAGTGGATTTTGTCCTCACCATCCCAAAATAGGGGAGGGCGAGTGAGCAGCATTGTCATCCTATGTCAACAGCCAGGCTCAAACCATGACAATTTGTGCTCCAATTTCCCTCTTGATAAGAATTCTGTAGAAAATTACAATGGGGGAAACGTTCCTAGAGAAGCTCCATTCAGTATTTTAACAAATATATTGAAATATGATGATGTGTAATTGGAACAGAATTGAATTCTTTCTTTGGTTTCTACAGAGGGAACTAATGAATCAGGAAAGTCTCTCCTCTTCAGGAGCCTGTGAAAAATCTCTACAATTACAGAAATATAAGGGCTAACATCACATCTAAGAACTGAATATCACAAAGTGTTCCTTGGTCAGGAGGCTGTATGCAGCAAGCGCTATCTTTGAATCGAAGCAATTCTGAAGTGTAGAGGTACAGTTAATGGAGTTGATGGCTTGGTTAATGGTAAATTGAGAGTCTCTTAACAGCCATTAGGAGCTTCAGACTTTTAGGAACTTGTTAGTTTAGGCTGATTTACAACTGCTTCTGCTTTTAGCTGCTGTGGTTGAAAAAAGTAGTATTTACTAGGCTGAAGGTATTCTTTTTGACTTTCTGTTGGAGTTGACAATATGCTAATAATTTAACAAAATAATAATATTTATCTGCCATAATTTTAGGGACCATCTGTGAATAGAAAATAAGATAGTGTGGGAAAGATTTTTGGGAGAAGTGGGTATTAAGGAGTGAGTTTTAAAAGAGGAGCTAGGAGTCCATTGGCAGGGGAGGAGACATTGTTCCAGAAAGTGGAACACTCTATTAATTAAAATACAGAGGTTGAAAGGAGAAAGAGACAAAGATCTTTTACCTTTCTCATTGCTTGTGATGTTTAAAATTTATTTTTCCAACTCATTTTTTGCTTATGTTCTTGTTCTGTACTCTCAGCTTTTCCCTAATGAGCTGTTTGCCCTGCAGCAGCATTCTCATGAGGTGAGGTTCCTGCAAAAAAGGCACTATGAACCCTAGTATTAGGAAATTTAAAAGTATCCCTAACCTTTTCTCTTTTCATACAATTGAAAATAGTGAGATACCTGCATACTTCACATAGATGCTTCTGTTTGAATGTAGATTTCTGTGCCTTGCTACTCTTAGCATGGCTTTACAAGTCTGGAATTCCCTCATTTCTGTCTCTCTCTTCACAAGTTTACTGCATTAATTTACTGCTTTTGCTTCTGTTTTAAAGGCTGTATTGCCCAGATAAAGCATGTAAGAAGGAGGCATTTTATTATCCCACGTAACACAATTGCTTTGAAATTTAATAAAGTAATATTTATGTAGTACTTGGCGAGTCGAGAGAGAGCACTACTGCATACAAATGCAAAATATTAATCAACCTGATTCACTGAGATTTTTGCATACTGTTCCTATGCTTGAATGTTTAAAATTACATACATGATGAGCCTTGAGGGTGCCTTTTTATTACTCTAAGTAAATTAGACTTTTAAAATATGCTGTGGTGTTGATTTCCGGTTGTAACACACTGAAGTTAGTGGCTTCTGTAGTGGGAAACCATTGCCAGTTTATAGAAAGTGACAGCATTAATTTAACCTCATTAATTTTCCTTTTCCCCAGTGAAACTTGACTTTTTTGTTTCCAAATATTGGCTACTCAAATATATAAGGAAGACCTATATAGTCAGTGATGTAAGCAGTGAGGAATTTATTCCAGTAATGCGCATTAATGGGAGTGAGTTGTGTGCTTAAGTTGTCATAGCCTATTGAAAAACCCAATACTTAATTTTGGATGGTTAGTGTTGCCATTGAATGATGACTGCAGTAAATAGTAGCCTTTTCTAAAAGTTCACAAAGGCCTACCTAGCCAACAGGTTTTGTAATTTCTTAACTATTTGCCCTGGGTGTCATAAAACTGGTGCCCCTGCATCTCTGCACAAAGATTTATGTGTGTAGCAGGGATTTGTAGCGAGCGGTTCGGCTGAAGCTGGGGACACTGCTCCTGGTGCTGAATATTAAGCAGATGCACATGTCAGCTCCACATCAGGCTCCACAGAATGCAGTGACTATTCACAAGTATGATATTGATTAGCTGTGTACCCAGACTGGCCTGTCACATCCATCATCTTGTTGCTTGAATGCTTGCTGAATAGTTTTGAATAATGTAGCTCGCTATAATTTGTAGAAGAGATTTGTCTTCAGACAGACCTTTAGCCATTTTAGATTTGATGTCTCAGCCTCATCTGTAAAGCAGTGATCCAACATACATTTAAAGCAGGGTTATTTCACCCAGCATATTTTGGAAATGAAATTATTTTTCTTATTTACTTGGAAAAAAAAATTAATAAACAGTGGAAATCTGAAAGTGTACTTCAGCTTCCATCCAAATATTGCTCAACTCTTAAAAAACTAAAACCTTTCAAAGATAGGGCACATTTTGTTAAACCTAACTTAAGACTATCTCTGTTAAAAATCTTTTAAGTCTCTTCTTCATTCTGTGTATTTTGCAATACACGCTTTGGTACTTCCATAAGGCTTATGAATGAAAAAGGAGTAGATGTGACTTGACAAAATTACTTTTGACAGGTGGCAATGGCTCTTATGTGCCCTATATGTATATTCTTCTGTTAGTGTATGTGGAGAAAGAAGGGTCTGTTCTGGATATAGCTTTGTGTTAACATAGCCGAAAGGAATGAGCATGTGAAATTCTGATGTAGTCGTATCACTCATTAGATACAACATTTGCTTGTCTATACCCAATAAAAAAATTTAAAAAAAGTTATTAAATAGATTCTCTGAATGTCGAAAATGTAGTTTGTGGTGTGGTGTCTGCTTAGACTCATCAGTAATGAGGGTGGAGAGGCACATCTCAGTGGAAGCAGTTTGAAACTGTGGGCTCAAATCTTTCTCATGTTTTTATTCAGTAGCTCTTTATGTAGTGAGAATATAGACATAGTGTGTTGGGCCTGAGTACTCTATCACAAAACAAATATTTGCTTTTTTAAAAAAAAAATACTTTGACAAATCACTGCTATGGGGTTTGCAAACTTTTGAGGGCAAGGTAGAAACTGTTAGTTTTTGAGATGGGTGCACAACTTGAACATACTTAGATGTCAAATTACAGTCATCATATCAGATTATGATCTTTTAGTAACATAATTATGTTAGTTATGAAGAGCCTTAACAAGAAAAATACAGTGAACTTGTTTTCTAGGAAGCAAAAGTCTGGAATTTTTATTGTATATCTTTAAAATTCAGAGAGCCTTCATATCTATTACCATCAGTACTCAGCCAAACCAAAGTGTTGGGTTAATGATCTGTGTTATTAATTAGGTAGTTACTGAGTTATTTTGAATGTGATGAACAAGCTGAGTGAAAATTCTGTGATTGGTTTGGAGCTCCTCCTGTGTCTATTAATTAAATGTACTAATTATCTTTATTATTTTTTTTCATGGATGGTAGGAATGCTGGGCTGTAATGGAACCCCTTTGGTATTTTGGTTTTCTCTTTTGATGTGTAGTGGGAGAAATGCAAATGCTTTTGAAAGAAAAAAATACAGAAGTCACCAGTGCTGATAATAGGTCATTCACCCAAGTAATTACAAACTGTAAAACAGAAATAAACTTGCTTGCTCTTGGAATGTGAACTGTAGATATGGTGCTTAAAGATGTGATTTAGCGGACATCCTGGTAGTGCTGAATTAACACTTGGACTTGATGATCTTCAGACTTAATTATTTTTGCACATGGAAAATAGAGAGATGCTTGGTGACAGCCAACATGGCTTATCTAAGGGGAAATCCTCCCTGACAAATTTGGTGGCCTTTTGTGGTGGGGTCACTGTGTTAGTGGGTAAAAGGAAAGCAACTGATGTCATCTACCTGGACTTATGCAAAACTGGCAATATTGTCCCACACGACATTCTGGTATCTAAACTGGACTGATATGGAGTTGATGGGTAGACCCCTCAGATGATAAGGAACTGGCTGGATGGGCAGAGTTGAGGTCAAGAGCCCATTGTTAAAATGAATATCAGTGACAAGTGACAGTCCTCAAGGGTCAGTACTTGGACTGATGCTGTTTAACATTTTTAGTGTTGAATCACCCTCAACAAGTTTGCTGATGACACCAAACCGTGTGGCAAGGTTAACACACTGGGGGGAAAGAATGTCATCCAGAGGGACCTTGACAGGTTTGAAAGGTGGGCCTGCACCTGGATCAGGGCAATCTCACACACAACTACAGGTTGGGTGAAGATTGGATCAAAAACATCTCTGAGGAAAAGGACTTGGGGGTGATGGTTGGCAAGAAGCTCGACGTGAGCTAGCAATGTGTGCTTGCAGGCCTGAAAGGCAACTGTACCCTCAGCTGCATCAAAAGAACTGTGTTCAGGAGGTCAAGGAAGGTGATTCTGCCCTTCTGCTCTGTTCTTCTGAGACCCCAGCTGGAGTACCATGCCCAGTTCTTCAGCCACTAACATAAAGGGGACATGGAGCTCTTGGAGCAAGTCCAGAGGAGGGACATGAAGATGATCAGAGAGCTGGAGCACATCTCCTGTGATGACAGGCTGAGATCTGTAGATATCCTAATAACAGTTAAAAGGGGAAATTCACGTTACTTTTTAGTTTCTCAAGAGAAAAAGACTCATGGAATAAATGCTGGGTATTCTTCTGTGAAATTTCTTGTCATGGAGAGAGAGCTGCAGAAGCCAGGACTGTAGCCATCCTGACTGCACGTACACCTGACTTCCAGCATGGCTCTGAATTATGGATGGAGACTCACATGAAACTTAGTTTCTTCATAGCTAGAAAAGTAGGAAACCAGTGAGATTTTTGTATTTTCAGAATGACCTATTCTAACAAGCTACACATTTTCTCTGGAGCACTGTTGGAACTTAAGGGAAATACTCAATTTCCTGAGCGTATTAGGATTTTTAACTTTTTCTTTTTTTCTTTTCTCTTTTTTTTTTTTTTAATACAAATATGTGTGAAGGGAGGAAAAGGACTGTTATGTTCAAATACTGTGTATAAGTTAGTTTCCTTTCTGGCTGATACAAGTTTTATTAATGTTATGTACTTGTAAATCCTACTCTGTTAAATGGAGCAGTTAAAAGATCAGCATGACAGAACATCACAGACACACAGACATGATTTAGATACCGAGAGGCATTTTTCCTTCATAAATAGACAAGAAGGGCAAAAGAACACAGTCCTGAACTCCAGGGTCATGAAAGAATACTTTGAGTAAGAGACATCTGTATGGTTATCATGGAGCAATTAGAATCAGAGTCTGAATCTCAATTTCCTGCGCTTTCATAATTATAGTGTGACATTTAGTTAAAAATCCTTATTCATATTGGTATGCTCAGCTGTCATTTACTGAAAGAACCAGGAAAGTAATTAAATTAGGCACACTACCTTTTGCAATTCCTTTGATTTTATACATACATTGAGATGAAACTTCTTCTTTAATAGTATCTGCAGGCAGAAAATAAATGGAGTAGTAAACATTATGACAAATCAAAGTATACTGTCCTATTTAAAGCAATTCCATGTTTTCTCATGGCAAACTTAAAATAGGGTGCCAAGGGCTGCATTTCTGTCCTGCTTTGTGAATTTAGAGAGATCTGGACTGGATGTCTTGCCAAAATGGAAATTGGATGGGAAATTGAGAGAAGCATGCTGCTGCTTCTCAGTTTTCAGTGAGAAAAACAACTGAAAGATTTAGGGTCTAAGAGAACAATTATGAGCTCACAGTTACTCTGCAGAACAGCCATAACTCAGTTTATATAAAACAATTGCACCTTCCATACAACTTCAGCAATGATCCTACTTCAGGGTCAGCTGGAAACTGCGTGTGTCTAGAAAGTGTGAGTTAGTGATGGCTTTTGACATTTTGAAAGATTTATTCCTGATACCCTTGCAGCTCTGCTCTTAGGTAAAGAAAGAAAAGGTAGTCTGATAGTAAAACTTAAGATTACGTCTCCTGGGTGGAGTACTTTGATACAGATTTCCAGTGTTACCATGGGTTAGACACTTAATCTACTTGAAGTATGTAGAAAGCAGTATACCCATAGTCACAGGGATTTAACAGTGAAGTTGGAGAGATACTCAGCATACCACTGGGATGGAGCTGCATTAATAGCTAGAGAACTAGAGTCATTATAGTCTTTGGAGTCCAATTATGTTCCATTTTGTGCCACTTCACAGGTCATTCCAGGAAGTGGAGCACACTTTACTGTGCTTTTTGCACTACTGTTACTGTTTCTGTTATTTTTGTCTTCACTTCTGCTGAAAAAATGCCAAAGCAGAACACAGGGGGGAAAAATACTGTAAAAGCCTATTATTTATCAACTAAAGTCTAGGGTCAAAAATAAATTACTTTTTAAATCTTTCCAAAATTGTACCTGCCATCCCTCATTACTCAATGATTGGGTCACATCTGCTGCACTGTTTAAACATACTTGTTGAGTTTATTGTTGTATGTCTTCTACCTGTGATGGTACAAGTGATGGTACTTAGTGATGAGAGAGCCTGTTGTCCCTTCTTTTGCCCCTGTGAGGATCCTGTCAAATACTTAATATTGTTTGGATTTTGTTGATTTTTTAATTTCTGTTTTTACCTCCAACTTCCCCTGGTGGGGAAGGAAATCACAATTAAATGCCACGCAGTTAAATAAGTTGTGAGGTTTGTTGCAGTCTGGTTTCAGATGCAGGAGGGAGAGGGCATCAAAATTTAGCAAATGCTTCAGAGGTAAATAGGGGTAAACAGGTTTCCTGAGATTGGTTTCACCTATTGAAAACCCCCAGAAGAATTCTCTGCTTTGGGTTATATAACTTTGCTAACTTTCATTATACTTTTGCTAACTTTCATATACATGCCCGGGCATCTCCTTCTCTTGCACCTCGCTTCAAAATTCTTCCATGCAACCCATGCTGTGGGGAACAGCTTGAAAAAAACAATTCTGCTTGCCACCACTCTAGTAGTTTCTACAAAAGTCAATGCGTTCATTATGCCTACTGAGGATTACATCAGTACAACTTGCTTTGGTGTTACAACCCATTTCCATAATGTAAAATTCTGGTGAGAGAGAGTCTATTTGCAGTTAAGATTTAAAGGAAAGTGTGGCTGCAATTGAAAACACACAGAATGTACTTTTGAGAACAAGCAACATGTGGTCTACTATAACATATATATTGATAGATCTCTGATTGTCAAATGATGTGTAAATTGATATTACACATATTATTTTCTGTGTATTTTTCCTTTTTTCATAGAGCTAAGCATTTGTCAGTTTGATATTTAAGGAATTGCTGAACCATGCATTACTCTGTGAAACTTGCTTGCCATTGAAAGTTTCTCAACTTTCAAGAGCACAGTCTGATGAATAGGTAATTTGAGAGCTCCTTGAATCTTGCTCCATGAGAAGTTTCTTTCAACACAAACAACGATACTGAAATTCTGCATCTGCACAAAAAAAAAAAAAAAAAAAAGAAAAATCAAAAAAAAAAAAGAAAAATCAGCATATTCCTGTAGGAAGTGCATGAGGAAAAGAAGAGGTTGCAGTTAGCTGTGGTGAGTACTGTGGTACTGAGATGCCTTAAACTGGCAGCAATATAGACCACTGCTAAGGCAGAGGATTATCATGAGATGTACGAGGGGCTGAGATGTGAGCAGGAGTGCTGGGCAGAGAGAGGAGCTGTGCTGGGACTTGAGGGATCCCCAAATATATGTGTGCATTTTGAGAGTGGTAAGGCCTACACTTTCCCTCTTTCACTTCATCACCAGCCCAGGAGGAGCAGGGGACCTGGCTGGCTGTGTCTGTGTTTTATGCATTTCCTGCAGGTAGCAGCACTCTGTGTGCCTGGCCATGCCAGTGTCCTGTGTGTGTCTGTGTCTCTCTGGCATACGAGCTCATTTTTGCTGCTGATGGAAGCTGTCAAAGGGCAAATGGCAGCAGTGTCACTGGGGCTGGAGCACAGACCTCCTGATGGAGCCCCTGCAGCTGGGCAGGAGGGAGAATCCCCAGCCTGGAGCCACTGGAGGCTCTGGCTCTTTGCAGCACCTCACAGCCCATGATGCTGTGTAGATGTACTGAAAGTAGTGTGTACATAAATTTATATATGTGCATAAATCTAAAACGTACCTGAAAAATAAAAGGCATTTCTTTGCGCTATTTCAGGGTTTTAAAAGCTATTAATTTCTTCCACCCGACTTTGGAGAACCAGTGACAGGTTTTGTTTATAATACAGTAACTTCTGAATCTGCAAGGGAGAGAAGTAAAAACAAAAAATTGATAGTAAATGAATGTAGTGCATTTTGCTGGCAGGGTGGATAACAGGCTCATTTTCTCTTCTCCAAATATTTCCAGCCCTGCAAACACAGTTAACATATTTTTTAGGACACAAAAGATTGGTGTCTTTGTAAAGGTTAAGGAAATCAGGGAGACCCTAGGACCAAAGAAGCCCTTAAGAGGAATAAAAATTAATGTTGATAGTAAACTTACATTTATTATAATAGTTTATGATTTTGCTGTCTGTTAAAAGCCCAGGCAACATGACTAAGCTTTGAAGATCTTTCTGACTTGATCAGTTTTTTCCCACAGAAGTTTTTCTTTATGAAAGCACTAATGACTGTAAAAACACACTTATTTGGAAGCTGGAAAATAAAATGTAAGTACAGCTATGTTGTAATATTATTTTTGCTTTTCCCCAAAACTGTAAATTTCACAGAAAACAGTTTTGACAAGCCTCTATATTTCTAATACATTTTCTCCATGAATAAAACATGGAAGAATTTTATTAGGTTCATTGTTTTCTTTCCAACTCAATCTTTAATTTCTTTATTTGGAGATTTTTTTTTCAGGCTCTAGAGGTTCAGGAAGAGGTATTTCTGCTTTTTAACGTGATATTGCCCATGTGATATACTTCTTGTTAGTTATGGACTTTAGGCTACATTTACATGGATATGTTACTTAACCATCTTATTGTCAGTGTGTATTAGAGTAAATGCAGATACCAGTTTCACAGTGAGGAACTGGTGACTATCAGTGTATGCCTGAAAAGCATGGTTTTGGCTGTGAAAGGTTCACCCTGCCAAAGGCATTGCCTTGTACAGTGTTTTTGTGGAGTCTTGTACTGTGATCCTTTGACACTGAGTTATCAGGGGTTGTAAATAGTAGGGGTAAATAAAGAGGGGTAACCCTCTTGTAGTTCAACCATACCAAGTGCAAGGTCCTGCAACTGGGTTGGAGCAATCCCAACCACAGATACAGTTTGGGTAAAGAATGGGTTTATAGCAGCCCTGAGGAAAAGGACTTGGAGATGCTAGTTCATCAGAATCATAACATGAGCCAGCTGTAAGAGCTTGCAGCTCAGAAAGCCAACTGTACCCTGGGCTGCATGAAAAGAAGCATGACCAACAGGTCAAGAGAGGTGATTCTCCCCCTCCATTCTGCTCTTATGAGACCCCACCTGGAGTGCTGTGTCCAGTTCTGGGGTCCTCAAAACAAGAAGGACATCGAGCTGTTGGAGCAAGTCCAGAGGAGAGCCATGAAGAAGATCAGATGGCTTTGCTTCTCCTTTGGAGACAGGCTGAGAAAGTTGGGGTTGTTGAGCCTGGAGAAGAGAAGGCTCCAGGGAGACCTTACAGTGGCCTTCCAGTACGTGAAGGGGGCCTTTAAGAAAGCTGGAGAGGGATTTTTACTAAGTGCTGTGATATAGGACAAGGGTAATGGCTTAAAACAGGAAGAGGGTAGACATAAGGAAGAAATTTTTTAGTGTGAGGGTGGTGAGACACTGAAACAGGGAACTTGTGGATACCCTCATGTCTAGAAGTGTTCAAGGCCAGTTGGGATGGGGTTTGAGCAACCTGGTCTAGTGGGAGCTGTACCTACCTGTGCAGGGGGGTTGGAACTATGTGATCTTTAAGGCCCTTTCCAACCCAAGCCATTCTGTGAATCTGTGATTCTATGAACTAAATAGCAGTGAGAAGGAAAAATGGCATGAGGAAAATCTCACCTTTACCTTCTGGGAAAAAAAAGGTAAATTCTTCAGAATAAAATTGCTTTAAATTTGGCTCAGGATGCTGCATGGCAAGTGGCTTAAGAATTTGGAAATACCATTTGAGATACCATCAGAAGTATTATTCTGTAACTCTGTTCTGCAAGGAAGTCAACAGTTTCCACGAAATCCAGGAGTGCATTCTTCAGTCTGCAGGGGTCATAAGCAGGAGTTCTCTAATACAACTGTGATGTCTGTGTGTGCTGCTCCTCTTGTTCCCCACAGCAAACCCAGAGGATGGATGTGAAGTGATGGAGAGGAGTCTTATTTCTTACTGTATATCCAGTCCCACAATAGCCTGCACTCTTATCTAACCTGCAAGAGAAGCTTCTGAGAATTTCTTCTCTTGGCATCCAGAAATAATGAGCCATTGAATCAGCTCAGTGGGAAGTGCTAGAAGGGTGGTAAAGGGAACACAGTGAGGCCAGAGATGAAAGAAAAGGCTCTTCTATCGTCCACTGTTGGAATTTATATTCCCAGATTTTGTAACTGCAAGTGAAAGACACTTTCAGTTGTGTAACTTTCTTCTTAAATATAAGTAAGGTACTTTTGCTTCTGTCCTCCTCCCAGCCCTACCCCCCATCATATTTAGCATGTATTTTCTCTATTCATTCCCAACAAGCTTCCTGTAGTTTCCTGGAATCTGCAGGAATCTGTGTTATTATAGGTGACAGCTGGGTTTATTATGATTGCAGTGCTAGTCTATAAAATGAGTTACTTCTTTTGCAGATTCAGCTCATTTTAGAGATGCCATGAAAAAAAAAGTAATTTTTTTTTTGTTATTTGTTCATCTTTAGTTCTTCTCTTGACCTAGTTCTTTTTGCCTTCCATTAAAGAAATGTATTTTGATGGGCTTCATTCTACTTCACCTTCTTGGTCAAGATTAGTATTGAGTTCTGAGGCAGCCAGCCAGTATTTTTTTAACCTTTAGTTCTTTATTTCAGGTAACACTGTTTTCAGGTTACAGTATATTTTGAAACTCAAGGTCAAAAATGGTCAAGCTTGCATACATCCAGGCTTAAAAGTCCACACAACCTAGTAATTAATTTACCAGATTTTTACTGATCTAATAATGGAGAATGTTGCCTCCCAATAGGATACTTTGTTTCTTGTATTGTAGCATAGGATCACCATGATTATTTAATAACACTAGTTGTATGTATAAATTACAGGTTAGGCATTCTGAAGTTGGCAGAACTGCTTGGAGAGCAGCCTGCTTGCTAATTATCTGTGGGGATGAATTGTCCCTATATCTATTGCTGCAAAAATACATTTGAAATTTTGAAATCTCATTAGGATTTAGATCACTTTATTTACTGTTCTATTAAAATTTCAGTCTGTATCAAGACTAATCATTATGTGTTTCACTTACCATTGGTCCCTTTGATTTATTTTTTTTTTTTTAAGTTATTCATAGATCCAGATCTCTTCAATGTCCTAACTTGTTTGTATATTTTCATGTTCACTGGTGTGTGGGACGTATGCTTCCAGTGTATCAAAGAGTATTTAGAAAGAAGACATCTTTCCTTTGGGAAACAGGAATTGTCTGGTGCCTCAAGAATCTTCTGTGAAGGCATCTCTGTGGGGCATTAAGCACATATTTAGCTGAAGGCACATAACTATATCAATATCGCAATTGGTGCAATCATACACTTCTGATATAAGCTCATTCGTGAGGGGCTTTGGTCCTAGGAGCTTGGACTCTGTTCGTGTAGTGCTCCCTATGAGACTGAGTTTTTGTAGATATTCAGTTCCTACAGTTTGCCTTAAATATAACTATGCTGTGGCTAAAAGTATATCTAAGTAGAGTATTGCTAACAGATATGGTAGAAGACTAAAGTGTGTAGCCCAGCTGAGGAAATGTATAGTTACAGATAGCTAATGTATGGACTAATTTCTTCTGTATTGTGATGCTAATAGCACCATACTTTAATGGAACAAAAGGTCCTATCATTAAAGGAGGTATGATAATTTCTCCAAAAATAAATTTGGGGATGCTATCTAGCTGTTCAATTTCTGCTGTTTTCTGAGAATGTATATGGAAAAAAAAAAATAAAGATATTACAAAGGCTTTGTTTATAGTGAAGGAACATCAGATTTGGTTGCAAAGCACAGTATGCTTATTTCAATTAAAATGTTAATATCTTTTCAAGAATAAATTTATCCAGAAAGTACTCTTCTCTAGTGAGACTTAGTCCATACAAACTGTTGTTTTCCCAAAACAATGAGGGCATCATTCCTGACTCACTTTTAATCATCCAAGCAGTGTAGAAATAAGCTGTATGAAGACTTTACTTGTAATAAGTATTTTCTTTAAACATGTTTTTAATTTATAGCTGCCAATTTCCTACATAGAGTACTCTGAGGAGACCTTGAAAATAATTAGGGAAGAGGGGGAGAAAACCCACAGCAAAAATAACTTATTCAAGGTTAATTTAGAGGAGGTTCATTTAAAATCTCAGCATGCCTTTTAACTCACTAGACTCCTGTTTAAGAAGTAATGTGAGATTGGTTCTTTAATGAACTAGAGGCAGATTATGTCCTTCTTTATCCTTCTATTTCTCTTGTGTAAATAGAGTGTCTGAATGTTCTGCAACTAACAGAAGAAATTGTTGGGCCCTGTGTCAGTTATTTGTGTACTGATTTCCACTAAAATTGCTTCAAGTCAGCCTAGAAAGTGCTACAGGCAGGGTATCTCCTCAACAGAATCTTTGACCTTGGCAGCCTTGGTGGCATGTGTAGGTTCCTGCAATACTCAATTTATATAAATAGGGATTTCTTAATGAAGAAATTTGATTTTTCTTACCTAAATGAAAGACCATGTTCTCACCGGTTTCTTTCTGACTTTTGTATCTCAAGCATTTATTTTTCTGTAAATTTTCCCAGTGGTTGACTAAAACCATACTCCTGCTTTCTTCTCTTCCACGCGTTTTTTTAGCACAGGATTTTTACAGGATTTTCCATCTCTGACATGACCTATATGAACATCTAGAATATCTCCACTGGGAAAAATGAGTCAAAACCCAGTGGAAGACTTAAATGAGTTTATTTTGGAAGAGCCTGTGTGTTGTAGAACTGAATCATGAATTCTGGAAAAAGATTTTGTTTCATCAGGCAGAGGCAGTATCTACTGAGTTTTAATGACATCTTTACTCCTACCTGAGTATGTGGTGTGTGCTGTGAAGTGCTTTAACCTCTACTTCTCACCCCTCTGGTTATATAGCAAGTAATCAAATCACTTATGAAGGTTTCACGCACTGATTAAAGTGGTTTTATGGAGCACTCACCAATCAAGTGTCAGTTGTTATGATTTGCTAAAGATGAAAATACACTCTGTATTTTCTTTACCTGATGCAATACATACATACAGAAAACAGCAGGATATTCATGGGTGTAAAAATAGAGAGGTTAGGTATAGACTGCTTACAGGAGGAATAGAGCTCTGAATAGATTGTTCTTTAGGTTGTTAGCAAGGTGGTGAGCTATAATTTCTCATGAGCTGATGCAGCTGTCCATGCTTACCTGGACTTGACCTTGTGCTCTTTAATGATCTCAGTAGTTTTATGGTGATGTGGGATTTTTTGTTGTTGTTGTGGGGTTGTTTTTTGTTTGGTTGGTTGGTTGGTTTGGTTTTATTTTTTTGTGGTTTTGTTTTTTTTTCCCCTTGTTATTCACATGCATCATTTTGTGTTAATATTGCTATCCAGATTGCAAGAATAAGCTAATAACTTTTCACACCTCTTAGTGCACCCAAGTATTATTTCTAAAATAGCCTGTGCTCTGTATGAGCAGAGGGCAGAATTTAGAAATATCTATCCAGGCATTTTTTTGCTTTCTTTCACCTTAGAATTCAATGTAGTAGCATAAAAAGATCTGATTATATTTTTTAAAGCAAATACCAGAAGGAGTATTACATTGTATTTGTTGTACAGCTTTGGATGGTTTTATGTGATTTTCCTTAACTGTTACTCATTTTGAAAAATTCTCATTTGCTCTCCTGAGAAGACATAACTGTTTTTGTCTTAGAGTATAGGAACAAGTCTTCTTGCATTCTGGAAAGATATAAAGCTCCTTGTTTATGTTCTTAATACTTGAGGTGGCAGGAAAGTAGTACTGCTGAGTCACTCCTGATGGTTATTTCTATTTTTTTGCTTGAAAATGGGAATAAGAGCAATTCATATATTCTGGAGGGGACACAGCAGACATTTAAAAAAGGTAGTAGTGGACAGTGTGAGAGCAATTTAGAGCTTCTAATAAAGAAATAACCTCAAATTAATTTCATTCATCTTCAAGGACCAAGTTTTTTCCTCTGGTTGCAAATAGTATTGCCTGGTTGTGATCTTGGGGTCTTTGCATGCCTTGTAGAACTTGTTGAGTATTTGGAAAGTATTTTGGAAGCAAAGAGAATATTCAATATATTATTTACATTAAATGATTATTTTTTGGCACTTTTTGGTAGAAGGAAATGTCACATTGGTAAGGTAGTGATAAACTTTCAAAACTAATGGATATTAGCTTTAAGAGAAGCAGCACATGTTTTGCATTCTTCATATGTTTTTATAAACAGATCTGCTTTAAAGAACTTATTTGTGTTAGGAACTTGGTTTCAGTTTGGGAATGAATTCATAACTGTGCTTTACTTTTGGAAATATTAATAAAGATCTGATTCTTCTCCAGTTATAAAATGCAAAATAGCTTAATTTTGTAAGAGTAGCAGATTATCCTCGGTCTTTTGTTTGGTGCTTTATGATGTTAGAGTTGATTCAGCTTAATGAAACTGGGAAGGGTCAAGGATAAGCTGAATTTCACAGATTCGGATCTTCTAGGGTAGGCTTGCTGGTGTCCTTAGAGCTGTAGTATGTTGCATACCATATAAAAGATGTCAAATTTTGGGAAGTGGCAATGGTAATATAAGTGATAAGAAAGGAATGTGAAAATTAAGACATTTGCTTAGAAAGAGAATGGAAAATTACTGAAAAAGAGTGGAAAAACACCAAGGGAACTCGGGACAAGGACCCTGGGGAAGGGCTGGAGTATAAATAGGACCCTCAGCTTAATAAACTTTTGTCTCATTTTGGAAGAGTGCTTGAGTCCTGCATTGATACACCACAAAGTGCCCCTGGACAGGGACCTGAATAACATGGATCAGATTCCATTCCAGTGGTGTAGCTTGGCTGAACTTAGAGGATTCGTGAGAGAAAACTTGTGGTGTGCACCATCAGTTACCTCACTGCAGGACAGGAGGTAAGCAGCTGAGAATGGAAATGGGAAGTTACATTTCAATGGAACAGAAAGATGTTTTGATTGTGCTTAGACATATATTGGTAGTAAGCAAGGTTGGGACTTTGCACAGATTTGAAGCAATTGCTTTTATGGGCCAAGTAACAGGAACCCTCTTTAGACTCACAGAATTTCTTGAAATATGGGACAGAAACAGGCTCCAATTGTAGGATCTAGCAATGTATGACAAAACTACTGCTGCACTCTTTTTGAGGCTCTAAAAAGTTACATGGGTTCTAAGCCTTCTTATAATGACTGCTCTGGGGTATCAGAAGCAGTTTGGAAATGCTCTGGTACCAGTCCCAGGGACCCTAATCATGTATGGGATTGGCCTGCTTCCATTGTCGGTACGGTGGCATCAGCTCCACCAGAGGTGCCCTCGGAGATTTTTGATGATCCTTTTGATCCAGGAGGGATAGATCTGGAGCAGGAACCGAAACTTTCTTTCCTGCCCCAGTGGTTGACAACAGGCAGCAGCGTCTTGGGAGAGGAGCGGTGGGATGGCTCGCGAGATGGTGGTGGCCCTGCACGTGGAGCTGCCAGCACTCAGTCTGGAGCTGCTGGTGTCACCCACCACACACGTGCCTTGCTTGTTGATCATCCTCGTTCACACGATGTCCTCCAGTGCCAGGCAACACCAGTGATTCACGTGCAATGCAGCCCCACTGGGCCCCGTAGCATCATGGCGGCAATCCTGAGGGGGGATCACAGAATCACAGAATCATCTGCCCCTGTACTCAGCCCTGGTGAGGCCACAGCTCGAGTCCTGTGTCCAGTTCTGGGCCCCTCAGTTCAGGAAGGAGATTGAGGTCCTGGAGCAGGTCTAAAGGAGGGCAACCAGGCTGGTGAAGGGACTCCAGCACAAGTCCTGTGAGGAGAGGCTGAGGGAGCTGGGGGTGTTCAGCCTGGAGAAGAGGAGGCTCAGGGGAGACCTCATCGCTCTCTACAACTCCCTGAAAGGAGGCTGGAGCCAGGGGGGGTTGGGCTCTTTTCCCAGGCAACTTTCAACAAGACGAGGGCATGGTTTTAAGTTGTGCCAGGGGAAGTTTAGGTTGAATATTAGAAAGAATTTCTTTACGGAGAGGGTGATCAGACATTGGAATGGGCTGCCCAGGGAAGTAGTGGATTCTCCATCCCTGGAGATATTTAAAAAGAGACTGGATGTGGCACTCAGTGCCATGGGCTGGGAACCACAGTGATAGTGGATCAAGGGTTGGACTTGATGATTTCTGAGGTCCCTTCCAACCCAGACAATTCTATGATTCTATGATCTGGGCAGAAAAGGACCTCTGAGATCATCAAGTCCAGCCCATCAAGTGGATTACCAGACCATCAAGTTACCAGCCCATGGCACTGAGTGCCACATCCAGTCTCTTCTTTAAAAATATCTCCAGGGATGGAGAATCCACTACTTCCCTGGGCAGCCCATTCCAATGTCTGATCACCCTCTCTGTGAAGAAATTCTTTCTAATATCTAATCTAAATTTCCCCTGCCACAACTTGAGACCATGCCCTCTTGTCTTGCTGATAGTTGCCTGGGAAAAGAGCCCAACCCCCCCCTGGCTCCAGCCTCCTTTCAGGGAGTTGTAGAGAGCGATGAGGTCTCCCCTGAGCCTCCTCTTCTCCAGGCTGAACACCCCCAGCTCCCTCAGCCTCTCCTCACAGGACTTGTGCTGGAGTCCCTTCACCAGCCTGGTTGCTCTTCTCTGGACCCACTCCAACACCTCCCGGTCCCGCGGGGGCAGAAGGAGCCGAGGTGGGGTTGGGTGGCCGTGACACAGGGAGCGCTCCCCCCAGCACCCGCCTGCCCGTCCCCGGGAGCGGAGCGGAGCAGTGATGGATCAGTGATGGATCAGTACCCGGGACTCGGGCGGGGAACCCGGGGCTTTTGCAGCCGGCGCTGCCCGGGGCGCGTTGTCAGCGCGGCTGTTGCGCGGAACCGGCAGAGCTCAGCCCGGGCAGCTCAGCATCGGGCCCGCCGGGTGGTGACAGAGCTGGGATGTGGTGGCGACAGCAGCGCCATGGCGAGTGACAGTGGCAGCAGGGGTGAGAGCAGCAGCAGCGGCAAGCTCTCAGCAAAATCTCTGCAGCGGTTTCTGCTCATCCTGTTACTGAGGGAACAATAACTCTGTTTTCGCTCTGTTTTTTCATCATCGTTCCAGCCTTTTTGGGTTGTTGGGACAAAGGGATTCGCAGAATAAACACCCCTAAATTGCTCTGGAATGGGTCTTCTTACTACATCACTTTGCAAAAACTGTTATCAGACAGGAGCTTATAGCCAGAGTAATACAGGGGTGGCTCTTGTTTATTGTTTTTGACAGGCTTTGACCCTGCCAATATTTTTTTCCCTTTCACACAGCAACAAGTTAATTGGTGCTTACAGTCAGCCCTTTTGTTCTAAATGGCGCTGGCAGATTTTAACTGATGCCTTTGTGTTCATTTCCCTCATCACCCGTTTTTTTTTAATCCCTTGATCATTTAGCACCTGCCTTAGATCTCAATATCAGCTCTGTTCCATATCACAGACCTTAACTTTGTTTACAGAAGTCTCAGGTCAAACCAGAAAGTCAGTCACTGGATAGACAAACCAGGGCACTGGCAAAATGATATTCAGACAGATATGTCCCCCCAGATAGCAGAGCTAAATTAACCATCTCACTGCTCCTTATTTTGTGGTTCATGTCTATCCTCATACTCACCTTCCTGGCCCTGTGGCAGGAGGCAGTAAGATTGCTGACCTTCTAGCAGCTGTGGTTCAGGTAGCTGCTTTTGCAGCCCTTTCTGCATGTAGGTGCTAATCTGTGAGGTTTAAACTCCTTACAGATTTCGCAGATGGATGTTATGTGTATCATGGAATTTGGTGGTCTAAAATACATTCATGTTTCCATTGACACTTTTCCAGCCTGCATCTTTGAGTCTGCTCATACTGGGGAAAAACCTTATGATGTTAAGAGACATCTTCTAGCTGCATTTGCAGTCCTTGGTGTTCCAGCACAAGTAAAAACATAATATAAATCAATATAAATCAAAACCTGCCCTTAAGTTTTTTTAGCAACTGGGTATCATACATGTGACTGGAGTTCCTCACTCCAGCGACGGGGAAGCTTGACGTGGCACTTCAAAAGCCATATTAAAAAAACAAAAAAGGGGAAGCCTGGGATACACCTCTCATGAACACTTTGAAAAAGTGCTCTAGGTCTTAAATTTATAAACTGAGCAGAAAATGATGTGACCCCAATGGAAAAACACTTCAGAAAGTTGCAAAGTATACAGCAAGAGAAAGCTTATGTTAAAATTCAGGACCTTAATACTCATTTATGGGAAGGGCCATTCCCTTTAATAACCTGGGAGCAAGGTTATGCTTGTGTTTCCACAGATTCTGGACCTCACTGGATTCCAGCAAGATACAGTGATGCCTCTTGTCTTGTCCTTATCACTACCACTGTCCTCAAAGCAAAAGGACATTCCTCTGGCTAGCTGTGCAGCCATTAAGATTTTGCTCCTTGCTTATTGAAATGGCTGTGAGGATTTTGATGGCTTGGTGGCTTTCTGGGTTGGTGTATAGAAACATGGAAACCTTGAAGGATCTCGCCTAAAAAATTGAGATCGAAAGTGTTTGGAAACCTTTTGCAGGGCTGTTCAGGGGAATTATTGTGTTGGGAGGTTTCTTTCTGCTGATTTTTGGTTGTCTTATAGTTATGCTATAATGGTATGCTTAAAACTTCTGCAAACTTATCACCGGAGCCTTTTAAGCAAGTTTGCAAAACAAAGAAGGTGGAGATGTGGGAAGTGGCAAAGATGATGAGAGTGATAAGAAAGGAATGTGCAAATTAATCCATTTGCTTTACAAAGGGACGGTGGAAAATTTCTGAAAAACAATGGAAAAACACCGAGAGGAAGGAGGATCCTGGGGAAGGGCTGGAGTATAAATAGGACCTTCAGTTTAATAAACTTTTGTGTCACTTTGGAAGAGTGCCTGAGTCCCTGCATTGACAAGCCACATAAAATATCATGGGGAGATTTAATTTAATCAAGTACTGTCCTTTCAAATTGGTGGCTATTGAGTCAGATCAAAGAATTTACTTCCAGTGACTTCTAGGAGAGTGGCATTTGGTTCATATTCCTCTTCACATTTGTATCCACTGGGGAACTATCTGGTAACGTATCTTTCACATAATTTAGAGAGATTTTAACAGTGCATTTACCACTCAAGAGTATTGTGCAAATATGTGGATTCCCTGTAGTACCTCTGGTCCAGAAATCAATAATTATACTGACATAAAAATGTTGTGGGTTTGGTTGTTGGATTTCTGGGTTTTGAAAATGAAAAAAAGAGAAGGGTAGGTGAAAAGAGGAGAATGGGTTTTTTTCTTTGTTTGTTTGGTTTCTAAACTGGTTACAAATATAGGTTGTGTAAACATTAACAAATAATAATGATTTTTAATGAATTTTACTTGATAAATATCCTAAATTAAGCCAGCACTAACTTTCCACTTAATATGCTAGTCTTTTGTATTCTGAACAGCTGCTTTTCTGGTATGTTTTATGGTCTTCCCAGAAACTGTAATGGAATTACAGCCCTGCTCTGGACATGCAGAAATAAATCATAGAGTTTACAGGAAAAGTGTGCAGCCTCGGAAGGAAATTTGAGACCTGCTTTTGTCTGCATAACCCTTTGCAAGATACTCTGTTTTATTTACTAGTCAGTAGATGTCTCTCACATAAAGATCCTCTTAGGATGCATTCTTTATTTCCTAGGTGTTTATAGACTGTGATTCCGAGTACTATAATATATCCTGTAGTTTAATAACTTACAGTAAGTATTTTGCAAATAAGACTTTGATACCAACTGAATTTTTTGAGAAATGTTTTTGTTACACTTTTTTTTTTTTTTTTCTGCAATTTTGCAAGTGCTGTTTACTTTTAACAAAAGAGAAAGTAAATAGCTTTAAAACTGACAATAAAGAAAAATGCTCTACAAGAGCTTGGTGTCTCGATTAGCAGTGAATAGAAGTGAACAGGAGATTCTAAGCTGATGCATTAGGAATGAGGATCATCACAAGCTGCATCCTCAGGCTGTGGTGCTAAGCCTGGACTGAGGCAGAGGCTGTGCAATGACTCCAGTGGTCTTCTGCTTTCATTCTTCCTTCATCAGATCTGGTGGTGTGCTCTCATCACACATATTGTAGCAATGTGTAAAAAGTATTTATTCCATATGTGTGTCCATGTGTTAACTGAGGCTCTTACTCCTGAAGAATCTTGAAATGTTTTATAGGATCACGAGCAATATTAGTTGAATCATATCCCTGTTGGCATCTTTTGTTTAAAACCTGATTTGGAAAACAAACTACAGTGAGGGTGGGAACCTGCAAACTATCAGGATAACAAAACTGAGATTTGTTTATCATCTGCATGGACCAGTATGCTCTATACCCAATTGAATGTTGTGTGACTTCCTGGAGCCTGTGATTCTAAGACCTCCTCTAATACTGAGATTTCAGATGCTTCTGCTGTAGAAATTACTGTTTATGACATTGCTAACATCTGTTTATTTTCAGAAGTGGGAAAGTACTTTCAGAACTAGAAGAAAATACAGATATTTTGAAAGAGCATATTATTGACCACTCTTACTTATGTGGAAAATATTTTGACATCTTTCTTCCAGCCAACAAACACAGATTTAGTGAGCTAGCATAAATCACTTTAGTCCTTGAAAAAAATCAGTAGTGTTGGGTTTAATGTTAATGAACTGAGCATCTGTCTTTCTACACTGTAACTATAAAAAGGCAAAGTATTGTCTTGAACAATGTTGGGACAAGGAGCCAAGGCTTTTGACAAAGAAGCAGAATCAGTCCCCATGTCACAGCTCTTTCCTGCTCTTCCAGTGGTTCCTCATCTGGTCAGGTCTAATGTGGACTATGTCATCATGGGGAGATCACAGCCTGGCATACCATGCCTGAAAATTTGTTACTTAAATGCAGTTTTATCAATTTACAGGAAAATTGTGTGATGCTTTTTGTGATTAGTGACAAATATTATCACACAACAAAAATCAAGAGCAGATTGGTATGGTCTTACTCATAATTCAATATTATGGACAGATTGTTTTAATGCATTATTCACTTTGAGACAGTCATAGTTTCCTCAGTAAGTCATGGTCTTTGAGCAGGAAAACTGAAGTTCAAAGTGGCTACTAAATGTTTTCTGAGCCTCAGGTTGAAAAATCAAACTTCTTTGTTTAAAATACACACCAATTATTCCTGAATTATACTGAGCACTATAGTCACCTACATTTGTTTTATTTCGTATGAAATTATTTAAAATCACTTAGCTGGAAGAAGGAAGTGTTGTCGATTATTGTTATATGAATGTAGCCTAACTATCTTAATATGAAGCATCTTAAAATGAATATTTCTTCATGCCTTGTAGTTTCATGTCATACTCTTAATTAGTGCCAATCGTTTAGCTGGGCTATAATTTTGAGAAGTTCTATTTCAGTACTTTTTGTGGAATCTTCCTTCTACTAAAGACATGAGTATAATTTTTCTTAATGTATCTGCTCACATAGGGTCTGCCTTGGCTGCTCACAGGACTTGCAGGAATTTTCCATATTTGAAGACTTAGAAGGATGTGGAAACATGTCTTTCTCTGCAAGTTTTAGTATTGCTAGCTACGTAAATTGATATTTCTGCTCTTTGATTAATTAATATTTAGAACTGACCTGGTGGTAAGCCTATGCCCCTGCCCAGATGTCTGAGCTGTTAATGAATCAATTCCTACAGTTTAGAAATTGGCATTTTACAAGAAAACAAGATCAATGTCAGCTTACTTTAACATGTGGTTCAGGATATGATTTAAGAGCTGCCCTGACACTTCTTGGCTGTAATGGTGATCTTGCAAGCTATTCCAGCTAAGCTGTTGGTGCTAGTCACTCAGTTTTCTTTTTTCTTTTGGTCTAAATATCCAGACAGAAGCTAAGGCCCTGAGACTAAAGACTTGGTTTAACTTCAGTCATTGGTTAGTATTAACAGCAAACATTTCAGGTGTCTATGCTGACATCCAGAGATGTACTGTTTTTTCTTGTGATGTCTCTCACTGTTCTCAGAGCATTAGTACAGGTACCTTCAGATGGTTACTTTTACATGTGTTCACTTTTTCTCCCTTTTTGTCTCTGTCCCTGCTCAGGGCTGAAATTCATATTGCCTAATTTTAGAAATTTACTTTTGGATCATCAAGGCCTCTTCTACACTCACTGGCTGATGAGCACCACTGCTTGTCGAGATCTAAACTTGAGGTATCCCCATTTCTCTGCATGGGCTATAGAGGAATTTAAATTAACTGAATCCCTACTGTTGTTATTGTAGATTCTGTGTTGACTTCTTAAAACAGATATAAGAGGTCCATCTGTGTTTTGCTTTCAAATACACCTGGGTTTTATTTGATAAGTGCTAGATGCCTGTTACGTTCTGTGGCAAAGCTTTAGCCAAATGCTGCAGATATGCATCTGCACATGTGTGTCTCAGTTATCTTGTCTTTTTTCTATTTTCCTGGTAGAAAATAGATCTATTTAGTGATCTATAGAGCAGAGCATGACCACAAAAGCTCTTGAAGTTCCAGGTTAGATATCCTCGATCCTGATTTTTCAGTGGCTTTTGGATGTGCGCTTGATTAATCAAACTCTTGCTTATTTGTTTAATTAATTAAACCCAGCGGTGTTTCAAGGCTCAAAAAGCAATGGAGTAAATAGTCTGTAAGTGACTGAAATGGGAATTCCATTTGAAGAACTTCTGGAGAATCACGTTCACTATGTAATCTTAAATTGCAGACTGCTTTTGTTGTTTATCTATGCAGCTTCTGCTCATTATTCTGAAAATTCTTTTCTTTTGCTGCCATTAGTTTTCATTTTTAAATTAGAAGTGAATTAAGTTGCTTACTTCAACAGCTATGGAGATGACTTCCTAAATATGAGATAGACTCAATCTAAAGCTATGCCTAACAAGTCTCATTTTACGGGGCTCTTTACAAAAACTTACAGCAAAAGCCATTGTATTTGAAAAAGAATTTGTCATGACTTCTCCAGTGTAGTATAAACTCCCTGTTGCCAGCATCTGTCAGAAAACATGAAAGACTATTCCTGTGGCACTTAATTAAGCCTTGAGTCTTTGTAATGAAAACAGCAAACAATTAATTAATGATTGAAATTAATTGTGTGTCCTTTGTGTAGTGATTTATATACATAATTAATAATGTAACATTTGAAGGTGTTAGCTGTCCTTTACAGAGATGGGTAATAAACGATGGCTTCAGAGCATGTTACTTAAAATTCAAATTAAATTAATGTTTACTCCAAAATATAATTAGTGCCAAGAGGATAACTGGAAGCAAGAGTGAGCCTTCCCTCTGATTTTATACATCTGTGAAGAGATGTTGATCTTGCACAGGGAGTACATTATTGTACATATCTGCTTTAGCTAGGTAGGCTATTTCTGTTTCTGGTATATGGATGCTTTATACACGTGGTCTTCCTAAGCTACCAAGAGGACTGTTTTAACAGCCATGTCAAACTATGCATATATGTAATATAATGTCCCAGTTTCCTTCAGCTAGAGGTCTGTATCCTGATTTTTAAAGGTATTGCTGTGCGTTACAAGGCCTAAGTGACCTCAGTGTACATGGCTTATTTTATAAAAGCACTTGGCTACTTTGTGTTCTTCCTCTGACTTTCAGTGGGATAGTAGTTCAGGTAGGCTGAGGGAGAGTTAAAATAAGACCAAAGTCCAGACTCTGAAAAGTGCTATGTGTTGTCTTCCATAGTCATTAAAACTTTTGGATCTATTAAAGTTTGACTTGGTTAAGCCCTACAGCCTAAGCAAAGCAACTTGCACATCTGTATTAAAAACCTGGGTCTTCACTATACCTTTTCACAATGGACAAAATGGAAAGCTCTAATTCAGAAAGCATGTGTACAATGCACTGCTCTGCTTACTGAAGTTTTGCTGTATCAGTTATGGATTTAGGAATTATTACCATTTCCTGTTATGTTTAGCTTCTTCATCTGTACTCTTTTTGTCTGAAAAAAGTTATTTCAAGGTTCACTCCACATGCACTTTTACTGTGGGATCATGTGCTTAACTACTTTAAAAAATCCATAGAGCTTAAAATAGTCTTTGAAAACAGTTTTTTACTTCATAAAGGAACATGCTTTTATGATCCTTCAAATTCAGAGTTTCAACTACAAGCGTTGATTTGAAATATGAAGATATAAAGGAAGGCTCTGATTCAGTGGCTACAAAGCACTTGAAATATGTGAATTAAGGCCACAGGAAAAAATTACTGTAGAAGTATGCTATGGTAGAAGTTGGGATTTTTAAATAATTTTATTTTTTACTGTACCTATGACTGTAGTCTACCTACATTTGGGATAATAATGAGTTATATATATATATATGGGTTGGTAAAGTGGGGATAACTTTTTCAAAAAAATTGATTTGTAAGCACAGGGAATTCCTATATATAGGTATTATAATAAAGAGGCCAGAATAACATGGTAACCTGGGAGTGTTCTGTTCTGGATTAAAAATATATCTGTTCTAATCCATTTTCCTCTCTTTACCTGTGAGACATTAGCAACAGTGAGGAAAACCTCATCTTTTTGTAGAAAATGTCTTGTGGAACCTAATATCTTCCTTTATAGTATGGCATAAACTGAAAACCTTTTTATTCAAAACCACAGAGATGGTAACAGTGCAAAAGGCCAAATTCTTCTCGAGAGTAACTTTCTGTACTCTGATTGTTTTCTTAAGCATTAGAAAACACTTGTGTGGTTTAATTATCTGATGTGGAGAAATCAAACAATATTTCACTGCTCTCATCCCTCTCCCCACCCTCACAACCTCTCAATCAAAATTATTGTCAGTATGTACCTGGAGCCAGCAAAGTCCAAAATATGTCATTGGGGTGGTTTGTGGTCTTGGTGGTTGACCCTGGAAAATGAAGAGTATGTTGCAGGCAGACTGATTCTGATTGTGTCTGTTTGCTTGTGTGTTGATAAGTTCAATCTCTACCCACATGTTATATGATTATTTTAAAATCTGCTAATTTCAGCATTGATTAGCATTGTGGTAACAAGGTAATTCTGTCTATAGATGCTGTGGTTTTTAAGTGAATGTTTATCCGGATCCCTAAAGAGCCACACTGATGGAAAAATCCAAAAATATTATTGTATTTAGAGTAACGCCAGATTTAGTCACGTCACTGAAAAATCAACACAAAGTTACTGAGAAGTTGCCTGATAATCCATCTTTATCCTTCCTCATTAATCAAAGTTATTCAAATTCTTAAACAGCAAGCTTTTCTGCAAAGTGTACCTCTCTACCTCTGCCACTGTTCCCATTAAATATCAGGGTCATGACCCTGCTTATGCATTTTCTAGTCCTTGTGGGAGTTTTTTACAGTGTAAGGTCTCCACAATATATGCACTGTGTATCAGGGAGGCAGTGGCACACATCTGAAGCCCATAGTGAATTTAGATTAGAAAGGTTAGGAAAATAATTAATATTTAAGGTGTGATCAAAATTTTTTCCTTAGTGAGTCAAAAAAAAGCGTTTTGACATTAGCAGCAACTTTGCTGATTAGATATGGGCCCTGAGAGCTATTTTCTGAATTAACTGTTGGATGAATTCCAGAGCACAAGGAAAATAAAAGGCTAAACCTTTTCTTTGTGCTTTTACAAATGTTTCTTCATGTTCACATAGAAAAGTAGTCCACAGCACTCCACCGAAATGAGTATTTGTTTGCCTATTTTTATTCAGTGTACAAAGTACAGTGCATGCATGTTCTGTATGCTTTTTCCTCACTAATGTTAGTAAAACTTTGCACTTAGTTTGACCAGAAACTTGAGCTTTCTGTAAAAACTGACCACTTAAATGTGTGCCTTAGTACACAGTGTAAGCCACTTAAGTAGATTGCTTGCTTCTTTATCACTAATTGCTAGGTTCTTAAAAATGCAATGTTAGTGCTGTGTAGTATAAATTCTACTATGTGAAAGTTTACTACTATTGCTGAATATTCCTATCCTAATAGCATTACTAATTTAGGTATAAGGCAAAGCATACCTGAAAATTGTATTCAGGGATCATTTCTATTACATTGGGTGTTAGCGTTCTCACATTGTAGTAATAGTAACTAAACTGTGAAAATACTTCTGAAGGGAATAGAGCTCTGTAGCTCTAACTGTGAAATACCTGTTTAACAGCACAAGGATAGTTTAGCTGCAAACGGAGCTTGTAATGTAGAAAGTACTTGTATTTTCTTTATAGAAATATTTCCAAGATATTCCATCCATATTTTTGTCATCTCTTGCCTTTATTATTTGATCCGTGAAAAAACAGAAAAATTGTTTTAAACAGGCAGCCTCATTTTCCTACAAATCTAGAGCACAGACACCCCATAACAGGGAGGGGAAAGGTCTTCTCTTTATTAGATAGGGAGAGAAGTGGCAAGAATTGAATCTCTTCTGCTTGCATAAATGGAAATAAGAGGCTAAAAGGAAACAAGTGGCTGAAGCTTCCCATCAGGACTGGTGATTTGCACCTTGCCAGCTCACTTACCTGTAGAGCTGCTGGGATGTGAGAGGGAGCCAGCCACCTCAGTATGCAGTGATTTATTTTCATTTTATTGTTAAGTATTCTAATCAGGGCACAGTATGCTCAGTAGACAAGATTTTGTCAAGCAAGCTTAATAGCAATTAAGTTTCTCATGTAGCTGTTACTTCTTTTTCTCTTTCACCTTATAGACAGGTTAACTGGGCTCTAAGTTTTCTGTTCAGCATGTTTGTTATTCTTAGATATATAGTAGCATTTATGACATGCTATTAATGGGAGTCCCCAGTATTAACCTTCAAGCGACAACATGCATGCATGAATGTAAACTATATGTACAGTTTCAAAAATTATTTTTAAAAGAAAAGCTTTCCTGTTCAATTTTTTAGGTAGAATCTATAAAAACATACAGATGTTTAAGCTATGGTATAGCTATTCTTAAGTATTATTAAATTAAATATTATTAAATGCTTAAACATATTTCATATACTTTTTTAGAAGCTCTGTAAATTTCTTTTTCACATTCATTGCTAACAATTAAAAGGAAATTTTGATAACTTTAAAATACAGTGTGTTGTTGACATCCAAGCTGGCATCACAGAAACCTTAGTCAGAGCTCAGGGAACAGGAATTCCAGCAAAATATGGCCAACTTCAGTCAAAATACAGTTTGATTTATAAGTGCTGAGATTTTTAAAATGCAGAAGATTTTGTAGGGTTATTTCTACCTTCCGGTTTCAGTGCTATACAGAAATAAAATTTTCAGGTACTTTTCATGCAATCTCAGATAAGCCTATAAAAACAAGGAGCAGTTCAACTGAGCCTTCACTTGAAGATGAATGTAATAAAGCAGCTCAGCACTTGTATTTCCTCCAAAGATGCCTTGGGAAGCTCCAATGACTTAAATCAAGGGTTTGACCCCTTATTTGCCTTTGCTCAACCTGACAGAGAAATTTTCTGTCCTTACCTGCTTCATGGGACCAGGCAGTACCTGCTTGGAGCCTTCTTCCCTCCCAGGGCCTGGGCACTGCACATCAAGCTGAGCATCCCCAAAACATGTGGTGGGGACTATCTCCTTTTAAGTTCTCATTGTTAAATGGGATTTCTGCTGGGATAAGTCTGGAGCAGTATAGCCTTGCACCAGGAATATATCTGGTAGTGTTGAAATCCAGATTGTAGGCTTTTTTTTTTTTTTTTTTTTATGTGAATCTGAACTAACATTTGTGAATCTCTTGAGTTCATGTATAAATGCACCATTAAAAAAAGAAAAAACAACCCACAAAGATATCCACAAACAACCATTCTGTTTCTGACAGTAAACGTGATATTTGTTTGTCCTTAAATACTTGAGAAAACTTGACACATTTCCATGTGTCAGAAAGATAGAACCTGGAGACTGCCTAATACATTGCTGTGTGCTGAACTTTGAACAGATTTTTATTAGTTTATTTAGAATTACTTCTCCATTGGCTTTCTATTAATGACAAGTTAGATATTCCATAACCAAGGAGCAGAGAACAGACCTAATCTGTGTGGTAATTGACAGTACAGCTCCAGTACATCAGCAAAAAGGACCTCATCACTGTTAACCCCACAGCAGGCTCCACAGCTTCCTATTACAGACTTTAATTGAGGTGTGGGAAACTCCTACTGAAAAGAGCTGCTGGGCATTTTAGCTGTATCATGGATTTTACATAAGACTTTATTTTTTATAAAAGTCAAATACACCTTTTCAGTGCATTTGTTTATTATTAATTGCATGGTTTTAACATTAAGTTGTTTCTCCACAAAAATACTGAAGCGGAGAATTCATGTTGTCTCTCAGTCTTCTGGTTTACTAACATTTCTCTTGCTCCCAACTTGTTCTTGCAAATAGAAGACAAGCTACCAGCTCTAGCTCCTTCAGCACTATGTTAAAATCAGGAAATTGCAAGGAGTAAAGCAAGCATGCCCCCTAGAACCGGTTAAAAAATGCTGCCCCTTTGGCTGTAGCTGCTGGGTCAGACACCAAGTGGAGGGCTGTTATTTATAGAGCCAGAAATACTGACTTTCACCATCCTACAAAGACCCTACTTTTTAGTTGCTTTCTTAATAAATAAAATAGTTAAAACAGTTATTTAAGGAGTGAAAGTTTCACATGCCCTACAGGAAATGTACATCTTTGAGATCCTCATGGTTGACCTAGATCCCACAATCATCCTGACTCTCAAACTTAGTTTTCAGTCTTTGGCTACTTGTTACATCTTTGAATTTCAAGGGGCAGAGGAGGAGTGCTTGTCATTTGGGACCTGCTTTGGGAAATCCATCTGAAGCTGCAGTGAGACATACCTTACTGTGCAATCTTTGCTTCCTACTCTATCAGAAAAATCACGGTTCTGTAAAGTAATCATTCCTTTCTTTCATGTTTGTGGCCTGACATCATTAATACTGACAGTACAGCTCTGGGAATCATGTGTTACTCAGATTGAACAGTCTATCTCCTGTCTCGCTGTTGACAGGTTGCAAGATGTTTAATGGATTACTTCATATTAAAAACACATTTCAGCAACAAACCTATTAGTAGATGTAAAAAGCAAAATAGATGCCCAGAATTCAGAAGCAGCATCAATATCAAATTTTAATGTATTGCTCTTTCATAGCATTTTTTTACCTGTGGATTGCAGTTCTCTATGTAATCATTGCTATCCACTTTGCTGGCAGTGGTAGTCAAATGAAACCTTGGTCAAGTGTTTAATCCCAGGGGAGTGCAGCTATCTCACAACAGTATTTTATGCTTTATATTGCTATACAAGACAGTACCTCTGAAACCAAAGCTAATGAAGAGAAACTGAACATATGGAAGGAAACTAAAAGCATGCAATGAGAAATCCTTGTTGCGTAGAAATCACCTTCCCTACTTTTTAAGTCTAAATTGGTGTTGATGGCCTAAATGCAGGAGCTTTAGCACACTTTATGCATAGCCTGTCATGGCTGAGTGCTGTTGGTTTATATATATTTATTGCAGAGCTATAACACTATATTTTTACTGAAACAGTAGTTATTCTTTCAGATGAAATAATGTCACTTTAGATAGTGGATTTTCTTTTTCTTTTTCTTTTTTTTTTTTTTTTTTTTTTTTGCTATTGAGTATGTAAGCATCTAGCTGGTCCAAATGCCATTGATGGATACAAATTAATCTTAAAGGACAATTCTGGAAGGTGTTTTTAAGGAGGAAGATGTGTTAAGTGTATTTCCTTCAATTTTTGGATCTTTTGATTTTGAATGTTAACTGTAGATTAAATGCAGTACATAACATTCATGTTTAAGATTTTGTCAGAAGTGAAGTTTTATTTTGATTAGTAAATATCACATTTAAAATATTGGCTAACTTCCTAATAATTCTTATTTTTAAATTGGATGACTTTCAACAAATGTCAAGTGTTGTTCTTAGGCCTGCTCTTAAATTTCAATCAGCTAAGAGCATAATTGTTCACCAGAGACTGAAATAAATTACATTCTTATGTACAGCAGCTTAAAGAACTAGTGGAAAGGAGGTTCCAGAATTGGTGGTCATGTACTTCAAAATGCAAATAAATGCTCTGAGTACCAAAGACTGGATTAGTAACCGTCCCTTAGAAGAGGTGAGTGTAACCTTTGCACCCTGATGTCTAGAGGATCATCAAGCTAGAGGAACTCCTTCTATTGAGTGCTAGGATTTTAGATTAGGTTTTGGAGGTGAAGGCTGTTGACATTTGCATGAGAATAGAGCAGTGCCATTACATGCATTATATTTTAGAAACCTGAGAGCTAATTTGATCCACTTCAGTGTGTAGCATAGAATATTTCCAGAACATGGATTTTTGTGGGCTTGGTGTACCATCCTTTAGGAACAAGCTACTTAAACATGTGGTGAAAGGGGGTATTGTTCTTTGGAAACAAGAGGTGGGCACTGATGGATGTAACTGATTTTACATAAGGCCAGATTCCCTGGCATTAGTTGGAGGTAAAAGGAGGTCTCCAGAGTCACTGTGGATTAGAAAAAAAGCTGTTTATCATAATTTTTGTGTACCTGTAGAAATCTAGTCCACTTGCACTTTGCTAACTTTAAGAAGGATCTGTTGTACTTGACTGGCTCCTCAGATGCCTCTGGCATGACATCTGAAGGAAAGATTGAATATTTCCCAAGGGAAGATGGAACATGGTCTTTGAATGTGTGCTCGCTATTTAAATAGTCATTAGGCCAGATTTTGCTGGATTCACAGATGCACAACCAGTCTTCCATATTCATGAGCACTTTTCATCTGCTTTGACAAATGGTACAATATGAGAATTGAGCATTCATCTCTTTGGTTCTGTTTAATCAGTTCACCATGGGTTCAGAAATTCTGAGGCTGATGAATGCAAAAAAGCTATAGGTGAATTTGGCCATTTACTTTTTGTCTTCAGCTGGAGAGTTACCTATGAAATTCAGTCATGTGTGTTGTATTGCTATTTCCTGTGCATCTTCTCCTGTTCTAGAACATGATTACTTTTTCTTTGAGACAAGTTTTAGAGTTGCTTTCCTGCCAGCACCTACAGAACTTCCCTGTATCCTCTTCTGCATTAATAAAATTATAGCCTAGATTATCACCTCTCTAAAGGAATGAGCATGCAGTTCTTTGCTCTCTGGGGAGACAAGGCAGAAAAAGATTCTGTGCAGGTTCCAAATCAGGATTTAAATAAAAAGTCATCCATTCCCTCCAAAAAAACATTTGCATTGTTTCATCAAGTAAAACCAACATTAATAACCATGCCATCAATCACCATTTAAAATTCTCCTACTTATATTACCAGTGCACAGTAATGCATTCAGTTTAAAAGGTGCAGTAAATCTACCTGACCACTAAATGGCACTCTTTCCTTTTTAGAAAAAGCCAGAGGAAAGGTGCTTAAAGCAAGGTAGAGGGTTTGTATGCAAAAAGATATTTTATATAGTCTCCAAATCGTTGGTTGATAGCAAAAGATAAGTGATTTATTTATTCATTCTATGCTTTGCAGTTGTTATGACAGGTAGAATCTGAACAGACTCTGATGAATTTATAATAGCTTGGGCTTAGGTGTTGCATTGGTCCATAGGCTTGTATCACTGTGTTCTGGGAAGAACTTCACATGTAAATTAAACAAGAAGCAAAGCAACTGAATATTTTTGTGAATTAGATTTTTATTTGATTCATCTTAGGAATTTGAATTACTCTTCATTGGTAACTTTTCTGGTGCTTAATGAGCTCAGAGCATAATGAATTCAGGCCTGGATGGAGACTAGTGGGCTCTGGCTATTTGCTTTCAGTACCAGTTTATCTACGTGATGCTTCACTGTCATCTGGTAGTCTGCTGTTAAGTTTTTCAGACATATTTACACATGGGTGCCAAGAGTATGGTGAGTTAAGAAATATCTGCATGTTATGCAAAGATATGACTTATACAGAGAAAAATGGTTTTGAAATAAATTAAAACCATGTAGTTTTATATTTGATTACCTGATATATGAGTCTTCTTTCACTATTGAGTTCTGTGGGTGTTCTCTCTGTGAGTTGTTCTCACTCTGTGAGTTCTGCAATGTAAATATCAGCATCGGATTTGAAAATTACAGACAGAAGAAAACTTTTTTAAAGAAAACAGCCTCCAAAATGCCTATACACAGGCTATCATTATTTTGTTTGCCATGGCCACTTGTATAATTGAAACCACTGGTTTATAGGTCAGGATAACTCAATCACCTATGTTACAACCTTCTAGTATGACCTTGAGCAACCAAATTTTGTGACTTCACAGACAGATAGGGGCCATCAGGTTTGGTCTTGTAAATAGCAAAGTGATTATACTTTTCATAGTTATACTTGTAATGAGTCTTAAAAGTTACCTGACTAACACACATCTTAATTTTAAACATGTCTTAAGACAGCCACCATTTTATGATTGGGTTTTTTCCCCCTTGACAATTTAATTGCTCTTACAGCTACAGTTTGACTTCTGTTATACCTTCCTCTTCTTCTTTAGGGAAGTCTGGGATTTTCTGCCATACAGGAACACATATGTCATAGTGAACACACTCTTCAGTCATCTTTTTGAGAAGGTTTGGTGGTAATTGAGTTCAGTCTGACTTCAGTGCCTTCAGAGTCACCAATTCATTATTTGTCCAGACAAGGCTTGTGTTGGACATTTTTGTAGAGGTAGTACATTGAGTTACTGTTTTACTGTGAATCAAAGCTCCACTGCAGAGGCATAGTGATAGTCTGCATTCTTGGTTTCTATAATCTTGCACTGGGCCCTATTAAAACACCATTCACAGTTTAATGGCTCTTCAAGACTGCTAAGCTTGCCTGACCTGCCAGTTATTTTGACCCTTTTTGCCAAGTGTAATCTATTCCCATTTCTAATGATTTGTCTTTAAAGTAAAATATATTGCCCTCAAAACTTGGTTAGATTTCAAGCCTTGGTGATTTTTTTTTTTTTTTTTTAGAATATTTAAGACTCTTAGAGGAAGTGTAAAAAGATGTCTGTAATGATCAAATTTTTAATTGCTTTTCAGACAGATGCATATATTTTACTTGGCATACACTTTATATGCAGCATAGATGTGTGGCTAGCAGTCTGTACTTCTGAAGATCAATTGGAAAAATTATGCTGTTATTTTGACCATTAATGGGAAGAATTCAGCACATCACTTATGAACTTGGCATGTTCATGAACTTGTCATGGCAGCGAACTCAACTCTTCAAAGTTTTGCATCAGGACTATGATATTGAACTTCTGGAAGAACTACAGGATGGACCTGTGCCACATCTCAGGTCAGATGACCACAGTAGTTTTAATTTGGCCTTGAAATCTTAGTAAATTACATGTAACAAACAAAAATCATAGGAAAATCTGCAAACGATATAAATGGGCAAAATATTAACAGTGCAGGCACAACAAACAGATGGACAGTCATATTCTGCTTCTCAGTTCTATTCGTGGCACAGCAGACTTTGTACCATTCTCTTTCCACAATGCCAGCCTTTCTTGTCACTTGGCTAACTTGTGAACACTATTTCCCTGCTATTGCATGAAAAGCTGTGTGAGCAGTCTATGAAATTCTTATTTTGATTATCTTCTGGGCTCCACAGAACTTCCTGTCACAACATACCTATCAAGAGCCTTCACTTTCCAGTCCTGTGAAGGTAAAAGTGCTCTTCCACCACACACAGGCTTAGGTGCTGCTTAGTCAGAGCTGCCCACAGGAGGAAGGTGCAGTGTATTCCATCTCATACTGTTAGCATTAAGACAAACACATAACCACTCGGGAGAGGTTATATGTGGTGCTTTATTTGAGGCCCCAGGAACCAGGGGTACGCACCCAAATCTGATTCCCAAAAACCATACAGTGCGGCCGTAATTTATCCCTGAAAATTTAACAGTCTAATTACATATTCAACAGGTTACAACATTTCTTAATACATATTCATGTGTAGATTACTTCATCGATGGATTACGGCATCAGTCCCTTTGCGTTTGCGTGGTTCCCTCTGGTGGTCGTTAGGTGGTCGTCAGGATGAAGTAAATAGTCTTCCTCTGATGAAGTAAATAGTCTTCCTTACTGTGCCCTTTTCACCTCTTTCTCTTGGATAATGTCCATCTGGTGTTGGGCAACTTCCAAGGTGATTAACGTGAATTTTACTGCCAACTTTCTCTTATCTCTACTTAGCTCACTCTGGTATGCACAGTCCCATCCTTATCTTGCTACCTAACGAGGTACCAATAAATCTTGAATACATGGTTTTCTATACCATTCTTTACAAGGTAAAACTTTTACATGTTTCCACACTTCTATTTCTACCTTTAATTCTAAAATAATCAATCCTAAAATAATCAGATTTGGAATATATTTCTTTTACTTTCTTTCTATCCCAACAATCCCAGTATGTAACCTACTGTTCCTTGAAGCCTTTCCATTTCCCCTTTTGGTTCAGAGCCATATCAATAGATGATCATAATGCTGCTGGAGTACCAAGTGGTAAGGCTGTGGATAATGCTCAGTCTGCTTTCCTCTTTTCTCTGCTGCTTTGCAGTTACACAGGAGCATTCAGCTGGAGCAGTAGCCAGCTGTTTTCTTATGCTTGCTCCTCTACAAGGTTGTTATGTGACTGCAGAGACATTCCAGTTGAATTTGTTTTCCCCTACCATCCTGTATGAGTCTGGGGGCCAGCCTGCAGCTTAGCCCAGAAATGGTCTGTACCCACTCCAGATTGTTCTGAAGAATTAAAGTGGAACTGACCTTCCCAAAATAGGTTTAATTTTTATTTTCTGATAAGATAGGTTTTGTTTGGTATATGTTGTTGTTAGTTTTATTAAATAGTTCCAGAAAACTGATTTTATACAATTTTGACAATTTTAGCCCTAAGAAAAACAAAACAGAACCTCAATACTGGTTAAGTACATAATGGTCTTAAAGTTTCTCAATGGAGCTGTGCAAGTATTGGAGTTATTAACTACACAAGGCTCCAGAGTTGGAGAATTTTTAATCACTTGTCAAGAATAATGACAGCCAAGTTTCCTCAAGAAGCTTGTTGGGTTTTTATTTTAAAAAATAAAAGATGAAACCACCCACCTTAGACAGGACAAATGTGTAAAATATGTTGGTGGCCTTTTATAATAAATAAGGAAGATGTGTTTCCTGAGAGAAGAGAAAGGTGGCATTTTTGTTGTGGGTCCTCTAATAATTTCAATGTCTGTTGTAAATGCCTCATACATGGTATATGAGGGCTTCTGTCAGAGGAGGAATGAGTAGAAATAGCAGTGACAAATGTGCTGCTGTAGGGACTGCTGAGTTGCTTGTCCCTGAGGCTGACAAAAGCTGTCACTCTGTGACTGAGAAGACAAACAGCTCTGCTGGCAGCTCTACCTCATCCTCCTGCTAGTGGCTGCCGATACCTTCATAACAGAAGGCCAAATATCCTCATACTCTTGCAAAATAAAAATACCTCACATAATATTCCTGCTGAGATCTTGCTGTTAGAAACTGCAAGGAGAGCTGACATTTTGACTTTGTTTAATGCATTGTCTTGGGGAACCAAGATAAACCTCTCTTTTGAGGGTTTATCTGTCTTAGTTGTTTAAATTAATTTCTTGTGACTACAGCCCTTCAATACAAACAAAAATAAATTCATCTTGCTTGCCTGTCAGGCTTTATTTTAGCTAGGCCAAGAATAATAGTTGAAGCCAAGAGACTATGCTCCTGAAAACGATTCCCATTGAGTTTTGACAGTTTTACTTGCAGTGAATGACAGTCAAGGATATTGTTGTTAGAGCAGTCATTCCTTCAGGAGTTTGAATTGTGCCTACAGGAATGTCCTGCAGGTCAGTTTGTTTTTCTTCTTTTAAGATGCCATTGTCACAGTTGCTCCTGTTTCCTTTTCTTGAAGGCATCACACAGCTTAAATAGAAACCCAAATGTAATCAAAAGCAGAACTATAACTATTATTCTTGTCTTGGCTGAAAAAGAAACTTGGAGGCAGCTGGCTCTTGTGGCTGGTGAAATACCTGTTGGGATTTTCTCCATGTCCTTTAGGAGGAGAGATGAGGTTTTCCCAGTTTGTGGCATCTCATGGCTATTACCGGGGTTCAGCTTTATATTTCCATCTGAAACTGGCACTTACAGTAATACCTGTTATATCCTTGCTGGAAAATCAAAAGTTTTGGCTCCTGTGTTTTCTTCCATTTCCTGTGACTATGGTGTTTTTCATTCCTATTCCCAATGCAAGAGCTCCTGCAGGCAGCCTTGCATTTCATGGCTCTGTTGGTAAATCAGGAGGACCAAGAGGTCCAAGAGCTTAGGCTTGCATTCAGGCCAAGAACATCAGACATGCCACCAGCAGAGGAGTTCTGGGTAAGCCTCCTTTGCTCTACGAACCCACCTGTAGCTGTTTGCTGTGGTAAATAAATTTAACCAGTTATCTTGTGAATAAGCCAAGGCACTGTTTTTAACCACACGGTGATTACTGCCATGCATCCTAGACCAAACGATTAAGAATCCACTTTTTATTCTAATGCATATTCTTACTGTTCAATTAGGAGACTTCCCTCAATTTGGCAAAATTTGATGTGATTGGGCTCAGATCATAATTTTTTATCATGCATGTTATCTATTTTAGAAGTCCTAATGTTAACACAAAACCAATGCTTTTTGATATTGAGAAGCAATGCCCACCTGCTGGATATAGAATGTGTTTTTATTTTTAAAGGGCTTTTTTCCAACTCCTGTGTAGGCTGCAAGGAACAATATTTGCTTTAAGTTCTCCACTGTGAATAAGGAAGTATTTTAGAAGCAGCCTCAAGCATAAATGGATATATTTAGAATGTTTTTGGTGTTCAGACATTACAACTGAAAAACTAACCTACTTAATTTTCCATGAATGCAGTTATTGTTTCTCCTGGTGTTGCTACAGTGATTCATCACTGCAGGAACCTGCAACAAGGAGTCTGTGGTTGTCTGTGGAGAAATTAGCAGGATGGCCAATGATATGGAACATATCTGTTTTTATACAGAATGCAGATTCTTCAGCATACAAAAAGAGATGACTGGCAAAGTATCCATAATAAGTCTGTAAAATCCTGAATGGAAAGCTAAGGTGCTACCTTGTCCTAGGAGAGACAAAACTCTGTCAATACAGTGTGCTTAACAGAAAATGTGCAAGAAGTTGGGCACCAGTGTCATCATTATCTAGGTGATTATGATAACAATTATTATGTCCATTACTTTTCATGTCCATATTGACCTTAGGTGATCAGGACATACCCTTCCATTCAGTGTCAACACTAAGCAGCATTTCAGTAAGTATTAATATTAAAAGAAGCAGGAATCAGTGCTTCTTACTGTTTAGTTCCTTCTACATACAGCACAAGTCAGTAGGCCCATATTTCACATGTGCCTATCATTATATTACCACAGTGGCTTGTGACAGCAAATAAACTGAGGATAGAAAACCAAGGGTGCAGATAATCACTACCAAACTACTGATGCATTAGAAGAATTCTCTGGTTCCTGCTTAATGCCATGTTTTGTACCCTTGGTAGCACAAAGCAGATGTGTGTGTGCAGCCTTCATGGATACCACAAAAGAACGAAGAAACATAAGAACCTGATAGAAAGTAATTAATTTGCCCATAATGGGCCTGTAATTGTTGCTGTTGCAAAATTTCTGATTGGGACTATGCTGTGTTTAAGAATTGGGCCTGTGGTTTTATTGCAGAATTATTACAGCAATGCCTTTGGGAGCTGTAAATGCAGTCTCATTCTCTTAAGTATTCATTTGACCAATATTGAGACATGTAGCTGTTTCTGAGGGAAAAGAGGCCCTAGAATAACTGATCAACTACTAATTAAATAGAGATCCATTTAGTTTCCTTTTTCCTCAAAGACTATAATCAAGAATCAAGCAGCAGAAAAGTTAAGCTTTTATTATTATTTCTCAATATTAAGTTTTCTTCAAGTAGATGTGCAAAAATTGAGACACATTGCCTTGACCTTTTGCTTTAAAGAGACTGAGTCTCCTTGGGTTTTGGGGTTTAATAACAAAATTCTAATAAACTTTTTTGTGTTTCCGGTGCTGAGAAAGTGGGTATGAAACTGCAGTCATACACTTGGCTTTACTGAAGTGTTTCATGCCTGTGATACTTGGATTTGATGAAGAGACAGGTGTGAACAGGGGCTGTTTCTTGAGCCTGTTCAGTGGACCAAGAACCAAGCAGACACTTCTGTTTGGTTGAAGAAGGAATTAGCATGGTGATAAACCACAGTTCTTACTGGAGAGATCAGAATTAACAAATTAGATTTCAAGATTCACCCTTTTAAAAAAGGGTGCAATAAAAAATTGCCAGCAATTTTCCCAGGAAAGTAGCTTGAGCTACACATGTTAAAAGTTCCTTTTTTTTTTTTTACTCAGCTTTTCACCTGTTGACTTGTCCTCAGAAATAGATAATTCTACTGAAAAGATCTACAGTACATCCTGTATTCCTTTGTGGTTGGTTGGCTTTTTTGAGGGTTTTTGTTTTGTTTAAGTGCCTGCACTGAAAATTTGTGCTTTGTAGCAATTAAAAGATTTTGGCCCTCGGCAGTAAAAGGAATGTGCAATTGGATACTTAGGATCCAGACATTCCATCCTCCCCCCTCATGCTTCAGTCTCCTCTCTCCTACAATGGCAGTTGATGGATATTTCAAGAAAAAGTGTTCAGAACCTTCCACACTCCCAGCTGGATGCCCTGTTTTTTACCAAAACAGTATGGGTTGTTTTTTTTTTTTAATGAAGCATCATTTGTTTCCAAACAGTCTCTTGAAAGATGAGAGCTGATTATGCTAAACTGTACAGGAACAAGTTTAAATACTTTTAATTGTCAGAGTAAGTGCCCAGTTTTTGTTAAATCCCAAAATACTTCAATGTTTTTTGTTTCTCTGTGTCACAAATCCCTTATGCTTCATTGCACACTGCATATGGACATTTCCCTTCTGTGTTCTCTAAGCAGGTAGTACTTCCTGCTCATTTCATCTAGCCATCACTTGCATCTTGTGTCAAGGGAGACTTTTTTTGATAGTGAGTGGTGATAAACAGATTTTCTCTCTCCTCTACTGAAAAAAAAAAAAAAAAAAGAAAAAAGAAATAAGGAGAAAAATATGTATGATTAACAGTGAAATAGATTCTGTAAATGACACCCCATGAGCTTAAAAATCTTTGTATTCTCCAGACATATATTCTATTCAGTACTGTCATGATATTTAGGGATTTAAATTTATTTCATTGGTTGGTTCAAAGTAGAAGTAAACTTTTGAATTAGTCATTATCATTTTTCTTGAAAGAAACAGCAAAAGAAAAAAAATACCCAAAGCCCCAACATTTTTCTTCTCCAGATGTAGAGATCTGTTGTGACAGGGAATGACTGGGACTTCTTGAACCAAATAGGGTAAATCCAAACCAGTACTGCTAGTGATAAATATATGGGGTACTCATAGAACACCTGGCAATGGAAGAAAAAAAACTTTCTGCATCATTGAAGTATAACTTAAAGGATTTGGGGAGAAATTATGCAACTTTAAAAGCAGTACAATTTTTTAATTATAGCATTAAATAAAGGTAGACTGTTTTTCTGTAGAGTTGTCCTTTGCAGTCCGTGTGTTGTGTTTTTTTGATATTGAGAAGCAGTGCCCATCTACTGGATATAGAATGTGCTTTTATTTTTAAAGGGTTTTTTTCCAACTCCTGTGTAGACTGCAAGGAACAATAATTGCTAAAAAAAATTAAAAAAATGAAAGCCTTGTTTAATGAAAATACATAATAAAGTTGTTTCTCAATTGTATTATTTCACAACTATTAGCTGATACATGTAATGACAGAAATGTGTATAAAGAAGATGCAATGGTACCGAAAAATACCAGCTAAATTGCATGCAAATTACTTTTTTTTTTTCAGGAGGTATTTCTTGCATATCATATTTTGAAGTACTAATTATTAGTCTCTTAAACTTTATACTCTTAATATAAAATTAGTAGATTGCTTCCCTTGATTTTAATAACTTCTACAATTTTTTCCACAATTCTGTAGATATGCAGCAGCAATTGTGGTAAGGAACCTCTATCTACAACATGTTCTTAATGTCTTTGTGCCATTGTAAAATACAGCAGATAGGTGGGAAAATATTCTTTATTGCTTTCTTTATTGGAGCAGTGGATATTGTGTACTATGACTGCAATAAGGCTTTCAGCAGCAAGTAAGGTCTCCCCTAAGAGCCTCATAGATGAGCAGAAGGTGAGGTGAATTGAAAACTGGTTGTATGGCTGGGCTCAGAGGGGTGTGAGCATGGAATTAACTTGCACAATTATGTCAGGAATAACTTAATGTGCTGGGCATCTGTTTACATGGATGGATTTTCCAAACACCAGCTCAGATGACTGAAAACTCTGCTTTTATGTATTTTCCTTACCAATTCATGGGATAAGGCTAAATTTGTAAAGCTCTTGCTGGCTCTTAAAGTGCAAGTTGGACGCATGAGAGCCTTTGTGGTTAAAAAGTGTAATCCCTTAATTATTTGTTATTTTGAGTTTTGTACTGTTTTGAGGATCTAAGAGATTTGAATGAATGAAGAACATATGTGGACATTTTTGTGGGTTAATGTAAGCCCCTTGTAAAAAATGAAAGCGTAGAAAAGAAGCTACAGTGCAGGGAAGTTTGAAATGTAAAATGAAAAGTCTCTAAGTAAATCTGTGCCTATCCCAATCAATGTTAAAGTTGATAGTCCACATTCAAGCACGTTGTCATTATTTTAATGCAAGTTATGAACAGATAATAATAAAATAAACTCCAGTAGGTGAAAATTACTTGCTGCTGTGCTGTCGTGATTTTATGACATTTTAGTTAATTATACTTTACCATAATGAACTATGACTGTTTGGTGAGAGACCTGAGATGAAAGGAGGAACTGCAGTAGTTTTCAAAAACCAGGCCACACAGTATCACTATCTAAGAATGGGTTCCCTAGAATAATAAATTTAATGAGCTCAGATTCCTGGATGACCATTGTGTTTGTTTTATAAATTAGATTATACAAGTCCTGTGTAGCATTAATTTTTGAGTAAAAAGTAATTTTACAGTTTTATAAATATATGAAGTTTCTGTAAAGGGTAGGAGACTTAGCAGTGTCATCTTTTTAACTTGTGATTTCCTGTTTTATCTGTCTTTGTAACTGCCCTGATGAATAGTTCCTGTTCTAGGGAAAATCTTACCCTGTGATGGTTCCATAGTCTCCAGACCTTGTTATAAATTCTCAAGTAATAACTAAATATTCAAGTGGTACCCACAGGTATTTTAAAGAAAAATATGTATTAGCTTCATTCTTTCCCTCTTTCATCAGCCTTTCAGGTTAAAATTGAGTACTGAGTATCAGTATTGCACTTTGACAAACCTATCTTTGTACAATTCTTTGACTGTAAATCACAAGTCAAATAGACATAAATGTTCTTATTTGCACATATTCAGTCACTGTTATAATGAGAAGATACTATTTTGTACATTACTTGATGCCTACCAAATACCTCTCTGCTAGCAGATGGTCTGCTGATTTCATGCAACATAGTAGGATGAAAATCACTTAAAATTCTTTTTTTACTTACGTAGTCTCTCCAGTTCAAGGTATTTTCATTATTCCCTCCTTAACTTGATATGCATGAAGCATGCATATAACCTACTTCTAGGCAATATAGCAAGGTCTTGGGGGTGACCATGGAATTGGAGATTGGTGCCTATGATAGTAACAAAGCTTTGAGTAGTGCTGATTCCAAAGAAAAATCAAAGTGAGATTTCAGTACTGGTCATCTTATTTGTGTTAGTCACTTAGTGCAGTGTGCATGTTGATATTTAAAAATACAAGCATAAGCAATACTGGAGAACATCAGATGTATTAAACATAATTTTATGTACTCCAAAAAATTATTTTCGTCCTGCCAGAATCTGCCTGTGCTCTGGCTATTTGTACTGTTTGCTGAATGGCTTAGGATTACTCTTGAAAGAAGATCACTGCACTTTTCTGATCTTTGTAGGAATATCCAGTCCTGTTCTGACCTGTTCCTTAAAATCTACTCTCTTGATGCCTTGAAGAACCAGTTACTGCTCCAGGATATTTGTCGGGCATACAGTGTATCTTCCTCATGAGCAATTAATTCATGCTGAATGTAATTGGAGTGCTCAGGGTAAACACCACAGTTAGATGTTTTTGACCCAGTCAGGGGAACAGGGATGTTTTACTCCAGTTTTGCTTCTCCCATAAGAGGAGGTATGCAAAAGGTAGACTGTCTGACAGCGTTAAGAAGACACATGATTGTGGAGGGTGGAAAGTAAGGAAGTTTTCAAAAACAAGTTTTCCATTGATAAATAAATGCTACAGTTCAATGTTAGCAACTGTCACAATCTTCTATATGTACTCTTACTTGTATGTACCTTATAAAACAGATTATTTCTGGTTTTGAAGTGGTGAGAATTTGTTGTGGTCATCCATGTTTTATAGGCTATGTTTATCTTTATTGGCTGGGTACCTGCATGTGTACACTCCATAAGAGAGATCTATATTTTATACATTTAAAGTGTGATTTTCTGCTTAATGGATAGCTCACCACATTTCTTCTTGTTTATATATAACAGTACCATAAATATATAATATAAGAAGCTGTTGTGCGTTGTTCAATACAACCAACTCTTAATTCCAGCTTTTATTTGGTTCATAAAGGCACACTTTGGCTGTAAAGGAAATCTGTATCTTCAGAATCAGTATGGATCAGTATATTAGCTATTACTCCTGGAGCATTTGGGTTGGGTTTTTTTGTTGTTTTGTTTTGTTTTTTATTAAAGTGAGATGTAATGGCTGACAAAAAACCAAAATCATTAATCAGATTTTTTCAAATCTGCTTTCTTACAAAGTCTGAAATTTTTGAATGTGGTTGGTTTGTGTAATCTATACTATATCTATAATTTCCACTGACATTTTCAGTTTATGATGAAAATTTTTTAAAAAGTGCGTCATATTCTGACGTTGTTTATAGAAATATGAGTCCTTCTAGGACTCAGATACACCAGTGAAATAGACCTGACTGACATCAGATATTGTTTAAGTAAAACTTGTGGATGAAGGGCCTATCAGTCTGTGGCCAAAAAAAAAAAAAATGTGCCGTGGAAGCCCTTTAGGAAATGTGAACAGCAATGAAGTTTTCTCTGCAGGTTACTTGCATTTTTTTGTCATAGTATGGATTGATTTTTCTTTTTTAATTTAAACATTTTAAATAGAAACTGAATTCACTCTTTAATGCTGAATTTTGTTTTTATCTTTGCAGTTTGCCGAGAAGACTCATACCAGTCCATAGTCTCATGTGCTGCTGTTGTACTTACCCCTGTAGAGTCAACACTGGACACAACAAGGAAAGAAGAACAGCCAGTAATGCCTGATGTGTCTAAACAGTGAGTTATTAAAATATCATGATCTTTTACAAAAGCAATTTAAACACCATGCCAGATTCTTTCTTGTGACTGTGCATAAAGACCTCCTTTCTGTTCCATCCATGATCACATAGGCATTTCCAAAAGAAACTGGCCTGAGTCTAGGCTGCTGCTTTTGTTCATTAGGCTGCCTCTTTTACCACAGCTTTTGGTAATGAGGTGTGTAGAGGGAATGGGTTTTTCTGCTCTGAGAAACTGACTTCTTAACAGGCTTTATCAGGCCATTCTTTTTGTTTAAATAGCCTATTCACTCTTTCACTGTTTTTCCAGACAGTAGTTGTTTTTTAGAAAAACATAGTTCCTCTATCCTCTCTCCTCTAGAGATAGCTCTGCTCATCTGAGATATTTCTGTGGTTTTCAGTGACTATTTTACCTCTGTGGTAGGAGATATGATGGCATCTTCAAAAGTGTGGTAGTAGTGTTCCATGGCAATTCTATTTAATTAGACTGTAATTTGATATCTTGCATTAGATGAGAATCATAACCACAGCATGTACCATTTGTCTTGCAACACCAGGCATGATGGTTGCTCTTTATTAATAGAGTTATTGGAGAATAAGAACAACTTTTTTGTTATTTTTAATTTTTTTTTCCATAAAAAGAAAGCAAACATAATGGTAATGCTTTATCACAACATAAACTTGGTGTTTGTGCATTTTGAAGTCTGGAAGGTAATTAAAAAATGACAGTGGATAGATAGTATGACATCTTTATTGGTCCTTTACACTTACAGTTAGTTTTCCTCTTTTCTTGGTGAATACAAATTTAGCTTTGAACTTGTCTAGAAAGTCCTAGCTTGCATACCTGTTATTGTAAGAAAAGGAAAACATCTCCTGTGCCTCCCCCATGTCCCCCAAAATTCCACTAATAGATTAGATTAGACTAGACTAGACTGGATGTGATTTTGATACAGTTTAAGCCTGTCTAGTCTTAAAGTAGACTAATTTAATCTAGTCAACCTGTATTTAAATTTTAACACAATATACTGCATATCATCTAGGTATTATTACAATGATTTAATGTTTGAAATACTGTTAGCATTTCATTGTTTGTGTGTCTCAGTCATGTGGCTCTCAGAATACTAAGAGATTAGAAAGGCAATGGACTTGAAATACTGTGCTGAAATCTGGAATTATTTTTGTTGCTAGTTCAAACAATATAGTTCATTTTTGCCTTCTCACCACTAAAAGGCAAGCTTGCATTGTTGTTTGATTGGCTTTTTCCTCTGCTATCAGGAGTTTCAGCATTTCATAATCCCTTATATTTTCAAAGTAAGAAAACTGCTGTATCTGCTTAGCATGTACTTGGAAGATGACTGGTGCCACCTACTAGATTTTTTGCTCCACTTTATCAGTATTAGCAAGTATATTAATCTCCTTTCTGATGTGCTCAGTTTTTAAAATTTGTTTTTATTACAACTCGACTTGTGATATCTTCTAAGCTCATGTATTTACATCATGCTTTACTTATGCACTCAGAGGTCTCAGAAACATGGTCTAATCTTTGCTACTGTTCCAGTTATCACATCTGAAAATCTCACTTGTGGCTCTGGAATTCTTTCAGAAAGAAATAAGCTTCTGCTTAAACAGATCAAATATATTTGAACTTCTTCACAAGGAACAGTGTCATTGCATTAGTATCTTTAAGCAATCATTTCTTACAAGTATATTGAAAATTAAACAAAAATATCTCAATAGAAAACTTTTGCATGTTGTTAGAACAGAAATTCAGTCAATATTTTACAAAATGTCTTAGTAATTGTCAGGGGGTGAATCATACATCTTCAAGAAAGTCTCAAACATTGTGAAACACCATCACATCTTTCACTTCTCTCATATCACCCTGGGCTTTCTACATGTAGATCATTTTTCCCATATCCAGTTTCAGTGCAAGCAAAACAGATCCCAGCTCCGATGTCTGAATTATCCCATTGTCATCTGTTTCCCATGTAAACAACTGAGCAAGAGGAAGCTCCTGGCAGATGTTAATTTTCATTGAATTCAGTGCAGAGTGCATGTATGTGCTGTTCTGCGTGGGTGAATTGTATTTATTGACATTTGTACCCTGTGGGAAAATAGCATCTACATTTTATGCTTATATGTGTGGTTTTGACTCATATGTCCTAAAGCTGCATAGTTCAGAGGGCTGAGTTGTGGCCAGCCATTGAGGTCCTGTAAAGAGAAGCTGCTGTTCTAGTGCCTCCCAAAACTACATGGCAATATGTTATCCAAAACAGATAAAATAAATATTATAACAAGATGTTTAACTGTTACAAATAACAAAAATAATTATATTATAAACAGTGGAACTATATGCAAATTCTTCAGGACACTAGAAGCTGTGAAGCCTGGGCACAGAAAAAAAGAGCCTTTAATGTGACTTGTAACAATCAATTGAATAATAAGGTTATTTTGTCTTAGAAACTGTTCAGTGGTTTTAAATAAAGTACTCTATTTGCTTACTGTAATTTTATTTTAAACACCCAGGAATCATGCCAGAAGTCATAGCAGCAAAGCTTAATGATTTTTTCAAGTGTCAGTGATTAGATGTTATCGGGACTGAAGGAATAAAAGACCAGTTTCCCCTCTGTATTTTTTCTTGGAAGCCCAAAACATTTCATCAGGAAGCAATCCTTTGGCAGTATCTAAGCAGTTGCTTACTCTTGTGTGTTTGTGCACTGGGCAAAATCCCTCCCTCAGTCATTCAGCAAAAATGCACTTGGCTGAGCAGTGTGATAGCCACAGAATAAGTGAAGAAGGCTCTGGCCAAGCAAAAATCATATCTTTAGCAGCCTGGCAGTGACATCCCTGTCACAAGAAGTGTGAAGGCACCTGTTTGGTGAAGCTATAGCACCTGTGGGAGGAAGGTGAAGTCCTTGCTAGGTGCTTTGGTTATTATTCTGTGGTGTCTTGAAGGCTGGTAGAGTTCCAAAGGTGTTCACACTGCTCTTCTGCAAATGAGTATTTTGGAATAGGGGAATTTCTCTGTTGTTTGTAGGACAGCAAAACACAAGACTTCTTGTTTTCTGCACTTGACACAGCATGCTGTCAGTTCTCTGCTGCTCACCTTTGTAGCTTTTGTCCTTCCACTCCTCAACAGGGCTAGGAGGCTGGTGAAGGGTTTAGAGGGAAAGCCGTATGAGGAGTGGTTGAAGGCACTTGGTCTGTTCAGCCTGGAGAAGAGGAGACTGAGGGGAGACCCCATCCAGCTCAATGCTTCCTCGCTAGGGAAGGAAGAGGAGCAGGCACTGACCTCTTCTCTTTGCTGACTGACAATAAGACCCGAGGGAATGGTAGGAAGATGTGCTGGGGGAAGTTTAGGTTAGATATTAGGAAAAGGTTTTTCACCCAGAGGGTGGCTGAGCAGTGGCACAGTCTCCCCAGGGAAGCAGTTATGGCACCAAGCCTGCCTGAGTTCAGGAAGCATTTGGATGATGCTCTCAGGCACATGGTGTGATTCTTGGGGTGCCCTACACAGGGACAGGAGTTGGACTTGATGATCCTTATGGGTCCCTTATGGGCAGATACTATGGTAACAGACTGATGCAGAGAAATACAGTCTGAATGTCAGTGTGAGGTCAGGATGAAAAACAAGAAATGTGAGTTCTACCTTACTTAGTCCTCTGGGCCCTCTACTTTGTCTAGTATGTTGCATTAGCTTTGTTATATTTTGTAGAAATAGAGAACTAAAAAACCTTGTGGTGTCTTAACAGTTCAAGTTACCAAGGCCTCTTTGTGTTGCTGTAGTGATAAGTGAGTCAGTCTCTCTCAAAGGTGCCCAGATGCTAAAACAGTTTGAACATTTTGAACAGTGTATTATGTTTGCATAGTCCTAATTTTAGTCCTTCTTGTTTGAATTAAAATATAAATAAATCAGCTGCCAGGACTGACAAGGAATATCCTCTCTTCCATTTCAAGTCCTTTACAAGGGAGCATGGGAAAGGAGGCATGGCCCAAGGAACAGGTTGTTATGCTTTAAGCCAGCTTAACTTCAGCTTCTCTGGTCAAACTATCAGCTGAAAGTAGTAGTTTACTCCCACTTAAAAGGCCAGTATGGAAAAAGAAGTTTCTCAGGTGCATGTGTCTCTGAGCAGATATGTTCTGGTGCTTTGTGCTGTTCAGATGTAAACTCTAAACTATTCAGGTGCTATTAGTGCTTGAAAAAAAGTATAGTGATATTCAGGTGCACAGTTTTTAGTTTATGGGATTGAAAGTTAAGCAGGTGCTTATATGCTTCATTTGATCTAAGGAAATGACTGCCCTGTAGTTCAGAATAGTGATGGCAACTTGTAGCCCTCTGTGTTGGCCAATTTAAAGCTGGTTTGTGAATTTGTACTTCACCTGCTGTCATGTTTCTCATACTTTTTTTTTAAAAGAGTTGCTGTTAAATTGTTTTTAGAGTTATGGGTCTGGTATTTCATAAAGCAGACACAGTAATTTGGCAACTGTTTTCCATGTCAGAAATATTTTCCTGAGCCTTAGGGAAGATTTCCAAATTAAGATAGTAGGTAAATGATAAGACAAGAGGCAGTGGTTTTAAACTAAAAGGGGGTAGATTCAGACTAGATATAAGGAAGAAATTTTTTATGATGGGTGATGGTGGTGAAACACTGGAATAGGTTGCCCAGAGAAGTGGTAGAAGCACCATCCCTGGAAATATTAAAGGTCAGGCTGGATGGGGCTCTGAGCAACTGATCTTGCATGAAGATTGACCCTCCCCTTATTGCAGGGAGGTTTGACTAGAGGACCTTTAAAGGTCCCATCCACTCCATAATATTCTATGATGCTATTGTATGATTCTAAGTGCTACAGCTCCTTGGCAGTTCTTCAGGCTCTTAAGAATCAAGTCAGATTTTTCTTCTAGTAAAGGTGTGAATGGCCTTATTTAGGAGTCATTTTGATATTCTGTCTGTACCAAAGCTGTTTAACTTGTACCTTGCAACTGTACCTACGTGAGCAAGATCCTTATGCATGAGTTGAAATACATGAGAAGGCTCCTTGGAGTCACAGTGACCACCTGGGTGCTTACTGATGAGAAACAGGATGGTAAATTGGGGAATTATAGTTCTATTGCCATTCTGTACTGCACTGCTAAGTACAGATATACACAGTTTGGCAGCGAGGAAGATTTTGGTGTAATTATATATTTGCTAGCTGCAATAAGTGTATTCCAAAATGTAGGGGCTTTTTTCCTCTCTGAGATCTTGAAGTTACAGAAATGTAATAGTTGCATCTGAAGACAGTGGTAATCCATTTTATTCTTGCATCCTTGCTTAATAATTTCAAAAGGAGATCAAACCAAGCTGAGTATATATTATTATAACTTACTTAAGTTGCAGATTTTCTGTTCCTTTTTCTCTCTTTCCTTCTAACTTTGTTTTGGGGATTTTGATAAGTCTCAGGGAAGATATTTTTTCCCGAAGAGTGACAGTGTTATTATTTTACCTCTGTAATTTTTGTTGCTCCTTAGTGATGGCATGAAGTGTGGTCTCAAATGGAACCAGCTTGTCAGGCAGTGGTCACTGCATGACTTGTGTCCGCTTTGACAGCCCATTTCAGTAATGTGAAAAATGAATGCTTTTCAGACTAAATTGGAAAACTTGATTGACCTATTTCAGTTTCCTGGATATTTAGGGTTATGGGTTATGAAAGCACATCTCTCTCTTTGGGTAATACAGAGGGTATAGGGCTGCCTCGTGTTGCTCTGGAATGACATTGGTTTGAAACCTGTGGCTTCCAGCTCAGCTGAAAAATATAAAGGCACATTGTCTGAATTATAGTATATTTTCCACCATAATATTTTGGTGATAGGTAAGAGATAGAGGAGATAGAATTTTAATCAATTTCTTTAAAGTCGGTGCTTTGAAATTGAGTAATTATGAGCAATATCCTTGTGCTGTCAGTCATCAAATGCACCACTGAAATTGCATCCCAGACTGGTAGGAGTCAAGCACATTTCTACAAGGACCAAATGCATCCTCAGAACTGCTCAACATGCATAGGTAGTGCAGGTCCTCCTTAGGGAACCAACCAGTCTCCTGAGGGGAGAGGTGGGAATGGTCCAGCATGCATGCATGGGTCTGTGGCACTGTCCTCTGCTTGGCTGCACCACATCTCCTCTCAGCAGCCCTGAGGACCACAGCCACCCTTCCTCCCTGCCACTCGTCCTCCTCCAGGATTCTGCAGCCTCCCTACTTTCTGGACCTTTGCTGGTGGGTGTGTGGCTCTTTCTCTGTGTAGATTTAAGGATGGCTAAGGCACACAATTGTGTCTCACGTGATAGTAATTTTTGGTGTGCTGTCTCCTTTTCATACCCGTGGAAATGAGTTGTGAGTGCTGCCTGTCTCTCACTGGACAGGACAGATGCAAGTGTTACTGGTAAGGAGCATTTCTTACCTTTCCTCTGACAGGCCACCTGCAAAGGCTGGAAATCTCAGTAAATATGTTTGGTAAAGTGATTTCCAAAGTACAGTAGGCTGGTTAATTTACTTTAGGCCCTAGTGAACAGGTGGGGTTTGCATGTTAATTATGCCTGTACTTAACTAGATATATAAAAATCTTCTGAAGAAACATGGGATGAACTAAATATACTTAGTAGTAGATGTCAGTTTCCTTTGATAAAGTTATGCTTAATGAAAAAAAGGGGGAGGGGGGTGTTTTTAAAAAGTAAACATTTCTTTTGAAAAATGTTTTCTGCTTGATTTTTCAATCTTTAATCTTTCCACTGGCAAGAAGTGCATACTAGAAAATATGTAACTCTGTCTATCACTATTAATAAATAGCCAAACATAATAAAAGGTTACAAGCAACAAATTAACTGTTTGCTTAAAAGACACTATTAAGCTGTTATGTTTGATTAAAAACTCATTTTTAAAATATTATTCTGATTCCTCGTCCCTCTGCAATAAAACAGAGAAAAAGCAAGCATAGCCCATGGCCATAACAATTCCATTCTCTCCTTGTACATTCTGTATTGCTTTTTTGCACGTAATGGGAAAAGAAGTTATTTTGCTGTACTCATGTCTTCTTTGAAATGGGAAATATTTCATAAAACAGGAAAAATATAATGTCTGCTTTTCCCTGACCCTAACTAGCTGAAAGTCCTACCTGGCATTGACTCTTGTCCGTGCTGCTCAAATTTGAAACCTCTTTCTGTTTGCTTTGAGGAAAAACAAACCAATAAACCAGAGTCTGATATTTTTTTTTTTTATTTTTTTTTTTGTCTGTGTCTGGCCAATGTGGAAATGAGAGTGATTTTGTACAAACATTTATAAAGTAAGTAACAGTTGTGCAAGGGAAATATAATTGCACTGTAAAGTGAATATGGAAGAAACTTTGTATCTGGTTATAGAATGGGAGCATCATCCACTCTCACATACCTTCTCAGGAAAAATTTATAGGAAAGATTGACAAGAAAATAGTTTACATGATAATTTAAATATCTTAGATATTTTTATGCAACCAAGATTAGAAATTTCTGTGCAGTTTAAATTAATTGATCTTTAGTTGGCAAGTTTTGAATAACCTGGGTTTTGAGACCCACTGACTGATTGTAATCACAGCATTTAATATTTTCGATATTTTGTAGTTTAAGTTCTGTTGTAGCCTTTGTGGTGGTGAATAATGGAGAAGTCAGAGGAATGATGACAACTCTCCTATGGAAGAGAGGTGTTCTGTAGATTTTGTCTATAGCCCTGCCAAGAAAACTCCAGTGCTTTGCAAATGGTCTTTGTTTGGAAAGCTTCCTCTTCCCTCTGAGAAGAGACTTGGTTTCTAATGGACAACTGACCATAAGTGTTTCAATCATTGACCTTAAAGTATTAATGATATGACTGAATTTAACAGCATTTCGTGAGAAGAAATATTTTTTTCTATCCTTGTCTTCTCAAACCAGGGATGAATGGAATGTTAAGCAAGGTGCTTAACGAGGTTATTTTGAATCAAAGCATGTAGGATCAACAACACTGGCATTTCCAAGTTAAGATAACTGTGATTTCAAAATAGGACTTGTGTATTGTATCATCGTATAGCTAATAATTTTAAATAAAAGCAAATTCACTAAATAAAAATGTTTAGGGAAAATACAGCTTTGCTAGAGTCATAAGTCTGAGCTCCAAATGGGGAAAAATTATATAAACTTTTGGAGTCAAAATAGCAATTGGAATTTACATTAGCAGAGAGTGGGATCAAAGCTGACTTAAAGCATTGGATTGTACGTATTGTGGCCTCTGCAGTTACAGTCACCTGGAAGATACATTTGCTGTAGCAGCAACCCATGTACAACATGACTGCATCAATGACTACTGTTTCTTAAATAGACCTGAAATCATGATAGGAAAACCATTGACACCAAATCACAGTTACATTTAGAAAATGGCTCTGTTTTAGCTTGAAGCAATAATAAAAGCTTGCTTTGTTCAATTTGCTTCCCTAAACTTATATACCTTTACAATACCATAATGTCATTCTGATTTCTGCCACCAATCTAGTAAGACTGTCCTTCCAAGTAAGATTATCTGTATCAGACCTGGGATACTTTTTAATTAACAAATTAAATTAAAATCTGCACATTCCTATGCATCTTTCTTTGTTCTCTGTGAATCAACATGTTCTCCTCTGGACACCTCTGCAATAGTGAAAGTTTAGTCATCTGATTTGTTTATCTTTTTTGTCCAGAGATTTCCCCAAAAGAAATACATCAAGATAAATAATTTTGCAGTATTTAATTAGAGATGTTATTTGAAAAGATGCCCATTCTCACCCAGTTAGATATATAAAGGCAGATGCTTAATATATACTTTGTTCAAGAGTGAAAATTTTATCCTTTGTCTACTTTAGTGTCTAGAAGTTTCCAATTTATTTACATTACTGAGAAGCATTAATCAAACCACCAGTATCAGCTGAATCACTAAGTGGCAGCCTAACACTTAGAGTTCTTCTAAGCTAATGGCCTTGAGTAATCATTGCAAAATATTCTTGGCATATACATTTTAATTAGAACTGTGAACCATAAGACAGTTATGACTAGATAGAAGATTTATTTGAATTGGAATTTTGTTCTGAGATTTTTATTATGTGATGTAATGGCAATGATTACATATATATCAAGACTCCTTAACTTCTGGAGCAAATCTAAAAGGAGATATAGCTGAAATGAATAACAACTTACCTGGTTCCTTGAAAAGGATGGCAACTCTAGGCAATGCAGGCAGAGAGGGTTGGGAATTTCTAGGAAGCTGAAGCACTGAAACAGACTTAGTCAATTGAATGTCATTTATTTTATCTGAAGATCCTCATCTGAAAAGATGCTGTTCTAAATTGTAGCATTAGTCACTTACAGGATTTATTAATCTAATAAAATTATGGTGTTTTCCATTATCCTATCTGGCAATTGCCTAATCCCTGTGGAGTACAGCCATGGTTTGCTGGGGTGACTGTACAGAGCCACTCAGTTATAATGTCTTTCTGAGCTAAGGTTACAGTTGGACTTGTGGAAAATGACTCACTTTTCACTCACTTTTTTCACTCAGAATAAGAACTAAGTCCTCAGCTTTGTGTATTTAAAGGATATCTGAAGAGTTTATTTAGCAGGTACTTACTCAAGGGGCTGAAAGAACTTGATTTCAGGGCATCACAATGAAAATGCAAAACAAATCCTGCAGCCTTACTGTTTGGTGTTTTTCCTCAATTCAAAGCTGCCATTTTTATGATAGTCAAGGAGTAAAGTTAGTTCATACTTACCTTGTATAGAGGTTGTTAAATTTGTATTTCAATAACCAACTGTTGTAGCATACTGCAACAATTGGGAAGGCAACATTAAATCTAGTTTTGCGTAATAAGAATTTAAAGTTACTGTGAGACTTCACTGGAGGAACATGCTTTTGAAGTACAGAACTGAGAGTTTTGGGAGAAAGCCCACTTAATTCAACAGGAGAGGGAGAGACAAGTGTGAGCTATGCCCATATATTCCTTTCTCTGGTATGTTAGTATGTCCAGAATTTTGAAAGGATACAGAACTCCTATTGTTGTAAAAATGGAGCACAAATATTTGTTAAGCTTCATTTCTTTGATTGCATCTTGAACAAAATTAGGTGGAAGTGCTTAGTAGACACTCCAGAAAACAGAATTATACTTTCTGGTACATAAAAGCATTGACCGTGTCTAAAAAATAAGTTATGTTTGAGCTACAGCCAGTGACTGTATTATATCATCTCACAATGAAATTAAGGCAGGTTTGGGTTTGTACTTCTGTGCAGCAGAAACATCAGCCTGAGGTAGCATTGTTTAGATGCTTAAGAGGCAAGAGTGGTGGTGGTAGGGGAGAAGGAACCAGGGGATTATTTGTTTTGTAATTCAGAAGTCTGTGGTGTTTGCATGAAAGCACCATGTCAGTTCTTATAAATTAGATTTCAAAGCATCATTGCAGCTCAAATATAAAAATTAATCAGCTGTTATTACTTGTGAACAATTAAAGCATCATAAAAATGAAAACAAAAATGAAGGAAATATGCTTGTACATGTAATGTGAAGTACTTAATTTGGTTAGATAAATGCATTGTAGATTAAAACTATAAAAAACAGATCAAGTACACAGCAGAGATGTTTTTCTTTCATTTTCACAGTGATTTAATAGCATCTCTGAAGCATAACAAAGAACAGCATTTCTTGGTAATTTCTTACTGTCACTGGAAGGTGGGGGAAAGAAGGAATGTCAGGGAAAAACTGGGGAGATTTGCATTTATGATTACCTTAGTGCAATGTAGGATTGGACTATGCTGTGCTTTTTTTTAATGGCTCGTTGTATTCTTCCAGTTAGAACATTTCCAGGTATTGTTTTGAATCTGATCAGTGAAAAAGAATAGTGGTGTGATGGTGCTGTTAGTGGTTTCACTGAGGGTTTTCTAAACCTTTGTTTTCAGAACATTCCCAAAGGCCCCCATCCTGTGCTGTGGCTGTATTAGAGTTAACTTCTTTAGAAAATACACTATTTTAAGTTATATTATTGTGATTTAAGTAGGAATAATGCTGGAGGAAACTAAGTTCTATCAGTGTACTGCTTAAAAATATAGAAAATACTTTATGGTGCTTCAAGTTGTGATATTAGCTGCATCCTAAAGGGAATGAATTATATGGAATAATACACATACCTCCATGCTATATTCCACATGCCATCAGTGGGATTTCACTTTATTTTGCAAAGCTAAGCATGAAAAAAAAGTAAGCTGAAGAATAGGGAGGATAGGAAGCAGGGGTGATGAAAATGAAAGGACACTGCATCAGCACATTAGAATACATCCAGCATCGGTGCAGTTGGATCGAGACATAAATTTGCAATTATATTGCAGTAAAGTTAAGCTGTAAAGACAAAACAGTGTACCAAGCAACAGAGAATTGAGGGTGCTGCAAATATCATCCATACAATTATTATCCATACAATTATGAAACTGGAGATTGGCAAATATGACAAACTTTGTTCTAGCATGCTAAATGTGCCAGGTGCCTCCACAGGTAAGTAAAAACCTCCTCACTTTCTTGTCCAAGGTACAGTGCACTCCATTTGGGATAACTAATGGAAGAGCTAGAAAATAGCATTCCTGGGGCAGTGAAAAAGTACATGTGTTCAGAAGCAGGATTGCCTTATTAGTTTCTAAACCCTATGCTGTTGTAGTGGGAAAATATATGTATAAAAGTAACATTAAAATATATTTTACTTCACTATCAGATGGACTTGAGATGGATTAATGTAAATATGATATGTAATAAGTACTATTTGTAATTGTTTTCAAGTTCTTTACTCTTCTGTAGTGCTGCAGTTTAAAATATACACTGCCATTAAATTTCAGAGGATAAATACAAATCAGATTATTTTATTTAAGAAATCTTAAGTAGACTATTCATTATTTTCTTTCTATTCTCCCAGTAAATGACTTCTGTTCTGTAAAGCTGTCACCTAAAAACAGGAATGCATTTAAAGAACTTGTAATTCAGTCTGATTACTTTACAGGAATGAATCACAAAGCTGAGCCATAGTTCAGAAAGGAGTCATATCCCCATTCAGGTAGGGAATTTTGATATGAGCTTTAGCATGGCTTGTTTATTCTCATATTTAAAGTTGAAATGACTACAATTCCCTGGTTCAAAATAATATTTAATGGTTCCAGCTTTGTACTACCCACGTACTTATTCCTTAATTAATTTTTTATGATAGTACATATTAAAATACAGTAAATGTTTAAAATTCTGAGTTATTGAAAGTGAACTTGAATTTATAATGAATGCCTGATAGACTTCAGGGAAGCCATAATTTGAATGGCAATAGAACATGCTGACTTCACCTACAATAGATTATACTTGAAAAGGCAACAATTAAATATATATAATATGGTTTTGGTTACTATGGGAACAGACAAAGAAAGGTTTTTCAGCATTACAAACCAGTATCTGTATACAAGAGAAATTAAGTTCTGAGACAAAAAGACTATGAAAGGTTTCCAAGGAAAAGACTAAATAATATGAAATGTTTCAACCAAAAGCTTTTCAGTATCTCTTTACAATATGTCAGTGGTTTTGTGTTCCTTCTTCCTTCTTTCCCCTAAATTTTCTGTCACTAATTTTTGGAGCTAAGGATTTGGAGTTGTGCAGCAAAAAAAACCTTTGCGAAGTAGATTAATGAATGAAAGAGCAACATGGATATATTGTTTATTTCTGGGAGAGAAAAGAGATCTAAAAGAAAGAGAGATTCACAAGAGATCTAATTCTGTCTCATAAATCTTATTTGGATCAAGGTATCTATATTACAGCTTCACACATTTCTTGGCATGCTTTTCTCTTTATTCTCTGTACCTGAAAATAACAAATGCACCAGCTAGAGAGAGAACTAGTAGGGGAAATGGTCAGTTTTGTATTTCACTAAAGCTTGAGTGCTTTCAAATAACATTGCACAGTTATGTTATGGATATTATACTTAACGCTGGTCAACCAGGCATTAAACTTAGTATTTTTTATTATTTTTTTGTTCTTCACAATATCAACTGTCCTTCAGTTTTTATGTATGTTAAAAGACAAGATGATGGTATAACAGATGAATTGCTAACAGAACTGCAAGGAGTTTAGGGCTCAACATTATCTGTCTGGAATACTCCCTTTTTCCAACATTTAGCCTCCTAGTATGGCTGCCAGTCAGGGAGCAGGGCAGGGAGTGCAGGCACTGCTCAGCCTGGCTGTGCCACAGCCTGGAGGTGGCTTGGAGGAATGGGCAGCTTTTCCTGATGTACTTTTTCCAATAGGAGAATAGGTTTTGTGGCCCTGACAGAAAGCAAGGTCTGTTTTTCTTTCCTTGTTGACAGCTGCTTCAAAGATGACCTCAGAACATGCCAAAAAAGTAATAAAAGACAGACAAGAAGACTTGCTTCAGACAAGAAAAGATAATGAGTACCATTTTATATCTTGCTTTTCTCACTTGGTTTTAAGCAAGCTAGCTCAACCTTAGCCATGGCTAGGGATTCATAAATGGAGCTACAGGTACTCCAGGGCAGTCCAAATATCATAAAATTATTACTTTTTTTCAATGAAGTAATAGTGGCCCCACATCTTTTATTCTGTAGGTGGCATTGGCTTGATCTGCCCCACTCACCTGTTTTCTCAAACAACTGTTGCAATGCAAGTAAAGGGCAAAGCTGGTCTTTCAGAAACCTTACTTGCTTTCACTGCTTTTTCTACCAGTGGAGGAAGCATTCTTCTATGGAAAGTTCAGCTAGAGTAATTTTTATGGCACCAGATAATTAATTTTTTTTTTGGTTGGTTAGGGATTTTTTTTGTTTTTTCTTATCTTAAAAATAACTGTCTATGATTTTCTGACATGTGCTTGTGTAGTAATTGGTTACTTTTGTATGCTGCAATTTTCCTGAATTAGGTGAAGAAAGCAATTTTCCTTAATTTGGAACAAATTTCCTCAGACATCGAGCACTTTGTAATATATTTTCCAAATATATTTTTCTTATTATATATAATGAAATAAAGTCATTAATAAATAGTCAAAACTATCAGCAGAAATTATAAATGAGTTTACTCAATAATACATCATCCTTCCCTGTGATCATCATCAACAGTTTTCTTTACACCAGAATAAAGCCCGAATAATGGCACGGGCTTAGGAAACTCCTGATGCTGCAGGAAGAATTTCATCTCCTTGTTTGCTGCGTTTTCACTGGGGAGAATGGGGAACAATATTTCACGTGAAATGGGATGCTTGTACCATCTGCATTGGATTCCCATGTACCTTGCCTATAAATCAGGCTGTCTAAGGAAGTTCTGTTGCTTTTCCTCAGAGATGTCTTGTCTTGCAGCAGTGAAGCTGCAGAGATATTGCTTGAAGAATTAATGTATGCAACTATGTCTGTAGGTGTCAGCAGTTCAATACAGTGCCATGACAAAACCTAAAATAGCTTCTGAGCAACCTTCTTGAACCTCAGAAACAGTAGTTAACTTAGTATTTTCTTGTTCGCTTGTTAATTTAACTTAGAAATTGAGTATTTTAGCTCGAATGGAATGCTACTTGATTTGATGGAAGTATGTCTGCATATCACTGCTGGCATAAGTAAATGGTTACATAATGCCAGCTAACCACCTGAATATTATAGCATATTATTTTTAACAATTTTTTGTTGTTGATACAGTTGATCCAGATGCTTTTTATCAAGTATGATCTAGATTTTTTCCTATTTTACATCATAGCTCTCTTCCTTTAGATCCTTCATATGCTGGCAAAGAACTTCATGGCTTAAATCTATTTATTGAGTAATGTACCATGTAATGCTCTTCATTGCTGACAGTAAACAGAAGAAGCCATGCTAATCTTTTTACAATCATCATGTTTTTTGTTACTAGAGGGTTAGCTGCAGACCATTTTGATAGAGCTACAATGTTTTGTGAGGCACCTAATCTCAAATCTCTACTTGCTTACATATGTACAGGCATATGTACTTTGTGGTCAGAACTGCTGCTGAAAAAATGCACTTCAGTCCTGCCTGTCCTATGAATGCTGATGAGCAGAAAGCAAGTTTGCTGTCTTGCCATCAACTCAGGTTTCTTGGGGTTATGAATCCCATTGTATATTAATGACACAGGGATAAACTTGTTCATTCAAGCACACCTATGAAAAATTCATGTCTGTTCTAAAGATCTGTCACCATGGATGCATACTAGTGGCTATGTGAGCACATCACATCACATATTAGTCAAAGACTTTATGTTTTTAGATGTTGGGTCACAGTTAGGCTTTATCCATCTGCCTAAGCAAAAATAAAGAAAAACTTCGGGTCAGTCAAAATGTGTAGAGAAACTGATTAAATGTCATGCCTATCCTGAGGCTGCTACTCCTCCAGGTAGCAATGAACTAAGGTAGTTAAAAGGAGTGACTTTAAATGATGAGTTATATAGGTAGATAAGTAAAAAAGTGGCAGCTGTTATACGGTTTTTGAAAGATTACAATCTCCCTTCATATTTCTTACATTAATGCGCATATAGTGGCACAGCAGTTCCACAGTTGAGATTCACTTTATGGACTTTAATTTCCTGACTTTAAGAGGTACGTAATGAGAAAATGCTGGATGCTGCATTATGCTGACTCGTTTTGCACAGAAATGTGTACTTCATAAGAGCAGTGCTGAGGCTCTGACTTCCAAAAAGTGGAACACGTATTCTTATACATATTTTTTGTGCTTGTAAAATGGGGACCATTAGCATCTGTGAACCGTATGTTTAGAAGTCAAGTTGCCATTGATTGTTGACTCCCATCTTGGACACTTATTTATTTATTTATTCTAAAATACAATGGAAATGCAGATTAGAACATTACAAAGTCAACGAAGTTCATGGGAGCCACTTGGATTCATGTACCTTTGATACATTTGCCACTGAAAAATGAGGAAAAAATAGATTGAAAAAAAGATTTAAAAGTTATCTCCTGTATTATTTCCATGTTTGAAAGTCACAGGTTTTAATGTATTGAGTTTTGTGGAACTCACCATATATTCTACTTTATCTGAAATCTAAACCCCTCATAATTAAACATCATAATAATATATTTTAAAAATTCAAGTACAATGCTATGAAGATCTGCATACTTATTCAAATTTAAGCAAATTACTAGTTCATTGAAATTTAAGCCTATGCTTAAGTCTTTGGTGAAGCTTGTATTGTTTTCTCCATTGTTCTTTCATTCACTAAAGCAAACTCAGATGACACATGTTTATAAAATGTAATTTTTGCATAGCAATATTTAAGGAATTTTAGGAAATTAAGTAGTGAAAACTGAAAGGAAAAAATAAACAGAGATAATAGAATTCTTTCTTCCAACAGAACTAGTCAGAAATTTTCAGCTGTTCCATGGGAAGATACAAGGGACAAAGCTGTAATGAAAGCAGGTGACAGAGGTGTTCTTGTAAAGAGTGAGCTCTTTTTAAATTTTGAATAATTTAAACTCTTTCTTTTGAGGGAAAGACTGGAGAGCAAAGAAATCTACTGTACAGTTTTAACAGTTAAAAGATTTAGTCGTCTCTTACCTTTCCTGTCCTTCGTTTCATGTACGTTTAAAATTCACTTTGCATGTTAAGGGTACTTAGAAATCTATTTGTTACCCATAGGGATTTGTCTAGGAAAGACTGAAGTATTTCAGGGTAATGGTGTTCTAAGTAACTATTAGTTATTACATACTTAAGATCTTACTTATTCCGGATTAAGGATGCTTAATTGGGATCTTAACCACTTCTGATAGATAAAGATTCCAGATCACATTTTTAAAAAGAAGGTTTTCCTGATATTCTAAGTGAATGAGGAAGGAGCTCTACACCTTGTAAAGATGCTTTCCCAGGCAACTGTCACCTTTTGCAGGCTCCAAACCTTGTTCATTACACTTTGGCACTGCACTGAAACCTTCCAGCAATGATGGAGGTTTAACTTGTAGTGCCAAGGTGTAACAGAGCTTTTAGGCAAAGATTTGTACATGCTTGCAGTTTCCTCAAACTGGAAATTGAAAACTGTCAGTGGTGTTCTGAGTTTGTGCAGTGTCTGCTTATGCCATAGTTATTCTCAGATATGGATGATAAAAAGTAAAGCTCATCCCTTCCTTATTGTGCCATCTCTTTCATCCCACCATGAAAATAGGATTCAGCCACCCATCTACTTGCTTCAGCATCACTTGGGAGCAGTAACCTAAAGCAGACAACTGAGGGACAGGAGTGAATTCCTGGACAAAGAGAATGAAACAGAAACTTGCTGAGGCATAGCTGCTGTCAGTACAATAAAAGGGCTTTTTTTTAGTCACAAATCAGCTTCAGAAGCTTTTTCCCTCACAATCCTAATCCCTAGCCAAATGCTATGTATCTGATTTATACCTTTGATGTTCAAGGAGATGCTTTGGTGAGGACACGGTAAAAGATGTGGTTAAGTCTTGATTAAATTGTTTCCAAGCCACAAGGTGAACCACAAGTTGTTGTTGACAGTATTTACTGTTCTATCATGGCTTTTGAGGTGCTGAAAACTAATGTAGAAAACTTAGCTCACAACAGTCGATGTTTATTAAGAAGTGGGATTTTCATAGGAACCCATCCCTTCAAAGTCAGGACCCCTGAATAACAGAACAGAATAACCAGTAGAGACCACTGCTTTTCACATCTTTTCTTTGTATTTTCTCTGTAAAACAAATAATTTTGTGACAATCATTAAATAAATCAACTCATTAGGAAAGACTATTAAATCTCAACTATGAATAAATTTCAATGAACATGAAAACAGATTTGAACTCATTAGGAATTTTGGTATACAGGCTGAAAACAGGTGAGGACATTTTAAAGAAAAATCAGTGAAAGTAGATTCATTATCTAGCTGCTGAATCTCCTTATTTCTCCTTTTCTACCTGTTGTATTCTGGATTAAACAATTTTGTTGATTCTGCATGAACTGATGATACCACAGCTGTCCAGAACAGTGTTTGTTTTATCTGATTCCTTTGTGCTACTCTTTGGAAGAGAACTGCAGATGTGTTGAGTAATAAAATTTCATACAGTGGAAACTCAACAGTTGAAAGTCTATTTGCTATTACAGTGGAAACATTCACTTGTTCTATTAAAAAAAAAAATTGCTACTATTGACAATTTAGGGGTAAAACTTCTAAGAGATCAAATTCTTCACTTTTAAATATTGTATTGCATCAAAATCCTAAAGTGTATTTTAGTCACTTTAGATCAAAATCTTCTCTGAAATACAGTTTTCTTATTGACTGCAAATTAAATTCACCTCTACCTTATACAGACTTGAGCTCTTGGTCACTGTTTTGTTCTTTGATTAAAAGGAAATTGTTCAATTGGAGCTGAAATCAATGTCTCAGCTGAATGGGAGTTACCCATGCATACCTGCAGACAGAGCACAAACCATTTATGTTTAATTAAATGTAGTGGTCTGTGAAAGAGTGATCTAATCTCCATTTATAACAATGCAGGAATGAGCAAATCTAGTTAAGCAGCAGAATAGCTGTACCATGGGGGATCTTAGGAGCCAAAGTTATTGTTAGATATCTAACACTAGAGCTTCATCTACACTGGGAATAAATTGTATCAGTGAGTTTAACCAATGCTGACCTGAAGTTTCCCATACTATTGAATTTTAAAAATTAACAGAAATATGTTGTGAGAAAGCATGGTTCTGTAAAAAAAGCATCAGCCAAAGATGAAATGCCTTTGTATTAACTCAGTTTTGAGATGAGCATTTTAAAATAGACTAGTTATTGCTAGGGTTTTAAAAGCCCAATATCTTCTTTTAATATGTATTTTACTTTGTGTTGAGACCTTCTTGGAAACTCCTTGATTGTATATAAATCTGACAAAAGTATGATGTATGCACTGTTTTTCTTAAGGCCAAAAGAAGGAGTGTAAAGACATCTTTTGTCTTAAAATTTTAGTCATATGTTTAACCCAAATAATGTAGTCTTTTCCATGTGGTTTTCGTGGTTCAGAGATGATTTTTTTGGAATAAAATCCAAATCCTATTCTGAAATCTCGTGGTCTGTATTTGTCATACCATAAGAACCCAACCTATGGAAATATAGCTCAGAGAATATGGAGACTAATCTGTACCCTTAATATTCCTCTAGGGATAATTCTTCTAGGTTTCCTCTAAGAAACCTTCCATGGCATCCTATTAAACAGAAAGAAAACATGAAGTTTTTATTGGTCAAACCTAACTTAGCGGTGTTAAACACACTTTTTGTGAAGTTGCTAGGAAGCCACAGTCTTTGTCTTAATATTTCCTGTTCTTCATCTGTATGCCATGACAATGCACAGGCAAAACCAAAAAACAGTCCCAACAGAGATGGCTTCTTACTAGGCTGGAGACTCCCCCTCTAGCTGTTAGACCATCAGTCACTTGATTTGCTGAACTCCCTAGTGCATTTGATTCACTCAAATAACTGTAGAAATATCATTGTAATAAAGTATTGGGATTTCTCAGGCCTCTGATTAGTCTGGGTTTTGTTTTTGTTGTTGTGGTTTTGGGTTGTGTTTTTGGGTTGTTTTTTTATTTTATTTTATTTATTTTTATTTTTTATTTTGTCTTTTTTTCATCTTCCTCTGGAGTTTATTTCCCTTTAGTCTGTATTTCCATTTTAAAAATACTGGTGGTACAGGGGCTAGAGCTGTTGCATTGTCTTTGCCATGTTTTTTGAAGGGTGGCATCTATCACTTTTACTAATTGTTCTTCTGTATTGGTTCATTTCTAACAACCTATCCAAAACTCCAGTTGATGTCCAGTGTGTTTGTCAGTAGTTGCAAAAGTAGAATTTCTTAAAACAAGTATACAAGTATATAATTTCATTTATAGAATTGAAATAAGATTGGGACAAAGATAAGATAACAGAATATTGATTGTATAGATTGTTGATTTTAATACTTTGGGTTAGTGATGGTATTTTTTGGAGGGTTTTTTGGTAACCCATTGTCACTGGCAACCTAGATATGAATGACTTTGTTTAGGTTTGTTTGGGTTGGATTTACGTGGGTTTTTGTGTTTGTTTTGCTTTGTTTTGTTGTTTTGGTTTTGGGGGTTTTTTTGTTTGTTTTTTGGTGTTGTTTGTTTGTTTTTAATCCAGAAATCATGAGATAATATCTGAAGCAATGTGATTGTGTTAAGATCATTTTTCAGTTTATTCCAGTGAACTCATGCTGCTCAAAGCCTAACAATATTTCACTGAATCTCAATTTTCTCAGTGTTGCGAGCATTTTACGATAAACTTATTAAAGAAAAAATGTTGCTTGGATCATATGAACATGCAATAAAAAACTTGTGGTAAAATGTTTTCTTTGAAAGATTATAATATTGTTCATATGTACTAGTGTGCAATATCTGAGCAGCAGAGAAGTGATTTGCTGACGCAGAAAAATATAAAAAAACCTTATTGGTGGAAAAACATGAGGATCTGTGCATTTGCTCTGTTTCTCAGTCCATCAGAAGAATTTTGATTGAAGAGTTTTGTGGAAAACCAACATTTTCTTTTCAGTCACTTGAAATACAGCTGAAACAATTCACTGTATAGCATAATGTAGCTCCAGAGAAAAATCTTGCCCTTTTTTCAGAATGATTTGATATTTCTGTACAGGGCAATACATGTTTAGGACATTCAAAGGGGGTTGGTCTTTCTTCCCAGGCAACTATCAGCAAGACAAGAGGGCATGGACTCAAGTTGTGCCAGGGGAGGTTTAGGTTGGATATTAGAAAGAATTTCTTCACGGAGAGGGTGATCAGACATTGGAATGGGCTGCCCAGGGAAGTAGTGGATTCTCCGTCCCTGGAGATATTTAAAAAGAGACTGGATGTGGCACTCAGTGCCATGGGCTGGGAACCACAGCGGTAGTGGATCAAGGGTTGGACTTGATGATCTCTGAGGTCCCTTCCAACCCAGCCAATTCTATGATTCCATGAAAGCCAAAGTGGTGATGAACAGTGTGAATAACAGCTAATGTAAAATTAATGTTTCCAGTTTATATATCTTGGGCTTAGAAGTTATGTGTGTATGATGAGAAGATACATCATGTGAAGGAGAACTTCTGCTTTTTTAGATTTCTGGCACACATATTCCTGTGCAGATAAAACTCCTTGGTGTGAATTCGGCTTTTATTCAGACCCAAGCAATGCAGCTGAAACTGTTGAAGATTCACCTCTTTTTTTCCTCTTCCAGAAGTACTGTAAAAAAATCATCTCCTGTGCAATTATCATAATTTCCTAAAAGATCGTAAGCTCATTGATAAATTTGACCTGTGAGAATATCAACAAAGATTAAGATCAGGCAAGAAAAATAAAACATTACTTTTTCACTGTCAAATATGTGATTGGGCAAAAAGCTTCATTTTGTTATTGAAATGTTTTATTGCTATTAAATTTCTATTTGTATCATATCTTATACTGCAGTAATATGTTGCCTCAGTATATCTGCATTACTGCAAAGTTCTATAAATAAAAAAATATGGTATTGCCAGCCAATTTAATAGTACTTTAATGAACAGTAGTGCACATTACCATGTACAATTGATATCACTTGCTATAGTCAGGAAAAAGTGAATGAAAATCCAAAGTTTTTTCATAAAATATATCCTGAGCCTCTGATACCTACTTCTAACATGTTTATTTTCATCCTGTCTTCTTACTGCAAGTACATAACTGGATCTTTATTTTCATATAGCAAAAACTTACTGAGGATAAGATTTAGGTTGTTTTGGTATTGGCTAGTTTTCCATACCTCTTTTGATCACATGGGACCTGGTTCCTCTTCCCAGACCAGTTTTTTTGAAGTTATGACAACTTAAGATGCAAGGTTTTTACCTTTATGGCTGTCCTAAACCCCAGTTTTGCCACCAGATTGGATTGCATATCACAAAGTAGTTTGTGTAAAGTCCTTGCTCACACCTCTGCCTACTCACATCTATAGTACTTATCTGTCACTGCCACCCACCAACTTTTCACATTTAAAACCCAGGTTTAGAGGCATGTCAGTCTTGGGTGCTAAAAACCCATATATAGTTACTTAAATGCCCATTTGTCCAGCCCTGCCTCTCAGTTCCTCCTCCTCTGATAAGGACATGCTGTTAATAATCAAGATTGTGTGAAATTTATTTACAAACATACTTTCTAAACACAGTTTACATATTGAGGAAGCTAATTTATGAGTCTGCAAAAAGTGTACCACGGCTTGTGCATCTGTCCAGAATTTCTTGGTTGATGTTTTTTCCTTTGAAGGCATCACATGTTTCAGAAAGTCAGATCTTTTTAGCAGAACCAATGAGACAACATGATATTCTCTGTGTTAGCAGTTAATCTTGATCTGTTAATCTTAGTGTAGGTATTCCCAGAAGGGAATAAGGTAAATTTAGGTCACACAGGTCATCTTCACATGGCAGCGCATAGAGTGGGATAACGGGTTGGAAGTGAAGCACACATGGAACCCTTGCTGTGAAGTTACTCCAGCTGTTTTTAAGTTTGCAGCGGGGACTCTAGTGGTTATAAGGCTTGTAATGAGAATTTTTTACCATTGAGCTGATATTTATTAGACAGTGATATTTATAATTTGTAAGGGTAATTAAATTTAATCTGAATTTAGAGATTTATATTGTCACAATTTAAAAAGGTATCTTGCTTGAATATTGATATACTGGCTTTCATATTTCAAAATACTCTCTATGACAGCATAAACTCTTTTCCCTCTACTATAATCTCATTTCATGATGGGGGTCAGATGGAGATCTACATTCCTCGCCAAATGAAAGGATGTATTCCCAAAGGAGCCTAGAAAATTAAGTATCCTGGACAGCAACCATCCATATGGGGTATGGAAGCTAAATTTGTAGCAGATGTTGAAGGATGTAGATGCTATGGACAAGTGGATAAGAGCAGTTGCAATAGCTGGGTTGTGATGATGGAGGGACAGCACAGCAGCGCTTTGTAATACAGCCAGCATGCTGGCAGAGCTGTAGAATCAGTCTTGATACTCTGCAAATCCTAAATCTGTTGGCTTGGACATGCTGTTATTTTTGAGTAATCATTTTTGTTAAAAAAATTTCAAAATACACAAAAGAATATGTTGTACAGGTGGAGTAGTATTTCAGGAAAGACAAATACTTTTGGAGTCAACCATTGATGCCACTTCTTTCCCCCAAATAAAAGAAAGTATTTTGTCTGTACCATTATGGAATAGTTTTTTTCTAAGCTTTGCCTGGAAGAATTAATGCTCCACATCTGCAGTAATGTCAGACTTCTGTGGTTTATTAATCTCACAGTAGGCTGAAATTTAAACAGTTTTCTAATGGTACTCTCCTTTGTCTTGCCATGTAGTTCTTAATAGCAAAGAAGAAAGCTACAAGCTTCAGTGCTGGAGAAGAAAGGAATACTGAAGGCCTCTGCAATTTTTTTTTTTAAAGTAGGTTTTTCTGTTTTATGAGCCTGACAAAAGAAAGAAACAAAAAACACCTCAAGAACTGGAGAAGGCCCATGGGTCAGCAGTGCTTTCATTTTTATTAATATTTACTACAAATACTTCTTTAAGTTACGTGCAGTCAACAACTGGTGGGACAGATTTGGAGTAAGAGGTAGCCTGCTTTATGTGGCTTTTATAAACACCCCTTTTCCACCTCTTGACATGGCACTATGTACTGTTTTATAAGGCACTTTAAGTCACAAAACACCGGTTTTGTGTCTGAGGTGCTGGCTGGGATTCTTCTTGCTCCTCTCCACATGTCCCTTCATGGCACTGGCTGTATATTAGCAATGTGGTTAAATTTGCCTTACCTCTACATCTAAACTACACCTGTGAAATACAAGTAAGAATGCTGAAAACCCACAACACTCTCAAATAAGGGGAAAAGATTTTGTTAGTAGGGACTTGTTTACTTATCTGGGAAAAAGAAGGTGTAAACTAGCTAACTTCATGTTTTCTGCATGAATTAATGAATAGCCATTAGAGCAGCTGGGGCTCTACAGAAAATACTGACACCTTTTCACTGTACTCTCAAGTATGTTTGTATGTATTGCTTTAAACTATTCAATATTCACATTCAAACTTTTATGCCAGGTATGGCACAGAGATTATATGCTGAGGGATGGAATTTGGAACATTGGTTCAGTCTCACTAGAATGAATGTGTTACTTAAATCCTGCAAAAAGGAATTTCCAGTCTGCTCCAGTGCTGCTTTTGTGGGCCCTGTTTCTGGAGTACACAGTGATCATGCAGAAAGTATTTTTATTAATGATGAGATAACATGTTAAGATTTAGGAATCTGTCTCTCCTGTTTCCAAGGTTATTTGTTTTTAAATCAAAGAACTAATGTTTTAGTTTAATGTGCTGCATTCATTTAATTGCAAAGAGAAAAGTCATAGTCTGAGGTCTGACTGAAGACAGAGTCAAAAAGCTAGGTCAGTTTCTGGCTTCCAGAGTGCTGGATAAGATAGATTTTGACCATACTTGAGGAAAATAAATGGAAGTGTCACACCTGTCATGTCTGCCATGACCTTTCTTATTGGCTCCTTTGATAGGAAAGGCTGGGAAATCTTTTGGGTTTTTTTGAGAATTTATAGAGTGAAATTACCTCTTTTATTGCCTTTTCTCTATAGAAGTGTGATGGGTATTTTTTTAATTAAAGGCCCGTAGATATTGCTCAGTGCAAAGGCTTATGTGTTCTTGAAAATGTCTTCCATCAGAGAAACTGGTGATAAAAGTGAGGGACTCTCATTAAACCAACAGTTTGCAGTTGCACACACACAAAAAGTTCTTCTTAATTGCTTCCCTGCATGTGGGCAACAGCTTAAAAAGAAGCAAACTATAAAAGATTAGAAGAACGAAATGCCATATTCAAAAGATGAGAGAGATGATCTAAACGTTAAAAAAAAAATGAGGTAAGCTTGAAATCTCTGTTTCCCCCAAGTTAAGTAGGAAAATTTTGAAGATGACAGAAATACTTCATTACGTTTCATCTTTTTTGTAACATATTTTGAAATTTGGAATGAGTGCATTGCCAAGTCATGTTTTGTAGGACTGTATAAATTGTGTTGTAAAGCACAACATAAACAAGATTTTATTCTTTTTGCCATAATGACTAAAGATACTGTCCCGTTTGACTTTAATAATTCTGATTGGATGTGTACAGGTGTGGTTCTGCTACTTAGTTCTGATATCTTAAGGCCTCAGTCATGAAGCATTTGAATGAGGTGTAGAATCATGATTTTGTTCATTTGTGGCCATTAAGGATCCCATGGTGCTTTTGAGGAAAAACCCTTTTGTCTTGGCCAAATTAATTTTTTGTTAGTTCCACAGTGACTACCTTATTCTCCATTTGATTAAATGTGACATTCCTTGTTTCCCAGATGGAATCCCTGATATGAGCTGAGTTGATGTTGCTTATTCCATAAGTTTCAGGCTACAGAAGACTGCAGTTCAGCAATGAGCCCAACACTCTTCATGTTTGCTATTCAGTTTGGAAGTTCTGGGTTTCTTTAGAAAACTGTTTTTGATAGATAAAGAATACAATTTCAACACCAACACAAGCAGCCTGAATTCACGTATATTGAACAAATGTTTGTCCTGTTTTAATTAAAAATTGGATACTCTGACATGGTGACCATGTTTCTTACAATGGGCATACACTGCTCAGATTGTCTGTTAATGTGTGCAATAATCTCAGTCCAGAAGCTCTGAAAAGAGCTTTCCAAATGCAAAAATTTGCTGGAAATTTCTTCACTAATGGTTCAAAACCAATATTTGGGTGGTTTTAGGTTTTTTGGGTTGTTTGTTTTTTGTTTTTTTTTAACACAAAAGTACAGATTTCTTATGAGACCAATAGCAGTGTTTATGCATGTGCACACTCAGTATAAAGAGACTTTCACACATTGATGTGCTATATCTATAGTAACAGGAATCACTCCTTGTGTTTCTGTTATAACAAGAACTCCCCTGATTTCAGAATACTAAAAAAAATCTCAAGTTTTTAATTTTGACGTTCTCTTTGTAACATTGTCTGCTTAATTTTCCTTTGTGTTATTTGAAAGGGAGGAACGTGACTGGCATACAGATTATCGACTTTTCAGCTCATTTCCAGCAAATTTCTTCCTTCCTGAGGAGATGCCAAATTATTCAACAGCAGAGTGAAACATTTCCCTTACAGTTTCAAAATCACAGTTTGTGTCAGATGGACTTTGCTTATATTAACATTTAGCAAAGAGTGTCTGTACTATTGCTCTGTATTTTTAAGAATGTTTTTGCTCTACCTCTTAAAAATTTTACATCTTTGGAGTAACTGTATGTATGGGTTGTATGTATGTATGTGAATGGGTTTTGGTATGGAGTGAGAATTCTTTTTCTTGATAGATCACTGACATGAATAGGTTCAAACAGCCCCATATTTACAGGTTACTTAGAAAGCCCCTAAAAAACATCAGTTGATAACCTTTTCTAGTTGATAGATATGATTTTACAATGCATGGTATGTATTTGGGTGCATGTAGGAATACCTGCATTACTATTGCATGTTAAAATTTCTGTGGAGTGCATTATACTTAATTTTGTGTCCATCTTTGTAAATTTGTGGGTAATGATGGATCTGCTTATTTTCAAGCAGCTGGGAGACAACAGTTCTGTTAATTTGACCTTGACAGGAAGGGCCTGAACTCCATCTCCCAGCCTGTGTCTATGCAATGGGGAGGGAGAAATGGAATCTTGGCCAAATCTCCCTTGGCCTTTGAGACTGGAAGCTGAAGGCTGGGATCTCCTCTGTCAGTTTCCAACTATTGCCTTGCTTTGCTTTCCATGGAGATCAAGGTACAGGGAGTACACAGGGTAGCTGACAGCTAGGAACAAAAAATTTAAACTAAGGGCAGTTTTGCCAAATAATATTGAATTCTAGCAGAACATAAAATATTCTTTACTCTTTTGTGGTTGCACAAGCAGGTTTAAGGATGCGGATGAGTGATTTGATAACTTGAGAATGCCACCTTCATCTGACTTGGGATGAAGTGAAATGGTTGACAAAATGTTAGGAGGAAAAGGGCTTGTCTTATCATGAAGTGAACATTTTTGAGGACAGTTATTCTGTTTAATTTAGGACACCTCAGGTCTTCAAGCAAAATATTCAGAATCCCCTCCTTGTCAATAGCATTTGTTTTGTTTTTTAAATCAAGATTATTAGCATATTTTGTCAGTACTGCTTGCTTACAGACACCGTGCTTTACTTAAAAAGATTTTAACAGAACAGCAAAAGTCTTACATTTAGTTTTATTGTTCCATGAAACTCTTCGCTTTTTTTTTTTTTTTTTTCCCCCATCATTTGGACCTTTTGCATTTGTCTTAAGCAAAAATAATTGCAAGTCTTCTGAAATGAGTTACATGAAGATATCATTATTATTTCATTTAGATGTTTGAAGCCAGATTTGAGATGTTGTTTGAGGTGCTGACATGAGCACTTCCAGTGAGCTGCAACAGCTGTTGTGCAGTTACTGCTCCTTAGCTAATGCTTTGAAACCAGCAGATTATTTATATTTCATTAACATTTAATTAGCCTACAGTACCTATGCCTTAGTAAAGACAGATGGATACAGTCAACTTCAGGAGTAGCCAGCTTTTTAAAATTTGTTATTTTAAATCTATTTTGCTGTCCTTCTTCTTGTCTTCTTTTTAATAATCTGATTTTATGTTTGATTTCATTTTACTTGGGTCAGTCTTTGGATACTTAAACTTGAAGAGGGAAGTAAGCCTCATCATGGCATTAGAAAGCACAGAATGCAGCAATTATGTGTTATTTAACAGGTTGTCTCTAAAAGACCTTTTCCAACAGATTATGATATGGAAATGTGCTAAATCATTTGAAATGACAAGAAATGCAAAGACAGAGAATGGTTTGTTTCAAATGTCAAGTTATCCTTGAAGTACTAGAAAGCAAATCTGACCCAAGTCTCTGTTTAAAAGACCATTTAATTATATTTATAATCCTTTGATGGCATAAGAAGCCTTTATGCTTTTCGGAGAGAGATTAAAAAATTTTATTCTTGATAACATGAAATTGATGCTATATAAAATAATATGGACCCTCTGTTTCTTATGGTACTATATTAAAATACAGGAAATTTCTACAGCATCAAATACAGAAATCTTGAAATATTTTCTAGCTTTAGGGGGAAAGGAATGAAAAGGAAATACTGAAAGATTAGAAAAAACTGGTTATTGCTCTGAAAAGCAGCAATAAGTTTAATCTGAGCCTCTTAGTTAATTTTTCTCTGGAAAAGTAATATGGCACACTTCCTTTTTGTACATCTCAGGAATTTAATAAATATCCAGAAAAATGAAAGAACGGGAGATACAAATAGTTTTGCTGACATCCATACAGTTCTGACCTTTTTCCTTACATCCTTCATTCTCTGAGGACATTCTAGTTTAACTCTGCATTTTATTTCCTGTTTAGAAAAATTATTGTGACTGTTGGATATAATTGACTAGAAAGAACAGAATCTTTGCTGATGAAATCTAGAAAAAAATACAAAGCACTGTTCCTCAGCTTACCAGGAAAATATTTCATAAATGTACATGGGTATAATGTATACACATATTTCAATCACTTATTGTTCAGGTCAGTGAAGTCAATTAAGTGTAGTGGGAATCATACTCATTACCCCAAATGCCTGAATTCTAAATCTGAATGGTTTTACAAGGACAATGATAAAGAAGAGATGTGGTAACATTTGGGTTTAATTTTCATGCCCTAGCTCAAGTTTATATTGATGCCATCAATAAAAAATACCAATAAATTCTACATGCTGAAAGATTGCCTCATCAAATACGGTCTGTGGTATCTACTTGGTTAAACTGGTGACTGGTGACTCCTTTGTGATGGAAACCTATCTTTTAAAAAAACACAATAAGTCAAGTCAATACATCTTCCTCAGCATCATGGGGCCAACAAGAACACTGACACTATCCCAGGAAAGAAGATAATTTGTCAAAGGGAGAAGTTTTGTAAAAACTCCATGTCCTGTAAAGTTAAGGGCTGCTGGAAGGACAAAAAGTGGTTTAAGCAAGGAAAGGTTGGAAAGACATATGTTGCCCTTACCTCTGCCTGTTGGGATCTGTCAGTCAGTTCGTTTAACATTATTCTTTCATGACTGAAATGGTTCACTAGGGAAGTCAGTAGTGAAAATGTCCTCATAAACCCATAGTTTGCCTGGCTGCCCTCTGCCATACATCACCTCCTGGCTGTAAGAAGGGAATGTATATTTGAAGTGGAGGAAGATGTCACAGGAAAAGCTGGTTTGTAAACCTACATCAGGTCTAGTGAATTACTGGGAATTAAAGTGTACACCGAAACCAGTAGTCCTTCATTTTCAAATTCAAGTGTTTTCATGTGTCATATGTGGGGAAAAAAAAAAAAAAGATCTGAAAAACAGTTACCATGAAACAGGCACTTGAACTACACCAGGACTCCTACCTGGAACATCACAGGGTGTCACTGGTGTTTGTGTCTGCCACTGCTGCACTGAACTCTTCTCATTTCTAAGTATAAAGCCAGATACAAAAACCTGTGTTTTGGGAGGGTAAGTATTTTCATTCAGAGAGTTCCACAGAACAAACATATTATTCAAGACAAGTTGAAAGTAACATTCATGGTTGAAACGTTCTATTTTCATCCCTCAAAAAAAAGGAGGAAATTAAGACTAATGTATCTTGGATTAGCTTTTCTGTTCTCTTTAGTGTGCATTTTTAAAAAAGCATGAGCTGTATTTCTGTCTATGATTCTTAGCGTTATTCTTCTATCTACTAAAATATCATTATGCAAACTGATGACTGCATACCCCTGGGGATATTGACACATAAAAATTCTAGTTTTGTGAAATTAATCTCTGTAAAATTGGATAGTAAACATAAGCAATACAGCTCTCGAAGAAAATCTGTTCACTTTAGCAATTACATATGCCATTTCAGTGCTTCCAAAAGAGGGTTGCAGCCCAAAGGTATTATTTATATGTAGAAATATATCACCTCCTCTGTTTAAAACTCTTGTCTAACACAATATTTGTGCATATTCCTTTTTGGTAACCACAATTTGAAGGGTCTGTTCTTTCAATTTGCAATTTTAAGTTCTGAATTTAACTTGGTTTTCACAGCTTTACTTTGAAACATTTTTAAAATAAGAAATAATCTTATTTTGTGGATGAAAAATATATCAACTTCTACACTACCACTTACTGCCATCTGCCTGATAGGATGTGAAAATGTAGAAGTGAAAGTATACTAGTGAGCAGGACTTAATCTTTTACATTCAAATCTTACATACTCTACCTTATTTTTACCCTAAATTTAAGTTTTAATTCTGCCATTTGCACATTAGTCTGCTAAGCTAATAGTGTTGTGATGTTAGATATGAATGTGTGCATCTTCGTGTCGCTGACAGAATCTGTGTTTTCAGGTGCTCAGAATAAATGGTGTTCAGATGAACTATGTGGTGTTACAAATGATGAAGAAGGATATTCCCCTTTGAATTCTAATTCCAATAAAATTATAAGTGACTGATTTTGTGATTCTGCTTTTTAAAAAATCTGAAAGCAGCCTGATAATAAGCATTAGTTCCGAACTAAACTTTTTTGTGCTGGATTTCAATGGGGAGAAGAAACTATCAAGCTGTTTGTAACTTTTCAAAAATTTTTTGAGAGAATACGTGTCACAACAAAGTGGTGTCATTGTTTGGACATGAACTAAAACGTGAAAGCACAATGCCTTAGAAACAACTACAAAAATTTATACAACTCTTTTTAAAAATTAAAGCACACTTTTTTCATCCGTTCCTTTATCATTGTATTAAATCTCCTTTCTGACAGCTAAAAGGAAATTACTGTGATTTAGGGAGTGAAGCTTTATCAGCAGTTGACAGGTAGAAAAAAATGATAAGGCCATACAAACAGTTATTTATAATAGCATTTAGCTGGAAAGTAGCAATTGCTCAGCGTTTGATTTATGTGATTTTCCAGGGCAGCAGAAATACCTTCTTCAGACCATCAGGCACTTCTTATGAGCCTGTTACTGAAGCATGAAAGTTTGCCTGCTCACTGTAAAAAGAACAAGATAAATGCAAAACCTGATACCATTGTGTACAATTACATATTCTTGTCCTGCTTAGAAATTACAATGTATTTAAAAAAAAAACAAAAAAACAAAAAACAACACAAGTTAAGGGTTCTGGCGCTTTTATATTTTTTCTTTTTCCTTTTTTCCCTGAAATGCACACAGTGGCCAAACTGCCTGCAGAGTTTTGCCTGGTAGAGACAGAGTGGTGGAATTAACTTCACTCTCTTTTCCATCTTTTTTGATGTTCCTGTCATCTCACACCGCTTGAGTAATTCCTCTTCATGTTGCTCTATTATTTTATTTACCTGGTGTTTAGGGTGGAAAAATGAATTCCCTATCTCTGTCATATAATATGATAAACATTGGTAAATCTGATTGTTTGAAAAATCTAAAACTACTCTGTGCCATGTAATGCTGCTTTCTAGCCCTGATGACATTTGGAAAAACCAGATGTGCTGAGGCTGTCTTTTCCTTTTGCTGGTTTTCCTGGCAAGTACTGAGACAGAAAGTGCCAAGTCTTAAATAGCAAATCATCTCATGCCAGAATTTTATAGTTTTAAAAAGATGGGAACAAGCCCCTGAATTTTTAGAGGGTCAGCTGAACAAGCTGCAGTGCTTTGGGATCTCTGCCATTTTCTTGTTTACTTCTTCTCAGTTTGCAGGTACAAAGCTAATATGCCTGGGCTATGTTTTTCCAGCTGTTGAGCCAAACTGCTTTATTTCATGGGTGTCCAGGCAGAAGTGTGTGGGACACCAAAACTGTCAGCAGCCCTGCAGTGGCTCTGGGGGAGATCACATCCCAGAGATGTGGGAGAGCTGCTAGAGCTAGTTCAGGATCCAGCAAATGCATCCCTGAGAAATTCTCTAACAGGGAAAATGTTTCAGTATCAATAAAATACGTACAGTTTCAATCCTATACTGACATGAATACACACATGTCAAAGAGGCTACTCACACATGTCATATCAGGCTACTTCTGCTGAGGAGCTGTTATGATCATGTTTATGTGCTTTGAAATGAATTGCTGAAAGTTGTAGAAAAAACCTAATTATTCAGTAATTATAGCTGAAGATGGCACATTATGCATTAGCTTTCCTCTCAGCCAGCCAGAGTGTTCCATTTTTTTCCTATTAGTTTACACCTTCCACCAACTCCTTTTATCTGTGAGAAGTGCTTTTTACAGTATCAATGAATTAATATATTACTGCCCAAAAAGGCTTACTAAAGAAGACAGTCTGTGCTACAAGAACTGCTTTAAAGAAGTGATACCTTAGGTCAATCTTACTGCTCCTTACAGTAAAAAAAAGAAAGCATCCTAACGCAATTGTTATTGTAGCATGAAGGATTTAGGAGGAAATTGTGTTTGACCTTTCCTGTGCAAGAATATCTTCACTAAATGTGGTTGCTGTAGCTGCAGGTTTGTTTTATTTGTTTGTTAAAGCCTTCTGCTGCTGTGCTGGTGCAGTGGATGATTTTGCAGTATCTTTCCTAGCAACCACCAGTTAATCATAAGGTGCTTAGATCTGGAGTTAGATTTTTTCTTAAGTCTCTTACTACAGATATTTTATAGGGGTTTCAGTGCTTCAAGGAAGAAATGTTAACTAGCCTGCTAGCAGAGCTTTGTCGTTATCTTACTTTCTGCTTAGCTGCTCAGACAAAATGAATAATAATTTTCTGCCTTGGCTGGATTAGCTCTACAGAAGCACCATAAGCATTGAGCCAAGCAATTCTGCATGTTGAACTGTTTTTAATACACTCATTTGAATACCAGTTTAATGTGGTTTACTGCGACATTGCCATCATATATAAAATGGCATATCTTTTAACAATTTTGTTTAAATTCATTTTCAGCTCACTACGTGTTAGGGTGTGCATGTGTGACTAATGATTCGTGGAGGTGTACATCTCTGTTGCACAATATGCATCAGTTGTTTGAATAATTAGATAGAGGCACCAAATGTAGACTATGAAATAGAAATACTCAAGTGGAAATCCTAAGATGCCACAATAATTTAAAGAAAAGGCTTGTCATTGCCTCTTGTAAATCTTGAACAGACTGTTATCTTGCAAAGCCACAACAGCATAAAATTTAGCTCGATGGTGTTCTAACATCCTGGATTTTATCAGCTATAGAAATAGGCATTTTCAAAATTTAAAAAAAAAAAAAAAAAAAAGCCCACAGGATTTAGTAATGTAGAAGAATTTCTTCTAAAATGCATGGTATTTTAAGAGGGACTAAACAGCTCTAGAAATCAGGAAATGAGGTGGGAAGCTCTAAATGCATTGGCATTACTAGTGAAGCAGCCTTAAGTATATATCAAAATAAGTAGAAAAAACTGTAATTACTCATCTTCCCTGTCCCCACCATTTCCTTCCTCTGTGTTAAATGTCTCTTCTGAGAGTGAAATTTTCAAAATATTTCTGGATTCAGATGCTTTTCTTTCATGGTTTAGTCTCACATTTTGCCTGTAGCAGCCATAACTCAGAGAGTCCATGTGGTACAGAGCCCTGTGCTGAAGGAAAGGGCCCTGTCTGTGGCATCAGCTTTGTGTTGACTCTGTAGCTGTGTTCTCTTTTCCATCTTTTTTAGATTATATCTTCTTTTGCACTATCATGTTAAAGGACTCAAGACTTTTAGACTTGAGACAGGAGGAAGTAATTTCTTAACATCTTAGCATATTATTTTCAATTCATCATTGTTGCATGGCATCCTGTGACGGGATGATGAAGATCAAACATTACTTGTCAGACTCATATGAAAAACCAGTGCTAAATTATTGAGTCTTGGTTGACAGCAGTTAGTAGTGGACAAAGGCTTTGAGTCATCAATTTCAAAACCTGAGGGTGTTACAAGAAGGCACTCCTTGCCAGGGAAAACTGTGAAATAAATCATTATGTCAACTTTGCTGGCTGATGTGACAAGTTGATTTGCTTTTCTGTCTTAGTCTCTCTTTTTCTCTGCCCCCTGTTCTTAACCCATGATTTCTTTCACTCACTAGTATTTTACTGTCCTCGGATGAGCACAAGTAATCACCTTGCTGATAAAAGCATGATTGCTTTCCAAGGTTCTTATGGCCACAATCTGGCTACTTTTTCTGTGCCAAAAGTCATAATTTAAGGAGTGAAGTTAATAAATTACAGGATTTATAGCTGCTAGGTGGCATCTGGGCTTGTCACTCTTGCATGCTTTTCTTAACTTCATCAACATGAGTTAGGTGAGGTTTCCAGTGTCTGGAGAGTGACAAGAGTTGTCCATTTTGGACTGGGATTTATGCGGTGGATTTTAGAGTTGTTTTTCTGCTACTTTTGTCTGTGTACTATAGTATAATATTGCTTTTTGTGAACTTTACTAAATATTTACTGGTTATGCTGAGTATAACAGAGACTTGAGAGAAATTAGTACATTAAATATGAAAAAGAAAAAAAAAAAAAAGACAAAGTCACCGTTTTCTGTTTTGGTCGTCCTTCCTTCCTTCCTTCCTTCTTTCAATGCCTTGAAAGAATTCAAGGCATTTACCTTGAGACTCAGTCACTGATATCAGCTGGAGCATTAGTCAACTTGTTGCAAGATATGCAACAAAACATTCCTATGTTAAAATACAATTTATATCTCCAAATATTTCAGATCTAAGACATGTCATATATTTTTCACTTCATCCCACCCATGTTTTTTCTCACTGTTTGAGAATTACAGATTTACTTGCAACTTTTTTCCAAAGTAATGGGGCTTGACTGTATTGTTCCTGTAGTATCACACATTAAACTAATTTCTGCAAAAATCTAAGCATTTTATTTTTTTAAAAGTAGTATTTTATCATGCTTGGGAAACAAACTGCACTGTAGATTAATAATTCATTTTTCACATTTGAGAGAATAATACTACACGAAATATATCTCCAAGACATACAGTGTTTATCTGGAAGGTTTTGGTTTTTTTTTTTTGTAACAATGAAATTGTATCCACACTTAAAATGTTAAATATTGACCAAACAAAATTTTATCAAAATTTTTTCAGTTAGTTTTTTATGTCTTTGCTTGTTATTTTTCTGTTCTTCATATAGAAGCGAGGAAAAGAACATTTTTGCAACCTAGTGAGATTTCATCAGTGTCTATATTATCTATTATCTGACATATGGAACTTACTTTAAGTGTTATAATTTAGACTATCATCTGGGATTTTTGTGGTGATTACAAATGATATATTTCCTCACGTTAACTAGTTGGCTAATCAAAATATTTGAGTTAATATTAACTATTAGAATTTTGGTATTGAATGGCTAGCCCTTAATTCTTATCTACTTTTGTGTACTCATGGAGTAGAAACCCTTAGATATAAAAGGAAATAAGGAAGACAGGAGAGAGAAGTGATAAGGTAAGCAGAAGACCAAAGGATAAGTGCCTTTATATTTTGCCCATCCAGAATTTAGATTGAATAAAATTTTGTTTATGGAAGGAAGACAAAAGTATTTCGGAAAGATAGGGCGGGGAAGCGAGGTGGTGGAGTTGCTCTTTATGTGAGAGAGCAACTAGAATGTGTTGAGTTTTGTGCAGGGGCTGATGAGGGGCAGGTTGAAAGTTTGTGGGTAAGAATTAAGGGGCAGGCTGGTGTGGGTGATACAGTTGTGGGGGTCTACTACAGACCTCCTGACCAAGGCGAGGAAGTTGATGAGGCCTTCTACAGGCAGCTGAAAGCAGCCTCACAACTTCAGTCCCTAGTCCTCATGGGAGATTTTAACTACCCTGATATCTGCTGGTTGACTCACACAGCCAGCCTTTCACAGTCTAGGAGGTTCCTCCAGTGCATTGATGATAACTTCTTAATGCAAATGGTGGACAAGCCGACTAGAAGAGGAGCGCTGCTAGATCTTGTACTAACCAACAAGGAGGGCCTTGTTGAAGCAGTGATGGTCAATGGCAGCCTTGGCTGCAGTGATCATGAGATGGTTGAGTTCAGGATCCTGTGTGGAAGGAACAGAATACCCAGTAGGGTCAGAACCCTGAACTTCCACAGGGCAAACTTTGGCCTCCTCAATCAACTGTTAGGAGAAATCCCATGGGACAGGGTGTTAGAAGATAAAGGGGCTCAAGATAGCTGGTCAATATTCAAAGACCACTATCTGCAAGCACAGGATCAGAGCGTCCCTATGGTTAGGAAATCTAGTAAGGGAGCTAGGAGACCAGCATGGTTAAAAAAGGAACTGCTGGGAAAACTTAAGTGGAAAAGGAAAATCTACAGATCATGGAAGGGGGGGCTGGTCACTTGGGAGGAATACAGGACTGTTGTCAGAGGATGTAGAGAGGCAATTAGGAAAGCTAAGGCCTCCTTGGAACTTACCCTTGCAAGTCAGGTTAAGGATAATAGAAAGGGCTTTTTCAAATACATAGCTAGGAAAACCAACACTAGAGGCAATATTGGCCCACTAAGGAATGAGCTGGGAGCCCTGGTGACAGAGGATATAAAGAAGGCAGAGGTGCTGAACGCCTTCTTTGCCTCTGTCTTTACTCCTGCAGGGTTTCCGCACAAGCCCCAGATTCATTTAGCCCCAAAAGTAGTCAAGATAGATGAGGAGCTTGACATAGTAGATGAGGATTGGGTTAGGGATCAGCTGAGTAATCTGGACATCCATAAGTCGATGGGTCCAGATGGAATGCATCCAAGGGTGCTGAGGGAGCTGGCGGAGGTCATTGCTAGGCCACTCTCCATCATCTTCAGTAAGTCATGGGTAACAGGAGAGGTGCCTGAGGACTGGAGGATAGCAAATGTCACTCCAGTCTACAAGAAGGGCAAGAAGGAGGACCCGGGTAACTATAGACCGGTCAGCCTCACCTCCATCCCTGGAAAGGTGATGGAACAACTTGTTCTTGTCACTATCTCCAGGCATATCATGGACACGGGGGTCATCAAGAGCAGTCAGCATGGTTTTATCAAGGGTAAATCATGTTTAACTAACCTCATAGCCTTCTATGAGGAAATTACTAGGTGGATAGATGATGGAAGAGCGGTAGATGTGGTTTATCTTGATTTCAGTAAAGCATTTCATAGAATCATAGAATCATAGAATAGGCTGGGTTGGAAGGGACCTCAGAGATCATCGAGTCCAACCCTTGATCAATTACCACCACAGTCACTAGACCACGGCACTGAGTGCCACATCCAGTCTCTTTTTAAATATCTCCAGGGACGAAGAGTCCACCACCTCCCCAGGCAGCCCGTTCCAATGTCTGATCACCCTTTCTGTGAAAAAATTCTTTCTAATATCCAGTCTGAACTTACCCCGGCACAATTTAAGACCATGCCCTCTTGTCTTACTGAGAGTTGCCTGGGAAAAGAGACCAACCCCCGCCTGGCTCCAGCCTCCTTTCAGGTAGTTGTAGAGGGCAATGAGGTCTCCCCTGAGCCTCCTCTTCTCCAGGCTGAACAGCCCCAGCTCCCTCAGCCTCTCCTCGTAGGATCTGTGTTCGAGTCCCTTCACCAGCTTGGTTGCCCTCCTCTGGACCTGTTCGAGGACCTCAATATCCTTCTTGAACTGAGGGGCCCAGAACTGAACACAGTACTCGAGGTGTGGCCTCACCAGGGCTGAGTACAGGGGCAAATTTGACACCGTCAAAAGAGAGGAGAGGAGAACTATTGGTAAAGTGAGAAATAACTGGGTATTCAGAACTATACTCATACCCACAAAAAAGATTTAGAAAGTATTTAGGTACCTTGGTCTACGTATAATAATTAAAAAAATCCTTGAATCTCAGTCATAAAATCATAGAATAATTTACATGGGAAGGGGTCTCTGGAGCTCTCTAGTCCCACTCAGAGCAGGTCCATTTGGAGCAGGTTGCTCCAGGCCTTGTCCATTTGAGCTGTATCTCCTAGATGACAAGGCCTTCTCTCATGAGAAACAGTTTTTTCCATATGTCTAATAAGAATTTATTTTGTTCTGCATATGCATGTTACTATGTTCTCAAATTTATCTGCATCTGGCACTAGGCACTTTAAGAGAGCAATGAGACCACTTTTAAGGCCAAACAAATCCTGTTCTTTCATCTTCTCCTCATACATCGTGGTTTTCCAGCCTGTGGTTCCAGTGGCCATCTGCTGGTCTCACTTCAGTTACTATGTGTGTGTCTTTCTGTCAGAAGTCCAAAACTACGCTTTGTACTCCAGTGGTGGTCTCACCGGTGTTGAATGGATAGAAGGAATCACTGCTCTCAACCTGCTGGCTTCAGCTGTTACATGTCTTTATGTCATTGACATTCATCACTTCTGGGTCATGCTTTGACTGGTCTTTATTTGTTGCCCAGCAGGACCCTGAAGACCTCTTCTCCAAAGTTACTTTCTTATCTAGTGTCCACTCCGTTTTGGTGCATGCCAGAATCATGGGGTTAGGACAACAACTGAATTATTGCTTTCTTCCTTCAGTTTGCACTCATTTGGCAAAACAGATAATGGGGCATGTTCTGCTGGTCTAGATGCCTAAAGACAAGAAACAAAATATGAGTGTCAATCTGACAATTGTGTCCTGCAACAGAGCAGCTCTTGGACAATGTAGATTGCAATCTTGTGGGTTTGGCTGTCTCTGCCATCCTGTTTATATCACCTGAAATGGAAGAGATTTAAGACACATCCTGTGAGGGTTTCACATGGGTTGCTTCAGGGTTCCTGCTCTGAGCCTGTTCTACTTTCAAGCAACTTTTTCTTTTTTCACACAGTTTGTTTCAGGTGCCCAAGATTGGGATGTGGGTTTTGCTCCAAAAGCTGAGATCTTGGCATCTGTTACCATGTTCAGTATCACAACTTTTAAGTATCTTTTGGATCTCACCACAAGTGACTGGCTCACTCTGCATAATTTACATATTTATCTCACTTTTCTGATATAATGTTTGTGAAGAGAGTATGCTTTAGATGAACTGTCTGAATAGCCTCAAGAAATGGCTTTGTCAAATATGCTTAATATCATAAGCTTAACTGCATGAAATTTGTACCCTGGATTCAAAATGTGTGCTATTTTGTGAAGTTGTTCCCATTCCTTTCATTATGGCTTATATTCATTTTACTGCATTAAACTACTTTCCCTGCTTCCAAGCTGAAGACCAGAATCTAGCAGAGCATATTTCCTGTGAGATTTGACTGACTCTCTTTATAAAAGTAAATGATGCTTTCTCTCTAGCCTAAAGACAGGTTAGTGCCCAGTATTCTTCTCAAAAATACATTTTAGCATCACCTCTATTAAAATGTAGTCTGGATATTTCATTCTTTGTTCTTAACAATGATGTGACTGTCTAAGTGCATATATAGAGCTATCAAAGGAAAAGAAATAGATTCAAAATCCATTTGTTGCCATTGCTAGTGGAAAATAAGAGCTGACTGGCAGACTAATAACCTGATGTGACAAGATTACTGTGCTTTTAGATACTGACAAATCATATTGAATCACTAGTTACGTGAATCAACTTTGGGTACCTTAGATTTGCTTCATTGGTGTGGGTTTTTTTCTTAGCTTCTCTTTACAGATATGGGATCTCATAATGTGTGTGTATATATATGTATATATAGGTGCCAACGTTATACTTAAAAAAGTTATAAAAGAAAATTGAGATTTTGTAGACATGTTGTTAGACCCTTTCTATGCTGGGCACACTAGTTTATTTTTTTATTGCATATTAAAGTACAGAGGTTCAGGTGAACTTTCATGGGGAATTTCTGGTTTGTTTATTTTTTGTTCTGAATAAAAGTAGGGTGTAGAATAGATGCAAACCAGGATCCATTTCCCCCTCATTTTCTATTCCTAGGGAGAGCTGATTGATTTGGGTTGAGAGGAAGAGGGATAAGCAGGAATAATATTTTGTAAAATACGAAGGGAGAGGTTGAGAAAAGGCAGTATTAAGGCACAGTTTCTTAAAAAAAGGAGAAAGAATGAAAAAAAAAATAAAAATTAATATTTACTTCTTCCTGTGTCCTGTAAAATCCAACCCAAAACAGATAAATAAAGCCCTGAGGATATCTGAAGCCTTCCAGTGGCAGATGTCAGGAGGAGTGGCATTGATGTAAGCAGTCCCTGTTTTGAACATTATGAGCAACCTGAGCTTCTCAAAATGTAGAAATCCACATCCAAGGGAGAGTAAGAGGCAGGTGTTAGGGTTAGCATATGGAAGGAAGAAGGTTCATTCTATATGTGCCATGTTTTTTTTGTGGCAATCAAACCTAAGGACTAAGGCTGGAGTTCTCCAGGACTGACTGCAGATCACCTCTGTTCTGCAGCTTGCAGTCATTCTCCCCTGGGCACTTCCCCTGGGAAGTGACTGGCAGACCATAGGGCACAGTGCTTACAGGTTTTGTGTGGCATCTTGCAGAGTGCTTTGAGTGATTCCTTCATGTGTCTGTGAGGTTTTTGTCTGTAAATATGCTCTTAAAAATTGGAAAGTGGCCCAATCATCACCAATTGCACCAATTCCTAACTGAAGGATGGATTTCAAGAAAGATCATAGAAGTTACTAATCAGTCTTTTCAGTGTACGCCTGTATTATATATTAGATCTGAAAAGAATAGTAGAAAAATACAACTTTCTGCAAGCATGATAGGTAATATAGTGTCTGGGATTTTTTTTTTTTAATTTTTCCTTTTATATATAATGACACAATCTAAGATCTTCTGTCAGATCACATTAGATTCTCCGAAATATTCTGTAGTTTAAATGAAAATAAGTCTTCACGCAGCAGAAAGAAAGTGAGAAGAGCATTTATACCAGTCAAGCTTATAGACATTGTACCCTCTCTCACACATTCTCATCCTCCCCTCTCTTACCCTCCCTCCTTTTCTTTCCTCATTGCTGGTAACCATTGCATTTATAATAAGAAAGCTATCAAGCTGAAGTTTTGTGCACCACAGTGAAGTTGTTTCAAATGCAAGTAAGGCTCTTATGCTTTTGTTTCTCATTTGTGACAATCCTCAGTAAAAAACCTGAGAAATCAAAGCTTGAAAGTGAGTGTGTAAAGCAACTTAAAACAAGTTACTTCTCACTTGAATGATAACCTTGGGAATTTTTTATTTTTTATTTTTTTAATAATTTGAAGGACAGTTTTGAAGTTTAGAGTAACATCTTTGTTTAACTGTAGCTGAAATGAAATCTGAAGTGCTTCAGGATCACCAGCTATACTGGGATGCTTTGAAGGGACCATAGACAACCGGACAAACTCCCTCTGTAGTTCCTCAGGTGCATTTTCTTTGAAGCCAAGTGGTGTCCTCAGGGTTACTTCCTCAAAGTCTGAATTGAGAATACGGAATTTGTGAGGCTGAGGAGCACATTCATGTGCATTTTTCTGCTTACCTGTGAGATTTGTACGTTCCCTAAAAACATTTGCCTTAACAGCACTATGATGAACGGTTTCTGTCACATCAGAGAGAAAGTAGGTATTAAATTGTAGATAAGTTGGGCCACAGGGAGAGATATAGCCTTGACAGAAACTCTGGGAACAAGGGGCAAAATACCTTTTAGTTGGCACAATCAGATCCTTTGCAAATTGTATACATCTCATTTTATAGGATAAATTTTTATGTGCCTATGGGATTAACACATCTGACAAATACGGTTTTAACAATATACAGAAAGACAGTAAACTTCCCTATAGGCAGGAAAATGACCTTCTAACTGTTGGCACAGTTCTAACAAGGAGCTTCCAAGGGTGTCTCTTCCAGATTCACATCCATTTAAATCTAAGCTTTTATTTTTCATAGTGTTGTTAATGTAATGTTTCATTTCTACCCTGGACACTGTAATGGGCTAAGGCATATAATTCTACAGCTTTGGAGAAAAAGTATTATGTATATATATCAAGCAGTGCTAATTTACTGTTGAACTGGTGGCTGTCTTCTTGCTATTAGAAGCTTCAGGTAGAGTACAGGTGTAGAAAGTACAGTCATCAACAAAACCAAACTTTTCAAGGTGTTTCTTAATTAGGTTGAAGAAATAGCTTGTGAGTCATGTAATAGATTCTTTTACACTATATATTGCCACTTCCATAACATTGATGTCTATATCACCAGAGTTATGGACCTTCACATCACTAAATAAGTTTGTCTATTGAACATGGAAGGAAATGTTTCTGTTGCATTGCTAGCAGTGTTCAAATTTCTTATTTTTTTTGGCTGCGAGATTCTCCTTTGCATCTGGGGGGATTTCAGTGGAGATGGCATCATACTAGGCACTGGCTGACCCAACACCCAGATCAGTTTTCCAGTAAAAGGCTTTGCAAGGCTCTAGAGAAGGAGAAATCACTCTCCTTTAAATTTTTGGCACAATTGAAATCCAGAAACTTAGTATCTTACTTTCTCTCTGATAACAATAACATCATTCACTGTAATTTCATGCTTATCAGTTTTAAAAGCAGAAACAACAAGGTGGACAGCACTGAGGGAAAGACACATATGAATTGCATTGTATTCAAGCTTTCTGAGCTGCTTTTGCAAATGATATAAGTTTACTATGAAAAACATTGCTGTAAAAAACAATGACAATTAGGTAACTTATGCATTTAAACTGGGACTTCTACAGTGAAAATAAATTTGATATCACAGTACAAATAAAGCTCTGTATCAGGTCATAATATGGAAGTTATAAAATTGTACTATTTACAGGAAAACTTGACTTATAATCTCTCATTTTAAGTGCAGGCAATGAAAGCAAATAAAGACAAATGGAAATTTCTCTTAATTTTTAATGCAGAATGAAAACTGAACAACCTGACAGTTCACTGGTACTCTGTTGAAGTTTTACAGGACCCCCATTTAAATGCATTTACTGGTCTACGGAGCTCCATCACTGGTACTCAGGGGATGGTTTGACAGTGATAAATGAAGAACTGCCACATCTCATTGGAGTTACAAAAAACATATTATGATTAGGTGTCACCTCCTGTAGTTGCACAGTCTATTAGTAACTCCTTGTCTCAATGAAGTAAAAAATATCTTCTTCCCTGGTGTCACGGTTTAACCCTGGCCCGGCAAAACAACAGATTTAAACCGAGAAACAGATTTATATATTAATCTCTCTCTCCTCTGATAAGGGAAAGAGAGAGAATAAGGAAGAGAGACTTATGGGTTGGAAACTAAACTACAGAACTTTAATGAAACAATAATGATAAAATAGGAAAAATTACTAAATATATACAAATATACAAATATACAGGAAAGTTAATCCCACGTTCCTCCCCCCTTTCCCCAATACTCTCACGTCACCACCGAGGCTGCAGGGCAGCCCTGGGAAAGTCCAGGCTGGACTCCTGGAGTCAGCAGCAGTCGGGAGCTGGAGGCAGGAACACACAGATTCAGGCTGGCACGGATCAGGACCACAGGCACCGGGACGGATGGAATCCTCTCAGGATACCGAAGGAAGCAGGGAGGGCAGGAAGGAAGGAGAGCGAGTTGACCTTTGATCCCTCAAATTTATACCGAGTATGACGTGTATGGGATGGAATACTCTTGTTTGGTCAATTTTGACATCTATCTTGTCCGGTCCTCCCCAGAGGAGGGGTTCAGGTGGGACCTCGTTGCTCCTTCTGGAAAGCAAAATGTTCCTGAGAGCTGAGCAGTGTCCTTGGCTCTGCATAACAATTTCTAGCTGTAACTATAAACATGGAGTGTTATCAGTCCTAGAAGCAGACAATGTCTGAGAAACTTACTGTTAACCCCAGCAAGTGCAACTACTTACAAGAGACTTAGCTAAAAGCAAAAGCACAAACCAGAAAATCACCTTTATCCTGGCCTAAACCAGGACACCTGGTTTCTGTATGACTCAATATTTACACTTCATTGTGAAGTCTCTCCACTGTTTGAACATGATATTCTATATTAACCTATGAAGTGAACAACTCTATATAACACAAACATCTAAATTGGATTAATGTGTGAAGCTTATTAATAGTTCTGGACTGAGACCAGAATCATTGGTAATCGATTGCTTTGGGAATATATTGCTTGTGACTGACTAAATGACATCATGTGGTATTTCAACTGCTGAAGCAAAAGAAATGTTGAATTTAACATTCTTCATACCAGTGAAAGTGTGAGGCTTCTTTTGATTTATTCACCATGCTGTGGCAACATTTCAGAAACCCCTGATCAGGAGACAGTTTTCAAGTTTTTGATATACTTTTTCTGTATTTTAGCTTTTAGTTTCTAGCTGTTCACTCCTTTCTCTCTCCCAAACAATAAACTGGTAAAACTTTCTCAGACAGGCAAGATCACAAAGTCTTGTTAAAGTTTATAAGTAGCTGTTCACAGATTTAATCTGAACATGAATTTGAAATGTTGATTGCATATAAAATTTAATATTTTGTTGAAGAAGCACATTGAATTTGTTAATATCTGCTTAGTACTTGAAACATCAGAGTAATAATAAATAAGATTACAGTATTTAATGTGTTTAAGAAAGTTTTTATTGAAAGTACTTTCATGAAATGAAAAACATATTTCTACTAATTTTTTCTTTTTCATACTAGAACTTTGCTTGCCCTTACTCCACTTTTCCATTTCACACATAAGATTTCACAGCTTTTCTCAAAGACTGCAGCTGCCAAAACTCACTTTCCAAAACTATACAATGTCTGCCCCTTTATTCTGTTCACTAGATTAGGAGAATACAGTCTCTCCTGCATAAATGTAAGTACTGTGGATCTTCAGTGTTCTGAATGCTTAAAAGTAAATGTAGACTTTTTAATTTATTTGGTCAAAAGTCCAAAAATCCTGTCCCTTCTTCACCCAAATACCTCTACCACCCACAAATGCAATTTCCAGTAGGAAAAAAGGTATGTGTGCATCTGGTCAACATGGACTGATGTACAGGACAAAAAAGGCAAGAGAAAACCTGCTTGCTGTTTTTTTCCCCACTCTCCTTGTACTTTTTCCTTATCGAAACCAGCTTAAGATGTGCAATTTTTTGTAACAAAGAAAGATGAGCCTTAATTACCGGTGATCATGAGGTACTCCTCTGTTTATCTTAAATTCTCTAAGTTTTCTAAAGATCAGGAGGAGTGGCTTTTTTTAGAGATTGTTTGCCTAATAAAGATCAATGGCTTGATTCTGCTCAATATAGAGTATAATACATTGCCTGTTTTTGCAGTCAACTGCCTCCAGGCAGAGATGCTATGAACTTTCTTCAATGTGTTTATTAAGACCCATCAGAACAACTTCATTTAATTACACTGATCTTTATTTAAGTTTAATATAAGTCTGTGTATGCAACTACAGTTTGCAATAGAAAGAAAATCCATTACATTTATTACTACATTCTTAAACAGAAGGAAATATTACTAAATTTATTAAATAGCTGCCAGGTTTATGCTTAATTCATTAGACATAATGGCCAGTTTTTACTTTATTCAGTAGAGCCAGATTTCTAAAATCTTTTGGGTAAAATTCTTGGCCAGTATTCAAATAAATGGATTTTTTTCATATATATGTCTGAGGCTTTGTACATGCATTACATATATTTAAAAATATATTAGTGATGCCATGGAAATGTATTTGATCCTTTCCATTACTCTGTTTCCTGGATTTGTTCCCTGTTCCGGAAACAAGAGCCTGATGCTGGGCCATCAACCAGCCAGGAAAAATCTCTGACTTATTCCCTCAGAAGGGCTGGTGCTGCTTAATCCATCAGACGTGAGCCACTGTCAGAAAAACCTTTCACCTTTTTTTTGGTTGGTTGGTTGGTTGGTTGGTTGTGGGACAAGTAGGAGATGAAGTTAGCAGCCCCTTTTTCTCCTAAGGCTTCAGTAGCTGTTATAATTGTTCATTTATTGTACAGAAGATACTGTCCTGTAGGACATGGAGCAATGGTTATAAACTGGAGCACAGGTGGTTCTGTATAAATATTGGAAAGAATTTTTTCACTGTGAGGGTGACAGAGCACTGGCACAGGCTGCCCGGGGAGGTTGTGGAGTCTCCTTCCCTGGAGAATTCAAATCCCACCTGGACACGTTCCTGTGTGACCTCCTGTAGGTGACCCTGCTCTGGCAGGGGGATTGCACTAGATGATCTTTCAAGGTCCCTTCCAACCCCTAATTTTCTGTGATTCTATGATTCTATGATCCTGTAGTCTCCCTGAAGCCTGAATTATCTTCATGTGTGCAGTGATCAGCCACAGCAATCTCTTACTTGACACACTGCCAGCAGTAGCATGGATTTATTAATCATGCAGTCTTTTCAATGGAGTTATTTGTACTACTCAGCATTCTTACACATGCACACCTGACTGTCCAAATTTCTTAAGAATCAAATTTGAGAAGGATAAAAGGGGATATTTAATATTCTATGAAGTTTCAGTCTAGAAAAAATTGAAGCACCACTTAAGAAAGACTTCTCTAAAAATGTACAGGTAATACTAGTCCTAGGGAGGAATATTTGGCAGTTGTGACTTGGGATTTCCCCTGGCCTTTGCCATAAATCTTCATTTAGCTACTGTTAAATTTAGATTTAAAGAATTTGCAGTTTGCTAAAAAATGGCTGTATTTATCTTTGTCAAATAGTAGTCATAGGTGAATGCTATTCCATAAAGGAGTTATTTATTACATTTTTGTGAAGGGCAGAGGTCCAATTAAATTAGTTGGAAGGTCTTTTCATTGTTCATTCATCTGTACTGGGTCATATGAGAGAAACAAGAATTGTGAGATGAAGATACATTGGGCTACAGCAACATAAGGTAATATAGTGCTCCACTTTTTATTTTACTTAGACTTTTTTGCAACACAGTGGTTGACTGGTTAGTATTGTACAAAATTATGAATATTCAAAAGAAAAGAAAATCTGGATGAGAAAGCATAAGAGAACAAGTATGACTTTAGTACCACTCTAAAAGTGTGAGGAACTAAGTGATTCACTTGGAAGTAACCGACACAGGCAAAAAAAAGCAAAAAGCAATAATACAAAAGTGAAACATGAGCAAGAAAACTCATTATGGTTGAGTAGTAAAGGAGATGGGAAAAATATTTGAAAGTAATGATATGCAGAAGAGAGTTTATTCTGACGTGGCATATTAAATACGGCTCTTTGCCCACACCAGAAAGGATGGATCACTCACTATTTGTGAAATAATAGTAGACATGCTGGAAATGGCTAGAAGAGTAGGATGTTTGTATAGGCAATATGCTCTCTGAAGTGAGGAAAAATCAATTCTGTAATGCATTATGTAAATAAAGTAATATCAATAGTATTTGAAAATAGAGGTGACTAAATCAGTCTAATAATTGTTCAATAGTATTGATTTTCTTTGCAAAAAGATAATTTTGCAAAGTAATTTTTCTTTGTTTAGAAAATGTGGTGGGTCTTGTTGTGAGATAGTTATGTTCACTGTGTGGTAGTTGTGTGTGTTAGGTAACTGACCTTCAATGAAGCAGTAAAATTTATACCCCTGTGTTAGTTTCTAGCAGTGTACAGAAATGATATTTAAGTCTTTATAGAACTTTTTTTTTGTCTAAGTATTTCTAAGTGCAACAAAGATAGAGGAAATTTTTGTTGTATATTAATAAAGTGAGACTGTTCACCTTATGAAAATATCTGTTTTGACAAATTTTTCACGTAAAACCTATAATGAGAAGATTTGGTATTATCCATGTCTGCTTTCTGAACAGTCAGCTTTTCCTCACAGTTATTCCCTCATAACTGAATTTTTGTAAGATGTTGGAATCCAGTAACAATACCAACAGGTCTCTTCTCAAAAATATGGTATAGACCCTGTTGTTTGCTCTAGTGAAAGAGTTGGATCAGGTTGATGATCCCTGTTAAATGAATGGCTATTAGGTTATACCACAGTAGAACTATGTATGCATGTACCTTTACTGCAGGGTAACCACCCTTCTCCCTGGCATGGTTCAATATAAGTTTCTCTTGTCATAGGTTTATATATGAGTGAGATACATACCTAACACAGTACCATACCACAGTAGTCCCTGAATCATAGAAGGTCTTCCATGTTCATATTTGGTTTTCACATTTTACAAAACCCATGTATCAACCTACGCTATGGAGAACCTAACGATCCCCTACTACTTGTAACATTAGAAATTTTCAGCCAGATTAATTTGCAGCTTTGAGTTCTCTATGCTGAAGAGTAAGCTCTTAAGGCTTTAGTTGCACTGCTAAAAATTAAAGCTTTAGTTACATTATTGTGCTTGTCAGTTTGTTTACTTTTATCTAAATGGTGAGAGACAGTCTTCAAATAGAGGCAAATATAAACTTTCCCATGCACTTGATTTAGATGACATACAGATGGGTGTCATTGACTTGAAAGGAATTTGCCAAAGTTGCAAATGAGTTCTGTTAGAAATGAAGAAAAGGTCTGTAGCTTTTTGCAGATGTCTGCAAGGGCTACAAGCACTGAACACATTGGGATTCAATCAAAATATCTTAATAAATATGTCTCACAGTGAAAGAAATTGTGAGAATAAATATCTCTTCTATTTTTTTCCTCGACTTATTCCACAATAATGTCTCTCTAGCTAAATGTCAGTAGGAGGACACACTTAGTGTTTATATTTCTGCACCTTATCTAGAAACAAGAATTTGCTTCTATGAAACATGATAGGGATTGAGTTGTACTATTAAATCAATGCACACTTACATCATTTTCAGTCAAAAGTCTTGGCTAGTTCTTTTATATTAAGAGACAGCTTTCCTATTTCTTTTTAATGCTATCCTTGTTCTCTGCTTCAGGAAAGACAAATAGAAAAATCTTAAAAAGTTTAAGCCTTTTTGGAGATTCCCCTCCTCCCCACCACCACCATGTGCATACAAAAGATTATTGAATATTGCTGCAGTTTTATCTTATAGGTCATGACCTCAAAGTACAGCTGAATTTTAATTCCTGATCATCAACCTGACACCCAACCTGGTTTTCTTCCAGTTTACATATTATATTTTGTTCCTGCTCATGCTAGTATAAAACCCTGATATGTTGAATTTAATTTTTAGTGTAATTGGCAAAAATGACCCAAGGACAAAATTACAAATTGTGAAAATATAAGCTCTGGTCACATAATAAAGATAGTAAATAATTCATAGATTCTCCTAGCTCCTTGGAATCAGCAGGTTATGTCTGACCTCTACCTTAAAATAAGCACATTAGCATACTCTTTTACTATAAATAATATAGTTCTGTATACTTATAAATACTTCAATGGATTTTCTATTCAAATTAAAGTTGATTGGCTCAATTTTCCTTATGTCATGAAGTTGCATGTAGAGTTTATTTCAACCACAAGGAAGCTTAAGACTCTACCTGTGGTACAATATACACTATGAAGGGCTTGAGGAAGGCAAGATAATTAGCAGTACTCTGGTTAGGGATGAAAGTGTTTGGGAGGTCACAGATCATTAGTAAGAGCATCAAAAGCCATAATTTCTCAAGCACTTTGAATTAAAAATCCTAGTTTCCGAAGTAGTTTATGCATTTATTATTTTAGAAGCAATTAGCCATTTATGAAATTTAGGCTAGACATCTAATTGTCTTAAAGTATGGAATAAAGGAAAATTATTTACTTAAGACACCTAAATTTTGCTTCTCATTTTTTACAGCCTATGCTCTTGGAATCTTGAATATCACGAGTGGTCGGGTCATGTTTTGTGTGTTTTTAAATGAAAAGGATACAGAGTAAAAATGCTTTTTAAATTTATTGTAGTGGTTATGCCACAGGGAATACCCCATCTGCCCACAAACACTTTTTTGCCATTTCATGGGGCGAATTTCTTTTCCATCTTTTTGTCTTTCATACAGATAAACTACCAGAGAAAATAGAGATGCCAGAGTGGATTTTTTTTTGTTGTTTGTTTATGTTACTTGTTTTTTGAATGCTGTGAATAGATCAACCTCAGTTATTATGTTTCAGCTTGAGCCCTGTAGTTTTAGCAAATGTTCCCTGATTCTTTTCATCCCATCTCACTCAGACCTCCCTTCATCTCATTTCCAGTCTATCCCAAAGCAGAGGTTGGAGAACATGCTTTTGGAATCCAGTGGCTGGATGGCTGTTGTGGATTGTTGTTCTTTAAATTTGAATCTGAGGTAGACTGTCTAAGTTGATTTTGTGTGGATGTCAGATAATTATTGGCTCATATGAAATTATGTAATTTTCAGTTTCTTTTGCACATGTGTAATTTACACACAGTAATGCATTTGAAATGTTAAAAAAATGTTTCCTTAAACAGAGTATTACAGATAAACAAGAAAGAGGTAGATTTCCAGTGCATTTCTAGTTTTGCTTGTGTTAGGCTTCGTGATACTACAAACATTGCTGTGACTGACAAATTTGTGAGGAGCTCCAAAAAGATTAATTACCTGAATTATATATGGCTGTGTCAATGTAAACTCTTAATTCTCAGTAAACAAATGAAGCATTTATTGCTTTAGCTTATAGCTATAAACAATGTTAAAACCAGAAGCTGACAGTTTCTCAGAGAACCTGGGGATTAGGTTTAGTTTTTAGCCAAATACATTTATGTGCAAACCCATTCATTTGTCGCCTTGATAGATTTCCAGTTTGCTGTTGAACTACATGGAGTCTGTTGACATTAATGTAACATCTATTAAATTTTCAAACTTTTTTACTAAGGAACATTTGAAGCTTGAGGATGTTAAAAAGCTATAATGATATCTTTTCCTAACTGATTACATCCAAAGAAAACTTGTGTCTTGTGGAAAACAAAGTAAACAAGAGCTTGAGAAACCATCATACAAAAAATGCTTCTGCAACTTCTCTATTTCTGTATTTGTTTCCCAGACTCAATTACTCCATGAATATAGTTCTGACTTCAAGTCACCTGGCTTGGGTTGGCTGTCTTTATCAGTACCATTTAGAATATGCTTGACTACTCTCAGTTACTTTCCCTTTTCTGTACAGCTCCAAGAATAAGGACTTCACAACACAAAGTCACTCCATACTGTGTTAATGGTTGAATTTTAAGCTCAGATCTTTCCTTTTCCTACTTTTCTAAATGCTGCTACCATTTAGAACTTATTTACTGTGCTGACAGATGCTTTGGAAATATGGAAATTAGGAACAACTGTTTATAACCTTAGATCAGGTATGCTTCCATTCAAATTCAGAAATGCTTTTTTTCCTATATGATCCGTGATTTTAGAGGCAATAAGGGGATTGGACATCTAACACCATAGGAAAACCAGCAGAATTTGGATGTGGACTACTGAAAAATCAAAGCCCATGTGAACTGTACTTTGCTACTTAAATGACTTTCTACTGTTATTCAATCTTTTAACTTGCTCTATGTTATCCTTCCTCCTAATTTTTTTTCTTCAGTTATTTGTAAAATTACTACTTTCATGTCTTCTGACTGCTCCCCAATATGATGAATCTCCTTTTTTAAAAAAAAAAACTACAAACAATTCCTGCCTCTTCTACTCTGTATTTCTAACAAATAAAACATTTGCTTTCATTTACTGCAAACATAAGGTCTAAAAGAGTGTTCTTATTGATATGATAGAACAGGGGCTTATCCTTTACTAGAAACTATCTCTGGGGCAGTCATTGCTGTTCTTGATGGATGTTAGATTTATGTTGGGATACAATCAAATGAACAAGTGTAAGTAACTTTTTTGTACCATATATGTGTGAAAACTATTGGTGGCTTTTTCCTGAGAACTAGAATACCTAACATAATGGTGATGTGTTCATATATTTGAGTAGCCCTTTTTCTCTTTTCCCTCAACCTTATTTTCTTTGTTTTTATTCTTCTGTGATATACATGCACTGAGTCTATAATGTCATTGATTTGACATCTATTATTTTTTTACCCATATGGTTCCATGTACATCTAAATGTATTAAGAGCCATGTAGATCTAGAAATACAACAATATAATTTTTACTGCCACACAGATGAAAAGGGGTAACATTACACTGCCTGTTGCTTGCCACCTTTGTAATGTATTGTTCTGCCAGTAGCCATTGATTTTTGTGAATCATTTGGAGCTTATGGAGAGCAGTGATTTGGGAAATGTCAAGACATGAATCACAAGGTGTTATGGAGTAGTTTTGCTCACAACTAGTAATATTTTTTACCAGTAAAACATTTTATTGTGAAGTCCTATGCTGCTGTCAGCTGTTGAAAGGTGTGGCTGTGGAACATAGGTCTGAACATAGACTAGACAAGCTGTATCAGCAACTCTACATCTAGTTTAAACTGGCACCTGCAGCCAACAGGATTACTGTGATTTTCCTTTCAGAAGGACTTAAACCATCCAGTATGCCTGTAAAAATCCTAATGAAAATATGAGAATATGAGGGAAAAATTTTTAAAGGCAGGACTGTAATTTTACTGGATAACAAATTTAAATTGAGGCAAAATTATTACCTACATTCCAGCAATGAGATCTTTAAGAACTGAGTACTAAAGCTTCATTAGCCCAGAAAAAAACCCCAAACCAAAACAAAAAACAATAGTCATAAAAATGTGACACACCGTTTTAAGGCAATAGGATGGAATCTAGTTTGGGGGTTTATGATCCCTATTGGATATTTTTCCATTGCATATTATTTCTTTATTTGCCTGTTACTCTGCTGATGCAAATGGTCAAACTTTGTAACATGGGAACAATGAGATGGCCAGGCAAGATGTGGCCAGGCAGGGCATTATTAGGCAGGACACCTCTGATTTATTCCAAGGGCAAATGAGAGGTGCTGCTGCTAAGCTTAAAGAAAAGCCAGACTCAAATAGTTCTGGTTCACAGCATCAGTATTTCTCACTTAAGTGCAAAAATTCAAGGCCCGGGGTTAAAAGTACACCATGAAGAAGCCTTCCAGCCTTCCCCCCAACAACCCTCACCTGCAACCACCAGGAGACAGTGTGAATGCTGAGATGGGTGGAATCTTCTGCTAATAACTTCTGGGAGATGATTTGAATAACCCCACTTCTTATATGGAAATATAATGCATATGTATGATTTGCAAGGATAAAACTGTGACCGAATAACCAACTGGGGTGGGTGTTGAGTGGAGCTGTGCCCTGCACACCCAGCACTGCAAAGAATACTTGGCTTAATAATCTCCATCTCTGTGGCTATTGAGTTATATTGCCTTTCTCAGCTTCACTATATTGTAGAGTGATAATTAAAACAGAATTCTAGGTCTTTCAGGACACACCTCCACACTTCATTGCTCTGTAAATGCTATTTAAACCCTGAAAGGAGACAATGCTTCCACAGAAAAATCCCTGTAGCAAAAGTGTTTCACACTCACCTCTAATAATCCTTTAGTAAACCTTTCACAGACCTGGGAAAGAAATTAGGTCAGCTTGGTTTTGTCAGTCTTTAGATATTATTCAGTAGTTGATTGTTATTTTTTTAAGCGAGTATCATGATATGGAGAAACTCAGTAAATGATATTGCCAAAACTATCCAGCCAGTAAGTTTTTTAAGAAGAACCTGTGTCTTTTGAGTACCTGTATGTTTTTAATATTAGCTTCATATTTTATATGTGTCCAGGAAAGATACAGAAATCGATGATCAGTGTTAAAGTCAGGATATCACTTGTTGTTTATGACTATTAAATTATTAGTTATATTTTTAAAGACTCATGTTTATTAGTATGTAGTTGGGAAAGACATACTATCTCATCTTTGCAAACAAGGACTTGTAGTCTAAAGGTTCAAAAGCTAGAATAAGATAAAAGGAAGAAGTATTTGGAAATTAATTCATAAGTGAGATGGAATAAATTTGTGATGGAATGAAACAGTAAATCCTAAGGTTTTTCTGAATGCTGGAAACAACTCTTTTACAAGCACAGTATTTTCTGAGTGTCTTTGAAAATCTGTTTTGGAACTTGACAACCCATTTGATAGGTGTCAGCTTTGAGGTTGAAAAACCTTGGCAAATAAAATTCAGTTTGGAATGGAAAATTTAGAGTAGCTTCCCTGGCAGATGCTCCCAGCAACATCACAGCAAACTTCCAGGTGATCGGGTCTTAACACAGTTGTCTTAGTGCTAGATTAATTTGTAGACACTATTCCCTAGTCATTTGACATTAGGGCAAGTTAAGAAAGATGGAATCAAGTTCACGTGAAGAGGTGTAAAAATCTTGACAGAAGCAGCTGTGTTAGATACAGTACAAACCTACTCATGCAGTAGCAATCTAGGCAGTTTTTTTGAAAAGGATGTAGAGCTCTATTGATTTTTAGCAGATACTTTGTTTTTTCCTTTAGTGATGTGAAAAATGTGGGAGAAGTCTGTCTGTATGCCACTGAATCAGTGATAAGTTTCAGAGACGAAAATTATCAGTTTGTCTTGTTATTCTTCTGTGGTGTTCCAGCTGTTAGTGGAAGTAGAAGGCAAAGGTTATGGGCTTCATTCTCAGACCAGATTTCTCAGAGATCTTCAACAAGCCAGATACTTATTCTTTATACGTCATCTTAATGAATATTATGAAGAATGAAAATACCTGTTCTTGTTTGTTTAAATGAGAAATGTCTATAGTTTTTCCTAACCTTTCTCATGATTTCTAGAGTCTGTAGTTCTTAAGTAAGTGCTCAGTGCTCATATCTATAGAATCATAGAATACTACTTATGACTACTTTTTTTTTTCTTTTTTTTTTTTTTTTTTTTTTTGCCTACCTTTTAAATTATTGAATATCAGGATTAACTTTTTGACTTTTTCTATGTTCCTGGAAGGGAAATGAAAGCTCTCTGCTGCTGCTCTCACTTGTAAAAGGTGTATTATAATTCTTTTTTGTTGTCCTTGTTCTGTAACAGATCACACACAGAACTCCTTATCAGAGATTAGAACACAGCTGTGCTGGTAGAGAAGCAGTTTATAAGATTAAGTAGTGCACATCACCTAAAGAGTTTGCAGCAGGGGCAGTGTTTGTATTCTGTGACTGGGACAGCTGTAAATCACTCTATTTGGTGGCTGTTAGCTGTGAAGCTACCACACCTGGAGCCTTCTGGCAAGAGGGGGCAATATACCTCCTGTATTAGCTCCACCTGGTGTTATCTGCATGCTGCTTTTTCTTTTCAGTCTGCTGCTTTGCACAGCCCAATACCACCTCTCAACCACTGTAACCCGTGTCCTGTGATTACCTGTGACTAGTGCAGAAGAGAAGGCAGGGATGCAAGGGACACATACAGAAAGGATCAAAAGGAATGTAAAGTTTTACACACATAAAACTAGGTTAGCAAGTTCATAACTATTCAAAAGAATAGCACTATAAACGATGTCTCTGGCTGTTGGTGGTTCCCCAGGCTTTTGAGCAGTGCCACTGAACAGGACAGAGAAAGAAATCTGTTCTCATTGTGGATCTGAAGGCTGCTATGTGAGCTCTCCCAAACCACAGAATTTAGTCCTGTACTGTTCAGAAGCAGTCTGGAAAAAACAAAATCCCTGATAATGGAAAAGAACAATTTTCAACGTACTTTCTCCAGTTCATTCCCTCTTAAAGATTTGCTAGGTGTTTACTCAGCTTTTGGGCTTTGTAGACCATACTGAGTTCCATATGATATTACGTTTAACTAGTTGAAACTTTACACTGATATATGTAATCAACATGCAGCTCTTTCATTATGCATTTATGTCAAGCAATTTCTCATTAAAAAGTTGTGGGTTTTGAATAGGTAGTCTTTGATATATTCATGCCACCTGCTTCTATGACAAGTAATTTTTTCACCTAATGCTAAAGGAATGAATCTCTTCTAAATTGGTCTACATGGCAATGGAGAAAAGATGAACTACAGTCTCTCCAAACTTTCAACTGTGAGGCCTTGTAGGTATTTGCACAGTATTTACTTAATAAGTTAGTAAATACATTGCATAGTCTGTTGCAAATCAGCTGCTACTGTTTTTCAGGACTTAAAGAATGTTTAACATCACTTAAATCTGGGGGCATCATTTTCTGTAAAATTCTGCAGAACTTGAAGAGCATTGAGAGCTTTTTAAATAATTGATAAACCAGCCATAGATCCAAATAAAGAATGTAATTTACTAGAGTGAGAAAAAAAAGCATAGAAGAAAACCACTTGAGATAAGTGACTAGAGAGATGTAGGTGTTTTTAACATAAAAATAATCAACAGAACTTCCAAGCACTTCCACTATTCACAAAATCTTTGTCTGATTTGTGGTGCCCAACTTTATGCCTCTAGGCATGCTCAGAGCGAGTTAATTTTGACATGAATTGCTCTGCACCTGGCTCATTTTTTCACCTCCTTCGGGATTCATACAATAGGCTTTGCCCTGACTTCCTCACCTGTGGAACCAGATGTTAGAGAGATGCTACTGAAAAAATACCAAGGAACAGTTTCAGGTTTTGTCAACTCTTTCTTATTATAATCTCTTTCAACTTGACAGAAATATTACCATCATTCTCTTTGCTCAGTGTCTGGTAAGTCTCATAATATTTCTCCACTTGTACACACTGATTTTCTGCTGGTTAAGGAGGCCACAACTGACCTGACAGAAAATTTTGGAAAACACGAATCCTAGGCTTCTTCTTTATCCAGGATGTCAGAGACTTGAAAAATGGACTGTATTTGGTAAACCAAATCCATTTCAATTTGAGTACTGAGAACGTGAAACCCTTCATCCACAGAGGGCTCCTTGATACAAGTTAATATTCTGAGGATAGTTCATTCCCTCCTCTTGAAGCTCTTCCATTTTAAATGGCAAGAAAGAGAGTGGACCATTTAAAACTTTATGAAAAAATCCCTGTAGCTTTGTGGTTGAATCATGCGGAGAAGTAGAAACATGTAAGTCAAAACTCCCTCAGGCAGCGGAGGAATTTTTTGTCCAGGACTTCTAAATGTTGTCTCAAATTTTTATGGTTTAGCACTTCATAGATTTCTTTGTCTGCTGTTGTGTACATAACATAGTGTTCTTCTAATGCTTTCAAGTGCTTCCTACCCTAGCAAGCTTTTCAGCAACATAGCCATTTAAATGTTTCCAAATTGAAGGAGGTGATTTTTACTGTTCAGTGGTATGTGCAGCTTTGGAACACCATCTGTAGTCCCTTGGTACCTCACATAAATTATCCATTGTTTAATTCAGCTTTTTTTTTTTTTTTCCTTTCCTCACAGTATTTCAGTATTTTATTTCCTCAAACAGAGGTTGTAGCTTTGCCTGTAGATAATAGTAAGTTATTAACTCGTTTCACCTTACAGTCCCACAACCATGTTTCTGTTTCTTACAATAACCTTGGTTTCAGTAGTGTGGCCCTTTGTGGGACCTGTCCAGTGTGTTGTGTCATTGTACTGTGACTAAGGAATGAATATTGACTGTCATAACATTGCCCTGCTAATCTCATATGGTGACTGGGGTGTTGTTTTCATGATACTTTCCTACTTTTGCCATCTGATAAAAATCTGTTGTAAACTAACTATAACTTTTTCTGCAACACTGATGGATTCTGCTCCACCACACAGGTGGTGTTGGAGTATGGAAATGTCTATGAAACTGATTAAACATGAATGGTAAAATGGATGGAAATAATACTGGTTTCCAGGTTTTAAGGGAACACTGCCAGCGACAAATGCAACAAAAATCTGAACTATTAGTGGAGTTTTTTTCAGAGGTTTTAACAGGCAGTTTAAAATAATATTTGTTCTGAAATATTTTAACTTAATATGATTACAGATAATTTTATAGGCACTGCAGAAGAAAAAGAGGCATTTTTTCCTCTTAAGTTATGTATTAACTTGGTTTATTCTTAGCATTGCAGTTTCTCTTAGTAAATTCCTAAATAAATTAAATAAAGAATAAATAATTTTAAAAATAGAAGAGAGAGAGGCTATGAATCTAAGACTAGAGATCATATTGACAGTGGATGTTTAAATGCTCATTGTTAATGTTTAGTGTTGATTTTGTCTCCTTCCAAGATTAGTCCCCTCATTGGCAGATTATAGAACTCTCTGCAAGAAGATGGTAGTAAATGCAATTTGACAGCTATAGGCAATTTCTTTTTGTGACAACACACCTGTATCAAAAACTGATCTTTATCATCATGGTGTTTTTTGAAGTAAAGGTACAAATTTTTTGGTAATGCAAATCATCTTCTTAAAATGAAAATTAATGGAGTGTAGCCAGTTAAGCCATGAGAGATTCTGATCCTGTTTTTCAAGATGTCCCTTATTGTTCATAAAAGGATTAATTAGTAATTGTTAAGAAGATGTATTAGTGATTGTTAAAAATGAGTTTCTGGAAGGTGGGATGTTGAAAAAAGTTCAATCCTAGTACCATTAACCGATGGAGACCTAGATGTAGATATTTAACTTTCTGATGATTATGGTGAATCACAAGTTGTATATGTCTCCAATAGATTTTCCAGTATTTGATGAGTAGTAGTTATTCTTTGGTGTATCTTAGAAAAGGTCAGAATGTGGCTTTTCTCTTGTTACACTGGGCCACCCATATTTTATACCATGAAAATGCTGCTTGTTCTGTCCTCTCTTAAGTGGCTCTGATGCACTTGAATAAAATCAAGATTTTATCTGTTAGAGATTGAGTACATATATTTATGGATCTGTGTAACTGATTAATTGGTTTATGAACCCGAAGTTCTTTACATGGTGCAACAAATATTTGTGATGTCCTTGAGCATTTGATTTTACACCAGATCTGTAATTTAGCTGAAAGATGTGTAAGAATTCATACAGTTAGACAGCTCCCTCCTGGCTACACACATAAAGTGGCTCAGGAGCATAAATTATTCCTACTGAGGTCAATTATAATTTATGCTATTTTGCTTCTGCATCTGCTATTCTGAAGAAGAAGAATATAAAGAACATTTGCATTTGAAGAAAAAATTTCCCTCTTTGCGTCAAACTTCATTCACTTTGGGAAATCTGTTCTTACAAATGGTAATCTGTGGAGCTTCAGTTGAAATTGGCAGGTCACAGAGGAAAAGTGGTTCAGACTATATTTTTGAAAAAGCTGAAAATACGACCACAGCCTTGGCAGTTGAACCGTAGAGATCCACGGAGATGTTTTTATTCAGGATGTGTTCTGTGCATTTTACTGTGTAAAACTGTGAAGTAAAAAAATGTGATAGTATAAGACTGTCACAAGATGCCCAAGTTAACCATTGTTCTTCCAGTGCATTTGAAAAATATGAACACAAAACAGTAAAGAAATTCCAAATTACAGTATCTAGAGGGAGTCGAGTACAATCACACTTCATGACTAATTTTCCCACTGAAAACTGTGGACTTGCTTATGATTTGGAAAGTCTTTTATTAGCTCAAGGCCCTCCTCTATTTGCATTTGATAGGGAAAAGTAAAAGGAAGCATATGCACAAACTCTAATTTATATTCCTTTATATATTGATTAATTAATTCTGCCATAAATAATCTTACAGGAATTTCATTTTTCAGTTTATGCCACATGTATGTGAGAGCAGAATAAGCCCTTAAAAAAGAATTTAAGTTCAATTCCATCTATAGATGATGCAAGTGGAAACTGGAATTCATGTCTTTGAAGTTGTATTTTGATGCCAGGAATTGCTTCTGTCTCAGGGTGAAAATGAACAGATTTTATAATTTGGCTGTCTCTGGTTTTCACACTGGAAATGTTCTTAGCTCATCAAAGGAATTTTTGTAAAATACCTGAAGCATACTTTCTAAGAAACACCTAAAAGTACCTCAAGTATTTTCAATACATATATTGATGATAACTTGTATGGATTAAAGGGTTTGATGGGGTTTGAATTTCACTGGCTTGTTCTCTGTAATTACTAGCCTAGTTGTCCTTGCCTTATTAAAACTATTTTTTAGGATGTCTAGAATGAATAAAACTAGCAGATAAGAACTACAGTAATGCAGATATAAACCAAGAAATAAAATGAAAGAGTTAGGCTATTCCCACTAAATAGTATTTCCTGTCTTTGTCTCATACATCTTCACAATGATTTTATCTGAAGCTGTGTCTTGCATGCTATATATATATATCTATAATAGCTTCAACCCTGATTTAGTTTTCGCAATTTCAGCTCATGTTTGTCACTACGTAAAGGTTAACTGTGCAATTACCATGAGGAAAAAAATCTAGTTTTTCTTTTTGTCACTTCCAAACTAAAAATAATCCTGTGACCAAAGTAGTCAATTTAGTCAACAAGTTATTTAGAAGAAGACCCATTGGTTGTCTTATCTCCAGTCCTTATTTTTTTACTTTCCCTCTCCTTTTTTTAATAAAAGCAGAAGAGGGGGGAAAAAAAATAAAATACCAGCTTACATTTGAATACTTTGAATTCAACAAACAAGGTATTTCCTTGCTAAATTGCTATTTTAATGTATAAATCCAAAAGCTCATTAATGACAACATAAGCAGGAAAAAAAGTCACTTAGCTTTTTGTCCTTTTGTTTAGATCTTTTTTTCTTGTTTAGTTAGTTCTCCTAGGTATGATACTTAACCCTCAAAACTATATTATAACACGCTACCTCTAGATTAGAAAAAATATTTGTAACCATAGCAAAGAATTCTATATTTTCTGGTATTCTTTTTGCTGGGCAGAGGTACTGCCTCAGGCTAAGGAAAGCTAGCAGTAGAGAACACAGGATGCTGGAAATGCATGAGGATGCCAATAATAACATTATTGAACAGGAATGAATCAGTCACTGTATATATTTACTTTAATATATAAATTGTTTCATATTAATACTTAAATTTCATATAAATACTTAAATTAAGCAACTGTGCCCAGTGCTTAATTTCTTTATGAACTTTATGAAAAGTTAGGCAGCCTGACATCAATGCTGTGAAGTGCTGAACAGTTCCAAGAAACACTGAGCTCCTTAAGGGGCAGAAGCAAGGAACTCTGGTGAAATTGTTATTTTTGATGCCAGTACTAATGCAGGATGAGCTTTTGCACTGAGATGTTCTTGCACTGAGATGTTCAACTTGGCATTTGGAATTCTTCTCTGTTTTATTTTTAAAAGGAAGTTTATGTATGAAGAAGTGTCATTTACTGCAGAATGCCAAAACAAAAGCATGCAAATTATACCACAGTTTACCATTTTCATCAAGACTGTTGTTACTGCTTTTAGAATGAAGATTTTACTCCTCTTTTTACTCTTTTTACATACATTTGTGATGTTCAGCATGTGATCATGGTTTTCCTCCAAGTTTCCTTTTTTTTCTCCATAAAATATAAACAATAATGAAGCAAAGTGCCTTTTCTGTTCTGTTCTCTGAGTATAGCATATAATAGCATTTATTATAATACATTACAGCAATTGCTTCAAATAACATGTACCATATTCCACTGTTTTAAGAGATGCACTAGAACAAAAAAAAAAAAAACCAACAAAAAAACGTGTTATTAGCTTTAGGTATTTTTGGGAAAAAAAAAAGAACTTATGCATTTGAATATTGCTCTCTGCAACAATTTTTACATTTTTCATGCTACTTAGAGAAGAGAATTCTATTCACAAACATTGTTGCTTTTTTTTTACATTTCCTTATTTCTAAAGGTAATTTCCCATTCTGTTCTTCATGTTCAGCCCTTAGCATTCAGTCTCAGTCTGCATCATATGTGGTTATTTACTGTTTTGAAGTTCAATACAAATGGAATTGTAAAGACAAATGTCTTTGTTTTATTAACACTGTTATTTATGCACAAACTATTAAAACCTGGTAGATTTTACTTCAAAATGCCATTTTTTGTTCCAAATACTGGAAGACTAGCAGAAATTTAAGAAAAGGAAAAATAGAAAAATTTGAGGGCTTGTGGAACAGTGTTTCAGAGTAACTGTGGCATGTGACAACTGTTTTTTTTAAACATTTTCAGACATATAGACCCACTTTTCACAACCACAAAAAAAACCCCAAACACCTCTGTCTTTTTAATGATTTATAGTCTCAAATGTGTTTTGTTGAGTTATTTGTTTTTTGTTTGGTTTTTTTTTTGTTGTTGTTTTTAAAATAAGGAATGCCAAAATCCATATGGTGCTTTCCAGGCTGTTAATACTTCAGACTTGGAACGTAAAATGTTTCTTCTTTCAGTTCACCCCAGGACAGATGGAGCAGAGTAATTCCAGCTTTGCCAAGCCATTATTTTTTATCATTTCTTCGACTGGTTATTTCTTAGGTGCTTTCCTAAAGCAATAGTTTTACTAACAGCAACTAAAAATTGCTGTATAATTTTAGCATTACATTTTCTGACCTTTTTCATTGATCACACAGGAATTGTAGTGTCTTCTGCACTGTACATTATCACATGTAGTAACAGTCTCTTCTAATAGCATTTCTCTTATGATCATTGCTATCACAGTCTCATTTCCCACACAGCTTATCAGTTACTGCTGGAAATGGTAGAGGGATGAAATGTTTTCCAAGAGCTTTAGAAGTTTTCCTGAAGAACCTGGGTCAAAAGCTACACAATACATCTCCTAGCTGGAGATCAGGTGAAACCACTTCAGTTCATAAAGCTGGGCTGGCAGAGCTGAAGGACCAGGTCATTTACCAGAGGTCTAATGAAATGACTTTTTGCAGCTGAGGCAGGAAGAGTATAAATTGACTTCTGGGGAGCATTTGTGCTTCCTGAACTTTCTCAGAAGTGTGGTGCCATCCATGTGGCTAAGGGTGCTCTCTCTGCTCCCACTGCACAACAAAGGAAAAAAGCTCTGGTTATGAAGAACCAGGTTTTGAGCTGCCTGAGTAATACGAGCTCTTATCTTTCCTTCACTGTGCCACTGATACGTGAGGTGCTTGTTTCTTGTTTTTACACTATTTGGTTTTGTGACACCACCTTTTTGCCCCCGTTGTATCTTGGCGACGACACATGGATTTTGGGAAGGCACAGAAGTGAACAGTGAGGTGAGTAAATAAATTGTTTCCACAGTCCTTCCGATGAAATAACTGCTCCTGGACTTCTTATGGTTGGCCCCAAATATGGGGAAGAAGGGAAGTAATTCAAAGTTTTTGAGCTAGAGGATGTTAATAATTGTCCAAAAGCCAGCAAAAGCTTAGCTTTTATGGTTCTGAATAGAAGGAGATGTAACGTGATAGAAATTAAGACAAGATCAGCATTTTATAAACAAAGGTGCTAATATGACTGTAGCTTTTTACAGTGCTAATGAAATGATATGCCTTCATTAATCTCTAACTATGAAACATTTGGCTTTATATCATCCCTTACATGGAGATCTTTTTTTTTTTAAATCAAAAGTGAACCATGATTCAGCCATTTGGTTTAATTAGCATTGTTTATCTAAGAGTATGGAAAAAATTATTCTGAATAAGATGGGTCTTAAGCTTGCTTTTTAAAGGGCTTTTCTTGTTATACAGGCATGAGTCAGAAATAGTGCTAGGCGCTTTATTTCATACTTTTGTTGCTTCCTGATAAGCAGCTGAAGAACTGAATCTTCAACTTTCCAGTGCTATTTTCTCACAAACTGTTGATACAGCTCACTCTGTGCTGCTTGTTGTTTAATTTCTTTTCATTGTAGAAAGACACTTGATGATATTTAAGAAACTAGCAAAGAGATCTGCCAAAAACCCCCCTTGTTTCGCCATATAGCACTTAAAATCAAAACTGAGCCCTGTAATAAGTACAAGACCCTTCCTGGATTTAATTTATTTCCCCTGTCAGGTGTGTTGTAATGAGTTTTCTGTACTGGAATTTTATTCTCTGTGCTTGTGGCTAGTAAACCTTCCCTATTTTCCATAAAATGGTAGGTAAGTATAAAATCCATATTTGAACCTGCTTTTTTGCCCTGTTCATGGGAAACAAAAGAAGGCAACTCCTTCATGCCTTCACCAGTATTAAATAAATATATAAATCTTCCTTTCTAAAACGTCTTAATGTTACTTGTTAGTACTTATTAAAAGACAGATGGGAATATTTTTGAATTAGAACCATTATTGCAACTAAAAATGTCTGACTTCATTTTGCCTTTAATGTTCTGTCTTTCAAGTTCCCCTTTCTCAGTTGTGTAGGTTCATTGCCTTACACCATCTGGTAAAGCTAGGATGGCTGGCATGGCTACATGAACTCTGTGTGCCCAGGCTGGGCTTCACTTAGAAATTGTCAGGAATAAAAGTGTTGGTTTATTAAAGTTGTGATCACAAAGCATGCTACTTGGATCTTAAAAGAAGTTTCTTTGCCATAGTCTCTCTTATCCCATTCTCTGCAGGAAATGGCAAGATTAGAGGTACCTCTCAGCAGTATTTGCTTTTTGTGCTGAACACCATGGGGTAGGGCATCATTCCCTCAAGCTCTTACAGTCATGTAGCTAGGTTCTTCTAGTACTTATTTTGCCAATTTAAAGTTTATAGGACTAAATTTATTGCCAGTTTATGGGACATGTCTAGAATATCTGTGCAGTATTTTTGTGTTGTTTGAATTGCTTCTTCCTAAGTGAAAAAGTTCTAAAGCATAGAATTGCAAGGAGAAAGCACAGTCAGAACTGGGAAAAATGAGGCATGTGCATTTTGTGAATCAAACCCCAGGCTGATTAATTGTTTGTGGTTTGTTTGTGGGGTTTTTTTTTTGTTTTTGTTTGTTTGTTTTGTTTTAACTTGTTCTTTTTCTCCCCATCGACAGAATCTGTACAAACAGGAACTGGGGAGTTCTCTAGCACAAAGAGATACTTGTTGGGGAAGTATTGGGGAAACTCAAGGTCACCACTATAAAATGATGCTGGATGTTCTAGAATTGTGGTTCCTGCTGTAAGACATTGCCTGGGAGCATGTAAACTGGAAGAGCTGGCCAAAGTTAAGTCTGTTTTTTGAGGCAATTATAAGGTTTAGCAATAACCCATTCTACTGCTTGTAGAAAATAGGTTTTACCCTGCAAGTCAGATTGGAGAACTAGCACTGACACCTGCAGACACTAAAAGATCAGTACTAAGAGCCCATAAAGATAGGAAACTCCCAGATTTACAAGGTGGAAATGCAGAATATCGATATTTCATATCAGTGGTACTTTGAATATCTGTAAAACTAAACCTCAGTGGAATTACTACTACCTGAGGTACCTGCAATATTAGGCGTGATTTTGAGTTTGCCACAATGCAAAAATAAAAGTAAAACCACTAATCTCATGTGAGCTGAGTAGTAAGAACAACTGCAAAGCCAGGAACAGGTTGAATACGTTTGTAATAATGAGGTTACAAGCTGTTGTTGCAAGTTTTAGGAGCCAGTTTTCTCATCTAATTGTAGCTCTTTTGAATCTTTGTGAGAAAGTTAACTGAATTCCTTCTGTACAGAACTCCAGGTGTTCCAACAGCTCGTATCAAAAAACAGTAGTACAAGACATTCAATTCAGATCTCTCTAACTGCTTAAAAACTTAAAACTATTTTGGAAGTTGTTATGAAAGCCATCTGATTTGAGGTAGTAACTCTGTAATGTAATCAGGTTGGGTATATGAAGTGATGCTTGACAGAAGGTATTGCAAATATGTCATTTAGACTAAAGGCAATTGATCAGATTTCTTTAGTATTTGGAGCAGCTTTATATTTTGTTGTGATAAGGTCTATTAGTATATTGGCAGGTGAATATTAAAAAAAAAAAAAAGGTAGAAGTGACTGATAAGGAGCATAGTAATTTCTTCCATGACCTGATTTTCAAATTTCTTGTGTCATGGTACATTATCTTTTGCAATGTAAAGCAGAAATAGAGATATTTCGCAGGATTCTGTTAGTCCAGAAGAACTGGTGTCCAGAAGAACTTGTTTTTTTTTTTTAATTTCTAATTTGAATTAGTTGCAGCCTTTACAAATCTTCCCCTTTTGCATTGATACAGAATTTAGGAAGGAAATGTTTAAAGTGTTTCAAGCTGTTGCTGTCTTCGTTACTTTGGTTTTACCTGTAACAGTTCTTACCATTTATCACCAGCCACTTTCTTTACTTTCATAACCCTCTAACCCATGATGAAGAAAAAATAAGGGAATGGTGTTTGTGGATTTTGCTCTACAATTGGAAACATCTGCCCCTTGTTTCAAACTGTGGTAAGGAAAAATATAGGAGAAAGAGGGGGAACAGGGGTCAAGAATTAAAGAAGTTAAACAACTAATTTCATTCTCCTGTTAGAGTATGGCGTGGAATTCAACTCAGTCTTACATTTTGTAGTGTAAACTCTGAAAGAAAGACTTCTAAGTAGGGTTTGGGCTTTGGCAGGAGTGGGGATGCTGGTCTCTCTCTTGGTGTAATAACATTTTACAAAACTGATCTCAATTTTTTTGGGTCTATTCCTTGTCTCTACCCAGTCTACCTATTGCTTAATTACACAAAAGTTTTGTAGTGCAACACTAGTGATCTAAAACTTAAAACTGAGTATCATCAAACTATTTTTGTTGTCCTAGGGAAAAAATAGATGCATAAATATTTACTATTATTACTACATTAATAATATAGATATATTTGACAACAGATGCCTTTAAAATATTGGTAGGAAAATCCTTTTGAAACTTGTACTGTTTTGCTGCTCATGGAAACCTACTCCTGGTCATAGTTTTTTACAGAAATTTTATTAGTGTAGACACCTCCTTATAAAATGCTGTGTCAGTTTTTTTTTTAATTTGTTTCCTTGTTTAGATTACATTATTTTTTTATTTAAAGATAAATTGCTGAACTTTCTGAAATGTGAAATTGCAAGGTAATGTAAGAAAGCATTTTTCCTGGATGTTCTCTAAAATCTCTCCCCTGTGACATTACTGATATGTAAAGCAGGAAAATAAGGCAATTACACACCAGCAAGAAGCTACAGATTAGCTGAATAGTGCAGTAAATATCTGTTAACGTTGTGAACTGGCATTAGACCAAATCAGTGGATTTTCTTTTGTATCTGAAAGTAGCTTACTAGGGAACACTGGTCACACATAACAGTCAAAAATCAGTCAGAAATTAAAGTTTTCTTAATCCAGTTAACCAAATTAGCTACTGAGTAATTATTTAATATTAATGCAGAACCGTTCATCCAAATTGATTGTGAAATGCTTATGTCCCTAAGCAATTCTTGTGGCTAAAGCTCCCAGGAGGCATAATACTTCTGTTTCGCATATGTGCAGTCTCCAGTCTTAAAAGAGTAGAATATTTTGAGATTTTTGGAAAATACAGTTGGGGAAGACAGCTGCTTATGATGAATTTGGCTGTTATGTTTGAAAATACCTTTACAGATAAATTTGGTAGAATGAAAGGTGCAGGTAATTAGGAGGTAGAATGAAGGTGTTGATATTCCACTGCCACACCTGGGCTCCATCAGACATGGGGAAGATTTTTGTCCCCATACTGATAAATACATACACACAAGGCATCCTATGTGGCAAAGACAGTGTAGTAAAAGGAATACAAAGTTATGAAGAGATAATGTATGTTGTGTACGTTTCTTTTAAAATTTAGAATACCAAAGCATGTGTAGGAAATGAATGAAGGAAACAAAATTAGAAAGGTATGGGTATTCAAGCAGGGCACATTAACAGCTGGAGCAGGGCAGACACTTCAGGGTTGGTTTAAAAGTGGAAGGAGGATGTGATGGAGATTGGAGTGAGTGCAGTGATGAAAGCAGAGGACTCAAGATAGAAAGGTGTCAGTGAGCTTTAAAGCAGAAATATTTATGTATGACAAGAACTGTAGCAGACAGTGAAATTAAAAGTTGTGAAGTCACTAGGTGTTTCTGATACAGTGGGGCCTAGGAAAATATCAGAGGGACCTGATAGGAAGCCTGAAGTAGAGACCAGTAAATATCTAATGCCACTGAGGTTGTTATATGTTTTCCTTGAAAGATATCAGATGGCACAAGATTGGCAATGTAAGGGGCAGCACTATGGTTTGTGAGGTTGAACTGAGGAAAGAAAATAGAAGGAAGAAATCGAAAATAGAAGGAAGAAATCCAAAGGGTATTGATGAAATTAGACAATGTTAATTTGGTAGAGGTAAAGAGAAGGGAAATAAAACCACATAAGATGCTTTAAAGCAGAGCTTTTTAATCAGAAACTAAATCTAAAGGTGGATTTTAAACTTGTAAAGATAGAGGCTAAGGATTAACCTTTTGCCTGGAACAAATTCATCTTCATTCCTTCCTCAAAAGCCTCAAAATGGTAAATGGGATGGAAGTGATTTGCAAACTTTCACTGCAGTTTGTTCAGCTACATCCTGCCATGATCTCTTTCAAAGCAGGGTCTAATACCTCCAGTGAAGAAAATAAAAGATACAACAATTTTGAAATTCTGTTTTGTTATGCTTAAGCAAGCTGACACCAAAATTGTATCCAAATATTTTTTTTTTTTTAAGAGAACTTTTTTTCTTCCACAAACTAGTACTGTAACTGCTTATGAATGAACTGCTTCGTGAACCTCATGAAGAGAGGTGCTGTGAGTATAGTGCAGCTTGACAGATTAGCCCTTACTCTCTGGTCTTCACTGCATATATTGCCCTGCACTAAGCCAATTTTTTAAAATGTTCTCACTCATTTAAAAAAAAAGCTTGTGGAGTGCAGAATTGACATGCACTGTATTCTATTTAAATAGGCTCCTGTATAGAAAGAATAGTTTAAACACCTGCAGTCATTGTCTTCTCTTTTCTCTTGGATACATTGTTATATTATCTGTCATTTTTTCTGTGTTTGAGTAAATGTTCAATTTCTTAATTTCCATTGTAATGAATTTGAGAAAATTACCCTTGTTGATATGTACTACAAAGGGACTGTTATTACTTTTATTCTTGGAACATTATGCACCGTTTCACACCAAACCAGCTGCATGGGAATGTTGCAAAAGAAAAAAAAAAAAAAATGTAAAGCTATTACCTCTTCTCTATCACTATATGCCTTTATAAAAAGTCTTTCCCCAGCATTGCTTTAGATCTTCAGGTACTGGAAGTTTGCTCTGAGGTCTTCTTAGATGGTCCAGTTCAGTTTTAGGTTGTCCTGTGAGGAGCAGTTTGTTGTACTCTATGATCTTTATGGGTCCCTTCCAACTCGAGATATTCTATGATAATATGAGTTCTCTGGGAAATTACAATTTTAGCCATGTCTTTCCCTGTAAAAGCATCTCGAATTTCATGGAACACAAAGCCAACCTGTGTGGCCAATTACTATTGCTGCAATTTTTTTAAATAAATGTGTTTTCAGATAAAATGATAAATGATAAAAAGGGAAAATTTGTTGAACTGAGCAACAAAGAGATGGGAAACTGTAGACTATTTGACTATTTCAGGTATCATATATTAGAAAGCATACAAAGATACTGTTGGCCTAATAAAATTGATCAAGAGCTGAATTTTTTTGAAGGTTGACCCTTTTAATTGCAGACAGCCAATTAGATTTGAGAGCACTGTGGTCCATCAGAATGTGTTCTGGTAAAAATTGTTCATGAAAAAACATGTGACCATGTTTGTTCATGAAGGATTGCTGAAGGAGGAAAGGAAATCCCTGGAAGGAAACCATTTTTTGTATTTTGCCAGCAGGTCAGCCTGGTTATTGCCCCATCAATTTGACTTGGAAAGAATTTCAACACCTTTGCTGAGCTTGCCTCAGGTGCAGAGGTTCCTGCCACATCTGGTAGTTGGAGCAGTAGCTTTTCCAGCTCTTTGTTTTAGGATTTTCACATTCTAAATGTATTTTATGCAGTTTAGAGTAACACCAAATTCACATCCTGCTACTTCCTGTTGTTTCCTTTTCCTCCTCACTGCTTTCTTTTTTCTTGACACAGCAAGCCCTTTGGGCACAAATACAGAGAATGCATTTTACATGCAGGAGAACAAAGGTTTCACAATTTGGAATTCTTGGCTATGTACTTTATAAAGAGCTTGTTTGGCACATTTTCCACAGGGAGTGAACCAAAGCCTGCTATCTGCTGTATGTTATTATAATGAGAAGTGTCCCTTTATGTGATCCTTAATATTTATTTTATAAGCTAACATTATGAAGGCTGAAACCTGTCATTGCTATTTATCCTGTATTTGTGCTTTGGGATAAAAAAGAAAAGCATCTGCATAGAAAAGGCTTGTGGGACCTGTTCATACACTGAGAGTTTTCATCTTGGGGTATGAAATGTGTTACATAAAATTCATCAAGAAATCTTAATCCTGTTTATGCTTTAGAAGTTCCCTCTGGGGCTTAAGTTTTTCTGACAGTAGAGACTGAACTCTTCATGAAAATATTAACAGTTAGGAAGGACTTTCATATTAAGTGAAATAATTAGATTTTATTCAGAAAGAGATTGTGTATTGTGGCTGATAGGACATATGGCCTTTATGCACTTTCTCTTCAAGAAATTAAATAGGTGTAAATGTCAGTACCATGAAGATACACTGTGTGGCAGAGTCTACCATTAATTTCTTTGTTGAATTAAAATATACTGATAATGCAGTTAGAATAGCAACAGTAATTAGCTGGTGGGTTTTTTGTTTGGTTGGTTTGGTTTTAGGTGTTTTGGGGTTTTTTTGGGTTGTGTGTTTTGTTTTTTTTTTTAATTTAGTACCCAGTCATGTATTTGGGAACATTTTGTTTTTCTAGACAAAAGTTAGTTTATTTTGTAAATTATCTAGAATGTATAGTGAAATCGAGGAAATCTGAGAGTGCTAGTTTCCAGAGAGCAATAGATCTTGGTAATTAGTGCTGAAGATACCTTCAAGATCTTACCAGGAGCTCTTCCTTTTTTTTTTTTTTTTTTATAAGGGATGAAAAGGTATGGAAATGCCTGTTAAATTCTTTTTTTTCAAGTGCAAACACAAATGAGCACAAGTAATTATGTGAACCAGTTTTCAGTAATTATCTTTATTGTCTTAGCTTGGTTTCTTTTTCAAGGTCTGACATGAAGCTTCTTCAAGCTGGCTTTGGTGAGACACATAATGTGTCTGTGCCTGAGTTTTCCATCTGTACGTGGGTGACATTAATTTGCCATTTTTTTTAGCTGTCAGTTAGGATTTGCCTGCAGCTGCATACTTATATTGTAGTTCTCACTTGAGCTGTTTGGAACTCCATAATACCACAGGTATTAAACTGAAGCTCAGTCTAAAACACCTACATTTAGTCTGCTTTATCCTGTCACTTAGATGTACTGGGACTGCAGGAGCAGGATACGTAGCTTGTAAAGCAGCATCATAATTGTCTCCTTGTGGATTTTGGGTGGTCATGAGAGATAAAGTGAGACACAGAATGTAAATGTTGTTCCAGTTACTCTCATCACTGGGTACAAAATATATTACACATTTACGGTTTTTGATTTTTTTTCTGTTGCTCTTCAGAGCTGCCATTCTCTGTCAGATACAGTCAAATTGTGCTTACTGTAAATTTCACTTCTCAGTTATTGATTTTCTTTTCCATGAACAGTTCATCATGTATTTATTTATTTGTTAGTGCTTCAGTGAGGGTTTTTAGTTCAGCTTCTATGCACCACTTCTTTAGGAGATGCCTTTCTTGATTTTTGTTTTTCCAGTTGTTATTTCTACTAGGAAACAGCAGTTTGTAGGGAACTGGTGATGGGCTGTGGCTCTTGGGCTTTGGATTTTGGTAGGGTGTTCAAAGCACAGCAGTAGCAGGTCCTGTTGTTTAAAGTTTGGAAAAAATATCAAAACAGAGGTAATATTTCCTGTTGTTTTTTTTCTTTTGTGGTTTTTTTATCTGCGTGTGTGTGTGCTTTTGTTTTTTCACTCAGACAGCAAAGAATAAACTCTATTGTTGTCCTTCTTTGCTTCCAAGCAGGTCTCCCTAAGGAGCAGGAAAAAAATCACTTCTATCTTCAAACAATACGTATATTTTTCTTATGACTCAATTACTCCACTGAATTATGATGCAAAAGAATTTTTCCATCCCTTTGTCCATTTGTAAGGTTCTGTCTCTTGAAAACTAGAACAATGGGGGAAGTATATCTAAATGTTTGAAAATACCAGCAAGGACAAACATTCTTGAATGTCTTCGGAAGATCAAAGAAACAAATTATTAATAAGGCTTTTATTTTAAGTCAGGTGTATTCACCTAGACGGATTGGAATCACTCTTTGCCATCTTCTGGCATTATTGGAATATTTTTGGAAGGATAGTTTGGGGGATTTGCAGCACAAAATGAGGTGATAACTTCTATATGCTGTACTTTCACTTACAAATCCTTGAGGAAGGATGTATTTTTTTATTATATACACTTTCTCTTGTTCTGCTTGCTTTCACCTAAATCCTTGCATTGTTTCTTCCTTCTGCTTTCAGCTACCTAAATGCAATTCTTACATTTATGTCAGGAATCTTTCATTTGGGTGAATCCCAGGAATCTTGTGGATAAACAGTATGTTTGTATTTTCCAACCTTCCAGAACTTTCATTGGTTTCAGAGATGATGATAGATATATACACAGTATAAATACATCAGTCAAGGTGCACAATTGCTGTTTATCACCTTGGTTATTCCTTACCATTTTTAAATGTAGTTACTGCGTGTCTTGAGGTTTTGGAATTGTACTGGAATTCCACTGTATTTGAATTCCTCTGAATTGGAATTCAGTGCTGATTGAAATAAACTAAAAAAAAAAGTTGTAGCACCTACAAGATTCAAAGTAATTAAATATGGAATGCTCAGCCTGTTGTTTTAGATGATGCTGTGGGGAAAAGTGTCATTACAATCAAGTAACATTACCAGTTGTCTGACTCAGTTAGCCAAGCACAATAAAAACAAAGAATAGCAGAGAATAATACAGATACACCATGTTCAACTTTTCCCCTTAAAACTTGTTTCAGTGTCTGCCTCAACAGTTATATTGATTCTGCAGTCTCTGGTGTAAACATCCAAGCAGCTTCTCTGGTTTGTCTTCTGAAGGGGATGGTTATTTATTCTTGTGTGGCTAAATCTTCTTTATTTTCTGACATATAAAGGTGTTGTCTGTTTTACAGGCTTTACCTTCATTTAAATTAGTTGTTTCATTTGTCTCTTAATCGTTCTAGTAAAGGGCTTTATTCAGGAGTGATGGGATGAAAGAGGAGCCATCACAATTAGATGAATGAATTCTTACCATATTTTCTGCTTTTAAAAAAAACAATCTGTAATATTACAGAACTTAAAAAGTAATATAAGAGATTGTTTGCTTAAATTGTGCTCCTGTCCAGGATTTTCTGTTTCCTTATCTTTTTCCAACATTACATTTGTTCTTGAAAATTAAACAAAAATCTTGACAAATGATGTATAAAAAAATTGCAGGCTGCAGCCATCAAGTTTCATTTTGTCTGACAGATGATACTAAAGTTTCAAAATGCAGCTTCTGAACTAATAAAAATGTCTCCAAGGGAAAAACCTATTCATTTAATTGTCTGCTGCCAGATTTTGCTGGCAAACGTTGTTTTGCCATTTGACCCTGGAGAAGCTGCAAATTTATTTCAGCAAAAGAGATAGTGGTTCTGTTGGGTAGGACAAAAATTTATAGATTATGCTTGGAGTTTTGTTGAAACCCTCATACTGGTGATGGACAAAGGACATTCTAGATCAGCCTGTTTTCAGATTAGCTTCACTGTGTTAATTACTTCAATCTATTATGGCTGCATGAAACCCTCTAGGAAAAGAAAGGTAGTAGGTTGCTGGGGGTGTGTGTAGGCAGGTAATATCCATACTTTGTGGACATACCTCTTTAGTAATTTTGAGATTGTTGCCAGGAGTTTGTGTGGGAGGTAGAGGTACACAGTCTGCAGGAGAAGGGATATTAGGAAACTGAGGAGTGAGAATAAAAAATTTCGAGGACAGATATCCCTCATCCTTTATATTGCATCAGAGGAATGTGAGAAATTCCTGGCCTTTCAAAGAAACAACTAAAAATGTGTTTTGCATGCTATAATTCTCTAGTGCCCTTTGCTTGGTCTCTAATGTTTTCATTTATAAAATGGAGCATGTGCTTTTGGAGGGGTTTTATTCAATAAATATTTACTCAACACCTAAGTCTTACATGAAAACCTCTGAATGAATACAAAGCCCTCTGGTAATTTGAGAGGACACTCAAGGAAATAACACCCTAGTGGTACCATAATTCACAACCTTTGATCCCCATATATAGCTATGAATTTGTTCTTAGTAAATTGTTGGCCACTATTTATGACAATGGCAGGTTTTTTGTAAGTTGGTATCCTGAGTTGTGCAGCATTCAGTGGAAAAGAAGAGTCTTTGACCTTGTGGGGTCTATCCTTGGACCACTTTGTGCTTGTGAAGCTCCCTGTCTCTTAAACTAATTTTAACATGTTATGTATCTGGATGTGAGTTACTTACTTCATGTTGGTACCTTGCACTCTTCACAGACAATATCCAGCTAAAATTTTAATTTGGAGTCCTAGAACTACAGTTCCTGGAGAGCTTTCATTCAGTTATTCTAAAAGGAGTTTTTTTTTTATTCTTTTCTGTTCTCTAACACTTCATTTACAACCAGTTTTGTCTGGAGCTCAGGAGGTGTATGTTATTTTAACTATGAGAAAACCACATGTTATTTCATGTCAGAGACTGCCAGGAATGTTAGTCATGAAAGAATGGATTTTACATCAGTGAATGGGCTGAGGAAGATTTCTTTCTCGTCATTTGAAAACCTTGCTCTTATAAATAAGAGCTTCTCTAAACACATGGTTTAACTTTTAAGTTGCCTTGTGTGGAGTCAGGAATTGGACTTGATGTTCCATGTAGGTCCCTTCCAGGATTTTCTGTGAGTCTCATTGATAATATAAAAAACCATCTGTATGCATATGTAGAAAAACATGCAAGTATGTGAGACTGTCAAGAGTATTTGCAACTGCTGTGCCAGGAATTGCAAGATGTTTTTTCACAACAAACTTCACTAAATAACCAGTGTCTTTACCATTTTCACTGGATTTATCAGTTGGTTTAGATCAGGCTTTTGAAGTCGCTCTGGCTGTTCATGTTTGCCAGTGTAACTACAAATTTTTCAAAATACTAATTTCATGTTTCCTAAAACCCTTATAGAATAATCTATTTAAGCATTAAAAACCTCTAGTAGATTGCTGTCTTCAAAGAATGGATATGTAGTAACATGCGTGTTCTACATTTCTTTATAAATTATGTCCCTGAATCCATAGCAGACATTCATTTTTTTTGGTCATAAAAGCTCCTTTAACAATTACGTAGAATTCCAACCATTTTATTTGATAATGAAATAGGATAGGTTTTAAATTTCCAGTTCCTTCCTGGCATTAATCACATTCCCTACATGAAGTAGATGGAAAGTATCCTCTGAATAAAACCTCAGATCTTTCCTGTTATTCTTAAAGTGTTGGCGGGCAGTGAGAATATGTTTAATTATATACTTTCACCAAAATGAAGATCCATTGTGTTCATTTTGTTAAAGAGCCTTGAATGTTTTGTTCACTCATAAAGCTGTGTTTGTAGTTACTGTTTATTCTGGGGACTATGTGAAAATGTACAGAGCTAATGATAACTTTTAGGATTACTAGTATGAATTTTCTGAATCCTCACAGCTTTTAGTACCTAGCTGTCATACAAGTCTAAATGCTCCCCTCCCCTGCCCTTATCCTTCTAATCACTGGCATTCAGCTGCCATCCAGTCCTGTAGACATGCCCATTTGTTAGTGGAAGAGTGTGACTAATTGAATACCTATAGGAAAATTATTTAGATCTCTGCATCTGTTCTCAAGCCCTGGCATGGTCTGAAGCCAAGACATTTCTGTAATTGGATCCAGTCCAGGAAGAATTCCCTGAATCACCTGCCCAGGATGAAGGCAGGCAGGGATTGGATGTTAAGGAAAGCAAGCAGAATGCTGAAGGTATTTCACTATAGCTATTTTAATAAATATTAATTAGACCCTAAACTGACTTATGCTTCTCAGCCGAACTTCTCATCCAACACGAGGTATAATGAATTGCCTGCTTTCAACAGAGAAGTGTTCTTAGTGGTTAATAGCTTCACCAAATGATAGTATCTTGGTTTACACACCAATAATGTGGTTTTGTGCTTCCCAGATACTTAGAGGCCAAGTCAGACAAGAATAGAAATGAGTGGCTGGTCTCCTTTATAAAGTGTATCCATTTTTTACTGTGAATTCTGCCAGGCACTAGGCATATATTTGTAGCAAGCCCTCTTTTTGTCTTTTAGTAGATTGACCCTTACCTGTTAATGTGCTAATCTTCCTGCTGAAGCTTATTCTATCATTTCTGTAGCTTCTCACTGGACACAAAATACTATATAAATATAAATAGTATAAAAATACTATAATATATAAATAAAAGTATGTAAATACTTTTTTTTTTCAGGGGGTGTTCTGGATTTTTTGTTTGGTGTCTTTTGAAATATACCTCATTTTGAACATAATTTGGAAAAGCCTTAGTAGCAAAAAATGCTGATGTTTAGTAGGAAATATTTGGCAACTTTTAAGTAAGGGAAACAATTTTGTTAACTGAATGAAAGAAGTGCACATCTTGTGCTTCTCGAAGGCAGTTATCTCTAATATCCATCATGATTTTCCAGCTTTTTCTCCAGTTTTATGTTCAGTACGCATACTTTCTAAGAGCAAGACCACAAGCATTTAGAGCAGAGAGCTAAGGTGAGGAAAAATGTTGCTTTGAAGGTGATAGTCACAAAACAGATTTATTTTTCTCTTTTCCTCTCTAAATGATAAAGTTTGCTGGGCATGCTTGAATGCCTTTCTTCTTTAAAAGATCAAATCAAAATGTTGTTGTAGTGCTGGGTCAGTTGAGTTGGTCACCTCCGTGGAGTGCATTTGGAGTGAGGTTTGGAGAGGACTCCAAGGGCCTTCAGCTTTTAGCTGTTCAGAGGCAATATTCAGTCAGTAGTAGTGTTTACAAAGGCTGCAATGACTGCAGGTAGATATATTGTTTGTCCAAATAAAAGATAAGCTTTCTTTTGTTCATATCCAGACCAGAGATGTAGAGAATTCTTCCTTTTGTCCATAATTAAGATGCAATTTTTATTTTGTGTAGCAGTTGTAAGACAGGTTAAAGAATGATCCCCTGCTGAATTTTTTGGTTAAAAAAAGACTCAACTTCCATTGACTTCTCAATGTCCAGACAGCTTCATTTACTGGTTGGCCTGTAATGATTTATATACTACTGCACTGTTACCACTAGAGATTGAATAAGCCCAACCAGTCTTCCCAGTAGCTGTTCTTTTGGACTTTATGATTACTGTATGGCATTAAATTACCTTAGTTGTATCACGTTTAAAATTTCCCAATAGTTTCCAGGAGGAAGAACAGGATTGAATTCTCAGCTGTTGTGTTTTTGTGTGTTAGATCAGGGGAACTCTTTACTTGTAGAATTTAGAGAAAGGAAAGAAATGCTTTGCATGCCCTTATCAGCTATTTTACCAGCAGAAAATTTTTCGTTGTTTTTGTTTTAAACTTGATTCCATATTTCCTGGTCATTGGGTTCTAGCTCAAAGGCAATCTTTATGGCAGTGGTATAAACCTTTGAAAGAAAATTATTTATAATGGGAAAAGCTGACAGTCTCTTAACTTATAGCATCACTAGCCATCAGAGTTTGTGTGTACATTTGTGGGTGGGTGCATAATTTAATAGAGATAGGTACAGAACATCATTTTTCCCAAAAGCTGACCTTGTTGAAATCCCAGCATCAGAGTGCCAACAAATGATACTTAGTTCTAAAAGCTATAGAATGTCAAACACTATGTACCTTAGAGAATCATAGAGCTGTTTTGGTTGGAAAAGACCTCTCAGATCAAGTCAGCACTGCCAAGTTCACTGCTAAACCATGTCCCTAAGATCCACATCAACACATCTTGAAATACTTTCAGGGATGGTGACTCAACCACTTCCCTGGCCAGCCTCTTCCAGTGCCTGACAACACTTGTGGTAAAGAAAAGTTTTCTTCATGTCCAGTGTAAACCTCCCCTGGCACAACTTGAGGCCATTTCCTCTTGTTCTATCACTTTTAACTTGGAAGAAGACACCAACTTCCACGTCACTACAACCTCTTTCCAGGCAGTTGTAGGGAGTGATAAAACCTCTCCTCAGCCTCCATTTCTCCAGGGTAAACACCCCTTGTTTTCCTCAGTAACTTCTCACAGGACTCTTCATCAGTTTCATTACCATTCTTTAGACATGCTCCAGCACCTTTATGTCTTTCCTGTAGTGAGGGGCACAAAAATGAACACAGATTTTGATGAAATTGTGGTCTAATATTTTGGGATGTCATCTCTATAATGTTTTAAGCGTTCTCTGTTAAACAGAAGTAACATGAAGAAATTTTGTGAGAAAGTTATAATTTTGATGACAAATAATGCTAATATGGATAATTAATCAAGTGTTTATTTTCTGGTTACATTTTTATATTCTTAATATTGCGAGGGCTGCACTTTTAAGAACTGAGTAAAGAGTTTGGCAGTTTTTATTGTCCTTGATCCGAGACTGAGAATATTTTAGCACCCAGCAGTAAATTATTTGATAAATCCACTGGAATATTTAGGAGCATGCTTTTAGAAGTCTATACCTTAGTTCTGCTAAATAGTAATTGATGATTTTTCTAAAAAAAAAAAAAAAAAACAAACAAAAAAAACACAACAAAAAAAAAAATTGGTGAGAAAAAGAGAGTTCTGGATAGGAGAAAAAATGGGAATTTAAGGCTATCCCAATTCACGTGAAAGAGGATATCAGGATCATTTTTTATTTAAGCTCTGTGAAGGTCACTGCATTTTACTAGTGTAAAAAAAGTCTGTATCCTAGTGGGCCAAGTTAAAAGCATGAGAAATTTGTTGCTGAAACATTTATGAAGATCAAATTTGTGCATGTGTATAAATTTTATAGCTATATAAAACTGTATAATTATACATGTGCCGTATTTTTATATATATTTGCAACACACAATTATAAGTTCAAACACTGCAAATAAGCAATTTGAGTCCTTTTCAAAGTCCCTGCTTTAGAGGGTATGACCTCAGGAAGGAAAGAAGACATGCTCAGCTCTTCTCTTAGAGGATGGCTTCTATTTCTGCTTGCAGAACCTTGTTGATGCCCACAGTGTTACATGGGTTCTCTTGAGCTGGGATCAAGAAGTGCAGACACTATGGCAGCAGTTGTGTTAGTTTAGGCTAATTCTGCTATAGTACAATGTATTGAGCACTGCTTCTGAAAACTAAGAAGATTAAACCTGTGGATCTTTATGTTCAAATTACCATAAGCTCTTTAAATCATTTATAAAAGGATTAGTAAGAAGGAAAGAATAACTCAAAGTAGCTCACATTGCATGTCTTTGGGTTCTTCTCGCCCCCTTATTTTTTTTTTTTTTTTTCCCCGGTAAGAGCCTTTAAAGATGCAGAGTTTGAAGTATGCTGTAGCTCAGACTTTGTGTGTTCTCCATCAAACAGAATACAAGAACCACTTGTCATCTGAGAAGTGAAGTCTGTAATGCCTGGGAGAAAATTAAGAGCAGCTTCCTATCACTTTTGCAGCTCTGATTTGCCACTGTATCCACAGTTCATCTCAGACCTTTTGAAATATGCTACCTCTTCTCTTGCTTAGGAGTCTGTCTGGGTTTCACATTTCAAGCTGGGTTGTTTCATGGCTCCATAGCCAATTATTAGAGATTTGAGGTGACATCTCTGTGGGGTTGTTCTTCAGTGCAAAACTGCAACGCTGACATCCAGAATGGAGCAGTCCCATCCAAATTGCCTGTATTGACAACCACATCATGCCATGGAATTGTTTGATAGCATGACAGTTGCATTGGGTCAAGGTATTTGAGAAATGCTGACTGGCTTCCAGTGCCCAGGAACATCTTCAGATGGGATAAAAGAAGGGACATAGCCTAGATGTATGTATATTTCAGGAAAATTTAGAGCTCAGAAAGGAGCCATATATTTAAAAGTGACAAAATTACTTCCCTGAAAAATTTGTTTGATAATATTATAGAATTAATATTGTAAGGTAAATGAAATATATTTTCTTTCTTCATTAAACAGACCTTTTGAGGCTTTTATCTACAGTTTCAAAAGTTTGTCACAATAACATTTGTCTGTGAAATACTTCTACTACAATAAAATCATCTTTTTAAGAGAGAGGGGACTGACTATCTGCAAGGAACCCCTGTGCTACCAGTCAATAAATAAGCTGCTTTTCCAAATTCAGAAGCAAAGTGTTTTACCAGTAAGGAGAAACTTCTAATTTTAGTAAGAACTTTTTTTCCTTGCTAAATCTCTACTGCTGCTTGGAGATAAATTGCAGTGGATTACCATAATAGTACTGTAATAGACCACCTGGGCATTGTTAATAATGAGCTTGATGAAATATCAGTTCTGGGATGAATTTAAAATTAACTTTCATGCAGTGAGTAGAAGGAGTTGAATCAGACAGTGAAGAGTCATATCATTTTCAGATAGTCCAGAGGTACAGTATGATCTGAATACTCACTGTATACCAATTCTGAGTCACAATATTCAAGTAGCAATTGAGTTCAGTTTTGAACTCTGATGACCATGAGTGGTGATAGACTTTTGTGGAGCTTTTCATACATTACAGTATTTTCAAATACAGAACCTTACAGGAATGTTTTATGTTCAGCAGTGTGATGATACAGTAGGGCACACTGAAGTGTAACTGAAGATATTTTCTTTGGTTGAAATTAAGATTTGCTGTATTTCTAGTACACTTAGAGCTTGTACATAAACACTATTTCTCTTCTGTGTAAGAGAAAATAGTTCTCCAACAGTGCTGCTTATTTCTTCATCATTGTGTATCAGGGTATTGCTATTGATGTCATGTTGATGTTCTCTCTGATAATGTTCTGGAAAAGACTCCCCTTGGGAAGCATTATATCTTAAGTTTATCCTTTCTCAGTGTCAGGGAGTTATCCACATGAGATGCCTCTTCAGGAGCATGAGGAAGCTGAAACTTTGAGACTCACAAAGTGAACATGCAGGATATTCTAAGGAAAACTTTATCTCCCAGCCTGCAGGCGATGGGCAGGAAAAAAGAGGACCTTTTCTCATAGTATTCAATTTAAATAATGCGTTTTTCTGGCTATATAAATCTTACTCCAGTATGAAGTCCAATAGTTTGAATATGGCTTCTTTTTTTTTAAACCCTTAGTGTCCTATGTTATGAACCTTCAGTTAAAAGTTGATTTTTCTTTGCGTGATTGATACCTGAGGCTTCTTTAATAAAGACTGTGAATCACCAGTGGCTTAATATCCTTCAGTCAAAAGCACCTTTACCATCCACCTCAGGTTATTATTTTTTTCAGGTTATTATTTTAAAGGGCTCAATGTTCTGTTCCCAAAATTTTTTTTTTTTTTTTTTTAAACATAGTAATTTAATTGTTTTATGAGAATCTTGAAAAGCATGGATTAGAAAATTCTAGTTTCAATGCCCATCATGAGCACCTGTCCCCGATCCATGATCTCTGTGCTGCATTTCTTGATCCAACACATTGTCCCTACTGTATGTTACATAGCATGAAAAATATAAAAATGAACCATTCATAAAAATCTATTAACCTCATTTCCAGTTTGTTAGTATGACATTGGGAATTGCTTATTTTGAGAAATCATGTTAATCCCTTTTTGTATGTGGTTTCATAGGAACCACGCACAAAGTTAACTAGGGAAAATTTCACGTGAAAAAATACTCTCTTTCCAAAATATGGCATTGCTTAAAATTCAGTCAGATTTGTGTTGCATGAAAATTCAAATGGAACAGAAAATTGGAACTATACATTAAATGAATAGTAATTGTCCTTTTCTTCACCAATTATGCTAACATCTTTAATTGCAGTGAATTAATTTAGCATGAATAAGGATGTCATGCATTTCTGTTTAAACGCTTTTGTAGTTTAGTTATAATTAATATATCATTATGTCACTGTGCAGCCACATTCTTAAATTTATTCTCCATTGAGAGGGGTCCTTTTTGCTTGCTGGTCAAAGAGAAAATAGGTGCAATACTGAAGCTGTGAATGCTTTCATGCCAGGACAATTCTTCGTGTTTTTAGTTACATTCTGTTTTGCCAAAATGTCATGTAATTTCTAAATTATTTTTTCACTATTAAATTTTAGGCTGTTTGTGGCTGATTTCAGCTGATTGAATATATGACCTCTAGATTTTAGAATTACACAGGTATGAAGAGATCTCTACAGGTTTTTGTTCAAATCCTTTGCTCAAAATAGGTACATTTGCAGCAGATGAAGGAGGGGCCTGCCTCCCATCATGTTGTGAATATCTCCAAGGATGATTTTCCCATAGCATGTCTGAGCCCCTGTTCCTTTGTTTGACTACCCTCATGGTGATAATTAAGTAAATAAAATTCTTATATCTGCTCACAATTTTCTATATACCAGCTTCTATCCATTGCCTGTCATCCTTTTGCTGTTTATCCCTCAGCATGGCCTCTCGACCTTCCCAATGGGGACATTGCTCTGGTCAGCAATGAGTCCCTTCGTTTTCCCTTTGGAAGATCAAGCAATGCTGCCACTCTTATGCTCTCCTCACCATCTTTTTGGTCTTTGCTGGGCTTGTTCCAGCATGGCAAAGTCTTATAGATAACTTAATCTGATATTAAAGGAAGGTAGTGTGTATGCAGCAAAATAATAGTATTCCATTACCTGCAAAGCCCATCAAAATCTTTCTGAATCTTTCTATTGTCTTTAATGGATTCTCACCTACAACTTAATGTTTTATTTCATGTTCTTCTTAAATAGCTTAAATGGTAACTAAATTCCTGAGAGAGTAAAGATTAATTAAATTTCAAATTCATCTTGGGTCATTGAGTCACCACCAAACAGTCTGTTTTCTTTGGTCTGCTTTTCTTTTTGAGTTCTCAGTCAAAACATAAAAACCAAACCATTTAACTTTTGAAAACACGTCAGACTTGTTTTTTCATAAAATAAATATTAAAATAGACCCATAGCAATTATGTCCATAGGATATTTTCTTTCAAAAAATGTCTTTCTTTAGGAGGGTGAGGGGTCCAGCATGGTTTCAGTTTTTGTAGAACATGTTGCATTTATAAATGCTTGTTTTATTGCTAACATCATGTGTCTCTAAAGCCTATTCTTGCTAGCAGGCTCAACAAGTGATTGTGCAATGTGCCTTTAAACTCAAAGGAACTAAAAGCCAAAACTTGCTTAGTTCTTTTTCATATTTCAGAGTTCACCTTTCTGATTTCTCTTTTAAGGAACCTGTCTCTGAAGCTGTCAAAGGAGGTGGACCAAGGAGAAGCCAGATACCCTCGTGTTAGCCAGCTGGCTGGCAGCCCATCAGTGGAATGGCCTTTGACTGGTCTGGAAGAAGGGGGAGGCATTGAATCTTTGCCTTTCAGATTGATGCTGCAAGACTGCACAGCTGTAAAGACATTGCTTCTGAAAATGAAGAGGGTTCTTCAAGAGGTAATAATCTTTTATAATAATCATTTGTTAAATTAATAACTTTCATCATTAATAAGCTAAGCAGCAGAAAATGGTCAGAAAAGTTTATGGTCTTAATGTCTTTTAATATGTCTTGAAAATATGGAATTGATGTTTAAGTGTAAATAGCAGTGGCTCAACATGATGGTGGCCAGAAAGTTTATGCTATAGCAGCATTAACTGATTTTTCCATTTTGACATGCAGAGTATAAAGCATCTCTTGACCCTTTACCTAAATGGGGGGAAAGGGAGGACAAACTGCATAGAATGAAATTTCACTGTTTTCCTCTAGTATTTGTTAAATCAGTATGAAGTTGTGTGCAATGTATTCAGAGGAGTGATGGAAAGGGAAAAACTGTTCTCTTAAACAACAGCACTAAAATTGCAGGTTACTGCCTATGTTTCTAAATAATGGCTCATAGCAGATTTCTTAGGCCACTCGAACACTTGTCCTGACTTGTCCTGTCCTGATATGTTCTGCTTCCTCCATGGGCTATAGGTAATACTTTGAGAACTTCTTTTGCATCCAGTTCCCTTTAGGTTTTTAGAAGAAAACAAAATATTATTGTCTTTTTTTGTTTATTTTTGTTTGGTTTTGGGTTTTTTTGTTTTTGTTTTTCCAGTGCTCATTTCTTGATCATCTCTATCAAAATTCAACCAATTTTTTTTCTTTCTGAGGGAGTTCTCAGTTTTACTCATGACAGCTATCCATCAGTCCTTCCGAATATCATGGGTTTGATGGATGGCAAGCCTCATGCCTTCCAGTTTCCTTCTGGAAAACAATTCTGTTTTGCTGAATGCGTAGTTGAAATAACTAATTCTCTATCATTCCCTGCTTATTTAATGACAGAATATAGAGTGAATTTAGGGGTTTGTGTACACTGAGAAGGATTTGTAACCCTACTATATATGGAAATAAATACTCAGAATAATGATATTATGTAATATAGTTGTCACAGTGAGCTGGTGAAAATGACAGCATTGTCTGTTGCTTGTAGTTTGAATAATTTTGTTTTGCTCAGAAAAGGTTTTTTCCATACCATGATAGGTGTAAGGATTCTTTTTTTTTTTTTTAACTTAACCAAGTTCCAATAAGTTTTAGTAAGAATCTACTGTGATATTGCTATATGGAGATGTGTTGTACCTTATAGTATTCCCTAGTCACTAGGTGATCTCCACAACAGCAACACAGGGCATTTTGAGTGACATGCTGGAATTTCATGTCTAGTCACTAATTCCTCCTTCTAAAGCTTATTTGATTTTTTTTCATCTTAATTCAGTCTGTACTTCCTTGGTCCTTTCCATGATACAGTTTTCATCTCCTCATCTGACAAACCCTATGATTCTGTCCTTTCCTTTTCTGTTTTGCCTGTTGTATGAAGTCAAACTGTTTTTTTCTCTATTTCTATAGTTGGATGCCACAAGCAATGCATAGGTAAAATGTTTGTATGTAACTATTTTTCAGAACCTTTGCGGTACAATATCCTAGTAGTAGAACACAGCCAAACAAAAATCCTATATTGCTTGAATTAAAGGACCAGTCACCAGATTATCAAACTTGCTACCTTGTTTTTAGTTTTTTTAATGACATTTTTTAATGTTTTAGTTTTTTTTATCATCAGTGATGTGAATGCTGTAAAACAGTATGAAAGTGCACATTTAATGGTACCATCTTAGAAATAGTGCAGTATACAGTCCTACTGATATAAGTTCACGTGCTTGTGGTTCTTGAAACCAAAAATTACTTTTCAAGGTCATGGTGAAACTACAAAATTTTCATATATCCATAAAGAGTTAACAGACCTGTCCACTATCCAGTGGACATCATCCATGGTATAATTGCAGGACAGTGAAAGAGCAGTAAAGACAATATTCACAAGTCATCCTTAGAACACATTAAAACAATAGGAATTAAATAAAAACCAGACTAATAGTCAAAAGAATGTTTGAACAATCAAAGAGAAGTAGACCTTGAAATATATAACAGATTTATATTAGAATGGCACATCTTGATTAGCTTCAGAAATAGACATTTGTACTTTAATGTAATTTTGAAATTATTAGTGATGTATTTCAGGAAAATATAATTCCATCAGGTTGAAATATTTTGTGGAGGAATCTAATAAATAAGAGAAGGTACCCTACTTCCCTTGTAACTATATGTAATTTCTTCATCCAAAAATCACTTCTGCCCCAACCAATATTATAAATCAAACTCGCAATACCAAAGAATTAAAAGATATAAAAGAAAAATTCTTTCCTTACTGTTGAAAGCTCGTGTATTTTCAGATGCACTCAAAGGTAGTCTCTGGCAGGCTTATAAGAAATAAAGTGAAATATTTCATGCCTATAAGAGCATAAAGTGTATTTATTTATAAAAATAATAAGTCACGTGGTTTCATGTGAGCACATAACCGACATGGGAAAAATGATACATGAGTTATCAGAAAAAAAGCTGCAGTATTTCTGGTTTATAGCTGATGTTACCCAGAAAAGAAAAATCATAGTAGTCTACACCTCTTTATTGAAAAATAACATATTAATTGAGTGAAAATGTTAGCCCTGTTATTCAATTTAATTCATCTTCTTAAGCACTGAGCACTGCTTATAAGGAACAGATTATGATGTACCAAAATAGAATACCTTGCTAGTACCATATGCTAGGATTTTTTGGTTTTGCAATTCCTTATAATTGAAGAATCTATTTGGAAAAAACTGCATACAAGGTATTCTGTACTGTGGTGCAGATTGAGAAGTCTGTGAGTTTAGGTTGTTATTAGTCTTACCAGGCAAAGGGAAAATGAAGTCATGGCAGTAACACTCAAGATTGAGAATGTTATTAGGCAGTTCATTTAGTAAAAGACTAATGACTGATTGTTCAATTAAGAGAACTAATTACCATTTCCTGTTCCATGAAAAAGTCTTGAAAATGTCTACTGAAGTTCTTTATATCTTCAGCCATGCAAGTCTCATAAGGCAGATTGTCCTCTAATGGTTTGAGAGCATCATTGAAAAAAAAGCTGAAGATAGCAGAAGACTCTGGTACATGAGGAAATCTCAGCAATCCACCAGAAATTGGCTCAGAAAGAATGTTTAAATCTATTTGGCAGCTTTTTCTCATGGATGTTCCATTCCTGACAGACAAATCTGCAATAAATGGAGTACCAAGATTTTTGTGCTGCAAAGTTTCAGGATAAAGATATTCTAGAGGTTAGCAGCACAGGCAGCTTGATAAAAGCCACTTCAGCATAAGACAACACAAGCTGTACTGTATCCTTTCTATGATTTACAGGTAGTTATTGGTCTTTATTTTCTCTTCATCTGACTGATGTTTATTGAACTCTGCTATTGGAGTCTACTTTGTGTCAAACTTTTTCTCAAAACTATCTTAATCCAAGAAAAAAACAAATCTTTTCCATATGCTGTCCTATCCTTTCTGTGTTTTATTACATTTCTGGCCACAAACTATATATAGTTAGAGCATATAGTTAGAGCTTCCAAAAATTAAACTGTAGCTTCTTTCCCTTATTGTTATGAACAATAATGTATAATGGCAATTTCTCAATATATGGGCTTCCCTGTACTCTTCCAGATAAGACTGAGAGTATTCCTGTCTAGTAACTTTTTAATGATTTGAATTATAACTAACTGCAATTTTGAAGTTTGGCTAATTTAAAGGACACTTAAAGGCTTGGTCTTTGAAAATGTTGGTAGAACAGTTCAGGCAGAAACATGTGGGGAAAGCTCATGGTTTTAGTTTTGTGCCAAGCAAGACAAGGGTCTTAGTCTGAAATAAACCCAGTGAAAAAAATACAGCTATTTTGGGAAGGAATCCATTTAGCGGTAATTGGTTTTCATTCAGACTTCAGATGTTGAGCTCATTGGTCAATTTTACTGAATGTCCCAGGAAAAAAAATCTTGCCCACATAGGGGCTTATTTCTAGAAGTTACATTTTCCTGGTATTATTTATTGAAATAGACAAGTTATCAACTACATAAGTTTACTTGTAAATACTTTGATAGTACTATCAGAATTGATCTTACTGGTTGCTTATCTGAAAAATTATCTGTGTTTTTGTAATTTAAAATATAAACTATTTGGAACATGCAGATGCTTCTTTCACAGCTCTGCAAAACACCATGCCAAATGTGGAGCTTTAGAAATTGAAGCTAACTGCTACAATTAGCAATAGAGATAAGTCACTCTGAACAGAGATCTCATATTGTGTTTTTCAAATTAATCATTTGTTTTACTGAGAGAAGCTGCAGCTGTCTGTGGCTGTCATGAAAACTTAATGTTTCCAATATTGTGTTTTTAGATTGCTCTTGAAAAAAAGAAATGGGCAAAATGATGTCAAAATCACAGTGAGTCCATCCATGACAGTGGCCTTGACTTGGTAGACAGGGAGAGACCACTCAATCTGCAATTAGCCTGTTAGATGCCACTGCCTACATTACTTCTCCCTGTGTATCTTTCACCTCATCAGTAAAATAAGCATAATTAGAGTCATCTTTTATGATGCATTTGCAATCTACTAATGGAAACTACTAAGAGAAAGCTGATTGTAGTTTACGGTATTCTGTAATGCTAAGCAATGTGGAAGGTGCCTTAAACTGTGGCTTTTAACAATATTAAAACATTTTTTGCAGTCCACTATGAAATGGCTTGTGTTTACTAATACTGTCTGCTAACCACTTAGGAAGCAATTGCAAGTTTAATACGCTGTAAAATACTACAGATTTTCTTCCTTTAAGTAACTTTGTAATTAAATGCTGTAGCAGTACTGATTTATTCAACAGTTCTGCATTTAATGCAGTCCCCTTTTATCAAGTAATTCATGCTGGAAATTGGTAATTCCTTCATTTCATGGTTTGTTGACACTGTGTATACCTATAAATTTAAATAAATAATAAAATGAACTAGATTTAGTAATAGGATTTAACTTTATTGTTTTAAATTGCTTTTACTCTGACAAATACACATTGGCCCAGCTGATTGCCAAAAGAGTGCAGAACAGCCCATTGGAACACTTTGAGTGTATTTTCAGGTAGTATGTATCAGGGTAGCAGGGAATATTGGAAGCCAGTGGACATTCAGATGTTCTCTTTGGCAATGAAGGTGTTTTATTCTAAGATAATCCTGTATAAGATATTTGATAGGAACATGCAAATCCATTGTATGTTATTTAGCTAGATATTCTTCAAGGTACATGAAAACTTTTTTTTTTCCCCCCATAAGCTTGAAAACTTTTTTTTTTCCCCCCATAAGTTTTAGTCAAGCTGCACGGGGCAAATATCTCCAGCATTGCCATCGTGTGCACTGAATTTAGCCTATCTGGTATGCTTAAATCCTCTGAGAGCCCTCAAGAATATTTAGGTGTCCAATGTAGTGTGTGTGATGTTTAAAATTTAACAATTTTCATCAGCTGTTTAATGGTAATTAGGAAAACTATTTGCCTGGCAGATCAAGACATGTTATCCAGTGATTCATTTAGAAAACTCATTTGATAGAATTTGAGAAGTTTGGGGAATGACTTAAAGATGGAGGGTTAAGAAAAAAAAAGACCATTTCTTTCTTACTTCTGTGATTGCCTGAATGAAACATTCTCACACGACAATTCAATGTGCTCCAAGGCAGCACGGATTTGCATAGGACAGATTTGCACCTTGAAGAGAAGAATTAAAATTGCAACTCCATTAATATGTAATGCCCCAACATCAGCATTTCTGTGCAACTGACTGTAATTAACTTGTAGCAGAAGACCATAAAATTATAATGGCTACAAAAATGAAACCATTTTCCCCATTTAGTACTTGCATGGTTGTGATCAGTTCCTGCAGGTCAGTCAGCTAAGTCCCACCTGGCACTCCTTGGCAATGGAGCTGATCACTCCAATTATATTTTCTGGTAAATCTGCAAATACTGAAAAGTGCATTTTAATGTAATGAGCGAGCAATGGAAGAAATCTAGAATGTCTGCAGGAGTCTATGGAAGGATTTGATTGTACTTAGTTGTTAAGCATGCATGAGTAATTTTGAGCTCAATGATCATTGAGTACAGAGCGTAGATGGAAGGGTTTCTGATAAGAAAACCAATAATCCTGCCAGATCTAACAGCTTTCCCAATGGGTTCTCCAATACTTTTAATGAAAACCAATTGGAAATAGGAGCGGGATGAAGAAGAGTGCCCAACACTGTGGTAGCTGTACTATTATTCACTTCCCTGCAAATTTACTACGGTTGTAGATGTGAAGCTACCAACTTGTCAGACAGCTTTATGACTTGCAAAGGATTATTTAGCATGAGGCCTACAGCTGGTTCCATTAACTTCAAGTCCTGCAGCTTAAATCTGAAAAGAACGATCTTCATTTAAATAGTTCATCAACTTTTAAAGTTTCACAGTCCTGTGTTCCTTCTATATCAACATTTTTTTTCTCCCTTATGATAGGTTTCAGAGATTTCCTAACATAGATAAATGACTGGTCATCTCGATGAAGCAGTAAAACTGATGAAATGCAACTGTTGTCATAAATGGATATTCAAGAAGAATAAAAACGTAATAGATAAAAATGTAGGTCTAGTATTCAGATTGTGGAGTGCCAACTGTGCATGTAGCTACCAATTTAAACATTTGTATTTTTATGTGACCATATAGATGATTTGGTAGAGTTTAACTTTAATCTCTTAATTAGTTTTCCCTTACCCTTGATCAGCAAGAATTCATTAAATAAGTTCTAGTGCAGTAGCAGGAGAAATTCTCACAGTTCACAGCATGGATCTTGGCATAACTCTGTGCTGCAGTTTTATTAAATATTTTCTATGCACAATGCATGCCATGACTTTGTAGCCTGGGTTCTCAGAACAGTGCTAATCATTTTCCTGGTGGAAGAAAGAAAAAATATGAAAACTGTTGAAAGTGTTCTTACATAAACTGATTTCAGCCAAGATAATAGTGCTGATTTTCTGCAGTCTGTCTCTGCTTTAATTCCAGAGCCAGTTCATAGGCACATGTTTTTATTATGAACATGTGTATATGAAGAAATATTGCATGTGTCCAACAACCTGTATTTCTCTCCTTTATATATATATTTATGTGTCAGATTTCTGTCCTTTGTCAGAGCCTCACCTGTGGGTGAAATAATCAAGGTCCATTCAATCCAACTCGTACTTGGTGCCTTATCAAAAAGCTGTTCTCTTCATCTGTCTTTCTCCTTGGGTTTTAACACTGATTGTGAGTTCTTTCAGTGACAGTAATCATCCATGTGATTAAGAGCTCATGGATAAAAGATGCAAAATTAGCTCATGTCTAGGAATTTGTGTTCTTAGTTTAAATTGAAAACTTGCCATTGTTTTCACAGTAAAAATTCTGAGGAAGTTGTCAGGTAAAAGCAATATCCTCATTTACAACCCTGAAAGAGAGGATTCTTCTTTTTATCCACAGTTCTTTAGTCAAATCTGTGTGCAGATAATTTTGATGGGAAGAAAGATATGTTTAGAAGTAACTGATGTTGCCTCAGTAGAAAGTGAGCATGTCATAAAGCATCTAAGTAAGGTTATAATATGATGACTTACCTCTTTTAAGCAGGATACAGGTAACTAGAATAAATGACTAGCCATATATCTCATATTTCAGTGTTTTTCTTTTTCTTTTGTGACTCTATTTTCCCTGTTTTTATTGATAAAATTATTCTTTTTTCATGTAATAAAACCAGCTCTTGGGTCATAGCTACAAAATGCTACTGTGGAAAAAGAGGACCCCTTTCCTATTACTTGCCACTGTATGCAAAATCTCTTCTATAAATTTTTCTTCAGTTTTGATTTGAATATGCTTATGAATTCAGATCAGTGTTGAAATAAATGCTTGGCTCTCCAGGGTATAACCATGCCAGCCTTGCTAATCTGTTTAAAATCTTCCCTGCTATTATACTTCTGACAATAGTACAAAGAAAGCAAGCAGTGTTTGTGTCAATCCTTTTGCTATGTGAGAGAATTTCTTTTTCTCAGCAGTCCCCAGCCTTCCGTGGAATTAGGAGACCTAGAAGTCTTTTTTCCATCTAGGCTTTATGATGTAGTTTTAGATCAGCTGGTCTTAAACCATATTCCTAACCAGTCTGATATTTAGTTTTTCACGTACCCTGTGATGGAGCAACAATGGCTTTCAGAATAAGGCTAATATCATGCATGTAGAGAGAGAGTTTCCTACAAGAAAGATTTAACTAAAAGTGTTTGCTTTATGTATAAGCAAAACAGTTATTGAATATTTACTGTATAAGAAAGAAAAACTTTGTTAGCTTTTTTTTGAGTACTCAAACTGAATATTCAAGGTAAAGTTTAAGATAAACTAGAGTAAAAATACTGTTAATCATAACTTTGTAAAACCAGTCAACTATTGTAACTGTTTGCTGACTGGTTCTCTTTCTCATTAGTGATCTCTTTGAAAGCTCATTGAGGCAATGGAGAGCTCTGCATTGATGTTCGTGAGCTTTGGACAACTCCCTGAATGAGTAATATGGTGATATCAAGTGAATTTGTATTGGTAGTTTGTACTTGTATGTTGTTGTCATTGTAACTTGCATTCTGGTGGTGCCAGAGTGCCCTTTTTCATTGTGATTGTGTGTGTGTGGGTAAACTGTGAGCATATAGTTTCAATTTTTTTATAGAGTTTTTCAATAATTAGGAAGATATATATAACTTTGGAATATACACATCAGAACACAGCTCTTACATATATACCTAAAATAAGCTGACTCCCTCTTGCTGCTTACACTGATGTTGGTACTGAGTTTTCTGCTAAAAGTTGAACCATACTGAAAACCTGCATAGAATTCCAAATGGTAATTCTTTTGAAAATCAGTGTTTCTTAGGCTGTTGTTTAAATCTTTGCTGATCTTTCCTACCCTACATCATTCCATCTATAATTGGACTGTACTTTCACAAATTATTTTTCTAATGAATATGAATGTTTATTTCTTTTTGGTTTTGTGATGATTTTTTCCTAGTTGGGTCTTTTTTTATTGACATGCCATTATGTTTTGACAACGAAGGCTTCATAAGTATACTTTGTCAGTTTTGCAGGCTATGTTTTAGGATATACTGTATTTTGCCATAAAGTATTTGTTGGTTTGTGTAGTCATGTAATTTTTTTTCACACCTTAAGTATCTTTCAATTTGTCTCAGTTATGGCATGTTTTGGCAGCTGCTTGAACAATTTATTGGGGCAACATATTTGATCAAATTATAAATGCTTGCTTATTTATACTCCAGCTTTTATGTCAATATGTATTATTGCTTTGATAAATTTTTTTTTGTAATCTAATCACTTTAGGACTTGCAGTAAGTGCATCTTAATTGGCATGGCTTAGTAAGCATTAGATTGCAGTAGTATATTAGTATTAGAATGAGTACACATTATTGTCTCAGTTTCCTTCCTCTTGTATATTTCCCTCTGAGTACTGCAGAGGATCTTAGAGAAGCATTTTTAACTCTCTTGGCAACATTTAAAGATAGAAAAAATTAAATGGCATAAATACCAAGCTTCTGTTGTATTCTTAAGTAAAGCTGGAAGAATTTTATTTCCTATAATATTGTCACAGTATAATACTATGTTCTCCATAGTGTTTAAAATTATGCTGTTTAGAAGTGATTTTTAACTGTGGACAAAGAGCTGAAATGGGGTGTGGTCTTAGAGATGCTACTTAAAGATGATTGAAATTTGATAGTTTGGCAGAGTAAGTGTTTTATGGAATATGTTTCCATCAGAGCTGTAGGAAGGCACCCTGACCATGTAGGGTGGTGGCAGAATCACCTCAGGTCTTCAAAACCAATGCTTACTTGCAGTGTTTGAATTTGTATAGTAGGACTAGGATATAAGTAGCTATATAGTCTTATCTTCAAGAGCATATTATTCTCATGCTGAGCTTTATATTATAAGATCTCACTTAGCTTTGTCTGTGCTTTGGTTACAATTTAGAACACTGTTTTCCATGGAGTAGAGATAAAAATGAACCTTTTTCACATATGCTGAGAACTGAAAATGTCATCTTTTGGAGGTGTTATAATGTGTCAGAATAATGAAATTTTATGTAGCCATAAACTAATTTTTCATTCATATCTTCTCTTTGAGAAATGCAATGCCAAGAGTGATAGCTTCATTCACATGTGTCATTCAGGAAGCAATTCTGTGCAAATTGCACCAAAAAACAACCAAGCAAATCGTCGTTGTATCTATCTTGGTTTTCATGTCAAATGCAAAATTTTTGCTAGGATCTGGAATTTAGTTACACAGAATAGAAGGCATGAGGCAAAGACACAAAAATAGGAACAGGAAAAAAGTGGTGAAATACAAATGAAATGAGCTCTACAGCAATGTTCTACTGAAAGGATGGCTGTTTGAACTCGTCTGGCACCCTGACAGGCCTGCTTCTCTATTTGCTTGTTGCTAAAGTAATTTATCCTGACAGTAACTTTGCCAGTAGTGTGGGAATCCTATTTCACCAAGATTAACACCACCTTCCTCATTTCTAAGGACAAATAGGCTTTATTTCTTGTTTTGTGCATCTTCTTGTAGTCTGCATTACTGGTCTTGCTGTGGTTTGTATGTGTACACTTAAGCATTTTTCATGAACTCCATAAATAAGCAGCTGAACTTTTTTTTTTTCTTTTTGAACACACATCATTGCATCATGTGAGTTGAGCCTGATTACTGTTAGTATTAAAAGTTTTATTGCCTTAGCATATCGATAATTAGTTGTTCTCCTTAATGGTGACCCCTGCTGTAAAGTATTAATTTCTGTTACCATTTATCGCTGGTCTCTTGTTATGCTTATCACTTTTTGTAATATGCATCTTTCTAAGTGACTGTCTGATATATAAAGGGTCAGTTCAAGTTTTTCCATTAACTGCAATAAGTGCCAATTGAGAGAAGACTCCAAAAGTCTTTCCACCCAATTATAAGTTTTATAGGGTTTAATGTACAATGACAAGCTTTTGCTATTTATCATCAGAAATTAAGCAGTTGTTTTAGAAACAATATATAGAATGGCAAAAGTTCAGTGATTTATTTTGCTGGGCTGCTCCTTTTTATTTCAGAAGTTCTAGCTGCTGTTTCTTGTAGTCTTAGTTTCTCATTCTCATCTGGTGCTTTCTCATTTTCTCATATAAAATACACTTCACTCTATACCAAGACTATAGCAGATCAATTCGGATAGCATCAGTCTTTCAGCATGTGGCAACACAAGGAGCAGCTGATAAATGCTCTTCTTAGAGAAAGCCCAAGGAAGAAATAACATCTTATTTCTTGCCTCGCTCTTCTTGTGGGCACAGGAAGATGAGGAAAGAGAAGGAAACCAGTTCAGTTCTTCAAAGAGGGAATCTCAATTTCCTGCTTTGTACCTGTTCCCCTGCACTGACTGCAAATTGGGAAAACTGAGCCTCTTCCCTCTCTTGATGTAAATCTTCAGCTCCTCTGTGCCAGGAAGAGAGAAGTCACAGGGCAGTCACTAAGGGAGGCATTGGAGCAGAGCAGTTTCTGGGTGGGACAAGGAAGGTTGGGGGAAGAAGTCATTTATTATTCCACATGGCTGAGAGCAAATTCTGACATCCTCTTGGTGTTTCCATGTGCTAATAAAAAACTTTATTTTCAAATTAGACAACATTTACCAGCATTTCACAATCAAGAAGAAGAAACTACCATATTTAATTTACCTTTGAATGTGCACTATAAATGTGTTGTTTACACTACCTCTGTGAATGGGCTCATACTTGTCATGTGGAAGTTTACCTCTAAATCTTGAAAAATACATGAGCTAGAACAGTCAATTAACTAGACTTTTTTTCCTGTGAGGAGGGCTAGCATTTGAGTCACGTATGTCCTACTAGTGTCAAGCCTTTGCAAGTGAAACTTTCCTGCCTGATATTCACACAGATGTTTTCTGGTGCTTAGAAGTATATTTGGAGAGTGCAAGCCAAACAAGTTTCACAGTATGACAGACCAAACTCTAAACACCATTGCTGAACACGGGGAGAAAATTAAATTACCCTTTAAAAAAATTGTCAGTCATCATATGTGATGGCAATCTTCAACTGCAAATTGGAACTTAGAGGTAGAAAATAACTGGAATTAAAATTAAAACAGAATTTAGTGAATCTAACCTCTTTACATGGAATACTACTTGTTAAAAGTTACAAAGAAAAACCCAGAGGTGGCAAAATTTATGATTTTCAGTCTGTAGAAAGTTTGATAGCCTTAAAATGTCTTATTATGGGAAAAAAACCCCTAAACTATCTTTATGCTAATGGATCTTCCTTATAATGTTGCCTATAGGTAATTAGAAATTTCAAGAGAGGGCCAGAGACCTTGAGTTCACATTAATAAAGTAGTGCAGGGAGGGAAGATAGAGAATAGCTAATATGTACTGCTGTCTGGCAGACAATAAGAAACATTATTGAAAGGCTATTTAATTTTGATATTAAATCAAAATTCTGGTAGGAAATGGAAAACAAACTTTTTTCTTTAAAAAAACACATAAAATTAGATCATCTTCATCTGTTTAATGATAGGTTCAAGAATAGTAAAGTCTCTTTAAAGGTTCTTCCCTCACTGAGAAGAGTCTTCCAAAGATATAGGGATGTTTGGTGTTGAGTATGATAGATAGCTTCTTTCAAGTTATCAGAGAGAATGTAGAAGAAAATATCCAAGTGTGTGTGAGGGGAAAGAGAATGTCATAGACACACAGTAGGAGTGCTAAGGTATGGAAAGTAGAAAATTAAATATATCAATCAGTATCAGACTATAAAGAAAAGGAACCATCCTTCCTGAATGAGTTTGCAAGTACTTACACAGGAAAGAAATGAAATTACAAGGCTTGTTAGGGATTTTTTTTTCCCAAGAAGTATTAAGGTGCTGTAGGAACATTGGAACCATTTTTTTATTCTCGGGCATAATACACTGAATTCTGAGAAACACAATGTTAGGGGTAGTAGAATGTGTCCTTAAGCTTTCTCATATGAATCCTGTAAGTAAAAAGTAACATATTGTAGGACTGAGTGACAAGGACATTTTGAGTTCATCCATTTGTGAGAAATGCTGTGCCAGTGCCACTTTCAGTCAATGCTCCTGCTGGAACTTAGGTTTGGGTGGAATTCCCCTGGCTTGCTGTAACCAAGAATATGTAAACGTGAACAAGCACCATGGTGTTTCAGCCATTTTCAGTTTTCTGGTTTGTGGTTTTTTTTTTTTAATTGAGAGCTTCCATTGGCTTCTGAAGTGTACTGTAGGCCCTGCATGTATGTGTTTTAAGGACTGAAAAAGTGTGAAAAGAAGTGACTTTGTGCTCTAATTTCATAATTCCATGCACAGCAAGAAATGAAAACTGAACACATGAAGACAAAAGCACAATGAATAATGTAATATAGGACTCTGTAAGAATTATTCTTTTTCATTAGCTCTTCTTAAGGTTTCTCTTGAAGTTCAGCAGTGTCATAATTTCCCATGTTGCTTCCATTTTGGTGAGAGCTTTGTTGGTGCACCTCCTGAGGTGGCAAAACTTCATATTGAGCTCAGGGTGTCTTAGGAGAAAAGAGTCCTGTCTTCTGACAAAGGTTCTTGTCGACTTCTACCTTAGCATAAACTGCACTCTTTGAAGTTATGTACACTAGCAATGCATAAAGTAAATGTTCTAAAATATATGATTACTACAGTAGGGCTACTTACCTGGAGGTATGTATTCTATTGCTATACAGGAAACGAGAGAATTACTTTCCTTTATGCTGCTGTATTTCATGTTGTAGCTTTTCTTTTTAAGGAAAAGATCTTGAACAAGCTAAAAAAACCAACAACCACCCACACAAGCAAAAAAATTAAACCCAGCTTATGCGGAAGTTTTTTTAGACTAGAAAATGTAAATCTCCATTTTCGGCATTGTTAAGCATGCAGTAAAATAATGCAGTTCCAAGACTTAATGACAGTATCAAGCCCACACAGCTTAGCTCTATCTTTCAGAAGAAACTTCATATGTGAGGCAAGAATGACATTAAAATAGTACATGTAGCAGTGCCATCATGGCTTTTCTGCTACGTTCGGTCTCTGAAGTTGTGGGCTGCTGTTTTTGAAGCTTAAAGTTTAGCTGGAGTATGTATTAGATTTAGTGAGCTGTTAGACTTCATTATAAGGCATAGGTCTGCTGCATTTCTCTGACTGCACAATCCACCTTGCCTTTGCAGGGAGCACTTCCACAGGAATCAGTTTTCATACAGGGATGAAAAATTAAACCTGCCTCTTGATGCTCCTTTTATTGAGGCTCTGCAAGAAGATGTTGGAATACCTTTGGTGTAATAGGCAGCTGGTGTAAAATATCCATCTGTATGACCATAATGATTTATGTGAATGCATATTTATCACTGTATCTGCTGACAAACTCCAGTGAAACTCGGAGTTACCCAGGAAGTGTTATTTTTACATTTCCTGTTAGGCTTTGGTGCTTTTTTTTAATATAACACTTGTTTTTATCAGTTTCTGCATGCCAGGTGAAGGAGCACTGCTCTTGAGCCAGTTAAGCGCTCCTTTCAGTGCAGAAGACATAACCTCCTCAGAGCAGCTCTCTACACACAAAAAAAAAAATACAAACTTGTTCAAGGAACTGTCAACCCCAAACTGGAAAGGAGCAGACACAGGAGGTATCTGCAGTGCAGTGGCTGCAGTCTCTGTAGATGTGACAGAGCTTGTTTTAAACTTGAAGTAGCTCAATGCAGCTACCACACCATTAAACACAATATAAGCTTTAAAAGCTGCTGGAGATTTTGAATAGGCTCTAAGGCAGCTTTAGCTTTGACACAAAATTCATACTGCTCCAGCCTGGTTGCTGGCAGTGCCCAGATGAGCTCACTCAATGCTGGGGGTGGAGGTGTCCTGCTGAGCACCAGTGGTTTCAGTGCAGCCTTCCCTATGGCTTCAATGCTTGAGGAACTCCCCTTTTAATTTTTTGAAAGAAAATGTGAAACAGAATTATACAAAATTACTGGAGCTTTTCAGTCCTGTTATTTTGCTGTGTTGAAGACACAATGCCACAATGTGGCAGGTGCTCCCCACTTCACCTTGCTTGGTGTTTCTGCAGCACTCTGGCAAAGTATGTTGTCGATTCCTCCTCTTCAAGGCTTTTAAATGTTGGGAGGTTTTGTAAAGAATATTAAAGCTACTAGATTTTATGCTGGACAGACTGCTAGAAACAATTTACTATGTATTGGTACTAAGATATTTTTTATATTCTTGTTCATAAATTATTAAAGCAATCCATTCTATTTTAAGCAAATTGCCTCATCCTTTCTTTCTGAAGAAAACAGTATTGTCCCAGCTGTGTGATCTTTACAGGATATTCCTAAAGAAAGAAAAAAAAAATTAGCAACAAGGTCAAAAACGCTCCAGGATTTCCCACTAGCAATTACACTCATCATATCTAGCTCTCTAGTGGCCTCTTGGCCTCACTAATTGCATGTAGTGCAAAGCAATTTTATGTCTAAAATAGCTTATTTGCTACTAGCTTGAGTGAAGGCCAGAAACCAGGCCAAAAATTATAACTGATAAATTGGAACAAAATCTAAGCTATTGAAGAAGTAAATTGGCTTGTATGATCCTCTGCCCATCATGTCTGAAACTCCTGTCAGTCTTCCTTTCTTTTCTTAAGATGAGCTTTAGTTTTAAACTAAACAGCTTGCATTTTGCTAAGACAAGGGGTTTCCCAGCTGCCATCTGTGAGCTGGGATGGGTTCATCTTGCTGAGCATTGATACCATCCAGAGGGACCCAAGGGTTTCCCTCCTGCAGGTACCCCAGCCTAGCAAGTAAGCATCAGACCATGGTGTACAACATGCTAATGTGTTATTCATAAGGCTCTGAAGACAGACACTTCTCTTGACAAAGTACTCTCAGAATTCTCTGCTTTCCCCAGCAGTGAGGAAAAACTGGATTCATCCCTTCTAAATAAGTTCTTAGGCAGTGTGACTCCACATCTATCTTTTGTGTGTACATATGTGTACACATACCCATATGGGCTCTGTCACTCACTCCTATTCCTTAGTCAACAATTGGAAGCATCACTTTTTCTAACAATGATTTTTCAGTGTTTAAAAGCATTAGAAGGGAATAAGTGTCTGGGTTTTCAGTATATTTCATTAATAAAGGAATAAGTGTGGAAGACAACAGTCTGCCTTTCTAATTTCATTCTCCTTTCCATTCTCTTTCCTACTGCCTCATGGCTACTGAGGAAGAATGAACAGTCTGAGTAGCACTTTATGAAGTGGTACAGATTGTGAGCTATCTCAGGTTAATCTGTGAAGGGTTTTTTTGTTTGGTTTTTCTTCCCTCTTTTTTTTTTCTTTTTCTTATAAACTACATCTGTCTCACAGCTCATACTGTCCATGTGGACAAGATGGATATCCTGAACTCTTTATTTTTTTAATATTTCAGGATAGTGGCTTCTGAAAGATTACAGTGTTTTCCCATAAATCAATTCAAATTGGAAGTATTCAGCAATGACATTTTCCTTTGAAAAGCTTTTTATCCTCCATCAGGATGCTGTGGATATAAATTACTGTAAATTAGAAGATGCTGTGTTTCTCTGACGACTTGTTTTATCCTTGATCCTGAAAAATAAATGTAATTTTTATTCATTTTTAGTGTTATGCTAGGATATCACGTATTCTCTACTAAACAGGCTTGTCTGCTGAAATGAAGGATGCATTTTCTGTTTTGCTTGCCAGAGTGGCCTTTGCTGTCATTCAGTGTGACATAATAATAATAACTTAGTTGTCTTTTGCTTTGCCTATACCATTTGCAGTACAGGACATTAAGAACCTGTGGCTTTTATGTTGCTTGTCAAGAAGTCCTGAAGGTGTGTCTTACTTTATATCTTCTCATCTGGCAAACAACAAATCTTTGTGTATTCGTTTCAGTTTACTAAAAGAGCAAAAATGTTTTACGTTCTGAGTAAGAGAGTGACGTTTTAAAATATGCCAACAAAGCATAGTTTTCATGCTACAGAAGTGTAGTGTGAGTTTCTTCTTAATGTGTGGGTTTTCTTCTTAATTATAATTTAGGAGTCTCAACAACTTAGGAGCCTAAAATTTGTATTCTGAGAGCAAACATAGTTCAGTAGTGGTTTATATTCACTATTGAAGCAGTGCTAACTTTTTGCTAGTTTTGCTAGTAGGTCTAGACTCCCATCAGGTGTCCACAAATTCACATTATCTGCCTCACAACTTCCGAAGTACCTCTCTCCTCTTACTCTTTTAAATTTCTCTGTTACTTAGTCTTTCTAAATACTGCACACAATTGTTATTTGGTTAGCGTAGTTTTCTGAAAAGAAATCAGTATTGATTATTCTGAGGCACTCTCATGATTATTTATCTATGAGTAACACAGAGCCAGAAAGCTGCGCTTGTGCACCTAATTTATTTAAATTTATTCTGATAATTGAACCCAAACTGATCTCCCAAATCCAGTTTTGAAATTATACAGTAGCTGGGATCTGAGAACTGTGGCTCAGGCTCGGAGGATGTGTTCAAGTGCTGAAGTCAAAGCCAGGCTCATTGCTGGAGAAGAGAAGGGGGCATTAGGGTTGTACAAAGCTTTGAGGCTTCTGATGCCAGCCCACCCCTCCTCCTTGTGTCTGCTTCTGAGGAATGGTTTCCTCTAACCTCAATCATCCCAGCAGCCAGATGGCAATGGATTAGAGTGAGGGGATACTATTAGTGTTCAGCAGTAGACTGGCTAATGACTGCAGCTGGTCCAATCCAGTCCATCAAATTAAACAGAAGTTAAATGTTCAGTACCTTCTCTGAATACTACAGCTGTGTAGCAGCTACTAATTTTATCTGTTTCTCTTAATCTTTTAATACGAGATCTAATTGCTCATCTTCCTGCATTATAATTGCCACACTAGAGTAGGAAGGTGCTTTTTAATTTCTACTTGTCTGTTGAAAATAAAGCCTATGTAAGAGAAATAAGTCCTAAAGACACTTCTTAGTGTTTTGGGTTTTTTTTTTCTAGAATACTTATGTGCAGACTTGAATTTAGTTTAAACCAGTCTATTCCACTGTGTTTTTGAGACAGGAAGATGAAAAGTCAAAGCAGTGGTGATAGAGTGATCTAGATTTGTAATAACTACTCAGACCCTCATTTTTTCTTAGATTTCATCTCTGGAATTCCTGGGGTGACATGAGCATGATCTAAAACACTGCAGAAGTCAGTTAAATGTCTTTTACCAGTTACAAGGCCACATTTATACTCCACACAATTCTTGAAAGTAGCATGTGAGCAGAGAACATTTTAAAGTCTTTTGGATGTCAATGGGATGCAAACACTTGTTCAGATTCAATTTGTCTAAAGAGGGAGTAATGTTAGGGTTAATTTTACCCTTATTCTGAAACAGGCACCTCAGTTTATGATTTCAGACAGGCATGCTCTCTAACCAGATGTCTGTTTATACAAATGTCAATATTTTAGACATTTTAACTTCAGCCTGCAGAATTAGTGTAGCACAAGGAAGAAAGGGAGTACTGCTTATGGGCTAATTATCTATGTAGAATCTTGTATTTTTTTCCCCTGTTTTTTAATGTTCAGAAAGGCAGTAGTGAAGCATCTTTTCCCCTAAAAGTTTGTCTGAAAGAGAGATAAAAATGTTAATATGGGTAAATTTGCCCATCTCATATGAGTGCTGTCTGGAGATGTCAAAATATGACAACATTGCAGTCCCACCAGTAACTGCACCTTAGTATTAAGTATTTGTTCTTATTCCATATGAAGAGTTATCTATAAAATACCGATGCAAGATTAATAATCATTTACTTGGAGCTGTTACATGTGAGTTGCAAAACCTCCCAGAGATTCAGGAAAAAGTTGTCCTCACCTGTTTACAACAGTAAATTCAAGAAACTAAACCCTATTTTGTCTATCCTGAGCTTAATGTTTGAAGGAAATGAAGTGTTATGCAATACAATTCTAATATTCCATGTGAAAGTGACCCTTCCTTTCTTATCCCTGAAATGAATCTCATTTCTATTTTTCAAATAACTATTGCTTATATCAGGAATTTAAAAACTGTTGTTTAACTCTCCTTTTAAAAATGAGGCAGATTTGGAGGCCTTTCTTTTTTTGCCAGCAATGTATAAAAGTGATCTTTGCAGTCATGTTCTGTGCATAGCTTCATCCATTCATCTGTTAATCAAGGCTGGAGAAAGCCTCAGGATTGTCATGGACTTCCCCAGTGTTCCAGGAGCATTTTCTTCCTGTTGAACCACCCTGCCAAAATAGTGACAGTTCTAAAATCTGGTTATTCAACCAAGCCACCCTAGGCTTGCAAGAGTGTGTAATGAGGTCTCCATATTAGTGTGGTGCTGTGGGATGGCATGGAGATTTACCAAGATTTTTACACCAAGTTACCCTGGTGTGCCCCTCCAGGGCTGTGAAATTTTGTGATGAAATTGTCTTTAGCTGTGGCATGTATGAGTGATGTGAATGTGGTGTCGTGATGAGCTCTTATTAAACAATTTGTTGTCTTCTCTGTATTTATTTTAATGAATGTTAAGATCAAATGTAGCCTGGCTATTTCTGTCATTTCAACAAAAGAGTAAAATCAAAATGTCTGCAGAAATTTGGTGCAGATGTGTAAGCAGGTAGTTACATACTTATAGGAACACCTATTGGTCCTTCAATAAACTATTTAATATAAATTTCATTAGGTCAAATCCAAAACTCAAAGCATTAAATCTTATTCTGAGACATAATAGGTTGACATTCAAAGCAGTTTAGTCACATTACCATTATTGACAATAAGAATAACCATCTGCATTCTAGGTTATCAGATGTAACCTCAAAACCAAGAAGCACTAAGTTTTGTGAATGGAGTTAAAATAAAGGAGCAGTGGTACTTGACATATATGTTGTATATCTGAAAGTATCAAACACTTATTCAAAACTTGTGTGCACCACTGTGTATGTACATACTAAGGTGCACTATATATATGCCCATGTGCCTGTGCACACAAAATGACTCATTCTTGCAAAATATGGTACAAAGCAAGGTGTGTACTGTTGATTGTATAGTGGGTGCATTAGAAAATCTCAGTTTGGCTCCAAATTCATTTTCCATTTTAAGTGGGTGACTTTGTAACTGGGAATATTACTCAACTTATTTTTATTGCATACTTGAATCTGGATTGTGTAGTCATATTTTGAATCAAGCATGTGCCCTGCCAAATGGCTGGTACAGTTTGCCAGTCATGTGGAAAAAAGCAAAAATCTGTATTTGATTAGGCACTGAGAGATATTTACATATATATTTCATTATTTGCAAATATGTTCATGTAGTTTTAAGCACTTCTATTTTTATAAAGTTAGCTCTTACTCATCATGGACAACTGTTAATGGTTCACATTCAAAGAAACTTAAATCATTTAAAAGTGACTTGGGAGTTTTTTTGCTGAAGTGCTAAACCAGAGTCTAGCAAATGTTGTCTACCATATTATGAGTGTACTGGAAGGCTACCCTTGCTCTTGTGAGGCCCAGCTCAAGGTTGGGAAATGAAGCACATTTTCATCTAGCTGTACTCAAAGGCCTCTCTCATGCACGTTTTCCATGGATGTGTTTGCCAAACACCAATAAGCTGTTTTTTAACTCCAGCGATGCCACTGATGATCTTTTTAGTAGGCAACCAGAGAAAGTGGTAGCAATGGTGCCTCTCTTTTCACAACAGCAGGGTGGGAGGGATGATGGATGCCTGTGATCATGTCCTTCTTGCACCCAAGGAATTTCAGACTTGCTTCTGCTAACTGAGCAAGCAACTCATTAAGGCAGGGAGCAAATGCTCTCCCTTCCTCCCTTCAACATTGTTCCTCTGTGCAAAAAAATATCGGAAGATTCATTGGTTCAGGGAGAAAGAAAATAAGAAAACAAAGCTTCCCAAAAAACCAAAACAACAAAACAAACATAGTGTGAGTATGAGTGATTTTGCACTGGACTTTGTTCAATGCATGTCTAATAAGGAAATGTCTTTGGTTTTGGTTCTGGATCCAGGGAATATCTCTGTATTAAATGCAATATATTTTATGTAAATTCTGTTATTAGGAATTACTTGACATATCAAGAACAGTTAACATAAATACTGAAGTAATTTTTATAGTGTAGAAATGATTTTGGATCACTATGCTATAATAATGTGGAAGCAGACAGGTGGCTTTAAGTAAAACATATATTGGCATTGGAAGTCAGTAAGCCTTTTCCGGTGAGATAACACAGAGAGAGAAAAAAAAAAAAGGGCAAAAAGTACCTCAGAAATCCATTTCTTAGGGGAACAATTGTAAGTTCTGTGTTTCCTAGGCACAAGTCCTAGAAAATGTTATTGTGGTCTGTCTTGCCTTCTGGTTTTCCCCTAGCACTTTGCTAACTTCAAGTCATGTATTATGAACATGGTCTAATACCTAAGTCAGGATCTTGACTTCATTAACTTCCACCTAAGGAGAGATGCCTCTAGCTGATATGCTCATTCATTTGGCAGTTTCATCAATTTTGGGAGAATTACTGCTTTTGCTTCTGGTCTGAAGCACTAAATTGGTCACTGAAATTGAAAGAAGTGAAATATATTTATAAAGAAGTGAAATATATTCCATAATGTATGGTTTCTATACTAAGCAGCAGAGTTTTGGTCATAGCCTTCATTTTGATGAAGTAGTGATCCACAGGTTTTAGGACATGGACATCCCACTGAACATAAGGTTTCAAGTCAATTTAATTGACTTAAATGATGAAAATAAAATAATATACTGCCCCTCACAAGGAAGAGTGAGAATTGTTTATTATGGACAACTTTGCTTTTTCGGCATCAATTCTCCCCTTCTGCTTTATAATCCCCATAAGTTTTACCATGATCTAATGTGAATCTCCACAGCACCTTTTCTCTGTTCCCCAAACCCACACTGGTTTTGTGGATGAGCTACATGAAATCCCCCATGACTGTCTGCAAATTACTCTGCAAGGCATTAAGTACAAATGTAGAAGCTGACAGTTGAAATTCTAAGAGTGCTTGGCATCAAGCAGGACTGAAAAGAAACAAACAGAAAGCTTCCCTTTATAGTCTGCCTCCTGAATGGCCCTGTGCTAAACTCTGATTTGAAAGTTGGCTCCTCTTACCAATCTGTGTCTTACCAAGGAAACCCCTGGAGTTCAGAGTTACTGCAAGGACTATCTGTCGATATGTTTTTTCTTATTTTTACTGATTTCCTCTTCTTATTCCAAAGCAGATATGTGGTAATATCAAGTTGCTCAATGTCTCTGGCAGGAGCTACATGCTCTCCTTTCTTCCCTCCCTTGAGCTCTCCCTATTCTTTTCCCATATCCTGGTGGCATTTAGTCATCTCATGTATAGTTTTCCCTTTAGTTTTTCCCTTATAGTTTTTCCCTTCTGTCCATCTTTGTATCATGTTATTGATCCATAGTTATTAAGATCACCCTCCCTCACCAAAGACTGACATGAACAGGCAATGTTAGATACCTACTGAGGAAGATTTATGTTGCTGAAAGAAAGGAAATTTAATTTTGCTCTGTTGGAAAACTACCATTTCTCCATATAAAGTCTCTGGGGAAGATAAGGCACTTTGAGTGAGTTTGAGTTTGGGGCATTTGCACAGTTAGAGTTACATTGCTACACAGATGTGGTATATTTGGAAGTCTTTAAGAAAAAAAAAAAAAGTAGTTTGACTATAATTACATCATTCACTCTGCATTCTTCTTTTTAGAAAATTAAAAGACCTTAGTCTTGACAGGTCAAGAATGAGAGGAAATTGAAGCTGACCTAGCTAGGAATTGGGGGTCTATTTCTATAACTAGTAAAACCTGGGAAGTCTTATGACTGTACTGTACTTGAAAAGAGCAATTAAAAATAATAACCATAAACTTCATACCCTAGGGTGTAAAATGTGTAGCAAAAGTATGACAGTAACAGATTTATATGTAGAAGGCAGATTATAAATGTGATGTGAATGCACTTATGTAACAGGAAAAATGAACACGAATGTTCATTATTCTTTTAAGGCAGAGTCAAGGCAATGTCACATTATACATTAGCTTGGTCCCATTATTCATTTGGTATATGAATTATGGAAGTTACATAACATATAACTACACATTGTCATGCATTTTTATTATGAATTTTAGAAATGGTTTTATGTTTTCGATATTCTAGAAATTGTGTGTAGGCTATGGTTGTCTGAGAGCACTCATTGATCCTGGGCTTGCACCAGTGAAATAAATGAAAATTTAAGCATTAATAGTTGCTAGCAAAGTTGAGGTAGAACAGGCAGGATTATTTCATTCTACTAAAAAATAAATTTCAAAAGAAGACAATTTAAAAGCCTTATTTATTCTTTTTGCATCTTTGTGTGTACAGATTTATGGCTAACTACAGTAGTAAGGCCTAATGTTCTGATTTTTTTTATAGTTATCATATAATAATTACTATATGGTCCACAATAGTCAGTTTTTGATAGTTTTCCGGTGCACATAACAGTAGAACCTTGTCTTGAAGTATGCTGGTGAAAATGAGTTCTGATTCAGATGAAGAGTTAATGAAGACATACCCTTTTGCACTTTGTATTCTTTAAACTTTATAATTTTGAAGTTTAGCTTTCTTACATGATCCTCCTTAAATAGTGACTTTATTTTGCATGAGGAACAGTCTTTTAACTCTTCAGAATTTTATCTCTATTATTTTTAGTTTTCACTATTTCATGTTGTGAGTCCATTTCGCTGGAGTATAATTTTCTGTCTGCTACATATATTCCCTTAGAATGATGCTCAACATTGAATCCACTTTGGGCATTATTCCTTTCAAATATAATTTTGTTATATTTTGTCTTGCTGATGGTAAAAGCAGACACCTGTCAGTTGGAGCTTTGTCAAATATCTTTCCAACTAAAGGAGTCTTTCCACAGCAAATCAGAATTTCTTCAGCTCTGTATGCACTTAATCCTGAGGTCTTGGCATGGTGTAATATTTTTGAGTTGACCTTGTCTGGCTGGCTGCCAGGTGTCCATCAAGCTGCAATGAAAACCTTGTGGATCAAAACAAAACCTTGACATGTAAACCCAAGGAAAATATCAAAAATTGGGATGTACAGTGGATGGAAATACCATATGAATAATAGTTACAAGGGGAGCAAAACTGTTTGAAGAATCAGCACTGTACTTCTTAAAATTTTTTATTTTCATAAGGAATTTTGCTTCAAGGTATAAAATTCCGGAACTTGATTTCCTTCCCTATTCTACATTTTCTTTCTTATTTACTACTTTTTTGCTTTCTCTGTGGTCCTTTCTCCTTCTCCATAGTAATTTATTGTCAAGTTTGACTTAGAGGGGCTTCAGTCAGTCTTATACTCCTGACTGTGGATCAAGACTATCCCATGAGACAGTGATGGAATGGCTTGTGTAGAGCTGTGGGCTTCTGTTTAGTATGATACAGCAGTCCTGGTGCATGCGTGTGTGCAGAATTGTGCCACATTAATTTCTGTAACACAGCTACTGTCACAGGTTGAGTGGGGAATTTTGATGACAAAAAAGTTTCTAAATGGCTTTGGCATCACTGAGATGAAGTGGTTTTGATATATATTTGTTAAAAATGCTTTGACTGAAAACATCTGTTCTAAATTAAGTATTTTTTCATTTGACTTGTGCCAAAGACACCTTAAAGCTGAACACAGGTTCCTCTCAGGCCATCCTTGAAATTTTGTATTTAATTAACCATATATTAATATATGCTTAAGACCATTTATTAATTATATTAAGTATATTATATATTAATTAAGACCATATATTAATACATGCTTTCAGTCAGCAATTGAAAGCAGTGGAGAGAGAGAGCCTCTAGGGCATCAGAACTTGCCATATTGAAAGGTAATTTTTTTTCCCTCTGTGTCTGTACATTTTTCAGACATACTTGCATCATATCAAGAAGCCACTAGAATTAATGAGCTTTATATCTTGTAGTGTTTTCATATAAGCTTTTATCTGAGCTGTTTGAATGGTTAAGTACTGGTAGGGATTTTAAAAAACAATAACTAATAAAAAAAAAACCAACAAAACCTGTGTGGGAATGAAGACAAAGCATACAAAAAAGCTCTGCTACATGCGTGATCCTTATAGATGGAACACAGCTCTGCCCATCCAGTTCTCAAGAAACAGGTGCTGGAGGAAAGATTGCCATGCTCTGGGAGGAACCATGCAGGAATCATGCATGGAGAAAATCAGTGTGATTGTGATATTATACAATATTAATCTGGGAAGAGCTTAAGTTAACCAATGACCCTTTACAAGCTAAGACTGCATGCTACATGTTACCTTTCCAAGTATCTAGATTTGTTGAGTTGAGAATCAGCATGGTCCTCCTTGACTATTTTTAGGTTATGTCTTTGAGTGTGGCATCTCAAAATACGTCAGTACTCAGAAGGTACTAATGATAACTTCAGTTACCACATGAAAATTTTCAAAAAATTTCGTAGAAGAATGTCCCTGTATCTCACAGAAAATCTAATGTTCTACCAAGATAATGTGTACTACTCTGCTAGCTTAGAGATTGCTTTTTTTTTTTTTTCCTAGTTTAGTCTGAAATCTCTGTGAAATAAATTGTTGTCAGAGAGAAACTGTTTCTATCACAGCAATGTTTCCATTTTTTTATTGTTTATTTTTCTTGCTTTTTAGTCTGTGAGCAAGTTATTAAAGTAAATAAAGGTGAAAAAAAGATTGCCTAGGTGAAGCTCAGATTTGAGATACTAGCAAATACGAGATTAGTGTCTGCATCAGCCATGGAGTCTTTAACTCTTGGGTCATTTATATACTCTTTGTGTTTAACTGTCATAAACTTTTGAGAAAATGAGTTGATTTGTCTCCTAGGCTTTGGGTATATTTTTTTTTTATTACTCTGGTCTTAATCAACAGATTAACAAGTAGAATAAGGGTCATTGGTTTTGAGTCTCTGTAGTGCTTGCAGAAAAGAACCAGTAAGTGATGGTTAGCTAATCAAGAGTCTGATGGTATTTGCTTAGTTCAGTTTTGGCACAAGCAGCTACTATTCAGTTTATATGAGATGAACTGCATTGATTAGGATAGTTTGTAAGCCTGGCACTCTCTCTTCATTTCCTTGGCACTTGCCAAGGGTGCTTGAGTCTACACGATATAATTGGTACTTGAGCTTAAATCTTTGTTTACTGGTTCTGAAGGGCTCCTTAGACATTTTGTAGGAAACTTGTGAATTATTTTTCCCTCACAATTTTTATGGGGTAAAACCAGTAAGATGCCAAAAATGGTTGTTGGTGTGGTGGGCTTTTTTGGTTGGTTGGTTTTGTGTTGTTTTTTTTTTTTCCCCATGCTGGTTTAGAGTTGAGACAGCTTGCTATGAAGACTTATTCTATTAACTTGGATTATTTTCCCCTTGAATCTCTTTTGGTTCTGAAAAGAAGCTCTGTAACTTCTGGGTAGTTGTGAAGAATACAGGGAAAATTATATGTATACTTTCATTTCGATTACAGACTGGAACTAATGCTTTCCCAGTTTCTTTCATTCCATGTAGCTACCTCTGATGGGGGCAGCTCATCTTGAATCCTTTTTTGCTGAAGGAGAATGTTCATTTCAAGGCAGTGAAATATAAACTTGATCTCAAATGAAAACAGTATATTCTTATTTTGCATAGCTGTTAAATAGATCCGTTCAGAGAGACATCTGCACTTAAAGGTTTGTGTGCAATGCCCTGCATAAATGGTCTCTGTTCTACCCCACTCTTCACAGGGATGCTAAAGATACAGTGACAAACGTCTCGGGAAAGAAGGAAGACAGATTAATATTTTTAGAAGGAAAAGGAGGTTTATAGGCAAGTTATAAAGCAGAGTTACATTATCTTCTGTTTTATGTTGCTATTACAAAACATAGGAAATGTTTTGCTGAAAATCATTCACATGTTTGCTGTTATCTGCCTTTGGGGGTTTCCTTAGGATGTCACTAAGGCATGTGAGAAGAGGTGCTGTTTTTTGGACAAGAGAGATTCACTGTTAAGGTATTTTCCACTTGCATAAATTGTGAAGGCAACTTCTGTTTATACTTTGAGAAAAGGCACAAATACAATGTTTCTACCGTGCTACATGCAGTTAGGTTTTTGTGGGTTTGTTTGGGGTTTTTTTGTTTTTTTTGTTTGTATTTTTTGGTGTTTGTGAGCTGTGCAGTGCTGCTCTTTGCAGTTTAAGCAGGAGGGAGGTCAGTGTTGAGGACTGTGATTAGAGTGGGCAACATGCAGGATTAATCACATCAAAAGTTAGCACAGTGTCATTATACTGGTACCAATTGCTGTCTCTAATGGAAGGGAAATGGTAGCTTTAACACTCATAGCAAACAGACTGCATGTTACCAACTTGTTTCATCTACCTGTGCAAACAAGGATGTAACCACCTTGAGCTGTGGGCTGTCTGCAGCAGCCTTCATCAGGTAGGTGCAGGCTTGCTTTCTGTCCTCCTGTATGGGACCCTTACCTCAATAATACTTCCAGAATGCTGTCACTTGGGAATGGAAAAGAATGGGATCATATAAAGCTATGTTTTTCAGCCAGTATAGAGATTCTGAGCCTGCAATATCACTGTCTGGCTTTAGATGAACAGACAAGCCTTGACAGTGAACATTTTGTCTTGCAAAGGAGTCATAATCTGTTCAGTATGTTAAAAGAGCAAGTGAAATACACATGATGGTGAATAAATGAGCATGTTAGTGACTGCTGAATATTGTTAAACTGTTATAGCAGAGCTTTGTTTTTATGCTTTAATATTTATCTATCTTTTGTGAGATAAGCCTAGTCTTACTTATTTTGCCCACATTTTGAGACTGGAAGGACATTGATAGTTGAAGTGTCTACTTAATTTCAAATGCTGATTTTGTGATATGGCTTTGTGGGAAAAGAGCAGGGGTTAGGAGGCTGAACTGCTCTTTTTTTCTTAGATCAACATGAGGGTCATCAGGATTAAGGAACCTGAGTTTACTACTGCCTTGTCCAGGGCTGCCCTTCAAACTATTATCTCTAAGGGAAGGTAGCATTAGTGTCTTTCTGTACCAGCCCACAAAGAACTTCTATAGTATTTTATCTTCAGACAACTTCCTCCTAAATTCCCAGGTGTGGATCAGAAAGCACACAGTATTTCCCATTAAATAAGAAAATTCTGGTGGCAGATACAGTGGTCCCATTTTGTACATGCCATGTGAAGGTCTCAAATCCCCTGCATCTCCTACTTGCTCTCTCACAGCAGATACCCCCATTTTTATAACTTAACAGTCTCATATGTCAGTCAGCAAGCATGACTGGAAGCCGAGCAGTTGTATTTTTTTAAAATACAGAATGACTATCCTGAATATTTTCCTTATTAGTAGATGTTGCATCTGCTGTATGCTACCACAGTTCTAAATAAAAAGGTCACATATCAGTCCACATAATCTAGGTGTGATGTCTTTAGTACAGTTTCCTGCCGAGGGTTTTGTTTCTGCTTCCACAAATTTCTCCCAGTGGTTCAATGCTGGTGAAAAGCTCTTCATTTCCCAGTAAAAACTGATTTGTATCATACAGCAAATGAATAGTTTCCTCTCCCTGACAGCTCACAGCTATTCCCTTGTGGATTTAGTAGCACCCAGTAGTAGTTTAGTAGTGCAGTAGACTAAGTTGGGTGTTTTTTACTTTGATGTGTGACTGCTTTAGATAGGCTGCCAACATTTTCACAAGGAATGTGAACAAGTGTAGAGATATTGTACTTTAAAGTGGCTTATACCTCAGCAAGATTTCTTGAGACAAAGAAAAGTCACTTCTTCAGTTCAAGGCTGTTTTCTGCACTAAATATAAAAGACCTGCAGAGAGGAGGGTGTGCATGAAAGCTTTGAACAAAAGGTCACAAGAATTCTTTATAATGAAAAACATCATGCAGGCTGCCTGTAGGTGTCATTACAAACTATCTTGTGTGTACCTGGAGGCCTAATCTTGGAAACAATTAAGTGCAGACATGTGAGTAACTTTAATTGTGCACCTGCCAAATCAATAAGACAAATTGAAGTCTTTCAGCATTTGTAAGATCTTGTTTACAGGTTTCCCTTCGGCTGTTAGAACAAAGCCATGTATTTGAAATGTGGGAAACTTGTTTAATACAGCTTTGGTATTATATGGCAAGACTCTTTATAGTTCTTTTACATAAAGCTCTAGGGTTATTTTTTCAAGCACATCAATACCTGGACAAATAGTTATCATTATTTCTGTTTTCTGTTGTTTTCTGTGGTATAATTCTGAGTTTTAAAGTGACACCTCATTTAGTTTTAGGGTTTGAAGGAATATTTTATTGTATGTTCTTATGCTTTGTAAAGTGGATGGTCTGCATATAATAGCAATGCATTAACAGAGAAGGAAAAAGTAAGATTTGGCAAATGAAATCAATCTATTATTACCTGGTTAATTTTGTTTGTCTATATATTGTACTGGGCAGAGTAAACTGTCTAACAAAATCATCTTTTATCTGTTTTGTCATCTGCCTCATAGAATACTTCTGTAGGAAAGTGAAGATGCTCTTTCTGCTTTTTTTTTGAACCAAATGAAGCATACATACAAGTATATATATACCATATGTATTGAGGATAGGTAGATGACCATTTTTTTTTTTCTCAGGCAAAAAAATGCAGGTCAAAGAGAAAACAGTAGTTGCTGCTCTAATGTAGTGTGTTCTAATTTGGTTCAGCTTTCATTGTATTTTTTTTTTTAGCACATGAAATTATTTTGTCCTTCATATTGGTGCATGTCTTAGGCTGATTTCAGTCCATCTTTATTTTGCTGTTGGGTTTTTTGGTTCAGTTTTCTTTGGTTTGTTTTTTTTGTTGTTGTTGTTTTTGTTTTGTTTTTGTTTTTTTACTTTATTGACGGATACAGCAGGTTGACAGTTACATGTGAAAACCTTATTAGAGCGCACACATAGAACTACATTTTCTTTTTTCTTCTGTGAGTTTCTTCTTTTTTGATCATATTGTAGTTTGTGTAGCACACTGTGAAAAAGGAGAAGCCTATCTCTGGAACAAGCCAAATAATAGTAAAAGTGATGCCTTGCTTTGTTTCTTACAGTTTGTTGTTTCTCTCCCTTCAGAGAGAAGAAATTTTTTCATTACCCTCTTCTACCTCTGTCTTCTTAAAAATTCCTTTCTTTTGGCACTTCAGTCTTGACCTTTGTTTGCCCTACATCAGGATCCTCATCTCTTATTCTCTGGTCCCCCCACCTGCCCCAGCCACCCCATTGTACCTCAGTTAGCATTTGACAGAAAACCAGATGTAATTACTTCTTCCTATTTGCCCTTCTCAGCCTCTCACAAAAATGTTTCAGTAAAACTTCTTAGTCCTGAGTTTTTCAGAGTGAATCCTAATTGCAGCAGCACATTTCATCACAGGAAGCAGTTCAGGCATCAGCTGAACTGAGGCAATGACAGAGACTTTCTCATTAATGTTTACATATACAAATAGAATAATTTTTCTTAAACAGAAAAACCAGAACCTACAGAATTATTATTAGAAATCAGATACTAAATCTGTTGTTGAGGGCATATCACAGAGACTTTTTCAGGAATTGTTGCAGAAAAATGTTGGTTCTAACCACTACAGTAGACTAAATTATCAGCTACATTTTTTTTCCTGTTGTCTGTGAACTTTTCTGCTGTTTTTTAACTGGGTGAAAATCAAGTCATATTAGGCTTTAGTCATACCACATCCTACTCTGAATGTATATTTTATTATAGAATTGAATAGGTAGTGAATTGTTTTTGTTCCAAGTGTTTCAGCTCCTGTGTAATCATTCTTATGAGTTTTGCTATATGTTAATGACAGTATGGACTTTGCAAAGGTCCTGTGTATATGGTATTCTCAAAATAAAAAAAAAACGAGTATCATATTATACATCAGGACTGTAGATCACTGCAGGATCACTGAAGGTGGCAGAAAGACTCATCCACACATTGCTGATAGAAATTCCTGCTGATACCATTTTTTAAAATGCAGCAATGATTCACTATGTGAAAATGGTCTTCTGTATCCCCTGGCAACCAGAAACAAAATATATCTTGTTCTTGTCTGGTGGCCTTCAAGAATATATCTGAAAAGTTGTTTGTTTTTTTTCACTATCATGCAACATTTAAAGCTCACTCTTACCCATTCCTCATAATGAATTCTTCATAAAGAATAAACAAAAACCAGACTTTTGGGGATGCTGTTGTTGATAAACAATTTATTCTAGTCCTTGATCAAGTTGTAGGGCAATTTTTTTTTTCTTAGTATGAGTTTTCCATAGTCCACCAGTGAATTTTTCATGCATTGAAAATGATACTGTATTATGCTAATTACTCTTAAAACTTAATATCCAATTGAAATCTGAGAGATTTGACTTTTTTCCTTGGAATTTCTTGGATTCCTATAGCAACACAGTATCTTATTCTTTTATTGCTTCACATAGTATGAAATTTTACTCTGTAGTCTGGTTGCTTAGGATGATAATTTCTGTATTTCACAAAACATGTATAAATATGGAACATTTCCTTTAAACATAGTACACTAAATGAGTGGTGTATCTTTGTGTAGGTAGCTGAAATTCAGTAAGTCAAATGCTTAAAGGCTCGTGTCAAAATAATCACAAAAGACAGGTTCTTTGTCCCAAGTCTTGTTTTCCAGCAATCACACCCAGTTCTCTTGCCTCCCAGCATCTAGCAATTTGTGCTATTTTTAGCAATTATTCTCATAATAATCACTCAGCAGACTTGAAGTTCACTTGTTAAGAGAACAGTACTCTTAGATAGAAAATTGCATGATGATGCGTAGAAGGCTTTGACCTTTTCAAGTCTCCAGTTTCCCTGTTTTGGTTTATAAATTTACAATATGAGGGGGGGAAAAAAGGGGATTAATCCAGGGAAGGTGCTTGTTTCACAGTTAGAATTTTTGTTTACAGAGAAATGGGTTTCTTCCAGTTTTAACATGGAGCTAAGTTATATTTTACACTGGCAATTGTGTAGGAAGTTAGACGAGAACAGATTATTCACTGAGTGTGTTCCTGCCATACCTAACTCTGTAGGAGCTCCCTGCCTGGTCAGTCCACAGGGGAGAAGATGCTTCAGTCTTGGAGGAAACCACTTGCTTTGACTCCAGGTTAATTAAGCCTTGTTTAAACAAATGTTGTAAGGTGTACATAAAATGTGTGTACCCAAGACATGGATTCAAATGGGAAAAAGCAGAAGAAAGCCATGCTTCTCTAGTAAAGTATCTAAATGATCATGAGAATTGTAGTTCTCTACTATAAACTGTTATTCATCTGTAATTATAATTGTATTTAAATGAGACTCCAGAAGTTATCATACAGCTTAAAGTAGAAAATCAAGTGACCAATGCTAGTTTGTTCATACACTTGTATATTTTTTCCCCACTTAATTTTTACTTGTCATTTTCCGTTGGTGTCACTTAAATCTGTCTCCATCTGGGTACAAGTCATTGCTGTGTAAATCTGTTGATGGCTCATGCCTGTCTTTTTAAAGATTTGGAGTTATACAGCATTATTTCTCAACATGTGAAAACAGGGTATCAGGAATGCATTTGTAGGCACTTGAAATCCAGTGTCTATATGGAGAGAGGTATTTTCTGGGGCACTGGCAATCACTGAAGGGTGGTTTCCTTCTACTTGATGAGGCTTCAAGCTGTGCAAGGTTCCCCTGAAGAGTTTAATATCAATAGTTAAATTGAAGTTTTTTACTTTTACTACATTTACTCAATACATTCATTTTCCTAAAATAACAATAATAAAAACGCCAAACCATGGCATGACTATCAGGCAAGTGGCTTGTTTTTCACCTTCTTCAAAGACAATCATTTATGAGCTATGATTTTAAAGTAGAATGACTTTGTTTTAAGAAACCAGTGGCAATCATATGGAAATAGTAGTATTCCTTATTTTCTAGTTTGTGATGTTGTATCTGTCCTCTGAAAAACATATACCTGTAAGTAGCTTTCTTAGCCAGAGTATTTTTACCTGTAAATGAGTTTAGATACTTGCCTACAACAACCTCTGGAAAGTACTTAGTGAGTTCAGAAAATTGTTGTTCTCCTTCATGAATGAAACAGTGAAAATTTTCTATTGGGTTTTTGTGTGCCTCCATTAAAGCTATAGGATGGCATTGCTTCCCTGCTTACTATATCCTCTAACCAGAAAAAAAAAAAAAAATATATATATATGAGGCATTTTTATTCACTGTTAATCTATTGTCTTTATGATGCATCAATAAAAGTTGCAAATTCTCCCTATTTTGAAAAATTGTATTAACATGGGTTTGTTTCATGTAAGATTTCCCAGAACTCCTGGTACTGAACTCTGTGTCTCTGACTATGACAAGGGTTAAAACTGCTGCTGAGCACCTATCTTCTAGTACAGAAACCAAACAGAATTTATACTACTGAAGGACAAGCATAACTGAGTGGAAGAAATTGATCCATTAGACTAAAGGATTGAAACCTGACAACAGAATTTTCTCCTGATTGTAGGCATTTTCCAGACCCTTTGCAACATTCCAGTGTTGTAATATGAGTGCTTTATGATTAGAAAAAAAATATTGAGAAGTTTCTAAAGCCACCACCATGTGCTCGGATTGAAGCAGAACTTCTGGCAAAAAAATGTGTGGCCATTAATTGAAAGATTTACTAAGACAGACAGGCATGATATGGATTTCAGCATTCTTGCTGTATTAATTTTTTCTGTTGAAAATACGATGATGTTTCACAAGTGTGTTTTTTGCATCATATATGCTAAAAGAGTCATGTTTAATCTGTTCTTTTTCTGTATTCTAGTTCAAACTCTGCAAAAAACCCACATCTGTGTTTTTGTCCCTTCTATGCAGTATGAGATACAGACAAGTAGAAAATGGACCCAACTTAAGAGGCATGAAAAAGCAGACTGATGAAATTTTAGCACCCCTGTAAGGTTGATAGCAGCAGCAGGATAAAAGCCAGAGTACAAAAGGAATGTCAGTGAAGCTTTTTAGTCCAAGTCTTCTGTTGGACATCACTTAAACCCAGAGTGTGTCTCCTGCCTGCAGATCTTGCGATCTCTCTGGGTGGTGTTTTTCATCCTTTCAGATAGCAAGTTGCCTTGGAGTTCTTGAGGATTATAGGAAGAAGCTGGGGACCCAGCTTTTGCTTGTAACTCAGATGACAGCTCATGCCTAGGACAAGGTAGTCATGTGCAATTTGCTCTTCCTGAGCTTTCCTCTGGAAGCAGCTGATGCAGTGACAGCCACATGGCCTCCTCGCAGCAGCCAACTGGTGTTAGCACCTGCCATCACCTTTGTGGTACTGAGGGGTGAAAGATGCTGCCAAGAAAAAAAAAATAATCTGTTTTTACCATAACCCAGCCTACAGAGATTCCTAAAGCAGTTAAGCATCAGCATCTTAGCTGATGAGAGCTAAAATTGTAGAGGCAGATGCAAGGGGAAAGGGAAAAGATTGCCATCAGATAAGCCAGGGTGCCAGATGCTTCATGGCATAACATGAATATGAATAAACTTCCAGCCTGTAGCATGAGACTAGGAGTTTGCTGACGTGTTTCCTCATTTGCTTTGACTCTTACTGATTTATTTTTGTAATAGTTCTACCACAGCTATTTCAACAAATAATGAATTATCATATGGTGATTGGGGTAGGACCTTAATCCCGCTTTATAGAATCACCAAGCTAGAAAATAAACACAACAGTGGAAATGCATTTAACAATGCATCCAGAGAAAACAGTATTTTTTAAAAAGCATCTTTCATTTGAAAAGCTCTTTATATTTTATTGTCGTTAAATGAATGTGAAATGTATGTTCCGTTTTTCTCTCTGGTTTCCCTGTTAATGTTGAAAAGTAGGAAGAAATTATACTCATTTGTGTTCCTGGACATAATATAAATGAAAAATTAACATAGCTAATGGCTTTATAAAATGCTATTCAGATATCTCAGCAACTTACTATATTATTCCATTGCCAATATCTCAGCAAGTTTACTGTATAGTTCCATTCCAAAACACAAAAAAAGAAAGCAAAATGCTCAGCTGAGAGCTCTAAAAATAACGATACTACAGTGCCTAGGTAACAGTGCAGGCAACTTTATTTCCACCATTCCTTTATAAGTTGCATCAGTGTCTTAAGCAATTCACTGTGGCTTCCCCAGACTGTGCAGCTTGGTGCTGAGAAGCTGTGTCTAAATAGAGGTTTGCTGTGGTGAAACCTGATGTACTTTTCAGACATGCAATATTTGAGCAGTTCACTTTTTATCTTTTCAGCAGCAAACCAATCTGCTGCATCACAGCAACTACATGAAGAGATTCCTTAAATCAGTTTTCTGTCTGTGCATTTTTATATCTAAATATATCAAAATATGTATTTATACTTTTTCTCTCCTATATATTACATATATTAATATATATATATGTCAGTCTGTATATCTATATGGGCTGGAGAGGATGGACATGGACAAAGGGAGGGGAGAAAAGTAGAAAAAGTGGGGAGACACTCAGGTTTGGATGAATGGCACAACAGGAGTAGTGTTAGTGACAGGATGGCTGCAGGAGTAGGAAGTACTGGGAATAGAAGAAGCTGTGCAAGTAGTCTGAGGTGAGAAAGAGCAACAGACTTGATGGATTTTGATTTGAGTTGGTAGGAAGAGGAGGTAATAGTAGACCAGAGAAGGGAAAAAGAGCAAGGAGAGCTACAAATCTTACTGCACTTGGGGTAATTTCTATTGAACCCTCTGCCAGGGTGGATGTTGAAGTTCCCTTTATGCCTGACATTTCCTAATCTTTCCTTTAAGACTAAAAGTTGCTGTTTGAAGGTAGAAATTCAACATACCACATATTTACAAAATCAAGGAGTATTTGTTCTGCCTTGACTAACTAAACTTGGAAACTCACTTGCTCAATAAAAAAGCAGGCTTAACATGCTTGGAAACTTGATCTATAATAATCAAAATTTCTTCATTTCAGGAACTGAAATATTGCCTTCTATTACACAAAGGGATTCAGCTTGCTAGAAATATTAAAGAATGTTGCTATTGAAAACACTTGGAAGCAAATAACATGGCAAAACTTACTTACAAAATGTTAACCTTTTCTTTCCAGCACCATCATACAGAAGAAAGCAGCCAGGGAAAGCATATTTCAATTTAACTGTCACTGGCTTCTTTTCTTGCACTGAGGAGAAAAATCCCAAAGAAATCTATCTTAAGTTAGCACCAGACACATACAGATGTTGAACATGTTTCCTTTAAGCTGCTATTGGGGAATTCAAAACAGTTTTGAGTGAAGCCTCTGCATCTAAATAAGTGGAAAAACCCTCCATGAAGTCATTCCATAGTGGAATTGTAAAAGCCCTTCAGAGAACTGATGAAGAAGTGAGAACAATTGCAGACACAACATTTAGAAAGTGCAAAGAGGCTTGTTAAAACCTCAGTGAAATGCATAGCAATTGAAGGCATCTGAGGTCAGAAAAATAAAACATAGCCTCACATTTAAAATACCAGCATGAAAATATGGCTGTGTTGTTCTTGATGATTACCAAGTAAAACAAAAGTAGAACACAACAGGTTAATTGAGCAGCAAACTATAAATGAAAATCAGGCTGGCTTAATTATGTTCATATTGAAAAAAGAAATTTTATTAATGTTATGAAAGATTGTCTTCATTTCCATGAAAACAAGATGTGGCAGGGGAACTGTAGGCAGAAAACTGGTGTGTTGCACAAATATATCCATACATACATGTGGGGAGAGGGAGGTACTGAACAGTCAAGTGTGCAGTTTGTTGGATACAAGATTAGTGTATGCAAAAAAGTCTACCTTAAAGAAAATTATTCATTAATAGCAAGTGCAAGTAGATTTTTGCCTTGAAAGAATTGTCTTTTCTTGTAGACAAAACCAGAGATTACATAGGCTGTAGATCATTAACATCTTTCAGAGCTTCATCGATAACAGTTAATTGCATGAATATGTGAGCATGGGAATTGTTTTTCTGAAATTGGCATCTAAATCCTTGGCTGGTTTCAGCAGTGGCCATCTCCAGATATGTCAGAGGAACTTAGAGAACAACCTGTTTTCAGCACCATTTATTACCCAACCCATTAAGACAGTTATTTCTATATATCCAGAAGCATGTAAATGTATATCCTGTGTATATTTTGTTCTCTTTAAAGTAATTGATAGTGCATCTATTGTTTCTGATCCTCTTTAGCTCCAGCTTATATCATGATCCCAGGATATTATGATTCAGAATGATGCAGAACATGCATGAATATGGGAGGCAGAGGTGGCAACTCTGTTATCAGCTTTGATCCTTTTTAGTTTCATTAATTGCTTGCTTCATTTCTAAGTGTTTTATTTGGATGGGCAGAAAAACAATGGATCTGTATGCAGGGAAGATGTAGGAGTTTGAGAGAGCCCAGAGATACTGTGCTGATAAGCTTTTTGAGTGGATACAGACATTTTCTTCCCCATCAGGCTCTGGCTGTAGTTTGGAGTATCAGTGTGGTTATGGGTAGTGCTGCAATGCAAGCTTTGAAGAAAGAAAATGTCTTTGGGACTGATCTGAGAAAAAACCAAACCAAACATCGTGAAACCTACTGTATGAGACAACAATCATGTTTGCTACAAAAGTGAATGCAGTTTGAGGAAAACAAACCCAAACATATGTATCTGAACCAGAAAGATCTCCTGTAAGGAAAGAAAAGCAATTGAAATAGGCAGCCTGATGTTTAAAATCCCAGAAGAATACTTGGTTCTCTCAACTGACTGCTGAAAGAGCAGGAAAAGCTGATGGTATATGATATTATTAGGGACGAATATACAATAACAAAATGTCAAGGCTGGATACTATAGTCAATGAAGTATGGAAGAAACAGTAGAGTTTTGCTGAAGGAAATCAGTTCTCCACTGTGTTGTCAACCAAGTGTTTGCATCTGTGAAAGCCACCCCCTTCTTTGCATTAGGATAAAAATGTGACTGGCGTTGTATTTAATATAATGTGTCATAGTAGCATTCTCAGCTCACACACTGACAGTCATTGATGATCCTTCTGTATTCTTCTCAAAGAGATGTTAACCTCAAAGTCATTGTCCAAATTACTTTTGAAATTACATTCTGCTTGCAGATAGAAGTGAAGGGTGTTTTTAGAGATGAATTCAAATGGAATTTGCTGTTTGAGAAGGTAAAAGTGGTTTTCTCCTACATATTAATGGGCTCTTCATCTAACCTGTGTGCCAGGGAGTTTCTGACCCAATGAAACTTCTGTCTCTGTTTATTATGAGTCTAGTGAACGAAAGTTGGTGAATAAAGACAAACTGGATGAGCGATGAAAATTCAAGGTAAAAATAAAGAGGAGGAAGAAAGGCGTATTTGCTGTTAAATAAATCTAGTGTGTACTGATATATAAATCTAGTGTAGTGATATATGTCACTATTATGAGAAATGTGGTATTTATATGCTTATAAAAACAACTTTTTCTCTCCATACTAAGTTTTTAACCAGCAGCCTTCTTGAGCCCCTATTTAGAGGCTTAGTTCAGTTTTCTACTTTGTTTACAAATTTAAAAACATGTTTAATAAGGTTGTTCTCCTTGTGCCAGATAACAGATGGCTTATTTGTTAGATATTTTTGTGTTGCCACTTTTGGAAACTGAAAAGCAAACAATGAGTATAATTTGTGCCTGGTACTTTAGTTTTCTTATGTTTCTGCAATTAATATAAGGAGAGGAGAGATATGTAGCTTAAATTTTAAAATTTGGGTAAATTAAATATATAAAAAAACGAAACAAGATGAAAATATCTGAGTCTGAACTATATCAAACACTCTAGCCCCGCAACAAGCCATGAACAGGTTATATGCTCTCTGTGTTCCTTGCTGGTTATGAGAGCTATAATTAATTTAGCCTAATTAAAAGGCTAAAAGAGCATCTTTCTAGCTGTTTTTTCAAAGTAGAAACAAATAGTCCAAAAATCCCCTTCACCCTTGTCCCTTCTCACTGAAAAAAAAAAATTAAAAAAAATTGTTCAAAATATTGCATTTAAGGTATTTCCTTGGGAGTTCCTAAGAACTCAGTCTTCTAAAATAAGCAATACTAGATGTACAAATGTTGTTAATTGAGAGATCAGCAATTTATCCAAATGAGATGAACTTTCCCACTGGCATTTCACAGTCCAGGTGATCAGCTTTGTTTAGATTGTAACAGGAATGGAAGCTCATTTGTCTGCTTCTATACTAAGTGCTGTTTGAGACTCAGTGGATAATCGAATGACTAAAAACTTATTGTCTATTTAGACCTCACATACTGCCATACAAAGAGGTAGCAAGAAGTGACAGCAGCTGTAATTTATGGTTCTCCTCTACGGTGAGAATTACAGTAACTCTGGTCAGATGTAAACCCCCATGCAGCCTCCTAAGCTATGGGAGCAGCAAGCTTCTATCAGGCAAATAGCTGAAAACAGTAATCAAATGTCTCAGCTCATAATTACATGTATTACTAATTAGTAAGTAAAACAACTAAACCTACTAATAAAAGGCACATGTAATAGGTTTATGAATTAGCACCTGGATTGTATTCAAAGGTCCTAGAAAATAGGTCTAAACACATTTTTAGGAATGTGTTTCCATTAGTGAGTGAGATAGGATGTTGGGGAAAGTTAAACATGAGGGGGGAGTTGAAATCTCATCGCATACGTCTGCTGTTTTCCCTCAACAAAACTGATTTTACTTTTGCTGGTCTAACTTGTTGACAGTAATTTCATTTGCAGTAAGTGTATGCATCAGCAAAAACTCTTCATGGTGTTAAATAATGTAGAAACTGCAGAAATCACAGTGCTCAAAGCAGGTGGAGAAGCATTGCACATTCTTGATAACCAATAGGAGTGCTTGGACATGTGAATTCCTTATTTCTAATTTTTTTTCTTTTTTTTAAGCCTTTCATAGTTTTGAGCAAATACCTTCCCCTTCTTTTTCACTGTTGTTGATAAACTGGGATAATACTATTTAAGCACAATATTTCATAAACATGTGGTGCAGAATTGTTAATAAATCCATTTGTAGGTCTTTCATTACCTTCAGTATATCAAAATGTCACTACTGAGCTTGCTGGCTGCACTTACTTGATTTCTTAGTTCTAATCTGCTTTCAGATTCTAAAATGATACTTAGTGGCATAGCTTATGATACAACTAAAACTGTCACCTTCAAAGGCAGTTCAACACTCATCCACTGCTCCTTAGAAAAAGCTATAAAATATATATATCTCTTCAGTTATTATGAAGATTTATTTGTTCTCCGTCTCTAATATCCACTGAAGGTTTTCTCTGTCAGTATTAACTTCTAAGATCAATAAATTGCTATACTGATCCCCAGAGAAGGCAATGTCTGACAACTATCGTTGCAGTATTTACCCTTGTTGAAAAGCAGTTGTAGCAAATTTAAATTGACTTCTGTCAGTGGATGCTATACACTGGATGGTCCATATCTTATGGTACAATTAACAGAGGTTGATACACTAGGCCTCTTCCTAGAGAAGATCTAATTAAAGCCAAGGGTTTGTTGTGATAAAAATCCCAGTTTATATGGTAAGGTGAATCTGTTTTTATTTAAAGAACAGTTGCTGAAGACTGGAACACTTGTTTTCAAAGGAGCATGGTTTTAATAATATGTACTTATTTGATCTTTTGTACTGCTGGAAAAACACTACTATGTTGTCTAATTTGCAATTAGACAATCCATGTAAGTATGCAGGTTTATGTAATGTTCTGTTTTGAGGCAGATGTATGCAAATGAAAAAGAAACAAGAAAACCAAACCAAGCCTATGACTACTTTGAAACAGGTTCTGAAATAGCTGCTTTCTTCTTAGTCTAGCTGAAATGGTGAGAATCTGTCCTTAAACAGGACCCTGATCCTGGAACTCTAGAACGGATGCAGTTCTCTTAGTCTTCTTTTCTTCCTTTACCTTGTTATCCTTTACCTCCTGAGAGTTAATCACATTTTTAACATTACCCCCTGATGTTTAAGAATTAGCCCAGACTGGCAGTGACTCCATGGTACCTGTTCAGTTGCACAATGGGTATGATTTCTATTGAGGATGATCAGCTGTAGAAATCAGAAGAAAACTTGAGTATTTATCATTGTGATTTTGCAACAGTTATCAGCAAAATTCTAATAATGTCCATTTGGTTGATTTTAACAGTTTGCTCCAAATTAAAAAGGGCTTCAGAGCACTGAAAGAAAATCTCACAGGGTTATTTTTGACACAGGCAAGGCAGTATTTTCTGATAAGTACTTTAATTGGTTGATATTCAGATATTTAAAAACTGGAGCTTAGGTGATAAAATCTTTGCAATATTCTGTGGCTCACAGAACACTCAGTGGTTTCCAGTGAACTCAGGGAAAAGACTCAGTCTACAAAAGCCAGCTTGGTATCGTCATAGTTCAAAAATACATTTTAAAATATTGCAATTGCTCAGCAAAGTACACCAAAAATAGAGGATATCCTAATTTACCTCATTTTGCTTGATATGTGTAATTACAATAGAAACTATGCTTCAAATCTACTCTAACTTAGAAGATATTATAGCCTAATGGTGTAACATCTTCTAGTTAATTTATAACTGAAAATCTATCAGCTTTGAGCCAGTCTTAAAGTGAATGTTGCTTTTATGAGAACAAACTGATTCAGGCAACATCAGATGAAAAGTCCTGGTTGGGTCAATTCCTCACAAAGGTTTTCTGTGTATAGGGAGCTGTAGACTGCAAAGTGTGATTATACCCCGTGGATGGTACTTTTAGGTGGGAGGTGTGATGTTGTTTGAAATTGTTAATATATCCTTTCAGGAGAGCAAGCTGGTAACTTCTCCCAAAGCAGTGATTAGTTCCAAAGTTTTTTTTTTTGTTTTTTTTTAAACAGCTCAAGGAACAGTCCTTTTGGTACTTAGTCAATCCTCCTCTATAATAAACTGTGTTATCACCACTGGATTTAATTAATTAACACTGGCAGAGAAGCTGTGCTCTGTTCCTTAGAGAGGAAAGTTACTGAAGTTCTTGAAGGGGCCACTGAGGATGTGTATATGTGGGCAGCTGGAGCCAGACTCAGGCTTTTCTACCAGTGCTTCTATCTGGCCACACACGAACCATTTACAGTGCAGGAGCTATTTAGTCTCAATGCCCCTACTCATATTCCCCATCTTTCAGCAACCTCTCTAAATCAGGCATGATGCCACATCAGCAGGGCATCCAGACCTGGACTGGCTCATGTCCCATCATCAGGAAAGAACATGTTTTTCTGAAGTTGTGGATGGGCCCTGAGAAGTTTTGTCAGAGCAACTTTGGCATCCTCAGGGCTCTCTAACCTTTCTTAGATTCCAGCTATCACTGAAGGACTTGCAGCTCATACATCCTACAGGTACCAATTGCTTGTCAGATTTTTATAGTGAGGCTGTTTCAGTGCTTAAAAAAATCAGACTGCCTTCCTACACATTTCTAATTGCAAATTAGGGTGTTTGATTTGGTTTGGAAAGCAGCTATTGGAGGTTTTTTTTCTTTCTCTTTGATTTTTTTTCTGTTCTCTGTAACCTAAAAGACAAATTGTCCTTAGCTGAACTGTTGGCTTTTGAGGCAATTTGTTCTCATAGAGGAGGTCTCCAGTTTTGTCTGCACTTTGAGTTTAATCTAGAAGGCCTATGTTTCTTTATTTTAATAAATATTATCAGACAGTTTTCTTGATGATCAAATGCAGGAGTTTGTGTTAAAAACTGAAACTTTAACAGTAGATTCAACAGTGATACTAGCTACCTGATATGTTGTAATCTCCCTTATTCCTCAACAACTTCTCTGTGTTCCATGGGTTATAAACTACCTGTGTCTCTCTTAAGAAATAATTACCATGGCCCTCTCCTTCCCCCTTTCACTTGCATCTCTTTTATTTTTCAAGTAACCATTGCTTTTTCTTTCAGATATAGTGTACCTGATATGCGTATGATTAACCTTAGTGATTTATTCAGTAGTTGTTAACTTCGAAGTCTGTGCCCTCTATTTCAGATCTGACATAGAGCTTTGGTACTCAAAATTTCATCTCAGTTTTCACCCTGTACCAGTTGGTGAAATAAAATCCTGCATCTCTGCATAAATGTCTCGTGATGAGTGAACTCTTAGAGTGGTATTCACTTGTAGATTTGGGTGTATCTAAGGGATCATAATAGACTTGTAGAGATGTGAAACCAGACATCTGATCAGTTGAATTCATTAAATCATTCTGTTGTTACGGTGCCCCAGTGTGAAAAGCAAATGAACTTCTGGCCTGTGCTCAATGAATTTTTTTATACTTACCATTGAATCATTTTGTTTTATTGGTGGTGTTAGTGGTGGATGTTTATACTTAACACTTAAGACCTTATTTCTGAAAAGTATCATATATTCTGGTTTTCTTCAGAACAGCCTTGGTGCTGTTTATTTTCTTTCAATCCAGATTTTGTTCTATTATCGTTATCATTCCAAATTTTTAAGAGTTTCTACACTTCTTTTCATATCTGTCTCTTTTACAAAAATTACTATCTTAACAAACAGGTTAATAAAATACTACCTAAAAAATGTGGGTGGTAGATCAATCTTGCAAGCAACTTGGCTGGATAGGTCCACTGATGTACACTGACTTATTTTCATTACTAACTATCCTGTTCACAGTTTCTTTCCAGGTATTAGTGTTCCCTTGTAAGATGTATTAACTCATGTGAAAGTGTTCTTTTTTAGAACTTTGATCCAAATGTTTTCCTGCAATATATTGCTTTCCTGTTAATTTTGCCAACAAATTTTATTATTGGATCATTAAAGGAAATAAAAAATTGTGTTCTCGTTTATCCTCTTGTATTACTCTTTTGTAGACGCATTGTTTGTGTATTTGTGCATATGTTCCAGACTTTAAATGGGGAGTAAATTTAAAATAAAGTGCAAAGTACTTACCTATTAATGAAATACTTTTACTAATTAAAAGTAAATACAGTACAGATTACATTTAATTTGTTTCTCTAATCCTGTTGGATTTTCAGCCTTGTTTTTGAGCCCCCTTTTTAATCCAAAAACATAAGATGTGCTTAGAACTTAATTGGAAATGCAAACTCCTGTATGCTTTTTTTTTCAGAGTGCAGACATGAGTCCAGCTAGTAGCACCACCTCACTCCCTGTTAGCCCTCTTCCTGAGGAGCCATTATTTTCCAAGGTACAGTTCACTAATTTATTAAATATTGTATATTGATATTGGCTGGTGTACTACAAAATGCTATTATTACTGCTTCATTTTCTTATAATTACTGTGATATCAACAAATGTTCTTGTATATTTACCATACACTTTTCAAGAAATGCCTAGGATAAAGCATCATTGGTTTTGAGAGAATTATTTTTGCAGCAGACAGGAGCTATAAAGCATTATTTATAAGACTGTATTTGTACCCATATCATCTGCTGGTGATGCATTTTGGTATGTGCATTCCTGTGTATGTGGTAATCCCAGTTTTCATCAAGGGATTTCTCTTCATATTGCATATCAAGTACATATTTTAATGAATCAAGTAGCTACCACAAAGATATAGGAGATATAAGGATGTATCAAGAAAGTTTTTTCATAAATACATTCTAAGCCACAGGGCTGCCATTTTAGCTGATCTTCATAATAAATATTGGGTCAGTATCTGCAATTTTTTAAGGTTTAAGATGAGGAGCAAATGGTTATATGTCACTTTTTCACCTGAAAATGGTATCCAAACCTAGGACACAGAATGTCCTTACACAGAGTCTGACTCTTGGAAGACGTCTGAAGGCCACCCAGGTATTCAGAGTGGTGCTTTTGACTGCAAAGAGAGTGGTTGCCTTGCCAAGTTGCTTGCTCAGACAAGAAAGATGGAACTTATTATTATTTTTTTTTTTGTCACCATTGTCTCAAACGTGTGTCATAATGTGGACAAACTAACAGCCCTTTTAAAATTTCCCCTTTCCACAGTAAGATTCCACCTACTGCATGAAAACAGTAGCTTGAGTTGCGATAGTGCTGAATTAAAGATGAGGAATTAGAATTAACAAAGTTGTGAATTTTGTGTCTCTCTTGCACAAGCCTCCAGTGCAGGAAATACCAGCCTCCTTTGGACCTGACCAACCCCATAAAAAGCTTGTTTGGGTTTTTTGGTTTGTGTTTTTTTTCTCCCCCCTGTCTTTTGTATGTCTGCATAAGAGTTGTACCCTACAGTTCATACCCAACTAGTTGGCCACCTGATTCCTGTTCCTAACATGGTTAAGGGCTGTGCTTGCTTGGTGAAGGTAGAGATGGAGTATTAATGGCCAGCTATTCACTGTTTCTCCTTCCTCTTTTGGGGCTTAATACTTTCAAGACCACTATCTGTCAATCAGATTTCTCTGAAATTGAGCATGGCTGTGCCAAGATACCAGAACATATATTCCTAGGGAAACCACCTTAAATGCACAGTGAATTCTAGTCCAGGTTATAAGGCAGATTCAGTAGTGCTGTTTCTCCCTGTGCCTGAAAAACCACTAAGATTTGTCACATAGAAAGAAAGGTGCTGCTCAGGTAAAGGTGTAAGAGATAAGAAAATCTAGCTTGAAATAGTTTAAATCAAGTCTCATGCTGAATTTCTTACCTGAAGTAAGCAAACACTGATGGATTTGCATCAAGAGCACTCTGACAAATACACTGTAGAGCCTTTATTTTTTCAAGGGAATGGTGCTTATATAGCTCTAAATGGGTTGTAAATTACTTCTTTGAAGTGGAATAATTTCTCTAATAAAAAAAATGAAGGTATTTCTTCATATTAAGAGTCTCCTTCCTTTATATTTTATAGTAGAAAATAGTACAAGAAGCTGAAAAAAAAAAGATGGGAAACATTAAATAATCTTTCATTTTCAGTTGTTTTTCAAAATGGGAAATATTTCCTTCAGAATTCAAGTAAAATGGAGGCCAGACCAGGAAAATGTCAAATACATCTCAGAGCCAATGCCCTTTAGTGGAAATAAAAGTAATATAAAATGTAACAGAGTCTGTTACTTCTCTCTGACTCACTCCAAGAGAGAGCAATATTGTTCCAGTAGTAATGTGAGTGACTGGTTTTACAAGCCATATCCCTCTCCAAATACTGTCAGTCTATACTATTGGATTTGGATGATGAGATGGTGCATTTCCCTTAGCAACCTGATAATAACCTTTGCCCCTGTCCTTACTGCAGAAAAGAGAATTGAAAACAAAATTCCATTCTGTGGTTCTGAAAACACAGATGTAATGAAGCAGGGCAGTATAAAAGCCATGCCTCTTTGGGATAGTCGAAGATACCTGAATTAATGGGTTTTTTATATTAGACTGTGAAATGAAACCAAGCCCCTGTTCTCAGTCACATGTGGTTTTATACCAAGATGGAGAACTGTCCTTTCTCTGATCTTATCAATTCATCTTTCAAACAAAGTCTCCATTTCTTCATAAAGAATGAATGCAAATCCTGTCATGGTATTTGTATGATACCAAGCTTTACCAAAGCAGATGCCTGTGGGTTTTAATCCCACAGGCGATGCGGTCTATAAATGTGAAAGTCAACCTTGTTCAAAAACATTTTAGGATTTTGAATTTAACTTTCAATCAGAAGCAAGATTCTTATGGGAGTGTTTGCATGTTGCATCCAAGGTCTGATAACTCTGAACTCAGTTATCATTTTCACAGTGCATTGTGTATGCTGTGATGTGTACTGTCAGGAAGATCCAAATCATGTGAGACCATAGTCAGGAATATTTCAGGAAATATTCTCCAGTACAGCCACAGATGCTCCACCTTAGTCCTTTGAATGCCATTATTTTAATGGCACCTTTCTGGGTTTTTTGTATTAACATAGGCCCTTTAAAGGACTGTCAATGACACCCAGCAAAAGGAATAGAAACATTTGGGTAAGAAATAAGCGTATCTAACGGTATTAAATCCTAAAAACAACCCTGATAAAATTAAAACAGATATATCATGAATGCCATTCAGCAACTTCCATTTCTCAACTGGTATAAATAGTGGAACAGCAATGCAAGTTGGTTTCACTTGAGGAACTTTGAGCAGTACCAGAAGTACAATGAAGTTTTTGTGTGGCTTTAAGTTTCCTTCTCCCTGTGGGGGTAGCAATACACATACATTTGGAGCAGTCTTCTCTAGCTGTGCTCTTTAAAAGCTTAGAAACAAATCCTGTTCAGACATGTACACAGCCAGTGCACTTCTGGAGCGCTTTTCTAAACCAATTTTTGATAAAATACTCATAAGAATTTCTTTTTAGTGAGGGTTATTTTGATGTCAAATTTCAGCTTTCAGTCCTCTGCTTTTTCCCATGGCTAAAGCTATTTAAAAAGCAAGATGTTTTTCTGTTTAATGGGAAAAAAGTTGTTTGTTTTTTTTTTTCTCTCTCACAAAGGAACATCTTCATTTGGGGTTTTGCACTCAAAATTTCCTGTAGGGAGTAATCTTGCTTTGAACAGAAGTTTATCCTTCTGTCCCTGTATAATATTTCATGAGGAATTGGAGACTTATCCTGGGGGAAAAAGTCATGTCACAGTTGAAAAACTTCAGAATTAAGAATTTGAAATACAACAGAGCAGAATGGTACTTGGTACTTGTCAAACAACCTTAACTGATGTTATTCTATGCCATAATAGCAAAACTGTAGCTGGCTCAAGATTGTGACCTCTAATTATGACTACTCATAGCTATGCTCATAAGCTGTAATTAAAGATAGTCTTGCCTCTCACTTCGAAGATCATCAGAGGAGATATTTCCAAAAGGTCAACCTAGCAAGCAATGTGTCTCACCTGCTTTTTTTTTTTTTTTTTTAGAACCTGTTTTGTATTCCTTTTCATTATACAATGCTTTATTATAATAGTATTTTATTATTTTTTAAGCTTTTCTAAAATATAAGGATAGACACTTTTAAGAAGGGATCTGTGACAATCATTTAGCACATAAGTTGTCTTATATATTCATGCATTATCTGTTACAATGTACAGAAGTGTCACTGCTTATTAGCCACAACCAAGTTGTAAGTAGTAAACATAATAGTAATTTATTATTGCAATGTTTAATTCCATGATTAATCTTAACCATGCTTTGCTAATTGGCATTAAACATAAGAAAAACATCCTTATATTCTTTCTTTCTTTGAGTATACTGAGAATTTCCTTCAGCATTTATTATCTTGCTGTTTTCTGACTTCTGTAATTAATACTCTTGATGCTAATACCCTGAGTAAGAAATGGAAGTGTCAGCAAAAGTTAATGGGCCCTAGAAGTATTACCATTGCTATAGGTCTAATAAAGTATAGATCTATACTAAATTAGGTCTACACTAACAGTTGTCATTCATCCAGTGGCTCTGCAGGTCGCATAAATGAAGATCTTTGCAGTCACTAATGGGCATGACTCTGTCAGCTCATGAGAGGGCTGCATACAGCTTTTACAAGAGGTAAATTTTCCCTCTTGTCAATAGTCAGATTAACATTTTAAGTGCACATGTTTGAAATAATCAATGTGACAGTCACAAAAATGATCACTGGTTGACCAAGGCAATTTATCTTTGAGAATATGGCTTCATAGTGTTTGTTGAAGAATGAGGCTTTTTCTACTTTGGTCAGAAGTCATTGACACACAAGTTGATACACAGCCAGCCTGTTTACCCTCTCTTCCACTGTTTCAAATACTTTAAGTATTTGCTATCACTCCTTTGAAGAAGACTATTCTAATATATTGGTCCTTTTTTTTTTTTTTTTTTTTCCAAGCAGACTCAGATAATCACATAGACATTATTACCCATGGGCAAACACAGGCAAGGATAAATAAAACCTCTCCCATGAGCACTCTTTTCTCTCTCATACTACTCTCCCCCTGAATTTCTGGCTCCAGTGAGCAGCATGTAAGGTCTGAAACCTCTGTGGTTTTTGTTTATATCAGAAATAATTTTTTTAAAAAATTCTATTAAAATAAAATTATAGAAGTATGACTCAACCCCACCTGTCATAATGTACACCCACCCCAGTCTCCAACTTGTTTTAAAGCAGTCTCTCATCATTCTTGAGTGGTTTAATCAATTCCTCCCACTCTTTTATTTTCTGAATTGGTATTCGCTTTTTCTATGGCTCCTTACTTGGTATTGGTGTAGCACAGACTTCTGAAAGTAATGACACCACAGCAGCTTTCTGGCTTTGATGAAAGCCTTCAATTTTGTAATTTCTGAGAAAATAGAAGTTGTTTCACAGTATTTATCATATTAGTATATGATAGCTGCAAACTCACTGAATTTATCCTGAGGGTAGAGGTGGGTGTTACAGGTCCTATTACAAGAAGCATCTATGCAGCTATTCACTCTCCTTTCCTTTTTTTCTCAGTGTCTCTGTGTACTTTTCCTAAGGAACAGTGCTCTGCCATCAAGTCTGAGTAGAACTATATAACCTGTTTCATCAGTAAAATTTGCATCAATTCATCCAGCAAGGTGTGGATATGGTTCTGATATTCTTTTGCTGTGCTTTGATCAGTATGAGATGGACTGACCAAGAATAGCATAATCAAAATATAGCTTAATGAAAAAAAAAAATATACGCACACTTGCCCAGTTTTTCCTTGACCTAATAACTTCTTTCAGGTCTTAGTTTATCTTAGCCTGTAAACTGAATCTGGAAAACAAGTTGTCTTTCTGCCAACATGCTCCCTGTGTCTGCCATTGATTCTGTTTTCATGCTCAAGTGGAAAATAAACTACTTTTATGGCCAAATTTGATCATGTCTGCATGTAACTTGGATGCATTAATTGAACAAGATGTCCTGTATACCATGAAACCAGAAATATCTACCCCTTCCTGCAGGTTTTGAAAGGAGGAGATAGAGAAGAGAATGAGATACTGTATAATCTAAAAATACTACTATACAATTTTAGGAATAGTGTGAGTTAATTTTTCAGGTAGCTTAGCTACTTTGGCTTATTAGGCTTCTCTGTGTGAAAGTACTTGATTTACCTCTGCTAAGGACAAATAGGTTAGCATGAAGAAAGAAACAGACTAAATAAGTAATCTCCAAAGAAAGAGTAAAGACCAAGGCAAAAGATTTCTTCCAGGGCTGGGGCTTCAACCTTGTTTGGTTAGTGGCACTAATTAACAAGTCTAAGTGTAACGAAGTGTTAAAAAACAGGCTGTAGAAGATAGGAACATCAAGAACCCCATAACTGATATTCTTTCTGAATAAGGGATGCATAGTGAAGGAAGAATTTATGACCAAGATTGAAGTGGTCTTGAGTGACTGTCTGAAACTATTTTCTGATAGTGCCATTTTGTTCAGGGCATGCAGCTTGACGTTTTTTCTGAGAATAAAATACTTCAAGAGAGGTAATAGCTGAAGTCCTTAACACCAGAAATTCAGGATCATTCTAGAAAACTCTTGTGAGCTCAGAAGTACAGTTGTCCTGATGAAAGGACATTTATATATAAGATTTAGAGCTTTTTTATTTAAAAAAAAAATTAAAAGGGCATGTAGGTACAACACACGTAATTTCCCAGTGTCACTTCTGTTTAATGAAAGAATCAGGATAGAGACTGGGAGCTGTGTCTGTATTGTCTGACTTCTTTCTGCCTCTTTGCCTTGATAATAGCTGCCTTTCTTTCCCAAATTTTGTGAACATGTGTTTGCTTTTCTTTTAATATGTTTTCCTTAATTTATTGAAACTTTCTTCAAAGAGCGAAGGTTATTTCAACATTGCAAGTCATTGTCATAGAAAAGATTGATGCTTTTTATGCTATAAATTATTTTCTCATTGAGCCACATACAGAAAAAGGATTAATGTCTGTCTTACTAAAATCTCCAAAAGCAACAAGATGATGCTTCAATCAAAGGCATGGAGAAAGGTCATCATTACATTTTTTATTGTTAATGGGATTTCCAGCAAAACTTGAAAATTTATATAATCATTACTACAAGGGTAAATATTAGGGTCATTCAGATTTCTAGCTTAAGGCAGACACACATTCACACAATGAATTCTGTTACATACCTACAGGGTATCTGCTGATTACTTTACATGCAACTTTCAAAAGTCATAAAACTTGACAAATTATGGGTCGTTGAAAACAAGAAGACTGTGAAAACAGATTTTCTTGAAGCTCTGTCAGAGGATCCTGGTATCTCCAAAAAGAGCACCTAAAGTTCTTCATTCTAATTATCTCCCTACAGAAATACTTCTAATTTCCCCTGCTAGTGACCTATGGGCATAAATAAACCTGGGGGGGGACACACTGGCATTGGGAAAATATGATAAGCCTTCTTTTAGTGAACAGAATTATTCCAAGGGATTTAAAGAGAAATTCTGTTAAAATAAATGGTACAGTTCCCATTGACTAGAGTAGCATGTGTCTTCAGGTTACAGATAACATGGATTGTGTCAGAGGGATTAATTACTTGAGAATTGAAACTGTAAATTTCTACTGACCATTTTAAACTGTGTTAGAGGTGAAAATATAAAGCTATATTGACAAATCCAACACAAGAATAGTTTTTGTGGTTGTATTGTTGCCATTGAGATGAAAATGGAATCTTTTATAAATTTCATTTGGTATAATAAAAATATAGAAATGTTTGCAATGCAAGAATTAGTTTAATAATACTTCATTTTCTAGTATGCATTAGATCAGCAGATGTTTTCTTCCTAGAACAAATAAGGGAGCTTAAAAGTAGGATTCCTGCCTCTCAGACAAGTATTCTCATGGTTCCAGGGCATATGTCTCTCTCTTCCTGGCCCATGCTTGCATTTTCCACTCATAAAACCGCTGGAAGACAGGTGCATGGTAACTTAAAATGTGTGTTGTTTTTTTTTTAAAGTAAAACTTCATTAAATAAAAGTTTTTAAGTGGAAAACACCTGTTAAAAAGTTCCTCAACACTTCCATTAAAAAACGTGTAAAGTTTTCTCAGTGTCTAAATGAAGCATGTTAATGACCCAGCCAAATGTTTAGAGTATAATCCCTTACTGTAGGAAGTGCAGAATTGCCATTTTGAAATTCTTATCAAGTTGGATGTCTCAAAAGTGGCACACTAAAAATAACTGACTGATTTTGGTAATGCTCTCCTTGAGTTTAGAGAAACATATTTTGGTTAGCAATCTAGACAGCCATTAAAAAGCGTGGGATATATTCTCTTAGTTTTAATCACCTGAAATCAAAGGCATTATTTAATTTCCAAAACAGGCACCTTGTGCCACTTAAGAATCCCAGCTATAATCTGCCTTTCCTCTTACTGCCTCTCTTGTAGTACAGACTGAGATGTACTGCTTTGTTGTAATTTGATTTTTATTGTATTCCTTTTGGTTTTTTTCCATTTGAGTTTGTCCCTTGGTCATGCTGTGCCTCTTGGTAAGTTAGGATCTCCCTTGCAAGGTGTGTTTGTGCTTGTCTGTTTAATTTTGCTGAGGAAACTGCCTTGTCTGGGAGGTTTTGATTGTGGTGAACTGAACTAGGTGACTTAAAATGTTTGGTAGGGACTTTCCAGATGTTGTCCCTCTTCCCAACACCTTTTCGTGGTTGCATAATGTTAAAGCCGATTCTGTGTGAAAAAAAATAATAACTAAGTATTGGAACTGTAATGTGGTTGTAGAATTATCAAGGTAGGTTTCTTGTTTCTGAGAGATGTGATATACTCTGATTCTAAGTTGTAGCATATGCATTTTGTTTACCCTCTGCCCTTGTCCATGCTTCAGTACAGTTCAGTACACAGTGTTGGTAATGAAACCATAGTTTTGTGTTTAAGGTGACTGTGTTATGCCTCATCATTTGTTCAAGAATCATCAAGTTTTATTTTACCTTTTCCCACACAAATTCTTTAAAAAACAAGGCATGTAGAATAACATCTGTATTTGTTGAGGAATTTTTAATGTGGCTGAATGATATGGCTTTTAATAGCAGTCCTTTATTCAGGCATCTTCATTTATTGGAGATTAATAAGAGTCCTGAAAGGTATTGGGGATGGAGACAAAGGAAAGTGTCAGTTTTATTTATTTTCAAAATGTTGAAAACTTACTCTCTAACCTTTGTTTCATTTTTATCATGGGGAACATATACAGGAAAATTCTGTGCCTACTTCCAAGTTGCTTGCAGTTAACTAGCAGCCTGGAAAATTCTTGTTTTTTTGACAATATATTTCTAAACAGTTTTTTAACAAACAGATATGGATATAATTTGCCTACAAATTGCTGGGTTTTTTTGTTGGTTTTGGGGTTTTGGTTGCTTGTTGTTAGTTTTTAGTTTGCTTTTTTTTGTTGTTTTAACAAAAGGGGGCAAAAGGAAAAAAAGAGCATTGCCCTTGAGATTGAAGTTGATAATGGGAGAGGAGAAAAAAGTGTAAAATGGATTCAGTTATTTTGAGGGCATAGCAGAAAAAGGTTATTTAGGTACATGACAGACTATTGACACATATGATTCCTGATTTCGATCTGTGAAACTCGCCTTCTCAACCTGTTCTTTACTTTTGTAGTACTTACTTTCAGCAATGGTGTTTAGTCCCAATTGTAATTTGATTAAAGTCACCTTAGAAAAGGCTTTTCATTCCCTGGTGGTTCTGTTCCTCTGATTACTATCTCCATTTCTTGAAATCAACATTTCCATTTGCTGTAATTGTTGCTTTTCAGATAGTTGACATTAAATAAAAAGAATGAAAGAGCATGATTGATTTTTTTTTTTTCTTTTATATGGTATGATCCTTCCAAAACACAGTAAAGTTTGTTTCATATGTATGTGAAAAGACAAAAGCACATAATGCTCTGCATACTTTTACAGAGCAAATCTTTGGTGCTTCTAACAAGATGTACAAATAACCACTTCATTTCAATAAAGCATAAATAGAAATAAGTTTCAGGAAAAATGATACAGCTAAAACTAAACAAAAGGAAAACAGGATCTAATGAATAGAGAGTTGTTTTCAAGGCTAGTTAAATATCAAGTTTTTACAAGCAATGTCAAACAAATACTATTACTGAAGTTTTTTGTTTACCTTTTGCTAAAATACTTGAAGCCTCTTCTCCTTCACAGGCTGCAGTGTCTACATCAAATTTAAAATGCCTTGGAAACATGCACTGACTGAACATCTGTGGGGTATACTTACATATGTTATAAAAATAGTTGCAACTGAAAACACGGAAAAGATAAACAGGAAGAAAAGTTACCATTCAAATACACTTTTTTTCTTTTTTTCTCTGGTGTTGCAATTTTGAAGCAGGGTGAAGTTAGGATGTGTTTGAGAGGGCAACTAGATGTACAATGTTGACTTAATGTTTCTGTGTGATTGTTTGGGTTGGTATAGATCCTTATTCTTTGTTGGAGCAAATACTCAGCCATAAAGTAAATGTTCCTTTATTTTCAAGGTCAATAGACTAGCATCTGTCTGCAAGCAGTTCTGGTTGTGCATTCACTTCTCTGTGCTCATCAAGCAGCACTAAGAAGAGGGATTTTGTGGAGCAGAAAAGAGTTTGTTGAATATGACTACTTGAGTTCTAGTTGTCCAATAGAGAATTAAATTTTGATAAGAAACAGTTTTCCTGTCACATGGAAGTGACAAACACTTCATATATTCTTTTCCTATGCCCAGACATGAAATAGGTAGATCATAAGCCATCTTCTTTGCTCGCCCCTAGTTCTGAGCAGCAAAGTCTTGAGCTGTAGTAGTAAGATATTTGTCATAATTTATGACCAGAGTTATACTTGTGACTTCTTGGTAGCTTCACTATTTTGCTTGTTCTGCTATATTTTTTAGGACATCTGTTCAATTGCGAGTTCGTATATTTGATGTTTATTGCAATGCTTATAAATATTTTGAATTAATAATATGTACAGACCTTTAAGTTATTAATTCTTTAGGCTTTTTGCTCTAGTTCTCTCTTTTGAATATCTTTATCCCTCTGCAACCACAAAATGGTTGATCCAGTACCTTCATCTGATTTCCATAATTATTCTCAGTGATGTGTGAGGATGAATGCAAATTTGTTGGCAAAGTGATAATTCCTTATTGTGACAAGAAAAAAATATGCAGAATTATCTGTCCATAAATTAAACCAACATTATTATTGGGTTTAATCTATTCTATAAAGCAGTATGCACCTCTTAGACAGAAAGAGGTCCTTAGAGTAAATGAAATTAATTGGGGGAAAAAAATAACATGTTATGAAGCTGTCATTTTTTTGGTATATTAGTACTGCAAACACAAATGGTACTCGCATATCACCTAGATGTATTCAGCATGCAAATTTGAGGAGACTGATCATCATAAATATTAATTCTGGGGTGCTGAGGCTCTTGCAAACACTAATCCTCCTAGCACTCCTAGAGGATGATATGGTGTTATCTTCCTTTCACAGGAAGAGGCTTGAGAGATTTTTACTGCATTGGTGATACTGCATGTTCTGATCTTAGACTGGGGAGGTGATTCTGCTTTTCCTGGTTTCAATTTCCAGCTGTTAGTCATTCCTCACTGACCTGTGTCTTACTCAAATGGCCAATCTTCCAACTCAAAGCAAGAATTCTGCAATTCCTTAGCTACCTAGACTGGGAAGCCAAGTCCACTCTGCCAACAGATCTCCCCATTCACAACTACATGCAGGAAACAGTAATTTGTCTTTCAATAAAGAAGTGGTATCTGATGAATATTCAATTTTAAGATAACTTTTAATTCAATATAGCATTAAACAGAATTGATAATGTGTGACGTTGGTTCTCTGTATGATACTAAAAATTCTTTCCTTATTGGAATGGAAGCATAGCTTGCAATAACTGTTTTTCAAGTTTACAACATATTGTTTGATGGGAAATGTAGAGTGTTAAATGTTCCTTTGTACAGTTCTTTATTATATTCTATCTACAGTGTCCTTCCTATGTCATGTGGAAGTGAGTGAGGGTTGTTTTTTTTTCTTGTTGTATGGGGCTTTAAGTATGGAAATGTATATGGCAGGTACTTGCTAAAAAAATTTTAGTCACACCTCTGCTACAAGGAGATGAAGTATAAGTGTCCATTTATAATCAGTCCCTTCTCTAATATTTTAATAAAATTTGTTTGTGGAAATAATTTCTCACCTGTTTGTAGGAGTGTCTTAGACACCAGCATGAATCATTGAAAGCATCAGAGCAGTCAAGCTTTGTGATGCATTTAGCTTAAAAGACCAAAAAGGTAAAGCAACTGATTTAAAGCAAGTGTGTGCCTCACCAGGGAATAACTTAAGTGAAATTGGCTTACAATTATGATTTACAGTGCATCAAATGCTCTTTTTGGATGTATCCAAGAGGTTGCTGTTTGACTGTAAAATTGCAGTAGCTTCATCCCTTCAGACTTGGCAGGCTGAGAAATGTAACAAAATGTGATGTGAACTGGAGTGAAGCTCATCACTGTCAGGTGTTTATATTCCCCTGTCTGTAGGTAATCTGTCAGGAGAAACATAAAGATAGGACTGCAAACAAAGGTAGCATTTAAGTGCAAGCCTAATGGTGGAGAAACAAGTAGTCAAGAAACAGCGGTGTAACTTAGTAAACAAAAGAGCAGAAGCAAGCAAAGCACATGCTGTGTGTTTGAAGAGCTTGGTATGGTGATTCTGTAGGCACTATCAGGCCAGAGGTTTGAGGCTTGTTATTTCACACAAGAAATGCCAAAGAGACTCCAAGACCTGCAGTTGAAGTGTTTCTGGTTTTGCCAAAGACTTCCAGTTCAAAATGGTGGGTGAGTGGGTGAATCAATAGACAGATATCACTTAATGTAAAATGGACCATTCCACTTCTCTCCCAAGGAATGTCACCTCCCCAGGTCCCTTCCAAAACAAAATGTTTTCACTATGGGATACCATGGACCTATAGTTTGGACCAGTGACTGAAGTTGTAATTAAAATTACCACCCTAATCACTGTGACCAATGCACTTTGTACTTGTATTAAATTAATCTGCAGGGAGATTAATGTAAAAGAAATACTTTAAGTTTTGTAATGTATTATATTACATTAGGAATGCTGCCAGGAAAATTCATTAAAGGGCTGAGCTGGAAAGATGTTCCCTAAAGGTTGACAATATATGTAAGCTGTGCTGTGCTACTTTTCAGCCTCACTGGCCTGTTATCACCAGATTTTTTGTTTTATTATTTTGCTTTTGAGATGTAGTTTTTATACTACCAATTTAGGCTCAAGAATGATTAAATAAAGTTACATTGGAATACTTTGGGTTAAGGAAGTACATTTTCTTGAAATTAATGAAGTAACATCTTCATTACTTCATATGTGGGTGTTAGGGGAATAGGAAAAAAAAATGAAAAAAACGACAACCTCTCACTGTGAATAATGGAGCATTAGACTGATGAGCAAAACTGTAGTATAACCAAAATGGTTACAATCAAGACATCTAGTGGAATTCACCAATTATTAGGTTAAATCACCAGAAGCCATCTTTCTTTGCCCTGCATAAGTTCAGTTTATGGGGTGACTCTTTCCATCTGTTTTGCATTTTTTTTTCTGTCTTAAGTAACAGCATGTGCGTCATTTCGCCCCCTTGACTCAGTTTTGTCTCTGTAATATCAACTGTAACAGAACAAAATACCACATGGCTAACACCAGAAAAAAATCTCTTCTCCTTAAGTTTTTACCTAGAAAAGGGTTCAAATACCATCTGTGATGTGATGGTTGATAGTAATCCTATTTTTAAGTAAATATGCTTCTGTACTATATAGAGAGGAACACTTCTATGATATACAGAGGGGAGAATTCCTTTTGTGACATTGAAAAAATGATGTAATGAAAAATATAAGCATCTTATGAGACTTTACTGTGTCATACCAGCATCTTATAGATCATCTTACTCCTTTCCATCCCTTTGGGCAATTATTTTTTTTTTTTAAAGTTAGCATTTGGGGGCTTACGGGGATTTTTATGGACAGCTGTGATTCTCAGTTTGTATTTTGTACTGTGATTCTCTTAGCTGAAGTGTAGCCTTGTTCCTAGTGGTGTTATGAATAATCTCCTGCAGAGAAGATTGAACTCCACTTTTTAAGCTATTGTTCAGCAAAGAGGAACACGCTCAGTGCTCTTGACAAATTGTGATAGCTGTTTCTGATACTAAAACCATTTGTCTTGAAAATTAGTATTTACAGGTGTCATGGTAGTGTAAACATAACAGTGGTAACATACTTCAGAGAAACAATTTACAGCAAATAATCTGCAACTCTAGCTTTAAAATTATTTAAAAGCACTGAGTAAAATTCTGGTAGGGAAAATTACTACAAAAGAGATTTTTAAAGGTGTGAACACCTAATTAGTTACCCAGGAATGCAAGTGTTACAGCTTTACCAAAATTATATACCTGTAGGAATAATGTTGTTTTTATGACATTTTGTTATGAAGAGTCAACTGAGGATGCCTGTTAACTGACACTTTAAAATTCAACATAGAAGTCTGTATTGTTAACTATTTCATTTTTTCATATGAAGAAGGATACAGCAATCATTAATACATCTGCACAATTTTCTGTGAGCTTTTTTTTTGGAGTATTGACTGCTATTTATATGTCATAGGGCAGTATTGTAAGAGTAAGCCTATAAACTAAGAAAATCTAATAGAATTGTTCAGATGAGCACAGGACATAGTCACTAGGATAAAGGACATATCCACAAGTCAGATTAGCTAATGTGATAGTTAGCAAGTGTTAGCTTAAAGTTCACTTCTGATTTCTTTTGTATGTTTTGTAGTCCCATTTGGTTTAACTTGCTACTTGAATTATCAAGGGATTGATGAATTCTGTATTCAATGAACAGATGAACAAGAAATATTCTGAAAAAGTAAAAATGCATAATTTTATGGGAGCAGATGCTTTGCATCTGTGCACCAAAACAATATACATTATCATGCTACAGCTTAATTTTTATTAGGCTATAATAATTAGATTTTAAGTCACTTTTTATTTTTGTAATGTCATGAACACAACAGATTTAGGCATGTTTTGTGTTGCTCTGAGCTGTGTTTCTCTGGTGAGCTCTGTTTGTCAGTGGCTGCTTGGTATGTGAGCAAGGATCCAACTTTGTCAAAGACCTGTGCTGTTTTTTTCCAAGAGGTGGAATATGACTGCTTTTGTGTTGTATTTTAGAGTTATGTGAAAAACACTGTGGGAGCATAAACAAATGTGAAGATCAAGGATGTGTACCATCTGTTACAGTTTGAAGGCTTTTTGTATTCCAGAATAGAATTTGATAATCCAAGGTGACCTTGTTTTAACCAAAAAAACTTGTTCAGGCAAGGAATGCAAAATACATTTGTGTAGTGGATGACCTACAGAATGAATTGTGTGCTTGTCAATCTTTATTACATGTGTGAAATTCTTAAGAGTGTTTTTTTTTATAAGTCACTGCAAGGATACATATAAAGTACAGATTGACAGGTCTGCCACGCTCATGTGTGGGCATGGAGTTGTTGGGTGGCTTTCTCAAGGTTATTAAACTACATAGGAGGTGTAAATGTCCCTAGTTCTTTAACAAGTTAGTAATTGCTTTCAGTTTCAGGGAGTGTAGAAGTTTGAAAATTAGCAAAATTCAAGTAACAAAACAAAAGATAAAACTACACCACTACACCATGGAACTATGATTTAAACATGTTATCAGTGACAGAAAATCCAGACCTCAGGCTTAATCTCTTTTCAAATTTGGTAGAATCTCAAAATGCCAGAGGAAGCACTCACATTTCCATCCTCATTTCTCTTCTGCCATCCCACCTGTTGGTGCCCAAGATATCCATTTTAATTTGACTCTTGCTTGCATACAGTGTGAGACACGAGTTAGTGCACAGGATGTGATCATTCCAGTAAACTATTAATTGAACTGTAAACCCAAGACAAGTGATTTACAGTAAGTTGGAGTATTTTAAATTATTAATGACACAGAATTTTCTTATTATTTGAGTGATGAACTAGAGCAAAAATATTTGAAGGAAACAACTTTCAGTAACTTTATAGGTGACAACAATCTGGTCTGGTCAAGATCACTCAAGTGTCCAGCTAGAAGTAGAAATGGTCCCACTGGAAAGATAACCCACAGAGAGCAAAGATGCCAGGAATGAAGATGTAGTTTCTCAGACAGTGGGACTTCGACAGATAAGAACCCCCAGAAGACTTAGCTGAGAAGTGATCTGGTTGGCAGGACTGGACTAGGCAGCGAGAGTTCACCTTTTCACCATTGTCAAGGAGCAATTCCAATTTAATTATCAAGAGTAGGATGTGGTGGAATGTTGTGTGAGTTGACTAATGCTTTTCTGTTGGAGAAAACAGACAATTTTTACCAAAGTCCTTACTAAGTCTATATAAACAAACAAGCATCATTCTGCTTTTGAGAAGAGCCCCTCCTGGAGGCAGGGGGAGGTCGCTGGTGTCTTTGGGAGTGCCAGCTGACCTGCACCAGGGTGAGAAATCACCTCCTGATTCCTCCAGGGGCAAATGAAGCAGTGGAGATCTGAGGGCTGTGTGGGGAGCCCAGGTCACTATAGAGAGGGTGGCCAGATGACCCCCCAGGCAGTCTGGCTCTATGGCTTGCTGTAGATGGTGAGCAGGGCTACTCAAGCCAGGTCAGCAAAGCAGTGAAGATACCTCCTGTGACATCAGGGAAGCTGAGAAGTGACTGTGGTTTTGTTCATCTTTCCCTAGAAAACGCAGAAGTTTTCTCTACTTAAAGAGCTATGCATTCTTATTTTAATCATAAAAGCATAGAACTGGCTGGGTTGGAAGGGACCTCAGAGATCATCAGGTCCAACCCTTGATCCACTACCGCTGTGGTTCCCAGCCCATGGCACTGAGTGCCACATCCAGTCTCTTTTTAAATATCTCCAGGGATGGAGAATCCACTACTTCCCTGGGCAGCCTATTCCAATGTCTGATCACCCTCTCCGTAAAGAAATTCTTTCTAATATCCAACCTAAGCTTCCCCTGGCACAACTTGAGACCATGCCCTCTTGTCTTGTTGAAAATTGCCTGGGAAAAGAGCCCAACCGCCCCCTGGCTCCAGCCTCCTTTCAGGGAGTTGTAGAGAGCGATGAGGTCTCCCCTGAGAGAGTCTTTTCTAGCAAAGTCTTTTGGGTTTTGTGAGTTAGAGGCCCTTTAGACTTCTTTAGGGAGGTTTTTTTAAGCTTAACAGAAAGTTTAATTTACTACAAAGTTTACTAGCAGACTCACTTGAACAGATATATGAGCACCACAGGTACAGGTATATATTTCCTACAAAATTACTTACTATAAACATGCTGTCAATTCATAGTTTTTAAAAAAAACAAATTACACCTGCTATTGTTCAGAGCTACATCTGTGTAGCCCTGGAAGAGAGCTTCCTACTCACCATCTTTTCCTCCTTTGTCTCATGAGAGAAAAGGGTGATAAAAAAGAAGTGGGAGTAAATCAAATATTCATTAGTGGTGCTTCTCAAGTTCCTCAGAATAAGAAAGACTGCATTTACCTGTGATTTTTTTATTTTTTTTTTTTCCTTTTTTGAACACTGGATTTTTCTCTTTCTCGGTGGACAAATGGGATAAGATTGCAGGGTCAGGAATTTCCATTTGTGCTTTACAAAAATGTGTTTAAATTGTAAATAGTGCAGGTCTTGTGCTATTCTAGTAATGTATTTTTTGCGAAAGATGGCCATGGGTTTAAGGTACAAAAGTGAAAATTGGAGGATAGGGAACTTCTGTCCCAGTAGCTTCTTATCTTCCTACAGGAGATAATGTAGGTGATTTAAATTCTGTCTGTAGAATTACCAAAGTACATTTATTCTTTTTAGTGGCATAGTAAGACTAATTTTATTTATCCTTTGAAGTGCTCAGAAGACAGCTGCAGTAGTATTAGCACTTGCAAATGTTCTAGATGCCAAAGTACATAAGAATAGGGCAACGAGCATGATACTGCAGGCTGCATACTGAAAGCGATGGGAGTGCTAATTGGTAACAAGAATATTAATTCACATCATATAGTCCACATGGGCATCTGACTGTTTGACTGTTAAGATTTAATTACTCCTTTTTGGCAGGTCTGAGGATGTTCCTTCGAACTGGTGAGATTAAGTCTGGTGCCCATGAAAGCCTTGTCTAATACAGCTCTGTTTTAATTAATATTCCCTATCATGATCCTAGCAGACCTTCAAAGGATTGGCACCTTACTTTGCAGCAAACATGCTGGAATTGCCTTACTCTGGTTCTTTTTAATGTCATACATAGGATGAGATTTAAAAAACTATTTGGGAGTTTAAATCCAGATCAGAATCACAGAGTTGTCACAGTTGGCAAAGACCTCTAGGATCACCATGTCCAACTGTCAATATCCCTCCTCCAATAAAATACATAAATTTGAATATATCTCTAGTATCACCCACTAGAGCATGTCCTAAAGTGCTTTATGTCTAGTTTTTAAATGCTTTCAGAGATGGTGATTCCACCACCTTCATTAAAAAAATTCTTCCTCTAAAGCTCCCCTGGTCATTCAGGCCATTTCCTCTGGTCCTATCATTGTTCACTTGAGAGAGAGGTCAGCACCCACATCCCTGCAACCTCCTTTCAGGTGGTTGTAGAGCAATAATGTCTCCTTTCAGTCTCCTCCAAACTAAACATTCCCAATCCTCTCAGTCTCTCCTCATACGACTTGTTCTCCAGACCCTTCACCACCTTTGTTGCCCTCCTCTGAGCTTGCTCCAGCAGCTCAATGTTTTTCTTATAGTGAGGGGCCCAGAACTGAACACAGAACTCCAGCCGTGGCCTCACTGGTGCCCAGTACAGGGGCACAATCACTTCCCTTCTTCTGCTGGCCACATTATTTCTGACACAAGCCAGGATTTCTCTTGGCCAGGTGTTCTTCTTGGCCACCTGGGCACACTGTTGGCTCATACTGAGTCAGCTGTTGACCAACACCCTTGGCTCCCTTTCTGTGTGGCAGCTTTCCACCACTCTTCCCCAGGTCTGTAGTATTGCAAGGGACTGTTGTCACCAGTGTGCAGGACCCAGCACTTGGCACTGTTAAACCTCATTTTATTGACTTGGCCGGCGGGTCCAGTCTGACCAGGTCCCTTTGCAGAGCCTTCCTACCCTCACGCAGATAAGCACTGCCAACCCACTTGGTGCCATCTACAAACTTGCTAAGGAAGCACTCAATCCCCTCATTTAGATCATTAATGAAGATATTGGACAAGACTGGCCCCAAAGCTGAGCCCTGGGGAACCCCACAGGTGCCTGGTTGCCAACTGGATTTAACTCCACTGACTACAACTCTCTGGGCCCTGTCATGCAGCAGTTCTAACCCAATAAAGACTATGTGTGTCTATGCCATGAACCACCAGCTTGTCCAGGAGAATGCTGTGGGAGACAGTGTCAATTCTTTACTAAAGTCCAGGTAGACACCATCCACAGCCTTTCTGTTATCCACTAGGTGGATCACCTGGTCATAGAGTGAGACCAGGCTGGTTAAACAGGACCTGTCTTTCCTGAACCCATGCTGGCTGGCCCTGATCCCCTGGCTGTCTGGGACTTTTCCCTCTCTAAGTAGCACTGTCTCCTGATAAGTGAGTTTGGATTAAGAGAGCTGTTGTAAATAATGGAAGGGGAATAAGGTTTGAAGAAAGCTTCTAATTTTAATTTGTTTATTAGGTTATTAGTAGTCAACTATTACATTATGTATATAAAGTCTGAAAGTTCAGGATAGGAGTTTTATCTTTTAAACCATTGAATTCTAAGCATTTCATACTCATTTTTCTCTCTTTAAGTCTCTTCCTTCTCACCTCATATCACAAGAGGAAACAAACACTTTCCTGTTTAACAAATAATGAAACTGAAATTCAAATAATAATTCAGTTTTCATTATTGTTTTCATCTCTTCATTATCCTGTCACCCAAGTGGATAAGAGGCTATGAACAGAGAGAGGGGGATGTGGATGTCACATAATGGTAGGATAACATATGGTTTCATCATCCCATCTTCATTAAAAATAAACAGAATCTGCAAGCAAACAAAACACACAAAAACCCCAACAACACAAAACAACCCAACTCAATCCAATAAGACTTAATTATTTTTGTTTTCTGTAGAAAATAATCTTAGAACTGATGCTTCACTCAGAAGTGAAAGGAATATGTAATTTCCGGATTAAAAGCAAGAGTACATCAGTAGACAGATGAGACTGCCTGTGGAGACAGCTAGATTCACATTCAAACTCTGTTAAAACAACACTGAGTTCTTGCTGCATCAGCTTTCTGTAGCTTTTAGAGCATGATAACAATGCCTCAGTTAATTAGTCAAAATTAAATTTTAGTAAAGCAATTAAGAAGATGAAGAAAAAAAGGAAATGTTGAATGTGTCATAACAGAAAGATTACAGGTATGATGTGATGTTACACTTCATAAGGCATGAATGCTTTTTGGAGAACAACAGTGAGATAAGTAGCAGGAAAGCCACATAGCCCAGAGTAGTAGAAGATAGCTGAATTAGGAATTGTCACTAAATTGGCTCATGAGCCAATTTCCACCTGGAAGAAAGTCTTAACAGGGAGAGGAGATTTGCTGCTTCTTTTGCTAGTTAGCCAATCTGTATGGAAATGGCATGGCTTAGCAGCTCAGTGATGGGAGTTTGACTGATTTATACAGGACTCACAGGAGCAAGGTTGGATTTCTGCTGCTAACTTTAGCCTGTACTGGAGAGCAGCTGGTTTTCTATGGCTGAATTCCAGGCTCTGCTGTACAGTGACTTGGTCCAGGCTCTGCTCTTTAGTGACCTGAGCTTTGCCAGGGGACTCCTTCAGGCAGCAGAGACTGGATTTGGAGAAGGGGGCTAGTAAGAGACTGCTGGGTGTGTTGGAGGGTTGCATCCCTTACAACATGTGATGTAGAGGCAGTTTTATTATTGTTATTTCTATGGAAAAGACCTTGGCTATGCAGGAGATGCTACTGCACTAGCAGCAGCTGTGGTCTATGCCAGCATCAGAAAAGCACTTTGGGGTAAAGGGCTGAGCAGGATCCCAGTGACCTCATTGAACTGCAGGTCCTCTGTCACTGCTGGCTTCTGTAGTTGTCAGCATTTTCTCTATTTTCAGGAGTATGCTACCTAATTGCTAATTTGGGCAGTTTTAGGTTTTCCAAAATTCACCTCCAGAACAGAAGTTGGCCAGCCTTGATCTAAGCAATCAAAGATTACTTGAAATGAGGGTTTCAGGTAGCTGCAAAAACAGCTGATATACCCCTAGCCTCTTCCTGGCTAGAGGTAGATCAGCTTCATACTTGTGGCTTTTCAGATATCTTCTTTGTAGTGATGCAAGGAGAGGAAAAATATTATCTTTGCATTATGGTAAAATCAACTTGCATCTGTTAAATCTTTCCAGTGGAGAGTAGTGCTGAGTATCTCGGCTCTGTCCATTAGCAGTCAAATTAATTGGGATATTTTTTTCCCTACTGAGAAGGTAAAGATCTTTCTTAAACTCTTTTTCTGCAGAAAACCAAGTGAAGTCCATGTCCTTTTTCACCTTTCATTGTAAGCTTCTGCCGAGGCATTTGTTTTTTCTTGCTTGTGGGAAAAAATTGTATTAGAATTGTGAAACTTTGCAAAAAGGTATGCATCAGCAGTGTCTATAAAAAGTTTTTCCTGATCAAATGAAAATCACTAAATTATTATTTAACCTGAAAATGTACTTCTCCATTAGTGTTTTTTCCATGAAGGAAGGAGGAAGGGGCAGAGAGAAGATTTAACTGGGTGTTTGGAGTCAAGTGTGCAGTTCAATGTGAAGATAAATCAGGAGAATATAGCTGTGACTGAAGATTCTAGGTTGTCAGAAAAAAGAGGAATACTTGGGCTTTTTCACACTTTTCTCCTCAATCTTGTTGCTAAGAGATTGTAGAGTCAAAAAGCCTGGACAGAAATTTGCTAATTTCAGGAAGCAGATTCTTTCTCAACTGTAATTTTTTATATGTCATGTTATCCAAAACTGTCTGGTTTTAGCTAAAGCTCTTAAAAGTGCCCATGGATGTAAGCTCGTAGTTTTTACGAGTTAGCATAAGTCATGAAAAAGTGGTATTTTGAATGCAAAATATCAGTACTTTCTTCGAGGCAAGTCTTTTAAGAATAGCTGGTACCTAAAATTCAATATTCCTTGAAAGCCACTGATAAACATCTCCTGTACCAAAAAAAAATAACGCTGCTCTTCTGAGCAGTTAATGCCAGCTCTGGAACATAACAAAATATTGTAGGGAAGTTTAATGTTTGAAAATAACAAGTAGAGAAACCAGTTAGTGTGCTTAAGATTAAAATGTCAAGTTTGTTACATTTCAGTTAGCTTATGCCTTTTTCTTGGTGGGCTGGTCTAAAACCATATTTTTAATACTATAAACTACATTACTGATTCCTTTGTATATGTGCATAAGTGCTTAATATCAGTTAAAAACACTGTGCTATAACATTGATAATTAAAATAGAGGAAAATGTACTACAGTTATGGTAGATATTTATATAAGTCTTTATTATAAAATATATGTTTTATATATTTCTTTTTATATATATATAAAGCCCCTATAACCATATTGATAAACATTCTTTGGAACCACTCTGACACAATTTATACAACATTTGAAGAAGCAGGGTTGTCTGAAACTAGAATGTACACAATTTACATGTACAGAGTTTTACATTGTTTGTAAAGTACATGCCCAAACATATTCAAAGTGTTATACAAGGTACTTAATGTTTTTAGTACATATCTACATAAGTTATGTTATAAAACTCTTTCTTCTGTTTGGAAAACTCGTGCAAGTCCGTATTTACTGTAGTTCAAATATTTTTCCTGTTTTGTAAATCTACCACAATATGAATTGCTCTTATATTTTTACTGAATAAATAAATTTTGAGAGGCTGTTAGAAATGTCCATATATCCTTAGTGTCTTTACCAATATATTGATTATTCTGTAGCTCGTAGGTTCATTAATGCTTAGCTCTGACACTTTCAGTGCTGGAGTAGTAAAATCTGACAGCCATTTAAAAAGTGCTCTTCAAAATGAAGCAGCTATACTGAACTGTGCTTTCTTAAGGAAGGGTCCTAATTATTGGAACAATACATCTAAAAGGAAAATTCACCATCACTCAAACACTTCAACCAAAAATGTTTTGCATATTTATAATATAACAACACTTCAATTGTAAGTGTTGTAGTAATAGCAATTTTTTCCTTAAAAAGAAAAAAATGGATTATCTTGCGTTCCTTTGTTATATGGCCATGCTAAATTTAGGAGAACATGTGATAATCCACCATATTTACTACCAAGATCTGTATCTAGATGTGCTATTGAAAAAACAGAGATGAAAAAGAAGAACTAAAGTGGTGTCATGCCCTTAGATATGCAGGAAAATCATTTTAAGACACTGTGTTTCAGAATGGATAACTGTCATGTGGCAAGAGGTTTTTGTACCTCTGCCAAGTGAGCGTACAGTAATCAATCTGTTGAAAGAAACCCCAGATCTGTGATCCAGAAAGAAATGTCTATTGAATATCATCAGATATTCATGCCCACCTAAAATCTATGGGACCTAATGAGATGTATCCCTGAGTTCTGAAGGAATGCTAAGAGGGTGAAGCACCTCTGCTATGAAGAAAGGCTGAGAGTGTTGGGGCTGTTCAGCCTGGAAAAGAGAAGGCTCCAGAGGGACCTTATTTCAGCCTTTCAGTACTTAAAGGGGGCCTATAAGAAAGATGGGAACAATCTTTTTAGCATGGCCTGTTGCAATAGGACCAGGGATAATGGTTTTGAACTAAAAGGGGGTAGACTTAGACTAGATTCATGGAAGAAATTTTTTACAGTGAGGGTGGTGAAAAACAGGAGCAGGTTGCCCAGAGAGGTGGTAGATGCTGCATCCCAGGAAACACTCAAGGACAGGTTGGAAGGGATTCTGAGTCATCTGCTGTAGTTGAAGATGTTCCAGCTCACTAGATGGCCTTTTAAGATTCCTTTCAGCCCAAATAATTTTTTGATTCTGATTTCATTTGCAGCCATTGGAGAGGATTGTGTACTTCATTTCTGTATTCAAATGCATGAATTTGTATTGTATGTATCAGGTTATGCTGTCTAGAAACAACATAGTTTATGTATATTGTTTAGTTATGTCACGTATGTATATTTTTTATATATATTGGCAACTTCCTTAGTATTGAGAAAGGTGATTGAGTCTGCAAAGTTCTTGTTCAGCCAGTCGTTCTTTGGCTAATAAGGTAGAATTTTATTTACTTTTTGTGTCTAGAAGTTTAATGCCTTTTGATCTCAGTCGTACTTAGGGCATATACTAATTTACATTTAATAGTCTGGATTATGAAAGGAAATAGCATATTTAAGCATTTTACAATAGGCGATTTGTGTAAGTGCAAAAATTTTTCCTTGTTGTAAGTTTTAGCAGAAAACCAGAAATAGCATTAAACAGTAAATAATTAATCCAATGTTTTATGCAGAGTGAAATAATTTCATCCTTTTTTAGATAGGTTTGGCTGCATACCAACAATTTCAAAAGTTGTAGGGGTGATTGGAAAATTATAAACCAGCCTGGCAATAAGATGCCTGGCATAACACATACTGCTCTTGCAGTGAACAAAATAGAGGTTGCTGGCATTGATCTTTATGATACCATAAACCATTGTGTTTCTCCCCATAAGTTCCTTCTTTCCATTGATTCAAGAAAATCAATGCCTCTGTTCTAAAGGAGAAGTTCTGCTCTGGGATTTTCATTCTACTTGATATCTCTCCAAAATCAATCAGGTGTATTCTGTTCTCTGAAGGCTAAGCTCATCTCTCTGCAGGATATAAAAAAATAACTGCTCACTCCTACAGGTGTATAACACAGGCTTTCTACTTTGCATAGTTCCATTATTTTTCATAGCACCTAGTAGTAAGTACTAAGCCTGTTTTTACTGATTCAGACTCTCAGTGCCTGAAGTTGCAAAGAGCTCTTGGCAAGATATGTGGGGCAAATCCTCTATTTCTACACAGCTGCAGTAACCAGGAGGATGAGAATCTAATTCCTTTAATAATGTAGCAAGGGTATCTTTTGGTGTAAGGGCAGAGGGTGAATTTTGTGCAATTGCAATAATTTGTGGTGTTAGTGATAATGCATGCTCAGGCAGGATCTGCTTCCTCATACCTGGAAGGAAGACTGATGCAGAGTTACTGGTATTGCATGAAGCTACATCTGTGGCTATTACATGTACTGGCAAACTGTCTAACCTCAAATTCTCAAGTTTACAAAAGGAGAAAAGATGGAGTTCCATACCTTTGCTTGGTTCTGCATTACTTAAGCTTATTAAAATGTCAGTAAATTTTCTAATGTGTCACAATTTCGCTCAAAATGTGGGCATGACCCATATCAGAGGTAACTGGTTTCTTTGTTATAGACTCCAGATGTGTTAAATTTTTACAAAGCCTTTTGCATGAGTTCTGGTTGTCTATATGCCAGCCAAAAGAAGCAAAGCAGTGTTTCTAGATAGGTTAGAAGAGAGACGGACACACCTTTTAATATGATGAAAACTTCCTGTGGGAAAGTCATGTGATCCAAAGGTGTAACCTGTGAGATAAAGTACTAATACTATCTTTAAAGATCAGGACCTCATTAGCACAGGTGTTTCCTCAGACTATATATATTTATGGAAATCATCTCACTCCCTAGTTTAAAGCCTCATTTATACTACTCATCCACAGTCTGAAAGGTGTTGAAGAACAGGGGTCTCCAGGGCTGTAAAGTGTTCTAAGTCATTCTGGAATTGTCTCCATAGGTCTTTCACACATGTAAAGTTTCTCTCAAGGGGGGGAGAATTAGGTGAAACCAGATGAAATCCTGTGTTTGCACAACAGTTTCACACTCGGTGAGTGTCTCTAGTAATTTTAGTTAATACTTCTGCTCTATTACTGAAAAATCAGCCATTTTTTGTATCTTCAGGAGACAGCATTTGACTTTTCTAGGACAAAGTTAATGCCAATGGCACAAAAATAGCAGCAGCTGAGAAAGCAGAATTTAGTCTTAACTGTTCTGGCTATACTGTCAGACCAAAGGTCTTTGAATGACAAGTGTTTGAAGCAGTGACAACATCAGATAGGCTCTCAGGAAATGTTTATCAGTGCTCAGTGTCCATCAGCTGAAGTTGGCCTGAAAGTCATCATCTTCATTCTGTTCAGATTTTCATTTAATCTCTGAGAAACTTAACTGAGAAGGAGATAACCCTTTCAATTCTAACTTGCTGACATAAGGTTCTATGTAATTTGAATTGAGCAAGAAGACAGAACTTTTAAGCCTGAAACCACATAATTATCTGTACAAGAGGGAGTGTAGTCAGTGCTAACAGTTAAACATATATGTGCTAACAAAATGGGGGTCTAGATTAATAGATATAATCTCCTTTTTTTATATTAGTTACATTAATGTGATCTTTATTTCATCCTTATTTTCTTGATTGCTTGCTGTTAGTTCCCTCTTAGATTACTCTTTGCTTTGATGTTGCTTTTCATGGGTGGGGCTGATGCTTGGGTTTGATGTTTTTTCAAATTAGAAAGAGTATGAACTATAAGAGAGTAAGTACTTTTCTTGGAAATAAATAATGTAGATTGACTGAGAACTTTCACATCTTTGAAGTGGAAATCTCAAAGACCAATTTTGACATATAGATTGATACAGATAAGTCATGTTATTTGGTTAAGTCAGTTGTCATGAGCAGGTTATACTGATAAAAAATGTTTTTGTTTCCTGAGAGAGAATAATGATATCCATCTTTCAAGATGGATTCCAAAAACATACTTGAGAAAATACAAGGAAATTCACCGCAGTGAATCAAGTGGTAATAACACACTCAAGGACTGTGTTACCATATTTTAAAAATATTGCAATTGGTTATTAAAGCTAAACAGAACTTGAGAAACAGCAGAATTTTAATTTGTGCATTCATTATAATTTGTTTTAAGTAAATTGGACTGTTTCTTCAATTAAGGAGTTATTTTTAACAAAATAAGTTTTGATTAATGCAGTTGGTCCAAACATAGCAAAATTCAACATGAGTTTTGATGACTTCTGCTTCTTCATGTTGTACTCAAGATTTTTGACTGTTTACTCAGAATTGCAGCCCTGTTTGGATTTTCCATATCAGGTACCCAAAAATTGAAGGAACTGAAATGTTAAGCTTGTTTTGAAAGTGTAGTTCATCTGTTTCTGTGCATCCACATAAAATTTTAAATATTTGAAAAATCCTATTGCTATTAGCTCTTAAAACAAAACAAAACTTGTGTATGTGGCCAAGTCTTTCAGCAACAGCTGCTGTTAATGCTATTGACTTTCAGCAAATGTTAGAAGTGTAACTGAGTTTTTTCCACTGCCAGAGTGTTATGAATAGGATATTCAGTGACAACAGGGAACAGCATTAGCATCATTTATAGATTCAGTGACCAGTTCAACAGGGATTTTCAAAGCATTCTCCTCACAAGTAAACAAAATATTTTCCTTCTGTGCCTTTATTGTGCATGACATAGTGATTTAAACATCTAAGCTAAAGGTTTGTTGTAAGAATTTTAAGCATTAGCTGTACAAATAGGTTCTGTTTTGTAGCCTTATATGAAGGTATGCAAATAGTCTTTTACTTTCTTAGGGAACTGTTTTAAAATGCTATTCAGCTCATTTTACAGTGCAACAATAAATGAATCATACTTAGGAAGTGAAACATTTCAGAGTATTTGAACTGTAATGCAGAAGGAAACTTACATTTCCCCTACTTTTCTCTCACAAAAAAACCAAAAAGAAAGCAAACAAACAAAAACCCAACAAAAAACACAGCAAACCAACCAAATAACAATTAAAAAACACTCAAAAACCCCTCACTCCAAGCTCTAGAATAATCTTTGGATTTTCTCCCTGAGATTTTTTCTTGTAAGTGATAAGCCTTCTGAGTTGAAAGGCAAGATAATCCCTTTGAAAAACCAATAAAGTCAAACCATACAGGTCTTAATACAGGGCAAACACAACTACTTAGTATGTTGAGTGGCTTTTCAAACAGACAAAAACCAGGACTTTAATTTTGTCCCTCAAAGGCAATTATACTTCAAGTTCACAGAGAATCACCTCAGAGCAGAAATACAGAACTGCAATGTCTATCTTATGGTATTGCCTTACTTGAGATTTGTTTTGTAACCCCAATGCCTCTCCCCTGCTTTCATAGTACTGCATAAAACGAGTGTGTGATATAAGTGAAGACAAGGGAAAATTACAGTAATTTGACAGTCTTCAAAATGTCCAGAATTATCAATTTGCATGGATTAGCTAAGCTATGGCTAGTTTTATCTCATACACACAATGATGAGTTTGAAGAAATTTTACTTCAACAGATAAATTTGTTTTATCTTGCATTGATGAAATTACTCTTTTCTATAATACCCATAAATTCATGGTGTGCAATTGTCAGATGAACTATCCTGCAATTTGCTCAGGCCTTCCCACCTAGATGTAACAGGGGGGGTGGTATGGTGTTGTATGTTTATTTTGTTTCTCTTTTCACAGTTTCATGGCTTAAACCACAGAAAATGTTTCTGCTTATGTTGGACTAATAAGTATAAAATTATTCCACGTTCAGAGACTGGACTAGATATTCCTGTTCAGTTGCTAAGGATACTGTCGAGACTCAAAAAAATGATGTACAAGAGGGTGCAACATGCAAACACCAAATGGCTGGGAAATCGGCATTGATCACTCCTAAAATAGCACTCGCAATAATTCCTGCATCTGTTTTGGCAACTTAAAATAGACCCAGGTATCTTATCAGTAAACATTTTCAGTTTCAGCAGTATTGGTTCACCCTCTCCACTCCTAAGTTACTGGAAATTGTTAGGGAACAGAAATTGCTAGTCTCAGAACCAGTATGTCTTGGGAAAAATATACAGCCCTTAATCATGCCTGAGCCAGGTGTAATACAGGGATAAGGTGGATTAAGGGATTTGAGAACACAAACAAGCAAAGACGAAAGTTAGGTTAAGATCGTGGCAACAAATAGAAAATAAAAACTTGGGTTTTATTCATAGACTTTAATGTCATTTTTTCTCAGCTTCCTATTCTGTAAGATCATAACAACATCAGTCAGAAGACTTTTGTAAGACTTATTTTTTTATTAGCACCATGAGCCATAGTGCAATAGCAAGGACTTCTTAAAGATAACACTACACAAAAACTGTGCAGAAGACATGGCAGAAATCTGTGTTGTCTGTCTTTATTGCTTTTTGTTAACCCTTCGTTTGTTATACTTACATGTCATATTTATGACAGGAATGTGAAAATACCTGACAGCCAGATGCTGTTGCCCTGTCAGTCTGGAGAGTGTGAGACTCAGTTAATAACCAGAGGGGCTGCTTGCTAAAGGAGATGCTGCATTTGCTCATGCAAATTGGTGAGGTGCTACTGACACCTATTTTCTTACAAGAAGCAAAATAACAGTTGGAAGTTACTGTGTGGAATCGGAAAGAAACTCACCTTTTTGCACTAGCAGTGATTTTTGTAAAAAATTGAGGAGAAAGAATGGCTTTTAGTTAGTGTGTGTTTGGAGTGGCTGAACAATGTAAGGCATTAAAATGTGGTGTGTTCAGGAACTGAGTTAACTTTAGAAGCAGGTTTATTTGACATAGTTCAATTACCTCCTCAATTTGGGTTGGAGGAAGGAGAAATAAAAACCTGTGCATTATGATATTCTAAAGCCACCTGAAAATTATCTTTAAATGGAAAGCGTTCCTATCACTAAAGATATGATCAGCCATAATTTGACATATATCCTTATGACAAACTATTGAAATTTGGTCACCCATGTTCTTATCAATGACTGGTTTAGATTGTAGTTCCAATAGAGGCATTTATAGGTATTATGTTAATATTTGTATTAAAACAAATACCTAACTCTTATAGAGCCTGATAATACTAAACAATACATTCAAAATGCAATTAATCAGGAATGTAGGCTTAGGAAGATTAAGTGTTACTTAGAGTGAAAGAGAGTACAATTAAAATTATAAGGTAGTCATGATTGTAATAAATTATTGAGGTTCTGGAGAATTAGACCTTAAACCATTTCTGTAATGATGAAGGAACCTTGAATGTGATTATGTTCTAACCTTTAAATGTTAAAAAAGTGGATCCTAGAACATAATGCTTCCTTCGGTGGGACTTTTGCAGACTGAGCAAAGCTCTTCAACTAATCTTCCATTTTTTTTTATCCAAATCTATTATTTTACGTTTGGGTTTTTTTCTTTTTACTTCATATCTACAAAATATTTTTACATGTTGTTTTGCTGCAACTTAACAGTTATCAAGAAATGTGCAGAAATGTTTTTGCTCAACAGGGGGGTGACTGGGAAAAGAGGCCCATATATTTCTGAGCAAATTTCAGCTGACATTTTTATTAGAATATTTGAGCCATAGGTAATTTGTATTTGAATTTATTATCTGATCAAACCTGACCTGTTAAGCCTTATAAATCCATTACTGTCAGCTAATGTCAAGATTACAAGAGGAGTGCATGGTAAGTCATAGCAACACAGTGGTTCCACCAAAGTTTTACCTTGAAATCACCATTAGAGATGATAAATTATTTTATGCTAGCCACTATCATATCCATCCTTTAAATAGTTGTCATCATAACTGCCTTTAGCCTTAGAGGCTAATGAAATCAGGTTGGATCAAGTCTGATTACTCCTCTAACGTTTGCCAGGCATGCTTGGTGATGAGCTTGGCGTATGAAACAATTTCCTGCAGTAATAAAACTAATTAAAGTGGGCAGTCATCCCCACATCACTCTGTAATGAATTATAACGAGCTCATTAATCTATCTGGTCTCACTCACCACATCTATTGGCTAAGCTTCTCTTGGGGTATGTCAGGATAGAATTCCTTCCCAGGAAAAAATGGACATTGAAATACATTTCTTTTCCTTTTTGGACAAAAAACAGGAGATAGGGGCCCCCTGTAAGTGAAATATGCTTTTTAATAATTGGAATGGAAAAGACTATATAGCTAAGACCCTGTAATGGTGGCAAAGGAAGAGTCATGCAGAATCTTATTAACTATGTGTGATATTGCACTGCAAGTGATAGCATAATTAATGCCTCTGTGGCACACACAATTCACTTAAAATATGACTTAAAAATAATTTCTTGGTAACTAGATCTCTGGGAAACTGCCTAAAGAAACTAACATCATACTTCATTTTGGCTGAGTTTCTTGCCATTTTGCTGTGTTCAAAATGAGCAGAGAAGAGGTTGCAAGGTTAGGCTTCCCAGATCCATAGTGACAAAAGAATTAAATGTCAAGATTTATGAGAGGAGAGAGATTATTAATATGAATATCCATACAGAGGAACCACCTGTTTTTCCTAGATTGCACAGTTACCCACTGGAGTTAACTAGTTCTTAGTAGCAAATGGATGCGTTTAATTCAACAGGCATAATTACAATGCTATTACCAAGCAAATTAATCTTTAGTTTACCTCCATCCATTTAAAGTATTTTAATAGTAACAAAAAGTTCTGCAAAATGTCTGCTGTTAGTGTATGCAAAGAAGTTAAAATAAATAGGCTGTTCCCAAGCAGCCACACTCAGTAGTAAATTTCTTTTGGTGTCTTTGCTGACACAGACTCAGTGCTCTTTTCATAACAAAGAAACTTCAGTGGTGCTCTGCTTTAAACAGAAATTCACTTTTATTCAAAGTACTGAGACTAACTTTTTTCATAGAAGAAGTGCAATCTACTCATTTTTCAAAAAAGTGGTGGTCAGGGCAGCCACAGTGAATGCAGGTGACCTGAGTTCAAGTCCCTGTTGAGTGTGAGGAAGCACAGGTGCTTTCATCCACTTCTCCAGGGGTAACCTCAGCCACTGAGCTGATGGGTAGGAAATGGTACAGAGTAATGGCTATTCTTAAAACTCAGTGAGATAAAAACATTTTGCCCCTGTAAGGTTGTTCAAAACTGATGTATTTATATGCACAAAGGTCAAGAGCTTTTTCTAATGAAACAAACACTTTAAAGTGAGAAGATATGATGTTATCCCCAGTAGGCTTCAGTGCTAAGGAAGTGGTAATCTATCAGTTGGCTACAAAGAAACAAACAGAGTATCTTGGCAATATCAGTTTTTTTGTTTGTTTCTTTTTACAGAGGAAAATTTTATAGACTGACAAAGTTACAATGCACCTAAATACATTTTGTTCATTTTTAGAAAAATAGATGGTATAGTTAAGGTTGTCTCTGCAAGACTTCTATACTTCAAATATTCTGATTTAAAATGTGCAATGTAGTGGGATCTAAGTATAAAAGAACCCAACCCTTCTATTTCTATATTCTTTCATTTTATGCATGCAATTTGATTTCTGCTTGGCTTAGTGCAGTGATCATGGAATCATAAAATAGTTTAGATTAGAAGGGACCTTTAAAGACCATCTAGTCACACCCTCTGGCAGTGAGCAGGGACATCCTCAATTACAGGAGGTTACTCAGAATCCCTTCCAACCTGTCCTTGAGTGTTTCTAGGGATGCAGCATCTACCAGCTCTCTGGGCAACTTTCCTCTGTTTTTCATCACCCTCATTGCAAAAAATTTCTTCTGTACATCTAGTCTAAGTCTACCCCCTTTTAGTTCAAAACTTTTACCCCTGGTCCTATTGCAACAGGCTGTGCTAAAAAGATTGTTCCCATCTTTCTTATAGGCCCCCATTAAGTATTGGAAGGCTGCACTCAGGTCTCCCTGGAGCCTTCTCTTCTCCAGGCTCGACAACTCCAGTTCTCTCAGCCTTTCTTCACAGGGGAGGTGCTCCAGCCCTCTGACCATGTTTGTGGCCATCTGCTGGACACAATCCAATGGGTCTACGTCTTCCTGCGCTTGTGGGCTCCAGAACCAGACACAGTACTCCAGATGGAGTCTCAAGAGAGTGGAGTAGAGGGGGAGAATCACCTCCCTTGATCTGCTGGCCACTTCTTTTGATGCAGCCCAGCTTATGGTTTGCTTTCTGGGCTACGAGCCAGATCATGTCCAGCTTGCCATCCACCAGCACCCCCAAATCTTTCTTCATCCCCCAGTCTGAACTGATACCAGGGACTTCCCTGACCCATGTGCAGGATCTTGAACCTGGCCTTGTTGAAGCTTATGAGGTTCATTTGGGCCCACTTCTCAAGCTTGTCCAGGTCTCTCTGGATGGCATCCTGCCCCTCAGGCATTTCAGCCTTACCAGTCAGCTTGGTGTGCACCCAGTACCACTGTCTGTGTCAATGAGGAAGATATTAAACAGCACTGGTCCAGTATGGATTCCTGAAGACACCATGTGTTGGTGATCTCCATCTGGCTATCGAGCTGTTGACCCCTACCCTCTGGATATGATAATCCTACCAATTCCTCATCCCCTGAACAGTCCACCCTGTCCAATTTAGAGAGAAGGATGTTGTGGGGGACTGTGTCAAAGGCTTTATAGAAGTTCAGGTGGATGACATCCATAGCTCTCCTTCACCCACTGATGCAGTCACTGCAGCACAGCAGGTAAGTAGGTCAGGCAGGACTGTTCCCTTGGTGAAGCCATGCTGGCTGACATAAGTCACCTCCCTATCTTCCATGGACCTTAGCATAGCTTCTAGGAGGATCTGTTCTGTGATGATCTTGCCAGACACAGATGAGAGGCTGACAGGTTGTTAGCTCCCAGGCTTCTCCTTTCTATCATTTTTTAGAAGGGGTGAAAGGTTTCCCTTTATCCAGTCACCACGGACTTCACTCACTGCCATGACTTTTCAGTTACCATGGAGAGTGGCTTGGCAGCTACATCAGCCAATTTCTTCAAGACTCAGAGATGAATCTCATAAAGTCTCATAAATTTACATATATTAAGGTTCCTCAGCTGGGCATGAACCTGATCTTCTCTTACAGTGAGAGGGACTTGGCTCCCCTAGCCCCTGCCTTGTCTTTCATCCACTTGAGAGGTACTGGAAGCAAGGCTGCCAGAAAAGGCTGAGGCACGAAAATGTTTTTCACCTCAGCCATTTCCTCATCTGTTAGTAACAGTTCACCAGCCACTTTCATCAAGGGTTGGGTATGCTTTTTTGGACTTTCCTTTTCTGGCTGACAGGCCTGCAGAAGCCCTTCTTATTATGCATTGCATCCCTTGCCATGCTCAGCTTGAGCTGCACCTTGGCCTTTCTGACCCCATCCCTTACAGAGCCAGGCAGCTTCCCTATACTCTTCCCCAGATACCTGTTCTTGCTTGTGCTGTTCCTTCTTGCTCTTTAGTTTGACCACCAGATCTTAATTCAGCCATGCTGGTGATGTATCTTTAGAGTAACTCAGAAAGAGGAAGAGCAGTTCTGCATTAACACATTGATTATAGGAAAGTGTTGTACTATTTAGACTGTACTGTTTGTTTTCTGTTCTGCCAAGCTAGGTTAGATATTTGTAGTTTGTATTGTATTTTCTTTAGAGACTTATAATCTGCATTTTTTTGGTAGTTGTTTTATGGCAGCACAACTGTCTTCTAGTAGCTGAATTCTAATTGTCTCAAAATTAAATTTAAAATTTAAATTTTACCTAAATTTAAAGCCCTTAAAAAAATTTTGCTTAAAACCTCATTAGATAAAGATGCCTTTTTTTTTTTTTTAGCTATGATTGCAGTGTCACTCCAGAAATTAGATTTCCTATATGTAGAGTTGGTGGTATTTAAAGATTGATATAGCTGCTTAAATATTACCAGCTAAATGTCATATTGGTTGAGTATAGGTTTGCTCTCAAATAAAGTAAAATGCATTTCTCTTGTGGTCAGTAAACAATTTGGTATGCGGTTTGTGAGGGAGTCAGTGCTTGCATGCACAGTCTAGGTAAGCCCTTTTGAGATTCTGAAAATTATTTTTCCATGACCACCTAGCTTAGAGATTAAACATGCAAAATTCAGGGCTCTCTTTTAGAGAATATAAGAAGCTAATAGAGGTAAAACTACATGAAGAGGGGAAAAAAAATCACCAAAAAAACGAGTAGCATTAGGAGTTACATTTTTCTGTATAACATTTCTCACTTTACACGGATAAACCATGTGATGCATGAAAAACTTCTTTGTCATTAACATGGGTTGCTTATATAAATTGAAGCATTTGTAGTATTTGTCCCTATGTAATATTTTTTTAAATACCTGGCAGAGAACTAGGTAGTCTTCCACAACAAGCTTTCAGGTTTTTCTCACTTCTACTCCTGACCTTCACTAAGTGATATTCAGGGGTAACCTAAGAATCTTGATTTGGCTTTGTAAGTGTAGAAATACATTTTGTTTTTTAGTTGTTGTGTACGAGAGGTTTTTGCTGTGTCTTTCTTCGTAACTGGAAGAGCTGAAGTCTCTATTTTTCAAGTCTTTGCTTCTTTCTGTCCAATATTTTCTTGTGATTGCAAGAAGCAGGAGAAGGAATATTCTAAAGCATATATGATGTTGAACTCAGCATAATGGCAATGCTGCCACATTTTCAAGTTGATAGTATACTACTACTGTAGACTCAAGGGAGGCTTCAACTTGGTGGCATGGGCTGTGCTGGAGCTAGAAAAAAATTGATGCTCTGAGTAGGGCATTATTCTCTGCATATGAAGAAATGCATATTCAGGCTTGGCAATAATGAAACTTTCATAAACATGAATCATTTGGCATAGATTTTTAAATCTTGGCTTAAATGGTTTTGTTATGTTGCTTGGTAGAAATAAACAGTGACATAGCAGTGAAAGAGTTGCTGCATTTCAGTTGTGGGTGATATTATGTCTGTACAAGGTACAGAGTTTTATGGATGTTCTTTGATACGAATCAATCTATATGTTCTACCTGATTAAGGTTGTTTGCATATAAGAATGTGAAGGGGTCTTGGTTTTGATGATTTGGTAGTAGGCAAAAAATTACAGGAGTGGCACATTTTCCCCTGATGCTAATGAGAGTTAATAGGAGAATATTAAATTGTTGAACTATGTGTTTACAATTTAATATTGAAGAAACTAAACAAGGCAAAAAATATTAAAACAAATAATAATCCCCCTACCTCGCTTATGAAAGCTTTTCTTAAAATTAATAAGTGGCATGACGTCTTGGAGAGATTTGCAGTGGTGAAAGGTAAGCATTGCATGGCAAATAAGATTTTTGTGAAGAAAAGGAAAGAGGTGATCTGTTTTTGCTTCCACACCGGTTGATATACCAGCAGAAAAGGGGCTTCTAGACTGAGGAATGCACCTTTAAATGTTAGCTGGAGATAACTGAGAATAAAATTGAAACGGATTTAACAAATTGTTGAACTACTAATTCTTGCCTGTTATCTGTTGCTTAAGTCTTAGTGAAGTGACAGATAGAAATAAGATGCCAGGGGTGGTGATGTGAGGGGTTTTGTTGTTTGATTGGTTGGTTAGTTGGTGTGTTGGTTGTTTTTTGGGGTTTTTTTTAAGTTAGTTTGATTTGGCTTTATTACCAGGTAAATTGGAACAAAATGCTTTGGAAGAGATTTAGTTGGCCTATGAATAAATATAATAAATGGGGAAGAGCAGAATTGACTTTCTGAGATTTTAATCATACCTAGAAGAGTCATCAGCATGTGAATAAAGATGATCTGTTTTTTATAGTTACTTTCCAAAAAGCTTTCAACAAGGCCCTTCATCAAAGGCTTTAAAAAAAAAAAAAAAAAAAAAAAGAGGATGAGTGGGGAAGTCTTCTCTTGGATTAATGGCAGATTAGGTGTGGAGTGCAAAAGATGTGAGGAAGTAGTCATTTATTAAAGGAATAATTCTACTTCCTGAAGGGTCAAGGATAATCAGAATTAAAGTGGAGTGTGAAATATTGCAACAGATTTCATCTTACCAAGTGATTTAAGGATGAAAGGCAGTTGAGATTCAATGTCAGCAGACACAAACGTACACATTGGGAAGAAAAAAACTATTCTAAATGAGGAAAGAGATCTTGTGTGTAGTGCCCTGCAAATACCAGCTTAGTACTTATCAAAATTAAAAAAAGTATGTACAGACAACTAATTACTCTTAATAGTACTTGCTGGGCTCTTGATGAATCATATATGGAGACATTGTTCCCAGTGTCTGTCAGTTCTGAAGTTTGTGACTATGATTTTATTTTTATGGAAGGGTGGATTTTTTTTTTTTTTTCCCTTCTACAGAAAATGTGGAAGAATTTTTTTTTTTGTTTGTTCATTTGTTATGTTTTGTCATTCTATAAATCTGGTCCCTTAGGATTGATTTAGAATAAGAATTTAAAAATGAATACAAATCAAAATATAATATAGTTGTTTGAATGGATAGCTAAGCTGATGCTTGAGTGATACACAGAATCCTGATTACCCAGTTTGAATCATTGATACAGTGCAAGTAGAAAAGGTGGATCACAGTCTTTGCTCAGAGATACACAGGGTCATATGATCAAGATAGGTAGGGTTCACAAGTATAAAACAAAACTGTCAGGGCTTGTGCAGTAAGCTTGCAGACATGTAAAACTATGGGAGATATGGGAAAGATAAATAGAAAATATTCCTATTTTTTCCTAGTAAAGGACCAATGGCATTGTTCAGTAGTGTGTTTGAAACAAAAGGAAGATTTAGGGGAATGGGGTTTTTGTTTTGCCTGGTTGGTTTTCTTTTCATAAATGTGTCATTTATTAGGACATAACATAACACCAAAGGACTTGTGGTAATGTGTTTATAAATTCTTGTTCAATAAAGGAGAGAGTAAAACTATTTTTATGCTTGCTACGTGTTTCCACTCCTGGTTGCTCTGCAGAATTTCTGTGGATTAGATACATCTTGAATTGCACCAGTATGATCATTTAGTTCTAATGTTTTGCAGTTTACTGATCAACCTGCACTCCTTTAAACTCATGCTTTTTATTACTGTTGCTGAAGAGAATAAAATTAAGCTGAAGCAGAAAAGAAACACTAATTTTCTCAATCTGTATTTCACAGTGAACCGACAATCAGATTACTATGAAGAAAACTTATTTAGTTGTATGTTCATAAATTTCTGAGGCTAAAGTAGCATAGCCTACATAGTCTTCTTTGTAGTAAAAGAACAATGGAATTCTAGTATTGAAATGGATACAGCTGCCTTATATTGTTCCAGTAATATATTTATTGACACAATCTGTGTAATTAAATCTAGGTAGAACATAATATAGAATTGCAGAAGGTTTTACCAGTCTTAATCACCCTTATTTATCCTTATAAGATCAGATGCTGTGCTCACCAAACTGATTATGGGATCATGAAATAGAGAGCTGTTCTTTAGATACCTCATTTGAATGCTGTAGTTCCACTGAAAAATTTACATAATTCTGTCTGTTTCTGGTATGAAAAGCTGAGTGTTTCATGGATTTGTTTTGTTCCTGCTGGAAAGATAGCCTGTAGTGAGACTGTTCCTGTTGAGCTGGGCCTGGCAGATTGCTTTGTGTTGGCGTGTTCTGCTTTAAAGAGAATTTCTGAAGCATGGACTTGTCCTCGCCCTTGTGCTGGGCTTGAGCAACAGCTGGCAAAGCAGTGTGAGATGAGAAGCAGGTGAGTTGTGTTACCATTGCCTCCAGTAAATGCCTGCTCTCTGGAAGCATTGCCAGGACCCCAGCCAACACTAACTGGGCTGGCACAGCACCAGAACAACAGATGAGCCAAAGAAGCAAACTCAACATGCACTGCATATGTGAAGAATCTCAGCCAGGCAATTCATTCCTCTCTTGGTGTGATTGAAAGGAATTGATATGACAGATATAAATTGATGCAATATGTAGCACTAGAGTGGACACAGGGAAAATAAAGCACTGAGAAGGCATGCTGTGTACAGACACTGTCATGGTGTAAATACAACAGCCTCTCAGAGATGGACCAGTGGCTCCATTTTGACACCTGGAATAAATAATGCATTCTCAGGTTCTCTACCTCGTGTTAAGATCATCAAGGCTGTCATTAAAACAGTAACAATATTAATCGCAAATAAAACTATTTGTTATCTATGAAAACCCATTTCTGAAAACAGTCTGTAATATTCAGAAATATACTCAGAAGAATAATCTCAAATATGTAGATGCTTTGCCTTTTAATGAAACTGCATGTATCAATATAATACATGTTAACACAAGTAGAGTCTCAGTTTGAAGATACATAATGATGCTTCTCTGCAAATTTTCAGTAAGATCTACAAACACAGGTGCTTTCAAGATGCCAGGTGGTATAAAGTGAACTGTAAACACATCCATAACTGCATAAGAATCCTGTATGTTACAATAACTTGTGTTTTCTCTGAACATTCTGGTTACCCAGGAATGTATTAATTTTACTGAATGAATCTTCTGCAAAACTTAAAGGAAGCGTCAACTATTATTGCATTTATGTAGCTTTTTTAACTTGATACTCAGTTTTAAATTTCTTAGTTTGGGTAATTCTAGGATGAATTTTAGATTTATGAATTAAAGAATCTACATCCTATGTAACTTATAAGCTTTGCATTACCCTAAGTTGGTAAATAAGCTGCTTAGCACTGAAAGTTCAGCACATTTAGCAAATAATTTTAAAATACTCTAATTGTATGGTACCATTTTGGTAGCATCTTCTGTTTAGTATCAAAGTAAAAATATAGTAAATTTTAGTATCAAAGTAAAAATACAGTAAATTTATCTTATGTAGTACTTGGTTAGTTTTAGTTCTTCTATGGTAAGCACACTATGCCTATTTGTTCTGAAGTATGAAGAGGTATAAAGTAAGTTTTCAAAATGGAAAAGATTTTTTGGCACTTATGCATAACCTGCTTCATCTGTCTTTACACATGCAGTACAATTGTCAGCTCGTGACCTGATCTGATAAGAAGCAGATTTGCTATGATGTTTTTCATTTTCCCAGATGGACAGGATTAAACTAAGATAGGAAAATACTAGAACAGATGCATAGCAATTGCTGTCACAGACTAAAATTGAAAACAGTAGAAGGGTCATAATTTGAAGTACAAAGATTATAAATTGAAAAACATTCTGACCATAAGCACGTGCAGTAAGTAACAGATCCTTAATGAGTACACAGATAAATCCTGGACAGTTTTACAATATTGGAGAATATAACTGAGGAAAACAAGCTGGGCATTTTGCGTACAGCTATTTTCTTTTTATTTTTGGTGAGGTACACCTATAATTTAGACTACAGACCTTTTTGATTACCTCCATTTAATAAAAGTATTTCAAAGAAAGCATTTTATTTACAGAACATGTTGTATCTAGCAGTTCTTTTTAAGAATGAGCTGTTAAGTGACCTTTTTATATCATGGTTTTGCAGAATCTTGGACAAGCCTGTTATGAATGTGCTGACTGCAATGGAAAGCAGACTCCTTATCCTTTCTTTTCAGAAGGAGTTCATGAACAACAGTCATAAAAATAACAAGAATATCATTACAATATGTAATACTGTTTGTAAAATCTAGTATATATAACTTATTGAACTCAATAAGCCATAGTGTATACAGGTAGCTTTTGAACCATAGAGCATGTAATTCAGTGATTTGTAATGCTGATTAATATTTTTGTAACATCCATTTTATGAAAATTATTGGACTGATAGCCTTGATAAAATATAGCAGTATAAACTCATTTTACAGAACAACAAGTAAACAATTGACTTAGTAACTAGAAATGGGAAATATTACCTAGCAGAATTTTAAAACTGTGGTCATTTGATTGATTCTGGTTGGCACTTAAACTCTGTTATACTTATATGCCAATCTGTTATTTTCTCATATTCTGTAAATACTTTAAGGGCTGCAAAAGCCTGACAAATATTTTACATTATCATAACTAGAATTATAAAAAAGCATTTTTCTAAATGTAAGAGCACATGGGTCAAGGGTCTACAGGAATGTGGGGATAGTGAAGAGCTTCAATTATACAGCCCCAGAGTATTCTAAGTATATTAAAAAGCTGTACTTTATGGGAGGGGGGGGTATGTTTCTTCTAGCTGTAATTACAATGTAGACACAAAATATACTGCATACTCTGATTAAAGCAGGCCATCCTTTTCAAGTTTTTTCCTATTTAATGTCTGTTGGTGTGACAGTTACTTAAAAGGGACATCTGGTTTTCAGGTAGTTGATTTTTTACTATAGGTCCCTGTTGCACTGTCTCTCCTCTCCCTCATTCACCTTGAGAAGCTTTTCTCAATAAACATCTTGCTCTTTCCATAGCAGCCTTGCACTATACTACTATTTCACAGTAGACAGAAACAATTCAGGCTCAAGTAGTAAAGCTGATCTCTTCCTGAATTTACACCACCTGATATGCATTCTTGTTTAGCCCCCGGATTAATAAACACAGCATTCCATCAACTTTTCCTGACCCTGCATGTTTCTATTGCATATTTCTCCTTTGGTATCCTCCACACAAGCCTGCACTGAAATGTTTTGACTCTTGAACAAGAATGTGATTTTTGAAGCCTTGATGCTTCTGTAGCTCTCAATAATTACTCTCAAGAAGAACTGTAGTCACTATTTTGGAACAGATGGTTGGTTCTACATTTTTTCTTCTGTTAGCAGTACATTAAGACAGGTGTATGGGATGTTGGAATTACCAGACCTTTCTGCAGCCAACTACTTTTTCTTTTACTCCTGCATGGCATTTTCTTTCTTCTTCTTTCTTCCTTTTATTTGTGTTCTTGTGTTCTTAGTATTATAGCAGAAATGTCCCCAGAATGTAATAGAAACAGAAAAAGCATCAAACATATCCGTCTTTTCAAGGGACTTGCATTTGCAGAACAAATGTTGCCTGCAGAGGTACAATGCAACAAAATGGGACAGCAAAATCCTGATTCTACACTGTGTTCAACACAAAAGAGCTCTCTGCTGCATGCAAATGCAACAGGATTTGACTGGAATATAGACTATTTTTATTCTTACTTCTTTTAATAAACAATAACATAAAATTTTGAGATTTGCTAGCATTTCCTTTTTACTAGACATTTCTGAGTAAGTCCTGAATACACATTGGTGTGCCTGCACAGCAAATTTCAGGGAAGATCCTTTCGAAGGTCTGTCCTTGCTGAGATGCTTGGGTGCAGATGGAGTCTTCTGTTTGGTGGCAGTGATTGTAGTGCCTACATCCTGCAATTAAGTTCACCTAACTGCTAGCTTAGTTTAATACTGGAAATCATCTAAGCAAGAGGTAAAATAAATAGATATTGTATTCTCAAAAGCCACAAATCCATGAAGGATATTGTCTAGTGTTCATAGGCCTAACTATCCCAGCACAGTGGGTCCCCCAGAAATTGCAGGATGCACTTTTACTCAGCTGCCGAGGTCTATTTAGGCAGTGATAAAGCTGAGTATTGATTTACAAGAATGATGTCCCACCAGCAAATGGTAAGCAGGGTTTCTCTGATGTGTAGCAAGACAAGGGAAAAATACCTTAGCTCAAGACATTTTTCTCCAATCTGTAACAACAGTTATGGTCTCTATTGTATGAGAAAATTCTTGTGTGAAGTGTAGAACTACTTGCACAGCAGTGCTTTGCTCCTTGTGTGGATAGGAATGATCCACTTGGGTGCATGACTGGTTTTTACTGGGAGATGCACTGTGGATTTTTAAGTCTTTGTAACTTTGTAGCTCTGGGAGGCAAAAACTTTCTCAAGCTTTCACTGGTCAAAAGGAGGCCTGCATTGCCTCTTAGCAATGCCTACTGCCAAAGCTCATCTCAAAAATATTTCTTGGTCTAGTTACCATACACTAGTACATGCCTTATTGCTATATTTGCTTGTGCATGCTTTGTAAAAACTACTTCTGTATTTTATTTTTTTGTTAAGTTAAAAGTGGGAAATTCAGGTGAGAACAACAGTGTAAAACTCTGCTGACAAAAAGTAACTAGAAATTGAGAAACAATCATTGATGCCATGTCACTTTAAAACCATTTTTTAAAATAAAGACCTCAAGTTGATTAGAATATTAGTGAAGCTTTCGGTACTTTATATTTTTTATAACCAGTTATTTTTACTAACGGAAATGTTAACTATATATTAATAAGATACTGTGTGCTGCAGGCTGAATCCTGGGATGTATTAGTATCTTATTTTCAGATAACATAAGAAAATATTAGTAGATAGTAAAAGTAAAATGCTGCTATATCATATAGCAAAGAAAATATCCTACAAGTTTTTCTGTGGAGGAGGTAGTGCAAGTCCTAGCTTTTTTCTAAATTTGAATATTTCAGGAGACCTGAAGTAGTATCGAAGTAGTGTTAAGCAGGTTCATTATCTGTCTGCCAGAAATTAGGTATTTCTTTTCATTGCAGTTGTAAATTTCGAGTTTTAGAAGTGAGAATATTGTTTCTTCTTCCAATTCTGTTAAAGCAAATGATGGGCAATATAATTACTTGGAAAGGTATTTATTATAACTGAGCGTTGAACTGATGAAAATGGACATCACGCTCCTTACTTTTTGTTTCATATTTTGTTACATTTCATTACTTTTATTTCATATTTCTTTGGAGTTGCAAACACATTAGTAATCACAGAGTTGATCACACTAGTTATACCCTTTTGAACCCTGGAGCTCTTCATGGTCTAAATAGATGCTGAACATTAAATTCATTACTGTCTGTCAGCTAGACATCTGAATTTCTTATTTCAAAACTAAGAACAAAAGTGTTGTGTAAAGATCTCTATATTCTCTAAAGAATTCTTGTTATGTTTGGAATTCTTTTGAAAATAATGATATGCCAACCTGGTATATTTCCTGAATGTTGTAAATATGTCTCTGTCCTAGAAGGATGTAGAGATCCAGTCCTTCATCTATACTTGTATGACCAGCCAATTTAGTAATTTAACTTCTCCTCTGGAATGTTTGTCAGAACAAACCAAAAATATGTGATTGAGATTTCATTTCCAAATAATGTGTTTAGACTTCCATGAACTCAGAATTGCTTGGGGCAACTTGCAGATTGGGTTTGGCTATAGTCTTCGTTATTGGATTAACTTTAATGCAAGTCAAACTTAGTTTTAATCAGTGGTTATAATGCTGAGTAATAACTATTTTATTCCCTTCACTGCATTAACACCAGAATTGCTCCTGGTTTTTGGATGATGGCTTATGAAAGTTGTATGCATGGGAAGGGTGCTTTACCTATGCTGTGAACGTCTGTTGTGCTTTCTTTTTCATCCTCTCCAAGATCAAGATCTCTACACTAATGTTTCTAAATTGGTAGTTCTCTAATGTTGTTTTGGATAAGCAAAATTATAATATTTCATAGTCATTCCTTAACTGAAAATAAATGACCTGAAAGGATCTTTGGTAAAAAGGCTAAAAAAATTTAGTAAACAATGAAATGGACTTCTGTGAAGGGAAGCTATTCACGTTTTTATGTAACATCTTTGGATGCATTTATTTGTTTATGCAGCAACTTAGAATCTGTTATTGGAAATACCACACATGACAAAGGAGAATCGAGTTTCATTACTTGAGTGTAATTATCTCACACTGTGTGAAACAATGTTATCGTGTCAAGAGCAAAGTAAAAGCATTAAGCCTATTATAACATCTCTCCTGATGTTCTCGTAGGATGGAATAAAAGATGAATGCTCAGTGCTGAAGCTGCAGCTGAAGGAGAGAGATGAACTCATAGCCCAACTGCGTGAGGAGCTGGTAAGCAGGAAAAGCAATTTATATTTTGAGTTCATTTACCTGATATTGTCACTCATTGAGACCAGAAACAAAGGAAGTACAATTTCACAGCCACTACAGAACATCTAGCCTGAGGCTATGTTAATTATTCGGATAAAAAAGAGTAACACTGTACATTTCTAGGGACTTGTTAGCCTCTGAAGTGGCTGCCATCTTGATTCAGTGAAAATAGAAGTTTCTTTTAAAAGACTGTGTTTACAGTTGTCTTGCAATATCAAAGAAACAGAAAAGAATCACAAACCTGTGTGCATATACCAGAAATCTTGAAGGGCCATGTACACGACCTGATGGATTGGTAATACTTTTCCCATGAGCTGCTTTTCACATCTACAGGATTATTCAGTAAAAAATATTTTTTTCTCCATAATAGAGGTCTTTAAATAAAATAATAAGTAGTCTTACATTTGCTGAAAGTTTCCTCATCATATGAGCTGCTAATGCTTGAGTACTACCACTTTAAGAAAAGACTAAATACTCACATATGACTAAAATATGTGATATAGCAATTAAAAAGTCCAAATACGTGAAAATGTGATTTGTTGTGATTTTGAGACAGTACGAATATAATTTCAAAATTTCATTTTTAATGGAATGTGATTAAAGCACGTATGTCTTCGGTATTCTTAGTTAAAAGAGTTTTTTCCACCTCCTCTCACAGAGAAAACAGAAAACTTAGACTCGTCACTGAAAGCATGTGTAGGGTGACCACATTTAGAAAGATGTTCAGCATCTATGTTGCTACCATGGAAACTGCAGCTGTGCAGACACCTATGATTTTTGTATAAATATCCTTTGGGAGGTGGGGTTGTTTCCCTAACTGGATCTTAATTGTCTGATCTAGCTAAGGGGTTGTTTGTGCCTTTCTGTCTCATGCCTGGTGGATAGCTCAGAACTTAGATATGAGGAATTCAGATCTGTCCATTATTTTAACACCAGCACAAATAGCTAAGTTTCAAGTTGCATGAGAAAAATGTAATGCTGCTCAAGGATGAAAGATTCCTCTGCTATATTAACATCTGCAAAATAAATACAGATCATCAATATTCTTTGTTTGATATTTGGCTACATTAAGGAATGATATATTATGTAATTATTATCTAAAATTAAATGACAAAATGGGACACAGGGAACATCAAGCTTCTGCACAGTCCTGGAGCATTAATTTTATGTCATTCTTGCTCAGAACATATGCTGTTTAACTGGTCGGCAGTTTTCTCAGTGTAAAATTATCTTGTATTGATACAGTGAGCGGGAGCTCATTTGGTGTTAACTGTTGTCAAAGTTCATCTCTATATATATCAGCTGAAGAAAGGAGTCCATTGGGAATTGATTTCTTGTACCTCATAATGGACAGAAAATCACATTTTCCTAGGGTCATGAAAAATTCATATGAGTGAAAGTAGATAAAAAAATATTTCATTTTAATAATCTAGGAGTATAGATAGTCTTTAGACCTGTAATTTGAAATTAAGTTTTGAAAGGACTCAGTATATTTCTTTTACTCCTATTGAACTAAATAAAGCCAGATTGGGAAATCAACATGCTAGAAGTTGGATTTACCCTTACTAACCTACCTAAAGAAAAAAAAAATAGTGTGAGTTGTATAAACATGGAGTCAACATACTAGCTTTATCTGTGTGTGTATTTTTTGACCTGTACTATATATTGTTCCACAATAGTATTTGTCTGTAAAAGCTGTGTGTATGTGTGTGTTGTTTAAGGCTGTGGTGGTGTAAGCACTGCCAGTATTTCTAGGGTAGCTACAATCACAGTTACAGTCCAGTAAAAGTACTGAATGTAAAGTTAGAACTTTAAAGTAGAACACAACATTTTGACAGCTTTCTGGAATGCAAGTGCTTTGTACGCATCCATGGGATCACTAAACTAAAATCTACCTATTGAAGGACCTCAGGAATCCATCAGGGGAAGCACACACTCAGGTCCTCATCAGTGACCTGGATAAGGGAGACAGAGTGTATCCTCAGGAAGTTTGCTGATGATACAAAACTGGGAGGATTGGCTGGTACATCAGAAGGATGTGCAGCCATTCAGGAAAATTTGGACAGCTGGGCAAAGGGGAACTTAATCAGGTTCACCCAGAATAAGTGTAGAGCCCTGTACCTGGAGAGGAATAACGCTGTGCACTAGTACAGATTAGGGGTTGAGTTGCTGTGAAGCAGCTCCATGGAGAAGGACCTTAGAGTCCTGGTGGAGAATAAGCTATCCATGAGACAGCAATGTATTATGGTGGCCAAGAAGGCCAGTGGTATCATGGGGTGCACTAAGAAGTGTGTCCAGCAGGTAAAGGGAGGTTCTTCTCCCCTTCTGCCCTAGTGGGACCACATCTGGACTATTTTGTTCAGTTCTGGGCTCCCCAGGTCAAAATGGACAGGGGTATATTAAGGAGAGTCCAGGAGAGGGCTATGAAAATCATCGAGGGGCTGGAACATGTGTCTCATGAGGAAAGCCTGAGAGACCTGGGGCTGTTTAGCCTGGAGAAGGGAAGACTGCAAAGGGATCTTATTAATGTTTACAAATACCTGAAGAAGGGGACAGATTCTTTTCAGTGTGCCCTGTGATAGGGTGAAGGGCAATAGACACAAACTGGAACACAGAAAGTTCAACCCACACAAGAAAAAACTTCTTTACTGTATGGGTGATGGGGCACTGGAACAGGCTGCCCAGAGACATTGTGGAGTCTGCTTTTCAGAGATTTCAAGACCTTTCTGGATGTGTTTCTGTATGACCTGCCCTAGGCAATTCTTCTTTGGCAGGAGAGTTGAACTCCAGAGGTCTCTTCCAATCCCTGCCATTCCGTGATTCCTCTGAAGGGAGGCAGCTATGAAACAGCTTTTTTTTCAACAATGGTTTTTACAGTAAGATTCTGAAAAGCCTCAATGTACTCAGAGTGGGCCCCTGTTGTTTCCCTTATGCCTGTAACAAGCCTGGATGAGGCTCAGAATGCAACTTGAAATCCTCTAAAGAGCAGCAGGGTTCCAGCCCCTCTGGCTACCATCTCTTCCTCTGCACATCCAGTGTCTTCTTTATGGAGGTGCCCTGAGCCATGGTGCTAGAAAATACAGAATCCTGTCAAAATATTCAGCCAGGCTTCCCACTCTCTGATTTGGTCTGAGGCTTTTTGAAGAGGAAAAAAGGAAACTCCTGCAGCAATTTTCCCAGCATCCTGCAGGCTAAGGAAGCCACTCCAGGTGCAGGGCTGTCATTGCAATCCTCTTTTTGTGTTTGCCTTCCCCATGCGGAAGCCTCATGTAGTTTGCTCCTCATTGCTTGAGGTGCTTTAAAGAGCTGCATGCAGTGGACTCTTCAGGGAAAGCTCTGATTTTAGAGCTGTTAAAAAAGGTAAAGAAAGGTGAATTTTGAAATGTTCTTGAGGAAATGCTGATTAAATTTTTTTCTTCATTTAATTAAAATTGGGCAAAAATTGATGCAAAACATGTTTTTATATATTACAAATCCTACATTTATTTATGTGTTTGGAGAACTGTCAATGTTGGTAAAGCAAATGTTTAAAAAAAGACAAGTAGAACTGTAATTTTAGCTAATGAAACTGTACACTTTCACATAGCTACAATATATTGCAGACAGGGCTTGATGGATAACTACCATTTTTATCTTGTACCTTAGGACAACCTATGTTCAGAATGCTGTCTTTCTGAATATGAAAATACAACAGTTGTAAATACAACCTGACTGTCTTAAAATCTTGACATGATGTTAATTCAGAGATTGCACTTTAACATAAAATTCAGTTTGAGTGGGAGTAGTTTCTATACTTTGTGAGAGAAGTATATAAAAAATCTCTCCTTGCCTTGTGTTTTTCTATTAAGTTGGATGAAGATTTAAAACCCTTAGTTAATTAGTTTTTCTGCAGAACTCTGCAACTAGCATAAAGTGAACTTCAGATAAATTTTTGTTCTCAATGAGCTTTTGCTTCTTTCTTGTTTTTGGTTTGTTATGTCTTTTTTTTTTTTTAGTTTTCTAATACTTTATTCTTCCTCATTTGACTGCATTATGAAAGAAACATTGAACAGAACTGAGGGTGGAAAATGTCAGTGGAGTGCTGGGTGATTTGCTGTAAGCTGATGAAGCTTCAGAGCACCTGCAAATGTTCTCTCTCTTAATTGCTATCTAGCTCTTGAAGGGGAAAATGGGTAAATCTTTGAGAAATGAAAACAGGGGTTTAGATGTTCAGCTAAAAGACCCAGGTACAAAAGATAAAGTGCAGGAGCCCTCAACTATCTCTGAGCAATCAAATAAGAACTGAAGTAATCTCTTGCTTTTTTTTTCATTTGTTCTCTTTTTAGTGATAACTTTGGACTGAGTCCCTTCCTAACAGAAGAGAGTCTGTTATCTTTGGGGGAATAAATATAGGTAGATAAAACAGCAGAATTAATTCCTTTCTTTTCTCATTATCTCCTGAAAAATATCTGTTTGGGGAACTGAAACAGGAAAGCTTGGCTTCCCAGATGTCAGACATCCAAAACTGCTCTGAAGTTCTTTGGAAATGGTGAAGCTTAGCAGGAACTAGAGATTTGTATTCAGATCATCACTTTGTCTTGGTGCTGTCCTCATTTTTGAAAATATTATCTTCTCCAGAAAATCAAAGAGACTAAGTGAGTTTATTCTGCAGGGTTTGGTAAAAAGTAATTTGCTTCATTAAGTTCTGAAAAGAACTAAAAAAAAAAAAAAAAAAGGAAGCCTCTCTTTTCATTGGACACAGAAATTGCTCTTTTTCCACTGCAGTATGAGAACTCTAGGATGACTTTAAGCAGAATGTATCTTCAAGGCATAGTGGCAAAATAAGTGAATGCTGCTAACAGTAACATTTATTCTACTGCTGTCGTTGATACAGCAGCATTAACACTGAAAAAATGAGCATTAACAACATTATTTTTTCAACCTTTATGTCCCTGTGTAACTTGAGTAGTGAGTTGCCATTGAAATGAAAAATGTAGTGAGGAGTTCTGGTTGGATTCTGGAACAGAAGGCAAAATTAGGTCAGGAAATGTTTCCTCCTTTTAGCCCAGATTTCCAAGGTATTTTTCTGCTGTGTAGGTGGCTATTTATCAAACGTTAGAATTTTTACATTTATGGACTAGTTAGGCTTAGTGCTAGCTAAGTGAGCAGGGGGAGGTGAGGAAGGTAGTTTTGTCATGTTTGATGTGTGTTTTCTTGGCAGTAGTAGATTTGTTTTTTGCTTTTTTTTAAAATTTTCTTTTCTTTCCTTACCACCTCAAAGTAGTGTATTTCTGGAGAGCAAAATGATGGGAAGCTTAGGTCTTTCCTGTAGGCTGATTTCAATAATAGGCAATTAGCCAATAACTGCATTTTTGGAGTATAGTGAAGATGAGTCCTGTATCCATCTCTGAAGTAAAAGAGAAAACCTGAGATTCACTTGAATCCTGCTGATGAACTATTTATGAAAGATACTTGTGTTAAATATAAATATCACCTCACACTGTAGGTAGACTGGTACAGATGTCTTGAATTGTACAGTCCTAGAATCACAGCTTGTGTTGATGGTAGATTAAGAGGGGATTTGATAGCGTGAGATTTGGAAAAATTCACATGATGAATACAATTTTTCTGAATCATTAGGAAAAATGTTTTGATTAGCCTACTCTATTTTCAAAATTTTGTAAAAGTTACTTTTGAAATTTTAAAGAGAATTCTTATTTGAAAAGATTAATCGTCCTTATATTAAGAATAATTAAAATAGTCGTTTAATTTAAACCTAGTTTACCCACTTGCTCTACATTCTGCTGGTTTGTAGTAGTATATTATGTTGGCTATTTTGTGAGGGGCTACTACAGATCCATGGATGATTTACTTGAGGACAGGCTGTTTTAAGTACTTTTCAAATTCTTTTTCTTCCTCATATTTAGGAAACATTAGAAATAGAAAAGAAAATAGATTAGGTGTACTTAAATATTATTAAAATGTCAGGCTTCTTTCCCCCTTGTTTAAAGGAGAATTAATTGTACATATTCCACTAAAGGCTAATCTGAGCTGTAATTACACTCTCAATCAGTTCCACAAGACAGACGTGGAGTGTGAAAGTGGCAATATCCTATGAAACACAATAGGGATTAAGTCTCCAATTCCTTGCCTGTGCCAGTCCCTTGATGAGGTATGCCAGTCAGATAGGATCTTTAATATTCCTTGGTACTTGTGAAATGGTTCTGCATATGAGTCTAAGTCCCTTTGACAGATCATTGTCGTGCCCTGGTCTTTGGCATAGATAAATGATTATGTCACTGACACAGAGTAGCATCTTCCTGCTCTCACTGAGATTCTGCTCCTGAGTATTTCATAAAAAACAGCACTGCAGAAATGAGCAAATCGGAAATACAGAATTTGTCCAAAGTCTCTCTTGAGAGACAGTTCTGAGGCTTATGTTCTTTTGATAATAATGCACAGCATATGTTTGTCTTTGGTAGCAATGTCACTTGTAGACTGCTGGCTCAGTGAGATGTGCAGCATTTTTCTGACAGGTCTTTTAGTATAAGCAGGAAACATGATGTGGTCTTACTCCAAAGTCTCAGAGAATTTCACTTTTTGGTTTATGTGAAAGATAAAAAGTAGGTCTCAGTGTGACTATTCCTTTTTTTTTCACTTTTTTTTTTACCCAATTTGAATTAACCAATTTTAACTAATTTAACTGCAAAGCCAACTAGAGATTAATTTCACGACAGAATTGACAGAGTCCTGAAGGTGTGGTGGAGAGAAATTTTATGGTTGTTGGAGTTTATCAGCTTTGTAGATTTTACATTCTTTTGACTGAAATATCTTTTTAGAGGTTCAAACTTCTCCTAAAATGAATTTTTAGTGATTTGGGTGGGCTAGATTTCCTGTGTAGCAGCCTATAGTGTAGTGTTTGTTTTATTCCATGACTGTGTTGAAGACAAATCAGAGCTTTACACTGTCCCTTGAACTCTGTGGAGCTGAGCTGCTGTCTCCCCTGAGTGGTTAAACTGGAGAATTCCTCACCTAAGACTTGGAAGCGACTTTTTGTGGTATAAAACAGGATTTGTACCAAGACTTGCTTGGAAAGAAAGGAAAATCTATGGTGGTTTTTTGGGGGTTTTTTTGTGTTTTTTTTTAATGCTTGGAATAAAGGGTATGAAGAAGGCAGCAAAGATCTACTGTAATTTCTGTATAGTTTTGATTGCTAGTAATCCTGGATTGTTTAAAATCAAGTTTCTGTTTATTATATGCACCCACATTAAAATATATATACATAGAAATATATATAGATACACAAACTTGCACACATGCAAACACACACCCTGTCTCATTCAGTATACTCCTTGGTCATTACTTTCCACTTAAGGTTGTAGATGGGAAGTTGACTAAAAGTATGGAAATTCACTGTTGCTTTACATGCCCCTATATTTTTGGTATTGGATAAATTTTCAAAGACATACTTAAATTTGAGCTTGCATGAAGATAACTTCTGTCAGTATCATCTAGTGACATGCTGTTGTACTTTGTGTGTTTATAAGAGCCAAAAAAGTAAAGTAGTGTTGCTAAAAACAAATATACATATGCTGGAAAGTTGTTTTGCTTCTTAAGTTCAGCTGCTGAATTTGTATCACTTAACAGCTTCAGTATGTTGAAAGGCAGCTGGGTGACATTTTTGCTCTATATATCTGATGTGGATGAGATTCAGATTAGTAAATGTTTTATCCTCAACTCTGCACAACAATGTTTAATGAATCAAAAGTACAGTTGTTTCTTCCAATAATAATTTTCCTGGAAATATGGGTATATCTGTCTGTGTAGTTCACTATGGATCTAACTTACAAATAAAGTTTTTTTTTTACTGTGTTTTCTGGTTTTTTTCCCCCTCATTATGTTTTCTTTGGTGTACCTGGGCATGACTCACAGAAAAATCATTGCTTACAGACTGGTGTAGCAAACATCACAAATGAAGCATCATCTGTATTTTAAAAGCAAAATACCATTTTTGTTAATATTCTAGTGAAGTTATGTAAGGAAAATGCACTATGTGTTTTTCATCCTCAATTAATATTTTTCCTTTACTCATGGTATATTCCAGCATTTGAAGACATGAAATATTTTTTGTCCTTAAATGAGACTTCTTTGTCCATTTGTGAGAATTTTTAGAAAGAAAAATAGTAAATATTTATCTGAAAACACTACAAAGTAAAGACTGGGAAGCTCTTCTTAAGGCACTGAAAAGTTCAACTGTAATCTCCATCTTTGCCTAAGTAACATGACATAACATGAATTATCTGTACTAAAGCATTAGATCTAACTAATATTTCTTCACAGAAGCTGACTCCATAGATTGTCTCCAAGTTTTGTATGGTGTTTTTTGTCATTTGCTTATTACTTAATTTCAGTTTCTGTGTAAGGAAAAAAAACGTTTCTTGAGGCACAAGAGATTTAAGAGTTTTCATTTGTCCTATGTTTCATAGACTGAGCACTTTCTCATTGAGGATACTTTTTATACTTATGGCATCATGAATATTGTATGGCTCAAAGGGTGCTCAAACACTTCCTCAGGTGCTCTGCTTTCTTTGAGGTACAGTCTATGTTGATTTTAATTTGTGTTAGGTCTGTGATATGTATGTGAAGTTTTATTCTGACTTTCACTGAGAGTTTTGATGTATATCTAGTTCTTGTGTATAAAATCTTACTGAACTTGGGAAAGTATTTCTGTTTTGTCATTTTCCATAGCTATTTTAGCTTGGCCAGGCCAGGATGTGAATGGAAGAGAAATCAAGGGGAGAAATTTTCCCATGCTTGAGACAAGAGAAATAAATAACAAAGTGTTGTTAATCTTTTGGATTTGGGTAAATAAAAAAACATTTTGACTGTCCTGTGTTAATTTAGAATAGGAGAGAAGGGTACTGATGCTAGGGACTACTGGAAGTGTCATTTATTTCAGAGAATTTAGATAAGATCCTGTTATTTTTGAATATAGTAGAAAGCTGACAGCAAGAGGTAGGTTTTGGTTACATTGCCAGTCCTCTTTCTTCCATCCTGCTCTTTAATGCTCCACTTTTTTTCTTTCTTCTGTTTTGATTTCCTGCATGATTTTTTTTCTTTTGAAATATTGTTCCCACTTGCTTTCTATAGAAACCATATAGTGTGTACTTCTTATCAAGTCCTGTGCATGGTTTATCCATTGTTTGAGAAGTTTGACTTGGTGCCTGGTTCTGGTTTTTGGGTGAAGGTTGCTCTTATTTTCAAGTTGAGTTGTTCAGCTTGATGTTCAACTGTAATACTTTTGACTCGTGTTGAGATTTCACCAGTATCTGTTTATAACAAGAAGGGGATGATTTTGCGGCAAAGCTTTCATAAATGAGCAGCGAATTGCTCTGTATTTTAACTGCAGGTTTGGTAAGATAGGCAGTGGTCCAGATAAATGCTTCATTGTCCTTCAGGGAGGAGACAGATGGCTGAATATCTGTAATGCATTCATGCTGAGTGGTAGCAAAAAGTGAAATGTGGGATCTAATTGATAAATTGTATGTTACAAGATGGCATAAACAAACTTGACCAGTGTCCTAGCAGAAAGCTAGCATGCAAATTTCTACTTTCACTGGTGAATTCTTTCAAAAAATACTGCTCAAGTAAACTTTCGTATTTTGGTTGTTAGTATAACTGGATGAGTCTTTTATACTCTTTGATAGCTTGATTTAGAAGATGGAAAGGTAATATATGGACACTGAGGGAAAATCAAATTAAAAAAAATAAATCTTACTAACTCTTAACCATCTATTACATTAAAATTACAAGGAGGATAAAATAAACTTCTTGGTAGTAATGTAACTTAATCTCACATATAATACATTTATTTTTGTCTGTGGTATCCAGTTCTGAATTTTTTTTATTGTATTTCTCTGTATTGCTTCTAAAATAAAAGAAATAAATTGTTTCTTATTATTAGTTGAGTTCAATATAGAGCCCAAATGCATATTTTTGGGTTTGATTGAGTGGTTGTTTTGTTTTCAGAGCAATTGTTATGAATTAGTATGTTTGAAATGTACTTAACATATTTTGGAGTTTTTTAGTAATAATGCAAGACATTTATCTTACATTTCCCAATATGACTTACAGATGATGCTGTTTTTCTCAAAGGCAGCTCACATGATTTACAAGAAGAGTGATAGAGTTTGCAGGCTGTAGCATTTACCAGAAGTCACTGATTATCAACACAGGACTTTATGAAACCAGACTTTCTCACAGCATGGTGGTTGTGTTCCACGTTACAAATGAAGGTTTCACCAAGCAATGCTAGGTGGGCTGGGATGCTGTATTACTATGGTTTTGGAAAGAACAAGTGGAGCTGTTGTAGCAGATTTGTGAGAAGGAGGAAAAATAAACTATCTTAAACTGAACTATATACTTGTAGTGCAGCTCAGGTCATTAGGCTGGAAACTAAAAACGTGGTGCATTTAAAGGAGGAATGAAAGCAGCAGGACAGCTCATTTTATTTTTCAGATGAACTATTAGATTCACAACTAGGGTTATTAGATTCTGAAGGAAAGGATGGTATAGAGAGGACTGAGGATTTTAAACTGTTGCTTGATCCACCTTTCAAGACCACTGCAAATTTAGGGATGCTCGGACTATATTATCTGTTGTGCAAATGATTCTTTGTCTCTTATCCAATGTGAATAAGGAAGGTTAGATCTCTTTCTGGAATTTTGTGGAATTTCTTTTGTTGTATCTTGTTTAATATATGGAAATGGTATTCAGTTCTTTAGGGACAAAGATATTTAAGTTATTTCTCCCTCTAGTTCAGAACTACATGATCTGTATTTGTCAAATCAGAGTTAGTAACTTATGTCTCTTAGTCTTTATTTTTAAACCTGAAACTCACGGACCTTTCTGCTTAGCCAGCAAAATATAAAGTATCCTAGTGAAGAGCTTTTTTTCACATATGTTGCTATAAACAAAATCTGATTTTCTGCAGAATTACATAAGCAAGTTGAGAGGGAGGAAAAGTGTATGTTAGTTACTAAGTGGAAAGGTGACAGCTGGGAAGTGTTAAGATATACATAACCTGTATATCAGGGAATCAGGTACTGTATGTTGTATGCACATCCAGTTATTTGTCTACACAGAAAAGAAGAACACAAAAAGAGTGGCAAAACCAACATTGTCTTTAATAATTTGTAGAATCAGTAAGGAAACATGTCTGCACACCAGGAGGGATATGTACTTGTTTTCTTAATTCTGTTTCAGGTTGGTTTTCCTTTATTAATTGCCTTAGTTTATTTTCATTATTCATGAGTTCCTAAAATCTCCCATATACATCAAATCATTAATAGGGAGTTTGATGAAACAAGTAGACTGCTCTGACAAGGAATATGGAGAATTCAGCATGAGAAGAAATATGCAAAGAAAATGCCTAGCAGTGATCATGTTGCCAGAGAGTTGTTGATGCAATCAATTCAATTGCATTGTAATTCGGCCTATGAATACTGCTGAGCTCAAAACATTTTAAGTTTGGGCCATTACAGCCTTTCACTATTTTATCAATTACTGTATTCAGTTGAACATGAATCCCTATTCAAAGCCTACTGAAATAAAAAATAAAACAAATCCAAACTGCTTCCCTGTAACATCAGTTGCAGAACATAGTAATTGGAAACATAAGGCAATTTGTTAGCTCTCAAATCTTCCAACAGGCTTGTATAGCAAACTCTGAAGTCCAAGACAACTGCTGCTCATTTTTATTACCTGCTATACCACTATTTACTGAAACACAATACCACGTACTTACACGTATTCTATGTACATGTTAGCATAGAGGCTTGAAATAGGGTTTCAAAAATGTACCAAAAATGTATGCAAGTTAAAACTATGTGGAGCCCACTAGACAAGCTTCTTAGTAGAGAATGATAGAACAAAATCAGGTAAAATGATAGGTAATTTTGGTCAGAAGGACCTGAGTGGTGCTCTAGTACTACCTTCTGGCTCAAAGTAGGGTTCATTTCAAAGTAAGACCAGATTTTCCAGACCCATTTCTAGATGCATGTGGAAATTCTCCAGGCCTCCTTGAAATCTGCAGCCTCCTTGGATGACCTGTCTAACCAGTGCTCGAAGGGACTTTTTTACTTGTGTCCAGTACAAGTTCCTCTCCAACATGTCTTGTTGCTCTGGCTTTTCTCTGTGCCCAGCTGAGAAGGATTTGGCTGCTGCTTTGCCATACTCTGATAGTGGAAGAAAGCAAATATATACACCTTTAGCCTTCCCTCTCTCAGACTAAACCCACCACTTCCCTTAGTCTCTCCTCGTATATCATTTTATGCACCATCTTAGTGGCCTGCACTCTGTCCAGTTTGTCCCTGTGTACTGGTGCCCCCAAATCAATCTGTGTTATTTTCAGATGCAGCCTTCACACCACTGAGTTGTGGGGGCAAAAACAATTCCAGAGGTTTTCTGGGTATGTCAATAGCAAGGCAGCCCAGCATACTGTTAAACTTTTGGTCTTAAAATCTGAGCATAAATTACATGATTATTAAATATCATAATAAAATGCCAGCATAATCAAGTTAATATTTACATTATTGCATTTTAAGGAGTGCTGAGCTAATTGAAAAGATGATCATTCTCTCCTGTGAGTTTTAGACAAAAATTTAGCTAGTTATCGGACTCCTAACATGCCTTCTAATGAAATCAGATGTCAAACTGTTATTTAAGAAGTTATTATTTAAACAATTGTAAAATATGGATTCAGGCCAGGATAGGGAATTGAGACCATGTGGGATGTACTGCTGAATAATATTTTCCTATTAGTGGATAAGGTGAGGATACTGAGTTTTCACTTGGGAAATGTATGTTAATGCTTAACATCTCTCAGAAACAATCATTGCAAACAACGCCTTTACTAACACATGCCCCTAGCGTTTCCTTCTCTAAAGAGATTTGTGTACTTAGAAATAAATCAAACATGCACAGAAAAAGGAAGACCCCAGACAGGCTTGTATTCTCCTATATGTACTGCTTAGCCTGTGGAAAGGATTAAAATTACAACGTATTATGATTGTATGATATACTGTTAGGTGAAATGGAATGAAGCTCTCCTTTTTTCCTGTCGGAGCTTGTTTGGAAATAAAAACAAGCTCTAGTAGTAGAGGGCTTATTCTTTCAAGCAATTTAGTTCAATGTGAATGTCTTCCTTTAAAAAACCTTTAAGAAATGCTCAGTGACACATGAGAGAAAATTAAAGAGCCTCTAAATAATGAGAAAGTACTTGTGCTTCAGGCAAGCATACATCAGTTGTATTGATTTGGTATTTATGCAAATTTTAATTACGACTGTATTTTAAGCTCTACTTAGCCATCCAGAGGCCATTGAGAAAGGATAAGTATAGATTAAAAAATCAACTTTTTTTATCACAGGTACAAAATATTATGTCTTAATTTTGTTCTCTTATATCTTTTCCAATACTTCGTTATTGATAAGACTTGGCCCAGGATTGAGAATTATAATCCATCATGAAAAGTGAAGTCCAGTGTCTTTAGTTTATTGTTAATTTAAACTTTTATCAGGTTGCTTAGGCTATGTTAAGGTTGGATATTAATGACAAATGATAATTTGATGGGATAGATGCCTGCCCAGCAGGAGCAGGATTCAGCTCATTTTATATTGGTCAGTAATTGTCTAGTAACTAATGATGGCTTTGTGACTCACTGTGGGCTTAAGATAGGTTTGATTTGGTGACATAAAAGTGAAATATTCTGGTGTTTCTGCTTCCTAGTATCCTTCCCCTTAAAATGTGAGACATGTATCCATGGAGAACGTTTTGATGGTGTGGAAGTCTTTGAGGGTTTCTTTTTTTTTCCCCTCTCTCTCTTTCTTTAAGTGTAAAAAGATTGGTGAGCATGAATTTGATTTTTCTTAAGGATTCTAACAGCAAGTCAGATTAATTCAAGTGAAATCTAGTTTGAGGGTAAGAATTATATGTGAATATCTAAAACACCACTTCATATATACCTGGAGTACTATGTCTAACTCTGGAGCCCCCGTCACAGGAAGGATATAGAGCTGTTGGAGCAAGTCCAGAGGAAAAAGATGATCAGAGGGCTGGAGCACCTCTCCTACCAAGACAGGCTGGGAGAGCTGGGATTATTCAGCCTGGAGGAGAAAAGGCTCCAGGGAGACATTATAGAGGCCATCCAGTACCAGAAGGAGGCCTGCAAGAAAGATGGAGAGGGACTCGTTACAAGGGCATGTAGCAATAGGATGAGAGGGAATAATCTTAAACTGGAAGAGGGTGGGTACCCCCTCACTGGAAGTGTTCAAGGCCAGGTCTAGTGGGAGGTGTCCCTGCCCATGCAGGGGGTTGGATTTAGAGGATCTTGAAGTTTCCTTCCAACCCAAACCATTCTATGATTCTATATGGTCACTGTCATTTGGGATAATCAACAAATACCTATTAGAAGGTGTCCTTTAGAGCTGAGAGCCTAGCATTACCTCTGTTTAGTTGAATCTTAAGGAATAATGGGATATATTGTCAAGGGAATAGGATATATGTTTAAGAATAAGACCTTTAAGAAAATGAATGTGTGGAAAACTATTTTTCATGTCAAGGACATATAGTAGTCTAAAACTAAAGTAGATTATATAATAAAACAGGAGGAGGAGAAAGGGGGGGACTGTATGAGGGAATACAGATCAGAATTTCAGCACTACATGGGAGTGTGTAACTGAAGTGAGCAGCAGGTTCAAGGTGCCCAAACATTTCTGTGCTTTGTGACAGTGAAATCAGGATGTAGCTACATCTCCTTCTTAAAATAAGATCTTGGAGGCTTATGGGATCCCTTTTCAGAAAAGACTTGCTCTCATCTTTTTTTTTTCTTTTTTTTTTTTTTTCACACAGCTTTGTCCAACATAATTTTTAAAAATTATAGGCTGTTGTTGACATTGTTTTTATTTTTACCATTTAAATTGATATGCATAAATAGGCATGCGTGAGCTGCTAAAAATATTTTAATGGTTATGTCTTGCTGTTATAATTTTTGTAATCAGAATCATCCATTTGCACAGAATGCTTTATAATTTAATAATTTTTGGCCTTGGCATAATGTAATTAACAGAAAAGACATCCCATGCTAACATGAGTTGATCAACACAAAGAACATGGGTTAGAAAGGTAAGAAAGTTATTCATATCTCCCTGGAGAGCTGCTGCCTCCTACCCAGGTAGCTCCTAGTATACAAGGAGAAAGACTTTTTTGTGAGGCAAATTTTGAAATGCTTTTATGTATACTTAGATAACTGTGCACTAAAAGTGTCAACATAAAATGTTACTAAAAGATTGCTCACTTTGTTTGCTGAACATCTCTTCATAACTGAATTGTACCATATGTCTAACTTATGGAACAGCATCTTGAAAAGGGTCTTAAGGGACACACACAGGTTACAGGAGTTAAGCTCTCTGAATGTCTTAGTGCTTCATCAGTTTTCTTGGTAATGACTTCAGGCTGCAGAACTGCAAATGTTTGTGAGCAATGTTAAAGAAGTTTCAAACCCATGTATATAACATGTTGTTGTGATTATCGATTCTTTTTGGTCTATTTGGCTCTATTAATCGTCAGCATCCCTCTTTCTGTTTTGTGGTGCTAGTGCTCTTGCATATGCATACCTGATGTGGTAAATAAAACATAAAATAATACTCCATAGCCCTGTAATGTTGCTGTTCTCTCACTAGGCTCTCGGTGTTCCTGAATTGTGCTATAAATAGTGATATACTTCTCAGATGGCATAGAAGTAGAATTTTATACTTATGACTAATTAATGCAATTGCGAATGATTATGTTCAAGGAGACATCTTTCACAGCTCATCTGCTTTTATTCTAAAATAAGTGAAAATAACTATCTCCTTTGTCTGTGAATTGTTGTCTGGTTTGGTTTTTTGTATGTAATTAAGAGAATTGCATGGACAGGCTTATGCATGGATCTTTGCTTTTTAAAAAAATACTGTTTAACAATTCCAGTTGTCAACTGTACACTGGCTTGTATGTTGCACTTGATCCTGTATTGTGGCTGGTTTGAACTTAGATGCAAAATAGAAAATAACTTGGTAGCTTCACATCCATGTATTGGAGTTAGAGTCAGGTAGTCTCCTATTCCATTGTAGGATTTGAAGTACAAGGGAGTCATCTTGTCATTTCCTTGTGCCAGCCCCAGAGCAGCTGTTTTCTGTTTCTTGCACAAGGTTGGGAAGCATCTCAATTGTACCATGAGCACTCTCACATGTAAGCTTTATTCGTGGCAACCATCTCTGGTTGCATTTAATACCCAGCTATGCTGTTTAGGACACACAAGAAGTATTTTTTAAAAAATAGACAAATCAATTCTAAATGAGAACTTGTCTTCTGTAATCACAAACCATTTTAAAATGTAAAAAAAAAAAAAATAGAGTAACATGTGTGATCTCTTCGTTTTTCTCTGCAAAACAACTTCAGTGTGAAAAGATAAGAGGTGAAAAAGATGTAATTTCTGCTCATGATGATTGTTCTGTCAGTAAGGGCTAGGTCTTCAGTGAGTGCAAATAAGTGTAGCTACTTCATGTGCTGATGAGCTGTGCTCATTTACAGCAAGTCTGTCGTTGCACGCTTAGAGGGGAAAAGTTTAAGTATCCATTATATAGGAGAATGATAGAATGCTCAATTTACTTAATAACATGCTTCTGATGGACAGGTATATTGATATAATACCTCACATGTAAAGATTGTTGGCAGCTGACTTTGCCATTCATTAGATCATATTGTGTCTTTTGATTTCAAGATGATTTGTGTACTGCATTGGAAATAGAAGAGTGCAAAAAAGGCCAATGTTAACCAAGTTGCATATGGCCCGTTGTGATTAGTGACATGACCTTAACAAAACAGCCAAAAGAACAAGGAGCTATTTTTAACATCAGCCTGGAAATGAAGAAAGGAAAAAGATGGCACTGCCATATGCTATATCACACACACAAGTGCACACATCCTTATCTGTATAGAAAATTGAAAGCTTATCTTTCTCAAGTAAAATAGAAACACTGTTTCTTAGACTTCATGAGGTAAAAAGAAAGAAAATTAGAATATTTTTGAGAGTTTAGTGATTCTTTTTGTTTTCTGAGACCTTTCTGTTTTATGGTAGCTAAAGTACACAATAGCAGCTGTAAGCATGCAGTCTCAAAATCAACCAGAATGGTAGGTGACCTTTAAGGAAGATTTCAAAAAATTGTGCTTGAAAGCTAGAGAAAATTTCTCTTCTGTTCACAAGGTCGTCTGTTGGAGGTTTTTACTAATGTCCTTTCCACTGCATCTACTGCTAATCCTTTAATATTTTTGTCGCCCAGAGGAATGAGAAATGCATTAGAACAGATCTAAGCTTTAATGAAACGTAAGTAGGAAATGATTTCAAGTGGGTTTTTAGGCACTAGTGTCAGCTTAAATGGATGTTTCATTTGTCCTGAAAAAAAGGTTTTATCAAATCAAAATATGGTAGCTTTGACAGAAGAGTTACCATAAAGCTAAAGCATGAGATTTGCTTTTGCGAAAAGAAATACGACACTTTATGGCTTGGGATAGATGAGCAAGAATGAGAAGAGGAATGTTTGTGCTCTTTTGTATCTCTCCTTTTGCATGCATTTGTTCCATGTATCTTCTCCTTTCCATGCATTTAAAGCACTAAGAGCACAGTACAATCTTATAGTTTAATAGATGAGGTATTTTTTGTATATATAGGGAATATACTGCAATGAGTACCTAGAGAGATATAAAGCTGTCTTTTTAAAGAAAGGCATTCAGCTTTGTGTCACTACATTACCCTTTAGGCTTTAAAAGATCAAGTTCCAAATGATCATCTGAGAAACCCATGCCACACAAGTTTTTTATTCATCCTTAAAAAAGTATAGCTGAACTTACAATGCCATTCAGGTCATTCTTCTAAAATACTGTTCAAAAAATTTATAAACTCCATTTAAACCACTGTGGGGACCTCTCTTCTTCAGCAGGAATTAAAGTTCAGCAGTTCTAGGCTTTTTGTGTGCAGTTCTACAAGGGTTTAATACTTTGTTAAAGCACTTCTGAAAGTGAAATATTTTTTGTCTCCGATCTTAGGATACAAAAGTTTACTGCAACCTTTTATGTAGTAAATGATTTTTATTAAAAACTTTTTTCATGGGTTTTTTGAAGGTTTTGGAAGCAGTAATTTTCATTTCAAGTAGGACCAGAAAGAGCTGGTGGTTTACTTGGCTTCCTTTGAAAGGCCATCAGTTACAAGCCAGGCTTTTTATTTCCCTCGCCCGCCCCATGGATTCCGATAACATTTTTGGGAGTATGTCTACACTTTGAATTTGTTCAAATGAAAATTTAGAACAGGACATACAGCAAGGCAGGTCTAGTGGCACTTGAAGCATCTTTGGTTTCAGTTGTGTAACCAAATGAACATTCTGTTAACTTCATCTTAAAATTGTCTTGAAGGTCTCAAAGAGGAAAAACCTAAGTCTTTAAACCTGACTTATTTCAAGACAGAAATACCTTGTTGGTCAGGAACTAGATTAAACTCCAAACCAAAGCATTTGTGGTCTCTATTTGAAGTTGTTTGAAACTTCCAGTATCTGTATTTTTTCTCACGTTAACATTTTTAAAATTCTGACAAAAGAAAAAATATGTTAAGAATCAAAGACTTTTTAAATATGCATGGTTCCGTGAGTACTTATTGGAACAGTTATTTGTAGCCAGGCAAGTTTTCTGCATTGCTTACATCATGAGTCTCTAAAGGTCTATTTTTTCTGTACTACCAATTTAGTACTTGGTCTAGCATTCTGTCTGTGCAATTTTATGGGGGATTTTACTCTTAAATATCATCCTCTGGACCTTCATGATGAGCTGAAGCATACCAAATGTCTTCATCAAGTGCACATTTTCGTTCAGTTTGATCTGAAAGGAGCAGAGTTTGTGCATCTGTTATCTGGTATGAACCAAAAATTCCTAGAGGAATTTACATTTTTAAACCCTATCTGAGCTTATGGGTGCACCTCTTGGTTCAGGGTTTGGTGACTTGTTTTGTAGGATTAAGGTAAATGGCTTGCATATGATGTTTAATTTGGAAGTGTGACTCACTGTATGTCACGGAATAAAATGTAAAGGGACTTCTTACTCTTAACCATGAAGATGCTATGATTCCTTTAATAATTTTTCAAAGCTAGGAGCTTTTGCTCTCATCTTGAAGCTATGTTACGATGGATATATTTAAGGGCCACCTTAGATGTCCAGCAAAATCCTGTCATATGTGGCTGTATTTTGTTTCTAATGTGATCTGAAATGGATTCTTTGCACAACTTGAACATGTGATGAATGATGTTGGCATGCACTAACAAAGTTATTTCTGTTATATTTGAAGCAACACCATGAAATATTGTTAGTGTTTTCAAGTCTCCTGCCTAATCAGTTTAGAAAAATCCTGCTAGTCCCATTATTGTTACATTTAAGCCATTGTGATATCATCAGTGTAGATCTGAAGAGCTAATGGGATCTTGAATGCAAGGTGATAGCATAAAATTTTGCTGTTAATGAATGAACTGGCACAGAATTCATTTAATTCTCTCTGATTATTTCTGAATGATTCATCATCTTAACCTCTGCAGTTCTACAATTTCAAGCAAGCAGATACCACACTTCTAGAAGCTGATGACAAAATTTCTTTCATGATTAGGTCAGATTTGTCCCATGTGATTATGGCTACAAAGAAAACAAATTTGCTGTGGGAGAGGTTTGTGCTGCAATTTTGTGATGATTATCGGGCTTTGCTCCCAATTAAATTCTGTTCCCTGCAGATAGATCTCTCCTTTATCTCACTAAACATTATTTCTCATTGTAAATTTCCTCTAAATAAATGGATTAAATAGATCTTTTGTATCTTCATACTGTTTAAGTCTCTAAAAAGTTCAAAGCCAAAACCTGATTTCTGTATTTATACTGACACTTCCAAAACTGATACTATGTGCAGAATGTGTTGATGTGTTGCTATACAGAATAAATTTTGGAATCTGTGTTCTAATTATAAGCAACAGTGATTAAAACACACCTAAACTTAGAACAGCTGAACATTACATGGGTCTGATAGGGGATACTTAAAAATGAGACAAATAAGCGTAAATGTCTATTTTAAATCACAAAATAAATAATCTCTGTCAGATAAAGCACCATGATTTTAGGGAATTCATTAAACCACAGGCGTTATATTTACTAGAAGTTAGGGAAAACGAGGTATCTGGCAGTTAGGGTCATTTCACTTGGGTAACTTAAACTGAATCCTGGGGCACCTAAAGAGCTTTATTGAAAGTCTGGCTCTTACTGAATTATTCACAGATCTGGAATAAGAGGTCACACTTCAGGAGAGCTATGCTACATCTTTGATCACTTAAACATAAGACACACACCTTCATTTATGAAGAAAGTGAAATCACATGTGTCCTAGTAATGAAGAGGACAACCCTGTCCAAAATTCTGTGCATATGACTTGCAAGAGTTGTATATTCTATTACCTGTAGTCTTTATTGATAATTAGAGAAAGATTGTGTGTTTTGGGAAGTGCTTCAAAATAGCCATTTTAATTTTTCACATGAGTTTAAAATGTTCATAGTTCTGATGCTCTAATTTTTGAAGTGCCATTATAAGAATTCATATTAGCCCTTAAGAAATTCAACAGAATACTTCATGTCTTCAGAAAAGTCCTTTGGAAAAGATCTTTCACATTCCCAAGACTGTGTAATTGTTGTTGCTGTCAGAATAGTTTTGTAGCTGCAGGTTATTTCTTTCTATAAAGGGCTTTTAAAGGGTTTAGAAAGGTTGAGGGAAACTGAAATTTTTCGCATTGTTTCCCAGGTGTTTTTTGCAGTTTACTCCATGGTGTTTTCTCACTATAAGCAAGTCTCTACTTCACTTTTCTTGAAACTGTCTACTTAAAAAATATTTGTTATGCAAGAATATGCCAAAAATAGACTATCTTGATAAGAGCTGTTAATCTCCCATCTTTGCTTTTGCCTGTGAGGTCAGATTGTTAATGCAAGTTACCCCTACAACTCACAATGAAAAAGTACTGCTTCCCTCACAGGTAGGTAAGAGAGATCCTACTGAATTCTAGTACACAGAGAAAGAGAATTTCAGATTGCTATAGCATTATTTTCTTTTTTTATATATTCTCTGGGATTATTAATTGCCTCTTTGTTCTCAGTCTCAAAGTGTTGTTGTGGAGGCATTATTATCCTATCGTACTTTAGTCAGTCCTGTTCTTTGAAACTTTTTTCAAATAGTCCTTCACTAAAAGAACTTGAATGAAATTGTAAATGTGGACTCCACATAATTATATTAATATGCTGAAAAAGATATCTGAGAGACATTGTAGTACCTGACATTAAGTGCTATCACAAGCTGGAAATATTTTTTTTTTTCAACTGACACTGACCATTGATATAAAATGTGTAGAGTGAACCCGAATCACTGCAAAATGAGTTAGTGGGGTAGAAAATTTTCTTCCCATTAGGTAAGATTTTTTCATAAAACCACCTGTTACAAAAGAGACCTGATTTTTGTCAATGTTCCAATGTTTAATTTAATGTGTAAAGAATAAGATGTTTGCCTTATGGTTAAAAATGCATTTATTGCTTTTTTTATTAGAGTGGAAAGGTGCTTTTTGGAAAGCTTTGAATGGACTGTTTCATTATGTGTGAACATTATCAGGATGTACCCATACCTGGAGAGGTACCTCAGATGTACTTTGTCCATAACTTAGGGATCAGGTCCATAAGTTGAAGTGCCATGATTGTGGACATAAAGAATAGCCAGGGACATTAGATTGTAACCCTCATCTTCATATATTGTGCAGATCTACTAATCTGGTTCAGTCAACTTACGTCCAAATAGATGTACCCTTAAACCCTTTGAGATGTATTTTGCACTACAGAGGCTACTGTTTATGTGAAACTTTGATGTGCTCCTACAATTTATTTTTCCCAAAATCATTAAAGGTAATTCTATATAATATGAATCCTAGTTTGGATCCATTTGCCACTGTTCAAAAGCTCTTATACCAGGAGAGCTTGCTCTTTCAGTGGAGTGGTCTCTGTAGCAGAGTTTATTTCTTGAGCTATGAGTGTGCAGAGGCTTCTAAAGAGTAGGTCTGAAAGATGAAGCTGCTGAATGCTGCTGGGTCCCACCTACAGCAGCAAGCTAATATGTGATGTAAAAACAACTGCTCTTCCTTTGTATTCCACATATGTGTAAGTTGCACAGGTGCAGATTCTGCCATCAGGGGCTAATTCTCTCAGGATGGTATGAGCTCTATAATGTCAAACACCTTGACCAAATAGATGGCATTTCTGTTTGTGTAAATGCACTTGTAAGAAAGGGGATGATGTGCAATAAGCAGGTTTGCCTGCTTCACCAAGAGACTGCTTTCCTAACTAACACACTGATGAACAGCTTGGTTGGTTGCTGCTGGAAAGCTGCTGAATTTTTAGCCTTGAAGGTCTTGCATTTCTTTTCATGTTCCATTAACTGAGATTTCAGAGGGAGACGGCAACTAATGTCACAAATAAAAGAAAGAGATTTTTTTTCTGTTTGCCCAATAGTAGTTTTGTTTTTCTGTGGATTAGGAGAAATTTCCTAAGCACAAAAAACCAGTTTATGTGCTATGTTTAGACACAGGTTGTTTATATGACTGAAATCCTTTATGTAGCTCTTTTCTGATAGTTCAAATAATAGGATTTTGTAGCACTAAAAATAGGTATATTTTTAAAGGAGACGCTTTATCATAAGGATAAAAATTAAAGATTTTATCATAAATATAAGACTTTTTGATATACACCACACAAAGAATTAGTGTGCAAATTGCCTATTTGTTAATGTATTTCTTTGATAAATGTTAGCATGCAGCCATATAAGGGAAAGAATGCATAGGAAATAATTATACAGTTGATTTGAGGTGAAATCTAGATCTCATTCTTGATTGTGGTTTTTAAAGAGGAATGTATTTAATTCTTGGGGTTTTTTTAATTATTTTCCTTGTTTCAGCTGCTAGAAAATAAGTACTGAAATTAAAATCCGTATTTTGAAGTAGTAAATTTTCATAAATGCATATTAAAAAACCCACACCAAATGTATTCAGATAGGTTTTTTTTAGAAATTACTGTGTTTTTCAGGGCCTCTGATGTTTGTTTTGCCCATTTTTCCACATAAAATTTTATTATTATAAATAATGATGAACAATAAATAATTCTACTGGAGAAGAGGAAGCTCCAGGGAGATCTTAAAGCAGCCTTCCAGTGCCTAAAGGGGTTTACAAGGGCAGCTTTTTAGGAGAACATGTAGGGATAGGATATGTGGCAAGGGCATTAAACTTGAAGAGGGGAGATTGAGGTTAGGTATTGGGAAGAAATTCTTTGTTATGACAATGGTGAGATGCTCATCCAGGTTGTCCAGAGAAGTTCAAGGGCAGGTTGGATAGGACTTTGAGCAACCAGATCTAGTAGGAGGTGTCCCTGCCCATGCAGGGAGTGTGAAACCAGATGATTTCAAAGGTTCCTTCCAACCCAAATCATTCAATGATTCTGTAATTATGTATTTGTGTTACTTTAAAAGGGGCAATCTAAGAATAGCCAATAGCTGTGTTAAGTAGAGTGCAGATGTGTAGGAATCAACAACTGAAACTTCAGGACTAAAACTATTTTTATCAAGGTGGAGCTATGTTTCTTTTACTTGCTGTATTAAAGACTTACCTTGTTATTGAAGTTTAGTTAATTACCCAACAATACAACTGGTGGTTGTTAAGTGTGATCAAACTTAATTTGCTAGAGAGGTGTTCAGACATGTCCTTATTGTTTTACAGGGATAAAAAAGTTACTGCCATGTGAGGAAAGATAGTTTTATAAGATAATAAGAGCCAATATATTTTGCCAATGAGAAACTAGTGCAGACGGACAAGGAATTTATCTAATGGGTATGGGTACTTAAATTTCCCACATGTCCTTGGTCTTAGACCTTTTAGCAACAAAGTAAAATAACATTTTGATGTTTAAGCCCTAATTATTCACACAAAGCAAGTAAAACAGCCTGTTTTGTAACATGCAAAAGTGTATGTTTGGCTGTATTACTTATTTCTCTCCCTGTGTGGAAGTACATGTTAATTGTAGAATGACAGTAAGACTTCATTTACAGGCTGCATATGAAGTACTGTCTTCCAGATTAATAACCTAACACTAAACCCTTTAAACCTAATACCTGTAAAATTACTATTTTAACCATATTAAAACAAATGGATGCTTTTCATAATCTCATTAATTTAATCCCTCTTTATTAAAAAGTGAAAAAAATTATTTGCTTAAGTTTACAGAAAGAATCAATGGTGTTAGTATGTTGAAGTTGCATCCAAACTCTAAGACATTTCTAGAGTCAATGGTATTCAGTAACTCTTCTTTATAATAAGCCAGAGGTTAACATAAAACCAAAAAGTAAGGAGACTATGAGTAATTCCATTCCATCATCTGGGTCATTTCCTGCTGCAGCAAAACTCTAGAGCATTATGTGTGATTTAAATACATAGGGTTTTTTTCCAAGGAACTTGAATTATGCATGACCTTAAAATTAGGCGTATGTTTAAGTGCTTGGCCAGAAGTTAGGCTTCAGTTTTCCTGAAATTTAATTGTGAGCTATATTGCTTGCTCCATTGTAATGCTTGTTGCTTTCTCTCTGTAATGCTTGTTGTTCTTTCTTGTAAGAACAATCACTTATTTGTATATCTTGTTCAACAAATTTCAGTCTCACACAGAGTCCTATCTCTTATAGTGGTCAATAGCAGAGATGCCTTGGGAAAGACACTACATTACTGCTTTTTCTATCATAGCTTCACATTTAACAGTAATTTGATGGGCTTAAGCATTCCAAGTTGGAACTTTATTTTTTTTGTGGTTTTTTTTTTTTAACTTTTCCAAATCTGCTAAATATATTGTTTAATCAATCTGTGCTTTCCATATCCACAATATGCTCTATCCGTGAGTGGCATTATTTAAAAACAAATGTGTCTAGCAATTCCCTCCTTTGCATTCTACTTCTCACGTGAGCATTTCTCCTTGTTCTTCAATAGCAGACAACACTATAGGTTGAAGGAATAATATCCCAATCTTTCCAAATATATGCTTGGTTTCTATGGTTATCACAGATTTTATTGAATCTGAAGGCAGGATCTGCTTCTGCAAGGGATGGTTTTGTTATTTTTCCTTCCTACTTTTTCAAATTTAAGAGCTATGACTTAACGGTGTCAGTCTGAATATGATGGAAAGCTGATATAACAAAAATAAAAATATTTGTTCACATGTCAAAGACATGATCCAGCTCATCATATAGATGACGTGGAAGACATACTGTGGCAACAAACAGCCATGTGATGGATATTTGTGAGAGAAGAGTGAGGATAGATCAAGATGACCCATATAGCTTAAGTATAACACAAAGTTCAACCATCAGTCTGGTTAATGCCAACATCAGATTTTTAGAGAGCAATAACTTCTGTCCTCCTACATGCACATACATACATCCAGTATTACTAATTTATAGCAAGCAATATGACATTGCCATTTAGAGATGCCCAGTCTTTCATTTGGAATTCAGGTTTAGCCAAATTGCTTTATGCCATGATGCTCCTATGCTTGGGAGTCTTCAAATGATGGTGTTTCTATGAAGAAATTACCTTTTTGTTGAGGTCACCATTCAAGGTCTCTGGTATTGTCTTAGGTGAACATGTGGTGTTTTTTTTTTTTTAATTTCTTTTAAAAATATGTGTATGTATTTATATGCATATGTATATATACATTCACACATTTGACTCTTAAATTTGTTTCCAGATACATTCTTGAGATGTGTTTGGAGATTGTTTCCATATTCTATCTATTTCATGTGTCCACCTAGACATTATCCATTGCAGGCATTATCTGAATCAATATAATGTGTGGGTTTCTGGCTTCAGACTGTCTGGTTGCAGAGCACAATTTCAAAAATGGATTTTGCTGTACCCTATTCCAATTCTGTCCAGGTACCCGCTCTCTTCCCATCTGTAAAGGAGATGGTGTTAGTGAGGTCACTGGGTACTGAGACAATGTCCTTCAGGGTCAGTGGTTTAATAACCCTCTGGTCTTGAGCCAAATACAGTAAAGCAAAGCTGAGCTCTGTCCAATTAGCTGTTAACTTAGATGGGCATGTTTGTTTATATACATATATATGCAAATGTTTTCAAAATTACTTTATGTTCCTACCCAAATTCCATCAATATTTATCATGACTAATTGGTGTCACTTTCCATTTCCTTGCTCCTATTAATGTGGAATTAAGAAATTAACACTGACTCCACGGGTAGTGATATGTACTAACGTGTCTCATAAGTATTCATATGTTCTCCCAATAAATTTTTCATCTTCCTTCAGATCTGCAGATGTGAATAAAATATGCACATCCACATTAAGAATTCACTGTGATATGTCTCTCATAGGCTGATTAAGCTGTGCATTTAATTTAGGCTTGGAAATGTCTACTGCACTTTGGAATGGCAATGTTGTCTGTACAGCACACAACACCAATCGTAACCAACACTGCTGCTTGAACTATAGAACTATAGAAAAGCAAATGTGGCAAGCTGGCCTAAAAGGGGAACTGGAGCCAACAAAGCCTTTTTTCTCATGGAGAATTGGTGCTTTCTGAGTTTGGCCAGACATTTCTGTGTTTGACAAGCCATGTCTGCAGTGGCTTGCAGTGAGTGATTTGATGACTAGAAGAGTGTTTCAACCACGAAAATGAAACTTGTCCTGAAGACAGTACTTTTCTTCAAAGATCATATTACATACCCATACCTTCCAATCACCAGCTTTCCTTGTAATTAAATAAGTAATATATTAATCTCTTGAACAGAAATAAAAGGCTAGTCACAAGCAAAGCTTTTCTTTTAAAAGGGAAAAAGTGAAATATTTCCTTTATTCTGTGGGACTTTTTACTGTATATAAAAATTGCTCTAATATTTTGGCACTTGGTAGTGTTCTGCTACTTAAGGACAAAAGGTGTTTTCCTCACAAGAATTTACTCTGTGGGATACTGTTCTAAGGTTCTACATCCATGAGCGTGTCTTTTTTAAAAAAATACTGTTGAGTGGTTTTACAAGAGTTATTAGGAATAATTAGTTTCTTAAGATTTTCTGGGGAAAATTTAAATGTGTAGAATGTGAAATATTGTTGGATGCAGCACTAATGAGTTTTAGAATTGAGTTTTAGATTGTATCGTGAGATACAATGGTATCAGTCATTGCTACCCTGATTGTAGTGTAGTCTATGGTCAGAAAGTGAAATATTTTTCATAAAAGTTTACTGTAAAATTGTTGACTGTATAGTTTTTGGTATTGTCAGAACTTATAGTTTCATGAACCATCTGTGTTTTTTCATGTAAAACAGATGCATTCTGATTAGTGGAAATTTATATACATTGCCACTCTCTTTCTCCTGCTGCCTCCCCTTCCAAAAAGGCTCAGATCTTAGCTGATGATATTTAATATTAAGAATTTATTGTAATAATAATTTTGTAATACATATCCAATAGAGATATGAAAATATTTTCTAATTAATTTCTCAAAAATGAAAACTATTGTTATACAGATAACCTTAGTGAAAAAGAACTGCAAGGTAAGTCTTAAATATTATAAAAACCATTGTCCTTCCCGAATACAAAATAGAAACAGCAGAAGGGAAACACTGAATTTATGTATCAAAAAACAGTGTACAGGAGACCTGTAGAGCACAAAACTACTATATAGCAGAATACAGAATTTTGGTAGTACGAGGTAATACTTCAGTAAATATTACAGTAAATTTGCAGCATATAAACTTTTCCCAGAATTTTTTCTTGTGTGATTTTTTTCTGTTCCAAGACACAAAATAGAAAATAAGTTAATGAACTATTTTTGCAGATATGTCAAGATGCACGAAGGCACATTTCTTCAATAGTGTTGTCCAGTCTTTCACACATACCTTTATCAATGTTGGAAGGTTCTCCGTTGCTTCAGACAGAAAATACAATTTTACAATGTACTGCAAAACTGAAATTCAAGTGATACTCCACCAAGTTCACCATTTGTAAGCAACACTTCAAAGTTACATGCTGCATGTATAATTTTGATATGAAAAGTGAGATAGTGTTATATTTTCAAATGCTTCAAGTTCCACCAATTTTGGTCATCAGGTTAGGAAAAGACCAAGTGAATTTTAAAGTGAAATTCAGGTGGGATTCTGGTGTATGTTAATTGTTAAACGCATTTGTTATTACTTTGCTAACCTGGAATAATAAAGTAGTACTTGTAGGAATTAAAAAAAAAGAGGGAACATCTGAGCAGTTATACTGATGGATGGAAGCCACTAACTGAAAGAGGATTTTCCAGCTTTAGTAACAGGCATTCAGCTGTATGTGCAGAAGGTTTGGGCATCTAAAGTCCCAATATATAATAGCAGGCATAAAAGTTACTATACTTATATTTACCTTTTTTAATTTTTTTTTTTTTTCTGGTATCTTTGGTAGAAAATTTTAGAAAAATGTTGGAAGGAGTCTCAAATGATTCATGGTCATCTACAGACATGGCTTTGGTTGAATTGTAAAGATGCCACTGTGTCCAGAAAGTCTCTGACATGTTTGATTCGTAGGGAAAGAAATCACATGGGTTTTTTCAGTACTTTTTGCTGGTATTTACATGACCACCAAGGAAAGTGCCTCTGAGGTTGAAATCATAGAATAGAATTGGCTGGGTTGGAAGGGACCTCTGAGATCATCAAGTCCAACCCATACTTTTTGTTAAAAGTATCGTTAAAAATCTGCTAAAAGCAGAACATCACTCATGATTAATATTTTCTAGGTATTTGTTAAGCATAATAAAGTACATTTTAAAACAAAGTGCTTCAACTCAAGGTATTTTTTTACCTTGAAAACTTTAAATTATGGATTCATTCTCTAGGGTTTTCTTTGCAACTCTTAATGCAGTGTATTCTTGTAACAGAATTTAAAGCCTGCTTGTACAGGCACTTGATCTCATTCACTGTTACCAGAGTAATATAAAATTCTGAATTCAGTATTTGGCAGGCATACAAAGGAGGAATTGACCGTGAAATACTTTGTGTACAAGTATGATTATCATGGATCTTTATTTTTTAGTTTGTTGGGTTGTTTTTGTTCCTCTCTGGGTTGTAACCAGTGTCTGCTTGAATGAAAGACGGTAATCACTTGAAAATGATGTAGATGTTAGAGCTATACCTTCCAGCATCTTGTATCCACAAAGTACTTAGAGTTTCTAGTTCTCACTGTGAAATTAAAGTGCTTGTTTGAAATTGAACAGATGGCATATGGTTTGCATAAACTTTGATATGAGTGTTTTAATGATTGTCAATTCATAATTGTGTTATTAAAGATCAAGCTAAGTATGCCCCAGGTTTTCAGTAAAAAAAAGTCCTTTAAGCGATTGTTTAGAACATTATAAACCATCTTAGGCTGAGGTTGGCTTTGTTCATTTTGAGGTTTTGGGTATTTTTTTCCTGAGTCTGAAGAGCAGATTTTGCAATACTCTTGAGGAAAAGAGACATTTATGTCATACCAGTTAATTTTCAGTTTGCAAATATTAATCCAGCACTGTCTACTGGTTCCAGTCTCTACTACTGCATGTAGTTGAAAGCAGGAGATTCTGTGCTTGCTTTCATTCTTCACTAGATCCTATATAGTTTTTATCACAACCATGTCAGAGTAGTAATCAGCTTTCAAGCAGCATGGCTTTCTCAATTCCATGATGCTTTGATGAAATTGCCAACAGCAACCATGCAAGATTGAATATGGCCAGGAAGCAGGATGGTGATTAAAATTAATTTAGAGAAATAAAAATGGTATCTGTTTATTAACATTTATTTTGGAGATTTCTGTGAGTTTCTGCATGTTAAAGTTGGAGTTTCCCATGATTCTTGCAGTATTATTTTTTTTTCTCTTAGTTGAAGCAAATTCTAATAGAGAGATTTTGTTGATGTAGTAGTGATTTCTCAATTTCCAGTAAGGGAAGCTGAACTAGTCCCAAAAGAATGAATCTACATGAATTTCCTATTGCTGCCTGTCACCATACAAGTCCTGTGCTAGGAAAAAATAACTGGAGGCTCCAGTGCACCCTGCGGTGGAGTTGCATCCATTACAGCCATCCCTAAGCTGGAATCTCTTTGCCTATGACATGCCTCATCACCAGAAAGCTGCAGTAAGCCTGAAGATAGCATCTTTTCTTGTGCTGATGTTATCTGGGCATTTGGGCTCCTGCAGAAAATCCTTGAAGTCAGTTATAACTGAGAAAATATTTAAGGAACTACCCAGACCATTTAGAAATCAGTGAAAATCAGTTTTTTACTTCACTGGAGGCATGTTGTCATTGTCAGGAAGTGTCATCAATGTGACTTTCTAGTTGGAGCATATGCCTTATGTGTCATTTGTTTATAAACTATAGTCTCTATAGCTTGCACTTTTTAAAAGAATAACTGACTGCTGATTAACATAGCAGTGAACTAGTTACCTGCCTAGTTCTGTCTGGGTACTATGCCAACGTTTTTGGCATATGACAATATTCTAGCTGACTTTGTTACTTTACAGATGGGTAACGTGAAGTTTCAACCTAATTTTAACATTTTCTGCATCTGATATATAGCCATACCTTACTTTTTGCTTCTTTATTAATCTCTCAGGAGTTCTAAAAGGCATCATTACAAATAATTAATAGAGTGTCATTTTTTTTCTCCTTTTATACATTACCATTGTCAAGATACCATTGCTGGAGGGGACTTTGTTGCAAGACTACTTCATAGCTAGAAAATGCTTGAGTTTGGGTTTTTTGTTTTATCTCGATCATTTAACTCCATCCACCATATTTGTTTTGGCAAAATATCTGCAAAAAATGGTGCATTATGACAAAATCGTTAATGACTTCTAATTCTCACTTTCTTAGAAGTAGAGAAATCCATTACACAGAATGAAGGACAAAATACAGGAGTAATCTAATAACACACTGGACCAGAAGGCTTTGAATGTATTCAACAAAGGCTAAAACTGGTTGTTCATTTATTCTCTAGAGTACCCAGGTTTGACTCAGTTCTAGTGTTCTTTACAGATAAAAAAGCCTGGATGATAGTGTGCTCTGAGTAAAATCTAAGGAAGATCGTAGCCAATTTGTAACTGCATTTAGTTTAGTAACATGAAATATCAGTTATTCCCTAAGGTATTGTGTAGCTGTAGATCATAAACTTTTAGCTTGAATTAAACATCACAGCTGGTTGCCTTAATTTGATGCATTATAGCACAAATGTTTCAACAGCTTGACTAAAATGAACCATACTGCAAATTCAAAAGAAGAGCGAAGGTCAATGCACATGGTGCCTAGTGATTTGCTAATTTCCTTTATTTGGATATATTAAATACATTCTGTGGAATTTAGCTTAGAGAAATGGAATTTGGCAGGGTAGAACAGATTAGCAAAGGTTGTTCAATCAGTTTCACTTAAAAATAATATAGTATAATAAGGAAGTCCAAAATAGTATGGTTGTCTCAAATTTTCAGAAGAAAATTAAAACCAGAACAGAACATCTTCTGAAGAGCTAGATATTCTGGATTCTTTCATACATGTTTATATAGAAATATCTATTTCGTATAATTCATAAGGCTGATTTCTAATCTATCTCATTCAGCTTTTGCTTTTTAAGAATATAGTCAGTATGGCTACTATCTCATCCACATTTAAGAGATTTTGTAGTTGAGGAGGAGATTTAGAGGCATCTAGAGCTACCCAATTTGGAGCTGTGTTTCTGGTTGACCATGAAAATTCATCATTCTGTGTGCAAAAAGGACTGGAATGCAAAGCAGCTCCCACTGCTCCCTGTCTGCTTGAGTGAATCTAGTGTTGAGAATTCATATCTGTGTAATAAACATTTAATAGCAAACACATCAAATTAAGGTAGTCTGGGCAGTCTTCAAAATATGTTATATTTAATAATGAGTATTGGGATTCTCTGTAGATGTTGTTTTCAATATGCACCCAAAATCTGTAAAACTGTTAATTTATCTGTAACTGTACTTGGAGTACTTACCTCCATACGAAGCTGAAGAACACAGTCCATCAGTTTTCACTCACTTAAGCAGTAGGTAATTCTAACTTTTATGTGCTTTAGGAGTTTGAGCTGGTTCATACCAAAGATGATATGTCCTTTGAGGCTTAAACCCTATGGAACCTTTTTCAGATGAAGAAATAATGGAAGAAATCTGTTAGTTTCGTCTGTAATTTTTTTCATTTGGCTACCACCTTGCCTATCTGAGACGTGGGCTTACCCTAGTGTTATTTCTCACAGGAAATATGTTCTTGTACATTTCTATGAATTTCAGATTTTTGAAAATCCTGTTAAGTTACTCTATGTCTTTCACCAAATATCAAGGTTTTAAGCCTTTCTCTTCGTATGGTCTTCTGATTCTAATTGTCAGTGTTCTTGCATCTGTGGTACCTGTATTGATCTACTGAAATATCTCAGTTCATGCAGCAACTTTTTGTTACTTTAATAAAGTGCTTTATTCTTTGTTAAAGCAAGGTCCTTACAAGTACTGTTACTGATAGATTTACTGCAGTTTGCAGATAGTGTTCTTTGTATCTTTATGTATTCAGTTAACAAGCAATTACTGTATCTCCTTCATTATTATCTTCCATGGTTTGCTGAATTTCCAGATACTTATTTCAATCATTTCTTAAAGCTTTTTTCCTCTAATGTTAAAATGGCTTTTTTTCTTTGCTACTCTGTACTTGATTTCTGCTTGCCCATTTCTTTACTCTTGCAAAACCAAGTATGGTTTTTCTTTTTCCACAGATATACTTGTTTAATACTTGTTTGGTATTAGGAATATGTCCTTAAATTGCTTTTTCATCTGTATGAAAGTTAAGATATCTATTTTTCTTTTACACCAGAAACTGGTAATGATGTAGCGATTTGATAATGTTTGTATCCACCTCCAGTATCAAATGTTGTGCAAATTCAGTATTGAATTGACTTAAAAGTTTGATTGGCTTTGTAGATTCAAGACTCATTGCCATAATATGAAGCTAGTGACCTGCATTAAAACATCTTCTTTCTAGTTCTTTCCGCCATTTTAATAATAAGGAAATAAACTGAAAGTTGCTGTGTTAGTAAGAAATGAAAGGCACATTCATTAACTTAAGAAGATAATTGATTGATTTAAATATATAAACGTTTCTTACCTGTGATAGTATCTACTAAGTATTGCCATAAACAGTCACTGGAATTAATTTGTTCACAAAGCACTTGTTCTCCAATCTCCAGAATATGGTTTTCAGAATATCTTTAAAAATATCCTTAGTTTCCTGCAACTTAATTCCTTGTATTTATGTTTATTTTTCGAATACCTCTATTTCTGTGCTAATGCTTGATTTAATTTAGTTTTACTGGACAAGTTGACAGCAACAATTGTTGCTCATTGTCTTTTGAAAAATTAATTCTTGTTGTGCTGTGAATATGTAAATGTTTTAATCTGGTGCTATGGAAAATAATGTACTAAACTCTTTTAGTTTAAGGTGTGAATTTGTTATACAGCCAAGTTTTGAAGACTAAGTGTTTTTTTTTCCCAATTTTTTTCTCTCTTCAACTTGGTCATTACCTGAGAAATTGTGTAAGCCTTCAAATACAATTGGTATGTGGAAGTCTGATGGAAATTAATACAAGTCATTAGGTGCATCCAGCACTTGAAAAATGGGTTTGTTGACTTAATAACTTAAGTGATAACTCCATTCTATTAAAAATGAAAGTGCCATAGAAAACAAACCTAAAAAAAGTCCTCTCAAACCCAAACCAGCATAAGGGTTTTATCTCTTAAATAAAATGCTTTGGAAATCTTGGTGTAGGTGTGGATGGTTTGGAAAAACAGTGCCACACATCCTAATCAAGGAGAAGAATTTAGCTGACAACAATTCCTAAAATTAATTTAAATTTTATAAAAACCTTTGCTGATCATAGGAAGACATGATTGAGAAGTCTGTTCTCAGTAAAAGGTTTAGCTGATCACCAAAAGTTTTTTTTTATTTAGAAGAAGTTGTTTTATTTTATTTAGAAGCACTAACATTATGTAGTCTTTGAACTGCAAACTAGTCCATCAACCAGATATATGAATTTCAATTTGATATAATCACGTTACAGTGAAGAGAGCCTCAAGAAGCACTGTCCCAAGGGATATGTAACAGCTGTTTCTGAAAGAAAAATCAGAAAGTACACTGTTATCACTTAGTTCTGTCATGTGTTTTCAATAAGCCAGCTATTACTGTGATAAGTGAAAAATTCAAATTTCCTCTTTTATGGAATAGAGTTAAACAGAAGCACCTAAATATTGCTTATGTGACTGAATTAGAGAAATATAATTCCAAAATCTTGAAGGAAAATTAAGGCTGCAAAATAAAGCACTTCTGTGCAAAGTACTTGAGTGAAAACTGTTGAAATTTCTGCTGATGTTCTTGATTGCAGTGATAAAATTTTTAGTTACAGGAGGCACCTTCCTGCCTCACTTCCCTCCAAATGAGGGAGAAATTGATCTTCTGATGAGAGTTTATTGCTTTTAATGTAGATGTTGCTTGTTATGTGCTTAAGATTTTGTTTCCCCTTTTCAGCCAAACACAAAGTTTATTTCTTTGTATGTCCTGAGTATGTCTCAGCCTTGGAAATTTTCACCTTGCTGCCAAAAGTTGTAGCTGAAGGATGGAATCAATCAAAAAGTTGTGTTTTAACTGGACTAATTTTTGATAGCACATTAAACACTTTTTTAGAAAAGTCCCAAGACAAAATATCTGGTAAGAAAAACAAATTGAACTTCAGCAAAACTGTTGTTGAGGGAAAAGTATCCATTTTGAGAATACAGCAAAGGTTTCTCAGCCTTTTCTGAGGTTGTTGCTGTTAAGGGATAAGTAAGAGGGAAATATGTTTATAGGGTGGTCTTGAATTATAAAACAAATCCTGCATTTAGAAAGCAGTGATCTCTATAATACTAAAAATTATATATAGAGAGAATATACATATATACACTGACAACTTATTACAGTGTAAAAGTGTAAGCTACTACAGTGTAGCAGAACTTTATATTGCATGTCACCTTAGGTACCTGATTCACCAAAATATTTCATGTGATCTAATGTCTGGCCATACTTGATTTCCCACAAGCCAAAACATTTTAAGGAGCATATTGCTACCACCACATCAGTATCATGTCATTTCAGAGTAGATTACAAGCTCCAGACAACTAATCTTGTGACATCCTGAACTGCATAAATATTTTTACATAATATATATATATATATATATTTATGTAATATATTTGTTCCAGAATTTCCACAAATCTTTTTAATTTGGTATTGTGGTGAAGTATTCTGTCATTTGTGCTTGTGTTTGAAACATGATGTGCTCATGGTTCACATTTGCAAAAGAAGTCTAAGCATGTTTTTGAAGGTTCCTTTTTGGACAGGGAATGAAGTGATAAACTGTATATGCTAGCCTGGCAGATTGTAACAATACAGTACACTTGGGGAAATTAGAATTATTGTTCTTTGCAGAGTAGCATCCTGATATTACCACTCAGTAACCACAGGGAACAGAAATTCAGAGATGGATAAAGAAACCATCTGTGTAAAGCAGTGAGTCGAAACACCAGAGCAGACACAACAGTGGGGAGTATATGAACTATGTGACCTGTACTGCAAGGCAATTTGATAAGAATCATTGGTATAGAACACTGCATTTCTGGTGGCTACTTTCTTGAACTGCAAAATGGATGACCATAAAAGAAAAAAGGGTGCATGGGAGAAGCATGATACATACAGCACAACTCCTTCTCTCCCTTTTAATTTTGCATCTCTCATTATGTCCAATGCAAAAATATTCCTGCAAGAGGTAGCATCAAAGTCAATTCCATGTGGAATCTACATTTTTTTTTTCTGAGACTATTACTGTAAACATGTATTAAATTTGAAATCTTTGGGCTTTTCCTAGAGCAAAAGAGATACTTAGACTCTAGCAGGTGTAACTTTAGTAGCTGAGAGCTGTAGTACCGATGTTATATTCATATAAGAGCCTTCAGTATTTCTTTGGACCAGTGCGATGAAATTTTCCAGAATCCTGTCCACTGGCAGTAAAGGCACAGTGCAGTGATATACTTTTGTCCTGCTTATATATTGTAATTTTTCTTTCATTTGTCCAGGGGCACTTCAGCTGCATAGTGCATCTCCTGCACAGTAACTTAGTGTGGTGGGTTGACCCTGGCTGGACACCAGGTGCCCATCAAAGCCAGTCTTTCACTCCCTTCTCAACTGGGTTTAGATAAGGATGGGGAAAGATCACTCAGTCACTACTGTCACGGGCAAACCAGACTTGACTTGGGGAAATCAGTTCAGTTTATTACAAATCAAATCAGAGTAGCATAATGAGAAATAAAATTGTAAAACACCTTTGCCTCACCCATCCCTTCTTCCTGGACTCAACTTCACTCCCAATTTTATCTTGTCCCTTCCAGTGGTGCAGAGGGACAGGGAATGGGGGTTACAGTCATATCTGCTACTCCATCCTCCTCAGGGACAGGGCTCCTCAGACTTCCCCTGCTCCAGCATGGTATCCCTCCCACAGGAGGCAGTCCTACATGAACTTCTCCAATGTGAGTTCTTCCCATGGGCTGCACTTCTTTGCAAGCTATTCCAGCATGGGTCCCTTCTATGGGATGCAGCCCTTCAGGAGCAGGCTGCTCCCATAGGGTCACAAGTCCTGTCAGCAAATCTGTTCCAGTGTGGATTCCTCTCTTCATTGGTCCCCAGTTCCTGCCAGGAGCCTGCTCTAGCATGGGCTTCCCATGGGGTCACAGCCTTCCCTGGGCAACTACCAGCTCTGGCATGGATTCTTCCAGAGGCTGGAAGTGGGTATCTGATGGACAGCCTGCCTCACCAGGGTCTTCACAATGGGCTGCAGCAGAATCCCTGCCTGGACATCTGGGGCACCTCCTCCCTTTCTTTCTTCACTGCCCTTGGTGTCTGTAGAGTTGTTCATCATGTTTTCTCACTCAACTCTTCAGCTGCAATTGCACACTTTTTTTTTCTTTTTTTTTCCCTTTCTTAATTATGTTATTGTAGAGACACTATGCTAGTGTTGCTGAGCCCACTAGTGAGTCCACCTTGGAGCTGACTGTTCTCTAGATGATTTTGTGGAGTCTCAGCTACAGAAACAGACCTAGCTGCAGCTTCACTCTTGGTTGCTGTGTACTTGTCTAGAGTTCAGACAGTGGGAGAAAGAAACATCATATGTGAGACACTGGTTGCAAGATGAAGCAGAAAGTGAGGAGCATCATGCCACCCTCTAAAGGATTGCTGGCCTTGATTTAAAAGTGTAGATGTGTGTTTAGGATACAGTACAAAACAAATGTATGCACTTTGTAAATTATCCTGCTATGGAGAAAGCAGGTGCTCCCTTTGATACGGGGAAAGAAAAGAAAGAAAGGAAAAAACAAGGCTAACAAAGATCATGTATTTATATTCTCATCTATTGGGATATTCTAAGGCTATAGCAGTTTCAGTTCAAAGATAACTTTTGCAGTGAATTGAGTTCCTTTTTTTGTCTTCCTTGTGACACCTTCACTTCTTCATTATGAACTCTGAAACGAGTGCCAGCCAGTTGTTGTGACTCCCCCAGAAACTGAAGTTTTGTAATGAGGAGAGGCCTTGGATTTAAGCATTGTGTTTATTGGAACCTAAAATCTAAAGGAAAGAACAGAGCAAGAATAACGGTGATAATTTGTCTTTCTGTACCAGTAAAAGAAACAACTGGAAAATGGTACAAGTAAGGAAGGGAGGAACAGGTCTGCTAGGAGGAAATATGAATAGTAATAAATTAATGCAGGAGATGTCCATCTCCAGTCCAGGGCAGATGAAAAGAAACAAGAAGAGATGAACCCAGCTGAATAGAAATGAGAATTTTGTGTCAGAAATTTAGCTTTTTAGTGTATGTATCATCATTCTTAACTAATCTAAAGAGGTTGCATGTGCAGGTTTTTGTTATTTTTAATTTTTTTTCCATTTTTAAGTTTCTGATTCATATCGGTCGAATAGACTGTAGAGTTGGGTTACTAACTAAGGCAAGGATTACACACAGTGCTCCAGCTTAAGCAAGCAGTGCTTCAGTGGTACCACCTGAACCTCTGCAAACCAGCTGGCCACATTCTGAATGTAGTGTTCTTATAATCCCAAATTTGATATCCACTGACAAACTAATCTCTTCATGTTGTCCACTACTCTGTGTGTTGTGAGTGCTTTGACTAGATCTTTGCATGCAATTTCTTTCTAGTTAAATGTCTTCTGGAGTGACTGCTGTCAGAATGAGTAAACAGACAACTAATGGAACATTGTAGTCTGAGCAGCAGGTAAAAATTTGTAGATCAATAGGGCTGTGCTGAATATACAGGATCAGATGCTATGGAAGATCCTTGTGCCCCAGGAGAAAAAGCTAAGACTAAGACAGAAATTAAGTGCCCTCAGAACACAACAAATGAGAAAAATTCAACCATTTGTGATGTCTCCCAGAGGCCCTGTGGTAGAACTGGAGACTTAGACTGCTAAAAACAATTGTCTTTCACAGGTTTGGTGCAGTTTTGACACCTAAAAATAGCCGCTGGTTTTTTTTCACTTCTGTTTGTGTGCAAATTCTTATAGGGAAAGCAAATGATGTCTCTGTAAGTGATGCTAGAAAATTCAGCTTGTACACATTAAACAGCATCTCTTCCTAAAAATGTTGATCACTGCATCACTTTTCAAGAATTTTGCTACTCTTTTGACATAGAGTGATGCTTGAGAATAACACATCAATTTTGTCTGCAGTATTTCTTGAACATATAGATAGGATAACATGAAAGCTTAACATGACCTGCTTGAGAAATTCCATGAAACTCATTAAAAACTCTGCTATTTTTCCATAAAATACAAGATGCATTTGATAATATCTATAGTTTGAAATTATGTTAGTTGAAGTAATGCTGTTTTAATTTTTGCCTCTGTATTTCATGTGACAGTCTACTGTAAATTTTGAATTAAATTCAGAGAAATGAGGCAATTTGTTGCCATGAATTGAATAGCATCCCATAAATACTCAAGATAAGAAAACTGGAAAACATCCTATGATTAACAAATATCATAGAATCACAGAATAGTAGGAATTGGAAAGGATCTCTGGAAGTCATCAATTCCAACCCCCTTTCCAAAGCAAGATCACCTAGAGCAGGTCATAGAGAAATGCATCCAAATGGGTCATGAGAGTCTCTAGAGAAGGAGACTCCACAGCCTCTTTGTGCAACCTGTCCCGATGCTCCATCACCCTTTTTTATCTCATGTTGAGGTGGAGCTTTCTGTCTTTGTGTTCCAGTGTGTGTCTATTGCCCCTTTTCCTATCACAGGGTACCACTGAAAAGGGAACAGCCTCTTCTTGACCCCCACCCTTCAGATATACACCTGACTTTGAGAGCTTGGTGATGTTCTGAGTTACTGATCTGTTGAGTCGGGCTGAGTTTCAAGAAAATATACAGGAAACTGGGAAACAAGTGGATTGATGTCCTGATTAGAAAATGAAAATAATAAGTTTAGTGATATGTAAGTTCTGCAAAATCCATTTGATGGACAGATTTTCTTAAAGATCATATTTTTACTTTATTTGTTAGATCATTAGTGACAGAAATGGGCTTTTTGCACACATTGCACTTGATTTTAGGTGGTATTTGTGTTACATTGAATATTAAATCCACAAATATCTTGTTACACTAGTCACTGCAGGAGGTTTCTGAAGAAAATGGAAACCTGAACCAAGGGGAAATAGTATGGGGAAGCACAGGTTGTTACCCTACCTCAAGGTCTGACAAATTCTAAATAGCTTTTGGATGTACCTCTAAAGGGTTTAGTAGTCTCTTTCCACTTGTGTGTTAATAAAACACCTGTCTATTTTAGAATGGTTTATAACCTTGGTTCAGTTTAAAAATTTGAAAATTGATTGAAAGCTCCCGTATGGCTCCGTATGCAAATGAATGCAGAGGGTTATAGGTTAAAATAAGTTGGGGTCTTTTAGATTAAATAAGTGTTGTTGTATTGTAAAATGCTAACCAGTACATAGTCCCTGGATAATGTTGTGTGATTGCTAAATATTTATAACGCAAGATCAAACCATTCAGTGAACTATTTTACAGAAGCACAGACTGTTTTGGGTTGGAAGGGATCTGTAGAGATCATTAAGTCCAACTCCCCCTGCCAAATCAGGATTGTAGCAATAGCAGTTTTGGCACAAAACAAATTTATTAACGTGGCTTCGTTGTGCATTGCTAAAATCACATGTGGGCTCTAACACTGACAGTACCTTTCACTGGGTGTAGCCTATTGATTTTGGTTACTAAGGTATGGTCTTTTCCCATCCCATCTAAAAACCCACCACCTAGTCATATAAACTATACCCTTATTAGTCTTTGTTTATGGTAATATTAATTTTTTTTTCCTATGTCTTTGAGTATTTCTGATTTAAAGTCTGGATTCTGGATCTTTAGGTTATATTTGCATTAAAATATATATATATAGATAAGAATTACTTCTCAAAGTTGGTAACTCTATGCAGCCTACTTTGCTAATTCCCAGTTTACTGTTAGACCACGTGGCAAACATTACTGAAATGTAATCAAAGAGATTACTGTTTTCTTTGAGCTTTCATTACTTGGCTAGAAAGTTCTTTTCAGGATGTGCCATTTGGTAGCTTTTAGGGATTTTTGCCTAGCTCCCAGTACTATAAGCTTAACTGAAGATGGAGGAAAAACCTACACAATGTATCTTTTCCATATTAAGAAAGGAAAAAGTAGTGGATTTGGTTTAGGCTTTAGAATATGAAATTAGAAAAACTTACTGGGCTAGTGCAAGGGTTTATCCAGCACATCATCTGTCTGTCTCCAGTGGTAGCTGCAAGAAGCCACACACAGAAAAGCTGGAATTTGAAAGCATGTGATATTTTTCTCACTGCTCTCCCAGTCCATCACTGCCACTTAAGGAAGCTTCTGAATTGCTTGTTACTTACTTATTTGTCAATTCCCAAAGGATCGTTGCTGCTCATTTGTCCAATCTATTTTTACAGCGTTTGTAGTTTTATACCTCAGCTTCAGACATTTGTTGTATCCTTTTTAAATGCCTAGTTTTAAGGTGCTATTATTTTAAAGCTGTCTTTACTAGTTTGTGCTTACAGACAGCATTCAGCCCTTCTGCATCTTCACAAGGTACTATAGCTTGAAGCGTGTGTTGAGAAATTAGCATCTTCCTAGCTACTGATGGCTTATCTAATAGCAGACTTTACAAAGAAATAATTTTTTTTTTTTTTTAAATAACATACATTATGAGCTGAGACAACATGGTGGCAGCATTAAAGACATGTAAGAATTTTAATAAAATAATTTTATCAACAACAGTGTACCAACAGGCTGATAATAAAGAGAGTTTATCTGGTAGGTTAAATTTATGTTATTGTGTAAACCAACTATTAATGTTTCTTGTGTGCCATAGGTTCCCCTTCATCTCTTTTTCACTTGTTTTCTGAGGCAAAATTAGAATTTATTCCTCTTCTGTCTGAAGAACTCTGCACGATAGTATCAGGGTTTCTCTTCAGGATTGTATAATGTAATTCCTGTGCTGTTATGAATGTATCGTAGTATTAGTTGTTATTTTTCCTCTTCAAACAATTTGGTGTTACAGCTTCTTAAGGTCATGATTGTAAGTCATCTTTTTGCTTCTATTATAGCAATAATCTGAGGACCGTAGCAATGTGTTTTGCTTATATATGTCAGTGGGGAAAAGAGATCTAGTCAGCATTTCCTTAAATAATGAGAAATTGTATTTCTTTAAGGGAGGAAAAAACGCCAGATTTGATGGGTGGGCTGCTCAGTGGATGAGGAATTGGTAGGATGGTTGCATGGTAGGATGGTAGTGGTCAACAGCTTGATAACTATCACTGACACATGGTATCCTCAGGGGTCCATACTGGACCAGTGCTGTTTAATATCTTTAATATCTTTAATATCTTCCTCATTGACACAGACAGTGGTACTGGGTGCACACCAAGCTGACTGGTAAGGCTGAAATGCCTGAGGGGCAGGATGCCATCCAGAGAGACCTGGACAAGCTGAGAAGTGGGCCCAAATGAACCTCGTAAGCTTCAACAAGGCCAGGTTCAAGATCCTGCACATGGGTCGGGGCAGTCCCTGGTATCAGTTCAGACTGGGGGATGAAGGGATTGAGAGCAGTCCTGAAGAGAAAGATTTGGGGGTGATGGTGAATGACAAACTGGACATGAGCTGGCAACAGGTGCTTCTAGCCCAGAAAGCAAACCATATGCTGGGCTGCATCAAAAGAAGTGGCCAGCAGATCAGGGGAGGTGGTTTTCCCCCTCTACTCCACTCTCTTGAGACTCCATCTGGAGTACTGTGTCTGGTTCTCATAAAAGACATGGACACATTGGAGTGGGTCCAACAGATGGCCACAAACATGGTCAGAGGGCTGGGGCACCTCCCCTGTGAAGAAAGGCTGAGAGAACTGGGGTTGATGAGCCTAGAAAAGAAAAGGCTCCAGGAAGACCTTAATGCAGCCTTTCAGAACTGATGGGCATTCAGTGGTAGGACCAGGGGTAATTTTTAACTAAAAGGGTAGATTTGGACTATATATAGGGAAGAAATTTTTTACAATGAGGGTGATGAAAGACTGAAGCTGATTGCCCAGAAAATTAGTAGATGCTGCATCCCTATAAACACTCAGTGTTAGGCTGGAAGGGACTCTGAGGAACCTGATGTAATTGAAGATGTCCCTGCTCACTGCAGGAGGGTTGGACTTGTTGGCATTTAAAGGTCAGTTCCAACCTAAACTATTCTGTGAATCAATGAATATGCAGATTTAATAGGCTGCATAGGAGCATAGGCAAAAGCAAGTCACATAGTTGTCCTGTTCTGGTAGTGCTAAACCCATACTATGGCTCTATCCAAAATATGTGCAAAATGTACAAAGAATTTCTTAAATAATTGGCATAATGTCACAGGGGGAACAACTCATTGAGTGGCAGCTGGGGGTTGTTTTCTGTATTGTTATGTATATTTACAGTAATACGAGAATCGTATGCTGTTATTGGTAAATAAAACTGCAGCTTTATTTTTCACAAAGATTGGTAAATGTTTTTGTTGACTTCCATGGTGGCAGAAATTGTTTGTTTTATATTATTTTTTTTTTTCCCGTTCATTTGACCAACAAATGATCCAAGTCTGCCCCATGCAGTTGTTGCTGGGACAACTTGAAAATGACCTTTTCCTTGTGTTTGTACTATACGCTTCTATTGCCACAATCATGAAATCAGGACAGCAATCTGTAAAATTGTCGTAAACACTTAGCTATGTGAAGTTTAATTAATGCCAGAAGCCTTCAATAAACATCATTTGCAATTTGGAATGTGCCGAGTTAATGATTCCTGCACTCTGCCTAATGCACGTGCTGTTAAATCTGTGTGCCAAGTGCCTGGCGCTGACATTAATCACATCCCACCAGTGTCCCCGGGTGCACAGAGGGAAAGGAAACTGCAAACCAACAGAAACATTTGACACACAATGCACTTAAACATCTCCACTCAGAGGCCTGAAGGCCAAAGTGTAATGTTTGTATTTCTCATGGTAGGAAAGAAAAACATAAGGAAAAGGTGCCTTTGATACTTTGGAAATTTAGTAAAATAACTTCCCTAAGTAAAACTTAATATTACATGTACTGCAGGATGAGCTGTTAGTTACTGCTACTGTAACTACAAAGTAGTTATTTTGTATTGTACCTGCTTAACCAGAGAGTTTTATGCTTCAATGAACAATGATAGTCGCCAAAATACCATGGAAGAAGTTATGGAAAAGAACTCACCCATTTTAAAACAGGTGTTTCGGAGCAGATTGCAATTTTGTGCATGTACCCATGCAGAACCTGGCCGCATTTAAAAAACACATACACAATGGAAGTGATGTATGTTGTTCCTGTAAAAAGGAGAAAAAAGAAGAAACCCCCTGAAGGTTATAAACTGTGTGTTTTATTTGTTTACAAACTTGACAGGTTTGCATTAATTTTCATGTTTTGTGTTTTCATGTCATCCCAACTCTGCCAATTGAATCATGAGGATACCAACTTGTGAGGTTGGGGCAGAATATTTTGATGAAAGTAGGAGTGTAGGAATTTTCTCTCTCATCTGTTTTGTCCTAATCTAAGTTCTTGGAACAGTTAATTCTCATTACTGTATGAGGAAGGTAGTGTGCTACTGACACAAGAGAAATACTTGAAATAAATATTTTTATGTCCTTGACTGAGGTTTAGGATAGTAATTTTCTTGCATGTTTCTAGGAAACCTCAACACTGGCTTCTTGGCTTAAACAATTTAATTAGTGACTGTAGAGGTCTCATCATCATAGTAAATGTTGGAAAATCACAACTTAAATGCAGTAAAACCTGTGTTTTTTTGATGATCAAGTATTTTACAGCTGATAGATGAACAAGTACTGTGTAAAGAACAGTATCAAACTTAACATCTTCAGTAGACCTATTTAATACTGTTCAGTTAAGTAAATGAGAGCTGTGATAGAAGGGAATTTCAGTTCTATATTTCTGATGTTCATTTTGGAAAAAACAAGCTGAAATATCGTGACTTAAAGTTGTGTATGGCTTCAATATTTGAACTTGAGTGCATAGTCCTGCTTTGCAGTAATCTTGCGCATTGTACTGAATACTGTTCAGTGTTGTGGATGCTAAGAAAGTAACTGAGCCCAGAAATTCATCTCTAAAGGGGCTGTGCTGAAGCTCAATGACATAAGGAAGACTGGTTTTGCATATAGGATATAAAAGTCAGACTGTGGATCTATGGAGCATTCCCGAAGTTTGTAGGTTTGTGGTTTCACACATGACCATGAAAAATAAATCACCTATTGACTAATGTTTTTTCTTCAGATAATTGTAGGAAGATCAAGTCAATAGCACTAATTGTGTGTGTGTGTATGTGTATTGTTGCTGTAGGGCTTAGTGTAGCTGTATAACAATTTCTGAACTATCAGACTGGGATAATATTCTCTCCTAGGATTGTCTGTTGGGTGCTCTGTGTTGTGGGACAGGACTGTATTTATCTAGGTGGTCCTAGCAGTGGTGTAGCAGCTGCTACACAACCAGAACACAAATTAAGACTAACAACAATTATTATTAAAAGTTCAAAGCTGTACATGTAGAGGTAATTTCTCGATGAATGACAGCTTGATGTGTCAGCTTTGTAAAGATTTTTGTGACTGTACTACTGCTTGTTTTTTCTGCCCTTTCAAGAACTTACTCAGGCTTTGGTTGGTGTTGCTGTTGCTGGGAGCGGGTGGGTTGTTAAGACTGGCATCACTTTTTATGACCATATTATTCATAGAGTATGACCATAAAATTTTTATTATATTGCATTATTCAAAGCATGCATGGGCAAATCTGGGCCACATATGACTGTGTGATTTGTGATTTTTTGTTTTTTTTTTTTTTTTTATAGAGATGTGATGACTAGAAAAAGTTCATCTATGCTTTCATTTTATGTGCACGTAAACATATGCCTTAAAATACCATTGATTTTTTTTTAATGGCAAACACAATAAGAAAGTAATTACATTTTATACAGTTTTCTGAATGAGTGGATAAAAAAGGACATATTGCTTTAAAATGTAAATTATAAACTGTAAAACCCCATTGAAATGGAGTCTTTCACTTTTCTCAAAATAATCAAAATTATAAATTTGTTTCTCAAAAAATTTTCCCTGATCCAATAAATGCAAGTTTTTTGAGGTTTTTTTAATGCGTTATCTTAAATCATCTTCCAAATATGCTTGAGAAAAATTAAGTTAAAAGCTCAGATATGTTTGCAAAATCCTTATCCTGCCATTCTGTGATGATCTCATGTTGCTATAAACCTTTTTTTTTTTTTTTTTAATTTTTAAATACCTACACAAATGATTATGATAATATTTAGGATACAGTGTGGTCTTATAAATTCTTATAAATAAGAATAAAATTCTTATAATATATTCTATTCTTATAAATAAGAATAAAAAATTCAAAGACCTTTGCTATTTACAGTGGTTTGACAGAATTGTAACCCTCAATGAAACCTCTATTTGTGCATACTTGGGTGCATTCTGAATAAATTCTGCCTTATTTTTCTCCTGAAGGATGGGCAGGTTTCTTTGGGCATGATCACACCCATTCACCACAGTGACTCCAGAGTAATGCCTCTGAATTTGTTGAGGCTTTTTTAGCACCTTAGTTCTTAGTACTTTAGATATTGAGGGTTGAACCATGCTGAAGCTGCTTCCTTATTCTGTGCCAGGAGACAGATGGGCTTTTTGCTGGGCTTCACAAAGTGTTTTTAAGTGTGATGTGATTCAGCTGTACCACAGCTGATCACTATGCTATGCTGTATATGTTATGTTTTCTTCCCAAACAAACTCAAACCCACAGGGATTCAATTTCTGTGGAAATAGCTGTCATATAGTCAATTCTGTAGCATATTGTAGTCTGTAAATTAGGTAGAATAGATTCTGGAGGAGCAGTTTTTTGTAGTACTTGTTATCCCTTTGCTCTTGCTGCGTAACTGCTGCTGTTGATTAAGTTTAATCCCAAAGCACGTCAGAATTAAAAGGCTTTGCATTTTTATAAGTCTTCTGAAGAAAAGATTTTCTCCCCCAGTCCTGTGGCAAGCATAAGTTATTATTCACAGTGGGATAAATGCCTGAAGCAAGGGAAGCAATCAACAGTGCTGATGCTGACAATTGTAGGCTGTTTTGGATGTATACTAAGAGAAAACCCAAATAAAACAGATTTGTCTTCATAAAGGCATATATTAAACAATGTGTACAGACTCCAGCAGGGAGGTTGAGTGCTTTGTGTATGTTGAGATTTGAATGCAAAAAGGTAACTTGTGTGATCTTTTTAAATCTAAATAAGAATAAAGGTGAAACAGATGTTAGGAAAAAAAAAATCTCTATTGTGTTATCAACTAGATAAATAGATTCCTTAGTGATGAAAGCCACAGCTGTGCTGGCTAACAGACTTCTGATTCCCCCAAACCAGATAGAATGGAAAATTTTGCTGTTTGATTTAATATGACTGTTTAACATTCAAGCATATTCGTTTTGGAATTTGCAGTTAAACAAAGCACCACAAGTGGTCACCGTGCTGTCACTGGTAGGAAAATAGGTAAGGGAATGGTCACAAAAAATAACTTCAATCTGTTTGCTGTCAAAGCTATAAAAATAATTTTAAAAGTTTTGTGTTTCAAAGAGTGAACATTGTAAAAATAGAGTCTTATGTTTCAAGTTGTATTAACCTATCATGTAGTGGCTTGGCTTCTTGAAGGAAGATTTAAGAAGGGCTCTCCCCATGCTTGCTGCAAGTAATTTTTTTTTCCTTGCCGTTTTGTTCCTGTTGCTGCAGGGACTTTCCAAGTGTGGGTACATCCTTTGAGCCTGCACAGTGGTTTTTTAGTGGAGCTGCAGCATGCACAGAATTGCCCCCCTCCCCTTTATTCCTAAGGTTCATCTGCCAGGGCTGAGCAAGCTTGGATGGTGACTGCAAAATCCTCAGGACGTAGGTTTAGAGTATCCTTCCCTAAGGTGGGTGGCCTTACCAGGGCTAAACCAGCTCCACCTCCCCAGGTTTGGAGTTAGAGTTGTCCTTCTCCTAGGATGGTTGCCTGAAGGCTCCTGAGCCCATCCTGCCCAGGGACACACTTTGACCCTTCAGTTGTGACCTGGCTGGCATGGGAGACCCTACTGGAGGCATCTGCCACCTCCCGCATAGGTCACAACCCCACAAGGGCACCCAAGCTCCTCCCCTATGACAATGAGGTGCCTGTGGAGGGATTAACCTATACTGACTACATAAATGGAAGTAGTCTGTTAGTAACTGATTTATACATTTTTCTAGTAGCTGACTTTCAGTTTTGAAGGCTAACTGCATTTTTCACTCACTGTTTTATCTTGTATTTCACTTACCTGATTCTTCCTGTAATGTTTTTACATGCATGGGATTAGAGTGTTTTGGCTTTCTCAAAATCCTTACATTTCAACATAACTTTTAGAAGCTTTTTGGTAGTTGGGGGAAAGGTGACAGGTGATGCATATGCTGTAAGCACTATGAAGACTGGGTCACGTATGAAAAAAAGTAACTAATTATTCCATTGCACTGGAATAATTTGGGTGTTTTAAAATGGCAGGAAGGTCCCACGGAAATTTCAACACTTGAATAACTTTAGAATGTTACTTTATAATAGTAACTATCTCTAGCAGTACTGATGTGATGGCAATTGAAAGTTTCTATGGGAATATATGTCCAGGCAATCTATTTCTTTGTTATGATCATAGAATCATAGAATCATAGAATCCTAGGGGTTGGAAGGGACCTCGAAAGATCATCTAGTCCAACCCCCCCTGCCAGAGCAGGGCCACCTAGAGTACATCTCCCAGGAACGTGTCCAGGCGGGTTTTGAATGTCTCCAGTGAAGGAGACTCCACAACTCCCCTGGGCAGCCTGTTCCAGGGCTCTGTCACCCTTACAGTAAAAAAATTTTTTCTGATATTCAACTTGAACCTCCTATGCTTCAATTTACACCCATTATCCCTTGTCCTATCGCTGGTCACCACTGAGAAAAGCCTAACTCCATCTCCCTGGCACTCACCCCTTACATATTTGAAAACATTGATGAGGTCACCCCTCAGTCTCCTTTTCTCCAAACTAAAGAGACCCAGCTCCCTCAGCCTATCCTCATAAGGGAGATGTTCCACTCCCTTAATCATCTTGGTGGCTCTGCGCTGGACTCTTTCAAGCACTTCCCTGTCCTTCTTGAACTGAGGGGCCCAGAACTGGACACAATACTCAAGGTGCGGCCTCACCAATGCAGAATAGAGGGGGAGGAGAACCTCTCTTGACCTACTGACCACCCCCTTTCTAATGCACCCCAGGATGCCATTGGCCTTCTTGGCCACAAGGGCACATTGCTGGCTCATGGTCATCTTCTTGTCTACCAGGACCCCCAGGTCTCTTTCACCTACACTGCTCTCCAGCAGGTCAGCCCCCAACCTATACTGGGACATCGTGTTGTTCTTCCCCAAATGCAAAACTCTACACTTCCCCTTGTTGAATTTCATCTTGTTTCTCCCTGCCCAACTCTCCAGCCTAAGTCTCTCTGGATGGCAGCACAGCCTTCTGGTGTGTCAGCCACTCCTCCCAGCTTAGTGTCATCAGCAAACTTGCTGAGGGTACATTCTATACCCTCATCCAAGTCGTTGATGAAGATATTGAACAACACCGGTCCCAGTACCGACCCTTGAGGGACTCCACTAGTCACACACCTCCAACCAGATTCTGCCCCATTGACTACAACTCTCTGACTCCTTCCTTTCAACCAGTTCATGATCCACCTCACTACCTGATCACCAAACCCATACTTGATCAACTTATCTACAAGGATGCTGTATATATGATTTAATGTATATATGATTTAATGTTAAAGCCTGCCACTTGGCTTGTAAAGGTCTTTCATGTGTTTGATCTGCTTTAATGGGGAAAAAGGGACAGATTTTTTATTCCAAAAGTCCTTTCCTGGTACCCGGGCACCTGGAAGTTTCCCATTCTTTCCTATTTGTATTAGTTAGCTTAATAAAAGGTAAATAAAAAGGTCTGCCTTCCTTTTCAGAGTGTCTCCCAGTTTCATAGGCAGTTTCAAACACTGTTACAGTGCTGCTGGATGGCTGGCTGTTCTAGTGCCAAAGTCCACAGTAACTGTGCAGACTGAGATGCATCAAACAGCATCCTGGGTAACACATATGCAAGAGCAAAATTAATTAATACCTCGACCTCAATTATTTTAAAGTGACTCTTCTTTATAACATTTTGAAAATAAAGTATTTGGGCAAAGGCACAAATGTCCTGCAAGCAGTCTGTGTAAATATCTACCAAATGTTGCCAAGTATGTACAATAGTTTATTATGTAGTAACATAACCTGTCAGTTTGTACTTTTTTTGGTATGGAGTAGGATTAATATTTATTTTTTTGTGGAGATCTGTTATACTTTTACAGAAAGAATTGCAGTGGAGTTTTGCATATAACCTGCTTTGTATAGTATGCTGTATGCTATACTTTATAGCTCTAAAATTCACATGACAGCATAATTTTTTTTTCATGTTTTGCCTCATTAATTCATTTTTAAAGTCTGTCTGTGGATATAGTCAATGCAGCATGAAATTATATTTAAAGTATCAACTTATCATTTTAAGAAGTGGTTTTATATTGGGAAGAACATTTTATATGATTTTTGATATCTAACACATTTATTTTGCTAAATTACTTCATGAGCAAAGGTATGTCTTTTGGAACAACTACTTTATTCTGTCAAAAAGAATTTCAGAGATAAAGTTGTGCAACTTAGGGAAAAAACTGATACAAAGTTGAATGTCTATTAGGTATAAGTACCCTCTTAGAGTAAGATGCTCTTTTGTGACAAATTGCAAGTTGTCTACATTACTGCATGGGAAATGCTTATCTCCATGATATTTCTAGTATCTTTTAGGATCTTCCTCTTCCAGTACCTGAAGGAGGGCTACAGGAAAGCTGGGTAGGGGCTTTTTAAAAGGACATGTAGTGACAGGATGAGGGGGAAGGTTTTAAAATAGAAGAGCGTAGATTTAGGTTGAACATTGGGAGGAAGTTCTGCATTGGAAGGGTGGTGAGAGAGTGGCACAGGTTGCTGAGGGAAGTTGTGGATTCCTCCTTCCAGTTCAAGTCCAGGCTGGATGGAGCTTTGAGCAGCCTGGTCTATTAGGAGGTGCCCCTGCCCACGCAGGGGTATTGGAACTACATGATCTTTAAGGTCCTTTCCAACCCAAAACATTCTATGGTTTTCAATTTTTTTCATATTTTGCTGTATCACTTCATCATGGAAATAAAATACACTTATTATAGTAATAATCTTACTATAATTATTTTGAAAACAATTCACATTATGAAGGTTGTTTAGCATTAATACAATTAAAGGTATTGTTTTAGTACAGTAAAGAGAAGATAGCACTTGTCACTATGGATGTCTTTTACTTCTGTTCTTGGTAAAGATGATACTGTGGAATCAGAACTTGGGTTAAAATAGGTCTCACTGCATATACAGAGTTAAATGACCAGCTCACAGAAAGAAATTGATTTAATTATTCCAGCCTTCCTAACTTTCCCAATTATGGTGTGCCTTAGTGAAAGTTGTATTTCTTCTGTGGCTCGTTTGTTGTTTTTTTTTTCACTGTTTACTTCAAAATATGCATTTGTGAATCCACAGAGAAAGTCTGAAAATGTTAAATTCTATCAGATACTCATAAGAAGGGGTTTGGTCCTATGATAACATTACATGAACATAAAGTCCCTGAGACTGTCTGAGTCTGTAACTAGAAAATTCATGGATCTTGTTATTGTCTAAATAAGAAAGTTAGATACACAACAATGTCTGTTTTCTGAACATGAAAAATGCTATAGGCAGCAGAGTAGTAAATTCAAACCTTGAGAAGATTCAGCTTTTCTGTCAGAAATGAGATTACCTTTGCTATGAATACAGTTTTAACTCAAAAGTTACATCAGTAAGTCTGTGAGCAAGTTGTCTTGTACCAGTGAAGTGATTGGTTTGTATTCCAAACCTCCCCCTTGTTTGAACCATTGCAATACTGGAGACAGGATCATTTAGGTATTTTTTAGGTATTTCTCCCTGCTACTTACATGCTTTTGATTAATATTCACTTAACATAGAGATATGCAGCTTGCCTTTAACAAAATAATATTTGATTTAAAAAATATATACAGGAGATGCTTGTAAAGGAAAATGTAACTCAGACAATAGCTGAAAATAATGAAGTTACTATGTCTTTATTTCATGAAAAACTGAGATTCATTCAACTGGGGATTCAGTTAGCTTGAAATTCAATTTACACATTTTTTCTTCTACTGTAGTGCATACCTATTAGTAAAATTAAAACATACTTTTGTAGATCTCAAGGAATTTGAGTCAAAGATAAGTACTTTGTAAGGATATAGCTGAAAAATAAAACTGAATTGCTAGATAGGAAAGCAAATCAGCACATTAAGGACTTTGTGTTCTATCTTCATGGAACCTTCCCCTTCTGTATGCCTTTTCTTGCCTTATTTCATGTATTTACAGTTGGTTCACTGTTTACTTTCTCCTGGAAAATAGTGTAGTATGTGTAGGGGCTTATGGGGAATCAGCATCTCTTCTTAGGAAATTTTTTGGTCAAGATTAATGTTGAAGCAGCCAGATTCTTCGTTCAAGCCTGTCCCAGAGATTCCATGCCACACTTCTAAAAATGAGGGACATACTTCTAATACAGGACAAGAATGGGAAAATCAGAAATCAGTATGATACCCCAGAAATGCTTAGGCTTTGCTGATGTATTTGCATCAGGCAAAGGGGAACTCATCTCCATGTAGTGATCTGCAGTGGAGTTCGTTAATGTTTCTTTAAAAAAATTGTTCCTTTGCTGTTGGGTTGTTGCTGGTCTTTGCAAGAGTCCCTGCTACTGCTTGACGCTTTGTACCTGTATCTGCTGTAGAAGATGGATGTGCATCATGCTTCAGTGCCATCCTTCTTGTGGGCCCAGCTCTACCACACTGTCAGACTTTGAGTCCACTGTCTGAGAGAAAGAGAAGTTGATAAAAGGGAGTAGCAGTAAGGAAATTAACATGCCAGTGAGAATGGTGCCATAATAAATCTATTTCTGAACTGCTGCCAGTGTATGAGTTTTCAACTTACCTGAATATTCATAGCTCCAAAGCCCAGTGAGGAAAAACATGACACACGTTATTTTGTTTTACAGGAAAAAGCTCAGTGTTTTCAGAAGGCCCTTGCTTCCCAAGCAGATAAATCTACGCAGACAGAACTCGTAGGCCATGATGTAAGTAGCTGTGTTGAACTATATTTTTTATCATCTTTGTGGGTGTTCAGGGGGTCAGCCTGTTTGCCTCTGCTGCTGTTGTGTCCATGCATTGATTTACTGCAGTATACTGGAGCAACATTCATCCTTTCCACTTAAATGATCCTAAAATACTTTCTGAAACATAAGAAGATAATTACAACTATCTGCCAGCATGCCAATGCCCTATTAAGTTTGTGCATTTCAACAAGATGCAAGTTAACGTCAGTGAATGTGGAGGATGTGAATTAGTGAACTGTAATTTTTTAAACTATTCATTTACACACTTACTGACAATTTGATGAGGTTATTATGTTTATAATCATCATATGCTGTCCAAACAGTATTTCAGTTTTGAAAGATAATGGAATAAATAGAATTTTTCCAAGTGATGTTGAAATTATTTTTCCTGAAGAGCATCTGTCAGAATTTCTGCTAGAATGTGACCTGATAGCATGTATTCTTATGGAGAAACATATTCAAGGAAGATTCCTTAACTGTAGATTTTTTTTCCCAGTTTTTAAAGTGAAAGTATTCTGTCTATGGGACACTGCTTGAATATGTGTAAGAGATTCAGCTGTTCATTATGAGTCTTCTTCAATAATCCTTGATTAAGAATGCCACAATGTGGAGTGTTTAGCATGATACTCTTCTGTGATTTGAGCAAACTCAAACAATTCTTCTTACCAGACCATTCTGCAAAATAAGGCTGTGGTTCTACATTGGTGTATATCAACATACTGCTTCAAAAGCATAAAAAGAAAACTGGAATTAAAGAGGGGATTGGCATTCTCCTTTCAGTATGTTTTGTTTTAGTGGAGCTACAGTGTTTTTTCTTCTGAGTTCTTGGATAGTCTTCTGAGGATAGAAACCTAAAAATTTCGCATTTTAATCTGAAGAATTATTGGAGCAAACTACACTGGGTTTTGTTCAGATTTTTCAGATATAAGCAAATTCAAGTTAGGAATACTAGCTTTTTTAAAAGAAAAAGTAAAAAGGTAAAGATAATTATTTATATGTATTACTCAACACTTGTGTGCTAGTTTGTTTTTTATCATTCAGGTATTTTTTTATTTTATTCATTTACCTATCTGCATTAATTTCTTGTTCATGGGTTGCTAAATATAAACCCTTATGTTCTACTGTATATGTGAAATATAGTCTGCTGGAATTCATTGAAACTGTGATTTTAATGGTGAAAATCTCATTTTCAAAAATATTTTAAAACTTCTTTGTATATTGCAAGGTTATATCCCTTTTTTCTGGGACTAATTACCCTTAATAGCTATTTTATTCCATCTTGGATGCTGAATAAGAGTCTTTCACTAAAAATCAGAATAAGTAATTTAAAGGGTTGGGTTGTTTGGTTTGGGTTTTTGGTTTGGTTTTTTTTTTTGTGTGTGTGTGTGGTTTTTTTTTGGTTTTGGGTTTTTTGTTTTTGGAGTTTTTTTTCTCTTTTTTCCAGTTTGCATTCCCTTGGAGTTTGGGTATGGAGAGTGGTCTTCTGTCATTAAAGTAGATGGTTGCAGATTCTGCACTGAATTAAGAACCCTCTCCCCTAAACAGATACAGTTTTCTGGCAAGAGATCTCAGTATTACAGATGAGAATATCAAGAATTTTTGAAAAATACCTTCTTTAGCAGGATCCTCCTCAAATTAGAGGAACAGATTTTTCAGCTTTCCCTGGTAAAATGCTTTAGAATGTCATGGTTGCAGTCATATATTTTCTTATATACAGTGATGCATTGCAATATTAAAAGTTTTGTATGAAACAACATATTCTCCTGCATAGGAAATCTACAGAAATAAGACATGATTACTGTTGTCACCCTGAAGGGAATTCAGTGAAAAATATGTAAATAAATAGTGCTAAGACTTTTCATTATGTTGTTAAAAACATTTGGTCACTCATTTATTAGACTGCAGCTTTTCTTCAAAGGAAAGCTATTACAAGTTCAACTGTGTTTCTTTTGAAACCAATCGGCAATTATATTTGTATTCTTTCCTCTTATATAAAATTTTAAAGAGCAACTTGTAACCCTGGCATTTAGTATCTGTGCATTGTTTTCTTCAGAATGTGCCTAGGTGTGTATAGCTACAAGAATTTTGTGGTAATGTGAATTTAGAGTGAATAAAAAAGGCAACGAAACAGGTCAGAGAATACAAGGTATGATTGTCACCCCACTAGTCACACATTCTGAGAATAGCATACACTGAATAATTAATGTGTTCAGTTTAATGGGTAAGCAGAAAATTTAACTTCATTCTATCATTACTGCAGATGTGCTGCTCTAATTAAAAAAAACAAAAACACCCACAAAACCAAAAAAACCTAAACCAGTCACCTGTTTTATTTCTCCTTAATACAACTTCAGAAGCTAACAGTAATCAGCTGGAAGTGTTATCAGGAATTTGTGTAACAGTATTTGACCAATATTGTACAAATACTGATATATACTTCAGAATGAAGTATTTCAAACATCCTTAAGATAGAGCTTCTGTTTGTTTTAAATTCTTTCATGTTCTTCTGTTTCATTGTTTAAACTTAGTATTTGTGTATTTTACAGTGCAAAAAAAACCTGAGGCATGTTAACTCCCCCCATAAAAAACAAAAAAAAAAGATAAACAAACAAACAAAATATCCCAACTTCTGTTTTATTTGACTTCTGAATAATGTCTCCAGTAGTTGAGAGACTATTCTTTAGCTTTGGAGTTCATTTAGATTCTTTGTTAGGAGTAAAAAGAAATTCTGACTTTGTCTTAGCTGAGGAATTAATCCTTTTGTCCATAGGGAGTACAGTAATGAAAAAAAGGCTAGCAGCTAGTCTATATTCAGGAAGAAAAGGGTGAAAAAGGAAGAAATGCAGTGTTTCAAAGGGAAGAAATGTTCTTGTCTTTATGGAGCTGCTCTGAAAAAGTTGAAACAGTGTTTACTGAGTGTTTTGGGTATGGAAGTTAATATAGTAACAGATATAATTACAGTTCTTTTCTGGCTATCAAGATAATCAGCAAAATTTGGATTATGCAGTCCGCTGCAATACCTGTAAATCAGTGGATAATACTTTTGGTAGATATCTGTTTTCTTGCATGAAACATATTATGATTTTTCAACTGAAATTTCACTGGAACATTGTATTAGGAATCCAGAGGTAACTGAAATCTGTAGCAGTAAAGATAATGTTTCTCATAAAGAAAGAACTGTTTGAACTGGAAAACACATTGCTTTTAATCCCCTTTCTATATTAAAATAATCTAATATGAAACTTAATGATGGAATTAAAACAAAGTTTAAAATAAGTTTTGGTAAGAAGGACACCCTAGCTGATTAACATTTACTTTGCTACTTGACTAAACTGAAAGTAAAATACCAAGCTAACTGCCATGCATATTCAAGGAAGACATTAGAAAGTTATCAAGGTTTCTTAGAAAGCTAAATGCTTTCTGCTGCAGAATGCCAAGGAATTTCCACCTTATAGTCCTAAATTTATATATTATATTTTCTGATATGTGCACTGAGTATCATTTAAAACATGTTTGGAATCTTGCAGGAAGAGCCATGTGAACAATAGACTCATGTGAGAGGCTGCTAGAGAATAATTTGTCTTAAATAATCAAAGTCAATTTATCCTCCTTCACCTTCCTTTGCTTTTAAAACCTTATTTTAATGAGAAATCAAGAAATAGTTTCCTCCATGTCGATCAGGCTAGTGGAAGGGAACCAAAGATGAACATATACAGTCAACTAGCATTACAACTGATTACAAGATCATGTTCAGCAATATAATTCTAGTAAGAGCTGCTAGCTAAATAGGTAGTCCAAATCTTTCTGCAGGCATCCTACAAACACTTTGCAACATGTGCTAACTCGTTGGTAATTGCTTTTCATTAAAACGTGTCTCAAAAGCTGTGGAAAGCTGAATTAAACAATCACAACGCAGCTTTCTTATTTCTTTCATCAGAAGAAGCCCAAATCAGCACTGCTTTGCCAATTTTTATCAACCTTTCAATTAAAAGAATTTGTACTCTAATTTTTTCTACACAGGGCAGAAATTCCTAAGAGCTGACATGGTTTCTACAGTGTCCTCTCTGTGTTTGCCATGTGCTGATATTACAGGTTTGACATCTCAGAACAGCTATGCTGTTTGTTCTTTGTCTCCTACTGAGAGCAAAGAAGATATAAACAGGTTTTGGACTGACTCTTAACTCATTCCCCATTTAGTGAGAGTCTCTTCCAGTTTAGTGGTCCTCACACTTTGTATTTTGCTTCTGGACTCTCAGGCAACAAACACGTGGCATTGCTTCTAGTCTGCTTACACTTTGATTTGCATAACCACAAAGATTCCTTTCCTTGGTGATCACCAGCATTGCATTTACAACAGTGATGGATGATACACTGATTCTTGTCAGAAGCTCTGACTCTAAACACCTGAACTACCATGCAATATTAAAATTAATAGCTATTCATACTCATATATTTGTATCTGTAGCTTGCTGTACGTTGCCTTGGGCAGCAAGTCTCTCAAAGCCTGTGCTCTGCTTTCTGCAGAGCCTCTGTGTTTTACTAGGAGGGAACGGACCACGTGGAAGTGGAATGCTCAAACTATTCCCTTCCATCTCATTTCTTTGCTCCTCAACATCCCTGGCAGCCATCCAGCAACGTTTACGGATGCTGTGAATTATGTTGCATTGTGTCCTCTAGGAAGGCAGGGGAACAGAATACTGAAGTATTTGAACTTCCTGAACTTTCCAATTGAATTTAAATCCTGCCCACAGTATTGAATCATTTGTTACAGTGTGAAATGAGTTGGATTTTGTGACATAAAGCAGAAATTACATCCTACTTCTGCCTTTTCCCCACCCTGGAGACTGATGTCTACCTGCTGTGTATGTTGCTACTAGATTATTTTTCTCCATTTATGTCTTTCCTCTCTGAGTTTGTTTTCTAACATAGACAATTAAATAATGCAAACTCATGCATAATATAATTCTCTAATGCAAAATTATTATTTTTAAAATACCTTTAAAAATAAAATAAACCATTAGCCATTTCAGTCTTTGCTTATACTTCTGCGTACCTATTCAAATCTGGATATCCAAGTCATTCTTGGTATGCTAATTCTTTTCCCACAGCTTTCTTTAGCAATCATTTTCTCTTCTCATATCCAATTTCATTTTTTAGTATAAAAATTAGTATAAGAATTTAGTATAAAAATACCATTTCTGAATCTGTGTCTTCTAGCATGTCGTAGAATTGTAGAACTTGGGTTGGGAGGGACCTTGAAAAGTCATCTGGTCCAACCCTTCTGCGGTAAACAGGGACACTTTCAACTAGATCAGGTTGTCCTACTTGTGCAAATTCTGTCAAACTTTTCATCCTTTAGTAGTGAAATGCTGAAACTTTTTTTGTTTTAATGGTTGCCTCCCACCAACCCTTGTCTCAAACATCTTGCCTTACCATCAGAACCTGTGTTACTTGGTGTTTGAATTCTATTTAGCCATGAAGTCATGAACAATAATAAATTTTTACTGTGCTTATGACTGGGATGAATGGTTCAAGTTACTAGTGCTGAGGTTTTGTGGTGCTATACAAAAAGCCATGCAGGTTTTCACATAAACTTCAACAGTAACTGGGTTCTGGGACCAAAACTGAGACATGTTGTATGGAAAACACAGGCTTCCACTAATCCCCTTAATTCTGGGGCTGATTACCCACTGGAATTATGTATTCGTTTTTTCTATCTCTAGGAATAAAGAACAGTAAAATTTGTTATTTAGTGGTATTTAATTAGTATCAATGATCTTCAGTTTTGATTTGTGGAATACAAGTTGGCTTCTGGCTACTTTTATAAATAAGCTGTCTGCTGTTTAAATATCTGTAGTAATATGTGACTTGATAACATAATAGCTGAGTTTCTTTTTAGGCCAAAATTTAAAAGAATACTGTAGTTTTTGTATCTTTAAAAATATTTTTTTCCTTTAATACACACTGCTGTAACAGTGCAATGTTTTTCTTGCCTCTTTATCTTTTGAATTATTCTTGTTTTCTCTGTCACAAACTTCTGTCTTAGTATCTGCAGTTATGCTGTTGCTGTCTTTTAAAACTTAATAAATGGGAGGTACTTACAAATACTGTCACTAACTTTAGTTTGTGTATCTTGAGATGGGGGAGAGAAAAAGTAAGAAGCAAAGGTATGTAGTTTTTACTACTTAATCATCCTAGAAGCTTTTTAGAAGATTGTGCTTCTCCCACTTTTTCTGCTGTAGCATCCATCACTTCTCCTTAGAATTCTCCAGAAGTTAACTTTTTCATTTAAGTCTGTCCATCTAGACATTTATCTTATTTCTTATTTTACTTTATTTCTGTGTACAACTTACAAGCACAACTTGTCAAAATATTATTGCAGCACTATATTTTCAGCATGTTATACTGTTTCCATCATAAAGATGATACCTGGCAGTTCATGATATCTTTAAATGAGCAGTTGTCTTAAGAACTAATAAAATGTTATACTACATCCACTCTAATCTCTTATGCTAAGAGATAGAAAGAAGTAGGACACTAACATACAAGACCTTTCAGTAGTTATTTGATTGAAATTAAAAAGCCATGTTTGTACCATTAGATGATACTTTTTTGATTCTGTTCATGACTTATGCTGAATTCTAGCAGTATCCTATTTGTCAGGCCAGAGAATGGTTTGGAAATACCATAGCAGCACTGAAATATTTTGTCTTTTGTTAAAAAGAATGAGTTGAGAATTTAGGAAAGTGCATTCCATAACATTCTAAAATTGTCAAACATAGCAGCACTTTGCAATAGGTTTGGAGTGTGTTTTCTTAGAAATTATAAAATCTTGGATTCACCTTGAAGAAAATATGAACAAGCAAAATTCAGAAATTGAGGCATGGATATCCACTGTACTGTAAAGCAAGATGTATAATTTTTGTCATATTACTACATTAGAATGAGTGCTTTTTAATGCAGAATGATCTACTTACACAATTTAATCATAATGTGGAAATATTTTCATGTTGTGTGCATGCTGCATGTAGATTCTTTCTTTTAGCATAAACAAGCTTACTCTGGTGACATTTTTCCTTTACAAACATGGCATCTGATGTACATAACTGTTTTCTAGCTAGTACTGTGTCATGCAGAGGCTGACAAGTCATATTTCTGTTTTCATATTCATTGTCATTGAATTATTATGTTGATCATTAGTGTAAAAGAAGCTTTATCATTACATGCTGCCTGCATGACTGCATACAGTAGAAATGATCATTTTTCATTTAACTTTGTGTTGCCATCAAACCATGCATCTCTAAGATTTCATTTTATTTCTTTTCTTTTTTCTTTTTTTTTTTTTTTTTTTCTCTTCTTTTTAAAGGCCCTGTGGAATTCTCCATGTTCTGAAGGCTTAGTTTACAAACCTATCAGCATCTCATTGGTTCCATCATTGTTAAATTAAAAAACAACATCTGGACACTCTGCACTTATGGATTTAATTAAACAGTGCTGTATATGAAATGAGCTGCAAGTTACCCTTACTGGCATAATTCTACTACTTAGTGTAATATTTGTATTATCAACAGTCAAATATCACATCTTGGCAGCAATTTCTTCATTATTAAGCATATCTATGAATAAATAATCAGTAAACCATCACAAAGTTATTATCCGAAATAAAACACAGTTATTCCTACCAAGTTGTGCCCTTAATCATCCATACATGTTTAACTACAAGTTAGAAAATACTTCAGTGCTTCTTGTCTCTGAGGTTGGAAAACATACGTCTTCAAGATCTGGAAACCTAAGGAAAATAGTTTAAAACCTTTATTTTTTGTCTTCTAATATTTTGCACTGTTTGTGAATATAGGGTCAATACTTCTCAGTTTGTGGTCTATTTGATGAATGTTCATAATGAAGTATGTAATTCCTATGTGTGATTCGAGAGACATTTCTGTGGGAAATTTAGTAAGCTTTTACAGAATTTACCTACCTTTATCGCAGGAAATAGGAACACTGATACTAAAAACATACACTTTGATTTTTTGAATGCATTGTAATAATATTTTTGCATTTTATCGTATTTTCTGAGTAGTTCAGCTTCTAAGAGATGTTGCTAAGACAGCACTGATGTGAGAAATACGAGTGTTGTGTTTGCTGGATGGGACTTTGTTCCTTGAGTGGATCGCTGGTTGTCACAGTTTAGGCCCAGGTGGTACCAACCAGGCCTCTGGTCGCTCGCCCCCATCCCCTGTGGGATAAGGAGAAGAAACACCTAAAGAGCTCGTTAATCCAGACTGGGGAGATTTTTCTTTCCTCACTTATGGTATTGGCCAAAAAAACAGACAGACTCAACTTGGGAAGAAAAATGAATGAATTTAATCTACAAGGAGCAAGAGAAACCCTGTCCAGATCTGAATACCTTCTTCCCCCCATCCCTCCCCTCTCCCCACTCCTGGGTCACTTCACTGCCGCCTCCCCCTCAGGGCACAGGGGACACGGGGGGGTTCAGGCTCAGTTCCCCACACGGTGTTTCTGCCGCTCCTTCCTCCTCAGGGGAGGACTCCTCACATTCTTCCCCTGCTCCAAGGCGGGGTCCCTCTCACTGAGAGTCCTTCAGGAACCCCTGGGACATGAGTCCCTCCCGTGAGGTGCAGTCCCTCAGGAACTGCTCCAGCCCGGGCTGCCCACAGAGTCACGGCTGCTTCAGGAACAGTCACCTCCTCTGACACGGGCTCCTCCAGGGCTGCAGAGCCACATCTGCCCCTCTCTGCAATCCCCCACAGGCTGCTGCTTCACCTCTGCCCTCTGTAATCCTTTATTGGCTGCAAATCCATGTCTTCCCCACCATGGTCTTCCAAGGACTGCTCCAACGTGCTCCACCCTCCATGGGCTGCAGGGGCACAGCCGCCATCTCACCACAGGCTCTGGGGAAACCTCTGCTCGGGCATCTTCTCCCCTTCCTCTCTCACTGACTTTTGCATCTCTGCTCTGGCATTGCTCTCACCTCCTCTCCCAGTTTTCAAAGTGGATTTTTTGCAATTTCATTTCCCCTTTCTGGAATATGTTACTCAGAGGAGCACATCCAGCTTCCCATATCTGCTTGGCCTTGTCCATAGGCAGGGCCAGAATTGGAGCCTGGGAATCTTCCAGCCACTTCTCACAGGAGCAACCCTTGTGGCACTCCCCACTTCCAATACACCACAGCACTAACCCAAGACACTGTTGTTGTCCAAAGGAAAGGGCAAAGGGGAAGATAATTCCTGGTTTATGCTCTTATTAAGCATGAAATCAGAAGCAAACTGGACAGTTCACCATAAACCCTGATACCACTATTAGTTGCTTCATTGTTCTCTTACTCAAGATTGACTTCATTCGCCTGAGGATGTAGTCTACAGCCACGCTTACCAGGTAAGATAAGGTGTTTGTTCCAGCAGTATTTTTAATCCTTTCTGTCTTATATCTTTGCTTACTAAAAAGAGATGATACTTGAATGTAATTACTATGCCAGTTTGATTAAGCCTCACAGTGTATATGTTGTTCCAGTTCTACTGGAGCAACTGTTTAGCACGTGTAGCTTTAATTTCAGAGGACATACTAATCTCAGTTAAAATAACATTTCAGCAGTTATTCTTAAGTGGGTCCGAACTGAAAGTAAAAGCAGTCTAAAACTAAACATTCATGCATATCTTCAAAATAAATGAACCCTCTTCACAAGTGATGTTGCATTATTTTGGTTGTTTCTGTACCACTTAACGTGGTTTTATTGTTTATCAATCTTGTATCATCTTTTCCTCTTTTGTTCATAACAGCCATCTTCAGTATTGATTATAGGCCCTTTGGTCAGGCTTTCTGAAAAATTTTTACATTGTTGCATAGTTGTTACTGTATTTGTTGGAAGTATCTTGAAATACTGTTGAAGTAGCAAATAATCTCAAGAAACGACAGAAATGAGCATGAGGAGGATATCATCCTTTTGAACTTCATCTTCCTGTTGAACTTCATCTGCTACCATTCTTTTTTCTCTTCCTTGCTATTAAGTCATTGATGAGTGTAGAAATGTTTCATGCTCTGTCATGTTTTGGTTGTTTTTTTTTTTTTTCCATCAGCATCTTTATCATGGTATTTTCAGTCCTTGTAGGATTTTGTTATCTGGAAGCGAATAGAGAGAACATTTTCCATTGTTATGTGTTGGCACAAATATCTGTATTTTTCTTAAAGAAATGCATACTGGGAATGGAAAGGGTGAAAAGACTGCTAAGCTGGTTGAAATAACAGCAGTGGAAGGAAGAAAAAAAAATGTTTTAATGATTCTCATGAAAAGAAAACCAGTTTCACTTCCTAAATAACAAGCTTTATACCTGTTCCTCCTAAGTCTGGGAAAGAATACTTAAAATACTCAAAAGCTGTTGTCTTTCCAAATCTGTAGCCTGGTAGAGGTTGGTTATTTCAGTGCAAAACTGAATACAGACCTTTGACTTTTGTAGTAAAGAGCATAAGAGTTAGGATTTTAACTTCCTCATGAAATGAAATGACCTGTTATTTCCAATAGCTGCTTTGCAATTTCTTTGTTTTATTTTTATTTTTCTATAACTTTACAAATTGGTATGAACCAATAAGAAATTACTCAGGATTATTTTTTTGTCTCACAACTCATTTGGATAGTCTGGAAAAAAAATCATGATTGACAGATACTCAGACTTCAAGGAGACACAATCAGTGGGGGCAGAGCACACACTTTATATGCATAGGCAAGAACTTAATATTAGTTTAATTAAAGTCTTAACAGTCTGATCACAGATTCTTTTTTTTTTAGTTATTCTTGTAGTGATACTAAAACATCTAGTTCAAACAGTAAAAATTAAATGTAAATAAAGTTTCTTGTACCTATCTCTGCCTTTGATGCATTGCTCACTCTTGCACAGCCTTTCATGCTCTGCAAGTAAATGGCTTCAGGTCAGTCGTGGGAGTGGTACTGCAGCTCCTTGGAAGGAATCTGATGTTGACATTGATGATATCTTTCTCATTCTAGAATTTGGTTGGGATATCTCTGATGTGTTTGTTAACATGTTGTATACTTTGCTCTTTATCATTAATTTCAAGTCCATGTGAAGTCTCTGTTAACCTTACAGCTGCTTTTACATGACTCCAAAGGTGTCTTTCCTTTGATGGTGAGTAACTGGCTGACAAAGCCACAACCCTGATACCAAAACCTTGCCATGTAAGCCACATACAAGGTGTTATGCCCCACAGATGTAAAAAAAGGAACAACTAGTGTAAAAAAAGGTAATAGTAACATGGTCATTAGATAACTGCTCTTTAAAGCTGAAGTAAATATCCAAGCATGCCAAGCAAAACTAAATCTTGATGTCCATGTTGTTAGCTTGATTAAAGGCTGTATCTTGCTTCAAAGAATGGCACCACTGTGTTAACTGAGATACAGCAGTCAAACAGTATTGTCAAAATAGCCAGTTCTCCTTCTGAATATTGACATTTAGCAAGTGCAGAGGTTTGTTATTTTAAGTAGTGCACATTGTTCTTTCTCCATGTGATGCCTTTTGAGTGGTTCTGGGTAAGCTCAGTTTGTTTGCTGCAATTTCCTCCAGGGACTTAGACATGTTGGATTGCAATGCTCTTTGTTGCAGCATGGGAGGGGGAAAAGTAGAAATTGAATCACCATATTTAAAATTAATGCAGGTGTAAAAAAGTTAGAGCTAGAGCAAATATTTAGTGGTAAATGTTGAGGGGCTGAGAAGGAACAAGAATTAATTTCAGAGGTGTGAGCCGTCAAGGAGGCAGAGGAACCCAAAAAACCTGGGATGGGTTAGAGAGGCAGAAAGTTTATATTCTGCTTTAGTTGAATTTTATTTTCATTTGTCAGTGTTTTTTGGTTTTTGTTTTTTAATATCTTTTGAAACAATTTCAATGTGAAAATATGCAGAACGGTGTGACTACTGGCATATAAATTATTCTGCTGTACCTCAGTATGCATTTGCATTAATAAAGAATTCCTATAGCTTACAAAACTTACAATAGGCCTCTAAAATAATTTGAAAGATAATCATTGAGGCTGTTTTTGGACATAGGTACTGTGTGCATGGTGAAAGGGCTGGAAATTTTGTTGTGTATAAATAATTAGGAAATCAGTGGCTTATTTTCTGGAGCAGAGTTTACCCAGTGTTAACCAGTGGCTTTTAAGTATATGTACACTACTTTATAATTTAGATTATAGTTTAATAACTTTTGTATGCTTTATATTTTAGATAAGAGTTAAAGTTTTAAGAGCTTGGGGTGTAATAGCATATATGACCTATGTCATACCAATAATTGAAATGGAAAATACCATGTCTATCCCTGAACTATTCCTAGTGCTTTCTCAACAGTCGTGCAGTGAAAACAGAAGCTATTGGCTGTGCATTCTGCCTTCATTTCAGTGCAGTGCTCTTTTACTATTAATGTATTCATTTTTGATAATCAAAGTTTCTGCTTCTTAAGAGTCAACATTAATGATAAAACAGCAAGAAGGGAAGGAAACAATTATAAATTATATTTGGGGAATAGTAATACGTTACTTTTGTAGTGTATAAAAAGGCATTAAATTGAAATTAGAATCTACTGGATACCAGCAATAAAAGGAAGAAATGTGCTGTTTGTTTACTAGCAAGTGCATGGCAAAAAAACATTGTGCTGAAGTTGAAAGTACATGAATTAGATACCATGTTACAACTTTATATGCAGTACTAGCTTCATTACTTTCAGGGAGACCTTTAGGTTCCCAAAATCATCCAGGAAAAACCCAGTGGTGCTGTTAATTATCATGATGAAATTAAGTGATAGCTTTATATCTGATACTAAAACAGGGGGGCTTGATCTATATTGCATAATGGTGCTTATATAGGATCAAATATTTGGAGAGAACTGCAAACACCTTCACTGACATAGTATTAATTATTAAGCAGAGAATGGGAGAAGCACAACTGCATGAGAGGAACAGATGTCAGCAGCAGTCTTCATACCTTAAATATGTGAAAAAAAATTGTATTTTTGTCTGTTAAATGGTTGAGAAGGAATGAATGCTGAAATAATTCTACTATGGGAGTCCTGTTAGGTTATGAATCAATTCTGCAAAGAGAACCCCTAAGAAACTGCCAAATTTCAAGTATTACATAAATAAAGATAATATGCAGAAAGACAAGGTTCGCTCGTTACAGTGGAAGCTTGAAAAAGCACCAGGTCAATGGTTCTGTCTGGCTCCAACTGAGTCAACTTTTAAGAGTCTGTATGTTTTAAAATTATCCAGGTAAGCATCTCTGAAAACACTGAAGTAATTGCAGAACATGAATAAAATTGCTGAGACTAATGATGGCTCTTCAGACATTGTCATGTATCTACTCATAATCCCACTGTTTTCTTCAGACATTGTCGCGTGTCTACTCATAATCCCACTGTTTTTTTGAAAGCTTGGCTAGCTGTCCCCTGGCTTACTACAGAAGCAGCAGTTCAGTTCATTTATTATAGTTGCCTACCAAAAATGGTTTCTTATATACATATATATATATATCAAAATAAATCCCAGAATTTTTAATCATTGTGGACAGAAGTAGGCCCATTTTTTATGTGTGAATGCATCTGAAAAGTAAATAGAAGATGAGCTGAAGCCACAGAAACATGATTTTTATAGGACTGTTTGGAAATTATGAGAACATCCCAGCGAATTTGAGACAGGGATATGAGGTAATTTTTTTCTTTCCTGTTTTTCAGTTGGGGCCTGAAACAGAGGGGCTGACTGTGCTCCAGCATAGGCTCTCCATGTGCTGCAGTTCCTTCAGGGCACATCCACTCACCCCAATGACACTGGCTGCAGTGTCAGTATCTTCTCTGGTGCCTGGAGCACCTCCTTTCCCTTCATCTTCACTGGCCTTGATGTTCACGGGGCTTTTCCTTGCCATTTTTTTCCTTCAGCCCTCTGCTTTGTCTTGTTTCTGTCCTTTGGAAATATGTTTTCACAGCCATGCCACCAGCTTGCCTGATGCTTGCTGTGCTGTTTGTGGATCCATTTCAGCACTGGGCCCATTGCAGAGCTGGCTGGAAGCATCTGTGCTGAGTGCTTCTCACAGAGGCTGCCCTGCAGGCTTCCCACTGCCAATACTGCCACATAAAACCATTGCAAAAGCAAATGAAAGCAAAGCATAACCCCACAGTTGAACTCGATGGGATTGATGTTATTAATTTTATAACTGTTTTTCACATTAGTAAAATCTTTCCTTGGACTTGCAGATCTGTTAATATGTGAGGGATGAGTATTATAAAGCGTTTGATTTTAGGTGTGGAGCAAATTCAGAAACAAATGTGTTCCAACATACCTGGGGAAACAGAGACTCATGGTATTGGTGAGGAATACTCTGAATTTATCCTAAGAGTGAGAGAGTCAGTGTTGGCATTACTTCTGTTGGTGCTTCAGGCCAAGAGACCTCTTTTTGCTCCAGGAGCTGGGAATTGAATTGAATGTGTCAGATACATGGGCCAAGCCTCAGAAGGAAATTTTTGGCGTGTAACACCACTCTCATTTAATTACATTCTCAGAACAATTAACCTTAATAAATTACACAAAAAATGGGCCTTTGCTTGCAAGCTGGCTTGAAAAATCAATACATTGATTGGAGTACTGTGTTAAATTGCAGCAATGCTGGAACTGGTTTTTTGTCATATGGAGTTAAGTGCAAGTGTTTGGATTAGAGGTCATTTAGGCTTAGCCATGACTGTGTTCAATTTATTTGAGAGAAAATGATCTTCCATGTCAGTAAAAAGGCCTAATTAAATAAAAAAAGAAAAAAAGGAAACCAGAATTTACTCCATGCTTTGTTAGCATCCAGTCTTCCTCTGTTCTCATTCAAAATTATCTAGCAATCAAATTTTGTATCAATAAAGCCAATTTTAAAATAGACATTTTGAAAGAAGGCAGTACTGTCTATATATTGGCAGTCAATTAGTATTGCATTTGATATTACTGTTCAGGAAAATCTTTAACAGAGTGGTGTGCCAAATCTTTATGAGCAATCCTGTGTATATGATGATTCTTCATCACATTTTCTCTTAAATCTATACAACTGTTGAGAGTGTACAAAGCTGATGTCAACAAAATAGGAGTTGAATAGCGGGTAGAATCTACCTTTCAAATTTGGAGCACAAATTTTATAGTAGCCATTTCACAAGCATTTTTCAAACGTTGGTGGTTTAATCTGTGGGAATAAACTATTTGAAAAATAATAAGAAATCTCTTAAACACATGTAAATAAAATCTGTATAGATACATTGCTTATACCTGCTCTTGTATTGCTAGAGAATTAATTTTTCAAATCTTTTTGAAACAGTACAGGAGTGAACTCAACAGTAACTTAAACAGCAAAACCTCTAAAAATTTCCCTGTTATGAAATTCCTAGATATGACATAAGAGTGACTGGGTTGGTATAATAGCATAGACAAGTAGTATGAAAGACAAAAGCAGTGAGAACTAGGACAAAGTCAAAACATTTTATGAATCCATCAGAGTGTACTCACAGCTGTTAGTGTTCTCTTTTTTAATATTTCTATCTGCAAAATTACACATGAAGAACAATAGGTCTGCCTTCTGAAGATTGTTACACCTCAGTGCTGTTTCCTGGTATTAGCCAGAAGGACAGAAAAAGAGAAGGGATGTTGCTATTAAACTGTCCAGTTTACCAAATGAAATTAGAATTTTTATCAACCCAAAAACTGGTAATTGCCTTTTTTTTTCTGAGTTTATTTTCCTTGTGATTCTCTATCCTGACAACATCCTTGAAGGCATATGTTCTGGCTTTGGTTTAGCTTGATACTTCTTCATTATGATGTTATTTTGATTAATGTTTTTCTCATTATCTGTAGTGGTGATAAAAATGTTACCCAGCTTCCACAATTTTTAATAGGTGTTTCTCAGTAGTAGTTTATCACCATAGTTCTGTTTTTATTGAACATATTTTATGCTGAGAAATGGATTAAGTAGATGCTATATACATGGGGCATATTTTACCAAAATGGCTAAATGCTTGCATCTAAGAATTTATTATAATCTCTGAATCAGGAAGGGAGGAAATTAGTTGCTTGATTCCATTCCTAAACCCCAGGTTTTTCTTTATTCCTTTCTTCAATTTCTTGTTGCCATGTTTGCAAATTTCTTTTGCTGTTGGGAGTGTTTGCAAACTCTGTTAGTGGTGGGGTTTTTGTTCTGGCTCATTATTTTCCCCTGCTGTTGCTCCTTTGCTCATTTCCTTTTATCTTGCTGTATTGTTTTTATTATCTCTGTGCATTTGGTTCATCCTCCTTTCTTTTCCATAAAACATAGTTTTTATCACCCATCAAGCATACTTCTAAAATTTGAACAATAACAGAAACCAGGAAGTCACACTTTTTCTTTTAACTTCTGTTAAATATGCTTTTTTCTATCTGTGTAAAGGTAATTTTATATAACTTTTAAAATGGTTAAGATAGAAGGATTTGATGTTTTTACAATACTGGGAAATCAGCACATTTCCTTCTATTGAATACACTACTTTTAGCTTTGTTTGTATCCTGCATAATTCCAACTAATGCTTCCCCTTGCCTTTTGGTTGTAAGTAGTGAATGTAATGTGCTAGTTTACTTCTGATACATTTAATTAATCTCACATTACTACCATTATTTCTGCATAAGCATGAAAACATTTTAAAAGACTTGAGGCCATGAGATCACCAAATACTTACTTGTTTTGTATTAATGTGAGTACATTCTTGCAGGACCAAATAAAAATCTTATTACATACACCTGGGGAAAGCATATCCATTGGAGGTTTTCCATGGCAAGACTTGACCTTCATTTCATGGGAGGCCATTTAAAGGCTCAGTTAAAGAAATCAGTGAACTATCCTGTTGCCTGGAGAATTCTTGCCCAGGGGAAGCAGACTGCTGCTTCAGATTTTCTTAGCCGTCACACTAAGACAAAACACCTACAGAAGTATTTAGGATGTTCAGCTCAGTATCTATAGCCAGGGGAGGCTCTGTGTTGATTGAAGAACAAAGAACAAGCCTGACTCAACTTCCATATTCACTTTCGGATGACAGAACATCATATTGAAGTACCTGAAGTTATTAGGTCACTCAAAATCTCTTCTGCACATTTGTTTAGGATTTCGGTTTTCTTTTGCACATAATAAATTATTTTTTTTTCCTTTTTGCTAAATGCATCGCCCAAACTCAACAGTGATGTGATCTGTTATTCCATAACCCCTCCTTGCTTAAATTTGCTCCACCAGATGTGTGTGTGAGAGTTGTTGTTTCAAATAATAAGTGGGGAAACTTTCCACAGCACATGACAATTGCTTTTATGCCTCTCTCAAGACTGAAGTCCAGGTCAGTTCTCACAGGTTAACAGATACATTATTTCTGAAAAAGGTCTATTTCCTACAGGAAATTACTGTATTTTAGAAGGAACAAGGGGGTGAAGGTACTGAGGAACGGAGCAGGGTTGAAGAATGTACAATATATTTAAGGAAATGTTCATTTTTTTTTCCATATTTTTACTCTTATCTTTCATTGAAATGTTCTCTGGAAACTTGCAGTGCTTCCACTTCCTATTCTTGTAAACTTGCCTCATTGACCCATTACAGTTCTCTAATTTTCTATTCTATGTTCCTTCTCTTTTCTTTTTGGTTTGTTTTTTTGTTTTTTCTTTGTCAGAAGTTTGGTTTCCATGCTAATTCTGCACTCATTTGTGAAGTCACCTTTCCCATCTGGGATTTTCATTCTTGCTTGAAATCTTTCCTTGAAGTATCTCTTTTATACTGTCTTTTTAGTCATATTGATGAGTGAAAGTTTATATTGAGGTACCAGCGAAGTAATGAGGAAAAACTTTCGTATGAAGAATAAAATTTCCAATTGGAAAGAAATTAATACTTTGTTTTCCTCAAAATCTATATCAGTTACTGCAAAATAGGCTATATGCCCATGTTAAGAAAATAAGTTAAATGGGATTGTCACAAAATCTTTAGCCATTTTTTGTTTTTTTGTCTCAAAAGTGTATGACCTTGGCACAACTTCTTACTCAGATTTGAGGAACTTGTAAATTTTATAGAATGAACAATTACTTTAAAATTTTGTGGGTTTGGCTTTGTTGTGCTTGGTTTGTTGTTTGGTTTGCTTGTTTTTTTTTCTTGGTGGTTTTTTTTTTTTTTAATAGAGTCCTTTTTCATTAATGCGTCTCCTTTTTCTCCTCGTTGTATTCTTAATTAGCATAATGGAGGTTTTTCAGTGTGAACCTTTTGTATTGTGAAATGTGCCAAAAACTTTACCCTGAAGTAATGAGTATTAATTGCTTTGCACTTTGTATGAATGCATGAAATTGTAATATTCTAGAAGGACTTCCACTGAATTTCACTATTGAAATGATTTTACCATTGCCAGCACAGAAATCTGCTTTGCTATTAAAAGGTGCAGATAGGCTGCTGTGAAGGATGTCACAGATGGGGTCTAACCTTTTTATATATATAAAATGGGATCTGAATTTGAATATATTGTTCATTAATTTGTGCTGCCTAAGTAGAGTAGTCTGACATGATTTGTACAGTCCATGTAACACATATATCAAGATTGAAATAAAAGCTATTTACAAATGGTGAGAACTATGGGGGACACCAATTGTGTGTTGTTTCCTTGGTTTAGCCTTCCAAATTCAAAAGTTTTTTAAAAGTTGTGCCTTGCTCCCCTCTACTGCAGTTTGAAGACAGCTTTCTCTATCAGCCTCTCTCCATTCTATGACCATTGCAGATTATTTGATTAGGTTCTGATCACATCCAGATTTGTGATGACACTGTAAATTACACAGGAGCCCACAGCATGGGTATTTAGGAAATTATCACTTCCAAGGAAGAGAGAAGTAAATATTCTCTTTCCTTTTCTCAGTTGTATTTTCTGTTTTAGTGTGCTGAGCTCTCAGGTCCAGATCTCTGGATATCAGTAGCACTTTGCCAGGGATTTCTGGTCCATCATAAGAAAAGATCATTGCTGTGTGGTTTTTGTGGGCATGTGTTTTTCTTTTTTATATTTCCTTCTACGATGAAAGTTTCTGAAATGATACTGAAGTATGTAGTTCCCTTTGTTTAAAAAAAAATCCTCTAAAATTAGTGATGCTGACTTCATTTAGTCTGTTACTTGAACAAGTCTGATTCACTGTTAATCTTGACTTGAATATGCTATTAAAAAAACTAATTAATACTATTTGCAAAAACAGATTGTGATTAATGCATATCCTTAAAATTTACACCTACTTACACAGAATATAATTGCTAAATTTGTACAAACAGAAGTTGCAATTTTGAACATTTTAGATATTAAGCAATTTTCTGAACTTACATTTGCATGTGCTAATTAAGGACTCCGATGTATTTACATTGGCAGCCAGGTTTTGTGCTTATTATTATTCTTAGTACTCTGTGAACAGAGGAAAAGAGCATGCTAGTTTTGGCACTGGTCCAAAATGTATGTCTTAAACCAGATTTTTAATCTAGATTCATATTCCCATGAATTGTCCTAGCTAGTGTCATTTTATGTAATGATTGCGTTGATTTATTTAAATGCATCAGTACATAAAATGTAAGGACTTTCTGGACTTCTTTTTTTTTTCCTTTTACCATTTTAATGGGAAGCTAAAGTCTTATGTAGTAAGAAATTTCATCATGGTGCCTAAATGGGTCAGTGTGACGTGTAAGAAATGTCTTATGCTAACAATAATAATATCGTAAGATCTTTCTTGACAGTTTTTTGTTATATAAAAGCAGGATTTTAAATCTAAGCAGTGTAAAATTCTGAAAGAAGAGATTTGTTTTAATTTTGTATCTGTTTTCAGAGGCAGATTAACAAGTACATTGCACATTGCAATGAAATATGTAATTTTTATAATGTAATTTAAGCAAAGTATTAATTTTCAACTATGATAAGTTAAAAATAAAACTTAGTAGATCTTATTTATAGAGTTGTTCTATTTTAAACTATCTTTCCAACTTAAAGCAAAACCATAGCTTAAACCCAGTTATCTTGTATTTAAATCTATTAACTGGTTTCAAAGAATTTTTACTTTTTTTGTTTCCTACCAGTAATAAAAAAATCATATTTATAGACATTTACTAACTATAGTTTTAAAATGCTTACATTTCAAACATCTCATCAAATAATAGCCATTACCAGCAACTGGTGATCTTATACTGCTTAGTGAAATATTTACTGTTTTGTTTACTGGATATACTTGCTATCATAATAAAATAAGAAATATGTTTCAGGAAGACTTGGAAATAGATTTGCAATAGATTTCCCATGGTGAGGGGGGATCCACCTGCATCAGCTATTTCTGCAGCATCCTGATCTCTAGAAATATAATAAAGGGATGGAGGGATGCAAGAACACACTGGCTTCTCTTTCAGTGCATCGTGCCCCTACAGCAGGTTAGTTGTGGCTGAATTAAAGACTGAACATTGATTTGTGAGAGGGAAAAGAAGGACTTTGAAGCAAGGTTGAGCTTCCCTGCACAGTCTGAGGAGTTGAAGTGTGACTGTGAGAGGCAGCACAAAGAAGTGCTTCCTGGGCTGGGTCAACAGGCAGTGCTGCCAAGTGGCACAAGGGGAAAGAAACTTTTCAGTGGCATCAGAAGTTGTTTCTGGTGGATGGTTATAAGCAAAATAGTCATATGTGTAGCAAGTCTTGAAGAAGCATACCCAGAATGCTCAGAGAATATGCCTTGTGCTAATACAGACCTTCCCTGAGAGGGAATGCTGTAAGAGTGATCCTAGAGAGCCATGCTGAATATGTGGAGTCCCACTGAGGGATGCAACTAGTGACACCTGACACAGGAACAATTGACAGCCCACATTCTTGACTATGTAATCAATGATGCAAATACCTTAAGAATTATCCCCTTTCTGTTATGGGTATCCCCTTTCTGTTGAATATAAGGTATGATGACATAATTCTTCCTGAGAAATGTGAACATTAAAAGTTCTGTGACAAGTGCAGTGCCTAATGAAAGCAATCCTTACACACCACCAGGCAAAAGTAAGAGCATGCACAGAATTATTTGTGGGAAGAAACTTCCATAGATGTACAGCAGTTGAAGTTCAGTCTTATAAAGAACATTTATCTTCATCTTAAAATAATACAGAGGTCTAAATTAACATATATAAATAGAAATAGTCCTTGCTTGGCTGTAGGTGCTATTACCAAAACATGATGTACATGAACATTTTAATTTTGGCATTTGTGCAGAATTACCACTCAAATCAGTCCATAGCTCTTGGAAAAATGCAGAACTAGTTCTATATGTTAATTAAGTACTTGTTGCAGATAAAATGTTGTAGTATGTATTACTGCCCTGAAAGGAGCAATTAATTGATGATATTTTAATAATGGCATTTTTGCTTTTCCTGTGTCATTGCCATTTTATTCTGTAAAGTCACTCATTGTTTTGAGGACTCATCTGGAATTTCTGTTGTTTTTTTTTTGTTTGGTTGTTTTTTTTTTTTTTTTTTGTTTTTTTGTTTTTTTTTTTTTGGCACCGCAGCATGATTTAGCAGTAAGGGTTCTGAATTCAGTATCAGAAAAACTTTTTCTGACCTCATGCATTTCACTCATATATTGTCATATATGATCTCATCTAGGTAATTTTTTCATTCTGTATCTTGATTTCCTCATTTGCCATTTATTGAAGTGCTTTGAATGCTCTGAATGTCAAGAATTATTCTTTATGAGGAAAATGTACCAGGTTTTTGTTAACTTTTGCATAAAGTATTCAAATTTGTGATAGTGAATTATTGATTTATACCACTTTAGTAGAGGTAATGTGTGATGGCTTTGTGTCAACATTTCAAAGTAAAAATGAGTGCTCATAATACAGAAGCCATTAGTTAATCAGATTGTTATTAACAGTTTAAATAGGTAATTTCAAAATCCTTATTTGTCTTTATCTAGCTTGGAAAGTCATAGTGAGATACTTAGTGATACAGCGAGTTGTCTATAGTGTGGGAGGAGAAAATTACTGCATTTTGTAAGTAATGTATTATAGAAATCAATCAATATAGCTGTTGCTGTGCCAGGTTGATGGAACAAATTGGAACCTTTCTCAAAATAAAATCCAGAAAACTCTTTGACTTCTGAAAAGATTGGTATTTTTACAACAATCCAGGCATGGAGGATCAATATTATTCTTTTTTTTTTCCTTCTGTTTGAACTGGGATGTTTATCACAAATTCATATACTTTAAACTACTCGAATTTTGGTGTCTCGCTCTTCTGTTGTTATCGTGTTTGGTTTTGTTGGAGTTTTTGTGGGAGGGCAGTAGTTCAGTAGTTCACACCACTGCATTTGGAATACTTTGTAATCTGGTTTGTTATTTTCTGCCTCATAGGTAAAATGTTTATTTTTTAATAAATCTGGCGATTTTAATCTGAAAGAGCATTCTGTGATGCTGTGATTCAGTTAAGTTAATACTGATTTATGTGGCAGAATTTATCTATATTTACAGAAAAAAAGAGATTAGATTTCTAAATTTAAAACTGATTTGGACTACAATTACTGCTTATAAGTTTATATATGCTTATTTTTTTAAGCTTTACATTAATAAATTGTTTCAAAGCAAAACTGCAATTTTTTTTCTCCAGTAAAATCAGTGCACATGCAGAATAAACTTTTGCATTATTCCTCCAAAATCTCCATTGACATCTGTGACACCCAACCCGTGATTTAGCATGAATCACAGTTACAGACACATGTGGAGAATAATAGAGAGCTGCATTTTTGTGTGTGGTGTTATTTTTCTGAAGAGGTATGGGAGGTACATGGCATGGAACCATAATGCAGCTTGTTCTGCTTTATCATGTTATGGTAGGATTTACTTCTACTGCAGTCGATGCTATTTTGATTACTGCATCACAAAATACAGGCCAGCTGGACAGCAACTTACCCCATGAGCCTTATGGTGTTTCCAAATTCATCACACTTGGTATCTAATGTGTCCCATTTTCCCTGTAGGCTGCCATAACTTACTACTATATAGCAAGGCTGAACTTCTGAAACTCCAAGCTTTAATGACAAAGTGAAATATAACTCAAGAAGAGAATTTGCTTGTTGTGCTACTGTCTTTTGTTATGGCTGATCAGTTTTTGGATTTGGGTTGGTTTGGATTTGATGTAAAAGGATGCCATTTTCTTTCAGTAACATACCAACAAAATATACCAGCATGTTCAGTAAGTATTTTGTGATTGCAGATAGGCACAGTTTCAGTCTACTCTGTAAAGATTTCAGGACACTAAGTTTATTTTTGCAAGCCATTTTGTGTCTCTTTTTCCTCTTGAAGTGTAGAAGGTTCACTGTCTCCAAACATGACCAACTCAATCACACCTTCCTTTACTCCTCTATGATACTGTTACTCCAGTAAAATGTAAGCACAGTAAAACTTGAAGCTTGAACTCACATCTTATTGCTTTGCAATTTTGCATTGGATTTGATCCCAGGGAAAGTATGGTTTATTATGACAAAGAAAAATATTTATATCTGTATATTCAATATGTATTGTAGTACATATTATAGAATGACAGAATGGTTTAGGTTGGAAGGGACTTTTAAACTTCATCTAGTCCAACCACCCTGCAATAAATAGGGACATCTCCAACTCGATTAGGTTCCTCATAGCCCCGTGCAACCTGACCTATTTCTCTTTTGCCACTTGCTTTTGTATTTTGCTGTTGCATGGAGCTCTCCTTTTTCTGTGCTGCAGGTTCCAAGGTGGAGAACACGAGCTATGTTGTGAAAACAACCCTGCAAGTAGAAAGGAAACCATTTTGCTGAGGCAGCAGATAGTTTAAATTGTGAGAGATGTGCTGAATGATAAATCATAGGAATTATCTCACTAAGTGTTCCCTAGTGACAATGCTAGAAATGGTGATATCCCAAACCAGGTTGGGCTGTTTTGCATATTTTGTGTTTCTCTTGCTGTACTGAGTAATAGAGGACTGATAAATACCAGACTGGTTAGTCCTTTGGGTAGCTGATCAAGTCTCTGGTTTTCAATTTTAATTTAGTTGTGAAAAGTGTCTTTACTTATGCCAAAAAATTAGGATTTTTTGAAAAGCATTGCCATAATGAGTCAGTGTCTTTCAAAAGTCTAATGCTGTTATTAAAGGATATGAGAAAATTACTGTGGCACCTGAGTGGATGCTTCAACAATAAGTGGTACATAACTGAATTCTATATCATCTTTACAGAAGTATCAATCCCTACAAAGTCTGTTTGGTTTTAGTTTTCTCTGCTGATTTACGGTGCTACTAGGGATAGCTGAAAATATAGATAGAAATGTGGTTTTGTAATTAATTATACAGAAGAGACATAGGAAAATAGGAACAGTTACCTAAATGCTGCAAGTATAAAATTTGTTTTGCAGAAGAATTGATACATGTCATGGCAGTCTTCAAATTTGTACAACTAAAAATGCACTCTAAACTTATGCCAGGATACTGCATCATTACTGTTTAATAGAGAAATAAATCTAGGTATCATCAGCATAACAATGCTATAATCCTGGGCTCTGAGCAATGTGTCTCATGTGGGTGGGCATGAATGGCAAGTAAGATGAGATAAAATATGCAGCTTTATGTAAGCCACTGGGGAGGGTTGCTGAAGATCTGGATGCTATTCCTGAAACTGAGGATAGTAATGTAGTATAAAATCAGAGTTTCACAGAAAAAGAGACATCAGTATTAACATAAAATAAAAGAAATCTTCAGTTCTGCTTTAAAAAAAAAAGTCTCAATGAAACTCCACTATAAAGACTTAAAATTATTTTCTATGCCACAGTAATTTGTTTACTTAGATGCAGTAACTTGTATCCTGTAAAGAAAAAATCCAAACATTTAACTGATTGACTGTATGAAAAGACATGAGTTTTGTTTCGTGCTTGTGGTATTAGTTCTATAGATTTTAGAGAGTTATAAAGAGAGCCTGTCCCCATATCAGAATAGTTCACATCATATTCTCCAAAACAATACCACTGTAATCCTATTTAATAAGGCATCTAAGCAGCAAGAGGGTTTTTATTTCTGGTGATGGTAGGAATTTGAGGGCTAAGCTACAGGCCTATGCTGGCTGTTTTTTGTTTTACTGTACCCTGTGAGTCTTGAGCTACCCCAGAGACTGATAAATACCAGGCAGTCTGTACAACTCGGATGTGAACTACAGAAATCAGTGTTTTTCTAAACTTTTTTCCCTTTAAGCAGCTGGTGAAATACAAAAAAAAATTTTGCAGGGAAGCTTTTCAGGGCATTCCACTCTATAAAATGAGGAGCAGACTCTGCTCTATAACTTCATCTTACTTTTCATTTTTCAGAATTGCGTTTGTGGATTTTGCACTTTTTAATATTTAGGAGGTGAGGTGGTTCACCATCCATTCCATTTTTAGTTTTAGATCTTTCAGTTCAGTGTTAATGCTACTTTGCATTTATATAGAAACATAAATCTAATGCCTTTTATGCTTGTAAAGTTTTGCCTGTCTTCCTTAGAGGTGCTAAGTAGCATTTTTTCGCTCTCATTTTGGTAATTCTTATCAACATAGGCCCACTTTTTCTTTTCATCTGTCTAGCTCTTAACTGTCTTCCCACATATTGCATCACTTGCAGACTTAATTAATGGCTTCTTCATTTTATGACTACTTGTAGGTCTGATGAAATTTTAACACTCATCTCACCACTACTGGAATAGGCTTTTTGCCTACACTAGATGGAATTTTGCTATCATCAGTTCTACTCACAATTCCTCACTGGTGGTGATTCATCTAGTGGTACTTTCAAGCCAAGTTAAATTTTTGTTTTTAAACTTCTTGATATGATTTGCCAGTCACATTGTATTGCTTATTAAAAGTAAAATGATTATAAAAAATAAGATGCCTCAGATTAAAACCATTTAATTTCCAGAGATTTTCTGCAACTTTTTAAGTGACTTGTGAAAATTAGATATTTTACAAGCCATCCACTTAAAGCAATTAGAAAAACATGGTTTTGAAGACAGAAGTCTTCAAATAAAAGTTTGATGTCCACTGACCCTGAACACTGACTTAGGAGTATTCAAAATATATATATTCCAATTTATCCTGCTTAAAGGTACTATGAATAAAAGTCTTGTCTTCTGTATTGACTGACAAAGGTGGTACTGGTGAAAGAAGAATGCATAAGCTCCTTGACTATGTCTACGGAAGCTTTACATATTCATAAACTATAATAACATCTATATACTTCTTAAGTTCTTTGTGGTTGCCTTTATCTCAAATGTTTCAAGTAATGAGAAGGTTTAATTGCCTAAATTGGTTTATTTTTAATTTAATAAAGAGACTGAATTTACCTAGTAGTCCACTTGTTATAGACAAGTGGACTCTTGTTTGACCATCTGAAACAATTTCCTGTTTGATTTCATTTTCTTAAAATTAATAACCTAAATATTTATCATTAAAAAAATACGGGAAAATAAAAAGTCTCACTCAAGTGCTTATTTTCCTTGTAAGCATTGTGCCTTGGTGCAGGATAACTAAGTTCCCAGAATTCGTAGGTGTTTTTTTTCTTTTCTAAATAAAAGAAATCTGATTGTTAAAACAAATAGGTCCTAGTGATCCTGCATCTATGTATAGGTCCTCTATTTCATTGTTATGAAAATATTTTATGTCTTCTGCTTTATTTATTTATTTTAGCAGCTACAGCTTTCAAAATTTGAAACAGCAGCATTCCTCCATCTTGTACATATATGGTAAATGTCTGTTTTTCTCATAAGAAATTTGATTGTTCAGTTATGTATGTAAGAAAATGTACATGACTTGAGGGTGTCCAAATATCCTTGCTCATTAAGGTGAGTTTGTAGGAATCCCAGAGAGGTAGGAGAGGTCTCTGAGAAACTGAGTCTATAATTTAGTGTATAATATATTTGAAAACCTCATTTGTTGGAAACATAAGATTCATTGAAATGCACAAACTCTTTGGAGTATTGCTGAGGTGAATAGGAGACACCGAACAGTTTTTCCTAAGGCAAGAAGGGAGATGTGTAGCAGAACTAGAAATGGAGCCATAATACTTCATAAAGTTATCCTGGCTGTTAGGAGACAATCATCCCTCCCATTACCTTTATTTTATGATTAACAAAGAAGAGAAAAGATCTATTTTTAAATTATCTTTCAGGCACTGCATCTTTTAACCTTCATTTGCATCCTGTGAACTTCTGCCCCCAAAACATAGCTGGATATGAACTTCTTAATTTTAACCATACCATGTTTCTTGTTGTGTGCTGATACTATATTATTTGGCATTTACCAAAGAAGAAATTTCATGAATCACATATTCTTACTGCATGTATTCTTCCCAGTATGTTGGAACATTAGTAGCTGTTTCAACAGTCACTGTAAAACCACTGATGCCTCTTGCCCTTATAGTTTTAAGTCTAAAGAACTGCTAGCATTATAGTGTGGGATTAAAGTGCTGCAAATTCTCTGTGTCACTTAAAAAAAAATTAAAGTAATTTAAAACAAAAACCCAACCTTACAACCAACCAATAACAAGTGGTCAACCAATAACTGGTCGAAATTTTCAGTTTTGCCTCAGTTGTATCTGAGTTTGTAAGAATTTACAACTTTGTAAGTACTTTCTGAGTTAATACCTATCATAAAGTTCTAAAGGCTATTAAACAGATTTAAATTCTCCTATTTGAAGTCAGAAGCCATGTTTTGCACACCATTAGCTGTAAGGTATGTCTAGTAAAAAGTATATTTTATTGGGCAATAATGATGAAAGTAGAAGATATTTATTTTAGTTTCTCATAAAAAGCATTCAGGCATGTGTTTGGCTTGTAGTTAGAGCACAGTTCATATGAACCTGAGCTCTGATATTCCCATCAGCTGTTGATATTTCTACAATTTCCTTGACACATCTTTTCTGTGGGGAGGGGCAGCCTAAATTTGTCACCAGGGTCTATTCCACAAAACCTCATATAGATGAAGGACTTGTTGCAATTCTTGACATCACCTTCTAGTTGACTAGAGAAGCATTTGAATTTAACTGAAAGGTTTTTTGTGTTGTTGGTAGAAAAAAAGAATGCTTTAATATTTGCTCTTGAACTACAAATTCTTTAGATTTAAAAACAATCTTTGTAAATTTTTTTTTACAAAAAAAAAATAAATTACCACACACAAGCACCACATGTTGATTGTATTTATTTAGAAGCTTACTACTACAGAAACCACATTTGGGTGTATAGTGGTATCAAATCCTTTGTTTATATTCTCCATGTGTGCAAATACTTCTCTGACTATTTATACATGCTCAGAAAGTAAAGGCAGAAAAGTTCAGTCCTGGTCAACATAATGTACATTGTCTCCCCAGAAGATCTTAAAATTATGTTATTAACTCTGGAAAGATAGAGTTTGGTCTAGGAGGAATGCTAGAAGTATCACAGCAAATTATGTTAGCATCTAAGGATTATTAATACACATAATTAATATGTTTGAAACAATTATCAGTTTAAGCAACAGGAAGATGATAAAGATCTGGACACAATAGTAATTCAGGGCAAGGCTTGCTTCACAGTTACTTTAAACCAGAAAAAAAAATAAAATAAAAGTAATATTTGTAAAGCAGGGAGGCTTAATTACTTGAATTGAGTGCCATGCAACTAAAGAAATGATCAGATTAGTATTCGGTTTTGAAGTAAGATTTAGTGGGTTTCGTTGTATAACTTGTTTTAATTTGAAATGTATTGAAGAATGGGATTAAAATGAGTATTCATTCTATTTATTCAGTTTCTCTAGATTTACTTTTTTTCCAGATAATGTAGTACTAACAGATGAAAATCCCTATCCAATGCTCCTTATCACTCTTCTATACATACTGCAATATTGTTATAATGAAGTGTGGCTGCTGGATACCAAGATGTTTATAAATTTTGTGCTTGAGCTATAAATGTAGAGAAAGCAGTGCAGAAGCAGTGGAGATGGAGAAGGGTTGAATTTTCCAGATCATGAGGACGGGAGTAATAAAATTCTGAGTAGGGAAAAAGAACTCAAGAGCAGGAGGTCAGATATAAATTTGTATTGCTCTGTTAGAGACAGTAATGCAGTGACAACCTCTGCCAGGTAATGCTCCATTGCTGATTTCAAGAGAAAGGGCAGAGTAATATCAGGAACCATAAAATTGTCCTTGGAGGGATGTGAAGGAAGTTCCATATTTTCTTAAATTACATGATTCTGTCCAATATGAGACTTTTATCTTGTCATTCTTGCTCATATTTTGTCTTGTCTGTTTCTTTACTGCTGTCAGATTGTTTCTGTTGAGGGAGGAGGTGAGGTTTTGTGTGCACATCTATATCTATGTCCATCCTGTTGGTACAGAGGGGATGTATAGCTGCAAGATATTTTTTTTTGTAAGCACATGAATATTCCCTGTATTATAAGTACTGTATGTATTTATACAGTATGTATTATAAAGACTGCATCACCCAAAGCTGAAAATTAGGCAATTATTTCAGACCTGTTTCCAAATAAATTGATACATACTAGTTGTGAGATAACAAACATTATTTTATTCTTCTAGATGGATTGGAACATAGGAATAAAAATAAACCTCAGTCTTGAAGAGGGAGTTCTTCACAGGTTAATACTTGCCAGCTTTGTTCTGCTTGAAGATGCCACTATAAACTGCTGTGGAATCATTATTTTTTGCAAACCACCCCCCACTTTGAGGACTGAAATGTCAAGTCCATACCCATGATAGGTGTGAGATCATTAATTGAATATTTTTTTTTTTCCTGTAATGCTATATTAACTTGCTAGATTCCATGACATGGAATTGAAATGATGTTTGTCAATTCTACATAAAGAAAGGAGTGAAAAACTGGTGTCTGTTCTCAAAGGTTTGTAGCCAAGGTCCTTGGAAGAGCATTACAGTATCTGAGTTATTTGCTCCTTTCCTAATTCTATCCTTAAATAAAGCAAGTCTGAGGATGTGTTTAAAGATGGGAATGATTTGATACATTTGTTTGAATTTTTACATTTTCAGTTCAAGTGAAAAACACAAAATTCTTGTTTACAGAATTTTTATGATTTTTTTTTTTTAAAATTGTAATAGTTTGTAGGCCTGGGGGAGGAAATAACTTCTGAAAGATTTCTCCAAAGTATAGAAGGGGTTTCCAAAACTAAAAGTTAGTTTAAAGGCAAATTGTGAATATGAAACAAGTAAACATTGTTACAGATGGATAAATAGTTATAAAGTAAATCATTCATCCTATATTAATGACAGATGAAAAGGGTACAGTAGTCTTTGTTTCTAATAAGTTCTTATCTCTAGCCTATGCATCATGTGATGTTCTCTGCTTCTCATCCTATATTCAAAATAGTCTTCTTAGCATGTAATGAAAGCTTAAAGTTATATACATTTCATTTCATCTGATTGAGAAATCAGGATTCTTCAAAAAGGAAGTTTTCTTATAAATTACTAATGAGGTTGCCACTGAGTCAGATTACTACTTAGAGTACTGGATCTCTACTGAGAGCTTTCAAAAACAAAGAAAAAGATATATTTTTCTATCTGTTAAACAAAGGCTTTGTTACTATAATTCAAGGAACTTCAACACTTCCTTTGATTTTCTTTTAGAATGTAGACTTAAACTTCTCATGATTGATTGCATATAGCATGACTAAATCTTTCCTAAGTGTTTTTTTTTTCTTCATTAAAAATACAAGTTATATTGTACTAAGCTAAATAACGATTGTGACACACATCAGAAATAAAAAATAAAAGGGGATTTTTTAGTTTTTTTTTGGAGTCTAACTGTGCAGAAGTAGGTAATCCCATCTGTGTTACTCAGTCTTCATAAGTGAACATAAATCTCTTGTCAGATCATTAATCTATTCATGAGCCATGGCTATTTTTAGTGTGGAGTGCTACCCATTGTATATTTTTTTACCATATCTCATCTTTGTCTTAAATTAAAATGCCATAATATAACCTAACACCATCTCTCGTATCACTGTCCCACAGGAAATTTTGCCACTTAGAAATAGCATTGCTGTGAAGGAATTCAGAACACTTGATTATCATTTAAATATTAGTCAAAGCAGCCTTCTAAAGAGAGACTGATTTGTATGTTAGAGAAAGAAATTTACTATATTTCTTCTTCAGTAGGCATATGCAGTTGTCAATTTTATGAAAACTTTCAAGTAAATGAGATCTAACTTTGTGATGGGGTAATGTAGTATTACATGGATGTTTTTGACCTTGTCATCAGTTCTTGGGAAAAAACCTGTACTAATTATTTAAAATTAGTGTGTATCAATGGATATCTTTTTTAGAAAAGGATTGCTGGACCTGTGTAGCTGAGGCACCATTTGGGATTTCATGATATAATTCAGGCTTTCTTTTTATAGCTGCTACATGTTCCTTCTGAAGTTGCTGATGGTATTGAATTTTACAGTGTGTTTATGGGAGGGAGATTGCTGCCAGTGAGGTCATGAGGCTAAAGCACACCTTTATTACAAATGCACATAGTGAGCCAGGAATACACAAGTGTTCCCAAAAGTCTTCATCTTTTGAGTGGAATGTGTTTTAAGTGTGTACGTAGCACAATTTGGTAGGGTGGTTTACCTATCAGTTCTGGAAAAATAACCCTAGTACAATAAGAAACTCTTCTTTCAACACTTTAGAATTCATCTCAGCAGTTTTCACTGTTAAAGACCATAAACTATATATTTTTGCTATATGTTCCTGTGGCTTCTGGGTCCAGAGCTCCCTATAGAAACTGAAAAATTATCTTGGGAAGAAACCTGGGAAAGTCATCGGGTTGTTCATGACTCTCAGATCCAAGCAGAAGTGGAAAGCTCATTGCTGCTGTTGCTTTCTGCTTGCTGTTAATTTCACTTTCTAATTTCTTATATGGAGGTTTCCTTCTCTGGCAAACAGAACTATTCTGTCATGATATGGTAGTCCTTATGGTGGCCTGATGGGTTTTATTTTGTGCAAAGCTTGGAAAGACAGGGGACACTCAAAGTGCTTTGGTCTGTTAAATTCCTAGGAAACGTAGCATGAGAACATTTCAAGTGCAGATTGTCATCTCAAAAAAACATCCAGTGTCCCTCACATTAGACACTGGTTGATTTTTTTTGTCTTTATAGTGGAGTCAGAATCCACAGTATTATGCATTATTTCTTAGGCAAAATAAGTGAGTGATATGATTTATTGAGACTTTCTTATTCATGAAAGGTTGTGGGGTTTTTTTGTTTGGTTATGTTTTTTTTGTTTGATTGGGTTGTTTTATTACTAATAAACCTGTGTGAGAATGCTATCTGGTATTTTTCTCAGAACTAGAGCACTTACAGGATGACAGCTTTCTGTCACTAGCCAACAACAGAGTTGATCTACTTTAAGTGTTAGAAAAAGTGTGTCACTGTCATTGATACCAATCATCAGTTCTTGCAGAGATAGGGGGAGGAATAGAAAGAGAGATAAAGAGTAAAATTCCAAGAAATTAAGAAAACAGCATGAAGTGTCTGTCAAACACTCAAGTATCAATAATATGAGGTAGCTTACATTATGAAGAATTTTTCTTTATTCTGTAATCAGGAAAATACTATATGGTTTATTTTTAAAAAAATTAAAAATATTTATTTTTGAGGCAAGAATTTATAGGTAGGAATATGTTCTTAAGTAGTTTTTGCAAAGCGTGTAAGCACAGAAATTGAGAGGTGTAGGAGACAATGTTGTTCCAGAAGTAGCTGACTCAATAGAGTAATTTCTCTATTGCATTTGTTATTGGATGAAAATTTTGAATGGTTTAATAGTAGGAAAAAAACTCCCTAGTATTTATATAAAATTATGAGCAGCAGACTATTGCAGAGTTCTTGCAGCAGGAGGACAAAGCTCAAACTGATGAGTGCTCATGTCATTATGCAAGAAGTCCCAAGGTATTGAGGATGCCATGGGCTGAAATACATTATTTTGACATGACAGCTACCAGGTGTTCCGTTTCCATTTGTTTTCATAGAAAAAAAATCAAATCTGTAGGTCTATTGCAAATGAAGCAGAACTGATGCTGCCAGCATAAAATTTCTGTTTAGAGAAGTAAATCCCAGCTGCTGTGTAGCTAAGGGTTAGATAATTTGCTTCAGCACAGAGGAAACATAACACAGGCTTAAATTATTATTATTTTTTTTATAAAAGTATGTTGCATCTGCTCACTAACAACAACGAAATTCAGCTAAGTTCCTGAAAGTGAAGATATTCAGTTAATTTAAAAATAAGAAACTTAAAATATACTTTAGATAAAAACAGAGTATATTCATAAAATAAATGTGTAATGCAATATTTTACATATATAAAAGGTGGATTTTCTTTTGAGCTAAACTTTGTGTGCTTCCCAGAACAAGTAATTAATTTAACATTCCATTTATTCCCCAGCTTTTGCTGCAAAAGTACAGGCAGAGTTTATTCTGCCTTTTAATATGCTTCATATATACAGAAACTGTGTACACAGGTATGGGTATTGTAAATACCACAAAACAAATACTAAAATGTCACTGGTTATTGAATGTTTCATTATAGAACATGGTCAGTCTTCTATGGATATTCCTACCTATATTCTATTTTACTTTTCATGGACGTAGGAGAGAAGTTGGATTACCTTGTTGGAAACTAAACTCACTATGTTAGTGTCTTATTTTAAAATTACCTGTTTTATAAAAACTGCATAATTTAGTTTTTCTGGAGCCTATGAAGTGGCTTGCATTATTTACTGTTCTGAAAACCATGCACACCTAGAGAGAGATTTCTAATAAAATTGTGTTTGTTAGTTGATAAGGCTGTGGCTATAAAACTTCCTTAAGGCTTTTTGCCTTTCAACTTTCAGCTGCATAAATTGTGGGTTTGCTATCCTGGACTTTGATTCTAGCATGCAAAGTAGGTTGTTTGCTTCCACTGGAGGAATTCTAAAAGCCTAATGAAGGCTGCTGCAGCCTCCCCTGACCCTCCTCTTGTAGGCCAGCACATATGATGAATTTTCTGTGTGGTTCCAGCTTCTTAAATAATTCTCCTGAGTATTTCAAGTTCTTGGATTACTGTATTTTAAAAAGGCATCATTCTCTTTTATTTTAAACCTGTTGTTATGTGCTGTTGTGACTTCCTTAACTTTTGTCAAGACCTACCAGCCACAGTTGTTACACCACAAGGTATCAGGCTACTCTAGAGGTATTTATGTAACATGTTATTACTAGAGTGTGTGATGCTCAAACCTTGGAATTTCCAGTTAATTGCCAGGTTATGAGACTAGGATGCATGGGAAGCAAGGCACATGGATAACAAACCACATGTGCAAATTGCAACTGTGGTTTTGGTTGTTTTTTTAATTCTCCCTTCTGTGTGGTGCAGAATCTACCTGAACCAAAGTCTCCTGGTACTTGCCACTAAGCAAGTTCCATCAAGCTGACAGATTTGACCCTGACCCATCAGATATTTTAGCAGAGAAATACATGTCTGCAAAAGAAGCTTCTTTCAAGCCTGGGAATGAGAGCATGTATACGATTTTTTGCATCTGTTTCTATGAAAATTTTGTGAGGAGCTGAAGTAGCAATGTATGTTCCCCTCATTTCATTTAAAAGCACTATGCTTTTTCTGTTGGAGTTTGCCGTCTCCAAATCAAGATGAAGTCACAATTCTATGGCCAGATCTTTTGTTTTGTTCAGCTTCTGAAGAGATGCAGGTAATGCTGTATTGTCCCTGTATTCTGAGTTTTGTGGACTTTATACTATCTTTCCCCCATACGCAATCCACAGAGTATCTCCTCTTGATTGTTGATAATTGTCTGACTCTAAAAAGAATTTTATGAAGATTCTAAAAAGAATTTTATTATGATCCCCTAATACCATTTTTATTGAAATTTATTATAGTAACTACTGTGTGATTAGCAAAATGTTAGTGCATTCATTGAAATCACCAATCTGCTATCTCACAGTGTGGTAGTTAAACACAGTAAATACTTCCAATTAGTTAGTAATTGAATAACATGCATTAATATTTATTGTATCACTTTTATAATTTTTTATTATAGGACACTTAGTATAGTTGGATAATAGCTGCTGTGAAATATATGGGACGAATTAAATCACATAATTATCATAAATCAGGCCTTTCATAGGAAAGGCTGACCAACTATTTTAAATGGATAAAATCCTCCATTATATTTGGCCTATATTAAAAGTATTCTAGGACAGGGTCTCCTAAATTTAGCTTAGAAAACTAATTATTTTTTAGATGATAATTACTTAATCTGCATGTAAATATCTTGTTGTTCAGTCTCACTTTTAAAATCTCTGTTATAAGTTGACTAAAGTTTCAAACAGTACTTCCTGAATGGTTTCATATGTGCCCAGGTGTACAGGGGTTTTTGTATGTAAGCATGTTCCACACCCTGAATTGAGATGCATGCTGCATGTAATGTAACCTAAAGTATTTCTGACCACTCTTCTGAGTTGTGATTACGAAAGCAAAAACATATTCACTTGGTTTGAAAAGGAGAGTTTCCAAAGCAAGATTTATTTTTTTCCCTCTATGGTCAGGTGCATTCTTGAACCACAGACATGCTCCTGATTTTATACAGATACAACAAAATTTTTAAGTCACATTTTGTAGCTATATCATTGGAAACTTCCGTAGGGTTGCTGGTAGTTTCTCATATGCTGTTTAAAACCCTTTACTTCTAGCTTATTTTACAAAATATTAAAAATAAAATGGTATCATAAGTTGAAAATCCCCAAATCAGCAGTTTGAATCTATTCTCTGAGTTCTTACAAGAAATAGTTAGTGAACCTTTCATTGCCATCAAGCCCAGATATCAAAGTAGAATATTTACATTACTTCAATGTACCTAAACATAAAACAAATTTTAATACCTAAAATACCTTTTCTATACTTTAAAAAATACACATTTATTGTTTTGTAAAGTATCCAACTCTATCTGGAATGGCGAATAGGTGAGAGATGTAAGTCATGGACTTAGGGAGGGTGAGTTTGTCATGGTTAGGTTGCCATCTGTTGATAATGCAGCAGCCAACAATTGATACTGTAGTATATTTCTATCACAAAATCATTATTTTTTGAGCACTTTTTTCTCCCCCCTCCACCCGCCCCCACCTGAGCATAGGCTAGTTTTCAGGTTTCTACATGTGTGATTTAATGTACAATAATTTTATCAAATTTCATAGAACTTTTTGGTCCATAAGGATCACGCAAAAGGAGGGGTGCTGTGGTTCTCTTTTCTAGGTGCACTGTCTTCTGCAAATACTTGGATTCTATTGTATTAAGAATAAGAGAAAGATTATAACTTATCAATATCATTGTAGTGTTATGACTTGGTACTTTTTTCCAGAGTTTGTCCTGTACCTTGATGGTCACAACAGACACAGAAGTTTGGGGAAGTTTTTTATGGGTGTAGTTGATATTTTTTTATATTCTCAAATTTCTGGTAATTTGACATCACTTGAAGTAGTTTCATTTGTAGTGAAGTTATAGGTATTTGTGAGTATCCTTACATGTTGTGTCCCAACCTGGATAAGAAGTTAGTGGAATATATAGCTTAAGAAGAAACAGTTTAAGAAGAAGAAAAGATAATTTCTCTCACTACCTTATAAAAGGTGATTGCTCAAAGTTTCAGTTCTGGTGTGCTGAGATGAATGTATCAGAATTCATTTGAGATTTTGTGTAATTGGTGACTTTGGATGTTATACAAACACCAGCAGGAAAGCTGAAAGAAGGTGGGCAGTGCTTTTGCTCACAGAAACAGTTTCTCTATAGGGTAAACAGCACCAGCAGGAACCAGTAAGTCCACTTTTAACTGTGGGCTGTTACTCCATTTTTCTGTACCAATGGAGTGAGAAAGTAGGGGGATACCTTGGAAGCTGAGGCATCAGAGAACTGATTTATACTTGGGAAACAGTAGGAAAGAGTCTGTTGCCACCATTTATCCTTTTACCTTTTCATAAATAATATAACAGAATAAACAAAATAAATAAAACAGAAAAATTAGGACAGCTGGTTGCTGTTTGAATCCCCAGTTATAAGTTTCTAGCTTGGTGATACTTCAAAGCAAGACCATATTGCTACGTTTGATTTTTCACAAGCAAATCTTTAAGAATATTTTCACAAGCAAATGTTAAAAAAAAAAAAAAAAAAAAAAAAGGAGAAACTAGTATTTCACTTTATATATTCTGTAACTTAAACTTTCATGGTAAGTGAAGAAAGTGCTGACAGTAGAGAAAGGAATTAGGTTTTATTAAAATACTTAAAAAAACCAACAACTGGTAATTGGTTGGGAATGTTCAGGGGTGGAAGGAAGCTGTAAGCTTGCTGAGTTTCAATTGTATGGGAAAGGAGCATCTTCTGAGAATCTTTTATACTCAGCATGATGCTGAGTCCATCTCTACAGCTGAAATAAACGTAGGCAGGCAGACAAGGGAAGAGTCAGCTCTGAAGAACATTCCCCAGCTTCTGGCATCAGTTGTAGGCCAATCTGTAGCTTTTTAAGACTCTTTATCCCATCTGCAGACTCTGAGTGCTGACAGTCTAGCCACCACTTCCCAGTCCCACAGGTAATTTATAAGAAGTAAAGGTCATCTTGTGGATTGTCTGTTCTTGTAATCCCAAATCCTCTCTGGGTTTTGTGTTTGACATTGAGATATGCTCAGTTCAGTGGCTGGTGTCACTAAAGGCCACTTTCCTCAGAACTTGGAGACGAGGAGCCATGTCTGAGATCTTGCCTCCAGCAGCGCCACCAGGAAAATTCCTCTTGATTTCAGAAAAGCTGTGTTTCTGCTTGAACATAAATGAGTACTGAGAATGTTGGTGAAAAAAACAAACAAAAAACCCCCGAACAAACAGCAAAAAAACACAAACAAAACCCCCACTGTTCTGATTATAGGAAAGTCTTCCAGCTCTCATTTTATAAGTAAGAGTTTTTAAAAGATTTTTTTAAAATATGTTTCTCTGTGGTAACATTTCTTCACAGTGATCTGTGAAAATACTACTGTGGAGTGGTACAGAATATTTAAAGAGAAAATTACTTCTCCCAAATTGTCTTTTGTTTACTAACAATTTTAATTGCTCAAATTGTTTTTGGGCTTTTTTTCCCTTTTTACACATTCCAGTTCTGAAAGGCTATTCCTTCTCTTGCACCACCTTTAATTGGAATTTAAAGAAATATAGACCTACAAACTTATCTGACTAACTTTTCTTCACTGTTTCCAAGTAGGACACATTGCAGAAGTGTGGTTTGGTTTTTGTTACAGTTTTCCATATTATATTCTTAAAATCTCCGCCTATCTTAGCAAGAACTAATTACTTGAAGGCTTAAGGACTGCTGCTGCCAAATGGTCTCACAGTTAGTGACTGGGTATAGAAATGAAACAGAACATTAAACCTTGGGGATTCACCTGGCCTCTTTTGCAAGCCAGGTTGGTTCCCACAGTGTCAAATAACAATTAAAGGAATTCAAGTTTGAAGGTGGCTCTTTAGAGGTCGAACTACAAAACAAGTTCTAGGTGCTTAGCATAGAAAAAGAGAAAGCATACTGTAAAATAGGAAAAGCAGAGCAAAAGTATTAGTACATCAGATGGTGTTTATCATCGTATACAGAATGTTTTCTTACTACTTAAGAGGTATTTTAGTTGTTCATAGTTGTTTGCTTTAGTTTCTGTAGGGCCATGGTAATAGTCGTGTGTGTGCATGCTTAACTTCATACCTCTCAGGACTCCAAGATGAAAACCTTCTTTACACTTTTTAAAGCATGTAATATATGTTGACTCATTAAACACAAAGGGTCATTTACATTTATGAGTCAGTGTAATTAATGAAAGTGTCTCCTTTTATCTTCTCAACTGTTTTTTATCTCAAACCGTTCTTATATCCCTGGCTAGTCACCCTTAACTTAAAAATTCAGGGGTTCATATCCTTAGATACCAAACACCTAGGACTATCTACTCCTATGCCATTGGTAGCAGGTAGACAGACACTTAAAGTAACATCTCATGTGAGACTTAATAGCCCAGAAGGGAGGTCCACAAAAGGCATGAGATTTTTAAAAGCTTATTGGGCCATCTGAGTACGGGGTTTATCCTCAAAAACCTGTTGTGGAGGTACATATATTTTAGAAATTATGTGGGATGCAGTTGTGAGATGCCTGGTGCTTATCTTGTTCTTGCTGTTCTTCATGTTCCATGTAATAAGGAAATGTCTCACTTGCAACAACTTGCAGCTACTGCAGTGGCCTTTCCTCCAACACATGCATTGGATTGTAACCTCCTCTTCCACAGTCTGCTGGTACCTCTTCCAGGAAATAGAGCTGCCCTCCTAGGATTCAGGAAAACAAATACCTGTCACTTTTCTTGTCACTTGAGGAGAAGAGACTACTCAGCAGTCTATTGGATGTCTATGATGCTCACAGCCATTCCTGTTGAATCTGCCATATTTTTCATAGCATCCTAAAGACTTGCTTGACCAGTAAGGAGATGTTGTGGAAATTCAGACTAGATATACAGGAAAGAAGTCTTTTATGATAAGGATGGTGAAACGCTGGAACTCGTTGCCCAGAGATATTGTAGGTGCCCCATCCCTGAAAACATTCAAGGCCAGGCTGGATGGCTCTCTGAGCAATCTGATCTAGTTGAAGATGTCCCTTATTGCAGGGTGGTTGGACTAGATGGTCTTTAAAGGTCTGATCCAACCCAATCCATTTTATGATTCTGTGAATATAGCCATTGAGACACATTCCTGGGAGAGGAAGTGAGAGATCTGGTCTATCTTTAATGCTTTTCAGGTATATTGGGTAGGGGGAGGAACTCTCCTCTCTCAGCACAGTGCTGCTGCAGTGTTCCTGTTCTCTGAAAAGACACAGAGCTTCAGTGGGAGAGATCAGAGCTTCCCACTCCACAAGAGGGGACAGCTTGCTAATTAGAGCACCCTGCTGGGAAAATCAAATTTCCTGAGGCTGAAGAGAGAAATCAAACTGCTTTCTTACAGTCTGGGTACACGTTCTAACAACTCAGCTTTTGATTCTGAGGTTTTAGGGCTCGGGCTGAAGCCTCACTGTTTCTGTAATCTTGTTGGGGAAATTTTTTTGGTTCAGCACCCTGACTTTTTTGAGTTCCTCCTGTTTTATACCCTCAACAAATAGCCTGTATGCTTATGCCATTAGTTCACTGGCAGCCACATATATCCCAAAGGCCTTTTGGGCACTTTTGTGATCTGTGATTTTACAGGGAATGAGGTAGCTAATCATCTTCAGAGATGTGGCCTTGTTACATAAAATGTGAGATTGATTTCAAAGAGCTAAACTTGTTCATCCAGTGCAGTCTGATTGCAGCTTACAAAAACTACCACGTCTGACACATTCTTCAAGAATTTCACCTTGATTTAGGATGTCATATTCCTCTTTCCCCTTGCTTTACTTTAGTAATGTTTTGTAGATCTCACTTTCTTTGGCAAACTATGAAAGGGTGAAATAATTTTTTGTGAGTAGAATTAAAGTCCAGATTGAATTCAACGTATCTGAGTTTAGAGAAACAGTTTTCATAGTTTAATGTGACTTTTTTTCTTGTAATCTAAACACTGTATGGATTTTCCTATTTAAGTTCTGGAAATACCAATTGAATGAGATGGAGTCTTCTGTTCTGCTTAAATATTCAGAACTCTTTCTAATGCATTTAGACATAGAAGTTCACTATACAGGGAGGAGGGAGAGCCTTGAGAGAGCTGCCACCAGAAGCTGTAAAGATTTTTCTTTTGGGGCTTTATATTTTTTATTTGACAAATGCTGTCTGGCAAGCAACCCATTGTCCAAAATGCTGCTTCAAGATTTTTGTGTATGGGTGAAGCTGTGCTAATTTTTAAGTCTTCTCTATAGGCAAGGAAAAACTATGCAAGGTATTCTGCACTGTTATGTTTCTAGAGTACTCTGATTATCTCCCATTAAAATATATTTTAAAGTCAACGAGTATTGTCCAGTTCCACAAATAGTAGTTTTTAATCTTTTAATGTTGTGAGATACTTCCTACCAGACTGAAATTGTCTTGCTTGATGTTTTGTCTGTTGACCTGCATTGCTCTACTCCTGTATCTCCACTTCGAAAAATAAATTATTTTAAAATGGGCTGGCACAATCCATGGCAGGCACTATTGATGCTACCTTGCTGCTTTTTGAAGAAGAGATTTGAAATCTAATGTTACTGTTTACTTTATCACCTGTAGTTCAGAGGACAGTAAAAATTGTTTACAGTTCCAGAAAGCTTCTCAGTTCTGTTGAGTGTATTGCAACGTGTTAACTTCAGTAGTTCAGACTCTGTCAACTCTAACTTTAACCCAAATTCTGAGTATAGGAGGCAGGTCAGAACTTGCCAGCTGAATGAAAACATATGATTTTGGAAAAGGAAGTTCCTGTCCAAGATAGGTACATTACTCAGTGAAAGAATCTAGTCCTCCTGATTACCTGCTAGCACTGGGCAGAGCAATGGGAGTTCATGCAGATGTCTTTAAAGGAAACCAGAGATAAATACAAATATTCCTTAATCTGTTTAACTCCACACGGTGAGCTGAGGTGTATGTTTTTGGTTTTGTTTTGTTTTGTTTTTTTTCCTTATTGCTGTTTCCAAAGGAAATGCTGATAAGAGTGCACCTGAAAGTCCTGGTTCAGTAAGCAAATGCCAGGGCACGAGCACACACAAGTGTATAATACACTTCTCACAGCATGGTATTTTTTGTATGATACAATAAGTAACAATATAAAACCTCAACAAATATCTGGTTTCTAAGGAAAAATTCTGGGGAGGATCAGAGCCTTATTCAGCTATGCTGTGACAGGGCATACAGGAAAGCAGTGAATTGCTTTAATTTTAAGATATCATACTGTGATGGCCCTTAAGTACTTCTAGGGAACAGGACTGGGGTATTGTGTCTGGTGTTTCCCAAATGCAGTTTTGTGTTCAAATATATCATTGTTCAATTTGTACATTGCTAGGGAATACAATAGAGGATAGGGAGATCAAATCTGAACTGGATTTTAAAGTAATTTATGCTGCATGGGTTCTGAGGCTTTTCTTTATTTATTTATTCCCCAAATAAATGGTCAGATTGGTACAGGCTATGGCAGGGGTTTTAAAGGCAAGTATGAAGTATAAGTGCTAATTTAATAAACCATTAGCCTGTCAGCAGATAATTTGATGCTCTGAGCTTGAGCCTAGCTTGCAGGCAATGCACACTGCCATGCCACCATAGTCCTGGTTTGCCTCAGTGGAGAACCTCTCCCAAGGAATTGTAGCTCTTTTCCAGCCTGGATGCCCTGCTCTCCTCCCATGGGATTCACCTGTCAGACAGCTGGCGTGTTCCTAATCCTGTCCTCCAATGCCAGGAGCCTATTTATCCTTCAGGGTGTTGCAAGTGTGTGTTACATCATCAAAAACAGGTGAACCTCCCCCCCACAGAAAACCCTCTACTTGCTTTTCACATTGTTTAATGAGAAGGGGCACAAGATCATATGAAGTAAAATAAAAAGAAGCATGTTTGAATCCCTCCTGACTTTATACCATAGCTGTAATGTTGCTCTATAGTCTGTGTTTTTAACAATAGTTGGATTGTTCACTTTTACACATTTTTATACCAAGAATATGAATATAGTTATTTTAACACTATAAAAGGACATTATTTCTCTTAGAAAATATCAGGCCCTGGCAGAGAGAAAACAAGCTAACGATCAGGTCCATGCTTAACTACAAGCAGCAATCTATTTTTTTAATTCTTCTATGTATTGGGTATTTCTTCTGAATAACACGCTGCATAGAAAAAAGGCAAATTACAGGATATATGATCAAGGAGAGGGAGGGAGAGAGGTGAAGAGAAAGAGAACACCTGCTGAAGTGAGTAGCGATAATATGGTGAATTTTTGGTTGAAAGGAGTAAAGGAGACCTGAGAATAATGTTTCAAACAAAGGTGTTAAAACACACATGCCATGTGTGTTTTAATAGTTCCCTGTTGCACCACAAATCCATTGAATGGGAAGAAGTGGTTGAATTTTGATTTCAAATTGCTGTAGAGAAATGTCCGACATGCAGACAAATTTAAGGGCTTCTTACAAAATAAATTCAATTTGCTGAGAAAATAGTAGCTGAAGGGCAAATGATACTGCCTTTGGGAGGATTCAGAGGCTGCTGTGTAAAGGATCTGTACAAATTAAGCATCCATTCACAGCTTTTCTTTTTTTTTTTTTTTTTTTTTTTTTATGATGAGGAGGGGAGGTTTGTGGAAAATCCAGACAAGTTGTGTAACCTTTTGATACCTAAATATAAAACTTTAAAGATTTTTGGTTAGGGGTCAGAACACTAGGACTTGACAGTTTCAGCTCTTTAAACATGGGTGCAATGGATATTATTTAGGCAACAAGAAGTAAGAGCAGCTGCATGTCATATAGTTTGAACTTTCACTCAAACAATATTTTACTCAGCCTTTAGCTATGATAACAAATGAAACACTTTTTGTGCCTGTAGAGTACCATTAATTTTCTTTTAATCTTTCTCTGCCCCAGGAAACGGTTCAATTGAATTTTGTTCTTCATTCAAGGAATCAAGAGTACCAAAAAAAATTTTAAAAAGCTCATTTCCTTTAATTTTCCCTGTATTTCCATATTTTTAATAGATTCATGACCCATAGTACTAATACTGGAATTATTGTAACAACATGTTAAATTAAAAATATGTATTTATTGTGCCTATCTGCTAAATTCCCAGTATCTTTAGTCTAGAGAATAGTGAATTTCCTAACATCAGGTCTCAGTTTCACAGTTCAGTATAGTGGTGTTTTTCTGACTAGGCAATTCTGTATTTTGCCTCTCTTTTTACCTCTTTTACTCATCCTGTCAGATTTGTTTCTTTCTTTTCACCATTCCATTAGATTTGACTACATTAATTTTTTTTTTTTTTCAAATTTATTTTATTACATTTGCCTACAGCCCATGTTAAAGAAAGACATTTTGTTGATACTGGCAAGAATGTGCAGATCTTGGGTGTTTTTCCTATTTTACTCAATAGCAAAAGTGAATAACTCTCTATTGGACACCCTACTTCATTATTCAGCATTTCAGTGTTATCTTTCTCTTGGAGGGATTGAACCAGTTGTTTAACACAGTAGAGTTTAATAACTTTTATCTTTAAAGTCAGCTTTGGATTGGTAATGATCATAAAATCAGGATCTCTGCTGAAGGATAACACCTCTAGCAATTTCATCCCTGAGATACTGGTTTAGAATTAACTCAGAGGGAAGTGTACCATCTGTTGCTAAAACCTAACACTATAGCTCATGTAATTTCTAGCTTAAAGGAAAAAGATGAACCCAGACCTAGCCAACCAAGGTGAGCAGGGAGAGGCAGGAAAGGAAAAACTAAAATAGCTTCTGGTCCTTCTCTTATGCCTGGTGCTGACTGCCAGTAGAGACAGCCGAGAGAATTGACTCTGCATCAAAAGCAAACTGCAAATGCCCAAAGTAAACAAACAGGAAAGGACAAATATTGTTTCTTTGCTATTTGATTTAGAATAATTGCACTCTGCTGTGTAAAGCTTTTCCGGGCTTGCTAATGATGTTTAAACAGTTATTGCTTCTTCAATGCTTGATACATAGGACTCTGCCAAAAATGTATCTCCACATAACTAGTTTATGTCAAGACTGCTCATCAGCATAACCTAGGAAAATAATCAAAATTTCTTAATTTCTTTCTGGTTCTTCTTTACATGAGTAGCTTGCTTTATCTGTAATTTTTTAATTGATTGGTTTAGGTGACATAGAAGACAAACCAAAATATTCCATTGAGCCTTGGTATTAGTTCTGCTAAGCCAGAAAAAAAAGTCAAACAAACAAATAGAAAAAAAAAAAAAAAAAAGCAAGAGCTAGAGGCCTTGGCTGCTTGAAATGAAAGCAATGCTCCAGCTTGCTTAGCCATGCTGTGTCTTCAGATATTGCAGTGATAAATCTACCATAACTGTGGAACCTGGGTAAATGCAGATCTGACCTTTTGTTTACAGGATATCAAAGGGAATTTTTATGAGACCACAGAAGTGTTTCAAAAGGTTTAGAAACATTATGAGATAGTAAAATGTGTCCCCTGTGAATAATTCTCCCAGCAAAGATCTGACACTGTTTCTCAATGAGCAGTGCCCTTTCTGTAGAGATTTGAACAAGCCATTTGCTTGGCAATGATGTTTGAGAAGCATCTTTGGTAATACAATTCCGGGCAAAACTGATCTGTGCTGTTTTAATTAAGCAGGATCTTAATGGTATTAAATATTGACATGAAGATATTTAATGTAGATATTTACAGATGTTGGTGCTGGTACAATGCAAGATAAGCTAGAAAGGATAACATTTTTGTTGTAGCAGGGAAGATGAATAAATATACCTACTCTGACTGCCACTGGTTATGATTATTTCTCTGGCTATAATTAAAAGCAGAGGCTTAAGTCACCATGATTTAAAAATACAGACTATTTTGTTACAAAAAATGAATCTAATGATTAAACAAATACAGAAAAGCATTCTGAGGAAGAAAGGACTCTTGCTGCTGAATTCCAGGCAGTAAAGGTCAAACTCCCTTCTGATACTTAGCAGGCAGTACCTTAATGAATAGGACAGCATCAGGAGGAGTTGGGAGACAAAACTCCACTTTTGGTTTTCGTTTTGTTTTGGTTTTTTTCAATACTGATAACTTCTGTGACATGTGATATGGTTTCTGATCTCTCTTATATGGTTTCTGATGCCACCCTATATCTGTGCTTGGGATTGCCTTGACCCAAATGCCAGACCTTGCACTTTTACAAGTTTTTAGAAGTGTAGTGGAGTTTACTACAGTCTTAGTACTAATACTGTGCTATATGCACATACAGTACTGTGTATGTCTGTGCTTCCATCCCTCTTATATGAATAATATTCCATGTGTGTTACATATGCATGCAGGTGATATGATTTGAGAAGTACATATGCATGTATAGTCAGGAATATGTAAGCACATCTCCTGAATATCACAGTCAGTGGGAGAGACTGAGATAATCTCAGTAGTAAAAATACTCACAAAATGTATGTGCAAACTGAAGAAGGGAGACAGGGAAGTAGGGCTGTGCAATTTAAAAAGCCAGGAGTTTTTTTCAAAAGTTTTGAGACACTGTTTTAATCAGCCTTTTGTATTTAGATTTACCAACTTTGGGATATGCTTCAATATGGCTTTGTAACTATGCTGGCTGACACGCAGAGAATGTTTTTTATTTGCCACATGAAATATACTGATCCCAGTTATCAGCTCTTCACTATCCTTTTGCTGTGTTTATTTTAATAATGTGCAAATTAACTTGGTACTTCATTACTAAAAGAAAATATTTTTAATAAAGACCCAAGCGTTCAAACTTAGCTTTGCAAGTATGCCATAACTATGACTTAATAGTCACTTAAAGACCTGGCTAAAATAGCATTTAGGTCTCAGCCCTCAGGGTGATAAACCTATGTTTCTAATGGATTCAGGGCTACAAAAAGCTTGCCGGATAGGAGTAGACTGCACTTAACACCAATCCTCAATTACATGACGTCTTCTGAGGTTCTTACCTGTATAAAGAAACTCATTCTAGGTGGATTTAACTACTTAACCAGTAGCTGGCTCCGTGCTGGTGTTTCAGCTTGGCTCTCCTGAACTCTGAGGTGCTGTGCAGCCCGGTCACTTTGCCATCCTGGCTCTTTCAACAGGTTGCTACTGCAACTGGTTCCTGCAGGGAGATGATCTGGCAAACAGTACTGTTCCTGTTTAATGTGGAAAGAGAAGTTGAGAAACTTTTAACATCATAAATAAGGTGGCATCTCGGCTTGCTTTCTCTGGCACTCTGTAGGATCAGGGTGGCATCGTGTTTTATAAAATTTGAATAAGACATATACTCCTCTAACAACAAAATGCTGCTGAAGTTATTATTTTCTTTTTGTTGGGCTTTAAGTGTATAAAATCCCCACCTAGATTGTGTAGTTTTATTCGTGGGTGTTGCTGTGTTTTCACACAATCTCTTCAGTTGGTGGACCCTAGTCACTAAATATATTAAAATACTGCAAACAGAAATGTAACAGATAAACAAAATAGGTAACCCTCCTGCCTTATTAATTAAAAGAATAAGAAATTTAAGAAAAAAATTCCTATACTCTTTTTTATACAGGGTGCCAGCCTCATTTTCTCTAACTGATGATCTCAGAAACTAGATCATCTGAAAATGAAACAGATGGAAGCTCCTTCAGACTGGATTGATATGGGTGTGGGAGGGAGAGGGGCAGAGCCAAAGGCACCTTCCAGGGTTAGCAATGCTCCTTTGGCCACTGCCTTGGCTTTGAGCTGTCATCTGACATCATGTCACTGGTTGGACGTGGTGATCTTAGAGATCTTTTCCAACCATGACTTTTCTATGATTCTGAGACATCAGTCTCACAAATACATTTGCTGTCTGTGGTTTGGCTGCTTGAGGGTAGAGAGAAGAATGACAGACAGAGAATAAACACCGTTTCAGTATATTGCTCTGACCTGTTCTGTAGTGTAAGCAACATGCAGAAAGTACTGGTGCCTGCCCTCTCCTTTTTCTTGAGAGAGTGAGCCAAAGCTTGGAATTATTCACACCATTTAAAACCCAGAAGGTTTCTGTTATGTATGACTGCTTTTTTTATTTTTTTTCTTTTTTTTCCTTAAAAACTGCAGTTCTGTGAAGCTATTACTTTTTCCATATAGAACGACTTCATATAGTAGTAAAAAAAGAAAAAAATAACCTTAAAATCATCACTGTTTTGCTAATCTATTTCTCGGAAACCAAAACTTGTTTTAATCCAGTCACATGTTACGTTCATTGTCTGACAGGTTTTTTTGAATGCAAATCATAATAATTTCCTTAGCTGGAGTCCACAATTTTCACTCTTGGCTCTTTGTGTAGGTATTTTGGACACCCAGTATGTGTTTTTTTCAGTTTGTCCATTGCCCAAACTCCTTTGCCTTTTTAATGTTGACAGCAAAGATACCAGCTAAAAGCCAGGGCTTTTTTTGTACATATATACTTTTTTAAACACTGACATTTTCAGAACAGCTGTATCTCTTTGTATGACTGACATGATGAATCTTTGATATCGATTGCAGAAGGAATTTTATATTTAGCAATAGATAAACTCTTCTACATATTTTTGTTTGTATCATAGAGTAAGATAAAAAAGACTTAATTTTAAAGACAAAATTGGAGAAGAAACAGGGAACATCTCAGTATCTGTTACTTCATCTGGATAATGTTTCAGTGTGAGAATTATCAGAACTGGTGTTTCTTACAGAAAAGACCTGTAAAGTCATTGTTGATTAATGAAAAATGCAAGCATAAACAAACAGCAGCCTGCAGAATCATGATGAAGATATATGTCTTCATTATATGTGTGACATAAAAAGTCACATCCACTGTATTTCCATTTTCACAATTCAATGCTGTATTTTTCTTTTTGTTGAGGGGAAAGCATTTTAAGGAATAGAAGAAAAATCTAATGTACTGGAAAACTCATAGTTCAACAGTATATACTTCTGAGATGATATAAATTCATAACACTTAAAAAATATTTGGCAGAGGTTAACATTCTTCTCTTTTTCCCACTGAATAAAAAGTATGAACACCTCTTTTTGCCTGCCTTTTTAAACAGAGATCTAGCAGTATCAGTCTAGACAGGCTGAGTAATGTATTGGGGTTATTTGTTATTTTTTCTTGAATTTAGGATTATTTAATAAAATCATTTTCTGAGTAGGTTCCAATTGTTATTAGTTTCAGTGAAAATAGTGGTGTCTTGAGACAGATGTTTTAAAACAAAAAAAATAAACACAAGTATTCAGGCAAAACAGGGTGAGCCATATCTAAAGTACTGTCCAGTCTGAACAACTTTTATATAAAGTTTTTAGCATTTCCTCTTGATGGTAAACTACTTCCCCCAAGATCTGCCCACTTGTGAATTTAGAGTAGTTTTACATGGTAGGATACAAAACTGAGATTTGACATATCTATGCTAAAGTCTCAGATTTGCCAGCAGCTCCCTATGTGACAACAGTAAGTTGATGTAATATTTATGGGACTCTTTAACTGTATCTATTTATGGAAGTGGTATGTTAATGATTTTTCCCTCTGTTCTTTGGAAGTCTTATTTATTTTCAGTAATCTACTTTGATGAGGTGTGGTATTTTAAATGTGGGATGAATATGATAAAGTAATGATAAATTGTGCTGCAGCCTGAGAATTTGCATGGAAGAGAGTCTATATTGATTGTTGGACATCAAGGTTTTCTGTTTTATTAACAAAGTACTCTTATTTTCAAATTACTCATGCACTATCATCTGTAGTATCTGTACAGTACATCTTAATATGACCATGTAAAATCAATCTTTCTTATGGTATTCTTAGAATCTCACTGCCCCACGTAGTCACACCAGTTTTTTGTTTTGTTTTTTTTTTTTTTATTTTATGCTGCCTGAGTTTAGATTCTTTGAAGCTGTTCTAGTTATCTTAAAATACCTGTGAAATGTTCTGTTTCCTTTATCTTTATTTCCTAGCTGTTGTAATAGAAATTTTTTAAAAAAAAAACAACCACATTGTCTCCTGGTTTTCAAATATTTTTTTTTCCTTTTTTAGTTTGTTTGCTTTCACATAGCATCCATGAAGATCTGGTTAATACCATCATAGTGTGTGTTTCACAAACACAGACCGACTGAATTCTGTCCCAGTTTATGTGATGAACCAGACATCTCTGATTGATAGATCTGGAGCAGGCATAGCACAGGAACTGACATTATAGTCTTCTTACTGTAATGGGAGTGCTATCATCAAGCTACTCATGTATTCCTTGTCTTGATTTTTTCTGATAATTTTACCCGAGTGCCTTGAGATAAGATGGGGATATTTCTGGTGAAATAGCTTCAATATTTAAGTGAGGCCTAGTTTCTGATATGGCCTTCTTAAAAGATGGCTTAATTTACACGGAATCCATGTACAGCAGAATTAATGTGTGAGGTGTGTTGAGGCAGTCAAAAAGAGGTATCTTCAAATGTATTCAGAGCTTCTCTTAAATCCAGACAGATTCTGGATTCCTTTTGTTGCTGATGAAATTTTACAAAGTATGGACTGTCATTGTTTTGCTGGAAAATAGTTACTTGCAGAAGATCCGTAGAAGTTTCACTCTTGTTCAAAGTGTTTCAGCAACAGAGGTTACATTAATTCAAAACCCAGTGTAGACACTGCAGGCTACTTCAGGTGCTGCTTCTCCCTGATCTAATCATCTTCATGGCATTTGTAAAGGTACAGATATCTGCAGTTTGTATCTTGGCAACTAAATAAGTGTAGCTGTATGGTTAAATCAAACTTTATTGGAAGAAAGACCTTAAATAGGTCAGGTCAAAGGGTAAGACAAAAAAGGACACTTAAGCGGAAACTATTTGCACAGGCTTCTCTGACGTTTTAGTTTGGTCCAACTTTCAACCATAGCAAAGAAGCACTCCAGCACCATTTTAAGTACAAGGAAAATTACATACTCTTACAGAGGGGACTTGTAGTGAGCTTGAGACCAAAACCCATGTGTTTTTATAGCACATGAAAGTCTTGGTTTAGTATAAATAAGTGTTTTCTGCATAAAACTGGCTTGCAAAAGATTCAGCTCACCGTTTCCTTTTTGATTAGAATTTCTTTTAATATTATACATAACATTCTCATTATTGGTAATTGTTTCATAGATTTTTTTAATTAGATTGGCAAAATACATTAATGGAACACCAATTCTGAAGAAGATATGGGACTCCTTTACTAGAAATTATCAGTGGCTACATCATTATCTAGAAATTGTATAGTGATTGCACTGATTTGCTGGAAGGAGTCAGAAAACCAAATTATTCTGTTGCCCAGCTGGTAGGATCCTAAGGATCAGGTTTGAACCTCATCAGACGTAGCTTCCTGGTGACATACAATTGCTGTGACTTGTGATTGTGGTAGCTGACAGCGTGGCTCCTAATGTGCATTCACACAGAGTGGCATCACAGATGTGATATCCAAGAGATTTATAATCTCAGGTCTTTCCATGAGATTCCTTGGTTTTTCACCTGTTTTAAGCAAGGTCTGTCTGCCAATGTCCTTTCAGGATACTGGTCCTGAATTTCTTGATGGTTTTAAGATAAAAGCTAGCTGTGTCAATGCAAAAAGAAGTTCTGTTTGCTTATTGAAGGAAATGACGAGAATTGAGATATCCTTGGAAAATAAAAGCAGGCAGTAGTATACCAGTAAGTAGCCCTAGAGAATCCATTCCTAGACATCATATCGAACTTTGAACATAGTGTGCTGAGTATGAATGTAAATTAAGAAGAAAACATTAAAATCTAGTTTATTTTGTAAGTGGAGAATAGTACATTGATTCATTAGTGTATACATTTTAATAATGTTAAATGATGCTTTCCATGTCACTTCTATTATAACTTGTAAGTATGTTACCAGTGTCTTTTATCAATAATGTCTTAAGTATTTGAGAGGAATACTGCTGTTAGTGATTATTGTACCTTCTTGTAATTTCTTAAAGTTGCTTCATTTAAATTGTGGTATAACTTCCCTGTTTCATCACCATAAAGCTGAGCACTGTATTATTTTACCGAGTGCCATAATTTTCCTTGTCCCTGTACTATACTGCTTTTGTCCTTTTACAGACCTACTATACTGTCTATAGTAAATTACTGAATATATCCTTAAGTTTGCAATCTGTAAAAAGGACAATGTAAATAAGTAACTTGCACAGAAAGCAGAAGGATAAATCAGGAAGTAAATTCTAGTTCATTTCCTTGTTCAGCTCAGCACTATTTCTCTTCAGAGCTTCATTAAGTGGTGCAAACTGTGTATCTGGAGAATTAGACTGAGCTTTTCCAAAGACTTAGATTTAATATTTTCCTTAAGAACCTGTAAAAATTAAGAGACAGCTGACTGTCCAAATTCATAAAAAGATTTTAAAATTTCAGCTGCAAGGTGTTTTTTTTCTTCCACAGCCTTTGTCAAATCTCTTTTTCCCCACTCCCTTCACCCCAGAAACATTCCACGAGCTCAGGAAATTAGATAGATCTGTTACAAATGAGTAAATGAGGGAATCAGAAAGAGTTAGAAACTCCACTCTTGGCTGGGGAGGGGGTAATGACTTGGAGTGGGTAGGAATATTCTGGTAAAGCTCTTTATAATGACTTTCTAATAATTTATATATAAAAGAACAGGTAGAGCAATGGAGAGAGGCATGATTCTCATCTGCTTTTTAAGGCAGTCACCCACGAAGGGGGAGATCAAGATTCTGTTATCTGTTCTAATGCATATTCATTTACATAGCTAATGAGGTCTCAGGAGAAACTGGGACTTGCCTTGGAATATCCTGTTGTAGCATCCCAGGGGGCTGCTGTGCAATGTGGGTGGCAGAAAAGTCAGGGTCTGTCTTATAGCAGCAGATCTGGAACAGTGCTCTTCTGCTTCCCAGGAAAGTGTTGAGCCCTCAGCTCTTTATCTATCAAGATTAATTTTTTTTTTTTTTTTTTTTTTTTTAAATTAAGAAATTCTTAACAGACACAAACCAAATACTGACATAATGGGAAAACTATCTGGCAATTGCTCTTTTGGTGGAAAGCTTTGGTTCTTGGCTCTTTGCTGCTGGAATTGCAAGTGGAGCAGTCTGATTAGCCTCAGTGAGTTGTGGAGACAGAAGATTTTGGCTGGCTATATTCTTGTATTGCTTGGTCATTGCTACATTCATACCAGGCCTTCAGCACACCATGTCATAATTCTTTATAAACTGAGTGGTTTGCAAGACTGTAACTTGGCCATGGTTAACTGGGATGCAAAGCCTCCATAGCTACTGCCTGTATGGAACAGATCAAACATTTTCTACTTGGCAAGTGTACACATAAGTGTGATTTTTTTCATATGCAGCTTGTCAAAATATCTGACATTTATATAGCAGTATGTGTCAGTTTATTCAGGCATCTTTGGCCTGATGCAGAGAAAATTCTGCAGTCATGCTATATGTATATTTAAATTAAAACCTGAAGTGATTGTTTATTGTCTTACACAAATGAAGTGTCAAGGATTTACTTAAGTCCACCACTGTTACTAAGGCACTCAGGGAGCTTTTCCTGGCCAGACAGGGAAAGTTCAGCTTCCACAGCTCTTGGGATTGCATCCTCAGTTTGCTAAAATGTTATATTTTACAAGAGACAAATAGGGTGTGTGTTTGTTGGCTTTTTTTCTCTCTCTTAAGTGAGTTTTTTTCTCTTTCTCTCTCTCTCTTTATACCATTAGTGGCAGGTTGATCCCAGCCAAAACACACTCCATCCCATCCAGATCCATCACTTCTTCCCATGCTGGTCTTTTTCCTCTCAAATCACAAAGCTGACTGTAATTCCCTCTCACTGAGCCTGCCCTGGCTGTAATTTCATCCTTTCTATTGCTCTACAGATAGTGCTGCTTCTGTTTCTGTTCTCTGGGGTCAAATATCAATGGGCAGACTGTGAAACTCCATGGATGTTTTAGTTTTAGTTCCTGAGGCTAGCTGCTCTATCTTCTGCTGAAGTCCATGCAGAGAAGAGAAAAAAAAAAAAAAAAGAAAATGCATCCATGCAGGGGATTCTCTAAGAGGCAAGCAAGAATACTATTCTCCACCTTCCTCAGGTAAATGTATAAGGGGAAGCCTGTGCTCTATATATTTGTTTTGTATAATGAAATACCTTCCCTTTCGTATGTCTCTTTGGATGTGTTCTCATCCTCAGGTTGTACACATTTACTCTTCTTAGTCCACTTCAGGTTTCTGAGTATTTTTCTTTTCATAGTTTGGATTTCAAGTAAATCAAGACTAGATAAAACAGTGTAAAATTTATGATAGTGTTGTCAAAACAAAGCAAAATATTATTTAGAAGAGTGATAAGCTAAGCAGTCTATTGTAATTACGAGTGATGGGGAAAGACTGACCATGTAATAATTTGGGTTACAGTATCCTTCACAAACACCACAGTGTGTACACCTTGCACATTACTGCCGTGGAGACTGAAACCTGTGGTTGTCCTGAGGCAGAGGCATCAGTACAGCTCTGCCAGGTGAGCTGGAACAAAGCTTGCCTCTGGCAAAACCAGCAGGGATATTGCTAAGCTTGTTTCAACTTGGAAGTCATTCTGCATAACTTTCAGTAAACACAGAGGGATCATTTAGAAATGAAAATTAATGCAGACATGAGAAATGATAAATGAGGGTCCAAAGCTTTGGTGATGCTCGATATTCAAGTTTCGGTTCCTACATAGACAGAAACATCTGCATGTAGTGCGTTTGGTCAGATTTCACAAGCTCAGTTTTCTTGTGTCTTTTCTTTTTGTTAATTTGTAGATTTCCAGTGTATGTGATTTGCAAGTGTTCTTGCAAATTAATGAAGTGTTCCGTTAAAGGCGGTTTTCTTGGTACATTACTTGTTGATTCCATTTTTTCTTTCCCCATCCTATCTTTTTTTAGATCGCATTGATCGTAGTGAATTTCACCCTCAATGAAATTATCTCTGAATTATAAGACTGTAAGTGTGCCATTAAAGTTTTAAGTTCAAGTATCAGGTCTGGTGATAAATCTCCTATGATATTCAGAGCTCAAGTCTATTAGCGAAGCATGAATATTTTGACTAGTACTACAGGAATGGGAGAACAGAAGCAGAGAGTCAGGAGGGGGTAAAAAGCTACAGGGAAAACCAATTGTCTTCCTGTCACTGACACTCATACTTGAGTGCTGTCATGAGGAAAATGAACTTTTATCAACTGACATTAGTAGGACATAAGAAAGCTTGCTTAGGTTTTAACTGAGATTTTTGTTCTGAAGGTCAGTAGTCATAATATTTACCATTACTGCTAAGTCTTGACTGAAATATTTATCTCCACTTTTTGCTAACCAGTCTTGAGACCTTAACAGGTGACATTTACAAAGCTGAAAATACCTGATTTTATAGAGGAAGCTATTTAACCTAAAATACATGTTCTGTAACACCTCATATATAAGATGTAGCCATGTAGAAGTGGAACTTCAGGTGGAACTTTGAAAAAGCCTCAGAAAATTGTATTTGTAGGATTTTCTATTTTTATTCCCTAGTACTAGCATTTGGGAGGTACCTATAGTTTCCATTAAAAGTGATAAATACAGTCAATTGCAAGATTCTCTTGCTTAAAATAATAAAGGCAACATTTCAGCAGACAAGCTTTCTTTAAAACTCGTATCTTATTCTCACGAACAAGAGGTTATAAGAGAAAATGTTTGCTGTCTTAGTGTTCTAGGGGCTGCAGACAGATGATCCGCAATGATTTAGCAGACCATAGATTTTTGCCTCCTCAAAGTGATATTGCAAAGTTTTAATTCAAAACCAGTGCAAAATAGATTTTTTAAGTACCTCTAATATTACTATTCACACCCATTATTGTTTATATTCTTTGACTGCTTTTCAGCCAGGTAATTATCATGAATTCTCAGTGGTGGCTCTACACTGTTTCAAAGCTGGATTTCTGGCTTGAGCCACCATGTGTTTAAGGCTAGGGGAGATGGAGCAGCAGTGAATGTATCACACAGCATCTGACCCATATCCTAGAGAGGTAAATAGTTAATGAAAGCTAAAGTCACTCTTGCCACTCTTTCATTGCTTTTTCCATATGTGCCAGGTACATGACTGGTAGTTTGGACATACCTGCAACTCCTCTTCTGATTTTAGAGTTCATTTAGCCTCCCTTTGGCTAATGGCACTCACATAGGATTAAGCTAATTTTTTTCTTGGAAAGCTTTATGTTCTGGCCTAATGATCTTCTTGAACACCACTAGGAATTTACAGTGTAAGTGCATGATACTTCAGCCCAGACAGAGGAATGCCTCTGGTCTTTGGATCAAGATTTCAAAGTTAAGACCACCATCTATCCCCATCCATCAAGGAAAGCAAATGTCTATTGGTGTGCTTTTGGGAAGGAGGAGTAGAGGCAATTTTTTTGCATTCCTTCCCATGGGTGAGTTATCAGAAGCAGTGGTGACTTGTACTTGTGCTCTAGAGATATTTCTTTGTGTAAAAAAATTACCTGAACTATTTGCAAAACATTTGGTGGTCTTTCAGTGAGAGAAACAACATATATATTTAGCTGTTTTTAACAATTACTTTTTCCTGCATCAACTCAACCTAAGTACAATTTTATAAATAAAGCTGATACAAAATAACTGCTTTAGGTTTTAAAAAGCTATTTCTGTGTAATAAAAGCCCAATGTTGTAATTTAGAAATAAAACCTGAACTAGAGCAGATTTAAACAGTATAGTATTTCCTTCCAACTGAAGGAAAGGTAACATTTAAAAAAAAAATTAATTAATCTTAATTTTTAATTTTTAAAAAAATTGTTAATTTTTGTGGAAAAAAAAAACAAAACAACACAGTCAATAGTAGTAAAAGAGCAAGCTGAATTTATTTGCATATGCCACTCTTCACCTAATGTCATGTCTGCCAAGTTTACAGCTCTCAGAAATTGAGCAGGTACCTGGGAGATGAAAACTCAGAACAGGTAATAAACTTTCGTTGCACAACTGGTACGTTTCAGGACCATCTGTCTTTGCTCATCTTAAGTAATCCTACTTTTTTATCTGGTATAGGATTTCAGTCCATAGCTCTGCTGTATTGACATCCTAAGTGATACTCTGTCTCAAAAGATATTTTCAACTTGCGTGATATATAATATTTACATAAACAATGAAATTGTGATTTCAGATATTTTATTTTTTTTAATTTCCTGTAGGTAATGACAAATATTAGTCCTTTCAATCACTGCATATTTTAATTAATATGTGAGAAGTTTTTTAAAAAGCGTAAGTTAAAATCTTTCATAGAACTTTAGTGAGAGGTAGAAAACATCTTAATCTACAAACTAGAAAACGTTCAGAGGCTTGAGTTGCATTTGACTTGAAACCATATTCTTTAAGGGAGACATTATCTAGTTTCTTAGCAGAGCTAACTTTTTAAAACAAACCAAAAAGGAAACAAACAAAAAAAAAGCAACAAAAGTAAACCCAACCCAAACCTGTTAATTACTCTTTTTGCCAACTCTGATGAATAACAAAACCATATTTCCATATATTGTTAAAGTAAAGCTTCATCTAAAGTGAAAACAAAATGGAACTTTGAGGAAAAATAAATCTATAGTTGGAATGTCTGGTCAAGATCACCTATCGGAAATGAAGTGTTGGCATGGTAATAGTGCAAAATGAGTTGGAAAAATAGCATTTTCGAGGAAGTTGTTTTTTTACTTATTTTGGAGTTTATTTCAAGATCATTTAGATTTCTTAAATGGTGGTTAATTTCTTACTTTTGAACGGAAATGAAGGTGTACTACCTATCAAGCTCTACTTTTCATCTTTGCATTTTATCATTAAATAGAACCACGAGAAATCTTTAAAATGTGTGCTAATTGCTTTTTTCCCCAGCCCTAGGATTCTTTTTTAGCATAATGTGACACCGATTATTGCTCAAAGAGAAAACTAGGTTTTTCTGTCTTTCTGTCTCATTTACCTTTGTCTGTCATTAGAAACAGTGTTCCCTGGGGGAAAAATTAGCCAAGGGAGCATATATTCAATCTTCATCTTCCTTCCTTAGGACTATGAGAAAATTCATTAATTTCCAGCTCCTATTCATAGATAGGTGACACTCTATAAGGTATGAGAAATTTTTGCTCCTAACCTCTGACACATTATCATTAATCAGTGGTGAGTCTGAAGTTGTTGAGTTACTTGTCCTTCCAGATAGTTACTGGGGACTGGGGACAATATCTGATGCTGCTGCCACAAAGACAACTTGTATAATCCACTTATGACAGCTACAGCAGCTATTATTTGTACTGTCATTTTGTACTTTAACAGAAGTTGCAGCTAGAGACCTCATCTCATTCTTGATTGGTTTTGGAAAGGCAGAAGTAAAAGAAAAACTTATTTTGTTGTATGAATAGGTATTAGTGTCAAGATGTTGTCTTCCTCAGTTTAGTAGAAATCATATGTATTTGTGCATATATAATGTCATTAGATTTCACATTGTGTCAGCTTTTTCCTCTCCTAAGCAGTCCTGGAAGAGTTCTGGTTTGCATAAAACTCAGTTTTCCAAAAGGTGATCACTTTTTTTTTCATTCTGAGGTCTCAGAAGCAATCCCTGCAGTGCTTTGAATATGTTAGATAGAAATATGCCACACACATTTAGAAACCTGTTGCAAATTGAATGATTTTCTGTTGGTTTATGGTGGTAAAGTTTTTTGTTGCTGTTAAGTACTAGTTGAAATTCTTGTCTGCAGATTTCATCAATACATAATAATTATCATATTAGGGCATATTATTAGAATATGCATATATATCTAATATGCCTGGATTAAAAAGGTTAATGGCACATTATTGTGTTTAGTATGTTAATGTGTTCAGAAATTGCATTTCAATGGGTGTATTAAAAGATTATCACAGCTTCAAATTTGTTTATAGCTGGTGTAATTAGAGTTCTTGCAACTTTAAGTCCCTCCCATAATGCTAATCTGTAGGAAACATACCCAAAAATACTGGCTTTATCACAAAGCCAGTGATAAATGTACATCTGTTTCACATATAGAAAGCTGAGACAAAGGGATGCTAACACTTCAAATTGTCAAAAAGGCATAGGTCTTCTTTGGTGAGAGGTTTTTTTGACTTACTATTTGGTTTTAGTTCAGTGATTTTTTTTAATTTTTTTTTTCTTCTTCAGCATGGATCCATCTGAGTTAATTTGCAGCCTGTGTTCTGTACTGTATCAAATCAAACCCTACATGTCTCACACTGTCCTGGAAGTGTAGAGTATACTACCTAATGGATAGCTATGAAAACTTGCGTTTAACTCTGCATTTGGAAACTTGATGGTGGAAGCAAGGATCTGAAGTGCTCTTTCCTAATTCCATCATCTCATTCCTTTCACATCTTCCATTTTCTCCTTATCAAGGATCAATCTGAACAGCAGGTTCATTCCTTATACAGATGTGATCATTCACTGGGCAGTACCCACACTGGGCACAGAATCAGAGATGCTGTAGGAAAAACTCTGTGGTGCTCAGATTCTGTGTTAGGATTCACCACAATGTGCTGTACGTTCAGACTATACCAAGTTCATAAAATTCAGTGTTTGGTTCTGTCCCAGAATAAAATCTTAACAGTAGTAGGCTCTAGTTCTCATCTTCTCTTCAACTTTGTGGCTTCAGCCTGTGTCTGATTTCTTACATCCTTATCTGCTCTGCCTGCATGTGTGTTCTTCTGCTTAACTTCTCTCTGTCTCTTTCCTGGCACACTGGATCCTGTGGCCTGTCTTCTGGCTTCCCCCTCAATTCATTGTCTTTAAATCGAGTGCTTTTTCATTTTCCGTACTGTGTGAGCATCTACAGAATAAGAGGATAATTGGGGGCAGGGGGTGGGATAGGGAGGAGGATGGAAGCACGCTGAGAACTGCTGAAAAATTCCTGGACATGTGGTGGAAGGAGTAAGTGCCAATGAAATCCTGCATAGCTGCCTGCGGCAGCTTTTAGCACTTTAGCAATTTTTGCACATGAAAAAAAGTCAGAACTGTATAGAAGCAAAACACCAACCTATCTACCATAAAGGTGTGTGAAGAAGGCTTTTCAGTGGCTTGTAATTTTCCCAAGTTTGGATTCTTTTTCCATAATAAAAACAAAGAACACATCCAGGAAACCAAGAGAAGGACTCTCTAACCTCCTAACTCCAAGGCACTGAAACTTCGAAGTGAATGATGTTAAGCTGGGAAGTCTATCTTATAATATTTTGCTTTGGTACCATTCTCAAGCTTAGATGATTTATTTCAATTTCAGACTTCTAAAAGGTCAGAGTGAGGTATGGGAAATACCAGCCCAGGCAGTTTAAAATTTAGCAAGCAATAAACACTTGAAAAAATTTTTATCTAGGGAAATGTTCAGCTACCAGAACAATATGTAGAACTGAACTATCAGCTTAGCCTACAATCTGTTTTATCTTCTGCATTGGTTTATGTTCTGAAAAAGGGTTTTCCCAAAGATGAGAAAATTAAAATAAAAAACTTACACTGAATTCACAGTAACTGTTTAGTTTCAATAATTCCAGAGGAGACTGATAAAAAATGCTTCTCGGTTTCTTTACTAATATTATCAAGGTTTTAGGATATTTCCATGTGAGATAAGTGTCTTAAACACTTTTTCACTGAGTGATATTTTGCTTGTGATTGAAGCTGGCCCAAACTCTTCAAAAGGAAAACTTATGGAATCAGAGACATGGTTGTTCCTATATTTCTGTGACAGGTTGAGAACGGTTTCAGATCATGGGCATTCATACGAAACCTGTTGATATCTGACTCATATCCTACTTTAAAAAAACTGTAGTGAAGGGATTTAGGTGTGCACACAATGCCCCCAGATCAGACCTCAGGTCTGTATGAAAGGATAGTCCAATGCTTCACACTTCCATTACAATGTTACTATGCATGGATATACTCAGTCTCAGAGGTATTTAAGAAAGATAATGAGAACTAAGAAAAGCAGTGATTATTTAATAAAAGGAAAATCAATTCTTGAAGCCTGAAGGCTGTTTGATTTTGGTACATAACACTGAACATTTCTGTGGGCACATAGGTATCAGTGACACTGGTTTTAGCCATTTAACTGCTTTCTTTGACCCTTCCTAAAACTGGATGTCGACAGCACTCTCATGTACTCAGTAAAAGGAAAATGTCAAGCTTTAGAGAGGGAGGTTACCATATAAAAGCGAGCCAGTGGAGGCTGAGTTAAGAGGCATGAATTTTTTTATATGCCACAAGATCTTCACTCCAAAAAAAGGTGAATCATTCTCTGGTAGAGCAGTAGATCATTTTAGCCAAGCAAGGTCAAGAATCCCTCCAGTAGCACATCAGGGAAGTCCATATTAGAGCACATCTTTAGTCAGAGTTGCCAGTCAAAGGGTGAGTGTTCAAAGGAAAAAAATGAACAAGTACTCAAGCTAATTTAAACTGTAACTAATTTTAAATTCTGAAGTATACTTGCTGTTTTTATTGTTATAGCAGATTGGCTGCTTCTTCCTGCTAATTAGAATATGTCAGTTTCTCTATGTAGACACCTACAGTTGGATAGGTGGTAAAGAAGACAGCTCATTATTAATCTAGTGATGAGGTTGTAAAAGGTGAATCTTACCTGGTGACATTCACATATGTCTAAAACTGCAACTTATTCTATTAAAGAGAAACCCTTCTATTTATATCTCTTTATATAGAGAAAAAACCACATTTTTATATATATATATATTTTTTTTTTTTCTATGAATTTTATCCCTTTACATTTACAAGCAAGGTGCTCTCAGAACATAGAGCTCATTCAGAGAAAACAGCTGAGAAAATTCCTTTTTGGAGTCCTAAATAGTCAATTAACCAAACACATTTACTTAATCCATCTTTGCTGTTTATTGAACACTCAGTGTAATTGAAGTATGGTCTGAATTATCAGCTCTTATTTCAGAGAGAATTGACAAGCTGTGGTGAAGTATGGAATTTCAGTTTCAGATCCACAACCCTGTGCGGCACTGAAATTTTTCTGTCTAGGTTTTTTTGGGGTTGTTTTGTTTTGCTTTGCTTTTTTTTTTCAGCCAACTCATAACTTCTTTCCAAAAGCGTGCTATGTGAATGTAATATTCATTGTCTCCACAGAGATAACTGGCTAACTCCCAGATGCAGAGAATTTTCCTACAGTTTTTGTGTGGCAGTTTGTCCTTAAAAAAAAGAAAAGAAAATAAAAAAGTTTGAACCAAATGCCTCTCTTGCTCTTATCAGAGTCTGACTAATTGCTGTGACTTCTTGCACTTTTGCCCCAGTATTCTGCTGGGACTAAGAGAGGGATCTGATCAGCTGCAGCCAATAATTAGGGAAAGGCAAGTTAGCAAACAGTGTACATCTGCCATACAGTATGCCAAACAGATTCACATAAAACACTTGGATATTGCAAGTAAAAAATTTTGAAGCATAATAAAAAGAAAAATGCAAACAGAAAGCCCTATCCAACATTGAATAAGCATGGTGATTTGTGAAATTATGTCCTGTACTAAAAAGAAAGAGAAAGCTGTATTTCTTAGGGGTATGTGTGGCTTTAAATATATTTTACTGCATAATGACAGTATACAGAATTCAGTGCAGGTACTGCTTAATCATATTCAAATAGCACTCTAGCCTGAAAGAAATTTGTATCAGATAGTTCAAAGTTGTTTTGTGTTGATCCTTGTAGTTTTCACATAGTACTTGTGAATGTATGCCATCAAAATTTGGCCACCATAGGAGATGGACTATATTGGTGTGGGCTTTTTTCTTTTTCTTTTTCTTTTTTTTTTTTTGTGTAGTCCTCTTTATAGGATAAATAACATCAAAATTACCTAGTGAGCTCTGTTGGCTTCTATTTGCCTGACAGCTCTGTGAGTGTGTAGGTGAATGTGCTTTGCCTGTGCTTTTTAAATTAAGCTTAATCACTTGATCTTTCTAGTAATTTGCAATCATCTGCTTTTTTAAAATCTGTATGCTTTATGTGTGCTGTGGAAAGATTACTTTCTCCCACACATGTATTATTATAATGGGTATGGCACATCAGAGAAGCAGCAACTTGTTTGGGGAAAGTGTAGAAATGGGGGAGGTAGGTCAAGCTGTTATTGGGCTTTGATAAGTGATCTTTTTAATTAGTCATTAGAAGACTTTCCCAGACAGTTTCCCAGCACTGATTGTGTAAATAGCATTATAGAAGAAGGCATTGAGTGGCACAAAGGAAAATTAAACCAACAGTGTCACACAGAACTGTTTTTAAATGAATGATTTGAAGTCTCATGTCTCTCTCTTGGTTCTCCAGCCAATATTTCTCCCCCTTGGCTGAGACTTTTCCCCTAGCAACGAATTAGTAGGCTGTATTTTTATATGCTTGTTGCTTTTTGTTTGTGTTTTTTCTCAGCAAATGAAAATGTTTCCATATCAGTTGTTATGATAAACAGTGCGTTGTCCTGGTCTAGAAAAACATATAAATGTTTCCATATATCTGCATATTATGTTCTTTTAAGAACTGTTCTGGTTTATACTCCTAAGCAATGTGATGCTCAGCTTTTTTAAAAAAATCATACACAGGGTTTGGATGTAAGAAGAATTTGTATCAGCTGGGTGTGCTTTCAACCTAAGCCCTAAAACCAGTGCCTCTGCCTCCCATCTTCCTATGGTTACTGGTTGGTTTGTACTCTTCAGATAAACAAGAAACAGAGATTAACAGACAAATTTCTTTGCCACAGTTGTAGTGTTGAATTCTGCAGGTTACCAGCTAACTAGACACTAACGTTATCTTTGTGCCTATTTTGTTAACCACCCCTTCTCTCTGAAGAGCCTTTCTATAAATGTAGAAAACCCTTCACAAATTCTGAAGACTTGATGTAATATTTTCCTTTATATCTTCCACCATTTATTTAGCAAGAATCTGTTTTGTCTTTCAATGGGAAACAAGTTGTTCACTCATGTATTACCATGGTAATATCTTAAATTTTGTCTTGAAATCAGTTTTCATCTGATCATTACCTTGATAAAATAGTTTTTGAACTTGGGTATTCTAGTTCTTTCTCAATAGTCAGTCCAGAATGTACTTTTGTAAGGTCCATTCTAAGCTGTACCAGTTGTATGCTGCAGCATCAATATAATGGATAATTCTTCATTTTGCTGGATATAGCTTAGGCTCTTAACATTCCTATCTGGTTGATTTGTTTGAAGGTTAAAATTCCTAGTGAAAAGCAGGAGAGAATAGCATAAATGGGAAGCAGTTTAACTTATTCTGCCAAATTGATTGTTAGGCTCTCAAAATGACTTGGATAACTGATGCTTAGCTATTAAAATGCTCCCTCTGCCCCTGTTTTATATACCTATGCTGCCAACAACAACAAAAGCATATAGAACTGTCAGACTAGATGAAATCTGACTTTAACTGGTGTGCAGTTGTACTCATGGATGGTTTACCTCTTCCTGCCTACTAGCAAAGCAAATGTCTATTTAATGTTATGAAAACCAATAGAGCATCTCTGGAAAGAGTAATGAAATGTAATAGCTTTTCTCTTTCTGTGATTGGTGTCATTTCCAAAAGCATTGCCATTTAATTGATACAAACTTAATTCTTCACACAATGGTTGCTTCACAGTAGGGAATATCTCTAGTTAACTGTGGAAACAACCAAGTAAGTATGTTAATTTACGTAATTTATTTGAAGCCCTGTAAAACAGTCAATACTTTGATTTTTTTTTATTATTTTTTTTTTTAAACTTGGTATCCTTTTAATAGTGTATTTTTCATGTAAATACTATAATTCAGTATCAACAAGATCTACTTACATGTTTTCTCAATCTAGTACATTCTGCATCAGTTTGTATAGTTACTGGCAAAGACTGAAATTACTAAATGTAAATTAAGGCAGATCTGAGTTGACATTCATACATTAGTGTCCTTAATTCCTCTTGAATACAGAGGAATAATTAAGTGCCATCATCGGTATCATTTTACTTTATCTGTTTGCATAGAGACACATCTGAATCCAAAATGTTCAGACACATCTGAATCCAAAATATTCTTTCTCAATAAAAAAACTTAATAATACGTACTATTAATGACATAAAAGAATTACTTTTTATGTTTGTGGTTTATTTTTTCCTTAAAAAAATAAACTACTATGCTGTTAAATGCAGTGATTTGTATATATAATGTTAGGAACAGGAGGTAATAAAATAGCACAGAAAGTTAAAATGTAGCTCTTTTTTTCTTTTGCTGTGTTAATAAAATTTACTGTTACTGGGACTCTCTTTGGGCAAGACTAAACTGGTTTGAGCTATGAAAAAATTGTTATTTTCCATCTTATATGCTCCCTCTCTTGCATTTGGACATGCTTTCTCTCATCTAAAAGAAATGAGCAGATCAGGCAATAGCTATGCCTGCAGTGTATTCTGTAATTTTAAAGGTTAGTTCAGAGAAAAGCTTTTTATTTTAACTGTATTATGATCTACTGCTTCTCTCCTTATTTATATGTATCTAGTTTCTTTTTTTCCTTTACAGGGATCTTGAAATAGGTTGGTTTGTCTTAGGTTCTTCTGGACAATGCTGGTATTTTGTAGTTGTCTATTCCTGATGATATATTTATTTAAAAGAATAATTTTCTTTTGAATTTTGTTAACATCTCTCACAAATACATAAGAGTCAGCTCTTTATTAATTTACACTGATCTTAAAACATTTTTTAAAAAGTGACAATTGGGAAAAAATTTGCAATGAGATTGCAAGAGATAGTTGTGGCTATTGTCAAATCAGTTTGCAGTGGCAAAACAAGCTCAAATTTAAATATTCTGGCATCTGAGAGTGTTGTGGGCCTAGAATAATACAGTGTGGATAATTATTTTTCATGAGGTAAAATACAGGACAGAAGTACTATAGTTTCATTGTTGTTCATTCTAATGGAAGCATGGCTTAACTGCAGAGAAGACTGGGTCCCTGTAGCTTTTCAGTGGTTTCATTGACTTTTTTGCTGTCAGCATTGTTTTGTGGCAAAAGTTTCCTGTCACATTTTGGAGCCAGATGTTTGCAAAAGGTAGAGTTTTTCACCTGGAACAAGCACAGTGAGCTCACCAGAGGATGGCTGTCAGTCTGCATGAGCACCAAGGCAGTTCTCTTACCAACAATGCCTCTGCTGCCTTCTTGTCTCTATTCTTTACTGTTTTCCTACTGGTTTCCCCTGTTTTCCTACTATGGTGTTGGATCTGGGGAGGGGGGAGAGTGAGGTGTTGGAAAGTGGGCAGAGTTGTTAATATCAAGTGCTATGCAATGGTGAAGTAGGAATTGACTTTCTGGTGACACCAGCAATTGGTTTCTGCAGTTCTTTCACCTGCTTGGTTCTTGTGGAGATGACTGCTAAGGTGGGATCCCTGGAGTTTTCCAAGTATGTCCCAGTTGTGATTTCCAGTACCTTTGAAAGGCAGTAATTCATCCCCAAATGAATAGTGAACAGCACAGCATAAATATTAGGAGCTTTGGCTGGATTAGCCTTCCTTCTAGATTAATAAATTTGTAACAGCCATGCTTCTAGATCAGCATCCAAGACAGCATGTTTTTCTCTTTTTTTTTTTCATGTTGTTTGACATTACAGCATTTGCTCAGTCCACTCATTTCCTCCCTCTTCTATGCCATGAGTTTTATCCTGGAGGAACACAAGCTTCTATCATCCTTGAAGGAGCTACACTTGCAAATGTTTTTCTTAATTGTATTTTCCTATTATTTCTTAAAATACCGCAGTCATTCTCTGGGATGATTGTTTTTTTCTTGCTGCTCCCAATAGTATCTTTTGAGCCTGTCAGGAAAACAGCAACTATTTTCATTAAATCCTGCAAAAATTTACACATGCACCCTTCCCCCCGCCTCCTTTTTTCCTCTTCCCTTGAAATCCCATTAGCTTCAAGGTGCTCTAATTATCTCAGAGAAATTACTTCATGCTGCCAGGTAGCCTTACCCCCTTTGGAAGACCTGGCAAGTTTTTCAGTGTGGCAGATTACTCACTATGGCAGTGAGAACTTAACCCCAACCCTGAACTTTTGCAGGACTTGTTGTCCTTCACAAGAAGCCACCAAGTTCAAACCTGAGAGATGTTCAGCCTTAGCCCTAGGTACTGTAACAAGTAATTTCCAAGGGAATGCTACTGAGCTTTGAGACTTGAATTTCTGGAACAAGCAGTGTGCAGTGGGATGCAAGATAACCATACCTGCATCCCAAGGTTCTTTTCTGTCTTAATTTAAATGGTAGAAAGTAGTTATAACATTTTTAGTAGAAAGAGCCAATCGCACCCTGAAGACATACTTACAAAGGCAAAAGGACAGCAAAGATATGGACCCACAGATGTTACCTGTGTTGCTTAGCAAGGTACTTTTCACATTGAATTTTCTTAGTCTAAGCCGTGACTCCCAGCAACCTCCCGTGCTACTGCATTATTCATCGCAGAAGATCAACCGCATGCCGGAAGTACAAATTAACTACAAGGATCCATCTACAGGTCAGTGGGTGGGGCCCAAGCCGCTACTGTTTACTGGCAGAGGCTATAGCTGTGTCTCTACAGATTCCAGGCCTCTTTGGGTACCCAGTAAATGGACACGCCCTGCCGCGACCAGATCTCCAATAGACAACCCGACACCCATTCCAGACAACGACACATCATCTAACAGGTCAAAAAGCTCACGTGCTTAGGACACGTCGTGCTTCTCTTTGAACTTCACATAGTTCTTGTGTTTCTTTTAAATAAATAAATAAAAATTAAAAAAAAAAAAAAAAAGGGGGGGGGGAAGTGTAGTGAGATAAGGCAACACCCAGGTGCTGCTGATCAGCAGGCAGTGGGTGTGAGCCTGCATTCAGCCCCCCTGTGCCTGGTTAGGGCTGGGCCCAACTGCGCAGGGGCAGAATCAGGAGGTCAATAAAAGGGGTGGCCTCCAGCACAAGCTCAGCTCACTTGCAGAGCAGAGGAGAGGTTGGTTGTGTTGGGAGCACCAGCTCTTACCCAGACTGACTGACCCTGAAGGCATCAGCTTCTGCCAGAGCACCAGTCTGACTTCAGAGAGTCATACCCCAAGAAAGGTTCATCTTCCTACAATTTTTATTGATTCTGAGGGGGGTTTGGACAGCCTGAAATACAATAGCTGCATTCTGGGTAAGGTAAATTGTGTGTACCAGTAGAAAAACACTTCCAAAGTGGTTCTGGTATTGGGAAAACTTGATTTATTTTGATTTGGTTTCTGTTGTAAAGGGGAAATATGCTTTCCCCAGCAATTGCTTTCTGTCGCTGTTAAACTTTTTTTCAGAAGGAAATTATTAAATAACCTGATGTCATGGTTTAGCAGTTTGGGTAGGCTACAAACCTAGGAGTGAATTCCTCCCTATTGCCCCCTAAATCCCCCCAAAGGGAAGATAAAAGGGGAATAAAGACTGGAGACTTGAAGTTGATCAGTTGGGTTGTGTCAGTAGTCTCATACATGCTACCACTTTCATGCTTCTATTAGGGAGCATAAATTTTTTGTATTACTTAAAGGAGAGAGCAAGTTCTGGAAAGTTATTTTATCTCCTCTTAGTATGTTATTCAAATTTTAGTAGGTCTGTGAAAGTCTTCACAGAATAACTGGAGGGATATGGATGGTAGTAAAATTATAAAGGGGGATGTGGAAGCAGTTTCTTGACAGTTCCAAATGCACCAAGTATTTCCCCTTGCTAATGTCTAAGTAGGGCATTACTAATGTAGACCTCTATAAATGCTGATTATTTCAGTTACCCTTTGGTGTTTACACCAAGCTTTTAATTTCTTCTTTCATTTTAGTGGTAGAATATTGTTTAAACTAGCCAAGGGACAAGTCACCACAGTGCAAGAGATTACAGAACAATTCTGCATTTCTGTGCAGGACATGCATCAGAAAACAAACTTGTTTCATCTCTGGGCTCATCTGTTAGGACCTGCTAAAAAGCTGAAGCACATGTCCTTGGTTTTATGTTGTTAGTTAGATTTCCAACCTTCTGTCTGAATGAGCAGCTAGTCACATTTAGAGCCATCAGTATCTGCTTCAAGTGTTATTTCTGCACACATCTGTCTGACCTATTTCATTTTAGAACAAATTGTTTTCCTTTCCCCTTTCTGTATTGGTGTCCTAGCAAAACCCACCTTCTTTTACTTCGAACCAACCACTACAATATTAGTGATGTGCAGTCAGTTTTGGGATAAAAAAGACATCAACTTCAGTTTTCATTTATCTACTTAAGCAGCTTATTTCAAGTGCTATTCTATTCTCAAAAGGGTTAAAACTTACTTTTAAGGGATCAGGTTTTTGAGGGCTGCTTTGTGGATGTGGTAAGTCCAGTAAAAATGTACTGAGCAAACTCTTTTGGGACCCTACTTGTACTGTTTGAGTGTAAGCTACCACGACATGAAACCTGCTGATGCATCTTGGCATTTCTTAGCTGGTCTGTTACATGGTATCTAGATGGTATGGCTGGAACCTAATCAAATCTACTGATCAAGATCAGATCTCAAATGCCCCAAAATCAGGATTTCAACTCAGTTAGGAGTCCTCTATCTACAGCATTGTTTTTTATTTTGTTTTCTAGCACCTTTGTATTTAGATTATTAGGTTAAAATGTATGTTTAACTCTGGATTTATTCTGGTACATGTTATTCTCTATTAGGAACAAAGCACAACAGGCACCTTAGCAGGCAAAGGATTACTTGCTGTGTATTTAGAGGACTGATCTGTCACAGCAAGGCAGAAGGAGAATATACCTTGGATGTCTCATTTTTTTCCTACGCTTCCTTTTTTTCTTTTTCTTTCCCACTGCCATTCCTCGCAGCCTGACCCAGAACTGAGACCTATAGCTGTTGGCTAAGTGTGGAAGAAGGCAAGTACCAAGCCAGTCATTTATACAGAATTTAATTTATAAAAGGAAAAGTCTTTTTGAGGTGACAGTTTTCATTTACCGTATATTCCCACTGCCATTAAGAACCTTCACGTTCTGTGATAAAGGTGGCTGACAGACTTGAGAGATTTGCCATTTTGTCAGCAAGCATTTGGAAATGCATTTTGTAACCATGTTGGCCCTAGCAGAGTAATGCATTGTCTCTCACTTCTGCCCAGGTCCTGAACTAAACCATTACTTAAGAGGCAGCCATTTGAGGGTAGAAAGGTGTGCTGATAGTCTGTTACCAAGGCAAAAACAGTCTGAGAATGTTCCAGTGATTGTTCACAAAACTATATTAGATCACTTATTGTGCAGCTAGGAATTACCAGGCCTGCATCACATAATTGTCCACATCTCTGGTTTGAGTGTTTTTCCAATGAAATCTGAGAACTTGTGACTATTAGCCCGGAAACATAATTTTTGAATTATTGACTAGGAATTAATCATTCGTAGCCTGTGTCGAAACATTTTTGTGTCACTTCATACCATTCTCCCACTACGTTGCTTGAAATTGGAGGCTAGGGAGGAATTAAAGGGATTTTTAGTTAAGACAGCAGCAAAATAACAAAAACTGCATTAAAAGTTATTAAAACTATGAACAAGGATTCAAATTGACTCTCTAATTAGTTCTTGGAATTCACTGCTGGGTATTGTACAAAAAAAACAATATCTAAGGTGTAGTTAGAATATTAGATTACCAACCTAATTGGGCAGTATAATTTTGCAGCAATACTTAATGAGAATCCAGGCCAACAATTAATTTAGTCGTTCAGCTGGCAGAATTCTTGGGTAGCAGCCAGCTTTGCTTATAAACTCAGTTGCATCCTTTCTTCTCACTTCTCATTCCTTCTGAGTATGATCAGCCTGTTTTTCTACTACTTTCTACTATTGATTTTAAATGGAAATAGTTTTGAAATTTCATAAGTTTGATGTCTTGAAAATGCTGTGGAAATCCCAAGCAAATATTGTGTCATTTGTGAGACACAAGAAAAGGAAGAGAAATATATTAATGACTTAGATGAAACAAAGACTTAAATCTAAAATTACCTTGTTTTGTTAAGAGAGACTTTTCTTTTTCTCAGTTACATGGAGTGAATACATAAAGCTCTTTTGAAAGAGAACCTTCTAAATACTTTGTTATTCAATTTATATAGTGGCTGTAGGATCCTATACATTGTTTTCCAGCCTGATTGGTTCTGAAGTGTGCGTGTACGTACACCAAAATGTAGTAAGCATTCTACAGTACTTGTAATTTTAACTCTATTTGGTATAAAAATGTAGGCTGTCTGGGAGTAGCCTTACCTCTTAATACCTTTCTAATGTATTTTTAGCTGTACAATTTTTGAATAAGGATGCTAGAACATGTTTATAAATAAAACACACAAAAATTAGCCATATGGTCAGGATTTATTTCTAATTCCAGTCTGTTTTACTTTAGTATAAAGATGAGCAGAATTGCTCAGTCTACAAATGATTTTCTTCTTTGAGAAACACTAAAGGGTGTTTCAGTTTGCTGTGATTACTTAAGAGAATAAGCTAGTTCTGAGGCAATTTAAATTATCAGTTTATATTACAGATAATTTTAAATGCAACTGAGTTCCTCTGGGAGCTAGGATTTAGGAACTGTAGTAGAATTAGGATTTAGGAACATTTCAGGTTTTTGGAGGACTTTCTAATGTGGGTTTTTAAATGTTTGTTTCATATATAAACCTTGTGGTTTTCCCAGGACCAAAATTTGCTTTTTAACCACCTTAATGCATACCTTAGAAATATAATACATATTCAAAGAAATTCTCATATTGCGTCCAGATTATATTTGTATTTCCGTCCATAAGTGATAGAAACAATCACTTTAAGAAATCAAGATCACTTAGTAAGTGATCCTTTCAAATCTTTGGTGCTACTTCTAGAAAAGAGGGTTTATGATACAGGAGTCATTATACTGAAATGCCTTCATATGAGATCAAAGCAGTGTGCTTTATGTCATTAAGATCTGACATAATATTTTTCTTTCACCTGTAAAATTGCCCTGTGCTGATGCAATTTGTCCTGAAGAAATGAGTTCAGGCAGTCTCATTACAGTTTAGTGTTGTTATGCATTAGTAAAACATTTGTATGGAAGACCTCATAAGTAAATAAGACAGACATTGTAAACAATGAGCAGTGGAAGATTTTTTGCGAAAAATAAAACTGGGGAATTGCTTTAAAAAAAACCCTGTCTATTATATTCCAAAAGTCATGGCAGTCTGGTGAAGTCCCCGCTGACTGGAAAAGGGGAAACATAACACCCATTTTAAGAAGGGAAAGAAGGAAGATCCAGGGAACTACAAGCCAGTCAGTCTCACCTCTGTGCCCGGTGAGATCTTGGACAGATCTTCCTGGAGGCACTGCTGAAGCAGAAGAATAATGAAGAGGTGACTGGGTATAATCAACAGCTGTCCAGTTTTGGAGCCCCTGTTACAAGAAAGCCCTGGATGTGCTGGAGTGTGTCCAGAGAAGGGCCATGAGGATGCTCAGAGGGCTGGAGCACCTCTCCTGGGAAGACACTGAGAGAGTTGGGGTTATTCAGGCTGGAGAGGAGAAGGCTCTGAGGAGACCTCAGTGTGGCCTTCCAGTATCTGAAGGGGCTACAAGAAAGCTGAGGAGGGACTTGTTAGGATGTCAGGGAGTGACAGGACATGGGGGGATGGATTCAAACTAGAAGGCAGATTTAGATTAGATATTAGGAAGAAGTTCTTCACCATGAGGGTGGTGAGACACTGACACAGGTTGCCCAGAGAGGTGATGGAAGCCCCATCCCTGGAAGTTTTTAAAGTCAGGCTGGACAGGGCTCTGAGCAACCTGACCTAATGGGCATGGGTTTGGAACTAGATGATCTTAAAGGTCCCTTCCAACCATGAAAATTCTATGATTCTAAGATGTTCCACTGTGGCAGAGGCTAATGCCTCACGTCTATGGTGCCTTCTGACAGTAAAAATTGTAACTGCATAAAAAGATAACTCTAATAAAGAGATAAAAGAATGCAAGTGCACATTTCTGTTAATGTTATCTAGTTCTAACATATGGATGCTGAAATGAAGCCTAGATGCTTTTTTTTGAAGCAGTTACAAACTGTTTTCAGAAGGAAAGTTCACATCCCATTAATGTTGTCACTATGTGAGCAAATGTTAAGCTTTTAAAGCTTAGATTTCCTCTCTCCCAGAAGGTAGCTCAACCTGTTGCTTGGATTGGCACCAAAAGTCTCTGCTGCTTGTATTCTTATTATGGAGGCACCCAGAATGTTTTCAGTGAAATTGAAATACACACACATCTGCCCTAAAAGACTTACTGTAAGATAGCATTGTGAAAATTTGCTATGGAAAACAGGAGGAAAGTTAGTCTACTTTCTTTGGCTGCCATTAGACTGTTGCTAATGCTACAGTGTCCTAAAGAGGTAGTTCAAGCTTTGTCCTACAGGATATTTATTTCCATGTGAAGAATATTTATAGGCTAAACCAAAGTAACTGGTCTCAGGTATTAGCTTAATTTCCTCCCAATTTTACTGCAAAGTTAAGGCATTTTGATGATAGAGGCAGTTAGTGTGTTTGCTGTCTGTGTCTGTTCATTGCAGTGATTTATTGAGTTCACACCAGACTTGGCACCAAGAAGATGAGCTGCTGACCATGCTGTTGCACTGGTAGCTTTTGATGGCCTCCTCCTTTCAAGTAAACTCCATTTGTAATGACATGTTTTTATAACCTGTTATTGATTAATCTAAATCCCATTTCAGTCCACAGGATGTTCCACATAAAAGCCAAAAACACATGCCAAGTAATAGTAAAGCACATCAGTCTAGAAAAATATTGTCTGTTAGAATAGATGTAGTACAGCCCTTACAGAGTCAGAATTTTAGATGAAGAGACACTTAACTCTATAGCTGTATCAAGTTTGAAGAAAAAAGATTGTAATCAATCTTCTTCCTTAGTTTGAAATGAGAAATTCTTCAGGTAGAATAAGCTTCATAGAAAAAAAAAAAAAAGTTTGTTATCCTGCTTATAATTGTTTTTATGATACAGTTTTGATCAGAATCTGGGATGCTAACTTTCCTGTAGGAAAGTCACTTCAAAGTATTTTCTTGAGGCTAATATGAGACCATTTGTTTGTCCCAGCAACTGCAGCCTTTTCAAGCATGGTTCTGGTATGAGCATTCAACTTTTGTAGGCTTGTTTAGGCTGTTATGCCTTTTTAGTACTTAGTCTTTGCTACTTTTTTGCATATTATCATCAAACTGGGAATCTCCTAGGAATGGGCATCTGTAGTTCCTTTACCTGCTGTGGTTTCAGAAGACATTTTTCAGAATCTATGAATGAGAAAATTGTTCCTGTCTAGCGTTTCTAGATTTGATAAGTGCCTTTCTAAACCTTGCAGAAGCAGCTTTTGATAGTTGGGTGTTTTTTAATGTTTTTCATGCAACCTACTACTGATGTTAGGATTAGGTGCTCTTAGGATGCATAGGACTCATGCCATTATCATCCATCTTGGTATGTTGGATGCTTCTGTAGATGTCCTGTTACTCTTTGGAGGTAAACAATTAATTAACAAAGGATCAAAGACTGTGGAAAGGCTGGTAGGTGTAAGGATATCTAGCACTGATCTTCATGAATCTTCTACAGTCTTAATTCTTACTTTTCAAGAAGCAGTAGATCTAACTGTTCACATAAAAATGAGCTTTCTGTGCAGAAAACAACCAACAGGAAATAGTTATGGTATGCATGTGCAAATATGGAATAGACAGTAAAGGAAATAATAGGAGGTCATAAAAGTGCCTTTCTGGTATTTTTGTGGACTTCCAAATCTTTATCTTAAAATTAAACTGTATCTAAAATATTTATAGTAAAAACAAAACACAAACAAACAGCCTTCTGATGAAATGCAGAGTCATTTCTGAAGGCCAGAAAGCAAGTAATATACCTTGAGCTAATTGGTTTTCTTCTTAATCAGACTTAAGAATTTGTATTGCTGTTAGCCTTATGCTTGCCATTCAGAGTGCAGAAAAATGCATTTGTCTGCCTTTCCTATGATAATCCTCCATCCCAATAAATCCCTGTGCCTTGTGACACAATCGTGTGAACTCAGAGCCCAGCTCTTTCTGACAGCTGTACAAGGGCTTGGAACACAGACTGCAAGGAGAAAGGTCTGAAATAGAGTATATATTCCCCCAGTCCTCTTCCAGAAGAGAACAGGATAAGCATAAATACAGAAAATATTATTGAATCTGTGAATCAATATTATGGTCTCAGAATACCCTAATACTTATGCATGGTGATGTAAGATTACTGAAGAAAAGAGGTCATGGAGGGGATGGAAAATGCACAAAGTAAGGAATTTGCTTTTTCACACTTTAATTGCATTATAAAACTTTTTGGTAGCAGGTAATGAAGTTAAAGTTTGAACAAAAAAACCTTGATAAGATTTCCTTTTTTAATAAGACATACATTTTCTGGTTCTGGACAAAACCTTTAAAAGTTAATTTAAAAATATTTTTATTTTACTTTTTAATTTAATTTAAAATAATTAATGCATATTTGAAACACTATGTTTTGTAAATAAAAAAGGAAATGCTTCAGTTTCAAAACTTTAAAACACTTTAAGTGATCATTTTTTTTAAACTATGAATCTCTCCAGCTGTGAGCTTGTTATATTTACCTGCTGTATATAATGCCATAAGGCTCGGTGTCTTATAATCTTCATGAAATGTTGTTTTCTAAACCAGCATTGGTTTTATATACCACTATCATTTTGTCTTTTAGCAACAGTGAATCTTCAAGGTATCTTAAAATACACCTGGCAGGTGTTTCTGCAATGTAACATGACATTGCTCCATTTCATTCAGTAAAACTTTACACCATTTTTTGAGCTGAAAGTCTGACCTCACAGGACTAAAGTAAAGCTTTCTACCAAAGTATGTTTGGTATCATAAACAAAACAATTTTTATTTCTAAACATTTTTGTGAATCAATGTGTATTAGCTTTGCTTTTGCTTCCATTTCTGTTACATGTTACATGCTCTGTTTATGTAGCTGCCCTCCCCCAAAATCTGATCCTATGTGCATCTTCCTTTTTTTTTCCTTTTTGTTACATTCTGTGGTGTAGTGCTGAGGTGTCACAGAGTATGAAAAATATTGCTGTGACATTAGGTTAGAAACCATGGGTAGTTTGTAAAGGATGAAGCTTTTATTTGGAGACTTGTCTCCTGAATAACTTTGTAAGCATTTTGGGATTTGGGGTATTCCTGTTTATTTGAAATGCTTGGAAAAAAAAGAAATTATTTTATTGAAATAAAAATAATTTTTAATTATTCTAATATAATTAAAAACGATTGCCAGCCAGTGGCAACAAGTGTATCTCTTTCCAAGTGTTTTTATTTGGTGGTCTAAGGAGTGCTGAACAGATTATTTTACATAATTTCATTACAAAAATTATATGTAAATGTGCTAATGGAAAACTGATTACATGAGTATTTTGTAGACCCAACATCTGATTTTAACCGGGCTCCTATACTAGTTTTGTTGCACAGAGGCTCAAAACCAGGCTGCAGTCCTTTCTTTTCTTCTTTCTCAAATTGCTAGGCTTTAATGCTTTTTGAAAGTATGAGCTTTGAGATGCAAGCTCATCAAGGCTTATCCTGCACTTAGGCTTCAGGCTCTGGTTTGGTGAACTCCTTTCCTAAGGGGGCACTCACCAGAGTATTCAGCATGCTCAGAGTCCATGGGAAGGACTGGTGTGTGCAGACCTGGACAGTAGTGGAAGGAAGTGGCAGTGAGATGGAGATCTTTTGTGGAAATAACTGCTGATGTTTTCATCGTTTTGTTTTGTTTTTAAGTGAAAACTACTGCTGTGCAAAAGGTGGGATTTAAAATAAATAAATCTGCGCTCCTAGTCTGCAGTTTTCAAAAATTCTGTAGAGGACGTTTAGCTCATCTTGAATGAATAAATTTGTAAGCTATTTGTTTAGAAAAAAGTCAGAACTGTGAATTGTTTTCAACAAGTTCAAGTTTCTCTAAATGTTTGGAAACTGAACAAAAGCATTAGTTACAATTTCAGAGCAAGTGTTTTGATTATCACATCTATAACGCTGTATTTCTACTAGCTTTTTAGGAACTGAAAGGTCACCCTGCAATCAAAGATTTCAGAATAAATTTACTCTGTGTTTCCAAATATAATTCACTCAAAATCCAAATTATCTGAAGGTAAATAATTTCTATAAAAATTTTGCAGTGGTTCATTTCTATTTATATTCCAATCTATAATGGTAACATCGTACATTGAAACATTCAGGGTCAGGCAGGACAAGGCTCTGAGCACCCTGATCTAGTTGAAAATGTCCCTGATTATTGCAGGGGGCTTGGACTAGATGGCCTTTAAAAGGCCCTTCCAAACCAACCTATCCTATGACTCTATGATCAGATACAGTCTTTTCCAGTATACGTAACATTTATTAAAAATGAAATTCCAAGCTTGATGACTGGCATGTGGTGTCCTGTCTGAGGACACTGTCCATTGTGTTCATGGATTTTCTCCAGATGTTAAAAATTTGTGTCTTCTTAACAGGTTATATGCTGTCTGAAATTATTATGCCATTTAACTCTGCCTTTTCTGGGGCTCTTGAATCTATTGGAGCAAATTCATACTTGCTTCAACTTGACAGATGGACTGGCTAGTTATATCAGATGAAATACAGACAGATAATTTCATAGTCTTTGGTGACTGGGAAACCCCAGAAAATAGAGGCTTTGTTTTTCAGTATGAGGTTGCAGTCTTAGAAATGCAATTAACATTTTTGTGTACATAGAGGTGTTTTAAAAAGTCAACATAAATGTTAACATATAGTTAAATATGTACCTGATACATAAGACAATTCAGAGTGGATCTAAAACCTTTTCATCTGCATGGCAGGAGGAACAAAATGTCTCTGTGCCACAGATTTTGACTTTCCCCTCCAGATACCTCTCCAATTCAGAATGAAGTGACCTTATCTTACTGAAACTTATTAACCAAGATATTACTAGTTATGGAAGCTGAACTGAAATGGCTCTGCTAAACAGCTTTTAGGTCATATTGATGTATATTTAGCTTATGCATATATAGAAATCATATTAATAATGGTTCAAGATATGAAGGTAAGCTGTTTAAGTATGTCACGATGGAGTATTTTTGTGAAAAGTAAATTTCTGATACTATCTGAAATCTGCCCTACATCAAATTAGTAGTAAAACATAAACACTCTCTTTATGTGTACATGGTTTTATTTATAATACTTCTCTCTATAGTTATAGTCTTGAGTATGTGTATAGGTACACATACACTTAAAAATGTGAGGTACAATTACATGGACAGAAAAAAAATATTAACAGCAAACATCCCTATGATTACATAATGTGTGAATAAACTATATGTGTAAATCCATACAAATGAAAATGTTATTATGTGATTGTTTTCTTCTTCTAGACAATTACACAGGAATAATACTGTGTGTATTAGCTGCCCTGGCAAGTGCTGATATGATCTATGGGCCCATTTGGATATACGTGTATCTGTTTTTATTTGTATATGAATGGCTTCCAGTAATATTAAAGTTTCAGTGTTCAAATTACAAACCCTTAGTATTATTAACTTGACCAATTTTCTGCTGAATATATCACCTTCTTGGCAGATATTGGTGGGTCCTCTAAATATCTGCCATTAAATATACAGAAGCTGTGGTGTTGCTGAGTAAATGTCCTTTATCTTTTCCACTTTGGAATCTTATTATATTATTATAGCTTGTGTTCAGTCTCTCAGTCTAAAGCCATGAGTAATGGCTTGCATTGTGTTCAGTAATATATGCACAGCTAACACTTAATGCTCTTAATGTTGAGGCCTCTTCAAGATCAAGGCAGGGCCATGCTTGGATTAATTCACTTTCATATTGTTGCAGATGTTAGGTGGAGACTAAAAGGCCAGTTACACTTTCTTCTGAAAAAGAACTAGGATTTGCTGTATATATAGATCCATATATTTGATATATATATATGATACAAGCTGGAGCTAAAATAGAATTTTTGCCAGACATAAATATTACAATGGCTGAAAATTTTATCATGATGTTAATTTCTTCTTCCTCGTCTAAATAGTAATTATATGAACTTAAATATGTGCACAAGCTGAATATAGATTTTTTTTTTTCACTGGTAGACTCTTTGGTATTTCAAGCATTGATTCCTGTTTAGTTTGGAAGCAAAGATACATAGATTTCAGAAAAGCTGAGGAGTTTTATTTAGTGAATGGTGGCGTTGCCACAGATTAGTGATTCAGTGGAGACCATGGACATGTGTCTCCACCATTTCATAATTCTAATTAAAGAACAGCAACATCTCAAACTCCTAGGTAGACACACCTCCAGTATTTACTTTTAAACACTTTGTTATCCTGTAAAACCATCTCCAATTATTACATTTAAACAACTATATTTGGATATAATTGTAAAGCTCAGGTTACTGTCCTAAGGCTGCAGCAGAGAGATTTTTAAATGCAGTGCACCTCCCAAGCTGCGTAGCAGCAATATTGCTCTGTGATGGAGTCCCTGAATATATCTGAGTATAGATAATGACTTGATTTCTTTGTTGAAGTGATAATCCATTCAAAGGCTTTTACAGTTAATTACCTCCGAATTACTTGTATTGTATTAGGTTATTCCCTGAAAAACAGGACATATGCTAACAGATGAAGCTCAGAGATAGAATCTCAATTTGTTTTATGATACACTGCCTAGCACAGCAGGGTAATACAATTGTATTTCTTACCCTGCTTGACACAGATGCCATGAGATATACTTCTCAGAGGATCATTTTTTTTCTTAATGCCTCTTCATCTTTCAAAGAAAATGTAATGGATTTTATGCTAGTCAAATTTCCACCTGTGGATCTCCACTACAGAGGCCCCTTGGTGGAAGACCTGTGATCCTCTTTCTCATTTACATTAAAATATTCAGATGAAAAGTGATAGTAGAAAACTCAAGAATAAGCATGGGTGGAAAAAGGCTTAAAGCATTTTCATATACAAAACTTCAAGCTTTTATGTTTGCAGTGCATAAAAACAATGTTCCTGCTTCATTCCATTTCTTCTGCTTTTAGTACAAAGAGAAATAAGTAATTGCCTTGTTTGTAGAGTTGCTTTGCTCGTTTTAGTCTGTAAAATTGATGGTTTGAAATTTTTTATAGAATTGGTACTTCTAAAAGTGCAATTTTTCATTTCGCCCTTTCTTTTATCTCAAATTAGGTGCATTTTTTATTGCTACATTTTGCTGTGGTTCTTCTTCAAACTCTCAACTTTGCAGAACTCAGTAGCTGCCAAATACCACAAATGTACCTTTAAAAATAATACCAACTATACTAGGTCAATATTCCTTAGAAAAATAAACCTCCTTTTGTCTTTTTACAGTTTAAATCTCTTCTGGTTACAGTTCTCTTTTTTTCTCCCCACTGGAATGAATGTAAAGCTGAGTATTTTTACTACACAGTTATGTGGCAATGATGGAATGCACAGTAAAACTGCAAATTACCACTGGATGAAACCCAGGCATTGATACCGTAGAGAGAGATTAGGAATGATTTGTTTGGTCTCTCTGGGAAGGTGTGCCAGATGTCCCTCTGTTTAAACTATCCTTGATGATTAACCCTAAACTGGGTATTCTCTTTAGCTAAAGAAACTGCTTCCTTGCAACACCACCCACAAAATATACAAAGTGAGGGAAAGCACCAGGTTTAGGTGAAAGGCTTGGCCTTCTACAGTTTGTCTTACTTCTGAACTATGTAATAGTGCAGTTCAAGATAATCAAGTGACACAGTTTTGCTGTTTTACTGTGTTACTGTGTTGACTGTTGAATGGGGCAAAAACAGCAAAAGGGGAACCATTTGCAAGCTAAGGGAGGGTGATTGTAGAGACATTTCAACTTTAAGTTTGTGTAATATGACTTTATAGTAGGATTAAAACATGCATGTGCGTGGATTCATGCTTCATGTGTATGTAGCTTTTTTCCAGAGTAGAAAAATTGTCTGAAATTAATGTTGAGAAGGGAAATTAGTGGCTTAAAAGAATGGAAGCGTCATAATGAAGAGCTAGGCATGCTGCTGGTGTAAATTGCTATAAGCCTAGTGAAGTCAGAATCATCAAGCTTTAAAAGTTGGCTTTAATGTTGTCCTCTTGGTCTGTATAACTCATTGAAGACAATAATTGCATGAGCAGGCTTTTAAAGCAACTAATAAATCACCATCTTCTTTTAGCAGCTGACAGATTTAGGACTTTGCTTTCTTGTAAGATGTTCTGTAGCAAATATTTTTATTAAATATAAACGAACAGGAATCGCTAATAGCACCTGGGGTACTTCAGCTTGCAAAATATCTGTAGCTTCTGACTAGAGACAGCAAGGGGCTTGGTAAGTGTCCATGAGACAGCCACCTGCTTACCCCTGAGTTTAGTTGTTGTCACCAGCCTCCTCTGCAGAGCAACTGAGCAATATTGTGTGTCTCTCCCTCCTCCACACGAGTGAGCTTTAATCTGCAAATGTTCTGTATATTAAGGCTTTTAGTCTAGGTAGCTCAGCTGACTGGCTGAAAGCGAGTGCCTCTAGTTTGCTGTAGCTACACTCCAAAAGCAGCTACGGTGAAAATTAATGGTATCTCCAAGAGAATCATGATTGCAAAGTGCACTTTTATGCAACAGGAACTATTATTATGCAGGCTTTGAGAGGGCACAAAGGCAATGGGTACAAGTGCAGCATTTCTCTCCTGCTGCTTCCTTTTCTGAGGTAAGCAGTCAGATCCATGTGTACCAAAGGAAGCCATAAATGTGTACGTATTCTTTGCTTTTTCATAGAATCATAGAAAATATGGGGTTGGAAGGGACTTCAAAGTATCACCAAGTCCAACCCCCCTTGCCAGAGCAGGGTCACCTACAGGAGGTCACACAGGAACGTGTCCAGGTGGGATTTGAATGTCTCCAGGGAAGGAGACTCCACAACCTCCCTGGGCAGCCTGTGCCAGTGCCCTTTTTGACAGCTTTTAGGAAACTGTGCCCCAGCCTTGATGTCTGGAGTCCCTCATGCTGCACAAGGATTCATTATGGCCATTCTGGAGATCACAAGGGGCAATGACTTGGACCTAAGCTGAGCTGACATTTTGACCCAGATTTAGCTGATTAGGGAAATATTTCCATTTCAAATTTGGCGTGTGCTGTAGGCTACCAGGAAAACTAGGGCACAGGTTCCCAGAGGGGGGGTTGAATTGGATGTGTGTTCAAATGTATGCTTATGTAACTACGGCACTGCTAAATCACACACCCATTTCTTTGCTTGACAATTAATTAGTCAAAAGAAGATATTGCTCCTTAATTTTGTTTCTATTTCCCCTGACCAACTTGAAAAATTAGTATAAATAAATTATATTAAAGAACTGTTATAGTTGTGGGGTTTTTTCCCATGCCCAAAGGTCACTGCATTTAAAGACATAAAGTTTACAAAGTGCTGTATGGATGGTAAGGGGTGGAACTATGGTGTTTGTGAACCAGTATATCCAGGTAAGCATGACATTTCCTGAGCATCTGTAAGATTGGACAGAACTAAGTTATCAGGAAAGTGCTTCCAGAGAGGGGTTGTGCACTGCCTTGTCAATGTTATTGCTGCCAAAGATAATGATTAAAGAATTCTGTGGATGCTCAGTAACAGTGTTGCTTGTAAAAATTAATCGGGGTGTTGTGGGTATATGCTTGAAATATTGTTTACATTGTGTTTCCTAGTTGTTTGGTGGGAACAATAGCTTAGTAGAAGGTAGCTTTTAGCTACCATCTGGTTGCTTACTTCTAAAAAGATTTCTCTGGAGGAGTTCAGCATCAGAAGCTAATACTAAAAGCTGGCTGAAGGAAAAAAACCCACAACAACGACAAAAACAAAAAAACCAAAAAAAAGCCCCCCCCCAAAAAAAAAAAACCAAAAAGGCATGTTTATTAGATAATATAATCACCATATTGCTTAGCTCATCTCTGCTTAAAGGACCACCAGCATAAGTAAGTAGTCTAATTAGGCTACCTGGATAATATATAATAAAAACAATATCCAGAAAAGCTTCTGTGAAAGTATGTGCTTCAGCTGTTATACAATTTGATTGCTCATTTCTTTCATTTTGAAAAAGTAACATTTTTGTTTCATATGTATTCACAAAATGTAGACATGATGGACTTGGAGGGAAGAACTAGTATTATGAAAAGATTAGAATGTGATCTGTTTTTTTTTTAAATCAAATAACCCAATATTTTAAAAAAATATATTTTGATTACACCATATAACTGCCAGTGTTGGAAAAAGAATTTAAAACTAGACAGTTTTACTGTATTTTAGTAGATCTTTATTATTTAGATTTATCTTGTTTCTATGATGGTAAATTTTCTATCCTTTAATTCAGTGGGATTTAGATTTTGTTATTTAAACATTAATGTTTGCCTGGCTTTGTATAAAGCCCTTTCACATTTTTTCAGTACTTTTTTATCCAGTCATCCATCTTCATTGTATAAAGCAGCAGTAGCTATCCCAATATTTAAACTTGAATCAGACTTTCAAGTATAACAATATTTTTTTTAACTAGCCTCCAAGATTCTCCCACAGTAAGCTAATCTCTGAAACTGTAAATGACACATCATGCCTGAGATTTCATTTCTAGGAGACATAGAGGCCTGGGAAGATTTTTTAACATGGAATCCTGTAGCATAAGAGTTCCTTTTGACTGCCTTTTATATACTGATTTTTCTATCTGGTAAATTGACTGAAATCACTCATGAAAGACACCGTTAAGGAGGGCTTATCAATGATAATTTTTTTAATGCAAAGAGCAATTCTCCTAGCAAGACAATGAAATCCCCAAATATTTATAAATTGTGTTTTGAATTGGTTATGGAGATTCTGAAATTTGTACTTCAGAAATATAGATCAGTAATGGTGAACCAGTAGGTACCACCCATGTCTGTAAAACGCAATCATTCATTTCCAGGGCTCCTAAATTTTAAATACCTTTGTTCTTTGTAGCAGATCTTACTTTTCAGGGGCTGGGGAAGCTAGAAATGTAAGATAAACCCCTGGGATTTTTTTTTTTTCTGTTGCTACTACAGGAGTTGAAATTATTTTAACTTTGTTCCTCCTGGGGAGTCATTCCTGTTGAGATGTAGAATAGAGATCATTTAGCTGGAGAAAACATTCATAGATAGTACAAGGAGTCAGTTATCATGGTCCAGAGGGCTCATCTCAAGAAAGAAGCAGTGGCAGGTTCACAGGTTTAGCCCTCAGTCTTTAAACTCACACCTCCATGTGAAAGTACGTATTTACGGTAGTAGCACCCACGGCGTGTAGCTAGCATTGGAAATTATTACAGAGAGAAGTTATTTTGGCTTTGTGGATATGACAGTGATGTTTAAAACCAAAACGAATGTTGTGGGTGCTTTGTGAGGTTTGCTTCTCCTCTCTGCTCACTCTACCTATTCCTCAGACCTGTAAATCCTGCCTGGTATTGTGCTGCACAGCTGTTTTTCCTCCTTTTCCAGCCAGATCAATCCTGGGAGAGTGGACACAAATGGCATACTTGACCAGACAAGGGACTCCTGATCCAATTTCTAATCCTGTGCAGCCAGCTGAAGAGATAGAGGAGCCCAGGAAGCTGTGAGGGGATTAAAGGAGCTGCTCTTAATGCAGACAAATGCCAACTGTAATTGCAAGGGTGATGGGTTGCAGTACCTGGCTACTGGGACCTGCTCAGCACCCTCTGCAGCTGGGGCATCTCCTTCCTGCTGCTTCATCTTGCAAACCTTCCTGTGCTTCTACCAAATACCTCTCTGCCTGCCCTCTGCTCAGCCCCCCTGACCTGCCTCTTGCTCATCTTGGTGCTGCTTTGAGGGGAGAGTAAAATAACACATTTGAGTCAACTTTAAACACCTTTAATTCACGTGCAAGTGGGACATTTGCTTAAGGGTACCTGCTTAAGTGTTGGTTTGGGGGCTTTTTTGGCATCCTCTTCCCCCCCGTTTCCTGTTCCCCTCTCAAAGGAGCTTGACATTCTGCTTTCCCTTTCCTTAGCTCCTGATGTGCTTTCCCCTGTTCCACTCGGAATGTAGCACGATGACATGACGCCTTGTGACCTGCAGAGTGTGTCAGAGAGTTTTAGAAACAGAAAGGAAGCAAATACTTCAGCACTCGTATTACTGGTTTTTTTTTATTGGGTTTTTTTTTTTTTTTTTTTTTTTTTTGTTGTGTTTTTTGTTTGGTTGGTTTTTGGTTTGGTTTGGTTTTTTTTCTTTTTTTCTTTCTTTTTTTTTTTTCGTTTCCTTTTTTTTTTTTTTTTTCCAGTGCGGGAGAAAGCATTTGATGTGGCTATCTTTGCAAAATGGGAGTGAAGGACAGGTATTTCTAACTGCTTCCCACATGGGATGATGGCTTGTGACTGTGATCTTCTTTTTTTCTCTTTTTGCTAATGTGCTGGCAGCTTGCTTGGAGAAAGCACTGTCTGGGTTAATTCATTTTGATTATGAAGATTTTAATCAAGTTCTTTTTTTCCACCTGTCATTTTTAGTTCGGGGTGGGGGGCAAAGTTAAATATAGTCAGTAATTCTAATAGCCTGAGAAACAAAAAGTCTGTAATCATTAATATGGCAGGAAGATGCAGCTGTATGATGCTTGGGATGTCATGTTTCCTAAGTTCCATTGTCCCAAGCAAGCCAGCTGCAGGAAGCAAAGTGCCATTACTCATGAAAAAGGCAGCAACATTTTAAAGCACTTTCTGGAGCAAGGGGACTATTTAACTGTGACTTAGCAGACAACTTTTTGCAGCAGCAGCCCTCCACTTTCTGCAGGTCTAGGTAGGTATCCAGCAGAACCATTCAGATGCTTTAGAGTAACTCAGCAGAAATCTTCTGCAGTTCAGAGTGTGGAGTTTGGAAGGTTTAAATCAGAGATGCCAAAACAATTAGCAAGAAAGCTGATAGATAAATTGAAGAAAGGGGAGAGAAAGAAAGCAGGTGAGTGACAGGATTTGCACTAGAGAGAATCTAAGAAAAGAAACAAGATCTAAGAAAACTTGAAAAAGTGGAGGATAAGGAGCCATCACAACCCTTCTGGTAGGGTGAAGAATGAAGTCTGGCTAAGGTACATGAAGCCTGTCAAAGATGGAATTCTCAGCACTGCAAAGAGATAGGAGGACAAAGGAGAATCTATGAATACTAATGACATAAGAGTAGCAGAAAACCATGGGATGGATAAAATGGAAGTCTTTGATGGATATTGCCCTAGAGGCAAGAATGACACAGCTTTAGGAAGCGTGCCCTGAGCTTAGCTTCAGGTAGTCTTTACTTTCATTATGATGCTGACACAAAATCTGAAAGATTTCTGCTGGTCGTTGTAATTACCCTGGTGTGATTTGTTACTTTTAAAAGTTTTAGTCTTCTGTATAATGAAGAGCAGCTATCGTGAAAACGTAAATAGCTTTAATAGACTTGACACAAAGGCAGGACAGCCTCTTGGATTCTGTTCTCAGAAGAAAAAAATGCTCAGAAACTGCAGTCATTTGCATAAATCTAGTCTGGTTTCATTTTGTCTTTTAATGAGATGGTTCACAGCATATCTAAAGGAACTGAGAAAATGCAGAGGAGAGTAAGATTAATAGCTCACACTTTGGCTTTGATTGTAACTGGAGTTTCTATGGGATATTCTGTATCAACATCAATAAGGTGGCCTTAAATGAGTAAAATGAGGAGAAAAAGGGCAATTGTCTGTGTACTGCTCCCATTAGAGCAAGTCTGCAGAGTTATTTGCTTATAGGTGTTTTGTTCAATTTGGCAAGATGCATTTGGTGAGAGTTCTTAAATTTGTTTCAACTTCCTTGTTGATGAGATTTGTAAGACTGGATTTTAGAGTAATGGCTATAAAAATACAACATGTTTACTCTCTTGATTTTCTCTTATATGCAAGACCAAAAGAATTGAGGCACATAAATTCTCCCATTTTGTTACAAATTCTGGTTTTGGTCCATTCTGAGCAGCACTGAATCAGAAATGTTCTGAATCCTCATAAATCCGTTTGTTCTGCTATTATTCAGTCTCCTTCACAGAGTGTTTTTATCACAATTAAAACTGTGTTTAAAAACAAGATGCAGCTCTTGCCATGGGTTTTTCCTCGTTTTTCTTTTTAAACTGGAGGAAAAATCACTGGTATATTGCTCTCTAGGAGGAAATACTATAGAAAGTTTAAATGTAGTTTCTATCTATAGGTTGAGTTCAGCACAAAAGGACATGCTTTGGCAGTTATTAGTTACTTCTTAAAAAAAACAAAACCAAAAACCAACAAACTCAACTTCTGCATGTCTGAATCTGAGCAAGAGCTGAAATCACAGTCTCTTGAATGGTCAGCTGTTTGGCACACTGACCATCTCCAAACTGCTGGAGCTGCTAAAGAGGGTCTTGTGACCAAGTACACTTAACTGCAAAAATATAAGTAATGCAAAAAGATCTGCAGAGTTTTTATTTGAGATTTGATTTAAGCTTTATTGAGTTTAGATTTGTGTAAGTTTTTAACATCCATTTAGAGTTTGCACTCTAAAATGGAAATACTAGATATTTTTTTAGATTTTTGTTTCAATCTTTAATTAACTATAGTTGCTCTGCCTGAGGCAGTGCCTAGTACGCCTTCAATGTCTGACTCCCTTCTCCAACCAGTGATTGAAACATCCAAATACCATAGTCAGTAAAAAGTTTTGAAAGTGAGAAAATATTAGTACCTGACTAGTTCAGATTATAGAATACAATAGTCAGTTTACATTCACTTACCCTCAATTCTTTTACTCTAGTTTTTATGCAAATCAAAATACTACTTCAGTATTGTACAAAATGAGATATTTGCTCAGTTTTTTAGAGGACACTCTAGATAAGGCAGAGTAATGAAGCCACAGAGTTTGTCTCCCTGAAAATGAGTTTTAGTGGTATGTTGTTGAATGTACTGTTGATTAATCCTGAGATTTAAAACCAAAATATTAGAATCCTTTTCTGAATAAGGAAAGATTAATGGCTCACATTAGGTTTTTGTGTTTCATCCAATAATTTAGCAGTTCTAGCATTCAAATGGCTGAGCTTGGCCTTTATTGTTAACACCCCTTTAAGACAAATGGTAGAATATCTCAGATTAACAATGTGTTTTTCAAACCTAGTTGCAGATGGAAAAGAAAAGCAGAGTAGGAACATAGATTTTCTATGCAGCCCCAGACTGGAATGAGAAGAAGCAGGTCAGGTCCAGGAACTTTTTAGGATAAGTTTAGGGAATTTGGAGCTGAATGTTTGACACTTTACAAATGATGTTACACTGAATAAAAAATGCTACTAAACTTTGGTGGTGGAGGAGAGGTAGGAACTCCTGTCACATGTTTTTTCCTGACATATAGTAATAATACATGCTAATTTCTCTGATAAATATGGTTTATGTATGTGACCAGCTGTGGTGTTGTGTATGTGAAAATGAGTTTCTGCATTAGTGTGGAAGATTTTTCCTTTTTTTGAGCTGTGTGCTAGTAAACTGGCTCTATAAATTGCACATGAGAAACATCTTAGATCTGGAAGGCCAAATAATGGTCCCCCTCTTTTTTTTTTTTTATCCCCTGATTTCTCATTAACTCTACTTTGTCCTTTGAAAGAAGCAAGTGTTTGATACCTTTTTCCTCTGACTGCAAATTCTTCTCACTGGAAGAAAACAAAATTTCATCTGAAGCCTCTAATCCTGGTTTCAGATGCTGCCTGTCATGAATACACACTGTCTGTATTTTACAGTTTGTCCATGAGGTGGCAAACACTGCTGATCCTTGGCTTGCCACAGAGAGATATAACATATCAGTGTTGCTGATATATTTAATGATCACTGTGGTAGTTGCAGCATCTTTCTGGTGTTTTGCAGTAAAGATGTTTTATATTTGCCATTACATACCAGCATTACAGTTCTTCTTCTGAAAAAGCTGGTTTAAAATTTCATGGTTTCTTGTTGCCAGGTTCTGTCTTGGCTATGCTGGTCATTACCACCCCTGGCTTATATTCCACAGTGCAGGATGTGGTGAGAGGCTGGAATTGGGGTGGAGTTAGGAACAAGTATTGGCAGACTTTTAAAAAGTAATCTCTTGTAAAATAAATGGTTGTGTTGTACCTTAGTTTCCCTGGAAAAAATAAAGATACCTGTTGATAAGTTCAGTTTTTCTCTAACCTTTTTAACAGTAGCTTTGGCAGTCTTCAGTGGTTTCCCCTATTCTGTGTTGTCTTTAATGATTGATGCTCACAGGGACAGGAGTTGGACATGAGGGTCCTGATGGGTCCCTACAAACTTTGCAGATGCTAAGATTCTATGAATAGCAGTTCCATGAGAGAGAAGACCAGGAGTTCAGTTTACACAGCTGCTAGTTTTTTTTCTTTTAGGCTCTTTGGAGGAGTCTCTGGGAAAATGCAATTCACATAAATAATGAATTTCATGTAGGTGAATTAACAACCCCATGCAGTGCTACAGGCTTGAGGAAGAGTGGCTGGAAAGTTGCCCAGTGGAAAAGGACCTGGGGGTGCTTGTTGACATGCAGCTGAACATGAGCCAGCAGTGTGCCCAGGTGGCCAACAGCATCCTGGCTGGTATCAGAAAAAGTGTGGCCACCAGGAGCAGGGAAGTGATCCTGTCCCTCAACTGGGCGCCAGTGTGGTCACACCTTGAGTATTGTGTTCAGGTCTGAGCCCTTCACTACAAGAAAGACACTGAGTTGCAGGAGTGTGTCTAGAGAAGGGCAACCAAGCTGGTGAAGGGTCTAGAGAACAAGTCCTGTGAGGACTGATCAAGGGAATTGGGATTGTTTAGTTGGAAGGACTCTGAGGAGAGACCTCATTGCTCTCAAGAACTACCTGAAGGAAGGTTTTAATGAGCTGAGTGTTAGCCTCTTTTGGCAAGTAAATAATAGGACTCTAGGAAATGGCCTGAGGTTGCACCAGGGGGAGTTTAGAGTAGGTATTAGGAAGAATTTCTTTACTGTAAGAATAGTGAGGTGCTGGAACAAGCTGCCCAGGGAGCTGGTGGAGTTGCCATCTCTGAATGTATTTTAAAAGCATGTAGAGGTGGCACTTCAGGACATGCACAAGTAGGCATGTGGGGTGATGGTTGAACTCAGTAAGCTTGGAGGTCTTTTCCAAATATGATTGTTCTGTGATTGTGTAAAAAGTAAGTGGCATGGCATAAACAACACTGCTCTGTGAAGGATGTCCCTTTGTTTGCTGGCCCAGATCACCCAGGTCAGTGGCACAAACAGGGAGCCCTTTGGTCAGCAGCTTCTTGTCAGCAGGGTGGGGTCTGTGAGAGATTTGCCAGATATTTCAAGACTTCTGTATAACCTTTAGCCACGTAAAAGCTAAGAATATTTATTGCTGCTAACAAATGAGAGAAAAAAACCACAGGAGAGTTACAAATGAAAACTAGGACCACTGGTTATAACCTGTGTTTGCTAGGAGAGTATTTTGGCAAGAATTCCCTGTAGAAGCACTGCATGGGCAGAGCATTTGGAGCTTCTGTGTGGAGCTTGCAGGACCAAAGTCCTGGTGGCAAACTGCTAACTACCAAACTGTATTAGCTTTTAGAAACTCCATAAGTAGTTTCTGGCTTTTATGTATATGTGGAAGAGTGCTTAGCTGTTCTTTGCAGGGCCCCCCAATAGAATGTACAGAAAAAAACCCATTTCTTCAGCTTTTCACATTTGTAGAATCTAGAAATCCATGGAGATTGCTCCTCTCAGGTATAAAATTAAGTGTGCGCTCTCATAGATTAAGAATATATTACTAAACCAAAATATTCCTCTAACTGACACACAGGAATCTCTGACATTTAGTTTCCTTAATAGCATCTCTCATTTTTGCCCTTTAAAGCAGGTCTGTCTTTTATACAAGATCCATTTGTTCTTGTATTTGGTTTGTTAATTGATTATGAAGTTCCATATTTAAAGTGTCGAGGTAGTATAGTGATATGTACCCTATAAAAATTAATAACTATATAGTAGACAATTGCCTGTCAGGTTCCTCTGCTTACTAGTACCGGGCTTCAACAATCTTAATTTGCGGTCTGTACGTTTACCTTTTATAAGGCAAAAATCAACTGTCATACTTTTCTTAGTTTTATGGCAGCCTGTATTTGACAGACTTATCATCTTTATGTTGCAAATGAGGAAACTGAGAGCAACTGTGTGGTTTGACCAGGGCTGTACCTGAAATTCTACAGTTTTGCACATTTTCTGACTTGCAATAAAACCATTAGACTTTACCTCTCTCTCTGGAGAAGCACATGGAGATGATGTCCTGGTCACACAGAGCAGTTTTGCTGTTGGTGTCATCATGTCGGAACTTCTCTCCTGCTACTTGGATTTTCTTCCACCTTGTTTGTCTCTAACAAATTTCTGTGCTGACTGGAAAGGATAGATATGTACCCAAAAGTTTATTGGAACAAGGGAGGCTGCTAGCAGGTACATTGTGAAGAGAAGAAAGCAGAAGGTGAAGCTGCAAAAGCCAAATGATTTCAATCAGCACCATAGTTTACTGCCTCTAATCATGCATAACTATTTCTTGATATTTGAAGAATGCCTGAAAATATTTTTCAAGCACTGAATGGAGTTATTTTTTTATTTGCTAGTAGTACATATGTGTCCCGAATAGAGGAGAAACATAAATATATTCTTGTTACTGATATTAATATCATTTGAGGGAAGAAATTTTCTATTCTTTGTAGGCCATATCTCACTGGGAATTTTTGAGTCTTAACTTATTGGCCTGTCATTCTCACTATTTCTAGTGCAGGTGAAGGCACAGAAAATGCAAAATTTAAAAGTTGTGGTCTGACAGTAATGTTTTGCATGAAATTATGAAGGTGGCCACTTTTGTTATTCCTTCCTTTTAATCCTGTTTCTAAATAATTTTCAGTGCTTTTCTATTCTCTGGTTACTCTAATTGCCATCTAGTAATATTGTGCTTATACATGAGGAAAGTTGCTTCAATAATGGTTTGTTTTTTTTTTAATGCAGAAGGGATCTAATCCCCTAGGCTCTAATTCCTAAAGACAAACTAAACTCTGAGGAGAAAAGAAGTGAAGGCTTTTACTGTTATGGTACTTAAACCATGCTTTTAGAAAATTGCTTTTTCAGAAATTTTTTTGAGAGATTCTGTGAGTTCCACCCTTAAAATTGCAACACCCTTTTTTTCTGAAAATATTTCTACAACCTGACTTTCTTGCTGCTGCCAAGGATATCAGAGAGGTCACAGTTTAATGATTCTTGTTGCAGGACAGAGGGGGAACCTTCTCTGCCTTATGTGGTCCTGAACACATCAGGTAGGCTCCTGTGGCTTCCATGTCTTGGGTGATAAGCTGTAATTTTCTCACCAGACTTATGCTTTTGGGCTTCTGACCTCACCTTTGACTGTGAGTCTGGTCACAGGACTTAAGTCCTTTGAAATTCCTTGACTTCTTGTAGAGAACTTTCTTTCCTTCAATTTCACAGAAGAACAGTGCTTAAGCAGAATAAAATTGCCATTTCTGCTGTTATTTTGGGAATATGCAATGTTCAATGAGCTCTTCCAGAAGACACTGGATCATGCTTTTTCTTCTTAGTAGCTGCATTCTTAATCAGCAATTTTTGTGCTTGAGACTGGGACTATGATTATATCTTGCATGGATGAGTTCAATTTGTTGGGAACAGAACATTCCCCACTGTTCTTTGTGGCAGTTTACGTCTAATATAGAATAAAAATTGTCCTTAAACTTATGATTTTGAAAGCTCTAGTTCCCAGCTCCACAAATAATTTACCATCAATTACATTTAACATTTTCATCAGCTGGAAAAAGGAAATGGGACTAATTCTGTGACAGACTGATTGAAATGTTTGTCCAAATAACCACTTTATGCCTATAATATATCTGCATCAGTCCATAAACTCTTTTTTCTCTGTTCTGAAAAACAGTTCCTTAGCATAGTTATCAAAGGAAAAAAACCACAAAAAAGCCACTTTGTGCAGTGAACTCTTATCATCATTTAGATAATTGTGTTTGATAGTTATATTTGTGTATTGGATGTGATATGGGGCCCATCTAATTTTAGATTACTGTCTCTGGGAAGGATATAAAAAAAAGGAGATACACATTCTTCTACTGAAAATTTTTTACACTTAATGGATTATTTCAGTTGTCTAAGAAGGCTGTTCCCTTTTTTAACCTTTCAATAAAGAGAAAAACAAATTTTGCAATCTCTTCTTATCAGAAAATGCATATTACAAATCTTCCACTGTGATTTTGAAACAGTCCTACAGAGCAGTATTATTTTCTTGGCAATCAGTTCATCATTAGGTTGAAATAACAGAGTATTTTACCTCCAGGTGATTAGTGCTATAACTAAATGTTCAAGGTCACATTGTCTTGGATGGATTTTTTTTTTTTAAATGAACATAACATTTTCATTTAGCTAATCCATGATCAACAGTCTTCTTTTTCTTTACCCCTTCCTTTAGTTTATTTGATAAAACTTGCCTGAGGATTCATTAAATCTTAGTCCACAATACAAATCTTAACTCTGCTCATTCCCTGCAGTGTAGTCCATCATTTATTCTTCATGGATTTGTCCCTTTGTGAAGTAATTGCATATCTTCTATCTCCTTTAATTCTCCTGCTAGCCTGGGCATTTCCAGAGAGCACATTTCATAATTGTCCCCCTGAAAGACTAACATGCTTTTAAAAACCAGAGATAAACAGTATGCTTGACTTCTTGGTTTGTTTTAAAACATACTCCATCATGTAAAAACTTGTCTGTACAATGTGCTAAGCCTATTACTTGGATGTTCAGCCCAGGAAAAAAAAGTTAATTTGCTTAGTCACTTAATTTTTGAAGCATGAATAATTTTATCAGTGCCAATGAGATTACCAGTGCTTAAAAGCAAGTGGGCTGACGTCCTGCACTGGCGTGAAGGTTCTAAAAGCATTTCTGTTCTTTTGTGACCAAAAATAATCTCATAAATATATAATTAATTTTAAAACTACTGGAAAACCTGAATTGAAGGAGCTCTGTTATTTCATGCATATTTGGTGTACTACCTGATATAGAAATACAGGAGGAAGACCTTCTGTGGAAAACTGACTATAAACTAGAATTACAGTGTATAGAGGATTCTGTTTACTATGCAATAACACATAGGTGGTTTTGATTACTTGTTTTATTTGTTGTAGGGATTTTTTTTTTGGTTGGGTGATTTTTGAGCTATGTGGAGGGGGTTTGGCTACTAGAAACTCTAGGAAGCATCTTCAGGATGAAAATCCAGTTCTGCAGAGTTTGAAATTAATCAGGAAAAAAAAAAAAAACAACACATACACACAAAAAAACCCTAATTTTCATTAAGGGGAACCATTAAGGCTTTTCTTCAATCTTGACACAATTCTGCATTGCTTTCTAAGCGCCTGTGACATTTTATGTACTTTAATATGGCCTAAGCATCTAAGGGAAGCATATCTTCTTTGTAAGGATTCAGAGTGTGGGCATGATTAATAATGCTGCAAAAGCCTTTATCATAAACTTTGTTCTCTCAAAATGTATTTGTTACTGAGACATTACCTTTTAAAGGTGAATTGAAAGTGAATTCCTTAATGAAATAGTAATTTTTAGATAAGTCCCTCTATCCAAAGATGTCCCTTTGGAGTTCAGGAATAATAACTGGGCAAGGACTCTGATTTTATATAAATTATTGAAGTTAAAACATTTTTGAAACTCTGAAGTACAATACAGTAGTATGTAACTTAGAGGACGCTTGTAAAAAGTTAATTAGGTCATATGCAAAAATAGAGCATTAAAAAAACCCGTTAGTTCTTTCCACACTTGACCATGGGAAATATTTAACTGCTAAATCATTTTTTTCTGTTTGTTTTAAAGCAAACAAAGCAAACTAACAAAATAAAAACAAAACAAAAAGAAACCTAAAACCATTTTTTAAAAAATTAATGAATAACCCCCGGGTGAAAAAAAAATCTACAAATCGTTCATCCCAACAGATGGTACAGCCTGTATATAAATATAAATGCACTAAGCAGTGCACATCACAAGAAGTGTAAATTTGTTTTTACTACTGTTCTACTCCTTTTCTGTTTAAAGAAAATAAATATAAAAAATCACAACTCTCCTGTGATGTAGAAACATTACTTCTGAGTGTTTGTTAAAACTTATCCTTGTGAAGCATCTGTTTGCTGCACTTACTGCTGCTGCTTTTTCAAAAAGCATTTCTGGGCTTGACCATTTGGGAATTTATTACATTTGTTGTGAAACCTGCCTTTCTGGTTAACTGCATGTGTTCACTTCAGTTAGGATTTCTGAAGGGGCTTAAATGGGAATCCTTATGTGATTTTAGGCTCTTACAAGCAGGGAACTAATGTGTGGCTGGTCTTTCACAATCTGAATTGCTGACAAACATGAAATGCTCTGCTTTGTATGATCAATTTCACTACAGAGAGGAAATAGCACACTTTCTTCTCCCTCTTTGAAACATGTAAGAGCTTGATCATAGAGTTTCTATGGGTTTTAATGTTCTTCAAAACAAACAAAACAAAAAGTTGAGGCACAGCTATTGGATAGGATACAAACACTTTTCTTCTCTTTCCTCAAGGACTGCATGTTGCCCGTACTTAATGTGTGTTTGGAAACATATTTACAAATATAAGTGTGTTATGACCATGTATTTCCATTGCATTACTCACGTTATTCTACATTCTGTGAGTATAAGAATGTACTTAGATGGATCTTATAAAAAATGGGGAAAACAAGGTATTGTTTTCAAAAATATCTCTGAGAAGTGCTGGAAACTATGATCCTTGCTACATGGATGGGGAGCAATGGTAATGTTTGAAATACCAAAAATTCTGAGTATGTGAAGATTATGGGAATTTGCATTCTGATCCACTGATGCTATCTAAGCATCTGCTTGCTGAATTCAGATACTTCCAACATGTGACTGGACACTGGCTGCTATCAGAGTGCTAAACACATTTGAGGTGCAGCACAGAAAATGCCAGTCCCCTTTCCATTTGTGACTGGAACTGGGACAGTACAGATAGACTTGAGATTACATGTAAAAACTGGTATGTTCAGAGTTCAGAACACACTCAGGTGAATACAGTTCTTTACATCTTGCCTGATCCCATGCTTTCTTACCATACCACTGCTTTATGCTTTTCCTTTTCCTCCGTGAATCAGAGCATTTACAGGTGGTATTTCATTATTGTATTCATTACCCCTCTCTTTATTGTAGCTGACTGCCATCTGGAATTTATCTTGTCTGGGAATCTCTAAGCACAGTGTAGTTAATTAGGTTAAGATTTTAGAACACATTCTTTGGACTGTCTTAAAAATAAATAATACTTTGTCTATTTGTGTTACATTTGATGGCAGCGAAAAGAGAACTGGCACTATTTTATATTTCATTATCATGATGAAGGTCAATTAAAAAAAGAACGAAGAACTTTCCTTTAAAGTTTGTTTCAGGGACCCCCTCAATCCAAATGTATTTATGTTTTATGGCAGGTGTTTCAGCAATTATTACTAATTGGAAAATTAGATGCTGTTGCTATAGCAGCATCTTTATTCACTAATTGGTTTTGGCACATTTTAACTAGGACTAGCTCAGCTAGACACAAAGCTATTCAGATGAGAAGTGTGGAGGTTTGCATGGAAATGGTGAGCCAGGGCTGTGAGTTGCTCCATTAACCTTCAACCTCTGTGGCCCTGGGCACAGACCAGGTTTTCTCTGGATGCACAAGCAAGACCTTGGTGGCCTCATTCATGTTAGTAAAGAATAAGAAAACAGGAAATAGGTGAAATTCTGAACATCCAGTCCTTCAGTTCTCATTCTTCATTCCTGTTTTTACTGTATCAGTTGCTGCAGGGTCAACAGACTCATGTGTTTTTCTGTTTCAGACTGTTTTGCAGCTGGCTCACTCTTCTCTGCAGTTGCCAGTATATTGTAGCTTATATTTGAGTGGGTGATGTGTTTGCTGAGCACCAAAACATCTGAATTAGTCTTTCCTTGACATGTCTTTTTCTTTTTTTTTTTCCCTTTGGTTCCTTCAGTGAATGTATATTGGGGTTGTGTCATTACAGTTACATCCATGTGATAAAATAATATTTATTTTCTGAACAGTTGAGGTTTTCCATTGACTTTTTTCATCAGCTTCACAGTAGGATGAACCTCATCTAACATGCTGCAGACTGGAGGTTTGTCATACTTTAAGCCTTCTTTCATACTTTAATTCCCTTCTTGAGCTTCAAAAGGTAGAGTTTGCTATGCAAAATTCTCCATTCCCCCACCACCACCACCTGACCTGGATTTTGTGATGAGTTTGAAGTTGTTGAGGTTAGTAGACTTTGAGTCATCTCAAATCTCCTTGCTTCCCCCCTGCCCACCCCTGCATTTTGGATGGTCATCCTTGCCATCCACACTGCCTTCTGTGACTCTGGGTACTATCTGAAGGGGAGAGAAGGTTTGTTTAAGAGTACCTGTGGTTTCTTAGTAGCTGTTATCCCTTCACCATCCATTCTCCGCCTTTTCTCTGTTAGTCTTGTTGAATTTCTGAAAAAGACATTGAAGAGCTTCTCAAAGGAAGGATAGTGTGAAAAAATTCCCTGCTATATGTCAGACTGAGGAAGGCACAATGATAGGATGAGTGTGCGCTGTATATTCTACTGGAGTAGAAGATTATTCTGTTTGTTTAGGATTGGGTGTGAGAAATTTAACCCAGGTGTGTTCCCAGAGATTTTAGGTTTCTCCAAGTACACTTATAGTCGTGCCTCTTCTCACTGTGAGCTTATTATGTGGTTGTGTGTCAAAATATTGAAGTCTTTTAAGCCATAAAATTATGTTTCATTCTCAAGTATTATTTGTCATAGTAGTGAAATAAGGCATTTTATTATATAGTTTTTACTTCAGAAAACTCCAGTTCTATAAGGTTGGGGTCTGATTTTGGGGTTGTATTATCTGGGCAGCAGATGATCTGTAAATGAGGATTTGCTTTCTAAATGTGACATTAATTATTATTAATCATGCCTTGGCAGCTTTTAAAATAATTTTTGCAGTTATAATGGGGTGTTTTTTTGTTTAAAATAGTTAAACTCATGTTTTAATGAGATGCATGCTCTGGCAAAACTATTCAGAGGTAGAAATTCCTTGGCAGGATGATAAATACACCATTGGTACTGTACAAGAAACTTTTGAGTTCTAACGCACAGAAGGTATTCAAAGTTAAAGGAAGGTTTTTTGTCTTTGATTTTCCTTTAAATGTCAGTGGAAATGTTTGTTACAGTGGGAGACAAGAAATGTCCCTCAACCCCTCAGCAAGCTGCTGTTTGTATATACTTTGTTCTCTTGGCAATACCTCTCTCTTGCTAGAGTCAACATCCTTTAAAGGCAACTATCACTCTAGGACAATTTTGTCTGTCATCATTTGCTGGTTTCCTCCCTTTACAGTGAAGTACCATTAAGGCTATGTAAAAAAAAAAAAAAATCCACCCCAAAACAATAAGGAAAAGTCAAGGTAACTATTTTCAGGGATACAAAAACCAAACATATTACTGTCGTTTTTGTGGTACTTCTGTAAACTTTGGTATGGTATCAAATCCCATCTGTATGTATGTGTCTAATACTCCGCTCATCAAAAGACCCCTTGTAATATCTTGCTTTATCATTCAGGTTTGAATTTTACTTCGTGTTTTTTCATACCTAATCTCATCTGCTTTGGAGCAGAGTTATATAATGTTTTGTGAAGTTACCAAGTTTTAATTAGAAGACTAAACACAGCTTGAACGTATCTCCAGCTGCACAAAGTTGTGTTAGATGTTGCTATGGGTCAGTTCTAGTCCAATGAGAATTTCAAAGATCCCCTACCCTAAACCCAAAACGTCCTCAACACATTGGAGTTCAGAGTCAAAATGTCACCTGCCTTATTTTGATTTGTGTTTGGAGCTGCATTCCTTAGAGGTAACTTCCACACAGTTTCTACCATCATCCATATGCTGTATCCTACATCTTCTTGACTGACACTGTGTTTCTCATCAGAGACATGGACATCTAGACCACCAAATTCTACCTAGATTTCTCCATTTCTTCTGCTTCCCCTCATAGCCTACTGTCCATTCAGTAAAAAGTTAATATTTATTATGGCATATGCACTACCAGTAAATCTAATTATAGTAATGCATTTTAATGCAGACTTCCATACTGTGGCTGCATAAAAATATTGGTTCAGTTGCAGAGTGGAGGAAGGAAGAAATGTTTGGAGCCAAATTAGATTTTATTATGCCACACACCCTTTGTGTGAGGCACGCAGCATTGTATTCTTAGGGAAATAAGCATTGACAAGATGTTAAGAGCATCTGATAAGGAACAAACCCAAGAGACTTAGCTGCATTCAGAGTGTTTTAATGTAGTTACAAGGCATACACTTGTTTTGGAGGCACTTTGATATAAGATGTTGGAAAAACAGTGTTCAACTGATTATTTCTGAATTAATTTCAAGGAAGGGACAGGACTAAATGAAATAAAGGAAGTGTTTTGGGAATGTCCATCAGCTCTCAACACTGAAGAAACTGTAAAATCAAGTAGCAACAGAAATATTCAGATGACAATAGCCCCGCACAGGTCAGTAACAGAGTAATTACCTGCTCATGTGTGTTAGGTTGTGTTAGCTTTGTTGCAATAAACTCCTTAAACAGCTAAGATGTTATTGAAGTATTATGCTAAAGGCTTATGTAGGAAGATGATGGGTAGCCTGTATTGCATGCCAAAAAAGGTGAAATACTATACTGCTCAGGTGGACATATATCAAATTAACTCATATATATATATATATATAATGAAACTAGATGAAAGCAAAGAAAAGGAACACTTGGCAAAGCTAACAGAAAATGTCCATGATTGACCATCTTTTCAATTAAGAATCATATTTTATAATGTGTAAATTCAGAAGCTCAGATACTGCAAGAACTGGATCAAACCATGAGCACATCAATCTGACAATGGTTTAGATATGGGAATTTTAAGAAATTTTGTGGGTTTACTCTGTTGTTGCTTGATTTTTGGTGTTTTTTCTCATTATTTGGAAAGTTCAGCTGACAAGATGATCTTACCTATTTTGAAAACAAAAAATATTTTCCTTTGAAGGGAAAAAAATAGACAGGAAAGATAACTGTCTTCAGAAGCTGAGAAATTAAGACTTTTGCTACCAGGTGGTTTGAAATTAAATTCTGAGAACTTGTCACACTGCATGTAAAATAAAAAATCTAACTGTGATGTATCCAGAATCATGTCCATTTTCATGTGTGAAATGTTTTTTTGTTTGCATTTTAATTTGGTTATGAGACAAAGCTGAATCAACAGTCTAAAAACCAACAAATTTGTTTGAAGGTGATACAAATTAAGGTAGATCTCTGCAGAAACACCTTTCTCAGGTAAGTTTGCTGCAGCTCTAGGGCATCAAAGGGGAGCTTGTGTCCCATCAGTTTTTTGGGTTTCTACTGAGCAAAGATGATGAGGTTTTCTCCCTCCCTGCCTACCCCAGGCCCATCCCCCTGCAGTAGGGTTTTGTTGCAATGTGAACGTTTACCAGCTAAGTCCATGAGTACTAAAACATTTAATGAGGGCCATCAATCATTGACCCAATGGCAATAGCTTTCAAAATGAATGAGGTTGTTCTTGATGAAAACTGCATCTTCTAATAACCATCCTTTTTTCCTTGACAGTCACCTTTTTGTTGTGTATAGTAATCTGATTTTTTCTAGCAATGTATTATTCAATTATAATCTCAATTTTCACGATTGAGCCATCAAATTAGCTTTATCAAGTAAAAACTTAGCTAAAAAAGTCTGTTACTTGTGTTATCATGTGATTTGTGTTATCCAGTCATGATATTTGTGAGAGATAAAATTAAAACAAGCTCAGTCAAGCAACAACTTCTTAAAATGTTTCTATGCAGCTTGTAGACTATAGGTGCCTGACTTTATGTGGACAACTAATAAATGTATAGAGAGAGCACCACAGTGAATTTGAGGTTACACAAAGAAGGAAGTACTTTGGGACCTGTAATCTAATCACATTGAAACCTGCAGTGGTAGTTGCATTCATGCTGATTTGTACAAGATTAAAATTCATTCCTTTAAAATAAAAAAAATAATAGTTTCCCTTGCTGGGATATTTCAAATAGAGGCCATTATAGCCTCTGTATTTAAATAGCATACAGAACTATGGAAGTATTTATTTAATGTGGCAAGGCAAGCCTTGCAGGTCTGCAATATAGATTTGCAGTTTGCAGGAGGTAGAAAAATCCAAATTTCATACATCCGTTGTTCATTGGCATATATTACTTTTTAGCATTTCATTTATGAAAACATGGGAGTTTTTTTAGAAGTAAATGAGCTGAAAGGGTGTGCTTTGGCATTAGTTTCTGACTTTAAAATTGGAATGTCAGTCCCTAGGGATTCAGTGTAAGTTTATACAAACATTTACTGCAGTAAATATTCTGATTTAGATATAACTATCCAGTGGTGTCTGCCCTTCTCTATATTGAATTTTTTATTTAAGGGTGATTCAGTCAGAATTCAGTGCTGACACCTGGCTTTGAGCAGAAGGGTGAATTAAGTAACCAGATGAGGTCTCTTCCAAACCAGGTGGTGCTGATTCTGTGATAATGAGTCAATAGGATGTACATACATCATCTAAACCATATACATTTTGAAGTGTTATTTGTATGTTCTAGACACAGTTTACGTATTCATATACATGGAGACAGTTGTATAGAGAAGGAACAGCAGCTAGGAATAGGAAGAAAAAAACCACAACAAACAAAAACTTCACAAATAGAATCATTTGCCCTTTTTGTCACCCTTTGAATCTAATAATTAAATGTTCCTTAAAAAAAAAAAAGGAAAACAAACAAAACCCCAAAAAACAAAAAACCCCAAACAGCCCTGTGTATCTCTGTCTCACAGTTACTGTGTGTATTCCTGAACAAGACCAAAATAACCCACAGGGGTTGGTTTCAGCCATATGGTTCACATCAGAAATTCAATCCATCTCACCTGGAAACTTAACCCACTCTGCTCTGGGAGGTGATGAGGTACCCACTGCTCTTTAAGGCATCTACAGTCCTGTACTGAATGTAATATTAGCAAAAGCTATTTTTCCAGCATTTAAAAAACTTAAACTGTGGTGGATCTGGGACATACTGACTAATTCATGTGACAATTTATTGCATAGAAGCTTCCCCATTCTCCTTAAAATATATGGCAAATTGGCTTGCTGTAATAATGCAATGAATTTATCTTTTTTTTTTTTTTTTTTTTTTTTGTGGGCTTTTTTTGGGGGGGAGGGGTTTGGGTTTTTTGGTTGGTTGGTTTGTTTGGTTTTTTTATCAGATCTTTTATATGCACCAATGGCTGAACATCACTGCAGAACTGGGTATCATAGTTCCAAATCAGCTTCAAGCAGACAATTAATGGCCATTTATAGAAAAATTAGTGCAAGAGAGAGGACCTAAACATGTGGTATCAGCCCAGATCAGACTGTCAGGAGAAAAGGTGGCTTTTGGCAGGAACTGGGAGCTGATGAGAAGAAGAGAGAAGTGGTGGAGGATGACAAAGTACTGGGGGAGCCCAGCAGTTTCAGTATGAATTTCCAATGCAATGCCCTGTAATAGAAACACTTGTACTGAAAAGTTATTATGCTCTAAATGAAAGATGTCATAGGCAAGAATGCCTCAGAGGCCTATAAATCCAAGTTAATGGAAACCTTACATGAGCAAAGTAGGGGGGCTTTAGTGCACCTTCTACAAGCTTGAAGGCAGAGAGAGATAAGTACAAGTTCTCTTAAGTCAAAAACTGAGAGAATGGAGAATTAAGTCATAAACTGAATAAGAACTTAATGTAACATAGCATTTGTAGTTTGAATGAGATATCTGCAATTTTTTTCCCATTCTATGTTTTTTAATTATGTTTACAAATAATTGTTTTAAAATGGAAGAACAGTATTTCAGCAGATGGTGATGCAGGTAAGAACTCAAAAGTTTGTAAGAAATTTCTCCCTAAGCAATTTGAGCAGATCGTTGTTGCTAGTAAGATGGTTGTGAGAAAGTATCCAATTAACAACTGCAAACTAGCTTTAATGAAACAGTAGCTGGATTATCTGTTTAAAGCAAATATTTAATAGCTGTCGTGTAAGGGACTGTGTGTACCCATAGATACCAGCACTGCCTGGTCTGATTGCATCTACATCTAATGTAGTGTGTATATTTTTGCCTGATGAGATTGCAATCCAGACTGTGGTGTGAAAGTGTGTTTTAGGATCTTTCTCTTACATGCAGAAGCAGATTGCTGAATAGTGCATGTAAATGTTGATTCAGAGTTGAAAATGTGCCAATAGACTGCTAGTAAAATATTTACTGATAACTTTAAGATGGAAATATGTCTTTCTTATTGAGCTATAACTTCAGTTTGGAAGATGCTTGGAGGTGCAACATATTTATATTAATACAGCTAGAGACTATGACATTTGCTCTTGAGGCTATTTTCTTTTAGTAATTTTGTTCATGCCTGTCATAGCTTTCAAAAAAATTGAAAATAAGTATGTGTGATTGCCCCACTATCATCTTCAATTGCACATAGCTTTAAATATTTTGGAATTTTATGAAGGTCTTGTGGTATTTCAGGCTACCATAGGCACAAAATATTTTTTCTTGTTTCTTTAAGATAAGATGAATCCCTTTTCATCAAAGGGATTGCAAAGACTGAACATCGACTATTATTAAAGCTGAATAACACTATAAAAGAGATTAAGTTGTACATAACTGCTTGTGAAAAGTAGTGGGGTTCAGGGGTTGGTAGTTTGTTTTTAGATTTTTTTCCATCATCCTAAAAGATGAATTCCTGTACTGCTTGAGTTTTGCCTTGAAGCCTTTGTCTTCCTCCTTAATAATACTTTGACTATAATTTTTCATTTATTTTAAAGCAGTTGATTATTCTCCCAAACTATCAAAATCTACACTTCTCTGTGTTCCAATGATCAGTTCTTCAACTTATCAAAATGAGCCTGAAGGATGTGTGAATTCTACATAACTAGAAATGGTTTCCGTGCTTAAATTTTAAATGGAAGTTTTTTTTTAAATAAATGGAGTGAAGGCTAAAAAGGCAGAAAAACAATTTCAGGTAGAAAACGGAGCAGAGCTATCCCACTGAATCAACTCATGCAAAAATAGATGATGTGACAAAGATCAGTTTTTTATCAAAATGATAAAAATCTTAAAACCTAAATGTGCTAATATCCATGGCCTGACATGAGGACTCCTACAGCAGGCATCTCAGGCATTCAGAATCAGTGGTGGGACATCAGTACCAGCTTGAAGAGTTGAGCAGAGACTCATGTGGTAAAATGAGCTGTTAGAAACTACTTTCTAAATGCAGTTGGAATAGAAAATACTTAGGTCAAGGGGACTATGGACTATATTATGATAATGAGGAGATGCTGGAGAGTTAGATATAGAGGTGCTTGTGGTCAGAATGGTTGAGCATGCACAGTAAAATCCAGTGATCAAGACGACATGAAGGAATAACTTCCTTGCACCAAAACTGAAAATTTGGAGAAAGGACGTGGTGTTTGGTAAAAGTGTGTGTGGTTTAGAATATGGTGACACCTGGAGACATGTTAATGCTGCTTTACTGAATTAATTTTTTAGAACTATTTTAAGAGTGTCGTGGCATTGAAAAAATAGCAGCCTGCTACTCTGCATCATTTCATTGGTGTATGCTACCAGATGTGTACTGAGTGATACAAGCATAAGGTATCATATCAGTATATCTACTCTCTTAAATATTTGCTCTTTTGCTGAAAGAAACAAAATCTTCCCTTACAGGTAAACATGCTGGTGACCCAGCAAGTTTTTCTGTCTCTTAGCAATCATATATATTGGTGGTATTATGCTGTCATGTATTAAAAAGGAGGTATCTTTCAGAACTCTTGTGAAATCAGTTGAACATTTTTACTTGGCAATAACTTAATATTTCAGCATAGCCTTTAATTTAAGACACTGCTTTTAAAACTTAATAGTGGTGTGAAATAGTCTGAGATATCAGTCTTATTTCTGTGAGAAAAAGGGATGAGTTGAATTTCAAATCTTATGTCAAAGTATTATGCGAGTTATCTAGGGAAAATATTACCTGCTGTGAGTAAGTAGCCTCTATAAAAATCATAGTCTGTGAATGGGATGGGTGATGGTTCTGAATATTGGGTTTTGTTTGATTGTTCGTTTTACATTGGTCCCATTTAACCATGTAATAGGTGGGATTAGTGTTCTAAGAGCCAAGAAGGCATTTATTAAAAAACATTAACTTACTAGGTAGCAAGCTCTCTATTTCTTCTGGCATTGATTGGTCTGTTGTCAATACACATCTTTGTGGAGATTCCTCATAGAAAGTGACACAAAAAGAACAGTTTGGGCAGTTACACTGCAGAGGGGGGTATTCAATTCAGCTGAACTGATTTGATCATTTCACATATTGCAGTACTCAGATTTCCATGTTGCTCAAGGTGAACTCAGAGGATTTCAGTCACCATCTATATGCAGTCAGTAACAGGTGAACTCATGACTTCTGAGTGATGTGGAAAACATATGCCATTGCTGAAGTGTTTTTGCTGAAAGGCTTCATTTGAACAAGGAACTAATATATACTTGGATGTTTTGCTTCTTTTTATAGGTTGCATTAAGAACTCTTTTCATTCCAACTCCCTTGCTGCTGTTGTCTCAGAGTAGCTGCACTGACAAATATTTATGCTGTCTGGGGTTTGAGATTTTTACTTTAAAAACTGGAAACAACTTACTTTGTTCAATGTGAGGACAAAAGAATTAAAATAGCTGTGGGAACTAAATGCCATATTCCCTTACTAAGTTCATTGCAGCTACCAGTGTATACTTTATTGTGGCTTCTGACAGATACTCAGTCATACTCTCACCTTGACAAGATGAAAAATTGATAGTTTTTTTCAAAAAGAACTGAGTTTTGTAATGTTTTGATTGTGTTTCTGAAAGCTTAGTGAAAAGAAATTGTAACTGAGGGAAGAAATGTAACCAGAACATTATCTGCTTGTCTGGTGCATGAAACCCACGTTCACTTTCTTTAGGGGTGTCTTAGGTAATCAAACATTCCTATATTTTTTTTTTTGGGGGGGGTTATGGTTTGTTTCTTTGCTTTTTCCTCCTTTTCCTTTCCCTGTCTCTTTCCATTTCCCATTTCTTCCCATTTCATTTGCTTTTAACTCCAAAAAATGTCTGAATGTGCCTTGCATCTACAGATGGTTTCTCAGCTCCATTCTAGATGATGAGCTCTGGGTTTCCCAGGACAATTGTCCAGCAAGCACTTTGGGCTGGAGTTTCAGTACTTGGGTTTTTGTGTCACAGAATGTGAGAGTTAGTCAGGAATCAAGTCCTGAGCTGGTGCATTTTCTCATTTTTCTGATCAGAACCAGGCAAACAGCAGCTTGCTTTTCTTTCCTACCCGAATTCCTTACAGTGGCACATTAATTGGCTGGTAAGGAAGTGTAAATTACTGAGCTTGTTAGACTATTTTGGTATTTATTGGAACTATAATGTATGTAGCAGTATCAACAGTATAATTTGGAAAATTTATTCTTTGTTAAATGAATTAGCAGTGAGAGAGTTATGTATATGTTCAGCCAAAAAGATCTTTAGAGCTACTTGAAGTGGAAAAGGTAAAAAAATTATCACGAAAAACTTTTTCTTGCTACTCACCAGTGACAACATGGACTTGCTGGGACTGGTATAGGTAGAATGATCAACCAAAAAAAAAAAAAAAAGGTACACAGTGATCCCAAAATGTTGAACTTCAGTTCTGTGCATTTACATAATAGTTTTTAAGATGCCATCATTGCCATATTTTATGTACCCTCTAAAAGAACTTCAGAACATTTTAAATGACAATTAGTTACATACATATAAAACATACAGAAATACTTAACACACATCAGTGTCCTGTGGTGACCCTAATGCATTCAACAGTATTTAACCATGAACCCAAATGCAAACTTTCCTGTATATTAAGAGCAATATTATAAGAAATGCTGTTCTGTAACTGATCTCTTAGTTACAATTTTGCAGCAAAATGATAAGGAGGGGTCAGTCCACTTAGAAGCTTCAGATGAATTTACAAACTTCTGTAAATCACTAACTTAGTATCTGCAAGGTAAGCAGTCATCTACAGTGTCTCTGTAATATTTGTAGCATTATCTTATCCCCGGCAATAAATTTCTAGGAATTACAGAACACTTGCAAAACTTAATATGGTATTTACCACTGAAGCTATTGTGGAAGCCAAAACACCTTTAGAATTAAGTGTTACACCATGCAGAGAAGACAGAAAACAAAGTTGTACGTAGTTAAAAGTGGTGAAATATTAAGAGGTTCAGCAGAGCCTGGATTTTCCACAAAGAATGTTTGAAACTTGACTTAGCTTTGAAAAATGCTCCTTATCATTGTGCCAGATGATACTGAAAGATAACTTTCTGGAGTATGAAGTGAAAAAAGAAAAAGAAGGCCTGGTTGAAAGATAACAGCTAACTCCTTCATCCCCTCATCCACCCCAGCACCCCCTCTACCCCCTGCCTCGGAAGCTGATACTCTGGAAACACAAAAAAGTAATGCAGTGAAATTCATTGGCATCTTGCTTTTCAAAGGGTCATTATGTCTTCAGAAATACATTACTTAATTGGTGTCAGTAGTGATAATAGTAACTAACCATGAATAATTGAATTCCCAGTTTTTTATGGGTTTGTGCTAGTTAAGACTGTTTAAATATTTTCTTTTTGATTGATGAATGAGGGGTGGGGGCAGGCAGAGAATGTAGATGATTCAAAGTGTAGGAAAAAAGCACTTTTTGGCTAAACAAGTTAGCAGACAGCTAACTTCTGTCAAAGCAATTTACTTTCTCTGTTGTGTTTTTGTATAAGGTTTTGCAAGTCTTTTCAATGTCTTTAATGTTGAACTGAAAACTTACTTTTAGGAGGTATTATCTTGTTAAGGAATAATTTGTGTACCTCAGCTTTACTTGAGAGCTGCCTTTAAGCACACTGCCTGCTTCCACCATGTTCCTGGTAAATAGGAAAGCTTACTGCCTTCTCCTGGGAGGATTTGAAACCTTGGAAATAAGTGAGGCAGTTAATGTGGGGGTTTTTTTCTGCAAAAACACAAGTTAACCTCACCTTGCCCCATTGGCTACTTGTTGCAGTGGCTGTGGCCCCTCACTACAGCCGCAGAAAGGTGACAGTCTTTGTGACAAGTTTGGAGTGTAGTGAGCCAAATAACTTCTGCAGAGCTACCCAGTGATGCACGTGGCTACAGCATAGCAAACTGATGCCTCAGCCCCACAGTATCTGAAGTGATGGATATTCCTAAGTAGTCCACTTTTCCCTAAATAAAGTGTTTGGGGAGCAGTGGTGTTAAGTTGGAATCTCTGTGAGGCTTTCTAGGTATGCATAGATATGCCTCTCTTTTCCTAGATAAAGGAAAACAAAATTTTACAAGACCTGAAAGAGAAAATTACATCAAAAGACAGATGCTGGGTAAATCAGTTCCCAGCCTTGAGTCAAAATAGATGGTGGAAATAAGAATTACTTCAAAACTCATAAGTTTCAGATGTTCAATCATTTTTGGTTGGTTTGTTTGGTTTTTTTTTTTTTTTTTGCAGTTTTTGTTTGTTTGTCTTCTAAGGCATTAAGAGCAGTCTAAATATTACTGTAATAAGTCATCCTTGACTACCCAGTACAAATAATCAGTGCACCCTTTTACACTGGAAGAAGGATGCAGTCTTGGACACAGTCTCAAAGCAAGGCTATGATTCAAGACCTAGATTTCAGAATGGAACAACATCATTTGTTTTAACACTCATCTTCACATTTTATACACTAGAGCTTCTCTTTAGCTATTTGTCCTCTGAATCTCTTTCTGTTATTAGTTTGTTTTTCTGGGTTTTTTGTTGTTTTTTGTGGGGAGGGGCAGGCAGTGTAGGGTAAGGATGTTGTGTTGGGAAGAAGCTTCCCTACAGATCCCAACCAGTATGACTTGCTTGGCATTTGATTCATGTTTGCTTTACATGCACAGTTGGTATTTCAGAGATGTGTGGTAACTGCTGGCACAAAAGGTGAAGCTCTCTGTCTACTCAAAGTGCATATTGTGTATGGTAACTGGGGACTTAATAAAGCTGCTTCCTACAAGCTGTCATCAAACTGACCCAGTGAGGACTTGTTAAAGAATTTTGGAAGGAAGATGAGGAGGAAGTGGCAGGAAACAAACTGTACTGTCTCATTTTCCTTCATACCTGTTTGAAATATACTTTGCCTTCAAACAGTGAGTGTATCAGCTAAGACACTGGTGTAATTGAGCTTACTCTTTTTGATAAAGGCATTAATTTAAATATATAATCCATATGTTGTCCTTTCCATCAAATTTAATTTCCGGCAAGTGTGAGCATGCCTATTTTATACTGATACTTTTTTCCTCTTTATCTCTCTCTCTCTCTTTTTTTTTTTTAGTTTCTTTTTGGTTCCTTATGTCCACTGAAGGGTGGATTACTCGTAGAGTGTTCCTCACTATAATTTATGTTTATCTGAAAATAGGAACTGCAGTTCTCCTATAGTAACAAACTCCTCTACTTCGTTTCACTGCCTTCATTTTCTCCATGTCTTGTCATTTTTTTCATTTGCTGCTGCTGTTAATCTGACATCCTTTGCTCCAGAAAAAAAAAAAAAAAAATGTGTTTTATTTACAGGGCACAGCATTTGGAAGTGCTCCTGTACCTTCTCGCAGGCAATTATGTGAGTCTCTCAAATTCGCTCTGTGTTGTAAAGATGACTGTGTTCATGTGCTGTAGCATGGCATGCCAATATAGACTTAATGCCCTGAGGTCAATATTCAACCACTGGTGTTGTATATTGCCTTTTTGTAGCTAACAGCTTCTATTGACCCCTTCTTTATTTCTTTGTTGTGTTTTGTTCAGCACATCATAAAGTGGGCTGCACTGTGCACTGTAGGCTTGCAAGAAGGGAGGAAAATACTATAAATGACTCAAAGTCTGGAGGGGAATACAAATAATATCCTTAGATTGTATGTTCAACATGTTAATGAGCAGTATTGTTAAAACTGAAGCATCTCTCTTTCCTAATCTTCAAATTTATCTCCCATTGTGCAAACAGTTGACAAAGAATCTGGATCTCAAAAAATTAAGAAATGGAAAATCAAACAATATGGTGTAAGACAGAAGTTACTGAGACCAGCTGTATTTCTCATAAGGCTTTCCTTCTAATTAATTTGAAGAACAACTCCATCCTCCCCTGAATTTAGGAGGAAAGGGAACTTCTATAAAGCGACATCATTCATTTTCCTGCAATCTATTGGAAATATTGACACTAGATAATATTTCTTTTAAATTAAAAAAAAAAAATACAATCCACCCTGTTGTCCACGCAAAAAGTCAAAAAATCACAAACATAATTGAAAAAAAAAAACCCCAAACCTTACATTCTAACATTCTAATTCAAGATGATCTCTCTGCTGCTTTAACAGTGTGCGTGTGTGTGTGTATATTGAATACATAGATCATAAGAATACCATCAGACTTTGAGATGAGGACTTTCTTACATTCCTTGAGTTTATTTCTGTCTCTCCTCCTACTTTGGCTTAAGTGTCCATCCTCAAGACCTTGGTGTCTTTCATATGCACATAATAAGCTCAAGCCATGCACTGCATTATTATAATTACTCTGCACTGCATTACACCACTGAATGTCGAATAGATTCATCAGAATAAAACATTCCAGGCTTATTCATAAAATACAGAGCAGTTTGAATGATGCTTCATTGTTGGCAGTGTTGAAATGTGTTGCTTGCATAAATTCACCAGTGCTGCTCTTGTGTATTCATAGGAAAACAGAGCATTTGTCTATGAGTGTGGGTCTTGCAAAAGTAACACCACATAATTTGCATATGACTATCTTTTCTTTTGTGCAATTACCTAAGATGTTCCTATTCTACTGGGTATATCTAAGGGGAGGAAAAATATCAAGAAGAAACTTTGCTTATTAAATATAGTTGTGCTCCTATTGTCGTTATTTAAGGTATGGTGGAATTAACAAATTAATATTCTCATTGAATCCAATGGGAAAACAATGCTGAAAGTACTGTTTTTATCCAATGTGCATGACACTTAGCAGTTTGCTAAAGTGAACATTCAGATTGCAGTCTGGTTTCACTTAAACTAATCCTGCCAGTGGTCTACATGATTAGCAAAATCAGTGAGGAATTTGGAAGCACACCAAGATAACATTCTTTAGCATGCTTAGTTATAAATAATCAGAGGTGTACATGGTACTACTGTTGATTGCTTCCTTTCTTGTATGGAATCTCTGGTTGAGATGAATGATGAAGTCTCATGTAATGAAATGCCTGGCATTTGAACAGAAGGGCAAGCGTGGGAAGGGCAGAAAAACCTTTGTGTACCAAAATGAAGATGCAGAACTGTGAAGTAAACAGAGGAATGGATAATGATTGGGTTAAATGTGTGGATAAATAAGTTGGAAGAAGTGGTCACAGTCTGTATGATGAGCTGAAAGACTAATGATAAAACTAATGATAAAACATCACTGAAGTGGTGAGCTGGGTGAGGTAGGTTTAAAACTCCGTATCAAATGTGTCTGTGGCTTAACTGTGAAGCAAATGGAAGCAAAAGAAACACCTAAATAAGGGAATCCATGGTTCTGGGAGAAAAAAAAAAAAAAGAAAATGGGAGGGGGAAAAATACTTCATCCAGTGATCTGCTTTTATGTGCACTAGGAGGAAAGTTTATATGAAACTAGTTTATTTGAAACTATGAATACATTATGTCAAAGTTCTAACAGGAAGTTAACTTAGAGCTTGGATTTTGTACCTTTGTGTTGTAGTCATTGGTGGTAACTTTTCTGTTCCTTGCAAAGCACTGAGTGTTCACATGATTGTTCACATCCAAAATGGGGAAATGGATGTCTGGGGATCCAGGGCAGAAGTGCTGCTGGAGAAATGCTGTTTCTTATAGCACAGAAACTCAGAGGTAGGCTCTGTTTTCTTCCATTTGATATTACCAGTGATCCTAACATAATTGCACTGCAGTAAAAGAGGCAAGATGAATTTGATCTGAGTTGATGCGAGATGTTTTAGACTACTGGAGACTTATGGGTGCTTCATCTCCAGAGGGAGCAGGGTAGGCTTGGTGGTGGTGTGAGTCCCTGAGAGGTCATGCATCTCTGAGCATCCAAAGATGTCATAAAAATTGAGTGGTATCTGTGTTAGTGCTGTGTTATGACATTGTCACCTGGGATCTCGAAGAGGCTTCTGGTGAAATGTGACAAAGTAATGAATGGTTGAAATCAAGATGTTGTTTATATTACATTTTAAAATACCGAGTTTCTACTGATGGGTCATTCTAATGGTCTAGCTATAAACTGTGAGACACTGAGTACAAGAATATCTAAAATATTCAGCTACAACAGTTAAGAGTCCTCTCCACAGGATAGAAATTTGTCTTCTGAAGTGGAAATAAGTTGTGACTTAATTTCTGTTTTACAATGAAAACAGCAACAGAAGTGAAAATAAAGGAACATGCAATCCAAACTGACCATAAATATGAGATGATATGTAACAAGCAATAAAAAAGATGCAAAGCCAGAGGACAAACTAAATAGGAAGTCCAAAGTGAATGCACATGCACATGTCCAAGACCCATTATGATAGCTGTGTGACCCAGCTTTGTTCATTGGAGTACTGCTGACCTAAAAGCAAAATATAATTTTACAAAACACAGTTGTTGCTAAGTAAAATGTTGGATCAAAACAAAATGCAACTCCAGCTTTTGGGGTGGAATTGCAATACAGTTGCCCTAGGGAGAGAAGAGCTGTCATATTTTCTCCTGTCAGTAGTCCATTACATGGAGCAGAAGCTGTGAAATATTTTATTTGCTTATTACATGAAGAAGAGTAAACCCCACAGTTCAGAAAATATGCATGTTTATTGTGAGATTTCCTTTATACTGCACTTTTGTCCTACAAAAATATATATGAGAGTCGGGGATTTCAGTCTGTTATATCCTCTGTTAAAGTGTTGGATTAAGCTAGTAGGCCTTGAATCAGATGACAGAGCTTTAACTTTTGTATCTCAATGGTACTTTTTAATATGAGTTTATTCAAAAAATTTTCCTTGTTTAACGTGAAATGTCCCCAAACTGGAAGTAATTCCCAATTGAGGGAGACGGTGGGCAGTACTTTTTAATGGAGCATCATTATCATTTACACATAATTTGGAGAATGATAAATGCTTGCAGTTTTGATTAGCATGACTCAGAAGAAGAAATCAGTGAGAAGAAATATAAAAAGAGCTTTGCTGTAAAAGATGTTCCTGAAACAGAGCTGAATACCAACAAAAATCAATACAGTTATGTGGTACCTGACAATCAACTTTACACATAGAAGAAATTGGATCAGACACTTGAAATAGCCATATTATATCCAAAGAATTTCATATCACCTAATGTTAAGAAAAGTGCCAAAATCTTATGTTGTTAAACTAACAGCATCCCCTTTGGGCAGGGGATTTCAGGCAATGAGGAATTCACTGCTAAAAATAAACCCACCTAATATCAATATTAAAGGAGGTAAAATAATTTGATTGGTAAATGGCACTTTATTGGTATAAACTCAAAAGCAAAGGTTAATTATTTGGGGCAAACATGAGCACTTCAGAGTTTTAAATTCAGCTGTAGTGACTTTTAAAAGCATAAATTACAGCAGAAAACATGTAGAATTAAGATTACAGGAGTTAAATTCCTAGTATAGGTAGTTCAAGTGATAAAACAATCTTAAAGAATTACTTGCTCACTACTAAGACACTTCAAAGGAGTGGATGGCTCATTTGGTCATCCAGAAGGAGAAAACAAGAAAGGGAATATTCAGTGCTGAGAAGATAACTGTTTTCTCAAATCATGGTGAATTGTGGAGGAAGAAACCTTTTTCATAGGAGTGATTTCTAATGAAGAGAAAAACCTAGGTGGTAATGGTAAATGTTTAAGTTGCACATTAAAAGTTTTTAATATCTTATTTTAGATTTTTAAGGGAATTTAGAAATGGCCAGGCTAAACTACTAGTAAAAAACACATTTTCTTAGAAAAAGTACTGGCAGCCATTTTCTTATAGTCTATTAAAAAAAATATGGAGTTACTAAAAATACCTTCATATTTGTAGACTCCAGCCATAATGTTTACTTCAGAGAGTTAAAAGGTAAAGAATTAGAAAGATGAAAATGTTTTGTGTTTCATAAAATATGTAATTTCTCTCAGCTGTAGAAAAAGGTATGTACAGATGAATCCCTCACATAGAAGAGTTGAAACAATGACTCTGTTTCATTTCTCAGGAGTGGAAGCTCTTGAAGACTGCTGCCAGTCTGAAGCCATTCAGATGCTTTCTTTACCATGATTACTTTCAGACATGATGGCAATAATCCTGCCAAATCCTGGTTGCTGCTATCATTCTAAAATAAACAGGTTCTTAATCCTATTTTATGCCAGGGAGATGTCTGCAGCTTCAGTGACCGTCCAGTGGAGTTCAGACACAGATTTAACTGGAAAAGACTTCCAATCAGGTTTTAATGAAGTAATTCATGCTCAAAAAATTAAGGAACAGTAATAGAAATAAATTATCTAAACAGTAATATCCCTGTCATGTGACAGTCACCTACTAAATTTAAAAATTCATTAGAAAATTATCCATTTAACTCAATAGGCTTTTGATCATTTTTTGTAATGCAGTAACTCAATGTTAGCAATTTTGTCTTTTTCTGTTGTAATCACAAGTTATAGTCCTATTAACTGCAGTAGGTGTGAGATCATGCTCTGTTTTTGCAAAATGAGAAAATATATATTCTGACAATAGTTTTATTAATACAGTATTATTTTTAAATCTTTCATGTATGTGAGAGAATTCTAATTCTTTTAACAACAGCTCCTGCTTTCAGTCCTGTTTCCATAGAAACAAACATTATCACAGTGAAACTTTTAAAAACGTGATTATTTTAAAACATTGGGGACTGGAGAATTCATTTAAGCAAATTTGTATCCCACCCCCAAAAACATGGAGCTTAGCTATAAAAGAGAAATTAAAAGTTTTTATGTTATAACTTAGCATGTAGGTTTTATTTCTCTTTGTTTCTTAATTCTGTGATTGAAAAGAAGGATTTCTTCTTAAAAAAATGATTATTTTTTTTAATTGCATTTAATTTGTGCTAGTACATAACTACCCAAGCAGGGAATTACATCAAGGGATGTGTTTCTGTACCCAGGAGGATTAAGGAATTTTGAAAAATTTTTCAACATTTTGTGTTTGATGAGGGAGAATAGTATTAGGCTGTTATGTACAGTGGTACATAAAAAATCTTCAGGTTTGGTTTTCTTACTACACCTGAATATGGAAGAAGAAATAAAACAAAGCTGTTGTTGCTATATTGGATATCTTGCCCTTGAGCACAGAAGAAAATCCCATATTCATATTTTTTTTCCCCTTTTAATTAAAAATCAGATACTTTTTTCCCATTTAAATAAAATAGCCATTTAAAAACTTAATCTTTCACCATTGAAATAAATTGTCAGGGTGAGATTTACTAAATTCAAACTTAATCAGTTTTTCCTGACATGCTGTGCATTCACAGACTTCATCATACTTTAATGAAAAGAAGCTAAAATATAGAAGCCATGAGCTGAGAAATTTCTTGGTCTCTTTGTTTTCCTTTTTTCACTGCCATTATAGTTTATAAAATGAAATAAGCTTTTTTACAGTTCTTTTGAAAGCTAAAAGATGACAACTAAGAATCTGTTGAAATTAGGCTAAATTAATTTTAAAGCACTACAAAGTTTTAGTAGGAAGTGTTCTGCTCTGGGCTTTTTGAACTACCTCTAGTTGCTGTAATTATATGGTTTTAGAAGTTTTCTCAAATACTTGGAAACATCTGTAAAATATAATCTGTTATTCTAAAGATGCTGTTAAATAATCCCTATGTGATCTTTTTTTTTTTTTTTGTAAACTTCTTTCTCCCCATTCCACCCTCCACTGTTCCCCTCATGCAAATGAGCAGAAATGAGAATCTTTCAACAAACACCAGAGGCTGTTGGATGCCCCACATTTTCTTTGCAAATCCATCAGTAATTTCTATGGTGACTCTGTGGTCACTGCAAGAGGGAAGAAGGCCTGTAACACCTTGCTCTAACATCTCAGAAAATATTCAATATACAGAATTGAAATTATGAATACATATTTTCCTAAAGACTGAGCTCTATATTTTCTACTGAAGTTTGAGACTTTTACCTGAAATCAGGGAGTGCTCAATTCCCTATCTGTGACTCTTAGAGTTTTTGTCTACAAAAAACACAGCTTTTAACTGTGTTTTCTTATAAGTTCGTAGCAGCTTACTACCTGACTGAGAGTTCATCTTCTTGATAACTTCACACATTATGGCAACAAACAGAGGCCATAAAGAACAGCATTACAGGTCCAAAAAGAGCATCAGGAAGAACTTTTCTCAGAAAGGGTAGCACAGCTCAGGAAGAGGTTGCTCAGGCTGTAAAATCACCCTTCTCAAAGGTTTGCAAAACTTCATGCAGGAGGCTGGGCAAGGTGACTTCTAGAGGCACCTTCTAGCCAGTGCTTCTCTGTCTGTAATTTGGGGAGCACTGGTGGGGGTGGACAGAAAGGCAAAAAAATGCAGTTCTCTTTAGAGTTTATTTTCTGTTTGTGAATTCTTTTGCAAACTATAGATAAAGTTGATGTGGTAAATTATTCTAGAATTCAAATGATATTTCATTTTGCCTCAACAAAGTATTTCTTATTGGTTATTTCTTTTTCATTCAGACATCAAACTCAAGATTCTCTTATTTACCTGTCGCAACGAAGGACGGGGAGACAGTTTGATGCAAACAAGACTCCGATTTATTGGCACTTTTGCATACAATTATATACCTTATTTCTTATCACTACAAAGATGTTGAAAATTACTCAATTGGTCAGTTACTGCTAACATGGCATTACCTAATGTTACTTGATTGGTTAATTAACGATCCTGACCTAATAAGGAGGTCCGGTAATTACCTAATGCTTAACAAGTTTTGTTATTATTAACGTTAACCTTGCTTCTCAGCACTTTCTTAGGTTATCTTATGCTATTCCCACTTAACAAGGAGCCATGTCTCCATGATATCTCATGGTTATGTCTTTGGAGACTTTTCAAAGCAATGTTTGCACAGAACTTTGCCATGGCTTAAGTGATAGCCAGTTTGTTGCAACTAATTGCTTTGTGCTAACGGTACACGCTGACCTCGCTTCTTGCATATCCACATTTACCTAAGTCTTTAGTAGTCTTTATTAAGTATATACCTATCAAATTAATCTTGTTTCCTATTAGTACATTATGGAAAATCTGACAGGGATTTTAGATTTGTCACTCTACACTTACATGAGCTTAGGCTGTGTCAGTGGAGTGACTTCAGTTATTCAGTACTCCCCTTTTTGACCACTGTAATATTTCTTGTGTTCCTGGACTGCTCCACACAGAACCCCCTTCTTTTTCTCCAGGTGACCATCTACTGATCCATGATAATAGCTATACCTATTTTCAGATTCATTACTCTTAAAATATTCCTGTGAAAAACTTTTCCTACAGCACCTTAGTTTTTCAGTTATTGTAATTCTGTTGGTCACAGTTACCAGAGGTTTTTATCCAGAAAGCATCAGAAAAAGGAAGAAAATTTACTTAGAAAATTGATGCTTTAGCTCATTAATGAGTATACAGCGATTCAGGATAAAGCTCCCAGTGAAAGAGACTGTGGTAGAGAAAGGATGCATTAGGGTGAAAATTAACAATTGATATTGTCTGCTGAGAAAACGTAAAACCTGCAGGTAAAAAGCTCTTTCTCAGGACCCGTGAGTGTCAGAGGCTATGCAGCTTCAGGTACTGGTCTTCTCATGGATGTTGGAAAGATTTTAGCAAAGCCATTTCAGGCAGAATTAGAAACTGAAGAAATTAGTTACCTATGTTTTTTGGATTTAGAATATCTGCAGTCATAATAACCATGTTATTTCATGATATGAGGAATTAAAATATCCTTTATGCTACTGACGACTTGTCATAAGAAGTTTTAGGGGATTGTTGAAATCTGGGATTGCTGAATATGTTTATTTAAATTGCTGAATGGCTTAATAGGCAAGTCCATATGAAGGAGTTTTCAAGCCATTCCTTTAGAGTGTCTTAAACACACTACAGACATACTAGAAATATGATCAGGTTTTACTTCTGCTTTACTACAGATGTATATAGACTGAGTAATGAATGACTCCATTTGTTGTTCCTCTGATGTAGCTATTAGACCATTAACTGCTTTATATATTGTATTTAAATCCAGAAGAGAGACAAAAAATGCTGCCTTTAATCAACTCCTCATACAGAAGGTGTGATTTTATTTTTTTTTTCCCCCATATTTCCCTACTAAGAGTAGGCGTGTACAAGTATTGCAATAACTTTTTCATTTAATTAGCAGTGAAAAAAGCAGACTGATAGATATTTTACTTCAGATGGTAGAAAAAAGTTAAAAGTTGGTATGAAAATATTCACCATTTCTCTGTGCCAGGCAAGCACAAGGGTGAATCCACCCTTTGCTGGTCTCTCCCTCGCAGATATGACAAAGTCTGCATGTTCCTAGAGAAGAGGCAGACAAATAATCCACTCTTTTTCTCTCTCCATTTCCCTTTTTTTGTTCATATTGTCATTTTCCTATAAAATCTGTGGATTTTATATGCTTCATAGACCACTAATCAGTTTCTTTTAATGTAACAAAGCAAGACATTGCTAATACTTGAATTATTCATGGGTATTTATCAAATTCACTCATAGGAACTATAAATACTACTAATGCAGTATGGTTTGTTAAAAATGAACATTCAGTATAATGCAATTTTAAGTACCAATGTATATTATACTTTATATGAGTATATAAGCTCTGTTTACTCCAGCTCCTTTTGCTTTCAGTTATTTTTCTAATAAGCTTTCCCTGTTTTTCATGCACTCAGTTCTAGCATCTGAAAGTATATACAGCTTTACTTTTATAGAGAAGTCAATTCATTATTGCCATTTGGTCATATTGCTGAAGCTCAAACACACAGGAAAAGAATGAAAGGTTTTTATGTGCTTTGTAGAGTCATCTATTGTTGGGAAATAAATATCTGCTGAATGTTTTCTGGAATCTATTTCATACATTAGTTATAAGAAAATGTAATAAAAGTAGTACTCACTACAAAACTTTATTAAGCTTTTCTATAAAGCAATCATAATTTTTATATCTTTTGTCTTAAAAAGGCTAATAATTGCCTTAGTTTTGCTGTCAAAATAGCATATTATATAAAGTTTGTTGCTTCCGGAATTTTATTTTGAAAATAATTAGCATTTGTTGACATTTGCCTACACACCTGATGTTTGGGGTTTTAATATACTGTGATTCCAAAACAAATAGACATAAAAATTAATGTAGTAAAACTACACTCTACCAAATATAGTAAGTATATACAGGGATTTTATTATTTTATTACTTTTTTTTTTTTCTTTTTTTTTAAATTCTACGTTTGGGCAATGAAAATTCTTATTCTTCGTGCAAACAAGTTAGCTGAAGAAACCAAGTGGTGATCCCTAGTGGAAAGAATTGTTCTGTTTCACTTATGGGATACTGTGGTTGCTGTCAGCTCTCTCCAGAGTTTTACAGGAAAACAAGAAATTAGAAATACTCTATGACTTATAGAGGTAATTGAATCCCCTTCTTTAACAAAAAGATTCAATTTTTTTTACAGATAAAAACTGTTAAGAAATCTAAACAGAGGCCATTATTTGTTAGGTAGTGGTTATATGTATACATTTGGCCTTCTGCTAGCATCTAATATTTTAGTCATCAGATTACATCTCTGGGCAGCTCATATTTAGTTTTTATCTGTAGGTTGAAACTTTGAAATTACAGAATTGGGCATTTAAGGTAACTGAAGCATGACTCCAAACAAGAAAAATTCCATCACACATGCAAACTGAAGTGTTTGGTAGATAGACACAAGCGGTAATACAAAGATTTATACAGAAGCAGTCTGGAATTGTGAATTTATATCTTTTGGTCTTCCTTCCAGGAGGATTGAGGCTCGATCAGTTTTCAGTAGTCATTGGTTTATGTACAGAATAATCCCAAGTATTTCAGTGTCACCACGTCTCTGCCTGCTTCTGGGTTGTCCTTTCAAAGCAACCTATTATATCTGCCTGTGTTGTATCTCTTATAATGTCAGCAATAGCTCCTGATGTGAAAAGCCTTATTGTTATTTTTAATGTATTCACAGAGTCTTTTAAAAAGAAAAATCAAAATCTGTGGAGGCTGAGAAAAGAGACAGTACCACAGGGAGATCAGCTACATCTGTACTTCTCACTAGCTTGTGTTTTGTAAACCTTACTAGCTTACAGCTTGCAGCTTGCTTCTGAATTTTCACTCTATGAACTACTCCTTTTATAGATAAAACCTTGACAGAGGTCTTCAGCATGTTGTCATTTTTCTCACTGCATCTTGGGGAAAGCTGCTGAAGTTTCAATTCATTTGCTTGTTGGCTCCTTGGCCATGTGCAATGTATCTGCTAGCATCAGCTTCACCTTCTCACTTCCCCCTGAATCAATTATAACCAGCATAATATATACTTAGCCTTCATTAGAAGGGGTGAAGGAGACTTCTTAGGAAGAACACACAGGTTGAGGCAGAACAGAAATTTGTTTTGTTTTTCTCCCAGAAGCCAGGTCCAGCCTTGAGAAGGAAAAGCTGCCAGGTGATGAATTTCCAAGCTGGGAGTGACTGCATGAACCAGGTCTCCTCTCTACTCACACTGTTTGTTAGCCCTCAACTATGGCATGTGTGATTTTGCCTGCATACTGGCTAGTAGTCTTGCTTAACAGTTTATGGATGTAAATAAAATTACAGCCTGGTTATTTTAGCTTAATTGACTATGCCAACTTCTTCTTGGGTAATGACGTGTGAGCAGGAGACTAAGTTCAGCAGGAGAAACTCAGCTAAAGATTTGTATTGGCCTCTTAATATTCCTTGGCCAGAAGATTTCAAAGAATAAAATTCAATTGTACTCTACAAAAAATGGTACAGCTTAGGCTTCTGCCACCTAACTGTAGTTAGCACCTGTAGTTTGTCATTCAGCTGCAGTTATTGTTGATAAATTGGAAATTATATTTAAAATGTTTTATCTTAACACATGTCTAAAGAACTCTTAGGTTATTCCAATGTAAACAGAATTACAGTATTTTGCAAAATAAGTGGAATTAATTAAAAGCAAATAGAATATCTGCTGCTCTAGGCTGGGAACAATATGACTACTTCAGCGTAACACAAAATAGAAAAAAAAGAAGTACCTCCTTTCTTCTTCTTGCCTTAAGTTACCCATACTGAGACATTAGGAAAATGTTGCAGATTTTAATTTGGTATTTTTATGCTCCTGATGTGTCATGAATTGGTGATACTGACTGGCTGCCACCCTTTGGCTCAGCCTCTGAAGCATTTTATGGGAGCTTAACACAGAGACCTGGGAGTTAGCATGCTCACCTGGAGGGCTATGAAGCTCCTCTCTCAACATCTACATATGAGGGGTTTTTGGCTAATGTACCTTTCAGCCAGGCAGGCATTTGGATGTGCTTAACTGCTCAAGTATGAATAGAACAAAATGATATTGTTCTCATGCATGCCTTAGTTGTGTCTGTTTCCCTAGAGTGGGGGTGTTTCCATCCCATGATTGATTTTTGTTGTTTCTTGCCTCAGCACTGATCACACAGCAGGAGGATCAGGGCATTTCAGAGGATTTCCTGTGACAGCAATGGAGTTTTAGTAATTTATTAAATGCTTATTAAAACCTGAAAAATCACATCCAGCTGTCAAACTTACCATTGAGTGACATATCTAAATGATCTCATAGAATGGTTAGGGCTTTAAGGGACCTTAAATTAATGATCAGCAAGATCCAACCCCCTGCATGGGCAGGTTGGACAATGCCATTGATCCTTTACTGAAAGCTTTACCAGTACAGTAATTTCATTTAGATGTCCAAGTGAAATATGCACATAAGTCTCGAGGTGTGAAAACAGATTCCTCTACTGATCTTTGTGAAGTCTGTGTTCAAATGTCAACTCAATCTCTTTTATAATTTATTGAATATAATATTAAATATTATGTTTACAGCAGTATAACTATCTCAAATATTTTTAGAGGAACTGTCAAACATAGCCACAGAATAAAATTAATATCACATCTGGATATTTTAGTTTATATTGACTTCAGCACTAAAATAAATTTAAATGCAATTTGTGCAATGAGTCATACGGAGAAATACAATAGCATGAAGAATACCCTGCAGTATTAATTCATCTGAGAAGAAAAACTACTGAGTCTGAGAACTTCTGTGTGCCAAACGTTAGGTTTCATTGCCGTAAGCATGAGATGCCTCTCTACAGATTCTGTATTCACTTTTACATTGTGCTAAAAAGAACAAAGGGAACCACTGCAGGAAGCAGGCTAATAATGTTGTTTCCTAATGGACTTATAATGTCATGGAACAAAGATCCCCTAAAAATACTTAACTAAATAATTACACAACAAAGTGCTATATTGTTATAGTTCTTCAAGTATACTGTTTAATAAATCACCTTCCTTCTGAATTAGGTGGAAAATCAAGAAAGATAGACCTGGAGAAGTTCGTATTGCATTTTGTAACTAATTGAAGACTGGTTTTGTGGGTTTTTTTCCTTTGAAAAACCAGGCAGAAGGCAATTTAAATATTGTAATTTATCTTTGGTAGATGATGTATTTAAAACAGCTAAAAGCAAATAATTTGAGCATGTAGCAATTAACATTCTGATCCCAGTAAGGCATTTGCATATGCTGACCCTCACCGTCCAAAAGTGGCTCTTAGCAGGTATGGGGTCAAGTTGTAATTTCAGCAGCAAAGGAAAAATGATACTTTCCGGTGTTGATTTGATATGAAATGCCAAGAGGTTCTACAGAACTGTTTCTAGCATGTCCAGATTTCATTGCTCAAATCTTTTGCTACAAAAGAAGTGTGCAAGCTTCCCTTTGGGAAGGCACAAAAAGAATCACAACCCAGTGAAAGACTTATCCTTAGCCCAGATAATATAAGCAGTATATTATATTACTTATATAAATCCTTATGACTGCTGATGTTGTGGAGTCCCACACCAGGCACAACGTGTTTTCCCTGTTCTGATTTTATTAATGTTTATTGGAGAAGAATCAGTGGCACCAGAGGGAATCTGCTGCACGTAACTGATTTCCTAAATGGCAATACAAGTGTAGTTCAAGTACAAATGGCCAGTCAGCTCCCCAGAAATCTGGGTCAAACTGCCAAGAAATGTAAAAGGCTAGTTTGTGTTCTTTATTTTCCATGGGATCTTGCAGCCATAGAGTCTATTTTAAGTGTCTGTGTTTTAAAATGCTTTATTTAAAAATGTGGTCCACCATTGCTGCTTCTCAGATGTCTCCTAGTGAGAGAGAAGCTGTGGATGAAGGGCACTGGTGATGCTGAGATACAAAACTTATTTCTTCCAAAGAGGAAGTGCAGGGCTGGATGTACAAGATCCATGTGATGTTGACTCAGATTTTAGGTAGCAGCTCAGCCTCAATTATGAACCCGTAAATAAGCAGTTTGAGAGTGCACACTTGTAAAGGAAAGGCATAAAATTAGAAAAAACTAACTAGACAACTTGGGGAAAATATAATCCCATCCATATATGGTCCATACAGATTTGCCAATATTCTTTTAGAAGGACTGATTTTGATAATAATGAACTTCATTGGCTAATCCCTTGGTATTTTAGACATGTTAATTCCTAAATGCCTATGTTTATGTTCTGATGTAATTGAAATCCATTATTTCAGACTTTTTCCACTTACATATGTTGGGAAAGAAGCCTCTTCAGATTGCAAAAAATACTTCCATGCATTTGTTGCCAATTAAGCTCACATGCTGAGCTCTGTTTCTTGTTCTTGTTAGAGAGCATCACCTAGCAAATAACTGAATTCTTTTGATGTAGGAAGCTATCAACAGGATAAATGTTGAAGTCACAATGGGTTCTTTTCTCTCAAGTGGGATCATTTTTCTAATACTGACTTTCTGACAAAACTTCGAAGTTACAAGTGTCTTTTTATTTGTAGTATCTCAGTACCAATGTATAGCAGATGTTCTCTCCTGCCAAACTCCACACTTGTGAATTCACATGAAATCATACTGCCTTGTAGTGTCTAGCTTAATTTTGAAATTAAGCTAATCTAATTCAGGTTCTCAAGTTAACTTGCTTTAGAAAGTTACAGCAACTCCAAGTAAAGTAAAATTAGGGCAATTTTTAACAAAGCAAATATTTCAAACAAAGTGATGCTTTCTGGATATCTGAAGATGAACGAGTGAACAGTTTCATTTTGGGTACTGGTTTCTTTTTGTTCATGCTTTTATTTTTCTGGATAGACCTGAAGTGAAAAACTAAACCTTTTTGTAAGGGTTCTGATGGCTATCTGGAGCCATTTTAGAGCTATTGAAGAAAAAGGGTGCAATACAGCACCTGTGTGAACTGTGGTGGGGCTTTTTGTTCCTTCAGCCCCGTGAGATCCCCAGCCATGTTCAGCATCTCTAGAAAGTGTATCTGCTATATGAAAACATGTATTGCAATAGCTTTTTTTTTTTTTTTTTTTTTAATTGTAGCTTAATGTCTAGGTTATTACAAAATAAATACCAGTGAAAATTTGTGCTGCATTTAGAAATATAGTACAATGTGTACTTTAAAATGCTCTCTAGATACAGGGAAGCATTATTGTAGCAGGTGAAATATCTCAAAATGTCTGACTACTGCATACAATATTTCTTAATGTGGTACCAGAACTTTTCATTTAGATTCACAATACATATTTATGCAAGCCCTCAAATATGTGTGGGCTTGTTTGGGTGTTATTTAGCAAAACATCTGTTTTATGGTAATATACTCACTTGAAATAGAATTAGAGAAATCTTGAAAAAAATATGCATTAAAACTTAGTTGAAGTTGATTTTTTAAGTAGTTCAGTCCCAGCAGAAAATGAAGGAATATTAGGTCAATGACTTCATGGGGTGAAAAGGAAGGAAGGAAAAAATCAGAGTGGCTAGTTTGACTGTATGCTTCCCCTCTGTCACCCTACTAGCCTTATCACATGCTTAGAAAATTACTCATAATTGCTGGGTTTACTGCCTTTCTGATAGGGATTGACGTTAATGTAGTTTAAGATACTGTGCATTATGTGATAACCATTCTGTGTTGATACCAAACATTAAAAAATAGATTATCAGAATTTAACATTGATTTCTTCAGTTTGAAAAAGTGTAGATGTGTAAATATGTTTTTTGGAGGAAATCACTTTCCACGCTCTTTTTACTGTTAGCAATTTCTCATAGGCCAAATGATTTCAATAAGTATTGGGAAAATACGTGATTAATTAAAACAATGAGAAAGTCAAAAGGAATGTTAGTATCTTTTTGCTTTTGTTGTCACTACCATGAGCAATTCTATAATTTCGATGTCTTCAAAAGACTGTGTCATGTTAGAAAAGAGCAGTTGGTATCAGCGCTGCATGCTCGCTGCCAAAAACTAACCAGTAAGACTTAGAGAATCATAGAATCATAGAATGGGCTGGGTTGGAAGGGACCTCAGAGATCATCAAGTCCAACCCTTGATCCACTACCGCTGTGGTTCCCAGCCCATGGCACTGAGTGTCACATCCAGTCTCTTTTTAAATATCTCCAAGGACGGAGAATCCACTACTTCCCTGGGCAGCCCATTCCAATGTCTGATCATCCTCTCCATGAAGAAATTGTTTCTAATATCCAACCTAAACTTCCCCTGGCACAACTTGAGACCATGCCCTCTTGTCTTGTTGAAAGTTGCCTGGGAAAAGAGACCAACCCCCCCTGGCTCCAGCCTCCTTTCAGGGAGTTGTAGAGAGCGATGAGGTCTCCCCTGAGCCTCCTCTTCTCCAGGCTGAACACCCCCAGCTCCCTCAGCCTCTCCTCACAGGACTTGTGCTGGATCCCTTCACCAGCCTGGTTGCCCTCCTTTGGACCTGCTCCAGGACCTCAATCTCCTTCCTGAACTGAGGGGCCCAGAACTGGACAGTTACCCTTCTTGCAGGACTCTGGGGTAAACAACAGATTCAGGGTCTATTAACACTACATTATACTTCTTGATCTAAAATGGACATAGTTTAATTTGAGGCTTTTTGTTTAGGGTGAAAGTTAAGAGGCAAAACACCACTTTTCATTCCTATTAGTCCAGAGGTGCTTGGCTGTGCTTTTGGCTTGTCTATCATGGTCAAATCCTCTGCCCTGTGGAAGAAGCTGGTGGAGTTATAAAGCAGGGCACCTGATCATTTTCCTAAAAAAAAATAATAATTGATTAATTGCACCCAGCTGTCTACATTTACCAAGAGTTATGTAAATTTGAGTTCTGCTAAAGGAGCTTAAGAAGTTTATCAAAAGTATATCCAGTTAACCTTAAAGCTACATGCAGAGATGGAGATCTTGTTAACTTAAAGACAGGCTTCACATTCACCTCTTATTAAAGAAAAAATCTTGAGAGAACCTTTTTTTAATTTTTATTTTTCTGTGTGATAGCAACCCTATTAATCATCATACCAAGAAATGTATCTGTAATTTTACAGTGCAGTCTTCCACTTGAAGTATTTTGGGGCCAAATTTATAAAGGGGACATCTCCAGCTTGGCAAACTATTGAGTTATTTCACTTTGTCAGAGCCTTTTTTTACTCCTCCATCACCACTTTTTTCTCAGAAAGCTATGCAAGTCCTCATAGGTAAAAAGAATAGTGCCCCATCAGACCTCTGAAAGGTAAATGAAATATATCATGTGGTTTTACATTTGCAACTCAGATCACTGGTACAAATGCAAATCTGTAAAGCCAGACAGATTTGTTACAATCCTATTTCTAACGCACATTTTGCAAAAGCTTTAGGGTGATGCCCATTATAAAATTTTGCATGCTCATTTCTCCTTGAGATCCTGACATCAAAAGTATTAAGCACTTCTTGGTGCTTCAGGCAAATATTAACTTTTTTTTTCAGACTCAGCTTAAATTCTTTTTTTTGTTTTTTTGTTTTTTTGTTTTTTTTCCATCAGGTAGCCTTGGAGATTTTAATTTTGCTTTGCATTTTGTAAATTCACTATAAAATGAAGTGGACAGAATTGCAAACTATAATCTTCTCAGTGAGAAAATTTAACTGCTTATCTTGATTGCTTTTCCTGGACACTGAAATGCTGGCCCACTGGTATTAATGATTTTCGGATTTTTGCATTTGGCCCACTGGAATTATTGCTTTTTAGCTTCACCAGGTTTTTTGTGTGTGTGTGTGTGTGTTTTGGGTTGGGTTTTGCTTTTTTTTTACAGTTACAATTTTTCCTTGCATCTCTGGGAGTAATTTTGAGATGCTTGACATTTATACATATATATTTCATCACTTTGAAGCCACCTATCTTCTTAAGACCAACTGTGATTCATAATAGGTAGTATAATTAGACATTGTTATCTCTTTGTACAGTTGGAATAAGCTTATAATTTTCATTAAATTGCAATTTATAGGAGTGCTAATAATATTCCATTTATAATACACAGTAATGACAGTGTGGTGCAAGGACCCTTCTCTACTCTGATCACTGAATGACTGGGTTGACAGAGATAGAGGTGTTCTTGTCCTCATGATTTAGCTGGAGACCTTCATCAAATCTTAAACAAAGTAAGGTGCTTTGAAAATTGAATAGTAACACATTTTAAATAAAATAATGTAAATACAATTATAGATGAGGGTTAACACCTTCAAACTATGCTACTAGGTTGTGCCCAGCCCTTAGTCAGGCTGAAACGTGAGGCTATGGTTGTATGACTTTTTTAAAAAGTCTGTTGACATGAGAAATAATTTTGGAACTTACTTAGAAATCATTTGATGTAATTGGATGCCATTAACCTTACATGTACCTGTGATCTTTTAAGAGGATAAAAACTGGGAAAAAAAGATGAAAGGCCATCTTTCATATCGTTGGTACAGATCTGTCTCAGATGACATCCCACACATCATGTGTTTAATCAGTAGCCATGCCACATTGTATAGGATGAAATCTTACATTGAGCATTACAAATAACTAATTTTGTGAAGTGGACTTAAACCATTGGTGGAAGAAATGTTTCTGTATGTCATTGAAGTTTAAAAAATTCACCTGAGGACTCAGTGTTTTTTTTAGAGTTCTCTTGGTTAACTGTAATAAATTTCAAGCCAAAATACTTTGTATTCTCATGAAAATTTTCCTTCTTGCTTTGACTTATTTTAAGACAAGTTTTTCATGGTACAGAGTGTTAAAAATTCAAAATAATAATATATAGTTAAACTAATAGATTCCTTTATAACATCATAAATGGAGTATATCATCTTTGCACTAACCAAAGATTTCGTTGGACTTTAGTTTTTAACTTATTTTAGAATTATACTATTCCTCTATAAATTTAATCTAAGTCTTTCAATACCTTGGTTGCTGCTGTTATTCTAGGGAGCTGGGTATTTTGAGACTGAGACACCAGGAACATATAAAAACTTCAAGTAATTATTTATGCTCAACCACCAGAATTTTGACATTTCCAGGTGGGTGTAATCTCCCTGTGTGAAGGTTTATTCTGGCTTGTTGGGCCAGCATTAGTTGTCTGCTGACAGGTCATCTGGTTAATTCTAACCATTGCTGGTTGGAAATTATCTTTCTTTTGCTATTTTTGTACCAAAGACCTACTACCATGTTGCTTCCTATCCTAACTCATTTTCATACATTTGAGTATATGGCAAATAGGGCAAAATCACAAACAATTTATCTGCTGCACCTCATAAATTCATAGATCTTCCTCTTTCAGGTCCTTTAAATGACATTATTCTCAGTTTTAGGCATGCACTATTTTTTCCCTTCTCCCTGCAAAGTCTAAGGCATCGAATAGATACACATGTATTTAAAAATAACAGACGTCACAAACATGGTATTACTTTATTCATTCTCCTATTGTCTTCCCTATGTCGCAGGTACTTTATTTTATTTATTTGTGGTTTAAACAAGAAACTCCTCAAGGCATCACTTCAAGTCCTATGGCAAGCTATAAAATATCTAGGCTATTCTGCTATACTAAATCTGTAATGTTGTAAATTCCATTTAATTATAACAACTAATCAAACTTCTTATAGCATTCCTGTTGAGTAAAGCGTAAGTGAGGTAGTATCTCTCTGGAGGTGATCCTGGAATAATCTGTGTATTTAAAAGGAAGTTGTTTGTTTGCAGTCTTTCACATGAGAGCTATAAAAAAAAGAAGAATACAGGCTATAAGAAGAGAAAAAAAAAAAAAAAAGATGTTTGAAGTTGCATAATTTATTGGGGGTTTTTTTGTGCTGCCTTCTAAGAAAAAACTTTATATTTAGAAAAACTCAGTGCCTGAGGAACATCTTTACATGTGATACATGAGCTTTAATACAAGAAAATTGTGGGTTCTGATACAGTCATTAGGTGATGTTCAGATAGCATTACTTAAATGTTTAAAGGCTGCAAAGTAAATGACAATCATTTAATCCCAGAATGAATTTAGTTGCTAAACTGCTGTGTTCCTCATCTGTGGAAAGGAACAGAAATTGCTGGTATTGCTGATTTCAATGCTAAAAAGCACAAAGACCATCTCTCTAGAGCTTGCCCTTTTAAATAGCAACCTAAGAATTAAAATCACACCTTTGTTTATTAGTAGTATTGGAACAGAAACAGAGGGGCACTTATTCCCTGTTTGATTTAAGGTACTGTCATAGGCAGTATCGTATTCAACAAGAGTGTTCCACAAGCAGCAAATCAAATCAATATGTGAGCCTAAAACCAACTGCTGTGAGCTTCAGACATGCATCAGTTTATCCAAGTGGAACTCTAACTGGTACTTCTGAGGCAGAGGACATTGTGAAAATGTGTTATGTTACTGACTAGAGTTTCAGGAGAAAGTTATTCCCAGACAGGCTATAACCTCTTAATTTGATTGTATTTGGTGAATGAAGAAAACCACACATGGGGGACTGGATATGAAGCTGTGGGAACCAGTGGTTCAGTCACCTCTGAGAAGTTTCCCATGTCCAGAAATAATACAGCTTATCAACTTTCTCAACTGTAAATTAAAGTGTTAAGTCAGAGTAATAGGCACCTTAATAATATGGGCAGATCCAGACATTGCCTCTGGAATACAAGAGCATGAAAGAAGAAGTAAGGAGGGCTAAATGGCATATTTGAAGCTCAGGGGTGGGTTGTTTCACTTTGAGACTGCTACCATAGTGCACATAGTGTACTGTATCTGAGGGAGTAAGAATTCAGCCTCCTACAATTATAAAGTTATGATAGTTTTGTATTATCTAATTTTCAGACTATTGTAGCCATTTCAGTGAAGCTTTTCATCACAATTTAATAAGTTTACTGTAGGTGGGAGTACTGTTGAGGGACTTAAAAATGTTTCACTACCAAATGAAACAAAAAATTTGGGTATGAGGTAAGGTATTGTAATAATGAAAACCAACCAAACACAAGTCTCAAATGCTGTTTAAATTGAACTGTTGTACCTTATGAAATAAAAGATAGGCAATACCATAATATTTTTATTATAAATAGAGGCCTCCTGAATTGTCACGTGAATTAGCATTAGAACCAGGTTTCTCAGAGCTAGCACAAGATAACAGAAATTTTCTTTTCTGAAGTTAGTCCTGAGACACAAGACAGAGGAATTTTTTTTACATCATAGTCTTCAAACAGTAAAGGATTAAAATGCGAAGTAAGCACTAACCACATGACCTTGGCCATGCCCTTTTTTGCCACTGTGAACAGAGCAATGTGTCTGGAATCACTTTTTATTTTTCAACCAGCTCTGAATACAGTAGTTTTGTTCACAATAGCAATGTAGTTGAGAGATTTTGCCTTCTGATATTTGTTCAGTGATAAATTAGTGCTCGGGAATAGTTTCATGATTGTTGGTCCTGATGCTTTCTGTGGGAGCAACTTTTAGAAAATCAATTCCTTTATGTCCTTTAAAATCAGGGGTTTGGAAGTACCATACCCTAGTATAGTGCCATTATCTTTTCATTAAAAAAGGAAACTGCCAGCACCCCAATGAAATTCTGACTGTACATATCCTGTAATACACAGTATGTAATAATTATTTTCAAGCTGAATATTCAAGCCATGAACTAGTATTAAAGGATATGCAGACAAGTTTAACATAGCTCATGTTTTTTGGAGTTTGAAGTACCAAATCTAGCAAATTTTCAGAGTCCAGCTGTGACTGCTGGTTGACATACAGGTGCTCTGAAGCCTTGCAGAAATACTAGCAATATGTCTTTTTGCCTAGAAATAGAGAACTTCTACTGTAAGGATTTGATTTCAAAGCAATATAATAGCCTCATCATAAATGCATAAAGTAATGTGGTAAAGTAATGATTATATTTGAGAAGCAATAATTTTTGGTGACAGTGGGGTTTTTATCTGTTAAAAAAGCCATTATTTTCAGGATGGGTATAATAAATTTCTTATTAAATATTGAAAATACTAATTAATTGTGGTAATCAATTACCAGAAAACTTCTCTGATTATATAGAAGCAGTTATTGTAATGAGTTTTTCAGCTTGAAATATAAATAATCCTTCCATATTGGAATGCAAGCATGCACAAAGATAACTTTTTTATTTTATAGCCTTAGGAGAGGATTATGGAGGTATAATATATTCTGGTACACAGAAGTCAAGACTATGAAAGCCTTTTGAATAGATATCTCATATTTCTTCATTACTTGGCTCCTGTCTGTGAGGGATTTAATGACCTTTTGTTCTGTGTATCCTGGTACTTTTATGACACTTGATTTTTTTTTTTTTTTTTTTTTTTTTTTTTTGTTCCTACTATTGTGCAAATAAGTGTAGACTCTCCCATAAGAACCTGCTGAAAATATCTTAAGTTGAATTCAGCATATCAAATTCCCAGAATAACATTTTATCTCCTTCTTTGCATGGATGGAGCACCAAGCAGATGCATGCTCAGACCTAGGTGGGTGTGTGCAGTATCTACCAGTATGGGACCTCTGCTAGAGGTAGGATCACACCAGTTAATTCCTGGCTGTAGCCAGCAAATGTTTGCACTGTAAATTGCAGATAATTTAACTTATAATTTATCTTTCTTGATCATCAGACTGCAATTCCTTCTATGTGCTGTTTTTTGAGTTATATACCTACCTTGAACACAGTAAGAGAACGTAGACACTGCTACATTGACCACATTTAATCAATCTGACTGCTGAAAAGTCTGACACAGTTGTATGATCTCAGACACGCTATGAAGGGTGTCCGGTAAGCATATCTGTTCAACAGTGGTCTTCATTTTCACCTATTACTTTTAAAACTGAGCTAGAGTAGCCACAGGACAGAACAGGGGAGCTGGTTTAGTCATCCTGCTGTTCCCACACAGGTTAGCAGTGTATGGCTGCTTAATTATGGGTCAACCAAAAATCTAACCTAGTCTTATGTCTGGTATAGCTCCCTTAAATGCAGAAGTAGGAATTCTTACTGTTACTTCTTTTCTATGCCATAGAGCAATTTGATATTTTGAATATGCTTGCAGGTAGGAAAATATCAGTAATTACAGTTCTAAGCACCTGTCATAAAAGTGAAATGCAGAAACAGATAGAGACACTAATAGCTGAGGCTGAGTCTTTGGAGGCTTTTTCTCATGCAGCTTATAATATCTGATGCTTATTTTGGTTTTGCTATTTCCATCTTTGTTTTTTACCAGCAATGGAAGATGCCTTTAAAAATACAGTTAGACATGGTACTTAAAGACACATGAAAGAAACATTGCCTAAGTGTAATCAGCATTTAGTTTTGATTCCTGAAATTCACCTCTCTTTTGCTAATATTATTCGGCCTGAAGGTTCTTATGAGTAGATAATAGTTTGTTTGTACAATTTGCTTTTGTGATGTTTTTAAAAAGAGAAACAATAATATGTATCAGTGAGTTTGGTGAAAAGAGCAACAGCATTGTTCAAATTGGAAACTGTCACTGCAGAGCATTTAGGGCTGCCTCCCAGTTGCCTTGGCAGGTCATTGCTCTTGCCATGCAGATATTCACAGCAGCTTGTGTTGAAATCTGATTTTATATCACTGATGCACCAATTAAAAAAATTATCTACTACTCCTTAAGTTGCTGTGATTGCTGCTTTCATTCATGCCAGCTCCTTTAGGGTATTGTCAGGCATACCAATTTCAGAACAGAAGATTTTTTCAGATATTCTGTTGGCTATGGTATAGTTAAGCAATGCCTTTATTCATAGGTGTTTTCTATATGCTAATTTTCTATGTCTCAGAGAGGAAATTAAAAGCTTATCTGCCAGTCTGTTGACTGGCCCATGGTGGTTATGTCCAGATATTTTTCTCAAGTTCTAGGAATAATTTCTGTGTTTCCTAGTGGTTTGTATTAAAACAGAGGGAGTCTAGACAATATAGTATTCAAAAACAGTAAAATGAGGCTGTATGGATGTGAACATGAACTACTTCTGCTTTTGGTCTACTCTACATTTAGAAATTTAGGTCAATTTTTGAGGAGAAGATATACCCCATGAAAACCAAGGTTACTGGGATCCACATTAATTTTGACACTTGTTGGGTTGGATTATGCTGCTTGACCTCCTGCTAAAATGCAAAGATATGTTATGGCAATAGAGTAGCAAAACCAATCATGTAAATAAATGGAGTTTTAGGTAGACTGTCCATCCTTTATTCAGATAACCCTCTGTTCTGCTTTTTCTGCCACCTATTTAATTATGAGGCCAGTGAAAATAGAGGAGCCTTTTTTTATAATCTACTTTATGAGACAGATATGAGACCAAGACAGAAATATTTTGTTGGTCAAAGTTGCTTTCAGAGTTGTTAGCAGTTCATAAAAAGCAGAGACTGGAGTATATAGCACAGCCTTATAGTGTGAAGTCTGAAATCAGTCTCATGGCCTCACCCATTTTTTCTACTGAACATTGCTTGCTGGCATTGGCAGCATTCCACACAGTTAGTACATGAGCCAATTCACAGATCTTTTTTCTTTTTTACTTTATATTTTCTTTGCGAGCAATAATGTGCCTTGACATCCTTAGTACTTGGCACTGTTCTGTTTCTTTCAGTCCTAGACAAGAAAAACAATCTGAAATTACAATTAAGTATTAATAGCCTAGAATACTGGGGATGGTAAAATGATTAATTAGTTTTATCTTGGAAAATGAAGATGTTTATTCATTAGTCACAACGTTATGAATTAATTGTATAATGGGAGATTAATCTAATTTTTTTCTTTGGAAAAGTAATTGTTTGACATTGTTTCCTCTTGATTAAAATTCAGCTCTTCTGAGTGAAATTACAAGAGGACCTTGAATTCTTTCACAGGAGCAACAGGTTGCTCTAAAAGCAACTGCATCTTTTGTATGTGTATGCCTAGATGTGTATAGGATAAGGGCAGTGTATTTCCACACCTGCACCTAACAAAAGAACCTAATTGTATTGTAGAATAGAACTGAATGAAAAGTGCATAAAAAACCTTTTCATTCTTTGGCTAAAATACACACCCTGAAAATGAGTTATTAAGGACTCTGTTTACAGCATTGGTGTGAGAGGCTGATGTTGTTTGAAGTCATGGATTGACTTAACACAAACATAACATCTTAACTCTCCAAATACACCTCAACCTGATTAAAAGGATCTGAGGATCTCATCTCATTGCTTGCCATGATGCTTCCAAGCACAGCTTACTTTTTTTAATTCCTCCCCACCCCTTGCTTCCTTACACACATCCATCACTTTACAGGTACTTCAGAGCTGTGCAAAAATAGCCCTCTAGTCAGAAGTTTCATTGCAACATCCACAGTCAGCCCTCCCATCCCATTTTATTCTACTTCTTGAAGCTTTCAGACTGCCTTTATCTGGCTATCTTATCACTGAGTCGGGTTAAACATGTTACAAGGTCAATTTTCCTTGGGTCTCCTATCTCATAGCTATTTGGGTGACTTTGAAGCCTCCCACTGATTGTATGAGGTATATTTGTGACTTGTGATATGTTGTATGAGGAAAAATAGTGGGGGAGTTCATTTGTTCATTTCTAGCCACTTTTTCCATGCCCTATCATAATTTTTTCAGGATGAAGTGCTTGTGTTTGTTCAGTTCTTCCTTGCACAGTAAACGTTTCCATATTCTGATAGTCCTTGTTATTACCCTTTGGACTTTCTCCAGTTCTTAAAATTAAAAGTGTATCTTTTATTTTTTTTTGAGTGCTGCTGAGCACCGAGCTGATGTTCTACAGAGCCACAGATCATAATCCAGAAATTATCTCACCCTGGCCACTTTATGCCCATCCACTCAGCTTTGTAGTATCCTGTAATATCCTTTACAGTCATGCTTTTCCCTCTGCATGCTGAATAACATCAACAAACTCTCAGCCAGCTGACTCCTCTCAAGCAGAAAACATTTATTCTGTGGTACATCCATTCTAGATTTTTTGCTATTTCTAATAATTTCCCTGCTACAGGCATCAACATCTGTGGGTCCCCAGATCTGTCACATATTTTTCCCTATTGAATTCACATTTATTGTTTTTCAGTCTGCAGATAGCAAGGCCGTTCTGAGCCTAAGATTATATTCTGCAAGTAGTAATTTAGCTATTGCATCCTTGAGATTCTTTGGGATCTTTAGGCACATTCTGTCTGGTCCCACCTCTGTTATTTTCCTCCTTTTTTCTGCCCAAGATGTCCTTTCATGTCCATCATTTTCTTAATATTATACTGCAACTTACTGGACTACTTATTCGTTTGGGAGTTTCTTGTTGTTTAGAGGCTTTGTGTGTGTATTTGTTTTTTTTCCAAACAGAAAACTTAAAGTCAGCTGAGTTATGTGTCTTTAATGAATAGTCTTAGCATTGCCGGTTTCCTCCTTCTCTATCTCTGTAACTCTATAGCCCCTAAAGATGGGTTATGCCTATGTATAGGAGTTAAATGATTGTGCAGTGCTCCCTTGGGAGAAACAGCATTGGTTTAGTTTTTTGAAGTACTTCAAACTGCCAGCAGATTTTAGTAATGATATGTGATATGCAAATTTCACTGAACCTGCTCTTTTATGAGGCTTTGTGTCTTCTATAATTCTTCAAAACCATATGTGATTAGTTTTATATCAAAGATTGTGGAGCTGGGGCTGCAGCTGTGGGCTCCTGGTACAGTAGTGTTTGGTTGCTGCTGAGTGCTGACCTTTTTCCTAATAGGGAAAATGGTGTATACAAATTTCATCTTTGCAAATGCTAAATAAAATAACCTGAAAAAAGCCCTTCAGCTTTATTTGGGTAGCCTTGTTGTGGAAAGAAGGCAGTCACAAAGAGGAAAATATGTGATCTTTGATGTGTTTCTTTTTGATGGTATTTATTTTTCCTTTAAGTCAAAGGGGAAACGAGTTTTCCTAGTTGGAGACCAAAGAAGAAGAGGTGAAATGTTTAAATGAGAGAAAGAGGAAACATTTTTTTTAAACATTTTTTACAATTTTTGAAAACAGAAAATTTCTGCTGGATTGAAAGATAATTTAGATTCATGAGTTCATTAGTTTATGTGGAAGGACTAAGATTCAAAGTTTCATTATAAGGCTTTCAGACTGAAATAGGTAAGAGTACCAACAGGGATAACCAGGAGCTGGTCTGAAGATTTTATCAATAAGTACTTACATTTTAGCCTTATATTTTAAAATTATAACTTCAAAACAGAAATGATACATTTATAGGTAGGACTAGGGAGACTATTTTGGACGATAATGTAGATTTCTAATTCAGCATTTCACTTACAGGGCTTAAGTAAATTTAGTAATACAGAGTTCTGAGTTATCCAAACATCAGTATATTTTCTGTAATATATGATATATTCTAAACATGTTATTTAAACTTATTTTAAAACTCAAGAAACAATGTTAATTTTCATTCCTGTTTCATGAAGGACTATGGAATTCTAATAGGAAAGACATAAATATATGCAGTGTAAGTTAAAAGCAAGTAATATAAAACATTTCCTGTAACCTTGATTCTCTTTTTATTACTGCTGTACAAATAAATTCTCAGAAGCAAACTAACAGAACAGATAAAATATAAATAAGTGGTCTGATAGATTAAAAATAACATTATGATTATATTTTTCTTTTAATGTGTTATCTTAATTATTAGAGTAAGATTTGCCATTTTTAATAAAATATTTTGAAATTTATCATTTGGGAAAATGATAAATTTTATGCAATTAATTGTGGGCTGATAAGATGTCCTTTATGTGAAAAGTGAAAAGTTTTCTAGGCTTATAAACCCACTTTTAAGTTATTTTTGACTTAATCTTGAAGGACAGTTGTATCACGGAGATTTTCTCTCTGTGTTCATGTCTAACCAACCCTTCTTGTCAGAATGAGCATCTTTGCTAAACAGCTGCATAAACATTTGGGATGCTATTGTTATCAGAGGAATTGTCCACATGTCTGTGCTTTTAAAACATACCATTAAGCTTGGATTGATAGTCTGGGAAGAGAATTTTTACTGCTGTGCAATACACAATCTTAGTCAGCTGTCCCAGCTTGTCAGCCACTTTCTTGTTTACCAAAGCAGCATCTAAATGAAAATATAAGTTGGTTACTGTAGTTACAAATGATTGAGCATCACGAGTGTACTGTTCTCAAGCTAACCTTAAAGCTAGAGAGGCATTGTAACCTTGTGAATGTTCTCTGGGTATTTGTTAAAAAGGCATTAGCAAGGGTTGGATTACTTATTATTTCTCTAATTTTGAAAATAACAACTTCTGCAGGTCCTTCAGAGGATTTAGATTTCCAATTCTGTCTCTGAAGTAGAGAAAGCCCCTGTAATGTGGTTTACAGGAAAAAAATATAAATTATAGGAGAAAATATTCTCTCCTTTTGAAATGTGAATAAGTTTATGCCATTGAAATTCCTTGAATCAATAAATGCTGCCACTTCACCATCTTCTCTTCAGAGAGCCTGGGCATGGCCTTGACATTATGCTGCCATCTCACTATCCTAGCTCTGTCTGGAAACAAATCTAGTATATTCTAGGGTCCATTAAGTCTGTTTGTGTTTGTTACACAGCAGAACACTAATACAAAAAGACAGATCTGGCTGGCTGAGGATTGCTGTTAAAAGAGGGAGAGCATCCAATTAACCTCCAAAGTTTCTGAACAAACTGTTCCCAAAGAAACCCACAAGGAGAGAAAGCCTACCTGGAATGTAGTTCAGCAAAGTTGAAAGGCACACTGATGACCCAGTTTCCTATGAAGACAGGCCATGTACACCTGAAATTATGCAATGTTGTACCTTGGCTGTATTTCAGGTGATGGCAGATGGTGCCAGGACTTTGAAGCTTTCTGGATGTTACTTAGGCAGTTCTGGATTAAAGACAAAATATCAAAAAATGTTTAAAAGCTTCTCGAATTCAGGGAACATTAACATAATGTTTCTAACCTTATATATCTCTATACATACATCTGAATAAAAACTGAATCTACTTTTGTCCCTCTCTACTTTGTTGTCTGGAGATATTCCTAGTAGACTATGACCTCTGGGCTTTGAGCAAATCTCAATTTTCTGTTTTGTGGTATTTTTAGGCAAATATGAAGTAAAACTTGAAGTCAGTGGCAGCTGCTGTCATTTTACATCAAAATTGAAAATTGAAAACCCTACCAAAAGCCTTGAAATGTACCTAAGTTCTTAGGCTTGTGGCATTTGGCCTTTTTTTGTAACTATAGGTATGAGAACCATATCAGGTCAGTTTGCATGATTATCTTATGTCTAGATAAAAGGCACCTTCAAATGTTTTCCTACTGGTAGAAGATTCCTTCTTCCTGTGTCTGTCTTTAGGATTGTCTGTATTAGGTACTGATGTAGCTGTAAATGAGCTTTCTCACCAAAGTTTTTCTTGTTCTAATTTGCCACCTTCTTAAAGTAACAGCTTTGCAACAGGGCAAGGTGGTGTTTATGGCTCTGGGCTACCAAGCCAAGTATCCTAGTAGCCATACCATTTCTAAGGAAAGAAACTACAACTAGAACTGTTTTCTTCAGATTTTATCCTTTAACACTGATACTCTTGATAGATCAGAAGTATCTGCATTGGCACTTAGGTGGGGTGAGGGATATTTGTGTCTGTTTCATGAAAAAGGGCCATGAGGAGAAATATATTTTATCTTTCTACCTAAAACTACTTTAAATACATATGCAGGACTGCTACCTCCACAGGAAATTCAAAAGTTCTTGATCTCACAACTGAAGCTCCAAGTTGTGAGCAGACATCCTTTGGGCTATCTGATATGATATAACAAGCAATGGACGGGGGGAGAAAGAGATAATAAAGAAAAGTAAAACACAATAAAGAAAGATAATTTTAAAAAATTACTTCCTAACATTGCAAAGACAGTTGGTATTTTTCCCTACACATGAATAGCTAACTCAAGAGAGAAAGTCTGCTTGGGTTAGAAAAAATAGAAAAGTGCTCTAAAATAATTATTCCTTCTCATCAAATAAATACTTTGTCATGACAGAACTGTCATTTTGTAAGGTTAGATTGCATCTCATATGAGATTTTGCTTTATATAGATGCACAATTTCGTTTTTCTCACTAGGCAATAGAGAAATTATTGTTTTTATAATTGGATATATTAAAAACTTGTCTTAAAGATGGCATATGACTAACAAGCCAAAAAAAAAAAAAAAAAAAAGTATGTGAGAGATTCTAACTAAAGATCCTACCATAACGTTCTCTCATTTATAGCAGGCCATCTTTTATGCATTGATAACCCTTGGAATTTGATTAGATGAAATTTTCATTGGAAATAAGTAGAATGGATTCCCACCCCACTGTCTTTTTTTGGTTGACCTTACCATGGATGGGCTTGAAGAGAGAAGTAAGTTTGCAAGTTGATCTGAAGGTCTTTAGACCTAGTCAATACATTAATCATAAAATACCGAGTAGAGTGACCAAGCCTCTGTGTTATGAACATTGTTACTTGGTATGCTTTCATTGCTCTTATTACAGGTGAACACTTGGTAAATGAAAAGCATCTCCAGTAATTGTGTCAGTCTCATTAAGACCATACAATTGATGGATGGAATCTAGAAATTGAGCTGGAATTCTTCAGTAACTTAATAGAGAGAGGAATTGTATGGGTTTGGGCAGTTTGCTTTCCTGAGTGATACTTTGCCTCCTTAAACAAAGAGGTCAGCTCCATGGGTTGCTGTGGCTTCTGTAATATGAGGTCCTGCCGGGGCTGTTCATCTGTCAGGGTTTTAAAATAACACTGCTGAGATTGCTCTAAATGTGCAATTTATTCTGTGTATGCCACAGCTCTTAAAACTGACAGCATCATCAAGGATGGAAATGACATTTAGATCATAGCTCTTGGCCATGGCCAATTTTTGTGCTGAAAACTTCTGCTCAGCTGAACAGAAGAATTAACAAGATGGTAGAAATCACTGTATATATATTGCCATAATTGTTGGGTTTTTTTCAGTCTGAAATCTAGAAGTAAAAGCCTGAATACCTTTCAGATTACAGCTGCAGTTTTGCAAATCTGTGCCATCTATTATTCAATAAGCAACCTTGATTATTTGCTTGTAAGAAAGTCATAGTTAACCTTCAAAACACTTTTTGCAAACCCAGATTGCTTTCTCTCAAGCCCAGACTCTGATGATAAACTCTTAAGAGTGTGTGTGTGTTTATACATTTCACTAAAAAAGCAAATGTGCTCACTGTGGCCTTCTAGTTCAGTAAAATAAGAGCTAATAACAGGGCATGGTATTTTACATAAAACCATGCTGTTTGACAGATTTAACTAACTGTCATGTTCTGCCTTCTCAGTGGAGGACATGGGGTGCAGATCTAAATTAAAATGTCATAAATATTACAATTACTTAAAATGTATGTGCACGACACTTCTGTATTGCTACTGAATAATAGTGTTCAATGTTGTGGTGTGCTGTTGTATGATCTTTTGAAAGACATCTGCATAAAGAAATCTTGTCAGTTTTACCAGTAAGGCTATGCCCTTGGGTCTTTTTCTGATATTGTTCTTTGTTGTTGTTGTTAGAGAACAGAGAACTGTAACTCACCTATAACCATCCTTATTACATATGATTAGCACAAAATCCAATACCATATCAAGAACTCCTGACAAATATTCATAATGAGGATTTTATTCTATAGCAAGGATGCATAGATCTATGAATACAAAAGCCTTCCAGGAGAAATTACATTAATTAAGTGTTCAAAGTAAGATAAATTGTTTTTAGCTAATTTTTTGCCTGGTATCCTCAGAGAGAAACATGAGACACATTTTATTTCTGAGCAATATCTTTTTATTTACCTCTGCTTGACTCGTTAGCACAGTAAAAAAAAAAAAAAATAAAAAAAATCTTGTACTAGAGCTGATGAAATAATTGCTGTGTGCTGAATGTTTACACACATTGTACAAGTTAAATGTATAAAATTCACCCATTAAGATCCCTTGTGCCCCTTACTTGTAATTTACTCCCAATTAGGAATTTTCTGTAGAACAAACAAACAAAAATCCCTCAGGGATCAATTCTTCAAGGTGTTGAGTGTATTGAGATGGTGAACATCCCTTGCTTCAGCTGAAGTCATAGCTCAGAATTTCACTTGTTCATTCTGCTATGCTGAAGTCTTCTGTACCCACAATAATTATTAATGTAGTTTAGTATTTTTCCATTATTATTATTATTTTCACCACCACTGTTTTTTGGTTTGTGGTGCTTTTGTTTTTTTTTAAGTATGTTTGCCTTGAATGAGACCATTCTTTTTATGGCAGAATTGGTTTCTTTATATACATTTACACATAATTCATAATGGTCAATGAGCTCTAATGGACTTTTCTCATAAGTAGGTCTGCAGTAGCTGCACAGCAGTGCAGAAGCTGGAAAAGGTCTTGTCTACTGCAGCTTTCACTTTCTTCCCTGACAGTTTAATATAACCTGAAGCCTGTAAGAAACTACTCTTTTACAATAGCTCCTAACTGCTACTCCAGCTTAGGGTAATCAAGTGCCTAACTATGGCTTTCATGATTTTCTCAGGCTTTATGGCTGAAATTTTTGAAGTGGTTTGAAAGAATTTGCTGTGTTTAACACAGATGAGGGTCTAACCACACTGAACAGTGCTGAAAATCTGCAAAAAACTGGCACTCAACCTACCTTGCAAAGCAAGGACTTAACCTGTACTAAGCTCCATCTGTAATCCTGTTAGAAATTTTCTTAGCCCATTCTTCTTCAGTCATTCTTGCTTGTGACTATATGGCTTCTTTGTTTCTCTTAAACTGTAACAGCAACATTTTGGGATGAACTAGTGATAGATATGATTCTACATATTTATGCTCTGAGCTGATGGAAGATGCTGTGAAGTTTAGGTTTCATATGGTGAGAAGCAGTATGGTATTTCAGTAGGAAAGTATGTGCTAGTGCTAAGTGGGTGGAGGCAATAATGCATGATAAAATGAAAACCCTATAAAGTCTGTGGAAAACTAATTCATAGTCTTGAGAAGCTGCTGTGGCATGCCAATGAATTTAAGTAGCAGTTTCAGGTTTCAAAAAGAAACAAAGGGAAGATTGTTTTTTGCCCAGAACATCTCCAGAAAAATGTTAATCAATATCCTAACAATTCTGCTAAGCAGGCATTAAGGTTCAGATATGGTTTTAGTACAGCAATGTCAGCAGACTCTGAACCTCCCACCAGAGCCTTGTAGAAGATGCCAGATGTGGATGCTTGCCAAAATATTGTGCAAAGATCAAAGTTTACCTGCTTCTCTTCCGATCTGTTGAAGGTTCCTAAGACCAGAGTCTGGTTTTACATGACAATTGTGAGATCATGGCTGTGCATAACTGGAGGGTAATCTTGTACACGAGTCTCTGATGCCCAAAGCACTCCTACTTTTACATAAAAAGTCAAGTTAAAGGAGGAACTTACTGAGTTTGGAAAGGAGGTTGTCTCTAGTCAGCAAAATGACTGGAAATAAATAGATTTGATTAATTAAAATCAGTATGTCTACTGATAGTAAAATACTTGAGTGTGATACGTGTCAGGAATTATTGTGCCAGGCTCTCTTACAAAATCCTTCTGGTTGGAAAAGACCTTTATGATCATTGAGTCCCACGATTAACATAACTGTACTGAGCCCAGTGATAAACCATGTCCCTAAGCACCACATCTGCACATCTGTTAAACATCTCCTGGGATGGTGATTGAAACACCTCCCTGGGCAGCCTTTTGCAGTGTTTCATAACTCTTCCAGTCAAGAAGTTTGTTCTAATATCCAATCTAAACTTCTCCTGTCTCAGCTTGAGGCTATTTCTCCTCTTTGATCCTTTGCTTTGAGAATTAAATGTAAGAGTCATTTTCAGTCTCAAGGTTTAACACAAGTTCTTGTGAGCCTGCCCCTGTTAAACTGTGTCTGTCACTTTCAAAACTTTCAGCAGGGCCAAACTCACAAATTCCTTTCCTTAACTTCCTGTTTCTGTGCTGTGGAATTAACCCCCGTGAAACTTTACTGATGGAAATCTTTCTTCAGTCTTCCTACAAATCTCTCTCTTTTGCAGTACCATAGAAATTTTGTTGACAATAAATTAAATGTGTAGTACTTGCATGCTGGTGAACCATCATAGGAATAACTAACTGTAACCATTCCCTTTCATGCCAAAAAGTTTAAAATACATGCTCCACTGGAGAGATAATATGAACGTTTTACCACTTGTTACATACTTATTTAGGGCTGTATCTTTAATTTGGAGGTATGTTACAAAGCATCAGGTCATTTGTTCATATCAAAAAAGCATTTATAAACACTCATTTTGTAAAAGCTTTTATGGAATGCTTTCAAATATTTATTGGTTGTTTCCAGACAAACATTTTTCTTCCCCAATAGAGAGACATGGCCAAGACAATTGTGAACCATTCAAATTAAGACATACCAAGAAAAGTAGTACTGGTGATTCTTTTTAAAGGAAATTGTATGAAAAAAAAAAATAAGGAAAAGAACAAAATAGGAAACAAAATGTGTTTTTTATGGTTTCATCTGGGAAAAGTAGTTTACAGTATAGGAGGATCCTGAATTAATTCATAGGCAGACAGGTGGGAATCAGTACAAGGAAATGGGAAGCAACGTGGAAGAACAGTTTACCCAGCAAAAATTAATGAATGAAGTTTACACTTGATGTGCTGAACACAGAGCATTGCTGACAGAGGTGTAGCACACAAAAAAAGCTCTGAGATAAATCATTCCTATACTGTTTCCAGTTTCTTTTGGGCAGTCAGGTGGACAAAGGTCCCCCTCAGTTTCTCCCTGGGACAGCTGATCCTGCTGCTGGATGGCTCTCTCCTGAGCTTTTTTCTTTTTTTTTTCTTTTCTTTTTGTTTGCAGTGTTTGCCTTTTAAACCTTACAGCTTCTAACTATGCCCACATCAGCAGGGAAAACAGTTTTTCCCATGACTGTGTAGGACTGTGGTGAGAGAGGAAAAAGTGCTTACCAGGCTAAGCAATCAAGTGGTACAACTGCTCCGTGCTCTGTCAGTAGATTTCAACAGCAGACAAAAAGATGTGCCAGCCCCTCTAGAATGTCAATATATCCATGTGGGATCATGAGATAGGCCCTTGTGCAAAGGATGGAGGAGTTAGGGGATGAATGGACTTCTTTAAGTTATTCTCCAGTCACATTTTTTATTGAAATTGTAATAAGATGTAAGGTGGGAACCAAAGCCTAATGTGATGTGTATTGATATGCTGGTGGGTTTGATTGCAGCTGTGTTGACAGCCCCAGATGAAGGGCAGCTGTATAGGTTGTCAAATGAAGTATGAAAGAGCTTTGGGTGACTTCAGCAGGACCACTTGCACTCAACAGTCTGCTGAATTTGAATCTTGATTCTGGTCTTGTTTTTTATCTAAGATTATTTTTATTCATTATGTGGGATCCCCTCTGTTATCAATGCTCAACAGACTTTTTGAGAAGAATTTTTAGTGTCAGTTATAGGCAGCCTGGTTAAACACCATGTATTTAAATTTTACCTTCAGTCCTTAGTGGTATCCAATTAGTAGTAGAAGGCATTAAACTTTTATCAGTCAGCCATGGCTTTCCTGACCTAACATCAAAATTTTAGCACAAACTCTACTTGAAACTACTGCCAACTTTCCAAGTTTTTGTGAAAATACTAGCAAGAGGTGAGATAACATGATAATTTTGCTGCCTGCATCAGTAAATTCCACTGCTGGTTCATCCTGGTGCCTCAACCTTCGCATGTTACTACAGTGGCCTTGTCTTCTTTGATTTATATGTAAGTTAAGAACACGGTGTTTTGCATGAATGTAGGTTTTAGTTCTGTTTTATTTTCAGATATGTTTTCTCAGTAGCTGAAAGTGATGATGGTGCACTAAGGAGAAGGGTAGCATAAAAGAATCAGCTTGCAGTGATTCCAGCATTTGCCATTGAACCATCAGTTGGCTGCATGATATATATAGCCATTTTGCCTTGAAGCATGGGATTTCAGGCTATAATTTAATTATTTTGTGATTTAGAAAGTAATTTAAATTAATTTGAAAATGGCATTAATAATTTTTTCAGATAAATCAGCTGAATAACAGGAAAAATGGATGCTATTTTTCATCATTATGTGGTTGCTTTAGATGTATGTGGCTTCTCTGTTTTATTTGTTTGTTCTGCTTTTCAAATTACACAAGTAAAATAAATGAACCAAACCCCTATATCACACTTAAATTAGTTTCCTTAAAAACAAACACATTTTTTAAAAAAATATAAGGTACCAATTTAATTCGTAGTAAAGAAAAGTTGTGTAGTTGTTTATAATGAATTTATTTGCTTGTCAGCTTAAAGGACCCATGTCCTAAGGTTTATATTTCTTTCCAAACTGTCATGGTTAGGCAGCATTCAGAAAGTTAGCATAGACGAAGATAGAATATATGGACACAAAATGTAAATTGTCTATAGTAGACACATGTATCAAAATAGTGTTGCTAAGAGAGGACAAAGATAATATTTGTTAAAAAAAGCGTTCAATACATTTTCTTTTTTTACACATGTACTAACATATTTTTTTTTATATTTAGGCTAAGTTTTTTCTCTCAAGGTTTGATTGACTGATATGGTCAGAGGAAGATTTTTCAAATGGTTCAGAAATTCAGGAATAAAAACCAACAAAAAAGCACAGCAACAAACCCAAACAGAGTAGAAGCCCAATCCTTGTAGCTGTAGTTCTAATTGTGAATCAAGCAATGCAATTTCTCACCTTTTTTTCATATCTAGTGCTGCCAATGCACAGGAGGGCATTGCAGTTAAATGTGCAACCCTTTCCTTCCCCCCTGCTCAGTTATTTGGCTCCTTACCCTTAAAGAAGGAAAGAATAAAAAGTACAATAAATAACAACAGCAAATCCTCATAGAGTAATTTCTTTTATCTTTTTCTATGAACGGCTTTCAGCAGTGATTAAGTCTTGGCAGGTGTGTCTACTTCTTAAATGAACCAAAGTAACGGCAAATTTTGGAATTTAAAAGAAAATTTGTAAATCCAGCTTTAGTGTAACGGAGGTAATTAAAACAATACATATAAATGACAGCTTAAAATTGGTGGTTTGCTGTACTCTAAGATTATCTGCGGTTTTATTTTTCTACTTGTGAATTACTTGAAAGGCTGAGTTGGTACCAGTCTTGCTGCTGGTTGAACAGTGTTTAAAGAGGTCCCTGCCTCCCATCCCCACCCCACTGAACCACAGCAACTCTCTTTCCTTCAGTTCCACTGGGACCTTTTCCAGGGGGTGGGAGCCTGGGCATGTAGCAGTGAAGGAAACAGCAAGGACCTGCTAAGTGGTATTTTGGCTGGAGAGTACATTAGGGGGAACCAAATTCACATATGCCAAGTAATGCCTGGATTAGGCTTTCTGAAAACAGATGGGTCACACCACTCTTGTTTACCCCCCATCAGGTACCACTGAACCAGAGACTCAGAACTCATGTGATCTGTGCTGTTTTTACCTTTCCATTTGCTTCTCAAAAAATAGTGGGATTGATACTGTAAAACAGAAGATACAATCATGGGGTGAAATTGTAGTAGAGGTGTTTTTTATTTAATTTCTTTTATATGCCTATTTCTATATATGCTATCTATCCTGCTTTGGAATTTTAAAATAACTTCTATATGGCTCTTCTCCTGTTTATTTAATGGAGATTTTTCTCCAGTGACTGCAAAAGAGTTAAACATCTCAGCCCATGTGCTCATTACCCAATGTAATGGAAGGTCGAGATATTCAGCAACAAAAACATAATTGCACTTTGATGACAGTGGTGAGACTTGTTTCCACAGTCCCTAGTACTCTAATAACAGAGGATAATATCAACTGAAATGTTATATTTAGGGAAGACTTTTATTTCTGTATTGCAATGACAAGCAGAAAGTAACTAAATGTCAGGGTAAGGTCTGTAAAGATGATTAGTTCAGTTTAGATGTCTCAAAAGTGAGTTGGAGTGGGCAGTAATATTCAATACGAGGTTTTCTAATGCTCATCTTTTTTATGTGTTTTAACATCATTCTTATGCCTTCTCTTTTTTTTTTTCCCCGTTCCTTTTCCCATCCATTCATCCATCCATTGTCACTGTTGCATGCTTGATTACAGTCTGCATAATCGTTTCCACTGTGTGAAGGCAGTTCCCCACATCACCAGGTATGGTGTTCCATGTCTGTGGAAACAAGAATATATGTGTTTTCAGAACTTGTCAGTGTTGTGTATCATAATAGCAAATATCTTTCGTGTTAACTTCTTCTCTTCCTGTTTTCCCTTCCCATTGGATATGAACTAAAGTGATATTTTTATTTTTATTTTTTTTTATTATTTAATATTGTGCTCTGGAAAAAAGAGGTACTGTCTTGCTTATGGTCTAGAAAGAAGTACTGCACAGATTTTTTCATTATCTATAGGTCACAGTTTGATATTGTAATATTTTTAGTGGATTAACATCTGCTGTGATGTTTCATTTTTTGAAAATTCCCTAATCTTTATTGCTCAGTTAGTTTTTTATTTTGATTGTGAATGGTTTATATTACATTCTTGATAGTCAGCTGTAGTTTTCACCTTTATAGTGGTAAACCCTGATGAATAAATTACTGCTTCTGTCATTCCTTATTGTTCTAATTCTATGTATTCAAATTGTTGTTCATCAGTGTTTATGGGGCTTTCAGAAACATGTTATGTGTAGATTGCTATATGTCTAGATGATTATTGGGGTTTTTTTGAGAAAATGGCAAGATCCTAATGGTGTTCATTTACATCCAAATCTTTATAACTGTCTAATGATATTTCTGAACATCACGGACCAGTACCTTGATTATTTTTGCACTTCAGCAGAAGAAAATTTCATTAAAGAGCTGATTAAAGGGAACAGTTGTTGGTGATACTGGAAACCCATGTCTTACAACCTCTTCTTCAGAAATGAAAATTAGCGTGATTTATGAATTTGAGTTCATGAGCTTATGCACATTTATTATACATAGATATGTTAAACTTTAATTATGTGTTTCTAATCATTCTTGTTCCAAGAAATAAGAAAGAATGAGAGTTCTGTCTAAATGCAAGTTACCAAGCTGGTGAAAATTAATATAATCCAGCTGCTTCTGATGGTGACATATCTGATACACCATTTGAAACACCAGTCTTTTCTATTTAACAGTGGGTTTGGAACAACTTTCATTCTTTATGACTAAGCTGCAGTTTACATACAGGTGTAACTTTTTCTGAACAGAGAAAAAAAACTTGAAAATTAAACTTGGAGGCTCATTAGTCATTTCTCATCTTTTCCATTCTTATCTCCAGTGTCTCTGCAATAACATTTTCAGTTTTCCCCTGTAAACATAATTAACTTGCTGTATAAGTTCCTCTTTTCTTAGGACAGTAGGAGCTGTTTTGTCTGTCCCTTCAACTTCAAACTGTAAAATGATAATTAATATTAGGAAGTAAAAAAGGGGAAATGGCAAGTATTTCTTTTTAAAGCAATACTCTGAAATAGTTGGATTTATGTATACAACTTTTGCTTGTGTTGAATGATAACAATGTTTGGAGCTGCTAAAGTTCTTCTCATTCACAAACTCATCTTAGAGGTATTCAGGATGTATACTGCTGTAAATAAGTCATGGTCCTAAATAGCTGCAAGCTGCAGCTTTATAGCATGCAAACTGCAAGTTACATTATTGTGAGGTCAAACCTAAATGAATTATCATTGCTTTCTTGTTATGTTCCAAACTGTATAATTACATTGCCTTAATGGATTTTCCCTACTTATTAGTAAGGTAAAAGATGTGGGACATAAAATTAGCTATTAATTGCTTCTGTTAAGCCAATGGATAAGGATCATGGTTCAGTTATGGTAATCACGTGGGGTAATAGCTTTGTTATGGTACCTGTTGTAGAATCACATTTTGCAAAAGCACAAACATAATCTGATTTAAAATAATTAGATATTAATTTGTTTAGATCGGTGAGCTTCCTAGAAAAGGATGTACGTGTAATGGATGGACAAATAGTTGTAGGACTGTGAGCCTAATCACAATAGATTCATTCTTAGATTAAAATGAGTAGAGATAATGCCCAGTATTCTTTTCATGTACGTATAAAGAGATTTAAGTTTGTGAATTTATGCATACCACTTTTATTATTAGGTTTTGCAGTCTTGGGATCACTCTGAAAGTTCAGGCAGCTCCTTTTCTGATTTATGAAACCCATACCATTCCAACAACTATTTGATTTTTCAGTTAATTATTTTATTATTATTATTGCCTTTAGTCTGTTCACCAAAGTTCAGTAAATTATGGGAATTAAAAATCATTTAGGAAGTAAATATGTGTGATAATGGAGGAGGAGAAAAGGATCTGAATGAAATATGCAGGTCTATATTTTGCTTCTGGGGTCAGAGAACAAGCAGCAAATCCTCATCCTGCAGCACAGCTTACAACAGCACTAATAAAATCTACAAAATAATTCTGCCTATTTTCTGCATTATATGCTGCTAGTAAAAGAGTAGGTCAATTTTCACAAAAGCGTTGCTATGCTGTATTGTTCAGCAGTGAGCTGAGAAAAAAAATCTGTGTTATGCTACTGTTATTTAAATTCTAATACTGGTAATCTAAGCCTTCTCTGATTAGATTTGTATTGTATTATGACAAATGCTCCTTCAGTGATTGCATAGAATAAGCTAGCACTTTTTTTCATGAAATTGTTACTAAATGAGGTTATTCATGGGGTAATATTTGTATTTGGCCAGTGCTACTAAACTTTTTTGTCTGTATATTTTCACTTGTAAAACCTTTTACTTTGCTCTCATCTTGGCAATTTGAGCTACCTCACTGAGGCTGTGTAGATATGACTCTTACCACTGAATACTTGGTATTTTTATCAATTCTGGGGTTGTTCAGTTTTTAAGACAGATATTATTCTGTGATGAAATTTTGATATTTCAAAGTATTTTTTCACCCAGATCATTAAAAATCTGACAGAGGACTTTCTTATGAAGCTGGTTTGGATTTATGCAGAACACATTAAATTCTAAAAAAATGCAAGCTCCCAGAAACTTAAGTTAGAGTTGATATTCATAGTTCCACTTGTAAAGCAACTGATCCTCTGTGTGCTTATAATTTTGTGGAAAACCAAGAAATCAAATATCTCTCTAATTGTATGTTATAAAGAAAATACTCCTCAAATTTCTCCAAAACGGTGCTTGTGGGTGAATTTGATACGCACTGGGAGTATGAATGCTTCTCAAAACAAAACACAGACACTGAATCACGGTGATCAGGTGTGCTCTGTTAACAAGTAATACCTCTTCAAAAGATTAATTTTTGTAACTTGGAGCATCAGTTCCTTTTCTTTGAAATCTGAAGGAAACAATTCACTTTTGGCACACCGCTGTAATGGACAAATGCCAGAGGACAGAAGCAAAGAGCAGAGTGTTTCAGTAAATCCAAACAATAGACAAGTGATACCCAAAGTCAATCTTAGTGTCATTCTTGTTGCTTTCAAGCCTAGTGGGAGTCCTTTAGAGATCATAATTGGTGTTTGGTAGCACAAAGTGGAAAGAGGAGCAGGGCCCTGTTTGCTCAGTACGTGCTGCTGCCCCGCGCTGCTCCATTGGGGGTGGCTCAACCTCACACAGCTTTCGACTCTCTTGCAGTTTTTTACAGTTCTAATTTCAAGCAGCTGATTAAATGAGGGGAAATTTCTCATGGCTCAGTGTATTCCTGTGAGCCTTTGATAACCGGAATAATCACTTTATTTCCATTTCCACTTGTCTGAGCTATTTAAGCAGATACTACAGAAGGCTGAGGCAGTGAATGTTTTCTTCTTTCCAGCCGTATGTCTGTCATGCAGTATAACTGCAAATCAAAGCTAGAAAGCATGCCAGTTACTAGTTCCAAAATGTGTTTCTCCCACAGAAGTTATTTATGCCTGCTGCCAATTAGACATCCATGTGTTTTTCCACTGGAGGAGAATGGATTCATGTGCATGACACCACATGTCTTAAAGTCTAGGCAAGGATGTCTGTGTCCAAGGCCCCAGGTCTCCTGCTTCTCAGTGGGACATTCTGGCTTTCTAATAATTTATATTTTAAGATGAGAATAATGTCATGAGTGCTTATGGCCTGTAATTTCAGGTCATTTCCTGGGGAAGGAGGTGAGTGAGTTTAGGCAGGATCAATATGAATAAAACTTTATTCTGGGAAAATAGACTGCCTTCTATGCTCACCACTCAGTGCTGATGGGCCTTTGAAATTGTCTGTATTTAGGACTTTCCAGAGAAGCAATTTTGTCTTATTTTAGTTTCTTTTGTTTCATTTCTTAAACTTTCTTTAATAATTTAGTTTCCTGTATTTCATCCAGGAAGCCATGTGCTTCTTCTTGCATGTCTAATCAAACCTTCTTATTTTCCTCAAAAATTTTAATGTATATCTCTCATAGAATCATTTTGTCTTGAAAAGACCCTTGAGATCATTGAGTCCAACCATGAAACAGGACAAAAATCCACATACAGAAGTAATTTTAGGGAGACATACGTCTGCTTGGAGGTATGGTTCTTGCTTCAACTAAATAGCAATTACTGAGAAAACAAGAGGAGTTGTAACAGTCAAATATATTTGTCAGTAATTGAGAAAAAAATACAGAAATTAACTGAGGAATATGACAGAGAGCAACCATGATTGAGAAAATGTTGTTACTGGTGATCCAACTGACCTGAATAGGATGTGACAGGATTGTAAGCATGAGGAGCAAAACAAAAGTTGCCATTAAATCAAGTCTGTAGATATTTTAAGGAGGTTTTTAGGCAGAAGATCTCAGCACCCATTTTAGGTAGAGTTAAGATCTGAACACCCATACTGTTAAAGATTCTCTCTCTTTCCCCTTCCAGTTTTTCTATTTCTCCTCTTCTTTCCTTGGTTGCACCTACCTCCAGTGTGGCCAACCTCACTTCAAATGCAGTTTCTTGTTTGAGTCAATTGCTGGTCATTATGCCAGCTTAGGACTAATTTAAAAGACCCTAAATTATGCTCTATATCACTTGTGGTTTTTCTGAGTCCACAAATCTCCCCTTTCACAGTGACACATCATCATCGAGGTGAGCAGGGGGTGCTCTGCCCTCTACGACTCTGCCAGTACCAGGGCCTTTTAACAGAGCTTGGAGATGAGTGACTTCAGTCACACAGCTGAGGAGGGTGTGAAAAAAATAGTGTTTTGAAAATGACCCTCTAGGTGACTACCTTCTCCTCCTGTTTTGCACCAAGAGTGAAAGTCCTCTGCCTTCCTCTCCAAGAGGTAACGATGGTTTTGCCCTTGCCAGGAGATGCCATGCCTTGGGGCAGCCCAGGGGTGTAAATGTTGCAGTACTGAAGCAGCAGCATGCGAGAGGCTTTCCTCCCCTTTCAGCAAGCAGTTTCTGAAGCACTCTTAAGAAATAAATAAGAAATTCAGGAAGCTAATTAAGGATTTTGGATTTTCTCCAGGGATGAGTATTTGAAAAAGAGTTGCACCTTGCCTGTCATTGGCTTGTCTCAATCTTTCCTAAAGTCTAGTTTGCAGGTGCAAAAAGGGTTACAGAAGGCAAAGCAGGCAGAGAAGAAAAGAAATAGTGAAAAGAAATCTAAGAGGAATCTCAAAGGATAGTCATGAGCAAAATTCACTTCTGTGGCACTTAGGATGAAGAACATTTTTTTTATTATTATTTGCAACAAAACTTCTTGCATTGTACTGTGTTACAGAAGTCAGCAGCAAATCAGTGCTAGGGAATTAAAATGGTAGTATTTGAGAGAAGGGGTCATTTCAGTACTTCAGAGGATTTTACCATGCTGTTTCTTTCCATTTCAAAAGCAGATATGCAGTGCATAAATATTTTATATGTATTTATATGCTAATGCAGGACGCTCCAGCTTTATGCAAACTTCAGCAGCAAGATTAAGGGGCAGTGATTTATTAGCTACTGTAAAGGAAATCTCTGTAAGCAGGAAGGAAAAATTGTAGATGTTGTAAAGATGAGGCAATACAGGAGAAAAAGATCTTAGGTTCAGAAGTGCATATTTTATTCCAAACGTTGGAGGCTCAGAAATCAGTCAGGGTGAATTAAAACATTAAAATAAGAGTAAAACTCACAATGTAAACTTAACCTGTAGTAATAGTATTGTTTATGATAGTGGTATGCTTTTAGGTTTTGGTGTGTTGTGGGGTCTTCGGTTTTATTTTATTTCCAGTGCAGTATAAGCAAAACTAGTAATATCTGCTCCTAGAAAAAGGAGAACTATGACATTTAAATAATTCTACAAGTTAGTTTTACAAGTCGTTCAGTTCAGTATCTGATTATTGACAGCAGTGCTTCTCTTCATTCCCTGACCATCTCAATTGAGGAAACTTTAAATATTTAACCTTCCAAAAGAAAGTATAAGTGGGGGTAAATAATAGCCACACATTTATCATTGGCCATAGTAGAAAAGGTAGTAAGAAGTTTATTTATTTTGCTGCTGTCAGTGTCAAACATGCCCATGCAATGCTTTATGGGATAATTTTTCACACATTTTTCTGTTTCAAAGAAACAGCCCAGATTGAATGGTTCCATTTTTGAATAATTTTGAAGTTTAGTTTTAATCAGTAGCAAATGAGACATTTTGTTTGCAAGAGTAGGTATGCAATGAATGAAAATGGCACAAGTCATGTAGAAAGAAATTTTGATGTCCATGAATACAGGAGTGAGCAGCCAAGGGACTGACAGATGGGAAAATTGTTTAACTGGCTTCATTGTCAGTCACAAAACCAACAGGACTTTACACTTTCAGAGGATGAAAAAATTTCCTTTAATATGGATGTACAAACTTAGAATAAGATCATGCAAAGGACCACAGAGGTATGTTATTGAAATCTAAGTAAGAGTTCAGCCAGGCTGCCAGGATTAAAACACACTGAATGATACCAAAATAGGTGTGTTGTGACAGCACTGTGGGCACCAGTACTATTACTCCATGCAAATCTGTCTTAGTGGACTTAGCAATCAAGAAAAGTTGTGTTTTCTTACCAAAGATTTACTGCAGTCTTCTGTAGGGAGCAGAAAAGAGAGGCAAACATGATGCTATACTGAAGATTTACTGAACCGGGCAAATTTACAGTGAAAGATTTATAGGACACAGTACAGAATGTGATGGGAATGGCTAGTTGTTGCAAATATTCAGCTTTTTTTAAAGCTGTTCAGTACATTTTCTCAAAACCTTGGTTGCCTGAGCTCTTAAAAAGACAGTAAAAATATTATTTTTATGTGAAGCAAAATACGCTGATACACAAATGCAATATGCAATAAATACAATGGACTATTAGAAAAATGAATGACAACCATTTTCATTATGAAAGAAATGCATTATACACAGCAGTGGCACTGAAGCCATACACTTCTCAAATTAGTTTTATACTTTCAGTTTAGAAAATGACTTGAATGTCTTTTGGGAAATGTGAAATTTTCCTTGGGAGCTTAATGGCTTATTTGCACAAAACACAAAGTAATCAAACAAACCTGGAACTGGCTTTTAAATTATACACCAAGAAAACATATTTTATAGTCTTGTATTGTTTTAACAAAATATTTAATTGACCTCACAGTTTGGTGATGGTAAAATGTATGTGATATAGTTAGGTAATGAGATGGGCCATTTAACAAGGCATTCAGAAATAAAAACCAGATGTTAATATACAATAATTCAGCGTCTATATTGTAAAACAGGTCAAGAAGTGTCCTCAAACAGACATGCACTAGAGTATGTCATTTTTCACTTAAAGAAAGAATCGTAGAAAGATATTAATAGGCCATACCAATTGTATTAATAACTTAGAGTGTTATTAAAATATGTGAGTAATAGAATATTTTAGTACTAAAACCTTCTTTTTGTTCATGGGAGCAATTTAGATTTGCAGAGCTTGATGACAACACTAACCCTGTATTAACTGTGGTCCTAATGAACTCGTGTCTGTGTTGCCATTTAGATATTTCAAAGCAAGCAGATAATATAAAGCCATAGGCAAAGATTTCCTCCAGCCATTGGAAATAAACTTCTACCTCTTTTTTTCTCCTCCATAAAAACCCACTTTCCTCATGCCTTTCTTTCACTCATGCATTGGCTCATTCTACTTAATTCTGTCCTCTTTTACATCACCTTTATGCTGAAGAGAAGAGTCATAAGTTTTACACAGTTCAAACTTGATCTCACACGTTTGCTGTGCTGTAAAAGCAATAGATGTTGTGTAAGATTTCAAAATATCTCAGAAGGGATTGCAGCTTTACAAGCATAAATAATCTCTAAATAATTATACACTGTGTTGTTATCCTGAATGCTTTGAGTAAGAGGTGATACACTGATCATACACACTAAACACATTAAACTTTCTACCCTCTCACAACTGAGTCGCAGTGAATTTATGATTTCTTTCTTGCCTTGAGCTAACATTTACATGGTCACAAAACCAGTATGTCTCTTGATGCAATTTCCAGCTTCAACAGCAAGTAAGAACTAGAAATAAAAATAATTTTTTAGAGGCAAGAAATAGAGTTTTGAAAAAGTAGCTGGGAAATCATCTTCCAAATGTTAACCAGTGCTAACGCCAAAATTTCCAAGGAGAAAATTTTATGTCAAATACAATGCACACATTAAGCACCTCTCTTGAAATTAGTCTTGAAAGAAATACTGTGATGATCTCGGAGAGTAATAATGTAGCCATATAAAGATGTTTATGGGTCTGTAATTAGACAGCAATCAGTCAGTGCTTGACATTTTAGCACTTCAGCTGTCTGTAATGCAGAAGTACCAACTTCAACAACAAAGCCCTCATTAAACTTCCAGCAAAACTAGCTGTTATGATTGTCAATATGTATTTTGTTTTAATAAGTAACCTGAAACATGATTGTAGTTCTTTTTAAAATATGCATATTTTCTCCATCGATTTTTAAAAAGTTTTTACTTGTCGTATGACAGAAATTAAGCAGGATGAGATCATTGAGCTTTCTCCTTAGAAATAGTACATGGTGCTGTGCCAGTTAAAATCTTTATCTTCAGTTATAAAGAATAATTAAGATGTGCTGTGGAGTGAAACTATAATGATGATGGATTAATTAGCTAGTATTTGTGAAGCTCTGGAGATAAATCAAGCTATGTGGTATATGTTTTAGGTACAACTGTCACTAAATGCATGATTGAGAGTCAGTTGAAGGGTTGAATTTTTTCCTAATTCATTCTCTTAAAATTTTTCCATATTCCACTTTACAGCCAGGCAAATAAACCTTCCTGATAATCTCTCTAGCACCCGTGGATCAATACCACTCAACTAGTCAAGCCCACACTTCTTTCCCAGTCTATTAGTGCCTCTACATGTCTCATCACACTGAATCCTTTTGGGGGAAACTGAATGGTGAATCATTCTTCATTTGCACTTCCTTGTCTCTGGAAGACTGAAAATGGAGAGGGTTTGGGGATGGTACTGACCAGTGATGGACAATTCCTTACGTAAAGTGGCTGATACTTGGAGCTAAGTGTCCCTTAGGATCTGTCCAAGCAGATCCTGAACTGCAGTTTCCAAGATAGTGGAGATGTAGCAGTGTGTATGAACCTCTTACTATACAAACCAGAGGTGTCTCTTTATAGCAGGTAGAGTGTTGATCCACTATAAACTCACTGTTTAACTTATCTTGGCAGGTTAATTTTACATGAGAAACCTTATGTGGGGTCTGGCATGGTTTGATCTTGACTGTCATACAAACACATTAAAACTACTTGCTGTATTGTCTGTTCTACCTAAAATATGGTCTTGAACTGTCAGATGATTACCAAATTTGCATTAGTAGGTGATCTGGGAGTCATCGTGTTTAAGAACAGTAGTGAGGCTACAGCCAATCTGTCCAGGGACCAAAAGACTATTTGATTTGGCAAAAGTACCATAATATAGTCTGCTTTGCTTTGTGAGATTTCTCATACCAGCAGCCTCCTGTGGACAGCTCTGGGATTTTAGTACCTGCTTATCTTTTTCAGATCTCCCTTATTGCATATCGGCTACAAACTTATGTCTTTCCTTTTTTTTCAGATCTTAGAGGTTGCCCCTTTTTCTACTGTTGAGTAGTTTGTGAAAGTAAGGTTTTAGTAGTTGCTGATGTTATTTTTATTATTATTGTTATTATTTATTATTTTAAGGAGCATCTGCCTGTCCACTGAACAAGTAGGAGCCTGAACCACTAGGCAAAGAAGCTGTGAAAGGAACTTGCAGCTCTGAATATTACCCCAGTGAGGGTTTCTTTTCTCAAAACCCACTAACATTGTATTTTCAGTATTTAATGTAGCTTTTGTCACCTAATTTGGCATGTTGCTCACAACTTTTAAATTAATCTGTTCTATAAATCTGTTCTCCAAATTTTTCACTTAATTATAGTTAAGTGGTAGCAACCTATTTTGATAGTGGTAAAATAATTTTTTATGATTAATTTCTCTAGTGTATCTTACTGGACCTTCCACTATTTTCTTTGTCATGACATTTGCAACTTTAACATAGAATTTCCCAAAGGGATGTTTTTCTGTTATCTTTGAGCTACAATTTACTTTGTATTTTGGTATCACAGTCTTTTTGCCATTTAGCATTCTTGCCTCTCTTCTCTCTCACATAGCTGGGAAAGGCAGTTAGTTTTTTGGTTTATAAAAAAGTTAGAAACAATTGATTCTGCATCCTGGCTTTGTTAAAACATCTCTTGTGCCTTCATCTCAAACAAGTGACAAAATGTCACTTCATCTCAAACAAGTGATTCAAGAGATTCACTTAATCAGAAAACCTAATTCTGAATAATGCCTTAACTTTGGTGAATATTTTATTCATGTATAGACCTGTGTCTACTTCCAGATCTCCACTGGACTTCCTTCTTCCTCATGCAGCCACAGTTTTAGACACAAAGAAGGAATGCATTGTCACTAATTTGGGACAGCCCTCCCTTACTGTCTGCACACGTGTGTACGTACTGCTTAACGTATGTTTGTACATTTCTTGGTAGAGGGGTGGCTTCTGCTTCCAAGCACATTTGCCATGTACATTTTGGTAGAAATTCAAATTGTAATGGTAGTGAAACTTCTCTGGTGTATTTCAATGCCCAAAATTGGACACTGGAAGGTTTAAAGAAGCTCCAGCATAACACAGTACTACCCAGTGAAACCAGAGGAACTGCAAAACAGATGGGCACTCATGCCTTCATATAGAACACCTTTCCTTTGGTACCTTGTCCCTCTCTAAGGGAACATCTGTCAGGATGCTTCATATGCAGACTTGCACCTTTTATGCCAGATGAGTAGAGCTTGGTTGCAGTTGTTGCTCTATGCTACAGATTTAGTGAATATTATAAATGAGGGCACTTGTGAATATTTCAGTTACTTTTCTGTTGACATCAGAGAAGGAACTTCCAGGTTGTTGCATAATAAATAATGGAGACCTGTGATTTATTTACTATTTATACACTTGGTGTTTGTCAGAAGAGTGCAAGTGAAAAGTCCTGTGTCACCATAAAATTTTCCTTACCTCATCATAGTTAATGCATAGCAGCAGTGTAGCTTTTGCTTAAGGACAGTTTGCAAAATTTTAAGTTCTAGTTCTCTGAAACTCTGTAGAGCAGTGCAGGGCTGCCACAGTCAGAACTTAGGGAGTTATATTATCATGCCTCTATTTATGAAACATTGAAGTGCTCTGTTTTAATTCTGATGTAGGGCCTGGAAATGCCTTAAAATTTAAATGGGCTTATATGTGTCCAAGATGAGTTATATGCTTTGATTTTTACATTTTGAGAAGTCCTTTTCTGATGTATGGTAAAAAGTGAAGCATTTTTATTAATACCTAATTTTGTTTAAAAATAAATACGATAAGTTAATTCCAAATAAATGATTCTGTAGTTTCTACTTGTCTGTTGGTAAGGGCAATGTTTGTAAGTTCCCTCTGGAATTTAATCATCATTTTACTGTAATCATAACATGAATGAGAATATTTCTCCTCTTCTTCAAAATTCCCATGCTTTTGAAACTACTTTGTGACAATAATGCAAGGTCACAAGGTAGACCATCAGGTTCTCTTACCTACTGCTTTTAATATTTGATTTATATTTATACATTTTTTTATTTATTGTCAAGAATTGTAACGCTGAAGGAGTGTGGTTGGAGGTTTGGTTTTTTTTTTCCTATGCAATTGTTTGGATTTTCCAACCTAGGTATTTTTTAAAAGATATTCCTTGGGAATATCTTTTTCTTTCCTTTAGAAGCCAAGTTCACACTGACAAATAAACTTGGTTGCTTTTCCCCGATTTTGTATTTTGTCAGTCTCAGGTTAGGTGATTTTGTGATAAGTAACAGCCTTCATCGTAGTAATGCTTCCACTGAGTGTCTTGGGATTAGATCTGAGCTCTTGAATGTTGTTGCTTATTTTTCCTCTTTGAAATTCCTAGTCAAAAGATATTTTGCTGCTTTGGGCTGGTCTGCAGTCTTCAACAGCACAGACAACTAAAAACTGGAAACTACTTCTTTTCAATGCTTGTCAGTATCCCAATTATTATCGTTGTCACAATTACTACATGCTTGTGTTTCTTCTGGATTACATGAAGCTGGATCTTATATTAATCTAAAGCTCCAGTGCATGTTCTGCCAAAGTGTTGACTTCATAAAGTTTTTTTGGTTTGTGTTTTTTTTAATGCAGTTACTTTGAACTACTCCTTTATTTCACAATAGATTTTTAAAGTACATTTAGATTTCCCAGTCTCTTTGCTCAGCCCAGAGCCCAGGCTCCATCACACAGCAGTGGTGGATGGCTGCAGCTGAAATGGGCAGCCCAGGAGCTCACATTTGTCCCCCAAGGTACGTGTGACATTCGGGGAGGCAATCCAGTGTCACCCACTGGGTAAAGAAGGTGGCAGAAAAGAAGGAGCCACCAAAGGTGTACTCACCTGTAACCTCTGGGGAGGTTGGGCTGACCATATCTCCATCTCTCACCATTACCCTCAGAGAAACATGTTTTTTCTCCATCAGATTTTCTCCATTATTTCTAATGTGATTCAGTTGCTGTTGTATTCCATGCTAATTTTTGCTTGTTGTATTCCCTGCATCCCAAACTTTGCATGATATTATACCATAAATGCGTCAGCCTCATAAATCTTAATGAGAAGCAAAACTGACTTGAATTAACCAGGTCTGACTATATCAATATTTTTACAGTATAATTTATGCCTATATGTAAAAAGAGACTTGTAATTCAGAGGATTATCCACTGTTGTATATGGATGTGGGGCGGGGGGATCTTGTCATAACATTTTAATGCCTTTCAAGGCTTTCTGAAATTGACTTTTCCCTTGGTTATACTTAGAGTCAGGAGGATTTTTATATGTATATTTTATTTCTGATTCATCTCCAACCTTTGTAGAAAAGCTCTTCAGACCAATGGAATGAAACTAGGAGAAAGCAGTCAGTTGTTTCTGAAATTAAGGGCCAAATTGTCATGCTACTCTGTCTCCACATGAGGGTCTGTTAAGGCTCCCTTGCCCCCTAAGATTCACATTTAATGGTGGAACTTGCTTCTGTTTCCTCTCTTATTGTGAAGGTTTTGTAGCACAGTCTGGCTAATACTAATCACTTAATCTCTTGTGCCTTGGAGGGTCATGGCTAAACAGTTTTGAGTCTCTTTTCCTGGCTCCCCTCAGCTCCTTGCTCAGGGATTGTGACAAATAAAAAAATCAGCAACCACATAAATTGGTTTTAAGTGAGAGTCACTGTTGTAAAGTATATTGTAAAGTGTAATGCAGCTTTTATATAAGTTGTATACTTATATCAGAACATATATGATATTTGTCAGACAGCAAATGTGACTTACATAAGGCTACGTGTAGCTTTTATTTATTGTGTGTTTTCCAAGAACGTGTAGTTTTTTAGGAAATACTTTCTCACCATAATGTAATCTCTCCAGAACATTTACTAGTATTGTGGAAAAATATAATTAGTGAAAATGCCAAAGGGCTCATCCGCACTCAGAATTTTGTAATCTGAGGTCTACCAAGTCTAGGCTTGGTTACAGCCACTTTACCAAAATCCTATGAAATAGCAAAAAGGAAAACAGAAGTCTCTGTAAAGTCAGCTCCAGGTACTATACAGAGTGCATGCATTAGGTTTACAGAGTGCCAAGAAAAAAATAGTTTAAAGGCTGGAAAAATTAATGTTTTTATAAGAGATTCATCCCACAACTGTTAAATCATAGTGGCTTCTTAAAATGGATTTAAAATTCTTCATGTCTTCAGCAGCATACCAGTTTTTTGTCTTTGTAATTTTCTCTGTGTGATCACTTGAGTTTTAGTAAAACCATGGGAAAGGCAGAAATTTTACTATCTTTAAAAAAAAAAAAAGGTTTCTTTTTCAAACCAGACCTAGGCTGGTTCAGAGGTTTTTATAGCACTGTTTTTTCATAGTTTGCAGTTTTGCACTTTCCAAGCTTATGACACGCTTCTTGAAAAGCCAACTCCCTACTGACATTAAGACTGTATCAGCCATACATTGGACAAAGTCTTGCAAAATCTGCAGACAAACTGCAGATTTTTATATTCAGGTTTCTAATTCCATGTAACCCTTATTTTAAATAAATAAATACAAAGTTTGAAAGTTCCAATTGTCATAAAACAGAATCCTATTGAGAGAGAGAGAGGGATCACTATTTTTTGCATGCTGTTTGAAAAAAAATAATATGCGTGGCTATTACTTGAAAAAACCTTTCTATATAGGTAGTTAGATTCCAATCAGCTGTTTGATCTGAGCTCAGCACAGAAAGCTTCAATACTGTCTCTGAGTCTTTCTCTCCAGAGTAAATAAAAAGAATTTATATGAATAGATTTTTCAGGGCTTGTCTGAAGCTTTGTTGCTTTGGAGGGGCTTTGATAGGATGCAGTAGGCATGGGGCAGTAAGCAGTCATACACATTGGCATAATGAAAACAATGTAAGATTCAGGTTTCTGGTCCCAGAGACTGTTATCCATTTTCCAGCTTCAGTTCACACGGTTATTTCTCCTGCCTTACTTAGTCTTAAATTTCACCGTAAAATAAGCGTGTAAAGCACCACAGAGTTTGACTGAATCATCAGATCAATTAGCCAGAATCACAACTTTTCCAAACTACTACTGAGGGCTTGTAAAATCTTTTTTTTGGACCAGTTCCCTTCTCCCACTTCTATATTAAATAATTAGGATCAATGTGCTTATGCATTATCTTTCTCAACTGATAACATATCAGGTAAGAAACTACTGAAAACATAATCTGTGAATCACTTGATTATTTCAACCCATCTAGAAACTGCAGGACCAAAAATATTCTACATTATCATGCTGCATTTCTAATGACTATTTTGGAAGCTAATGTTGTCCCTTGGTCTACCAAATGCAGCTGCATTTTCTTTTGAATGCCTAGAGTTTTTGAACAGCTGTTTGTCCATTATTGACCTATCCATTTTCTATCCATTATTACCTTACAATATTATAAACCAATTATCTTTTCAATGATTAAGAACTGATGGTATTACTAATTAATATCTTTTTATGAGCTAAAAAACTGCTGTGTTTTGAGTTAATATATAGAATAATTTATAAAACAACTGATCATCTGCCAGTGATATTGGATGGTCATATCAATAAAAGTAAAAATTGCCTCCAATTGAAAAGGCTGCCATTCATAGTGTAATTTTTTTTTTTTATTGTTTGTACTCTCTGTACAGCCCCACTGCTTCTCATAAAGCTTTTATAAATAAAATAGGATCAATTACTCAGTACAAGTGCTCTTATTTTTTATAAGAGAAAGTTAATCTATGAATCTCACAAGCTGGCAACTGTACTCTACAGTATCTTGGCTCTCTAATACTTTAATTAATAAAAACATATTTGTTCATTTTGTCAGAGCAAGTTTATTGGTGTAATGAAATAGTGTTTTACTCTCCAAATCTTCACCTTGATTAATTTGTTAGCATGAAAATGAGGTAGATTTCTTTTATCAAACAAGTTGTTTTAAGATTATTTGAATGTGTGTTTTTCTTCTATTACTACCTTCCATGTAATTTCTTTCCTTGTTTTTAATTTTCATTTAGATGTCTGGAATATTACAGTTGTGAGCTTTTCAAGTTTTTAAAATGAGGTGGTCACATTTTCTCTTTGGTATTTTATCTGAACTTTTTCCTCTCTGTTCACAGACACGCTGAAACATTGCCAAAAGTTGCAGACATTTAGTTGAGTTACTTTTACCCCATACTGACTTTGCTTCAGATAGCTTTAAATGTCAATAAAAGATGAAGCTTTAGAATGTTATTTAGAAATATTCCATTTTGTCTTTTGGAAGATACGTGCTATTTTTCCCTTTCCTTAGAAAAACTCCTTTAACACAGAGCTAAAACAAAAGTAGACTTTCATGTTCAGGTCCTAAAATGTTTCAGGAGTCTTGGTTTATACAGCTGCACCATGACTATACGGATTTTCTAGTACAAGTATATATTAAATTTATTTAAGTTTTAATTCAGATTATTCTTATTCCTCTGCCAGTCATTTTCTCTCTTTCCTGTTTCTTCAATCTGTCTGATGCTTGGAGACCTGTTAAGAAGTTGAAGAACTCTAATTTTTTTTCAAAACCCTAAAGGGAAGTTTGCTTTTGTTCCTCATTTCTGGGAACACCTGTGCACTGGGGAGTTTAATTGGGCTACAGCTGGTGCCATGTATGTTTGGAGCAAGCAAGGCTTTGCAGTCTGACTGGAAATCTTGACATTGTGTGTCATTGCTTGTCTCCTAAGCTATTTAATGTACTTACATAAGTTAGAAGGTGTTCTGATTTTTAGGGGATTGTGTTCTCTGTTGACTGATATAGTTGGTATAGGAACGTCTGGACTACCAATAGTGAGCTTATGGCATGCACCAAACAATTCTGCTGATCACCCACTGAGTTTAACTGCTCTTTGGAGAAGTTAGGAGGTCATCTTACAACCACTCTAAGGGACAATCAGCATCTTAAAAAGGCTGAGGAGAGTTTTATATAGAAGGGAGAAGATCTACATGTTATCTGGCTTTAAATGTGCGATTGAAAGCCAGTTACCTGTCTCATGCCCTAGAGGACTGGAAGCCTGAAGGAAGTCAGCTGAACTATGGACCAAATACTCTGGTCCGAAATAATCTGAAAACAAAATCCATTTAGGGAAAATATGGAAATTCTGCTCCAGAACCAAAATAAAATTGAGTAAGGAATTTAGTAATCAGTTTAGGAATTGATTAAGGAATCATCCACCATGCATACAAGTACTGGTCTTTTTCTTACATGCCTTAGTACCATGGGTTTTTTAGCTATTTTACATACACTTCAAGAAGTTGCAGACAGCGGCCCAACTGAGTTTACCATTTGTCAGGGCTAAACGCTGGGCCAGCCATTAACTGTTTGACAGATGCTCTCTATTAATCCCTCTCTCCTCCCTGATAAAGGAAGGAGAGAGAATAAGGGAGAGAGACTTATGGATTGGAAACTAAACTACACAGCTTTAATGAAACAGTAATGATAAATAGGAAAAATTACTAAATATATACAAATATACAGGAAGATTCCTTCTCTCCCCTTTTCCCCAATAACTCTCACATCACCACCGAGGCTGCAGGGCAGCCCTGGGAATGTCCAGGCTGGACTCCTGGGGTCAGCAGTAGGTAGGAGCTGGAGGCAGGAACACACAGATTCAGGCTGGCACGGATCAGGACCACAGGCAGAGGAATGGATGGAATCCTCCCAGGAATCCTCCTCCCTCACAGGCACAGGTGAAGGAGGGCAAAGAGAAAGGCCAAAGGAAGGGGAAGAAGGGGTTTGACCCTTGTGATCCCTCAAATTTCTATTGAATATGACGTATATGGGATGGAATACTCTGTTTGGTCTATTCTGTTCATTTATCTTGTCTGCTCCTCCCTAAAAGAGGGTTTCAGGTGTGACCTCTTTGCTCCTTTTCTCTTTCCAGAGCACAAAATGTTCCTCAGAACCCAGCACTGTCCTTGGGTCTGCAGACCATTCTCTAGCTGTAGCTATAAACATTGAGTGTTATCAGTCCTAGAAGCAGAGACTGAGAAACTTGCTCTTAATTTCAGCAGTTACAGCTACTTACAAGAGACTTATCTGAAAGCAAAATTACAAGACAGAAAATTAGCTGTATCCTGGCACAACCAAGGCACCAATTTTTATTATTATGATAAAATCAATTGAAAGTGTATGGTACACCCACATGCCCCCTCACAGAGAAGAGAGCATCTCTGGCATGGTGGGTGGTACATGATAAAGCAGTGTGTCTCACTACTGGCTCTGGCCTGCTGAAGAGCAAAGACTTAGATTCTACAGCTGAAGGAATTTCAGCATAAAATTCCTGTGGTGGCCCTGAGCTGCCATAGATGGACTTAGCCATTGGCACTTTCTGAGGACATGCTGCCAAAGGACCACCAGCTGCTTCCTGCAAGAGACCTGCCATCTGGAGCTTAGAGAGCTCCTTTGATAGGCATCTCTGGCAGTGAACAATTTGCCACATGTAGTTTTTCCTCTTTTTTTTTGATTTTCCCTCTCCACTGAAGTTTTGGGGAATTTTACACAGTGAACTTTGTGGAGGGATGTTAAGAAATTTCTTTCAGGGTTGACAGTGGGGGATGTTATCTGATTAATTGTTTGGGATTTAGCCTTAAATATCAAAAGTTCAAAGTTAGAAATTGAGGCAGACAACTGAAGACCATGTCAGAGACTAGCAGCCAGAAAACGTGTGAGCATACACAGTTTGATACAACGGATGTGAACTGATTGTGTTCCAGATAGGAAGCTGTTAAGAAGGACTTTTTTTTTTTTTTTTTTTTTTTTTTTTTTTTTTTTCTTTTGCTATGTGTTTAAACGACTTAAGAACTTGAAATTTGATTAAATCCTCTGTTGTGCTGGAAGTGCCAAATGAAGATATGAACTCTGGAGTGATTTAAACAGATTTGACGTCAGATTGGTTTGATGGATTTCCAGTTCTATGCAGAGAATATAGAACAATAACATGGGGTAAGGACGTAAAAGAGGGACATGTACTCAGGAGCAAGAAGTAGATAAATACTGAGCAGGATGTCAATCAGGAAATAGGAGCAGATGCAATTGTAAAATTCCTGTGTTTGGGAGCAAAGACTAATAAAGCTCTGTTCTCCTTGTGAAGCTAAATGCTGGGTGGAAAAAAAAAAAAGAATTTTACAGATTGTTGGTGGATCCATTTCATCCTAGCAGAGCAGACCAATGTTTGTAGTGTTACACAGGCTGCAAAGATATTACAGAAAAGCAAGAAGGAAAGCACGATGCTTCTTCATTAATTCTCACGTGACCTTTTCCTAGTTTATTTCTAGCTTAGTTTATTCTGAAAGGGCTCCTGGAGCCTAGCAGGGGCCATATGGTTCCACCTAGCTGTGTGGGTAGGAGTTAGGTCACTCACACCTTTCTGCAGAAGCAGAATTGTCTCCCTGGGTGTTTCTGCTCCAGTTCTCTTGCTGTAATGCACTTTCATAAGGCCGCACAGTCCTGAAACATCCTCTTGAGCAGCTGGCAAATGTCTAGGAAGAGATGGTTCTTTTAAAAGTGATCCTGGGCTTAGCAGTGAGGGGTAGAAAGAAAGAGGGCAGAGCATTTCAGTGGCTGCAGTGGTGAATCAGCTGTCCATTATTATATTGCCCCGGATTTAGTTTATGAATTTGCATTGCATTTTTGTATCTGTGTATCCTCTTGGCCCTCAAACTGAAAGTTATTCAGATAAAGCTGTCTCCTTACCATGATTTACACCAGTCTTGTGGCAGTAGGACTCTGCTCTTGCTTGAGATGTGTATATGCTGCTTTCAGTTACAGAATCTTTCTGTAAAATCCAGCAGTTTGTTTTCACAATGGTATCAAGGAGTTGATAAGACTTGTGCTGAAGGAATAACACTGAATTAAATTAAAAGCCCTATTTTATGAGACTTTCATTTCACACATAGCTCTCATTCTTTGTAGTATGGCAAAATAATAAATAATTACTGCAGTTAATTAAAAGTAGAAGTACAATTGCATTATTCCATTCTCTGGAAATGCTATTTATTTTGTCCAAGCTTCAAAACAAGCAAGATAATTTCTTTTACATAAAGGTGTACATAAGTTATGAGGAAATGAGGGAAGAATTCATCACAACCTTGTTTTCTTCTTTGAAAGCTTCAAACTATAAACTTTTGTACTGTTTGGTGATATGGGGGCTTAACATAGAGAAAGAGCAAGAAGATATTTACAGATGATAAGTCACTAAAGAAATTACTTTTGTCACATCAGGCAAGCTGTGCCGTGCTGAAATACAGGTGATTGTTTGAGAAGTGTTTTTATGAAGTTAGGAAATAGTATGTGTCTGAAAAAAATCTTTCTACCATGTGATGTTAAATGTGAAGTATGAGAAATATCACCCCAGAAGTATTGCCCCTGAATCTCATCAGGGGTCCAGATCCATCTGGATCTGCCTATGCCAAAACAGGGATCAAAAGCTGCTTCTGCTCCAAGCCACCTTTGCTGAAGCAATATTCTTGCTGCAGTGTCCGAATTCAACCTTTTATTCCTCTGACTGTGGTTGCTGCTGATTTAAGAGCTTGCCAACTCTTGTTGGAAGAGTTAGTAACGCCAGAGCAGGAGCAGTGGATAAAAATGCATGCCTGGACTGCCATGCCCCCTCCAGCAGTTATTTGTGCTCCCATGGGGAGCCACAGAACCCAGGGCACACATTTGTGTTCCTGCTGCCTCTGCCAGAGGTGCCCTCACTTTTGGCAGCAGCAGGGTCAGTGTACCCGGGGGAGAGGCATTTTAGTGGCATTTTGATGTGATCTGCAAGGGATGAAATTCCCGTGCCTTCCTTTCTTGGTCTTGTTAAAAGCAGCAGAGATTCGCTTACTTGTATATGGTGTTCTGAAGGAATCACAAAGAAAAGCAAAGGTAGAAATCTACGTGGTCTCTTATGAGAAGTCTGGAGGGTGGTAGAGCTTTTTTGGGAGCTATGGCTTTCTGATTGCCCAGGGTCTTATACCCTACCCTAGCCATTAGGTCTTGGCCATTATTAGAGGCAAGATTATGGGTTGACACATTTTTGGGTATTTTTTTCTGTGTTCCGTTCATAAAGGGCAGTCAGGAATCAGTCTGTATAATGGAAGCAAGCCACGAGGGTAATTAAAGGAGGAGCACAAGATTGGAATTTGCTGAGGTATCAAGTGCAAACAGAAGTGGTCACACCTTTTTTATTTTTTTTCTTTTCCCCAGATGATACTGCAAGTGGTCCTTCAGAAGAGATAGGAATAGGTTGGATATAAAATGTTAGTGTTAGGCCTGAAGCAGGTGAAGTCACAGTACCAGAAACTGAAAGCTAGTTGAAGTGTTACTGTTTCTGGATCTGTCAAAAAATAACAAACAGTAGAAATGAGTCTTTCCAAGCTGAAACATAAATAACTTTGGACAAATCTTAATTCAGGAAAAAACGGAACAAAACAAAACAAAAGTTTGCATCTCCTTGTTTAAAAACAGCTTTCTATTTGCAGTGCTAGAAAGTTTTGCAGTCACTTGACTTTACCAGCAGAGTGTCTCAGATTTATTAATTGAGTGGCTCTCACCATAAAATTGTTCTGGTTACAGATGTGGGCATACAGAAAAAAAATCATGCTTTTAAAATCTGAATGGCTGAAAAATAAGGAATGAATTAATTTTTAGCTAAAAGATGATTTCTGACCAAAAATGATTTGTCTTGGAAATTTATTGCATAAGTGGAATTAGTAATGTAAACTGACCTTAAAAGTAGCAACTTGCTTTTAGGACCTGTTATTATGTATTTATATATAAGTGGTTTGCTATGTGCAGTTCACAAATATTCATTTCTTATGCTTAGTTCATGCTAAAAACAACTGTAACTAATTGATAAAAAAGACTTCTTTATCATTTTTTTTTCTCAGATTCTCTTTTAGCTGATACAGTAAGTGTAGTGTTCAAGATGTTATGCTAGGTAAAATAAACCCCCATTATAAACCCCCATTTGTGCTATGCATCTCTTGTAAATAACTTGCTAGTGTCCTTTTCCCTCAGAACTACTAATAAAAAGATTCTATGATGGTCTTATAAGATGGGCTTTGGAACATCTGTTTTCTTTTATGTGTACATCTCACACCTACTGTTGCAAAATAGGCATTCTTCACTGTTTTATTTGTTGATACTTAAGGGTTCAATGAATAATTCAGCCCCTTTACCCTTCTTGCTTTGCTGCACACCTATTGAGCTCTCAAAGCAGAGTCATAGCAATCAATTCTGACTTTCTTTACAGCTCCAATTTCATGCTTGGCCTTTCCTAAGATACATACAAACAAAAATAAATAACTAAAAGGAAGAAAATATCTATACAAATCGTTTTGGGAAACCTTGTGTGCGTGTAATAAGCCCTTCCCATCCCTTCTAAATTCAAATGGATTTTTAAAAGCAGTCTACATTTTTTTTTTTTTGAAGAGGCAAACCCATCATTACAACCACATCTACCAATGTGTGGTTGAGAATTCATAAAAATATAATGACTTTGCAGAGCACTCTGCTTGCTACCTTTAAAGATCATGAGCATGTCACTGTGTAAAAACCTAAATAAAGCATATATTACTGTGAGGGATGGAACCATTCAGTCCTGCATTTAGGAGATTGAGTTTCTTCATGGGTATATTTAGGGTGGCTGCAGGAAGATAGATTGTTAACATGTCACTTTTTCATTGCAACAAAGTATGAACAGACTTATTTTTAACTCTGAACAGTCTCTGCAACTTGCTAATTCACACAATCTTTACTTCACCAATAGCTAATTATGTGTTGAAGGATAGGTGGGGGAAACAATGTTTTTTAACTTTCTGCACAGAGGAGTTGTGCGGGAAAGTCCACGTGGAAAAGTGAGGACTTTTTTTAGGAAGCATAATATGAAAAGCAGTTCACTCCTTGGTGTAGTCAGGATAGTCATATCAAGTCCTAAAACAGAAGAAAAGAGGTAGAGAATTTCTCTTTGAAGAAAGAAGGCAGGGATTTTACCCTCAGTAAATTTGCAGATGACACCAAACTAGGTGGCTGTGTGGATCTGCTGGAGGGTAAGGAAGCCTGTCAGCAGGACCTGGACAGGTTGGACCAATGGGCCAAGGTTAACTGTATGAGGTTTAACAAGGCCAAATGCCAGGTCTTACACCTGGGTCATAACAACCCCATGGTAAGATACAGACTTGAGGATGTGTGGTTAGAAAGCAGCAAGTTGGAAAGGGACCTGGGGGTATTGATTGACAGTCAACTAAATATAAACCAGCAGTGTGCACAGGTGGCCAAGAAGGCCAATGGCAACCTGGCTTGTGTTAGGAACTCAGTGGCCAGCAGGAACAGGGAGGTGATCATCCCTCTGTACTCAGCTCTGGTGAGGCTGCATCCTGAGTGCTGTGTTTGGTTCAGTCACCTCACTGTAGGAGGGACAGAGAAGTGCTGGAGAGTGTCCAGAGAAGGGCAACGAAGATTATTGAAGGCCTGGAGCACAAGTCCTGTGAGGAGCAGCTGAGGGAGCTGGGGGTGTTTGGTCTGGAGAAGAGGAGGTCAGAGGAGACCTCATGGTCCTCTTCAGCTACCTCAAGGGAGTTGGAGCAAGGAGGGAAACAGCCTCTGCTCCTTAGTGACTGTGAAAGGATCAGAGGAAATGGATGGAAGCTGCACCAGGGGAGGTTTAGGCTGGATGTGAGGAAATATTTTTTCACTTAGAGAGTTGTCAGGCATTGGAATGGCTTGACCAGGGCAGTGTGGAGTCACCATCCCTGGAGGAATTTAAAAGACATTTGGACCTGGTCCTTAAGGACATGGTTTAGTAGTTGACTGTGGTGTTAGTAAAAGGTTGGACCAGATGATCTTGGAGGTCTCTTCCAACCTAAACATTCTGTGATTCCTCCTTGAATGCCAGAAGCATTTGGGAACCTAGGTACACTTGCAGTCAGTGGGATTTAGGGATCTAGATTCCATTTTGAGCCCAGGTTTAGTTCTTGTAGACAGGTGGATGATAGGATTAACCACAACCATTTGAAACAGTTGCACATGGATAGAGGACAGAACACTGATTGTCCTCAGTGAATAATAGAAAGTGTTTATCATTATGCTACTTAACCTTACATTCATTATGAGTGCTTATTAAGAGTGATTGCCTGCAATGATCAAATAAAAATAACAATAAAAAAAGAAATATACTCCTGTACTGGAAGAGATTAAATAAAAACATATTTCCTGTGGGCTTCCTTGCTACTAACTTTATTTCAGAGGAACAATCATTTAGACGCTTCTGAAGCTGAAAAATCTGTAGTCATTTAAAATAAAATTTCTGCTTTCTCTCAAGTCACCAAACTTGTCAGACAAACATTTTACAGTTGGAACTGTAACAGTTGTAACCCTTTCAAAGGTCCTGTTTGTCTGTGAAAATGAATGATCGAAAATACAATAAAGCACTGAAAGTATAACCTAAAATAATTTTTTTTTCCTCTGTGATGAAATGAAAGGGATTTGATTCTCTCCAAAATACAAAACCTCTGGCTAGATGAACTGCCCATAACATCTGCAGCTTTGTATGAAGTGGGGTTTTTTTCTGAGTACCAGTACAAGAACTTGGCTGATAGCTTATTTGCTAGACCTCAAGGTGTTTTAAATGTAAGCTTTTGTTTGTCCTCTTCCACATGAAAAAAAAAAATGTTGTTGAAAAAAGTTGCTAGGAAAAAATCTTTTGTAAAACACAATTACAATTTAAATACCAGCAGTGCAACTCCTCCCATTGCACCCCAAGAGATGTAAATTTTTGGGGTTTTCCTAAATGGAAAGAATCAGGCAGGATTAGATAAAATGTGAAGCTTATTTATTTAGACTATTATTTCACAAGGTTTAAGTGCTCTTATTTAGGAAGTAACTGCATTTAGTATTCCTGATAATGACTGAATGGTTACCTTTGTCAGTTGTTATTTTCAGTGAGATCTTCATTGGACAGCAGTGTCTCTACTGTATATTATAGATAATACTTAGATTAAAAAATCAAGATTACATACAAAAAATAAATACATGGTACTACAAGGTGGTCATGTAAGCACTTGTAAAAATTTAAATTTTTGCTCAGATGATTTATACTAAAAACGGCAAGAGCTGTGCTCTCATTTCTTTTTTTCTTTTTTTACCAAACTCTTAATATCATTGGTTAAATAGTATTTATTATTTAAGTTTGCTTGCTGCTTGTCTTAGTAAGGTACTCATCTGTGGATGGCAATGCTGAGATATTAGTCCTCTAGAGCTTTCCAACATTGAAAAGGTATTCTAGACAATGTTGAAAAAATTTTTAAATCTTCTGATTTAAAAATTTCTGCTATGGTATAGTTACTGTTGGCCTGACATACTAACATACTTTTTTAAGAGAGTATTTTAGTGGAAAGTGATTTTATACATCATTCACATTACCCAATTATATTCTGTGGTTCATACCTCACTAAACATACAAGTTGTTGGGACAGCAGTTCCAAGTAATAGCGGATAGAAGTCACTATTTTTATAGCTTTAATTGGTTAATTTACTTTCATTCTTTATTCCTCCAGAGTTTGAGGAAATAAAAGGAACTATGCTGACATAGTAATAAAAGGAAATTGTCAAGATTTTTTGCGCTGGCTGTTACTGCTTCTTTTGTGTGACTTGTCTTTTTAGCCATTTTTTGTCTTATGAAGCATAATGCAAGATCTGTTCAAAGAGTTGTTTAAAATCACTGCTCTGAAAATAATACTAGCTTTTCAGGGGACATTATCATAATGATTTCTTCACTTCTCATGATTTGTGTCATGTTATTGACCTTAATGCTCATCCTGTGGGTGTATCAGTGGGAAAGGTGCTTGCAATAAAAAAGGCAAATGTACAGATGTGGCAACAGCCAGAAGTGAGTCTCTCAGATTGCTGTGGCCAGTACATATGATTTTTTTTTTTTTTTTTTTAATGCTTACCATTTCCATATAGAAATAGAGTTATTTAAATTACATTACTTTTGCATAGCCCTTCTGAATTTGTTGATTCTTTTGATTACAGGAGGGGAAGTCTCTGGCACCAACAGCTCAAATTCAGGTAGCTGTACCCTGATTTTCTTTGGTAGCTTTCATGTAGTCAAAGATAGTAGCAAGGATTGTGTTTAAACTCAATAAAAGGGTCTTAAAATTTAGTACCCAGTTCCTACTCTTGGTTGTAGAACCCTTAGTGATGTTTGATATCTGTTCCTGTTGGACCAAGTCCTGACACCTTTCATCAGATGTTATAAAGGATTTCACTCAACACTAGCCAGATATGCAGATTTGATCCTTGGTGTGTGTATCAATTCTGTGATAGCATCAGCCCATAATCTGCACACCAATACATACTTTTCAGTATCTTTCCTTTTACAAGATGATGTTTAATACAACACAACACACAAATAAATGATGTAATGACGGAGTACTACTTAGCTGCTGTACTCTATGAGAGAGATATCTCATTAATTTATCATACTCATATCTTTTATCCCACTCACAAACTGCTCACTTGTTACAGTAAGTCATTGAATAAGCCTAAAATTTATTGTATCTATTTTCCTGTAGGAACCATGCAAGTGGAAAGACAAAGTGATTTACTAGAATTCTCATGAGTTCTTGAAAGTTTGCTGTGGATTCTGTAAAAGGTGCTTTACTGACTCAGTTGAGGCCATTACTTAAGAATGAAATTCATGAAGGATTGGTTGAGGGCCAAAAAGAAAGCATTGTAAAGGGCAACAAAAGTAACTGTTTCTTAGCTAATACACACTTTCAAATATCTGAGGCTATTTAGGCTTGTCACTGTAGTCAGCTTAGTTACAAATGAAACTTTTACCATGATTTGGTAATCCATTCTGTCCGTAGAAAGTAATTTTGAAACATCCCATTTTGTGTCATTTGCTTAAGAAATACTGTTTGTCTCACAGGACCCAGTGTAGCATAAGACATTCTACAGTAAGTACCTTTTTGTAACTACTTCTGCCAGATCTGTTATTTATTGTGGCCATCTACTGCAGCAACAGAAAGATATTATGAGGAAAAGACTCTCTCAAGATGTTGATCTGTCCATGAACAGTCCATGTAAGACAACCTAGGCATCTCAAATCAGAAAATACCTTTTTGTCTTCTCATAGCTGACAATTTTAATTTAAGTGATTTCAGTGCGTGTGATGATTAGCACCTTGGGTTGATGATGAAAAATGTAATGTAAAGGTTAGCTTTTGCATAGGATTTTGATGATAGCTTTGACCAAGACAGATTATTCAGATAAGTGAAAATTTATTAATTAGGAAGATTCAGTTGACAGATGCAATGGGATTTTTTTAAAATTGGGGATCAGTTATTTTTCTTACTATTTCTTATATGTTACAATATGTACTGAGTCTAATGATGAATAATCAAGGTCATATTTATTCAGCATTTACCTAAATCATCTGCTAAGATCACTGTGATTTCTAACCACATTTTAAGACAACGGTGGCTCTACTCCATCGTATATGTATAGTTTGGGGTGGAAATGGGATTTGTGTCCACGAATGGATTAACTGATCCTCACTATTTTTTTTATTTTCACAAGTCAATTTAAACCATTGGAAAATATGGAGTACATCATTTGGAAGAGGCAAAAGACAATTAAAATTGCAGCTAGGAAAGGGGACGCATGCTTAGTAGCATCTTAATATAAATCCTTCTGTCATAGCATGTTACAGCTTCAAAGCAGGAAGAGATATTTACTTGCAACTGCATCAGTTGTCAAGGCTTATCATTTATGATGGAAACATTTCACATACTGTTAAAGCTAAAGGCAATACTGTTGAAGTGAGTGTCAGAGATATGAAAGGCTACTTACATGAGAGGCAAATGTCGATGTATTTCACTGTCTGCCACCTAAGTTACATATTATATCCTTATTTCCTTCTAGAAAAGTTATGTGTATTTGGAATAATTCATGTTCCATGCTGGGGTCTCTGTACTAGAAGAAAGAGATTTATTTATCTTTTTTTGTTTGTTCGTTTTCCACATTATGATTAACCTGGTTTCTTATTGCAAAGAGCAACTGGCTCAATTTCTGATTTTCCAAGCAATATTGAACTCTACTACTATTCCACTCTTGAGGAGAACTCACTATAGTGGGTCACTGAAATGCATAAGAAAAAGTGAAGTTTTGTAAGCTGTGTCATCTGACACCTCATGGAACTTTGCTGTAGCCTGTATTTATTTCATTTAGTTTTGGATGCATTGCTCACCAGGCTTCTTTGCAAACTTAGCCCTTAGAAAGGGTTTTCAAAATGAATTAGGTTAAAATAATAAGTTAATAAGTTAAGGTAAAATTCATGGGCAGAAGAAGACATATGAAGAGGGAAAATTAAGGGAAAATATAAGCTTTGAGGCACATAAGTAACATTGAAAATACTCCTTTATTTAGGATCAAAGGTTACACTGGTATGGTAGTTCTGCTCTTGGGTTTCTTCTGCTGTCTTGATGCTTTAAACTGTTCAGGCAAATCCTGGATATCTCCACTGGTTCTTGTTTCTTCTCAGTATACAAAGAGAATGGAATGAGTAATTTTTCATGAAGTTTAAAATATTTTAGATTATTATACCTTTATTTGTGTTGCATAATATCTTGCTTTAGAATAATCCTAGTAAATTCAATGGAAATGAATGTAAGAAATAATCTCTATTGTAACTGCAGCAAGGATTTCTGATCGGACTGTGATACAGGACTGTGGCAGTGCTACACACTGTGGAAGCACTGAAAAGTTTTTCAGCCTTAGGAATCAGTATAAGAAATGGCATTTGATTGCCTAGTTCTCCATAGCTTTCCAAACTGGACTGTTAACATCCAAACTCACACACAAAATATTCATTTTTATTTCTGTTTTATATTAAGAGAACAACGTCCTTGATTCCTTTGATTTCAGATAAGTGCATTTTCTACACTGTGAATTCCAAGAGCGTACGGGAGATTCCCAAAGTGTGTGCAGCAAGCCTGGCGCTCTCCCCTTGGGTTCACCTGATTTTTTCATTCACCTGTCACATTTCCTCAGTTCCCAAGCTCATGGGCTGTTTTTGAAACACAGTGGTTCCACTCATGCATGGAGACAGCTACAGCACCAGTCAGTATTCAAAAATGAAGGTATTTCTTCATGGGATGTGTTTGCACACTCCTCTGGAGCAGCTCTAATTCAAATCTTGTGAATTTGAAACTGAAGCTGGACTACTGAATTGCAAGTCCAAACATAGCTAAGCAAAACATGTCTCCATACTCATTAGCAGAAAATTACGCCATCTCATTAAAAACAAAAATAATATACTTCAGCTGAAAACCAAAGTCACATAATGTTTCTGGAAAAAAATCTTATTTTCAGTCCTCTAATAGAAATACTTTTTAAAAAAATAACACAAAAACCAAAACAAAACCTAGCCTTCCTTTAAAAAAAACTTTCAATATATTAATTAATCCTCATTCTTATTCCTTCATTCTTACTGACAGCATCTTGAGAGACTCAATCTCTTTCTCTTTTTTCCCCTACTTTAAAAGCAGAGTAGTAAGATTTAATTGTATCAAAGTATTGTGTGAAATCTGAAAACAACTGAAAGGAAAGAACGATAAAAGCAGTAAACAATATAACTCGTTTTTAAATGTCTTCATAAAGTAAAAAAAAACCCTAACTTTCAAACTAACAAATTAAATTGCTTAATTTTCTTTTTTTTCTGAATTCATAGGCTCAGCTAAAGCTTGTATCAAAGAAAGCAATGTGGGAATGACACTGAAATAAAAAAAATTTTTTTTTTTTTTTTTTTTTTAAAGTCCTTTTCTAATCCAGGAGCATGAGTGGAGTGAATGGATAGAAGTGGAAATTACTAAGTGCCTTCCAATGGCACAGGCTGTAGCTGTGCCATGGCATTGGCTGTGTTATTGTAAACAATAAGGTAGCCTGACTCAAGCTGTTGTAGTTCTGCTAATTGTTTCATTCATGGCTTAATGGTGCTAGAAAGAAGCAGTCCATTTCTTAGTAAAATACATGTGACACTTAAGCTGCATTATGTTCAGCACTGAACCAGGAGCTCTATGTAGCAATTGTTTGAAGCAATGCTAACCTTTGAGATTCCCTGAGGAAAAGGAAGTGTTATTCTCTTGGTTTAAAATGTATTACAACTGTTCACATGCTAAGCAATATATGCATTAGAGAGATTGCTGTAGGCTCACAGGAAAGTTGCATCTCTTATGCAGTAATACTCCCAAGTACTTCTCTGAGCATATCTGGGCATTTTGTCCTTCTTACAGAACTTGCTGTTGTCAGCTCCCTGGGCTTGACTTAACGGGAAGAAGGAATTTTAAAGGTGACATTTCCTAAGAAGGAGTTATTTTTCATATGTCATTAAAAAAATAATTCAGCAACAACACAAACATAACTGCATTATATCAGAAAACAGGACAGCAAATGAGTGTATTTGGTATTGAACATGCTGCCTTGGAAGAGGAAAGTGCCATCCCCAAAGTCTCAACTACAGAACAGGTCCCACTGTCTCTGGTAGTCCCTAAACCTATAGTGAAAGACTCAAAGCAGAACCCTTACCATGCCCCTAGGTGGGAGAATGTTGCCAATGTCCCAGGCCTCTGCAGCACTGCTGTCTGTAATAAGTAAAACTACTTTATGTAACCTTATGGAGTGCACCAAAGCCCCAGTGATGTTCCTGACCTGATGGGATCCAAGGAGTCCCTGCTGTCTCCAAACCTAGCAATTGGTTTGATTCTTCAGTGTGAGAGTGGATACAAAACACCTTGGAAATATTAATACCACTAGCTCACACCAGTTGACCTCATTTTACATCCTATTTGCATTTGTAGCAGTTACAAATATTGTGGGTAAGCTATGCATCAAAAAGGGAACAGCTATTCTTTCCCAGTGTTGCCAAGTTTCCCTGTACAGAAATAAAGATGCCTAAGAATCACACAGCCCAAGTTTGGTACAGACTTTGACTGTCCTTCCCATAGGTTTTCTCAAGTTCCAACTTAAACTAATTAATTTTTCTGCCCTGCTGCACTTTTTTCAGGACAGTTCCAAAACTCCTTTATCCTGTTTTCTAATCTAAACATATTGCAAGACTAACTGGATTTAATACATTGAAAATCAGACTGTGTCAAGCCACAGTGCATCACAGTATTTGCCCACTTGTACACTGCCATGTTACTTGCAATTATCAGAGATCATACTCTAAGAAGGAATCTGTATTAGATGGTAATATATATACCAGCTTTATTATAAGTAACATGGAGAATGCTAATAGTTGTGCAACCTCTTTAATTCACATGTGAGGTATCCTGGTACATTATCAGCACATATAATGCAACAGAAATGTCCCTGATTTTGCAGCTTGTGAGATTTTCTGTGCAGGCTCATAGCATTTTTAATTTTATTCTTTTTAAGTTGATGGCAGTGTTTATTTTGGGTGTGCACCAGCAAACTTGTGAAATCTTTTCCCATGAGAAGAGAGCTGAGGACCAGTTCTTAAGGTGCAAGTTCTCACTGGGTCCCATAGAGTGTTTTCAAGATGGGGATTGTTGTTGATACTGGCTCACCTTGGCTTGTGTAGCATTTTTCACCATGTGTGTGGTTTTGACAGTCATTTTGAAGGGTGAGAAATGGCTCCATATTTGCATTTTTAACATTCATTATGGAGAAGCTAGAAGCCTGTGGTTTTCAATTGCTTTTCTAACAGTGGTCAGATGATGAAGACAATCTGTTTAACAAACTGGCATATAAGATAGCTTTCTCCGTATGTCACACATTTGCCATTCCATCTGCTAGGTAATAAAGCCAGCAAAAAAACCCAGCCTGACCAGCCCCTTACGTGATCTTATTGTTGTCTTCCAGACAACACCAGAAAAAGTGACAAACTCATTTAAACTTTAACACATTTTATTTCATACAATGCTTCCTGTTGTTCTTGATCCTACATACTGTAAAGCCAGTAGGTGTGAATCAAGTATTTGAGGTAAGCATTAAGTTTTACACTTGGTCTTTAAAGAAGGACACATATAAGTTTATGAGAATATGATGCAATTTACTAATGACTTGTAGCATGTACAGTTACATAGTGCTCTTTCTTTTTTAAGGTCAATTAGTGCTAGTGAAGAGGAGTTAGATTCAGAATATTAGAAGAGAGTGACTGTGTTACCAGCAATAGCAATAACGGGGACAGACAAACGGAAGTTTGTCTGTGTGATTGAACAAAATATAGAAAAGTAGAATGAGAAATTAAGCAAAACACCAGTTAGTCAAAGCACATTTTTAATAGGCATTTTGCATCTAATGGAAGGTGGAAGATCTTGACAAGAATTGATTTAAATGTCTTTTTCTAACTAAAGAAAATATCTACTTTAATAGGCTGTTGTAAAATTGGCATTTCATGTTGGGATGTTTCAGAAATTCCTTGATACAAGGTTCAGCCATTTTTCTAAGACTAAATGTATTATTCTTGATTGCCAAGTGCTGCTAAGGTTACACTGAAAAATAGTCAAAACTGGGTTCGACATACTGTTTGACAGTGCATTTAAGTGTTTTGTATGCAGTATTCACCTGACATTAAAGTAAAAAAACAGTAAAAAATTTGTCATAGCTAAGGCTTCTAGTAAAGATGACTTTTAACTCTGGAGATAGGTAAAAAGATCTTAGCCAGGTGTTCTCAATTTCTTTACTATAGCCTAGCTACAAAATTGTGTAAGCACAACCATTAAATTAAGGTTTATTTTGTAGTATTTTTCAAGAAAAATACTTTTGGAGGGCGTCCTGGAGACTTGAGCTTTAAAGACAATTCTTTACGTCAGGCTGAAGTTTGCTAGAAAATCTCTACCATTTTGGAGAGATATTTGAGGAGTTAGAGATGACAATAGCAAAACATTATGATTTATTAGATGTTTGACTACAAGGTATTCTTAAGTAAAAAAATGGTATCACAAGCTGCAGAATTATTATTTTCATCCTTAATGTATATGATCTGTTCTTAAGATTTTAGTTTTATGGTGTGAAGGGTGCATACAAGCACAAACTAGACTTGCTTTGGAGTTTTTCTCTTAGCTCTTGCAGAAAACTTCAAGTAGTACATAGAAAATTGTGCATCATGCAGTTCATCTGACGTGGCTGAAGCTCTTTCATTATTGACTCACAAGCAGATGGGTGCTGAGAAGCCCTTGGTGGCTGCATTGTCCTTTGGAATGGCATCCACGCTGTGTTGCTAATATGCCCTGATCTGATGTTAGAAATATGGATACACAGCAGAGAATTTCACTCTTCTGCTTGGTAAAGCTTTTTTCTTTTTCTGTAGACATGAGGGAGGACAGTCTGTTCACAGCGCCTTAAGAGGATGCTGTTTCTCCAGCTGAACTTTTTTTTCCCCTTTTCTTTAATACGAGAATAAATGCATTAAATCTGAAGCTAAATTTTATCACTTGATAAGTTGTGCACATTCGTGCAACGTACTTTTGTCACTCAGTGCCATGAAGACCGTGTAAGAGCTTCAAGATAAAAAAGGTTCTGTCAGATGATGAAGAATTGTGATTTCCTTTTGTTGAAGGAAATGAAATTCACGTGGCTGCATCCTTACACTGATATGCTGCTACTGAACTTCAGCTTTTCTTTGCCATGTTGTTTCCAGTTTTGTTAGCTCTTGCAGAAGTCTTCAAGTAGTAAAAGCTTCTCTTCTGTCCCTGGCTGAAGTACTTGAAACCTAACTCTTATGATACACTGCAAACAACAGAAGGATGACTTTTTTTTTTTTCCAGTAGAGCAGGTGTTGCACAAAGAGAATTGTAAATATGGATGGATACTGCTGTGATGAGAGCATTATAGAAATACATCTATCACAGTGAGGGCTACTCTTGCAGGGAAAACTGAAATATGTTGTGTACAGCCTGGTAAAAAGGAGAGTTAAGCTTTTGATTGTTATTTTCTTTTTTTAACTCAAAGTCTTTCGTACTCAGGGTTAAAATGTAAATTAAGACTTAACAGCAATTGAGGACACTTTTTAATCTACATGTTTCATTACTTATGACTGGTTCCTGATTCAGAGAGGTCCCCTTCTAGACAAAGATGCTTGTTATAATTTCTCTCTTACTCTTCATTATACCTTATGTCCTCAAATACAGCTGCATCCCTTTTATTTTCTTTTGTTTATATCTGGTCTTTGATAGTAGGATTAAATCTTGATCCTAAGCAAGCATCAAGAGAGATGGGATGGGAAAAAAAAGAAGAAAAAAAAAGGGAAAAAAAAAAAAAAGGGGGGGAAAAAAGAAAAAAAAAAAGAAGGGAAAAAAAGAAAAAGATGCATGTCAAAGAAGAGAAATGGAGAAATGCTGTCTGGTGTTCATCCAAATCCTCTTTAAGGATTAGAAATTACCTATGTTTAAGAAACTGTCCCAGATGAACTCAGATCTCTCTGGTTATGTAGTGTATCCAGCTCTAGTTTCTGCACTTAGTCTCACTGGCACACTGTGCTAACCTTGGTGTAGTGCAAAAGAGCAAAGCTTTTGACTGCTGTATGTTTTGATATAACAACAGCAAGCTGTGTTTGCTGGCAACTATGAGAATCTTTCCTGAGGTCCTATAAAGGTCCACGACTCTGTGGTACCATCAGAGAAACTCAAAGCAAGGCACATTGGTCAGAATGGAAGTGGTTGCCTTGCTCCAACACTCCTGGTTACAGGCAAATTAAATTTTATAGTCAAAGTTCTCTAAAAGCTATAGGGTTTTTTGTGCAAGGCGTAATTGAAGAGAAGTCACTTAAATATCTGGGTTGCCTCATTTTCATGCTGGAATGGATTTATTAGCTCCAAGCTGTCATAATTTTGATTCATTACATTGTAGAATCGTTTGAAGATTTCATGCATAGCGTAATCTCGGGTCAGAAGCGATAGAGGGTTGCCAATAGGGACAGATTCAAGCATTTGATATAGTTTACTTAAATTTAGACAAATTCTGAAGTGGAATATGACAAGCATGATGCCGTAGAGTAAGACTGCTCTGCATGTGGAAATGTGTATATTGTATTTTTCTACATTGCTATGTTCCTCAATCCTTAACACTAGGTTCCTCCAGGTTATGAAGGTATTGAGAAGGTTGAAGTTATGTAGTCCTGGTGGGATGTGTTGCCTCATGTTTCCCTGGGGAATATTATGATATGTAGGGTACAAATACACTGGTGTCTCCATGTGAACAGGTCTTTCTCAGCATAAAGCTAAGTGGTAGACTCTTCTAGCAGTGGTTATTATCTAGTGATTGTATTATCTAGAGTGTTATGTTATCAGTGATTATATTATCTTCAGCATTACCCCAGAGTAGAGAATTTTAATTCCTTCCCAGCAGATTCCTAAGTTACTGAACTATTTTAAAGGAGCATATGTTAGCACTTTCGTATTCCTCATTAAAAATAAATAAATAGCAGATTTTCTGAAAATCATTTTGAGCTTTTGGGAATAGGAAATCGGGAACAGAAGAGCCCAGTGTGTGTCACAATGAGTTCTGTTTAAGCTGTTTGTAGAAACAAGTTTGATAAATAATATTCTGCTATAGACAAAAGTTTCTATGGGATAGGTTTGTGGTTTAGGACTTGAATTATCACATGGAAATGAACTACGCAATTGCTCACTCGTTTACAAAATAGGGATTGGATTTCGTAACTTTTCTGTATTTTTCCTTACTCTGAAATTTTATTTTAAACTTCATGTTTCTGTATATATTTTGTTCATGCACGCTTGTTGTTTTGTCCAGTACACCTCTGTAGTGATATCCCTTTTTATTCTGTAAAAACACATCCTTACAGTTACTGCAGAAATTGTTTCAATAGTCAATTGAAGAAAGAAAAAGTGCTTATGTGGCTATGAACACTTGGGAAAGTAAGGCCAGCACTTCAGTCCCTCTTTCAGCACATTTTCAAGGTTTTTAAATGAAGAAATACCAACAGGAAAAAAATGATGAGTCTTATCTCATAATATTGTGGAGCCCTTTGGTTATGACCCTTGCTCAGATATGGGGCTTTACATTCATTCTTTTTAACATAAAGATCCAAATCTAGTTTGTCTCAAGCTGGAGCTATTTGATTCTCTCCATTATTCTCAGAACAAATACTTTGTGCTGAACAAAAGACATGTCTGAGTGTTATCTTTTCCTGAAGTGATATATAGTGTTGTTTGGTTTAGTTTTAAAATTAAACCACATTTTCCCTTCTCACCAAGGTTGAAGGATGAGTATTGTCTCTATAGGGACCCTCACAGCTGCAGTTTCTCAGATAAATAAGGCTACCATAAAGATAAATACATAATACACTGTTCAAAATTTTCTGTGGTATTTATGTCTGATTTTACCAGAGTGTATGGTTATAAACTTGATGTGTTTTGGAATAATAATGCAAAACTGGAGACATTAAGACTTTATAACATAAGTTTGAGTAGGTAGAAAAAGTGAAATCAAAGTGAAGGGTGACAAGGTTTTGACAGATTTTGTGGCAGCATTTGCAAAAAATATTTGAAGCGTTTTCTCTAAGAAAGATTTTATCTTACTTGAGAATGTTTGATTTTCTTGAACCTTAGTGTTTCTTTGGCTTACCATAGTTATTTGTAAAACTGCAGCATTTTTTCAGAGCTAGTTCAAAAGAAATTATTCCATTATGTTATATCTCCTCCTTTCAGGAAGAAAAGAAGCTGGGCTCTGTGCATTCATCCATTCATAACATACTTGTACATTTGTAGTGCTCTACTGCAAATTCAAATGCATAAAAATTCCAGCTGCTTACAGGAAAATATTATATGTAATGTAATACATACTATAACATAATATCACATATATGCATAATATCACATATCACATAATCTCCCTTCATGTCAGAAAAGGAATTTTTGGTTATTTCAAACATTTTCTTGTAACAACTTCTACATAGCCATTTCAGTCTCTTCACCAGTGGCTCAAAAGTGATCCTGGCAGTTATGCAAATACCACATTCAGTATTTGCTCTGCCATCATAACTTGTGACCTTAGACTTTAATCTTAATATGCAGTCTTATGATACTTTGTGTTCAAATTATTAATGACCGCCACCATTGCAAAGTCATCCAAATTGTATTTATGGGATTTATTTGTGCCATGGTGTACTGACAGTTTTATGGATGAAATTAATTGGAAAATCTAAAGATAAGTTTTTTACTTGCTGTTTTCTTATCATCCCTCCACCCCATTATAATTAATGCAGGCTGACATAGTTTTAATGATGTTTCTTCTGTGCAAGCTTTAATTATATTTTATAATCTATGATACATTATACTTTCTCCTTCCTTGTGCTAACAGGGTGATAATATGGAAAATGGCACTTCTCTCATGGCTTTTGCAGATGAGAAGTGATGAACAATATAGACACAAGCTGTTTTTCTCTGAAAAAGTAATGTCAGCCATTGATGTAGCTTTACTTGCTCTCAAGCTGATGATACTCTTGAAAAGACTGAATTCTTCTTTTCAAGTAGCGTGTTCAGAAGGGAGTGGGAAATAATATACCATGGCTTTTTATTTTGAATAGTTATAACTGTACCACATGAAGCAGAAAACAGTAGTATGTTCCTCATCCTTTATCATGCTGCTTATTTTCAGTAGTAGTATTTTAGCATTCATGTTGCTTTTAACATTAAATGTTTCCCAGTGTGCTGCCATGAAAGGGCACCTCACTGGATCTGGTGTCATGTGGACTCAGGAAAGCCAGTGATGTAAGGAGAGGTTTGCTCCTGAGCATAATGACCTAGATTTATAGTTCAGTTCTAGACAGCTTGAGCATATTAGGTCAGTCCAAGGTCACAAGTATGACTGACGTTTCTATACACGAGTATAAGATCAGGTTTTGCTAAATTGGTGGGGTTTAGAAGTATTGCCAGGAATATGAGGTTTATATTCTTTATCAGTATTGCCTGGTATTGGAGAGCAAGATTTTTGAGATAATAGATAGCAGCTGCAATACTAAACAATCTATGCTGGCTCAAATAATTTGGATATTGCGATTTATAAGGCAAAGTTAAATCTCTGTTATCTAATGCCCAGCTGAGCAGATGAGTACAGAATGCCCATTAGTTGCTAAATGTGAAGTATTCTACATTTAAGGGAATCACTTCTTTTCACCCAATAAAGGGCTATATCTCACATGGAAATCTAGCTCATACCAAAATTAACTATTTAGTGTAAAAGTGCTACCAGGATTTGAAATAAGTTTTTTTTTTTAAAAATAGGCAGTTTTGCAAGTATTGCACCCAAGTTCTGAAGTGTCTTTTGCCTTGAGGCATATGCAGGGAATTGTCAAATTAGGCTACTTTTACCTGTTTATTTAAAATCAGCATGCTTGTCTTCAATGAGGTTGTGAGACAACTTTGCATTCAAGTTGCTTAAAATAAATGTAGAGAGATAATGCAGAGAAACAAAATGTAACCTTCTATTCATGAATATTGAGTATTACATTTTTACAATTCTGGACTAAAATGTCAGTAATTTCATTCTATAACCTCACCTTTAAAATTTTTCTCTTAGTTTCTGATAAATATTTAGGCCTCAGGTTTTTGATGAGCAATGAAGGTAGTAAGTTTTTTTGTTGTTACTGGGTATATGTATTTTTTAACTTGCTTTTCTTGCTCCACACCTTTTATTGATCCTGTTCCGGCCTTGTTTTCTCCCTTTTGCCTTATTCCTTTCTCACTGATACTTCACTTCAGCTTATTTTCTTGCTGTGGTCCCTTTTTATGTCTTTTCACTCGTTCCTGTTGTGTATACTTTTTACTTTTCCTTGCACGTATTAAAGTGACCATTTGCCTTCTTTGCAAGGAAGAAATGATTCTTTTGATACGCTTTGAATATGAAATACAGAATACTTTCTATTTCAAACAGAAAGAATAAGATAAATTTTCTGCAGTACAAAGCTTCTGAGTCATAAAGAAAAAATGTTAAATTTTTATTTTGCATTTGGGGGCTTTTTTCACATGTATTTTATGCTAAAATCATCATAGTGTTACACTTAAATACTATTTTCTGATTGCTGTAAAGGATATCTAAATGAACATTTCAACTATCAGACTAATTAAGAAAAAAATTACATTATCAGAAAAATAAACTATTTTTAATTTTTCTGAATAAAATTTCATGCAATCAATATATTGCCCTAAAAATATTTTGGTGGAGCTGCATTTAACTTTGTTTCCACTGTTACAGAAACCATAACTGGCTGTAAAGGATGGTGAAGAAAAACCATGCCTGCTATTCTTGCCAGTTTGCTTGACACATCCGCCCTTCTCAAAGGTGCTTTGGATAAATTTAGTGCAGTAATACAGAAATAAAAGATGTAGCTTATCTAGTTTTATGGGCCTCACAGCTGTCAGGGCAGGATCACTTCTTTCTCTATATTATCTGAGGCTTTACTCTGTTCCTAAAATTGATCTTACATTCTTACAGCAATCAGCAAGAATTAGTTGCAAGCAGTTTAGTGAGTCTTTTCTTAAATTCTTCGCAGAAGATTGAAGAATGAGAAATGGAAGTCAGGAACTTTCCAACTTTCCTCAGCTGACGTTTTCTCTTGAGTTTTCTTTTTTTGATTGTGGGTTGTTTGGGGGTTTTTTGGGTATTTTTGTCTTGGGGTCATGGGGGATTTGGTGTTTTTTGGTATTTTTTTCCTATCTATAAGGCACAGAAAATTTTTCTGTGGTTGAAATGAAGCTGAATTACAGTGTGATTTAAAACTTGTGGACTAGATTAAAAAAAAAGCCTGGAGAGTCTCTAGCTCTTGGCTGTGCCTGTCTCCAAGATATGAACACAACTTTAATTGTCTTGTTCATCCCTGTAATATTATGGATCAGTGGGGTGGGAGCAGCTCAAATTGTGATGGCTATTTAACTACTGATACTTGTTCTAATTGGCATCTGATACTTGTTCTAATTGGCATAAAGGTGTCCTGAATGTGTTAAAAGAAGCTACACAGCATTTCTGTTGACTATTCCATAAGAATTCCACAGCAAGGGCCACATTCTCTCACTTGTGTGGGTTGGAAATAATTATCAGGGTCTGAGGGTCAGAGGTGTTTGTATGTGTTTATGTTTGTCTTTTGTTTTATAACTGAAAGAAGTCAAGGAGAGAGTTTCACTTCATGCAGTATCCGAGGAAGATACTGCATCCTCTTCTTGAAAGTATTTCCTTTGTTCCATTATACTTGGAAATTACATCATCTCTCCCATCGCTCTTATCTAAGAAATAAAAACATAAGGAAAAACTTTCTGGCACACGTATGTTCACCTTTTATTTTCCTCCATTTCTAGTCCTTACTTCTTCCTACGACCTTTTCTTTTGCCTCTAAGTAGTCTTTAATTGATCTAAATATTTTCTGCTGTGGCACTCAAACACAAGCCATCACACCTCACTGCAGACATGAATTTTACACTGTGAGACTGTTTTTCACTTCAGACAAATAGTAACCATTACTTCAACTTTTGCCTTCTAGTTCAATAATGTGCTTGGAAGAAGTCAAGCATGTCTGGAAGGTGTGATTCTCTTTTCATGGCTCTGGTCTGGCTGGCCCTTACTTCCCTGCATGTTGTATATAATGCTTTTCTCTTATTAATGTGTCCTCACAGCTGAAGGCAGAACCATACTTTGATCTCTTGAGAGTTCTCTTCTTACCCTCACATATTGACTATCTCCTAGAACTTGTTCAGAATTGTGTGATTAACAAAACCATCTGCCAAAAGTTTACCTGTTTCACTCATTAATTTCTGGGCCTGTGGCCTTCTAATTGTTTTGGTCTTGATTACCAGAACACTGAACTATGTAATTGATTCCAGAATATTAAGTATTTATCCATGCTCGAAGTCATAACCCACCATCAAATGTGCAACCCTGTGGTAAAATAGTAAGAAATAAGATACTCCTCTGTCTTTCTTGAGGATCACCTTATGCTTTCAGTGTTTAAAAAAAAAAGGCGCAGAATTCATGCAGCCTCTCAGCAGTTTGGTTTTAAATTATCACCATGATGTCACTCTTGTCCCTTAATGGTCCCACTGTCTCTTCGTTGAGCAGCTCATATCCTCTGTATTTTAAAGATCTGTCTGCAATTCATCTTGATTTTCTGTGCTATTTTTATTTCATTGGCTGCTTTTATTCCTCCTCAGACATGCTGAGATTCTAACTTAATATCTGTTTGTATATCTTTCACTCAGCCTCCCTCCCTGCTATATATATGTTCCAGTAAGACTTTTTCTTAATCCTTTTGTCAGTCTCTCCTTTCCAGCCAAATGTCACAGAGCTGTGGCACACATTTACTTTCCAGCTCCTAGGATCCATGTCAATAGTATTTGTAGATTCAGTTAATCATTCTGAATTCCTTCCATTTCACTTATTCTTACTTTTTTGCCTCATTCTGTTTAGTTCTATATGGCTATAAAAGTACTCAGCCTGGAACAGTATATGTGTTCTTCCTAACTTAGCTTCTTTTTTTAATCACATTTGCATTGTGTAGATACTTCTCAGCCATTAATCCCACCTATTCTATCTTTTTCTCTTCCCTTGTTGGATGATATACATGTTGAAGTTAAGTCACATCCCAGATAGTCTAGCCTATTGTGCCCGCTGGTCTCAATTAGATGGAATCTAGGATCTATTTCTCTGCCCAATTTAAATTTTACACTGCTGTCATTTCAACCTCTTGAAATACTATGTTATTAGAACAGTCATTTCATAGTCCAGTTGTTCTTTCTGCTTAGAATAAGGCCAACAATCTATCCCTATAACTAACTCACCATCTTAAGCATATTCATCCACCACCCATACGAGTTCTTTTCTGTCTTTATTTCTCTCCTGTTCTTTTCTCAAGGACTTCCAAGTCCTCTATGATAGATCAGACCCTCTCTTTGTTGTCAGCTGTGTAGCATAGATCCACATTTAGATTTTCTGGAGTAAAATACTGAGTATCCTCCAGACAGTTTTTGTCATCAAATGATAGAGAACTCCTTGCAGTTATTAATTGGGAAGTCAGGATACCCAAAGAGTGAGAATTCACATATCATCTGTTTCTCAGAAGACCCAAGGTACGGATAATAACATGAGTGGGAACCCAGATAATCTTGCATTCTAGAGTACCTGAATATTCAGGTATTCGGGTACCTGAATAACTCTCAAGTCACTGTCCAATGTTATTTTTCTCATAGAAAATGTAATGCTGTGCATAGCCACCACTTTAACTGTTACCTTCTGTGATACATATTTAGGACTTCTAACAACCACCTCAGTGCTTGGACTTCTGTGAGTCAGTACCCACACAGTATGAGCACCCACAGCTCAGCAATACTGCCAGTTCTTGATAAACTTCTAAAACTTTTGAAAGCTGTATCAGCTGCTTGTGTGGGGTGTTGCTGCAAAACCAAGCAAGATTTGGCTTCTCCCTTTGTTAAGCTTCACTAGAAGTGCTTGCTTCTGTCATTCTCTCTACATCAGAAATCACAAAGCCACACATTTATTCTATAAAGAATAATCCGTAGTATCATATTTCACTTCAGATTGCCATCTGACAGAGCCTTGCTCGGCTGTCAGTACTTAATACAGATAAAACATACTTTTAAGTAGAATTGACACATGATATTTACTGAGCATTAGCACTTTTTTAAAGTATGGGTACAGTGTCAGACATAAGTAAGTCCTATGAGGAGAACATAATGCTTGACAAGACTCATAATGGACTTATTTTTTAGTATAGCTGTATTTCATAAATGTTTCATGCTGACCCAAGGATATGCTTGTCTACAAACAGAATGGCAACACCTCACTCTAAATAGATTTCTTTGTGATATTAGAATAGCCCTTTTCTTTTGTATAACTCAGATGGGAGGTTTAAAGAACCAGAAGTAAATGCTTTTTTTCATGTTTTATTTTATTAATTATGTTTACACATTTTGGGACCTCCCGTCTTTTCCTCTGCAACCACTGGCAGTCCTCAGCGCCTGACTTGCACCACATTTCCTTGTGTTCATTTCCCAGCTGTCATTGCTTGAGACATCTCTGTGTTTAGTGGGATCTGCACTTAGTCTAGTGGCAGCAAAATGTAAGGGATTTAACCTTTAAAAAACAATGACTGAAGTATTTTCTAGTGTCAAAAGCTTCTGTTAAATCTAATTGTGTGTTTCTACCACCACATAGTGCTCCCCCACGGTCTCTTCTTTTTTTCACCTTTCTGCAAGCTGCAAGTTCTGTACTTTCTAGAAAACTAAGTACAATTCCTGAGTATAGTTGTGATTTATAAAACTCAGCAAGTATGGATATTTTATGTTTGGTTGTTAGCAAAAATTGAAATTGGCTGCAGTTTCCATCCAAACCATATCAGTCAAACATAATTCTTAAGGGTAAGAAGAAAATAGGGGATGCTTTTCTTAAAATAATGCTTACATTTTTGTTCATAACAATAAAAAGCAAAAAATATAAAATTCATTGTTCAGAACAAAAAATACTTTTTCAAGTTTCTATTTTTTTTCCCCATATTTTCTATCAGAATTGTTCTCTGACTTTTAAAAATGTAGCCTTCTATTTGTTCACCTACTATCTCCTTCAGTGCTATGTAAGGGGTATGTTGGATCCTAGGAAATTTTTCATATCGATGCAGGGAACATGAGCTAAAATAAACTCAGCACTGACGCACACAGCCACTGCTTTTGCATGAGCAGCATTAAATCTATCCATTGGATAGATTAATTTCAGACTAAATCAATTTGCTCAACCCCAATATAAGCTGTTTTTTTTTTTTTTTTAACATGATATTAAGCTAAATAGGTAAAACCAGAACACTTAGGCTTTAACGGAATGCATTAACACAGCATCAGAAAGAAAAACTTTCTGAGGGAGCAAGCCTGCTTTTTGTTGTGGTAACATGAGAAGTAGGTGTCATTTTGTTCCCTCCAGGTGTACAAGGAAAGCCATGCACTGCATATGTAAATAGTTTTCACAGAACCATAGAATTTTCAGGGCTGGAAGGGACCTTTAAGATCACCCAGTTCCAACCCCCTGCCATGGGCAGGGACACCTCCCACCAGATCAGGTTGCTCAGAGCCCTGACCAGCCTGGCCTTAAAAACTTCCAGGGATGGGGCTTCCACCACCTCTCTGGGCAACCTGTGCCAGTGTCTCACCACCCTCATGGGGAAGAACTTCTTCCTAACTTCCAATCTAAATCTACCCTCTTGTTTGAAACCATTCCCCATCCTGAAGTCCTGTCACTCCCTGACATCCTAACAAGTCCCTCCCCAGCTTTCCTGTAGCCCCTTCAGATACTGGAAGGCCACACTGAGGTCTCCTCAGAGCCTTCTCCTCTCCAGCCTGAATAACCCCAACTCTCTCAGTGTCTTCCCAGGAGAGGTGCTCCAGCCCTCTGAGCATCCTCATGGCCCTTCTCTGGACACACTCCAGCACATCCATGGCTTTCCTGGAACAGGGGCTCCAGAACTGGACACAGAACTCCCCGTGGGGTCTCACGAGAGCAGAGGGGGAGAATCCCCTCCCTCGACCTGCTGGCCACGCTTCTCTGGATGCAGCCAAGGATCTGGTTGCCTTTCTGGGCTGCAAGTGTACACTGAGGGCTCATGTTGAGCTTCTCACCCACCAGCACCCCCAAGTCCTTTTCCTCAGGGCTGCTCTCAAGCCAGTCCCTTTTAAGATGAAGTGCCATTACAGATAGGCAATTGCAGAGCACACCCCTGAGGGACTGCTGGGAGTAAAGAAAGATACTGCCTAAATGACAGGTCAGAAGAATTATCAGATTTGCAGTGGGTCATCGTTTAGAGTAAATGAATTTGGCGTGTATATTTTATAAAATTTTACAGCAGCAGTGGAAGGAAATTATGTTCCACACACAATATTTCCTGGTTTGCTTAAATAGCCCTACCTTTGTTATAGTCATAATAAATTTGCTGAATTGCAATTACTTTAACTTTCCATGGAAGGAAATTGTTCATTTGGGCTATTCTTTGTATTTAACATCTACCTGCCTCATTTATGTAACAAAAAACTGACTCGGTAAGAACTTGCTTGCAGCTGAAAGGCAAAATTGAACATTTGTTTGTGTCTCAAATCTGGTTTGGAAAAAAAAACCCACACCTTAAGGCAGCTGTTATCAAGCAAGTGAATCATTTTTTTAATGTTTAAGCCAATATTGGTAGGAATAGGCAGAAGTGCATAAGATGAGATCTGGACTAAAACCAGTTAAGAGATAGATTCTGATTGTTGTTATTAAGGATGGCAGATGAACAGGGGTTTCAGAAAGTGTAGAAAATCAGGTAAAGCATCAAAAGATAAAACATACCAGATTTTTTTTTTTTTTTCTGTTTTGCTTTGAGGAAAAAATGACTTATAATTATTTGCTCAGAGTGAATTTTAAGTAAAAAAAAAGTTCATTTTTAGGAAAATCTGGTAGTACAGAGTTTATGTTGCACATGCTTTATAACAGCATTATTAAAAAAAAAAAAAGACTAACTTCCTGCATTAGACTGTACTTACTGTTTAGGCTGCATTTTAATATGCATTTCTTTTAATTTTGCAAGTCTTTTCTTTAGGATCAGAATGATGATAAGCAAGCATCAATTGTTGTTTATCAACAGCTTATTTTTCAAAATTTTCATGCAGCAATATTGGATTGCAGATAATTTAATTTTTTTTTTCATTTGAAGCATCTCAGCATTTAAAAAGTATAAAGAATAATGTGTAATTGTTAAAAACCCTTCTGGCCAAAGCTTACCAATAAAAATGCAGAAATTATGGCCAATAAAAATGCAGAAAAATAATTTTAAAATGAAATTTACTATTACCATGTTTCGGAACAATCTCTACATATCAAAATGTACAAATAATTCAATAATTTTTTATAATAAAATATATAATAAAATGTTGATTAGGTAAATCACTCTTTTTTAAAAAAAAAACAACTTTTTTTTGGAAGTTACTGAAAACATAGACGTTTTTACAGTTTTTTATTTTAAAACTTTTTCTTTTCCATAATACCCGTATTTTGTATCAAATTTCAATTCCAGTATGCCTTTAAAAACATATCAGATAAATATCTTCCAATCAGCAGAAAGGCAAATTTTAGTAGTTGAAAATAATGATAGAAAGTGCATTTTTTAGCAGCAAGGCTTTAACGTTAAGAGTTAGGGTTTGTTTTTTTGGTTTTTGGATTTTTTTTAAGAAAAAAATTGCAGTAAATACTTGACTGTAACTGGTATGAATACAGAAACAATGATAAAAATAACTAAGTTGCTAAAAAAAAAAAAGACTGTGGTTGTGTACTACAAGACAGGTGTTGGAAGAAACAGTTTTCACAAGCATGAAAGAGTTGTATTGTAGAACTTTGTGCACTGTCTCACTTTATCTCACTGCTGCTCTCATAGCAACTTTTTTACCTTCTTTTTAGACACAGCTGTAGAAGCCAAAAGCTCTTGTTAGAGTTGATTGAAGTCTTCTCCTGTCAACCTAGAGAGTCTTTGAACAACATGCAAAAATTCATCTTTTTCTAAATCAGCATTGCGTAAATTGTTTCTTTACTACCTCTCTTCACACCCCTACGCCCTTTTGCTCAACGCTGCAGAGCATTTCAGGTACAGAAATGTTTCTGTATCTTGCATGCTTTGGAAAAAAAAAAAAAAGATAGTTTGTGTATGTAGGAAGACTTTTCTAATGTACCTGATATATAACATAATGGCAGTTCATCTGCAGTTCAAAAACTGTAGTCAGTTACAGTAACCATCATTATTCCTGTAACCACTTTCCCAAGAAATGATCAATTTACTGTCCCTCCACTGGCAAGCAGATGATGTTTTTCTCTAAGTGTTTGGGGAAATAAAAGAAGAGGCAGAGTTAAATGGATTTACTTTGTCTTAAGCCATAGGGCTGCTATGTGCTGTGATGGAGTATGTGGTCATCTACCAGAGAATCTTGTGTTTCTTCCAGGGAGGGGGAAAGCTCCTGAATTTTAAAGGGAATGAATGAGTAGTACCATGTCTGGGATAGATAGTAGGGGATTTATTATTTACATTCTATCCTTCTTAAAATAATGCATAAGCCTTTATTTTTAAGAGATGTTTTTTCTTCTGACACATCTCTTGCAGCCTCTTTTTCCCTGACACTGGAAATACTGCATTTGTCTTATTTATGGATTTAAATACATGCAGCATGATTACTTTTGTATCAGATTTTTATCCCAATAAAAAAGGCATGCTCTGGTTTGGAGAGAAGACATAACACTCTTGTAAGATTGGAGGGTTGTGGGGTGAGGCCAAGTGAAAGTTAATCCACTAACCACTGACAGAAATGGTGGAAGGAGTATCTAAAAACCTTCTGAAATTAAGAAACATCTCCCTGAGGAACTGCAGAGGTACCAGTGAGATAAGTGCAGGCTAACATCTCGGCCAAAGCAGGCTTGCATGATAAATATAATCAGAGAACCTCTGGCAAGATACTTGCCTTAATCAGGTAATAACATCAAACCTAAGAGAGAATCTCTATATGAGAAAACAGCATTTAAGAAACCAAAACCAACCAAATAAACAAAAAACAAACAACTAAACCAAACAAAAATGAAAACAAACCAAAAACCAAATAAACAAAAACCAAACAACTAAACCAAAAAAAAAAATGAAAACAAACCAAAAACCAAACCAAAGCAAAAAAGAGTGGAGCATTTGGTGTGGGTCAAGGAATTAAAATTTTCTGATTTTCTGTTACTTGTGCTCTCTTATCTCTAATTTCATAATGTGGCTTCCATTTGTGCCCTGTATGAAACTCAGCAGAAGGTAATAATGAACACACAGAAAAAATCAAATGCATGCCAATCATTGCACATGTTTATGCCAGGAGTCTTCAGGAAGGAGCACTGATTTTTTAGACAGGTAGGAGCCTTCCCAGGGTGTACAACATGAAGTGGCAAAGAGCAGCAGGTCAGGAGGGAGGGAAACAGGGAGCTCTAGTGGATTTGCTCCTGTCCTTTAGAACATGGACACTATGAGGAAAGCCTCAAAAAGGAGAAAATTAAGGAAGTGTGAAGTACAGTAGGAAGCTCCATTAAATGATAATATGGATACAGAGCATTGTAAAAGGAAGGATACAAGAGAGGGACCTTGCCTGAGGGAGAGAGGCATCATTTTGTTGGAGATGGCAGGAGCTACTAGGAAGCTCAGAACCTTGACGGAAGAAAGGGAGCAAGCTAATGAAAAGATTCAAGAGTAAGTAGCTGTACACAGAAGTAATGTTTATTTTCAGTTCTGAGAGAAGAGATTTTTGGAGGCAGGATTGTTTTAAATACTGTCAGCAATATTAGTAATTATTATGCCACATCTGCTTTAATACTGAGTAATAAAAGTGTGAGTGGCATATTTATAATCATCTTCACACAAATGCTTCTTCAGGATTTACAGTAATGGCTATCAGTACTAGATAGTCTGCTTCTTTAGAAGATGTATTTATTCACTTAACTAATTTTCTTTTTCATAATATTTGGATGATATTTTACTTTACCGACATGTATTTTTAACTTGAGTTTCTCACAGTCTAGGCAAATTATGATAATTGGACATTTTGTAATACTTTGGTGCTACAGATTTTCAAAGAAATAGTGAAATATCTGCAAAAAGATTGTCGGTGAAGTTAACAGAAGATCCCCCTGGTGGAAGTGAAATGCTTAATCCAAACCTGCTGTTGATGCTTTCAGGAGAGGACACTGACAGAATGAGCTTTAAATGTTGGTCCTGAGTATCAAGAGATACTTGATCAAGATGGATGACAGATTTTTGATGGGTTAGTTTCTAAGTTCTGTAGTGGTCATGGACAAGGCCTGTAAGTGTTATTTGTCCCCCAGGTGAGTAAATATTGTGATGGTGGGGCTCTTAGGATCCTGCAGTACACAAGGACAGGGTTTCTGACAATGTCATTATTACAAATTGCTAGAAAGCAACTTTTAGCAAATATTATATACATACACATTACAAGTCACTGCAAAACTACTAAAGAAGCAAATATATGTGTATTAAGAGTCATTGCATAATTTTGCATAATTCCAACTAGTGAAGGAAGTATATACTGTGAACCTGCATCTGTATGTGCACATTAATATGTAGATTAAATGAGGTGTTATCTGGTTGACACTCACCCAACTGCTCCCAGCCGTGGGGCTAATCAATGACACAGGATTCTTGCTTCAAGCATGACCCAACCCACAGGATCCAGAGCTAACCAGGTAACCCAGCCAGGGTCTAGGCTGTCAGGGAAATCTTTTATAGAGAAATTCATTTTGAGCAAGTAGCAATCTGCTTTTTATCCTTTTGGTCTAACTGGGTGGAGTACATCAGTTCAGAGAATAATTGTTTCTGACTCCTGTTTTCATGGAAGATCAGTTCCTTATCACTGTTGCTTGTCCTGAACCCATCGGGATTTCTTTGTCTTGCCAACTACTCCCTAGTAGGAAGGTTTCAGCAGAGCTGATCAGAGATGTCTCATTGCTCCTGGCTAAGGGGATTTCCTTCTTTGTCAAGTATGTTTTCAAAATCATCCTTGTGGCACCTCTATCCAGCTGCCAAATCATATTATACTTTGAGACAAGAGTAAAATTCAGCAATTCAGAAACAAAACACAACATGACATTAAGGAAAAATATTTTACTGCATTAAAACATTGACTTTTTGTGTTTGTTGCTGTTCTTTCTGATATGCAAATTTATCTCTGTGTAGAAAACCTACACTGAGCCTTCTGAAGCACACACTCCCCTACTCTGCTTGAGAAAAGTGCTAGTTAAATATTCACAGAAGATGTCTGGCACATGGTCCTTTCTGTACTAATCTCTCTTGAAACTGTTTATATTTTTTGGTTTGGGGAGGGATTTTTAGGGGGGTTTATTTTGGTTTTGGTTTTTTTGGTTGTTTAGATTAATGCATTCACCTCTTCAATGGAAGCGTAATCCTTCAACACTTAGGTTATCAGTATGAAGCCTTTTCTGCAAGAGTTAGTAGTAGAAAAGCTTCAAAATGAGCAGTACTCAGTACTGAGTGATACTGGATTGAGGTGGGCATGGAGAAGGCTTGGTGCTTCCTTAGGTATGAATTCAGTCATCTCAGGCTGCTTGAATAGTGACACCAAATACTATCATCCATTGGAGAGCTGGTACATCATGTATATATATGTCCATGTATGAAAAAGCTGCCTCTATCTTTTCTTCCCCAGCCATTCCTATCTCACTTTCTGCTCTACTTCAGCTTCAGAAAGTCTGAATACTGAGACACTTTCTACTTTATATGACATTCACTTGGCAAGATCACATAGGAAAAAACACCTCGGTGAAGAATTTGAATTTCTTTTGTGTTTAGCTTCTCTCTCTGCTCTCTACACAGGAATGATAGATTTACCCATTTCAGGATGCTTCCACATCTTCAAACACTTTTGGAGAGTTGGGTATTAGTGGTAGGAAAAAAATGTTATTGCATTATGATTTAGTTGAATTCTTAGACCAGTTAGTTTGTGTGCTATGTTTTCACTTTTATTGAAGTGCTGCTAAAAATGCATTGGTTAGTCTAGAAATAAATTTTGAGGTCTTAAGCTGATGTCTGATGAAGATGTAAATGAGTGTTCTAAAGAATTAAGTGAAAAAATGGTGCAAATGCCACCAGAGCAACTTTTTTATTTTAGAAACAAAGTAGTCACAAGATTATGGCTTTTTTTCTTTTTATAATAAATTAATATGTCTGGCAGTACACATGACTGTTATTTTGCAGCATTAGAAGCATCTCACACTGAGATATGTATATGTCTCAATTAGACAGAAGAAAGAAAATACAAGAAAACTTATTCAGAATCAGTTTGCTTTAGTTGGAGGATATGAAGTAGGTACAAAACACTATGTTTTTACAAGACTTCATGGAGGATCTTCTATTCATTAGAAAAGTAGTCTCATTCACTCAAGGAACCCTCAATTCTCAGAATGAAAAAGTCTCCATAGGTTGGTTATGAAAAATGGAATACCAAAAAGTGCTCAAAAATTTGTGCATATGCAGGGAAAAGGTATCCATGTTTTGAGAAACGAAATACATTCCATTTCTAGTCTTTCTCAAGGGAAGACATTCTTGGGCAAAAAAATTAACACGATTGATACTTTTCTTTGAAAAAGGGAAGCTGCAAGTTGGAAATGTAAAGGGAGACAAATTCCAGAAAGCTGAAGTGAGATGATGGGAAGCAGTGAAAAAAGAGACTACAAGAATGGAATACTGTCTCAGTTTTGCACAAATTATATATTAAAAGCTATTGACAACAGTTTTGATTGTTTGATGGACAAATCCTCATGATTCACCTTTGCCAGTTTTTTTTTTTTTTTTTCACCATTGCAACCTATTAATTTTCTGGTTTTATTTTACTGCTAAAAAGTAAAACATTTACTATCATTTCCTACGTTCAAAATAGATCAAAATGACATCATTGAACTTTCTAGTAGTTCTGAAATAGAAGAATTGCTACAATGCATAACTACAACTTCTCTGAGATATATTAAATGAAAGCCAGATGGAATATCCAGACTTATGCTTAGCTGTATCTTATTCCACTATAGTGCTAGAAAAACAAAAGGTGTCAAAGTGTGAAACAGGATCTTCTTTTCTACTGAAGGTCTTGATCTGCTTCCACAGACTTAATTTTCACAAATCCATTAACTGATGTCCCATTACGCAGAGATCTCACAGTTATTAGGATTCTAGAGTTGCTCATGAGAAATATTCTGAGAGGATGATGCCAAATTGTGTTGTAGCCTTTTTCTCACCTTCCTACCCCTATGCTCCATGGAGGAAGAAAGCATACTTAGCCAAAGCATAAGTGGCTTCACCCAGATGGAGCAAAGTGAAGATCTGATTAAGTCTTTCTGCTTATATGCTCATTAATCAAGCACTTTGAAAGTACAGCTTAACCAGCACACTATTTAGTAGATTGGCAACAACAGGGAGTTAAGATTATTTTTTTCTTTTCCTAGATGATCTAGTGACTTGCTCTGAGTCAGATTCTCCTACTGCAGGTAATATTTACAAATTACTATTAGAAACACAGTAAGTAACTGCAACAGTTCTTTTTGCCACATTGTAACTTGATTTAAACTTAAATTGCAACCACTTAATTCACTGAGAACAAAATAAAATTTAAGCTTAGTAGAAATAAATAGGGAATGCTTGCAAATAGAAGCTAACAGTCTTCAGCCTGAAGCCAAGAGGCTTTCTCTTTTTCCAAGAGGCTTGCATATTTCTTTGTCTGGTTTAAGAATACTTTTTAAAGATACAAAGATAAACAGTTGAAAGAATGGTACAAGAGACTTCATTCTTCAGTAGTACACAGACAGATTTTTGGAGGAAACTCTACCTAGTGGGAAGTATGCAAGACATAAATATGAACTGGGAGAAGAGTGGCTGGAGAGCAACCCAGCAGAAAGGGATCTGGGGGTGCTGGTTGATATAGGGCTCAATACGAGTCAACCATGTGCCCTGGCAGCCAAAGGCACAAACTGCATCCTGGTGGATCATACCCAGCACAACCAAGCAGTCAAAAGAGGTGTTTATCCTGCTGTATTTCGGTTTTTCTGCTGCCTTACCTTGAATGTTGTGTGCAGTTCTGATCCCCACAATTTAAAAGGATGGTAAGGTCCCTGAATGAGTCCAGAGGGCAATGAAGATGGTGGAAGGGCTGGATATGTCCTGTGAGGGGAGGAGCTGAGGAGTCTGGGTTTCTTAATTTGGAGAGGAGGCTGAGAGGTGATCTCATTGCTCTCTACAGCTTCCTTAGGAGGGAAGGTGGAGAGAGAGTTGCTAATAACTTCTCAGGAAGATTCAGAATGGACATTAGATGTATTTCTTTACTGAGAGGGGAGATCAAACACTGGAACAGGTTTTCTGGAGGGTGGTCAATATCTCAAGCCTATCAGTGTTTCAGAGATGTATGAAGAATGCCCTTAATGATAGCCTTTTAAATTTTGGTTGGCCCTGAGTTGGTCAGGCAGTTTGGATGATCATTGTAAGTCCCTTCTAACTGAAATATTCTGTTCTATTCCACTATATTTTGTTTCATTCTGTTCCATTCCAAGTGAAGTTGCAGCATTGGAAGGGTCTCTTCCTTGGCAACAAATGTGTAAAATACAAATCAACTTTGAATCTCTTGTTCTTGAATTATATTACCATCAGTGTTTTCCTTAGTATAATGTAGACATGAGTATACTTTTTTACAGGCAAAAAACAACAGTTCACAGTAGCCTAATTTTAATTCAGTCTGCAGATGGCTCAGTTTTACTGAACTAATATCACAGGGAAGGCTAAAAGGACTACTTAAGGCACTGCAGGTACTAGACTTCCTTTATTCCAGCTTTTTAGAAGTGAGGGAGGAAAATAGGAAATTATAGTAAACCAGTAATCAGTTTATCAGCTTTACTGTTATCACTAAATGTCACTGTCATCAGATAATATTGTTCCAGGATACTTAAGAGGACAAAAGGATGATTTGACAAGCTCAGCAAAGCTATGGACTGTGGAGGCAATGGGAGAATATGGGAAGGAGTGAATTTACATGTCTGATTCATGACAAATTTATAGTTTAAATAATTCCATATATTAGCTAAACAAGTTGTTCCCTTTTTGCTTGCCCCTTTGTTACGAAGGAAGAGTGATATTATATTTTCATGGAATCATGGCAACTCTGACAATGTATTTCTAAAGTGTGAGGAAGGAGAAAATATGATGCCCTAAGCGTGAAGGTGCGCATGTGTGAAACTACAGCTTCATATTCTCCAGTGACTTCAGTGCAGTCACAACTAACACATTACCTTTTCTTTGGGACTGGTTTTGGATGCAGTTTTATTTGCCACAATCAATGGAAACGTTCCAGTCCCAGTCAGTAGAAACATTCCAGTCAAACGCCTATCACAATTAAGACATTAAATAATTTTCTTACACTACAAATATGTGTACAGTCTTTCCCCAAAAATCATTCATTGGTAAGTTAATTTGTATGTTCTTTTATTGTTCTAACTTTTATTTTAACATTTGGTGCCTCTTTAAATAATGGTGAGGGTTGTGTTTAACAAGGAAACAAAAGAGACTGGCAAGAACTCTAACATTTTAATCTGCAAGTTGTATTCCAAACAGACCATAGTGGAGACACTGAAAAAAACCATTAGATAAGATATTTCTGTGTGCAATAATGAGCATTTCAGCTGTGGGGAACAGTTTTGGGTTCCCCTACACATTTTAGGCAGGTAGCTATCTGCTTGAACTCCTCAAGTCTGAAAGGATAATGAGATCACCATGGCAGGAGCTTTGGTCTGAAATTTCTCTCTCTCTCTGCAAGAGTACTAGAATAATGGATTTTGCCATGTCTTTTGGAGCTAATCTGCTCTTAAAAAGTTATGCCATAAATGACTGCTGTGCCACTGTAGTAGAAACAAGTCAAAGCTGCACTTAAAGCAGAGGACGTCAGACAGATTTTAATTAAACTCCTTTAAAACCAGCTCTGTGAGCAAGGGACCCCATTGTTTTGCAGCTTCCACTATATGACAAAAATTGTTTGGCTATTAATAAGGCTTGGATTCTCATATATATCACTGTTTTCCTTTGAGCTTTCTTTCACTTTTTAAGCATTAAAATATATATATATATATCTACACTGACTTGTCATAGTTCCTTTCCACTAATGCAGTTTTGGTTACTAGCAACAGCAGCTTTTACAAATTCCAGAGGGAACCTTGGGAGCTAAGGGCATAATAATGGTAGACCTACTTCAATCATTAGATACAGAAATTGCTACAGTATATTCTTCTCTTGTGAGTAGGACATTAAAATGTTCCTACATAATCTGAATGCAGACCAATAAATATACAGGGAATGGGAAAAGCCATAGCTGAAAAGTTCTGGCATGGTAAGTAACTGGTTTATTATACAAGTAAATGTTAACAAAGGGAGTTTTAGTGTTTCTGGTTCAGCCTGGTTTTCAGCTAATTTTCCTAATGTGGAATCCAGTCAAATGTCACTTCACACAGACAGCTTAGAGTTACCAATATGAAGGACAGGAAATACTGGGTGTATTTGCATGAAATACAGAGAAATTAAAGGATTTTGCCTCTTTATGAGCTGTCATTGACAGAGATTTTATTAGGAAAAGTCAAACTATCATATGGCATAACAATGGTTCAGCATAGTGCTAACTGTTAAGGTTGTAGGTTTTCTGTTTTTCTGTATCTGTTTTCTGATTTATTTTTTTTCCTCCTCATCAATTAAAAGTAGCAGGAGTTTCAAATTTTAAAACCAGTTCATGGAGTTTTAGCAAGAAAGTGCATTTTGGTTTGGTTTTCTGGAAAATAAAACAAAAACAATGGCAGTTCTCAGTTCAACCACTCTTCTAATATCACTGTCATCTTAAGCATTTAAGTAGTCTCACTGAAGTCAATAAGAGCTGCTAAAATCCTTTAAATTAAGGCTGCTGTTTAAGTGCTTTTCTAGATGAGAAGTCATTACTAAATTGCATCATATCCTATCCACCAAACAAACAAATCTTCATTATTTTTATTCCTAGGGACACCTGAAGTAAAAGTCCCAAGTTAACCACTAGAAACAAATAAGCTGCAATTAAAATATTCCATTCAAATAATTCAGCCATCTGCTGATAGAGATGTGATAATATCAAATGCTTAATCTTTATTTTGACTGCTTTTACTTGAGAAGTTCCTTATTTACAATAGGAAATGGACAAATATTTGCATACATTCTTCATTTTACAAACTAATCATGCATCAGAAAAGAAATAATGCTGATTAAACAAATATGTTGTCATAAGACTGAAAGTAAACAAGGCATGTGTAACTATGCATAGCAGCTCATAAATAATGGTCTGATTTTATAAAAGTTGTTGAAAAAAATACCTGCAAAGAGTTTGTGTGATAACAGCTAGTATGGTACAGCTCAGCATCTTGGCAGAGGTAGGGATTTACTTGGGTGAAGGAGGATAAAAATGCTACCACAAGTGTGCTATTTTCTCAGCAAATGATCAAACTTTTATATGAGAGCCATATAAGAAGTAGAACTTGACAAAATGTTAGTGAACAATTTCAGCACATGTTCAATCCATAAAGTTAGATGGAATTCAGTGCATACATTTGGATCAAAGAGAGGAGTCAACATTGGAAATGAAAATATTCCAGTTGATAGTTTGTTTTAAAATTTAAGTGTAAAGCGATATTTTTAGTTTTGTTCCCTTATTCTTGAATAAAAAATAGCAAAACTAAAAAAAGGTAATTTAGCATTACCTTTAGCATCAGGGAGTTAATTCAGATTATTGCAGTGGGTAACCTCCTAATCTGTACTTTAAAACTGTGTTCAACTTAGTTTCTAGAAAGGAGACTTTTCTACCCTTACAGATATCACATGATGCTGTTGAGGATGTGCATGGAAATGCTCTAATTGTGGATTATTGCTGATAGTATGCATATGAGATCCAGTCTTTCACATTGAATTCAGTATTTCTGTCCTTAGCCTGTTTTTAATCTATAGCCACAGCACTTCAGTGAAGTATATCTGGTGATGGTGCCTCAGCAGTGAGACTTGTTTTTCTTTGAAGATTTTTTTTCTGTCTTTTACTGCCCTTTGAACACAAGAAACAAGTGGCTTAGGACAGATCTAACAAATGTGTTATAAAAGAAAGTAATAAATTATAAATTAAAAGGCAACATGGAACTTCTTCCCTTGTAGATGCATAAGTAGTATCTGAGGCAGAATGTTTAAATATCTAGATATTGAAACCTGAACCAAAATTATATCATGCTTTTAACTTGAATTCCATCCTGCTCTGACAGTCCCCTTCTCTCTGTAGAGATGTAATGCAGAATTGAAAAACATTTTCAGCATTTCACCTGGCTATGTGGTGTGCATGCTCATGGTCCCCCGAGAAACTCTGGCTTTGCTATGCCCAGTATAATGAATACATGGTCCTTCCCCATGCTTAGTATCTTGGCTGTTGTTTTGTTGCTTTTGTTGGTTTTTTTTTTAGCTAAGGGGATGAAATCTGTTTTAAAGAATTGTGGCATACTCAATTAAGCAGTCTGCAGATGTGTTTTCTTCTCTGCTTACAACAATACTGCTTCTAGTACCAGAATTAGATGATGACTGAACAGTTTATAAAACCCCATAGTCTATATTTAATTACTTAATGACTTCACAAGAAAAGTTCCCTCTTTTCCATGTTTTCATTATTTATTACCTTTGAAAATATAACTTTTAGCAGATGCCTGAGATTATTGTAAATACCAACATCATTACAGTTTTGTATATGGCTATCTCTGGATGGACATATCAGTGGAAATCATTGGCTTTTTCTGTCGCTTTATGAATTGGGTTTAATATTTGCTTGCCAGCAACTTGCCTGCTTTCACCTTGCTTATAATGCTTTTGCTTTAAATGGCAATAGGCTGCATTTAATTTTCCCATTAAGCAGATGCTTTATTATGCCATATTAATTTTATTTTGAAATAAAAAATAATAAAGTCCGTTGGAGCTTTAGCATCACGAGGTCAGCAGATGCCAGCACACCTACTTTATCTCAGACTCAGTTATCTGCTTTTCCTCCTCCTCACCCCATTGCAATAATCTTTGTTGAACAACACATCCCTAGAGCACCATACGCCCTTCACATTTTCTAGATGACATTCTGCCAGAGTTGGAATACCAGGAACTAAAGAAGGAAGATTTTCAGACTCTGAGAGGGGTGGAACACAGAGGGGTCTCTTCCCTCCCATGCTCATCCCCTCCCCTCCTTTACCTCTCGCTCGCCACACGTGGCCGCTCCCTCCCCCTCCCACATTTTGGGATGGCGAGAGGGAAATCCACCTTCAGCCTTGGGGGCCAAGGGCTATGAGGTTTTTACTCCCCAGTCACGCTCACGGGCAAAATCGGACTCAACTTAGGAAGAAATCAATTTAATTTATCCCTATTCAAATAGAAACAGGGCAAAGAGAAAACACAAACCAGAACTTAAATAATTTTCCCCACCCCTCCCTTCTTCCCAAGCCCAAAGTACTTTGTTCTCAGCATCTCTGCCTTCTTCCCCCCAGCGTTATAGGGGAACATGGAGTGAGGTTTACAGTCCGGACATCACAGGTGGTTCTCTGCCACTCCTTCCTCTTCAGGGAGAAGGATTCCTCACCGTCTTCCCCACCTCCAACGAGAGGTCCCTTCCACAGGAGAAACTTCTTCGTGAACCCCCCCATCGTGAGTCCCTTCCCCCAGGCATGGCTCCTCAGGAGCAAACTGCTCCAGTGCAGGAGGCCCACAGAGCCAGGGACTGTCCTGTCAGGGTTTAACACTGGCCCCGCAATTAAACTGAATGACAGATGCTCTCTATTAATCCCTCTCTCCTCCCTGATAAAGGAAGGAGAGAGAATAAGGGAGAGAGACTTATGGGTTGGAAACTAAACTACACAGCTTTAATGAAACAGTAATGATAAATAGGAAAAATTACTAAATATATACAAATATACAGGAAGATTCCTTCTCTCCCCTTTTCCCCAATAACTCTCACGTCACCACCGAGGCTGCAGGGCAGCCCTGGGAAAGTCCAGGCTGGACTCCTGGGGTCAGCAGGAGTCGGGAGCTGGAGGCAGGAACACACAGATTCAGGCTGGCACGGATCAGGACCACAGGCAGAGGGACGGATGGAATCGTCCCAGGATGCCGGATCAAACAGGGAATAGGCGAGGAAGAGAAGCAGGAAAAGCAGGAAGGGGAACTTGGGGAACAGTCCCCTCCATGGCTGCATCCCCACAGCATCTGCTCAGCTGTGGTCCTTCTGGGTCTGCTCCATCTCTCACCTCCTTCTCCTCTCGCCCTGCTGGTAACTACCGTGTATTTCCCCTTCTTGAATATGTTAATTGCAGAGGCTCATTTTTTTTGTTGTTCACTGATGGCCTAAGGCGGGCCAGATATTTTGGAGAGGGGAGAGCTAATCAGAGCTCCTTACATGAGCCAACCCCCCCTGGATCACCCCTTCCCAGCTACCAAACTGGGCACCGCATCAACCCAGAACACATTCAGATGCAGCGCTGACCCAGTGTTTCAAAATCATAAATGTGTCTTTTCCTTTCTCTTTATAAACTCAATTTTTTAGTGATTTCTAACAGGGAAGATATATTAACAACCACGGTAAGCAGTCAACGATTTGACTCCACATTTAATTTTTTTTTATATCATCTAGAAGTTAAAGGAGAACTGAGGCTGGGAAATGGAGAAATTAGAAGCAATTGCAGTTTTCTTTGGTGTAGAGGTCTAAAAAATCCTTACATAGGCTTGAATCTGTCAGTTCAGAAGATGATACTTGTATAGAAGAGAGAGGAAGAAAATGATGAGTTTAGTACAGCAGCAGTAAGACCTGCTAAACATTTTGACAAATAAACAGGAAAAAAAATGCTGGATTTTTTTCCTCTACACTAAAGGGTTCTATCTTTCTAAGCAACAGTTGGTCTTCACTTTTTGTCTCTTTCTAAAGTCTCAGAAATGTCTTTTTTCCTCAATCACAAACTAAAATAAATTTGCAAATCAAGCTCTTTGATCACCACCTCAGGTGATATTTACTTCCAATTTCCAAAATCAGGCTACTGATCTTGTTTTCCTCATAGCTTAACTCCTTTGTTTTGGAGCAAAACCAGCCCAGTTGGATGATCTTAGCTCTTAATTCAGTGAGAAGATATTAGTTCTCTAATTATGAGAATATTATTAATGAGAGGTCTTCTCTTTCTCTGTCCTATTTTTTTGCCTATATTATTCAGAGAGATGTTCAAGCATTTGCTTAATTCACAGATTGATACATTTCTGCTCATGCGTAAAGCTACACAGAACTGAAAATAGCATGCAACTTTAATCCTCTAATATAATTAAGCAGGGTAAAGGGAAAATGTGTTTGCACAATTATAGTTACATATACAAAGTAACAGGTAAATTTGCAGCCTATTACTTTGGAGTGAGGCTGAAACCTGAACAGAGTACTAATAGGAATCCTTGCAGAGCAGCAAGTGACCACTGGCTGACCAAGCTGCCCAGGCAGCGTGTTAGGCCTTCATTCCAGTTCCTAACAGTGTCATATTCAATTCCAGACATGATGGAAGCCCAGAATTACCACTCTTAAAATATTTGCAGGGTTTTTTTTTCCTGCTGTATTAATTTCATTCTTTTCAGTGGCTATTTTCTTAATAAGTAATTTTCATAACAATCTTCTTGTGTCTTCTCCGAGTCAAAATCTCTCTGAAATAAGCAACATCATCTAGTAATCCTGCAGATTAGCTTTACAGGAGGCACAGCTTCCATTTATCTTTGCCCTGAATTTACACATTTTAAATGACAGTCCAGGAAAAAAATTACCTGTGAACTTGTGACCAGCACTTTGCAACAGCAGTGTGCATTTTACATTATATTTTTAAGAACTGAGTGCAACTATTGCCATATAAAAACCACAGTATCTGGACTGTACAATTTGTTCTATGCAGTATCTGGTGGTAACTTGCTGTCAGATTGATCTTCACAGAGACTCTATATTCCAGACTCCATATGAAGAGCTCTAAGGATAATGGTTTGAATTGTTATCTGCATAATTGCAGCTTCTGGTGTACAATACAATCATTTCTTCTGGGGCAAAAAATTTTTAATCCAAAATCATGCACAGTCTCTGAACACCTTCTCTGCATCAATGCATTATTTGTAGTATTTGATTAGTTGGGAGATCTCTATGGACTGACATAGTTTGAAAATTTCCAAAAAAATGAACATTTATGATCATAAAAGCTCAGCTCTTTATCTTGCTGGTGTGATTACTGTCCTGTCATTTGTTCCTGTTTGCCACTGCCTGCTTGTTTTCACTTTTCTGTGATTGATGATGTGAGATCACTTCCTCCTATCTCAAGTCCATTACGATTGCCCCAAGTGTTTCTTCATGTGTTCTCCTTGTCTTTCCCTCTATGACTGCTGCCTTAGCAGTACTTAATGCACTTTTCAACATTACAGATTTACTATAAAAATGCCAATCTAAAACAAATGCTCTCTTTCCACTCTTCTGGACAGTTCTTTGTTATCTGCTTCTCTCACCTTCTTAAATATGTTCCTGTTGATTTTTAATTTCCACTCATCCTTCTCTATATGAAATCACATCCTCAACGGAGTCTTGCTATTTATGCCACTGTCCTGGTTTCACTGAGACAGAACTATAGAATCAATTTTCTGCTCATGGGAGCTGCAATTTTTGAGAAGGCTACAACACCTGATTCTATGAGAACAAATTTGATAAGGCACTTTGCTTTAATCTGTGGCCAGCCATGGTATGTGGCTTTCCATAGCTGATAACTTTAGCAGTTTTGATCTACCTAGGTGCTAGGGCTTGGAGGAGTGAAACCCAGGGCAGCTGAACCCAAGCTGTCCAGCAGAAGTATTCCAGAACATAAATGTCACTCTCACTATAAATTATAAAATCAGCTGGGGACAGGGCTCTTTTCCAATGGCCACTGTCCCTGGACGGTCTTGTCTATAGTGCTGCCCCAAGGCTTGCTCTCTCATTTGTTATGACCATAGGTTCTGAATGGATCCGTGGTGTTTGCAGTGCTTGACATTTTGCATTCCCTACTGAGAGCACACAGCTGGCAACCAATATATGGACTCAATATAACTTTATATTTCATATAATCATTGCAATCAATTGTCATTTTTTACTAGTGGTTTATTAAATCTGTTTTCTTTTCAACTTATGGGTCTTCTTTTCCCGACTCCTCAGGTGGGGAGGGATCACCAGATGATAGAACAACTGCCTGAATATAGAAAACCACCCTTCTAAAAATTGATTTAAAATTAAACTATCTTGACTTCCTTTACTTCCTTTTTTGTTTGGTTGGTTTGGTTTTGGTTTGTTTGGCTTCTTTTTTTCCTGATTTCCGTGAGGTATCTATTATGATTTCTGTATCTACTATTTCAAGTTTTTACTTGAAAGGTGGTTGGTCAAATGTGTGTTATCCACTGACGAGAGAGGTAAAAGTGAAAAACTTGTCTTTTCAAAGAAAAGAAAAAATCACTTCTGCTTTAGTGTCAAACAGACTGGAAGCAGCATGCCTGAGTTTGCTGTGAAATGGGGCTCTGGTTATGGCAGTGTCTCACTAAAGCTTCTTGATACTCAGACATCATCTCACTTTCTAGAAGACAGTGGTTGTTCAGTGTTCTTGTGGATAGGGGTTCTGCTTTGACAGGTTCTATGAGGATTCAAAAATTATGGCATGCATACAGAAAAATTATTTTTACCAAAGGCTTCTAGCATGAGAAGCTGCAATGCACAGGTAAATATGAGAGACTAATGTGAAGTCTTCCTGTTAGAACTCTAAGATTTCTAAGTAAAATTTTTCTTTATAAGGGTACACAGGAAGAAATATAGCACTTCTTTTAGTAAGTACTGTAATTTCATAAAATAATAATTTCCAGATCTGTGATAATTACTGAGAATATGATCTCTCATACATATATATATATATACACACACACACACATGTATGTTTGTGCTCTTATATGCAGGACTCTACTTTGTCAGCTTCTTCTTTTGGCTGTATCTGAAATGTGAAATGTGCTGTTTCAACACCACACTACTGGGATAATTCCTTATTTACAGTACTTAATATCAAGCAGTATAGCCTTTTTTTCCAGTTGACACTCTCTTTTTTGGGTTGTTTAGCAATAACAATGAATAAACAGCTGAGCATACAATACTGAGGAAAGAGAAAGCTCCAGTTGTTAGTGGAAAACAAAACAAAACAAAAATGCAAACAAAAAAAAACCCACAAAGAAAACAAACCAAACAAATAAAATAACTAAAAAAGGAGAAGTAGAAAACCTTCACTTATATAATCCAGTACAACAAGAAAAAGTGGACAACAGTTTTTCACAAATCAGCTACTGCAATATTTAGAGCAACAGAGGTAATTAGTTGAACTAATTAATACATAGTATGGTGGTCTGTATGGATAGTATTAATCACTTTTAGCATCATCATTCTTGTTTGGTTTGTTAAGGTGGCATACATAGCTGCAGCTCTGGGAAGTCACAGGTGACTTGGAGTTTAGCATGGGGTGGAAATTCAAGGAGTTTCCAGAGAGGGGAAACAAATCACTGTGTCTAGGGAATCAATTTTTTCAGTTGTGTAGCAATTGGTGCTGTCATTTTGTTTTCCACCTCATTCTGCCAATAGTATGAACCATTCTTGAATTCACTTGCTCTCTTTGTTTGTCCCATGTACCTGAAATTAAATCAAGTGCAGAAAACTGTGATTTAGGTTCTTCACATATAAGTTCTTCATTACAGGTTTAATAGTAAACTGAAACAAATTTCTACCTTCTTGTGTGGAATTGTTCTTTAGAATTCATCTTTAGCATCCTTATCTATTTTCCTCTTGGAGACCAATTCCTTCTTCCATCAAAGCATATAAAATAATATGTTTGTGCATCCTACTGTCTGAGTTGATAGTGTCTGGCAATCAACTAGAGATAGATTAATATAGAACAAGACTGACCATAGTTTTTCTGAAAGTTTATAATTCTAAAACAACTGCTGATTACTGGCTACCAAGAAAGGCCTTGATTCAATACCCTCAGCTGTGACAGATAGGCTATGCAAATAAACTCCTTCCTTATATTGTGTACGTTGCCAAAATGAGCCTCCATCTTACCTCAGTATGCTTTGTGAAGCCTGATAAAATTTTGGAACTAGAAATTTTCATAGGTCTCCAATCTGTCAACAGTATTACCACAAAATTGTGGCCCAGGTAAATTCTCTTCTGTGAAAGTTTGAAGAAGCATAATGAATTTACTGGAACTATATGACATTATTCCTGGTGAGGCTTTAAGATAGATTGGGAAATGCAAATAAAGATTTCAGCAGAAACTGTCACTAACCCAGTGATTTCTCATGAAGCAGCATCAAATAGAGAATTCTGAGAAACAGTGGAAACCTTTTTCAGGTGCCCATCTCCGTTTGTGTTAAGAAGCAGAAAGCTAAGTTTGTTTTGGTTTTGGTTTTTTTTTAGCAAGGCTGTTTTGTATCTAGTATGAAGCTAAAGTAACCCCAAATCAAGCTTGTAGCCCTGAGAGTTTCAACTTTCAGAGACAATTTTGCCTTATGTGTCTGAGTCTTAACTCAGAGCCTTACAGTGCTTGTTTGGGGTTGTGTTTGGGCTGACTTTCCTCCTGGTGTAATCACAGCTGATTTTGCTCTCAAGAAGTTATTTGCAAGGTAGTGCTGGGGGCTTGGGGAAACTTGTTTCCTCTCTGTGGGCACCTCCAACCAGAACTGGCACCTGGTATGAAGTTCACTTCATGTCAAGGAGTCATATGGACATGAAGGTCCCCAGCAAGGCAAAAAAGATCACATATTGTTGTGAAGGAAAAAAAAAATAAAGGGAGAATGCATATAAATTGGGGAAAATTAATTGTCACCTGAAAAATACAAACAATCCATCTTCTTGCCCCCATCAGTTTACAATTGTTTGTTCCAGTGGCTTTGCATGTGGTTATAAACATGTATTGTAATTTTTCTGGGTTTGAAAGTGTTTCTGTTGGAGTACAAGGAAGACAGATATTTATGGGAAGAGGGAAGGAGAATGAAAAAATAAAAATGTTATCTTGATGAACACTATATATCTGGAGAAATAAGGGAAATCTGGAGCTTGAGCCAATATTCTGTTTACACCAAATGACATCTCACTCTGTATATGTTCTCATTGAATTTAACAGTCATTGAGACAGTAAAGACATTCAAAATTACTATGAAATTGCTATAAAAGGATTTTTGCATAAGGCAGGATAGGTATAATAAAACTGTTATTGGTCTATGAATTATCTCAAACTGTAAAAGGTAATTCAGATGATGGTAGTTAAAAACAACAGTAAGTGAAGATAGCTTTGAATATAATAATTCAGAATTTATTTTGGACCATGAACAATAAGTCATGTTAGTAGTAATTCATGTCTGCTCTTATGGGCCACTAAAACAGTCTTTATTTTTATGTATATATCTCCAGGAAGACATAGATGTTAATATGCCACATGTGTAGGTAATAAAAATATAAAATTTGAAAGAGTAAGGTTTGACTTCTTCTATAATAGACATTGTTATAGAACAGCTGGATTTGATTCATTATTCCATGAATATTTAAGAAGCCCTTAGACTGCAGACCAATCAAAAGGCGTAGCTGGTATCTAATACAAGTCATAGTTCTATTAGGTGAACAAAATACGAAAAGAAATGGTTGAATTTTTTCCTTTCTTTTGTAATCTTTTTTACTCTTCTTTCTATCATGTGCACTATTAGCTGTGTTGGTGTGAAAGGGGAAGTGTAGGAAGTTATGTTTTTATGGTATAGACAGTGGAAAATCACTTTTCTTCCAAAACTAACTTAGAGTATTTAAGTAAATCAGCATAGAGGAGATTTGTGGGTACAGAAAGTCCTCATGTCCTAGAGCTAACCCAGCCAGAGCAATATAGGTAGGGACTGGTTGCAATGCCCTGCTGCTTCTAATTACTTGTGCTCTGCTAGTTCCAAATTGCAGGGGTTGTAAGCACTACAAGTTTGCTCCTATGTGGCTTTTTTCCACCAAGCTCCAGTGGAATGGGTGCCTGAAAAGGCGATGAAAAATTAAACAAAAGCAGCAAATGGTGGCAAAGATTCCACTGGTTCACCATCCAAGCACAGAAGGAATAATATTGGTGTTCATCACCTCAAGGGAATGACTGCAAGTTTTAAAATTAGAATAGGCTGAACTTTAATTACAGGCAATAAAAATCTGCACATGAGGAAAAGTAACATTTTTCCAAACTGGTAAGAAGACAAAAGCTTGACAGTAAAATTAAATCCCGATGAAATTAGCATCTCCCATACTACTCTTCTCCACTTTTCATACCCGTTCCACTTTGAATTTTTTTGGATGTTTTCCCCAGTTTTTCCCCAGTGTTCATTATCAACAATACTTGCCTTCTGATATCCAAAATGTTTTTCTCCATATTATGCAGATCAAGAAAAAGCAAGTGCAGAGCTCTAGATGCACGTTTGATAGTTCTTTCTAAAAATAGGTGGTCTCTATGGCAATACTTCACAGTGCCCTTGAAGGTGAAAATTCAGTTTTGCTAAGCAGAAGTCTTACAGCAAAAATGATGGATTTTACCTCTATTGTCAAAGCTGTGTATTCAAAAAGTCAAAAGAATTCCGAGAAATGTGTCTTGTCAGGAACTAGACAAAGTCTTCCCCTGGAAAATGTTGCATGTTACTATTTTATTACCTTGGTATAACTCTTTGTCTCTTATTCAGCTCTACAAAATCACATAGTTTGATTTACTTAATTTAGTCTTACACAGAATTGTCAGAGTTGGAAGGGACCTCTAGAGGTCATCTAGTCCAAGTCTCCCACTGAAGCTGAGTGGCAAAGATCTTTATAAACTGCCTAATCTGTTACAGAAATTAAACATTGAAACAACTATCCTTATCACTTCAGGAGTTGCTTGTGTTTTTAAAAGGTGTCTCAATACTGACAACCTGTATGTGGAACTTGTTGTAATGAGCAACTTTTTTTTTTTTTTTTCCCCCCTTTAATCAGAAGCAATTTTACTTTTATTTGATCACCTCTGTTATCATGAGTCAGTGAAAGAAATGTGAGCTTAGCTGTAGTCAGGTCTGAAAGACTGGATCCTTCATTGCCTTCCAGGCTCTTTGATGTAATGTGTTGTACTCTTGTTCTGTTTTGGAGGGGAAAAGAATGTCAGAGTGACAAATCTTTACTGGACATCAAGTTATTTCCTACATGTAAAGTCAGATTTTCACAGTCATCTTTCTACCTGTATTAACTTGCTCATACCTACAACTATGTATCTGAGTATCAGATACTGTGCAGTCCCTAAGTATGACCTTCCAGGGACTGGGTTTGATTACTTTAATGCAGTGCGTATTTACCTGTTCATTTCACACTAATACATGTGGCAGTGGGAACCCAGTTTTGAAGATCCACAGAGAACTTAAGATGTAGAAAGCTTCAGAGGAGATAGCAAAAAAGTTTCTTTTTCTTTCCTGATTTTAAATTAGGAAAGATGCAAAAAATGTGAGCATAGGTATGAGATTTTGAAGAAGGATCTTTGCAGATGTACAGATATAATTCAAATTATTATCAGGGTAGAGGGAGGAATGAGGAGGACTATAAAATAGGTTTGTAGGTATTTAATTTAAGATAATTTTTCTGTTGAACGATTAACTTTTAACAAAATATATGTAAAAAAACCCCATCAGCAACATTAATATGAAAATTTGTTGCTTACAGTCCATTAAATCAACAGCCTGAATGTTTGTATTTTACTTTGCTGATCAACCTTACAGCAGAAATCCAAGATTTAAAAATTTTACTAAAATGAAAAGAGGCTTTAAAAATAGACTACATTAATTTTATCAGTGTGTTTTTCTCTAATTAAATAATCTAGTGGCTGTGACGCTTCCAAAGAATTAATATTGTAAGAATAAGCAAAAATGTCAGCTTATGACAACAGCGTAGTGTACTCTATTCCTATTTCCTTAGGAGTCCTTCTGCCTCTATTTGTCACTCTGTGGTATAGCCCTCATGAAAATTTGGCAGAATAACTTCATCCCTAGGTATAAGTCCATTTAAAAGAGTTGCTCAGAGCCTTGTCGAACCTCACCTTGAACATCTCCAGGGATGAGGCCTCAACTACCTCCCTGGGCAACCTGTTCCATTTTTCCACTAGCCTCATGGTAAAGAACTTGCTCCTAAAATCCAGTCTAAATCTACTCTTCTCTCATTCAAAACCATGGCCCTTTGTCCTATCACTCCAGGCCCTTGCAGACAGTCCCTCTCCAGCCTACCTCTAGTCCCCCTTCACATACTGGAAGGGCTCCATTAGGTCTCTCCAGAGCCTTCTCTTCTCCAGGCTGCACAACCCCAGCTCCCTCAGTCTGTCCTCACAGGAGAGGTGTTCCAGCCCCCTGATCATTTTTGTGGCTTTCCTCTGGACCTTGCTCCATCAGGTCCATGTCCTTCCTGTATTGAGGCCTCCAGGGCTGGATGCAAGTGATGATGAAGCTCCATAGAATCGTATAAAAACTGTTTTTTGAACTACAACGTGACTAATGTGAATTAATTTTTCTGCATTTGCATCAATTTTAGCTTTGTTTTGCATGAGCATTAAGTGATTGGATGTTGAGATGGGAAACAGATGTTGTGAGAGGACTTATTACCAAATATTAGAACCTGCAAAGATAATTTGTAATGCTGCTCCCGTTGTCTTAGAAGTAGAATTTAAAAGAATCTTTAACCAGAGTCTGCTTAGCAATGATATTTTGCAGAGGATCAGAAAAACACTCATTGGAATAAGAATCTACCAGAGCAACATGAGAATTACTTTATTTTTTTTTAAAATGAGAGAGTAATTGTTTGATTTTTCTTGGTCTAGGCTAAGATAAGAGGCATTTAAATGAATTTTACTTGTGTGCACTTTTTTTTTTTGCATCACATGCTTGATACATGTTCTCAACATTAGTACTGACAGAGTAGGTTGTAGATATTTACAAAAATTCACATCAGAGGGTAGTGAGAGGGAATTTATTTACTTGTTGTATGTATATTACATCGCTTCCCTGAAGCATTTCATATCCCAAGAGTGTTTTCTCCTCCATTATGAATCATTTTCATATCCACTGAACACTGAAACTGCTTTTCAGATTAAGAATAAAAAATATGTTTTTTAAGGCAACAAATCTGGAAAATAAAGGCCTATGCAGAGTACTTAAATGAATTGCTGCATTACTTTCTTCTCCTATAACTGTGAGGAAAAAACCCACCAAGCAGGAATGAAAGGCTTATGAGAAGCTTATTTGTTCTTTTGTTATTCACACTGGGAAAGCCAGGGAACTGTGAGGTTTGAAATGCTGCTATCAAACTTAAAATACATTGGTCTGTTCAGAGTGCTGAAAATATGTTTCGGGTGGTACCGCTTTGCTCTGGTAATAAATCTGTTATTATTGTATTGCAGTGAAATATAGTTTGAAAATATCTCTAAAGGAATTCCTTTCTGCTTATGTCTGTGGACTTTTTTTTACTTTCCAAGAGCGTACTATAAGTTGGTTCCTTCTCTGAATGTTATTACTGTGTAAAAGAAAAATAGAATGGTAAAAGAAATAGAATTTATAGAAACACCAAGAAATACATCTTATTATTCATTGCAAGTGATCAACATGCCCAGTGAAGATCAGCTTTTAGCATATTTTTGTGCATCATGTAAACAGCAAAGCTATGCAAAGCATCTTCATTGATGGTTTTATGAGAAGAAATAGAAAAATGTTGCATTATTAATGCTTCATAAATTTGCCCTTCCCGTTCCATTGAAGTTTGTATTGTATGCTATAATTTTTCACCCTCTTTCTCTGGCTGCCCAGTGTTTTCTGCCCTTTCTTAAACACACTTTCCCCAAGGTGCCACCATCTTGGCTGAGGGGCTCATCCATGCCCTCCACTGGGTCATTTGGATCCAGCTGGAATTGGGTCTGTCCAGCCTGGGGTAGCAGTGCTGCTCCTCATAGAAACCTCTGCAAACCCCCTACCAAAATCAGGAGACCTGCACTAATATAGGCACACAGAAATTTGGTGCTAAGCAGGACCCACTTCAGCTTCATTGCCTTCTCCTTTGCTTTGTCTCACAAAACAGAGCAGATTGGCAAAGCTGCCATGCAGGGATGCAATGAACCCCTTTACACTTCACAGTGGTGTAGATTTCTTAGCTAGAATAAAAATCTGTCAGCTGGTGAAAAGCATGAAATCTGGGGACTTCTGATTCAAAGATGAACGTTCCCTAATTAAATTGCAGAGTGCAATTTAATGTAATCTTTACTAATGCTTTGTTAGCGATGCATTATTGTAAGATTGAAAACAGAAAATAGCAGACATTGCTTAAATTGACCATTTTATGACACAGCGTAGGGTATCTGGGACTTCTGTTTCTTCTTGTGAGGCTTTCTGTAATGAGATCATTACAGAATATTGATTAGTCATAAGAATTACTGCTTGACTGAACAAAATTAAGGATCTAGCAAAATAAGTTGTTGTAAGTTATTGTCTGTCTTGGTGTTCCCTTGAAAATAGCAGAGGTTGCATTTCAATCTTTCCCCTGGCAAGTTTGAACTGTAATGTTAAAGTGAAAATTTGAATGTTGCTTTTCATAATGACTATTAGGAATGATATATGGTCTCACAGCTCTCAGTTCTGTACAACTGTGGATCCAGATTCACACAAGATAATAGGTTTGCAGATTTACTGTTTAAAGGATAGTAAAATTTTATACAAATTCTGCCATTAAAGTCCACATTGGTATCTTCTGAAGACTACTGACTACACTGCTGTACAAGTGTTAACAGAATGAGGCACTTTGTGCACTGCTGAGAAAGAAATAAGCTGAAAATACTCTATAGCTGATTCAGAAATGAAGTTTAAAGTATTACCTAATTACCTAATTAACTAATACTGTACATTACCATGTACAGTATAATGCTAACTAAATTAGTATTTCATAAAAGTTTGATGACACCTTTAATATACTTTAAAAAATAACTTACATGGTTGTACAGTTTGTCATGGTACTGCTACCACATTTGAGTTGTTAGCCTCCATTTTCCCAGTTTCTACTTTTGTTTTTTCTTTTACTACTTTTGTTTCTTCTCTTCTACTTTGTTTGTTGGTTTTTTTTAATGTTTCTACTTCCACCATATTGTAGTCTGAGAAGTTTCAGAGAGCCAAGTTTCTTGCTTTAAATCAGTTGTCAGTTTTAACCCTAATGAATTTGGCATCTTTAGGAGGGAAAAGGGTGGATCTTGATGCTTAGCTGTAAGAGAGAGTATTGACCACAGGGTCATGAGGCCCAGCAATGTAAACCACTGCCCATCCCCTCCAATGTGGATGGAAAAGAATCTAAGTGGCCAGGATTGTCATTATACAGCCAGGGAATAGTTGCAGCCCTTGGAAGGGCTGTTCTATCCAGCTTTAACAGAATCTCTGAGGAAGCAGATATCTCTTTCTTGCTATCACAAACAAGAGTTTTAAGATCTGAAATATCCAGTGATGTCTAATTTTAAAGACTTAATGGTATTCCAAAATCCCCTTCACTGTAACCTAAAGATTTCATGTCTTAATGAAACTTCTTCTTTTTTTTTCCCATCTAAACATGGCAAATTGACTAGGATGTGCTATAAAATTAGAGAACTGTCACAATTTTTAATGGAAAAGTGATTAAAAAATTATATTGAGAGTGCAATAGTTGATTGTGCTCTACACTGCACACAGACTTTTCCTGTTCCATTGCTTCTGTGATGGAGGAGAAGAAACAAAGACCACAGAAATAGAACAAATCACTGGAGTCCTGACATGAAGCCCAGTGAAATCAAATTAAGTTTTTCCTGTTTGTTTCAGTGAGGAATGTATTAGCTTGATTAAGAACAAGAAGAAAAATAAAATGTCTCTCTGTCACATATTAATTAGCTGCTTAAGAAACAAACAAACAAACAAACAAAAAACCCCTCTTAAAACACCAACAGGAAATAATAAGATGAAAAACTGTTTCCTTAAAGATTTCCCTTGGACTTTATTGGGGCTTTAAAAAAAAACTAACTAAATACCATAAATATCCTTTTCAGGATACTGAAATGTCAGAAGGTCCTTCATAATTCCTCCAGACATTTTTAAGGGTTAATACAAACCTTTAACAAAGCTCAAACCTCAGTCATTTGAGAATTTTTTATAGGTTTTTCCTCTTTTATGCAATGAATTTTAGTGGGAATATTTTTTCCACTGAAATTCAACCCACTGTCCTGACCCATGATAATGGTACATTTTGACAAGAATACTGAAGCTTAATTTGGAAGGAAGAATGATATTTTGGTTATTTTCAGGTAAGCAAGCAGTCTTAGTTGGGATATATCACTGTAGGATCAGAGTAACAATATGAGCTCTTTTAAAATGTCTAATGTATTAATATAGTTTCAAGGAACCTTCTTGCCAGCAGGAAATTAATGTCCTCTTGAAATCCCTACACAGTAAAAAATTCAGAAATAAATCCCAATTAATAAGGGCCTAATTCAGAGTTAAGGTATTGGGTCAATTGTTAAATTCCTTGGTAAGGAACTACTCAGATATATCATCTAAGGGCTGAACTGGAACCTAAGAAGCAGTTTAAAAATTTTATATACCTGGATATTTTATACACCTGGAAATATAAATTAGATTATTTCTGCATATTTTTTAAAATTAATATACATGATGCTTAGCAGTGCTGAGGAGGAAGGGTAGAAGTTACCCATTTCAGACAGGAAAGCAACCCTGAATGAATGAGGAGACAGTAAAAATTAGCTATGAATTTATATGAATCATTAAAAGAAAGGAAGGGAGGAAAAAAAAAAAGAAAAATAAAGAGAAGACAAAATTAGAACTTTGTAATAGGATTTAAGATATTCTTAACAAATTGTTCAGACCATCAATGGAGGTATCCATTAATTTCAGGGAGCTTTAATTTAAGACTCCAGTTTATCAGAAAACTCAGCTCAAACATGTGGCAGTAAAATAACCCCTAGGATTGTTTTGAAAGCAGTATGTGCAGTGGATGTAAGGATATATGTATGGAACACATATGCCTTATACATTGTTTTTAACAAAAAATAGAAACCATTTTGCTGCTTTTTTGTGGAGTTCAGAGACTTGAAATTAAAATGAGGAACAAAGGATTTTTGTATTTTGGCAACTTCTCCGTTGAACTCTCTGCGCTTCCACCATAATGACAAATGTGGAGAATTTCTGCTTTGCATCTTTAAGCTTAAAAGCTCAAAACCCATGATGGTTTTTGTTTACTTAATAAGCTGCCTCAAAATATGCTCTGCTAAAATCAGGTAAGCAGGTAACACAAGTGGAGACCAAAATACTTAATTCCTAGCTAAGCTGTTTTCAGTGATAGAATGTTCCAGAGTCTTTTCCAAGTGCTCTGCATGAAATAGAGGTTCACCTGAAATCCACTACCATTCATCTTCTGTGCAGCTTATATCACCATCTGCAATAATTTGTCTAAATTCAAGATCTCCTCCCAGAAATCTGTAAAGAAAGAGAAGGTTTAATTAAGAAAAAGGCTTTTTCTGAGTCATTATATCAGCTGATATAATTTTTGCATAAGCAAAAAAACCTGGTATCTTCACTCTCAAGATAGAAACATTGAAGTAATTCAAAGCTGTAAATTGATTTGAGAACCATTTTCAGCATGTAACAGGACATAGAAGTGATGCTAATTTCGTTGTCCTGTATTGAATGGCATGTCTAAGAATAACATTCCATGTGATATATAATAATCCGATAAAAAAAATCTGTCACATTTTAAAAATAAGCTAAGGCCTGCTAAAGCAGACCAGATGGAATTCAGGTGTTGCAGTATGAGAGTGCATTAATAATTTCATTATCTTTTTTTGTAACAAAAAAATGGGAACCTTTTCTCTGCTCTGTGTAAAAGCAAGTATGTGTGGCAGGAAGCAAAGGAATGAGAACCATGTTCTTCTGGACCGTAATCCAGAACACAAGTCAATCCTGGAGGCAAAAGATCCCTGTGTAATATTAGGAAACTATCAATTTTCCATCTTTTATATGCCTATAAGCTGATAATTCTTCCCTTTCTCCTTTGATTTTTATAAGAATAATTGTATTAATATTTCTGAGGTGATCATATAACAGGCAGCAGGGGTTCTGTTAGAAGAGAAAGCAAAATGAGGGGAAAATTATATGGAAAATTATCAGTGCTGGAGTGCTGAAAGATGAGACACTACAGTACTTTATTCCAGATATCCTTGCAACTAAACTTCCATAATATGGATAAGAATGTTTAATATCTTCCTATGACCAGTGGGTTTTCATAAAAGCATTTACTGAATCATTTTATCTCTCAAATTTAGTAATAAGTTTTATTTTTACATTTTCTTTTTCAAATCTAGAAAATATAAAAACATTACACTTATGCAGGTGTTTCTAAAAAAAAAAAATAAGTTGACCATGTTGAGATAATGTAGAACCCATGCAAACGTGCTTATTCCAATGCAATACATTTATTAAGAATTTACCCACTAGAAATAATAATCAATGGCTGTGTATAAAATTTGGGCTTTTATTAGGGCTTGTCATGATTTACTTGAAGAAAAGAAAATTTACCCTGGTGATGGATTTCACTTAATGGCCTAATAGGACTGGATATTTATGGCTTTTTCATAGTGAAATAATGAATTTCTAAATGAACAAATTTAATTGTTAGATGATGACCTTGTGAAATTGCAAAACTTCCATTGATGTCACAGCTAGCAAAAGTCTTAGGAAGTACTTGCAGCTGCTTCCACACCTTGACAAACCAGAACTGGGAACAAAAGTCTCGAGAGATGAACATGGCAAATACAGGGGCCAGGAAGGCTGCATGGAAGTGGCAGTGATGCTGCCCTAGGGTGTGCAGGTTCTGGGTATGGTTATGCACAGGGACAGCTCTGGCACTTGAGATGTGTGGGATCTATTCTTACCAGAGCTCTATAATCCTCTGTGTCTACCAGGAGTCTTGTTTCATTTCAGGTCCACGTGTCAGTGATGCTTTTGCTAACATAACAGCACATCAGAAGCAAAAGAAATTTGCTTCTGGCAGCAGAGCTCAGGAAGAGGAGGAAGGAGATGGATCCCCACCAAACTTTTTTGCACAACCCACTTTAACCCACTTCCACTTACCACATTGATGCTCTCTCTTATAAAGGGGGGAAAAAAGAACCTGAGAGTGATATATCTTGGTCTCTTTCTTCCCCTCTGAATGATTGTTCTGGCTGCTTTCCTTGTGTGAATAAAAAGCATTTGTACAACCACATGCTTAGCTTGATCAGGGAAATGTTCTGGCTGAAAAATAACTTTCCACACAGAGAGATTGGAAAGATGTGGGTTTTGGCCATGCCAGCTTCCCTGTCTAATTCCAGGGCCATCCCAGCTTCCCTGCACAGTGACTCCAGCACAAGGGAATGAGGAGGCAAGGATGGCTGGGAGAGAGGCCACCTCCTCCTCACCCCACGTTAAACATTAAAGATGACAAAGATGCAAAACTTAGTGGAGTAAGTTCTGCAGGCAGGGGTTTGTGCTTCATATTTGCTACCACAGCAGCAGCAATTTCGTTTGATAGCATTTTCAAAGATGAGGTTTCCAAGAGAAACATTCTGCAGAGAACCCCAAGCCTCCAGGGAGAAGTTTAAATAATGCTCTGTGGAAGTCATACCCTGCTTTTTAGTAGGAGCTTGACTTGGTTCCTTACAATGCAGACCTCTTGTTGCCTCATGTTTGAGGAGGATACAATAATGACTACAGTTAAACGTAGCAATATACAGTCTGAATAGAGACACAGCTGTTAAATACAGGGATTTTTCTGAAATAGGCTTGGGAATACTGTGCACGAACTATAATTCAGATGCAAAAAATTGACAAAATAGGGAGATCTGTTTTTTTAATGCCACACCCCTATAAACTGTGTTATTGTCATATCTCATTTCCTTGTCTTCCCCTGGCAATTTCTAAGAATGGGAAATCACCTATAATTAGCAAACTCCACTAAGAATATCTATTTAAAGGCTTTGCTGGCACAGTACAAATGGAGAGTAGCACATATTTTTCTTTTCTATGTCTTTTTCTGATCTAGCATTTTGTGTGCTAAAATGTCAAGCTGTTGTTGCTTTCTACTAGTAATAGCCATAAATGTTAAGAATGAAGTGAAAAGAGCTTTGCAAATCACCATATATTTCCCCCCCCCAAGATAATGAAATAAAGTATAATAGGTATTGTCTATGGCCCTGTGGACTAGTTAGATTTACTGTGCTTTTTACTTCCTGCCTTTGCTAGTTAAAGAAACCAAAAATGGTCACAGTACATCATGTCAACCTTCCCAGTAACATTATGGGAAATTATTCTGTGCAGTCTATATGTCTGTATTCGGATGATGCTATAGATGTAAGCCCAAATATGTACAAACCTTCATGTGGATTTAATCTCACCTGACCTATTCCTACATTTCTTGTGGGTGGGGAATTGGGTTTGCTTCAATTTTTAATTTTTTTTTCCTTTCTGCTTTTTGATGTCCATGCAAGTCCTTTCCTTCTCTGCATTTTAAGATTTATTATAGGAAATGTTGTTGGAAATTTTTTTCAATTAATTAATTTATATATAACAAGAAGACCCTACATTTCTGCTACTTTTGAAAGCAGTTTGGTTTTTGCATAGGCATATGACATCTTTTTGTTCCCATCTAATGCTTGGCATTCATGTTTGCTTTCATCAGTCATCTTCAGGTACTAAAAGGAGAGTGTTTCTTTCCAGATAGCAGCCAATTCCTATTTGTTTTCTAACACACACTTTCTGCATTTAAAGGGAAGCAGTCTGTAAAGTTAATATCCCCACTTCATTTCCAAACCTGTTTGCAAAGTAAATTGGAGCTTTTCTTTGCAACATGATTTACTTCATATATCACTGCACCTCATGAAAGAATTTGAAGCAGCCATGTGATTCCCTCTTTCCAAGACAGGGTAGTTCATGGAAAGGGAATTACAGAGTGCCATGTCATTTGTCAAGCTTGTGGAAGGTATGGAAAATAAGTCCTGCTTTAATAATCTCCTATTTTGGCACCAGTGTTCAAATTCTTTGGAGCTTATAACAGGAGCAGTTCTCTGCACTGCAGCATGGCACTCAAGCATGTTAAACACTTTTCGCTGGCATTATTTGACATATTTTCCCTGTGAATGTTCAACAAATTGATTTTTGGCATAGAAGCAACTGTCCTAACATCCTCTCCTTTGTAGCTGCACCTCTAGGAAAATGAGTCAAGTGGAAAAAGGGAAAGACAAGAAAGAGAAAGATAAAATAGAGATGCTTCTTGAGCCTGAATTTTCTCAAAGCATCAGTATGCTGTGCACTAGAAAAACCAAACACTTCTGGTGAAAAAAATAGGGGCTGTGTTGCAGGTTTGGGGTAATTAGGTTTGGCTGTAGAGCTTCTACCTCCAGTTTCTTTTCCTCATGCTACTCAGACAGCGTGGCAGCATGAGAGTTTGTCTGCTGAGACATCTGTAATTATTCTTACATGAAAAGCCACCAGTCAGCTGTTAACCTGCTCGGCCTGGGGAGGTGAACTGTTGAGACTGCTCTGACAGGGTGGCTTTGTTACATGCTTATTACATGTGGCAGGTAGCAGTTGGTGGGTGTCCTACTATTTGCTTGAGTCTTCCTGAGGTTACTCGTGGCTGTGCATGCAATTGATCAGCCAGTTTCAGGGAAATGTAATCCTGGGACTATCCTGGCAGCAGTAAATTAGCTATGTGTTAGGTTGAATACGTTCAGTTCTGCTTCAGTGCCCAAGAAACACTTGATTCATCATTTTTCCTCCTGGCTAATATGCAAATTTTTGTGAATTTGGATGTTCAAAATTTCTTTTTCAGCATGCCCACATAATAAGCATGAATGGCATTTTTATACTTGTTTTTAATTCAGGACACCCTGCTTAATCTGTATTTCCACATCTGACGAAGGGACCAGGGACAAAGAAATGCCAAAATAGTGCTTAAGCATCTTCTAGATCATAACAGAGATTGTGTTTGAGAGACTGCAAGGTAGAGGACATGTACTAACTGTACACCTGGAGGCAGGAGAGTGAATGTGCACCCTGAATTGTATTGGTATTCTATTTCCTGCAAGGTTTAGGTAAGTGAAAGAAATTTGCCAGTGTCTGAGAGGCAGAAATCTGGAGGTGAGGGAACAGCATGTAAGCTACTGCCCCCTAAATAGTGATCACCTCGGATGTGTTGTAAGTGTAGCCTCTGTAGCTGACTTCAGATGTGCTGCTGGAAAATCCAGGGGAGTTGTTTGTGTGTGCTTTATAGGCTTTTATGAGTTGGTGGATGTCAGTCAAATGTGAGGCTGTCTTTTATCAGTCCCCAGGGTGTCTGTGAGTGTGTGTGCACATTGTCCTCCTTCATGAATTTCAAACATTGCCTGTCCTTTTTTCTTTCACTGTACAATGAATTGGAGTGTCTCTTACGGTGCCTTAGACAGCTTTGTTGTCTCAGTGCAAAGTTTCATTATCCTGCTTCTGGGACTTTTGCTAGTTTGAAGCATGGTGCTTTTTCAGCTCCATTGCCTAAATTTTGGGGCCATCTAAGTGTTGGGACCTCTCAACCAACAGGCAAGTTTTTTGCCTGTATATTGCATTTAAGGGACCCTTTATAGATAAATCACACTTTTAAAACAGCGCTGCTGTGGGTGATGAGGGAAAATCCAGATCATTAACGAAGATGTTAAACAGGACTGGACTCAGTATTGATCCCTGAGGCATACCTTGTATTTCTAAAATACAGCTCTAACCAAAGAGATACTTGTCTTTCAAGACTGCTAACTGGAAGAAATGTTGGGTTTTTTTCTTCCTTGAAATGTATTTAAAAACTTTCTTTGTGCACAACAGTGTATCTGAACAAATTACGCTGGCTTTGAGCTATTTAAAGTAACTTATACCCTTAATTTGGCAGGAGGGATAAAAGGATGCCATCACAACAGCATGTGCTGCTCAGATTAAAAAAAAACTGGTCCCTAATGTGTACAGCAATAAATAGCCTTCAAGTGCATGCTTAAACTCATTCCTGCTCAAGACAACACCATAAAGCAGGTGGATGTTTTGCTTGTGGATTCAATGGGATTGTGATTTCACTTAAATGTTCCAGAATTTAGGAGTTCCGTTAACATGGTGCATAATGAAGTAAGATGTCAAACAGGAGAGGTTAAGAGTTTATATCACAAGAAGCTGAACATTCTGAACCACTTTAGCAGCTATTATGCAGCAACTGCTAAGTCAGCAATACTATGACACTTTATAGGTGAAAAGCCTATAAACCCAAGTCAGGAAATCATCTATTACTTTTTTCAAGCAAGAGCCCTACAGTATGGGCTATAAAGAAAACAAATTATAAACTTTCACTTTTACAGAGGAAGGGTATGCTGCAGCAGGGATATTCCTCCCTATATCCATTAGTACAGAAGGTAGGAAGTATAATATGTAATATAATCTTGGTGGCCTTCCTTATGCTATGCAAATGAATAGAGAAGCAGAAACCAATAAAGGTATTTTGGCATCTTTGCCAAAATTTTTAGCCTTAGTTCTTCCCAATAGGAAGAAACTAAGACATTTCAGTGGGTGCCTACTACAATTTTGTTTCCTTTTATTCTTTTTTCCTTTCTAAATTTGTATAATATAATTTTGCTGGAGGAAATATAGAGCTGATGGGATGAATATCAGCACATATCTGCATTAATTGTTTGCATGTTTCCAGGGAAGTAAGATGGAAAAAAGTTTTATTTTTCAAGTAACATGATCTTGGTGCTACAAGATTTTTGTGAAGTGTTGAGTCATTTACTATTTTGCAGGCTATAGTAATGTCCTCTGAGCCATGCATCCCGTATAATCCCAGAATCATAGGATGGCAGTCATTTACAAAAGAGGATAGGACCTTCATATCATACACACTTCTATGTACCTGACCAAAACTTTCTCCAGAGAAGTGTAACTCCAAGCCCAACCAGCACTTTCTCCAAAAATTGCCTGCTCCCTAATGTCTTGGGCACTAGAAACTTCTGCTCTCTAAAGACACGTTGTTTCCAGCTATACAATAGAAGCAGTTTTCTTAGCAGATATTGCTTTTTATGGTTCAAGTACTAATTTAGGATTGTTAACAAAATATAGAAACATTTGCAGCAAACACCTGGATCACATTGTTAGTGGATTGTGAAGAAATAAAATACATTTTCCATTACTTTAAGCCTTTTAAATTTTAGTTCTTTTTTTACATTACATAATTTCTCCAAGAGAAATTTATGTCTTCTACTGCAGAGAAGGTCAGACAAGATGATTATGACAGTTTTTCCTGGTCTTAAAGTACATGAAATCTATGAAATACTCTTAAATTGGTACAAATTACTTTACCAAACACAAATCAGCATAGCTTGTGATGAACACCATGCTTTAGTAGCTGATTTAAAGAGAGATTAACTGAATGGACCCTTATAGGGGTATAGTGAAGATGCTATGGAATATTTTTCTTCTTTTGTGTAAGACACTGATGGAAACAGTTTATTTTGTCTTTAGCTGATATGCTATCATACTTATGTGAAACTTGGTTTGTTTGAAATTACACATTTAGGGAACTTTTCTGTCACTGGCCACCATACATTGTTTTGAAATGATAGAAGATAGGTTTCTGGGGTTTTTTAGAACGTGAAGGAAATTATGTCATTCATCTACCAGCACTAACAGTTTCAGTAGAGGAATAGCTTTCTCATGTAAATCATATAATCACAGAATTATAGATCAAATTAGTTGTATGGATTGCTTAAGGGGGTTCAAAGTTCCTCTACAGTTCCTCCACAGCTACTTATACCACTTGGCTGTGACTTTCCTTCCTCTCCTTCACACGATTTTCTAATTATTATTAAATCTTGTAATGAAAGGTGAAGACCAGAGAACAGACTTTGCTTGCATGAGTTCCATACTGACAAAGACAATATATTCTTGGGTCATTGCTCTATGTAAAAAAAAAAAAAATAAAATTGTTCCCTACTCCCAAGAGAATAGCATTTGTTCTTTCCCTATTTCTTAGACTGTCCATACTGAATAAAAACCTAGACATGGAATGATTCTTTCATCATAGACTTATAGATATCATGGATGGCAAGAGCTTTGAAGAAAAATATTTTAAGAGCAATTTTTCTATTGTGAGTGAAAGCTGATTCACTCAGCATTGTCCTGTGGTACAAAGTTCATACATGTCTTTTTCTGACTGAAAACTATAGCAGAGACTTGGTGTCTTTCTGGAATAATAATGGTTCATCCTGTCATAGTAATCTAAACTGTTCTGCATGTTGTTGAACACATTGGATGTGACCAGTTAAGTCTAGGTATTAATTATAGGTATGTGGTAATGTTTTTTGTCTAACCATAAAAAAGGCTGGATTATGGATATTTCATTCCTAAAATAGGCATCCTTATAAATATATATAAATTAAAATTAAAATACTATTTAACTCTCTATTCAGAGATGTCATGGTCTCAGTAATTCTGTCATAAAATAAAGTCAAGCCAATTAAAGGGCAATTCGGGTTTCTTGTCATCAGAATAAAATTTTGCCCTTTTTTTTCATCCTCTGCTTTCTTTGCAGACTGTATTGGGCTGAGCGATGGTCTCACTGATTAACATGACAGTGGCTGAATGTAATTTTACCATTTATGCAAATTGACTCTTGTTCTTATACGTTCTGCCCCTATTACTTTCATAATTCAGTATGCTAATTTATGAAGCTTACTTTAGTGTAAGGGGGGGGTAAATGTTAAAGAATGTAATGTAAACAGGTGAGTCTTGGCTAAGTATAATTCATCTGGTTCATCAGTGGGGAGTTTTTATGAAACAATAAGCAGTGCCTTTTTCAGAAGGCACATGTTTGGAAATCTGTTTTGTGACATTCACCAGTTGAAAGTGGAACAAGAAAGCCCTGAACTTAAGGATAAGTATATATGATTGTTTTCTTTGGAAAAAGTAAGATCAGAAATATAGAGAGAGATACAATAGAGATTTGAGTTTCCATATGTCCAGCTGGCAAAACAAAAGCCTCTTGTGCCAGGTACTTAAGATTATCATCCCAAAGACAACAGGAATACATCTATAAGCATAGAGTCTAGTATGTACCTCCAGCTTTGAAATGAGAGTTCATAAACAATTTGTGTGGACCCTTTCTTAATTTCTTTCCCCAAAAGTATGTCTCAGATATAGAGCTATACAGTATAGTTCTATACTATATCAGTATGAACATTATGTATTTAAGTCTTTTCAAGACTATTGCTTGTAAGAAAACTGTATCCTGATATACATAATATATAATCATATGAATTTCAGTTTACATATGGGATTCCTTGTAGTATAGGAAAACATGTTAGGTGACATTAGAGTAGGGAGATAAATAACACTATAGTTAGATATAGTTAGAAACTTGGTAAAACCTGAAAGGTACCCCGAGGTAACTTGTAGGTACACCCTACGAGTCAGTTTAAATTTAGATTATATACAGATATGATAATGGGGTTTTGGTGACCGCATGTCAGACCTGAGGCTAGAAATGGTCTTCTTAGCTTTCAGACAGCTGGGCTTCAAAAGAAATATAAATTCCATGAGGTGGAGATCTTTGAATAACATTATGTCTACATGGCACATGAAATCCTGTACAGAAATACTAGCTAGTTTGACTTGCAAACCTATAAAAAGATATATACTTAAAATACTTTTTGGCTTTTTTGTTTGTTTGTTTGTTTGTTTTTTCCCTTTTTTTTTCAGGAAATTAAAATCCAGATATTTTCTTAACTTTAGGATATATTTGAAAAAACAGAGGAGGCTTGTGAAGCCAAAGCACTTGTCTAAGCATAGGAATAAACATGACTTAAGCAGCACACTTTTTCAAAAGGGTTAATTAGCACTTGCTTATTTTTCCTGCTTGTAATTCCAGAGCAAGCTCCTGTAGTGCTTCCTTGGGACCTTTGTGTCATACTTCACTGCTCACATTTTATGCACTGAAGTCTTGTGAAGTGATCCTGGTGTTCCTGTGGATCCACTACTCCATTTATTATCAGTTCATTTTGCATTAGTTAGGTAAAAGAGGTCCTTAAGTGTAGGCCCCTTATGACTTTTTATATGACTTCAGCTACAAGCATGACATAAGTGGCATTTAAATCTTGGGTTCCACAGAAACAATGAGAACCAAAGTCCTGGGTGAACATGGGACTTACCTAGTCCCCTTGAATGGAACTTAGAATATCCATGAGCAAGTCTGAATTTCACACTTTATTCTACACTCTGCTGTCTGTAACCACAGGTGGAGTATAACAAGATCTTAATGGAAGTATTTTCTTAATCATTGACTGTGATAGCTGTGGGTTCCTAAAGGAGCTGAGGTCAGTAAAAAAATTTTAAAAAATATGCATGAAGAGACACAGAGGTGTTACAAGAATTGTTGAGTTGGGGGAGCTAGTGTTTACTGAACACAGGATGTTTCCAAGATTATGGATTTAGCAGATTTTTTAAAATAGGGGGTAAAATTCCATTGAATTTTTCTTACCATTTTGGTCCCCAGGTCCAAATTAGGAATACTCCACCTGGTAAAAGTCATCTTTTAGAGATCAACTTCCTGATCTTGAGAACATCTTTGATATGGACTATGTAAAATAAGATCTCTTATCTGACATAGTATGTCCTACTGCTCTGTAGTAATTTCATTGAAAGAGCTATATTATTTATCAGCTTTTAATTTTCATTAGTATTTTTATGGTTATTTAGAATTTTAAGCCAAAGGGTATGACAGGAAGTTACTCAGTGTTATCTGAATTAATTTTTTACCATGTTGGAAGAGGATGTCTCATGGTGGTGAACGGGTCCAAAGTTCCAAATGTTTAATTTGGAAAGCATGGTAAACAAACAGCTGTAAAACAAGGTTTCTTTTAGCTTTACTAATGAGAAAAAAGTATTCCAGTTGACCCAAGAAGTGGATTATTAGGAAATTTATAACATTACATTTTTTCACACCTTGTTGCCTTAATGGTGCATTATTGCTGGCATAAATAAAAATTTTCAAGGATAATTCTATGCTAAGAAGATGAATATTGTATTCCAGCCTTCTGTGGGTTACTTATCACACAGAGAACTACCAGAAAATCTCTTTAGGACATCATCTGACCACTATAGTTCAATTGTATTCAACCAACCTGTTGGTTAAAAGGGCATTATGGGGAAGAGGCATGCATTTCAGCTGGTCATAAATTTTGCTTTCAGTAAGTAAAGCTGTTTGAAAGGCAAAATGGTTTTAAGTTATGGTGACTGTGTTCATTTTGTAAGAGATGGCAGCAGCTGGTTCTTGCCCATAGCCTGTTGATACTAGTTCATGCCTTATTCTGACATACTGGGGTTTCTTTCTTTCATGTGTCACATGTTGCCAGAAGGCAGCATCAGTTGACCAATAGGTGCAGATGTGGGTTGTAAAAGCTTAGAAGAAAAAAAAAAAAAAGCTTTCTTTTAGAAGAAAAGATGCTCCTAAAGTCCAGATGCTACTGAAATCAATAAGAGTGAGTGCTTTTTAAAAGACTTGAATGAAGAACAATTACCTGCTGCAGCTAAATTACATTTTGTCTTGGATCATCTCTAGTCTGGAAACACAAGAGTGAGGAGGTGGAGAAATTAAATATGTGACACGGTGACAGATGTGGGCATACCAAAGTACTCAGTTAACCTCTGTTTTGGTAAATCAGACCTGCACTTAGAAAAACTGTCAGAACTGTGAAAGGCACCTGAAGGGATATAAGTTCAAAAGCATGATGCAGGGCTACATCCGTCCCACCCCTCAAAGAAATGTAGAGATTTAGAACCTTGTTTTGTGTCTGGAATGCTTTAGTTTGCTTTATATTTTCCAAATTCTGGGCTAGACTGCAAACAGAGGCAGAAGGTGCTGCAGTCCAGCTGAGATCTGACGAGGCCCAAGTGAGCTACACTGGGCTAAAGCTCATTTTACATTGCAGGACACATTTTACATTTCTTGTGTTCCTGCAAACAAAATAAGTAAGCAGCTGAAAACTTGAGAGAATCCATAAAGTTGTCAAGTTTCTGGAAAACTGGATAATTATTCTCTCTAGAGAGTGTTTTCTTTAGCATCTCTGAAAGCAAAAAGTCTGTGGGGGTGCTAAAATGTTCTTCAAATACACTGGTGGTTAGTTGTCAGGATGCACTGGGAACACTGGTGAGAGAGTATTTTGTTTCATTTTGTTCTCCATGCCTGTTGTCAGAATGATGCATTTAAGGAAGTTGCTCTACTTGGAAGAATTACATTACAGGCATCCAAGAGTCCCAGATGCCTCTGGGCACAGGTACCTTAAAAATCTGCACATTTTTTTTAATGTTTTTGTAATTGATCTCTTTTTCTGTCATTTTACATCAGTACTTTATCACAGGATAGTCAGCAACAATATCCATTTTTGCATGTCCTGCAGCAGTATTGTTATGTTGATAGCTCTTGTATTTCACTCATTGGGTTTGAAGATGGAAAGTGATGAATGGTTGCAGTGTTTTTTTAATAACATGTCCCATTCTGGAGCTTTCTAGAAGAGAAGTCAGTTTTCATTACTGTGCCATTGAGGGGTTTTGTTTTCTCTTTTCTTAACATAAGAAAAAGTTGCCAGAACCATCCAAAAAAAGTATGGAAAAAATATCTTATGAATATTAGTTCCCAGTTTTGGTTCATTCTTGCTATGTTTAGCACCAGTTTAGAATAATCAAACCTAAAGTGTTTCTCATATTTTCAGTACCTTAAAACCCCAGTTACAGTGATTCAAACCTATCATTTTTTTTTTCCCCACAGGAAATAAAAGTCCAGGGTTTTTAAACTTTAAGATGTATTTGAAAAAACACAGAAGGCTAATTTTTTTTGCCCTCCATATATTTTAAATGGTGTACTTCTGAAAGAAAATTCAGAGCTCTATTTGCATCCTCATTTCCTGAGTCCACCCTTAGGCAGGCTGTAGGATGGCATTTGGGGATTTCTGGGGCAAAGGAGTTTTTGGTTCTAGCTGAGCTACTGAAAAATAAAAGGGAAAGAGATGAATGGATTTTTTTTTTTTTTGCTCCAGCAGTCACCAGCTGGCAGATTGGTTCCTTGGGTCTCTGCCAAGCAGCAGTTTACAGCAGCCCTGCAGCTGCTCCAGGCTAGGCTGGAACACAGCTGGCATGAAGCCACCTTTAGCTTTGGATGAGGACCTGGCCTTCAAATTGGCAAACAGATAGAGTTGGGACTGGGGCTTTGCTCACCCACATCTTACTGCTCATAGGATGCACTTGGTACCTAAAAGACAACTGCCAAAAATTTTGCATAAAACATTTAGAGGAAGGTAAGCAGATATAGGTTAAAAAATAAAGCTTAAGTTTTTTCAAAGTAGTTTTCTTCTTGGTGCTGCATGTGTGGTTTTTATCTTTCTCGATTTCACTCTGGGATATTTTTCTTACTCTGACCAGGTCACGAGAAGTCTAAACATCTGTAAAATGGGTCAGCAAGAAAATTCACTTGTTCTCAGTTCTTTCAAGCTACACTATCTGAGTTCAGCAAATGAACAACAACGTACAATCTTTTTCAAATCTGTATATTGTGACTTTTATAAAAATGTTTGAATTATAGCATTGAATTATATTCCAGGGTAGGTGCAGGGAGGATTTCTTGTTGAAATACTCCCATCTGACCACTCTTCTCTTTTCTTGATCAGAAACTGTTTTTCAGTAATTTGTCACAGAAAACAGTGACACTGTTGCTTTTTTTGGCAGTGTTTTTATTAAAATATATGTTCATTTCATGACTAACTATGCATCTGGTAGAATGAGTCTCTCTTTCGTTTTTAACCACCTATGCCTTATTTCTTAAAGTAGGGTCAAACCAGTATCTTAGAATAATGAAGGACTATTCTAAATTTTTGTTTATTTAATGTCTTAAAATTGAGGTAATCTAGCTCTTAACTTGTTGCCAACTGGTATTTGTTTAATTATTCAGTAGGAGAGAAATTTCAGCAATTTACAGCTTCCCCAAACTGAGTAAGACCTTACCTTACCACATACATACACACACACTCTCTCCCCCCACTGGCGAGCAACCAGCAGCAAGTATTTTGGAGATCTACAAATCTGGCATTTATTTTCTAAAATGAAAATATTTCATGTGAAATTTACCCTTCACACGTCCTGCTGCTTATGACTGAGCAATCTCACTGAATGAAAACAAGAACAAGGGTGGCTGCTGATTACACAGATAAATTACATGCATTGCCTGGCACTTCAATAGCACCTCTAAAAAGAGAAACAGTTTTTAATTCCTAGACTTTTTGCTGAGCTGTGTATACCAGCATGAAATGCTCTGAGGTGTGTTTATAAAAACAAGTACATACTGATCAAAGAGCAGTATCTCTTCAGTGTCTATTTTTTTCAGTGTTGGGGGGTGGTTATGATTAATCTTAAATATAATGTAACATTTTTCATTAGATGAGTCCTCATACAAAATCATGAGGTACAATAACTGAACAAACTATAAGCACATAGAAGAAAATGAAATGAACAAGAGCCAACATGGATTTCAAATCAAAATTGCCAAACCGATCTAATTTCATTCAACAGCACAGTAACAGGCCTTCTGGCTAGAAGAGAAGCTGGAGATGTCCGATTTCTTGGTTTTAGTAAGGCTTATGATACTCTTTTATAAACATATGGTGCAGACTAAATCAAACAAATATAGAGAAGATTGGAAAACAGTCCTTGGAGATAACTTATCAATGCCCCAGTGTTAAAACGGAAGGCTACAGTAAGTCAGGTTCTATAGTGTTTAGCACAGTTCATTTACTACCTGGATGATGGACTAGAAAATATTCTTATTAAATTTACAGCTTACGTGAAGCTGGGTGGGATGGAAAATATGTTAAGGGATAAAATTGGAATCCAGAACGATCCTGATACATTAGGTAAAAGATCAGAAGAATAATTATGGTATTCAACTCAGGCAAATGAGAAATTATGTCTATGTTACAATAATCAGCTAACAACTTAGTAATAATTTTGTAGAAAAAGACTTTGTAACTATTGTGGACAACTGGATGAACATGAGTGAACAATTTCATGCTGCTGCAAGGTAAAACTACTAACCTTATACTGGAGTGAATTAGAAGTGGATGAAGAAGTCCTGCCTAGGATTAATAGTGCTGCTTCTGCTGGGTAGTTGTAGAGGATTACCTCAAGTACTGTGCTCTTGGTCCATTTACTTCAAGAAAAAACATGAAATTACTGAAAAGAATCTATAGAAAAGACAAGTGCAGCTGACTCAGTCTACAAGATGAGCCCTATGAGAAAAGATCAGTGTGATATTTTTTATTTTAGAGCCGAGAAGATTAAGCGGTAGCTTGACAGCATTCTTCAAAGACATAAACAGGTATTCAAAGATCAAATAGAAATTCTTTCTTCATTTCCATGGTATATAGAGATAGAAAAAATAGTCTTGCAGCTAGAAAGATTCAGTTTAGACGTTAGGAAGACTTTTCCTAAAAATAAAGGTAATGTAGCGGAAAAGGTTATCTGAGGCTGTACGGGTTACACTGAAGAAGGTCCTTAACAGCTGATTAATAAAAAATATTTCAGGAAAAGCATAGGGATAAGCTGATGCTAACCAGAAGTGTAGAAGAGAATGGCTGATCCATCATGAAGTTCCTCTCAGTTCTATGATGTCAGTCTTTAGGTTGTCAGAGGGCACAGATTGACACATGGTAACTGCAGAAACATTTTCTTATAACAAACACAGGGATTTTTGTCAGAGCATTGAATTTGACTCTCTTGCCCCCAAGGAAGATTTTATTTACTAGCACAGAAGTAAAATAAATTTAGAAACTCTGATCTTCCATATAAGTTTCCCCAAGAATGATTACCTAGGAATTAAATTTCATCTCAACATCTATGTGCTGTAGGCATGAAACCTTAAGTGACATATTTCAGAAGAGTTCTACTCCTGTGTATGAGTCTGGATGCAATCAGCACTGAATGGGAAAAATGATGCTCCAGTACTAATAGTTTTTGAAAAGACCATCTCTGACACCTAAAATGCACTGCAATACTTGTATCCAACCCTTCATATGAATCTGTAGAAGCATGACCATTAACCTGCCTGTACTAAAAAAAAAAAAACAAAAACAAAAACAAAAAAACAAAAAAACCCCAAACAACAACAACAAAAAAAAACCCAACAAAAAAGTAAGCTGTGAATATTAACTTTATCATTCCTCTGTGTTACTTTAAAATAGATGTACATATGAAATGACACAGATTGTCCTGAAACAATAAATGTCCCCATGGAATAAGTGAAACGTCCTGAAATAATTTTTAGCAAAGTAGCATTGTAAGGCTTAGGAATATTTTTTGTTTTCTCAAATTTGCTCTGCAACATCAGAGCCCATATAACAATGTAAACATCAGGAAGCTGCTATTATGTTTTTCAGAGTTGCAGAAGACCTATATGGAGTAAAGCAGTACTTTTTTTTTTTTTTTGCAAATGAATCTCAGAAGTAGGTGCTTTGACCAGGAACTGGGAAAGTGTCACAGGGATAGAACAAAGACAAATGTGTATTCCAAAATAAGTTAAAATCAAGTACAATTGATGCTATTATTAGAATCCTTCTTCACATAGCTGCAGCTTAGTTACCATAAGCTGACTAGTTAAAAAAACCCAACCAAACAAAAACAAGCAAACAAATACAAAGAAAAAGCAGAGGTGCACTAATGGCACTGTAAGTTAAGAGACATAACTGACCAGAGAAGGAAGTGAAAAACTCCCCTCCTCTTTTTTTATTTTTTTTTCACACACATTAGATGACAAAGGACAGTAGAGTAGGTCACATCAACAACTTTTGAAACTCAAATACAGCTTTTAGTTATTTAATTCTTATTGGGAAAATTGGTGTCATATATGATTTGTAACAAGATATAAAATAGAATATTTCTTACAAAGCCATGTAGGCCCAAAGCTCAAGTTCCTCTAGTCACCAGGCTTCTGAACATTCACATTTTAGCTTCTGTCATTCCCCTGGCTTGCCATGTGCAGCTAAATTCCTCTTATTTAGACAAATATAAATTCATGCAAGCTCACAGAGCATTAAAGTTGTTAACAAGCTGGAATCATTCTTATGTTGCAGCTGCAATAAAATTATTGCTCTGCTCTGGCAGACCTTTTTGGCATGTATTTAACTGTAAGTTCACTAACAAGACACCTACATTCAAGGGGCAGTGAAAAGTGAGCATGTTCTGAGCTTACCTGAGCTTATTCACAAAAGATGTTCTTTACGTTTTGTAAGTATTTGAGAGTATTAAGAGTTGAACTGTATGCAGTCAAAATTCTTCTTGTTTCCTCTTGTGAAATGCTTCTGAAAATCTGTTTGCAAGAAATTTTATCCATTTCTTATGTACCCCTGCCCCAAAAAAAGAAAAAATCAATCCTCCTGGTATTAAACTATTTAAACTATTTTTCTAAAGAAAATGCCCAAATCATTATCTATAATAATAACCTGCTCAATATTATTTCTGTTACATGTGAATGAACAATACTTCTATTGTATGCTAGCTGTGTTTTGAGAGATTTGCCAGCATTTGAGATTCATCTTTCATTTTAATCTTCCAGCCTCACGTACCTCTGTAGTGAGGAGTGGTTTATATACCTTACACCATTCTCCTGATAAAACCTATTACTAACACAGCATTTTCTTTTGTTTTCCCAGGCTACATTTCCAAACAGAATGGTGAGCAAACACCTCAGCACAAGGGACAGAAAGTCAGCACATATTCCCACCGAGGACCCTTTTAGATACTCATCGGGCAACCAAGCAACTGCCTATGAAAGCAAGAGCTGCCAGCTCTCTAATTTGTATCTGAGCAACCTCCTGAAAGAGAAGGAGATTGTGGAAGTCATCAAGCATACGAGAGGCACCTACGAAACCCTCGCTTCGGAGGTCACCCAGAATGGTTTGGCCACCACGGCACCAAGTGCAGCAAAGGCAGCACCCAAGGCAGACAGCTACCCAGTCTTCTCAGGAGCTCCAAAAGACCAAAGTGCTGTACCCCGTCAGCACACCACTTTCACAGGGAGACTTGGACAGCCTCCCAGGGGACCCATCTCTTTACATATGTACAGCAGAAAAAATGTTTTCCTTCACCACAATTTACACACGGCAGAGCTACAGACGTTAGGTCAGCAGGATGGGTAAGAAGGTGCTCGTATTTTTGCCCTGGAAGGAGAGTTGATTAAAGAGGAACATAAGCTCACTTAGAGCTGAGTCTTTCATTTGCTGCTACTTTCAACTGAGAAAAAGAAAGTAAAAAATGTATCATTGTCTGTAGGTTCTGTGCTTTCCCATTTGGGACTGTGGTAAAAGGATGAACTAGATTGTTAAATAACTATATTGATTTTTCATGCAAAAGTTGCCGTGAGTATAATAAATGGGAGCATTTGGCTAGCATTGCTAATTCAATATTGGATAAATATTTTTTTTTTCCCCTCTATAAGCCACTATCATTCCCTGAAATTCTAGAAGGTGATTTTAAGTAATACTGTGTATGTTTAATAATGTTACTGTTAAAGTAGATGTGAGGAATGAATAGATAAGTAATTAGAAAACCCTCTTGAATTTCATAGACTAGGGAAATAAGGAGTCAGAAGTTTTGAGGACCCTCTTTTCACACTTGTTTTTTAAAAACACAGCAGAATTTGCTCAGTTTTAGTGGTGTGTTACCACTGGCTGTTGTGTGTATTTTATGAATGCCTCATGCCATAAGCAGAGGAAGAGACTGATTTTTCTTTCACAGCAAGGTTCATAGAGGCTCATCAGGTATTTGAGTAAGTAATTGGATCCCAAAGCGAGAATCTCATCTTGGTTCTTCAACCTTTCCTTCCCTCTCCCCACCTATATTTAACTCCATTTTTTTTGCTTTTGTTTGCAAGCCTTGACATGTTACAGACAAGTGAGGTGAATCAAATAGTGCCTGATGGGCAGCATGCTGGTCTCTCAGGAATATGAAGTCATCTGATCACGCCATAGAATTTGCATCAGTAATAAAAAGATCCTGCTTTCCCCTTTCAGAGGGCTCAAACCCAGGTATCTCAGTCAAGTTACATGTGGCATATACCAAGCACAACACTTAGTTCATAACCTCTCTGTTGGAGGGTAATCTGTTTGAATGGTAATCTGTTGACACATAGTAGTTTATAAATAATTTGGCACATTTAAGTACAACTGAGGCAGATCTGAGACAAGTCACTGCTCTCTTTAACTGGTGATTAAAAATGAAAGACAGGGGTGCAGCACATCCTCACACAAAGCATCAAACCAGTGTGATTTAACTGAAGTAGCATATAATGAAAAACAAAGCTTCTGTAATCACTAAAAAGGATGTAACTTTTAAAAGGCAAGCCACACAGGGTATATAAAATGAATTAATGATACAAATTTTACCTAGTGTTAAATGTGTGCTTAACTGCTTAGTATTTGAATTAATACAAGGATTGGTTAGATTAAGAAAAAAAATAGATAATAAGCTTGGCAGATATTCTGCAAAGCCATTTCAGCAGCTTGAACTTTCAGGATTTGATTTTTGAAGAATTTTAATTTGGTTAGAGCAAATACAGGATTTTTTTTATTATCTGATGTTGAAGAGAGCAGGTTTTGTCTAAATATTCTGTGGTGGTAACTTTGGGTATCCAGAGCTGGATACATGAAATCAAGACAAACATTTGCCAAACTTCTTTGTGTTCTTGTGTGCATAGCTACTGCCAAAACAGAATGTGCAAATATTGCAAACACAGCTTGACTGAATTAGCTATAGGTATTTGAGACTCCCAGTCCTGCATTGACTCGTAATTTAAACTCTACCAAAAAAAGTTAAAAATAGTAGGAACAAGCTTTCCTTACTCAGAAGCATGTTTTTATCTGAGTAGTCTCTTAAGGTGGTGGTAGGTTGAAAAGACTGTTGGTTCTTACTAACAATGCATTTGAGTCTTGCTCATCTCAAAAGTTGATGTATGCAATTATATTTCAGATCTGTAAATAACTTAGCATACACTGTAATCAATGAACTTTTTTTCCCAGGATACAAATGTACTATACTACATTAAAAAGCAGAAAAACAGAAAAACTCTTCAATTTTACCTTATGTACTGTATCTATAGTTGTTTTTTTCTGGAAAAACAGACTTTTGGATTACATTTTATTAAAAAAAAATCCATCTATCCATTTCAAAAAGAAAATTTTAAATGCTACTATTTTCTTGGAGAATCTTTTATAAAGATGAAGCTTAAAAAACCTGGAGAAAACAGTTCAATTAAAATGAGGGATATTTTGAAAATGTCATCTTGAAGCTGTTTTGTATCAGTATTTTCAGCATTGTTATAATATTTGTAATACTAAGTGTAAATCTCACCCACAGAAGGGTATTAGCCACATGTTAATGTACAGTACAGCAGTAACTGTAAAACAGAGGTCTTTTGTTTGAGCCTCTTGTGTATATAGTATATCATAAAAGCAACAGCATGTGGTCATTATTTCAGTGAATTGATTCCTTTGTACTAAAAATCTCTAGTTTTTTAAGAGTTCCATGTATAAAATTATTTATACATTTCTCCAAGGCTGTACATATCCAAAGACATGACACCAGGGGGAGAAGATACATGATTTTTTACCATGGATGGACTCTTTTTTCCTTTTTATTTTTTTTTTTTTAATATATCTGTTTGTACAACAAAGCATAACTGTAAAATTTCTGCTGAAAATTGCTTACCATTAATCCATACATTTTGGTGTGGTAGAGGCTTTGTTAAGGAGGAAGAACTCCCCAAAGAAAAGCTGTTTCCATTTCAAGCAATGTTTTTTGAAAGAATTATTTGTCAAATGAAAGCATAGATCTGCCCCCTAGATTTTTAGTAATATAAATATAGAGCCACACCTGAGGTGGTATCTCCAGACTTACCCTTATTTCCCTTACTTGAGTCTTTCTACAAGGATGTATGCATAAGATAAAATACTAGGACCAACCCTGGTCGTAGACTATGAGGAAGGCAGGAAAACACTTGTTCAGTACTGTTCTTTTATTTGGATTTCATTATGGAAAGAGGTTTTGGTTATACGTTGTGCATGTGAACGAAGTTTAGATGGGTGCCTGTGCACACTGAAGCAAGAAGTTGCACTCCAAACCTCTCCTCTATTTAGGCTCTTTAACAGCATCTGAAAGCATCTGACAATATACCTGTCTGCCACTTTTAAAGAAAGACTGACCCTCTATACATAAAATAAATCAGGTGAATAGATTTTTTTTTTTTAAATCCATACCTTTGCATTTAAATTTGTTACTTTTCATCCCAAAATAGACACATCCACACAAGTGAAGGGCTTTCCTCACAAATAAGTTTTTTTTATAAATTATGAGTGTATCCAGAATAAGATGTTCACATGAGCTTTGCAGAAGCATTTGAAATTTACACTAGGATATTAATGTTTGTCCTACAGCTTCATTGCAGCTACTGTCTAAAAACTGGTATTTTTTTCTCTTATCTAAATGCCAGTTTGAAAGTCAAGATTTCTGTCTGTGCTGATTGACTTTATCCTCTTAATTACAAATTAGTACTGGTTTGGTTAATACAACATGGACTTCAATTAGTTAACAGGGAGTTAAAATGGTTGGGGTTGTGCCTTTAATCCATCTAGTCTCAGTTTATGCATAGGAGATCTCTGAGTTCAGAATTCTTTCCTGATTTACAGAAAAGACAAGAAAATATTTGACACAGCATAAAATGCCAGTTCACAATTTGTAGCAAATATATATTTTTCCCCTCCCGGCTTCACATTCAATAGCAAAATAATCCATGCAAAACTCTTTGTACATCTACATAAGTCATAAATGAAGTCCAGTAGAGTAACAGAGACTTCTACCAAAACTTTGAAATAAATACCTAAAGAAAAAAATCCAGGGGAGTTTTCTTACAGATGTTTGTAGTGTTTCAAAAGTTTAGTTCTGTGACTAAAAGAATGAATGAAATGTGTCCTATCTTCTCTGTAACTTCTTGCTACTGAGGGTTATTTTCTGGGGCAGAATTACCTGTTTGAGGCTGGTACCAGATGAAGGAGGCAGTGGAGAGTGAGAAAGTGCATGGAAAGTATTGATGGAGGTCTTCTCCCAGCTTGTGGGAACAAAGAGCATCATTTCCAGAATGTATTTTAAAGTTCTCCAGTCAGCAGAAAGCTGCGATCCCTCAGAAGAACATATTCAAATCATGCAGGACTTGATTGCCTTTAAACTTAAGCTGTGCTCCATAAGGCACTTCTAGGATCATTTGGACATCACACCTTGTTGATACCTATTTTTTTTTAAGAGAAAAATGCCATGTGCTGGCTTTAACCTAGTAAAGATTCAAGTTTGAATCTTGCTTCATCACTGATGGTCTGGGCAGCTTTTGAGAGTGTATCCACTGTGATGCATATGATAATGACACTTTTTGCTATAAAAGACAATGCCCTTTCTGAGGGGCTCGAGATGTGCAGTTTATTTTCAGTCTAGGACAACTGTCTGGATTTAATTATTTTCTTCTTCAAAGGTCTTCACTTGTTGCAAAGGTAAAGGAGCCTGCTTACTGAAATATATTAGAATTTTAGGTTGTTGTTTTTTTTTGTTTGTTTGTTTAAATTGCACTTAAAATGTCTTTCCATAGATAAAGAAAAGAAGCATAACCAAAACTAAACCAAACAAACAAAAAACCAAACACATCCTCACCCATAATTTTTACCAGCATAAATTTTCTTTTTAGCCCTCAATCCTGTACTTGAAAAAAACAGGGAGGACTGCTGAGGATTTCTGCAGAAGCAATCCTGCCTCAGTGAAAGCAGGGCAACAGGAAACTTATCTGGATGTCTCTGTATGATCCCTGGGGATGGTAAAGCTATCCTGATTGATCTTAACTACAAAACATTTGTGAGAATCTGATGGATGTGCCAAGTTTCCTATCTGTTGGTTTTCCAAATCTGTGTAGAGGTTATAGAGCACAAAACTCTCCACTAGAAGATTTTTTTTATTGTACAAATAATATCTCCTTATATTCCATGTTGCATTTCTTGCTGTGACTCTCTGGATTTCAGAAACAGTCCCTGTGCTGACAATGTATACAGGTTACACCAGTGCCATTTGTGATTTAAAAGGCTCCATTGGATTTTTTTTTTTTTTTTTTTTTTTGTAATATGTGATCATTAAGATCACATATTTTCTCCCCAACTGTGCTGCTTAGAGTAGTAAGTGGTACATTCACAGAAAAAAAAAAACCACCTCCTAACTAAAGGCTCCAGTTCTGTTGGTGAATTGTGGTTACAGTCAATTTATAACTACCCCAAATGGCTGTAAAACTTATTTTAGCATCTGTATAAATAAATACATCACCTGACTCAGGCCTGCTTTTATCACACTGAAAAAGCCATAATCAGGGTCTAATAATTGGTTATCAACATTAATAGGAGAATTTTATTTTTTTTATTTCTCCGTTATATCAATGCCCTTTATCTGAATGCTTCATATGATGTACAAATTAGCTTATATTCTTTTTCTTACCTAACTTGATTTCAATAGGGTTCAGAATTCTCTGCTTAACTTTGAGCTTAAGAACATTACCAGCAAAGTAAAACAATTGAATCCTCCTCCTTTGAAAATTTAATGAACAAATAATATTATTTTCTAACATAAACAATTTCATTCAAATTTATTGTTTGAAAGGCATGACATACAAAAAGTATTTTTACTTGTATCTTACACTTCTCAAGTCCCTTGTCCAGCTATATTGTCAGACTTTTCTTTCAAATAATTATTAAAAAAATAAATTCTATCTATTCCTTTTCCACAGTTAAAACTGTGGGGGAAAAAATTACTTTTGTATATTCTCTGTGCATAGAGATGATTGATATTACAAGGAGAATTTAAGCAAAGTCCTTAATCAGTGATGCATCTGATATCATTTAAACAAGAGGATCAAAAGTATATAAAAATCTGTGTAAGTGGAGAACAGATGTTTTGTAGGTAAGAAAAATGTGATGGATGGGTAAATGGTGACAGATTGATAGCTCTTTTTCTGTTCTAGGTGTGGTGGTGCACAGCCATTTTCTGTGAAATAGACTGAAGTAATATTTATAAAATAAATCTCTTGAAATAAAAAGAAATGAGATAAAATGATCACCTAACACCACAAAGTATGGATGAGGGTACTTGATTTTTTGATCAAAGAGCTTCTGAGTGAATGTACCTCTTATTAACAGTGTTATTTTTATCTGAAGGATAAGGGCAAGCAAAACAACAGAATTGCATAATATACAGAAACAATTCAATAATTCAGACCAAACAAACAAACAAACAAATTTGTAAACCTAAAGCCTTGCACTTTGTGTAGTAATTACTAACTACCTGGAGTAGGTTTGTATAAATGCATTTAATGCAGCCATGGTAGTGCCCTTACACTAGGGATTGGAACACTCTAAAGAAGAAGGAAATGCTGGAGAGAGTCATGACCTAAATCCTTCAAAAGCTAAATGTGGTTAATAGGGTTGTGGGTTTGCTTTTACTTTCCAGTGAAGGATCACAATTCTTGTGAGAAAACTTCCATACAAATTTCTCTGCTGGCAATTTAGCCCATGTCAAATTCAAACCAATTTGCATACATTTAAAGTCAGTCCAATTCTGAATATTTTTGGGAGTTATACATGCACTTGTCTTTTTTAAACAGTCGTGTTTTGCTTTAGGTATTAAATTCCAACATTTTTTCTGATCATTTTCTCATTGTGTACTGGTTTATGAGTGTATTGCTGTTTAGGAAGGTAAATATTTTTTTTTTTTTTTTTTTAGCTACTGACCACTGGAAAAAATGATGGACTAATAAGGAATTAATTTTTGTACTATGTGCTGATAAATATCCATTGAAGTTCTAAAACAATATACTGCAAGGCCAGTTGCTATTTACTATTGAAATAATTTTTAAATGTAATTAACAATGCCATACAGCTTGAATTAGAGAGTGTGAAAAAGCAAAAAAGGTGAGAAAAGGAGGAAAAGAAGATTAAGTATAAGAAATTAAAAATTAAGTCTAAGAAGTGCACTCTTGAAGATTATTGAAAAGAGGACAGTACTCCATGAGGCAGTGGAAAGCTTTTTCACTGAATGTACCTTAGCCCAGGATTTTACTTACAATGATTTATGTGGTAACTAAATTTAAAAAGAAAGAAATGAGAATATTTTTTTCTAAGAGATAACAGACTTTAAAAAGTCAATTAAAAAACAACTTGGAAAGGAATTTACAATAGTGAAGATATTGGCCCCAAGGTATTTACCTTTCAATTAGGTTCTGAAAAGTAAGCTGTAAAATATATGTAAGATCTGATTGGACAGGGTTTTTTGTGATTTTGGTGGTTTTACCTTACAAAGCCATGAATGAGTTAAGTTCTCATGCTTGTTTGGCAGGTAAATATTATATAATATTTTAAAATGTTCAAGCCACAAACCTAACCTTTGATTTTAGTAACACAGTACCAAATAGCCTCTGATTTTTTCATTGATTTTTTTTTTCTTTAAATTGTGTTTTGGTGTTCTGTAACTTGTGTGCAATAAGAACCTGATTGTTTCAAATTCAGTCTTTGTGCACTGACTGAAAAAAACCACATAGCCTTTGGATACAACCACTTGTCTCTGCAGAAAATCAAGCAGCATTATATTGATTTTTTTTTTAATTAGATTAGTAGGAATATGATTTCTGTGGGTTATTCTTAAGAGTTTTGGCAGTTCGTAAAACAGTTCTTTGGCATTCTGTTAATATAATTTAAGGGACATATGTTTGTTCCTATTTTGAGTTGGCTTTATTTTTATCTTTATGTTTTATGGAGAATAATAAATATTATTTTTTAATATTTATATGGAATGTTAATTTTAAACCTTTCTGTAAAGGTGCACATTCAGATATTTCTGAATTTGAATTGTAAATAAAGGGCTCTTAGGTTTTTTTCCTTTCTGCCAAAAGAGAATTGGTTAATAAAAACACTATGTTGGTTTTTTTAATGAGCCTGTGTTGGTTTTTATTTGAAGTATCTTACATTTCTTTTCTTCATACTTTTGTTGGTGACATATATGTTGCACTTTAATAGATACAAATGCTTTTATGACTTAATGCTGTTAGCAATCTGTCACAATCAAAGATTTATACTATTTTTTCCCTAGGTTCTTTAATCACTTGCTGAGAATAGTAGATTGAAGATACTTGATACTCTGGTAACAATTAAGTAAAAACACCTCTTCAGAGCTTCTTACACAATCAAAAGGATATATAAAAAAGTTGTACTGTGTTGCAGGACAAAACACCACCTCCATTCTGCCTTGGTATATTGCAAATTGCTTATTACATTGTTTCCTACAACTTTTTTCAATTGCCTCCTCTGCTTTTCAGTTGGTATTAGTATGAAAACAGTAATTTCTACAGTTAAAACTAGGCTTATTTTATTTTTTACTTCATTTCAGCTTCTTGTTCTGTCATATTATTTTGCATGTATTACGTGTATGTTTGTTTATTATCCATGACATTGTTTCAAGTAAGGATGTTATAAAACACTTGCCCACTTTGCTGCTTTTTTCCTTGTTCTGTGTCTAAATGAGTGTCTTAACTTTCAAAGGCCAAAATTATTAATATTACTTTGATTCAAATATGGAAGAAATAACTAAATTATCATATTTTAAGGCTATAAAATATTTATATCACTGCTGGGGCTTTATTAATAAAAAAGTATGAAAACCAAAATGATTGCTTATCTTGCTATAACGACAGACTAGTGGCCAGCAAAGTTCTACTTTAATTTATTCCTTCATGTAATTAATTCCAGTGAACTTCATTCTTAGGTCAGAATGCTTATTTGGGATATTTATATTATTTCTTTTTTCATCACTAGCAGTATAACATCTTCAGTCTCAGCTTTAAAAGCCTCATTTGGCCTGCATCTATAAAGATATATTTTTCTGTGAGTTTAAATAAAGGAGATTACAAATATTGTTTCTTTAGGGAAAAAAAAAAAAAAAAAAAAAAAAAAAGAAAAAAAAAAAAAGAAAAAAAAGTCAGAGAATGAGCTTAATCTTAACTCATGGTCTCGTAGTAAAAAAAAAAAAAAAAAAAATTATAAAATTAAAGGAAGTTGGTCTCAAAGATATTCCAGGTGTTGGAAAAGCAATAATAGTACACCTAGTTCCTTGAGCTGAAATGAAATACTTTACCTGAGAATTAAATTTTGTTCAGAAAAATCTTGCTTATATTGACTCAGTGCAAATTAAAGTATTTGCAAGCATCATTCCACATGTGTGCTTCAAGCACCCTGATGAATCAGGCCTGAGAAATTAGCAGGCATCTACATCTAAAATACTGCAAAACACAGCTGTGAATTCCTGTTAGCAGCACCAGCTAGATCTATGTCCTGCTTTAAATTGCTTCAGTCATTTTATTAATTCTCCTTCCCTTTCCTTTTCTTTCTCTCCTTCTTTTTCTTTCTGTCTCTTCCTTTTTTCCTTTTTGTCCTTTTATATTTTTTTAATTTTTTTTCCAAAATTCTACCTGTAATGTAAGGCGTTCTTTGCACTTTTAAGAGACTGAGAACTTTGAGAACTGAGTTTCACCTGTGCCTGATTTACTTACCAGCTCATAGATAAGCACCAAGCCTTAAAAGGTGGGGGTGCAAAAGGTGCAATTTGCTCTCAGTGTTACTAGGGTTCTTGGCTAAAAGTAACGTGGAAGAAATAAAGAAAAAGTATATTTTGTGGTGAAATAATGCAAAGTTATGGTACCAGGATACTCTGAATTACATTTAGTCTTAGTTTTTTGAGTCTGTAGTAGTTTAGACTCATTATTTGAATTAAGAGGAGAAATTCAGGACTGGGCTGTATCAAGGATGGAAGCATTGCAACTATTAAAGGAATACTGTGAGAAACCAGCTGAAGAAAAGCTTTGGTAAGTCATTGCATTCCTATTTCTCAGCACTGTGAAATTTTTATTTTTGGGAGATGGTTATGCCTTAGTATACAGTATTTTTGCACCCAGTAAGCAAGATTAGTTTTATTTGTTTGTTTTAATTATGTTTAATTCATTATGCTGGTTGACCTGTTGCTCTTATTAGCCTATTGTTACTATGAACCTTTTTCTTCCCATTAAATTGGTTTCTATTTTGAAACATGAGCAATGCCTAATAAAGTCAGTAGAACACTTGTGTTACTTCATATAACTTAGTGTGGAGAACTCTGGCTACATATTGAGAGTGTGTGAATTTCTGCTCCTAATTATTTTAATAGCTAGCTGTGTATAACCCTGATGTAGTTATTCCATCTGTGTTGCTGCTCTTAGTTATGATAAATCTTTTCTTAGGCAATGGTAGCTTCATGAGAGAAATTCCTGATCTCTTAGACCCAAGTGTGAAAAATGTGCAAATTTTTGATCTGCTCTAACACCCATGGGCAAGTACACACACATATACAAATTTTAATTTAAAATTTTATAGCTGAACACTTGTGGACCTGCTATTACTAAACCTCCTTGAAGCCCTTCAGCTTTCCTGCTCTAAAGATACAATTCAGTTGCTTGCAGGCCCATTCAATTCTAAATATAGTTTTTAAACAAACTAAGCAAGAAACAGCTAGGATGTTGGAGAGGGAGGAAAAAAAGATAAAACTTAGACTTAGGAGCAAACAGAAAAACAAGTGATTCAACAGAGAAATTTAACTACATGGAATTTCCTGTGTCCTCCTGTTTGATCTGCTAGAATGAGGGGAGATAGGGCATATGAGTGTCTTAGTTGCACCAAGGCTTTAAAAAAAGGTATTATCACTAGAGAAGCATCAGATAAGGTGCAAATGAGTAATGTTCTTTGTTTTTGTGGAAACCCACTACTACGTAAAGTTGAGAGAAGTTCATCCACGAAATGGCAGTGTTAGTTCAACCATGCAAACGCTGCCCCTCTTTGTCTGATGCAGAAAGACATTGGAAAAATGCAATATATAGTGGGAGCAATCTCGCTCTAATATTAAGATCTTGAATCTTGGAACCACGACTCTGAATTTCACTGCTGTGACAATGCAATTTGCATGGACTGCCAGATGGCAGTGCTGGATATTGACCTACACCATTTCCCAAGAAGCTTCTGCTCTGTTACAGAAATAATAAAAGAGAAAAAAAAAAAAAAAGAAAAAAAAAAAAAAACTTCTTTATCTGTGAAAGGCCTTCCAACTCATGACTGGTGGAAAAAATGAATGAATGAATGGAAAGGCAACAAATCATGCAAAACAGCTGGGCTCTTTTTGTAAGGGTTTTTACACATCCAAATTAATCCCTTTGGAACTTTCACAGCTCTGACTTTTCAGCAGGGTTCCAGAGCTTAAAAGCAGATTCCCAGGATAAAATTCCTAATTAGTACCTGGTTTATCTGTCTGAAACAACCTGAAAACCCCTTCAAGTTTATGGCTTGAAAAAAAGGACTTCCCCTTGTAGTTCTCTATAGGCAATGACCAACTGATTCTTCCCACTTTTGTCAAAGCTGAACTGAATCCTCACAGACTCCTTGCTCTTCTTTCCAGCAGTGATACAGATCTTGATATGCTTGTTTAATTTCCTTACATTGCTGACACCTAACCTTTATTTCTTGGGCGTTATGCAATGTTCATCTTGGTGCCTTAAGACTGGTATTTTATTTGGGTGCCAGCTTTGTAAAATTTGTGTTCCTTTGAACACCAGCTCCCTTTCCCCATCTCCCCTCTTCACATCTCCTATGTTTGCTTGTAATTCCCTCCAAATAATATTTTTTTTTTTCCAATCTAGAATCCCACCCCCTACCCTGCCAGCTCCCTTTTCTTTTGGGTTGGCTTTTTCGTTGTTTGGGGTTTTTTTTCCACTTAAGTATTATCTGGGTCCATAGAAATGGAATGAAGGTCTAATCTGTTTTGATCTTATAGATATGTCATTCCTTTCAATTAACAAAAACTGGGGAGCGATAAATCTGGAGCACAAGTTGGGAGGCTGTGACTGATGAATATGTATGGTCTGTTATCCTACAATTAGAGTACTGGTACGAATATTGGATCTTATTTTATCCTCACTGGCTGGGACTGTCAAAAGCCTTGTTAGATGTCTTGAGATAGTTAAGATGTAGACAATTAATGTTTGTTACACAGAGGCTACAGTTTAGGGAGTTAAGTCTCAAAAAATAAACAAAACCATTAGTACCCATGAAACGTGCACAAGTCTTTTTTAAGCTTTCAGTTCTCATGGCAGAATAAAATTCATAATAGTATATGAATTTCCTTGTAATATTTTTTTGGTTGTTTCTGGCTTAGCACATGTCAAACACCCCTGGAACATGTGCTTTGAACTTCAGATATCTGAGTTTTCTGGAATATAATGGCTTCTCCTTTAGATTCTCATGCTAATATGTTTAGACTTGATATAAAAAGGCTTTTAAACACTTATCACAACAGTCAAACTCTCATTCACTCTGAATGAAGTAGAAACAGGGTAACTGATGCTGAAACAGTGAATGTGTTGTTTTGTAATATGAATTATAATGTGAACTATCATACTGCAACATGAATCTTAATATAAAACCATAGTTAAATTCCGTCCTTTTTTTTTAGAAAAAAAAAGTTCAGTTCCAACAACAAAATCTAATTTCTCACTACTGTCAAGTGAGATTTAATATAGTCTATAAACTTTGTCTGGAAGCTTGTGTACACACACAGACTGCAACAGAGTGGGAGGCTGGGTACCTGTCCACAAAAAATGAGCTTTTGGAACGAGACACTTCTAAGGCACTTCTATATCAGTATCAGAACATGCATGTGTTAGTAGGCATACTAAAATAATTAGGATCTTGGGTTTTTTTCTTTCTTGGGCGGTGTGAATATGTAGGAAAAAATCATCCTTTCTCGCAATACTGAACTGTGCAGATAAACTTTTTAATCAAAACAGTCTGAGGTGGAATCTGTTGTCCAGGTATATATGCAGTGTCTTTTCAGGTAGCCCAAAGTACCGAGTGTCTGATTGGTACTAAGAACTCAGGCTCTGGCTGCATACCAGGTAAAAAGATGAAAAAATTAAAATCAAGACTTGTGCTCCTCCAGAGCAACAGTTAGCATCTGGGTATGGTATACTAGAGCATCTAAACTATGGAGTGTTGCTTGAGCAACTGAGCATTATATTTTGTTTCAGAAGTTCTTACAAATTAATAATTTTCTAAATTATTTTTTTTATCCTACTTCTTCAAATGTCATCAACGCTTTAATTCTATCAGGATGGGGAGATTTGCAGCTATTTATAGGCATTTATGTACATTCCGTGAGAAAAAATCCCAGTCCCAGCTACCTGCTGAGTTGCTTGGGTTTTTATCTTGGAAATGCTTGGAGACTATTTTCTACTTACTGTTAGTTCTGTTATGATTGGATACAGAGAAGAAACTCTGTAAGGAGGAAAGGGTTGTTATAGTGACACATGTGCTTGTAGCTAATTTCTTTGCGTCCTTCTTTGTGAAACTGCCTTCCTTAACTGGTTAAAAAGTTTTAGCAAGTCTGCTTACCAGCATGATTTCTTACTAAGAGAAACTGGGAAGAAAATATCTTGGAGGTCCTGGCTCTCTGATATTTAACATCTCTGATATTAACATCTTTTCTGTCAGTAATCTTTGCTGTGAAGGATACTTTAAAAGACCTTTCCCTGTGGTCTGTGCATTTGTGATGGACATTAAAGACTTCAGGAGAAGAATATGTTTGCAGTGTAGGTCAGAAGCTAGTGGCTTTATGGATACTGATGTGTGAGTAAAAAAAAAAAAAATGAGAAGTATCATTTTCTCCTCTGAATCCTGGATTCTCACGTTTAGGTGTCATCATATAAATTGAGTTGGTGAAGTTAAACTTGAAAGGAAGGTGTTGGCTGCAGCAGTCCCAGGGGAGATGGAGCATACAGCTTGACAAAATTAACCCAGTGACATTGGCACACAACTACTTAACGTAAGGGCTATAAAATACAGGAAAATACACATGCCACAGTAGCATCTAGCTGCTGGGTCAGATAATCCAGTGATAAGTAGAAAACAAAGAAAAAACCTGAAGAACTCCTGTTTGCCCCTCCCTCCTCAGCAGCTGGTATCTTCTGGATGGCTTCTACTAAGATAGCTCTCCTGTGCTGACTTGGAGAGGTTCATACAACCAGTAAATTATTTTTCTGGGAGGAGGAGGGGAAGTTACATGTCTTAGTACTTACCAGAGAAATGTCTCTCTCTGTGTTAACTGCTTCCAGTATTTCAACATTTTGCTTCCTTGAATTCTGCAGTTGTCATCTTAAACGTAAATGTAGCTTGTATTCCTCATAGGAAATTTTTTGAGGGATGCTTTCTGTGGCCTTTTCTGTAAAGATTACTCTGCTGAAGACCCTTGCTGTGTGTCTTGCTGCTGCTTCTGAGGTACCCCTGCTAGGGTCAGATTACTTGCAGCTGGAATACTTTCTGCAGCAGCTAGTTTAAAATCAGTGAAGACCTTGGACAGGTATGGTTGATAGACATGAGACCTGTGACTTGCCTTTCTTCCATGGATATCTTCTCTCTTTTCCATTTTATGCCTGGACATCCACTCTCTGTCTTGCATTTCCAGACTTTCTCAAGTTTAAATTCCTTCACCCCTTGTAAGGATAGGCCTGGAAAAGGACACAGAGGCAGCAGGTGCTCTGCAGTACTTCATTAAATCATCAAATGCTAAGCAATCTATTCTATTTTCTTTTTTTTTTCCAACTCAAATATAGCTTTGTGAGTGTTGTTTGGGGGGTTTTTTTTGGATCTCGGGTGCCACATATTCTGTCCCAAGTACCAGAAATAATATATTTATTGGTGTACACTCATGGGAACAGATGCAAACCAGATCATGTTATCTTACGCTTTAGAGCTAAACTGTTTGTGGGAGACCTAATCAGCCAGCCCTTAACACTGGACTGCTCCAGTGAAGTGTTTTTTTTCTGAAGATTAGAAAATGCAGGGTTTCAGAGCAGGCTGCTTCAGGACAAAACTGATTTACTTAGCTCAGACTTCAACCATGAATTTCTGTGGTTCTAAAGCCTAGCAAGAAGCTTCCTTCAAACAAGCTAGAGGAATATGCTGTAAACTAGACATAAAACCAGCCCAGGTTTAAAAACGTCCTCATTAATAAACCCAGTAATAGTCTCGTTTTTTAATAGATGTCATTTCAATCTAGCTTATTCTGTTACTGCAGAAGTGTGCCTGAATAAACAGGTAGTTAACCCACAGGAATGTAAATGGAGCGTTTGCCCTGACCCATATGGAATGTGTACTCTGCTATCAGAAAATTTCAAATTCTGCTTTTCAGTAATAGCTGCAGCTTGTTCCACAGCAGCAAGGGCATGTGGCCACTGGGTCACATCGTAGCACTCAGACCTGCCATATGGGTCTTAATTTATCCAGGTGGTTTTAGCCTTCTGTCTTTTGACATAACGAAAGATCATTGCAGACTTCATGCAGTTCTCAAACCCCACTTCTACATGTAGCATAACTTCACAGATGTCAAACCTTTAGCTCATGGAAGACTCAACTTGCTTCATGCTCTATCACTGAAACTGTGATAGGTTTCCAAGTGAAAAATCCTCCTGGTGGAGGATGTATCTCTGTGTGGGCTTTACATATGTATAATTAACATATAGAATCCAGGAAAACAAACTACAGTTGCTTCCTATTTTGAAAGTATATCATAAAAAAAATACTGATTTCTTATTTTACTTTCAATGGTCATTACAGCCAACTGAGAAAGTGAGTTACATAAGGTATTTATAAAGCAGCAAAATATTCATAGAAATTGCTTAAGCTATTTTAAATATTTATGGAAATAATGACAATTTCCATCTGTCACTCTAAAAATGGCACAAACGGTTGCTCATGATCTGTAGTACTGGAATCTGTCTGGCACTTTGAGAAGAGTGGGGAAGAGAAGTGACTTTTTACTCTTCAGTGCAGATCAGAAATGTTGCAAGTATGTAACAAAACCAGAAACTTGTCCATGATGCCTTAGGAAAACAAAACTTTAAATAACAAAAAATCCCAACTAAAACAAAAACAAAACTCTAAGGACAAATTTTTCCAACACAGAGCTTGTGTTTTGGTAACTTAGAGTCAAAATAATCAATCTGCAAGACAACCTGGGTGAGCCCATTGAGGCTTAGTCTTCTGGAGAAGGAATGTGGTACGTGTAGAGAAACAACTGCAAAAGTATTATTTCAATTTCTTGCCTATTTCAAAATATTGCTCTGTAGCTTAAAGCTGCTGCTGCAGAATTAATGGCTTGATGAGTCAATATCCCCATTATCAGGGGTATGAGATGATGTGGGACAAACTGGGACTCCCTAAGTAGTTTCTTCTGTATCAGAGAAGCAGAGGACTTGAGCAATCCCTGGATGAGATGCCCTGAGGGTTCCCATTACAGCCACTCTTTCACTGGCTCTGCTATTGCACTGTAAATGCACACTTAGAGACAGGCAGCTGGCCCTGTGACTGGATTTAGGCTATATAATCCTGATACTTTTCAGAACCAATGGCAGAAAATGGTACCGTCCTTCAGAACAAGTACCTGACCATCACTTATGAAAAGGTGCAGTTTCCTTATTAAGTTATTACCATCCAAGTGGATGTTATAGTTTTAAAGCTGTGGCCATTGCACTTCTAGTATGCTGTGTCTGCACTTTTAGGAAAGATGGTTGTTATTCTGGGCAGCCTAGAGACCTTTCTTCAGTGCAATGGCAGACTAAAAAAATGTTTTACTTTACTGTGGTATGCAGAGGACCAAGAAACACAGTGAAGCTATTGGTACTATTTACCAAAATGCAAGCTTTTGTATTCTCCCATTTATAAAATTTGACTCAGATAAAAAAAAAACAAACCAACCAAACAAAAAACATCTGCTGTCTATCATACTGCAACAGCACTCTGTTAATAGTTCATTCGTGAACTATTTGATACATCATAGCCTAATAAAACTGCTGATACTTAAGCCTAGGAAAGTATTTTGCTTAAAAAAAAATTACCCATCCTCTGCTAAACTAAGGCAGAAAAAAAAAAAAAAAAAAGCTCCATCTCAAAAGTTTATCTGTATGCTAAACAGAAAAAACCCCATTTTCAGTCAAATTCACCGTGCTTTAGTCTTACATTTCACAGGAAATGCAAAAAATGTAGTTATCTGCTGGGGCACTTTATTCCTTTCTTTCCTAGGTTTTGTCTACATTTTAGGGTAGGCCAGAAAGTGGGCTGGATGAGTGAAGTAAGTTACAACATGGGCCCTGGGGGCAACTCTAAAATGTATTTTAAGGACAAGTTGATCAAAATTCCATAAGCTGGTGCTGTTTATCACAGGGAACCACACCCTGGGATCCAGACCATCCGGGAATAAATTTTTTTCCAATATAACCTAAGCAAAAGTTTTTATGGTGGTGTGTTCGAGGGTTTTTCCCTTTCTTGTGTTCAGCTTTTCCTGTCAGGGATGTCCTGTGATGTCAGAGCAAGAAAATGTGTTTTAGTCGGGTATGTTCAGGTTCAAAGAACAAGAATGAAGAAGAAAGTAATATCAAGCTAAGCATGGTTGTGAAAGTCAACCTTTACAAGTTGAGTTAGTGCAGGGGTGTTTGGCAAGGGGGGCCACAGGGATGGCTCCTGTGAGAAGCTGCTGGAAGCTCCCACGGTTCCAGTCCTGGTGCCACCTCTGCCCGAGCAGAGGCCGAGCAGATCTGGGAAGCTGAATGTGCCCATGGGAGTAAGATATTCAAGAAAGGGGAAACAAAAGTTCAGAAATATATATCAAGAAGAGAACTTCAGAGGAGAGGAGGAGTAGAGAGAGCAATGCCAGAGCAAAGGCACCAAGGTCAGTGGGGCAGAAGGGGGAAAGGTGCCCGAGCAGAGGTTTCCCCGCAGCCCGCGGTGAGATGGCGGCTGTGCTTCCGCAGCCCACGGAGGAAGACGGTGGAGCAGTCCCTGAAGGAGCACAGTGGGGTAAATGTGGATCTGTAGCCCCTGAAGTGTCACGGGTGGGCAGATGTGAAGCAGCAGCCTTTGGGGGGTTGCAGAGAGGGGCAGATGTGGCTCTGCAGCCCTGGAGGAGCCCGTGTCAGAGGAGGTGACTGTTCCTGAAGCAGCCGTGACTCTGTGGGCAGCCCGGGCTGGAGCAGTTCCTGAGGGACTGCACCTCACGGGAGGGACTCATGTCCCAGGGGTTCCTGAAGGACTCTCAGTGAGAGGGACCCTGCCTTGGAGCAGGGGAAGAATGTGAGGAGAATGCAAACCTCCTTCTCTTAAGGAGCCTTTGGGTGGATATTCTCCTCCCTGTCTCACAGCTGGGGTGGGGGGTGAGCGGGTGGAGGTCTGGTTGGTACCGACTGGGCCTGAGCTGTGACAAAGGTGAACTTGACTTGAAGCTAAACCAATTTTTTCTTTGAGAGAAGCATCATGGCAAAAACAAGGTACTCATTCTCTTAAAAGCTTATATCTAAATAAAAGTGTAAAAGACTTGATCTTGTTAGCTGTTAACCACTGTAATAGAATATTAAGTTGGTCACAGTTACATCTTTCTTTTGTACTTCTCACCCAAAAAAACATCCGTGGAAATTTATGTTCTTATTTAGGCAGAAATAAAGTGACAAATTTTCTAGACTTCAATGTTACAATGGCTGGCTAAAGCATGAGCTGGCAAAAGCAGAATAACAAATATGTCTATAGGGAAAGAACAACTCACTAAGTACAGCTGCTGTGCATTATTTATATAAAATTATCACTTTCTTGACTACATTTGATAGTAAATTATTACTGGCTACACACATTATTATTATAGCAGCTATTGTCATAATTTAACCTTGCACTTCATTAAACTCACTAAAGATAATTCTAGCTAACAGCTCAAGTGATCTAACACATAAATCAATTATTTTCCTTGAATCAATTTAAGAGCAAGTGGGGTATTTCTATAACCTGAAAAGTAACCTTGAATTGTGCCTTAAATTCAGTTCTAGCAAGTAAACTTCTAAGATTGACTTCTATTGTCATAAACAACACAGCAATAAGGTAAATTTGGGGGGGAGGGTGGTTTTTTGTTTGTTTTTAAGTAGAATGTTTAAATGTATATGCTTGAGCAAATAGTTTCATAGAATTATATGTCAAGGACTTGTGTATACTGGTCAAGTGTATTGGACACTAATTTGCATTTTGAAAATCAGAATTAAATCAAGCCTGAACTAATTTTCTGAGATAACCCAGTGGCTGTAATGTAAAATAGGATTTGAACAGGATTTGTGTCTTTTGAATTCAAGTGCTAAGATAAAGTATCTTCTCTGAACTTTCCTCCCTAACATCTGCTCTAAAAGTGGTAAAGGTGGCTACTACACAAACTATCTGGGCAGAAGTTATAATCTGGAACTTCCTCTATTTTTAAATGTAAAAGTAAAGATGAACAGCAGTTAATTTAGTACAATTTTTGGAATAAAATGAAGTAGCATAAAATTCTGCTTACGAATTGGAAAGTCATGAGAGCTAGTTTGGAAACAAAAAACTAAAATAACAACAAAAGAAAACAAATCGAGACATCTTGAGTAGCAAATTATACAGGTGGAGGATGGGGAGCCTGAAAGTAAGTGATTTTCTGTGGTTGCAAAATAAGCAAAAGTATCTGTGTGGAGGCAGTCACATGTTTGCCATCATCTGCACCCCAAATTTAGCATGATGTCTGTGCTCCTGGTGTTTTCCACAGTTGTGTTCAGCTAAAAATAATTTGGTTTTGGAGAAAGAAGAAACTTCATACTGATTCAGTCTGACATGGTATAGGCAATAGTATTTAGTGATTATATGGAATTTTTTTTCTCATGCAGTCCCTGGAACTGTATTCAGTGACAGAAACTGCACTGGGGGTCAAGAAATAATATTGATGAAAGCAATTACAAAAATAAAGATGGCAATTGACTTTTCCCAACTAAATATAGCAAAGTATTTCAATATCAGTGCTACTGTAGAGTGTGATCAATATCTCATGGCAGAATTTGGTTTGTAATTTCCAAATATTGCTGTCTGAAGCAATTCTTGATCCTATTTTGTCAGTTTACATCTTTGATGGTGAAGAACTTGTAAAAGTATGTCCCTAATGGAAATAATAGTGGTTGCATAAAAATAAGAGCAGGCTGCTATACTGGGAGGGAAAAGACATGGGCTGGACTTGCCCTTGTCTCTTCTTCTTTGCTATTTGAAATTAGAAGAATATTGCTTGCCAATATTCTGGTTGACAGTCACCTTTTGAAGGTTATTACTTTCCAGCCAGTAGAAAGCCCAAACAGGACATAGAAATACCTATTCCCTTCTTATTTTTCAGGGATGTCTGTGGAGTTTCTATCTCTAAAGAGGAAAATTGAAAAAAGTGGATGAAGTACTGGGTATCAAAATGCCAGGCAGGGTTTCCAGGAGCAAAGCTGGATACTTTAAGACGCTGAGTATCTTTGAAGGCTGACCCTTTGTTAGTCCATTGGTAGTACTGACAACTTATTTTCTCCTTGTGTCAGGAGCACATGATGCTTTTCCTTTCATCTCTTGAGCTACAAATAACCCCCCCCTAAATAAACCACTCCTGCTCTGTGCCAATACATACACAGTATTACAGTGATAATAAGTCAGACTGCTCTGCAGGACAAGGAATAATAGATTTTTGTCTCCAAACTGATACAAAAAATCCCTGTAACCTATTCTGTGTGACTTTACAGTATAGGACTGCATTACCTCTTTCAGGCTGATATTTGGATCTAGGATGGTGTGTGTTTTAAGTGACCGTTCTCAGTGTCATGCTCTATGCAAGGACCATCTGGAAGGGTGATGTCCCCTCCAAGCATGTCATTAATGACACTGTAATAGCTTATCCTTCTGCCTCGGGAAGAAAAAAAAAATCTGTGTTATGCAGGAGGAAGATGGGTCATTAAAGTTTTAAATGCATAATAAGTGATTCATAGAATCATAACATCATAGTTAGGTTACTGAGAGCTGTGTAAGCAATAATACAAGCTCAATACAGGCTGATTTGGAGAGCTATTTTTTTATTTTAACTTTTTTTGACCAGCTGAATTATTGTTTGGTCCTGAACTAGTTCACAGCAATTTTTTTTGTGTTTATTACAGGCTCTGTAACATCTGGGACTTGAATCTACCAATACTATCAATATTCATTACAGTTTCTTGTGGGCTTAGAGTATTCCAGGTTGTAGGTGAGGGTTGTGACTTGATCCTTGTAAAGCTCTTTTTGTCATGAATAATAAGTCCAATTCAGTTTTACTCAGGTTAATGGGACCTTGTTTCTGATTTCAATCCCCAAAACTATGTATGCTAATTTTAACAATGTCAACTCCATATCAACCATGCATGCAAGTCCATGAATGTGGAGTATTGAAGTGAGATTTAAATTATCACCTTTTGATGTCTGGGAAGTCAGATGACCTACAAATTCCTGTACTTTTGCCTTAAAATAAGACTTTAACAGTTTTTTCCTGTTCCATACAGAACAAAAATGCAAATTAATTAAAACTCATTAAAAGTTCAGTACAAATGAAGAATGAGAAAACTAACCCCCCTACATAAAGAGCTTTAATAGGCTTAGAGGCAGCCTTCCAATAAGTATTAATCTCTGCATACAAGTATATTACCTGCCTTCCTTTCCCTCTAAATCTCCAAGTCTCACACACACACACATACAAAAAAAAAGAGTGAAGAAAGAGAATCTAAGGATAAAAACCTTACTATTGTATTCAAGCTTTCAATAGACAAATATAAAAGGCACAGATAAAGGTACAGACAGTTGTTAACTGCTCCTAATAATTGAATCATTGTTATAAATCATGTAACCCTTACAAAGTATATTTTCTTTGGTGTTTTGAATACTAATGTACCACAGTATCACTTTTAGCTTTGTAATTAAAAACAAATAGTTTACCTACAGTAAAAGAAAAAGTCCAAGAAGCTCTTGGGGACAGAGGAGATGGAATTTATTCCATGAAGTTTTATTTCTCTCTTCCTTTCCCCCATCCAGAGGTTTTAAGTCAAAAGGCTTGCTGAATTATTTCTGCTACTTATGTTCAAATGTTACAAAAAGATGGCTGCTTTGTCTACTTATTCTGGAACACTGGCAATAGGATTTGAATTTTTTTTGTTCACTGTTAAGGGAACCTGTAGAAAGTGGTAAAAGCTGAATTCCAGAAGTTCTTTTTTAATAATTGCAACAGGTTTCCTCAGTTCTCATTCCAGGAAGGCCTGTGGCTTTTTTTCAGTATGTTTGTGTGTTAACACTAGGTATTTTCATGTAGATGTTTGCACTCAGATGCCTGCAAAATTATTCAGACCAAAACACCTTAAAATGTCTAAACCTGCAGAGGTTTTTCTTGTATTTAAGAAAACCTGCACCTGTTGTTAAATATTTGTATTTAATTTCTGACCTACTTGTGTCTTGTTTTATTATGCAGGGGGAAGATCTAACTAGCATGTTTTCAGAAAAGCTATCAAAGATCAGAGAATTATTTTTGTCCTTAAAACAACTAAGGAAAAGATACATTTCCATGATAGAGAGTGGTTGCTGGCTGGAGGGAACTGACAGCACTTTGATCTATGAAAATAGTTGTAAGGCATACACCTATTCAATGGATTCAGTTAACAGATTTCTAACTTTGTTTGGAAAAAAAAGTCACATGAGGTTATCCCCATTTTAAGCTTAATACAGGACACTAGCAATGGTTGTAGTTGTGCCAAAGTGCCCTGAAAAGTTTCTCTGTAGTATTGGTTGTGGTACTGGCTACTTAGTACTTCATACAGGTTAAGTACATCCTTTACCTTTTGTATAGATGATAATTTTGTAAACCAAGAAGAAAAGTGAACAAGAAAAGCATTTGATAAATCCTGAGTTTGACCTGAATCAAGGTAAAAAAAAATTACTTTTTAGTTCCAACTTATTTTCCCAGACTGTTCTAGAAATTAGCTTTCCCTTATAACTGCTTGCCTTTCAACAGTTCCAGAAGGATAAGTTCAACTTGTATTCTAGAGCTTTGTAATTTCCAGCTATTTGTTCCCACGTGAGGTAAAGAAACACTGAAGTCAGCAGGACTTGCTTGCAGATTTCCCTGCAGACTCAATACATGGGGAGGACAGGACTGATTCCCAGAAACACAGCTGAGTGCTCAACACCTGCTTGTTTCAGTTGTATTATTCCACTGGGTGCATGGCATGAGTTTTCCTCATGATAGGTATGGTTCTCAGGGGATAGGTACTCACACCTCTGCAATTTGCTAAGGAAAAGAACCAAGGGTTATGGTTAATGAAGTCGTGCTTCTTTTGGGACAATTTGCTTTCAACAAAGAGCAGCAAGGACTTAAACGTGACTGTCAATTTGCCACTTTCACAGTTTATGGCAAATTTTAGCTCAGTTCACTCAGTAATTGCTTCATTCTTGGAATTCAATACAAGTCCTGCAAAAAACTGCCACCTGTCTTGCTCTGCGGGGCAGCCTGGCAATCCTGGCAAAATTCTGTAAAATTCTCCTGGCCCTGAATGCTTCCCTGTGGGAGTGCATTGAAATGACTGAAATGATAGTGTTGATCTTGAGGGGGAGGGGAAAAAAAAATACATGATGGGTAGCAAATCACCTGGCTGTCAATATTGTTTTATTTCTTTTCCATAATAACTAGGAAATCACTATAACATATTTCAGATGATTTATATAAAGAATCCATGGTACTGAAATAAGGATTAATACGTTTTATGTATTAACATCAGTTATGATCTGTAATCTGCAGTAATTCTAGTTTTGAAGTTAGTTGATCAGAATTCTTTCTACTTATGCCTGTATCAAGATATTATAGAACTTCACAGGAGCATGTGAGCCTGTTTGACTTCTTTAGGTTTTTGGGTTTGAGGGGTGGGCGTTTGTTTTTGGGTTTTTGAACAGTATTACCAAAACCTATAGATGGATACAAATTTTGATTAGACTTATTAATGGAGGACAGGTCCCTTTTGACCATTAAACCACACTTATGAAGTATCAAAATCAGTGAATGAATTTGGTAGATCTTAGCGTTTCCTACAAATCAAGATTGGCTAATTCCAGAGATGGTATAATTGAAATATAATATTGCTACATATGATCTGAGTTTTAAACCTGTTTCTCTTTTCTTCATCCTTCCCATCCTTTTGGGCATCTTTCAACACCTTGAACAGAGCTGGCATTTGGGAAAGTGTTAATTCTTTGCACTCTTAGATGAGCTCAAAGTCTGATGAAAACTACTGTGGCATATTTTACCTTCTGTGCCCCAAAAAAGTTTACTTTCACAGTAAACTAATTTGTGCAGTTATTCAATTTATTTTACAAGAAGCTAAGGAGTGCATGGATCAGATGTGTTTTGGAAGCCTTGGAGAAGGGTTAACCAGGTCCTCTAAAGTGTAAAGAGCAGGAAACAGATTTGTACATGATCCAAACTCTGTTGAATTAGTGCCCAGAATAAGTATTTCTGTTTAACACTCTGTTGCTGAGGAATTCGTAGACAGAGATCTCCTTTGATATTACCAAGGTTGCTAAACCAACAGCAGACTGGACAAGGCTTGTGTTTGGGAGGAATTTACATGATTTATTGTAGAAGTAACCAAAAGCTGGAACATTCAGCCTTATAACCTCTGACCAAAATGAGGAGCCTCAACTTTTCACTGACAGTATCCAGAACTATTCAGACTCCTTCCTTCCAGCAATCTTTCTAAATTTGTCTTTACTGTTAGATTTATGTAATGTAATTTAATAAGCATTTGACCTATATATTGGGTTACAAAAGTAACCAGGAAGTAACGGGAGGAGAAAACAATGGTAAAAAGAAAATATGAAAAACTAGGAAATTTGGGAACATGAGTGCATTCTCATGTGAAACAAATATCAAGTTGTTTAAATTGCATTTGTTTTGAACAAATTTTAGTTTCTAACATCAGGTGACAGATGGAGAAGTACAGACAAAACAAAAACAAATAATGAAGTTGGAAGGATGCATTCTGATGTCTTTTTGGCAACATTTTTAGTTAAAAATAATAACAAATAATTGCTGAAATCTTACAACTCAAAACAGAAGATGCTACACTGTTTCCCATGAAACATTAAACTACTTTTCAACAGTAGAAGCTACTTTTCATTTACAGAAGGTCGGGAGTGTGAAGTTTAGGAGCCTGGAGGAAACCTGTAGTTATTTATAGGATGGTCTCAGCTACTCATATATACTTGGAGGAGTAGGATGCCATAGTTGGGCTCCAAACCTGTAAACCTACATGTTTAAATATTTTTATGGACTTGAACTTTTCAAACAATGAGAGGAAATCTTAGCAGCAGGAGGGGGCTAAGCAGAGTCCCCTTTCTATTGTGCTGGAAAGCTATGATTGCAAAAGTGATGCTGTTTAGTCTGACACTGTGAAGTTTAGCTTGCCACCAAAGTGAGCCTCAGGAGGGAAAGTCAGAGGACAAATCATACTCACTGCATTGAAAATGCCTGTAAATAAGATAAATCAAGAGTAACTGTAAATTACCTACAAGTGCTCTATGAACACAATCGTTTTCAGGTCTATAAGTGTTAAACCTGTTCAGCTCTGACTCATATTTTGAATAAAAATAAATTGTTCAAGTAGCTTATTTTTCTATTTTATTATAATGAAATGAGAATTTCCTCTTACCTGCAAATTATTAGTGCTAGAGCCAAAAATATTTCACCTGGAGACCCCTGTTAGAACTAATATCCATCAGCACCGTGAAAGTGTTAAATGACACTAAGGCTGCTTGTAAAACACTTTTTAGGCAGGTCAGATTTTGTAGTTTTATTCATACTATTTCTATGTTCTCATAATTAATTGCATTGAATTTCTGTTTTTCCTCTACCAAAAAAAAAAAAAAACAAAAACCCCACAAATAACCAAAAAAACCCACCAAACATCAAAACAAAACACCCCACACTTCAAAGAGCTCTATGGGAAAAACTAGACAATTTTGTGGTGGTCCAAAGAGATGAGGATGTTGTCTTACCTCCCTTTTTTTCCCAAAAATACTGTGTTCAGCAATATATCTCTTCTGGTAAGAATGGAGAAAGCTACCAGTCTGAATGGTGAAAGAATGCTAATAATCTAGATTGTGCCTTTTGCACTCAAGAGTGGCCCTACATGCAGCAGTGATTGTTGGTGACTGTTGCTGCACTTGAGATTCATTTTATCAACAAAAGTTATTGGAGGTGCTTATTCTTGTAAAAGTGGCTTATAAGCATCTTAAACTGAGAAACCAGTGCTGGAACCCTTACCAACATGTCTCTACCACATAACCCTTACTAGTGTTCACAACAGATATTAAAGCATTAAGAAAAGAAAAAAAAAAAGAAAGAAAAAAGTCATCAGAATGTGTGATGCTCCATAAAGTACTCCAGTCATTTTTCTCATTGTAAAAAAATTGCAATACAGTAGCAACAAACTTCATCAGGAAAGTAAGCCACAACTGACTTCTATAAAATGTCTCTACACTGGTATTTCAGACTATTTTAGTGTGAGTTGTTGATCTCTTGTTACTCCAGTGACTGCTCAGCACAATGTGTGATTCCAGTAGGAAACAGAATAATCCCACTTAGTTGTTTGTATCAAATATGATTATTAATGTCTAGATTTACACAGAGTTCAGTAGATGAAGCTGCTTTACCCTAAATTGAACTGTATCCTCAGGATACTCACCTGGAAGGCAGCTGTGTCTCCCCTGACTTCTGGAAGGTAGAAGGGGGAAATTGTTGATATAAGAAGCCAAGTATGTAAGATAACATCTGTTTCAAGTGGCATTCACACCTCCGTGGTAATGAGATGATTCCGTTTGTGTTAGACAATTTGGAGGATTCTTGTAAACAAAAGGCAAACAATTTTCTGATGGGGAGGGATGACAGTTAGCAAGTCCATAGACCCTGGAGGCATTGAGAAATGAAGAAAAGATATGAAATATGTGTGCTAGATAGTGATTTTTCACAGTGGATTCAGTGAAAGCGCGGACTTCTACAGTCAGTAAGGCAGAAATCCTGAGAGTATGTAAGGATTTGCTTTCAAATTTAATCCTGAGAGATGTTTGAGATGGCTGAGCTCAGCTCAGTGCTGCCACAGAAGGATGATCTAAGTATTCCAACTTGTACCCGACTCACACAAACAGCATCAAGTTCAACAAGGCCAAGTATGTGGTCCTGCTCATGGGTTGGAGCAATCCTGGGCAGATTGAGAGCAGTCATGAGAAGGGCTTGGGGTTGTTCTAGGAGGTCACAAACTGTTTCCTATATATCCTATATCACCTCTTTAACTAACCTCTGCATAAGGTGGTTCTTCTCAGTAAACCTGCAGAAAACATGAACCATTTGTCTCTTTCCTAAAACTGTTGCTTTTATCTGGTTATGCCAACCAGATTCACTGAAGAAAGTGTAAAGTTGGTCAAGGTGAAAACTATAACAATCTCAGAATTTCAGTCAATTTATTTGGGTTCAGATTTTATTTTTTTCTCACATTAGCCCAATTCAGGATGTCTCAGAATTCTTAATATAAGTTCCATTTGTCTAATAAGTTCCATTTGTCCATTCCTTTGCCTAATATAAACATAGGTCCTTTAGCTTACAATTCTTCTTTATAGATGATGGTTGAAAGAGAAACAACAAAGTCTAAGTGTTAGCTAGGCATCTTTGTTTTGAGCATAATTCCTTCTCCTAATGGTGATTTATCTTTGGTAGAGATGCCATTGATGTAAAAGGGCAAATCTTTTCCATCTGTCCTGCTTTTGTTTGTTATAGGACAGAACTTAAGTAAACAAAATATTAGAACATGATCCTGTTCTTTTTCATACAGACTGTAGTGCCCTTGTGTCTCATTATTTGAGGTTAATTTCTGTGAGTGATCATATTTAAACTTGACATGATATAAAGCATTAGCTTTTTGAGAAATAACATTGGTCCCATTCTGACTTATTTCTCTGTTTTCATTTTCCTACCCCATAGGTTCATGAGGATGAACTTTATTATGTGTTGAGTTAGTTCCCTTGGTTTCTTGCAGAGACAAGAACAGCTGTTAAAATTTTTCCTCTGTTTCTTCCCAAAAAAGAGTTTGCATCACTGCATGTTGCTCTGCAAGTCTTAACCACAAAATATCATAGAATGGTTTGGGTTGGAAGGGACCTTTAAAGATAATTTTAGTTCCACCTCCCCAACTGTGGGGAAGGAGAGCTCCCACCAGGTTGCTCAAAGCTCTATCCAATCTAAATGAAGATGTTGAACTCTCACACTAATTCTGTAGGGTTTGTTAGTTTGGGGTTTTTTTATTTATTAGTTCTCAATAATGGCCTCTTTGCTTCTTACGTGCTGCCCTTAAGAAATGTTACTCATTTATCTCACAGGTTTCAGGCACTTGCTGACTAATGTTCAGTGCCTGGGTTTCCATTGCTCAGTCCTCCCACTCATTTTAATTACTGGAGGACACCACATTCCCTTTTCCTACACAAAGGCATTAAACAAAGCCTGCTTAGATCATCCTTCCCCAGCTATAAAAAACTGTTTGCTACATTAATTCTCCTCCCCAGTCACTGACCACAGAGAATACAGAATGTGCATCTGTTTCTCTATGGTACCTTCTGTAATTCTCATGTTTGCTCTCTTCCAACTATATTTTCTTCTATGTGTTTTTTCTAACCCTCCTCTTAGTCACTCACCTCAATCTGCCTGCTCTTGCTCTCATTCCCACTCTGATCAAACTCCTCTCAGACTCAAATTACTTCTCCATTGGCAGCACTGCCATTGCTCTGAATCCTGAAGCCTTTGAAGACAGACCTGAAAAGGAGCAAAAAAAAAAAACCCACCAAAAACCCAAAGCAAACCAAGCCCTGAACAACAACAAAACTCAGGAAAGGAAATGTCCTTAGTGTTTATTATAAATGCTTTAAAAACTTTATCTTCTACTTAGTCCTTTTTATCTTTTTAGATTTTAATGTCAGATCCCAGTCTTACAAAAGTTGCTGTACATCCCTGATTATTTTTTACAAAGATTTATTCCTTTATTTTTAATAAAGGAACGTAATTCTGCAGGTAGTTTATGAATGTTGAAGAATATGATCTTTTCCTCATTCTGAAGTATTATAGTATGTTATTGGAGGGAAATAATACAGGAAACAAACACAAATCCAAAATCTGCTCTCAATTCCAACCCTGTAAATTACCGTACAGTAATTCTCTAGAGCAGATATTTTTTTTTTCTTTTTTTTGATTGCTTCCTCTGACATTCAGTATAAGCACACAGATATCTATTCCCATCCCACTTGTTCTTTACAACACAAAATAAGTAAAAAAAATGCACTATATGCTTTTATTTTTTTCAAGTTGGAATATTAATATAAGTTGTAGTTCCTAGATTTGAAAATAATCTGTGGACTTCCAAAAAAAATTGTTCCAGAAACTGTACTTTTAATATTTATATAACCTACAATCCTTTATTGTTTCACTTAAAAGCTTTCTTTGACCTTTGAATTTAGATTCACTTTTAATTATCATCTCTTTCTACTTAGTTTTATTCAACAGAATAGCTTTTCAGACTCTTCAGATTCACATAAATTTCAAGATAACAATGATATTGACACCTGAAAGGTGTTATCTTACAATTATGAACTGTGATTTCTCTGTCTTTATATACTAACTCCATGCACCTTAAGACAGGAATGGCATTTCTCTTGCACTTGTTAATATTATTCTTGCTGATTTTCCCTCACCCAACACTTAAATTGAAACTTTTCAAAAATATAAGTTAAAAAATAAAATTTGAAAAATTAACCAAGCCTCTAAACACCTCTTTTTCATCCAGATCATTACTTCAGCCTCATCTGCTTTGTAGAGGGCATTCTGAATGATCATGCAAAGAACACCATCTCTTAAGTGATTTTTATCTCTCTGAAAGATTTCAACATAGCAAAAGGACAATATTTTCTAATGATACAAAGTTGGCCACCAGCTAAAATTAGACTTGCTGGTTTTATTTCTTTTTGCTTATCAGCAGGGTAGAAAGATGAGATTAACTTTTAAGAACAACAACAAAAACACCCAACCCATCCTACCTGGATTATGAAATCTATGAGATAAGAACCCATTTTCATGGATGTTTTTTTCAAAAAACAACATACTTTTTGGCATAGTACATTGCATAATAACCTCTGACCCTGGACTGAAACACCAAGGTACAATAAGAGATATGAATAGAGAAGAGTGTTAAATAGAAAAAAAGGATATTCACTTTTTGTAGTGTGGTACTTTGGGATTTTTTGGTTTGGTTTTGTGGGGTGACTACCTTTTTTTTTATTCTTTATTGTTATTACACAAAATGTACTATATAGTTATGAAATTGTGGTAGAGGTATTGTATGAATTGTGATATACAGTGCCTCAGTGGAAGCAAGCACTGCTGCTTGTTAGAATGTGTTAGAAGCAGCTACTTTATCAATGGAAAAAATGCACTGAGAGTAGTCAAGAAGCTTTAAAGAAACACAGAATAGTAAAGGGCACTTGAAATAGTAGACATAGCTTGTGGATAATGATAGAGAAGCAAATGAATGCATTAGAGGTGCATCAAGAAAGTAGGAGAAAACTTATTCATGCCAAGACTTGAAGTGATGAAAGTGATCCTTGGTTAATTTCTTGGAATCATAGAGTGGTTTGGCTTGGAAGAGACCTTAAAGAACATATAGTTCCAACCCTCCTGCCACAGTCAGAGACATCTCCTTCTGGACCACATTGCTCAAAGCCCCATCCAACCTGGTCTTGAACATTTCCAGATAAGGGGCATCCACAGGCTCCCCAGGCAACCTGTGCCAGTGTCTCACCACCCTCACACTATAGACTTTCTTAATGTCTGATCTAAATCTACCCACTCTCAGTTTAAAGCCATTACCTCTTGTCCTGTTGCTACATGTCCTTGTAAGAAGTCCTTTCCTAGATTTTCTGTAGACCCCCCCCCTTTAGGTACTAGAAGGCTACTAAAAGATCTCCCCAGAGACTTCCCTTCTCGTGGCTGGCACTTTAAAAAAATGTTTGCAATATGAATTGTGTCATGAACAAAGCTTCTAATGCATCACACCTTGTTATTCTAGAAAAAACTATTTCCAGTGAGTTGTATTTCTGAAAACAGTATTAGAAGTTTGATTTGCTCTGGTACGTTTGTATGTAAAACCCTGAGAACATTTGTTCACGGGGGAAACTCAGTTGTCCTGACATTGAAAGACAAATTTCACTGTCTGCAACTTCTGCTGTGTATGTAGACACATCTTAGGATCTTGATAGTTAATAATACCCAACATAATGCTCAGCTAAATCAAAATTCACTACTGACTTTGGCTTAAAAATCTACACTATCTTTGCCATTTACAATGTAAGTACGTGGTTTCTGACATTGAGAACTCAGGAAGCACTTGCTCCTTACCTCTGTTTCTGCTCTTGGCTGAGAGGATTCTGTTTAGAACAAAGTAATTTGCTGAAGATGAGTCCTTTTAACCTTTTTATTAATCATCTGAAGTCCTTCTCTTTTATGTGAGAATAATGGAGGTACTGGATCACTTTAATTTCTTGTATCTTGTCTATATGAGTGTTTTCTCTGTTTCTAAGTGGCTTTCAAAGCAAAAAGTTAGTTTTTCTTGTACTGACAAAAACATTGCTGGTGGTTTTTCTTGAGGAAACTATAATATTTTTTTTAGTAATCTAAATTTCACACTATTTTCACATATTTTGTGAGAATTCTTGAGTATACTTTCTTTCCCTGTGTTTGTTCCTTGCCTTTAACACCAAGGCAAAACCCATCAAAGGAAGATGGGAGGTTCTAAGAGGTCAAAAAGACAAGTATCATTGTGTCTACTGAGTTCTTTGTTTGGTACACCTTTACACTTATTTGTATTGCTAAGCAGCCAAAAATAGTTGCTGGCACTATTATAACATGCAAAGAATTGAACTGAATTAAAAAATAACCTGAGTAAAGAGGAAAAACCATGGAAAAGAAGACAAGATCTCACCTCTTCTGAAAATCCTAAAGTGACTCTAATTTAAATCAGAAAATTATATGTAACTTAAGGATATATCATTTGTCCCTGGTCCTTGATCATCCTTTGTTTAAAGCAGTAGTCTTTTAATGCTAAAAACATATCAAAGAAAAAGGAAGAGTATGAAAGAAAAATAGAGAAACGGATAGAGTAGTTTGGGTCAGAAAAGGAGGGTGACTGAAGAAAAAAGCTAAATGGGCTGAGGGAGAAAATAAACAGAGACCAAACTCAAGGCAAAGAATAAGGGAAGAGAAGATGGTTCAGGAGAAAAGGAGAGATGGTTCCTGGCTGCATTTTTGGGGTTCTGATTTGCAATCTAAGGCAGATTAAGTTTTGAAACCCCAGGGGGCTTAGAGTAATCACTTGCTATATTTCATCTTTTCTGTTGTTTTATTTTGTTCCTTCTAATATGTGTTCTAGAGGTGTACTACTACTTCCCTCAGTAATTTAGTAGTATTGTTAATGTCTAGTTTTCTAGGCATGAAGGACACTTTCTATGTAGTAATAACTTTATATTCCAAGATAATCTTTTAAGAGGATTTCCCTTTTTGCAGGCCTGGAATGAATTGATTCTCACTAGGTACCTGACTATCAAGTTCAATCATACAGTATCTCAAAAGAAATATATATTGCTGTATATTTTGTCAACTTGTATAGCAGGTTTTAAATTAGCAGTAGAATTTGCTTATCTAAGTGCTTTTCAATAATTATAAATCTGATCGATTATTTCTAGAAGTATCAATTATTTACTAGGGAGCTTAAGAGACTATGTCCAAATCGAGAACCGAATGCTTACAAAAAGCAGACATAGACAAATAAATAAAAGCTATTTTTTTGTGTGTGAGAAGGAAAGATGAGGATAGAAGAGGATCAGAATATGTATGTTAGACATGTAGGGTTTTTTAACTTCTGTAATAGTAGATGAATTATTTTACCTTACTAATCTTCAATAGCCTCACTGCAAGTATGCACATAACTGGAAATTGGCTAAATGCCATTTAAATAATGACATCTCCATATTGTGCATAGAAATTGCACATAAATCCTTCAAAACCTAACACATCCATTAGGAAGGATGTTGATCTACTTGAAAAGGAGGAGAGTCAATGGTGTTGGAGATATCATTACTTTTGGGCACCCAGTCCTGAGATTATGGTCTCTTGACCAGAAAGTGACATCAGATGCATCAAAATGTCCAGGTTTCATGTTAAAGGATTAAATGCTAAATGAACTTGAGGTGCTGGGAAGAGAAGTAATGTGGAGGTTGCAAATTATGTGAAAGGGATTGAATTAAGCACAGTTTCTCCAGGAGTATGGAAAAGAGAAAAAGCAGAGAAATAATGGAGAGGAAGAATCAAAGAAAATTTTAATTTTTCTGTACTTGATTTTCATGGCAAGATTTCAGTAGCAGTGGGGCTCCCATGAGAAGCTGCTGGAAGTTTCCCCCATGTCCAACAGAGCCAATACCAGCTGGATCTGCCACTGGCCAAGGCTGAACCCATCAGTGACAGTGATAGCACCTCTGTGGTAATACATTTAAGAAAAAAGAAAGAAAAAAATCTGTGCAATTACAGCTGAAGAAAGGAGTTGAGAACAAGGGGGAATTTAAGAACAGGGGAAAACTACTGCACAGCAAAAACAGTGGAGAGAAGTGAGAATATATGAGAGCATCAGCATCTTTAGACACTCAGGTCAGTAAAAGAGAGGGAGGAGGTGCTCCAGGCACTGGAGCAGAGATTTCCCTGTAGCCTGTGGAGTGTTCCATGCTGGAGAAAGTGATCATGCCTGAAGGATACTGTGACCCTGTGGGAAGCTCCCAGAGGAGCAGGCTCCTGGCAGCATCATAGCCCCATGGAGAGAGGACTCCATGGTGGAGCAGGTTTGCTGGCAGGACTTGTGACCCTGTGGGTGTCCCATGATGGGATAGTCTGTTCCTGAAGGACTGCACCCTGTGGAAGGGACCCATGCTGGAGCAGTTCATGAAGAACTGCATCCCAGGGGAAGGAAATGTGTAGGAGAAGTTCATGGAGGACTTCTGCCTGTGGAAGGGACCCCAGGCTAGAGAAGGGAAAGAATGTGAGGAGCCCTCCTCCTGAGGAGGGAGGAGCAGAAAGAATGTGATGGACTGACCAGAAACCCCATTCCCTGTTCCACTCCTCTGTTGGCAGAGAGGAGGTAGAGAAACCAGGAGTGAAGCTGAGCCCAGGAAGAAGGGAGGGGTGTGTGGAGGACAGTGTTGAAATGTTTTTATTTTATTTCTTGTTAATTTCTTTGTTTCTTGTTATTTGGCAATGAATTAAATTAATTTCCCCAAGTCAAGCCTGTTTGCCCATGACTAGCTGGTCAATTATCTCTCCCTGTCCTTACTTAGACCCAGAGCCTTTTGTTACATTTTCTCTTCCCTCGCCAGATGAGGAAGGAAGTGATAGAGCAGTTTTGGTGGGCACCTGGTATCCAGCCAGGGTCAAATCACCACATTCTAAGGTTCTTTCTGGCCTCTTCACCAAACTATTTCTTCTCATCTCTGAAATGGACGGAAGATCTTGAGCATTTATTGTAACTGTAGAGTTGGTGAACAATCTTTTTTCATTTTCTCATGTATCTTTCAGTATGTTCTGTGAGACCTGGGAATTTTAATTTGCATTTAGTCCCTGCAGATGCAACTGCAATTGCTTTTCAATTTCTCCTATCAGTCATGGACTGTGGAAAAAGAGTTGATGTCCAAGGAGGATTGCAAAAAGTGAGTGTTCTTGAGGGTCCCACAGGGGCCTGCTGGCTCTACTACTGGTGGAGATGTGCAAGAAGATTATTCAGGTTCCAGGAGCAGGCATTGCTAATCATACTTCGAACTAATGAAAAAGGACAGGAAACAAGATCTAGTACTATTATACTTCAAAAGCGAAGTAAGTGTCCTGTGAATGGCACCAAGATACACTAAAAGTAGAAATCTCTCCATATACCCTGACACAATGTCATTTCACTAGATGCCTCTATGGATAAAGCTGCTTTGATTATGTCTATTCCATAAAAACTTAATAAAGCTTTAAAATGGCATTTTTCCAGGCTGAACTTGACATTTGTGTTCTCATATTGAATTTTAATTGATTGTTCTTTAACATCCCGCTGTTGATTTGAGTCAGTTTCATTAAAATTATTTGGACTATTAGACTCAGATTATTCACCTAGAGATATGCTTCCATCAATTACCATAAAGAATACAGCTTATAAGATATCTTTACAGCATGACAAGTGCTTTATTTTATCATACAGTTTGTATAAGAAACAGAAAGTCAATTTACATGAACTGTACCAAAGGTTCTTTCAATAAATTCAGTACATAGTTCAATGAATAATGCATAGCTGAAGGTGTTTCTAGATATGGAACATCAGCTAATTTTACTCACTGTCACTTATTTATAAAATACTGTTTGAGGGTTTTTTGACTGAAGAGCAGAAAGCCCAGCAGTTGTCTGCTGTGAATGTGCTGAGGCTGAATAAGCTCCAACTGCCTGATTATTTCAGTCTGAATGAAAAAAGTTGTGAATTCTTGCAGCCATCATACATCAGATAATCTACATTCCACATCAGTAAATGCATATTTAATACACAGAATCCTTTTTGATTGTCAAATATTAATGCATTTTCTGAGGTGATTAAATTGCTGTTTGTATCCCTTCACTGAAATGGGGGTGTGTGCAGTAAAACTCATCTGCTCTTTTCTGCTGTAGTAATAACCTTTAAAAAAAATATAAAATAAGCATACTACTTCATATTCCATGCTTTGATCTTTCTCATACCCTAACTTGCTTCCCACAAAGTGACATGGTCTGTCCAGATAGACTTTAGTTGCAGTGAAACCTTATAATGAAGGAGCCACAATACTTTGGGTGGGAGGCAGGGGCTGACTTTTCTGTCTATTGATGCTTTGATTCTGCTATTGATTCTGTCTCTAATGATGTTTTCCAAGAACAAACACTTATTTCTGTCTGAAATTCTGGACATGGACTCACATCATCCTGCTTTCCACACGAGGGAATCAGAGATTTTTCTAATGTACCTTGTATCTCTTCTGTTATTCTGAATTTCACTCCCAAGCAGCTTTTTATGAAAATAAATTTACTTAGTATTAGACAGATGTAATCCTGAAATTCACAGAAAATAAATGATTTAGGGAGAGGAAGAAAAATCTTTGGATTAAATTTAATTTTTTTTTTTCTCTAGTAGATTAACACTATCCTACAGTTATAAAAATGGAAGTACTATAGTTTATTACCAATAAATTGCTGTGACTTCTTTTCTTAAAGAATTGTAGAGCTGGCTAGAGCAGCACCCTCCCTCCCCTCCTGGAATTACTGTTCAACTGGTCAATTGTCTGTCTCCCAGTCAAAATGACAAGACACAGAAACTTAAAAGAAACCAGCATAAAACTGAGTGTGTCTGAACAGGAAGACTGAGTGAAGTAATGGCTCACTGATCTGAGTCTTTCTGTTGAAATGAAATGGTGCTGCCTGATGAATAAAGGCTTAATCATCTGACTCATACCTCACATAAAATACACTTCACAGGATCAAGTTTTTCTTTCCAGTCTGACCCTGGAGAACTGTGTCCAAATAGGTAAACAGGTTTTGGCTCAGTATAAATAGATAGCTTCTAGCTTCCATGGACAACTATAGCACTGACAAATTGCCTTGTCTATTACAGGGATGATGGGAACAAAAAAGCATATGAAAAAAGCCTTATTTATTTATTACTGTAAACCAAAACTTGGACTGAGATGCTCCTCCATCTCTGTGGCAGTGTCCCCTCACTACTGCTGGGGACATGGACAACAGCAGCTCTATCAATCAATTTTTCCAGAGGTCATCTTTAAGAGGTGCTTACTGAAATGATTTTAATTCTAGTCTACATTCTTCTGGCCCTGAGTACTCTTCATCCCAATAAACAATTTACAACACCTAGGCAGCATTTTCCTCCTCCTATTGCCAGCACAGAATGCCCTCAGGTAACTCCTCCTTTTGTCCCTTCTTCAAGGAGCGATGAAAGCACCATTCAGGAAATATTTTCTTGTCAGGATGTTTTTCATAGCTCTGTTGTGCTATCTCTGAAAGAAAGGATGCAGTTTTTGAACGCTGCACATAAAATGAGCTCTTTTTTTTTCCTTCTCAGATTTAACAAAAATAAATCAAAATAAAGAATTAATGATCACTTTCTCTAGTTCCAATGGCAAATTGCCATTTTATGGTTTTGTTAGTGGGCTGATGAGCGTTAAAAATTCTGTTGTTGTTTGGAGTGTAACTCTGACAATAATAGTATTTTGATCACCAAATATTCAAATAAAGATTTCTGAATGCAGAACGTCTGCTTGAAATTCAGTTTAGAAGATGGTTGAATGGTGAGATCTGGGTGATGGATTTATTTGTGTGACCCAAGTTGTTAAATGCTACTGAAGGTATTAAATGCTTAGCACCTTTAAAAACAACAGAAAAACAAAAAAACCCACCTTTTAGTACTTTTTGTTGAATCATAATTTCTCATCAAATGCTTAGAGAATGAGATCAAAATTCCACATATAATGAGCAGTTACTAATGAGGATAAATTTATAAAAATAAGGTTCTGTGATTGAATTTTTGAACATGTTAGATAAATACTAACTCTTTATTCAGGAGAATACTTATCATCAGTGAAGTAAAAACTAGGTTTTATGCATCTTTCCTTTGAAAAAACATTTTTCTAGCTGTCCTCTGAGATCCAAGAAATGAAAATATTTCAAAACTTACATTATAGTAAGCAGTGTTGTTAGTACACTGTAAGATGAAAGCTAAGCTCATGGTTTATTTTGAAGTATATTGGTGACTTGTGGGCTACATGACAGTATTCAGACTGAGATAAGAAAAGATAGGTTTGCATTCATAACTTTCATGTGGGATATTTAATTTGTTCTGTTTATTTCCAATAATGATATGTTCTGTTCCAAAACTTTTCATTAGTTGTGTGAAGTTTCTATTACTTCTTCTTTATTAGCATATATCTTTTTTCCTTTTCTAGTTAACTTTAATTTACCTGTTGTTTATACCATTTTCTTCCATCTAGAATGGAAATATTTCTTCTACACTGCATTCAGAGTCACCATCTTCATAATTATTAATCCTGAGAGCAGCATTACTAATGGGTTCATTAACATTTTCGTCACTTAAAAACAAGTTCATTATCTGATGAGAGGCAATTTTCTTTCCATGCATTATGAGATCCTGGATTTTCTTTTTTATAAACTTTGTAGACAACCCTTCATCACTATCTATAAAGAATACAACTTATTAATAGATTAAGATTTTATTTATTTATTGTGATATTTTCCTCTGTCACTTCTCTGCCTATATATACTTTTGGGAAAAAATCCTTATTTTTTAAAATATTGAAAAAAAATCTTGAAAAAAATATTCTTGTCTAAAAGGAATCCTAATAAAAATCCATCCAAAAAACCCTCATAAAATTGTGATATATAAGCATGTACATTTTTAAAAGTAAGACATTATAATTCTGGACAGGAATGTATGATTTAAAGTATTTCAAATTTATTAGGACAGCACAATCACTAAGAAAATACTCTGAGGTACAGAAAGTATTTAATGTAGTCAAATACCTTTTTATTGCAAAGCATTTTTGGAAATGTGAGCCTCTGTTGTACTAGAACTTGATATATTGCAAGCCCGCTTATCCACCTAACAATGATATGATTTCATTAACTGATTATCAGTATATATTTGGTAAAATATCTGTCTAGAAAAAATTCCAAATAATTTGTACAAAATGAGATTTCTCCTAAATTAAATCCTCATTTATCAGTTATTCTCACAAAATAATATGATTGGGTTTTAAAACTTGGAAGGAGCAGAGTCATAACATATTCTCTGATGTGCATTGATTTTATAGAAATAAAATATTTCATTTTCAAACTTTCTTTAGAAATACATGTTGCAGAGAATTTGGATGATTTGTCAGTCAACCCAAAATCCTGAAATGTGGCAAATCAGATATTTTTACATGCTTGAATTAGCATGTAATATTCATGGAGAGTTCAAGAGAAGACTTACTCATTAGTTTGTCTCGGTCTGGATTTCCTTCATGGTTTGTTAGCATGGCAGTTAAAAGAAGAAATTTGAGGAAAAAAAAAAAAGGCTCCTAAGGGATAAAATAAAACATTATTGGTGGATATAGCCATAGCATCCAAAATAAATCAATCCATTACATTTCCAAAGAGATGAAGTTTTTACCAATTTTCTTGTCCTTTCTCTTTTTTTTTTCCCCTCCTCCATTAGAGACTTAATACTGATAACTAAGTGCTGATGGCTCTCATCTCATCCCTAGCAGCCAGTGGCTGTCAAACATCAGTAAGTGATGCCCCATGGGGTTCTGTAAGAAATCTGTAGTTCTAAGAAAGAGTTTCTTTCTCTCTTTCTCAACTTTTTTGATTTTTTTTCTACATCAAGTTTAACTCGTGATATTGGATATATTCTTCTTCTTTCCAAACTCTGTTCCACATAAGAATTTCTCCAATTACCTGGGTTAAATTCAGATCAAGATGATGTGACTTACTCTAAGAAGAAGATTGTTTCTCTTTAACCTCATGTTCTCAGTGCAATGAAAACTTTTGCTTACAGTGCAAATTCCTGAACTGCACACACATTGACACCAGAGCAGACATACAATAAAATCTGCTCTGACCTATGCTACATTTGGCAAAAATCCCAGGTTAATCATACTTTTTATGTGATCTCCCCTCCCTCCCCCTACTCCAGAATATATTTGTGAACATTTTTATATGCAGATTTCAACATCACTACTACTGCTGGTTCTTCAATATTGCTTCTGGTTTATTCTCAATGCAGCATTTATATTAGACTCTAACCACACTGCTTTTCTTCCTCCTTTATTCCTTTCTTAATAGAACTCCTAAGTTATTCAGGAAATTGTTTAGTGTTATCCCTAATCCTTTTGGTTTTATTGGTTTTATTAGCTCAACAAAATATATCTGTTCCTTTCCACTGTGACTTCTCCTCTTCATGGTACTGTTAGCTCCTTGCCTAGATTACTGTTTGTTGTCAGTTGTGAATTATGTCCTTAGAATGAACTTCAGAATCAACCAGATTCTGTAGCTATTTGGTTCAGTCAGGAAAAAGACCTAGTGACTTCAGTGAAGATCATACCTGAGGCAGAATTTTACACTCACTTTTATTTGCTTGAACTAATGGGACAAATGCAAATAAATTCTAAAGCAGAAGACTGCTAAAATGTTATCTGCTTAAAAAGGAAGCATTGAAAGTTGGGAAGTTGCTATCAAATTCAAGTCTCATATACAGAAAATGTTATTGCAGGATGATATAGAATATGCAGCAGAAGTTGCATGTGAACAAAGTGAGAAAGGAGAAAGCCAAAGTCTGCAATTTACCTCTTCTCTTTTGGTCACAGTTTTGTTAAAGTTAGAAATACTTAATACTTGATTTTGAACTATTTGTAGCTATAGTTGTATTTTGAACTGGTTTTAGGTTATGTTGTGTTTTTTTGTTTGATTGGGGTTTTTTTGTTTTGTTTTTTTTTTGTTGTTGTTGGGTTTTGTGGGGGTTTAGCGGGTGATTTTTTGGTTTTTGTGGGTTTTTTGGTTTTGGGATTTTTTTGTGGTTTGTTTTTTTTTTTGTTTTCGTGTTTTTTGTGTTGTTTTTTTTTTGTTTGTTTGTTTGTTTTTTTTCCTGTATTGGTTTTAAACTATATCATTGCCTGGTGTGCTTTGCATTTTGGTTGCACAAACTTTTATACCAAGGTGAGGATGGTGGTGGACTGTAGATGCCCAGAACAGTGTGAGCACATGTGCCCCTTTTGATCATCAGCATTAGCTGAGATGTGACCTGGCTGCTGACATGAGTTATGCCAGCTCCAGACCCTGAATTTGCTATGCAATCTGGCCAAGATTGTGCTGCCTAAGTAGGACACATAAACAGAAATTCTTTTATACAACCACTCTTCTGTATTTCCAGTCTAAAGAGCATCAAAAATATCCCTGCAGTGGATACATTTTGGAATAAGTTGTAGTTGTTTTTCAAGGCTAAGAGGTAGGCTTATATATGTATAAATTGTATATCTTCCAGTGGTGTAAGCTACTTTTTTACTTCAGTAATATTATGAAAATTTGTATTCACTAGCCATGAGCTATTAAAAAAGGAGGGGGGGATCAAATATAAATTTTGTAAAGGAAGTCAAGGTTTTGGACTAAATAGTCAATACCTTTTTCAGAGCACAAAGAGCAGCACAAATAATGACAAGAAAATTATATGAGTAAAACTATGCAAAATTACCCTGTGCAAATTATTGATCTCAGATAATTAATATACACACATTTGATGTTCAGGAGTTCAGTGGGATCTTTAGTAGGATAGCAGATAAATTCACAGAGCAAAAGACATTTCTATCGTCAAGAAAACTTAAAAATTCAAAAGATATCCTGATCACAAGAGAAACTAATTCAATTATAAATAAACATAACATCCTGGGATCTATAACTTCCATTGAACTATACTGGAAAACTGTGATGGAATAAATAGAGGTTATGGCATTAGTGATTCAAAGTAGAAATCTATTTCTAACCACGATACAGCTCCAGTGAATATGAATAATCAAGAACAATACTCTAAAATAGAGACAAAAATATAAATCTTAGCATCACTCATGTACAGGCTCAGGAACTGAACTGAATTAATTGCAATCTCTGCCTGACTTTCAAACTTTCTCAAACTGGCACTGTTTTGCTGGTAAGAATATATAAATAAATATGCCCACAAAAGCATCAATGGAGTTTGGTTTCTGACACAGCTATCAGACACACTTCATAATGACATGGAAAAGTGAAACAAATTTCCAACTGGGTGCTTCAGGAGACTCTAAATGACTTTAACAGGTACACATTTGAAAGTCAGCAATGTGCCTTTGCAGACCCACCTTGAGAAACATTTCTGACAAACCATGTGAAGCATTTGATACCTCTGAATACTGTTAGCATTTTCGTACTGCCCTCTTTATCCTTCTTGAGACACTGGATTCCCTACTTTCTCATGACTTCTGTCTGTGTGCCTCTTCTCCACCATACTTATCCATGAAGACAATGTTGTGAAAGGATGTTGTGCAGGTGTTCTGTATGAGGCAGAGCATCCAGACACACAGTGGATGCCTCTTATCAGAAGGCTGGGAAATTATAGGATTCAGTAAAATCATACTTACTGCCTCTATGTATGATCGCTGTTGCAAATACATTTTAAAATGAGAAAAATCAGTAAATATTTTGTGTACATAGATTGCTGAGCTGCATTAATAAAAATACCTGAAAAGGTTTACAAAGATTAAAAAATCAGGAAACGACGCTGTTGCTCTTGGTCAGCAGTAACATAGCCTCTTGTTATTCCATCTATTAGGATTTCCTTCTTTATTTTACTCCTTGAAATTACATTTTATCAAGGTATTTGAGAGCTTCTAGGAATAACAACTAAAGTCAACAGAAGTCCAAGCCTATTGGAATATTCCTATAGTAAACTCAGTTTATCAGTTAATTCACAAGAAATAGAATTCATTCAGCAGCTCATTTGACACCCATTTGTACCTTTAACACAATCTAACAACCTAATGAAGGGTTGCACTGGCATTATGAAATATGGATGTGCAAACTGGTAAATAAAGAACTTCCAACACATCTATTGCTTAAATTAATTAACCAGTTCTTAATAGATAAGCGATGGAGTAATGAGAGAATAATTAAAAGGAAAATCTCAGCTTCAAATTATAGCAACAGGATAAAATTTGTAGAAGGGGAATCTGGGGCTTGAATTTCTTTGCATGTGTTTTTATACTTGTTGCTGTTTGTGCCCTATGAGTAATGAAAATCTCTGTGACAAACCTGATTTTCTATAGCTTGTGATAAAAGTAACTGAATGTGGGTTGATGGGGGAGGGGGGAGAAAAAAAAAAAAAAGCCTTGCAGCAATTAATGTAGGTTAGTGATGTGAGAGAAAACTGGTGGAGTTGAGAACAGGCTCATGAAATGTAAGTAGTGACCCCTGGGGAGGCTGCACTGCACACATGGAGCAGCAAACAACTAACTGCTGTTTTAAAGCATGTAAAATTTAGACTTTTGTAGTAAGCAAGAATTTTATTCTTCTGCTATTTATCTACTCCACAACTTCTAAAGGTTCTTCTTCTCCACTGTAATTTCTGGTATGTAACTGAAGTTAAAAGACTAGCATTCTGAAAGTGGGAAGGATAGGCTGGATTTTGCATTGGAATTGAGGTGGCAACAACATTCAACCAAGAGAACATTCATTGCCTTTAAGGGTCACAGGGCTGAATAGTGAAATGCCAAGCCACACTTCTAAACTGAAAAAAATTGCAAAAATTCCTTAGGTAGGCAACTGTTATCCTGTACATGTGACTTTCTTTGTCCTTTGTCAACTTGTAACTTCAGCATCCCAGTAACAGGAAAAAAAAAAAGTGATGTATTAAGCATTAGTAACACGACAGCTCTACAGCGAAATTCAACACAGAAAAATTTTAAATATTCATGCTAGCAGGACAACCTGTCTTTGTGGGGTACTATTCGTGGTCCTATAAGATATTTCATTGTTTTAGGAAATAAATTTCATGACAGTTTTAACTCTCATCTTCTTGAAAATGTTTCTAGTTAATTTCTGAAGGATAATACAATAAATATGTAGCATCTCCTTTAGAAGCATGTTCATGCGTTGGAGAGTGGGATTTCGAGGGCCTTGTTTCACAGCAGGAATTCCTGATCTGTTGTAAAGAAATCAATTTTCCTACTTAACCATAACCGTAATTCCAGTTATGTCACTCTGATGCAGGTTGCTCTTTGACTTTTGTCCTTGCTGAAAATCTCTGCATATGCACTAACCTAGAGCTCATTTGGGATATGTAACCTTCAAATAAGGAAATACACATCTCCTGAGACCCAAATGCTCTCATATTGTATGTGAAAAAATTGAGTCATTTTGCTCCTCTTCAAGGGCAATGCATCATCCTAATAATGTGCTTTATCCTCTCCTCACCTGAGAACAAATCTTCACAAAACTACTTGGCTCCAAAATACTTTTTTTTTTTTTTCTTTCCTATAATAGCAATGATAAGCTAGCATGCTCTGTTCCATTAGTAGCAACTCTCACAGACAATGAGGTATTATACAATATGAATTTGGATAGCCACTATTATATTCTACAGTGATGTTTTAGAAATAGTGAAATTATAATTTTTGAATTGCAGGATAATTCTTTCTCAATTTCAAGTATAAGAATACCTGATAGGCCTTCTTAAATGATCTAAAACCTGCAAAGCATATTACTCTTAAACTGTCCAGATTGCCATCTTGATTCATTATAATAGGAATTCCTGTTCACACTACTAAGATTTAGATTGATTTCTATTGTAGTAGCATTTCTGTTCTTAATCACATTGCTGAAGCCTATGGTTTAGTCACTTAGAGGTGGCATTCAGCAAAAAAAATGTCTTTCAGTGATTGGTAACCTTTGTAGAAATTGTAGATAAAAATGATTTTCAGTGGTGTATTCTTCATCTTGCCACTAGAAATGCCTTGTTTGCATCATTGTGCAAAGGGGTTAATGAAGCCAACCTTCCTGTAGAATGCTAAAAATGACCGTATTCTGTAGGTCAAGGGCTGGATTCTTGGGAAAAGGAGAGCAATTGGCACTGAGGAGATGATGTGAAAAATGGACATTAGAAAGATTTTGCATTATATGATTCTGAACGTGTTCAATGTTAACACTAAGAAAACCTGGATCCTTTTTCCCTCTCTAGCTCAGTCTCAGACTGTTCATTTCTGCTCACCAGCTTGTTTTAATTTTAGTTATCCCTTTCAGGAGAATATCTTTACAGTGTTTCTAGAAAACACCAAGTGCAGTGAACCTCTCTCCTCTCACTTTCCTATTGAAAGAGTGTCCAGTGATAGCATGAGAAGAAATGGTTTTTAACTGAAGGAGAAAAGGTTTAGACTGAATATCAAGGAGAAGTTCTTTAGTATGAGGGTGGCAAGACTCTGGAACAGATTGTCCAGAGAATTTGTGGATACTCCCTCCCTGAAGATGTTCAGGCCCAAGCTGGGTAAGGTCTTGAGCAGTCTTGTCTGGGTGAGAGACATCCCTGCCCGTGTCAGGGAGATTGGAGCAGATGATCTCAAAGGTCCCTTCCAACCTAAAGCATTCTGTGATTCTATCTGCACATAGGTGATGAGCATGTGAAGCATTTCAGGCCACTTGGAAATCTAAAGAGAGGATTTGTATAGCTTATTGCACCAATCCACATTCACTAGTCAAAACTGAGGGTTTGGGAGGAATTATTCATGACTGTAATATTCAATGAGATTTCTGGAGTGCTTGTGCAACAGCTTGCTCTGATATCCCAACTTGCTCCTTTGTTGCAAGAAATCTTTGTGATACCTCTAGCTCCCAGAAGCAAGATCCTCCCAAACTTTGGTTCATTTTATACCCTCCAGAGAAAGCAGACAAATATCTTCAGTTTGAGGTAAGGTTCAGATAATAGGACTACATTTTTTACATCATTTCTGACTTTGACCGTTTTCAAATTTTGGATACATCTATTTTTCTGTTTTCTTTTTTTCTTTTTTATGTTGGTGATCTGTCACACTGGATCCCTAATGACCAATTGTGTGCCACAATCTTGTTTGGAACCGTACTTTCTATTTTAATGGGTAAAGTAGGGCTTTTCAAAAAGAAAATAGACAACACATTCACAATTCTCGGGTTAACTGAACAGCTGGCTGTCATTTGTGCTTTTGAAAGCTCCCTTTATTCAAATAGTTTGAAAAGGGAGTGAGGGATTGATCATGGACAGAAAATATGACTTTTTTTTCTGAGTCTAAAATAGCTATCTCAGAACTACACAGTAGAAGTCTACTAAATGGTACTTTCTTGTTGAAAGCCTTTTCTAGATGAATCCAAATATTACTATTAACAGGCTATTAAATGCTGTGTGAAATATAAGTGGTTGCAGACTATTTATTCGAGTATAATAGTCTGGTCAGCTCATGTTACAGTTTAATAAAAAAGCCACATAGATATTTATATGGAACTGATTTCAATAAATATAAGTTGTGTAAGATATTTTACCTTATTCATCTCAAGGTGATCTCAAACCCATTCACAGCTCAATTTAGTATTCATAATATACTTTTATTAAGACATAATCAATAATGCAGCTTTCTGAAATTAATCACTTTTATTTGCATGTTTTTAAGCTTCTTGAGGACAAGTTGATACTGTTCATTGTCCTGAAATACTGCAGCATGTTGCTATATTGTTCTCATTCTGCTGGACACTATTCAACCGTGCCTTTTAAATTGTTATCTTTTCATCTTAAAGAAAGGAGGAGACTATAAAATAATACAACCTTTTTCCAAAAAAAGTTTCCTTATGAGTTTTTGTTAACCCAGAACACAGCATTGCAGTTGTGACAAGGTGCATCTGCTATAGAAACTTGTATGGCTGTGTCAGCTATTTACTGTGCTGCCACTGCCTAGGTCTGCAGAGCTTCCAAAGTGAGTTTTCCTCCTGCTTCATAGATAAAGGTATGCCAGTAGGACTGTCTTCCCCATCTGCAATAGGATAAATTTGTTCACCTTAGGTGTGTAGGCACAAGTCTTCCCCTGGGATGCTAACAGCAAGGTGTCCACTGGTACCTGGGAGAAAGGTATCAGTCATATAATTCCCAGCAGGCTTGTCAAGGAAAAATTTTAATTTCATGATAGAAATTTGGTTCACAACAGAAAGAACAAGCTCAGGAAAATTCTGTTTGCAGTATCAGTGTAGATTTCCCTCTCTAGTTTCCTAGAATTCTAGTTTCTGGAATTGTAAGGGTTGTATTATTATACCAAGTGGATGTTACCTCCATAGTAGTTTCTGTCTTGTTTCAGAAGCTTGCTGCAATAGTGACAGACAGGATGACTTTGCTTGTTTTCCACCTTCAAGAAATTCAAGAAACTCGTTTCAGCATGTTTAAATGATGTCTTCAAAGAATCTATGTTTAAGAGCAAAAAAGACAAAGTAATTTGTAATTCTGCAGAAATCACAAAATATGGACCCTCAGTAAGGCTGCTGTAGCTGAGCACAGACTTCTGGCTTCACAAAACAAAGCTCTTAGAAATATTCAAAAGTAAGTAACAACTTCCTGCCAGCAGGAAATAAGGAAGGATGGAATATAACACCATAGCAGGATATTTTTTTTATTTAAAATTTCTAGACTCAGGCATCACTAGTGAGATAAATACCCATTAAATACAAGAGTCTGCTCACCAGATTTGTCCTGTGGGCTTTGAATAAAAGATGCTTGTGGCACCAGCAGTGGTGTATGAGATGTTGGGAGCAATAACAATATTATTCTCTGAAAATTAAAAGTGAACTGAAAGTGCAAGTGTCCATTGTGGAGGACTTTGTTTTGTCCCTGTTGAAGAGCTACTTGTCCAGAAAACACATTCTGCTTCCCCTGAAGTCAGTGTAGTACCAGTTAACTTACTGGCAAGAAAACCAAGTAAGAAAACAGAAAAGAAAGCTATAGTTAATTTAGTGTAAATTTGAGATTGTAATGAGGTGGGTGACAGATTTGTGCTGCAGTCTTGATCAAATTGCTTGCTTTGTAATTAATATAAACATCAGATTACCCTTCCCCCCCCCCCCCCCCCCCCCCCCCCCCGTAACTTTAAAATGAAGTTTTACACACAATACCAAGAAATTGTTCTGAGTGAACTGCTTTACTAACACAAACTGTGAAATGTGTCTGTAGGCAGTTCTCCCTGCTAGTCAGACCTTGGCAGAAGATCAGTCACATTCACTTATATGGTGAGATTTTGACATTCAATATAGGGGATTTTTAAAGTCAGGAATATTTTCACTCGAGACTAAAAAAGATCAGTGTTTTTCATCATAAAGGGTAAATAAAAAAATCCTGGAGAGAGATGTCTGAGCATTCCAAATCTGCATATTGAGGCTGATCACTGAAGCTAGAGGCTGAGGCTGCTGAGATAAATCATAGTTCTTTTGAAGTATCACAGACCTAACAGTTGGCATGGTAGACAGTATATATTAAAAATCTGGAAGGCATCTGACAGCACGTGATGTAAACTATAACAGCTAAACTGAAAATAAGTGTTATTCACATAGCTTACAGTGTGCCCATGTAAAAATAAGACTCACATTCTGTAAATAAAGCAGATAATTTTTAATATTAATGCACCACTAACTAAAGAAAACAAGAGTGGACTGAAACACAGTGTTGCTTGTTTTCATCTAAAAAGGTAGATGAAAAATTGATGATAATGGCCATAGTTGCATCCATGAGCTTACATCAAACTTGTCCTTTCAAGGAGCTACCTTGCTTTGTTTTGATCTGACAGGCATGAGTTAAAGACCTGAATTTTCAACTCAAAATTCAACTGCATTTTTTTTTTCTTACATTTTACCTCTGTAGTAGGCTAGACGGAGACTATGCTTTCTTTCCTGACCCATTTTATTATCTCAGGTATTCAAACAGCTATTCACAATTGATATATGTAGATCTCTAAACGTGACCTATTACTAACTTAGGAAGTACATAAAGATTTAAAAAAAAGCTTTGGAAGAAAAACTGGCTTAAACAGAATCTCTGCAAGGTTGCTAACTGCTCAGAATCAGTGAAAAGAGAAAAATATAACATAGAGGGCTCATGAAGCAGTCTGTGGGGGCCAGGCTGAGATGTCATTCGTGCCAAAATCAACATTTTAATTGTTTAAGCTATGCCTTAGTAGAGAAAAAGATAAGGGAAGCCAAAACTTAGCGTGCTTCCTCTGACATTGGTAAAAATTAAGTTCTACAAGGAATCATATACAGAAAATTGTGATGCAGCTGCATTATTGATGATTGATTGTTCTATCATCAATTTTTATAGCATACTGTTGACCTGTGCTATCCTGGTTCACGTTGTGTGCACTAGTCAAGCGCTACAGTATCTGAGAAATCCTTATCCTCGGTTTTTCTTATGATGTACATGTTGTCTGTTAGTTTTTTCCTAAACCTTGTGGTCCTGCATGCAAGTTCTGCATTGTTTTTTTCTAATATTTCAAGTCATACTATAACAGAAGCATTAACACTGAAAGAGTATAACTTTCACTTACAGTAGAACCAGGAGCAGAATGGCTTTGTAACATTAGGCTTTGAAGGAAAAAAAAAGCTAAAAAGTTATGAGGTATTCTCTCTCCTGCTACTTCTAGGTTGGTTTTATTTGTTTCTCTAGCCTCCCATTTGATGAAATGTAGTAGCCTGAGCCTCAAAGAAAAGGAAAGGGAAACACAACAACTTAAATTTTTTTACATCTCCCTTATTATTGGGGAGTGGAAGGGAGAAAGAATGCAACCTGACTATCTTACAGTATGATCTAGGGGCCCTTTCTTCTATTTTAAAACCAAGGTATATATCCCTTTCCTTTGCATCTTTCTCCAAATGAGCACACAGGCTAAAATCTGAGAACAAGTTGTATGTTTCCTAGGAAATACTGTAATAGGAGTGTATTCTGCAGCCCTAATAATTAAGGGAAAAAGGCTTGCCTAAATTACAAATGCAAAAGTTGGAGGATCTGAAGAAATATTCGCATTACAACAGTTAAGCTACTCTTATCGCTATCTGTATTTTATATATTCTCTGAAATCATATCTAATTCTTTTTTATTTTTCCAAAAAGATATTCAAACTTGGATCGCAAAATGTGTCTGATATATTCTCCACATCATGTTTTTGCATTCATCATTGGTTTTTATGTGAAGTAAAAAAAAAAAAAAAGCTGTAAACTTGAATATGTTATTTTCCATCCAGAGTTGCATTTTGTATGTAGATATAATAATTCTAGAATAATGTTGCAAGCATAGCAACATTATTGTCAAACTGTGTCTTCCCTGACAGGCAATATTGCTCTTAAATGCCTCCTTTTATATCAGTGTGCTTTTTTCAGAGGAATGGATTCTACCATCACCCAGTTCATTACTCATCCTTTCATGTAAAGACAGACCAAGGCTTTGTAACACTCTGAGGCAAATATTAATAAAACTTGACTGGATTTTTTTTTAACTATGTTTTTAAAAAGCTGTAGCTCTGCCAGTGTTAAGAGGGCTGCAGAAAATCAGGAAACCACTTGCCAGAGATGTGAGTTCTTTAAAGACTGTTGTTTCTAGGGGTGACTAATTAGAGAAAAATTGCTGATCTTAATATCCATATGAATAACTCTGACTATTATTTCAAATATACATTAAGAGGTGTACAAAGCATGTTTTTCACATGATCGCAGGATGTAACCTAATTAATGTTTATTTTACATACAGGTATGGTAGAAAGGGAACATCATGCTCACTTGTCAGGTGAAAATTTCTGTATTGCTCTGTTTGCATTTAACCCTTGCTAATGCATATTTATTGTAGTATATACACCTCATGTGCCTCTCTCTTCTAAAGCTGTCTAGATATTATTCTGTCACTTCCCAGATTTGATTAACAGCCAGGATATTTTGGGGGTTTTTCCTCCATGCCTAGCTGGGATCTGCAATGTGTCAGGTACAGGGGAAGACTAAAAAATTATTGGTATTGTTTCCATCTGGATATTTAAATTAACCAACTTGTGTTGGGAAAATGACACTTTTGCTTTTGAGAGTTAGGAGGAAATTAAATTTAAACTTTACATCTGGTAACAGAATTTTGGGACCTTAATCATCACATTCGTCCTCAGGACAACAGCAGTCAAAACACAATAGTTTGCAAAGAGACTAATAGATTCCATCCAAGTATATCCTAGGGCAAGAATGAATGGATAGAAGCTCATCTCCTATGCATTTATTTTTGCTGGTCTCATTAGTAAGCAACATAAACTTTCATAGTTCTTCTGTGAAGACAGCAAAATTATCAATAATACGCTAATATAATTCCCCAAAGAATCATGTACTGGAGGGACAGAACTGCCTTCCATTGATTTGTTGCTCTCTCTTGTGTTCAACTACTGTACAGATATTCAGGATCTCATTCCTGTTTCCTGAAGGAAATCCTGAGGATTTCATTCATATCTGCACATAACCCACAAACCTTTTGATTCATCAATCGACTCTTGAAGTGGTGTGAACTTTGATCTTTCAAATCTATTTATCCCCCATTTCTAATGGTTACTTTTTTCTGTAGGAGGAGATAAACCTGAACTTTTGAAAACATGTTTTTTCCTGAAAGCTACACCCCAAACAAGTTTCTTCTACTTTCTATAGATATTAGTATATAGTTGAAGGAAGCCTATACTTCAGTAAGGATCCCCTGAACTATAGTATTGGAGACAAAAACTACATTTTTTTTCCAGCTCTACTGCATACATATATATACACACATATATTGTAAATATGTGTTTATATATGTTATTCTGCACTGTATCTCCATTGCCCTTCAGCTGGAAAAGTTTGTTTCCTGTCAAAATGCTTGGAAATATTCATTATTTACTTTCTAAAGTTTACTGTGGTTTGACCTTGACCTGTCTGTTCTTAGACAGATTTGGCTGCAATCCTCAGAAACAAATGTCTCCACCAAAACCACATTCTAAAATGTAACTGACAGCTGCTTTCTTTCCAAACTTTGTCTATTAAAGAACTCTTGTGAAAAACAGACAAATTTAAAACTAAAACATGAAAGAAATTAACTTACCTTGACAGATACTTGTAGATTATTAACAAAGTGTAGAGTGAAAAGATTGGCTCTGCTCTGCAGGGATGTGAGTGATCTCTCTTGAAGCCCATTACTAATAAAAAGGGTTGTTCCTTTGAAAAGTTTCTCTTCATTTTTAACATACAGGGAGTTAATAACTACTTTTAATATTTCATCTGTGTAGTGGTTCAACTATAATGAGTCCTTGTCCTGGAAGAGGCAATCTAGTTGTATTTTTTTTATAGAACATCTAGCTGGCTTTGAATGCCAGTAATTAAAATGTTCTTTTAGTAATATGATATAGTTAGGAGTTGGATAATATGGGGTTTTTTTCTATATTTCATTATGGCAAAGATTTTGTTGTTTCTTGATTTAGAGCTCCTATATCATCCTAAAGAAGTCTGCAAGTCTCAGGATTGTCTACCAAATCCTCAAACTTTGCACTGCAAAAAAAAAAGAAATGGCCTGAAGCCGCCTTTCCCACCCTCAGCCTCCTCACAATGCCCACTCCTTGGGCATTTTCAATTTTCTCCAGAATCCTTCCCTATCCAGAATCAAGGATTACTATGTAGATAAGCAAAAGAAAAAATCCCTAAAGCTGTTAGAGAAAGCAGCCCTCTGCCATCACTGAGTATACCTGAAGAAACACAACCTTGTTTACTCCCTCCACTTGCTTTTTCTCCTTTATTTGGGGAGACATACTTTTACTCACTGATTATATTATTTTGGTTTATCTGATACTTCATAACGAATGTTAGAGGCTCACTAACTAAACTGATTTTAAAACAAGGTCAAAAATATGTCTTTTCTGCTTGGATAATACTGAGTCCAGCACCAACAGTGATGATTCAAGGTCTGAGAAGCAGTGTGGGTGTAGGGAGAATGATTCCACATCATGAGTTGATATTTTCTCCAGTCACAGTATGATGGAGATACAACGTTCACAGTATAATGTAGATATAACAGATGAATAAATGGAAAGGTAGAAATCTTCAAACAGTAGTTCCTTGCACAGCACAGATGTGGTGTAGGAATTATTCTGGTAGCAGTAGTATAGCAACAAAATGCATTTCCTTCCCAGTCCTGTCCAACTCTCTGATCCAGTGAGTAAGTATTTGTTTGTCAGTAGAATAAAGGTATATACAGCTTGAAAGCAGGGCTTAAGTTCTTATTTTTATAGCTGCTTTCCAAGAAGATTACCTAGGGCTTAGGTGACAAACTTTAGAATCAAGATTTGGTACCAAACTAGCTTCTAAAAGTTTTTGAAGAGCTCTGGACCAAGATTTGGAAACAAGAGTTAGTAGAGTTAAAGCACATCACATATTTCAAGACCATATTTAAAGCCAGAAATTTAAAAAAAAAAAAATAATAAAAAAAGAAATCCTAAATTGCAACATTTTCAGATGGCTCCCGCCTCACTCTTCTCATACTGTCATATTTTTTGAACTTTATTTTCCCCAAGCACATAGAGGGTTGCTTCTTCTCATGCCTAAAAAGGCTTTGGTTTTTATAAGATTGTGTTGTAGTTCATGTTTAAAAAGAATCGCTGTCCAAGAAAAGGTTATTTTCTTTCCTTGATACTTTCTGCCTCATGGAGCTTAATGCAGCAGTCATTACTAGTGGATACAGGTCATTTAAGAGAGAAAGGACTATCTCTCACTACTTTCTCTGCTCATAAAATAGCCAAAGTTAATGTCATTGTACATGACTCAAAGAGACTCAGTTTCAGGTTCTTTCTATACTCAGGACAAACCTCATGCCACTTTGGGTGAATTGCAGTGATTTTTATGTGAGATGCTTTTCATAATTTTTTACTATTGAGGAAAAAATGGGAAAACTAAAGAAAAATTGGGATTACCATATCATAGTTGCAGGCACATAACTGGCATGAAAAAGCCTATCTTCCATTTAATACTCCAAGGCTTATTCAAAAATTTTACTCTAAAAAAGTAATTTAACTTGCAACTCTCCTCTTGCACTTACTTTTGCTCTTTTTCTGTATTTTCCTCTAGCAACAAATCTATAAATCACAAAATACATCATGTGAGCTCTTCCTTCGTATAGCCAATATAAGGAAAGAGGTTCATTATCATCACCACTTCCCTCTTTTTCTTCACTTCCCTCCCGTGCACATTTTAATAGGCCTTTAGCTCCACTAAACGTGGTCTTGCTCTTTTCTTGTGCTTATGACTTATGGATTTTCTTTTGATGCTTTTATCAGTATTGCTGGCAAATTTTTGACTTATAACCTTCAGTCTAACTTGAAAGGAATGAACAGTTCCAGAGCAAAAATCCATTTTCCCTGTGCTAAAGCAGTCTACCAATTTCAAGACTGAGAAAGCAGAGCTGTTTTCCTCTGTCTGAAGACCACCAGTGTCCATGTACTTAAGAAACAGGTAGTTCTTTCATCTCTGCCCAAGCACCAAATAGCATCACCACAATAGATGTTAGGGTTGTAGGTTTTGGGTTTTTTTTTTTTGTCTCTTTGTTTATTTTTTTGAAGAGCGCAGCAGAGGAAGCTGAGGCTGAGTGGTCAAATGGTCTCAGCTCTGCATCAAATGGTGTCACCACCCTCAAGTGAGAGCCACTGATGTCTCTGAGCAATACTCAGTGGGAGAGGAAACTTCTTGATTTGTTACTTCATGTTTAAGGAAAAAAAATCATAGTTTGCATCTTCAGTGTAAACAACAGCATTTCTGCAAATACCAGACTTCTATCAGTGATGTTTGCTGTGAACAGAAAGAACCCAAAGCACTTGTACTGAGGCTGAGAAGGGTCAGCAATGTATCTGTAGGCTGTGACAAAGTAAGTAGCTGTTTTTAAGAAGAAAAGTGATCCATCTGACTGAAACTGTAAGGTAGCAGCAGCATTTTAATAGTAAGTAATACAAGTTTAGTGGAAGAGCTGAACTGAGGTGTTGTGAGAATGAGATGCACTGTGTTTTTACGGTGTATATAGTTTGGGTGGGTGTTGGTGGAAATTTTGAAATCTGTGGAATTGGTTGTAACCAATTTTCCTGGCTTCTTAGATGTTCTTAACATAGTAACTTTGATTGTACAAATCTTTTAAAGGATATCACAGGAGGCCAAAAAGTTTCTTGCATTTCAGCCCCTCCTCTCACAGAGGTCCCACTTACAGTCCCCAACACCTCTCTCCTACTGAAAACCTCTGTAACATCCTTCTTGCTACCTAGGGGCAGTTCAATGATCTTTTGTTTTCTCCTATTGGTCTTTTCTTGTAGTAGCAATCACCAGAGGCATGAAGGAGAATCAGAGGCAGTGCTTTGCTAGTAAGGCACTGCTGGAAATTCAGGAGCAACATGGGGAAAGTCTCAGGGTGGTGGTAGGATAATATACATCCATGATCATTTTTTGCCATATGGAAATGTGCTGATATTTAAACACTTACATTTAGGAAGAATCTACTTTGGGCAGCAGTAATACTGATATTCCTGCAGTAGAGATTGTCATTGAAGAAAAGAGCTAAAAAGTAGGCAAAACTGGAGGGATAAAAGCTCTTCAAATGTTATTTTCACTGCTTTGGACCTCTATACTGAGATGAGTTAAAGTAATAATAAAAGGTAATAATAAAACTGAGCCTTGCAAAGATGAGGTGAGATCTTGGAGAGTATAGCAGCAGATGTTTCTTTAGTCCTTTCTTATTTACTGAGAGTCAGAGTTCAACAGCACCTTAGTTCTCTTAATGGTTTGAGAATATAGGGCAGGCAAATGACCATACTGTGTAAATACTGCACTGCTGAAAGAAATTTTTCTGGCTACTTTTCTAGGCTGTCATGGGAAAGCTGATAGAGGAGCTCCAAAAGTTTAGAGATGGGAAAATTTTAGGCATCACCTTCCAGCTGAAAGATAAGCAATATCTTTCTAATGCTGATCCCTGCTCCTACCATCACTCCTTCCTTTTGGTGTTTACAATAGTATTTAATAGCTGTTGCAATTCACTATCATCTGTTTAATGTTTTTATTTGTGTTTGGATAGTAAACAGATTCACAAGCCTATCTTGTGGATTAGTTAATTTCTAAACATCCTTGATGAACTCTCTTTAGAATTCCATTTAACAGAGCCATAATTACTTGGCTTCTGTGAGCATCTACAGCACCTTGCAGGCTGCTGAGCCTCTTACATGAGCCAAGGACACAGGAACTGCTGGGAGGTTTTAATTCCTCTTCAAATATTATTGTGCAGGTTTCCAATAAAATAACTTCTGAGAAGAGAGAGAACTCTAAAAGTAGCCACAGCTTACTGCTTCAAGAAATAAATATGGCATATGGATGAAGAGAGAGCAAGGCTCCTGTCACTTGAATAGAGAATAGAAAAAAATAGAAAATGAAATAAGTGTCATGCTCACCTTGCTTTCCTACTGTTCTGTAGCAAAACTCCTGTTTTATTGTCGGGAAGGTGGAAATATGAATAGCAATACTGAATCCCTTCTTTAACATTGCTTTGAGATCTATCAATAAACAGCCTGGATGTAGATACTTGGGCTGGTAACATTTTCCTATGCGTACATACTTGGTTTGCTGCAGGTTTTGGTCACAGCACATGAGAAAATGTGACCAGAACTGCCAGAAGGGAAAGTCATAACCAGTGGGGCCATTTTTATGTAGGATTCTCTCCTTCAAGAGCCGGAATGCTGTTAATGAAGTGTAGTCATGCAGTCAGTATTTTTGCTGGTGATGACACTAGATCTTGGGAAAGAAGTCACTGTTTCAAGTGATCTCAGTGATCCTGAGGCAAGCACATGCTTTCAAAATACACACTCAAGCATCTAATTATATTTTAGACAAGTGCATACTTTAAAAAATCATACTAATAAATCCTACTTGAACCTGTAGAGGCCAGATCATCAGGATGACTGAAAACAGAGGCTGTTTAACTTTTGTATTTTATTTACACAAATTCAAAGAAACTATAAAAATGTCCCTGGAAAGACGAGTTTTATTTCTTGTACTCAATAACTATTCACTCATCTTAAGGAATAACCATAGAAATACCCCAAGAAGTCAGTTATACCCCACCCCCCCGGACCCCCCAGGGTTTAAATAGACCCTCGAGGTTATTTAGAAGATGTGTAGATGTGGTGCTCAGGGAAATGTTTTGGTGGTGGACTGGGTAGTGCCAGTTAATGGGTGGACTTAATCTTAAAGGTCTTTTCCAGCCTCAACAGTTTTGTGATTCTAACTACTGGCTCATTAACTTAATAGTTGTGAGTCACTATAGCACTAATGCTACTTGAGAGAGCAGTTGTGTGAAGAGGTCTTGGTGTAAATGGCTTCATATTTGAAAAGAGTCAGCACCTGAGTTTTCACTTGTTTGTAGTAATAGAAATTTAAAACATCCTTGTGAAGAACATGCCTCATTCTCTGTTACATTAAGGAAACCTTAGAGACTTTTTATAAGTTTCCAAGAAAGTTTGATTTAGATTCATTGCCGTGAGAATGGATAAATTTGTAAGGAAGGAAATTGTAATAATAAGAAAGCACAGAATCCTTGTGTCTTCTTCTATATGATTAGAAAATATTTCACAATCACTTTAAAAAACAGGATTATTAGAGCTCACTATGTTACAAAATAGATTTTAAAATGCATTAGACTATCCTATAAGAGCATATAATTTCTGTAGACAATTTGAAAAGAACCAGAAAATTATTTTTATTTAAAATAAAGTTTACATTTACAAAAATGTAAACTTGTAGAATCTTTTATTTTAAATACAATTTTAATGCAATGTGTTTGAATATAATACTTGGTACATAATATGTGATTATAATTATTTTAGGTTTGCATTTGCCTTTTTTTCTTGGCGTATAAAAGGGTCTTGAAAGAGAAAACAAGGATGCAGGGATATTGTTGTCTGGAAAGGAAAATGAAACACATAAAAAGCATTCACAGTATTTTCACTGCAAGAAAAAGATAGGAGGGAGTTATTTCAATACTTTTGACTAGGTCATACTCTTGCAAATCGACTCATAAGCTATGCTTTTGTGTACATACTTTGTTGTTACATATTTTGTTATCAGCATGTCATCGTTTCTTCTCCTAACGTGAAAATTGGAAAGCCAAAACCAAAAAGCCCATATGTACCTTGAATTATAAAGTGTTATCTTTGTTCTCACTACTACTTCTGCAATGGGAATAAAACCCTATGAGGAATTCTCATTTACACAGAATATGCTCATGTGTCTATATTAATAAATTTGTTGTAAACTATGGAGAACTAGGTCTTCATCTTGAAAAAACACTTCCACACATGTGACTGCATGCCAAAATAACATTTTAAAGGGGCAGTTCCGTAATATCTCCTTAATTCTCAGTATCTTAGTGGACAGCTTTGGTCCAGTTCCATAGCTTTCCCAAAACAGTAGGAGATCATTCTACCTCTAAGTCTAAAAAGATTGACTGACAGAAAATACTCTGCTGTATAAAGATGCAAGAATAAAAATGAGATTCAGTCTGTTTCATCTTTATTTGATCTTTGCTTCTTTAAATTTTTAGTCAGCAACTTCATTATTAAGAGACCAGCTCAGAGTTTCACACCTAACAAATGTCTGGTTAAACACCATTTAAAATGTGGTTTTTTTTGTTTCCTTGAAAGGCAATTCTAAGGCCACTCTTTCAGATACATTTAAATTGGCCCAAACTGTCCCTCTGTCTAAAAGCAGTTTATCTGTGGAGGTTACGTCTGCATAAATAAATGAGTAATTAAATCTGATTGGTTTAGCTTTAAGCACAGATTATTTCTTTGCCCCATTTCTTTGGGAAGGCACAGCAGTATCAATGTCAATATTAATGTGCAGAGGCAGAGCAGGGCTGCTTCTTTAAGAGATACTGACTCGGCAAACATCTGAGAAGTCAGAGGATTTTACTTGAACTGTCACAAATCAATGCCACCTTCTGACCACCGATTTCATATTGTGAAAAAAGGACACGAATTCTTACACAAACGATTTGAGTGAGGACCCATCCTCTTCCTCCTGTGGCAGTGCAGCCCCCCTGTTCACTGAGATGCTATGATGTGAACACAAGCCAACATGGTTCTTGCTTTAGTTGCAAGGGCTGTTGGCCCAACTTTGTTCTTGTTTCAAGAGCAAGTGAAGTAGGCTGAGAAAATCTGGCACTTTCTGATCTTGTCTGCTCAAGCAGTGAGATGAAATAATTGGGTACTTTGTTGTTCTAGTGCAAATACAGTGATTTGGGGTGATTTAGGCATTCTTTAACCATACCTTGAAGTGCAGTTGCCTGGGAAACATACCTGAGAGTCCTCCTGACAAGATCACAAACCCATTCTGCAAGTTGCAAAAATGTGACTTAATTTGAATCGTGGCCATCATGGAAAAATCCTGACCAAAGTCAAACCTCTGGAGCCCCTCTAAATATTGGTATTGACAGGAAGGCTCCTTGGAGCTCAGTGGAATCACACCCAAGCTGCTCATCATGTCTCATGAGGGAATTTGGTCTATTTGATTTTCCAGATAGTTCTCATACATCTGGTGAGAAGACCAAATTATATTCATTTAATATAAATTGATCTTGTGGTACATTTCATTGCAATTTCTTTTTGTGCAGTTCAAGGATCTTTAAGTACCAAAATTCAGCATCTTAACATAGGTTAATCTAGTGCCAATCAACTTTAATTTACTGCTATTTTGAATAGCACCAGACCCATCATTATGTGTTATGCTGAAACTCCTACATTTTTGATGCAAGCTGTTGATCAGATCTGGGACTAGGATTGGATTCAACCACACCTAGAATCCTCTCTGAGAAGGAGTTCAGAGAGCAAGGGACACCACTCTAAACCTTCTGACTCCAAGGAAATGCCTTCCTCTTTCTTTTCCATGATCCTTGTGCAAATCACTCCAGACTGATCCCAAGCCCTACACATCCCTTCCACATAGTAACAGGGTGAACCTTGCTATGGAATTCTGCCAAGTTATACTTCCATAACTCTATATTATATTCACCTTTTCCTGGTATCTTTCTTTGCAGTTCTTTAAGCAACCTGAAACCCACTCTCCTATCCTCTACCTCTCCTCAGTCTCAACTTGCCATACTTTTGACATGGAAAGGTCAGAACTAGGATATTTTTTGCTTCCCATGTATATGTACTGACAGCTTACCCTAGGCTGCATGTTAAGCAGTGCAGTTGGTAGAATGGACAAAGGGTATTATTGCCCTGCCACATTTATTTATTTACTTCCTTGGATCTTCCTAAGAATTAAAAATGTACGTTCTTGACACCCAGGCATTTCACATCCTGATTTCAAGACTTCACTTCAAAGCACACAAGCTTTCCAGAGAGGGTAAAGCATTGTATTTTTGTCCCATAAAAGTAGGCTGAACTATTATAAATGAAACTTGAAGGAAAAAGAAATCATCCTGAGGTAGACATGCAAAATGGAATAGCTCAGTCTGTACAACTTAACGTTGTCTGATGTTGATTCTGGGTTAATTTAGGCCACAAAGGTAGCAAAATGTGCATAGAAAACTCACAGGGGGGAAAACACAGATATCTATGAACTCCTATTTTCCTACATGTCCTGAATTTAATTTACTGGAATGGAATTCTTACTGGGGCAAGTTTCCAGGAATATTAGCTAGGGATGTGGTTGTAGGTAGATCTATAATGATCAGACCAAGTGTAATCTCAGTTTATAAGGCATGCAAATGTATAGCCTGAGAGCTGGATAAACCAGGGTTTGAAGTACTTAGCAGACACAGCTGAAGTCAAATTTCAGCAAAACTCAGACCAGGAGCTGAAAGGTTTGAAAATTAGGAAGCAATTATCAAAATACAGGTTGATAATGTACTTGATTTTTTTAATTTCACATCTTAATTTCTTTTAATCTGGATTTCCTCTGTTTATGTAAGGGCAGAAACCTATTATTTTTTAATATGAAAAGGTTTTATTCACTATCAGTGGTATTGCATTCACAGAACCAGCTTCATTATGTGGAATTAAAAAGAAATATGATCTTTAAAAATACTATTAATTGCTTATGGTTATATTAAAAACTCTAAACAATTGCCAAAGCTTCTGCCTGTCTCCTTATACTACAAAATTTTAAAAATCTAGTTGAAAAAAAGAACCTTGAAAATGTTGTAACCAATGTAATATGAGGAAATTTAATATTAAGTATTCACCATAAACATCTAAAGTGACTACTTAACATTATCATACTGTACAAGTTTAATCAAAGTTGCAGTTCCAGCAGCAGTCTTAATTATTTTTTATTGTATTGTCATTGTTTTCTTTACATGACCAACAAGACAATATTGAAGACTAAGTGAAGATCAGTGTGAAAGAGGAGTAAACTGAGAGCAGTCAAAAGAGCAGTGAGAATGCCAGGATCCTATCCTGCTGGGTTTTTCATTCCCTAGATCTGGTTCCAGTTTCATGAAAAGCACTTTGATTCTTCTGGTTTTGCATCTATTTTAACTTTATATCTAGTTAAAGGAGAAGAAATTAATTAAATAAAATTTTGGACTTCAGGGTTCTGAAGAAAGCTTGGAAGACTGAACCTTAAAAGCTTAGGAAACCATAGATACATGATAGGTAAGTAGTGCCTGTACATAGATACATAACTCTATAGAGACAGATAATGAAAATTGTGCATAAATACATTTTCTACTATTCAAATATTTGTGGTACTGTGGAGTGATTAACAACCACTGGATCTAGCATGGTGCATAACAGGTGTAGAAAATGAAAATGACAACTAATGTTCTCTTCAGATTCCACTTCTCTGGTAATTGGCAATTCTGTTCTCACTGACTTCCTGATGATTTACTTCTTAGCAGCTTTCCAGTTTAATTTGAAATCAATGCTCTCTTAAAGACCATCTTAAATATAATTCTGTGCACTATATTCCTGAAAATGTGTTCCTTTTTTTTTTTTTTTTTTTTTTTCTTTAAAAATCATCTGTGCACAAAGCTCTGACTCCCTTTTTCTCTTGGTGCTTTGTGTCTTTCCATAAACCTGGCTGTTGGCCCTTCTCCCTACTAAGTACACCTTCTAAACTTGTTTTCAAAGCATCAAGAAGGTCAGATATTGAAAAGCTGCCAAGTTCTGGCTCCAGTCTTAAGGGAGGTGGACTTCATGGAGTCATCATTGCAATATGTAGATATTCACAGCTGACCTGTTAAAAAAAGATCCTTACTTCAATTTTTCTGACAGAAACCAGAGGAAAAGAATTCAAAAGATCTCCCCCTCTCCTGACAAAAGTTTTATTTTACTGCAATTTACTTCTTTCTGCCAGTCTCCAGCTGATGGGATGTGCAGAGCTGTTACAGAGCTGGCCAATACCCAACACATGTTTTGTGGCTTATCATAAAATGATGAGATGTCTTTCTGAAATGCTCTTTCTAATAAAAGAGAAGCAGAAATTAACACATTTAGAGGAAAAAAAGTTGCTTTTTTCCTGTTTGATGCCAATGATTACCTGGCAGCTAAGCTTTGGTTGATTTCTCCTGTTCCTACTTGTGAAGAAATACCTTTCTCTGATATTCACAGCAAGACAAGCTACAGTCATTCCACTGCAGATTGCTTTGTAAAGCAGCTAACTAACTACTTGTTTTTAGAGATAACCCAAGAGTTTTTCTGTTCATTAAACTGAGTTACTCAAGTTAATTGTTACAGTTACCTCTGCTGAAGCCATTATGTGGAATTCAGTTACAGGGATGCAAATTTCTGACATTGACTAAAAAATATTGTCTTAGGACTTGTTAAAAACTTTTCTTGCTATAGAAGATGCCCTAAATCTGAAGGAAACAATTTCCAGTTTCCTTCTGGAATAACATCACTTGCAAATTGTTTTTATTGTGATTCAACTGAGTCTGCTATTTAAAGAGCTAAATAGCTTCTGGTAACATAAGGAAAATGGAAGCTGGAGAGCTAGGCTGGTGCAGTTCATGTGAGGTCGAGTTTCAGCTTTTCTGTTATAAATAATATAAAGCTAATATAAGCGTGGCAACTGTTAAGGTTTGCTCTCTATTGCTATAGTCTGGAGATACAGAGATTGGGGGATTAGTTTACTCTTCTGGTATCTGGTTTGGACTTTCAGAGATTATTCTTCAGTTGGCATTAACCTGAGCAAAAGCTGAGCCCTCATCAGAAGGAGCTGTGCAGGAATTATAGAAAGCAGGAGTCTGTTCATAGCTGTTCCCATATCAGGAGGACCAGGTCCTTAAACATACTTATGATTTGATAACCCCTTTGACTCCATTTATATCCTTTTTTGTTTCTATCCACATTTTCAAACTTACCTGGACCCTGTCTGTCTTTGTCATCTCTTCAGCATTACTTCTCATCGTCCATACACAGCAAACCCTTTACCTCTTGGCTTGGAAAGAACAGAGCAGCTTTGTAACCCATTCTTGGTGGCTGTGGAAAACTGGAGAGAGTGACTTCTCAGTGGGACTGCCTGGTCAAACTTTTAGTTAGTCAAAGCTGAGATTTCAGAATGCTTTTAGGATCACAGCGTTTGCCCTGCAGTCAGCCTGAGCACTGTCAGGGGAAGTGATGGGAGTGTTGCTGCCTCTATTGCTGATAAGCTCACTGTGGTGGTGGAAAAGTGAGCCAGATTTATGTCTCAGTATCTTTTTTTCAGGAGCCATGCTTATGTCTAGAGTTTGGAAGCAGTCATGTCCCCTCCCTCTCTTTGGATTCCCATCTTTTTCAGCTTTACTCCAAATGCATGTGACTGTTTCATGCACCTCGTGTCCTCTATGCCTTTGATCCTCTTATATTTGTGTCATTAAAGTTATCTTTAGATTTGGTTGTTTGTCTTTGACTCAGACATCAGTCAGCAGCAAAGCCTTTGATGGCTGGATCAATCTGAAGGTTTTCTATGAAAATACAGTAACGTTTCCACAGGGAGGCACCAGTCTTCTGATTTGTTTTTCTAAATTATACAGCCCCTTTCTAAGTGATATTACAGAGGACTTGCAGCAATCTCTGGCTGAGGCACTGGTTTCTGGGCTTGTAAAAAAAAAAACAGAATCCACACTGGTTTAGAAACTCTGAATTTGTTGGAAAGATGCATAAAAATTTCATTATTTTTTTTCTTTATTCCTCTGATTTTCTTGAAAGGTAGTCTTATTATAACAGTAGCTAAGATGTATTGACTTCTGACAACTATTTCTTGCAGATTTAACATATCTATTCTGAGTGATTGTTATCCAAGGCACCGAGTTACTGAAGACTAAGCAAATAATTTGAATATTCTTTGATTCAAAATGGAGAGACACCTTGCCTGCTTTCTCTGTTTTTCTATGTATGTGTGCCCACTTGCATAGTCATAACACATAGATATATCAAAAACATATATTAGGCTGGAAACAAAATAAACGCAATTTCTTAAATGTTTTTTCAAAAATAATTATATTTCAGCAACAGTGCTTGAAGTCATGCTTCACTAACAGTAAGTGGTGTGCATGAGAATCTTGCCTACTTAAAATCATCATGAGCTTTAAAAAGACTGTCTATCAATGTGTAAAAATATCCCATGGCACTTTTCTGTTTTAAAAAAATCATTGCAAATTTTTGATAAGCAGATAAATATTTTAAACTGTAAAAAAAGTCTTCAGTATCTTCTGCCATTTTAGCCTGCTCTTTGGAGTCCAAGATAAAAAAAGGAGGGGTCAGGGAGGGATACAATCAGCTTGAGAGAATAAAATGATATCCAAGTGCTAGGTTTCAGGAAAAGATAATTTCTCATTTACAAAGCTGTGCTTCAGATATAATTCAATAAAATATAATGCTTTTGTGACCTTGTGAAATTCTGTAGTGAAGAAAATGGATATATTTTTACTGAATCTATCTTTTAGAAATTTATTGAGTAACAGCCATGAGGTTCTGCTTCAGCTTTGCAGCAGTGTTGCAGTTTTATTATAGTAAGATTCAATTGTAATGTTCTATTTAAGGCTGTTCAGACATTTGTGCTGTATTCCCTCTATTCAGAAGCTTTATAAGAGAAGTCTGAAGTTTGTGATAAAATTAGCCTGAAAAAAATCTGTGATCATGAGCAAATATTGATGTATTATGAAAATGACAGATTACCCATCTTTTTCCCCCTCACTTCTAATTTTAATGTTTTCATTTTTTCATCAATTTATACACATATTGGTTTTGTGTCTTCAAGTGTTAGTCTGTGTCATTTACTTTTTAGTCCCCAAAACCAAGGCATCATTTCACATTCTCTTCACCTTCTCAAGTATCCTTTTTTTAAGGGTTGTGAGGTTTTGGGGGGCATTTTTTGCTACCCATGCTAAATTACCAGTGAATAGCCAGGAAGAGGTATTGAAAGGGAAGAGACGAGATCAGAAATTTTTTGTTTTCTGAAGAACATTCCTCAGAGAGTTGGAGTTGCAATTGTGGGCCATGGTTGCTCCTGCTGGCTTTTTCTTTTCTTTTTTCTTTTTTATTTTTTGAGGTGGGAAATGCTTGCTCCCACAGATTTATGCCACTGATAATAACTGATTTTGTAAAATCAGATATATTTTGAAGAACATATCCAAAAATCTGTTGTTAAGTTGTTCCATGTTTTGGTTGATTGGTTGGTTGTGGTTCTTGTCTTTTTTTCTTTCCTTTTTTTTTCTGTAAAATCCTTTTTTTCATTTTTGTACAAAGAAAACTTGGCACATCTTAGAGAAATACTGCAAAATACTTTTAGATAAAATGAGTGTTCCTTTAGGTATGTTTACATCTTGGGGGAAAAATAGCAGCACTATAAAAATATTCTTAGCAAGTAAGAAAATTATACTTCTGGAATGTATTTGTAAAGGGTAAACAAAAGCAACAAGCAACAAAAACAACACAACACCAAAAAAACCAACCAGATTTTGTTTTTTCTAAGTTTAACAATAGCATGAATGAATGTATGACCAGGAGTTGAGAAAGAAATGAAGTGAGAAGTAACACAGAGATAAGCATATTTCTGTAGTTTAAACAGAGAATAAATCAATAAATCTGTAAAATTTTCAAATACAAAAATGATTTGATTTTTGATTCATGATAAATTCTTTTTCTTAAGGCAAACACTGTGCCAATATCGGTCCTAGAAATTTATTTCAAAATAATGCCTTTTTCTGTTGTAATTCTGTTAATTTAATACTCATTCAGTAGACAGTAGGTTATTTAAAATAGCTGTTGCTACTTGTCTCATACTTTTATCAGAAAGCAACATTACTATTGCTACTTGCTTGGTACCTCAGTGCAAACTGACATTTTGCTGTTAGGTTTTATTGGGTGCCTGGTAAGAATACTAAGATAAAAGAACTAGAGTCTGACAGGGAAAATGAATGGTTGTATAAAGATATTCCATAAAGCTGTGAACAAAGCATATCGTATACTCTGCTGGGCTAATGGCATAGCTGTTAGAAAATAACTAATGTAAATTATGAACATTGGCCAGTTAACCTGGAACAAAGCATTTCTAGATGACTACAGCAATGATCTCTCTGCTGAAAACAAAATCCTTGAACCAGTTCTCTTGTCCAGCTGGAGAGGAATTTGTAATTTGCCCACATAAGTAGGTACACATGTTGCTTTTGGAAATCTGCCTCTAATTAGCAGGTGTTTAATATTCCAAATGTATTTGTTCAGGTATTCAGAAGCAAGCAAGCAAGCTTCCACTGCTACTCTGCATGCAAAGAAATTCTCATCCATAAGTTAGTAAAGGAACTGAATTACAAACAGATGCTGAAAGAACAGATATTTTCCTGAAAAGAAAGTCATGCAGATATTCTCAAGTCTTGCTCTTTAAAAAAAACCAAATGTAAGTAGAGAAATAATAAATAAAAATACAGAGTATATTTCTCTTCTCTGAGGAAAACACAGTAAATTATAGAGCTAGCCCCTCATGAGAGCTACTCTTATCTGTGAAGACCACTAGTGGGACAAATAGGGAAGAGTGAAACTGTGGACTGGTATTACAGCTTTCATTACTATACCTCTTCCCATGGTGATGTAGTTTGTTATACCAAAGGCCTTCTAAATTTACAGGACTAGATAGTGGTGATAGATAAACACACTCTTCAACCATATTCCAGCAAAGGATTAATGTAAAGTATTTTAAAGAGCATAATAAAATCTATGCCTAAGGAACCATGCTTCAGTAGTTAAAAGCTAAGCTATACAGTTAAAAAAAAAAAAAAAAAAAAAGTGCCCAACCAGCAGATATTTCATTATATGCATCAAGGCATAACACATTCCTTCACTATTTCATCATCATTCTCCAGTTTCAAGGAATCACTGCATTACTCTGCAAAACACTTCTGAAGGTGAAGAAAATAACCATAATGTGGTAATATTTTGAGCACCAAATCAATAATTGCTAATCTCTATTTTTTCATTAATAAGTTTGGTTTAAGAACATTACAATTCACCAACTAATTATTTGATATAACATTAATCCTGAGAAAAATCTCAGAAAAGACTTTCAGGGAAATTAGCTACAAGTAAGAGCTCCTGGTTTAGGTGGCTTGTTTGATGGTGTCTTGTTTGAGTCTTCAGTGGCTAATTTAAGTGTTTTTTCTTGGCTTTTACCTGAAGATTGAAGTCAAAATGATTGATCAGATATGCCTAATATCTAATACCAAAATCCACACTGATCTTAGTTCCAATATGAGTGTTCCATACTGTTTTGTATAATTACCAGGCAAAAAGATAATTATGGGCATAAATTAATGAAGAGAGAAGAGTAGCTTATTGTAACAGTTGAAAAGTCAGCAGTGAGCTAGAAAGTAGGTATTTGTTCTTATTTCTATGTTAACAATAGGAGAAATTACTTCTACACCTATGTTTGATCTCATATCCATTTGCTAAGATCCTCCACAACTTATCTGAAATACTGAAAATACAGTTCATTATAATTTTGTTAGTCAGAGCTATTAAAAGTTTGAGTATTGGGAAAAGTGGGCAAATTTCAGAGGTGAACTTCCACCTCCAAACCTTCCATTGAAGAGGTTTCAATAGAAAAGGCTCCATTCATCTAGATCCATCTCCAAATCTCCCCAAGTACATCTATTTGCAATCTTTTATTTAAATGAAAATCAACCATGTGTAAAATCCTCTGTAATACTGACACTTGCTACTTACAGCTGAAGAAGTAAATGTAGTATTGCACATCTTCTCTATGTTACTAATGTGTGAGGTAACTTCTGCAACATACAAAGAGGTTATTACCATGCAAACAACCTTCTGCTCATCTTGAAGCAGATGGATCAAGTCTTATTAAAACTGCCACACTTTCTGCAAATGACAGAGCCCTCATGTTTCCACATGTTGGATTGGTCCTGAAGGAGGAAAGCAAACATTCTGTTGCTGCTGATTCTGGCACTATTTTCATTCCCTTTTGCATGGAACATAATAGCAGATATGTTGTATGTGAAAGTATCGTGGCCCCTCTCACATATCCCTCTTTAAAAATAATGAAGTGTGTAGAGATAGTAACAGGCTTCAATTTTTTTTTTCTTTAGTGATACGAGAAAGTGTTGATAGGGAAACAGAAAATCTCCCAGCACAGCAAAACTGTTATCAGGAATTTGTGTCATGTCTGCACATGGGATAAGGCATAACAACTTAAACTGTAGACAGGGGATTTATGTAAGGAAGGATATGGCAGGAGTTTTTAAGAACAGGCTATGCTGACATCTTCCTGAGGTCTCCTAGGTGTACACTTCATCTTGCCTCAAAGGAGGAAAATGAACTGGGTGATCCCATCTGATGCCTTTCAACTCATCCCATCTTTGACTTTGACATTGATAGGTACTTCCCTCAAAAGCTTTTGATGCTTAAAATAATTATTATAATGAAACACAAAAGAAGGTGTTACCCTCTAAATGGGGGATATGTTTGAAGAACAACCTGATTAACTGGAAAAGATTCTGAAAGGCCCCCAGTTCTTTCCTTCTGTCCGTCACTGTACTGCTCTGCTAATTTGGACAAGTCTCTTTCAATGTTATTTTTTCCTGACTGACACATAAACAACAGCCTGGCTATAATCACTGTCAGAAGTGTGGTATTTATTGCAAAAAGAACAGGCTGTTTCTCTACAGGCGTTAGGTGACTTTTCAATTACACAATATCTTTGAGGTGGTGTGAAATTGCCTTTTGATTTTAATGCTGTTGAGCAATGTTTTTCAGGTTTTTTTCAATTTTTTTGCAATTAACTGGACCTTAACTTAGAAGAGGTTAGATCTGAATTGTAGCTTTATGATTTACTTGTACAAGTTTGAAAGAAAAAAGTAGCTTTGAGTCCGATACTAGAATTTTTTTGTTGTTGTTGTTTTTTATTTTTTAAGTAAGGACAAAAAGAAGTGAATCTTCAGGACGGTATTTTTTTCAATAAAAACACTTTTTTCATTGACTCCACAAATGTGGCAACATTCAGAAGTTCTGATATTTTTTCATTATACCATGAAAAAGTATTTTCAGATAGCTCCAGCCTTTCTTTCAGAAGTGCAACTGTACTGGGATACAACCAGGCTTTTTTCATCCTTTCATTTGATTTGATTCATTAGACGTGAATCTTGCAGATTTTGGGAGGATAACATTTTTTGTTGCTTTTTTTAAATTATTCTGTTGAATAACTCCTATCTCCACATAGGCCTTCTTTTCATAGGGTGCTTTTTTAAACATCTGTAGATCCTTTACACTGCAATTGGTATTGGAAAGTGTTATGGTACTTCTAATTGATAACTACCCATGCAGCATACCATGAAGAAAGTGGCTGAGGAGACTGAATCTGTCCAAGCTTTGCTCAGAAGAAAGCAAACTGGAGTTAAGTATTTTAAGCCACCTTATCTTTTCTGGATTTCAGGCCGCTCAGAAGCAGCCTGTAAGGAATGGTTTCAGCAAACAGGGATTAGACTCTCCCAGCTGTCTTGCATCCATCAGTGTGCAAGAGGAATGATAATACAAGAGAAGATACAAAGGCCACTGTACTTAGAATATTCAGGAGTAATCCTTGTCAGGCTTCTTAGCCAGGTTTATTGATGCTTATAGAGAGGAAATTAAAGCTTCACCAAAACCTTATAGAGTAAGGCACAGTTAGCAAGGGAAGAGTTCACGTGAGGTGATGAAAACAAGTTGTGGTACCTGGATTGCTTTCTGGAAACTTAGCAAATAGTCACGCATAGCAACGAAACCTGGGTTTCTTTAGCTCCCTCATCATTGCTGCTTTCATTTTCACAGCATCCTTTGTGTGGCTGGCGCTTTGCAAACAAGGGAACTGCCTTTTGCTGCAGAGAGTGTATACTAATAGCAAAAAGCCCTACCAACATACATAAAGGAGTGGTTTTCATTTCCACTTTCTGTGTAGCAGCAATGGATGTCCCTGTATATCATACATCATATCATATCATGGTATGCTCAAACTAAAACCATCCCTATTGTGTTATCTTTACTTGTGTCTGAATTAATCTTTTGGGACTCATTATATGTGTAGTGTATCCTCATCAAGTTAACTGACAATACAAAGTAGGGAGGGTGGCAAGTAGGTGGCTAACAGTCTAGAGGGCTGTGCTGCCAAAAAATGTGACCTGAACAGGCTGGAGAGCTGGGCAGAGAAGAAACTAATGAGGTTCCACAAGACCAAGTGCAGGGTCCTGCCCCTGGGAAAAAAGAACCCCAAGAACCAAAATAGGTTAGGAGTGGACCTGCTGGAAAAACAGTTCTGAGGAGACTGATCTGAAACTCCTGGTACACAGTAAATTATCCATGAGCCAGCAGTGTGTCCTTGTTGCCAGGAAGGCCACCAGAATCCCTGACTGCAGAAAGAAGAGTGTGGCCAAGAGGTCAAGGGGAGCTCATTCTTCCCCTCTACTCTTCCCTGTTGGGGCCACAGCTGGAATGCAGCACTGAGTCCTGGACTTCCCAGTTCAAGGGAGACAGGGAACTACTAAAGAAAGTCCAGAGGAGGGTGATGAGGATGGTTGAGAAATTGGAGTGTTTCTTTTCTGAGGAAAGGCTGAGAGAGATGGGATTCTTTAGCCTGGAGAAGGCTGAGGGCAGACCTTATTAATATCTACAAGTATCTACAGGGTGAGTGCAAGGAAGATGGAGCCAGACTCTTCTCAGTAGTTCCCAGTGGCAGGATGAGGGTCAGTGGGCACAAGCTGGAACATAGGAAATTCTATTTAAATGTAAGAAAAAACTTACTTGGTTGAGAGTGGCAAGGCAATGGAACAGGCTTTCCAGGGAGGTTTTGGAGTTTCCTTCTCTGGAGATATTCAAAACTCACCTGGATGCAGTCCTGTGTAATGTGTTCCAGGTGATCCTGCTTCAATGGGAGAGTTGGATTAGATGATGTCTAGAGGTCCCTTCCAACTCTGACAGTTGTGTGATTGTGATATTCCATTCTTGGTCCCCATTTTGGTAATTATTACATTTCTGAAACCCATTTTTGTCACTGAGCTGATATTCCCAAAGGCATAGTTTCTCCAGTGTTGTGACAAGAGATAACAAAGCCAAAGGCTCAGTCTTTTCATTATTTTTATTGTCTCAGAAATGGTGCTACTCTGGAATATGCAAGATTTAAGCTGGTATTACTGAGGTGAAAGGTTGAATACAATCTCTCTAACTGCTCATTGCTTTCCCTTTATGCATCTCACCATCTGCTTTTCAACTGTTTATTTTCCTCTTTCCTCTCACACTTGGTATTCTGTCCGAGAAGCATTTGAAGACTCTACTCCCATTTTCCTTCATTAACATGTCAGACAGTGCAACTGCCAGGACTAAACAGGCATTGTGTATGGTTCAGTGGAAATTGTAATTAATGAGAGCATAGGCACCCTGTAGCCCTGTGTTTTTTGCAGACTGTCACTCTGGGTGCCATCCTGTGGCTTGTAATGATGGCAGGTTTGTCCCTACCTTGGTATGATGGATACCTTTGGAAGAAATTTTGTCTGGCTCAATCATAGGGGAGCTTGAAAACCATAGACTTAGAGGGGCCTTGTTGCCCCAGTTCTCTGCCTACACATTTTATATAATGTCCATACCAAATGCTCCCATGACAGTAATCCTTTCTCAGTTTGGATGTTGATAGCTTGTCAAAGCTTTATCTAAGGGAAGTATCTTTGGCACAACATGGCTCTTTGGTAATGATAGATTATGGCAATTAAAAGTTTATTCCTTCTCTTTGTCCATTTTCAGTATCCCTAGACTTTCTCAACAGCAGCTTTTCAGAAGGTTGTTTCTGCTTCTTTCTTAAAATTTTTCTTTGCATTTTAGGTTCATTTTCACCAGGTGCCAAGAAATACCTAGTCTGGTTGAGAACAGAAAACCTGGTTTGTTTTTTTGGTTTTTTTTGATAGGGTTTTGTTTTGCTTTGCTTTTTGAAAGCAAAAATTGTCAGCTTGGCCATATTGTAGTAAAATGGTCAGAATCCTAATGCTCTCTGCCTTATACTGCCTTATTACCCACTAACAATATTAGCTATTTTGTTCTGTTTTCATACTTCACCACCACTGGCTTTTTGTATCTCTGTGAGGCTCCACTGGCACCTGATGCCTGACTCGCATTTGGACTCCCTGACTTCTCAGTGTGTTCTGGAGCCCCATTTGAGTCACACAGAAAATATTTCATTACATTGGTAAACCACCTCTAGCAATAGGGAGCATTGCTGGCCTAAAACTCCTTTGAGATGAAAAGGCTTCTGTAGCTTTGCCCTTGCTTACCTTACAATGAAACCAAAGTTTCTCTAAAACTGTTTGCTTTGACACAAGAAATATTTTCCATTCTTTCTTAACAGTCATGGATGGTTTTGGAGATGTCAAATAAGTGCATATATCATTAGGAGAAAATGTGCCTTAAAAACAATACCTGCTGCATAGTGTAATGTCCTTGAAGGTCTTTGTTGTCAAGATATGACAAAAAGTGCAGAGAATACAAGGTTGTAGTATAAAGCATAGTGTTTTAAATAAACATTGAGAGACTTTCATTGCTCTGTAAAAATAGAACCCAAGGAGAACAGATGTTTTAGGTGTTTGTTGCCTATTGAGTTTTCTAGCCTTTTGAATATGTAGATTTGCAGATACTAGCCCGTCCAGACATCTGAGGGAATGTAGAATTTAGTTATGGTTTATCATATTTATCAAATACAAATAAGATGGGGTTACATGTCCAATAATCATTCCATATCTTACATGTGGGGTAGCTAATTGTAGAAAAGACTTTACAGAAATGTATATCAACGATCATACTTGAAATTGCTGCCTTATACAGGTGTTTTCAGAAAAAAAAGATACTGTTTAATGCTTTATGTAGCCCTTACATGTCTAAACTGCTAATTTATTTTTTGGCCTGGCTGTCTCCAATGTTTTCAGGTCATGTCAACCCTGTGTTATTTAGCTGAAGTTGTTTTCAGAGTAGGTGTGTATTCAACATGTGTTGAATTCTCTTCACATACTGTAAAAAAAATTACATTTTGGTTGAAGTTAGCAATTCTTTTGCCAGTTTACAGAATTCTTTCACCAGCAAAAAAACAAGTTGAGAGAGAAATTCCATTCTTTTCTTCTGAATAGGAGTCTAAATAGATCTATAGTAACATCTAGTTTAAAACTCTTTTTGGTTTTGAAACATATAAATAAACTACAGTGCAGAAGAACCTAGTTTTCTCAAATTGTCATCAGTGATTCAGAGGGATACATGAATATATTATGCCTAATTAGCACCACATTTATGGTTATTAAGCATGTTTCTTAACATTAAACATTAGAACTAACTAATTTTAAATAACCATCTGTTTTCATAGATTAAATCATGGTATTCTACTTGTAACTAATATTAATGTTAGTCTTCCAGGCAAGATAATAAAGCAAAAAATGAAGACGTCTAAATATCAATCCATCACCAAAGAAAAACAAAATGCTAATGAGTATCTAGAAAATAGGTAATTAATGAGTGAGTGAGTGACATGGAATTCAGCCTTTGAAAAGCTGAACAAACAGAAGAGTGAGAAGATCTAAACATGAATGTAAGTTTGCTCCTGTTGGTACATAACCTTCCATGTCTGAGTTTTCTTTGTGGTATTTTAATAATGTCTGAATGACAATCAGTTCCCAGTCAGGTTGTAAATTATCCTGAATATGAAATTGTATTCAGCTGGGAATAGGACCATGAAACCTGCTCATCATTCATGTATTGAGGATGTCTGGCTTGCAGTTGGCGGTGCAAAAATCTTGTGGTGATTGGTTTTTGCTCCATGGGGCCTCCCAAGTAACGTTGCTATAAGATACTTCAGAATTGCTCATCCAGTTGTGAAAGCAGATGGAACTTACAGTATTGATCAGGAATTGTTGTGTTCGGGGAATAATTTTTCTGAAATGTAGGTGGAGGACAGTTTCTTCAAGACTGCTGGTCCAGTTAAAAGATTTCAGTGGTTAAGTTATCCATAGAAAGACACTTGTCTTGTGTTACACTTTTAGGTAAGTAGTTTGTATACATTACTTATTTGTGTATCAGTTGAGACATCAGAGAATTTCTTTCAGCTGTAAACTTTGGCTGTTATGTACCCTTCATGTCAGTCATATGCTCCTTCAGGATACAGTGGAATGGTCAGTCCTGAGCTTAACTATTTTGTTCATATTTTTCTTTGGGTTCTTTGGTTTTGGTTTTGTTTGGTTTTTTCCATTGTTAAATAGTCTAACTTGATCTGTTTATAAAATTTTGGATAAGATAGCATACTGTCCAGATACTTTCTTCAGATACTTTGTTCAAAATACCTATGGACAGGATTTTGGTGCAGAGATTGCAGTTGTGGTAGAACCCAAAACTGACTTCTCACTCCCTGTCTTCCCACTTTTCCCTTCAAAACCCATCTCATTTCACCTCTCAGTATAACTATTATTGTACAACATGTAAAGGAAAGATTGTCATGGATATAAATAAACACTTCTTTTCTTACTAAAAGGTGGAAAGCTCTTCTCCATCTCAGATACAAGGTAATTGATGCTCAAGGTTGTACAGGGCTCTTCAGTACAATTGCTATAATGGTACTGAAGGTATATACCAAATGTACAAAAACATAAAATATAAAAAGTACCCCAACAAGCCCCCTAAGAATTTTGAAAAGGAACACAAGATAAAACCTTTAGACATCACTGCTCTGAACTTATGGTTCTGTTTAAGGAGAGTGTGATTTCTCAGTGGGTTTTAGTAAGTTGAATTTTACCCCATAAATTTTCTTTCCCAAGCAAAATAAAAAGGAATAATTTTAGTCAGAAACTTAGTTTAGAATTGGTATAATAAAACTGGTGTAATAACTAGCTTAAAGAATTGCAACACCATCATTATTTTGTGCCTCTAGCTTGTCACACTTTAGTAAGGTGATTTTTTTTTTTTAAGGAATCTTATATTCAGCATCCTCAGGCTGAAAATGTCATTGGGTTTGTCTCCATTCCATATTGATAGACACATAAGATAAGGTAAAAGTTGAAAAGACTTGTTTGCTCTTGTCACCCATCTCTCTGCTCACTCTATGCTCCTCCTTGCTGTACATTTTCAGCACTTCTTAAAGGCTGGGTTTCAGTGTCTCACTGAGCTAAATGGAAAAAATATTACACATAACCTCAGAATTGTAGTGATTGGAAGAGACCTCTGGACATCATCTAGTCCACTCCCCCCTGCCAGAGCAGGATCCCTTAGAGCAGGTTACACAGGAGTACATCCAGGTGGGTTTTGAATGTCTCCAGGGGTAGAGACACCACAGCCTCCCTGGGCAATTTTTTCCAGTGCCCTGTTACTTTCAGAGTAAAGAAGTATTTTCTCATATTCAGGTTAAATCTCCTGTGTTCCTGTTTGTGACCATTAAGCCTTTTTCTGTCACTGGACAACACAGAGAAGAGTCTGGCCCCACCCTCTTGACACCTGCCCTTATAGATATTTGTAAATATTGATGAGATTCCCCCTCACCCTCCTTTTCTCTAATCTAAACAGCCCAAGCTGTCTCAAATTTTTCTCATAAGGCAGATGCTCCAGTCCCTAATACATAAAATCAGTTGCATGGCTGTGGAGAATAGTGACAAGGGCCTGATTCTGGCCTGTCTCTGGTTTTACAACAAATCCTTTGTTTTGAATTGGTTTTATCAGTGTTCATGAGAGAACAGTCAAAACAACTGAAATGTATTATATTTTAACACAAGATTGAATTCAATTCAATAATGCGTTTTTTCCAAAAGTTGGTTTGAATCTTGCATTCTCAGACAAATACTTCATAATAATATTAGTATTATTAGTTCTGTTTACTTCTTGTCCACTTCTTTCTTTAGGGGATATGGATTTAAAGAAAAAAAAATGTTGTAATTTCATTGATTGTATACTAGAGAAATCCTGTGGAGTTTAGCAGCTCATTTTTACTTCTATGTCAGCTTTAAGGACAAGTTTTTCCTCATTATTCTGAGTAGCTCAAATCAGTAAGTGTTGTCATTGTTGCCATCATTATCATTATTATTTCACAGTAAAGATCACACTGAACAGCATAAAAAAGGTCAACTACTTCGTTTCCTCTACAGTGAGTCTCTAAGTGCCTCCATAATTTTCCTTCAAAACAAAGTGAATTTTAGTTTAAAACCTCTCCATGCTTTGCAATTCATTCTGTATAAACATGAATCCTAACATTTCAGTAGAAGATACTGTTTATATCTGTGATACTTTGACAGTAAGTTCAAATGGATAAACATTGTAAAATGCCTTCACGTTGTCCATATCCTCAATAAAAAGTCAGATCTGATAGATGACCCCTCATGAATACAGAGATGATTAAAGAAATTGGCTTCTTGAAAAAAAAAAAAAAAAGCAATGGATTCTCTCCTGCTAGAATATTGAGTAAAGAAGATGTTGAAGACAAGGGTCTTAAAATACTTTTAAAACTTTAAAATACTTTCTGACTAGCGCGAAAGTAAAGGATGAGGTTAAATAAAGTATTCTGGCAGTGTTCTTTGGAAAAGTAGGATGCTCATAGAGCCAAAAGGATTTCAGGATTCAAAAAGAAAAAAGAAAAAAAAAAAAAAAAAGGAAAAAGATGAATACTGCCAGTCTGCCAGCCTTGAAATCTGCTTGAGATAGTCTGAGAGACCTGTGAAGCCTTTCTACATTTGGATTTGCTGTAGCAGAGAAGCCAACAAGGAAGTGAGCTCTGTGCTTGGGGCCAGTAGAGGATCCTCCTGTCATCTGCTGCCCTTGGGAGACATTAATTGCAATCCAAGACTTGCCTTGGATGTTGCACTTAAAGTGGGAATAGTGATAGTTCTGCATGCTATTCTACACACGTTGCTACTTCATCCTGATTCCTCTGCAACCTCCCACTTCCTCCTTGCTTTTTAATGTCAACAACAAAACCACAAAATAATAATAATCCATACCTGTTTGTAACAAAAGCAAGAGTCACACAGCCTTCAGTGTTGTGAATAATGCTCCTAGCTGGGGAAAGTACTATCCGTGACACTGATTTTTGTCCCATTTTTGAAGACAGATTGTTTAAAAGTCTGAGAGAAGACTTAGAAAGCAGTAGGACTTTTTATTTCGCTTTACTTTTTCCCCCCTCTACATGCTATCCCTAGTAGGTCTTTAAAGGTCTTGCAGCTTATTTTCATGGCAGGATGAAGGAAAGGGAGTCTTTTTCCTGAAGATATTTGGACTAGTGTAGCACATAAATAAAAAACTAAGATGAATAGGGTATTTATTATGGGGGCTGGATGTCGTAGCTTGCTCTGATTTTGACTTCAGCATTACTTTACTGATGGTTTTTGTTACATTCACACAATAGCAGATCAAGTGACAGGCAAGTATTAAACCAAAGAGGTCTAGAAAATTATATTTGAGGTAAACAGTCACGTAAAAGAAGTTGGGATTCAATTAAAAAGTAGGCGTTGTAGTGGATATTATTTTTTATTTTAGCGTTTATAAGTATCTTCATAGAACCCCCAAAGTCTCCAAAAGGTATAAGCAATGCCTGCACTCTTCCAAAAGACTTGCAGTCTACCATGGCAAGTCAATAAGTCCTAATTTCAAGCAGTTTTGCTTTTAATTAAAAAAACAGTCTTTTAATCTAGTTGACTAATAGAAAAGTACGTGATCTATTATAAACATAGTTTTATCTCCTTGTTTTCCCTTCACCATTTCAGTTATTTTTTTATAAAACTTATTTGTTACGTGGAACCTGATATCCCTGAAAATAAAACAGAGATCTTCAGCTTGATAGATAGAACCAAGCAGATTTTTAAGCTTGGAGTACTTTTTACAAGTCACAGACTGCAAAATGAAAAAAAAAAAAAATAGGGCAGAACTTTCATACAGTCTTTTCCTTCTGTTTTTATATTTATACAAAAAGACCTATTTCCTTGGTTCTCTGCTCCTCAAATTGTGTTTATCCTGCACACGTGTTACACAGACAGAGTCATAACCACAGTTTCAGTGCTTAGGCTTCATTTTCCCAACGTTGTCATTGTGTACCTAGGGGCAAGACCCACAGAGGTATTAAAAATGAGTTTGAATTATACAGACATGCATTTAAGGATCTGTGTCAAGGTGCCTTGAAGTACTGAGACCTAAACACCATCTGGTTCTATCAAAAGCTGGTGGGCTAGATGAGTCAAGCAGTTCTGAAAAATCAGGCCACTTAGAGCTTCAATATGTAACATGCTGAGCAACTACTGCCCTTCAGGATCAAGCTGCTGTTTAGAAACTTCAGTTTGAAATGCTGGACCTAATTAATTTTCTGCTACAATTAGTTTGAGGCCAAACAATAGAATACAGTTGCAGACCCATGCTTTAACTGGATCCTGAGGACACCCTTGCTTTGAAATGTAATGTGCCTGAAGAGAGTCAGAGTTAGTCCCACACTCTTTGCTCCTTATGAGCATTTAAATATTTAATATGGGAGAATGTAGAATTACATTTAGATTATGTACTGAATATAGCTATTTAAGCCACTCTTATTACATATTTCTTTGTTAAATTCATTCTTCAGAAATCCTTTTGATGATTTATTTCCCATGTCAACAGCCATTACAGGGAACATTACTGAAACATTTCATGTTATTGTTAATTTTTAATTAGGTTTTATTATCTAAATTGGTACACTTGTTAAAAAAACTCTACACCTTATTAACCAAAATTCTTAACGTAGTAAAACTACATGGTGTAATTTCTACTGAGCTTTTTGTTTGTTTGCCAGTGTTCTGTTTATATTTATGTTTATCCAAGGTCATAAATAATGAATGTTCCTCTCAGTAGGCCTTTGCAGCCTAGTCCTAAAATCCCTGAGGTTTGTGGCGAAAGATGGTTGAGATCCTAAACATGATCTTACCCAGCCTACTGTTTCTTTTGAAAGATTTTTTTATACTGAATACATGTTCAGCATCACTGTTTGTGTCTTTCTCTAGTCACACAAGACTTATGTCTGTATATCCTGTTAAAAAGAAAGAGGGAAAAGGCAATGGCTCTCTCCTGGCAGTCTCCTGTTCATTCATCACACATGGAACTTTTCTGTGCTATGCTTATTTTTGTTCCTCTTGATCTCGCCCACAAAAGAGATTTTTTTTAATACTAATCAAAACACAAAGATGATAACTTTCAGCTGTTTCTATGTACTTGTTTCTGTGACTTGGAAAACAGTTCGTTACATTTTGAAATAACAAGAAAACTTTTTTTTGATCCATGAGAGAAAGAAAGAAAGAGAGAGTTCAATGCTATGCTGGACGGGGCCTGATCCAGCTGGTGATGGGTCAGTGCAGGATGATGACTATGATGAAATAAATGGGGACCTCTGCTTATATGCCTTCAAATTCCCCCTGTTCCAGTGCTGCTGCATTGTTTGACCAAGAAAAGGAGAAAACTCCTTGGGAGGAGAGCTGTCAGTCAGTTGCAGCAGGAGACCAGGTGTCCCATTGATTTCAGCATTAGCGTAAGTCAGTCAGTGCCAGCCAGGTGTCCTCCCCACCATCAGCAGCTGAATTGAAGGCAGGCTCAGGCAGACTCATTGAAGATTGGACCTCAGGAATGTCACCTCCCAGGTGGTCAATTGCTACATCAAGACAGGTGCTCAGGAAGGAAAGGGTGTCTCCACCCACTTATCCTTATCTCCTTCAAGGCGCCACTCTGCTACAAACACCTTTCCACATTAAAGCTGTCTTTTGAAGCAAAGAAAATTATTCTGACTGGAATCTCACCCAGTTAGGGAGGATAATGTCAGGAGAGTGTTGACTCGGGTGTACTTTGACCTGGAGGGGCATCCAGTACACCTGGAATGACTGCCTTGGGATGGAAGAAAAACCTGACTGAGTGCCATGGAGTGATCCATGTTGCACAGGAGAAAGTTAGACTTCTGGAGTATCTTCAGTACATCAGTGGCATTGCATGCAACAACACCACAGACAAAGCCTTTGAAAAAGGTAAGGAAATACCTTTCCACCTTCTTTCGGACACCAGGTTTGCTGTTAAGAAAAGTAAGGTCAAGCGATATAGCTCTTAGAAAATAAATGGCAAGATGGGACCTCTCACATCTTATGGATGTAGTGAATAGGATCTTCACCTACCAGTAAGAAAAAGACAGGCCTTTCTGAGTGCTGCAGGTTTCTGGAGGATGCAAATTTCATTGTGCAGTGACATTATGAAGCTTCTCTATAAAGTAACTCAGAAAAGAAAGTTTTGTGTGGGGCCTTGAACAAGTACAGGCATTCAAGCAGATAACTTAAGAAGTTGTATATGCCATGACCCTGGGTTTTTTTCAAGCAGGACGTGCTCTATACTGCAACTGGGGATAATGGCCTTCCCTGGAGCCCCTAGCAGAAAGTTAATAAAAAGTACAATTAAAGTGTGGACATGTTCTCTGCCTGTTTCAAGTATATTACAAGTCCTTTTGTGTCTCAAAGTGATGATATAATCTTAGTTACCAAAAATCTAACTACCAAACTGTTTTAAAACAAATTCTTCTATGAGTGACATACTTGGTGAAGTACCATACCTTATGCAATGATATCATCTGCTCTAGCTGCCAGCAAAAAGATAAAAAGGAAAGAGACTTTCCTCGAATCAAAAAAAAAAGGTTCTGAAAGGTCTCCATTGGAAAAGCTGAGATTTCACTTGAATATTTGCAGTAGTTTAACAAGCTAGAACTTATGGCCTGCCTTTCCTTCCTCTAAGATTTTTCTCCCATGCTTTTACTAATTCAGCTGCAATCTCATACCACTGAGCTACTACAAAGAAGCCACCCCAAGGACTGTACCAGGATCCAGCATTTGTTGTGTCTGACACAACTGGAAGTCACCACCATGATTAAAGCAACCAATCTGGCCCAGTCTCCAGGGGTCAACCAAGCAACACACTCATCCTAGCAACAGCAGCTCAGAGATGCAATTGTCAGGTGGTGACAGTCATTTCCTCTTAGGATCAGGATGCATACAACATAAGTAGAAAAAGAAAAACCAAAAGATAGAGAAGCTGGTAAAATATATTATGGCTAATGAGAGAAGCACCCCCTTTTCTCCACTGCTAGCTTTGAAAATAGCCACTTCCAAACACTGAGATGCCTGAAAAATGTACTGATAACTAAAGCATATTTTCTAATCAGGAAACAGTTGACTGAAACATGTTTCAGATTCCAGAAGAAATAATATCTCCTAACATGAAATAAGGAAATAAGCCTAAAATAAGGAAATAAGCCTGAAATAAGAAATGCTTTGGAATGGCTGCTCAGACATCTGAGTGAACGAACTCATGACTAGATCTGACACAACAGAGTCACACAAAAGCACGGTGGCTGTTGCTGTGTATTTATCCCAAGTGCTCTGTTGAAAGTAAAACACAGATGAAAAGGAGCGTGGGGTGGATGGGGAAGAAAAACAGGCAAATACCAAAGAATTTAGCTAGGAGGGACAGGAAGGCTTGAGTAGATTTTTTTTCTAGATGTCTTGTTTACTGAATGTAAATGTTTAAAGTTGTTCAAAGGAGCCAAGCAAATTTCCCTCCATTTCAAAGGATTTTAATGTAACTGACATGGTGCTTTAGAAAAAATTTCAAAGATAGTTTGTTTCCTCTGTGTGTTTTAGGAAGCAATTGATGCTGCTTACAGAACTGTATTAACCTCTTCACAGTTTCTGCTCGAGGTTTTTTTCTATTTTGTTATAAATATTTGGACTTTAAGCAACCTGCTCCAGGTTATTTTGAAATATTGCTCCTTGCACACCGCACCTTCATTCTGTTGCCTTCAAGCAGGTTCATCAAAATCTCTGTGGACTGGTGTGCATTTTATTTGGCGTTAATTCTAGCACAGTTCCTGAAACAGCAGTTGCTGATTGATCTTGAAAGCTACTTTGGTTTTGGCTTTCCTGCAAACCCCTCCGGTGCACCTTGCGCCTTCTAACAGTGTTCACTACAGCCAGCTTTTCAAACAGTTTAAACCCTTGGAAAGCTATTTCTGCTTTAAGCTTTAGTGAGATTTGTGTTTTTTCTTTAAAATCTGAAAATAGCTTGGTATAAAATGCTAGTAAGTAGTCACTTTTCCCTCTGTGAGCCACCTTCTTTCACCAGAACACTTTTCATATTCTTCTACCTGTAATGCCCTTTTCCTGCACATTGGCATGAATTGGAATTTGGTTCTATTTAAGCTATGTCAGTTTGTTAACCATGTTAACAGCCACCATCTTAGTTATAAAATAGGAAAAAAAATCAGTTTACATTTTTTTTAACCAAATGCAGTTGCAGTTATTTTATCACCCAATGATATTTTGTACTTCTGTCTGGCATGAGTAAGTCTTAAATTAGAACTATTTTCCAGTGGTGAGTTTCTTTATCTCTTTTACAGCTTCTCAAGGACTGCACTAGTACATGAAGTACTGCATGATTCTGTATTTGTTAAACTGATAAAGTGAAAATTATTCAGAAAATATTTGCTATCATCTTCTCCAAGTGATATGACTTTATTGGAGAACAGTTGCTTTATTCTGCTCACTTTCTTTCTTACAATTAAATATGGCTTCACTTTCTTTCTTACAATTAAATATGGCTACAGATAAAATCTTTATTCTATGGTAGGACTAAATTGTACTAGGTTTGTGGAGGTACTTAGAAAATAAGGAATTTCTGCCCAAATGGCTCCTGGTCTAAACACTGAGTACAACAGAGGACTATTTGCAGTCAGACAAAAAGAAACAATATTGACTGGTTTGACAGAAAGAGGTCTCAGTACAATGGAGCTTATAGAGCTTCAGCCTTTTGAAGCTTGTAAAGCTAATAAAAGAGATCTTAAAGTTTTTTGAAAATGAATATCAAGAAGGTTAAATGTGGTTTTAGTAGGACTTCAGCACATCCTGACCATCATTATCCTCCAGCAGGATAGGGCAGGACCTGGAAATTTCAGGCAGAGAAAACTGTTAAATTAAATCCACAGCTGTGATTTACCAGACCATCAGTCTGAAACTAGAAAGACTTTCCATCTGAATGTATGTTTGTCTTCACCTGTAAGGACACCTTATTAGGTCAGACTTAATTGCTTATTGCATGCATTTGTTATCATAGAATTTTATCTGTTAGGGAATTCACTCTGCCTGTGTTTTTCTGCCTGGTAAGTGCCCACTCCAAAGAACTCAGATGAAGACGTTTTCCCTCTGGATTATCTCTATGATTTCCACATACAAATAAAAGTTGATGGGAAGTATTTTCTGCTGCCCAGGATTTTTCTGTGTTGGGTTACACTTCATGACTTTTAATATAAGATAGCCTCAAACCAACCTTTGTAATAACATTACCCTCCTTTTTTCCTTTGATGTCACACTAAGACATTCACCATGTTTTCAAGTAGATATATGGTACAATATCAGGGCTTTTTTTAACGTTTGATGTTGCATTTGCAATGCCTCCTTTTCTGGAATGGCACTGAGCTTTCAGTGACAAGGGAATTCATTCCCATCTCTCAATTCCTTTAAATTCTTCAGATTGCCATGTGTGTCAGTGCTCTATTTTGCCTCTGAGTTTTGCAGTCTGTAAAGTTTTAAGCTGTGAAATGCAATGCTAGTTTTCTCAAAGGTTGTCTTAATGCCAATCTCTTTCTTTTTTTCAGTTCTTTTGCATCTTTCCATTTGACTTGTCTATTTTTGGGTTCTTTGACTATGAACATGGCTTCATACTGCAAAGCATTTTGAGCCCCAAATAACCCCAGTGAAGTCACTAAGGATCTTGCAAACCAGATTGCCAGGAATGGTATTCCAAAACTGTCTGAGCTCAGCCCTCCTTTTCCAGGGCTATAAAGTAATGACATACTTCAATTTTACCAGGCCACTGATGGCATTAAGGATTACTGGTGTTCTATGAAGTTATGTTCCCATTTAATACCCTTTGCAATTTCCTCTCCTTCTTCCCTTAGAGCCCTTCCCTTTTTGGTTTTCCTACATGTTCCACTATTAACTGCAAACTGTTCTTTCCTGGTACGGCAGACCCTGACTCTGTTGTATTTTATTCTTTCATAACAGAAGCTTAGGGCTTTACCTATTGTGTATCTGCACATAAACACACATACTGCACACAGTGATATAAACACATACCATGGTATTTTAAAAATGACACCTCCATCGAAGGCTGAAAATCCAACCAACATATGCCTGCAGCTCACAAAACAGAGAGGAGCTCATATCCAAACTCTCTTTACAGGCTCTTCAAAGGGTAACAGAATTATAAGTGAAGAAACATCTTTTTTAATCAATAGCTTGCTACCGACCAGCAATTGTATCAGAAATGATGGAATAAATTCTGTTTCCTCCAGTTGCTTAACTTTTTTTCTAGTGATAAAAAGACAAACAATAGAAATTCACTAAATTACATTATTCAACGAGAATAATATAACATGTTCAGGCACAAGATGCAGAATAAGAAGAATGCAATAAAGCTAAAGGGAAATTTACTACCATTCATTTATTCTTTTTTTTCTGTGGCACAACGTACACCCGTTCTGAAAGAAAGAGACTCATTCTGATGCCTTTACTGTGACATGGTGAAGAACTGTTCTACATTTAGCTGCAGGGGCTACAACTGGTGGCAATGCATTTTCTGAACACATGTAGCAATGGAAGGAAACTAGAAGGAAGGTGAAAATCCTCCTGGTTTACTCCTGGTATTACACAGGCTCACTTGGCAAAATATCTGATAAATGTGAAAGCAAGCAAAATTCCATATAATCTTTTCAAATTTGTTTCATTGACTATGATATGCATCCAACTACAGAATTCATTTTTGAGCAGACATTTCAAAAAACTCATAGCTGCCTCTGAATGTCAGCACATTTATCCATTCTAATGTACATGTGCACCATGAAAACAGAGATGAAGATGGTTATGGATTTTTATAGTGCTCTATGGCTTTTTGGCAGCAGCAAGACTGTTTGCAAATACTATTGAAATTAGAAAATTAGATTTTAAACTCTAGTGTCTATTTAAACATAGCTAGCACATAAGTAAACAGCTGTGCTTATTATAGCTCCAGAATGTAATAATAGTAAAAAAAAAAATCTAATTTGAAGCTCACACTTCCAAAGCATTCCTCTTGGCTCCCAGCAAAGAGAGTGGGAGTCAGAGCTTCTCATTTTCCCTGAATTGGGTCCTATAAGAACTGTATGTTTCTTCTTTAACATTGTTCAATAATATTTAATACCCATAAAATGCAGATTGCTAGCTGTTAAACAACATCTCACAGCGATAACACACTGTGATATATAAATCTCATGGTTATTTTTCTGTAAGTGGTACTCAGGAAATTTGAAAGTTGTCATGAAATATTTGAATGTTAGCCTTAACTTGTTTGTGGTTACGTCTGCTTGGAAACTTGATAATGCTGATCAATACTGCAAAAAAAATAGCAAGTAAAGGTGATTGGAAGGGAATTTCTTATATGTTTCTGAAAGTACATATGGTCTATTCTATTCTGCTTGAATATATATTAAATAAGTAAATACATATCAAATAAATATCAAATTAGAAGGCATCCACAACTTGGAAAGCAAGTTGGTGAAGTTGTCTGAACCTGGGGGTTTTACAATGCCCTGTGGTCTTACCTGCACTGTGCAAGGCTGAACAATGGTGAATCACTAGTTTACCACACCAGATTTTCTCTTTTTTCCTTTATTCTGCTTGTGTAATTTGCTTGTGTGTGTTTAGGGTCGGTTTTTCTCTTCCTTTTTCTAGTTTTCTCTTGAGTAGAAACCAGGTAGCAAGAAAGATTATTCCAGCAGGCAGTGCATAGACATCAACCGGTGGAGTCACCATCTGTTTTGTTCTGTTCTGTTTTGGTTTTTCCCTTCACACCTGCCAGAAAGAAAAAAAAGAACAAAACCCAAAAAACCAAAACCCAGAGCAGTTACAAATGCAGTTGTCTCTCCCAGTAAAGAGAATGAGCTCTTATCAGCACAAGTGCTGAGTGGCTCAGACATGGGCAGTGCCTGCCAGCCGGGCTTTCCTCAGGCACCACTCCTGACTTCAGTGAGGCTGAATCACACATTCCACTTTGCAGACTCACAGGATGCCATTTGGAGAGTATATTTGCAACTGATGTTATTATACACTGTTTAAAAGGAAACAGTAAGGATGGGGACTCCATCTGGACTATGAACAATGTATTGCTTAGCAACTAGAGTTTACCGTTCTTCTCCTTTTTTTTTTTTTTTTTTTGTTGTTGTTATTGAAAGTATATCTCCAAACAATTGTCTGGATTTTTATTTTTTTTTAAACCCGTTTAAAATACAAACAAATGAGAAAAAGACTCCAAAAGCCAAACCTGCCTTGGAACAGAAAGTATGGCAATTTCTATGCATCCAAGTCCAATATCAAGACTACTGCTTTGTATAAACCACTATTCATTATCATATAAAAAGGCAGACTTTTCTGTAAGGCCCAGCTATCCATGCCTAACTGAATATTCTCTCTTATATTCACTCACTGGTTGTGGTTTGATGCCTCTTTAAATAAGTGTCATGCTCCAGTTAGAAGCTTCATTCATTTCCTACTCAAATGAAGTATTTTTCTTAGTTTGATTTTCTATTAAGATTTCTAACGTCTGCAGCATTTGAACTTAAGAAACATAAAACATGAATGCACACAGATGTACATATACATTTATATATGTATATTTCTGAAATCTGACTGTCCCCCCTCTACCTGATAGCAACAAATCACTTTTAAAATACATGTTCAACTCCTTACCTTGTGTGATTATCAAAAATCAGCATGCTCCAAATATATCCACCAAAACATTGATCGAGTTCTTAAAAGCGTATAGTAACAGGCCAACCCACTTGTGATTCCTGACTTTAAAACAGTTCTTTTGCCCACTGACAGCAGCTATTTTTGCAGAGCTGGCTTGTAGGAAAATGTTGGTAATTATATAGTGTATAGGGGGTTTTTTTGCTAGAAAGGCTATTATGGGAGAATATATTGATGTAAAATCATACTAGTATAAAAAAACCTTGTAGAACCTCTAGGTTATTTTCCTCATTTTCTAAGAGTTTATAAATCCTGTTTATAGTGGAAATATTCACAGATTATTGGAAGCATTTTTCAATTCCCTTGACGGAGTACAGGCTTAGCATCCATTGTGCATGAAGCACCTGCCTCACTCACTGCATTCTTCTAAAACAACCCTCATACTTGAGCCTTTATTTAATATATTTATCTTTAACGCACATTTCAGAATATACCTGATCAATGTTTGAACTATGTTTCCTGGAGCTGAACTTGATTTTTGCTCCAAGTGGGATAAGGGTTTGATTCCATGGCAACTTCTGCAATGTACTTTAAGAAAAAAGAAAAAAAAAAAAAAAGTGTTTTTTTTTAAATCTTGGTTTTCTCGTGTAGTTATGTGTTTTGGAAGCCATTTGTTTTCTGTATGCCTCAGGATATAGGGTGACACTAGTCATGCTATGTTATTTGAAACAATGTTATGTTGGTGTATAAAGACACAATATGCACCCCAGATCCATAGTCAAGTTAGTGAGGGCTACTGAGCTACTGTTTATCAGCCAAGGTGCATTCAGTGGTCGTGGCATCTTTGTAGCCTACAATGAGCAGAAAGTAAAAATATTAACATAAGACTCTGAAAAGAACATAACTTCCCTGAAATGAATAAAAGAATTCTGAATAGTTATTTCATGTGCACCATAAGTTTTCCTCTCACGCTTTTTAACAACATTGGATTATTTTTATTCTTAATATTTTTACTTTATGAAATAAATTTCTGGGATTTACATTCCCTTTTATCTGCTTAGGATTTTTATTATTATTTTTGATTTCTTTTTCTAGAATCTGAAGCTGTGTATACTTTTCTTCTTACTGTTATAGTCTTTTTATTTTTAACATGTAAGACACGTATTCCAGCCTAGACATAAGATTAGTTTTGTTTAATGGACTTCTTGTCATGCATGTGCAAAAAGTTTCATTTGCCTTCAATTTAAATGTTTGTTTTCCTCTGGTGACTCATTTTGCTGCATCTGTGTTTATTCCATAACCTGTGGATAAGGCATGTTTTCTTAGCTGGGAGCTGGCTGGGCTTTTGCTGATGACTGCCATGTGCTGGTTTAGTCTTCCATGCAATTCTGTCTTGATTTCTCTAAAGCTCTCATTGTCAGCATTTCCCAGGTGATCCCCACAGCTCTTCTGGGAAGCCCTTCAGGTAGATTTCCTCTTCAGGCTTGTGGAAGACATCAGAGATGCTAAGTCTTCTGTAGCAAAGTTTTTTTCCCTCCAAAAAGACCACACACACCACACTGTTTCAGTGAGAGATGATTTATTCTTATAGTTCATTTTTTGCTCTATGGATTTTCTTTTAGTTGCAATGACTTGATCTGTTTGGGCTTGTTTTTTATTTATTTTACAGTTCTTTCTTGGTACAATTTCATTCTGTATCTTTTCACTAAGCTTCCTCCTGCAGTTCCTGGCTGATAGGAAGAGGTTTATATGCCAGAAAGTCTAATGACATGAGAGAGGTTGAGTGATCCTGTCCTAAGATTATTCTCTAGGCAGCAAAATTTTTTGAGGTTATGAATATATGTGTGGTTTAGCTTCAGTCTGACAGCTGTGGGTATCTCTTTGAAGCAAGAGATGTCAGAAGCCTCGGTGCTAGGGAAGCAGGCAAATAGAGGCCTGACTTTTACTGAGGAGCTGAAACCATCTTAAAAATGAATGGGACCTTAATTCAAACAAAAATTGTGAAATCGACCTTGTGTTTCTCAATGAGTTACATCAAGTTATAAATAAGTAGGTCAGGCTTCATCCTGTTGGTATCCAGACCTTTGGTTTTCACTCTTAAGTGGCTATTGGGTGATGCTTAGCAGAGTGCATCTGTGTTGCATTAAGAAGTGTTTTATTTATGCTACTCAAGATAAAATGGTTCTTGCATCAAGCAGTAAATTACCTGTAGGATGTAAAAATCTTTAGCCTTTAACAAAGTTATTTTAATATTTTTTTGTAAAAATAATCCCTAGAGGAAGCGGGGAAGTAGTGTCTCTTTTTTATTTCTTTTTTGCTATACTCTATGTAGCAGTTTGGGTAAATCAGAGGCTGTTCCTGTGCAGCAGGTCTTTGTTTTTTTGGTTGAAAAGCAGGTGCTTTATTGACTTTTTGAGTGATGATTTTACAAACCTAATCTCATGGTAGACTGGCTTATTTAACTCTCTTTACTTAGCACTTGATACTCTATGAGAGGCAGTTTCTGGTTTTGTCTCCTTTGTTAATAACATGCTTCAGGATGAAGTATTTATATGTGTAAATAATACGTCACGTGATGCTGTTATGACTCAATGAGATGACAGAAATGAAAAAATAGCATTATTTGCAACCTTCCCCCAAAGGCTGTGATGAAGATGAAGATACTTGTGTAAAATATCCATCCTCAGAGTCTTGCTGTTCCTCCATTTAAAACTGACTTGGTAGTTCTCTGTGTTAAAAGAACCTGTACCAGTGCTGCTGCAATGTTTTGCTTTAATGTCCTGCATGCAAGAATTTCATTAGGACACAGAGATCACTTGAGTTTGTGGAACGAGAGAAATCCTGTAAGAATCTTCTATGCTGCAGTGTGTATATTAAAAACTATTTTGAAATCCAACACAGAAAGGCACAAGGCAGCTCTGTCTCTCCATGGCTGCAGCAAACTGAAGGCAAATGTGACTTGAGATGGAACATTGCCTGGCATTTCTCTATGGGGTTGTGAATGTGTGTATCAGCCTTCTCAGGTGACCATGAGCACTGATCCCATCACTGCTGCATATTTGCTACCTCTAAGAACTCTTAAATGAGTTCTTAGATGAATGAGCTCTTAAATGATAGCAACTCCTTTAAAAGTTCTGCTCTTTAAAATGGCTCCTATCAAACTGCTTGTCAGTCACTGTAAAAAAGAGCACTTATTTCAGCTGCTACCAAACCCTTTCCACATCCAAGGGCTGCTTCTCTCCTATTCTGCACATGCCTCTGCAGTGTACAGATGCAGTCAGCCAGGCCAACTCCAAAAATGAGAGGAAAAGAGCAATCTTGATTACTCTTATACTAGGCTTTTCCCATTCAGTCTTCCTAATAGAAAATAAATAGGATTAAGTGAATTCTATTTCATACAGCATCAGCTGTGAGTGTTTTGGGTAGGGATATATTTTAGGTAGGGAATCAGCTAGCACTGGTTAAAGGATGCAAGTGTGAATGTTGCATCCGGGGTGTACTCCAGACAACTCAATCTACTGAAAAGAAATAGCTGTGTTGGAAGCAGGCATAGCCTCTAAAAGAGATTTACCATGAAAGGCTTTTGGTGATAAGAGCCTGAGGAACTTGAACTTTATTATAGGTTAGAACATCTTTAACTGGGCAAAGTCTCAGCAAAAGGTATCAAACCCAATCCAGTTGTCAGTGTCCTGTAGCTCTTTCTGCTGTGAGGGCTGCTCTAAAGACAAGGATAAATTTTTGCAAAAGACCTTGTCATGTAACTGACAGAAAAGATATCTGCAGACTCAGACTCTGTTCTGGTAGGTAGCAGAGAGATGGGATAAAGTGCAAAGTGTTCGTATTTTGGTATCTAAATACAGATTGTGTTCACTGCCAATGGTATAGCTACAGCTGTTGGCTTAGCTTGGTAAGCAGATACCACTCCAGGGTAAAAAGAAGAGAGTCAAAGGAAAGAGCCAGTGCCAAATAGTTCTGCAACTCACAAAATAATTTGCTTTACAACAGTTTGCATTTTTATGGCAAGGGTATGAGAGTCATTCTGAATAATTATATATTATAATATATGCCTGTACAGGCACTTTCCAGTAGATGAAATAACATGGGGTCAGCTTTTTTTATTTATTGTATTTTTCTTATGGAAACAAACAAACAAAACACAAAAGCCATAATCTTGAGCCCTAGTGAATTCTCATACTACTGTCTACAGGCCATATCCTGAGGTTGTTATAATCCATAATACAAAGCCTTTCAGAGCTGTACAGCTTTGCCACAGCAGGCAGTTCATAACCTGAAAGGCAAGAATATTCCCAGTGAGAGCTGTGTAGCTGTGCTGTGAAACTCTGGAGTTTCTAGAGATGCACTTATGTGTTGCCATATTTACACTCTTAAATTTTCCTCCTGTTCCTTGGATAAATAGGATGGTTTTTCAGAGGCTGTGCATTGGCAGATTATCCCTTACCTGCAAGGAGAGCAAGTTAGGTTCCTAGATAGCAGAATCCACAAAGAATGCCCCCAAAAAATCCATGTCAAATGCTGCTGGCATGGAAATTGAGCAGTTACATCATTTGGGAAGGTTTTTTTTTCCTCTCAGCCTTACCTGAAATAGGAAGAACATATGTTGAGAGACTTTTTTACCTACTTAGATGTGTGAAGACCCTACAGATGCTTGGAACAGGAAAATATCTGGTCCTGGCAATGTGGCAACACCTAGCAAAACTTTAACATTTAAAGCTAGAGTGGAAAATACTTGTATGAAAAGTTGCCTTTTTTTTCTTTGCAGCTGGGAATGGTTGAGTGTAAACACCTTGAGTGTGGAAAACAGTTAATTTTCAGTAACTGTTTTGGGCACAGGTTGCTTAGTATAGTGGAGAGATTCAGGTGCAGATTCCTGCAGATTTTCACAGCTTTAGCATCCTTTTATTTGGTATTTCCCATACAGCCTTTCTCATAGGTTGTGGGGCTGGAAATACATAAAAATAGGTGGATTCTACCTCATACAGTGTAACTTTGAAATTTTTTTTTGTGGTTGAGGGGTTTTTTTTGGCAGTTATCTTCTGACTAGTGGCATATGAATAAAAGTTAAGACAAAGGAAAAAAAAGTACAAGTCTTTAAGTTTTCCTAATTCAGTGCCAGAGATCTGCACTTGGCAGCAGCTGGCTTTAAATAGCCTTGCCAGCAGCTGGAATTCATTAAAATTGTATAACCCCCCACACACACACATGTGCACACTCCATGCAGCTGTTTAAGTTACAATATTGCTGGATAGCTGCAGGACCATTGGCAGTGAAGAGACAACGATTTCTAGTAAGGCAAAATTTCTAGGATTTGTAGGAGTTGAAAACATCAAGCTTTGATAAATAAATACTGAGGGGACCTTTCTAAGCACTTTCTCAGGGTTGCAAGCTCAACTCTGAAACCATCAGTCTGAATCTCCTTTGCAGACCTGTGTTTACAATCTCTTTCAGAATAGAGGAAAATCATGGGGTGTGTTTTATATCTTTGAAGTCCCCATCTAGCCAAAGTTGTTCAGCTGGACCTGCTCCTCAAGCTACAGGACTTGTACAGACATTTGCTATATAGTAAGCAAGGTCAGATTTGGGTTAAGTGCTTATCAGAGTGCTGATAGCTGCTCAAAGGGAGCAGTGGAAAGGGATGGAGAATGGGATGAATTGCCTGCGTTCCTTTTGCTCTTATTTCTTGTTCCCTATGACTGCAAGCAACCTTAACATCATTGGGTTCATTCCATTCATTTTAGCTTTGTTTTTAGGATCCAAAAACTTTTTTTTTTTTTTTCCTTTTGATGGAAAGACTTTTGAGGATCTCATAAATAGATGGTGAGTAATCAGGACATAGACACTTGTGTGTATGCCTAGAAAACAAATTGTGATGTTGAGGTGACTGGAAGAAATACTGAGACTTGGCAGGATTGGGGTAGTTTTGAGCTGTTTGTCTCTATCTGCTTAACTTCAAACAGTTAGGCTGAGTTAATTTTGGCTTTTTGCAGTGCTGCTGAGGAGGCAACTGAGGTCCCCACTGAGATATTATACTGCAGTAAAAATTAGACTTCATAGTCTGTCTTTACTTGTCAGCAGCTGATAGTCTTACAGAGATTTTTTTTTGAGATGCTCCTTGTGTTGTTCTGACATAATGTCAATTTTACATACATGTAAATGTTAAAAAAAACAAACCCACATACATAAAACATCAAAAAAACCCCAACAACCCAACACAACCCAAAATTGACTACCCACAATACCTCAGAAAAGTAGGCAAGCAAGTTTTTCATGTTGCTTTGTGACTTCAAGAGATCTAGGGTGATCAGGAGTGGATATTATAATTATAAGTTATAAATGAAACTGTACTTGTCTTTGAACCACTCACGTTAAGATAATTTACATAAAATGATCCCCATGTACTATCAATAAAACGTGAAATTTTGAGGACATAAACTAAGATTTAGCAAGATAAAACAAGATTTTCTATCTAATATCAAGAAAAAAGCTAGAGTAAAAATAAAGCACTATAGAGCTTGCCTTTACATTTATAACAAGCAGGTGATAGTGTAACAATTTAAGGGCAAACTGCACTGTGGCCTATGGAGCTTTTAGCACCACCTGGTCCTTGGTGAAAACTACTGGACAAATCCTCATCATCTGGAATAACAGAAGTGGGATTTTTGTAGTGTATTTTTCCTGCCCTAATTATGACTGCTCTATGGGTGCAAGCTGTAAATATTAGAAAACAATTTGATAGGATATGCTGTCTGGTTTGGGTCAAAATGCTGTATTTTTATGGTTTTAGTCATGTTACTTACAAGATATTTGCAGACAGAAATTTGTATACTGATCTTAACACAATAATTTGAATGTCAAATGTCTGTCCAGACACTTTTCCATAAATCTTCCTAGGGAACTAGAAACAAGGTAAAGGTTTGCAAAGGAAGTGAAGACCTAAAAGTATCTCTAAGAAGCTGCTGGTGGGAGCTTTATTTCCCAGGCAGGCACATCTGTCTTCCCATCTTTGGACCCTCTACAACTTATGAATAAGTCAGGGTTAATGGTCCTCTGATAAAAGATATGCTAAAGGTTTATCAGAAAGCAAATGTGTCTATTTAAGGTAGTCTCCTTACTGTAAAGTAACTCTTCTCTGAGTCTAAGAAACCAAAATGCCTTTTAGCTGTTGCAGTTCTTTCCAGAAGTGCAGAGTTGTTTGTGGTAGCTCTGGACATAATGGCTGTGCAAGTTTATACTTTAAAAGAATAAACTACCTGCAAAGCTTTAATTACTTACTTTTGCAGTAGCAATATTATGCTCTCAAAATTTTCAGGCAGCATTTCAGCAAGGAAATTATATTTATTAGAAAGGGTTAGGGTTAGGGATGCTATTTGGATGCTGTGAAGTGAGGTATTTTCTCTCCTTTTACCCTTTTCTCTGGTTTTAAAATTAATTTCAAAAAATCGAGGAGCTTCTATTTCATGATTTATCAATATGGAGTGTGATGAGGAAGCTCAAAGAAAAGTAATTTCCAGACTGCTACACACTGTCACGCAGTAGAGATGGGAATCATGGATTAAGCAGTCCTACTGCTCTATTTTTTAATTTGCCCTTTTAAAAATTGAAGTTACTAAATGCAGCTAGCTAATTTGGACAAATTACATGAAATAATGATCTATAAGTATTTCCTAGTATAGAGAACTGATCCATTTTAATTAGCAGTTGCTGCTCTAGCTGGGATTAGGCTTCAGCTCAAACAGATCTCAATGAAGCAGTGCCTGTGTTGATGATGACCCCTGGACTGGCTAAACTAACTCTGCTGCTTCACACAGATGTATTGTGACAATATCAAATTGGGGAAATTACTTTCCATAGATTGCTGGGAGCTGTGAATTGTTTTATATCTAAAGCTTCATATTTAAAAAAAATCTGATTATTTAGTACATAAATACTTGAGGTTTATTATCCCGATTATCTATTATTATGGAGCAGGATTTAAAATCAAGAAGGCTGAGGATCTTCCAACTGCCTGAAGGCATAGGAGAAAACAAAAAACATTCAGATTTTCTACCCAGTTCATTATAACACCGTGGGAGATGAGGATTGGGGCAGAGCATCACAAAGCGTTTCTAAATGCAGAGGATAATAGAAGCACTACAGTCAGAAATGAAGTTTGTGAGAAGAAAATACTTTCCACTGCCCTCTGCTGACTGCAGGCTATGGAGGAATCTGGTTCTGCTCAGGTGTGTGCAGCTGCCTCTGTGTTTCTCCAAGCTGTGCACTCAGAAGGAGGTGCCAGCAGTGCTGTGAATGGAGCACTGAAGGTGAGGCAGGCTTTGAGGAGAGCATTTTGCCTCAGGTGCTGCTGTAATAGCTAAAAGCTTTCCTTTATGCTCACCTCCAATGAGCCACGATATATTGGCAAATGTAAAAAGATTTTTCAAGTCAACTTTGCAATTTAATTTTTGGTGTGCTGTCTTTGTACCTACACTGCTTGAAGACATGGAAACTTTGGTCTCCTAGAAAAGGATGAGGCACTACTCTGCTTTATTTGTATTGCACAATGTCAATTTTATCCCAGTCACTGAAGAAAAAACAAACAAACAACAAACCAAAACCAAAAAAAAAGAAAAACCTTCATAGAAGTTTGCCCTGCCTTTTCCAGAACAGCATGATAAAATTTTAGAGAGCAGAGGGCAAAGTAAGCTTTAGTATTACAGCATCTTCATGCTCCCCCAGCCTCAGGCTGTTCTGGGATTCCTCTAGCATGAAGGCACTGTAGATTTCCTTTACAGCTGATGTTGTTATCAGTAACCAGGTTTAAGATATGAAGTAAGTGTAACACAGCTCCTACTTCCTTGCCATGCTGTGCCTTGCTGGGAAGCCTTGATTTATTCATGTAAAGAATAAATCCTTCCCTGTAACTGTTTGTAGTCTGCATCTAGTACCAGGCTAAGAGAGTGTTAGTGAAGCAGAAGTTTGAGGGTGACTCCAGTACTACAGATCAGAGCAAGAAAATCATGTAATTGTCAGTATTTTAAGAATTATGGCCCCATATAGTATTTCTATTACATTGATTATAAATTTTTCTAGTAATGTTTCTTAAATTTTTCTAGTATCTGTCTCTCTCAACTTCTGTAGTATCTGTGCTTTAATTTAAATCAGAAATGCTTCTCTGAAGCAACTTACCTGGATTCTATGTACAGGTATTAGTGTGGTCAAACACCTTCTTTATTTGCTAAACATAAAGACAACCAGTGCTTCAAAGCCAGGCTAATGTTACAGGTCGTGTAATGATTCTGGTTCAGTAGTTGTATTTCAGTAAATATTGATGCTAAGGTTAGGTCCCAAAAGTAGATTAATAACCACAGGATGCTTGCCAGATAAGTCTCTTAATATCCTGAACTCTGTGCATTGTGGCTGAATGTTACCTTGTCACTCAGGTTAGCCACAGTCAGGCTATACAGATGAATTCACAGTATGTGGCCATCCCCAGGTCTGAGGATCAGGGAGCTGCATTGGACATGCTTATTCCCATGAGAAAAGCAAAATGTGAGGCAGAGCCTGAGTTTTGTAATTAAGTATTCTCCTCGAGCTATTTATTGGGGGTTTTTTTTGTGGTTGCACTTCCATTCAAAGTACTTGCAGGCAGCAGTCTCCTTCTGTTTCATGTTTAGTATCACAAGTGGTCTTCAGGGTTTCTTGGCTGCTGCTGCAGTGCAACCTGTCTCATTGGCAGCCAGGGCTGCTTATGAAGCCTGCTTCTTCCTTTCCTGTAAATTTGAAGCACTTTTGGCACTTCAGCATGAACACGTGGGACCTGCTGTAAGAAAGTGTGTGCCCCTCATCTGCTGACTTGAGGCCTCAGCACCAGAGGGAGAATTTGGAAGGTTGCAGGACTACACAGTGTGAATTCACCTGAGGGTCAGGACATGGATGGATAATGTAGGAACCTATCTTATTACACCTGTGGTGTCCAGTATGTTCAGTTTCCTGGCTGAAGACACAGTTCTGTATCAAATAGTTGTCTAGACCCTGCATGCTTAAATCAGGTCAGTGATCACAGTTAAATGTAGCTTGGAGGAAGGCAGCATATGAAAGTCTTTTTTCTTTAGCAAGAAACTTGGTGGCAAAAGCTTTGCCAAGAGTAAAGCCTGTACAGTTCTGAGTGCTTCAATAGATGGAGCACTTGCAAAATTGCAACTACTAGTAATTATAAAAGGTGACCTTGCAAAGGATGGTAAACCTTAAGAATGTGCCTGTAAAATGATGTTTTGATGGCCCATCGTAAAGGGGGGGGAAAAACTCTTAGTGTGTTTGTCTTGTATGTTAAAAACATTCTGATTCAATCAGCTCTAGCATGTTGTCTAAAAGAAATAAATCAGCTTTTCCCTTTTCTTGCAAGAAAAACCCTTCAGAGATTGATGAGATTTTACCAATTTTAACTTTGGCTGCTGCTTGACTTCTCTATATGCTGCACCTGTCTGATGCAAAATTTTTCAGTAATCTTGTGCTCTACAGAATGAACTTGAGATCATGAGGTATGATTGCCTGGATATTATTGGCTTCTCCTTTTTTTTTTGCTCTAATACATTTAATTCCTCCTGGAACTGGTACATGCAGTACCTTTTAGGAACAATGGCTACAGAACTGCCTTTTAAGGCTTCTGCTTCATTCAGCAGCTAAATATTGATAACAATGTTTAAGGGGGGTTTATTTTGAGAGCAGACTTATGGTTAAAATGTCAGTGTTGTTAGCTTCTTTGACAGAAAGGTGTCTGTTCTAGATTCATCTGTGTATTGATTGAGTTAATCAGCTATTAAATGACTTAAATAATTATGTACTATGTCTATTTCTATTAAATGAGTATAGTTAATTTAGAAATTATTCATCTTGCAAACCAACTGCCAGCTCTGTAAACAGCTACAATTATGATTACATCTTCCTAGAATCCATTTGATCACTGGAAATGGAGCACTGCAAGCTAATTTAGATCTGCTTCAAAACACATTTGAAAAGGTAATTGATTAGTACTTAGTGACTGTTCTGTCAGTCAGGTTTAGAAATAGCATTCAAATTATTCCATCTCTCCCAGTCCTGTAGGACAAAGAGGAGTAAAATGTGTCATTTTTTATTTGACCTCATGTCAGATGATGTGAGACTGGCTGCTTGGGAAGAGAATTGAAAGTTGTAATTTTCAAATAGTCATTTTTCTGCGGAGGACTGCAAATTAGCAGTTCATTTCAACAAAGAAGCTCTTTCCTAGCAGACTGCTATAAAGTTTTTAAGGTGTATTGTCAACAAAATTTGAACTATTAGTTTCAGTCTGGACTAAATACACTACTCTTCAGTGAGAACTGGTCTATCTTCTAGTTCTGATATCAAGCCAAGGTCATGTGTTGCCTTGGTAGACAGAGAATAACTCTACAAAGATCATGATTAGAAAAACAATGTTCCTTCAAGCATCATAAATTAATATTTTCCATTTCTGATTAATTACTATAATGGGATAAGTAATTCTGCAATTATTTTTTGTTTTCAATTATTTTATTTGTGGAAAATTACTACAGAGAGAAGTCTTTGAATATTACCAGGGTCTTGCAAAAGACTTATTTTAAGAAGTTTTCTCTCCTTCACATGAAAGATTGAGGAACTGCCTTGAAATAAAATAGTTTTTCACAGTTCTGATAAACCTTTCTGCCTGTATAGCTGCTAGGTTCTTCTTCTGTGCTGTGATAGGTGTGGCATTTTGGTCAACCAGTGGGTCCCCAAGATTTTGACAGAACTTGTGAAAAGCTGAGAGGATCTGCAGTTATTTCCACGTCTCCTATTTGCACATAGAATCATTCAGGGCCTCAAGGGAACACATCACTATGAGTGTTTCTCCACCCCTCAGTTGTGCAGGGCTCTAATTCTGCTCATACTCAGTGGAAAACTAATTCAACTGAAGAGTCATGGCAAAAAAAAAAAAAATAAATCAAATGCTTAAGCTGTTGTATTCCAAGCACTTTTATTCAGAAAATCAGAGTCCATTCCATAATAAAGAAACCCAAGAGCAAAACCTCAGATCTTCTTTAAAATAAATATAGCCTGAATTTGTTTAACTCTAGTGGATACCTTGGGGCTGTGGTGTTTGTTTGCTCTTTTCTAGTTTGTTGTTACTATTGATGTCCTTACTATACCCTGCTTGAAGATATTTGGTATACAGAAAGACAGCAGCATGTACTGAAACAAAATGCATGGGCAAGTCATTGGTTTACAACTCTTTCTTGGTAGTTAAAGATGATACTGAGGGGATAGTTACATCACAGATTTGGAAATGGATTTGATACTTCTTACGAAATTTATAGTATTTCTCCTGGTGCTTGCAGCACTCTCTGGAAGGTACAGCTATAAAGATCAGGACATAGAATCACAGAAAGTTAGGGGTTGGAAGGGACCTCAAAAGATCCCCAAGTCCAACCCCCCTGCCAGAGCAGGGTCACCTACAGGAGGTCACACAGGAATGTGTCCAGGTGGGATTTGAATTCTCCAGGGAAGGAGACTCCACAACCTCCCTGGGCAGCCTGTGCCAGTGCTCTGTCACCCTCACAGTGAAAAAAATCCTTAATATTTACACAGAACCACCTGTGCTTCAGTTTATAACCATTGCTCCTTGAGAACCAGGTACCAAATATCTTAAATGCTTCATGACAGCAAAAAGTTGTACAGCCAATACAGAACTGTACTATATATATATATATATAGTATCTACTGCTTATCTGCCTGGTAAGACCTTCAGGAAGAAGCAATAAGGGGTGTGCAGTCTAGTGACAAAGGCACTCAGATGGGAGGTGAGGAGTTCTGGACTCTATTCTGTAAACTGCTTTTACCCTGTCAAATATTCAATGTTCACAATATCTACAGCCTGTATGTGTGTGTATATATATATATATAAGTATATATAAATATATGTGTGCATATCTAAGAAGTATTTTGGAAAGGAAACAGAATGTTCTCCCAGGCTGAGCACACTCAGCTGACAGAGCACTGACAGCATCGTGCTCTTCCTATCTCTAGAAGGGAAACTGAACTTGGTATGCAGTTTCCTGAACTGAGGGTACTAACTTATCTCTAACATAATAAAGGAACCCCTGTTGACATTACGAGGACAAGCATCCAGTTGAGATGAAAAATTTCTTAGGTCATTGTGAACAGCTTTGCCTCTTGACTCATGGGTGAGGATTTGGGGCTGGGCCAGCTCAGAGCCGGGCATTGTGTGAGCCCAGTTCAGGGCTCAGTGGCCAAGGGAATTGAAACAGTTCACAGACTACGTTAACATAGCATATTATGTTGACTAGTTTGAAGTCCTTGTGACATTTAGTACAGTTTTTTGAGGCTCTTTAGCATGCATGGCATGAAAAACCTTGGCCCTTGACATTAGGTTTGATTATACTTGAGAGGCCAGACTTGGACATCTCTGCATTTAACCTGTACTAACACCAGGCTCCTCCTTACTTAACACTTTCAATAAATAAACAAGAGCAATTATTCAGCAGGTGCTATTGGCTTTGTAAATCACTTCCCTTTCAGTGCTGTTAGGAAAAGTAAAGCCGGATCCAAGCCAGGTTCCAACCTATTAGATCATATCACCAGGCTTTCCTTCCCTTGCTAGTAAGTAATGATAATCTGGTGCTGTCCCTAGTGCAGGGTTGTAATTAAAGTCCTTTGTAGGCAGGTGTATCATTTATCTGTTGCTTATAGCCCTGCCAATACACTGCTGTGAATCTGCTCTCTGGCAGGAGTCCAGATTAGAGGGGTGGGACATTTATCAGAATGCTAATTGGTGAATGCTATTGTATGTGAAGAGTGGAGTAATACAGAGTGCAGAGATTCTATCTTTTGTTCCAGTGACCTGGAAAACGATCAGTGCTAAACCTGAAGTCCTGAGTTCCATCCTCCCAGCTCCTACCAGAATTTTCAGAGCTGCTGGCATCTTTCCTTTTTGGAGTAAAATGTTCTGTGCATCCCTAGTGCCTAAAAACAATGAGTTTTATTTTCCTTCTCTTTACAGACTGGATAACACTGGCTGAGATTTTACTTGGACACTATTAATAGCATCAGTGGCAATAATTTCTCTTTTGCCAAAAATTCTTTTGGGCTTTAAGCTTACATAGCAAATTTGAAAGAAGACAGTTTAAAAATTTAGCTTTCCGATCAGCACTTTGATTTCAGTTACCCTCTTACCCCTTCATATAGGATATTGTGAGTAGATTTTAAGACATGCTCAAAATATCCCAAATAGTTCCTTGTATGTTTAACTATATGAATACCAACTTTGTCATTCTCTAGTACCTACCTAGCTCTCATTTTTCAGGTAAAATTTTTACTTTTCCCAAACATAAGTGTCACACTTTTGGACAGAACAATAACATATTTAAAAATGAAAATCAGGCATGATGAGACCCTCTTTCTTGGGAGATCTTTTAACAATAACTGTTACAGGGTGCTTGGGATCATATATGCATGAACTTCAACACTGAGCTTTCTGCTCTGATTGACTCAACCTGCTGCAAAACTCAGAAGAGCTTTAGCCACTGCTTGATTTCTTTAGGCTTATCTATGTTTTTGAGAGCTGTTTGCATTAGGAATTACAACAATAAAGACAGTCTTCTACAGATACACTGCTCTCAGAAAGCAAAATACTGTCCCAAAGCAAGTAACTAACTTTTTCAGATACTACCTTTAGGGGGAGAAAAAAATCCTAACTTCATAACAGTCATTTTGTAAACCAGTATTTTGTGTCAAATGCTGCTTCAGCTTTGAACATTCTCTAGTGGTCACTATATAATTGAATATAGCAAGAAAATGTCATATCTTGTCTTTTTGTCACTTGCTTTTTATCTTTCTGAGGGGCCAGCTTCCCTCCTTCCCCACCCCCAATTTGCTTTTGCATTTAAGTACTTCCATTTTAGTGTATCTTGTTAAACAATCTTGCAGATACTTTTTTTCTCCACAGGAGAGACATTTATCAAGATTATTTCTTTTTCTGACAAGAGAATTTTAGAAAATAAGTGTTACATTTCTATTTTCTACTTTTTTTAAGGCTTGTAATGTAAAACTTGATTCTGAAAAATGTTCCTGTGTTTGCTGTTGCATAAAACCAGTGCCAAAAAACATGTGCATTTTTGTATGTTTTCCTGGTTTATACCACACTAAACATAAGAAAGGGCTAAGGTTAGGATTTGATTTATTTCAAGAAGAGCTGGAGATGCATAATTTGTCATGAACCCAGTAGAATACACTTGATTATTGAGGCACCCTTGGTGATTTTTCTGCCACTGTACACCAGTACCTTCCAGCCTTTCCACCAGCTTCTCTGGCAGCTGGGTGGCATGCCATGTCACCTTGTCCAGTCCTTTCTTAATTGCAGACACTAGACTTCAGATATTATTTCTGTCACCCTGGATTTAAAGACTTCTCCTGTGCCAAACTGCAGAGGTACTCATGATGTAAAATTTGGTAACTGGCTTGCAGAATGTCCACAGTGACAACTGGAAATACATGCTGGGCAGCCAGCAGTCAGGATGCAGAGCCCTGGAGTGGCCCAAGATGCTGCTCAAGGAGCTCTGCCTGAATGATGCTCTCTGCCTTGCTCTTGGAAGCAGATAGTATGGGGTCTAAGGGCTGCAGGGTGCATACAAGGACAGATAAACCTTCTACCTTCTTGCAGAATATATGAAGGAAGAAATAGAAGGAGAGGCAGACTGTTGTCATCAGACTAGGGACACGAAGTTGCTGACAGTAGAATTGCCTGTAGCCATTCTTACTGTGTGAAAATTAGTTTGAATGTTTGTCTTATATGAAGAATGCCATGAGATAATACTATTATTCCTAGTAATAAGCTGGTCTGTAAGGAACTTCCTGTACCAAAATATTTTAACATATTAACTACTTAGTTTTCCTCTTATCTGGCTGGCCCTAGCATAACTGTTAAGGAAATTCATAGATGTGGTTAAGCCAAAAGCTTTTAGTAGAGTTTTGGGATAATATTTAATTTCACGTAGAAATTTATTTCATGAGAATTCTGATGTAATACTCTCTAAACAGGACACCTATGCTTGCATGAAGCCTATTAAGACTTACAGGCATAACATGCTGTGCAAATACTGCACCGCATCCCAGAAATTTAAAATAACTGTGGCCTTAGACTCTTGTACCATGAAAATATAGCATATGCCATAGTAATGCAGATGTAGATACATGATGTAAATCATGTTATCGGAAGTGTGCACATATGATGTCCATCACTGACTGAATCTCTTGCAGCTGGGCTGATATTGCTAATTTTGTTGATTTCCAGCTAGGCAATTCAGCAAAGAAAATGATCAGTATGCAGGTTACATACCTTATGAAAACATCTGCTTTTAGTTGTGATAGCAATAGGTAGCCAATGAGTTATAAATAATGTTTTGAGCTATTGCATCCAAACTGGGAGCTAGTGCCATCTTGCCTACAGCATTTCAAGCCCTCATTGAATCACCTCCATGTAGCTACTTAACATATAACTATTTTGTACTTGGCCTGACTGTGGTACGATTGCAGCTTCTTCATCTACAACAGTAGAAAATAAGTCGAATCCTTGAAAGAATGATAGGCAAATGAATCTCACTGACAATAACATCAATTAACTTAGCAATGTGTTACAGTTGCCATCAGTAAAGAATGCAAGCCTGAGAAATCTCGAGCATAACAGAGCTCCACAGAATCCTGGCTTTGCACACCTTGCCAGTGGCAGTCCTGCTACAGAGTAAAAGCAGCCAAACAATCCTTGCAGGACTAATGAGTAACACTGGTGGCTCCAGTTCACCATTCCTGCTGCTCCCTCTCCTCATGCATGCACACGATGAGCCTTTCCATCAGAGTGTGCTCTACATGCTCGTAATTCATTGGTAAAGAGTTTTCTCGCTGCAAATGTGTACCCCCAGCAAGCTGACATTGGTGTTGCTGGATCTTTTCTGGCTAGTTAGGACTCTGTGGACTTCTAAAACAGCTGGCTAGCAGGATGTGGCTTCAGCTTGCTACTTATATCTTTTGGTTCTCTACTCCTTGGCTCACTCATTTTAGCTGCAGAAAGATGGGGCAAGTGTGTTAAACAGGCCCTGAAGTCGTTCCTCTGGTCAGTCAAATTTTGCAGAGATATTACAGGCAGTGATGCTTGTTGTCCTCCCTCTATGAACCCTAGAACATGTACAGGTCAAGGTAATAACTTTGTACTTTACAGTTTTGTTGCTGTGCATGTGATTATCATGGTGCCTGCATTTGCAGGACTCCATGCACACTTCATAGTGACATAACCCTGTCCTGGGTTAGTGCAGGGGTGTTTGGCAAGGGGAGGCACAAGGATGGCTCCTGTGAGAAGCTGCTGGAAGCTCCCACGGTTCCAGTCCTGGTGCCACCTCTGCCCAAGGCCGAGCAGATCTGGGAAGCTGAATGTGCCCATGGGAGTAAGATATTCAAGAAAGGGGAAACAAAACTGCAGAAATGTATATCAAAAAGAGAACTTCAGAGGAGAGGAGGAGTAGAGAGAGAGCAACGCCAGAGCAAAGGCACCAAGGTCAGTGGGGAAGGAGGAAAGGTGGAAAGGTGCCCGAGCAGAGGTTTCCCCGCAGCCCACGGTGAGATGGCGGCTGTGCTTCCGCAGCCCACGGAGGAAGACGGTGGAGCAGTCCCTGAAGGAGCACAGTGGGGTAAATGTGGATCTGTAGCCCCTGAAGTGTCACGGGTGGGCAGATGTGAAGCAGCAGCCTGTGGGGGGTTGCAGAGAGGGGCAGATGTGGCTCTGCAGCCCTGGAGGAGCCCGTGTCAGAGGAGGTGACTGTTCCTGAAGCAGCCGTGACTCTGTGGGCAGCCCGGGCTGGAGCAGTTCCTGAGGGACTGCACCTCACGGGAGGGACTCATGTCCCAGGGGTTCCTGAAGGACTCTCAGTGAGAGGGACCCCGCCTTGGAGCAGGGGAAGAATGTGAGGAGTCCTCCCCTGAGGAGGAAGGAGCGGCAGAAACACCGTGTGGGGAACTGAGCCTGAACCCCCCTGTGTCCCCTGTGCCCTGAGGGGGAGGCGGCAGTGAAGTGACCGGGGAGAGGGAAGAAGGTATTCAGATCTGGACAGGGTTTCTCTTGCTCTGTGTAGATTAATTTTTTTTTTTTTCCCCCCCCAAATTGAGCCTGTTTTTTTGTCTGTTACTGTAACGGAGTGGAGGATGAAAACCTCCCTAGTCTGGATTAAGGAGCCTTTGGGTGGGGTGTGAGTGAGCAGATTGGTACCACCTGTGCCTAATAAACCCTGACAACCCCCATGAAATTAGTTTAGTTTTCATCTACCCAAAGGCATCGTATAAAAAGCATTCTCTGGTTACTGTCCCTATACCAGGCCTTGGTTAGTTGCAGGATTTCTTGAGGGAAGGTGACTCTTTAAAGATGATGTTATCAATTTGAAGCTTTTATTTTAAAGTGAGTTGTTAATTGATTTCTTGGTTTAAAAGCTTTATGTTCTACATCGGCTTAAAAAAAAATTGTCAAGAGTTAAGTATTTGAAGGTACTAAAACACAAGAGCACTAACTGCAAGAAAATGAATTCTACATGTTGACACTTTTCCCACATTTCTGCGTGCATCCCAAAGGCAGGACGGCTTTTATAAGAAAGAAAAAGAGGACATGACCAATTAAGAAGTGCCTGCATCATAACATCTACTTAAAAGGGGTAAGATTAAGATGCAATTTATTGTAGAGCTTGATTTTATAATTTAATGTTCTCTTGTTATTATTTCCATGGCCACTTCTTCTTTTGGAAAGATTATAGTAAAGAGTAGCACTTTCTTCAACTATTCAAACAGAAATATATATATATTTTCCATAAAGTGCCATGTTGCCACTTTCAGTTTTTCCTTTTGTCTCAGTTTTCTGAATGCATTGACAATATCCAATGTGAGAGTTATTTCATCTTATCCTTCTCACCTCTTGAAAAATTCCCAGATTTATGAATTTAAAAAAAACTTATTGGAATAAGGAGGGAGAATATTTCAGGTTTGCTCTTGAAGATGACAAGGCATACCTGTTTTTTGAAGGTTTTTCTGTTTATTATTTAGTTACTTGCATAGAACTAGACGACTTCAAACTTTCCTATCATAATCAGGAAGAATCTTAAGCTTGCTCGTAGCTTTGAACATATGGAACTTATAGATGGTAATGTGTTTTGGAAATAGTGATTTGCAGGACAAATGTACTTACAAACTGTAACTTCTTGAGTAATGACTGAAATTTAGTTGTTTTCTGTTTTGACATAGCTGACCACCCTCTTTTTATAAAAATGACACATTTATGTTTGAGTGTGGCCATTTCAGTTCTTGTGAAAATTATGCATATTGTTTAAAAGAAGCCTTAAGTATCAATGCAGGGCACTCAGTTAATGATATGATATTTCATTATGCCCTTATCAAGGAATGTGCTGTGTAATGTGATTATAAGTGATCTTTTTCAATTAAGTTGGACCAGTTTCCAATTATAACTCTTTTCCTAGCTGATAATATTTCTCTAGTCTCATTAAGGTATGTTATGCAAGTAACCATTGAGAGCTATCATTTAGCTCTGCAAGTAACAAAAGCAAAGGACTGAGGAAAGAGATCCAGCTAGTTTGACAATTCAACGTTACATGAACACTTTTAACTGTATGCTTTAAAAATAAAGCATACAGTTTAAATTTTATTCAGCCTCCTACATCAAACCCATTCCTGCTGCCCTCATTGCAGAGAAAATGCTGTTTCTCCACTAGTGGTAACTTTACATCCAGGTTTACAGGACACAACTTCTCTTTGCTTTCAAGGAGTCAGTCTTCTTGTAGGAAACAAGCATCTGTAATTTCCTATCAATAGGTTTTCCAATAGCTTGGTGCAAATGCAATAGTCCTGTAAATATAGAACTGCTGCTATCTGTCTAACAAAAGTGTAAGGAAAACTGTTACCATTTTATTATATTAGAGTTTCTAATAGCTATTACACTATTTAGCTTTTCTCTTTCAATTTGGATTTTATTAAAATTCACATCCAAGTTCTACCATTCCTTCTGATGTTGGGTAGTAATTTTCTCTGCAAATAGTCACTCGGGCAGTTGGCAAAACCAAGTGTTTTCAACATGATTAAATGTATTGGAATTGCTCTAAATTTTTAATCTTGTGCAAATACTATCATATTTTAAGTTCTTGCTTTGTAGTAATAGGGCAATTGATGTCTAAGTCAGAGAGAAATATGATATTAATAAACTGAGATTTATACACTGGTACATCTTCAGTGTCATATGTTTTGTCCAGATTATAAGGCATAAGGGATATTTTTTCCCTATCTCAGCAGAAATTCAGTAGTCTAATACATGTGTAAACAGTGTAAATTATTTTGAACTCTCCCTCCTGTGATTTAATGTATTTACATATAGCAGTCAAGAAGTAAACATTTTCTCTGAGTTACTGTACTGAAACAAAAGCAGTAATGACACACTTTAAAGACTACTATTGGATTATCAAGTAGAAGATATTTTTGTCTGGTTCTTATTGGGATGGCTACTTGGATCATACACAATGGCAGGGAATGCTGGTAGACCCCCACTTCTTGATAATTCAGGCTGTGACTAATTCACATTTATTTTTATGTTGAGCAGAAATTAAGGATTATAAAGGTATGCAAAATATAGCTGTCAGCAAGTTCTGTCCTGGCCTCATCTAGTTGTTGATGAAAGTTATTACCTGCTCTTAGTCACAACAATGGGCTTCTGGGCATTAAAAGGTTAACTAGAAAAAAAGGCTAAAATGCTAGAGGATCAGCAGTGACAGGACTCAGCTGGGTGGAGGAATATAGTAACTTTCCTTCTGAACTTAAAAGGCAATTCTCTTTTTCCTCTGCCCCTTTAAATGTAATGAAAAAAAAAAAAAAAGTAATGGGGGAACGGTGAAAGAGAGCCATTTTCAGACAGTCTAGTCAGAGTATGAGGAAAGACATTTTGAGGCAAAGGAGTAGGTTTTGTGGCATGGGTTCGATATATATGGAGATGGTAACTGCACAGCTGTGCACTGGTTTCATGGTCACGACTGCACCAGCTGATAAAGTTGACTCCTTCCTTAGGTTCCCCTTCACTACTGAGAGGATGCAGAGTTATCTTGTAAACAGGCATTACAAGTTCTAAAAGGACTTTTAGCCCTATAGAAGCCACTCTATAAAGCCACTGAATGTCCATTTTGATTGCAGAGAAGATGCATCACTTGTGCCATGTAAGCAAGCTGCAACTAGTTCAATGTGAAAAGCAAAGCATGCTGTGATTATAACTGAAATTAGACATAGCATTGTAACCCTACACTAATAGGGTATCTTGTTCCCTTTCTGTGTTTAGATGCAAGTGAAGGCAGTGAGAGGCTGCAGCTAAAAAACATGATGGAAAAGAGTAGATGTTAATCTTAAGACTTGCAAATACTTACTTAACAAAATACTAAGGGGACCCAGCTCTAGAGCAGGAGGGCAATCCACAGAAGCTCATGATGTTAAGGACAAGACATAAGAGGAGGCTGGCGAGGAGAAAGAACCGTGGAGCTGTCTAATCAGCTCCCTGTACTGAGGAACAAATAGAAATAAAGTCTTGACAGAAGATCACACAAAGTAGAAATTATTTAATTTGATAAAAACTCAGGACTGGGACATGAGTTAGACAAAGACTGAGAATAATAGATGGAGAGGAGTGAAAGGGCTGAGGAAAGCCAAGCAAAAATGCATGTCAGAAGACACAAGATACCAGTTTGAAGTGTCATAAAGCATTTTTACTTTGAAGCATGAAGAGGTCTGTCACCAGAGCAAAATGAGCTGGTGTGCTGTCTGTAAAGAATGAGGACTGATACATATATGCAAAATTCACCATCAGATGAGTAAGATTTTTTGAACAGCTTTCCAGTATGGGTGGTAAAGGTCAAATTCTAGCTTACTGAATTTAAGCTTGCTTAGTATCTGGAAATACTTTGTTTGGCATGGCTGTCTCATCAAGACATTCCTTTTGCTCTTATGCATCTAAAAAGTGCTGGTACCTAAAAACAATTGCTTTGTTATGTATTCAGCAGAATCATATGAAGGTATCTTGGACAACAATGGGGTTCCACAGGTTTTTTTCATTATTTGTAGTGGTATTTGTTTTGTTGTTGTTGTTTGTGGTTGTGTTGTTATTGGATAATCTCTGAGTTAGTTTTCTTCATAAATACAACAGAACCTCAATAGCATGCACACCTACAGAACAAAGTTGTTTACAGGGAATCCATTACAGCTCATATAATGTGATAGGAGATGAATGAAGTCTTCCTGACACAAATTAAGGGAACAACATGGAAATTGAGCTGGAAGAGTGCTTAGCAGTACAACAAAAGACAGGACTGCAGCAGAAAATAAATCTCTTTTGTTAAAAAATTGTTGGTTATTACGGTAAGGTTTAGAAGTGGTCATTCTTCTCTAATTATATCCCACTGTCCCCAGTGCATGAATGAAAATGAAAAGAATGACTGTGTTTTGATTTGAAACAGTTGTTTTAAACTAGTGTTCAGACGAAGGAAATAAATTATAATATGCAGTTGTACCTAATTTCATAATTTTAATTCATTATTTACGTAGTCTAGTATAAATTTATACAGTCTACAGAGGATATGAGGATAATTAAATGATTTCTTTCTTAATCTAACAGTTGGTAATAAAAATAGAGTTCAAAAACAGTAAGCAGGTTTCACTGTGAAAAAAAAATGTTGTATTAGTTTTTCTTTAGGAACTTGATTAGTTTTCCTATGCTGAGGGTTATTGAAAGTTTTGTTTTATTTCAAGCCGTGACAGTGTTTTGTTTTTTTAAATCTTCTAGTTTCTGAATTTTTGACTGAAACAAACACAGATTTTAAAAAGCCAGTCAATAGCTATTTAACTATATACCAGTACATTTTAAAATAAGTATTCTTCACATCTTTATTGAAAAATTGAGTTAAACTGATGAGTTTAAAATGGAGATGAAATAGAGAAAATTGCCTGGCTTGATCTTACTCCCCTGCATGTAGTGTCTGACCTTAATGAGCTGTCTTATCTGTACTTACTTTTTCACTCTATCCTATTGCACTGTGTTTCTGGAGACGTGTCCCACTACTAGAAACCTCCATGACTCCTTCTTCAAGGTGACAGACACTATCATATTCAGGTCAACAAACTGATATAATTTTTTGTGGATAAGTGTTACTATTTAGCAGAAGGTTTAAAATGCTTTCCAGAAGGATATTTTATTATTGATGGCTGTACAGTACCAGCACATAGTGAAATCTTTTACTTCTCTAAAGAACTGGAAGCTGCAGACTGAAATACAGATAGATTACATTTCAAAATCTCCAGAGAAAAATGACAAAGGGACTTTTTTCCATGTGAACAGATCAAAAAAAGAGAAAACATGGCAAAGTTTTCAAAAAGAGCAAAGTCCCCTCAGACTTCCAGTACTTACTCCCGCTTTATGGACAGAACATAGCTTTTCCTATACACTATATTCAGAGCTATGTGAAGAAGAGAGATCAGTATGGATAAGAGTATGACATAGGATGCTTAGAAATACTTTTTAGGATGGGTGAGCTGTAGAATAGAAAAGAAATGAGATGCTGATAGGTTGTTTTGAGTACTTTTTTTATACAGGAGGTATTAGTACCACCTAACCCTAGGACAGAGGGTTGTCATTGTAATTGTTTCCACCTGAGTATTTAGAATAACAGCTTCCCCTGCCTTCTGTTTTAAGTTTGTTCATCTAGGCCTCCTAAATAATTACTTCACCATTTTTAATCTGTATTATGTTAAGGACTGTGTTGTACAGAGGAAAATGGGAGGGTCCAGTGACCGTCAGAAGCAAGACTATATACCTGGTAAACAACTTGGTGTTGCCCGAGTGATTAGAAACCACTCTTTCTGTTTTGTTTTGTTTCTTTCTTTTTGTTTTGTTTTTGTGGGTTTTTTTTTTCTTTTGTTTGGAGTTTTTTGCTGCATAGTTATAAATCACCATTCTGAAGCAAAAGAGGGAGATGCATCCTGAGCAGAAAAATCATATGTAGGTGAGGATGAGATAACAGATGTGAATGTAAAACATTTTTATTAAACTGGTGAATTTCCTACATCAAAATATGAGTGACTTACATGAGTACAGTGTCTGTACTGTGACTATCAGAAATCTGAAAATCTGAGAAAAGTAGGTGTCATTTTACTTGTATGTTTTTCCCTTTATTTCTGAAGCATAAGGGGGAAAAAAAATAAATCCTGATATGTATGCCAAATTTTGAAAAGCACAGTGGATATAGTGCAAACATGCTGAGCAGAGATTTATGTGTTATTTCTCTAAGACATATTGGAAAACTATTAGAAAGGAGAGGCTGAAAGAACTTAGGGGAGTTCTTCTATGCAGGGAGCCTTAAGGATAAGGAGGAGGATAATTGTGATGGTGTCCAATCCTAGAGCAGAATGCAAAGATTAGGTATCTTTAGAGTATCAGCTAGTAAATTATTATTATGTTTCTCTTCTCTGGTAGAAAGGCACTGACATAAAGATTGATTAAGTCCAGGTCAACTTTATCAGCTCTAAGAACATGAGTGAATAGATTTCCTTTTGAACAGAAGCTGTTGACTTGCCTGACTTGTACTGATTATGTCAAGTAAAACTGTCCTATGCCACATGTGTTTTATCCCAGTTATTTCTGTGGCCTAGAAATACTTTGCTCACATGGAACTTTGACTTTGAAGAATAAAACTTGTAATATGAGAAGAGGAAGTGCAATGTAGAGCAAGTCACAGATCCATTGAGACTGAAACCTCAATAACTGAGAGACAAAGTACTTTGATACTCATATGATGCCCTGTAATTGAAACATTGGCTCACTTGAGTTTCTGCTTCTATAAATTCAAGTGCACAATATGAAGTGCCAGTTTCCTCATGGGAAAGAGGTAAGACCTTAGCCCTTTAACAAGGTATATTCAAAATAAAAAGGTGGTGTTCTATTTTTTAGCTTCAGAAATATTTAAAATTTAAGATCTATCAATTAATGTCTTAATTTGCTGTTCTCATCACGAAGAACTATCTTTAAGTCATCAGACTGCCATTAAAAGTCACAAAGTACAGTTATTTATCATAACTGAGCAAAAAAGATAATTATCAAGGCTCAAAAAATCATGATCTAGATAGATTCAGGAGATTGCTGTGGCATTTGTTCTTTTAAAAACTCAATGTGCAAAAAGCAAGTGATTTGCAGGATTACACCCATCTCTGAAAACGAGCTACAGTCCTGCACTATAAATGTTTCTTAGTTGCCCTTGCAGACATATAAGCCTCCCCTTGGACAATCTTAACTACAGATTGCTATAATCATACATAACATTCTCTGCTGTACTGTAAGACATGGCAGAGGCCTTCATTGAGCCTTGCTGCCCTTTTTGTAGTGCTCTTTCTCCAGCAAATGGAGTTCTTTGTCACTCCTTTCCTGCCAAAGGAGAGAATAATAAGAATAAGAAGAAGAATGATAAACATTAGACATATAAACAATTAAAAACATAACATTATGTGACTTAATAAACATATAAATAAATTACTGGAACAAAACTACTGTTTCATCTAATAGAAATTTTATCCTAGTAACTTTCATGCTATAGGAACCTTCCAGTTTAGACAAATTAAAATGTTATTAAGCTCATCTGAGTTGTGAAACTAAGAAAGAGGTTTATAATAAAAACCTGGTCCATATCTGCTGCTATAGAACTATGCAAGTCTTTCCAATGAAATCGACAAATATTTACAAGCACTCCAGGGTACCCAGCATTGGAACTGTCTTTAAAAAGAGACATTATTTTAATTACTATTTTAAGTAAGTTAATTTCAGATTGGCAAACTTTTTTCCTAAGTATTCATGAGCAATTTTTTTCATTGACATGATCTCCCAGTACTAAATGCAAGAGTATTTTAAGCCATTGTAGCTTAAGGATGCAGGTTCTAAGAACACACCATTTGGCTTTCTGTGCTGAGCAGTAAGCAGTGCCTTGCATGAAATTATTATTTGTAATGCAGTGCATGTAAACATCTCTGCTACCTCCAATGAACTTGAGGCTGCCTCTGTAAAATGATGGTTTATACAGCCCACAATAGAGGAGGAGGAAGCAGTGTCCTCCTGATGCCAGGTGTCAGATTGCCCAGTTATATGGGTGCCCTTAGACAAAACTGCAGCTTCAATGGTGTCAAAGTGCCCTTCTTCCCAGCAGCTGGAGTAACAGCAGACAAAATTGTAAAAACTTGTCAAGTTGAGCCAGTGTGATTTGAAACCATAGGAATGAAACTAGGTGTTAGGCAGGGCAGTTAACTTAAAACTTTAGTCATGCTCTGGCATCCCAAAAGTGTTCTTCTTTACATTTCCTTCACGATAGCAGGATCATAACTCAACATGTCACCTGAACATGAGCCAGCAGTGTGCCCAGGTGGCCAAGAAGGCCAGTGGCATCCTGGTCTCTACCAGGAACAGCGTGGCCAGGAGGAGAAGGGAAGTGATTGATTGTGCCCCTGTACATTCAGTATATTTGGCAACAGGAGATAGGCTGTTAGAAACACTGCTTCCTTTTAAATGGTAGCTTTCCCGTTAAGAATGATAGCTTGATTTTAAATGATTGGACATCTGTGCCTTAGAATTTGCTGAAAAAATAAACCTCACAATAACCACTGACCTTCTCCAGCAGTTGTATATGAGGCCTGTACCTGAATCATTGTGCTATGAGCATTTGATGTGACTTCTGTACAGCTGAGTATATGAAATTTCTAAGTGGATGATATTGTCTCTTTGCTTGCAGCTACAGTACTTCAGTTTTATTTAATTTTCTGTATTTATAGCTTAGTATCTGCAAAACTAGATAGCTACAGAGGCTTCTTAGGCTTATCAAGAAGAGATATCTGAAAGGTGATAGAATTAGATGACCCAAGAAAGAGATTAGACCTTTCTGCTGGAAATAGCTGTAATTTATGGTGCAAACTAAAAGTTTACTTTTTGTTCACTGTAAGTTTACAGACCATGTTTTTATGTCATCTTCCTTCAAAGATATTGAAAGACATGGGTCTGTGAGAAGAAAAAGGGTTTTCTACAATTTTGCAGGAACGTGGGTGCTGGCCTTTTCTCTCAAGTGAATAATCACAGGACTAGAGGAAATGGCCTGAAGTTGTACCAGGGGAAGTTTAGACTAGATATGGGGAAGAATTTTTTTTACTGAAAGAGTTGTTAGGCATTGAAATTGGCTGCCCAGGGAGGTGGTGGAGTCACCATCCCTGCAGCCTTGTAGCTGAGGCAATTCAGGACATGCTGCAGTGGGTGACACAGATATTGATAGAGATATTGATAAATATATTTTACTGGGGGGGGGGGAGGATGTTGGCAGTTGGGTGTGGTGATCTTAGGGTTCTTTTCCAACTGTGACAAATCTGTTATTCTGTAAGATATTCAAACAGAAGCCAAGCTTTGATTAGACTTAAAACTGTAAGTGCAGGGCTGTGTGCTTTCCTCCTCCCCCCCTCCCCTTCATTAGCTGGGAAGGAACAAACCCAGAACGCAGGCAGACTTAAAAAAATCAAAGACAAGATATAAAATGGCCTAAATGGTACAGAATATGATGTTTTGGTTAATGCAAACAAAGTAATGCCTATTTTCACTGCTCCAGTGTGTCAATTGAATTTAATGGAGAAACAGATCCCAAAGTCAGTTTAGATTTCTTTTTGAACACTATCTTAGTTACTGCTCACACCCTTTTACCCTGGGTTTTAACCACTTAAGACAGGACTAATACACTAATGTCAAGAAGGAGTATCCTTCGTACAGCTAGATGTTGCTAGAAGGTGAAACTTCATGTACATATCAACCCCTCTGAGCTGTGCTCTGCTCTTTCAGACATGGCTGTGTTATTTAAATACTGTATGTGTCTTAGGAAGAGTGAATTTGAAAGTCTTGAGGCTGAAAAGTTGAACTGCAATTGAAGTTGGAAAGCAGTCCTAAACTGAGATGGATTGAATGGTCGGTGAACGTGTTAATGCACGTTCATAGCATTCATTCCGACTTATTTATTCATTACAGCAAGAATATGAAGATTAAGCTGATTTCCTAAGTATATGGTGAATGCAGTTAATGAACAACAACAAAGGAGTAAGACATTTCTGTCCTAGATAGTCTACTGTAAATGCTAACACAGTTGGTCTCCTGCTAAGAAAACAGGACATATTGGAAGCATGGATAAATCACAGAAACAGTGCAAGCTCTACAAAACATAAGGCTTAGCAAAAATGGAATAATGGATTCCATTTAAATAAAGTGTTTTGTTTAACTAGTGTCAGACAGAAATTATTTCTAGGCATCATGACCACAGTGAAGTTAGTATTTGAGAAGAGGTCTAAAAGGAAGTGTTTTTCTGGATAAGTCTTCCATAGTTTTTCCTCATGTGCAGAGAGAATATTATCAGAGGAGGGAACTCCTGAAGGTGGTATCATTGTTAAATTGTATTTAATAGAAGGAAATTAAAAGATCCAATAGACAGAATGGAGAAACATTGAGGGCAATCAAAACAATCCATTCTGATGCCATGCAGCAGTAATCTAGAGATGCTTATTTCAGTTTCCTTGTGGTCAACAGCTTTTTTCTCTTCAGCAGTACTTCAGGTGTCACTTAACTTTTCTGTCATCAGTGAGTGTTTCACTCTGAGGGAATGATCCAGATCCTGTTATTGATTAACAGGAACGCTGCTGAAAGCAAGGGTGAGCTCTGCTGGAATAGTTCTTCTTGACAAGTGTGGGAGTCTGGTAGATGTAATCTTTGTGTAGCACACTGTGAGAACCTGTTAGGTCCATATATTCACAGATAAGTAGTCTCTAAGAAAATTCAGAAATATAATTAAAATATGCTAATGATTGGTAAAATATGATTAAAGCAAGCACATTTCACTTGCAGATCTAAGTTGAGATAAGATAGTGGGGGTGGGGGTCTAGTTTTCATTTAAAGTGGGCAGATTAAGGGCATATAGATTCATGAGCAAAATGCAGGTCAAAATCTCAGAAGTCACTGGTTTACCTTAAGAATAAAGGAAGGTAATCTAATGAAAAGATAGTCTTGGGCCTGGTATCTTCTCTTTAATAGGGACCAGGGAGGAAATGCAAATACTTGAGGGAGAATGAGAGTCTGTTGAGGCAAATGCACAGTAGTAATTCATTACTTTCTCAGCCTCACAGAAAAAAATACTTAATAATAAAATTCTCAATACAGAATCCATCTAATAATTTCCTCTGACTTCTTTGAAGACTTTCCGGTTTCCTACTAAAGCCTGGGCAGAGAGAGAATCACATTGCACAGTCTGCAAGATGCAAGTTCACTGTGACTTTGTAGAGCATTATAACATTTTCTATGTTCTTTATTCCTTCTCTAGATATTCATACCTCTTCGGAGGTTTTTTGGTTTTGGTTTGGTTTTTGGTTTTGGTTTTGTTTTTAATTGATATCTTTAAATGGCAAGAAATGTAAGAAAATATTTTGTATGTGATAAAGCTGTGTTTGTGCAGAGAAATCACGTGCAAAATTTTTCTATTTAAAGACAGGTGCTTGTTGAGTATCTGAGCATAGAAAATATGTTACACTTCAGTTGAGGGCTCATTACATCAATGGAGTTTTATAAGAAATGTAGTAACTCTATATTATTAATATTCATAATAATGACATAAGATGAAAAGAGAAGACCTTGTACTTAACCTGATATTAAGATGGTGGAGGAAACATATCAGAGAAAAAATGTTCCTTTTAAAACTAAGGAAAGGCTAAAATTGCAGCATTTTGCAGTGAATAGCACAGCATATGCTTAAATTGTGGAATACATTATCCATACAAGACTTCTGTTTCGGTGTATTGTAAATAGCAAATCCATAACCAGGCTTAAGAATATCTAAAATTTTATTCTATGGAACTGTAATTTTATACCTCTAATGTAGACCTGTTACAGTGGAACTTTGGTAATGCTGCATTTGATTTGGATATGTTTATGATGATGTAGATCATAGGCCTTCATAGATATGCCAGGTTTTATTGTAGTGGTAGTAGTATAAAGATGGCCCAGACATCAACAAGGATCCAAATCTAACACTAGCAAAGCGAATAAATGATGCATTCTACATGAAAAAAATATGTAAAGCAGAGGTAGTGTATCACACACAGACTAAGATCATATACTAAACTTTTCCCTTGCTTATAGCAAATAAAGCTTTTGTGCCAGGTGACATGGGACAATAGGTATAGGGCCCAACAATTCTCCAACAAGTCTGAAAAATCCAGGGCAGATCTGTAAAAACAGATACTTCATTCTGTTTGTGGGTATTGTTGAGTGCTGCCTAGCTTTTATACAAGCCTCATTTAAATGTGTACCACATTTCAAATTATTTTTAGTGTCATACACATAGAATGCTGAGGAGCAATGTGGTATTGCAGGTAACTGTGCCTAAAGGTAGACAGACTACACCAATGCTGATCGTCAGCAAAACCTAATCATGGTGTCTAACTTACTCTATACTTCATGGAACTTGTGACTAATAGAATAAAGTCTAGAAAATTTCAATGACAAAAAGATAGGAGGCTTAGGAAAATGTAAAGCTTGGAGAAGTCTCGAAGACAATGGATGCTGGAGTACAAAGATGACTTTTCAAGCATAGGCAATTAGCTGCAGTGACAGAATGAATTAAGTAATTGCCAAATAGTCCAATGGATCAAACACAATATGGTGGGAATAAAATAAAATAAAATAAAGATGGGGGGTTGTTATACCCTAGGATAAGTTTTGAAACAGCTGGACAGACTACTTGAATATAGCTTACATCTGGGAAACAACCCCAGGTACCAGCACAGCAATGTTGGGGACTGAGTTGCTGGAGAGCAGGGAAGGGGAGAGGGACCAGGGGGTGCTGGTGGATGGCAGGATGCCCATGAGCCAGCAATGTGTCCTTGTGGCCAAGAAGGCCAATGGCACCTGGGGTGCATTAGAAGGGGGTGGTCAGTAGGTCAAGAGAGGTTCTCCTGCCCCTCTGCTCTGCCCTGGTGAGGCCACATCTGGAATATTGTGACCAGTTCTGGGCCCCTCAGTTCCAGAAGGACAGGGAACTGCTTGAGAGAGTCCAGCACAGAGCCACCAAGATGATGAAGGGAGTGGAACATCTCCCTGATGAGGAAAGGCTGAGGGAGCTGGGGCTCTGCAGCTTGGAGAAGAGGAGAATGAGGGGTGACCTCATTAATGTTTATAAAGGGGTGAGTGCCAGGAGGATGGAGTCAAGCTTTTCTCAGAGGTGACTAACAATAGGACAAGGGGCAATGGTTATAAACTGGAGCACAGGTGGTTCTGTATAAATATTGGGAAGAATTATTTCACTGTGAGGGTGACAGAGCACTGGCACCGGCTGCCCAGGGAAGTTGTGGAGTTTCCTTCCCTGAAGACATTGAAATCCCACCTGGATGTGTTTCTGTGTGACCTCCTGTAGGTGACCCTGTTCTGGTGATCTTTCAAAGTCCCTTCGAAGCCCTAACTTGTTGTGATTCTATGATATATCACTAAATTTTTTAGGAAGGGAATGCATAAACAACATAGAAATACTAGCTATGGCCTTGCCATCAGGAGTGGGACTCCTGCAGATATTTTCTGTACCTTTTTTTTGTGCAGGATAACAGATTTGCAGTAAAGAAGCAATTTTTACCTCCATTATTCTGTAATAAAAGTACTGGTTTTAATAAGACTTATTCTACTACACTGTGCAATCTGATTTTGGTATTTAATGGAACAACAACCTGAAAATAATGTGCAAAAGAGCCATAGAAAATGATTGACAGGCTTGAGAAAATGTACTAATGGTCTGGTTTAATCTAATACAAAAATCATAACAAGAACTAATGACTGGAAGCAGAAGATTCATAAACTCAAATTAGAAATAAGACACAGATTTTTGTGCCAAGAGTGATTAACCTTTGAAAAAAACTGCCAAGGGGAAGTGTGGATTGTGTATTTCCTGAAATTTTCAAATTAATACCAAATGTTCATTCTCCCGTTTAGGCTCCAGTTAGACTTGGTAACAGTCCACAAATAGTTGAGTCTTTTTTAGAAGTAGAACTGATGAGGGTTTTTTGTTTGAGTTTTGGGAGTTCACTCGGGATGTTTTATTTTCAGTAACAGTTACCCCACTCAATTTTGGCCTTCTCCACTCTCCTTGCTACAACCACTGTATCACTTACTGGCTTTTCTTTTGTATTTTAGTTGGTCTCAGCCCCTGGTTAAAGTAGAAGGTGTAACCAGTGGGTCATAGGAAACAGAAGCACTGCTTCAGAGTTTGGATATGGGGGGGCCAGAAGAATACAACATCATTTCTCTCATGTTTATTGCAGTAAAAACTTGCTTATTGGCATGCTACAGGGAAAATGGGAAAAAATTTAATGGGTGGAGTATTGGCAATCAGATTAGATGATGTAATCTGGCCTTAAAGACTACAAATGTATTAATTCATATCCAAGTACTATTAGGAGGTGACAATGGTGTAATTACACCCGTTTAGTAATTTGTACCTTGCCTGACTTAATGACGCTATCAGTCATTTTCTTAAGTAATAAAAAGTAATAAACCATGTATTTTTTTCTTTTACGATATCTTGATTTTATTCTTTAAAGTTTACCTGTAAATTGCACTATAAATTTCATGTGCAATGTCATTGTTGAATATTAAATCCAATGTTCTGTGCAGTACTAAATTCAGGGCCCTAACCCTGATTTCAGCATGCAGAGCACTGTAATCAGCTTGGTGGGATTACACAATATTCATGTTGCCAGGCTTCTGTAAACTATTTTACTGTCATCAAGACTGTAGTAATGATAACAACTTTTAAAAATTGTCCTGCGTTCTTTTATATATATATATGTGTGTGTGTGTATGTACAAATTCAGCAGCACTTTTCAAGTGTAGAAGTTTAGCAGAAGTAAGGAACCAAAAATTTTAGAGCGAAAAAAATATCTATCCTTACTCAACATTTTGTCAATAGGAGAATGTGGCAACAAATGCTAAGTTCAGAAGGCTCTGCTTGGTTAAACTGCTTATTTGCTACCTAGTTAATATTTGTATATTCAGTAGTGCCTAACAGCACAATCAACGCTTGTTCTGCACCCAGGAAAACCTAATCCATAGCTCTGGATTTATATGGTTTAAGTGTCAGCTTGTAATGCCCTTGCTCATTTTGCAAAGATATATACTTTGCAAATAGTCATTTTGGATTAAGCAATGTACTACTCAGAAGGAAGAAAGGATGTGAAATGTGGCCCTAAGGATAAGATTCATCTCCCTTAATTTAGCTATTCAAAGTGCAGTTAGACATTTCCTACTTGATCCCTTTTAATATTGATTCAGCTCCCTGGCATAGGCAAGAGCTTCCCTTGTATATCTAATGTACTGTACTTTGAACAGTTTGGAGCTTGACTTATGCAGTCCATTTCTGGGCTCCTAGACTCCTCCTATGATTCTTAGAGCTCCCAGCCTTTTCATCTGTTGGTTTCTGATAGGTGTCCTCAGCTTGCTGTAGCTGTCTCAACTCCTTTTTTTTTTTAGAATCCTAGAAGAGTTTAGGTTTGGAAAAGACCTTTAAGATTATCAAGGTCAAATATAAACCTAAGACTGCCGAGTTCACCATTAAACCATGTCCCTAAGTGCCACATCTACACATCTCTTAAACAACCCCAGGGATGGTGAATCTACCACTTTTTTCTTTCAGTAAGACATTTGAGGTATTCTGTTCCAAATACCTTTATGTAAGATGAGGCCCAGGGGAGCAAGATAGTTGCAGGGAAGAACAGTGGCCAAGTGGAAAACCAAGAGAGTCCTTATGTCTCCCAGAACTGGGTATCAGATCAAATGGATGCAGCAGAGGGTTTCTGTCCTGCCAACCTCCTCATGTCAGACTTGGTACCTGAAGTAGATGTATCTTGATATTTGGTACAGAGTAGAGGTCTGAGAGAGCTGTTCTGGGTAACTGGAAGGTTTGAAACTGGGATACCATCAGTAAGAAATTGTGGGAACAGCAGGAAAAGTTCTATCATGAAATGCTATGTGGGGAAGGAGGAAAGGGAATGTGTCAGAGAAGGCTGTTTCACAAAGATTCCTGTTTCCCTGTCCATTATGAGAGAACTCCAGGAGAAGGTGGTGAACTTCAACAACACTTCAGAGCAAAAGCTGTGGTGGTGTTTCTCTCATCTCAGCTGGGGAGAAATCCCAGATTTACATAGTTGTGCTATACCAGCATTTAATAACTCAGAAAATTATTATAGGTGTTTGATTGGGTATGATAAGTGTAGATTTAATAATTGCCTCTGCCCTCACTTCAGCATGACCCAGCTGTGAAATCTTGAAAAAGTGTCTTTTCTTTCTCTTGCTGATGGTTTCCCTATACATAATATAAAGACAGTAATGTATAGCCAATTGCCTTTTGAATTTCAGTGCGTGGATGTCACTACATTTTGTCCACTATTAAAGAACTAAAATCTAGAGTCTGAGCTAGTCAGGGCTGCTTACTGACACCCACCTACTTGTGAAGTGCCCAGGCATTACATTGACTGCTCTGTGTTTGGATTAATTATGCTAAAGTGGGCCCACATCTATCTCTCCAAAGACAGATAATGCAATGTTTAGGTTATTCTCTCTCTCAGACCTTGGCTAACGATCTGGGACCGTTATAAATCTGGGGTTGTTATAAATCTCTGCTGTAATTTCTGTTATAGAAGACTGGGAATTGAGTTTTTCTCTCATGTGCTTGTGGTAATGAATTGCAGGTTACCAAAATTACCTCTTATTGTATACACAAAAAGCAAGTCACTAACTGACAAAATTGCCAATTACTATAACACAGGTAATTGTTTTCCTTGAAGTTTTAACTCTTCTTTTAATAGATTCCTAATTTCTTTAGATGTTGTCGGTATCCACCTAGCCAGAAAAACAAATGCATCTGTTGCTGTTTACTCACTTTCAATGATTTTTATTTTAATAGGTGATTCTTATTCATCTTGGGTTCTTATGTGTTTTCTGAGAAAGTTTAAATGGAATTTTCCACGTTGAAATAAACGTACTTACAGAATAAGTGACTATTTTCCAGAGGGTTTTCATGGAACAGTGTGTGTATGCTTAAGAACAGTGTATGCTTAATGATAATCATCCAAAGAGTCTAATCCTGCATTTCTTATCCATAGCAGACCTGGAAAGGATGTGTCTTCCCAGTGGTAGCAAGACTTGCATTTAAAACATTCATTAGGAGAGGAGAGCACAAACTCAGCCTCTCCTTTAATTTGTCCCACCTTGGTTTCCATGTACTTTGAGAGATCCCTGAAGAATACAAGTAGTTCAGGAAACTGGTAGAGACAAAGCTTTAGTTTTGGAAGTGGTGATAGGAAACTCTTAGAGCAACTCAATTTAAAGTTTAAGGAAGGTATCTGAAACACTTCACTCAGTTCACAGTATCCCATCCCTCATTTTTAGTGGCACAGGCCTGGCATCTGCCTTGTGTCTGACTTTCAAGCTAAAGTTTTCCAAAAGTGCCACTGCAAATAACTCTACGGGGACATCAGAGAGGAGCAATATTTTCTGGAGATCCATAATGCAAACTCTTCAATGGGTTTGTAAGGACTGCAATGAAGTATTCATATATTTTTTAAGAGCTGGAAGCAACATTTGTCTATACTGAATCAAATATTAAGTGTCTTCCCACTGAATGAAATGCTGACTTATCTGTAAATGCCATGTAGCAGATCTTATTTACTCGTCTTGCCTTTGAAGAGTGGCTTTCTTGCAAAATCTGATATAAAGCTTTTGCCCTAGAATTTTAAGCAAATAAACTGCTTCCTGCTCATGATAAGATTTTTTGGAGGGAAGCCTGCTGCCATTCATTTGTGCAGTATGGATACATAATCTCTTGAGATGAGAAATACTGGAAGGATTATAGGGCAGTGAAATGGTCAGCAGGACCATCCCCTGTTCACTTCAGATTTTCTTACTTTTATGTGATCTTTCCTTTTTGTTCTGTAGGTAGAATTGTTTCTAAATGAGAAAGTGCTGCTGGTGCAGTGCACTAGGTATATTTTCTCAGGCTTAAGCCCTACTTTATAAAAATGAGTTCACAAACATTTAGACATAATACCTGTGTCCTGATCATAGCAAGTAAAAAGATAAAAACCAAACTTTCGGAATTCCTAATGGAAATAAATTCTATTTATTTTTAAGGTTACACTATATTTCTGACCTCTCTCCTCAAAGGAATGCTTTATCACTCTGTACCACGTTGCCTTTTGTTCTCAACTTTTTCCAGCATATCCACAACTATGTGAATCCATGATTGTTACATTTCAGTTCAGGCTTACAAACCTTGCTTATATACAGATCTTTACAAAATTAAACAAAGCATCTGAATATTTAGTCAAATGTCAAGGGTTAAATTCATGCTGATCTGAATTTCTGTCACCTGTCTTCCTGTACTTATCTCTGAATTATTTTATGTAGTTTCATAAAATGTTTAACACGTGCTAGAAAAGAAAAGCTTTTTGAGAAAAAAATAAAGGTCACTCAAATCAAGACACAAAAACACCAAATGCAGCTAGAAAAGGCTTCAACCATTTAAAAGGTCAGATTAAATAAGACCTGCTGTGGGATAATTTGAACCCCCAACCAGCTGCCTGACCTCTATGGAAGTTGATGAAAGCTCGAGTGAGAGCTCAGGTGAAGGAGCTGTGTTTTTAGAAACACTTTCTGAAAAAAAAAATTATGAAAATAGAGGTCTTTTCTCTAAGTTGTGCTTCAAAGATACCTATCCACTTATTAGGTAAATATCTTTGCTCAATCATCACAAAAGAGTTGTATCAGCTCTCAAGTGTCATGAAGGAAATATTCTCAGACAGAATTATAAAGGGACAGAGAAGAAAGGAAGTTTAATAGCTGTCCTGGTCTTTGGTGCATATGCCCTTGAATTTTTGTGTGATACCACTAAGTGTTGTCAGATTGGAAGTTGTATTTTGTGCTGTACATTGGCAAATCATAATTTGTTTTTATTACGATGCTTCATTTTTATTTTTTTTTTTTTTGTTATTCTCCTTTGAGAAAAGTAGTGTATTTCTGTTATTCATAGTTATGTCAGTGAATGTTTTAGGAAGGTCATGTCTCTAAAGAGCTTTCCTGTGTTTACTCTGGTGAATAATCTGTGTGGTGTCCATTTTTTCTATTTTACTTTATAGAGAAAATTTCAATGATATGTATTCAGGGAAGTTCTGTTTCAGATATGATACCTACCATTTTTATGACATCCCCTCTTCAGGGGTGGTGCAGCAACTGATAGGTAATATTCTACTTGCAGTGAAAGGAGATCATAAGTTTATCTAAATACATACATAATGTACTATATTATCTGTGTTGATAATAGTCAACTTACCAGTGAAAGAAAGGAGGAGGATATAACCCTGGCTATCAAAAATATTTGTCTCTCATCATCTGGGAAGATCAGGAAAAACATTGGGAAAACTGTTTTTTCTCTAGTAAGAAACTTCTTGTGTTTGGTTAGCTGGCATATTCCCCAGTTTTCTGTAGAACAAATGGAAGACTCATTTAGAAATTTTGTATCTACAGCAATTGTTATTCCCACAAGCAAAGGGGTCTGAGGTGTGGTGTTTGGCTATGAGTGTTTTGGGAGTAATTGTTTAATTTTTTTTTTAAATTATCTTCCACCTTCCACCTAGAGAATGCTGTTTCAGGCCATATATAAACCACACCAGTAACCCTGAATCTGCTCTAAGTAAGCACAGAACTGCAGGCAGAATTCACTAGAAATTTACAGACTCTCAGAGTGTTGAATTTCCCTCTTCCAGAGACAAGTTTTTTATTGCAAAACCACTGTGTCCATAGCTCTGCCAATAGAGCTGATAAAGAACTGGGACTGCTCCCTCCTGTCCCCTCTCTGGGGGAAAGGCAGCTCTCACACTTCTCTCCTTGGTACAAGGAACACAAGAACAAACCTTTCCTCTGGAAATTCCTGGCCTCAGGAATTACTTGCACATGGACAAACAGAAAATAATGTTCCACAGTGGGAAGCTTGGGTCTCATCTAAGTGACTGAATTTTGAGGGGTTTTGTTTATTGGTTGTATTTTAAGCAGTGTGTGTGATTGCCTTTTATTCTGAATTAGTGTTATTGCATTATAAACTCCAAACCTTCTCATGTGTCATGTTAACATTAAACCACGTGTATTTACTCGGATAACATTGTCACATGAAATATTTTAGCAGACTTTGCCTCTTTTTATTTTTTAAAATTAGGCTTTCAACTTGAAGTATTCTGATAAAGATGACTTATTTCCACAGTTCTGTCTAATAGCTGCTGTTAGGGATTCAGTTCCATCAGCTTTGACACTTAATCTCTGTCAAATTTGTTTTCTGTTTTTCTGGACAGAACAAATTGCTACTACTTAAGACTGATGCAACCACAAACTTAGAATTAAATTGGGAACTGATGGTTGAACTAGAAGGAAGGAAGGTTCCAGATGAATCTCAATATGTATTTGATTACAGGATATACTTTCTCTGACTTACTCAAACACCCCACTTCTGAAGAATGTGAGCACTCTAGAGTACTTATGAAATTATCCAATGTTGCGGAATGTTAAATTACATGTTAATTAACAGGACCTTAATGGAACTGGTAAATCTCATCTGGGTTCTCTTCCAGGCTACTCAGACTGCTCCTTTTACAACAGCTGAAATGAGAGGGATAGCTGTGTGGTCATAAATCTACTATATGGAGCATGTATGTTGAGGAAAAAGGCTAAAATAGCATACATGAGAGGGACTCTATTAGATTTTCCTTATGCTAACATGGGGTGTGCTTTCACTTTTTTAAGATAGATTAAGCTTCTGAGAGATGTATAATTTACAGTGCTTCATTGCCCCTGGACTGAGTTTTTTGCTTTAAATTTTACATTTTCACCTGTAGGATATACTATGTTATATTGTACTTGGTGGCAATCTTGAAAAATATTTCTGTACCTTTTTCAGCATTCTCCAGAAAGCACAGACAATAGTTGTTGGCCATCATGCAGGAGTTGTGTAGGAGTTAGGGGACCAGGAAAATACAATCAGCAAATACTTCAAGCTATAGCTCAGATAGCATCTTTATATACATAATTGCTTTATAATTTCAAAATTTTGTTGTTGTAACCCTACATTACCGCTTAATTACAGTAGGGTTCCAGTTGTATTTCTAGGTGTTTTTCTTTGCCTCAGTCTAGTTGGGTGTAGTTCTGTGAATCATTCTAATATTTTTAGAAGGCAACAGACACTGCATTCTTGTTGAATATTTTCGTCAGTGATCCGGATGAAGAGATCAAGTGCACTTTCAGTAAAACTGCAGATGATGCCAAGCTGGGTGAGAGTGTTGATCTACCTGAGAAGAGGAAGGCTCTGCCGAGAGATCTGGACAGGCTGGATCAATGAACTGAGGGCAGCTGGATGAGGTTGAACAAGGCCAAGTGCTGGGTCCTGCACTTCAGTCACAACAACCCCAGGCAGTGCTAGAGGCTTGGGTAAGAGTGGCTGGAAAGGTGCCCAGAAGAAAGGGACCTGGGGGTGTTGAGCTGCAGCTGGCTGAATATAAACCAGCAGTGGTGCCAAGGCCAGGAGCATCCTGGCATCTGTCAGCAATAGTGTAGACAGCAGGAGAAGGGAAGTGATTGTCCCCCTGTAGCTGGCACTAGGGAGACCACATCTTAAATACTGTGTTCAGTTTGGGGCCCTTCACTAGAAGGAAGATATTGAAGTGCTGGAACATGTCCAGAGAAGGACACAGAAGCTGGTGAAAGTGCCTAGAGCAAATGTCTTCTGGTGACCATAAGAGAACAGGGGGTGTTTAGTCTGAAGACGAGGAGGATGAGAGACCTTATTGCTCTCCAAAGCTACCTGAAATTAAGTTGTAGTGAGGTGGGGCTGGTCTTCTTTTCAAGTAACAGGTGATAGCACAAGAGGAAATGGCCTCATGTTGCACCAGGGAGGGGTTAGATTACATACTAGGAAAAAATTCTCCACTAACAGGGTTGTCAGTCACTGAAACAGGCTGCCCAGGGAAGTGGTGGGGTCACTATCCCTGGAGGAGTTCAGAACACTTCAGGACATGGTTTTGTTGAAATGCTGGTGTTGGACTGATGTTTGGACATGATAATCTTAGAGGTCTTTTCCAACTCTAATGACTCTCTAATTCTACAAAACCAAGCAAAGCAGAGTATTTCTGTTTGATGTTGTGTATATATATATAAAAAATTAGTAAGACAAGTCAGCTACTTAAAGATACATTTTTTTTTCCTGACTATCTGCTACAGTATAAAATTCCCTTAATAATGTGAAACTTTCTGATACTTAGTTTTTCCTGAGAGATAATCTTGAGGTATTCATTGCTTCTAAAAATAGAAGGAATCAAGAATTTTTCATCAGAATGCTCTATTCATGGGAGATTTCAGATAACTTCTTTAGATACAACTAGTGATTTCACTTGCATACACTATTTTTTATCACTACATCTCAATGTAAATGAGCTGTATGCTGGGTGAGCAATTATACTTTCCCAGTGACTAAAGCCATTTCTGTACATGGCAGCATGTAAAAATTCAGAATGGCAAAGTTTCTAAATTAAAACCAACATGAGTTCCTAACATTTCTACTCAGCCATGCCAAGCAAACTTCTATGTTTTACATTCAGTAATTACTTGATTGTGTAGATAAGGGAAGGTAGAAGAGAAGTAAGTGTGGATTTCTTAAATCTCTGCAAAAATAACATGTTTGTTGGTTTTGCTGTCTCTTAAGGATGAATTGCTCACTGACACTAAGCAGTGCTACACAAACCTGAGAACGTGTTACACTTGAATCCCCTTGTGTCTGCCATAAGTTAACATCACTGTGACCTGGTACTACATTGGTACTCTCCAACACTCTCATGGTTCAGTCCAAATCCAACTCGGTTGTCAGTATCTACCACTCCTGTTTTAAAATCAAATCAAGGAAAAAACATGCACAAGTCAGCTGTTAAATTCTTTTGGCATGACCTACTAGGTTTTCAGCAAACCCACAGTCTTTATTTGATTTTGCATGTTTACTCCCACATGTTCACATGCTGTCTTCCTTCCTTCCTTACCTGCCTGATTAACTAAAACATGGAGCTAGGTGCCCTGTTTCCATGTTTTGTCACTCAGCACGTTATCCTTGTGCCAGTCCTCTGTTATTTTTCCTGTTTACTGATTTTCTCAAGACTCTCTTTATGCCAGTGGGACTTCTTTGGGTTACTTGTTTAAACAGCAGGTCCCCAGTTGAAGACAAGAGTTCATCTTTCAGGCTTAAGCTGTGCAAACTCCTGAAGTGGCACAGCATTTTTCCCTGTTGCAACTGCTCAACGCTTAATTTTATTTATTTATTTCCAAATTTTAATCACACAATTTACAGGAAGACATCTGGTTTCATTCATGGGAACTTAAATGCTCTTCTTTTCCTTGGCATGGGACGTGAGTTGTGAATTCCTTTCAAACCTAAACCACCCTGTATCTGATTTACAGCTTCTCTCTGCTGGAGTCTAAAAACTGGGCATGATAAGCCTTGCTCAGCATTTTAGTCACTAGTGACCAATGCAAACTCTAGTACAGCTGAAATAGTGGCTGATTAAAACATTGATTCAGGTCTTTGGCTGACTGAGCAGTACTGACCTGAAGTTTTAGCTGGAATATGAGAAATGGCAAAGGAAAAAAACACATTATTTTGGACGTTTGAAATGTTTCCAATCTGTTTCCTATCCTTGCATTATGCCTTTTTACTAATTTAAAGGAGGAAAATATTTGCTAGAGAGACTGTTTCTAAAATGTGAAACTTGAGGCTGTGGGTAGTATATCTTTAATGGTTAAGGACAAACTATCTCTGCTCCTGTTGTGAGATAAAGAAGAGTATGAAGGAGCAGGCACTTGGCTAATCCCAGCCACCACTGTGACTCCAGCCAAATTGTAGAGAACCTCTTTTAATTTTTCAGCTTCCTGACTGAGACTAAATAGGCTGAGGTGGTAACAGAAAGCAGAAGAAAATCTGACTTCCCTTACTCCTCACAGCAGAAGTCAGGAAGGTCTTTCCATGGATGAGAAGAAAATATTTCTGCTTTGTCTCTCTGTGCACACTTGGAGTTAGAGAAACAGAGGCATTTAACTTTTCTCTGTTCACACATCAGTTTGCATTTAAACAGCAACGATTAACTCCAGTGATTACAAAAGCATAGGTTAGTTTCTTAATCTTTAGGACACTTGCTCTCATCAAAAAATATTTTGAAAGGGAAAGCTCTAATTATAAATGAGATATCCTTTTTAGAAAAGCATCTGTATAAATTAGTGAACATGAATACTGTATATAAAGGAAACCACTGTCCATTTGCAAAGGTAATAACAAGGGGGAAAAGAAAAATCAAAACCAATATGTTGCTAGGTTAGGACAGCATGAGGTAACATCCCAGTCAAATTAAATTTTTTTTTTTTCACTTTCAGTGCAATGTATAATACATACATTCATATAAATATATGTTCTTATGGTACCACGAAGTGAAATATAAGGAATTTTATTTGAAGCCCTAATGTGAACATGTTTTAGGATTCATCTGTGCTGGCAGATATAATTTCTATCCTTTTTAAGACTCTTCTCATTTATTATATCTGTCAAGCTAATGTTCCTGTTTGTTGTTTATTGCCTCTCTTTCTTTGTACTAATCACAGAAACAAGAGTCTACTTGTGATAATGGGTTTGTATGTGGATCAGTGGTGTCATCATGAAAGGGTGACACTGAAGTTAAAAGAAACTACAAGAGAGAGACTCAGGGGAAATGAAGTTAATTAGTCAAGTTAAAAAGGGATAATTCATTGCAGCCTTTGTCTTAGAAATAGATTTCAAAGTTTCATTTCCATTTCAAAGTTGCAGACTGGAACTTGCAGAATTAAAATGATGCACGTGTAGCTGGATTTTATACTCTAGTTCTTTCTGATTGGTGGTTGAACAATATTTTTAATGACATTTTGTGAGTCCTATGTCATCAGAATTTAAAAAAACTTTAAAAATGTAGCATGGGAAACAAACAGGAGGAGTTACAGGTGTGTGCATGCCTGCAGGGCTACCATGTTAGCACATTCCTACACACAGTGTGTAGGAATGGATGGGTACAAGCTCTTCAAGAAGGATAGGATGGGGAAAAGAGGGAGGGGCTGTCACCTTCTACATCAGTGACAAGCTGGACTCCATGGAACTCCATCTGGGAATGAATGAAGAGCTTACTGAGAGATTATGGGTCAGGCAATGTGGTCTAGAAGGAGGTGACCCTGCCCATGAAGGGCAGTTGGAACTACATGATTTTTTATGTCTCTTTCAACATAAACCAAAATACTAATGAAATACTACTTTTCTAGTATTACCACAGTACAAAATACTTTTAAAGATTTTCAGCAATAATAACGCTGAAAGAAGATAACTTAAAACAAGCAGTATTTTTTGATCTGTCAAGTGAATGCTCCAGTGATCATACATTTAATTGGAATGTGCCAAAAAATCTTGTTTCCAAAACACAAATAATGATTTTTTTTAATGCTGTCATCTAAAGCTGAAAATTACATGGTTAAGGAAAGTATCTGGATGGATAGAAATGACTGAGTTAATATTCCATTCTCACCATTAACTTCACCTCTTACATGTTGTATATCAGGATGCTTGTGTTTTCAAGTTATGTTTATAGTGTTGTACAGCTATTCCTAATGTAGGCACTCATCTTCTCATGTGTTTAATGAGAGCTGAGCATCTTCACATTGTTTATACTACAAAAAGCCTAACAAGTAATTCCTGCTCAAGGAAATAAACCAAAAGAAGCCAGAAGTTGATTATAACAGTGTAAAATAAGAGAAACTTCTGACATGATACCTATATATTCAGTTGAGCTAGTTAAAAGGTATTTGGAGATATATATATTTTGAAAGCTGAAGAGAACAGAGATATCAATGAGTGCTGTCTAAATTGGAATATGTGCTGTAGCCAGAAAAGAGCCTACTGTATTTCTCTATCCATAAATGCCTACTGAAGAATTACAAGGAGGCACTTAGAGCAGAAAAGGATGAAAATAATAGCCAAAATACTATGGAGGATGCTTAAATATCTAACATATTATTGATGACAGAGAGCAAAAGAAAGAATAATATTCTTTCCCTTGCAAGTGTAGAAAACAAATAATTTCTCGACAAAGTGCTGAAAATACCATAAATAGTGTAACTTAAGAGACTACAATTAATATCTGTAACCTACATAAACTCATTTACCATTGTTTTGCATGAAATTATGATATGAACACATAATATAGGTCAGACATTGTGATAAGAGGAGCAGACCTGACCCTTGTATTTAAAGACCTGACTCCACAAAGAGATGAACAACCACAAATCTTACTGAATTTGACATAGGAGAGCCTTAAAACACAACGGATTTGAGTGTGTCTGACACTTGCAACTCTAATTCAAAGTAATGTCGTCTTGAAAAAATCCTCCAAGGGAAGAGAATCCTATATAAGACAGACAAGAGTGCAATTCCTATAGCAGATTGTTGTTCAGAAACTTGAAGAGGGTCTGGATGGAAATGCAGACTGATTTGGCAGGTAGAGCTTTATCCTCAGTGAGGCTGCAGCATTTCATAGTGCAGGCCTTTCATATACAGAATTTTCTTGAAAACATTAATAATCTTCCAGTTTGGTGTTCAGAGCTTTTTAATATCCTTCTTGGTGCTTTGTGACATAGTGAAAAAAATACAGAGCTGTTATCTATTCAAGTAGTAGACAAATATGCTCAAAAAACAATCTCCATTTCTTCCTACTTGAGTAATACTGAGAGAAATAATTTGGAATAATTTTGTTTGTGATAAACTTAAATGACAGCATCTGCCTACAACCTGGGCACAAAATACAACAATAGCAAATTTCCCTGTATGCTATGGGGGGTGCTGTCCCCTCCCCTTTGCACTTTAGAGAACTTCCTCAATTTTCTTTATGTAGACAGGTGTATTACAAAGAGATGGCAATAGCTTAGGCTTTCTTCATTTTAAGCTTTTAGCATTTAGACTGATGGGAGACAGGCCGGTTCTTGACCTTTTAAAGTAATTTTGCTTTGACCATTTCTTACTTGCAAACTTGTTTGAAGAGCACCTTGGCAACATCATCAAGGGATGAAATTCACTTATATAATTATTTTACTATACATCAGGAAGAAAAAAAAATCTCTTAGTAGATTCTTAAGTTCAGATATGTTTTTTTTCCCCACATTGCAGTGGAATCCTAATTATGTAATTATGTCAGACAGTCTTTTATGTCAGCAGACAGCCTGTTTCTCAAAAGGCTATTCTATTATGTAAGTCTGTGAAGTAATCTTGGCTCCATTATGACCAAAAAAACCCCTTGGCGTTGTGACTTCATTTTTGTTTCATTCCCTTGTGAGAAAAATTTCCTCTACAGAAGTCCTGCAGAAAGCAGCTTTTAGTTTTGCTTACTGTCTGTGGAGAATATTGGGGTCACCAGTGATGGAACAAATTTGCACATTGTACTTTATCCTTCTTTCTCCCTTCCTTATCTGGGTTTTCGTGTAGGTGGTGTTTATTTCTTGATTATTTTATTGTTATTTTTAAAATAGTTGAAGGCAGTATACACCATGGTGTACCAGTCAGTAGTTCACCATGTCTTTTAAGTGACAGCAGTTTTCTGTCTGAAATGTCTTTAAAAGAAAGTGTTTGCATGAAGCCTTCTGTAGTCAAAAGAAGATTCTCTTTTACTTGCACGTGTGAGCCAAAGAGCTCAGATCCACTAAAGAATAAGCAATACTCTATGTAGCTGAATAAACAGTGCAATTTCTCCAATTAGTAGAAAAGCAACCAGGAAACTGAGATATAGGGTATTGCTAAATAAAATAATAGTTTTAAGAAAAAAATATTTAAAACTAAACCTACTAAGTTGCCCATGGAATGCACCATGTTAACATAAAAGATCAATGGTGACTTTCTCCTTTCTCTCCATCACTTAGATAAAGAATGTGGCTAAGAAAGTGCTAAGAAGGTGCTAAGAAAATGTATCAAACTGCAGGGAAATGTCTTTTTTTTTTTTTTTTTTTAAAGTGATTCAGCATCAGCAGAAGATGAAACTTCTGATTAACTAGATCATCATCATAGTTTGAGCAGACATTAATGGAGCTCTTTGAGACACTGTCATATGTCAGACACATAGACCCCATTTTCATGCAGAGCGAGGATAAATCCAGATATCACACCATGTCAAAAAGTGTAAGATGAAGTAGTTCTCAGTTTTTCTTCTTCAAATGAGAGAGTCAATAGAGGGAGATGGATATGAAAATACATTGGACTGCAAACTAAAAATGGAATCCCCATTCCACATGGGGATGGTTACAAGTAGAGTCCCCCTTTCTTCTGTCTAGAGATCACCTTACTTTCACATTGTCCTGTATCCATTTCTCATATGTAAAGCAGGACATAAGAGTTGCTTTTAATTTCAGTTGAAGACAAATCCTTATTCCTGTGAAATGGAAACGCTGTGTCTCTATGGTCTGTTGTTCCAGTTCAGTAGAATATTTCATCTATAAATATTGATAAAATGAGGGATGTGTTTCTGAAGAGCAGGCAGGTTACTTAGATTGCCTTCTACTGTTCAGCTGAGTAAAGTCTAGGTAACACTACATATGTAGAAATACTAAGCCATTAGCCTAGTTTCAAGAGGCAGATTAGAGCAGATGACTTCCAGAGGTCCTTTGCAACCTCACTTGTTCTGATTAGTAACTTCTAGGGACAAAATAATAAATAGCATAAGTATTGGTTTACAGTGAAGTGCAACAGTTTACTATCAATAACCAACATTTTTTTTTCTTTTTCCCCCCCTCTCTATTTCAGGCTGAACTCTAGTAAATTTTTAATGAATTTTTAGCTTAGAGTTCATTAACTAAATTATTCAGATTATGACATATTTAGGCTTCTAGCACATCCCAGAAATCACTGCTCTTCATAAATCATCTCTACAGAGTAGCTGAAAATTATCTTTCTAGAAGCATAAAGCATTTTCCTGCAGCTATTGTAACTGCACAAGTCTGGCTGCTGCATCTGAAAGAAACACTTTCTCTCTTGTGATTGCAGAACTGGGATGTTACCTGCTTTTCTGGTTCATTTGTTGGAAAAGTCGTGGTATAATTGCTTCTCATCCTTTCTATCCCCTATACTCAAGATTTCAGACTTAAATAATCTTAAATATTTAGTTTGGGCTTATTTTGACAGCTGTTGAGTGCTGTCCTCTGCAAGACACAGGCTGCTTACCATTCCAACCATCCCATGGCTTCCATGGAGCATATTTGGCTGATTGAAAGGTTCAAGGCTAGAATAATAACAGATTTTTTAATTTAAACCAGATATCACTATGTGAAGCTTATGAAACATTTATTCAGAGTGTAGACTACATTTTTTATCGTTTAAACCACCTGTTAGAACATGGTGATTATATCTTTAAATTGTCAGTTTGTTAAAAGTTATGAACACGATGAAATTTTTAGACTCGGGCAGTACTGTAATTTAAAGTAAGAGAGAATTAAGTTTTTATCAGAATTTCTGCCTGGCTACTGTTACTATAATACCCATTAGGGGCAGGGTATGCAGAACACTGCAGCCTATCCCTCATTCCAGAACTACAGACAAAAATGTAATTGATCAAAATAACAGTGACAATCTGTTTTTCCCAAAGTCTTGCAGGGCTTATAGCATTGTGGGATCTCACAGAGAAAATGAGCTATGTGACAAAGGGGCTTGGTCTGTGCACAGGAAGGTCATGCTGAATAACACCTCTTTCATCTGCTGTGTGGTAATACATGCATCATCTTCATATTGGAGAGAAATAGGAGTTGGGGAATTTTTAAGTTGAAAGACAGCCTTAGATATTCCAAGCACTGTTTTCTCCTTTTACATGATTAACATTATTGCAGTGTTAAGGATGTCAGGACGGTATGGGCTGGATTTTCCTTTCTCCTGGCAGTGCAGTTAACTTAGGGACAAGGGTAGGGTGCCCCAGCTGTGCAGGTCTGGGGAGTGCCCACAGAGGTACAAGACCCTTGCTGTTAAGACAAGAAACCAATTGTTTGTCTGTGAAAAGGCTGGGGGTAGAAAAACATTATGAATGTGAAAGCTGGAAGTGCAGATGTGTTGTAAACAGAACTCTAACGTAAACCAACACCAGAGGTTCATTCCTGTGGCCTAAGATCCAGAGGAAGGGCAGATCTATATCATCTGAGATGTGGAATGTATGCAGGAGACCAGGATGCATATCCCAGTCTGAAATTTTGCCATGGAGGTATTGCTGAGTGCCTTGTAGGATGAAGAAGAGAGAGGGAGGAAAACTGAAGGAGAATTGGTGTTCAAAGGGGACATGACAGGTCTTGTGGACTTTAGTCAGTTGTTTACAGGCACAAAGTTTTGGAGGTACATTTCCCTGGCATATAATTCCAAAGGCTTCTTTCATAGAATAATATAATTCCAGTGGCTGCTTTCATAGAATCACAGAATGGCTTGAGCTGGAAGGGACTTGTAGAGGTCAATTAATCTATGCCCTCTCCCACCCCTCCAATGAGCAAGGAAATCTTTGACTAGATCAGGTTGCTCAAGCCCCCATGTTTTGCTGTTAGGCAGCTTCTGAAGGAAGAAGTTGGTATGTGAATAATCACACAAAGTGGGGAAATTCATGTGCACAGAAGTACCCCACCTAAGTATGTTTCATAACCTCCTCAAAATGGTGAACTGTGAAACTAAGCAGCCTCCCACGCACTGTGGACATCGAGGGCTGCAAAAATTATTCCCTTAACTCTTCCAGCACTGATAACCTGAAAAAACCCACTGAGTTACTATTTCCATCAGGATGTAAAAACTTTAAGGAGGCCTCCAAATAATACAGGAATGGGATTACGCTGATAACCCAGTGTATATCCTGTGAGAAAGAAGATAGTAGAAAGTTGAAGGTTTATCCCTTTTAGGATGCCGCCATGGCCTCTCCTTGCGTGTCCATCATCATCATTTGAGCAGGAGGAACTAAAGAAGGAGGGCTTCCAGACTCTGAGAGGGGCAGAACACAAAAAGGGAGGAATCTATTCCCTCCCATTTCCTGCCATACTCTGTAAAGATCAGGAAAGCCAGCAGCTCTGGCTCTTTTTCTTTCCTCTTGCTGCTGGCTGTACCACTGCTCCCCTGCACTTCACCACCTGCTCTCCCTGTGCTTGTCAGAGCCCATATCCATTGGGTTGTGTATTTATATATTTGTATATATTTGTATTCTTTGTTACTTCATCCGTTATCTTGTTACTGTTCCCCTGTGTTAGTAAATGTGTATCCAATTGTTTTCAGTTTCTAACTTAAAGTCTCTGGTCTTTATTCCCCTTTGTCTTCTCATTGTGTGCGTGGGGGGAGAACAGAGAGGAATTCTGTCCTTAGGTTTGTGGTCCACCCAAACTGCTAAGATGTGACATCCATATACTTGTTTATGTTCCTTAAGCTTAACTTGGTTGGGCTCTTTCCTCTCGTCTAGATGATTATCATTGGAGGCAGAAGGGTGATATTCAGCCCCCTCCACTCAACGGTTTATATACATGTATGAAAAGTGAAATATTAGTCTTTTGTGAGTTTAAAGGTGATGAGATTCAAGGCTGATCCTACTCCTTGGATGGCTGTGCAGTAATTGATTGGGTGTTCCAGCTTTTGAATTTAGTGGGTGCTTTTCTCATAGTGCTATCAAATGCTATCATGAAAATGACTGGAATCCTCTGGCAGGTGCCAATTTTGGGGTATTTCTACTGCACAACACAGCAAAAGGTGGACCACCCCAGAGGTGGATTTTTCAGCAGCAAGACAGATGCCATTGCTCTAATTGCAGGGATCCTATACTTACTAAGGTATAGATCTTTTTTTTTTTTTTTTTCTGGGTTTGATGCCTCAGCTGAATACCTCAACTGCAACTTACCAATAAGAAACACTGAAAGAAGTACCTGCTTAAAAATTCTGTAGGCCACAATGTTTTTTCTGATACATGTACACAAGGAATAAAATGCCCTGTGTTGATTTGGGAAGACCGAAGTGTCCTTTATCCAAGGTCTACCCTAACAGTCAGATGATGTTTCTCTTGATGTATCTCTGTTCAGGAGGTTTTTCTGTACAGCTGAGGAAAAATAGACTTGTGTCAAGAGAGGATTCACTGCACAGTATTGCTAGCAGAACTTGTGAGGCTGACACAAAATCAATCATGACAGCCACCAAGACATTTAAGTCACATGCTTTCCTTAGGTTTTGAAATTCAATATTGATGAATGTTGGATGTCTTGGAGTAAGACACTCCTTCAGCTTTCAGCTTTGCGTTGATAGTTTTTGTTTTGTTGGGGGTTTTTTTTGTTTTGGTATTTTTCTTTGAGCCATGGAGTTCACCTACAAGAGTGTTTTTCTTTATAGGGATTTTTTTTCATGTCCCACTGATTTGTGGGGGAGTGTGGATCAGCTGGAAGGCAGGAGGGCTCTGCAGAGGGACCTGGACAGCCTGGAGAGTTGGGCTGATTCCAAGGGGATGAGGTTCAACACGGCCAAGTGCCGGGTCCTGCACTTTGGCCACAACAACCCCATGGGGAGCTCCAGGCTGGGCACAGAGTGGCTGAGAGCAGCCAGGCAGAGAGGGACCTGGGAGTCTGGATTGACAGGAAGCTGAACAGGAGCCAGCAGTGTGCCCAGGTGGCCAAGAAGGCCAATGGCATCCTGGCCTGGATCAGGAACAGCGTGGCCAGCAGGTCCAGGGAAGTGATTCTGCCCCTGTACTCAGCCCTGGTGAGGCCACAGCTCGAGTCCTGTGTCCAGTTCTGGGCCCCTCAGTTCAGGAAGGAGATTGAGGTCCTGGAGCAGGTCCAAAGGAGGGCAACCAGGCTGGTGAAGGGATCCAGCACAAGTCCTGTGAGGAGAGGCTGAGGGAGCTGGGGGTGTTCAGCCTGGAGAAGAGGAGGCTCAGGGGAGACCTCATCGCTCTCTACAACTCCCTGAAAGGAGGCTGGAGCCAGGGGGGGGTTGGGCTCTTTTCCCAGGCAACTATCAGCAAGACAAGAGGGCATGGTCTCAAGTTGTGCCAGGGGAAGTTTAGGTTGGATATGGGAAAGAATTTCTTTACGGAGAGGGTGATCAGACATTGGAATGGGCTGCCCAGGGAAGTAGTGGATTCTCCATCCCTGGAGATATTTAAAAAGAGACTGGATGTGGCACTCAGTGTCAAGGGCTGGTAACTGCAGCGGGTAGTGGATTAAAGGTTGGACTTAATGATCTCTGAGGTCCCTTCCAACCTGGCCGATTCTGTGATTGTGTGATTTAAAAGCACAAATCCCATTTCCCAGTGAAAATCCTTACCTCCGTTACCAATACAGAATTCTATATATGAAAATATCAGTAGCTTGTATAAAGAGTAGAACTCAGAATTTTTTTCATGTGATTTCCCACTTAGCTAATATTAAGAAAAATCTATTATTGAAGTGCACTGAGCAAAATAATCCTCAAGTATATCTCTTCACAAACCATGAAAATAAAGATAAGTTTTTTGTCTTGGTGCCCTGTCATTTTATTGTTGGAAGATACAACTGCTGGATGAACTTGCATACTCTTCAGCTCACTGTAAATAAAATTCTACAGGCATTTTAATGTAAGATTTATACAGTGAAGTCTTGCCAGGAGATGAGAAGATATCAGAAGTATGTGTTTTTGAATTGTCACTCTGGGTAAACTGTGGGCTATTCATATACTTGTTTTGTAGGATTCTGTGTTCATTGCATCTCACTTTTTCATTTATTCTCCCTGTTTAAGGTATACCCATTTGTAAAGTAAAATCATGCAGCCCTGAAAGCATGGCTTAGATATAACAGTCAAACTGACTTATTTTCTTTTTCTGTATTATCTATAGTCAGACAAAACCACAGGCCTGTTGCTTCCCCTGACTTCCTTGTGCATCCCAAATCTTCTTAGATTAATCCCCCGGGAATTTGGTTGATCCAAACCCTTTAAGACTAATAGGTATGCAAATGTGTAACTGAATGAAGTCAGAGGGAGTTTCACAGATGTACCTGTTGTTCTGCAGTCCTTTTTTATTTAGGTTAATGGCACGAGAAGAAGCTGCTAGAAAGAAGCATCTGATCCCAGGGAGATCAGATTTTTATTTATTTTTATAGATAACAAATATTTTATGGAAAAAACAATGCCCTTGGAATTCACAGTGTTGTTTCCACAAAGAAAAATTGATACATAGGAGAAGGGACAGTATGGGATATCTGAGGTCTAATCTGAGGATTTGAAAAAGGAAAATACAACTGAGAGGCTATGAGGAAGTAGTTAAAGAATGTAGGGAAGCTATCTGAGCTCTTGTGAATGTTGTTTGCCTTTCTGAACCATCTGTGGGACATTCAGGAAGGACTCTGCAAAGAAACACTGGACAAGAATTAAGATGAGCTTGTGCCCTGTGCACAGAACCAAAAACTGCTCCAGGAAGCTTGGGATGTCTTTGAGAAGTAGTGTCTGTTCAAAGCAAAACTCTGCTGTGCTTTCTGATCAAGAGCTCCACAACCCTCAGTTCTACTGGAGAAGAGAATGAACCTACAATAAGTGACTCCATATGTTAACAGTTTAGATTTAGGTCTAAAAAATGAGGTATTTTCTAAACTTTGTAGGAATGAGGCAGTTAAGGAGGAAATTCTTTTGTTGTGAATCTATTGAAAATGTTGGCTGGCTGTGGCAGCTTCAGAAGTTTTAGTTAGGCATGGAATTAATATTTGGAGAAAGCAAAAAGTTTAGACAGACACCTTTCTGAGACAAAGTGAATGCCAGGTAAGAAGGCTTAAGTTTTCAAAGTATGTGTTTAAAAAATGGAAAGTAAAAATACATGATCCAATTACTAAAGAAATTTCATGCACTCAAGGAATACCACAGATTGACAGCTTTGAGTGAAATGAACACAGAAAGAAAGCAGAATGTCTGAAAGAGAACAAATGATGTGGAAGCAGTCTGATTTTTCTTGATAAGCTGTTAAAATGTCAGCAGAGTATTACATTAGCAAAATATGGGTTCTTAGAGTTGTCATGGTCCTACATCTACGTAGAAGTATTCTTGGTAATCAATGTAGCATTGCTAGGCATGAAAGAAAAAGAAAAGACAAGAATATATGAAAATATTTTTTTTAAGACTTATTGAGTAGATTTTATTTGGGATAACAGATGATTGGTATATTCCTAACCATTATATTTTCACCGAAAAAGTAAATTGATACATTACAATTTTTTTTTATTGTTTTAATCAAATTTGCCTGTTCTTTTTCCCAATTCTCTCATCACAGTGATCTCAAAGATTTGTGGACCTATGATTCTCTGTCTTCCTGACAGTTTTCCTCTCATAAAGCATTCTCCTCTAGATATACTAAAAGGAGATGAAGCAAAGGGTCACTTTGATATTAGGCTGATGTTCAGGAAGATGTCTCCATGTTATATAGTGGCTTTCCTTTGAATGGTTATGACCTCATAGCAATGTGACAAGCTGGGGATGGGCTCTTCTACTCCTACAGACTTCTACTGCAAACTCTTATAAAAGACCAGCTGAATATACCTTTGATGCCTTAATCTCATAATATTCCATTTCCTACTTTTTATTTCTTGCCTTATGTCCCTATTACTTCTAAAAACTGAAAACACAAAAGTTTCAGTGCCACTAGCTCATTCTGCAACTTTTTTGTAACATGTTACAAAAAGAGAAGAACTCTTAGTAGTATGCACAGATTTGGTATGTAAAACATCTATTTCACAGATGTTTTCAAAGTTTTTGAATCTGTGTCCTTTCTATAATTAACTCTTTCCAAGTGGATGCCCTCAACCCCCAAAAGAAAAAAAGAAAAAAGAGAGAGAGAAAAATAATAAAAACTAAAAAAAGAGTAAAAGAGTAACACCAGTATAGCTGCCATTCACTGCAAAAACAGAAGTTCCAAATTAAATCATATGCGAGAATGGCCTAAGCAGAGAGTCAAATCTCCCTTAGCTAGAGCATTATTTATAGAAAGTGGGACAGCTCTGTCAGGAGAAGCTCAGGTGCATTGTTTAAATTGCTCTACCAAGGAGGAATTCTGAGCTCCTAGCACAGCATTTTCACCTTTCCTCTGTTGGGCTCTAGTCCTTGGTTTATATGGCAGCCTCTGTCCTGCCAGTGAGTTGGTTATCTAGGCAAGGTTCCTGTTCTCAATAGGTCCCCTCTCAGGGCACTGTGACCTGAGGGCACCATTCAGCCAGACCTCATTTATAGCCCAAAAATTAAGGAACTCAGCTGAAATACAGAAATCCAGGTTCCAGCCACTGTGCTGCCTTGGAGCTTAATCTGTGGTGGTACTGTTTCTTCTGAGGGTTTTTCTTTGGCGTGGTTTGTTGTTTGGTTTTTTGTTTTCTTATTTGGATATCAATGTCTCATGCATAGTTTTTATTTCACCTTGAAGGTTTTGTACTATTTAATTTTTTTATAAAGAAAAATTGAATTGATGTCAAAACCGCAACCATCTATTCAAAGTCCCTTTGTATTGCTTTATACACCACAGGAATTCAAAATTCATATCCAACAGTTGTTTTTTTCCTTTTTTCCTTTTTTTTTCCTTTTTCATTCCTTCTGTCTCTCTTTCTCTCTCTCTTTCTCCCTCCCACTTCCTCTTCCCCTCTCACTCTCCTTCCTTCTTCCTCCTCTTTCTCCTTCTTTCTCTCTTGCATTTTTTTCTCTGCTCCCCTGCATAGACAAAAAAATTGAGATGTCACATCATTCTACTACAAGTCTGATTTGTGTATTGCAATAATTCTCATACCTAACAGCAGGTATGACAGAACCAATGAATCTGAAGTCCTTAATTCGCTAGTCAATCTTTTTAATTCATTTTTATCCACCGGCCTTCATCTCTGTAGCCCTTTCAATGAGTATGTTTAAGTTCAAGTTAGCTTCTTTCAAAGCCACTTTCTTTTATAAATTGACAGCTGCTTGCTTCCTCTTTGTAGTGAGATTGAAATCAGGCTTCATCTGCTTGGTATTGTGCCTGGTAGTTTCACCCAAAGTCTGGGGGTAGAAGAATCTCTCTGACAATGTGTTCCTTAAAGTTGCTTATGCTCTGTCATCTGCTAAAGTAGCTATGCATATACAATTTTTTGCATTTAACTTTGACAGCCAGAAAGGACACATGGCAATTCCTATGGATTATTGATTTTCATGCTTCATTTTGTTAAGAGCAGTAATTAAAAAATGCCCTGGACAACAGATAAACAAATCATATGCTGTTAGACTCCAGTCCTTCAAACTTGCAGCTGTGTGTTCAGTTTACTGTATTTTGGAAAAGCCTTTTGGTTTCACTGGGACTCTGAAGCAGAGAGTTGAGCAGATGTGTTTAGCCTTGATCTTTTTGAGACTTAAACTGATTTAAAAGGGAGCTGGGTAACCAAATCTTGATGCTAACACAAGTTTCTGGACATGTTCAGAGTTTTAAACCCCTGAGGCTATTCTCTGCTTTCCAGACTTTGCCCAGACTCGCCTGTCAAAAATGTTTTAAATGTGATTTAATGTAATTATTGTTTCCCCTTGACTGGGTGCTCCCTGTGTCAGTCTGACATTTACTTTGGGAGAGCTACAGTTTAACACCTGGAACTGCAGCCCATCAGTGAACTTGGACAAGTCAAGGGTCACAGCCTGATGTGCACACCACCATCAGTGGTCCTTTTCTTCATAAGAAAGTCCACGATGCTGCCCCCCAATTACTTGAAAGGACCAAAATTCTGTGTAATTATGTCACCATGTCTATATAAGTGAAAAATAAGTAAAAGTGGGAAATAATAACACGTTATTTACAGCAGACCTCCAGTGAAGCAGAACTTAATGAACCTGAATAACTTTTTAAATACTCAAGAGAAATATGCAATCAGGCCACAGACATTCAGGCTAAATGGTTTACAGCTTTTCAAATAAGTAGCTCACATGTCCATTCAGATTTGTGCATGTAAGGAGGGTCATTAAAACATGTAATTGCTTATCTGCACAAATTATTTATATGCATTTGAAGTGTTACACTACTTGAATCCTTGTATAAATAGGTGGTGATGGCTTTTTAAGGTGCATAAATTGCTCAGCTTTTACTGTCAGATCTTGCTGAGCATTCAAATTATATTGTTATAGCCTAACTTAGGCAAGCATTCTGTTTCTTGAACACCTCTCCCTTTTTCCATAGCAGAATGACCAGCAGAAGTACTGAATGTCACTGATCCATTAACTGTACTTTGACAATATTACTATCAACATCTTCTCTGAAGTTTAAAGTGAGGCTTTATGGAGTAACTCTGGGGAGGAAGGAGGGAGGTTACACTGTTAATTATTGGGATGTAGAAAGTATTCAGAGCAAACAACGCTTAAAAGAGATAAATTATTGTCACCACTTGCCTTTTCAGGATACAAACTTGAAAGATTTTTTGGGGGGCTTTGTCATCATCTTGGTAATGAAATTTTCCTGACGTTTTACCCAAGAGGTAGATGCACAGAAGTAACTTAGAATCCATTGGTCACCTAAATGTATAGAGACCACTTGCTTATTTTTTTGACTTAAGCTGAAAAAAGAGATGGGTCAGAAAATTAAAGAGAAGATGTGAAAAGAGACTAAAGAATATGGAAAGAATAGTAATGATTGGAAAACTTGTAATATAAATAGATAGTGTAGAATTTGTGTGTGTGTGATGGGGATGATGCAGGAGCACTTAATATCTGGAGTCATCCAAAACACATTTTATGGCCATGTTAACAGGAATTCTTTCAATTTAACGGCATGATTTTGCTAATGTCAAGAAAATGTTTCATCTAGTCAAAATAAAAAAATGCATCTTTTTTTTTCTCAAAATTTGCTTAGTAGTAATTCTAAGCAATGAAGTAGTCATCAATGAAAAGTAGGTCATAATCAGAAGATAATTTTACTTGGTGTTTCCTTTTCTTATATATTGTAGGGTTTTATTAGAAGTGTACACTTTCAAGAGGCTCTTTGAATGAACAGCAGCAGTTTGGAGTTGCGTGGCCTCTCCAGTCCTGTTGGGATGGTTATATAGGGTAAATATTATGTGAAAAATACTTGCAGAAGCCAGGTCCTGCTGAGAAAAATAGGTTGTTTGCTTTAATTTTAGGTATTGTACTGACAAAACTGAATTATCTTAAAAATCACCACAAATAATTTATCATGTTAGTTAGGTACTTTCTTCCTTGCCATGTCATCAGATCTAATAGTTCTTTGTTAATTTATGACAGAAATACTGTGGAATAAGGTAAATGTCAACTATAATGATGCTGTTTGTTATGATGAAAACACAGAGAGAAGGAAATTATGTTTAATGCATCAAAGAAAGAAATTTCAAATAGGTTATTTCAGCTACCTTGATTTAATATATCTTTTAGAGAAAGGAATGAAGGAAAGGCAAGGAATTCTTATTGAAAATAACAATGTGAAAACGTACTTCCTGAAGAATGGTTCAAGACTCTTAGATTTGGAAAAATATTTCTCTCATAAATGAGGGACGTATGAAGTCTTCTGGAGCTCTATAATGACCAATTAGTACCTTCTGGCATGGAGAAGTCTTTGACTCTTCACATGAAGTGTAGTGATTTGTACAGATCTCAAATTTAGCAGTCATCTTTCTCTGTCTGGGTCTTAATTTGGTTCAGTGAACTTGTTTCTTGGTAAAATCTGGCACCAATAATTGTATTGGACAGCAAATCTTGGGCAAGACGTGAGATTTATTTTCTACTAAGATTTATTATTTTAACAGACAGCACACAGAAACTGCACACACCATAGTTCAAAGCTTGTATTACAGCAACTTATCAAACGTTTCTGGGATCCTGATACTAAAAATGTGTGCAAGTTCACGGGTAAAATTAATTTTTCTCATGCTGCTGCCATTGCTCAAAAGAGACAAGATACTATTCAGATGGAGCCAGGAAAGAGAGTGGATAGTCTTGGCAGGGAGTTTCCTGCACTGCAAGTTGGGAAATCCAAATTCTGCTTTGGGTTTTATGTCATGATGTTGGGAGTATGCTTGACTTTGTTTTTCTTTTGTAACCAAAGTGTGCTATATTTGTGGTGAGGACTATTTTGCTATGCATTCCGTGCTGTCTGGAAGCCCCAGTATAATAAAATTAGAACTATGTAAAGATCCCATAGAAAAATGCAGATTTGCAGGTGCTGGATTATCTACAGTTTCAACCAGCAGTGCCTGCACTTTTTGTCTTTCACGAATGATTGTCATACTTTTGTTAAACCACCGAATTTAACAGGCTTCCTGCTAACCTTTTCAAATAGGTGAAAGAACCTAAAACACCAAGTTTTCCCCTGCTTGAAACATGGACTCACAGAGCAACAATAATTCTGTTTTCTGATACTAAGCTTTTGCTAACTCTTCTACTGCAGTAGTAAAGACTGTGCCGATTCTGGGCTTGTATGATATGAAGCCAACAGACAGCATGTGGCATTTCTGGTGCATTGATGACTTCTGACTGTCACAGTTGAAACTCCCTTCTCCCTTCTCAGCAGTGGTGAAGATGTAGAATGAGAGCAGTTAAAATGGTTTGCTCTTGGTTGACTCTCACTCCATATGCTATCCAGCCTAGTCCGAGTCCTTCAGCTGCATAACAGGAAAAGGCTACATGGAGAGCTGATCAGATCTGAACTGTGAATTCACCATGCTTTGCCACCACTCTGCTGTCTTTCATCAAAGCTTTTCTACAGATTCCTTTCCATCATAATGCATCAGGTTCTCAGAGCTACTTTTCCCACCTTCCTGGGAACTACTCCTCTGTGCACACCTCCCCCAGTGACTGGTGTATTTAGTTTCTTCACATAACATAAGTAGTCCTTGCTAGAGTGATATTATAGCCTGAAGCCATTGCTAGAATGAGCCAAAAGTCATTACTGATTATGTGGAGAGGAGCTCAGAGTGAGATGGGTGGATATCTGAAAGAGAACATACACATCTTTTATCAAATTTTAAGAGTGCTGTTTCTGAATTTATCATTCATACCCTAACCAAGCTCTTAGACCTGACCAAGCACTCACTGAAGTGACTCTTCCTCCTGCCAATAGAAGATCCATAGGTAGAAACTGCAGCATATGTAGAAGCATATCCTCTGCTTCTCTTGCCTCACCTACTGGCTTTCTCTACCATCTGTGACTTGTTTTTCACCAGGCATAATTGTGAGCTGACTTTGGCAGAGAGTAGCTTGCATATATTTCACCCTTCTATAATTCTTGAAGGAAAGGGTTAAAGTGAAGATGTCATGAAGAGCCATGATTGTAAATATGGCGATTAATAATTGGAGGAATATTAAAATGATGTGAAGTGACAGCAAGAGAGAGGAGTGAAACTGTATGTAGAGTGTTGAGGTACAGTAAGGCATCTTCAAGAGGAACCAAGCAAGTCCTGGGTAAGAAAACAATGCTGCAAAGTGGTGACTGAGAGGGAGTTTGAGAGAGATTCTCAGAGATAAAGGAGGGGAACTGGCTGGCTGCTTACAGGCACGGAGGAGGATTTGGCATTAAAAGAATTTGGCTTGATACTTAGTATTCTCTGGACAGATGAAGGAAGATCAGGGACTATTTATCATCATTTTGTTTTAACCTAGAAAAGATTGGGAAGATGTAGCCTATGTAGATGTCTCAGAGCAAGGGACTCTCTCCTGTGCCAATGCAATGACTTGACACTATTCTTCTTTCTGGTTTGGTTTTTTCAAGGCTTTTTTCTGTTCAGCTTGTGCCCAAGGCATTCCATTGATGTTAGGCACTGTGTTTTCTTTTGAGTAGCTTGAGACCACCTAAGCAAGGGAAGTAACAGGATGGCTCAGGCAACACAGATCTATAACATGAGTTGGAAGGGGGCAAAATAAATCTACCTCAGCAGCAGTGCCTGCTAATTTACTCTGATAACACTGGTTGCTCTAAGGTTTGACTTAACTTCACTACCCCTTCCTGAATTTTGTGTAGTGAGTTTAAGGAAAAGGCAAAAGTTCTCAACTTATCTCAAGAACAATGTATTTAAAACAAACAAACAAAAAACAAGCAACAGCAACAAAAAACAACCAAAAAAACCCCCAAACAACCAAGTCCTTGCTATGTCCTGAACAATTTTTTTTTATTATTATTATTTCTTCTGCCCAGTAGGTTGTCTGAATTATGACTTGGTATTTGTTCATTCTGATATGATATTGAAGGCCAGGACTGTCTGTCAGTCACAGTCTGAAATGCTGTAAATATTTAATGTTCTCTTTCTTTGTATAATGTCTAAAGGAAATTACTTCCTATCTATCTCCATATGTACAGACTCTCTCTTACAGATACTTATGCATCCATATGTTTGAGCCTATGGAGAAAAAAGAATGAAGGAAACTGGGAAAAAAATTATATAGTACTTTGTGTTTGAAAAAATGAACTTTATTTCAAGTTCAAAACTCAAACTATTCTATTAAAGAAAGGAAAAATGAACCAGAAAATTATCCAGAAGTGGTGACAGAGGCCCAACAAGGAATGTTTCATTTGAAGTGTGACAGGACAGGTGGAGTTAATGTCTAGTCCAATACTTAGAACTAAAATGGTCCTATTAACCCAGACCTCTTTCATAATACAGAGAGCAACCTTAAAGCTGGCAGTAAAGCTCAAGTTTTCATTTTACAGAATCAGAATTATGTTGGAAGGGACCTTAAAGATCATCTAGGTTCAACCCCTGCCCTAGGCAGGATCACCTCTTTCTAGACCACATTGTTCAAAACCCCATCCAACCTGGTCTTGAATACTTCCAGAAAGGGAGCATCCCCAGCTTCTCTGGGCATCCTGTTCCATTCTTTCACCACCCTGACACTAGAGAATTCCTTTCTAATGTCTAACCTAGACCTACCCCTGTCCAGTTTAAATCCATTAACCCTTGTCCTACCACTACATACCCTTCTAAAAATCCTTTCCCAGCTTTCCTGTAAGCCTTTTCAGGTACTGAAAGGTCACTATAAAGTCTCCCTGCAGCCTTTTCTTCTCCAGGCTGAATAACCCTAACTCTCTCAGCCTGTCTTCAAAGGAGAGGTGCTCCAGCCCTCTGACCATCTTCATGGCTCTCCTCTGGAGTCATTCCAACAGATCCATGTCTTTCCTGTGTTGGGGGCTCCAGAACTGGACACAGTACTCCCCATGGGGTCTCATGAGAGCAGAGCAGAGGGGAAGAATCACCTCCCTTGGTCTGATCACACTTCTTTTTGATGTAGCCCAGGATACAGTTGGCTTTTCCAGTTGACTTTCTTTGAGAGTCCAACCATCCAGCCAATTCATCCATCCATCAAATCCATAAGAGGAAAAAAAAAACAGCACATGGTTCTGTATAGTCATCAAAGAACTATGAAGATTCACAGGATTGCTGCTAATTTTCCCCTGTCAGGAGCATTCATTTAAAAAATGAGCCACAGAGACTCAAAGCAGAAAAAGAGCTTGAGGTGAAAGTGAAAGCAAATTATATTAAAAGTCCAGAAACAGAAAAAAATCTTAGCAACAGTAAGTAGAGCTTCCTCATCTTTCTCTAATGTTCAGATGGCATCAATAACAATTTGGGTGTGACTGTTACATATTTGTGATTGATGAGTCTCTCCTGTAATAGATGATCCATTGTTTTTAATCCCACCCATTAATGCAATAATACTGAACTCTCTTATGAAAGAGAGGGGAGTAAATTAAAGCCAAGTAAAAGAAGTGTTATTTTTCACAGCCTTGTGGCACTGCTGGAATTCACTGTTACACAAGGTCACAGAGCTTAATGCTTCTGGGTTGGCATTTTTTCCCTTTTTATTTATTTTATTTTTAGTATAACTCTGTGACTGTTAACAAGATTTGTAACTATGCAAGATAAGATGAAAAGGTTAATTAAATATCAAACTTTGAAACTGGAGGTGATGGCTTAGTAGGGTCAGGAAAGATTTCTCCTATCTTGCTTTCCCACTGTGCATAACACAGAACACTGGGATGGGATGCATACGGTTTTTTTCCTCTGAAGCAATAATTTACAGGCCTTCATGAAAAAAATGTATGAGCAAATGGATCAGTGAACTAACCTAAGGTGTAATCTGAATCAGCTCACGTAAACTTTTGTAAGTTTACAGAATCACAGAAAGTAAGGGGTTGGAAGGGACCTCAAAAGATCGAGACCAGTGCCCTGCCAGAGCAGGGTCACCTACAGGTGGTCACACAGGAACACATCCAGGTGGGTTTTGAATGTCTCCAGAGAAGGAGACTCCACAACCTGCCCAGGTTTAAGCAATACTCTTCAATTTAAATATTAAATTGTAATGTGGGAATGGTAAATACTTGCTATGTCATTTAGAACTATCGTTGTAAGACTCAGGTATGCTGTTTACCTCTCAGCACTGAAGTGAGTGAGATTGTTTTATCACTCTGTTAATTTCTTCAAATATCTGAAGGATAGCCTGGGACTTAGAATTAAACAAATTAAAAGTGCAAGTTTGCATGTCAGATCTGTTTCTATGGCCAACCAAATGGGAACTGAGCTGTCAAAATCAAGGCTTTAGATGAGTGAAAGGCATGTGAGACCTCTGTATTTAGAGAACTTTTCTCTGTAGATAAAGCTCAGGTCCCAAGCTGACTTAAGGTAGCAGAGTGTTGTGTGTGGATGTGAAGAAATAAATGTTAGGTGGACACTGTTGTTTGTGGGGTTTTTTTCCACCTCTGCTGCATCTGTTTTATAAAAACATCCTTTCTGTGCTGCTCCTCTTGGGGCTGCATTAATGTGCAAGGCTGTAGTAGCTGATCAGTGGAAACATGAAGTACATCAACCATTAAACACCTTTTAGTTAGACGACTAAAAAGCAAGCTACTCCCTGTTGTTAGAAACATTGGTTGGTCGATGGTGGAGCTGAAGGGATGTTGGCCTAAGTGAGGAAGTTTTTGGAATGAAATTGTAGTGAAGGAAGAGCAGCTTGGCTGAAAACTGCAGGACTTCAGTTTCCAGGGTGCCTGAGGCAGCAATCACTGAAGTCCTGAGAATGTTGCTCATGGCTTACTATAGGCTTGCATTTGCCCAGATCCTATGATTAGCTTTGTTGGTTTGTTTTGGTGTGTTTTGCTCTGTTTTGTATTTTTCTCTTTTGGTGGGGACTCTGGGGAGAGGGGAGACAAGATTTTTGGAGTATCACTAGCTCCTGTTCTGGAATTCTTTTTTTCCCTAATTTCAACTTTCTGCGAATGCTTAGCATATATTGAATAGAAGAGAGTCCTCCTTTTTTGGCATTTTCTCTGATACCTTGAACTAACCACATAGCATAAGGTTTTTCAGCCTATTGAAATAGACCATACTAGATTTCATTTTTAATAAATAAAAATTGAAGAGAATGAAAGTGAGGGAAGTGCAAATGATTTTATCTCTGTGGCTGATGCATATTAAGTCAATCATGTGTTTATTATTTAAAGTAAGTTCATTTGAATTTTCTTCAGTCTTGCTCCTCTCAAATTTTCAGGTAGTGTCCTTTATTACTGGAATTATAATCCAGAGCTATGCTCCAAAAGGAGTTTTTTTAGCTAGATGTTATTTGTGAGCTACAAACTCTTGGTTGTGCCTCCTGTCCTGTTAAGGCCTTGAGTGAAAATTTCCATTCTGTGTGGCTGATTCAGAGCACTGGATGCTTAAAAGAATTAGTAAGGATAGCTGGTTCCTAGATAAGACCTCAGAATTTCAGTATTATCTAAACTAATAATTAAAAGGTTATAATTTTCCTAAGGTTTCCATTGCATTTCCTATTCTGCCTACTGTGCATTGTACATTATTAAAGAGTACAGCTCTGACATACACCCAAAGAAGTGAATTAACATTTGTGAACTCTGTTCTTTTGTGGAGAAGCTATGACTCAAGCAGCTCCAAAAGCTTCTCAGATGAATCAAAATTTATGACTTGTAAAATTAATGCCCATTACTCTCAATGAAACTGTGCATAAATTGTCATTGATAAGAAAAAAAAAACAAAGACACCACCTTTTTCTTCTGTTTGCTTTTATCAGTAACAGATCTGTGACTTGCACTGAGGGTATGGACAAATGTAACATGAGTGACATAACTTATGAGTATACACTGCTCATCATCTTTTGTTCTCTTTATGTACCTTTTCTTTTGTCTCTTAAAGTTAATTTTAGTTGCCATTTTCCTCAGCTGTTAGAAGGGAGCCCCTTCTAGCCAGTGAAAATTGTGCTACCATTTTTAGTGAAGTACTCACTTGACAATGTGGACCTAAGTAGAAATTGCTGATTGGGTTGTTTTTTGGTTTTTTTTGGTGCGTGGCTTTTTTTTGTTTTGATTTTGTTTTTTGTGTTTTGTTGTTTGTGTTTGGTTTTGTTTTGTTTGTTTTTAATAAATTCAGCTTTCTCCTTAACACTGATTTAGTTTATATTTTCTTAAATATCTTAATTCTTCCCCTTGAACTAAATCCTTAAATTTTGTAGGCATACAAGTGTGCTTGCTAAGTAGTCCCATGGCTGAAAAAAGACATAAGCAACTCAGGAGAAATATGCAAGTCAGATATGTTCAACTTAATCTAAGTGCTATATGTATGGAGATACCTATCTTCTTCCTATCTTTCTGAAGAAAAAGGGTGATTAACCTCTGTTAATGCTTCTAAAAGTAATGCCAGGTCTTACCAGTGGTGTATGTGAGCTTAGGATATAACCAGTATGATGGAGCAATTCTTTGACTTCTGTGTCATGTCTCTAGAGGAACTAGAAAAATCAAATGCAGAAAAAAGTATAGTAAAACAAAAAGAGGGGGCTTAAACTAGTTTATGGGAACATATTACAGTCTCTGTGCAATTCTCTGTGTAATGTATATAACTACAGCACAAGAAGTCTGGGGATTAATTGGTTAATGAATTCATGGTACCTTGAGCATGGAAAGTGTGCTCTAATGTTTGCCCATAGAAATTTCTCCACTACCTAAAGAGGGAGGAAGAAAAAAGCCAATTCATTACTTTAAAAAACTGTGAGAATTCCATCAAGAACACAGATAATTAAAGTCATATTAATAGATTTTAGGTCTTCATTTTCCCCTTGAGGCCAGGTGTCCCTGATTTTTTATTCTTCTCTTTTCCGTTTTTTTTTTTTTTTTCCTTCTTTTTTCTTTTCCCCTTCAGGCAATGTCCCTGACTCAGTTGTCAAAGACCGAGAAGCAAAAGTGCCCATCTAGCTTTGAATTTGATACCTGCGGTGGAGTTGCAAGGTTAAAGAAACGGGGTGGGTTTTTTTGTTTTGGGGGTGTTTTGTTTTGTTTAAACTGAGTATAACACTTCCAAAAGATCTCCCCCTTCGCCTTTCCCTCCCCCTAATGTATTTTTAGGCTGAATGTACTCCTGTATGTCTCTTCCTTAGTCCCAGCTGAAGATTTCAAGGGAGATGAGAGCTCTATTTTGTTTCTCCCTTGTATTGCAGATAGGGGGAGGAGATGGTTATTAGAGAGAAGCGCTCTCTCTCGCTCTCTCTGTTTCTCCCTCTCTGGCTGATACCACTTATCTCTCTCTCTCCTTCTCCTAGGTGATCCATTTCTAGGCAACGTGCTGGCTGCTGCTGGAGCTGCCAGCTCTTCCTGCATCCCACCAGACAAGCAAGCTCCAAAAGCAACCTGCAGACCATCATCATCATCATCATCTCCTTGCTTCGGGCACTCCTCCTCTACCTCCTGCCCTGTCCAACCACTACCTTGGCGCCACAGAGACAGCAGCAGCACGCTGGGCTTGATTTGCAGATTATTTTTTTAATTTTTTTTTTTTTTTTCTTCCAGTTGTGGGAAGCATTTTTTTTTTTTTAACCGAAAGGGTGTGTGTGTGGGGCGGGGGGGGGGAGAAATCTCTGCATTACTATCTGCATTACCTTGAAGTTCACTTTGTTTTTTGGCCTCCGGGGGGGCTTTTCCTGCAGGGATCTGGCCGCTGGAAGTGGGATCGCCGCCTCTCCCCCTTGCCCGCTCCTCCTCCCTCCCTGAAGGCGAGCGATTTGCTGCCGGGGCTTCTCCGGCCAAGAGGGTTTTTTGTGTCTGTGTCTGCTTGTCTTTGCGCCTGTCCGTGTCTCTGTGTGTGTGTGTGTGTGTGCGTGGGGTGGGTTTGGAAGTTGCCGTACAGCAACCGGGACCCAACACCCGGCGGAAGGATGGGGATTGTCTGACCGGCGGAGGCGTCTGCTGCCCGCCGCGGATCCCCCCCCCCCCGGGCTGGATGGATTTCTTGCCGGCTTTCCCAGCAACTCTGGTGCTGCCCAGGAGCCCCCCGAAGTGACGCGGGGTTTGGCCGAGGGGAGAGAGGCGCTCGGAGCCCCGCAAGAGGCGCTCGGAGCCCCGCACCCGCTCCCAGCTCCGCCGCGGCCGTGCCTCAGCCACCGGGATTTACCCGCACCTCAAACTCTTGGGTTTCCTGCGCGGTGGCACCGTTTGCTGAAGAGATCTCTTGTTTGTTATACAAAGCCTTGGACCCTCCGAAGAGGATGGAAGTTTTCTCCCTCATCCTGGTCGTCTCCGTCTGTTGGACTCGAACCTGGAAAGCGGCGATTGCAGATTCAATCATTCATATCGGTAAGGGTAAGGGTAGGGGGGGGGGGGTGTGCTGCGTCTGCTGGTGCTGCTGGACACTTTTCCAGCTCTCATTTGCAACCTTCCCTCTCTCGGCAGGCTTCCCCCCTCTTTTAGCTCTTCCTCGCTTGCTTTTTGTTTGTTCCCCTCTTACAATTGCTTTCCACCGGGATCTTCGGCGCCCTCTTTCCCCCCCCCTCCCTACGGCACCGTGCAAAGGTTTCTTATCGCCGGGGTGCTTTTAGACCTTGAGGTTTAGAGAGCCTGATCACCGGGGGGAGGCGAAGGCGAGTGTGGAAGGCTCGGCTACTTGCCCAGTCCCTCCTCGCACCCCCTCAGCTCAAGCTCGCCTTCCTCCCTCCCCAGCTCGCCCTCGGGCGGCGGAGGCGGGGGGGGGGGGGTTCCCAGGCCTACCCGTATTCCTTCCCCCCCTCCCGATATCCAAGCAAACCCCCCCATTTCCAGTCTCCAAGCCTCATCCCGCTTTCCTCTCCCGTGGCGGAACAGGTGGTTTAGCAACGTGAGGGCTTTCCCTTCCCGCGGGTGGGATGGGGGGTGCTCTCTCATTGCCCTGCACCCATCTTCCGGGCCGCCATCCCACCGGGGGCCGAAGGTAGCGGCCTCCCCCCGCCCCTGGTGCCGTGGTTTGAGGGGGGGGGGGGGGGGTGCAGCTGGCAGCGTTGTCGGGCCCCCTCTCCCGGCAGCACCGGGGCAGCTCGGGTGATGCCCGTGCACGGCGCTGCCCGCACTTCCAACCGCGGAGAAGGAACCAGGCTTTCCCCATCACCCTTCCCTCCCCACCCCTCTCCTCTCCCTCCTTCCCCCCCTTTTCTTATCCGGAGCCATGCCCGGTCCGGCAGCCCTCCCTCTCTCCCCGGGAAGCGCCGAACCCCGGTGCCGAGCGGCGTTTTCCTTCGGGTCACCCCCCCCCCCTGAGCCGCCCGGAGATGCGGGGAAGGGAAAGGAAAGGAAAGGAAAAAGGAGGGAGCTTCCCCCGAGGCCGCTCGCCCATCTGCAGGCACCGCACGCAGGCGGAGGGGGAGGCTGGAAAAGCGAGGGCGGGATGGACTGGGCTGGACTGGGCTGGACTGGGCGGGCGTCCGGCTCCGCTTTGCCCCAGGGAAGGTGGATTTGGGGGCAAGGTCCCGCTTGGGGTTTGGAGAGGTCTTGCGGGGAGATGGGGCAAGCGCCGCTCTTTCCGGGGTTGGGTTTATAAAAAGATGTCTGCCGGTGCCTGCCGTGGGGCTCCCTGTGGGATTTCTGTGAGAGGAGAAGAGGGGAGAGCGTTTGGAAAGCCCGGCCGGCAAGAGCTTCCCTGGAGGGCAGCGATGCGCCAGCCCTTGGTGTAACACACACCCCATCCCTACCCCCCCAAAGAGCCCACCCCAACCCTAACCCTTTGGGGTCCGCAACTTTATAGGGGTCAGCCCTTTATAGCTGTGTGCGACTGGAACATCGAATATTGCACTGGGGGTAGTGCTTTATGCCCTCCTTTTAAAGGGAGAATGATTTTTTTTTCTCTCTTTTTTTTTCTTTATAAATTCTTCCCAGTTGTAGACTGTTCAGGTGACAGTAGGAGACAGTTCCATCTTACGGTTTCTTTCTTATTAGCTTCTAGGAAGCCGACCAAACCTTTGGATTTTGTGGGAAAATCTGGGTTGTGTAGGAGATGAGGAGTTTCTTTGCAGTCCCCTGTCTCCCATCCTCCTGGCTAAGGGAGCATTCCTGGGATGCACTAGCATTAAGGGAGAGGATAGCTTCTTTTTCTCTTCCTGCTAGTCACAATTTTGTTTCACTTGTTTGTATGTGATGAATGCAACACATCTTATCACTGAGGGCTGTTTTGGTTTTGTTTTGTTTGGGATTTGTTTGTTTGTTTGGGGTTTGTTTTTGTTTTTTTGTAATGTGGTTAGTAATAAGATGTATCAATACAGTAAATCCTCACTGAAAGCAAAAAGGTGTTGCTTCTCACACTGTTAATTTGACTGGGGAGATAATTAGTAGAGTTGACAAGGGGATTAGCTCTTTTTATAGACTGGTTTATGTTGCCATGAAAATGGCAAACTGATAATTGTCACACAGAGCTTTAAATCTACTCAAATGGATATATGGAAAATAAATGACCTGAAATTAGGACTATTTAAACACTAAAAGGGTGGTCAGCTAAATATTTCAACTTGTACAGCTCAGAAATGAAATTTGGCCCCTAGTAGCAGCACTGTATTTTGTGACCTGGATGTTCTCACCCCCTTTTGGTTTCTTCTACTTGTGCGGAGTAAACTTGTGTATAAAATATTTAGAAATAAATAATGAAAAGTAGTTATGTATGAGTTATGAAAGGCAGTAGCAGGGTACTCTGTGAACAAATTGATTAAGGAAGAATTCATAAAGCTGAAGAAGAAAACAAAATACTTAGTTCAGGGGAAAAGAAATATTACCAGAGGTAGTAGCGATGCCTTAGGCAAAGCACAAGATAAATGCATTATTTTTTTTTCCTTTGACAGTGTTAGGATATTCAAGTGGAAGATGTTTTCCCATGGATGGGAGGGGCAGATGGTCATAAGAAATAACACATTATTAATAACCTGTGCATACAGTTTCTCTGATAGCACTTACTGTTCAATATAATCTACTGTCTTGCTTGCCTAGGTATTATTTGATGTGTTTCCTGTAAAGGGATGTTTTCTGTATTGAATTTTGTTATCAGCCATCTCTTAGACAATGACAGAAAATGTTACAGTTTAGTGATTAGAGATTAATGACTTGGTGATGGGAGTGGGAGGGGTATGGTGGCTGGTATTTATCTGTGGTACACTTTTTCATATTTCTGTCTTTTGAATTGCCAGAGCTGCTGCTTTTGATGATAGAGCGGGTCTGTGTGTATGCAAATGCACACATTTAAAACTAAACATTTTCCCATATCATAGTTTAAACATTGGTAGGGCTGCTTAGAGTCTGTATGTTTCTGCTGCCCTGCTATTATAAATAGGAACTGGCAGCTCAGAAAGACTACATTAAGCACACTCTTGAAAATGTTGAAATGAATCGACTCCACTGTTATTTTCCTTATCCCTATATAAAAAAGAAAAGGGCAGGATTACCATGTCAAAACTGTGCAATCCTGTATTATGCTGCTTCTCTCAGCCCATGCATTGATTGAGTAATTTCATCAGCCCCACATTACTTGATTGCTTAGAAGTTTCCTAATGATCTGTATGCTGTAGGAAGAATCTGAAATTCGTGAGTGGAATGGCAATGATTTTGTGTTTTATGAGGCTATTCAAAAAGTCGCTCTGATTTATGTAGCTCGAAAGCTCCCAAGTCTTTGAGATTAGCCACGCTGCCTGGTATTTTCTTCATACATCAGTCGTCCCACTCTCCTCACTCCCCAAACAGGAGTTTAGAACAGTGCTTTAATTAAGAAGGGATTAGGTGGCATTCCTTGTCAACTGTACAATTTGCGTATGCTTTGTATCTTTTACGGCTGATGGTCTCCTGCTTTTATATTTTGTACTTTGTGCTCATTTTTTTCTCTTGACGTGCACATAGTAATACATCTGTATGTGCATATGCATTTCCTATTGTGCCTATAGAAACATATCTGCAAATATGTGTGCTCAGGTGCAGCAAAATCACCTAGAGCAACCGTCACATAGTGTGGTACAAGAGTTTTTGCTAAAAAAGCACACTAAAGTGCTTTTAAAGGCTAATTCATCATGGCAGTGTGCAGCAGTAGTTCAGGCACCCTGATTACTTCAAGTTGTTTTTTTATGTTTATCAGTGGCTTCAGTCAAATGCAGTCAGTTGCCTACTGCTGTTACCTTTTTTTATGTTCAATGACACATTCAAAAATATACATAATATATAGATTTATTTATTAGGTTTGCTTTTCCATGTATTCATACATAAGCTTTTAATATATGCTTTTTTATATATATATACACACACTCTGTTTTTTCCTGAGAAAATTAGATCTGCTCTTCCCTTATTCATCTCAGCTTTTAGACTTTGCAGGCCAGAGATGCTGCATTCCTTGTCTTAGACAAGTTCTCAGCATTTCTGGATCCTGAGTTTTGGTTCATGCTTTTAACTTTTTCTGTACCATGGATAGAAATATCAGGGCAATTCTATTGTGATGTCTGTTGCTTACTTCTCTTGATACTGGTAGTGCCCTTAAAATGTAGAATTTCTAAGAGAAAGGGTGTCTTCCAGCCTGGTGGCATGCATGTCCACGTTTCTTCTTGTAAGCTGGTACGTACAAGCAGCTTGGCTTGTGTTGTGTTGTGCATTGCTAATAGCAATTTAATTTGCTGTGTTATTGGTAAAGCCTCATTAGAAAGTGTGTCACTAACTGTTCATTACAGTGTTCTCACTTATATTTTGTAAAGCTCAGGACAAGCAAGCAAGACAGACTTATAAAAAACAAATTAATCTCTGTGTGGCTGTAGTGTCTCTTTTCCCTGCTTTAGAATGTGTCTAGGTTACATGCTTAATTTAAACATGCACCCAAATGAAGTCCTGGAATACAGAACACTGTAGTTTAGCAGCCAATAGGTTTTATGACTGTGTTCTACTTAAATGCCCAGCATGGGTGACACAGTCTGTGTTTCTCTGTGCACTGTTGCTTACGCTGTCTCCCAGGTGCTTAGATTTGTGACAGTAATTCAGTCTCTGTAATGTTTTAGTGCCCGTTTTTCTGCAGATAAAGAGGGATAATTTTCCATGCCATGGATTATGGCTTGCTGTCCTCCAAAGGCATGTTTGCCATTAGGTGTCACTGCTTTCTGGAGTGTTTCTTAGTAATCACCAGGGCCCGATCCAGAGTCTGTCGTAATCCAGGTGAGTGGTTTAGTTGACTTCAGAAGATTTTAAGCTGAACCTGTGGATTGCTGACTACAGCAGGCAGCTGCTTTTCATGTTCTTAAATAATTCTTAGTGTTATTTCAAGTTCTTTGTCCTTGATAAAGACAAAGAACCCAACCATCCGTTTTCAAGTGCTGTCCTAACAAATGCCAGACTTGGCAGTCAGGGCTGCTGCTGGGTGCTGTCAGATGACTACTTATGGAGTCTTTATTCTCACGATGCCATCTTTGAAAAAACACACTGGAGAAAAATCTTTTTAAGACTGTGACTACATAAACCTACCAACTAAGGTTCATTTAACTTAATGAACAAAGGCATTAAGTATGGTTCTCTTCCACTCCCTGGCCCTGTAAAGCAAGTGGTATTGGCAGAAGATGACTTTTGTAAGCCATTAGGTTACTCCCTAGATATAGACTTTAACTTACATCATTTTCTTCCATTTGATATATAGCTATCTATAATCTGCCATGACAGTCTGTTTTTTTCCTGAAATTTATTGGAGCCTTTTGCCTTTGGAGGTTTGTATTTTTACTCTTTGTCACTGCTACTCTATCGCTTGATGATTTTTTTTTTCAGCATACTGACAATGGTTTTAAAAATAGCTTGTGTGAAAGAATAGCTCTGTTTAGCTATGGGCTACTTACCTGAATTATATATGACAGTATAGTAAAACTCTCTTCATCTACACATTCTGCAAACAGTTTGTGTTTTACATCAAAAATCATTAGGCAAAGACTGTCTGTTGCTGCTTGGACTTAAGAGTGACCAATAACAAAAGGTGAATGTATTCATAAAATGTTCCAAGCAAATATGAGAAAATAATCAAACTCTGAGAACATGTTGTATAAGTACATCATGATATATGATAGCTTGGTATGTGCAGAATGTTGAGTTCATGTGATACACTGGTAGTGAGGCAAACTAGGATGCCTTTCTGCATCTGCAAACTCGGATATATTTTTTAATATTTTGTTTCATTCTGCTTTTTTCTTTCGTTGGATTTGAATTCCAGAAGGAATACCTTATTATTTAAACTGTTGAACTGGGAAGAAAACTTTGATTTCAGAGGCAGGCTTGGCATGTCTGTCAATTCCTGGAAGGCTCTGCACCTGTACTATCAGCATTACAGTCCAGTTCATGGTTGCTGCCCATCTCTGAGAGCCCCAGGTATAGTCATTTGTTTGTGCTATCTAGGAGTGTGAAGAGGTGAGTAAGACAGTCACAGACCAACAGGAAAGCAGAAAACAGTTTGCCAGCAGACTGACAGTGGTGGGGAACTGGGCTTGAAAGCTCATGTTTCTCTGGGGCAATTTGTACCCTAGACTGATGGTCAAGCAACTGGCTTCCTACTGGGCTTCTTGGAAACAGATGCAATTCCTTTCCTTCTGTGATGTTATTTTATCTTCTTGCACCATCCACTGTGTCCATTAACAAACAGGAGTTGACCTGTTCCTTGCAGTAGTTACCAAAATGATCTTTATGAAATGAGTAGTCACCAAATTGTCTTTTTTTAGAGTAATGTTGACCATGGCTATGTTGCTAGATAGACTTGAAGAAGATGCAATAGTGAGCTGGTACAATGTGATACTTGACACAGAAATGTGCTAAATAGATATTAAGTAACTGAAATGCTGTGCTAGTTAAATCATCCTGAACACCAGGTAAGGAAGGCATGGGCAAAACCTTCTGGGCACAGTTCTTAGCTGGCTGACACATTTGATGTGTCATGTGGAGAAGAGGAAGTGCTGTTGTCTCCCACTACAAAGCAGAAGTTAACTGTGTGTTCTTGATGTAGTAATTTAAAGACAGACACTTATCTGGAAGCACTTAAAAGAAAACTGGTAAAAAAAAATTTGTATTTCTTGACACATCTTTCTGTACATCAAACTTTTCCAATGAGCACCAACAGGACAATTTCCTCTGCTATAGTTCATTATAAGAGTCAGGCTTTGGTTTCTGGTTATTGTTGGTCCATGAGTTGTGCAAGATGATGGAGTGAGGGAAAAATTCCCTTATGCCTGCAAACACTATAATTAATAATGGTTTATGTGACTTGGAGAGTTATAACTGATCTGTATAGCAGGGAGGACACAGGCTGAAACTGAAGGTTAGTAGATGAAATGTACTAGTGTTTGGATGACAGTTATGAAACTTGGCAAGGGAACAGGCTTGAAATTGTGCAGTGCTGTAATTCTGTAAGGTTCAAAATTTATATCTGGGTTGCAGTGGTAATACACTTAATTCAGAGAAGGAGGTATTTTGTAGCCTGTATTGTACCACAGAGTGCACTTCAGCTGGAGAGTCTGGTTCCTGCTTTGGTCTGGGGTTACTGCACCAGCTCAAGGAAGGGATTTTCTGTGAGCTCTAAGTGTTGCATAAAAACCAAACCAGACCACATAAAAATTGACATTTATTTAATGAGAAAGGCTAGTATAGTAACTACAGCATTTCTGTGTAGCATTAAAGTTATAGTGGAAGAAGTGGTAGAGACGAATACTATAGTTTTAGTCAACTGTAAACTTAGAGATTTCTAAGTGCAAGGCTAGACTTAAAGTAGATTTCCGTTGCATACATTAGGTCTGGAAAGATGGGTGAGCAGGGTGGAAAAAAAAAAAAGATGAAAGGGAAAAAAATTTCCTGAAAGTTATGCTGGGTTTATCTGAAGAGCTGTGCTCAAGAGGAAATTGAAAAAGAAAATGAGTGAAAATGCAAGGAGGGAAGGAAAATAAGATATCAAAGGCGAAAGCCTCCAGTGCTCTCTGTTTCTTTCTTTGAGAGCTGTGTAATGTTCCTGTAAGTGCTGTGCTAAATGGAAAAATTCTGAACTAGACGGGGAAAATGTGAAGATACAGAATTTAAATGAAGAATTATATATGTGTTTAATCTATTAGATAACGCTCTGTGCTGAGATGCTAATTATTCCTAATTGTTATATTTGTTTTACCCATGAATAAAATATCACATATCTAATAAAATATGCAGTGAAAATAACTGTAAAATGCCTCTTGGAGTCTTTCATGCAGATTTTAGAGGATTTAATTTCTCATTTCTTCATTGCTTTTTAAATCATTAACTTTCCATAATCAGTTGGATTGCTAAGGCCAATAGCCAGTGAACCTAACAATAACTGCTTGTTTTGCAGAACACTTTTTTGTTAATCCAACCATATCTTTCTCAGAGGCTTAGGTAGAGTTGGTGATTTCATTGTAAGAATTCACTTGTGATAAATCAAAATCAAACAGCACTGCTGTGATGCTGTGGAAAGAAGCTCCAGATGAGAGCTCCAGAGAGAGCAGAGGGTGGTATGGCAGCAGACCTGAATGTCAGGCCTGGGTTTTCTATGCCATATTTTAATGTATACAGCTATAGAAAGGGTTGTGTTAAATGGAGAGCTGAAAATGTGCAGTGGGCAGGATTCCCTGCCTCAGGACTCTGACTCAAAACCTGTGTTCAGGACCCAGACCTGATGACAGACTGTAACTGGAGATGGTTTTAAAGCACCTAGGAGCTCAAGTCTGACTGAGTGCCAGTGGGCTCCTGAGCCATTGAGATCTTTTGAAAATGTCACTTGTCTTTCTCAGGTGGCAAGAGGCTGTTGCAGAGTTACCTCACTGACTACAACCAGTATTAAAAGTTGTCTGACAGTATACCACGGGCTGAAAGCACACAGCAAGGATATATCCAAACCAGATAGTATTAAACAAGAATATTTGTTGTTTGTTGTATACCCTTTCCCTTCTTACAATCTTTATAGTGTTCAGCTTAAAACTTTTGAGAACGTTTTTGACCAATTTCATGGACTGGAGAGTGCTGAAGGGAAAAAGAGAGTAGAAAAGATCCCATTCACTGGCAGTGCACGTTACTGATTGTGTGTTACATAGCAAGTGAAAGGTGATAGATATTATCATCTGTCTTAAAATACAGATACTTCTACCTTTCACAATTTTTACTCATTTCTTTCTCCTGTTCCAAGTTCATAGCAAGCAGTTGTGGTGGCCACTAGGTTCTATCCTCTCAAATATATGGTTTTTTTCCTGTCCAGGAGGAATAAAGTTAAGCATACCAAAACACAAATCTTGGTTATTTAGACAGATAAAGCTGCTTTTTCTCTCTCTGTATTTCCACTTAATCGAGATAAATATACCTCCAAAAGGTGATTGTCATGATTAACACTAGTCTTTCTTCAGCTCTCCCCTTTATGAATATATAGACTCAAGGAGAATTTCACTAATCACTAATGTATTTGCTAGAAATATATTTTTAAATGTACTACTGAGGTACTACTTAAACTTCCAGCTCCACGTTGCAGTTTAAGAACAAGCAATGGGTTGTGTATTGATGCATGTATACTCAATGTATAAACCCACACTTTTTTAGTAACCAGAGGGATTCTTCTTTTTTGGAAACATTTGTATTTTTCTTTAATTTGAGATGTCAGTTTCCACCTTAACAACACAGAGATCTGGGAGGCTTTTTCCATACAGGCAGGAAGTCTTAATGTGAATACAAACTGTGAAATGGTATCCTGCTGTGCTAGAATCTGTGGAGATACGGAACAAAAAGTTGGCTGTCAGATTTGAGGATGAACAGAGGGCTTGGATCTCTCTGCTACTCAGACAATTTGTACCCCAGGACACAAAGTTGCAAATCTTTTGGCATCTTTTGAGAGACATTCATTCATTCCTGTATGAAGGACTCAAGGCACATAGCTGTCTGTCTACAGGGAAGAAGTGACAGGACAGACACACGTGGCTGATGTCACTGCTGCCTGGTTTGGGGCACTCGGTGACAAAAGTTACAGTGCTGGGAGGTGAGGAAGTTGATGGGAAATATGTGCCAGCAGTGCATGTATAATCATTACCTACAATGCTTTATTGCCAATAACATGAGTTAAATTGGCAAAATAAAAACAGTCATTATCTCATCAGCTACTGATGTATTACTTTCTGTCTTTACATAGCACAGGAACTAACACATAGTTATGGATGTGTGTGCTCTGTCTCTCCAGGCTGGACAAATATTACATAGTACAGTTTTGGAAAATTTTAGGTAAAAAGAAAATACCCCATTTTGGGGAAAGATATTGCACAATGCCCTCCTTGATTTCAAAGAGGTATTTAAATATAATCCGTGGTTCTGAAAGCATCTGCAGCCTTGTTAGCTAGCTTTGCAGAGTTTCTGGAATGTTGCTGAAGTATTATTGAAACAATCTAGAGAAATGCTTTTCCAGCTCCTTGGAGTAGGTCTCCTGTTATGGAATTAATTGAATCTGGGGGGGACACATGAGAAATACATGTCTACTTGAAAAAGTTTTCTCATTTTCCCAGTGTTGCAAAGAGGGTAGGGACTATGGCAAATAAAATGTCTGAGGGGAATGGGCAGGAGAAAAGCATGTATATAAGGTACATGCTAGAGAGGGAATGCTCAGCAGTGCTTGGTCTCACCATCGTGGGGAGTGATGTCTTGGACTGATGCTGTATCTAGCTGCAAGGAGAGGAGAAGTTTGCAGGTAAATGAAAGCAAATGACATGAGTCAGCAGGAAACAGTGTTCCCAAGGGTTTCTCTGAGAGGCTCTGGGAGCAGGAGTGATGGGAAGATTCCTGTCATGCCTTCTATGCCAGAGTTTTGGAAGGGAGTGGAGGGCTGTGGTTAGTGGGAGTGGGAGTTGGATGGGTGGTGAAGGGGTGCTGGGAACTTTTGGAGGGGGTAGCGTGAGTGATGGGCCAGGCTATTTTTGTAAGAGCACAGGATGCTTCTAGGGAATAGCAGGTGATGTTACATGGGCTAAAGACTGGGCTTTAAACATTTAGGATAGGCTGTATAGAGGAAGTACATATGTATGTATATGAGGAAGGTTGGGAAATCCTAAGGAGTGAGGCACTGGAATGGCCAAAATATTGCTGAAAAAGATAAGAATATAATGGAAACAATGCTTTGAGAGCAACAGACCTAGAAGATAATGTTAAGTTTTAAAGAAACTAAATTATAGATTATAAAATGGGATTGTTTCTCTCTGTACAGACTCTATAGTTTTACTCTATAAAGCATTTGATTTGTGTAGTAGATATAATTTTTTTTTTTTTTTTTTTTCTGCAGCAGATAACTGTACCTGGTGTCTTTGCAGAGAAGTCAGGTCTGTTCTCCCTTTGTATTGCTAAGTACCATTGTACACAGATACAAACAATAAGTACTGGAGTGTTGTCTTTCACCCCTCTGCTCCCAGGATAACTCCAAGATTGTTGTATCTTCCTGTGATTTAACCTTATTCCTCTGATTCAATATTCTTTCTTTGCTTATTCTGTGCAGCAGTTTATTACTAGTCTGTACCTTGCCTCCCTGTAAGCTTCTGTGGCTGGGAAGTGGGAGGAATGCACACAGCCACAACTTCTGCTCCATTGACTTTTGACCTAATTTGGGGAGGAAGGAAAGGGAAAATAATGCAGCATGCTTCTGGATTCAAAGCCTGCTCTTGAATATCTGCACAGCTTGTGTTAAAAGTTAGATTGCTCTCCAGTGAAGCTCCAGACTGGGGAGAGGATCTGCTTTCACACTTAGATTCTCATTTGGACTGTTGAGGCCAAAATCTGGTTATCCGTTAACATCAGCCTTGTCCAGCCCTCCATTCAAAGCAGCAATAAAAAAGCAACTGACTTGTATTTTCTCTAAATGAGACACACTAAGAGTTGGTGATAATAGTTTTTTTCAATATTTTTTCTCTTTGAGACTGATGATCTCTAGTAACAAGGCTGAAAGATGTATGGAAGGAGGGAAGGTAGATAATGCTAGATTTTGGAAACTGATATTATTGAAAATCATCTGCACAATTTCAGAGTTAAAAGGGGAAAAAAAAAGCTGTTTGTTATAGTACTGTGGCTTTTTTTTTTTTTTTTTTTTAGTATTTTTTTACATAGGATGCATTTTTTCTCCCATTTTCGTAGGGCTGCCAAATGTCCCTGAGGCTAGAATTAATTGGGTCTTTGTGTTGTGTCAAGTAAGGAGTACTACTGCTTTCAGAAAATACTAGGTTTACAGATTCCCATCCAGAAGATGAAAGGGAGAGAGGCTAACTGTATATAAACAAAGTCCTTACATCCTTGCTTGGAGTAACAAACAGAATACTGAAATTGTCAGTGCTTTGGAAGCTGTTAGTCATCCATGTAAAATCCATCCTTTCTTCTGCCAAATTCCTCCTGTAGGACAAGTGTGTGCTCTTACCTCCAGGCATCCACAATGAATGATCAAGTATATGCAACTTAAGACTAACCAGAGTTTGGTTTTTGAGGGAGGTTCAGGTGTAAGTGCCACAGAGAGGGATTTTGTTGTTAGCATTGCTTTAGCAGTACAACAGAGCAATTGTGGTTTGTTTTACAAATTCCCCCTGACCATTTTGGGTTCTGAGGTATTTTATAATTTTTAATACTGCTGTTTCCAAGGCCACTTCTCCTAATTTTAAGAAGTCAGTGGACAGCAGCAGATGTAGATGTGAGATTTGAAATGACTTTTATGGAGGGGTTTGAGGAGTATGTCTTGGAGCTGTTGCATTAAAATTCCAAAGTGTTAACTTAAATGTAATAATGCTTTGACAAAGTGCTACTACCATCTGCTAGTAAGGATTAGTACTATTTAAAAATCTCCATAATTCCCAGAAAGAGCAGAGGAGTCATGGCGTGAAGAGAAGTCTAACTCTAAATTAGTATTTTAATTCAAGGAGTTGCAAACTCTTTGTGGGGACCACTGCCTACTAGAGATTTTTGTGTCACACTCTCAACTCACATAAAGGAGTAAATATTTGTGGTTATGACTACAGTGATGCCCGTTTCTAAGTTTCCAGCTTAGCCCCCAGTTTTGCAGCAGAATCCTTTCTATTTGCAACTGCTTCCCATTCACACATCCTAGCAGCAATTTAGTGGTAACTACAAATACAGTTTGTATGGCAAAAATAACAAGGGACTGTGCTCACCAGGGGTATTTAGAAAACTTCATTGATGAGCCTTTCCATATCATTTAGCTGTCATGGACTGAGAAATATTTCTTTGCTTAGTGTTCCCGTGGGGTTTTGAACACCACCTTGAACTTGGCCCTTCGTGCATGTGGAAATCTGTTTACACTTAGAGGTTAATCTGCTAGAAGTGTTCTCAGTAGCAAAATACCTCCATCCCCATATTTCTCTCAACTGAACATGCAGAAATAATTCATTGTCTAGTAAAAAGAGGGTCAGACCAGTTTTGAACCTATTCCAAAAGCTAGTGTAACTTACTGCTCTCTGTTAGGGAATGTTTTCTGTGACAGTATTAAGGCTGCTTTACTCATATTAACACAAAGAGCACAATATTTAATGAAGGGAGCAAACAGATCTAGTAGTTACAGACTACTTGTACCTGTTTATCACCTAGTTTAGGAAGCATTTTGGAGATCCATATTAAATGTTGCGTTCTATAAAATTTCCAGTTGACAAGAAAAGTGCAAATGTGGACGCCCAGATGTATTTTTGGTGTCTTTCTCTTCCCTCTCCTAAAAAAGGATTTCCTCAGTTTGATTTATTCAGAATTTCAAAGACTATAAATAACGCTCTCAACTAGGTCTGTGGAGAAGTGGATGGTATCTTTCATATCTCTTGAGTCGAAACAATTTTTGTCAATATTACTTGCTGGGGTGAAGAGTCTCTGTAAATACAGTTGCTCGTACAATGGCTATGTGGTCCATGTAGCTAAGAGATACTAAGACCAATTCTCTCCTGGACACTCTCCTAGTTCTACCTTTTTTTCTTCTTGAAGAGGGGATGAGAAAGTTGGGACTAGCCTGAAGAGTAGAAGAGTCTGGGAAAACCCTATAGTGGCCTTTTACTACCTGAAGGATGCCTGAAGGAATTTTTATAAGGGCTGGTAGTGATAGGACAAGGGGCAATGTCTTTGAACTGTCAGAGGGTGGATTTAAGTTAAACATTAGTAAGAAATTCCTCATTGTGAGGGTGGTGAGACACTGGAACAGGTTGCCCAGGGAGGTTGTGGATGCTCCATTTCGAAGTGTTCAAGGCCAGGTTGGATGAGACTTTGAGCAAACTGGTTAAGTGGAAAGTGTCCCTGCCATAGCAGGGGGTTTAGAGCTAGATGATCTTGAAGGTCCCTTCCAACACAAAGCATTGTATGATTCTAGGATTATTTTGCCCTGCTGGAAGTACAACTGGAACTGATTACTTATTTAAAGAATCTGGTCCCTTTCACTCATTAATTTAGGTGCAAAAATCTTCACCTTTCCCACAGGGCCCCTCGGGAGCTCACACTGCTTTCCTTGTTTTTCATGGAGATGGGCTGATCACCCATAAAGTTTCTTGCTTGAGATGAGTCCCTGTAGAGCCAGGGTAAACAATAGATTTCTTGTCTTTCTTTTGCTTAATCCAAGCAGCTGTGTTGCCTCATACTGTCACTGAGAGGTACTTGGGTTTGGCTGATAGGAGAAAGGGAGTACAGAGAGCCACCTGCTAGTGTGTTAGCAAATGTCTACCTGAGGCAGAGGGTGGAGGCACTTTGTACTGTGGTAATAAGGTCTTATCTTTAGGGTTTTCTTGTCATGCTCATATTTTTTTGCTCAAACAGGCTTCTGTGCCCTTTCGTATCTGGTGTATACGGAGAGGAAAGAACAGATGGGTTTGCCACATGTTTACAATGAATAATACACTGATAAAATAGAATTGGCTGGTCCACAGTCATTAGTCAGTAAACCTGCCCCTTAGAGGGATCTCTGTTTATCATGACTGGGTGCTGAGTAATCTCTACCTGGTCTTCCACAAGGTGACCCTACAGGAGAAGAAAGTCAGACATATTCCCACATCGTTTTACTTGCTTGTCTCCTCAGACTTAAGTGTTTGTCTTCTCTTTTGAAAGCTGTTTTAGAACTGACAGATTCAAACCACATATGAGCAGGAATTGAACTTTTTATTAAGAGGAAGCTTATGACAGGGCTGGGGAGGGCAATTTCCATTTTATGAATACGTTATTTTTTGGAAGGATTCACAGCTATTTCTAGCAGCTGCCTTTTAATGATCTCTCTCATTCCCTTGACAAAAGGGACCTTGATAAAGTACGGGATGGATTTCACCAGAAGCAAGGGAAGGAAGCACTTATTTTAGTAGCACTGAAGAGTCAGGGGCAGGAAAGGGAGAAGGTGGTTTAATTGAAGATCATCATGGAATTCCTGCCTCCAGTATAAAAATGATGGAATGCTGTACAGTGCATATGTTCATTATCTGTTTCTTACTTTGGAATCATGGAGTCTAAACATTTTTAAAACTGTGAGGAAAGGTGCTTCATGATTGATTAAAAAACCCCAAAACTTTAGAAGTGGTCAGAAATACAGTCTCTATGGGGAATCCTCCTCAGTGCCTACTTGTATTTATAGGTAAGCTAGTGTGTTAAAAAAAAAGCATTGTAGAGCAGCCTGGGTGGAAGTGAGTAATCTCAGGGTCCTAAATGAGACAAACTTGACAGTGAGTTATCCCAGGAATATCCCATTGTAATTTGCTGAGGAGCCACACATTGTAGCTAAGCCAGGTCATATCTGTCTGGCAAGCTGCATGCAGTACAGAGAAGGTGTAATTTTCCCTCCCTTCCTTACCTTCTCACCAAATAAACTTGGACATGCTCCTGGCTGCCTTGACCTTTCTGCTTTGTGTACTACCACCTAACTTTTTCTTTTCCAAGGGGCTTTATTTATTTCATCCCATCCCAAGTTTACCCTATCATCCTACCACAGAAGCCATTGCCAGGGGAGACCTAAGGCTTTAACCTGCATGCTGGCAGCTTCTTGGGCTTTTGAAATGCCAAGGTGTGTAGCCAAGTAAGTGGAGAGTTTTCTGGCACTTGGCAGGTACTGACAGCAAGCAGTTGTCTCTGTCTGTCACCTTGTCTTAGGCCAGTCTCTGCTGAATTTGATACCTGCAGTGACATTTGTCATTGCAATACCTATATTGCAAACAATACCCTTGGCTTTCTGGAGATCCAGACCCTTAAGATAATGAGGCTGTATGTTTGTTGATTAGCATATAAATATTATGTTGGGATCTAGCATAATAATAAGAAGGAAAATGAAGTTTCTGCGGCTATAGATTTTCAGGCAACAGCTGCTACTGAAATTCTTAGTCAAATAGCAAGAGACATGTACTGTGTGTTCCCCGGTGCTATTCATCTAACAGCATCTCTTAACAGGCCCTGTTTTACTTGCTGTCTTTGTGTATGTAGTCAAAAACAGTCCATGGTGAAGTTTCCATGATCTTGCTGTCTTGTTTTTTCTTGTCAGCTTCATTTACTCGGTCCCATGCCTCAGGACAATGCTCTTGTTTTCATATTACCAGAAAGGCAAACTTCAATAATAGTATTACCCTGAAACTGTGTGGGAAATGTTTCTACTTCTATTACCTCTTACTTTTCACCATCTGTGCTGACAGTTTATATTTATTAGCACAACATAATTTTTGGAGCCAAAATACTTATTAAAATCCTCTTTAAATTGCTTGTTTATTGGTCTGTTCCCTGTTACATAGCACTTTTGGGTTCTTGCTGGTCTCATTTCCATAGTATACTACAATGCCTTTAAATAGCACTGGTTTGGATCCTAAGGGTAACTTGCTTGGTTGTAGCACCAAACTTTTTATTAGTCTTCTGTCAGTATTCAATCTGTATTCAACTGCTTTTATGCACAATTAAAAGTGAAGATCAGCTAGAGAAATGCAGGTTTTTTCTAACCAATAATAATTATTTGTGCAGCCAAAAAGCGTATGCAGTGGCACAACAGTTGACTTTGCATGCATTTATTTTTGTGTCATGCAAAACAATGTTTTTGCTTTCAGCTGCTGACCACTGAGGCTGCTGACTGAATACAGCCTTGAAATATTCTCAGACTTTCTAAGTTTTTTCCTGTTCTGTAAAGATCGGAAAGAACTTGTCATCCTCTCATCTTGCCTGCTGGGCAACCCAGATCACAGTGTGCATCTGAATGTGTTGCTGGACTCAGATGGAATTTTATTTCTGTATTATTTCTTTTTTTTTTTATGTAATAGCTCTACTGGAATGGTCATCAGGATAGAGGCTGATGGCCATGCTCCTTTTTCTCCTTCTGACTGGAGTGTGACAATGGGCTAACAGCATTTCTGAAGCAGTCACTGTTTGCCCCTTTTAAAGCAGAGCATTTTATTCATAGCTTGCATTATTTTCATAATCCCAAGGGTTGTGGTTGTGTGGCCACTAACACAGTCTTATAGACATGGGTGTGTCTGGATAGTATCATTTTTAGGACATATGTTGGGAAAAAAAGAAAATATTTTCCCTATCACATGTTAGAAAAAAGCTGCCTTAGCCATTTAAAAGGAAATAAAATGGGCTCTTTTTACAAAGGATTATTTTAAAGTAAACATTGTGTCCTCTGTTGTGCAAGATTTAGAGAAATAACTTGTCAACTGTTAGGCTTGAAACCTCTTCTCTGCCTTCTCATACCCTGTCTTGCATGATGTCTGAAGTCTGTATGAATCATTCCATTGGCTTTATTGGACTTCTTTGGATCACGTCTAAGTTTATCTGATTCCTTCTTGTCCTTTTATCCTTCTCTTCTCCCTCCTATCAAGAATTTCCTTGCCTTTTTAAATTCAAAGTCATTAGTAGCTGCCAATACTCCTAAGCAGCCTCTCAGTAATGCGGGTGTGTGACTGAGGGAGACTGATTAGGGAAATCTTCACGTTTCCTGATTTAAACATAGATGGAAATCCCACTGGCACATTATTCCTGTTATCATTATAATTATTTGTATTGATTTAACTGTTTTTGTCTCAAGATGCAAAAACTTTATTCAGAAGCTAGTTAATTTTCAGTGAGCTTAATGCCTTCCTGAAGCATCAATCACTGTCAGCTCCTAAAGACAGTACAAGGTGGACCACTGGTCTGCACTGATGTCTGTCCAGGGCAAGCCCTGTGTATCTCCCACTTATAAGACTAAAATTTGTGAATGGTGGATTGGAATCTTTTATGACCTTGAGGAATACATACAGTGATTGAAGTATATGAAATTTCCATCCTGAGAAAGGCCAGGAGGATGGTGGCCTCTTCTCCCACATAAACAACAGCAAGACTAGAGGAAAGAGCCTGAAGTTGCACCAGGGGAGGTTTAGACTAAATAATAGGAAGAATTTCTTTTGTAAGAGGGTATTCAGTCACTGGAATGAGCTGCCCAGGGAGGTGGTGGTGTCACCATCCCTGGAGGTATTCAGAAAACATGTATGTGTGACACTTCAGGACAAGCTCTAGTGGGCATGGGGTTTTTTTTCTGGGCTGACGGTTGGACTCGGTGATCTTCGAGGTCTTTTCCAACCATGGTGCAGAAAAAATAAAAATTAGCAGATTTTTGCTCACTTGAGAGCTATAAATAGGACAAGCAACTTCACCTCAGAGGAACTTAAAACCCCAGAGAAGCCCCTCAGAATTCTCTGGTGACCTGGAACCCAGTATTCTGACAGAACCCTCCCCAGAGCCAGGGTGGATGGCATCCAGATCCATTTAGAGTGGCTTGTTGGTCCTTTGAGAAGCTTCTCGAAGATGTTAATTGTCAGGCAGGAACAAAGAGAAAAGTATCCAGGATATTGGTGAGTCTTCCAAGAACATCAGATGTTGAAGAAACAGTTGAGCAGTTTTTCTCCTCCTGATGGGTACAGGGAGGCCAAATGTAGATCTTGAAGGTTTTTTCCAACCGTGGAGGTTCTGTGATTCTAAAAAAAATGAAAATTAAGCCCTCAGGGCTCCTGATGAGATGTATTTGCATAGGCTGGATTGTACCACGTTCAGCTGTTGTCTTGACTTGTTGAACCCATTTTCCATGTGGATAGTTATATCCCCTTACTGAATATCTTCTGTCTTATTTGCTAAGTTTGCACACTACAGGTAGAGCTGTGTCACATGCCATGTTGCATCTGCATGGCCAATCACAGTGACACCATTTCAGCCAAGAGCTTTGAAGCTTACAACTATTAGTTGTAAAAATGTATTTTTGGCATCAGTGACTAGAACAAGCTATTCTGATTCAGGAATGCAAAGTTTTGATGCAAACAATGATATGCTTCCAAGATGATTGTTTGTGATGGAGCAGGACTCCTTGCTCAGTTATGCTGGAAAGTGCTAATGGGGGTTGCTACTGTTATGGGTAGAAACTGGGGCTTTAGGGGCAAGTTTCAAATATATATGTATTATGTATATATGTACATATGAAAGCAGTCAAGCTCTGGTTTGTGTAAAGGTAGGTATGACTTCAAAATTACACTGTAAATGCACTTCCACAGTTATCTGAAACTATGTGTTTCTTTTATACAAACTTTTGTCTGCTGTTGCAGGCAAACTTGTATTATGTGAAGGAATTGTTCTACTTTGCATGTGTTGCGGTATTTTCAAATAGAATCTGGAATATACAGGTTGTAAACCTAAACATTGTAAATGTTTTCCTGAATTTGTTGTGGTTTTGATGTTACACAGCACTCCTGCATTGTAAATCTACCAAAGAGTGGGCTAGTTAAAATTTTGTCATGTATTCCCATATATTCCACGTTACATACATCAGCTGACTTTCAGAGTAACATGTGATACATAAGTAGGCCATAAAAGCTGTCTGTAGGGTCATTGCTTATTCTATAGGTATATGAACACCAAAAGGAAGACGAGGGAAGATGTGGGCCCCCTCAGAAAGGAAACAGGTGAACTAGTTACAAGTGATATGGAAAAGGCTGAGGTTATCAGTGACTTTACCTCAGTCTTCACTGGAAAGGGCTCCAGCCACACTCCTGAAGTCAGTCACAAGGGCTGGAAGGAAAAACTGCCAATTGAAATAGTGGAAGAGGTTGCCCAGAGAGGTGGTGGAAGCCCCATCCCTGGAAGTTTTTAAGGCCAGGCTGGACAGGGCTCTGAGCAACCTGATCTGGTGGGAGGTGTCCCTGCCCATGGCAGGGGGTTGGAACTGGGTGATCTTGAAGGTCCCTTCCAACCCTGAAAATCCTATGATTTTATGATTCTATCAGCAAGTTTGCTGATGGCACAAAACTGGGAGGAGTGGCTGACACCCCAGAAGGCTGTGCTGCCATTCCGAGGGACCCAAGCAGACTGGAGAGTTGGGCAGGGTGAAATTTAATGTATTACAACAAGGGCGAGTGTAAAGCCCTACATCTGGGAAAGAACAACCCCAGGAACCAGTACAGGTTGGGGACTGAGCTGTTGGAGAGCAGCACAGGTGAAAGGGACCTGCGGGTGCTGGTGGATGGCAGGATGCCCATGAGCCAGCAATGTGTCCTTGTGGCCAAGAAGGCCAATGGCACCTGGGGTGCATTAGAAGGGGGTGGTCAGTATGTCAGGAGAGGTTCTCCTGCCCCTCTGCTCTGCCCTGGTGAGGCCACATCTGGAATATTGTGACCAGTTCTGGGTCCCTCAGTTCCAGAAAGACAGGGAACTGCTTGAGAGAGTCCAGCACAGAGCCACCAAGATGATGAAGGGAGTGGAACATCTCCCTGATGAGGAAAGGCTGAGGGAGCTGGGGCTCTGCAGCTTGGAGAAGAGGAGAATGAGGGGTGACCTCATTAATGTTTATAAAGGGGTGAGTGCGAGGAGGATGGAGCCAAGCTTTTCTCAGAGGTGACTAACAATAGGACAAGGGGGCAATGGTTATAAACTGGAGCACAGGTGGTTCTGAATAAATATTGGGAAGAATTTTTTCACTGCGAGGGTGACAGAGCACTGGCACAGGCTGCCCAGGGAGGTTGTGGAGTCTCCTTCCCTGGAGAAATTCAAATCCCACCTGGACACGTTCCTGTGTGACCTCCTGTAGGTGACCCTGCTCTGGCAGGGGGTTGGACTTGGGGATCTTTTGAGGTCCCTTCCAAGCCCTGACTTGCTGTGACTCTGTACACTGAAATCCATGGGGTTTGCAGTATTGTATACATAAAATATTTGAAGGGATTAAGTTTGAATAAGCTTTCAAAAGTTTATGTACCTCAGCTTATTTTAAAGTAGTTCAGTGTCAACATCAGGAAATCTCATTAAATAATGACTATTTTAATGGTATTTCATGTGAAGCCAAGCAGTGTAAAAATAGGATTTTGTTGTTGTTACCCAGCAAGTGTAAGTCTTGAATGTTAGGCTTGAATTCAGATTTTAGGAAGATTTGGATTGCTTATTATGCTGACTGGATTAGTCAAATCCTTTTTTGAAATACTCATAAGACGAAACGTCAGCATTCAATGTAGACCTTTAGCTTTAGCAATATTTTCTGAGCAAACAAGGTCAGATTAGTAGTGCACTTTGGAAGCAAGAATAATGCTGTGGTTAAAGTACTTGACTTGCATTTGGGAGATGCCTGGTTGTTTTGTTTTTTTTTAATTTCCACAAATTCTTGGGTGATGTTGGACAAGTCATTCTTCTTGTTGTATTGTGTGACTAACAGTGAATAGCCCTGGCTCTGTCACTATCTTCAGAATACTATCTTGCATTTATTAGGTTTTATAAGGAAACATGGAAAACTTGGGGCATCCTGTACATATAAGCAAGATCCAGAGTTTCAAAACAAACAAACAAAAGTCCCTGCCTTGAGCTTTTCCATGTCACTTTGAGGCACACTCAGAATGTTCTGTTCCCTCTGAGTGACATGATCTGTAATATGTAACTAATGTGGCATTGCCAGATCTTGACAAGGTGATGACAGCATATATATAAAATGTTTTAGTATGGCAGTGGGAATACTTCCTAAACTGTTCATACACATACTCACAGAGTCACATGCAACTGTATGCTTTTACTATTTTGTTCCCCTAACAAAATATTCAGCAAGATTATTTACTTGTGCCATTACTGAAAATGGAATTTATCTTCTATTTCAGCAACTGATTGAAAATACTTACTTGAAGAATTTCCCCTTCTGCGATTGAAGGTTTGGTACAGAGCCATGGCTGACCCACATATTAATGCCAAAAGTGAGGGGAGATGTATGGAAAATAAGGAATACCATACCTTATTCTTTTTATTGAGAACTAACTAATTACATTGGTGGGCACTGGTTATTTTTATAGCTTAATGAAAACATTGTTGTATGGTGATATTATTATTTTATAATATAATATATAATATTACTATAGTGTGGGGTGTAAAAGTGATGCCTCAACCCAGACTTGAGGACCTTAGCTATACGGGTATGTGCTATCCAAGTTGATAAGGTTAAGGCTGTTATTGTAGAGGGTATTACTTGCTAATATTGTTTATTTTTCGTGCATACCAAGTCTTTTTCCTCCTGTGTCAATATGCATGTGTAGTTCATCTTCTATGGGTGGTTCTGTATATGTCTGTATAATCCTACAGTGTTTTCTGATAGATGAAGGAATGAATTTGTCTTCTGATTTTCCTTTTCATCATTCATCATTTGTAACTTTGCAGAGTAATAATTAAGGCAAGGGAAGAAATGTAGTGTGTTGATTGCTCTTTAAATCCATAGCTGCCTATTAAAAGGGATGCTCAGTTATGAGCACTGTTTTATCAGTTAAACATAGTGTTTATTTTTGGAGGGTTGTCTGTGTATGTAATAGTAGCAGAGAGGTGGTAGCATTAGCAGGAACTTTGGCCTTATACATGTAAATACTGTTATTTTTGTAGTACCCTACTGGCTTTGGGTACTTTTGCTGATATTCTCAAAATGAACCTAAGCAATATCCAGCTCGTGGGGAAGCAAGTAGTTTGGTTTCTGGACCAGAGCACTTCTCAGAACTTCCTAGAAGACTTTGTGTCATCTTTGCCCATGGACTTTGCTCAAAATGAAAAAAATAAGATTAGTTTTTGCTATTTGAAAGGGTAGGAGAAATCCATTGCCTGAACCCTGAAGAGGAAGCAAATGAGTATCCTTGATGAAATTAGCTTATATATTTGAACATTTTAAGCCATTTTGCAATTGTACTGTGAGCTATTAGATTAGCTGGTCAGAATTGTGCTGGAGGATGATAAATTTTAGCCATTAGCACGTTAGCAATGTGAAAAAGAGAAAGAAACACACTTCTATTAACAGGGCTGATGGGCCAGTCAAAGTAGCTGAAAACTCATTAGGTGATACATTTCCATCAACATGTATGTCTGTAGCAATTGAAAAACACTTAAGGAGTTGGAAACTTCAGATTATGATTCAGGCACTTGCCTTCAGTAAGACATTTGTTTTTGTGCTAGCTGTTGTGCTTGCAAACATTTCTTAAAGTGCTACAGAGAACTACTCTGAGGCTGCCTAATCCACATCCTATTGTGCAGCTGTTTGCAAAATGCAAAGGAGTTTAAGGTTACAAAGAGTGAAAAGACAAATACAATTTGCTGAATTGTTTGCTTGTTTTGTGTGTTTTACCATATGAGATGGATGTGGAGAAAACCTGATGAATTAATGGACAGATGATACATTTATTCAATCTGGACTTGCAAAATAAGGATATACTTGCATTCTAGTACTTGTTTGCAGCAGTCTTTGCTGTCTGTGACAGCTTCTGGGCTTCACAGCATCTGATGTGGACTCCATGACCTCTTGACTTCCAGCTGCTGGCTTGAGCAGCTTTTGCCTGAAATAATTTGAGTTTTTTTGATTTCTAGTGGGAAATTAATTTATTTTCTCTCTCTGGCAAGTGATAACCTTCAAAAAACTTCATCATAAACAAAGAAAAGCCATATGGTATCTAGTTTCCTCTCCCTCATATGTACAGCCCTCTGTAAAATAGCACATTCTTTTTCATCACAGGTGCCAGGTCACTGCTGCCTTTTCACTATGTTTTAATGTTTTCCAGGATGAGTTGTTGGCTACTGGAGTGATTGGTAGCTGACTACAGAGGAAGCAGCTTATCTCAATGTGTTCTTGGACAAAACAAAGTCTTCAATTTCTTCAGAATAATTTCTTGGCTCAGTTAGTTTCTCTGAGGGTAACAGCTTTGAGGTAACTTGCTAGAAAATCAGTGGTATCTTGGACTTTTTGAAAATCAAGTTAAACTCACCATGCATATTTCATAAATGCTTCTGTAAAGAAACAGCTTTGGTGTCCACAGCAAGTGCCAAGTTACAAAGTAGGGTTTTTTTATGTATATTTACAAAGTCTCTGAATAGCAACCAGATTTGCCACAGAACAGATAGAGTGATCTAGGAGAACAGTTCCAGTATTTTAGGATGATTACACCTGGCTCAGCTGCTTAGCAGAGTTCTGTCAGTCTCCAAGTGCCTGAGAGATGAATCTGGGTTCCCTATAATCTTATTTGCAGTTGCTCCTGTTAGCTGTTGGCCTTTATGTAAGAAGTTGTGGAGGTATCACTGCCACATAGGGAAGAAATATGTGCTGAATTAATTTAGATGATCAACTAGCCCAGTCCCTCACTTTAGCAGAGGCAATACAGCTCTAATAAAATGAAGTGGCAAGGAGCTAATTGAAGTATAAATAATATATTATTAACTTCATTGTTAAAAAGTAACAATGACTTTAATGATATTTACTAATCCAAAAGGTACAAGGGAATGCACAGAAAAAAGGAAAGGACTATACTTGCATTACCCAGTGGTGATGAACGTTCTTGGTTAGGTAGATCCTTTTCCACTGGTGTTTTATTGACTGAGCTGGTGTTGATCGAGTGGCCTGGGAACTAAGTTTAGTTTGTAGTGAGGAGACTGGAGCTCATTCTTTGCCATAATTCCTGACCTTTGAAAAGATTATTCAAGCTATATATTTCACAATACTCATGGAAAAGAATCTGTATGCGAGATATTTCCCTGTGGTTAAAATACCATTAAACTGTAAGAAACACTCATTACTTACATAAAGATCATTTGGGTTAATTAAAAGAGAATGAGTATATACTTTCAGTTGTCAAAAGTTTGGGGGTTTTATTTCTGTTGTGCTGTAGTTCTAATTGCAAGTATAAGTTTTACTCCTTGCAGTCTTTAAAAAAAAATATAATATGCTTCCATCCTGGGGGAAACCAAAAATCTTTAATCCACTTCCTCAAGCCTCTCCTAATGGTGTTCTGTCTTGTTACTGATGTTCCTACACTAGTGCTGCTAAGTTAAACAACAAAAGTTACTGCAGCATAGGAAATATGCACATTATCCTTTATTCGACTTTAGACACCAAGTTTTACCAGAGTGTCTTTAAAAGCTGTGAATTGTCTCTTCCTGAACAGTCCCTTTCTGTATAATTTTCATCAGTTTAAGAAATACGATCTCTTTGGTCCCTCAACTTAATGTCTGCCTGTATTGATTTTGGAACAGACTGAGGCATGCTTAGCTAGGCAGAACAGTTTTCAGAGAACTTCAAAGATTTTCAGTTTGCTGGCATGCAAATTGCTTTTAATGTGATTATAACAAAACCAAATTAAATAACTTTTTTTATAAGTGAGTATATTTTGTAAAAAAAAAGCTTTGTGTGCTTCATGTTACTTTTGTCTTTAAGCTGCAGACTCTAGGTGCATTGCAGGCATCAGGAGTGACAAACTGGTTGAAAAGAAAGCAAACATTCTGCTGAATTAAACAGGAAATTAAATCTGCTATGTATAAAAAGCATAAAGTATATGATGACAATGGATTTTTTATTCAGCAAGGCTGTGTTTTGCTTTGTTTCTGTACAGTGCAGTTTGTTTCCAGGTGAGAAATACTCCCCACCTGAGAGGATGAGAGGAGGAAAAGTAGCACGTTGCTGTTTTATCTTTTTGTGCCGTATTTGCTGACATACAGTAAAAACAAAATAATCCCAGCAAGCTAAAACTCCTGGCAGGGGAAAGTGCTAGGTGTGGGGAAATGGCATGGAAGAAGACAGAAAACTTTAAATTGCTTTTCAGAATTTATCAGAAGAACTTCTCACATGTCTGAAGTGAATAAACCACAGGCTATGAATTTCAGTAAGCAGCTGATGTAAATGAAGTTTCAGAGGCACAGAGACAGTAACGTTTGCAATTGTCATACTGGAAGCTTACCCCACAGACATGGCCACTTTCCAGAGCTGTGGGTGAAACTAGCTCTCTAGAGACTTGGAACTTAGAAAACGTGCTAAATCTCACCAGTGCTATCTAGTGTAAGAATGACAAGACTCCAAGTGACTCGTCACACCACCTTTAATGATTTGTGCCTTGGGTTCACGGATCACCTGGTGAAAGGGCCACGTCTCTCACACACATTCCCATTTTGTGTTTATAATAACCTCTAATCAGCAAGTAAGAAATTGCATATCAAGTTGTGACAAATTCCTGAGCCTTCAGGCTTGATGACTGCCCTCTCAGTGCTGCAGAAAGAAATAGGTGTTTCCAGCAACAGGAGCTGATCTTCCTGCTGGGGTAATGGGAACCCCTCCAGCACAGCCACCAGCAGCATCTCCCCAGCCTGAAGGGTTAGCAAAGCAGCCCTGTATTTATAGCTGGATTGTTGGCAGGCAGTGCAGGTCAGACCATGAGCCAGTGTTCTTTCTCTTGCAACTGGCAGTTTCTTATGGGATTCAGTGTTTCAGCTTGTCCTGTTCAGGGAGAGGAGCTTTCAGGGTGGCTGAATTTGGGCAGCATTCAAGGCCGAGGTGCACGCTTGAGCTTTGACAAGTTTCAGGGCTAGGGATGGATGCATGATCACACTTGCACAATTTTTCTTTGTTATTTTAATGTATTACATGTACTTCTCTGTATGAAAGCTAGAAGCAAGTGTGATTAAACCTTGTATACTTCACTAAGCATCCTGTTTCTTTATGCAGGGTTTTCCTGTCCCCACAAAGACCACGGTAAAGTGCTGCTTAAAATTCTCTGCATGAATGAAATGTTGGTGGAGGGCTGGTTACGTGTGATCAATTGATAGCTAAGGAAATCAAATGCTATTATAACATTTACTTGATGCTGCTTAAAACAAGGGTCTCTATAGATTAGGAAGATCAAAGCATGTAACTTTCCTGCATGCCATATTGATTTATATCAAACCCAAGTAATGCATATTGATTCATTTATGCAATTCAGTTGGCGTGTGACAGTCCCTCCAACAGCATCTCTAGGTTTGGCTGCATTTTCTTGTAATGATACTAAATGGCCCACAGTAAATCCATTTTAACAGATCTCCAAAGCCTGGCAGCGTGCTCCCGGGCTTGGCTATAGGGCAGTTTGTAAAACAACAGGGTAATGGTGTTTTACTATGTTATGTTTTGTCCTCGGAGCTGGAGAGAGACTATTAGTGTAAGCACATAGCTGCAGATGTTACCAGCATCAGAACCATAAGTATCAGGAATATTGAGAAGTGCTCATATAAATGTGCAGGTTTATTGTTTCTGTTGAATAGAAGTGGAATAGTCTATGTTTGAACTTGAAAATCAGGAGCCATATGTGCTTGTACAGAAATAAGTTAAATGTTATGAGAGTCAGAATCTTCTGCTTTCTGTTGGGTACTTATGTAGCATCTGCTTTTAAAAAATCATCCAGCTTTATTTTAGAGCTCTAAATTTTGTTTTAATTAGAAGAACTTGCATGCCATTGGACAATGAAATAGATACACTAAAGGTATTCATGAGAACCAGGCATCTTCTTTGGTTTCATCTCAACAAACCTTTTCACTTATAAAACTTACATGCACAGTATTGTGTTCTTTTCATCTAATGATGTGTTTATCTTCCCTATACCAAAATTCTCTCCTTCTGAATACCACACCTTTGACCTTTGTACTGTTGTTTTAAAGATAGATGCACACAACAGAAGTCTTAGCTTCTGTTCCCCTTTTCTATCGTTCTTGCTCATTCATACTTTAATGGAAACTAACTTCTTCTTCTTTTTACTTCCTCTTCTGTGATCATTAACTGTATGCTGCCCAGATTAAATCAATTTGCCCTTCTTGAATTTGTTTGACCCCCTTTGGGACAAACACTAACTGCCTGCCCTTTGTAAAACATCTCAGAGAACTGGTATCTCTCCCTTTGTTTCACTGACTTCTTCTACAGAATAATTTCTTAATGAGATCAGGGACTGGGTAATTTATAATCCTACAGCTCAGGAGGTTACAGTGTATTACATTAAAAGAATAAGTGCTAAACCACTGAGATCTGCTTAATGAAATAGATGATCTCATGAAGGAAGAAACTTTTCCAGCCATTTCAAGGAACATATTCATAACAGTGGTCGTGGGTTGGAACCTAGGGATAGGATGCAATCTAAACACCTTTTTTGAACTTAAAGGAGAAGACAAGCTTCTGGGGCTGAATGGAAACCAGGGAGGCTACCACCAGAGTTTATAACCCTTTACAGTTTTTCTGAGCCTTATTTCTCTCCTTTGTTACCTGTGAATGGTGCATATGCTAGCACTAAATCTGGAACCTCAGACCATCAGCAGCCATCAGGGAGGCTTTCCCTGGTTTTCCCTACAGTCTTGGAAAAGTCCTGGCATGCCACAACTCAACCTGAGCAGATGATGCAAAGGGGCATGTTACAAGGCCCCCATCACCTTGTCTGCCCTGTGGTTTCATTTCTGGGACGAGTGGTGATGATTTATTATCCAAGCATTTCAGCTCTCCTTTTTATGATGAAACTGAATGGTACAGATACTCTTTTTTTCTGAGATGCTTACTGGTTAAAAAACATTAGAGTCGCTACTTATCTAAACATATTTTTAGAAGCTTATATTTGCAACACAAGAATGAATAATTCAGGAAAGCCTGCAATGTATTTCCCATCAGTCTGTCTTGGTTTTGTTTTAAACTAGGGAAAATTTTAGCTTTCAGATATATTAATTGCAAGTAAGAAACATGATGGATCATACGTATGATAGAACCTTCCAGAAAGCTATAAAGAGGAGAAATACTACAAAGGTGGATTTTTCAAAGAAACAGATTTAGTGTGGTGGATTTTTTTAGTATAACATGTAAATATTTGTTTGAAATCAGACCTATTTCTGTCTTGACAGAGGTATTTTGAGTTGTATGTTGAGATAATTTTATGGATAATCAAAGCTGGTCTTTGAAAAAGCCTTTAAGCTTATCATCCATACAGCAAAACTTCTTCACTGTCTTGACTTTTGGACAGAAAAGAAAGGCAGTAATATGAGAAGGTATCTACAAATTAAGAAGAAAAGCAAGGAACCCAAGTCATATGTTACAGACTCCATGATAAGAAAGATTTGGGGTCTAGTGTAAGCAAGCACCTCTATTTAGAGAGATTTAAGAAGGAAAACAAGTGCACTGTATTTATCAGTTACAAAGCCTTTCTTCAGTAATAAGCTTAATCAATAGACATGTTCTGTCCTGTAAGATCTTACCTCTTCAGTGAAAACTGAGGTAATGACTATTGACATTTCCAGGGACTTCAAAAAGTGTGGCTGCCTTAAAAATGGTAGCATAATCTTAGATTTTGTTGTCATTTTGCCTCAAACAAATCTCTGGGCATGCAGCCTTTTTTAGTATTCTTAATACTAAAAGTTTTTGTGCTTCTGGGTGACTGTATGCCTTATGAAATACTCCAGCAGAAGTTACTGGGAAACAAAATTAGCATTTCTGTATCCTCACGCTTTATGACATCATATCCAGAATGGTTCTGGGGTTCTGAGTTAAGAGAGTGTGATGCTTTAAGCCTGTCCTAGTTAGGTGTTCTGTTTATTCTGTACATGCAACATTATCCTGCAGCAGTGGTTAGCTATTAAGAGTATTCGAGGAAATACTTTTAACTGATAAGTACAACCTGGAGTCACTGAAACTTAGGACATTTGAGAGTTTTCAGCTACTTATTAGGGTCTCCTCATGTTTTTCACATGCTTCTGGCAGATGTGGTGTGAGCTAAAGTTGCTAAACCGTGGAACCTAAACCACAGCTGAGTATGTACTTGGTCTGAAAAGACAGATACTGAGCTTTTCAGGTGTCAGCTCAGGTTGTAACCAGGTTCCTTAGAAGGAAGAACAAGGCTAGGTATGGCAGGTCTTCAGCAGCCAAAGTCTCTCTTATGCAGAGTTGGGGATGTTCAGGGATGCTCTTAGGCATTCAGAGCTCTCCTGCCTGCTCTCTTTCTGACCCAAATCATGAGGAAATACTACAGAAGATCAAAGGGCTTGCCCTTGCCTTGGATTTAGTTTAAGGTGTGGAATTACAGGAACATTTATGGTGCTGTCAGTAATGGAACTGGGCTTGTTCTGGTGTGCAATCAGGAGAGTTATATTCCCAGCACTAATAGTGCTTTATATATGCTCAGGCTTCAAGGGTCTAATTTCTAAAATCAGTAATTAAACTCTCCTTCAGTTATAATGTAGAGTGGGAAGAGAGCTAAAAGATATACATTTTCATATTAGATTCCAAATGCTGTTTGGGTGTTTCTGGTTTTTTTAATGTTCTTCTTTGTAATTTGCATATTACAAATAGGAATTAACATATTCTATAGGATAGAACTTAAGAAGATCTTTTTCTTTCTTGTCACCTGTCAAAGTCTCTGTGAGATGTTTAGCAGAAACAGGAGAATTTATAAATTTCAAAAATTAAAATTGAAATGTATAATTTCAAAAATTCACTTCTCATTTGAGGTAGATCTGGCTAGAAGTTAATCCACAAATGACATGTTTTTCTAAATTATGAAGCCATTGTATAGTGCATTCAGAGCAGCCCAGAAAATGGGATTTAACTCTTGTGTTTATATAGGGTATATCAGAGTATTTACTCTTGTGGTGTTATCTGGACTAACTATTGAATGCCATTAAACCAGTGAACTAGTTGTAAGCTCTGGAATTGTAGTAGTAATACTGTAGCACTTGGAGATTGGCCTTTACCAGGGATTATACTGTGCTACGACTAAACTGGTAAAGAACAAAGATAGCTTTGAATTCTAAAGCTTCTCCAGTGTGTTTACAAGATGAGACAACAGCTGGATGTAGGCAGTGACATCCTGACAGTGGGACTGGATTAGTCAGCATTTGTAGGCAGTCCCAGAAACACTGCTGCTGTTTAGAAGGGAGAGGAGTAGGTTTTTTTAATTAGCTGAGCATCAGTGAAGCCTCAGAATTCGAATTAGTTGCTAATATTGCTTGGATTATAAGTAACAAAGGGAAATGATGATTTGGAAAGATTACACCGTGCTGTCTTCTAATCTTCTAATTTTACAGAGAAAATGGAGGTATGTGCTTCATCCTAATGACCCTTATGACCCTTTAGGATCAGTGGCTCAATACCTAGTGAGCACTAGAGTTGTGGGCATTGTGTTTTCCTGATGTTCTCTGAGTTGTCAGAGGTGAAAGGAAGGCAAGTTTGCAGTGTACTCTGAATTGTCATTGGTGTGAACAGAGATGTTCACTCCCAGAGGACTGGACGCTTGCTCTGTGAGAGATTCTGTTTCCTCAGCACCTTATTTGATCCATTAAAAATGTCAAAAGCAATTTTAAATCATCAGTGCTCCCCAGCTGAAACTGAAACACTTTATAGTGATGCTGAGCCTCAGACTCCTCAAATTCGCTGCTGTGAGAGGTTATTGTGCTATTTTGGATTTATCAGATATGCCCACCCACCCAAATCCATCTCCCAAGCATGTGTCCATGTGCATGTGTTTGCCTTTTTTTTTTCTTAAGTAATGTTTTCCAGAATGTCAGTGTCAAATAATAAAGATATTATTTTGACAGAAGCTTGGGGATGCTGTGACTGGAAGGGGCATGTCCTTCACAGTCAAATCATGGAAACTTTACCTTCAAACTGATGTTCTCCTGGAGGCATGCCAAGAAGAGTGCAGTGCTTTACAAGCCAGTGTGACAAAGGAATATAATAGTGAGGAAGGAAGGATTTAGGAAATAGAGATTGTGTGACTATCTACTTGTGATTTTTTTTTTTTTAAATGTGCTTTTGCTATTTTAGTTTCTAAACCATTTGCTAGTGAAAAGCTGGGAAATAATTACTGTTAACAGTGGTTGTGGTTTTTGTTTTAATTTGATAAAACTGGGTTGGATGGAGTCACTGATTTCAAGTGATTCTTTAAGCTTCAGTGAGTCTGTTAGCTGACTGCATCACTCTCAAAAAGGGGATGCTACTACTGCAGTCTTAGTCAGTAGTTTGCCTTTTGAAACAGCTATTGAGTTCAAATAAAACAACAGGGAGATTGGAGAATGGCTTGAACACTGATTATTATTTTTTTTTTTCACCTAGAAAGAAGGAAGGGACAAGCACAGGAACTTCAGACAGTGGAGTAGTGCATTTTCTCTGTTGTTCTGTAGTTCAATAGTCCTCATGAAGGCTGTCAAGAGGTAGCACTGAAGCATTAATTTAGATACTTTGTCATACTTTCATTCACTAAAGTTGACTACAAGTCCCAAGCAAAACAAAAACCTGTATAGCAGTATCTTGGATCACAATTGCTTATGTCAGCAGGCTGAAACACCTTTTCTTAATTTGATAGTGGTGACATTTCCACAGGCATCTCGTTCTCTGCAGTGCCAGAATTTTGACCATTTATCACTGGCAAATCTGCCCTGGTTTGCTCTGTCCCCTGAGGCTGATGAGCCTTTCAGATGGACTCAGACTGAGACCTCCAAGTCTGTAAAGTTGAGTCCTCAAACTGCATTCTCCTTTCCAGTGGCATTTAGCACTATATTGGCTTTTCTTTGTGATCAACCAGTAACCTAAATTTGCTCTAGAAAGTAGGATGCAGTTACTGGCCTTGAAAGAGTTCAGAAGTCTACAGATGAGCAAAACTGTAGTAATACCTCTTTTAAAGGTCTGGACTAGGGTGCCTTGCCTGCTCAGCTCAGTGGACTTGGCAGGTGGTAAGTCACATTCTTAGTTTAGGTGTATTCCTGCTGATAAGTTTTATATATGTTCTGGCACTGCAGAATTAATTTTTTCTCACCACCAGTGAATTTCTGCACTATTTGGATCTGTAATATGCAAGAAAGGTCTGATTTCCTTTTTAATGTTTTTCTCTTTTCTCTCTCTCTCTCTTTTTTTTTTTTTTTTTTTAATTAAAAATGCAGACCTTGATGTACTGTGGAACTGATTGACTGTGGAACTCTTGAGATACTAGCTTTGTTTTTGGATTTTAATTATACACAGCAGTTATCTGTAGTTTTATCCTTCATAAGCTTCTTTGGAGTAAAGGTCTTTGTTACACATTTGCACTGTGAGTAGTACAATTGGCTAACAAAGCACTGACATAAAGATGTTATTCAAGTAACACTGGAATAACTGTGAAAGGAATAAAATTTTAATCTTTTGAAATCTTTCTTGTTGTTTAATTAGAGAGCTAGAGTTGGGAAAAAAGAAAGAAACTGTCTCTGTGAATTCACTTCTTTGTCTCCACTTGGAGGAATGAAGCAGCATTTTGGTGACATCTCTTGAAATACTCAGTTTATTTTTTAAAAAAATTTTGTCCCCACAAGCTGTTAATACAGGTGCAGTGGAGTGATGATTTCTGTTAGAAAAATTATTCAGCACTAGTCTGCTTCTTCTTGGAACAAATGAAAAGCTTATCTCAAATGTTTAATTGTGATTCTGTCGTAGCAGTGTCCTCAACTGCTGCAATAAGGTTGCCATCTAAAAGAAAATATTACCATCTTTAAAACAAATGATACAAAAGTACTTTGAAGCAGAGCTGATGTAAGAGGTAGACAGTGACAGTAGAGGGTTCTGCCTTGAACACCAAAATATCAAGAATTTCATGTAGGTCCCTCACTGGAAGAAAGAACATGCTGTTTCTGGGAGTTTTTTAGGCTCTGTGCTGATTTATTTTATTGAACTAAAACTTTCTTGTAGGAGTCTGAGTAAGCTGGCCATCTGAACAGCATGACTAGACCTGGGTATGGGATTTTTTCCATCTGTTTTCTCTCCCTCACTCTGAAGGAAAATACTAGTGGCTGGGTTTTGGGTTTTATGACTGTGGGACCCTTTCTAAGGCCCATGTTGGAGAGAGAGAAGCCTCCTTACAAAGCTGGGAGAAGTCAACCAACCAGAAGGGTGCTCATCCTACTAAAAATTGCCTTAAGCTAGGGACATGATGGTCCTGGGAAGCCAGCATTAGGTGGCCCTGCTTGAGTAGGGGGGGTGGACCAAATGATCTCCAGAGGTACCTGCCAACCTCAGTCACTCTGTGATCTTACTTAACCTGTATAGTCAAGTTGCTTCTATTAAAAATGAGCAACTTTTTCAAAGGAGTGATATTTGGGATGTTTTCTTCCTGTAGATCAACAGAAAATAAGTGTGGTCATTGTGAGGGGTGTTAGGAGTGATTGATGTGTATGCATACAAAATGTTTCCTCATTCTAGTGGAAAGAAAGAAAGACAAAAAAAGGAAAAAGATGAAGTCCTGTGACCACAAAAAACAGAGAAGCTGGTATTAATCTGTGTATGATTACTGGTTTCCTGGGGTAGTGCAGGTCATCTAAACTATCCTTTTGCATTTTGTTGTTTTTGTTGTTGTTGTTTTGCTTTTTCCTTTTTCTTCTATTTTGTTCTGTTTGTCACTAACTTGGGGGTAAAAATCCAGTACTGGAAGGAAACTCTGAGTAGATAACGTCCCCAAAACTGAAAAAACTGTGGTATTAGCAAATATCTATCTGCGTATGTGATAAGCCAAATTTTCTGAGGGGATTTTCAGGGGGGCTTGGTAAACCTCTGTAGGGATTAGTTCAAAGATTGAGAGAAAAACGTGAGATGAAGACAGAAAGACTCAGCAGACTGGAAGCATGGGGCAAAAACAAACAGGAAAACAAAGTTTTATGGGCAAGTGGGGAAGCATACAGAGACACTGAATTTCTTCTTTACAAAGAACATCAGTGGAGGGAGCAGATAAGAGCCATGGGTCACAGCAGTAGAGTAAAGAAGGTGGGATATGCCAGTGAAAGAATTTGTGTGGAGGCAAATGATTACACACACAATAATCCTGTTTTCTTAATATACAAAGTTAACAGGAACTTGCTAAAGGCAGAATGTAGAAAGTGGATGGCTTTTATAATTCTTTTTAAAAACATCTCTGCATATCCTGTGCCATGAACCCCTTTTCCTTGAAGCAGTAGATCTTCCTTCCTTTCCTGAAGAAGCAGGATTTGAACCTCTATCTGTCAGATGCAAATAGACCCATTAGTCATTTATTTTGTGTGGTGACTCACTAGGTGACCTAGTCTTACCTTTTCATGCTCATCTTGCACAACAAATTAAAACTGAGTCTGTTACCCAGAAGCAAAATGAGACTGAAAGCTACTGACAGGCTTCCCTTTCAATTAAGCCTTAAATTTTATCAGCTCTTCAGTCCTGGCTTTTGGAAGGCAGATTTCAAGATGGAGATCTGGGCTGTTCCTCCTTCTCATAGCTGCAAACCAGAGTTATAGTGAGTTTAAATGTGAATTTTTTTTTTTTTTTCCCTCATACCTGTTGAAATGCTCAATAGTTTTGCCACAGAAATGTTTGCATTACTGTGCACCACACTTCATGTACTCATAACAAACCTAATTAGAATAGCCAGAGTACTGAGATATCTCTCTAAGGGTAACCTAATGATATGGAGAAGCAATGACTCCTGCTTGATCAAGGTAGAATTAGTCTTATGTTCTGCTCCGTGGCACAGCAGCTCCCTGGTGTTGTGCTACTAAATGTTGTTTAACCAGGTGATAAATAAGTGTGAAATTCTGAATCCTGATCCCTTTCAATGCAGCAGATTAAAATCTGAAGGAAACAAATTGTGGTAAATCTCCTTGTTGTAAACTTTTAATTTAAATTTTAAATGGCTTTTCAGTCAGGGCCTCCTTCCTCTACCGTGAGTGAAAAAATATTTATTTATTTTTAATTTTACAAATGCTTTCTATTCCATCATATTCCTTTTGTGATTTGAGGTGCCATCTTTTTCTTTTCAAGCATTTCTTTATTTCTTGCTTCCATTTTGAATTTCCTGTGTGAATTTAACAAAATCTTTGGGGGGATATAGTTAGCCATAATAAAAAAAAGAACATATTTTGTGTTTCAGAACGGATAAAAAAAATGTGATATTACTGTTTAAATCTGCTAGTTACCTTCAGAACAGTGGCCCTTTACCACTGCACCCTCTCCATTTCCTTGAACTCTAAGATTCTTATCTCTGAGCTAAGCAAGGAGAAAAACACCAACAGCTTAAAGACATAGACTAAAGTCTCAAAAATTAGAACATCTATGAAGTATGTATATCAAAAATGAGAGAAAATGGATGAGCAAGGGTATTGCTCACAGGTACCAAAGCTTCTGATTTCTCTGGTGCATTTAGATGACACCTGTGATATACACCTAAACTAGTATATATTTTATTAATTGAAATGTAGAAATTCTGAATTAATATTGATGTTTATTTGGGTCTTGGTCCACATCAGGAGTCACTGGGAGCTACTGCAATACTTGTAAGAGCGTTGGTGGGGAGAACCAGATAGCACTGAAAAAAAATGGAATTTCTAGCAGCTTTCATCTGGAGTTCCTTTCGTATCTGGCGTGAACTTGCTTACACATTCAAAGTGAAAACTACTGTGTAGAATGTTTCTACTTCATCTTTCTCATACTTAAAGAAAAAAACCCATAAAGTATGGATCGAATTACTTCTTTATTAGGCAACCGCATTTTAAAGTTCTGAACAAAAGGTGTTCTCTAGTAGCAGGAAAATTTGCCTCTTGCAAATAGCAGAAAGACACTTCTCATGTGGGTCTGTGTTTACCTATTTGCAGATGCTACATAAGCTTTGAGGAAAGCTGCATTTGTTCAGTGTCACTGATAATCACAAGAGTACAAATTCTTTTCTGAGGTGTCCCCAGTGTCTAAGTACAAAATTCGAGTGAGATAAAAATAGCACAGGACTTACTTCTTTTACAGGAATACTTGATGTAAGCAGTCTTGTCCAAGAGATAAAAAATTATTCAATAATGTGAAAAACTAATAGGCCTTGACTGTAGCTTGAAAAAATGCTGATCCCGATAAGGATCTAAATTGTTCATGAATCAGTTGGATGAGCAGTGAGTGATTTTGTGCATCTTTGGCTCCATTCCAAATCAAAGGGTTGAATTTTTGTAAGTAGAGGAATTGTATTTCCATGTTACTTACCTTTGAGGTTTTTTTGTATGTGAGCAATCAGATGGAGATTTTTCTTCAGCTGGTAAATGTTTGGGTTGCCCAACTGAATACGTCCTGCTACTTGGGAGTGTTAGCCATCTGTCTTCTAGGCTTGGGCAGAAGCATTAATTCCTTCCAGAAATCTTGACTTTAATCTTTTATTTAGTTCTTAAGCCAGCTAAATTTTTATCTAACCAGCTAACCGTCTATCATGTAACAGTAATTGTACCAGAATTTGAAAACCAGAGTGGTAAACTGACTGCAATACAAAAAGAAAATAAATTTAGCAGTAGAGAAGGTAAGAATTTAAACTGCCTTGAGCCTCAGGCTAGCAAACAAATAAGGGAGAAACTATGAATTTGAGTAGCCTCAGGAAGTGTGGGCATGATGCTGTCTTTATTAGTTAGCCAACAGTGAACAGTGAAGAGGGGAATCAGTACTAACTAGAATAACCCCTCTCCAACTCTGTTAAAACTATCACTTCATTATTTTAGGGTGCTATAATAATTATTCATTTCTGTTATTGTGCATTAGGTTGTTATGGGCCAATAAGTACTATCCTTTTCTGAGGTATTTACAAATTTGAGAATAGCATTTTGTGTTACTACTTTAAGTGGAACTAATCATGGAATTGAAGTCATGTTGATGGAAATCATCTCCAAATCACCCATTGACTTTAGTGTGTGTGACCCATACTAATCAGTCAGCAAGATGGGAACTGCATTTTACATGTTGCTTGGTTATTGAGGTCACACTGGTTGCTTGGTTATGCAAGTGGTTTATATAGGTAGCATTCACACAAATAACACCAACAGCTAAGAGAGCTTCAAAAGTTGGGGGGTTTGACTAAATGACCTTTAAATGTCCCTTCTGACCCAATGCATTCTATGTTTCTAAGTTAAGCATTCCTTATGCTAGGAATATTCTCCTGGTATACCTACATTAATAATCTTTATGATGTTATTCTGTTTTTTGCTCTATACTGCTACTGCCTTAAAGTTCACTGGATAGACTGAATGGATTCCCTCTGTGAGCAGCTTTGATATTGTGCTTTTACCTTGATGCTCAATGTGTATCCCTGTATCTTATTTACTGCGCTCTCTTTAAATTCTTTCTGAAGTCAGAATTACTGTTTTCTCATGAACTTTTCCATGACACTCATTTCCATAGTATCTGAGCGTATCACAAACATTAATGAATTTATTTTCACAACAGTGACTTCTGTTGACTTCAGTCACTGTTGTGAGTGCTCAGCACTTCTGCAAATCAGACCCAAGGGTCTCCAGGCAGGCAACCAGAAAATAAGAGCACGCAATTGCTGACGATCTGTAAAAGCCTCCTACATGTGGGTTTTACTCAGATGGGATTCACAGATGCACACTGACAGCAGAGTGTTGGTGAGACTGGGGATTCTCTGATTGCATTCCAGACTCTGGTGTGGAGTATTTTCTGTTTACTTCAAATTATTCCATGTCTGATTCCACTTTTCTTTCCTCGTTCTGGGCTCTTTCTCTTTACTTACTGAGACTTTGTTTTCTCTGCTCAGGCTTGCTGCCAGCTAGTCTCTCTCTTCCCCTTCTGCCATTGTATGAGTCAATATTTTTATTCTTTTTTTGTTTCCCTCATCTTTTTCCAAATCTCATAAGGAGATTCCTGTTACATTCTCCTTGTCCTTTGGATTTGTATCCAGACTTCGTTGTCTCTTTCATGTTCCATTGTCCCATCCCACCACCACTCTGGCTTTCTGACAGTCCTAGGTTTAGTTCAGATGTTTATTTTTTTCACTTGTATTACTTCCATTTCTTACCTACAGCTCTACCTTCTTAGGTTTCTTGAAAAGCAAATGCAGGCTATCACTATTTAGATCACCTGTATTTTCTTGTATCCCACCACTCTTACTTCTGTTTACCCCAGTCATCATCCAAAGTATTATAACACTTCTGCTTTCTCTTCTAATGGTAATCCAGTGTTCCCTCATCCGTTCTGGATGCCTTTCCCAAGTACCATCTACTTTTATTTTAGACTCTCATGAGCTTTTCCCTTCAGCTTCCCACGGGCAGTTTCCTTCTTTAGATGCTTTTCTTACCAACCTATGACTCTCACTCACAACTTTGGGGTTTTTTTCCATTTTTCTCCTATTCTCCCATAACCCTGATAATGTCTTCCTTGTTCCCTAATACCCTGTTTTTGTATTCTCATCACTCAGGTTCATTCTCCAAGATCTGTTCTCTTCTTTTAACACATTTTGGAAAAGAACTGGAGACATGAGCTGCCTTTTCTCTGCTCCAGTTCCTGGGCCTGATTTGCCTGCAGTCTGCTAGAGCTGCAGCTTCAGGGACACTCTCAGTCTTGGGCTAGAGCAGGTGATGAATTCAGATCAGAAGAGACCTTATGACTCAGATGTCAGTGTACATTTGAACCCTCTTGTGTCAGAGGTCTGGGAGGGTGGCTGTAGCATACCTTTGAAATGAAACCTGGGAAAGGATGCTGAGACAGCAACATGAGGAGCACTACCTCTTCTACAACACGAGTTTAATTGCCTTTGTTTAAAAAAAGATAAATCAGACTCAGACAGATACTCATGGGGGGAAAAAAGTGCTTAGGTGGTTATAACAATGGTAAGGAATTTATAATTGTCATATCAGAATACATTTGTCTAAATGAAAAATTGACACTATTACCTACACGTCTCCCCCCTACCTTTTTTTTTTTTTTTTTTTTTTTTAACAGCAAAAGGTAGATGAGGCATATTTGCATCAGGTAATCATCTTTTAGATGAAGCTGTTGTGTCAGAGCACTTTAACTTAGCATGTCATCATTTTGCACACACACAGCTACCTGGCTTTTGTGTGCACAACCATTCCATTTGTTGGTACACGTAAAAGTGGAAGCTTTTCCTAGATTCCCAGTATTTCAATTGATACAGACTAGTATAAGGAAATATTAATTTTTTTTTTTTTTTCATTTCCTGTTGAATAGTAACAGCTGTTTTCTGTTGGCTACTTGGAGAAGTGAGTTCTTTTAAATACACATTCCTTAAAGAAAGAATTTCAGTGGAATAGTTTTAATTTTGTTATGTTGTTGCAGAGTATAGAGGGAAGTGGAAAAGTAGGACTGGAGTGAGCCTCAAGTGGTAGTGTTCTTTCCTCAAGTAATTTTATGTGTATCATTCCTAGTAGATATGTGTCTTACCTGTTCTGATTACAGACTTTCCATATCCTCACCAGGCAATTTGTCACAGTCTGTTACTGTTTTCATTGCTTGGAAGTTTTTCATTGTGTCTAATATGCATTGTTCTTGCTGCAAGTTGAATCCTTTGATGAACATGGGAAATAGGCTATTCTCATCATCTTTTCAGCAGCCTTTTATTACCATTCTGCATCTACTCTACTTGGTTTATAGCCAGTCCTCCATGCTACTATATGTTCTTTAGCTCACACTTCCTTAATACCAAAAAAGTTGGAATAAGACTAATACAATGTCAAGCTACAAAATGGTTTCTTGAGAGTATCCAGGGACCTGCTAACCGGTAGGCCCACGTTCAGCAAGTTGCTATAAACTACAAGAAGGAATAGTTATTGGACATACAGTTGAATATGATATGCTGAGGAAGACTCAATGTGGCTTATTTAATCATTTGTCACTATTAGAATTCACTCTGGGGGCTAGAGTAGTTCTGTTGATATGATCTGCTCAGGTTTTCAGAAAGTGTGAAAAGATTTCTTACCAAAAAGACTACTGAAAAGCATAATTAGCCCTGAAAGAAAATGAAAGGAAGTACTCAGCATGGATAAATATGTAAAAACCCTCCAAAATAACAGGTTGGGAATTAGTGTTCAGTTTTGTTAATGGAGAAGATATCATAGGATTTTGCACAGGCATCTAAATATTCTAGACAAGTGGGTTTATAGTGACTAGTGATGAAATTTTTGTAAGATTGCCAAGCTAGTCAAGATTAATGAAGAGAAGGAGCAAGAAAAAAAAAGAAACTCAATTGTATTCATACACAATGATGAGTAACCAATTAATTACTGCTTTTAAAGAATGAGATGTAGGTGCTGCAATGAATAATTCTAGGCAGTTGTCCTATCAGCTCTCTATGGCAATTGATGGACAAAGAAGGATGACATTAGAAATGATTGGGAATTTTTTTTTTTTTTTGTGGCTTTGAATATATTTACAGTATGCCCGTGTCTCGAAGACTATCTTAGAAGGATATGTTAGCACTTGCAAAAGTAAGAAGAATAATGACAGAATTCAGTAAAGAATTGCTTTCTCCTAATTGAATAATCAAAGACTCTTCAGACTAGGAAAAGCTATGAGTAAAAGGCATATGACGGGAATCCAGAAATGATTCCTAGGCTGAGGGAAGATTTTATTAGGCTGATGGAGTTTTATTATTTACAGTTCCTTTCTCTACAAGAACAAAAGGTCATCAAGTGAAGCTAGCAGAAGGCAGTCTCAAAACGAGTAAGAGAAGATGCTCTGCAGAAGACATAATTAGATGTGCAAAAGTGTGTTGGGTCTCAGGAATGCTGAGTGTTTTTTATGGACCTAAAAATCAAGTGTGCAAGAGCAAGGAAATATTTCAGCAGGCTGTTAAATAGAAATATATTTATCTCTATCAGGTTGTTAAATATAAATATACTACCACCGACTGAAAAAGTTCCTAAGTGGCAAATTGGTGGAGGCAAGGACCTTTTCAATGTTGGCACAAGTATGGGAAAGGAAAGACAAAGTGTACATTTATGATAAGAGGAAGCAAATAATAGTGGTGAGGAATGGGAAGGTGTGAATGTACTGGATGAGAAAAGGTGGCAACAGAGAGGCAGTGGAGTAAGCAGAGCTGGTAGAAATGGCAGGTGGCTGAAACTATCAAGGATGGGACTTTGGCACCAGTGCTGAGTAACACTGATGTAATTCGGAAAACAAGTGGCATGAAACCCACAAGAGAATGGCAAAAGAAGAGAGTTGAAAAATGCATATATTTCCTGTGCATAGCAACATTGTGTCCTTGGACTGACTGTTAAAAAGCCTATCAATCCTGATCTAGCAGTACACTGTAGGTTAGTTGATTTGAAATGAAAAGTCGATTTGATATTTTTGAACTATGTGTTATATTAAAGATATGTTTGTGTTTAAAGAAGGTAAAATAAAGTTTGAGAATCAGAACTGTGTTTAGATAAAAAATCAAATACAATGAAAGTTTCTTAAGTATGTGTTTCCTCATATATATAATAAATAAATAAATGTATATAATAAATAAATAGGGTTCATCATCTACCTTAGTTGATGAGAGCAGATATTTCATAATTAATAATTTAATTCCTGGTCTTGTCATAGGCCTCTCTTATATTAGTAGTGTGCATATTATTTTGGTTTTATGCTGTTTTGTTCTCTTATTCTTTAGCTAGTTATTTTGTGAGACCACATTTGGTTTACATTGTTAGCATGGTGGCTGTCAACAGGAACAGCAAAATCTCCAGCTATCCAAGCCAAAGAAAATAGAAATTAATTTCTATGAACTCCACTGTGCTGCATGTTCTTTAAAAATAAATAAATAAATACATAAATAAAAATCCCCAGTGAATGAAATGATATTATAAGCTTTCCAAAGAGTTGATTACAGAGAAGCTCAGGAAAGGCCACTGAGTGTGAGGTAAGTGGCTATGTTTTACATTAAGCTGAGACATAAAATTAAGGCTAATAACCACAGTGCTTTCAAAGGCATGCTAAAGATGAGCTCAAAGTCATAGCTAATAAAAGAAGCCAGGTAGAGGACATTTTCTTACTGAGTAACTTTTTGCCCAAACCACTGGTTAACTCTTTGTGTAGTTAGTCCAGTTAGTTCAGACATGAAAAATTTTGTGAGAACCCTATTACATATTTCATACATAACAGAAATTACCCAGTAGGACAGTTCCAGAAACACTGCTAAATCATGTTGATTGCTCTTTAACACCTGCTGGTGAAAGACAAAGAATTTGTGGAGTACAGTTTTGGTATATTTATTTCTCTCCTTTAGATTTAAAAGAGGATTAGCTTCCTTTTTAAAGCTGATTCCTTTGATTTACTAGCATGCATGGTTTTATTTCCAGCCTCATATTCTGTACAGAATGCATTTTACATGAGTCCTAAGTAGTTCTGTTATTTATTTGTCCTACTGCAGTGAGAGCTGCTTCAAAAGGAAAATCCTGTATTCTGTGTGAGTCAGATATAAAAGGCAAATTTTGAAACCACAGAAACCACAAGGTTTATCTGATGGTTGTTTTTTACTGCAATTAGTCTTGATGTTACCATTTGGATTACCTGTGAAAATGCAAGTAACCCTGGGTTTCCAAGGTTTGGCTTAGTTTTTCACACTTGGGAGTTCCCCCTGAGGCTTAGGTCTTAGCTGTCATTCAGATGGAGTGTGATCCTGATTTGGGGCCAACCTGACAAAGCTGCCTGGTGATGGTAGTTATCTGCCTAGATAAATGCCAGCAGCTGTTCCAGGACCTGGGGAGCTTCAGTGAGTTTGAGTTCTGCTTGAGACATGCAAAAACATTGCTCTTTTTTTCTTTCACTGGTTGTCTGAAGATTGTTTCTTGTTTCAGAGCTGGCACATGACAGAGAGAGAGTCTGTCTGCTTTATTTTTATTTTTTTTGGGGGGGGGGGGGTGAGGATAGGAGAATTCCTATTGTAAGGAATATTGTTTATTGTAAGGTATCTCTGAGGTTGCCAGTGGAAGATGATGTGATGATTTGGTTTGCAGGTATCTCTTTTCATAGTTATATAGAACCTTCCACAAGACCATCTTGTGAGTGTTACTTCCTCAGACAGGCCTTCATAATTGTCCCAGTTTTTAGTTCTGACTTACAGCCAAATTTGGTGAGTTAGTTGATTTGACTCTGGTACACTTACAGAGAGCTTAGGACTTTACCTGGCTGAGTTTTCTTATGTTGCATTTTTCGAAGCAGAATTCTGGTTTTCTACAGATGCAGCCTTTTCTGCCTGTCCTATTTATTTATATTGTTCACATTTTCTGTGCAAAATGAAGGCAATTGCTCTACCCTTCATTGTTGTTTCAAGGTTTTGCATTGGGCTTTCAGTGTTACTTCTATTTTATTAATATTATTAATCTCTACAAACCCTTTTATTTGTAGTTCTATGAAATGCCTAAACTGCTTCTCTCTCTCAGTTTTATCTGTGTGGTATAATCTGTCCATCTAGGAGTACTTATCAGTGGTAACTGATATCATTAGTAACTGATATCATTACCTGTCTAAGAACAGTTATCTGTCATAAAAGGGCTTCTGCAGAAAGGGAAGGTAAGGGGTATTTTACAACGAGTTGTGGAGAGACAAAGGAGTATGTTTGGTATTTGGGATTCTGGGGTTTCATGCCATTTTTATTGAAAATAATGGCTTCAGATGGATAGTGTCTGGTTTCAGGCATAAATGGTTTGTGAGGAAATAGCAAACTGAGTTGTGTTTTAGGTAGGAATAAGAAGATCCCTTAGAGACTGATATGCTATTTAAGTCGCTCTGAGTCTGAAATGCCTGAAGAATAATCAGGTTGTTTCATGCACTTCAGATTTCTTTTTTCTTTATTTTAAGAAATTTGTTGTGGTGAGCTGTCACTGGGTAAAGGTAGAGGTGTGTTTTAGGTCAGCACACCTGTTTGCATAATCTGTACCATCTGCCCACTACTGCTGAGCATTGACTAATCTGGTGTTTTAGTGCTCTGAATTTAGTGCACTGTCAGGGAATGCTTGATTGCTGTCATCCTTCATTTCATGGATACTAAGAAAACACTAAAACGTGCTGATATAATAAAATGGAGTAATGTTTAGGCCTTCTGATTGAGAGTTTCACTTAAACAGTATTGAGGCAAAATAGTGGAAACCATTGTTCTTAATTATTTCTATATGGAAATATATAGGGTTCCCTCCCATCATCTCCAGGTCCCATTGGTCTCCAGTGCACTTGTGTTATCAGGAGAAAGCTCAATGAGGTTATCAAAACACAAGTATTAGGTCTTAAATGTTATTTTCCAGAATAATATGAGATAATGTGGCTGGAGATGTTACTGTTACCAGGTAACCTGAATATTTAATATGAACTCTTTAAATGTGTTTTGAGTGACCTGATAGCAGTGTTTGTTCCCAAATGACACACCAAATGCACTTCAAGACCCATTAAGACAAATGATGACCACGTGCATGATATCACACAAAATGACTGTACCAAAAGCTCTGTCAGTGCTCTTTTTAACTGCCCCAAATTCTCCTACCAGACAAGCAACAGGGGCCAGGGGGACACATTGAGAGCTTGGTGTGGTATGTCTATGGATCTGTGTTTTCCAAATAAATTAACTGTGGTTTTTTGTTGTTACAGATCATAGGATTGTTTTTCCTTCAGCTGTGACACAAAAATTATTTCTTTCACATCAATTGATGTATCTTCAACCACTTTGGAAATGTAGAGTATTCAACTTTTCATTTCCGTCCATTTAATTTTTTTTCCATTTCATAAACACAGTATACAGACAAAAGTACACATTAAAGAGGACTTTCTGCATGTATATTCTGCTGTCAAGTGACAGTTTCATAAACACTTCTGTGAATGCTATTAGATTAAAAGTAAGTTCCTAAATGTACTTATCTTTATAAAGTGTTAGACTAATCATAGGTTTAGATGTCTTTATTTACAAAATGATAGACACAGTGTCAACAGAGAAGGAGTATTTTTATTATAGGGTATTCAAGTATGGCAAGTAACAATAAACACTTCACTGATATTTCCAGAGGAAAACTTAATTCCTTTAGGGATCTATAGACACCATGCTAAAAAAGACTGATGAGTCCTAATTTCAGTTGCTTCATAGTTAAATTTTCAGCTGTGCACTGAATAATGAAAGCATTTTTTTCTATATGTTATTAATTGCCCCTTCTTACTGAAGACCTAAACTTGAAAATCATTAATGTTTTCTTATAATTATATGTGCTTTCAATAAAAATTTGTTTTTACTTGATATGATTACCATTTGCATGTAGTAATTGAAATAAATTTGCTTATGTAAATCAGAATACTTGTTAGCATATAAGCTACTTCTAATAGGCATGTAATTTTATGAAGTTCTTTATTCGTATAACCAGATCTTGTTTTCTAATTCTCATATGCCTAATATGCACCTTACTTGCATTCCCCCTATCTCACTAATGTTTTACTTAGTTTTAATTGCTAAATTTCTTTTCAAGTACTTTGAATGGGAGAGTTAGACTGTCTGTCACACTTCTGGTAAATAGGATTTCATTTGATGGGCCTCTACATAATAAAGGGACTTCCATTGAATCACGTTTTGAAAAGCAGGTAAAGCAGCAAACTCCATGCTACTTCTCTTCTCTCCTGACAACAGAATCCATGTAGTAGGAGAGACAATTTACAACATAATCCACACACCTCACATCAGTGGTCCCCTTAATAACAAAAAGGAAGGTGAAAAAAAAAAAAAAAAGTTTCTTCTTCACCTCCAGTGTCTTCCACAGCCAAGTGGCTGTGTGCATGGCACTGCACTGGAATTGATCCAGTTAGCTCCTTGTTTTCTTTTTAGTCTTAGATATCTAGTACTAATAATATAGTCACCAGTGTAGTATTGATAGATGTTGTTATTGATATTGTTGATATTGATATTGTTGCTTATCACTGCTGTAGGGAGGAAAATGGGAAGAAGACCTTTGAATATTTCCTCGTTACACCTCCCTTGCTAGTTCCTTCTTACTCAGTTCCACTTTTTTATGGTCTTCTTTGACGTTTTTGGCAGCTCTGTTAATTAAGCAGAAGTTATCCCTGATTAATGTACTGTAAGCTGCTTCTGAAGTGCTATAAATAATGTGGTGATTAATTGCTGTATCCAAACGCAGTCATCCCTTAGCATACTTCACAGATGGATTGTTTTGGTGAAATTATGTCCCATTCTCAAATGTATTAGAGACATTGATTGCAGAAAAAAATTTATCACTGTTTTTCTGTTTTCTTCCAAATAATTTATGTCTCTTGATCATTGGGATGCTTGGTATAGAGAAGCCATTTTGAAAATACTGAAGTAATATTCCTGCCAGTTCTGTGTAGACCATTTGCTCTACAATTGAAGGAGAACAAAATAAAACATCTAAAATTTTCAACTTTTTTCATCTCTTAAAAGAAAGTTTTCTAATCATGCAAAAGAATATACATGCCTTGGAGGGTAAGGAAAATATTTGAATCTCAGCTAGCAAAACTGTATGGTTTATGTATTTTCTTGTAAATGAGGCACAAAATACACAAAAGTGTGATTACTTTTTTTTTTTTTTTGAGTTGTTAATGCCCAATTTTTGTCAGAGAAAAGGCTGAGTGCAATAAACAAGAAACTTTTATTAATATTTCTGAATAGTTCAGTTTAATATTGAGATTCTGATTTTAAACATATTAACTGGAAAGAGACCAGTGGTGCTAAACTCAGCAAAGATTTGCAGTTTGTCCATTTCAGAAAAGGAATTCTCTCTACCACAAGAGCAGAACCATTCTACTTGAATTTTAGATCTTAAGTTTAACTTTTTAAAATATTTTTTAGATTTTACCTATATTTTTATTCTACTAACACTGACAGAAAGCCAGTTATCTCTTCCTACACCTGTGAATAGGGTATATTAAATTGTGTGTGTACATGCATGCATGATGGAATGGAAAGCAATCTGTGGGAAAGGGATGGCATTTTGCAATACAGACAAAGCCCTGGCTTAAAATCAAAGATCTAAGAGGAAAGCTGGACCTTTTCATGCAGCTATCAGAGTACCTAACCTGCTACAATCACGTTTGTACTGGGGTGGACACTTTACAGGTTGTGGTTCTGACTGTTTGCTTCATATTCCAGTGGATGAGACTCTGTCTGTATTTTAAGGACTGCAGCAGGGAAACAATGTGGTTCAGGAATTTTGGATTGTTACTCTGTGAGGAAAGGTGTTTGTCCAGGTGGGGTCTCACTGAAGAACAAGTCTGGTTTTATTCTAGAGGAATGTGTAGGGGTGACTGTTATTTATAGGAAATTTCTAGTCTCAAATGCTTTGAAAATCACCTTGCAATTGATCTTACCTCCCACTTCTCAGCCAGGGCTGAGTAATGAGCAGTTTATAGCAATATAGAGGTAATAGAATAAAATCAAACTTGCATTATGACCCAACTCAATAAATCTTTTGTTTAGTTTGTTCAGGAATTATTTAGGATTATTATATTAGCTTCCATCATTTTAGAGAAGAAGTTTTTGAAAATTCTTAATCTCCTAACCTCAATTTTCTCGACACCCAGATGGTAAATCTGAGGGCCATCTCTGTTAAGTACCTACTCATTCAGCAAGAAATAATATCATCCCTGGTCCAGACTTTGGGCTTTGATTCTGCATGGGCTTAGTGATGACAGTGTGTTTCTTTGCTGATATGAAGAAAGGATTGAAAGTCTCAGCTCAATGCCTTTAAGCATGGTGTTTAGGAAGTATTGTTTTGTTAACAAAGTTGTCCTTATTCTAACATATAAACAGTATTGAACTCTTTCACTCAGAAAAAAAATAATACTGGACTCTCTTTATGATTCATTAGCAATAATCTTAAAATTATTTTCCCTCAATTTGAGACCATCCTCCCAGCTCAAATGTGTACCATAATCTTCTTTTCCAGTAAGAGAAGAGAAGCCTATTTTTGTAATGTCCTGGGTAATTCAGAGCACAGAGCAAAATGAGCTGCTGGCATATCCTTTTTTTATAAGTGGTGATTATCATCTTGGTATTTTGTTTGTATTGATGTGCAAAATGCATTACTTCAAAATGGAGAAGTTAAATCTTTCTGCATTTGCAAACATGAACAACAAGAAAAAAAAAGCTAATATGGAAGGCTAGGGAATAATCAGTTTAATGATTTGTAAGAAAATTTAGGTGGGGTGGCATTTGAAATAGCCTAGATTATTGTTGATACTTCTAGCTGATATATTCTTATCTTTAGTGTAATTACATTAACATGCTTTTTGTTAGACAATATATACTGAAGGATAAATTAAGTCCCATTGAAATCAGAAGGAGCTGGAAAAGATCCCAGTTCTGCAAAGGCTCACATATTACCCTTATGGGCAAGTATGTAAGAAGCTTAGATATCTACAGGGAAATCTGCACGTGTAGAAAATGATGCACACACCTAAATCTTCACAGACTGTGAAACCAGGACATTTAGGTGTTCTTGACAGAGTCCGTGTGCTGATCTTGGCTTTTCACTTCTTCCTGCTTATTTGAGAAAGTGTGCTGGTACTGCTCCAGAGGATTTTTTTTCTCACCATTTGAACAGAGTTTACCATTATATGGACAAAGGAAGATAAAAATAAAATGCTCCATCAGTTATTTCCTAAATTGATATCATCAATGTAAAGCCCTTTGTATATTTTAGAATCTGCCCTCCATTTGAAAGTACTCTCATACAATATTTATTGTAGAGGTGTATAGTGGACTAATATACTTCTGTTCAGAAAGTGCAAACAGATAACCCTGAGAGCATTGAGAGCAAATAATTTAAGAAAAATCATGTGTATATTAGAACATATTTATGTAATTATTTTTTTAAGCCTCAGGAATATCTCCCATGCTTTTCACATGCACCATTTATATAAGTAATTTATAAAAATATCAAGTATAGCATACATACATTCAATCTGCAAACACAGCTGCTAATGAGAAGGCTGCTAAGTTTGCAAACAGGCATTATACTCAACAAAAAAACCTTCCTGTCTTCACAGATCATAGAATCATAGAATGGTTTGGGTTGGAAGGGACCTTAATGATCAAATAGTTCCAACCCTCCTGTAACATGAATTAAAAAGCAGCTTAAGAGGAGTTAACTGGCAGGTATTTTTCACCAGTTGTCTGCTGATATTGACCATTTTTCCTATTTGTTCTTTTCTTGTAGCCATAGGACAAAATGCAGTTGTTTTGTCAGCCTATATATATGAAAGCAGATAAAACCCTAAATCTTAAGGAGAGTGCTTCTCTCCCCTTTCCCAAGAGAGTTCTATTGTCAGATATATCCTAGAAGTCAGCTGTAGAAATTGAAGCTTTAAAATCACTTAAGTCATTTTGCAAGCACCGGTTCTCACAAATAATGTCATGTTCTACAAAAAGTCTGAAAGAACTGAAATGTTAAAAACTTACTGAGAATATGTTTGGTTGAGGACAAAGCCATCAGAACAATTACTAAACTAGGGGTATAAGTGTCAGGTTTAGTGGGTAGGGAGAGAACAGATTAACTGAGAAGAATGACTTAGTTATTTGTAAGACTGTTTCAAGGAGAAAAGGGTATGGGAGTACTTGTGATACATTATATATCATTTCTGTACTGAAATGTACGAAAGGAAATTAGGTGATGGAGCTGATAGCTGCTAACTGTGTAATGTCCAAGAAAAACACCCCAGAGTGCAAATGCAGTGATCCTTGAAGAAAAGATGTTGTCCCATAATGGGAGTACAATTAAGAAATGAACACTATTGCACAGCCACAGAAGGCAAGCTATCCATCAAAATAATATCTTGTGGTAAGTTACATCTTAGCAAGAGGTATTCTGTTTTACATTGAACATTTAGAGGTAATAAAAAAGTGGCATTTTGAAGATGGTCACTTAATGTTGCCAGTTGATCTCTGCATCTCTGTTTCAAGAGATGTGTCCTATAAGAAATACAGGGGTTTTTAATGTTATGGGGATTTTTTGGAGGGTTTTTTTCTGGTTTTTTTTTTGTTTGTTTGTTTGGTAGTGTTTCTATTTTGACTTTGGTTTGTTTGTTTTGGTTTTTCTTTTCCTTTTTGTGTCTTGTTTTGGTGTTGTTTCTATGTTTCTTTTTTTGTTTGGTTGGTTTGGCTTTTAACTAGGCTAGTACTTAAAAACACAGTGGCTAGGGTTGGAAGGCACCATTCTTTGCCAAGTGCCTTAATTTGTAGTCTAAAGTAGATAGCAGATATACTGTCAGGTAGTGATAATTTTTTTAGAATGGACATCCAGAAAGAAGTGTTACTTATATACTCACCTTTCTGAAATTTAGAATTCAAGGTCAAATAATTTTTAAATATAGCATGGAAGTAAAGTTTTATTGAAAGAGCTTTTATAAAGGTGACACTTTTTTCAGTGGCCTTTTTAACTGAAAGATTGTAAATTAAATATCTCTGAGGGCATAAAAGTTACAACCAAAGTGCAGTTCCTGGAATAAGTACACTTAGTTTCTCTTGCAGTTGGGAATTTATATTTTGCAGAGAGTTGGTAAAACTCAGTTTCAAGTCATATTTAACACTTTTGTACATTTTTTTCTACCTAGTGGGCAGGTTAGTGGAGCCTGTAGGAAAAATAAAATCCAATGACAATTGGTACGACACATGTAGAATCATTCTGTTGTGGTGGAAGAAATTTACTTTCTTTAGTCACAAAAAAAGACCTAAAACTAGAATAAAATACATGCTTTAAAACACCTGATTAAAATACTTAAGTTCTATAAATTATATTTACTATTAAGGACCTGACTTGAATCATAGAGTTATTCTTTGAGTGAGAATATGTGCTTAAAATTAATCATGTGTTTATATACTTTGTATTAGAGTGATCCTCATTTGCAATAACACTGAAGTCTTCTGGTTTTTAAAGGTGACATTCATAGCCATTACATATGTCTGTCACAAAAGTATGAAAAAATTTACCATAGCTGCAGTGTTGGGTAACATTTTCAATTTTACACAGGGAATTGTACTCTGATTGTCAATTTTTGTGTGTGTGTGGTGCTCATACTGGGTAGCATATGAGGAGAAAAAGGTATCAGCAGTTCCAGGAGGAAAAATATTCTCCTAATTCAGAGTATTGCAGTCAATGAGAATTTGTCTTACTGTCTCTACAACACACAACCTTCTTGTCACTACTCTGTGATGGGATGACATTGAGTGGCTGTCAGATGTCCACCCAGCTGCTCTCTCACTCCCTCTCCTCAATAGGACATGGGAGAGAAAGCAAGATGAGAAAGCTTTTGGGTCAAGATAAAGACAGGGAGATCACTTACCTGTTCTGTCATCAGCAAAACCGAGATGACTTGGGGAAAATTTACTTATTTTTCTGCAAAATAAAGTAGGATGGTGAGAACCAAAAATGAAAACAGAATCCACCACCACCATTATTCTCCTTCATCTCAACTTACTGCTTTTATTCCCAGCTCCTCTCTGCTCCCCCTGAGTGGTGCAGTGGGATGGTGAGTGGGGTTTGCAGTCAGCCCATAACAATTCCCTGTCTTCTGCTCCTTCCTCACCTCACACTGTTCCCCTGCTGTAGCCTGGCTTCTCCGTAGGCTGCAGTCCTTCAGGATAAACCTGCTCCAGTGTGGGTTCTCAACATGGATTATCTTCTGAGGTGCCTGCAACACCTCCTCCTTCTCTTTCCTCACTGACCTTGGTGTTTGCGGTGCTTGCAGGGCTGTTTTTTCACACCTTTTTTTCCTTTTCCTTTTTCCTTTTTCCTCTTTCCTTCTTCCTTTTCCTTTTCCTTTTCCTTTTCCTTTTCCTTTTCCTTTTCCTTTTCCTTTTCCTTTTCCTTTTCCTTTTCCTTTTCCTTTTCCTTTTCCTTTTCCTTTTCCTTTTCCTTTTCCTTTTCCTTTTTCTTCTCCTTCTCCTTCTCCTTCTCCTCCTTCTCCTCGTTTTCCTTCTCCTCGTTTTCCTTTTCCTCCTTTTCCTTTTTCTCCTTTTCCTCCTTTTCCTTTTTCTTCTTTTCCTCCTTTTCCATCTTTTCCTTTTTCTCCTTTTCCTTCTTTTCATTTTTCTTCTCTTCCTTTTCCTCTTCCTTTTCCTCTTCCTTTTCCTCTTCCTTTTCCTCTTCCTTTTCCTCTTCCTTTTCCTCTTCCTTTTCCTCTTCCTTTTCCTCTTCCTTTTCCTCTTCCTTTTCCTCTTCCTTTTCCTCTTCCTTTTCCTCTTCCTTTTCCTCTTTTCCTCTTCCTTTTTTCTTTTTTTTTTTTTTTCTCTTTTTTCTTTCTTTTTTTTCTTACCCTTTTTTGAATACATTTTCCCTGACACACCACCATCTTGGCTGAGGAGCTCAGCCACGCCCTTCACTGGACCAGTTCAAACTGGATAGAACCAGCTGTGTCCAGCCCGGCGCAGCCCTGGCCGCTCCTCACAGAAGCCCCTGCAGACCCCCTCGCCAGTTCCCGGGCACCTACACTGGGAATCAACCCTTTTGCCATCTGCTGGGTCATTTTCTTTGGTAGGTTTTAACTTTTCATAGTTTTTCAGGACATGTTCCTGACTTTTAAGCGTTTTACTAAGGTGGAGAACAAAACAAAAATCTTTTTTTTCAGAGAATGATTTGGCAACAGGGAAAGCGCGCTGACAGCGCGTAAAAAATAAATGCATTGGGTTTTTTTGGTTTTGTTTTTTGTTGTTTTTTTGCGTAATCACATATTGAAAAAAGCATTTTTGAGGTGTTTTGGACATCAGGAAGGCAACCAGAGAATATTTTTGAAGGAGGGTGGAAATTTTTTCCTCAGTTTTGGAAGGGAAAGAATAGTAACCTGTGTCCCTTGGAGGTCACTGGCTTGTCAAAGTATATGGAAGCTACCGTAGGAAGAAGGCATCACCAATGAATTGACCAAGGCAGTAGTCATCACATGTGTGGATTGAGGTAACTATTAACATTTCCATATTCAACAAACGAAATACTGTTGTGAAGGTCTACTTTTATCTTAGGATGATGCAAAAAACTTGTGAAGATTTTGTCAGGTCCTCTTGCGTGTTCGGCGCTTTGCCCAGGAAAGACTGAGATGAGCTATTATCTTGACATTTATTTAGAGAAAAGATCAGGACCATCATTACAACAACTGCTTTATGACTAACAGATTAATAGCTGTAGATAGATGTTGTGGATAGGACACAGTCAAACTTTGAAGCTGAATGCCTAAATGCCAGAGATCGTGCTGCTGCTGGACCTCTGCCAGGCCACGGCAGCGCCTGGCTATTGACTATTTCTCAAGAAGAAAAGGTTATTGAGGATTTTATGTGCAAGCAAAAAAGATTCTATGGTTTGCAGGCATTAACTACCAAGATTTACGAATTCAACAAAATCTTTGTTTTCTGAACTAACCTAATTCCTAAGTAATTGGCAATAAGTGAATTATTGTTAGCTCTAGACATGGACTTTTTTGCGTCCACCAAAAGCATTGACTGAAGACCGGTAAGAATCAAAAGATTTTACCTTAAAATAACTGCAGCAATCAAAATACTAACAATATTTTCAGTATCCTAAATGCTGTGCAAAATTAAGAGTTATAGTCTGTCATTTCTTCTTTGAGTAGTCCTTAATGTAGGTTTATTATAGGAGGTAGTGAGATTTCTCTCCCCAGCTTTGGACAGTAGGACCTAGATTGGACAGAAGTTTCTGTACACAGAGTGCAGCAAGGTATGGGCCAAGATACTGACAGAAATCCCAGTCTGAGGCAGGAATGACTAAAGGGTAAGAGAAAAAAAGATGATACTTTTGGACAGATGTGCAGGATGTGATGGAAAAGCACATGCAAAAACACGTGTAAAGTTGTTAGCATTCTCCCATCACCATCAGACAGTTCTTAGCATGTTTATTTCTAGACAGAAGATACAATGTTTCTATTTTTATACTGAAAGATATGATTCTTCCACTTTATGTCTGAAAGCACAAACTTAGAACTGAGTCCCAACCATATTAATTTGTTTGTGAAATTGTACGGTAGATTAATGCCTACATTTTCTATACGTGGATATTAAAAAATCAGTGTTAGTATGAGAAAAGTAATATATATATAACAAACCAGTCTATTAGGGATAATTTTGTTCTCTGATGTAAACCAGAATATAAACAACATAAATTTTATATCCATAATTTTATGTTTATTTTATATATTAATCTTTATGCTGATCAGAACTCATCTGCATTAAATGTTTCAAATTAATATATACATTAAACGCACTTTAGTCATGCATTTCTAGATGTAGTTGGATGTAAGTTATAACATTTGCAGGGGGGTTGCCAATGTTGAGAAAAAAAAGATATCTGGAGAAGTATGGTTATTTGTTTATGTTATCAAAATATGTAATTACCATAAAGCAATGGTATTTATGTTTCCCTTATTAAAAGGAAAAATAGTTTAGTAAACAGATTTCAAAACTATTAAAACAAGATAGTTTTAAAATTTTTATAGATTAATAACTTTAAAGCACTTGGGGATATGTCTGTGATGTGGGACTGCTTTCATGGTTAAGACTTTATGCAATATATTGGAGGCTGTGTTAGAATTAATCTTTTTTTTTTTTTCAATTTTAAGGAAGATATAAAATTGTGACTGAAGTTATTTCCATTAGTCGTGGCTTTCTACTCTTTCCTTTTTGAACTGGAAGTCGTTCTCCACAATCTTGGAAGAAAAATAATATGTGAAAGGTATTTCATCTGTCACAGCAAGCATTCAGCCAGAATTTTTAGCACTTGTAACACTACCGCCAAGTAGGATTCAGTGCTAAGGGTAGGGTCTACTTAAATGACTGAGGCTATGGAATGTCTTTGCCTATAGGATCATCTGTATCAGCAAGAACCTCAGAAAAGTGTGAACATAGCCCAAAGACAGTATCTCTTTACCAGCATTCAGCTGTAGCTTATCATTTGCATCCCTTGGATACACCCACTGAATACATGTAATATCCACGATGCTCTGTAGGGTTCCCCATCTTACTCTAATGGGGTTTTTGGTGTGTTTTAATAGAGAATAGGAAATGCTTCTCTAGAGCTTCTTGTCCTTAGCTTACTCTCACTGATCTGTATGTATACTTTTTATTTATGAACTCTTTTAAAAGGCGTTGTTAGAATAATGACATAAATGTTATGCATTGGTTGTAGAGCATTTTTTGAATCAGTTTTTTTTCCTCTAGTAGCAGTTTCAAGCAAAGTTTTTTTTGTTTTTTGTTCACCTGGACCAAGATAGGATCTCACTGTGACCTAATCATGCTTTAAAATGCCTTAACATCAATTCTAGAGGCAAAATTGACTCTTACTACAATATAGTTTGATTCAGGAAACTGGTCGTCTGGTTAGAAAAAATGTTATGACTTGTGAAGGACAGAATGTACTTAAGATTTTGTAATTCTCATAAATAAGCTGCTTCTTTCATGATTTGAGTTTTATACAGAAACTAACAGAAGGAGATCTGTGATGATCATACATTAATAATGAAGAGTAAACAGATGTTCTGGAAGATGGATTTCATGTGAAATGTTGGATTTGTTTAAGGAAAGAAAACAGGGTCAGATCCTTACCTACTGCAAATCAATATAGCTTCATGGAGAACAGTAATATAGTTCTGTAATAATTACTGTAACAGTAATAATTCTGTATCTGTGGAGGTATTGTTGCAGAATAGCCATAGCATTAAATAATCAAAATATAACACTATTTAATACAACCAGAATTATTTGTATATAATGAAATCCCAAAGTATCTAGTTCTGTCCTAGTTTCTACTATCTAGTATCTAATCTGTTTTTATTATTTGTTGTGGAATTGTTATTACTTTTTAGTAATTTCTACTGCATGGGTGGAAAGGAGAGCCAGGGAAGTTAATTCTGACTAGACTATTTGCTGTATTTGCTATATAAAAGACTATTTGCTACTTTGAAGGAGTTGTTTGTCATTTGATACTGGCTTGTTTTTGCTTATTTGTTCCCTTTTAGACTGACTGGTGTAACTAAAGCTTACACAGTGTCACCCTTACCTTTTGTACCAAGCAATCTTCTCTTTTGTGGTATCACAAGAGCATTCGGAGGCTTTGGTTTGGCCATAGTTAATGAAAGGTTGAATTTCTTAATGGTACAGTTAGACTGGAAGCTTGTATTTCTGCCACTCTTAATTTCTACTCTTACTTGTATCTGGAAATGTTTTTTTTCATCCACATAGCTTGGCATCATTGCCACCACATTGTCCTCACTTGCATGGGCTACCATTTATTAGTTGTTGGAAGCAGATGCGATTCTTGTAATAAATGAATCAAGAAAGCCCTTCAGCTACTTTCAGCCCTTCTCTGTATAATGATTTTGGCTAAAATACAAGATAAATTAGTGCTGATTGAATTTAATTATGACTGTACAAGACCAAATCTGCAAGGGCAGAATGACTATGCAAAAGAGCATAGTACTGCTGCTGCTGTTGCTGGCTTTATGGGAGTGTTTTATGTATGGTGCATAAAGCTGCAAGTCTACTTAAATTAATGGAGCTGGGCATGACCTCAAATATACTTTGATTTATTGTGTTAGATTGGAAAGAGCAAATTTTGGTCAAACGGCCTCAGTCAGTCAAAACAGTGCTTAATTGTTTGCTTAGTGGAATTCTGCAGACCCAGTAAGTGCCATGTCCACACTCTTCAATTGTACACAAACGATGCATGAAATATATAGCACTTACCTGTGCAGATCATTAAGATTGCTTCCTTTCTAAAAAAAAATGAAAAAAAATACTGCTTTTCTTGATAAGAGTGTGGTAAGCTTTGTGACTGGGAAAAGATGAAATAATTTCTACCCAAATGACTTGAGTACAGCTTATAAACTTACAGCCTTTAAACACAGCCTTTTAATCATGCTTGTATTACAGAGGGTTTTAAAAGTGGCTTTATTAGACTTGGGGGTTAGGGAGCACATAATATATGTATTGGAGTTTAATGTGTATTCCTCTCTGCTTTTTTCCCCTTGAATTTAGGAGTGGGATGATACTATAGTATTACGCTCTGGTTAATCATGAATCTCAGGAGCAGCACCAAAAAGCCCAGGTTGCTGTGGGTTTATTATGAAGTACAGTATAATTTAAAACATCATTTAAATAAAGATGCTTTCGATTCAGTGTGTTGTCACTGGAGTCAGGATACCCAGAGAGGCTACCTGTAGTACACTCACAGACCCAGAAGTGGAGGATAGTTACAGTAGGTAGGGGTTTGTCAGTGAGAAAGAGAGAAAAAAAAAACCAAACAGACAGATTTAACAGTAAAAAAAATAGTTCTCTGGAGATATCTATTCTGACAGTTTTAAAAGTAATCTTTATTGAGATGTGCTGAAGACCTTCTGGATGATTTTGGGGGGAATTCTCATGCTGAATCTCAGCAAGTCTTTCTTTTCTGCCTTTTTGTTTGTACTTCAAGTCAGATTATATATTTTTCTGCTAACACACACAGGTCTGTATCCTGCATCCACAAGTAGCAGGTTAATTTTTTAGCTGTCTTCTCTGTCTCCTGTTCTGTATCTTGTTTAATAGGCATTAAACTGTCCACCTATACGTAAAGGTAGATTAAATCAAAACTTGCAACTATGTATTAAAGTGTGGGTATTTTTCACTCATGTTTTTGGTAATTAAAATGTTACTAATGTCTCAGTACAAAAACCAGTTGTTTTGAAACATGTATGGTAAATAAGTGTACTTCAGCTAGGTGTATTCCTGTCAGAGTGAGATCCACGTATTTGTGGCTGCTTTTTGTGTCCATGTCACAATTGTTTAAATCCCCAGCAGCTGCAGGATTAGATAGTAAATTTAAATGCCAATTCAAATAAGCAGTTGTATTTAATCTATTAGTTTATATGTGTCATCTTTCTCTTACCTTTGGAAGCAATTTTTTTATAAACAGCCCATTAAAAATTGGTGACCATATGACTTGGATTCTGGTGGACCAAATAATTTAAAATACAGATAACCAGCAATTAGGGCAGTGACAATGTGACAATGTAGGCCAGCTGAAGAATGCTGTCAGGGGAATCTGATTAGGCAAAGACATGACATATGTTAACTTGCAAGTTGATACAAAAAGTCTTTACAGAAGCTGTGTCTTTATAACTTCTCTCTGTTAATATTATTGTCTTCCTGAAACACCAGAATACCACTGGTTGGGTGGGATGTAGGACATACTGGGGTAAAGAAGAAGGTTTGCATGGATTGATCTCTGATCTATCAGGCAAGTTTCAGTTTTCTTCCTCCTGTCTTTCCACTGGAAAATACAAGCATTAGTTCAATTGAGTTATTCACAGTCATTTCTAAAGTGCAGAGAGGGGATGTATTCCAAGTTTGCAGATTCTTCAGGACAAAGCTGCTCTCGGCCAGCTCAGTATTAAAAGGCAGTTGTGGGCAGTTGTACTCTTTGTAACTTATGTGCATAAATCATGAGCTACTGCTAGTGAAGTGCACCCTTGCTCTCAGACCTGTAGGAATGTTCTCCTTTCCTACCCACTGCTTGAGCTCTGGCTCCTCATCCATAGAAGACCCCTTGTAAGCATTCTCTCCTATTAAATATACTTAACACACAGCATTAAACTCTTTGGCTCCTTAACAGAGAATGCCTATGTCTACACTGTCTTAGCAGCACCAGTGCTAAATAAACCACAGTCTTTATCTTCAAAATGTTATGAATTGCCCTGTATGACTAGTATCTGTAGTGTGCATCCAAATATGCATTGGGTTCTTTGAGGGCACTGTAATTGGATTAGAAAAATTCAGACTTGATTAATTCACCATTGTAATCAGGTTACTAAATGATTCATGATGCTCTTGATAACTCTGAGGGAATGATAAATGGCCCTTTATGAAGAATTAAAGCATAGCTGACCCTGCCAATCAGGGGCACAGCTAGGAAAGGAATTCAGGAATCCTAAACCTTAATTTTCAGCTGTAATCAGTTGACTACACTTTCTCAACACGAACCATCATGCTGATTTGCTACACACCAGGATATGTATGCTGCTCACAGCATTCTGTGTAAATAACGATCTTTATTCAAAATCTGTTTTAGATATATACCAAAAAAAAAAAAAAAAAATTGACTCCATACCATAGGCCCAGCAACTTTTCTCAATGTGAACATTATATAACTCTGTCATGCATGATGACATTCAATAAAATACTTCATGACATGCTACACTGAGATATGTGAAAGCTCTGGGAAAAATATGCAGAAGGGCAAAGACAAAGTACTTAGATTCTGCTTGTGTTAGTTTTGTATTTTCTGTCTCAAAATTATCACTGCAGGCCTAGAAAGAACCTCTGATGTTTAAAACACACAATGTGTCACAAGAACAGCCCAAGGGAGGAGTTGCACAGGCAAATGAAGAAGGATCATTCTCTACCCTTTGCAGTTATCAGTATCTTTGTGTTTTTTCATCTACCAGCTAAAGTTATGGATAAAATAGCATCAAGATTAAGCAAAGCTTTTTCGAGTCCAAACATCACCCAAAACCATTATCACCTGCTGCAAATTACCATGAGTTTTAGGTAACCCATTAATTGGAATACTTTCTTAGGAACAGCTGAGTGGTTCAGAGTGCTTTTATGTCACCTTATAGAAACTCACAGTTCAGCTTTAATTTTTTCCCCCATGAAAATCAAAGAGTGTACTAAGTTTACTGACCATGGGTAATGCGGCAGGGATTTTCTGTTTGCTAGTACTTTGTTACTCTGGTTCTTGTGGATACACACATGGCTGACTCCCCAACCAGATACACAGCTGCCTGTGTCTTTATCCTTCCTACAGCAACATAAACACTCTAGAGTGATTGCCTATATCCATTTATCATTATGATTTCTGGTCTTTTTTGGGTCCGTTTATATGCTTTAGTACAGACTAACAGACAATATGTGAAGCAGGTGTTCCAGTCTGCAAAAGTTGTATTTTTGAATCAAGAGAACAAGGGTAGGTGCCACAGGACTTGGTATAAGGATGTGTGAGTGTGTTTGAAAGTAGAGAGCTCACTGGGAAAGTGTTGGAAAAATGTTGCAGGTGTGCATGGGGGGGTCAAATGAGGTGTAATCGGGTCCATACTGCACATGGGAAACTGGTTGACTTGCTTGTAAAGACAATTTGTGAGTATGGAAAATTAGAGAACCAGGACTTAGGAGCTCAGTTCCATGATAACATAGTCATGACTGAATTCAAGCTTCATAATGGACTGAAAAAAAGAGTAAGTTTTCCAAGCTTTGTTGAATATGTCTTTAAAATTTAAATGGGATAAATGTGTAGGATAGAAATACTTGGTCTCTTCTACGCAATGTGATGAAGCTTCTAAAAAGTCAAGTTCTTTTCTGAAGACATTAGAGAAAAGAATAGGAGCTTTTCTAAACTCCATTTGCCAATATTTGTATATTATAGAGTAGGAGAAAAAATTAGGAAAAAGAGGAAAAACCTGACAGTATGTTTTTCTTTCTATATGATGTGCAGATATACTTCTGTTACTCCTGTAGTGTAAAAAGTTAATACTGTCCTTTTTTTCTGGTTTGTCCTAAAAAATACACACTGCAAACAATGAGATTTGCTTCTGTTGTGGGAAACTTAGCCCTTAAAATTTTCCTTATAAGATTCCATTATTTTTCAAATATCCATTTAAGTTTTTACTTAAAATAAAATCCTGTGTCATTATCTTGCTAACAGTAAGCACTGCCTTCTGTTTTTCACACAGGATCTCCAAAAATAGAAATGCTTTAGTTAATTCCATTTCCACTATCTTCTGTATAGTGTTTTGTTAGGTTGTGTCACTTAGAAATCTTGGAAAAACAAATAAAATAGTAAAAATAATGACTTTAATGTTTTCCTCACCTCTTGCTTACTAAAGCTAAAAGCCATCTGAGATTGCGTGATATACCTGGAAGATCCGTTTTTCTTGGTTTTCTGTTTTTTTCTCTGACTCTTGGTAGCTAGTAAAGACTAACTGTTCAGTATTTATAGAAATTAATGACATATACTCTTCATTTAAACAATAGTTACAAACTATTCCAAATAATACATCTTTTCTTGGTTCTAAGATTATGTTCGTTGTATTTGCTGTTGTTAAAGTCTCAGAAGTTACCTTTTACATTTATTTCCACTGTAAAATGTTATAAAAGTCACAGGTGCTTTCTGTTCTGTGAGGGGATAATTATTCTAAGAGGTAGGAATTTGAAAATCATTTGCACTGTTTCATTGAAGTATACATTTTTTAAAATGTTGTTTATTTTTCCTTCCATGGGAATTAATTATGTCTGTTCCATTGAGAACACTCATTAACTTAAAACTCTTTAAATTTTACAGTCAAGTAATTACCAAGAGACTTGAATACTATCATCTCTGCTAACAGTTTTATGATGGATGTTACTTAGTGCAAAAGTACCTTGCACCATTCCTAGCCTCATTGCTCCTACAAGAATTTATCCACTTTACAATCAAATAAGCATGTCTTACTTCTTGCAAAACAGAACAGTATTTGTAATAATATGCAGTTTTTCCATGTTAAAATTGCAGCAGCTGAGCTTCATCTTCTACCTAATGGATGGCATGTGGTAGAAGGCCTCTCTGAGGGCACCTGATTCTTATAACTTATTCCCAGCTCCAATTTAGAAAGGCAGAGGTCATCTAAAAAGTGGGTGTTGCTGCATGAAGAGGGAATGTGATGGAAACAGGCTGGTCAAATGATACACACTGTTTTTTCATCAAGTCCTTATAAAACCATTTGTGCTTTGTAGAAGTAGTGAAGGAAGATCAGCTGAGATTAATAAGGCTTAGAGGTCTGGGGTTTTTTGTGTGTGCTGATTCCTGTGTGAGGACACAGTTTTTGCTGGTGTAGAAGGAAGGAACATGTAAGGTGAGTACATCTCTGAGTCAGCTCATTTATGAGAGTGTTGTCAGACTTATTTATGGTGAGTTTTATTACTACATATTATTTATTTCACTGTCTGAGAGAACTCGTTTAGTAAAGGGAGGCAAGTCCTGGAGGGGGAGATCAGGTAACTCTGAGCGTCAATTCAGTATGTGAAACTCCCCTCCCTCCCTGCCTCCTCATTTAGGTTAAAAAAAAAAACCAAACAAAAAACCCGAAGCAACCAACTTCTAGTACATGTTTTATAAACTTATGATTAAAAATAAAATTAGCTTTATGAAAAGTTCTAAATCTAATGTTAGCATCTATCAAGCAGGTGCTTGACTCTGTTGTGCACATTTAGAGGTGTTAAGCTTTGAGTCCAAAGTGTTTCTTGAAATTAATTTATTGAGATCTGGTTTACTGACCTTTCTGCTGCAGACTGTTAATGTAGTTATTATATAATTTTATCTCTAGGTTTATCATTATTTGTGAAGGCAAACAAAGACTTGGTGGGACAGTGGCTTTTGAATTTAACACCAAGGGCATGTAAAGTGTTCCAGTCATCAGTTCATAGTGTGCATAACCAAAATACCATAATGATTGAATTTAAACTCTTTGGTAAATGGTACAACTGTTGTTTGAATTAATGGGAGTAAGGAAATATTTTCACAAAAGGTGTAATTGGCTTTGGCATATTGGAATGGTGCATAAACCAAGTTTATGTGCTTTTTCCTGCTACAACTTTCCCTTGCCTTCCCTGCTTGTTTCAGAAATGTTGCTTAGATGCCAGGTTAGCCATTTGTGCCTTTCTTCTGAGTTCTTTGCCTCAGCAGTGTCATTAACATTATTACCTAGATTACAGCTTAATTAAGTTTTTGCAGGACCCAAAATCACTTAAGGTTATTTTGACTCAGTTTTGTTCTTTTTCTTTAAGTAACCTTAAAAAGATCTCTCCTGTTTTGGTCCAGACATTAAAACTGAGTCTACGTACTTATACTGATTTTTTTTTTTCTCCATTTCTTTTTTCTCAAGGCAATTATGAGTTTTTTGTCCATTTATATAAGCCAGAGTCACCCCAGCAGGTCAGTCTGGTACTGCTTTTTATCCCTGGGGCAATGTTTCAAGTTTCTGAGTAAGCTGTCTTATCTGGACCTGGTTCTATATCTTGCATAGGCAAATAGAGCAAAATTAGGAATGAGCTTCACAGTTCAAACCTGCAGCCTTTTTCACTGCTGATTCTTCACACAGTGCCTGCAGTTTCCTGAAGACGTAGAAGGGAAAACCTTGGCCCCTTCCAATGTTATTTTTAAATAGTGTGATATTTTATATTTAATTAGTGTGATTATAGTCTGCTACAACCTGCCCTCAGACAATGTTTTGTTCGAACTCTGTTCTCAGTTTTGCATTTTTGCAAAATAAAGACATTTTCCAGCAGAATTCCCATTGGATTAAGAACAGAGTTAAGCTAAATGAAATGAGATTTTATATACTGTCATGGCTGATCTTAATACAGTGAGGTTAGTTTTGCTTGAACGTAAGAACTCCTATCTTTTGAGAATGAAAAATGTGTACTGATCTGACTGGGACCTTCAAATGCCACTTTCAGAACTAAACTGTAGTTCTGCCTATTGTTCCAATCTCTTGTTTTTCTCTTCTTATTAGATCTTGTCGTTGTCTTTTTGCACTGCTTTTGCTTTGTTTGTTTTTTTGGTGTTTTTTTTCCAGTTTACTTGCTGTTTTGCTGGCCTTTTAAGTAAGGAAATGTATTTTTTTTTAGGCTGTTTATGTCCTGAGGGTGACCAAGCTAAGTAGTGTGTGAAAGATAAAAGGAAATTTAACCTGCTGCTTGTATTTGCTGCCAATTCAGATGTGTCTACTCTTCATACAACATTAATGATGCTTTTTGCTAAGTTCCCTCTCCAATCTAAATAACTCTAGAGAAATTAGCAATTTTTTTGTTTTGATGGTAGTGTAGTCAAATATGTTAGTCCCTAAATCAGTTCTTCAGACAGTTAGAAAGACAACTTCATTATCTGTGCAAACGTTACAAAAGAATAATAATGCAGAACAGATTTTCTTGCTGTGCTTTTTAAGGAGTTTCTGTATCTCTTTAGTTGTGTGATGTGGAACAGCAGAATCACTCGGGTCAGAAGTATTCTCAGGAGGGCCCTAGCCCAAGGTCCTGTTCAAAGCAGAGTCAGCATTTAATTCATGTTGTCCAGGGCTTTAAAGTCTCTGAGGACAAAGCTTCTACAACCTCTCTGGATTCTGATGCTTCATTATCTTCATGGTGAAACTCTCTTCTTTTTTCCTGCTTTATACAGTAGGAGCCACCAGTTTATGGCTTTTGTCTTTCACCCTTGCACTGCACAAAACAGTGAATAACTCATCTCTGTTTTCTCAGTCGCTGCCTTGTAGGTATTCAGGGTCTGCTGTTAAGCCCACTTCAAGGCTGAATAAATCCTGCTTTCTCTAGTCACTGGTCAGTTTGGTGGCCCTCCAGTGAATATGCTCAAGTTTGCTATAATTTTTCTTGCCCAGTAGCCTATTAGCTTTTGTTGGTCCAGAGTGAGCTGCTGACTCATCTTCAGTAAAACATCCACAGAAAACTTGGATCCTTCCCAGCAGATCTGATCAGGCACTGGGGCCCAGAAGTACCAGTGGAAGGGGTTAGTCCATCCCAGGTGTAAGGCTTTCCTTTGCCCTTGTTGAACTTCATGGGTTTCTTCATTCTATATTTATCTAGCAATAGTGTATTTTTTAATTAATTTGTACTTTGCGATAACAGTGTATTTTACAACTTATTTCTGTATAAAGCCATAGAAAAGTATATCAGAAAAAAAATCTCAAGAAGTTACCCAGTTCAATCTATTTGCTTGGGGTGGAATTATGTTACTGAGATGTACCACAGATCTGTTTTGTTGGTTTTTTTAATTGTTGTTGTTTATATAGTAGTATAAATGCTTTCACAGTATGTTTATTTTTTACAATACAGGATGTAAAGCATTACTACTTTGAAGGCAAAGAAATGATGGCTTAGTAGATAAGACATTGACTTGCAAATAAAGTTACTTGTAGACTGTCAGGGACCTATTACCTATCTTTAACTAAGATTTTACTTACATTTCTTGCTTTTTCTCTGTCATGTCTGAGCATGACATTCCTCCTACCACCTGTTGTGAACAAATATAACAGTGATATTTTTGCTTTTAAAATTAGTAGAGTATTGAACCTTGATTCTCAGTGTAATGTTTCTGTTCTCTGATGGTTTACAATCTGGGGCTTTAAATGAGATGAAAGAACACGCCTTTAAAGCAGGTCATGGTTATATTGAAATTTAGAAAGACAGCAGAAAAAATAGCAATTACTTTTTCTGCTTGGCACTGTGGGACACTCTCTTAGACAACATTTGGAAAAAGTGGTTACTACTGTGAATAAAAGCACACCTGTGCTTTTAGATCATTCGTACCAAGTACCATTTTTAATCAAATTCTGTAAATCACACAGTTTTTCTTAAAAAAAAAAAAAATAAAAAAAAATCCCTGTTGTAATTGATACCACGTAGTAGGTTTTCTGAGTTATGTGGCCATGTTTCCTTTCCTGTCTTAGTACTACTATGTGTAACTACTCTTGTTTTCCTTCTGTCTTCCATCTTTATTGGTGCAATATACATGGGACAGATACTGCCCTCTTGTAGGACTTGTAGAAGCTGTATCCATAAATGCCTTGCAAAACATCCTCAGTCTCAGTCGGGTCTCCTTTCAGCTTACAGTGGAGGCAAAGGTTATAAGAATACCCCTTCAGGAATAGTTTAGTTCATGCAGAACTAAGTTCAACTGTTAGCCTTGCTTTAAATCCAGGTGTGACCTATTCAACCATGAGTCCCTCCGATGGAGAGGAGGAGGATGTTTTGAAAGGGAGATGCTCAACTGCATATGTTTACTGTCATTGAAAATGAAAGGGAGGAAAAAAAAAAAAGGAGTGGGAGTAAGTGAGGAAAACTGAACTGAGTGGATCTTTGGTAGACAGAAGGATTTCAGTTGTCTGCACAAGGATCCACATCATCCTGGGGGCACTGATGTTCACAGAACTCTTACTGAAACCATGTAGGACTCTGAAGATGGAAGAGTCACTTAATCAGAAAATGAGTGCTACTCTGTCTGAAAAAGAGCCCTGTAGCTGCTGCAGGGCTTGTCTTTCTAATATATCCCAGTTTCTGATAATTTGTTCCTATTTGATTTTAAATAGTTTCCTTTTATTATTTCATAAAGCTCTTTTAAACTCGGAAGGAGTGGAGGTCCCTTCCAATGGACTCATAAAGAATTATGGTTGGGATCAATTTTGAGGTCAGGAGTTAATTCTGAAGCCTTAAAAGGAGCTCACAATAGGCATCACCTGTAAGCCAGTATGCCTGAATTGACTGTCTTTTATTTACAAGGCAGTCTTTTTCTGAGTGCTTTAAAATGTTGTATAAGGGAGGTGGATGTATTATTCACTCTACCAAGGCTGTATTGACCAAGCAGTATTGCCCTATTTACACAATGAGCAATAGAAGTTCATTATTCATAACAAGCTTCTGTTTATTCTCTTTTGCCTAGTCAGGTATTTTTGTACATATTGGCATTTACAAGTTAAAAGGTCTTTTACATATTGGAAAATGTGTGTAGTTTCCTAGCACTTTTCCTTCTCTGACTTTGCAGATTTTTAATGTGTTTTTTTTTTTTTTTTTTTTTTTTTTAAAGCAAGTAGTCTTCTTCATTGTGTTGAAAAGGGAAATAAATAGCAATATGCACCACAGCAATTGATCACTAAACTGAAATATAATAGATTTTGGTATGGGTGTGGCTTTTGAAAGAAGAAATGCTCTCTCTTCCATCCCAACAGATGGGAAATCCACTCCTAGGAGTGTAAAGCTAAAATTACCGATGCTGTGTATGCTATTTCCCATATCCCATACTTTTCTCCCTCCTCTCCTATCCCAGAGGTTGCACACCCAGTTACGGGACATGTAAATAATTGTTTATATCCCTATATACATGTTGTATTTAACTAACATTGTGCTTTGAACCAGTTTCTGGTTTGGAAACAGTTCAGCTGCTTTCTGAGGCAAAACTGTCAAACAGTGTCACTGTTGACAGTAAAAGAGGCCAAGAGCAGCCAAATGACTAAAAGCCAGGCTTGCCTTTTCAAGTCCAAGACAGTACTTTGTGTCAAAGGTAAAACCAGCTGATTGACTCTCTTCTGTTAGTATTTGCTGTTTCTTTTTAAATGGAAATAGAAGTGACTATTTAACATAATGTTTTTCCTTATTGAGGCAAGAAGAGTGGCAACTTAGTTCTTCAGACACTGAGACCTTAAAGTGATGGTGTTTAGTACTATTGATACATGTAAAAGTATGGGGAATTATACAAGGTATGCTAAGAAAATTGAGAGCATGCGAAAATGTGCAGGCAATGTCTGTAGATTAATAATCTTGTTTGATCTGTAAAATTACTCTTTAAGGCGTAGTTCAGAAACGTGGAAATAGAAGTTTGTAAATAATAGCATCTGAAGTCCTTAAAATTTATTTTTTGATTTCAAAGCATCACACACAGAGTCAAAGAATGGCTGGACTTAAAGGTGCTTCTGGAGGTCATCTAGTCTAGCACCCTGCTCAGAAGAGGGTCAGCTACAGCTGGTTGCCCAGGTTCATGTCCAGTTGGGTTTTCAATATAGCCAAGGGACAGACAAATCTGTGTCCAGAAATTTCAGCCATCCTCATAGTGAATTGGGTTTTTTTTTTTATGTTCAGATGAGATTTCCTGTATTTCAATCTGTGCCCATCACCTGCAGTCCTTTCTCTGGATACTGCTGAGAAGAGTCTGGCTCTTTTACTGCCTAACATCAGGTGTTTATACACAGCCTTCTGTGGCTCCTTCTGAGCCTTCTCTTGAGGTCCTTTGCTAGGCTCTCTCTGCTACCCCCATTTCTGTGTTCTACAGGACCAAGTCTAGCAGGTGTGGTTGCACCAGGGCTGAGTAGAGGGAAAGGCTTTTACCTCCCTCAGCTTGCTGGCCATATCCTGCCCAATGCAGCCCAAGATTCTTTGCTACAAGGGTGCATTGTAGACTTGTGTTCCTAAGTCTTGGATTCTCCTTAGATTCTCATGTGCTTCATATATTCTATTCCTGTACACTGGTCCTGCACAGCTACATATTTCTGAATCGAGCAGAAAGTCCCCAATCCAAACAGGAGCTGGGGACACTCAGCCCTGCAGGATGTACTTGCCAATTAGCATGATTGCGTTCTTAGAAAAGGGCTGGCATGCCAAACAAAAATGCCTCAATAACATACTGTTAGCAGTTGCTGCCTGCATTTTTTTCTTACACTCTGCTCTGTACTCTTTACTGAAAAAATTTCTTTGTGCTTAAGGTATGCTATATGTTGCTCTTAGGGTGATGGAGAGGTTAAGGGCAGACTGGTTACTTTTTTTCAAGTAGACTTCAATGGAAAAGTAATAATACAGAAGAAACTTTTTTTTTTTTTTTTTTTTTTACAGAAATACCTTAGTAAATTCCTGGGTTTTTTCCAGGATCTAGGTATTAAAGTTGTCCTTTTTACTTAATTTTCCCAAAATGAGAAAGTATTTCTCGATTCTTTTTGAACTAGAAGATAATCAGCCTTAGGCTAATTGAATCTTTTAATAATCTTCAAAATATTCTTGTCAAATACAGAACATTGTACTTGGCTTTGTCACGTCCTTCCACTTTGTTGTGGTTCTAAATTGGTTATTTTTCTTACAAATAATGAGCTTGGAAGAAGCTAATAAAGTGGTTTGCCCAATTTACTACCATTTTATACCAGTGTTAAAACCTCTCATATTATTTGCATAGGTCTTGATTTATAGTTCTCCTTACAATTTGCTACACAAAACAAGGAATTTTATGGCTCAACATGAATTGTGAATTGAGAGGGCTTGTGAAAGAAGACTCTGTGGGAAAGCAAAATACTCTAGAACAAGAAAATCAATTAACATAAAAATGAAGGAATAATTATAGAACTTCCTGTCATAAAAAGCCCAATATTTTCCACTGCGTTTTATTTTACCATGGAAGTACATGTATACTCCTGAAGGAAAATGTGCTCTTTTGTTGGTTTGGTTTACTGTTGGAACATTGTTACAACACTGGAGAAAACAGTTCCTTTTTTCCTGTTTTTCTTTTCTTTTATTATTAGTATTAGCTGTATGGCTGTAACAGAATATCTTATGCACTGAGATGGTGCAACTTGATGAATTTTTTCATTTCCCACGTTACTACATATTTCTGTTTTTATTCTCAACCTCCATTATACTAAGAGAACCACCCTTCCTCCTAAACAGCCAGTAGGTAGCTTTACTTGGGACTTAAATATGCAGATTTTAGTCTAAGCTTTCATAACACCTCCTGCAGTGGTGATCATGTGTTAAGAACTGACATAGAAAGATAGGGGTGAGGGAGTGAAAATGGTACAGATGAGACTGGAAAGTTTAACTGATGGGTGGGAAGTATTCAATGATTTTGCTGTGATTCTGTTTTTTTTCTTTAATTGATACATTGGAGGTGTGCTAACTACATAGCAATTCAGTACTTCTGTGTAGGAAGCTAATTTTCTGTCACATGTAATTGTATAATTTTGTATAGCCCATATATTTAACAGACAATTAAGTCTGCAGTTTAGGAAGACACTGCAGGTAAATGAGACACAGGTCCAAAATGAAGGTTTTCACGGATGTGCCAATGATTGTAGTTGTGAAAATAAAGGGAAGTGACCATGAATTGAACAGTTGAATGACAAATGTTAAACCCCATCATTTTCAGTATCATCTGTTCATATTTTGCGCGTATTATTACATTTTAGATTGCTGTATTAACTATTCCTCAAATAATTCCTTTTATAGGTCATGACAGACAGAAAGAATGACAGATGGAGGATGAAAGGTTGAGGTGACAAAAAAACATTGAATGTAGATCTCTGCTCATTTTGATGCTAGATATACTACATGCTAAATGTACTATTTTGATAATATATTTTCTACTGTGTTTCAGTAAAGCATAAGGTGATGATCTTAATCTTGACTGCCAAAGTACAAAAGCAAGCTATAAGCATTTTAAGAGAATCTTTCCCATATCTGTTTAAATTTATCTCATCTAATACTGTGAACAATAGAATATATAGAGCATCCATCATATCTATATTATGATAGCATACCTGAGCGGGAAGTTTGGGTACTCTGTTGTAGCAGATTGTATGACTGTAGCATTGGATAATAATAAAATCTGCAGCTTCTCAAGTGTAACTGATAGGTTCTTCCTGATGAACAGGCTAGCAAACAGTTTAGTGATTCATATAGGAAAGGATAAACCTATATTTTAATATGCAAAAAAGTTCTAATTTAGAAGAGCTTGCACAAGTTGTCAAACCCCCCCACAGAATAGTTCCTACTCATCTTCAGTGAAGTCTATTCAGAAGACTTCATTAAAGAAGGAAACTACAGATGGCAGGTTATGGTAACTGTGAAAGAAGTTTCCTCAGGGGCGCTTAAAACATTTGTAGTTTTCATTTTTCGTCAGGAAAAGTGATGGTCAGTGTCAGCATAATACAACTTAGTATTTTTTGCCTCCTGCTACAGTTTACTAGGCTTGGTTGTGGGGGTTCCTTAGGGGTGTATGTGGGGTGCAATAGTTTTAGGTGTATGGGTTTTGTGGGTTTTTTTGTGGGTTTGTTTTTTGTTTGTTTTTAAACTGGGATATTGTGTAAGATTGAATCCTTTCCCCAATTAAATTGCAATTTTACAGCTATAGCTATTTCAAAGTAAAATTATTTTCCAAATGGTTTACTGAAACTCATCAGGAGAGGAAAAGGAAGATCTAGAGAGAAAGAAACAAGGAGTTATGTACCAAAGCACTGTATTTTTATTAGACTAGAGGGCACAGATGTGTCATTTCTTCTTTCTTGAATTTGTGTAGTCTATTTCCCAATTATTCCTTATATTAGTCTGGCATTTTACCTGTACAGAAATTGTGAAGTATTATGTTTTTTTTCTAATTACCAAATTAGAAGTATTACTTCCTAGTGTAGTAGTGTGTCAGTAGGATTGTGTGTAGCAGAAGGGTGTTGAGTTTGATCTCTAAGGACTTAGACCTTAAAATTTGAATCACACTGGAACTGTATATATTGTCACAAGGCTTTTGAACTTGTTTGCTACCAGTTGAGCATGAAAGAGATCTCTGGCTTGCAGAAGTACTCTGGAACAACTCTGCTGCTGAGGAATGAACATCTAGGTGTGCACAGGCAGCTTAGAAAAGTCATGATGTTTGGGTAGGGTTTCTGTCTGGAGATGCTGTGGGTCTTAGGTGCAGCTCTCCATATTCATAGTTTAGAATACTTGATTGATTTTGTTATTCATGCTCCTCTAATTTACCCAGTTCTTTCCACTGCGAGCCCCTTTGAGGGCATTATATAACATACTGAAACTATTTGACGAGTGTGAAAAGGGGACCTGACTGGTCTTTCTGTGCTAGGTAAAGGATGGTACTTTTTCTCCTCTTGCATGGCCTGAATGTGACAGGATGATTCTTCAGTGCTCATGCTAAATCTTTCTTGGGGAGGGGAGAGGCTTTTGAAGTTAAATAATATTTTCAGGTAGTTTAAAGCTGATTTTTTTTTCCTTTTTAATTATAATTCACTGCTGAAGGATTTCCTGTTGTGGATTAGGACAAGGACAAGCTGAGGACTGCATTTGAAACTTGGATGTAGCAGGAATGAGAGCAGAAGTAGGAAAGCAGAGGTTTACTACAAAGAGAAACTGATGCATCCTGAGGGTGTGATGTGAGGTGCAGTGGCTAACATAGCCCAAAGTCAACAGACCATGCTTAAGTGAAGTCTTCACTCATAAAGGCAGAACTGAGAATGCTTTATCATCAATCACATCATCTGGTGTGTTAAAGATGTGAGGTATTTACCCTGTTACTAATGTAGACAGAAAACTTTGAAGTACATGGTTAATTATAATAACTCAAAAAAAGAAATCCATTCAGATTATACTTGTATAGACATTTTGTAATGGAGATGAGATGGAATAACTGGAAGGAACAGGTCAAGTCTACATAAATGAAACTGGCAATTTAGAAAATCATGTTGAGTACTTGCTTGTCTTTAATGCTCATTTGCAAGTATGTTACCACAATATTTTTGTCAGAGCTTACAAGTGAAACAAGCAAACTTCTGGGGAGGCTAAAAGCTATTACACACTTGAAACTCTTTCATTGAATACTGTAATTTAGTTGTAATGGAAATTATAACTGAGAGATTGTTGTGGGTTGTTTGTCTCTACAATCTGTTATTGTTTCAAAAGTCTTACATTGTGGGAAATACCTTTAAATTCCAGTTACATTTAATTAGTAGACATCATATTTCAGTTTTTCCCTTGGAATAGAGGAACTGTCCATAACTTTTTGTTAAGTCATGGCATGGTTGTGGCATCACTTTAAAATGCCCATAGTTTTTGGGCAGCGAGAAATTTGAAGTAAGGTGGCAAATTACTGACAGGGTTGATGTAGTTTTTCTGGATGAACTGTCCAAAGAAAGGGCCAAACATCATGTGGCACTGGTTTATTATGTAATTCTAAGAGAATCCACGGAGTTTAAATGTAAAATCTTGCAACCTTGTCCACCTGTGTTTAAATGTAAAATCTGGCAGCCTTGTCCACCTGAGTTTTGTGAGAAATGGGTGAAATTAGGTTTAAGACTTCAGTTTAGCTCACTAATACTAGTGGATGTTTGCACATTCAGCATTGTTGTATAAACTTAAAAAGAAGCAAACAAAAAAACTGAAGCAAGTCTCCAGTCTGAATGATCTGAAGTCTGAGTTGAGGCAACACTTCCCTGACCAAGAGCTGCTTTATATTGTCATGTCTAGTGAACTTAAGGATTTCAGAGATAAACACTATGAACATTGCTAAGAGTGAAATCTACTTCTATTCCCATGTACAAGGTATATTTATACCCGATTTTGGTATTTTCTAACTGCTTTACTTTTCAAACAAGGTATATAAACACTGCTTATTCATATAGAAAGGTGCCTATGTTTTGTTATATGTATAAGTACAAATTCAATATTTTAAAGTGAAAAGATATGCATGTACAATATGCACAAGCATGCAATACATGTATGTATGTTAAAAGAAAATACCATACAAGGGAGTGCATAATCACTGAATGCCTTGGGCTGGAAGGGACCTGAAACGATCACATAGTTCCAACCCCCCCACATGGGCAGGGACACCTCCCACTGGAGCACATTTCTCAAATCCCCATCCAAGCTGGCCTTGAACATTTCCAGGGAGGGAGCATCCACAGCTTCCCTGTGCAACCTGTGCCATTTTCTCACCAACCCCACAGGAAGTAATTTTTACCTAATGTCTAGCCTAAATTTCCCCTCTTCAAGTTTTAAACCATTAACCCTTATCCTCTTGCTACACCCTTGTGCAAAAAGCCCTACACATCTTTCTTGTAGGCCCCCTTCTGATACTGGAAGGTTGCTATAAGGTCACCTTGTAGCCTCCTCTTCTCTGGGCTGAGCAACCCCAACTTCCTCAGCCTTCCTCTTCTTCACAGGGGAGCTGCTCCAGCCCAATGATCATTTTTATGGCTCTCTAAACATGCTCAAGGAGCTCTTTGTCCTCCTTATGTTGAAAACTGCAGAACTGGACTCATCATGGTGGTGCATTGTGCAATGTTTCATTAACCAAACTCATATCTGTTCATCCTTATTGTCATTTTGCACATGCCTACACAACAGCAAGTAAGTAATCATAGTCATTTAGTCATGAAAATTATGTAGGAGTCATTCAGGAGTTTAGTGTTTCAGTGGAGTGACCTCGCTTCTCCTCATGTTGGTTTGTTGTTTTGTTTTTTTTTTTTATAATATAAATGTTATTGGCACAGGAACAGCCATCTTTCATAAAAGAGAGAATCTCTTAGTGGTGAGTATCCCTGAAGTCATTCTTACAACCTTTTCAGCCATCTGTCTTTGGAGCTTAGTAAACAGCTTGAGATGCTGTAGTTGACCCCATGGTGGGAATTTGTCAGTGTTCAGTTTGTTTTGGATTTTTTTGTTTGGTTGGGGTTTTTTTGTGTGTATGTATGGTTTGGTTTTTGAGGTTTGATTTCTTTTTGGTGTGGTTTTTTTTGTTTTTTAAAATTTTATTTTAATAATTATTATAAAAGCACTCAGATCAAGAATGAACAACACTTTGTGGTGTGGTTATTTTTGCGTGACTGCTTTTCCCATTCTGGCAGTGGATAATAAAAGAAAATAACTGGATTCGTTGCTTAGCCTAGATTAGCTTGAAATAGTTAATTCATAGAGCAGACCTCAGTATTAATGATGCTTATGTAAAAGTAACATTTTTCTGTTATTTAAAGTATGTCTAGAGATGGCAGCTTGTAGTAGTTTTCAGCTTATTCTTCAAGAGATGGGGTGGAATAGGGCAAATGAAAATTAGTAAAAATATTTCATGGGCAATTTCATAAAGATTGACTGACTTTCAAGTTGTGACTGAGAATCTCTATTTCCTCTTCTCCCTCTGAGTATTTTTAAAATAATAATTGAAAATATTTAAATTTATATCTTGCTGTCCTATTTGAAAATATATTTTTTTTTCTTTTTAGTTCCCTTTAAGGTAAATGACAGTAATAGGAAATTACTAGTAGTGAATATTTTGAGTATATCAGATAATTGTTCTTCTCTTTTAGCCAATTCCATCTTTTTGCTTTGGTTGATCACCTTTAGGGTGGTGCACTGGAAATTTTTTTGGGTAGAGCTCATCCCAAAATTCCATAAAAAAGATCTCGGGTAATCTCACATTCTTTTTGCTTTTAAGGTAGTTTAATTTTTGCAGAAAAATAGTAAAACTAATCTTTAAAGGAAGCTGATGGAATTAACTAGAAGGGAACAACACAGGTCTCTTTTCACTTTATCTGTGTGTAGGCTGAGACTGGAGTTTACCATTCTTTTCTGCTGCTTCTGTTCTGCCACCTCATTATTTTGTCATTGGGATTTACAAATGAGTACATCCTGTATAGAGGCAAAGATGGTCTCTCCCAGTGATGCAAAAATATTATATTTGTTGAGACAGCTTAAAAACATGTCCTCCTTTCAGTTTAGAAGTCCAGCTTGCAAGTCTTTAGAATGATACTTTCTCCCTCTGACACAAAATAAGAAGGATATGACTGGTCCTCTGGGCTGCAAGCAGGAATGGTTGGCTCATGTCCATCTTTTTGTCCACCAGTAGCCCTGAGTCCTTTTCACCAGGGGCTGCTCCCATTCCATCCTCCCCAGCCTGTATAGGAATGAGGATTGCCTCTACCCAGATGTGTGTGTGTGTGTATATATATATGCCATTAAAAAGTCATAAAAAAGGTACCTTGAATGGTATATAACTACTAATTTGAGGCTGTTTAAAAAATTTTTTTTAAAAAAAGGGAATTTTTGCTAGATGTGCTAAGAGGGCCAGCATTCTTCAAGAGTTATGATGATACATGTGTATATACCTTGCACTGGGCCTTGTTTGAAACTCAGGAAGTTCACATGGTCCCACTTCTCCAGCTTGTCCAGGTCCCTCTGGATGACAGCCCATCTCTCTGGTATGCTGACTGCATCATTTAGCTCGGTGTCATTAGCAAACTTGATGATGGTGCATTTGATCCCACTGTCTGTATAACTGAAGATACTAAACAGCATCAATCCCACTATGAAACACTAATTATGGGTCTATCCCAATTTTAAAGGTTTTGCAAATGATTTTATGGTCACACCTCTATTTTTCTGGATGAACATGTTACTTCAAGATTAATATGAAGTGCCTTGCCAAATGTACGGTCTCAATAATTTTTTTTTTTTTAACCCATCAGCATGATCTTTCAGTTCATGTTTCAAATGTAAATTGATGTACGAATAAGAAGCTTAACTTCCATTAAGCTCCATCCTTTCCAAACAAGAGATCATGTAAAAAAGTCCCCAACTTCGGGGCTTAAAAATATCAAACACCATCCACAAGAAATAGAATTATCTGCTATTGGCAAATGGAAAATACAGATGCAGTATCCAAGTTCTACTATGTAAACCTCCCACAAGAGAGAAGACCTGTTAATTTTCACATATATTATCACAACTCTTGAAGAATGCTGGCCCTCTTAGCACATCTAGAAAACAGTCTTCCTTTTTTTACATTTTTTAAAAATGGCCTTAAATTAGTGGTTGTATGCCATTCAAGGTACCTTTTTATGACTTTTTAATGGCATGACTTGTTTACCCATTCCTTCTTTGCATCCTGTGAAAATGGGATGATTCATTCCTTATAAAAATGAAAAATGCATTTACTTTCATTTATTGGAGTGTCAGCACTTCAAGTCTGTGTCAAGATTTTATGTGAGGAAAATATATCAAGGAAATTCTTACTACAACATTTGGGACTTCTTATTCTTGTGTTAGCAGAGTATGTTTTGGTCCTATGCCAAATCAGATTTTAAGTAACATCTCAAGGGTAGAGCTTCATTAAAACAGAAGGATTAAACCATCAGAGGTTCTTTCAGATTATCTAAGTTTCTGTGTTATTTTGACTGACTGGAACAAATACATGTCAAAGGAAGGTTTTGTCCTTCATTCTTTATATACAGTAACATCACAGAGTCATATCATTGGAACAGTAGGACTGTCTCTCATTCCTGAAAAACAGAAAGGATCAACACAATATTTAAAATTATTCTTATTGGCTATAATTTTCATTTATTCAAGGCTTTGACTTTGTGTTTGGACTGCGGGTTGGACAAGGTAATGGAAGAGAGTCAGGATTTTTATGGATGTTATTTTTAAAAAGGAAAAATCTGGGCCTTCAGAGTTTGATGTGTTTTTTGGTTTTTTTAGTATTAATAAAAAATAATTTCAGTAAGGTTTGATTGTTACTTACTGCTCAGTATTCTGTGGCTACATCGAGACATCCATCATACTGGTGTGATGAGTTTGTTGTAAAATATTGCTAAATGAATATATAAAGCTGATATATCACTGCAGTGATTTAGAAAATCATGAGATGATTCTCTTCTTTTAATAATGGACTTATCAGTCTCACTTGGGGAAGCATAGGCTTGTTTTTTTTTCCCCATCACCATTTCTTTTCCTGCCAATTTTATCCTGTTTATCCTGTGGATTCAGGGTCACAGAGTTTATTCTATCAAAAGTTCTGCTATGGGCTTAAAGTTTAACCATAGGTAATAATTTGTCTGGGTCCCCATGTGTAAATAGGATCAGTCCTAATAATCTCATTCAAAATGACAGTTTTGGACAGAAACAAATCTCAGAGTAAGAATATTTGGCTTGATTCTAGCTAGCATCTGTCACCTATGTAATGATCTCATAGGCATATATTGAACTACTAGTGTAGTAGCACTACTCTGAAATAAAATGAGACAAACATTTCTTATACAAACACACTCTTTAAATGTGATGGTGTTTTACAGACACATCATCATTAATTTCTAGTTTCTAGTAGTGCTTAAATTGTGCTTAGATTCATATGTGCTTACACAAAACACAATGGTCTATAGCAGGGATAATTCAAATCTTAAGGAAGGGGAACAAATAAATAAAAGGCAGAGAGCAGTTGTACTTTAAGGATACATGTTGCTCTGATAGGGAGGTCTGGTAAGATTATAAAGGTTTTAGTCTCATATTTCACAATGCTACCCCCTCGCATTATTAGTTTAACTGAGGTTTGTAAATGGGTTGGAGGTTTTTTTGGTGGTAGACTGGTTGTTGTGATCAAGGTAGCTGTTGATGGAAATCTTCCTGTGAAGGACAGGGAGTCCTTATAACTAGTACTTACAACATTCCTTACAAGTTACCTTTATCATTTATGATTCACTGACTTTAGTTCTTTTCTAGTTGCAAAGGATGCATGATGTTAGCACATAAACCTTGAGTATCAATGGATTACTCCATCTGTAGAATGTGCACTTGAGTATGAATAGAAATGAGTCACAAATACAAATGTGATTCTCCCTACTAGATGTCTGGTTATGGTTATGCTTACCTGCTTGCCTCCCATTAAATGATGGAGTTCCTGAACAAAAAGCTGTTTTTAATGTGATTATACTTACAAACTAACTATTGTCAGTTTTTTATTGAGCTATTTTTAGTGAAGGATAAGGTATTGTGCTTAGGAGTTTGTCAGGTATTTAAAGGAGTGATGGCCACATGCAGTGAGGTATGTAAAGGATGCATGTTAGCAGCAAAACAGACTGAAGAGATTCATGTTTGTTATTTCTGCATAACATTAATTCTGGAAGTGAACAGTTACTCAGGATTCCCTGCAGCTGCAGTGCTCTCTGAGGAATAAATAAAAGCAGCATGTGAATAATTTTGTCTTCCTCCTCCCCACCTGGCTATTCCTATTCTGTGTGTTGATTTTGCTGCAGAAACAATTATTGTTTATGACTTCCATTTTTTAATTTTTTTCTCAAAAAAGCTAGCCAAGACTGGAAATGGATTGGGATTTTAAACTTTTCATCTTTCTCTAAGTTTGATTATGGTTTTGTTATCCTGCTTTTTGATCCCAGTCTGTAGCAGAAATGTTATGCTTACAGTAGTACAATTGATGCTTGATGCTAGCTTAGTCAGAATAACACTAGAGAATATATATATGAAGGGAGAATTCTGATTTATTCCATTCCTAAGCAGCTAGCCATTTCTTTTGCAAAGCGTAACTTTGAATTCTGACCTGTGAATTTTTTTTTTTTTTTTTTTTTTGTCTTTACGTACCTATCTTCTAGAATATAGAATCATAGAATTGCTTAGGCTGGAAAAGACCTTAAAGATCCCCAAGTCTAACCTCATTGTAACCTTACTGCTCAGTTCTTTATGACCCATCACTAAACCATGTCTCCAGGCACCATAAACAGATGATTTTCAAACACATTTAGAGATGGAGACTCAACCAGCCCCCTGGGGTGCCTGTTCCAGTGCTTGACAACCCTTCTGTAAAGAACTTTCTCCTGATATCCAACCCAAATCTCCCCTGATGCAACTTGAAGCCATTTCCCCTTGTCCTGTCATCTGTCACCAGTGAGAAGAGACCAGCCCCACTCTCACTACAACCTCCTTTCAGGTATTTGTGAAGAGTGATAAGGTCTCCCCTCAGCCTCTGTTTCCCCAGACTGTACAGCTCCAACACTCTCAGTTCTTCCTCATAAGGGATGTTTTGCAAACCTTTCACTGGCTTTTCTCTCCTTTGGACTTGCTCCAACACCTAAATGTCCTTTTTGTACCAAGGTGCCCAAAGCTGAACCCAGTACTTGAGGTGTGGCATCACCAGTGCTGAGTACAGGGTCAGGATTACTTCCCTGGTCCTGCTGGTCACAGGGTTTCTGATACAAGCCACAATGCCATTGGCCTTCTTGGCCACCTGGTTACACTGCTGGCTCATATTTTCTGTCAGGCAGCTTTCCAGCCACTCTTCTCCAAGCCTGCAGCATTGCCTGGGGTTGTTGTGGACAAAATGCAGGACCCAACACTTGGCCTTTCTGAATTTCCTACAGTTGGTCTCAGCCCAATGATGTAGTAGGTCCCCCTGCAAAGTCTTTCTACCATCCAGCAGATTGACATTCCCTCCCAGCTTGGTGTCATCTGTGAATTTACTGAGGGTGCATTCCATCCCCTCATCAAGATCATTAACAAAGATGTTAAACAGGGGTGGCCCCAGCACTCAGCCCTGGGGGACACCACTCATGACTGGCCACCGACTGGATTTGACTCCATTGAGCACAGCATCACAGCACATTGCTCTATTGACCACAGCATCATAGAATCATAGAATCATAGAATAGGCGGGGTTGGAAGGGACCTCAGAGATCATCGAGTCCAACCCTTGATCAATTACCACCACAGTCACTAGACCACGGCACTGAGTGCCATATCGAGTCTCTTTTTAAATATCTCCAGGGACGAAGAGTCCACCACCTCCCCAGGCAGCCCGTTCCAATGTCTGATCACCCTTTCTGTGAAAAAATTCTTTCTAATATCCAGTCTGAACTTACCCCGGCACAATTTAAGACCATGCCCTCTTGTCTTACTGAGAGTTGCCTGGGAAAAGAGACCAACCCCCGCCTGGCTCCATCCTCCTTTCAGGTAGTTGTAGAGGGCAATGAGGTCTCCCCTGAGCCTCCTCTTCTCCAGGCTGAACAGCCCCAGCTCCCTCAGCCTCTCCTCGTAGGATCTGTGTTCGAGTCCCTTCACCAGCTTGGTTGCCCTCCTCTGGACCTGTTCGAGGACCTCAATATCCTTCTTGAACTGAGGGGCCCAGAACTGAGCACAGTACTCGAGGTGTGGCCTCACCAGGGCTGAGTACAGGGGCAGAATCACCTCCTTGGACCTGCTGGTGACACTGTTTCTGATACAGGCCAGGATGCCATTGGCCTTCTTGGCCACCTGGGCACACTGCTGGCTCATGTTCAGCTTCCTGTCAATCCAGACTCCCAGGTCCCTTTCTGCCTGGCTGCTCTCCAACCACTCTGTCCCCAGTCTGTAGCGCTGCATGGGGTTGCTGTGGCCAAAGTGCAGGACCCGGCACTTGGCCTTGTTGAAGCTCATCCCATTGGAGTCAGCCCATCTCTCCAGTCTGTCTAGGTCTCTCTGCAGAGTCCTCCTGCCTTCCAGCTGATCAACACTTCTCCCCAGCTTGGTGTCATCAGCAAACTTGCTGATGATAGACTCAATCCCCTCATCCAAGTCATCGATGAAGATATTGAACAGGACTGGGCCCAGCACTGATCCCTGGGGGACTCCGCTCGTGACCGGCCGCCAACCGGACGCAGCCCCATTCAGCACCACTCTCTGGGCCCGACCCTCCAGCCAATTCTTAACCCAGTGCAGAGTAGGCTTGTCCAAGCTGTGGGCAGCCAGCTTTCTCAGGAGGATGCTGTGGGAGACGGTGTCGAAAGCCTTGCTGAAGTCCAGATAGACCACAGCCACAGCCTTCCCCTCATCCACCAGGCGGGTCACCTGATCATAAAAGGAGATCAGGTTGGTCAGACAGGACCTGCCCTTCCTAAACCCGTGCTGGCTGGGTCTGATCCCCTGTCCATCCTGCAGGTGCTGTGTGATTGCTCCCAGGACGATCTGTTCCATAACCCTGCCAGGCACCGAGGTCAGGCTGACAGGCCTGTAGTTTCCCGGGTCTTCCTTCCGGCCCTTCTTGTGGATTGGCGTGACATTCGCCAACTTCCAGTCATTTGGGATGTCCCCGGTGAGCCAGGACTTCTGGTAGATGATAGAGAGAGGCTTGGCGAGCTCTTCTGCCAGCTCTCTCATCACCCTTGGATGGAGTTCATCCGGTCCCATAGACTTGTGGGGATCCAAGCAGCCCAGTAGATCACTGACAGTTTCCTTCTGGATTGCAGGGGGGGTGTTTAGATTCTTGTCTCCTATAGGCTCCAGAAGCCAACTGTCCTCAGGATTGCCCGTTTTACTGTTAAAAACTGAGGCAAAGAAGGCGTTAAATACCTCAGCCTTTTCTTCATCTTTGACAATTACATTCCCGTCCATGTCCATTAAAGAATGAATGTTTTCCTTGCCCCTCCTTTTGCCACTGATGTATCTGTAGAAGGACTTCTTGTTATCCTTCACAGAGGTGGCGAGATTTAGTTCAAGTTGTGCCTTTGTGTCTCTAATTTTTTAATCATCAGTCTATCAATTTAAGAATCTGTACTTATCAATATTTGTTTTATAAGGATAGCCACAGAACAATCCTCTGTGAGGGCACACTGATTTTCTGTAGTGTTCTTACAAATCTTTGACAGGATATTTACAGAATAGAATCTGAGAATATCTGATGATACAAGTTTTAAGACAGAATTATGAAAACAGAAGAGCAGTTGTTATGGTGAAGCCTGTTTTACGTATCTTCATTATTTTGCAGCTGGTCTGTGCCACCAAAATAAATAAATAAAATGGAATGGGTGGGAGGTGCAGCCAGTTAGGGGAGTACCTCAAAACAGATTCATGTACTACTGGGAATTCTTTGCATTCCGTTTTCATGTGCTTCTTGCTCACCTTTTCATGGTCTGGGCGCTGTGCAGTCAAATCTCTATTAGTGCAAGACCCTCCTAAAAAGAACTGATTCTAAGAACCCTTCATGTGATGCTGTGCTGTGGCAAGTAGTACAAATATGATAGTAAACTTTGTGAAAATGAACATTAATAAGTAGTGTTTTCATTTTGGGAAAAAAATAAACAAGGATAAGTGAGAGTATATTTGTTCTCTGTGAGGGAATCAGCTCATTTCCATCCTAAATTGGTTAGAATTATTGTGAGTTATAGACTATAATTTCTGAGGCCTGATGAGATTCTCCTGCATGAATTTTCTGAAATGTTTTCTTATTATTAATTTATATGTGCTAAAGGCCACCTAGAATCACTTTGCTTTGATAAAGTAAGTGAATTGTAATGTGATTTCATCTTTTTGCTTCTGAATTTGGTCCTACTGTAGTATTTTGTAAAGCCCTTTCAAAAGGAGCTAAATTATTCTAAAAGCTTTTTTCCAGATGAATCCAGACACCGTTATTGACAAGAAAATAATAAGTACAATTTTTAAATCTGTGCCTTTTATACCTACTGACTCTTCTTGGTTATCTTTCATTCAAGCACGAAGATCTCAAAGCTTTTTTGAAATCAAGGTAATTCATCCAATACTTTGCAATTGATCACTGTTATCAACTGGCAGGACCCATGATAAGACTGGGAAAAGAACTTGCTAGCATCCTGTCCCTTGACAATTATTATTATACAGTTTACTAGGATTATTTTTATGTTGATGGGCTCTTAAGTAATAGTAGCCATGTAGCACAAAAGACACACAGAAGTGCTGATAAGAAGCTTAATTTTTCTTGGCTTCAACTTAAGACAAGGGTAAGGAACTGAAAAGATAGGTCCCTATTATTTTGTGTTAATCTTTCTCTCTTTTGTTGGAAGAGTTCTGTATCATTCATTGATATTGTTATGCTTAATTACTTACGGATGCTGGGCAGGGCTAATAGAAGTGTGTTGCAGTGGAAGCTGAGATCTAGAGAAAAATTTAAAAGCCCTGTAGAGGGAGAAACCTAGAAGCAGCTCAGACTTTGAGACACGGGTAGGGACACAGTCACTGTTCACAAAGGACTCAGGAGCTGGTTTTCTAGCATGGCATAAGTGTGCAAAGGAAATTAAGATCATTCCATGTGAGCACAAAGCAACTGGCAAATAGAGGAAAGTTAGATACTGTATATTTAGCTCTCCTGTGAGTTGTTTTGAATCTCAGAAAGGTATTGGTGTGCCTTTTGGTGTAAAATTGATGTGTTTTGTACTGTTAATTCAGAGTGGGAAGCTCTGACTGAATTTTCTTTGTTTATCACCCACCTGTAAGAGAAACACTCATTCTAAATGTGGTTCGGCAGTAGAGTTTTGGGGGAAGAGCAACTTGTGTGTTGAAGCCTAAAGGAACTTGCCTCTCAGTCTTTCTGTTGGTGATCTAGAAAAGCAACAGCAGCAAAGCAGCTTGCCCTCTGGGCAATGAGAGAACACTTGAGCTGAAAAGCTCCTGTAGGAAGAATAGTTTAAAAGTTCTTAGACTTCAACATTGTACTTGACACGATGCTTTTAGATTTTTTTAGTGGTGATTGTGTCATTTCCATGTACATGATTCCTATCAGTAGTTCTCTCAGTTCTTAGAACCAGAGGGAGAAAAAATACCAAGATCTAAAATAAAACCCCAACCAGCTAAGATTATTAACCATGAGTGTGTTCAAAGGCATGGTTTTAGTCATATTTATTGAAACCATTATGGAAGATTCATTCAGTTACTGAAAGGGATGGCAGGGTGAACACAGGCTTTTCTTCAGTTTTGAAGACAAGAGGAAATGATAGCAGAGCCTGGTCTGTAGAAGAGGTGGTAGCAATTGCTTTGATTAAAAGAGGAGCTGGAGAGTACTGCATTCACAACTTTGATCTAGTTAAATAGGATTTATAGTATTCATCAACGATGGTGTTACAATTAAACCACAAGGGTATTTTCCATAGTTCTTTTCTCGTCATTAGGAATCAATGATATTTGCCTGTCAATATAAGTCATCTCCTCACTAATTAGCACGCTACACCAGTGCGATTTGTACACTGAAGTTAAAGAAGCAGAACTGCATCTGTAACTCATCCATAAATGTATCTCAGCTCAGAAAGCAGGAATTCTACAACATAGTTTAATCTGTTAGCAGAAGAAACTGGTTAGTTCAGAAAGATTTTAGTGACTAAAACTCCAATAGTTCAGTCTAGTCTGACAGAAATTTGAGGTGAGGCTACTTATTTAAAGTGTCATGGGGTAACCTTTTATAACCACTTAATGCTTTAGGGAATTTTTAGGATTTTTTTTTTAACCAGTGCCCAGTAAATAAATGTACTGTGATCTCTCTGTATTCTCACCCTAAAGTAGATTTCATTTTATAAAATCGTAATTAATCAAATTTGTAAGGACTTGAAGAGGTTAGTCACTCATCCCTCCTGAATCTTCACACAAGTTGTGACATTTTTATATTTGTTAGATAAAGTGAGTTGAAAATAACAAAATAAATGAAAGAGAGTGAGGGGGATTCCATATGAATTTTCTTAAAATCCAGTAATAACCTCTTAATATTCTGTCTTCAGAAGTCAGGGAAGCCAGAATTGTTTTCCTTCAGATAGTGGCAATTTTTCCTTCTCCAGGATTAATACTGTTGGAGAATCTGAGTACTTTAAGTGGACGTGTTTGTAGACAGGTATGAATTAGAACAGGTCAGACAGAAGGTTTAATAATCATAGTCACAGCAAAAGAACACTGGGACATCCTCTACCCTTCTCTGCCCATGTCCTTTGCCAAGTGGTTGCAGAGACCCAAGACTGTTCCAGGTAAAAAAAGAGGTGAGGGAAAACAACCATTTCAATCTTTACAGAAGCCATCCCTGGGAGGGAGAGACTCAAGGAGCTTGCTAATGACCACAATTCAAAGAATAAATAGTGTGACAATGTGGGGGGGTGGCTCTTGATGGAGCACCTAGGAGTGCTCCAAATATGAACAAATAGTAATTTTACAATCACTGTCTCTTTTCTTCAATCTTTCTTCACAGACCAGGTTTTCTTGGTCTTGTTGTCCTGTTTTTGTGTTTATTTTTTTGTTTTGTTTTTTTATTGTTTTTGTTTCTCAGATGACCATTTTATGGTCTATCACTGGGCTTATGTTTTTCTTTAAGTGAGGTATGCAAAGTGAAATGCACTCCAGCATTTTCCTTGAGTGATCTACAGAGTGAAAGAACTGATGTATTTTATAGGCTAAACACAACTTTGTACATCTTACTGTGATGTTTATCCTAGTAAAAACATAAGTGTTTAGTTATGTTGAGTTTGTGATGCATTATAATATGTAAATTGTGTAGTGTAAAAATATTACCTAACTTGTCATTTTTCATCTCCTGTTATGGAAAATATGTTGCACCCAATGGGGCAATAGTCTTTTAAAAATTCATATGTTTATAATTATGCTAAACAATTAAGAACTCCTATGACATTTTTCCTTTCAAGATTAGAGGTTCACTTTCTGTTCATTTCCCTCTCCTTTTATCAAAGGAAATGATGCTGTGTTTCTGTAGTGGCTCCCATTACAGCCCTTGATACATTTTGTAAGTGTCAACCAGGAAACCTTAGCACTGAATTTGATGCTGGGCCCTTAGGGGAAATGGTTTCTTTATTTTGAGTGCAAAGGGATCAAACAATTTCCCATATTTTGTCTAGCATTAGTCAGTGATCTATAAAGATTAGCATAATTTTTATTCCCAGTGAAGCTAATGAGATTAGCTGTAGAAACCAATCTCTCTTATCTGAAAGGATGGTACCTCTGTAAGGGCTTGTCTAGCTGTTGAAATTAAACTACAGAGGCTTGTGTGCTTATCATCTCAGTGCTGTTAATCATGGCAGTCATCACTTTTCAGAATCCACCTTCTGAATATCTTTCATCAGCAAAGAAAATACAGGATTGACAAATTAAAACCCTCAGACTTGGGGGTTGAATTTTTTTTTTCCTGAAAGTGTGGAAGAGTTTTTATTTCTATTGTGTTTGTTTGGTTTTTTGTTATTTTGTTTTCCAAGGGTTTATTTATTTCAAAGCATGATGGGCCACCATCATGTCACATCTAATGTGCCAAATAAGTTACCTAAGATTCTCCTAGGAAAGCAAAAATGTTACTCTGTCAGAGATACAAAATTTGTTGCTGTGTTTTTTCACCCTTATTTATAACCTCTCCACCTCAAAAATCTTCTGGAATGTATGGTGTGTTTGTGGTGTCCTTATCAGGTATTTGTCATCGGGCTTTCCTTACAAAAGACAGATATTTCAACTACATGAGTAGTGCAAAAGGCAATAAATAATGAGCCTGCATAAAGTTTTACTTACTTTGTTGGCATGGTGTATTACTTTTAGCCAAAGAAGATGCAAAAGGCTTGACATGTTGCAGAGCTCTAGTTATGGATTCTTCTGTAGTTATCTGAGAACAGTCTGATACCAAGAGTAAAGTCTTCTAGATGTCCTTTTAGGACTCATCACTTCAAAGACATTTTCTTTTCAATGAAACAGGAACATTAAATTGACACAATAGATTACATTTCAATAAGATTTGACCCAGAATGCACCAGATATTTTCATGCTGAGATGTATGTCGCTCTCATCCTGGTCTTTTCTCTAGTTTTGAAAGCTGTGGCACTGACACAAAAGGACTGTAATTTAAACACATATAATGAAAGTTCTGGTGGTATAAACACAGGAAAATAAAAGTTGTAGCATAAGCATGCCAGTTCAGACTGCAGCTCCTTATTTCTAATCAAGTTTTCTCTTGAGGTGTACTTTAACTTTTTCAGTTTTTTAAGTGTAATGTAATTCAGGCCTTAATATTAGTTTATGTTGAATATTTATTGTTTTGTGGTATAAATCCTGCACATAGACTGTGTTTTTTGTTACGTTAGACCCTGTGGAAGAAGGTAGTGAGGATGCCCTGGGTTCCATTTACAGTCTAGGCACACTGAGAAAAAAAACTATTCAGTACTTGGCTGGAAAGAATATATTGTTCTCTGGTGCCTCAGTCCATGAATACAATGAATGAATTCTCATAGTTGCTCATTATTGTCCAATTGCAAAGGGGACAAATCTTTTGTTTGCTCAAATGTTATCACTTGAGTAATGAAATGCTGAGGAACATGTGAAAATATAAATGTTATACATTGAACCTTCATAATGCACTTCTACTTGCAGCTGATAATGCACAGATTAATTCTGAAAGATGCTATAGTGTAATAGGGAGAAAAGATAGATTTGGTTTTAGATAATTGTCTTTTCCATATACTACGTGCTGTGAAAAAATAACTCAAAACAGGAAACCATTGTTAAATCCCATATACCAAGTATCAGAAATTTTCTTTCCTTGAGAAGTATTTGTAAAGTTGTCAAAAGAATTTCCAAATTTCAGGATTCACCCTCTTCTATCAGCCTTCAACGTAAGACTGTTGACTCAAGGTAGAGCAAAGTGGGTTACTTTGTGCACTTGCAATTGGAGCCTTGCAGCATTTTTTCAATTAATACAAAAAAATATAAGAGCAGTAATACCATTTTTGTATGCTGACTGAAGAGTTCCCATTTCCTCCTTAAGCATGATGCAAATTGTAACAATAAAGATATACTTCCTGGTTGAACACTGCTATTTTTCCATGATTCTGAAATACTTTCAAATGCTATACTTCTTAAAAAATATGATCATTTTTTCCTAATATACCCAGAAATTTGTGATTTTAAAAAAATCACTGAAGGGAAAGTTAGATCGGAGACTTCATTACAAATTTTTTTTGTTGTCTTTAACAGTTATCCACATGTGCATCATTTCAACTAAAAAAACCCCCAGACAACTAAACAGACACCTGTGAGAGTTCATATAGTTGTATGCAGTAGTTATCAAATGCTTGGTTCTGCATTTTTATTTCAGTGAATGTGTCACTTAATCTGCCACTTGTTCTTACTGCCTCTCCCCCAATGAACATCTCAGTATCTAAGAATGTGTCTTTTTCTAAGTTCTAGGGTAGGCTTTTTGAGATGCTGTTACCACAGATGCATGCAGTATTGGTTAAGTAGCTACATCAAGGATTTGCAAATTAGGAAAAGAATTTGTTTCAATTTCTCGTCTTCTCTGAAGAATTTCTTGAACTGATGTGCTCATGGAACTTGCTAAATTAGTGTGTGCTGGGAGTTATCAAACAGCTTTTGGTAGGAATTTATATAACTTTCTCCCAAACTTTTTATATTATTTCTTTATATGTGTGGAACTTATTGTGTCCATTTCTACCTGAAAGGCAGGAGCAGAAAAAATATATTCACCATGTAAACATATTTGCAGAATTGTACTAAGAAATGTGAAGGCAAAGTTTCACTCTGCAGCTGTTTCTACACCCAAATAGTTTGAGGGACTGATTTGAGAAGGAACATATATAGAAATAGTAAATGAAAACTTATTGTAACAAATCTACATGGGATGATGGTTGATACATATAGTTGAAATCAAAGTACCTGATATGCTAAAGCAATCGTTTGATAAACTACTTCCAAATGCATTTCATTTTCTCCTTATTTCCTGGAGATCTGCTAGGGTGGAGAAGGTAGCCAGGGGAGCAACTTATTCCAGCCTTGGTTCTAATAAATAGTGAGGATAAAGCTCAGACTGAAAGCAGAAGGATCCAAGAGTTGTGAAAACAGCTTAGAAAGATATTTCAAAAGACTACTTGGACCACTGAGTACCATCTCTGACTATAAGAGAATTACAGCAAAAAATCTGCAGCAATGAGAATTGAAAGGTAGACTTTAGTCAACTTATAAAATAATTAGATTGAAGTTGTCATGTAAGGGTTAAAGGTCTTGGGAGATACAGTATTGAAAGCACAGCACAAAATTACTTTGTGAAACACAGAAAGTATATTAAGAGAAAAATAGAATTTAATCAGAACTTTCTAAAATCAGAGAGGTACGAGTTGTAAATGGTAACATCTTGCCAATGGCACGTGTAAAAGGGTGACACAACCATGTGGGAAGTAAATGTAAAAAGATGTAGAAAGTTCCAGTGGCTAAAAGACATTAAAAGGCCATGAAGGTCTTCAGTTTAGCATATTAGGTGCTAAAGGAAAACAAAGTAAAGCCATTAGCCCATTGCTTAAGTGGGAAAAAGAGAAAATAATGGATAGCTCAAATGCAGTGAAAATGTTCCCTTCTGTCTTTCAGGCATTAAAAAAAAAAAAAAAAGTTAGTTACAACAGCTTATTATAATTAAAATCAACAGTAGGATGAGAACATAGGCCAGAACAGGAAAAGCACAAGTCACATAATATTTATCCCAGCTTAGTGTATTTAAGTCAGATAGGTCTAGTGAGGTTTACCTACAATCCCTCAGGAACTAAACGAATCAATGGCTCAGAAACCAGTGCTGTTTATCTTTGAGAGCTCATAGAGGATGGGGAGGCCCCACAGGGCTGAAGAAGGGCAAACATAGTAATTAATCTTTCAAAAGAGGAAAAGCAAGCGTGACTGATCTAACAGTTTTTCTTTCCTGACTTTTAAGAGTTGAAAAGAGGCTAGAGCAAATGAACAAACAGCTGGTTCTTAGGAACACAGAGAATAAGAGTAAGCCATTTTTATCTTACCAAGAAAAAATATCAAAGAAATGTGGCTTGTTTCTGTGGAGGTAATTTTACGTAACACAGGTGATACACTGAGTTCTTTGGTAGTGTTGCACATAATTTTCACCAAAAAAATTGTAAATATTACCAGTGCGAGATGATTCTAAACCTGTTTTACAGTAATCATTACTAAATCTGTCTTTTCATTAAAAACCATGAATCACAGTTCCAAAGGATGTAAAATTATAGTTCTAAATTTTCAGAGATGATCTGAGATCAATTAGATGCAACTGAGTAAGAGCAAATATAAAAGGTTCGTTTATATTCTTTCTTAGGAAAAAGCCTCTGGATTTAAGTCTGAAAAACAGAGTAGTTGAGTTGAAAACTATATAATAGAAAATCATCTGGGACCTAGTGTTGAAAAGGAAATTATGGAGCAAAAACTGCATGAGAGATTAACAGGTTAATAATAAAACACAACACCTCCAAAGCAAACAAACCAAAAAGAATTCAATAAGGGCTCCAAAAAATGACTTAATTCTCTTCAGCAGCAGTGGAAAACCTTGCGTGGAGTACAGACCTCTGGACTTAAGGGAAAAGTTGACAAAGTCTGTAAGAGGTAGGCAAATGTAGGAATGTTAGAATTTTTTTTTTAATTGTTGAAATATCTGCAACTGAAGAGTTTAGCATAAAAAATACCAGGATGAGATGTGATTCTCTTATGTGTGTAAAGCCTTGACAAAAGTGGAAGTTTGTTTTTTTAAAAAAGCTTCAGTACAAGGAGCTGTGCTTGATAATGGGAACCTGCCAGCATATCTTCATAAGCTGTCAAGTGTATCTGGTTTAAAGAGTTAAATTAGGAAACACAAAAAATGGAAATTACTTGAGTGTAGTGTTTTTCCACACTACAGAGTTTTGTTTATATATGTTTATATATATGGGCACAGGTGTGTGTATGTGTACATGTACATGTTTATGTATCTATAACTGCATACACATACAGAGAGAGAGAAAAAGCAAATATTTACTATCAGTGCTTTCCGAGCACTTTCCTGCAGGTAAAAATAAAGCATTCAGAAAGAGTCTAAGACTTCAATAAAGGACTATATTAGAAAGGTAGAAAATGTTATACAAAATTAAAGTAAGTTCAAGAAGTGACACAATGATAATTTCAAAAAAATATCATAAATGTTACTTGTTTCAATGAACAAAGTGTAATAGGAGTATTTGTGGTTTCCTAAACTCCACACTGAGAGTTGAGAAGTTGGAGGTCACAAAGCAGCTAAGCAAGAATGCTATAAATTACAGAACAGACTCTAGTTTGCCTCAAAAAACAAAACAGCAGAAACATTCTATTATTTTGAAGAACACTTGAAAGAGAGGTATTTAGGACTTTGCTCTCTAAGTAAGAATGGTTGAGGTAGAGGAATATAGAAGTAGGAATTATCCTTTACTATTATGCTTGTCTATATGATTGGCTCAGCAAGAAAACAAAAATTAAGGAATAACCAATTTTTATAAAGGCCCAGGGGAATACACATGCTTTGACGCTGCTAAAAAAGCACAAAATTTAACCTAAAACATTGCAATTGTGGAAAAGTGGGAAGACAGTGCTTACTATTTTTACCTTTTTTCTGATTGGGTTGAGATCAATGTCCTAATAGCAGAAGAGATATGGTTCTGAGTGATCTGGATAGTTTTACATGAACATTTATAAAAAGAAAAAAATTACAGGCTGTTTTGTTTTATAATGTCAGTTCAGTAGTTTGTAAGAATCTGTATAAATTAAAGCTACTATGGAGGCTTTTTGGAAAAGTTATGAAGAACAAGGAAGTTGTGTCACTTTGGGTCACTGCAGCACTTAAATATGATTTATACTACAGAAATAACATCTCCATTGGCAAATTAATTTGTTTTATGTATCACTCATCCCAGTAATCCCTTTCTGAAAGAGTTACTTGACACATAGCAAGTTTTGCTTTAGGAACAACTGTAATTCACACGGTCATTCAAGCCCTCCTTTTCTCCTGTCCTCCCTCAAGGACTCACATTTTGTCCAGCAATTTGATTCTCCACCTTCTGACTACTTCAGTTCTTATAAGAAGTTTTGGCTGTGCTTAAGGATGTGGTAACGTGTTGCTGAAATCATAGCCCAATGCTGCATGGTTATGATACCATTCCTATAGTGAATGTCTGTCTTTCTTTGGCAAGTTGTTTATATTTGTAGGAGTAAAGATAACTTTTTTATTTTGTGCTTATGTTTATCAGTGTTGCCAGAGAAATATTTTCCACTTGGCAGAGCATTTCTCAAATAGTGCTATAGGTTTGACAGTTATAAAGAAAATTGGTACTGAGATTGGCAGTCACTGTGCAAGGAGAACTGACCTCAGGAGGCTGAAAACCCTGTAGCTATTTTAAAAGTTTTCAGAAGCTCCTTTTGCACTAAGGAAAAGTCTGTCTGAATGTTTGTTTAAATGGATCTTGTAGCAGGATATAAACCTTTAAAGCTTTCAGTTCACTTGAGAGAGCTTTCTCCTTTGGAAGACAGAATTCAAGATAGTTTTTGCTGGCAAATCCATTTTGAAGATTAGAATTTTTCATTTGAAAAGTCAAAATAAGGCTCTTACAACTTAAATGACCATAGGGTATTTCCTCTTCCTATGCTTTTGATGTCAGCCAAGATAGTGCCAGAAGAGCTATTGTGTAAATGAGTTGGGGATTTGGATTATTAGCCAGTATTTTGCATGTGTGACTGTCTGGTTTTTAATTTAAGAACAATTGTTGGGTAACTCAACAAACATAATTGAAAGGAAAAAAATGCAAAATCCACTGTTTCCCTCCCTCTCCCCCATCAGTAACTCAGGTGATAGATGGTGAACAAGAAAGGTGTGATTTCAGATCCTGCTTGCATTGATATGGATTAGGATGGGACAAAATTTCATTTGTGAAGAGAACCATGAATCATTGTTTGCTGTCTAAAAAATAATGCCCGTCTTCTGAAAGCATTATTTGTGTCAACTAGAGCAGGGAAAATAAAAAGTAGAATAAAATCTTGTCCAGGCTCTTAAAGACTTTTAGGTATTGGAAGTGTTGGACAGTATTTTTGAGATGATCATACTCGATTTCTCTTGGTTCTGTATTTGCATATGAAAGTCTATCTCTTTGGCTCAGTGAAAATTATGATCATAGCTGTTGAATGAGGTCTGCATGTATTCCAACAGCTGTCTGAGGATTTAGTTGTTTGTGCACCAAGCATCGCTGAGCTACTTGGTTTTGTTCCACTGTTTGAACTTTCTTTAAGTGACAAGTACACAAAGACTTCTGAATGGCTAAAAGCCATGCTGCAGGATAACCCTTTCTTATATTACTGACACATGTCTCCAAGTATATTTTGTTTCCATGTTTTCCCAGTTGTCTTCCACCACTGAAGAACCCCAACTGCATCTTCAGGGACTGTAGTTCAGCTTCTAGTGTCATGGTTATAACCTTTGCCTCTGTATCCTCTGATAGGTGACCTTCAGTTACTGTAAAGAACTTTTCACTCGATTTTGGTTTTGTATGCTCAGCTTTAAAAAAAAAAAAAAATAATGACAAATCTCCAGCTATAATTTCATTCTAGAAGGAGAACATATTCGTACAGACATGAAATTTTTACATAATTTCTGAGGGGTTGGTCATTAAAAGACACCCGAGATTGACACTGCTGTCTAATATTTTTTTATTGTAAATTATGATCTGCAGTAGCCTCTGATACCAGCTTGAAGTAAAATAAATTCTGTTTATCCTACCATTAAACAACAGGTATCTACATAAAGTAGAGAAATACATACAGAGATGCATAATTTCTTCACAGAGCTCTTGTTGAGCTACCTTGAGGAATTCAAAAGTAGAAACTGACTTGAAAGACAAAGAAGGCACCAAAAGCAATAAAATATTAAAAGAACGAAGACTGAAGTAAACTAGATCACAGCCTGAATTAGAACTATTATTTCATTCATAGCTTTTGGTTACCTTGGCCCCTGAATTCAAAGTGACACTGATACTGCTGGTTTTGATGCTACTTGAGTTCTGCTTCGCTGTGTGGAAGAGATGTCTCCACCTACTGTATAAATTTAGCATGCTTCAGTAAGATACAAGCTGCCAGGCTTTTCTTAATTTACTTTTGTTCTCCTTCAGAGAGTTCATATTCTTTGCATTTTAAGTTTCCTTGGTAATAGGATGCTTCCAGCTTAAAGTTGTGTGGCACCTTTCATACCATTTTGTGCCAGCGCAATTCTGTATTTTTAGCTGCTTGGTCAAATTTGCAGCATTCTGACATTTCTGTCACAAAAAACCTGGACTAGAAAACTTTGTTCCTATAATATAATGAAAGTGCTTTAAGGACTTGATCTTACTTGCAGTGAATGATCATCTTCCGTTGTGGGCCATTTGACTTGAAATCTGTATCAGAAGGTGGTGTGTTTATTTTTTCTAGCTAACAAAGTGAACCACGTATACCTGTGTAGCGTAATCTCAGTTTTGGGAGCAAACTGTGCTGGCTTTTGAAGAAAGCAAGTAAACAAGTGCTCCAGTTATGTATTTCCTTTTTTGTGCACCACACACTCCCTTGTGAACACATACCCAGAAGGTACTGTTGACTCAGAGTTTTAGAATGACATTGGAGCTCCTTAAATCAGTTCCCTGCTGAGCCACTAATGTGCTTTATGACCTTTGGCAAATCATATAATTTTTGTTTCTTCTTTTTATTTCTTTTATTTCCTGTGATGCAAAGAGGGGTTTAGCAAGGATATCCAGGAAAGTGTAATGTATTTCAACTTCAGGATTGTGCCATCTGATTTTCCTCAAGCCAGCATTGCAGCTAATCCATTTCTTTTTGTTTCTTTCTGATTCTTTGAATCACAACTATGTAGCTTTAGATTAACTGATTTTAAATTTTATTCCATCATGGACAGGGTACTCAACCCTGTTCTGTGCTGCTTAAGGCTAAGTCTGCATTTTGAAGATAGAAAATTTAGAAGCCTGACACAAAGCCAACATAAAAAAGGGGTGGGGAATCCAATGACTGCTGATCCATAGTCTGTCATCCAGACCTAATGGATTTTTTCAGTCTCATGAATATATTCTTAGTAGCTCTTAAACAGTACTAAATCAGTCATGAAGATTATAAATTGTGAAAATGAAATGCACTAATGTAGTGTTTTAAATTTTCATACCAAGTTGAATACTTGTGTGACCTTTACAAAGAAAATAAGCTTTCGAGGTTTAGTCTGCACAATTCAACATGCAGGGCAACTTTCAGATCTCAGGAGAGAGAGAGAGAAATCTATCTGTTGGATGTAGTTAACAGACAACCTGGAGTTTGAATGCCAACTTAAGGATTCAGGTATGATAGGTGAACTCTGTAGGTGCATAGTTTTGTTTGCCACCAAGTTTTGAGCAGAGCAAGGTGGGGTTTTTTTCTGCAGATAAAATGGTTGTGGCTCACAGGAGATGATGTGTAGATTGTTTTGATATTGCCTTGGACCTTCCTTTACTCAGTTAGGACAAAGGGAAAAAAGGTTTTTAAGTCAAGGGAATTGTCCTAAAGTTCACTTGATGAAGTTCTGCTGATGGGTAAGAGGCTTACATTTTATCATGAATCAGATGCTCTAGGTTACTAACCAGTTTCTCTGAATCATGCAAGTACATAATATCTATGGTTAAATTTATGATCTTGCTGGGATTGTGGAAGCTTCTAGAAACAGCAAAGTGACAGGTTAACAGTCCTTGTAACTCTCACAGGAACAGTTTATGAACCAAACAGGACAGTGTCTGCAAAGTTAGTCACCCTTACAATATTGTGAGACATTATTGTGTTTCATTAGGTCTTCACTGTTTATTCTCAGTTCTATTTGTTCTCATGACATTCACTCTATTTTTGCATAGCATTGAGCCTCTGGATAAATTTAGGTCAAGAATCTAATGTATTTTTCCTCTGAAATGTCCCATATGCGGTTCATGCTTCTGTTTTTCTCCTTATTTAAGTTGATAACTAAAGAATTTATACATACAGTGATTATGTCCAGTTGTTCTACCTATGCACACAGGTGATAGCCCTGAGGTACCACTCAGTTTATTTGCCATATATGCATTTATGCAAATGTTAGTTTGTATTCTCTTAATATTTTATGTCTAATTACATATTGGGATATGTATGCAATTAAAAATCAAAACAACAGTGGAGCTTCTTAGTGTTGTGATGAAAAAACATGTGGAGTATATCTTCAATTTTGTATCCCCAAGGTTACAAAGCGTCAAAGTATCCAGAAACTTAAAATCTGGTAATGATCCATGCCACCTGTTTTGCAGTATTATTGAAATATTGAGCAAATGCTACTCCAATATTTCTAATTGCCAAGACTTCTGATTTGTGCTTTGAGGCACGGGTAGCCTAATATTTGTCATGCTGTCTGATGTTTTGTGGAGAGGGCTCTAGCAGTGTTGCAAAACAACATCTCTCTCATTGCTTAAGCACTGTACACTCAGCTATGTGTTTACCTCCTGCTCTACAGCTTCAGACTTTCAACACTGGAAGATCTGAGGATTTGTGAATGTACACATCTTATGATTTCTGCACAAAATTACTTCATTTCCCAGCACAGACCACTCTGAAAACAGGAAGCAAGTCAAAATTTTTGCCCAAAATCTGATTTAGCTGAACCATACAAGATGTCAACTAACTCCAAGTTAAATTTGGTCACAGGTTTCAGGGCAAAACAAGAAAAATCTAAGGACTATAAAAAATATAGGTAGTTTACAGTTCACCATAGTGTTTTCCACATTCTTCTCAATACTTCAGTCTCCCCAGAGCAAACGAGACTTCAGTGATTTCCATTTAGTGTTAATTGTACAGAAAATGGTTTACTTCCTTATACTGATCTTTGCTTTTTCCTCATTAACATCCAAAAAACTTCTGGGCAGAAAGAACTCCCCAGCACGTTAAAGAATGTTGGTGTTTCCTGGTGGTTTTTTGGTTTCTTTGGTTTTTGTTGCTGTCTTTTTTGTTTGGCTGGTGATTATCTGGGCTACACAGCGTAGAGGTTTTAATTAAGATTTTCTGGTACATTTTCTTCTGGCCCTTTGGTCAGCCAATTGCAAGAGGAAGGGAACCTTGTGTAGAGAATGGAAACAGACACTTTTGCAGACTGTTCTTTCAACAGGCATTACAAAACTGTTAGGGAACCATCTAATAGAGAAACCTGTCAGAATTAAGATACAGCTTTATAGCCAAAAAAACTTGGCTTAAAATTGAGATCTATTTTCAAACTGCAGGCAAATCCAGTTCTCTTTTGTTTTATTCCATATTTTAATGGTACCCTTTAGGTTGCATTTCTTAGTAATGCATTCTCTGGAGGAGTTGTTTTTTAATGCAAATGTAACGATGAAAAATTGAATGAGGCTCTTTAAACTAGCAACAATATATAAGGCAGGTGTTCTGATCCTTTTTTTTCACTTTTGTAAGTTTTCTTTAGATAAGTTTGATTGCTCTCAAAGGTGTTCTGAAGAACTCGGAGGACTGAGAAATACTATGTTTTCAACTGAAGTTGAAATATGGTCTGAATTGTTACAAAATGTGCTCATTTCCTAACACTGGCAGAAACTACAATTAAAAGTCTCAAAGTGAAATAAATTGGTAAGTATGTCTCTTTTGTAAGGTCATCTGAGAGAAACCAGAGATTAGAAAAGGCCCTTTTATGCGACCTCGTACTAAGTCTGAGGAGCTGTAAGGGGCATGTTCCATTTGAGTGAAATGCACTGAAACAAATGATTCATGTCTAGTATAGCTTACAGTAAGTGTTTTATCATACTTTTAAAATACAGAATAAAATGTACCTCTTAAAACTACAGAGGAAATAACTACAGCTAAGTTAATCATCAATGTTTATTGCTATACTGTTTATTAAAGTTGAACTTATTAAAATTAAACATTGCTGAATCAGACAAATTCCCTGCATTTTTATATGAAACTATCTGTAACATTCTAATAAGCTTTTAAGGGAAGAAGTGTGTATAGCTTACTGTAAATTTAAGGAACTGCTGAGAAACTGTTGTCTAAATGGATGAGATGTTGGTTCACAGACCCTTCTTGTTTCTCAGGTACAGTTATGTCCATTTCTTGCATCAGATTTTTTTTTCCTCTTCAACCTATCAAAATCTCGCCTCCTCAACTTTCAGTCCTCATTGATGAGGTATTAGGGGTTGACTGGGTTCTCATTTGTAGCTCAGAACGTATTTTCTGTTCCTTCTCTGCCTCCAGTCTTGTTCCCTTGTTTTGTCCCTTCAGATATCCAGGGACTGAAATAATAGTCTATCAATTTTTCATAAGGTGACCACCAGGAGCTCAAGCATCTCAGTGTATACGTCATTGTATAACTTGCTACAAAGTAGTTGACAATGCCAGTTTAATAGAATTTTCATTCATAAATCCTTTGGGCTGGGTCTTGAGACACTAGAGAGATGTCTGAGCTAAAAGTATAGAGGGAAGAAAGTCTCCTTGCTTCAGGGCCTTCAGGCACATCCAGACCTGACTCTTCAAAGCAAGTGCTGCGTTTTGTGTTTTCTTGATCCTATGATTTAGGTATATTACATTGCATTCAAAACTTCTCAGTCAAGTCCCCTCCATAGGTAAAGTCTGTTGGAATAGCTGACTGATAATGTTCCTTGGCTCTTTCTTTCCTCTCTCACCATAACCAGCTTCTGTCTCTGCACTCAGATACAGATTTTACTTATAATTGCATCACCCTATATATATATATATATGTATATCTGTATGTATGTATGTTGTAGTAATTGCTCATTACAGGAAGGAGTTCTTTAAATTTAAAAACCAACATGAGGGTTCATCTAGAACATGGGGCATTGGTCTAGTAAGAAAAAAAAAATCCAGACAAATGCATAAAATGTTTCCTGTCTGCTTTTACATTATGCCATTATTCTTTCAGAACAGAGAAGCAGACCAAGTCAAAGATGAGCTTTTTTCTTTTTTCAGCACAATGATATAGGCAAAGTGACTATATCATATATGGACAATTAGGAATCGATAGACAATCAGATATAGGGAATATATTTCCAGTGCACCCTTATGAAATACACACTGGTCACAGTTTCTTTTAGCTGCAAATAGTTACTGGTCTGAGATGTTTTCCTGTTAAGACAAGAAAGAAGAAATAGTAAGAAAATACAGTGAGAAGCTTGGGCTGGAGGAAAAGAGTTGTTGAAGAACATGATGAACTTGAACTTCCAAAGTCTGTCCAGAAAGAACTCTTTTCTTTCTCAAGTATTAGCTGCTTTGAGTTTCTCAAAGATCTTTTGGTTTCCCTCGAGCAGACAGATTGCAGTGCTCTCTTTCAGTTTTGTTGTTGCCTATAGCCATCAGATTTCAATGAGCAGTTTGAAATCTTGGGGATGAGTTGAATAGCTCTCAGCTGTCAAACAGTTTTAAAGACAGAGCTATAAGGTGAAATACTAGGGGAATGAACAGTTAAAAGCAGTTCTCTACTGCTTTCTTAGAGCTATTTGGTCTTGGTTTTATTATTTTTTATTAATATAAGTAACTAAGAATTAAATTGAAGATATAGTAATGCAGTTTTGCTAAGTGTAGTTCAGCTAAGTTGCTGCAACATCTTCTAGGTCAGAAGTACAGCTCATTTGAAGAATTCAGGTTCACATTTACACACAGTGTTGTCTGACTGTTGGTGCTGAACTTAATTTCTGACAGTCCCAAATGTCTTAATGGAATAGAGACATAAAAGCAGAGACTTCTTGCTTTTAATAGAGCTCTTCCTATGAGGCACACAGCCCTTGAGTGATGCATGTAGAAAAACATTCAAAGGCTGAGGGAGTTTTGTTTCCTGCTATCCTCTTGAAGGGAAAGGAAAAGTGCGTTACCATGTACTTCTGTGTCCTTAGGGCTGCACTCTTCTGAGACAGCACTAAACCAGATCTGAATCCAAAGACCAGGGATAAAAATTATAAAAAAACTAAACAAAAATTTTTAAAAAAATAGGTGGTCAGACTAAGAAAAACAGCTGAAAATAGCTTCAAACAAAAATAGGGGAATGTAATGTTTCTATTCTGTATTCTTTCTGGAAGTTTTATATAATTTATAATTTTTTTTTTACCTTTCTTTCCACAAGTTCTCTTGCTGGAGGATCTTCCTAATGCTCATAGCTCCTTTGACTATTAATCACATGGATTTCATTTTAGAAGCATAGTTAGTAAATATGTAGCATAGTTAGTAAAGTAAATATGTATTCATCAAAATGGAATATTTAGGAAAGATAAACAAAAGTAACTTTCTTGTTTATTAAGTCACATTCTACATCTTTGTTGTTCTGAAGACATAATTCTTAAAATATTTCCAATGCATATTCATCTGAGGAAAAAATCTACAGAATTTTACTTTTCAGAGGCCTTTCTCTTTCTATCCAGAGACACTTATTATTGACTTAATTTAAAATGCAGAAAGATATAAATAATTTACTACTTACTACTTCTGCATATTACTCAGATATCCATGTAAAATAAGGGGGATATCTTTGCCAAGGGATTTTCTCAGACTGAAAGTACTTTCAAGGTTAAACCTGCCCCAAGCAGACTTGGCCCTCAGAATTCTTCAAGAAAGGGTTGACAAGAAGCAGGCATTTCAGTTCATTATGAGCTTTTATTATTTAAGCAATAATATTGATTAATTGAATTGATTGATTCCCTAAATGAAAGGGAAAAGCATTTTGAGGTAGCCAGTAGGGAAAATTGTGCTCACTTAAGATATACCACGTGGTTCCAGATCAGGACTGAGTCTTTAGCGCTATCTCAACCAGAATTTTCATCCTGGGCTTCAGAAGCTTTCTTGGCTGATTGTTGTCCAGACAAATGCATTAAATCTGAAGAACTGGCACTCTGAGGAAAACACATTCTTGAAAAACTTTGAGTCACAGCAGGAGAGGGCAACAGATATGACTAAGCTAATCAGAGCACATTATAGTACTTGTATGTCATTGTTTCTTCTGTCAAGTATTAATCCAGAAAAATATTGCTTTCAGGTACACTTAGCAGATTAAATCTTGTTGGTGTTCCAATGCAGTTGTTGGATTTCCAAGTTAGAGTGCAGCCTGGGTCATTAAAAATCCTCAAGCCAGTTGTATCTTGGCTTGCAGGAGGGCTGAGTGCCTCGATGGTTTACACTGCACATTATGCCAGCTGCCTCCTGGCTCCTTGCCATGAAAGTGAGCATCTGGGGTGTTGAGGTGGGCACATTTCTGGCATAAAATTTTGGAAGAGGCCGAGCTCCCCTCAATAGAATCTCTAGGACTGCTGGAGGAGGAGGTATTAATACTCTCCAAGTGAAATTTGTCTCCTGGGTGTGAAATCTGCAGGTGCCAGTTGCCTTGTATGCCTGCTTTCTGCAGTGCTCTGCCAGCAGCCTGAGCTTCACATTAGCCCAGGGATAGTTACATGCTTTCTTGTTTGATGCTCAAAAATAAGCTGAACATTAGCTTTGTAGACATTTCAAATGTTTTTGGGTTTGGTTTTTTTTTTTGGGTTTTTTTTTTTTGTTCTGTTTTGTTATTTGTTTTGTCTTTCAAAAAATTTAGTGTTTCCCTGTCCATTCTTTCAAGTGAATAGCAGATCATCTTCCAGCTGTGCTGGGACTGGGGGGAAATGAGCTTAAAGACACAGCTTTATAAAGACACTACTTTATTCATTCTGGTGTGATTTTTGAAAGCTCTCCATAAGTGTGGCAGTACTGAAAATGAATGGAAAAAACCAACAAAAGCCAAAGCTTAAGAGAACAAAAAACCTGTACAATAGAAAGACAGTGAGCATCAGTATAGGAAATATGGGAGTCCTGTTTGTTTCACACTGGCACTTTGAACTGCTCCTTAAAGAAAGGTTTAGCAACTGTCAGTGTCATATGAGTCAGTTTGAAATCTTGCTGGAGGAGCTAAGAAAATAGATCTATTATAGCTCTTGACTTTTATTTTCTTCTGTGGTAGTAGAAGCATGATCATCAAGGTAGCCAGTAGGGAAACTTAAAGTTTTTTTTCTGTTATTTAAGGTTTCCAGCTGCCATAAGCAGTACTTTTGTTCCTGCTTGAAAGTTTGCATGAATTTTTTTTTCTTTGTTGTTGTTATAATGCACTGATTCCCATGCAAATGATTCTTCAGAAAAAACAGAAGTCGCCTGACTGGCAAAGACCAGTGCACAATATTACAGGATTTTTTTTTTCCCCATCTTCTTTATCCCTACAAAATACTGTCGACAACAGAAAGCCAGCTAAGTAGAAAATGTACTTTTTTTGGGGGGGTTGCTGTAATTTATTTTTGGTTAGAAGATAATGTATATACATCAAGATTAAATGTTGTGTACTGTTTAGGTATCAGTCATTTGTCTTGCTACCTTAAACTGTAGGCTATAGTTTTGATCTTTGCAAGTGAGAATTCATGAGAGCCATATGTACTACCAGTTAGACATGTTAATTACAAAAACATGTAAGGTTAGATAGGATGTAGGCATGTCTGCTTTATGATGCACATACCCACACCAAGTAAGTTTTCTTTGAACTAAGTTAATACAATAATAAGATAGAAATGAAAGACACACAGCCTGTTGTTTCTGTGTTGTTAAGTGTTTGTGTTTAATGTTAGAAAATCTCCTGTCATTTAAAGTCTGTATTGATCTGTCTTTTTTCCTTTTCTTGTTTATCTGCATTTCAGACAAAAAATAATTAGCTAATTTTCAAACCAAGTTGCTTCAGTTTTTATCTCATTGATGTATGCAAACCAGCCTTTCAACAAATTTCTTTGTGACCCATCCAGTGCACCTGACTGTTAGCCTAAACAGATGTCCAAAATGGTACCTACTATAGCAGACACCTATCATCCTTAATCACTTGATTGCAAGCCACTGGTGTTGATCATGAACCATTTTTGTTGAGGGAGAGAGAAAAGAGGAGATTTGTCTGCTGCTTGTTAGGCTGACCTCTAAGATCTTTATTGCTAGAATTTTCTACCTTTTGAGCTGTTTGTTCAGAGCCATTTTGTTCTGATACCAGTGATAGTGCAATAGCTTAACAAGCTGGTACTGCCAGCTGAAAATTTGGGTTTACTAAAATGAGATTTCTGTTCATATCTGGGGACAGCTTTGAGAGACAAGTAGTCTTAACTTGAAGAATGTATGTACTAACATATAGTATAGGGGGTCTTCTCTTGATGCCACGTGTATTTTGTTAGTTGGCAAAAATGCAGAGAAAAAGAGTCAGATGGGTGCCCCAGACATCAGTGATTTTGTATTCAATGCAGTTGTAAGGGCTCTGGTTCTAATGCTGTCAGGCAATTAGGAGAGAGCTGACAGCAGGACTGCTTACCTATGCAGTGAAATAGTTTTGTTTTCTTTTGTTTTTTTCCTAAAAAAGGCACATACGCCCTCCAGACCCATCTCTAGAGATCTGTATTGTTGGCTAAAAGTTGTAATTTTTAAGCAGTTCCCATTTAGTGTTGCATTCTTAATCCCTTACTGGATCAGCTGAGTGACAAAAGCATTCAAGAGACATAGCACTGAGAGGAAATATTTTCTCAGATCATTAGCAGTCATGGCAGTGCTTAGGTAAGATGAGTACCCACATTCTTTTTGGTTTACAGTTTTGTTTAAATATTATAAGACACCAAAATTTTGACATTGGTTTGCTAGTGAAGCAATGTAGGAATATTTCTAGGGGGAAGGGTATTAATGATCTGGATAACCAAAGCCTAGACATTCTTGAACTAGTGTTACATGTTATGGTGAAGATTTATACCTTGACCTTGTAAGGTGAGAGAAAATATATCCTCTTGACATTTTGAACTGAATTAAATAAACTTTATTATAAGGCTTTTCTATAAAATATTTTTTATTTTAATCAATATGCAGCCTTTGAAGAGCATATGTCTGAGTGAATCCTGCAGTTTTTGTCTGGCTAGGTTTGCACACATCCTGCTCTGCTGAAAAAGGTATTAGCAGAGTTTTATGATGGTTATTTTGCATTTGGCAGGTAGCAGGTGTTTGCTTTATTCTTGCCTGAATTATATTTTAATGGGAAAGACATATGCTGCAACAGTACAGTTAGGTGAAAATAAAGGTCTTTTTACTTCATTAATAAAGTGTATGAGAGAAAACTGAAGTGCTGTGGATATTTTCATGCTGTAATCTATTCACAAAGCTTAATCAGTGGGTGAACTGCCCTGAAATGCTACGGGTTGGTTAGCATTTGAATTAGAAGTGCAGGTCTTCTAGCTGCACTTTTCCTTTTTTTAGCCTATATGATTAGGTACCAGAAATTGAATGCTCAGTTTCTGTAAATGAATAAAGATAACTTAATATATTAGAAATATTTTGCAGGAGAACATAGACATAAGTTTTGTTTGGGTGAAAGAAATGTCAATTTTTTATTATTTTCAGTGTGTTATATAGAATTACTATAAGCAGTTGAAATCAAAGGACAGATCTTCAGCTACTCATCCCTCCTTGTGATAATGAAAAAGAGGTCACCTATGGTCACAGAGCTCCATAGATTGCATTCATTTCCTCAAAATTTGACCACAATCAGGCCTGAATAATTGACATCAATTTGTGTATTTCATTTTTATTTGTATTAAAATAAACCATCAACAGTATATCGCAGGTGATAACACAAATTATCATTTAAGACTATCAAGTATACAGACATCTAGATAGCTCAGCAGTAGATGAGTGATGTCTGACTGTATTTTAATTTTAGTACTGTTACAACAGCAACCAAGGATAATCCGTTCCTGTTACCTTCTCAGAAGTGTGTGAAAAAACACATTCTACTATGATGCAAAGCTTTTACTTTTTGGGACATAAATTATGCAGTTTGCTGGCCTAAAGAAAATAGGTATATGAAAACATTCACCTTTTTTCTTTTGGCTGTCTAATGATGAATGTCTGAATAATTGTGTTGTTTGGGTTTTTATAACTCCAATACATTTCTTAACCTTATGGAGACATTAATTTACATTGGAGACATTATCCATATCCGTATGGAGACATTAATTCTTTTTTTGTACTTTTAGAAAAGGTGTTTGTGGGCACTGATACTTTAAAGGAATGTTGGGAGTTCAAGATCCTGGCTTTTTCAAAAAGATAAATTTCACAGTGCTTTCAAAAACTGCATCTGATTCTCTCAACTCTATGTTCTTATGAATGCAATTTCATGTGCTTTGTCTCCTTTGTTGAGAATAGTCATATACCAATGAAAACTGACTTTCTGACTACAAGTAGTAGTGTGACAGTTATTATGTAAGAAACTACAAGTGTAGTTTATAAAGTCAATATAAGGAATAAAAAACCACTTATTTTCCCAATCAATAATCATCATCAATTGTATCTATGTTTTTAGATACAATTAATATAGTATCTTTTCTAACATTGATAATATTGAACTCACCTCTTCATTTGAAAATCAACCTTTTTTAGCCGAAGAAAATCCATTCAGTACAGTGTTTTCATAACTGAGTAACTGCCTTAAAGGTTAATACATGTTCAAACTCCAGTAATGTTCCTTGGGCTGGCTATCTGAATAGGACTGTTAGCCCCTTTGTCTGGAAACATGAACCTCTATTTCTTGAGCTGGAAAGCAAGCCTGGTAATTTAGGCTCTGCAGTTTCAGAATCATAAAATGTCTTTGGGATTTACTGAGTAGTAACATGTTGTGTCAGGTGAAGTTGTACTTGTTCACCTTAATGCAGAAGCCTTGCAAGTTGCAGTCTGATTGTATTCTGTACAAAGGGAAAATACTTTTGCAGTGAGGGCAGAAAGGTATTGCTAACCCAGAGCAATTCAGTCTGAGTCATTTGAGGCTTGATAAACTACTGTCAGCATCAGGTTGACTTTCATTTACAGTACAGAAAATAAATGTAAAATATCAGAGTTAGAATTTTCTACAGAAACCAGCCAGTTGCAAGATGTTTCAATTTTGATAAGAAACTGATGGTGATTAAAACGGCACAGAAGCCCATTGGGGTTCCAACAGAAATGTTCCTATTGGAGGGGAGGTACCATCAGAAACTTTAGTTTCTTGCCAATTCTTTTACTGCATGCTTGGCTACTGGCCTGAATGACTGTTTATTCTTTGTCACCATCCAAATCTATCTTGGCTGGTCTCCTGCATCCATAAGTTTCTCTAATCCATGAACCCTTTTCCAGAACTTGTAGATGTCTGCTTTTTGTTGCCTTGACCCTTCATTATTCTGAACTCATTGTGCTTTCATTTTCTCTGATGCATAGCACACAGATCTTGCAATCATTAGAGTCTCAGACAAGAAAAAAATGCTCCCTAAGAGTGCCAGAGCTCTCTAGTTTTTATGGAACATTTTTACTCAAGGTATTCCCCTCTGAAGACCTACCAGTTTGTTTCAGACATTTTGTTTCCTCTGTAAAACAGAGTAAATTTTTAATCAAGAAGTGCATGAGGTGCTTGTTGAGCTGCCCCACCTCTGGACAGTGATGAAAGAAAGATAAAACCAAAGCTCCCTAAGAATCTAGTATTTGGGAAGTTGTTACCCAGGATCTCTTTGAAGACTTGATGTAGGGAACTAAAGCAGCAGTGAGCTAGTTCTGCTATGGAACAGAAACAAATCTCTTGCAGCTACTCAGACTTGGCTGAAAACAGAGTTCAGGTGAATCAAAGCAAGCGAAGAGTGAAAAATGAGCCTAAATCAAATGAAGGACATAAAATTGCTGTAATTCAATCCTGACTGGAAGAAAGCTGTGTAGAAGAAAGTTTCTAAAAAGAGTATACTCTGCAAGAAATCTTTCACCTTCTCTGTGTGAGATTTGGGTACTCAGTTCCTCTAACCATCAGATGAGTACTGCCTGCTAAACAATTTCTTTGTAAAAGGCTTCCCTGGGCTAGCACACTCAAAGTTAAGATCAACATAAGTAAATCTAGTATGAATGGAGCACATGTCAGATACCTTCTTAAAAACAATAATATGCCTCACTTTAGAAATCAGAGCAATACTGATTCTATGAAGACCATTACATTACCGAAAAAAAATAAGGAAAATAGGAATTAAAATGCTGAGTCTGTTTTCATGTCTATCAGATGTGGGGGCAGAGTAAGGGAAGTGTTTCAGGTTCTAAATATGAGGGCTCAGTGACAAAAATGTTTGCAGATGAGCATGCTGCATAAGGAAAAATGAGAGAATGTCCAGACAGCATGGTGCAGTGCTCCACAGATTGTCATGTATCTACAAGAGGTAATTTGGATAGTAGAAGCTTTACACCTGTTTTAATATTTCATTTGGGTTAATCTGGCTGGGGAAGTATATACTCTGAGTTAGAACTCTGTGCTGAGGCTATTCACTTGCACTTAATTTCCATGTGTTAGTATGTTAGGAGACAGTAAATTATTAATTGCAAAAGTTACTGTTACAAGTTTTTCAATAAAGTTAGTAGCTATTGATTTAGGAATCTAAAAGCTTGTCTTCAGAAGCAAGTTCCCTTTACGAAGGTAAATGGTAACTGGATTTTATATAGATAAATATAAATATATGTGACTTTTTCAACAAAATCATAACTTCCCAAATGACTGGAGGTGAAATACATGCAATGCAGGGTGTCCAAGCTGATGAAATATATGCAGTTAGGGTAGCATGGCCAAAGGAAGAAAGCTGTGAATTTTTTATCTCTTCTGTCTGCTGGAGGGGTAAAGAATCCCTCCTGTTATTACTTTGATATAATAAACAGCAAAGAATGTAACTTTTTGAAAAGTCGGGCTGAATATCTCCCACTTGAATTCAGTGTTTGTTAAAGTAGTGCTGGAATGCTGCTTCTTGGTAACTGGAAATAATGGATACTTGTCTTTAAAATATAAGAAAAATCATGGAGTATGCTTCTAATGACAGCAACAGAATATTTTCAGGAGCCTGAAAGCTTTTTAGAATGTTATGAAATTGTGGCTAATGGGCAAGCTTCACTGGTAGGTGAGCACTTTGGGTAATTTTGTCATCAGCTGTTTGCTGTGTGCTGTTCTTTCCCATGTTAACTTCATTAATGTCTGACACGTTGGGGAGAATTACATTGACCGATCTGCAGGAAGAGCCTGGTTCAATGCCCAGGGAAGCTAATGGATGTCTTTACAGAGGCATAAGTTGATTTTTAGATTCCAGATGCTCTTCAGTGCATATTATAATTAGCACCATTGTTCTCAGAAAAGAGAAATGACACGTCTGAAATTGGAAATGGCATATCTGCAAAATGAGAGAGATTTTTGCTGTTGCGTTGGGCCTGATTGATTTCAGTCTTAATGCAGTGTTTCTATTTAAATAAAGACAAAGTCTAATGATATAAAATCTTATTTTGAAGTCCTTCTAAAATAAATAAAAATATACTCCAATTTCTAGGTCTTTATAGAAAAATCCTTACAACTTATTTCAAGTAGTAACCACAGGTAAAAATCTTCTGGTAATATGGCAAGAATACAGTCACTAGAAATTCATATATAGGTCAAGTCTGACCTGGTGCACTTTTAAAAAAATAAAACAAAGTTCAAGCTCTTCTGATTCTAGCTTGTGGATGATAACAGCAAGCAAATGCTCCTGAGAGAAATCCAGGCTAAGGCTTCCTGACTTGAATTCTCACTTTGATAGATTAATTTACATTCCTCCAGAATATAAACATTTGCTGATTTTCTTGGAGTTGCTAGACAAATCTGAGTTCAAGAAAAATTCCACCTCAGCACTCTAGTGGTGCTGGATGATATTTAGTGTAGACCATTAGTGTAGCATCAAAGGATTGCACTGTTCTTCATATACTTATATTTACACAATTTCTGTGAGATTGGAAAGTGACTGTTATAGGAAGCCTTTGGAAAAAATGTTATTTCTTGTTTAGAGAAATAAGACCAAAATATAAATGACCTATACTGCTCTACTTCCATTTACAAGTAGCCAGTGATAATTTCATTATATTGATTTAAATCTGATGTGGGCTTCTGAATTGAGTTAATTTTAAAAAAATGCAGCTTTTGCTTACTACTTGTGCACCATTCTTGTAACCTCCATTTAGTTCTTGACCTACATATTTGTGTTTAAGTTGTAAGCAAGTGGATGGAGAAGGAGCACAGCAATTAAGAGTGTCTTGGAAAATAGGTATGCAACACTAATAATATTACACCTGGAAACCAGGGAAACTGATGTCACAATTTGTTTTAAATAGCTTTGTTTTGAATAAGTCACTCTGTGTAGATTAGAGTAAAAGCTTGAAATGGGAAATAGAAAACATACAGAAGTTATTAGACTAATTTTGTTGCCTTTTCCTGGTTTATTTTTAGGCATTATTATTTGTATTCTAAAGGCAGAGTAGGATTTATAGGTCTGATTGAAAAACATGTTCCTGAGAGAGACTGCGAGGGAATGGAAAAGCTTAGTGGAGGAAGTCAGGAATAGATAGAGTGGTAAATGGAGCAGAGGGAAAAAAATGGAACTAAGGCTGAAAGGAAAAGAGGAGGTGAGAAGAGAGAGGGCAAAAAGGAATCGGGTATTAGTGTACAGAACACTGAAAACCAAGACTAAAGAAGAAATGAATGAGGCTTTTGGAGAACCCATGCTTGATTGTGTTGTAGGATGAGGTCACAGAATAAGTTTCTTTCAGGGACATTTCCCACAGAATTAAAGTGGTATTATTTGGTAATCAAACCTATTACCCAGTTAGCAAGTTAAAGCTGAAGCATGTGGGTGTGAAAACGTGCCAAGGGGAATTTGTTCTTTTGGTACCAAACTGTGCATATGTTTCATCCCAGAAAATTCAGGATTATCTTGCTAAATAACCACTTTAAAAATTGATTTTTTTTTCTTTGGAGTTGTTTTTTTCTTTTTGTATTTTTTTTGTTTCTCATATAACTTTCAGTGGGTTGTGATCAGTGCAGAACACACTGTCCAGTCTTTTAATACCACTCAAAACCTTTATCAGAGAACTCAGGCTTGACAAACCAACTTGTTCTTCCTTATTTCTTCAGAAATTTCTAGATTGAGGATGCAACTACTAAGCCTGTCAAGCCTTTTTTACTTCAGTGGTGGCATCAGAAGCAACAGTAAAGTTTAGAAATCTTTTGATGAATAACCTGCCAATAAGGAGTAACCTATTAAGTCTGTGAACATCTCTTTCTCTTCCTCCTCCTAAGAGGAGCTATGTTATTTCTTCAGCTTCTGTATTTCACTTTTAGGAGGATATTTTGCAGCGTAGAAAACATTAGAAATTTTACTTTGCTGAAACAAATAGCTCTCTTAGTTAGTTGATTTTTTGGTTTGTTTTTTGTTTTTAAATCCCACTTTCCATAATATATTTTTTGTTTAATTCCCTGTGATTGCAATAATCTGGAGGTCCTTACAAGGTTATTGTCCCTGTGGAACCTTGAGTTAAAGAGAGTAATGTGATGTAGTCTGTGTGATTGATAAAGAATGGATATTGCAGTCTTTCCTATTTTGTCTAGCAGGATGACTCTCTGCCATCCGTCACTTTGACAGCCTCCCCTTTAAGTTGGAATTTCAGTCTTCCTTCAATTGTGTGTAGGCCAGAACTTTGGCAACTTATCTTTTTCATCTTTTGATTTCATTCATAGTGGCTGCAGGATAAGCATCTCTTTAGGTAGTTCCTTGACTTGGCCAGAGGGAAGGCAATAGATGACACTGAAAAAAATGTTTCTTTCCCCATGGGGAAACCTGCATGGAACCAGTTTGCCGTGTTACGTACATTTTTTCTTCAAGCTGAGGGCTATTTGCCACTTTAATCTGTGTTGAAAATGAAAAAAAAAAAATAATCAAAGCTGCCTTCTGGCTTGTCATGGACTTTTACGCCCTTGGTAGACACTGCCCTCGCTCCAGAAGTTCTGAACTTGAGACTGCAGTAGGCTTCATGCTTTTTTTTTGAGGTATGGTTCATGTACATGTTTGTTTACCAGCAGAATAAAACACCTGAATAAAGTTCAGATCTTCCTGAAATCTTGGGCAGGGCTGTTTTCAGGAAATCTGTGTGTTTGTGACACTGGAGGTAAAAATTTGCTTTTACCTCATCATTTATAAATGTCTTTACAAGATAAACCACTTTTCAATAGCATTTACTAAGTTTATTTTTTTAAAATCTTACGTTGGCTGAATGTGAAAAAAATGCAGAAAAGCTGCAGTTTTTCATCAAAAGTGGTAGGAATTGTTGCAAATGCTTGTGGTGCATTTAGACTTTGCCCAAATTTGCATCCCAACTTGAATGTCCCATGTTGAGGTTTCTAACTCGAGCTCTTTTCTGCCCACAAACACAGAACTGCCTTGGGCTGCATTATTGATCAGATTACTGGTCAGGGTGCCTATCTTTAAAAAGATTATCAAGAAGTTTGGGGAGACTGCTCTCTTCAGAACCTAGTCATTGTAAAGCCATTATAACAGATGCACACCTACGTGTATACATCTATATATGTGTGTGTATGGCAGCACATACATGAAGTGGAGAGGTGTGTGGTTCCTGCTTTTGAAACTCTCTCCATCTTTTAGTGAGGAGGAAACACTGCGAGTTTCCCCGAAAGACTGGTTTAATTTCAAAAGGGGAAAACCACTTTCTGCTTCTCAAGGGGTTATTTTTGGAGTCCTTTTGATAAAAAAATTAAACGTGCATGTGTTTCTTTAAAAGAGCAGCTCCGGCAGATGCAGCATGGTTCACAGCATATTCTTCTTGAATCCAAGGGGATGAGTGTAAGTTGCCAACAACAGCAACAAAAGATGGTGGTGGGGGGAGGCAGAGGGAGAAACAGAAAATGTGTTGACAGTGGATCTGACCGACACAGCTCAAAACAATAGGATGCATGTTTAGCATGACTGGCTCTATTCATTCTCCTGTCAGCACTTGGCATGCCTTCCTCTCAAAGGCAGCAAAGCGGCAGGAAGTGTCTCTTCCTCACACAATATATAGAGAGATTTCCTTGACACTATATTCTTCAGCTGCAAAAGGATGGGCCTGGTGGATTTTTGATTAGAGAGCAGCTTTAAAAGGTCTGGTAGCTTAATAGTAATGATGGTAAAGAATAAAACGCACGCATCAGAGAAGCTTATTATAAATCAGCTTCTTATTCCTCAGATTGACCATTTTCTTTACTTTGTGTCCTTATTCTTTGGCCTTATTAAGATCTCTGGAAAACAAAACTTGAGATGCGAACTCATATAAAATAGCCTATGTATGCTAACACCAAGGAATTGTAAAGGAATAGTTGGTCTTTGTCAGCTTTGACTTTCTTGGATGTTCCGGGATAGAGCTATAGAGTTTGTAAAATCCAGATTATCTCTACCTGACCAATTTTCATTTTACTTTTAGAAATCTCTGCCTTCAGTTTGAAAGTGTGATGTACTATTTCTCTTTGAGGAAAAATGTTGCTTTGCTCTTTTTTAGAGACGGTGCATGCATGAGAATGCACAGATGCTAATTCTATATGGTGTTCCCCTTCTGTGAGCTTGCACAAGCATTTTAATTTTTCATCAAAGTTTCCATGAATTTCATATTCTAGGCCACCTTAATGCAGACTGTAAATATAACAATGTGACTTTTTAGGGTGATGCCTTTTTAAAAACCCTGAAGAGATAGGAGAGGGAATTTCCCTGCCACCTTACCTAATGAAATATTGAGGGATTTTCTAAACTAACTGGAAAACCAAAATATGTAAGTCATTCATCTTCCAGCCCAAGTAATAGTTTTCTTTCCATTTTTCAGCACATAGGTATTCAGACACAGAGAAATAAGAGAAGCAGAAATAGAGACTAAAAGCTTCTGTGGAAGAGTAATTATTCCCAACCCAATTCATATCGGGTAGAATAGCCAGCTTTATGTATTTAATGGGCTAAAAAGTAATCCAGGCATCAAACACTGGGGCTTAGATCAGAAACACTCATGGTCTGCACGTGTTATTGTGGTTACGTTTGTTCTGAGGTAACTAATGAGGAAAGCCAGAATATATCTTGTTTTTTGTAAGAATAGCTGATGACAGAGGTGTTCCTTCAAACCTGTTTTTTTTTTTTTTTCTATCTTGTGAGAAGCAGAGTAATATGAAAGTGCTTTAGGATCTGCAGCCTTGAATCTTACACAGGAGTTGGATGCATGAACTCTGTTACCTTTAAACAGTGCAGTGTGCAGGAATCCTGCAATTTCCTTGTATCAAACAACTTGTCAAAAGCACTCAATCTTTGCTCAGAGTTTTTCCATTTTTAGGGGTTTAAACAAGTACCCATGAAAATATCCTGGCCACCATTACAGCATCCTGGTAGTCTGCAGCAGACATATTTTCAGCAGTGTTGAAGGTGTTCTACTGTCCACAAAATAACTGAAAGTTTATTGATGCAAAACCTGTGAAAGTGAAGAAGGGATGGGAAGAGAAATGTGGGAAGATTCTGTAGGATAATGACTTATCTGGCAGGGCTCTATGTTCTTGTCCTTTCTTCAGTGCCTGGTGTAAATTTTACCTTACTCTTCAGTGACTTTTGTTTTGGCATTCTACTTCTAATACCAAAGAGGAAAATGTGTTTTTTGTTGGGGGGGGGGGGGAGGGTGTGAAAAGAAGGAGAAAAAAAAAAAAAGTGAAAATGCTCTTGGAATTTGTGCACAATGGAATTTTGGAATGGTGTGTAATGTTTTGTGAGGCTTATTTTTCTTCAGCCTGTAAAAGGAAAGACCAGGAGATGTTTCCCTGGGAGGACAAAAGGCTTGCAGAATAACACTGAAAGAAAATCCTCTGTGGTTCAAGAACGAGATAAATACTGTTACCACGCCCTGTCAATCCAGTGAAGGTGTTGTTTGTTTTTTCTATGTACTGTTTGGTATTTTTGAATTTTGTTAGGTTTTAATATTATTTTTTTTAAGAGGAAGGAAGTTAAGTTTGTATTATGAATTGCAATCTACAATTCACAATTTTATTTTAGAGCTGTGCGACTGAGTGCAGACATTGTGTCCTACCTGGAATGTAGGATGTGGAAGAGGAAATCTGGCTGTAGATTGCTGCTGCAGACCCATTTCTTCAGTAAATGTTCTTCTTCATTAAGTGCAAGGGTAGTATACATGCTCTACTGGTATGCAGCATCAATGTGGTTCTCAGATCCTGAGCCAGTATAGTTGTCTTCTTCCTCAGAAATTTAATCTTATAATTGTCACAGTTTAATACTGGCCCGGCAGATAAACCGAGTAACAGATTTATATATTAATCTCTCTGTCCTCACTGATACAGAAAAGAGAGAGAATAAGGAAGAGAGACTTATGGGTTGGAAACTGAACTACACAGCTTTAATGAAACAGTAATGATAAATAGGAAAAATTACTGAATATATACAAATATACAGGAAAATTGATACCACGTTCCTCCTCCCATTCCCCCAATAACTCTCACGTCACCACCGAGGCTGCAGGGCAGCCCTGGGAAAGTCCAGGCTGGAATCCTGGGGTCAGCAGCAGTCGGGAGCTGGAGGCAGGAACACACAGATTCAGGCTGGAATGGATCAGGACCACAGGCAGAGGAACGGATGGAATCCTCCCAGGATGCCGAAGGAAGAAGGGAGGGCAGGAAGAAGAAGCAGGAAGGAAGTGTTTGGCCCTTGTGATCCTTCAAATTTATACCGAGTATGAGGTGTATGGGATGGAATACTCTGTTTGGTCAATTCTGGCATCTATCTTGTCCGGTCCTCCCCAAAGGAGGGGTTCAGGTGGGACCTCCTTACTCCTTCTAGAGGGTAAAATGTTCCTCAGAGCTGAGCAGTGTCCTTGTCTCTGCACACCAGTCTCTGGCTGTAACTATAAACATCGAGTGTTATCAGTCCTAGAAGCAGACAGTGTCTGAGGAACTTGCTGTTAATTTCAGCAAGTGCAACTACTTACAAGAGACTTAGCTGAAAGCAAAAGTACAAACCAGAAAATCACCTTTATCCTGGCCCAAACTAGGACAATAATAAACGTTACTTATTAACTATAAACACTTGTACAGTGATGGTCTAGCAATGAAATCAGTACTTCAGTGAAGGGTTAGGGTTGGATATCATTTTGCTTGAAAAGAAGCAAACGAGAAATATATATATATAAAATGCTTTTTAAAAACAGTGTTGTTAGGAACAGTCTGCTGGGGAATCCCTGTAGCTGTGCATCATCTTGCAGGGTTTTTATTAATTTCTAGTAAGGAAATCAAGTACCAGGAGTTAAGAGTGGAAGAAACATTTGTATCAAGTGGAATTCTGGTGTGGTCTTGTGGAGTCCTGTCATTTATTTTGGCAAATTAATTCAGCATTTGTCCAGATGAAAATACACCACAATATACCCAAGGTATTTTGCACTAGTTGGTAATAATACAGTAATAATAATTATCCAGTTGCAAGTAAGTTACAGAATAATTATGAGATTCAAAACTTGTGGAAAACTTCTAAAGCTTTGTGGCTGATGATATGATGGGCCTGCAGGAAAAGTCAGTGTGAGCTATATTTACATATCTTTTCCCAAACAATAAAAATTACTTAATTAAGACAGAAGTAACTGGCAAATGAAGCTAAATGTATCTGCTGAACTATATAAGTACAAAGGAGGGGCAGAATTTGGATTCTGGGGTTGAACATAGGTTGTTCTGCTTTGTAGAACAATTTCCCAGTTTCTTCTTTTTTATATATGTACAGCAGTTAGAGGAGCTGTTCTCTCAAAAGTTACAGAAGTAGTTTATAAGAAATGGCTTTTCTTAAAATATTGAGCTGGGAGAGGTGCTAAAACTAAAAGTATCTACAAGAATAATATGAAGGTAATACTTCCCACATGGTTTTCCTTGTGCATTCATCACTTGGGTACTTATAAAAAAATGTAATAGAAAATAAAATGAACATTGTTTACAGGTGCTGTTTTGCTGACTGAAAACAAAACCTTGATCTGATCACAGAATGTTGGTAACAGAAACTACTTTGTTATATTCATGTTTTGCTAAAAAGAAAAAAATATATGATAGTGGGGGGGGTATTTTTATTTTTTTTTACCACTTTTGTAAATTACTAGGAACATTTTCTCTAAATGATCTGCTGACTACAACCAGCTGCTGCCAAAGTGCTTCTTTCTCACAAACTTCAATTTATCAATAGAGATCATGCATTAATAATAATTTTTATCCCTCCACATGTATCACTTCCGGTTTTATTTTTTAAACTGATTTTCCAATTTCTATATTGTGTGTTAAAAATTGACACTATTTTAAATTAATGACACTTTTTTCTTCTTCTTCTTCCTGTATAATTTAAGCTTTTATTTTCTTAAGCTATTTTCCAGATTACAAATGTATTTTCCAATTTCAGTGAGATGTTAAAATAAGAAAGTCTTTGCCTATGTTACTTGATATCAAGTATATTCAAGTTAGAACGATTTTCAAGACATTACGCACAAGATTTTTCTTACCTTCAGTTAACAGCCACTTCATCTAAAAACAAAACTCTAAAATACCAAAGAAAACAAGACACAACCCAAACCACACCCTTAGCATCCTCTCCTAAAACTCTCAAAATAAAAAAAAACCCTAAACCCTTCTTCTTAGGAATTTTTCAGGTGGCGTGGGATGTATAATAATGGAAATACTTACTGTTATTTTCATATCAGTGTTCCAAGGTTATATGTGTTAAAAGATAGAAATATAGCCAGATACTTTGAATAGTCAGGGTCTTTTTATTAAACTCTTCCAGTATTGACATGTGGCTTATTACTCAGTGGCTGAGTAAGTCATTGTTATCTACTTAATATTCTGTAATCTCTAAAATGGCAATATATCTACTCAAATTCATATAGCTTTTTTTAGATGGCTCTTAACAGGACATAACTTAAAAGTGTAGTTCTAGGCTTTATTATAAAAAGAAAAAAAAAAATCAAAAGTCAGGCTAGTTTCTGAAGAATATATATGTATGAATTTGGGAGATTTGAGTTTATAGCAACTGTGGACCCATTGCTGGAGGCTGACATCTTGCTCTATGTATTTCTTGTATGGTTAGTTCTTTCAATGGTAGAGAAATTTGTTACTAGTCTCAAGTTTTTAAGCCCATTTTAGAACACTGTCTGAAGAAATCTAAAATGTAGGAAAGGGAATATTTGGATTGGTGTCTGACACATCCACAGTTTATGTAAATAGCTCAGCTGCTGCCTTGCTCTTAAATTTGCCTTCTAAGAGCACAAAAATAATTGAAGCCACTGAAAGAAACCATTCCTCGTTCCTTACAGAGTTTCTGTCTTAAAATCAGAAATTGTGATTTAATTTTACAGAAAAAAAAAAAATATGGTCATATATTGCACTCTGGAGGAAACTACTCTTCAGCAGAATTTGACTACTTTTAGTTGACTTGCAGTGAGGCTTTGGGAAATGTAAATTCATATTTCATATCCCAGTGTTATAATTTCCAAAGAGCTTTATAGTTCTGAATTACTGTAGAGTTGTTGAAAACAAAGTGTGAAGTCAAATTGCATCAGAGAATTGAAAGAATTTAAAGCAGGCTATTTTGGTTATATTTGAAGGGTCTCATGTAGAATGAAATTAAGCTTTCTTTACTCTCCAATTTTTTCTTTTGCCCATTCCAAAATAGAAGCCTAATTAATAGAATTTACTAGGTGAAATTTTTGAAATAAAAAGTCTAACTCTACATATTCTGAGTTTGTTTTAGTACACACATGTGAATTACTAGTTGTGAAAGTAGAAAATATTCCTCCACCATGGCAACATCTTAATATATATATATACATATATATGGCAAAGTATTTAAGTAATTAATATCATTAAGTCACTTTGAGTCCACAGACCTGAATATTTGGAGAGGAGATTTTAGAGCAGCATGGGTTGACCTTTTTCCCAAAACAATAAAATATGAAGTTTACAGTTAAGGACAGTAATCCTAGTTCTGTACAGAGAAGTAAATAAGAAAAGTGCCCTTTTTGGAAACTGGCAGTTTCTTAGGGCATTTTCTGTATGTATTTTTTATGTTGAAATTGAAACCCATTGCTTCCAGATTTGTTACCCTCTGCATGACATAAGAGTGAAAGAGGTTACATATGTTAATTTTCAATTGGAATGTAAATTACACTCTACAGGACAGTCCTGTCTTGGCAAAAACTAGAAGATGAAATATGAAACTATGAATAGAAAAGATGAATATGAAACTAATTTGTTTGGTTTCTCCTATTGCCATTCAAAGAGGCTGTTTGTGTGTAGATTTGCTGAATGCCTTTCTTCCAGCAGAAGAAAAACCTGGTCTAAAGGACTGAAAAGAAGTGGTTTTAAAAAAAAGGATTAATTTTGGAGTCAGCCTTTATGCTTTTAGACAAGCACATAAAACGTTTTTCACAGCTACTTTCTTCCCTGTTATTTAATTCTTGACCGTGGCACTCATAGCTCTTGTAGTGACATCAGATCGGATTTTTTGAAAGCAAAATATTTACCATCTGTCTGTCTCTACTTCTCTATGATATCCAGAGAAGCTGTTCATACCTCATCATTGGAAGTATTCAGGGTCAGGTTGATTTAGTGAAAATGGCCCTGCCCATGGCATAGGGGTATCAGATGAGCTTTAAAGTCCTTTTTCAACCCAGACTGTTCTGTGAGTCTGTGATATGATGACTCATTACTTTTTACTTGATTATTTTATTTTATTTTTATGTTTTTTACTAGATGGCTAGTTTTATATGCTGTAGTGCCCAAGAAATAACCTCTTATTCTTGTGTTAACCTTAATGGCCATCTTAACCATTGTAAGCTGGGCTTCTTCACTACAAGAAATGATAAAAGTGTTTGGAGCAGAAAGCTTGTGTAAATTTGAATTGAAATAAGAAGGAAAAAGCAGAAAAATGCCCTCCAGAAAAATCTCACTGTGTGATCTTTGCGTTCTTACATCTGTGTCTGTCTAGGCATATGTTTGTGTATTAACATCTCTAGCATATTGTCAATCTCATTTTCCACAAAGTTCAGCTGCTCATGGAGTAAGGTGCTGCAGCTGCTCCCTGTCATAAAGAAATTGTTTGGCAGCAGTCTTCTCTCCATCTCTACCTTGCAGTCACATCATTTGATTAACTAAAGCATTAGTTTGTCTTCTGAAAATTGCAAAGCAGCATTTTACAGAGAGGGAGAGAAATGAGTGTGAGAGCTGAAAAAATTAGGCAGTGACTAATGCATAACAAAGATCTAGGATTTTTTTCAGAATGTACTTAGTGACAGTACTCTGTGACATATTCCCCTAGTTCCCAACTAGGGACCAGTGAAATGACCAAATATTATATAGAATCAGTGTTTGCTCTGGTTCTAAAACAACATATAAACAAGCTCTGAATGTACATGAAAAGGTTTCTTTCTTTTCTTTTTTCTTTTGTCGTTTTTTGTTTTTCCAGGTATGCAGATACTATTCAGCAAATTTATTATCATCACACTAACTTTCTGTATGGGATATTAATAACGTGGCAAAATGTCTACCAAACCAGATGCTTTTCACAGCTAGACCTCAACTTGATAGCTATGGGTATCGTAGAAAACATGAAAAGCTTCTCATTATTATCAGCTCATTTGTTGTATAATGAATGCAGTGATATTATCACTGTAGTTATTCACCACATCAAGTTTATAGTGGAATAGTGCACAGGAGATATCTTAGTTCTTATCCTGTGAAAGGTACATTGTGTATAAAACATGGTGTTGATATGATGCTAATACTGTACCCTGCTGCAGCTACCAAAGTAGATAGAAATCTCCAGTGCCACAACAGGAATTTGTGCAGTATTTTGCAGTTTGCAGAGACACGTTCTTTGTGGCTCTGCAATTTGTGCAATCAGTTAGCTATGAAAAATGCAGGATGTTTGTCAATTGTTCTTCCTTTGATACAGTGTTTTTTACACTCATTTCTACTCAAAGATCCCTTTAATGAGAAGCCAAGGAAACTGAGAAGGGATTTTATTATTTACTAGGAGATTTTATAGAATTCCATTTTAAAGATGCCCCTGAGTATATGTTCTATAGAAAAAATGCACCTGAAAAAAAGGCATTTTTAGTGGGGCCTCCACTGTTTTGTCTTCTTCCTGCTTTTCTTCATACTCTCTAGCAAACAATAACCCTTCTCAAAGAAGGACTGGCAAATGACAGCTGTATTGTTAGTGAGACTCAGCAAATGATTTTGACAAGTTGTGTTATTACCTGTTTTAAGCATAAGTATAAAATGGTGGATTAGAACTTGAAAACAATTCGAAATATCTAGCAGCACGAGCTTAAAATAAATCAAGAGCTATGGGAAAGTGTTCATGCTTGTGCATATGTGCCCAATTGACAGTGTAAACAAGAAGGATAAGATCTTACAGACTCTGTTCTTTCTGAATGTGAACGTAATTCCCTGGTGTGTATCCACAGTGTTGCAATAGAATCAAGATCTCCAGCACCTTTTGTGGCTAAATAAATTGACCCCAGACTACCTCTAAATGTTTTTTTAAAAAATTGTAAAAGCCAAGGCAAAGACAATTGATTCCATACCTTCAAAGTTGTGTTTCAGCTTTCCTAGAAATTCTATATTACTTCAAACATTTGACATTCAATAACACCTAGCATTGTCTCAGAGTGTATGTAAATCTGTTCAGAAAAAGCTGAATATTTTCTTTGTCAACCTGTTTGGCCAACTTTTTGGCCTATAAGTAGTATACTTTAGAGACAAAAAACCAACAATAAAAAAAAATAATGGTGTAATGCAGTGGCATGCCCTCCTGTAGGCAAATGGCTTAAAACAAATAAGTGACTCAGAAGCAAGTAGAGCCATATTGGTTGTTTTACTGTAAAACTGGGACATTAAAAACCAACGGTGCTTCACAGAAGAATGGAACAACTTTTCTGTGTTCAGATGATAGCTGCACTTTTTTCACTTCCACTGCATTTGTAACAGACTTTGCCTCTAGCAGTTTGCCAGCCTGAAAAACCTGTAAAATTCCTCCTTCACCTCTTTGTTTCAAATAATTAAAGTTAGGAAACAAAAAGCAACAATGAGAAGGGATTGCTGCATCATTTACATGATGTTATGGCCGTAGAGGTGGTTAATGACTTGAAAAAGGAATAGAAATGGACAAAGATTTTCTGCAGTGTTTAGAGTAAAAGGTGCCATAGCAAGCTGGCCATGTCATATTAGTCTCATGAGGGAATATAATTTTAAGGTGTGACTTGAGATTATTCATATTCCTTAAATTAGACTTGTGAATACAAAGGGGATGCTAAATTTCACTCCAACTGGGAAAATATGGTGAGAAACTCCTTCATTCTCCTATCCAATGTTTTATTCTGTGATTTAGTTGTTGTGTCCAACTAAAGAGGTAGCTTCTGTAATTCCCTAAGTCCCACTTCTGTACAGTATGCTTGTATATGTCTACCAGACTGCAGAAAAAAATTGCAACATTTGCAGAGAGGGTGGCTTGTGTTGAAAATTATGAGGGGTTTTTTGTGTGTGTGAGTTTGTCTTTGGGGTGTGTTGTTTGGGGTTTTTTTGTTGGTTTTGTGTGTGTTCTGATTAGATGTTGACTGTTAATTACTTTTGCTACTTTTTTATTAAAAATGAATGCAGTCGGGGCTGGTTAAAAACGCATTTTGGAGGTAGCAGCAAGATGAAGAACCCTTTTAAGGAGCTTCTAAAACTTATTCAACTTGAAAGACAAAAGCAAAGCATGGCAATGTTTTCCCTCTATTGACAAAATCAAGATGTGATTGCATGTACTTGACTGCCTGTGTCAATAGAGAGATTAGCAGCAGCTTTAAATGTGTCACAAGTGAAATTTAGGTTCCAGCTGTACTTGAGCATGCTGAATACTATGATTATGGGAGCTGCATATGCAAGTGAAGGTCTCTATATGTGACCACCTTCTAAATTCCTACATAAGCACAGACACAGTCTAAAACATGTCAAGTCCCTCTTGTTCTGGTTTACAATAATTCCATTATAATATAATTGGTCTTCTAAAGCCGTATGTATTTATTTGCTCAATCAGACATAACAGCATGCATTATAGCCAGGCATTTGCCATTATAGTTAAAAATGAATGGATTCTATAAAAATTTTCCCAACCAGACACTCGTATGGCCTGAAAATAACATGAGATTTTATTCTACAATTTATCTCAGGTTCTCAAATATCAGTCTTCATTACTTGAAGAAATTAATGAGTCCTCCTAACCTGTTTTCTTATGAGGGGGCAAGACCTGTAGTGAAATGTTTGTAACCCTGTAGTGTATCTCCATATGAGGTTCACCACAAAGACTCAAACCCTCCAGCTTCCAGTTCTGAATGTTAATAGCATGGCCATCCTTCTCCCAGCAGCTGTGTTAAGTTTCTCATTCAGAACAATAATAGCAGCAGTTGAAAAAAATACAGTGAGATTCGGACACTGGAACAGGCTGGAGATATTGTTGGAACAAAAAAATTTCATGGAATCAGAAGCTGATGAGAATATCAAATTGTTGCTCAAGAAGTTTGTGTTTTACATTTCCCTTTTCTCTTCCTTTTCCTCCAAATGCTCCTGAATTTCTGAACTAGTAAATTATTGAGCAATGTGTTTATTGCTTCTATTGGTGAGGTATGTGCATGCAATGTTATAAAGTAAAAATCAAATCTATGTGCCAAAATTGAACTGTGGTCTCAATTCACAATGGTATTTAATCCGTGAACTCCCCCTACTCTTTGAAACAAGGTGCTTCATTTCCTGAGACTAATATAGGACACTGAGGTTCAGAAATGTCATAGTTTTGTAGGTAATAAAATTATAATGCTTGAAAATACTACAAGCAAAGAACAAAGTGGACTTTGTTCTTTCTAAGTCAACAAAAAGATGAACTTTGGTTTAAATCTTTTCATTATTCATCCTTGCAGTCATGATTTTCTCTCAGTTTTAGGTTTTCTGGTCTGATACCAGCAGACTGCACAAATTACTCTAGAAATAGCTGCTAATAGCTAATTTAGATTATATTTTAGAATACACAATATAGTCTAAATTGTATATATATATACAATTATAGTTGTATAAATATAAAATGTATATTGTCAGTAGGACAAGTGATCTTTGAAAAGCCTTTCTAATGATGTCATTAGTACTTGGTGAACCTGTTGAGCACTGATTTGGTCAGTATTCATTTAAATTGCCAGATTTCAGGTGACATAGTCAAGTGCAAATGAGATACTTAAGCACAAAGAATCATCTGCTGAGCTCTACTACATTATTGATGGGCTAAAGGTTTTAAAAAGCCAGTAGGGAATTACATTTGTGCTGTCCTCATCCAGATTCTGAAATAAAGCTGGAAGTAATGACATGCTAATAAAACAAGAGAGGGAAACTTGTGCAAAGCAGTTGCTGTGTCAGCATGTCAGCTCCTGATGCAATCATGGGACTATTCCATGAATATAGTTAGAAATGACATCTGGAGTGTGAGCCTTTGATTTCCTCTGAGGTGAGCAGTGGGCCTGGATGAGAAACTAACAACTTCTGTATAATTTTGAAGACTATTTCCCACTATAGTTTTGTTGCATGATTTTCTAGAGAGTGAGTGTCTTGCAATATCTGTGGGAATGATTTGATTTTTCTCTTCATCTGTTCATTACTTTCTGTAACAATTTTTCTTATAGCCAAAAGGTTTCATTTTGGACACGTACTTCAAATAAGTTGCTGGTCATTCCAGTTGTTTCATTTCTCAGTTGTACCATGAGGAAATGAGAGAGTTTGTAGCTCTCATATAGGAGTAATTTGGAAGTGTGATACCTTCTATTTGTTCATTTGGGTTGTTTGACTTTGTTAGACTGTATTTGAAAGAATAAGTATCAAAACTGCAGTATGATTTTGGGCCTCAGCAAGAAAAGAAGGATACATGATATAAAGGTGGTTAATGGCTGCATTTTGAGTTATCTGTAAACATTTGATAGACTTGTTTCATATCAGAAAATTCACTCATCAGGCAAAGGATGATTCCTGAAAAGGAAAATATTCCATCAATGTTAGCACATTCCAGTCTGTTGGTTTTTATTGAAAGGGCTTTTATTTAAGAGAAACAAGAAAAATCCTCCCGTTACCTGCATAATGCAGAGAGATATACAGACACATGGGCCTGAAAACATACATTGGAGTATAGGTTGAGTTTAAAAATTTTTCAGGGTTTTTATTTTCTGGTTTGTTGTGATTGTTTTGTTTTTGTTTGGCTTTGGTTCTTTTTGTTTGTTTTTGTTTTTTTTAGTTTTCCAGTTTTATTTAAAAACTGAAATTAAACTTTGATAATAAAAATAAAATTTCTCATGTCAGAGCGTGGAGTGTGGTGCACATGGTGCTGTGCACCTCTGTCCCCTGAAAGGAACAGTATCATCTTTATTATATCTTAAAGAGCTTTTTGTGCAGCTAAGTTAGATACAGTGATGAGTAAGTCTCTAGTTTCTGAAGGAATACAACCTAATTCCTGCTAGGATGCTCAGGTGGGGACCATGGTTACAATGTTGTTTTTTATTTTTTTGCAATTCACCTTTATATTTACTTGTTCTACCTATGGAGATACTCCTAAAGTAGAGCATGGGTAATGTCTTGCTTCTGTGAGGTAGGCTATTTAAAATATCAGATGTGGTACTGGTTCCAGGAGAAATATTGAAGTTTCAGCCTGATGCATAGAGCCATAAATAAGCTGTGGTCAGAGCAGAACTGGAGCAATTTTTTGTAAAGGGTACATGGAGTTTTATTTGATTTGGTTCTTTATCCATCTGGATACCATCAGAGGTAGGATTTGTGTCAATCTGTGAAATAAAAGAAAAAAGCATAAGAGTATATTAGGGATATCTGTGTGTGAAAAAACAAGGAAGGTTCTCAAAAAGGTTCAGCTGTTTTGAAACTTGATGCTGGAGTGGGGAATACACTGTTTTGGGAGGGAGCAGTTCTCTGCTCTCGCAGTGGAAGAGCTATGGAGCTGGGGGGTATTTTTGTGATGGCACATGCCAAAGGAAGCACTCAGGCTTTTCTATATCATCTACTCAGTTAATGACCTGCATGATTTTGGAGAAAAGTCATGCTTAAGATGACACTTTTCATCTCTAGAAAAAGAGGCTGCACTCCACAGCATGGGCTTGGAAGGTCTTTGGTTTACCATGCTGTTATTAACACGGTCCATAGCTGTTCTGTCAGTGTTTTCCATCTTCTTGGTTTTCCTTCTTAGGCTTAATCTTCTCACTAGCCATGGAGAATTGTTCCTTCCACTGGGCTATGTCATCATAAGTATAGGTCAATCCCCAAAATGAAACATCTGTGGTTTTGGACTGAACTGTTCCACGAAGTTAGAAGTAAAGATATTTTAAAGTATATCAATAAACAAAATATTTTGCAAGCTTAAATGCCACCTGAGTGCACAAATAGTCATCTTTTGGGAGAAGACTCAGTTTGCAGCATCATGGATATCAGTCCTATTCTCAGCCCTGTTCAGCTCTGCTTTACAGAGCTAAATAAAACAAGTGAAATAGAAATGGGGACAAGGGAGAAAATGAAAATGAATGTTTTCAGCTGAGATTTGCACAGAGCTGACAGGTGAATGAGGTGGAGAGGTAAAGAACAGCTGTTCCAGATGGAGGCAGCTTCAGGAGGGAAAATGCTGGAGTCAAAGCGGTCAGGCTGTAGGAAGAGATGACACTTGGGTAAAATGAGTGGTGCTGGCAGGGAGATGAGCATTGGAGGTCAGTGGGAAAAATGCAATAAACACTTTGCATGAAGTTTATATCTCTTAAAGCAGACATTTCCCATAAATTGATATTTTTTCAGTTCTTTTCAGCACTGTTTACAGGTATTTACCTGAAATCATGAGTGATCAGCATTTTCTCATTTTTGGGTGCCTCGCCTAGTATGCTGCCTTAGTTAAGTTTCATACTGACAACAGGCATTCAAGAATATACAAGAAATTTCATAATGAGTAAATACAGTTTTTAAAAGTCTGGTTTTGAAGCATCCTTTCTGTGCAGCAGCCATTTCTTTAATCTACTGCCTGGAATTGAAAGCTTTAAAGGTGCTTGATATCTAAGTTGAAGGTTTTAAACAATATAGCATTCTTCATAGGACTGTAGCAGTGTAATTTGAGCCCTCTTAGCTTAAATCAAAGAGTTATCAGAGTTGGAAGGGACCTCTGGAGATCATGTAGTCCAACTCTCCCACTACAGCAAGATCACCTAGAGCACATTACACAGGACTGCATCCAGGTGGGTTTTGAATACCTCCAGAGACGGGGACTCCAAAACCTCCCTGGGCAGCCTGTTCCAGTGCCTTGTCACCCGCATAGTAAAGAAGTTTTTTGTTATATTTAAATGGAACTTCCTATGTTCCAGCTTGTGCCCACTGCCCCTCATCCTCTCACTTGGAACTACTGAGAAGAGTCTGGCTCCATCTTCCTTGCACCCACCCTTTAGATACTTGTAGACATCATCAAGGTCTCCCTCCAACCTACTCCAGGACAAAGAGTCCCAGCTCCCTCAGCCTTTCCTCATGAGAGAGATGCTCCAATCCCCCAGTCATCTTTCTTGCCCTCCACTGGACTCTCTCCCATAGTTCCCTGTCTCTCTTGAACTGGGGAGCCCAGATTTGGATGCAGTATTCCAGCTGTGGCCTCACCAGGGCAGAGTAAGGAGGAGAATGAGCTCCCTTGACCTATTGGCCGCATTCTTCTTTATGCAACCTATGATTCTGTTGGCCTCCTTGGTAACAAGGGCACACTGCTGGCTCATAAATGATTTACTGTCTGTTAGGACCCCCATATCCTTCTCAGAACTGTTGCCCCCAACCTTCAAGTCCCTTACAAGACCCTCTTTGTTTGTTAATACCAGATCCAGCAGCACACTTTCCCTTGTAGGTTCCTCAACCACTTGCAGCAGAAAGCTGTCATCAACTCTCTGCAGGAACCTCCTGGACTGTGCTTGCCTGGCTTTGTTGTCTTTCCAACAAATATAGAGGTTATTAAAATCTCCCATATAGAAGATATTTTCTTCTTCATACAAGAAGCAAATGTAAAATAATAGGAAATTAATGATGCTAAAAGTCACACTGTAGTTTAAAGAATGTAGAAAAATCTAAACCCCCTGGATTAGCCTTGAAGTTCTTTTCCAATACACCTGAAATGTTGGATGTGCAAAGGTTGAATGTCCTCTGCCATCTCCTCCTGGGTTTAATGGTTTCCTGTTTACAATGCTCTGGTTGGATATTTTAGGGAAAAAGACAGAACAGTTACTTTCTGTCAGATTTGTAAAGGAAGAAATAATTTTAATTAACCGCTTGAACTTGATTTACTGGCTTCAAGAGTCAGAGAGTGAGCTGGAGTGATTATTTTACAAATCCAATAGGAATTAGACCTGGAATAGTTTGCATCAGCTGTTGACCTGTCTATTGATTGTGGTTGCCACTTCTGAGTAATTTTTTCCTAGTGCTACCACCATTTTAAGCTGCTTCTCACCTCACTAAAATTTTCTGGGTTTTAATTTTCACTAGACATGATGTTAAACTTTTATCCTAATCCATTGCAGTCATTCAGTGTATCATGGCTTTTTTGGAAAGGTAATCAGTTCTCATTTCTTGTCCATGTTTCTATACAGATAATCTCTTTTGTGCTTAGCTAGATTTTTCTAGTATTTCTAGCTGGAATCAATGCTCCTCCTCCATTTGTGTCTTAAATTATGTCCAAATGAAGAGTGAAGGGCCTCAGGAGTGAGTGAAGGGCTGGCGTTCTAGCAGAAAATACATCTTAAGTGCGTATGATTAGTGCTTTGCTATACTGCAGGTGAAAGATGCAATATGTTGTTTTCTTTTTTTCTTTTGTCACAGGGGCAATTTTTGATGAATCTGCCAAAAAAGATGAGGAAGTTTTTCGAATGGCCGTTGCTGATCTCAACCAAAATGATGAAATCTTACAAACAGAGAAAATCACATGTTCGGTGACCTTTGTGGATGGCAACAATCCCTTCCAGGCGGTCCAAGAAGGTAGGACATTGAAACTAAATTCTTACTGTTCTTTCTGCAGCAGTGTGCAAAGCACTACCCTGATAGCTGCCCGGATTTATGGGAATTTTGCAATTTTGGTGCGCTTCTTTCCACAAAGAATGTCAAACACTGAATTTCATTTCAGATTGAGCTGCTGTGGCTTTTGTTGGTCTACTGATGGTGAGCTGTAAACTTAGCTTTTGTTCATCTTGCAAGTACAGGCTTTTAAAAATGATAGAAGAGTCTGACAAAGTTTGACAACCACTTCCTTCTTTCATAGGCTATTTTCTGAAATTCTTGTCAAACGTGTTGTCCTTACTTTATGACCTCTTATTAAGGCTTTTCAGTTTCATTTCAAGTAGCTAACAGCACTTTGCTGGAAAACATAGGTTGGTCTGTGGATAACCTTTTCAGCCCAGACACCTGGAAAAGTTACCTGGTTTATAGCAGGGTTTAGCAGTTGATGACTCAGAAAGACAGCTGTGTCCAATGGGATTTTACATGCAGTCCATCCTTTGTCATTCCCTGGTTATTTATCAAGAGGTGAGGATGTTGCTTTGGGGTCCTGTGATAGCAGTAGGATGAGAAAGGGACTGAGTATTTGGAATCCCTCTGAGCTGGATTAGTAAATTGGTGGTGTGACAGAGGTTTTGTCTGGAAAGACATCTGTATGAAGTCTTGGGAAATGCATATTCAAGCTTGTTTCCTAACTTCTGTCTGGAATGCAAATAATATTTACTGTAGGGATTTTATTAAAATTCTCTTAACAAGAAAATTGTATTTTTATGACTTTGTATCCTTATTGCCTTTCCGTTAACACTTAAGGTAGGACTTAAAATTTAAGCAGCAGACTTGCAAACATCTGCTCTGGTATTTGTGAAGGCAAAGGTCAGTACCTGTTTGGTTTCAATGAACTATTGACAAGACATTGTTAATGAAAAGGTCTTTAATGCTTGTAAGACAATTTTTTTCAGGAATATTCTTATTTTTTGAGAATTTAGGATCTTTTGTTAAATTTTACAAGTGGATAAATGTGTAATTAGAAGTGTTAGTCAGGGCTTGATAAGGCTGAGGTGGAAAAATTAGGGATTTTGAAAGTATTTTAAACAGGATCACTTCAATCTATCACAATCCACAAAGACCAAGATAAAAACTGGAGCTATCAGGTACCTTTAGAATGCAGGCAGAGAGGAGTGGGTAAATGAGGTCAATCTTTTTTACATACTTCATGCACTTTTAGTATTTAAACTTTTTTTCTGATTCATCCTGCATGGATAATGTTAGGTGAAGCTTTATGAGAACATTGATGAACTCTGACACTTAGCAATAATTTCCTTTATCGTTGTTTTTGAGCAACTGCCAATTATTTAACAGAATAATGTTTTAAGCAACTTAGCTATTTATTTTTAACTTGAAGAAAATAGGAGTGGATAGTGAAGTCAGACATGCCAAAGGAATAATGACCCAATATTCCAATATTCAGTTACTTAGGTTTTGTAAAAGTTATTTTTTTTTTTCAATATCTTAGTATAGTCAATAGTTAAAATGGGAATGGAGTAGAAATGAAATATTTCTTTTTTTACCATATGTGGGGGTAGGTACAAGTCTGTTGTGGTATTGATAAGTTTCAGAAAATACTTGCCAGTAAAAGTTTTTTCTTCTAAATGCATGGTCAAATAATACTTCATGGCTAGTGAAGATCCATACTCACTATCTGTTAGGTGTGCTGTGTTTTGCTTGCTATAATTTATGAAGATGAAAGATTGTGTCTCTTGCATGCATGTACCTGTGAAATGTTGCTTGTTGCAATGTTTTAACACAGGTAATGTGTTTTCTTTTAATTTGTTTTAACTGTGTATAGGTATAAGCTGCACTTCAATGTTTCAATTACTTTGCACCAGTTTCTTCCTTTTCTCCACATGTTTGTCCCCTGTTCTTAATTGAACTCCTTACAAGAGTTGGTAGCAGGAAAGGGGACCTCTGAAATTTTGAGTTTAAAAAGAGTAGAGTAAAATGTTATGTACAGAGGAGATGGTTACAAATTTATTTGATTTAATGATCTGCTAATACAGCATGTACTCTACTTTTCATTTTATTAGCAACATTATGAAGTAACTCCCAAACTATGTAAATGGGAATACTCACACTTAATATTGATTTAGGGATGTAAAGGTAAATTAATTTAAGTTTGGCTGTGCAGTACTTGCTGTTCTTCCCTCAGAATCTGTTTTTATAAATTATAATGCCCTGAAACATCTTCCATTTGTATCTTAGAGTATTTCATTAAGAGTTCTGATTGGAGGAATGTATTTGTACTGCAAAGCTGAGTGGTTTTATTCTAGAAGAGCTGTGAGTGACGTGCCCCATAATACCTCTGTCCTCAGGGCCAACTTATAGGCATGTAATAACCCATGGAAATAAGAGGTGAAATTGAGTTTCTTTAAGTTAGGGAATTTTTCCTCCCCTTCAATGTCTGCTCTGACAGAGAGGGCCAACAGCATGATTCAAGCAGAGAAGAGCAGCTGAGGCACATAGGATGGTCACCTGGCTGCTGAGATGTGTCACAGTGACGTGTAACCTGTGTCACCTCCCAACATAGCATGTCCTTCCTTCAGTACAAAATACCTCGCAATATCTCTTAATGCTCTGCTAGGTCATATATCAAAATATTTGTGGGGTTGTGTGAGTGAGGAGGAATGTTTTGCCTGGCTTTCTTGTGCTATGCTCACGTTGAGTGCAAAGGGACAGCAGGAATTTAAGTTTTCTTTGCGTAGACAATGAAGCAAGGTAGGGATAATCAGCTTTTGCATGGTAGCAAGTTGGCATTTTAGCATTACAAAACAAGGAATTACAATGCCAGATCCATACGAGTGGCAATAATAATAGCATAAATTTTACTTCCTTTCTAGTGAGACTTCAATTTCCAGCAGTTTAAAGAGGGATAGGATAGGCCTTCAAAAGGTTTTGAGTTCTACAATATATTTAAATTATAATTATTTTGAATAGAGTCATGTTTCTATATTTCTCTTTAATGGACTGGATTTTTTCTTTTCAGAGGGAAATTTGGTTGAAGTAAATACAGTGTATCTCTCATTTGTCAGAAAATCGTTGTGTTCTCTTATTTCTATTATTTTTGTTCTTACTGCAATGCACTAATAATTAAAGTCTAAATTTTATGGTTGAAAGCCTTCTATTTCCTCCAATCCTTAATTTCACATTAATAATACAACTATGCAGTTGCTGAACAGCTAATGTGAAATATACAACAGCCTGTGCATTTTTGTAGGATCCTCTGCTGAGTTACCTTGGCAGACTATTAAATATCTGTTTCAGTCCACCACTAATGACTTCTAGATATTTTCCTTGTTTTCCTTGTATTCTAGATATTTTCTATAAAGCTCTGTCCTTGCAATACTGATTTACTTATACTTGTGGAAAGGCTCTTTCCATTGATCCAAGTATTATTGTTCAATGTAGTTCTCATCCCAAAGTAGGTGGAGAGAGAGGGGGCTTTGGTGACTTGAGGCAGAGGTAACATTTTGGTTCATGCTCATCATAAGCAGCAGAGTTCCTACAGCCCCCATGCTGCCATTTCCACTTGTGCCCTCAGGAATTATGGAGCAACCTCTGCAGGTGTTTACAGCCCTTGAGGTATTGGCTGCATCTGGAGGGCTGTTGGCAGGAACCATGTCCAAAGATTTGCAGGGTCCTTGAAGATCCATTACCAATATTTTAAACTTCATGTCAAATACTTTGGTTTTATATGATGCTAATATTTTTTTACCCTGCTCCGTTCTCCTACTCCTCTTTTTTTTTTTTTTTTTTTTTTTTTGACAACATCATGTTTTATCAATCTCTATAGTAATCCAACGTTTTCTTCTATAGGCTCCCTGTAATGAATGTCAAATAGAATTGACTGATGTTGTTTGAAATCTTCTTGGTTTGACAAGTTTTCCTATGCAATCATAGATATGTGGGCTTTATTTTTATTTTGTTTTTTTGACCAACCTTTTTGTCATTCAGGTTGGCCACCAGGGTATGCTTACAGACACCAACTCAAGCCTTCGTAATGGCTTTTGAAAGCTTATTGTGATCAGTGAAGTAAACAAGGCAGTGAGTCATAACTAAATGGGATTCAGCTGTAGAGCAACAGAGGTTTGTAGGGCAGCAATATGTATGAAGGTCATATTCAGGATTTTATTCAAGCAAAGTTATGGTCAGAAATGATAGCCTGATGAACACATCTGCTTTGACTTTTGAGACTAGATGAAAGTAGTAAGATTGTCCTTTGCCATTTCTCTGATTGCTGTAGAAGAGTGTTTAAATCCACAGATTTCATGGATTGCTAAATTTTCTTTCACTTTGTGTCACTTATGTACATTTTTTCAGCCTTCATTGTGCTGTTTATTAACCAGTACATGGCTGGTTTAAGATTAAGCCTTTACACGGTTGTACTTTGCTGCTTTTCCAGTTCATTCCAGGTTTGCAGTCTTATTTCCCAAGAAAGTGGGGTTTGATGTGAAATGTTATTATTAATACTGAGGAGGAAAAAATAATTTTCAACAGGACTTGAACTATAAAAAATTAAGAAAGCAGAAGTAGTTCAGTAGTGATATAAAAGTCCAGTGTGAAATCAGAAACTGTTGGAAGTGTTAACAATTGCAAATTTCTTATATCATCAGTACTTCAGTAGATATGGCAAAAAATCTTTTGAATTTTACCAGTCCTCTGTGCATACACATCATGTACCAGCAGCAGTGGCACTGTGCCCTGTTTCTAAAGTGCTTGATAAGCAGCCTGGTACTTTCAAGCAGGCTTTGTTCTCATTTTAGTCCAGCTAACCCCAAAAAAATCAGACCTCCAATTTGCGTAAATGCACCATGGGAATCCAAGTGTTGGCAGCCTAAGAAAAAACCTGATTTTTCAGCATTGGTGATAACATTATGACAGTTGGTAAGACAGTGGTTGCATGGTGAGAAGATCAGGGAGAAAGGAAGAGTAAGCATTGTCTGAACTAGAAAAGGTACATGTAATAGAGACTTAGTTCAAGAGGAACAGGATGCATATTTAACCCATTTTCTGCAACAATTTTGAAGCTATTGGGACCTTCCTTTGCCTGGAAGTAATTTACTCAGAGCATCCTGCAAACAGCAAAGGGGAATCAGATTTATTTTGTGTAAGACCTCATACTGTTTCAACTTTAAAAGTAATTTCAAGACTTCCACCATTCTCCGTTCTTGGAATTTTGGGTTCTCTGATTTTCTAGTTCCTAATTCCTTCTGTAGTGATGTTTTCTCCAATTGCAAGACAGCTTCTATGGCTTTTGTTTCCACTTGGAAAGCAAATTGTGCAAGCTGTGAGTTCCACTAGACCTTCAATAGCTTGCAGATAAAAATCAATCCTTTATCTTCAGCTCAAAAAAATCCCTCCAAATCCAAATGAATTAAACACAAAATAATCAGACCATCAAGAATGGATTTCCCCAGGGCAGTTTAAGCAATGTGAAAACGTGGTTTGAGGAAAAGAGGTGCAACCTCAGCAGTTCTTAGTGCTCACAGATGGCAAATCTAAAAAAATTTACACTACAGATACCAGTTCAGTTGGAGAGCCTTTTCAGAAGTAAGCTTTTGAAACTGCTGACCTAAAGAAGGGAGAAAAGAGGCTTTCTACAATGCAGTTTAGGGCAAGATCCTAACATCTTTTACTTACTGTTATCTGTGTCGTCTCACAGTCCCTCAAGCCCACCAAACACACGCTTTTGGACTGCTGCATGTCTTTGTTGTGGTTTAAAGAAAGAATATTAGTGTTTCCATGGAAACCACTTTTCTTTAGGTGACCAGGAACCCAGTAGAACTCCCTGTTATACTCAGCTCCATCACAGCAAGCAGGTGCAATGATATAGCTGTAGGCATTTATGCGAGACCACCCATCAAACCCAGGACTGGTATTTCAGTGTTTTCATTAACTTCCTCACTACATTTTTGAAGTCTTTTTTTTCCTTCTGCTTTCTCATGACTTGAAAACAGCAAGGGTGATTTACCTACCACTGATGCCATTTGCCATTGCCAAAGTTTGTCTTACATGGATTTTATGGCAGATTTTGAGTATTCTATCAGAGCTTCCACTTTGAAATGACAGACAAGAATTTTAATAGGCTTGGAAGAATGTCCTTCCCAGGCTTTTGCTTAAAAGCATGTGACTGTGAGGCAGGCTATTAACCTCATTGCCTTTTTTGAAAAGTGAATCAAATAAATTAATAAATAACTGAACAAGTGTGATGCCCTTTGAGGATGGATTGCATAGAGAAATTTATTGCATTACTATAGGAGGAGCTAGATATTAGAGTTAGAATATAACCGTGGCACTCACACTTAAAATCTGGGCTGGATCAATTCTGATTTTTCAATATACATATTTCACTTAAAAGCCACAAGTGCCCAGTATACATTTTCATACATTAAACTAAGTGCTTCAGTCTGCTGTGTTAATGTCCTCTGACACACTGCTAGCTGCAGTAAACTGCAGTTTACTTTTAAGAGAGCTATGCAAATTGTGATGTGCTTAAATAATATCTGTAGTCCACTTAGATATTGAAAGCCTCTGTGCCTGAAGACTTTTGGGGTATTCTAACAAACAGAAGTATAGAGGAAAAGCAAATGAGAGATGCTTTATCTTCCTAGGTGCCAGTTATTTAGCTACCACCCTAGGCTATCAGTTCCCTCAAGTAATCTCCTTAAATAAGTAATGGACACCCTATCCAGATTTCTTCACTGTCATTTTGTGAAGCAATGTCCACCAAAATCACTGCAGCAGTCAATCATCACTGCCCAACCAGAAATGTATATGCCTAGACAGGCCTCGCAGCCTTGTGGTGGGTTGGAACATCTACCAACCAATAAACCGGGGCATTTAATTGTTTTTTGCTATATGGAGTCCTCCTGAATAGTATTAATTGGGGATTTTTCTTATGATTTTCCTCATTAAAATCTCTGACTTCAGGGAAAGTTACTAAGTCTTTGTCTCACCTGATAGTTTAGTAGCAGAATGTGTCCAACTCATACAGATAGTCTTTATTTTATGCATCTACATCTGTGTTTGTCTAAAGTCAATGTAATTAATTTTAATTAATCAATTAAGTGCTTAATGAATATAATTCTCCCCTTTGAGCCTTTCTTGCTCTTCTTCTTTCCCTTCTCAGTATCTCTTATTTACAAGTTTTTTTGTTGTTCTTGTAATCTCTTTCTTCTTTGGGCACAGGCTGTATTTGTAGTAGGTATATGGGTCTGTGTTTGAGGCAACTGGTTATTTATGTGATGCAAATAATTTCAAACATAGTCCTCTGTCTGTGTGTTTCTAATCGGAGACAAAGAGTACTTTATGGAGGACAGTAGTGTTTTAAAATGTAATTCTGATAATGAGGAAATGAGCCATGACACTCTGGAGGTGAAGCCTGAAGTGATTATCAATGTCATTCTCTTAGATGGGGAAATTAATTATATTTTCACATGGTTTCCTCTTACTTAGAACCTGTATATTGTACACTGTCACATCATTTTGAGTTAATATCACTTATGAAAAATCATCTGAGCAAAAGGGAGCAATTACAAGGTGTGGTGAGTTGACTCCAGCTGGATACCAGGTACCCACCAAGTCACTAATATCACTCCCCCTCCTCAAGTGGACAGGAGAGAGAAAATATAATGAAAGGCTTATTGGTTAGTAAGAGATCACTCACCAACTACCATCATGGGCAAAACAAACTCAATTTGGGGAAATTAATTTATTGCCATATAAAACAGGGAAGGGCAATGAGAAACAAAAACACTTTTCTTCCACCCATCCTTGCTTCCTGGGTTTACCTTGACTCCCGATTTTCCCAGCAGTGCAGTGGGACTGGGACTGGGGTTTGCCATCAGTTGATCACACATTGTCTCCTCACACTCTTGCCCTGCTTCGGGAGACAGCTGTCCATGAACTTCTCCAATGTGTGTCCTGCCCACAGGCTACAGTTCTTCATGAACTGCCTGGTGTGGGTACCCAATGGGATCACAAGTCCTGCCAGCACACACCTGCTCCAGTGGGAGCTCTTCTCTTCATGGGTCCACAGCTCGTGCCCAGACTGCTCCAGCATGGGCTTCCCACAAGGTCACAGCCTCCTCTGGAAGCATCCGTCTGCTCCAGTGTGGGGTCCTGCAGGGGCACAGCCTTCCTCACCATGGTCTTCACCGTGGGCTGTAGGGTAATCTTGGCTCCAATGCCTGGAGCATCTCCTTCTGCTCCTTCTTCACTGACCTGGGTGTCTGCATAGTTGTTGCTCTCACATCTTGCTGCTTATCTCTCCAGCTGCAATTGCTCTGGAACAGCAAATTTTCCTGTTTTTAAATATAAATTACCCTAGAGGCACTACCACCACCACTGATAGGCTGTAATGGAGATGAACTCCAAGGTTCATCTTGGAGCTGACTGGAATTGGCTCTGTTGGGTATGTGGGAAGCTTCTAGCAGCCTCTCACAGAAACCACCTCTGTGGTTCCCCTATGGCCAAAACCTTGCCACAGAAACCCTATACACAAGGACAGATTTTTGAAACCAGGCAATGTTTTATTAAACAACTAATCATGTCAGGAAAACCTTAACCTTTTTTTGAGAGGATGTCTGATATGGGATATTAATGCTTTTTCTATTCAACTGGCTGTGAGCCTTTAACTTCTCTGATTACTGGTCCTTCTGGAACTTGTTTTTTTCTCTTTAAAATCCAATCTTTTGCAGCTCTTCATTGTGTAGTCTGAAAGAATATTGAGGTTAGCCAAGTCCCTCTGAAGGATGCAGTCATTAAGTGGAGCATTCACAGAGGGAGATAGAGCAGGTGGTGCTGATGGTAATCAGAAAACATCCCTGTGCACCATTTATTCTGAATCCAGAATAGACATGGAAGCCTTGCAGAGCCTCTCCTGTGCTGTTAACACATAAGAAGTTTGGTTTTGGGATCCTTAAGTCATAGTACAAAGCTCTAACACATGGGACTTCATGTTGAAATTAAGCACCTGCTTAAAGGGGTTTTTTGTTGTTTGGTTTGGGTTGGTTTTTTGGTTTTGTTTTTTTTTTTACTTTAAAGTTCTACTCTGTCCAGAAAGCTGTAGATCTTAGCAGTTTTTTCACATTCTGCACTTCTGGTTGCTCAGCTGACTCTGCCAGGTGGCTGTAGCTCCTCTGCTGTTACTCAAAACAGGAAATGTGGCTGCATCACTGTCCTGTGGTATCTGGAGAAAAAAAGTTCGAAGTCACAATGAATCTTCTAGAGTGCAGGCTCCCAAAGAGCATTTAAGTAAATAAAAGCATACAGAAGTTTTTCTTCTGTCACTGTTTTATGCCAAGAGAGTTACAATGTACAGGGCCAGGTCATCACAAAGTACCAGAAAGCTGTACTCAGAAATTGGAGTTTTATGATACAGGTAAACACTTCATGTTTATCCCATGATAAACATCTGACCCTCATCAATAAATGCTTAAAAATGTATAAAAATGTTATGTGTAGAATTTTTTTTGTGTCAGAAGTAAAACTAGGCAGTCATAGTTCATATAAAGTGCTACTTAAACTCTTAGCCAGATGAGCCGTTAGGACAGTAGTGCTTACTTAAGGTAGGTTCTGATCCTTTGCAAACAAATTGCCATCAAAAATAATTTGACAGATTGAGATGTGTTATGTAGTGTCAGGACTTCTAAAGAATTTTTTTCCACATGTATAAAAAGCAGTTGTGGATGTAATGAATGGAGCTGGATATGGATATTCTTTGTTCATTCTTTTTTCAATAAACTTATCAAAAAAGGCAATGCTTGAAGCTACTTGCTTTTAGGAAGTGTAGTTCTAAAACTCCTTGGAATTTGTGCTGAACTAGCACCAAAGCTCAAGTCTCTTTATTTTAAAAATGAAATGTATGTGTTAAACATATTTGTCCATGCTAAGATCATAATTTGGGGAATTTCTAAGTCTGTCTTTGTGTCAAGTCCCTAAACCAGCCAGATGCATGTAACAGATTTACCAGTTTATATACATTTCTTCTTTATCTTTGGGTGTTTTTTCAGATATTTATTTCAATCCAACTTAGTGCAAACTAACTCTATGGGAAAATTAGAAGATGCTATGGATCAGCGGATGCTTTTTTCTTAGCAGAAACTGAAGTAGTAATTTGTTTTACAACATTAAAAGAAAATGAGTTCAGAGTTGTCTGCAAATAAGTGATTTCAGTTTTGATTTGATAATGAAAAACAGAATTTTGAGTAGTTTTTCTTTCTGTGAATGCTTCTGTTATTGCTGAACTATGGTATCCTCCTGCACAAACAAGTTTGAGGCACCTGATTGAGATTTTCTTTAGGGCAGGACCATAACATATTAATTTATCTCTTCTTGCCAATTTATTCCTGCTGTTTATTTCTGGCTTGTCATTTGCTATTTCTGCAATGCTTGCTTTTGTCTGGTCGACAAAAACAAAAGTATCAGCTTTAGCTGATACTATGAAAGAAGCAAATTCCAGACTCTAAATTACCTTTGAAAATCACCAAAGTTGCTCATGCTTGGAAGCATCAGGTTCAGCAGATCTTTCTGGTAACTTCATCAATACCAGTGTACAATAGCAACATGGAAACAGTCTATGGACTCAACAATGTGTCTGTTACAGTGATTTTTTTTTTTTTTTTAATTATTTTTTTTAATCAGGCTTAAAATAAATAGAAACAAAAGGAAATTAACATAAGTCGTCAGCTTACTGTAGTATTTTCTGTATTTTGCAAATTTTTCTAGCTGTGCAAGATCTTGGTGGGTTTCAATTTTTTTGTGGACTTTATTGCACAGTTCAGTTCAGATTCTTCACAACACAATGGGGTTTTTGATCTTAGTCAAAGTAGCTGAAACACAGGAGAAGAAAGGCTTATCAAAAAGCAACTTGAAGCAATGTAGCAAATAGGGAACACTTACCAACATATTTTTTCAGAGATTTCTTTGGTCTCTTTTCCTACGTAACAGGTGATGGATGAGAAGAAACAGCCTTAATTTGTGCCAAGGGCCATTTAGATTGTGTATTTGGAGAAATATCTTTACTTGAAAGGGTTGCTAGGTCCTGGAAAGTGCTGCCCAAGGAAGTGGTAGGTACAGTCACAATCCCTGAGGGTATTTACAAGACTCAGGGACTTGGCTTAGTGGTGGCCATGGCAGTGTGCTAAGTTAATGGTTGGACTTGATGATCTTGAAAGCCTTCAAAAAGGCCTTCAAATAATTCTATGATATTATAAATTGACAAGCTGAACTATGCCACAGATATGTAGGAAAATTGTGAGGGATGTTATGAACTGAAAAATATGAAAGTAACATTTAAAGATTTTGTAGTGCCTGTCCAAACATGCTTGTTAAGTGACTCCAAAAATGCCTGTTAGATTACAGGAGCGTTAATTCTAGAGGTGTTGATAAACTATCCAAGATCCAAATCCAAAAAGTTCATGTTGGCTATTTTAGTACTTTCTAGAAGATGTGGAAGCAGACAAAGTAGGTAGATGTTTATTGACTGTAGCACAATAAAAATGGCTTGAAGTTTTCTTTCTCTGCAACCTCCTCATATTTTGAGCAGTACTGGTGATACAGAGCCTGTGGAGTGCAGGATTCTTTCCAAAGTGCAAATTGCTTACATTAATTGTGCATTTTTGAGAAACAAACATTCCAGCTGGAAGCAAGAAATTTTTGGTGCAGGTATGGGTAAGATCTCTGCATCGCAGGAGATTTCTACTTGCCATTCACCTACACAAGCATGGAGTGGATGGAAGTTCTTATCTAGCAAATTTATCGCTTTTCCCCCCTTTTTAAATTGCTCTGTTTCTTCAGGTGAACTAGGCTGGTCTTTTTCATTTCAAAAGATATCTGTAAATCTTTGCACTCATACTACTATTCAGATTTTGCAGAATTTGAGAGCTTTAAAAGTATTGAGGTGTGTGTGAACCCTACTGAAAGGGTCTACAGACTTTTCATTTAAGTCAGAACAGTTTAGTACTAGGTAGTTATCTCTTCTGAAGAAAGCTGTATTCTATACAAAGGGCAGAAAAGCTATAGAAACAACTGTGTATACAAACAAATCTGTGATGTTTCTTTCAGTTTCTTTATGGAGCCTGAAAAAGAAAGGATTTGCTGCCTTTGAGGCCCTCAGTTGTAATGTACAGAAGAACTTAAGCAAAATTAACCAAAATTATTTTACTTTAAAATATTTATTTAGCAAGAATAAATGACATCATCCTAAGATCTAAAATATGTTTGTGTATCTGGTTTTTTTGTGATGGGAAATTAAAGAAACCTTTAGAAAAATATAAAATGCACCTACTTCTCATGACCTGAATAATTTAAGTCTTGTGGCTAACTAACCTAGAATCTCTTTTTTCTCTCTCTCTCAATTTTTACTAAGGACTCTCATTCTCTTAATAGAGTTGGAAAGCTTTCTCCTATGTGGGGGGGTTTATCTTTTCAGTTGGTGCCTAGATCACAGGAAAGGATATGAAAGATAAAAATCTTGCTATCTACTTCTACTTTGAAAATAGGAATTTAGTAGAAACCCATGCCTGTAACCTTTTTGGACTTTGCAGAAAGCCTCTACAGTGACATTGCAAGAAAGGAATGAGTTTGCATTTTTCCCCTGAAAGGTGAAAGGAAACTAAGTGTACTTCTTGAAATGGGTATTCTGTGTAAATTCTTAGATTTATACTTAGCAATGCATTAATGAAAAAGAAAGTACTGCAATTAGAAAAAACCCAACAAAATATAAGCTTTGGGTAGAGATGTGTGTGGGTACAGACAGGATATTAACTTGTGATGTAATTCTTCTAGTTTCCAAGGCTACAAGACCATACATGATGTTATTGTAAAATACATTAATAATATTTCCCATTAAACCTATCATTGTAGCAGCAACTTGAGCATTTGAAATAGACATTTTCTAAAGCTTTACCTGGCATAAATATTACTTGGCAGAAGTATCTGTCATGCAGAGTCATTACATCTGGCAGCTAGATTATATACCCAAGTAAAATAGGTTGCAGTTTTGGAAATACCAGACTTTTGAAAAGTAAAAGATGATTTCCTGGTTGTATGTTGCACTTGGATGAAAGGGAACTGAAATGTTTACCTGCTTTTGATAGCTTGTCTGTCAGCTCTCCTAGAAGTCACTCAAAGTCTGCAGTCTGTTTATTTCTTAAATTGTTTATGTATGGATTCACTAAGTTAATTTTAATAAGTTTTCTTATCTTGACTGTCACTAGAGAATTATATAGACCATAGGTATATAAATTTAAATGCTCTAGTTTACAAGGCTGTTACTTTGCTGTTTCCAGGCTTCCTGTTGCAACAGTTGAACTGAGTTTTGTCCTTCTCTGTAGTGTGCTCTGACTTCACCACATTTGGAAGGAGTGCATGCTCCTTGGCTGGGTTCCCCCTGGCAGACCTCATTAGAAATCTGCAGGCCTCTGCTCATATGGTCTAATAACAAGACACCTACAGTGGACCAAAGTGGGATGAAGGTTACTTGGTGCCTAGGCAAGTCTATTTGGCTTAAACTAGGATATGAAAAAAGGGGAATAACTAATTCTGATTCAATCGTTGTGTCTTTTTGAGTTTGCAGAGGCTACTGTCTATGCATGTCCACACAGATATTTACTTAAGAATAGGTAGTTTGGAAAAAGCATCCATGCAAGTAGAATCCAAGGTATTAAAAATTCAGACTACCCAAGACAAAGAGTCACTCACCACAGTGTACAGTGAAAAAAAACCAAAGAAAAAAACACCTCTCACCACTCAGTTTGCTTTGCTCTTACTGCTTAATATTCTCATGAATGTAAACAACTTACCTGGTTTGGAGAACATGGAAAAAGAGTCAGGAGTGAGCAGAAGAGAACTTAGTGCTCCTGGAGGTGGAATTTTCCTATATTTTGTTTAGAGTTTTTTTGGCTCTCTACCTAAACAACACAAGATTTTGGATCGTCTTTTGTTTTCTCCAGAATCAGTACTTCTCTAAGTTTTCATTACAGACAAACACTCTTGTGATCTTAGAAGGAACTGCTCTAGGGACAGCTGTCATTTCATGCAGTTCTGCCTCTCTAGATAAATAGCAGTTTATATATAGCCTAATTTGGGTTTTTTCTAAACTATACTATAAAAGATTTATTTTCCCATAAGTGATTTACATTTTATCTTAGTTTTATAATGTTATCAGACTGAGAGACACCAATTATGACCTGTCCTCTGATTCTTTATTACCCCTATAATTGTTCATCATTCTGATTATGATGGTTGATACCAGTTTCCTGGCAGAAGAAAGAAACATTCCCCAGACTGAGTCAAAACCACTTGCCATTTGTAAGGCTTGAAGGCTTCCAAAAGAGCCAGTTAGAAATCCAGAGATGGGGCAGAGGAGTTGTTTCAGAGGATGATAATTGCTGTCACTTGAAAGCAAGAATTTGACATCCCTGAGCATTTTGAATCTCTTCCTTTCCCTGCACCCACTTGCCACTTCCTCACATTCTGGTGGTTTAAAATAGCTGTAAAAACAAATTAAATCTGTTTATTCCTACTATAACACTGAGTGCAGAATAGACAAGCCCAGGTTTATTGCCTGATTCACTTTTTGTTCCTTGCTCTGAATTACTGTAAGAAGGCAAGAGACCTTTGTGTTTTATTCAGTTAATATAAGGTACATTTAATTTGCATTTTTAATGTTTTCAAAAGTGAAGCATAACAACATCAGCAGCACTGAACATGGTAATTTAATTGGTTGTTGGGCAATGCTAAGATGCTCAGAAGTTGCTTCATTGGGAAACCTTGCAGAGCCCTAAGCAATTGTAGCAGGCACAAGCTCACCTGTCAGCCTCACCCTATGAAGTAGCAGGGAGTTACAACTGCATGCTGCCTGTTCATTTCATTTAAATGTTTGCAAGAGGAAGAACAAAATGTAAAGGGGTGAATAGAGACTATCAAGGCATAGTTGAATACTCCTGAATGCTTCTCTTAATTTCGCCATCACTGGGAATTTTTCAAGATAATAATTTTGAAGTTTTTACTTGTGTGCCTAAGAAATGGAGGTACACAAAAAAATGACCTGTATTATAGGGAATCTATAAAATTTGTCATAGTGAAATTTACGTCTCCTAATCTAGTGTCTGCTTACAGGATTTGGGTTTTGTAACACAGCATTTTTACCTGTGCGGATTGTGTGTTATGAAAGATGCTACAATTAAGATCAGACAAATAAAACCCAGGGCTTCTGATAGTTTGTATATATCTCGTCTTTTGTGATGTTATTCCCAGCTTAAAGGAATGGGGACATTTCTATCAAGCAAAAGCATGTGCTTCTCCAAATTACAAGCTGAGGTAGTAATATTTTCAAGCAGCTAATAAACCTTCTGAAGTGTGGACTTAGATTGAAAAATCTGTTTAATCAAAGTAATTGAAGTTGGTCCAAGGAGGTTATTTATCAGTAGTGTGCGGTTTTACTACTTGTATTTTATCAAGCTGTGATTACCAAAATAGAGATCGATTAAGAAAAGCAGATTTAGCTACTGTTTTTGCACTGTTTCTTCAATATGACTGAGTGCTTTTCTGTACTACATATGACATTGGTGGTAGATGTAAGCCTCTGATTGTAAAGGATATAAGCTTCACCATAAGAGGTTCCATATAAAGAAAGACGAGGAGAAATTTTTTTTACTCTGAAGGTGACAGAGCTCTGGCACAGGCTGCCCAGGAAGGTTGTGGAGTCTCCTTCTCTGCAGACATGCAAAACCCTCCTGGGTGACCCTGCTCTGGCAGGGGGGTTGGACTTGATCTTTTGAGGTCCTTTCCAACCTCTAACTTTGTGATTCTGTTAACAGAGCTGGTGTCTTAGTGCCAAACTACATAGGTAAAGCAACATATGTAAAGCAAAATTTGCTTTCCTCTTATAAGCATGCTTCTGCATTGTCCTTCCAACTTATAGCTCTGGACTAGTGCACAATACACACCATATATTGTTTTCTTTTCTCTAAAACTTTTGAAGCGTTCCTGGAATTCATGGTAGTAGTAGTTATAGTAGGTATAAAAAGGGTATGAAAATAGCTAAAGTGTCTGAAACAAATGTTTGCTCTGGAGTGGGTGAGTCTGCCCGAGATTCCTTTTCTGCAGTGATGTATCTTTATTATGTTTGCCCTTCTGGTGTACTTTTTACCTTTTGGGAGCCAGAATTATGAATATACTCATTATTACTTAGCTGAAGTTGGTGAAGAAGTCAATGAACAACATGCAGGAGGTAGGCATTGTGTTCATTAACTTCCTCTTTGTTAGGTAGATTTTTATGCTGCTTAGCTCTGAGATGTATTTGACATAAGAATTGCCCCCCAAAAGGTGAGTGTGCTGTGACTCACTTGATCAAATATCTGCCATCTTCTACCTCCCTCAATCAAAATACACGTGTAGCATGGGCCAGGGGATGATTTCATTGAAAACATTGATTTTAAATTAGTTCACAGTGATTTCAGCAGCATCAAGCCATTGTATTTGTAGGACAGTTTAATCCTGTATGGATTAGTATTTAGATAAAGGTTATTAATTACCAGCTGCTTTTCAGTGAATGACAACATGCCAAGAGAACACTCAGAGGCCTCCATTTTCACCCATCAATCCAGTGTAGTGAGTTGGAGTTGAACAGAAAACTGCAAAGAAATTTGTCTGCCAGTCTTTTAAATTCTTTCAGTTATTGTTTCTATTAATAAAATGCAGATCTGCAGCATAATTTTTAATGTCTCGATTTAGGTAGGAAGAGCAGAGTGAAAATTGATTGGGAATTCTGTTAATGCTGTTGTGTCATCCCACCTACTAGCAATTCTTAAAATTATTATTACAGGTACATTAGTAATAAACTTCAGTCAAAGCTGTCTCCAGTTGTGGCTGTCTTCCTGGTCATTGGTCTGTTTTGAAAGTCACTTATTTTTTATTGCATATTCAGTTATAATTTCTTCGATTCATCTCTCTTTCCTTTTCTTTCCCCTAAGAATATTTGTTTTTGCAAGACATTACCACACAATGTAATATATTTTTGCCTACTAGCACTTTGTCAAGACCCACTGGAAACTGTATTATTGCAGCATATACACTGCAATAATCTATTCCAAAAAATATGAAGAGATAATCAAGGGAGAGTGAATTTATTTTCATTACTCTTATGCCATTTGACACTTGTAATTTTTTATGTGATAAACTAGTGCTTTCCAGATGAAGAGCAGTCAGAGTGTGTAATTCATGTGTGGGGTTGTGAAGACAAAGCAGAACTCCTCACCAAGTAACTCCCAAAATAATTCCCAAGGAAGCAACTGTGGGAATTTGACTCCAGGATTGGCAGGATTGTGCTGCTTGAAATCTGCCTTTCTTTTCTTTTTCATTTAACTGTACAACTAGAGTTCTGAAGGACATAATGCAGAGATGGTTAAACACCTATGCAGAAGGGTTTCTGTATTTATAATGAAGATGTAATTCCGGGTCTGAAGCAATGGTTTAAAAAATGGCATTAGTGAATGTCACAATTGTGTTAAAACAACCAGCAGGATCCTACAGTGTTTTGTCAAAAGTCAGCCACTCTTAGGCTCTTCCACTCATATATTTTTTCCCCTAAGATTACCCTGTTCCATCAGAACCAAAGAAATGAGAAATTATCTAGGTGCAAATATGGCTTTACAGAAGATTTTATCATTTAGAAACATTTTTACACTAAAATCTTGTAAAACCTCAAGCAGAAGCTCTTCAAGCACGAGGTTTTAACACTATGGATTATTAAATAACTGTAACATGTAGAGAGAGCCATGTAAAGACAGGTTACTGAGAAGTGTCCTTGAAGCTGTCCACATAATCTTGGTACCAGCAATTTATCTTTTTGTTTGTTTGGTTTGGTTTTTTATTTTTTATATGTGAGCATGTATTTATACACCACAGTGTATATCAATAAAATGCAAGATTGCAGCATACAGGAAACAGATCAACATTTTGTAATGCCTTGTATGTATATTAAGACTTGGCTCTATCTGTCATCTGTCTCTCTCTGCCCATCAGTAGTGCTTTAAACCACTTCTCCAGTGAAGAGATTTACTTTCACTGTGTTAATAGACCAGATCAGCAAATGAGAAAGCTAATGGAATGAGGAGGAGAGAACCTGGCATGTGGTTTGTTGGTTACAAGAGGGAGACTGAAAGTTCAGTCTTTTCTTCCCCTGGCAGGAAGTTTTTCCCTGCTGATACTTGCAGTGGGATTCAGCAGACTGGGATTTTGTGCTTGGAAAGTTACAGAAGTGCCCAACACTATTATTCACCTAGATACCTTTGGAAGTAATTAGTGTGAATTCAACCTAGAGCAAGAGGAATTTATTTCCATGAGGAATTGTAGGACAAGCGGTGACAACTTACCCAAGGAATAGTTCTGCCTGTGCTTTCACTGCAGTTTCTCATACCAAGAGAGCCCCACACCCTTGGGAAAAAACTGAACCCCAAACTTGAGATGTGTAACAACTTTCTGTGAATGACTGACATTCAGGATATCATTAAATGTAACTGCAGGCAACTTTCTGTGATCTCACTCTTCTAGTGCAACAGTTTTAGACTAGAGGAACATATTCTGTGACAGCTTCCCACTTCTTGATACTCCTACACTGAAGGAGCTGCTGTTTCATCTCATCACTTCATTCATTGCTGTATGTGCTTGTAGGAAGACTTTACATCCAACTTGGTATATATACCTGACAGCATAGGGCAAGCATCTAAAGATACAGAGAGCTGCTGGAAACTTAATAGTTGTTTGGTCCTTAACAGTCTCCCTATAGGGAGAACAGAGCTATGATGTATGCATTTTTGCAGATAAGTAGAAGGAATTGGGTACCAGGTACTGGCAATCAAATGTCTTGATTTCAGCAGTAAAAAGAAGAGGAGGTGATGAGAATCTGTTAAGAATAATTATTCCATTTCCACTTTCCAAATCTATAAGTAATGACTTTCTTCCTTCCACTGAAGTACAAATGTCTGATGTCCTGACACAGGTACATGCCATGCTACTCAAATTGGCATTTTGTGTCATCACACCTACTAGCAATTGTTAAAATTATTTTTTTACAGGGAAGGAGGTCAGTTTTTCATGCCATCCAACCAACATGATGCTAAATCAAGAACTCCTTCCACAGCATTGTAGAGATAGGTGCCTTGGCTGTGCATGCAGGAGAAGTGCTGGACCACAGTGGGTTTTGCTGCATGTGGCTTCCTGTCCTTGCTGCCCAAGCTTCTCTCTGTGCCTCCAGAGCAGAGCTTGCAGTGCAAAGTCCCCATCAGCTGCTCACCCATCCCATGTCTTTCTTCTCCAAACCCTGGCTCTTCATGCCTGCTTTGGACTTTCCATCTTTGTTGACTCAGTTAACTCTATTAGTCCACCTTCATCTACCTATCACTCCCTCTCTGGAATTAAAAAGCAAAAGCCAAATGAGTTGAAGGAATAAACTTGGATTATCTTCTCTTATCTCTATATGTGATTAGCTAGAATAAGAAAGATGTCTCTTGGAGTCTATAAAGCATTACTGCATATTACCAAATAGTGTTTTTTTTTCATCCACAGGTGGATGGATATTGAGTTAGACAAACTGATCCCTGAACAGTAATTTTTTTGGTACCATATGAGGTTTAGGTTGTATTTGAGATCCGATTTGATGAGACAAGCCATGCAGAGAGAAGCAGATCATGTGAGCTTTACTGATGTGTAAAACCAGGTTTCTTCCTTTGCTGCACACAGTATGATAGTCAGAGGGGAATTAGTTAATGGCTCCAGGAGAATATTTTAGCTTCATAACAGGAATGTGAAATAGAAAACATTTTTTTGCCTGACCAAAAGGCCAGCTTTCATGCTTGTATGTCTGTTCCACTAATACCTATTAGGGAATTCAACAAATATTGTATTAGGAGAATTCTACTCAGCCAGTCTATCCCAGCTGACTTGTTTGATGTGATGCTAATGAGCATGTGCTTAGTCTCATTGTCTGGTTTGTTGTTAAATTTATCATCTTCTTTTCTCATAATCATTATAAGTAGGAAAAATGAGTCTTTGCATCTGCAGTGATAAGTTTTCATGGTGATTTAAAAAGTAATATAAGAAACCACCAGTTTTGGAGTGTAGGGATTTCTTAATTAAACAGGCTTGAGCTTAGGTTTTATACTTCTTGTTAGAGACACCATCAAGTACTGTTATAGGCATGTAGAACAATTGAGACTTATTTGCAGAGTGAGATAAACATGCATGAAATTGAATTTATATTGTTATTGATCTTCCATGTATTTCAGTGAGATAATTTATGCCTATGTACAGATAAGTAGGTCACTTGGAGAGCAGTTCATACCTTCTGAATTATCAGATTTTACTGGTGGTGCTGGTAGAGTGCAGGCATCAACCATTCTACCCTTTGGAATGGCAATTCCAAAAGACCTTTGTAAATGGGCTTACTGGATGTATTGTTTATTTGGTATTCCCATTGGTCTGGAAGCATTTCTACAGATAATGCATGGTGCCTTCATTTAAACAAGCTAACAGGAGTACTTTAAATAGAGTGCAAAGACTTAGTCACTCCCAGTTTGAGATGTGACTTGAAATCTGTGAAATATGCTTGCTTGTTTTGTTTTTTTGTTTTTGGTTTGTTTGTTTTTTCTTGCTTTTTTTTTTTTTCTTTTTGTTTCCTTTTTTTTTGTTTTGTTTTGTTGTTTTTTTGTTTGGTTTGGGTTTTTTTTCTTTTATAGTTTATTATTTTAAGCCTGGCTATGTTTCTCAAGTGTAATGAGCTCTCACAGCATTGCTTAAATAACAGTCTGGCAGTGCAGAAAAACCTAGGGCACAATGCTGTGATGGGTATGGATTTCACAGTTATGGGGATTCTGAAGGCAAGAGCTTTCATTTTCTGCTTTGCTGCTTGGCAGCTTTGAGCATCATACCTATTAACATTTATAGATGTCATGCATGTTATGTTAATGGTGCAGCTTTGAGTTTAGTAAGAAGCTCAACTTCTGCTCATCAATCTCGTGTACAAGCAAATTTATGACACTCCAAAATGGTTAATGTCAGTTTATTATGTGTTTTTATGGTAAAAAAGGATTTTTTGGAGTGTGTAATGAACAGCAGAGTTTCACACCTGTTTAGCAGAAGAATTTATACTTAATTTGGGTTTTTTTTTTTTGGTGGCAAGTTCAGTTTTGCTGAGGCTCATGCCAGATTTCAAAGTGAGGTATTGAAAAAACACCTTTGTTTCTGTGGTGCTTCTTTTCATCACTGGGTAATGAGAATTCTGGCAGCTGAGTGTGCTTTTGCTGAGTCCCACATCCAAAGAGATAAAGCCTTGATTTCTCTCCTTCACTACAGCTAGAAACAACTTTCTGATTTTGTACGAACTCGTGTGTGATTCTTGCAAGGGAGGCACTACTTGTAGTGTAGGTTGGTGCATCTCAGGAGTAATTGACACCCAGTCTGTATTAGGAATCTTCCAACAGTGTGAAGTGGTCAGTGAACCATGAGGAGAAAGAAAAATGAGTCCCCCTCTCTTCTGCTGTGGGAGCGTCTGGTACAAAGGGAAATACAGAGGCAACCTTCTGCTACTGTAAGTCATTTGTCCCTTTGTGAGTGGCTACCTAAGCAGAAGTTTCTTCCACTCACCTACACTGTTTCCTCATTTAGCATCTCTGTTTCTCCCTTTGTCCTTCTCATACTGAAAGACTGATGCTCTGCTTCAGTTTTGAGAAAGTTTAGGATTTGCTGGATTTATTAATTTTCAGAGAAAGAGAGCAGACCACTGTAAATTTTCATTATGATTTCTTGACCTATGTGAAAAGATGCTAAGAATTAGGGTTTGCTTTCTTCTCTTCTTTTGCTTGCTAAGTTCCATATCCAGCTTCATTGCTGAGAACATCCTTATTTACAGATGGCCATCAAATTCAGGGAAGTATAGAATGCAATGCATTGCACTGAAAAATTTGGCTTCAAGAAGTATTGTAGTATTTTGCTATCAGTTTAATATTTTGCAAGGACAAAGTTACAGACATGCTCACAAAGTCAGGGTTCATTATGGACTGCTTTCTGTTTAAATTTACACACTTAACGTGAGATACAGCCAAAACAAGGAGGATATAGGCCACTTTTATTCTTTATGTGACCTTGGCCCAAGTTACTGAAACACAATTTCCTTAAGATAGAGTAAAATGGTGCCACTGGAAAGAGTTCCTTAGGTTTTACAAGCTATTGGTAATAGCTGAATATGATGATATTATTAATCAGAAGTTTCTTTTCCTCTGGAGTTACCCAGTGACCAAATCTATCCATAGACTTTAGCCAAATCACTATTTATTAAAATGCTTTTATGTGAATATGGACTTGCTAGAAATTAAACTAATGAGCAATTTCACTGTTATTTCCAATGTAAGCTTCAAATTTGATGACATACTGTTCCTTCCATGGAAGTTTTGTGGAAGATTTTAATTTTTTTATATATTTTCCTCTTTTCCCAAAAAGCAGTACAACAGTTGTTATATTTCCATGTTCTTTTTGAGTTGCTTGTATGTTTCTTGTTTAAAAACAATAATTTCTTGTCATTCCATATAGCAATTCATAGCAATATAGGAATTTTTTCATTATACAAATTCTGACAAAATGTAAATAGCAGCACTGTCTGTGTCCCAGCCAAGATGAGAAATTTAGTTCTACTGAGTGATGTGCAAATTTGGAAGTTAAGATTTGTATAGCTGAGCTATGTAACCCAAACCACAACAAAAAATCTTGTAAATGCAACTTAATGTACTTGATTATTGCTCATTCACTGAAAGGAAATATAATGTCTGTGGCTTATTTAGCCATTTATACCCTTAAAATCTGCATGACTATGACTGACTTATTACCTATATGTGTCTCCACATAATAACACAAGAGAATGCTAGAATTATATATGTGAGATGAGATATTTCAGATAAAACAGAAATCAGTTCCTCTCTAAGACCTTTCAAAATTAACTATTTGCAAAATCTGGATGGAAACCATTACTAGATGAAAATTACAGTATTTTTTTATCCAGTTGGCTTAATTTGTGAAGGACCATGCACAGGTGATAATTAGGGGGATATCAGGGCCTATCAGCCAAGGTGGAAATATGAAAGATGAGCATCAGATCCTTTGGAGAAATGTTTGGTGTATCTGCCAAGAAGTATTTAATTTTTATCTGATGCAGTTAAAGGCAAAACAGAAATTATATCTAACAACAATAAAATGACATCAGGAATGAACACCGTGGATATCAGAGATAGATGGGAACCTGTACCATTGAGGGGAGGTCTGAAATTAAAAGATATTTTCTCTTTTTTTGTGAGAATATCAAATCTATATGGTATGTATTATTCAGTGAGTTTCTCTTAGTTTTGAACCAGAGATCTGTAATTTATTCTTGGAATCACTGCAGTAATACTGCTCCCAATTAGTACTCATTTCTCTCCTTTGGAATATAATGAAAAAAATGAAATTGTAAAGAGGGTACTTTTGAGTGGTTTGTTTTTTTAACATCATCTACACTCTGTGTTCTTTCTTTTTTACCCGTTTTCCTTAAGAAATATGAATTCTAAAGGAAAAAAATATGCCTTTATTATTACAAACAGAAGCAGCCTTAACAGATCTCAGCCACATTAAGTAAAATAAAATCTGTAAAATCTTTGCAGAATTCTGTTGTATTGTAATCAACAATTCTGTTGTTGATTATATCTATTGTGCTGTAACATGAGTGTTATATATTTGCTAAGCATAATGATAAAGGCTCAGCTACTGTAGTCTAGGTTTCTAACTTTTGCTCATATTCTTTGAGGATATTAGAATGAGATTGGCCTTTGAAAATCAGTGTAATAGCTTCTTATGAGCTGCTTATGCAAAAATTTTGCCTACTATATACTGAGCAGAATCTTTAATATGTGATATACAGACAGGTCAAGAAGATACAGCTCATATACCATTCAAAAAAAGTGAAGAATTTCACAATTTATTTTTTTCCTGTGGTGTCCATATCTCTTATTTTTGTAATATTTCTTACTAAGTTGCTTATGCTGGGAAAATGAGAGATTTCAGCAAAAAAAATTGGGTTTAGAACAGTGCAAATATTGTGTAGACTGTAAGATATATTGCTGACCAAGTTATCCACAGTAGAAGAAATCACTGAATGGGAAAAATAAAGGCTCATTAAAAGTTTGCATCCTTCCTTCTCATTCAAAAAGATCTCCATTTCTTCAAAAGGTAGAAAAAGCATCTTGTATGACAGCCAGCAAGGTAAAGCACTGTCTTTTTCTACTCTGTCTCTTGTAAATTCTCAACAGCCGTCCCATTTGACAGTGTTCATGAAGACTTTAGATTAGTTTTTTGTTTTTGAATTGATTTGATATTCCAGTGACCCGATAACATTTGACAAAGTGCTGAAAATATTTGTGTTTTACTGTGGTGTTTAATTTTGTGTTTATCTCCACGTACACAGACTTCAGACTTTATAGCTTTTCTCACACTGCCCAGCCAAGTGTTCCTTACAACATTAATTGTATCATCATTCAATCCAGAACAAATGCCTATGTTTTTGCAGGAGAGTTGTTAATAAAGTTAGTATTTGCTACTTCTGGCATGAGGAGCAGGCAGGCAGGCAGCTCAGAGATGGTATTTTAATATTTGAGGGTATTGAGAAGTTCCCCCAGGGGTTTGGATGTGGTTCTATGTCGCTCTGGTGCACCCTGTGTTTCTCTTGCTGCTTTGCCCCAGTTGCAGTTTTGTGCATTCAGACATGCCCTTTCCAGAGGGCAGGGTTTGGGGTTTTTTCGTGCTGCCCTGACACAGCAAGATGTTATCCTGCCACAAAACTCCATATGCATTGCATCCTTCAGGTAATAGGAGCTGTTGTGGTTTTATCCTTTCATAGAACCATAGAATTGCTCAGGCTGGAAAAGACCTTCAAGGTCATGGACCCCAGCCTTCTCCTAACCCTGTTACCCTATTCCTGATGAACCATCACTAAACCATGTCCCCAGGCACCACATCCAGACAATTTTCAAACACATTCAGGGATGGAGACTCAACCACCTCCCTGAGGAGTCTGTTCCAGTGCTTAACAACCCTTTCTGTAAAGAACTTTCTCCTGATATCCAACCCAAATCTCCCCTGACACAACTTGAAGCCATTTCCCCTTGGCCTGTCATCTGTCACCAGTGAGAAGAGACCAACCCCACTCTCACTACAACCTCCTCTCAGGTATTTGTAAAGAGTGATAAGGTCTCCCCGCAGCCTCTGTTTCCCCAGACTGTACAGCCCCAACATCCTCAGTCATTCCTCATAAGGGATGTTTTCCAAACCTTTCACTGCCTTTGTTGCCTTTCTTTGGACTTTTTCTATTGAGGTGCCCAAAATTGAACACATTATTTGAGGTGTGGCATCACCAGTGCTGAGTACAGGGTCAGGATTACTTCCCTGGTCCTGCTGGTCACAGAGTTTCTGATACAAGCCAGAATGCCACTGGCCTTCTTGGCCACCTGGGCACACTGCTGGCTCATACTCAGCTGAATGTCAATCAAAACACCAAGGTGCTTTACTGCCAGGCAGTTTTCCAGCCAGTCTTCTCCAAGCCTGCAGCATTGCTTGGGGTTGTTGTGGCCAAAATGCAGGACCCAACACTTGGCCTTGTTGAGTTTCATACAGTTGTTCTCAGCCCAATGATGTAGTCTGTGTAGGTCCCCCTGTAAAGTCTTTCTACCATCCAGCAGATTGACATTCCCTCCCAACTTGGTGTCATGTGTGATCTTACTGAGGGTGCATTCCATCCCCTCATCAAGATCATTAACAAAGATGATAAACAGGAGTTTTTTTAGAAAGACCTATAAAGTCTTGGATCAGGTAGTTCAGAATGAAAGGAGAAAAATGTAAATTTTGGGAAGATCTACAGACTGGCACTTAAGCAGATAACCTTGGGATACCTGTAAGTATGCCATTATGTTTTAAGACAATTTCTTCTTTTAGGGTCAACTTGAGTCCAATAGATGGCACTTTGTAAAACAGCATTGTTATCTCAGAAACTTTATTTTACTTTGTAGCAAATACCTGATTTCAGTGGCTAGTTTCAAATTGGGTAGCAGAATTAACAGGAACATTTAATTTCAGTATCATTTACTATTTCTGTTGAGGGATTTTAAGAAGTCCAAATGAAGATGGCAGTAAGAGTTGAGATTATGGTTAAAGAGAAGAGTAAATCTGTGCTCTGTCCCCTTCCCAAATCAAGGCCAGTCGATTAACACAGCAGTGCTGAAACCTTTTTGGACAAGTGTCAGCAAATCAGGCTACAGGGCTTGTTCTGCCTGGAGTCTAAATGTGTAATAACTCCCAAGTGCCTTGAAGTCAGACAGCTTTTCAATCCCCAATCTGAATTACTGCTGCAATTTTAACCTGGTTACGTGAATAAATCATTCTAAAAAAAAATAAAAGTAAGAGAATATTGAACACCCTAAGTATTTATAGCCTCTGGTTACACTGGTGCCGGACACAGGGCAAGAAAACCAATTTCCAGGCCTGGCCTACTTCATACATCACTAGTCAAGTATGCTAAAGTGCTGATGGCTAGGAACACCTAACTATGCATGATTAGACCACAGTGGCAGCACACATTTTTTCCTTTTATGTTCCTTGGCTTGAAATTTAAAGGACACATCACTTGTCAGCTTCAAAGATCAGAGGTCAAAAAGTTTCAATCTCATCCTTCTCGCACCTCAACCTTCATTTCATTTTCCTGCCCAAAACACTATTTAGCTCCATGATTAGATGCTGTGGTGAAAGCACTAAAATATCTGTCTCTCTTGCTTGTCACCTGTTTGTCCCAACAACTAAATCCAAACTCTGAATTAAATGTGTGAAAATAAGGCCAGGTCACTGCAAGCATATCCCCTTTTCTCTGTTGGATGTAAAACAGATAAGGACTAAGACCAAGACCCTCTAGACTATCCAGGAGTTTGCATTATCTAACATAAGTGTGATGGTGGAACAGACCAGGAAGTCTTTGAAACATGAAAAACATCAAAAAATTGTAAAGCTGAGATTACAGCCCTATGCCTTAGGGCAGCAGCTGTGAAACTGAGCCTGTGTTGCAGTCTGATGCTCTAAGGGCACCTTCCAAGACCCTTTGGTGATAAGAAGTAGCAACATTGGGCTTTAAGCAGATGAGTAAACTCCCACAGAAAAACTTTTTTGCCAAGACTCAAGATGGGTTCTTTAATCATGATTTATTGACTCATAGGCAAGAATTTTAAAATATAATCTCAAACTGATATAAGCAGAATTCTTACATTTGTTGATTGCTGGGTTTTTTTGTCCTCCTCCAATGGTTAAGAAGGAATCGGTGACAACTTGGTTGTCAACCAAGACACCTAGGTCAGGATCTCAGAGTTCCATATTTCCACTATTGAAGCTTTGCAGCTTTGTCATACAACCCATCAGTTGACTTGTTAAAAATATATATTTAATATTCCCTACTAGAACCCCCACCAGAGCAGTGCATTACATGCTTGTACCATCACAAAAATTGTGAAGAAGAGATCAAAAATACCCCTAAACTTGGTGGCAACCCTTTGTGCAAGTGTAAATGAATGTAGAGACTTCTAGGAAATAAATAAGCACGTCTCACAGTCTTCATTCCTCAGCTGTTTTTGAGGAGGTAGTTATAACCTGAGAAGCTTATTCTGTGTTACCTCAGGGGCTGGGACTTAAATGATGAGATTTAATGCACAAGTGATGTTAAACCATCTAACAACTTCCTCCTTCACTCTTCCTGGCTTTTTATCTTCCCCAGAACGATCTCCACTGGTATCTTGTTCCCTTGGCAAGTCAATTCAGTTCACCAGTCTAGGAGAAACAAACCCAGACAAAAAGAAGCAAGTCTCCTGTTCAGTGGAAATATTGTTATGAGTAGGAGATTGGGATTTGATAGCTCCCTGTTTTCCTAATCAGCAGTTTGTTAGATCAGCTTCTCTTGTGACGCTTCATGCTCAGCGGACTTTCAGAAATCACAGCCTCAGCACTTCCTGGCTTCAGTGTTGAGCAGAGGACTTTGTCCAAGGAGTGGAGTGCAGTTTAGGTTTCAGCTCTTTCTTAGCGTTTGAAAAATAATTTAAAAAAATCTCTAGATCACAATGACAGTTAATAAGCTCTGAATATGACTGCAGCTCTGTGAAAAAATGTTGTTCATACAGGGTATCATCCATTAATCCAGTTGGTATGGGGTCCATGTTTCTTGGAATAGGAAGTTAAGCGGTTTTTCCTTACTTGTTCTTAGGGAATATCTGTAGCACTGCTGATCCTTAAAACTTCTTTGGACTTTCAGTCTTCATTCTTTAAAGAATTAACAGCCTCAACCTACATGAAGACATTTTTCTGTAATGTTATAATGGTGTGCAACAGGATGTAATATGGAATTTTTGCTCTTAAGAACTATTTGTGAAAGATCTGGTGAAGTTGTCCTCATCCATATATATATATATGGACTTGATGATCTCTGAGGTCCCTTCCAACCCAGATGATTCTATAATATAGTACAATCTCCTATGTTCTACAGTGCTTTGCAACAATGAAGATAGGGAGAACAGAATCAGTTGGTAATATAAAAACTTCCTTTTCTGTTCAGTAACACTTATAGTTCTGCATACTAAGATAAAAGCAAAACCTGGGTTTCAGCATGAATAAGTACTAGAAGAAAACATTGAATGTCCAAAGCAATTGGGCAGATGCTGCATGGTCCAGCTCCCTGAAATCTCTCACTGTCTTACTGGTCTGATAGACTAATAGCCTAATGCAGTCTGGCAAACCCTGTGTTGCTAAAAGACTTCAACAATGTAACTTCTGTACGTTTTTAACATTCACTTGGGAAGAAATCTTTTAATGAATTTTTGTGTAATTTTGAAGTATTCATTTTAAGGAATTTGTAATCTCCTTTTCTCTGCGTGACAGACACCTTTCTTTTCACTTCACGCATAAAGCTTTTCTTCTCCCTCATCTCTTCATTACTGAAAGTGTAACACGAATATTGGTGCTTTATCACTGCCCCAGAGTTATATAATGGAAGACAAGGTTGTGCCACAAATGTATTAATTCAATTGCAATTTGTTAATATATGTATAAATAACATGAATTATTTGCAATTAGATTGAGTTCTTAAAAAGGAGAGTACAATGCAATATGTATTAAGCAGAAGCTGAATCCAAATATTTTGGAATTTTGTTCAGTAATCCCATATTAAATAAGGATAGAGATCTCAGAAAGTTAGCCACAAGTACCACCTAATTAACAGTTTTGTTTTCAGTATTTCCACATAGGAAGGTCAGCAAGAAGTTCAGATATTTGTGGGGATAAATGAACTTAGCTGAACTTCTCCAAGCAAACTCTGTATTCTCTTTTTATTATTCACTAGCAGGCAGCTTTGCTAGCATTATTAGTATATTTCTAATGATAGTAATGATGTGTGAAGAATGCAACTTTAAATTGCAATACTTAATTACAGCTATTTTTTCCTCTCTGCTCTCCTGCAAAATTGCTTCCTTTTTTTATTTAATAGCCAGTGATCAAATGATTTAATGAAATGATCTGTGGAGAGTTCTACTGAAAGCAGATTTGACACCTCTGATATTCAAGAGGTTTTGGCTCATTTCTTAGGAAAAATGGCTTTAAAGAGTCTCCAGAGCTTTAATCTTTAGTTCTGCCTATTATTTCACTTTTGGGGACTGTTTTTAAGAATGCAATCTCTTCAGAATTGCATTCTTCACTATTTAAAGCCTAGTATTCAAATGAACAAGTGAAATTGTCTCTGGAGTCCACAGTGGTCTTGAGCAACCTCTTGGGATATACTTCAGCTAGATTTAGATTGAGCTATAAATTGTTATTTTTGTAACTAGGTTTCAGGAAGCTTTATCAACATCTGAGAGATGTTAAAATCTATGGACCCTTTTAGCTGCCAGTGTAGGTACAGCCTACAGAATGTGCATTTTCTTATGTCTGATGTGCTAGTTATTTACTATTTTTATGTGTACCAGAAGGTAGCATTTAAAAGTATAAATATTTGTGGCTGGAGAAAGAAAAAGGAAAGGTAACAAATACAAATATATATGAAAGAAAAATGAGCCTATTGTCTCTTCTCTAAATACCTCATTGTTATCATCCCTGATGTCACTCAACTGAATATAGAAATTTGTGGTAAAAGTGTACTTTTTTTCCCTGAAACCGTGTGATTCTTTTGCCTGTAGGGGACAGTATGAAGTCAACTCTCTTCAGCTCAAGGGATGTGGTGCATGATGACATTAGAAGGGGTGTCTATGTGTGTTCCCCTAAGTTCTAACTTCTATAGCTTTTTAAATTTTGTAGTCCAGACAAGAGCAGGAGGAGCTGTGGAGCAGGAAAGAGAGGCACATGGAGTGGCAGATGAATCAAAAATTCTATGGGGGGGCTAGAATAAAGCAGCTGAAATGGGAGAAAAAGTGAATAGGGTAACTTATGCCTCTGGTTGCCCTGTTGTGACAGAAATGCTACACAGAAGAGAGAGGTTTATGTTGAAGTTATTGTAGCAGACAATAGCATCTTTCTAATGCATATGTGAGCTTGTGAAGCAGCAGAATACCTCTCAGAGGGCAGAGGTAATGGCAAAAAAAATAGTAGTGCAAGATGCTCTTTTTATCCTTTCTGCTCCATTAGTGCAACAATGTGTTGAAGTCTAAGTGAGGTAGTTTGCTATGATTGAAGCCTTGCCTTGGTGTTAACCTGAAGCGTAGAGGAGGTCATGTACTGCAGCACCAAACAAAATGAGTGCTAACTTAATTAAAATTAATTGGATATGATTCTGTCTCTTAAGTATAAGATTTATGTAGGTTATATTCAGCTGCTTCTTTGCTTAAGGTTAAACTCAAGTTCTTATTGACATACAAGTGGAAGCACAGTGAAATGGTTCAGAGATTTAGAGAATTCAGAATTGGGAGAGACATACCAGGCCATCTAAGTCTGTTCTTCTGCTAGGCCTCATTAGCATCTATTCACTCTCCCATTCTTCAGCATGTATGGTAATTGATGTCACAATAAGGACGGTGTTTATGAGAGCAAAAAAGAATCACATGTGGCAGGACATTCTGTGTGTTACATAGAATCTGAACATAAAATCTGGCCTTTTCTCATTGAGTGACGTTTCCAGCACTGCCTCAACTTTGATATAGTAGCAGCAGACCGTGGCCTATAAAAATGTATATTCTGTATCATCCTATGCAACTGGCAAATATATTTTGATGGAAATGAAAAACTGGTATCTTGTGTCCTTTGTGGAAGAGTAATTTAGGTGTTTACTTGGGTTTTTTATTGCCTTTTGGTACAGCCTACAGAATGTGCATTTTCTTATGTCTGATGTGCTATTTATTTACTATTTTTGCATGTACCAGAAGGTAGCATTTAAAAGTATAAATATTTGTGGTTGGAGAAAGAAAAAGGAAAGGTAACAAATACAGTTGTCTGTATCCTTGGGTGTAGAAAATGGAACATAGTGTTGATTCATGTTATCATCCCATTTTTGCTGTAATGCGTTCCAGGGAAGATCAAATTGTCTTTATTTATGTCACTTTCAACTCTGAAACAGACTGTATAATCTGCCACAAAACGTTGTCTAGTTTTACTGCATAGTTGATTCTTTCTGAAAAAGAAAAAAATTTTTAAAAAGGCAAAATTATGGCAGCCCACAGTACACCTCTTGCTTATTTTTCTTGAAAGAAAAGAAAGCAACTGTGCCTTGAACAGTTGTAAATCAGATTGTGGAAAAAAATCTTTGGGTTGCAGTTCAGGTTAAATAGCTTCAATTATTAAAAGGCATGCCACTCCAATCAAATGTGCATTGCCTTAGAGAAAAAGAAATAAAACCAGCAAGCCCTCAGATGCAGCACACACATGCTCACTGTTGCTTCCCTCCAGAATTCAAGTAAACACTGGGACGTGAAAACTGAACTTGCACGTATCTACGTTCTTACTGCCCCCATTCTTTATTTGATTTCTAATACAACTATGATTTTTGTAACTGTATTGAGACTACTGAGGGAATTGAGCAAGTTCTTTAATTTTTGAGAGATTTGAGTGTTTAAAGCACCTGCTTTTCTTTTTGTTTATGGTTGCACTGGGATGTTCTACCAACATGCTTATTTTTCAGTATGGTATTTCCCTTGTAAGATGGAATACTTTGCTGGCATTTTCTTAAGATAAGCTAGTGGTAAGGCATTTTTTTCTTAGACAAATCCTGCAAGCTGCTGGAGTTGTCCCTCAGTAATCTGCTGAAAGACCAGTGAATCATTAGCACCACAGGAGAGAGTTGTAATGAATTCTGATTAATCTGTAATACACCACCGATCCAATATTCTTTGTTAATGGAATTTTCAATTAGATTAATATTAGAATTATGATGCTTTAAATAAATTCCATCTGTAAAAGTTGTACATGCAAGTGGCATTGCCATTTGGGAGTATTTAGTTGGCAGAAAATACAGAGAATTGTCCCATCTTGACATCTAAGTCAAGATCTTAATTCTTCTAATGGTTTTCCTCATCTTTTCTTACAGTCTAAATACATTGACCAGTCACTGCCAAGATGTTTTACCTGCCTACTCTTTTCACAGACTGATACCTGCATTTGATTCCTTTTTAAGCAGGTCATTTAAACTTTTTAGCAGACTGATGAAAACAGGAGTAGATGGGAAATGACTATCTGGACTGGGTTTTGGTACTGTGATGCAGAACTGTGTCAGAGGTTGAATTTGAAAGTAAAGCAGCACCTTTGATGTATTCATGGAGCTCTCCTTGTAGCAGTAGCTGTCCTGAACATCTTTTATAGTCTGTGCCCTTCTTAAAATTTTCTCTCTGATTCATGTTTCATCCAAATTTTCTTCAATGAGGCAGAATCTCAAAATGTTAATTACTGTATCTCCATCTCTTGAAACATTGAGAAGACTGCTTCAAATCCTTGGATAATTTTTACAAAACCTAGAAAAATAAAAGTTCCTTTAGTTTTGCAGGAAACTGTCAGAGAGGGTTCCATCAGAACTTTTAGATGGCAGTAAATAGCTTTAAATTTGGAAAGTTTTCATGCCCAAGTCTGTAAGCCTCCTGGAAGGTGCAGAAAGGTAGAGGGCCAAAGTGCTCTCAAAACCTGCCATGATTCTGTCTGGAAAATGAATGGTTTTGGATGACATTTGGATAATACACTTATCTCATCTTTCTGGAAGATTATAAAATAGATAATGTATAGGGTAGTCCCACACTTGTATGCACATCCTACCTTCTCTCCTTTTATTAAAACCCACATCAGTTATTTAGCAGATAAAGCTTAACTGTACTTACTAAACAACTATCTTGTATATTGGTGTACTTACCAAATGGTGAAGAATATTTACCAAATACAAAGGAGATAATGTTTCTGACACAATTTCTTGAAGTGCAAATGAATTTGTAAAGAACACTGTAAATGCATATAAAAGTGAATTTAATCAAAATGCGTGATAAACCAGATCAGATTCTTATGCAAAATAAGACATTACTACTCCTGAAATTATGAGATCAAGCATTATCTGCATGAAAGATCCAGGGAATTCTACTTAATAAGTCATCCAGGAGATTGGCACTGAACAGAAGAGGCAGTGTGTTGGAAATTAAAGCTTACTGCACAAAAATCTATTTTTAGAAAGCTAACTCTCCAGTGAGCATACTTTATATGTTTTAAAAGCATGACTGCAGTTCCTACATACAAGAATCCTGAATTAAGGAGGCTTTCTGGCAGAGTTGTGGTATCTATGGGAGAAAGGGCAAGCAGAAGCATAATTTTATGTGTTGGTACTAACACTCAAGACATCAGTCAGATGAGAGCTCATGAGTTCATATTTGGCATGATAGAAAGTGTCAAATATTTGGCATTTTGCAGGTATGATGAGATTGAGTCAGCTTCATATTCTATATGGATTTGCCTAGGCTTTTCTCTGTAGCAAGTGTCCTCAAAAGACAGAAACAGTTTTGAATCTAAAAGCCAGGCTTCCTCTCCTCCTTCCTTCCTCTCCTCCTTCCTCTTAAAAATAAAAAGAATGCTCAGAGTTGCAGTGAAAATGATAGTGCAGCTGGGAACAAAGGAGAAAATATCAATACAGTGAAAATATATTTAGCATTGTGATGTCTGGTCTTGTTGATCTCACTCACGAAACACTATGTATGGTTTTGGTTTCCTAATATAATAACTTATATTGGCAAATAGAAAAGCAAGACCATGTATTAGCAGTGGTCGAGTCAATGCAGGTAACAAATTTATTTTTATGAAAAAAATGTGCAAAAAGAGACTGAGAGATGACTATTTTTATTTTCTCTACACACATTAAGTATCATATACTGTAAAAGAATATGAAATATGACTTGTTCTGTTTTACTCACAGGGAAGATCTATAATTGTAATTTATAGTCCCAGTGGGAGGCAGTTGAAGTTTGGGCTAGGTATATGGTGGGTTTTCTATTCTGATGTGTCTTAAACTGCAGAACAATTTGCCATATATTGCTCAGGCATTTGCATGTGACTATCAATTATTTCCTAGAAAGATTGTCTTACCCTTGTATTCTTGATTTAAAAAATACAAATCAATGTATTCTCTTCTTTCTTTGCTATATGTTGCTTATCTTCCTCTTCATATCAGAGCTGTTCTTTTGTGTGAATGTAATTTTCCTTACTGCTCTTGTGTATGGAGAGGTTTCAGACCTGGTATTTCAGGGGTCACATGTGTTCCCCCTTACAAAACCAGGAACTGGATAACAAAATAATTTAGCAATTAAAAAATAAACCAAAACAATTTAGAGAATTGATTAAATACAACAACATGACTTAATTTAACATGGTGTTATTTGCTGGCAGTGGTAGTGGCAGGTCTTCAGGAAAAGAAGAGACAAGTACTTCGCTTTGTTCATCCTTTCACTTTTCTGCTACAGCTGCATCGTTGTGTTTTGCAGGCCTGGGTGGGCTTCCATGAAGATTGTTAGTTAAAAAAAACCACATCAAAATAAAAGACCAAAGTGGCATTTTTATTACATACTTGATTTCTAATAATTGCTTTCTCATCTCAGTTTCTCAGCCATGAGTTTTTAAGACAGCAAAACTTACTGTGTATAAGATGGAAGTACTAAAGAACCTCTCTCTACACAAAATACCATCTGAAAAAAAAAAAAAAAGAATGTATCTCATAGTTACATAAAGCAAGAAGGATCAGAAGTTCATCTGTAAGTTCTTAAGAGTTCAATTTGAAAATCTACATGCATATATATTGTAATTGAAAGTGAGGTGTACAGACAGAGGCGTGTTCTAATTACAGACTGAGCAGATCAGTGTTGGGCCAAAGACATGAATGTACCAAGCAAATCTTTGCTCTTGTATAGACAGTTTTGTTTTCTTTTTTCCTCACTTTCTATGGGCATTACATATTAAACGTAGTTACAAAAGTAAAGTGTTAATGATACTGGAGATAATTGTGCTCATTTTCAGTTAGTTAAATGCAATTTTTGGGTGCTGCCTGGCTTTAGGAAAAGCATAGTTCATGAAAGTAATTTTCTTTCATGTACTATGATAATCCTTAATTTAATCTGTCATCAATTTACATGCTTTTGACTTTAAATGATCAAAACAAACCTGCAGTTTAATCTTCTTTCAGCATGGGAAGGGCCATTCATCTTCCCACTATTTTATTAAAACAATGAAATAATGAATCTTCTTAAATGGATAGCACTGACTATCAAATCCAATAAGGAAATCATAGAGAGGAACTAATGTCCAGACTAGAAACCTAATTGATTCTTTCCTCTGGACTTTTAATTGTAAATGTATAAATTTCCAAAAGTTCAATTTACTCTGTAGAAATGAAGCATCTCTCTGAGGTTTACTTTCATAGGTTTTTTTCTCCTCTAATGGGTTGTATCTTACTTATGCTCCATAATGCTGATGTTTTCCACACTTTTTTCAGACAGTCCTGTATATGCACAGCTGTTGTCCACATTTTCTGTGTAATATTTTGTTTCCAAAACCCTGTATGTATAATTTGACATCAAGCCTTGAGGGGGATGGACATAACTTTCCACTCACTGTTACCACCCAGTCAACCATCAGACGCTTTCCTTTTTGCCAGTTGAGGAGACTCCAGTTTCCAGGGCTTTTTCTCATCACTAGTTTAACTGGGAGAGAAATTGTGTTTTGCTGCTTATTGTTTGCAAGATATACGCAACCATTTTACAAAAGCTGACCCATTGAATTGCAATTACAACAAATATTTTCTGGATTTTATCATTTAGCTGAGATGTGACACTGTGAATGTGACATTTGGACAATGGCTAATAATCGTGGACCTACCTTTATGTCTGACATGCAGACACTGCTTTCTTCAGTATTTTTCCTTCAGGATGCGTATTGGGTGTAGGTATCTTGCAGGTTTGTTTTTCTTTATTTTTCATTATCCTAGTCTATTTTTAATGGACAGCAAATTAAATTAATCTTCTCTAAGTCAAGTGTTTCTCATCTACGATGATAACTGGTACGTGATCTCCTTGGCTTTCACTCAACCCACAAGTTTTTCATCTCATTTTCTCCCCTTTTCCTGTTGAGGAAGGGAAGTGGGAGAGCAGCTGGGTGGGCATCTGGCATCCAGCCAAATTAAAATCCACCACAATCTGTAAAAGGAGTTACTTTTAGAATGTCACAGTTTGTTCTTCGAGTGAGTAGAGAAGTACAAGGTACTAGGAGAGGATGCAGGAGTCATCGTGGAAGAATGCACCTTCCCCATCCAGCTTGGGGACCTAATCTCTGAAAACTGCAACAGATGTGACACAGACCTGCATGACAGCTGTGGTGGGGTCTGAATTTGCTTTATGATGGAAGGGGATTCAGAAACCCTTCATTTTCTAAGAGAAGTAGTATGGAAACTCTTAACTCTGAGTATGGCTATGGAAAGTGTAATTGCAGCTATAATGAACTTCTAATGTCTCTGCTTCTCTGAGGATAGAGTAACAGAAGAAACTGAAGTAGAAAATGTCAGGGAACTACTTTTAATTTGTATGACCTTAAGAAGCCACTGTAGTTTGAGGTTAGTTCAAGAACAACTGGATACAGATATATCTGTATAGTAATATTGGGAGTTATTCTATTAATCTTATCTTGAGTTTGTACAAGATATTTGTATTTTCCAAACCAACCTGAACAGAACAATGCATCATAGATATTAATATCAGTTATTTTGCCAGTCATGCTTTTCTTCTGAAGCAGAGAGGGAAGGGGGAGAGATGAAAAGTGTAAGTTATCTGACAGTTGTGTAGCTCCATGTTTGTGATTATTCCCATTAGATTTTTTTTTAGTGATGAAAAATTAGTAAAAGTAGAAACATTTGCTGTCCAGCACCACTGATATGCCCCACAAAGCAAGAAAAATAGAGCTAGATTCTGTTGCCAATGTTCAGATTCTGCCCTGAACACTAGTTTTGCCTGTTCATTTTTATTTTTTTTTTTTCTAACCAAACCAGTTTGGATTATATCTTGTCTTTCAGCCTATAGAACCGTGCTTACAATGGTTATAGTTCTTTATCTTGAGTGTCTTGGATCTTATTTCTGGTTTGCTAAAGTGCTTGCCACAAATTAGATTAATACCCCTCTTCCTTTTCCTGTTTTATCTTCTGTTTTTTAGAAACTGGGCTTCTCAGGAGGATAAGTTTTTTAAATACCTTTCTGCGTTTTGCTTTCTAATTGTGCAACAAAGATGGAGTTCATTAGTGCTGTAATAAACTATCTGAGTTAGCTGGAGAGAATTCCAATTTTGCTGAACTTCCAACATTTATCAAACCCTAATCTGCTAAAAATTAAATTGGGCCCCTAGAGCTAACACTTCGTTACCCATATTGTTTTGAATCTGACACCAACATCCAGGGGTTATATTCAGTATTGCTTGATTGGCATAAGTAAAAATCAAACTAAAAATTACATCACATTTCTAAAACATGAGAATTTATCTTTGCTTATAGGCATGGCTTTCACCTCTCATTAGAAATTAAAATTACAGCTAGATGCATCAGTATTCTGTAAAAATGATGCCTAATATTATCATCTGTCAGGTCTAACAGTTATCAAAAGCAATTCTTGGCCCATGTTGCCTTGACAACACATCTTCAGTTTGGCCTTCTTTGTCAATTTGAATTCTAGAGTTCATAAAATTTAATTAAGCTGCCCTTTTTTTTTTCTTTTCCTGAATCGAAGTCATTCATGGTTGCCACTAAATTTGACATACATTCAAATAAAACAAGTAGTGGATGCTATAACAATTTGTTTACATTATCTGCTGAAAACTGAGCATATCTCTACTTCTTATCCTCCCCTCAGCTATCAGGTTTCAGCGTGGAGTCACTTGAGTTGAGACCCATTCAGTGCAGTTGTTTCTGCCCCCGCAATTCCCTATCATTTCTCTAGGTTCAGTGTTGGAGATTGCAAGGGATTATTGATTTTTAGCCAGAGACCTTTCTTCCAGAAGCCATGGTTGAACTACAGAGCAGTGCTTTCTGGGAAGCACTGACCTTAATGTTTCTAATGCTGCAGAGCTGATGTCAGCCCATGATAAGGTGCTTCAGTGGTTCATTGCCTCCAGTGATAAAAATATCCTCCTTATTTTTAGACTGAATTAATCTTCAGGTTTTGGCAATTCATTTGTGATTCTTCCATTATCAAATCTTTCTGCTTCATGTAGTACTTAAAGACTGTAATCAAGTCACTCCTTCATGTTCCTTCAGGTCAGTCAAACAAATTACTGGATCCTTTTTATGGCATACTTTTCCTGATTATTTAGGCTTGGGGCTTGAGGTTGCCTTTTGAATCTTCTCCCACCTTCAACAATTTTTCTGAACAGTCAGGCATGACCCTATCATTCAGTGATAGATGCAGAGGTACGAGGACCCTCCTGAGCCCACTCAGTATTCCCTTACCTAAACATATCCGAGCTCATTTTTTGACCCTAAGCCATTGCAGAGAATTGCTCAGGTTCGTCTGACTAGATGCTGTGACCTGTAAATCTTAATTTTCAGATACTGTTCCCTGGAAGATTGTTGTCACTCAGTAAATTTAGTCTTTGCTGCTGACTCTAGAAACATGAGACTATAATAGTCTAAATGGAAATGTAAGAAAAATGAGGGGCGGGTGCAGGGAGAAGCAGATGGTTTAGTTCAAAGCTGTCATTACAAAATCAAATCATGTCCCAGTTTAGTGTGAGAAGAGATGAAAGTCAGACTTTGGTGTTTGTTTTGACTCCTAACAGTATAGATTATTTTCTTTGTAATATACTTGAAATTCTGGGTTTGCTGTCACTCAAAGTCACTATTTATTGGTCTGCTGCTAAGTAAAAAGGCAGCTGAAGTGATGAATCATCAGTCAAACTTGGGTGCAAGCAAGCTGCTAATATAGCTTTGTTTGCAAAATATGTAGCTATTGTTGACAAAGCAAATGATTTGTCCAGGTAACATCTTGGTTATTGTCCATTTCTAGCAACTTCCTTTCTACTGGAAATACAAATTTGCACCTCTTTGCATCTCAGTCCATTTGCTACCTCACAGAGCTGTATTTTTTACCTCTTTTGTGTCTCTACATTACTTTAATAAATACCTGATCAACCATATTCTCTTTTCTGGAGAACCTTTTAAAGTTTAATATACCAATTTTCACGGATATACATTTCAGGTGAAAATTTTTGTCAATAAGGCCTTTTGTACTGCATTTCTTCAGTTCTTATCAAAGAGCAAAAGGACAGGTACCTTTGTTGGTGGGATATTTAATGATTGGAATGGAAATGCACCATTTTTTGCTTCAGGAAGCTGAAAATAAGAAAACATTTAAAAAATTAATTTTATTACCTACATTCATCTATGTGTTTGAAGAAAATACACCAGCTGCAATATTCATAAAAGTCCAACAGCTTATAGGTTTTCTGTAAGCATTTTGATCTGGAAAGAGCCAGGTTTTTTAAAATTTATTTTTTTTTATGCTGGATAGTGATTCATGGGTTTGCTTGTGACAGCACCAAAGGTTTTCAGTCAGAAATAAGCTCTCATTTTCAGTTCTATGCTTAGCTGCCTTTACATATGAATCCACTACCTAGTCTTTGAGTCCAATTAGAAGGAAATTCAGTTATTAAGACAGAAAAATAGGAGAAAAAAGGAGGTTGACAATGTTCAGCATAACACTTCATGACCATGATTTAAGATTGCTTTATAGTTTCAAAGTACTGATTTACATGTGTTAATAAATAAATTATACCAGTTTTCTGCAAGTACCACTCAGTTTAGCCATAATTTCTCAGCTAACGTCTTTCATGAACCACAGACAGGAATTAATCCTAAAGAGAGATTGACTGGAGAAGAAGGCAGAGTGCACAGAAAAGCAAGGAACCCAAATGAAAACAAAACAAACCAAAACCCAACATAACTTGTGCATTACACAACTGCCTTATAAACAACTGTTGGGTTTTTTTCCTCCCAGACTGCATCCTTTATTCACTATGCCAGGTTAATTTGGACTACAAGGGTGAGACATCTGCCACTGTAAACTCTTTCTCAGTACAGGGCAAGCTGCCCTTGGCACAGGGTGTTGTAGGGATTCTGCAGGACAGGGGACAGGTTGTTGAATTCATGTACAAAGGACTATCTATATTCAGGCTCCTTGTTTTAATTCCAGACTTCTCTCTTGCAATTTTACAAAGCAAGTATTTGCTTAAACTATAAATGTCAGGTTTAAAAAATGCACGTCTTCAAAAATCTTCAAAATATCTTCAAAAAACTTTATACTTTTACAAATCTAGCTGTTGCACAGAATTAAACCTGACATGTCTATGATTTTTGTTGGTAGCTTGGAAGGTGTTGTGACAGACTTGAAAGCTTGTTTAAGACACATTTGTGGAGCACAGGTCATGTCTGAGCTCTGAATGCTTTTGAGCCATTTTTGGTTTGCAAGGAAGAGTTATAAGAAGGCTCTACTAGATTAATTGCAAAATGTTTCAAGTAACCCAATGTATATTTAGAGAAGCGAGTCTGAGCTTTGAAAATCTTAGTGGTAATTCACTTGTGTGAACTGGGGGTCTGAGAAAGTCTCAGACTGGTTCTAGATGTTACTTGGTTTTATACCCCAGGAAAATCCATGCCTCAAGTGTATTAGCACAAAAGGCTTGGGATAGACCCATGAGTTATGAAAAGATTCCTGTTGGACTCAGTCAAAGCTTTCTTGACTATCAGAATATCTCAAGAGGTTTTAGGTTGAAAGAAGTGTTAATAAAGTTTTGTTACCTTTTTATTATCAGTGCCAAAGAGTGATACCCAGGTACCAAAGGGCTAGAAAAACCTTCTCACAGTGCCTTCTTGATGGTGGTCCTTCTCTACCTCCCATGAGGTATTGAACGCTGGTTTTAAGAATACATCATCCAGTGAATTCAAAATAATGTGGAAAAGTGGAAAGAGACGTAGTAGAGCCATACTTTTTCCTTAAAATCAGGCTAAGCATGTTGATCTGTGTTGTTTTGGGTTTGTCTTTTGGGGTTTTTTTCATTTTTTTTTTTTTTTTACCTCTGCACATTTTTCTTTAGTACACTGAGAAAATATTCTGTATATCAAAAAGGCTGCCCTTCAGGCCTTCAGTCTGCATAAAGATCTGTACTTTGTAGCAAGACTGGGACTGTGCCTAAAGTAGGCTGAATATCCTGATGGGAATTAAGAGGAAACTAATAGCACCATCGTAGAAAACTGCTACGAGTAGTCAATTGCACTTTTACTCAGCAATGAGTATTTCTGCACATGGTACTGCACATGCCTTTTCACTGTGTGCAGCTCAAGTAATAAATTTTTATAATTATGCAAGTTCATGAAGCATCATATGAAAACTTTTAGCCAAGATAATACGAAAAATGGGGGCAAAGAGGCAGTCTCAAACTGGCAGCACACAAGAAAGGAGCAGAATATGTTTTAGTGGAGGCTTATAAAGAAATACACTGACTATTCTGTGAGAAAGAGAAAGACCATGATACTGTATTCTGTATTTACAAATGCTAAAGGCACATTGTGCCTGGCCATGCAAGTTCTTCACCCAAGGGCCTCCTGCCTTTGCCATCAACCTCAGCAACTGTTTGAGAGTCCACTGACAGCTGTGTAAAACCTTGGAAAATTGTTAGGGACTCAACTACAGTCCAGTGAAAAATAATGCTCTACAATGGCAATGAATTATTTTTCATTGGCTTTTTTTTTTTTTTTAGTAAGGTAACAACTTCCTCTTACAGTTAAGTGACATCCATACTTTCTTTTGGCTGTTTTATGTAAGTTTATTAACTACATTATGAAAATAGACGTAGATAAATTAGTGAATGGAAACATGAGTACTCTGGTTGCCTACAGATTAGGTAAACATGTCAGATACTGTTCTCCTATGAAAAAAAAATCTAATTTTGTAATTCATACTAGGCAAAAAAAAAATTACATTATTATTGTGTTGTCCAGCTTCAATGTAAAAGCTATTTTCCACATTAGTTTGTGCCATGTTATAGGACACCTTGTAACATCAAAAACTCCTTATGTATTTTCTAAGAACTGAATCTCTGCCCTAGTATGAAGAAAATAACCTCAATCAGAAACTTTTTAGCACATCAGTGGTATGTCCTTTATCTTGGTTGGGAAATGCATCAGGTTGCCATGCAAGATTCATCTAAGTTTTTCTCCATCTGTACTTTGTCCAGGGTGTATGTCTTGAAGATATTAGAGTTTGCTTCTCTTTTTTTTTTTTTTTTTTTTTTTTTTTTTCATCAGGGGACCAATAACCTGCCAGAATCCTAGATTTATATGAAGCAAAATTTTGAATAATGAGTTGCATAAGCAGAGGTGAAATAGATCTTTGATACCATTCATCAGTCCTGTAGGAAACCATACTGAATGTTTTTTAATGATTATTTCTTTGAAATGTTCTGTATATTCTCTGCTGCCAATGCAGTATAATTTAGAAAGTTGCCATTTAAAGCCACACATCTTACTGTGCTATTAAGTGTATTTAAACCCCATAAAATGCCTTCTAATTTATTTTTCATTTAGACCATTTAATAAAATAGCAATAATGTTCTTTCGAGTGAAGGTTATGGAAGGAAAATTGCTCCTGCTTTTAAAATATACTCCTCAATTTGCTGTACCATTTATTGCACTGCATAAGTCATTTACCCTCTAGAACATTCACTTAAAATACAGTTATTGCTTAATTTCTTTAAAAAACACTGGAGATTGGTCATGTTCTTCATAAGTTTAAATGAATTTTGTACATTATTAATGCTTCACGGTTATTCCTTGCAATACATTTAAAATTCAATTTATCCTTGGTATTGTTTTTGATTTTGCTTGCTGGAAGCTTTGTCTTCTTCTGCAGTTTGGAGGGATATTAAAGACTGACAAAAACTGTTATATTGATGATGCTTAATTTATCTCCAAGTGTTTTATGATCCAGTGCTGTTGCTCTCAAGTTTCTTCTTGGTACAGATGGAGCAGGTTTTAATGCAGCCTATAGTGGCTTTGAAGATGTGTGAGGAAGGCACACTTGGTTCACCAGTGTGCAGCTGGGAGGATGTGCATTTCTGATGTTCCCACACGTTTGGAAGACATCTAGGAAGCAATGTTAAATTAGCTTTAAGCCTTTCAAGTCTGGTCAAAGTCCAAGCACCATTTCTGCATTAGGAACCTTCTGTTCTCCTCTTGCATTCCTTCATGCAAGCCCTTCCTTCAAGGGAAAATTCAAAGGACCCTTTATTCAAAAGGTGAAGGTCCAAAGACTGACAAGTGGATCTGTAACCCTGCTATTTTAGAGCTTCATTTCTGCATTTCAAGTCATTTTCATATAGTTTCCATTTACAGGTAACAATATGTGTTTTCTAAACTGCAAGCCCTACATAATACTTCTGGGAGCTGTAAATCAGGCTGTGCTGCAACTTTAATGATGTTGCTGTGCTTAAATAATATTTTTCATTGTATAATTGCCCTCCACTTACACCTGTGCAGCCCTGTTATTTTCAGTCAATAGGAGTAGTTGTAACTGTTTGGAACTGCTGATTTAGTACACAGGAGCACAGCTAAAATCACTAGTTTGCTTTTGTTGTCCTGCAAACTGTAGCCCTGGGTTGTGCATCCTGGCAGAGCAGTTTTGTTGCTGTCGAGCTGAGCGTTACACTTGCCGCAGTATTTTATGGATGAAAAAGCCAAACAGCATTCCCCCACACCCTGGAAAAAATTACTTCCAAGATTAGTTCAATTTAGGAATACAAAGAAACATAAAAAGTATTGCTTTTGGACTTTTAGCTTGAATTTAAAATTTTAGTCTCAGGCCCCTTGCTGTTGTCTTTGATCACTTCTTTTCAGTGAATCTCTGAGATTTATGTCTTATATCTGAAAGAATTAAGAACCTGTCTCCTTAGACCCAAAGACTTACATTTTAGTTCAGGAGTATGGGGCTTGAGGCTTCTCCACTTGTATGTAATTTGGAACTCTTACAGTTTTCAACTGAGAACTGTCTGTAATTTTCAAATTAGAGAGTTAATCTATTTGTCATACATTTTCCAAGCTGAAACAAGGTTTGTTCTTTCACGAGTACTAAATGCCACTTAAAATAATAATAACTTCTGGGGTTTTATTTATGAGAATTGATGGTACTAAGTGACTTTCACTTAGAAAATTTATTGGCCACCTTTTATTGTTGTCCTATTATTTGGTTATCTTGCATCTAAATCCTCTGCCATTCACGGAGTGGCTGCTAAATATCTTTTTTATTTCAGCATAATATCCTGCCAGACATTAGAGCAAATAAAACTTGGAAGACACAGATAACTGGCCTAGCAGTGGAAATTGTAGCAGCCTCAACAATATAATTGTGTTGAAATAGAAAGCTGTAAATAATCACACATTCTGCCTGGAATAAAGATGATGTGATTTTTCTTCTGTATATAGCTAGATGTGTTGGGGGAGGTCATGTACTTAGTGAATATGCAAGAGAAAATGGGCAGTCATGTAGTAGGCAGTCGTAACCACAAAGAATTTTTAGCCACATCAACTGAACAAGTAAATTGGATTACTTTCTTATTTAAGGTCCTCCTTAAGAAAGAGCAAATATGACATAACAAATAGAAAAATGCTGAATGATTCATGAAGGGAACATGAGGAAACATAGGAACTGGTAGCACAAGTATAGACATGGAGGAAATAAAGGAGTTCTCATGTGGGGCTTGTTGTTAATACTGAATCTCTACCTGGGCAGAGAATATTTGAAATGCAGAGCTTTTCTTACTACTGTTCTAGAGAAATCTTTTCTTAAAGAAATAATTTTAAACCCCAGTGGTAATTTTCAAATAGTTTGTGATGAACCAAGCATATTGCAAAAGTCACTTCTTTAGCTCTATGGTGTAAAAAGATTCCTTTGAAAATGTCTTGCAATTACGATGAAAAACAGGAGGATCCTGCAAGAGTGTATTTAGTGTCGCAAGTTTATCTATGATTTCCTCTGATGATAAGACAAATGCCTAAATTCAAATCTTTAGAACATCTTGTTATATTTGTCTGCAGATAGAAACACCTACCAATCTGGTGTCAGGGTGTCAATGTGGCTTGTGCTGTAGTTTGTTAAGAACACTCTTTTAAATATTTCTTCCTTTTTCAAAATTAACATTATCACATTTTGGCAACACTTAAGACAGCTTGTTCTGTTCCTAAATTATTCATGAACTTTCCATAATATCTCTTACTTTGTTTGTGGTGACATTGTAAGCTCTGCAAATGGGCTCAGATTTAACTTAATAAGAATTTCCTATATGTACAGAATGGTGTGGGTGTGTGTTTACAGATGCACAAAATCGTGTGGGTTTAAATGCATGAAGATTTGTTCTTTTGATGTTGGAAAATTAATGTTTAATTCCCATGCTCTTAATGTTTTTGTGGTTTTTTATTAGGCAATATGAGCAGTTTTGGTAGAATGATTTGGTCTTTTTTTTTTGTTATGGTTTGTGATCAGAAGTTTGTTTTAAACTCTCATGAAGGGGAATTAAACATCTGAACTGGAGATAGACCAGTGTTTCCTCACTTCTCCTTGTGAAGGTGTTAATCCCACCTGTCTGTCATTCTCCCTTTTCAGTCCATTCTTACTCAGTGCAATCTCCACGTATTACCCAAAAGGAGAGTTTGGTTAAGCTAATACTTGCTTTACTGAACTGAAAGGCATCTTGGAAAGCATCTCCTTTTCTCTTATTTTTTTCCCTTATCCTTCGTGTTTTGTAGAAATGAAATCTAAGTACTTACAAAGTGTAGGGAAAGCAGCCCATGGGGATGACATTTGTTTAATTTATTCAGCTCAAAATCTGTCATCCAACTGCTTCAGGTCCCTGGTTTTTATGAGGTATTTGTTTGTCCGACAAATTAAATTTATGGTGTTCTCAGGTTTACTTGAGGTTTACTATTACAGAATTAAAGCTGTCTTTTCCTGAGGAGCTGTGTGGGGCAGTACTTCTGGAGATTCTGATCAGAGTCCCTGAGAATAACTCAGTATCACACAGAAGTAGAGGGTGCTCTTGAGTCTTTTCAAACAACTGTAAGGATGCTACACCCTGCCTTTTTCAGCTTGAGAAAGAGTTAGCTTGGAGATACTCTATCATTTTGAATAACATGAAGGCAGAGTAGCATCTCGGCTAAACTAAGTGAGCAGGAATTTCTTTTCACACCTCTGGGTCCCCAAAAAACGTTTTGCAGGAGGAATCTCAGCCTCTTTTCAGTAGTGGTCCAGATAGTGGTTGTGCTATCAGCAGCATCTATAACAGCTTCCTTCCTTGAAAGATATTTCTGTAAGAAATAATTAACACATTGATAGCAGTGTTGTTTCTTCATGTCCTTTTAAAGACTGGTGGTGTCTTGAGGAAATGTTTAATTTTCACCTGGCACTGGCTGTCATTTCAAAGAGGCTAAAGCAGAGCTCTTTATCTCCTCTCCACAAGCACAGGGTACCTCCTTCCTAGTTTCTGTGGGCAGTATCATCTCTTTTCTGTTGTTTGGCCTATAACTTTGATCTCATTCTCAGTTTTTATTACCTTTTATGTCCTGGCATCTGGTTTCTTCTAACGTGATTTCTTTCCTACATGACAGCTCTAATCTTCAGCTTTTGATAGCTATGCACGATTTTGTCATAACACTCCATATTCCAGTAATGTAATATTCTATTTTCTGGTCTTAGTAGATGCCATATTTTCCGATTCACATCTAATTGGAACTGAAGTATTTTTCTTAACCTTTCGCTTAGAGCATTTTGCCTGCTCTCAGCCAACCTCTTGCATAGCTTTCCCTTTCTCCATCATGTCAGAATAAGATGCTTGATTTTTTTTCTCTTACTGATGCTGAAGGCCTTTCCCAGCTTCTGTCATTTTTGTGTGATGTCACACTGTTGCATCCTGTTTTAGGTAGCCTGTGATGTAAGGGTTTTGTCAGCTTGCTATCATGGTAGTATGCTTGGGAAGAACTCCAATTGACACACAGAAACCTCCACCACCCTATTTCTCCATTATATCTTTTCTTAATACACCCTTTCCCTCTAAAAGCTTGAAAAAAGTCACACAACTTATGTGCCTGTTAATAGCTCATTTTTTTCACATTCTCCCTGACTTCTCTTCTAAGTTTGTCTCATGCCTTGGACTGGCAAGTCTTTAGGGCAGAGACTGTCCTTTTCCTTCTGTGTTTGAAACCTGACAGGGACTCAGGAAAGGAGTTAGTTGAGAAAAAACCTGAAAAAGCCACAGGAATTACATGTCTTGGAATTGGCTAGTATATAAGTTCGTAGTTTTTACAGCTGCTTTTAATTGAAGAGCCATTCCTTTAAAATCTGTTTCTTTTGAGGAATTGATAATTTTCCTCTTTGTCTTTTCCCTTTATCACAGACTACCATTGCTTTGAAATTTTATTATCTATGTCTCCTAGGAGGATTGTTGATTTACCTTATTTAAATATATATCTGCGGGCTGAGTGTTTCTATGGGAAAGGGGAAAAAATAATTAAAATAAAGAAACCCTGTTATATACATTTCTAAAATTTGAGGTGAGCACAAGGAAGTGAATTTTGAAAGTCAAATAAAAATTTGGAAAGCTTAGAAATTGCTATAAAGGAAGTCTACATAATTTTGCCTTGAGCTATGAAAATCTGTATCAAAAAGTATAGCTTAGCATGGAATAAAGAACCAGGTGTCTGTTGAACACTTGTTTGATTGCACACCTGGAAAACATTTGTTTGAAGCTCAGTGTTCTGACTAATCTGAAAATATGTTTCACTTGTAGTAATATCCACTTAGAACAGAAGAAAACAGGGTATAATTCAGGCAAATTAAATTTGTCTTCCAAATGTAAACTTCAACATAACTGCTTTTTCATCCTTTTTTCTGTTTGAACTTCCAAAGTGAGACATCTTTTTGGGGTTCTGGAGCCTTAGGAGGGCAGGCACTGATGATAGTTATCCAGCTTGTGGGATTTACTGATTAGCATCACTTTGGAGCTACTTTCCAAGACTGTTTTCCTACCTCCCTGAATCTTTCTCTTCTGCAGTGCCAACTTTTTGTTATACATCCACTTTTTCAAGTTCCAGTAATCTGCTGCAGCATTGCTGTTTCCAGGAAGAAAAGAATTATACTGACACCTCCAACCTATCAAGTATTATGTCACTTTTTGGGTTTCTCCAGATGGGTTTTATTTCCTTTTTTTAAATCCTTTTTTTGTTCTTCACTACAAGATAAAGCAACTGTCCTCTTGAGGCTCTGATCCAGCCTGCACCAATAGCTAATGTATGATTGATATGTCAGAGGTAAATGGAGTAGAAAAACAGACTAATAATGTATCTTTACATTTCCTATACCAGTAAAGAAACAGCTTCATTTTATTAAAATTCTTGTGCTACTATGCTTGACTGGTAGTATGAAGTTGCTCTTCTAGGTCAAGACTAGTTGTAGCAGCTGTTCATATACAAACCAGTTGTATATTTATCATTATTGTAGTAAACAAGTATGAATTTGTCACGATACCCATGTATAGTATTTAGGTTTCTCTTCCACACATACAGCAAAGAGCAGTCCAATAGATATGTCCATTTGTAATATGTCTGATAAAAACACAGGAAAATATTTATTCTAGTGCACTATCTAAATTATTAAGCATTTTTACCCTCATTCATTCATTCCATTATGGTGATACTGATAATAGTTTTAAAATTAGTTTAATTAATATGACTCATTTGTTCTAATTGCTGGCATCTACTCTTTCATAGCCATGCTTTAGCTGAGGAGTGAGGCATTGCTGCTTTCTGAGGGCAAAACTACTCACCTTGTGCAATGCAGAGGCAGGTGGCCTGCAAGTTTTCTCTTTTCCCTTAATGCTGAGGCCCAAATGATCTGTGATTTCAGGCTCAGTGACAGGATGGATTTCACTAGCTCAGCTGTGCTGGTGAGACCCAGTGCTCCACCTCACCAACTTCCCCTTCTCCTGTCTTCCTCCCATCTTCCTGAAATACTTTAAATCTTGAATGGGAAAAAAAGATAAAGCTCATAATTTCTGATATATTCAAAGCTCTGTGTGAGTTAGGAGAGACTTCTGTATATGTGCATGCAGTTAATTTTTGTTTGAATATTCTTTATCTTGCAGTGTTTACTATCTAAATTTGAAACAGCTAATTTGTTTCAAATTGTTTCAGAGATCTTTGGGATGCATTTGAGAAATAGGACATAAATAATACCTTTCCAGGCAGTTTCAGATTGCAGAAATTAAAATTTCATTTGAAGCAGTACTGAAATCCCAAACTAGAAACAAAAGTGCACTCTTGTGTATTTACTGATTTGCCATATCAATAAAATTTCAGCCTTTTTTTGCCGGCCAAAATACTGTTCCAAGTATTTCTGGAAAAGTCAGTCACATTGTCCAAATAGATCTGAGAAGCCCTAGGCCAGGATTCACAGGGGTATGATGTTTGGGGAAGCTTTATTTGAGTTTCTTATACATCTGCTGTCCCAAGATACGCACTTAGAAAAGAGTGCAGGACCTGTGTTGTTGGTCTTTGCAGTTAAACTAGCAAAATTTAGTATTTGCAAACACTAGTGTCCTTCACCTGTGGAAAGCACTTTGCAGGTTCTCAATTCTGCAAGTGCTCCTCCTGTGGTTCATTCCCCTCTTTTCTTCTTGACCTTGGCAGCACTTCCTGTATTTGCAGCACAAAACCTTTCATGTATCTAACTTGGAACATCATGGAGGGTTAAGCATGGGACACTGGATTTACAGAAGCATACACATAATCTGAAAACAATGTCTTAGGAAAATCAATGGGAATTGAGTTCCCGTGTCATGTAGGTAGTTTTGAAAATCCCAGTGAAACATTAAGGGCTTTGTGGAAAGAAAACAGTTTCAGAGTCACTTAATGAATCTTAAGGTGGAAAAAGAGACTCTCTTGGAATGTGTATTTTCCTTTTTGCTGAATGCAACCAATTACCTTGAATATACTTGTTTGACTTAATTCACCTGCTGCTGAGCTCATGCACTGTTTCAATCTGTAAAGCATGCTGCAGTGGTGAGCTTTATCAAAATAAAGCAATGCTAAGCACAGAATATTCTTGAATCTGTAAGACTTGGTTCATGTTTCCATTTTCTGCTGTGTTGTTGAGTAGAAAGCACTCTATTAGGAGAACTATATTAAAATCTTACCTCACTAACACTGGAAAGTTCATTGGAAAGATCATCAAAGGAACTTTCTGGGCAAGATGCAACAATAAGGATGAGTAAAAAGGAATGAAAGATTTACAACTGCTTTAAAATGTTACTCTAAATGCATTAATACTTACTTTGTAATTGAAAATGGGGCTTACTGCCTCTGCAAGCTAACATACAGTTTCATATTATTTCCTTTATTTCCTCTTCTTTTGAAGGGTTGGCAAGGGATGGAGAAAACTGCAGGATTTTTAAAAATTGCAATGAAATGCAGAGCTTGACCCAAATTTTCCAGACAGTGGAAAGTTTGCGGCAAATCATATTGAGGGAGAGGCAAAGCATATTTGAAAGAACAGTATTTATGGAAAGAGCAAGCATTGCTAGATTCAGTAGAGAGGAGAGAAGATTGTGGACTTCACCACTTAAAAGCCAACTATTATGCTGACAGATTGCTCAGTTCCTGCCACTTCCCTGGCTATCAGTTCTCTCTGTGCTCCCTCTCCAAATCTTAAAGCTCAGTATGAAAGAGGACTCTGTATAAAGTCCTCTGTTTCTTTTCCTTCTTTACTCTCCTATTTTGCCATTAGATTAAAAACCAACCAGCCAAACAAACCAAAAAAGAACCAAAACAAAGCAGGTAGACTAGAGGGATAAGTCACGAAGTCAGAAACAAATGAAGTGAAGCCCTGATAATGAATAATCTAAGTGGAATTATGTAAAAGTAAGGAAATATTTTTTTCCTTTATTAAACATTAAAAAAATTTAAGGCTTCAATTTTAAATTTCATCCTTGATTAGACAGTGACAAAGAGTTTTCTTGTAGGACCAGTTCTGCTCCCATTGTTATTAGTTAATCTGCTTCTGCCACTGACTGCTCTTATCTGGTTGATTTGAAGTTTCTCCTTATGGTTGCAGCCTCCTTTTCTTCTGCTTTAGGCTTCTTTTGCACTTGCACTCCCTAGCAAAACGTGGGGAACTGAAAAGCCCCAGAGTTAGGAAGAAGAGCATTTCTTAACAACCAAAACAGTCAAGTTTTATCATAATTTTTCTTACACTAAAAATATAAAACACAGCACTATAACAGCGACTAGTAAAATTACTGAGAATATTAACTCTTATTATTACCTAAGACTTTAGCAAATCTAGCTGCTCATTTTAAGTAAAGCTAGGCAAACAGCATGCTAAATCACGTGATTTTAACTCTTAAATAACTTGTTCTAATTAAATTTATTTAAGCTAAAAAAATAGTATTTCTCAGGATAGTTTATCATTAATTTGAATTAACGAAAATTAGACCGTGTCATGAACATCACAGGCAAAATAAATACCTACATTTGTGACATGCTGGTTTTGGAAAAAACAGTGTTCTTTAGCTTCTGTGTGTCAAGTTTTAGGGACATGTATGTGGTGTGGTTGAAGCTCATCCCACCCGGTAACTGTTTATGCTCTTTAGAAAGAGGTGCAAAAACTCTTCTGGTGGATTGCAAAAAATCATGATTATTGAAGCCCTACTGTGTGATAAGTCTTACAAGCTAAAACCTGGATAGAGCAGTCAGTTGTGGATTTTGCACCTTTTCCAAATGGAAACCAGGAAGATGCTTACTCCCTTTACAAGTGGCTCTGGGCACAAGGACTGCATCTTCCATTTGTTCCATATCCAGGCTGGGTTTACGCACATCTCACCTTCCTCAGTTAGCAGACTATCCTGAATAACCAGGCCAGACCTAACAGCTTCAGGCAGAATGTGATCATTCATTGTTTTTTAAATTTAGGAACTGCATGTGTTTCAAGGCTGGAGCTGATGACAGCCAAGAGCCCCAGCCGGAACCACCTGTCAGTGTTCACATAAAGAGCGGACATGCTAGGAGGATTAGGAGATTAATGTTTCTACCATGTGCTCTCTAATTCTTTAGTATTTATTTAAAACATGCTAAGCAGTGTTTATTTTATAGTCGAACAGCTCCTCCAGCTTTGCACTGGAAGTTGCATCTCTTGTTGGCTATGACGTTCCCAGCCATGGGAAGTAGAGTGTGTCGTACCTGTCACAAAAGCACAACAGCAAACATGGCACCAAGCACTGAGCCTTTATTTTTATTATTGTTATTATCAGTATGCTCTGCAGAGTCAGTGTCAGAGGCCTTGATTAATACAGGGGGAGAGATAAGCTCCTGTGAGATGATGCCAGCAAAGTGCTGGGGAATTGAGGGTAGCACATCCTCTGGGTGCTGCTTATTCCATTACACTGCGCCGCTTGCCTCTCGCCTTTCTACTTCACCCATTTTTCATGGATTGGCTTTTAAAGTGATAGAACTTCTTCCTTTCATATGAGCTTAACATGTGTGCGCAGAGATTATGAAATGAAATAAAGCAGACTCTCCTACAAAAATTGCTGGATGCTCTAAGTATCTTTTTTAATTAGAAATCAGTTTTTGAGGTATCAGTTATATACGCTATACTATTAAAGTTAAATACTTGCTCTGCACAGGGAGGCTAACACGTTTGAGAAGGGAGGACAAGCAGTGTTTTTTTTAAGATGAGATGTGTATTTATCAGCAAAAGCAACAAGTTGTCAGTTCTTTTCCTTCTCAGTTACTATTGAAAATCTACACTGTATCCATTTTAATGAAGAATGGCTAGCAAAGTGGGGAGGAAATTAACCAGGCTGTATTTCTTATATGAGAATGTGCAGTGTCAATCTGGTATTTCCAAAACGTAGTGAAAAGCATATATAAAAAAATTCACAGAAATATCCTATCTCTGCCACCAGCACAAGAGACATATTAGTGGCCTTCTAGGCTTGATGTGTTTTCCAAAACTGTAAATACAAAACCTTATGTTGGCATCAGGTATGTGTCATTTTGTTGTAAAATTGTACTTTCTGTTAGATACCATTAGATACTAGTGAGATCTGGTTGCTGATGGTGAAACAGAAGTTTGTTTCTGTCAGTCCAGGAACACCCCCTCCTCTTACTTTTAAACTTGTCAAGTATTTTGCATTCCCCAGAAACATGCTATTTCTCTGTTCTCTGTTTTATTGGTAGTGTAATCTGGACATGGGACTTGCTTCCTGTTCACTTGAGATTAGAGAGTCTTCCCAGTTCAATTTTTTTTCTCTTTAAATTACTTAGGTGCACTGGAAGTTGTTTGAGTCAGCTTGAAGTGTGTATTGCTTTTTGTGCAAAAGTATCTAGTTCTTGCTGTTCAAATTCCCAGCAATGTTTGGAACAAGTTGAAGGGGAAGAAAATTTATTCCATTTCAAAGATCAGGCAGGTTTGTCAAACCAAAATTTTCTTCAGGGGTGCTCCTTCCAGTTTTGGCAATGCTAAGACTTCTAATGGCAATTGAAGTGTGGATACAGAAAGCCAGTATCTAAATTCCCACCCTGACTGATTCAAACCCTGGTGCTGAATATGCCACATTCCCCCTTCATGTTATTTGAAATCCTCACCTATGTAAGTGTGCCACGTTGTATTAGTAATTAGCTAATTACATCCAAAGTCAGAGCCTTGCTCTCCTCTGCTATAGATGACTGGCATTAAATGATGTTTAATTATTTGTAATAATACAAGACTGGAAAAAAACCTATCCCAGCAGCAATGCAGCAGCCAGGACACTGTTCTCTGACAAAGGAGACACAGGTTCAAGTGCAGCCTAAATAGGTCTGGTCAGGACCTTGGCTTGGGATCTCCCAGGTGAGCATGGGATGATTGGCAGTTCTCTTTAGTAGTATGACTTGGCTCTTTTTGTGTTATTCAAGATAAACACAACTTCATGCACACATGGGAACTTCTATAGCCCTTCAGTTTTTGTTCTGAGCAGTAGAGATTTTCAAAGCACAGAAGTAGTGGTCTCAGCTCATAATCCCAAACTGCTGAACCTCATTTATCAGCATTTATCAGTTTTACATTAGTGCCAAAATAACTCCATACAAATAGAAATAATCTCAAATACTAATATTTTCCATCAAATGATTCCAAGGAACAGAAAAGCATATATGATAGATACATAAATTATTTTTATATAGATAAAAGATTTAAAAAACAATTCAGAACACCATTGAAGCTGAATACAGAATGTGGCTTTCTTGAACCTTCCCAAACTGTTCGGTAGAAGGGATATAATTCCTTTTCAAACTTTGTAGGAAAGTTCAGCTGCATAGCAAGATGAGGGATTATTTGTGAAAATCTTTAATTATGTGAACAGTTCCTTGTAGCTCTCCTTAATCTCTCTAGTTCTATTATTAGCAGAAATTGCAAAGCATAATTCTCTACTTTCACAGGGAAATAGTCTTGAAACATTATGTCCAATTTCTACAAAGACAAAGCACGTAAAGACCCTTCCTTTTGTAGAAATAAAATTTGCTTGAAGGATGGGAGTCCATCTCAGCCTCTTTCTCACTTGAACTGCATATATGCATTGTTAGAAATACGATTTAAAAAAACAGGAATCACTTGGATTTTAGCTAAATAATGCTAGTATCTCTGGGAGCATTAGTTTAGGTGGCCAGAGTCAGAAATATCCTGAATGTCACAGGATTGAGCAGGACTGCTACTAAAGATGTTAGTAATAGCACTTGGTAGTCACTGAAGTAATTTTGGCAATTTTATTGCATGGGTTTTATATGTTGTTTGTTTGTTTGTTTCTTTTTTCTTTGTTTTGTGTTGGCTGGGTTTTCTTCTTTGCATAAATTGTACAGAATGTGTCACATGTGAAAGTGTACTTGAGGTGAAATGGAAGTAAGGAACTGTTGGTTTATATTGCCTGGGTGTCAGAAATCTGCCCATCTATCATTAAGCAAGTTTGTATTTTGATCTTTGTATACTAAATCAAAAGATCTTTGGAAGTTCTACTGGAATGTTCTCTCCTTGAATGTCTCACTGAAGAACAAGTAGGTAGCTCAAATTGGTTAGAGAGCTTGGAAATGAAGGAAAATAAGTATATGTCACAGCATCCATTTGCAGAGAAAAACAAACCAACCCAAGGTGGAAAATAGGCTAAGAAAGTGAAGTGGAAATTAGTGCTATTTTTGTAATTTCACTGGACTACACATACATGACAGATTTGCCGTGGCATTTCTCTTTTCATAACTCACATTACTCTATATTGCTTTATTTTAATGTTATTTTAATCTTCCACATGAAAAAATTTTGCACACTTGTCATACTGCAAATGAAACTCTTGGAGTAACCCCGTATGAAACACACGTGTCATTTTGTTGTATAATCTTACTTTCTATTAGATACCAGGTCAATACTAGTGAGGTCTGGTTGACAGCTGACAAAGCTTGAAAAGCTACAAGAGACTGAAAATGAAGGCCTGTGTGGTTTGATTTGGGTTGCAGAAAGCCACACTGGATCAGTGGGCTCAAAGGGCAGGTGTTTTCATGTTTCACTCTTGCAGTAGAGATTAAATAAGTCAAAGCCTAAATCCTGCTATTCAGAAAGAACTATCAGAAATCAAGGCAAGTTTGGATGTCAGTTAATTAAAATATAAAAGGGAAAGGAATTATGAATTGTAAATAGCCTAATGAAGTGATAACTGGGGGATGCATGGCTTTGAATCAGTAAAACCTAAAATTTTGAGGATTATCCTTTATGTACCACATTAAGCCTTTAAATCGTACGCATTTGACTGGCTTAGCTTTGCTCAAAGATGTAGTAGTCTCAGTTAAAAAGAACCTGCCTGTCATTATTATATTTTCATACACTTCTATGTCATTAGAAACCCTTTGCACATGAGATTCCCCAAAAGTAAAATAAAAGAGTTTAGTATTTGATTCACTAATGAAATGGAAGAGGATAAGTGGAATTTCTTTGAGCAACTTGCATTGAAAGAATCCTCTAGGTATACAATATAACCTTAGGTCATTGTGGAATTGCGGTGATTATGGAATTTCAGTACTAAAAGTATTATGTAACATTTTAAAATATAAAATGTTTATAGTTAAGAAAATGTTTAATATTTAATGGGAAAAATCTCATTGTAGTAGTTTGTATTGCAGTTTTTACAGTAGAAATAATCCTTTATAGCATGGCATGCCTGAAAAATAAGGGTTGTTTTAGGTCCTAGTCTGTTACATTTAGAAATTTAAAAGCTGATGGTAGAAAAACAAAGAACATGCATGATGGTTTGCTGATGGAGTCCTAGGTAATCAACTCCTCTCCTGTAGGCCTTCCACCTCTCACTCTCTGACATCTGCACTTGCTCCCTCATTGGGCTCATTTCTTTCCATGCCACCTCTTCATCTGTGCTAGCCCAATTTTGTTCAGAGAGATGCAAGTTCCCTCAGCCTGTGCTCTGAGCTGCCTGCAGGCTGTGTGAATGTCTTCAGCCCTGAACCTGGGCTAGAATACCCCAACTCCTTGATCACATCATTTCCTTGGGCTCAAGCTTTGGAGCAGGAGTCTTGTTGGTCAACTGTGAGTGCATGCAGGGCAAGCACGTGCCTATCTGAAAAATACTGTCTGGGTTTTTTGTGTAACTGTGTCACATATAGGGTGACTTTGAATTTGCTTCCTTATTAGAGTGACTCTGAGTGACCAGAGTGACTCTGGTTTCACTGATGCTGAGATTCTGACTGCATCAGAAACTCTTTTTTGGACTGTTGGCAACTGGCAGTAACTATGCATGTGTGGTTGTTAGAATATACATTTGGAGACCTTTGTTAATCCTAAGTCTTGTAAAGTGTTGGGGTCTTAATGTTTCTTTCATCTGTGTCATTGTAAAATCACCTTATTTTTTAAGACACAATTCTAAGTGTTTTCATAATAGCAGAATCCATTCCCAGGTGTTTTAGCTCTAGTCTGAAAAGTACTATTAAAAGATCTCTGTTCTGACTGGTGTCTGTGAATAGTCTTTCTTCTACAGTGCATGTGTGTCTGGTGTTTCAGTGATCTAACCAATTAACACTGAGAAATACATTTCCTCATAGGAAATAAATTTCCTACATCTGCTTGAAGATATGCTCAGTAGTCCTTTTTAGCATTATTTTTTAACACACCATAATAACATTTCATCTTTTATTCAGCCATAAGGGCTATTGCCTGCACATTCATCTGCATCTTCCTGTTGGGAAGATTGTTTTAATTTTAAAATGCCAAGTGAGCATATCATTGTGGTGATTTACAACAGTCATGGTGTAAATTTTTAACATCCAAGACAGTAATAAAGTTTTTGTACATAGCATTACACAATTTACCTGAGTGATCTACAAATGGTGTTTTTGCAGTAAAGTGTTGAAATAAAATAGTAACTACGTGTGACATTGCAGACTAGGAATTCTCTAATATCTTACAAATCTCAATATGTTACAAATATCTTACAAATGCTCAAATACTGAAGAAGCTGTGGAAGCTACAGGTTTCCAAGAGCTGTGTGTGACACTGGGGAAGTTTTAACAGTCAGGTGAACCCTGGGCAATTTTCATCATGCTATCTAAGTATCTTAATAGGGAATCAAACTATTGTAGTGAAACAGTGAAGATTTGTTGTCTGATAACCTGAAAACTGTTAAAACACCTTGGAATCTTTGAAGATGGATTCCTGGATCACTGCTTTAGATTGCCTACACTTTTTCTGTGGATTTAAAAGAAGAATAGAGAGGGAAATCTTCTATTCCAGGTATTCTATTTCCCCTATTCTTTCTAGGAAGTGTAGATGTCTTAGAAGATGATCTTAAAAAAAAAAAAAAAAAAAAAGCTGTCTTGAATTCAGAGAGGCCAAAATCAATGTCCTGTTTCTACTGCAAAGGGTGGAATGTGGATAGAGGGGCTGGCAAGATGTTTATAACAGGAACCCTGATGTAAATCCTTTTGGACATCTGGACATTTATTCAGGTGATTGTTTTGGAATTTGTAAGTGTCAGTTAATTAACACTGAGATTATTAGTGTGATCTCTGCCACCCTCGCATCTGGATGTCTCCCATATGCTAATGAATGCATTCATGCAGCATAGCAGTAAAAAAAAAAAAAAAAAAATCTCCACTTTGCAGACAGAAAACAAATGCTGAATATTGCTACATTTCCAAATCTACCAGACAGTAGAGAAATTGTGTGATTTGCCAAAAGTGAAAGAAATATAAAATATGTGAGAAGGCAGGGAACTGAACCCTGGGTTCAGGGGAGTGCCTTACCTCTGTCTTATCCAATAGGTTTATAAAATATATAAAGCATTCTGTCATTCCATAGATGATTCAGCACTCTTCACCTAGAGGTATCAGCAGGTATTTAACATTGCTAATGTGAATTCTAATTCATGTAAATTGCTTCACAACTGTGGCACATTTCTACCCAAACAGTTTTTGTTTCACTGAGTACTTAGCATTTCATTCGGCTGTGGAGGATGATGCATGCTAAAACATGCCTGACATAATATGAGAACAGCAGTATTTTGTGGAAGTGATACAGTAATGATGTGAAGATAAATAGTGCTCTGGTGACAGTGATACAGAACAGCCACTTGCTTTTCTTCTAGAGAAGTGAATACAAGCCAGACACATCCATTTTATGCTACTAAAAATTCAAAAGACCCCATGATTAATTCAGTCTTTCCTTTCCTCTGATTTTCCATGTATTTCTAGTTGGTAAATGGTATGTTAACCTCATTCTAAGGATTCCCCCGTTTCTATCCAGAAGAGGAAGTGAGGATTTAATCAGGCCTGTCCTCATTAAAATCTTTCTAATGTAATCTGTTGTTCTCAAAAAGCTTAGCCTCAAATCTACCAAATGTATTTTAATTATGGTTTAGATGGATTGTGTCTGGAATCATGCAGTTGCTGAAGCAAATTAATCCATTACATTTACAGCCAGTTCTAATTCTTTGTCTGTATGAAAATATTTACAAAAGATTCAGAGAGTAGCTAAAGACACTTGATACAGCTTTTGGAACAGTGGTTTTTAATACTTCATCTTTTTGTCTCCTACCTATGCTTGGAATCTATTTAAAAAAAAAAAAAAAAAAAGTAAATGCTTCAGTGATTTGTATTTTTAGCTCACAGAAGGAGATACTAGGAATGTTACTTAGCACAGGTGCACTTGCCATGAAGCTGTATTAACATACCTAATTCCATCTCAGACCTGTATAACCTGTAATGTAATTGCTACAATTAGGAGTTTACTACTGAAAGCATGCAATAAACTGTAGATGCAATAAATGATTAAAAAAAAAAAAAAAAGAAAACAAAAAAAGCAACTGTCAGGTAAAGTGTGCTATGCTGGAAAAGTTCATTTTCCATGGCAAATGATCACTTCCTGTCTGATCAACAAACACTAAGCAACCAGGAAAGTCAGTGTATTGAGGATTCATTAATAATGTTTTTAGTCTTGCAAAATACAGTTTATTGTCTTCAAAGTACCACTAATGACTTCAATTAGCTTTGAAGTGTATCCTTTCTTTCCAACTGGGTCTGTAATTTTTAACCCAAGAGGGCTTTCTAGGCTTCAGATGTGTTCCTTCCTCATTTCAAGATAAAATCCACCCCCAAGCCTCCTCTAACTGCCTGTATCTGTGAAAGAAATCTGTGATGTGGTCATAATTTTTCATTTTCCTCCCATGTGGGCTCCTTGGGTGAGTGAGAATTGGGAAACCTGATGGTGAACCTGTTGGGCTTTGGCCAATAAGCAGGTACAGAGGTGGTCTCTATCCTGCAAGTATTTGCGAAGAATGATGGTAAACACATAGACTGGGATTAAAAAAATTAAAATAAATTAGTAGACTGATGTGCAAAAGAGCTGAACATTCAACACCTTATAGGTTAAGTCACTCTGTACTTGAAAGTCAGACCTACTCTTTTGGCAGCTAGTTATGAATTTAGAAGCTCAGCTAAGGGGTTTCTCATATCAGGAAGTCAGAATATGAGATTCCCAAGAAAGCTGAAATACTGATCTTCATTCCATTATGTGCTCTCAATCTGTTATTATCTTCAAGGCTTGAAACAGGAAAGTGTTCCAAATGAAATGTAAGGGAAAAGAGCGTAATAGGAAGAGTCACACTTGGAGAACTGGTTAAAGAAGGAAGTATTTCAAATACTTAATATCTTTGCTTATGCTTTCTTATATCTCTCCTTGTCAATTTTTGGGATGTTTTCAGACAGCAGGGTGCTGTAGGAATCTCAGCATTGGAATAGCAGGAGTCCTCAAGACACTGTTAAAATGCAGCTACCTCACTCTGGGTGTGCTGAAGGAAGACAGATCCCTTTTCCCTACTCAGAGAGTGCTAATGGAGTATTTTCCTCTGAGTACAGCTTGGTTAGAGGCCCCAGGTCCCCTGGAACATGGAATGGAAAGCTCAGTAGTTTTTTGGTTTGTATTTTTTGCTCTGTGCTCAGTGTGCAGCTCAGTGCAATGTGATAGCCCAGACAGAAATCTTGGCTACAGAAGCATCTTGCTCCTCTGCTTTTGGTTATTCCAGGAGTCAAGAGCCACTCAGGAGATCTTCTGTCTAGTCTGGTGGCTCTCTGATCATTTGTCTTCCATAGCTTTCAGATTCCTGTGCCTTTCATAGTTAGACCTTCTGGTGCTACCTCAGACCCTGTGCTTGGAGTCTGCATTTGTGAGAATTCTCAGTAATGCAGGTGGAGGTTTTCTTGCAAAACTGGAATCCTCAGATGTCAATCTTAACACTTAAGCAAACATACATCTCTTTAAATTAAATTAAATTATTTATTTTTCTTTTTTTCTTGATTTTTCATTTCCTTCCTGGTAAAGAAAAAGCATGTGCTTGACAGGATAAATAACTCCAGGTACTTTTCATTGAGAATTTTTTTCCCTATCTGCATGACACTCTGGAGCCAAGAAGCCTAGTTATTTCCCTGATAGACTTCTGGGTAAGTGTTTTTAAGTCTACTAGAGAGACAAAACTGGGCATGTCTCATAGCCATATCTCCAAATATCTTCCCATGCCTGAAGTAATCTATCGTGGGGATATTTCAGTTCTAATTATTAGCAATTTTTATGTTAACAGCTTCATTGTGCTGTCACATGTAATGAGAAAAAATACATCTATGAATTTGAACAGTTTAAGAAACCTAAGTGCCATTGCAAGATAATTTTTATGTTTCCTAGTGCCTGTGTAGGCATACTTTCTTTAATCTTACCACTGCTCTGCTATGGAGTTGGAAAAAAGAACAAATACATAAATTATATCAGTTAATAAAATTGTATTGTACTCTTCTGAATGTTACTCAAGTTTCATCCTTAAGGTTAATGTTTAAGTTGTATCCCCTTACTGTATTGATTCTTTCCAACCAACTTAGCCTTGCTTTGACATTCTCATTTGAAAAACAAACCCCACTGTGTAAAATTACAAAATTTTAGATGTTTTGGCATTTAAGACAAATGTTATTTCATACCAGCTATGTTGTGTACCACCTTTAGATTTCTAAACTAGAGAAGAGTTTGAGGTCTGTGATGAAAACATGAAATTGATGATGTTTAAATGCTTAGTTCTTTCTTAAGTGAACCTTTCTTGACATTCAAAGTTCACAATTTTTTTCTGTGCCATATATATCTTTACCAAGCTTTATATGTCTTTGCTCTGATTTAAATGGAAAACATTTTTGATGTGCATTAGCATTGCCCTCAGTGAGGTTCTCTCACATTGCAAGATAGAAATTTGTTACAGTAAATTGAAATTAATTAGAAGTTAGTGAAATTGTTTGAGCATAAATATGCCTTAGCATTTCAAATGTAATTTCAGCTATCTGTTTTTATGAAAAATGCTGGAAGAAGGCTCATGGGGGACCATGTATAGTGCTTGTCTGTATATTATCAAACTTTATTTTTGTTCAACATGTTTTGCCTGCAGGCTGCTGGATATGTTGTTTGACCTGTTTTCTCAGCTGACAGTTGCACCTTCAATCATAGGAAAAATGATCTAATATGTTTTCAAAACTGCGACAACGAAAGATCAAAATTAAATATTTTAAAAACTAGAAAAAGCATTCAGTCTAGGCACCAAATAAAAGTTTACTTATCTCTCGTATTTTTTTTGTCTGTGGACTGAACTGCTATTTACAAAATCAATCCTTGAAGTGTTGAAAAGTGATTTTTTTTTTTTTCTTGAACAGAAATATATCCCATTGTCATGATTATGTTTAAGAAAATGAACCCTTCCACCCTTAGCTCAATAAATTTCCTTTGATTCCAGTCTCTTCAAACCAGGCCTGACAAGCAAGCTCCCTTCTAATGCTGCCAGTATTGAAACCAGTTATACTGATTTAATTCTTGGAATATGATTACAGTTGTCTTTGTTTTGATTATGGGGGTTGGGAAGAAATGAGGAAGGAACAAAATTACCTTTAAGGCCAAAACAATATACAAAACCTTAGCCTTCCTGTTGGCTTTAGAAGCATGTATGTTTTGGGTGATATTTGTTGACTTCAATCAATATGGTTTTTGATGTCCTATGTTTTAAATCTGACTTATTGGGAAATTTCTTCATTAGGTGTCTTCATGGGCTGAGTAAAACTTAAGAGGTGTCAAGTGATGAACATTAGCACAATTTTTAACAGCACACCAAAGAAAGAGGGTGCATAATGATGCAATTTATTTATTTTTTTATAAATGTATTAATTTTTCCTGGCTGGTACCTTTCATAATAAGGTAGATTTTTTTTTTTCTTTTTTTGATTTTTGGCCAAGTTTCTTCCTGCTTTTCTAATGGAAAGTATGAATGATTTTCTTAAGTTTGGAAAGAAAAGGAAAAAAATAAAAGGATCATAGACTGAAAGGCATTCAGACCCATAAAGCTTGTTGGTAAGGGACCACCTTACACAATTTCCATTTAAAAACTAATTTCACATTTTAGAGCACAGTTGTGTGATATACTTCAAAAACCCTACCATTTATAGACTTTAGAAAAGATAGTTGCATACTCTACACTTGGGTTCTTCAGAATCTATTATTTAAAAAAAAAAAGGCAAAAAGAAAAAGTGTATTATTTGCATCCTAATTGCTCTGATGTGTGACCAGATTCTCAGTCATGGAGATAGGTTGTCTTGTGTTGAAGTTAAATGTAAGAATTACCAAAATACTGTGGGTGGCAATCTTTTTTTTTTTTCTTTTGGGTAAATATTAGCATCAAAAAGCATAATGGGTGATATGATAATGTATGTGTTCTCTCTTTTGATCTTTGTAGATGTTGAAGTGCTACCAATAGTATTTTAGGTATTTCTGTTTAACTTTTTTTTTTTTTTTTTAAGTTTTTGAAGCTAGATACAAGTATTGAAGGTTCTAAATGGAATTAAATATTAAAGCACCCTGAAGCTACTTAAACTGCTGCAAAATGAAAAATTGGAGATAAGAAAGAAAAAACATGCTTAGCATGTAAATTTACATTTCCAACTAATAGGATTTGGCTGGAAACCAGTTTGTTGTGGCTTGTGTTTTTTTGTTGGTTTTTTTTTTTCTTTTTTCTTTTTTTTTTCCCCCCCTCTCCTGTACTGTTTAAAGCAGTAAGACTGTGCCAAGGAGTATTAGATTTTGACAGTGTTGCAGTACCACAGGAAACATGAAAATGTCTAACTCAGCAGGCTATCATTGACTAGATCATTAGCTATCAATGTGCTAGATTTCTGCATTTTCTTGGAAGGGTTTGTGTACCTAACAACAGTTAAACTGCATTTGTTGTTTGTTTGGAACAGCCAATATCTGCTGCATTCTCACTAATGTCCTCCAGTTACGTGCACAGAGCCAAATTCAGTGAGAATTTTGCCCTGCTTTTCCTATCATCTGGACAAGGAGTGTGAGATCTTCCTGTGTCTGATCTCGTACCCGAGTCCATGGTTGGTTGCTGGACCATGTGATTAAACATGTTTGATCACAAGCCCAGTTATCTCAAATAACATGTTTGAATAACCATGAAGAAACATTTCTTCTCAAGATTCCGTGTTCCTGACATTCCTCATGCAATGTGAAAGAATTATTTACCCTCTCCTTCTCTGGTAGTGTCAAAGTGCTTCACTCATGCCCTTCCTACATCTCTGCTTTCTGTGAGAGTTTCAGTGTCAGGTCTTGCCCAACCTCTGCCATGTTTGTGTAATTATAATTATAATTATAGTCTACTTTATAGTCTACTTTTTTTCTATCTGCTTCTTCTGTGGGTGACTCATTTTTGCTGTAATTTGGATGACAAATTTCATAATGAAAATTGAGTTTGTAAATATTGTAACTCACCGTGAAAACTGCTGTGATTATACAACCAGGCAGTGCAATAATGACAATTCGGTGTCCATATTCAGCATCAGTACTACAAACTGAATTTTCTGTTGATTAAATACAACTGTGAAACATTTTAAGGAAGAAAATAATGTAAGGATAAGTAAGAAAAGGGAAATAAATCTAGTCTTGTGTGGAACTGATAGTAGGGTTTTATATCTGTGAATGAATTTTCGAAGCATTTGGGTGAATTCTGGTCTCACTTAGTTTTTAATAATTCAAGACATGAAGTTCTGAGACTGGTATCTGTGGTAATAATTTTGAGTGTAAGATTTTGACTTCATACTTCTAGATCTTACTTGTAGCTTTTCATTGCTTGTACATTAGTTGTTGTGTTCATTAGTATTCTTAATTGAAATAAATCAAAATAAGTAAGCTGAAAGAGTAATATCCGACTGGATAGAGCAAGAAAGACTGATGTTATAAACCTGAACTACTGCTTTTCTTTTACATTTGTCTTCAAAATCAACAAACAATTCAACCAGAAGGAAATAGGGCCAAGCAATACTGATGCTGGTTTCTGTTGAGACTGTTATTTTTAGCAGTAAAACTACTCTTTTTTTTCCCATCATTGAGAAGACACCCTTGTGTTTCTTCCTACTATGCATCATTTCCATTGGAGAGAATCTGAGCCAAGATCCTCACGTTCTGTGTCTAGTTCAAGTGAGAGTCAGAACTGGATGCTTAACTTCTGATGTGATGAATATGTTACCCATCCTAAAAGGAAGAATGTCTTGAGTTCTCTTATATACTAAGGCAAAACACTTTCTCTTTGTTACCCTTTTTCTTCTTGATTTTTGAAAAATATTTCTGTGAAAATAAAGTTAGAGTCTTATCTACAGTGTACTGAGGAGCTCAAAATAAAGAGAATTCTGAGCACCAGAACTCTAAAATGCTGTTCCCTCTACACGAGTCGTTTTCAGACTTCACTGGCTGAGGCATAATTGGATTCAGTCTCTTGTAAGAGGCTTCAGAAAGGTAATTTTATCTTCAATTTCTAACAATAATGAAGAACAAAAGACATATTGTAGGAACACATCTTTTATTGCAATGCAGTGTGACAATATGCTGATGAAAGAGCCGATTAGCATTTGTGCTTAGTATTGCAAAGTCCAATGAATGTTAAGCATTCATTTTAGCCATTGGTAAATGTAAAAGGGATTATATAAAATGCACCCTTCCGAACAATTTTACAGACTCATAAATCTGTTTTGATAGTAAGATATAGGTGCATATGTTATACTGTCCTTAAAATAGAGTACAGCTGTTCTGCAATCCTTATTATAATTTTAAACCTCTAGAGAATGACTTGTCTTACATATTGATCCTGTTTTGTGGTTTTCCACTTGTACTCTCTCAATAGACACTGAATCACCATAAGGGAATCAATGTCTTTGTGAGCAACAAAGAAACAGGGATTTCACCTAAGAGCTTTCAGAACATTGGGCCTCTAGTGTAGGTAACATGGACCTGCAAACTTGAACTAAAACTTCTCTGTACCCACACAGCTGTTAATGTGGAGCAGAAATTGATCTCACCCAATCCTTTAGCACTACCCACAGGCACTGATATGATGCCTTTGGACACTGAGTCACTTTCATTTCCAGGTAACCTGCATAAGGGAAGATATTAACTATGTAAGCACCTTTTCTCTAATCATAGTTTGCATTCCTGCAGGATGTGATTTTAAATAACACATTAAGGTACATACTGAATATTTTGTTGTGGCTGGATTTCTCTTGTCTCTCTTACTTTAGCCTCTGTAATTGTCATGGCTTGACCTTGGCTTAGCAGACACCCACCCAGCTGTTCTCTCACTGGGCCAGGAGAAGAAAATGAGATGAAAAACATTGTGAGCTGAGACAAAGACAAAGAGATTGCTTACCAGTTACTCTCGGGGAAAACAGACAAAACTTGGTGTAAATTAGTTCAATTTCTTGCCAATTAAAATAGATCTGGCTAGTGATAACCAAACCCAAAACTTCAAACAACACTGCCCCCTCTTCTACAGAGTCAAATTCATCCCTTCATCCCCAACTCCTGTATTACTTTCCCCACCTCGAGTTGTGTACAGTGATGAGGACTGGGGGGGTATCTGGCAATTCTTTGTTCTTTATTTAGCATGAAAAGTTGTTTCCTCATGGAAAACATTTTGCTTCTGAAATGTATTCTGCAGCCTATTAGGTCTGGAAATCCCTTTCAAATCTGATGTTACAGAGTGTGGAAGCTGTGATGAACTGTAGTGGTTTGGCATTTCAAATTGAAATGGATGAGTTTGAGCATCATGTTGTTTAATGAAGCAAATCTTTTTTTCAAAAGATGTTTCTGATTTTCATCATGCATTGCCTTCTATTTCTACTTTTGCCTTCAGAGTTTCCTCTTGAAGGAAATGTGTGGATTGCTCAGTTTCCCTCTTTCTCTGCCAGCTGTCCTTCCCTCTGAGTCTTTCCCTCACTAAATCAGAGTGGCATGATCATAAAGTTAGCTTTCAAGGCTTACGTTTTTTAAAAATAAAGTTGCAAAAAAAGGTTGCCTGTTTTTTGATATTGTTTTTCATTTGCTGTTGCAATTTAAATAGTTGAAATGTTCAAGTAGTTTATTCATGGGAATTTTTTTTTACCTTTTAACCAAGAAAACTGCTTCTAACATCAAGTGGCTAGATAGTCTTTTCTACTAACACGCTCTGCTATTTTTTTTAATTCATGTGTTACCAATATTAAATTAGATGTGTATCTGAAGTAGTAATAGCTTGAAACCTAGAATTAATTCAGAGCTTTGGATATAAATTCCAAATTTGATAGTTTCAATTTTGAAGTGGTAATTAGTTTATACTTATCTCGTGTGCCTTTAGTCTAACATTTTCTACAAGTCAGTGTGTGAAAAAGTAAATGGTCATTTTTGCTTCAATAGAAAGATACAAATGTGTACAATTTCTCATGATCCCGGTTTAGGTTATCGGGCTCTCATAGTGAGGAAAAGACCATATTTTTCCTTTGATTTCCTTCCCCAGGCTTCAGTTCAGAGTTGTCATCCTTATCCTTTCTTTCTCAAGTGAGCAAGCTTTTATTTTTCCCATGCGTCAAACATATTTTATAATGTCAACTGTAGAGTGTTTCAAAGGCCTTGGTTTGCTTTCACCACAGGTTACCCATTATTTTGTTTTTCATGTTGCCTCATCAGCCTGAAATGGACTATATCATCTTATGTGTCATATAAGCTTGATTGACTTGAAATCCATTTTACAATCTTATTATTTTTGATTGGCCTTCCAGCTCTGGGCTGTGCTTTACCCTGCTAGTACCCTCTAGCTTCTTAAACTATTGAAGCTTCGTCATGAATGTTTAATAGCTACAACCTCATAATTGATTTAATTCAGTTGACTTCACCTTATTTTGTATGGCAGCAGATTTTAAGCTTGTGTTAAAAAAAACACAGCACTTAATTTTTATTTTCTGTAATATAAAAGGTCCAATAAAAGAGAAAATGAAAGAGATGCATGATATTACTTTTCATTTAATATGACATGGCTAACACTTCATTTTAAAACAAAGAAGGCAAAGGAAAATTAGCCAGAAAATCACCTTTTCCCTGGGCCAAACCAGGACAAATTCCTGTAGGGTAGGTAGCATGGAAGGTTGTATAAACCAATTGTTTCAATGTCTTCCCTACACAGCTAGTGCAACCACATGCTCTCCCTCCTCCTAGAAAACAAAACAAACAAACCAACCCAGAAGACCCCAACAACCAAACAATATAGATATAAAAACCCAGTGTTGACTTATTCTGTATTCTCAATAATTATTTCCAGGGTTCACCTTAGTTGTGGGAAAGATGTCAGTTGTTTGAGGGTGCTTTGAAAATCAGAGATTTGGCATTGCTGTGACATGTTTTTCAGCTGCACCACTTGAAAGATCAGGAGTCTTGAAATAGTGTGGTAGTAATTTTATTTCACTTTATTTTCTTTTTACCTCCTGTGTTCATGTAATAAGAGCCCTAGGACTGTTAGTATACAATGAATACATAATCAGTATATAATATAAAGCAATCTATACTGAGGTATCATACATACTTGACATGCGCTGATCTGATTTTAATCTCTGATTTTCTCCAATAAAATAAACTAAGTGGATTTTTTTGGGTTTTTTTTGTGAATTCTAAGAATGATAAACTATTTTTAGAGACCTTTAGAAATAAATGGGGTAAAAAGGGTTACTAAATTCTTTTGTCAGTACTCAGGATAAATCTGCAAGAGGAAAGAATCTTCTATAGATATATTTTCAAATAGCAAGATTCAGATGATTTTAAAATAGTCTTTTTCTAAGCACGTCCTGTGTGTGTTATGTATGAACACTCCTTTCTGGTCTCATGTATGTTTGCTTTTTCCTCTTAAGGAAAAAAAGATAATTGCTCTAAATCACCATGTGATATTAAAGCTTCACTTGGCTCACACTGATTAGTATAAATGAAATATAATGGTAATCAACCTCAGCGTTTAGCAGTGATATGGAAATCTGTGATTTCCATTGATTGCAGTGAAATTATACCTATGCTCTTTATGCAAAATGTGAGTAATATGAAAATACTTTTTACCACTGGTATTAGTATATTTTGCAATTAGGCTGTATCCTTGATCCTAGAAGGGTCCAGAACAGTTCACAAATTATGACTGTATTATAGCAACAGCAATTAAATGCATGTTTAACTTGAAGGACTTCAATGGTTATTTTGTATTTTAAGAATACAACTGAAAAATTGCACTGGATTTTGGTATACAAAATGTGCAGCCAGTGCTGGGTATCTTGTGTGTCCCAGTAATGTCATTGACACCCAGCTGCCATCAGGGCAGTTGTATGTCCTGGTACTTCTGGTTCTTTGGGGACTGCTTGAAGATACTGTCCTTAAAAGCTTATGTCTCTGAGATTGAGGACCTTTCTGCAGTAGTTGCCTTTTTTTGTGTGTCCTTTTGGTAAACCTAAGGACTGGCTGCAAGGCAGGCTGCACCGAGATCTTATCAAACAGTTCATAAAGGAACATGTTTACTAAGTTTGTCTTTTGTTAAATGAACATGGACAAGTGAGGGGACAATGTGTCTTTTCATCTCTACTAAGGTAATGCAGTGTGTGGACTTTTTTTGGTTGCTATAGTATTGTTCATTCCCAGAGGAATTGCATTCCTTTACAGCAAGTGAAGTAATTGTGCCACGTTGATGCTCTCGTAAGTATGATTTTTAAGTGATATTTTAGTTGAGTTGCAAACCTGTCACTGTAGTTCAGAGAAATAATTTCTGATATAAAAGCTTCTTCACTAATGCATGTTTTTCCTTCCTTTCAAAATAAATTTTCCCCTTATAGGTAATAATAACTGTTAACTCAGCAGGTAGACTACTTTAAGGTCTAAGCCAAGGGTATGTTTAAATAAGGCTAAAAAAATTCTAAGAGCAACAAAGTGAGTGAAGCTGAGCGTTGGCTGTAGGAAAACAATGTCACAATACTCAGTTGCTGCAGCCTCTTAGGAAACCTGCTAGGCAGCTGGAGGATTAGGGGAGCAAGTACAAAGTGGCAGAAAATAGAAAAGCAAAATACTAAAAACACAAAAAAACCCTTCTCAAGAATAAATTTTACAAAATGTCATGATAACTTTAATATGCATAGTGCCTTCCAGCCCCCCAGTAGACAAGTGTATTGCAAACTGATGGTGATTCTACTAAAAAGGCATCCATACATGAAAAGTGGCAGCTTTCTAAGACTCAGATAGAAGAGGCAAATGGTTTTCAAACAAAATTGAAAACAGAGTAAAATCTCTGAGCCATTTGCCGTTTGTGAACTCTAGACAATCCAGTCTGAGTTGGGAGATAAACATACTGCTGAAGGAATTTTCCACTCAAATATTTCTTCACCATAAAGATGATTAAATATATTCTGTCTGTTTTCTACTATTGTGACATGTAAGCTTGAAATCAAACTATGTAAAATGAAGTACTGGAATTTAACTGAACATTTTCCTTCCTTGAATTAGTGTTAATTTGTTTGACTTTGATTCAAACTTCATTTCTACTTCTGAATGTTAATGGCATATAATAAAAAAGTTAAATAGAGAAATGTACCTCATAGGAAAAAAGTTGGGAACAAAAGAAAAGGCATTTAACTAATCAAAATTATATGTGGAAATTCTAAGCAGGTTTAATCTTAGTTTTATACTTTCCTTTTAACACTTTTCTTAGTAACAACCTTATGAGAAAGGACTCAGAAATGTCTTTGGAGGAAAAATGATGGAGCCAACTCTCCCAGCTTTTTGCGCATTGCACCTCTCATTGATACTTTTAAGGAGTCAAGAGGACAGAGCTACATTGTTCTGCAGAGGACTGTTGTTTGGTTTAGGGATTTTAAATGTTTCTGTCAGTGAAGTTATGGGTCATTAAACTGTGCTTAACTCAGGGATTAAAATGTGAATACAAGAATTCAAATGATGAGCAGGCCCATTTATTGAAGTCTTGCAAACCTAGTAGGATTAATATGGAGGTTTTCCTCTTTGTATTTTCTTCCTGAAGTGTCAGAATCCTCACAATGTAAGAATGAGTCTTTAAATTCTACTGATTATTCAATGTAAGGTTAACTGCTACCTAAAGATAGATAACTGAGTAGGTAGTGTAGTCTGGTGGTTGGACTGAAAATGTGTGTGGTTCTACCCTAAAAGAAATATAAGCCTAGCACTTGGTTACAGCCCAGGGACAAGTGACTCTTTCAACTCTTCCATGGACAACAATATTGTGCTCTGACGCCAGATACACCTTAAACCAACGTGCTCAGTCTTGGGGCTGTATCACTCTGAATACATGTTAGCATTTACCATGAAGTGGATGCCAAAAAAGGGTGGAGAAGGGATTGAAACTGCCTGTACATGTAATTAGGAAAGGTGACAGAAAGAGAAGTGAAAGTGTAAGCTGAGAGTTTGTGTTTTAAGGCCAGGATACTTGGAAGACGACCTCAATGTATGAAATTGTTCTGAGCAGTGAATGTGGTGGGAAATTTTTTTTCCCCATTCAGAACTGAAATATGTCTCTATGGTTGCCAGACCTTTGATCACTCCTCACTGTGATCATTTCTGGGCTCGCAGAGCTCCTACCCAGATGGTAAAACAGGCTGATGTAGTATGTCTCTGAACTGACAACATTTCTCATGCTAGAAAGAAGCATGGCACACCTCTGTGAAGGATTTCTGCATCGTGGCTGCTAGTGTCAGTTTGCAGGTAATACTTCAGACCTCTTTTTTTTCTTCTCTGGGAGCTGGTGTGCTCATAGGGAAGGGAAACAAATAGCATTACACAAAGGGTTATGTTTTAAATAGAGATGTTGCAAGTTACAAACATGACATCTGCCTTTCTTGGCAAGAGAACTGAGGATCTGGAATGACAATGTTTTGGAACTATGAGGATTCATTTGAGAACAAGGTCAGAAACATTAAAGCAAATTACATGGGCCAGCCTGAACGTTATTTTTCATTAAAAATCACTGCCTAAGCCTACTGTTAGATGCATTATTATGACCATATGTTAGGACTAAAGAAAAACAAAATGCATTTGGAAGATGCCATTGATCTTTAATGAGTGTGCTGTCTGTGACTTAATGAAGCATACAGTGTGTCCAGCTCATGAAGTGGAAAGGATTTTCATTGGAGACATGTTGACATGGCAAATGCTTGGTACATTTTTGCCTTCACATTGTAATTTTTTCAGTGTGGTTTGCTGCAGCATTGAAGATGCTTAGACCTTATTAAAGCAACAAAGCAACAACTGGAAGTTGACAGGTATTTCCAGTAAAAGCAAAATTTGACTAACTATGGCAGCATTGCTGGTTTTGAGAATTCATTTTAAACTGGATTTAATTCCTGTTATGTGAAAATGAGATGTTAGGATGAAGTGTCATTGCTAATCTTCTTGTAAAAAATAGTACCATTTCTTTCTTCATAGTATAAGTACCTACTAATTTAAAAAAATTACTTCTTCCAGAATGGGGAGGGTGGCAAAATGCATATGCAGTCTGGAAGTTGGTAGCTCAGGTTTATCAGGTTTCTGGAAGTTTATCAAGATTTGAATAATTTCATTGAATTCAGGAAAATTCAATTTCCATAATTTCTGAAATTCCAAAATCCACTGTGAATGATCAAGTTCATGGAATGTGTCAAGGATAAAAAAACTGCAGTTACTTCCCAACAGTTTACAGTGCAAAATTAGTAGAAGATTGGCTTCGGTGGCCAGCTTGGTAGCCCCTTTTTTTGCCCCTCACAGGAGAGGGTGTGAGAATTGGGATGCTCTCAGGTCCTTATGGGCATAGACATTAGGGTAAGAAAACACATAAATAATTGCCAAAAATAAGGAAAGAATTTTATACCTTGTATTTGGGGCTCAGCAGACTGTCACTGATAGCAGCTGAGGAAGGGGTGGGTAGTGCAGGACTCTCCATCTGCTCTGCACAGGCATTTCATGCCTGTTGAAGCATCTTGTGGACATGGTTAAGCAGTGCCCCACTTGCTGAATAAGCTCATTATAATTTTCATCACAGTGATTCTGGGAGGCTCAGGTCAAGTGCTTTGCTTTGCGAGGGAGAGGAAACCTGTTTTGTTAGATGAAAATTCAAGAGGTTACTAGAATCTACAAGTGCAATTTTCTCACAGTATTAACCATTTTTTAATGGCATTATTTGTGTAAAAGCACTCAATTCTACATGTCATAATCAAGTTAAATGAGCTACTACCCACATATGGGCTGCATATGCTAAATGAGGTAGATGGCATCACAAGAGCTCACTGAGGTAAAGAAATATTCACATAAATGCTGCAGAATCTGGCCTTTGTTGTGACAAACCTGGCAAACTGTTGTAACTGTCCAAGTGTGGGAGATTATTTTCATGATGCTCGCTCTTTATATTGCGAAATCTTTAACTTCCAGAATTGAAAGGGTATGTTAAAGAGTATCAGTCTTCTGGTATCCTGCCTCTTTGCACATCATAGTCTGTACATGGCATAAACAGGCTTTTGGCCCAAGCCATTAGGAGTATTCCTAAATTTTTGCATTATCTTATATGTTTCATCTATAAACATGCAATCTACAGGAGAAGTATCCTAGAGAACTGAAATGGCATTCAAGTAGGTATTTGTTGAGGACTTAATAGTTAAAACTCTTTAGTGGGCACAGGAGTGTCTGAAACTTCCTATCTTTGCCAATATTATGTTTTTAACAGTTGAAGTTTTCATACACATTTCTATTTACCACTCACCTGATGTAACTCACCTCCTTCTTGACTACTAACTTCTAGGACCTGTACAGTGTGTTTAATTTAACATTAATATTAGTAATTAATCTTGAACCCAGCCTACTCTGACAACCTCCAAATTTTTTCCTAACTGCACATCCAAAGCCTGAAAATGTAGAACAGTGATGGCAACAAAGCAAAAATGATTTTTAAGCAATGCACAGCTGTCATTGTTTTTAGGTGTTATTTAGTGCAATGGGCAGTCTCTTTCCAAAGAGGTGCTGTATTAAGAAATCACTCTTTTACATTTCTAAATAAGAAAAATGAGTGGAAAGTGCTGTACAATATATATTCAGTGACTATAAAAAATTAAGCTCTGAAATGACAACCAAGGCTGAATTTCATTTTCAAAACCATGAAGTCCTATAGGTGTGTTAGATAAACTTGAAAATGGAATTTAAACCCCTAAGCCATTGAAACTGTTCTTAACCTTACAATAAGCTGAAGGAAAGGGACTATTCATGTGTCTCAAGTTAGGCACATGCATAGTTCTTTTACAGAATCAGGGCCTAAATTTGTCACTTTAAATAGCACTGATCTGTTCTATATGCAGAGATTAAACTGACTCTTCATTCAAATAACCTTGCAGGAGGAGCTCTGGGCAGTTTCTTGCAGTCCAGGTGCATAAGTGGCCTCAAAGTAGTTTCCTCTGTGAAGCAGGAAAGCAAAGGAAAATAGAATTGATGAGAGAGGGGGAAGGAGAGAACTGGAAAAGGGAGTTAAAAATTCAAAAATATGACTGTGTTTGAAGAAAGACCTTCTAGAGCTTAAAACATCGTTAAATCTTTCAAATCCAAGTGCCAATAGTTTGAAAATTGAAGACTTGTCTTCTAGTTGCAGAGGATCTCCAGGCTTTATTGACGTTGCATCTCTTCTTATTGTGTTAAAAAAGCCCCACAATCAAATTATTATATTCTTTTGTAAATTGTACAGACAGGTATGAGTCCTAATGATTTTACTTTGAAAAAAAAGGAAAAATTAATTGTGTCCTATTTGCATTGTTGCTTTAAACACTGGCACATGATGTTAATCTCCTGTTTGTTCAGCTGTCACCTAAATATTTGAGTTATCTCACTTCAAAACAACATCATACCTGACAAATAAAGGATTGAATGGCTAATCTGTGGGGATGTGCATTATGTCCCTTTAGCTATTAATCACGGAAACGATTTGGGAAAAAAAATGTTTGTAGCTCAAGGAATTATTAATAATGTCCAAGTTTAATGGTTGAAGAGCAATACTGTAATTTGATTCTGCTGGGAAAGGAGAATTACTGAATAGAGGTGGGGGATCTTGGCAGACCTCCCACTGGTGGGACCAAGGCTTCTCCACTTCCTTCTGGTATTGACATTAGAAGTTGGGGGGTACAGTGGCAATGCTCAGCTTCATGACATGGTTTAGCAGCACTCAGCTTCAGAAGCTTTGAAATAAACAGATCTGTAAATCTTGTTCTAGAGGTGCTTTTTAGTGCTTCCATCTTAGAATACCTGGAGCTCACTGCAAAACTCCTCTAGAACCACACGTGCAGAGGAAACTTCCTTCAGCATGCTGAACGCACTGTGCCCACTTGGCTCCCTTTTGTGTGGAGTCATCCAGGCACAGGGAGCCCCAGTTTCCCTTGTTTTCACCCCAAACCTGGGTGGGGGCTGCTTTCCTTTTTGGCAGAGTCTGGCAGAGCTTGAAGGGAGCACAGGAAGAGTTTTTCCCCAGCAGAGGTGAGGCAGGGGGTATTGCAGTGCTCTGCATACATTGCCTCCATACCTCCTTAGTGCATGTCACAATTAAACACTCGTGTTACCTGGTGATGTCTTGCATTTACATTACCAGGGGTTTTCTAAGTTGATAAAAGCTGGAAAGGGGAATGCCAGGATTTCCTTGGATCCCCTTCCTATGTATGTATGTGTATGTGACTCTCTGTTAGTGGATTCCTTATGGTGAGGGGTTATTTTCAGCCATATTCCACATATAGCATTCATCTTTACATAAATCAATGCTGATTCATAGATTCTGACTGGAAATTGTGCTAAAAGCTCCTAAAAAGAATAATGATGACATTTCAAAACTTACTGTTATTTTTAGTGCACTTTAAGATTAAAAAAGGAAAGGTGCTTGATAGAAGCTAGTAAAGTTATGGCTGTGTTTCGGATTTTCATATCACAAAATTCATCTCACTGTTTAAAATCAGAATTTTTTAAAATCACACAATATTTTTTGAAAATAATGAATTATGAATTATAAAATAATGAATTTTGAAAATAATGAATTGTGTATTGAAATAACTGTCAAGCAGAACCTAGGTATATTAAACAGCTCAGTGGTAATGTGTAACTTTGGTGGTGATCCTGGTTTTCAGTAAGCATTAAAAGTTACCTAAAGTTGTAGTAAACAATTCTTCACAACTCTTCTTTGTTGCTCTGTTCCACTTCTGAAGCTCAGACCAGTTGTCTGATGAGAAATTTGCACATTGTGTTGGTTTTGCAGCATGATGAATGACTGACATCTATCAAACAGCTGCAGTTGTATTTTTTAACAGACACTGAATCCTTGGAATACTTGAAGCTTTGCAAATATAACTGCACAAGACCACAGTCCTGACTGGCTCGTTGGAAAAGACTTTGATTAATAGAGAGTATTGGTTTCTGACTGTAGTGTTATCACTGTACTTGGGTTTTACACAAATAATAAGGTGACTCCTTCTCCAAGGAACTTATTCATTAGCTGTACTAAATCTTGGCAACAGAGTGGTAGGAGGTCTCTTTGGCAATTAAGAACTAACTCAAGAAATACATCTCCAAGTGCATTAACAAAACTCTATAAAGCCAGTCATGCAAAGGAAGTGGAAAATGCATATAATTCAGTTAATTACTCCACACAATACCTACCTTGAAACTTTTTTTTTCCTGTTTTAAGTCATACTGTGGTTTGAAGGATCACGATGTAAGCTGGCGTAGCTTTCTGCAGAATAATTTAAGCAATTTAAATTTGATTAATGCAATTGTAAATTATGGGGCATTTGACACCCTTCACCACATGTATTGTATCTGGAACTGGCTAACACAACTCAAAAGGATGTTTTGACTTTATCAGCTGTGTTTGCACATTGAAAACTATTTTGATTGTCTTGCAGGGGAGGGAGAAAAGTTTGATAACGCACAGGACTTTCTGTTCCTTAGAGAAAAACTCCCTGAAACCAAGTGCAATAAATTATCAGGCAAACGTTGTCTATCTTTGAATCATAGACAAATCATCCTTGCTATCTCCAGAAAAGAGCAAACTGACAGTTTTATAGTAAATAAAGTGAAAGCTTTGCCAATAAACCTTATCACTCTTCTGTAGCATGATGGAGACACTAGATTCCTGTCTCATCATAATGATATCAGAAAGTAACTATTTTAATCTGGCATATCATTCTGGGAATGAATTAGCATGATGATTTTGTTTTTCTGTGTTGTGACAGTTTTGCCAAGTACTATTTTGTTTTATTTTGGATACAGTCCATTTGTCTCCTGTATGCTCTGAATTAATGTAAAAAATCAGTAGAGTCCACCTGAATTTTATTTGTACAGTTAAAGAACTCAAACATTATGCATATATTTTCAAGAGAAGCCAGAAGAATTTCTTTCATTTTGGCCTGTCCTTCTCTCTCCCTGCTCAGGAAACAAAGCATTTATGATAAATTTTTTGAGGTGCTGTTTATCTGATCTTTATTCCTTTCCTTTTTTTACCTGCTTTTCATTCTTTTCTGTATCTGTGTATGTTGTGGTTTTTTGTATCACCACTATTCTTTGGCAGAGCCATTTTTTACTATTTTATGCTCAGGTAAAAAGAAAACCGTGCTTAAGGTTCTTCTAAAAGATGTGATTATTCTTACATATAATACAAATCCATAGAATTACCATTTTAAACAAAAGTTAAATTTAGAAATAACTTTGCTCTGCTGTTGGTTGAGCCAACAGAGCATGTGTATGCTTCCCCCCCTCAGAGAAGGTATCAAAAAAGGCAGCTGCTTCAAACATGCTTGCAGAAGTTATCCCAACTTTCCCATGGATGGCTGCTACACAAATTGCTCCTTGAAGCTGGAGGATGGTAGTTTGCTGCTGAAGCCTTTGCTTGCTTCTTGCTGATGAAATTACAGCAAATTTGGTACACTTCATGTAAAAATCATGTTAAAACATTACTTAAAAGGAGCTCACAGCAGTACAACAAAGCCCCCTAGTTAACCAAAATGTCAGTGTAAGATGCAGAAATAATTTTGTCCTGAGAAGCAAAAGGCCATCCCCAATAAAATCTATTTACTTAATCTCTACAGTACTTGGAACAAGTATGGAGAATTAACACCATTGTGGGGTGGAGACTGTGAGGCAGGGGGATAGCTTGTGATTTACCTGGAATCTCACAGCATCCAGTGATGCTGCAGGAGTGATGAGGAATCCTGCTTACTGCCTTCCCGCACAGTAAATAGAAGTTCTGCCTTTGAAATAATTGGTATTGCCTGAAATGATGATCTCGGGGAAAATGTGAGTGGGGAAATGGGAATAATGTATGCTGCAGCACGTGACTTATTCAGATTTCAAAGAAACATAATAGAAATCAAGTATAAAAAACTAGTCAAGCATGTTCTTTCAAGGCATACGTCGTTGGTAAAGTGGATTTGTGAGGTCACTACTAAAGTAGCATCACTTAACAGTCTAAACAGAAAGTACCCTCTGTCAGCTTTTATCAAAAGTTCACCTTAAGAAACTTCTGCACTTTAATGTGCTTAACAAATCACAATACAGTCAACAAAAATCAGGCCATTTTCCCCTTTTGGTGGCCAGAGGGTCACATGTAGTTGTTCAGCTAGAATGTGATGAATTAATCTGAGACCTAATACAAACAAGCAAAAGAAACTGCTGGCAGCATTCCAGAAAAATTGTACCCTTGAGAATTTTAGTGATGGGCTTTTCCTATATAAACCATGCATAATGCACACTTGCTCTCACTAAAGCCAATGAAAGCATGAAGAGACACTGCTGGAAAAGATTAAGTAATAAGCTGCAAGGAATGGGGGTCCTCAACAAGAAGCAAATATTTAGAGTAAGTAATGATAATCTATTTGCATTCTTTAGGATGCATTTTAATCTCCAAAGATTAGTTTATAACCCACAGTCCCATTCACAATGACCCTTTCAGCCTTATTTTCCCTGTGCATTTTGAGCTGGCTTTTTCATTTCTTTCTTGGTATGGTTAAGTTGCTAGAGATCAGTGTTGTTTACTGCTTTAATTTAAAGCAGGGTATTTCCAAATGTCTGCAAGGGCTACAACATCTTAAAGGCTGGGCAGGAAAAACATATTACAGGCTGTATGCTTCCAATTTTGCTCATTCTCTATCCTTTTATATGGAAAATTACACAGCCCCTTCAAAAGCAGCCTATTCTCACCACCAGATCAAATTTAAAGTGTCAACACAGTTTGAATGTTTTCAGTTTCTGGTTTTGATCTGCCCTGACTGACACTGTACGTTTCATGGCTCTAGGCCAATAGATAAGCAATTTTAAATTCTAGCATTTCTTAGTGGACTTTTTTCACTCTTTTGTCATAAAGAGGACCAGAAAAAAAGGCTTCCTGCCATTTAACAGCGTAAGGGGAACTTCACTGGCCTACGGGTGGCTTATGGAGCTTTGCAGAGTTGAAGTGGATGTGCTACAAAGCAGATGTTGATAATTTTTGCAGATTCACCTTTACATGAAGTAAGAGCAGCTGTGGGAGGATGGTTTCCATTCAGTAGCTGATACGAAGGGTTTTATGTTAAATTCAGCTTGTAAGATAGTTATCTAAGCCTTTCTAAAGTAAAGGGAAATGTAGATACTTTCCAAGAGTAATTTATCCCATTTTAAGACAGATGAACTAAAGACCCCTTTGGATCTCTCCATTTCCTTCACTGTCTAAAAAAGTGGCTTAGATTTAAACAACTAACTCCTAGGCATCTAACTAAATTAAATTTGTTTAAGATGTGTGCATATTATCACTTGATAATATGCTTTGAGATTTTTTTAATCTCAAATGTTATCCTGTTGAGACTTTTGATTCTTTGAAAAATGATCAGAAATCTCTTGGGAAAAAGCTTTCTCATAGCTCCTTAGAATCACAAATAGAGCAGAAAAATGCTGAGTTTTTCAACTAGGAAAATCAGAAAACAGAAAACCAACCCCTCTAAAGCTGAAGTTTTGTTTCAGAAAAATTGCTCACTTGTGGTCTGGGATGTTCCCTATGGTCTCTCCATGTCTTATATACAATCACACTTTGCATTTTCAACTTTTTCTACAGGTTCATTAAAAACAATTACCACATTTTCTTCTTTCATTCTTTGTGAACTATTTTGGAGCTCGAAGATAGTTACCTTTCCTTTTAAACATCATCTCTGATCAGCTCACTTACTGAATGGAAATACTGTTTAATTCAAGACCAGCTGACCTTTACACATAGTGCACAGACTTTTTAGTCCTTGAAGTAGGTTTTTATTTAAAACCCTAGCAGTTTAGGACCTTGATCAATCCAGTTACTGGGGTTGTTCTCATCTGGCTGTTTTACCTCCATGGGTATCAGAAAGTAAACATGGATGAGATTTTTCTATTTGGACTGTATTACTGTCCAGTAATGTATTAGTCAGTACAAATGCCTGACAATACAGCCAGGAGAAGTTGTTGTTCAGTTAAAGAAACAACACAGTTCTATTGATTTTTATATCTCTAATATCTATGAAATGTAGTGATAATGGAATAGCAAAGTTGCTCATTTTTATGCCTTTTTTCCTTGCATATATGTGTGGTCTTCTCAAGAATGTATAAATTGTTTTGGTATGTAATGTAGTTGTCAGGTTATTTTTGTTGTTAAATGAGTATATCTTTCTGGGATACTTATTTGAAACAGGGAGAAGTTGGAAAGCTTTTCATACTACATATTTCAGAGCTTTTCACAAATTAGTTCACTTTGATATGAGTCCAACAATGTCCTGATGCTGTAATGTGAGCAAGCACTCCCTTCCTTACCCTGTTGCTTTTTCACCTTGGTTGCTTTTCACAGAACACCTGAAGTTGTGGCCCAAGCATCACCTGGCATGAATGCTGTCCCAGGTGATTAGAGATCCATATTATACTTCAGGAATGCAAAAGCAGGCCAAGAGACTGTATAGATGTTATCACCATCAGCAGCAAAGAACATCCTTCTGTGGTTTCTGAATTAGGTGATAACAGTTATATTAGAGCATCCTTTCAAGAGCAACTATTTCCACTGTGACCATATATTGATCAGGAAGAGTCATCTTAGCTTTGCAGACACTGCTCACTGGTGATCAGTTAGTGTCTTGAATTGTTTTAGACAATTTATAAGCAACAAACATTAACTTCAGCTCACTAAGGCATTATCAGTAGACAAGTTTTGGTGGTATTTTTTCTTGCTAAGAGGAAAGACCTTGCCTAACAAGACATGTTTAACAAAAGTACATGTTTGGTACACTAATTTACCTCAAATGAGGCCAAAGCCTCAGTCTTTCAGTATTCTTGTGGCAGGGTGGGAAATCCCAGGGTGCCAGATCCTGAGTTTGTGCCATGGTGCAGTACTGACCATGCCACTGCAATGAAATTAAATAAACCTTTCTGTTGGAGATACACAAAAGAGAATATAATCTGACTTGTTCTACATAACTGTAGCTCTGCAAGGCTGCGAAGAAGTCAAGTTATATTTTTGTCCATAAAGTGGACTCAGAGAATGCTGAATCGTTTTGCCCAACAAAATAATATTCCACTGATGTTGTCATTTGTCTAGTATTATTTGAATATAGTCAAATAATTCCTAGCTCTGAGAGTAGCACTACTAATATCTCAGAGCTGATGCTTCTTAAGCTCTTGCATGTTTTATGACAGTTATTTTTCATGAGAGATATACTCTAATGCTGTGTGGATTTCCCTGTAGGACAGGTTTTGTAGACATATAAATAAAATGAAGTTTGCACTAGAAAACTATATTCCATTTGACAGACAGATTTGTCTTTCCCTTAACTTCTCTTGGAACAGATAAGATTTATGCACACATATAATATGTCCATACATCCTATGGACTGATGTGTACTTTTAAGGGTGGTGCAGAATATTGGTAGTCAGAGAGATTTTGCAATCAGGATATCTCACTTTCCCAGGTTCAGCTTTTTTGTATAAATATTCAGTGACAAAATACTCTACCCCTAGGCTGTAGTGATCCACGATAATCAGGCAGTGAAACTCACTGATGTCAAAAGTACATACTTTAAATCAGACATACTCATTGAGTTTCTTCAAGAATAATTCTTTACCTCAGTTCTTGAATAGTTTAAGGACCAAGCAAGGAACTTGGTTCTATTCAGAAGAGTATTCATCCATCGGCAAACTAATCCCCCAAATTTTAATGTACTAAGGGAAAAAGTTTAGGTAAATACTGCCAGGAAGCCTGAGGTTGCATTTTTTTTGCAATCACAAAGTTTTATGCATTCAGCTCACCTTCATTTAAATTGTGCCATCAAGTTTTTACTGTTTTTACATCACTACTTGAAGGTCAATAAAAAGATCCGATAAAAGATGACTTTTACTTACCTTTATCTTCAGACAGATTATGTAAATCTGACATTAAGCTGTGCTTTCTCATAGAATATCCAAATATTCAACTGTATTTCTTAATATTCTTTGTGTTGGAAGCATTCCAGCTTCAGTTTCAGATTTCTTTTTGTAGTGGGCTGACCCTGGCTGGAGGCCATGTACCTGCCAGAACCACTCCCTGCCTTCCCTTCTCAGCTGTACAGGCAAAAGAAAATACAATGGAAGGCTCCTGGGTTGAGATAAGGATGGGGAGGGACCACTCACCAATGAGCATCCCAGGCAAGAGAGGCTTGACTTGAGGAAATTTAATTCATGACAACTCAATCCAGAGTAGGATAGTGAGAAACAAAATGGAATAAAAATCTTAAACCACCTTTGGCCTCTCCCTTCTTCCTGGGCTCAGCTTCATTCCTGATTTCTCTTCCTTGGCAGCACAGGGGGATGGGGAATGAAGTTTACAGTCAGTCCATCATAGGTTGTCTCTTCTCCTTTCTAATCAGGGGGAGAACTCCTCGCATTTTTCCCCTGCTCCAGTGTGGGATGTCTCCCAGGAGAGACAGTCCTCCACTAAACTCCTCTAACACGAGTCCTTCCTGCAGGCTCCAAGACTGGGAGCTCTGGCATGGGTCTATTCCAAAGGGTGCAATCCTTCAGGAACAGCCTTCTCCAGTATAGGTCCCCCATGGGCTCACAAAAACCTGCCACCAAACCTGGTCCAGCATGGGTTCTTCCCTTCCACAGGTCCTGTCAGGAACCTGCTCCAACTCAGGCTTTTCATGGAATCACAGCCTCCTTCAGGCATCCATGTACTCCAGTATGGGGCCCTCCATGTGGGTATCTGCTCCACTGTGGGATCTCCATGGGTGGCAAGGCTACTGCCTCACCATGGCTTTCACCATGGGCTGCAGGACAATCTCTTCCAGTGCTTGGAGCACCTCCTCCCCCTCCTTTTTCACAGACCTTGGTGTCTGCAAAGTTGGTGGTCTCATATATTCTCACTACTCTCTCCACCTGCCACTGCCTTTGTACAGGTCTTTTTTTCCCCTTTTTAAATCTGTTATCACAGAGGTGCTGCATCTGTCACGGTCACTGATGGGCTTGGCCAGTGGTGGGTCTGTCTTAGAGCCATCTGCCATTGGCTGTGTCAGAAATGAGAGATGCTTCTAGTATCTTCTCACAGAAGCCATCTCTGTAGCCCCCCTGCTTCCAAAATCTGACCGTGGAAACTCAGTACGCTTTATGTGGTGCCCAGTTCAACGGCAGACTGAAAAAACAAGAACATTTGTGAGGCAAAATGTTTCCCCTTAAGGAGCAGCAGTGAAAAAGCTTTGTTGAAAAGACTGTTTTAGCAAATCATATTATAGAAAAATATTTCTGTGCAAGCTGTGTGTTATATAGCAGAAGTTAGAAAAAAAATGTTTCGGAGGACAAAGAGCAAAGTGTTGTTATTGAAAATCATTGAGGAGAGATATATAAATGTGTATATAACAGACTGAGCAGCTAGTAAGGGAGAAATTGATGTCTCTCTCACTCTTGCAAACTTACTAGAGTGAAATGAATTGATCCTATTAGAGACAGAAAAGCATTTAGATTAACACCACTGGGACCAGAATTTTACTTAAATGTTATTTCCCTGGACCTGTATTCCTCTCTGCCCTTTCATCCTGCCAAGGTTTTACTCTGCCCCATGGTAGTTCCCTTAAGGTATGTGGTACTTGTATATATAATAGAAAAGAAGGGAGTTCATAGATTATAACTGTTCTTTGCAATTATTTTTTAGCAGACACTTCCACTGGCAAAGCATAGGAACTTTGACTACTACTGACCCTAGGTTAAACTGTTATGTACTCCTCAATTGCCTAATACCTGATTAATGTATCTCAGCCAGATAGAGCTTGACTTGAATTGTACAGTTTTGAAAGTCTTTCCTGCTTTTTGTAACAGCAAGCTGAAATAAAAATCCACTTAGTTTTTTTTAAGGCGGTTTATTTTAAAATTCCTCTAATATAACTAATACTCTTTGACTTCTACTTTCCCAGATGCACCTGCTGCCTCTGGATGAAGTCCAAGGATTCCTGTCCCTTAGTCACAGTTTGTGCTGCATATAAACCATCTCTTTTAAAACAGGGACTTCTCCTTAATTAGATAATGAAGGGCAAATACTTATCTTAGTAAAAGCAATGTGAATACAGGAGGTAGATTCTGTACAGGTTTTTTATTTATTTCGTAGTTCATTTTATACCATAAACAACAGTTAGCCAGTGCCTGTAGTGTTACTTGTTTGTTTTTCTCATTTGGCATGAAGATTTTAGAGCAGATGTAGCACCTAACACGATACCTGTAGCTCATTTTACAAATGACACAGATTAACAGTTTTAACTTTTGTAGGCTTGTAAAAGCCCCTATCAGCTTCTGTACCAAATTTTGTATATGCCCTCTATACAAATTATTAAAGTGCTGTGTAAACCAGTACAGATTCTGCACAAATGTCCTGCTGCTAACAAGAGGATACTTACCTGATCTGCTTTTCATTCATATTATTAGTCTTACCCAATGACATTGTACATCTGAAACTTAGATGTGATTATCTTAGACCATTGACACCAGTTTGCCAGAGTGCCTTGTAATTGTTACAGATAAGTCAATCTGAACATTCTTATATAAGAATGCCTGAAGCAGCCTAAATGTTGAATAGTACCATATTTCTGTGTGCTTACTCTGATTTACAGTAATAAAAATTTGGTGGTGGAACACTGAAGGAAGCAGCCAGAAGCATCTACTATGAAGTGCAGTGCTGTGTAATACGTAGATAGTTGGGTTTTGGCAGAAATGTAACATGGTAATACCAAAACATGCTTTCAGAAATTTTGGTACTAACTGGAAAGGATGTTGCATTAAATATTTGTAGCCTCTAGATAAGCAGCCAGCTTGTACCAGTGGAGAGAAGGAATCATCTGACATGGAAGGCAGAGCACCAGACAACAGATGAACATAGAAACTCAGGCATGTAATGGCAGTACATGCCATATTACTAAAAATAGACTATAGTGGAGAAGCATCCAATGACCATAAAACAGCTGCAGTCAAAGTGAGACATTATAATGAACATGGAAAGCTTTTGGAATGGTATTTAATTGAAAAATTTTTCTCTCTTCATAACTGAATGGTTTTACACGTATTCAATTTCTGAAAGCTGAAGAAGAAATTTTAAATAGCTATCAAAATTATGTCGATAGATATGGAATATATGTCTGGATGTATGTTCTTGAAACAACCTTTTTCATTCAGTCTGTCTCTTGAATACTGGGAAAGGGACAGAAATTTGGGGAAAGAGCTATAGTATCTCAAAAATAATTTGTTTTACTGATTTACTTTAAATAGCTCCAAAATAGTAAATGAAGAACTATGATGTGTTAAGAAGCTCTAGTCAAAGGTAACTAGTTAGAGACCTTCCTGTGTTCCCCAGAAGTTAGATATTGTCCTTACTGCAGTAAAAAAATCTGCTTAGTGTTCAGAAACCATGAAAACATTAGGCTGAATTAAGAAAGGAATAGAGTTTAATGCTAAAAATATTATGAAGCTGTTGCTTATCACTGGTGCAGTATTTTGTGGAACACAATGCTCACTTTTTCTGTCCCATTTCAGACAAACTCGTAACAGGTAGGGAAAGCATGTAAGGTACATGGATAACAAGTGGTAGATATCTACTATATGCTTTTAATTTTTCTTAGAAGACATCATAGCTTATTAAAAGAGATTAGTAAGGCCTTCTGGCCTTGACTGCAAACTTGAGAGAGTCTGAATGCATTAATATTTAGCATTTTCCAGTTTCCAAGTCGAAAGCATTGCAATGAAATATCAGGGGTATTCCAGAAAACATGGACCTTTTAAAAATGACAGTCAGTGCTGAACATGAGCTACATAAACTCTCACTATAACTTGGTGTAATTCACTTCAGTTACCACATCATTTTCAAGCTGAGTGACCACTTAAGATGTGAATTCAGGCAGCTTTTTGCCCTCTTGGCACCAGATAGTCTTCTGTAATTTTAATATAATTCTATTTTTTTTCTTTGTACCTTTGTCTATCCTCACTTCTGTTAGGAAATGTTAAGCATCACACTGAAGATTATGCCACTGTATTTCAGACTGTACATTGTTATAGCTAAACATGTTAATTTAGAGATTTATTACAGGCCATAGCAATGACATACTTATTGGAGTAACAAGTGCTGTTTTCTTCTTCCAAGGCAACACTTAACTTCTATCAAAAGTTTCAGAATTGCAAACCTGCACTATGTCAGCCATTATTTTACAGTTCAGGAAATTATAAACACTAAGACAGTGCTATATCTTCTGTAAATTTACCCTTGGGGCAAATTACCATGACTTACACACAGCTACCTTAGGAATTAATTTGGCCTGGAATATTCAGAGCATAAAAAAGATTTAACCTCTCTTTGCTATCTACTAGCTATGGGAAATGGCCTGTGTTGTGAGATCTCACATTCCATTTAATTTTACCAGTACCTTAGGGAACTGGCTTTTTAATTACACTACTGGCGAACTCGACACGGACAGGATGGAACTAGATGAATGATATTTCCTGGAAAATCAATGGGCTAATTATACAGAAAAAGCAAAGCTCCACTTCACTTTTTCTTGAAAGTCAAACATAGTGCCCTTACAAGATGGAAATCTTGCTTATAGACCTCGTTTCTTCATTTATGAATGACATTAATGAAGAGACTGCAAGACGTGGCAACAGTTTACAAAGGTCAGGGAAAGAAGGCAATTTTGATTTTGATATCAAACATGGTTTCAGGTATGGTTCTTATTTGAATCCTTGGTGTTTTCTGGATGAGTCAAAATTAATTGCTAATTTTACAGAAAAATAATAGATTATTGGAAGAAGTAAATAATCTTTTGTGCCATAGTATAGAAAACTGTACTTTTTTTTTTTTTCTCTCCTCTTAAAACCATAAGAAAAACGTAGATTCTTCCTTTTTTGACTGTTGAATTAATTTTAGAAGAAATGTCTATCTGATTGTAGTTCCTTCTTTGGATAAAGTCTTCAATTGCTGTGAGTTTCTTCTGACCAGATGTCTACTGATTACATATAAAGTGAAAATTGCCTCCCTTTTAGTAAGATCTACTTGACACTGAGTATTAAACATGTTATTATTTGAAGTTCTACAGTACAGCTCATAATAATTTACGTAACTCTTCACAAGCTTTCCTGGCTTCAACAGCTCTTCACTTTCCTATTTGAAAACTTGCCACTCAGTTAATACAAAAATTGTATGCTGAATTGCTGCAGCTTGAGTTTTTAAGGATTATTTTTTCGCTAATTTGAAATAAAAGGAAATAGAGTATGGAGCAATTCTCAGATTAAATGCTTGGTTCCAACATATTTGAACCTTTAGAAGCATCTTATTCTGTCTTCTAATTTTATCTGTAATGGTAGATTCTCAGCTTGCTAGAGTATTATGTGCCAGCCAAGCTGCTCTTCAGGTCATTGTGACTATGCATGTGTGAATTAGGTAGCAGAGGTTTCCATATGGACTTCTGGCCCCATCTATTCCACCCCTGCAAAGCTTGATTGGCAGCCCTCAGGTTATGATGTTCTGCAGCTCTCCTGATTAGAGAACATTATCATTAATTCATGATGTATACTATACCTTTGGACATTCTGTTAGTGAATTGGAACCCTCTAACTGAAGCTTATCTCTGGCAGCATATACCTTTGGTTTGTAGTCTGGTCTTGCATAGTCTCCTGTATGCCCATGACATTCCAAGAATACTGGTGCTCATGGGAAATAACAGCAGGCTAGTAAATGGGACCCCCAAATACGAGAATGGCCAGAAGGAGGACTCCGGGACCTGCAGGCCTGGTGCCAGGGAAGGTTATGGAGCAGATCATCTTGTGTACCCTCATGTGGCACACACAGGACAAGGCCATGAGGCTTAATCAGCATGGCTTTATGGAAGGTGGTCCTGCTTGGCTAACCTGATATCCTATCGCAAGGTGAGCAGCTTAATGGCTGAGGGAAAGGCTGTGAGTGTTGTCTACCTAGACTTAATTAAAAAGCATGACAGCATTTCCCACAGCATTCTCCTCGAGAAGCTGGCTGCTCATGGCTTGGAGTGGTGTACGTTTCACTGGGTAAAAAAAAATGTCTGGATGGCTAAGCCCAAAGAGTTGTGGTGAATGGAGCAAAATCCAGTTGGCAGACAGTCACAAGTGGTGTCCCCCAGGGCTTGGTGTTGGGTCCAGTTTTGTTTAATATCTTGACCAACGATCTGGATGAGGGGATTGAGTGCACCCTCAGTAAAATTGCAGATGACACCAAGCTGGGTGAGAGTAATCTGCGTGAGGGTAGGAAGGCTATACAGAGGGATCTGGATGGGCTGGATCAGTGGCCCAAGACCAGTTGCATGAGATTCAAGAAGGCCAAATGCCAGGTTCAGGGAAGAGTGGCTGGAAAGTTGTCCAGAGGAAAAGGACCTGGGGCTGTTGGTTGATAGCCAGCTGAACATGATCCAGCAGTGTGCCCAGATGGCCAAGAAAGCCAACAGCATCCTGATTTGTTACAGAAATAGTGTGGCCAACAGGACCAGAGAAGTGGCTGCCCTGTACTTGGCACTGGGGAGGCTGCTCCTCCAACACTGTGTTCAGTTTTAGGCCCTTCAATACAGGACAGACAATGAGGTTCTGGAGTGAGTCCAGAGAAGGTCAACACATCTGAAGTACCTGAGTCACCAGTCTTATGAGAGGCTGAGGGAATTGGGTTTGTTTAACCTGGAGGAGACTGAAGTGAGACAGTCTCATGGGTACTCTATGACTACCTGAAAGGAGGGTGTATTGAGGTGGGTTTTTGTCTCTTATCCCAAGTCACAAGGAATAAATGTAGAGGAAATGCCCACAAGCTGAGCCAGGGGAGATTTAGGGAGTTTTGGGAAAACATTTCTTTACCAAAAGTGTTAGGCACTGGAACAGACTGTCCAGGGAAGTGGTTGACTCACCATCCCTGGGGGGATTTAAAAGATTCTGCACTCAGGGACATGGTTTAGTTGTGGACTTGGTAGTGTTAGATTTATGGTTGGACCCAATGAACCTTAAAGGTCTTTTCCAATGAAAATGGTTCTATGTGTACAAGGGAAGCAAGCAGTGAATAATGGAAAATCTGAGGCATCAGCAACTCAAATTAAAACGCTAAATGTGTGGGGTTTTCTCTTTCAGGAGCTATGGACAGAACTTAGCTTCTCTGGGTTTCATTTTTTCCATCTTTAAAGTCATTATTGTAATCCTTTGCAGTAGGCAGAAGAACGTTAAATTTAATTCAGTTTAATGAACAGCTTTGTAATCCTCCTATGGCATTCACTACAGGAACATGTTGTATCATTAGTTATTTTCCAAATGTTTTTACCTGGTTAATGAGGGAGACAGTAAACAAATAACATGTACGGAGGAAAAAGCAGAGATAGTCACTAGATGGGGGAAATTACACTGAGAAGAATGGGAAGAAGTAAATGAGTGGAAAAAAATGGAAATCTGGAGAATAGCTTACAAAAAAGAAAGATGATGAGTAGACCATCTGTGTCTGAATGTTCTTTTATGTAGCATAGGAACTTTGGCAATATCTCTTAATACATACCTAGGATACATGTACTACTAAATTTGAAGTACTGATTAACTGTGAGCACAACTTTATTATGTGTACATTATCTTATCTGCCATATCCGAAGCTCAGTAACAATAAATGGAATTTATTTTTTTTCCACATGTTTTACTTTCCTATTTTTTTTCTTTTCTCCTCATTTTTTGGAGTCACTTCCTTTGTTTCTCATTTCAGGAACCCAGTAACATTTTGTCATCCTTTATGTTGATAACTCTCTCCATTCATGCTTGAAATTCTTTCAGTGAAGCTCACTCCCTGACAATTTTTTTCTTTTTTAATATGCTTTTTATGATATGGAGTGGTTTATAAATTGTTATTTTGAAGACAGATGTTACGAGTGATGACTTGCACCATTTTTAATACAAATCTGTCTTCTAATGTCTCAAAAAAAACTTCTTCCACCTCTCTTGACTAAGGCTGTGGTTCTTACAATGAAAAGTTTGGAAAGTCATAAATTCAACACATACTTGTTTCCTAATCCAGTTCGAAGGTTAGTCAGACTTTAGTATCTGAATGCTTTTTGAGAGTGCATTAATGAATATGCAGAGGTGTGAAGATTCACAGTGTGCTGTTACCTAAGTGCTGGTGTTATTTCTGTTTATTTTCCAGGCTAGTGGATGGAATAAGTTTGAGTTTTTGCCCATGGGACCAAACTTGTTTGACTTTATGGAGGCAAATGCTACGCTGTTTCTGCAGCTTTTATTTTCTGATGATCCTTTATTTTCTGTTCTTCACAGGTCTACAGTGCTTTGCTTTTTAATTCTAGGTTTGTCCTGTAGACAAGAGAGTTTATAATAAATGTCAAGAAAGTATAAGTTTCTGAGTGAACATCTTAGACATAAGTTCTGCATTCCTTTGGATTTGCACTACTGAAGTCTTTGTGGTTATGAGTGCAGACTGGATCAATAGGGATACTTCAGACTTTTAGACATGTTTCCAAGGCTCTTCCTTGTTGCCAAAATGTTTTACAATTTGCTAAAGATAATATGCATGTATTATTGTTTCCTTTTGCTAAAAAAAGATCCCAGAGGTAGGTGGAAACTGAAAATGGGTGCTGGTATTGGCTGAGAAAAATTAGATATTGAAGGTGCTAGTTCTGTTAGCATTTTTCCATAAATTCAGAAGATCTGTGGAGGTCTGCAGAGCTTTACAAGGAAGTAGATGGAAAGCTGTGAGGGAGAGATCAGAAATATTACACATTAAGAGGTTTCTCAGTGAAGAAAGAGCCTACAAAACTGGTAAATGGCAAGCGTGGGGAGCACTGGACAGGTGATGGTGAGGAGTTGCATGCTAGTCGGTCTGTCACAGTGGCAGGACACGTGAAGATCAAAAATCCTCTCATGGAGAATTTCATCTACATTTTTCAGATCAGTGTTGAGAAAAATAGGGCTCGGAGAAGTGAAAAAGAGCAAATCTCGTTACTTCCCTTTTAGTATCCTATTTCTGTATCATAGGGACTGCCTATTGAACCTCACCTGTTTACAACTGCTGAGAGTTTCTGGATTATTTATATTAAATATTGAATGTCTGTTGTTATAAAATTTAAGCTGGGAATGAAAGTTATTTTGAAGAGCTTTCTTCATATGCCTGTCTTGAAATTAACTGTTTACCAGTTTAAAGTAAAGTTTCAGTGCACTCTGTTTCAACGGTGGTTGCAATGATTAGGTACTGTGAGCATCAAGTTATTTACTCTTAGTTTATGTCATAGCTGGTGAAATATGTATAGCACATGTTTCTTAAAAGTGTGACTTATATATGATAAGATCAGATGGTGATCTGATCTTATCAGATGATCAGATAATGAACTTCAGGATCAGACTTACAGAGTACATCCCAGCATGTTTTAGAAATTAGAACTACATGTTGAGTCTTTAAGCACTTAAAAATTTCCAGTGAATCAGATTTGGTCTGAATGGAGAGCTTTTATTTGAGAACAAACCTAAAAGGGTGATTTTTCCACTATGTGCATCATACATGCTTAAATGAATCTAGTGCTGAGACTTTCTAGATGTCCTAAAGAGCAGTGTTCTTGGTTTTGCTTCTGATTTCTAGAAAGGATTTCTAAGATTTCCAAGAGTAAGGTAAGGCCCATCTTTCTGTATAAACTTTGGAAAAAAACATGAAATGTAATGTAAATGCATACTAGAATTTGCTCATACAGTATTATAACTCAAGGTTTCCCTGGAACATCATTATTTATGGAACATGCGATCTTCTACAGTATAGATGAGAGCAGTGAGATTATTATAACATCATATAACTAATCTTGATAGTCTCATTTACAGATTTCTGTTTTGGATGAATTAGGAGGCTGATAAGAGACATATTTAGTCAGGAGTGGGAAAATATTTGAAACAGTTAGTCCAGACCTATTCTTTGGGTTTTGAAGCTGTCTGAAATGTGTCTCATTAGCTCTAGCAGCTTTTTCCAGCATTTTCTTCTGGATGATGGAGGTTCAAAGTATATTTCAGACAGTAGTATGATTGTTTCTTTTGCTTATTTATCAGACTGAGGGGTTGTGCGTGAAGACCAATAGAAAAAGCAAAATTTTGACAGTGAAATAGGGTAGAAGAGTAAAACCAGAGTTCTTGCTTCAAGACTGAGGTTTGGGCTGTCAGAGTGATGGTGAGAGGGTTGAGAGACTTGTATTTTTTGTTTAAATACTAATTGAAGTACTATTTTGTGAAAGAGAAAATAAGTTGACAGGAAAAAACAGGAAGGTTCTTTGGCACCAAAAATAATATTAGTGGAGTGTGAACCATGTAGCTGTATGTGCAAAGAGGACAGGGCATGTGGTATTAGCAGCTACTCTGAAATCTTGACTGACCCTTTTAACAGCCCCAGGGGATGTTTAAAGTGTGCCTGTAGTTTGAAGGTCACGGTCATGACAGATGTGTCAAAATATTTGAGAAATGGTGTATAACATGATAAACAGTTTTCCATACTGGCTTTTTTCAGTGATCGTAGGGGAGAGAACAACTGTGGAATTAATTATAGTTGGTAAGATTCATGCTGATGCATAAAGGATGCATATGCACCCATGTAAATACATAACAAACAAATTGTTGCCAAGTTATCGGTGCTTTTGGCACTTATGTGAAAAAAGGCCCTTAATAGATGTGCAGTGAAACTTAGGATTGCCATGGGAACTGCTCTATGTTTTGTGAGATTATTCTTGGTGTTGTACTCATATGGAGATTTTAACACAGGATTTTTTATTCTAATGGGGCTGGTTGTGAGTATTCCTGCCCAGCTATGAAGCAGCTCAGAATGAATGACTGTTTTCATTATTTGATGTTTATCAGATCCACAAACACAAAGAAAATTGCTCTCTGTCAAGGTGAGGGAAGAGAGGAGAACCACTGAGCCTTTGTCTCATTAATTTTACAAGAAGGGAAGAGTAGTTTGCAGTTAGTACATGAAGATAATGTCTATTTATTTTTCTAACCCTTACTGGAAACTTCACAGGTTAAATTTTAATGCAATGCTCCTGCATGCTATCATGAGAACAAATGGAAGTATGATTTTTTTAGAGAGCTTAGATACTGTTTATTTTGCCAATCTTATTTCAACAAGTTTTTGGACAGACATTAAACAGAAAATCCATTTTAAGTACGTGGATTATAATGTTGACTTTTCAGGAAAACCTTGCATCTTAAGAGGCCAATGAGATTGTTTTGTATTAGTGAGTTGATAATGACAATTATGAGTGGGTATTCTAAGGGAACACTAATATTTTGTAGAAACTGGTCTGGTAAGTGGTCAAAATGTAATTTGTTTAACTAGGAGCTCTCAAAAATTAATTATTGTGGTCAGAAGGTATGACATAAATTGATATGATCAAGTTTTTAATAAAGTTTTTATTGTTGCTCAATAATGAAAATGTTCCCTCTGCCTTGTCAAAGGTGCATCTTCCTAATTACTTTATGTGTTTGTGTATTTTAAGTTAACATTGTTGTGTAGAAATACTTCAAACTTGCTAGCTGACATTCAAGTTGTAGGTCAGGACTGTTTAATTTTGTGTAGAGAGACAGACGTGTGTGCTTATTAGTAACAGAACAAACTTAGAAATTCACTGTGGATTTTTATTGGTATTTCTTCATGACTAAGTAAGGACCTTTTTGGGATCTTCTGTAGTAAAATTTCCTGACACTTTGTTCATGCAATGCTTTCATTTGGATTTTCTTTCTTTATCAGAGTTTTACACTCAAAGAAATAAATTCCTAATAGCAGGACTGAAGGCAATTAATTACTCAGAATGTAATGTTTTCCAGCAGTGAGATGGTTCAGCTGTACATCCAAACTTCCTGCAATAGCTTGTTTAAACAGCACAGACATTGTTAAGTGAGAAGAAAGTAATAAAACTAATGAGCACTTAATGAATGTTAAAGGAGTTGAGATAAATTGGAGGCACTTGGGCTTCTTGGAAAGCAGATTTTTGATAGTTTCTTTGACAGCATAGGACAGAGTCAAGTTACAGCTGTGTCTGGATGCCGTCTAATAATGTCATAAATGGGAAGTAAGGTGGTGTTTCCTTTCTGATAACTAGAAAGCAAGACAATTGGGTATCCTGAAGTTTATTATGATAGATCTAGATCCTATTTATCTGGACTTCCTCTTTTGCTCTCTGCTGATTACTCAGTGTCTTCCCCATCAAGTTTTCCATTAGGAGATCTTGGAGGCATTACTATAAGAAATATTTTGTACTTTTTCAAGACAAAGTCCCATAGAGAGGAGGGAGTCCTGAGCTGGACTGCCCAAAGAGGAAAAATAAAGGTGTGAGAGGATGCAGTGGTTTGATTTTTGAAGAAAAGCTGGTGTTCTTTTTTTTGTATTTGTTTAAACTGATACTTTAGGTGTGGAAGTCATAGGAAAGTATTATCAGTGAAAATTCTGCTGGATAGTGATTAAAAGTATTGAAGATATAGGGATCACAAACTAAAATGACACATGTAAGATGTGAGACTAGCAAAATGAGATAATTATTTTCTGTGAGAGGTTATGTTATTCAGAAAAATAAATCTCTCTAATCTGAACCTCAAACACATAAGATGTCAATAGAATTGCACACCTGTCTGAGCCCAGTGCACTTTGCCATTCCAAGGCCTAGTAGATTTTTTTTAAGAAATGTTGGTGTGATATTACCAAGTGATAAAAAAATCAATGAGGCAATGATTTTGCAGTCAGATGGAGTGCTTTGCTGTTAAATTAATTCTTTCATCTAGGGCTGCAAGGGCTAAAAGAAGTTGGAAAGCTATACTGGGTGACTCAATGGAGATTTACTTGCTGTGTTATTCCAGAGATGGCTAAAATGAATCTGTGAATCATGTTTTTGCCTACAGTAGGGCACTTGCAATTATTCACTTCACCACTCATGGAAGATAGCATTGATTAAATTCCAAAGCCTATTGACAGTAGTGATGCAGCTGAACTTATTTTCATATTTAGATTCTGCATTTACAGGGTGAACATAAAGTTGTTTGTTGGTTGGTTTTTTTAAAGGGTAGAGATAGAGTATGTGCTCACTGTTAGGGAAGCTTCCATGTGAATTATCTTCTATTTTTTTTCTGGCAAGCTAAAATATGCGATGCAAGTTGCAAAACTCAAGAGGTACATCTCTTTGTAATGGAGGACTTATGTTATATCCCATAACTTCGGGTGATATGGTTAAAACTAGAGCTAGAAGACAAGAATTCCTCAGTTTTCCATGTCATTTGTGTGACTAGCTGATATTTATGACACTAATAAAATTACAAAAATGTCGTTAAGATGCTGTACTGAATGTTTCAGAACTGAAGAGCACTGTTTTTTACAAAATTTGAGGAAATTGACACTATGAAGGGCTTTGTCATAAGATTGAGTTGGAAACTGTGTAAAAATGAAGCACGTTGTTCTGATCCCAGAAATAAAGGAGGAGCTTTAAGTTTCAGTGACTAAAATGGAAAAGTTAAATTATTTTGTTTTCAGTTTTTTTATCAGCAGAAAACAAAAAAAGAAAAATCAAATCCTGCTCCCCAGTAACTGCTGTGGAAATCTGGTATGTTGACAATGTAATATCCATAGAAAAATGTCTTCATGAAGGAAGCAGTCTTTTTAGATAAGTAAGAGCAGATAAAGCCATTACACATGAATCTATATCCACAGACACTGAGCCATTGTCCGTGCATCTGTTTCAATCTCTACTTCTATGTTGGCTATCACTTCTTTAAAATAAAATTTAAAAGAAAGCATCATGGGATGCATATCACAGCATATTTTTATATAAGGTAAGACAATGACAAGGACTAGATAACCGTGGCCACTTCAAAGAGCCTATGAACTCTGCAGTTCTTTTTTGAATTGTGAGTAATTTTAAAAAGTTTAAGTCTAGAATAATGTATTACTGATGGGAGAACACAGAAAGCTTGAGGCAGAAGTGGAATCATCCAACGGAGTTATTAGATATTTTAAATGAAGAAGAGTGATGTTCTTGACTTTTTTAGTTAGGATGTAGTTTAACTACTTGACTCTGGAAAAAAGCTATGCGCTTTCTGAACCTGAAATTTTTTACATCTCTCCCCATCCTGCCATTTGAGCGCAGAATCTGCTGATTATTTAACTTGTCTTGAGATTAATAAATGGAAATGTTTAAATGTCTACATTTTGGGGAACATGGGCCTGAAGGAACTGAGTTTTATTTTCCTCAGTGTATTTTTGCCTGTCATAGAGAGTGCCCTGATTACACATTTGCTGTTGCTAATGCCATTTTGGAGTCACGTAAGATTTCCCAGAGCCTAGGTAGGAGATAAACATGGATGATATTTACCTACATAACCTCAAAAATTCCTTTCATGAGTCTAGCTCTCAATCCTCAACATCAGCTGTGTGAGCCTGGGGAATCCATAGAAGTGGAGAGAGCAGTGTTCAGATAGGCCAGCTAATCAGGGAGAGGAATTCTTTGACTTCTCCTTTCTCCAAATATGAAATGGTGATTGTGGGAAAAGTTAGAGGATAACAAGAGGGGGAAAACCACAAATAGAACTTAAAAATGTTGTGTTCTAAAACCAAAACAGCCCCCAAAACTAGGTGATAATGGCTTTAACTGTCCTTTCTAGTCATTGTGAATTACTGCACTTGGTTAAAAAACAGGATCAGATTTCTTCACAAAGTTTTATTCCGATAAAAGAGGCAGTGGTACCATATGCAAACTTTTTGTTTTAAACCAGTGTGTGGTTAAATGTATAATAAGATAGCAGAGAGTGCTTGCAGTAATGCAGGTGAATTGTTTTCTGTTCGACTGGATCATCTGCTAGTGATAATATTGGGTTAAGATCTGTAAGAATTTGACAAAAATGCATTTTGGTAGTCATCACATCATTCTTAGAGAAACTTCAGCTGCTTTGTTGCCCAGCTGCCTCTTGGGTCAAGCAGTTTATTAAAGTCTCAAACGTGAAAGTTACCATGCAAATGTGTGTATGTACAATGTGAAACTGTGTCAACTTGGTTTGCAGTTGTTTTTATATTCTTGTAAATTAGAATTGTTAACCTTTCCCAGCAATAGCACTTTTTTGTTGAATGAACAGCCATGCAAGTATTGTTTGCCAGTAGTGCTACAGACCCTCATACAAAAGAAATTACCTAATAAGCCCAATTTTAAAATACATTACATTCTGGCTTATAGAAAGTCACACAGCCTGACTTTCTCACCTCAAAATGTGTAGGATCATAGCAATAGAAAGCTCTGCTGGTGAGGTTAACTGGCAGGTTCTGCTGCTGAGGAGGTTTTGGGTGATAACTTGCACATCAGCTCACACAATGTCATGTTCAGTGTTTCTGATATAAAAATTAGGGGCAACTAAAAATTAGACCATATGCTCTTCCTGGAAATATCCATCTTTCTGTAGCTATGATAATAAATCTGAGTTCTGAGTATCCTCTCTAAACTATCTTAACATCTGAAATACTGTTTTACAATCTGATTTACAACTATAGTGGTGATACATGATTTTAATTCACTCATGCGATGGCCAGAAAGAGAAACAAAACAACAAGGTAGGCATTTTGGGTAATAATTACATAGTTATTTTAGGTGTTTCTTCGGAAAGGGATGCTGATACTATAAAAATGAAATCCCTCATGCTGTTGAACAAGTAATAGGGTTTAAAATAAAGAAATTGCTGCTGAGATTTAGTAAAATTCACAAGCATTTGTTGAACATAAAAATATCAGTCTCACTGTTTATATATAAAAGTTGACAAATAAGGAACCTTTTAAAAGCTGTGTTGCTATTCTGAATCTCTGCAGTGTTTCTGTAACTTATCTGTCATTAGTCTTACAGAATAAATGTTTCTCCCTGCTAAAGGCTTTTAAAACCTTTTAAAACACATAAAAGGTGTTAATTTCTGTCTGGAAAGCATATTTTTTAAAAATCATGTTAAATTTACACCCTTTCTTAGCTGATTATTCATTCTGTAAGAATCCCAAGATGTATCTTAATATTTAAACTCCAAAAATGCTTGGGGCTGACTTGAAGCATCATTTTTTATAAAGTTTTATTTCAGCTCATCACCATCAACTGCTTCTTCTTTTGAAAGCCAGACGCATAATGACTTGTAGACAAATCTACTACCTGTCCTTGTCATTTAAAGGGACTCCTTTTCAGGGCAAAAAGCAGCTTCCATGTGGATGTTGGTATGAGGAAATATGGTAGTTTGAAATCTCAGATACGGTTTCTGTCATGTCTTAGGACTGTCAGAAGTACCTATGTACTTGGATTTCAGTTTGCCTCCATTTGAAACTACTACACATCTCAATTTATGTATTTTAAGTGGGTAAACTAATTACACTTTGCATCAGAGTGTGCATAAAATTAGGAAACTTAAGAGTTGTTCTAAAAATGCAAAAGGTTATTACTACTTTTTGAAAAAATTCCAAGAAGCTGATAAAGAACTGAGATATACTAGTTCAAGAAGAAAATGTAATACTGTATTTATTCACATGAGGCCTGGTGGGGTTTTTTTTTTTGTTTGTTTTTCCAGATTTGGACTTTTGTGCATTTCAGTCTTCAGATCATTTAGATTTTCATTCCAGGAAATGAAGAAATTACGTACTTCTACTTGAAATACTCAAAAAATAGCTTTCCAAATAGAAGGATATATTAATGCCCAGAATTTGACTTGTTCTCTCAATAAGGGCAACCAAAGTACCCTGTGTATGTATCAAGAAATGGGATTTGTGACACAGCATGTGAGGATTTCCCATGAGCTTTGGTGAGCAATGGTAACTGGGTTTAGAGGGCAGAAGGTCAATGGATACTGAAGATGCAAGTAAAGATTAAATCACAAAAGAGAAATATGTTTTCAAAGAAATCCAACCAGATGCTGTAAAGATTGAACTAAGTTTCGACAGAGGATGGGATCACGAGGAAATGCAAAAAATGCTCTTCTAGAGTTCTTATATTTAACTCTTTCACTAACATCTGGGTTTAGTAAGTTAACTTGTAGAAAATGTTTGTGAGGTAGCTCGTTCAGAGATAAGCAATCAGGGCAGGGTGACAAAAAAACTATAAGATCTGAAATTTTAATGATAATTGCTGAAGGGCAAAAGCCTTCCCATGCTGGTGAGGAGAGTCTCAGTCCTTTGTGGCAAATTATTTTAGCAAGAAAGTTCTGTAACTTAATAAATGCTGAAGCTTGAAGATCAAGTGTTGTAACACCTATGAGGCTATGCCATGTTTAGATATTTTAAGTGTTGGGGGGTTTTATTGGGTTTTGTTTAATTGTTTTGGGGTTTTTTTGTTTGTTTGTTTGCTTGTTTTTCTTTCTTCCCTAGGGCAAGACTCAAAGCACTCTTATTTCTGGCTTAGGCTGGATTGAGACAATTATGTTAAGACAAGAATTTCACTCCTGTAGTATTGATTTCTCTCTACACTATAACTCCTGCCTAGATCTGCTCTGTAACTTTTTTGTGAACTCCCCAGTTCATCTGTGTTTCCTCAAGGGATCCAAGGTCTTGCCCCAGCTCCAAAACTCCAGCCACATAGCCTGGGCTCAGATGTCTGAGAAATTTTCAAAGGCATGAGAATGAGCAGTCAGAAAACCTTTATGAGAAATAATACTTTTAAAAAGGTAACATTACAGAGAGAGAATTGTAGAGACAAGGATTGTTAGTACCTCAAAGAATCAAGAGGAAAAGAGCTGATGTGGAAAAGTAGAAAAACTAAAGAAAGTAAAAAAAGTTAGGAAAATTGAGAGGCTTGCTAGAGATCAGCAGATGTATTTGTGAAACAGTCAAGTACCTTGTGCCAGCAGAGGTGGTGAAGGGTGGCAGCTCAGCAACATGATAAATCTGCCTCAGGAAGCTCCAGAGGCCAACCCCTCTCCTCCAGACCTCAGACTGTCTGGCCAGCAAAACCCCCTTTGAGTCTTTTATCAAGTTAGTGAGTAGGCTAGCAGTTTTTAAACTTGCTGTGTTGTGTGTGTACTCATCAATTTATAATTGCTCTGTAGTTTTAAGTTGTGTTTGTACTGCTGGCACAGCCTCTTTGCACGTGTTTCAATAAACTGATACAGAGCAGGGCTGGCAACACAACCCTCTCAACCAACCAACAAGGTGATTCCAAGAAAATATCTAGATATTTAAAGAAAGAAAACACCCACCACAATACACAAAACCAAAATAAAAAAAAATCCAGAACACTTTTTCAGCACAAAATATGTGCTTCCTTTAGCTTTGTTCCTTAGCAATGTGCAGGTAGGACAGCCTAAAAGGGAAGAAAGTGATTGAGAGCTGTTGATATCCAGTTGCATTCCCACTTCTTATTTATTGATTGATATTAAGGATGTGATTCCAAATTCCAAGCATACCATTACTGATGATTCTCAAAGTATTTTGTGTTTGTTTTTATTGTGCTCTAGTTCTAACAGCAATTGTAGATAAACCACAATGAATCAATATTTCCTCAGCAATTCAGAGTTGCAATAAAGTGTGTGGGAGATGGGTTTTTATAATTCAGATGATATGGGTCTTGTATAATTTCTCAGTTTAAAATTATTTCAAGTTTTAATATCTGTTAATCCAAGTTGACTTGTATCCTGGCCTTCAATATGAAAACCTTAAATACACTGTTTCTGCAGCTGCTAAGGGGAGTAATTGACATTGGTTTATTTCCTTGTCTCTCATTTAATTTTGTTTTGCATTTTGATTTTTTTTTTTCCTGAAAATTCATCTTAGCTAGGAAGAAACTTATAAAATATGTATCACTGGAAATAGCGTTTTGTGCTTTGAAATTCATATTCCTAGTATGTGAGTTCAATCCACCCTCATTATGTCTTTCAGATAATAGATTCTTTCATGTCCTTCTTCACCCAGCCCCTTCTTTCTTTTTCTCTCTCTCTAATATAATGTCCTTCTTGAAATTAAAACCTATGCAGTAATAATCCTTTTCAAGGATGCAAATCTGTTTTATTCTGGACTTTTAAAAATGCAGCTTGTTGAAGGAGCCATGGAATATATAAAAGTAGAAAAAAATGAACACTCCAAAGCATCAAACACAAAGATAAAGGAGAAAATGAAAGATGAAAGGCTCTTCCTACATTTTTATTTAATTGAACAAGGGTCAGTTAAGCATTCTGTCAGTGGGCTTACAACAGTGATTCACACAGCCTCCTTCACCAGAAGAAATTAAGTGATTTTTGAAAGGGGAAGTTGTTAATGTGATTTTTTCCAGTCTACTGTAGTTTATCCTTGTGTGTTGATGTATTTAGGTGTGTATCTGGTTGCTTACAGCCATCCAGACTTGGTAGTAAGTCTACCTAGGAAATTACCTTGCTGATTTCCTTGTAAGTATACAAGCAGATGATGGAAGAGTTCCTCCAACATTTCCGAGGGTTTTACAATGCCAAGTGTGTGTGCAAGTGAAAGATTCTCAGTGATGAGAATCCAGATTCTAATATAAGGGAAAAAAACATCATGGAGAATTCCTGACTGCAACAGCTGTGGCTTCTTTGGCTTAGACACAGAGAATAGGATGCCACAGGTGTGAAGTTTGTAGCTTTATTTTTACCATGTAGTTGATGTAACTAACTGAGCATAAGGTGCATTTAGTATATGGATATAAGGTGACCACCCAGGATGATGAGTGTGAATTTGAAGTTTTTCTCCTTCTTTCCAAGTTCATGATCTGCCAGCTTGGGTTCTCTGATAGGTTTTCTTAGTCATGGGTCAAAGATACCAGATTTTTACTGGAGCTAATAAATAAAGCTTACCTGCTAGGTCTTTTGAGAGTTTGCTGACTTTTTGACACAGCAGAGCAACAGGTCCTCTGGGCAGCTTCTGGTTTCTCCTAATGCTGCAGACAAGTATATAGTTAGTCCTTCTCCATCAGGAAAGAACAGTCTTGTTGGTGTCCGATGTATAACAGGACCATGTGCTTGTAACATGGATCACTCTGCTCCTCTTATAGCCTGCTAAAGTTGAACAAAGCAGCTGCTATTTATTTTTTGGTTATTTGCTACCTCAGGTGAGTTCAGATTTAATTCTTCTTGTGTGCCTAGCATGTAATCCTCCTTCTTATTGGAGCTCTGATGGGGGTGGCCATTAGTGATTCATTTTCCTGCCTGGACAAACTTTTCACTAATAGGAAATCTTCTTTAAGAGTAAAAGTTTCCAGGCAGAATTTTGGCAGGTCCAGCTACTTGAGACCAGCAACATAACTTCTGAGAGGATCACTGAATCATTGCCACAGAGTGATCATTAGCAGCAGTCTGGATGGGAATCACTTCCCAGCTAGAAGTAGTAAAAAAATAGAATTACCAAACTATTTTAAGCAAAAATATCAGGATTTGTGTCTTTGGTTTTTTGGGTATATATGAATTTGTTGGATGAATACATTTGTTGTAGCTAGGAATGCAATATTTATTTTTAACTATGTAGCAGCTGAGCCCATATTTCATAATAAAAGGTAAAATAAGCTTCAGTAAGAAGCCTTATATTCACTACCAAGAATAGATTTTTTAATGGAATGCTTAGCTGCTTCCCCAGTGCCAGTATTTGAAATTATTTGAGTTTGGATGATAGCATAATGTAATTTGACACTGGTAGCTCTGTAGAAATTACAAATATGTAAATACATATGTATGAAAACCGGATAAAGTGAGTATCTAGTCACTGCAACATGCTTTGGATAAGCAGTCAATAATAGTAATAATAAAACCCCAAGAGATTATGCCCTTCTTTAATTTTTGGAGATTGAAATACCACCTGTGAAATTTTATCATGTACCTCTGAAATGACAAAAGCTGCTGTTGATTTTGGAGGCTACCTTCTTAGTATTTACAGCTTGCTACTTCCTGGGCATAACAGATGGTACCTGCATTGGGCCTAGAAGGGTGTTCTGACTTGATTTGGGCTTGGACAATTTCCCATCTTTGAAACAATTCGTTCATCCCAGTAACTGAGGGTCACAAAAAGAGGAACATTTTTAAAGTTGGGTACAAGATGGATTTGAGGTCTAGGCTCATGTCCCTGAAATTTCTTCCTGACAGAACCTGCATGCATATATGGTGAACTTGAAAGCTGGGCCATATGTGGAAGACCACCAGTTCTCCATTTTCATAGCTATCACTTGTATTTGGAGTGCCTTCTAGTGGGTCAGTAAATCTTTGGCAGAAATATCTGTGCTTATTTATCCATTACTGAGGGTTCATATTCTGTGGTAGGTGCTCTTCCACCCCTAATGTTTTTAAGATAAAAGGAATTGTGTGACCTGTTGCAGAGTCCAGATTGGTTTATAGTCCCTACAGAGATTTTTAGAGGTATTGGATGAAAAAAAAGACAGAATAAAGTTGAAGGAAAAGTAATCGGTGCTAATGAATATGGAAGGAAGAAAATTATAGGAATTATAAATTGTTTGAAGTTAATTAAGTGCTTGCAGTGGTGTTCATGCATGTATCTTCTTTCTTGTATGGGAAGACCTTCAATTTTCAGTATATTGCATGTGACGATTCTTGGTGGGTATGGTATTTTGTGCAGCAGGATATGATTCACTGTACTATTTGCAAAGGACAGGATGAAAGGGTAATAGGAAATAAGAGGTGATTAATTGTCAGCTCAAATTCAGCTTTAGATCTTGATATAATTTTCTGATTTGGATACATAGAAATTTTGAAACTTGCCCACTTTCCTACAGTGATAAAAGCAGCATTGCAACTGGGCTTTTTGTGTCTGTCTTCTTGTACTTTCCTGTGTGAGGAAATTTGACTACTTTCACATTGGTAAGTCAGAACAGATTGTTTTACTGGTATTTTATTTCCCATCAGGATTTAACCAACGTCCTGGAAATAGATCCCAGTTTCAGGTTGGTCACCGCTGTGTTTGCATGCATCCACTTGTAACGTGCATACGTGATACGGTTTCCTTCTCCCAGTAACCATTTTATTTTACAAGTTATCTATGACAAGTGGGACGAGTGCAGAATTGCACATCTGGAAATTCAGCTGAAAACTGCATGGGTTTATCTTTATTTGCTGCTGTAATGCAGACACTTTTTTTAAAATTTTTTTTTCAAGCAGGTGACTGTTAATATGTTCTAACACGGATTGCTGTCTCTGTTAGGAAATAGAACTCCTCTTCAGGATTTGCTTTGTGAGGAACACTAAGATGTGTAATGGTTTGGAAATCTAAGCCTGGAAAGAGCCAGAGGCTGTGAATGGCTCCTGTTGGAGTGCACAAGCTGTTACAAAGGAAGGATGTTGCAGAAGTAGTGTTAGTTTAATTTGCAAATTGACTCAGTACGATTAAATGAAATCAATCTAATTAAAAAAAAATAAAATCTTACAAGCCAAGACACCCAAAAAGCCTGAACCTGCCCCCCCCCCAAAAAGCCTAATACCTTACGTTGTCATTTTAGGGATTTTGAAGTCCATTACACTGATAAAGCACTGAAGGTGTGGTTTCACATCAGGACTGCTTGGACTGGGACTGCTGAACTTGACAGGAGAGTAGCAAATCAATGATGGGAGTCCTCTATTGGCTTAACAACAGTAGAGTGTAATGAAAACTGAACATCTGGGTTTAGGATTCCTAAATCCTAGGAGGCAATCTTAGCCTTTTTTCTCACATCTGGGAGAGCTGCCTCTCTCCTCCCTAAGTGTTTGGCCTCATTTTGAAAATTTTACATTGCACAGTCTGATTCCTTATCACTTCTTAGAAAAAGCTCCTCTATGCTTTTCTCTTCCTTCTCATCTTTCCTTGACGTTGCTTAGATCCTGAAGTATTTTTGAATATGCAATTCTTGTTAAACTGAGAGCTTTTGAAGCAAGCATATGTATATTTAGAATTTACTGATGCTTCTTTGAAGAACTGTTCTTGCACTCTTTGAATAGCTCTAATGAGTTTCCTTAGTTTGATTTAGAAGCATAACATGAAGCTTGATTTTACTGTAAAGACTCCAGGTATGTTTCATAATACATCTTATGGAAATGTTTGATGCTGCAAAAGAAAAAAAGAGTCTCTTTTGGGGGGTTTTATTTTGCTAGTGTACTGGCAGACAAAGAACAAACTAAGAACAAAAGCTGAAGCTGCATCCTACCATTTGACATGCTGAATATTGTTTAAAGATGCCTGACACCAATCACATGCACTGGAAATGATAGATTTAGTATAGGGAAATGGTTTTTATATTACATGAGGATGACCCAGCACTTTATTAAACACTGGGATTTATTGTTCAGTTAGTGCAATGAATTAAATAATACTACTTTTCAGATATTACCTTAAGGAGGTGTTTTGTCCCCGATGTTGTTTTTTGTAGTAAAGGGCTTGGAATTGAGCATGAAGGCATGGACAAAATAAAACCTAAGTGTCTTTCATCAATAGTTCTTAGGTGAATGTCTTAAGAAGACTTTGGTGTGTCGTCCTTACCTTCTCACTCTACTTTGCATTAGATCTCCAGTTAGAGGTCTTAGAACTCTGTAAAACACTTGTGGCAACAAGGGCTACATGTCAGAATTAGGTACTGCAGTGCAAATCCAAAAACATCCTCTTAACATGGATGGATTTATTCAGAGATTATGTTTATACGGGAGTGTTTTCTCCTGGAAAAAGTAACTGTAGGGGTGTAATGTCTGAGATAATGGCTATTGGGAACTTGGCATCATGCAGTGAAGCCCCTAGCTTGGTCTTTGCATGTGAATAGATGTACTTAAGGAGTAATCTGAGAACTGGATGAGAAAACTGTGCTGTGGTTTAGTTCCCCTCTAGGCAATTTGCTTGCAAAAATATGGTACCCAGCACGTTTCGAATAAGAGTATTTGTGCTTTCAATGTGGCCTCATTTCTTCTCCTATTTTCAACATCTCTTCCAAATACTTCATCCAAATACTGATGAACATCCAAGTAGTAGCAGAAAATACCAGCTCTCGTTACAGAAAGAATTCTGACTGACAGCATGAAAATATTAATCAGCTTTCTTCCAAATCACACAGAATGTCTGCTAAATATCCACTGTGGTTTTTAGAACTACCGTAGTCTGAGAGATTGATAAAAACAATTTATTTCTTTGTATTGAACCCTGTGACACTTTTCCTTTTGGAAATGGAAGAGTGGTAGCTTTTCTAACTTTTGTGAGAAGCTGGGATTTAGATAAGTTTTGCTTCTTTTTTCCGTTTCTCCCTAGGTGGGGAAGAATTTACAATCAGACAAATTAGGGGTAAATTTCTAGTTCATTATCTAGCCTGTGGCTGTGCTCAGTGTAGATACTCTCAGTTCTTCACTTCATTGCAGAGAGATACTTTCTAATTGTGGTAAGAATCCTCAGAATAAAAAAAGCATTTATGAGGACATAGTGTGATATGCACAAATGTCCTTGACAATCTATATGCAAACTTATCCTATGTAAAGAAACCTCATAAGTATTACCTACATTATGTATTCATGGGGTTTTACCAGAGGAGTAATACATGACAATCACATAACTAACAAGTTGTTTTACCAGTGCTTTGTCCAGTTCTGTCTTAGAGTTCCTGCATTAGTTTTGTTTCTTTGCTTGATTGTTAAACTTGTTTTGTTGCTCTGAGGAAATTGTTGAGAGGGAATATAAGGTTGATGTCATCTGCTTAATACTGAATTTTTACCTTCAGAGGTAGTGGATTGGGAGAACTAAAAATCATTCCAGAATATAAGGAAATAAGTAACTGTAAATATCTCTTCCTCCAGGTCGATTTTGAGGTATTTGCCTTCATTAATAATTCCTGTGCTTATGGAAGCCTTCTGGCCACTCCACCCCCTTTCCAGAAGTGCTCAGCATCTGCAGCTTCGTGATGGGTGATGAGTTCACTTATACTTTGAACCAGAGGAGTTATCTGATAATGGGAGGGTCTGACCCTCAGTAGTTTCCTCTACTGAGGAAACATTCACTAGGAATTCAAGATCAGTCTTCTAGTGCCTAAATAAAATATACATCTTCTGCTTGGTTACCTCTGTGCTTGCATGTGTTCTCAGATCCATTTTATGGTTAGCAGTGATTGCTTTAAGGAAAATGTTTTGTGCTCTGTTAGAAAGACATTAAGTGTGTGTGTTCCCATTTAAGCATGCAATTGCCAGTTCTAGCTGGGAACTCAGGTGCATAATGTCTGGAAAATTGCTGTTCATTCAGTGTTTGTGTGAAATCATCTGTTATGCACCTGTAAAAATATCTTGCTTCTAGATTTGTTAGGTTAGTTCCCCATGATTGTTCCCAAAACATGTACCAAAGTGGAATTGTTTCTTCTCCTGAGGACAGGGTCTTGATACTTTTAATCACTTTTTCAATTTTTTTTTTTTTTAACTTTATCATGTATTTAATATTCTTTTCTAATAACAAAAGAAAAAATTGCCTTGTCCTTTTGAGCCACTTAAGTGTTTGTGACAGCAAGAGAAGCTCCCATTTGGGAGCAGGAACATCTAGGAGTTGTCAGTTTTGTTTCCTATCTTAAAATTATTTGTTGACTGATGGTGGACAAAACAAGCCACACACAAAAATCCATTAAAGGGCAAACAAGACAGTGTTGCAGTAAAGCAAATAAATCTGCATAGCTTATATTAGCCAAATGCTATAGGGAGTAGCTGCTAGTGGAGTGTACAATTTATTCAACTATAAATACTCTAAAGGGGGTTGTTTTGAATGTTTTGTTCATCCAGAGAAATATGTTCCAAGAAAAATTTCAGCAACCTGCACCAGTGTCTGTGAGTTCACATTTGCATATAGCTAACTTGCAAGCAAGAACAACGATGCATACCAGTAAATTTTGCATTTTATAGCACAGGAGTTACTGAAGAAAAAAATAAGAATATAAAGAGTTAGTCATTACCAAACCACCTGAGAGATGCTGCAAACCTGGCTACATCACAGATGCAAGAGAGAATAATATTTTGCTTATGTTTTATCAGTGCAGTTACTATGGAGTTCCATAAGAATGGCAGTGTTGAGGCAGTTCTGGAGAAGAGGAAGGAGAAAGCAAGAGTGTGGGGAAGTGAAGGAGGTGAAGGTCTGGGGTGAGAGGAGCATCCAGTTCTGGAGTATCCAGTTCTGGAGCCCCCAGCACTAGAAAAACATGGAGTTGTTAGAACAACTCCTAAGGAGGGCCGTGAAGATCATCAGAAAGCTGGAGCATATTTCCTATGAAGACAGAATGAGGGAGTTGGGTTGTCCAGCCTAGAGAAGAGAAGGCTCCAGGAAAATCTTATGGTGTCCTTTCAGTAGCTGAAGGGGCCTTCAGGAAAGCTGGGGAGGGACTATTTACAAAAGCATACACTGTTAGGACAAGGGAAAATGCCTTTGAACTAGGAAAAGGAAGATTTAGTTTAGATATTCTGGACAAATTCTTTAGTGTGAGGGTAGTGAGTTACTGGACCAGATTTCCCAGGGAGGTCGTGGATTCCCCTTCCCTAGAAGTGTTCTAGACCAGGTTGGATGGGGTTTTGAGCAGTCTAATCTAGTGAGAGATGTCCCTGCCCATGGCAGGGGGGTTGGAACAAGATGATCTTTTAAGGTCCCTTCCAACCCAAACCATTCTGTGATTCTGTTATCCAGCCAGCGTAGGAGTGAAAAGGATAGGGGCCTGATGGAAAAAGAAAACCTGGACTTGTAGGGTTGGTTATGAAGCAGTGGTGGTTGATAGGAAGAGAAAGAGGAGAACGTTGATGGGGAGGTGAGAAACTAGAAGCCAGAGGATAATTTAGGATGTTAATCATAGAATCGTGTAGGTTGGAAAAGACCTCTAATATCACTGAATCCAACTGGTAACGACACTGCCAAGTCCACCACTAAACCATGTCTCAAAGCACCACATCTACGTGTCTTAAAAACCTCCAGGGATGGTGACTCAACCTGGACAGTCTGTTCCAGTGTGTGCTAACTTTCAGGTGAAGAAATTGTTCCCAATATGCAATCTAAACCTCCCCTGGCACAACTTAAGGCCATTTCTTGTTCTATCACTTGTTACTTGGGAAAAGAGACTGACACCCACATCACTTCAACTTCCTTTCAGGTAGTTGTAGAGAGTTGTAGAGGGTCCTCCCAGCCTCTCTTGCCATTCATACTTAAAATGATTTAAAATGTGTCTAAATCATTATTTGAGAGGATATTATGCTTTCTGTTTTAGTGGTGGCTTTACTATTGAGACTTCTGAAGTGAGGGGGGAGGAGATGGCAAGAAAAATCAGGCCATTCAGATCCAGAGTGTGTCTGGCACATCCACCTCAGGGTGTACCATGCAGCAGGACCCAGCAGGCACTGTGTAAAGGGGCAAAATGTATTTTCACTTCCACGAAGAGGATTTGCCCAAGGGAGCATTATCCATACAGCATCACTTGCCCTTCAGAGAAAGGGCAAAACCTGCTCTGCTGGTATGGTGTCTGGACAGGGCTCTAAGCAGGCTTGATCACAGCAGGGCAGGCATGTCAGTGCCTTCTTCATATTATGGTTGGAGCAGACTGCTCTGAATTATTCTACTCTGATGATGTGTATCTCACATTCAGACATATCTCCAGGCTTGCAGCACTCCTGCCTGCCCCCATCTCCTCACAATGTAACCTAAGCTAGCAGCTATCCAATGCATATAGTCTTTATCTGTCAACTTTGGTCATGTCCCAGAGGCTCAGTCTTTTTTCTGCATGCTAGCATCCAAAGGCTACAGATTCTCTATTCTTGGTGTCTGATGGTCTACTTAGAAAAATTTGGATGTATGGAACCATCTTAGATTGCCCCCAGAACAATAGACTCATCATTATTTCAGGTATATAGATCTTTATTTGTGGTTGTTGGCAATGAATGGCAGCACAATGTTTTGGTTATAATTCTGGACTATTTTCTTCATCACTGAAGTTCTGCCTGGCCATTGATAGAAGTTGCAGCTGGCTTGACCCCAACCCATAGGTCAGCATTTTCTTCTGGTCTTGACAGGAGTCAAGTTCTGTAGGACCTGTGTGTGGCTGCATGTTCCAGGCTCCATAAAACAGCATGTTATTCCTCTTCATACTGAATTACCATCTTCCAGAATTCCTGCAAGGAATCTCCTCGGATACTTTTGACTAATGTTGGTACTCTTGGACAAAGAATTAATGAGAAGTAGAAAACAAAGTAATGGTTATTAACCATGAAGTGATAGTTTGAGAAATATAATGCCCGTGGGAGTGGGCATCTAGATCTTTTAAACTGTGAGCCTTGTCATTGCTAAACCAGTTTGTAAGTCAGTGTTTTAGATCCTGAGGTACTTGCAGACATCTTGAAAGATCTTTTCTGAATAGGATAAAACTGCTCTGCCCTGTCTGTCTTGGACAAGTGAGCTTTTATCACATTGAAGGCCAACCCCTGCCTACCACAAGTGCTATACTAGTTCAGCTGACCTTGACTCTCAGGATCAGTAGAAAGCTCAGGGATCAGATCACTTTATTTGTGGCTCGATACAAAAATTAACAAAATATTATATAGGAAATCGCTTACAATTCTGCTTTTCTCAGCTGAGCTGCCAGACAGTTAATTTCCTTGCCTTGCTTTTCTAGAATAGATGGGAACAATCCTAACCACAGCAGCAGTGTTATTTCTGCAGAGTCATTTCACAGAGAATTTTCATCCTTCTCTTGTCTATGAAAAAGAAAGGTAGGGGAAATGCAGATGTTCTGTGGTAGCTGCAGAAGCTACTCTATTATTTTTCTTTATGTAATCAGCAGAGAAGAAATTTATCCTTCTTAAATGGAAGCTCATTGTTTGTAGCCATACTGTACAGGCTGCTGGTTTTTATGCTCTATGTTGGAGTGTAAAGAAGGCTGGAGGGAATAAATGTATTTGGCAATATTAAACCTTTCATTGGAGTAGCAGGGAAGCATTTGCGATTGCTGAAGCTGTTACAATTTACTTGCAACAGACTGAAATATTCAAGTAGAATGATCTGTGACCTAATGTTTGTATAGATCTCTTATCAGCTAATACAGATGCTCTTTACAGCTTTAGGGTCAGCAGATATTTGGATATTGTTGTATTAGGACACTGCTGAGTCACACAGAGAAATTATTTCCTTCCTCGTGAAAACTTCTGGGCAGTGATGGCTTGAAATTACATATGAAAGGTTAAGGACAAGGCTTAGGTGAGGACATATCCTAGAAATAACATGCATGTTTCAAATATTTTTAATAATGCAAAAAGGTTCTTTACTGTGTCAGTTGGTGTACTTGTAAGAAAATGTATCTTCACTTTGTAAAATGCTGCATGTTATTCAGAGATATTGGTTGTAGTTTGAGATTCTATATGGTTTTAGAATATCAAGGATATATGGATTTTGAGAAGAGACGTTTCAGGAAATACTTCAAGATGTAGAGGAACATCCAGCAGACTAATGGCTGTAAGTGCTACTGAAAATTGCTTTTTATTAAAGCTGTTCACAAATGACAATTACTGAATGATGACTAATATTAGGGAAATATAAATAGATTCTTGCAAAACCAAAGATTTCTGGAATGGCACAACCTATCTTGAGGTTTACTTCATTAGAGTATCTGTCAGAACAGATGTAACTGTTACCTATATTTGCAATATGGTTTTTATCAATTTTGTTTCTGTTCCTTGTGTCATCTATACCCTCATAATTTATGCCAATTCAGGTGTCTCAGGACAAAGCTGATCTTTGTAGTTACAAATATCTTGTAATTTAATAAGTGATGTGATTGTCAGAAAGAACTATTTGACTGGAATTTATTAAACTATTAACAAATGTTTAATAGCTCAGATGGGACTGCCAAAGGTGAATGCTGTTACCTAACTATGTCTAGACTACTTGTCAGGCTAGCACGGGAACTAGAAACTGCTATTTTTAGTTAGGATTAAAATAAGTGACTTGAACTAGAAAGTGTAGCTTGTGATATCCCAAAAATATCAGGTAATCAGCATATGTTTTATCTTTGAACGTGATCTCTTTTTATCATACTTGCAGTGCATGGGAGTTGTAGGAGCTTAATAATCACAGTATCTTAATGAGAGATGATTTGAGAATGATAGTGCAATACTGAATGATAGAGCAGTACTGTTTCAAATATTTGTATCCATTTATTGTTAGTTCCTGGGAGCTGTTATTGATTTTAGATTGGCAATAACATAAGAAAATAGTAAAATTTATGAAATTGTCTTTTCTGAGTGACTGTGATCAAGTCCCAAAGTTTGCCAAAGTCATTGTGTCTCCTTTGATGTCTGTGACCTTTGGATCAGGTTGTAATCATTCCATGTTTTCCTGTAATTTCTCTCTTCTTTCTTTGACATAGTGACATACTTAGAATGCATCCTGAAGTACTCTGGAAACTGAATCATTTTGCTTCTGAAAAATTAATCTTTATTGGAGATGTCCTTGGACTCTCATTCTTTGCTTTGAAAAAGTATTTAAGCATGAGGGCATTACCCAGCTCCAACAACTTGAGTTATTAAGGTGGTTAATCAGTGAGGTTTTTGGTGTAAGCATTTGTTATCTGTATGGAAACAAACATTTTCTCATTATGTTAACCAAAAAGAAAAAAAAAATATTTTAAGCCATTAAAACTGGCTGAAGATTTCTACACTGAAATAAATCAACGTCCGTTTACAAAGAAGGAAAAAAAAAGTCCTGTTTCCCCAAATGCTTTCTTTGTGCAAGCATCAGTGCTACTTAAAATTAGTGTTCATTCCAGGTTTACTACTTTGAGTATCAGGAAAAATTGAGTACATCTCTGCACCCAGTAAGGCATCATGCTTACTGAAGTTCTGTGCTATTTAGCACATAACCTACAGCGTGGGTAACCTACAGGTGTTGATTTACTGCATATTTTTCACCAGAAGGTTTGTTTCTCTCACAGTTGGACCCAATTGAGTTCTGGTCTTTATAGAACTTCAGGGAGCTCTGGGTGTGGTTGTAAGAATCATGTTTGCTTTAGACTTATATTCTGTGTTTGTTTGCTTCTGTATATTGGGTTTCTGATGTGTCCACTGATAAAAATAGAAAATTTCTGCATGATACTGCAGCTTGGAGTGGATTAGGATGTGGTTACCTAAGAGATGGCTTCTTTCACATGGCCATGTCTCTGCAGCTGTTAACAGCAAACTCACCCAAGGTGAGTTTTGTACATGAGGATGGAGAGCCAGGCTTGTACCAGCTCCCTGCAGCTTCTGCCTTCCCATTTGATTTGCAATACCAGCATTTGCTGGTGCCTGTCTTCTTATCATCTGCGTATGTAACTCCCAGACTTTGTTCTTGTGACATCCAGATTTAGGATTAGCATCTAGAGTGGCTTGCCTGGTCTCATTAAAATAAGGACCAATGCAAACAACTAAGGAAACCCTGCCCTCATTTCTTCCTTCAGCTTTGAAGAATTCAGTATAGTTTTTGGTTTGATGTTTTTAATAAGAGTGCAACAGTCACTGTTGTTATGTGCATCCAAGCATAAAAAACTCTGGAGGAAAAGACCCAGTTATTAAAATTTAAACAAAAAGTTGGTATCTACCAACTTTTGGTCTCACCTACCAAGTTTTGCTTAGCATCCTTTAGTTGAGGCATGTGTAAATACTGCATTATTCATTAGCATGGTATACCTTCCTACTGGAGCACTTATTAATTTGTCCACATGGATTTGCCTGCTGTGCTGATTGACACTGCATTCAGATAGGAGGAGGACTTAGGAGCTGCAAAACACAGGTTTGGGCTTCTTGTCTCCAACCATGGCATCTGGGTGACTGGCTCTTCCCTCCTCTCTGACCTCTTGTCCAGCTGGCTTGCTCTGAAAGTGTCACAGGGGCTACTGAAGGGTTAGATGGCTGCTGGGTCACTGTCAGGTATTTAGTTTTCTGTACCAAGTGTAGGAGTTGAGGTATCAAAATCCTGCTGTGTGTGGGAGAGGCACTGCAGGAGGGAAGCCAGAGGAGAAGTTGCTATGTGTTTATTGAGATATGTGAACGTTCACAGACGTGGTGTGTGTTTGCTGCTCCTCATCAAAAAGTTTCTGTTTAAAAGTAAAGCAGCAATATAATTTGGCTTGCTGTCAGAATCTGATTTTATGATGGCAATATTATAATAATGTTGACTTTTAATTAAATGAAGTTGACATATTTTAAGTCTGCAGATTAACCATCTGTTGCTGCATTAATGAATATCCTTCGTGGCATCAGATCAGGACCCATGTTTTGTTATGTTTTCTTTTTTTTTTTAATTCCCCCAGATAGCTTTCTGAAACATATATTTGTTGATTAAAGCATGAAATACTGTCAAGAATCAATTTGAGTTAGGCATTTACCCACTGCTGGGAAATAAAATTTGTGCACAGAATTGTATTTTCTGTATTTCTGCAGTCCTATGTTAAATGTTTCTGATCAAAAATTTTTAGTAGGCACCTTCACTACCTCTCCATCCCAAATACCTTCCTTTGAACAATACTTTTGAGCTGGGTTTGTGAGAAAACCCAGTGAACATACATATCTTTTGCATAGAGAATTAAACTTGGTTTTCTTTATGGAAGCAGGATGTTTCAAATCACTGTTAACTTAAGCAAAATATCATCATGCCTGCCTTTTGTGTATTCAGTTTTTATCTTCACCACCAGATGCATTGTGCATAAACTAATGCTGTTGTAAAAATGATTTCAGCAACCAATAACTAAACAATATGCTTAGTTCTATAATGACAAAGGAAGTAGCTGTAAAGAAGACTTAATGCCATGATTTGCAGCTGCATCTTGCTTTGCTTTAGATGCTTATACTGCTCATTATTGATCTGAATTTTCTGTTTACAAAATGAATTAATTTTACTGTAACTTAATCTAGGTGAGAATTACTTGTCCTCTACCACCATTCTGTATGGAGTGGTTTAAATATTGAATTGTGCTTCCTGACTTACTTTCAGAATGCAATGTTTTTTTTTTGTAGATTCTTTTTTAATCTGCTGAGTTCCTTTTGTGAACACCTACTAAAATGAATGTCAGAGATCTAACATGCAGCTTTGTTTCTCTTGAGAGAGCTTAGATAATGGCAATAGGGAAGCTGGTTTTCATGTCCCACTTTCCCCCTCTCCTAGTCACCAGTAAGAGTAGGGACTGTGAGGAGCAGGTGAAGCACAAGTGGCCTCTTAGATCAGACTCCTAATGTTGGTCCCATGCAGAAAGCAGACCATGCTGAAGTACAGCTGGAAGAAACAGGTTTGGTACTTAATTTGTCAGTGTCTCTTTTCCATCTCTGTGTTACAGGTCTTAGGCGTGTAATCCTTAGAATAAATGGTTTGGCTGATGATGGTTTGGTTGGGTTTTTTTGTTTGTTGTGGTGTGGTTTTTTTGTTGTGTTGGGGTTTTTTTTGTGTTGTTGTTGGTTTTTTTGTTTGTTTGTTTGTTTGGGTTTTTTTCTGTTTTTTTTCCCCTCCAAATGTCAGGAGATAAAGTACCTGATGAAGCATGTCAATAGCTTGATGCATACCTTGGATTTTTTTTTTTTTTTGAGGCTGTACAAGTTCTACCAGAATCTCAATAAGAAAAGCACAGACGCTCAAGGTTGATTAATAAGTTTATTGTATAAAGAATGAGTAGGAAAGATGATAGCAATCTTATCTCCCTTCCAATATCAAGAGAGTTTGTGGGAAAAATAGCAAGTTTAGGTTCCTTCTGAAGCTGGCAACCTTGGCTGTCACAGCATCTCTCAAACACCTGCAAGATGATCATGCTACACAGATGCCATCCACGATGAGGTTTAGTGCTGTTGTGGTCTTCAGAGGTTTCATAGGATTTTCTTAAAAGTAAACAAATACATTCACAGTTTCTGCTGTCAGGGGAAGAAATGTTATCTATAGATCTGCTGCTTAATGTAAAGGTGAGACAAGGTATGTGGATGGGCTAGATGGGAACCACATATAGGTTCCTCCCTTACTAATTTATCAGCTAAATTTGTCCTGCAGCTACCAAGGTCTGCTGAGAGCAGCACATTTCCTACATGTCTTTATAGGAGCAACTTAAAGGCAATCATGGTATATGCACAGGTTATATAGTGGTTACTCATGCTAACATATGAGGCTCTACAACAAAGCTTAAGGCTGTCGTCTCCCTAGGTTGTGTTGGAAATCACCTTTTCTTCATTACAACATCATCTGCAGTGGCCTGCTGTAAATTCCTAGCTGGTTTGTGAAGCCAGCTATAGCTAGGGTGCCCTGGAGCAGCCATTTGTGTGGAATGCTCTTTGCCAACAAAAACCTTGTATTATGGTCCAGGTGTTTTCCCTTGCCACATGAAGAAGCAAAATAATATAGACATCCTGGTTGATTGAAGTCACCTTCTCTCTGACAAGGATCATAGTCTGACTCCTAGGATGAAGGATAGAGAGAAGAGTTCTGTGCCTGAGCTCCCTGGGGAGAAGGCCTGATGTGTTGATCATTTAAAATCCTTAAAAGTCAGGTGCTGTCTGAGTCAAGCTGGGTATCTGGCAAAATAATGGGGAAGTAGAGACAACTCTGTCTAGGGCCCTGTTTAAAGCCAACAATGCCATCTCAATGTGAATTTTCCATTTTAAAAATCAGCCTTTGAAAACATCATCTTTTATATATCTGCAGGGATACGGCATAGTGTTGCCCATTAATTTGATTAATTCCACATTTAATAATGTTCTGCAGCAAACATGGCTCACCAGTTAGCTGCTGGATTTATTCTACCATTTGAAGAAAAAAACCCTTGTGAGTGTATTAGGAAGCTATTAGAGTTTTGATTTAGGTTTTTTGTTTTCATTTTGTTAGGTTTTGTTTTTTTAAGAATTGGTAAAAAAGGTTTATGCTTTTGTTAGTATAAACACTGTTGGGCTTGATATACACATTTTTCAAGTCTAATAACTGATATCACTCATCAGTATAATTTGAATTATTGTTATCCTGAAGGGAATTGCCTGATTAAAAATATTTATCTCTCAAGAAGATGAAAGGATGCCAATGTATAAAAGATTAGCAAGTCAGATTTTCTAAATATAATGCAAAACCAGAAAGCAAAAGGTTTTCTTTTCCTCTTATAGCAGCAGTGTAAGGATCTAGCCTCCCTCTTGCTGTATTTTCCATGTATCGGAAGGAAGAAGCTTAAGCTACTTGGTGAGAACTTCTAGTTCTTGAGATCTCCCAGTAAACAAGCTGTCAATACTGATCAAGCCAAATGTCACCGGTTCTGAAAGGGCTTGTGCCTCAGCTTCTATTAGCAACCAGTCATAAAAATTAAGTGCATTTTAATCTTACAGGATTTCCTTATTGTTACCACATGCTCAGATACCTTCTAGCAACTCCTCAGGAAGCCAAGGCTTCACCCCGTGTCTGTCTCTCACTCTCTCATACCCCCTCCCTTCAGCTTTTGCATATTAATTAATTTAAATAGACTGTCAGCTGTCCGAGAGAGCTGGACTGTAGCTGTATCTGCTGTCTTTTTGGAGGCTGTTTAACCCAGCCTGGTGCTCTGTGGTTTGATAACCTGAATCTGTGGGAAGGAGCTGTGAAAATTAATTGGGCTTCCACCAAAGGGGCAAGGTCAGGCTTCAGAGCCCTGGTCCTTTGGTGATGGGCTCTGCAGCCAGCAGAAGGTCAGTGGCTGTTGTGGGGTGGTGGCACAAGAAAGCAGAGTTTCATCTGAGCAGGACTAGTGTCACAGTGTTGCAGGTGCCAAGGTGACAGTAGACTAAAGCAACCTATAGAGGCAAAGAAATGGAGGTTGCCAGGGAAACCTGGTTTCTTGAATCTGAATGAAGATAGACTATGAAATAGTATAAATACTGCAATGCTTCGTTTCCCGAGGATTCAAACTCAAAATAAAACAGAAAAAGTTGTCACGCTTTATTGTTGCTATCTGCTTTGGAAATTCTGTTGATTTTATTGTGATGAGATCTTCATGTTGACAGAACTTATATTCCAGTGTTGAGTAGTTTCTGTGTGCAAACATGGGAGCCTAGAGAGCAAAGCACACGGTTTTACGGTTAAAATCACAGCAACATGTAGGTTGGAAAAGACCTTTACAATCACTGAGTCCAACTATAAACCTAACAACCTAATACTGCTAAGTCCACCATCACACTGTGTTCCTAACCACAGTCTTTTGAATATAAAAGTCTTTTGAATACTTCCAGGGAAGGTGACTCGAGAAATTCCTTGGGCAGCCTGTTCCAGTGCCTGTCAACCCTTTCAGTAAAGAAATTTTTCCTAATATACAATCTAAATCCCCCCCTGGGTCAACTTGAGGCCATTTCCTCTTGTTCTGTCACAAAAATGATAGGAATAAAGTGTGGTGTTCTTTTTCACTTGAGTGAGAAACTTCAAGGTTGAATTACAGAGTGTTTTAGTCTTCTGGTAAGAAACCAAAACATGTTAGAGGGGGAAATCATATGAAGTGCTGCAGAATTTAGGGGACGTAGGTGGCTACAAACTCTGTGCAAATGCCAAGTACTCTACTTGCCTGAACTTGTTTTGCCCAGCTGCTATGTTTTCCAGTGTCTGGAGAAAAAGAAAAATGTTACAGGAGTATGCTAGTGTGGTGTGAAGCCTCAGGGAATAGCCCCTTCCCTGAGAAGTGTGGTTTGCATATGGCAAAGAACCATGACACAAAGTAGGGATATAGTAGACCATTAGAGAAGTATAGAAGACAATTTGATTGTGTGTGTATCTGGCCTTGATTTCTTGTATTCCCTATTTATCTCTGTCGGATGAAAGCTCAGGGTAAACAGAAATAATATGATGAGATGTTGTTGCTGTAAGATATTGACAGCCTGAGGGAATTTAGATAAATCCTTGATGTAGCCAGAAAGAAATACTTCAAGGTGCTGCAGAACTACATTTCTAAATGGGGAATGCTATGGTGAAAATTCAGACTCTTATTTAAAATGTAGAGTTTGAATAAAATTTTAAATTCTGAGTAAATGAAGACTAGTAGCACTAGAGGAGATAAAATGTAGCAACATTCTATTTTGCTAAAGCTAGTGAATGTGGATGTACTGACCAAGCCAGTTTTGCCCTGTTCTCTTTGATGTAACATGCATGAGGTGGATCAAAAAATACTGTCATAAACGTGAACGTTAAGCTAAATCTAAGTACATTTAACATTTAATTTATTTTTTTTTTAGTTAAATTTACCCCAAAACCAGTCATAAATAAAAGACGTCAGGCACTGTATTATGAAACCTTATGGTACAGTCTAGTAGGGTTGATAGATGAGCACCACATTTCCATAGGTCTCTGTAAGGAGCATACATAAGAATTTGAAATGCTGCAGATGGAATTAGGAAGCTGGGGATCTGTTACCACTTTTTATGTTAAGTGTTTGTAAATCAGGAGTGGAGTTTTTGCCATTACACCCATCATTCCAATTTCTTCCACAGATAATTGTCTTAAAATAGTTAATACTACAGTATAGTCCTAGAGGAGGATTATTACTACCAACTTCAAACAAATGAGATATTAAACAAAGTATGCAGGTCCTGCCCTTCAATAAAACAGGCTATATCCAGAGCCAGCTTGGTCAAAAGGTGGAAGAGTGTAATAAGTACATCAAACCATGGAAATCACATAAAAGTGATTTGGTTTGAAGTTTAGATATGTGTAAACTGTATGTTAATAAAACTTGTCAGTGTTTCTCTGGCACGTGGGTTGCCATTTCACAGTGTATCCCAGGCACAAGGATTTCCCTTTCCACATGACATTCACATGCTTTAACTTTCTTTTCCACTTCTAACTCAGAACTTCAAAAGCCATCACATTTTCTGACAATGGCAACTTTTGGGTAGTAGCTGAGTTTAACTGAAACTGAGCCTGATTGATTGTCTTGTATTAAGTGTGTCGGAATCATGCTTTGGTTAATATAACTAATATTTATGAAATTCTGTTCCAGTTTGCTGTAATTTACAATTTATCATTCAAAATGTATCCTTTTGATGCAAAACTCAAATGAAAACTGACAGCTCTTCATACAGTGCTTTTTCAGAAACTGTCACTTGGTGAATACTATTATCAGCAGAAATTTAGATTGGTGAGTTTTTTACTGGAATTTTCCTGATGTTATTTAAAATAGGCTGCAAACGTAATTGTTTAGACATAAAAGACATGCAAATAACTATGGTTGCCTTCCTACAGGAATATTGACTATTACAGAATATTCAAAAATACTTTAGATGTAGGAACTGCTGATGGTGTTTTTTTGCTGCTGGTGTCAGATTGACAACTGCTTAAGCAATTCTTGCAAATCTCAGTTCATTATCTGCCAAAAATTACCCATTGACTTGTGTGCTTTTAGGCCCTGAACTTTAGCCTGTGGCAGTCAAAGAGGGGAGGCAAACACAAAACTCTTCTCTCAGCCTGAGCGCTATGGTTTTAAAAACATTCATCTCAAACATCCTGAATACCAAACACAGAATGGGAATTTTGGCTTTCCTTAAAAAGATATCATGGCCTAGATCTTCAGTCTTCTTTCACACTGTTTTGTGCTGTTCTGGCAGATAAGAGCAGCAGGGCAGCTGGCACAGTTTACTGCCCAGGGAGCGTGCCGGAGGAAAGAAAATTTCTAGGTGGCATCGTGCCAGCAGAGATGTCTTTTTTTTCACTCTTCTCTGCAGCCTGCAGTATGAAGTGTATGTCAGAGAGGACACCTTGGGTAGAGGTGGGATGGAAATAAAAAATGGTTGGAGTAAATCCCAGACTCCAGAAAGGCTTTATGCCACTGCACTTGACCACAACAATTTAGAGCAGCCTTGAGGTGGCTCCAGTTTGAGGTTTGATAAGAAAAAGTAAAGGGGAAGGCCAAAGTATAGCTGCCCATGCCTCAACAGGATCAGAACAATCCTTACTGTGAAGCATTCATCTTAAATTTATTGAAGATTGATGTAGAAAGACAGCATGTACAAGCTGTGAAGCCGTAAATACGGTTCAGTTAGCAAAGCTTTGAAATGAAAGATAAAACTTCCATACCTGTTCATCAGTATGAACAAGGAGGTATGGCTCCCTTCAGAAATAATTCTTCAAGTGGACTAGATGGGAACAGGAACCCTGTGTGACTTCTATTATCAACCAGCCTGATGTTTGAAGTGTACAACAACAATGGACAGAAATTACCCATAATCTCATAGGAAACCGATTGCTGCAGTCTGTGGTATATTTTCATTTTCAAAGCAAAGGAGAAGTATTGAAAAACTAAATTTCAACACAACTTCAGAAAGAAAGGGTCAAGATTGCAGCCAGTTGTTTAAATATAGTTGCTGAGACAACAATTGTAGACTGGTAGGGAATTTGACAGAAATCTCTCTGTGTTATATCTGCATTCATAGAATTACACATTGTGTTACTTGACAAACCATGAATGTTAGGTTAGGAATGTTAGAAAAAAAACTGAATATTTGAATGACAGGAGGTACCAGAAATAAAATTGCTCTCTATCAGTAATCCTTTACCTTTTTGTGTATAGTTATATTGTTAAACATTTTTTCCTATGGGGTCATGCATTATTTTCTGAGAAGTCTTACACAGTGAGGAAACTGGCTGCATGGACTGGTACTTTTAATTTACTCTGATATATATATATGGATGTTATATTTAGTGCTCTTTGTTGCAGCTTCTCCCTAAATAAAAGTGGGAATTTTGTATTAGAGGGCCATGGTCTTATAGTGCTGCATAAACTTTAATAAATTTATCCTATCCATGCCCAAAAAGAAGTCACTGCTTTACCTCTCTTTATTTTCAAATACGCACTTGACTCTTCAGGCATTTATAACCAAAACTGTCAGGCAAACATTTGTTTGAAGTGGCATGGTAGGAAATATCAGAAATATTAAGTTTATGCAGCAGTGTTCCATTCAGGAAACTGCTTCAGTCAAATACAGTTGCAGTTTGAGTGCTTAACACTTCTGTAAATCTAGCCTCAGGTTCTGCCCACTGTGCATGCAGGAAATGAGAAAGACACAATTAGTGGCCATCTGTGAAATGTTTGCCCACCATCACACTGCAGCTCAATGGCAGATGGGGCTGGAATCCAATTCTCCAGAGTAGCATTCAACTGTCTTCACCATCAAACAGTAATTTCTCTTCTCTCTGTCTCCAGCTCCATTTATTAACTCCTTGCAGTATTGGCAATGAATGAGGCATGGTGAAAAACCTTCATTTCACAGCCCTGATTTCTTCATATTGTATGGTCCCATGCTACACACTGGATGAAGCACTTATCCTGCAAGAGGGGAATAAAAAGTACTTTTGTGAAATTAAAAATGGGTAGAGCATAGAGAACTGAATACAGGCATTATGCCACTGTTTGGAGCACTTGGCACAACATCCTTAATGTTCTTTTAGTGCAGGTCTGTTGAGCTTGAAATATTTATATACATATATATATATGTATTTGTGCATTTGCTTCTGTATTCAAATAATTTCTGCAATAATGGCAACTGTTTCTAAAATTATATGCAGTCTAGACATATGTTGTAAATATATAGTACAAGGTTTATGGTTACTGAGTTTGGGAAGAAGTTGGCATTATTAGTAGTAGTAACAGTATTTTAAGCTTCGATGTGAGAGTAGAAATGAACAGTTCCTAATCTGGAAAATGCAGAGGGAAAAGAGAAAAGGAATCAGTGCTCTGTGACAGTAATTCAAAACAAAACGTTAAAATTATAGTACCAAGGAAAAAATATTTCAAGAATATTGAATTCTTTTACTAAATCCCTCAAAGGTAACTTAGATGTGGAAATTCAGCAGGGGTTTGGGGGGATTTTTTTTTTCTTAAATTGTATGAAGCATGCCTTGGTTTCACAGATTTGTTTTTCCTACATTGAGACTATTTGCTTTCTTCTTGTGCCCATCAAGAAGCATTAAGGCCTGGAGATGAGGCAAAGATGTGAGATTTTTGATCTCCTTCAGGTTTCCCTGAGGACCTGATAACAATAGATTCTGTGTCATGAAAACTTCAGGAAAACCACTTGAATCCCAGACGCTCGGATCTCTGCTTAATCTAAATCAGTTTACCAAATGCATTTCCATCAAGATTTAGACTTGAAAACAACCCTGTAGATTTTTCAGTCAATAGGATGTTCAGATCTATTAGGCTGGGTATCACATAAGACTTTTAGATAAGTTAACTGCTTAGATAAACCACAAAAACGCTTCAAATTTAACTGTTTGTGTGCTATCTGAAACCCAAAGTATGTGGTGAGGCTTTTAGGGCAGCATCAAGCAGAGATGATTACAGCTGAGTTGAAACATGGGGAGTCCAGACAAAGTCAGGGATGGGTGAATCAAGAAGATGAGATCTGGATTGCAGCCATCAGTGTCTCAATATAGAAAAATTCTCTCTCAAGTGTTGTACTCAGCAGACTGCTTTCTGCCTTTAGGGCCCTTCTGCACTCAGGGTTTTCTCTCTCTGAAACCAGTCAAAACCAGCACTTGATGTTCTCTCACTTGCTGGTCCCCCATGGGTCACTACACTTTTGGTCTGATAAATACCATGTTCCAAGTAAACCCCTGCTCCAGCTGGCTTTGCAGCTGAACCAAAGTCCTGTGACCACCCTGTCATCTGCTGAGACTTGCCATGTACTCATTGCTGCACTAATGACATGGTGATATTTGGTTTTTGTTATTTTTAGTTATCCAGAGCCAAGGCAGCAGGAGAAGATCATTGTCCAGGATATTTTCTGTTAAAGTTTGTAAATAATGCAGACTTTACATATCTGACATATCTGGACATAGGGTTGTTGGTAACCTAGACATACCCTGGAGCTGGTACCAGGGAGTAAAAACAGTAGAACTGCAGCTCGTATGTTAAATCTTTAATACCAGTTTAAGCCTTAGGCAGGAACAATGTATAACTAGCAAAATGACCTGAAGTCCTGATGTTATTAAACCTGAATTAATCTAACAAAATCAAAGTACTTCTGTGTAGTTTTGGTATACAGGATAACTTTCATTTACTGCTAAGGCTCTGTGTAGTGCTTCTGGGGTGGGATTTCATAAGCTTAACAAGGTTTAGCCATGACTTCTGGTATCTGCTGGAAATAATGTGAGATGTCCTCTTCTTTTTTATTTTATAAGGTAATGGGGCTTAAAAGTGCTATGCTATTAGTGCTGTTGTGCTTACAGTGAGAGGTCAAGCTAAAGATTTGAACAGATAATTTTAAAACCTGTGGTACTTTTGCAATAAAAGGTATGTTAAATGTAATGTCTTAGACAAATTCCAGTATAGATGGTTTAAACAGTTTTCCTGCAATTTTGGTATGAAGTGTACAATGCACCTTTGTTCAGGGATTTCTTTTCAACTTAATTTTAAATTAATATAAGAGTCTTGATGAGGTCATAAAACCATTTTGATAAATCTCAAGAAAAACGAGTCTGAATTAATGTTTTGTTGTAGACCCAAATAGAAGTATTTTTGAATGTTTTTTAGAAGTATTTTTGAATGGTTTTGAACTCGGATGAATTAAAACTGATAAATCAGTCTCAATAAATACATGCAGTGCTTGAATAGATCTGTTTCTTCTGTAGTTCCCATTACATACCATACTGTATGTATAAACACCGTTTTGTTATTGAAAGAATCTTCTGTAATTTATCCCAGAAGGTATTAATTTTTTGTGTTAGCAAGCCACTAGAAAACTGATTTTTTTTCCCTGTTTCTTAAGCATTGGACAACAGAGTTACACGTTTTCTATCTGCATATTCAGAGTGTATTGTGGTTTTGCTATGTTTGCTGTTAAAGAAATCTAAATTAACTGAAAATTTTAACGGCTTTTACGGGGCATTAGAAACGTCCCTTTTCAATCTTATCTGCTACATGTCAGCTCAGAACACTTGATTGACTAAAGCTTTTGGATTCTGAAGAAGCATTTTCAAAAATAGAATGTGTAGCTGATGAACATTTGTCATTAGTGGACATTACAGTCTATCCTGTGCTCATAATCACTGCCTTGGGAAAATGCCCAAGAAAAATCACTTTGGCTATTTCTGCTGACCAGTTACTATAATATGAAATGCTGTAAAATCAACCATGATTTCTTGTCAGTTATCACCATCCAGCAGTCTTGAAAGGGCCTCAACTGTGACTTCAGGTGTTCTTGGACATGTCTGTACTGTGATGATAGACTTCCACAGGGATCCAAGTGCCTGGCAGTGTCCATCTGGTGCCTGGGGGTGAAACCTCGGGAGCATCCACCCTCCAAAGTGTATTCAGTGCATTCAGGCTTCCCTGACCTACTTGGAATGATCTGATTCTGCCAACACATCTCTCCAAAGGACATGTGGCATGGCTCACACAATCCATCTCCCACTGCTGCTGGGATGCTTCCATGCAGGCCATATTTCTTTGGAGAGCTGCTCTGCCCAAAGTCTTACTTCCCAAATGCCTTACTTTCAACACAGAGAGTGCACCTGAAAAACATTTCTAGCAGAGCTATCCACAGAATCACTTGGAATGCCACGGAGGTCTATTCTGCAGTAATAACAACTCTTCAGGGAGTTACTCCTCTTGGAGAGGGCCTTGACCAAGCAGCTGAAGTCTGAGATGTGGAATAAGTGCATCTTTAGGAGGAGAAGAGGGGAAAAAAGAAACACCCCAGAAATCAGGAACAGAGTAGAACCTTGTAAGAAAAGTTGTCAAACATCTTGCACATTTACATAATTGCCAGCTTCCCTTAAAAAGGTCCTTAGGCAGCCTTAGAAATATTGTATGACTGGTGGAAAGCCTCTTTCCAGAAAGAGCATGGCAGCTGCCATGGTATCTCCCTCCACCAGCTCTTCTCTAGAGCTCCAGGGTAGCCAGGAGGAATCCACAGTGAGCTACAAGGGTTCATCTGGATCAAACCTTTATTTTCACCCTTCATAAAAAAGGAAAGCCCACCCCATAATCTCTGTTAGGGAACCCACGCCAGCCCCTTAGGGACTAGAAGCAGCATGTTAGTGAATCCACTTTTGGATCACCTTATATTATGAATGTGTTGGATGTGGGTGAGGGATCCTGTAAAAGGACTGTGCAAAGGGTGTACTCAGACACATTCTTGTCTTCCAGACTGGCATATGGTTTAAAAAAAAGATAAAAATAAAAATGCTGAGGCATTCTAGTGACCTGTTTAGGCAGTGACAGCCTTTTTTTCTTTCCAAAATACTGTCTGTTGAGAACAAGGGTATGTGCTGACCTTGTAATGTCTTTTTCACTTTAGTGCAGGATGAGACTGCAGAAGTAGTGGTGTCGATTGTGCTCTCCTTGATTGTTGTCAATCAGGTTGGACTTTAATCTGGAAATAGGACCTGGAGAGCTATATCCCAGGTTATAAGTGCTTCAGAGAATGTCTCAGGCTGCCCACGATATGAGTGCAGGCAATAAAATAGAACCAACAAGACTGTGATGCCTTTCTGGAGGGATAGCACTGGTATATAACACCATGAGTCTGGCTGTCAGTGCTAGTATAACTTCTTGTATAACTTCTTATGCCAACAGACTTACTGCAATGGAATTATAGATGGGGAAATAACACAGATTTACTCAGAAAGGGTAAATTTGTACCACATTTGTAAGTTTCAGCTTTTAAATTTGCAGAATCATTAGGTATTTGGTGAACTCTCCCCCCATTGCTTGTTTTTCAGCCTGGAGAAAGAAAAAAAAAACTAAAAAGCTTCAAGCCCTGGCAAGTGTTGTAGCTTGCCCTCTGTGTTCTGACATTGGGAGCTTTGGGATTGTGGAAGGGTTAGGAAAAGATTTCTGAACCACTGACTTGTTCTGTTGCAGACAGCAAGACATCTCAAATCCAGAGAACTTGTGCTGGCTATACAGTTTACTCATTCATCCTAGAAGAATCAGTGCTTTATATACCTGTGTGTGGATACATTGAACGTGGGTGTCTCAGTGGCTCTGCTTTGTAGCAACTGTTTGAAATAAAATATAAACCCTCCCATTACTAAGTGATGGAGATAAAGGTCAAAACTGTCCAGTAGAGACTGATGTGTTGGAGAAGAAGTTTTATGAACTCTCTTTTCTGTGTGAGATCTATGCTTGATGGCCAAATGTGGCCATCTCCCTGTGTTATCTCTCTTTTGACATGTTAGTTATATTTCTGTTTCTGCACATCTTGCACGTTCTGTTTGAGTATACTTACTACAGTCCTTCTTCCCTTGATCCCAAATAATCAATAATTGTATATAATTTACAATTCACCAGTATTATTTATAAAATACTGTAAGTTTATATATTTATAGTTTTAAAATATGGTGCACTTTCAGTCAGCTGGGCTAGCTAAGGAAGTATAAAATGAAACAAAGAGTGGGCTGTATTTCTAAGAAATGGAACAATTTGTTTATCAGGCATTTAAAAATATAGAACTGCACTTTTTATTACAGTATATATGTGTATATGTGTATATATTTATATGTATATAAAGCAGTGTGAGCTATAGCATATGAAGAAAAACACGTAGAAGCTCTCAGGAAGATTAACTGTGTCTTACTAGTGGACCACTGAGGGATGTGTGGTTCTGTTAGTTGAGGAGTTCTTTGTATTACTGTCAAATGAGTTCATAGAGGGTGACAGAAAAGAGTGACCAACAAGTCACTGTCTTGCAAATGATAATTTGTACCTCAGGCTTGTAATGATGTGATTTTACTTTATTTACAAATTATTTTTTTTTTAATCTTAGCTGTTTCTCCCATAGAAGAGAAATCTGGAACTACTTCTTTGGGAATTTACCAGTGAATACTATTATCTATCATTTTAATAGCACTTAAGCTGATGAATGGTATGTCTATTATCTTTATATTACTGGTATTGAAGTCTTTTTCAAATTAATGATTTTTCATAAGGGAAATAGAATGTCGAAATGGGTAGAGTTGTTTTCCATGTAAAGAGTTGCAGGGCATAACAATGCAGATCAAGCAGAGACCTTAGTGTCAGGAAGTCTGTAGCAGAAGAATAAGTGCTAAAGTGAATACACCTACTTAGATTGAGAAGTGCTAAAGCCTCATTAAGTAAGCAAATTGTCAGACAGGAAATATTAGTTGTGTCTCACAACACTGGTAATGTACCTCTGCAGTTTTAGAATTTGTGTAGGCTTATATACATTAGCCATGCAAACATGCTGCTGGTCTGTAAGTCCCTGGTTTGTAAAGATAATTCTTTGATTTTCATGTTTCTTCATGAGCATGTGTCCATCACTTCTTTAATCGTCTAGCAAGGATGTCTTCAGGTTAGCTGGATCAGATGGACTGAAAAGTTTTCTATTTATCTCCTAACGTGCTCTTATCTTTCTCTGTTTTACAGACTTGAAGCTATGTTACTTAGTTCATTCTGCTTGTTTGCTTTTACCCTTGATATCTCTTTCTACTTGCATCTGATTTTGTGTGTCAAATTCCTGGCTTCTGCACCAGGCTCATGCTATTGTTTTATGTTTTAGTAATTGCACAACTACTATTGTACTACTACAATAGTAGTTTTTGTTTTCTCTTATGATTAAAAAGAAAATTCACAATGGACCTAAGATGGCATCTATTGCTGTACCCCTAATTAATGTCTACTTTATCCCTCAGACTATCGAGAAGATCAATCTTTTGATCGTATGCTAAGTTAAAAGCTCTTTCACCTTCTGGGTCACTTAACCACACTATGATGTGTAAACCTCACACTATGATCTGGTTTGCTGACAGCTTTGACCAATTTTTCTGCATTGGCCTCTCCAGCATCCCCAGCACCAGTCATGAGCAGCACCACAGCTCTGGGTGCAGCAGGGTCCTGGCCATCCCCAGCAGCCTTGAGGACACAAGTACACAGATAGCTCCTCACTGCAGTAGGAAGGGATGGATGATTGCCCCCAGAAGGTCCTGAGTATGAAACCCAGAGGAGGTTTGAAATGAGCCCACAGCTACTGCTCTTGTCTGAGTGGGAGCAGTAACACTCGACTGGTTTTTCTTTGGTTGCTTTTTTTGTTGCTTTTTTTTCCCTTCTGTTTTTATCTCGCTGTATCTTGGTGTACTGCAATAGCTTCCTGTACCCAAGATGGTGTAAGTGAATCTACAGACAAATTATAATTATTGGGTTGGTTCCTTTCTTATACAGAACATCAAAAGCAATCTGTTGGCTGATATAATTTGCAATCTATTCTAAATGAGCTGTTGTCTCTCTTTGGTAATTTGCTATTTCTTGATAGACTGTATTAAACTGTATTTGGGTAAAAGAAGCTAGGAGGGAAAAGTTTTAAATAATGAGCTTTTTTTTTTTCCTTATTAATCCACAGTGGATTCTGATAGTAATCATTATTAATTTATTAATTGTTTTTAAGGGCATGTAGAAGGCTTGCTAGAAACCTCTTGGCATTTATACAACGAAATACGTTGGACACACTGGTATTATTTTACCTAGCAGGAAAAGAAAAAAAAAAAAAAAAAGGTCAAAATCACTATTTGATTTATGCAGTAATGGAAGTCCCAGGCCCTGAGCAGATCTGAGTTTTTTATTTGTTTTCTATATATCTACTGATGTGATATCAAAATAAAAAATTAGCACACATTTTTGTCATGGGGAAAAATTACTTTTTAAATTGTATTAAACTGTTACAGCAGTGTGCTCTAAGTTTTAGAATTTGACAGATTAACAGCATTAGATTAATACCTGGTTACAGTAATTGGATATTGGTAACAGTGTTATTAGCAGAGAGATCCTATTAACTTGTTTACAGAGCTGCCTTACATGACTAATCCAGTTTGGAGCTTAGCATTAATTATAGCAGTGCAGAGATGGATGGCTATTGGGTGCAGCACCTTTCTGCAGGGAAGATAGTTCTGGTGGGATAGTGTTACTTAAGTTTCAGGAATAATAGAGAAATGTGAGTTTGATAAGAGCATACCCAGAGGAAACTAATATGTACAATCACAGTGCCTGGAGATCAGGATTGTTTGTAATTCCAGAAAGGAGCAGGCCCCACTGGGGTGTCCTTGTTCCTTGCCACAAGTTGAAAGAGGAGGGCAGGATAATTTGCATCTATGAGGATGCAAATGTTTGCACACTTTTGTTCTGTGTTCATACATAGTGTTTAGTTACCTGTAGGGGCAGAAGTCTGTGCTGGTTCACCTAAGTTCTTGCTGTGATGTGGATATATAACAGTTGGGCTGAATTTGAGGACAGAAGGAAGGAAACAAGCCCCCTATACATACTTGGATACAAAACTTGGTTGGCCTTGTGCTAAAGGTGCTAGACCAGGTGACATAACTGAAGTCAGGGATAAACTCATAGATAACTCGTTTTACAGTCCACCTAAATGAAAGTGCATGTAACTAATTTGTGTAACTGCATGTCATGCTAGCTTGCTTTCTACTCTTGTGTCCCCTCTTCATGAATCTGTAGTCTACATGATTAGGGCTATAAGAGTTTTGTTTTGTTTTTACTGCAGGCAAACCATAATAAATTGGAGAGTCTGCTTCAAATGCTATGTGGTGAAACAAGGGCTTACATTCCAGGGTTGCATGTCTTTTGTTTCTTGGATGAAAGTAGGGTTGTTTTTCTTATGTAGTGAAATTTTGCTCACGTGTTGGGTTTTTTTGTTTTGTTTATTTGTTTTTCCCCAGAGCTTCATTCTAGTTGAAAATGCACAGCAGACTGATTAGGCATTGAAAAGATTTGCTCATCAAATTCAGTGAAGGAAAAGGTCACAATATATTATTGCAATTCTGCTTTCGCTGAAATTATAGGATGAACAGCAAGGAGGAGTGTTATGTGTCTCTCAGTGATGAAAAGGATCTTAATCAAATCCTTAATCAAAACCTTTAAAGATTTTTGTGGAGGAATTTGCCAGCTCTGGAATTGGTATAACTCTTCCCATGCAGCGTGCTTATAATATGTACATGAAGTTGATAGCTGAGTAAATTGCTAATATTGCCACCTTTTTTATTTTCTCCCTTATTTCTTTTCTATTCTCCCAAAATCTGGCCTCTCCTGCAAGTCCTCCACACATATCTATTTCCTCCTAACCTGAGTTCTTCATTTTTCTCCCATACTTTTCCTGCAGCATCCCCTTATACTCACACTTAGTATTTCAGAGCTGACAGAATTGGGTATTCATGGAATACATATGCAAGATTCACCAGGCAAGGATTTTAAAATTCACAAGGTTGAAATTATAACACTTTTGAAGTCAGTGACAAAACTCCCTTCAACTAGAGTAGGACCTAAATTTTATCCTCAGTTTTTTAAGCCTAAATAAGCACTTCAGATGTGAGATTACCCGCTTAGGAGTTCACAGTGAAAAAGCTTGACAAACAGAGAAATAATGGATGTTCCAGAAAGTCACCAATTAGATAACCACAAATTAAAATCTGTAGTGCATATTTTTACCTGCTGGCCAAGGTCATGCTTTCAGTTTCTTGGCTGGTACTGCTACATTACAGACCCATGAAATGATATGTAACCAACTTTACATTGCAAAATACAAAATAAAGGGAAAAATGGTGTCATCATGTCCTCTCTCTACGGTGCTAATGTGGAGTGACCAGGCTATTGGAATTCAAAGCAGTTTCTGTCCTTTTATAATCAGACAAGGAAGTTTAATGGTTTTAAGTAAAACTTGAGTGAAGAAGAAATTAAGGCTTTAGTCAAAGTGACTTGGAGGATGTGCTTTCTTTCCTTCCTCCCTCCCCCTGCCTCCAAATCTGTTAAGCAAGTGGAAGACTATCGAGTAAGCACAGATCTTTCAATTGCCCATGCCAAGCTCTCAAAGCATGAAAGCAAAGACACCGTTTAATTAGATTTTTCCAAGAAATCCTCACACTAGAGAAAATAAACAGATAAATATACAGCACTAATGAGACTGTTCTTTCCATTAGTATAATTGGAAATGTGTGTTTATGGACATAGGAAGACACCTCCCTGCCCGTATATAGTGATCAATTTCTATTCAGTACTCACAAAAATGTTTCATCTCACTAATATCTTCAAGTTTTGTCAGAACTTCTCATAGACTTACTTTGATTTACAGTACTTACAGAACTTTTGGTTATTAAGTTGAACCAGTGAGTACTGCTTAGTTCATGCTCTCCCGTTTTCCCTTTTAGACATTGCTGTTGAACAGGAGAAATAATGTGGTTTGAAATGAGATGGGGATGTATGATGCAGTGATGCAGATTGAATATCCTTTCATGTTGATGGCCTGGGCAGGCAGCAGCTAATCACCTGAGATCTGTTTCAGTGAGTTAGGTGACAGACCTTCTCAGGAGCTGTCACAGTCACCTACACAAGAATCAGCAGTAGTAATAATTCAAATGTCAAGAAGATTAAGCAGCAAAGGAGCTTCATCCTGACCTTTTTGTTTGCTACTGCAGATTTGCATACATAACACATCTCCCTGGGATCACAGGATCTTGGCAAGCAGCATCTGCAATGTGGTTGGCATGGATAGAATAGATGGGGAAAGACCACTCAGGAGGTGCAGAATATGGGGGCAACTTGGCTTGTTTTAAGACATACCTTCTGTAATTTGTCACACAGGTGGTCCTGTTGCTAAAATTTATGGAATCAGCACAAAACCAGTGGCAGAAGAACATTAAAAAAGAAACAGCCAGAAAACTTTTTAAATGAATAGAAGTCAATTTCAAGAACATAATTTTAGAGCTCCTATAAATAAGAAATAAAGGCTGCTAAACCAGACATGTAACCTTTCTTGAGCATGGGATATACAGTTCAGGTAACAGATCATCTGTCATAAATCCACGTCAAAATCTATCACTACGTGCTCACCATGTTCTTGTGTTGGATGTCATGTTGCAGTGCCTGGATGTTTACAACAGTCCTGCACCAGGCAAGGCTGCAGTCATTGTTCTTTTTTAAGGCATTTTAAGACTCGCAAGTCTTTCAGTGGTATGGATCCTACTTGCCTAGGTCTCAAAGATCAGTATTTCTCTCTCCTTCCCATAATATACCAACTGCAAATTTTGTGAAAGTTCTGACATCAATTATTCTTCTTTTTTAACACCATGAGACGTGTACACATGTAAACACAATAGTCACTTAAGTACTTTCCTTCAATTTTCTCTGTACTCTGGTGAGTGTTGATGGAGACGTATCACCATTCTTTCAGAGACAATATCTGGTCCTGCAATTAATAATTACAGTATCCCATTGCCACAGAAAACCTTGACAAAACTGGGTTGCTGTGCCCCCCCTGTTATGCCAGAGAAAAGATGCTGGTCACCTGTGGAGGTGAAATGAGGTACAGGGAAGAAGTGAATATGTTTTTTTTTTTGTTGGTTTTGTTTGTTTGTTTTCTGTAATAAATAAATTCATAATGATGTGGCAGAGATTCCATAATAAAGAAAGGACTTTATACTAGTACATGGATTATATGAAATTCAGTTAAAGTCCAGTTGACTTAAGGACTCCATCGTAGCTGCATTGTTATGATTCTGTTACTGGAGTGTTTAATTTGGGTTTATAATTTTGTTTCAGTTTCTGGGAGAGGGAATGGCCACATTCCCATGGTGCTGTTTTAGTCCAATCACATTCATCCTTTCAGAATTCAGGTGTTTCTTTAAAGTATTTGCCTACAAATGTGCTTAATGGAGTCAGTCTGTAGGGTGGAAGATACAGTGTAATTTGTGCTATGGCAGAATTCTTCTTGAAGACACTCAGCTGCAAATGCCTTCCTGTCTATTAGGAAGAGACATGAAAAGAGAATACAACAGAAAGGGTGCAGATTTACCATTTTCACCTGCACAATGTCATCATTGGGGTTTTTGTCATTTGTTTTGGTTTTTTTTTTGTTATTATTTATAATGTCTGTCCTTTTGTTATGTATCTGTGTTTGTTTGAGAGAGAGAGGCAGTCTTTATTTTCCCTACACACACTGGTTTAGCATTGCTGTGGTCTTGCTCCAGAGCTGCAGATTCTGAGATAATAGTGGCAACAAATAATAGTGATGTTGAGAGATGGTCCAGATGTTTATCCTGAGGTTAAAATCATATCAACAATACAAGTGGACATGATTTGTTTTGTCTTCTTCCTCCTAAAGCCATGACATATTATGACAAGTCAGACTGATGAGCAAAGATTGTTCTTAGCTACTTTCTTAACCCATTCATCAGCCCTTTTCCTCATCCATGTAGCTTCATCTTACAAACTGTGATCAAGCAAAAGAACTTTATTTCCTCTACTCCATTTGTGATATTAAGTAGAAATTGTGGGGGTTTAGAAGAAAAAAAAACCCCCCTAAACCCGCTTTCCATTTACAAAACATGACTGAACTGAAATGTTTGGCCAGAGAATATGGCTGGCAGTTACATGGGGCTTTATTACTTTTCTTGCCATGGAATGGCTGTTTCTGTTTTGGAAATAAGACATCAGTCCTCTTTGCATAAACCATCTGAAGACCAGAATGTAGTAGTAATGTTGCTTTCCTTCTTCACCCTTTCCACTGCCCCTGGAAAGTGGGTGCTGCACAGAATATCATCTTTTTCCCACTTCCATGAAGATCCCACTCCTGAAAGGTGCTGATGCACTTCTGAGTGATGGCAAGTAGTAGCAACACCAGTGTTGATGTTGGTGATGATTTCTGGCACTTGAAGTCATCTCCTGCAAGATAGGTCTAAGGTGCAGGAAGGATGAAATCCTTTCTCATTAATTATAGCAATGGCATATTTCTTTCCCCCTGTTTCTGTTTTGTAGGCTGTAAGTTATGGGAGTGAAAACAAGTGAGATGTTTTAAGGAACACCTACCTTTCAAAACAGTATCTTCCCTACACAGATATCCTTAGTTTAGTCAGAGGTGTACATGACAGATTTAATTGTATTTTACCCTTAAAATGACAAGGAAGGGGGAAAAAAGGGGAGGGGTGGGGAAGGGGGAGGAGGCAGAAGGTAGGTCCTATTACCTGCTGAAAAAGCAGTTTCAAACCAGACATGAATAAAGCCGGTACTATATTAAAATATTTATAAAGCTTTTTCTTTTGTCCATTATGCTGTCATCAAATACTTAGAATGACCTGAAGCATATTTAAACAGTCAAGAACCCCCTTGCTATGTTTTGGGAAACTGAGGTGCCTTAATTTGGTACATAGGACACATCAGACACAATGTCTCTTGAAGCAGAGATCATTTTAAAACAGTGAATCCACATTGTATCATGCTTTGGTTTTCTGAGTAACTCTTTTGTCTTGATTAGTAAAAGTGTTCCTACATCAGGAAACACTGAAATGGCTGCTTTTCCTTTTCACTGAGGGGAAAACAAATAAAAACAAGAAAAGAAAAGGGGGAAAAAAAAAAAAAGGGACTATTATTCATTCTTTGCAATACTGGCTATAGAACTTCCCAGAATACCAGAATACTTCCAGTATAAAGTGAAATAATCTAGCTTTGAAAAAACATAGTTTCCCATCTAAGTTTAACCTCTGGGAAGTTATGGATATTACATGGTTGCCAGTGTGATTGTAGAAAGGGCTTTCCAAGCATGTTTTTTAGAGTTGGGTTGTTTCAGTCCATTCCTTTTTAGTGCATTATCAAAGTCTTTGGATGTAAATTGCATTAAAACATGAAACCATATTTGAAAATGTTTCTTTAAATAAATTATATATCAAATTCTTTTTAATAGTGTTCAAAAAGAATATAAAAATGCTCATTTATTTTTAAGGAACAGAATTAAAAAAAAAATAAAAAATTAAACAGCCATGTGTTGGTATCATCTTCTGTGTAACACTGGCTTATTCATGCAAACTGAATGTATCTAGGAATGACAAGGAGTTAAAAGTTAGCTTAACTATTCAAGTGGCCTTGAAGCCAAGTGGACTGAGAGCAAAACTGACTAATAGTTCACTGAGTTTTTAAAAGTTCTTCATTTCAAATAATCTGCAGTATGGGTATTTTAAGGGTTTTCTCTCATAAGTTCATGATGCAGAGTGTCCAGTTGGTTTTTAAGACAATACAGTTGCAGCATTTCTTCTCTCTCCTCCCTAGACTTCCTTTAATTTCAACACCTTAAACGTGTTTGTTAAAATGGGGATAACTTTCTCACACTTCCTGGGAAGTAAGAAACAGAATTTATTCACGTCAGAGGAATTTTTGGAAATTCCTATAAATTAGGTGTTATAAAAACGCAAAGTATTTTCTATTGATAGCAATTAAAGTATGAGATCACTAAAATTTAGCTCTTTTTCCTATAAAAAGAGAAACATTCCCCTCAAAGATCTTCCTTACTGAAGTGTTTGCACAGGAGCACCTTCAGTCCTGCAAAAACATTTTCTCATTACATTTGTTTTGGTGAAACAGTTACCTGACTTGGGTGGGATGGTGTATGGCAGGGAACTCAGGTGCTACTTCACATAGAGTAGAGACAGCCTAAAAATGTTGCCATCATTTCTCATGTATTTACCCCTTTCTATTTTGCATTTCAAAGGTCAACACATCAGTTTGGCAGATTCTCCAAGTGGTATACAGACAAACAGGTTAAGGCTTCTAATTTTTAGTTTTATTCTTCCAATTCAAAGAAATGGTTGGTAAGGAAATAGATGACCTGATAAAATTTTGTTGTGTGAGTTTATGATTTTATATTCACTTATAATGTGATCTCGGAACATACAAGGATTATTTTGACATAATGTAGAATTTGAAAGAGAGCTTTACTCAGTCATCTTTGATTAAGTCCTTAGGACTGATAGAGTTTTGCTGCAAAGCAGTGTTTCTACTTAATTTCATCTATATTTAGGAGGGATGAATAGCATGCCTTCCTCTTAATACATGAATAGCTGTGAAAATGCATGCCTGTAGCCCATTAGATAACATCTTGTCCCAAGGAAGAGTTCAGCAGGTATCTTACTGCTTCTGCCCTTCACAGAGATGGGATAAATGGCATACACCTTGAATTCTTCCTTTTCTTCGTGTACCAAGTGGATTCTTTCTTTCTGTCCCTTTGAATTTTGCAGTGTTTCTCAGGCACTTGGTCCCAGTGGACCAAGGGACTCAGTTTAGACTTTTGTATCAACTAAGAGTGAATAAACAGGGTTTGAACTGCTTCTGGTAGGGAGAAGTTTAGCCTGCAGTCCTTCACTTGCCACCAATAGATTGTTATTTCAAAGATGCATATTTTGATCCTGCAGTGTTTCTGCTGCTCTACTTTGCACTTAATTGGGTGTTGAGAGCTTGTCAGGTATGTGCTGAGCTACTCACAGGATACTACTGCAGTGGAACATAGTTTATGAATCCCAGCTGGTCTTACACGGGCTGGCTCATCTTGCAGTGCCTGCAGTCATGTGGAATTACAAAATGTCTTGTAAAGCAGCAATATTTTCATATTAGTTCTGGGCATTTTAGATGCTTTGACATGTATGCTCCTGGGCAGGATATTTTTTTAACCTGGTATATAAGACTTGCTAAGCCCACTAAAGTCTGAGTGGCTCATCTGTGCATAGGTCTCTAGTCAGCCTGCATGAGGAAATATTATGTCTGTATGTTCATACAAATTGTGAGTGCAGACTGGGAAAGCTGTATCACGTACACTTTGCACATAACCCCGAGCATTCTGGCTCCTACAGTCAACTTCTGAGTCTCAGAGGCAGTCAGCAAAAAGAACTTGACTGTCACGGGGTCCATCACTGATCTACAAAGTCGAAGCAGCAAGGTGGGATTTGCTTTTAGGGTTGTGGATTGATGGAGGCTAATTTTACAGCTCATCACAAGTTTTGTATGATCTGTACTAGGCTTTGATTATGAGTTAAGCGCTGAATATGGTAAAGACAAAAATGCCATTATCCAAGCTTAGCCAGGTGTTCTTCATGCAAATTTTCACTGAAGTCTGTTGCATTTTAAACCATATGGTAATTCACATTAATCTTAAAACACATAATTGTAAAAGTGCTGGAAATGAAAGATTTAAAAAAAAAACCGTAATTGGGAAATCACAGTAAACCAAGTATTAAAATTAAAGAGGAGCTTCCTGTAACTTACAGGATATGATAAAGTGGAAATACTGTGTACCATTTGAAATCAACTATTCCATTAAAAATGCTAAAGCCTACTTAATACCATGTGATAAAACATCTCAAACTTCAAACTCATTAGTAGTATATATGCTGGAAGCAAACCCAGTTTTATCTGCTGAAAAAACATGGCAGATATTGTGGAGTGGGGGTAGATTTTTCTGCTATCTTACTCTGGGCAGCTTGTGAATCTGGGAAGTCTGTTTTTCAAGTAATAAAATCCTTTCCTAGCCAGTACTTTTGATGGTCTTTTAAGACCTGAGGGCCCTTGAATCTCACTAGCTTGTTATGACTGAAGCAGGCATGAATGTTTCACAGTGTATTTAAGCATTTGGTGCATCCTCAGTCTACTTGGAGAAAAGTGTTGCAGGGCATCACTTTTTAAGGGGCACACCTTCACTTGAGCTGTGTATTTGAAGAGTCATCAGTAGCGTGCTTTCTTTTTTTTTCTGAATATTAGTCTATGAAAGGAAATAGAAGATTTTCACCGTGGGGATGAAATTTCCTGCTGGTATCACCTAACAAAGCACTTTCTGATTTTTATAGCTCCAATGAGAAATCAGAAACATCTACAATAATGCTGGCAACTGGAGGTGTGGTAAATGTACTTGTTCTTGAACACTAACTAAAGAAAGTCTGAAGAAACTTTCAATAAGATCTTAAAAGTGCTGTACTTTTCTACTGCTCAGTGTGTGTGTGTCCCCCCTTTTTTTTTCTGTTTTTTTTTTTTTTTTTAAGGCATTTAAAAAATCTTTATTCAATGTCTTTAGCACACCTAGTGTTAATTCTGGCCCTAAATCAGGTGCAGTAGGAAACCTTCATCTCTAAAATTATCAACAAATGCTGTACATCAAATCGAATCTTTGCATTAATTACTGAGCTGTTTAGCTGTGTAAGATTAATTTCAGATTGAATAGTCTTCATTTCCAGTATATAGTATTCTTGTCTACATGGTCAGGCAGTGTAAATTGTAATTATCTTGATGAAGAATTTCCATTTTAAAATAATTCTCAGTTCTCTGTGTGGGTATGTCAAAGCAGAAAGCAAATCCAGCTGGGTTAAGCCAACATGCTTACATAGGAAAACCTGTGGTCATCTCCTATCTAACTCTAGTGCTCATTTAATAATTATGTCAAAGTAAAAACTGACTTTCACTTGCAATCAGTTTGAACACTATATAATCAATTTGTACATGAATGAAATAATTTTATTATTTCTTTTGTGGAGAGATTAGCTGCTAGGGCATAAATTAACAGCAATGAAAAATTGAGCCAAATGGGAGATATGGCACTGGAAGGAAAGTATAGAAACAGATATGCCTTTTGCCCAGTGTCAGTCTTCTTTGATTCATGAGGTTAATGACTGTAGGCTAGAGATTTGCTTCAGGTTACTGATATTGCAGGCAAAAAGTCTAAAGTGAAAGAAGGGTCAGAAAGGGAATCCTCTTCAAGCGAAACTGCTCTTTTATTTCAGTCAATGCCAGAGGAGAAGTCTTGCTCGGTGGCTGGAATATATTATCCTTTTCAAAAGGCCACTTGATAGAGATTCAATAGGTAGGATAATTTTAAATCAAAAGCTGTGTGATAATACATTTGTCTCCCCTCATCTGACACTATCCACACAGGAAAAAGTACACAGGCTAGTGTAGGGCTGACCTAACATTAAGAATTTGACCTACCTGCACAAGTTACAAGGCAGAACCCCTCGTTGTGTATGTGTTCAAGGGCAAGATCATCTGTGAAGAAACTGAGGTCTTGAGGCACTGATTGGAAGGTCCCACAGAGAAATAACAAATGTATTTCTAACAAAACTGCAGTTAAAAGAAACACCGTGATGATGCATGCCTATATATTTCTAAATCAGTATTTCCCTAATGACTGAAGTTAATTTTTTTCATGTCTATGTTCTTTCCTCTGCTCTTGAGGAATGGAAATAGCATATACTGTGTGAAATCTACAGTGATCTACACTGTGTGGTTGGGAATTGCTTTTGAATTGATTATTGCTTCTGTTTTCAGATGGTTCTCACTGAAACGAGAATTTCCAAGGTTTATAGACCACAGTATACCCTGTTTGCCATCTGTGGATATAACCTACACTGTGCCTGTGTCAAATACGACAGGAGCTCTATGCCTTCCAGTTAAATAAATTACACTATGTAAAGACAATTTGTCTCTCAAAATTGATCAACCCAATTAGCTTAAAAATTCATTTTGAATTTGCTATACAGAAGTGAAAAGAAAAGCATGCAGGTTTGCTAGCAGTTGCACCTATGGTACAGTGATGTGTCTCCCTGGTTTGTCTTCATTTGAGAACCCACAGAAGTGTCTCAGCTGCTTGTGAGTGTTGTAGAATCATAGAATAATTTGGGTTGGAAGAGATCTCTAATGGTCATCTAGTCCAGCCCAACCTTACTCTGGCTGCAGGCAGAAGGGATCTGAGAGCCATGTTATTTTAAAATATATAATTCCCTTCTTGTTTCCTGCAAAATAAATTAGATTTTTCTCCAGAATTTCTGCAGACTACCCATATGATGAAAACACTTGTATGTTTTTGATCTTGCCTTTCTAGTTTCCAGACTGAGAGGTGGAAAGGACATCTGTCAAGATGAGGCTGTTGCTTTGAGGGGAGGATCAGGGCCATGGTTTAGGAAGTTGGAGGTAGCTAAATCAGGAATTCTATTTCTGACTAAATTTGTTAATCTACGATATGTATGAGGCATTGAGCACATGGTTTCTCATTCCTTGTTAGTTATTCTAATTTGGGAATGGGTATGGCAGGAAGCCCTTTCTGGGAGGTGTGGCAGGTAAATAGGAAATATCTTTAAAAATATCTCTTTCTATAGTCTTGTTTTCTACTGATTTATCTCTGCAGCTCAAGCTCAGTCATGTTTGTAAAGCAGAATAATAATTCCAAATTCAATGCAGGCACAACCAAACATGGTGTCTTTCCAACCTAGTGGTATAATGTCTCAGACCCCTGATGCAGGTTTTCTCATAAAGCCCTGTGTTGCATTTTTATAAAAGATGAAATAATGAAGCTGCTATAGAAATAGGTAACCTATGACACAAGTTGCCAGCAAACAGCATCTAAGAAACCTGGCAGGCACAAGCAGTGTTTAATGCAAGCAACTTAATTGTTTTAACTTCTGAAGGCGTATTATCTCTTAATAGTTCCTTAAGATCACTGGATGTGGCTTGTGCATTTTTTTCCATCATATAAAAATAAGAAACTCTTTCTTCCAAAAAGCAGTTACTAGACTTTTATCTCCTTTCTTAATCTGAGTGATAATTAGTAGTCATAATCAAATGTTTAACTGAGGTATATACTAAGGTCCTGAATGTCAGCTGACAAGAACTAGGATGAAATCCTGTCTGGTGATATACCTTACTAAAGATACAGAATGTGTAAAGTGCACTGCCAGTATATAGCATGAATCAGGATATCACAGCTTCAAAAATGAGCTCCTGTCAGGGAGCATATGTTGGTGCTCTGGCTGATAGTGGCCTTGATAATTTAAGATGTGCTATTAAGTCCATAATATTAAAAAAAAAATTTTTCTTCCTTATGTTCTTTTGATATATTCCCATTGATATGTGTAATTTTCTGAACTGGATAAAACAGTTCTCTCAAAGCACCTAATATCTTCTGTAAATGCAGAATATGCTATTATGTATAGAAGAAAAATGTTATACTGCACTCTGTAAGCAAGGTAATGTAAATAGTTTTGTATTGTGTTTGGTTTTGCGTAATGAAATTCATTTATCCATTTATATATAATTTATATATTATTTTTATTATTATTTTTATCATGATTTATATATCATTATATTCATTTATCCCCTCCTCTGTTTTGGAGTAGGCTTTATAGAGAAGCATACATAACATTTAGTTCATTTAAAAATGAGTTTCTGACTTCAATGGTGTGGCAGGTTTAGCTTCAAGTTGTTAAGTTGTTCTATTGGAAACTATCACCATTTTTACAAACCACAAATAACAGATGATGGCAGTGGCTTTTTGGTATTGAATCTCTTGCAAATAATTATTTATTTGAATCCTTAAGATATCATGTTCTCAGATTACACTACCCATTTTATGACTGGAACCTTGTTTATCAGTGAAAGAGCTACAGGAAGCCCTTTGAATGTCTGGTTTTTGAAAGTATAATTCCATGTGCCTAACTAGGAGGTGTTTCATGTAATTTAATCCTAGTGGGCTCTACTGCTTGTAATTTGAGTGCTACTTTTTAGGTAGATTTTAAGAAACAGAGTTTACTAGTTTTGCAGAATTAATAATCGGGTATTGCACAATATATGGAAATTCATTTATATACTCATAGTGTGTATATTTGCAGACTATATTTTGGTCAGAGGAGGCTAAGACATAAACTTTTGAGGTATATAATATATTTTCAAGAGAAATCAAAGGGTAAACCCTGAGAGTTCTTGGCCAAAAAGCTGTTTTGAAGGCTATTTCAGCACTGTTGGGAGTGCAGTTGGATGGGCAGGTGTTGCTCAGATGCCTTCCTGTGAGCAGCATTTTCAGAGCTCAGGTTAAAAAAAGAAACACTCTGAAGTATTCCAGCTAGTTCATGCCAACTTCTGCTCTCGATTTAGATCAAAGTACTGGTCTTAGTACTGAAAAATTATAGCAAAGAGTAGGGTCATACTGAATACTCTTGAATTTTGTGTTGTGTCTCACTACCTATATATAGTGTTACAGAAGATAATGGCACAGGGTGATCATTAAAAGTTGTTACAGCCATAAGCTACTGGTGGAATTAAAGATTTCCTGATCTTGCTGATCCACTTCATCTCAGCATTACTCTTGGACAAAGGCTTTGCAAATATCTTGATTCCAGATGCTTTTCCTCACATCTTTCTTTCCTTCTTTGTGATGAGAAGGTGATCAGCAGCTTAACCTGCTGGTGAAGTTCCTGGGGACTACTTCCAGACCCCCCCACCACCAGAGACCTTTCTTGTGTGATTTCTAGAGGAGGGCAAGGCTGAAGGGACAGGGTTCAACAACACTCCACCTGTTCTGGAAAGCCTCAAAAACCTCTGTGTATTTTGATTTGTCACTAGCATGGACTCCCCAGGGAACTAGAGGAAGGAAAAGAAGGATGTTCCAGTAAAAGGATGGAAGACAGTAAATGAAAAGATTCAAGGATTCATGAGTAGTTTGACTAAATCACTGTCAGAAATAGAGGCCATTCTTCTTTCTGCCTAAGAAGTTTTGCATCAATATGGTATTATGGAGCTATTTGAAAGTAAGCAGAAAACGTAGGGTGTCATCTAAAACCAATTTAAAGAAGTTTCCTGAACAGGAATTATCCTCCTGTTCAGAGCTCTTTATGTATTACTGAATAGCTTTGTGAAATTAGCCCCTTGAAGTAGCAAATACTCATATTTCTTCTGTACCAGGTGGAGCATTTCCTGACCTGTACTTGGAATCATTACACTGAATCCTTTGCAACTTTTGTTTTCTAGTCTACTGGTGACTTAATCTTGTCGTCCAAAAAATAAATTTCAAAAAAAGGTTGAAAAAATGAGAGAAATAATTTTACTGATAAAACAAAAACCACCAGAGATGGGTTTTGGATTTTTTTTTGTGGGTTTTTTTTTGGGGGGTGGGTTGTTTTTTTTTTTTTCCAAGAAAATAGGTAAATACAGAAGTACAAAAAACCTTCTCAAGAAGGAACATACAGGATATTCTTTTCTAATCAGAAGAGGAAAGCATAAAAATGAAGGATGGAAAAGTAAAGGCAGGTAAATTCAAAAGATTCACTGATGGTGATGTGTTAAGTCAGTGCTGACATCAAACACTAGACAAAAAGGGAAATATCCAGTATCTTTGCTCAGGACTAGATGCCTTTTCAAAATGTGCAAAAATCCTCAGCTATTCATTGCATGTCTGTCTAAATCTGCTAGTCTTGGTGCTGCTCAGAGTGACAGAGGGCTTGCATAAAACCTCTTGCTATTTTCTTTCTTCTTTGTCACATACTATGACATACAAAAGATAGCTCATGTTATTGTCTCTAGTAATACACACACAGACACATGTATATGTAGTCATAACTTCAGTGAAATTTTACCATAATGTCCATAGGAAATGTAATTCTGGACACATTATTCACAGGGGTCCAGGACACAAGATGCCTCCTGAAGCTGAGTGATTCAAGAGACTACTTCTGTCTGAAGTAAAACTTTCTAGCACCCTTTTATAATAATTATCCTCAAGAGCATTTTTGGTACATACTGAATTTCAATAAGAAAGCATAATATATTTCTTGGCTGTGATGTATGGACAAAAAAATGCCTGTGCATTTGTAGAAACCTTTTTTTATTTATTTTTTTTTAAACATGGTGAAAATTCTCATATAATAATGCTATGTGAATGAAAGGCTCTTACTAGTTATAAAGAAAGATAAGAGTTAAGAAAGCTTGAGTATAAAACCAGGAGATTACTTTTACACTTCTGTTAATTATGAAGTAGAAAACGTACTGCATAATGAAAAGAATTCACTAGAAATGCTGTAGACTTCAAAGGCACAACATTTTTCTCCAGTAAGCTATTTGTAAATTTAATTAATAAGTCCATCAAATTTCTACTGGGAAAAAAGGATATTGAATAATGCCATTATTAAGAGGATCCTGGAAGGTATGAGAGGAATTGACCTCAGATCACAGAAGAGGCTTGAAGGGCTTTAGTGATACTGTGGGGTGGAACAGTTCTGCAGATAAAAGAGCCCTGGCACACTGAATAGGGTTTGACTTTTAGCACTCAGGAGGTCTGACTGCTATTCTGGCTTTGCTGTAGACTTCCTAGGTAATCAGCTGTTGGATGATGCATGTGGACAGTTTAAGAAAAAGGGATTAGAGCGACTTCTTTCTTGTGAGTTCTCAAGTATGAAGCTGCACTTCTTCCTCTGCTTTGTAAACCTTGATTTATTTTCACTGTGCTGCACCTCCTAGATCCTTATTGAGCATGCTGCATGGGGCATATTTCCCTTGGTAGGTATACAGTTTAGCCCCTTTCTAGCACAGGAGTGACAATGAGCCAAGAGCTTTCTTTTCCTACCTGTGATTTCACAGCACTATGTTATTGCTTATGTAGGGGGGGGTAGGGACAGCACCACTGCCACCTCTTCCACTCCTTGCTATGTTTCACTATTAAGCTAGAAGAATGAACATTATATAGTCTTGGGCAAAGAGGGAATGGCTCGTTCCTTGCAAGGAGAGAGCTGGCAGACTATGTCATTTCAAGGTGCCTCACATTATGGAAGCTTCAGCATCACAAGGATTGACACACTGGGGAACTCCTGGCAATTGTATGATGAATCTGCAAACATCAGGATGGTTCTTGCTCAGTCTGTAGTCAGTGGAATCATGAAATCTGCTGATGCCCAGGGTGTAGGGTACCCTCAATGCTGTTTGTGCTATGTGACACAGCCACTGGAAAGTTAAAGATGTGCAAATCCTTTGTTTGGTTTGATTCCTCATTCTAAAGGAAGCAGTGCATTTCCCTGCAGATCATTTTGCTTTGTCTGCTGGCAGCTACTAATGAACATTCAAGTCCTTGCTGGCTAGAAGAATGTGAAGGAAAATGCCTTAGAGCAAAAAGAATTGATTCATAGTACGAGAATAAAATGCATTATAAGAAAGCACTGATATTTTCTTTCCCCTCTTTGAGTAAGGATTATGCACCGAATTGTACTGGATTTGCATACCAAGGTTTTGATAGTGAAGGTCAACAGGGCTGGCTTCTGTGAGAGGCTGCTAGAAGCTTCCCACATGTCCACCAGAGCCAAAGTCAGCAGGCTCCAAGATGAACCCACCGCTGGCCAAGGCCAAGCCTATCAGCAGTGGCAATAGTACCTCTGTGAGCATATATTTAGGACAGGGCAAAAAAAAAAAAAATCTGTGCAGTTGCAGCCAAGGAAAGGAGTGTGAAGAAGTGCAGACACCAAGAACAGTGAAGAAGGAAGGGGGCTTCAGGCACTGGAGCAGAGATTCCCCTGCAGCTCATGGTGAAGACCATGGTGAGGAAGGCTGTTCCCCATGCTGGAGCAGTGGAGCAGATGAATGCCCAGAAGAGTCTGTGACCCCATGGGAAGCCCACATTGAAGAAGGCTTCTGTAAAGAGAAGAGCCCATGCTAGAGCAGTTTTGCTGGCAGGATTTAGGACCCAGTGGGGGACCCGTTCTGGAACAGTCTGTTCTTGAAGGGCTGCACCCCATAGAAGGGCCCCATGCTGGAGCAGTTCATGGAGAACTGCAGCCTGTGGGAAGGCTAATGTTTGAAAAGTTTGTGGAAAACTGTCTCCTGGGAGAGGGACCCCACACTGGAGGTGGGAAAGAGTGTGAGGAGCCTTCCCCTGTAGAGGCAGGAGCAGTAAATTCAATTCTTTAAATTCAGTTTTGAGGACTTCACTGAAATGTAGATTATGCACAAAGGGTTGCAGTTCTGCTTCTTTTAAAGAAGGAGAGCTCTTCTGCACACCTAATTTGACAGAATTTGTAGAGAGTGGAGAAATTAGTAGAATGTTGAGACATCAGAAGCTCATGTAAGAGCATCAAGGTACTTCAAAGGTCTGAAACAGTGTCTGTGTAACTGGAACTCTGAGGGTAATTTTTTTGCCTCTTCCTAGCTCTTAGCTAGAGTAGTGATGCTACTCTAGATATGCTTTGTAAGTATTTTTCTGTAAACAAAAAGAAGTATTGTGAAGCCTTGGGAGAACAGAAAATTAATTGTTTTTTGTCAGCTCTAGTGCCTTGTGCTGCATTGTTTTGTACATTGTGTTTTTGTTCTCAGTAGATCAGTTTGAGACAGTGGAGTGTCTTCATGCAATAAAGATCATCTGGTTTTGTCTTTTCTGCTTAAGACATATGGAGTCTGAAAGGATCTCTATATGGGGATCAATAGTGGACCATTAAGAAGACAAAAAATATGGTGTAGAAGTGGCAGGAATAGACTTGGACTTGAAAATCTTTTTTTTCTGCTTCTGGCTCTGTTTGTGGCTGAACAATTTACTTACGGTCTCACTGCCTTACTTCCATCACATGTAAAATGACTCTATTAGTCCTTTTGCAACAAGAATTACCATTAAAGTTATTCCTATGGCTGTGCAGTGCTTAGACAAATAGTGTATTTTTTCACCCTCAGCATTAGAACAGCCCAGGCAATGCAGCTTCTTGCTTGCAATGATGCTACATACCACATCCAGGACCAGGGTATGCCATTTTCTGTGTAGAAATTATTGATGTGCTTAATGTAGGCTGGTATATGTCTTTGTGGCACTGCACTGAAAAGGAGACATTGGAGGGGATATACAGGATATTAAAAAGCATATAAACACCTTCCTATCTCTTCAAGATAAGTGCATGTGGCATTTCATTTCCAGAGAAAGAGACTTGTATTTTTAGTGGATGTCAATAGGTAACTCTCAGTGGAGCTCAGGTGATTTACAAACGCTGAATATTTGGCCCCAGATTTTCTTCTGCCTAATCGTAATGAAATGTAACGTGGTTGTTTGATTCTGTTTCCTCCGAGAACACTGACTGATGCTGCAGTGCCTAATCTTTGACTTCATTGCTACTGGCCTTTTCTGCCAGGAGCTGTTTTTCAGATAAATGTGGGGAATTTTTATTGACAGCTTATTTTAAGAGATCTTATGATGAAGGATGTTTCTGTTGCAGAGGTAGAGAGCAGCTGTGAGATGGGTCTTACTGGCTATGATCCAATTTATCTAAGCTGTCTCTCTTGCTGTGACTCATCAAGTACTATAAAAAGGAGATGTGAAATGGGAAGAGGAAAAAAAAAAAAACAACAAAACACTGCAACAAACACACCTCAGAGTAAAAAGCCACTTTATGTCATGGTGTCATGTATTAAAGCAGGCCAAGAAGAGCAGTCTCATGCTGCCAGTATTGCTTATCTTCTAGGTAAAGCTGTATGTGGTGAAGTTCCTGTCTGAAATAGCAGATGAATCACTATGTTGAGTTCAGGTGTGGATCCTGAAAAAGGATTGCAGTCATAAACCCAGTCAGCCAGCCTTCAGAGTATTTGCCCTGTAAAGGTAATAGTTTCCACGTGTACTGTATCTTCCTGCCTAGAAAACACCACAGCACAAGTTTTGTACTGTTTACAGGTGCTTGGCTAAAGTGGGTAATGGTGAATGTACTTAATTTTATGGAACCATAGGAAGGGCTTCTGATTAATGACATACAAAAAATAAAATATTGAGGACAAAGTAGTAGTAACAGTTACTCTTTTTTTTGTTGTTGCTAAGAAAGAATGAAGTGCTTTCCTCTGTGGAGGCAGAAATTCTTCATCAGGCTGATAGCTGGGGCCCCACTAAGTGTCCTTAAGGGATTTATAAACTAGGGAAACAAGTAGTTGTCCTTTTAAAATATTTGGAGAGGTGACCCTTGAATTTACAAGCTTTGTGAAGGAGTTTCTTAAGCATTGCTGTATGACTGACTAATCCCCCAATAATATTTATATTGAAATCTGTTCTTATATGCAGAATAGCACCAAATGACCTTGACATATTTATACATAAGACAATTATAGTGATGATATTAACCAATTTTTGCAGTTTGCAATTAAATAACTTGAAAAGGCCCTTATTGACTGATTAAGCATAAAGGTATTCTACATCATTTTTTCCTACTTTCAATTGTTATCCTTGAATCTATGCATTCAGAATACTTGTGACAAAGAGTAGGCTTTAATTATAGTGTTCCAGGAAGTCTCTGAGTTATACTTAAATAAAAGTTTTCCGTAGGAAAAATGAGGTTCCTGGTTTGGTTTTATGGCCTTGAAAAAAACGTGTGATATATTGAATTCTGTAATAGTAGCTGAGAAAAAGGTTTCTTTATGGAGCTTTTCTGTACCTACTTATTTAATGTATGGAAGAAGGATTTTTTTTAGGAGCCTGTTTAACTAGCCTGAATGCATCCATCATAGAAGAAAACTAATGAAAACAAAAGTCCTTTAAAGTGTATTTTGGAATTTGGTAAGGGTTCAGAGAAGTTTTTAAAATCTAATCCTGCAAAGCATTCATTGCAAGAACAGTTTAGTTACCATGTTTCTGTTGATGTGTGTACCCTACCCTATGGCAAAATCTGCATGTATTAAAAGCAGAATCTGGACCAAACAAATGGGAATTATTTACAAAATTTTACAAAATAGCACTAAGTGGAGGGATAAGTGGACAGCACTTCTTTAGTAGGAAGAAAAGTTTAGATAGGGTGTATCCAAGTATTTCAGAGGTGGTAATGTCAGCCTGAAGGGTTTTGTGTTTTGCTTTATCTTGCTTTTTGTTCTTGGAGTGAGAATTTTAAATCTCATGATATTGCTTGCACTCAGTTGACTATGAAATACTGCAGTTCCTCAAAATCATATCCATAATTCAGACTGACCCCTGGAAAGAGAGCCAATTGTCTATTAAATTGAGCATCAGCTCAGGTAAGATATCCATATGGTTTAGCTGCCCACAGAGGATTCAAATCATGAACTCAGTTTGCTGAGTTGGGATAAGAGCTCTGCCAGCTATTTTGACTGATGAGATAATGATATTTTTTAACCTGAGGGGTTAAAAACTGAGGGCTTGATTTAGCTTTGAGTTGTGTTTTAAATGAAACTTTAAACAAGGGAAAAAGAACCAAAGAAATTAAGCTTTTCTCCCATGGGAGACCAACTTTTTGGGGATTCTTGACCTTCTTAGAAATGCCAAACTTCCTTGTATTCATCCATCCCTTCAGTATCTGAAATGAGTTCTTACAGTAATCTTTTACATTCAGACAATATATTACACATTGTGTTCAGTGTTACTGTCAGAACTCCAAGATTTTTTGAAATACATTTTTATACCACAAAGTACACATTCTGGTATTAAGTGAACTTTCATGGAGTGAACACATTTCTTTCAGGTAATTAGGGGATTAGAAACTCTCTCAAAGTAGTTTTTGTTTGTTTGCCTGGTTGTTTATTTATAGGAGCTTAAGACTGTTCAGATAAGCTGCAGTTCCAGCCTTGAGACATGTCACTTTTTAAATTATTCTTCCCTTAAATACTTTCTTAATCCCCTTGTGCTGTTCTGTATTCTTCATGTATTCTTTCATGGTTGTATTAACTTTACCTTTTTTTTCCTCTGCATAGTCTGTTTTTCATCTTTCTGAGAATACTTGAAAATTTCATTGGATCTTAATGAATAGTTTGGACTGATTTCATAAAAGTGATAAATACTGCATGGATCATTAATAAAGGGCTTTTCAGTCTTTCCCTCCCTTCCCATCTTGGGAATGATCCATACTTTTTATTATCTATTAAATGATTTGCCCATTCATTTGTGGGTAAACCTGGAATGAGAGAGCTGAGTAAAAGGGCTGATCAAATCTAGAAAAATAATGCAAATGACAGATAATCCTTTAAAAAAAACCAAAACCAACCAACTGTATTTAAAAAAAAAAAAAAAAAAAAGCTTTTGCTTTGCTTGAAATCTCAAAATACAAGATAATAGAAGAAATAAATACATGGAATTGGTTTATACACACCTGACGAGGAGACTTAAGAAGACATGAGTTGGGATCATGAATGGCTCTCTCCAGCTTCAGCAGCACAATTTTCTAATTCCCTTCCTCCATTTCTTGGCTGAAATTGTGAAGGAAAATACGTGCTTACTTATTACAGTGCTCCTAAAATTAGGTAATATTTGTGCAGTATTTTCATAATTCAAAACATTATTTTAGGCTCAGATGTTATTGTTTTTTCATATTAGCTTGTGGTTGTTAGTATTTTCTATACTTTCACACCTCTGAGAATACAAAAATACAATTTCTGTCACATACGGAATGTTCTGTCTATATATCTACTCACATCATTTCAAGAGGAAGAAAAACATTTTTAAGATGCCATTGTCACAGGAAGAAGCATATGTAACATTCAATTGGATAAATTGTCATGGTTATTGCTCGTATTCAAATCCTTGTTTTATATCCTAATGTTGGACTACGGCAAATACGTTGCCATGCTGATAATTTTTTTGTGTTACCCGAGGAGGATGCATGCACAGCACCTGCCTCTTTAGCAGGAGGAGGATTTATAAGCACAGACTCTCAACATCTCTTACTTTTGAGCCCCTACAACCCATGCACAACTGGCGAGTGGTTGGAGAGAACACAGTAAAAAGTGTGTTTATTTTTTTGTTAGTTTTTCTTCCTTTCTGAAATCTTCAGCCATTTGACTATCTCCTGGGACTAACCTATAGGTTAGGAATAAATCTTTAGCATGTGGGAAGAAGATTGCAACAACACTGAAGATAAATGTACTGGGATGAAGACCCAATTCTGTTTGCTAGTTCTGGTTTGCTTTCTACTATATTTGGGTTTCTTTCACAGCCAGGTTGGCAGGAGCTACAATGGGCCAATGTAACAAGTGTTACACAAGAACCATCAGCTTGTGAAAAAATTAGGAGATCTTTGTTCTTCTCCGTGTGGGTTTTCTCTGTTTTGTCTTGGGTCACACAGGTTTTTCACTGAATTTTTGTGTTGACTTCGGAAGGTCGTGATCACTGACATGATCCTTGCTCACAAGCAAGAACAATGAGCACATGGGGTCTTTTCTGTAAAAAAGCAGCTCACTTCCTCCCCTTTCACCCAGGGAAGAAAATTCTGGCTGCCCATGCACCTTCCAAGCAGTTTTCTTCTTATATACCCACTCCTGGCTCGTGTTGTTGAGTGGAGACTGACATGATTGTGGGCTGATTTTTTCTTGCCTTCACTTCCCCAGGGAGTAGTTCTTGAAAGACTTAAACCATCAGAATGCCTCTGGGATCAAGGAGTTGCTTCCATGGTACATGATCATGGTGAGCAGCTTCAAGCAGAGGAGACATCAGTGTTGTGCTTTTTCTCCCAGCTCAGTTTTCCATTCTTGAGTGCATGTGGGTTTTGTTTTCTTTCATTTCCTTTAACTCTCAAAAAGGATCTCTCAATATACAATCATGCATCACCTCCCTCCAAAACCTTGGAGGATGATTTAGGTCCCTGTAGCCTCTCTGTTTTTAGCAGCTGCTGGAAGGGATAGTGGTTACTTGCGGATTATTTGAGACAATTTCCCTCAGTGTGATATTTTGCTTTGCTGTGCACTAGTAAGAAAGGTAAGGTTTGATAGGAATGTCAACAAAATGGAGCCCAACAAGATGGGTGTAAACAGGTTAGATGCAACACGGTTCTTACCAAATCTTGTCCCCTGGTTCGTAGTAAAATTATTTTGTCATTGAGATGCATAAGAATGCAGTGTGGTGGGTTTGACAACTGGGATGCAAAGAACAGAGATTCTCTTCTGTGAAGAATCTTATTTTTGAATATGCAGGTATTTTAATCTGAGGGCATCCAGAGATTGCTTTAGCTGTGATGAAATGGGGAAAAAGAAAAGGTCTCTAGGTTCTAAGTTTGATTCTTCTGTTGCCTTTTGTCTGAAAAATGTAACATGCTTGACGTATCTTCATTTGACATTAAGACAGTGTGTACCTAAGGTTAAGTATGGAATTAGGTCTCCTCTAATAAATGTGCCCTTTGTCAGTGCATCCTTTTACTCTCTGGAATCTAATCTAAGCATGTATTTTCCTAAAATTTGTAATAAACGACCTTTAAGAGTTCAATAGATCAAATGATGCTGCCTCTTCCACTGTGCTCAAAGCCAGTTAAACACAATGCATTCAGTCAGGAAATGACCTGCTGCATGGCCATTTAGACCCTCAAAAACTTAACCTCTTACTAGAGATGCTTGTTCATGCTCTTTCTGTGAGATAAGCTTATAAAGAAGATAATGGGCTGGATTTGCTGAATTCAAGAGGGCCAGGAGTCCTAGCTGGGGTGAAACATTGAGCACTACACTCATTTGCACAAGCAAGGAAGCTGGCTCTAGCTCTCTGTTAGGTTTGTTGTTTTGTTTGTTTGTTTGTTTTTTTCCTCTCTGGCCTGTTTGTAATGAAACTTTCACTGTGTTTTCCAGGTTTTACACTCAAAATCTTGCTTAATTTTAAATATTTGTATCTCATATATTACTAAATCATCCTCTACGGTGGTGTTCCCATGGATATTTCATGTTTAGTTTGCTAGGGAGGTTGTGGTTTGTGACTCAGGATCTGCTTGCTCACTCAGATTTGCAGAGGAATGAATGGGACACCATATAATGACACCAGTATTTCCATTCAGTGTGTGCAGTGCGAAATCCCTGACAGCTGAGTTATGTTGTATGCAACACTTGGTGCTCCTGTGGTGCACTCCCTGCTAAAGAGCAAGTATCACTTATCTCTTTTTGATTTAGTTTGTCTAATGCCTGTGTACATTAGCCACAGCATTTGCAGCTTGTTATCTTAGGGGTGTTGGATGCATCGTGTAATAGAGTGGCATACTCCATGGTACTGGAGGTGAAGCTGTCTCATTGCTTACACATTCCAGAGTTAATTAGTCTTGATTCTTTTCAACTGTTTACTTGGAACACCTGTGGAATAGTCTTTCTGCAAGTTAGTCAAGTACTTTATCCTTCAAAAATTATGAGCAAAAATAAGCTGTAAAAACCTTACAATTCTTTCGAAATCAGTGTGAAAGTCCAGTCTCTTCCTGCCTGTGATTTGAAATAGGAATTTGTATCACTTAAACACATCATTCCAGTGGGTGCATTTCTTTAGCTTATAGCAGAGGAAAAAAGAGAAAAAAATCAACCCCCTATAACATCTGTTGTACAATAAATAAAAATTAGTTGATTCTGAAATGGTATAAGCATCCTTATATTTCATCAGTACGTGTTCTTGCTAGAAGCAGGCTACTTTTAAAAGAATTGTGGTGCTCAGATTTCCACAACCAGCTTGTAGGTATTTCTGTCTGAAGTTTTAGTTCTTAAATTGTTAATTTCATTTCTCAAATCTAAATGTGTGTTCACTGGGAGCAATGTGTATTGGTCCTAAACAGAATATGTACCTACGTATTGGCTCTACTGCTTTTAATGCTGATATTGAGGTTAATATTTAGGTTAGGCACTAGGCAGGACAAAGAGTACCATGGAATAAATTGTGAAAGAGTTTGAGTACAGCTTTGTGTTTTGTTTGGAATAAGGCATGTAAGGCTAGTGTTGTTGATACAGAACATGAATGATAATTATAAATAATTAGTCCCTGGAATATTTAGCACTGAGTTAGTTAATAAAAAGATCCTAGAGTTTTGCAATGGCAGCAAAGGGTCTGAAGCAGAGGTGCATCCTAATAAGACTGCCTGTCTCAGTGAAGTGAGAAGGTGGTGTTTTGATTGCCAATCCAAATTGCATTTCTTGTAGGCAAAGGGTCTAGACTCTGACTTGGTTCTTTTGAAGAAATCTGTCTTCTGAGCTGATGGCACGTGACTGCAGATAATAAAGTACTAGATCTTAAAGATAGATAAGGCCATGCTGTGCTCTTGCATGAGGTTATGATTCCCTTGCTGCACTCATTTCATTATAGCCTGGAGAAAGGGAAAGCAGTGTGACAGAGCATGGCATCTTTCTAAACAGCTACATCAGTACAAACCCCCTGAAGAATTTTAAGTCATTCATCATCTTCCTACCCTCATCCCTCCTCGCTGTGCTGATAAAATACTTTGCATCCATTATTAAAACACATCTTTCTGTATTAGAATGGCCCTGCAGCCAAAGCTGTTCTCTGCGTCGTTATGTGAGGCCAGAAACTATACAAACTTCTAATTTAATGTGTTTTCTGACAGTCTAGTGTTGTCAGACTGCTTGTGGCAACTAACTTTCTTTTTCCCATTGTTCTTATGAATCAAAAATCTGCAAGTTAAAATGAGATGACATATTTGTTTGTGGTTTGCATAAAATTGGATGGAAAGACTTGGAACAAACTTTTTTTGGAAGGAAATTCAAGACTGTAATAATGGGTGCCCAAAGCAAACCACCCAGTTTTAATGCTAACCCAATATGAGTTACAGACTCATTTAAAATGTTGCCTGTGCTCTGTCATGTTGTATCTGGTGTACACTATCATCCTGAATATGTCTTACCTCAGCTCAGTTAGTCTTAAGATTGGGTACTATTTAAAGTGAGTACAATGTGCAGGATTTATTTAGGTTTTGTGTGAATCTAAACTGAGTGGGCTGTAATGTGTGACCATCTGTCTAAAGGAAGATGGAAAATTCTATTAGAGGTGTTATATATATTTTAAGTCTTATTGGAAGCCTCTGATCATATGAAATGACAGATTAGATTAGTATATGAAGGAATAAACTGAGAGAGAAAGAAAACAAGGCCCTCAAGGACTAAACCAATATTTTCTCATAAAAAAGACTTGTTTACATAGCTGTTTTTTTGTAAGTGAAAATAGGAAAGAGAATACAAAAAGACATACATCTCTGAATGTCTCTGAGTCCTTCCCTGGAATATTATTTGCCTGTGATAATAGCAGTTGTTGTACCCTATTGCAGTCCAAATCCTAGAGCATGTACAGGCATTTAGGAACGACTTTGGGTTCTGCTTTGGCATGTTTCATGCGCTCTAGATTTTAATATCTTCCTTTAGTGGGACTAGTTAAAGGCTTAGGAGCACAACCTGCTGTCAGCATAGTCAACCTGGACTTTCTATAAAGGTGGTGCTGGTAGTGTTACTTCCACTACTTTCACAATTATGGATAGGTGATGGAGGGTGTCTCCACTAGTTCTGTTTTCTGATAAATGTCAGGAAATCCTCCCTCTCTATCACTGTTGGAAGCCATGAGACTTAAAATGGCACAAATAAGTTTGTATATACCCCTTTACAAATGTTTCCTTTTATACTCAGGAGGAGGGAGAAAGAGAGATTTCGAAGTAGAGATGGTTTTCAAAGGACTTCTTGAAGGGGGGGAAGGACTTAGTTGAAGTTTTTCAAGATAAATACCAACACCTTTTGGGTGTTTAAGTACAAAAGGATTAAAACCAACTTCTTATTTCATTTGAAGAAAAGGACAAATGACAGACAAGCAAACCTACCAGAAAATTCTCAAAGCCTTTTCAGCAACAAATTTCCAAATCCTTTGTTGCCCACTGTCACAAGGGTCTATCCTGCTTCCATAAGTGTGTGGGGAATTCACAGAGCTAATCCCCATGACACTAAGAGGAATTTCGCATGTAAATCTTTCACAAGGAGTTTTAATATGTATTTGAATGAGATCTTGCATTTAATCTTACCAGTAATCTACAGACGGAATTTTCCTTAGTATTCTCTGACACACCATGACAAAACACTTAATAGTGACACAATGGCTCATTCACAGCTATTACAGTCTTTTGTGCTGTGTGGCCTAATTGGGGAATTTTTTAATCCCTTGATGCTCCACTCTGAGTAATATGGATTACTGACATGCTAGCCATGGCAGTACTTTTACAAGCTAACAGTCAAGCATCTCCAAATATTTGACAAGGTGCAACTCTATGCTGCACATTTACTATAGAAGAAGTATTGTAGCAGTTATGGATGGACTGTAGACAAAAATCCTCGTAAGGACTGTCCAGTGGGTGCTCTCACACACCAGTAACCTCAGAGTGCCAGTCTGCAAAACTCTGTGTCTTGTTAAGGTCAGGGGCTGCAGAACACACTCCCCTGCAGTGCTTTGCTGAAACAACCACCATCAGGTTTATTTGGATGCTGATGTTATGCTGTAGAAATATGTGTTTGTGAGTATTTTGCCTCTATCCAGTCTGAAAGCCAGACATCAGTGGGTTTGTGAACTGGAAATAATTTTCAGTGAATTTTAGTTATCTTTACATATGAAGGTATGTAAAGATTTGTTTAGCCTAGCATGAACTGGGAGTCTTCCTCAAGAGCTGCCATTCATTCAAAGAAGTTGTATAATTGACTCTAGTTAACAGAATAAGGTGGATGAAATGTTGAACGCTGACCCTTACATCATTATTAACTCTCAATTTTGTCTGTTTAAATAAAAATGCTAATGACATCTCATCTAGAAAGAAAAGAATTAAGTATGCTATGATAAAAGAGTCATGTTGAGTGGTTTGCAGCCCTGTGCAACAAGAGTGAAAAAAGACTTCTGTTTCTTCAGGACATTCAAGAATATAGAGAAGGAAGAGGAGAAACCTACAAAGAGCTCTAGAACACTGTTTTGACCTTTGTTGCTCAAAATCTTTGACAAATTTTAGGGGAAATACTAAACAGAGAGCCAGGTCTCTTATCATGTGATTGGTATCTCTCGGTGTCTTGACTCTGAGAGTGGGTTCCAAAAGTCTGTGGAACAGAAGCAGGCAGTCAGGCTCGCAGAAGCACTTTTCTGGGAAGGTGAAATTCAGACAATGGTTAAGGGGTAAATAACTTAAGATATGTTATATGTTGTTTTATGTTATATATTGTATGACCATTTGGTAGCATCATTAACTTCCAGCATCAAATGTCTTTTTTTTTTAAAAAATGACTGTACAGCAAAGCAAATAGGCAAGCATACTTTGCTAGTATCTGTTTCCAGATTTCAATAACTGAATAATCCCGACTTGAAAAATAATAATACAATTTATATGTCTGGCACAGGTTGGGAAACTCTGATGTGCAGAAGCTTTCCACAGAAGCACGTTAAAAATTGAGAAGCTTTATTGAAAGCTGCCAACTGAATCTGCAGTAGGCAGGAATTTCACAAGGACAGCTTGTTTTGCAAAGTATACTGCTGCTGGTTTTTTTTCTAGAATAGAAATACCCCAGACTAGATTTCCTCCACCATCACTCCCACATATTTGAGCTTCGGATGTAAACAGAAAATGCGAAGGAGTGCAGAGTGAGGTAGTCTCTTAGGATAATGGGACTTTTATACATAGTAAGGAAAAATATGCACTGGGTAGATATAAACAAATTGTATTCTACGTGAGTGTACAGCATCGTGGCTTTTTCCTAGCACCCAGAAACTAATTGTCTCAAGCACTCAAAAGCAGCAAAGTGGCTGTGTCCAAAGGCAAGTGGGATGTGTGCACTTCATGCTGCACAGCACATATGAAGTCATAGAGTAATTTAAATTGGAAAAGTCCTTTCAGATCACTGACTCCATCCGTAGTTAAACTGAATAAATAAGGCATATAAATAGAGGTACTCTTCGGCTCCATGGAGTTTGGTTTGGACATATCTCAGCTTCAAAGCCCCAGCTCCATCACACTTAGGACGACACACTTAGGCATCAACTTCACACTTCTCCCTGCCAGAGCTGTGCCCTTCTCCTGAAAACATAACCTTTCACTCTTCACTGAGCACACATGGGCCTGGAGGATAGTAACAGACTCATCAGCCTGTCCTCCCCCGAAGCATCACAGCTAACCTGATTCAGCACAATTATTTGCTGAGTTAATTAGACTCCTTTAATCTCAGGGTAATTTGAATTAAAGTTTGGGTTGATTCTTTTAATATTAAATGCTTGTGTGCCTTCTTGCTTCTTTCTTACAGTCTCTAGTTTTACCGTTGTGAAGGCATCTGGTAAAAATTGACTTTTCATTCAGTTATTCACATATTTTATATGATTCTCTTACAGATTTGTATACATATTGTGCTGTATTTCTGGAATGACTGAGTAGCTTCATCTACGTGAGCCTGTGTAGAGTGAATTCCACGGAGCATCTCTGTAGTAGAATAGTTATTGGAAGTTGTTCATGAATCTTTCACAGTTTCTATTTCATTTTGGTAGCATCTTCGCTGAGCTGATCAGTAACAGAGTCTGTCATTTCTTTTGTGCTTAGTGACCTTTTTAGGAAGACACAATGTTGTCAAAAATCACAAAAGAACATACTTCATCAACTGATATCACCCCCAGTACAGCAGCTTAGAAAATTGAGAAATCTCTCAAAATAATTTTCAGATCATCTCCAAAAGATTACCTTCCTAAAGTTTTCTTGGAGCTTACCCTTTCAAAAATATATCTCTGATATTAAAAATGAAATGTGTTTTTTCCTGTCCTCTTGGAGAGTTTGAAATTGAGATGGTTTCTACTTTAACCTATAACATTGGCAAACTTAAAAAAAATACAAATCTCTGACTACATTTCTGATGGCTCATAACCGTACTCTAAGAATCAGTTCTGTAGTAGTCTGACAAATGGAAGATTTAGGCGATTCCCCCCCAACCCCCTTTTTAAGCTGTGTTGTTTTGTTTTTTTTTTCAATTCCTATAAAAATATTAGTACCTTTTATATTAGTACCTTTTTTTTTTTTTTTTTTTTTTTTTACTGAGAGTGGGTTGATTCAGATATAAGTGGAGTTTAAAGGAACAACTAAATTTGTGAGAGAAGGTAAAGTTACCAGCAAAAGTTACCTCCATCTGCAGTGGTTGTTCTCAAACTTCACTCATCTTCTTTTGGGGAAAAAAGCATGTCTGGGTCCAGAGCTCTCTTCCTCATAGTTACATTTGTTCACAGCCCACTTAGTGATGATCAATGGCTGACAAATTTTTCATACACATGGGTTAACTCTAAACACTTTGTTTCTCTATTAAACTGATGTCCTGAATTGCTCCAAAGTTCTGAGCAGACCAGAGAAAAAAATAATCTTTGAATGTGATCGAAGTTTTGGATCTCTTCTTTCAAAAAGCTCTTATTTAAAGATACATATATATCTCCAGTGAAGTATTTCACGTCTCCTTAAACAAGTATACTGCCTTCCTCCCTCTCACCACCCTCGCATTCCCATTCTGTTTTAAGGATAATTTCTTGCCTGGAGGGTTAATTCATTTTGAATACTAAGTTGCTGACACTGTTGGAGACAGGAGACACCCCCTGATTAAACACTCCTCTTTCTGGAGTTGTGACAGTACTCCATTTTGTTGTCACATACAAAAAACCTCACAAAAAACAAACTACAACAACAACAACAAAACCCCACCACGACCAAACAAACAAAAACCACCCAAACAATTTTGCTTTTGCTTCAATAGTGATAGTAAAGTTCTGATAATTTTCCTTAGTTGGGATTTTCTTTTAAATTTACATTATATTGTTATTACTGTTAAGATTTCATTCCTTCCTTTCTTTGAAGAAGGTGACACACCAGCCTTTTTGTAATGGGACAAAAGTTGACTTGCAGTGAACTGCAGTTTCTCTTTCCTAAAGAGGAGTCAAGACTTTGGTAAATTTCTCCATTCCCTTCCTCTGCACTTTGGGCTTTAATGAGTCCAAAGGATAAAGACTGTGTCTTAAGCAAGATTTTTTTTTTCTTGTGATGCTTTCTCTCTAGAATATTACAATGGTTGAAAAGCTCTGTTAAGATTATCTCTTAATATTAAGAGTATTAGTATAGTAACCAGTCAGTATTAGTATAATAGCAATCAAGAAGATTGTCAAAGAAGACTTGGACTGTATGGCTTAGTACTGAATACATTGGTTTATTAATTAAACAGAAAAGGGGTAATATAAACAGTAAGCTGTATAGTTCACCAGCTGATATATTTTTACAAAAACATTTTTATATAGTAAAATATTTTCCTTGGCAAATGATAGATTATATATATGTCCCGTGACCGGTACATTCAATCAAATGAATATTTGTTTTCTCAGTTGAGAAAATATATCCAGAAATTTTAGCCATTTGTAATCATAGCCAAGAGAGAAAGATTGAAGGCTATGCTGGAAACACTATAATTTTCACTTCTTATTTTAGAAGTCGAAATACTTGATGTAGGCAATTTTCAAAGTGCTGAGAGTCATGTCATATCATTTAACAGAATTTGTTGATGATCTGTATATCCCAGTTCTCTTTCAAAAACCACCTCTTTGTTCAGTACAAGTAGAAACAATGTTCTGTGTCAGAGGAAAACTGATTGATTTCACTCCGTATGTATTGATTATTTAACCTGTGTAAACATAACCAGAATGCATCTCTGTCTTGTCATATAGTATATTCACTCGAGTTCTCACAGGAGATGAAGGAGCAGGAGACAATATTGACACTACCTCAGGTTTTCTTTTTCAGTTGTCTATATTCTGTCACTAAATGACAAGAATATACTGTTTTTCAAATTGTGAAGTCCAAGACTATGTTAAGATAATACTTCAGATAACCACATTAATTCAGCATTTTACCAAAGTGAAAAGTTGTCCCCCTAATTCACCCACTGTTTATCATGAGTGTAAATACTAACAAATTGTATACTTGGCCATCAGAAACATTTTTCACTGCTGGCATTTATAGGTATGTGATATTTTCCCTATACAGAAGCTAGTATTGTTCCATTTTTCCAGTTACTGTATCAATTTGAGCTGAAATTGAAGCCATTTGATATATTAAGTTTTATTTCCAAGCAGTAATGAGTTTTCAGAGACTGTGCACCTGTAAATGCATCATGGCACAGGGATACTGAACCTAAATTGCCATGTATTACAATCATTCTCTGGTTTTGTAAGGTTGACCAAATAAAACTACCATGTTCAATATTAATCAACATGGTCAAGCACTTATAATTTAGCAGTGAGAAATGCTAGTTCAGGACAGTTATTAAGCTGCAATTTTCTGTCTCAATTGGTAGCAGTTTATAGACTTCCTCTGATATTTAGACAGGTTGGTTGATATTAGCTTTTGGATTTATGAAATGTTGACACCCAGACGTGCTTCTTTTTCTCATATTAAAAAGAATGAGTGGCTTGCTTGCAGTTTACCTTTGAATTGCCAACATAAGAAAAGTCTTTCTTTTTTAAAAAAATTGTCTTTAGTAGTCTTACATGTGCCTAAAACTTTTTTTTTCTTTCCTCTCTGTGTGGGTTCACAGGACTGGCCTATGCCTGTGGATTTTGCCCTCAACTCTTTTTAATCCTGGCATTCCTTTGAACTGAATTCCTAAAGTGAAAATTAATTCAGGTCTTAATGCTTTGTAAAAGCATTGTTGTTGTGGATGGTCCTCTTACTAGTTTCATCAGTTTTGCTAGCCATAGGAAATTTCTGATACCAATAGTCTAGCTAGCAACTTGTCTTCCACTGAACTAGATGGTGCTCATTATGTGTTACTTTCCAGTTGGTGTGTTTTCCACAGAGTAGAGATACTCTTGGTTATTATTCCATCTGCATGGTTAGATCTATGGAAATAAACAGTAACAATAGTAACTGTGTGGAATCCTTAAGAAATTCATCATTTTTCTGGTTTGGCCAGCAAATAAAGCTTGCTTACAACTCCCATGAGCATGCTGCAAGTACATAGAAAATCTAACCATATCTTGGGTGCCTGCGACCTTTTTCTCCATTCTGAAGCTGATTAAATAATCCAAATGCATGCATACATACATACGTAATAAGCATCTGCATGGTAGGACTGCTTGAAACAAACACATTTATCACCATTGCTAGGGTCCTCATGTGTCATGCAACTGTGTCATTTAAATCTGATCCAGCAGCAGCCCTGTGACAGATTTAACAAGATTAGATGACCTCCAAAAAAAGCTTTGCAAAGCATTACGGATGATGCTATGCAAATTGGCAAGCAGCACAAACAAAAAGCTTAATAATTACCCCTTCTCCCTTTTAAAACATTTTTCTCTTTTGGAGGTCAATCCAGGTTAATTTATGGAGTCCAAAAGTGTCTGTTACACAAACCATGGTCATTTTTCAGAAAATGAAGAAAAAAATCCCCAGCAGTCTAAATTAGGAAAAGTGATCAGTGTAGATTATGTTAACAGGTCTTCTCTGAGCCTCAGAGGTCATGGAATTTCAGTTTACAATTGGACAAGTTCCAACAGAACCAGCACTCAGAGTTAATGTGACCCTGCTGGGTTACAAAATTATTTTAAAAGAGAAAAAAACTCCCCACCAACCCACTGAAATGTAATTGCTTCAACAGTGATACACTCCTACGGTGAAAGATATCTTCTGGATAAACTCTGTGACATCTAATTTATGGGTCATGGTTCTCATAGCCCTGTCTCATGAATGCTTTCCAACAGCAGAACTTTTCTCATCAGAGCACTTCATCCTGTGGAGGCATTTGCAGCTTTGTGCCCATCAGGTTGAACCTGGATCAAATATGAAAACGTTACTGGAAAATTTAATTCCCATCCTTGGCTCTACAGACAACAAAGTAATTAACATAGGGTGGTTTTAGTAGTCCTTCCAGCTTCAAGTTGTTATTTATATTCAAGTTTCAACTTTTTTTAGGAAGTACCTATGATCCCATCATGATCTTAAGCGGATACATACAGAAGCAACAAAACTTGTGTCGGTAGACTTGGGCTTGTTTGATAATTTGTTAGATTTCCCAGGGTCACTATGTATTGAAAATCCACTGTAGCATATGGAAAGCCACAGTTTGTTAGGGATTTGTTTGGTTTGGGTTTGGGGGTTTTATTTTTTTTTTGAAAGAGGCATGGTTGCATTGTGCAGTGGAGGCCAGCGTGGGCTGCCATAGATTGTTGAGTTTTCTATTTGGATTGGGATTTTGCTTTCAAATCTCATCTAATCATCATCACCCATCTCCTGGGATAAACTTGGGGCACCCTAACTAGATTTATTTCAAGTGAGTTTCAACTGGCACATCCACCCCATCTATTTCAGTGGATGCACTAAGGAGGCCCAGCACAGCTCCAAGTTAACCCCTGCCTGAAATGTAGGAGCTGTGAACACCATTGGGTTTGTGTCTTCACAGGTTGACACTTGCTGGGCCTTGCTGCTAGGTAATGTGGGCTGATGTCTGAGATACCTTGGGAGCTGGAAGCTGGGCTGGGGAAGAGGTACCTGTGTAGCTAAGCTGCCCTTCTTAGTCAGAGTTTCTCACTCTGGTTGCATTAGCCACCTGTAAGGCTTTCCAGGGTCAGTCACCTCTCTGTGAGCATCTGACTTGTGACATGGCTTTCCTGACTATGACTGTGTAGAACTGGTAAACTTCTAAATGTTTAATGTAGATTTATCACCAGCTTGAAAGACAGTCAATGTCCAGTTCAGATTTAAATACAGTAGTGGTTTGGGACAAAATTCTTCTATGATATTCTCAGAAGTTCTCTTGAGTTCTTCTTTAGAAAATGAGACATCTGAGCAATAGAGATGTTGATAAATAAAAAGCGACCTACCAGACAATTTTATGTAAGACACTCAATGCAGATTTGTGGAAGGCAAAAGTACCTGTATTCTCATGCTCAGTGACTGGCTGGTTTAAATTACTAAACTCTGTGAGCCTTTATGTCGTGTTTCACACAGCTCTGAGATTCATTTTGCAGCATTTTTATTAAAGATTGACAGCCCAGGATATTTTCCCAACTTCACCATACTAATACGAGTTAAACCCAAACACAACTGTCATAGTCCTTTTAGAAAAGTGAAGAATTTAGTGTAAAAAACTCGTGTGACCTGATGACAACAGTATGGATCTGTCTCTGGATTCTGACTGAAGGACAAAAAGAGGGCCTAAGAGAACACAAGAGCAAGCTCTCATGGGCTTTTTCAGGTTAGTGCAGCTTAATAAATAACTTTTTCTTTTATTAATATATTAAATTAAAGCTCAGTTCCCAGGCTGTCGATATCTCCCTATTACTAATCCCAGCCAAACTTTGGAGTCACTACCAAACCATTATGAATATGGAAAGGGATGATGGAAGTAGCAGGGCTCTAACTGGTATTGGAACCACCTTCTCATCACTTGAAGGCTCCAGCCCTAGCCACTTGGCCTTTTTGCTTACCTGCTGCTGAATTCTGTTTGTATGCTCTGAATATCTCTTAGTGCAAGTTCTGAATGGTAAAAGAGGCAAAAGAATTGGATGTAAATGACTACAGGGGTTTTGGTGCTGCACTGTTCTGTATGGTCCAATATCATACATAATCTCATTTGGAAATCTAGGGATGTGAAACAGTCAGTGCAGAAGCTTCAGTGTTAATCTTTTCAGTGTTTCAGTATTAATTTATAATAACGGTTGGAAATATAATAATTTAGTTAGGTCTCTCCAGTAAGTTACCTTGGACTTCTGCCAACTAAATGCATGTAGTTCATTCACCAGGTGTCCTCAGTCCTGCCTTCAGTTTTGACTTTTTTGCTCCCTATGGCTGTTCAGAGAATTTTTGCTTTGTTCAAGCTGATTATTTTGGTAGGGTAGAAAAATTAATCTTAGACTGCAAAGACAAACATTCTGCTTGCAGGAGCATTACAAATGCTGAAAAATTACTTTTCAAGGCAAATGATGAATTATGAATTAATGGAAGAAAATGTTGCAAGATGAGAAAAATCACAAAGCCATCAGTCCAAGATAACTAGCTGTCTCTGTTTTAGTCAATAAGCAGGTGACATGTTCTCTGATATCTTCTCACTGCCCTCCCAGGGGAAGAGAAACAGGGGAACAAGGGAGAGACACTAGGGTTGGGAAAAAACCTGGAATTAGTATAGCTTATGTAGTATAGTATAAGATACTAGAACAGTAATCATAATGATGATGGTGAATTAGTGAATTGCAAATATATACAAAAATGTAAATATGGAACCCACACTCCTCAGTTGGTAAACATTTCTCAACCAGGAAAGTCCCAAACTGAACTTGGTAGCAGCTGGGGGTGCTTGAGCCCAGGGTCCCAGTGATGGTCAACAAAAGCCCAGCCACACTGGTCCTACTCAGGAAGGCAGGAGAAGGCAACCTGTCCCCATCAGTGGTGTTCTCCACTGGTGAGAAAATAGATTACATAGAACACCAGCAGAGAGAGAGACAACAAACAGACAAAGCCCAAACAAGCCAGAGATGCCAAGAGGGCTCTAAGGAGCCATTTGATGCTGAGCACCATGGGCAGGAACACTGATTTGGGTCACCTGACACATCTGATAAGCACAGCTGCTCTCCTCTGTTGTAAATGCCCCATCAAGAGGTATGAGAAGGTGTCCCAGGTCAGTAGAGCCATAGGCAATTTTTATCCTCGTCCTCTCCATCCAGGACATCAAGAAAATATTATTCTTTTTGCTATTTTGCTGTGTTTGTTTGTAGCTTTAAAAATTATGGATTATTATTTTACATTTTTTCTGCCTTGGCTTGCTCCTGTGTTATAGAAGAATGCATCTTGTGTGGTTTAGCACATCCAATATGAGTATGCTGGAGTTTTGTGTGAAAGCAAAAACAAACGAATCACACATTAGTCAGTATGAGCTGACTGATGCAAGAATAGGTTAAAAACCTTCCAAACCTCCTCTATGGTACTACACTACATGTATTTATTGGCTTACAAAGCCTGAGCTATTGGTTACTGCCAGAGGCATTACTTCATCCAGTAATCTTTTGTCTTGACTCCTCTTTCTTTGAGAACAGTAGAATGGCAGGACTGCTTTCTGTCTCTGAGATTTTCATGTTCCTTGAGAGAATGACTCATTGATAAATGTGCATTTTATTCATGTTAAGTAAACTCATAATTTAAAAATCAGTCTTTTCGTCACCTGTGCAAATATACAAAGAAAACACCACTTGACAGATTTAATTTAGAGTGAAATTTCAAATAATCTGATGTCTGAAACTTCATTCTCTCAGAGAAGAAAATAATTTTCAGTTCATGGACCCTAGCAAGCTCTGTAATTGTTTACTTCTCCTCATCTCCTTTTATTCCCTTGATTAGATATCAATTTATAGGAATTTCAACAAAAAGACTACCCAAGGGAAATCAGTCTGTAAAGTCCATTTGAACACTGTAGAGTTCAAACACCGTCTCTACTGAGCAAACAAGAAAAGGAGTAATGAATATTAAACAACTTTGTCCTCATTACAACATAACACCTGAGAGCACGTAGCTATAATCCATGAAGAACTGGCTTTGTAGATCACTTGTTTCCTCTAATATGAAAGGGTCAGGTCCTCCAGTACATGTGAATTATCATTTCTATATATTGACTTTTCTAGATTTACTTTCATGTAAACTAAATATTATAATTTTTCTTTCATAGATAATGGCCATCATTCCAAACAAAAGATCCTCCTCAGTCTGTGTTTTGAAAAGAAAATTTACTGTTATCACACAGTTCAGATCCAGATTTTAACTATAGTCTCCCAGTAGTTGTAGTTTATAAGAAGATATTGTCAAGAATGGAATTAACCCAAATTATTTCAATTATCTATTATTTCACCCAGTTGCATGTTCAGGATCCTCTAAATAATAGCCAAGAACTTGCTGAACTTGCACACAGGTATAAAATGTAGTGACTTCTTTGCAAAAAGAATATTCATATTGCACATCTTCTTGCCAACTCATGTGGATACTTAAAGCTTATAAGGTTTGTGGTTTTTTTAAATTTCAAAGCAGTTATACAAATTCAAGGACAAAACAGTTGCTGGAAGAGCATTAACCATGGCATGTGAACTCCAATTTTAGCTAACATTAATTGAAGGTTGGGCAAATCTGCCAGCAGAGTATTTACTTTATAATTATCCCATGTCCTGGGCTTTGTCTGGATCTCATTTCCAAATGATAGAGTAATTTTTGAAGTTAGGCAAGGGGCAACCCAGTTCATACAAAAAAAATCCATGTGGAAAATCTGTTTCCATATGCTGTCATGAATTATCCAAATACAAGACACTTGGATATGGTTCCTGAGTACCTTGTGAATTAGTGAAATTATAAGATCACATTTTCACTTTGAAGGAAAAGAAAAATCATCTCAGTTTCAGTTGATAAATTTAATGTAAATATTAAGTAACCCTTGTGATGCTTTCATTTTTTTTTTAAAACAAAAACCTCAAATATTCTGCTATTCATTCTCAACCTTCACAAACATATGTGGGATTTCAAATCTTTTAAAAAGTGTGTTTTCATGTTGTATCAGACATCCAGGTGTTACTTGTGACTGCTTCTAGGAACGTAGAGTTCAGCAGTGAAAGGTGAGCAAAGCTCATGAGTGTAGTGCTGGCATTTCTAAACAATATTGCTGATAAATTAGTTAAGAGCTGCATAAAGACATGAAACATCAACATTAATGTTTGATAGCACAGCATACGACTTCAGAGTTGCATTTGATTCATTGTAAGCAGGAAGCAGATCATTTACAGAATATAGCTTCTCTGGCACTGTTTGGGTTTTTTTCTGGATTATGAATTTTCAGTAGTCTCACGTAAAATTACGCTATTATTTTTTCCTTCATATTTATGGCCTCTGAGATTTTTGGTGATTGGCACTACATTTAAGTGCTCGATGGCAATTATTCGTCAGAGTTGTTTGAAAAGCATGCCCTGCTTGATAGTATTCTCTAAGTGCTAAAGACTACATAAGAAAACATTTTTCTAAGACTCAGAGTTAGCTGTATTTTGTAAGTCAGTGGTGTACAAATACAGAGGGAAAAAGAAAACTAGAAAAAACAAAACAAAGTTCCCTAGGCTTTTGTAGTTTGATGCATAAACTCATCTATAGTGAAACTGAGGGCAGGTGTACAGTTCAGTTGTTAGCATATGGCCAGCTAGACCCTTTGACTTTATTGTGAACAATAAATAATCATGTTCATGAGTTGATTTAAAACAGATGTGTTTGTAGCATAAAGTGTCCTTGACTTGGAAAATACAGCCATAAAAATCTAAAATGCCTGTTTCCAAGACTGCAGTGAAATGGTTTATATCGGTAACTGTTGCAAGCAGGCTGTTTTTGACATAAATTCATTGAAATGTTTTGGAGAGTTTGCAATCAGAAGGCAGTTTTGCATTTTTTCAGGCTTCATTAAACATCATCTTCAGCTGGGAAACATAAATATTTTCCAGATTGATAGTTCTACTCTATTTGCAACATAGGCTCTCTTTGTTTGGTGTTAAGTCCTTGCAATTTTGAATAGGAAACTTACCTTAGCACTGGAAAATATCTTTTAAGGAAAAAAGAAGAAAATAAACTGAATGTTATTAGAGTGGTTAGTAGAGATACTACTATTATTTTGACACATTAAATCATGATGGATACTTTGACTGTGATGTCTTGGTTTTTATCTGGGGGTGGCTATTTTGTCTTGGTTTGTTTTCTTGTGTGTTTTTAAGTCCTCATCTTTCTGTTTCCTTGCATCTTCAGCAAGTGTTTGCCTGTGCAAAACTTAATTAATCAGTGAGATGTTTGCACTCATCTGTTACACATCTCCATGTACAGAAGATAGAAGAAAGTAGCATGAGCACCACTTTTCCAGTCTATTAGTGCTCCAAAGAGATACAAAGCCACAAGAAATTTTAGATGGATTTTAAACATGTAGGTCATATAAGGGTCCTAGCTGGGCAATTCTAGACATCTGGTCAGTTAAGTACTTAAAAGATATCCTTTGCTGTCATCTTTGTCACACTCTTCACATTGTAACTCTTTTTTTCTTGCTTTTCTTTCTCTTTCCTTCCTTGCTGCCGTGTCATTTTTACATAGCTGTTTTTTTCTAGTTGGAGTGGAGTTGTACGGATACCTCAGGTTTTTTGCAGCCTTGTTTCATCTTTTGAGAACTCCATTGCTTACACAGGGACTGGATCTTGCATTTTGTATTAAACCCTTCCCTATGCCCAAGCCTTGCATGTAGCTGGGGAATGCAAGCATACAGGTAGGCAGCTAACGATCACATCAGGTGCTACATCTTGTCCTTGTCTCCTTCATATAACAAAAATACCTTTTGTTGCACCAGAATTTAAGCTGGCAGTTCTCTGATAAAATCTCCAATGAGATCTTTTTGCTGTATGGTAATCTCCAACCAGCTGCGTTTCCAGAGCCTGAGGAAATGAGTTATTTCCAGGCTGAGATTTCTAAAGAATATGCTTTATACTAAATTACTATGATACAATTTCTAGTCGTGGTACGTTTTGAAATAGCCATGTGATAGCTCTGGGGTCTGGCTGTGTCTCAGTGTGGAAGCAAGACTTCAGTCCTCCTTCTTAGAGCTAGGTGATAAATCTTGCTGCTTGCTGATAAAAATTCAAATCTCTGTTTTAGTGAGAAATGAAGCACTTCGGATCTAATTCATAGTTTCCTGCCTGAGTACTCCATGAGTTTATTTTAAATGAGTTTATTTTAAATAAAATAGCCATAATAATTGATAATCAGATCTGGATAAATACCTTTCTAGCATAAGCTGGAAAACATGATTTATTCTGGAAGTCACACATTGAATTCATGTGGGTAATGTAGACAAGATGGGGGGGTTGCCTCCAGTTCCAGATCTGTTTTGCTCACCTGACACTGACAGTTCATGTGGCCCAGTGTAGGTCAGACCAAACTGTTATGTTAGTAATGGAGCATATAAAGTTAATATAAAAATGCAATATAAAACAGAAGGGCCTAGAAACTTATTTTGTGTGGCCACTGAATTGGTGTCCCAGGTGTAACGTGGCCAGTGTATTAAAATCTGCTTGCAATAGTATTAAGTAGAGATGATATGCAGGCTGCTTGTTCTCTAGGGAAACCGAGGTGAAAAACCTGAGCTTATTTTCTGTGCTCTTCTAAAATGAAATCTTAGGTATCCTTAACTTCTGGGGCTAAAAAAGCATTTGTGGCTCGTTGTGGGTATTGAAAACACTAGATGACAATATGTAGAGGCATACTCTGAAAGCTGAAATTGTTACTGAGAGAAAATTCAGCAGCTTTTACTGCCACCACTGAAAGATAAATGGCAACAGAAAATAATTTTGTCTTGCTTTTGACATCTTAGTAATAACAAGGTTTTTAATGCCTTAATAACGCAAAATCAGCCAAACAATATCAGTACTTATTTCGTCTTATTTAGCCAGTGCTTAGCTAGTGGGGATGAAGAAAAGAATGATGCAAGAATTTATAAGGCAAATATTGTTCTTCCTGCAACTGCAGTGTATCTAGTCCCCATAATGCCTGATTTATTTGTCTACAGATCATACCATATTTCAGGATGAAGAACATATTACAAGGGCTCTGTCCTTTTGGAAAATTAACAGTTTCCATGATTTGTTGTACCCTGATTTGACTATCTAAATGCCTCTATTCTAGTAAGTGAATTTGGTACTTTTGAAAAATGTTTTTAGTGTTGAATTGTCATGCAGTATTTTTGATGGGAAGAATGAAAGCAAAGAATTTTCTTTTAGTAAAAGGTGGAATCCTTGGGGTTTTTTTGCTCTTAACTGCTGACAACCTCCTCTGCCTGGCAAATGAAATGATCTACACATGCAGTGCATAATTTTTCAGGAGTTTTTCATATCTTCGAAAGAGGCATTGGAAAAGAAATACTGATCTTGGTCATAAGTTTTACTGATCATGACTAGGCTGATACCCTCTTTCCTAGGTTGTTTGGTTTGGTTTTTTTTTTTAAAGCTGATTATAATGGGTTAATCATTGTTGAATACACAAATATGTGTAATGATTAATGCAGCTCAGAGACTTTCAAATACAACAAAAAATATCACTGGTTATCACTAATTTTGGAGAGTAGAGGGAAGAGCTAAAGCTTTGTGACTGTCCATATTAATTGATTTCTTCATTTTCAGAAATCTGTATTTATCAAAAGATAATTTTACAAGATGGAATAATGAGTATATAACCACAACTTGCTTAATGAAGTCTTGCTTTTGCAACCATCTTAATTAGTCTATTTACCTATTTACATTTTGTGACAAAATGTATATGATATGATCCTTCATATCATTTAGTCCAATTAAAACTGGAAACTTGTAATAGCTGACTATACCCAATGTTAACCAGAAGTGTTCAAACATGTAAGTATTTTGGAATCTGTTTCTTTGTGCAATTTGTAGTACTACTGAGCAGCAGGAACTTCTAAATCTAATGCAGGTTTCATTTAAAGTAGCAGCTTTGACTTGATTCACCTTCATCCAGCTGTTCAAAAAAGTTTTAGAAGGGCAGTGATTTGGAGGGTTTAGTCTGCTAGGGTATTTTTCCATTTCTGTAATTTTCTTTTGTTTCATCTGCATCTTTCTGTTGTGCTTCTGTTAATCTCAAGGAAAAAGCAAAACTCAAAACCTTACTCATATTTCAACAGGGCTTCAAAGGGAGAAAGCCTCAGAAATTAACATCAGGAAGATTTAAAATCTGGGCCCAAGGAGACCTGAAAGTTGCAAAGAAAAAATAACCAGGCCTTATTTTTGGGTTTTGAAAAAATAAAGCTTGTAGTACTTTACAAGAGAGATTACATTGTGCTTAAGTGTCTGAATATAGCTGGTTATAAAGAGAATGTTTAATTATTATACTGTTGTGGGCTGGATTCATTAAATGGATTAGCTTGTGTTTGGGCATATGTGTTTATGGAGCTGTCTGTGTGATATGTGTATATAAATCTATTCCCACACAGAAGACTTTGTTTCAGATTCCTAGACAACATAGCCCACTAACATAACCTGTAAGGAGAAAAAATAAAACCACCAACAACCAAAACAAAACTGTTTTTTCCTGTATTCCTCAATGCTGTATTCATTGTCTTGTCTTTTTGTTCTTCATCAGTCTCTCCATGCCCTTATTCAGAAATTTTGAAACTCTCTTCCTTCCAGATGATAGGGAAGGAACTCAGACTTTGACCCAGTTTTCTGAATATATGTTTATTATTTCTTCTGATAGCTGAAGCTGTTATCAATGCTGTGATATGTTCTCCCACGTTATTTTTCATAGTTTGTTAACTTATGGACCATGTAACTTGCATTCTTTCATGTGAGGCAGGACTGGAGATGGGCTTTGTGAAAGAAAACCATCTTCAAAGGATCATAGGGTGGCTTGGATTGCAAGGGACCTCTAAAGGTTATTTAGTCCAACCCCCCTTGCTGTAAGCAGGGACATCCTCAGCTAGGTCAGGTTGCTCAGAGCCTTGTCAAGCATCACTTTGAATATCTCCAAGGATGGGGCCTCAAATACTTCCCTGGGCAACCTCTTCCATTGTTCCACTATCTTTATGGTAAAGAACATGTTCCTAACATCCAAACTAAATCTAGTCTTCTCTAATTTAAAACCATTGCCCCTCATCCTGTTGCTACAGGTTGTCTTTGTAAACAGTATCTCTCCAGCACTAGAAGGTCACTGTTAGGTTTCCCTGGAGCCTTATCCAGGCTGCACAACCCCAGCTCCCTCAGTCTGTCTTCAAAGGAGAGATATTCCAGCCCCCTGATCATTTCCATGGCCATGCTCTGGATCTCCATCAGGTCTATGCCCTTCCTGTGTTGAGGCTCCAGAGCTGGATGAATTACTCCAACCAGGAGAGGTGTTACCAGGGCAAAGTGCCAGAATCACCTCTCTCCATCTGCTGGCCACACTCCTTTTATGCAGCTTAGGATGCAATTGACCTTCTGGGCACTCTTGGCTCATGCCAGCTTCTTGGCCACCTGTACCCCTGAGTCCTTTTCTGCAGGGCTGCTTTGTGTCACCTTGTCAGCCTGTATTGATCGTGAGGATTGTTCTGATTCACAATCCTGAGTTGTGGTGTTCTGGAAAATTCAACGTCTCATGTTCATCATCTTTTGTTCTCAGTTTGCCTGTATTTCCATCAAGTTCCACTCGACTTTTAATACTGTCAGAGAGTATTTAATCATTATTTGTGAAAATGGGGACATATGGAAGGATAATTTACCATCAGTCAGTGAACTGTGGGACAGCTGAGCTTAATGGGTCACACCAGTGCTGTACCAATATAAGGACTGTGGTCAGATCCTAATGTAGTGATGCCTTAAGAGTCATTCAGGCCAAATATGACTCCCCTTTGAGGGTTCTCCCTTCCTATTCTTCCAGTTTTACTTTTCTTGGCAAAATGTACCCTCCTAATCCACAGTTTGTATTATCATAAACTCATCTCTGCCCGTAGAACACAGCCATAGCCATCTATTGAAAGATTGCTCCATAGTGACTTATCTAATACAATGTTTTTTCTGGAAATGTCACATATAAATAAAAGCCAAAGATCATTCAGAATCTTTGCCAGACCTCTCCATCATGCTACACTTACTGTCACAAGACATTTAGTTTCATAAGAGAGCAGCTGTGCCAAGTATTCCTAATAATAAACGAGTACCAGTCCAAAACTTCTTTGGCTTTGACTGCAAAACCTGCAGTTTGGGCCAGGATCACAAAAAGCTTGCAAATGTGCAGCAGAAGCCAGCAGCCACTATTTCTCCCATGCTGTCTGTGAAATGGATGGGCTTTCTCTCAAGTTACCAGTGCCCTAGGTCATGTTGCTCTCCTTTCATTTGCCTGAGGATCCCACAGGGTGATTCCCTCTGCTATTGGAAGTAAGCATAAAGACCTTCTGCTATGGGCACAGACTTCTTTCCTAAAACAGTGGAAGGCTGGGAGGTTGCTAGATATAGGATTCAACGTTTTCTCTAATGAATGGAACAGTTTATTTTAAGGTTATTGGATTTTGTGAATTATGGAACATGTCAACTGTGGCATCTTGATTTATTCTTTTTATTCAAACCATGATGAGGAAATTTGTTATATTGGTCAAATCTAGTCAGTTTGCTTATCTTTTCTGTGACATGTGGTATCTGGGCTGGGGTAGGTAGATGGGTCACTTTTGGGTCCTTTTTCTTACTTTCCTGTTTATGCACATACTACGTGTTAAGATGGCAGATGAATAATGAGTCCTTTAGTCTAAGGGTGTATTTGCCTACCTAATATCTCTTGCTTTTTCCAGGTCTCAGATTCCTTTCTCCCCTTGATTAGTAACCATGGTGCTTGTAATGTGTAGCAATTATAGTTTGGAACATACCAGCATAGAGTAATTTATGCAAAAGTAATTACTTAAATGACTCTTCATTATATTGCAATCAAATTCTAGATGCTCTGGTATAGATGTTACATATCCGATCTCAGCATGCTACTTAAAGTCTTGGAGTCCAATTCTGTGATGATGTAAATCAGTCCGTCTCATCTACACAGCTCCAGTGCTTCGAGAAGGGCTATGCGGGCTTGAGCAAATTGATTTACAGCTCTAAAAGAACAGAAATTGAACTTAAAAACTAACACAGAAAGGTAGATTTGAGCGAGGCTAAAGTATTCTGAGAACAAGTCTCAATAGTCTAACAATGCTAGTGATCCTATTTGTGCTCTGAAAGTCTTCTGAAATAATATTCTGCATTGTTGCTTTAGCCAATGAGCTACCCACAAAGTGGTGAGTGATGCTAATGTCATGTTAAGCTGTAGCTGGGTTTTGTTGTTGGGGTGGAAATGGGGCAGGATTGCTGTCTTGCTGAAGACCTTAGCAGTGAGGTAGTTTCAATTTGTCTTCTGATCCTATTTAAGCCTTTGACTGTTCTCTCAGCAAGTTTAGGCAAGTCTGACTAGCTCATTTGGAGGACTTCAATGAGAGATGTGTAACTAAGGCTTCAAAATGTCCTTAATGAAATTAGCCTGTCTAGTTCATGTTGCAGGGTAGGGATGAGCATTTGTCGTGATCGTTACTTTAATTCAAAGTATTATAATTGACTGAGTAATGTGGCAACTCAAACTCATTTCCTCTGTAATTCAGAGCAAAATCTAAACCCACCAGTATCCCTGATGATGCACTGAAAGGTTATTATCAGCCACGAAGTCTCTGTGCAAGCACTATTTCTGCATTTTCAGCTACAAAGCTGTGCTTGCTGTGGTTTGAGTGAGTGCAAGGAAAATCTTTTTTTTGCTATTGCCATTTTTCATTATATTCAGAGATTTGCATAGAAAATATTTAGTTCCATCAAGTCTTATGAAAGTAATTCCAGGAAAGTCTAAAAATCTCAGCTATGGTACTTAATGTGGTCAGCAGGAAATGCCAGTGAGAATCCATCCATCTTTCTGGTTCAACTGCTTTGTCATTAGATGAACAGCATGGCATCTGTTTCACAAAAGTATTTCTTCCAGCAAGAGACTGTTTCCTGCTTTGTATGAAACAGTTCAATGCTAAATGTATCTATTTCCCTGCAATTCCACCTCCCACCCACCTTTCTATTAATTATGAGACAATGGCAAATTGATCCCCATTTCTGTGGGAAGAGGTGCTGACATGCAGGAAACATTTTAATGTATACCTGTAGCTAAGTTTGTTTATATTGAAACAGCATTAGCCCTCCACTATCATGATGTTTATGTGTCAAATATCTTGTTTAGATACAGAACAGCATTGTACAGTTTCCCAATATTTTCTCTGAGAGGAATCTGCTCTAGTATCAAAGGATTTTTTTCATCAATAAGCTTTTGTACTTTGAAGACACTTTAATTGCCAGAAAGTGACCTAGTGACCTTCTGTCCATCACAACAAGGACCTGTACTCAGAACATGTGCTCTGAAAGATGTTGTATACAAATAGTATTATACAGTGGCCTGTATCTCCAACAAAACTTTGGCAATAGCTTTAATGCTTGCTAGGGAGACAGTGGAGCTGCACCAGCACAGTGCTACAGTTGGGATAATAACCCCAGACTTACATATTTCATTGCAGAATTATACCTTTATATGAAGAAAACTCACGTGCTATTATTTTGCTATAATAAGTAGCTCCGACTACCTAGTCTGCATGGATTTATTGAGGTTTTACATAAATCTGGATACAGAGATCTCAAAAGGTAGATTACTCCAAACTGGTGAATGTAGTGGCTAGCTTGAATGATAAAAATCAAACATGCCAGTTCTTCAAGAAGAAAAGAAGGGCTATGCATCATGTAGAAAACATTTGAAAGGTGTTTTCCTTTTTTTTACAATACATAATTACCCAACTTCAGAATTTTTATCTAAAGGATCAGCTGTTTGTTGCTAGCTCTGGGCACATTTAGCTCACTTTTCAACATCTGGAAAGACCTTGCATGTTTGAAGTAAAGATGTCTGTCTGTCCATCAGATTTAGCAGTCTGGCTTTATCTAGCTAGTAAATGCACATGTGATTATCCCATGTGGGACTATGTAGTCATTTTTCTAGCCTGACATGGGAGCTGGACCACTGGAAGAACACTGATTTTAGTAGTCTGCAGCCTGAAGTACCTGAAGTGATGGATGCAATGAAGGCCACACCTTTGCTGTTGGGACATTTGTTCTACCTATGTGAAAGTTATTAAGGGGTTGTCTTACTGGCTGAAATCTTATCTTCATATTGTACATTGATCAAGTTAGAATGCCATACACTTAAAAGTGTACAATAGCAGCTCTACAGCAGATGTAGGCTCCCATCCAAATATAGTTTGAAGTGATAATTCAGGAAAGCAGACTACAGTGGCACAGTTCTTGCTCACAGCCTTTTCTTTCTTAAATATTTGTCATCAAGGCCAGAATGTCCCTTGCCCTTTTCTGGATTACCAGTTTTGCTAGTAGGAACAAATTCATTTGAAAAACAAAAACAACTTTAAAAGAGGGAATATTATTTATGTTATTTTGAAACATGAAAATGAACTAGAAATACATAAAACATGAAAATAAATGCTTTGAAATGTGTGCCTGGGGTCAAACTTGTGGGTATTCAAAAAGCATATACTCAGCTTTAATTGGGTCCCAGCTGAGCCCAGTGGTGGAGAGGTGGAATGAGGACAGAAAACAGTGCACTTTTGTCAAAGGTATTAAAAAAATACAGCAACTTCATGGTCTTCATTTTGGATATGGTGTCTCTGCTTTTTTGATGGTCCAATCATTCATCTTGCTGTGATGCTCCAGTCTAGTAAATTGGTCACATTTCTCTAAATTCATTCTGAATTTAACAAAGGAATTTACCTTAGTCCTTATTGTATTCCTGTATGTCTCTTTTCAAATACTGAAAAGAGTGTATGGATTGGTGTTTCCCATCTGCTCTGTCACCAGTAGTCCTGTTTACTTCATGGCCATAATGAAAGTATTTAAGTCCATAACAATAACAATGTTGTATGTTTAGAACCAGTGACTTTTTATTGATGGCAAGATGCACAAATAAAATCCATCCTTAGGAGGAAAATCTGAACTGAAGCTTTTCTTTCAAGGTTTGTCTTTTGTCTTTTTTTTTTTCTTTTTTCACTCCAGTTTAAAATTGTTCTCTTTCTGAACTTTTTTTTTTTTTTTAAATCTTGGCATGGAACAAACCATTTTTTCTTGGGTAAGTATATAATTAGATCTTGTTCTGGAGACTTCAGGAGTTTCATTTATTTTCTTCTGGAAAGTGTCTGTCATTAATTTACTCACGATCACACTTGACTAACAAATAGTGGACATTTCATTAAGTAAAGCTCAAGAGTCTGTGTGGATGATGAAGGAGAGATGAGAAACCAAACCAACCCAATCAAGCCAGTCAGAGGTGCCAGGAGATGGCTTTCTTAGGAGCCATTTTATACGGAGCACCATGATGTGATTGGTCCATGGGAGTCACCTCACCCATCTGCTCCTTGTTTGTTTTGGTTTTTTTTGAGATAGGAGATGCAAAGTACATCTTTCATGTTATTGTAACCCATCAATTTTGTACTAAGGAATGCATGTGTAAGTTACATGGTCTGGGTACCTTCAACACCCTTGAGACAGATCATATTAAATATGTAACTAATTTAAAGTGCATAATTTAATAGTTTCATTTAATTAAGAAAAAAATTATCTGGTTTTGACAACCTGCAAGACAAAGTTCTCCCAAATTATAATTTTTTAGTTTCTTTAAGTCACAACTGGCAAATTGACTAGAGAAATACTTTGCATTGATGTCAGAAACCAATCAAATGCTACCTTTAATTTCACACTGAAACAGATACATTTGATAAACTGACCAACCATGACACTCAGACCAAGACTTACTTGCATCCATTGATTCTGACAGAGTAAGCCCATAGTTCTTTGCTTTGAAAGTTGTTCAGAATTTGCATTTATTTTAATTTCTTATTTTATTAAATAAGTAGTGTCAAAATGCTGAGGTCTTGAAATGGCCTCCCGAGATCAGGTATCGTGTTGTATTCCATGAATATTAAATTAATCTTTAACTGTTAGGATTTTAGTTATTATCACAGTAATGTATCCTTGACCTGGAGGACCCAGAGTTCTTGCATTATATTGCTCCACTGTAGGTGTCTTTTATAATCTTTGTATCCTACAGTTACAGTGCCTGCTTAGCTTTCTACTATTCCACTGTAAAATCTACAGAGGCAGCAAAAATGACAATATTTTAATGTGTTTATCAACGTTGACACTGATAATGAAATTTACCAAATTCTCTGTAGCCCTCAGTTTCACCAGGATTACTTTTTTTCCTATTTTGGCCTCCATGAGAAATGTGTAAAGCTCTTGAGGATTTGAATTTACTCCAGGGATAAAAATTTTTTCTTGAAAATGTGATCTGGCTTATTGAATTTTTGAATGTCTCATTTTGTGGCTGTCCAAAGTATTGCTCTGATTTGCTCCATGGAGCTGTGCTGTCTTCCAAGGTATTAGAAAAAGATCTGATATTTCATGGCTGTTCTGTTCTTAAATAATACCAGACTTAGCAAAAATCCCTCTTTCCAGTAGAAGTCTCAGACCGTAGTATTTTCTATTTTGCTGATAAACAGACTTTCCAAGGCTAGGCCTGTGGCAGGCAGAATGTAGCATGTTAGTAACTTCAGAAAAGCCAAATACTAATTGTCTTGGAATAAGAAATGAGCTATCAAAGGGAGACTTAAAAGGCTGGAGCTCTGGTTTTGAGAAGAAAATAGTGTGGTGAAGATACGACTGAGATGTACAGAATCAGAAAGTGGAACAGGGCTGCATGTGCCAAATCTATGGAAAACCCAAGAGAAGAGGGTTTTGTTGTTGGTTTTGGTGGGTTTTTTGTGTTTTTTTTTAACCATGGTATTGAGCTTCTGGTATTTGTTGCCAGAGGAGAAAATGCAGACAGACAAGAGTGGGAGGTTTGCAGTGGATAAATCAAATCTGTGGGCAGCAAGTTTATGGGTAGACATCTTGGGGAAGGGGGAGAGAAGCCTTTTCCATCCAACATCCCTGGGTCAATGACTGTAATTGCCTGGGAAGGGGAAGTGGGAATGGATAGACTGTAGTACCTGCTCCCAGAAAGCAATGAGAGGGACAGAGTAGATCAGTGTACTCAGTTTTATATGGGCTAGAGAGATCACTGATCAAATGAGCAGGCCCAGTGCAATGTGTCTTACATTCTTAAGAAAATCTTCATTTAAAAAAAATATCCACACAGTGTTGTAGGAGTTCCTGAATTTGACACATGATTTGTTTGGGCTACTTTCCTGTCTCATGGTTTTCTTTTGCCATTATCACTTTTAGCATTTGCTTTCTTCTCATACATACAGTAGGAGGAAAATCTGCAGAGAGCTTCATTCACTTTTTCACTTCCCCTCCTGTGTATGCTTACCCAATTTTAGTCCTATGACATTAAGGCATATGTAATGCATGTAATTCCATTAGAATCCCATGCAGTTCTGAAATACTCCATAATTTTGTGGTAAAATCTGTGTAATTGTTCCAGATAAATTATAAACTTAAGTGCTTCCTGCTGCTGACCCAAGTGCAGAGGGCTGCAACAGGTTGTATCTCTACAGGTCTGTAGCTTTGGAGAAAAACCAAACCACACCCATTTAATGATGCTTTCCTTTATTATTGCTGTTAATGATTTCCAATATGAAATGTAGTCTTTGGTTACAAATGCAAATGGACCTTAGCTATGGTTCTCTTGTGATGTGATTATGGAAAGAAAACTAACAAAAGCTACTTTACTTCTACACTCAATGTCAGTAATCAAATCCCAGGAACACAGTGCAATTAGTGGGCTTTGGTTAACTAAGTCTCTGCACAGTTTTCCTTCAACTCTGCAGGAAAGTTCAAAAGAACTAAATGCACAGCTTTGGTAGATAGAAAATATGATAAAAAATTTGGATTCTTTATAGGTGCTTAGAGATTTAGGGGAAGGTGACTGAAGAAGCATTATGCAGTTTAGTTTTCATTGACCAGTGCTTGCGGAGCATTGATTTTGTGTCATGCGTATATCCAAAATCATTACTGGTGAGGGGAGAAGAAGTTTAGGATGAAAGGATCATGAAGTACCCTGCTACCAGAAGAAATGTGACACAGTAACAAATGAGGTAAAATCAACATCTACACCTGTTGGTAATGCTGAGATCAAGAGGAATTGCGTATACGAGAGCATAACAAAAAAGAAGCAAATAGCTTAAAAGCTAAATTAAAGGGAGATTTCTTGTATCTTTAAGAAACACAATGTAGTTAGTGAAATATGTGATCTTAGAAATTATGTAGTGGATAAATGGCCAGCTTACAGCTTTACATTGGATAGCCAAGGCTGCTTTGTTTGTATATACCCTGGCAATGCCTTTAGTCCTATTTCTGTACATTTGACAAGAAGGCATAGAGAGAGGAGCTGTTTCACAGAATTGTTGATTTAAGCACTTGCTATCTGAAGTTTTCTGATTCAGAACTAATGTAAGTTAAAGGCAGGTTTTATACTATGTGCTTTATATAGTAATTTATATAGTATAGTATAAAGTGCTATAGTATTTTATAGTATTTATGTGGCTGTGGGAGAATACTGTGTATGTGTTCCCAGGGTGATAGCATAGACTGCTGTTCTTGTAGACTAGTATGACAAACTTCTTCCTTCAAAGATTATACAAGGCTGGGGTACATTTTATGTCCTGTAGACACACCCAAAGATTTTGCAGGAAGCTGAGTATGGTATTGGTATTCCTCTGTCCACTCCATCCAGTCTACTTAAGCATGGTGATAATCTGTGTAAGAAACTATCAGGCTCACAGTAGGGAAAACTACAAAAGCCACTAAATGTGTGGGTTTTTTCCATGTGGGATATTGTGTAAGAAGCAGGACCCCAGATTTCTGCCTGTAAGATCTAATGCTGTCAGCTCAGAAGTGACATGGTCTCACCTCACCATTGCTTTATGTTTTTTGTGTCTGATTGCCAAACCCCCATCAAGAATAGAATAAATTCAAAATAAAGATTGTGCACTGTCAGTCTAACATAGTGATTGATGTGAGTACAACTTAAGTAGTTTTTCTGGGGATAAGCAGTGTTGGCTTGGTGTAGGAATTTTGTGCAGCACCCTAATCCAGTTCATCCCTTAGTCTCTCTTGAGAGATTAAAATATCCCATTACCTTTACATGCTCCTTTTCATTAGGATTAGAGTCACATTCCTCCAATGGGAAAGGATGGTGCCATGGCATTCATGCTGACATGAACAACAACACAATATTCAAATAAAACAAGGAGCAAATAGTCAGTGCTCTGTAAATGAGCTCCATACAGTTTCTATAAAGTTTCTTACTAAGCAAGTAAAATCCTACTAAAAATGCATTTAGGGGAAATTAAAATACCATCTAATCCAGAGCCCACTAAAATTAATAGATAGGTTTGTGCTTACTGCAGTTCTATGTGGTAATGAATACACTGAGAAACTGATATGCTTAACAAATGTTTTACTAAAGAGATGAATAATATGCGTTTGCTTTAAATTAGTCACTCTGACCCTAGACTGTGTGATAGTCACAAAACTGTGCATTAAAAATATTGGTAGATTATAAAGGTGGATTTTACTGAGAGCCTTCTGGAGAGTTTTTTTTTAATTCATATATATTTCTTTAGAGATCAGCTCTTGTACACCTTCCCTGACAGCTTTGACAATAGTTAGAATTTATTAAGGGCATAATTGCTCATGAATGGTAAGAAATTTCACTTGTAATTCTAGCTATGCTTTGTACATCAGCCTGAATATTTTAACTGTTATGTAGAGTTTAATAGGGAATTAAATCCTTCTTGTCAGATTCCAGAGAATTGTAGAAAGAAGCTGTAGAATATTTATCACAATTTAATCATTCAGTTATGGTGTCAGTAAAACCTTTTTTGTGCCTATCCTCATAACCCTACTGTTATTTTATAGGACTATCTAATCTTGTATTCATAAGCTAAATTTAAGTAAATGTTTGTTACTATATTGCAGAAGGGAATACTATAAAAAAGTTATATCAAGCTGTACAAATAGCAGCTTTTCAAATCCTTTAAATGTGAGATTTGTTTTTTGTTTCTTTTAATGAGTAAATGCTAGTAAATTTTGCCTAACTTTCTGAGCAGCATCAATAATTTTTAGAAGAAACTGTGTTTACCTCATAAGTGAATGACCCTGGAGAAGAGCGTATGACAAAAAGATTGTGCCACCTGCAAAGCCAAACTATGAATGATGATGATAATTGAGGCTTTCATTTGTGTCCTTTTGTCCATAATCAGTTAAAATAATCCAGTACTGCTTTCTACTTGCATAATGGATTGCTTTAATGGATTAAAGAAGTTTAAAGGGCAATTCAAGCAAGACCTAAAGTAGTAACACACAGGCTACAATAGGAAAAGGGAGAGCAATGCAGACTTTTCTTTCTAAAAAATTATCAGTAGGTAATATGGTCTTCATAGAATACTACATGGCAGCAGAAAAAAGAGGCAAGTCTTGATCTATGCTCATAAATACACATTTATGCCTATAATTAATTTAGAATTATTTTGGCACAAAATGAAGAAATAATAAAATTGTATTTGGAGTAATTTGTGCACTTCCAGTGACCTAATAAGAAGAATGTTGCTGAAATTAGGTTGCAGCAGAGACCTCTAATGTACAGTCTGCAAGATGTGAAAGAGTAGCCAAATTTCATCTGTTAATCTCTAGGGGGACAAGAATATGGGGGGTATTAACAAGGTAAATAAAACCCTGGGAGAGAGTGGACAGGACTGATGCTAATATGCTATCATTAAGGATAAGTAACCACCAAGATTTCTAATAATTTGTGGAGTGAGAAGAAATTCATGAATTGAATCACTTTATACAAAGAGTAAGTGAAAAACAGACCCAGTGTTCTGAGTCAGCATTCAGTAAATTGGTCCAGAAGGGAGCAAAGCAAGATTTTGAAACAAGTTAGTGTATGGACAAGTTTGGTTTTTTTACAGCTGTGTTTGCTACTTACCAAGGTTTCTTAAACCTAGAGCTGATGCCTAGACAACTGACAGGAACAGCAACTTTTCCTTACTCTTACATGGGAACATGGGGCATATAACCATTTATCTAAATACCCCTTTTTTCCTAGCTGAGACAGCACTGATTTTTGCCCTTTCACAAATGGTAATGGAAAGGGAGTGCCTGCATGCCTGAATGGGTTGCAGAGGACATTATTCTGTTTGCTGTTCCCAGCTATGTCTGTTGAAGATTTTTTTCTGTCATTGGGAAAAAAAAAAGTTGGTCAGAACAACCACTCAGCTCTGCCACATCTTCTTAAAGATCACGGTGACATAAACAGCACTCACTCCAAAGAGTACTGAACACTTCCCTGTGCTGTTCCCTGTTAAAAAAACAGATTTATAAAGGCAATGAATTCTCTAGGTGCTGCTAGTAGGTAAAAAAGTGGCTGTTACTAGAGGTGTTGCTTGGTCTAAAGGAGTTGTTCTCTCAAAAGGAGCTGCATTTAGACTGTTTTGCAGGTCCTGTGAGTGCTTCATCTCTAATTTAGTTGCCAAAATGGTGATCAGCATGGTAGGGAACACAGGAAGGGCCTACTTGAATTCCTAGACAGCTACAGAGAGATACTAATGAAATTTTATTAGCTTAAGCATCATTAAACTTCCCTTTGAGATCCCTTTCAGCGTTTATCAATTTTATGTAAGCTGCAGGCTTTTTTTCTGTTTTTTGTCAGGCCTCATTCATTTGTTGTTTTTTTTTCTTTTTTCATTGGAGAGCTGTGTAATTTTTCCCAAAGCAGAGCTATGTGTCTTCTAGCACTAATAAAATTCTTGTCTCTTTTCATTGCAAGTTGCCTCCAAAGCAGAGCCTTCTGGCATACTCTGCAGCACAGGAGAGAAAATAATCAATATGCCTGGATCTGAAAATGAAATGCAACATTTGTTACTGAGCTCTACATGGCCTAAAACAGATGGCTTTGTGATGATGCTTTTAGTGTGCTCATAAGAATTTTTGAGTCGTGTATGATTTTTATTTTGGAAATATAAATTGAATGAATAGCCACTAGCACAATGACTTGACATCTATTATCCCCCTCCACAGATCAAGAACTATAAGTGATGTTCAATTAGAGCAATGCTTAATAGAACTCCTGAAATTAAACAGAACTGTAGTATGTTGAATGCTTGAAGCTTTCCTCCTATTTTATGCTGAAAAATATTTTAGCCTCTCTTTGTCATTGCTTGGATGGCTGCTTGCATATGTTGTTCTGGACTTCTCAGCTTATAGGGTGGCAGATAGTAAATGTATACCCAACAATATGGTTAGTAAATATTATTTCTCCAGTGATGGCAGGCGTGAGACAAAATGGGGGGGGGTTGTGTGTTTATCCTTTCAGTATTCTTCTGATTAATTGTTCTTGCCAGAAAAATATTAGAATTCAGTTTCTATCAGATACAGTGTGGTACTTGAAAAACAGGACGAAAAAGCACCTTTGTACTGCTGCATAACCAAAGAGGTGGTGCTTGACTATGTAAGAGGTATCCCTTATCTGGATTGAGATTTCTTCCATTATTCTAGAGCATTCAGGGAGAGCAGTGTTGTTATGGCAGGCTTCCAGATAATGTCATTTTTAAGGTGGATTAGGGAGATAGCCAGAACACTTTAGTGAGTCAGTGCTACTTAATATTCTAAATTGGTAAGAACTGTATCCATGAAGAACATCTCTCCTACATGCATGCATAACTGCAGTCAAGTCCCAATGTCTCTTATTCAGTCCTAGGGCAGCATTTAGCTGTGATGCTGTCAGCACAGGCAGGTGACCATTTTCTCCTTATTGTGAGGACACAGACAAAGACAACTGACATGAAAGCAGTAACTGATATACATGTGGCCTTAGAAAGTCCAAGCAGATCTGAAGCTCTTTCATTGCCTGCGAGTTGTCTCAAAAAAAAAGTGTCAGAAAAAAGCATTTTCAATCAGTCAAATAGTAAAAACACATTGCATTAATAAATGTCACGGATTCAAACAACACTAGTGTTCGAAATTTTGGTAAACTTTTACAAAAGCAAAGCAACTTTGTTTGCTGTCTCCTTAGGATTAATATAATTGAATTTCATTGAATACAAATGAAACAATTGGTGAAGAAAACTTACTAAACCCAGCAGTCTTCTGGAGATGTAAGACACTTTAGGAAGCCATGGGTTGACTGATCATTTAGTCACTTTCAGGAAGCTGTGAAAGTGCTCTGATTCCATCCATTGCCAAGGGTTTAGTTTCCCCAAGAGAGCAGAGATGCTCTAATTGCAAGCTGTGGGAGATAAAGAATGCTCTAGTATTTGGCCAGAGACCAAAAGTGGTACTGATTTGGGATGGATATTCTTTCTAAAGTCACCCAAAAGTGGCAAAAAAAGTGCTTTGAAATGGTCGAATATCTCATTTTTAAAAATCAGGTAACCTCAAGAGCAGTCATTCATTCAGATCATGTTGGAGGAAAGAGGGGGGGATTTTTATCAGCCTAATCACATTTCAGAATTTAGGGATATATTTTTGAATTTTTCTAATTTTACCTCAGCTCAAGTATAAAATCTTGAATGTGGGCTGGAAGTGCTTACAGGAGGCCTTAGTGGCTTCAGTGGAAATAAAACACAAATGGGCTGGAAAGAATTTGTAGTAAAAGATACAAGTGCGTTATTCCTAGTCTGTACAAATGGCCAACTTTTTTGTGTCCTGAAGTAAGAAGATGCTCTTAGCCTAGTGTGCTACTAACTGAGCAATCTCGGGGACTTACAGTGAAATGGTTTTATTTTCATGGCAGGGTTGTGAAGTAAACACTGAGAAAACAAAGGCATCACATTGAAACACTATGTTTGCTTTAGAAGTTCAGATGCACGGTCAAAGCTTTTATCATAATTGGTTTATTTTGAAATTTAGTTTGCATGCTCAGTGCACTAAAATTTGGTAGGAAGGGATTTTGTTTCAAGTTTTGTTACTGAGCTATTTCCTAATTTTTTTTTTCTTTTTTCCATTTTGCTCCATCTCACTGATGTAGAGATATTGTCTGCTGATAGGAATTCATCTTTTATGCACTCCATAAGTCACTAGCATTAATTTTTGTTACCAGCAAAGAATGCATGTAGTCCTAGAAGTAATATATGTGCCTATGGTAAAAGCATTATCTGTTCAGAACTGTGATTCCTGACTTTATAAATGAATGGACTACGATTGGTTTTCAAACATATTCAAGCCACTGTGAGCCATTATCAGAGATGAATTAGAAAATATTTCAGTGGTTCTGTCATTTACTATAACCTTGCAAGATCATAGCTAGAAAATCACAATAAAACTGAGACTGTTTAATTGAACAAACACAATAAAACAAATAGTAGGTTCCACTGACATCCACTGGAACAATGTTGGAAATGCACATCCTTTCTGAGTCAGTGGAGTCAGCTGAGACTTGTGGATTCACCTGTGTAAGATGATGAGTAACATCTGTAATTCTTCTCACTTTATCAGAAGTGAGTAGAATTACAAATATTTGTCCTCCTCTACCTTTATCAGAAAAAAATAAGCTAAATTTTTCAGAGATTTCAGCAGTACTCTGGATGGGTTAACCTGGCCATACCGTTTTCTCTGATCTGGAGACTTGCACTGACTGCACAAATACAAGATTTAAAGCTTTGCTTTCTTTCAAGAAAACATGAGCCTATATGTAGCATATGTTCATTGTATTTGATCGTAAGATTTAGAGAACCAGAAAATGTATTTCCATTGCTAAAAGAACCGATCTTTGGTTACTTAGTGGAATTCTATAATTATGAATGTTAGATCTCTGCTGATAGAAAATTGTAGTATTACTTTAAAAGAAAGAGCTAAAACTGCAGACACAGAACACCACTGAAGTGTTTTCCAACTTTTAGAATATGAGAGCTGACCTCCTTTATTACCACCTTTGAGGCAAACTCCAAAGGGAAACATCACCTTCTTGTAACTGATGGGGAAAAGTGACTGGCACATCAAATGGCACTACAACTGAATGCTAACCAAGTCATTGATATTTTCAGGCCATCATTTACCTGTCTTTTTGTACCACCCTAACTTTTAGAGCTCACCTGTCCTGCTAGCTAAGAAATAGCATTTCTTGGTAAGCACATTTTCTAACTTTTTTTTCTTTAGTTTTATTCACGTATGTTCTAAGCCAAATCAAGTATCAGTGGAAGTGATTTCTGCTTTTGACTTTGACTGTCATCATTGACCTGGTTTTAGAACAGAGGATGGAGTTTTCACAGTAATACCCAACCTCCCCACTTGTCTTTAAATATGTTATCTAGTCTTTATTAGGCCACACAGTTAAATTCTCTAGGTTCTTCACTTCGAGGAATATTTGTGTGTCTCCAGAAAGGTCTTTTACAATCCTGAAGCATTGTGGTGGCCATTCTTCACTGACATCTCCATCTCATAGAAATCTTAGAAGTTATTGGCAAAGATAAAAAAATTACTGGATTTACAGCTTCTTTGTTTTCCTTGGTTGTCAGACATAATGAAATAGCAAGGTGCACATATGAGAGAATGCCCTTGGCATCCTTGTGGTGTCAGTAATCTTGTGCCACTAAGAGAAAAATATATTTCTTCATTTATCCATCAAGGAATCAATGGGAAACTTCAGTCTTGCTGGTACAGGTCTATCTTGTGTTCTTGCTCTTCGTTCCAGCCCTGGGAATTAGTTTATTGCTGTCATCTCATTAAGGAGCTCATCTCTCAATAGCACATCTTCCAAGAGGTATTAAGTCATTCTGTTAGATCCTATAGAGTTGCTGAAATAAATAAAAAAAAAAATAAAAAATCGAGGCTTGGTGGAATTCCATTTAGAGTATTTTGGTTTTATTTATTTATTTATTCTGTACCTAAAGACTTGATTGCTAGATTATCTGTGTTAGATTATCTGCGCTTTGCAGATCTTCTCCCCCCAATCCAGCACTGGTTTTGTACATTAACAAAACGAAGTATTTTTCTTGGATAATCACACTTTTGAAGACAGTGAGAATAATAACCTCCTCCTAGTTATCATTTTTGACAGAATTGTAGTGGATGGTCTGGAAAACTCTCTGCAGCATTTGTTCCTGTCTTCAACTCATCAAGGCTGATGTCTTCTAAGAGACAAAAAGTTGTCTTCTAAGAGTCTAGTTATGGAATGTTAACAGAATCTTTGGATAAATGAAGATGAAACTATCTTACCTTATCTAAGTCATACTTCAGGCAGAACAAGGATGGCGAAGACTCTGCAACTGAACACCAGCCTTAAGTTTTCCTTTTATTTGTGCTGCTGATGCTGCAGAATGGGGCTAACACTGCTGCCTTCATCCTTTGCTTCCATTGCAGGGGCCATAGAGGTAGAAAAAAAAAAGTTTGTGAGATTACTCTTTCAACAAATTCCGAACTGCCATCCTAGGATGTGAGGGAGTGATAGGACATGGGGGAATGGATCCAAACTAGAGGAGGGGGGATTTAGATTGGAAGTTAAGAAGAAGTTCTTCCCCATGAGGGTGGTGAGACACTGGCACAGGTTGCCCAGAGAGGTGGTGGAAGCCCCATCCCTGGAAGTTTTTTGGCCACGCTGGAGAGGGCTCTGAGCAACCTGCTCTAAGTAGGAGGTGTCCCTGCCCATGGCAGGGGGGGTGGAAATAAATGATCATAAAGGTCCCTTCCAACCCTGGAAATTCTGTGATAATTCTATTCTTATTAGCACAATCTCTGAATTTTTCTGTATCATGACAGACAATTTTTCTGAACAAAACCTGCTCAGTCTTTTATTCTCAACAAATATATTGGAAGAGAATCGAATGCTTATCTTATTAATTATTCATTTAATTAATTGACTCTAAAAAGTTGAAAAGCATTCATTCATAACCACTTGCAATCTATGGGCAGAAGTAACAGTATTATAACTGTAACAAAACAGAGTAGCTTGGTGCTGAGTTTTTCAAATGCACGTAAATCTGCAGAGACATTTCAAAATGAGCAGAATGATCTCCTGGGATAGATTGTTCACTGGATACACAGCATTACTGCTATTGTTTTCAGTTCATCAACAAAGGTGATGAGTTTCTTGGCTTCTGATTCAGGACTTAGGCTGAATAATCTTAAAAAAAAGGCATAAGTTTGTGTGTGTGTGGATGTAAAATTACAGACAGTGCAATGTATCGTTGATTTCACAATTGCTTTTCAGTTTTAGCTGGAATACTGGGTTTTGGGGAGTAGTGGGGAATGGATGGGTAAAAAACCATATCTACGAGGGATTCTCCTCACATGAGAGATTTTTATTTTATTTTTTTTTTCCTCTCACTATGAGGGATTTTCCTCACAGGTATGCAGCCACTTTCTGGCAGAAATACAAAAAGCTGTCTGTTCATAGCATATAGCAACAGTGTGAGGCTGGAAATAGAGTTACATCATGCCTAATGAAAACTGCCAATGCAATTTATGCAGGTAGGATTCAGTTGTGCATTGGAATGTTGCTAGACTTGAGAGCATCATGCTTTCTGTTTCAGAAAATGTAATGGCTACTTACAATATAACAAGCAGTATTTTCTATTTTGAAGATATTTTGCACATCCAAACTCTAATACTTTACATGCAAATATAAGGGATTTGTATATTGCTGCCTCAACCATTGATGTATTTTTGTGGTTTTAACATAATTAACCAGAAGAGCTAGGTAGCTGTTCCCCTGAATCTTAAAAAAAAAACCAAAAACAAACAAAAAAAACAAACCAAAACCTAAAAGCAATATTTCTTGTGGTATACTATTCTAGATGTTTTGTTGTTCAAAGTCTTAGAAGGATTTATATATCTTGGGCACATTTTAAATGTATGATTTACCACCTTTACTTTTGAAAAAATGAGGCATAGCTGTGGGAATATGATGAGATTTAAAAGAGAAAGTTTTGTTTTGTGCCTCAGCTTTGTTATTTTTTTTTTTTTTTTTTTCTGGAAAACCTAAACAGTATATAAGCATTGAGGAAATTATTCTAGGACAGGGTTTTTTTGTTTGTTTGTATGTGTTGTTGTTTTTTTGTTTGTTTTTCTTTTTCTCTTTTTTTCTGAACGTGGCTGTATTTTATATAGAAGACTGTGATTTGATACGTGATACGGTTCAAGACTTGGACTCCAATATTATAACAAGTTCCACATATTGAAATGTCATTTATAAGTCCTTGAGCCATAAAAAATGAAACCCTAAAGATATGGTAGAAGCCTACTCTTTTTGTGGGCTTTATCTGCCCATTTTAGTCATAACTGCTGGCTTTTTCCTTTAATTTCTTCTCTGATCCACCCTGTATTACTTTCCATACTGTATACCAGTCTGGGCAAGGGGATCAGATAATCTGCATCACAAACAAGTGAATGTGTACTTGAAGCCAAAGTTGGTTTCATGTACAACTGAGGGCTGGACACACATGAAGAACCTGAAAGGAAATTATTTTTGTGGACTTAGGCTTGCTCAGATCCATTTCTTAATATTGTCCCATGAACAAGTGTTAGTCCTGGATTATAAAATGAGAGTAATTTTTGTAATCTTAGGCTTTCTTTGGAGTTTAATCTAAACCAGTGGGATCTAGGCACTGTTGTCTTACTGCAGTGCTTTCTTAACCTTATGTTTCTACACCTATGTAGATTTGGATAATGCTGTTTTGGTTAGTTTGTATGTTTTTTAAGGCACATAACTAATATACCAAGAAGAAAGAAACTTCTGTTTAGTAGAGATTTACTTTGGGTTGAACTTGAGAGGCTGATGGTGAAATGGGACTTTGCAGAAATGCCATCTAAGAATAAATCATTGTGAAGTAAGCTTAAATTGTCCTTAACTCTGGATCTTTAATCTTACTACAGAAGACTAATTAGTGCTAAAACCTATTTTGGAACTCTTCAAATGGTGGTTTTCCCATATTCATACACTGAACCATCCATATTCAACTGATATAATTTTTACATATTAGAAAGACGTGTCAAATGTACATTTTGAATTTTCTTGTATGACGTTATTCATTGTATCATTCAGATGCTGTCGCTTTCTTTTTGAGACTAATCAAGATTATTTTATTAGCAGTTACTCATTTCTGGGAAAAAAAAAAAAAAGAAAAACCCCAAAAAACTAAAAAACAAAAAAAAAAGGAAAAAAAACACAGATAAAGAAAAAATACCCAACAAAAAGCCCCCAGAAATTATTTATCTTAAGTTGACATTTGAGCCTTCCTGCAGCTCTCAGATCTTTGTTGTCATTGATTTCTTCACTTGTGAAAGGTTGGTTCAAACTGGAGACAAAATAGGCAGTAGTACTGAAAAAAAAAAGCAATGGAATGACTATGTTCCTGAAGCCAAAGATGGCAAAGTTTTTTTGTTTTGTTTTGTTTTTAACCCTTTGCACCTGCCAGTGTCCTGTGTGGCTATGGATGGCACCTTTATTGAGGCAACCACAGCTATCTCTTTTCCAGTGTCAGCAAGATGAGAAAGCCCTCATCATCTCATCTCTTCTACTTCTCAGCCCTCCTCTTTTCACTCTTTTTTAATTTACCTGTCCTTCTTATCCTGTCACAGCCCAGGAGAAGACCCTCACCTTTTCTTTCCTTTTCCTGTGCTAGAAGGACATGGATGTGTAAAAGCTGACAGTGGAAGTACTGAGGAGCAGGGCAAGGCAGAAATAGTCAAGGTAAACAAAGATGTAAAGGACACTGACACTGTATGCCCAGCTAGTGAGTCAAATGGTAAGAGTGAGGTCCCCCTGATTCCAAAAGGCAGGGCACTGAATAAAAGTACCTTTTAGGAATGCCCCTGGAAGTTTTCATCCTCTGCACAATGTCTGGGAATCACTTCCAGCTGGTGTGGGGACTGTTTCACATCCTAGGAATAACCTAGGGGAGAAAGGATAACAGAAAGGTGACTGGGGAAAGAGAGAAAAGGGAAGGCATCTCAGGTGAGGAGAGATTAGAAGGGAAGAAGACTGTCTCAGGTAGTGGGGTAGTGCCAGTTTTCATTATCCAGACCTTCCCTGAAACAGCCTCCAGGAAATTTTACCCCCAGAATGGACCCTGTGGTCTCAGTGACCATTTGAATAATATAGTGAAGTCAGTAGAGAGAGCATCCTGAGCAGCTGAAAGTGTCCTCCTATACAGTTGTGATAACATTTTGTTTGCTTGATTGTAGTTACGTAAGGTATGTCTTAAACATTTAAATGAAATTTTCCTGAAAAAATTACTATTTCTTTTTTTCATATTCAATCACATTGTATTGTTTAACTGCCTAGTTCTCACTTAAATCAAAGGGAATTGGGTATCTAAACACCTTTGAAGATCTGAAGTTCCATCTAGAAAGATATTTTAAAAATGTAGAGCTCTCTGTTTCCTCAGTATAGTAGATGACAGAAAGCAGAAAAGATGTCTGAATATCTGAAAAAAAAAAAAGAAAAAAGGATGCAATGTTGGTATACGCTTAATATTTGTAAAGAGGGTGGTGAGTTTTTGGTGCTTTAAAAATTTTTTTTACTTCGTTGTAGGTGTGTATTCCAAATACTGAAAATGTATAGGCTGGGTAGTTAATTTGCATTGGATAAACATTTTCAGAAAGTCTTATTTGGCCACCAAATGCTTTCAGTTACATATATAAAACTTTTTTTCTGAACATGCCATTGAATTTACTGTAGATTAGATAATTATTTTTCATTCTTCTTACATTAAAATCAGCTAATCTTCATTAAGCTTTTTGACTTCTAAGTTTTAAAAGTAATTAACTTTGTTATAAAATGTGAATAGAGGATAAAAAACCTGGGAATATCTTAACTGGAGGACTTGGGAGAGTGACAAATTAGAAGAAAAAGCTGACAAGGTTGAAAACTCTGCCCACATCCTTAGTATTATTGATGGAAATATCATGGGGGAATTGAGGTCATGACACTACTGGAGCTCTACAAGTACAGTGAGACTGACAGATCTAAAGACTTTCATGCTCTCTCTCTGATATCCTTATGTTCTTCTAAATACAATAAGTGTATAATACAATGAAATTTCTCTCTCTAATACTTTTCTAATTATTTTCCCTTTTTTTCTTTTTCTGATGGTAAATTGTTTCCCTTGAAACACTAATGTTAACAAAAAAAAATTGTTAGTGTTGGAGGGAATTTTGGGGGAAAAAATAACTTCTTGAAAGTAAGGATTATAAATTTTTAAAAAAAAGTTATTATTGAAAATAGCAATGATGAACATTGAGTTTGTGAAAAAATATTCTGGTTCTTTGAAGAAAGCAATCTAAAGTTTAAAAAAGTTAGATAGAAATTAAAATCACAGTTCATCCAGAGAGGAAAGTCCTTGTAACTGCTTCAAAATGTGGTCAATGAACACTTTAGATGACACTGTATTTTATTTAATGCTTTTGCTCTCTTTAAATTACTGACATTTCTTTCAGACATTCATTTAAAAATATTTTAGTTGTCCTTTGGAGTGGAAGCAAGAGGGTTCACACTTTCCTAAATCCTAGATTTCCTTCACTCCCTTTCCTTTGTAAAGCAGTAATCAGACATGGAAAGAGCTGGAAAATGTTGCTAGGTAAGGCTGTTAGAAGCAGGGTATCTCCAACCAATGAGGAAAACATTGCAAACATATTTCTGTATAGTGGGAATCTGGAGTTATGTTTCAAGAATTGGCACAGACACAGGAAAAAAAAATCAACAGTGGAAGTAAAGGAACCTCACTAAAAGGAGGGTAATGTACCACTAGCAATTAATGCCAGGGGAGTTCTGCATTCTGTATTGGCTGTCATATAAACAAAACCCAGTGGTATACTCAAACATTTCATATATATTTGAAAACAACACAAAAAAAAACCCTGGTAGTGGGTCACACTGAGATGTTTTGTAGCATTGTGGGATTTACTAGGGATTTTCTGAGGCCTGGCTATAGCCCAGTTCTGTCTGCCAGATGTGGTATGATTCTAGTCCTTGTTGGTTACAGCTTACATGTAAAATAATTTATTTTTCAAGTATGAGTTTCAACAATAACAAAAGGCCAGATTTATTACTTTGAACTAGCGTAAATTGGCGTGGTTCCATTGGATTCAGTAAAGCTACACCAATGTATGTCAGTTCTGTTTCTCAGAGGATTTTTTTTTTGATGGTCTGATGAACTTGTTTCTACAACAATTAAGTGAAAGATGATAGCTATAAGATGATATCACAGTATCTGCTGCCACAGAACAAACTCTCCCAGAAGTAATTTTTCAAGTTATGCATTACATCTAATATTCATACAGGTTACTTCACATGCAAACTTTCCCTGAAACTCAAAAGCACTTGGCTCTTAACTGAGTTGTAGTGCTAAATAATCAATCTTAAATCATCAATCTGCTTATCTATTCAGATACCCTGGTGAATGCTGCATTTTAAAATCCTGAGTAGCTTTCACAGATGCTAGGAACACTGGTGCATTAAGTCAGGGAAAAACCTGTTAGGCAGGCAAGCATCATAATTTATGGGTTAGTGACATGAAATGACCCAGGTTTCTGAGCAAGGCACGTGCAACACTGTGGGCTCTGTATTGAGACTGATGAGAATCTCTGCTCTGAGCTGTAAATGGTTCCTGTACAACGTCATTAAGATCAATGTTTTGCTATTCATGGTAAAATCTGAAAGACATTAGAGTTTCATGTAATTTCTAAAGAATAAATCTTGAACTGATTCACAAACTCATTTGCAATACCTGCCTCAAATTGCTGGTGCACATCAAAGTGCTAAGCACGTGCAGTATCACAAGATTTCTTTTTCCAAATGTCTGTCTTTGTGTGGCTCTATTAACTTTCTCTAGTTAATACATACTACCTGTCACACTGTGATACATGGCGGTGACAAAATGGACAATTGCTGTTATTTTCCTGGTGTGTTAATGTAGGTTAAGAAATTGGTGATCAGTTTTTGTGCAGCTGCTGTATTGTACAGCAGGAACTATGAATTTCTAATAGGACTGTGTATCTCACATAACTGCACAATAGCCACTTTAGTATAAACCAAAAGGAGTATGCCCTAACTGAAGATGTTTGGGCAAGCCTGCAGACAACCCAAATGGTAATTATGAGAACCATAAAGTTTTCCCATATGTAGAATTAAGGTGTTGGTTTGAGAAGCCAGTATCAGTATCACAGCGTACTGAGAAAATAATGCAAGAAAAAAATGGGAAAAGTCTATGAAATACAGCTAAGACTTGGTGGATGGGAAAGGTTCCTAATATTAAGGGACAATGAAAACTAGCAACCTCCTAAAATTTACTTTTTTTTTTTTTTCCTCCTCTTTGTGGAATTTTTCATACTGGAATAGACCTCTTGCCACACATTGTCGTAAGTCCTGTTCATGTAGCATGTGGCTCCCACTTTATAAAGCAGTAGTGACTGCTGTTTAACTTTTAATGGTAATCTTTTCATAGTAACTGTCTTCAGTGATACCTTTTTTTCTCTTCTCCTTCAGACACTTCTTGCTTGTAAAAGTAATCCTGTACATAACCTTCACATTCTCCTACATTTTCTACACAGATGTTTAGGATTGTCTGGCCAGGCTGATTTCTCACACCTCATCACTAATCTCTTTTGTCAGTTCATCCATTCTTTAGACGGTATCACTTCTTGTGAAGTTCCTCACTTCTGTGCCTCATATTTACTGAAGGAACAACGACAGAAAAGATCTGATGAAAATAGCCATTTAATTTACATATTTCAGCTCTTTCCATAGGCTAATGCTGAATGTATAGCATCATGGCCCTCCTTGTCTCTTCTATCATAGTTTCACATCTAGGATAAGACTGTGTTGATCAATAAAATTATAGCTTTTGGGATTTGTCTGTAGCTGAAATATTATTTTACCCTCAACCATGATGGAGGACTCGGTTCCTTTTATATTTTTTCCTTGTTATTAGTTCTCCCACACCAGCTGTCATCAATACAAAGGCAGGCAGATGTCTGCTGGCAGCTGTATTTAGAAATTAAAGTGCTTTCCAGATTTGAATCCAGGATCTAAAATTTTAAGATCAATGCAGAGATACTGTGGAGGCGAGAAACTGTTGTTTTCAACTGGGTTTTATCTGAGTACTACATTGATCTCTCATAGCAATCAGTGTTTCATCATGTTCCCGTCCTAGGAAAATAGCTGGCAAAATTGCACTGGTTCACAGAAGCTCAGCAAGCTGATACTTAGTTTTGAGAAGATGCCATATATTTGAGAAATACAATACAAATATATCAGACTGAATCCTTCTCTCTGAGGAAGCCCACCCAGGGGGAATGTTAAACTGGCTTCATGTGTTTTCAGCATTAATTAGTGTCCTTGATAGATTACTGGAGTCTGAGCCCTTAGGTTGCACCAGCACAGGATCATATTTCAGAGCTGTGTAAGCACAGTAAAATTTCTATCGTGTTTTTCTCTACCCCTGGCTCTTGAAATCAAATACCTGTCAAACAAGTCCATCAGAAAAGTTAAATATATTTGTCCATCAGAAAAGTGAAATGTATTTATAAAGCCCAAAGCTATTTTCCCAAGTAGAACCATGCACCTTGTGGTGCATAATTTTGGAACAGGGAAGAGCTTTCATAATACTATTTTCCACCTGCTACAATATTTTTGTGCTGCAGCATCCGGATATAAGAGTGGCTCCTTGATTTCTCATGGTGGATTGGGGGGGATAAATTGTTCCTGATTGTAATTTCAAGCTAAATTGTGAGAATTAACAAGTTCCTCAGATAGGTTGGCCCTAACCAGCAGCCAAGCACCCATTCAGCTGCTAATTTACACCCCCTTCCCACAGGATAAAGAGAAAATAGAAGGAAGGCAAGAAGACTGAGGGATCAAGATAGAGATGGTTTAGTAAATAAAACTAAAGGTGTGTGTGAAAGCTGAGAAACTAAGGAATTTATTCACCTGTTGGCAGGTAGATGCCCAGCCCAGATGTTTCTGGCTGGACAGGGGAGCAGGACCAAAGCATCCTGAGTTCCTCCACCTTTACTTGAGCTTTTATTGCTGACTACTTAATACAGTATAGAAAATCCCTTTGGTCAGCTTGGGTCAACTGAATCCTCTCCCAACTTCTTGCCCATCCCCAGCCTTTTAGCCAAGGGAGCAGAGTAGGAAAAAGAGAGAGCCTCAAAAGTGTGCAGGCACTTCTCAGCAGTACACCAAAGAGTGGTGTGTTATCAATCCAAAGCACAGCACCATTCAGGCTGCTACAAAATAGGATAATTCCATCCCAGCCAGATGCAATCCACTTCCTTCCATCCTAAAGAAGTGATATTGCTGCTGTTTCAAGTTCAGAAGCATTATGCATCATCCTGGCAGCAAAAGGTCTAGCTTGGTGAGCATCACTTCTGGTCAGCCACTGCCAGGGGCTAATGCCTGACCTCCAAACAGTGCATCCCACTTTTCCTTTCACCCACCTTTACTCTGAGCTCTCCTTGAAGTGGTGACAAGGCTTTTAACTGCCCTCAAGTCTGGGCTTTGCCTTGAATCACTGCTCTGAGTGTATTACTGTTGTACATTGTGTCACAGCTCATTGAGCCAAATAATAATGCCACATGCATCACCACTTCCTCCCACAGTAAAAATGCTTGGCATCCTGAGATGGCTTTAGAGGAAAGGTGGAGTGTGTGCTTCAGGGCCAAGGGTTAAGAAGGTTAAGAAGTAGATTAGTAAAAGCTACAGAAGCAGCCAATATATTATATACCATACAGAATACATTTGTGATGTATTTGAGACTCATGTGGGAAAATAACCACTAGACTCATCATAGGTCCACTTCTAAAATAGTCTTGGTTCTGATAGCTAATATATTTTAAATTCAATTTAATAATTTATGAGATACCAGTGAGATAAAACAGTTTTACTCATTGGAGTGCTTTGTTCTCTCAAACCTATTAAAGTTCCAAGCATCAAAGGTTCCATGTCCCTGAGCCAAAATTCATAAAGATTTTGATACATTATTTTACATAAACAAACAGCCATTGTGCCTGATGAATTGATGTTGAATGTGTTATATTAAATTTTTATATTCTCTGGTTTCTCCAGTAGGATTCTTCACTTTGCAAGACTGTCTGGTTTTACTTCTTGTGTGCTGCAGGAAATGATTAATGTAATAATTGTTCCTAGAATATTATAGCTGGTGTTCTTTAGGCTCAGAGCTGATCTTGCTCCGTAGACCATCCCCTCCCTACTCCTCCTCCACTTACTGAAAGTAATAAACCTATGTCTTTCTTTTGATAAAGTAATTGAACCACTTTAATATGAAAGTCTAGACTGTCTCTACACTGTCTCTTCAATTCTCCCACACTACTTCTTCGCCTCTCCCACCACTTTTCAGAAGCTTCATTCTCTTTTGTTTTCAGTATAGCAGCCTCTGTTTCTTCTTAGTTTTTTATAGTCTGAGTGCCAACTTTTTTTCTTATTCTTTTTTGATTCTGATGTTGCTTTGGCTGCTAGGTTTTCAATTGCCATTATCTCACATGATCTACTCCTCTTCAACCTATACCCTATGTATTTTCTCTTCATTCTTTTGTGATATTGTCTCCTCTTACTTGCTTTTCAATGTATGTGTATGTTTCTCTTAACCATTTCTTTCCCTACTTAAAACATCCAGGTATCTATCGAGCTGTCCAGTTTGGAGATGAATTTAGATACATCCTGAGCTGCTATACATTTTAATAGAAGTGAATAGCTTTAAATGCAGACTAGTCTACTGAGGCTGCTGGTTAATGTGCCTCTGACATGTTCAACATTTCAAGGATCATATTTCAAAGAGAGTTTATGTAAAAATTGCATTTTAGTTTGCAGTTTAGAAGAAATCAGCAAATGGGGCTAAGTAAATGCAATCACTTTTATCCTGTCAGTATTAATTTTCCACACAATATTTGGAATGATTTCATATTCTGTTTAAATGAAACACTTTCAGTTCTCTCAGTGAAAAGATAGCACAGCTTTTGAATACATGCATTGCCTGCTTTCCTTCTGTGTACTGCCAGTGCCTGCTTGCTTCACAAAGTTGTATCTGAATATAAAGCTGACTGTGTGTGAGCAGATTTTAGCTCTTTGTTCTTCCACAGTGAGGGCTGGAGAGGCAATAATAGCTGTGAGTACTGCAACTCATTCTTACCTTAATTTTAATTTTTAAAGTAGAAATGAAAACTATTGTCCTCTTTGTTATGTGCAAGGCAGACAAAGGCAGGAACTTGTTCAATAAAATAGCTGGGTGAATTACATAAATTTCAGTAGCTTGAATCCCTTTGAGAATTAAAAGGAATTAGATTATGTGTATTATAATTTCCATAGCTAAGCTTGTGTGTATTATAATTTCTATAGATAAGGCTGGAATAATTTTCAACTCAATTCAGGAAACTATCTAAACTATCTTCCTGTTATGATGTTTGTACAGTTTAGCTACTCTGCATCATGATACTAACTGTCATGCTTGGAGATTGTTTTATTCTTCTGAAAGAAGAAAGCAATAAAGCAATGAAACTTCACCTTTTTTTTTTTTTTTTTTTTTTTTGCGCTACATAAAATGAGGCTCTAGAAAGAAAAGTAAAAAAAGATTCTTGACCGGTCGGGTCACTTCTTGTGAAGTCAGCAATTTACTGAGTAATGCTTTAGCACAACTACCAAAGGCACAGTCATGGGGAAGCTTCTTGGATGTTTCTTAGACCTAACAGCAAGGGTAGCTCCTTCACCCAGCATCTCAAGTTTGTCCAAATCACATTTAGTGTAAAATGGAGTACGTGTCTAACAGGGAAGGAGATCTTGTTTGAGAGTATGATAAATGTTCTCGAAGATCCATTTGCCATAGAAAAGAAACAATCCAAACATGATCTTAGGGCACTATAAAATGAATGGCATTGCCATCCTCTGCAGGCTGGCTACAGGGATGGAAACTGTTTACATGGGAATATTTATGTATTGTGTTTTTCTTTTGCTGCTGGGACCATTTTCTGATGGGAAAATTTTTCTCTTTCTCCTTTTGCCTTGTACAACTTAGATGGTTTATAAGAGCTGGAGTTCTGTTTTTCTTCACACATTATATCCTGGTTTTACACCAAGGAACATCTTTCCTTATATCCTCCTTTTGAGGAAGGTCAGACCCTGGAATAAATGTCCAGAGAAGCTATGGGATTTCAATCCCTGGAAGTTTTCCAGTGTCAGCAGGATGGTGCTCTGAACAACCGCATCAAGTTTTGAAAGCAGCCCTGCCTTGAGCAAGGGTTTCACCTAGGTGACCTGAAGCATACACTTCAAACATAGATTTTTCTGTGGTTATTAGGAATGAACTTCACTTTTTCAGCTTAATTATAAAGGTGATATTAGATAGCCCTGATCTGTTTTGGCATAAGAGTGATGGGAGTGTACGATTAATTTTGAGAACAAGTTATTACCATTATTAAACACATAACCAAGGAATTAGACTTAGAGATAGAGGGCTGGTTTGGTTTAAGGCTATGCCAACATTCCTATAGGTTATGGAGGAGGAGGAGAGGTCTCTAGTGACTGAAATGTCTGCCATGTATCATTTGTTTCATTTTTGTCAACCAAGATAGATTTGGAAAAATGGTAACTGTTTAGTTGATTTTGTTTACAACTCTAATATGTTAATATATTTTCTGTTTGCTACTAATGTGCAAGTATACAGCATTCCTATAATTAAGAGCTTTCAGATAACTGTTTATCAAACTGCTTAAAGAACAGTAAAGGAACTACCCTGTCTAAGCATTCATCATGCCTTTAATAGGTGGTTTACAAAGAGGTTAAGGATGTTGTGTTGCAGTTTTGTAGAGCTGATTTGGTAGTTCTGATGACTAACAAAAGCGGTAAATAAATGAATTTAGCTAACCTGAAAGAATATTTACTGTTGCAAAGAGGTATCAACATACCGTTCACAATTCTCTTCCTTTAATCAACATCACAAAGCTCCTTAGCTTGTTACCAACTAGTGGAAAGGGCATTTAAGAGACCAGTAATATAGAAAAGTTTGTGTTTCAGGGCCTTTTGTTGAGGGTAGTATTTCTAAGCAGTTAGGGAGATCCCTGATTTTAGGAATCTGTGGTATTCACACTTCTAAGTTATACCTCCAAGCTTTAAAGCATGAAGTTGCCACTACTGATCTTTCATTTGCACAGAAGCTGTGAGAGCCTGTGTTTCACAGAAGCCTCAGGAACTGGGTTTTATAGATAGAGAACCACATTTAGTGTGGCATGAGGGTGTACCTTGGCACAATTTTCTCTTCTTTCAATTTTTGACTGGTGCAACTCCTTCACGAGTTTTTAGTAGGAGAAGTGAAAAGAGGGCATGAACTTTTAACAAGACCCTCTTGAGTATGTTGTCCCTGGATTTATGGTCCTTTTGCAGCAATGTGGTTCAGATAGTGGTCTAGTAAATTATATTCCTGAATCCTTTTGCATAAGCCTAAAGGTTCCTTTGTTGTATTCTTTCACAAACTGAACTATTATAGAGGGGATGAAGAAAAGAGTAACAAAAAGGATTTTCCGTATTAGAAATATGAATCTCTTTGACAAAGTGAAGGAATTTGGTTCAACTTAAAAACTGAAGACAGTAATACTGTTCAGTGATGTCAAAAATGACTGGAAAAGTGCAGGAACAAAGGTGTCACCAAGTGTACTTAGGGCAAGAAATAATGGAAGTAGATTGCAACAAGGGAGTCTGAGGTTAGATATTAAGAAACACTTAATAAAAAAACTCTAAAGTTAATTTAAAAAATAATTAAGAAACACCTAATAAAAAAACCTGTGAAGCCTTGAAATATATTGCCTGGAGTGTTTCTAGCTTTTGAAGGTTTTTAAGAATAGATTAGACTAATACCTGACCAGAATACTTTATTTATAGTTGATCCTGTTGAGGGTACTTAAATGACCTCTTAAGATCCATTCCAGCTCTCTTTTCCTGATTGTTTGTAAAGAATATAAATTGTGTGTATTTCTCAAGATTCTTGGTGAAAAAATACCCTATCATATCTTTGTTGTCAAAATAAAAAAATACTGCCTTAAAAAAATACAGTGGCTTATATATAATGTTTGGTCACGTTATGTTTGTTTGTTGTTTGGTATTGAACAGCTAGCACTACTTATTGCTAAATACTAACAGTAAAGGAGTTTGTAAGAAAAACATGATTTAGTATGTCCCAAAAACAGGAAGGAGCGCAGTGCTTTTGTTGAAAGAAATTTTCAGTGGGAAAATTTACAGAAAAATCTGTGTAACTGATTAACCTGTATGAGTACAGTTTCCTTAGGAAACCATAATGGGTAAATTATGACTTTTCAATTCAAGCAGAGTTTAAATTCCAAGCTTTATTTTTTTATTTGTATGTTGCTTCATGACATAAGTCAAAGCCCTCAATACAACAATGGCCTTTGAGAGGTCACAGCATTGATATCTCAAAATATGGCACTTTTTTTTTTTTTTTTTTTTTTTTAAGTTGTGAAAATAGGTAAAGGCATTACCTAAGTACCAGGCACTATATATTCAAACATTTAAACCACAGTATGAATGTGTGACTGTATAAAGTGCAAAGGCACATGTTTTGCTAAATTTGTCTTATGATGATGGCAGTATGTGTGGAGCTGCAGCACCTGTCTCTGCCATTTGGGATGGGGTTTTTGTGTGTTTGGGCTTTTTAAAAAAGTACTGTGAAGCTGTAATACCTCAGCTGGACATCTCTCTGCAAACTCCTAAGCTGTGGCAAAGGGTAGTGCAGATACAATGATTTCTTCACAGACTCTTAAATCAGCTGCTGGGTGGGAGGGCATTAATTAATGTACCTGTAAGTATTAGGGAGGAAAGAGACCAGAAGCTGGTAACAGAGTGTAAATATATAATGTTTATCAGTAGCTGTGTACTTTATCTTCTCTAAGTTGTGACATTTCAAACTGAGTGTAACTAGAAGAGGGGAAAGAGGAAATGTTTTGCTTGCTTTTGGTGTTAAAGGTTTGCTCTGCTCAATGTTTCTTATAGTTAGGATCTTAGTTTGAGGGCAAAATGAGCAATGCACTCATTTCTATTGGCTTTATAATGAAATACCTGTGGCAGTCCCAGATAAAAAGAAGAGCTTTAAAAGCCCATGCTTTAGTCGTGGCACAGGAGGGAGGCTCACCAAGTGGTGAAGAGGTAGTGGGTTTTGGGTTTGTTTGTTTTTTTTTAACAAACAAACAAAACAAAACAAAAACAGAACCAAAAACCCAAAAACCAAGTGATGTTTCTCACTCGGAGCAGGCAGCTCAGCAGACTCCAGAGAGCTGCATTTTCAGAAATGAAGTACCTAACACTTTCTGAAGACACAGCTTCCTTATGAAATCTCAATAGATTTACATCTGATAAAAATTTTCTATAGTTAGGAGAAGGCAAAGAGCAGCTTCAATTGATTTTTGAGAAATATATATAACTTGGTTAATATAGCTGCTTTGTTTTGTTAACAAGTACAAATAAAACTTCCAGAATGTATATGTATTTTCTAATAGCTTTAGGGCCAAAAATGTTCACAACTATAGTCTGACAGCATTTTGAGACTTTTTTGCATACAAAATGAGGATTTGACTATCTAGTCTGTAAGTATTGTTTCATTGATAAATTCTTTTCAATACACAGTTTGTTGATTTGGTGAGGAAGACTGACTCTTCTGAAATGCTTCATAATGGTTCAGTTTAGATACTTGTCCTTGGTAAAAATCTCATAAAACCAGAACCTTTGGAATTATAAAATATTTGGAGTAAGGTAAAAAAATAATTAGGTTTATAAAAGCTGTTTTTCTGCCATGTCTCAGGTAGATGGTATATCTTATATGAAACTGTTTCTCAATATGATCTTAGGCAAAGGGTTGGGGTGATTTTAACACCTTTTGGAGTTTTCACTGGGGTATGAACACATCCTTGTGCCATTTGCAATAATTTAATTACAGGTAGCTTTCTGAATCACAGATTCCAACAGTTTTTATTTAAGAAATTTCTGGAATAATATTTTTGTATTGTACATGAAAAAGAAAAGGTCATTTGACAAGATGGTGTTTTTCAGGCTTGATTTTTTTTTTTTCCCCTATTTGAAAACCATAAAAGTAATGTTAATTTAAATAAATATTAAGACAGAAGTACAGTGATAGTGTGGTTATAAGAAAAACAGAGGGAAGACTGTTTTTTATTGAATGATGTGAAATAAGATCTCAGTACACATTTGCTAGCAGGTTAGTGTATGGATTCTGGTCAGTTACAAAAACTACTTTGTTTTTTTTTCCATATACTTTGTTAAATTATGCAGTGAAAATGTATTAATTAATTGCAATATTGAGGCTCATTTATTAATACCTTCTGATTATTTCTTTATATTCCTTTAATGGAAGAAGGCTGAAAAAGTCATCCATGCTGTAATAAAATGTAGAGGTGCGTAAATAATCTTTTACCCTAAAGTGAAAAGCATGTGCTTGTTTCATTTTGCTATTGCTATGTACAGCACTTTTTGTACATAATTCCAATTTGGCTGAGATCCAGGTCAAATCTATAGTCATCACAAGTGTGAAGCTGATGTTGAACTCTTGGGATCAATCACAGGAGGTATTCTGAGAATTTTGGTGCTGCTGGAGAAAGAGAAGAAAAGAAAAGAGAAGGGATATGGGGATATTGTCAGTGTTGTTACACAAGCACTTAAATAAAATGTAACATCTGGCTGATTGCCAAGCAGTTCACTAGGCAGATGTAGGATCATTTTAGCACTGCAGTTATGATAGGTTTTATTATTAATTTATACTCCGTGTAATTATAGAACAGGAACATTTGTGAAAACTTGCCTATATGGACTTTTTGGGAGAACATGGATGTTAGGATAGTTTGCAGACTCTAATAATTTTTACTCAGTGGTGTGTATAGCTTTACAGCATTACTACTGTGTAGTGTTTCTACAAATAAATAAATAAAGGTATATTTGGAGCATAGCTGTAAGAAATCCTTTAACAAAAATGTAAGTGGATATTTTGTGAGCCTATGTATCTGTGTGGGGCTACAGTAATGTATCTGTCACTGACCTTCCCAAAAAAGCAGAGGTCTGCCACAAGCTATGCCTGAGCTTGTGTATGGCTTCATGGTCTTCTACAGTAAAAAGGCACATTTATTTCTGATGCAGACTGGCAGAATCTTGCCACTAGACATGAAAACTAGTATCATCTCCTCTTTGCTTGTTGAACTATTCCCTTTGACATTGATCTTTACACTAAAGGTGCAGCAGAAAAATGGCAAAAGTCACAGCAGGAGGAAATGCCCCTCGGCTGCTGTGGAGCAAATCTGGACAAGGATGGGTTTGTGTTCAGAAGTGAGGTGCTCTGGTTTGCACATCCCTAAGAGTGGGGTGGCTGGGTGCTTTGTTGAGCTACAAACATTCTCCTAAAATGTTTAGAGAGACAGCAGTGTCTGTCTACCAGTGCTAGGCCAAATAAAGTTGTGTTTTCCTGTGCTCACTATCATGTAAAACACAGGGATGGTTCTCTGTCTGGTTAAAATTATTTGTGGGAGTCTATCGATGCCTTTCAGATTGCCTGGTGATTATAGGAAGACTGGAAATAAATAATTTGGCAGAGCTTTGCTTTCCTGCTGTCAACACCAGCCACTCCACCTCCAATCTCACAGACACAATAGCCAGATGTCTTACCAAACCAAACTGCCATAGTACCATAATAGCTTGGTTTGAATTTCAGTAGGGTGCATAAGGTGAAAGAGTTTTACATTATTTCTGAAGGCAGAAACCAGCAAAGATTAGCTTTAGCATCATGTTTTCCTGGTCTTTATCTTACCTCTGCATTATTCTTTCCAAACCATGCATTGCACAGTTGACCTCTTGCAAGATCTGGGGAGTATGATGGAGAGGATGTCAGTGGCATAGAGGCTGTTTCAGTAGAAAGGAGATGGAGATTTGAAATGAACCCTTATTAAGATCAAACAAGGCTGGAGAAAACATCATAATTCCAATGCTGTAGTAAAGGTCTGGGTTGTTTCGGGACACATTGCCACATGGCTGATATGGAGGGTTGTTTGTTGTTTGGTTTTGGGTTTTTTAATAATTCAAATAATGTTAATGCACCATTTTACTTAGTGGGCTGTTCTTCACAGTTGGGGAGTGACATTGCTCTCTAGCAGCTATCAGACTTCAAGAGCAGAACCAGCTGATAATGAATAATATAAGTTAGGGGAAAAGTGAGAGCAGATGAGAAATGAATAGTCATACTTAAATTGGTTTGAAAGTGGTCTAGTCTGAACTGGAGGGCACAAAGATCTCTCAGTGATTCTAGTGGCTTTCAGGTCAAATTCCAGTCAGTCTATCCCGTGAGATTGTTCCACAAGATTTGTGTTACTTTGAGTTCTATCCAATTTCAAACCTTGTTATTCCTTTCTCTTAAGGCTTCATGAGATCCAAACCAGATGATGTATTTGGAGGCAGGAACTAAAATTCAATGCTTTCTCTTTGAAAAATGGGGCAGGACAAAGTGGGATAACTATTCTTTTTTGTGATAACTATTATTTTAGTTTGTGTTATGTTTCCTGAGGGTGTTATATTTCCTGAGCACTTTGAATCAGGGTTTTTTAAACTAATTTTCAGTGACTTTTAGCAGCTATATCTTTATTACCAATAAAGAATGGTTTTGAATATTGCTGTGAAAAGTTAAAACAATGGCTTTGGGCACTTAGTTTGCTTCGGTGAACTCTAGATTGCCTTCTACAGCTTCTGCCTGCTCAATGCTGCAGGTAGAGAAATACAGCAAAAAGAATCAGCAGTAAGTAGGAGAGAGGGTTTTGGTAAAAAGATTTGACTTTTCTTTGACCTCGGCAACATAAACCTTAGGTCTCAGATATTGTTTTTTCTGTCTGCTTTACAGTCTTTTTTTCTCTGTGTTACTCATTAATACTCATGTTTAGCCACATATTATTCTGATTTATCTACCACTTCCAATTAGATTAACTCATGCTACTTCACTATTTGAATGAAGTTACCAATACATTTTATTTCCATCATTTAGTGGTGTTATTAGGCTGTTGCTATCCTGTTCACCGTTCAACCTTACACATTTATTTTCGGGTGTATTTCCTTTGTGAGACTATGAAAGGACAGAAGACTGAATAAAAGAAACTTCTTGCTACTTGCCTAAGGTTCACTGTGATGAAATGGGAAAAGTCTTTTCTTAGAAATTTCAAAGGGATGTAAAATCCACAGCGGCAGTATACAAATGCAGTTGGGTTCAGCTGAGGCTTTGTGACTTACTTTGGGAACACAGCAGTGTTAAAAAAATGGTCAGCTGAAATTCAGACTAGCTGAACTCTGCAATTTTTAGACACAGAGTTTGAATAAGATTCTTCAGAAGAATACAGCCATGCTGCCAGAAATAATGAGGTATAAACAAGATGAATAAAGAATTCATAATTTATTCACTTACTGTTACTCACAGTACTTGAATGAAGGTTTCATGCTGGGCAAGAGTTCATGAAATAATCTCAGAGATTTTCTAAAGAAAAAAAACCCAAAACAGTCTATAGACAGTGGGACTCTCTACTCCAGAAATTTTGGTAAGGAACAAGTTCAGGTGAGTTAAAGTAGGGCTTACTGATTTCGATACACTCCTTGCTGCCTGGGAGGGAAGAAGCCAGGGCAGAGAACAGGTAAATCTGCCCATTAGGTAGTGACATGGAAAGTAAGTGAATGCTTTTATCCAATTTGTATGCCATAACCAGATCCAAAATGTCTAGCATATTTTTCAGAGTAGTGTGCTAATGCCTGTTTAAAATCCATTCAAAAATCTAGTTAGAGACAAATGAGGCATATGAAAAGATGGCAAGCTTTGCAGCCAGCTAGTATGCTAGATAGATATTGCATGGTTTGTATTAATTTGAAAGAAGAGCAAGAATGGGAAGTGAATAATTGGAGGGGTCTCTGTGTATATCATGGAACATATATGCATGATGTAGAGTCTGATCTGTACCCCTTGCTCAGCATAGATGGTGTCTTGCTTTATGGTTATAGCCTGGTTATTTCCCAAGGGGCAAGTGTAATGCTGTTTGTCAGAGTGGCAAAATCTAGTTTCTCAAATGCAAACTGGTGCCATATCTTGTTTACTTTATCACTGCTTCCTTTTGTAATCGATCTGAAAGTTCAGCTGTTGCAGAAAAGTGACAAATGGTTGGTGCCCTGTATCTGTGGAAACCTATCTGGCAGCCTTTGTAAAGGCTGATGAGGCTGTAGATGGTAAAGATGTAATCTCATGAATGTAAGAGCAATTTCAATTCAAGAGAAAGAATAGAAATCTTAAAAAATAAAAGAAACATTGGAGAATGCCTCATGAAATCAGATAAAGCTGTGATTTCATATGGAAGAGAAAAAGATTCTGACCTTTATGTTTGCAGGCTCTCTTAAGAGTTTCAAAGTACTGATTTTATTTTTTTCCCTTGTGGCCTGGTGTTTCTCAACAGGTGTCTGCTATTACATGTATTAGATCATTCCTTCTTATTGCCCTCTTACAACATCCAGAGGAAAGGTAAATGATAGTGCAGTGAAGGTCATGTTTTAATTTCATTCTCAATTCTCCCTCTCTTGAAAAATAACTTCTCTACGAATAGCTAGTGTTCTGTGTTTAAAAATATTTTATGAAAAATGCAGTCCTTGAATTTGAAAAACAAAGGAGGTGGTCTGTGTTTAACTACAGTGAGTGGGAGAGGTCTTAAATTATATTTAACCAAACAGTCTTTAGCACTAAAAGGACGTTAAAAAAGCCAAACAAAATCCCCAAACCCCACAACAGCAACTCCCCCCCCAGCACAAGAAAAAATCCTAGCAGTTGTTGCCAAAAACATTTCCTCAACTGAGGAAGAAACTCTGGAGCCACAGACTGAAATGATTCTACCTAAACCGTAGAAAGGCAAAGTTAATAAACCTAAGACAGAAATTAATCAGACAGAAATTAAGGCACTAGTATGGTGGGTGGTCTCTACAAAAGGGAGCTGTTTTGAAAGCATTCAGAGATAACACTGAAAATGGCTCATAGCTCTCAATATCTGTTTGGAGAGTTTCTCAAAGGTTCCTGGCAGGACCCTGGTTACAAACCAAGTATGGTGGGAGAGCCTGAAAACCTAGGTCAGAATCACTGGAAAGTGATGGGCATAAATCCAATTTAAGTGGGCTTTTAAAGACTTTAAAACTTTTCTCAGATGTTTCCAATAGCTTACTTATTTCAACCAATATTGCATGCTGATTTGCACCCGTGGTACTGGGATAATGCATCATCATTAATGTCTCCCTAGATACTTAGAATTAGCCAGTAAGTGTTCAAAAAGTTCCAATATATTATGTTATTGCCATTGCTGTGAAGATGACCCAATTCTGAACATAACTCTGAAAGTGTATTGTGCCTTTAATAATATTGATGATTGGCATAAAGGTAGGCTTTTCAAATAATGTAGAGTCTGACCATCTTTTATATCTATTTGGAAAAGTATCACATAGATCCTTGAGAAGAAATGTTACGTTTCTGATTTTGCTTAAAATTCAGTTCAGACAAAAATGAAATCCCACACATTCCAAAAAGACTACATTTAAGAATCTGGAAAGAGAGAATTGAAAATGACTTTTAATTTTCAAAAATTAAATAATCTTATTTAAAAATAAGCCTCTGCTCCATGCAAAACTGAATTAAATAGATAAATCCTTCTTCCAGAACAGGGCAAAGAGAGAGCATATTTTATTCATGTTGCAAGCTGCTATATTACACTGATGCAAATAAAAATACATGTGAACTAACAGCTGCTCTCAAACAGATTGCTGCAGCTCACAATCTGCTAAGGGAGCACAGCTGGAGAAATCTGCAGAACATTTTTATCTGTAAATCAAATATAAACTAGGCAAACATTAAGTACTGTAATACATAATAGCATCAATGCTTACAAAGGGTTTTTGTTTCTCCGTGCTGTGCATAGGGGAAATAATTTCTGGTTTTAGGCTGTCTTCTACAAAATATCCAGACAACCTGTATTTTCCAAGGCATTCATTGCTACTTAAAGCACTTCACTCTCTGTTGATACCATACAGATGTTTCACTGGGCTTGTGCAAGCTTAAATTTTCTCTGACAGATTATGAATGTGACTATCATGTTGACTTGAAGTTAAGTTGTCTTTCTTTTGCCTAAGATGTTGATCTAGGATGATCAACAGGTACTAAAAGATATCCTCATGTCAACTTTAGGGTTTATTTCTGACTCAGAAAAGTTGTCAAACCTGTCAAGCAGATGCTGCTCATGTGGTGGTTTGAGAGGAAAACCTTTTCTTCTTTTCCTTAGTTCAGACCTTGAAGAAGAGTTACAACTTAGGCATTTGTAAATGAGAGGTAAAGTTGGAAGTGCCATATCTTGCTTTAACTAACTAACCAAATAAATAAAACCTGAAAATCACTCTGATGTAAAATGGATTATGTAAGACCATAATACCTATCTGTAAGGTGGATACATTGAAAAATAAAAAAAAATTCCTCTTGATTTATCAAAATTACATCCAAGATAACATGAGGCTGTGCTGGCATAGTTTGCTCCATTTAAAATGTAACAAATCTATTTCCATTAGCAAAATCCCTTCCACACTGGCAACGCCTTTTCCCTGTTTACACTCTTTAAATGTATCAAGACTAATCTCATCAAAATGCTAATTAGAATGACTCCTGATAAGCTGCCAGACAGCTAATGCAAATTGGTAGCAGATGCAAGAATTAAAGAATTCCAGGAAACCCTAAATACAAAGGGCAGACCTGCATTTACCAATTTACAACCTCCGGCAATAATTGATGAGAAGAAGGAACTTTTTACTCTAAAAATTCAGAGGAAAAAGGCAAAAATCAGAACTGATTAGAAGCCAACAACAGGAAACAACACCAAGGAGCAGCAGGGAACATCCCACCAGTGGCTTAAAAGAGGCAGCGATCCCAGAGGTGAGGAGGTGACACTTTGGAGGGGCAAAAGAACTCTAATTCCTCTTTTCATAGCCCTTTCCCTGGGTGAAGAATTTGTTTAAGAACCTATTGTCCCTTCATTTCTCTCCCACTCTTAACTCCATCCTAAGACTCCTTTCAGCATGATGTAATTTTCCTTGAAATTACCCCTTGTATTTTGTTTAAACCATAAACCTGGTTACTTAATTTGTAGGACGTTTGTGCGCAGTGGCTAATATTTCCTCACAAACAAAATATAAAATATCAAGAGTTACAGACCATGACAGTTCTATCTTAGTATTTTTTGCCCACCCACTTAGGAAAAGAAAACAACAAAAAACCACAAAACAAAAGCAAAAAAACCCAAAACCCCAAAACCCCAATGCTCTGTATTAGCATGGCCATTTTGTCTGGGAGATGCTAGTTTGCATGCTGAGCCAAGAGTGAGCATGGGAAATGATGAAAAGGGAACCATCTGAGGTGGTTAGTTAAATGTATGAACTACAGATGCCATTAGCCTAGTAGTTAAAAGTGAAATCTGTGTATTAAGTCTCTGTACACTTAATGACAAAAATAGGGAGCTGCTGAAGGCTGAATAGACCAAAGGATACAGACATTTCAATCGTTTAAAAACCATCTAGCTATTTCTTTGAGCTGGAATCTTCACCATATTACGCCATAGCAGAAGAGCCCAGATACAATTACAGATAAAGTATCTGGTATGAAATAAATGTGAAGTGGTATATTTGAAGTGTTGGAAAGCATTTCATTGGTTTACAGCTTAGAACTTCATGGCAGATAATATATTATGCTTAAATACTTGCATAACTTCCAGCAGTAGTTATGAGTTTTGATGGGGAGAAGATTATCTTTCAAGTGCTTTTAAAGATTTATAGTTTGTTGTTTGGGTTTGTGTAGGTTTTTTTCTTAATATACCAGGAAATATTTAGGTCTTTTTATAATTTCAAATACTTGCTTTCCTTTTATAGATCAGTGCTCTAAGTGACTAAGTGCTGAAAGGGCCTGATTCAGCAGTGTATCCTGTCAGGCATATTGCATAAAAACTGCAATTCTGTTTAGTTGAAATAGTTTGAAGTCAATGCCTGATCTGAGCCAGTTCTGTCCCTTGAAAGAGAAATTATTTCCTTTTTACATTATGGTGTGAAACAATTGCATTTGCTCTTTGCAGTCTGGTTAGTGGCCATGATACTGTGGCATTTCATTCACAGTCTTTGATTGTTTTGGTGTGCCTTAATTAATTTAGATATCATTCAGCTATGTTCATGCCTGGTGACTTCCTGCTGGGCTTCCAGGTTAGGTAGAGATGGATGCAAAATTCTGCTCTTCTGCATAAATAACCTCTAACATGAGGTTGTTGTTTGCAAAGTCATATATGCTTTAAGGTGGCTTTTAGGAATGGAGAAATATCAAGAAATTTTGCAAACAAAGGAAAACTTACTAATGGGATGAAATCTAAAATGTCTCCAGTGGTGGAGAGTAATTTTTCTGTGTGTTTTTGATTTGTCATTAGGGCCTTTATTCTTTACTAACCTCTTTAGGTTGTAATGAAGGTTTTGTTTTAACTGCTCAAATACTGCTTTAATTTCTGGTTATAAATTCCTTTTCTTGGAAACACTAACACTTTTATTTTACTGTGTCATGCTTTTATCTACATGGAAAAAAATCTGATCCATAGTATTCCATATACAGGCATTGCTTCCCAAATGAGAGACTAACTTTGTTATTAAAGAGGACAGCTGAAGCCTGTGAATACAAAAAGGCAACTACAATGGAAGAATATTAGTAGTTTCTGTAGTCACATTAAGCCAGATGCAAATAAATTGCTTGGTTTTCCCCACATATAGATTAGAGCTTTCTCTTTGGAGGGCATGCAAACACTAGATGAAGCAAACTAGCAATAATTGTGGAGTATATAAAAGCCTTTTAAATGCCCAAAACTTGTCTTATGATACTGACATCTCCCTAAACTCTACTTTTATATCAAATAATTCCACCCAACTCTGACTTAGAAAAGTGACTAGGAAAAAATCTTATTTAAATGAACTAGACTTGTTAAGCCAGAATTACTTAAGCTATTTACATTGCAATTGATTGTGTTTATTGTAGCTTTGAACTCCCAGAAATGGCAATGAAACCCCATACTGCTTTACTAGGAGTTGTAACATTATTATGGCTTGTGTTAAATATCAGCTTTCCCTCTTACCAACAGTGCAATACATTTTCTTCCCATTTAATTCTGGGGTAGGAGAAAAGGGCAATGATGTCTGATACAGAAGCAGCTTTTGTAAGAGAGAAGTGAAGGAGGAAGTTTTTGTAAGGCAGCCAGATAAGGAGTTGTCAAATGCAGATTTGAAGCTGAATGTTTGGTGTGCGAGTGTTTTATTGTTTGTTTTTGTTGGTTTTGTGTTGGTATTTTTTGTCATTTTGACCTTGCAATAAGGTTTATGCTATTTGAAGTAATATCAGTTACTTGTAAACTAAAGCATTTTCCAGTGCCTTACAAACTGTGCTTGTGCACTGGAAAACTGACTGCTGTACCATCCTCCTTCACATTTCACAGTAAGAACAAAAGATACATTATTTTAAAAACAATCCATTTAATGCAGATTACTCCTGGAGGATGAAGATAATTTCATGTTGAAGTTGCAGAGACATGCTTGATCAGAAAGGAAATATAGAACAAAATAATTCGTTATCAAAGTAGCCTTTGCTTTTAAAGTGACATTTTGTTTCAAGGGAAAAACTGAAGGCTATTAGGTTAGGAAAATAGCTGGCTTACTTGGGTACTGGCAAGGAGAGCAAAACTGCTTTTGAAGTTAAAATTGAAGATATATAACAATTAAATGTGTGGTGATTTTTGACATATTATTCAGGCAAATATGTACTAAAATGCACTTATTGTAATTATTATTACATTCCAATTTCATTTAGAAGGATGCTTTTTCTTCACAGCCTGCCTCACATTCTGCTGCAAGATGGAGAATTTTTATGATCAGATTTTACAGGAAAAAATAGAGGGTTCTTCCAGAGAAAACTAAATAGGAATAAAGAAACATTTATGTGAGATTTAAATGAGGGAAGCTACCTAAATAGGGCACAATACAGTTAAGCCTAAAACATTTTTTTTAAGTCTATAATAATTTTTCCCTGTTCTCCTCCCAACCATCCCAATGTGCAGAAAGCAGCTCACGAATATGCATTTTGCATGTGTGCAATACTTTTAGAAATATTGAGTAGTATTGAAACATTTCTAGGGAAACCCTTGTAGATATTGGAGACAGAAATTTATTCCAAAAGCAGCCCCACATATTGATTTTAAGTTTTCAGAAAGCAATAAAATATTCCATAGATGTGAAAATGCACCTTTCACACCTGTTTTATGCAAGTAAATAAAAAGCATGAAGGAAAATTATTCTACACACAGAACTTAAATTCTTAAAAATATAGCTCCTACATCAGTAGCTAAATTGTGAGTCAGTCTTCTTGTAGAGGATCAAATGAAGACTCAGAACTTCATTGCTCCTAATGAAAATAGTGTTTGCACCTCCTTTCCGCAGATCATGAAACCACTTGGGAGCTTCTCTGTGCCTCAAGCCAATGGGGTTGGGGATGAAAAGTGCTGTAAGGGCTTCAGTTTCTAGATATTGTGTAGGATAAGTAAATTGTAAGTAAATTGCAAGTCATTAGCACGCAGTTGAAGCTTCAGCTGGTTTCCAGAAGGCAGCGTGTGATGTGATTCTCTACAGTGTAGGCAACTTCTCTGTGCTCCTACCAGCTGGTTTTAGAGAATGTACAGCAACAGAATGGTAAAAGACATTGTAAGAACTGAGTGTGTGCTACATGTCATGTTCACAAGAGTGTGAAATGTAGGGTGATAACAGCCCCGTGCTGCTAACTGCAAGCAAACCTGCTTGAAAATTTGATACCTAGGAAACTGACATGAGCATCTGGGTTTGCTTATAGAATTATGTATTAAGAAGGACTGTGAGTTAAAAAAACCAAGCCACATAGCAAGCTTTGGATAAAATATATTAGGATAATTAAAGGACTTGATTTATAAATATACAACATGGTAAACAGTAAGAGAGAAAATGAATTCATGGGCCCTCCAGAGGCAGCTTTGGCATAATCATAGGTAGAGACATCATGTTTTATCATGGTTTATGTCCTAAATAAAAAAGAATCTTAGACTATATGAGAAGGGCAGAGTGCCCCCATTTATTTTTTTTATTAGGTGACGATTTATTAAGCTTTTTTTCACTACTGTTAATAGAGGTTTGACTTCCCAATTTAGCCCTGCCTCAACAAAGCAAATATGTATAGAGAGGTTAGTGCATTACTGTTGTCTTCTTTTTTTAATGAAAATTGGAAGTTAAAATGTACTTTCAACCTATTTCACCCTTTTTCTCCATCTTCAGCACTCTGCTAGAAAACACAAAAACTGACCACATCAAGGAATCCTTTATACTAATAGTATTCTGTGCTTCCTTCATTGGAAATCACACCCACTTACAGTAATTTATAATGAAGCTATACACTCTAGATACTTTCCATTTACTCCTTTTTTCCCTCATTACCATTTACAGTTATTCCCTTTAATATTTTTTTTTTCAGTATCTTAATTTAGTAATTAAGACAATGGCCATCCACAAGAGATTTTATGATTTGTTGCTAATATTTACATCAAGTCATATCAATGCATGATATTTTGAGTAAGCATCTGGCATAAAGGCAGGAAGACAAGGTGCCAAAACAAGTGACATTCTAACAGGGTATTAGCAAGTTCTTCTTGGGCTGCTTTTCTTTTTCTTGGTTTTTATCTTCCATTTATCTCCCATTATCATCCTGTTCTTTTAGTCGTGGTTTCTTCACTACATTTTTTTGCTGAAAATAGGATAAACATTCAAAAAATACTTTTGAAGATGATTTACCACAATGAGTGTTCCAGAAAGGAAACCTAGTTTTCAATTGCCAGCAAAAAATCCTGTCTGTAAGCACAACATAGAACTTGTTCTATGCTTCATAAGCTTCATGTAGTCCATGTTTAACAAGCATTTTTTATGTTGGGCTTTCCTTATACCTAAGGGCTTTCTAGGTTCTTTATATGACACAGGTAATTGTATGAAATATTAGAAAGAACATGGTTCTGTTCAAGAACTTACCTTTTTCTTGCAACTATGCTGTGTGCTCTGCTCAGCTCTCAAGTGACTGAAAGAGAAATAAAGATATAGGAAAGTAGTCATGTACAGTTAATTGTCAGATCTTGGTTTAAAAAGAAGGAGCAAACTGCTTCTCTCTGTTCCCAGAGATATAATTGGGAATGTCTTAAAATGAAATTCAGTCAGGAGGGGAATGTGGTGTAGTTCAGTTTTGCCTTTTCCCAAATGTGTGCAGTGGCATCCTGTGTGATTTACTTTTGTTTCATTAGAACAGACTTACTAGAGTTGGGACATCAGTGGGGACATCTCTGAGACTGATTTGGCATAATGGAATTAAATGGAGATTGCTGTCACCTAACTGGGAAATTTTAAGTTAGAATTTCACTTAATGAAGATGCATTCAACATGGCCTATGGGTAAAAGTATAATTAACCAAGTCTTAAATAAGCATGAAATTCTAGTAGCATCCAGATAAGGGCTAAAGGAAATAAATTATTATTTTTGTATTTATTAATTTCATTTACTGTCTTCGATATGTGTGTGTGTGTGTGTATGTATGTACCTATGTAAGTGCTTTAAATATTCAGTTGCTTCAGTCAGGACAATGGCTGTGCCCTGAGGATTTTGGCTGAGTTTATGAGATTACAGGGTTGCTTATTTATTTTTTGAGAAATTTAATTAGTGGTGAATGACTTAAGCATATTTACAATTTTCTGAGTCCCAGTGCACTTCCCAAAAAGCCACAGAAGAGTCAGTCATTTATCAAATGCTGGGCAAATGCTCCAGCTGTGGTGAAGTGTATAGAAATGAGAAAAAACTGTCCATCATTATCAAATCCTTCCACTTGTTCAAATCTTTTGTAATTTATCTAAAGTAGATCTTAATCAGCCCTGTTTGGGGATTTTCAGAAACAATCCATTCTATTTTTTTTTTTCTCCTTTCTTGGAAACATTGGGTTAAGCTGTATACAATGACAAAGCATGCTAAATATCAAAGTATGGCAGGACCTTCAGCAAAGCAGTGAGCAGGTGGAGATGCAGGTTGTTAAAACTATTATCCTGGAGATTAAATAGTTAATATAATGCATGTTTATTTAAATATATTACTGTTCCCATGCTTTAGCAGCACTGCTAAACAACCGTGCAGACACCAAGGTCCGTGAAGAAGGAATGAAGAGGAGGTGCTCCAGGTTCCCTAGCAGAGATTCTTCTGCAGCCTGTGGTTTAGACCATGGTGAGGCAGGGGGTTCCCTACATCCCATGGAGGTTGATGGTGGAAGAGATATCCCTCTGGGGACCTTGGAGCATCCCACACCAAAGCGGTTCCTGAAGAACTGCAGCAGGAAGAGCTTACATTGGAAGACTTAATGGGACACTGCCCCACACTGAAGCAGGGGAAAAGTGTGAGGAGCTCTCTGCCTGAGGAGAAAGGAGCAGAGACCTATGATTTTACAGCAGAGACTGACTGTAAACCCTCTTCCCTGTCCCCCTGCACTGATTCCAGGGAGAAGGTAATAAAATCAGGAGAGAAGTTGAGCCAGGGAAAGGAGTGGCTGGTGGGGGGAAGAGGTTTTAAGCTTTATTTTCCTTTCTCTGAGCAGTTTTTTTTATACCTGGCTCCTCTTAGAGTAGCACCAAGGTAAAAGTAGTTGTCAGGAGCATCTGTCTAGTTTCCTCTCCTCTTAATATCTGGACTAAAATCTAGTGAGTGCTCTGCTACTTCAGTGACATTGCTGGTTGGTAGCTGCACCGAAGATGTTATTGCTGCTGTTGATGTAATGAATGATAAACTTTGACAAACTCAGATTAGGAGTTGTGAGTTTATGTGAGTTTTCCTATTCATCTCTGAAAATTCCTCTTTCTAGGGACTTGAAGTCTGTTTTAACAGCAGACTAGACCTTTCTAGAGACCTTCAAATAGGAAGGTGACAATGAAATTTCTTTAGATGTTGATGTGAGAAAGATCTACTGCTGCTGAAACCTGGGTGAGTGGTTATCTCTGGCAACCAGGACCACTGCCCTCTAACCATGAGTTCTAGGGTGATGCTCAATTTGGAGGACTGACACAGAAGGCACTACGAGTGGTGATGGATTTTGTATGTTAAGGCCCTTCTTGATAGTGATCGTTTGTCCCTAGATCAGTGGCAAATATTTGTTGTCAGACATTGCATGTTTCAGAGAAGCATGTGTGGTTTGAAGGGAGCAATGGATGGTGAAGGGAAGAAGGCAGAAAGGTAGATGTGATTCTTCCTCCTGGTCAAGGACTGACTTGACTGTTCCCATGGAAACAGAGCTCAGTGCTCTCCTTAGGCAGCTGCTGATTACACTTTGAATTTTATTTGCATTCACGATTAAAGAGGAGTATAAAAGAACTGAGGTAAAGAATTTAAAAAGCAATAAGAGGATAAAAGACCTTTCAATCAGTGTTCCTCAGAACCTTTAATTAAAAAAAGTAGAAGGGGGAGGGAGGGAAACAGAGATTGAAAATGCTGGTAAAATTGGATAAATTTTATTTAATAGATGAATTACTTTTTTCCTGAGGTATAGAAAGGAATGCTAGCATCACTATGAACTATTTCATAGCTTTGTACCATGTAAATAGTAAAAGATTTCTTCATTACAGAGAGGGCTACTGTAAAACTATTTCAGTAACATATCTTTTTGTTAAAAGATATTGGGTTTCTCAGACCTGACTCTACTTTTCATAAGGATGCTCTTGTAATGCACATCACCCTGGCTTTTTGGTCTGTTTAATTATGTCTTGCATTATTCTTATGAATCATCAGAAACTTCTACATAATGCATGTCCGGTGTATGTTTGTATGTTATTACAGCCATGTGAAGAGAGAGGAATTACCACTGCAGTTCAGAAGGAATGGCAGATAACAAAATTCTCCTCTTGTACCCATAATAAGTCTTGTGCAACTCAGCTGAATTCCTGGTGTCGTTGAAAGAAAAAGTAGAGTTTGGCATAATAGCTATACCTTGGAGTAGGTGATTGTAAACTTTTTATTTTAATTCCTTCTTATAAAATAAAACTTTACAGGAGTCTGACAGTAAGCAAGCAGCCCCTTGCTTTCCAAGAAAAGTGAGGATGCTGGTAGGAGTAGGATTTACAAAAGGTAGAGAGTTTAGCCATTGCCTTCTGTGGACCTAATATTTCTGTCTGGATCTTTGTCTTCTTTCAAATGCTGCAGCCCAGTGAAATGGGTAATTTTTTCAGGACAGTTCATATGTTTGTATGAAATAATTAATAACACCAAGTTAAAGTATTGTAAAACATTGCATATAACAATACAGTTAGTTAATACCTGTATTATTACCAATCTGCTACTATCTTTGTTGTGTTCAAAATACAGAAACCTGACTCTAAATATCTCTGTTGTCTGATTTCTGTTTCTATCCCCTTTTGTCTCTCTAAGAGCAAAATACTTTCCAGTTACTGTCATGGCTCTGCATGACATGGACCAAACTGAAGTGACACTAGGGAAGTAGGACACTTCTCTTTGGGAATTAAATACACATGGAGAATTAGGTGGTCAGGCAGAAAGGCAGCTTGGAAGTATTCATGAAGAAGGAAAATTGGGGCCTTTGTACCCATGCTTTGCCCAATGTTGAGAGAAGTTTAACCCTGGATACTCTCTACAGTCTTGTCTGTATTTCTAGTCTGTTCTGTATTTGGTAAGCACTGTCTGTTAAAAGGAGATGGTTTTAGATAGCAAGTTTCATCAGGTTTAAGAGAGTTTTGATTGTTTGTTTAAGTGATTATGGTTAACAGATATTCATCATGTCTAGTAAATTGCAGCAAATTTTTAGGCTTATTTACTAACTGGAGGAAATACTCTTTGGAATGATGTATGGCAAAGGAGACATATGCTAACAGAAATAAAGCGTATATGGACTGAACAAAGCACAATATATAGCTTTCTATTGGGAGATTCTTATGCCTTTAAACTAACACTTCTGAAGGAAAATGGTTCACAAAAACTGTTTAATGTCTGAATCAACTTCTGTCTCCAATAACAAACTAATTGTCTGACCTTCTCACCTAAGATAACTTGATTTAGTGTAGTCATCCCTCCCATGAAATGCCACCTTCCCTCCTCCAGTTGTATTTGGAGTTTTGATCTTGCAAGATTTAGTATTGTTTTATTTAATGACTACCCTGTCTATTATGTCAAAAGATGATTCAGACTTTTAAAGAGTAGTCAGCAGGGAATACAGAAGAAAACAGGTATTGAGAAGATGAGTGAGGGAAAAAAACACAGAGGGTATCATTTGTCACTGCTGAATCATTACTGATGTTGAAGAGATCTGTGAAGACCTGAGCACTTCTACTAGAAAATGTCAGAATCATGTTTTAATGAGATTTGTAATGATACATGTGAAGAAAATTAATGTTTATAGCTACTGTGCTTTGGTCAAACTGATGCTACAAGGAAGCAGGCTACAAATATACCCAGAGAAGTGACCATCAGACCCTTGTCTGATCCCTTCAGGTATCAGATATTAATCTTTCCTGAGACACAGTCTCTCAGAAATGTCTGCTTGGCCATGGTCCACCTTCTCCTCCCTTCAACTTATCTACTATTTTCATCACCCCTTCTCCATGCTCACTCCTGTATTTTCTGCACTTTCCTAAATATACTTTCCCTCAGGCACCACTATCTTGGCTGAGGGGCTGAGCTGTGCCCTGCACTAGAATAGCTGGAACTAGCTGGAATCCATTAGAAAATGTAATTTTATATGGAGTTTGTTTGTTTAAAAGAACATTCCAAGAAAATAAGAGTAGCTACATGATTGGGAAACTGTTCCAGTAGACTTGCTATTTTAAAGAGGTAATAAAAATAATTTCTCAGGAGAACCACAGGTTTGACTAAAGATGAGGGAGGTAGCTTCATGTATCATGTACCCACAGACACAAAAATTCAAGATGCAACATTGGTATTGTTGATGGAGATGGCATGCTGTTGGATGCCACACTGAAAATACTGGGTTTTGCACTTATAAACAAAGCATTATTTCTTCTTCGTGTTCATCAGAGGATACTGACATGCAAGCAAGTGTATTTTCTGCATTTTAGTTGCCACAACAAACAATGGGACTAGGTCTTTTTATATCAGTTTCTCTTCCCCATGCCACACAAATCATTCAGATTGATATATCCTGGCAGTATAAACTAATACTCTCATTAAAATAATCTGCATATCCCTCCAAAAATCAAAGTTGTGTAGGAAAAAGACCCTAGATTGGTAGTGCCAATGAAGTGGTTTATTTGTATAAAACAACTTTCACACGCTAAACAGAACTGGCTGCCAGTTAAACTCAAGAATAAACACAGATTACCTTAAAAAATGCATTTAAGGAAATGTTTCCCATTCCTGAATAAGGAATATCTTAGATGTATTAATATCTGAAATGAACAGAGAGGTTTTCAATGCTTTAAATGAATTGAAACTGATGTGGTTAGTATGATTTGAGATGTACATCTGCATGCATGAATGTGATAAAAATAAGTAAACAGAGCACATAAATGCTTGAGTAATGTATGTTGTAATTGTAATGTCTAGCTTTAGCACTCACAAAATGATTGCAATGTACATGAACGGAAGGACATATTTTTAAATTTGTGGCCAAATGGATTGCAGTCAAATTTGAGCTAGATGAAGCACTTGGAAAAAGTTCAGGTAGCTGGCAAGCCACAAACTGGCTGCTAATGAAGGCAGGATATGTTGCCATCTTCTTCTGGGTATGTGGATGTTTCTTCCTGCACTTTGATTTTAGTGAAGTTTTTTTATAATATATATGTTTATTTGGTTGTATTCTTCTCAAATCCCTTACCTTACTCTCAATTTCTCTTTTTTAAAGGAAAAATATTTGTCTGTCATTCTGATGAGGAGTCTATTGCATATTTCACATCATGGTGGGTGTGGTGTGCTGTTTGAAAAGTGCATTCTGCTGAGAGTTAGTGCATGTTGGCTTGGCAACAGGTTTTTTTAATTTAATTTCTTCCATCCTAGATGTTAGATGTTAGGAATCTAGGATGTCGATATCATCTAGAGGCCACTATTCCTGGGAAATCACTTTTTTGGGAAAGCCAACATTTCTCATTTGGTATAAACATGAAACATTCTGACAAATCATTGCATCTGATGAGCAAGGTTCCTCTGACACCTGCAAGTCTCTGGCAAGCCTCAGTCCTAGAGGTCTCTAGCTCCAACATATTTTATTTTTTATATTTTTATTTTTATTATTTATTATTTTCCTCCCCTTAAATGCATATACTAAGGAACTTTAATGCCTCCATCAAGGCAGCTTGCACTTAAAATACAATGGATCGATTGGCCTGTACTCAGGCCAACAACCATTCACACAAGCTGCTATTTTTGCAGTTTTTGCCCAGATCAGCCAATAGAGCATTCATGAATAATACTCATTTACATGGTGTGTTGTTTTTTTTTTTTTTTCTCCCCCTCAATTTCTTTTTTCCTCTCTTTCTTTTAGCTGGGTTAAAAATCAGAGCAGCTTTCTGAGTTCTTTTTGAAGCAACATCTCTGCTGTTTGCTTTCTGTAGTGCTTGTGGTCAAACATCAGTCACTGTTTCCCATGGAGAGGATTTTGCTCCTGAAGGTGGCCTTGGCATGTTGTGACCAGTCACCCCACAGCCAGGGAGCTAACAGGAACAGTCATTGCCTCTGCTCTGCAGGGGGCTGTTTTCTAGTGAGATCAGCTTTCCACATCACTTCCCTGTAGCACCAAAAATAACTTACAAGTAGAAGACCTATTTCTGTGTTCATTTCTGACAAAATGAAACAAAGCAAAAAAGCAAGAAAAAAACCCCCAAAACAAAAAAACAAAACGAAAAAACCCACAACCCACCCCACAGTATCTTGTATGTGTTTTGAGTTAGGATTTATTTGGGGGCTTTTTTTGTTTGTTTGTTTCACTGTTTTGTTGTTTGGTTTTTGGGGTTTTTTTGTCCACTTCTTAGCACTTTCCACCTGGTAACTCACCCAGCTCCCCATTTTCAGGCTATTTAGTCAGTGCGATGGCTCTCACAGTAGCTGCTGATATGGGCTGTCATTGTCATCTGACATTTCCTTGGTGGAGCTTAACAGAAAGTCTGCTTCTGTAAAGGCCATGAAATTTGGGCCCCCCTGCTCGCTTTTCTTATCAATCTGAGAATACTGATTCCTCCAAAGAGTCTCTACAAATGCCAAAGGGAGTGGAAAAAAAGTTAACATTTTCTTCTCAGCTCCATTTTTTAGTGTCTATGTTTCTTTCAGCCTACTGAAGTTGTTTACTTAAGAGGGTCTGTAAGAACATTTGCTTTACAAGTCCTTGAGAGAGATGATGCAAAGCAATAAGATGTGGATAAATATTCTTTGTACAAGGGTTAGTTTTATCAGCAGCAAAGAAAGAAGCCATTTTAAGGTTCAATGCCCAGGCTTGCATCTGATGTACTAGTGGATATAGTCTACCTTGACCTTAGCAAGGCTTTTGACACAGTCTCCCATACAGTTCTCTTGAGTAAGCTCAGGAAATGTGGAATAGAAGAATGGACAGTGAGATGGATTAAGAACTGGCTAAACAGTAGAGCCCAAAGAGTGGTGATCAGTGGTGCAGAGTCCAGCTGGAGACCTGTGACAGCTGGAGTCCCCCAGGGATCTGTGCTGGGTCCAGTCCTGTTCAACATCTTTATCAATTCCCTTGATGATGGGACAGAGTGTCTGCTCAGGAATTTTGCTGATGACACAAAGCTGGGAGGATTGGCTGACACCCCAGAAGGCTGTGCTGCCATTCAGAGGGACCTGGACAGACTGGAGACTTGGGCAGGGAAAAATTTAATGAATTACAACAAGGGCGAGTGTAGAGTCTTACCTCTGGGTAGGAACAACCCCAGGAACCAGAACGGGTTGGGAACTGAGTTCTTGGAGAGCAGGGAAGAGGAAAGGGACCTGGGGGTGCTCGTGGATGGCAGGATGCCCATGAGCCAGCAATGTGCCCTTGTGGCCAAGAAGGCCAATGGCACCTGGGGTGCATTAGAAGGGGGTGGTCAGTAGGTCGAGAGAGGTTCTCCTGCCCCTCTGCTCTGCCCTGGTGAGGCCACATCTGGAATATTGTGTCCAGTTCTGGGCCCCTCAGTTCCAGAAGGACAGGGAACTGCTTGAGAGAGTCCAGCACAGAGCCACCAAGATGATGAAAGGAGTGGAACATCTCCCTGATGAGGAAAGGCTGAGGGAGCTGGGGCTCTGCAGCTTGGAGGAGAATGAGGGGTGACCTCATTAGTGCTTACAAATACATAAATGGTGAATGTCAGGAGGATGGAGCCAGGCTCTTCTCAGTGATGACCAGTGATAGGAGAAGGGGTAATGAATGCAAGTTGGGGCATAGGAGGTTCCATGTAAACATAAGAGAAAGCTTTTTCACTGTGAGGGTGACAACACTGGAAAGGGCTGCCCAGGGAGGTTGTGGAGTCTCCTCTGGAGACAATCAGAACCTACCTGGACATGTTCCTGTCTGACCTACACTAGGTGATCCTGTAAGGGGCTTGGACACAATGATCTCTTGAGGTCCCTTCCAACACCTAACATTCTGTGATTTTTGTGATGAAAGAAGGATGACAAAAAAAGTAAGGGGAAAAGAAAATTTTTAATTAAATGTGGTGTTTTAAGGATGATTTGATGGCTTAGATACTATTCAATGAATCAGCAACTTGAAAAGCCCGGTGTGTAGCAAGTACGGAGAAAAACATCTTTGATGTTGTTATCCCCTGCTTCCTGAGGGATAACCAGGAGTGATTAAGCCTCTCTGTTAGGATTAGAAGTGGTGCTACCTCCAGCAATTTGATGTGATTCTCCTGATGTTACACAGTCTTTTTCTTAACCTCAGAGTACTGAACTGTACATCCTAGTTGATACAGAGCAGTAGTATTGGGTAGGTTTTGTAGTTCTTTTATCTTTCTATTATTTTATGAGAAAAGGCAACTTTCCCCTAGGACAAAGGGTACTGAAGAAATAGAGGGCAAATTAAAATATAGTGGATTTTCATTTTTTTCAAACTGTTCTGTAACATGGAGTCATTTGTTCATACTAGCTTTGAATTTGACCCATTTTTTTCACTAAAAAAAATAATTATTAATTACAGTGACACCTTTTTACATGATGTGTAAAAATGGAGCTATTGAACATGCTCCAGCAGAACTTGGTTTTCAAATATTTATGCAATGGATTTTGGTTTTTGGGTTTTTTTGCCTCAAAGTGACCAGACAGGTTAATGTGGTGATGGAATGTAGAATATTTGCCTTGCTGTTTCAATTTTTAGTGATTTTTGGATCAACATATCAACCTTTTTGTTTCCCTCTTGTTCCTCATGAATGCCATGAGCATTATTTCTGACTTAATTTGGAAAAACCATGGTTCAGTGTTTCAACATTTTTATTCTAGACAAATAAGTGTTTACCCATCCTTTTAACTGTTCTCGTTTTCACCTGCTCTCTTTGACTAAATATAGACAAGGTTTAAAGCTTAGTCATTGTCATTTTAGTGGTTTTAATGATTTTGATAGCAAAATGTATTGGTTTTGCTCAGATACAAAGCAACAGATTACTGAAACCTCAAAAGATGTGGGTGAAGTAAATTGTCTCCAAGTTCAGTATCTGTTATCCCTGTCTTATGAATAAAGTTGTGTTCACTTCTTTGTCATCCCCACCTAATAGCATCTATCTGTCTTGCAAACTCTAGAAGAGCCAAGAAATTTCAATTTGGCAAAGAATAAAAGCAAATTGGAGATTCACAGGGGATATTACTGTCTGTTCCCAAAATTGTGGTTTTCATATTTAAATGTTTGGTTTTAGTATAGCAAGAAGTATCCCTTGTTTCTGTAAAAGCATATTTGGGATGGGAGCATAAGGTTTGGAGGATTTACAATCCTTGAAGCTTTGTATATTTTTAGTTTCTTTTTCTGTGTTTGAACTTCTTACTATCTTGTTTGCATTTGCTGTTTGCCAAGCAGATTTTTAGTTAGGTTGGGTTTCTGGGGGCTTTTGGTTTTGATGTTGGGTTTAGATTTCAGTAATACAAAGCAATGAGCCTTCTTAGAGAAATCCTCATCAGTATTCTTCTGTCTGGCAATCTGAGAAATGGCAAAATACTGGTAAAAAGTCATATCCTGTTGTGTAATTAAACTGATGTCATAGTATAATCTATCTTAAATTAAATAATACACAATAATAAATTAATATGCTTTCATAATAGAATCTACCCCAAATTAAACTAAATAACATGCAAATAAATAATGTTTGTAAAGTATCACCACAGGATTCTTTATATTGCTGGATCTGAAGATTCTGTATCAGAATTCTTTCATGCCTAGATTTCAGAAGGACATTCCATTTCCATTTGAAAAGAAGATTACAAGACTCTGGCTCCAGAATAGAGTGTAAAATTTTTCAAATGTCCTGTAACCATCTGCAGCAAAAGGAGTAAGTTAACTTGGTGCTCTCCGAAGTTACAACAGGGTAAAATTAAAGCATGAATTACAATGGTAGTGATGGGCATTTACTCTGTCTCATCTGAAGCCTCTCAAGAGGAGTGAGACAACTGCAGTTCCTTTCATTTAAGATTCTATTTGGGTATGTGTTCCATATACCTTCTCAGAAGTCTACTGGAGACAGCTTGGATGATGTGGGATTTGATGCCTCTGTGCAATTGGACTTCTTGACTTGGCTGCTCAAGAGATTAAAAGAACAGAATAAGAAAAGAAACCTTATTTCAGTAGACAGAAGTATCTGCTCTACCTGAAGCGAAGTGGTTTGTCTGAAGTTTTTGTAAGAAGTAGCAAGGGAAGTGAGAATCTGGATTTGCAGAATTCCTAAGGGAGAATATCGTCTTTTGTATGATAGCTGAGTGATTTGTGCATGCACTTAGGGTATAGAAGGTGCAAATTCTTTTCTGCCGTGAAAGATTTCATCTTAAATCTGTCATAATCACTGCACTATAAGGAAATCACTGGAAAACAGCAGGCTTCTGGACCACTGCTGGTCCTTGTTCCATTACATGTTTGACAGGCTACACAAAGAAATGGTCAGAGAGACAGCCTGGGCTTCACCATAGCCAGTGTATTCCTCTCCAAGTAGTTACAGACTCCTTTTGGGGGGTGGGTGGGTGGGGGAATATTGCTCCCTAGACACATGCTTCCTGGGGCACATGAGGTTGCTGTTAAGAAATAAACTGGGTCCAAATCCTCTGCATCCTGAGTGACCCCTTTCATAGTGTATGTGTTGATTGTGTGTGTAGGAATTACTCAGAAGTGGTCCCTTCAAGTCAGCAGCAATATATTCTCCAGCAAGCTTATAATTAATGATTTTTTTTTCCCCCAATGCTTCAGGTCCTCTACAAATATCTGCATTTGAATTGCAAGTGCTGAATCACATAAAGAAGTAATTTAGCACTTTGCAGAGCAAGTGGGTAAAGAGACAAGTTTATGAGCCCAGATTCAGGTGAACCAATTTAATTCTGGGACTTGGAGGCATTGATGGCCTTCTGGATGAAAAATTGGTGACATTTGCTTGTAGAGACAACTGCTGGTAAGAGTTAATCAGAGGTCCTGTCTTAAGTCTTCTACAAAACACTGTCTGTAACATGCTAGCTAAAATCCTGCAGCAGCCTCTCTGTATTGGAAAGTTTCACCCATAGTGCCAGAGACATTGGTAGTGGTAGTAATAGATTGCCCAAGAAGATGAAGTCAAGGCTGTACTTTCAATTATACTTTGTGTCATCCAGCCTTAAATACATCTGTGCTGATTGACCCAAACTGGTAAAATTCATAATGCAATTGTTATGAATGATAATAATACTTCTTTCAATGTTATATTACACAGCAGATGCATGGCATACAAAGTGATAATACTATATTATGTGTGCATTGGATTGGTTGGAATTTTTTCCCTCTAATTCAGATTGCTTTGGGCATGTGCTTAGTTCCATTCGTAGGACCTGGTCTTTAGTTCATTTAAATTGCTGTGATTTATAGTATGTTTGAGAGTGACCCCTTCCTGCTTATACCAGCTTGGAAAGTTGTAGGTAGAAGTTGCAGAGTGGAAACAATAAAATCTAGAAAGGTGGAGTTCCCCTTGGTTGGTGTTTTAAATTAATGTGGAAAGCAACATGACCATCTGCAACCAATGGAAGAGTCAGGAAAAAAGTGACCTTTGCCAGCCAGCAGTTCTTCCTTCTCTCTTGCAGAAGTCTGCCTCTCCAGCTCCAGGCTGTTTGTCTTTATGTAAGAGTTTCCCTTGTCTAGTTTAACATCATAAGGTCATGTTATTTAAAAAGCCCTCACTTGAAGTTGTCAGATTTCTGATTCACAGAATTGCCAGTCACCTTTATTTCAGCTGCAGAAAAATGGTGATAACCTGGACTTTAAAAAAGTTGTCCTACTGATTTTATCATTTTTCACGTGAGCCAAATGCTCTATAAAGTGTATTGTCTTGTCTAATGTATTTTTCATAACAACAGTGCTGCTAACAACTCCCTTTGCAGTTGTATCTATTAAAAATAAAACAATGGTATCAGTCCACTGGAACAACATTGTCTTCCTTCCTGAAAGAAGAAGGCACTTAACAAATAACAGTAGTTCCTAGCTCTGCAGCAGAATGTGCTCGTGTGTATCCCTGAGCCTGTGCCAGCTCCTATTAACAGTAAAAAGACATTAACCAAAGGCAGTGGCCAGTTTACATGTTCTGCAGCCAGAGGAGTTTCTATTCCTGTTATACTCCCAGGTATAAAAAATTTGCATGTGAAAAGAGCTCTCCTTTAGCTGATAGAAACGTGATATGGTGACATCTCAGTATGTGTCTGATTACAAGGCAGTGGGATATGATCCACTGGGGATTGTATTTCAGAGCTAGCCATGGCCTAAACCATGTATTTGTTTTTTTTGAGAAACAGATCTTAGAAAAGGTGATGTATGAGGAGGGCTTGAGGTTTCCAGCCTTGGAGTCATCTGTTGTACTAATACTAAGTATGCACCTATGTTAGTTGAAGCTTTACAAAGCACTGACTTTAGATTTTCTATGTAGTTGAATGATTTAAGGGCTTAGAAATGCAGGCAGCTTCCATAAAAGAGGGAGACTAATTCTTAAAGTTGAAGCCTATCATTTTCTTCAGATTTTGCGTTTGGTCCATGCAGCTTGTTCCAGAATATTGTTGTGCACAAGTTGCAGACAGTCATGTGATTTTATTTTTTTTTTTCTCGGTATACATACGTATTTGTGTGCATGGATGCTGCAGACTTACCAAGTAAGAAAATGCTTAAATCTAATCCTTAAAAAAGATTTCTTGCATATTGACTACATTGTCTATCTGCCAAGCCCCTAGTATACAGCAGTCTGAAATTCCCCTGGTAACAAAGGAGAAGAATTGATGGTATGGAACTGGAAGAATGGCAAAGTGTCCTTGACTTTCTGCTCACAAATTCACGGGCAAAGATCAGGCATAACTCTTGGAAAAGTCAGAAAACTTCACTACCTTTTAGAAATGGTTATTAGGGCTATTTGCTAAGCTTAAACCTCCTGTTTTATACAGGTCCTGCAGGAACAGAGTTAGAGGCAGTGGGGTAATGTACTGGAATTATGCAAAGTCACGCCTTACAATGCATTTTGAGGTTATTTACTCTTGGCAGCTAGCCACCTATAATTACATTTCTGAAAACTGACCTTCCTTTTTTTTTTTTTTGTTGTTGTTGTCCATGGAACACCTCTTGCATCACACTAATGAGATGCCATGGGAGAGCAGGCGGTGTCTGTATTTTGATCCCATGAGCCCAGTGGGAGAAAAACCATTCAGACATTACTACAGCATCTTTGGCAGGGCTCACATGACTAAGAAATCTGTGCTTTACTCAATCCCAAAGAAACAGTTTTGAAACTTCAGCATTTTTTCTATCATGCACGTAGGATTCAAACAGCAGACCTAGGCATTTAGAGTGCCACTTACATATATACAGACCAGCCTTTTACTGTTTACCTAAGGAAAGGCATAAAACCAGTTTGACTGCAGCTTTTTAGGTGTTCTGTTTAGTCTGTTATATACTTCAAATATTGTGGTAAAATGGGAATAATGGTACCTCCATACTTTCATAAAGGGTTGAACGTGCCTGAATGAAAAGAATTCTGTTTATGTCAGTTCTTTTATCTTTTTGCTCTCCTACAGCATGAATGACAGGTCAGACAGTAGTACATAGTATTCTGGTTTAGTGTCACTTTCAGGGCATCCCTGCAAGCTATGCAAGCTAAATGATGGTGAGTCTTTTTTTTTTTCCATGTGGGTGCAGAACTCAGTACTGCAGCTAAACACAAGTGTCAAATGTCTCAGGGGCATTTGACATCTGAAGCAAACATCCCTGACTTTTGTGCCTCTCCTGTGACATTGTATAAAAACCACAGGCTGAAGGGAATGACACTTTGCAAATGGCAGCCAGGAGCTGGCGATATACACAATAAGCCTGGTTCCCCTCTCATTCACATCTGGTAGTGACAGACCACATCACTTGAAACCCATGAGGTCATACCAGTACAAAATGAGTAAATGTGTCAAAAAGGCAGAATCATGTCGAGGAGTCGGTACTCTTGTTGTAAGGAGTTACTATGGCAGTATGTTTCATGAAAGTGCTGGAGAAAGGGGAGAAAAATCACACCAGTCACTACATGAAACACTGCACCCACAGGACTGAAAATGGCAACGAAGGAATAGAGTTGCTGGCATCTGAAATAATGCAGTGATTGCTAGGGTTTAGATCCAAATAAATGAAATTTTTTTCAGAGAGATGGGAAGACAATTATACCTTTCGTTTGAAGGAAAAGCAAGCAAGTAGACTCAGAAATTCAACTGCATCACTCCACGTAGTGTTCCTGCACATGGCACTGCTACCTCACACTATACAGGCTATGGAAAACTACTTCAGCTCCAGCTATGGAAGCTGAGACCACTTGTTTTTTCCTCCCCACATGATTTTGTGCTTGTCAGGGATAAAGACTGTTCTAAAATAATATTTACAGGCAAAGGGAAGCTTTGCCTCCTATTCCAAATGGATATGTGTTAATTTCTGGTAGTTAATTTGGTATGTCTTTTGTTGTGCATGTCTTTCCATTGTCAGAGATGGGTTTTATATCTTCTGGCAACCCTGTTTTACCAGGGTGTACATAGTTTAGAACAACTGCTGCTTCCAGTTAAGGTTGAGTGTTCAGCATTACCCAAATGCTCCTCATTGAAAATGTGTATTTTCCAGGTTGGAATTATGCAAATTTCTTTTTCTTTGACATTGCAAAAGTCAATAGAATAGGAAAGCTGCATAACCTTCTTTTTCTGGCATCTCTTGCAACCGTTAAAGTCAAAGTAATCTCAGTAAAAGGTTGCAACTGCACCATTATTATTCCTGGAGTAAGAGAGCAAAAATAGCCTCTCAGACTAAGGCACGTTTTGTCTTCTCTCTCCCTCTCTTCACACACTGAGGCTGCTGCCAAGCCCTGCTTTGTCTGTAGCATGCACCAACTTGATTTTTCCTCAGTGCCCTTTTAGCTGACACATTTGTCAATGAATTGGCCATCTACCACTTGAGCTGGTACAGTGGCACTGTCATTGCCCCCTTGCTATTTCTTCTGCTCTCTTCCATTACTCCCTTATTGCAGCAACCCGCATCCCCCTCCTTGATGTCTAAATGGACTTATTACTTCCCAACAGCAAATCTCACTTGCCTCATCACTTACTGGATAACATCCTTCTCTGTGACCTCAAAGCTGTGATTACATCCCTTTACACTTCATATTCCTTAATGGTTGCTCCTTGATATACCAGTGGGTTGTCTTTTTTGCTCTCCTCATGCCTTTCATTAGTACTATTTTCACACTTGTTAATTCAGATATTCACTATATAAGCATTGCACCTACAACCCTTTTTAAATGTGTTCTTCAGGGCTTCACCATCTTATGTCTTTGTTAGTGAATATAGAGGTTATTAGGACCAATCATGCTGCATATCAGATATTAAATAGTGTTGAGGATGTTTCTAAGGAATACAAGCTGAGATGCTGGGTTCCTCTGTTGCTGGTATCAGACACCCAGTCTTATGCAAGTATATGCCCTTCCCCAGAATGCCTGATCATGAGTTTTTATTTCCTAGGAGTTGAATTTTCCAGGCATGGATTCCTACTCTCTCAGTACCTTACCCTTCAGCTCAACACTGTATTTTTAATTTTCCTTGTGGAATGGTTACTCCTTTATTGAATACTTCTATAATACATTCCCCCTGTCTGATGGCATTTTGTATTATCTGTCAAGACTTTACAGCTCTGCTTTTATGTACTTCATTTTACCCCCCTAATTTATGTGCTGTAGTGTCAATATTGTGGCACATGTGCCCCATCCCTCATAATCAACAACGCTCTCACTCTGGGGTCACTGTGCACCTGGAGCTCTTTCTCACTTAATCCTGTTGTTGTGGGCCTCATCACCTTGTCTTTCAAATCTTTCCTCTTCATAAAGATTAATTATATTGGGCTCAGAACATAAAATCTTTTCAATGGCACACTAATGTGCAAAAAAAACAATGAAAAGCTGCAACAGAAGACTATTTTCAGTCTTTGTGCATGTTTTAGCTTGATGTAGAAAACAACTTCCTTACTTTCCTTTCTGACCTTGGACAAGTGCCCCTTGGCACGTCTGGGTTTTTTCTGCTGTGAAACAGAGATCAAGATGCTGAGATCTTTTGCAAAGCATTTTCCGAGCTACAAATAAAAAAGTGTTCTATAAAAGGTAGTTGATATTTTTATTTTTGACGTGATTGTTATTCTGAGTGTCAGTCAGTGAAATAAGCACAATGTATATTCTTGGTAAATAATAATAGTGATTGTTGGTTTTGAGTGCCTAAGTTGCTAATGGAACTGATGTACTGAACTCCTACATACCTCTCATTTTTTTCACACACGTGTATTTTTTGCAACTGAGTCTCAAGTTGAAAGTCTTCCTCACTTTCTTTTTATTCTCGTACAAAGCTCTTTTACCCTGATGTAGTCTGTTTTCCTCAGATATGGCCTTAGTATTGTTTTCTGTTCAAATTTGTCAGTTCGATTTGCTTGTCTAATGGAATTTCCTCTTTTTTTTTTGTTTGTGTTTTTTTTTTAAGTATCAAATATGTGAAATATGTGCCTTTTATGGCTCATGAGTATACTTTTTTTCTCTCTCTCTACAATGCCACATTTAATAAAAAATTAAAAATTGCTCTACTGTCCCCTTAGCAGAACATGCCCTGAGTGCTGTTTGCACTGTAAGAGGGAAAGCTATCCCAGATTGATGTTCACAGATTTCTTTTCCTTCGCTGAACAGTCTTATTCTGGGCAGTGTTGTTCCATAATATCTGGGACTGGGAGAATGCCAAGCTCATCCAGGGCAGCACAGGCAGCTTTTTCCATTGTAGGGCTTTCAATTAAACTAATGCTACCAGCTGTGTGTTCTTTTGTCTTCCCTGGACTAGGTTGTGGTACTCTTGCTTTGCTCTGCATCTCTCTAGCAGAGCCTGTTGTCTTCATACTAATCATTTGGGCAAGAAATCAGAGCTATGAAACATGAGCGTTTGGAAGAGAGAGGGGATGTAAAGGAACTTTCTGAGAATGTGGATCATGCTAAGAAATGGGCCTATAGGAAATGGTTGGGGGGGAACAAAAAAATTAATCTTCTGCATTTAGATCACACGAAAGTGCTTTAAAAAGGTGTCAAGTGTCATAATAGGCAAAGCAAAAGAGATACTTTTTTTTCTCTCTCTACAATGCCACATTTAATAAAAAATTAAAAATTGCTCTACTGTACCCTTAGCAGAACATTCCCTGACTGCAAAAGAGAAATAAGATTACTCATCCAAAATTAGTCATGCAACAATGTAATGGCAGAGGTGGGACCAGAATATGAGCCTTCAGTTTCTCAGTCCACTGTCAAGTCCTCTAGACCTTGTTGTTTCTTGACATTAGAGGACATGGGGTGAAGTAGGTGAGGGAAAAAAAATTAAAAAAGAAGAGATGGGAGAGAAACCATGAGAAGGGAAAGCAAATTTTTTTTTTGTCTGGCTGGAGCAGATCCTAAGAGCAGAGGAAGAACAGGCAATGGGAGGATGAAAGGCATTCTGCAGTGCTCAGGGTGTATAAAAACAAGGAGGGAAGGTAATGTTAGATCTGAGATAGAAAGGCTGGAGGGGAAAATTGCTGGATAATCTGACCAATAGTTGGTAAGGAAAGTGCAATTTTGGACAAATGGCATCAATTTCAGTGTTTTATTGTCTTACCAAGAATCCTGCCCTGACTTGTTTTAATCAAGTCCATAAAATGAGAATTGTCGATGCTCAAGGTTTAAACAGGTTTTGTTGTTGATGTCTTTTCCCTAATGCTTTTAAACAGACTCTTAGAGAACACAGAACTAGAGTAAATCCCCATGATTTTATCAGGATGTTATATTTTGGTATTGTCTTTAATTTTATATTAATCTGCTTTAAAACTCAGCCCTTTTGTTTCTGTATAATTGCTATTATGCAGCAGGCAAGTTATCTATTAAAAAGGGTGCCAGACACTATGTGCTGCTTAGTAACTTCTCAGGCAGTGCTGGGAAATGAAAAAATTCAGCAACAGTGCAAGGGCAAAGATGAACAAAGTAAGGGATGGAGGAAGCTGCACAGTAGACTCAAGAAATACATGCTTCATCATTAAATAGGTTATCAAGTGTAATCTATCAGTGGTTACACATAAAGCCAAAAGTTTTCATTTTGCTGAATGAAAGAATGGAAATTGCTCATGTAACAGAGAAAAGATGCTGGCAGTAGGTGAGTTTTGGCTTGTGTCAGCAAGGCATCAGTATAAAAGGCAGGATTTTGGAGTAATTCTTGAAATCTAGGCCTGGATTTCCTTGCAATCCTTCTTTTCCAATGGGCTACCTTAGCTCTGCAGATAGACATCCCTGTTGGCATGGAAGGATCCTAGAGGTCAATTTTGTGATGTGTTTCTAACCCTTTCTCCAATGCCTGCCTTTAATTGATTTTACCTCATTTTTTCTCTTCCCCTCTTCACCCTTTAGCACTCATACTGAGTTTATCTGTGACAGTTCTGGCTGACACAGTGTCCCCTTTCCAGACCTGTCAGTACTACAGACTCGTTACCTCTAAACCATAGGTACCCTAAAAAGCTCTGGCACTTTTTTGGGAGTATGTTCACGTCCTAGAGGAGATAACAGCTCAAGCTATTCAGTTGAAGATCTGTGGTTGTGTAACTCATTTTAAATGCTGGAGTTTTAAAAATGGTTTTCAAAGCAGTTCAGGCTTCTTGAGAGGCTGTGAGCCATAATCACTTGTCTGAGACAAAGCCTGGGTGCACTACCTGTTGAATACCAGCTGAAAATAGATTTGAAAAAAATGAGAAGTTTTACCACAGTTTCTTTGCCTGGTGTGCTAATCTGGCAAGACACTTGTCCTTTGTGTGCCTCTCTAGAATTGAGCAGAAGAGCTGCAGGTTGGCTTTCAGGAAAAAATAAATGAATTTGGACTTTTGTCCAAAAAGAGAACTTGCAGAGCTTTCCATTTGGTAGCCTTTGCAAGCTGTGCTGCTTCCAAGCTCTCCCAGTGCATCCTTCAAGAGATGGTCTCAGAATATCTTTTGTGCATAAATCTTGCCTGACTACAAACTTGTGAGACTTCTATGTTTTGTTTTCACTTGTTGTGGGTTAGGTTTTTTTTTCAATTCAGATGTATTCTTAAATTTTAATGTGATGGATTGAACATTACCAAAATTGGTAAACCCAGAAAAGATTGTCTCAAAATGCTTTTCAAAAAAAATATCCAAAAGTGATTGTGGCATTTTGTGTGATTAAGATGCAAATCCACTCTGCTAATACTTTTTTGCTCTAAGAAATCAGAAGTTTGGATTATTTTTCCCAAACTAAGAAATCCCAAGACTCGGGATGCACAGCTCTTAAGACTCATACACAAGTTTGTTTTGCAGTCAGGACAAACTAAAATCCCCTTAAGGTCAATTACAAGTGAGTTTAAAATATTGTTAGCAGTCTGAGCTGCATGTAATGTAGTAGAGGGGAGGGGAAGGTTCACTAATGTTTACAGAGAAGATGAAAATGAAGTGGCTTTCTGTAACCTTACCAAGAAAAGGAACAGGATAGACTCTGCACTGCAGAGGAGAATATTCTTTAAAACCCAGTCAGTAATATTTCCTTCCTCTTCCTTCTCCCCCTCCCCCATTTTACCCTTATTTTCTTCTGAATGGTTTTCAGGAAATATTAAAAAAGTACTGTCACTCAAAAGAATTCAGTTCTAAGCCTGGGATGAACCATTGTGTTATGAAGGAAAAATAATTTGCAAGAGCAGAATTGCTATCCAAATGTGACTAAAAAGCTTTATTGAAAATTTAAGGCCAGGCTCACTGGATCATGGGTCTCATAATCACATTTTATCCTTACTTCTAGCATCTGAAATTATGAACACTAAGCAAAAATACCTGTAGTTTCCTTACAAGAAAACTTCTTGTATGTTTTCACTGTTTTTTTCATGGGAATATATTATCTTTCTGTAACAAATTTATTAGTGGTTTTGGACTATTGTTTAAAGGTGATAAAAACTAAAAAAGTTGCATTGGGGTTAGCATGACCACTTGATAAGAAGGGAGCAGAACATCTCAGTGAAAGAAATCCAGACTTAAACCTTTGGATTCTTTACCCTTTGCTACAAAGAATTTGCATGCTATGGTCCTTCAATCTCCATCAGCATCCTGAAACTAAGGATTTGAGGAGCAGCCAGCAGCATATTATTCTCAAAGTAAAAAGAAATAATAGGTTACAGTTTTAAAGCTACATAGAATTTCTAGTTGGTTAATACCCATTTATAGCTGATCTAGTTGCCTGATGTTGTACTTGGCCCTTGAATCATCTGTTGATTCTGCTTTGGATGTAGCTTATTACAAATAGGGTGATGGAAGGGATGATGAATTTCCAGAATGTATTAATAAATTTGTAAATACTTTCTTCATGGCAAATATATGGGGAAAACCTGAGGTTTTTGTGGACTAAATTTTTCTCCCTGCCCTCTCACTGCACTGTAGACTCCTGGGAATTACCTTGGGAGGGGGAACAAACCTGATTATCCCGCTATAGACCCTATGATCCACCTCGGGGGTGAATTACGCAGGCCCCAGAAAAGAATAAGCAGATGAAAAAAAAATGTTTCTGTGGGAAAGTTCTGCTCATCTCCTACAGAAATCAGGAAAAAGATAATTTGGCCCAACGGTATAGAGCTCTTCTGGTTTCAAAGTCCCTGGAGCACTTCTAAAAGACAGCAGATGCACAGGGAGAAAACCTGTTTAAAGCTCCTCAGTCTCTACCCTCAGAGATATCTGTGACTAGAAGCTTTTTCCCCCAGCTTCACATTCAGCTAAATAGCTTTGAAGCACTGCTCTGTGGGTAATATGTGGAAAACATCCAGCAGCAGTGGGACTGAAATGATTCCAGCTTTGAAAATGACATCCCAGGGAATGGCATTGGGGTGTCCAAGTCAGGCCAGTGGCACCAGGAGTCTGTGAAGAGAAGGTTAGATGTAATTTATTTTCACTCAGCATATCCTCAAACAACACTGCTGTACTATAAGGGCCTTGGTAGTTTCTGAATTATAGAAGATGAAAAGAACCCTTGAATACATCTCTGATTATTTAAAGGGATCCTACCAACTCTATGCACAATAGTTGGCTTTTTATAAAGAATAATATCAAGTGTTGGTCTGACTTCATTCAAACAGAACTTTAAATGGGGGCAAAATTAGGAATTAGGCTGTTGCTAAAGTTTACAGAGTTCTTGTACCTGTTTTTTTTTTCTTTTTTCCAATTTGGTTTGTCAGTTTGTGGTATATGATAGTGAGTTATGATTTATTTTCAGAAAGAAATAGGGACAAACAAGTAAGAAAATGCTCACATTTGTAGCAGTGGTTAGAATCTCTGTAGTCCTTTTTCTGTGTGTGTGCCTCTTCTTTATTCCTGCATCTGTTTTTAAACCTGCTCTTATTTATAGGTTGTTGTTTTTTTTTTTCCTAAATTACAGCAAGTAGTAGTTATTTAAGGACTCACCATTGTTTCCATTTCAGAGAACACATTTTAAAGATGCATTCATAACCATAGCCATTTAAATTCTGCTTTGCTGGAAGTGCTTATAGAATCTGGTAGCCTAGATGTAAATTATTTATTCAAATTGCATTGGCTATGCTCTTTATTTTAAAAAATAGCATACTGAACAAAAAGTTTGTTGTTTTTTTTGTTCCTTTGGTTGGTTGGTTGTTTTTTTCACATGTGCTGCCAAACTAAGAAAAGATTTAACTAAAAAAGATGTTACTGCTGATTGGCCCACCAGTGTTGGAAATTCAATACCAGCATTTTGTGGTATACAAAATAAGCTGAAGAGTTAAATGTAGTGGTGGGTGAATGCCAGTGTGTGCTATACTTGCTACGTATATCTGCAATGGAGAAACATTTTAAATTATCCTATTTTATAGACATTCTTGACATTCCCCCTACACAATGTGTAAAATTCTGTGATTAGTTTTATTACCTTAGCTGGTGAAGATCCAGGTTTTAATAGGATTTACTATTTGGTTGTTATGAGGGCTAATTAATATCTGGACAACTTACATTTAAACATAACTTATGTTATAGAACACTTGTGTTTTATAAACACCATTACTGATTTTCTCTTCCTTCTTTGTTAAATTTGCAGTGGAGCTGTGTGAAAGTCCTTTTGAATTTGATATTTCTACTGTCATCACTGAAAACTTAAGACACAGCAATATTTTTCTTTCTTTATTTGATGGCAAAATAATATACCTTGATGAGACTGGCTGTAGACTAAGTAGCATATTGGAAATACAATTTCTAAGGCGATCATAGTAAATGAAATTGCTTTGAATGACAACATAGCATTTAAGTCTACATATACATATGTGAGTGTGTGAGATTTTTAATGCAGATGGGACCAAATACATCTTCAGTATTTCAGCCTCAAGTAGGGAATGTAGCCAAGATTTCAGTATGTTTGAACTGCAGCTTTTAGTCAGTTGATAAGAGAAATTGAAATATTTGGATCACTAAGAACAGGATTTAGTAGAGCTTTTGTTTGTGAAGGGAAAAAAGGGTTAAGAAAACATGTAGAATTCAGTCTTATGTGTTTTACCAATCAGCTTTTCCAGTGGAGCCAATAGAAGTTCTGCTTGGCTGAGGAACATATGAATATTGTACATGATAGTTTGACATATGGCATAGACTTTACTTTGCATGCATATGTACTGTAGAAGTTACATTTCTTTTCAAAGAATAATCCAAGCAGACTGATTCAAACTCTGCAACTCTTAGACTCATTTCCTAGAAAAGTCTGCCTCTGAAATAACAGCCCTTTCTCCAGAAGCTAACTCTCTGTGTATTAAATAGCCTCTAAGTGTAGAGAAATAAGGTCCATTTGAGAGTGTAATTAAGTGCATATTTCCCCAATCGAGCATACATGCTTCTCATAAGCATGTCATGGAAGAAAGAGTCACACAGGGCAACTTCAGTCCTGAGGCTATTGTAACAAATGTGGTGCAGTGTCAAGAGAGAAGATTTTAATCCTTTATTGAGTTTGTTTGCCAGTATTAGCATTCAGCCCTGTGGAGCTAAATGTTCCGTGCTGTTTTCTTCCCCTTCATGTTTCAATATCAATTTTCACAAAAAGCATGTTTCCCACTTTATAGCGTTACAGGGAGTATGCTGTTATTCTCAGTTTGAAAGTGTGCCTGGAAATTTAGAGATTTTCAAGCAATTTTTGTAATGCAGTTTGACTCTGCCATATTTTTTCAAGTCATGTTTGAGAGACTGGAGGGGTCACACTATGCATTTCATTTGAAGAGGTGGCATCAGGACCATGCAGACTTAGGTTTTCGCTGAATTAAGAGGAGACTTTTGCAAAATCTAACAGCAATTTGATAAATCTATTGATACCTAGCTATCAAGATGTTTATTGCTATATATATAGCTGCAGGTATTGATAGATAGGTCAATATATAAAATATTAATATATTATATAGTAAAAATAGTTTGTTTCTCAAACAGTAGCATTCTCACTGGGATATACAGCCTAGATAGTGCAGTACTTGGTGCAGGAGAACTTGATCAGAAAGAGATTCTGCACCTCCCTAAAAAGATAACTTGACAAGACTTTTATCTTTGTGGAAAGCGATGATGAAGAATGTAAGAAGCAGCATAAAAGATGAGTAGCTACCAACATTGGTTTGAAATCTTCTGAATATTAGAAACCTGTGAGATGCAGATCATTTATTTTTCAATAAACAGTGATACTTGGTACTTTTCTAAAAAAGGATACTTGTGATTATTGAAAGTGTATAACCTTTAACCTGAAGCACAGAATCAGGACTAAAAGCCAAGATGAATTTAGAGCATATACCGAGGGAACACTTTGTCCTAACCAAAACACTTTGAACCCTCTCTCTGTGGTTTTCCATGTTTATCTGCATGAAGGAATTCAGAAGTGTTCCCACTGGACAGAGCTTCAGCAGCCTCAGCATGTTCCAGATCTCTGTATCGTAGCAAGAATAACCCCTGGTTTTATGAGAAGATGGTTCTCTGCATTCATGACCTCTGGTGCTGTCGTCTGGCTACAAAGTAAATCTTCACATGGGTCTGAATGTAGAATTTCATTCTTCCCACTGTAAATAATCCAACAGAGATCAATAAGTGTTTGGGGAAGCAAATCGTTACTCGCTTCGAATAAGAACCATATGATATGAGACAACAGGTCTAGTGCTAAAATATGTTTTCATCTTTTTAAGAGACAACATGTGGGTTTCTTGGTTTTGCCTGCACCTGTTGTGTGGACAGAATATTCCTGCAGAATAAGTAATTGCACTGTTTAGTATTAGATAGTCATATGTAAATACATATTACTCTCTACTGTCCCTTTACCTAATTCACATGTGCAAATGCAAGTGCAGCTTTGTCAGTGGTAAAATGAGTATTTCAGAATTTAGCCTTGGGTGTGCTCTGGGGAATTATGCTTGCAGGACTGTGTTTTTTCTTCACTCAAGATCTCTAGTATATTAGAAAGCAAATATAAACACTTGACTGCTTTACTGCACAGGGTAACCATTTAAAAATTACAGACCTAATCATTACTAATTCCTTTGATCTTTATTGACTACATTAACATTAATCATGATAAACGCCTTTGGTATTAATGTGGATGCCATTGGTATTGTACTTGAAACTGTTGTAACTCAGCACTTATTAACAGAACTGTTAGTTACAGTGTTTTAATTTTTAATGAAAAACTCCATGCCTTTCTTATGGAAGTGAGGAGAATAAATGTGTATGAACCCTTCACTGAATTTTTAAAATGTTGCTATTTATAAAACTAACTCTTGGTGTGGTTTGGTTGTTTGTTGTGTTTTTTTTTTTTTTAATAAAACAATTTGCATTAAAATATTGAATATGTATCTTAAAACTCAAAGGCAATTAAGATTTTTCTTGGAGACATTAATGTACGAAATAATATTCAGTTGTCTTCAAAGCTGACAGCAAGCATGAGCTGAAATCCGTCCTTTATGTTCCTCAGAAGGCCCGGGAGTGGCTCTCATTTCCAAGAGATAATTTCTGGGAAAGGTGGACAGGGCAGCCTTCCACCTTTCACCACAAGACAGCTCCCAGTGAATAGAGAAGCATGATTTCAATGAATTTTAGGTCTGAAATTTTGTCCACGTCTCCCTTGAGCGAACCTGTTGTGTTTCACTCCCCAGTATCTCCATTTCAACAGCCGAAGGGGCCACCGAGCCAACCCCTCTCACCTCGGGTATCGATGTCTTTTCTTACAGCCTGTGACCTGATGAACCAAGGCATCTTGGCCCTTGTCAGCTCCATTGGCTGCACATCAGCAGGATCCCTGCAATCACTGGCAGATGCCATGCACATCCCTCACCTCTTCATCCAGCGCTCAGCGGCAGGAACACCGAGGAGCGGCTGTGGGCTCACCAGGAGCAATCGCAACGACGACTACACCCTCTCTGTCCGCCCCCCTGTCTACTTAAATGATGTCATCTTGAGGGTGGTCACAGAATATGCCTGGCAGAAGTTCATTATTTTTTATGATAACGACTATGGTGAGTACTTCTTGAGCGGGGGGATTTTTGTCAAATCCATCATTCTGTTGAAAGCAGTCACATTACAGCTTTATAGTCTTCCGACAGATTATGTTTTGCTCGGGAACATTTATGGTTCTGTCAGCATTTCACAGCACCTCAGAGAAATCTATTTCTAAAATCCATCAACATTTACAGGTTTATTTGATAATTTCCCTGTTAGTTAGCTGAAAAACAGAGAACTTACCTGGCTTTCTATTCTGCCAGTGTTTATGAAGCATAAAAATTATTACCGAGCTCTCTTGTTTTTTGGAGTGTAGAAATAGAAGATGATAATTCAAGATGCAACATAGAAGTTTTTTAACATTGTAGAATTGTTTATTGTGTGGTGAATCTATCCTGTTAGCATGTGTTTGGTGGCCAGAAGCTGAAGCACTGGTGAACGCAGGTCAGAGTGCTTGGCAAGTGTGAGCTGTGCTATTCCTAAGCACAAAACTCACAGAGTGAAGAACTTGAGGGAGGCAGACCTGGAGAAAACAAGGTTTCTTTTTTTTTGAGTTCATTCAGTGTTGCTGAACTGATGGTTTCTTCATGATAGAGGAATTGTGACACAGATGGCAGCATCACAAGACTGCACCACCCAGCTCAGTGACTTAGCTGGGTTTGGTACAGATATTTACTCCTGCTGAGAGGAGAGCTGGACAGATTTCTTTAGATGCAATATATAATTTTATTATTTCTCTTCATTCTATGGAAAACTGATTTAAAATCAGACCTGTTTTCTTCAGATACATCCATTATTCATAACTAATTATGACTGGTTTGGATGAACACTTTAAAACTTCTTTTCAAAGTTAGATCCTTAAGTTATGGGAAAATGCTCACTTCAGCAATTTGCTGTGCATAATATCTGGTTCATGCAGGTCAGGTGTTATTGATTTTTTTTTTCCTGGCTGCATAATAAATTCTTAAATTAGAAAGATGGAAAATGATGAATAGGAGAATTCCTGTTTACAACAAAGCAGAACCTAAAAGCACCAGCCATAGGATAACAAACGCACACACACAAAAAAATCCATACAAAAAGCTTGCAGCAAAGAGTATTTTTTTTGCGTTAGATGAGTTTGTGCATTTAAATGCGAGTGAACCTATGAAGAAGACTATAATCTTACCAGATAAAAAAAATATCATTTTAAAATGTATTTTTTAAGTTTAAAACCTCAAAAAGGTAATATTTTTTTATAATTTTATTTGTAAATACCAGTTTAAAAATTATACAATTTTAATTATTTAATATGAGAATGCTGCTCAGACACCATTTTGTCCTTGATTTCTGGGTAAGAATCTTGCTGTGGTGTGATTTATGTAACACAGATGCTTGCCTGCAAGGAATAAGTTTCAGACCAGGAGCTCATTCAGTGACACATCATCCCCAGACATGACATGTGGCAGATATTAAGTCTTTCTATGAGTCTCTATGACATTCTGACTTCAGTAGTCCACAAGTAATGCCATACTGGCAAAGACTCTGATCAGTGATCACTATCACCTATATCAGAAAAAGGTGAAAAGGTGAAAAAAAAATAAAATTCTGAACACTCTGTTCCCTTTCTAACGATTTGCATGATTTGGGTATTTTGGGTGGCTTTTTGTAGGTTTTTTGGGGGCTTGTGTTGTCTTTTGTTTGTGTGTATGTGCATAGTTTGAGACTATTCCATGTTTTAAACATGACCTGAGTTTTAAGTAAACCTGCAACTCTGAAAAGGGAGAATGCCTGTGCAAAGAAAGAATGCTGCTTTGAATTATCCTAAATCCTTAATTTCAACAGTCTTCCCAGGGCAGCAAGCAGCTTCTAGATTCTCTTTTTGCTTCCTACAGTTTCTTTATAAAATGTGACATTGCAGACTTCATGGACTGTCTCCTCTGAATTTAATAAAGAACAAGAGAGGAGAAGTTTCAGATCACCATCTCTAACCCAGGGACTCTCTTGTTATTTCCATTATTGTGAGAGTTGTTTTTTGTCTCTCTAATCCCTCTTCTTGCTTATATCAAAATACCTCCCTAGTTCCCCATTACCCTATTTCGGGTGAAATCATTAAGCTTGACACAGTATTTTGCCTATTCTTAATTCTCTTAGGTTTTTAAATATGGCAGTAGTTTTCCTCATCCCCATGATGATATTATTTTCGTAGCAGTCCCTAGAGAGCAATATTGCCAGCAGCTTATTATGAATCATAACACATTATGTCACTTTCTTTCACTTTCTCCCCCTTTCCTGCTATTTTATTGATATATTTGAAGCATTTCCATGTTGTTAGCAGGGCACATTTTCTTTTCCCAGTTTCTGTATTGACCAAAGAGGTTCTTGCACAGAGGAAGGGACAGTGCATGAAAAGAGGAGATGAAATTTTTCAATAGCTTAAATTTTTAAAATGAGAGATTTAGGTAAGATATTGGAAAGAAATTTATTCCTGTGAGGTTGGTGAGATGAAGTTGTGGCTGCCCCCACCCTGGAAGTGTTCAAGGCCAGGTTGGATGGGGCTTTGAGCACCCTGGTCTAGTAGTAGGTGCCCCTGCCCATGGCAGGGGGGTTGGAACTGGATGATCTTTACTGTCCCTTCCAACCCAAACCATTCTGTGATTCTAAGAATAGATTATAGAGTGGGTTGGAGCAAGGATAGAACAAAACTTTTAGTTTTCCATTAGGTCTTTTCTGAATAACTGCACTCTCTGGAGTTAACAGCATCTTATTCAGTCAGTGTCTGCTTCTAGGACTGATAAAGCTCAGTGTTTATAGTTATGGGGTGCAGAAGGGCTCTTGCTTATTCTTATTCTGACAGAAACCAAGGTTGCTGCTTGGTTCTGCTAAGCATCTGAAGCTTCTTTTTTGCTGAAAATGAAGGGCAGGAAAAGAAGTCACATCTGTGACCTCTCTTCATCCATGGCTGGCGTCTTACAGGACTCCATCTTCTGCCTTTGATCCCTCTTTGTGTTCCTGAATCCAGTTCCCATTTGCTGCTGAGTCCAAGAGTCCAGGAGTCTGATATTATCCTAGGGTATGGCCAGCAGTGGTGGTGATGTGTTAGTTTTGGGGGAACACAACATTTGTTTTGTATGTATTTGTACATACAAACATTTTATTGTTTTCTTTTTCATCATTACTGTTTCATTAAAGATCTTTAGTTTCCAACCTGTAAGTCTCTCCCTTATTCTCTTTTCTTTCCCTTTCTTGGAGGAGAGAGGGGTTAATAGAAAGCATCTTTTATTTGTTTTGTTTCCAGATGAGTGTTTTGATGAGTGGAGAAGTTTGAATTCAGTATTCACTGTGCTTTGAGCAGAAGTCCCATCCAACACTAATTATTCTGTGATTCTGTGTTTGAAAGAACCATTCATTTGGGTGTATCTACAGATGTGAAACACTTCTAAAAATTACAAAAAAAACCCCAAGAAAACAACAACCAACCCCCTACCCAAACAAAAAACCAAAACCAATCAAAAGTTCCACCATCAGTTTAGGTTTTATAAAGGAAAGCTGGCCCAAGAACAGCCCAGGAAGGGAACATTGCCTCTAGCTTCTGTGCTATTTCTTTAGAAAGAAATCAATACTGAGCATGCACTTATGGGGTGTAAGTCCAGGGGTAAGCCATCTCATCAGTCAGTGTGTCAATGTAGCTAAGGATGGTTGCAATTCCCTCTGGAAGATTGTAGTCCCATTCCTCAGTTTGAGAATTTTTTCACAGTGTCATATTTATTTCTTTTCTCACCTCATATATACCTAAAATCAAATTTTAGTTGGAAGCTTTGCTCAGTTTAACTGCTTGCAGCACTTAATGTTAGACATTTTAATGTAACTTTTAGTATTTAAACATTAAAGTGGGAGATCAACACTGGTGTTGGAATTAAATTCATATTAGGAAGAGATTATTGTTAATTTCTGCAGAGTCATCTGCAGAACTGACAGTTGTGCAAATAGCCTAACTACCCTGGTGGGCATTTTTTGTATGTGATGACCTTTCCTTTTCAGTGTGTTTATCATAACATTAACTGATGTCTCAATAGCAGTAAATGATGCTTGAGAAGTAATGGGAATATAGATTCTGGTATGTGTTAATCCTTTATTTTTTCCCATTGTTGCCATCTTTTTGTAAGTCACAAAATGTGAGAACACTCTTAGACTGATTGGCTTCAGCAACAAGCAGAATTCCACTTCCCTTTATCAGAAATTGTTTTGTGTAGTAATTTAATTTATTGGTTTACAACAAAACATTTTAATTCTATCACTGAAATTATATCCAATAATAATTGCACTCTAAGAAAATGTACTTTTTATATTTTAAATAATTTTTCCTACAGGAAAACTGGGCTTTCAGCCAAAGTAAATACTGTGCACCAGATCCCTTGCAACTTCAAAAGAGGTTGCATCCATTTATGTGTCAATTTATAAATTTCCTGGTTTTATAATCCTATGAATTTAATTGCTTTTGTTTTTTATCTTGCTGCCTATCATAGATTCTTTTTCATTGTCAGAGAGGTAGAAAATTTTTTATAATTGGAAGTTGTCTTTCTGCAGGCCAAGAGTTCTTTCTCCAACATTTTAAAAAAAAAAAAGTTTTGTTTTTTTTTTTAAATGTAAGTAGATGAGTATATTCCACTTTAAAATTGTCTAGCTGCTGGAAGATTAAAGTCTACTTAAAAGCTTTTCCACTAACAAAGTAAGTGAAGTCGTTGAAGAAAGCAGTTCTTTCATTAAGTCATAACCATCTGGGTGCTGAAGAAGTGATGTAGCAATGCAATTCTGAAATAACTGACATTGAAATTTTTAATTGACGGGGAGTTTTTTTCCAAGTAAAATTGTAGGTAGGCTGATTATTCTAACATAAAACAAATGACACTTTGATAATCATCAAAAATTATTTTCCTTCTGTTGGCTTAGTTAAGCTAATGAAAGATATTAGTAAAGCCATAGTCTTTTGTCACTAGTGGAGCCTTGCTAGTAACAAATGCAAAGCTAACACATGGTAGCAGTTAATGTGTGAGGAGGTGAGAAAAGATAATGCTTGAACTTGATCAGACTAGTGTAGCAGTGTATTCTGTTTGCTTGTATTCAGTGTGCTTTGTTCCTTGAGATAAAACAAGACACAGGCCTGTCCAGGACATGAAATATGATTTTGTTTAAGAAAATTTCATATGAGCGTATTAAAAGTGTTCAAGGACAATTCTGTGCTTCTTCAAATGCCATTAAGGACGGTCTCCTGTAGAGAGTTAAAGACTAGGTGCTATGAAATGCAGCAAAATTATGTAGTAAATTGATGCCTTTCTCAACCTGCTATTAAAATTACTATGCACACAGTATGTATGACTTGAATTAAGCAGCCAAATTATCTCCTACTTTTTTCATTTTTGACTGTTCAGCTCAAACAGTAGGATCACTGTGCTGCAAAGTATCAGTTCCTCCACTAAGTCTCTAAACAATTTATAAGGGCCATCAGCACCCTTTCAAGTGAAGGCATTTTTGCACTGGGCACTATAAATATATAACTTACACCTCTGAAAACTCCAAAGTTTCAATTTTTATAAAGAGCCAACATTTGAGCAAGCTTTGCCAAGTCGTTGCATCTTTACTTCATGATTTCAAAGCAAACAAAATGGGGTTTGAAGCAGCAATCCTGCCTTACCCACAGCCTGGCATCTGACAATTGGCAGTCCTCAAATAGTAATATGAAAAAGACCCCTGCACATTTAATCACAGAGGAAAACAAATGAGATAGTCATTTGAGATCTGAATGTGTGAACCCAGGCTATGTGTGAGCTGAGTAAATGACCTAGAATCCAGCACACTGTGGGATTTTTTGATCTCTGTGGTGTATCAGCCAAGAGCAAGTTTTTGCAATTCCTGTCTTACTCTTCAGGCAGTTTACAGTATTTTCCAGGAATTTGTGGATACTTTTCTGTAGTAGGAATTTCTATATGAAGAAACCTATGAGTCATTGCAAGAATACATTTGTGAATTTTGTGCAGTTTACAGTGTAGATGTCTCTGCATTTTTAAGAAGAAAGGCAGGAATTCCAGCTGTTTAAAACCATACGTTTAATATTTTGTTGGTGCCAAAGCAGATAGAAAGATTCTGCACCTTATCTAAAAAGGTTGGGGGAAGAAGATTGTTTCTGGAGAATGAATTTTGGTTTATTTCCAATTCTCTTTTGAAGTGGTGACAGTAAGATTTTAGAACCCTTTACAACTTGAAAGGCTGAACAGCTTGCAGAGGCTGCCTCCTGTATTGTAAGAGGGTTGATATGCTGAGATTATGCCAATCTCTACGTATGGGCCCTGGATTCCTATGATCTCCTTTAAAAGAGTAAGTCATATAGACTCCATATAGAGTAAGTCATTCCATTGACACTTTCCTGCACACGTTTTTCAGAAGTAAATATATCTTGGTCACTGACAGAGGTGCTTGAAACAATAATATTTTCAAATAATTTAAAGTTTTAATGCAAGTTTAATAAAGATTCATGAAAGAATCATGCTCCCCTTAATCGATTGCAAATGCTTATAATTACCCTGAAGCTGTTTTCATCTGCCTGATGACTATAATATTCTCAAGTCTGTCTCCAGATAGTCTTAAAACTCTTTATGGCTCATTTGGCTCTTTGCCAACTTCTTGTACTCATTTACTTGGCTGTGCTTCAATAAACATAAAATAATTCAAGCTTATTATTGAACTTTTTTTCCCCATTAATATTTATTATGTCATTCAGATAAGGAAAGGAACATGTATTGTTCATCTCTGTAGTTTTTATATGGTACTTAATTATATTGCAAGTTAGAAACTGTTTGAGAGACCTTTTGTAACACCTTGCTTTTGCTGGTTGACATTACTACTGGAATTTGATTATCTGTTTTGTTTGACCCTAAAATTATTCCAGTTCTGAGATAACTGAACTATAAAACTTCTCAAGTGGAATGGCCACACCTCTTCTTTTTAACCACATAATAATTGGGAAATGCATTTCATCAGTTATACGTTTATAGCTTAGGTGAGATGGTTTGTCATTTTGCTGTCCTTGTTCTGTCTTTTTTCTATGTTGCATGAAGAGAGAGGAAGTAGTAAGGAAGATAGATCAAATTTTCTATTGCATCTAGAATTTCAGTGCAGAGGTCAAAATAAAACTGAGATGTTCTCTTAGTATCTGTGTAATGGGTAATGGCTGTAAATGATGTGCTATCTCAAGGTTTTACAGATTTGTGAGATTTCTTTAGTATATGCAAAGTCTGTAAACATCAGAAGAAAAGGGACTTATTTGAAGAATATATGATTACTTTGTACCAATACCTTACTGTTTGCTAAGTTTTTTCAATTGTCTTAGTATACAAACACTAAAACAATGAAAATAGTCTCAGAAGCACAAAATTGAGTTTGTAAACTGAATGAACAGTTATCAAATAAGAAAACTGCTGAACAACATACTTTGCATATTGAATGGAAGATATTATACCATCTTTGGAAGAAAAGGCATGTGTTAAGTATAATCACATTGTCAATATCAGATAGTATCATGACTTGAAAAGAAAACTCATCTCTAAGATTTTGTACCAATTAAGAAAAAGAGGAAGCAGAGAGAGACAGAAAAAGGCGAGAAAATATTACAGTATTTCTTAATCTTAGTTTATCAGCATCACTTTTGTAGCTTATGTTCTTCACAGCAGCAGTCCACTCTTCAAATATTCCCGTTTCTATAGGGTAAACTTGGAATCAACTGAAAAAGTTATAGAGGAGCATATAGTAACCCACAGGGAGAGTTGGTGTATCATAAATAGCAGAACAGATTATTGCTATTAAATAAAGGAACATACCGAGGCAGAGGTACAGAGCTCTGTTTTACAGCTGTATAGAATTTAAGTATAATTTTTCAAGTTTAGCATGATTTCTATCAGCATTTACTGTGGTTTAAACAGCACTTGCCTCTAAGCCATTATCATCTTTAGAGGCACTAAGCAGTGAACATTTAGTTCTTTTCAAGGTTTTTTTTTTTTCTTACTAAAGACAACTCCTAGAAGCCTTTTGGAAATCTCTGATTCAAGCTGTAGTCAAAATTAATTTGAATGAAGAGGTAGAAAGCAAGTTACACTGTCAGAAGTACCTGATTATAGAATAAATTGTCTTGTGAGCCTCCACAAGTGTTGGGTGACCACAATATGACTTGTTTTCTATTTTTGAGAAGCTAAGGTAGCAGCTGTACTCTTAAGGATTAGCTCTAGCTTCTTTTTTTTTTTTTTATTTTTTGGGTTGTTTGTTTTTTTTTATTTCCCCTCTTTCTTTCTACTTAAAACACTGAGCAACTCCAAGGAAAAATATTGTGTCAAATACCACTAAGGCTGGAAAATTATGTCTTACAGGATTTGCAAACTGCAAAAGCTAGTATCTCTGCCCCAACATTGATTCAGCTACTGGAGACTCTGTATTGCTTTTTACTATTTGAAGGATAATCTCTAGAAGCTGACATATGACATGAAACAAAAAGTAGCTAATGTAATTAACATTTGGATGATCCTTTAAAATAAGGATGACATAGACATTTCAGTAATGCCACAATAGTTCGTGTCAAACAATAGATTTGAAGTTATTTGGATTTATTGCAGTTTGAAATAGGAGCATCTTCAAAAAAATTTAAAAAAAAATACATTTTCGTTCCTTTTTCTCAGCTGGATGACATTAAGACATTTGAGAAAAATTATTGTCTTGTTTTTGGAAGTGTGAAATTTCAGAAAATTTCAAGCAAGGGAGCAAAAACCAGTCACTGTTACCACTTACAGATTTTCAGTTTCCCCAAAGAAATATCATCCCCTCTTGTAAGGTTACAGCAATTTTGATAATATAAATGAGGATTCATATGCATTTCAATATCTGAGCTTGAATTTACTTGTGATAAATAAATGCTCTGAAGCTAGATCTTCCAGCTGAGACAGTTTAGGTAGCTGCTCCCTCTCAGTTCCCAAATGCTAATATGAAAGAGCTGTGGAGATTGCTTTTTTAATTTGTTTTACTTTGGAGGTTCACTGAATAACATATAAGCTGACTAATGAGAGAGAATCCCACTGTTGTGCAAGTAGGATGGAGGACTGTTATTGAATCATCATGCTAAATTGTTATTTTCCTCAGTCTAGATCTTAACTATGTTAATAAATATCAAGAGGTGGACAGGAATGTGAACACTTTGCTCAAGGCTTTAAGCAGAGCAGTGGCACTCTCAGAGTCTGGCTGGAGCTGCTTATCTCCCTTGTGTACAGTGCATTTCCATAATTAATAGTTGCTGTCACATTAGCCATCATTGTGTAAGGAAGAATCACTGTGGTAGACTTATAAAGCTTTCTCGAGAAGAACTGGAACAGTGTAATTTGTTACACCACAGCTTTTCTCATCCAGTGAAGAAATAAAGTGGTCTTTTGTGTAAATCAGGCAGTGAATATTTATGACAGGTGAATTCACCTTTGCTGCCACAGCTGAATTAGTTGGTATTTATTACCTGGACTTTGTGAGTAAAATGTTCTCAGATCCAAAACTGTATCAGAGGGAGGGTGAGCCTCATGACTATAAACCTGGTCTGAGACAACCAAAGGGTTAGAGAGAGCATCTTGTAATTTAAGTGGAATACAATGACAGAAGTGCTTGGAAGGCCAATGGAATCCTGGCTCGTGTCAGGAATTGTGTGGCCAGCAGGACTGGGATGTAGTTCTCTCCTTGTACTCATCTCTGGTGAGGCCACACTCAAGGGCTGTGCAGAGTTCTGGGCCCCTCACGTCAAGAAGCATATGGAGGTGCTGGAGTGGGTCCAGAGGAGAGCAATGAGGCTGTGAAGGGAATCCAGGGAAAGTCTTATAAGGAGAAGCTGAGGAAGCTGGGGTTGTTATGCCTGGAGAAGAGGAGACTATGGGAGACCTTATCACTATCTACAATTACTTGAAGGAAGGTTGTAGTCAGGTGGAGGTCAGGCTCTTCTAGTGAGAAGATGAGAAGGCATGGCCTGGAGCTGCACCAGGGAAGGTTTAGGTTGGATATCGGGAAGCCCTTCCTCATGGAAAGGCTGATCAGGCATCGGAATGGGCTGCTCAGGGAAGTGGAGGTTTGGAGAATCCTGGAGGGGTTTAAGGAAAGGCTGGATGTAGCACTCAGTGCCATGGTCTAGCCTGTGTGGTAGTGTCAGGTCACCAGCTGGACTTGATGATCTCAGAGGTCTTTTCCAGCCTCAATAATTCTGTGATTCTGTGAAGTAGATGGGTTAATTTATTACCGTTGGTGAATAGTGCTTTTTCTTCTCTTGGTCATAGTGTGATCTGAAATTTTTCAAAAAACTTTGCATCCACTTCTAACTTGTAGAATTCTCAGTTTTAGTAAGGGTGTAGGAGGTACTTATCATGCAAATTGTTTATTTAATGCTTGCTGTTGATTTTGTACCACTTATAAAATCTTTACTGCATATAGGTACTCATTTTCCTATATGAGATGCCTGAACCCATGTATATTTTATTCTAGGCTGTCCTGACCATTAGACTTTCCTCAAAATGGATTAGGGGACCTCTGCCACCTGAAATTCCTCTCTGTAGAAATAAAGATAGCAAAGGGAAGTTATGTAAAAGTAAGAGGAAGTAAGAAGGAAGAGGAACATCTGATCCAGTGGTTTTTTTTTTTAAAAAAAAAAAAAGGGCTCTCAATTTTTTTTTTTCTTTTTTTTTTTTTATACAAAGATGTGGTCATGGAAATCGGGAGTCGTCTTCTTCCAAATTTATCACAAATAAAGTGTAGGAACTTGAATGAAAAGAGAGCAGAGATCCTATTTCTCCTCCAATATGGTGTCACGGAAGGCTGTGGATTTTAAATCCTCCTGAGCTCCTGAAAATACAGGCTTCTTTCTCCTGTCACCCGACATGCCTATTTTCTCCAATGCAACTGCTGGACTTTTCATTAAATTATTCTGTTTATATTGGGTGAGGTTTGGCTGTTCCTACCAAGCTTGTCATATAAGGATGGTATATGACCCATAGGTATAGGACCCATAGTCTGTGCAGGATGCTTAGCTCTGCTCTGAGCATGCTCTGCAATGGCATTTAAAATACCTGTTTCTTGTCTTTGCTTCAGTATTGAAAAGATTGTTCAGTGAAAAAGCAGTGTAAGTTTAAGTGCTTGTAGTCAATTTGACTCGCGCTTCATTTCGTAGGTTCTTCTTTTTGGGCAGGTCTACAACAACTGATACAATAATAATAAGTCTGTGGTAAAGCTGGCATCTGAATTCAGATCTCAGCTTGATCTTGAATACATCACTTGAATACATCAGTCAGGTCTTCAGAGATCAGAAGGCCATGGGCCTTTCTGATTTCCAACAGTCTTTGAGTTTTGGTTACCTTGCTCTTTGTTTATGAGACTTCATAAGCCAACTTCACAGTCTCTTAAATCATTCGCCATTTTGGTTAAAAAGAGGATGTTTGCTAACATTTCTTTTAAAATTAGACCCTGGTTTAATCCTACAGCTGATGCTGAGGATCTGACTGCAGAGTGGGACTACGTTCTTGCACACACACGTAAAGTGGAACCGATGGTTGTATAGTGGAAAACCGTAAAACATAATGCTAGCTTATAGTGACAGGGAGTTTGGAGAGGAGATAGCAACTTTGGCTCTGGCTCTGATCTATCTCTGTGTGGTAACTTTGGCTTTTATCATTCAGGAGGATAATTAATACTTGTCATTATGGGGTGCTCTTCTGCATTTCCAAAAATAACTGTGAAACATCTAATTTAAATAGAAAATAGAAACATATCTTCTGGCTGGGCAACAGGTTGGCTAGGAGATTCAGGGCAAGAGACACCTGTGTTCCAGACATGAACAGTCCTATGTCTCTGTGGCAGAGCCATCTGTGCCACAGGTTGCTTGCCAGATTTCTCTGCAGAAGGAGTTTATCTATTAGAAAGATGATTCCATAGTGCAGTGTGGATATGTGCCACTTTGAGACAATCCAGGCAGGAAAGATAATGCTGCCCATTCAGAGGCAGCATCTGTTCTTTGGCATACAGATTGAATATGATCATCACTGGTGACTTGCTGCTGAAATACTGGAAGCACCATCATGATTTAAATAGCATTTAAATAGCAGGGTGGTTTTATGTGCTATATGGTTTTTCGTAGCACCACCAATTCTTCCATTCTTCTGATGGGTAAGATGAGGTATAAGCAGCCTGTATTAATTTCCTGCCATGCATTCCATGTACTTCATCAATTTTGACTCCAACTGGTCAGTTTTATCCAGTTTTTATTCCATTTGCCTGGATGCTGGTCAACTCTAAGGGTGATGCTCAGGAACTTTAGAATGAAGGGGTTAAAGTGAAAGGAGTTATTTTATCATTTACATAAAACTAGGCATATCTGTAGCAGTTCAAATAATCTTGTTGCTTTTTAAATTGGTATTTAAAGTGCCAAAAACATCTAAAAAAAACATTCTAACATCTCTGATTAGATTGAATTTAATTTTCCTGATTTAGATATTAAATAGAAGCTGTAATTAGTATCTGATTCTCTTATGGAGATTTATTTTTAGGGTAAGCATGTATTTTATTCATGTTTAAATTATTCTTCAAGTGTTCAGTAATACTGGTATTTCAACAGTGTGTGAAGAATAGGTTTGCAGTGCTGAATGCCTAAAATAGCCTAAATGCCTAAAATACCTTTTCTTGCCAGTTCATGGTATTTTAAAGCACTAGACAAGAAACCCAACTTACTGGTGACCATCTGACTTCCCAGACTAACCCTGTTGAATGATTTTTGTGGACTCTGTGATTATAAGCTATTACAAGCTGTAAATTTGAAGTATCTTGGTAAACTGGTGCTGCAGGAGATGGGTATCTCTAACACTCTCTAGTTACTGCATCTCTACTGAGGCAATGGACAGTGTTTTCTCTACCAGAGGGACTTACCTTTAAACTTAGGTGTATGCTGGGTACACTCAAATCCTCAATTCTGTAGCTGAGTAGAAAGGGGAAAGCTCAAATTTAGTTTTGGTACAGTTTTGTCAATGAAGTCAGCATGAAGATTTCTAGTGTAGGTATTTCCAGCTTTTCTCTGAAGGCCCATGATGTCTGGATGCTGAGGTTTTCCTGCTAAGCCCTCTTTGGGCTGCATAGTTCATCTACCATGGTTACTAGCTACACCCAGTTGCATTCATCTATACTTTCACCATCATATTTCCCACATTAAATCCATATACCATAACTACATATGTTCTTGAGGGTGAATCAACCAGGTTTCTCTGTTAGGTTGTTGATGCTTTGCTTTGTTTGTGGGACTGACTGTAGCTGAGTGCTGGTGTAGCACAGGGTTCTTGACAGTTAGAGGAGGGTGCCAGGGTCTAGGCTGATTTTGGAGGAAATTTTAGAAGACTTTCTCACAATATCTTCCTCAAAAGAAATTTTTTTCATTATTTCCCTTGCTCTTAAAATGAGCTTCAGTATCTCTGTAAGCTGTCACCTGTCAGTGTGTACTCCTATGTACATTCCTATGAGAATGTAACTCCTGTAACCCTGACAAGCAGCAGTTACATGCTCTGCTATTCTCTGTGGTTTGTTTTGGGTTTACCCTGAGCTGTTATCACTGTGTGCCAGCATGGTGCCACCTGTACCATCTGCAAAATAGACCACCCTAAGGGCCCTTTCCCAGTGTAGTAAATGCCTGTTAATGCAACATCTCTTCCCATCATTAAAGTCAACCATGCCTCCAGCCTAGGCATCCCTCCAGTCTGTTTTTAGTCTGATTTTCCAGACTTTTACTGTCCTCTCTCATCACCTGTGAACTTCATCTAAGATGCTTCCTGTAGTATGAACACTTTTTGGATTCTCCATCCCGTATTTACTCATCCCATTATAGGAATAACTAGAACCTTTTTGTTGTTTTTTCTGCTTCCTCTGTATAAGAAGGGCAGGGAGTAGGGGAGGATGATAAGTGAGGTTGAAAGTTCTCAAAGCAGTGAGGCAGTTGTGAAAAACTAATTAGAAGTTTTCTCAAATATAAGACACTTTATGAAGTGTCACACATGATCAGTTTTTTGCCTGAGGTCTGACCATTCCCCTGAAAAACAAGCTATCAAGGCAAGGAACTCAGAGCACCAGGGATGTAGGAGGGAAGCAGAGCAAGAACTGCAATTCCCCAGCAATGGGAATGAGAACCATGTATCTAAGAGAGGTCATCTTGTTTATTCTAATGGGAAGAGAAATAATTTTCGTGGGGTTTCCACCACAAATGCCTGCCTAAACCTGAGGATCATTTACTTTCAAAATAATGTTTCATCAGCAATTATTTTTTTTATTTTTGGTTACAGATTTCCTTTCTTGCTTCGGCCCTTTTATTTATTTTTTTTTAAACCTAGGGTTTGTGTTAGTGTCTGTATGTTAGCAGGAAAGGATGTCCTGATGAATATCCCCTGGGAGAGCAGGTCTGAGAGACTGCCAGGAGATAATTTCACATTAGGAAACTCCATTGACTTAGCTCCAGAAATAAAGATTGAGGAACAGCAGTGGCTGATTGGGGTCAGATACAAGGACTCAGTGATGCTGTAGGGATTTTCTTTTGAGGTCCTGGAGACTCTGCTCTGACTTATGAAGTCATTAAATTATTTTAAATTTTAACCTTACTGTTTGTGGGTTAGATAAAGCCATCCCAAAGAAGAGAAAAAGAATCAAACAAGTGTTTTGCTTGATTTTGTAGAATTCGCTACTGAAAAAGGCCTTTAAAGCCTTGGGCCAGCTTGAGGTAACACCACAATGTGAGAATACCCAGACCTTCAGTTTGGGAGACATTAAAGGTATTACTAGCTAGGTGGTAAACAGTCAACATTTAGCTGTTCAACTTTTCCTCTCCAAATAATTTTTTTTTAAGAAAAAAAAAAATTACGTAGAATGAACCCAAAAGCCTGCTAGAGAGGTTTCTTATGAAAGAACTTATTAAATTCAGCAGGCACTGGAGGTACCAGACAAGAGCAGGCAGTACCATTGCAACTGTATGTCTGGTGATTATTTTGAAGGAAATATGTCTGGTTTGTTTTTGAAGAAAATAAATAGTTATGCAATTTGAAGCAACACTGAAATTTTCTTATTATATTTTCATTTATAAAATGAAATATTAAGCTAATAGCATTGCAGTGGATAACATAATTTTAAATCCCACAAAAGAAAACAATCTTCTTGTCATTCTCCCCCCTGGCTGCCCTCCCACAACCTTCATTTGAAGGAAGTGTGTGTTAAGAGTCTTCATAGCTTCACTATGTATTTTAGCCTGAAAGCTCTTTGAGAAAAATAAGGAACATGTGTAATGATCGAATGACAAAATTAGGAAAATTGCTAGAAATATTTTTTGGTTCGGTTTTTAGTGATTCTTTTGGACAGTAGCTGATGTATGGTGCTTCTTTCTCCTGTTTTATTACTTTAGGAAACATCATGAGCATAGTTCAGGAAGCGCTCCAATTAATATTAAGTGGAAGGCCATATGCTGTCTACCTGACAGAACAAAATGCTTCTGTGAGCAGAACTGAACAGTTATTTGTGTCTTTCTTTTATTATTTACCAATTAACATCTTGTTTGGCTTTCGCTTTTCCTAGATATCCGTGGAATACAAGAGTTTTTGGACAAAGTATCTCAACAGGGAATGGATGTAGCATTGCAGAAAGTGGAAAACAACATTAATAAAATGATCACGGGGCTCTTTGCCAGTATGCGAATAGAAGAACTGAACCGGTACCGGGACACTCTGAGAAGGGCCATTCTGATAATGAACCCCTCAACAGCCAAATCATTCATAACAGAGGTAGGTGTTTGTCACTGCTAACTTCTTGATTTGTTGGCCAAGGCTGCAGCTGTTTCTCAAAAGATTTAGTTTAATTGACTTTGTAAAAACAAACCAACCGACCAACTCCCAAAACCTCAAATGAAGAATTTAAATATCCTCTCTCCAAAGATCACCATGCAAGGGTGTTTGTACATGCTTATAAATGTGCATACAGAACTGTCTCACTATATTCTGCATGGGCAAAACTTTTAGGAAGATGCAGAAGAATTAACCCTCAGACTTCTCTTCCAAGCTGGTTGCTACTGCATTGCCGTTTCCTTGCTCATTGTGTCCTTCACTAAAAAAATCTTTCCAATTGACAATTTCTTATTATTTTTTATATATATATAAAATTAATTTGTGGATAAATATCTGTTTACATGCTTGGCGTTTCATTTAAATATAAAATAATCAATAATTATCTGTTACGTACCACTGAAGTAGTAAGGAAATCGAATTTATGAAGGATTAGATCTGAATGAGGAATTTAGGATTATAGGGTAAAGTTACAAATATGTATTTAAACAAAAACTACAAACAGTATGGTCAGAATTTTCAGAAAGCTCAACAGGATTGAGAGACCAAAGACTGGCATATTCTGTTTGACTTTTTTTTTTTTTTTTGAGTTGCATGATTCTTTGGTTCTTTTTACACAGCACTGTACTGTCTGGTGTTTTACATGTGTGTGTATACTCATCATCAACCAATGGTTAAAAATGTGTTTGTTTTTGTTCCATATAAATACCTTCTCTCTATAATAATTTCTCTTTGAATTTATTGCCTGTGCCTTCAGAAACTGAGACTTAAAACTAACTCTGCATATTTATTCTGGAGTTAATGCCTTTTAGGAATCCTAGGTTTTTTGTTGTTTCTTTTTTGAATTTTTGTTTGCTCTTATTCAGCCAGGCACTCTGCTGCCTTCACTACACACTGAAGTCTACTAATTCTAAGTAATGAGGTTCTGCTGTTCTTTCTAACTGTCTGTAGTGCTTTATAGGTTGTAAACAATTTATCTGTATGTTTTAGATTGTTCTGCACTGCTTTCATCACCAAAGTTACAAATGTTTTATTTTTCACTCAGTGGCACTGTAAGATATTTCACATTTCAACCTGAAAGCAGAAGGGCTGTGGGGGCTCTAATTACAGTAACTCAGTGAAACGAAACTTCTGTATGTTCCTAAAGAGAAACACTTTGATAAAAAAATATACACCTGCTTCATAATTTGTTTTTACAATTGTTCATAGTTACAGAATCATTGCCAACTTGTAAAGAAATTGTTTACTTTCTTGACTTAGATGATAACTTCAAAGTTCTCACCTTGCTGTTGGCCACTCAAGCCAAAAAAACCCAAAAGCCAACAGACAAACAACTAAACCAAAGCCACAATTCCCCTCCTCTCCAAAACCAAATACACAAACCCAACAACAAACTACTGGTGATTCTCCTTTTCTGGAAATTGTAAAAATACTGGGAGAGATCATTATCTTCTCTTGTTCAAAGAAAGTCTCACAACGGATGCTACGTTACAGGTTTTGTCAGCAGTCAGCATAATGGGATTTATTTGGAGTGTGATGTGTGCCCAGTAAAACTGACAGCAGGAACCTCTCAATAGGAAGAGTTACTCAAACAGAAGTGTGATTACTCAACCACAAGTGTGATTATTGCTGTATTTATTTCTGTTGGTGTCAGTGGATGGACTGTGCTCCAACACTGTGTGCAAGGAGAAACAGGCTGGGATAGCTTTGCCAGTGGATGATGAAAACTGCTATTTTGCAGTTCAACCAGTACTTTATTGGGCAAAAAAGTTGTGAGGTCTAAGGACTGCCAATGTTCTAAGATATTCCTAATGTTATAAAAATGACCAATGAGTGAGACTCAATGTTTTCTTTAGTAGCTTGGTTTAATTAATAAAATTGCAGTAAGCAAGGCAGCACTGGGTGCAGGGAATGAGCAGAATCCCAATCCCTCACGCACACCGATCAAAGCTCTGGCATTATCTTATATTGAGTACAATTCTATACATATTCATTTCATTATAATATTCATAATAGGTGGAGTCTGGGTGGAATCTAGGTGGAGTCTTCTTTTTGAGGAGATGTATCAGGGTCTTCAGGGGGTCTTTGGAGGAAGTAAGAAGTCTTCATCAGGCTTGAACTTTTACCTTTCTTGGTTCTGCTGACTCCTCTGCTGACTCCACTATGTTGCTGCAAGATGACATCAGACTTTGACCATAACCATTGTGTCTTATCTGTTTGTTGTGACATCTTTGTGGGTTTTTGTGTGTAGGTGTTTGCATTCCTTTGGTGCCTAGTTAGCATTTGGCTAACAGGAGTTAGCAGTATTAGGGGTTTACTCTATTTTTTACTGATATTTAGTTCTTACTCATTTAATTCTTTTCCTGAATTTTACTTGGTTAGGAATAAAAATTCATCAACATACATTACAGGAATACAAATTCATCAACATATATCACACTAAGCAATTCACGTCTGGATATGCTTTATTACAAAGACTGTGCCTTAAGAATGATCAGCTTAGAAATTCAGTTTCACCTAGTGTGTTTAGAGTATAAATTTAACAAAACTAGTAAGAAACAACAGCATATGCAGACAACTCCTTGGGTGTTTTGTGGCTTTTCCATCGAGAAGATACTTTTGGCTGCCTAGTTGGATTCAGCTGTCAGCCTCACTCCCCAGACTTCACCTAATCTCTGCTGCTTGAGCCCTTCTGAGATGAATGATTTGGCTGAGCCCTCTTATTTTGTAGCTGAGAGGAGGCTTCATTCACTCTGCAACAGCTGTAGTGAGCGTGGGCTTGATTGCTATGCAAGTAACAACTTTTCCAGGGTAAATAGTTGGACACTGGCCTGTGAAAATAGGCAGTCTGTGATTTGGAGATTCCCTTTGGTAGAATTTCTCTTTGTTCTGACTCTTTCAAATCCTTATTTTTAAGCAAGAGCATTCTGGGGTTTTGTGGGCTTTTTTAAAAAGCATGGATTTTTTTGTGTTACATCCCTTCCTTATCTCTAGCATTTGTATCAATAGAGCTTGCAGGGATGTATACTCAAGAAAACTGACTTGTGTAAATACACTTTTCTGGCTATGGAGATAAAACCCCACCTTCTCTAATCATTATGGATTAAGTTGCCCTCTGTAGGGCATGGAAGGGCAGGAAGTCTTGGGAGCAGGTATCACAGCTTCTCACCTTACTAGATAAAGATTAATGTAAAGTGAGAGAGATGGCCCAGCCAAATTCACCGGTGTCCTTCATTGCTTTGAGCTGAAGGGGCAGAAGAGACAAAATGCTGCTGAAATAGTTACATACAGTGGGGCTAAAGATTGTGGATGTATGGATTATTTTTTTTTTTCAGTGGGATGAGGTCTTTCTGTACCCTCAAATAATCATCTAGGTCCCACAGGTGAAGGAAAATGTTCCTACTGACACTTCTGTGATTACTGAAAAGCACCTCAGAAATAACCATCTTGCACAAAAATTGCTATGCTGTCTGACAGCACTGATGACTGATGTGAACTGTGTGCCACTTGTTTACTTTTTATTTTAGGATGGCTTTTTTTGCACATGTTCTTCTGATCTGTAACAAACTTGCAGAATAAAGAATATGAACTTGTAGGAAAAGGATGGCCTTGCCAGGTCAGCATGAGAGCAAAAACACAGCCTCAAGCGGGAGAAAACAAAAGCAGAAAAAAAAAATCACTGATAGGTTTAGCAAAAGGACAGGGACAATTTTGGCCAAGAAAGTCCCTATTACTCTGTCAGCTTTCACAGGAAGGTGTCTCAGAACAGCAGTAAAAAAGGTTTAAGAAAGGGAGGAGAGAAACCACCCCTATGTTAAGCCCACCTTGCAAAGAGAGGACTTCTAAAGCCAAGTGATAGAAAGCTGGGTAGGTAGAAGAACAGACCATGAAACTCAGCTTGTGACTGAGGTTCTGAGGATAAGAAAGCAACTTTGGGAAGCAAGACATTAGGAAGCAAGCTGGGAGTCCTCCATGGAGCCAGTATGCTGTCAGTACATCTCATCTTACAACTTCATTTCTGTTCAGCCAAGAAAACTACCTTATCACCTCTGTGCAGGCATATGAATGTGTTCTTCTGTGCAAAGGCTCTGGGAGCTGATAGCAAGGCTACAAGGGAGGGATGATGCAGCTGATTCAGTATTTTAGATATAAATTATTTCAACTAGTAAGGAGACTTTACACATTGAAAATCCACTAAGCCATGGGTGAAAAAGCCCTAGTATAAGCTGGGGATTTTGCTGGAGTTTTGACAGGCAGGCTCTGGAAGATCTTAGCCTAGGAGCTGAAGACTCTGCCACCTTCAGCTGTCAGTTCTTCCCGTTGACAGAAGGATAACCCCCCCCAGCAGCAAATTCTGCAGGTGTGAGAGTGTACCTTGCTACCCCTTGCCAGCCTCTCTTCTCTTGGTTCTGTTGCAGGGGTAGTGACCCCTTAGAGAAATAGGTAAGAACATTTTTTAACTGCAGCAGTGAGATTCAGAAGTTTATCTAGCAAAAATTTCAGAGCATTGGGATCTTGTATGAGCCAACTAAGCTGTTGTGTGCCCTTGACAATTTCAGTTGTCAGTTCCCTGATTAGGGAGAGTACTGATCTTCATCTCAGTCTATATATTTTGTAGAATTAAAAAAATTTTTATTCCAAAGGCTCTGTTCTGCAATGAACTTGTAATTACTGAGCCCCATAGTGTCAAGATTTCAGGCATGCAAGTGTTTGTGCTACAGTTACTGGAAATGTTCACTCTTAAACATTTGTTTAAACTTAAGCTCACGTGCATCACAGAACTGGGTTATTGTTAATTAAAATATATGTTAAAAAAAAATAGAAGCTGCAAATCTGAGAGTTTTAGGAAGTGAGTCCTGTATGTTGACCTGCAGACATGCTTATCATACCAACCTCTAAAGGTACCTTTTTATTTTTCTAGATTAATTTCCAAAGAAAACTAAAAGTGCTTTGCTTACAGGCATTCCTATGATCTACTATACATTATTTTTTCAATCAAAATGTTTTTTTTCTACTCTGGGATGATATGGGACAGTACTAAAATAAGATTACCTTGGAAGAAGAGAAGCTACACTACTACTTTCATGAATAAAAGAACTCTTGGTAAATGAAATGTTAAAATAGACAGGGAAAATAGAATAAACCATCAGGTAAAGTACTGAAGGGCTCTTGGCATGTAGTGGGCAAGTGGAACAGAAAGAGAAAAGTGAATGTTTAAGGAGTAAATGTAATTTAAAAATGCCTTATGATTTTGAACTTTCACCATGTTTTTTCTAATGGTTACTGAGAATAGAATGAGAAGTAACATTTATTCTGTGAAATTATATTATTCTTGGTAGCAAGTGTCTTGGCTTTTATTCTCTTTGATTATTATTTCTCTCATGAAAATATTAGGTTATTTTAAACCTAAGTATATGCTTTGTATTTGGAAAAGATACAGTATTTTTCATAGTGACATTGGTTTACCATGTTTCAGCTTTAGATTTGATCATACAGCAAATCACAGATCATTTAAGTCTAAAGACAAGGATTTGCTTTAGTGTTAAATAGCACTGTAAAGAGGCTTATTTCTTAAAATACCTTATTTTCTGTGACTTATGAGTCTATCAACAACTTCTCCACAAGTTTTATTCACCCTTTTTTTGTCCTAAGTTCATGGAAGCTCAGTCTTTTTTTTTTTTTCAAATTTTTTTTTTGTGATGCTGTGCTCATTGGGTTTTACATGTGTTCTAAGGATTTTTAAGAAAGCATTTATCTATTTTGTTGTTCTCCTTCTTTCTTTCTCTTTATTAATAAAGCACCTGCGTGCCCCTGTCTTTCTTCTAAGTAGGCTGAATCTTCTCATTTTTAAGGTTATTTTCCTCACCAAATATTTTTGAAGAGTGGTGAAGCTTTTTTAGACCTGCACACTCCTGTAGACCATATTTGACTTTTTTGTGTTCACCCTCTACATCACAGCTTGTGGTAGAATAAATCCCATTCATCATGCTCCACTGTAACTTGTTGTTAATGACAACATAATGGAATATATATTTTTCTTATTTTTTTTTCTTTTAGCATTAAACACAGAATTTATAGCTGCAGACTGAGCTAGAGGCTTCAAGAATTTTTAACTTCTTAGGATCTTCTAAATCTTTGGTGAAGCCATGTTCAAAAAACATATAATGCTGAAGAAGCTGAAACTTCCATCCTTTAAATGTAGTAGAAGAAAGAGTCTCTTTTCTCTTTCTCTTTCTGTTTTTTTGTTGTTTTTTTTAACCTGAAAGTAGGGAAGTGCAGGGGTCTTGGAGGATTCTAGATTTTACCTTTCAGTAAAAATGTGATAAATTTCTTGGATTTCATGTTAAGTACAATTCCTTGGCTTTTTATGCTCTTGCAGCCTTGACTATAGTCCATATAGCTGACAGCTGAATGATTTGATATGAAAATTCCTGTTATTTTCCTACGCTTGATCAACAGAGTGATGTTGCTGTAGATTTTCCATTCACTTGCTTACCATAGGGTACAAGCTCAAAGGTAAAATGTTTTATTTACAGAGAAGTGAAGAGGAAAGTAAGTTTCACTGGTGAAGTAAGTGAGCTCTGCCTGTAACCTAAAGAAATAATTTCTGTATTTTCAGAAGAGTGCAAATCAGGTTTGCAATGAAGTGTTTGGAGCTCTTGGGGCAGAACACAGTGCTAAGATGTAGCTATGATGCATTATCCCTGTATCTAAAATGTAGAGGGAACATCATGAAAATCTGTCCCAATGCAGAGGGTCTAGATCTAGAAGAACAAGAGCTGGCAGCCATCAGCAAGTCTTCTGCACTGATATGAATTTTAGAACTAGGGCTGTATTCCTGAAAAGTCAGGTTCCATATTAGTAGGCTGGAGCTCAGCTGGCATATTTGTGTTGTCTGCTTGTTGTTAGTTTTTTGGTTTGCTTTGGGTTTTTTTGGTTGTGGTTTTTTTTTGGTTGGTTTTTTTTTGTTTTTTTTTGTTTTGTTTTGTTTGTTTGTTTGTTTTTAATTAAGCTTTGCTAATAAGAGCAGCCAAGGAGAAGCAGGATATGGGCATGGTCCTCTTGTAGTCAGCCACGCCTCATATGTTTATGATGTGAAAAGTGAGACAAAAGCCTCCCTGATGTTACAAATCTGGTGGTACCAGTACACCCTGTGGATCATGCCATGGTTGTCTACACTTTTACATTCTTAACTGTGGTGTTGGTGGTAAAAGGAAATCGTTGTTGAAATTTGTGTCTTAAGCCAATATGAACCAGAACGTTTATATGTTTTACAACATCAGAAAGTCACAGCCTATCTCTGCATTTTTCTTTTTTTCTGAGTTTTTTCTTTTTTCTGAGTCTTCTTCATCTTGGCTTTATGGTGCTTAGTGATGTGATATGCATTATAGATTAATATTCACATGATTCTGATTTGTAGCCCGTGGCAGAGCATAGCACTGTAGTGAGATGTGAACCAAGTTTACCTCTTTGGTGTCAACAGCAAAAGCTATAGTGTGTTATTTTGTTTTAAAAATAAAACTACTTTCATTAATAAGAAATGCTCATAAATTCATTAAAAAGATGTATGCATTACAATATATGCATGACTGTAATTGCTCTGTGTCTTGTTGTCAGTGCACATATTTACACTGTCAGACTTTTTGCAGTCAAATGCTTCCTCCTAGAGTGCAATAGAACAAGAAAAATACCCTGCTATATGTAAGCTTTGACCAGTATTCAGGGCTTGAAGCTATTCTTTGAATTTTGGAACTAACTAATTAGATTTTAAATCCTTTCTATCCTTAATTTTCTATTGCAATCCACAACTTATAATGCAGTTGTCCAAGTACAACTCTTTAGTTTCATTACAGTTTTATAAGTAATTTATTACAAATATTTACAAAAACTTAGATAAACTGATAGTATGTTTATTTGAGAGGAAACAGAGCAGCTTTAGTGAGCAGAAGATGTATTATGTACTTTATAAGTATCTCACAATACTTGCTGTTGTGCAGGCAACTGTTTGGTCATGCTTTCCTCTAAATTTCTTTCTGTTACTCTACATGGCTTCTAATGACATTGACATTCTCTTTGGGATCTTCCTGGGTATGCTGTTTTCTGTACTAAAACAAATAATTGAGGGTCAGTTCTCCCATAATATTTAATGATGTAATAATTTTTTTCTTCTTCTATTTGTTTTCAATATTTTTTGTCCTGCTTTCTTAAATTGCTGTAGCAGTTAATTATGTTCTCATGTTGTTATACCAGCAGTTTTAGTTGGATCAGAGTCTTGGTTACTGCTTATCCTTCCTCTCTGCTTTTATAGCTTTGTGATCTCTCTGTTGTGTTCTTGAGAGACAAAATCTTCCCATAGAGAGCAAATTGTTTCGACCAGCCAAACAACATAAATAAATCTTAAAAAAATAAAGTAAAAGAAAAAAAGATATAAAGCACAATAATGAAACAAAGCTATTACATACACATTGGTAGAGACAGTCAGTCTATTAAAGTATGTATCTTCTACAGAACTGAGGGTGTCTGATTCATGTAGGTGTTATAAAAAGCCTGCTCTGAACATCTGCAAAACTAATATGCAGTTGCCTGCCACAGGTTGAGTGTCTTTTTGAAAGAAAATGACAGCTAGAGAGGATTAACTTCAAATGGAGATAAGATCTGACAAAACTATTTCTAATCCATTTCTTCCTACAGTCACATTGCCTGATTGGCAGAACTGTTCTGCCTCCTTCCTTCCCACCAAAAAAACTGAGATATAGCCAGTCTGTTAGCTTACCTAGGTTTCCCTAATTTCTACTGACTTTCTACTTACCATGGAAATTCAATGTTGAATGTTTCTAACCCTGACACACAATTAATTGACTCATAATCAGTTAATATTTAAATAATTTCCCCATTCATTAGACTGAAATGAGGAGTAATATTCATTATTTCTTCTATTTTAAAAATGTTCCCTGTGGCACTGATTACGCTGTCTCATTAGTTTGCTCTAAGGTAAAGATAGAACTTTATGTCCTATCACCCCTTTCACAGTATTTGCTGGGAATTTGCTTATGAAATTTAGCTAAGGAAAGTCTCCCCTGTTTTTCTTCCTTTTTCAGTATGTGTGTTGTAGTTTTGATCTGCCTGTAATGCTTGTGCCACCTATGCTTCAGTAATCTTTATGTCAATTTAAATTTTCTTTTAAAATTTTGTCAATCTGCAAAGGGATTAACACTGAAATATTCTAAATATGGAGCACATTAGAAAAAATTGCTATATTGATGGGTACCTCAAGATTCAGGTTACTTTTGTGAATGCTTTATAATCAGCAGTGATATTTTTGAAGATTGTTTTAAGCTAATTTATTCTATTTTGCAAGTACTCATGAGAAAGTAGCTGACTTCGTGGTCTCCACAGGGTATAAGGAGCTGTGGGCTGCTGATATCAAAAGCTATTTAGACAAATTAGCTTTAGACAAAATTAGTTTCTCACCTCTCCACATAATTTTTCCCTAGTTAGGGGGAAAAATTATATTTTTTAGCTTATTTTTAAATGTTTTAAAAATATTTGATTTATTATCCTGGATGTATTCATCTCAGAGTTTCCATACATTAAAATAACAGCTGCTTCTGCTGATTGTGAGAACAGATGTAAAAAGTATCACTTGGATTTTGTAAAAATATGTTATCTATTGGTTTCCTATGTTGTTCACACTAAAGGCCCTATCTCTTGGGAAGAGATTCCTTGGAGAGTTTCCTCATTTTCTCTCTACTTCAAAGTGACTAGGAGATAAGTGCTACTAAAGCTGTCAATAAACCCAAATTCTGCAGTGAAAAAACCCCATAGACTTCTCTAATTAATGCTCATGGAAAAAGCTAATTACACACTTACTAACATGTGTGTGTAACCTGTTTCTTGGACCTTGGTGACATTAAGCCTTCTGAGACCAGATCCTCTGTTGTAAGCTGCCAGAAAAACTCTTCTCAGATGAGTGCAGAAAACCCATGGTAATATGAAAAAGTAGCTAGGGCATCACATGGTGTTACCTCTTCAGGATCCTCTAGGAGAGAACTTTCCAGGAGGTTACTAAATGCTCTTTTTTGATATTTAGACTGCATCCTTTTCACTTCTGGCTTACTCATTGGTGAATGCAATTTGCTGGGAAGAGAATCAGTGTTTATTTTAAGATAGATGAACATTTTTATCTTACAGAAGTTCCTATATTTCCGAGCAAGTAAAGAGTGAGAAGCAGTAAGAGTTTATGTTGTCAAAGTAATTTAAGAAGCAGTGGTTAAATGAGACAACACAAGCAGAAATACAAGGATATAATACAGCAAGATGATGCTGTGTTAAAGAGAAGAGTCTATTTTGTTTGGTGTTTTGTTCCTTATCTGGCTTCTAAGCCAGCACTGCTGAGAAGTTAGAGATTCAAAAGAAAGATTTTTGTCAACTTTCTTTAGGAATTTGGTAAATGAAGTAGCCTTAAAGAGTAGTTCACACACGTCATTTGCTTGCCATAGTTTGGGGAAATAGATTGATCCTCATTGTGTGACTGGGCATTTCTCTGTGGGATTGTAGTGGAAAAAAAAATCTCACAGGGTATGATACTGGCCATTTTTGCATTTTGTAAGAAGTGAGATGTGCTCCAAGGGTGGAAGGGGAAGTGGAAAGGAAGTGGATGGATTCGAGCTTCCTCTAGTTTCAATGAACTAATGATGAAAGCAGCTTCCCACAAGCTCTATGTAAGCAGAGCCTTTCAAAAATAACATATTTGGCATTTTGAGATGCTCTGAGGAATGAAAGCTTTTCATGTGTGATCTCCTTAAAACAGAGTTCATGTTTGAATTGCCTAGATATGTATGAACAAAGAGAGATAATGTATCCTGAGAGCTTTCAAAGATAGGTATATTTTTCTTAAATGAAGACAGTAGTACTGGCATTTTCCTTTCCAGAGAAGAGGGGCTGTTGGGTCTACAGAAATTCTGGTTCGTGGTGAATCCTCCACTGGGGTCCATGGCATATGTAGAGACAGCATTGTAGAGACATACCTTACAGATGCCTCAGTAAGACCTTTTCCAGCTGCTTTGATGTTCAGTCAAGGGAAAAATGTTATTTTTTGTTTCTTTAGCTGTTTGAATTGTTGTGAGCACTTCAAACCTGAGCTGCACATTTAGCTTCTAGTCCCCTTCAGAGTGGGTTTCAATGTACCAGTCTGTCATAAATAATTTCTGTGGTTTATAAAATATTTGAGTCATTTTTGCCTTCTTAACGAAGCTCTGTTTCTCTGAATGATCTGATGGTTTGGTTTCAGATTAAGTTAGATGGCAGTCTGGAGGATAGGTGGTGTGTGCTTAGCTCTTTATCACAATCTGTCAGAACCCAGATTGGGAAACTTTAAAGAACCAGTGTATGATAACCATCATCCAGGTTTGAAATGTGCACCTTAGAACTAAGAGCATTAACTAGTGTTGGAAAAGCTGAGGCTCAGAACCTGTCTTCTACAGACACTGCAGAGAACAGCCTGCAAAATACATGCACCAACTGATTAAAATGTACACTTAAAATGTGTAAATTACACCACTCTTTATTTCTTCGCTCCCCCTGTTACTTCTTTGGCACATCCTCATGGTAGCTATGTAAATATGGATCTGATTTGTGCTTCTTTGATTCCTTCTTTGATTTTTTTTTTTCTCTTAAGCAGTTTGCCTTTATTTCAGTAAGTGGGAAGTAATAATAATGATATAAAAACATATTTTATTTATATATTGTTTCACATATATTTGTCTAACACATACATAAGCCAAAAAATGTGCTTGTAATGCAGAAATCATGCCAGCTCTTGGAATCAGTATTTAAGGAATGAAGCCTGTTGGTTTCCATTCTGTAAATTAGTTAAATATTGAAAAAACTTCATTGACTTTAACAGCTCAGATCGTGACGCAAGGCAGCTAAGAGGTTTGGATTTTATCAAATAATTTCAAGTTTTCTGTGGTTCCAAGATAGTTGGGCAGACTACTTGAGAGTCTGGGCTCTAAAATCTCTTCCATAGAATTTCAAAACTCTTGGATTTCATTCCAAGCTGGAATAAAACCAGATTTTAAAATATCTATACCCTCTGCAGAGTTATGTGACCTTTTTTCCCTGCTGCTCTTCTCCTGGCTAGCTTTTAAATTCACTTTCAAGCCAAGTGCTTTACATTTTAGCATGGTGTATTGTGGTCATGGTTCTTTCATTACAGAGAGAACATTACTGCCTTTCCTGTTGAGGCATCCATATGAGGGCATTTAAGTTATCCATATTGCCAACTGCTCTGTTTGGGCTCAGAGTACTTTTTCATTGTCCCTTTCATCAATCTTCATTTTAATCTTGTTTAGGTGGTGGCTGCCTGCCTGCCATTTCTGAGAATCCTAATTAGAGCTGCAACAGTGAATCCAAGCAGACTGTCAAACCAGTGTTCAGAGAGGCTGCAGAAAGCTAAGTGCTGTCTTCAAACTAGCTGGCAGACTTAGGCTGAAGTGCCCCTGAAGCTGCTATTGAATGAGAGGAGACAGAAAGGGGTGAGAGATCCTATAATGTACTGCACATCCCAGCTTTCTGATCACACCTAAAGTGTGGGAAAAGATGAACCCCTCAGACTGCACTCCCTACCTGTGCCATTGTCCATGGAGCTGAGACATGAGAAACTTGATGAATTTCACAGCAAAGGCTGCTGAAAGATGCAAAAATCAGTGTTGTCTTCTGACTTTTGCCCATTATAGGAGGAGACTGAAGAAAGAAATGTGAAAGTTCCTGTTTAGGCCTGAGGTTTTTTAAACTAAAAGCAACAGGTTTTTTAGTTGCTTTCATTTGTGGTGTTTTTCAAATATTTTTTTTTTCTAGACTGGAGATTTGAAAGGCACGAGTTGAGATTTATTTTCAGAAAACAGTATGAAGGATATAAGAATATAACTGAATTTTTATTTGAATCCAAAATTAGAAATCTCGCATTGATTTTCCTTTTCAGCCAAATAAGAGGTTTTATTGTGTATTGTCTGTCTCTTTGTGTTGTGATGTTCCCTGAGGTGTAACTGTTACTGTTCAAGGATTTTTTTTTTTTAAGTTTGTACAGTACTAAAAAGATACATAGGTGTGAGGTTGTTGACACTTTTAATGTATGTTAGAAAGAGGGAAAAGAGGATTTCTCAATTGCATAGTGCTTTCCCTTGGGAGAGTTAAAATAGAGGTATAGAATTCTCCTGGGGAAAATTGTTGATGCCGCTTTAAGTTTTGGCAGATATTTTCTTTTTTAATTTTTAAATAAATTGGGGCAGATTTGTTGAGTTCAAAAAAACCACATGTAGTAAGAGTCTGTAATACAATTTTAAGCCTGATGCAAACGTGCATCTCTTCACAAGGCTGGGAAGTAATATTGCTTGATGCAGAAAGCTGCTGTTGTGATTAGGTTGCTCTGTTGCAGAAAGACTTGAGAAAGGGGAAAAAGTCAATGAAGGGCAAGGAAAATGAATGATTGTTGAGGATCAATTTAAGTTAATAGATTCAAAATAAATGAATTTCTGTAGTTTGCTTGCACTTGATATAGTTTATACTTCAATGCAACTCATAGTTTCTATTTAAGAGCATTTTATTCTTTTGACTGCTCTTTTGTATATCTTTACTTCTTTTTTCATGGCAAGTCTTAATAATAGGAAATATTCTGTTAACTGCAGCATATTATGAAATTTCTTTAATGTGTAACCTGGTAAATCTTTTACTAAGCAATATTTGTGAGGGCCTTGGACACCAGTTGTTACTTAAAATCAGGTGTCTCACTCATCCTCCTTGCCTTACTGACTTGCTAAGATTTGCTTGCAAACATATGTGTAATATGGCTGTGGTCTTGCTCCTTTTGTATGCCAATTTTTAAGAAGATTTTGCTATACCTCCTCTTAAGAATATGTAGTTTGTTTTCATCTCTAGCTTTGTTATTATTTGAAGCTTCTTAGTCTTCAGTGTTTACTTTTTGATTCCATGTAGCTTTGGATAGGTCCCTTTCTGCACGTCGGTGCCTCCTCTCTCTTTGCTGCTGGTGCTCATATGGACTGCATCCAATATCTTGCTGTCCTTGTGGGGTCTGCCACCTTATCAGAGGGAAAACCAGTGTACAACTCCCTCTGATTTTGCACCTGACAAAAAAATAAAATTTTCCATATTCTGTGGTTTTGAATATGGAAAAAATGGTATTCACACAAAATCTCACCAAGGGTTGGGTGCAAGCAGAAAATTTTATTTGACAATACAAGTAATATAAGGGATATAACCCTGTGGAGGTATGGCAAATATGTTGCGAGGCAAAAGAGAGAGAGAAAAGGAGAAGACACAAGGAAAAGAGAGAGAGAAAGAAAGAGACGGGAGTGAAAAAAGTATGAAAGTGAGAAAGAAAGAAAAGAATGAGTGACTTTGAGAAAGTCACCACTAGAGGTCTAGAGCTGTACAGGGGCCAATGCAGGGTGATCAAACAGTGGAGGAGGACTACAGAATGGGAACCTCAGTGTTGCTTATATACCCCCAAATTCCTGCTTTCCAGGCAAATGATTCACTGCTTCCTTGTTAGCCCAAGGAGAGAGTAAGCTCTTTTTCCAGCTTTCCTCCCCAGGAGGAGACCTGTTATCAGCAGGAGGATGGAGGTGCCCCATTCAATTCAGAGACAGAAGAAGAATAGAGGCATGAGACAGAGAGATTCCCCAAACCCACCAATGCATCCCCTCATATTTTAGGCCTGCTTATCTTAATGAAGATGGTCGAGACATATCAGATTGAACAACTGGAATGGGTGACCTCCACCCACTTCACTCTCCTTATCTCTACCATACCCTAGGCCATATGCAGACCCTATCTGTCTCCTCCCTCTTCAGCAAGCCCTTTCCGGATGCTAATGAGGATCTGGACTGGGGGTGGCTGCAAAGGTGACTTGATGCTGGCTCCCTGCAGAGCAGCCTAAGAGGATCTGATGAAGGGGGTTCCTCCAGTCCAGTCCCTCACAGTGATGCAGAACACAGATGATGAATTTAAGATAAATGGGATCATAGAATTATATCATAGAATGCTTTGGATTGGATCTTAAAGATCACTTAATATGAGAATAAAGCAAAATATAGTATAACATAAAACAGAGTATTAGATGTTTTCCAGAAGAGCATATTTCACACAAAAGCATACCTGTGCAAATAATATAGCATTTTTCTCCTTTTCCACAATTTCTATGTTTCTTAAAAAGCCTTGCATGTTTCCTTTTGTATGACTTTACTGATTTTTCTGGTGTTGCTTTTTTCAAGGAGCTCATATCTCATATGATAGCTGTAGGATGGATATGTTTAACTCAACCCCTTGCTGTTATATCTTTTGATCAATGTGTGGATTTATTAATTCCGTCACATTTCTGCATGTGTTGCACAAAGATATGTCATTTTTCTCTACATTAGTGAGATATCTGATGTTTTTCCACAATGGTGATTGCCTATGAACTGAAGTTATCTTTGTACTAAGTTACAAAGGTATAAATACAACACCGCTATGATTAATTCTAAAATATGAACAAAACTTAGAATTGAAAGGGAAGATCTTTTCTCATTAAGATTTTGATTGTAATAGTTATTAGTCAACAAAATTTATCATCATCAGCAAGTCCTTGTCTCTCCAAGGTTACTATATTGAGTTTTATCAGTTGAATAGCTCTTAATAACCCAACCTTTCATTGTATGGATGACTCTCACAGTATGGATGCTGGTGATTTGCAATTGAGCATAATTATTTCCTGTCATCTTCTCTATGTATGTAATGTCTGGAAAATTATGTTTGTGAACATAAATTCAGGATCTGATCTGTACTGGTGACTCACAGACTGACCCTCTCTCTCTCTGTCCAGTTTGAACAAGTTCCCTCATTCAGACATCTGTTCCATGTCCAATCTCCTAAACTTAAGCAAGTTTTAAACTTTGTTTACTCAAATCATTCTGGGCAAGCCACTACATTCTCATCCACCCTTTAATGCTTCTTTTTTGCCTTTTCTCAGGATCCCCACATCTATCCAGTGTTTAAATATAACTAATTCTGTCTAGAAAGTAACTTTGAGGTGCAGACTTTCTCCATAAAAGGTGCACGGCTACAGTGAGTTCCCTGCAACTGCAAAATCTCTCCTCTTGATAAATACAGTCTCACCCAGCTTGAAGCTATTTAAAATACTGATGAAAGGTTATTTTTCTAGCTTGTTGCTCTAATCATCTACCTGTTCTTGGGTCTGCCTTCTTAGCAGTGTAGAACACAAAGCTTTTACTTTTCTCGGAGCCTTTCTTGAAGTATTGAGTGTTGCCTTTTATGTTTTAAATGGTGTTCAAATGTCAGCTCTTATTTGCTTTGCCCATCTATTATTGTTCACTGCTTTCTCTCTCAGTGAACTTGCTTCTGCCATGACTTTCCCTTGCACGTGGAAAGAGCACGCTACTCATTCACACTAAACTAATTCATTATCCTGCTTCAAACCTTTCCTCAGAACTTTTTGTCACCTTGCTTAAGATTAAGTTGACATTGTACAGACAGCTGTTATGCTCAGACAACTGCCTACTGTGGTGACTAATATTCCTTTGCTTCTTTGTACTCCTCATCCACCTGTCTACCTGTCTGTCTACCTACATAACCCATCTGTCTTGTTTTTACACTTCAGATGATACTTTCAGAAGGCAGATTCTCTCTTTCATCTTTATGTATGAACCTATAGGACTTGCTCATGCAACACTCAAGTCTGGTGAGAATTTACTTGTGCTTAGATCCATACCAGCCTGATTTCCTGACTGTGGTGGTCCTGCCCACCTCTCTGTCCTTAATTGCATGTTCCAGCTCTTCTGTGTCATCTCTCACTTAAACAATTTGCATCGCAGGACTGAAGTGCTCTGATTCTATCATTCTAACCCAGCAGATACTGATCTACTTTTTTTCCATTAGCAGTCTTCAAATAGATTAAATGCCTTTTTCTACTGCTTTGGTATCACTTAGTTAAAACTTGAAATGTGAAGTGTGTTTCTTGATGTTGTCATAAAGCCATGAAATAATAAGAATGTTCAGTGTGGCTCTGTATGAAATGGTTGGTGCAAAGAGTTATTAGAATGTGTGTAGAGCTCACAAGCTAAATTATTACTGAAAAACCTTGAAAAAATGGGTTATCAAAAACAACTCAGATGAAACAAAATCTGACAGTAACACATCATTAAAAGTGAAAGGAAATTGTAATAAAATTAGCAGATTAAATTCTTGTATCGTTGTGAAGGAAGAATGAGGTTTTGGTTCCTACAGTTAATGCATTCAAATATCTTGTAACATGAAGGATGATATTTAAAAGAGATGAGTAATACTGACTGCAAAAGTATGTGTAGATGTAATGACTGCACCATGCAACTTGCACCTTTTCTAGTTTACTCAAGTTTTGTTCATTGACAATTACCTCTCTGGCACCTGACCTGGTCATAACTCCTCATCTTCCAATTCTCATTCCTCTGGATGAAATTTCAGCTACAGAAGGCACTACATGTTACAATTTCACATGCAGAATTTGTGGACTAGTCCTGTTGAGTGCCAGCTTACACTTGTAAAAGCATAAGAGGGATAAAACACCCCTGCTCTAAGACTTAGTTCAATATTTCAATCTAAATCTTGATTTGTCTTATTTGTACACATCAGAACATTATATCTGGATATAAGTTGTTATTTGGTGTGCACATCCTAATTTATTTTCTTGTGCTGTTTTACAGCAATAGCCACTAACGTGCAAAAAACATTGCCTGTATCCTGCTTCTATCTATTGTGATTACTAAAAGAAAAGAAAAAAAGAAAAGAAAAAACCCCCACACATCACAAACATTTGTTCAGATTAAATCCTTGGTGTTTTTCATAAACTAATCTATCGTAGAGAACTTCTGAAATTGTAGGTAAAATAATATTTAATTTTCTGCAGTTTGAACACATTGGTTACATGTGGGTTTCTTTCTATTTTTAGTCTCCTGTAGATGGTTCTATACATTTACTTTATCTAGTACCACATTACCTCCACAGTTGGCCTTCTGCATAAATGCATTCTCTGGAAAGAGAAATTAGCCTTTTGTGCTCTCACTTTTAACCTTTTTCCAGAAACAAGTATGTTCTTCAATATTTGTATATTCCTATAAAGAGACAACAATACATCTCTGTCTCTAAGTTTTGCCAGTTCCTTCTGATTTGCACCCCAAATTAATTATCTTTGCTGTTTCCAGTTTTGGTAATTGTGAACAACAAATCTTTAATTTTTAAGGATCAAAACATGTGTAGCAATTAGTTCCTCACAGAATGTCAGGAACATTGTTTGATTTAACAGATGGGTAAATATTTTCCATTGGTTAACCAACAACAAATGTTCCTGGTAATGTGGAATAGTGGAGCATCATTTAATTACAGTCTTAAAATCAAACACTTTTGAGGCACACGTTTATTTCATCTTTGTTAAACTTTCCATCTCACAAGGCAAAGGTTAATCAGAGGTGGAAGTCAGTATCACAGACTACCTGAAACTTTGTGACATGGCAAAGCAGAGGACTATCTTCTGTCACACTGTAGTTTCCACTTTTGCAGTGGAGTCACTTTCATTTACATGAACAAATTATTTCATAGTATCTTAGGATCGTTTTGGTTGGAAAAAATCTCTAAGATCATTAAGTCCACAGGGGAAGATGGCCTAAACCATAATTTATTTTATATGGATTTATTGCCTAAATCAAAAATAACAGTAAATTGAAAATTCATAAATAGGAGGTCATTTACTTTTATGTCTGTGTGGCACTAGTGATGACAAGTCATATATAACTTGGGAAAAACAGTGAGAAACGAGGTAAGTGAACAAAGTTCCCAATAACATTTGTGGCCTCAAAATAGGCTTCCTCTTTATGAAAAAAAAATTCTTTCATAGGCAGGGCGTTGACCTGACTCCTAAAGATGCTTGCCATGATGTTCTGTGACAAGAGAGTGCACACTTTTGCTGCTCAAAACTTGAAGCTGTGTTAACCTATGCCCATTCACACTGAAGAGGCAACTGCTATTTCTGGCACTAGTTTGTACCAGGTGGTGTCTGACATAGAAGCCCTCGTGCTAAGGAGTTTGTTCAGACAGTGTCCATCTCTTCCAGAGAGATGATTTAGTTTATGGTGTCCTGTGACACTGGAATTAGCTTTCTTACCCATGCAGTTGGCTAAGAAAGGCATAGGCTTGACAAAGGTTTTCATTTTACAAAGTTATTTCACAATGTCTGTCTTTCTTTCCTGAAATAATTAAACATTCAATAATAAAAGTATCAATATTAATAAGAGTGCCAATATCCATTGCCCCTTTATTATTTTTAGTAAAATTACTTGCCATATATGTGGCTTTTTATATTCCTAAAATATTTCACAAGGGTTAGCATTATAACTAAGAAGTCCAGTGTTTTTCATTGTGGTTGAAACAGCTTTCTTGCTCTATAATAGAAACTGCTTTTGGAGGCATTAGGAAAAAGACATTAAAAAGTGAGCAAGAGCAAGTGATGCAGGTACTTGGAAAAATATAAAGTTCATTATAAAAGCAGTAAATGTGAGATCCCCATGGTTCCAGATCTGGTAGCTCAGAATTTTATCAAATTATCATCTGTCAGTCATTCAGCTAGTGAAAGACCTCCCAGTTGTGCTCATCATCTTGTGTTAGACACGTATAATCTCTGGGCTGGAGCTGGGACTTTAAAAAAAATTTTGTAGACTGCAGAGTGGATTTGGAGAACTACTAAATGGAAAATTCATTTCAGTTTTTCAGAGTTTTTATTTATTTATTTTATTAATGCAGAATAATATCAAAAGACTGTAAGTCTGAAATAGTTATGGAGGCAGTTACTCTGATGATAGCCCTCAGACTGCATGTGACATTTTGTATTTACTTTGACTCTTTGAAGCAGCTCAGTCCTTGTCACTAAGTTGCTGGAGCTTTCATTTCATAACATGTATTAACATATAACATAGTATACATAACCTACAAACAAATATGGTCCAGATAGTGAGGAGGCATAAAATCACCTTTGAATAACTATTGATTACTACTGTCCTAAATTCATTTGTTGTAATTCTAATAATTGTGCTTCACCCTTCATATGGCTGAACCTCAACAATAATTAAAACTTTCTCAGTGTCATCATGAGACTTCAAGAAGTACTGAAGTTTGTATCCCTGAGATAAAAAACTGGAAGTTCACCAGTCTGCATTTGGGGTTCCTAAAAGAATCTGTCCTTCACAGTTGACAGTGATCAGGGATCACAGGGATATGACTGTTACATATCCCATTCCTATGAGTTTATGTACATTATATAAAATTAGTATAGAAAAGATTTAGGGCTGTGAGCAAAGACTCACTTAAAAGTGTCAGACACAAATAATTCCACAGGCCTTCACGTTGGAACAGGAAATCAAGACAGGTTATGCTTCAAATTTCAGAACCAGAAAGACACAAGATATGTTCCTGTATTTGACTCAGAGCAGTGAGGTTTCCAGTAACAGTATTATCAATTCTTAGGGTAACTGCTGCTTTACAAGGCAGGCAAAAAAGTAAGCTTTGAATCTGAATTTATATACCCACAGTAGGCTCTTGATGTTATGAAATGGCAATATTCCATCAAGCTGCTCATACAGATTGGACTAAATTATCTAGTTTCAAAATCTGAAGGCAAAGTTACTTGAGATGCATGCCAACATTTAGTTAAAATTCTGAATATACTAACCATTTAAATGTTGCCTTTAAATTTATATTGATACCTGAAAATCCATCACCGACATGTAGGGAGATGAAACATTTATAATTCCCTTTGAATTTGCCCACAGTTTTCCTCAGTGGAAATTTATATGATGTAGACTTTTTTGAACCCCTGCAGGTGGGTTAATGTGCAAGTGTGCACTTAGGTATTGCTTTGGCTACACTCTTTTAAAAGTGTTTGCTCTGTGGTATAGTATTTTGAGCATATAAGTATAATATAAATAAAATTTCATTATACAAAATTTCAGAAATGCCTTAGTTATCACTTAAATGTTCTCCTGAGTTTTATTTGGTGTAACTCATTTTTATATATAGAAAATACGTTATATTTATAACAAAATTATTATTGACAATTCATGTAATGTAGGTGTGAAATCCATGGGGTTACAAACCCCAAGTAATAAGGCTACACTTTTGCTGTTTTGTTGGCATCCTGATCAAGCAATAGCATTTGTGGGGAGATAACAGAGACTGGAGAGATAAAAGATACTCCTCACATAAAAATAGGCAAGTTCAACTATCAACTTTATAAATTACCTATTTGGAATATCTTAAACAGAATTCCAGCACCTGAAGAGGGCGTACAGGAAAGATGGGAAGGGGCTTTCTATGAGACCATGTAGAGATAGGACAAGGGGTAACAGCTTTAAAGTGGAAGAGGGTGGATTTATGTTAGACATAAAGAAGAAATTCTTGACTACGAGGGTGGTGAGACACTGGAACAAATTGCTGAGGAAAGTTGTGGCTGCTGCATCCCTGGAAGTGCTCAAGGCCAGGTTGGATGGGGCTTTGAGCACCCTGGTCTAGTAGGAGGTATCCCTGCTCATGCAAGGGGATTGGAACTAGATGATCTTGAAGGTCCCTTCCAACCCAAACCATTACATGATTCTATGATAACATATTTAAGTGTTCATAAAGAAAAGAGTATTTTCAACTTTAGCTATAAAAGCACCTGAAAGAACTTTAGAGACCTCTCTAATGAGCTGCAATGAAAAGCCAATATTTTAAAGTTTATTTTGGATGTAAAGTTAGAAAAAGAAACTCTTCTGAAGCATTTTCTTTCATTATAATAAAATATAACAAGCTATAAATACAGTATCGTATTAATAATAATAAAGCTAAATATTTAGGCATAAAAGCATAAATCCATAGCAACAGTATCCAGATGTTTAGATCTGGATGAAAGGGGATAGACAAATTAAATTGTTCATATATTTCATTAGAGAAACCATAATACAACAAGCACATTGTCCTAAACCTGTGAGTTCACACACATGTTGGGCTTCTTGTAATGTAGGTAACTGCCTGTGTTTTTGGAGTGGGAAGTTGGTAATAGATGAATTTCCAATGGATTTTACTTATGGAATACATCACTTATTATCTCTGCTGACAAGAAGGATACATTAATATGGGATGTGTGCTTTTCCTGACTCACATTCAGGTCAGATTGTGGGTGAAGCAAGCACAAATTTGTTCTTAATATATTGTGCAGATACAAAAACTGGAATTAATCAAAATATTACTTGGAAAAACTGCTAGAGTACAGGTGGCTTTGGGTTACTAAGGTTATGATCAGATTAAATGGTCTTTCAAATAGTCTTACTATTTTGGAGACAGCTAAAATTTGACCACAAGTTCTTCAGGCTTTAGAATCTCTTGCTAAGTCAGAACCAGTCTATTTATAATGGAAATTTCAGTAGCATGTTTCAGAATTAGAACACTTTACAAGTCTTGATTCTTGCAATACATACTCTTCCATATTTACAGAAATGGTTACAGTCTTAGGAAGTTATGTGTCATAATAGAAAGGAGAGGTTGGAAATTCAATTAGAAGGTTTTATACTTAATGGACTACCACAATTTCATGTAATGTATTTGTTTTCTATTGCTAATAAATTCTGTTATTTGCCCCCACTCCCCAGAGCACTTCTCTAAGTGCTGCTCTGAATCCCAACTTGTTAACTCCATAATGCAGAGAGACAAAATGGAAACCTCTTTTTGAGTACATTTACTCATTACTTAGCTTTTTTTTAATATTAAGTATGTTTTAACGCTGTTCCCAGGTGTCTTTTTTTCTCATCTTAGGACCCACGGTCTACTGCTTCAACTCTTTGTCAGACATATGTGTGTTTTTTTCCTTGACATTTCAGAGTATTAATATTTTAAAGATAGACATTTGGAAGAGAAGAGGAAGGTCACAAACTATTCAACAAAGCTTAGGAAGACACCCAATGAGTTTCAAGGCTACAGAGAACACAAACCATATTTTAAGCCTTTAAAATTATAAAGTAGGTAAATTGGATTTCTATGGAAATTTCATAGAAAGGCTTCTATTTCCAAAGACCAGTTTAATATCTGAACCGAGGTGAAAGCCACAGGAGATTTGTAGACTTAAAAAATTCAGCATGTTCATTTTAATGCCATTGAGCAAAAAGCTAATTTACTTTTTTTTATTCATGTAGCATAAATAACAAAATGAATTTTTACCCTCTGATGACTGGCAGTAGCCAAGATGAAGTCATTAGAGAAGCATTGTAGCTTTGCTGCATTTCAAGGTCTGCTGCTGTTTTCCAGTTACAAGCCTTGACTTTCAGGGAAGTGGGGTGTTTTGTAATACAGAGAAAAGAAACCTTGAAGATACATGATGATCTCTTGCATTAATTGTAGGGTTCGGTAATTTAAATTCCTATGGCTGCTAATGGCTTGGATTACAAAGGCTGGCAAGTTCCTTCACTTCTTGGTGGCTGCCACACCTACATCTTTTTGAAATTCAAGTACTTGGGAAAGGATTCTTTTCTTATGGATATGCTAATATCTTGGTTTAGCTTAGCCCAGGTAAAATGGTCTAATAACAAAGCTGGTCAGTGATGTTAAATGCAAAAGCCTGTTTCTGTTTTTCAAGGTTATTGAAGATATGGAATGTAGGTTGATCTTAAATTACATTTGCTTGAGTCTGATTCCATCCCCATCAAAGGCCAAACACTCAGCTGAATTGCCCACTGAATAAGCTACATGGGCATAGGTGATTTACAAATCTCAGTCCCAATGTTTTTGTCATGCAGAACAAACCAGACTAAGATTAATGCAAAAACTGTTTCCTAGCAAAGTGTCCTTGTCTTACATTCCACCTTCAGGTGTTCAAATAATACAAATGTGAAATATAATTCATCTTGTGATAACTTATCTGACAGCTTTTTCTCTCAAAGTTTTCAAGATCTGCGCACCAAATGAGGCACTTTAGTGATATATGATCTTTATCACTCTAGATTCCTAAAATATTTGAAACAGTCAGGAAAAAACCTCTTGAAACTTTGTAGGCAGAACTGTGTGTGTAGTCCAAATGCAGCAGTAAATGCCTTGTCTAGCTAGAAGACTAAGCACAATCATTTGATATTTGGAAAGTTACCGAATAGCTGCTTTAAAAGTCTTAAGTCTAACACTGTAATTCAGGAACTTTTCCTACATCTTAAACTCCCAGAGGAATGTATCATTGTCCATTTCTTTCCCTTCCTTTCCTTTTAAGTCACATGGCTCATACGCTATAGTGCAAGCAAAAAGATGGAAAAAAGAAGGAATTCTTAGAACCTTGTTTTGGCATTTTTCTTGTATTTCTATTTATGGATTTGTAGAGCAAGAATGCTTTTGGTAAACAAAAAAAAATGTTTTTGGTAAACAAGGGTCCTCTCAGAAACACTTGTAGGTACAAGATTGATAGCTGCATTTTTAGTAGGGGCTTAGCATTTTAGAGGAAATGCATATTTGGTGTTCAAATGTGAGTTCATGCAGTTCTGGCAGCTTGACTGTGTTTCTAGGAATGCTCTTTGTATCCTAAAAAAACTCTGAGTTGCAATAGCAGAAGGCCCAGCGGAAGGAAAGCCCTGCTGTGCCTTTATCTGAAAGGTGGCTGCTTACAGTAGAGAGAAAAGCTAAGCAAGGAGGGTGTAAAGGTCTTCTGGGTCTTCCCTCTCTTTTAACTTGATTGTAGCAGGCACAGTGAGCTACATCAGGTGTACATGAAGTGGTCATGACATGCTCAGACACTGTGGGAGAAGAGACTCAAGTGTGATCACTGTGATGGGGAAAGGAATCCCTGCTGTCCTTGCCTAAACAATCTGCTAAGACAATTTTAGCAAGTTATAAGCACTTTCAAAAGGTTGTTACTTATTGTGTTGTAGGTTGTTTTGGGGAGTGGGACTAGAAATTAAAACAGCACTTGTTTCTTACGGATATAAAGTGCTGCTTACACACTGTTAGAATTTATTTCCACCTGTCTTTTATACTATTGAAGGAAAGGTCATGTGCTTACTAAAGGTAGAGAAGAAAGCAGCAGTGCAAGGGTCCTCCTTTCTTGTTTTATCTTATCTTGGCTGTGCTGGAGGAGCAGAGGGCCATGAACTGAAATGATCCCTTCAGAATGAGGCCTTTGCTCCTCTCCCTTTTATATATCTTCCAGTTTCTATCCTCTGCATCAGTGGATTAGCTAACATAGCTGTTGGTGTTAGGTAATAAAAATATTTTTCTCATCAGTTCAAGCAGTTGTTAACTGTACATTTTAGTTCCTTCTAGCAAGCACAGTTGCACAAAAGTAAAATGCTGAGTAGTTATGCAGTTAGTTCTGCCTATAATCTAAATGTTTATGAATATTGATACTACATGCACGTTAAATACCCTGAACAAATACTGTAAACTGGCAATGTCATGTAAAGAAGCTTTTATTAATGGTACCTTGGAGAAAACAGAACACAAACATGCAAATCCAGAGTAAGAAATGAATCCACTTACCATTAGTAAAGAAACCTGTGCAAGCTGAAAACTACAGAGGTATTATTCTTAATACATGTGTTTTTATAGTTTGTATCTTCCCACAGAAATCATCCTATTGTAAATATTCTTAAAAAAAAAGGTACTATACCATATGGTATCTATACTATTAAAATGTCAAAATATTGCCAGCCAAAGCAGTAGCTTTGCATGGAGTAATGAAGTTTGTATTCCTATTTTCCCTCACAGATACAACAGTTGACTTTAGGAGAAGTCAGACATATAACTGACTTGCTCTCTGGAGAATACCAGTCAACCATATATTTCAATTACAGAAAACACTGAAATAAATCTGGGAAAAATACAGAACCATCGTGTTCTGCCCCTGGGAAGGATTTTCAGCTTGGCTTTATTATGATTTACAATTTAAGCTTGTTGTGTTATAGGTGGCACTGGGCAGTAGAGAGGGAAGAACTGAACCAGCTATCAGGCACTCTGACGAGACTGACCCTACTTCTTACTTTTTGATATTTCACTCAAGAAATTTTGGAGACTTAAGACATAAAGATAGCAATGTAGATGCAGATTCCCGTTCAAAAAGTTGGCATTTCTGTTGTTCTGTTATTCATGTCTTTAGGCATTTAAAGATGATTTTATCTGCAGAATTGTGATGGGGGAAAAATAATCTTGTGCATAGACTTGGACATAATGGATTTTTACACAGATCAGAACATCAGGTTCATATAATTTTCTTTTTTAGCTGTCAGTAAATTGGGAATGATTATATTATTAAGGTGTAAATCCAAGGGTTGTAGGAATTGGTTAACAGCTTTTCATGAGATTTCCTTATTTCAGGAAGGGGCAGTTCAGGAGATGCAAACAGCTTGCTGGATTCACCAAACAGTAAAAATACTTTCTCTACCAAATGTTTCTGAAGATTTGAAAAGTAGTTGCCAGATTCTCAGGAGAGAAAGCCAAAATGAACGTGTCTTCCTCTGAGATCTCCTGGCTTCACTTGTAGCATCCCAGATAAGTTATGCCTAAAGTTTTTACCTGAAATTGGAAAAATTTTAGAAGAAAATATCAGCAATATTTAAAAGATGTATAATAAAAACCTCATGGAAGAGTAGGAGTGAGTCACTTTGAAATATCAGACCAGTGGAATTATTCTGTGAAAAGTACCTAGGCTGCAGTATGAGTAGTCTGAAACCATTTGAAATTATTGTAGCCAAAACATCTGCAACCCAATGAAAAAATGTGGCCACCTTCTTCCATACTGATGCAAATTATTATTACTTTTAGAAAATTAACACTGTGACTTTTTCATCCTCCTCATGCCACTGTCCTAGTTGGGCATGGACTATTTTTTACTGTCAGGGTTTTTACTGAACAGTGTTTATTGGTTTTTTATTGGTTTTTATTGTTTTGGGTTTTTTTAGGGGGTGGGATGTTTTGGGGTTTTTTTGTTTTTTTGGTTGGCTTAATTTTGGTTGGTTGGTTTGAATTTTTGTAGGGGTTTTTTGAGGTTACAACTTTGATAAAAGAAGTCCACAAGCAGGACATCTACCCCAGAGGCAGTCAAGCATCTCTGAGCTATGATGTTGTACTTGAATGAACTAGGATATTGTCCTGGGATTTCATGTTTTTCACACTCCTGTCCTACTCCCTCTCTCTCTCCCTCTGTCCTTGGACATTGATTTAGTAAAGGCAATGGAAGAGCCTTCTTTTGTTAACTGAAGTGCCCTTTTCATCATCCTCGGTTTCTGTCTGATTAACAAAGGAATTTGCCAGGATTCATCAAGCACCTACAGAAAATAAACATCCTTCTTGTCGCCTCTCCCCCATCCCTTCCACAGTTTTCTTATCTAATGATATGTATAGCTATAGTTAAAGCTGCAAAATACTTTAAGGAGGCAAGTTTGGGTTTTTTACCACCTTTTATTTGCATCTTAAGACACTCTGCTTAGTTTTACTTTCATATTCCATTTTGTTCACTCAGTTGTGACTGAAAATGTATGAGAAGAAGCTATGGTTGGATATGGTTGACTTTCTGGGCTGAATGCACATATTGCTGGCTCAGGTTGAGCTTTTCATCAGCCAGCACCCCCAAATTCTTTTCCTCAGGGTATACTCTCAAACCATTCTCCCCCCCCAGCCTGTTAATCGTGTTTGGAATTTTCCCAACCCATGTGCAAGATCTTGCCCTTGGCCTTGTTGAACCTTCACCTGGTTTTCACAGCCACAATCAGTTTCTGGTGAAACCAAACACACGTACCTTGGACTTAACTCTTAGAGCCATGCTTGAGGCACAGTACCATGGTTTTTGAAAAATAATGAATCCAGTATTTAATTTCAGGTATAAATACACAGTTTTATTTTCCTAGACCTTACTTTGGTTCATGATCAGCTGTTTTATTTCACTGAAAGGCATCAAGTCATCTTAAAATGAAAGGAGCTCTAATTTGGGGTTAGTTTAGGACTTGATCTGTGGAAACATAATTAGAGTCTTAGAAGATGAGAGTCTCTTATCTGTACATGGTACAACTTCATCAGTGTAAGTGCACACAAAGTTCTCTCGTCCCACATAAAAATTTCTTGTTAGTTCTAAACTTTTTTTATAATTTCCTTAATATTGCTTTTCTAAATAACTTTTGTCTTCTTAGCTTTACGATCAAATACTTCTGCTGTAAAACTACTGTAATTTTGGTACTCGTATAGAGGATTATAGAGGCCAATACTGATCTCCATTCTGAAATCCAGTAGCTCTTTGCACTCAGTTTTCTAAGAATTTTAGAAAAGTGTTTCCCATCTTGCTTTTACTGCACTACCCAGGAATTAGTGAGCTCAAGTTCTTGGGAATATGAGAACAGACTTTCACAATTGCTTTAAATTAGCCAGATGGCAGGTCTTCTGAGATGATTTGTCCTTAAAATAAAGTTTGAACAAGCAGCACATGATGAAGTGGGAGAATAAACCTTTCAAAAGTTTTTGTTTGCCCTTACTTTCCCCCAAATGCTAATAGCTTATAGCTGCTAATAATAAAAGCTCTGATCCTGCAAATCATTTTAAATTCAAACCTCAGACAGTGGGAATTGTTCACCTATGGGCTTCACAGCACCTCATTAGCTGGTGTAACAGCAGCTCTGCCACTGCTTGTATTAAACTTTCTCCTCTAAGACACCCTCCTGGACATAGTCTATGGGCATTCAGAAAAAAAGTGTGTTAGCTAATTAATGAGCCAGGGAAGTGATAGAAATCACTGCTGTTACAGAGGATTTCTCTTTATTTCTCAGGTGCTTGCTGGCATTTATGATTCAAACAGTGTATTATGAAAGAGATGGGAGAGAATGAGAATTGAGGTGAATTTTCATAAACATACATTAGAGACGGAAATTTTGCCGGTCTCTTGAAGTTGCATGGCCTATTTTTATCCCCAGCATGAAGTTCTGTTTGTTTTCCTGGTATACTAAAACAACTGAGTTTTAATATGGATTGCATCGCCAGCCTTATTAGGCACATGCCTGCTGAGAGAATGAGGCTCCGAGATGTATATGGCCTCTAAAGACCATAATAGAAAATGGAAAAGAAGTGTTTTAAAACAAATGTTCAAGGTTGGTTGTTGTTCTTGTTGTTTTTACCAGAATAGGTATTTACTGAGGTGAGGTATTTAACAGCAGGTAGTTATCAGCATCCTGCTCGAGTCCTTGTCTTGTGCTTAATGTACTGCCAACTTTACTTTCTATACAAGATCCAAAAAATCACATAGTCCCTGCAGTGTGACAGCCTTTTAACCTTAAAAATCCAGGTAATGTGTAAAGCAAGAGACTTAAATCAGTCACCAAGCAGGCTGCACTCTGCAGTGGCGTATGTGTCTGATGCTGTTAGCTCAGTGGAGAGAAAGGAGCTGCTCAGCTGTCATTTTGCACAGCACATCCCATGCAGCCTTTGATCCTCAGAAAATACAAACAGTCCTGATGGAAGGCAGTCAGGTCTGCAGGCTCTCTCTGCCCTGGGAGTCCTCCCTCCCTCTCACCCTCCCAAGGGAAGGCTGCATTTCCAGGTGGGTGTCAAGGAGATGGTGGGACCTGTAGATTGACAGTCACACACCATGGAGTTTGCATTGTAGGACCAGCAATGGTTCCTTTTTTCCAGGCAAAGCAAACAAACCCATGAGTTTGAAAGAAGAGGTGGGTCACCAGTGCATTTTGGGTTTTTTTTTTCCATGTTACAGTGGAGCTGGTTAGACCTTTAAAAGCAGCATTTCTTGGTACTGATACTTGGCAGTGAGATAGGAAGTATGGGTCTATAGGTAGCCTGGCACAGAACAGTGTTTCAATCCCTGAACTGCAAGCCTGTCTTAAAATGAACAATTAAATTCTTCAGGTATGGGGATTAATCCTGATGTATGTATGTATTTATGTATTAATCTTAATAAAGAATTACAGATGTGGTATTCTGGCCCTTTGTCCTGCTCTGCTAGGTAGAACTCATTTTCAAGGGCTGGAGGGACTTGTCCTCTGCCTAGAATTTGTTAAGCAAGCCAGAAAACAAATCTTTGTTCACATGAGGCAGCAGGTATGCTTCTCTGACAACGATGGGTTCATGGCTTCTCAAGTAGAATTGCGTACAGGTTCCTTGCACTGAGTGAAGCAACCTGTTTTGGGAGAGTCAGGGACATATCCTTTCCTTTAAAAAAAAAACAAACATGAAAAAACCTATACCTGAAATGTCTTCATTATCAATGTCTGGACAGCTGTCAAATTATCAAGAAAACTGGCTGTATCTCTCTCTTGTTTCAGCTCTGAAAGCTGCAGCATAGATAAATACTTGAAGAGGCTTTCCATCATTTCAGATTGACAGAAAAATCTGTTAATGGGTTTCTGCTTTTTACATAGTCCACTTTTAATGGTGCTTTGGTTTCCTGATAGGATAAAAGTTATTGGGACTTTTTAAATGCAACATAGATCTATATATACTTACCTGGCCTCACCTGCTCCTCCATTTGCTGTTGACTAATGCATGCCTGTTGACCTGCAAGCATCTCTTATGTGGGAAAAAGATTTAAAAACCAACCACAACAGGAAATGTTTGCTTAGCCACTGCATACAAAGAGTTCTGTGATAATTTTAAACCTGAGAAAGTTCTTCTGTTTGTTCACCAAACAAAGTAGGATGGGACAGGAGGCATGATGAAAGCGGGGGCTTTCTCAAAGGTGAACAGGGCAGTTCATGGACAAATGTTGTTACTGCAACAGAGGAGCCTGATGGGATCCTCCCCAGTTTGTAATTGTGAGTTACCAGTATCAGCAGGAGACTGAAGCTGCATTTAGAGGTCTAAAGAATTGCATTCAGTAGGTTGTGGTTGTGCAAGGAGTGACTGAGGCCATCAGAAGTATCCTTTCTCCACAATAAATGAGGACTTCTTACAGGCTTTTATAAAGCTGTGTTGAGGGTTTGAGGCAAAGCACAAGAAATAAGTTTTCAAAACTCCACCTATTCTAGCAAATAAACTTAGAGATACTCAAGCCTTTGAGTTGTACATGCTAATATTTATACAAGATTTAGGATTCTTAAATAACCTTATAGTTGCCTTATATACTGTTATTTCCACATTTCACCACCAACTGTGTATTTTACATAGAATTTTTAATGTGCATTGTATATTAACATTGACTGTGAGCCTCTTGAATGCACTACAGAATATGGAGCATAATCTATTTCTCCCCTGAACTGGATCTACTACTAATTACCTAAAATAATAGAGCCATGATAGCACCCTCAGTGTGTGTATATTTTGCAGGGAAAAAAAAAAAAAAGAGAGATAAAGTTATTGCCTTGACATTTTGGCAATGGGATTTTATACTGAGCTGGAGTTCAGGAAGAGCACTGCAAGGAAACTAATAGAAAATGTGATGGAAAAGAGCAAAGGTTGGGAGGTACAAGGGGGAGCCTTGAGGTGCCACACAATTATGCTCATCTCATCTGTTGAGCCTGTCTCTTTCTGACACCATCAACTCTGAGGGGGTTGGAAAGCATCACGTAGTGACTAAAGGAATCTAGCAGTGAGTAAGCATCACCATAAATACAGAAATCTGCATTTTCATGTGTGTTGCTGTGGATTATCTAGCAGCATATTTTTTAATAACAAACCTATGGGAATTATTACAATGGAGGAGATAATATAAAGGGAGTTCACCAGTCCTCATCCCTTTTACATGGTCAGTGTATCAGATGCTCTGTATCTTGCTTTCTTATCAGTCATTGCTTCCTTTGTTTTTTCTTGTATTTCAATATTTGATTTTGTTTAGGCTATCTGAGAGGGTGGGGAACTTGGTCATTTTGAGGATACACTGGCCATACAGCTGTCAAGGTTTAACACTGGGCCAGCAATTAAACCAAATGACAGATGCTCTCTATTAATCCCCTTCCCCACCCTGATAAAGAAAGGAGAGAGAATAAGGGACAGAGTTTTATGGGTTGGAAATTAAACTACACAGCTTTAATGAAACAGTAATGATAAAAAGGAAAAATTACTAAATATATACAAATATACAGGCAAATTGATACTACATTCCTCTAAACCAAACCAGGCCTGCCCAGCAGCTTTGGTGACTCTAGATAACTGTGGCAAAATTACAAGACAGAAAATTACCTTTTTCCTGGCCCAAACCAGAACAGCAAATATTTTCCATCTACTTTATTATTGAAAGTTAAGATGTTTTGTATGGCATGTAAAGGCAAATGCAGATAATCTTGAATGCAGTTGTGGAGCTATCCAAGTCTGTGTTTCATACTAGTTCATTTCTCATTTTGAAGGTAGTTTTATTTAAGATGCCCTTTAAAGGATGTATATGAACACCTCAGCCTACTGCTATCATTGAGTCAAGCTGTGGGGAATCATTCCCTAAGGTGTTACAGAGCTTCCATTTTGGATATATAGAACTTGACATGAAAATGCAGCATGCTGGCTGGAGCAAATAAGAGAGGGACTTACCAGCAGGTAGCCTGGTGATTATGAAAGAGCAAATGGGCAAAGGCCAGAGTCATTATATGAAATTAATAGGGTTTTGTTTCAGGCTTTGAGCCAAAAGGGGTGTCTGTCTTCTCTTTATGTTTTAAATTATCAGAAAGGTTAAACTCCCTAGATATTATATTCTTATATGTGGATTAACAAATTGCCATGAGAATTCAGTGGAGCTATGGAATTTGTACAGGATTCTGTGTAACTCATTTTGCCTCAAGGCACCAGAGAAACTTCTGAATAGCAGGATATAGGGATGCTACACTTTTGCTTTTTTGCCCTTCATTCAAGTAGGTCTTCATTCATTTGCTTTTTTCACTCTTCTGACTTTTCTCCATTTCTCCTACAAGTATACTCCAGAAAATAGATTGTATAGCATGAACCCATTTACATATAAATATTTGCAAGGCTGCTGTTCTCCTGTGTGGCTGTGTCAGGGTTTAACACTGGGCCAGCCATTAACTGGATGACAGATGCTCTCTATTAATCTCCCTCCTCTTCCTAATAACGAGAGAGAATAAGGGAAGGAGACTTATGGGTTGGAAACTAAACTACACCGCTTTAGTAAACAAGTGACAATAAAAAAGGAAAAATTATTAAATATATACAAATATACAGGACAAATGTTCTGTTTTCCAAAAAGTTAATGCTTTTATCACCAGGGCTAAGTACAGTGGTTGAGTCTTGGTCAAATTTATGTCTGTAACTCTGTTTGTATTTGAAATTAAAACTTTCTCAATTAAGTTATTCTTAGCTACATTGTAGATATGATGGCAAAATGTCATGCTTCCTCTGAATTAAAACGAAAAACTGTCTTAATAGTTGAAGTAAAATGAGGCTAACCACTATGGTTGATATGCTAATATACTGTTTAAAAAAAAAAAAAAAAAAAAAGTGAATTAATTTGTTACTATGATAAACTGTTAATTTGAAAGCAAGAGAGATTATCCCAGTTCCATAATTAGTTGTAAATGCTTCACACCAAGGACTTTGTTTAGCACAGAGACTGATTGAATAGAGAGGACCAAATAACTGCAAGGAAATCAACAGGTTTTAAACACCTTGTGCCCAAACTACTTTTTTTCCCATATCTTCTAAGTATTGCCATGGTACATCAGTGATTTCTTCAATAAGAAACTGGATAAACCATGAAAAAGCACAAACCTAATAAAATGAGACATGGCCACATGGGGATCTGAATTCCTGGTACTGGAATTTTTATTTGTCTATTTAAAAAAAAGCTTGAAAGAAGCTAACTTTTCTTTGTCAGTATTTGTTACAAGCTTTACCTGCCTAATTACAGAGCTAGCTAGCCTTCAAGAAATTAATTTGTTGTAGTTTGCTCTGTCCTTAGTAATTTGCATTAGTATTCATTTGTGAAGAAAAGACACAGTAAGACAAGGATGGTAAGTTTTTCTGAATCTCATCTAGGGAAAATATTAGTCACAAAAGCAAGGGCAGATAGGAGCCCTTCATACCAAAACTATGGTTTTGGGTTTTTATCAAAATTCTTTGTAAGTCTTTTAAAGTATGTCTGTATGATTATTTTCAGAAACTCTATTTTTTCGTTCCCATGAGCAAGTTGTGCTTCTGCCCTAGTAAATCCTTAATACCACTCTCTTATTCTGGAAATGAAGTAATAGAACTGGCAAATGGCTGAAAACAGCTTCCACTGCATGAAGCCAGGACAAAGGTCCTGAGTCTGTAAGCTAAAGTTTTGTTCCTACAGCCAAGATTGAGGAAGGCCTTTGGGGAAGCATTTCCTTGTGTCTACTTTCCACAGAATTACACACACACACACACATATATATGTGTATATGTATAAATCTTATCTGCTTTTAACTACTCATATTGAATTATAGATCTCTAAGCTCAGCAAGTATAAACTGGCAGAGGTCTGCTGATTTATCTCTCTTTTTGGGGAATAGAAACTCAGATGAGAAACCATCAGCTTATTGGACCTATTTTACAGTACAGTACTGGGGCAAAGAGAAGTCACTTGCTTAAATGAACATTGCACAGCAGTTTTCCAGCTTATGTAAGGACAAAAGCTTAATCAATTTATATTGGCTTTGGTATCTCACTAGCCCATATAGATCCTTCACTTCTAAGTTTTGGACATTGTCATAAATAATTCACATAAAATAGGCTCCTTTTGCTAGGTTTTCCAAAGCTGTCATGGAAACAACATAATGTGTTTTAGTGCAAAAAGAAGGTTCTTGAAATTCTAATTTTCACAGATATCCACAGATTTTCACTGTTCTTTCTTCCCTTTAAAAGGGTGTAATTTTTGTTTTATTTTATAGGTCACAATTTTTTTTAAAATCAGATGTAATTTTTTGTGTGTGTTCTTTCATTTCTGTAGTTCCTGGCACTTACTATAGATACTTAGCAATAATATTTCAGTAGTGTTTTTACAGAACAGATACCAGAGCTTTATTAGTGTGTGCATTTAATCCAGAAGCAGTATGATGACTTTTTCATCCTTGTCCTTTTCTTATGGCTTCCTTCAGGCTGCGTACATGAATACAGAGCAGAGAGTAAAATTCCAGTTAATGTGCTTGAGATTGCAAAAGTAGCTTTCCAGACCAAAATATAGAAAAAAATGTATTATGATTGCATCAGTGTTGGTTACTGTTTCCTGATTTAGTACTTCTGTAGATGCAATCATGGTATGACCAACACATGCTCTAACATAGATAGGCCAGAGGCAGTGTTTAGTCAGCATGAATAAGGTTTGAACACAGCTTAAGTGCTCACTTTCCCCACCATCTCAGCTGTAACAGTGCTGGGAAACTGAATATTACCTCTGCTAGTGTGAGTATAGCTGAGAATGCTCCTGCTCTGCTTGTGTAGCTGGTAGGTAATACCTTCTTTTTTTCTCTTTTCAAATCTGGAGATGGCTTTTCATAAAATTCAATCTTTTTTTTTAACCCCACCGTTATTATAATTTATTCGTAATAATGTGTTTTCCATCTGAGTCTAGGCCTAGAATCCCATTGAGGACAAAATTGCATTAAAAATTAATAATAACCATTCCCTGTTATGTTATTTTCCATGTAACTGTTGTAGCAGTTCTCACAATTGTTACTTTCACTATTATCTGGCCCTGGAGAGGAAGGTACAGCCACATATCCTCCTTTCTCTTCCCTATTCATACGTGCCCTGATGATGTGACAATCTGATGGGAGCAGAGAGGAGCTTGCACCCCTACTTAGAGCCTTTTTCAATGTCAGTAAGGAATTGGGAGGGCTGTAAGGGGTGTAAAGCCCAGGCTCCAAGCCCTACTGAGCACCCACAGCTAATACACAGGAGATCCAGCACACGTTCACAGTGCCTGGCTACTTGCAAAGCTCTTTCTTGTCTCAGGAATAATGTTGGTAGCTTGTCAGACATCAAGCATGGGCCCATTCAGTGTTTGAGAGAAGGTATGAAACCTTTCTGTGCTCTCCACTTGACCCTAAGACCAGAGGAAGAGCAGGAAAAAAAATGTCAGTCACTATTTTTATGTGTAGACACCTGAACTTAGAGGTCTGATTTTTCCTAGCATAAGGTTTTCAGTGCCTCCACCTCCCTAAATATGTATGTATATCAATATCAAGGATATCAAGAAGGATACAGCCACAGACTGAAGAAAGCCTCAGAGACTCCCAAAGGAGAGTCCCATGCACTTTTTAACTAGGTTTGTCAAGTATATTTGTACTTTAAATGCCCTTTAAATAAGTGAAACACAGCTGTGAGTGGTTGTGGAGAGCCTTGGTGTATGGGCAAGGTTATACTACAAATGGATTGGGTCCTGGAATATAATGGAAAGAGGTTTTCTGCTTACAATACGAAATATTCCAAGATGTGAACCCTTATTTTAGATGCATTAGATGCAGGAGTATGACATTTCATTCATTTCCATGCATACCTCCTCATACTAAACCAAAGCAGGAATTCTTGTCATGGTACTGCTAATCCTAGCTATTCTATCAGATTTGATTTTAAAGGCTTGGGAGATATAGCACTGCATTTTTCATTCCAAGTTTTTTGTTTCATTTGTTCTCAAAGTGTAAAAGCAACAAATACAATCCTTTCTTTAAAATGTCAAAGTATAGTAATAAGAACAGTGATAACTTGTTGCTAGAGAAGGTATCTAATTTGCTTTAATTGTTACTCAGTCATGTGCCAGGATCAGACAAGGAGAGAACAATAGTGAAAAAAGATATATTTTATTATCATAATTTTTTTTAAAAAAAAAAAAAAGTCATCTAGTGGTTCAGGAAGATTTATATTTTAACAGAAATATGGTACTGCTCTGCTTTTATTTTCTATTGCCCAGGGGACAGCAAAATAGATACACAATAAGCAATTTTGATAGCCTCTCTTCCACTTGGAGCCCTGTTATGATGTGCAGAGGGCCCTGGATTAGAATTTGTATCTTCTTCAGTAGAAGTAGTTTTCTGCGATGTTTGTGAGGAAATTTTTCTGTGTTACAAGATCCTGGAAAATGTCTGGTTTGGGAAATAAATTTAGGGGCTGGATTTATAACTAATGGAAAAGGTTTAATTGGACCTGACATGGGCTGTAATTATGCTCATGCTTTCAGAATTTTGCTTAGGCAAACAGTAAACTTCACTGTAATTTATTTCCTTGTGACAGATGTGTATTTCTCCAACTTCCTGCATAACAGAGCAAATAGTGACTTTCCAAGATAACTGTAATTTTTATTTTCTCCCTTTTTCTTCTTTATTCTTCTGATTGGCTCAGCTTTCAGGTTCATATACATGGAGGCCCACAGAGGACTTCTGATGTACTTGCTCCCAGCTGAAAATACCACTTAACAGCCAACTTGTTTTCCCTATCAATCATTCTGGAGAAAATAGTGCTCTATCTTGTTGATCATTCTTGTGTAAAGCTCATGTATCACTTCAAGGATTGTCTGGCTATTGGTTCTGTCACTTTGCTTCTATCACTGTCCAAAGGCAAAGACCACGTGCCCATAATATTAATAGCTGGAATATGAGAGATATATGACTGTTCTGGCTCAGGTTAGTCAAAAAGGATGATTGAAAGAACACTACAAAAAGGCAGTGCTTAAAGGTAAAAAGATGTTTGACATTTACCTGGGGGAGAAAAGAAATATGATTCTATAAAAATTATGACATTCTGTAATGTGTCTTTCAAACTTTACATCACAATACCTGTGCTGGTGATCTCTTACACATATGACTTATTTTCCTTACGTGAGTAATTTCATCAAATGAGCAATTACACTGACTTTAGAGTGACTGTTACAGTAAGTGTGAGTCAAGTTACTGATGTTTATCAGTATGAAGTCCAAAAAAAGCAATAATAACCTGTATTTTTAGCTTCTTTTCCATGAAAAAATACAGTTGGGGTGTGGGCTTAAACCAGAACGGTCTTCACTTCCTCTTTTGGCAAAAATTAAAAAGGTCTGCACTTTTCTTTATAGCTCATTTTGGTGAGGCTATCATCGCTGCCACAAACTTAAAATGCAGAACTAATTGCATTTCTAACCAAGTGCATGCTGTTTTTCCTTTTCTCGAAGGCTCAAATCCTCTTTAAGTTTTCTCACTCTTTTCATTTTTTTCCATTAAAGCATTCCAATTTATTTTTAAAAGATGATAGCAGGGATCTAATTTAAGCCTCTTTTTTCAGTAAACCAAAAGAAACAGGCAACTGTTCCACAACAAAAAATTGAAGAAACAACTCTTAGAAACTTAATCCCTATAAATTATTTAAGAACTGTACAGAATGGCTCAAGTTAATCTCTATATCTTAAAAGGTAATAGTTTGCTCTTTTTCTTATGATTGAACTCTTTGCCTCTCCTATAATTACTCTGCATTTTTGTTTTTAATGCCTTAAACCAGAAGTGTTTTAGAATACCTACCTATAGTTAGTAGCTAGAAGGTTTCATCTTCTGTAAATGACACAGGTTGGTCAATTGTGCTGTTCTTTTGCTGATTATATAATTTCCAGTCTCCTAAGATCTGTTCCATATTAGAGCTGAGCTCATGTCCCTGCCACATCTTTATTTCAAGTGTTTCTGAGCCTGCAGTTCTGGGATGTTTGTATCCCCAGTGTCTATCCTCTGAAATAGTAAATGCTTCTTGGACACCTTGAGTCCAGGTGCAATCACAACATGGAACCAGATTTTAAACTAATATCAAATAATGATGGAAAAAATGTACACATTTTCCTTTTAGGGCTGAAATATAATTTAACCTGTATGTTTCTGCTGAGTTGTCTTACTTTCATTGTCTTAAACATCAGCAGCTATGGTATTGCACAGAATATTTTGTATTCATCTTGAAACTTCTTTTAAAAGTAACTTTCAATGAAAGATTTCAGATTTGTGGTATGCAAACAGATTTCTGGACAGCAGTTTTTTGGGGGAGAAGCTGAATTTGAACTGTGTTGCATGATTGATGTTAGGGCAGACAAAGCTTGTCATAAATCTGTTATGGTAGTAGTAAGTTTTAAATTATGGCTTAGGTTCATGTAGTTGACTGGCTGAAAGTAGAGTAAAAGCATAATTTCCCAATGTGTAGAGGTACTTCATTAGGAAAATTTAGAACTATTATGAGAAAAAGCTGCTGTTTTGATCCATGGCCTAAGACTTGAATCTTTGTGCAGATGTTCTGGGCTTGCAGTGCCTAAGGGTCTTAAGTAAGAGTGATCCATTTTATTGATCTGTTGTGAAGCACAGAAAACAAACTGGTTGATGGAGTTCACATCCGATCTTGCAATTTGTTGGTCAGAATATTTTCAACATGTTCAGAATAGACTTTGTTTTGGTACACATGCTTTTGAGAGGATTTTTTGCATCAGGAGTTTCAAGCCTGCAGCCAGTTAGAACTCTGTTAAGCTGCTCTTGTTTCTCAAATACTTACTAGAAGAAAAAATGTTGTCAGCCTGTGTGCTTGGAGAGGAGAGGAGCTCAATGGTAACTTTATGTGCAAGTCAGGAGTGCAGGCTATTGCACTTGAACCTCTGCCACTGGTCTCTCCAGATGTGTGAAATGACAGAAGAGGCATCACCAGAAAGCTGAAGAGCAAAGAGAGCTGATGGCTTTACTGATATTTTGTGATTGTAGCACTTGAACAGTGACCTTCATTAATAATGCCCATGATAGGAAAACAGAATACTTTCTGTTTGAGTAATGTCAATCTTCTGCTTGGCCACAAAAGCTTTTCAGATGGATAATGAAGAAGAAAAGCAGAGCAGTACTGCTGTGATCTCTAGTGTATGATGTTTAACATTTTCCCTGCTGTGCAGTCAGACTAGAGCTTGAGTTTGCTAACAGATGCAAAAGGAGGTGAAAACACATTTCCTTATCACTAATAAAATACACAATACGCTGCCAGCATAATCAGGGATGCTTTTTCAAGGTACTGAATTTATATTTAAAAGTCTGAATGGAATGGGCAAGTTTTCAACAGGACTCTGTATCATGCAGACTGTGTTGAGGAAAATCTGGCCAAGTTGCCCATGCTGAGCAATTAAATAAACCTAGCCATAATATATTCCATGGAAATATAAAATAAACCTAGCCATAAAATATTCCATGGAAATGAACTAAGCCTTGCATTTTCAGTTTAAAGGTATACATTCAATTTATACATTTAATCATTCTCCTACTGAAAAAGCTTTCAAACCTTTAAAACATCAGCACCCACACCTGGTATCAGAAAACTATCAACAAAAAACAGGCCACATTGACTATTTTATATTTAATCAATTTTAATTTGGTATTTTGTTTTGTTTTATCTGGATTTGTGGTACCTAGGGTGGACAGCAAGTTTTTTTGAAATTGGCTGCTATTAAGAAAACTGATGTTTTGGTTTTGGGTTTTTGTTTGCTTGCTTTTGAACAGTAGCAATGTAAAATGACTTGTTCACACTATCAGACAGCTTTCTGAGTCAGTCACCCAGGTGTATTGCTGCTCGCCAAGTCCTTCCTTCCAGTTCTTCTCAAATCCCTTGTTTTTCACCATCTTTCTGACAATGGTTTTCATTCTAATTAACTATTCTTCCTCTCCTTTAAACTGGTGTAGAGCAAGAGTAACTGTACTACAATCTGCAGAACTTGAGTATAAAATCAGATATGGATGAGAATGTCAAGATTATTTCAAATACTACCCTTCTACAATTCCTTTACAAGTTGTATTTGAGTCAGTGTCCTTTTGCTGAGTGCTGTCAACCCATACTAACACACACTGGGAAGGAAACTTGTGCCTCATAAGTGTATTTCTCTTCAGTCTTAACTGTTCAGTGCCTTACTAAAATGATAACTTTATCTGGTTAGCCATATTTTCTACTTAGACACATGTGTATGTTTCCATACTGCCAATAAGTTTAAAGAGATAGTAAATATGAATTTGCAAATTTTTATATGAACTATAAGTGTATATGTTGAAAATGTGACAGATACCATCTTATCATCTGTATTTGTTTCCTTCAGCACCCAAAGCTGTCTTCGCTAGCAGCCTAATTATCTTAAGCATATATTAAGAATGATCCATTATCTAACTGATTTCTTTTTCCTCTACAAGTTAAAGCCTGGAGTTAGTCATTGTTTGCCTGAGCTTTTCATGTCACGTTGACAGGTTGAGAGGTTTCTTCATATCATTAAGGCTTGGCATAAAGCTGCTGCTACCTGTAAAGCCTGAAAAGGGTTACAAGTAGGAACTGAAGTTTCCTTCAAGTAGTTTCATTCTGCTTAGCTGAAGAACTTATGTCTGCAGATTGAATAAATTTAAATCTATGAAAAAGCTCCATAAATCCCCAGCTTTGTCTGTTTTGGAGGAATTCTGTCTTTGGTGAAGTTGGTTACAAAGCTGTCGAAATCAGCAAGGCAATTATTTTTTCCTCTACAGGAGGACTTGTCAACAGCCTTCAATCTACAGCAAGTTCACTCGGAGAGTAGCTCCTGAATATGTTCCCATGTGGGAGATGGTGAAGTGTTGGAAATAAACAACACAGTTGGGAGCAATCTCTAATTCCAGCTCTTAAGAGCTGGAAGAAAATGTTGAGACTTTAGCATAGATGTAGGTGTCTTATGTTTGATTCTTCCCCTTCAAAGGTGATGACAACCAGTTTGATTAAAAGCCTGCCTTCAGCCCAAATATTGGTTTCTGTGTCTTTAGACTTCCAAATGGAATTCAATTTTTTTTTTTTAATTAAAATGAAACAGATAAAGAACAAAAGATCTTCAAGCATCAGTGTATTGATGTGAATATGAACTAAATCTAGTTATGTATAAAAGAGACTGTAAGAAATACTTAAAAAGAAAGGAGGCACAGGCAATTGTACAGTAGTAATGGATCTGAATATTTGAATTTACATGAAGGTTTGAATCACTTTCTTACTTTGAAATAAGGACTTTCTAGGTGGAAGTGCATTATTGTTCATTGAGAATTCTGTTCTACTTTATAACTGCTGTCTGCCCGTGCAGGTAGCATAATGTGCTCATGGTTCTGAGTTAAAGCCAAGTAGTTCTAGAACAGATCTGTGGTGCTTTTGTTGACCTGGAGTTGGTTTTTTATTTAGTTTGTTGTTTATTTGTTGCTAGAGTGTGTATATTGCAAATATTTTTTCATAAGGATAATCAGAATATAAATCAAAACATAAATTCATACATTAGGAAACAGTGAAACCAACTGCAACAATAAAATAATCCTTACAAAGAAAGATGCTTGTAGGTATTGGTTTTAACCTCTAGCTAAAGGCTGACCTCAGAGGAGGATGCATGGCTTTGGATTCCTATAAAATAAATACATTATTAGCTTTTATGAGTGATGAAGGAAATTACAAATTTAAAATCTCAATTTCTACCATGCAGAATGCATTTTTATTTTGTGTTCTTGATACAAGCCTATGGTCATACTCATTGAAGTATTAATGTTGTATTTCTTTATGTTTATTTAATATTTAGCTGTTGACTTGTTTTCTTTTGCATGGGACTGATTTCTCTACTTGCACTGCCTCCACCTCTTAAAATCTTCAGGGAAAGAAGATGAAATTTTCTTGAAGCTTGACTTGTTTGAAATATAATTAGGATGGCAAGCCAAGTCATTATAAAACTTATTATTTAGTGGAATAAACCCATTCTTTTTAGTTTAAGAGTATAATATTTTGAAATTAAACTGAAAAAGGGGAAAGCTGATCCAGCACTTCAGCTACTTCTTTCTTTTTTTGAATAAATGTTCCCTTATGAGACAAGCAAACGAAACCGTGTCAGTTGTCTCACCTCTCCTTAGGAGGAGACTCGAAGATGTCAAGTGCTACTACTCCAAGTGATGTAGAAGCTTGGTTTTTTAATCCTTAGTAACTAGATGACTAGACACCTAGGGATTTCTCTGTCAGGTAATACACCAAATGTATTCTTTTTTTTTTGAATATCAGAAAAAGATAAGGATAAGAATAAAAAAGAAAAATTCTTTATTCCATGAGAGTAAAAAAACCTATTGCCATGAGTGTGTGGTTTTTTTCTCTTCTCAAGAGTGGAAATGGGTAGAGATTAAAATTATACTCCAAAAATATTGCCTTCAGGGAAGAGAAAGTTTTATGAGCTTTTGTTCCTAGTGTGCAAGGATGAGCTCTATAAATCAGCAACTGATTTCCTTAGTGAGGAGCTCAGAGGCTAAGAGCAGAGACAGAGGAAAGGTCTTGCTCTGGTACCATCAGGAAGAAATTGTACAGATAGTCTGATGAAATGGCGGTAATTTAATAAACTAGCAGCTAGTAGGGGAAAAAAAAAACAAAAAAAACTTGAAACAAGCTGAGGATTTACATTCACAAGTCCTTTAGAACTTAAATAGTACAACATAGTAAGGTGGTCTTTAACTTATCAGTCACCTACCTTCTTTAGCACTACATGTACATGAGCTATTTAGAAGTCTTTATCTTTCATATTTTGCTTTGTTATAGCACTACTTGAGGAGCCATCTATAGTCTTAGAGACTGCTCTAGGTGCCCAAACCAGTCCAATCAGTTCTTTCATGTTAAAGGAAATGTTAATAAATGATAAGTTTGGTGGGTTTGTTTTTTGGTATTTTTTTTGTTTTGTTGGGGTTTTTTTGGGTTGATGGACCATCTTGTCTCATATATGTTTATGGGAAGCCTAATTTTCTCACCTCTTAGTGATCAGCAAATTGCTATGTCCCTGGGAGAGCAAATTAACTCAAGGTAAATATTCATCTATAAAAGAGAAGTGGTGACTCCAAGAGGCTGGCCTGTGAAAAGGCATGGGTGGAAAATGTAGTGGTATTGGGCAAAAACAATTTACCATTCTTCCAGCTGGAAAAGTGCAGTTCAGATTACAAGATCACATAAATGGGACATATTGTAGACAGGATGCTTGGAAGAGGTTGCATCCCAGCTGAACTCTCGGGAAAAGGAACTTTTTAAATCACTTTCTAAATTATTTCAATACCAGCCATTTCCAAAACAAGGGCTTATGCAATGCCATCTGTTGGCTTTTGTGAAAAATCAAATTGAAAATGTGGTTTTCTTGGTGGTGGTCCAGCAAAAAGAGATTCTTAGTCACTACTATAGCTTCTGGTGGAGCAGAAAATTAACAGGAAGGCCAGCTCTAGTTGGAGACACTTTTCATCAACATTTTCAGAAATTAGCATCCAAGAAGGAAGCTTTTAAAGTAGCCCCAAATATGGCAAAGGTAAAACTGGACCCCAGGAACAATCTCATACGTTTCAAACAGGAGATATTTGAGATTGGCAGATTCTGTATGAAGATCCCTTCATACATGCAACATTAATGCTCATTAAATTTTTGCAAGACATCGTTGCATATATGTGGAGGTGAATTTTGATGATCCATAAGAGTTTTCATGGGTTTCTTTTATAAATGTAATGCTGATTTTTATCTTTTAGTTTTGTGCCACACCTCTGCACAAAGGAAAAGAGATGCAGAGAGCTTTTTATGTCATTTTCCATTAATTTATGTGCCCTTTAGTTGAGAAGCTATTTTGCTTTCTTGCTTGTTATTGCACAGGTGAAAAGCTTGTAAGTTGGCACTATTACTTCTTGTATTTGATTTACATTGTCTTGCATTTTGCCCATTTGAAGGTCTGAGCACGAACAAGAGAAATAGTTGTGATAAGTTGTCAGGCTCTTAGAAAGATTCAGAAATTCTGGACTTACTGCCAGTGACAGATGGTTTGTCCTTGCTCATCACTTGTCTATTTGACAGCATTTTTCGGCTCTCTGAGAAATATCCCTTGGTGTGTAGTTGAATTCTTAAGACAAGTAAAATTATTTTCTCCTTCATCCATGTTCTTGCACATTGGTTCAACAGCATCGGTGTTTGATTAGGTGGAACACCTTCCCTCTGAAGGAGAAGTTAGATTTATTTAAATGTAGTGTTAGGAGAACTGCTGGAGCTTGACATGAACACATTTCTAAAGTTACCAAGATGTTAAAAATGATATTTTATATCTCTTGCTGTGGATTTCTAGGACTCTGTATGAATGGCACCGCATACTTGTCAGACTCTATCCTTTGCTGCAGTATTTATGCAACTAATGACACAATGTTTTCAAATACTCTGATGTGAACTCAGTCTGAGCAGAGGTTGAGTGGGTAGAGAATGAATTTTTTTTTCAGTTTTCCACAATTTCATGAAGCCTATTTCAGACCCAGCCTGCTAACTTGCTGCTGTGATCCTTAGTACTGGAGAATTATGTGATACGGCATTAAAAATAACTGAATGCTTACAGCCAATAGATGAAAAAATGCTGAATTCAGAAAAAGTATTCTTTGAAGTTGTTTACTGTATTGGCTGTCCTCTGCTTGTTCTCTGACACTGATTTAGTTGGGTGAGATGGGAATGGGGGAGTTGCTATGGGCATTAGACTTCAAGGACACTGCTCCATGGTTCATATTGGTATTCATTTGTTTATGTGTGTTCCTGCCTAGTGGAGGCAACAGCAATGGATGGCCCAGCAGAAATGCCATCTCCACAGCCTTTTTTTAGTATTGCTTCAAGTATTTACCTCTTCAGTCAATAAAAACACTCTGAACTGCACAACAGCTAACACAGAATTAATAAGTTTCTTCTTTTAGCTACTGCTAGTATGATTCATTATATATAAGAAAGCAAAATGTATTTGGAAGCGCAAAAGCAGCCATCTTGAGTCAAACCAAAGAGCATTTCAGTGCCTTATCTCCAAAGGGGGCTGTAAGCCAATGCCTGAGGGAGCAGTAAGAACATAGGCATATATGATGCTGTCCCAGCTAGAAGCCATGTTCAGCTCTAAGGAGCTTTCTGCACTGAATATAGCTCTGTGAATTCAGAGGTGAATCCTTGTACAATTTCCCCTAGAGGAAGTGCGGAAAGAGAATTTGTCAAATACGTGCATAGTTTTCCTCCTTTTGGAAAGCATCACCTCTCCTCCATTTAATCTCCACGTAGGCTTTTGGTGTTCAGCCCTCATTATGAATGCACACTCTAGTTTTTCTCAGTATTAGCTTAAGAGGTGAGCTGCATAAACAAACCTTCACCTGCCTTCTGTCTTGCATGGAAATTTCCAGTCTGTCCCTTGCCTTTCAGAAGTGCACAGCACTGCTTTCCCTCAGCAGAACTGGTGGGTGAATCTGAAACTTCCATTGCATTAAAAAGCTGGGGGGTTTGAAGCCCTTACCTCCAAGATTTACTCCCCCCAACAAATTGTTTCATTCCTTCTAATACACAGAATTTAAGATTTCTTTTTCATTATTTTCCTTATGCCTCTGCAAACATTATTTTGTGCATTCATTATTCCCTGGCACACAACATGAGTTCATGCCAGCTCACTTGATATTCATGCAGATATGAATTTCAACAAGAAAAAGATCATAGCTCAAATAATGTTTTAACTCTCTGTACATATTAGTCATAGAAACCTTCTACACAACTCCATTGTGGGTGCAAGTTACTCCTGGGGAGATCCTGACTGGACATCAGAAGAAAATTTTTCACTATGATAACAGTCAGATGCTGGAATAATCTTCCCAGGAAAGTGGTGGTATCCCTAAAACTGGACATTTTTCAGTCTCAGCTGGGCAAGGTGCTGGGCCATCCCACCTAAACTGTGTTCCTACTTAGAAAGGTTGGATCAGGTGATCTTTGAGTTCCCTTCCAATCTGTCATTCTGTGATACTTCTGTTGAAGCTAAGTTATATGAGCTTTTAGGTTATGATCAGTTCTAAGCAGAACCAGCCATGCTCTTTGGGTTTTTGCTTTAATCTTATTTGTTATCATTCCTCCCAAGTGAAGATGCAGTGGCTTCTTCAAGTAAATAAAACAGCAAATTCAGCAGAGAGAAAAGGATATTGTGGGAAGTTGTGTCATGACTGTAAGTGCTTTCTGTATCCAAGTAATGACTGTTTTATTGATGGATAATTGAATATAGGCTGTGTTGCTGCTGGCTTTAGATTTTTTTTTTTAACTGATTTAATATAGTCTCAAACTTGTAAATTTGTGCTTAATAACTGCTGATTGTGAGAATCTTCTGACTGAGATTATGTATACAATTATGTATACAATTTCTCATAGTGTTTGAGAAAAAATTTAGCCTTGAACAACCTTTTCCTTCAAGCATCAAACCTGACACTTTACAAAGCATTGTATTTATTTTCTGTAAAACTGTGGAAGTGCCTGTGTATTCTTCTATATTGAAAATCAAAAGAAACACAATCATTGGGAAATATCAGAAGGTTATTAATAATGATCATGATAATGCAGTGCCTTTCAATACATACTCAGACAGAGTCAGAATAATGTACTGCCCAACTTTAATGTTGTAAGTGGACAATAGGACCACAGTGGGAGAAGAGATGTTGAGAGGGGAGGGACTGAGATGCAGCATCTTGATTCAGCTGGTATGAGCAACTCTTTTTTGTTGTATTAGTGGGACTCAGAATTCATCAGGTAAAGCAGAATGATCCAAGGATGAAAAGATGGCCTTCAAATCGACGTGTAATGTCGAGTCCTAGTTTAGATGTAAATCATCTATATTTCATGAAATAAATTAAAATAATCTAACAACTTTCTCAGGCATCATCAGTCATCTTTTTACATAACCACTGTCAATAGTAGAACACGATTTTAGTGGATGGGCTAAGGAAAATGCCAGAAAGCAGCTTCTGTCAGGCTGGAAGAGAAAATGAATTCTTAAATCAGGGGCTATTCATAGCCCATCTTAGCTTAGAATATATTAGTCTGAGCATCTATGTGTGTTCCCAGTTCATCTCAATTTGACATAAGCTTTTGAAAATACCTTTAATATTAAGTAGATTCATGAATACATAGCATAAACTTTAATGGATAAAACATGATCTTTCTGCTGAGGAGTCTCAACTGTAACTAAAAAATGGATGCATTTCATCTTATTATTTGCAAGTTGTGAATAAATCTGTGACAGGCAGCCTGAAATAATGTTTGAAATAATGTGAGACCAGTAAGCATCTTCCAGAGTCTGGCTTAAGTGGTCTATGAGCTGTACATAAGGAAAACAGTGACCCTTAGAACCATACTCTTTTGAAAAGGCCTTATGTAATAAAAATTTAGGAGTTTGGGCAAAGTAGGTATACAGAAGCAAGTATTTATAAAAAACATAAATGAACTGAAACCAAAACATGAATGGAAGATAAAGTGAATTAAAATCTGATCAGCTGAGGCTTCAAGCGCAAAGTGGTCAACCCTATTTTTACTGTTATTAAAAACTAAACAGAAAATGAGGTTTTCATTTTGTGAATTCCTTCATTCTGGAGTTGCAGCTGACTGACATTTTGAAGCAGAGAAAGAGCTTGGAAGCTCTTTGTGGAATATAATTACCATGGTCATTCCCCTAATACCACTTCGAGCCCTGACTCCAAGGGCATCCCTCTGCCAGGCTGCCTCAGAGCCACAGGAACCTCAAGAGACCTCATCTAGGGGAGAGCAGACATTCCCAGCAGGACATGCTGGAGCCAGAAGTTAGGAATGACAGTAGTGCCAGAAACTTGTCAAGAAACTAGAAAATGTGTAATTTTCTTTTTTTTTCTTTTTTTTTTTTTTTTTTCTTTTTCTCCTTTTTTTTTTTTTTCTTGTTTGTCTCCTTTTTTTTTTTTTTAAATTGCTTTCAGCAGAAAAGTATGTAGAGCGACTAGCAAAATTGTTTCTGCTTCAGTAATGTGCTGATTTGTTTTGTCTTATGTAAAATTTAAATGTTGTAAATGGCATAAACTTTCTTTCTTGGGGATGATCATGTAAGGAGCAAATGGGCCCTTGAGAACTTTGTTACTCTTCTGTCCATTTTTAACCTTTCTCTGTTCCTGGATGTGTTTGTCTTCCACCCAATTTTGTATGAGAGATCTGATCAAAGCATCCATGCTCCAGAAAAGCATCCTGGCTGGGACTGTTGTGATGTTTCCTATCACTCAATTATTGAGTTTCTATCCCATTCCCATCCCATTCATATCCATTCCTTATCCATATGTGCTATGTGGATGCCTTCTCTGGAGAATGCAAGAAAACGTCAAAGCAACACAACAAAATACATTATTATCACCACAGAAAAAGTGTAGTGAGTCTAAATTCCACATGCAGTGTGGACCCCTGATTCCTACTGGTAATAATATTTAATTTTCCAGGAGAACATTGGCAGCCGTGGACTTCATTTCCCCTCATTTCTTATTGGCGCTGTGGGAGTATCAAATCAGAAGTCAGTTCATATACTTGCTTTCCTCCCCCAGTATCTCCAGATCAAAATTTCCAATCTTTCCTGTCATTGTAGTAAATAAGCAGTCAGTCCAATTCCAGTGGCCTCTGAATTAATAATGAAGGTTATCAGTATGGGGTCTTTTGCTGCTCTTAATATTTGTGGCCAGTTAATGCTCTGGTTTGGACATGACACAGTATAAATTGCAGCCATCCCTGGCAACAGCTAATGGTGTTGGTCATTGATAAAAGCCAAACAGGACTGTTCTGCAATGGTCCAAGTAATAACAGCCCAACACCACTCACATACTGAAATTCCAAGCCTTGTTTCAATTTTGCTTTGGTTTGATTTTTGTTTGATTTTGGAGGGGGGGTGTGGGGGAGAGAGGAGCAGGTTGGTTTGTTTGTTGCTTGGGCTTTTTTTCTGGGTTTCAATGTGTGTTTAAGTATCTAGCAGTCTTGAATTATGAATCAAGATGAGGATGGTAATTGTACAAATAAAATCTGGATTAATTTGGTTTTATAACTATTTCAGTGTTAATATTAATTCAATTTAATTTTGAAGCAACATATAAGGCCGTTCAGCCTTTCTATAGTTTGTTTCTGGCTTCTCACATTGATGATTTCTTTCCTACCTAATGGAAGCAGACTGACTATCCTCTTTTCACTCTGTTGACAATGTGACTCACCACAAAAGTGTAGTAGATTAAGGGAGGTAAAGAACAGGGCTAAGTGAAAGAAGAAGGAGGAAGCACATTTTCAGTCCAACACACAGGGAGCTCCTGAAAAATCTTTCATCAACAGGAAGATGTTTGGGAGGAGGATTAGAGGAGTTCTGTGCATAGACCCTGGTTATCATTCATCATCCCTGTGGCAGCCCTCTTGCTCAAGAGAACCCTTTCCTTCCCTGCTTCTTGCATTTCTTTGAGCCCCAGCATTTCCAGGGTGGGTTTTTTTGGTTTGGATTTGTTTCTGCTTTTTTTAACTCAGAGGCTTCCAGGGTGAATGTGCCCTGGAAAGGCCTTAGAGGCAGGAGCTATAGAAATCTGACAAGTTACTTGGTATTCATTTTCTGACTTACTGTCTGTTGCTCTCTCTCAACCCACAACATTAAAGCAAAAAGAATTTCATTTTCTTCTCAGTCAACCGAAACCTATTCTCTTCTGTGATGCCAGCAAAGAAATGGATTTTCCAAGTTTAATTAGCGAGTCAAACAATAACACAAATGCTTCTGTAGAAATTTGCTAAAGGTTCTCTGTCCTCAGTTGAATAACAGAGGTCTCTGAGCTCATGTTCTTTGGGTTTTGTCATTTGCAGAGAGCATCCATTTAGGTTTTTTTTTTCTTGATTTCACAAGCAAGCTGACTGATAGCTGGTTTGTTCTCTATTTCAGGTCGTGGAGACTAATTTGGTTGCTTTTGACTGTCACTGGATCATTATAAATGAGGTAACTGTCAAGTGAACACTGTTGTGAACCATGAATCCTGTTTTCAGTCTTACTGACAATATTCATGCTGATCTTGACTTTGCCAACAGGAAGCAGTAGCTATGACAAAGTTCAGGCATGCTGAGAGAGTAGATTTCCCTTAATAAAAATAGAATGACAAGTTCTTGGACTTTGCTGGTTTGTCCTGCCTATTTTAAATAGAAACTTATGAATGAAAAAAAAAAACCAACAACTTCAATTGAGAGTATCTAGATTTCACATTTTACTTGAGTTGACTGTTTTTGACAGATTTTTAAAAGCTTTTTTTTGTCTAATGTAATATCTCCTAGTAGATTTCTCATGTTTTGTTTATATTTTAATTATTTTAAATAATAAAAATAATAACAAATTCCCATATTTGCCTTTCCTTTAAGAATTCCCTTAGAACTCAGGTTTTTTTTCCCTTAATGAACATTCATATGTCACCTGAGACAGAAGGACACCCAAAGACCTCCTCCTAATATCAATAGGTTTGTGTATACCAAACTAAGTTAAATAGAGATCCTATTTCAACTAAAACATGAGAAGTTAACATGTGAAGTAACTTTGCATATAAACCATTGAACAATGCAATTTTTCTTAGATTTGGCAACATTCAAAGCTGTAAAGTAATTTAATCCAAAGCATTTTTTTCATGGTTATAGTAAGGCATAATGTGTCATGGTGTAATTGTACTTTGGCCTATCCATTTAAAGCAATGAATTTTTATCCAGTTTTCACTGGATAAAATTAGTTGTGAAGACCACTTGGATCGAGCAGGATTTACTGTTTTGGGCCCTGCATTACTTATGACCAATTATGTGTGTGTTTTCCACCTCTGGATGAAGCTTTGCCGGTTGAGAATCCATCTTTAAGCTACAGATGGTATTGTGAACATGTGCTTTGTTTTTCCTGACAGATTAAACTGGAATTCACTTGCAGTTAGTGGAATCCTCAGTGTTCATCTGTACTCTTCAACATTAACATTTACTATTTTAAAGCCCACAATTAACCTTATATCAGTAGATTAGACAACAATCTATTATGCAGATCCCAGATACTAGTTTGCTATTCCAAGTTAAAGGCACTGTCACTGTTTTTTTCATTTTAAATGTTATTTGAATCAGAAAGTTCAAAAGAAGCTGCCTACTTTTAGCTGTATCCAGCTCCTCCACCCTCCAAAAGCAAACCAAAACTGAGAATCCATTTCTAGTGTACAGGCTTTCTCTTTGCTTTTATTCAGAAAAATCTGCATTCAGAGCATTATTTGCACATGCAAGAAATTAAATGGCAGAGCAATTGAATTGGATACCACTCATCAGCCTCCTCTGCTTCAAAACTTTTTCATGGCTGTGGTCCCAACACGTAGGAGAGCTGAATGATGTAAGCAGGTGAACACACATTGTCCCTTCTTAGTTTTATAGCTGTGTCTGCAAAATGGGTGAAAGCTGGAATTAAGTTCATTCTGACAAATGGTGCTGTAAACCATAGTCATTGAAACCTCTGTATGTCTTTCAGTCATTTCAGCTGCTGGTTTAGAAAAAAAAAAAAAGTGTATATGTTTAATGCTGCCTCAACATTTTCCGCTTCCGAACTTAAATCCATATTCTCACTTCTGCAGCTTTGAAGCTCTGCTTGTTCAAATGGGAATAATCTCAATACTTTGTCAACAGAAAAATCAGATTAGCAGGATTTAAGATTTGTAGATAATCATATCGAAGAAATCTCATTTTCCCATATTTTTCTTATCACTATGTTCAAATTACAAAAGAAATTTAAATATTTCCTGAATGATGTATCTTGCATAACTTCATTTCCTTACTGGGACATTTTACCTGTTTAGTAATGAGGCAACGCCTCCACTTTGGCAATGCAAGTTTTGGAAATGCGGTGATTTATGGACCTCTTACTGTGTGGTGTATAAAATAGTGCTGTTCACATCCAAGCCCAGTACATATGGCTGCCCATTAGCTGTTGATGACCACAGTACTTCTGTATGACTCTGATTTGATCTTAGAGTTCTGCCTGTTTTGTTTTTTACATGAATATTTTGTGACAACACAGGCATCTGTGTTTGTACGCCTGTATTGACTAAATCAGACTGTCAGCTATGTAACTGTATCACTGCTTTTCTGGCCTCCTAATCCAAAATTCTATGATCTATTACAGTGATAATGCATTGTTTTTCAAAATCCACTTATGATACCCAAGTAAACTGGAATTCTCTTTCCTTCTCTCTCCTTGTGTTGGGGTTATACAACACACTTACCAAGAATAGCAATACAAAAGCAAGTACCACCTTCAGTTTTGTGATCAGGAATCTGTTTAGACTTTGTGAGGTAACACTTGCTATTTTAATTGCACGCTTTAAATGCTATAATGTCTGGAAAAAGTTCCTTAATTTTTATTGTCCGAATAGTTGCTATCTAATGTAATGCAGCAAATTTGCTTGAAGACATTGTATCATAATGGAAATGAATGTGTAGGAGGAAGGGGGTTGTTCCCATAAAATGAAAGGATTCATAATTTGCTAAAGCATAATAACATTGTAGTCATTTGCAAATAATACAAATCTTCCTGCCGATCAGTGCAGCCAGTTGAGAAAACACTCTCCCAATGAATGTTCCTATTTCTTCAGGGCCTTAAAGCAGATGGTGCAATTCTTTATTTAAATTTTGCAGGAATCATAGATTTGAATGCAGTCATGATCAAATATGCCTTAACAAAATGTGAGAATGGATTTCTCACACTCTCTCTTCCTGTCTGTCTGTCTCCACTTGCTTCTGTCCCCTGCACAGTATCCGAGGATAGAAAAAATATATTTCTTCTATGATCCTTAAATCAGAAGTATACAGTAATCTTAGATTTTATTTAGTAGAACCAAAGAAGGGGCATTGGTATGATTTTAACCAGTATTCTTGCTTTTGCTCTTTTAAAATTAATGAAATATCATTTTTTACTGTAAGTCCATGTCTCTCTGAAGTGGTTTCCTTTGTTAAAACATTCAGGGTCATCTTAACTATGCCCAAGGCTATCATCAGTTCTGTATTACTGCTGTTTACTCAAGGACAGCCCAAACCACTTTCTGCTGCTACAGTTACCATACAGGAGGTCAAAATATTATTGCTACTGTACAAAGGTTGGGTTGTATTTCATCTGCAATAATGTGAGCAATTATGACCAACTCTGTTAAAATGAGAAGGGAATGGATGTGCAGAAAAGCTGTTTTGTGTGAGAAGAGACTGAAAAGGCTGGCTTTATTAGCTTATGGAACCAAAGCCTGAAAGAGGATATGTTCTCTGTTTATAACCATACAGAGTGTGAATAAATGCATCGTTGTCAAGGGCTGGAGGAAAAGGTTGGCACAAGAACAAATGAGTTCAAATTACCATGAATAAATTCAAGGCTAAAGTTATTAGACGGATTCTAAAGACTAGAGACATCAGAGTCTGGAAGAACTCCTTTGAGGAAACAATGAAAAACAAATCAACCCAATTCTTTTAATGAACAGTTCATGGAAAAAAGTCCAAGGGGTTTGTCCATCATAGCTCAAAAGTGAATTGGAGGATCCACAAGGTTTTATTCAAAGGCTGCTTTTAGATCTACAGATGTTTTTTGAAGGAGAGGGTGGGTCCTTGGCTGATGTGTTCAGCTTATTCCATTGTGTTTCAGCCCACTACAATCTACCATGAAGAAGATTGTAAAGCATGATTATGTTTAAAGGTCAAGCAGCTAGATCAAGTCCTAACATCAGAGCTCAGGTCCAGGAGCTTACATAATTCTACGTTTTAATATGGATAATTGATTAATAGTAGCAGTAGAGGTTCATTTGAATCCTTGCATTTCCACTGGGGACAGCAGGTCAGGTATGAAATACCACTGTCTTTGGTACAGGTCAGCAACCAAGCTGCAAGGGACAGCCAATAGACTGACTAACTTAGCCCTGCTTTCTCCAAACTCTGGGATTTTTTTTCTCTGTGAAAGTTAAAAACTGATTCTTCTTGTATCCTTTTTCTCTTTTTCATCATGCTTCTCAGAACCTAAGAAACTTAAGAGAGATAAAATGGAGCAAATAATAGCAGTTCAAGATCTCCCTTTACTTGTCTTGGAGCTTTATCAAGTTATAACTTTCCCTCAACTACTGGTCTTTGAAAAGTGCTAAGGAATTCTGGAAGGGCATAGCACAAATATGTTATGGTATGGACGGTGGAAGCCAAGAGGCTTCAAGGAGTTGTGGCCACCCTTTTCTGTTTTGCCCCTTGCTCTTTGCTCCTGGCTTTTGGAGAAGGAAGAAACCCCCTCCTTCCTGAGTGTCATGAAGGATGTGACAGAGACATGGCATGAAGATCTATGGAGACAAAGCTGAATAACAATCTATATTGGGTAACCAGTATATAGTCTTGCTTACCACTGCCTAATATCTTGAGAAGATCCTCTCCAGTTCCCTTCTTCTAATTCATCTGAGCTATTAATTTAAAGTAGCATTTATGTATCTACTCGGATGAAATGTACATCTAATTTTATCTTTGTTCCTTAAGAAATAGGACAGCTTCCCATTTATTCCAAGGTCAGACCAACAACTTTGGTTTAAACTTTGGAACTGTGTATTGAACTTCTGATTTAAAAAGCAAAACAAAAAAACACAGCCAACATAACATAATCTAAATTTATACAGGTGTCAACTCAGTTCAACTTGGCCAACTTGCTAATTTTTTTTGACATTTGGTGCTTGTATAACAGATCATCTGCCACCCTTATATCATTATACTGTATCCGCCTTTGAAGTGCAAATGAAAATTGTTTCCTTTCATACAATAGTTGCTTTATATAGTTTTCTTAAGTCAGATCCAAAATTCAAGAATGAGGGATGATACTGGAGAGTCATTATATAAAAGGCTCATCACTCAGTCAATGCCAAGTATTAAAAAAAATTACAAAGAAATGCATAGCAAATAAGTTGAATATGGGTTTGCATGGCATTACTTTGCTGTTAACCTAAAATCTGAATTTATTATATAATCAATTGAATTGGGAGCATTTAGAGTGATAGCTTTAAAGTGATCTATTGTTGTACATACTCTCATTGGAAGCCATACAAAAATGGTCCAGTGGAAGGTGTCCTTGCCCATGGCAGAGGGGTTGGAAACAGATGATCTTTAGAGTCCCTCCCAACCCAAGCTGTTCTATGATTCTATCAGGTTCTATTCTTAGGTTTTTGGATTCTGTGATTAGTTCCCAGGTAGTGTATGAAAATATGAAGTAGTAAATTAGAATGCAAACACTGCATTTAAGATGCAGAAAAAAATGCTGAGTATAGAAAAAAAAATAATCACTTTTGAGGCAGAAAAGATAAATGTTTGAGCACCTGAAAGTCAAAATCTCTTTAAAGGTATTAGCAATATAATGTGGCCATGCAGTTATCAGTTTTTTTCATTATTAGAACGAGTCTAATAGTCTTGCCTTTACAGTTTGGGCACAGTGTATAATGACAACTTTTCTAAAATCCTCTGAGACAGGATATAGTTTAAAACCAAGGTAAAAAGTTTCTTTAGCATTTCATCGTGATTATACTGAAAGCATTATAGAAAAAAATATATTAATTTTGCTAAAACAGCATTTATTTTTTTGTTAACTTGCAGTTAGTGAAATGATACAGAATAAATGAAAAGACGGCATCTTAAGCTGAGAGAAACCATTATCTATGGTACATTAGGAATTAATCGACCAGAAATGCAAAATATTATACTGGACACAGATGATGCCTTGTGTTATTTTTGTTGCAGAAAAATCTATATTTCATAAAGAATATTAATAACAGATGAATTCAGAAACTATGACAATCTGTGAAAAATAATAAATTACTTTATTGTAGTCAAGAGAGTAGAAATTAATATCTACATCTCATGTATTTTTCTTCCAAAATTTAAAGGAAATAAACAGATACCAGTATATCCAAAGAAGTTTCTTCAAAATAATGTAAATAATGTTAACTGAAGCTCAAAAAATCACCAAAATTTACCAGGATAGTTGTCTTAACATTTAAAGGGATGATTTTTCAAAATGCTTTGCTTCCTTCTCAGGAGAAAGACTGTAATCTGAGTTCAAATCCTGGTGCTTCCTAAATTCTTAACTATGAATACAGATCAAAAACCTAGGAGCAAAAAAAAAGATGATTTCATTTAGTTACAGGTGTAGCAGTGCAGATGTTCTGTGCCCTTCGAAAAACAAAATGGTATAAATGCACAAATGAGAATCAAAAATATTCAGTAAATAGTGGTAGTATGCAAAGGTACCTTACATGCAGGCTGCAAATGAGGAGCTCCTCAAGCTTGTGCTTTCCCAGAAGGGTGCCCCCAAATTTAACTGTCTAGAAAGTTTGGGGCATCAGTATCTGAAATTACAGACAAACCATTCACTGTGGTGAAAAACGAATTCTAGTAAAAAGACTGAGCAATTTTGTTTATCCTTTCTACCACTTTACAGAAAAATATAGACACTGAATTGCCTTGAAAGCTACCAGCTGAACCTAGTTGAGCAGCTTTAGGTAACCAGTAAACCAGGTTTAACTAAAGCTCATGTTCTTCTGTGGAGTTTGTAGTCAGTTGTTGTGTCTGAGTCCACGCTCCTCTCGCTCCCTGTTCCCTAAGGGCCTCATCTTTCATCATGTAAAACAGTTTTTCCCAAACTGCCAGAATTTATACTACATAAGGAACTGCTTTTTCTTGGTTTTCCTAACCTGAAGTTAGTATTTTAAGCTTAATATTTCACGTATTGATCTTAGATAAATTATCTTTTTTCTTTAAAGCATGTGTCCATAGAGCTGGGTGCTCATCTGCAAGCTTTAATAGAGACCCCATGGAGTAAAATGCTATTTTTAAGTTAGGTTTTGCTGTAAACAAGTACATACACACCTAGAATGCGCTAATGCATGTTCTTTGCTATTTTGGTAAATGATGCTTGGTAACTTGCACATTGTTTGTCAGTCCTTGATGTTCTGTCTCTAGCAAATGAACACATGAAGCCTGAAAAGGGCCCCAAAGTCATGATACACATAGAATGCATCATGCTGTGACTTCATACTGATTTACACATTACCTAATAAGATTGCTGTGAAACACCTTTAAGTAAAGGATCAAAGGTAAAAGGAGAGGGAGAGAAAACCCAAAATTAAATAACTGAGCCCAGTTACATTTACAAATATAGAGCATTTTAAATTTTTGCAATTAGTATATGGGTTGTATGCCAGTTGTTTTAATGAGAATGCACATGTTCTTTATGAGTTTATGGCAAAGCTCGATTGTGTGGCAATCACACCCCTCTTCATCCTCTCTGTTAATTTTTTGTTTCTAATCTGTGGGTAACATCTGTGCATTTTAACTTTGATGCATATGCTCTTACCTTCCAGGAAATAAATGACATGGATGTGCAGGAGCTGGTGAGAAGGTCAATTGGAAGGTTAACGATTATTCGACAGACATTTCCAGTCCCTCAGAACATAAGTCAGCGCTGTTTCCGTGGCAATCACAGAATATCTTCATCACTGTGTGATCCAAAGGACCCTTTCTCCCAAAGCATGGAGGTATATACCAGTCTGTTCTTACCTGGGCATTGTCTTTCTGCATACTTTCAAGGTTTTTCACCAGAGGATTGGTGTACTTTGATATTTGTTTTTCATATCCTCTCTGACATGTAGTCTAACGGTTCGTGGAATGACAGGGAACAACTTGGGTGGGGAGGGAATGGACAAGAACATGCCTGCTCCACAGCTATTGAGAAAAAAGTCCAAAAAAGCCACCTGATCTCCAAGTAGTGGGACAATTGTTTTGTTGCCCTGATAAATTTTCCTTTTTGTCATCTCACTCACACAGAGAATTCCCTCCTCATGCGTAGGTTCTCTCTAGAGACTATTTAAAACTGGGGAAAATCTTTAGGTTGTGTTATTCTATTATGGCAGCATGGTTCTAAAGGGGATTTTGGTAGTCTGTGGATAATGGGTAAGAACTGAGGGTGTAATTATGTGCAGCCACTAGAGATGGCAAAGCCCAGTTCTCATGAACAAAGTTAGGAACTACAGTAAAGTGGAAAACAAAGACTCAGGTATTGATGGGAGGCTTCTCATTTTGATTTATTTTTATCTTCAACTTTACTGTTATTTCATTGTCACTTCAGCAGTGAACTGACTCTTCCTGGAAAGTTCCAGGAATCAAAGTTAACTCTATGAATGGGCAAAATGTATTCAATGTGTTAGATTCGACCTTATACATTAACCTGTGCTTCTTCATCAGTCTATAGCTTTCAGAGCTGTAGTATTCCTATTGAAAGCTTTCATAACGTTTTGGCTAAAAGGAATGATGGAAGTTTGACTGATTTAACTGTTCTGCACAGCTGAGTTGCTGTTTTCATGCTTTCCCCAAAATGGCTACACTTTGTTAGTAGCTGAGACAATAGTAAAAAATGAAAGGAATAAAACCTCTGACACAGTTTCCCCTGGGTGTCTGTATGAAGCAGAGACCTTTTAGTAGCTGTGGGGCCTGTTCACTTTTTCTTTGTTCTCCCTAACAATATTATGAATGAACTTCTATTCAAGTGGGGAGTCGGAACTCCACACTTCAGTTTATAAATTGAAATTTCTAATGCTTTTTCTTTACGCCGGGGAAGTGTGGCTAATCAGAAATATTCTCTGAAAATTATAAGGGTGGATTTCTTGTTGATTTATTTGTTTCCTGAATTACTGCCCCCTAAAATCCTTCTGAACTATTATTTTTTTCAGCGTCTTTATTAAAACGCTGAAAAATATTTCAGTGATGATCTTTCATTGTGTTTCTGGGGTTGGCCTAGTCTAAACAACAGCTTCTATAAATGTTTATCATTTCATAGGCAAGAGGTTAAAAAGGAATTCATGGAAGTATTTACTACTGTAACACTTTTGTCCAAAAACTACTTGCAGTTGTCCTAGGTATCTATTAACCAGCCCCATTCATCCAGATGAGTCAATCATAGTCTGCTAAATACCTTTCTACTACCCTTTGGAATAAAAAATAATTTCTTAATTTTAAATTGCATCAACTGGAGGTTATGCTATTGCATACTGCTTGGTAATGCAAGCAGCCATTTGTCTAAGAGATAGAATAAATAAAAGATCAGTAATGAATATTAGACAATGCATTAAATGTCCCAGTAAATTTACGTGGTAGATGAGTAAAAGTGTAAAGTGACTTTAAATTACAGCCCCACTCGGTGTGTTGGGACAGCTACTAATGAAGCATGCTTCTGGGAGTGACAGGGAAGGGTCATTCTGAGAAGCAGAAATTAATTGTAGTGTCTTTATCATTGCATTATCAGCAATTGATTGCTGTAAATGCTGAACTATTAGTGAAGGAATAACAATGCTTAATAATTGCTGAACTCTGTACTCCTGAGCCTTGTTAATATTTGATGAAGGCCCAGATGTATTGCTCTTAGATTACTGAGTGCCACCTTCCTCATGAGCTGTCTCTATTCCCATGATGTTAGGTATGGAAGCTACCTTGAAAGCAATGTCATTTTATTGGGAAATGATGACTTGGCACCTATAGCCCTTCACATACCGATTTAGTCTCATTAGTGACCTTATTGTCTCTGCTCTCTTGAGGGATTTTTTTCCCTTTGGCAAAGGCTTATGTAAAATAAACTTGTGCCGCAGCACAGTAATAATTCCTTGTCTCCCCCTCAAACAAATGTCCCTGTGGTGCAGACTTCTTTGGGGAAATATGGTTTTAGCTGAAATGCTTTGAATTCTTTGTAGGTTTACAATATATCCAAGGTATTTTAAAAATGCTTGATTGATCTGAACCCAAATCCTCAACCCATGCTTTTTATCCTGTAATGCACAGTGTAAATTAGTTCCGCAGCAAATACTGAAATGAAAATAGTCACAGCTACTAGAGTCACAGTAGAAGCTCAAGTAAAACAAAAGAAGTGTCTTCCAGAAAGAGGTAGTGAAGGACCACTGTAATTTAAAGAAAAGGGGAAATAAGGATCAGAACTTCTGGTTGTTTGTAGTACTAACAAGGACCAGTGCAGAGTTGTAAAGGCAACAGAGTATTCCAGGAGTTTATCAGGAGCAGCAGACCATTAGATCTCCTTCAATAAAATGTGGAAGGCAGAGTGCCCCAGGCAATTCTGGCAAGGTAAGAAAGATGACCTCTTTCCTGAATGCTAGGCAGGGAAGGACTCTGTCACAAAACCTTCCTGTGACAACTGTTCTGAGCAGATTGCAGATGACATGGGCAAAGCCAGCATGAAGATGGGTTTTACTAAGAAAATAAAAGTCTAAAAAAAAATAAGTGGAAAGGACTAACTAGGCAGGATGAGAGGCTATTCTTTTTTCCTTTTTTTTCTTTTCTTCCTTTTTTTTTTTTATTAAGATGACGTGGATCTGCCAGTGTCTCACATCTTCAGCATTATTGTGCTTCCCTGCATATACCCCCTTCTAATAGCTGCAGGATTTTCCTAGTCTTTGGATATTCTTAAGGGACAGAATAGGAGACTTATCCACAAAGCTGGTATACTTGTCCTGTTGTAAGCTTTTTTTTTCTTTTTTTTTCTTTTTTTCTTTTCTTTTTTTTTTTTTTTTTTAAGGTTTTAAAAGACCATCTGTGTGGAGAAAGCCTTACACATAGCAATCAACATATTCCAGAAATCTGGGAAATATCTTCTGGCTTGTCTGTGACTGATAGAGCAAAAAAACCAGCAGCCCTTCATAGTTAGCAAATTGGTGCTGGCTTATTTGTTTTTTGTCACTAGAAATGCTCTACAGTCCCTTTCATAGTTCATCTGAGGACACTGAATTTTTCTAGTAATTTCAGGCCCCATGGCTTCATGTGACCAATAGGTTATCTGAAAAGAGTATTCCGAAAAGTTCTTCTTGTTTCTGACCATTATTTCTCTTCCCAAAAGCCCTTGTTCATGAGAGCTAAGGTTTCTCTTTGTAATACTGTTAGTAACTTTACTGTTCCTTCCATCTGAGGACAGAAATGACTGAAATAAAACTACATTGTAAATTTTTTCAGGAGTGTTTATGAATTTTGAGCTTCTGCTCTTTTACGTTGAATCTTTCACATCTGGCTTTGTACTGTGAGCATTTAAAAGTACATATATATAGAAACAGTACATGGGTAAATGGAGGTAGAAAACAAGTAATTTCTTGAGTTCAACTGTTCTCTCTTTGATGCCAAAATTCGTAACTTCCTCACACTGTAGGTGTGTAACTATGCTTACTGTGGAACATACACACATTGGCTTGGTAAGAATTTTTGCCCTACAAGGATTTACCAGACATTGCCAAATACTCTGACATGAAACTCTATAAACTGTAAAATCAACGTGCAGCTGCACACTGAAGAAGATTTAATCGGGTTCTTTTTTAATTCCAGAAATTATTTCAGTCAGAACTGGATGTATAAATGAAGGGAAAAAAAAAAAAAAACACACAATAAAATTATTCTAAATTTTCAGAGTTTCTTTTTTTCAAAAGAACAAAACAGGCTTGATGACAATTTGGTGGTGTTCAAATACACAGTAACCGAAAAACTAGAGTTTTTCAAAAGGAAGTCTGTTTACACTCAGGAGTAGGGCTTCAAATCCTGCAAGTGGATCTGTGCCAGTGATTGGACTGCCTGTACTTCACAAGTGTGTAGTCTGTTGCTGCAAATCACTTGTAATGTGACAGCTCCAAGCTGCAGTTTGCATCAGAAGTGAAGATAAAACTTTTTAACTCTTACAGTTTCCTCTTAATACCAAATAAGTAATTTAATTACCAAAAGATTATGGGTAAACCAAAACGAATGACAAATCCTGGCTGCTGGCAGACCACAAATTCTAATATTTCCCTTTTACTGTCTTTGCAGATTTCAAACCTGTATATATATGATACTGTCCTCCTGTTGGCAAATGCTTTCCATAAGAAGCTGGAGGATAGGAAGTGGCACAGCATGGCCAGCCTCACCTGCATCAGGAAGAACTCCAAACCCTGGCAAGGAGGACGATCCATGTTGGAAACCATCAAGAAGGTACCTTTTCCATGTGTTTTCCTGTCTTTGATTTGTAAATTACTTGCATTAGGCAGTATTCCCTTCTGAGATGCATACTATTCTTGGAGTGCCAGCAGTGTCTTTTCAAAGCAATAGCTACGGTGTATTTACAGTTGACGAATGAAAATAGTCTTTGTGGGTTTTTTCCTTCTCATAATGAGCATATTTGAAAAGCAGTTAATTAATTTGTTTACAAAAACTGCCTAACTAGTAGAATTTGCAAGTACTAATAATACCCTATTGAAAAAGTGTCACAGGTTAGGAGGTAAAACAGGTAAATTCATTATTTTATTTGTAAAAGAAAAAAAAAATCTGGCATTACCCTTGAGCAATGTTCTGTGGAATTTGCTATTGCACTGCTATTGACATTAATTTAGTGAAATAGTGAGTGAGGAAAACCCTAGCTCATGTAGTCTGTAGCCTATTACAGAACTCTTCCCTGTAAGAGTCTCCACACTGCTTTATCCAATGTTAACCTCTCACGACTTCCCTGTGACTTTTTTTTCACACCTTAATCATGCTCATGTCCCAGGTGCTTGTCCCTTTCTTCAGTCTTCAAAGGTATTTGTTCTTAGTTATTCTCTTTCTTCATTATATACTTACAGCACCCACATACTAAAAAGACAAATAGCACAGCCTCCTGGGTCAGTATTCTGTCAAAATATGGATAGGCTGATAGTTTGCTCTTCCCTGTAATCCAGTTCAGTCTCCTTATGTTATTGATGTCTTTCATAAAATTGACTTTTCATTTATCTGTATGTGCTGCTGGTAGCATAGATTTTAAATCTAAGTGCTGGTAGTGCCTACCACATAATACCATGTAAATTTTAAAAAGGACAGTAAAAAAAAAACAACAAACAAACAAAAAAACAAACAAACAAACCCCCCCCCCAAAAACCAACAACATTTAAAAAAGTTACTTTACTTATGGCTTTCATTAAAAGGACATAAAAATAAAATACATTATTTCAAGAAATTGCTGCTCTACATTACATTACATTCAGCATACACCAGAAATCATGATGATGCAGGCAAAATATAAGGCTTCTTTGAAAACTGTTCATTTTTTCCCTACTCCCAGGTCAATCTGCATTAGCTCCAAAATTTCAAGGCTTTATTTGGTGGCTTTCCCCAGTTTCCCATCTAATAGTTCGGTGTCATGAGACTGCAAGGATAATCCAGGACAAATTTCTTATTTCAGGTTCAGGGTATGTCTCTGAGGGACCCTAAACTGTATTGCTCTTAAGCTACCCAAGCTATTTCAAATTTCTATCTGCCAGCCCCATGTTTTTAAGCTCTGGTTAAAGCAGGGCTTGTTCTGGAACTTTTCTTCTCAACTTGCATTTTGTAAATACTTGCACACCTTTTTCATTTATAAACTAAAGCTATTTCTGCTTACTCAAATCCAAATAGGATGCCTGAGCCAGAAAGACAACAAAGTCACTTCCACTTAAGAATCAGACTACCATCTGAGTTTCTGGAAAAGTCTTGTAGCCCTACTAGCATCTTTAAATTTAGAAGTACTCCACCATGGAAAGGGCTACTGACTGTTTTCATTACAGTTATTTGCTTGCTTGCATTGTTTGTGGATGCGAGACCAATCTTTTTCTCCTACATAATGCAAAATGTAACTAAAAATGAAATACAGAAATTTCCTCTCTGTATGTCTGTACCGTTTCAATCCCTGGGAAGAGAGAAACTATAATTGCAGCTGAGAGTTGGAACTGCACAAGAAAGAGGTAGTTTTGTGGTCTGCCTTCCCTGTTGTTTCACTGAAGTGTTTATGTAGAACAACATCAGGATCTCAGCTGTGTACTATTGAGATTGTTGACAATGATGAATATCTGAGATATCAGGAAAACAATAAAACTGAAAAGTAATGAAAGGGAAATTTTCGTTTCTCCTTTAAACATGTTTTCTCTCCCGTTGTCTTGGAACATCCTCTAAAACCAAGGGAAATACTTTGTTTCTCAAAACCATACCAATTTTTCTTAATTTTGAAAGAAAACAGGAAAAAGTTAACAAACTGGATTTAAATATTTCCTGAACAAAATGTTCTGAATTTTCATTTTGAAATCACCGCTACTTTAAAGATGTAGTGTGTAATGGAATATCTTAAGAAGATATTGTTATAGTTCGGGGTGAAAATACGAGGGGATTTCTTAAATGCTCCTGGAAAAGAAATTCCATCCCCTGCACAACTTTTTAACACTACTGTCCTGGTTTGGGCCAGGATAAAGGTAATTTTCTGTCTTGTACTTTTGCTTTCAGCTAAGTCTCTTGTAAGTAGCTGCACATGCTGAAAGCAAAAGTACAAGACAGAAAATTACCTTTATCCTGACCCAAACCAGGACAACTATTTTCATAGTGAAGGAGGAAGGAGTTCAGGAAGAGATGGTTAATTCCAGCCCACATGCCTTAGAAAAGGAATACTGAAGCAGCCGTTTTCCTGACAGCAGCAAAGTGGAGGTGGTGTTGCCATCTACTGCTGCCAAAAGAGCTCTTGCTGGTAAAAAAGCAGGAAAAACAAGTTCTAGAGGAAGGCTTTCTAGAATAACATCTATCTTCCAGAATCACAGATCCAGAAGCAGGAGTATCTGGCAGTGTTTTAGCTGCAGAGGGAAACTCTTTTTTGATTTCTTGAGGGGAAAATAAGAGATGGGAAATCTCTGTAAGCTGCAGACTGCAAGAAAGGGATGCTGATGCTCTACCTGAAGCAGCACTTGTTAAAAATAGGAGAACTCTAGTGGTAAATAGTCATTTCTTCATAATTAATGAGCTAATAGGAAAGAGTAAAGAATTAGGAGGCATTAAATGTTTCAAACATTATTCGAATTGGCAAAATAGCCATCTGAATCATTCCCTGTTGTAATTTGTTGCTTTTCACTATGAAAGTTGATTCCTGTGTCACAATTACTACAAACAAATGCTGTTTTTTCTGTGTCAATTCAGCTGATTACTCAAAGCCAAAAAAACCCCAAAACAAAACAAAAAAACCCTAAACATTTTAAGCCCACTGCAATTATTAAAATCTACTATCTGTTTCTACACATTCTGGAACTTAATTTAATTTGTTAAATTCACCACAAAAATACAGTACTTCTAAAGATTTTGGCCAGCTCTAGCAATTAGTTGTATATTCACTTATGTAAAAGGAACAAACCCCAAACACATGCTAACTTGTTTATTTCTCAGTAAAGCTATTTCATAGTGAGAGAACGAAGTATTACTAGAAAATGATTCTGTTGGAAAAATTAATCTTCCCCAATAGCCTGAGAATAAATTTAAGTAGGGATTATATGGAGGATCAACTCAGAAAAATGACATCAAGTTACTACATGAATCTTCTCTCACACTTACCTGATCTTCTCCCAGTCACATTTGTTTAGCTGACTGACAAACAGCAAATTTATAGTTCTAGCAGCAGCAGCACTGAGCCTGTTCCTTTATAGAAAATGAGCTGTGCCTCATGCTTTATCATGTATTGTGGCTGAAATTGCCAACTAGTTCTTTTTGCTAGCAGCTAAAAGTGGTGTGTTAAGTGGAAAGCTCAACCAAGTTTTCAGTATTTCAGAAATAAAATGTGAAATTTGTGTTTAATATTTACAGCAGGTTTTTTCTGCCTTAATTGCAAACTCACTGGTGTCTGAGCATAACTGTCTTTTGGGAAAAAATGGTTCTTTTCAGAAAGAAAAGGTTCCCTTTCAGAAAGTGCTTTCATCAGGGACTTGCAGAATAGTAGCCCCTAACCTTATATAAACTGTGGGTTATCTTGCTAGTCTAAATGGGACTCCAGTAGGCTTTAACTATATTGCCAAGCTTTATATCAGCTCTACAATGCCCAGAGCAGTGATCAGAAACTTAAGTAAAACATTTTTGTCCTGACATTTCACACTTCATTTTTACATGTGTCAGGAAATTGCATTGTTGCCACTCAACCTTAGAGGAATTTGAGATAGTAGATAATTCATCTGTCTTCATTTTTCCCCAGATAGAGTTGTTTCAGCATGCTAAGTGGAATGAAAAATTTCTTTGACTCTTACCCTATTGTCATAATTAATGCTAAAATAACTTGGAAAAATCTCATCAGGAAGTTACTGGATCAGTAGGTGTCAGACTGATCATGAGTTGTCGTGGCCATTTCCTCTGTGATCTCCTTCCACTATGCATTAGTAGAGGAATAAAAGGTGTCATATATTAAGTGTTTTAGAGGGATCCAGACTGTGAAAGACTATGCAGAAAAACTAGAACAGTTTCCTGAATCTCTTCTTAAGCAATAGACTACCCCACTCCATCAGTCCTAAGCAATTGAAAAAACGGGCTTTTTTTTTTTTTTTTTTTCCTTTCTTTTTATTCTGGTATCTAATCCAAAAAGAAAATATTGTACTTCTAAAAAAAATGTTAATATTTGTATGTACATACAGTGTATTATTTTGTTTTTAACTGAAAATGGAACTTCATGAAATAATTCTGTATCATCTCTGACAACACTAGTTTCTGATAGTCTACTAAATTTTAAAAGTATTGTATCAACAATCAGCTTCCTTATTTTTATCATAATACTATTAATGTTTTAGAAATGGATGACCAAATTTTGTTAGTTCATATTAACCTGCAGTGGAGATGCAAATTTTGTACTCTTTCCTGGGTTTTCTTCAAGCAGAACATGTAAGAATAGAGCTTTTAAAATAATGATTCAGCAAGGCACATGTGCTTACTTAGGAAGCTTATACTGCAAGAGATTACTTTCCAGTTTTTTTGTTTTTTTTTAGTTTAAATAATGAAGCTCTTAACTGCAAGAACAATCATAATTGAAAACTCTTGCCTTATGTTTTGAAGTTATACATTTTGTATGGTTTTAGACCAGAGGCAGGTTTTTTTTCTTGTACATACTTAAAATATTCATATTTCTTGAAGGAAGTGGGTTAAACATCTAATTTTCCCTGAATCTGAAAACTGAAGAAATGTTTTAAGGTTAAAAGTTTTCATAGTAGACATTTCACCTGTCTCTGTTGATTTTACAATTCAGGTCATCACAATTCTTATGCAAAGATAAAATATCTGTCATGTTGGATTAATCCTCTTTTGAGTATTTCTATGGCATACATAACCCTTTCAACTCTGATCTGGCTAGTAAATATTCAGTTTCATCAGTTAGCGTTCTGACTAAAATATAAAAAGTAAAAGCAAAATATGCTGCATTGATGCTCGTCTTGTGTAGTTTTTATAGTGGAGAATAGCTGTAGAGGATAACAGAAAAATCACTGTATTCAGCTAAACAAGTCCCTCTTCATTTTTAATGGTAATTAACTTTAATAGTAATGAATTAATTAATGGTAATTACTGTTAGGTGTAAAATACAAAAAACTTAAAGATCCAAAACTTAACCTGACCTTATGTAGAAACCCCTTTGGGGCAAAAAACTGTTGGGGGTTTTTTGGTTTTTCTGGGGGTGTTTTTTTTGTTTTGTTTTGTTTTTCTTGGGGAGGAGGGAGGAAGCAAAAATAAACAAAACTTATTTTTGTGGAATTTGTATTATAGATTTGTCTTTGGCTTTGCTTCAAATAAAATTAGTGTCAAAACATTATTTTTTTTACATGAGGCTAGAATGTCTGTACTAGAATGTCTATATGTATACACTGATGAATCAAATAACAAAAAGTGGACTGCAAATACACTGTTATGTAAGATTAAGACTAACTGTAAGACAATTGTTTGTCTTTTATCTGGTTAGCATTGCTGAGTTTGATTCTTTTGTGAAGAACTTACATGCTGCAGGGACAATTTAGATTTCAGAATTTTTAGGGAAGTGTGGTCTTTGGAAAACTTTGGTAGTTGTGTAGGTATTCTGCATAGTTACTGCACAAATCCCTTGGACAAATAACAGATTAGTATAATTGGCTAGGTCTGAGTTTTCACTCCTTTTTTTTTTTTTTTTCCAATAGGGTGGAGTGAACGGCTTGACTGGAGAACTGGAGTTTGCAGAAAATGGGGGGAATCCCAATGTGCATTTTGAAATTTTGGGGACAAATTATGGAGAAGATCTTGGCAGAGGCATCCGCAAGGTGAGGCTACATGTATTCAAAAAAGATACTATTTTTTTAAAAAAAAAAAACAAAACATTGTCTTTGTTCCATGGTAATAGAAAAAATGTTTGATAGCAGATAATGTGTTGTTGTGTATTGCTAAGAGGAGGAAGAAATGACAGAAAATTCTTCAAGACACCCATCTATTTTAATATTGTAAAGAGGCATTGTATGTTGTTGTCTTGATCATGGTGTTGTTTGTAATATAGAGTGTGTTAAGCTGCTGGTTGACAGTTCCAAAAGACCAGTGAAGGATTTTGTTTTGTAGCCCTTGCAACCCATTTCCAAATTAGCAAATTTTACATTGAATTATGTTTCAAGCACCTAGGCTGACACTTGATACTTACACTGTAAGTGGGATGCTGCAACTATTGGATGATTAAAAGTCATAGTAACAGAAAATCTGATGTAGCATAGATAAAATTTCTATTATCTCTTCATTAAGAAATTAGATTATTTTTAGTAGAAATTAACTATTACAGGATAAGTGTAATGTTGTATACTCAGCTGCCATACATAACCCAAATGCTAGGACCTATATTGCTTGAGGAAATGGTGTACATCTCGGTGCAAGTTTATTTATCTTGGTGTTTCAGGTTTGTTAGTATATAAAAATATATTTGTGTCCTGTGTAAGGACTGGTGGAAGCAGGCCTCTATTTCCAATGCATAACCTTAACTTTGGACAAATGCCCATTTGGGATGGCAAAAGAATCAAAAATCTTATGGTATCTCTTAGGAAAAGAGAAGACTAATGGGCTTTTCCAGGAGTAACTCTCCTTCAAAGACAGACGTCTTGGAAGATACTAATGAGATCTCTTAATTTAGTTTATCATATCACACTGACTTTGATATGTGAGGAACCTGAAGTGAATGTCTGAAAGTAAATTACAGAGAGAGCTATTTTAATACATGTAAACTGGTTCTGTGTGTCGGTGACACTATATGATGAACTGCATCATTTGTCTGTATATCTTCTGCAGTAACAGATAGGTGCTTTGAGAGAAGGGAGAGAGATAATAAGTTAAAATTGTCTCTAAACTCCCGAAATTTCTCCTCTGCTATTCAGTGGGATTGTTATTCTACTCCTGCTCTTTCATCTGCTGTCAGTACCTTAATGTACACATGCCTATAGCTATGTCACCTTGAGCAGAAATCCTGACAGATGCTTCAGAAACTAAATGGAGCTGGATCTTGTTGAGATTTGGAGGTAAATTTAGCAAAGTCCTTTGACTACCCCAATGTTGGACCAATCCTTATTCCCAGTCCCTGCCTTTGCCTTCTGCAACTTGGGTGGTGTGGCTGGAGCCCTTGCTGTTGAAGACTGGGCAATAAAGTAATTGAGTACCTCAGCCTTCTCCATATCCCTCATGAGCAGTTCTCCTTTTTTTTTTCCTTCTGGAGAGGGTATACATAGTCCCTGGTCTTCCTTTATCACTGACATACCTATAGAAGCTTTTCTTGTTGCACTTTATATCCTTGCTCAGAGTTGGTCAAAGAGAATAGAATTTTGCACAGAATATAACTAGACCATGAAACTCAGTGTCCCAAGACCCTGCAAGGACAAAAGTAAAGTTGAAAAGGAAGAGATTGAAAGTATCTATTTTTTTTAATGTTTGCAAGATGAGTGTTTAAAATTAAGTATAGAGATTATATGAAATTTTCCCCATTGAAGGTTGCACTGTAAATAGCTGTCCTTAGAGTTTTGTGTTGATCTGCAGCTGCTTAAAAAGGAGGTGTCCAAAGCATAACAGATTCAGTCAGTTCCATTTTTTTTTCTAAACAGCATTCAGTGATCCAGAAAAAGCTTTGGGATGAGTCCTGCTAAAGGGAAAGGAATTTTCTTAAGAGATTTCTGGTAATAATGTCAGACTGGCACAGTTGTTTCTGGAGACATCTTTTACAAAAAATGAAAAGTAATTCCAATTAAATATTGTACATTTTAAAAATTAAATGTAAAAGATTATTTTAAAAATATGGTGTTTGTAATAAATTTCACAAAGTTAACAAAAACCAAGCTAGGGATCCTAAAACATTTACATCACAGATGGAGAAGAAATTTTTTCAGATGAAAATGCTGTGTGTTGGTTCTACTCTTGACAGAAGTTCACATATTTTATCTTTGATTATGTATTGCTTTACAGTGTAGGATCCACTAGTGTTGGAAGCACTTTGCAATAATTACAGGAGTCAGATAGATTTTTGTTAGCTGCACTAATTAAAGTGCACTTCAGATTTTCATGTATTTAGTAGTCTGACTACAGAACTACCTAACCACTTTTATTTCTCAATTCTAGTGGAAGCAGCTGCAGTTAGCACACTGACTGAAATTTCTAAACTAATGCATCTTCCCTAATTAGCATGTTTCCAAGTACTTTTATGTGAGATAAGGAAGGGTGAAATCATGACAAAAGGACCATTGAAGTCTTTGGGACCAGAAGTTCACACTGTCAAGTCTAGAAATAATTTTTTTTTCTTTTCCTGAAGAACAATCGATTGATTTTAAACAAAGTAAGTAAAATCGTAGAAATTTGAGAGCATTTTAAAGAGTGCAAATTCTGCTTGAAGTCAGTTTTGTTTGGGTTGTGGATTGATTTCTTTACTTATGAAAAGTTTACTTATATTCACAGGCTAATATTCTCTAGGACTCAAAAAAACCCACCCACCCACCCAAAGAAAAAACAAACAACAAAACAAACAAACAACCTCCCCCCCCCCCCCCAAAAAAAAAAAAAAACAAAAAAACCCACAACAAAACAAAAGCCCAAACAAACCAAACAACAATTTTTTGTGTTTGGTTTTCCTGACCAAATTAAACCATGTATCTAGCAGAAACTATCTGCAAATCTCCTCTTTCAACTTTCATGACTGTTATACCTGGAAAGTGGTGGAAACATTTTTGTGAAAGTTCATTGTATGGGAGTCCTTCCTCTAGTGATGAGTTAGCAAATTCAGGAGTCAGATTTGCCTGAAATACAAATTTTGTACCTTAAGGTCTGTAAATGTCATCCATCACCTTGTAGACCATGGATCACTTCAGTTGTATGTGTTGCCAGAGTCAGGTACTTGGGGAAATACAGTCAGATTGCTGCCAGATACTGGTTTTATTTACAGAAGTCATGTTCCCATCTCAAAGGGACTGCAGAAAAACTCTTGCTTATACACATTGTGCTGTAGCTGGTGTTTGTGCAGATATAATTACATTCAGTGGGATACATGGGTGTATTTCTGACATCTCTCTGTTGGCATTCTTCTGTAGGTATTTGGCATTTGAATATGTACTCTTTGACATTTAAATTTCCCTGTAATACTTTTATCTATACTGTTAAAATAAAAGCTGCCTATTCCTGTGAATAACCATCCAACAAACAAATGAACAAAAGGGAGCTGATGGCTTAGAGGAGTCCTGTCTCATATCTCAGTGGGGCAGAAAAGAGCACTGCAGAAATAAAGTGGTTTTCACTTTTCTTCCAGTGCTCCTTGTAATGCGGTGTGAGGCTGTGCTCAAAGGCTCTGTGCTACAACATTTGAAGTTTTGAGGACTTCTTCCTGTTCCCACATGGGTTTTCCTACCATGTGTGGACATTTGAAGACTCTGGGATATGCCTCCATATCCCTTTTAGCCCACATTTACCTCCTGTGCATTCCTCATCTCTTGTGAAGGTGGTTTCTGTCATTAGCTCCAAGCAGGGGAATGAAATGATCTTCCAGGCTCTTGAATCTCTTTCTCTTAGTCCTAGGATGTCTGTGTGAATGCTTTCTTTGAGTTTAGGACACCCTAGAGATCCCTCTGAACAAGGACACAGCTGTAGGAATGTTGGAAAATATCCTGGGTGAGGGATCTGGGTAACTCAGGGAGCTTTGAGCCCTCCACATTCATCCTGTAGGGTCGTATGGCTCTGTTCTAAATTAACTTAATTTGGTGATCTTAATGAGAAAATATTACCTAATGTAGTCTAAGGGATCTCTGTAGCACAAGGCATTTCATATGAATGTGACTGAAGGTCTTTTGGTCATAATGCCTCAAAGATGTGTTGTTCCTCATTCCTTCTGCCCATGAAACTGTCAGGACTCTATGTGTTGAATCAGGGCATGTGGATTTTTATTTGACAGATAATTATGGGTTATCTGGAACGTCTGTAGTTGTTTTATTTGTGCAGAGATGCAAAGAATTGCATTTTTTGTTTTCATTTTAGTAAAATAATTGCTACTTCCACTTCATCTGAAAACATTTGTTGATTACAACAGTGGCATTGCTTTGTTTTCTGGTATATAATTTTTTCTTGCATTTGCAACCACAGGCAACGTATATTCTAATTGCATATTTTGATCTTGGGGAAGTTGCTGTCTCCTCTTATAAAGTTAAAACATTTTTTGCATCTTTTCATCTCCTGTGTTACTTCATTAGGTAAAAAGAGAAATTATACACCTTTGCTGACACATTAGCTGACACTATTTAGTAACCAAGGGCAGACAAAATATTTTCTTCTTGGTTAGCTACTTGAAGTAAATGATGGGTTCACCCATTCCCTTTGTAATTGTGACCAAAGGCAGAGTTTTGTAATGTGATTTTAAAAGTGTATATATATCTCAGCACCCGGTACTTTAAGCTGTGATACATCCCAGGAGTTTCTAAAGGCTGACATGCAAGTTTATGGTGTGACTGAAAGACAAACTTGTAATTTAGAGACATTATATTGATGGTGTATGTTCTAGTGAGTTGAAATGTTTTTTTTTACTGACTGCTTTGCCTCTAGTGTTGATAGAAAAGATAGACCTAGCAGAGTATTAACATGATAATCTCTCTAAAGTGGCTTTAAATACATAAGCAGCCTGATAGAAATGAAATAAATCACCTAGTACTAGTGGTAAAGAGATAATTAAATGCCTTGGTGAACTAGGACCTGCTGTTCCAGTTCAGCACAGTACTTAAATCTGTTGTAAACCTGCTGAAGGTTGCCATTTCCTTCTTTTATTTAGTGCTATGCAATGCATGAAGATACAGTGACTAAGTACATACTTTCTTCTAGTTTCTGCAAGTGAAATTTCAGCTAAATTTAATTTGTCTGGAAAGTGATGGGAATTTGAATGTTATGACAATGAAACTAATGTTATTAGAGTACTCTGAAGGTGCACTTCTGTTTAGCTTAAAAGTAAAACTAAATGCATATTTGAGTGTAATAGAATAAAAAAAAATACCTCTATCTGTATTTATATTCCTGAATTTTAAATAATTTTAAAGCTTAAAAAAATTCCCTTCCTTTGCTTTTGATTATAGCACTTTCTTTTAAAATCTTGTTCTGCAGAAAGAGAGACTCAAAGAAATCAATACTGTACCCTCTGGCAAATTTGTCAGGTTTTGGTCTCTCTGAATTAAATGTGGGAATAGGGAATCTTAATATTGGTGCTGGACTGTCCAGATGCCTGCCCTGACCCCAGGCTGTTTGGATGAGTAAGCATTTTGGTGTTTACAACAAGTGCAAAGTAGAGAAGCCAGAAATGGATTCAGTGGCTTGGTGAGTGCTGCCACAGGGATATGGAAGTTTGAACTTGACCTAAGGTTCAAGTCCTTCTGCTAGTGATCATTAATAAATGCAGAGCAGAAGTGCTACTATAGGCAGTGTTATGAGCAAACTGTTCCCCAGGAGTTATTTATCTGCAGAGCAAGACATCTAGCAGGTATACATAAGAGCCAGCATCAGGTTTAGGAGCAAAATCACCCAGAACACAAACCTCTCAACCTGCAGACTGATGCCCACAAAGCCAAAGCAACTGTAGTGCAATAAATGCATATTATTCCCCCTATTTCATCTTGGAAGCAGCACAGTCAGTTATGGCAGCTGAGCTCCAGTGTGCTCGGGCATTTGAACAGAGCAAAACTTGTAAAACAGAATGATGATTTAACAGAAAGGTGATTTTAAGCTGCAAGACAAGTGGATGTTCAGATTTCCCGGTCTCAAATGATAAGGTTAAGTGCTTGGCTCAAAATTCAACTCAAATAATTAAGATTTTAGCAGTGACATTTACAGGGCTAGAGGAGTGGGATTTGAACCCTTCAGATTTTTTTTTTTTTCAGGCTTCTCAGTAACTGCAACACTCTGGACTGAAGAGGGATTTGCTCCTGCACTGGGAAAAGGGGAAAATTCAGGGTGGCAGGAGAGTTGAGTGCAATAGGACCCCAGGAAGAAGGATTGATATAAACCAGAAATTTCCCTTGGGACCCTGTTGGTCTGTAGTGTTTCTTGTGGCAATTTTGGCAGAGATGAGTCCATCTCTCTTTTGCTCAGAATTCCATTCTTGTCAAAACTGATAGGAATATTCTTCCTGAAAAGTAGTTTTAGTGGACTGGGAACTGACTATTGTTTTCATCAGAAACAGGCAAATCTTTTTTATGCACTTTAACTTGTAGTTTCATATGTTTTGTTTGGTTTTTTTTTTGTTCACTAGGATAAGAGGTTACATTTTTCACATCTCCTGTTGAAATGAATTTGTCTTGGCAGGAAAGAACATGAGAAATATTTTCACTTTCAAAGCTACATTTTTAATTTCCTTTAACATCTTGTTATGACAATGGAAACTTGAGAACAATCAGTCAAAAAATAATAATAAAAAAGCTAGGAGTTGTATCAGTAACTCTCGTTTTCTGTTGATGCTGCTAGGCAAGTGCCTAACCACAGAGGCTCCTATGTGATTTTTTTTTTCTTCAAAATGGGCATAAGAGCAAAGAATGTTACATAACTTCATTCAATTTTTTTCACAGCACAGATTTTTTTTTGTCCTGAAAAATTTTGAATGGTAGAAATAGTGTGGCCTTTTTTAATAACTGTAGTGGAAAAGAGAATTTGGATTTCAGTGTTGGTCAAGTTAATATAGCCTGTGATTTGTATCCTTTAGATGTTTTTCCTTCATTCTTCCAGTTCCTCTCTTCCTCCTGAACTACCTGCAGTTGGGCACAGGTAAAGAAGGCCAAGTATTTATATGACTTTTGTCTTTCCAAAGTCTATACTTGCAATTAGTTACACATTTACTGTTTTTAGTATGATTTGTTGGACTCCTTATGAAAGACCATTACTATCACAGAACCATAGAATAGCTCTGGTTGGAAAAAACCTTTAACATCATTGAATCAAGCCATTAACATAACATCTGTTAAACACCTCCAAGGATGGTGATTCAACCACCAACCTGTGCAGTTTGTTCCAGTGCTTGATAACCCTTCCAGTGAAGTTTCTCCTAATACCTAATATAAACCTCCCCTGGTGCAACTTGGAGCTATTTCCTCTCATCCTATCTCTCCAGACTGACACCACTTCTCCTCAACCTTCTTCCAGGTAGCTATAGGAAGTGATTAGGTCTCCCCTCAGCCTCCTTTTCTCCAGACTAAACAAGCACAAGCCTCATAAGACTTGTGCTCTACACTCTTCACCAGCCTTGTTGCCCTTCTCTGGACATTCTTCAGCACCTTGATGTCTTTTCTGTAGTGGGATCCCCAAAACTGAGCACAGTATCAAGGTTCAGCCTCATTAATGCTGAGTACAGGGGGACGATCACTTTCCTAGTCCTGCTGGCCACTCTATTTTTGATACAAGCCAGGATGCTGTGGACCTTCTTTGCCAACCTGGGCACGCTGGCTCACACTCAGACAGCACCCCCAGGTCCCTGTCTTCTGGGCATATTCCCAACCACACTTCCCCAAGTCTGTAGCATTGCATGGGGTTGTTGTGACCCAAGTGCAGAACCTGACACTTGGCCTTGTTCAACCTCATGCAATTTTGGCCGTGGCCCATTGATCCAGCCAGTCTAGGTCCATCTGTAGAGCCTTCCTACCCTCAGGCAGATCAACACGCTCACCCAGCTTGGTGTCACCTGTAAACTTGCTGAGGGTGTACTTGCTTGCCACATAAATAGATGCTTGCCAGATAAATTGAACAGGCCCCAATACTGAACCCTGGGGAACACCACTTGTGACTGCCCACCAGGTGGATTTAACCCCATCTGCCAGCACTCTCTGGGCCTTGACATCCAGCCAGCTTTTTACCCAGCAAGGAGTACACCAGACTAAGCTGGTTTCTCCAGGAGAATGAAGTGGGAAACAGTGGTCCAGGTAAACAACATCCACAACTTTTCCCTCATCCACCTTGTCACAGAAGGAGATCAGGTTCATCACGCAGGACCTGCCTTTTATGAACCCATGCTGACTGGGCCTGATCACCTCATCCTATATGTGCTGCATAATGGCACTCAAGATGGTCTGCTCCATAACCTTGCCTGGCACTGAGGTTATACTAACAGTTCCTTTGTAGTCAGCCTTCTCTCCTTTATTATAGGTGAGGGTCACATTTGTCAATCTCCAGTCAACTCGGAGCTCCAGGTTAGCCAAGACTGCTGGCATATCATGGAAAGAGGCTTGATGAGCACTTCTGCCAGCTCCCAATACCCCTGGGTGTATCCCCATAGATTTTGTATGTCTTAAGTGGTGAAGCAGGTCACTCACCATCTCCTGTTGGATTGTGGGGGCTTCAGTCTGCTCCCCATCACTGTCTTTCCAGCTCAGGGGACTGGGTACTACTACTGTAGTTCTTTGGCTGCTTCTGCTTGAGTAGCTCTGAGAGCCAACTGGTGAATATGGATTTACAGAACTGGCTGGCAAGTTGTGATTTTTTTTTATCCTCAAATACTTCAGTTGAGTAAATTAGCTTTGTAACTCACTTCAGAGATCTGAAGTGCGTGGGAACTTTGAAGTGCCTCAAAACTGACATTTTGAATAATGTCAGAAGGAACTGTGTATCATTTAAGAATGGACTCAATGCTTCATTGGCCTCTCCAACAGTAATGCTTCTGTGTGATTTTGGAAATCCCATTAGGGAGTTCTCTTCATCTTTAAAGGAGCACTCAGTGGGTGCTTCTTCAAAAATGTGGTTCATCGTCCTTGAAATTAATAGGATAAAACACTTAGCTCGACTTGGAGTTGCTTCTTTTAAGGTGAGGATTCGCAATGGATCATAGGTGCCTTGTAGAATTAAAGTTTTCTGAAGTTTTCAGTGAATGTCTTTTGCTGTTTAGATTGTTTGCTTTTGACCAAAGCTATCTATGATGAAAATTGCTTCATTTCATGAATACTCGTAATGGGAACAAAATTAAATTTTCCATTAGTAGGAGGAAGTAATAAGTAGGAAGGAGTAATAACCCTCCATTAATCCAAAAGAAGGGGGTGTTGTGGCTAAATTATCACGTGATGATAAATGATGAGGGAGATAATAACCATATCTTCAGTAAGTTGAATATTTCCATCTAAATTTTGATAGAAATTTGGTATCCTTGTAGAAAAATGAATAGTAATTGGAAAACCATCTAGACAAGTGAGAGAGATGATGAAAACTGGAGCTGCTAATTTTAACAGGAGACATGAAGAGATGGTAGTAGGAAAGGTCATTTCTCTTTAGCTTTTGAGGATTTGAGAATCTGCTTTTTTCTTCAAGAACCACAAGGCAATACTGATGTGGCTGGATGGCCAGCCATGTCCTGTCAACCACAGCTCCCTACTATAAGGAATCAGAATTGTAGAACAGCTCAGGTTAGACATCTAGGATCATCTGGTCCAACCTTTCAATAAATTGTTCCTAATTTGCAGTTTGTGAGGGACTTTTCCTTGAAGGCTGTGTTGTCTTGTAGGCTGATGAGCTCCTGTGGTACAGCTGAAATATCCAGAAGGCTCACGTTGAAGAAAACTTGTACCAGTAAAGTTTTACAGGAGGCAGAACTGTCTTCTTTTACAGTAAGATTCCTTTGTTCCAAGTCAGCCTACTAGCAGGAAAATATGAAAATGTGTCTTATTAGACACAGAATATTCATTTACAGCAGATATGAAAGCAAGTTGGGTTGTTTTTTGTTTAGTGTAGCTGTGCACATGTGATTTTTTAACTTTTATTTATTTTGTTTGTTTGTTTTGAAAGACTATATCATTAAGCATGATGCTGAATGCTATTTTCTTGACAACAATTAGCAGTATTTTCCTACAAGTGGGGTAAGCAGCCCTGATAAGCCAAATGACTTTTGCCTCTGTGTCCCTAGTGTATTCAGTATCACTTTTTACTAGAGCAGAGAGATGCCAGTCCCCAAAATTTAATCCCTTTAGTTCTCCCTCGATAGACTGTGGGATCTAGAGGAGATAGCCAAGTCATAAGGTGATTTGGAGACAGGGAATTGAACTCAATGGAAGTGCAGAGCCTATGCATTTTCACTGAGAAGCATCCTCTGTATCTCTGTCTCTCTCTCTCAAGTATCTACCAACCTCAGCCTCCACAGCCATGAGATTTACAGTGGGGAGAAATGTGAAAACATCCCTGAAGCTGCTAAAGGGCCCCAAATTCATCAGAAGGATTTAGGCATCTAAAAGCAAGTGTCAGAAAGAGTTCTGTTAGCAAAGAGTCAAGGGTCAACTATCCCCTGGTGAGATGAGAGTGGTGCCCACCAGGGAGAACAGCTTGAGTCAGTGGAGAGCCTGACATTTGGGTTGGAGCACAAAATGCATGTGGGTACAGTGGTTAGCTAAAGAGAAAGAGGAGAAATGATGTGTCAAACAGCAGAAATTGCTTTCTGCTGCTCTTAGGACAAGGCAGATGAAAGTACAGTGAATCTTTCTTTGCTGTGGTGGTTTTGAGACAGATAAGAAACTAATAGTGATATCTGAGAAGACAAAGTGAAGTGTCCCTGTGATTTCAACTTGGATGCTGTATCATAATTTATAATGTAATTTCTAGCTAAATTACTCAGCTTATGTATTTCAAAATATGGCAGTGTTGACTATGCATAAGTCATCATTTACAATGTAAAAGCTTTTTTTTATTTTTTTCTTATCTCCCAAAAGAGCTTCTGAAGTAGAAGTGGCATTTCATTTTGTTTCAATATCCCTTTTTTGGCAATGCTGAGATATGTTTCCCATAAAGAGGATCTAGCCATATCCTGCAGTTAAAAGGCACTGAAAAGTGATTCCCAGAAGTGAAAAATCCTGTGTAATTGGTAAGGACCACCTCCTTCTACTTCTTGAGTTCATTACAAATGATAAAGACAAGGATGATGGAACTTTCGATGGCTTCATAATATTTATAGCTCTTTCAGAGTGTTGAAAGATTTTTATGATTCAGCCTTAAAATTACAGTGCTCAGATTTTGGCTGTTTTAAAATTATGATACAATGTTGGCATGGTGTATTCCTGCTTTAAAATGCACAGCAGAAGCAGTAGAAAAAGTGATATGTATTAAGACTCAACTATTTTACATTTTCATCTCTGTAAACGGAATGAATTTAATTTGAGAGAAATTTTTCTGAAAAATAATGCTTTTTAGGATATCATGAGCTTTGAAACTCTTTAGGCTAGAAGTAAGTGAGGGTGGTGGAATATTTTAAGGAATTTGGCAAGGTTTGTCTGGCACCTGTGGAAGATGTCTGTTAGAAAATAGTCTATTCCTTAATTCCAGTCCTACTTCTATTTCTCAAAACCTTTGAAGCTTTTTATAGACACTTTATTTCAAGTATAGCAGTGGATAGAAATTTTCATGTGTAAACAGAAAATTGCAGATGGGCTTCTATTGAAATGTGAACTCAAGTTATTTTGATCTTATATGGAAAGCAGTTTATGACTTCATTTAGAAAAATGTGGCATAATGGATAGAAAGTGCTAGTTTCAATTTCATAGAATCACAGAATGGTTTCAGTTGGAAGGTACCTTCAAGATTATCTACCTCCCACTAGACCAGATTGCTCAAAGCCCCATCTAGCCTCTCCTTGAACACTTCTAAGGAGGGAGCATCCGCAGTGTTCCTGGGCAATATGTTCCAGTGTCTCACCACCCTCATAGTGAAAAATTTCTTCCTAATGTCTAACCTAAACCTCCCCTCTTCCATCTTAAAATCATTGCCCCTTGTCCTATCACCACATACCCTTGTAAAAAGTCCCTCCCCAGGTTTCCAGTAGGCTCCCTGCAGGTACTGGAAGCTGGAAATAAGTTGTTCTTGGATGCTGCTTTTCTTCAGACTAATCCAAACCTCTCAGTCCATCCTCACAGGAAAGCTCATCCAACCCTCTGATTATTTTGTCTAGAAAAAACATCTTTTGAGAGTAAAGTGCATGCTATGCTACAGGAAATGGTGTGTCCCTTAAATCGCTGGAAACAAAGCTCCTTTTTTTTTTTTTTTTTTTTTTTCATGGAATTACCTGATATTTTAGTCTGGGATGGGTGGATAAAGAAGCCAAAGCAAAAGCAGAGAGCAGGAGCCAAGACATGGCTAGAGCAAGAAATAAGGGTTGTTTGGCCATGGCTGGGCTGTTCACTGTTTCATGAGCAATCACAGTCTTACTGCAGATATTGCCAGAATTCTCTCTTCTCTGTTACTGCCACACCTTGCTCTCCTGTGCTAGTCATGTTACTCTTTATGTGTATTATATTTAACAATATTGTGTGCTTTCAATTCATTTACCTGCTTATGAGCCTCTTTTTCCTCCATCTCATCTTTGCTTTCCCTTGAAGCTCAGATCTAGTTTCCTCTTTGTAGCATTTTTCTGATGCATGCTGGACCAGGCTGCATCTATACCTTATCTAGTCATAATGCTTAATTAGTCTGAAATTCTGGATTTGTTTTATTTTGGTGCTTTTAAACATATTTTTTACACTTCTATAATAATTAATGTATAGTTCATAAAAATCTGATTTAAAGCATCCATTCTAATAGCATGCCTTAATAAGCCATCAATGATTTATGTGACTATTTTCAAGCAACTTCTACTTTGTATAAAACTCTTCTGATTTTGCATTACAACTTGGCTCGTTGTTTAAAAAAATAGGATTATATTTTAAAGACTTGATACTGATGTTTTGCATCAATTTGGCTCAACAGTGTTTCAGTACTCTAAACTCATTAGTATTCTGAATTAGCACTCAGGTACTCATAGCTCTCTAAATTTATTAGCTACTGATAAAATGTGTGATTTCCCCATTGAATGTGCATTTCTGAGATATCATTATTCTATTTTAATCTGTGTATTATATTACTTCAGATAAATGTTTGACATAAACATACCGAGTAAGAAAATAAATATTTTCATTAGGATCTAGTTAAATAGCATAAATCCATAATTAAACCACACATCACTCACTGGACTGGTGTCAATTCATGCAATTCTGTTAAAATAATTGTTAACTACTTAAAGGGGGTATCAGTCCTACTCAGCTACAGCAATTGAAAAGTTTTATAAACTCCTTTTATCCTTTTATCCTTTCCTATCTTCATTAAGTGCTACCTTTATCTTCCTACTTATCTTTTCTGTGCAGTACCTATCTTTCTTTGTAACCACTGGACCAGCCATCCAAGTCTGCTGCTAAGTGTATGTTTTTTGCTGCTTCATTAATTTATTTTTTTTTTCCTTCAAATCACAAGCTCTGCTTTTGATGTTGGACACTGCTTGAGCCTCCATTGTCTTGCAAAGTCAGGCTCAAGTAGTGGTGAGGAAAATGAAAGAATAATAAAAAAAAAACATCTGAGAATTCCCATGCTTTGCTGCAGGGATTTAGGCAATGGCATAAAATGTGTGAAAAGCTCACTTGCATACTGGAACAACCAGTTCAGAAAAGGTTACAGGAAGGAGTAGCCCAATCTTTGAATTAGAGGGGGAATCCCATTCACTGTCAGAGCAGTTTTGTTCACACGATGGATTTTACTTAGTGATGGAGGTTGGTGAGTGTAATTCCACAGAGTTTATTCCAGAACAGAGCTACAACCTGGAACATGAACTCCAACATGGACTGATTTTTGTTATCTCTGTAACAGCTTGTTGTAGAGGAAGGCAGAGACAATGCAGACTTTCTGTTCTACAGTGGCAATCATATGTGGAAATATTTTATCTAGAAGTCCAGTACTTGGATAGACAATACGTCTGGTTGCTAGCAGAAAGGTTTTTAAGTCCAGCCTTTTTGTCAGTGCAGACTAAGGTAAATTTTATTTCCCCAACATCTTGTGACTTAGTTTTTCACAAATAACCTTTTCAAACATATTTAAAAGACTAGAGTAACTCACACCTGGTTCGGTCTAGAGTAAAATTATAGTGAATCTCATTGGTGTGCTTATTTCTGGATAATGGAATTGAATTCTCTCTTTGCCCTTGGGGTCATTGTATGCTGAACAGGCTGTGGAAGTTATTGGCCTCTCTCACTACTACGTTTACTGCTAAAGACCTCACACACTGCTTGCTTTTACCTTACTTGCCACTTACTGTGTCTGCAGGAAAGCAAACATGACAAGACCAACTAAGTGATGGATATCTTCCCACATGAGAATACAATCTTTGTCATTTTGTGACTGTAGGCCACCAACAGATTGCATTAAACAGGGATTGGTGCACTGAATACAAATGTTTTTAGCATCCTTACATATTGAAGCAGTTCTGTTCAGTCCAATGGGGAATGAATTTCACATCTAACTGATGTCATGGCAAAGATTTTTATGCTGCTTTTATAGTTTGGGGTGGGGGAGATGAGGACAAATGTGATAGGAAACTTTAATAAGAAATTCCAATCTTTTCCTGGTAGTGTATCACATTCCCATTTGTTTAACATGTGCAGTATATAACATCAAATCCCACATTTATTAAAGATCAATCTCTTAAATTTTTTTTTTTTCTGGTTGTATATTCCTTCTAAATTTTATTGGGCTCTTTCCTAACAGCTTTGCAACATCGGAATTGTCAACCAGTCCATTAGTCATTAGAAGCTGTTTTCTAGTTTCTTGTGCCTCTTTAGCATATTATTTCTGCAGCAGAAAATGAAAACATAAACAAAACACAGAATATTGGAATACCTTGTTAAAAATGTGTGTCCTTATCATTATTTTACTTTTATTTTCATATTCATTCTGTTTACTTTAGAAAGAAAGGAAAAGTATATAAGTGTCTGGTCTAGTTAAATAATTTTTTTTAAAAAGGACTTAAACCCACTTTCAACCATCAAAGACTACTGATGAAGTGGAAGTGAAGTTCTCTCTCTTTTTCTTTTTAAACACTTTTACCATATCTTTTGAAAGATGCTTTGGTGCAAATATAATCATACATAGTCATGTGCCAGATTGCCTGGGTTCTATGATTGGGGTGGTCTCTCTTAAATCCTTTTGGACATAAAACCCAAAACTTTTCTACAGACAATGAACTTTTCTCTGGATTGCATCTATCCATTGAAAGGTTACATGTTCAGTTATTGGTTGTTATCAAAGCTCAGCAATACAGCAATCTTCACTTAGGTGGGAAGAATTGAAAAGTGCTGGCTTTTTCCAGCTGTATTTTTCAAACTGTGGGGATAGCAGTACACACAGAATTGCAAGAGGCCATTGACTTGAAGATGTTGCAGTCCTTTGGAGACCACAAATAGCAAACTTATGACAGATGTTTTAATGAAAGATTTTGGAGTAGGATAATTTCAATTTCTTGACCTAAAAGTCTTGAAATAACCCTAGGCAAAAAAAAATGAATAATCCCAAACTGTATAACACAGCTGCTAACCTATACCAAGATGATTAAGAGCTGGGAAAATAAGCAGACCTCTAACTTGCTATTTTGGGTTTTCAAAGAAGAGAAACTATATAACAGAGCTAAGCAGTAAACACAAATTCTGGAGAAGTCAGGCAAAATTGAAAAGAAAACTTGCACACTACTATGAAACTGGCTGTAGAAGGAATGTGTTTCTTAATATTTTGCTTTGAAAAAACATGTTTGAAATGCAAGAAAAAGTAAAATCTTACTTCATAAGGACTAATAGGGTCCACAATATCTTTCTGTTTTTTTCAGTTCCAAACACAGCATTACACTTACTCAAAGGTGGGAGGCTGTTAGTTATAAATAATACAGCATCGGTTGAATGATCCACAGAATTTAAATTTAAATGTCTGCAGAGATTACTTTCTATCATGCTTGCTATAAAGGTATCTGTCTCTTGTGTGGGATCTTCTAATAATTTCAGATATTTCACTGCCCTCTCTTGGTAAGAATTAAAACTAGTCTCTTTACAAACCTTAACGCAAGAACAGAAAGAATAAAACAAAATTTCTTTGGTGCAAGTGTTATTTGCTAGGAAAATCATAGCAATCGTTATGGGTTAAAAATGATCCACAAGTTATGATGGTTGGACTGTGTATTTCAGCTTGAGCTTTGTGAGCTCACTTGCTGGCTTGATCTATGATGTGTGGACATATGTATATAGAGATATGTATTTATGTATTCAACCTTACACAAACATCATGACAATATATCCTTTTCCCTAATTATAAAGAAATATTTTAAAAACACCTTAAAATCTACACGTCTCATAACCAGTGGAACAGCTAATGACATTTTAGTTTCTTGCTGTAATAATATAGTCATTATTTTATTAAAATCTATCAAATTTAGACAGCTAATTCATGTGCATGTGTTAACTAGTAATCTCCCTCTACAACATGTAGAATGAGATGCTGCCCTAGAAGGCAGTCAAAAACTGTGAAAAGTATCTGCAGATATTAGCTAGCTAATTTCAGTTAAGTTTCAAAGCCTGTAAGTATCTTTCCACCTCCAAATCTCTGAAAAGAAGATAAGATTTGCAAGCTCCCTGTGTTACCCCTGAACTTATCCTTCTTGCCTGGTATTTGGGAGCATTGGGAAGTCATACACGGAGCCTTAAACCATGACTGATTTCCTAACCACATGCTATTGTGAAAGGTTTTGTTAAACACATGACAAAAACATGAGCTTTGATTTCTGTGCTGTGATTAAATCTGATTAAATTAAATCAAGCACTGTAGTTGAACTTTATTCAGTTCTGTGTTTTACTTCAAAGTAATCAAGCAAATTCTTCAATGATAGCATTGGTGGTTAAAAAAGGATGTGAATTTATACTGCAGGAGTCACTATAATTTAGAAATGCCATGGATTTTGTAAATATAGCTTGCAATTTCCAAAGGGATCATTTGTGGTGAAAGCTGTGCTTTCTCATATACTTCAGGGGGTCTGTGTCATGGCAATATTTATGAAGGAATGAATGGCAAAAAATCAACCAACAAGTGTCTTATCACTTGCCATTTGTGTTTATTCAAGCCAATAAAGTAGAAGAAAACAGAAATTTGGTATATAAGCAGTTCAGAGTCTTTTCTGTTGCTGAAGCACACCCATGCTACTTTGTACTGAGAAATATTTAAAACACAATTTGCCATTGTTGGTACCATAGCAAAATTACTAATCTGTGTTAGATGTTTTCATGCAGAGCAATGGCTTCTTCTGTACCAAATAGAAATTTGGCAAGTGTCCCTTTCCTGAGCTGTTTGGTTTGGAAGGACTGAGAGTAGACATGTCAGTGGTAGAAAGTTTCAGCTATACTAAGAGTGCAGTAACTTCCAAGGAAAAGGCAGAAAGGGAGACAGATTGTGGTGGAAAGACAAACAGAGACTCCTTCAACTAATTCTTTGTTCCTACGCAGGATTTTCTCCAAGAAAAGTTTGCTCTTTCCTTTCCTGTGTAATATTCAGTAGGCAGCAGCATGACCTGACTTTTCACCAGAGGGTTATCAGAAACTCTGCAGATCATTCAGCCTATTGTGTTCTGTCCTGCTTGTGATCTGCATCCAGCACTGGCCCTCACTGAGCATCGAGTGGGGAGAGGGTGGGCTTTTCTGGCATGTGGCAATATCAGCAGGTCTGACTTTATTATAAAAGAAGGTCATTCTTTATATAAATTCTCCTGGCTCCCCAGGAGTTTAGCCAATCAATCTGTAAGGAGCTTCTGCAAATGTCACCTTGCAAACCGACTACATGCTTTGGCAGGAAATTAGAAGGAGTGAAAATTCAAGAACCAGGTTGAGAGATGTTTATTAATTTTTTGTCTTTACTGAGAGGGGAAACAATCCTTTCTCTTTCAACACAGAGAACAAGAGGAATCATGGCACGTTTTAAAAATGCAATGTATTTGATGCAACGGTCTTGGTACATGGTGTTGTGAAGTGCCTCGGGGCTGCCACACAGTTCCCTGCCTTCTTTCTTCTGTAGCTGTTATTTCAAGTCAGTCTTGTGGGATGTGTTCCATCCCCTGCTCCATTTTTGTAGGAGACAATCATGATTAGCTAGTATTCTCTACTGACTGTTTCTGTATTAATAGGAAGGCTAATGTTTTAATTTGGAAATACAAACCTGGCTGGCTGGTGCATTTCTCTACATAGCCAGGGTGTGGGATTTGACTAATCTGATCACATCACTTGACGGTGAGCTTTAGGCAGAGAACTTGTGGAAATTAGAGACCTGAGTATGGAGCAAGCACAGGGAAGATCAAAGTGGGGGGTAGGAAGAAGGCATTCAATAATATGGTAGAATGGCAAGAAACCTCTTTTCCTCTTTATTTTTTATTTGTTTCTTTTTGATATTTTTATTTTTTGATTTCTGATTATGGGTGGTACAACAGCAAGGTTATTAATTTTCCTTTGATTCTGTCAATGTGGGAACCAAAGAGTTTTGGGAGAAACACTCTTCTGGGAGAAGTGTGGCAGAGAATGAATACACCTGCTTCCCATGCTGGCTTTCCTTGTTTCTTTTGCTTTGTCTTAGCTGTCCAAAGTTTCCAAGTGCACATGGTTAGTGTGAAATGCCAAAAACTGTGTATAGGTTTTTCTCTCCTTTAAAGTTAGAAGATCACTTTCTGACTTTTACTACTGACTTCCTAATAAATTGAAAAACTTACCAGGAATAAAAGTTTGTATCTCTTTTTGCCACTGCCCTCAATCTTCTTCCCTGTAATTCAGCTAACGAAAAGAATTCCCAGTGCAATACTTGCTTGTAATTTTAAGACTTGAATAATTTATTATTTGTGTATCTTACTTATGTAGTAATAATTATAATGCCTTTAAATTGCATCCCTCTCTTAAAGCTCAAAGTACTAAGAAGAGGTGGGATAGTTGAGGAAAAAAAAAGGGCTGAGCTCAGTTTCTCAGGTCATAGAGAAGCTCATTTATATGTGTGTGCATATACATAGGGGTTCATGCACACAAAAGCTGGTTGTCTTCAGCTTTCCTATAAAGCCCTAGGCCACAGAGCTGTCTGTGAAAAAAAATAGATTGCCCAGCCTCAAACTGAGGATGTTTTGAAATCCTGAATGCCCCAAAGGTGAGACTGACTTCTGACTCCAGGTTTTTCTATCTAATTCTAAAGCCTTGAGGCTTTTCCCTCCTGGCAATTGTACAGCTTTTGGAAATCTGTTTCAGAGGGTGCCTAAGGTTCTGGGAGGGATCTCTTGCTAGAAGTCTGCAAAAGACTCACTGGTTGCTTGTCAACAGTAACATGTATTATTGGCATATCCTGTTCTTTCCCTTGAACCCTCTTAGAGTAGCAAGTCACCCCATCTCTTCTCTTCCCAAATGCCAATGGTAAATACAGAGCATTGCCATCACAGTATTCTTTGTAGCAATAATGGATTATTATGCCTTAGAGAGTCCTAGGAAATTGTATCTGGGGTTTCACTTCTGAGATCAATAACTTTGCAGGGAGCTGATTTACTTTGTGGTTTCCATTTCTTCTTAGCCTCCAGCACTTTTGTCCTTACCTTCTTAGCTTTTCATGGTTTTTCATCATTTTTTCCCCCTTTTTTACACCCTTCCAACATGATGATAGACAGATAGACTCAGAGAAGCTATCAAACTATTTTCTTCCTAGTCTGCCAAATGACTCACTCACTTTTATCACTCTAATATAAGTGTGTAATGAGCCAAGTGACTTGCAGGGGGAATTAGAAGACAGACACTTGCCATTTATGTTTGGTTTAAGGCTTTGGTGGAGCAGTTCATTAGAGATACCTTGAGTCCTGACAGCAGATTTGTGACAATTTTATTTTATGCTTTTATCATATGTCATTCTATGGTCTCTAGTCATGATTGGATCTGTCTTATGATGGTCATTTTTGTCTTGTTTTGTTTTTTTTTCCATGTGGTACTCTTTAATGTTAATTTCTCAAATTTTGTTCCTGATATTTGAGCATTAATGGATTTGCTATACTGTGTGCTCTGTTTGTGGCATATTGGATTTATTTTTCTATTGGCTTGAATTATTCTTGGTGATAGACCATCTTTGCTCTAAGCTCTTTTAATCTTCCTCTAGGCTAGATAAAATTCTTCTTCATACACACAAATACATGCATACATATATATAATTTTTGCTGGAATGCTTCTTTTCATATTTTTTTTCCTTCCAACAAGACTAAATTATAACCAGAAAATTCAGAAAAGCTGTTTGAAAACCCTTAGATACGTATTTTATTATACACTAAAAAATATAGCCTACACTAAAAAATATAGCCCACAGAGCTCAGAGACAAAGTTGTTGGTTTGTTTTTTTTTTTTTTCATTTCCTTCCTTCCTTTCCTTCCTTTCCTTCCTTTTCTTCCTTTCCTTCCTTTCCTTCCTTTCCTTCCTTTCCTTCCTTTCCTTCCTTTCCTTCCTTTCCTTCCTTTCCTTCCTTTCCTTCCTTTCCTTCCTTTCCTTCCTTTCCTCCCTTTCCTTCCTTTCCTTCCTTCTTTTTTTTGTGGTAGGATATTTATATAGTTAATTAATCAGTAATTAAAAAAAAAAGACTATAAAAGCAACTTCAACTGTGTTTGTGTTTGCAAAGTAAACAAATACATATATTTCAATTTTATTTACATAGTTTTTCATGGGAGAGGGAAATATCATCCCATATCATCCCATACTAGAATTATAGTTGAAAAGTATCAGTGGTTTAGATACCTAAATTTACAAAGCTAATTAAAACACTTGTATTTATATGGCAAATTAGATTTAAGTGCCTGAGTTTAAAGTCCATTTTTACAACTTTATGATGAATCAGTCCATTTAACAAAATGTTCAGAACCATATGGTCAACTAAGCTCCACGAATGATGTATACATGTGAGTATTAATAGCCACATACTAATTTGTAATTTGTTGATTACTTGTCTGGTGGTGTTTTGTTGTTTGGTTTTGGGGTTTTTTTGTTTGGTTGTTTTTTTTTTTTTAGCATGAAAAAGTACCTGCTTAAAAGCAAATGTGCTGCCTGGTAGGAAAGCTGTTTCCTGTGAAGTTGAGTGTCTAACTTGCCATCATCTGATGTCTTATGCCACACGTATGGAGGCAAGGGGCACAGAAGGCTGGGCTGAGTTAATCACCAGAGCATCTCTTGTAAGGGCTCCTGCACTTGGTCTGCAGGATCAGAGCTTGCTGCAAACACTGTGCCTGTATATAGTTTGTGGCATCTAAAATGTCAGTGAAATATCTCTAAGAAATCAATGTTTTCAGATAGCTATGTGGTTGTTAGGGGACCAATATGCTTTTTTTTTTTTTTTTTTCTTCCAGTTTTCATTTCAAAGTCCCGCCCGTTTGGTTCTGTACTAGGTTCCAGAGAACAGGGGGAATTAGTTCGGCAGATTTTTGAAATCTGCATTTCATTCAAGGTCATTCATTCATTGATCCTGAATGAACATGGATTGTAAAATACATTTAAGAAGTTTCCTGACTTCGTGTTTTATTTTTTTCCCCTTGCTGAGGGGAAGGGAACAGTCACTGCTTCCTCCTGTTTTGTTATTGAAAACAATAGGGTTAGAACCATATGTTTTGGGGAGAGTTAGTAAGACTGGTGAATACTTTTTTATAAAAAGAAGTATAACTCCAGGTATTGTGTTGAAATAAATGAGAAAATGAACAAATTACTACCCACCTACTGTTCTTTGGTGAACAGGACCGATGTGATTACAGCTGAGCATTTGAATATAAGACTGGGGAGTTTGGAGGTGTATCTGTGCCCTCAATTTGTAACTCCTCTCTTTAAAAAAAAGTTGCTGCAAAACTCCATGTGTTTGGAAGTGTTTTTTTGAAGCTCCCAAGACAATATGGAGAAAACTTCACAACTTCTGTTCAAATTGTACGTCATCTGCAGCTTGTGAGACTGATATTTGCTGGCAGCTCACCACAATGGTGCCACTGTGCTCTGTCAGTGAGTAATTGTGCCATTAGGAAGCAAAACCCAGAATATCTTCCTGAATTTCACAGACTACTTAACAGCAAAAATCATTTGAACCGTCGTAATTATCAGATGAATTCTTCACTCCCATTGATGCTGGGAAGAGGGAACCTGTGTGCTTTCTGCTGGACTGGCTCTGTCTTTTGGAGCAGAGGCTTGATTGCACTTCCCTTTTCAAGGGCCATCATCAGACTGTCTATATTGATTTGCATTAAAGATGCATTGTGCTTACCAGAGATTCTCAGCATGATCTACGAACATATCATAGCTTCTAATCAATCCTATTCTTGTCCTCTTGCACTACAATTTCTGTGCAGCTTAACACCTAAATAGAAATCGTTTTGGTTTTTTTATTATTATTATCATTCTTTTTAAGGAACTGAGCTGATTGCCTCAATTATCCTGCCTGATAATTAGCTGTTAAATCTGTTGTGACATACAGCAAAACCTTGGATAACTGGCAAAGGCCACCTATACAATTATGCTATTACATACAACTATTTCTTCTATGGAAGACAGGACAAGATAGCTACTTTATTATATAGAGGAAGAACTAGGAAATTTGTAAGTCTACATATGGTGTTAGTATCTACACAGCAGTGTGGGGGCAAGGAGGTATCAAATGTAAGCAACATCCTCAGCATCAGGTTGCAGTAGTTCCCTAACCTGGAACAGAGATGTTTCCTTTTTGTATTTTGATTCAAAGAAATGGCAGCTTGGTGATTCCTTAGGTAGCATTAAACTTCATACTGCCCAGAACTCATAATGTGAACTTTAGAACACCAGACCCACGTATATCATAGCCTTTTCACTGGTATCTGAATCCAGTTTTATATAGATGCATGTATAAGTTTACACAAATAGATGAGTTTGTTCATATTCCTGTATTTGAATGTTTATTTACCATGTGAATGTACTTATATATATTATTATTCTGACTGGAGAAAGAAACTGCTGCTGGTTTAGTGTAAAATCTATTTCCTAGGTGGTAACATTGCATTTCTCCTTTTCATGTTTCTTTTTTTCCTTCATTTCTCTGCCTGCTGGTCTGTCACTAAATGCACAAGTGTTTTTAAATGCATAGTTTGTATGCATGTTACTGTGGGGGTCTGATGTGTAATTAGAAAGACCCCAGGCAATGGGTTCCCAAATTTAACTCTAAATAGATAGAAATAACAAAGCAAATGAAGGATCTTGAACTAACCATGACACTTACTGTTTCCCATAAGGTTTGTATCTTCTTCAAAAAAGCAACCCCCTCAAACTTACTCTGATTTTGTGTATATACATCATGAGTAGTTTAATTAGAATAAATTTAAGGTGCTTTTCTGTCTTGCCCCTTCTTGAAATATATCCACAAACATCAGCAGTTGGGTATGTCTTGAATCCAAGTAACCTCTGGTTTGAATATTATAAAAAAAATCTCAGCTGACCAATTCTATGTATTTTACACACTCAAACATGCCTTGTAAGACATTTTGAATTTCATTTTCAACATGCATGGTGGTTGGATATATTAATACATTGCAATTTAAAGTTTCTACCTGCAAATTTACCACCTTGGACATCTGCTTTAGAAGACAGACAGCTATAACCCAGAAATTACAAAGTGGATTTAATGTATTTGAAGTATTACAGAGTGTCATGCTGATTTTGATAGGAAATTTTCATTTATTTGTTGTAAAATAAGAAAAATTACAAAAAAAATGAATTATTATGTTCTAATCTTTTCCTAATCATCTTATTCACACTAACATAATAGCTGTTTTTCAAGAGGAACTACTAATAAGTCAGTTTCCTTTTTGCTTTCTGGAATGGAGATTTTATTATTATGTTTACAGTGTAGTCTTGTGGGCAAATATAAACTCATTTTCAACTGAAAAATATCCATGCCGTGCATGAGTACATTCAAACCCAAACTGAGTAAACTTGAGTCTTAGTAAAAGTCCTGGAAAAGGCCTCTACTCCAATTCACTTTGTGAAAGACTGATGGAAAATGCTTAAGGAAGAATAGGAAAGCATTGCAATCCCTCCATAAACCATCATGCTTTCCTGCAGGGCTAGTTTTAAAGACTTTTTAGGCTAAAGTAGTGCTTTTGCATTTAATGAATTAAATAATGGATTTTTCTTTATGCTTTTTTAGGCCTTCTAAGGTTGTGATACCTATGCAAATCTGGGATACACATCCCTCTTTCCTTAGTCCTTTTATAGTTAAAGTAGTTCTTGCCAACATACTTTACTTCACATTTATCATCATTGACTGTCATCTGTTGTTGCATCCTGGTCACTCAGAACCATGATGCCTATCTGAATTATTTGTCATGGATTTTCCTGTTTATTCCTTTGAATTATTTAGCACAATATGCAAACTTTGTCATTCTGCTGTTCATCAGCTTCTCTGGAGCATGTATAAAGCTGTCAAACAGCACAGATCCGAAGAGATTACTACAGATACCAGGGTATTAGCAATATCCCACTATAATGAACTTGTTCCTTTCTTCTTATAATTTTTTTTCCTTTAACAGATTATCTCAGAACCATGCACTGGTTCTTAGAGCATGGATGGTGCATCATACATCTTTCATGCACCATGAAAGGTTGTGCTATTTGTGCCTTTCTAATAGGTATGTTGTTTCCCCCCACACTTCTGTTCTTAGCAGCACAGTTGATAATTCTGTTTAACCTCTCCCAGTTTCCTGAAGGCTGTGGATATTTCCATCTGTGAACAGTTAACTTTTTTTCACCCCTGGTCTTGGAAGAAAAGGACACCTTAGCCATAAATCTTGAACACTCAATAATGTCCTTCCCAGAGGTGGAGTTCTCATGTCAAATGCATATTTTTGGAAATGTTGCTTGAGATTTGTACTGAATTTCAATTTTCCATGTCTTAAATGCAAAAGTTTGCCTGGGACAGGATTTCTACAGTACAGTGTTTTCTGTACATGCATAAATATCCTCAGACTCCTAAATCTTTTCTTAAATGGAGTACCCTAAAATAAAAGCAGTGTAAATAAGAAGTAATGTGCATACTAATTGTGCAAACGCTCTGAATTCATGCAATATTAATGAAGGTTTTGATTAATACTTCCACATAAAACTAAAGGAGACAGACTAAAGCTGCTTCTAGTAGCTCTCCCATCCCTGTTTCTGCATTTTGATGAAAGCTTTGTTAATATTTAAAATGCATTTAAAGCCTCAAGTGTATAGGAAAGCTATGTAGTTAAAAAAAGATATGGACATTTTATTAGGCAGAGCTATTTGAAGAAAAGGATTAATGTCAGACTAATGATGCCAGTGACAAACTCTGCAACTTGCAACGTAATTGAAGATTTTAAAATGTATTTTGCAGTTTCACTCTCTAGCAATCGGAAAAAAGTCATCAGCCACTTTGCTCATACTTAGACACTGCAAAGAAATAGCTGCTGATTTATTCACAAAGATCTTATTTAATAGTATGTCTATTGTTAAATATTGTAACATGGCACTTGTGGGCTACTGATGTGCCATGGGACTGTAATAAATCAAGTAATGTGTTCCTGTTAACTGAATGAAGTATTTTAACAAGCACGCCTGATTCAGGTAGACATTTCTGTTCATCTGATGTGAATATTGTACCACATAACAAGGAACTCTGCCCAATATGATTCTGATAGTGAGTTTTCCAATGGATTAATTCATAGGAAGAAAAGAATGCAGTCTTTTCAGATGTGACACTTGGTGTGTAAAATCCCTGGGGAAAAGCAGTCAGCTAAAAAAAAAAAAAAAAAAGGAAATGTTTTTCTTACTGCTCATTGCACCCAGTTACAGACTGCTCTAGAATCCCTTGGAGCCAACCCCTCCATTCAGTAAGGTTATACAGAGCTTCAAAATAAAATGCTTCATGTTGTACTCTAGTGGGCTGCATTTTGCTTAGCAAACATTACACAGGAAGATGATGAGCTGATACACTCATATGTCTGTCTTTAAAGTTTGGGTAGTCACAATTTCTTTTGCCTTAAGGAAACTGGTAAGTCAGGGGACCTTGAAAGGTGTCTTCCACTTTCTTCTTCATTTATTTCTTCTTTACCTCCCACATTGCTTAGCCAGGGAATAATCTTTCTATCTCTTTCTTTTTCTTCTGGTTACTGACAACCTGGCCTCTTCCTTTTCCCTATTTCCTGGATGTGAGTTCCGCCTATTTGACATGGGTAGAAGAAAGGTAGGAGAAATTTGTCTCTGTGGATACCATCTCCCCAAGTTCACTTGACCTATGCTCTGTGTCATGCTTGTTCCGTGCTTATTTTACATAAAATTAGAGCTCCAAATCTGTGGACATCACTAGAGATTTTCAGGGTTTTTTTACAGGTCAAAAAACTGTATGTTTTGTCCTCCGGTTTTAAAGTAATTTAATTTTTCTACCCAGTGAGGGTTGATCTAATGAGGCATTGATTTCAGTTGTCCCTTCATGGAATTTCTATAATAATCAGGTCTAGATTATGGAAATTTAAGTATCTGGAAGTGTACTCGCTCTAAATATGTGGTCATGTTTGTAAGCAGAGGTCTTTGACTTTCTTGTGTTCATCAAATATGTATTAATATATCTGTATGTGTATGTGCATGGACATGTGTGTTCATGACTTTGAAAGATCAGTTTGGGGTTTTGCCCCTGATTTTTTATTTTTAGGCTGAATTGTCACAGACTATCAGAAACGCTAAAGTATGATGAGAAGTAGATGTGTAATTTGTTTTACACATCTTCAGTCATTTATGTTCATATTACTTCGGCTGAAATCAATGAAACTACTCACATAAGTGATAAATGCAATATTTGGCTTCAGGCTTTTAGCACTGGGTCTATGAATGACTAGAATCAACAGTTAAGCCTCAACCTTCAACACTTGATATTCCTGCAAGAGGGAATATAGTTATCAACTGTACTTGCTTTGCTTTTTCAGTGTTCTTCATTCCTCTGTAATTGTATCTGATAGGCTGCAAAATTTGCCTGATTTCTTACTGGCGTTATTGTTGCTTATTCTTTCTTATTGCTCCACACTAATTCATTCACCCGTGTACACAAGCACATGTTTTTGGTCAGCAGTCATTTTTCTAGCACTAAAATAATAACTGATAATCACTTGTGAACTGTGGGAAAAAGTATAGTTAGTTTATAATACTGTTTTCACTGGTAAAATGTTCAGAAGACAGTCTGCATACTGTGCTGGTTTGTACAGTTTGTGTACAGCAATGGTGTAGAAAGGACAAGGTAAGAGAGGGCAGTAGCTATATGGCAAACACTTGAGCTCCACAAGATGCATGGTTTCCTGGTACTACCCCCAAAAAAGAAAGGCAGCTGCTAGCAGTGACTAGCTAAGAATCTGAGGAAGAGGGGCAGGAATGCAGGAGGTGCATTCTTGGGTATGACTTTAGCTCTGTCCATAACCATTGAACTGATATCCAAAAATACATATATAAATTAAAAAAAAAAAAACAAAACAAAAAACCAGCTGCTCTAGAACAGGATTAGGCAAGATCCTACTTGACAATAGAGGAATGTTACACCTCACCACAGGACACACATGGCAATCTTTTCTTTAGAAGGCTGCCAAGAAGGCCAAGGCTGCTTAGAAGGCCAAGGGGCTGCCTGCTGGCTCTTCAATTTATTGTGGAGTGTGGAAAAGGGAGATGGCCCTGTATTTTTGTAGCATTTTTCATGGTTCCCATCAGCTTTTGGCGAGGTAGAGTGGAGCAGCCTGCCCTGCCTGTTCAGTTGCAACTCTTACTGTGATTTCTTTCTTGTCCTAAGGCATTCTGGTGTTGTGCAGGCAAAGTCATAGTTATTTCTAAATGGCCTTTTTTTTTTTTTTTTTTTTTTTAACTGTATATCTGATTCTTCTTTCATTTTCCTCATGTGCTATCTTTCCCTGTCTTAGCTGTGTTCTGAAAGACTTCATCTTTCATTTTGAGTCATCCTTTTTTTGTAAAAGAAGCTCTCCACACTGCATGACATTTATGGCTAATCATGAAAACACACTATTTCTTTCTCCATTAAAGTTGAAAGTGGTGGTTTTATAGCCTCTTTGAGTTGCTGTTAAATATCTTATGCTGCCTATTTACTGTAAAAACAGTTTTATTTGTCTGACTGTAGATGAAGAATTGTATATATTCTCCTTAAATAGTTTTGGCTGAAGACACTTCATTGTAAGACAGAACTGCAATTGTGTAAACTTGTGTTAAGTTTATTGGTACTATAAATGTAAAATCTGTCCTTTTTACAGTACTTGGAATATTTTCTGCTAGAGACATAATGAATTTTTACACTGATTAAGAGGCAATCTGTATCCAAGAAATAAATGTAAACATTTTCATTATGCATTGGGATTTTATATTAGAGATGGAATGTCAACAGGAGCTTTTCCTTTAGCATACAGTTATATCCTGGCTTAGACTGTGCTGCAGAAATTAAAATAATTTGATGGGCTTCTAGCAGTCTGTGCAAAAGTGGTTGCTACTCTGCACCCACTTGAAATAGAAAAAAAGTCCCCCCTTTTTTTATCAGAAATGACTGCCTTATCTTTTATTGGACAGTCAGTTTCAGGAATGGTGTTTGACATAGAAGCTGTTTCCTTATGTCAATGAGCCTGATACACAGCTATATCAGAGTTCTGAGAGATTTTTACTCCTATCTGTAAACCTTCTGCTGTGCTTAGGTCATTATTCTACATCATGTTAGAAACCTAGTGGCCTCCCACTTGCAAAAAAAAAAAATCATCTCATTGATACACTGAAGGGACCTGTGTTCAAAAGCAAGATGCAAACCTCAGTAGAAAGGCAGCTCAACACAGTAAAAGCCAGTGTAAGTGCAAAGTTAGTGCACAGTGCAGTTTAAAGTATGTCCATGCAAATTTAGTGCTGAAAATTATACTTTTAACTCTGCAAACAACATTTGAAGACCAGCCTCCCATCTCCCAATGCAGTTTGGATTTCCCTCATATGCTCACATGCCTCTTAACTTGATCTGAAATGCCTGCCAGAAGAAATGCAAGCAAAATTCAAACAGCTGGACTAATGACCAAGCTACTTGTCATCCCTGTTAAAGGATTATAGCCCTTTGATTAGATCATTAATTTTGGAATGCCAAAATTTTAGGTTTGGGCTAAAATGAACAGGTTTACTTTTTCAAGGACAGGGCTATTTTAAAACACCTTGAGAGAAAAGATGGGGGATAGAATGAAAGGGCAGTGTTTACTTAAGAAAAAAGATGAATCAGTGGAGTCAAGTGAAAAATCTTGCACTTAAAGAAATGTAGGCAAACTGACTCTGAGAGGAGGCAGAGAAGTGGATTGCAGTGCTGACATCCATATATATTTAATATAATATCTACTTTGGGCTCTTGTCAGAAATCAGATGAAAGATAAAGCTAACTACATTTCACCATCTGCAATCAAATTTGGCAACATTTGACTTGATGTTATATTTTGGAAAAAAGAGACATCTGTATAAAAGTAGAAATCCTTAGACCCTATTAGCCAAGTCCATAACCATGTACCAGAAACAGATGTCAGTCACTTTCTTGTAAAGATATCTAACAGAAGTATAAATGTCAGAACTGTCAATTAAATCACATCTATATAATTTTTTTATATTATTTTCATCATTTCTGTGTGTCATAATTTTGCTCTTCACTTCCTTACATGATGATCAAATAGCTTCATGTTGGTGAAATGTATGATATAAGGCAAGAATTTTTTTTCTTCATTATTTTTCTTCTGAGTAGTTTTCACTTAGATCAAACAGGATAACTGAAGTGAGTGATAACATGGCAGGATCAACATGATATGTAATTCTTCTTAGTCACTTGAAAACTTAAGATAGATTTTTTTCTGAAGTGTGTCTTTGGCCATCAAATATATTTTCTAAAAGTCTTTTTAGAAGCACTGGATTTTTCATTTTTATTTCCCAGTCAGTTGATACTGAAACTTGAGTATCAAAAGAACACATACATGCATTTCAGAAACATCAAGGACACCTTTTTCTGTGTTTTGTGAAACTTCTGCATCAGAAAATCTGAATGCTGCTTTTGGTATATTTTCTTGCTCTTTTTCCTGATGATTAAAAAAAAAATGTCTTGCAGAATGGTTACATTCTGAGATGAAAGCAGGAATAACAAATGATACAGAGGTCTGACAATATGTAAATTTTAAACGTGACTTCAAAACATAAAATGTGGGCACATGTTCTACATCTGCATAAAACCCCACAAAATTGGTATGTGCTGCCTGCTGAGACAAAATATGTCATTAAAAATGCACTTAATGAACAATAAAATCAGGGAAAAAAATAGCATTACATAGTGATCCCCAGAATTCTGGTTTTATACTCTTGCAGTGTTTATTTACAGGCATGGCTCATGGAAGTTCTACCTACATACTCTTTGATAAGATGCTGATGTTCCCTTATTTTTTCTAAAACTGTTAATATTTTCCCAGTTGTGGGGAACATGGCTCATAAATCCTGGTTCCAGATTTTGTGACCCCGTTGCTGCTTGTGTAAAAGGAATCCACTAGAGGTGTGCAGCAGACTGGAGAAAATAAGTGCTGCTAATTTATTTGTGGAGTGAAGGGAAAGCAATAGGAGAGGAGGCTGGAAAGGAAAGATTTTCCTTGGTCTACTCATCCTTTTCAGTGAAAAGAAACACAGCTGTTCTGGTTTTTTCGTTGTTTTATTTATTTATTTATTTAATTAAAAGCACTTTCAGGATTTTGAGCATAATTTAACATTGTTTGTCCCAGTCAGGAAAGCAACTAACATTGGATTATATGCTTCATAGTTTTTGAAGGCACCAGTCTGTTTATGGGGGATTTAACTTTCAAGTCAGGATGTTAAAAGTAAATATTTACAGGGGCAGATTCAGGAAAATCACTGAGGTTATGCTTACATTTATCTTTACTAAAAATATTAATAGAGCAATGAAGCATGTATTTATCTGTTTAAAATGTGTTCAAGTGCCAGCAAGACTAAACAAGTTTATGTAGTATTTGCTGTCCTGCATAAAGTTTGTTTCCTAAATAAAGTTGATAGATGAGGTTTGATGTTCTTTTGGCAATGCTTTGTGATATGGCATATAGGTCTCTTGGTTTCTTAGGACAAGAACTGCTGTACAAAGATGGACTAAAAATCCACTTAACCCTATAATCTGATAGTGGCAGTATCTGCTTTGAAGGAAAAATGAGTAAGAAATAGTTGATAAGTCTTCCAGCATTCTGGCTTTGTGCTCTGTAGATTTTTCAAGCAACCGTTTGGAGCTTGCAAATACTTCTTTACCTTTCTTGGTGTTGGTAAATGACCTTAAATGACAGTAAGAGTATGCAAAATTTTTCTGGAACATGCATTTGAAATATTGTCAGTATGGTACAAGTTGACCGTTCTCCATCCAGTGCTAACTAACATCTTTTAATTATAAAAATTTACATTTTAGTCCAGATAAATATTATTAGTGCTGTGATTCCTAGGTTACCATTTTCAAATCACGCCAGTCTGGAAAGTACTCAAGTCTTTTGGCACTGTCTTATTTTTAAGCACAGGCTAAAATTCAGTGACATTATCTGTGGCATTATTCAGTGACAATATCTGTAGCATTTGGTAGGCATTGTGATGCTTTTATTTTTTTTTTTTTTAATTTTTATTGCTGAATAATATCTACTGCATTCTGCAGGGGTGGTGAGATTGTGTCTACCAGAAAGCAGGAAGTAAGGAAGAAAGAGGAATGGGTATGAAGAATGAATAAAAGAAAGAGTAGTAGACAGAAATAATATTGGCATGTTAGGAAAGAACTTGGAATAAAAAATAATAATTAAAAAAAATCAAAATCAACCGATATTTTGTGTTTAACTAAGGTAATGAGTTTACCAATTTAAATTGGTACACCAAACATAGAGTCTAGTGATAATTATTAAAACAGAACAGTTGTTTCTAAAGTTTGTTTTCAGATGAGTTCTAGGTAATTTAAAGTATAATCACAGGATGCATGTATGACACAAAATTTGTGAGATTGTTTTTATTTGATACTTGATTACAAACAATGATTTGGAGAAGTATTATTAGCAAATGTGATCAAAAAGTCTCAAAACATGTATGTTGCATCTAGGATGGATTTGTTCTCAACTTAGTCCACTGAGAATCATTAACTCAATGCTAGTTAGGTCAGAAGAAAAGGAAAAAATAAATTCAAACATTCAAACATTCAACCTTCAGAAGTGAAGGTAGGAATGAAAATGGAAATGAAATATGCTGTAATTTATTTTCTGCAACAGTCACTTTTGTCTTGGTAATTCTCAGGTGAAATGATTTAATTCAGTTTTGTGTCTGAGAACACACTTTAAGTGTGTCGGTTTTGAAAAATGTTATGCCTGTAGTCTGTATTATGATCTTATGACACACTTTGGGATGGATTTAGCACTCTCGCCTTTAAAGATGCTTTAAGGCTCTTTTCAAATTCTTAAAAGCAGAGTCTGCAGATTGAGGCCAGTGCTGTAAAGTGGGAATTAATCAGAGAATCTGGATTTATACCTGAAACTCCCAGGAATGTAGACTTTGACAAGAAAAACTTCATGTGACAGGTTTAAGCTCCATAATGTCTTCTGCGTTCAGGTATACATATTTTTATAATGAAGAGGAGAAAGAGTATCAGTAGTTTTGAGATTAGATTTCCCCTACAAAATATTATTTTCACCTACATTGAGATCAAGTTGCTGCAAATACGAGTTCCAGAAAATCTATCAGAAATTCAACTTCTGATAGGTGCCTTCTCATAGATGCCCTAGTATTCCATTTTATCTTGTAGCATCTCTTTTTTTGTTGAAAGAGACCAGGAAACACATCAAAGAAATTAAATAAAAGAAAGTACCATTTGATATGCATTTACCTGAAAAAGTTCATTCAGTAGCCTTTATTTTGTTTCTCTGTTCACACCACATTAATAAGATTACTGCTACAAGTAGGGTTTGGTGGGATAAAGTCCTATTATTATTCCAGAACAGAGATTGCTTAGTCTTTGTGAAATTAACATCCATATTGACAAATTATACGGAGCTGGAAAGCTGCATTGCATTTACATACAAACAGTCTTTACTTTTTTAAGCCAAAAAAAAAATACTTCTAGGGTCAGACGCTCTCATTCCAGAAATTATCATAGCTTCAATTCCAATTTACATCACTGAGGATTTGCTCCACTGCCAACAACAGTGTTAAGTAAAGGAATTAATGTAACTCTTATCTAAGTTCATTTAATAATAGCATGTCATAAGCTAATTGGTCAGCTCCGGGATAGCCATGTGCACTCTTGTAGACATTTTCAGCTCCTGCACTGCAAGATTTTCTTCAAAAGTGTGCAGTAGAAAATACTTTTGCTTCTCTTGACAACCTGCCTATCCATTTTATTATTGTCATTGCTTTCCCTCAGGCTCTGCCAAGAAGTTTGCACTTGCAGCTTGATCAAATTACCTGCTTTTCCTTGATGTGAACATGCAAAACATCGTTGTGCTTGGCTCAGGGAATGATGACAAATTACAGAATGTCCCTTATTTAGATCACTGATTCGAATCAAGTCCAAGCCAGTAGTGGCTGACTCATCCCTAAATAATTCTTATGAAACTGGAGTCTTAATCATTTTAGAAATGAAATATTTCTTCAATGTGAACGAGGAAAACAGTCACATATGGTGTAGAAGAGCTGAGCTGGGCTTGAATGGAAAAATATTCCCAGCAGATGCTGAACTGTAAGGCATCACTTGGTTGACAGTGACATCTCAAAATGATTGAGGAACCAGTCACCATTATAATGACAATATTAGTATCTATTAGGTATCTAAACACAACAGCAATAATCATAATAATGCCACCACATAACAAATAGCAAAGTTGATATTACCAATTACTTCTAATAAAGAGGTATGGAGGAATGCCTCAACAGCCATGCCAATAATCCTCTTCACCCACTTTTAGAATCTCCAAAAAGGGAGAGAGAATCACAATTAATCCTAATTGCTTTTTACATCAAGTTTTGAAGTAAGACTATCTAGTATAATCACACAAATCAGTTATGTCTCAAACATAGAGTCAGGATAGATTTTGAAGCCTTGCTTGAATGATTCGGTGTGAGTCCAAAATACCTTTTCTTCCAGGCAAGTAAGCTATGTTGTGCTTTACTTTGGTTTCACATATATGATTTTATATATATAATACTACTTCCTTGGTATTTGTGGTATGAAATTTCTTGCATGACTGCACATTTTGTTCTGGGTCATTAATTTCTCCAGTCTTATGCATATAGATGCCTGATTTTTTTCTCCATCAATATTATTATTTTTAGGGTGTGGAGAAGAGCGTTTAGTCAATATCACTGTGTCAAAATAGAAGCACTGTCCAAAATTCTTAAGATTTATTTAGTATCCCATTAAAATTAATCAACTTTATATGAGTGATAATCTTCAATCATTACATAGAATTCTAACAGGTAATAGAGTATGTAAATGAAATATTTAACGCTGGATCATTATTTCTAAGAATGCATACCATTTAGGATTTCATTTTATGATGATGGATCATAATCTTGCAAAAAATGTATCTGACCTCTTGACAAAATTAGAACTGTCTCTGGAAACTTTCAGAAATCTCCTCGGCCTTCACAGCAATTTATGACATTTATTTTAACGTATATATATAATATATATCAGCTTCTGTAGCTTAGGAATCTGTAAGTGAAGCACTTCAACATCATATTTCAGCGTGTGTCACTAAACTGAAATTTCATACACAATTTCTATTAGATTTAGCCTTTTAAAATATTGCACTCTTTAACACAGCACTCAAGTTAGTCTCATCGGTCTGGTTTTGTGTATTTGATAAATCAGCATTCAGGGCAGGAAGTTTTTAACAGGATTATGTTTGGGATATCAGATTGTTGGTACCGTGCGGAGAAATTAAGTTCCCTGTTCTCATTAATAGCAATGGGAAATGAATTTTCAAAAAGAGAGGAAAAATATACTCTTGCATGAATTCTGCAAGCTAGCTTATATCTTGTGTTAATAGAATTCCATCTGGGTTATTTTCTAGTTTTCAGACTCGCTTAAAAGTAACCTGATGTTTGACTTATATTTTCCATAGAGTCAGCTGCCTGCCAGCACGTACTAAATGACAATGTTGAGAGCCACAGGGTTCTCTACATTCTCTAGAATGGGATGTTTGGTGTTGTTGAGAGTGCTAAATACAGTGAATGTGAAGAGAATTTATGTGAATATTTGCTGGAGTCACCTGCACAGGACACAGTAATGGAAGGCAGCCAGGGCAGTGTTACCATTGCCAATGTCCATCGGAAGCAAAGCAGTGCTTAGATTCTAGGCAGTCAGCTTAGAGATTATTTTTAGGCATAACTCAGAAACACAGGTTGGAAAGGACTTCCAAAAATCACCTGGTCCAAACTTTCTCGGCAAAAAGCATGGTGGCTTTGAGGCAAAGAAAGTGCTGGAATGTCAAAGCCTCTAAAAAGATCGAAAATTTTTATCTGAAAGGGAATTCTAGAGTCTCATTCTGAACTGTTCCAGTTTAAACTTAAATGTTACTTCCAGTAAACCTGTAGTTATCCAAACCAAATATTTCTGTTACTTTGGTATTCATAAAAGATTCTTTTAAGTCCTGATAGGCATTTGTGAAATTGTACTCTTGGCATCCTGATGAGGTAAGATAGCTAATTTATCCCAATTTAGAGAATGGAAATTCAAGCACTAACTTTAATGCCCATTCAAATTATGGAAATCCCTTATTATATTTATTGCATTTAAAAATTATTTGGAGTGAGAAAAGTCCTCAGGAGGAATTATTGGAGGTTTCTCTGTGTTGTACTACAGTTCTCACACATGTTGACCATTGCTAGTGGAATTTCTTCTCCTATATGATCACTGCATCAAGGAAGAAATTCAGCACTTAAATAGACATGGCTTAAAAAGCCAGACTTTCAGAAAAAGGGAAATTCATTCTTCTCATCACAGCTGGCAACATTTCACCTTTGACTACATACATTTTTAAAAGGTTTGTTATATTTCTATGGTTTCCAAAGTAGGATTTTGAGATGGAAAGGGAACAGTGATTCTTTAATGAGACACTGATGATAACCTACCCCTTAAGTTGTAGAAAAGATCATAAAAAGGAAGATTGTGATCAAAGGAGAAAACGAAGACTTATGAAAAGATACTGAATTTACATTGAGTTAATTGGTTCCAGAACTTCTTGGCCGGAACATTAATCTAATTTTTTGTCTGCTCTTGGGAGTTTTTTGTGTTTTCCTTTTACAGGAACACACCTTTGTATCTGATTCTGCTAATCTGGACAAGATATTAGATATGGGGCAGTGGGGACTTCTTCATCATCCTAAGTTTCTCCCACATAGCCCACTTGGGACTATAATCATTGCAAGTGCAGAATCTTTTGTGCTATGGAAGAGCCTTCATTTTCATTTTAGCTGTGTTTTGGAGGAACATGACAGTGGCTTTATTACAAGAAAATCCTAACTCCACTTTTAACTTAGTCCAGATCCCTTAGGCTTTGCTGGATTCATATAATTTGAATGAGGCAAGAAAAACTCCTGAATTGCATTAAATCACGTCCATTATCCAAAAATATTAAGGAGCTACCTGGTATGGCTGCAGTAAGCTTTAGGAATAGGTCTGTGAAGACAAGCTAATTTACATGTTTTGTGTCCTGGCTCTTAGCCAAAGGAGTTGGTTTTGTTGTCTTTCTTTTTCTCCATGTATTCTCTACATTTACAGATTGGCTTGGATTATACAGCTGCCTTGAATTATTCTAGTGACACACAGTATCTTTTCTGTCATATTCTGGGTTTTTGATATGTTTTCTTTGTGCAGCTTTCACTGTTGCAGAGAAAGTAAACAGCAGATAGGTGGCAAATGCATAAGAACAAAAAGCAAGTCTTAAAAGCCTAATATTGAACTCTAGATTTTGGAATTGCAGGGCTTGTTCTGTAATAATTAGGGGTTTTATGAAACTGGTAACATAAAAGATTCAGGAGGGAGCCTTTCTGTATTCCAACTAATCCCATCCTTTGTGGTCCCTTTGCGTACCTGCTATTTTCTATGGATTTTCATTCTTTTTGCTTATTAATTCATTTCCTAAATTCTAACAGTATGCTTAAGGTTTTGCTTAATTGTTTTGCCTAGGAACGCTAGGACTAAGAGATGCGTGTGAATCAAAAATTATATATAAATTCAAAATTAATATTTCAAGATAGTAGTTTGATTTCTTGTAGTTTTGTAGCCTACACAAGGCTACTAGAAATGCTAATGCTGTTGCCCAACCCATGGCACAGCCCAGAGCTAAGGGTCTGTGGGGATGACTTGATGTCATCCATCATAGCTCATTTTCCCTTTCTGGCTAAATATTCTCTGCTAAATACTTGTGCCAAGGATGCATCACAGAGTCCTTTCTCATTAGATGATTTGCTGAAGAGTTTCAGATATTCAGTCAAAAAATTGAAATGTTGAAGTGACAGTCTAAGCCTTTGGCATCCTCTGTTTTTTATTAATTCTGTCAATACCTAAAAGCTATGAATGAATGACTGGAAAATGGGGCAGTTTGTTCTCTGAGACAATTTATTCACAGAAAAATTTTCAGCCACATTTCTTAAGAATCTGTGAAGAGCAAAATAAAAATGAGGCTGGCCATGTAAGCTGAAGCACTCTGATCCAGAGATGCCTGAAGTCAGAAGACTTTCATCGATTTCTTGGGTCTTTGATTTAGTACCTGAGTGAAAGACTTTTAGATATTTGCAAAATTCTTTTTCAATGTGATATCTGTACTAGCTAAAGAATAGAAAAGATGCTATTTTTTGGATGTCAGAAGTTACTTTATCTTTTGTTCCTCTACATTTAAGGAAGGATGTATTGTTAGGAAAGGATGTGTTGTTTTTTAAAGTATTCAAATTAAGAAATGTGTCTGTGATTGATTTTGAAGCAGGGGAGTATAAATTAGAAGAGCCAGCCTGATGCCTTGAGACATTTCAAATCACTGAGTCTACCTCAGAAAAGACAAATCTCTCCTAGTCAAACAGGTATTTTTCCATAGGTATTTTACATGAAAAAATTGTGCTCTACTAGACAAAAATAAAAGATCTCTTTAAGGAATAAAGGGTCATTCCTGATGCTCAAAGAATTCTTTCATCAAAGAAAGAATAGTAGAAACCAAACCCATGAAACAACATTGCATGTTTCCTTATGACTGAATAGAAGCAAACCATTTTCTAATCTGTCAGAAACAGGTTCATGGAGCCCACAGGAAATTTCAGGGTTTCAATGCTTGTAATACATACTCCTAAAAGTGCCTTTTGTGTTGTGATTGAAACAATATTTAAAAAGCCGCCTAAAATCTAACACACTGATTCTGGTGTTCTGAGCTATGAATTAAGAAGACTTCTGTCCCATTCTCTTAAGGAAAGGCATATTAGCAGGAATTAAAAATTTGTGTAAAGCATATTTTACCAAGAAGATCTAGCACCTGAATTTGTAGGTCAGTTTAAAAGCAGAGACAGCAAGCAGAGCTGTTTGTCTATCTCAGAAATGCTTCAGCTAGCATATGTAGACTTTTCACATACTATTTCCTTACTAAACTGAGCTTCCTGTCCCCAAAAGCATGTTTGCTTGTGTTTTTTTTTCATTATTTTGATAATACAATTTTTGCCTGCAATCTTCCTTTTGCAAAGAGTTGGAAAAATTCTGGCCTCATTTTAAGAAAAATAACATAAATGTCAGTCAAAGACAAAACCTGGAATGTTTCCAGCTAGAAAGTGTTAAACAAGTAGAAAAATAGCAGGAGGGGAGCTTGGTGGAAGTTATGTTAAAACGTTAAAAGTATTATCACTTTTTAAAAAGGGATATAAATCATTTCCAAAGTTGAATGCTACTCAAATTGAAAAATGACCAGATTATTTGAACACTAGCTTTTCTAATTCAAATTATATGTGTCTATGAGTTATGTCAGTTTATTTTGCCCTGAACTGATACCTGCTATACAAAACTTCAACCTATGTTGTTCAAATTGTCACTGTCAAACAAATGAAAAAAGAGTGCTTTGTAACACAAATTGTGGAGTGACCTGAATAATTACTGATTGAACCTCCATCCGTTATACCTATCTGGTAATGCAACAATTTATTCCATGATTATGTATTTCAGCTGCTGTTAGGTTGGAGGTCTGTTTATATTACAGGTAATAAGGCTTGTTTTTAATATTTTATCAAAGTAGACAACCATCTTTGGTAAAATTTGCAGATAACTAAAGTAGCAGTTGTCTACTGTAAGAAACAGCCTGGACTGATTGATAAATTGGGATTAAAAGAATCAGTCTTATAGAAAAAGAGGATTTTCTGGATGAAAGATATATATAGAAATTGCTTGGATGACAGAGGTGCTTTAAAATCTCCAACATTTTTCTTCACTCTACTTGCAGAAGTTTGCTTTCCCGTTTCAAAAGTATCAACTTCTTGTGAAACACAGAAACTGGATGTCTTGCCTAAATCCCTGGAGTCCATCACCTGCAGATGGAAAGGGCTGTCCTTCACTTCTCTTTTAGACTATGCCTGGCATCTCACTGCTGTCTGACTGGAAACCTGGGTCATGTCCTTCCCCTCTTCTCCCTGTTCTTATTTTTGTTAACCATATGGCCTTTGAGTAATGACAACTGCAATGATTTTCCCTTCTTGAGAAAATCATAGTTTGCTGTGACACAAAAGCTCTTTCTGCTAAACAAAACCTCTTTGGGCCTCTGTTCCCTGTGTTTCGTTGCGCTAACAGCAAATAATTGTTTTTTCTGCAGCCTGTGACTTTTGCTTTTTATTCTTTCATTGTTCGCCACTCCCAAGCAGTCTAGTTCCATCTTCTCTGTAACCCTCCCCTCCATCAGTTCTAGGCAGGTGTAAGATTCCTCTTAAATTCCCTCTCTTTTGGCTGAACAAATCTTGCTCTCTGCTGGCTACACGGTTGATAATACAGCCTGGGCTACCAGAATATAGACCCTGTCAACAGGCTTGCTGGAGCCAAGCTGCCATCTCCTCATCCATCAATGCAGTCCTTACAGCAGAAAGCAATCAGCAGATCATGAATTATTTGGCTGGAAAATCTCTGCCAGCTGTCCTTCAGCATGTGCCTGTTCTTTCTGCCTTTGGAGAAGCCTCCCAGAGGGGTTGGCTCTGTAATCTCTGAATGTGCTGAGGTTAGGTTCCAATCCTGGTGTCACTAGGTCCTCTTGTGGTTTTTGAAGACAAGTGTGATGTTTCCTGTTTCCAGTCATTACGACTTTTTCAAACATCAGCTTCTTTGTAGTGATATCCACCAGCCCTCTCTCAGCCCTAATGGATATATCCTGTGCAGACCCATGGATTCATTTTCTTGTTTAAACATCCCCTCATCAATATCCCTGTGTTGTGGGTAGTACTTCGTTCTGCCAGACTTTGACACTAGCTAGAAAGGAGCTAGAAAACCCAGGAGCAGACCTTGCCAGTAAGAATTCAGGCCAAGAGAATATTTTCTCCAGCTGTTTGCTGTGTTTTTTGTCTCTAGGTCACCTGCATATTGAGCAGCAAATCTGTATTTTCTGCAGCCTTCTCTTGACTACAGATATACATGGTGAACCCTTCTTTCAGTTCCTTCAGATTTTTAAATTTCTTATATGCACATAAATTCACCTGGGTGCCATCCCATTGCCCACCTGCTTCCTGCTGATAGCTGACAGTGTATTGCCTGTGCACTTTCTCCAAAAAAATAATCATTGTGTTTTGATCTAGAAGTCTGTGGTCTTCACAAACAATTATCATGGTGTCAAGGTTGAAGATGCCATCTTCAGGACTATCAGGCAGGTTATTTTATATGAGAGGTTGCTATTTAATCTAGGCCATGATTTTACCTTCCATAACTGTGTTTCTGGCTTCTGGTTTACTTTATTTTATCTACAACTCCTTTTTGACCTATCTCAATCATGAGTAATCTATTATGACCAAAGACAGTCCAGCCTATGGGGAAAAGGTCATTTATTTTGTAAGACCAAATAACACAGATGGAGGAAAGACAAGAGGGTTTTTTTTATCTCCAAAGACTTTCATTAGTTCTCTGAGCCCAAAGTTTGTTCTCTCCCCTGACTCTATCTCTTGGTCTAATAAAAGATATTTTCTCTACAAGCCTAGCCTATTCATAGCATTACACCAGCAGAGCTACAATGACACTTATGTATGAGCAGGGAGACAGAAGTCTACACAATTCAAAATAATGTGCATACATTAAGGTTATCTGTTTGGTATAGTCAGCAGAGTGATCACTAGCACAGAAATAGACTGGGCTGATTAGGGATTTTTTTTTTCAGAAGAGATATAGCCCTAATAGTTATCTGGAGATGAGAATAAAAGATGCCAGTGCATTAAAGGTAAGAATAGACCTGTTGGAATGGCTTAAAACTTGTTTTCATCAGGGAAATAGCATATAGGAAGTAACTGCAAAGAAATATTGAGGAAATTCTCTTAGCTACTGAAATAGGATAATTATGTATCCCGTTAGCTGGAGAAGAAGGACATTAGTGAATATATTATGGTTTCATACAATGTTAATAGAACTCTGTTTTCAAATCTATCTTTCAAAAAAGCCACAAAACAACTAGAAAAGCTGGTTTGGATTTGTTTTAGTTCTAGGGGCTTGGACTTGCCACTGCTTGCTTGCCTAATGACTTTGTTTTGATTGTTTAAGGATTTAAAATTTACTAAAAACTAAGAATCACAATTCTGAGGTCAGGACTGTCATGTGCTGTGTAATGCTTACTGTTAATGCTTACTTTAGAAAATATGTGGTCTGTATTTTCACATTTCTAAACCTGGTAAGAGTTTAACTGATAAATGCAGATGTTCGTGCCAGAAACCTAGTAGTCCAGTCATGACACAAAGATTTTCTGTGAGAGTAATGTGTTTAGCCAAATAAACTAGCACAGCTTTCTGATTATTAAGTACTCCGGAGAACCTGACTGTAATCTCCATAACAGGAGCTATTAGAGAATATTATTCCATGAATAAATTTGGATATGAAAAACAGATGAATTATTCACTTAGTTTTAGTGCATCTTGCATAGAAGCATTTTACCTTTCCTATAACACTAAAAATTCTCATTTTAATGAGTGTTTTAATGCAATGAAAAGTGATCTGAGTATAAATCCCAGGTGTTGTACTAAAAATGGAGACATATTCTGGACCTATTCTAGGAAGAAATACACTTGTGTTTGCAGGTGTAGTGATAGGGCCGTATCCTCACCTAGACTCATGAGGCTCATTTTCTCTGAAATACTCTGACTTACACCAACCAAGACTTTAGGTTTGAATGCCTCATATTCAGATTCCCCCTTACAAAACAAAATTGCATATGAGGAGTGCAATGAAGCATAGGTTGGATGAATAATACATGGCTGGGTCAACACAGGTAATGAAAGTGTTGAAAGCAAAATGTTTAAATCATCACTAATGCTGATGGGCTAATAGTTCCACTTTAGACAATGGATAGATGGCACACCAGGTAACAGGGTCTTTTGACTTTTTTTTTTCTTTTCAGCCTCATGGAGTGGACTTACAGCATATTACCTAAGGTTGCATAGGTGCAGGCTAGTCTGCCAGTGAAATTTAAAGACCATATTATTTAAAAAAAAGAGAGAGAAAGAAAGATAAAGATAATAAGAAGGGAAAGTTTGTATAAATTCTGAAACTACAGTAACAGAACTTTCTAAGTTTATTTAGATGAGTGAAATTCTTTGTCATAAATATAATGGGGGTGAACACTCTAGACAAGAGAAGAACAGAGAAGAGTCAGCTTTCAAGCAAGCAGTCTCAGCCCTAAAGATATGTACACCTTCTCTAGTGTGGCTGTTAACCTCAGGGCATACTGATTGAAATGTAATATCCCTAGTGAAAAGTCACCAGTGTGCACTGGGAATTAAAGTAGTGATTCCTAGAGGCTGTCAAGAAATAGGACTCCAGCATTCTGTTTCCAGCCTGTGTATGACATTGGGAGGGATATTATTATTATTATTATGTCATCTTTTCAATTGAAGAAATTTCACTCTTCTCTTGGAAAGGAGCTTAATAGGCCTGCTTTCATCAACAGAGCATAAAGGCTGTGATTCTGGCATTTTCAAAGGTAGATCATACAGAGAGAGAGAGAATTCTTGGACATTTCCACACCTTCAGTAATTGGTTATACAGGAGAAACAGCCTGGGAGCTGTCAGTCAGACAGCATAAACAAGCTCTAGCTGAAACTTAGGGAAAATGAGGACAGAATACTTGATTTCAGCTTTATCTCTAATTATAATCATGATTATAGTAAAAATCTCCTTTACAGAAGTTACTAATGCATATAGTAATGTAGTTCCTACCTCAGGTAGTTTACAGTCCCATCAAGTGGGTGCTGTTGAAAATGGGAAAGAACAAGCAATCAGGGCAAGTATAGTAGCAGTGATGTGCTCAAGAAGGTAATATGAACCCAATTGCTGATTTGTTAATATAATGTTAAGGTAGACATTTCTTCCTTGTTAAAACTAGCAGGTATTTTCAAATGGAAAAATTATTTTTATATTGATATTATTCCTTAAAATTAAATTGTAGGAGCTCTGTAGTGATGAGCATGGTGTAACTAATTATAGATGGTTAAATAGCCTGTGACCTAATATATGCCTCAATCTCTTTTTAGAAGGAGCTTTGCAATCTTAAACTAACTAGAAAGAAATCTCAGTGGTTTAAAGTTCTTAGTGTCTTTACCCATTTTTTGTGCTGTTTATGCTGAACAGAATCTATTGTGGAAATATAATGTGTTGGCAAATATAATTCCCATCCTTTGCAAGATAGATTTATAATGTGGTTCTCTAGCTTTAATTGCTAAGATATATTGCTAATTTATTTTTGTGGAAAATCCCTATTCTCGTTAAAGCAGTGATTTTCCCTTGTAATTAAAAAATATTTTAATGATTCAGCTATTCTAGATAGGGCTTACTAGAAGTGTCAATCTTTTAAAATAATGGTTTATAATTTTCTACCAGGAGCCTTTATTTAAGCCTTTAGGTATTCTACTACATATAGTTTTCCATTTAAATGGTTATGATACATAGATTGTTCTGACAGGTTTATTTACCATAATAGGAGAAAATACCTGCACTGTACTGAGCAATCAATTTTCAAAAATCTCTCACACTGTCAGATATGTAAAAATGTTTTGTCTTGGTAGGCAAAATTCAGTTTTTTCCTTTTCAAAATTCTTTAACCCTCCAGTTTTGTCAAGCTGATGGTAAACCAGAAGAATTTTTTTGTTAGCTTTTGTTAACACTTCTCAAAGACTTCCTCCTAGCTTCATGTCCAATTGTCAAGAGTAGATTTTTATGCATCAGAGTCATAAATTACCTCTGTAATTCTATTGTATTGTGGATTTTTACATATTCTATAGTAAAAAGTAGGCATATAGAAATGTATCACTTTTTTACAAAATGTCATGCTACTCATCTGAGCCCTTCTTTAGTAGGCAACCTTTTTTCCCCACCCATACCTCAGTGGGATTTTTTAATGCTCACTCATGCCTCTGTTCCTCTGACACAGAAGCAGCTGCTCCTGTCAGCATCTCCCTTGAACCTAGTTCCTAGTAGACCTTCTAGGGCTGAGATTCTCTTCTGTGGAGCACTGATTAGTAGTAAATACAATGAGCACCAGACTTCTCTTAAGCCATGTATTTCATGTACTGCACACAAGTGTAACACAGACATGTCATACAGTTATGTACAGTCTAATTCTCAGACTCCACCAACAAAAACCACTGTGCAATCAGAATTACAATTTTCCTGTCAGTCAGATGATGGTGCCTCTGAGCTGTAGCATCATCAGAAGGCCATAGGAGTATAGGTCTATCCTACAAACAGCCTTTCTGCTACAGATTGATGTAACACAGATCTTGTGGTATTTAAAAAGGAATGAAGCTGAATGTGTTCTCTGCTGAGGTTGAATTTATGGCATTGGTAGCCAGAGACAAAGTTGCTTTTGATCATTATCAGCATAACATTTGGTGATCAGTGTAGCAGTTCTGTCAGGGTCTGTAGCACAGAAATAATTTCAGTAACAGATTTCTGATGCTAAAAAGGTCAGTGCTAAGGCTAGATCATCTGGAAGCAAAAATCTTAGAAAGGATTATCTGGACCCAATGGAAGAAGTAAGGACCTCTGGTATAAAACAGACCATGACCCACTTCCTCAAAGATTTCCCAGAGCTCAGTGATGCTGGCCCCTGTGCTTACCTTTAGGACTCAAGGTGAACACATCTGCTCCCATTGTAGTGGGAAGAAGCTTCCTTTACTAATGCAAGTTTTTTGTCACAACCACCTATCCCCTCAAGTTCATTCTTGACCTTTCTGTTCTCTTTTTCTCCAAGCCTCATGGTCAAAAAGCAGCCTTCAGAAGTAGCTGTTACTTCTAGGCTGCTTCTTTGTACTGGTATTCTGGTCACTGCTCTGCTAAGATTTTTTATTTCATCACTGCCATCTCTGATTCCTAAGAAAGCTGCTCTGTGCTAAGAGAAAAAAAAAACACCCCACAACCTTATTTGCTTTGCTACCAAAGTTACAAAAATATAGGATACAGTAAATCACTTGTAATATCTGCTCCACAATGCAGTGAAAACTGGTGACACTCTAGCCATATACCCTGGTAGCTTGGGTTATAGGAGAATAATGTTTTATAACGTATCAGTGACAAAATGTTGCTTTAATTTACTAGCCAGCATCAAGCTAGTAAGTTTGTGATATATCCAACTTAGCAAGCCTCTTTTTTTCCTGCCAACGCTGAAAAGAAATCCTTAACTTAGGAAGAGAGTATTGATTTATCTGTAAGCAAAGATTGTTTCAATCTCTGCATTTCCCATTGAAGCATCACAGGACTCTGGACAGTCAACAGAAAGCAGTTTATCACCTAGTGCTATGCTTACTGCATTGTTATATTAGCTTCTCTGTAGTGAGAAAGTTGAAGGCAATAGTTGAGTAACAACTTGGTTTGGTTTGCCTCGTTTTACCAAAGGTCTCCATTATTTAGGCACTCTTAGGAGTGTCTTAACATATGCAAATATAAAATGGAAATTAGTTGAATGAGCCTTTTATATAAATTTCTCATGGCTTCATCAGCTTTTTTTTTTTTTTTTTTTTCTTTCTGGTGGTGTGGCTACTTTATGAGCAGGCGTTTCATAGTCCTTGTGTCTGGGAAGCACGTTGCACTGGCATGTATGAATAGGAGATGCTCTTGTCAGATCTCTCAGTCTTCATACTGCATTTAAGAAGGAGCTTGCTAATACTTCTCTGCTGAATAAAAGAGAATGTAAGCCAACCACTTTGATGTGGTGCAAGTTTGGACAGCTTCTAGAGAGGTACAGATACGCTTTAAGATAGCTATATTGTCTGTACTGAACAGGGGTTCATGTTCTTGCACTACCTCCACACTAATTCCTTTGCCTCTCATCTTGGTGATGAGAGGATGAACATCTCTGGGGAGACAGGGGCCCACAGTCTTTAGGATAAAAATAGTGTCTTCTCACATGTTCCTTTCTCTGACATTATATCTGGGATTTGAAAGGAGTGTTTGCATGCCAGCGCATCAGTGCCTTGAGGAAGGCAGGAATGAGTTTTCTATGTCTGCTTCTTATTCTGCTTTTTGTGCTGACATTAAGAATTGTGTAGCAATGCCAACCATGCTAAATGTAAGTATATATTTTACAATATGAGCATCCTCTTTCAAAAGTTTTCAGACCATGTATTTCCATGGTATGTGCATCTTAAGAACATTTCACACCCTTAATTGAAGTCCTGTGAATACACCTCTTGGTTTTCTTGTGTTAGAAAAACCACATCAGCAACACTGCTTGAGGAGCATTGGGTAGCTAACTAAATAAATACATCTACTTTTGAGTAAATGATGGTAGAGTATTACTTCATTTAAAATCCTTTCTCATGCCTGAAAAAAAAAATACTTCATAACATTGAGCTTCATATTAAAAAAATAAAACCAGATGCACCTGTTGATGTATTTCTCTGCAATCAGTGATGTGATAATTCTGCTTACGCTTCAAAAACAGGGCTAAAGAGGTGCCACTGGGATTAGTCCAAGTAGTCTCTAGCCTCATTGGGCCCCACTTGTAGGTGAACACAACATTCCTTCTCAGCTGCTTTTAAAATAAGCATGGATTTCTATAGCACAAGAACAGTGGCTATAGAAATACTTCTAGTATTCTGTTATTTCTATAGAAATTCTTCTCCTACTACAGGTGCTATAGAAACACTACTTCTCTACTACTGCAGTTCTTGGGCTGGAGCGAGAAGCAGCCTTTGGATTTCTTCCTAACTTGGAGAGTGAAGAAGCTAATACAAAATTCTCTGTGTGGATTTACTTCCAGAACTGACTCCCAGACTAGTTTTGTTGTTATATTCACAGGGGGATTTTCATTGCAGAAAAAATCCCAAGGTACTCAGCTGCAGAAGCACAGGCCAGCCCAGGCTTTCCATGAAGGATCCACTTACGTGGTTTATTGGGATTGACTTTGCTCAGAATCCTGCTCTGTAAAACCACTTCTCTCCAAGTGAAACTGTGCTGGTTTCCTTCTATGCTATTACAGTTTTGATTGACTTGCTGTGTCTTTTCTCTGAGCTATGTAAGGATTTCAGGGGACAGGAGTGAAAAAAAAAAAAAAAAAAAAAAAGGGGGGGGTGAAAGTAAGAGAAGCAGAGTCATACAGTAATGTATTTGTTAAGTCCCATCTCCCTCATAACACAAGGGGCGAGGGAGGAGTTGAGGGGAAGTTTTCTGAGGGAGAGGACTGCTTGAGATGACAAGAGATCCAAGAGCTAAATAAAAAGAGACCCAAAGTAATTTGAAAGATGAGTCAAAGCTGGATGAAGTGAAAAGTGAGGTCCCTCTAGCAACCCGAGCCCTAAACAAAAAAAAAAAACAAAACACCAACAAACAAAAAACCCCAAACAAATAACAAAAAAACAGCAAAAAACAAGACAGGAAAAAGGCACAGCAGAGAAGATCAAGGGCAAGAAAGAGAGGAAAGAAAGTGTGCTGAAAGTACAGAGAAATGACAAGAGGCAATACATATAGGAAAGAACAAGATAACCACAGGTTAGGGAACAGCTGAGACCACTGCATTCACAGAGTAGATTAGAGAAGGAAAGAAAGGTGTTTTCCAAAGATAAAAGAGAAAACACACAGAAAGGGGAAATGATAGATTAATACCACTAAATTTCAGATGAAAGAGAAAGTAGTAACAGAGAAAGCTAGAGATGAAGGGGAAAAAAAGTGAGAGACCATTAGAATGACACCACTGACTTGGGGAGATTACCTAAAAGATGTGGTGCTTTACTATACTTGCCAAAAATCATACCATTAGAGTTCCTCTGGAAGCTTGGCCTGAGCACTAAGCAGGAGCTTCATGAGTAGACCCACACTGTGTAAGAACAGCTGTGGTTTTTTCCCCCGTACATTAAACATTTGTCAGTGGTCTGAAACATCCAATTATGACTTCTGGCACCAATCTGGGTGCATGAGTCCTTGAGAAAATACTTGATTCAAGAGCTGGTAGGCAAACAAACAGCAGGTTACCAGCAAGTAAGTTTCCATCAACTTCCTTATTTCAGTTCAATGAGGAAAAGAAATTTGGGCAGTCCTCCAAGCAAAACATTTTATTAACTGTGTGCAGAATTGTTTTGCCATGTGCTTTGGCTCCGAGTAAATAAAATCTTACTTAGGTCACTTGCACTTTTGTCTGTGATTGGTTAATAAAATAAATAGACCCCTTTGACTGCAGCTATTATAATCTTTAAATCACTGTGTATAAAACTAAACTTAGATATCCACATTCTCCTAACATAGCTTGAAAATAACAGAGTAAGTCCATGGGCAGGTCATTCCTTCTAGTCCAAAGACAAATTAAAGCAATAAAACATACTGTGCAAAATAATTAACTAAATGCACAAAACTATATAGGTTTAATCAGAGAATACAGGAGATCAAGTGTTGCTATACATTATCCAATTTGTTAAACACAGTATTTTCTATTGATTTTAACAACTTATTTGCTGACTATTACCTAAGCACCAGTAAAGGTAGAAGGCTTTCCTGCTAACCAATCATATTGGGAAAATGCTATAAAGAACAAACCCAATCCTTGTTTTTCTGATCAAGCCCAGGAGTACAGTGTCTCTCACTCAACCCTTGGCCATCAGAGCTTTTTCAGTTTTGGTTGACCAGCTGTTGGTTACTGGTTAGGGAGCTGAACTGAAAGGGCTCTTTAACCAGGTCACAGAATCTCACTAAATTTTTCGTAACTGGTAGTATCAGAATGACAACCAAAGCATTTATTTTCTGGCTTTTGTTCTGTAATACACAGTATTTCATCTATAAGATCTAGTGTCTGGTTTGCCATTCACTGTTGGACATACTAAAAAATAGCTGGCAAGAGGCATCAAGAATACCCTGTGCAAAATTATGTTGTTCTGCTTGGATTTTTGCCTAAACTCGTGTCCTAGCAAATACGTAAATGCAAAATCCACACATCACAGATGTTTCTCTTCATTATTTTTCATTGTGTATCCCATCTTGAGCCTTTCCAGCACACCTAGGAGTTAGAATCCCCTAGGTGAGTACTTTATTCAGTTCTTATGTCTTTTCCAGTCATGTTAACTTATTATGCTGTGGAATTAAAAAGGGCATTATTAACGCACATTTCTTCTGTTGAAGTCATATCTTGGAAAAAAAAGTCAGTACTTAAAGCAGGTTGAACCAGAGCAAAAAATGAGTAGGAAGTTTCTAAAGAACATCCTGGTACTGCAGGTGAGGATGCTGGCATTTCTGCAGGTCACCAGCTCTCTTATCAGCTGCTAATAGAGCAGTTCTTTAACAGTGCTCTCCAATGGGTATTTCCACTGGGAATGTTTTGTCAGGCTGGCTGTAGTAAAATGAGATTTTTTTTTTTCTTTTCTCCTTCTTAAATGCCAGGAAAATAAAGGAAAGAGGAGTGATAGTAATCCTGCTGTCTAGATCAATTCCACTTGCAGATGTAATGCTGTTTTATCTTGCAGATTTACCCTGCAGCTTCTCTATAGTGTTTTCTGCTCTTGACTGTTTTGTAGCGTTCCTGTGATGCAGTCTGAGCTCAGAGGTGGTTGCATTGCAGTGCTGAATGAACTGATATTAATCGAAAGAATAGAAAGCTCCACACCCTCCTGTAGTCACAAGCACTTAAGTAATGTATTTGTATCAATATTCTGGTTTTACTCATTTCCAGTGATTATCCTGAACTGTGGTCTCACCAGGCCAATGTGTTTTTCTCAGTTAATTGTTACAGTTTTAATATGCATTTTATTCTGCCAGGAAAATAAAATAAAATAAAAAAAAAAAAACAAAACATTTTATTCTGCCAGGAAAAAAAAAAAAAAAAAAAAAAAAAAAAAAAAAAAAAAAAGACAGACATGAAAGCTTTCAGATATTTACTAGAATTCACTGACTTCATAGGAAGGAGAAGATCTTTTCAGCTCTGTTGTAAAGGCATTATAGATTTTACTGTTCTGAGTTCCTTATAAATCAGTGATCAGTGTCTGGAAATTGCAGATACACATAAAATAGATTTTGAGATTTTGCCTAGTTTAATATCAATACACAAAGCACAGATCTTCCATAACGTGTAGTTCATGTAGGCAAACATTTCTAAAGAAGCACTTCTGCAAAGGGAATTAAATTTTTGGCTCTGCCAGCAAAACATGAAAGCAAAACCCATTCTAATAATGGTGAGGCTATAACAAGCTGGGAGGTTGGGTGATCAGAAATAGATTGTAAATTAGATATCAAAGGAAACAGAACATTGACAACTTTTCTATCTTCATCATTTTATATTTGAATGTACCAGAATGAATACTGTCATTAGAATAAATAAAAGAAACTGCACGTAAAGTAACAAAGCACTATAAATTTAAAAATTCTTATGCTAAACAGGGAGTTCCTATCACCCATATTGTTGTACACGAATCAACCAGAATTATTGTGTGAGTTTCTATTATTGTCTGATCTATTCTCTCATTTCAGCTATTAGGGACAGAACAAAAGAAAAAGGAATTAAATGCAGAGGCAACAAATATTTTGCAGAAGTGGTTAAGCAAAAGATAAGAGCAAGAAATAGTTTCATCCTACCCCCACCTTGCTGCTTCAGCAGTAGTTACATTTGCTCCTTGCTGCAATGACAAGCTCAAATTGTCATCAATAAATGCTGATTAGTTTTTGCCTAATAACAGTAAGCAGCTCCCACTCAAAATCAATTTCAACTTCATTGGCAAGGTACTGCACATTTGTCTTTGCCATGACTGTGCTGCATAAAGGAAGAATTGAGCTGATAATTAAATGAACAATAATTGAAAATAAAATGTGCCTATTTAAAGTGCTGCACAAGATTACCAAGAATCAGTTATGTTGGAGGTTTTCTCCTGAAAAGGTAGAATGAGTTGAGCTAAAATGTTAATTATATAAAAATGTACACATTAATATACATAATTAAAAATGGGCTTTGACCTCAAAAGAATACAAAGGCTCTTTAGTAACTTCCTAGGGTTTTAAATCTGGCAAAAGCAGTACAGTTCCTGTGGTAATTATACTTCCAACGCATTTGGCTATGCTAGTTAGATCTAAGTTCTAATTAGTTTCTTTATGTGACTAAAAATTACAATAGCCAGATTAATTTAATGCTCTTTTGTTCCGACCTTAGTGCTGTTCTCAATGCTTTTTTTACAGAAAATGCAGACTATCAAACTTTTGTTTTATAGGTTGGCAGTGGTTTAGCACATGTAGTGCAGTGCACACACTTGAAATACATTCACTATATTTCACTGTATTATTATAGATAACACAATTCAGGATTTAGGTTATTCAGCTCAGAGCACCAGAGGACTTTGCTAGAGGAGTGATGAGGACCTGGAATGTTTCAGCAGCCCATCCATGCAGCTGTGAAGATCTAGACATGCTGTGGGGGTGTAGGAGAAGCAGTAGATCCTTGGTTTAGTTATTACTAGAAATTAAAAGTATACTCAGCATTACCCTTACTCATTCCCTGAAAAAAAGTATAACCTTAACTTCAAAATGGGAAGAATTAGGACATCTCTGGGCACTTCTGAAAATGGCAGAGAAATTACTACGTTGTTAAGGACATCTTCTTTTGGGAAACATAGAATCATACAATCATTTAGGTTAGAAAAGGCCTTTAAAATCGTTGTGTCAAGCCTAACCTCTATATCACAGCAGAAAGATTTGGGGTTTTTACTTTTTGAGGAACCCATTTCTTAAGGAACAATTTTCAAAGAATTGATATATATATATATTGAAATAAAATAATTTTCCCACAAAGGACTGAAAAGACTGCTTTCTGTAAATTTGTTTTAAGTCCTGTTCATCAAAAGTACTCCTTTCATAAACCCCTTTAGCTGGTACAGGCATTTGCCATTTTTGTGATTGTGTATTAAAATACAAAAGTGGTTTGGATATTTTGTAGTTGACATTTCTGCAGATTATAATGTTCAGTTCTCTGAGAGACAAGTCTAAGTAGCAGTCATCTGGTCCAGTAGTAACCTACTGATGTGTTTTTGGCAGAGCAAGACCTCTTTTGTATGAAGATCACCTAGGGTTAGAGTCTTAAATTATGTACCTAAGTCAGAAGATGAGCATCTCTCTGTAGGCTTCATGCACAGTCCGTGGAGCAGGCAATGCAGAGCAAGAAATGCTACCTGCAGGTGCCAACTTCTTTAATTGTGTAATAACTTTACATGGGCAATTAGTTTGCATGCAGTAATTGAGTCTCTCCTTCAAAGTCCTCTTCAGAAATTTGCCATCCTGTTTGGGTTTTAGATTTATCACAGGCCAGGTGAATGTGGTAATGATTGCAAAAAGAAAACCAGTAAAGTTTGTATGTGGTTCTAAGAGATGAGTTGTCAGCTGGTCTGTTTGAATATGAACATCCACTGTCATAACAGAATACTCATGGTTGGACAAGACCTCCACGATCACAGCATCCACTCATCAACGTCCCCCCTAGTAAAATAAAATATATTCATCAATATCTATAAGAATGTAAGCAAGTTATATTTTCAGAGAAACTAATTTGCAGGTCAGTGTCTACTAAATTCATATTGAAAAGCAGTTAGTCCTGGAGACATCCCTGAGAAAAACATTCTGTCCAAAGAAGCACAAGAAATACAATAGCACCAGTGCAAAATGTCTCATAAATGAATTCCTTTGTCTATATTATGTATTGCAGACCTTTCTCAGTGCTGTGATCTACCTCTCCAGTGGTCTTTTTTTCAGACATCTTGAAATGTGATTTTTAACTAGGCTAAAAATCACTGCTGTTTCATTATCAATGAATAGTATAAGCTTTAATTAAAATCAGTGTAATTCCTTTCACCAGAGTCCTGCTAGGAAAGATGGGCTGGAGCAGGCAGCGTGCTTAAATTATGGTAGCTATTTTTTTTCCAATTAGTGTATCACTGAAAGTAAGGTAGAAGTATTGTTACAGCCATACTGCTTTTTAAATGCTTTTCAGTATTATGGAAGTCCTCCCTTAGCTCTTCTAAAGCAATACATACACAGCCCCTCCCTGGATGCTGTCATCCTTTGCACACTGGTATTTAAAAGTACAAGCTGATATCCCTAATTGTTTCATTTGCAATTTAAAGATGAATCTGTCTGCAAGACCTTCCCTGACTTTCCATCCAGTTCATTCCAGAAGGTGTTCTGTTAGTTTTGTTTGACTTCCTGCTTAAATCTGCAGCAGATAAATGACTGGAAAACTTTTATGGACAGCAATGAACTTATTTCTCATTCTCTTTCAGCTTGGCTGCTGGAATCCCATTACTGGTCTTAATGGATCACTAACAGACAGAAAGTTGGAAAATAACATGCGAGGGGTGGTTCTGCGTGTGGTGACTGTGCTGGTAAGCAGATCTTCATCCTTTTGCATCAGGGGGAATGTATTTTTTTTCCTCTCGCCTCATCCTTTTTATGAAGTACATTTTACCAAGAACTTAGTCATTGTTTGAGTGCCTGATTCCAGAGCAAAGGAGTAATTTCCATAAAATAAAATTATTTATCATTGCAGTTCATTTCTGAGAGTGAATCAAACACATAAAAAAGCTGTTCCTTCCACAGGCACACACTCAATTATATAACAGAACCACATGAACTGGTGAAGGGCAACCTCAAGTGCCCTGTTAGCTGAAACTCTAAATGACTCATAAGATGTACCTGCTCTCCAATTACCTTGCCAAACTGAGTGCAGTCTGACATATACTGCCACACTCAGAAAATATTCAAGATCAGCCTAGGGTGAGTAACATTAGTTCAGTAAAACATCCACAGTCCCCTCCTCTTCTTCAGCCAGCTTGTCCCCTGTGTGGACATCTTGCATTAAGCAGCTGCAGCAAAGCTGCTGGTTTTAAGGTGAACAGAAAATACCTGCTAGAAGAGGAAGCTGTCCTGTGATGTAATGCCAGTGCCATAATCTTTGAGCAGAAATTGTTCAAATGGGTAAAAAAAAAAAAACCTAACAAAATAAAACAAAGGCACAGAAAGAAAAAGATACAAATATGAGATGTATAGCTCTCTTTGGATTGGTGCCCAAACACAAAGTTGATCCAAGTCTGCAGAACTGTAAAGATTATATTGATCTACTTCCCATTTCCTACTCTCCACTCATGTTTTTCAATACCAATTTGGTGTTTGAGGGCCTGACCACTTGCTTATAAAGAACAAGGCAAGAGTAGCTTCCACAATTTGTATTGCTGACATTGCCTCATGAAGGAGAAAGTTCAGTCAAGGGTAGCAAGTGAAATCACTGGAGCATTTCAGTGCCACAGACAAGGCAGTTTTGTACCCCTCCAATTGTTTTATGAGTCTTTAGAAGGTGTTATCTGTCAGAATTTCAGGTGTGTTCCAGCTCTTACTTTACGTGAGAACTTCCTATGATAATATCTACAAAAAGAAAAAAAAAACCAAAACCCCAACCAAATAAGGATGGATGCAGAGAAAAAGACAAAGCAGTAAAGTTGGGTTCTTTTGCACTTTAATTTCATTTTCAACAAAATAGCATCATGGTGGAAGTGGCTGATCTTTGTGTTTTGCCTGGTACTCATGTTAATTGATTCAATATAATTTTCTGTTGACAAAAATGAACTGCGGATGTTGTCTAGCAAAATAAATTCAAATTAAAGTCTTAGATTATTTTTTTTCTTCTTCCCTCTCTCCCCACTCTATTCTGATTCATCCCCAGTTGTTTTAGTTAGCTTGCCAGAGAGCATTCTTCTTTCACGTCGTTACAGCGTGAATATTTAGCAACTTGCAAAATTACAAAGATGTAATTAGTTATGCTGATAGGGTTCTATATTCATAATAAAAACAGAAGGCAGTCATCTAAAGTTCAGTGCACAGTACTTGGCAGTTCAATCCCCTCACTGCAGTCCTCAGGTGCTGCCTCACCTGAGTGCACAAAAGCCCATTGTAAAGAACAGCCGGTGACAATGGTGACAACGGCTGTGCACTGTTAGTGCAGAACAGTCTGAATTGTGCTTTGTGAGAATCTGCTAACTTGTAATTTTGCTAACTAATTCATTTGATGTAGAATGTGCACGGAAGGCAAGATATGGGGAGAGGGACTTGATTCATATTGATCTCGTAACATAAAACTTCCTTTATTCTCTTAAAATTGTAGAACTTTGCATGGCTGGTCAGAGCAATATAGACAAAACCAACTGTGAACCACACTGCAAATCAAGGTTGATTTGATTTTACTCAGCAAAGGTGAGAGGCAAGGATTTTTCTAAACTGAGTGAACAAAGCGAGGAAGCAAATAATTATTTCAAATCATGAGCCAGAAATGGTATTTTTCAGTAGCATTTCCCTTGAGTGTTGGTTCTTTCCCCAGAAATGCCAGAAATCAGGAAGATGAAAAACCATTTCTCCCTCATCCACAAACTCAAATGGCTTAGAGAGAGGCAGGAGACTGAAACAGAAGATAAACTTACTAACCAAAAGCCTGTAGAGAAGATGGACAGTGCAGATGTCAGAACTGCAAAATGCTAATTATTTCTAATGTCTTCTCATCTTTTGATATCTGCAGTTGTTGCTGCTACCCTTGTGGGTGACAGAGCATTGTTTAGGGTGCTTACCCTCTAGCAACTTCTCTTACTATATAGAAATAAGGGTTACTCATGAGGATATACTGGCTTCTAATCCTGAGACTTAAAATATAGCTGTCATTAGCATATCATTACTTCAAACATATATCTTGCTATAGGATAAATTTATAGAGCTTTACTTGTTTCTGATTCCTGTCTTTATTCACATTGCTTGTTGCAATGATGCAATTATGTAATTTTTACTGGAATAGAATGAATAAATAGATAAAACATTTGAATTTGAGTGGAGACTTAGCTGGGATGCTGTGACTCTGTAAATGGAAGACAACTATAAAAATGTAGTAATACTTGGTATTTCTTGTTTTAAAATTAGACTTTTAGTCCCTCTATTTGCTGTTACTCAATTTAGAAAAACTTGTTCTTAGAAAAATGTGGTCAACAAAAACACTGACTATAAGTTTATTAAACCCTATTCATTTTGCAGCTATTATCTAGGGATACTGACTCTTAGGGCCATAATTTTGTCACATAGAATAAAAATAATTTATAGTTTAGATAAAACAAAAGAATTCTTTCTGTTATATCAATGCCATAGTAATGCGTAGAAGTGCAGTGTTCATCTGGTTTTCTTTCTGCTGGATAAGACAAGATTTAGGTTAGAGAGAAATTAAGATTTAACCTATATGTTGAAAATGTGCAATTATTGCCTTTGTGAGTGCAGGAGTGATCTGATGCATCAACTTTACTTTAGAATACTTTTCCATCCATCTCCAAGTTCAATTAAGTCACTACCTTTCTGCTAAAAGTAAAGAGTATATTATTTGCTATGATTATTAGTTATTGCTATTAATTCTGCAGGTCTTTGAGAGTATGGTCATGCTCAGGATAAACAAGAAGACTTATGCTAAATTAAATAATACCTTTGAATATGAATGGGTTTCTTAGTCATTGAGATTTGGGAAGTTGACATTAGTTTGTTAATTTGTTCTGTTAATGCTCTGAATCACTCAAATCTTTCTAGATAGGAACCATTCTCCTCTTTCTATTTCTTTTTGTTATGCCTTCAGGTTGAAAAGGACTGAATCTAAAAATTTCAATAGATTTGAGAGGATGGTAAATTGCAATGCCTGGGTTATACTGCATTATACTTATTATGAAATGAAACATTCTGCAGTGTGAAAATGATAAATGATTTTGACTAATTTTCCCAAAGCAATCCTTCAAAAAGCAACCGCCAAACAACTCCCATTATCTGCATCCATCTACTAATTCCTTTATTTACATAAATTTAATAATTGTGGGCTATATGTCTGCAGATCCAAAACAAAATCTCTGTGAGTATGAAAGAATGCAGCATGTCCCCAGATTGGAAATCTCTGGTTCCATTTCGCAGTGAGACCTGCCTTGTCTGAAAATAATGGGAGTTCTTTGCATAAATAGCAATAAGAACAAAATCTTTTGTGTTTTATTCTGAGGGAAACTATAGTCATGCCTGTATGTATGTGATTCAGCATATTCTGACTTGGATTAGTACCCCATTTTCCCACAATTTTAGAAAAGGTTTATTTTGTCTTAGTTAAATATCAAATGTCTTTCTTGGACTGCTTCCCAACATGCAGTCAAGGCTTGAACTTTGTGTTTGACAAGTTACTTTTAAGTTCAAGTGACTTACTGGTAAATTTCTGAAATTCTTAGTTTCTGAGCTGTAGCTCCAGCAAAGGTCAGCATAATAGCTCCAAAAAAATTCAGAATGCCTTGATAGAACAGTTGTCTTAGAACAAATGTTACCAGATATTCTTTTTTACTATTTCAATGTTTACTGCTTTTTTTCAGCTGCTCAGTTTTATTGAAAGGAGCCAGAATATAAGACACACTCATAATATTATTTTAGTAGTAGTGGTAATCAATGGATTACTCATATGAATGTTAAGCCATTGGAAATGGAATGAGATTTGGCCTGTTCAACAATTAATAGGCCAGCATTTATTCAGAAAATCATGTTTCTAAAAATCCCCTGTTGTCTGAAAAAGGAAAAAGTTTGAAATACCCCATTTTAAAGAACTAACACCATCATGGAAAAGTACAGAGCCTTTCCTGAAAGTGTGCAAGATAAATGTAGAATGTATTTGTGACTTCATATGAATTTGATGCAGCAGGAGGCATCTGTTTTCATATCTGGATGTTTCCAAAAGTGCGGGCAGGATGAAGAAAAGAAAAATAATAGCAAGTGATACTTAATTATACTTTGTCATATAGCCCTATGTACTGCCTCTTGAGAGTTACTTCACCTGTAATTAGGTGAGCCAGAGGAAGTTTAATGACCATTGACTCCAGGTGGGCACTGTGGGAAACGGTGTACTGAGAGGGCTGGTGGAAGTGTAAACACCCATATTAAAAAAAAAAAAAAAAATCCAACATCATTTGCACTATGAAAAAGTTTATCATATGTAGACTATAATTCTGAATGGTTGGTATTAAATGCATGGTCATTTTTTCCCAGATTAGGAAAGAAACAAACTTAAAAGAATGCAGTATCTGTAGGGACATGAAGTGGCAGGAGGTCTGCATCTGCAGTTGAAGCTAAATTCTGGTTTTAAAAGCTGAGACTGTCTTTGGGATTTGGCTTCTAACACTGGTAAACAACGTAACAAAAGCCCTTCCCCAGAAGATGGAGTAGCTTTCAGAGCCATAGGAAAAAGGAAAAGAGTAAGAGAGATGAAATAAGATGGTGTTTAAGCATACACAAGGGAACAAACAAAAGTAATAAAGGATAAAAAAGTGGCAGGACAAAAGTGTCAGTGAATGGCTTTAAGTTGAAGATAAACTGCATCAAATTCTTTATGCGGGTGCCTCAGGAAACACTGAATAAATGTTTTATGATAGTGAACATTCATAATGTTCTCATAGATAATGCCTCTTTATTTCCTCCCGGTTTTTTTTGGTGTTCACTTTTGCCATGTAGTCCTGATCCCTTTGCCCACTTCCACAATTGAATGATGCCCACTTCTGTGAGTACTTCATTCTCTCAGGCTGCTGTTCCTATGCAGCCTATTCTATCTTTTAAAAAAACCTAATTTTAATTAAGACTTATGTATTAAATTGTATGTTGCTCTTTGTGTCAACATTCTTGATATGTTGGATTATACTGAACTGTAGTGAATTCTTATGGCAGCAGAAGTGACTTATGGGGTGGCAAGTTAAAGTGAAGTAACTTGGGTATCTTCACCAGTTGTAGTTATTTGTGTTTTGAGCAAATGTACTTAACTCTTTCACCTGTAAAGGATAAAACCATCTTTGATGGCCTTTTTGCACTGAGTTTCAATGGCAGAAAAGCTGTGAGTGATGTAGTTTATCATATGTGGAGCTGTCATAAAATTTCTTTATTCTAAAATGTAGCAATGTAATCAGTAGATGCCAGTAGTACTGTAGTGTTACAGTTAAAATAATTCAAAAATAACTGGAAATTTTAGGAAACTCCATAGCTAGTTATAAAGAATGTACGATTTCCTAAACAGCAACAAGTCTCTCTGTCTTGATTTCTTTTCCTTTGCTCTGCCCATATCTGTCTTGGAAGGAAAGTTGGAAAGAATGGATCCTTTATAGACAAACACATCAAGAAAAATGTTCAGTGAAATGGTGGTAAAATATAGCAACAGTTGTAGAGGTGTTCATTTCATTGGCAAATGAATGAAATCATCAGAGGTAATGATGCATGATAGTATTAGGCTCACCATTTACATTTTTTGTAGTTACCCGGCTTGCTGGCATGAAAGCTGTCATTTCATACGAGAGTGGCTTTAACCTGTAGAGAAATCAGCTGGTGTTGGAATATCTTTTCAGGAAGCAGATTTCTCAATTTGAAAACTTGAATTCAGACTTCAGATCATGATGCTCGACAAGCATTTCTTGAACTAAAATGGTGACTTTAAGGAAAAATGATTCATTTTTACAGGTTTTAATAATAGTAGGCTCATTCCTAGTGTAAGAAAGATATTTTTTAATGGCTTGAGGTACCTGCTGGCCATATGAATCACTTTCTACTCTTCTAAAAAAGTTATCATCATCTCTTTAAAATTAAAAATGGAACTTAGTTGCTCCTTGGTATGTCAAAATCAGTTCAAAAACTTTATTTGAAATTAATTTTATTTTCAGTATTTTCAAGTATGAAGTATGCAGGAAATGTAAAAGTGGTTTTATCCACAGACTCAATATAACGTGTTTATACTGCTTCTTAATTAAAGATGTCATCTTATGAAGGTACTGGTTAGAAACTATTTAATTGTAAAAAAACAGCACTTTTATTGCAGTTCTAAGACTGATTGTATGATCTCATGCTCTACCCAGAGACTTTTATTTCTGAAAATAAGGAAAGACATCTGCACTTTATTTGAGCCAGGTTTTGTTGCAAAGCAAAGTAGTACTGGGGAATACCAGCTCCCTAGTAAGGCAGCTTTTTCCTCAGGTTCCCTAGTTTTAGCTTATACTCTCAAGCAGATACAAACTTTAAGGCTGAAAGTTGGTAACAATTGCATTATGCGTGAGTTATAATTATTTTGAACATTAAAGGGAAGACCTGATATGAGTCTTTCTTCCTCTTCACCTTTTTACCTTACTGATCCTGCACACCAAATAGCATTATTTTTCTAGCTTGTGTTGCTGCCCAGCATTTCAGAAGCTATTAGCATATAAAAGTTGCTCCTTAAGTTCTCGTGTCTTCTAGGGCTGATTGTACACATCCTAGCTTGATGCATAGACATAAAATTTCCAGAATACATTTTAGTCCCATACACTGAATTAAGCCCAAAATTTCTCCACTGTGCTAGTCAGCTGTGATGCTAATCCCTTACAGACCTCTGCAGCCTCATCTTTGCTGCTATATCAGTATTATTTATACACTACTCTTCCCTTCTATATATGCAGACAGCATGACATTATTACATACACATCCATGTATTTAATTTCTTGGGAGGTTAATGAAAAAGTTGAATCTAAAATCATTGCAGAGAAAGTGGCAGTATCAAACCTATGAGGTAAAGAGGAGGAATGGAATTCCTGCATTTCTTTCTTTGGGGCTAAGACTGATGGAAATCACTATATATGGGTCATAAATAAGGTTCCTGAAGAGCCTCCAGTCCTCAGCCATCTGCCCCTTTTGTCTTCCAAGGGTTGCCAGCCCTGTTTAGGGTTACTTGACTAAGCAGAAAATGGGAACAGGAGCCATTTCAGCTGTTCCCTCACAGTTGATCTGTGTTGGTAACTGAGCAAAAATATCCACTGGGGCACAGTGTGCCTTTATTTTGTATTCTTCACTTCGCCAGAGATTTGGGTTTTGTATAATACTCCATCTAATACTGCCAATCCATTTTCTTCTGTCTTCAAACAGTTGAATGTATTTCATTTTCTGTAGGAAATACTTGGGGTCTCTCTCAAGTGGCACTGTACCAGGGTGATATTTCCTCAAAATATTAATAATTAAAATTATTCTTATAACAACAGAAGGTAATACCCCTTGAGAGACTCAGAGCCCGTCTGTCCATTCCTTTTCTCCCCACCACACCTATACAAGGGCCAAATTGAAATTGCTGCTGACAGGGCACAGGTTGTTTAATAGCTGTTTTATATCTCTTTGATCCACTTAGCTTGTATTAGCACAGGTAGGTCATAAACCTTACACTTGTTCATACTGCACATGCCTGCTGTGATCATTTGTTTTACAACCTTTAATCTCAGAGTCTGCTGGGAAACCCAGCCCATTTTGTCTTCAATTAATGTTCCCAATTCATTTTCTTTAAAGTAGTAAGTGCTATATGCTAGATGAGGTCAATATCAAGAAATTAAAATGTTTTGGGACCTGGCTGGGGCCACAGTTTGATGGCAAGGGAGATGCAGTGCAGAGCCTGGTAGGGCCAGCCTCACTCATCTGTATGTCAGGGGTTACCTCTCAAGACTCCTGAGTTCTTTTCTTCTCACTGACCCTAACCCATCTGCTCTGCGGGCACATATGCATGCCAGAGTGATTCACACAGTTCACAGAGCACACAGGAAATTTGGCTTTTAAACAGAAAGAGGTTCTTACTCTGATTGTAATTATTCTTCCATACTATGTGACATAAAAAAAGGAGGTGAGCTGCATGATACTACAATGTCATGAACTAGTGTGTGAATTTATTATGAATAGGAGCTCTTGCATGTCTGCTGGAAGAAGTATAATGCAACTCCCAGCAGGCTAGTGTACCTGTACTAAACTTTTGCAAATTTCAGTACCTGAGCTAGCTACATTAAAGCTAGCATTGTGCTAGCTAACATACTGTACAACACTTCACTTGATTCCAGTCTCAATCCATATTCCTTTCATATAACTATAATAGCTTAGAAAGAACTATTAGGTGCCTTAAGTTATTGTGAATTAAAATCAATACACAAAGCTTGGCTGAATCCTAACAGACCATTGCCATACATTGCTTGGAAAGCAGCCTTAGTCTCATTGCTCTGCAATGAAAGAGATAGGGGAAGGGTAGATAACAGGGTTTTTTTCCTTTCTTTTAAATAGCACTAAACTAAATAGTGTAATAAATCCAGTTCGGTTCAGGAAAAAAAAAAAAAAAAAAAAGAAAAAAAAAAAAAAAGAAAAAAAAAAAAGTGTTTTTTAAAGTACTGTAACTGAAAGCACAAGCCCACTTCTCATAGAAGATGATGATAAACCCTTCATTTAAAAAGTGAGAAGACTAAGCACACGCGTAAGGGCAGTGGTAATTAAAGGGCAAAATTTAAATCCCCTTTAATATTGTATTCAGTTTCTGGGACATGAACCAGTTTCATCCTGCAGGCAAGGCAATTTTTCTGGTAGTACAACTGACTTTCTAATCAGTCTATTTGTAAGGTCCAGAATCCGAGCACAATGGTTTTTGATGCCAATACAGTTACACAGCCCATTGGCACAATAGGATGTTGAGGGTATAATCTTAAATATACAAGATTTCATAGGTTTTTAACCTTATTCTTTGTATTAGTGTTATTAATGAGTGGAGATCCTGTTATATTTTGCAGCAACTTTTATAACAGTTGCTAGCCGGAGAATTTCTGTAATGAGAGAATGAAATGTTTCGATTAAACTTTGGTCATTGATTCTAACATGAAATAATGTACATTGCTGTTCAATTAAAAATAACAAGCTGCTGTGCTGTTCCTAGACAAATAAAATCCCCAAAACCGTGGTCAATAAAGCACTTGGGGAAATTAAGTATTTGGGGCTGTTTATGTCACTGAAATCTTTAAGGAAAGAAATGCAAAGCAGATGACCTTTTAAAGTGAGGCTTAATTATTTTATGAGCCAAGAAAAAAAAATAATTATGCCTATCAACAATACTATAGCATCCTGTGGTTGGAAAATGTTTTGGTGGTGTTTTATGAGACTTAGTGCTTCTTGTACATTCTAATGGCTGTGCTTGGTCATCTAGCAGCAGCCATTGGAAGGGAGCTGAGAGATACAGAAATGAGAGTGAATTTAACTTTTGGGAGTAGTTTCTCAGCATTTGCCAGTGATGAAATTTTTTAAGTGTGACAGTAAATATTTACTTTATGTGATTGCCAAGGCTCTGCATGGCTATGTGATCATTCAGTGTGCCTTTCCACTGTTTCTAGAGTCAGTGCTGAGCAGAGATCACCTCTCTTGCCCACACCTGAGCCTCATTTCTTTTTTTTTTTTTTCTCTCTCTCTACTTTCAGTAAAGAATAAGGGAAGATTCAATGAATGCAGAGTGTCAAAATTAAGTACTATATCCCAGTGTGTTCAGAAATTTCCAATGAGTAGACACAGAGGTCATTTTCATATGCTTTATGAATTCTAACCATCCATATAATTACCTAATTTCAAAACTCTCTTCCAAACACAGTAGAAGCACGTAAGACCATCCATCTGCAGTTTTAGAGTCAAGGCCTAATATGTGTTGTAATTCCCAGCAGTGATTAGTTTCTCTGATCTCACAAGCCAGTAACTTTTTGTTTATTTAATAATTGCTGTATAGCTTCCTGGGTAGGAAGTTTTTCTGTCAGTGTTAAGGGTGAAAGAGGATTCAGCTGAGCAGGAGAATAATTTGGTTTTGCTTTTCCATGTATAAAGTACATCTTCACATTTCCTTAGCATTCTTATCTTCAGAGTGAGCATGAGACTTTCATAAGTGCATTGTGGTTCCATATAGCTTCTATCCTGAAGCAAGTCTCAGCTTCAAGCCACAGAATCCAAACTTGTAGTTACAGAGAAATCTGTCTTGTTACCCATCTGATGGTCTCCTGATGATGTAGTGTGCACTTAGAGTCATTAAATGCTGTGCTGGGACCACCACTTCATTGTAAACACAGCACTGAATGCAACATTTTCTTACTCTCTTTTAGGTTGTTGTATTGATGATTTGAAAGGTTCTTCTTTCTGTTGTTTCAGGAGACATTTCTGTTGCTTGCCCAAAAAGAGGAAATCTACACAAAAGTACCAGAACCTCCAAAAAACGATTGATTTTCAGTGTAGAAAATCCCTTGCTCTCCCTCCCTGCCTCCTCCAAGGCCTGGATTTATTCTTGATTTTATCACCCACCTCTGTAGCACAATTACAAACCAGTGTTTGTCTTTGGTTGTCTAACTAATTACCAAAACCAAGTTAAACTCTGAGTAATTCTTCTTTTCTACTATTTAGCTTGAGTATTGCTCCTTCTGTTTTCAAACATGAAGGTCTTAGCTTCCCTTTTAACTTTATTAAGTGGTCTAGTAAATCATATAAAAAGTTACGACAGATCAACTGCTACGTTAAAATTATTGCCCAATGTCTGAGAATTGCATCAGAGTAAATAATTGTATTTCATACTTTTAATCTTCAACTCCTAAAGCACTTACAAAGCCTTGAGTTACTTCATTTTTATGTGAACCACAACCTAAGGCCTGAATAGGCAAAACTGTTAGCCCTTTATCTTGTTGAAAAAAGCAGTGAAGTGTAGCATTTTTTTCTCCACTAATCTTGAATCTAGACTGCTCCAAGCTATAGTGTCACCTTCTGATTTCCACAGATATGTTTTAAAATAAAATGAAACTAATTGCCTACTATTTTCCACTATGGAAAATTCAGGGCAGGGACTGAGGGATGGGTTTTGAATGTGACATTTCTTTTTGTGCCTGTATTGCCCTGCTGTCAGTTCTCCCTGGACTGGGGCACATTATAATCTCTGTCCCCTCATAGTTTTACCCTGGCATGCAGTCTTTTCAAGAGTAAGACACTGCTTTCCTTAAGTCTAAGCATCTCATTTTTGGATCTCAACTTTGTCCTTATCTAATGCTTGCTTTCCTCTATTGGTTTTCCTGCTTTTACACTCATAGTTGGTTAAAACAGATTCATGTATAAGCACAAATGTGTTAAAGTTTTAAAACAAGATAGAGGGAAAACAGTTTGTGGTTAAGGCATTTGTCCCTGACCCAGCACACTTGGATTCTCACAGAACAGTCATGAAACCTGTGCACTTCAGTTCTGCATGTGGAAAATGTTCATAACACTCCTTACTCTACTGAGTATTTCAGTGATAAACCCTAATTGGCTGGTTTTGGTATATTTTTTTGTGTTCCTGCAACATCTGCTTTCTCAAGGATGGAGACAGTCATTTTAACACCAATATTGTAAGGATATATATCTCTTTCCACTGGAGATGCCATAACAACCTCCTAGTGTACAAAACCACAACTGGCATATTTTCAGCTTGCAGTATTTATGAGGGAAAATAATGAAGACAAATATTTTTTTCCTCCTTCAGTGTCTTATGATAAATGTAAACAATAAAAAAACCCCAGAGAAATAGATAAGTTTTGTTTGGAATATGATTAAATATTTCCCTTATCCAGACTTCAGTGGAAATTGGGAAGTGTTAGTTGCTTTGCATTAAGCTCTTTCATTGTATTTAATTAAATTTATATCACACTGGACACTGGGGTTTTTTATAAAATATCTCAGCAGCAAGCAAGATTAGGTAGCTTAATAAATCAGTCACGAAACACAACAGTGATTTAAATCAGTACAATTAGCAATTGCTTTTTAACTTACAATAAAATTTCAGAGTATAAGCAGCTATGTTCTAATAACTTTGAAGTTGCAGAATAAATCTTTTCTAATATGAAAATCATCAACTTCTAAAACACCCTTTATACACACAGATCTTTAGTATATAGTGCATAATGTACTTAGTTTCATAAAATACAGGGGTTTTTTTGTGGAAGTAATTTTTTACAGCAGTTTTGAGTCTGTATGTAGGAAATCTCTCATCACAATGATCAAAAAAGCTATATTGACTCTGTCTTTTTATTTTGGAGTAGCTTTCATCAACTGAGTACTCAATTCCTTCAGTGTTCTTGGAACCCAGGTACTTGAGAACCTTAAAAATCCACTTGCTCTCCTCCATTTTTACTCCATTTGAATGATCCTGGAAAAATTGAAAGAAAGAAATTCTGTCTGACAACTGGGAAATAATAGCGTGAAACAGTCAAAGCCCTGATGCTTTAGGTTTTGTTATTTGTTTTTTGTTTGTTTGTTTTTCCTGTCATTTTTTGTTTGTTTGGGGGGTTGACAGGTTTTAGGTTTTCTTTTGGCTTTCTGAATTTCTTGTAGTCAGACAAGAACAACCTGACAGAGCAGCCTGGTTACATCCTTGCTTTTTGGGCAGCATCCTCATCATGTGGTTATCCCTGTCAGTGTTAACTGAAGCATTTACAAATTATGCTTTCTTATTCTAAGAACAACATGCCTGCTATTCAGTGGTCCCTTTTAATATTGAGTCACATAGTAAGAAATGAAAAATATTTAGTGAAGTATTAGTGAATAATTTTGAAAGGTGTTTTGAGTTCAAAGTGATTGACAGAGATGAGTAGTAGAATAATAAAGAAAAAAAAGTCATTTAAACGAAACCAAAAATGCCTCTGGGGATACAATTAAAGTTTGGGCCACAAATACTATGGAAAACAAAATCTGTTTTCTTCTGTATGCTTGTGTAGTTTCATGTGCTTGTCATGGCTTGACTAGAAGGAAGTTTTTGCACCTTAGAATAGGTTTTTCTGATGAATCCATATTAAATTACAGCACAACATAAAGAGTTAAAAGGAAGAGATGAAGAATATTTCAAAACAAATACCTAAGGGTAAAAGTGCCTTCATGCTTTTTGAGGGATTTGATACTTTAGCTCTACTTAGGTAGATCAGACAAGGATTCTCCATCATTAGCCATCTGTAATAAATACATTTTTTTTTTGTGCTCAGAAATGTGCTCTCTTTTTGTTTCACTTCAGAAAGATGGGAAGGAGAGTGTCCAGAAATTAAATACTCAACAGGAAGAATAAAAGGGAGAAAAAAATAAAGTTAGCAAAAAAAGTAATCTCTTTCTGATAATGTTACCAGAAATACTAATCTAAAAAAGGAGAAAAGAATTACAGATCTTGGGGAAAAGGAAAAGAAAGGCATATTGCCACCCGATTCCCACTTCCAGTATCTGTTTGCATCCATTTATTATTGTCATCTTTTTCATGAATATTCACCAATTGTTCTTCTAAACAAAATTAAGTCCCATAATTGATTCTCCCTAAACTCATCAAATGGATGTTTTTTAGACAGAAATTTTTAAAATCAACTGTAAGCTGATTCAGGTTCAGATTACAGTAGAGGACAAGAGAAATGGATGTTTCTGCAGTATAACAAATATTGACATCTTTTCCATTCCTTACAGCACGAATTAGTAGTTGTGTTTGTTAGATACAGTGCCCAGCCAGTGGAACTTGGCAGCACTGTTGAATTTTCTGTATTTATGGATAGACATGAGTGCATGTCTGTCCTGCTGAGCATAAATGAAGAGAGAAGGCATTACTGAAAAGCATTTCAGTTGCAGTGTTACAGCATAAGATTTACTTCTGAACTATGTAGTAGAGACCCAAATGTGGCATATTATTTCTTTACTAACAGTTGCCTCCTGTTTTTTCTCTCTAGGAAGAGCCCTTTGTCATGGTGTCTGAAAATGTTCTGGGAAAACCAAAAAAGTATCAAGGCTTCTCCATAGATGTCTTGGATGCCTTGGCCACTTACCTTGGCTTTAAATATGAAATTTATGTGGCACCGGATCACAAGTATGGGAGTCCTCAGGATGATGGGTCATGGAATGGACTGATAGGAGAACTGGTATTTAAGGTAAGGTTATTAAAAGCTAAGTAATGTGCAGTGTGTTATTTTTGCACCAGCCAGTAACTTTTTCACAGGCACTTTGTTGCCTGTGTCACCACTGTTTGATAGTATACCTGAGTGCATTGGGTGCTAAAAAAAAAAGATGGAAGTAGTGCTTACTGGTAACTATTGGGAAGCAAGGCAATTTCATTTTTCCAAACAAAATATTGCAGTATGAAATCTGACTACAGTCAAATTATGGGATGCACAACATCATAATTAATTTGGCAAGACCTGACACAAATGAGCTGAAGAGGCTGTTCGAAAGATGAAAAATTGGTGTTGCAGTAATTAGTAATACATTACATAAATAATGTATAGCACTTAGAAAAATGTTGGTGTGATGAATACATGAAGTATATAATCAACATAAAATGTTTTATTGGTATCTAATAACACATTACATAGATGCATGAATCAAGAGTAGTATGTTCTCTATTCTGTAATTAATAAAGCATTTAGCCTACTTAATTTTACATTAAGTGTTCAATATTGTATCATAAGTAGAATCAACCAAATAAACATGCCATATTTTTCTATTTCTTTCCACTCTTAACATTTTGTCTGTTTGCAATTTCTCTCATTAAGAGAGAAAGACAGGGCTATTCAGACTCTATTCTGCTGATGTCTCATTTGTGCTGTGAACATATATATTTTATTTGCACTTAGCTAACCTGTAGAGGCAACTTTTAAAGAAACAGACCTACATTTGTTGTTTTTCCTTAAATATCTGCAGTATAACTTGTTGGTTATGGAACTTCTTTTCCAAATATGCAGGTTGCATTTAATAGTAACAGCCAAGATCAAGGAGTAATGTGGTCAAATACGAGGCCTAATAATGAAATTAATCAGCTAAAGTTAGTAAAATTATGGAAAATAAGTCTTGCAGTAAAGAAAGAAAGGAAAAATAATATCAAAAAAGGGAAAAACAGGTCTTATGGGGGAAAAAAAAAAAATTATGATAGGTTTAACCCAAGCTGCTGTCCTGGGCAGCAGAAAGCCTGTCAGAAAACAATCACGTGCCATACCCATGCATTGGCACCGTAGTAATAAACTTCATTTGCCATCTCTGCCCTTACAAAGCTGGAAGATGCAATTCTGTGACCGTAATGGTAAGCTGGAGCCATTTAGAAAACAATATTTTCCTATCTCTTCTAAACTTTAACTAAAAGTCTTTTGTCTAATTATGAGATATAGCACCACAAAGGCCATTGATTTTTTTAAATAATTTTTCCTGCTCCTTAAATTTGATGTTATACTGTACCTTGGTCTCTGTGGTAATCAGCAAAGGACTCAGCAGACCACTGCAAAACACAGGCTAAAGGGGTCTTAGTCCTAAATGAGTCTGGAAATGCAAGTGGGTCTGGAACATTTTTTATTCATTTGCAGTGAACAAGTCATAAGGCAGAACTTGAAAGAACTGAAGTCAAATGTCTCACTGAAAAGTATCTATGGCATACTTATCTCCTTAGTAGACAGAGAGTAGGTACTCTCTGTCTACTATAATACACTTCACCACATAGTTCTGTGAATAGAGGTCATGAGTGGAACAGATTTAAAAGTCTGCTCCAATTTTTCTGTAAATGAATCTTAGTGGGTATGAAGTCTTTATGAATAATTAAAAGTATGAAGAGTTAATGGAACTTAATTTGGAATTAAAAAAACACATTTTCATGATACTATGTCAGTATATAATTTCTTATTTTCCTTACCCCTTGTATAATTAACAGTAAAGTTTTACTGTGTTCTTCTCTCTTGTTCTCTGTCCCTCTTTAGGAAAAAGAGAACTTCTGGGCAAGCAGCCAGTGTATATCTACCCCTTACCAAGTGCAAGCTGTTCTTGAAAGGTTGCTTTCTTATTTACTGTGAACTGAGTTCTGCTTCCAGAACTCAATACCTATCTGCTTGGATAGATATTTGGCTTGGCAGCTTCGTAAGGGGAAGCAAAGGAGCAGAGAGTGGGTTTAAATTAAAGGTCTAACCTGTTTAAAACAGAGCATTTCCTTGTTTTTTAACCAATTCTTACATGATAGTCTGGCCACCATGTGGAAGAAATACAGAAACAGAGGGAAGCCTCTTTTCCTGTTAGTGCATTGAGCCAGAAATGAGTTAGGAAGAAAGCAACTGGTCTTTGATTTGAATTTGAAAACTGATTCAAGCCTCTCCTCCTTTAGCTGTCAAGACTTACATTAGAATCATAAAATCATAGGTTGGAAGGGACCTCAGAGATCATCAAGTCCAACTCTTGATTGACTACCCCTATGGTTCCCAGCCCATGGCACTGAGTGCCACATCCAGTCTCTTTTTAAATATCTCCAGGGACGGAGAATCCACTACTTCCCTGGGCAGCCCATTCCAATGTCTGATCACCCTCTCTGTGAAGAAATTCTTTCTAATATCCAACCTAAACCTCCCCTGGCACAACTTAAGACCATGCCCTCTTGTCTTGCTGATATTTGCCTGGGAAAAGAGCCCAACCCCCCCCTGGCTCCAGCCTCCTTTCAGGGAGTTGTAGAGAGTGATGAGGTCTCCCCTGAGCCTCCTCTTCTCCAGGCTGAACACCCCCAGCTCCCTCAGCCTCTCCTCACAGGACTTGTGCTGGATCCCTTCACCAGCCTGGTTGCCCTCCTTTGGACCTGCTCCAGGACCTCAATCTCCTTCCTGAACTGAGGGGCCCAGAACTGGACACAGGACTCGAGCTGTGGCCTCACCAGGGCTGAGTACAGGGGCAGAATCACTTCCCTGGACCTGCTGGCCACGCTGTTCCTGGGCACACTGCTGTCCCTGGGGGACACCACTAGTCACGGCCGCCATTTGCATGCAGCCCCGTTCAGCACCACTCTCTGGGCCCGGCCCTCCAGCCAGTTCCTAACCCAGCACAGAGTGCCCCTGTCCCAGCTGTGGGCTGACAGCTTTTCCAGGAGAATGCTGTGGGAGACGGTGTCAAAGGCTTTGCTGAAGTCCAGGCAGACCACATCCACAGCCTTCCCCTCATCCACCAGGCGGGTCACCCGATCATAAAAGGAGATCAGGTTGGTCAGACAGGACCTGCCCTTCCTGAACCCGTGCTGGCTGGGTCTGATCCCCTGTCCATCCTGTAGGTGCTGTGTGATTGCCCCCAGGATGATCTGCTCCATGACCCTGCCAGGCACTGAGGTCAGGCTGACGGGCCTGGAGTTTCCCGGGTCCTCCTTCCGTCCCTTTTTGTGGATTGGCGTGACATTCGCCAACTTCCAATCATCTGGGATGTCCCCAGTGAGCCAGGACTGTTGGTAGATGATAGAGAGAGGCTTGGTGAGCTCTTCTGCCAGCTCCCTCATCACCCTTGGGTGGATCCCGTCTGCTCCCATTACGGAAACCCTTGTTCCATACACGTTATCCTGTCAAAATAAACTGAAGGTAACCATGCTATGGAAAGCTGTCTGTTTGCTAAGCACCTGAACCAGAAGGTCTACAGAGGATATATGCTCTTTAAGAGAGTCCTGTGGTGCTCTTGCCCCTCTCCCATCAAATGACCAGGGCTTTCAGTGAATCCTGTAGAGCTTCATCTCCCAAACAGGATTAGTTCAGAGAGCAGCAGCTTTCTTTGTAGAGGCTAAATCCATCTCAGCAGGACAGTGCTTTACCACAAATCTTTCTCTTGATGTTAGTTACCTATGTCTTTTCACAGTACTTACTTTATTTGCCCTCGAGTCCATCTTACCAGAGGAATAAAGCTGTGTGACAGGCAAGAGGAGTGGCTAATGCCTCTTGTGGGAGAGGACAGTAGGGTTCCCAGCACTTCTCCGAACTTCCCAAGATATTCACGTCCATCAGCCATTGTTTCCCAGATTTCATCATGCGAACTTGATGGCTAGGATTTTTTACCTGAACCATCAGGAAGAAAATAACTTAGGGATAACTGTCTGATTCCTCTTAGTTCCACCAGAAAACTAAGTAAATACCAAAACATTTCTAAGAGGAACTGCAAGCCAAGTAGAAGCCTCTCAATAAGGCTCTTTTCCAAGACATCTTCCTAAGGGGAGTAACATAGGAAGGAAGAATGTATACAAGGACAAAATGAGAACAAGAAAATAATAGCAGAGCAAAAGGAGTGTATATGTGTTAACTTCAGCAAAAATGTTTTTCTGATTAATTTTTGCATGTCCATATGTGAAACATTTAGGACCCTGGTTTCTTGCTTTCAGCTTTTATTGAAACTTTATTTTATCCATTGAAAATGGATAAAATGAAGGGCCTTGCAGGAGAAATTTTAAAAGAGTCATTTATTTTCCCTGTTCTTCATCACAAAACAAAAGAATAAGATTGCTCTCTACATGTACAAGATGTGTGTGCTTAAACAATAGCATAGGAGTGTTTCAGAGATTTCTAGGCTTTACTGGTGAGCTGGTTCTGTGACACCAGTAGCAATGCTATCAGTATCTTTTAGTAATTCAATTTGGAGTTTATGATTCTGGTAATGGTGTTCTACAACGACCACAGGAGAACTGCTGTTAAGGAGTATAAATTCCTAAGCAAGACACATAAAGAAAAATAATGCCCTCTGCTGTTTTTCTTTTTTTCAGTCAGTCAGTTTCAGGCATCACAGTTTCATTCATCAGAAATATGTTAGACATGTAAGATGCTGATAGCTGGTTGGTTTTGGCACTGCAAAAACTTATTGAGTGAAGAGTTTTACATTATTATAATTTAGATTGGCAGCTTTACATATAAATATTGACATAATTGCAAGCATTTGCCATTCTGTCTTGGAAACTCTAAGTAAACCTTGACTTCTTCATACTGACATTTTCTTTGATCCGATTTGACATGTTAATGACAAGCATTTAAATTTTTTTTGTCTTAAAAGTTTGATATAAGTTGGCAGAATCTATACATAATTAAGAGTGTTCACCATCAGTAGATCAACCATTAGCTGAAGCTTAGTTTTGTGCTAAATATATCGGGTTTTGGCTGACTGGTTTTGTGACTGAATATAGTAGGTTAAGATTATTGTTATTATTAAATTATTATTATTGTCATATTCCAGTGTGACTTCAGAGTACTGAAAAGTCAGGACTTACCTCTCTTCTTCCTATATTTTTACTTTGCTACCACTGTTTAATCATAAGACATAGTGACATCAGGATTGCTGCTGCAGTATGACAAAGGAAATGCAGTATTTCTATTAAGACAACATTATTCCTCTGCCATAGATGGCTGATAACCAGAATGGAACCATAATGCTGGGGAATTTGGAGACTGCTCCCCAGAGATGTAAAATAGAAGCAACATTTCCACAAGTACCACATGCTGTGTGTTTTCATGCAATGCTTTTATATTTCATGGAGAAATATATCACTTAAAAATAAAAATATAAAAAGTAGAAAAAAAGTTTTATTAGTCACCCAGTCCTATAGTAATCTACTGTTTGGTGGAAGTCTCTTTACTTATGTAAGCTGCTTTTCAGTGGAGACTTAAATATCTTAAAAATACAACTTGAACTGGAACCTCACAATAATGTAGTGTGGTAAGCAAGTAGTTTAGTAACATGCTGGTAATTAATAACACAGATGAAGTTAAACAGTCTAGGACTTTTTGTTTCAATTTTCCTCCTTTTATCCTGAATTCCTATTTTACCTATTTTAATGTTGATATACATTGAGGGAAAAAAACCCTCAAAACATTAGATTTATATATTTGTAAATTATTTTTAATACACCTTTCATAACTGTGGAAAACAGTTTAACTTATGGCTGCTTTGCAGCTTGCTCACTGGAGCTGGGACTTAACCATTAGCAGATATTGTGAATCACTTGAGTCACTTGCTGACTGAAGTTTTATAATTGGAGGATAGAGACTCATACAATCTGAATGTTTCCATGGACAACTCTGATTAAATTTTTCCTTGGATTACTGGCTGATTTTGCTGTTCCCCATGGTCAAAGGGCAGTTAAATCATCACTCAAAAAATTGTTAGGAAGGGACATGATGTGAATTCAAGGTTCCATGCTTTCAGTAGTGCACATCAGCACATCTTCACTTAGGACACTAGAGAATCTAGTCCACAAATTAAAGCTGAAGCTCCAATTAATGTCTTTTAAGCAGATCGATATTTTCAAATATTTTTTTTTTTGTCCAAATCATTAGCCTCCAGCTATCTTCTACCACTTTCTCAAGACACTAAACAATTAATATAAGTTTCAAGTAACATCATTTAAACTGAAGTCTTCAATGCACTTGGACTAAAAGTACAGGCTGCAGTGTTTTGCAGGTGGTATTGAGTCCAGATGATTTACAAATTTGATTCTAATCAGTTTCAGCTGCCATACCTTCCCACTTAATATTTCACATCGCATTTCTAAGCAGCATTCAATCTCCGTCTTCTTTGGGCAAGAAGAATGAAGTTTTTAATGCAATTTAACACAGTACTGAGACTTATAAACCTTTGTGCTCTCCTCCCCCCCTTCCAAAGGACCACACACCACTTTAGACAGAAGAGAAATGGATTAAATCAAACTAGTAGAAGCTAAGTATCTTAAATAATATTTTTCATATTAAAATGTATATAATGTATAGACTTTTTGTTCAGTATTTGGGCTTTTTAAAGTGGTGTTAATATATCTGCTTTAAATACCCTCTCTTGTTTTCACTACAGTTCTAATTGTAGTTGTGATAAGTAAAATAGCACCTTCTGTAGTTGTGCCTGGTATCTCTGGAGACCTAAAACCCAGACATGTTGTGAAGTGCAATGATTACATCAAGAAATGTTATTCATCTTCCTCTTGCCTGAAATGTGTTTTTTAAATTACTAAAAATGTAAATGGCACAAAACAAGTCCAAGGTAGCTGCAGGCCAAGTTGGCATGCAGAGGAGTTGCTTATCAGGAGGATACAGAGGAATAAATAATAAAGGAACTGCATGAAATATCTTCTGCACTTCAGACTCTGCATCCATAATTGATGTTTTTTCAGAATTTTAAGTGACCCAAAAGTCCCAAGATATATGACATGCCCTTTATCATGAAGTGGTTCTTTGTCATCATCATCATCATGTCATCAAAATGTTAGATATCCTGCAGCTGTCAGGCAACTAATTTCCTCTGACTGGAAATGCTATACACAAGGTTTGCCTCTTGTCACAATGACAACGATGGCTTCAGTAAGCCAGGCTGAGAAAAATTACCAGAAGTATATTTCCTCCCACTGTTACCCTCATCTGAAGTATTTTGTTCCATGGAAAATAACAACATGGAAAGCTGATGTGCCTAAGCCCAGCAAGTGAGGTTTGGTTACAGAAACTAAAATGTGTGGTACAGCTATTCTGTGCAAGCCTCAGTCATATTTCTGTCATATTAGCCTTGACATCTGCTTCTCCGTAAGTTTAGCTGCCATAATCACAGGGAACTAAGATCTTTTTTTTCTGTATCTCCTGCTTACCTAAGCTTTTCTTTCCCTCTCTTTCCTCAGAGAGCTGATATAGGGATCTCTGCCCTAACCATCACCCCTGACAGGGAGAACGTGGTGGACTTCACAACGCGTTACATGGACTACTCAGTGGGCGTGCTGCTTCGAAAAGCAGAGAAGACAGTGGACATGTTTGCCTGTCTGGCACCTTTTGACCTCTCCCTGTGGGCATGCATAGCTGGCACTGTGCTCTTAGTAGGGCTACTGGTCTACCTCTTGAACTGGCTCAACCCCCCACGTCTTCAAATGGGATCCATGACCTCCACGACCCTCTACAACTCCATGTGGTTTGTGTATGGATCCTTTGTGCAACAAGGTAAGAGACAGAGGGAAACTGCCTCTGAGAGAAAAATCTATCTTTCCCGTTGCTATAGAGACTTTCTTCTTTCCTGCCTCTCCTCCACAGCCCACAAGGGACTGAGAGCATGAGAAAGCCCTGTACTATAAGGTTTCTAAAACATTTTGCTGCCCAGGGTGGGAATTGTGAGAAGTTCAGAGCACTACATCCGAGCTTGTTTTGAATTGTAGTTGTCTAATTACAGAAAGATTATTTTTCTCTGGTAATAAAATGTATTACTCATCATCTGCTGCATAATTGTTCATAGTTAATGTGAGTGCTGTGTTCTTATGCAGTCAGACAGAAAATGTTGGAATTTGGACTAAATTTAGACTAGTCATCCGTACTAAATTGTCCTATTTTATCTGATATTATTTCATCCCTCTTCTGATTTATCTCAATTTTCTTATATAATGTTTCATTCAATCTTCTTTGGCTTTCCTGGATGCATTCTCAATCCCCACTCACATCTGGTGTATCCCAGGCTACTCCCAATGCTGTTTGTATTCCCAAGCTACCTCTTCTGGCAGAGCTTTAGCCATGCATCTGAAATACATCAGAGACTAAAGATCTTGAGTTGTTATAGACTGCTTAAAATTCTGATCTACAAATTAGGGTTGTAGTGCAAACTGGAGTCAGAAAACACAGCTTCAAATGAGAACAAAGAAGATGTAGATAATACTTTAAGACAAAACAGAACTGAAACTTTTTGGCATGTACATGTAATTGCTCATCTGTCTCTACTGGCACTGCAGGCTCTCCCATTTGTTAATGCACAGAGCATTTGCTCTACAAAGAGCCATGGCCTCTGCAGCCCCAGAACTCCCAGATAGTTCTATAGATTATAACATGAATTTGGATGGAACACTGTAGGTAAAAGCATCGTGTTTATGTAACACTGACAACATGTAATTTAGAAATTACACTATTCCCTGCTAGAAACAAGGAAATGACATCCATAGTATCTAAAGGTATGCATGAAAATCAAGTATGAAACTCCTAGAAGGGAAAGAAGCTAAATTAACACTGCTGTCCAAAAAAAGGAAGAAAAGCTGAAGTTGAGTTTCCACAAGAGGTATGCTTTTGAACTCATCAACTTTTAAAATTATCATTTGTGTTGAGCAATGATGGCCAGCTGAGGAAAGCTGAAGAGATTGCTTCATGTTGCTAGTGATTTGTTTTCTAAAGCAAATAAATACTTCAGAGCCAGCTGAGAGCTACAAAAGTTTTTTTTTAATGTATGTGGGTGGGTTTATAAGGTCTTCTTTCTATCCAAAATATTCCCAGTGTAACTGTTTAGGGAATCCAACTGTGAGAGAGCAGTTGGTCTGCTGCAGAGCTAGACTCATTACATCTGTCTGCCTGTTAGGTTAAAACTTGTGAATTAGTTTCTTATGGCATGACTGTGAGTAATTTTACATATGTTTATTGCTTGATACTAACCTTAGCATCCCTGATTTACTCCCAACATCATTAGTCCCTAAAAGCTTTATGGGAAACTGCCCAGCAAAGGTTTAAAGGAGGCAAAGCTAGCTTAATCACACCCTTCAATCACAGGAATTGTTATCTGAATTCTTTGCCTGATGTTTATCCAAGCCTGTGTCACCCACTGTCCCAAAGGTTCCAAAGTCATAGATCCAGTAGCCAGCAAGGGAGACCTTCAATAGATGGTCAGTTAGCTTACAAAGAAGGGTTTTTTCTGACCAGTCAGGAAAAATAAGTGCTTGAGCAAGCCTTAGAGGGAAACCTTGAATTAAGCATGAAGATGAAGAAATCAGATGAAAAGAAGTAAGACCAAATGACCAAAAACATCATAATTTAATGGGAAAAGGAAGAAAAATGAATTTTTTTAAGATGATCTTCACCAACTTCACATGAGAATAGGGTCATGAGCTGCAACTGCTGGTGGGACATGGCTGCTGGCAGCACCAGAACTGTTGAGGGACTTCAGAAAAAGAAATTTATGAAACGTTCAAGGTTAGACACATTTATTTGCAGAGAGATAGATCTTACCACCCTGCCAATTGGATTTTTCACTTGATTCCTACTGAGTGAGGGGAAGCTATTGATATGTCTCTCCTTCAATCACGAGTACAGTCCTTAATTTGCTAGAAGGAAAAATGACACAAATCCAGTAGGGTCTATACCAATATATGCAAAACTTATAGACCAAATTAAACATAAAGACTTGACCTCAGAAATCCAATGAAAAAGAGTAAGATCCATTTATAATGTATTTCACATTGAACTGGAATCTAAACTACAAAACTACATTAGCTGAAGTGTTGTCATTTACTAATCTTTGTGCATACAGACAACTGAAAGTAATTTCTATTGACAGGCTAACTGGCTACTGTGATAATTTTGATTCTGTTTTTATTCATCAGCTCTTCATACAGCTGAAAAACTGCAGGTTTTATTTGGTTTGGAGTAGCAAATCTGCTGCTAGTAATTGTGATTGGCATATTTTAAGTGTGACAGCATGGGACATTTCAAATACTGTCGTGTTCTCTTAAGAAGTCTTTCAACTGCTGATTTAAAAAATAACAAAGTAATCGTTTTTTGTTATTAAAACACAGAGCTAAAGATGTTTTTATGTCCTGCACTGGGAGAAACAAAGCAGCATGAACCAAAGATTGCTGGTGCTTTGATAGCACTGAATTCTGTGTCAGGGACTAGCAACTGCATTCTGGTGTCATCTTCTTTCCCTGTCCTCTAGCTAGAAGATAGATCTGTAACCACAAAGGCTGGCTCAGACCTGCCATGGCTCTGTAGACAAAAGAGACCTTTGATGGAAAATTACAAGTCAGTCTTAAAGGAAACTCATGACCTATTTCTGATTGAAACAGAAATTATTTCTTTTGCTTGTTTCTTCTGAAATGGTCAAAAACTCTGAAAACTTTGGCAGATAGCTTTGGTCCGTTCTGTCACTGTATTTCTTTTTCAGCCTTGACTCTGACATTCTGATCAAAATCTGCTAACAACTTTTAACCTTTTGCAATGTTTGAAGCATCAGAGAAAAGCATTGTATCATTGTCTGTAGATTAGTGGCAGCACATTCCAGGTCAGTAAGTTTTTAAGGCAGGTTTATGGTTACTGTCATACATGGTAGCAAAGTTTATTTTTAATTCTTTCCTTAAAGGTAGACTACCACTGTTTATTATATAATTTAAACTTAGGTCTTGAACTTGGCCTGCAGTTTCTTTCTGCCTCATGTAGGAAAGATCAGTCTAAGTATCATTTTGAGACTCTTGTAATATAGAGGTATAATTTCTTTCAGTTGTCCTTTTAATTTTACATCAATTCATAACAGTGTATATATTGTGTATATATGTGTATATATTTACACACATTATTTTTGTAACTTTAAAATACATGTAATTTTTGATTGGAAGAGGGTTTTGAGGATAGGGCTGAAATTTGACTGGGGAGGCTCAATTGATAAAAATTGTTTGAACTGTTAATATTTTTTTTTCTTCTATACACAAGCCCTTCATTTAAACAAAAAATTATGCCCAGTGCATTGAAATGCTTTGTCTTACTATGCAATACAGCCACTGAATCTGCAATATTCAGTGACCACTAAGAAGGCAGAGACTTTTCAGTGATTGTTGCCTTGGCCATGCCATGCTGTAGACTATATTAAAATCAAATGCTTCTGGCTCTGAACTGCTCATCATGAGACTCTGTTACACACATCTGTTATCTCTGAGTTGCTTATTTCTGTTGACAGTGAAGAAAATTTGTAGATTTAGAGGACTTCAGCTATGTTGAAATTTAGTGTCGCATCTTCTGAATTTGTTCTTTTCCACTTGCTCATACTGTCAAAAGGTCTGTATTTTGCTTCTCTTCAAAATTAGCCTTTGCCAGCTGGACATAAGATATTTTTAAGGTTTTCTTTTCAGTGGGTTTGCTCTCTCTCTCCCTCTCCCTCAGTATTTCCCCTTGGCTTCTCAAATCTATTCCTCACAGGTTTTGTTCTTTGCTGACCTCCCACCAAAGCTGGTGGTTCCCATTGCTGCAGCTTTCTTCTTGAACATCACTTCATGACACTTAATTGTCCTGCTGCTCCTGCTCTTTCCCATAGCCTTGGCTCTCTCCCAGGCCTCTATTACTAAATATTCTACAAAGCTCAACAAAGAGAAGTGCAAAGTCCTGCCCCTAGGGATGAACAACCCATTTCACCAGTTCATGCTGTGGGCCACTCAGCTAACTGAGCACTGGCACAGGTTACCCAGGGAGGTTGTGGAATCTCTTCTGTCCTGGGAGGTAATAAAAAATGCCATGTTGACTCAGTCCTAGGCAACTGGCTCAAGTTGGCCCTGCCTAGGCAGGATGTGGTTAGAAAAGATGGCCTTCAGAGGTCCCTTCCTACCTCAACCACTGTGAGTGATATATTTTAATGCTATATTATATAGTCTTTGTTCAACTTTTGTGCTATTCTATACATTTTTTTCTATCTATGCTATTCCCTCAAGTTTTGCTCCCAAAATTTGAACATACAAAATAAAACATACCAATGTGGGAAGCCTGCCATATGAGCTGGTACAAAAGAACTGCCTTAGAGAGGAAATTGTGTTTACTAAAAACTTTACTTAAAACTTCATTGAGATTAACTGAATCAACTCACTGCAATGGCACAACATTTGTACTTGCTGAGAACCTAGTTTAGTCTCCTGGAGGTTTTCTATTAGCTTCCTACAACTTTATGGGCTCTTGTTATGAAATGGTCTAGAGAGCATTTTGCTCTTACCATTACTGGAGAAAACCTATGATTTAAAAAATTGAGTTTCAGGATTTAGAGTTATTCCAAATCCTTTTTGTATAATAGGTTGTTCTTTGGGAAAAGTGGAAGGATGCATAATTTCTCTGAAGAACTTGCAGGGGAATCACAGAATGGTCACAGTTGGGAAAGACCCCTAAGATCACTGCTTCCAACTGTCGACATCACCACCACCCCAGCAAAATAAATAAAATACATATATCAATATCTGTATTACACTGCCCACTAGAGCATATCCTGAAGTGCCTCATCTACATGTTTTTTAAATATTTCCAAGGTTGGTTATTCTTCCACCTCCCTGGGCAGCCCATTCCAATGCCTAACTATTCTCTCAGTAAAGAAATTCTTCCCTGAATTTATCTGGTGAAAATAAATAATTTAAATTTAATGTAAATTAGATAATTTATCTGAATTTATCTACTGAAAATACCTAATCTAACTTCCCCTGATGGAACTTGAGGCCATTTCCTCTAGTCTTGTCAATATTTACTTGAGAGAAGAGCCCAACACCTACCACCCTACAACCTCCTTCCAGGTAGTTGTAGAGCATGATAAGGATCCTCTCAGCCTCCAAACTAAACATTTGCAGTTCCCTCAGCCTCACAGGACTTCTTCTACAGACCCTTTACCAGCTTGCTTAATGTTCTGTAGGATTTTATTTTGTGGATAGATCCTCATAGTTTGCTTCAGAGTGCAGTGAAAAGATTTCTTTGATACATTTCAACTAAATGTAGACAAAATAATGAAGTTATATGCAAAACTACAATATTTTTTATTTACTATAATATACAAAATAGAAACACACTGTCTTTTATGCCATTCTATTCATTTTCATTTAATTTCTCTGTAAAAGAAAATATTTCTGAACTGGGCTAGCAGGGTTTTAGAGTATGTAGGTGAAGATGCAAGGGTTTTTCTTGAGAATGTCTGTAAGAAAGAGAACTAGGTAGATTTTCTAAAAATTATATTTAATTTTGTTGCTATGGCAGAAAGTATTTTTAAATGTCTGAATCATTCAGGATTTAATCAATTCTCAATCACTGTAACAAAACAAACATTAATTATAGTTTTATAAACAGGATTTGACGATAGAATAATGGGTGCTTAAAATATTACCCACAAAAGTATTCTTTTCTTCATAGATCATAATATTCATGCTTAACCTAGCAAAGTTATCAAATGAATGATGTGAAAGCATCACTAGTGGGCAATTATTCTATCCCCATATGGCTTGGTTTGTTTAAAATACTGTTTACAACTGGAGGTTTTTGTTGGTCATCAGTGGAGTCAGTAATGGCCAATTATGTTCACAATGCCCAGCAAATGAGCATATCTTACTGTTTGCCTTGTTTAAATTAGATTTCATAAGGGCAATAAAATAGGCTCCAAGCTTTGGCACTTCTAAGTCATCATAATACTTCTCGGATGGTTAAAGCCACTTAGGACTTCTTGGTCTTGTTCTTTGTATTAAAACCCAAGGTATGATATAAGCCTCCTAAAATGCACTGCCTGGAGTGTTGTGCTGCTTAATAAATTATTCCATCTTGCTTATCTCACTCTTGGCATATCCCTAGCAGCACGAAACCATTATGCTCAATGTATTTTCCTAGTGACATTTTCTCTTAATTGACCGTACACAAGTCTATCATATTTGGGGGAAATTCTACAAGCATTTTGGAAAATATCATAAAATATAATTATGTTTTACTACTAAATATCACATGTGAAGATAAAGCTGATTTTTATGTTTTGTATAATCAGAAGTCCAGTATAAAAGCTTTAAGATTTAGTTCCTAATTTGGACCGTACATCTGATCTTCTGGCTGACCACAAAAACTTCATTTAATATCTTGTATGTCAGTTCTCATTTGCAAAATGGAAATATTGCCTATCTTCTTTCATAAAAACATGGTTTGTGTCTTTTGACTGAAAACAAAACTGAAATGCCAGTCTCATTAATTAAAAACTTTAGTTGCTCTTCAAATTAATGGCAGCTCCTGACATATTCCTATATCAAGATGAACAAGCTTGCTGAGACTAAAATAATAAAAAACCCCACACACCAAGATAGGTAAATGAAAGCCAGATACCAAACACATGAGGAAACAAAGCAGTATCCACATTTTTCTATTTGTGACATTTTGTTTCCATCTTTAAACACGAAATTCCCAGATTCTCATTTTATTATGTTAAGTCTAGGCTTACATATTAGCATGTAGACATACCTTTATAAAATTATGTTATATAATTATATAAAGTCATACATAAACTATAGACATATAATACTGTGTATTAACTTTTATTTATATACACATAGTCTGTATATAAACTAAATATAAAGTCGTATGTTATATGACTATATAAAGTCACATTTATAAAGACTCTGTGAAAAAGACACTGCAGCCCTGTGCTACCCATGCTCCTTTTCTTCATGTTTCAATGGGCTGGCCTGCCCTCTAACAGCATTAAAAAATAAGTAAATTTTCACAGTTGTGTCCTATGTCTCAAATATGTTTGGCAACTGCAAATGATCACTGGACCTGACAAGGTATGCTGAGAATGATTATCATGTACACAGTACCCATTTGCAAACGTTGGATATAGCTTCACATGTATAGCACTTTCAGTGGCTTATTTGATTGCCTCTTTTTGAAAATGTAATTCCAAGGAGTAATCATGCTCCAAGTGAAATGTTTAGTAGCGTGGGCATTTCTCTGCAGCAATGTGATATCAGTAGCACTTAACTGCCAGGGGATATGCTTGGATTTTCCACTAAATTGAAGTTAAGACTCAGGCACTTCTCAGAGGCATCTAAAATAATGGATTTCTATATCTTCTGTGCACCTGCTTCCTTGAGTAATAGCACTGGGTACATGAGGCAGTATATTTAGAGATATTATTTCTGACACACCTTCTGAGAGGATGTGGAGGATGAATGGCAGTGTGAAAACCCAGAAAAACACCTTCATTCTCCTAGGACTAGCTCCAAGGTTGATTAATTGACTGTGAGAAGGAAATGGCTGAGTGACTATAGTATAAATGCTGATCAAGACCAAATGAGGTAATAGGGAAAGTAGAACTGGATGTCTGTGGCATCTATCAGATTTACTCTGTTCTTTCAAAAGCATCCTATGGTGAATATTTTACTCACAACTGCTTCTTTAATTGTTATGTTTCTAATACGACTTTTTTAAAGAATGGATAAGTTATATTCAGATCCAGTAATTGGTTTTGGCTTTTCAGAGTTCACCTGTGTATAAGATATTTAAACTGAAGAAATGAGGAAAAAACAATTTATCCAGGAACTGAATGTTTTGTGCATGCAACCCACCTTTTTATGTGCAAAGACATCTAGAAGCTCAAGAGACAAACAAGCTTTACTTGCTTTGCTGTTTGATTTCCCTGCACAGAAGTTTACACTTAAGTTAGCAGTTTGGGCTGTTTAAGGTAGGGAAGAAGTAAGAAATGAGCTTTAGCTTTATTAAGAACACTCCTCTGCTTGGATGAGAGCAATTTCTTCTACAGACTGATCAGCCTTTTTCAGCAGAGGATATCCAAGACACCAGATGAGCGTGGGTTTAGAAGGGGAACCCAAGGTAGTTTTCCATTGCTTTTCTGGTCTGTGGGGAGTCCCTCCTCTGCAGCAGCTGTACCATAGCTGTATCCACCCCTGCAGCTCTTCTTCATAATACCAACTGGTGGGCAGGTGCCAGGAAAATTGCCAGCAAACTGTAAAGGCAGGAATATTAAAGAGGTTTTAAAGCTACTGACAGGAAAATCTTCCTTCTTCAGCTGTTGAGGCTTTTTTTCCTCAGACCTCTTGGAATATTGAATTGTGTATAAAAGGAATAGGCCAAAATTAACTTTGAGAGGAAGCAAATAATGGTACCAAATTAGTCTGTTGATTAAGTTAACCAACCTGTTATTTTCCCTGATGGCTGAGATGAAAGTCCACTCTCAGGAAATATGAGAGAATTAGAGCTGTTGGTTTCTTTATTTGTATTTTATATTTGGTCAGCTTCCCAGCATACAAGTTAAGGGAATTGCCTTCATTACAGCAGCACACTGGTGTAGAAACCTCCTGCTGCTTAATTTTTATTCTTCCACTGTCAATAGGGGAGGGAGAGATCATAAAGAAGACTTTACCTTTTCAGTGCTTTTGAAGCTAGTGAAATGGTGTTGGGCTAAAAATGTGTGATACCTCATCTACCAAACGAAAGCTGAGAAGGTTTTGGCTGAAGAGCCAGCTTCCCACATACTAGAACACTTTTAAATATAAGCACATATTCTGTTCTTACAATATCTTTCATTTCTGTGTCTGTTCCCAAAGAGGAAAATCCTTGCTACCTAGTAAAGTCATCTTTGAAGTAGCTTTTCACTTCTAACACATTTGACTCATGATATTAAGCAAGGTGGTAGCTGATTTGCAGTAAAAAACAGGTTACTCAACTTTCAAACATAAGGTTTTTATTAGTGATTTTCACCAGTAAATGACATTCTAGCATTATTCTCAGTAAAACTTGGAAGGATGAGAGTTTTCTTCTTTCCTCTGCTCACTGAGAACTGTCATAGTACTACTTTAGTTCATCTGAGATTGAGAGATCACTTTAATAACAATATTACAGGATGTACATGAAGTGAAATTTGAGTCTAAATTCTAAATTGTGTTATTTAGGAAGATAATTAGACCTCCTGTATTAGAGATGATGGAATTCCTTAAGGTTAGGAGTTCATTGCACAGAAACACTCTGAAAATTAAAAGGATAATTAGAATTACTGACATGAAACCTGAACATATGACTTGTTTGCAATTCACTTGCCTCTGAAGTAGGCAGGTGCCACTCTGTGATTTTGGATACTTGGGAGTCTTACAAGAACTCTTTTAGAAAGCATTTCATAATTCTTGGGAAGTTCAAGCAAAAAACTATCTTACAGTATGTGGTCTCTTTAAAAATTCCTTTCACACACAAAATCTGGAGTCACAGAACTGTGTAGTGGATTAAAAAAAAAAAAAAAAAGAAAATATTATGGAAAAAGCACCTGTCAAAAGACACTGCAATTATTGTTTGTCCTTATGGTATCACAGAATTGTCTTTTGTTCAGTTCATAGTTGCTCAGTTTCAGCCAAAGGGGACTTTCTCTCTCATGTTCATAATGTCCTCCCTGACAGGCTCTTACCTAAAGCAGCACTTTAATACCTCATTAATGACACTATTCAGTTTAATGTTAATTGTATGTACAGATGGCCTGTTTTCAGTTCATTGTGCACAGCTTTGGGGGGATTTTCCATCCTGCAAGGTACTACATTGTCTTTGGAAAGGCCACCACTATGCAAACTCTATGTGACAGCTTCTTAGCCATTTATGAATATATTCCACAGATGATAATTGTAGCTGATTGTTTGAGGCTTTGGAGCATTTGAATCCAGCCATAAGTAGTAGGGAGATTTGGTCTCAGCAACTCTTGAAATCTAATCAGAAGGTTGCCAGTGTGCAGGGTTATTTGTTAAGACTGGGTGCCAATATACCCTAAAACCATAGCAGGCATTTATCATTTTGATGCATTCACAGTGGCTGCAGGTAGTGCCTTTGTATGGGAATGCACTCAGGTGCACCCTGAAAAGCAGTATAAAAGGGGATGCCCAGGAGCTGCTTGTGTTTGTTACCTATCCACGTTGAGCTCTCCTCTGTGTTTGCCTCCATGTGTGTTTGCTTATAATTAGATCATGTGAAATTATTGTCCTATATTGTAAAAATGGCAATGAGGAATTATCTGGTCAGAGCTTCTTTTGAGTAAACAGCTGTTGGTGGGTTATTGCACAATTGTTTATGATTATGTGATTGAAGGGTACTGGAGTTGGTAGCCCCAAAATTTCATTTGCAATGCTGATAAGTATTCTGATAAAACAATGCATTTCAGTAGCATTAATAAGAGAGATTTTTGCCATTCGTTGTTCCTTAAAGGTGGGCAGCAAGCCTCATAGTTGCGATCTGGTCAGTTATAGCAATAAAAAGATTTGCTTTCAAATGTCAAGAACTTCATTATATTTCAGCATCTGGATATTTGTAGTATAAGTCTAGTAGTGCTACATCTAAGAACTCCCAGTAATTTCAGCAAAGACGAGGAGAGGCCTCAGTTTCCAAACTTTACCTGCAGTCATTTCTCTTCTTTTGTAATGACAGCATAAGAGAGAAACAAAATAAACTTTTATGGTATATTTTCCACAATTTTTAGAAGAGCTATAGCCTATCCACTCCCTGTCTCTGTGTAATTATGTTGCTAAAGTCTCTTCAATGTATTAGCATTAAGTTACTGTACATTATTATTTGTTACATTTTCTTTTATCTATTATAAACTTTGATTTTCCATTGAAAACATCATGGAATGCACTCACGGGGGCGCAGAGAACTGGTGGATGTCATTGCTAGGGTGCTCTCCATCATCTTTGGTAGGGTGTTGGGAACAGGAGAGGTGCCTGAGGACTGGAGGAAAGCAAATATCCCTCCAGTCTTCAAAAAAAAAGAAAGAGGAGTTGCGAACTACAGACTGGTCAGCCTCACCTCCATCCCTGGAAAGGTGATGGAACAACTCATTCTTGGTGCTGTCTCCAGACACATCAAGGACAAAAGGCTTATCAGGAGCAGTCAGCATGGCTTTACCAAGGGGAAATCCTGTCTGACCAACCTGGTGGCCTTCTGTGGGGATATAACCAGGTGGATGGATGAGGGCAGAGCACTGGACATAGTTTATCTTGATTTCAGGAAGGCATTTGACTCCATCTCCCACAGCATCCTTGGAGCTAAACTGAAGAAGTGTGGCCTGGATGATTGGGTGGTGAGGTGAATAGGGAGCTGGCTGAAGGATAGAAGCCAGAGAGTTGTAGTCAATGGGATGGAGTCAGTTGGAAGTCTGGTTCTGGTGGAGTCCCTCAAGGGTCAGTACTGGAACCAGTACTGGTCAATATATTTATTGATGACCTGGATGAGGGAGTAGTGTACTATCAGCAGGTTTGTTGATGACACAAAACTGGGAGGAGTGGCTGACACCCCAGAAGGCTGTGCTGCCATTCAGAGGGACCTGGACAGACTGGAGAGTTGGGCAGGAAGAAATTTAATGGATTACAACAAGGGCGAGTGTAGTCTTACATCTGGAAAAGAGCAACCCCAGGTACCAGTACAGGTTGGGGACTGAGCTGTTGGAGAGCAGCACAGGTGAAAGGGACCTGGGGGTGCTGGTGGATGGCAGGATGCCCATGAGCCAGCAATGTGTCCTTGTGGCCAAGAAGGCCAATGGCACCTGGGGTGCATTAGAAGGGGGTGGTCAGTAAGTCAAGAGAGGTTCTCCTCCCCATCTGCTCTGCCCTGGTGAGGCCACATCTGGAATATTGTGTCCAGTTCTGGGCCCCTCAGTTCCAGAAGGACAGGGAACTGCTTGAGAGAGTCCAGCACAGAGCCACCAAGATGATGAAGGGAGTGGAACATCTCCCTGATGAGGAAAGGCTGAGGGAGCTGGGGCTCTGCAGCTTGGAGGAAAGGAGAATGAGGGGTGACCTCATTAATGTTTATAAATATGTAAAGGGAGAGAGCCAGGAGGATGGAGTCAAGCTTTTCTCAGGGGTGACTAACAATAGGACAAGGGGGCAATGGTTATAAACTGGAGCACAGGTGGTTCTGTATAAATATTGGGAAGAATTATTTTACTGTGAGGGTGACAGAGCACTGGCACAGGCTGCCCAGGGAGGTTGTGGAGTCTCCTTCCCTGGCGACATTCAAATCCCACCTGGATGTGTTTCTGTGTGACCTCCTGTAGGTGACCCTGCTCTGGCAGGGGGTTGGACTTGATGATCTTTCGAGGTCCCTTCCAACCCCTAACTTTCTGTGATTCTATGATGCTATGATTTTGCTAATTCCAATGAAAAATAGAATTTGACAACTGCAAAGTTGCAGATATCTGAAAGAAGTAATTTATTTTGTGAGTCTAGACTTAAAAGCCAGGAATTAATTCCTATAGCTCTTGAAGACTCATGCTGTAAATCCTACATAACAGCAATGTAAATCTGATTAATGTATGTTATTGAAGTATCACCAGTACCAGGAGAAGCCTTTGCTGAGAAGTGATATGATGTGCTTCCCTACCCAACTTTTGCCTCATTGTCACCATTTCAGCAAGATGGCTGGAAACAAACAATTTACTGTTGGCAAGGGAATTATAAATATACTATAACTAATATGTTATGCTAACATCATTTTAATCAGGTAATTATTAAAGGACTGTTCGGCCTTTAAGGACATTGATGTAATGGAAATTAATTTAATGATTGAACAGTGTTTGTGTAACATTATCATTGCTAGTGATGCAGAAAATTAGAATCTCAGCTCAGCTGAAAAGAGCTTAGACTTTCCATTATCACATTAAATTCCTTTCTTCTGGAATGCCATTATTAGACCCTTTTTTAATTGTTTTTGGTGTATATTTAAATGTTTGGGCTTTATCTAAGAGTTCCTGAGCATAAAAAGTAATTAAAAGTATTCATCATTGTACTATTCTCATTTTTAAACAGAGACTTGAATTTCTGTTTAATATAACCTTAAACAAAGTCCATTAGATTTTGGTTTTGCCTCTGCTTTCTTCTTTGCAAACCTGATGGCTGTGTTTAGGATGAATAGGAGTTTGGTTTATGGAATATAAGCTATAAATATATACAGTTATAAAATGCAGCATCTTTAAAAAGTAGTAACAGACAGAGCCTAGTTCTGTCTAGATTATTCTGAGGCTGAATCTTATACAGTCCAGTCACAGTTTAGGAGTGATTTTAAAAGAGATTGACACATTTGTTTCAGTAACTGAGGACTCAAACAGTGTTAAAGCTGACCTTTATTGGTACAACTCCCATGTACCTAAAGGAATGTTATATTATACTGCCCTCCTTGATTTGTCCTTAGTGCTATTGTCATGAATTATTTTCTGGCTTTATAGATCCTCTGCCTACTGTTGTGCATTAATTACATCCAGGGAGAAAAGGGGGCCTCTGCACAAGCAAGTGATTGGAAGCATGTAGTGAATAGCTGTATCTCACAGACTTTTTCAGATAAATCAATTTTCAAACAAAATCTTAATCCAGGGTGTCTATGACAGCTCCTGCTGCATCTTGGCAGAGTTTTACGTAGAAGTCTGGTGGCCAAATGGTTATCCCTCTGTCACTAGAATGAAGCTGTTACAGTAGAGTAACTAGCAAGCTGGGCAGGCTTGGTATTAGAAAACAGGTAGAAAAATAATTTGACAATATAAGTAACAGAGATTCAAACTTATAAACATTCCGTAGGTTACTAACCCAGTGGGGAGCCAAGTAGTGGGCTGAAGTGCTTTGCACTGGGTAGCATTATCTCTTTCCTCAGTGCTAGTGATTCTTCTAGCTTCAGATAAGGAGGTTTCAAAGTACACAACTGAAGATCCTGTGTGGCTTCTGAGTAGCTTTTTTGGCCATCTTCTGGGTATTTCTTTTTGTTCATCAGGTTATGTGTTGAGGCCCTCTGACCAGATTTGTGATGGGTACACTAGGCAGCAACTTGATGAAAATTTAGTGGCGGTGCCACTGGTCCTTGATTTGCCCCAGCATTTGAAATCCCAGCATGGGTGATCTATTCATATTAATGAGGAAATAAAGCTGAGCAATGAGTCTTAGTGTGCAAGTCAAATGCCAAAAGCATATCCAAACAGATGCACAGCAGTAGGAGAGAGAGGACTTTCAAGAGGTGTTTTGCAAGACATGAAATACAACTTGGAGGTGATTACTGGCCAGAAGTAACCAAGGGTTCCCAGGTAATCTCTCTTTCACACTGGAGCTCACTCACATTTGGCCTCCTTGGAGGAGGCTAGTGAGAGTCTACATCCACTTGCCCAAAGCATGGCAGGGGGGTTGGAACTAGATGATCTTTTAAGGTCCCTTCCAACCCAAACCATTCTATGATTCTATGCATAGACCCTCAGGTTAGCTGCCTTCCAGAGTTGTTGATGAGGATCTATAAGCATCTGTAAAATGCTGCTTCTCAAACTCTTTTACAGATTTCTCTTGACTGGGAATGATTTGAAATAAGCATCTCAGATATTCCTCCTGTCACAGGATGGGGAGAAATAAATGAGGAGGATTTTCTTTTGTGAATCCTTGCTTCTCTTCAGGGAGTGTAATGAGGGCAGTGCTTCCACACCCAGCTGAAAAGAATCAATCTTCTAGGGATCAAGTGGAAAGAGATTAGTAGGAGGGTCATTACACTAGCAACAAGTGGGAAAGAGCAAGTGATTGTTTAGTTCATAAGATATCAAGGGGAAAAAAAAATAATGAGGGCACCAAATGAATACATTCTTTAATTGTCCATAGACGAGTGCAAGAAATCTAGTAATAAACAAGAACAGTTGGAATTACTCTCTTGCAAATCTAAATTTGGTCTTCATGGTGTTACTGAAAACTAGTAGGGATATATGACACTGAAGTACAGCTAGACAAATGTACAAGGTCAGCAAAAGATGAAAAAGAGTGTCACAAAGTGCAACGGGAGTAAGTGCCTGCTGTAGACCACCAGGTCACACTGAAGCAGAGGATAGTTGGTTTCTCAAGTGCATCTGTAATTCATAAGGGGAAATGTGAGATATAATAGGGTCATTCCACCTGAATGATGTCTGTTTCAAGTCTCAGACTCCTGATGCTGAAGCATCTTGCATGCACATATAGAGGAGATGGAAAGAAAAAGGAACATTACAGCAAAGAGAAGCTACCAACTTCAGGAAAGATGACATGAAGATCAAGTGTACACAGAGGTGAGTCAGAATTAAGGAAAAAAAGGAATGGAGGGCTTTGAAAATTTTATTAGGAACTAAAGAAACCTTAATGAAAATCTTGCATTAGGTGAGGGTCTATCAAAAGAATTATGCCAGGAAGCCAATAAACATCTTTTCTGTGTTTGTGAAAAAGCAAGCTAAATACTTGGCATGTCAAGAGAAAGTCAAGAGGATTTTAGCTGGCAGCTACTAATGTCAGATGTTTCCTGACAGAGCAGTAAATCCACACATTTCAAAATCCATACATTTTAAAAGACCTTGATAAGGAGTACAGGACCACTGTTTGTTGATCAGAGTCCTGGAGAACTGGCAAAAAAACCTCTGATGTAAAATCTAAGTATCAAACAGAACCTTCAACTCAATATAATAATATGGATGCAACAACTCAAAAGATTTCACAGATAAAGACAGGCACTTAAAAATTCCAAAAGATATCACCATTTAGGAGTCTGGTATTGAAGATATGTGTTTATACCAAGCATTAGGATTTCTTGAAGAGTACAGTGACAGTCCTTCTCGAAATCACACAGAGTAGAAGGAAGAAAGCTGTGGAAATAATAAGAAAGCCAAAGTGTGTCCATGGTTAGTACACCAGTGGCATACAGAAAAATGGTTTTTTTAATGTCTTGTTGGGAGCCTTACCAGAGCCAGACATTGAACACAACCTGAACAGAAAGAATGCTGCTGGAGGCTGATAACAGAGGATACACAAGGCAGTGTTAAGTCTAGACAGAGACAAGATAAGGTTTGTCCCTTAAGCTCACAGTGTTTGACATATAAAGAATTCATATTCAGCAAAAAGGATGAGAGCTATAAACTCATGGGACTTCTAATGCTATTGGTGGATGCATATGAAAATTTCATCTTTATCAATAGTATGCTAGGAAGGTTAGACATCAAAAATTTGATATTTCAGATTTTAGGATTAATGAATACCAACATTTCCATGAAATTACAATGGCTCAACTAAATTATTTTTATCGTAAATAGAAGGAAATATGAAAATTTCTAAATATTTGAACATTTTTAGATGTTATAAATATCTCTCAAAGTATTTGTTTTTTTCTCACTGACTTCATGTTTACTTTTAGAAAATTAATATGTGAGAGTATCTTGACAATGAAACCCCCCACTACATGTCTTCTATGGTTTTATTTAAAAAAAAAAAAAAAAAAAAAAAAAAAAGTTTATTGATCCTTTGGATTTGATGGTGCTTTTATAGTCATTTTATTTAAAAAAAAAATTCCTTTCCAATCCCACTCTTTCCAGTGAAGCAAAAAAAAAAACCCAATACATATAACCTACTACCTCATATATTTGTAGTATTGTGACTGTTAATAGTAATGGTAGTAATAATAACTAGATACAGTGCTCTCTCCTTAGGAAGTAAGACCTGAAGAAGTGTTTCTTGTATGGAAAAATACCTGATTTTTTCTTTTCATATATACAATAATAATAATTTTTTAAAAAAATCAGATCATTACATTTTAATAAAACCAAAATGTCAGGGGAGGAGCAGGTGATGTACTCAATAAAAGCAATAGCTGGCTCTTGAACTTGTCCAGACCCTGTAGAATCTGGCTGCCAGCCTCATGCTCAGTTCCTTCCCTACTCTCAGTCCCCTACAATCTGCCAGTATTTGCAAGGGTAGGGAATTCAGCCACTGATTTACAAGCCTATTTGGAAGGCATTACTGACTCAAGGGGTTGTATTCTCCTGCTGAAAAATATATGTCATGCCTGCTGTGGTCAATGGGTGTTAACTTCAGCACACAATGTAATATTACAAACTCAGGTTATGACATGCCAGCTTGTACACTAAGGAAATGAATGCATTCTTCACGGTTCAAGGAAGAATGGAGAAATATGGGGGGGAAATGAAAAGAAAGGAAGAAAAATTCATGAAGAGAGATTTTCTGACATCTTCCGAGCTGTATTTATTTCACAGCTGGTAGAAAAAGGTACAGGCTTCATTGACTGTAAAGTTTTTTTTTTTTTTTTTTTGTCCTAGGCTGAATTGAACACTTCCAATTGAAAACAGGAGAGATTTTATATTATCAAGGAAGTTTTTAGCAGAACAATAGCACTAGCTAATGCCCTAAAAGATTCTGCCTTTGAAGACCTATGCTTTGCAGAGTTTTGTAAAGATAGCAGAGCTCAGTCAAACTTTAGGTTTTGCTTCTCGTGGCAAAAATAGCTGAAATATAAAATGCCCTTGTTTTTTTTTTTGTTAATACAAACTACTTCTCTTACACCCATTCTCTATTAAATGTCTCTTTTACAAAGAAAACATAAGTAGTACATTTATCTGAACTGCTTGCAACAGAATTCTACAGTTTTTTATATTTTGCAAGTGGAAATTGCAGATGCACAATGTAATTGATATGGCTGTTCTGACAAGCTAAAGGCTAAACTGCAGCCAACACCCAGTCCTTTGTGCTTTTTTCCAAAGGCCAACAATTCACTGAATGTGGACAGAATTTTTGCAAGAAAAAGCAAAACCAAAATCTGTCCCCAGATAACCCACCCTAGTATTTTTTCACCTTCCTTTTCCAAGAGCAATCAATAGTCTTGCTTTCAAGTTTGATAGTAGTAGAATGCCTCAGCAAAACCAGTCACAATTAATGTCTTTTTCATAGTTCTCAAAATTATCTGAAAAAATTCTGGCCAAAACTACTTGCGTAGATATTCCTCTCATTGCAGACCTCTAGAAAAGACTATTGCAGATTAAATGACTGAGGTTTTATGAAGTTATTGGCAGCTCAGATACGTTCCTAAAGTGAGAATGGTAGGGCAGCCTTGATGGTAAGCATCAGTGACAAATTGAGTTTTGTCTGTAATAAGAACCCAGTCTTTGGGATGTCTGTGGCAGCTGTGATTATCACAAAGTGAAGTTGCAACCCATGATTCTTGTAGTGTCCTTTCTCCAGCCCTCTCATTCAAGCCTCTCTTCAAATATTTGCTGTTTATATTTCAAGAATTAATCTTCAAAAGGCATTATCCATCTTCTGAGGAAAGCCAGAGAGACTTGGGGCTGTTTAGTCTGGAGAAGGGGAGGCTGAGAGGGGCTCTTATGACCATTTACAAATATCTGAATGGTGGCTGTCAAGAAGAAGGGGGGAGTCTCTTTTCAGTGGTGCCCTGGGTTAGGATGAGGGGCAATGGACATGAACTGGACACCAGAAGCTCCACCTCAATATGAGGAAAAACTTCCTTACTGTAAGGGTAGTGGAGCACTTGGAACAGAGGTTCTGGAGGCTTCTTCTCTAGAGAGTTTAAATATCCATTTGGACATGTTCCTGTGTGACCTGCCCTAGGTGATTCTGCTTTGGCAGGGGGGTTGGACGTGATGATCTCCAGAGGTCTCTTCCAACCCCTGCCATTCTATTGTTCTATACTCTGTAATCAATTCCAAGTTTTCTCTGCATTGTGGTCTCTATGATGCCAAGCTATTTGCTTTAGTAATAGCAAAAGAAATGTTTTTGAGCTGTTTAGCAAATGATTTGTAAATATTGTACATTCCCAGTGAAGCTGTTAAATTGATATTTAATCAGAGAGAGACAGTCTTGCACATTTAGACTGCCTGGATGACAAAATTGTATCAGTTCTCAGCAAGATGGCTACCACTAGACTTGATCTCAGAAATGACAACTGTAGTTAAAACTTCTCCAAGAAATGTTTCAACATTTCTTTTTGTCCGCAAAAAATATTTTTTTCCATTTCACTTTGAAACTTTTTCATAGTTCTGGACTAAGCAGATGAACACAGCTTTTCCTTCAGGCAAGCAGCTGACAAATCCCTCAGAACAAAAAATTTGGAGAAACATCTTATCCATTCTGAATTATTCAAATTTAGTCCAGAATTACAGAATACCGATATCTCACTCTCAATTTTTTACTTTAAGAAACCTTTAAACTTACTGCTAACAAGGGAGAATAATTTTAAAGGAATTAAAAATCTGTATGGGAATTGTACTGATTCACATTTTATCTCCTAAGATGATTTTCTGATATTTAGGTCTGTCATAATTAAATATTATCTTGTTTGCATTGTCAAGACAATGCATTGTTTTTCTTACCTTCTGATATTTAGCTTGAATCACTCAGAAAGAAATGAGTATAAACAAAAGTTCATAAGTTTTAGTCCGTCCCTGTCATCTGAAGTAGGACAGTATTAAACCAAGTTAGGACTGTTGAAGGAGAGCTGCATTAGATGAGAGTGGGAGGACTAAAAATAATTTCTTTCACTGTCACTTTTACAGTAATTCAACTCTTTCAGAAAACTCCCAATATGCTTTTCGCTCGTTCTGTTTACTCTGGAAAATATTTTTTCTTTCCTGCACATGCAATCTGAAATTTTTAAAGGCAGATTAGATTTTTAAATGAGTTTTAGTGCACATCAAAAGCTTCAGCTGAATAAAATCAGGAGCCGTAGCCACAACATTGGTGATCTACAGATGGTTGTGTTTGTGCCTCATTATACCCTGTCATCAGTGTATTGGAAGGTCCAAGTCTCAGCCATTCCATGATTCGCTCTCTACAACTCCCTGAAAGGAGGCTGGAGCCAGGGGGGGTTGGGCTCTTTTCCCAGGCAACTATCAGCAAGACAAGAGGGCATGGTCTCAAGTTGTGCCAGGGGAGGTTTAGGTTGGATATTAGAAAGAATTTCTTCACGGAGAGGGTGATCAGACATTGGAATGGGCTGCCCAGGGAAGTAGTGGATTCTCCGTCCCTGGAGATATTTAAAAAGAGACTGGATGTGGCACTCAGTGCCATGGGCTGGGAACCACAGCGGTAGTGGATCAAGGGTTGGACTTGATGATCTCTGAGGTCCCTTCCAACCCAGACAATTCTATGATTCTAAGTCTAAGGAATAATATTCTCTGTATTCATTTGAAGTCTGTCTCTTAATGTGACAACACAAATCCAGGACTGCTGAGTGTCTGCTTTGCTTTCCATTTGTTTCATGATTAGAGCTCAGTACTCTCGAGTGTTGCTGAGCATGCTACAACAGTAGTGCTTCCAGTGTGACCACAACCAACATGTTTGCTCCTATTGATGGGTTTTGCTGTGGGAATGAGGTGTGGCAGGACAGTTTTTACTCTGGTCACCAACGTAGGTGTCACCCTTTGCCTTTTAGGGTTTATTAAGCTTTGTTGGTGGGATATGAAAAATAATAGTGTGGAAAGACTTGTTTCATCTTCTTGGCTTCCTCTGCTCTTGCACTTTATGTCCTGTGCATAGCCCCATGTATATTATCCATAAAGATTTCTGTGCACCTTAAACTCATACTAAGTATTGGGAAGCAGGGCCCAGGGAGGTTTACACGCATGTCCCTTCTGCATACTAATTTACCATCAACAATAGCCACTGTAGCTGTCTGTAGCTCTTTTTCATAGAAATGGTGATAGAAAACCAATGATTCTTGCCCTCCTGAATGACTTGGTGCTCTTCTCCCCCGAGAAAACATGTAAATTTGGACTGAAAGAAAACTCTGGAAAATTTTTAGCCCTAGAAACAAAACTGGGGGAAGGGACTGAAGAGGTCTCTTGCAGTAAGCTGTCATGGTGCAGGAAGCATTTTAGCAAACAGTAGAATAGAACAAGACTGAATCTCATTAAGTGTCCTAATAGATGCCAAAGAAATGATACTGTGGCAGTAAAAGATGTCCCTTGATTTTTGTTTCTTTCTTTCATTCTTTGGGAAAAGTGGACTACACTGCCTGTACTGCTTAAAAATCACACACCTGTGCAGTGGTGGTGTCAGTCTTGTTTTAGAGTGAAGTTTAGGTGGTTGAAGACTTTAGAGTAGGGGCAGGAGAGGTGTGTTATTTTGTCACTTGTTTATTTGTGTTTAAAAAGGAAAGACAACAGAGAATACTGGGGCCAACCTTGCTGAAGTATGGGAAAACTGCACTGCAGGGGAATTCTATGGCTGAGGGGTCTGTGATGGCTGTGATGCTCACTTGTTGCACAGCATCCTCCTTTAATAAACAGAAGGCAGGTGTGTGACTTTTAATGGTCCTCTCTTTTAAGACATTCAGTTTAAATAAAAACTGTGAGAACGTGAAGTTTTACTTATTTAAGCTGAAAATGGAAATTGCAAGAATGTCCAGGATCATTGCCTGCTTCTCTGTTGCCATTTCAAATCAGAATGAAGATAATCTGCAGGGACTGACACCTGAAAGTTAAGAGGATAGCCAGCCTTTTCCAATGAATTGATAGAGCTTCCTGATCTTTCCTTCTTATTAAAAAGAATTTTTAAATAAAAGTATTCCAAAGGCATTGCAAAAAGTTTTGTAAATTAGAGATATTATATTAAGTTACTTTAAAATTTATGTGGGAGAGAAAACCCAGATTTTCAGATATTGATGTTCAGCTTTGAAGGCCCTTATATTGGAATAATACCTCCTTATCTGATCAGTACATTCTTATTTCGGTTAATTAGAGGGCACCTTGGAAAGAAATGGAACTTTATTTCTGACTGAACAGATCTAATACAGAATCATAAGATAGTTTGCTTTGAAAGGGACCTTAAAGATCTCCTAGTTCCAACCTCCCTGCATGGGCAGGGACACCTTCCACTAGACCAGGTTGCTCAAAGCCCCAACCAGACTGACCTTGAGCATTTCCAGGGAGAGTGCTCCCACAATTTCTCTGGGCAGCTTGTGCCAGTGCCTCACCATCCTCACAATAAAGAATTTCTTTCTAATGTCTAACCTAAATCTACCCTCTTGAGGTGTAAAACTGTTACCCCCATCCTATCAGTACATGATCTTGCAAAAAGTCATAGTCATGTATATAAAAGGGTCATAGATAGATAGATAATGTCATTCAATACTGGAATTATTAAAAGAAGAATCTCAATACTTATATACCAAAAATATAAATTAATGGGAACAATTATTATTTCACATATGGTACAACTCCACATCACTGAAGTAGGGAAAAAAGCTTCAAATTTGTTTACTGTATGGTGATGCAGGTTCCCAATGCTTTGTACAGGTAGGATAAACTTAGAACAAAACAGTAAGGTGATCCTTCATGTTCAAAGCATTGATTAAATATCTAATTTGTATACATAACTGAAAATTATTTGTATGCAGAATAGGAATACTTTTAATTTCTATTCCCTTTACATCTACTTGCTGTGAAAATGTGTAGGTTTTGTTTTTAGGTAAGTAGAGAGCTGGCACAAAATAATTTTAGATGGCTGCATCTGTAGCAAGCTGCTTTTACAAATCCAAGGTATTGTACCATCATGAGAGTTTGCATCTGAGAAAGCTATTTCCAAAATAATGATAGCTTTTCAAATTGCTGAGCATAAGGGGGAAAGGAAAAGGGTGAATTTCTTCAGGAGGTTGACTGTGAGTTTTTCTTGCCTTCATCTGCTCCCACGAGTTACTGGTAGCTGTGTCAAAATTTATATTGCAGACAAAATCAGTGTTTTTTTAAATGATGAATTTCCTTTCATCTAAAAGTTTTTTATTTGTATGTTTTTAACTGAAAGAGTTCTTTCAAAGACTTTGAACCAGTGATTTTGGGGGGTAGACATGTAAATAAAAAGTAATGCTTTTCACGGCTCTGGTCACACAAGCAGTGTTATGCAGCTCATTCTGATAGGTTTAATGGTTGCTAAGGTTTTGCTGGGTTTTAAAATTAAGTAACTGTGGGAATACAGAAAACAATTTTGCATTCTTCTTCAAAACATGTTTTGGGGCATTTTTTGCATGCCCAAGTTTACTTGCAGCAAGTTGAATACATCCATACGGTTCCCATGAGCATCTGCCTGGTTACAGAACTGTGAAAAGTAATTATGTTTTTATGTTTTTTTTTAAACTTTAAGTATTTTTTGATTTCTTGAGAACCTAAAGTTTGTAGATAAGATCTTTAAGGAAAGAACATTGTAAGAATTAACTTCTACTGTTTTGTTCTGAAATCCTGAAGTCTATTTCCATTCCTGGGCAGTACTAGCAGATGAATTGCAATTAAAGGCACAATAGGAAAAGAGATTAAATCCAACAATGGTGACTGACAGTGTGGGCTTCCTTTAGGACTTTTTGTTGCACAGCTTTAGTAAACTGCTGTACTCAGTTGACCTTGGGGGCTAGTTCTGCACAGTGCATGAGCAATGAGGACCTGGGTTTCCTTCTCCAACTGAAAACTCTTACTTTTCCTTCTTCCTCACAGGAGGAGAGGTTCCTTACACAACCCTGGCAACCCGACTGATGATGGGAGCTTGGTGGCTTTTTGCTTTGATTGTCATCTCCTCCTACACAGCAAACCTAGCAGCCTTCCTCACCATCACACGCATTGAGAACTCCATCCAGTAAGTTGATGAAGATTTAATTCAAGGAGAGGGGGGTGAACACACACACACGTAAAGGAATACAAATGTTCTGCTTAAATGTGAGAAAATGAAGAAATTCTCATGATCCTGAGAAGTAGTTTGAAAGCTAAAAAATAACAATCTACCATATGCTGCCAGTGTCCCTGGAGACACTTTCTCTTTGGGATCAGAATTGTTGGCCTCTGCCAAATTCTGTGGCACGTATACACACAGACAGAATTTGAAAGAAGCAACTGAGTCTGAGATAACCAGTGCATCAGTATTTGAAATGGGGAAGTATAAATTGCTACCATGTGTTTTCAGGCTATGCTTTCCATTCAAATGCATCCCACAATACTTGTGCACTGACACTTTGATCAAGAGGAGCACAGTAGTCTATGGGGAACTCAACACTGAATTATTGCCAAGGCAGAGGTTTATTAATAAGAAGAAACACAGATTCACTTACTAGTAATTTTTGCTCCTTCTGCTCTCAGCTTGCTGTCTTACTACATTTACAGGTCATATTGTTCTCTTTTTTCTGTCTGTCATTTATTTTGTTTCATGCCTCCCTGGCAGGAATTTCCTTGTCTTCTCCTATTCTTTTTACGGTGATCTGTTTTTCTGTCACACATTTCAGTCATTTTTTCCAGACTATCTTATCTCTCCATACCACAGGAAACTTTCTAGGTCTTGTACCCTCTTTCTCTGCCCTTCTCTTCTCCAGTCTCCTCTCCTTCAGCAAGCTGCATGCTGAGTTATCCTTGCTCCCACTGTTTCAGGGACCTCCCTCACCCCAGAATCCTTGGATCAGAGCAGAGACCAGAAAATACAGGGAAGCATCAGATAACCAAGCATGCCAAGGGGCAGCTGGCCATTTTTCCTTAGCAGGCTTTTAATCTTGAGCCTAGAAGTCCATGACAGTATGTGAGAGTTGCAAAGTTATCCTTTTCCATAAGGCATTCTTTGCAAAAATGACAGCATTGCCTTAAAGAAAAGAGCATTTTCTGTTGTATTATTTCCTCGAGAAAGTTAAAAACCTGATCTTCAAGTCAGTCTCAATGATGACCTTAGGGAAAATTCTGATTTCTCTCTTCATTAGTTGATTCAAGTCCCTGTCTTGTATGTATCATCACTTAAGGTCTTGCTGCCTCAAGTTCATCTGCTTTCCAAATCTCTTTGAAGTGCCTCTTGAGACCTTGAGTCCCTAGTAGAATGGGCAAGGGGAGTCTTGGCCTCCTTTAAGTTCATATTTTAAGTTCAAACATTCCTACATGCCAGCCAGTCCCCACGGTCTCACAGAGGCACTTTTCCTCTAGTTCAGGGTTTTTTACATACTAAAACCAATCCAGGCTTTAACAGCACAAAGGCCAGTAAACATCTGCTATACCAGACAAGTTAGATTTGTGATTGGAAGCCAAAGCTCAGACCCAAGAGCAGAAGCAGCTCCACACCTTGAGTGCATCATTAGGACCATCCTCTTCCACTGCATAAACTCTCTTTCTGCCTGCTCCTCAGGTTGGGGGAATGTATAGAGGTGGAAGTTGAGGTCCCATAGCCCAAATTTCCCAGGCACTGCCAGTCCTTATGCATTTCCAGTTGAAAATTAGGTGTCTATGGTTGTTATCCTTCCTTTCTGGGCTAACAATCTCAATACTTTCATTTGTTAGAGAACTAAACACTCTTAGACAAAAAGTGCATAAGCAAATCATTCCCCTGATAGAGCTGCATTACCAGTTAAATCAAGTTAAATCAAGGACCCTCTTCTTTTGAGATCTGAAGAACAGACTTTGAGATCATGGAGTTCTACAGAGGTATTTTGACACAACCTAACTGTTTGACTTGGTGTAGTCCCAATTATAATTCCTTTACAATTTATGGGGAAGTAAAATTATATTCTGCGTCAATGTTTGTCAACACTGATCTTGAGGCTTGAGGGAGGCTGATTTTTTGAGCTTAAAAAGCTTTGTATTTGATTAACAAGCATCAAGAAAAAGCATGGGATTTTGTACATTGATAAATAATAATGATATATTCAGTCATTCAGTTTGTCCTTACAAATATGACATATACCTCTGCATCCTTCTTTGAAATTATATCACTTCTAGTTTTGAAGCAGTCCAGAAAAAAATGTTCAAATTACTGTGACAAATGTCTGAGTTTTCTTATCATGTGTAAAAAAAAGATAAAATATACTCAAGCTGTAATTTAATGCATCTTTATTTTTTTCTTGCACTTTATTATGATGTCACTAGAAAACCCTTAGTAGAATTCTGAGTTTATTATGTACATTTGGGACTACATTGGTCTTTGTGCTGCATTATTTATGGGCGAAGCCACTGAAAATGTTTTATTCAGTAGAAAATGTTGCAGCTGGAAAGTTCCTGGAATGAAAGAATGGAGACATTTTTCAACAGCTCTTGCAGCTCAAAAATACAATAATAAGATCTGTTAAGTATCCATTAGGGAATGAAGTTATCCTAACTATGGTGGGAGTGTAAAACTTTAGTTTACAAAACTGCCAGAATTGGAATCAACCCAGGACAAAAGAGAGGGGCTGTTTGTTTACTATGCTGAATTACTGCAAAGTGGGAAGCATGAGTAAGCAATAAAGAAAAAAGCTGATGCCCTTTATTATTTCTTTTAACAGATCAAATTGTACCTTGGGGAGCTTTGAAGGCCAGAATGGAAATGAGTTTAAGTACTTAAAGAAAAAAAAACCCAACAGATTCTGCTCATAGTGCTATTCAACCAGCTTCAGAGAAGTCAGAAAAAGGGAAAGAAATTGGAGTAGATCTTTGCTGCGTAACTTAAAGTTGGTGGCATTTTCCTCTTCGTAGTTGATACATATGGATCAAATGGGTACAATTTTAAAATGGCATTAGTGGAAATAGAATAAAATGGGATCCTTTTCCATACAAATGGCTACTTTTAATATCTTTGGGAGCTCAGCTTTTCATCTTCTGCCAACAGGCAGCATGAGGGTGGAGGCAGGCAAATCATGAAGTAGTTCCTTGTTGCATCTCTTGTTCACACTTGACCCGCATTGTAGGTGACATTTAAATCAAAAGAGTCAGCATTTCAAATGCAAAACATTGTGGCAGCAAAGCAAAGCATAATTTCTGTTCCCTAAATCTTTAAATCATTGTCTCAAATGCAACAAGAATGAATAGTAAGAATGACTTTTCTTGGCAAATGCCAAATAAATTGGGATGTCTCAAGATATTTCTCATAAATGCTGATGCTGTGAATTTCATCACTGATCCAGTATTCCCATGAATGTGTTTTATGATTCCTTTAGGACAGAATTAGAGTCCATTGGAAGAGACTGATTACACTAAGACTGCTGCACTGTGCTGCTTCCCTGGGTAAAGAAGGGTGTCACCACCTTCTCAGGCCCAGAACTGAACACAGGACTCAAGATGCAGCCTCACCAGTGCTGAGTACAGGGGGACAGTCACTTCCCTGCTCCTCCTGGCCACAGTAATTCTGATACAAGCCAGGATGCTTCTTGGCCACCTGGGCACACTGCTGGCTCAGTTTCAGCTGCCTGTTGATCAACACCCCAGGTTCCTTTCCCTCTGGGCAGATTCCCAGCCACTCTTGCCCAGGCCTGCAGTATTGCCTGGGGTTGTTGAGATTGATAACATTTTCCCCAAAAATATGTTATGAGTTATAACCAGTAAAAGGTATTTTATAAACAATTTATTTGACAATATCTGCTTTTAAAATTTGTGTACAATTTTTACAACTCATTACTTTATTGCTCCAAAATTAGAAAATTTTTACAACTCATTACTTTATTGCTTCAAAATTAGAAATTCAGAGAGATAACTTTTTTTAAATGCAGGATTATAATTCCTTTACTCACATTAATAGTGTGTTTTGCTTTGCAGATAATTCAACTAGGATCAGTAAAACTATTGCAAAATTGAATTCCTGCCCAGTGTGGGTAAGAGCATCAGAATCTGTGCATCAAAGGATACCCTGTAGGAATTAATCAACTCAACAAATACTTTATCCTTATTTTGAGATCTGGTGTGGCACCTATGTGGTGACACAGGGTGACACAGGGAGGCTGGAGTTTCATGTCTCCATTCAATGTACTTGATACGAGACTGAGTTTTTTATTCCACAAATAAATGTAGATCAAACAATGTGTAACCTACAAACCAGACTGGAGGCAAAGTACTTATAAAAATCTTATCTTCTGGAAAGGAGCCCCAATAACTTAATAATTTTATTAGTTCTGTCAAGGTTGGTCATTTCTCTTTGTTTTCTTGTATCTTATCTTCTAGGATGTGAATGTAATACAATTTCTGAAGGAGGTCATATATATTATACTCCTATTTGACATGTTTGTGTGAGGGGATGAAGTCACTGATGTGATAATGATTTTTTCCATTTTTGCAGCTTGCCTGCTCAGCAGCATGCACACATGTCCACTTCAGAGGCTGCAAAATTTCTTTCTCACTCCTCAGCAGAGAGTCAGGTGAACTAAAACTTGGGGTTTACTGCTGCCAACAGTGTTTAGTGCATCTGTAGAGCTTATACTACTACTTGTCTTGCTCTTGTCCTCTTGCCATCACCTTCTCAGCATAGAACAGTACCTGCAGCTGTGAAAAGAGACAGAGCAAGGCAGCTGAGAAGCATCCTGTGTTTCAGGATTAGCACACTGAACAGTAAAGAAGGGCAGACTGCAGTTAATGCCAGACTTGGCAGCTTCAACATGCCTTCCTGAAGGCATTGACTTAATTCTCCTTGTTGTTATTTCCCTGCTGGTGATGCCTTTGTGTGTATGGCACTCCTGCTTTCTTCTCAGACTGCTCATAGCTCACTTCTCATACCTAACTGAAATAACAGATCGTGTCTTGTATTGGTTTGCCTTTCTGAAAACATCAAAGTTGCTTTTATAATCACAAGATACACAGAGGAACTCTCTTCTGTTCTAACTGTTCTGTTTTGTAGCAGTAGCTATATGTATCATTTATATACCAGGTAGCAATAGCATTTAAAAAAAAAAAACAAACCATTTTCTCGCTTGTTATATTAGAAATTATATGTCTATTCAGAGTCTTATAAAATAATGATTGCAATTTTGCTAGGTATTGTCACTAGAGATTGGAGACTCAGTAAATATTTTAGATGCTTTTTTTATCAATCTATTTGACAACACAGCAATTACAGGACATTACAATATGCATCCTGTGACAGTTTGTTGAACTTGTGAGCACTGCCAGCAGATACAGAAGTGTCTTGGTGGCAGCAGCAGTAACACAGAGGGCATGACTGCAGTATGGTGCATTTAATTATTAGTGATCAGTGATGTTGATGACAGACAGATAGACTGTCAATGCAGCAGTAACACACTTACTTCTATGCAATACTTTGCCTAATGGGGAAGCAGGGAGAAATTCTCACTAAGCCTCACTGCGTTTTACCAGGATGCCAGAGGTGCTCCCCAGCCTGGCTTCTTGCAAGGGGGAGTTATTCCTCCCAGGTGAAGGGCTTTGCAGTTCTCTTTGATGAATTTCACACCACTCAGCCTATTCCTCCAACCTTCCTAGGTCCACCTGGAAGCAATAGGCTTGTACCTAACATCACATGGTCTGCAACCTGGGCAAGAGGGTGCTTACCTCCCAAGTTAGATCTCTGTGTTAGACCTGATACCAGCCTCCAGGTTAGGTACCCTGTGAGCCTGATTATCTGAGAAAGAATTTATCCATTTCATTTGCCACTCAGCCAGACTTAATTACCCTATTTGGATACAAGAATATTGCAGGAGACAATATTGAAAGCCTTGCTAAAATTAAGGTAAACTACATTCACTTCTCTATTCTGCTCCACAACGGAAGTCATTTTACTGTAGAAGACAATCAGATTGGTCAGGCATGACTTGCTGAATTTACCCTTGATAAATCAATATTGACTGCTCCCACTCAGCTTCTCCTTTATGTGCTCAGAAATGTGCTCTGAGAGGACTCACTCTATGATTTAGGCTGACCAGCCTTAATTCCATAAATCTTCTGCTTTATCTTTTCTTTTTAATGTAATCTGGGCATTTACTTTCTCTGGTGGTCAGGGGTCTTCTCCAGTCTCTGTCACCTTTCAAAAATTAAGGCAAGCAACCTTGTAAGGTCATGTCTCTCAGCTTACTTTGATGCAGCTTGCCAGGTCCCATGGACTTCCATGGGTCTAATGCTTTCCATCAGACCCTGCCTTGCCTGGTTGGGATTTACCTGACCACCTATTGCTAGTTGCCTCCTTGAACCCTGCCTCTAGTCACAGAAATAAGGGAGACCTTGCTGGGGAAGAGTGGTGTAAAGAAGGCATTGAGCATCCTCAGCCTTAGCTCTGTATGCTGCCCCCCTCACCAGTCCATGCTTTCCTTTTTCAGCCTTTATTTCTACAAAATCTATTCTTGTTACTTGTGAAGCCCCTCAAGAACCTCCACTTTAGCTGAGTATTGGCTTTCCTGATGCTGGCCTGGGTTGCCAGGAAGTGTTTTCTAAATTCCTACTTTGTAGCCTTTCCATATTTTGTCTTCTGTACATGGTTTGATGAGATTAAGGTCTTTTTGAAATTTTGGAGATATTTTAGAACTTTCAAAGTGTAACAGATGATTGAACTGCTTTCCCCAGAGAAATTTACCTGATGGCTATGTCTAATCTTCAGGACCGATCTTTGATATTCTATAAATCCTCTTGTCAGTTTATTTACCAAATAAACTGACAAAACATCTTAATAGTTTACTTTTGTAATTCCTCTGATTACACTAAAGTCTTTAAAAAATATTTTCTACTTCCTTTTCATGCAGTGGCTGTAATGAGGTTCCACATTTTTGCTTACAGCTCAGACATTTCATATATTTATCTGAACTTGATTATTTTTAGGGTGGGTCTTTTTTTGCTTTTCAATTAGAAATTAGTTGAAGCTCCTGATACCTCAGTAGACTGCAGTCTCACATTTTTCTTCCTGGAAAAGGGCATGTCTCAGTCTTCTGGTAGAAGACAAATATATTTGATTTCAGGAAAAGCTTTATCTAACAGCTCACCTTTGACAGTCCCATATGTGTACAGATCCTTTGCAGGTTTGCTGCTGCTTATTTTCTTGAAGAAGAATTCCATCTTGCTGGAGAAAAAGGAGAGGATTGTGGAGGTTTTAATACCATTAGTTATTTGCTCTTCAAAATTAAAGTTATCCCTTTCTTATATTTTCTGTATGTTACCTGCTTAGCTGTTGTTCAATATTTTTCTAAGCCCGGGTGTCTGAATTTCAAAGGATTTCTTTTTGACTCATCTAACCTCTTGCCATTGAGCTCTATTGATTTCTTCTTTTCCTGCTTTCTCTTGTGTTCAGAGGCATACATATCCTTTGAGATCTGATGCCTGTTCTCTTCAGTGCTGTCCCTAGAACACCTAAGAATCCTTTTTTTTTTTTTTTTTTCCCCCTTCTTTAGAGCCTTTTTCACCGGCTTCTATATTTACATGTTTCAGAAACAGAACTTGGAGTTTGATGAGTTTCCTACATTTACAGTTGCATTTTTTGTGGCTATTCTCATTTGGTATTGCCCACTTTAGGACAGCATTAAGCCCCTTGTTTTGTCCTTAGGTGTCAACCACTAGATTTGTTCAGTTTATAGAAAGTTAATTTGTGCTGGGAAAGCTGTAATGGGTTTTAGGGAGTAGACAGATTGCAGTAGTTATTTTGAAACTTTAATGAATGCCATTAAAGAACCAAAGGTACAGACCGGTTCTATAGTACAGAAAAATAAAGGCTAGAAGGTAAGAAGACTTTAAAGGGTTCTGTTATAATTTTTTAAGTCCCAAGCAAGGTTGACAATACCATTATCTGGGGTGCTCCAGAAATTTCTAAACTGGTGTATTTTTCTTGTTGGGAATGAATAAGACTAGAAAAGGAGAACAAATTCATTGGACTAAGTAACATGAACAGGCAGTGATGAAAAGTCAGTTCTTAAAATCACAGCAAAAACTTCCTTTTGCTAAAAATAATGTAGGATGAGACCTGTGTGATTGGTGCATAGTTCAGTGCAGGAATACCATTAAAAAGCTGCTCTTCACTTTGTAACTCAGGAGCACACAGAAGTACTCGGCCCACATGCTTTTTGGGTTAGATTTGATGAATCCTGCTGCTAACACTCCTGCTTCCCAGCAGTGGGGTGTGTGATGGCACCAGAATCTTGTAAACAGTTACCAGCTCTCATTGAACTTGCTGTGTATGGCTGGAGGTACTGTAATGCTCTTGCCTCTCCTTTGCCCCTCCTAAAAGGAGTTTAGCATTTGACAGCATCCTCTAACTCTTTCTGTTCCCTTTTCATCCATTTTTTTTCCACCTCTTCCTTTCACTCTGTCTTCCTCCTTGTGTCTTAAAGCATAAAAACAATTTTTCGGTCTCACTTTGTCTTTGAAGAAAAAAAAAGGAAAAAAAAATCCCCAAGGAATAAAAAAAAAAACTGGCTTGACAGCCATCTTCTTAAGTGTTACCTTTTGCTTGCCTGCAGCTTCTCCCTCTTGAAAACGAGGCTTCAAGTCTCTTGTGTCTCTTTTCCTCACCAACAATTCAGGTCTTTCCAGGATCTCTCAAGGCAGACAGATATTCCTTATGGGACTGTCTTGGACTCCGCGGTCTACGAGCACGTCCGAGTGAAAGGAATGAATCCTTTTGAGAGGGACAGCATGTATTCCCAAATGTGGAGGATGATTAACAGAAGCAACAGCTCGGAGAACAACGTCGTGGAATCGACCGCCGGAATTCAAAAGGTAGTAGTGGCATGCCTTACTCATTACTTCCCATTGGAAAGGCTCTGCTCCAACACCACATTTACTCAGGGGTTGCTTTTAACTGCAAGTGATGCATTTGCACCCAGGTGGTGGTGGTGCCTGGTAACAATTTCTGCAAGCCCACTGGCACAGGGAGTTGAGACTTCTCAGCTGTACAGCTTGTTTTCAATGGCATTTGAAAATGTAAGTACCTAGAGTTTTATTCTGGAAAGTACTTACAGGGATGACAGATGAATGCATTTGTCAGAATACAAAAGGGGAATAAGAACAGCAGACTTATAACCCCAGAAGACATGGCTATGTACTGTACCTAGTGGTTAAAGCACTTTTAGTACAAGACATTGATTAACTTATTTTTGTAGACTCCTGACACTGAAAATCTTGGCTTTCAGTGGTAGCTCTGCTGTATGTATTTTTAGAGAATTGCAAGCAGAAAAAGATGGTTTGGCTTTAAAGATGAGTCTGTCTCACAGCCACTTTCTGTAGCATGTTTAGCAGCAGGAAAATACTTTGAGAGCAAGAGTCAGTTTTTATAGGCACATTTGTGAATGTAGCAGTTCCCTTCAATGTTTTTGGTTGACAGCTACAGCTTTTATAAGAACACAGTTCTGTTAGAGTGACTATGGGTTAATGAGTGACTGTATACAAACTTTTTCCCTACCATTGTGTCTTCATATTCAGAGTTTTAAATCAAACCTGAGAAATACCATATTTTATACATTTTATTTTAAACTTCAAGATGTGAAGATTGATTAAAGTAAATATCCGTGAAATTGTATGTTGCCTTGCTTTAAGCTTGCTTTAGAGACTTCTAAAAATCCAGACAAACTCTGCCTTTTGTCTCCACCAAAATCTGTTGCCATGAAAACATGTAATTTCTGTCATTCTGACATTGGATAGAAACAAATAAGACAGAAGAGTATGTTAGAAAGAACAACGAAATCACTGGTAACCTCTTGATACTAAAAGTACTACAAAATAACAAACATTCTTTGGAGTTTTAAAAATCACTAATCCTCCCTCTGTATAACTGGGATCATATTTTCTCTGAAGGACTTAAGAGTATGAAAGAAAGAAGCAGGAGAGGCCCTAGGGAGCTGCACTTTTGAAACCCCTGTAGATAAAGGCATAAGCTGAAGAAGCAAGGAAAAAAAAAAAAAGCCTGAAGGTTTATTGGCTAGAGGAAATTGTGTTTTTTGAGAAAATATATTTTAACTCTGGTTGTAAAGGGGTGATAAAGCTGGATTTTGCCTTTTGTCCAAAAAAATCTTCCCTCCTTCTTGTTTGCCTTCCCGAGTTATACGAAGGGTTTCAGAAAAAATCAAAAACCAGAGCACATCAAGCACAGCTGTGTTGACTGATGGCTTTTAGCTGAAAAAAAACTCAACCAGTGGATCATGCTGGCAGGTAATTCCAGATTAGAGTCTTTGATTTCTTGTTCCAGGAAACGTGGCAGTTGTCACAAAGCCACAAAACAGCAATATCCGAGTTCTTTAATTTCCCATTCCTCTGCTTCCCAGGAAAAAGCGCTTTCAAATGATGCTGAAAAACCAAGTGGTAGCATGTGATCCAGCCAACCTCCCTCCTGTTTTAAAACATCAGAGGACTTAGGCTCCATTGTAATGAACATGCACATTCATCTGTGTGAGTGCAGTTTCTCTCTTTCTTTCACCTTACGGGAAGAGATAACACAGAAAAAGATCATTTGCCAGTTCCCGTTCACATAGAAGCTCTTGGGAGATTGTATTTGCCCTGCCTAGTAAGAAAGCTGGATAAAGAATGAGTTGCTAAAAGCTAATCTTAGGCAAGGAAAATTAATATTTTAAAAGGTAGCTGATAAGAGGCAGAGATTTGTAATCTCTGTAACATACTTCAAAAAAAATGGAAACATTTCAGGGGAAAGAATTCATGGGTCTCCTTGGCCTGTTTATACTCTTTGAAATGTTCATCAAGGTCTTGAACAAATTTAACTGGCCACATCAGAGCTGTTAACCAGATTATAACCCTGGACAAGCTAAGCCAAGAGGTCTCCCTCTGTGCTTCATTTTGTTTCTACCATTAATCAGCAGCTAAGCATGACTGAACAGAAGTTTGTTCAAGCTCTTAGAGGCTGCAGCCTCAGCACAAATTACTGGAGTGTCAAGCGAGGACTGAGACTTCAGGAGTGCTTCCAAATGGATACAGGGAAAGGGATTTCCACTGGGCTGCCTAATGACCATGAAGGGACTTTGGAAGAGAGGGACCACGATGGGGGAGAGGTGTGCAGGAAGGATGTTGTGGATGCAGTGGATGTGCTTTTCTTTAGCAGCACTCCCTGCTACACTCTTTCCAAGGTTAAATGTAGGCTTGCAAGTAGCCTTTGCAGAAGAGGCTTTGCCAAACATTTATATGTTAAAAGTCCTTAGCTTTGTCTTGCTTTTCTTCTGCACATTACAGTGGATATTTTGAATAAAATAGCAGTTTAATACCACAGTATATATAAACAGGGGGAAGAGCAGGGGCATCATCAGTAATTTACTCATTGCATGATCCCACTCATTCATCCAGACTAAGTGCTTGCTGCACCAGTGACTTCATGTGGAATGGCACCTGTGTGGATGAAAATAAAATACAGCCAAACGACAATGATTGTGTAGCCCCAATTTGCATCAGGCAATCTATCCTTTGGACCTGTTTTTTGTTTTTTTTTTTTCCTGGTAGGAGGGCAGGTGAGGCAAGAGAAATAAGATGGGGTCATCGTGATGTTGTAAGATTTCAGGTGTTGATATTTTTTGATCCTGTTCTTCATATAAATCAGGTACAAGTATATCACGGTATGTGCCTCTTTCCTTCCATAGTGAATATCCACCATCAAGTCTGCTTAGAGAGCAGCTGGTTAGGTTTCTTTCCACCAAACAGAGAACAGAGTTTTAAGTACCTCAAACAGGAGACAGCAGGCACTTTAGATATTTTAGATATTTTCTGCCCCTCACTCTGTCTCTTCCTTTCTCAAAAGACAACAAAAAGCATTTGAAGGGAGGGAAGCATACAGTTGTTTGTGTTCTGGTCTGTCAAATCAATGTGGATGGGGAGGTAGCCATATTCCTATATATGCTTGGATTATTCTGGAGAATATGCACTTCTATCTCATTTTTTTCTTTATTATTCATAAGTGTTTCATGTATTTCAAATTGATTTTCTGTTTTTTCACATAGGTTATGAAATATGCATCTCATTCTGTCAAAGGAATCTCTATTTTCACAGAAGTTATTTATTCAGAGAGGATTTACAGGGACCTAAGTCATGCCTGCTTAAACATTCATTGAGGAATCCAAGAAAAATCATTTAGGCTTAAACATATCACATTACATACCTCTTTATGTCTTCTTAAAAAGCACATTACCCTGCTTAATCCTTTACAAGCACCACAGGCTTTCCTGTCCTTGGAACTATTCCCATTTAAAATATAATGAAGCACTTCCATTGTGCCCGTTTGCTCTTTCTTCCCTAGTGTATAATAGTGCCTAATGCCCTATCCTCCCCACCTTGTTCCTCTGAACATGATACCATAGCCTACAGCATCTACATTTTTCTCAGCAGTACAAAGTGGAAATTTCCTTTTCCAGGCTGCATGGGCAGAATCCAAATGCATTTGAAACCTCTGTCTATTTAACTCTGTCTGCAAAATATTTAGCTGGTAGGAAACTTGTGAATGACTGTCAGGTGAAGTAATGCTTCTGGATGGTGCATGAAAAGAAACTCCTCTTAGGCTCTCATAATATTTCCTCTTCAACTTCTACAGAGTATCAAAAGGCATTTTGCCTTGAGGTTGTGATTTTCTTGTGATCTTGCTTGCATTGCCAGTGGAAATATGCTGAGCCCATTTGTTTTCTGTGGACACTGTGGATGGCACGTTTACCTTCCTGAGAGTACTGTAGTAGTAATAATATTGTTTAAACTACCTACGAATAGGCCAAAAAAAGGTTTGCTGAGATGATTTGTCTGGGGAAGAATGGGATAATAATGATTTGCTATTCTGTGATAGAACAAATTATTAATAACTGGATATGGTTATTCTTAAGTTGTTTTCAGCAGTAGCAGCAGTGTGAAGATTTCTACTGATGAGCAAAAAAATTCATGACTTAAGTAATTATCATGATTTACTCACAAATTTGCTGTTGGAATTACAATTCTGATAGCAGATACCCTGACCACACCACAGAAAGATCTAGTTTAGATGTGCAAGTCTAGAAAACTTCACTGTGAACATTTCTGACCATGGAGCTGGCCAAGAAAAAGACAAGGAAAACAAGAGGTAACCAAAAGAGACTTTCTGAATATTGGATCTGTACTATAATTCAGAGATTTTACAGTGGCTAGGAAAGGGATGGGAAGCAAAAAAGGCAAGAATGTATAAAAGTGCTGAGACTGTACTCCCATCCTACCTATATTTTAATTCACTACAAGTGACCATCTATGGTATGGAACTGTTGGTTAGCAAACTAATTATCAACCCAGACACTAGTTCCCCTCTGCCTCCAGAGGTGATGCTTCTTGGGCAGATGAGATATTCTGTTATTACTCTACAAGTAATAAGGCTCAGGAGTACCCTTAAGACCTTGATGTGTTCAGCCCCACAGCTGAAGGTGCAATTTAACCATTTTGTAATTACTGTCTCCTGCATAGTCCACAATTTGGAGCCAATAAGTGCCTGAGGGTACAGAATGCACCAGCTCTTCTCCCTTTGTATTATCATGGGTGGCCTGGCTACATCTTATTTATCATATAGTGTCCTTTTCCTGGAAAGCAAATCTCAACCTGAACCAGATTTACCAATGAAGTGCTGTTAATAATGACAGGAGGAAAGCCTCATCCACTGGCTCTAGCATGTTTAATGAGTTATAGCTGGTCAACATGTCACTTTACAGGGGTGGAGGAGTGGGGTATATTACATTGCAAAGCATATTTCTCATAGCCTTATCACAAATCAGCTTCAGTTTCCATGAGCCACAGAAATAATCACCCTGGAGAAAGATTTATTACTTTTTGTCCCCCTGTAATTCTAGGTATCTTTATTTCCATATCTTTGGCTTTAACAAACTCGCAGCAGTGCAAAGATTTAGAATCCTGACCAGAAAGCACTACAAAAACAGTGTGAAGTTATTTTCAGGCATTATCAAAAGGCTAACAGTTATCTGGATTAGCTTAGGGAGTCAATGTGTTTTGGACATATAACAACTGCTCTGTGACAGTTAACAGAGCTTGAGGAAGATTCTATGCATAGCTTTAAAATGAAATGTAAAACTTTTCCTGCTGCCTCATTTTCTCAGAATTTCAAAGCAGCAAAAGTTTTGCTCTCCCTCAGGAACATTCCTAAGATCTAACTTTGACTTTCTAGAGAGTTTTCAATATTTTTAACTTGAGTAGAACACCTGCAAAAGTTATTTTGTGCAGGGTTTGCCTTTATTCACATGAAAATGTAACTCAAAATTTGAATCATCCTACAGATGAAGAAATGGATCGACACAGACGTATTCAATGAAGAAACTAAGTCAGCCAACTAATTCCAAATTCCTTTTATCTTCAACATTTCCTGGAAATTTTGTCTGAGTTCAGTTTCTCCTGTTTCATCTTATATGCTCCCAAACATACTGTCCACCTCGTGCTCTCACTGCAATGCCATCCAAGTTGCTCATTGCTGCTTGTTCAAAGTTTAGTCTGCATATGCTTCTCAGTCACTTAAACAGCCTCAGAGGTCACTGACTGATGTCCTGCCATGGTACTATGGCATTCTACCTTCCATAACTGCCTTTTCTTGCCCTTTTTCTTATCTCTCTGTTATTCTGGAGAATTTGCCAGATGGTTCTGCAGTTCTGGGGGGCCCTCCAAGACCATAGTCTTTTCTATCTGTAGCTCATCCCTGAGTATTCTCAAGTGCAAAACAATTCATCTGATGGTTCCAGGGAGACAACTTGCAGTTTTGCTTCTCTCATACCAAATTGATGTCCTTTTATCTCAAATAAATTTTGTGTGTTTTCTTCTACAGTCTTTTCATGTCTGATGACTAATTTAGTTCTGATTAAAACCTGCAGTAGCTGACCTTGTCATCTTCATTTTCTCTCCTGTGGCTTTCTATTGCTTAACTGTTGCTTCATAGTGAGTCTATTTAAGTTTTGCCAATTTGCCTTCAATTACATGTCTACGACTGACCCATACAATCTCCGGTCCATTGCTTCAGTAGTTTCCAGTATTATTTTATCTGGTCTTTAACTAGCACTCTTTCTGCATTCAGTTCTGCTGAAAGTGCTCCTTTAAAACAAAAAAACAAACAAACAAAAATGTTGTCTCGGTTGTCTTGAGTTTCGAGACCCTTCACGGTCAATTCTGACTGTCCCTGTAGCTTCCTCATTCCTGAATTGGAAATCATTTGTGTGAGCTTCCAGTGCAGCTCCTTTTTTAAGCAAGCATTTCTATATCTTCTCCAAGGACTCTTCTGTAAGGTATGAAGTTTTCCCTCAAGACAGTAGTCTTGTCTTCAAACTCCTTAACACTCTCCTTTGATATTACACTAACAAAAACATTGACAACTTGGTCTCTGGTGTACAACAGTCACTACCCATCAACTTTGCAGCACTGTTTTGTTGTTTCTTTATGTTCTTTACCTTCATTTGGCTTATTTTATGACTTCCAAATAAGAAAGGAGAGAAAAGCTCACATTATAGTCATGTAAATAGCATCATAGATGTGATAGGGTGAAACCAAAGAACCCCAGAATGAACTAAATTAATAAACACAACTATTATCAGAGGAAGAGTGTTTCTCAGAAAACAGCCTCTCTTTGTCTGACCTTTCAGCCTTCATCCTCAAAGGAAGACTACAGCCTAACTTCAAAAAAGATGAGCATGGGAGCTAAAGTTCATACTGGTGTGATATAATATAAAAAGATAGGGGGGGGAAAATTATTGAGCCATAAGTCCTTTTTATCTCTCACTTTCTCCACTTCAGTGGTGCCAGCTACCTATTTCTTTTGAATTGTCTCACCAATTAACATCATTGCATTAATCTCAGAGACAGTTTCCTAATCTTGAGATTTACAGCTTGTTTTCAGATGTTTGTTTGCCTGAAAACTTAGGTATTTAGGGGTCTCCCCCCTTCTTCTGCTCAAAGGTAATTCTGTCTTAAAACCTTGCTTCACTTGGGTCCTTAAATTGTCATGGCTATAAGTATATGCCCATCGTGTGTAGCTCTAGGTACCCAAGTTTCTTTCCTAGCTATTGTAGACAGACCTTTCTCTGGAGGTTGAGTGTGCCTAAGATGGAAATCTATTTTTCTTGGCAGCTTATTTTGTACAGTACCTAACAAAATCAGATTCCATGACTAGAAATAGCAGTCAAAATTTAAAATAGGAAAATATACCCTGGGGAACTAATTTTGCTTGCATCCTATAGAATTGCATTCTGCAGAGAGCTGAGTCCAGACTTTTCAGCTGGAGAAAGGATGTCTGACAGTCATTTGAGGAATGAGCATGGAATAGGGAGGGTCAGAATGGGGAGGGTGCCCACACTTCATCCTAATGACCCAATACAAAGTACTTCATGCCTTAGCCTGTTTCTAACCCTATAGACATGTTCTAACATGGTAAAACGCTCCAGAGAGGAAAAATTATTCCTATGTTGGTGGAGATCTCACTTGGGATATCTCTTGTGTGGAAGTGGACTCATTAGGATTACAAAATGAGGGAAATAACTGGGGGGACATTCATGTCCTGGCAGTAGGAGCCCAGCTCTGTAGAAGTGTGCAAGTAGGTGCCTCTATAAGGCACATAGTGCATTGCCAGGCATTTGGTCTAAAACAATCTTCGTGCATACACAAAAAGTAAAACTAATTTTGTGTTAGGGAGCCCTTGGTCTCTACCTGTAGAGGTAACAATGGGAGTTTCTCTTTTTGTTTATTTATTTATTTATTTCTGGAGAACTTGGGATATATCTGATAGGTGGAGAAGGTAGGATCATAACACCATGCTCTGACAATGACTGTAGTTGGGTCACAACATGCAGAGTCACTTGCTTGTGACTACCTGGATGAGGAGTTGGTATCTGGCAGGGCTTAGTTTATCCCCCTTACATCTCCTTGTGCAACTCTGGGATTTGTTGCCAGAGTAGTATGAACCCCAGTGAATTCAGACACTGTCAATTCTCAATCAGACGAAGCTTTCCCAAACTTTGGCTGTCACTTTGAAGCCCAGTTGTAGGCTCACAGCATGGTGGGCTATACTGGAGACTTATCACACACAGATCAGGGGAAATGTAGACTCTGTCAAATGATCAATAGATGGAGACAGGAGAGCACAGTCTTGCATCAGGCACAGAACTTGGTAACATATTCACTTTCCTACTTAAATGTTTCCAGCTATCATTTTTGGGTATTAACATATATTAATAATACCCAAATACACTGTACATTAACAAATGCAAATGATGGGATTGAATGTAAGGTTGCTTGAAGGATATATATGACAGAAAAAATACATAAATAGAAGTAATGAGAAAGGGATGTATAAAATGCGATGTATATTCCAACACTAAAGCATGGCTTGGACTATGAGGCAGCAAATCTGAAAATGGTGAGAGGTATAAGAGGCAATAGAGAAATCTTTTTTCCTATTTTTGCAGCTGATATGCATAAAGCAGTTTGACAGATCTATATAATTTCTGTTTCATAATTTGTTACTAAGCGAAGTCTGTTCCAGAGACTAGCAAATGCAATTGAAGTGAGTAGACCTGTAGCAAGTCTCCATGGTAAGACATTTTATAGTCCCTCATTAAATCAGTCAGAATATTTTAGTTCAAATACTCTTACAGCTGTAAGTATAGGAGAGAGGATAGCTCAAGGAGAACCTGCAGGCAGAAATTTTTTTAGACTGTCACCCTTAAACACATTAATAAGCATATAAGTAAGCAACAAAATGGTAGTGAAGTAATAAGGATGGTGCAGGAAAATCAAATTATAAACTAAAAAGCACTAGGAGAATACTTAGGAAATTCAACCTTTCTAGCCTCTAGCATTTGTAAGTAGAAGCTTTGGTTAAAAGAGATAGTTGTATTTAAAGTCTCAAAACAAGAAGGGAGGAGAAAGTGCAGTGTAGTTTAAGATGTCGCCTAGAGAAATAAAGCACAGAAAAGGCTAACTTTTCAAATAAAAAAAAAAAAAAAAAAAAACCAAAACAAACAAAACAAACAAACAAAAAAAAAAACCCCAAAATTTTTGCAAAATGCATCCCCAAAATGGTGTTGATGATTACAAAGCCTGGTCTGTGCTTCAAAATACCTGTGTGCATTTAAATGCAAGTACAAGTTGTAGAGACAGAGAAATCTCTCAGGTCTAATCTTAAAACGTCTGGTCTGGGAGACTGGAGACTGAGTAGACTTTTGCTCTTGGTGTTTTTTTACATTGTCCTTAGTCATCTGATTATAGATAGCGGGAAATATTCCATTAAAACTGTTCTGTTGAAATATATCAATTTATTGACTCCAAAGTGTTTTGGGGGAAAATTATGTTTATGTTGCTTTTAAGAAGGAAGAGAGGAGAAAGCAGACCAGCTTAAAGCACCAAATCCGGTGGTTCAAACTCAGAAGTTGTTACACAAAAATAATTGGTGTTCCACTCGGTAATATTGTGACTTTAAACCTTATTCATGCCAGTGAATGTGTAGGGGGCTATTTCTTTGAAGGACAGTTATTATAAGCAGAAATTCTATAATGTGGAGGCTCTTAGGTTGTGCTAAAGATCTGGTGTAGGACATGATCACCATTTCTTGCAGTTGCTTTGCTCTTCAGCCCTATTCACTTGCCTCCTGTGGAGCCATGTGAAATGAAAACACACCTCTTTAATTCCCACTAAATATTTCTAGGGGGGGTTCAAATCCAGTTTAGGCTGAAGTTTCACACAGCTTTCGTTTGTGCCAGGCTCTGAAATCCAGGGGAAGAGTTCTCAACTAAAATGGGACTCTGCATGTGCACAGTGGATGTCATTTGGGGCTGTGGATGGCTTCTGAGATGGAGCAGGGAGGAGCCCAGCAGGGCTTTATTTGTGCTTTCCCTCCTGACATTGTCTTTCTGATCTCCTTTGTGGGTGTGCAGAAGAGCTTTTCTAAACAACACCTGAACAGTTTTTTCAGGTCTTGCATAGTTAGATTCACCAACCTCACACACCTGAGCAGAGGGTCAGACAGGTGTAGAAAAAGTGTTTTCTCTTTCTTGTTACCCAAACCTGTAAGACTGGCATGTGTCAGAAGTGTGCTTGCATAGGCAGTAAAAAACAAAAGTTATAGAAACCCTTTTGTTCTCTGGCATTAGCCTGTCTCCTTTCATAGGTAATAAAATTCTTAGACAGCCAAGGAAAATAATATTTTTTTTCTGTAACCCATACTGCAATGCTTCTTGCTGCTTTTTTCTGACTGAGAAGATGTTTTCTGAGTGCTTTTCTTGGAAACAAATGTAGATGGAGTGAACTTTGCAGACATCAAGATAAAATTAGAAGTAATAGCATATGACTGCGAAAGGTATGACAGGTGGGTAAGCTCACTTTATCGGGGTGTGTCAACCAGAAATGAAGCTACAATTGTTCTTTTAAACAAGAAGAATCTATCCTTAGGCTAAAAAGCAATAACAACTGTGGTTTTTCCACCATTTGGTTTTCTTAAGCTAGATTTCCAGCAATACATTGATGTCTCTTTGTATTTGAATTAGGTGGCAGAGCTGTCCAGTTTGAAAGTCTGACTACAGTAAATCAGTTTCTTTGTAATAGCCAAGCTTTGGGTGGAGAGGAATTAAAGTGCCATGTGGAGTATCCAAGTAGCATTTTAGCCAGGTGGTAATCACATTTCTTTCTTCTATCAGTTTGCATAAAACATCCGATCAAGATAGACTGCACAACTCCCTCTCCAGGACTGCAATGACAGGAGAGGGTTATTTAACATTCCCAGCTCTAAAACCTTCCCACTGCACCAGGATTGACTGGTGTTTGTGGTTGTTGGCAGAATAGATAGTTCATGAAATAAAACAGACCCCATTCCCTGCTGAATATAACAGAGGGAGGGATATAAATACCAGAGACTGTATCAAGATGGGTGGAAAACACAATGCATCTATAATAAAAAAAAAAAAAAAAACCCAAAACAGCAGATAAGCAACTGCATTATAGAAGTCTGTAACTATCAAGGGATTCTGGTCATAACATCAATCAAAAAGCAGAAGCTTTGGTTGTTTTATAGCTCTGACCTTAGGATAGAATTTTCTTGTAATACCTTCAGAGCTTTCTCACCAATCTTCTGCTAAGAACTGGCTGCAGTTCCTAAGTATCCCTTTGCATAAGAGATGGATAGCAAGGACATCTGTATTGTGATTGATCTAATGTCCTGTATCATGCCTTGGTCCAAAACAGTTTGATTTTGACCTCAGAGACACTGAAAAAAAAGAATCTATGTCCTGCATAGAGAAAGCTTCCCACTCCGCAGGTTGTCAGATGACAAATCTAACTTTGAAAATAATTAAATCAAAGAATCACAGTAAACAAACACAGAAGTAAATTTTGCTGGATTTTATGCCTGTATAGATCCATGTTTTATCTTTTGGTTCATTCAGCTTGAACATTGGTAGGCCCAGGTTCTGCTCTGAGTGCATGCCACATGTAAGTAAACAGTACATACATTACACTGTTACTTATCCACTATCTGTAAAATGTAGATGCCTGTACTGGGTCTTAGATTCCCATTGAATTTGCTTTACTGGGCTCTAAATCATTTGAAATATGACAGAATAAACACAGCTAAAAAGAAGTCAAAAGAGACAAGAGAAAGTATTATTGCAGTTTTTTCTTCAGCTATAATAAAGTATATTTCATATACTTCATAGATACGTCAGACACAAGACAATGAAGGATGTATTTTCTTGATATTTTATTTCCTCTGCTTTCCACTCTGCATTGTGTGAACTAAATTTTTTCTAAAATTTAACTCGAATAGTGTAACAAAATGAGACTACATTGAATTTGATGTAGATGTCCATCAGCAAGAATTATGTTTTCCATTTGTGTCTGAAGGGATCATATTTTCAGAAGAACCCTTGTGTGGGCAGTTGCATTTTATATGATGTTTTATAAAGTATTCAGTTTTAAGTGAACACAGATAGGAGCTGTACCTACACAGAGCACTGCACAGTTGCTTTGCCCTTCACATGGCTTGTGTGCAGAGGCAGGCATGCAGCTGCTTTCCCTGAAAACTTAGGCAGGTATCACCACTTTGTGAGGAACTGTGCAGCATCCTTTAATACCTCCCTAAAAAAGTGGAGGAGAAAATTGTGTTCATTGTTTTCCATTTAAAAATTCAGGCTAAAGGAACAAGGAGAGTGCCAGTCTGAGAGACCTTGACAAGTGTGTTCTTCTGGGCACCTTTGCCCATAAAGAACTGAGGCTCTTGCTGCTTTGCCTGGACTTGCTCCACCTCACAGGTTTTAAGGGACTGTATGCCGTGTTCTTTCTGATAACTGTTTTATATGAGGGATTTGATTTCCTAGTTGCTGACTCCAAAATGTTTGGGATTGCAGGGCATGTTCTGTCTATATTTTCCACCCCAGCACCCAGCTGCTCCTAGCAGCATCACAGAGTATGTGCTTCGTAGAATATGGGGAAGATATGTGACGACTTGTTGAGTGATGATCTCAGTTGTTTGTATGTTGATAGCAAGCAGGCAGTCTGAACAGAACAAAAATATCCTACTGTACTGGTCTTCCTCCTCCCACAGAGAGGAAAACCATGGAAAACATGGGTCCTAAACTGTAAAAAGATAGAGAAAAACTCCTTAGCTCAGACCTGTAAGGTTTCCCTTTCCAGTGAAGTCAAAGTACCTTCTTGCAAGAATTAAAATGTATTCAGCAGCAGCATCTCCAAAGATCTGACAAGCCAGTGACAAGGGCATTTTGGTAGCATTAGGAACCCACACGTTAGAGGAATAACAGCTCTTAGCATCACAGTGATCTGGGGATACAGGAATATTTGTTTGTTGCCATTTGCACCCCCTGTTCCAAAGGGACCAACCTACCTGCAGGAGACCTGGTAGGGCTTACAATAGTTGCTTTAGCTACAAATGCCACAGGGCAGAAATTTCTCTGTGGAGCTTTTCTGGAGTTCTTTACTGGAAACCATCCATGGTGCCAGTTTGTGCAGCATCCTGAAATTACAGCCTGAGTTAAAAGACCCCCTGTGGTAGTCACTGCTGAACTCTCAGGGAAGAGGGATGGAAGGTATTGCAGAAAAGTAAGAAGTGTTAAGGGACTGGGACAAATCTCAGTCTGCATCTTGCTGCAGCCACATCAAGTGCTGGATTTAAAGGGGTGATTCACTGCTAAGGAAGAAGACTGATGGTTTTATGCAGGTTTTTCAGAGGAAGAAGTAGCTGTCGAGATCACCAAAGTCTATATGAAAGCAAACTGATGTGGAAGAACTGAGCTTTATGATCTGAAGCTCTTCTTTCCTCTCCCAGCCCAGAGAGGTGCAGCACAGACTGCCAGCAGTTAGTGCTGCTTCTCTCCTGCAGGGTACCAAAATGAGGAGCAACATGCTGAATTGTTGTGCAGTATAATTTCAGAGGGTGAAAAAAAAAAAAAGGGGGGTTGGGAAACATTTCTTTTGGAGCTCCAAGACATTGTGTCTAGATTTGCAGTGCCAATCTGGCTCCATCCAAACCTGGGCAGGAGGTGCTTCTCAAAAAGAAAGGGATAAAATGGTTCAAAAGAAGTGTTAAATTCTTTTGTGTGAGTAGTGAGACATCCTGAATCCTATTAGCACTGTGAAACTGGTCAGAGCTTTTGTACAAGGAATGTAAAAAACTGAAAGTTACCTCAGTTTCATTTAAATAAGTTTCTGAAATGAAACTTCATTGTTTGAAATGAGCTTTTGCTGGAGGATTTTTTCAGTAATGTTGGTAATTTTGCAAAGACTTTTCTTGTGGTGAAATCCTTTTTCAGATTATGAATGGTTTTGATGAGTAGCTTTTGACTTTTGATGATTTTTCTGTCCTTGCAGTTGGTATTCAATAAGCATTTCTTTGAATAAAGAATGCTGCCCAAGAATTGCAGTTAGATTGACTCTGCTTCTATTCTTAGGAATGGGGGCAAGATCCCTTCAGTTAGTAGCTGGATTTATTTAATTTAAAAAGGGATGCTTTTTCTCTTCAATTCACCTATTTCATGATACATCAATCTTCAGAGTGCTACCTTTTCACCCAATATTAGATGTTTGGTCTGTGTACATTTCCTACTTTAAATGCTCTTTTATTGAGAATTGGCTTCCACAAAAATACAAATAAAACAGAATGGAGGGAGTCACTGTAGTGACATTTGGTTTAAATTTTCCTCATTAATGAGAATGCCACTTGGCTACCACAGATCTAAGTTTCTGAGAAATTCAAAGTGTTTTCATATAATTTCTGTATATGACCTTCACTGGTGATACCCTTAAAACAGTTTCCATTCGTATCTGAAGCACTAAGCTGCAATAAAATAGCTCAGAAGCTGGCATTAAAAAAAAGTGTTTCTTTATCATTCACAGGTCTGCTTTGTGAGAATTATATTTACTTATTTTGTTGAGGTTTTTTCTCCATTTTCTCTGCCATCTGAAATTAATGTTAGCTGTAATGAACCTGCAGGTCAGTTCCATGTCAGTGACCAGCTTGAGCTGCTGCCCTTTTGGTACTTTGCTGTGATTCCCTGAAGAAGCAGCTGCCTCTGTTCTCCCACTGCCCTCAGAAATTACACTTTTATTTGGCCTCTGCTCTATTTTGATCTGCTTGTTATTTTCTTTCTTGTAACTTCTAGAATGTTTTTAATTATGAAGGCAAAATGTGAAAGCACTGAGCAGTGGGAAAATTCTAACACAAAGGCACCTTCCTCATACAGAGCTCTCATACCTGAGTAATTCTTCTAATTCCAGATGAATTATTAAGCATAAAAAGTGAACATATGATCATGAGGCTTTTCTCAAGAGGCTGATGGCAGGTTGCACATGAGGAATTAATGCTTTTCCTGATGAAGTTTTATCTGGGGCAAATGGACAAGTTCATATGACAATGGAATGAAAGATAAATTTTATTCTGAAGAGGAGATGAGACTGGGATTTCTAACCTCTCCTTTCTTCCCCTAAGCTCTCCAGTGTTTCATTTCCTGCTGCTGTTTGCTCCTGGGCACTCGCTCAATAATGCTTTTAAAAATGATTCTGCACATTTCTGTTTGAATAAGGACGAAAAATAAGTTTCAGTGTTTGTCAAATAGTGCCCCTTGAATTTAAATAGCTTGCTATAAACCCTGCAAAATGACAGCCTAAATGGTTATTATTTATTTGTTGCTTTAATTGTTGTTGTTATCATTATTACAAGTATTATTCTTTAATTAGCTTCTTGCCTTGATGCCTGAATAGAGTTTTATATATATAGGAATTTTTATTCTGTACTCTAATCCCACCATGGGAATCCAGCTCCTGTCATGCACTACAGCTGCCAGACAGATTTGTATTCTGCCTTTCCAGTTGCATGATTTAATTTCACTTTTAAGTGATGCTGATCAGCCACACGTTCTGGCCTGTAGGGCAGTATGGGGCAAGAAACTCCAAAATTGTGCTTCAGAACTATAGAAAGTTTAGTATTGAGATAACTCTAAATAAGTGGGTTTAGTTTTATTCAACAAAGCTGAAGTGTGATATTTTATGTCACTGGGATCCCGGAGAAATTAGCCTGAATTGTGCCTTTTGTGAACAAAACCAAGACTTGAAACATTTGTCCCTGGAGGAAAACATATTAGCAAACAGGAATTTTTCTGAAGGCAGAAAATCTGACTGCTAGTTCAGTCCAATAAACAGCAACTTCATTGGCCTATTGCAAGAAGATTATGGAGATCAGTATATCTCCATTCCCTTTTGCTGGAAAAACTCCATTGTGAATGCCACCAAGGTTTTTGACATCTAGACCATGAAAATCTAGCTTTAAACTTCCACTGCAAATTTTATCTTTGCCTTTCCCCATTTTGGAGCACGATATCCCCATAGTGTATATTAGGTCTCATTCACATATTGCAAATATTTTTGGGTTTTTTTTCCCCTCTTCTTTATTCTTCATGTAATAACAGCCATGGTGAAGCTGTTGTGTAGAATGGAGTACATCCCTTTGCAATTTGTAGCAACTGCCTGATTGCTGAGAAAAGTTGTCAAAGATTATGTCAAAACATTAATTTTTGTATTTAAATGCTCTTAAATCTCAGATCTACTCTGACAGACACGGGGCCAGCAGAATCAGATGGTGTTTCTTCCCGTGTAGTCAATGCAATAGAATGGTCCATATTGGAGAACATGACCCTTAGTGTGCTGCATGAAGAAATTCACTGAGCAGTGTCCTTGACTGATTTTAGGTGAGAGCTGGAGATGCTGCTGTTGTGCTGTGGAAGTCTCTTTCAGTTTTCCTGGATGCCATACACCTGACAACTCTGTAGGCAGGGAAGGGTGGCTTTAACTGGAAGCAGGCAGATTTAGATTATATATTAGGAAGAAATTTTTTAGTGGAGGGTGGTGAGACACTGGCACAGGTTGCTCAGGGAAGTCGTGAATGCCCCATCCCTGGAAGTGCTCAAGGCCAGGTTGGATGGGATGTTGAGCAACCTGGTCTAGGGGGAGGTGTCTGCTCATGCAGGGGGATTGGAACTAGGTTATTTTGAAGGTCCCTTCCAACCTAAACCGTTTTATGATTCTATGATAAAATTCTAAGGTGCCTGACTCATATTTGGAATTATTTGAAAAAGCATCACCAATATGTCACCACAGTGTAAGAAAAAGGATATTCAGAAAATGTGCTTTCAACAGCATTATCAATGTTTTTCATATTTTCTTCCAGGAAATTAAAATTTTAATCAGGTGAAACGTAACTTAAAATTTCTCTGACCTTAAAGGTTGTGTTATTTGTATAACAGGTAACATATTTTATAACTGATTAAATATTTAAATGAAGTCTGCAGGAAAAGTAACTATTAGTTTGGTTTAACCTGCATACTACTCCATATGTTTTTTCATTCATGAGGATTCTTTCTATTTCTTTTTAATTTAAAATACAGAAAAGAGATTGTCCAAGGATTCAAATATGAAAAATTGCAGGAGTTGTTTGTTATTTATTTACAGTTTTTTCTTGAAATATTTAATTTTCCAGACCTAGGAATGTGTTTCTAGAATGCTTGAGTAGTACACAAATAACGTATTCATCCTATTCAGCATGAGCAGGTTAGCTGTAAGAAGAAATACAGTCCACATCTGTGCATAAAATATATATATGTGCAATAATATAATGTCTCTAAATGCTTTCCTTGTGTAACCTAAGTGTTTTTTAATGGAGTCATCAAAGATAAATTTTAACTAGTATCTACAGGTGGGGCTTCAGCACATAAAATGTGCAGTGATAGAAAATAGAAATATAACAGCTGCACACAAAGACAGTTTTACCATCTGTGTTCTGGTGGCCTCTATTCTGTGTAACAACCCTTTTACAGCAACTTCTTTGGGATTGTTCACAAAAAGTCAAGCATTTTTGTCTGGTATCATACCTCCCAGTTTCACTTAACCAGCGTAGTACATGAGTTCAAAATACCCTGATGACCAATTAACAGATTCAGTTTTGCCTGTAATTATTTTTTCTATGTCAAGAGTCATGACATACTCCAAAAATCTTTTGACCATACTGACATGCTGGTTGCCAGGATGAAGGAGACAATTTGAAGTGTCAGTTCTCTGTGCCCTGGTGAGCTGGAAAGTTGGAATTGCTGCTGGATGATAATATTCAACCCTCCTGCAAACAGTTCCCTGGAAGTCCTGAGCTGCACAATTGTGTATGAACAGCATTCAGCTTTGCCACCATCCCAAAATGTTCTTATCTCAACACCAAATGTCAATATAATAATGTAGAAACATTGAATCAGGGAAGCTGATTTACTGCAAGTAGTGAGTTTTGGATATTACAAAGAACTGCTTCTTTGTCCAAAGAGATTTTGCTTTCATTTAGCCCCATAATTGACTGACTGTAAGCTCCTTAGCTTTTTCTCATAATGCAGAGCTGAAATTTTTGCTGTTCATTTTGAAACCTGAAGTGAAAGTCTTTAGCACAGCTGTTGGAAAGCTAGAAAAGATGTGCTGCTCAGAAAAAGGAGGGAGAGAAGGATAGAGATTTTTAATTGCCATTTTTTTCTAAAACTCCTTTTCACACAGAGCTTCACTCCCCCTTTTTATACTATAGCTACCCCTTACTTGTAGTTGCACCTCTGTGAAGTGTCATCAGTGTTTCAGATACACAATACTCTAGCAAAATTTTCTTCCTAGATCTTTAGGCTAAAACCAGTCTTAAGCTATGTGAAAGATCCATGAGCAGACAGCTTAGTCTGTGAATCTTAGAAGAAAGCTAAGCTTAAAAAGGAATCATATGCCTTCTGAGCTGCCAGATAACTGATTCTCTCCTAGTGAGACAGGTGTTTTCCTCATATATAAGAATTAAGAATTGGAGACAGTTCAAAAGCAGTTTCACTGCTAATGGTAGGACTGAAATTATAGATTTGCAAGGTAAGATTAGCTCAGCTAAGTTACAAGTTCATCAATATTTGAAAGATGTGAGTCCCAAAGTGAAAATGCAAAAGGAAAAAAAATAAAAAACAAACAAGCAAAAAAACAGAAAAAAAAAACCACCACCAAAAAAAAAAAAAAAACAACCACCAAAAAACTGGGAATGGCATAGGGAAGATCAGCTCTGCTTTAAGGATCTTGTATATTCCACTATACCACTTCATCACAGATATTATTGACAGTAAGTGCATTTACCACGTTTAAATATTCTCACTGTGAGTTGGTTTACAGCAAGGCAGACAAATCAAGAGAATCTTTCCTGACCAGCTGAGCAGCTGATGAGTCTCTACAAGCACTTATATGAATTCAATACACTAAGATGTTACAAGGGTGGCTTAGGACAAAAAAGAATGTTAAAACATAACCCTCTGCTCTTGCCATTGCCTCAAAGGTTATCTCCCTGCATGCAAAGTTACTTGTCTTTTGAACTCCACTTTTCCTTAATTCCTTTGTTTGGAAAGTTCATCTGATTCTTTTCAGGATTTATTATTTCCCCTTATGATTTTCTGGTTTTCTCTCCTACTTCCCCTCCTTGCTCTCTGCACATCATGATTCTTTTTCAGGCTGAGTCATTAACCTTTTAAATGCTCCTAGGAAGGGATTTTTTTCTCAGTCATTCTATCTATTTCTTAACCAGTTGGTGCCTGTAGGAAGATCAGAATAAGACAAGCTAGGAAGAGCTCTCAGAGTTGCAGTGCCTATAAGATAAGCACAAAAGTTGAATTCTTTGCTGACAGTGAGTTGACTTCAATCCCTTATTCTCTGGCCATTCAGACAGCCTAAACTTCCCCTGGGAGGCAAAAAACCCCCCAACAAAAATCTTGACCATGTTCACAGCCTAAAAATTAAAACTGACCCTGTCCTGCTGAAGATAAAATCGCTCCCTTTCTGCTCCAAAATCTGCACAAATCCTCTCCAACCTCAGCCTAGGAATAGAAATAGGAAATATTCTCTTTCCAGTCCTGTGGTGTCTAATTCAGATTGATTATGCATGGAGAGGAATGTGTCCCAGATGCAATTGTTCCTTGTGCACTACATCTTGTGAGCAAGCAGCCGGTGTGGCTTGCTTCAGTAACTTTTATATGTAAACAGTCTTTAAAAACGTAATCTACATTGTCAAAGCCTAATCTAAATGATGTACTGACATTGCTTATTTGGCTATGCTGGCTTGGTTTTGAATTCTCTCTGGATTGCCTGGCCCCAGATGGCCTTTTTGTGTTTTGTTTACTTTTCACTTAGCTGTCACATATTTATTCCCATTAGATGTACGGAGTCAATGGGTTCAGCCTAGTTTTACAGCTTAGTTGGCTAATATGGCATAGGAAAAGTGCTGAGTGGAGCCAAGTAGAGGGTCAGGGAAAAAAGCATTGTGTTTCTTCAGGCCTAACATAGAGATTAATGAAAGAGAAAACTGGTAAAAGATCTGGTAGATCTGCTAGAGGTTATTGTTTTTTTCAGAAAAACATTATTTGACTGGAAAGTAGAAATTCGGTGAAGTAGAGAAGGATTTGCTTAGAATGAATTTTTGTTTTTAAAAGTTTGCTTCTGAATAAATGCTGGAATTTTCTATAAATCCCCTATATTGAAAGGGAAAGAAAATCTGGCTTTGTTTCAAATGTGAATGGATAGTAAAATGTTACTTCAAAAGCTTTATAAAAGTATATAGAGTTGTTTTGGATTTATTTTAGCCAAGCAGTTAAAAAGCCTTACATGTTATTACTGTATGAAAGTCTTTGAAGATATGTGTAAAACCCTTCATCCTGAGATAAACAATCCCCCAAAAATCTATTTGGTGTGTTTTTTCACACCATCATGCGGAGGGCCCAAAAGACAAATGGATGTTCCTGATGTCTATGGCACCCTGGTGCATGATGAAGTGTGAACCACCTTGAACAGTGGCCTTACTTCTGGATAGATGTGCTCATCCTCCCACACTCACTGTGAGCACCTCCTTTCCTTCTAAATGGTTGTTTTGATGGCTCAAAGGAAAAAAAAAACTTAGTGGGGGATTTGGGCTGGAATTGAGCATTTATGGAGGGAGCCTGATGTCCTTCCTGAAGAAGGACAGTACAGATTTCCTGCAAAGTGCTGTTCCTCTGATGTCATGTTGTTCTCACCTCACATTTCTTCCCTTTCTGCTGAGGTGCTCAGCCAAATCACCGCGTGGCACAGGTCACAGTGCACTCTTTGTGCTGACAGCTGGTGAGCACCCAAACTTCACTTTCTTTCAAGAACAACCCGTGCTGAAACTGCCCCATTTTCAGGTGCACTGACCTCCCTTTGGACTTGACCATCTGTGTTCTGAGCTCTCTCTCTCTTTACCACAGGTGAAATATGGGAACTATGCCTTTGTGTGGGATGCAGCAGTGCTGGAGTACGTGGCCATCAACGATGCAGACTGCTCTTTTTACACAGTTGGGAACACTGTTGCAGACAGAGGATATGGGATTGCACTGCAGCATGGCAGCCCCTACAGAGATGTTTTCTCACAAAGGTAAGGGTCTGGAGAAGAAGGAGTAGTCCCTAATGAAAGGTCTCTCTCAGGTCTTGACCTTTCTTTTAATTTTACTTTCTGGGAAGGGAAAAGCATCTTGTGCTTGCGATCAACTTCATTTCTCTCATAGGCATTAATTTCCTTGGAGATCATTCAGTTTCCTAGAAAATGAATTAAAAATACTTTGTGTTGCTCTTATTTGAATTGTTCTTGTTCCTTTTGGAAAACACTAATGAGATAGGCTGAACTTCATTAGCAGGAAAATGAGGAAAGAGTTGATTCATTTGCTAGAGAGAGAGAGACAGCATAACTCAGCCATTCCTGTTACAGAAGCCTTTCCCTAAAGAGAAAAAAGTAAGCTTGGACACTGATGGAAAAACCAAAGGGGACGGGCAAGAACATTTGGTGTTTCAGTGAAAAAAACCCCAATTAGTACCGAAAAAACTTAGATGCTTATCCCAATACTAATTGATCTTTTGGGCTACAAAAGTGAGATCTCTAGAGATGCTTCTGGTATTGTCTTTCAACTAGGACTGGAAATTCTTAATTAATTTTATGTATTGTGCCTTTGTAGTATTTGTGCTTCACCCTAGTATTGATTCCTACATTAGGATGTTGGTCAAATGTAAAAAAAAAAAAAAACCAAAAAAACCCACTGTCACGGTTTAACCCTGGCCCGGCAAAACAACAGATTTAAACCGAGAAACAGATTTATATATTAATCTCTCTCTCCTCTGATAAAGGAAAGAGAGAGAATAAGGAAGAGAGACTTATGGGTTGGAAACTAAACTACAGAACTTTAATGAAACAATAATGATAAAATAGGAAAAATTACTAAATATATACAAATATACAAATATACAGGAAAATTGATCCCACGTTCCTCCCCCCTTTCCCCAATACTCTCACGTCACCACCGAGGCTGCAGGGCAGCCCTGGGAAAGTCCAGGCTGGACTCCTGGAGTCAGCAGCAGTCAGGAGCTGGGGGCAGGAACACACAGATTCAGGCTGGCACGGATCAGGACCACAGGCACCGGGACGGATGGAATCCTCTCAGGATACCGAAGGAAGCAGGGAGGGCAGGAAGGAAGAGAGAGGGAGACCTCTGACCCTTGTGATCCCTCAAATTTATACCGAGTATGACGTGTATGGGATGGAATACTCTGTTTGGTCAATTTTGACATCTATCTCATCCGGTCCTCCCCAGAGGAGGGGTTCAGGTGGGACCTCGTTGCTCCTTCTGGAAAGCAAAATGTTCCTCAGAGCTGAGCAGTGTCCTTGGCTCTGCATAACAATTTCTAGCTGTAACTATAAACATGGAGTGTTATCAGTCCTAGAAGCAGACAATGTCTGAGAAACTTACTGTTAACCCCAGCAAGTGCAACTACTTACAAGAGACTTAGCTAAAAGCAAAAGCACAAACCAGAAAATCACCTTTATCCTGGCCTAAACCAGGACACCCACAAATATTTTAAAAGCATAATACCAGGGGTCTAGCTTTTAGAAGAATGCTTCTGTTAATCACATGATCCTTTCTAATTCTGAATCTGTTCTCTCAGCCCTCTTTCTTGTGGTTTGTGTTAGTTGCATATAACAAAATTTTAAAGTTGCTCTGCGAGAATTTCTTTTGTGTGGTTGCCATAATGAATATGAACCCTTGTGTCACCAAAATGTATTATTCAGGCTATTGCCTCTGCCTGCAATCTATAGAGTGAGGAGGGGAGAAAAAAAAGTAGTAAATAACAATATGGAGCTTCAAGAGAAAAAATGAAAAGTGAAAGCTTGAATTCTTTGAATCAGTTCTATGTTGGGAGTGATTTGGCTAAATTTTGTGCTGTTATACTAGTAACATAACACAAAAGTTCACAGGATCAACAAAAATATTAATTTTGATGAAACATATACATGCTTTATATATTGCAATCAGCATTATTGGCAATTACTTACTTACTGAGCACTTCAATACTTTGATATTCCCACCATGACCAGGCTGGCTCTGCTAAAAATCTCTGGTTTTGCAATGTTTGGGGTCTACATGCAAAACAAAGGAGTAAAATTTCTTCCTGGAGTCTTTCTAAGAAATGCTTCCAGCTGTTAGGGATCTCAGGTGCTAGTCAAGGTGTTAAATCATCCTCTTCAGAGCATCACCCACCTAAGCTTGAGTAAAAAATTGGGAAGGCATGGGGGAGTTTCACAGGCTGCATCTTTGTTACTAAATGCAAATAACCTGCCAAGTGGGATGGTAGGGCTCATGCCTGCACAGCTGACCATTCTTCCCCTGCTGCTACTGCTCTGCCAAGTCAATGTGGATGTATCCATATTGCCCCATAGGGACTGCTTCTGACATCATTTGCATACTTATTACAGTTCTTGGTACACATGAAAGGTAATCACAACTGGTTCTTGTAAGCAATTATCTTCTTCATCCCAATATTCAGCACCTGGGGAAGCTGGGTTACATCTTCTCCCGATACATTGCCTTTAGCAACTTCTGGATCGTTGGTCTGTGCAGACCTGACATTTCCAAGTATGAGTTTATTTCATAAGAAAAAAATCAGCATTTCAGTGTATTATCATATCTTGAAGGCGTAGGAAAGCAGAAAGAAACATAAAAATTTGCACATATATAACTCATTTTATCTGAGGATCTTTGAAGCAATATTTAAATATTAGCATCAGTGGAAAGTAAATGTCATTTTCATTTAATGCTTAGGGAATCTGTAGCATAAGGAGACATAAATGAATTCCCAAGGTCAGATGGTTTTCCCTGGTGGTATCGGGTATAATAGGTGCTCAGATTTCCTCATTTTCCTTTTCCTGCTATAGTTATCAAAAGTGGATGATAGTTATTCAGTTGGGTGAAGAAAGGGATTATTTGTGAGATACTGGGCCACAGGAGGGTCTGGATGGATATACAAAACCTGGCGGTGATGATAAAGTAACTCATTATATTATCAAGGGCCATGGCTGAGCAGAGAAACTGGAATTTGCATGCAGTAGTGCTATGTGCTGGAAAATTTAGAGTACCTGGGATATATTTTCTAAATATGTGTGTGCTGCCCCTCAATTTTTATTTCTGTATTATGAAAGCATATTATATTGCAGTTCTAATTATGTCCATAAATATAAATTTACAGTTTGAAGTTAAACACCACATAAGAAACAAATACATGAAAGAGAAAGAATGCTTACAAGGTTTTGTTCTAAAAATCCTTCAATACTGTTCCTTATGATTACTTCCTTGGGGTTTTCACCAATCATCCTTACTTTTCTTAATGAAAAGGCTGAACGACCTTCAGCTACTACACCCTGCATGCAAAATAGAGAGGGAAATAGAATTCACAATATAGGATTAGGAAATGTTCACATAAATATTTCACATTCTTTAATGCAGTAAGGAAATGGTTTGAAATATATTGGCATTTCTTGATCTTTCCCAAAATAAATATATTTACGTGAAAACACAGGGCTTCTCTTTTATGAAGTTTCATAAAAACCCATAAGTATTAAATCCCTAGGGTGCAGCTGTAAAAGGTCTGGCAAGTTTACAGGAGATTTTAGTCTCAGTGCAGGAAGCACAAGCGCAAGTTTAAGGCTTTGCATTACCTTCTCTGAACATCCAGGGCATTCTCAGAGAACCTGGAAGAGAGATACAGAGGTGTAAATATCCCCCCCTTATCTCCTATGCAGTGGGGCATGAGGTGCACTCAAGATAACACTGTGGTAGTGTTCAGGCATTTGGGATTTCCAAAATAATTCCATGTTTGGGATGTCTGCTGTGTTGTTTTCCAGGGGATTAGCACCTGCAAAACACTGTGAGCTTTTGGAGACTGCAACAATGCTCACCTGCTCTATGATATATTCCAGTCTCTACAGCAGTCTACCCCTCAGTTCAGCTGCTTAAGAAGGGCATTAAACCCATGATCAGTTTTGAAATGCTGAGCTGCCCATCAGAGCACATGCAGAGCCTTGCAAAATTCAATTCACTGGTGTCACCTCCTCCCATAATTTACCATTTCCCTCTCATGAACTCCTGCCCTTTCATCCAGTTTGTGAGGTGATTAAAAAAAAAGCAGCTTGAAACACTTGATGCCATTGTGAGACCCAAAGCTTGCACTGATGGACTTGTCCACTAGTGGACCAAGGGGACTTGTCTTTGGGATGCAGGACTACAGCTGCTGACCACCTGGTTACCTGATACCCATCCCACTGAGGCTGCAGTGCCCTGAGCAGGGAGCAGAGCTGGTGTTGTCACCTACCCTGCACCCAGCCTCAAACTGGTGTGACCAGCTAGTGCCTGGGGATGTGCATGGGATGCAGTCCTACCAGTATGGAGTGAGCCTCTAGTTTTCAAGGAACAGGAAAGTGAAAATTCTTACATTAGGCTACAGCTAAATTAACAAAAAAGTTTCTATATAGACTTCATTTTAAACTGATGCAATTAAGCAAGTCTCACACTGCCTTCGAGGTACTTGTTTGAATTGTCTTTATAATTTTACAAGTGTAAAGTGATGCCTGTACCATTTAGAGAGAAGTGAGTGCTACCACATATTTGAATTGATGCAATTTAAAATCAGAATTATTCCTACAAATGAAAGTTTGGGTATAGTGAAATACTGTGGAGAGTGTGGCAAAGTGCACATCACATAGAAACTCCATGCAAATTAGCTGGGCTTTTAAAAAATTCATTCCAGCCACACCACAGAAAGTGAAAATCTGTTCAGAAATATTCTTTCCAGACTTGAATGAAATCTAAATTTCTGGAGGTGAGCAAAATGTTTTTGATGGGAAAAGTTATACCTTTCAAAGTGCCGTATCAGTATGCCTTCAAAAAAATATTCTGTGCAGGTACAGTTTGGTGAAAAAGAAAAGTAACCAACTGAAAGCACTGTAAAGAAATCAGTCTCTGAGAACATTCCTTTTCCCATGCAGAAAGTCTCTTCTAGGTCAAAACAAAGACATGATCAGCAGTCAATGTTCTGGGTGGAAAATGAGATTGGCTCTTTGCTGAATTGGGATGACAAAGTGGCCAGCTGGGTCCCACACAGTGCCTGTGGCTACTCTGTTCCTAACACTCTGAAAATACATGCTTCAAGTCCACCCTAAAAATAGGTGTGTGGCCCTAGAACAAATAAGACAGAAAATAATCTGGGTAGTATTTGAATGATGGACTTGTCATAGTATCCTGATGACTTCATTCAGGTCTTGCAGACCTTAACCAACACGTTTTGCTGTGCCATTAGGCAGTCAGTTGATGTGCTCAGGTACATTGCTGTCCTTGTTTCTTTGCAGCTAAGGCTTAACTTTCAGAGCACCAGCAGCCCCCAGGCAGTTTTCCCTCTATATATTTTTCTTTCAAGATAATGACAGGGGCTTTAATAATAGGAACTGCCAAATTTCCTAGGAGAGTTTGAAGAGGATATGTCATTTGGTTCGTGTGGAACTGTGTGCTGACACTAAAGCTGACACCTGTTAAGAAGTCTTTTCAGCCCTAAACTTTAAAACTTCCATTGCACCCCTGGGAGGTATAAATATAATTGTGAAGTCTTCTCAGAGTATTTCATAGGATGTCAGTGCTTCCTACAGTGCAGCAGCAATGGCTCAGGTGCCATGCTGATGGCTGGTTTCTGGTGGGGGTCAAGGAGGGGGTGACAGCAAAGTGATCAGATCCTGCTCACATCCCTGCTTCCTCTCCTGACTGACTCTCTTCTTCTCCACTACAGTCCTGGCCACACAGCATGTTGGAGGGAGAGGGAAAAGTAATTTCTTACTCATCAGAGGCAAGCAGCTGGCTTTTCACTTAACTACAAGCTGTCAACATCCAGTACCACTGAAAAACCAAACCATGGTTGTTTTGCAGTCACTGTATCCCAAGAGCATCCTGCCCCAAAGACTTCACTTTTAAATATAAAAGACAGAAAGGATAGAGGGAGGAAAAAAAAAAAAAAAAAAAAAAAGAAAAAAAAAAGAGGGGGGGGGCAAGATTGGCCTCAGAGCCTACAGTGTGGGATTCTTGCTTGTTATTCATGAACTGCTGTCATTCCCCAAATGGCACTCACCTCATCCAAGCACAAGCAGACAGACACTTGAAGTTGTCTGTGGGCCAAAAGAAGCAGGAGTTGCATAAATCCTCATGGTTACCTGTGAGAGGTGGGGTATGTGATGGTGTAACATAGGGGAGGTACAACTATAATGCAGCTTCTGCAGAAACCTCAAATTGAATTTGGTATAAATCACAAAAGGTCACAAAGACTGCGTTGCTTTTAGAGAAACCAGATACTTCTTTCAGTCCTGGAGGAGAAAAAGAAATGGAGACTTATAATGATTTCCCCGTGGCAAGCCTAAGGACACCTTACTAGCAGCAAGTGTTGTGCTTTCAGATGTTCAAAACCTTGGAGGCAAAAAAGAGAGCTGACATGTAGCATTTCAGACTTCCCCTTGGCAAATCATTAGCAAGATGCTTTAAATAAATGGTATGGATTTTCTCTTCTCCTTTTTTTAATCTCATCAGCAAAACCCTGAGTTTTAGAAAGTTCCTGCCCTGAGTCATAAATATGTGTTCTTCCTGTCTCCTCACTATTAATTCTCTCTCCTTAGATTTTCATTCTGTGTCTTGGAGGTCACTGATGTGCAAGGACTCCAACACAAGGAAAATTACTTCCTTCCTAACTATCTTGATTTCTTTTTCTGAGTCCTTGGAACTATATTCCCCTGTCTTTGACAAGATCCTCCCCATCCTTTGTGTGTGTGTGTATGTGTGTAAACACAAGAGAGTGTCTCTTACTCTCTGATTTACCTTTACCAGCAATGGGGAAAATAAGAGATTTGGGTTACATCCCAACCTGTCAGAGGGCTGACCATGATGATCTAAGTGGATTTTTCATTATTAAATACACTGATCATCTGCAGAATATTGGATGCCTTAGTAAAAGCTCAGCTTTGCTCTGCCCTGCTTGCTTAGAATTGAAATACTATTCTGAGCACTATATATAACATTCTGAAAAATATCGTAGAGAAACTAGTAAAGTCCCCCCTCAAAAGAATGTTTTTCTTCTTATTCCAGAAAATTAGAAAACTCAGAAAATTGGGACAATTATTGGACTTGAAGCAAACTCCTCAGTTTAAATAGAAAACTTCAGTTCTAAGAGCCTGCCCTTAGATCTTGTCACAAGTTCATATAACTGAAATAAGGTTAGAGGAAAAAAATATCAAAATTAATTTCAGATTTCTGATCAATCTGACATGAGAATCCAGTCTTAATTGATTCAAATATAGCCACTGTCAATAAAAGCCTTAACTTCAGAGTTATAATGACAAGACTCTCAGATAACCAGGATAGCAGAAAAAAAAAACCCTGTAGTAACACAACGATGTAATATTTCTTGATCATCCAGAACATCAGTCTATCATTATTTGCTGTCTGTATTAGACTCATGGGGGTGAAACTGGGAACTGCATTAGGCCCTGGGTCTTAAACACATCCACGTTCTTTTTTTCTGGCCCAAGTCTTCCAAGATAAACTGCAACAGGGCTTCATGCTGGGCTACTCACTTTGTGGAAGTGCTTCTCATCTAGACAGCCAGCTGCCTGTCCTGGCAGAGCTGCAGGGTGGTCACATTCTGCACAGACCACCACATCCAGGCTGAAGACCTGTAACCTCAATGGATTTTATGAAAACACGTAGCTTCATTTTTATTTTAAAAAATGTCATCCGTTACTTCATACAAAGCCTTAGCAGGAAGCTTTTATCCCACCACCATTCTCTCCTCTTTTTTTCTACCAAGCCCACAACCATCTGATCAAGCAAACAGGTTTCTGTTCTCCTGCAGGAGCACACTGCTAAAAGCTTTCCCCCAGGACCAGATGATCTGTCATCCCTTTGCATCCTACTCCAGTAACTGCCTAATGCAGAGCTGCAGGTTTTAAAGACTACTGCAGTCATCAGAAGTGTTTCCTGGCTTTATTATCCCTTTCTATCTCTCTTGCTAGTGGGCACTGCTGGCTGTAAGACTACAGAGAAGCCTTGACTCCCACACACTGCGTTGTGAGAGCAGTAAAAAGGATTTTATTTATTTGTGGTGGTGTCTATCTGGTGCTTGTGGTATCACAGCAGGGTTATGATTATACATTGGAATAGATAGAGACACCTACAGAAACACAGACTTTAGCAACTTTTTAATATGCTGTAATATTAACTGATGAATGAGGTGCATTAAAAAAATTCTGCAGCAGATCTGAAGTTTATAACATGCACATGGAAAATTAATTAATGAAGACATACAAAGGCAGTGAGAAAATTAGTGGGCTTTTAAAATATATTTAAATATACTGTAATATTAATTGATGGGGTAAGATAAAGGATCCTGGAATAGCAGCACCAAAATGAAACATGAGAAAGAAAAGTCATAAGAGAAAGGCATTAGGTCTTCTTGCATTCATACAGCATAGAGCTGAGAATCAGAGAACTGCCTGCTCTGGCTTCATCATGGAAAGGTATTTCCACATCCAAATGATGCCGTGGCAGAGGAGTTGCTGCATGCTGGAAAACAGGTGCCATGAAAAAGCTTCATGCTCCCTCTTTTTCCCAATCAGTACTCGCTTTCAGAAAGGGCACTGCATTCAAAGTTTCAGAAAGGCAAGCAAAGTAAGCTGTTTATACATATTTATTCCCCATCATTACCCATGAACCAACCCAAAGAAAACAGGCTAATGCAATGTGTTAAATTGTCAGTAGATATCACTTTGGAAGCTATTTCTTACTATTTTCTATCCACTTTATAACCTTAGGCACCTCAGACTTGGCATGTAAGATGACCAGATATTACCCAGCAGTGTGTTTGCAATACAGTCAGTGGAAGTAGTTTTGCTCATCCAACTATATGGAAGTGACATTTATTGTAAGCCAAGCTGTTCATGTGTTTTATAGGTTTGTAGACTGAGTAAGTGCATGGCTGCAGAAATTGAAATTGCTTGGTTATAAATCATATGAAAGCAAAGCCAGAAGAAGCCTCAGTGAGTTGCTTCTCTCTGAGGACCTGACTTCTTTTGAATTCCTGAAAAAAAATATTAGCTTTACAGTTTACACACACTTCCTTGGCGTACTTTTTTGGGTTTGTGGCTACATTTTCTTAGGTTAGTGTGCACCAGTCTGAAGGGGAGCAAGTTTAACCACTTGCTCTGACTCAGTTGTGTACCAGCATTGCCTTAAAAGCAGGGTGGGAAAGTGAGTGCAAAGCTTTCTCTGCAAATGGGAAGGATCCAGCCATGCAGTTGTCTTGATGACAGAACCACAATAACCTCAAAGGGTTTAGGCTCACCTACTCCAAAGTAGCACTACCTGCCAAAGGTTCCTGCCTCTTGACATGAGTTACATGAGCTCACTATTTCAGTTAAAATGAGCAAGAGCAGCAAAACAGGAGAGAATAATAGGTCTTTCTTAACCCATTTCATTGGCTTGAAAGGTAATTAACCTTTAGCTAGACCACAGAGTTAATGTTCAGTTGGACCTGTTCTCCAGATAAAAATGGAAGGAACTTACCTGAAAATAAAGCTTGTTTTCAAAGCTGAAATAAATAGTGAACTTGGTGGTACATCAGCTGGGGGGGAGATTTATGCATACCCAAGCTAAGAATTTTAATTCCCTCTGTGGGATAGATGCAAGAGGGGCTGCAGGGATTTCTTCTGCCATAAAGCACCTATCTGCTGTTTGTCATCCATTCCTGGAATTGTCTTTAGGCAAAGGAAGGTGTTAGCCTTGTTTGATGACTTCAATCAAGTTCAGAGGCAGGGAAAGCAAAAAAAGGAGTGTGTGGAAAGTCTCAAGAGCATGCAGCCATGGAAGAATGGTAGCAGGGTTTGTAGCAGAGGTGCCCATCTCTGCTGGATAGGATGCAATGAAAAAGAAAACTGGTTGCAAGGACAGAGGGGGGTGAGAGGAGAGGCACCAAGGACAGGCAGGAGCTGGGTTCTAGTGAATGATTATGGGGGGGTGAATAAATGGAAACTTCCTTATTGCTTAGCTGCATGTGAGGAGGAGATTAGCAAAATGAGAAATCTAAGGAAACTACCCAGAGAAGCTTTCTGTTGCATCTCAGAGCAAGCCTATGGGGGAGGCTGCTCTCCAGAGGGGTCATTCAAAATAGAAGCATTTGCTAACATGAATCAGCCAAGTATGTTGGGGACTTCTGTTTGCACAATGTGTTTTATTTGCTGCTTTGGTGCCAGTTGGGTTAGGTTACTCCAAAATCCAGCAAGGCTCTAATCCCAGCTGTGATAGCTCAGAGGACTTTAATAAAAAACAAGTGGCTTTCTAGCTCTAGGTTTTGTACTTAACCGTGGTTTTGTTCTTCTTTATGAGTAAGTGCAAGCAGAACGAAAGGATGCTACGACCAAGGAAAAACTGCACTTGCCACTTTATTCATAAAACACTTTTGCAAAGTGCATTGAGTAATTTGCCATTATAACCACCTGCACGTAGAGCTTTCAGGGCAGAGTTCTGACACCGTATTTAGTTCATACTTTGATTGCTCAGCTAAAACTTCCATTTGTATGCATTTATTCTGCTTCACACATTATGTTATCAGTCACTTTCAATATTTCAAAGTCACAGCAGTCTTTTTCTGACATGCGTTTGTCAGAATGAACTGCCTTGATTGCTGTTATTACAGGCTGCAGTTCCTGACTAAGGGAAGTCTTATATAGAACCAGAATATTGAAATTGCTCAATAAAACAATAGATAAAACACAATAAAATTAGACTAAATGAACAGAAGTAGATGTTTTAAATGACCATTAAAAAAAAATAAAATAAAAAAGGAGAGAAGGGCAACACAGGATTTATAATCCCACAGTACAAAATTAATCGGGGAAAATCTGATTCTTTAAGTTCATATGTAACATATTGGAAATAGCTCTTTTCTGCTGCATAGTAGTGAGTTAGTAAAGTCTGTCTTTCTCGTATTCAAATGATCACTCTCAATAGAAGGATTTTAATAATCAGTCCATTAGAGTCACAGCACAATATAATGAGGGCCTTGGCATAGCCCAGGAGGGTGCTTACACTCTGATTAAGTCCTAGTGGTAGTAATTTATCATGGCACATGAACACATCTCTCTCTTCTATGTGCTTAATAGTATGCAGGGGCTTTGCTGTTTCACTCTAAAAGCCCTTACAGTTTGGACTGAACACTCTCTTCAACAGTTAATGATCCTTTTATTCTTATTGTAATTAAAAACCATTTTTTTTCCTTAGATTTGCTACTGTTGTCTTCAGCTGTACAAATAGTAGAACAATAGGCAAATTCCCAAAGCAGTGAAGAAAACCTGCCACTTAATTACCTGACTTTGTGGATAACTAAATATCACGGCTGCTCCCACCAAAGCAGAAAGGTAACAAGCATGAAAGGCCAAAATAACTTTATTCCATATGGGGGTTGCCAACATATGATCAAAGAGATCATGGGTATTTCCAAAGACTTTCTACAGATTTCTACAGAAAGCCCATAAGACAGATAAGCTTTGTTTTGGTGGTTTTTTTATTAAAAAAACTCAAACTCCATGACAGTAATATTTTGAGAGAAAAGTAGCAGAGTAGTAAGCACAAATTTGCCACCTTGAGGGCAGGGATTGGAAGTTTCTGTCTCAGGACTGAATTTTTTTGGCCTTGCTTGGGGTATTCCTAGAGCAGCCCATGGGAGGAAGCAAACAGAACTGAGCCTTGACTTAGCTGAGAAGTATGCACATTGGTTTGGGCAGTTTATGGCTGTATCAATTTCCATGAGTTTGGAGGGACTTCAGTTAATTAGCAGTAGAAACTCAGATCATGGAATTATGCCAGATTTATACTGGTTTAGCTGATGGGAGCATTTAATCCTATAAATTTGTCTATGGCATAATATAGATGTAAGGCTCCAGATTAACCTCCCCATGAAACAGGGAATTTCTGTTCATTGCTATGAAAATTATAGAAAGGTGTCAGCTCTGACAGCCACTCTTGTGCAGTGATCAGGGCTTTAAAAAGCCATCAGGGTTCACCTGCATCATCAAATTCCACAACATTTTATATAAATCTGGAGAAAAGTGTAAAATCTATAAAAGAAAAGAAATTGAAAACGAACCATTTTTTAAACCCAGAGGAAGTGAAGGTTTGTTGATCTTCTTTATGTCCCTCTTAAATTAGAAACAACTGCAACACTCATTTTTAATTTTTAAGAGTAGCAATCTTGTTCTCAGTTAAATATAGAATATAGAAGGCCTCTTGGAAATAAAGGGGTTTAGAAGGAACCACTGACAGGTGTTTAACCTGAGAAAAATGTGTCCCTGGCTGTATATATAAGTAGGTCACTGTGCTGGCAGCAGCATTTATATTTACTCTCACCCCAAAATGAAATGTTTGTGTGTGTAGATGGGCTGGCATCAGGGAGCAGAGGAGAAACATAGCAACATTCTCTCCTTCTGCTTTCCTAGCAAAGGAGCTGTCACTCCAGCCTGCAGTGGGGAACTGAGCTTGGGCAGATGAGCAGCTCATCCAAAATAACTGCACAAATCACTTGGCCATCTAGTAAAACCCTCACTCCTCCCACCACCCCTTTTCTGCCCATCTTCACAGCTTTTTCCTCCTTATTCCTAGCACAGCCCACATGTTTTAACTGCTTACTTGCTCTGAGGGCCTTTTTTTTTTTTTTTTTTTTTTTTTTTTTTTTTTTTTTTTTGTAGAAGACACCCAGAGTGATTTTGGAATTGGGGTTTTTTTAAAGGGCTGAGATTAGGAGAAGCCACCCCTCTGCTCCCACTGAGAACTGCAAGAGGTGAGATTAAGGGAAGCCACCAGCTGCAGAGCCAGCACAGCCAGGGGCTGTGCACAGACCCAGCATCCTTCCTCTGCCTCCTGCCAGCTTTATTTCAAATTACCTGCTGCTTTGGCACCACTGGCTCTTTCCTTTTTCCTGCCCAAAGCTCTTTCCTACTGCTGCTTCAGTTATTATGGATCTCTTAGCTGCTTCAGTGTTGTGTAGCAATGTGTTGTGCTGGGCAAAGCCTGGGTCAGGGGTCTATAAGCATTTGCACCCTTGGGGTGCTGGCTTCCAAACCACTTCAAACCAAACCTGGTGGTTGGAATCATTCATTGTGAAAGAGAGAGGATTTTTTTATTTCCTTTTTTTGTTTTGTTTTTTTTCCCCTCAGTTTCTAGGAAGTGTGAGTGGTTTCTCTGTTCATTAGGCTGAACTGTCATCTTTTTGCTTGTGTTTGAAATAAAGCCTGAGAAAAGGACACTCACCAGGAGACTTCTGTCCCAGGCTGGCAGGATTGGGAGCAGCCCATGCTGTGCTCCTTTCAGCCTATTGCAATACAAGATGATTCCCACAGTGCTAAATTTCAGGTTCTCTTCTGAAGATTTGTGTGTTCATAGAGAAGATTTTTCATCCCCCACAGGCACTTGCATACACACTAGTATCTTTTTTTTAAAATGAAGGAAAAAGTAGAGATCCCAGCCCTTCATCTCAGCTAGGCAATGATAAGCTCCTTGCTAGAATTTTTTAATGTTACAGCCCTTTAGATTACTAATATATATAGCTGATCCTTTACAGCTGGATTATTCACAGGGCTGAATCTCAGTAGTAATGATGTGGGTTATCTCTGTGTAAATAGCACAGCATCTTTATTCAGCAGGAGAAATACTGTAGGTCTTGACTGATGTATTGATCTGGACAAACAGGACAGTTTATTCCTATCTGGAAGTTCTTTCTTAAAGTTCAGCTTGTGATGCTGGCAGGTAAAACTGATGATTTTTTCTTTGTGGCTAAGGCAATATACCTGGTGTGTTGCCTATAAAACCAAAATCTTTTTCTCCAGGGGCCTGATGCTGGACTTGATGAGCCTCTTCCCATACTACCAGCACTATTATTAACATTGCATCTGGGCAAGGATGTTCCTCATTCCTGTCTGCTGTTCTTTTAGGCAGTATGCATTGCTTTCATTTGGGGCATTGCCTTGAGTCACAGGGATTTGACAGCAGGGTTGCAGGAAGATTTCTTGACAACATTTGGTTTCCTATGGAACTCTTTCCTAGCTGGAGGTTTATTATCCGCTCTGAACTTGAGCCACTGAAAGGTTTTCTTTCAAAGAAATTGCAGCTATATTTTTGACTCGGTTTTAATGATACGGAGTAATTTGTGGTTGAAGGTGGAAACAGTAAGATACTCAAGGATTATTTTCTAACTTAAAATAGGCAACAAATTACAAAAGTATAAGGTGATTGGTGGAGGCCTGTCAGTCAGAACTACTGTGCTTACCATACCCATTTCTTCTGTGTTACCCTGTCTACTCCACAATAACACTGTAGTTAGCTAAATTGGCTGGTATTAGATACTTAAATGTCATTAGAAACTCTTAAACTGAAATCTTTCTTAAAGTTGAAAGTAGAAACCCATTATGTGATAGAAAGAAATAGAAAAGATTGCTTCTAATAAATCCAGAATTAATCATCATAAAATGAGGAAAGTCTGAATTAAGGTTCCACATCAAAGAAACCTGAAGGTAAGGGATGCAATTAATTCAGTCAGCCAACTCCAAATCAGTGCTATTAATGCCATGCAGTTAACCTATGCTTCTAATTAAGGCTTTTTCTTAGTTATTTGAATGTGAGTAGATAAAACAAATGTGCTTATTTCTTTTCTTTTCGGTGTTTTTAAGAACATATTAGTTTTTTGCCTTCAGATTCTTACTTTGTGGAATGGATGGGAAGACCAGTAAGATGAAAGCTTAGGGACTTGAAAGTTCATGAGAGGAGGCTTCCTAATCCTGATTTGTGCTCTGAAAATCTTTCTTCACCTTTTCCTCCATCAGTGTGAAATCCCTTGTGAATGAGGATGCTGGACTAGGTGTTGTAATGGCCTTTCTGGACCTATTGTCTGCAAACCTGTTCACTTCATTTTAAACTGCTCTTCCTCTCCTATCTTCCTCTGCTGCCTTTCTCCTCCAAGGTTATAGTTCACTCATTTGCAGCATCTCTCTGTCCTGCTCAGGGCATTTAGGTCATCCTTAGCAGCATATGTGGATGCTCCAGCCTGGAATGTGGGTAGCCCCTGGACTTTCAGGGAATCCTCCAGGTTCCTCACTGACCATAACATGAACCTACAACTAACTTCCCGTGATCTCTTCTACTTCATTATTACCCAGCTTATTGAATTTTGCTGGCAGTATTGTCTTTCCTACTCTTGGGACCAGCATCAGTTGTCATGGCAATTGCTGTCAGATGGTGGCAAGTCGTGTGCTTGGAGGAGATAAGGAAAGCTGATGGCCAAAAGCAGCAGCAGCAGCAGTTCAAAGAAACATAAAATATTGATTACTGATACTGCTTAGTGACCAAAATGTTTGGGACTGTAAGAGCTGGTAGATCATTTGACTTGAATCAATAACCTGTGTGTCTTCCAAATGACTTCCTTAATTAATATCATTGTTTTTTAATAATCAAGATGACATTTGGGAAAAAATGGTGAAAGAAATGGGTCATTCTCTATGAAGTCATTCTTTGAGTTGTTATAGTAGCCATACATCTGCCTATCCTGCATCCAATTCATCTACTTTCTGATGGAAAATAATTTACAAATTACTTCTGAAGGCATATTTGAAAAAACATGGACTCTCATTAATGTCTTTTCATCTTTCCACAATGAAAGCCCCAGCTTCCCTGATGCTCCAGGTAAGAGAGCCTACAGAAGTGGCAACTGTGCACATCTCATCCATCTGACTGTGTTAGGTTCTGAGGACCCACAGCCTATCTCCATCTCAGTGCTTTTGGACATTGGGCCCTGCCTATTGACACTTATAACATGGTTACATTGGTTACATTTTTATGAAAGGGAGGCAGAACTAAGTCTGAAAACTTCTTTGCATAAGCTTGAAGAGGAGCCATGCTTGATAGCAGCATGCCATTACCACTAACTCAGTTATGGATTATTTTTGCTGTCTGATAAACACAAAATAGAAGGCTTAATACTCTCAGCTACTAAACCTCTTCACCCACTAAACTTCCCCCGCTGGAAATTTGACTGTATTGACTGAGGAAGCTGAGATTATAGAATGTCAGGTTGGAAGGGACCTCACAGATCCTCTGGTCCAACTCTTCTAGGTAATACTATAGTATATATGAGATGTCTCAACACCCTGTTGAGCTGAGACTTTATATACTTATTTTAACCACTTGACTCTTCCTTGCACAAAAAAAAAAAAAAAAAAAAAAATTCCTTGTAAATAAATGGATAGACAAAATATAAGCTAAAGAAAACTATGTGAACACACCAGGTGTTCATAGAATAATCTGTCAATGTGCTTCAGAATAATCTGTCAATGTACTTTTCAGTAAAACAATGACAGAGAAAATTAGTATTATGGGGCCTTGAAGCATTATTACAATATACACCTATTAAAATAGGCTCTCCGTGGATTTCCTTAAAATAAAACAACCCTACCCATGCAAAACTAGTCTGAGAAGGAGAAGTGTGTATCAAATTGTTCATTCCATAACCCTGTAGAAAGAATCAAGTTAATTTCTGTCGAAAATAGGAGAAAATACTTCCCACACCTTTAAGTTAGATACACCTAATAGGATGAAATAATGTCTCTGGTACATCTTGGTATCAATTTGTTATTTATCTCAGCAACTTGACACAAACAGAGATGTTTTGAAATATCCGAGGCTGCTTGATGGTCAGTTTATGTTCAGACAAATAAGAGAAAGACATTTAGCTTATTGATTGGCAAAAGTTGGGCAAGACTTGCCTACTGCTCTTTTGAGAGTCTGGCCTGTCATTATGGATGGGAAAAAAGGAGTCTTTGTACACCAGAGGTCAGATACTTGTTTTGTATCCCTTTGCTGCAGGGAGGCTCTGTCACATGCCTGCTGAAGTCACACAGCCACTTTTCCAGCACCTTTTTTAACTACATGCCTTGGAAGACAGCAAAGGTTTTTGCCACATGTTGGGTAAGGGTTTAGAACTTCTCAACAGGGGATGTATCAATATTGATCTTGTGCTGCAGGCTGCATTTCTTGATGCTTCACCCTTTTGTAATGAGCCCCTGTAAAGGAAAAAAAAAAAAAAAAAGACCTAATAATAATCATTTCACCAGGGTCTCAGGGGAATGGAAGCAGGTTTCTTGTCTCACTTGAGCTGACAGTTTTCTGATTGATGGTATTTAGGAGAAGTTGAAAGAGGATTAAAGCCTCATAGTGCTGGTTTATTTCAAGAACATGACATGTTCAATATGATAATAAAATGGGAATTTTTCTTCTGTGGCTTTTATGGGCTTGGGGTTCTTTAGAATGAAATTATGGATAAAGCAATGGCTGAAGTCTATGTTTTGTGTTTCTGAGGTGGTCAGACACAAGGTGACAGAAGCCATTATACAACTCTTGGCAGTTTTTTGCTACAGAGAACTTGACAGCAAAGCCAAAAGGAAACTAATACTGGAATGATTCATTTCTTTTGGGGGACCAAAACATTTAGCATTGTTGGAAGGCATTTTGCCATAACATCCTTTATGTCATAGTTGTGCTGACATTGTATACCAAGGATTATTATCAGCAAAAGACACTAAGGGACAGTGATTTCAGATAACAGGTTTTTACAGAGCTAGTGAAGTGAGAGTTAATCTTAGACTCCTTTGTGGACATGTAACAGTTGAGTGAAAAGTAAGTGCTTCCCAGTGTTAGGACAGTCTACAGAGTGTAAAATCCTTACGGAAAGGAGGAGTTGTGCTGAGTGATCCATCCATCAAACATTTGAATTTGACCTTCACCTCACTGGTATACATGTTTTACCTACTCATAACAAAGCCAGAGTAATAGTATTATAAGACCTCAGTACAAAAAGTGAGTTGCTGTAAATAAATCTCTATTTATTTATCTATCTCTGGTCCAGGAAGCCTTAAGTAAGCTTTTGAGTAGATCGCTCAAGATCTCACTGGAATGAAGCTAGTTGTTAATCTCCTGCAGAGCTCTGAAATAATTTCACATTTACTTAGCTATCTATATACTCACTTATAATATTTTAAGTAAACTTAGTTGGCATTAATAAGGTTAATGTTTCATTACTATTATATAGGCACTTTGATGTAGCAAGACTGCTTACTCAAGACCATTGAAAGCTAAACTCTTCAAAAGGCAGCTGTTGGCAGCTGTGCACCACACAAGGGTCTCCAAGAGGTTACTTTACCTTAGTTTTTCTGTGATCTTTGAGCAGAGAGAGCTCTCTCATTTTTGTCTATAGAGGGCTTGGGGTTTGCAGCAGGGCAAGTTGGGTGCCCCACCCCAGGTTTCCCAGGAAGGTTTGTGCAGGGGGAACACCAAGGAGCACTGGAAGGAGGAGGGCAGAGTGGAGAAGGGGAGGAACAGTGAGAGGAGAGTTCTGGTGTCCTTCCTCCACCACATGGCCCCCTTGCCAGTGGGGAAGCATCAATGGGGCATCACAAAACCCATTGCTGTTCTGCTGGGGTGATTGCTTTAGATCTGCAGCTCAAGATCTTAATTTGTCTGAGAATACCCAAGTGACAAAGCTACAGGCAATTTGCCTTATTGCTGCTAAATGACGGGAGGAATCTGCTAGGTCATCAAATACATTATCCTGCTATGATAGGCAAGCACACCATATGAGTCCTTTTGTAACTTCATCGAGTGCCACCTCAATAAAAACCTGGGGGTTTTTTGTTCACTAGACTATTTATCCTGGGAGGTCAAGTTGTCTTCCTGGTGCTGTTCCTGCTAGGAAGCTTTTCCTCCTTTGTGTTGCTCCCAGGGTGTTATTCCCAGTCTGGATTTCCTGACAGACAGGGTGAGCTGTTTGCTTTTGTTACTAAGTTCTGGATGCTCCCTCCTTGGAAGAGTCCAAGGCCAGGCTGGATAGGGCTTTGAGCAAGCTGGCCTAGGAGGTGTCTTTGCCCTTGGCAGGGGGTTGGAACTGGGTGATCTTGAACATCCCTTCCAATCCAAAGCATTCTGTGGTGGGTGACACATTTGGAATGACTAGAAAGTATCAGTACTGTGTCACCATGGTGACACCATTCTGTGATTCGGAATAATTTTCAGGTGGAGGTGTCACTCCATGGCAAATTGCCTTCAGTGTCTGTGAAATTCATTAAAGTAATTGCTGTGGCCAGATCACATAGATTTTTTGAGATGACTCATGTTTGGGTTTTTTGTTGTTTTGGGCATTTTTTAGCAGCAATATAGTAATACTGGTTTCTTCATCTGTGTAGGAAAGGGCAGCATGTGAATGTGTTACTATAGTTCAGAAAAAAAACAAAATTTACTTGGTTACTCAATTATTTTTTTAGAAGAGAGCTCAATTACATTCGTTTTGCTCACACCCACGTTCCTTCAGCATAAAGAGAATGGTAGTACAGAAGAAAATGCCATTGTTGTAAACTAAAGATTCCAGTTCTTCCAAGCAAGTCTCTGTTCTTTACAAACCTGGAGAATAATAAATGCAAATTGCGTAAGAGATGTAGCTGATGATAATAACACAACATTTGCTTTGATTATTCATTGTAGTAGGACAAGTACAGGAATCTTGAATTTTTCTATGGTGCTATTGAGGTTTACTACACTTCATTGAAAAAAAAAAAAAAAAAAAAAAAAAGTAGAACAGCCTTGATGAAAGTAGAACAAAGTCTATTTTTCTCTTTTTCTCATGGTCAGAGGTAGTATTTGTAATCGCCACCAAGAGCCTGGTTTCATGCAAGAGCTGTGAGATGAAAAGCATAAATTGCCTCTGTGCTCTTCACCTAGATCCTGAACTCTTTAGCAAAACCAGACTTGCCTTTGAGACTACAGCAAAAGCCAGACTCCAGTGTGTTTCCCGTGGCTTGAAATTTTATTGCGAGCATTTTGCTCTAGAAATACTGTTATCTCTGCATGATAAATTCATTATGCTTTCTGATGGATTTTTTCATGTTAAATAACATAAAATACTTGTTATTTGAGGGGAATGGGCTATTGGAAGGTAGTAAGTGGAGTCAAACAGAGATACTTGCCTTCCTAAACACTTTCTTTGCATCCCCAACTGCATGTTTTCCTTCCAATAACTGGAAGTTTTCAGTGCAGGTATACTGCCATATCTGTAGGAGAGATTTGATCTGTGGTCATTGAGACATTGTTCATTTTTGGCTAGTACTAGTGAAAATAATTGCAATGTCAGTTCTGTTCTTGAATTACTTGTGATAGATATACTTCTGGATTAGGCAATCTGTACTCTGAAATAATGAGAAATGTCAGGTTTTGGTTAAAAAATGAGCAGAGAAATATCTCTGCAGGTTATTATCACTTTGAGGGATTGTGGTTCCTCTCCATTATTCCCTCCACTATTGTTGAATTGTCCAATTTAAGTGAATAAGAGCACATTCTTTCTAGAAAATGTTGGTGTGAGCCAAGGAAATAAAATGTAATAAAGGTATCTGTTACATAAAGGATACCTGTACATAATACCCATTGGCAAAGTTAGGAGACAATAGCCAGGGATCAAATTCACCAAATGGAGAGAGGTTTTTTGTTTTGGTTTTCAGAAGTCTGAGCTGATATACCAAGCAATCCAGTCCCACTAGAAAATGCTTGCTTTGGGACAGTTCCTGCCAATATTGGTAGCACAGCAGACTCACAGGTTGGACACCTTCTGCCTTCATTAAAACTCATAAAGCTGGTATTTAAATCTTCTGTAATCAAGCATGAGTGACTATGGAAAGCATTTAACTTTGTGCACTATCACATTTGTAAAAAGGAGGGCTGTATTTTTCTTCTTCAGCATTTACAGTTTTCCATATGTCAATATGCAATAATTTTTTAGCTTTAATTTTTGACCCCTTTAAAAGGGAGCGCATTAAAGCATTACCTTCCAGACTGACTGAATGAAAGGCAGGGAAAATTCAGAATTTTGCAAGTCTTTTCTCAGCTATTCCTCAGTCATCTACTAGAACCCTGAGGATTAGCTTGTTGCAGCAAACCTGGGGGTTCTTAGTTTGTGCAATTTGTTACTGAAGCAACTAAGCATGTGCTGAAGTTAATCCTTGCCTTTGACATCCTTGTTTTTAGTGAGTATAAATGTGCTCAAATTTCATTTTTAGTTAGCAGTGTGCAAGCCCTGCTCATCTTACAAGTAGAACTTTTTTATTTGACAGCCTGCACAGAGGACATTTGTAAAAAATATTGTTCCCTCGTTTGTTTTTTCCTTCAAGATTTCTTGCCATTTGGCACAGATCTGTTTCAGCATGCTGAGCATTCTTTCTGTGGGGAGAAGAGAATCAGATTCTGCAAAAAATCCCTGTTGGGAAAAAAAACCAAGCAAGGGCTGTACACTACAATGGACCTGTGGACCTCTTCCTCTGTTTCAGCAGCATCTCAGATTCCTCTCCTCACCTTGGTTTTTGTGAGGGTTTTTTTTTATTATTGAATTGCCTACAGGGCTCAGAGGGAATACAAAACTCATAGCTTTACAGGCTTCAATGGCTTTAGGACAGTTCTAAATAGGTATTTAGATTAAGTATAACAGAAAACTTTAAGAAAGCAAATTCTGTTTTTAATGATAGCTGTCCTCTATGCTATGGAACTTATTCAAATACCCTCAGCAATTAAATGACTACAAAGAGCTGCCAGATTTCATTGCTTAGGTCCCAGCTGCTATTGTGGCCTATGAAGGCAGTATATTTCTAAATGAGGAACAACCTTCTTTTCTTTCTTTTACGTGTAAGACCTGCCAGACTGTCATGCTCAATTCATTTTTAGTGGAAATGTATTTATTTGTTTTCATTTTGTAAGTGAATTTAGGATTTGGTCTGTGCAGGGAGAAGAAAGGAAATCAACAACTCTTTTCTGGGATAAGATCTTCCTGTGCTGTGTGCCAAGTCTTATTATGGAGCAGTTTTTTTAATGGCCACATTTCACAGCCTTGTAAAACAGATATTATAATAAAAAATGTTCCAGGGGTCTCCATCCATAACGGTGCTGGGTGTCACTATTGTAAGAAATTTAATTTTCTCTCATCAAATTGCATATTGCCACAGTATGCTGTGTCTGTCTTTTTGAATTATATAAACAAATTTCAGGGACTGTGTTGGCCTGATGAGATGAACATGAAATGTCATCCAACACCTTAAAAACTCTGCATTGTCTTTTTTGTTCTTATTCCTTTCAGGTAGCGCTGCTGCTCTGATAAATATGTTTTCATTCACTCCCAGTCTTTTTCATTCTACTTTACTTAATGATCCATGTCAGCAAGTAGAACCCAGTTTAGAACAAAACAAAATAAAATTGATTTTCCTGGTTGCATTACATTTATTTTACAACATAAAAGCTACTGCTTTGGTTCTTAGCTGGAGCTGCAAAGGCTGCTCTGGTATTTACATAGAGCCATGGCAGCCGAGACCCTCTGAGATGAGGCAAGGGTGCAGGTTACCATCTGTGCAAGATTTTTCCCCTGCAAGAAAGAAGCCAGGAAACCCCCCCTTGCATGCTTTCTTCCACGTTGCCTCGACTGGGGCAGAGGCAGTTTTGCAAATTGAAGAAAACCCTGCCCTTAGCACAGGAACGGGAGCTGGAGATGGAAAGGGCTTGTTAGAAAACTCAGTTAATTTCCCTGGCACAGTCAATCTGTCCTATGCATTTCCCCATGCTTCTGCTGTCTTGATTTTTTCCAAGTGGAATGCATCAAGTGTTTTATCTAATCATTAATAAGGAAAAATTCACTCTCCCGTGGCACCCCTGTCTTTCTCGCTACAGAAAATGTTACATTATTGGTTTCCCCCAGTTTCAGTGCTTTGTACTCCACAAGGGCAGTCATTTAGCTCTCTGCTATCTAATTTACATGGGATAAGCACTGTTCATATGTGTGGTGCCCATCACTGTGGTTTCTGCACACCAGAGTGGCAGCTTTCTTTTTCCCTGTCTGTGCACAGTGGGCTGGCATGATCCATGCCTGTCAGCTGTGTTCTTCGTAGGTCTGTTTGTGTGTGCAGATGTGATTGTTTATCTGAGTCAGGCAATTTTGCAGAGCTTGATGATTGTAGCCTGTATGGGTGTTTTCCAGGGTCAGATAGAACAGGTCTTTGTATCATTTCCCAAACTCATAGCTTTTTTTCAAAAAAGCAAATGGGGAAAAACTAACCAACCAGTGCAAAAGTGATGGGGTGCTGTGGCTACTGATAAACCCAGCCTTTCCAGGTCCAATTGGTGCAGCATCTTCTTGGGATCCTGCAACTGCTCCTCAGTCTGGTTCTCATGAGATCCCAGCGAGTCCAAAGCACCCATGAACTGGAGCATTCCTGCCCTGAAGGCCTCATAATTTAGGGTTTATGATGAGCTGCTGTTGCTTTGCCTCCCTTCCTGCCTCCTTCTTTCCAAATCAAGGCTTCTCAGCCAGCTGCAGCACAGGGCAGGGCTGCTGGCTGTGTTCCTCTGTCATTTCTGCTAGATTCTGCTAGTAACACCTCACATTGCTAATGCTTTTCTGACTGCAGTTTGTGTTGCTTTCAGCTTTAATTTCCCCCCTGTTGAAAACCATCCCCATTTAGGGCAGAAGGAGATTGTTTCAGCCCATTGAGGTTTGTTGGCATAATGTTTACTGTGTGCAGCCTCCTTTGGCTCCAAAAGTACATCACACATAAAAATGTCATCTCTGCTTCCATGCAAAATATCTGTTTTCTCTGAGAAGTTAATTACTGATTTCAAACCAGATGAAATGAGGCCTAATAATGGCCTTCTCTTAGTTTTTGACAAGTGATGGCTTAATTAGAAATAAGTTTACATAGCTTCAAATGTGAAATTTAGTTGTGATACATTCCCATTCCCTCAACTCCTCCAAAGACAGTGCCAGACACCAGTTTATTTTCTGGGCCTTTAAAAACATGTCAATTGCAAGACCAGAGCAATGCAAAAAGAGGTATTTTGAAAAATCTCAGCAGATGATGCTGGAGTCTTCAGCTGAAGCAGCAGGATGGTGCAGTACCGTGCCTGGCATCCAGGTAATAGCAAAATAAGACAAGTGGGCCTGGCACATGGCAGGGCTGAAGGAGGCAGCAGACAGCAGTGACACTAATGGGAACCTGGGGTTGCATATATTAGCTCAGCCAAGCTTTCAAGGTGGTTTCTTCTATTGTTATTGCTGTTAAGATGACTGAGCAAGGGAAATGGGTGACATTACACAGTCACTTTTCCTGCCCTGGTGCCTGGATGATGGATGTGTGGATGGCTGCTCGAATTCAGAAATGTTTCACCCCAGTGGGCACACTTACACCTCCCCAGGCTTGCCAGGTCAGCTTTGGCTGAGTGAGGATTTATTCTGCCTCATTCAGCACATCCCCACCGTGCCCAGGCCTCATCTCCCTCTACCCCCTCTCTCTAGGAGCCGTGCTGGCTGGCTGCAGCTGCCCTCTTTTATTTTATTTTATTTTTTTTATTTTATCTTCTTTTATGGTTTGTCCATCTTCAGCAGTAAGAGCTCTTTTCTGCTTTAAAGGGTGGCTTCAGATGTTTCACTTATTTCCTGGGCATAGCAAATATTTCTAGCCATCCATCTGTGAAGCCATCAGTTAGGCAATTATTTCTCTTTCTTGTCTGCAGCCTTTTGGAGGACGGGTTCCATTTTATCTTTCCTTTATATTCCTTATTTCTTGTTTTTTGTGTGACCTTAATACTTGATTAACTTAAACATCTTTGTCCCACAAGAATTTTTCAAGCCCAACAGGATTAGGTCCTAAGTGAGCTATCACAGAAGCCAAGTCTTTACCTCAGAGTAAGTGATTTCCTGCTTTTCTATGTTTTCTTGCCAGCAACAATGAAAAAAGCCTCAAGAGAGCAGGAATAATGCATTCTTATTTAGTGAGCATCAGATGTGTTATTTACACTCTATCATATTAAACTGAACTGAATGTTTGCTTGACATCTACCTTTGTGTACCAGCTCTTATTCTGATGGCAGAAAGAAAATAAATATCCCTGGATATAAGGAAAACAGTGACTTACAAACTGGTTGCACCTAGGTAGCAGTGCTTGTCCAGAGCTCACTTTCCTTCACCAGAAGAAGTTTGGTAGTGGCTTTGAACTGAGCTCTCCACAACACACATTTTGGGTTGAATGTGAAAGCTCTACTAATTGCAAACTCAAGGTTTTCACCATCCCAAAATCTTAGTTCCCCTTGGATTCAAAACACACACTCATTCTCCTCACCTGGTCTCTGTAGCTGGGGTTTCCATCATTTACCCAACATCTGCCAGGGAAGACCAAAAAGTCCTTTCTGCCTGAAGTTTCACAGCAGACTGTTGTTCTCTTCTACAGGGAATGTCCCTGCCTGTACTGCTCACCTGGGGAGATTGCTTACCTGTGAACTCAAGGTAATGAAGTACCTCTTGCCAAGACATAATTAATCTTTCTGCCTCTGCTTTACTATCCCACCCTGCCAGGCAGCTTTCTCAAGCAGATTTCTGATGGCCACTTCTGCATCTGTTCTCCTGGACTGGTGAAGAAGCTGCCAGAGCCAAAAATATCAGGGAAACAGTTTTTCACCCCTCATAGCTTTATGGAGAGACATTTGAGGTCCTTTGCAGAGAGGAAGAGAAGCAGTGTTGGGGCAGAGAGATGTTAAAGAAACCTCTGTGTTAACCCTTCTCTTTTAGCTCAAACAAAAAGGTGAGTAATCATAGTAATCACAGTAGGTTATATTTAGAATCACAGAATCATAGAATAATTGGGGTTAGAAGGGACCTCTACAGGCCATCCAGTCCAACTCCCCTGCAGTAAGCAGGAACACCCTCAGCTAGATCAGGTTGCTCAGAGCCTCATCAAGCCTCACCTTGAACATCTCCAGGGATGAGACCTCAGCTACCTCCCTGGACAACTTGTTCCATTGTTCCACTACCTTCATGGTAAAGCATTTTTTTCCTAACATGCAATCTAAATCTACTCTTCTCTAATTTAAAGTCATTGCCCCTCAACTTATCACTTCAGGCCCTTGCAAACAGTCTCTCTCCAGCCTTGCTGTAGCCCCCTTCAGATACTGGAAGGTCACTATTAGGTGTCCCTGGAGCTTTCTCTTCTCCAGGCTGCACAACCCCAGCTCCTTCAGCCTGTCTTTGTAGGAGAGGTGTTCCAGCCCCCTGATCATTTTCATGGCCCTTAAATCAGATTTAAATCAAAAGATTTGTTAAATATTTTTGCCACCAGGGAGGCGTATATTTAATGTAACGTGGAATTCTGATGCCTAACATCATTTCACAGTTTCACTGATTTTCCCTTTCACTTCAACACCTTGATGTCTTTCCACTGAGTGTTTGTGTAGTGCTTGAAATTTTGACAAGCCCTTGCACATTTGATCCGTGAAGACATCCTCTCTTCCCCATCAGCAAACACAGCTGTTGGCTGCAAACTTGGAAGGATCTGCCGTGGATAAATCTGCAGGTTTTCCCCCTGTTGTCTCCTGCTCAAAGGTCTCCACTGAGAAATGTCACTCACCTCTAAATCAACACTGACCACTCTCCCTAATGACCACAGATGAAGCCCAAAGTTTCAGCTTTGCCATCTCCCTTGTCACTTGCAGAGGCAGAGATTTTCGGATGCCTCCGCATGTCCCCGCACGCTGATGAGCACACAGCATCTGCATTGCAGTCTCCTCATCCCCAGGATGCTGCAGATCCCTGCAGTCCCTGCTGGATGGGTGATGGGAGGTCACCACCCCGCAGGGTGGGAGCAGGAGGTCCACATAGGCTTTCCACCCATGAAGAAGCCACCAGCTCCAGGTGAAGCTTTGCAGACTGGACCTCCTTTGGGGTCCTTTCTGTGCTGGCAGGATGTTTCCAGGTGGGAGCCCACCATGAGTTCTTTCCTATTAGAGTGCTCTTTTCTTTTTCTCTCTTCTGCCACTGGTAGATGTACCAGTTCCCCAGCACTGAGACACTTTTATGATTTCAGAGAGGTAGGAAAGGGAGAAGGCAAGTGAACTCCAAGCAGATCCTGCATGCCTTGGTCTGATTCTCCTGGTTTCATCAGCCCTGTGGCTGCTTACGTGTCTCTACTATGCTGCCTCCCAGCTCTCAGCAATTTGATCTTTTCTCCTCTGGCCCAAGGGCTTTCTCTTTGTAATTCACTTTTCACTTCAAACCTTGTGAAGGAGAGACAGCATGGCTCTGAGCTCAGACTGAATGGTGCACAGGGCTTTGAATCTCTAACGAGCAGCTGGCTGCAGCTCTCAATATGATCTAATAGGGAGAAACATGCCCAACAAACTCCTGCCACATTCACTTGAAGCAGGAGAGATTTGTACGTACATGCTTTTGCTGAAAGACTATATTATGCAGAGCATGCAAAGTATCAACTGCTATCTGTTTTTAGAGCTATTGTTAAGCAGAAAATTAGCATCACGGAGGAGACAGTGGGAGATTTCTCCTTCTCTCCTCCCCTCCCTGACTCCCTCCCTCCCTCCCCTGGTACAGTGTCATTATTCTGATTTCTCTAGTTCTCTTTGTCTTACTAGCATACTGGTCTTCTAACCATCCTTTGTTTCATTTATATTGAAATCAGCTGGCAGAAGACAAAGTTCACAGCATATATTTAGAGCCCCTGTTTTTCAGACCGTTAATTATTATTTCCTTCCATCTTTTCTGAGAAGCTGCTAGTAATTTGTTTTCAGGATCGTTTCATGAATGTTTACTGTCATTTACTCTGAACTCTGGTCTTTTCCTTTCTCTGCCTGTCCCTCAAAATGTTGACCACATGCTGGCTCTGCTTTGCATTTCTGTATCTGAGTTTGTATTTTAATATTCATTAGCTATTTGTACTGACAGCCCATCAATACATTAAATTAGTATATATGCAGCTAACAACTATGGTACATGCTTAACTGACTTATAACAACATTAAAACAGACAGACACAACAGATTGTCTCAGCAGGGTTTAATAAACTGTACTTATGCACAGTCCCTCTGAAAAACAGGCACACAACTGCAATGTACAGTGCTCCCTCCAATAATGAAATAAACAGTAAATGTGCTAAGCTAAACATATTTTGTTCCTCTGATGAGAAAATTGAACTGGCTTCCATCACAGAAAGCTGCTTCTGTGGCTTTCTCTTCTCTTCTCTTAAGCTATTAGGCTTTCAGTTACAAAGTACCGTGCATTTTAATTCCAGAAAATATTTAATGAACATCATATAATATTGGAGCTGACAAAAGGCATGCACGGTTATGCATTACTCATTCTCATGCAATGCTTTGAAAGTATTAAGATCTCTGCAAGCAATTAGTATCATCATTAGAATACAATTTTTTTTCTGCTAATTAATGCTAATGTGATTAGAATGGGTGTTTTTCTGGATAATAGTAGGTATTATGTCTTTTTTATGTGAGAGAGAAAGTAACTCTTCTAAAAGAGTCAGAAGAAAGCAGGCAGAAAATGGTGCCAGGTGAGAAGAGAAGTGAGCTTTTCAGTTTACTCATTTGATTCTCCCATCCAGAAGTTTCCAGAAGAAATCTCTTGCCTTGCCCCTTGGAGAAAGCACAGACCCCCTATTGCATTAGGTGCATCAGAGGGGCATTTTTCACATGAAACATAATATATATGTGACACATATATATCCTCCTCCTCTGCATTTATAAATAGTCTGATTAAAAATGTAAAAATAGGCAGTGGCCACTTGAAAAAATAGAAATGGAAAGGGGTTTGAAATTAAGTATTTATCTGATTTTTTTCAGCTTTGTCCTGAAATGTGTGCTCATGTAATTAACGTTGCTGAATCATTCTTTAACTCCCAGGGAGTTAGGGAAAGAGCCTCTTAGCCTGTACTAGGGCATTAGCAGTGCTCACACTCCTATCATAGAATCATAGAATCGTCTGGGTTGGAAGGGACCTCAGAGATCATCAAGTCCAGCCCTTGATCCATTACCACTGTGGTTCCCAGCCCATGGCACTGAGTGCCACATCCAGTCTCTTTTTAAATATCTCCAGGGATGGAGAATCCACTACTTCCCTGGGCAGCCCATTCCAATGTCTGATCACCCTCTCTGTGAAGAAATTCTTTCTAACACCTAACCTAAACCTCCCCTGGCACAACTTGAGACCATGCCCTCTTGTCTTGCTGATAGTTGCCTGGGAAAAGAGCCCAACCCCCCCCTGGCTCCAGCCTCCTTTCAGGGAGTTGTAGAGAGCGATGAGGTCTCCCCTGAGCCTCCTCTTCTCCAGGCTGAACACCCCCAGCTCCCTCAGCCTCTCCTCACAGGACTTGTGCTGGAGTCCCTTCACCAGCCTGGTTGCCCTCCTTTGGACCTGCTCCAGGACCTCAATCTCCTTCCTGAACTGAGGGGCCCAGAACTGGACACAGGACTCGAGCTGTGGCCTCACCAGGGCTGAGTACAGGGGCAGAATCCCTTCCCTGGACCTGCTGGCCACGCTGTTCCTGATCCAGGCCAGGATGCCATTGGCCTTCTTGGCCACCTGGGCACACTGCTGGCTCCTGTTCAGCTTCCTGTCAATCCAGACTCCCAGGTCCCTCTCTGCCTGGCTGCTCTCAGCCACTCTGTGCCCAGCCTGGAGCTCCCCATGGGGTTGTTGTGGCCAAAGTGCAGGACCCGGCACTTGGCCGTGTTGAACCTCATCCCATTGGAATCAGCCCAACTCTCCAGTCTGTCCAGGTCCCTCTGCAGAGCCCTCCTGCCTTCCAGCTGATCCACACTCCCCCCAGCTTAGTGTCATCTGCGAATTTACTGATGATGGACTCAGTTTAATGTGTCCTGTGCTACTCCCTCTCCAAGCACTTCATTTACATCAGGCTCAGGACCCAAGCATGGGCACAGTGGCTGCCGTGCCGGGATGTACTCAGGAAGAGTTTTGCAAAGAGTGTAGACAAATCCTCTGACCAGTGCTGACCTTCACGTTGCTTTTCATGGCCCATCAGTCAGCTCTTGCCACCAAGGAGCAGCAAGCAAACAAGCAGGGCAGTTTGCTGCCAAAAGGGAGACCAGGGTTAATGTACTGACGCGCAGGAGAGTAAACATGGGGAGCATTTAAGTATGGCCCACGTAGCAACAGTCTCTAGGCAGCAAGGTACCTGAGCACTGGAGCTGCCAGCATCCTCCATAGCAGCACAGGGAGTCGCCCAGGAATCAGGAGATTCCTTAGAAATATGATTAAAAATCTCTTTTTAAAATAATGTTTAAAAAAACAATAACAACATCTTCTTGTGTTCACTTGATTTTTTTATATCTGTTTGCAATGGTGAGTTGTTAGCTTGTTCATTGTTTAAAATTCCAACTTGTTTAACTTTTTCTGTCTGGTAATGAACAATGTAAAACATCTGGGAAACTGCCACTGGACTCAGCAGCAGGACCTCAGAAATATCAGGTGACTCTCACCTCAGATTTTTCTCATTTCCATAAGGAGGAAAAAAATCAGCAGACACAGCATATGATCTCTTCTTGCCCATGTAATTTTGCTGTGATCAGTTTGAGGCATCTTCTCAGATAAAAGAGATCAAAGAAGCCACTTGCTAGAAATCACAAATAATTGCTCACAGCCTTGACCAGATTTTATGTTCCGGAAAGTCAGAGGCCTTTCCTTGCTTTAACATTTCTTTACAGCTTTATAGAAGGGAATGAGAACAGACCACCAGTGTTAATTTTCTCCCCAGACTTGTTTCTTAGAGTCCCCTTCCCCAGCCCTGCAACATCTGTCCCTTCCAGGTCATGTCCAGCCTCACTGATCACCAAAGCTGGGTCTCTGGAGGTGAGATACTGACAATATGGGATGGGAGGCCCCAGTTACCATTCCTCTTATGACCCTTTAAGAGCATCACATTCTTTTTCTCCCTACGTTTTTTTCTTATGCAGTCTGCAAATTTGTAGACATTCAGCACCTAGAAGTTCCAGCTCTGGGCCAGGCAGTAATTTTTTTTCCCATAAACAATCTCTTACAGAAAAACCTCTACAAAAGATGCACAAGTCTGGAAGTGCTGGTGCTTTTAGTTGATTTGAGGATTAGTTTAATTTGTCATGTGGAATTACAAATAAACCCAAAAGATAAAAAGGATGACAAGATGGCAGATTGTTTTAATTTACAAATTCTAAGATAATAGTGTCAGGTGAGAGGAGAAGAGAGCTTCTCAGATTGTTCATTTGCAGGTGTGAATATCTACCACCCAGAAGTGTATCTCAGTGTAAAAACTTGGAAATAATATATGTAAGCAGGTAACCTCTTTGCCTCAGAACTGGAGAAGCCTGAGCTAAGCCAAAATAAATTGCAAACAGCTCAGGTTCAGGCTTGCTCCAGGAAGAATGTGAACAAGGTGGCTTCAAAATTTTGACTGTCAGAGATGGTAGCTCCCAGGGATACTCCCATACATCACTTGCTAGAGCAAGTCTTAATCCATTTTATTGAGTACTTAGCCAATAACCACCCAGGTAGTTTGGTAACTATCCCATCTCAGCTATCAGACAGCTTTGTGAAAGCAAATTCATAAATAAATACCTTCAGGGTGATGCATTTGTTGACACACATTGCTCGGGGGGTCCTGGTGAGGCTTTCCATGCTTTCCCTGTCATTTTCGTCATTTTCACCATTTTCCTGTGCATTTCAGCAGCAGCAAATGAGCTCTGAGTGCTGCTCCCAGGACCTGCACCTGACCCCCACTGCAATCTGTCTGTTTTAGAGAGGTCGGAAAGGTGGAAAGTGACCATTCCTTGTTTTCCAACTAAAAGATGATGATGATGAACAGTAATCCATTTTTATGTGTTGGTGGAAGCAATATTGTGAGAGATTTCCCTCTCCAGTGGCATTGAAGCTTTCCCCATCAGTGTTCTGCCTGACTGGCACACTGCCACAGAGAGGTTATTTTCTGGAGAAGTTTTCTCTTGCAGTTTTTTAGCCAGCCCCTAGAATTGTTTTTGGTTTTTTTTTCCGGTTTGTTTGTCTGTTAACTCCAAACCTATGTTCTTCCTCTCTTTCTCTCAGTTTGAAGAATTAAAGCTGCATTTTGTAAGGAAAACCTTGCCCTGCTTCCAGTATTGTTTTTAAAATTCAACAGTGTCAGACACCTGAGCTTATTACAGGCATTACTTTCCTCCTGACAGATTCAGTGTTGGTCTTCTCCGATGTATGCATACTCTTAGGCTGTTTTTCTATAAAGCTTTAATACATGATTTGGGAGGAAGAACTATATCATGCTGTTTAAGCAAATGGGGCTTTGGACCTGCCATGCATTCCTCTGGTGAGCTATAATCACCCTGACTGTGTTGCAGATCTGCTCTGATCAGGACTGGGGGGGCTCAATAATGAATCTTGAATCTGCTTTATCTTTGAATGAGTCCAGATGCTTTTGTTAGATACCAGTTCTCCCTCCTTTCCTTTTTTTTTTTTTTTTTAAAAACTCCTTTTTTTATGTCACAAAGAATTGATCCCAGGCTGCTCCTCTGTACTCTGACACTCCTGAATATGGAAGTGTCACTGTAAAATGAACCATAGCAAATTCTTAATATGCTACCTTCAGAGAGTGTTATGGTTTTTGACATTTAGTTATAGATTTATACCTTGTGCAGGGAGCCTCATTCATTTCATGCATGCTAACTGTGGTGAGAAAATGTCATTATGAAGTATTTTTCATACTTTGGTCTATTGAACAGCCACATCACATGCACTGCCAGGTTCTAGCAGGCAGCAAGAGCAATGGAGAGAAGGGCAGAAGAAATGAAGGCACTCCATGTGAAACCTGTGGGACAAATCCCTTTCAAAGGATAACAGTTACAGGGTTCCTACACCATCATATTGGGCTGACATCAGTGCTTCACATTCAGAAGCTGCTGCCACTTATCCAGGCTTATCAAATCAGGGTAGATCCAGGCTCTGCAATGACCTTCATGCAACCAGCCCTGAAAGCAGCTATTTCTGCTGGTAATAAATTATAATTGTTTTATGAGTGTTAAAAATATGCACATGATACTTACTAAATGAATTTTTTAATAGCACATGTTATAATTTTAATGAATTAATAGTAAGAAAGAAGTAACATTATGACCACTAACTATAAAATTTATTACTTCAATTCACTGATACTATGTCATTCTCACCTACGTATTTATTTAGAATAAATAAATTGAATAGAGATTGTAAACAAAAATCCAGTAAGTCACCTTGCAAATTCAGTTTTAATACAATGGTGAAATGGTGTTGTTTTTTTAAAGTCATACTAGGTGCACCAGTTTTAAATTGATGTTTTGGACCAGGAACCAAAAAAAAAAAAAAAAAAAGAAAAAAAGAAAAGAAAAGAAAAAAAAACCACAACCCAACCTTACTATTTTTTTACCTTTAGTACATGTAATTGTAAATATGTCATTGCAAATAAAACCCATATGAGAGGGGGAAGAGCTGCTCCTTGTTCAAGGAGCATGACTGGAAAAGCATATGACTATTTTCTTCAAGTAGGAAGCTCACAGACATATCCAGAAGTTGCAGTACCCAGTTTAATGTTGACCCTATTCACTTTTTGCTCCCAGCAGGGAGCAAATCTCCCTCAGAAAATCACAAAATCTCCGTTCCAGCTTAACCAGTATGATTAGAGGAATGGCAGTGACTTCAAATACTTGTTGGTTTGGGTTTTTTTCAAGATATACAGTCAGTTTGTAGTGTTGTTATAAACTCGCTCTCTCTTTTCCAAAGATATACTACTTTCCTCTGATTTTCCAAAATTGGATGTAGTGGAGTTTTTGCAGAAGTGGCCCCAAAGCTTATATAAAGCATTGCATGCATGAGATAAAACAAGAATCCTGCAAAGCACACCAGAATCAGTTATTCCCTTCCAGGGGTTTAATAGATATCAGCTCAGTCCCTGGTCACTTCTCAGCTTGTTTGCTGGGGATTTTTTTTCTCAGGTACCTGACAGAATGCTTTATGAGCAGCTGGGGATGCAGGCTGCAATCCTCCAGTCTGATAAACCCAGGTCCCAGCTCTACAGGATCAAGCCAATACCAAACATCTGCCAGGAATAGCCCCAGCAGCACCAGACTTGGTAAATTTAACCATAAAAGTTAAATAGACATGTTACTCATTTCCCCAGGTAAAAATAATGTGCTGAAATGCAAGGTTGAGTTGAATATTAGCAAAGGAAAAAAGCCTCTAATTGCATAATTGGACTCTTGCAAGAACTGAAAGGGCAATGGTGTGCAGAACATGACTAAGCAAGAATTGATGAAATGCTTATCTACCTGATAAATAAGGTTAGACCTCTGATAAATAAGACCAAAAGACCTGTAAAGTGTCTTTCTGTGTGTTGTAAGGAAATGTAGATTTATTAATATGAAGAAAGACATAAATGCTAAATAGGGTTTTTTTGCCAATATCAGACCACATTTTTTAACAGTTCTTTCTCAGCTGTTTTCAGTATCTTGGCATGAATTCCTCATTTTATCCTCTGTGTTATTTTTATGCAATTCTTTGAGACAATTTGGAGTGGTTATACTAACTAAAGGTAGATACTAATTTTACTGGGTAGTTCAATCAGTTTCAACTAAAATCAGCTGCAATGTATTTGTCAGCTTCAGTAAGATACACTTCTTACCAGATATAATCCTGATCTGTGCTTGTTTGTACTTATTGTACCCTAAAATAGGTACAATTGCTAAATAAGCAGAGGTGCACTTAGAGTAATGCTTGCCCTATGTATTAGAGAATTGCAGGTTAGAGCAAAACTTTGATAGAGTTTAAGGGAGAGTTCTGCCAAGCTGTGATACATGGTGCAGATGGTCACTGAAGCTGTTTGGAGCCTTGATATGAGGAAAATTCTCAGCAGAGAGAGAGATTTGGGGCAATATTCTCTGAAGAGATAAATTTCCATTAAAAAAAAATCCATCTGTGTGGGTCTCTGGATTTTAGTGCTACAGATGCAGGGTTATAATAGAGTTGCACTTCACCTGGAGATGGGTATATGTAACTATGAATATGCATTTTGGCACAATGAAAGCATTTGTGTTTTGACCAAAATTGTGGTTTTAATTAAAGAATTTTACTTTTTTTACTTAAGGCTGCTTCTTTATTGTAACTGGAGGTTTTGACAGGATGTTTGTTCCTCATACATGTATGTATGTGTCAAACATGTGCTTTCATACAAGGTCAGCTTTTTATCCTACCCTTCTGTTTTGGTTTTTTGGTTGGTTGGTTTTTGGGCTTTTGTTGTTGGTGGTGGCTTTTTATTTTTATTACAAGCTGTTTGTAGCCAAATTATCTGAGTGTTTCCAGTACTGTTAGGAATAGCCTCTCAAAAGGTGTTTGTTGTCCCCAGGCTTCCCTTGGGCCAAGGGGGGCAGTGAGGTGTGTGGCTGTTTTAAGGTACTCCTTGCTATGCAGTTAGAAAAGGGAGAGCACCCATCTCCAGAACACTCAGACAAAATCCAAAGTAGTAATTTTTGGCTCTGAAGGGGAAGTTCAGCACAGTCCTCCCTTTGGTGACCTCCATTCTTTGTGTCTCTACTCACTCTCTTGTTTAAAAAGCATTCATAATTTAAAATTTAAGGTTATCTTTTACACATTCAGAGCCATTGAGCATCTTTGTGTCTAGGAACTCCATTAGCATTAGAGAACACCCAAGAAGTACTTTTCAACTGACAGATAATGGTTGTGTTTTATTTCAAAATTTAAGGCAAAGCAAACCAAACCTAAATGCTTTATCAGATGCATTAAATAAAGAAGCTGCATGTTTCCAGCTATGGAAATTTGGTGCTCACTGACATTCCCTTCTCTGCCATCCTGTGCAGGCTGATGCCTTAAGGCTCCCTCCCTAAAAGACCTAATTATGTCAGCAGCAGCTTTTTGTTCTGTTGAGTCCTGAGTTCTGCCACATTACTGTAGAAACAGAAAGAACTAATTAAATAAGTATCCTAAATTACTATTTGCTCATTCATTTATTCTCTGCCCAACCTCACTGTGTATTCTCTTTTACTAAGGGGATAGACAGAGGAAGGCAGACCCTGTTCTTTTGTTGGTTCTCGGGATCTTAGGCTGCCATTAGGACTACTTTAGGTATAGATAGGTTATTATCAGTTCCTTCTGCATTCTCAGATTGAAATCCATTCACTTGGCATGTGCTGTCCTCTACTTAAAGGCATTAGAGTAGCCCAAAATTTAATCCTGCTTCATTCCCACCTTGTTTCGGTACATTGAAATTTCAGCTATAAGAAAACGTTGGGATTCTTTAATAAAGACATGCTGAGTCAAACCAAAATCAACAGCCTGTCCCTGATCCTGCTTATCAAGATCCTGTCCCTGATGTTTATCCCTGATCCTGTTTATCAAGAGTATGAAAACCTGGCTGGTTTGTACTGCTTTGTGGGAAGACAAAGAGTTACAGACAGAAGCAGAGGTCCCTTTTCCCTATCACTTCCTATCTCTCTCATTATCCCAAAGAGAGAGAATTTATGGCAGCCTGGGAAAGGAAAGGTTTTTTTGGCAAGGAGCAGGCTCCCATCAGCTCCTGGGCATTCCCTTTCTGTCTCATTTTTGAGCTAAGGGTGGCTTATTGTATTTTTAGCCTTTTATGGGATGTCAGGAAAAGGATGATGATATCCATCAAGACTCTAGGACACAGGGCTCCATGTATTGTGTTAAATAGAGTTGTGAAAACTATATAATTTATCAGGCAGATGTAATTCCATCAAGGGGTTCTGGACACGCTGCAAACTGCATAATCCAGTTATAGCCTGGAAATTCAGTTACTGTGCCTGCAGGAGAAACTACTGCTCTTATATCCTATATAGTGAGTGGGATTCTGCAAGCCCTCTTTGGGTAGAAGCAATGCTGCCTTCTCTCCCCTTTGCACAGCTGCAGAAGTATCTGTGGGATACATTTTGGTGGAATTAAGGCCATATTAAAAATGTTACTAGCTGATGCCACGGGAGGATAAGGTGAACCAAGTGCAATTTTTCCCCCGTGAGCTCTTTAGTCAAATTGCAGTGTAGCAGGTTTAGTGCTCAGATAGATACCATCCAAGCAACACAGACAGATAAACAGAAATGTTAATTGGATGTCATATGCTGGCTTTAGTACAAAATACACAGAGCTTGACTAGTTTAAGTAAACGTTTGTGTTTGATTAGGCTGTGCATGTCCTGATACAGAGAGACTTGTAACAGAAGAGATGATGCAGATTGAATCTGTGTCAGCCTGTAGGATTTTGTTGTTTGGTTTGGTTTTTTTTTTGTAGGAATGAGAAGTGTTGAATCGCCCAAAGACTGAACATCTCTGTGGGTGAGGTAGAATTTGTTTTAGCCATGTTTTATGGTGTCACTTGAAGGATTTTACTGGATTTGCTGTTAATGTGCTTTTCCTAAAGGAAATCCTAATATCCGTAGGGACGAATTCTAAACCTCTGATATGTAAAACAAGTCCCAGAGTGCTCATTTGGAATTACACAGGAGTCATACTTAATCTTTAGGGTGTAGCATATTCTGTTATGATTGCACATGTTGACAAATGCTATCAGAACTATAAAATATTAATTTATTTTGTAAGGAATATACTTGTTTTATTCTACTGAAATAATCAACACCTCTCTTATCTAGTCTGGGAAGATTCTGACTTTGGCTTTTTAATACTGAAGTTCTCTAGATTTAGTCATGATCCTATGAGTCCTGACACCTGATTTGAAGGCAGTTTGAGTTTTATAATAACTCTCTTTATGTGAGCTGTCTCCACCCTGGCCAGTGCCTCCAAAGTCCTTTAGTGTTGGCTTCAAAACCAGGGAGCAGTCTAGAGGTCAAGACCAAATTTTCCTTTCCTCTTGTAGGATGGCTGAGCTTCAGAAACCACTACTTTTCACATTTTTATGGGTATGCCAAGATGCTTTCAGATGTATCCCATTGCTGCAAAAGAATAATAGAAGCTTGGTTATCAGCTGTGGTACAGCACAACAGTTGGTCTGTCAGGCCCCTTGTAACTTACACTCCCACTCTCTTAAGGTGTGTGGTATAAATAAAATGGGTGTGATTTAGTTCTAGCTGGCTTGTGTGCAGCTTTTTAGATGTCAGACTTGCAGTTCCATACTGAGCTTTTACAGTTGTGTATTGAGCTTTTAGAAGATTTTTTATTTTTTTTTTCTCCTGGACTTCTGCGTATTTGAGTTAAAAAAATATTTGAGTGAGGTAACAGAGGTTTGGTCTCCACTGACAATATAAAAAAACTCCAGGCAGACTTCCCAGTCTACACTCTCACTTGAATTCATTGCAAGGGAAAGACATGCCATGCCATACTGAGACACTGGGCACCATGCCATGGGGCCAGCTCCTGCCCCTGCACCTCCAAGGAATCTTCCCACTGCCTCTGGGCATCATGTGGATAGAGAGTGAGTTTGCAAACTGAGGTTTTCATTTGCTGAAAGCAAAACTGTAACAGAAAAGCTGCTTTATGCACTTTGCTGCATCTCACCTTCCCCGTTAGATCAGGGGTGACAAAAGCTGTAAAAGACCAGAGAAGAGGAGATAGCAAACTGAGCTTTGTGATAGCAATGAATGTCCTACTTCTTCAGATAAGGATGGACCCTCACATCTCAGCTGAAAGCCTTTTAGGATTTCACATCCCTCCAAATCTGATCTGTGGGCAGAGAGACTGCTGCTCTGGAAAAGCTATTCTGATTGCTAAATGCCCTGTTAAAAGGCAAAGTTCGTCCCAAACAAAAGATTTAATAAAAAATCATTTTTCTTTTACAGCATTTTTTACAGCCACTGCAGTGTATGGTACCCTTGATGGTTTTACAGCCCCCTTGCCATTGCCTTGAGTTTACTGGCCATGGTAATATTTATAGACAGTACAGGCATCGTGCTGTGAACATAGAGACTGCAAGCCAGCATCAAAGATGATTCACTTTTTTATGTGACAAGATTTGCTAGTAAAACAGAACTCATATTGTTTATTACTCACAATATTTCACACTCTGAAGCATTCTCATCATCCTTTGGTATTTCACTAAAACTTCATTTGGAAAGATTTTTGCTTGTCAGTATTGGCACTGGCTCTCCTGGCATTCTGAAATAAAAGATATCAGTTGATGTTTCCTTTTTCCACTTTTTACAAGGGTGGATTTCTCTTACTGCAGATGTAGCTTCCCCACATCGTTCTCCCATGGAAAAGGCTGCTGTGAATCTCTGGGAAGAGGGAACAAGCCCCTCAAATTTTATATTATGGGGCAATTAATGTAATAAACAGCAAACTGGAGCATAGTTTTTCCTTCAGCCCTACAAACCCCACACATTTTATATTATGGGGCAATTGGTGTAATAAAGAGCAAACTGGAACGTGGGTTTCCCTCCAGCCCTATCTCAGATGATCAGATGAAGGGTGCAGGAAAGAGGATTGTAGTGGAAGGGGCTGGATCCCAAAGGATGGAAAAGAGGTGGGGGGAGATGAAGAAAGAGGGCTTTTTTTTTTTATGTTTGATGATTTAAGCAGTCTCCTCATTGATCTGAAGGTGCTTTAGTCCAATGCTGATAATTTTATTCCTTTAAATTCTACCCTAAGCATGGCAGTCCATTGCTGCCCTCCCCAGCTCCCATCTCCCTTTCCTCTCACTAACAGGCTTCTTTAGCAAGAAGGCTCATGGTTTCAAGGGTGAAGGTAGGAGCAGCTAGGATGAAAAGTCCAAATGCTCTTTTCCTTTAGTGCTTCTGGTACAGGGGCACAAAACCTCACTATAAAGTCCTGCCTCATCCAGGTCTGTGCTTGTTTATTTGTTTTTTTTCTAGTCTCATTGCCCTTCAGAAAGTATAATGATCTCTTCCATCAGATTGCAAGAAAAATCCATGAATCTTCTGCTTGTATGATTTTTGAGTGTGGTCATCACTGCTGGCATGTGTGGAAATCCTCTATGTCAGAAACAAGGTTTGTCCTGGTGCACTGCTCCGGAAGAAATGGGGCTTTCTCCAGATGTACTGTAACTCTACTTATGGATGGATAAAATGTCTGAAGAGCTTTTCATTCTTCCATCCCACACCAAGTGTCCCTCTGCTTCTGTCAAAACCTAATCATGAGTGAGGATGCCTCCCATAATGGACCTCTTTATAACCATAGCAACTCCATCAGCAGCTTGTGGTCACATTGCAGAGCTGCTAGTCAGGAAGGGCAGCTTTTCTTCCTCTGAGGGACACCTGCAACCCTATTTTCCCTTTCTTTAATGAAAGCAGGAGAAAAGCACATCCAAGGCTCGTGTTTACTTTTTTCTTGGAGTTGTGGTGATTTTTTAAAAACCAAAAAGATTGGGAGAATGGTTTGAATAATATGAATGAGTAGGGAAATGCAATTTCCAAACACAGCAGATACATTACAAAAGAAGCTGAGGATTCATGTGTATTAGCAAAGTGCTTTGACCACCTTTTCAAATTACATTAATGTTGTTATTTCTCTTGCAGTGGCTGAGAACCTTTTATTACATTTGTTTCCCTTTTAGAAAGTAATATTAAGGCTGTTTTCCAGAATAGTGGTGGTGTGCTTCATAGCTATTGTTCAGACAATAAACAGTTCAGTGAGGTGTGTTGGTTTATTCCAGCATTGACTGCTCTTGTATTAGTTCTCTGAAAATTGACTTGAAAATCACATTTCTGGATCCAGTGTTTATAGTTTAAAAAATTTTCAAATCACTGGTACTCACATTTCCAACAGGAATATTTCTTTGCTTCCTTAGCTGCCAGCTGTGCCATTCAGGGCTAAGTTAGCATTACAGTTAATAAAGTTTCTCCAAGCTGCATTTTCCTTTGAGTGACTCAGTGCACTCTCCTTTTTTTTTTTTCTGCCATGTACTGGGGTCCTGCATTCAGGTTTTTGCAGTCCATCTTCATCTAAGTAACTGTGCACATAAAGTTTATTTCTCAGAAAGGTGAGTATCTTGTACTTCCTTAACTTGGTTCACTCTGAAGGAATAACCTGCATTGAAATGAGACCTCCGTAGTCACTGTGTCTTGATTTTGTAGTTTACCTCAATCCAAGTTAGCCTTCGTAGAAACTGTGAAATTATTGAGATGATTTCAGGAGGGGAAAGAAGGCAAGAGCAAACAAAGTGTGTTAGAACGGTGACGTTAATTTCTTTCTCTTGCAGAGACTGAGCCCCAAAAAAGAATCTTAAATATTGACATTAAAATGTTAATAACAATTTTTCTACTCAGAATTTATTTTGTATCCAGTTGTCTTTCATTTCACTTTTTTAAAGTGAAAGTTCTTAGATGTCAGAAACAAAGCATTTTATTCTAGGCCAGATGAAATATTTTGTTAGAAATTAAATTATCTTTTCTATTACAAACAGACCCCAAAAGAAATTATTTCTAGAGTCCTAGGGAGAAATAATGGGAACTGAATATGCAAGTTAGATGCTACTGAGCAGGCAAAAAGGACTTGTTTCTCTATGCAGCAATGGTGACATTTTTATTGGTTGTTAATACTAAGTTCCTTTCTGGTGCAGACACATGATATAAATTCAGAGCTATAAAAGCAGCCTGAAATCTGAGAAACATGACTTGCCATGAAAGATGTTAGAAGCTCAAGCTATTCAGCTTACCAAAAGGAGTGAGAAAAGGTGAATAGTTGTGGTGTGATTATAGTGTGATTACATGGGAAGAAAATTTTGATAACAGAGTACTCTGATCTGAAATACAGAAGCATAGCAAAGTGTAAAAGTTGGAAACTGAATCTAGATTAATTTAGGAGTTAAAGCTTGGAGTTTGTGATTTATTTGTTTGTGTATAATCTTCTTTTGAGCACTGGTAATAAACTTTTGGAACAATTCCATGGGCAAGGACGTGGGGCATGGAGGATTTTCTGTTAGTTACAGACTTTAAATCTTATCTTTCAGAAAGATAGATCTTTGCTCTGGCACCAGATGGGCTTGTGGTGGGAGCTGTGGGTGAAATGTCTGTTCTGCAAGAGATTGTGCTGTGATAGTTATCTTTTCTAGTCTCAATAGCCTTAGATTCTTTAGGGGTATTTTACTTTCTTAAATCGTCATTACTTCTTTTCAAAACTTAGATTTTTGCCTAAATGAAGAACGTCTGGACTTGATTCATGATTTAAGAGACTGTCTTCTCAATACTGGGGATGTGTGTTTTTAAGTTATTCTGGTGCAGAAAGGAAGTAATTTATGTCAACTTTATTCAGACAAAATTTTAATTTCCAAGGTTTGAAGCAAGATTTTTAGAACTGAGAGTCAAGCTTTGCAGGATCTCTTAAAGTTCTTTTGGAGAAACACTTTCCATAATGATATTTATGAACTGAGGCAGGAGAGTAGATATAGCCTATTGGTTATTCATTGTATTTGAATGAGGGCAAAGAAGCTCTGAAAAGAATTATATTTTTGTAGAGGAAATACATTTTTCAGTGGCAGCTCAGAATAAAAGATCAATTTGTACTTTGCATTTTTTGCTTCCTCTTCAACAAAGTTGTAAATCAGGCTCCTCTCTATGAGAGCACAGAGAAGCTGTTCCCAGGTAAAGAACTGAACCTGTTTTGCTTGGCTATTACTTCTGATTCTTTAACACAGAGTCAACTTTTCTTCTGTGGATGTCAGTGTTCAGAAATATTGCACCTATTCCTAGGAAAAATGTTGCCAAAAAGCCATGACCGCAAGCGCATGAAAAAAATGGGAATTGCAAGTACAAGCAGTTCTATTTGAACAAAAAGAAGAATTGCAAGTATGAGCATTCCCATTTTAACTGATGTTCCACAACCACCATGATGAATAAAATATTGAGTTAAAATTATCAAAAATGGAGCCAAACTGCCTTGTTGGAAATGAGTAATTATATATGCTAAGCTGGGTGCTGAAAATACAATTTACAGTGTTTGCTTTATCATTTCAGCACTATACTTTTCAATATTGTTTGGAAGCTGAGCTTCCATGGCTCAAATTTTAATTCACATTTGAGTGTATTTTTTCTACACAAAGTACATCAGCTACTAGCAGCACTTGAACCAATGGTGACTTATGTATTTGGACTGTGGGCAGTAAATCTGCCTTCAGTGTCACATTTGACACTGATCATTGTGTAGGATCATGATCTTTAGAGTGTGTCTTGACATTTGCACAAAACATTTACATCTCCTGTTTATGTTGCACTATATGTAGGTTTTACCTAAAAGGATCCTAAACAGATGTTGAGCACATAAATGATTTTTTTACACAGGTAAATTAAGAGAATTGCAACTACTTTCCCAAGCAGTGCTTAGGATCAGAAATAAATCTTATTATGGTTTGTCTGTATCAAGAGTGGGTCCACAGTGAGTGATACATTATTGAGAGAAAAGAAAATGTCTTTGTCAGAACTTATCTTGTGAACTCAAAGCAGACCACTGAGAGAAAAGCCTAATTCATTGAAATTGAGTGGAAAAACACCCTTGGGCCTAACTCATGAAGTCCAGGAGGTGTGCTTTCTCCAAACAGAACCACACCTGAAGTTGTGTCTATCCCTGATGAGGGTGGAGATGCTGTTTCTGTCATCTCTGAGGCTCTGTCAGAGATGTCAGAGATTCTGATGTGGGATCTCTGCCTGTGACAGTGCTGTGGCCGTGCCACTCGTGCTGTGTGCAGAGCATTTTTGTCATCTAGGCAGCCCTCTTTCAGATCTCCCACAAATCTGAAAGCTGTCAGTATGCTTCCCTGCTTCTCATGCTTCCATGCTGTTCTTTGATGATGGCTTTGGTCACCCTCATGACCAAGCCCAATGATCCTTGCTTCTTCCAGTAGTTCTTTGCATATTTAAGAAAGAAAGGTGTAGTAGGATGCATTACTAAGCCTGATCCCAAGTCTTCTAAGAACTATACTTTTAGCCTTCTTCAGACTCTTGTGGCACTCTACAATGACACTTTTAAAACCTTCAAGAGCACCTTTGGTGACAGTGTTGGGACCATTCATACAGCATCCTCCCACTTGCATACCCTCAGAATATCAGATTTGTGCTTCAGTCTTTTCTCTGCTTTGACAGACAGTTTTCAAGAGCTATTGGGGCAAATATACTACTTCCCAGATGCAAGGAGGATTGACTTCATACAACACCTCTTACATCTTGTTTGGCTTATTACAGATGATACAGATACTACTGGAAAGTTTTGGTTCTGCCCTTTAGCTCTGCTTTTCTGTCCCACTTATATACCAGCAAGTAGACAAAATGTGTTTTCTGCCAGCTAAAGGATGTCTGAATCTGCTGGAAGGAGGCAACTTTGTGGTGATGTTGTTTACCTGAGTGAGCTAGTGGCAAGAAAAACATGCTATAAATCTTTCCTATTTTTAAGTCACTTCTGTGTTTCTCAGGAGTCCTCAGAGTTGTCATGTCTTCCCCTTGTAATCATGAAAATGAGGTTTTTTTATCCCATCGACAGCGGATTCCTCAAAGTTATAGTGGTACATTTCTGGTTTTAGATAAGAATATGCCTCTTTTGTAGACTGCCATCTTTTCATGATGATTCTGTTAGGATACAAGCTGTGTAAAATAGTGATATATCTTTGGAAAGTGTTACAGATCTCCTCGGCCACAGTCAGTTGAGTATCCATCATGGTACGATGGCGTTAGTGAATTTCCAAACATACAAAGCAAGAACTTCATTCTGTGGTTTCAGCTGATGTAATTTTTTAGAATTAACATCAAGATTAATTCCCTACTGGACAGTGCAGTGCAATACCCAGTATAAGCAAAGGGAAACTTACCTATATCAAGGAGGGTTATGGGGTTTTACTTTCTGTTTTTGGTTTTGTGGTGGTTTTTTTTTTCTTTCTGTTTTGCTGGAAGCAATAAGGCGGAAGAACCATCACAGAACAAAAAGGTTATTTGACAATAACTCCTTTTCATTGGTCTCTTGTGGAGCAGGCATCCACAATATTCCACACAATTCAGCCTTACCTTGGAAACAGACAGAATAATAGGACCATAGGTGATGGGAGCGGGGACAAAAGCAGCCAGCAATGCACAGCCTGCCTCCTCAGGACAGAGTGGTGGCACCTGCCTTGCCAGCCTCCTCATCCTGCTTGGATTGTCCCTAACAGACAGACAACCAGATATCCTCCTTATTTGCCTTCTCCCTCATCCTTATGCATAAACACCCAAATGCATTCTGTGGGAAGAAAAAAAAAACAACAAAAAAACCCCACCAACCAACCCAACCAACCAAAAACCCACTGAGCATATTGTTCATTACTACTTATTTCCTTTGTTGAATATCATGAAATATTTAGTTCCTTATCAGTGGAACTCTAGAAAAGGAATCTGCAGTCTTGGTCTAAAACAAACAAAAGTATTTTTTATCCATTAGTATAATTCTGAAATACAGTAAACACAAGTTGTGAGGGGTTAGAAGTTCAGCACAGTGTGCAAGCTGTGGTCCTATTTGAAGTGCATCCTCTAATAGAGCAACACTGTGTTGGGAAAAAATTGCCTTCCCATTAGAGGACAAAGCTGCTCTGTAATTAAGATAATGATTTTTTTCCATAGTTGTCTTTTATGTTATTTTTCTAACTGGTTTGTTGTGTTTTGTTTTTGTTTTTTTTTCTTTTCAAATACTGTTTTTACAATAAAACATGTTGGGAAATATTTTACAAGGTGCTAATAAGAAAAACTGCTCACTGCAAAATGAGTCATCTGAGGGGTGTTTTCACTTAACTTTAGCTCAGCAGGAACAGATAATAATCTAGTGAACAAGAAAAGCCATGGTCTCCATTCTTAATGAGAAGTGGCTGTACTGGAGACTTCTCCTGAACCAGCAATTATATCAGATGCAAACCATAAAGGCATCAAGTGAAGTGACAAGGCTGTGGCTGCATTTCTCTTATCTGTGTCTGGTAGCTACTGTATGTTGGAGGAAAATTAATACTGTAGGTAGAGCTTCATATGGCTTCTCTTCCCTCCTGCCCCTTGTAACCAAGAGGGAGCTGGGAAGCTGGCTTGTATTTTCTGCCAAGTTCAGTAATGACCTAGAGCTCATGTGGTACCAGCACTATGATACAGGGACCTCTCTCAGCACCTCTCAAAAGCTTCACTCCTGCTTCCATATAAACTACTCCTCTAAACCAGGGTAGCTTAATTAAAAGCTCTTTGTACCTTACCATACTTGATGGCTCCTGAGGTGAGGTGAGGACTTCACACCTCATTTGCTCTTCGTAGCAATTCAGCAGGTGGGATGGGAAGAGGCAATACTGCACAGGTTAAGAAGTAATTACAAGAGGAAAAATAGCTTTCCTGCTTGGCTGCCCTACACAGTATTGCATGTTCCATAAAGATGATGGAATATGCCTGCTGCCATGCCCTAACACTGCCCTGTATGTGTGCCTGGTGGCCTTGATGCCTAAACTGAGATCTTGTATCCTACAAAAGCAAAAAGCACTCGTGAGAGGGATGTCCATCTTTCTTACAGCAGCATCTGCCCATGAGAAGAAGGTGCAACACATGCTCCTTGTGATCTACTTGTAAAGCTTCTGAGGCTGTTGGCATTTCTCAAACCTGCTGGCACTCCACTGGGATATTACTGCAATAAAAAAACATATAAGATAGAATCAGATATGTCATAAATATAGTCATATCTAAGATGCCTTCATGTAAGGGAAAATTCAGTAGAGGTTCAGTGATGGGCAGGGTTTGCCTGGTGGTTAGAGATGGACTGGTTGTACCTTTACTGTCATTGTTTGTAATGAGCCGAGAAAGGTGAAGTTGCCCAAACTTTTGCAAAATTTGAAGATGCTAGCGTTATTTTGCTTCATTGGAAAATGTTGCCGGAAATTCTCAGCTTGGGAGAGAATGTACTGATACAATGAACAGTGTGTTGGTAAGAAAACAAATTAAATTCATTACATTTTAAGGCCCTGGTGACTAACAAGCTTTGTGCCATTTTTACATGTCTCTATGGAGCACACAAGCACCTGTCTCTCCAGTGCCACTAACCAGGTAACTCTGTTTATTATCAGACTATCATGAAATACATGATTTACTGAGATAGAAGGCAGGGACCCTGTTTGCTTTCCTTGTCTATTTACCCATGTTGTCACCAGTCCCTCTGAACCCCAGCCAAATGAGGTCAAAGAGCCTGACAATCTTACCCCCTCCACTAAACTTTGAGTTGCAGAGGGCAGCTCTAGAAAAGTACAAAATATCAAAATCTTCTTGACAGATTATTAGGCACTGAATAGCCATGGGGCTGTGAGCCCCAGTTAGGGAGAGATTTGCCATTGACTCTGCCAGCACTGTGTTCCCTTATCCTGCCAGTCCTCCCTAGCCTGGGGACATCTCCCTGCAGCTAACAGGGACTTCACCTGGCTTAGAAATGCAGGTTCCCATCCCCTACCAGTATTTCTTTCCCATATTGTTATGGGCAGAGTTAAATATCCAGCCCCAGCCACCCAGAAATCCCTCCCAGCCCCATCATTCCTGTTGGCTGCTCTGCTGCCTGCCAGGAATTTACTGTCTCTGCTCATGTCCCATTTCTCTCTCTCCTTCCTAAATTTACAATTGCTTCTCTCAGCCTCAGCTCATAACCCTTTATCCTTTACCCTTTTCTGGACTTGCACGTGACCTGTTTTGCCTCTTTTTCAATCTGTGACCTATAAAGCAGAAGCTAGGTAATATTATGAGGTGAGCAGGAGTGTATTACATCCCCTCGTTTGCATGCTGAAGAAAAGTATTGAAGGTCTACAGCACTGCACACCCCAAAGTGGTGAATCAGAGCCCTAAAAAATGGATACTAACTTTTTTAAAAGATACATTTAAAGAAACAAACAGACCTTTCATTTTCCTCTCTTGTCTTTTAAACACCTCAGCAGGATGCTACAGTGTTTTGCTCCCATAGCAAGTGATGAGCAGCTAATTTAATGCAAGCCTGAAATTTTCACTGACCTTCTTCAGTGTGTATTTTAGGGAAAAAGTTCTCTTACGAGTGCTGGAAATGCTGCTAATGCAAAGAATTAGTTTGTCCAAGGAGCGTGGAAGTTTCTCCATCCATTCTCTGGTCACAAGACCAAGCAGCCCTGTGAACTTAAATCACGCTCTTGCAAGCAGAGCTCTCTTTTCCCTAACTTAAAAATTTAAGCAGTTAAACAAGGCTGAAGCATCCTAGAAGCCACTTTAATGTAGTCTCTTATCCAGGAAAGTCTCTTCCTATCCCAGGTCATGTGTAGGCCTGGGAAAACACAGTAGCAACAAATGCAAGGCAAGCTCATGATCTCTGAACAAAAATTACAAATGGGAAACCTTAAAATATGGTGCATCCAAAAAAATTATTTAAAATTAAATGCAAAGCTTTTTTTCTATTGAACCACCCCATCAGCAGGTGAGTCTTCACATGGGATTTATTCTTTGCTTTATTTCTTTAGGAAAAAGAAAGAGAAAGCAAGCCGTAACTCTGAACAGCATTCTTAACTCTAAAGGTTTCATTTGAAACCTAGGTAAACTTAAACTTTGCACGAAAAATAATTTTTAAAAATTCATAGTGTATCCTGTTAAAGATTGGTCAATTTGCAAATATGTGCACAGCCTTAAAGAGCTCATCTATGAGGAAAATATGTGAAACTTGACTTCTGCTGTAGATGTGAACAAGAACCAACTCTTTTATCAGTATTACTTCTCTAAAGTAAAATGGGTGTAAGAAGAAAATTAGCATGTGTAAGTATCTTTCTGTCTGCAAAACCTTTCTGTGCTGGGATGCCAGGCCTGGCTTTCCCTTCTGCCAGCAATGGCATTAGAACAAAATACACTTCAGATTTCTGTTATAGTTGCTTCCTTGCTGTGCTGGCTTCTGTTTGCAGCAAGGAGAAAACCTCTGCTGCCTTATTCTGCAGCTGGTTCCATTTTCTTTTGATCCCATTCACGTGTAGCTGAAATTACACAAGAAAAATACACACGCAGCCTGGGATTACAGATTTCTTGGGCAAAAGTTGTTGGTTCATTCCAACCTGGCCTCATGCTCCGTGTGTTGCTGGTTGGAATTTCTCTGGCTCATTCAAAGAGATGGAAGTGGAAGGAAAATAGGTGTCAGGAGGCAGAAGGTTTGCACTGACTTCTGAAAAGTAGTCAGTGCTGCTGCCAGTCCTTCATAATCTTTCTAACCAGCACAAAGATATTTCTTTTTATTATTTTTAACAGGCAGCATGGGTGGGCTTTGTGTTTTCATATCCATGCCCTCCCTCTGCCAGAGAGGGGGATGAGTGGTAGGCTCTGTTCCAACAGCTGGACAGCTGAAGGTGGTTTGCTCCAACAGAGAAATGCTATGCTGGGTATTTCATTTAGTTTTTGGAGGAGCTGGCTGGAAAACTAACATTCTGTTTCAGAGGGAGGGAAAATGAGGAGAAACCTAAGCTTTGGTAATTTTCAGAGGCTTATAGCTGTCCTTAATGCAGACAAGTTCCTAGATCTGATTTTCCTGCACCCTGCAGTAGCTGTCTAACCTAGAGATTTTCTTGCAGGGTTAGGAGACTCTTATCATAGTCTCTGGCATGACTTCTCCTCTCTACCTGATAATCCCCATTATAAAAGAGATCTGGCTTCCAGTCCTTGCTTTGAACTGGGCAAACAAGGTAGAAGCCCAGTTTGCTTCCATTTTGCTTGTGTATCTTTCTGCCTGAGAAGTTTGGCCACAGTAACCAGTTTGAGCAACCCAACTAAAAAGGGAGGATTGGAAGGAAAAAAATTGTCTTAGTTTATGATTTAAATCAGAGTTAGAAACTAGTCTAAACAACAGAAAAAAATTCATTGGAATCTGCTCAGCTCCTAAATATCTGTACAGCAATCTCCACGAAAAACTCCCTGTATACTATCTCCACAGCCTATCACAGCCATATCTGAATGTTTGTAGAGTCTGATTGCTATTTTTAAACCATTCTCAGAGGCTGAGTACATCCTTGTTAAAAAAAAAAAAAAAAAAAAAAGTATTTACAGAACTCCACTTTCCCTCCATGCTGGCTAGAAAAATCTTCAAGAGATACATTAGCAGATGTTTGGTGGTTATCGAAATCCTAATTAAAACTGTTTTAATATAGTTGATCATAGCTATGTGAATCTTACATCAGCTCCTGCTTTTTGCTAAGCATGAGAGGAATGAATATGAGGTTACCTTAGATTTTTAGCTGTTTACCCTCAGCTGCAAGCAGTGCCCATGAGATGCACTGCAATCCGTGTTCTTGGTCTCTCTCCTCAGTCAGGTGATGCCAGAGAGAGAAGGATCCCTTGCAGCTTGTCTCCAGCTATTTGCAAGGTCTGACCCAGGTGAAAAATTGTAGTTAAGGTCAACAAATTATACAAGGGGTGAATGGTGCAGAGCTTCAAGGTGCTAAGTGGTACTAGAAAGGGCTGGAAATTGTCACAGCTTTGCTGGAAAGGTAGAGGACCTCAGTCCCTTTTTCTATCACCTCCTCATGGCTACTGGTGCTGCTTTAATCCCTCCAAAACTGGAGAGGGTCAGTGCTATTGCCTGGCTGTCACAAGGGCCATGTCCTGGGGCTGTGCCCATGCCTGGGAAATTGTGACCAGCAGTAGAGAAGCTGTGCTGCAGCACAAGGTTTTAAAAGCTGTCATTAATGGAGAGGCTGAGCAATAGCCAGTTAACTGCTTGCTCTGGAAGTCAGGTGTGTTTTCATGTCTTTGGACTTTCCAGCTGTCACCTAGGCTGCAAAATGGGTCTTTTTCCTTGCCTTTTCTTTTTGCATCCTTCTCTTAGGAAAATAAATAAATATACCCACTGCAAAAGGGAACAGAGAGAGTAAAAGACTGGGTTCAGCCACTGCATCCACCGCTCAGCTGAGGTTTGCCATGCCTGTTTTGTGGTCTCTGCTGTAAAAGTGGAGTGATAATACTTGCTGCTAATGGAAATACATTTAAGATCAGGTACTTTAAGAAAATTAACACAGCGAGTTCCTGAAATTTGTCTGAAGTTATGACAATATGCTTATAGAAATTCTCCTGTGGGAGAGAAGAGACAAATATTTTGAAAGGCTTACAAGTTAATGTGATGATAAATGCCAGGATATTATTTTTCAGACTCTTCTGCTTTACCTTATCTCTGTTGCCTACCTGGGGGCTGCGTTACAGCTCTGCTCCCAGCAGTTGCAAGCAGCTGCTGGTTGCAGGGGGAGAATTCCTATGGCATTATTTATGGCAGCTCTTGGTGAGAGGACAGTGATTTACTGTGCATCATCTCCTGCAGCTGTGCATTTGCAGTTTGGTGACAGGGCCATCACTGGAATCCTAATTTTCAGTCTGACACAGAGGCAGAGAAAGGTAAACTAGCTGGGTGAAAACAAGAACCTGTTAATATCCTCCTTTGCCCTTCCACAAAAAGACTTCACTTTCTGGGACTGGGAAATTCAGGTTGGAAATATCCCACCATTCATAACACCAGCTCTCCCACCAGACAGATTTTCAAGAAGTCTGACTAGTCTTGATTCTTCCACTAAACCTGTGAGACCTGACTTTTTATTTTATGTCTCCCTTTTTCTTATATCTCTCCTCCAAACTCTACTTTTGACTGCAGTGAGTATTGCTAAGGAGACTCTCTGATGGGACCTGGTTAATAACAAACCTGTCCCATGCTGTGGGCTGGACAAGATGCAGTGATGGAGCAGCAGGAGCCCTCATCTGGCTCTTGGACCAGCCTCTGCCAGCAAAAAAAAAGGAGCTTGCCCCTCTGGGCTATCAGAAAGAGTTTGGCCTCATGCCCTTGATCTTGAAGACATGGACAGATCCCCTGAGCAGGCTCACCAGCTTATCCAAATTGAATCTCAGCACCAAATGGCTTGGTTTTGACCTAAGCCATAAAATTGTTAAATTCCCTACAAAGCCATTGGCATTCTGCAGAGAGGGGTTGATAGAATAGCACCTGGGAATGCTTTGTGTTTTATTTCTGGGGTGGAGTTTTTTTGTTTGTTTTTGGTTTTTTTGGACACAGTTAATTTGAGACTTGTGCACAGGAAAATGATAGGCAAACCCAGCCCAGCAGCCCCTGTGGGAAGCTGCTTCATGGGCTGTATCTAGTAGAGAGGGAGGACAAAAAAAGTTCATTTAGTGGTCCCAAGGTTCCTCCTCTGAGATCTGGATGGTAGAAATTGAATAACTGCAAGTGGGATTAATAATTTTATAAAAGAAGTGACAGTAGGTGCAATATAACAGAGGGTATGTGTGCCCATCATCAGGTCTGGCTGACTGTGAAAGATTTGTGCTTCAAGGTATTGCGTGTTATTTCAGATTTGATTGGTCAAGCTTAACACACTTTTAGGGTATTACTGGTAAGTGCTGTCATTGCTATGCAAGCTTATGGGTTTTGTGTCCTGTTCATCTGAGCTGAATGGAATGTAATCTTCAGGTCACTTATCAATAGATTGGTGACAGGGAAAAAAAAAACCAAAACACATTCTTCTAGAAACATACAAAACCCCCAAACACTGAGAAAAAATAAGGAGCTCTAAAACTGAAAAACTAAACACTGAAATTGTTTTGCTTGCTTTTAGGAGTAGATCATAAGAAAATTACTTGGTTTAATTGTGTGGACTTTGAGAATCAAGATATGTAGAGAAAGGCAGAATTCCTTATGAAAATCACTAAATTTTGTCACAATGTCAAATGCTTTAAAAAAATTGCTCTGTCAGAAAGCTGTTTTTTTTTTTCGCATTAAATTTAAGAAGCTTGAGGTTATTCCTTGAAACTTCTCCTCTTTACACTGTATCTAACTCATGCTTCTGTATGTTTACTATTGAATGTAATCATTGGATGCTCCAAGATGAAATATTGGAAATACAGAGTATAAATAGGGGTATGTTCTTGTGGGTAGTAATAACTTACTCTACTTACAATAATAACTTACTTTACTTATTCATTTACTCTTCTTACTATGTGGAAAAGTCTCAGTTCTGACCTGGAGGGATTAGTTGCAAAGAAAAGCAGCTATTTCCTCCTCCTTCTGCCTGGGCTGAAATTTTTGAGAAAAGATTTGGGTATGCTAGTGGCTTTTCTGTGTGTGTGCTTTGCCTAGCAAACTTGTTTTGCACAGAACAGCCATCCCTCAAGTCTGTGTGAATAATATGAGCCTAGATTTCAGGGGAAAAGTGTGAGCTGAAATGCAAAGCTTCAAATCTTCCTCCCAATTCCTTCTGCTCTGCTTCCTCTAGCAGCAAAAGTGATGTAGGTCTGGGTTGCCCGGCCTTGCTCCAAAGCATTAAAACTTGGAGGCCAAACAAAATACCTCTACACCCTTTATGTTCTGCCCTGCAATGCAGAAAGGACCAGAGGACCTGATAATGCAATGTTTGGGAAAATGTCAGGCAACCTAGCTGGGTGCAGCTCTTAAAAAACCTGCAGCATTTCCAGGGAGATGCCTTCATTAATAGAATTCCAATGGGATGAGGTTCAACATGGCCAAGTGCCGGATCCTGCACTTTGGCCACAACAACCCCATGGGGAGCTCCAGGCTGGGCACAGAGTGGCTGAGAGCAGCCAGGCAGAGAGGGACCTGGGAGTCTGGATTGACAGGAAGCTGAACAGGAGCCAGCAGTGTGCCCAGGTGGCCAAGAAGGCCAATGGCATCCTGGCCTGGATCAGGAACAGCGTGGCCAGCAGGTCCAGGGAAGGGATTCTGCCCCTGTACTCAGCCCTGGTGAGGCCACAGCTCGAGTCCTGTGTCCAGTTCTGGGCCCCTCAGTTCAGGAAGGAGATTGAGGTCCTGGAGCAGGTCCAAAGGAGGGCAACCAGGCTGGTGAAGGGATCCAGCACAAGTCCTGTGAGGAGAGGCTGAGGGAGCTGGGGGTGTTCAGCCTGGAGAAGAGGAGGCTCAGGGGAGACCTCATCGCTCTCTACAACTCCCTGAAAGGAGGCTGGAGCCAGGGGGGGTTGGGCTCTTTTCCCTGGCAACTATCAGCAAGACAAGAGGGCATGGACTTAAGTTGTGCCAGGGGAGGTTTAGGTTGGATATTAGAAAGAATTTCTTCACGGAGAGGGTGATCAGACATTGGAATGGGCTGCCCAGGGAAGTAGTGGATTCTCCGTCCCTGGAGATATTTAAAAAGAGACTGGATGTGGCACTCAGTGCCATGGGCTGGGAACCGCAGCGGTAGTGGATCAAGGGTTGGACTTGATGATCTCTGAGGTCTCTTCCAACCCAGCCCATTCTATGATTCTATGAATAAACCCTTGGTCCTCCCACAGATTGCTATCCAGGTTGAATGTCACTCTGTTCTTATCAAAGCACTTCTCTGTAACATGGAAATGTCCTGTAGTGTGACCCTTCCAGTAAACACCCTGCTGCTTAATGCCCTGATTCCTATCATGCAAAGGAGGCTGCAGCCCATCAGGACACACACTGCACTGGAAGGTGGGCAATAAACCAGCAGTTATTAAGTTGTGTAACCCACAATAGCTAACAGGATTTGGTTTCTTCACGTCCCTGTGTTGCTGATAGTCCTGTCAGGGCACTGAAAGGTGCTCTGTCTTTAAAAATTTGTCAGCAGAAACCTACATGCACAGGCTTGGCAGTCTGGCACGCTGATGCATTATTGAAGGTAATTGCCAAGTCTGGTAAAAAAGAGCAAATAGATTGATTTCCTACCATATTTCCCCGTAGATAAGAACAACACAGTTATGAAAGGCAGCAGCAATGGCATTTGTTAGGGATGCCTACAGGTTGACTGTAGCACACTAGTCAGGCACCTTTTTGGCTTGCAGAGTTATACTGCTATTTTTTTTTTTAATTTCCTTCTATCCCCAGGGCTGGTTAGAAGATCTTAGTTCTCATCAAGGTAGAGAAATTCACAATATGTTTGTCTTTGAGGAGAATTTACCTGATGCACCTTGGAAGGGAAAGTAGGCAGAGGTAGCCCTGGAGCATCCGAGGTGGCCCAGGCAGTATTTCCAGGGGCACCCACATCAGGCAGGTCTATTTGTAACTCAGGTCAGGCTTCTGTCAAGAGTATGATTTGGTACATGTTTAGCCTGTGCAGCAGGAACAGCATTTCTCAAATGGCAAGATTTTGTATAATTATTTTTTATTTTTTTAAAGGATGAATTCACTTTTCAGTGCCTCCCCTAAACTTGGCAGGGACTCTTGTAATTTTTGAGGCCGAATTGTGGCAATTTCTTAGGCTTCTCCAGATAGCCACTATATTTCTCTGTTCTTGGAGAGTCTCCATTAGTGGTGTTTGAGAAAGGCTTTAAAGAAAAAAACATATTTTGGGGGTGTCTCTAGAAATGGTTCTTTTCAAAATGCTTTTGCTTGGGAGAACGAATTGAAGTAATGAACTAAATTTTGAGGTATTCATGTATCATATTGGTTACTTTAAATATTTTCACTTTCAGCATCCAAATGGCTGTCTGGAGAGGGCTCTTCCCAGTATAACACTGCTCTATGGCATGGCAGTATTCATGTTCAGAAGTATTGATTTCAAAACCCAGTACATTTAAAAACCTGTATGGGAACGGATTTGGAAAGCTTTCACTAATGTAACCAAGAATCTAGGAGATAAAAACCTTTGAGATATTTTTAAATGTCAAATTTCAGACACAAAGCAAGTTGCTATGATTGGATCTTCAGACTGTATTTATCTGTCTAGCTTTTCCTATTCTATCAACAACCCTGTTCACCTTGGAGGTAGCCTTAAACTATTAATTTGTGTTCCTTCTAGTCCAAATGGTGATATTTAAATCAAACTATATAAATCATTCATTTCAACACTATCTAAAATAAAATTTTGAAGGCTTTGGTTTTCATTTTTAAGGGCTTAAAAAAGTACTGTTTAACAATTGAAAAACCTGAGAGAATCATCACCTATATCTTGTCATCCTTGCTTATGTAAATAGCAAATAAATGTCAAAAATACAAGTGCCACCTAGATTTCTTTAAAAAATGAGCTGCTCCAGACTGTCAGTTAACAGGACTTAATGTGACTGATGTGTCTATTCCTTCTCAAAGTGTGGATGGTAGGCAGTTTGTATGTAAGAATGAGGCTTTGCTTTGCCTGAAGCATGACACTGAGCAAAGAGGATCATTTCCAGTTTCTTACACTAAAATTGAAGATCTTTTCCTGCACCCAGTAACCCAAATATCACAGTGTGCTTAAGGATGATGCTGACATTTTCAAAGACCACCCCAGGTGCTCCTTTCTGACTACAGATATGCTCTGGGTCTCTCTGGGACTTACTGTCTTTTCCTTTTCAGGTCTTGAGTCTCTAGGGCTTGCTTTCACTCTGTCTGCTATCAAATCATTGGAACCCCACTTTGATATTAGGAATTATCATGTTGTCATAGCTGTAATGCGTGCTGGACTTTTAAAAGTAGCATTAACATATACAATATATAAAAAAATGAAGTTCACTAGCAACCACAACTCTATAGATTAGTCATGTTAGTAATTTGTTTTCTCATGTAATTGCTTATTAGCTGAAGGTGAGGCTTGCATAATCATTCAGTGCTAGGTCAGCTTCAGAGAACTCATTTGTCCTTCTCATCAGCAGATGGTCTAAGCAGTTCAGTTCAAGTTATTCTTCATCACCTACCTGTCAAAAAAAATCTGTTCCTTTAAGGACAAATATTTTAATATTTATATCTCAATATTTAATTTGGTATTTCATATTCAGATTATTTTAATATTTAATTTGGGTGCTTTCTTAATAAAAACTTTTGGTGTTTAATTTCCCACTTTGTGTTAAAAAAAAAAAAAAAGACCAGAATGAACTAGGTTAAATGCTGATTGACCCAAATAAGTGTCAGCTCGCATCTCACTCCTGGGGAGGGGGAAAAACCAAACCAAACCAAAACATAAAAGCAATAAAAAACTAAAGTACTTTTTTTCAATTGTTTGCTCTTTCCTCTTAAGCAGAAGAGCAGCTCTTTACATGGTTTGTTAACCACAGGGCTTCTTAGGCAGGGGAGAGCTGACAACTGACACTGGAGGAAACCTTCTGTCAGGTGAGATTTTGGGGAGAAGATGTGAAAGAAGTGTGTGGTGGCTGAAAGGGTGCTTTCCATTTTTAGTTACACTAGGTATCCTGTTCTGCTGCAGAAAAACACCACTTCTGTCACAGCCAAGCCAGGAGGTTTGCATTCCCAAGTGTGCTCTGCTCTCTGTTAAGTTAATAGTGAAACTCATGCTGACTTCAGGCATTGAGGCTTTCTGATTCGGTGTGAAATCATTAGTTATTTCAGCTGTAAAAAGAGCTGCTGATTTGTTTACATGCAGCTTGGGACTTGCAAGTCAAGTCTTTAAGCTGTGTGTCAGTAACCATGCTGTCTCCTCACCCATGCCAGTGCTGGCTGCCTCTGGTGATGCACAGGCAGCATGGGAGGGGACAGGTGGAAGAAGTGTTGTTTTAGGAGGAGGTGCTGTCTCTGCTCCATCACAGATGATCTTTGGATCCCAGAGATGATGTTAGAAGCATTGCAGAGCTGTCCTGGTTGCATGGGGCACATAGAAATTCTCTTCAGTCTTCTGCAGGTTCCACTAACTGTCCCTGGCTTCCCTTGCTTTTGGTTTATGGTAAGAGGAGATGTTTCTTATGGAGAAAGAAATGAAACCCCAGGCATTCATGTGCTGTGAAGTACTGAATTTTTTATAAAGTTGGCTGTGACTTTTCAAGTAATTTTCTAGAAGAAGACTGTAGTACACATAGTTCAAGGGAACAAATATACCTCTGAAATACATTTATTTGTTAACACCATGCTGTGACTTGCCATAATGAATTAATTTGGTGTTTGTCATAACAGCACTGGGCTTAATAAACTCGTAATATTTAAGCAGCTGTCTGTAGATGTTCTCACAAGTAGTATTCTTCCAGGCTCAGTGTTGGGACCATTTCTCTCTAACATCTTTATTGATGATCTTGATAAGGACATAGAGTAAGGACATAGGATATCAGTAAGTTTCCAGGTGACACCAAGTTAGGCAGGAGTGTTGATCTGCATGAAGATAGGGAGGCTGAAGATGAGCCAGCAGTGTGCCTGGGTGGCCAAGAAATCCAATGGCATCCTGAAATAGTGTTGGAAATAGTGGCCAGAAGAAGTAGGGAGGTGATTGCCCCCCTGTACTCAGCACTGGTGAGGCCACACCTGGAGTATTGTGTCCAGTTTTGGGCACCTCAATGTAAGAGAGATATCGAGGTGCTGGAGTGAGTGCAGCAGAGGGCAATGAAGCTGTTGAAGGGCCTGGAGAATAAATCTTATGAAGAATGATTGAGGGAGCTGGGACTGTTCAGTCTGAGGAGGAGGAGGCTGAGGGGAGACTTCATCACTCCCTATAATTACCTGAAAGGGCACTGCAGAGAGGTTGGTGCTGGTCTCTTCTCACAGGTAATCAGTGATAGAACAAGGTAGGAACAGGGTAGGTTTAGGCTGGACATTAGGAAAAAAAATTTCACAGAAAGAGTGGTCAGACTCTGGAATAGGCTGCCCGGGGAGGTGGTTGAGTCACCATCCCTGGATGTGTTTAAGGGTCATTTAGATGTGGTGCTGGGGGATATGGTTTAGAGGAGAACTTTGTTGAGTAGGGATGATGGTTGGACTCGATGATCCCAAGTGTCTTTTCCAAGCTGAATGATTCTGATTCTGTGATTCTTGTAATTTGAGATTTATAATTTGGGATTTATAAGCAGGTACTTAATACTTTTATCTTTGCTTTCTATTGAACTCCAAGGATCTGTAAGGTAAAAGGCCAGTTAAGCTCACCTCAGCTTATTCTATATTAAAAATAAGAAGAAGATCTTGATTTTTGCCTTTATCTAGATTTCCAAATTGTTAGTATTCAGCAAAAATATGCAGCTTGAATAAAACTATTACAGAGGCATCCTTATAAAATTCCACTATATATTTATATTTACAGTTAATATCTCATTTCTTATGATGGCAGATGAAATTCTATTTAAGCTTATTCTTTTGTATTTGAGAGAAGAGTAGCCATGTAACCTTAACATATTTATGTAAAAAGACATTTACTAATTTAAGCAAAGTTATAACTAATTTATGGGATCCAGATCATGAGTGCTGGATCTTCTGATGCTAATGGTTCATTGCAAAGCAAAACAGAAGGATACCTGCTTTTTTCCTTTTTAATTTTGTTTGATATGCAAATTCTTATTGCTGGAGAGCAGGTTGTTCTCCTATCATATCTGAGATGAGATGCTTCATCCTTGTTTCTGCGGACTGAATTTCTAGCACCAGCAATGTGATGCCAAGTGCTGCTGAAGGGCAGATCTGATGGCAACCACTTGCTCACCCTTTTGGGGCAAAAGTAGTCAGGTTTAAATTTGCTTTGAGTCCCTGCCAGGAAACAGGTTTTGCAGCTGTACCCAGGGACACTTTTTCTGGGTTGAGTGGTGGGAATGGGTGGGGAGGGAGCAGAACTTTGTCTAATCTTGGCAGCCCAAGCTGTGTTTGACTGGTGTGAAAAATTTCCTCTCCTGGAGCCCATGATTGGCAGCTCATCAAAATGCTGGCCTAAAAAAACCAAACAAACAAACAAAAAAACCAAACAAAAGACCCACAAAAAAAAAAAAAAAAATCCCCAAAACCCTCACAGGATACTGTCTCTAAGAAACAGCATTTTTGTTTACAGATATCAAGATGTGTAGTCCAAGGGAGGACTGGATTAACAATGATTTCTCTCCTCCAGGTGCTTTGCCCATTTTGTAATCTCTCCTAGCACTCTTCAGTCTGTTTGGGAGCAGGCACTGATACTGCTCCCCTCTTTCACCTTGGGACAGCTACTTCTGCCTTCCACCTTCCCACACCTCCTTTGCCTCTGGGCTATATTTTTAGATTATCTTAAAGCCCTGTTTAATTCTAAGTTTATGTCTAGGGATGGCTAACTGAGGAGGGCAGCTGGGGCTTGGCAAGCAGCTATGTCTGGATGAACACCTTCCCACTGGCTCTATAAACACTTTTAAGTTTTATTTCTGACCATTCCTCATCTCTCTGTCCTGTGCATTTGGGCAAGGCAAAATCACAGGGGGAATATTCCTCTCCTGTTGGTGAATTTAAATAAATCTGACCCCATCAGCAGTCACTGAACCCTCCTAGGAGGTTCCTGGGGGCTGGTACAAGGGCTGGGACCCAAGGCACAGTCCACTAAGGGGCTGGTTGTACCACACACAAATAGATTTTCTTCATTAATAAATCAATAAATTAAATATTTGCATTTTCTTCTCCTTTTAACAGTGGGCAGCTGTTGTGTCTCTGCTCACCTCCTCTTTACAGCAGACCCCTGCTGGAGCCTAGAGTCAGACTAGGAACTCATTGCATCCTCTTTCTTAGAGCTGATGGTGAAGTTATCCCTCTGGATAGCACATTTCTGGTGCAGCAAGCCTGTATTCAGTAACCTTCAGCATGTCAGAACGTGCACTCATGCACTGCCTTTTTTGATCTCATTGTAAATGGCCTGTCATGTCTCTTGCTTGCTACTGATAAGTCAGAAAGAATAAAGCAAGATTTGAAAAAACAATGTTGTCAAAGATGTCTCAATTGTGTAGCACTTGTGACACCTTCCTATCATAATAAGTGTGTGTGGGGAGGGTTATCTGTGGATATTTTGTAGGAGTAATTACATTTCATTGCCAGCAGCAATGTATGTAGTTACTGAGCTGAATCCAGCCCAATTCCCATTGATTCAGCAGGATTTGTTCACATCACTGTCAGGTTTGGAAACCACGGGCAGTTTAGTTTTCCATGTTTATCCACTAGGCATCACTTGGCACCGAATTCAGGACCAGATTATTTTAAGTGCATGCAGATATTTTCTTTTCTGCAGCTTAGTAACTATGTCATTGACTTAAAAAATGTTACTATGGGTTTGCCTGCCAGAGAAAATACATAAGCAAGTTTTAAAGGTTGTTGTTTTCAGACAAATCAGATTATTTTGATAAATTCAAATTATACCAATATATAAGCTTTGGTAAGCTTTTTAAGAACAGCAGGAACTCATGCACCCTACTTATTACTTTCTACCACTCTTACTACTGACTTAGGTGTTGCACTACTACTGTATCCCAATACAGCAGGCTCAAAGATGCAGAGACTGTTGAGGGAAAGTTCAGTTGTAAAAATGGACTTGTGAGAAGAGGCATTTGTTGGAAATATAGCATTTAGTACATCGTTATCATTCAGAGCAGTTATTTAAATTGTTATTATTTTATTCTTTTTTTCTTTTCTTTTCCTTTTTTTTCATTTGGAACTCAAATATCAAACTGAAAGCAGTGTCTGCTACCCAAACAGGTATCTGGTTGGAGTGTTTAAGGGCACCCAGCAGGAGTTGCAGCAAAAAGAGGTATTTTTATAGCAAGAGTGCCATCCTGTGGGAAGCTCCTGCAGCACTCAAGGAGAGCGGTGCCTGCATGCTGCATCCCTGCTGCATCCCTGCAGCATCCCTTCCTTCCTTCCTCTTGCTGTTTTTCGTGGAATTTCAACAAAAGTATGGTTTTCATTTCTGAAAATGTGTTCCAAAACGAAGAATTTTCATAACTGGGAACATTTTAGTCGGGTTTAATTTTCTCAACTATTACTGTGGTTCCACAAACTGGTGAATTCAGAAGCAGTGTCTACTGAGTCAGAACAGAAGTGGAGTCTCCCTTTTTTCTGTATGAAGTTCATATAGTTAGATGTTCATGCTCTTATAATTTCTCTCGATATGGGTATTTTATCTCTCAACATCTGTGTTCAGCTGCAGTTTTACAAGGCTGCTTTATAAGCTTTTCATTTTTGAAGCTTTTCCATGTAATAATACAATTGCTATCCCTGGTTTCCGCTGCTTTTTTTTCTTAATGTATATGTTTTCCTTTAAATAATTCAACTGTTATATCCATAAAGAAAATTGACACTAATTACCAGGAGTCCAATTAGGAATAAATCTCTGTTAAGGAACAAGCTAAAGTTCAGTGTCTTTATGCAAATGCCTATTGCTGAAAAGATGTCTTGTGTAATCAGGAATTATACTGACAAGTGAAGAATCATTTAATTAATGAGAATAGAGCAATCATTTGGATGGTTCCCTCTATTACTGACAGAACAAAATAGAAAATAGCTCTGCTCAGAGGTTAAAGCTACTGATGGAAGAAATAAGCCCCGCAATGTTGTTCTGTTACTGCCTTGTGTAGATAGTACAGTAATTCCCAAATATAAAAGCACATATGCCAAATGCTTGGATTTGGCATAAATAATTAATCTTCAGTTACTCCAGAAGCTATACAAAAGGGTTGTGTTTATGCTGACTATCTGCTGCTCCTGCTAACTTGGATTACTGAAATATTTGGACCAAAATACTCATTTAAGTCCTCATGCAGGATGCTAGAGCAGCAAGAACCAGAATTATGGTGAGTTATGTCTCTAAGCACTCTATGATGTGATAAAGAGTAGTGTTTGCAGTCACAGAGGAGTAATTATGGTGTGAAAGGACCTCTGGAGTTTCCAGCACAGTCCCAGTTTGTCCCAGTTGTGTCTCTTCCAGTCATAGGATCTGCCTCCAAAGCTTCTCTTATGAGACAATGCAGATGTCTCAGAGCAGTTTTTCTGTCTCTTGCAACAGGCAGGAGAGTTCTCCCATCCTTGACTTATTCCTGCCCCTTCAGGAAGCTTTGGGATGGGGCTTCTGTAAATTGGCATTGGGTTTGGGAGAATTCAAAACACAGTCCAGGCAACTCTGACCTTGTTCACCATTCTCCAGGACTGGACCTTCAGTGATGTACTGTCAGCAGGTGTTGCACAGGAGCTGTTCCACTACTTATAAACACAAAGCTATGCAGCCAAGGTGATTCTGGCCTCAGCAAAGCCATGTGTATCACTTGCAGCCTGTTCCTCAAAGGCCCTGTTCCCTTTGGTACAGCACAGAGCTGGGCAGGTAGGTCTTTTCTGTGGCTGTGTAAAGCCTTCCATTCCTGGCAGGACCACAGAATAAGTATATGGTCATTTAGATGTGCCATAGAAAATGCAGTGGCTTCATTGGCAGTGACTGCTCAGGTGGTATTACAGATTAAATGGTCTCTATATAGAGCAGTCACCCAGTGCTTCCAAGATGCATTAAAACACCCTTTCTTAACACTGTATTTTTCTGATCTTGAGGTAGCCCAGTGCATTGCAGTGTTGTGGTAGTCCCATGTCAGTGGGACAGCTTTTCTTCTGCCTTCAATGCTGTGCAGGCTCTGGTAGCAACATTCCAGACCTCTGCTGGTTCCTGTGCACTTGGATTTCTTGCCTGCTGTGTCAAATGATTACACAAGTAATTGTTTGCCTTTCAACACTGAAATGAAAAACAAATTTATTACCTGAAGGAAAACATTCCCCCTGTCTTATTGAGTATAATCATTGAATTTTTTTATTTTGGGTAACCAGATGCATCCAGCTGTTTCTCAAGTCACTTCCTAATGTTTCTTTAGAAAACACTCTCCTTGGGAATAAATTAACTAAATATGAAAATCTTCCAAACTAAATTCTCATTTTTCAAACCTTTGGCAATCAGCTGGGTACATAGGTGCAAGGACCAGGCAATTCTGCAGCAAACCACCTTCCTATAGAAAAATTCTTATACAAGATTTGTTTAAGTCTTTACTGACTGCACTCTCTCTCTACTGACTGTTTAGGTCTTTACAGTTTTGCACTCTATCCAAAGCAGCAGGTAGGTAATCTAATAAAGAGCATTTTACAGAATTCCATTACAATATATTTACAATGTGTTTCCAGTGGTTCATCTAAACTGTATTTTCCTTTTGTTTGGTTTTTTTTTCCAGTTGAAATGTCTCTTCTCCAGAAATTAAAATGCAAAGTTTATATTGTCAAATGTCTAATGCACCACAAAAGTCAATGGACATACTGTGTAGTGAAAGCCAGCTAAAAAAAAAATCAGGTATATTAACTAAAGCATTTTCATTACGGGAAGAAGCAAAAAGAAACTTCTATGTGCTTTCCAGTATCTAGAGTGGAGCCTAGATAGCCCCATACTCAATTTTATAGATAATCCCATACTCTAGCTTGGGTTTTTTGGCCCAAATCATTGGATTCATCAGCTGCTTGGCTTTCCAAGACACATGGGAAGGTTGCAAGTAGTCAGATTACATCCTCACACTCTCAGGTGTCACCTCCACTGCCCCATTGTAACCCCTGATTCTGTGTTTCCTCCTCAAGGATTTTGGAGCTGCAGCAGAGTGGTGACATGGACATACTGAAGCATAAGTGGTGGCCGAAGAATGGTCAGTGTGATCTTTACTCATCTGTGGATACCAAACAGAAAGGAGGTGCCCTGGACATAAAAAGTTTTGCAGGTGTTTTCTGCATCCTGGCTGCTGGGATTGTCCTCTCCTGTTTCATTGCAATGTTGGAAACATGGTGGAATAAAAGAAAAGGCTCCCGGGTTCCTTCAAAAGAGGTATTAGACCCTCCGTTTCTCCTGGGGAATTTTCATGCCTAAAGATTGCTGCCTTGAATTTCTAGCATTAGAGAGGGTGGGGAAATGAATTCAAAGACATTCAATTAGCTTCCTGATTTTTTTAAGGTAGATGTTGTTTCTCAAAATCTCTTTAGCTATTCTTTCTTTAGTTATTCTTTCCAGAAAAGCTTGAATGGGGGGGGAGGGGAAAGTATATTTAATGATGTATAAGCATGCAACTAGTCTGAGTAGAGCACAAAAGGTAGAATAGTACATTACTAATACATCAATATATAGTTCATTATTCCCTTTGGTGAGAGCTAATTCTCCCCAGTAAGTTCAACAGTTTCTTGGGTTGTTCTTGTAAAAAACGTCCCCTAAGCTCAGTGGCTGAGTCTTTCAAAATAGATTTGCCAAGTTCAGCCCTTTTAAGCAGCGGTTAGCTTCTTAAATAACCTTGTTCCCATTTTCAGAACTGTTAATCTCTTAAGACTTCCATGAACTTTAGTTCTTGTTGTTTAATCTGAAGTCCAGGGAAGCAAGAGTACTTTAGATTATTCAGATTCAAGCCAGACTTATGTTTGAAATCTACTGCAGGCTTGTTTCAGAAAGTCTTGGATGGAAGCCATGGGGAGATCCCTTATTATACACCAAAGATGAGTTTGCTTCTAGACCTGAAGGTGTAATGATTTCCTTTCTGTGGAAATCTACCTGTCCCTTTCCCAGCCATCTGAACCTACGAGTTTTTACAACAAATTTCTAGCCTTTATAATTCAGTCTTTAGCTCTACAAAACACTCTGACATCAGGGGGAAAAAAAGAAATTATTAACACATACTTGGCAGCAATGTCCAGTGCTAAACCTATAGATGAGCTTTAATGTGGCTTTATCAACTACAGCTTTTCTATCTGTGTAGCTTAGACACATCTGTGCAGCTTGTGGGGTGTTGCTGTTAATTTGTGTGGAGTGGTCTCACCTTCTCTGCAGTTTCTCCATTGTGTTTATTCCTGCTAATCTAATGCTGTGTAATCAGGCAGGAACAATTATCCTACCTAATTAGACAGCATTGGCACTGATGTTACAATACGTTTAAACTTTTCCTGCCTGTTTTAATGCCCAAGCTTTTTTTATACAAGACATGGACCAGACCATTATAAAAAAAAAAAAAAAAAAAAAAAAAAAAGAGCAAGAATCTCAAGTGTTTAAATTGGATTTCTCAGGAATGGAAACCATATAGTTTCAACTGGTAAATAATTTAAAAATCTAAAATTTACTAGACTGCTATTTACCCAGACTTTCAGAACTTAATGCTTACCTGGTGCAGAACACAAAAATATCTAACAAAGGAAAACAATAATTGGTTATTTTATATAACTATAAAATTCCCTACTTCAGTTTTCGAATATAGAGAAATTCCAGTTTATACTTTCCACAAATGGTATCATTTGGCCTCCTTGATCTTTGTTATGTGCTCATTAGCTTAGCATTTCAAATTGTATCTCAGCACTAAATTGAAAAGCTTGGCTCAAAACTGAGTTTAACGTGGACGTTTGTGCTGAATGCCCCCACTCTCCTGGATTGGATGTGGGGGTCATTCAGCAAAGAAATACCTCTTAACTAACTTTCTTAAAATTCATTTTAGCTTCCATGAAATCCATTGGCTCTTCCAGGCCACTAGTCCAGAGTCGGGGGTCAGATTGGGCCAGTTTGTGGTCAGCAAGCCAACCCTTTTTCCTGGTGGCTGCCATCCTTGTGCTCCAGAATGCAAGCATTTACACTGAAAAAAAATTGTCTTATGGTTGTGAAGATAACTTTTCAGTTGCGTGCCAGAAGTAACCCATTCAGTGATGTCTGCCTGAGTCTGCAGACAGCCTTAAAGAGTAGCTCTGAGAGGAGTATGAACCGCCCCAGTAATCTCAATGGGATGTTGACTCTGAAGCCTGATGATAATTTAAATGTGAAAACTGCTGAATGTTTCACTACTGATCACACGAGAGAGAAGAGGAAAGATCATAATGTGGAGATATGCACAATCTTACTGTGAGTGGGTCTCATTTTGGTGTATCAGTTGGGTGGAGATTGGGTTGTGGGCTAAGCATGGGAGGATATCACCGCTTATAAACTTTCACTGGTCTGATCCTAGCCCCAAATGCATCTCTGTAAAGAGAAGAGAGAGGAATATTTTGAGTAACTTATAGAGGCTCAGAAGTGATGAAATTCCAATTGTTTCAGGATTGGTGGTGTAAATTGCAACGTGCTTGTTTGTTTTTCAAAATTTAAAAAGAAAAAAAAAAAACAAAAAAACAACAATACCCAAACCAAACAAACAAAACACAACACCCTCAAAAAAACGAAACCAAAAGCCAACAAAAAAAATGAAAAATATTTAGGACTGTCCCTCAGAGACATAGTCATGACTTGCACGTGCTAACAGAGCCTCTGTATATTGCTTTAGCTTCCAATGTGGCCCCAGTTCTCCTGCATCCATATGCAGCTCCAAAGTTTTTTGGAGAGAGCGTTTGGTGAATGCGTTTGGTTTTGGTGTCACCTGTGTGGTTGTGATGTGCATCCATGTCTATGTCCACATGTGAATAAACTACAGTCTGAGAAATGAGCACTGCATTTTTTCCCTCCCATGACGAGCCCAAACCAATGCCTCTGTGGGCAGTGATCATCCATTCCCTGGGAGATCCCTGATACCCTGTTCCCTGCCCCTTTCCCCCTGGTTTGCATCCCTATCTCTGGCCTCAGAGGGTAAAATCCCAGTGGGTATCTGGCCTCTCAGTCTCCTTCCAGTCGGGCTCTGTGTTGGGTGTGATACCAGTGCAAATATTTGGTGATCCATTTTGCTGAGTAGATGAACTCCTGCAGTTTGTTCTAGGTGTGGACTTTTTCAGAGTGCTTGACTTCATTCCTAGACAAAGGAGGGATCTCAAGCCCATTCGGTATACTAGGAGTTTTGCCATTGATTCAGGGAGCTCTGGATCAAGCCAGTCATTGAATTGCAGTAATCAAGGCTGGAAGTCATCAGTGCACATCTATCAGCTGCCCAATTATCTTCTGTGCGGTCCTAGAGTGTGAGATATTTCTAGTGGCCTGGAAGATCCAGTAGATTTCACAGAGATTAAGGTAAATTTTAAGGTTAGTTGACACTGATTTTTGTTCTGAATGAGCTGCGCTACCTAGACTGAGGGAACAGCCCTGTACGTGTTTAATGCTGCTTTGAATTAAGCTTTGCATTTCAGCAGAATTATGTATGTGCAATGCAGGTGATTTGTTGTGCCACCTGGGACTTTCTCTTCTTTTTTTTTTTTAACTTCCATGCATTTAAAATCTCAGTTATATTGAGTTTAATTGAGTTCTCTGGGAGGACACATTTAAGAAGGAAAAGGGACAGAGGTAAGAGGAGGGGTGATACATTATAATAAATGCCCCAGGCCACGTACTCCTCACCCACAAAAGCATCATTCCACCAGAATTGATGGAATGGCTTCTTTGTAGGTAAGGGAAGAATTAATCCCTCTGTTGGCATCATAACTTAAAATTGCCTGGTGTACTTCTTCCTGTGTGATGTCAGTGAGTCACGAGCACTTGGTTTTTGGTCTGGAAGATCAGCTTTTCTCCACCACAATATGTATTATAAAGGCAAAAAGCAATTTGAGGTGGTTTTAGCCCTTCCTTAAGCCCCGAGAGGATTAGGAAGACAGCAGTCTGATCCTTCAGAGCCTCTCATGTGACATCCAAATTTAGTCCTTATCGAGGAGTTAAAGACCTGGCATTGTCCCAGGGTTTTGAGATGCTACTTTGTTTTTGTGGCACAAACTTTGCTGTTATTCAGCTGTTGCTAGTCCAACCCACCTAACTCCGAGCCTGGCTTTTCCTGATGCAAACTGACCAGTAGAGCTCGGAGTTTTGTTTTCAGATTCAGGGTTTGAAGTAGCTGTCCTGTAAGGGCCCACCTCATTTTGGCTGAGCCCACCCAGCTCCAGGAGGTGGAAGTGTTTGCTGGTGCCATCCAGAGATGCTGCCAGCCAACAGCCACCTGTGGTTTATCGTGTGTTGTGCATCCCCGGCGGTTCTAATCGCACCGTGAAGCTCGGAGCCAGGAGGAATGGCAGTGGTGAGCAGAGCCTCTTCTTTTTCTCATTCCCCAGGATGACAAGGAGATCGACCTGGAGCACCTCCACAGGCGTGTCAACAGCCTCTGCACAGACGACGAGAGCCCCCATAAACAGTTCTCCACCTCCTCCATTGACCTGACCCCGCTGGACATCGACACTTTGCCCACACGTCAGGCACTGGAACAAATCAGTGACTTCAGAAACACTCACATCACCACAACCACCTTCATACCAGAACAGATCCAGACTCTGAGCCGCACGCTGTCTGCTAAAGCTGCTTCAGGTTTCTCCTTTGGCAGTGTGCCCGACCACCGAACTGGCCCTTTCAGGCACAGGGCACCCAACGGGGGCTTTTTCAGAAGCCCCATCAAAACAATGTCATCTATCCCTTACCAACCAACTCCTACTCTGGGGCTGAATATTGGTAGTGACCCAGACCGAGGCACCTCCATCTGAACATCAGACCAAGTTTCTTCACTGTTCCTTTTTTAGGACTCCCCTTGTAAGGAGCAGATGTAATATTGTGGGACTAACATGGATGTAACCTTTTTTATTTTTCTTATTTTTTGTTTCGGAGTTGGTTTTTTTTGTTGTTGTGTTTTGGTTTTGGTTGGTTTGTTTGCTTTTGGTTTGTTTTTTTTTTTAATTTCGGGGTTATTTTCAATTTTGGTTTGTTTTTTTTCTTTAATTTTTATTTAAGAATCAGGATTATTAGTAACAACTCTTCCTCCTTTCTCAGTCTGGTCTCCTCTGTCTCCCCTTATTCTCTTTACTACTTGAATCATTTATTCTTTAGAGTATCACCACATTCAGCTTTGGTTACTTCAAGCTTTTCATATACCTTAAATATAGAAGACGTGCTGCAATTCATGCATAGAAAAACCCTGAGGATTACTTTACAGAAGGGCATTTGCTTCTCCTCCCCCACTGCCTTTTTTTACTATAATTGCAATAACTTAAGTCCTTTTCATAGATTCTGCTGCATCCAGTCAGTGCTCCACTGCTGTGTGTCCTTTTAACTGTGGACCAAAGGCAAACCCTGCAGTTTAAAAAATGGAAAAACTTAAAAAAAGGCAAAAGGGAAAAAAAGAAAAAAAAAAAAAAAAGGCAAAACAAATTAAATCAAAAGACCATTCAGGCCCCATAATAATAGAATGCAATTTTGTAGGATTACAAAAAGCCATTACTATGCCAGTAAAGACTACAGTTAAATCTACTTTTGCACTGCAACAGTGCATATGACCTTTATGTGATTGTACAGTGTTAAAAGTTTTTCTTATGTACAGTGAACTGTATCATATGGCAGAAGCCTCTGTTGTGTTAAATAAGTTAGTATCTCATACATATATATATATACATATATACACATGGTATGTATATATATATATACATGTATATATAGCTATAAAATGGCAGCCGTTGCTATATTAATTTAATAAAGCTTTAGTAAAAATGTGTTGTGTACAGGAAAGATGTACAGTGCAGGGGGTCTTTTCATTTAGAAAAGACAGGTTGCTTTAATGTTATTCTGACTTGCATCGTTTGCCAACAGAGCGTATTTTATACTTTTTTATTAGAACATCCAGGGCAATTTAACATTTGTACCTAGATGTAAGTCCTTTGGTTAGGTTTTGCATTGGCTATTGAGCATTCTATAAGGCTAACCTTGATAATTTTACTTTTAATTAATAAGACAAATGGAATTCTCTCGTAGGTACACCACATTCATGAGCAACTAATATAGCTCTAGAGGAGTTTAAACATAGATCAAAGGTTAATTAATTATTTTTCCAAATCGGTACAGTTGATCAATACAATAATGGTGTTAGTGGAGGAAAAGAAAAAAGCCCTTGAGAAATACAGATGTGGCCTTAATTATAATCACACATTGTTCTAAGGAAAAAAAAACTATGAACAGGCACTCATTTTAACCCTTTTATATGTTAAGTTAGGTTTAGAGGAGCTATGTATTTTTTACAGTAATGCCAACTATGTAGAGCAAGAGAAAGAACAGCAGTGAGAGCAAAACCAGTGCCCACTTTGGCACCAGCTTTTTAAGTAACACTGTTACCTGTTAGAAACGTAGGAAGAGCTTTCAATTTGTAATCCTTAAAACTAAAAATGCAGTTAAGTAGAAATCAAGCATTTTATCCTGTGAGTTTTTTGGTTTGGTTTTGGTTTTAATGCAACCATACACTTATTTTAACCTAACTCAGTCTTTGGGTAGGATTAATAGGACTCAGCCTATGTGATTTGCTTTAGGATAAATTAAAAGGTATATTCTTCAGATCTATTCTATTTTGATGCTAATTCTGTTCTGGGGGAGCATCTTGTACTGTCACTGTTTTTTGTACTAAATCTTCAAATATTGTCTACTGTGTAAGGCAGAACAAATTCTTATCGTGCAAAAGGCCATTTTGTTTCCAGGGTTGCAAGTGTCTAAAAGCATGCACAACTTGCTTCCCCCTTGTAACTTTCATGAACTCATCCACACTTCTGAGTAAAATTTTAAAAATTAAAAAAAAAAAAAAATTAAAAAAAGAAGAAGAAAAGAAAAAAAAAGAACATTTCTTTCCAACGAGCTATGTAGGGACATAACAGATGTTGCAGTGATTTTAGCTATTAAAAAAAAATGTTAACCATGTATGATATTTAAAATAGGCCTATTTTGATGTGTTGCCTATTATACAGATACACAAAACACTTTTTGGAGGCCTCAGTTACAAGTGGCAGAGCTTTCTGTGTATAATTTGTCTAAATAATTTGTCTAATAAAATTGTTTTCTAAATTTGCGTTTCCTCCTGTTAAATTGCTGAGCTCCATGGAACTGTCAGTCTCTAGTAAGGTTTCCACTTAGGAATGTTTTTGACACACTGTGATTGTAGGGGATTTAGCCCATGAAGATGGGATGGACTTGCCAGGGTGCTGTGAGTCAGCTCAGTGTAGATCATCCATGGAAATTCCCAAAATTTACCATGTTTAACAATGTCAGGCTTAGCTTTCAGAAACCATTTATGGAGAGCATTTTTTTAGAATTAATTTAGAGTTCCTTGGCAATGACATGGATGGGATGTGATTTGTTAGATGATGCAACTTGCAACGTGTGAAGCGTGTCTGCTGGCTTTTTATATTCAGTATATTTCATTCACTTGACATTTTTTACTTCTTACAATTTTCTATTAAGCTTAGCAGGCATTCAGAGCATTTCATTTTATAGTTTAAAATATGCATTGGAAAGAGTCTTCAATTCATTGCTACATAAGAAAAAAAAATAAAATCTTAATCCAGATAACATGAAAATCTAAAGGAAATTAGATTATTGAAATTGATGAGGTTAAAATTTATAGGCCCCTACACACTAATGCCAATGGGCTCCTATGTCAAAGGGCACTAAATGCCCAGCAACAAGATGGTAGCAGCTTTTATGATCAGGCTGCTTTTATTATTTCATAAAAAACATGCAAGAGATACAGTCTGCTTATTTTCTCTGTGGCAGAGCTATGTCAAATTGAGGGTCTGACCCTACAACGTCATTACAGTGTTTCTAGTGGGGGTTCCCTTAGCCTCAAAGGCTCTTGCATGATCAAGGACCTTGTTTTAGGCTATTCCTGATCTGTAAAGCAATCATGACCTCTTTGAAAGAGTTGTCCTGCTGGTGTCATAAGTAATTCACTTTAACATAGGCATTGTCCCTGTTACTTATACTCACAGCCACACCTCTCTAGAGCTGGGTAGTTTTACAGATACTAACTCTGTACTCTCCGTAATAGGCTACATTAAGGTGGATCCTATGTGACACTTCTCCTCCCCTTCTCTAAAAAAAAAAAATCCACTGAAGTAATGGTGTGAAAGACTGCCAAGTGTTTGTGCTGTAGGAGTTCCACTGGAAATAGAAGCTTGTTTTATATAAAGATGAGTTGTTTTATGGTAATTCCAGGCATATGACCATGCTGACATAGCAGCTACAAACACACACACACACACACACAAAAAAAAAGCAAGCAATGGAAGAAAAAACATTTATCTGATTTCAAAGAATCACTTAGTAAGACGTTCCTATTGCCCAACAGTGAAATACCTGGAAATAAAAAAATGGTTCTGCTGTACCAATCTGGTGAATGATTACAGCTGTCACTGACTCAGGTGCAGCATGACCAGACCAAAAGTCTCCTGGGTTTCCCTCCTGTCTTCATAAAAAAAAGTGCTAGTACCGTTTCCCTAAATAGATCCGATTTTTCAGAAGTATCTTTTTCTTTCCAGCTCACGTAGAATGCTACAAAGTGATGATAACATGGAGCTGTTGTTCTGTGCTTCTTGTAGATGGGTCTATATGGCATGCTGGTGGTTAATCTGCACAATGTTGGTGACATGAAAAGTAAACCAGCATCCCAGGTGCATGCTCATGAGTGTAGCTAATGAAAAAAAAGAGTCTCCAAAACAATAAAGGGGTCATCCCAACACAACCCAGCTTTACCCATTTTTCTCTCGGTCCTGATATCTGTGGTTCTTCTTCATTCTGCAGAGATGATGTGAAATCAGTGACAAAATCAAGTATCTGGTCCTAAGAATGAGTCATAGACAAAGTTTTCAATAAATACTGAGGTGTGAACACATGAATCCACGTGTCATCCACAGTGGGCAACTGTGAACACATCATGATGTGTCATGTCTCACACAAGATGTTGTTCCTGAGGTCAGAAATAGCCTCCAAAGAAAGGTCAGTGGAGGTAAAATTATTCACTGCCTAATAAATTACTCACAAAAAAACCCCGTACCAGTGTTCTAAAATTACAGAAGCCATGACTATAATGAAAATAGTGCCTTTCAAAAGGTGTGGTTCTAAAAATAAATTTGCTATCTGTCAAGCATTAACAAATCTGCCCTCCCCCCATTCATCACAATGTCGTGACACTTTGCCTGTCCTGTAGAATTTATTTCTGTAGCATTAATCAGAAGGAAGGACAACATTACAGCCAGACAACTGAACTGGCAAGTCATTAACTACGGCCACACAGTAAATTTGAGGCAGAAGCAAGAATTCAGTGTCTCAGCACCAGTTCACTGCTGCGAGGCCAAAAACAAACCCTTCCTCCCCAAATGCTCAGAGAAAGACATTTAAAAATGTCCTCTACACCAGAGCCAGGAGTGATGGTCCTACATGGAGCCTCTGGCAGAAAGCTCCAGGAGAGACTCAAGGTTGATCTCTAGGATTTTGGGGTCAAAACTACTCTGAGGCCAACTACACAGCCACTGAAAAAGAGATACTGGCCACATACGAAGGAGTTAGAGCTGCTTCAGAAGTGACTGGTACTGAAGCACAGCTCCTCCTGATGCCTCAATTGCCTGTACTGGGTTTTACGTACACAGGTAGAGAATCCTCTCTTCATCATGCTGCTGATGCTACATGGAGTAAATGGATTGCATTACTCTCACAGAGAGCTAGAATAGAAAGACTCAATCATCCAGGAATTGTAAAAGTGGTAACAGACTGGCCAGAAGGCACACACTTTAGAATGCCACCAGAAAAAGTGGTAAAACAGGCTGCAGAAGCCCCACCATACAACCAACGACCAGGTGGCCTTTGGATGACCAGGTTAGCATCCCACAAGAGGGAGTTTTTCCCAGAGGTGCTGGTCATGCTGCCCAAAACAAGCCATATGAGTACAATCATGTGCACTGTGGTACAAGGGACTGTGCCTGGGATCATTAATGGCCATATCAGTGGCCAACGAAAGCTACCTGCAGCCCAGCAATCACAGGACACCCCTCCACCATGACACCACAGCTCATGAAGCTCATTATTCCTACCAGCGCTAATAAAGCCAACTTTTCTTTCAGTACAGGGTTTCCCTTGCTGAAAAAAAGCATGCTTGTTTCCCATTCCTTGTTCCAAGAGGGTGATGCGCCAACACAACATGGGATAAAGGACTGCTGTGGAGTGCCAAAACAAAAATTAACAGCAGATATTTTTAGGTTTTTTTTCAAACCCAGAACCACAGTCAGGAGAGGCTATGGAGAGGAGGAGGAGGAAGGAAAGGGATGTTTATTTTAGAGCAATGTTACTTCCCACCCCTAATTTGAGGGCTCACACCTGGACAGCCAAGCTTTGCCTGCCATTATTGCTATGGAGACTGCAGTATCCCAGTCCTTCATGCTAGTCTATGACTATAGATGGGCATCATTGGAAAAATGTAGCAAGCCAGAGAAGGAAAAACCAGCTCCCACCTTCTCAGCAGCCCCTTCAAACTAAACAGGCTGTCCTAGTAGCTCTCTGACTATGTATGGGATGTCCATGGGATGTACCATACATCAAAGCTCCAGCTGCAAACATCCATGGGAGCCATACTTCTCATGAATGGAAATGCCAGAGCCTCCTTCTACAGCTGGGAAATTGTCCCACCTGAATCCAACTTTTGTTGCCACTCAAAGAAAGGCTCCGAAGTGCCACTTTTACTGTGCAGACCCAACTGCAGAGACTCTCCTTTCCCACTCAGCCCAGCCAGAAGATGCCATGTCAAACATTTTGCCTGGGAGCTTGGTGTGAGAGTGGTATATGTTATATGACTGCTAGAAATTGAGAAGCACAGAGAATTATTGAGAATAACCCCTTTTCACTGAGTGCATTATGTTTGCCATGCTCTGCCAGTCTAGCTCGTGTCACTGTCAAGTGCCAAGAAAAAAAAAAAAAAAAAAAAAAAAAAAAAAAAAAAAAGGGTGGGGGGGGGTGAGCAGCTGTCCATGTGAGTTCATTGTAGCCCTGCCACTGCTGGTGAGCTTTCCTTTCTCCTCCACTGTCCAAGGACATGCTTCTTCACACACACACACAGTGGGGAGGTCTTGTTTGGTTTTGAATATTCCCTGTATATGAATATTCACTGTGGGCCACAGTAAAAGTAATCACAGCTAACCCACGTTGTTACTAATTAATTCTTTTGCTTACACGTGAGGAAACAGGAAGAAGAAAGCAAATGCTAGGAATAAAACCACTAATGTGTTTACTTGCCACCGCCTGACACATTTTTAAGAAATAGTCTCTGTGGCATGACAGAGAACACAGCAAGAAGTTGATGTAGTGTAACAGAAAAGCATGCTGCTTTATGAAATTGGGCTCAGGCAACACAGGAATGGTTTGTCTTGCTCTAACTTTTACTGACCTTCCTGAATAATCCCTGCTGTTGCTTGCAGGAAAAACCAGAATGGTATCTCTTCAGGTTTAGAAGAGTGCAGATGAAGTTTTCTTCTCACACACACACAAACAAAACAAAATTCCCTAAAACACTTCATATGATAAAAAAATAATCCTGTTAGACTATCTGTACAATACAGAAGGTACTCCTGGTAGGGGACACAAGAAGCTTTAGTTTTCCTACATCAAGATGAAAGCTAGGTAGAAACAGAGCTGGTACACCTGGAAATCTGATTTTTGAAAGGTACATCTATTGTCTTCAATAAACATCATTGTGATCTTCAGTTTTAAAGGCTTGTTGTATTATCTGACAAATGTAGGCCTATTCAGACCTACATTAGCCCTGTGGTGTCTTAAATTAGTTGTTTGGAAAGGGACAACTTTATTTCCATAAATATTTCTAAGCATTTATTGCATAAATAGTGACACATAGAAGCAACTTCCCTTCTCAAACCTTTCAGCCAGACAGTTATTATCTATGACAGATAATCATTCGCTGGAGCATAAATAGAATTTAACCTGGAGTAGAGATATGAATTTTTATTTCACAGGTTGAAGCCACCTAAGGAGACAGCAGGTGCAGTGCTTTTCCACACACATCTCCATTCATTGCTGAGATTACATCTTGCTCAGGGAATGATCATCACCTGGATGGCCAAAAAGGTGGGGGGGGGGGATAGGTGGGCGGGGGGGAAGAGGGAGGTATTAAAACCACTGTTAGCCTCGCTTACTCCCCTGCTGGAATCAGCAGACTGATTCCCTTGTACAACGCTGGATTTTCCCTTATGGGAGAAACACAGAAGCCCGGAGGGGGAAGCAGCGGTGAGGGAATGAGAACGATTTTCTTCAGGGTGTCGGTCAGTCCTGCCCGCATCTCCCGCCTTTCCCACTCTTCCTTCCCGGCTTTCCCACCCACTCCTCCCTCCTTCCCGGCTTTCCCACCCACTCCTCCCTCCTTCCCGGCCTTTCCTCTCCCGTCCTTCCCGTCCGGGCCCGGCTGATGGCGCTGCGGCATCGCCTCCCGGTACCGCACGGCGGCTCCGGTGTCCGCCCCGTCTGGCCGGGATTTGGGTGCCGGGGGCGGGCGCTGATCCCCGCCGAGCCCCTTGGGTCACCGTCCTTGGCTTTTCGGCTGTCCCGGGGATGGCGTTCGCCGCTCTCCCCCCTTCCTTCCCCGGCTGGGTCCTTTGGGGAAGGCGGTGCGGAGGGGTGCGCGGCCGCGGTAGTCCCGCGGCTGTCGGGGGAGCCCCATTTCCCGGGAAACGGGTCGGGCCGCGCCGCTATGCCGCCGGGATAATGGCGGGGGCCAGCTCTGTGTCACCTCTTGTGTGAGCTTTGCAAAGAGCAGCCCGGGCGTGGCGAATGGGACACAGACCGCCATTGTGCCGGCGACACTTTAATCGCCCCTACCTACAATATTCAACCTGTTGCCGGCAGCGGGGCAGCCCCGGGGAGCACACACACACCCCCCCTCCCCCCGAGGTGTTTTGGGGGAAGACGGGGACGGGACGGTGGCCTTCGACGCCATCTCGCTGGGGTGAGCATCTTGGGGCTCCGTGAGCAAGTGGCACTCGCCAAGCAGCTGGGCCACCAAAGCGGCTTCCCTGGGCTAGGGACACCCGGCGCGCTGGTAGGAGAGGAACACACCCCCCCCACCACCACCCCATGCTTGTCGGCAGGGCACGGGGAGACGTGTGGGGATACCAGGCTTTTGTTCCAAGCAGGTTGCTGGATGTGGTTTACCTGAAGTGTTCCTGATGAGATGCTCTCACCGGGATGCAAATGCACACAGATCTGCAGCAAATATAATTTCTAATGGCATGGATGCAGCAGTCACTCTGAAGCAAGAGGTGGCTGGTTGTACTTACACACCATGCAGGGTAGAATAGTGGTTATTCCAGCCATCCCTCTCCCCAAAACCGAGCTGCTCAGGTTCTCATGCTGAACACCTGTGTGACTTGTGCAGGGGATGTCACATTGACTGTGAGAGCTGTACATCCAGGCTGTGAGGAGAAGCTGAGGGAGCTGGGGGTGTTCAGCCTGGAGAAGAGGAGGCTCAGGGGAGACCTCATCGCTCTCTACAACTCCCTGAAAGGAGGCTGGAGCCAGGGGGGGGGTTGGGCTCTTTTCCCAGGCAACTATCAGCAAGACAAGAGGGCATGGTCTCAAGTTGTGCCAGGGGAGGTTTAGGTTGGATATTAGAAAGAATTTCTTCATGGAGAGGGTGATCAGACATTGGAATGGGCTGCCCAGGGAAGTAGTGGATTCTCCGTCCCTGGAGATATTTAAAAAGAGACTGGATGTGGCACTCAGTGCCATGGGCTGGGAACCACAGCGGTAGTGGATCAAGGGTTGGACTTGATGATCTCTTAGGTCCCTTCCAACCCAGCCAATCCTATGAATCTAATGAAAACTGGGGGTTCCTGATGAAAGTTCTCAAGTGCCTGGCTTCAGCAGGCCATGAGCTGTGTCTTGGGGTGACTTTTGCCTCAGCATGGCTCTTGCACATTGCAGATGAATATTAGGCTTCACCCTATGTTCTAGTTTGAGAGGACCAGAATAAAAAACACCTGGCTGGGACACCCCCAGCAGCTGCCAGTTTTTTGATGTGGCAGTGCTAATGGGGAGCAGCTGAGCCTATGGGAGGAGAGGGTGGTTCAGGTGACCCAAATGGACCCATCACAGTATTCCTTCCTGTGGTCCTCTGTGTAAAATTGCTCCCAAGAGAGTCCTCCAAGGGATTCTATGCTAGCTGAGTTAAGGTTTGTCTGCCTGCTGCTGCTTGTTTACTCAACAGAGGAGGATGTCATTCTTCAAGACAGGTCACCCACCTTCTGCCTTCCCAAGCAGAACCAGCTTGGCTTCTCTAAGACTGTTGCAAACTTCTCATTGAGACCCTGGACTTGTGCACCCACATCTACTGCCTGGTCCAGTGTGGGACTTTTCCAGCTGGGAAGTAGCGACCAACTGAGAAGAGTAAGCTCCATATTTATATATTTGTAATTTGCTATTACTACCTCACTAAACCTACCCCAGTTTCTTTTCCAGCCTTAAAGTCTCTCTCTTTGTCCCTTCTTCATCTTCCCTTGGGAGGGTAATGAGGAATAACTGAGCATCTGTCACTGTCTAGTTACTGTCTGAAACTATGATAGCCTATGGGAATTCCTAAAACTTTTACAGAGCTCCAAACATCCTACTTGCCGATGAAATAGCAATTCTTACAAACTACAGCAAGTCCTTCTCTACCTCTGGAGCAAACAGATGGATATTCCAAAGGTACAGGCAGGATTTTGCAAGCCTACTGCCTCGGAACTGCTTGCTGAAAGCTACAGCACTGCAACACAGTACCACTGTCTCTGAACACACTCTGTGAAAGCTGTTGTCCCATATACTGGAAAGTGTCTTCTGCAAAGTTTCCAGTGTTTTGAGATGCTTAATTTTTGTCATAGGCAGGATTTGTTTGAGAGCTTTTAAAAATCTTTCTGTGCTGGGGTGGGGGTTTGTACGTGGATCTTAACCCCACTCAGAATGGTGTTAGACCCTCACGTAGAAAGGCATAGGAAAAAAAGAGAAAGATAATTATTCTGGTGTTACTTTTTAACAAGCATTTAAAAATCCTTAAGGCCTCCTAATTTGTGAGGTAGTAGACCAGATGAAGATGTCTTTGGAGGGATTTGTTCTCACAACCTTTCACAAGAGTAGTTCCTGAAATCGTATTGGTGCCACGCTCTGTTGTGTTGGAAATCGCTTCTGCCTAGAAGCTTCTTTGCTAACAGGGATTAAATGGGAGGATTTCCTGTCAGCAGCAATGTGGTGTTTTTTTCTTGTCTGACAAGTGTTTCTTTCGTGGGGAAATTCTGTTGTGAGGGATTGATGCGAGGTGCTGACCAGCACCCGCTCAGTTCCATTGACTTGCTTTTCTCCCACTGTTCTCTGCATTATTTTGGCTTCTGTAACTCTAAATATTTACTCTTCACATTTTAGAGACCTCCTCTCTTTGGGAGATCTGCAAAGGTTCGAATTCCAGGCTAGCTTTTCCACTACTGAGAAAACTCCTTCAGGCACAAGGCTGCTTGCTTGCCAGGAGCTTTACAGGTGCTGGATGCAAGTACCCCATATCAAAGGCCCAGTATGATTGAAGTAACCCCCTCCAGGCTTCCAGGTTACCCAGGTGACTGCTCTATTAATGCTGTTGTTTTGAGGCAATGCAGACTGTTAGAGATGTCTTTTTTTTTTTTTTTTTCCTCATGCTTACACATCATTATTTTTTTTCTCACTTTCCTACTGGAATATGTTACTTATGTGCCACAGAAAGTCTGCAAGCTAACTTTTTTGTTTATACATCAAGCATATGATTAGAATCTTTGCCCAGAGTAAACCTTTATAACTATAGTTTGTGCAGTGGCTAAAGTGACAGGTAAAAGAGAATGCTGTGGTGATAAGTTAAAATAAATAAATTAATTAATACCAGAATACATGCCTAGAACTCTGGAGTACTTACACTCTTGTGCAAGAGCTACAGAGGACAGTGGTGACCAGAAGAATTTGAAGGAAGTATTTAGGATGGATGGATATTAATTCACCAGTCTTAAACCAGATGAAGTTCTTATACTGTGAAACTGGTATGGTACTGCTCGTTTTCTTGGTTAAGTGGTTTATAAGAACATAAGAACAGCAAAACATAATAACAGCCTAATGAAAGCATGCTATACAACACTTGCTTTTTACAGCACTTCCTAAGATGCAATGTGTTAAGCAGGAGAGAGTTACAAGCATTCTGTTGCTGCTCATTTCAAGTGACTAAAATGATGGGCTTGTGGGAGGTGCATATGGCTGCACACAGGCCCAGCAAAACTGTTCCTGATGCAAAGGGCAAACAAACTACCCCTGGAATTACAGAGATGAGTAAGTCAAGGATGGGGAAGGTATAAAGCCTCTGACACAAAGAAATCCCTTGGGTCTGATTCTACAATTTCTATTGCATTAAAGCAGCCTTGTACTGCAAAGAAATCCATCTCTATGCAGCATATAATTATTTTTAAGTCACTAACTGTTCTTCCTCCAAAATCTTAGCTCTGCCATATAGCTGGTAATTTATTTTTTTTTCCCCCCTGGATGCCTGTGGTTGAAACAGTCCCATAACTGAGACCTGCCACAACTCTTGGAGACTTTGGTGGGACTGAAGACATTTAGTGTTTTTTACAGAAAACTTACCAAGCTGAGTGTAGAAACAACCAAGTGTATAAAACAAAGTGACTAGAGGAAAATTGTTGTTACTAGTGCTTCCTTAAATATGAAGTTGATTTTTAAAATATAAGCATAAATTAAATTCTCAGTATCAGTTACAGCCATGTAAATAAAGGGGCAAAGTGTATATAGGTATAAATGATATAGATCCAAATATATTACAAAGCAGAATCCATTATGCCTTACAATGACCCCAGGAGGTAGGCAAGTATTGTAGCAATGCTTTGCATTTCTCTTGGAGGCAGTGGGAGTATTTGCACTAAAATTAACTGTAACCAGCAGAATGTGTCTGCAAGATTAGGCCCAGAGCATAGGTCTGCACTAGATCTTTATTGGGGTAAATGTCCCCAAGAAATGGGAGTTAGTTTAATAGACCCTCAAAGAGCTGAAGTGAATGACATTGAGTCATTGCAAAAATCTGCCCAGGAAGATTGCTCTGCAGAAATGAGAGCACCTCTGCTTCTGCAGGAATGTGGTCCTGACTTTCCCTAATGGAAAGGGGTAGTGGTTCCCAACCCTTCTGAGAGTCAGTAGTTATGTCCCAGGTAGCTGGGCTTTTGAGTTCCTTGAAGTCATCACTTCTAATGCATATTTAAAACTCTAATGCATATATAAAACACATTTGACAGTAAAGCTCAGGGGCTGACCATAGGAGTTATCAAAGCAAGACTTGCTGCTGGCCCCTCTGCTTTAAGCTCATTCACTCTAAATACATAAATATGAACACTTTATTTGGCTGAATATTCTGGTGATGCAGTTGATGAGGCAGAAAATTATTAGGCTGTGCATCATCTTTCTGTGTTTGCAGCTCAGTGCAGTAGCTTCTAGATAGGGTTTGCCATTCCAAGGTGTGGGTAGGTCACCAGGTGGGAAGGATTTCCCCTTCCCTCCCCTTGCTGGAGGCATGGGCCAGTCCTGGTAGGGATTCAGTGGGAATTACCTGACTTTGACAAGCAGCACTCAGAACTTGGTCCACTCGTCCATTTAACTGTCTGAAGGCCAGATCATGGGCCAGGGGAGAGACACAGAGTGCCCCCATTTTTTGAAAAAGAGGGAGGAAACAGAAGGACATGTGAAGAGAGTGGGGTGAGGGAAGAGATAAAATACTTCCTAGCCCGTGGTGATGCCTGCAGAGCAGGCGACTGATCTTGAAATGGGATTAAATGAGCAATTAGGCTATTGAGTACAATTAAACTGAGGGCTGACCCATGTGCTTTGTGTGCTTTGAAAATGTCTCTGGCTGTAATGATAAAAGGAGGCTTTTTGCAAGTCTATTCTCCCCACACACACACTTTTGTAACCCATTTTTCCGTAACACTAATACGTGCCTGACCCTGAGTTGCTGCCTCGGCCCTTAACCAGACTGAGGGGGGGGGGAGGAATGGAGGAGTGGGGGGAAATCTGCATAAAGATAGGGGGATAAGTTCAGTTTGTTTTCCTCTGAAGGCTTTGACACTTTGTTAGAGAGAGCAGCTTCATTTTCAAGGCTTCCTACATTCCTGCTATTGTACAGTAAGTATTTCAGACCGGTGTGCCTGTGTTTCCGACTCCCGTGAAGTTCCCTTTGCGGCGAGGCGTGCCTCGAACTGCTTCAAAAGAACCAACTTCTACAAAAGAAAAAAAGAAACTCAAGTAGGCTTGAACATACAAAGAGAGGAAGAAAGGGAAGAGAAAAGGGCCAGGCAGTGTTGAATACAAAATTAGTTCAGCCAGCCCCAGGAGTTCTTCATCACTTACATTTATCTTATTCTGGGAGAGCAGAGCTAAACCCAGTGCGGACACAAACCACCCTTTGCCTTTGACTTTGACTCTGAGCTCATGTGCACATGCTGCCAGTACAGGCACACACTGAGCAGTGGGTTTCAAGGAAGGGTTTTTTCCCCCCTGAGCAGTGGTATCAGTGAGGAAGATGGCTTTTTGTGCCTGCCCTTCCAAAGGCAAACTATTCAGTGAGTCGCAAATGCCTCTGGTTTCAAAGAGCACACTCCCAACACCCGTGCTTAAAAAATATGGAGCTGGTAGTGTTTGTCAGGTGGGCTGACTGTCTGAGGAGTGCACCAGGGTGTTAGGCTGACCACCCCTGTGCTCCGTAAAATCAGTGCTCCTGATAAGGGGTGCCCCCCCCCCCCCAGTACTTCCAGCCCTGGCCCTGCCAGTGTACCTGGAGGCCAGGGGCCCTACTGGGTACCACTCACCCCACATCCACCTGGGGATGCTAATGGGATGTCTCTTCTCTCCATGCCTAGGCTCTTGGCCTGGTGGCCTTGGCAAGCAGTTGGCTGGTGGGCTTGAGGACTGGGCCTGCTGTCAGGGAACAACAGCCCCAGGCTCTGCTAGCCAGGAGAGAGAAGTTCAAGACCTCAGCACCTCATGGTCATCGTTCTCCCCGTGCCTGCAAGCCTGCTGGGCTTCTGGAAACCTGTCAGCACCTCCTGCTTGGCAAAGCTCCCACTCATCTCTGAGCTTTGGCCTCCTGTCCTCACAACGAGCAGCTCTCAGCCACAGCTCCCAGTGCTCAGACTGGGGGGGGGGGGGATGCACAGGCCTAACCCAGGGGAAAGGAGTGCAGTGGGGTTCCTGGCAAAGCCAGCTTGTATCAGCAGGAGCTGGGGAGGGAAGATGTGCCAGGGGATGGAAAAAAAACCTAGGGTGGGGTATTGGCTGGCAAGCAGCACTGTTCAGCACGATGGAGTGAGGGTTTTTTCATTATAAAAGCATCTATGTGTGAGGGGTAACATGATAGGAGCTTATAAAAGTGGCTGCCAGTTACGAACAGGTGGCTTGCCAACTTCATGGATAATGTACAGACACGAGGCAGAAGCTTCTGCTCCTCTTCATCTTTCTTACAAAGTAAACATTTTTTTTTTTTTTTTTTTTCAGAAATCCGCCACTCGTTTGGGGGGAAAAAAAAAAAAAATCCAGCTTTACCTTTGGAACATCATTACAGCAAGCAGAAACAGTGAAAGCTGGCCTGTTTCTTTTTTTTTTTTTTGAAGACAGCAAACCACCGACGTCCCATTTTTTCCATAACATCCAGTTGTTTGTGGAAGGCGGGCCCCAGGCTCCCGCAATGGCTCAGCCGGGCTAATAAACGCAGAAGGTTTGCTCACTTGATGTCACCGCAGCACGGCTTTGAGCTGCTGCACTCTCCCTCCTTGCCTTCCGAGTTATTCACGTCTGAAAAAACATATCTACCTCATACTGTGCCCATCACTTTGTTCTCAACACGCCTATTCAGAGGAGTAAAACTCCACTTTTCCTCTGCAAGCGGGCGGCGGTGGCAGGAGGAGGAGGGGAGGCAGCTCGGAAGGGAAGTTAAGATGCGTGCCCGGAGTGATTTCCCTCTCCGCCACCTTTGGGGAGCTATTGTTGGCCCAACAAAAGCCACTTGCGGGGAACCGGGACCCTGCCGGACATGTGGCATCCCCGGGTGCAAGGCAGATGTGTTGTCCCGGTGCTAAACGCCGCCGTTTCTCACCTCAAGGGTCCCAACCGGGCTCGAAGGTGCTAAAAACCGAAGGGGCGAACCCCGCCGCCGAAAAGCGTTCCCTTCCCCGCCGCTTCCCGGGGTCGGGTCGCCGGGGCTCCCCACCGCAACGTGGCGGAAGGGGCAGCGCTCGGTGTGCCGAACCGAGCTCCGGAACCGCCCGGTGCGTGAAGGCAAGGCAAAGCAGGGCAGGGCGCGGAGCCCGCCGAGGTCTGCGTTTACCGGAACCTCCCGGGAGAGGGGAGGGGAGCGGCGGGATGAACGGAGACTCTTTGGGGGGGGCGGCCGGGGACCCGGTTCTTGCTTTAATCGGCGGGGCCTCCCGGTGCGTGTGCCTCGAGCGCTCTCCGCCCGCACCGCCGCGTGCGGTAGCGCACGCCCCACACCGGGCGGGGGGCGGGGCGGGACTGCGCGTGCCGCCGGCTCACCACCACCCCCCCCGCACCTTCCCCCCCCCCCTCCGCACCCCTCCGGCCTCCGCTCCACCCGCGCCGCGCCCCGCGCGCCATTGGCTCCCCGCACGCGCCGGCCCCCCGCCCGCGCGCGCCATTGGCCGCGGCGACACGCGACCGGCGCGAGTGAGAGGAGGGACGGGAAGGAGGAGAAGGGGGGAAAGCGGGAGAAGGGAGGGGGGGGGGAGAGAAGGAGGAGGAGGAGGAGGAGGAGGGAGAGAGAGAGGGAGGAGGGGGGGGGGGGGACCCCGGCGCGTGCCGCTCCTTAAAGGGGGGCGCGGCGCCCGCCCCGACACCGGAGCCGTCGGGCCGCCACGCGCGAGCCAGCCCGGTCCTACCCTTCCCCCCACACCCACCCACCCACTCACCCACCCACTCACTCACCCCCATGGGCGCACGGCGGCCGCGCTAGGAGCCATGAGCCTGCCGCGGGGCGCGTGGACCGAGAGCGGCCGCGTAGAACGGGGGGCACCGGAACCACCGGGACCCGACGGGGGTGGCTGCGGTTTCGCTCCGGGCTGGCTGGGCGTGTGTTGCGCTTCTCGCTTACCCGCCGCCTCCCCTCGGTACCTGCTGCCCGGGGAGGAGGAGGAGGAGGCGGAGGCGGCGGCTGCGACGGCGGCGGAGGGGAGCGCGGTACGGGGAGGTGGGAGCAGCCCCGGCGGGACGCGGGGTACGGCGGCGGGAGGCGGGAGGCCGCGGGGAAGCGGCGGGCCGGGCCTCCGGGCTCAGGTGAGCGGAGTGCAGAAGCAGAGGAGGTTGGCGGCCAACGCGCGGGAGAGGCGGAGGATGCACGGTCTGAACCACGCTTTCGACCAGCTGCGCAATGTCATCCCCTCCTTCAACAACGACAAGAAGCTCTCCAAGTACGAGACGCTGCAGATGGCGCAGATCTACATCAGCGCCCTGGCTGAGCTGCTCCACAGCCCCGCCGCTCCCTCCGACCCTCCCGGCAAAGCCGAGCACCGCGGGGCTCCCTTCGAATCTCCTTGCGCCCCCGGAACCGGCCCGCCCCCGGGGCCACCGGCACCGCAACCCGGGCCGCCCAGAGCCTCTCCCCCCGGGCACGGCAGGACTCGCTTCCCCCCGCCGCCGGCTACGGGGGGTTACTCGGTGCAGCTCGACCCGCTGCACTTTCCCTCCTTTACGGACGGAGCCCTGATGGGACAGAGAGCCCCTTCCCCCGCGCTCCTCATCCCGCAGCCCGGGCAGCCGCCGCAGGAGAGGAGCAAGACGTCTCCCCGGTCCCATAGGAGCGACGGGGAGTTCTCCCCCCGCTCCCACTACAGCGACTCGGACGAGGCCAGCTAGGGTGGGGGGGTCCCCAGTGTCCCCAGCACCCCCCGGGCGGCTCCCTCGGACCGGGAGCAAGCAGAGCGCGGTGCCGTCTCGGATGGGACGGGGGTCCCCTCTGTCGTTTTGATATCACCCCCTCTTCTGACACTCCGGCAGCTCCTGGGATTCTCCAGGCAGTTTAGCGAGTGACTCTTATCCGCTCTCTAACTTGGTTGGTTTTTTGTGTGTGTTTTAAGTTTTAATTTCCACTTTTTAAAGTTTATTTTTACCTAGAAGTCGTTGCCGTTCCCTCCTGCCAATACATCACCTCGCATCGCAGAACCCGGCGAGCAAATGACGGACAAAAAACAAAAATTTGGCTCTGTTGCTGCTCTCCGGGGGGGTCAGGCAGGGGTGCTCCCTCCCCACCTCCCTATCGTGCACCCTCCCTGTCACCCGCGCCCTCCTGGACACTGATCCAGGGTGGAACTGCTGTGGAAACATACACAAAAAAAATAAATAACGAACCGTCTTGCCCTGTAAATAGTGGGGAAAGGGTGGATTTTTCCTCGGCGTCTTTTGGGGGGGGGGAACTTGGCGCAAGCACTTTATCAGCGGCTGGAGATGGGGTTTCAAGAGGAAGGCAACTAACTGCCAATTGGAGACCATTATTTAATTAAGCCACTTAACCTTAATGCTCTGGTTAAAACGAAAACCGTTTTGTCGTGTCAAACTTCTTTGTCCCTTTTATTTTGCTTTTGTGGTAATAGAAAACGTATTTATTATGGAGTGTTTGCTACTATTTCTGCTTCTCTTTTTTTTAAAAAAAAAAAACAAAACTTTTCTACGGCGGGAATCGTTCGTTTTAATTTTAGCAAAGCCAGCTGCCATTGTTTTATGTATTTTAATTAAAAAAAAATCAAATAAACGTGGAAAAAAAAAAAAACAAACCAAAACAAAAAAAGCCCAGCTTGAAATCGTGGTCGCTTTTAGCTTTTCCCCTTACACTCTCCAAGCGGAGGTGGTGTCAAAACCCGGCGGCGGAAGGTGAGCGGGACAAGCCCAGGAGGCGGGCGGAACCCGGACGGAACCCGGGGGGATCTCTGCCCCGCTGGGACCGGGGCTTCCACCGCTGCCGGTACCGCCCGGGATTGCCTCCCAGCTCCGTCCCGCCGTTCACAGCTGATACCGGGTAATTGCAACAAGTATGGGGCGAGGGGCTAAGGGCAGCTCGGTAGCCACCGCTCGAGTTCCATCCTTCTCCCCTTCGCCGCTCGGGGAAACCGAGGGGTCCCCCCACGGAGCACCCCCCCCCCCCCCCCCCACCTTCTGTCCCTCGGGGAACGGTGTGAGCCGTGCGGAGAGGTCTGGGAGCAGACGGGGAAAGCAAGAGGGGTTTGGGGGTAGCCGGGGGAGCAGGATGTGGCCCCTGGACTCGGGTTAAACCCCGGGGAGGACTCTGAGGCTTTGCCCAGCCTGCCCGTGGCACCGGGGCTAAAGCAGAGCGGTGGCAGTGCCGGCGTCCCTCGGGTTTCAGCAGGTGACATTTTAGGGGGGGGGTCCAAGGACCCATGAGCTTGTCACGTTCCCCTGCAGAACCAGGGCACCTGCCCCCCCCCCCCCCCCGGTAACCCCGGGCTGCCGCCCTGCCCTACAAACACCGCCCTATACCTTAGAGGGGCGGTGTGGGGTCCGGCAGCGTGAAAACTACATCGGTAGAGTCATTTTCCTTCCTAAAAGCGGACACCTTGTTTGTTCGTTTGTTTGTTTGTGGAGGGTTTTTGTGGGTTTTGTTGTTGTTGCTTGTTTAGGTTTTTTTTTTTTTTTTGTGGTTGGTTTCTTGTGGTTGTTTGGTCACCTTTTGTTACCGGCACTTATTTCTGAGCTGTGTTGCTGCTTCGGGAGCACGCGTGGGCTCTCTGCAGGGGAGTGATGGAGCAGAGCCCTCAGCCAGGGGGGTGGGGGGTGATATAGGGGTTTTGTTTTCCTTATTCGATTTTTTTCATGCCTGTATCACGAGCGGGTGAAGCGGCTGCCGCTTCCAGGCATCACCCCACGGAGAGGGTCCCGGGAATTAAAGGGGTCCCCGCCGTCCCGGGAGTCTGTGGAGGCGCGAAGGGGTTGAAAAGCGCAGAAAAAAAAATCCTATCTGCTCCCTCGGACGAGGTCCCTTCCCCCGACAGATGAGTGCACAGTCCGAGGGTCTTTTTTTATTTTATTTTTTTTTTTTAACAGTTCCTTGAAAGAGTTACCAGCCCCGCATTTCCATTTTGGGGGTCGGCTCTAGAGTTTGCATAACAACTGCTTGGCAGCCCCCCCCTCTCTTACACTCCGTTCACAAGCTGTAACGTATAGCTGCAGGTTGCTATAATCTCATTAATATTTTGGAAACTTGAATATTGAGTATTTCAGGCTGCTCATTCCCCATATGCCAGGCCACTCCCGCTATGCTGGCTGGTTCCTTTCTCTCCATTATTAGCAATTAGCTCCTACCTTCCAAAGTCAGATCCAAGTATCCAAGATACTAGCAAAGGAATCAACTATGTGTTGCAAGCTAAGCATGCTTAATATCTCCCAAACAAACAAAGAGACAACATTTATTTAAGTAATGAAGATGGATAAATCGCTTTATTGAGCTTGCGACAGTGTTTGTTTTGTATAAACCAGAGCTTAAAGTTTTTTAACAAGAGCGGCGGCGCACACCAGCCCTTGGAAGCAGTTTAGCGAGGTTTCCCGGAGTTTTATCATCTTAAACGGGTTTTTATTGGAAAAGAGAGAGTCTGAAGCGCACTTAGCAGAGCGTTAAATTTTGGCTGAACGCTGAACATCCTCCGGGGGGTGCAAAAGGAGCGCAGGGTTGGGGGGGGGGGGGGGGGGTGCCTGGGCTCCTTTGTGCGAGGTGCACGGCGGCTCCGTCGCCTTTGGAGATGGGGTGGCCCGGTAAACTCCAGCCTTGGGCTCCGGTACCGGGCGGTCAGCATGTGTTTGGCCCAGAGATTTCGGGGGCCCGGAGGGGAAGGAAAAGGGAGAAAAGGGGGGGGGGGGGGGGGACGACGAGGTTGCAGAACTCTGGCCGGAGCGCATCGCTGCCTTGCAGAACTCTGGCTGATGTTCGCTCAACCTCTGGGCTGGGAGAAGGAGGAGGAAGGGAAGGGGGGAAAAGGGTTAAACCCGGCGAGAGGAGACCAGAAAAGCTCTGGGACCACGGGTGGCCGGGGGGTAGGGGGGAGCTGGCCGTGGGGCCAGTGCTTCTTAATTAGAGCAGGGCGGACAATGCGATGGGGCGGACAATAGGGGGGGGGGGGGGACGACGACAAGGGAGCTGAGGGACTGAATGGGGCGGGGGTGTGTGGGGGGGTCTGGCCACGGTCCCGGCCGCGGTGCGCGCCGTGTCTGGAGCAGAGCACGCGTTGTCAGCTGGTGAGCGCAGGGGCCTTTCAGGCGGCTCCCCAGGGAGCTGCGCGCCCGCGTCGAGCTCCATCGTCACCCCCTCCCCTCCATCATCATCATCATCGGCCCCCCCCTCACCCCAGCAGAGTACAACAGCCAGCATTCAAGCCCTTTTCCCTCCCTCCCTCCCCTCGCACGACAGCAGCGCAGTGGCAGCCCCGCCACCTCCCAGCAACCGGCAGCACGCGAGGGCACCGCCGGGGCACCCGAAAGAGTCAAAGGCAAAGAAAAGGAGACAAAAGAGGAGAAAAAGATACGCAGGAACGGCCCAGCGTGTCTCCTCCGACAGCGCGGAGGGGCAGGCGCCCACCGAGGGATGGCCGAGCCACGCCGGGATGGAAACACGCAGGCACCCCACGCTTCCCACCCCGCAGGACCGGGGGAAAGAGCCCCAAGTCCCTCTCCGTCCCATAGTCCTGTTCCCTTATATCTCCCGTCATGGTTCCCCCTGACACAGGTGGCTCCACCTTTGGCACTGTCACCCACGGGGACCAACCCCACCTGGGGTCCGGCCACCTGCTGTCGCACCTGTCGGGAAAGCAGGGAGAGAAAAAAATGGGGGGGAAAAGGGAGAGGGGAGCATCTTATACGTGGGCAGGGAGGGGACCCTGCCAGCCCTGCGTGGGGACCATGCACCCCGCTGTCAGAGTCCAGGCTGGGGAGAAGACCCGCTGGAGCATCCCGGGGACAAGAGGGAAAGTTTGTTTGCCTTCGCATAGTCCTTGCAAGGCTGCGATGGGCTTTGCCCGGGGCTGAGCGTTGGCCAGGACCGGAGATGGGACCGGCTCAGTCCTCCCTGAGCTGGGGTCTGGCCGCGGCAAGCCATAAGCTGCCCTGCCTCCACCTCCCTCGGTTTATTTTTATTTTTATTTTAATTTTTATTTTTATTTTTATTTTTATTTTTATTTTTTTATTATTTTTATTTTTTTATTTCTATTTCTATTTATATTTATATTTATATTTATTTTTATTTTTATTTTTATTTTTATTTTAATTTTTATTTTTATTTATTTTTATTTTTATTTTTTTATTTTTATTTTGGGGGGGGGTTTTGTTTTTTTTGTTTTGTTTTGTTTTCTTCTTTTTTTTTTTTTTGTTTTTTCTTGTTTCGTTTTGGGGTTTTTGTTTGTTTATTTGTTTTGTGGTGGTTTGGTGTTTGGTTTTTTTTGTTTTTTTTTTTTTTTTTTTAAGACCTGCTGCTCTTGCCTCTTCCCGCGCAGTTACAGAGAGCGGCTCCGCTAACTGCGCTGCCCTTGCGCGGGCATTGCGCGTCCTCTTTCGGCCTTGGCTACCTCCAGGCTGTCCCGGAGCGGGGGAGACAGAGAGAGGCCTCTTCTGAAGTGCTATCAAATGGCACAGAATGCCTTCGGGAGCCCAGCCAAGGCGTGTCAAAGGCGGTTTGAGCAGCGAGGCATTTAAATGGGTGACTTTCTGGAGTCTCCTTTTTTCTCGCTTAGGACCGGGAGGAGGGAGCAGGAATTTCTCCACAGCAGGGATGGGTGCTGCAGGGATGGGAGCCTGCGGCCAGGAGAGGAAGAGTTCTGCTCCTCTGCCTCTCCCCGCAGCTTGTGGTCCCCAGCTCGGTGTAACCGAGGGTGCTGAGGATGAGGGGCTTGGAAGGGGAATCTGTGGCGTGGAGGGGATGGTTTCTCTGTAGCTCTGCCAGGGAAAGCGAGGGCTGGGAGCGGGAGAGCAAATCCCCTCCCTTTAAAGGATTTCTTGTTGCATTTTGTTTCCACGCTAATTTTATTTTCTTTTTTTCTCCTTCCTTTTGCTCTCGCCTTAAGGAATTTCTTGTTGCATTTTGTTTCCACGCTAATTGTCTTTTTTTTTCTCCTTCCTTTTGCTCTCGCCTCTCCTTATTTCCCCTCTGCTCCTTTCTCTTCTTTTCCCCATCCCTTCCTTCCTCTCCACCTCTCCTCTTGTCGGGGTCCCCGGGAGAGCTGCGGGAGGCCCCACGCACCCGCCGAGGGTGAGCTGGGGCTGTTGCACTTTTATGGGGCGGGTAATCAACTGCACATCAGCCAGACAGCGCATCAGCCCATCTGCTTGATATATATTCAGGAGGGCTCCAGCTCTTTTGAAGTCTAATTTCTTCCCCGGGAGAACTTACCGGGTAATTTACCATCGTTTCACAGGCAAGGCGGGCAGGGGGTGCTTAACCCTTTCCCCGAGTGCTCCCACCGCGGGTTTTCCTACAGAACGAGAAGGTTTTAATGCCTCGTCGCCTCCCCGCAAAGTTGTAAAAGTGCCTCTTGAATGGTAGGTGACTCGCTGAAATCAGACACCCAGCCCACCGGCACGGCAAAGCCCTCTTCTACATGGCAGATCGCTGGTTAAAAGATCTCTTTGGGACAAGCAAATCCCTCGATCCACCGGGTCAGGGCGTATCATTTCACCTCTGAGGTGAAATGGGCAACCAGGCTGGTGAAGAGGGCAACCAGGCTGGTGAAGGGACTCCAGCACAAGTCCTGTGAGGAGAGGCTGAGGGAGCTGGGGGTGTTCAGCCTGGAGAAGAGGAGGCTCAGGGGAGACCTCATCGCTCTCTACAACTCCCTGAAAGGAGGCTGGAGCCAGGGGGGGGTTGGGCTCTTTTCCCAGGCAACTTTCAACAAGACAAGAGGGCATGGACTCAAGTTGTGCCAGGGGAAGTTTAGGTTGAATATTAGAAAGAATTTCTTCACGGAGAGGGTGGTCAGGCATTGGAATGGGCTGCCCAGGGAAGTAGTGGATTCTCCGTCCCTGGAGATATTTAAAAAGAGACTGGATGTGGCACTCAGTGCCATGGTCTAGCAACTGCAGCAGTGGGTCCAGGGTTGGACTTGATGATCTCTGAGGTCCCTTCCAACCCAGACAATTCTATGATTCTATGATTCTAACCACTCCATAATATTTTTATGTTCCAAGATCTTTGGGATTGGGTTGTTTTGTCCGGGTTTTTTGGTTGGGTTTTTTTGTTTGGTTGGTTTTTGGGGGTTTTTTCTCACCCAGTGCTCAGCAACCCAGTTCTATCCAGAGGCGAAAGAGGTGCAAAGGATGGGCAGCGAGCAGCAAAATCCTCTTCCTAAGAGAATTGCTGTGCCCCGCTGTCTGGCAGGTGCCCCCGGGCATGCTGCCCAGGCTTGTGGGACTCGGCACCGCTGTCGGCGACCTGGGGGGGGGGGGGGGACAGAACCGGGGGGGTAACCGGGGGTATCTGGTCTCTCCCCCATCGTGGCTGGTGCTCCCTGGGGCTGATACCGAGCAGGTTCCGGTCCGTCCCGGTAGAGACCCAGTTGGAGCTGCTGGAGCTTGGGCTTCGGGCCGGGGCAAGCGTTTGGCTTTATGAACTTTTATTTTTTTATGAACTTTTATTTTTTTATGAACTTTTATTTTTTTATGAACTTTTATTTATTTACTCTGCTTCTTTCCATTGGGGCTCTAGCGAGGCGGGACAACCGACGAAGTTGTCTTTTTTTTTTTTTTTCTCCCCCTTCCCAGACGTCAAGTTTTCTCTTTCAGGGAACACTCTGCAATAACCCCGAGACCGTTTAGCACCATCACCTGCTTCCCATAAAACCTCCCAAACAAGCCCCAGGGGCCCGGGCAGGAATAAGAACCCCTAAGACCCGCCCCAAGCCGTGGCCTCAGTCTCCACCTGCACCTCCCTTATCTACAGTCAATATTCTTATCCTGCTCCATGAGGGATCCTGCTCGCTCCGGGGTGGGATCCTCATCCAGCAGCTACACCCTGACCTCCTGCCTCTTCCCGGGCATAGGAAGGGCTCCAGTTAACCCCAGCCGGGGGTTAACCCCCGTTTCTCCCCTTGAGTGGTGTGAAGAGGCCAGATTTTTGTTTATTTATTTATTATTAAATCCACCAGCCCAGCTTCTGAATGAAGTCGTGCATGATGATATCTCCTGCAATTTATTTTTTTTTCTCCAGAGTCCCTTTTCAAAAAGGGATGGCGTTGATGAATTTTTAAAGTTCTTTTAACATAGAAAGGCTGCTCCTCTTGCCTTAGGGTTTTGCAGGGAATGTTACTGAGAGAAAGGATGCTGCTGGGGTCCAGTGGAGTGGGCCAGGACCAGCCTGTGGGACAGAGAAAAGTTGGGAGCCTGGGGAAGCAGGGACTTCTGTCAGAGCAGGTACTGGGCTTTTCTGTGTTCCATTTTAAGAAAGCAATGGAAACTGAGCTAAGTACTTCTCTACTGCTGGTTTTCTTTGGATTTCATTTGCTGTGGGCAAAGTCTCGCTTAAGTATTTGTTTTGTATTTACCCACGTGCTCTTTTACTATTCTTATTTTGGTTTTTCTCATGCAAGTACTAATGCTGAACCCAGGGCCAACTTTATATGAAGTTTCCCCAAAGTGCTCCAGCTCCCAGCAAACTGATGTATTATCCTCTCTGTGGAGGAATATCTGAGGCTCAGAAAGGCAAAATGACTTTCTGTGGACAACAGGAGCAGAGGGTGAAAGGCAGGACATGAGTGCAGGCTGTGTGCTGCCTTCTGCTTGTGCCACATGCTTTCTTCCAGCCATTCCAAAGCATTCCCTGTTGCAAAGCAAAGGGTATTCAGCCTGTGACTGGCTTTTCATCAGCAGAGAGAGTGTTCACCATGCCTCTTCGTAGGGTCATGCTTTTCCAGTTCCTAGGGAAGCAGGATGCAGAGCAGGTGCTTTGCTCAGCTGCAGACTGTTTGAGTGGCTTGAAAAGGAGGGAGAGGTGTAATTTGCAGTTGCAGAGTGAAGGTGAGCAACACCTGGGGGTAGATGGCAACTAGATGAAGGTTTCTGTGAGTAAAATCATTCTCCTGACCCTTAGATTTGGTGAGAACCACCTTGTCTTGCAAAAATATTCTCATAGCAAATTTTCATGTGGTTCTTCTCTGATCATGGAAAAACTTCTGGATGGAATAAATTATACTGTTGAAGGTATAGTATACTAGTTTGTCTAGAAAGGCATCCAAATAAGTCTCTTCCCTGGCCTACAGTTTGGTGACTTCTTTTCTGCATTGAGGAATATCTTGAAAACTTTTTGTTGAAAAGGCTTGAAAAGCTGAATTCTGGTGCTGTGAGGGTGGAGACTGGGATAGCAGGGCTCTGCCATTAGAGTCTCGGGGTTTGCCTGTTGAGAAAGATGGTGAAAGCTCATATGTGTTTGTAGTTGCAACTTTGGAGTTAGCAAATAATTGGATCACTTCTTTTGGATGCTGTTGTTGTCTGTGATTGCTGAGTCCATCCCTGATCACCCTGCAGGGGAACCGTAATGTGTAATACTCAATGATTATGCAGGAATGGTGCATGCTTATGAGGAAAAGCAGTTTTAATTGGTTTCATCACCAAATCTTGCAAAGGCTGCTTGTTATCATTGCAAGGAACTCATTTCTCAGCTGAATTCCATTAGGGGTGTGAAGACTGCCACATACCTGCCTGAAGTGGCAGTGGCACTTGGGTGACATCCCCCCATGGCAGATATCTCTAAGCATGCACCTGCAGCACTTCCACAGCTGGAGCTTGTGGTGGTACAACCTGAAGCACAACCTCCCCCGTGCTGAACAGTCTCTGGGTGTGCATGTGGCTATTCACCTGTTGAGGTGTGCATAGGGGGGACCAGCATCTACCTACCTCTAATTAAACTACAGCTTAAAAAGTGATTTGTATTTTTTTCACTAGTATTCTCACCCCCAGGGGAAGCAATGTCTGGAAAGAATACTTTCAGTTTTGTTTTGGGGGTTTTTTGTGTTGTTTGGTTGTTTGGTTTTGTGTTGTGGTTTTTTTGTTGTTGTTGTTGTTTGGTTGGGGTTTTTTGGGTTTTTTTGTTTTTTTTTTCCCAAGTAATCAAGAACAGAAAAATAGAAGAACGTTGTCCTGGCCCAACTGAAATCAATGGGTCAAAATTTACCGTAAAAACTCTGTGGCTGCAAGTTCCTTCTTCCTAAAACAAGTAGCAAGAGAAGCCATTTCCCAAAATAGAAATAAGAAAAATGAATGGTGAGCATCTAAAGGCAAGCTTTCATTTTTCAAAATGTTTCAGCAAGGGAGGAAGACTGCCTCTTGCATTTTGCCACCATAACAACATTGGTGGAGATGATGTAGGGACCTGCTGAACTAGATGGTGATGCAGGGTCAGAGTTTACACAGAGAACCAGCAGCTGAGAGTTTGGAAGACTCCTCAAAGTCTGCAGCTAATACTGGGAACAACTAACTTGTTGTCTTCCCTTGGCAGATCTTTAATTTGTTATTCAAATAAACCACCAAGAAATGATCAAAGTTCAGAATATATATTTTTTAATGAAACCCTCAATTTTGATGGATCCTCTTGATTAGCAAAAAAATACATTTTGAGAAAAGTAAATGCAAAACATCAAATAAAGATCTATTTGAGTGAAAGAAAAAATTAGAGGCAATCCTTAGCAGTGCCATACCCCACCTAAATCTGTGGCCTGGTAACACATTGATCTCAGTCTGTATTGCCTGCAAATCTTTGAAATCTTAATAGTAAGAAGAAGCAAACTGGTAGTTGGTTCTGATAATTAAATGCATTTTTGAATTTTGGTTAATTTGTTTTTAAGATCACTGTCTTTTTGGTGAGGTTACTTGAGTGTTAATCTTTTGGAGAGAAAATTGATACCTGTGGAAAAATCTTTAGTTGGGGCAAGAAATATTTTATTGTAGTAATGGGCAGCGTCAGGTAGTTTAATCAATTTTATATATTTTAATTTCTACTTCTGAGTTCATTTTCAGATTTTGTTGATACTTAACTTGTTTGAATAACAGTGCTGGCAGCTGGCTCATACCAAGACGTTTAAAGATATTGGCTCTTTTTCTGGAGATTTTGAAAAAATTATTTGCAGTGCAGTGTCAGGAGATCCATTCCAGCTTTTCCACTGCCATTGTAGATTCCTCTTTAGAATTTGTCTTGGAAAAATAGGTGCTAATGGCAACCATCCTTCAGAACTAATAGTTGATATGGTGATATGAAATTCTCCTGTTGAGTATGCTGTATACCCAAAATGAAAAACCATGATTTCCCTTTCTACAGGGTTAACCTGCAGAAAGAATAATTTGGCAAAAATGAACTCTATTTAACAAAGCTTTTGTATTGTAAATAATAGGATACTCTTACGTTTAAGAACACAACCTTTGAAGCTGCCTGTGAGCTGCTCTCTGAATTAATTTAAAATTTGAAGTTTACACAGCCTGCAATAAACTTTAAAAAAAAAAAAAATTATTAACTTTTTATTGCAACTGAACTTCATGGCTTTTGTGCTTGCCCAATAAGAATTCAGTAACCACTCCAGGTGTTCTGAAGGATGCCCTGAGCCAACCCTATATATATATATATATTAAAAAAAAAAAAAAATAAAAAGGAAAGGAAAGGAAAAATCATTAAAACGGAGCCTCCGCTCCTGTTCTTCCTCCTCTCCCGGTCCGACTGGGTCCCGGGCTCTGTCCATGGTAGTCCTGGAGTAGGGCTTGGTTCATTCCACATGTGAAAGAGTAATAATGTCTTGTGAGTTTTAGGGATTTAATTTAACAGTATTCATACACTCATAGAATTTTTGGGGTTGGAAGGGATCTTAAAGGTCATCTAGTTCCCCACCCAGTTTCTCACTAGACCACGGTGCTCAAAGCCCCATCCAACCTGGCCTTGAATCCTTCCAGGGATAAGGCAGCCGTATCTTCGCTGGGCAGTCTGGTCCAGTGTCTCATCATGCATACAGTGATGAAGTTCTTTTGGAAATCTACAGTCATTCAGCTTGAAATGGTTACCCCTTATCCTATTAATACATGCACTTACAAAATGTCCCTCTGCAAGAAAGGTACTGGAAGGCTGCTATGGGAAGGTCTTCCTAGAGTCCTCTCTTCTCTAGGATGAATAGCCCCAACTCTTTCAGTCTACCATCATATCAGAGGTGCTCCATCCCTCTGGTAGGATTTATAACCCTCCTCTGGACACATTCCAACAGCTCCATGTCCTTCCCGTGCTGGGGGTCCAAGAGCTGAACACAGTTCTCCAGGTGAGGTCTCACAAGAGTGGAGGAGAGGGGGAGAATCACCTCCCTTGACCTGCTGGTCATGATGCTTTTGATGCAGTGCAGAATAGAGTTGGTTTTCTGGGCTACAACTGCATAGTGCAGGTTCATGTTGACTTTTCCATCTATCTACCTACCTACCCAAGTCATGTTACTCAGAGCTGTTCTCAATTCATTCTCCCACCCAGCCTGTATTTGTGTTTGGGTTTGCCCCGCCCCATGTGCAGGACCTTGTGCTTGGCTTTGTTGAACTTCGTGTAGTTTGCAGGGGTCCACCTCTCAAGCCTGTCAAGGTCCATCTGGATGGCCATCCTTTCCTCCAGAGTGCACCACACAGCTTGGTCACCAACAAAGATGTTAAACAGCACAGGTCCCAGCATGGTCTCCTGAGGAAAGCCACTCATCACAGATCTCCACTTGGACACTGATTCATTGGACACAACTCTGAATACAACTATCCAAACAATTCCAAATGATCCACCCCTCAAGTCCATGTCTCATATTGTTCCTCCAAAAAAGAAAAAAGAAGGCACCATGTCAAAGTAAAACACTTTGGGCAGCTGGGGGAGAGAGTTTTGAAGCAGACATGAGAGACATACGAGGACAAGACAGGACTGGTAACAGTAGTAATTATTTTTCTGTGGCATGGATAAAATGTTCAGAGTACAGAGCTGATAAGCTCAAAGCTTCAAGACAAAATTTATCTCACCGAGTCCAGAAGCAAGCAGCACAGGTATTTGGAATCACAGGAAGTCTCTCCTTGCTCTTTTCAGTGCCTTATGCTGCTAGATGCTGTGAGAGAGCATCTGTCTGCTGTAAGCTAACATCAGCTAGGAGACATTAGTAGGTGGCACAAATCAGAGGACAAACCCTTTCTGTGTCTTGCTGTCTGGCCCTGGCATGCCAGCACAACACATTGCAGGGGTATTCTGGAGAATTCTGGAAGGCCTTTTCTCCCTTCGTCCTCTCTGGAACTGGATTCTCTTTTCATCAGTCTCTGAGGCCCCAATAAAGGATGAAATCTATTGATGCCTAGTAATACTTTCACCCCCAAATTTGTTCACAGTTTTTGCATAAATTGATCCTTCTTTGAAGATCTCAACATCTGAGCTCTTGGTCTTTTATAAGCTTACTTATTAGCTTAGTTTGTTACAAGGAAGAAATCTCCCTTCAGAGCTCATAATCTCTGATCTTTCTCTCTGTCTACACAGCCCAAGTGGATTTATATTGGCAGAAGCATCTCCCTGAATTACTTCCGTGTAGGGAGAATCCCAGTAGTTTGTGGCTGGTAGGAAAAGATCTATTTCCTTCTGAGATGACTCTACCCCAGGATGTTAATGTGCCCTCTGCTGCTGCAGGGCTTCTGTATGAAAGAGATGAGAAGCAAATAAGATGAAAAACAGGGTATTTTCCATGAAAAGAAATTGAGACAGAGACCTGGTTGAAATAAAATCAATGACATAAGTAGGTATAAAAGGCAAAACAAAATATAACAAAAGCATGTGTTAAAGAAACCCAGTTGCTGCACAATTATAATCTGTCAGAATCTGCAGTTATATTATAAAGCAGGATGCTTGATAAGATTAGGTGTCCTCTGTAAGAATATAGTTTTAATGTTCAATCAGTAAGAAATGTTCATGGCATTAAATAAAACAAACCAAACAACCCTCCCCCCCCCAAAAAAAAATAAAAAAAAATTGAAACTCAACCAAACAGCAACAAAAGAAACCAATACAGAAGCATGCCATTCAAAAGCTGGTGGTTCATTCCTATGTAAGAAAAAATGGCAGAATTGTAAGTCTTGGATTCCCAGTGAAAAAAGACCTTTTCTTCCTTCTAAGACCTGTAGTTCAAATTTCTTTCTTTTACCTTGTACCAGTGCTGGAATTGGAGGCTGTAAGAGGATGCTTGTTTATCTTTCTCTGTGTAGTTGTGCTTTGCTCAGGCATGGCTGAAAATGGAATCTGATTTTTTTTTTTTTTTTGTTTGTATTGTGATAACGTTCTCAGTAAGCAGGTGAGTGCTGGAACGACAAGGGTGTAGCTCTTTATTACTGTAAGTCATCTTTATGCTCATAAATAAGCCTTTGGAATTGAATGGGATTACTCAGTTGTGCAAGAGTGCACAGGATGTGCCCATAAACCAAACTAAACCACACTCTCCAGTGCAATTAAAACAAGGATCTCCGTGCATGAAGGGAGAGCCTTTGCTGTCAATGTAATAAATCATTCTTAAAACAATCGTGGCATGTTTCAGGTTGATGCTGGTGCTTGAATTTTCAGTATATATTTCTAGCTTTGGTAATTTTACATGGTTGGCTTTAGGGCCAACAAAGCCTTGCTCACACAAATGTATGTATGTGTGTTTTACCTGCAGTCATATGGGTTTCTCTTTTAGGACTCTAATATGGTTACTTGTATAGGGGTAGCAAACCCTGGCTCTGAATGTGGTGTAATTATTTATATACTTAATGTACTTGAAAACAGTGGGAGCAGGTGAACTGACGGGATCAGTGCCAGGGTCTCTTTCACATTGCACAAATGCCAGCTCATGGTGTATTTTGAGAGAACCTTGTAGAACCATTTCTGTTTCTAAAATCTGGATGATCTTCTAAGTCATAAATCACACCTCTCCCCTTACAAAAGAAATAGATCCTTTGCCAGATTCATGCTTTTATTCAAATATCAATGTACTTATTTCCAAGCTCAGTTCTGCTGGTTGGCTCATGTGGGACAGGTTCCTGCTCAACAAAAAGAAAAATGGGAAAGTTAATCTCTTTTCCTTAGAAATTTGCTTTCCTCCTATTTCTGTAGAAGACACAACAGTTCATTTGCCAGCACAGCAATTTCTTCTGGCACAGGAACTACCCACTGAAATAAGCATCTACTGCACCTCTGTGTGACTCTTCTACTGAAGGGCCCCAAAACAATGGTGCTTAGAGTGGGTGTCAGCCCTTTGCTACACAGTCATGAGAGGTGTTTCAAAAGCCCCCTACACAAATAGATACCTATTCAGTTGGCCTAGCCTCTTGCTGAGCCTCTTTGGAAAATTCACATAGCTACATGTGTGTGATGAGGACAATTCACATGTGCTACATGCTCTTCTTCAGTCTGAAAAGAGGTGGCAAGTTGCTCCTAAGAAAAGGTGATAAATTGGGTAACTGAAGAACAGCTTCACCTGAAACAAATTGCATTGAAAGTTTTAATCCCAGTTGAAACGGGAAGGTACAGTGTGACCATGGAAAACTCATGGATTCAGCGAGATATTTTTACATCAAAGGTTAGTATTTAGAATTCTTTACATTTTGGCTGCAAATTTAGCTGACTCTGATTTTATCCTGGTTGGGGTTTTCCTGACATTAGCTCTGCTGCTTTTTCAAGATGATGTTGGTTTTGAATGGGCAATAAAAACTCAGCACACACGACAGGGTGTGTGCTCGGCTGTCGTACCAACGTCCCTCGGCCAGGTGGCATAAGGCCATATGAGCCCAACATAAATGTCTTGCAGCATTTCACTGGTACTGTAATGTGTATTTTATGGCTGAAAGTAAACACACAAAGAATTTCCTTTTGAAGCTTTGTGTAAAACTTGCGTCACAAAGAAAAGAAAAAAAAATGTTTCTTAATTGGTTACTTCTATTTCTCAGATACTCTGGTAATCATGTGAATAAAAATAGTAATTAAAAAAAAAAAAAGACCCAAGCCCTGAATATGACACACTGGTAGATAGAATTTTTCAAGATGTCTTTTGTCTGTTTCTGGGTTGTGTGTTTCTGGACTTGTTAGTGGAAATTGTTTAACTGTTGAGTCTTTAAAAATCCTTTTATAAAAAGTCCCTTGAGCTGATTAGAGTATTAAATTTTTCAGTTGTTGTTTTGTCAGTATTTAATTTTTTAATGCAATGAATATAAAGGTTTAGCTGGCAATTGAGTATTACTCATTACTCAATTGGCAATTAAGTAACTGTGTATTCTCTTAGCACAAGATTTTCCTACAGAAATGTTTTGATTAATTGCTAGGATAAGAAAACCACAACTTTCTGACTGATTATGGTGCCCTCATGATAGCATTACTCCTTTCTCTTCCCTCAGTGTGTTCCCTTATTAATTTTTTCCTTAGCATCTGGGATTCAGCCTAGGCATAGTGTTGTTTATTCTGGACTCACTTTAACAGCTTCTTTCTTGCCTCTCTTATTTATCCATCAGTATTATGGTTACCTTGGTGCCAATTATCTGTTTATGTCCTCACGTCTCGAATTTTCATGTGTTTCCTGGTATCTCCCTTTTAAAAAGTTCAGGCTCTCTTTATCTGCCATATACCTATGCACAGAATTCACTACTGAACAGAATGCTTTCTACTTTCTTTTTCTTGTTTTCCTCTCAGCAGAGTGCCACCCTATTTTCTTAAGGTTTTTTTTGGGGGGGTTGTGTGTCTGTGTGTTTCACAGCACTTGCCATTCAATAACTGCAAGTTCTCTTATGCACATGGCTGAAGCAAACCTAACTATTATGCTGGATTATGCTTGGAATTAACATCACCTTTTTGGAGACAGAGCACCCAGTTCACAGCTGCTTGCTAAGCTCTGTCATAGAGTCAGGAATGAGACAACACCTCCTGACTCCCCATTACTGCTACAAGCTCATCTCTGGAAATAGAAGTTGAATGTTGCCTTCTAGCAATCTACCATCAGTAATGGTATTTTGGCAGGGACAGTCGTGTTGCCAGGCCTGGTGGTACCCAGCTCTTTCTGCCAGGTGCTCATGTCCCACTGGCAACTTCATGCCTCTTGATCTGTGAACTTATTTTAAGTTCATCTCTCTAATTCCTAACTTTAAACAATTAAACTCGCCACGTTTTTCTAATTAAATAACTTTTGGAGAAAAAATATTGCTTAGTAGTGTGCTTTGCAAACTGTTCTGCAGAGAACCTCTAGGTTTCAAGTGACATTTCCTGAGATGTAGGTAGGTTTTGCAGGCTACCAGGAAGCTGTGGATCTGTCAGAGCCTTGAAAATCTTCTGCCTTTCAGAAGTCAGATGAAATTAAGAGAGACTTAGTGCATGGCCCTGGAAGAAGCTCCCAGTGTCAGAACCATCGTTAACCTGGGGCAGTGAAAAAAACCTGAAATACCATTGGGGATGATTTGGGTCTCTTGGATTATCTTGAGGGGTCCTGAAAAAAAGTGATTTGAAACAGTGGCAGTGTCTGGACCTAAGCTGATCTGCCCAAAACCTGGGACTCTGCAGGGCAGCTGCTGTCAGAAAGTGCCATCTCTCTTGTTGCACAAGCATCAGGCAAAATGGATTTCATGTCAGAAACTCCGAGGTGGCATGCTGAAAATCACAACTCTTTCTGAATTTCCAGTGAATGGGTGTTGGAACAAAATCAAGTCTCCAAGCATTGATCTTTCAGCCAGCTTGACTGATTTCCTTCTTTTGAAAGACAGAGGATTTACCACCAGCTAACTGTGTTGGTGAACGTGCCACTAATGCACAGAAACCTGATTCTGCCCTCTGCCAAGGGCATCCCAGAGGATAAGGAGCCAAATTAATCATAAGAAACAGAACCTTTTTTTAGGTCGTTTTTCAGTGGGCATAAATTTGGCTTTCTGATAAAAAGTGTAAACTCTAAATTACAGGTTTTCACAATTTACATGCATTTAAAAATTCTTAGCTTCACTTTTTAATGTTTCATTTGTTTGTTTCATCACTCTGTTCTCTTTGTTGGTAAGATTACAGTATGTGATGCCTTTATACATATATTAACAATTTGAAGAGGATTTGTATTTGTTTATGTGATATGTATCTGTGGGAGAACTGCAAAGGTGTGTCACCCTAACTTTTTGAACCATCAACATAACCAAGAGCACAAGCTTTATTGTTTTGGTTCATAAAATCCCAACTGAATGGGCATTGTGTGAATGACATGAAGCTCATCATCACTACTATGTACTCAAAAGCTGCTGCTTTAGTTGGTTAGAACTAATGCAGTATCTGAACTCTCCTGGTTACAGCTGTAGCCAGTTTGGGCACCTCTGGTGCTAAAAGAAATGTATGAAACTTTAGCTCAGAAAATAAAAAAATGGATGCTCAGTACTTCTGTTTCATGGCATGCTTGGTCTGGGTCACGTGTACTTTAAATTTTTTAATTATTTTTTAATTATTTTATTATTATTATTATTGTTCACCTTGTGCAGGTGTTATTATTATTGTCCACCAGCTTCCTTGTGCAGGTGTTGAGGAACACACCTAGGGCAAGCTGTGAGCAGAACCTGGGCTCCAATGCCCACCAGGGACTTGACCAAAACTGCTGCTAGTGCAAAGTAACAGAAGCAAGAAGAAGGACAGGCCTAAGTTGAGATGCTGAGCTGGAAAATTAAATTAAAACTGAGTCTTCAGAAGTCAGGGCCATAAAGGGAAAGTCAAAATGAGCATCCCCTGACCCAGCCTTTGTTGCTGTGCAGGGAAGCGGAAGCTGGTCCCTGCCTGGAGACTCCTGAGATGGCTCTGCTTCATGGATTTTTGGAAGCTGTCACTTGCTGTTTGGGGATGAGACAGGGTTTTTTTTTTTTGATGTTTGTGCACTGACTGACAAAATACTGTAATACAAGGGGTAGGTGGACTCCAGGGTTTTGCTGAGCCATGAGGGGTGGAGAATTCAAGCGGCATTTGTGGGTCCTGGGAAGATGCCCAGAAGGGAGAGGGATGACACAGGTTGGTGTTGGAAAATAGGGAAATGTTTGAAACTGATAAAAGCATTTTCAAGGAGTTTCTTGCTGCTCCAGATGGTGTTTGTGGGTTTTGTATTACTTTTTAAAGGTAAGGCTAGGTATACCAAATTTTGCTACATAGCAAATGTTGCAAAAATGTCCTTCAAGTAGATAAATATTATGGATCATGTTAACATGAACTCTCACCTTTTTACACTTTTATTTGCTCCCATTTCTTTCCTTCAAACATGTAAGTGATATCAAGGCCTGTAAACCAAGATGCTGCAATAAACTAGAAAATAGCATAGACCAGGCAGGAGAAATAGGGTGGGAGGGATTTGGCTGCAGATTATCAACTATTAATTATTCATTTTGCAAACAATGAGGGAGTGTAAAAGCAGCCAGGGCAGGTAGGCAGAGGATTAGGTAGTAAGATAGCAGAGATAGAGAAAATAAGAAAAAAAATTTTAGCAAATAAAACTGAATGTTATTCATAACTGTCATAAGGCTGCCAATACATAAAAGAAAATGCCAGTGAAATACTGATAATTTCATTAAGGTGATTGTACCAGTGTTTGACAACAGAGATGGATATGACAGATACAACTTCAGAAGCCAGAGTTTTAAAAAACTTCAATAGAAAAGATGTAATTTGTGAAAAGAGTTGCAAGCTTTTTTCACCTCAAATTTGAGTAAAATCATGTCACAAATCTCAGAGTTGATAGGAGCAAAAAATGCTTAGGATTTTACATTTTTCTCCTTTTTTTTTTTTTTTTTTTTTTTTTTCCTAAAAGGTGAGTTAGGCAAGAGGAATAAGTAGCAAGAAGAAAGGCAGATTTTTAAGTCTTTCTGGTTTTGTCTCCAATGTACCTGAGACTACTTCTTTCTCTCAGTAACCTGTGTACATACTAGTCCTATGTGGCTTCCTATCAGTGAGTATTCATGCAGAAATTATTACACTAAAGTCTCCTCAGAAAAAAGGAATTGGAAAAGCAAGAAACACATGCAGAAACACACCATATCTTGCTTGGAAAAGCAAGAAACACACCATATCATCTGCACAAGTTACTTTTTAATCTGAAACATCTTATCTACATTCTCCAAGCAAGCATATAATTCTTGCAAGTAATTATGCTTTAATCCAAATGCTGTTTAAAAAAAGGGAAAGGTCTCCTTTTCCAAGAGAAAGTGATTGCTAGATTGCTAGTGATTACATGGAAAAACACAGGTTATTGCCCATATGTACAAGAAGTGAGAATCACTTTCAGGAATCTGTTTTCTAATGAACTATTTAACTATTAGGGCTGCTGTTGTATGTGGGGTCCTGGTTTGGCCAGAGCAGGGTGAAGGGCTGCCCAGGAGGCAGGGAAGTTCTGCAACATTTTCTGTTACCCTTACAACCACCCCTGCAACCCTTTCCCACTAAATTCCTGCTTCCCCAGGCAGCAAAGCTTGGGGCATCATGCAGCTGAAACCAATTCTTCAGAGGGGGTCCCTCCCTCCCACCCACCTGCTGTGGATCCCCTCCCCTCCCTGCAAGGAGATAATGGGGAAGGAGTGGGAGAAGAATCCCTTCCATGTTGGCTCTCACTGTCCCAGATGATGAGAAGGTTCTGCTCAACATCTGTACCCCTCCAAGAGATGTGAGGCTTTGGCACAGCAGGGAACAGCACAAAAAATACCTTGGAGACTTCCAGGTGAGCTTGGTGGTTGCTTTTTTTTTTTACTGTTCTAAAAAGCAAGTGAAATTTGAAATGGCAATTTTTAGGATCTGCCAATAGCTCCAGAGTTTAATTCAGTACCACGTAAGTGCTATAACAGCTATGTCAGGCAACTTAGTGACACTCTTGTCTCCAAAAAATTGGTCTGCATTATGACTGTAGGTAATAACATTTTCACCTGATGAGCAGCAAAGCATAAAAAGACATAGTCAAATGTGATGTGATAAGTGAAGATTATTGCAATAGTACTTTAATGAAATGAGACCTCTCAGAGTTGAAGCATATTCCTGAACTTCACTGTGTACTTTCCTGAGAGGACCCTGTTCCGTGAGCTGACTTCTAAGGTGATGATTGGAGATCAAGTTATTTCAGGTGTTTAATGGTCTCTTCATATTTTTACCAACACTAAGGTCTTGCTATATTTTGCTATATTGCAGCTACGTTGTGTGGGGTTTTTTTTTGTTTTGTTTTGTTTTTAAGCCTATTTGATTATCTATGTCGTTTTGGATCAATATGACATCTGTAAGTCATGACCCAAGCTTCTGTGTTAAGCTGCAATACAGCACTGGCAATTGCTGTTTCATCTCAGAGACAGCTGTCCTTCTGTGGCAAGTAACAAGATCCCTCCATAGGTCATTTCTTTTTTTTTTTTTTTCACTGATATATCAATAGACCCTCTGAGATCCATGATATCCATTAAAGTTGTTGTGTGAATATTTATATTTATCATTAAGCCTTGTATCCTTGTATTTATTTCTCTAGCTAGGGAAAGCTTTTGATGATTACTGAATGTTTAGGCAAACAGTTTCTCTGCATAGCACATCTAAACATCTCAAGAATTTTTAAATTTTTGATGGTTTGCTGACCCCACTGGAAATAATTTTATTGTTAAATTCTGCCATTCTAAAAAGGTTATTTCAGAACTTTTCTCCTTAGAGCTGAAACTCTTGAGGTTTGAATACACTTGGAGATATTGATACAAGTAATGGAGCCTTACAGGCTAAAATGATCACAGACAAAAGGAAGAATCCTCACCCATGTGTGTTGTAGGCAGTTGTGTGAGTTGTGGATGAAGCACACATTTCCCTTTACTTGGGAAGAGACTCCTGATGCTAAAGGAAATTGCAGAGTGGTTGTATGTTGATGGTTTTTGTGTTGATTCTCCCTGTATCTTCCTCATACTTGAGTCAAGTCTTGCCCATTGTTAATGGCCCACTGAGATTGTTCTCTCTATTGTAATAATGTGATTTCAGCTTAAATGACCAGTTGTTACTAATGAGACTTTCTGAGAATCAGTTTCCAAATTATGTAGTTGCTGTAAGGTTTTTGTTTTGCATGGAATCTGGGTAGCTTGATAGTATTTCTGAAACAGCTCAACAGTCTGTGATTACTCCAAAGGCTCTGAGTTGTGCCTGAGCCCCATGAATAGCCACGTGTGACCCAAACTAACCCTGCACATTGGTACCAGAGCTGTAGGAAGCACTTAGTTCTGCCAAAGGTTATGAAGACCACACTCCATTTGCCTGGGATTTTCACAGGAGAAGGAAAAATGTGAATCTTTGAGGAACTGTGTTTGCTTCAAGGGAGCAGAGTTGAGATGTTGCTGCTTGCCTCATGGCAAGGTGGCTGCATCCCTGTTATGGGGCTCTCCTGGCACGCAGAGCTGGTGGTGGCACATAGGTCAGTTTTTGCATTTGCCTTTCTTCATGTTATGATGGGACACCTAGAGATGTGCTTGACCCCATTTTAAAATACCATTGAATGACAAATGGCTATGGGGTGAAGTCAGGGAAGTTGGAGCCTTGATCAGGAAAGAAGCAACGTCCTACAAAATACTTCTTTATCCCAGGCAGGGTATATCCCTATACAGCTATTTTCTGGCTTATCCAACTCACTTAATAATACATTTCCCTACAAATACTTGAATACAGAATGTGTAGGCAAGAAGCAACCTTCCTGGGGGGTGAGGTGTGAGGAAGGCTGCTTCCCACCTCTGAGAACCTGCAGCCTCCAATGAATAGAACCAGGTGCTGGGTTTATATTGCTTCCATAGCCCACCTCAAGTATTTTGCCTGTGAGACAGCAAGGATGAGCTTCCACGTTTGCCTTCAGTAAGGGCATGTGACCCTTCACACTTGCAGGATGGAAGCATAGATGGGAAGGTTGAGCCAGTTTCTGTTCAGGCAATTCTGCTTTCCATTATGTGCTTGATCTTGTCCTCTTCTAGCAAATTACACAGCATTTAGCATGTGAAGTAATTTTTTGAAATTAAGTGGTGTATTACCACTCTGAAATGACATCTAATGCATAATAACAATAAAGACTTAGCTACTGAGAAAGGTATAAGGTACTTCCACGTTCAAATCTTTTCAGCAGCATAGCAGTTTTCAGTGTCCCCTTCCTCTCTGCATGTCAATAAATCAATTTCCCACGTTCTTTTAGAGCTCCTTAGTTTTTACACCGGATTCATTTTACCCTTAAAATAAAAAAGTGAAAACAAGAGTGAAGTGCAATGCTTATTTTCACCTCTATTTCCCTGCACGAGTTGGTTACAGGCACATTTCCTACCTCTCCCTGATGGCAGCTCAGGGCTAGCAAAAAAGGGAGGGTGGATAATGTGACATGCATTTTACTTTCAGCGAGCTTGTTAGACCAGCTCTGAATTTTTCATGAAGGCTTCAGTAACCTGTAGCCGAAGCTCGGGGGGTTTCTACCACAAAGAGGTGGATCAGCTTAGCTCTCACTTCCCATCTGGCACAGGGTGACAGGGACAGTCGGGGGCTGAAGGAAACCTGAAGAAGAAAAAAGTTCATGTGGGACATCCATTGTGATGCATGAAAAGCTAAACATGTGCCTCTTGTAGGGACATAGCTTTGAAACACTTACTTATCTCTGGCTTCAGATTATATTTAGTCAGGGTGTTTTACTTCAGTCACCAGCACAGCTGTCCTGTCTGTAAATAATACTACAGATAGACTCCCTCAAACCTTTATTTCACCAAGGCTGCACTTTCAGCATCTCTCAACAGTTTGTGCCACAAATTCTGTGCCTGCAGCCTGGTTAAAGTGAGGTTTAAATTAGAGTCTGTATCACAAAAGAAGTGCTTGTCAGCTTATTGAAATAATTTTTTTCCTAAATAGTACAAATGTAAAGCGAAGCCCAAAGGAAGTGACCTGATTTTTTTTTTTTTACCACTCAATTAATTAAAAACAAATGAGAAAAGGTCTCTTCGAAAATAAACTGGTGCCTAAAATAATCTGAAAAAACCCAACTATGTTCTGTAGTCTTCTACCAGTTGATTCCCAGAAGCAATCTGACCCACAGTGCATGGGAGCTGAGCTGATGCATCCTCTAAACTCTCCACAATGTTATGTACAAGTAATAACCATCTATGAAGTATTTCATACACAATTTAAAAAATATACACAATTTAAAAGCCAGCCAGACAAAGATTTTGGAAGTTGCAGTGTGCCAGCCTAATTTTTGTCATGGAAACTCACTTTCTAAGGCTCGCTATAGTGTCTCTAAATGTTTATGAGAGTTTTAATTTTTTTTTAATTCCATGATCCTAGAGCAATATTCTTCTGCAAGAGATGCCAATATTGGTTAATTAGTTAATTTGCTGGGTAACTGCTGGTGTGAGAGTATGTACTGACCTATTGAATATGTGGTTCAGTTGACCCTTTATCTTACTTGCTGTATGTAGTTTCTATCCTACTCTATGTAAAGCTTTTTTTTTTTTTCTCCAGGGTTTTGTTGGGTTTTTTTGTTGTTTGCTTTTGTTAGTTTTGTTTTGTTTTCAGTATCTCGAGTGCTTCATAGATACCAGTTTAGATCCAAGACTAATCTTTGGGCTAAGGCAGTAGGGTGAGGTGTATGAGGTTTTTTTTAGGGGAAGGTAAAGGCAGGAAGAGAAATGATATTTTGTCTAAAGTCTGGACTGACTTGGGGGGGGGGGGGTCAATACAAGGTGCTTATGGACCCTCAGCAGACATCATCAAATCTTTAGGTCCAGCTGTTGCTACTCAGCTTTTCAGAAGCAGTGTTTTCCAAGAGGGGTAGAAATCTCATTCCACTTGTGAAGAATCTGGCTGTGTTCCTTGCCCACCCATGCTAAGACCATGTGTATGGTCTAGGAAGGATTCTCTTCTGGTGCTTCCTCTAAATTCAAGGACACTCTACCACCCCTTGACTGCTTTCTAGACCTCTTGTGATTTCTGCAACCTTTTCTTTAGGCAACAGCATTTCTTGCTACACAGCCCTGATTTGCCCCCCAAGTGCACTAAATGAAGCAATTATCCCAGGGATAATAGAAAATGGTCCATGCTAACATAACTGAAGGAGCTGTTGCTGTATGTCTATAACAGCAATTTCAGTTCTAGTAACTCCTGAATTTTTGGGCCATGATGCTGCACCCTCAGAAGCCTTTATTGTGATTTCTAGATTTAATCTTTCTAAGTTTTTGGTAATCTCAACCAGAGTTTAAGAGCCTTCAAATTAACCCTTATCTAGGCCACCAAAAGGACTAGATGCACCTGTGGCTTGAGCTAATGGATTACAGCAAAGAGTATTTAGATCTCAAGCTGGAAGGCAACTTGTTACTGGTGGTTAAAGGTCTATTTTCTCAGGATTCAGAAGTCAGTGTGGCTTCCAGGGAAGTGTTGAGGTTTGCATCTCTGAAGCTTTCTGCCAGGACTTCATTTGCCCACCACTCACCCTTGCAGCAGCCCAGCTCCTCCCATGCTTGACCTTCTTCTCCTCTCCCATCACATTGCTGTGCCTGCTGTCTTCATTTCAGTCCTCCCTGCTTTTCCAGAGCCTGCAGTCTGATCAAACTGCCTTTAGGTCCTCTGCCTAGGGCTGCAGCTGCAGGGTTTTTCAGGATTTTTCCTCCTCAGAATTTTTCAGACCCTAGAGCTGTGAGATGCAGTATTCCTTTCAGGAGCTCAGACTCTCTGTCAACAATTTGAGCTTTTGTAAGCAGAGTTTTTTAGTGTCTCATAATTTGGTCAAGTCAGGTGGACTTCTATAGGTGTGGCAAAAGATTGGGTTTTATTAGATTCAGATCATGGAATTTATTTAAACCCTGGCATTTGCCAGTTGTTGTAGCTACTTTGCTTTCATGGTGAAACTGGTTTTCTGGATGGTGGGTTTAATTGATGCTAGTGTGTATTTTTGAGAGAGGAATAGCAAGTATATCCATTACCCTTCTGGCTCTCAGGATGATGTGGTAATGTGCAGAAACATGCATAAACCTTACTTGTTCTGCCACAAAACAGCCTCAGTTGCAGGAGACACTGGGGAGCCTGGCAGCCCCAGACATGCCAGGGAGGTGATGGCTCCGTGGTTTGCTCCAAGCTTAGGGCTGGTGGGATGAGAAGGGCAGAGTTGTCAGGGCAAGGTCCTTCTGCTGCTTTGAATGCAGCAAGATTTCTCCAAGGGAAAGGCTACTGATGCCAGAAAACCACCACAGTTTTGGCACACGTGCAGGGTGAGTGTGCAAGTATGTACTGACATGTGATACTGAGTGTCAGGGGTAAACAGCCCCCTGCCAGATAACAGACTTTATTAAAATTATCAGTTAATCTGGAGGTGCTAAGGCACAGTCTTCCCAGGAAGCCTTTTCTGATAGATAAATGTGTTTGTACTTGGATTGCAAGCTGCTTGTCACCATATAGGCAGCAGGTTTAGGATAGGTGCTTAACACTGAAATCCAAATCTTCTAGTGGCAATTGGCCTTTTACCCTCAAATACCTTTTTACCTGCCTCACGTTGTCTGCCCTTTCATTTCAACCTGCCAAAATGTACCCTTGGACCCACTGTAAGCAGCCATATTACTCTCAGATGGCTGGGTGTTTTTTTTGAAACACTTTCTATCTGTGATAAGGAAACAGTGGTTTGTTTTTTCAGTAAGATACCCATGTCCATATTGGATCATGGGAAGTAACATACAGGCACCACAAAAACCCCACAACACCACAAAACAAAACCAAACCACAGACCCCTGCAATTTTAAAGTCCGACCCAAACCTGAACGCTCAGACTTACAAAGGCAAGGAGTAAAATATTTTTTTGTTCCAAGCTGCATTTGTCAGTTAGATATTAAATAACCAATGTCAGATTTGGCTTTTGTCTCTGGGGGTCAGTGGATGTAACCTGCTCCCCGTAAATTCAGTTTATGGGGCAGGGGTGATCTCTGCACAAGCAGGAGATGACTTTTGAACTCACGCAGCCTCAGACTGCAGGAACATTACACTTTATGAGCATGTTTAGAGGCTGTTAAGAAGCTGAAAAGTCTTCCCCCATAAATCATGCAACTGGCTTGAGAGGCAATTCTGTTTATCTTTAGACAAACAAACCCGCCTTGCAAACACATCCCCTCTATCTATTCCTACTGGAGAAAAATAACAAGCAACATCATAAATGTTATTTTCTTTGCCCCTTTCCTTAGAGAATGCACACAGCTACATTTATTATTGGCAAGGAAATCCATAGCAATCTATACTAATAGTTTTCTTTTCCATGTTGCTGCATAGTCTTAATGAGAAATAACCAATGAAGGGGAAAGAAAATGCTGTATATTGAATTCAGAGAGTTTGCTGCTCAGCAATGCTGATTATAGAGGTTTCTCCCTCCCTACGAGTCAGGAGCTTGTGTCTCCCTGTGGGCTGAGAAGTCTGGGTGCTCAGAGGATGCCCTGGGCTAAACTGCTGCCCCCGGCCCTTTCCCACACAGTGGCCCAGGTTCTTACAACTCTTACAAAAATCAAAGGATGGGGGTGGTTTCATTGTCTGGAAGAGAAGACAGCTCGGGTCAGTAAAGCCAGTGATCTTTTCTCCCTGCCATTAGGCAGGAGCAGCTCACCTGGCTTGGCTGCTTTGTTTTTCCACCTGTATTTCATCTTCTATACAAGATCCTCAGAACCTGGGGAACATTATATCAGGCTAGAGGAAGACAGGAAAAACAGACACTCAGCTCCATAGTCTCCTTCCACATGCAGATAGAAAGGGGGGACTGAAGCCACTGCATTTATTTTGCATTATCGGGGGGTGGCGGAGGGTTGCAGTATGTTCATTGGCATTTCTTCCTATGTAAGGATGACTGCTGAGGGAAAAGAGAATAGGAATCATAAGTCTGATTCGGACTCTGACTTTAGCACATCCTCCCCTAGCAAGTACCTGAGTCTGTGCTCGAGTTTGAATGCATTCAAACCCCAGTGTGTGCTCTGCACCAGCTCCGAGCATCTTTTATTTTGCACCTCTAACATTTTTTCCCTGGTTGTTTACAGATAGCCATGTTCATACTTACAGATATTTTGGTCTATTTCTCTTAAAGCAAGCAGAATATTCTTTTTTGCATTTTTTAATTTGAAAACAAAACAAAGTGCCAGATAAAAAACTCCAGTTCTCACTCCCTACTCCGAACTAGCAGTTGAGTACAGAGTAATTGAGATCAGATGGGACTACTACTACCAAAGCTGGCTGAATGGATAGCCTTACACAACCATAGTTATTCTTTCTCTACACAGTTGTTAGCAGTTAGATACATATTTAATGGAGTTTCTTTATATCCTATAAATGCTGGCACTAGGATACTTTCCCCAGGGCATTCTCTGAATAAAAGAGAGGAGAAAATGATGAACACACTTAGCACGTGCACCCACAACTTCATGATAAAAGCCAACAGTTCCCCATACAACACCTGTTGTTGTAGCAGGGTTAATTACTTTTCATTGTAATCAACTGACTGAAATATTTATCACGGTTCCTGTAATTTCCCAAATCTGAAAGTAACACCCATAAAAACAACACTTTGACTCTAATATTTCAGGCATGGCATTCTCTGGTTTCAAGTTTTTTTGTTGTTTTGGATTCCTTGTTGGGTACAGTTCATCAGAACTATAGTTTCACCAGAAACTTCCATTAATTAAAACTTCTTTTTAGTTATAGTGCATCTGATGTTACGTGGAAACACTGCTCCTTACAGTAGTATTTCTAGAGCATTGTGATTACCAAATGTAGAACATATAGTGCTTTCTTAATTCCATTTTAAATTCCCCCTCTATTGCCGTTTCCTAATTACAGGGTCTATAAATCATACAGATCTATGATGTGTCCCTTGTAAATAATGTAGACTCTATGTTCTTTGGGGGATGAAATATGAATATGTTTTGTTTGGGGTTTCTTTTGGTCTTTTTTTTTTTTTTTTTCTTTCTTTAGAGAAGAGGTTTGCAGAAAGGAAAGAGTGTGAATGGAAGAGCCCTGGGGTAGGTGTGTGGAAATCTGTCCTGCAAGCCACCTGGCTCTACCTTAGTCTGCTTCTGTTGTAGGTGATGGAACATGTTTTTTGTTGCCTTGCACACAAGCAGGGAAGGATCTGGTAATGTCAAAGAGCACCAGGTAGTTTTCAACTTTTAGCATTTTATACAGTAAAAACTGCACTAATATAGCAAGGATTGTCTCCAAATCCTGTTTCTTAGCAGAAGTAGGAGAAAAGCAAATTGGCAAGTCGTGTTCTCTTTTCTAAACCTTTCCCTTCCTATAGCTTTGAACTCCAGTTAGAATTAAGACAGTATAAACAAGAAGGAAAAAACAGAGAAGGGAAAGCTACACTGTGGACCCTTGGGAAATAATCCACTTTCTAATCCCAGTGTACCCAAAGGAAACCCTCAGTGCTCCAAAGGAAGCTGTGGGGTTAAATGGTCTTGGCATATGTAAAAGATTCTGGTGTAAGTGTCTGACAGGGTGCTTGATAAATGTGGTGTTCCTGCATCGTTCAGCATCCTACACAACAAAATGCAATCAGACAATTATTTGAAAGCTATAATGATTGGTTCAAACAAGCATATCTTTTCTAATTTACCCTGATGAATGATTTTTTTTTCCCCCCTCCCTCTCTATCACAGTAATTTTTGGTGTCCTTATTTGATAAAATGTAGAAGAGGCAGAGTTCTTTGGAAGACATACTCCCTGGGAGTGCTCTATTAATTATATCATTTTCAACTAAAATGAACAGGTTTTCAAGACCTGGCTGGAAAAAGCCCCAGATCACCAGACCAGATCTCCTAGCCAACCCTGATAAGAGCAGGGGGTTGGATTAGACACCTCTGCTTTGCATTCCAAACCAAATTACCCTGTGACCTGAAGACAAGATACCTGCTTGTAACCACACACTGAAACTGTTGAGTGGCAAATAGATATTAACTGATGGTTCTAGCTCCTTACTCCTACTTCTGTGATAGAGAAGGTCTGAGGTCTCCTAGAAAGTGACTCCTTCAAGCTGGTGGAAGTTGTAGTAGTCCCAGGATAACTAATTTTTGTCACTATTTTGCTTTTCAAACTAGCAATTTTTTAAAATCTGAATTTTACTATTTGTTTCACCTTTTCATTTTTCTAAGCTGGTAGTCACTAGAAGTAATGTGCTGAGAAACTCCCAGTTTAAATCTCAGCTCCTTTAGGATGGGGAAAAAAAGAAAAAGGAAAGGAAAGGAAAGGAAAGGAAAGGAAAGGAAAGGAAAGGAAAGGAAAGGAAAGGAAAGGAAAGGAAAGGAAAGGAAAGGAAAGGAAAGGAAAGGAAAGGAAAGGAAAGGAGAGGGAAGGAGAGGAGAGGAGAGGGGAGGAGAGGAGAGGAGAGGAGAGGGAAGAGAGAGGAAAGGAGAGGAAAGGGAAAGGAAAGGGAAAGGAAAGGAAAGGAAAGGAAAGGAGCAGGTTACCCAAACCTTCAGATACTTTCTTGCTTTTTCTGCTTTCCAGGTGTAACCTGAGTTGCTAACTCTTCAGCTCGTTTCCTTTGGGAAACTCACAGTCTGTATGACTATAAATTGTATTTTTTCAAGTATAGTTCTCAGGTTATAGGAGAGAATGGTTAGTTAGTTGTTCAAGCCTCCTAACTCTGGGCAATTTAAAAAGAGAGTCATTGCAGACAAGCTGTCCATCAACAAGATTGTTATTCGTAGGTCTAATGTCATATCCATGTATAACAAGGTTTTGATTGACAGGAAAGTTTGTTTTCCAAGGAGCAAAGGTCAACGTTTTGTTGACAGCTTAACAAAGGAAATATTGCATCATCAGTATATTTTATAGACAGATACATACATCTACATAAATGTAACATACGATGATCAAACTCTGGCACAAGATGAAACTCTGATCCAGAATTAAGTTTTTGGGATACTCGGAAATAAAAAGTTATCTTTGCTTCATCCATCTTCCTGAGGGACAGACTTAAAGTGTCTGTGGGTATGGCTTGTGCAATGAATTTGATCCACGTCACACAGAAGTGCTTTCTCTGCAGGACACTGTGCTTGAGTGGATAAGACATTAATTGACTTTGTCACTGACTTCCTTGGGGGACTTTGAACAAATGACTGCACCTGTGCATCACTTTCCTCTCTATTTGAAGGGGAGAAAGCATTTTGTCTGCCTAGAGAGTTAAGGATGAAAAGCTCCAAAGTATTTTTAGCTATTAAAAAATAGTTTTAAAAGAAGGAATATACATAAAAGGTATTAAAAAAATTGAAAAGCCAGATAACCAGAATATCAGGCTTTCTGGAAGATCTCTGTAGATCCCTCTCTGGTGGGATTTTTCCTTCTTTCACCTCTTTTTTGAACCTCTCTGTTGTATTTTGTCAGGTGAGATGATTTCCTCTCACCCAAGAGTATTCCTAAAGAATTGGTGGGTTTGAAAATTATTTTTTCATTTAACAAACATTAGACTATAGCAGAGACCAAGACACTTATTTATTGCTATAAATGAACTGAAATTTGAGCTACTTTTTTTCTGCATTTTCTTGTGCCATGGTATTCAAGAAAGACTCCCTTTTCCCAGACTCTGGTCTGAAGAAGTTATTTTTTTCCTGCTCTCTTTTTGCACTGCAGCTTCTCAGTTTTCATCTTCACAGCTACCCCTGCTCTCAACTCAAAGAGCCTGAACCAAATAAATGGCCTAAACAAAAATTCAAAGGGGAAAGTTTTCCAAGTGTCCTTCTTGCGTGAAACCTAAGTGTTTAGTTAATATTTGAACCAAATTCAGGCCCTGCCAGAGCAAGTGGGTCCCTGGAAGATGTAGCTGAGAGCTCTCCCTGCTGCCCCAGCCCCTTTGTTCACACAGGAGATTATCACAAAAGGCATCAGCTCTGCAGCAGGTTTCTTTTCCTCACCACCACTTCAACCCTTCAACCACTAATATCTGGATGCTTTTCCTGGTGTTCAGGGTTTCTTTACACTCTGAGTGACAATTCCTGTCTTCTCCCACATCTGGAAAACTCTGGACCCTAGGTTACCCAAAGTTTCCTCATTTTCAGAGGATCTCATACCATAAAAAAGCAGGATAAGGCATGAATACAAACCAGACAGATAGATAATGCAATGAAGTAGCTTCCAAGGAGTATTACTCATCAAGTAATTAATAATTTAAGTAATGAATTAATTTTTATTTTTAAAATCCGTATTTTTAAAAAATCCTTTTTACTAATCTTTGTTTTATTTGACCTAAAATAAGGAAATGAATCACTTAATCAAATTTAAATAAAAACTGACAGCAGGAATGAAAATTTTTGCACTAATTCAGCTTTGTAAGCTATTAATTTTTTGCTAATGTTTCTTTATTTCTTACTGTACTTGCAAGTGCTAGTGCCTCTGTTCTGTACAAGCAGAAAAAAGCAGAAGAATAAAGGAGAAAGCTGTGCTAGTGCTGGGTAGAAGCTACATTATTTTACTTTTCCTGACAAGAAATGTCACTATTTTGTTGGGTTTTTTCAATATGGATTTCATATTTTCAGTAACACCTTCTGCAGTGATTTTTTTGACATCTTAGCAAAATTAAAATATACATCGACAGTTTTTTTTCCTCAAGCTTCACCAAACTGATCGGAGTATTTCAGTTCGGGTTCCTGTTTCACATTTCAGTGGTGGTGTAAAGTCTTGTCCTAAACATGCTGACCTTCCAACGCTGCTTGGTGAGAGAAAAAAGATGCTCTGGACTTTGGGGAGAGTGACTCCATCCATGCAGAAATGCATTTGAGAAAGGCAAAGCCCCCTAAAACCTACCCCCTCTTTAAGAATCAGTTTACATCCAGAGAAGCTTAGCAAGAGCTCCTCCTGGTAGGCTTTAGTCAACTTGGCTTCCTTCAGCACTTTGAATTACCTCTACCTACAGCATCTGCCAAGTAGGAGTTGGCAAGGACAAATTATACAGTGCAGGGTTTGTTCTGGTTTTAATAAGATTACTACCACTTGCATCTCTAAATGGCAACTTATCATTTTTAAAACCATGTGAATAAGGCTGTCACCTTAGCTAAATATAGTTTTTTTATGGGTGAACAAGGGATGAACGATGGCAATAAGTCTCTTTTCCTCCTGGTTCATCCAAACTTCTCCCCCAGATGACTGTGCTTACCTGCTATTATTCAATGTTCTCTCCTGCCTGCTGTGAGAGAAGATGTGGCTTTGTAAAGCAGCACTGGCTGAGGGAGATTTCACCCTTTGCATGCTGCAGTTCAGGGTGCTGTTGAAGACACAGAAGGATTTTAGGAGCCAGATCTTTCCCACAGCTTCCTCCTGGGCAGGGCTGTCCCAGGCACCCCCATTTGCCCTGGGCCATTTGCAGGGAGGCTCTGCCTGAAGGCTGGGGTTTGCTCATTAGGGTAAGAGGCCAGGATCAGGTTGCTTTTCCAGCAGTAGTCTCAATTTTAGGCAGGTTTGGCTGATTAATGTGTATGGCTGTGGCTCTTGCTAGGAAAGCAGGGATCCAGCAGCTTTCCTGTGCGACAGTGGCCAGTGGAGGAATTGCCTTGAAGCTTCTTTCAGGTGCCTTAGAGCAGGGGGAAGCACAAATCCTTATTTCTATAGGGGTTTTTTTGTTTTTTTTTTTTCCAATCCTGGCTCTTGGGGTCAGTTATCTGACCCCAAAGGTCAGCATTCAGTGAACCCCAAGCTGCAGATGCAGGATGGGGGGAGCAGGCGAGCAGGTGATGTTAGGTGCAGGCAGCATCAACCATTTTTTTTGGCAACAGTCTTTTTAAAGGCAACACAACTTTGCTGCCTTTAAAGGTGGTTTGGTTTTTGTTCTTTTTTTGTATGTTTTTTTGGTTTGATTTTTTTTGTTTGTTTGTTTGTTTTGGGTTTTGGTTTGGTTTTTCTCAGTTATTGTATTGGTTTGAGGGTTTTTTTGGTTGTTTTTTTTTTTTGTTTCTTTGTTTGGGGAGTTTTATGTGGTTTCGTTAGGTTTTGTTGGGTTTATTAGATCTTGTAGAGTATTTATTTCACTCTGCTTTACTCCAGTGTGGTTCCACCAAGCCCTTCCTATGCATGCTGATATACCACTACAAATGTGCTTTATTCCTCTTCCAGTACAACAGCAGAAAAAGATGGGGGAGCACCCAGCCAGTCCCGTTGTTAGGATACCCAGCTGCACCAGGGCAAGGGCTGCCCCACATCTGTCATGTGCCAGGGGGATGCACTGCCAGAAACCAGGGTTTATTTCTCTGCCAAGATGAGCAGGAGCAGGGCCAGCGTGCTGTGAGCCCAAGCTATTCTCTGAGCTCACACAGGCAGAGAATGCTGACAGGCAGCTCTAATCCACTCTGCTGGTACCCATAGATGGCAGAGCTTTAAGTGTAGGAGGGAAAATAAAATTAAAAATAGATAAATAAAAATTGAAGTTGGACCACAAGCAGCAGGGTTGGTTCCTGAGAAAACCATGTGGAAAGGCTCCAGCATGTGGCTGATAGTCCAGTGGTAGCAAATATTGCCCATATTTATATGTCACCTCCCCTTTGCAGAAAGAGGCAATATGCACTGAAATGGCACATATTGCAGATACGATGTAGGAAGAGACAGCGTCCACACCAGGGGTGTAATATAAACATTCTTGTTGTAGGTTTTCTTTACTTTTACCATATAGGATCAAGCATCAGCCTCACGTCTGTATTTCTAAAAGCATTTGTGTGGGATTCACTTTTAGGAACTTGCAGTTTGCATCCACAGATTAAATTTATAAGGCAATATCACATTAACATTACACTGATGTCATTAGGGGTGTTTGGTGACAAGTTAGGGGATGCAACAGAAAGAATATAAAGGTCAAATGCAAGTGTCTGGCTAAGTGGTTGCCCCTTACTACATGTTTGCACTATCACAGGCACCATGGGCCTGACCCAGCTGACTTCAGCTATTAAATCATAATGTTAATAATTTTTACTGTAACCTGTGGTTATAATGTTAATAATTGTGAATGTAACCTGTGATGCCCACTGCCTGCTGGCACAAGCTTTCAAGGAGCAAAAGGGAAGGCTTCCTAGCAAACATGCTTGCACTCAAGTTCAAATTTACCATTTTTATCTTCAAAGCCCAACCCAAAGTAGGGAAGGGACTGCCTCATGCCTGGGAGATCATGACCTCCCATGACAGCTACATGCTTCCAAAACAATGGATCTGTCAGCCACAACAGAGAGACTTGGAAGTGTGGGAGACAAAGATCTCTAGGCAACTTGGCCCACGATTATGGAATGCCTGGAGGAGATCAAAACCACCACAAAACTCACCACCTTCAAATCAAATTTAAAGACCATGGCTTTTTATTTGTGCTTCCCCCCAGTACCCCATCCCCTTGGAGGAGAGAAGAAAGTCAGTGTTAAAACACGTGCTTGTAGGGGTGTGGAGGCAGGAGGTAAGATGGAAATGTGGCTCTCTTTAGCTGTTTACTTGCAGAGGAGGTGCTTGGGACTCACAAGGAAGGGTCTGGTATAATTTAGCCACCTGAGCACAGCTGGAAATATCTGTGGAACTTATTACAGTGACATTCATAGAGATGTCTGCCCAACAATTTTCTTTAAGGAGTGCTGTATCCAGATACGGATGAAACTACCTTAGAAGATGGACGCAAAGTGTAAGCTGAGCATCAAAAATTAAGGCAGTTCTGAAAGAAATGCTTGGGAAGTGGTGAGGATCAAGAGAATACCTCCACTCAGTTTCAAGTCTCTGCTTCTGAGGTTGTATATGATTAAATAAAAACAAGCATGGGCCTTCCATCTACATTTCTGAATGCTTCCCAGGAGGTCCACTCTCATGGACACTTGACATTTCTCCTACATAAATTAAATTGATGTGATGTCTATGTAATTTAGGATTAGAGAATCAGAGGCACCTCCCAGGGCCTCTCAAGAAAACTGCTGGCATTTTGTTGCTATTAGCAAGTGTTTATAATATGAAATATATCCTTTAGTAGGTTGAACAACACTGCCTATATGAGGAATAACATTGTATTCACAGATGTTCCAGGAAAGGAACTGACATTTTTCTTGTAGTTAGAAAATCAGTAGGGAAACATGATGTTCTTTAACTAGTGAGTATCTTATCAGTACTTTGTAGTCTTCAATTCCCCATACAGTCTTTTAATCCTTAAAATACACATCCCACTTCAGTATGTTTTGAGTGGCTTACCTGTCATAAGCCCCCTTTATTTGATTTGTTCTGCCATTTCTTAGAAATTTTTGTTTGTATGAATATTTTAAAAATTAATTCTGAAATTACATAATGACAGCTATCAGAATTATTTCCCATTGTAACATCTTTCTTTTTCCACTTTTTGACTAAACATTGCATTCATTTAACAGTATGCAAGGGTTCAGAGACAGTTTGTTTACACTTATTTACACTTGAAGCTCCCATTAGTCACATATAGAACATCTGAGAGTAAAGCCAATACTTCACAGTTTATCCCAAAGATTGATAGCTACCACGAGCCTCTGGCTGCCATATTCTTGAAGCCATATCCCATGGCTGCCAAGAGAAGGAAGTCCTGTGATCCTGATCCTTCTCTTAAGAGTATATCTGGTTCTTTCTTCTTAGTCCAAATCCTTTCTATAACCTTTTCCCCCTAAACTTGTCAGATTTCTGCAAGTGACTGGGGGATGCACTTGGAGGCTGAGAATCAAGAGAGCATTTTGGAAGGGTGTAAATGCAACCGTGGTCACCTTTTTGAGCAAAAGGCATTAACTAATGGCTGATGGGTGCCCTACACATAAGAGGAGGAGGATGTTGCAGGAGTGGTGCAGATCAGTAGTGGGAGATAGGGAGAAAATGAAACTACATTGCCTACAGATTGTTATGATTCCAGGGGTCCTTTCCTGGAGCCCCCACATCCACCTCCCAACTCTGCTCCAAGAGCCATGCTCTGGCCCATTTTCCAGAGCTGCTGAGATGCCTTGCTCCATCCACCTTGGTCTGTAATATCAGCTACTTGCTTCTCTAATTAAAAATCAGTATCTTATTTCAATGCAACTATTTGTTTGCTCAGAGGAAATAAAAATTGTTCAAGGTCAACTGCTCAAGACAGGAGAGTATGAAGGTTTTATCCTGATGAACTAGTATAGATCCATGGATGGATCAAAGGAACAGTTTAATTTACCTACAGCTTTACACATTCTTGTTTGGTCTTATTACAAACACCAAGTAAGCAGTAAAATTTTTCTGTTTAAATTCTTTCCCAGGATGATTCCTTTTATATAACATGCTAAACAATTTCTTCTAGTGCAAACTGCAGTAATACCACTGTACACAATTTCATTTCAGAGGGCTCAGTGGCAAATTCTCTGATATGAGAAGATAAAAACCCCATCTGTTGATAAGAAGTAGCACTGCCAGCCATCCAAAATTAGAAGAGCTAAGCATTAAGGAGCCACATTGCAATAAATAAGTAGCATACAATAAGTGTCTTCTTTTATATTAACAAAGATTTCTCTTTTTTTGATAAATCTGGCTTTAACTTGGCTTATTTGTTAAGATGTTTTTAAATTTCATCTACATTATCCCAGAGAAGTGAAACAATTTTCACCTTCCAAAGAGTAACAACAAAGTAAGGGTTCTTGATTATTTTCTCGGTGCTATTGTTTTAAAGGTAGGGCCTGAGGACCAGAACTGGGAAGATATATTTTCCTGATATTCTGGTATTTTTTTAGTACTATTTCCTAAGGAGGAATGGCTCTTACTAGGAATTTTCTCCCCAGTAACTTACTTATGTACCAGTTAGAAACACAAGCAGGGAGACAAAGCAGTGCCATAGACTTTTTATTTTCTGTTGCATCTTGATGTGCAATACAATGCTGATCTTGGTGTTTTGGTTTGAGTTTTTCTTCTTATTGCATTTTTTTACAAGTGCCATATGAGCAAACCGTGCCATATGAGCCATGCTGAGGCTGAGCAGGGAAAGTAAGTGCATCACCTTTTAAAACTTGATAACACTTGGATAAAACAAGCAGAATATTTCTTGAGAGCAGCTTGTCATTGCCAAATGAGACACATTTTATATTCATAATACTCTTTCAAACTAATTTGTTTGTGCATTTCTGCTCTTACCCTTTGTCTGGAAAAATAACTTCTTTTGGAGACAGCGTACATATTTATGTCAGTATGTCTGCTGCAACTCACTGCTGATGGAGTCTTTAAAAGATATTTCTGTGCTTTTATAAACCCATTTTTGACATGGGAAATTCATGAGGAGCATAACACAATTTTTGTTGGATTTATAAAAACTTGATGAAATGCACAGATACTTTTCTGCAGGGGGATCCATGGAGTTTTCTAGCTTCCTGATGTTTTTTGTCATAGGCTGCAGCTAATTTCCTATCTTTCTCAAAAATAAGAATGATTAGATATTAATAAAGCTGGGATGTTGGGTTTTTTAATAATTCCTGTGAGTAGGAAATAATAGTGAATGTCAGTCAGACAGGTAACCTGTTTAGTTTTCAGCAGCCACCATACTATATTTATTTACATCTCTCTCACCAGAAGTCTGCAATGTTCTTTGCTGAACTACAGTCAGATCTCAGTCTTTACCCATGTAGAATGTGCTCAATTGCAAAACTCAGTTGGCAGTCAGTTTTATCTGATAGACATCCTTGATTAGAGATTTATCTGAATGCAGACATCAAGCCCACAAAAGGTTTGCCTAGAGAAAGGCAGAGATTTTCCCAACCTGTCCCACGATCTTTGTGTTCCCATGGGTGATTCTGGATGGAGTCAGTCCACCAGCTGGGCTGTAAATGCTCTTTACAAGACTGATGGCATTTCTTGGTATGGAGGTGGCAGAATCAGCTCTCTCTATCTACATCACCAGCAATCCTTCCCTGCTAACCCTCTCTGTGGGGCTAATCCAGCTCCAGGTGGAGGTGGTGGCCGGGTACTGGAGCTGCTGGACCACTGGCAGATGCTTTTTTGCTTGGTTGCCTGCTTTTGCCACGTGGTGTTTTCTTTTCCCAGAGGAAAATAAATTCCTCTCGGTTCCAAAATGCCTACTTTGTAGGATGACAGGCCTCTTTGCTTTTTATCCCTGAAGAGACCCAGAGTGAGGGAATTGTTTGGATGCACAAAGCATTTCTTTTACAGAAGAGAAATGCTTTTGCTTGTAGGCTGTGATGCACCTCAGCTTTCTGCAGTATTGGTTTCCACTCCTTTTGTTTTTCACTGTCAGCAAGTGTTACTGTGTATACTACACTGCATTTTCCTGTCTGTGACTAAGGATTTCTGTGTTGGCTGAGGATGGAAATAATAGCAAAAAAGGTCTTGGTGGCCGTCGGCCTTGTTCTTTTCAAAAAGCCCACTCCCATGGCAACAAGGTCTATTAGAAGGTAGCAGCCTTGTCACCACAACTTTAAGTCCTAATAATTCAACCAAAAAGATAAAACGAAATGTGGCAACTTTATCTTGCTCCATCTTTTACATAAAGTCATTTCTCAGAAACTTGATCAGTGGCAGAGACAACAGCATTTAAAGGGGAGAGGCTTTGAGAGGAGAAAAATCCATTCACATCCGAGTTTTGAAAGATGAGTGAAAGATGGAAGAAAACATGATATTACAGAAATCTTTTTACTTCTCCTGCACAGCAAACAATTGACCCAAAGTTTAAGATTTTTAGATTTTTACGATTAACAGGACAGCTGGAGGTTTGAAATTTGCTTCCTATCCAAAATAACATTTGCTTTATGAAATAAATATTGATTGAAAACACTTTTGCCAAAAAAACAAAGCAGCAAAACGCAAATAAAAATAAATTTTAAAAAGCTGACATACTCTTGATCAAGGCAGTTATAATTTGTTCAATGGCCATTTTAAGAAAAGGTATTTATTTAAAAGGTATGTTATTTCTCAAACGTTGGTGATGTTTCACTTTTCTGTTAACTGTTCTAGCTTCAGTTTAATTGTATGAATGTAAAGAACAGAGTGTGTTGGCTTTAGATGTTGAAGAATCATTAATCTGTGTAACTATACATGGCTTTTGCCTATATATTTTTATGTCGGTAAACTAAGGCCACCTACTGACTCTGTTGCAGTGACAAATCAGGATACTGGAGTAGTATGAGATGGTTTCAGCTGAGCAGAAGTGGTAAAATAGGGGTGCTGCATCAATGCAAGACAAACTGGAAATTAATTTTTGGTCCACCATCAATGGACCAGCCACCAATGAGGCTGCTGGGAGTAATACATGGGGGGTTGAACCCCGAGGTGTTTTGAGAATGAGGGTGGGAGTTGTTTGCCCTAAGGAAGGTAGGTGAGAAGCTGCTGCCATTGCAAGCAGAGACTCATCTATGTGAGGTGTGCAGATCCATCACTTCAACAGTGCTGCCTGTATCCAACTTAAATTGCTATAATTGGAAGACCTCAGGCCTGACAGGTTGCACAATGTTCTGCAGTCACCTTCTAAAGTACAAAACAGGTTTTTTGTGGAGTGAGCCCCTGAGAAACCAGACAAAATAAGCCAGAGAAGAAAGAAATGGCAACCCCAGGAGCAAAAGTGTTTCACGGGGGCTCTGCCCTTTCCTCCTGAAGGGAAGTTTTGATCAGGCACTCCTCCTCCTCCTCCTCACACTCTCTAGTCCATATGTCCTCTTTTCTGGTGTTTGGCTGCTAAGCACCTGAGCCATAATCCCACAGAAAGGCTGTGCCTTATCTGTCAGAATGGCTGAGACACACAAAGTGAGCTGAGATCTACTTGATGATGGCTTAAAAAAGGAGAGAAATTGCAACCAGTTCGGTAAATGAATCCTAACATGTGAGTGCCCGGTATGGAAAAGGATGTAGCAGGTAATAAAAAAAAAATCAAGAAGCCAAATAGTTTCCTTTTCACTCTGGAACTCTCCTTTTTGGTACTGGGCACATCCTCACTTGAGGCCAAGTTACTCTGAGACTGGATCTCCTTTCAGAGATAAAGGCAGAGTAATTTGTTTTCTTTTGATGGGAACATGGATTAAAACATTCTCTGATCTTTTTTTTGTTGTTTTGTTGGTATGATCAGAAAAAGGACTAAAAGACCTTTAGCCAATAATAAATAAAGCCAGAGCCAGCTTCTGATGTTCAGCGCCTCTTTCCTTATGAAGGTATTATTATCACCAATATATTTTGTGATCTAACACGCACCAGTTTCAGTGCCCTCACTAAATGTGATCAGACTTCAGCTCCTTTCATAAATGAACAGGCAGCTTCAACCTTGGTTATTTTAGTGATGTTGATATTCTCATGGATTAAGTTTTATTTTCACCAGTTCTCATCAGTTCTGGAAATTAATTACCATATTAAATTTCCACAAACCTGTGAAAATGTTATTTTTGATAAATTTATGTCTAGTACCTGATTTGATGTCCACATCAGTTTGTTCCTGTGACTCAAGTGAAAACCTTGTAGCAGCCTCTGTGAGAAAAATCAGATTAAGCTTTGCACTTGGGGCAATGGATTTCTTTGTCCCTAAGCAATGTTGATGTTAGCCTGATTTTAGACATTGTGTTCCTGAGTCGAGATGATGTGTGTGCATGCAGAGAAATCTGAAAATCTCTCATACTTTTCAATATGTGGCATTAGGATTTTTCTTTTACTTTCCTTCTGGTTTGTTTTGTTCCTGTCTCTGAGCAATGAATTGCTACTTTATTTCGAATATTTTATACAAAATATTTAAAAATGTCTTCCCTGTTGTAATTAGAAACAATAAAGCACCCCCACCCCACCTCCCCCCCCCCCCCCCCAAAAAAAAAAAAAAAAGTAGAAAGAGAAATAAAGGGCATGCAACTCCTGTTTGCAATGGATATTTTTTGAACTGGGTTGGTAAAAAATGAGCAAACACACACTCAGGCTCCAGCTCAAAAATATCACCTACTTTAAGTATCTGTGTCCTCAGCAGTGAACAGAAAACTAAACTAGTCAGTTTAGTAGCAAAAGTAGTTTAGAAAAATATTTGAAGTAATGAAATTTAATTTTTCATTAAAGGTATAGGGGTATTTCAGAGACGGGGGGGGAAAGATGGAAAGACAAACTCCTTGTAGTTTCCAAGTAATTGCCAGCATCAAAAAGTGCTTCATGACAGGACTACTGCTTCCCAGGCTTTTTTGGTTTTTCCCAGAGTGTTTACAATGCTTGTGTACTGAGCACGTTACACATAGGAGCAGGGTAGTGGGAGAGTTACGTAGTGTGTGAAGTGGGAAACAAGACTAGAAGATGCAAAGCTTTTGTTGTTTTCTGGCTTGTCTACTAAAATAAGATGTAAGAGTCAGCTGTGATGGCCTACCCATAATTTTGGAAGCGCTGATTAGGGACGTAACAAATAAAAAAGATTGTCAAATACTGTAAACTGGGGTATACAGTATGGTAGGGCTGGCACCTGGTGGAATAATACTGGTGGAGAAGATGATTTGGGCCACCTGCCTGACCTGCTGGCTGTCCCACAGACCCAGGGGTTGTGCTGCTGTGTGTGCAGACCTCGAGTGTCCAGTGTCCCTCAGCATGATCTGACCAGCTTGGGTGGCAGCACCCTCTGGGTATCACATAAGATATGCATGCATATGTGTTTGCTTGGAAATTCTCAGACCGAAACCAAGAAACTCTCAGGACAGTAAAGAAAACTGAGCTCTTCTTTGGAGTACTGAATGCTGTTTCTGGCTAGGGCACTTTTGTAAAATGGCATAGAAAACTGCATGTGAATTTTTCAGTATATGCCAACTTGCTGTGCTTTTTATAACCTGGTAAGGAACTACAAAAAGGATACAAAAATTATTTTCTGCCATGCATCGGTGTACAATTTGTGGTATAGGATTTTAGCACAGAGCATCAAGCCACTTGAGCAGCACGTGACTCCTCTGCCACCTCATTGCATTTCATTTTCCATCAAGTTCTCCAGTATTTCCTTGTACATTACTCCTTCGTAGGATTTGTTGTTGTTTTTCTAAACCCAACAGGAGATCACATAAATACAAACGCCCATGCAGAAGGTATGACTTGAGTTACGGTCACACCCCAGAGACTTATACCACTTGCTGGTTTTACATGTCCCTCATGTATGAGGATTTTCACATTATGCTGCTCAAACAGAGCAAACAGGAGGCAGGAACAATGTCCCTCTATACACCACTGGACCCACATTGTTCTGCCTGTAGCTCGCTGATGAACGTGAGATGGCAAAGTCATCGTCATTAGGAGGAATTTAATAGCGAATCAAAGTTCGAGGGGAGAATAGGCTGATCTCAATTTTAGCCTCCCTTGGGTCCTGCTGAAAGATTAGAGGGAGAGAGCAGGGCCTTGCTAAGTTGAATGTATCAGATTGTTTTTCAGGAATAGTTTTGCCTGTTGTAAACCCCTGAGAACCACCCAGTTTAACTCTTTGGAAAAGCAGATCCCACAAAGGCCAGGGAAGAGGGGGAAAGGACCTGTAAAGGAGGGAAAGGTGATGCTTGATTTTATTTCTCTGCTATACCCTTTGCAGACAGAATAATTTCACAGCTCAGAAATTCTAGATTGTGTTAATTATGCTAGGATTTTCCTTAAGAAACAGAACCATTAAGCCTTATTGCACATCTGTGACCCAAAGGAGGCAGACTCCACAGGAACTATAAACTTTTTATATAAAAAGTAGTATAACACAGGAAGTATAAACTTCTTTCCAGCGTACTTCTGCTATCCCAAATCCTTTACTGTTGGAAGATCTTTTCCCAAATCCTTCTGAAATTCTTTGCATAGTGTCTCAAAATGCCACACATGGGGTGCATGACCGCTGTCACCACGGGGCAGCGAAGGAGTTAACGCAGAGTGTGAAGAAGGGGAGTGACCCTAGAAAAACTCACCTACCAGCACCTGTGCTTCAGGATCAGACAAGGCTAACAATAAGAAAGCAAAATGAGTTAGGTGATCTTCCTCCTGTGGTCCCTGCAGTGTCATTGAGCACTGGCTTCTCGCCTCTTATTTCCAGCTTCCTTTCAGTCAAGGCACTCGGTGAAAAGACAGATGATGGCAGCTCAGTGTGTCAGAGCCTGGTGATCAGCTAGGTTGTCCCAGCAGCATTATTCTTTTGTTAATGCATTGGGATGTGTTATGTAGCAGCGATAAAATCATTACAAAGAAAGCTAAACATCAGCCAGAGAGATCTCCACATAGATAAAGGGGTAAAAAAACCCAACAAAATAGGCAAAACTTGCTTTGGGGCCCCTTTTCCTCTGTGTGCGAGGGGTTGTCTCCAATAGCACCCTGCACTTTTACCCTGTTCCTTGCAGTAATCTGGGCAGATTCTTGTAATCCAATGAACCTCCCACTGAAGTCTCTCCAGGGTCATTTCTGTGGTTCCTCCACTCAGGTCAGTGGAAACACCAAAATATGATTTTTTTTTGCTTAAGGGAAGAAAGGCTCTTGAGGATGCAAAGATGTTTCAGGGCATTTTGGTGAGTCTGTTGCTTTATGGTCAGGAGACAGATAAGTAGTATTGGAATGCATTTGGGGTTTTGTGGATGCTTATTTTACCTGGATCTGTTTAGTTTATTAGCTGCCAGTGCAGTGTTGTTCCGTGTCTCAAAATGTTGACACTTGTTGAGCTAATACCAGGTGATTCACATTCTTGCTGAACTCAGAATCTGAGTGTAGCATTGAAACTTTTTTTTTCTCCATTTGTTTTGCCAAGCCTCTACTTCAAAATGTGTGTGAATGCCCAGCAATATCTGCTCTATACCTTCTCATTCTCCCTCCCAAGGCCGCTTGGTCTTAGGAAAGCCACCAAAGAAGAAATTATATCCTCAAGAGACATTTGTTTCAAATCTCTTTTTCTTTTTGGAATGATGTCCCAGCATTTGAAATGGAGTGAATCTAGCCAAGTCACTGGTCTGAGTGAGGATATTATCCCCTTTGGTAACATCTGTGGCCCAATGCCAAACACAGGCACCCTCACTGCATCCAGCCTGGGACTTTCTTGACCACTGTCTTCTTCATTTCCTGGTAAACAAACAAACAAAAACCCCAACCCAAACCCCCAGCTTCTTATTGTGGTTCTAAATATTTTGAAGAAATTCAGAGTAATTCACCCCAAGGTCTATAGAACCCTGCAGGTACATACATCTGTTGGCCTGGCCAGCACAGCCTGTACTACGTTGGGTGTCTGCCTGAAAGCCAGAGCAGATTTTAGCCCCAAATGTCTTAGAAAATGTTTGCAGATCATGTTCTCTGAGTCAAAGCTACATCTCACAAAGGACCTTTAACTTACAGAATGCCAAAGCACACTCACCTGGGAAAAGGGCTTGAGCAAAACCTTTTGCTCTAAGTGAGCCAGGACAAAAAGGGCAGCAGGAATAATTGCAACATTAGTTGGCAGAAAACTCTAACTAACCATCCTGTCCAGAGATGTACGACTTTGAATGCTGATCAAGGCTATTTTGTCTTGCTGACCACTCATAGTTTTGAGAGGTAGACTCTTGGGAGTCTTACTAAACCACTAACTCACCATGACTGACCCCAGTGTATCAGCCTTTCACACTACATGACTCTGCGCCAGCAAGCTTGAGTTTACTGATGTGTTTCAGACTAATTAAGGTTGGTTTTCTTTAGCATTTCTAATGAAATCCTACCTCTCCAGAAGTATGTGCACACACACAAAAAAAGAGACCCCCAGCTGAAAACCGAAATGAAACAAGAAGAGCTACACAATAGTGACAAACTATTTTCTTTCTTTGCTTTATTAACCTGCATAAATGTTGAGTCTCTTTCCTAAATAGCCTTAGGCAGTACAGATATTTTTTGCTAATACAAAGATGAGAAAAAAGAATGCTCCTTTTCTCTGAAAAGTGTTTCTGAAACACTTCCCTTGCCATATGTGTGGCTTTCCAGAGTAAACTTGAACATTAAAAGGGGTCAAAGTATTTAGGGCAACACAAAGACTTTGGGAATGGTTGATTTTTAAAGAGATTTCTCCATAAGCAGAGAGTTTTATTTGATTTATTTTTCTGTACATTAAGCTTCTTGGCAGAATGCAATATGAAAATATCTTCATACAAAAATACACTAAATTCTCTGACAAAATTTTAAAACCCTATCCTGCATTTACTGTTGTTACCAATAATATAAAAAGAAGGGGAAAGGAAATTTGATGTGTACCTTACCACATTTAATGTGATGTGCCTCCAAAGTTTTGCTTGCTTTTATTTAAGCCTCTATTAGGAAATTGGGCATGTGGGGAGGGAAGCTTTTTGGACAAAAGGTGTGTGCTGAACAATTACAGGGATAGTGCCCTTGAGTTGGGAATGTCCTGTGCACTTGTTGAAATGCAATTGTAAAGCCTCCTTGAAAAATGGGTTTAGGGCTGCCTTCCCTGACCCAGAGAGTCCTTGGCAATCTAAGATAAGAAGGGGGAAGCCAACTGGGGGGGTCTCACTGCCTCTGTGCATGCAGCCTAGGAAGAAGCTCAAGACCTGTGCCAGAGTCCCATCCACACAGAGCTTATGAATATTTTGAGCCCACACCACCAAAAACTAAAGGTTTCCTGATCTGTACATGTTAGGATTGTGTGCTTCTACCTGACACCACACTTGCAAAATTCTACTCATCTGTTTTGGTGGAGTTCTTAAAAAAACCACTTGGGCAGATGTGGAAACAGGCAAATCTTCCACTGTATGTGTGTTTCTGTATGCATTTGCATGTATAGATACAATATAGAAAAAGCATAGCAATATGTTGTATGCTATAATCATTGCTGTTTGCTCATTGCTATGTTGACAAGTCTTCAGAAGCATGTATGTAGAAACCATACCTGTAGTTCTCATAGAAGTAATTAGACTGATAATTTTAGGTGAAAATGTATGCACTACATATTTCTAAAGCAACAATAGCTATGATATACTTGATATTAGAACTGGAAGTGGGTTTTGTTTTCTGTAGTATCAGGAGTACTACCATAGGATGCTAGGACATGCATTGTGTTCTCTCTCCCTATATGTATATGTTTTTTTATATTATAAATCTGTGGCTGAGAGAAAGTGAATAACAGTGGTTCCAACATGGTATTTGAGTTCTCAGTTCATGAAAACTACACTAGACATTGACTGTAAATATAGTCCCTTAGAGTTTCAGAACAGAGAATAAAAATCTAAAAGAGTAAAAATGAAAATTTGTCCCGCTTGTTGTGGTGAAACCTGAGAGTTATAAAGGACCTCTGAACAATATTGAATTTGGGGTAGCACAATCACATCACAAAAGATTTACCCTCACTCTGGAAACTCAATATAGGGCAATAACAATCTATTACAAGCAGAGCAATACAACGTCAAAAGAATATTTAAAAGAACTAGACAGAACCTTTAAATCACCAAAATTGAGTTAGTTTCTCCCATAGGAAATACCCTGGGGACAGCTCCTAGCAGGATTTTCAAGAGGTGTTCATTTACCAAAATTTATATTTAATGTATGCCTTAAGTGTAGCCAGTAATCTTGATTCTTCTAAAAACCTTGAGGGCAGTAGAAAAAAAGGCATCAGTGCTCAAGAAATTATTCAGGTGACAAAATGATAGCAGCTGCTGTGTACAAGCATGTCCACGTGTCCCCCAGGTCAACAGAAGTGATTATTTTGTAATGCCCAGATCTTTGCACCCGTTGTGGAAGTAAAACACAGAATACTTATCACATACAACATCCCCTGAGTGGGCAAGTGAGTCTGCAGAAGAAGGAGATAGGATACATGCCGCGTGTGTCCAATAGTCTGATTGCAGAACTGGCAAAATCAGCAGATCTAGTGAAGTAAGGATTTATAAAACACTTATAATTTGGCAAGATGTTGAAAGAAACTGGCCCTTATGTTACATCAAACATCCCACTTTCCTGAAACATAACTTCTTTAAGAATACCCTTGCTGCCCACTCTGCACAACATGATATTTTTTGGCTAGAACTACTGAGGCATTGCTGTGACATGATGGAGTACTTCTTGCAAGAGAAGCTGGTCCTGGCTGTAGTGGAAGAGTTGATCCCATGGTAGCTCTTAGGAACTGCAGGAGTCATGTTTATATGGATGAAGTTCTGTGGACTGTCTGGTGTGACCCAGGCTGGGGTGATGAGCTTGGCTCACAAGGACACTGCAGCATCAATCCTGGTCGAAAAATCCCCCAGGCTGCTCTTTTTTAGTCTAAAATCCAGCTGCTATCTCAGCTGCTGCCTATGGAATTTTGTCCAGTTTGCTATTAGTATATTACCTGCTCAGTTTCCTTGTGGCGTCAATAAAAAATCCTACTGCAGCCCTTGACTAGGGACATATATAAGGTTTTATTTAGCCCACAAACAAGAAGAGTGCCTGCCTAGTGACCAGGACCACCTCTTTTCACAGAGGCTGGACCAACTTTGCAATCAGTAATGAGAAGAAATGAGACAGAGCTCATGGTTATTAACCTGCTTTTCTGGGTGCTGGAAGATGAACAAGGTTGATGGTAGTATAGGTAAAACAAACCAGTGATGAAAAAGCTGTATCTCTTAACGATGAGCATTTTATTCAGGGAGGTACTAGCCTCTGTACAGACAACTGCCAGCTTAACTAGATGCTGATATTTCAAAAATATTCAGCAAAGCAAACTGGATTTGAGAAGGTGAGCACAGCAAAATAACTTTTTTCACCTGTACCTCACTGGTACCTTTGCTCTAAGGTGTATATAAGGGGTATATAGAGCCATTAAAGTGGCAAATTAGGAATTCTTGTGCACCCACATTTCAGGAGAATTTGATTCCATGTAATGGAACAGGCAGTTTGGTAGTTAACTAAACTGCCTTCAAATCAAAGGTAACTCAGAGCAGGCCTGGGATTGGGTTAACTGCAGAAAGCCTCTTGCTTAAATCCCTAGGTGATACCTGACACACCCAAGCATTAACTTTTTAGATGGGAGTACAGAAGATAAGCTCAGAGTCACACAGTGGTTTCTTTGCATTTGGCCCAAGAACCAAGCTTAAAAATACAAACAGGCTGTCCTGCACAGAGGGTGAAATACTTAAATGTCAGAATAGTATTGTTAAGGCTCTATCTGTATGCATAGCAACTATCGTGTGTACAGCAGAGAATAGAGCTCGCTTCGAGAAGGCAAGCAGGAATAAAAGCCCCATATCCTGTTTTAACTATCCCCAGGTGGCTTGGAAAAAAAATTCTTTAGCAATTAAAATGTTATTGACCTCTGTGCCATGTGTATCATGTCTCTCAAAACCAACAGTAAATATACAAAATGTTTATGTAAATGTATATGTTTAGTGCAAGTACTGGTCAACAGAAGAAACATTGCCCTAACAACTGGCGAAAAACTTTTCTGCCTTTTCAAGAGGGTATTGTGAGAGATTTATTAACTTCTACTTTTTTTCCATGTTCTTCAAAGGGACTATTGTAGGACATAGGGCCACTTTATCCTGTGTCTTTACACTGTGATGCATAGGAGAGGGGTGGGAAGTGCAAGAAGCCAAGTTGTTCCCAGACGTCTCTGAAAGAGCCAGGTACCACTGTAATACATATGTTTAGGTAATACAACAAGTGTTTTCTGTCCTGAAAATGGCCAGGGCACGCCAGGCTGTGCTGCACACTCATCCCTCCTGAATCAGGTACTCTGCAGAAACTGAGACATCTCTCCTCTGCTGTGAGTGGGAGCTTCTCTGACTGCTCCCTATTTCAGGCCACTGCTGTGAGACCACTGGTAGCTGCTGCAAGGGGTTTTTGTATACAATAAGATGGGAAGTAGTGGGCATGTTGCTTCAAAATTAACTTGTAGGATCTTCACTGAGCCTGAGCAGGCCCATGCAGTGGCATGGTTAGCACAGCTGTGTGCCCATTCAGCCTGAAGTAGAAGTGGTTTGGGTAGCCTATAGTCAAATTTACCATTGCTGCAAGAATGTTTCCCTCTGTGAGATGGCTCTTGGAGCATGTCTCTCCCTGTGTGGTAACTTGCCATGCTGGATGGCATGACAGATCCAGGGAAGTGATTCTGCCCCTGTACTCAGCCCTGGTGAGGCCACAGCTCGAGTCCTGTGTCCAGTTCTGGGCCCCTCAGTTCAGGAAGGAGATTGAGGTCCTGGAGCAGGTCCAAAGGAGGGCAACCAGGCTGGTGAAGGGATCCAGCACAAGTCCTGTGAGGAGAGGCTGAGGGAGCTGGGGGTGTTCAGCCTGGAGAAGAGGAGGCTCAGGGGAGACCTCATCGCTCTCTACAACTCCCTGAAAGGAGGCTGGAGCCAGGGGGGGTTGGGCTCTTTTCCCAGGCAACTATCAGCAAGACAAGAGGGCATGGTCTCAAGTTGTGCCAGGGGAAGTTTAGGTTGGATGTTAGAAATAATTTCTTCACGGAGAGGGTGATCAGACATTGGAATGGGCTGCCCAGGGAAGTGGTGGATTCTCCATCCCTGGAGATATTTAAAAAGAGACTGGATGTGGCACTCAGTGCCATGGGCTGGGAACCACAGTGGTACTGGATCAAGGGTTGGACTTGATGATCTCCGAGGTCCTTTCCAACTTGAATGATTCTATGAATAGTGTTGATGTGGTCTTAAGAGTGAATCCTGCATTGAGAACTCTTTCAGGGAGAGAAGCTCCCAAAGAAATATAAGAAATTTCCTATAGCATCATTTTGCTGACGCTGTGATTACATTGATGGTAGTAGTTTAGTTTCAGTATTAAGCAGTTTTCCAGTTTTATCCTACAGTAATAAAGTTTTTTTTAAATGCTGTTCTGATGGCTTGTGCTGAAGATATTCTTTACAGAGGGGGTGATCAGACATTGGAATGGGCTGCCCAGGGAGGGGGTGGATTCTCCATCCCTAGAGGTTTTTAAAAAGAGACTGGATGTGGCACTCAGTGCCATGGGCTGGGAACCATGGTGGTAGTGAATCAAGGGTTGGACTTGATGATCTCAGAGGTCCTTTCCAACCCAAATGACTCTGTGATTCTGTGAATTCCAACTATGGGTACTGAGAAAGCTTGGTGTATTTAAAGATAAGTATTTTGAGTATTTTAAGGATTGGGGGTACTAAATCGATTGCTGCATTCATTTTACTGCTATAGCAGTTTACTGAGAAGAAGATGGCTTTAAAAAAAAAAAAAAAAAATGTTATTCATTTGTGTAGTTCTCTTAAATTCCAATAAGGTAATGAGTTTGGTCCTCAGTATCTCTTTATGGGAATGAATCTGTGGTGAGGCAGGGAAGAGGAACAAAGAGAACCATTCCATCAGTAAGAAAAGGATGTGGGAATTGTCATGAAGTGCTGTTAGGGCAGTCTGGAGCAAGCCTGCTAGTACCCCCTCTACTAGGGGTCTGGAGCCTTCTGAAAAGGTAACTCAGGGAGGATATATATGACAAGTAAGTGGATTTCCTCATCAGTCAGTAATAAAAATCAACTACGGTCAATCCTAGCAACAAAACTTCTGAAACACATGACTTTAGGTGAATGAGATCTGCTCTTGTCTCTGTTCTTTTTTATTACCAACCTTGATTTCTTTGTTGCTTAGTAGAGATGAGGACATTTTCATATCTTTCAGTGGAGGAGTTAAAAATAAAGTATTTTGCAGCTGACTTCCTTTATGGATGATTAATATGTACAAACCATCTGTTGGATTTTGCTCTGATTGTATTATTTTTGTTTTGCCTATTTTTCATGTGGTGGCTCTAAAACTTAAAATATATGTTAATTTTATTTTTTTTTTTTTTTTTTTTTAAGATGAGACAAAATTTTATTTGTTTCAGTGTTTCTCTGCTGTGTATCATCAAAACTCAGGTGACTGTATTTGCTCTGCAGAGCTTCAGCATCTAGATTGCTTGCAGGATAGAGATATATTTTGCCATCAGTCCAAATGCAAGCTGCTGCAAGGTTAATGTCACTCCAGAGTAACATTTTCTGCAGCCTGCATTCAGATAGGATAAATGTCAGCTATGGAAGTAATGTCTGGAAATTAGCCCAAACCTGAGAGTTTTCAAAGACTGAAGTTGTGCATGAGCTGTTTCAGAGGCAAGTTTTAAATGTTCTCTGATACTTCAGCATCACTCAGACCACCACTCTGCCTCTGCTAATGATGTTGAAGTTGTGTGAGGTTTAATGCACGGAAAGCTTTGCTACTTTTATAGGAAACTGCTGCAAAGGGAGGTATTCCAAACTGTGAGGGAGTCTGGCAGAATCTGGTGCAATAATAGCATCTGTTCATGCAGTAGATGCCTTCAGACTTGCCTCTTTTCATTGTCAGGTGTGATTGTGAGAGCAAGGCAGCAAATCTGGATCTGTGTAAAACTGAAAAGATAATAAACCAATCTCTTTGTTTTCTAATAATGAAGTTTGTAAGTTATACTGCAAAACCAGCATGCAATCCATTTGTCTTTTCTTCTTGGAGGATGGTCTGTCTCAACCCAGCTGCAGTAAGTCAGACAAGTATAACCAAAACTGAGAGAAAGGAAAAATAGAAAGTTTAGTATTTTCTCCTGAATTGAGGACAAGCCTGGGTACAGGGTAACAATGAGGATGTGCCAGTCCCACTGGAGCTGACACAATGATTGGTTCTAACAGGGATGCAGGACAGCCCCAGGCTGCCAAAGTCAGAGAGAGCAAGAGAGAGTGTGTTATGACTTCAGAAGCATGACATATTGATCAGAAGAGAAGCATCACTCCTCCTACTTGTTTACCCCAATCTGTCTGTAGTTCCTGCCATCAGTAATTTTGAAGCCCAAACTTTTTGTCCCCTAGAAATAGGGCCCTTTTGAAAGTCTGCAGAGTTAGGGGTTCAGCTGCAAGTGGACTGTTGATAAAGTGTTTCTTTATCAACATTAAACAAGTCTCTGCTGATCAGGACTGTTGGCAGGAACTGCTTTCCCCTGGAAAATAAAACGTATGTTAACAAAACCCCTCCAGACCTTAGAGAGCTGTAGGTGGGTAGGTGTTCTCCATCTATAAATTCTTATAGTTCTTTCATTTTCACTTCTGTGATGCTAATAGTTTCCCTCTCTAATTTCTCAGATAATTAGCTTATCTCTTCCATGCAGGTTGAGGGAATGAAAACGTAGCTCCTGCTGGAGCTCTCTGATGTTCAGGCAGACATCTTGGGAACACAGATCAAACTGATAGTAGGCTATTTTATAGGGCTTTAAAAGCCACTAAGAAACTAGCAAGGCCCATTAGATTTTCTGTCATGCATATGATGAGAAAAATATACCACCGTAAAATCCACTTTATTGTCCAACCATGACAGCAGTAACTATTGTGCTGGGAAGCTTTTTGGACGGTACCTCCACCTTAGTGTTTCTGCTTAGCTGGCTGGTGGGGTTTTGGGCATGGTATCCAAACAGAGGTGGCTTTGTGATAGGCTATCAGTGACCCATAAGAAGTATAGCACACAACCTGCTGGTTTGACAAGAAGGAAAAGTTCAATAAAAGCAGAGTGACCTCCTTTCAGTTTCTCATTTCAAGCCGTAACATTTACTTCCTCACACAAAGATTGGTTTGGAGAACTGGTATCACATTATATTCCAGGCTCTTTTCATCACATGTGGAGTTTAGCTGGCTTTTCTTAGGGACATTTCTACTTTGCTCTTTCCTTGCTGATATTGTTAAACAAACAGGAGAAAATAATGTCCTTTAAAAGGACATTCACTTTGTACCACAAGTACTTTGCATCTGCTGAGCTAGAAATTAATGCTGAATGATACTTTCTGTCTAAGGTTCTATTTTACAGTCTAATTAATCTATGGAGAAAAAAAGCAATTATTTGTTCTTCTGTCTTTAGCTCATTGCTAAATAATTATTTGTCCTTTAATGATAATCACTTTGCAGTTATATTGCAATTTATATGCTAGACAACTTGGAAGAGCTCACAGGGTTTGACAAATTGTGCCTGCAAGATTAATTCAGACAGTGCAAATCTCTCTGTGAAAGGGACTGTGGTCTCTTCTTGTCATTGGGGTCTTGCTGACACTACACAGAGAAATTCTGTAGTCATAGAATCATAGAATATGCAAACTTGGACTGGACCCATCAGGATCACCAAGCCCAACTCCTGTCCCTGTGCAGGGCACCCCCAGAATCACACCGTGTGCCTGAGAGCATCATCCAAATACTTCTTGAACTCAGGCAGGCTTGGTGCTGTGACCTGCACTGAGTTTTATCAGGGCACTGAGTTAGCCCTTTCCCTACTCAAATAGAGAGTATGTTCATGGAGCACAAAGCTCAGAATTACCAGTCTTGTAATTTTTCTGGCAACATTTTAAAAAATTCTCTTTGGTTTAGACTTGTATTAATAAACACCCAGAAAGGGGCCAGGCAGATGAATCTGAGTTGATCTTTGACTGAGTAAGCCTCTTTTTTGGAAGAACTTTTACCTTTTAGCCCTTCCCTTCTCAAGCCAGCCTGTGTCAGCAAGTGTTTCAGTGCTTCTCCAGAGCAGCATCATGTTTATGTGAATTCACATCTAACAGCCTCTGAACATGACCATTGTGAGGCAGAATTTCTGCTCATTCAGGATGGATCCTCCCTTCCTTTGGGAGTCCTAGTTGAATTTCTGTCCCTAGAAGAACCTAGCCAAGGGGTCTAGATGTGGCATGCACAGCCCTAATGGAATGCTCAGAAAGAGCCTTTTGGCATGGCCAGTGACTGACAGCTGCTTCTTAACTATTAATTCTTAATTCTTAATTGCTTATCTAACCAACAGGTTTCTAGACTGTTGCACTTCTCACCTCTTCTCTTGTGTTTGCACCATTGTGGCAGAGGTGATGTGCATGAAGCCCCCTTGCAGGACTATTCTGTTTTATCCCAGGTCCTGGCCTAAAATTATGTGCTTTTTTCCCTAACAAACTTTAGATGTTATCTCGGTGCTGTTTACAAATCTTATCAGCCTGGTAATGCTGAGACTCAGTTTGGCTTTTTCAATGTAGCAATGCAATCTACTGCTGGGAGACACTTCCAGTACCCCTCTGAAATTTGTTTTAATGTGTTTTCTGTTCAACAGTACTGAGAATGTCTCCCTATAGAGACTGTGTTCTGTGCTTAATTGATGTTCACTGCTTGCTTGCACATAGGAGGAAAGTGAGATGTTTTTGGAAGTTGTTTGTCAAGTATTTTTCCAATAGTTTGTGTTAAAATAGTAATACTGGTGGTTTTGCTTTATGATAAGCCATGGTGGGTTTTTTATCTGATTAAACTTGGTAGTAGAACAAGTGTGTATTTCTAATTTATCCTGACCTTAAAACTTAATGAAATTTTTTGTGATTATTTAGATGATTTAGATACTATATAGAGATTGAGGAAACTCTAAAGAAGAATTGCTTCTATGTTTAACATATTTTACTGGTTATCAGAGACCAATTCATAATTCTTCATTCTTCAAAGACACCTCCTAAAGTTATTATTCAAATTACTCTCAGCTCCCCTTATCCTAATACTAAAGCAGAGAAAACCAGAATCCTTTACTGTTTTGTACTATAGCTGCTATCAAGGAATGCTAGATCTGCATCCACGTTTGTTCCCCATGAAACAAACCCAACAAAATTAAAGAACAAAGGAACAGCACTCAGATATCTCTATTCAGGACTGGATTCATAAAGCTGTCTGCTTTTTGGTCCTAAAGTGTGTCTGTGGTACAAACGTGGGAGTGTGTATCTTTTGCATCCTCTGTGAGGCCAGGAGGAGGAACGTGAGATCCAGGGACCCCAAGTCCTTCTGTCCAAAAGCTGCTGTTGCCTTTACATTCACTGTTTTCTTTGCAGAGGGGATATGGGGTGGGGAAGCTGTTACCTGTGAAACAGGTATTTCCCTCACTTAAGTAAAGATAATTTCTCTTAGTGGTAAAGACAGTGGAAGCAAAACTGTTCTCTGACTCCAGTAATCAATCACAACTGCTGAAATGAATCCACATGTTGAGGCTGACCTTCAGCTTTTACCTCCCCACTGGCTATGATCTCTGGTACTAATTTTGATTTCATAATTCCAGGAATATAAAACTTATATTCAAAAATGTGTACTGTGTTCCTAGGCTCTTCCTGAGGTTTTAAAAGGCACATTAGGTTACTTCACACACATGGTATTTCTGTTTTCTACAACATGCTGTTTTACTCCAAATTCCTAAGTCCCCAACAAGAGTTTCAAACAAATCAGTAAAAGATATAAACTGTCAAGGCAAGAGTTGATCTAGTTATAAAAACCACCAATATGTGTGTGAGCAGCTTGAGGTGAACAGCCCTTTGTTTTGATCAGAATTCTGGACTACTCTTAGTACTCTTCGTCTATTTTAAAATTCGGTTCATTGTAATTTACATTATATATGATGGACTATTTTATTATTTTTTTAAAAAAACACTCTGAAACTTACCTTCTGCGTTTTGTTTTTTTTTTTTTAAATCGAGCTGCTGGTAGAAGGCTCTGTCTGAGGGTGAAAATTAATGCTGATTCTCCTGTCCCCTGCCAGGCTGCTCTGACTCCCTCCGCCGTCCCTGCAAGCTCTCCCATGCTGGGAAGGTCCATGTCAGACAGAACCCCCTGTCATGTTCCCCTTTCACTTGCTGCTTTCTTCTGAGATCTGTCACCACCCCCTGGAAGCACTTCTTCAGTGTAGACACAAGGCTCCTACCAGCCCCGACGGCAGGCTGGAGATGTGAAAGTAAAATTTATGTCTACTGGGACTTGGGTTGCATCAGGCATGCTCAAAATTCGGGTTGCTGCAAGACAGGCTGTGCTTGCACTGAGGATGGGAATGGAGCCTGCCTGAGAGCAAGCACAGAAATTGTTGGTGGTGAGTCCAGCCTCTTCCCACTGAGACTGGAGTTCACCAGGAGATGTTTAAATAGTCACTGGGAGAAGTTTCTTTGAATGCTGAGAGGCAGGATTGTCACCCGCTGTAAAATCTGTAATTGCTTTGCCTCAGATGGTTACCAGTGGCAAAATTGTTAACGCATCCTTAGTCATGTATTAAAAGGGATCTGAAGTGTAAGCAGCCAAAGTCACAAAAAGCAGGAGGTACTGCAAGGAGGTTGCATGCATATCTGAGTTTCAGTCCCTTGGCTCTCTATAGCTGTTGGATTTACTTTTTTTTAAAGAAAAGGCCAAATTCTGGCCTTAGCACTGAAATTTTATGAATAATAATATAGGGTGCAGGTGCCCAGGTGCTGGAAGTAGGACCTACTTCAGGGTACAGCTGAAAAAAATTGGATTTAAGGAAGGGCAAAAGGATGTGCAGCAGTGAGGAGTGAAAAAAAAAAATGTGGAAGAAGCAGTTCAGCAGGTATCAATGTGACAGAAAGAGGGGTAGGAGGTGCTCCAGACACTGGAACTGTTGGGTATCCCCTGCAGCCCATGGAGAGCCCATGGTGGAGCAGGTTTATCCTGCAGGATTGCAGCCAGTGGATGACCCATGCTGGAGCAGGGGAAAAGTGGGAAGAGGAAGGATCAACATAGAAGAAACTATCAACCAACCATGATCCTTCAAATCCCCTCCTCTGTGCTGCTTCAGGAGGAAAGCTGGGGATGGAGAAGGGATGGGAATGAACAAGTGTTATTTTAACTTAATCTTTGTTTCTTACCATTCAAGTCTATTTTAATTGGCAATAAATTAAATTAATATTTCCCAAGCTGACTGTTTTACCCATGGTGGTAATCAGTAACTGATCTCCCCGCCTTTATCTTGACACATGAGCTTTCTCATCTTATTTTTGCCCCCTCTTTTGTTAAGGAAGAGGAGTTAGAGAGAGGTTGGGTGGCTGGCAGCCATCTGAGACCAACCCACCACAGTAAAATACAGATTTGGAAGGCAGGGGCAAAATTATATTCACTTCATCTATTCACTAGGTAATAATCATGACATAAGCACTTGCAGATTAGAGCAATACTGCAAAAAAAACCCCACAAAGTCCAGTGAAATTCCCACAGAAGTATAGTGAAATTTCTTCAGGCTGAGAAACTGTGTCTATATTTCTACTACATCTTCTTCCTAGCCTTGACCAACTGCACAGTTACTCATCCCTTGTTCTTCCGTGAACTTTTCTCCAGACAAACGGTGTAATGGCTTTATTTTTCTTTTGTTTTAAGATCGAGTAACCTCTTCGGATGGCTGTCACTGGAAGCAATTTAAATTCAAGCTTCACTATATGCTGTCAGTTCAGGGTGCTCACAAAAAACAGGGAAGGACCTTGTACAACCTGTATGTTTCTCAACTTTATTAGAGCAATTCACATTTGGGCCCTTTCCCTGCCTACACACCTCTCTTCCCCAAATCTCTATTTCCTTGCCAAGTTATTTAAGCCTCTGATCTTTTTTCCCCAACTAAATCTCTAAACTCCAAATTGAAAGCAGCATAAAAGTTGTACCATTAGCCTGCATCACCCCTTCTCACCCAGAATGTCACAACTAAGTTAAGCCAAGTTATAGACTCAAAGCAGAAATCTCTTGATTTCCAGAGCAAGGAAATGGCATGCTTGTTTTTTTGGAATGTCCCTTGTTAGTGTTCATTTTTCTCACAGTGCCTTCCAGTGGTAATCATGTTCTAAGCCTGATTGAAATCAGTTCTTCTGAACACTTGTATATGAAGTGAGCTTTGAGATTCAGATTCAATAGTTTCTTTATGTGTCAATAAGATGCAAGGTATAGGATGTACAATGGATTCATACTTGTTCACTGCTGTGTAAGGAAAATTATCTTGTATTGCAGGTTAATTCCAATTTTAATAAAAGACATCAAATCATCTTACAGATAAAATAGAATTCATTCTGTGAACATCTTATCTCTTTTCCCTGTTTTGGTTTGTGTCTTATCACCCTACAGAATTAGAAGTGCTTGTGGAATACATATGGCATTGTTTTTCCTAAGCATGCATTTTCCTAAGTCAAAGAACTAATAGTAGGATCTGTTCCAATAAACAAAAAAATTTACAAGTGAAAAATATGGGGTTTTCCTTCTCTTGCTGGCTTTTATATCTGTGCACAGTAAATCCTACTAAATTTTCTTTCCTTCTTGATAAGATAAAGCTTGAATTTCCACCTGGTCCTAGTCTCACTCTAGTCTACACATCTAAATTAGATTTCTAGAAACCTGTCCTACAAGTTGGTGAGTGTACTTAAATTCTCCTCCAGTCTGTGTAGCTTTACTTTGAAAGACAAGTATTTTCTAAAATTTTTGTGAAGACCATTTCCTCTGCTCCTAGACAGGGATAGCAATAGTCATACAAATATGCCAAAACATTTAACTAGTGCAAATTACACCCAAATCAGACAATGGCCATTAATAAAAGGGAGTGTTAGTCTTGTTAGCACCATGCTAAAAGGATAAAAGGATTAAAATGTCATAATCAGGTCAGACATTCCTGCTGTCTCAAATACTGATTTTGACTAGCTAAAATCTAGAATTAAATTTCATGTAATTTTAAAAATAATTTTAAAAGATAAATCAAAAAGCTTTCACACTCCTCTGTGAAAGCAGTGAAATGCCCTCCAACAGGGTGAATATCCACAGCTTAAAGTTCTGTGCTAACAGTTAAGTTGATAATCATAAGCTATGGTTGTATTTAATGAGTATTACACAAAACCAATTTTTGATGCACCCTTTTGATAAGTCGGTAATTCTGATGTATCTGTTTTCTATGTGAAAACTGATCTTTTTTAATGTGCCATAGAATAAATTCGCCCACATTTGAGAATACCAGTTGTTATGGAGGTTTCAAGGCTTCCATCGTTTTCATCACCTGGCTGCTAAATATAACTAGGTGAAATACTGAAGTTAGGACTGCAAATATTAGATTGCAGGTGAAAGAATAACTATTAAACACTGTTCTGTGACAAAGGAGCATTTTTTGCAATCCAGAATGAGGAACTGTCCCACATTGGCAGCTCTTAGATACACCATTTTTTCAAAAAGCAGCTTTAGGCAGGGAGCTATCTCCTGGGTTGTGGAAATCCACACTTAAATTAGAAGAGGATGTCCAGCATTGAGAAAATAGTTTAGCACAGGGCTGTGCTGTACAATAAAGTTATCCCAAGCAATGGATTTATTTGAAGAACAAAGATAGGAGATGGTCAGGGCAAGGAAGAGTGTGTAGAACGTTGCCTTCCCAACAGCGAGTGTCCCCATGAAGCAATGTCCTAGGATGTCCCAGCACTCTGGTTAAGACATCACTCATTTAAATTTCCAATTTTTGCTGAAATTTCAACAACAGAGTTGATAGACAGTCAAAATAGCATCACATTTTATTATCTACTGTGTAGATGTGCTCTGTGTTTAATGGTGGATTTGGCAGTCCTGGGTTGATTGTTGTACTTTATGGTCTTAAAGGTCTTTTCCAACCAAAACAATCCTATAATTCTGTGACCTGTGTCACTTTTACACAACTATTTCTCTATTTTGTGGTGCTTAATACAGCTGTGGAACGTGTGTGTCACTTGGGTTTCAGAATTGGTCACAGAAATGTTGCCAAAGAGTTTAAATGTTGAAACAACAACATGTTCTTGGATTTCAAGGCATGTACTACCTGGTTTAATATCTAGAAGTTTTTTTCTTTTGTTATGAGATCAAAAGCTTTTAGACACAGGAGAGTCTAAAAGTGGCCAGACCAAGAGATGGCACAAGTGGGACTTTCAAACATTGCCTATCAAACATATTTTTATTTCAGTATAGCTGAGAGTCCAGTAACCCCTCATTTTCCAGTTATGAGGCTGCTGTGGAAAGAGAAAGACTTTACAATATGGAACAGGTTCTTACCTCTGACACTCCAGAAAATTCCATCCTTGCTAGTTTTAGCAGCATTGTCCAAAGATGCCCTTTAGTACAGATCAGCACAGATGTGAGTGAATCTGCTCTTCAGCTCTTCAAGCTGAGAGTTTTCATAAAGATGTATAGAGGGCAACTCTCATCAGGTTTTTCTAAACTGCTTGACGAGGAAAGATTTTCCCCCTTGGTGATGAAGCATATCAGCTCTTTTGGAGACTGGGAACTTTTTTCACCCCACACCCTGTCATAAAGTAAGCCCAGGTATATGCTAGCATAGACAGTTCTCTTAGCATTGTTTCTGGTTTTATTAATTACCCAGGCTGGTGATGCCACAGTCTCAATGCAGTTTTAAATCAATCTTTTTATTTCCCAAGTATCTCACCCAAGACATGTTTAGGAAATACCTGTCAGGAATTATTTTTCTGTGTGGTTGGAAAAAAAAAATACTCTTTTCCCCTCCTGGTTCCACAGAAATTGTTTGGTTCATGTCCATTTCTTGCCATAAACTACATCAAATCTCACATTTCTACAGCTTCACTTTTCTTGGGATAGTAGTCTTCTAAAAAGTTACTTTTTCTAGCTTGGAACAGGGAACTCTGTTGAAATGGAGGAAAGTGGGTGTCTTTGGAGGTAACACTGAATCCTCTTTCACATACAAGTTTCTGCCTTACACCACTTAACCTTCTTACCCTAAGTCCCTCTTCCTCTTTCAAGACCATATCAAACTTTTTCTCTCAGCCTTTTGTTTGTATTTATAAGTAATCTCTAACCCTAGCTACTCTCTAAAACCTCCATATTTGTGTTACACACTTGTTTCTACATTTGTCCTTGTGTGGCCTAGGGAAGACCTACATTTGAGTATCAGTAGGATATCAGCATCACTTCCTCTTACTGTGTTTATGGATAGTGAATGCCATGGGCCATAACTTTGTGTGGTAGGTATTTCCAGTGTTAAAATCTATTAAGGGAACTGGCTACTTGTGCTTCAAGTGAAATGAGCTTCAGTTTACTCCTGACTACTGTGGCAGAAAGCCTGGGACCTCTTAGAGTTGTCTGAGCTGGTTTAATGCACTGATCCTGGCAGGGAAAGAATGAAAGAATGGACTGGGGTGTTCTGTCTACTTTGTCACCTAATACAAAATCGAGGGCTGTCAGAGGATGTGGGGAGGAACCAGGGTCAAAATGAATGAAAGTAGATGGTTTCATCACCTGGACATGAAACAGCTGCATGGAACTTCTTGCCAAAGGTTGTTGTGGGTTTAAAAATCTGCAGGGGATCAAAGGGAAAATGGAGAAATGCTTGAAAGACAGATCCACGAAGGATTAGTAAATAAGAGAAACCACATCACTCTCAAGAAATCCCCCATGCTGAAAGCAGGCTGAAGCTGAAATAATAGCTGGGGAACTTGTAATATGCTTTGCCCTTTTCTCAGTCACCTACTTCTGGCCAGCATCATGCTAAATCAGCATGGTCTTTCCTGCATTCCCCAACCACATTTAACATCCTTCATTGTATGACTCCACTAAATCAAGATCTTCTTCACATTTTGATTTGAACCTTGATAGGAGACCTTATCCTCTCTTCAGACAGTGTCTGAAGCAATCTTTCTACCCCACCCATTAAGTTGCAGTGAAAGATGAAGGTCACTTTGAATGCCTTCCAGGGAGGGATACAAGCTCTAGGGGAAAAGTTTGCTATTTTCATCATATAGACTTACATAACATAGTATGTATATTAGCATACAGCAAATGTTTTACTATAGATTACTGCAACATCACCTATAGACAAATATTTTACATCTATGAAATGCCCTAGATGAGGAAATGATTTTATTTGCCACCCTGATCAATTTCCAAGAGCCTTGTAATGTTGAGTGTCCAAAATTGCCTTCTTCATAAAAGGCAAATCTGACAGATACAGGTTTTGTGCCTTTAAATCAAAAAACCTTGTAAAGATATATATATAAAAATAAAAGGTAATCCAATGCTCTAAACCAAAAGCAAATAAAAATTCAATGGGCCTTCATATACTGCTGTTTGTACTCAGAAAGCAAGGTTTAATAAAATTCTTTAATTTTATGGCAGAAGACATGTCAAGTGCAGTTTACATTTCTCAGCCAATAATCATATTTTCTTGCAAGTGGCTGATACATTTATATTTTAGAGACAGACACAACAAATAATAAGGATTTTTATTTGAGAGGAGAAACAAGCATTTTTATCAGGATGAAAGGGGTATAATAAGTTTATGAGACCTCACATACAGCTATAATATAATAAATTAGGAGGATTAATGGAATTGTGGGCTACAGTAACCCTCACTAGTAGAATGCCTATTTTATGGAGCTTGATAATATAGTTTATCATTGACTCCATGGGAATTCCCACAATATATTAGCTGTGGTGTAACAATAAAGCACACACAGTAAGAGGCATGTCTCTTTTGACACACATTCTCTTCCCACACTTATTTTACCAGGGAAACAACTCCGGTGCAGTTTAATTAAACTGCACTGCAATGAATTAGTCCAGGTCTTAGCCCCCTGACAGTGAGGAGCCTGGCATTACCACAGGGGGCTGTCCCCTCCTGACACCAGAGACTGCAGAAAACCTGGGAAAAAAAGTGTAGGGTCTCTCAAGTGACACTGTCACTGTGCAAGGCCTTGGCTGTCAGTCACAGGAGCTGAAAAAAGCTCAGACCACTTTGCATTCAACTTTATCTGCCTGCATTTGCTCACTTTGATCTGACCTTTAGGAGGAGATCAGCAAGGGATGTGGAGAGGCATTTAGAGGACCTCTCCGTTTATGAAGAAGATGGACTTGGGTAGCAGACAAAACCCCCCATCAGTGGACATTCAGCTGATGAGACTTAATTATTTTTAAAGTTTTCAGGAATAGGATCAAATACAATTCAGGATTCTAGAAGAAAAATAATTTTTTTTTTTTTTTTGGAAGGGGAGGTGGTGCAGACACATGTCAAAGTCTGGATCCAAGTGGAAATGTTTAGATTACACAAGGAGATGGGATCTGCAGTACAGCAACCTGCAGGATTTCTTGGTGTTACACAGGCTGTTGGGCTGCCTGACTTTGTTCATATTTCTTTGAAATATAATTTCTAGGGAAAAAAAAATCCCTCTGTATTTAGGCATTGGTAGGAACAGAAAGGTCCTGACAAGCTGTGAGAACTGTATGACTGAAGCTACTATCCTATTTTAAAAAGAGACATCTAATTTTGTGGGTTGCACCTGGTATTGCACACCATTGGTGGTGTAGTGGCTTGAGTTAAATCAACTGAAGTCTGTCTATTACCAAATTTCTGTTTGCTGAGAGCTACTCAGAGTGTGATCAAGTCCTTAGGTTCACCTTAGCTGGCATACACAGTGGTCTTCAGTAGCCCAATACATTACATTTTCTACTCCTTTAATCAATACTTTGTATCTCATATGTGTCACCCGTATATTGAAGCAATCATAAGGTGATGTACTCTTCAAAGAAAAGAAATTGATAATGATTTTTAAAACAAAAAATTGAATTGTATAATTCTCCTGATCTTCAAGGGGCACTTAATACAGACAACAGTATTCCCTAGACCCAAATGTTGTAAGGTATGGATAGGTAATTTCCAATACTAAAGCAAAACAGTTGTCCATTATTTATAGGTATGTCTGCATGGAACCTTTTATCAATTCATGAGACTAGTTAGGAGTTTAAAACCAGAATTTACTCTTTTAAAAGCGAGGGTTTAGTGAGATTACCTTTCCAGACTAACACTTTTTTGAACATACACGCCACACCACAAAGGAATTCATTAGCCAGTGGCAATTAGATCTCTAATCATTTGGCACTGCTGGAATTACTGCACTCTATTTAAATGCCAGACATGGTACCTTAGAGATTGGTCCATCCTGTCGCCACATTTCCATCGGCTCCTGAGCCTGAGAAATGACAGTCACATTAGATGTCATGTAAAGCATCTGACCTTGCTCTCCCAGCACTTGATCTTTGCACTTCAAGCAGACATTTATCATTGTCCTGCAGAGACAGAACTCAGGTGGTTCAGCTTCACCAATGGTTTTCATGTTATGGAGGCGTTATAACATTCCCTTAACATCATCCTTCCATCTCAGGAGGCATGGAGATAAAATTATGCAGTTGGCTGGTCAGGTGAGTTCACTCAGTGGAGGAAGAGAGGAGCAGGTTTCTGTGGGTCAAAAGACTAGAAATAAGAGGTGTTTAGTCTCAGACAACATATTGTCCAACTCAAATAAATTCCCCAGGCTCCTAACTGCTTTGCTGGTAGAGTCAAAGACTTTTATTAATCAATTTTCATTGCTTTGATCTTTTTATGACACAGGGAATGCAGAGGTCAGAGATTTTCAATTGGAATAAACACAGTAGATAACAGCAGCTATAGCTGCAAAACAATGGTCCCCCAGCTTCAAAAGAAAGAGAAAATCCCATCTGTAACTAGTAAACTTTCCACACTACATTTCTCTGAATATTGAAAATGACTGCTGTGACTGCAGTTATCTTCTCAGATATGCACAGGAGGCTTGAGGAGGACTTCAGTTCAGTCCCTAGGAAGAATTTGGCTATTCCCCAAAGAAATCCATTAGAAAGTTTCTTTCTTTATACTGAAGTCTCATCAGGAAGCTGGTTTGAATTTTGTCAGATATTGGTGTTTCAATTTTCAGGTTTCTCTCTGTAGCTGGGATGGGTTAATGAAAATCATGGTTCAGAAAGTCATGGTTAATACCCATCTCTGTGGATAAGCTGACTGAATATCTAAAATGCTGAGAAAAATTCACATCAAATTTCAGGCTGCAAGCTCAGGGTACAACTCTTCTTTTAACACTTGAAGGGATAAATCCACAACCAAAATGGCTTTTAAAGATTAGGGCTGCAAAATGGAGCTGATTTCAGGCATGGTATTATTTCTTTACCTGTGCTTCCTCCTCATCAGTGCTATACACAGGGGTTTTTTTTTTTTGGAGGCAGACAAAGAAAGTGGCATTTAGGGATATCTTTTCTGACTACCCAAGCTTATTTTAATGTTTTCATTGTCACAATTTTTATCCCATCCATTAATCCAATTTTGCATCAGTAATTAAACAAATGTTGTTGTTATTATAGAAAACTACTGAGAAAGTTCAAAGAATACAAAATGGCTGAGAATTTACTGGAAAACTCAAAAATGCAGAGTTTTGTTCCAAACACTTGCTTTCACCCGTCTTTCAATTTTTTAAAATACACACTAATTGATATCATTACTGTTCAGGAACATGGTTGAGTTTACTGGGAACTCCTAAATTATTATTGATGGGTTTTGCTTAACTTTTGTGGGAGAAGGATTAGACTTTTTTCAGCTGAATTCCCTTCCTTCACCCCCCCTAACTGGTGAGAGCTCTTTAAAAAAATTGACAAGCTTTTATGTCAAGACTGGGAATTTTTCTGATTTTGTTCAAAAATTACTCCATAAGTTTAGGTATGAAAATATAAGTAATGTAGCCTTCAGAGGGACTAGGAAACCCATAATTTCCATTGGTCTTAAAACCTGCCTTACTGAGATCCAGAACTCATTTTATTTCTTGAAAATTTTACCTAATCAATTAAAGATGTGCTGAGTAAACTATTATAACACATTGGGTTTGGTTTAAGGGATTATATGGTATTAGTTTGATTACTTATTAGCATTTTCATTCCGATTATAGTTATTAAATGTTGTCTATAGCCCCAGGGTAATTAGAACTGTAAAACACAAATGAGTGAATAAACTCACACTCGTGTGCATCACCTTAACTGTGGGAATAGACATACATTTTGACTTCTGTGAGCAACAGGGCAGACCCCATTCAAGTATGGAAGAACAAAGGGAATATTAATTTGTCTCATGATTCACCACCACAGTTGTCAGCTAAAACCTAGCTGCAGATTCTTTAGTATTGCTGTGAAATCAAAAGAAATATGGTTTTTTTTTCCTCTGCTGAGCTACAAAAACGAAGTGTAAAATAAACAGCCTTGGAGCCACATAACATTCCCATTTGATTTAGGGCTTGTTCAGAGAGCTGATGTGACACTAGACTTCTCTAGATCTCACTAGACTTGCCACAACTTTTCTTGCCACTGTGGGCAAGCTGATGGGACAATTGGTTCTATGCACCCAGTGCCAAGGGTGAGAGTGAGAGTCAGGGTCAATGGTGTCCATGCAAAGGAGATGTTTGTGACCCATGGTTCTCATCAGGGGAAGGAGTACTCTGCTCCACTGGATAGACTTTACTTTATCTCACCTCTGTCTAGATCTGGTTTCCTCCTCAAAAAGCTTTACTGATATTTTGTGTCGTTTGAAATTGCAGAATAAACACTTTGGCATATCTGATCACGTCGCTTTCACTAATAGAACATTGTTTTATCAACAGAAATGTAGAGTAAGCCCAGACTTCCACGTGAAAGGGTCAAGCCACCTATCTTTCATGATTTAGCTTTCACAAACATGCAGTTCTAACTGGGAATGCAACCCAGAAACTTCAGGGACTTTTTTGTTGCATTTTGTGTGGATGAAGTATTGCTGTGTTTGAATGCACTGAGCAATGGCTGAATTTCACAGCCGTGGGCTTTTTTTTCTTAATCACTACCGTTTTGGATAGCAGGTGTTTTAAGAGAATGTAGGAATAAATCTATTCAAAGTAAGTTTATCAGCTGGGCTAATATAATTCTTAATGCCCAAGGACTTTGCACAGCCACAATTGAATTTGAAGGCCACGTTGATTCTCTGTACCTGAGCTTGAGCCTCAACGTAGATGCTGTTCAGTCACTGGGCCTCCTGCAGGGGATCTTGACATCAAAGAGACAAACTAGCTAAGTCATAATTAGCCCCAAGCTTGTTTGGCGTAAATTGTAAACAATATATCAAGTTGACTAATTGTAATGAGTCTAACTACCAGACACTGAACCTTGGGGATTGGGGCTCCTTGTCGCCACATTAGCTCTGGATACGGCATCTGAGAGCGGAGCGGTGCGGGCTCCGTGCGCCAGGAATCTCAGCGCTTGAACCCGGCGCTGCTCGGGGACATCCATCAATGTCTGCACCGGGCAGGAGTCAGGTGCCTCTGCTTCTCTGGGGTTTGTGCAAAGAGGGCAACTCGGCTGCAGGGTTTCTCACGTTAATCTGCACAATTTGGGAGGCTCTTTTGGAGGTAAAAAGGTTGAAAACCGCCAGAAAACTCATCGGGAAAGTTGTCGGCTCTGTTGCCGGTTTCAGTGATCCAAGCTGTCTTCTGAAATGTGATTTTTACTAAGGGAACAACTGAGCCCCTTCTTTCCTATTCTTTGCAAAATGTTCAAGCATCTAGAAGCTGATCTAGCTAATCTATAGGAAGCTCACTAAATATTTATTATTTACCAGGAAGAATTTCTCTGACCACATGAAAGCAAACAGAACTGAGCTGGTTTGGAGAGAAAGTTGGTGCCTTTAACAACAACAGAACCCCTTGGAAAAGTAATTTTGCTTGACTGACAGAGATTCACTGTCCTCCCACGTTGCCACATGCCACTCTTTTTCAAAGTTTCAGGTTCAAAGGCACAATATGAGAAATGGCACAATTTGTCTATGGTTTTCTGCTCTGTCACAGTATCAACATGATAGAGGAATAGATCAAAGATTCCTAATGGGACAAATTTTTATTATCTCATATTAACTCTGAATATAGGAAATACATACATATATTTTAGGTAATGTGTAGTGATGTAAAGGAACACAGATTCATAAACTTGCAAATCATTGAGCTATTACAAGATGAGAAAAAAGTGTCCTTATGTTTTTTGGTGATCTCTTGGTGTGTTTTTAGTAGCCTACCTCACTTAGCAACCTATTTTTCTCTATTTATCCTTACTAAGATAATTTTTCCCTGTTCCTCAACTAAATCTGTTCTTGTAGGTATGAAAAGGCATGAAAAAGAAAAATTAAAAATGTTAGAAGCAAAATTCATGCATAACATTTAATCCTGAACTATAGTGCAAGGCAGCAAATTATGAAACCTGAAAAAATCTTTCAGAATTCAACTGATGTACACATCGGGACATAAAATGTCTCTTTCCATAGAATTAAGGAAACGTCCTTTTATTACTCAGCCATGGCATTGCCCTCTTAATTCACTGGAAAGTGAAAACATTTACAAGGTTATTTCTGGCATAGCTTTTTCTGCTGTCCATGCAGAAGCAGATCCCAATCACATCTTAAACTGCAATCCTGAGTAACTTTCTCCCAAGGCTGGAGAGAAGCACCCATGAAATAATTTCATAGTCTCAAAGCCAATGAAAGAATTGCTGTCTTTAGTCTCAGAAGGACCCATCATGAAAATTAATATCTTTTGCTTCTTTCCTTTAAAATACATTTAGTGTGAGGTTCAGGAAGTGGAGATTACAGCCAGCTGCCACTAGCACAGGGAAGAATCCATTCCTCCCATCAGAGCTGCCTCAGTCCTGCAGGGTCATGGGGAGGCATGAACAGTGTAAATGTATTCCAGCCATTAGTCATTTAGTCAGTAATTATGCTAAGCCCAGAAGAGGAGTTCTAAGTTTTACTTCCTGAGTTTTAGAATAGAATCACTCTGGAAAGAAGTATGCTCAAGAGCCTTAACCTGCCGGTGTCCCCCTTCAAAAAGATCTTTTGAGGAGTAACCTTACTCTTGTGGTTACTTTCCTGAAGAACAGCTTTGAGAGGATGGTTTTTGTAAATTATTTGTTGTGTTAGTGGCATCTGTGCAAACTGTTTAAACCAGCATTTCAATTGTATCAAATTATGATTAGCCTGTAGTACCACTTCGAATCACTACAGATTGTAGTTACCTCTCCCCTTTGACCCTTGATTAATCTGATGTCGTTAATTGTTCATTAATGATTCATGTGTTCCTGGGTTTCTCAAAGATACTCTTAATTTAAACACTGCAGCCAAAGTTCCTGATAGTGGCAAGCTTAGGGCTGTGATACTTTATGAGATTGAGGAAGCTATGTATCCCACAGGCTTGGGATTGCCTGGCTTCTGAAGCAAGCAGCTTCACAAATATCAGAAAAGAGAAAACAGAATCAGTGTGTCCCCAGCTGATATTGTTTGTGTCGGTCAGCCTGTGAAATAAAAAACACTTTCTCCCAAGTGAGACTCACTGTCCCCTGGAATCTGAAACCCAACTGTGCCAACTTAGCTGGTTTATTTTAGGGCAATGTGAAGAACAGTGAGGCTTTGTCAATATGGAAAAGGTATAATATTTGCTTGTCACCAAATCCTCCCCAAAAAGAGGGCACCCAAGACATCACATTGTACGTTTCAGTTTGTGACAACAATAGTATGCCTGTGGTCCCCAGCATCCCAGGAAAGCTACTCCCCATTTTGAAGGGATTCAAGATTTTAAACAGGGACATACCTGGCATCGGGTCAGAAGGTTTTTTTAGCTCACCAGAACATCTGCCCGAGGTTTAACATGGTCCCAGAAGTAAACCTTATACTGGTTTGCAGGGACGTGTTTTAGATTTAGTTACAACTAACCCTCCTGAGCAGCAGGATGATAAATAACCTTATCACTCCTCTGTAGAGCCAACAAAGCATCAACTGAGCTCTGCTGGGCACATGCAAGTTGGTGCACTTTGGAATCACAGTTTAATACCTGCATCACAGAACCTGCTGTTTGCCAATGGGGTGTGATCCCCTGAGGCCAGCCCAGGGAAGAGATGCATAAAGCAATTAAGAAGATTGTTATTCTAAAGGGCCCTATCAGCTTACCCTTTTTATTACATTGCTCCCCTCTGGAGAGCTATTGCAGGGATCCAGGGAATCAGGCAATAAAAACCCCACACCTTCATTAAGCCTGCATAGTCTCAGTTTGTAGCAGCATCATTTTGGGTTAGTATTTTTATACCTCAGAAAGCAAGTCAGGTATTTTCCCCATGTTTATGCAGAAAATCAAAGGAAAAGCTTTTAGTTTTGGCCAAATGCCATTTTAATCATACTTGGATAAGATTGTGTGATGGACTGAGTTTGCACGAAAAAGGGAATATATCTAAAATACACTATGAGGTGTGTGTGCTATTTACAACAAGCTAGCAGTTGAAGGCAGAAGTGATACTTTGTAGCCCATAAATCATAAAATCTGAAATCTGTATTGTGGTTAGGATTATACTGGGTCTCAGCTACTGCAGGGTGGTGGAGATCCAGCCCCTTGTTTCTGCCTGACTCTACATCTTTTAATCAAGATGATATCCATTGATTCTTGTTGGATGCCTTGATTTGAAAGGCTCTTCCTCTTTGTCATATTGTTGTTGTTTTGGTTTGGTTTTCCATTGGTAATGTTATTTTTGCAACAGAGCTCTTCTACCAGTCTTGAGCTGATCAGGCTTGATGTGACTATTTTAAAGAAGACTGTAACTATGACTTGAAAGTGGTCACTGTGGCTGCATTTCCTTCACCTTTACCTCTTCAGGATATCACATTTGCCAGGTTTAGCACTTTGGGTATTTTATTTGTGCCTCTTGTGAAAAAACAAGAAGTGAAGCTGATCTATTGGGAGAAAAAACTTATGCAGCAGACAAAGAAAGATGCTAGAGTACAAATATATGTACACTGATGTTCATTTCAATCTTGGGCTCATATTATAGCTTTGAAGTTAAATATGATGATAATTAAACAGTCAGTGATGTAATTTTAAAAGCGGGTGATTTTAAAAAGAGGATTTTAAAAGGATAAGTGGACCATGTGCAGTATTCTTTGTCACTGGAAATAGAACATATATCAAACATAAGTTTAGCTATAGCATAATGACTCTCAGTATCTATACTTTTTCAATTATGATTTCAACATTTTCACAGCTGCTTTATTTTAACAGTTTCATTTAACCACGTCTTAATATATGCAGTTACTTGAAAAAAATACTTTTTTTTTTTTAACAGCACCACACTGTGCTCTGACTGCTCAACCAGAAAGGAAATAAATGCTAACAACAGCATTGTTTCTTTAAATATATAAAGGAAGCTCAGCTCTGAAGTAATTTTTGTTTTAATGCTAAGATCCTGACTTGACTATTAGGAGGACAGAGAAAAAAAAAAAACCCTGACATTTCTCTCTTGGACCTCTACCAATTTTAGAAAAAACTGATAATGGTAATTTATGCTTTCTTGTAGCCATCACTGTAGGAATGTCTGATAAAATTCAAACTGATATCCAGTATGTGAAATTATGTCTCTCTGTATCAAGCCCAATGTTTTGGCACAACTTACTTTTCTACTCACTCCTACAGTAAATTTGTTCTTTTTGTAGTTTGCTGTTTCTTGGTGGAATACCCACCAGTTTCAAATGAGAACGAAGCCTATCAGCATGTACTATATCTTTAATATACATTACTGTAGAAAAAAAAAACAAAAAACAAAAAAAAACCAAAAAAACCAACACAAAAAAAAGTCTTCATGATAAATTCATTACAGATGTATCATTGTATCAACTAGGTATCAATTAGTGATCATTAGTGACCTGGTGTGGTGCTTTGGCTCTCAGGGATGTGCTCTGTCCAGGGGAGAGAGAATAGTCTTTTTCAAATTAAATATCTGAATGCTTAGCCACATTTCCCTTAGCATTTCTGAAGCTCAGGTGTGCTGCCTACACCCTGCTTGCTGCTGGTGAACCCTCCTGTTGACACCACTTTCTTGGAAGACTTTTGTTCCTCTCAGTCTCTGTAATATCTGCTCCCAGTCTAGGTAACAATTTCTGTGGGGAAACTCCTTGTTATTATTTGGATTCATCTAGGAACATGCTGCTATGCAATTGTTATCAGATCTAGCTGTCCTAATTTATAGATTTGCTATGTGGCTGGGTCAGAAATGCCTTGTTAATAGCCTTTTATTTTTCCTTATTCCAGGGGGAAATGCTAACTAAAATATTCATTTAAAGCATCGTATACTATCTGATACACTTCTAAAAAGAGATAGATGAAGAAGATACCGTTTACTTACATCTGCTATGGTATTACCATGCCAGATCTTGTATTACAATCTGAAATGGGATTTTTTTCCCCCCTGACATCCATTTTAGCTCTTGGTAGCATCAGCAAACTGAGCTGACTCGCCTTAGAAACCCTGGGCCAGCAGAAGTAGGAAGCATGCAATGAGTTTTGGGGGCACAGTAATTTTTCACCAACTGGCCCAGTCCTTTATTTGTTTCTGATCTCTTCAACTTGTCTCTAGTAGCCCAGTATTTGCTACCGCTCTGCTTAAGTTCTGGTACTCCTTTAAAATGATTAAATTCAGGTACCACTTTTTTTGGAGATACAAAAGCTGTTTTGACAAAGCAGATGTTGTCTCTTGCACTTGAGTGGCTGGTTAGCAGCTCTGACTCAGTAAGAGGTAAAACTCTCAGTTTTCTTGACTTGCTTCCTATTGTTCTGTATCTTTACATGTAGCTCATTATTTGGTCTTAATTAGACCAGACACCACTTTGTGGTGTCAATAGCTTTAGGTTAATTATACTAAGCCTTTTTTTCTGGTATTATCGTATCAGGGACACAATCTGCAAAGCAAAGCTTTTCAAGTAGCAGTAAGAGGGGTAGGTTGGTTTAGGTGAGGGGGTTGTAAGGTGAAGGAAAATTGTAAGTAAAACATATGTTAATATAGAACTGGATTACTAGTCCTACAGATGTCTGTAAAGATAAATCTAGCTACTCCCGTTCAAAATCTAAATTGGTGTCCATGCAACAAGACTAAACACAGAATTAAAAGGTAGATGGATGTCAAGCCCAAATCTCTGTTGCATGCAGCAGGGCTGGGCAATCATCATCAAGAACTTCTGGATAACAAAAAAGGAGGAACAGAGGATCAGGCTGAATTCGCTCCTCTCTTCATCCTTCAAGGTAACCAGAAGTCTCAATAAGACTTGCCATCTTATTCTGGAATCTCCTGGATAGAAGCAAGTGCTTCTATCACATCCATGGGGAGCCTGAGACATCCGACCTTCATGTATGTGTTAAATTCAGGAAGAACTGTAACTTCTGCACGCATGCTGGGTCTGGGCATGTGTAAAAGCCACTGGTGTGAAATTTGCATTCAGAACAAGAGGCTAGCAGTAAGTGGGGAAACCTGGAAAAACCCAGATAAAAGGTCAAAGTCTTTGTATCCCACCTGGAGAAAATCTCCACGTGGAGAAAGCAAGCGTGTCTGGGAAATACGGACAGTCCTACTCCTGCTACTGTTTGGGTGAAAATTCTTGTGGTCCCTTAGGGACAGACTGTGCCTAAACAGATGCTGTTATTTGCAAATAAATTTAAAAGTCTACTTCTGCTGTTAGATTATACCTAAGGTGCTGCAGCTTTGGGGACTGAGGCTGATGAGATTAATGATCATACTATGGTTGGTTTTCTAGCTAGGGTTCAAACTGCATTGGCTTGAAAAGGTTTTTTTGAAATTATTTTCCCTAGAGAATGGATTTTATGATTTAAAAATAAAAGGAAGGACATGTAGTCTTTTTGCTACACAATCAATATATGTCTAAATTACCTAAGCAAAATAAGCTCAGTTCTGAATGGAGGAAAGAAGGGGCAAGATAAAGAAACAATTTTTTTTCACATGAACATATATGAGAAGCATTCAGGCAGCAAGATCATAGATCATACAACCATATAATAAGCTAGAAAAATAAAATAAGGTTAATAACATCCTGTTTCTTTTATGCTTTACTGTACTGCAGGAGAGAGTGGCATTTTCTTTCGTCTGAGTTCCAGCAGGACAAATAGGATCCTATTTGCACTGCATTAAATGACACAATTGTAAGATTGTGGCACAGAGAGAGAGTCCCCTCATCTCAAAGGCATTGCTTTGCCTGTGGAACTGGTGGGAGATGCTTATGTGTCTTCTTACTTACTAGAACACCTTTGTCACAGTATGTGTGAGAAGCTGCACTTTACTAGAGACACTTCCCAAACTGTGGCTTTGGTTACCTGAGAAAGCACTAAGAACAGGCTGGCATTCTCTCTGCCAGACAAACAGAACTAAGCATAATTAAGCTTCAAAAAAAGTCAGAATGATAGTATAAAATCATCACAGATTCAATAATTTTTCTAATCACAAACCAAGGAAACATTTTTCTCTTAAATGTGCTTAACTGTAAGATCTCCAGGCACCAGTTTTGCACTGTGGTACATTTACCTGCTGTAAAACTTTTACTTCCAAATCCATAGCAAAAAATACCCTTCCTTTTTTCCTTAACCACTTAAAATTAAACAAACCAAATTTGTTTAGAGGACTATTTTTTAAACTCTCTGCTTCAAATCAACCCTGACAAATATTTCTAGCCAGTCTCAACCTTCTCAATGCAGATTAAGGAAATCCAAATGAAAGTTCCTACACTAGTAGCTGTTAATGAAAGTCACATTTTCACAGGTCTGTAAACCAAACAAAAAAATTATTTATGGACATTATCGAATGAAGATTCAGGAACTTCATGCATTTAAATATTCTAGTTGGAGTCCAAGCTCTCTTTCCGAAGTATATGTCCCAAATGTATTCAGCCATGTGATATGTAGTACCAGCTCATTCATATCAGATGAAGTGTGACTGGAAATAAAGCTGGATCTTTTTAAGAAGACACAGTCCAAACCAAAATAGCCAAGTTCATTGTATTTTTGCCTACATTTCATTACTGCTCTTCTTCCTTCTAAGTAAAGACTAATGTAAAGACAATCACTGAAGAAGCAGCAATCATAATACCCTATACTAACTAAATTCAGACTTAGGGCTACTCACAGGAGAAATACATGACAGATCCATTGTTCTGTATTAGCAGGATATTGTCCCAGTATATGAACACATGCAAACTTTGAAGGCTTTGAATATTTAAGGCAAGACACTAGTGGCTCATCCCAGTGGGAACCACAGAAAAGGGGAACCTGATTAAATTTAATGTCATTGTCACTTTTTTTTCCATTGCTAAGAATTATATAGGTAGCCATAGCTACCACACTGTTCAGACACCATGACCACAATATTCTCCCTCAGAGGTTGGCGTCAAGGGCTGTATTATTCACTCCAAGAATGTGATTCATTACTAGATGTGATTCTTGAAGATTAAAAGATTCATCGGTATATAAAATACATGTACATACTCCATCAGCTTATCTAATATGTAGGAGGCTACTTATAGACCCTGTAATAAAAAAAAAAAAAAAAAAAAAAAAAGAAAAAGAAAAGAAAAAGTATGTTTTTAAACTAGTTTCTTAGAAATGTTTGCCTGCTTGAACTGTTCTCTTATCTATTGTTTATTCTGTCAAATGAAACCTCAAATATTCTGCTTAACTACAGAAAGTGCATAACTCTGCTTCTCCACTGCTGTTTCTGTTTCCAACTTCCATCTTCCCCAGACTTGCCTCACAGTGCTATTCCTAGGTTGGATAGACTAATTAGACTCATTTCCATCCCAAATAACTTCTGTGAGCATGCCTCATTTACCACTCACTGAGATACATGAATAAAGAAATGTCTCTATCTACTGGGATCTGCCCATTGTAAAGTAGCTGCTACCTCTAATGTGTTTAGAGAAGGGTGATGTTTCCTGCTCTATGGGGCAGTAGTAGCCAATTTTTAAAATTTCCATTTTAATCACAAGGAGAATAGAGTTCTAAAAGAAATCTCCACTTTACAGTGCTGACACAGCTTAACACTGCAGCAATTCTTTCATGTCTGCTGATTACTGTGACTCAGGACTGCAGAATTTTGCTTGGGTTTAGGGATGCAACAATGAGGAGCACCGGGCTGGACAATTAACATTTATGCAACTTGATCCCGACAGGGAAGCTGATGACAGGCAAAGTGGCAGAGAGCCCTATTCTATCCCCCCTAATTGTTTCCAGCATGTAGTGTATGGCAGGACTATCAGGAAGAGCTGGTAGGTGAGCAGAGAACTGTTTTTTTTTTCTCAAACCCCTCAAGTGCCTGGATTTCCACTCAGCATCCATGGAAGCTGTGCAAGATGCTCTCTGCAAATCAAGCCATAGGGACTGCAGAGCCAAAATCTGAGAGCCAAAAGGAAAAATGTGTATATGAATACCAAATCCTTGGTCCACTCACCAATGTTCATTTTAATGAATGAATGAAAAAAAGGTTTGGGTTTTTTTTGTTTGTTTGTTTTTTAAATTAAGCTTCAGAAAATGTGGTCATTGCAGAGTAGCAATTTGTATTATTTTACCCTAGAAAAAGATAACAGTTGTGTTTTCAGTTTTTTTGTTTGTTTTTTTTTTTTTTCCCAGTAGTGATGTTTCCCAATTTAATTCGCTTGTTGTCGCTTTGTTTGTTTGGGGTTTTTTCCAGGAAGATTTCATATATGTTACCCTATTCTTAATTCAAGAAAGGCCTCTCTGTTTAACATAAATGGGCATTTTTGAGTAGTTAATGTTCTAGGTTACCAGTAGGTAATTTAACTACTGTACTAATTTAACTTGCCAGAGGCCCTTGCTCAAATCAGATACTTTCTTCTCCTGCAAGTAGCCCTTTGAAATTAAGGTGTTAAGAATTAATTACTTACAGCAAGCAACTACTGTGCTGAACTGGTGTTGAGGGAATCAGAGGGAATCAGACCCCCAGAGCCTCCACTTAAGGAGACAACAAACACTCTGGCCTCTTCAGAAATCCGAAAGAGTGTGGATTTTGATCGTTATGCCAGTTTCTTCGAGGTCACCCAAATCCCAAGAGAAAAGCTTGAATTTGTGCCAGCGTGAAGGGGGGGTAGCAGCACTGAGAGCTCCTGAAGAGGTGCTGGGTCCTGCTGGAGCACAGTGTGCCCCATGCTGCTGCTCTGGGTGTCCCATCATGTCAAATGGGACAAATGCCCTGCCCTGGGCACTGCTGGTGCTGCTAACCCCCTGCAGATGGATGCTTGCACTCTGGCAGCCTCTCTCAGCTACAGAAGTGAGATAATCAGAAAGCAAATATTGCCCCAATGTAGTTTTAAGTCAATATTTTGAGCTGCTGCCTGGCCTATTTGAGGTTGGAGGTCACCTACCTGTCGATGACAGCGTCAGGAGCACGGGAGGCAGAGTCACCAATCTTCCTTGCCACTGTTCAACTGGGTTTGTTTGCTGATTGAGTTTGTCAATCACAGAACTCATCCCCTTCTCTTCACTGGGAGATGTCTGGTGAAAAAAGAAAAGAGGGACACAGAAACACCCCCCACACCCCCCTGGTTCTTCTTACTGCTAACTCGAATCCTTCTGAAAAGTATTTTCCCCTCTCTCCGAAATTTCTGGGAGATACCAAGGATAAATCCGGAGGGTTTGCCATGGAATCTGAATGGCATCAGGATTTGGTGCTAAACACTAGAGCTTGTGTCCACCAGAGCAGTGAGAGAGTGAACACAGAGGGTATCTGTGTAAAGCCTCTGGGAAGCAGGTGCGACTGCTCCGCTCCGCAAAGGAAGCCTGGCATCTAGTGGACATTCGGCTCTTGCAGCTCTTCTGCCTTTCCAAAAACCACCCCAAAACTGGGCTTGGCCCTAAGGTCCAGTCCCTGACTGCCAGCATAGGGAGCTGCACTCCAGACTGTGGGTAAATATTCATTCTGACTCTCATAGCTGACCAGTGCAGCTTAAAAAGCTGTAACTGAGCTGTATTTTAAATAGGTCCTTGTGGAGGGATTTCTCAAGGAATGTGGACATCTAGCAATTGTGGCCAATCCATGTTTTGAGAACTATGAAGCAGACTGAAACTTTCAGTCCTGAGAGCAGTAAACAACCTGACTTTGAAGTGTCTCTGAAAGAGCGATTAGAGCAACGAGTTTGGCAGATGCAGCTTTAGCAAAAACAAGATGCCTAGCCAAAAAGTAGTTAACTGCAAGAATTTATTATCTAAAAGAGGCGTGCCCTCTGAACCCTATATAATGCTGTGTAACTATTAGTAAAATTGAGTGCTGTGTATCAATCATACTGGTTTTAGTCACAGGCTCCGTGGTTTTGCGCTCTTCCTGACAGGTCCTGGGTGGGACTTGCTCTTCTGCCATACATCTTGCTTTCTATGTTTTTTTTCCTCACAATGTGGGAAAAACAATGTAAGAACGGGGGGAAATCATCCTGAATGCTTGATCAGAATGAGAGATACAAGATGCAATATCCATGAAAGGTACTAGGGGAAGAACTCATATTATTGTCATTAAATTGTTAGTTTTTCCAGTCAGATGGCGAACCCCAGTAAATTTCTTCTTTCCTTGTGTTCTGAATTTAATGTGAGCACATAGAGTACCTCTGAGTATAAAGCCAACTCTTAAATTATTTATATTTCTTTTTCTTTCATATTCTTATTTGGAGTGTACTAGGGGCCAAGGTATAAGTATGTGTTATGCTGTATATTTGCTTTCAACGAATTTGCTCCTTTCACTTAGAGCAATATTTTCTGTACTTAGTCATGCTAAATTATGTCTTACTATGCACTCAGGCACAGAGTAGGAATAATAGTAGGGATAATCTTTAAATAACTTAATGTGAATGATTAACAGAGGGAGATGGCATGTTCATCTAATTAAATTGGTTTTTTATTTATGAATTAAGTAAAAATTTATTTCATTGAGGTTTTACAGTCCTTTCGAAAAGAAAAACTTAAATGTATAATTTTATCAAAACGTATTCAGTATGACTGCTATTACAACTGATAGATCTAAGTCTCTGAAAACTTTCAGCAGTATAGAAAGGCGAGTCCTTACACTGATTTTGCTGAGCACAAGACAAATCCCAGCAGCAGTTTTCTCCCTCTGGTGGCCATGAGAATCATTTCTTGTCGCTTTATAAAGTCAGCAGCATCCCTGACCCTGCTCTTCTAGTTTAGACGTTTGATGAGCTGATTTCTGCCAGAAACTAAAATTGCTACTGGGTCAAAATTTAGCAGAGAACTCTTTATTTGCTACAGAAAGCAGTGGCTACAGATTTCTCCAGACTGGCACTCGAGATAATAGAGCAGTAATGAAATTCTTGACATTCAGATAATGGAGCTTTATGTGCTTTGGTGGAAAATTCTGCCCTGATTAGATTGTTTGACCAAATAGTGACAGAAAAAAGACCTAAGAATGTGTATGTTATTAGTCTTTTTAAAGGTGAGAATGTACTTGAACTTCATAAGGCTACAAGTGACAGAAATGTTAGTAACCTCACTCTAGGAGTACTTGAATGCTGGGCTTTCAGCATAGCATAGAGCAATAAAATAAGGCACCACAGTATTTCCTAGGGCATACTTAGCAAATATATTCTTGGCTTTTGCAATGTAGGCAATATGATGTATTTATTTGTGTTTAATATGCCATGCCAATTCAAAGGCACATTTGTTTTCACCCCAAAAGGTTTATTCTGTTTTAATTGAAACTCTCAACAAAGACCTAAACGTGAAGCATGTCTTCAGAAACACTTATTAAATATTCCTCTTCCCCTGCCCTCCAAGAAGTGAATGTAAAATGTCAGAAATTGAAAAAAAGCTGGAGACTGGTTCCATGTGGTACCAAGCTCCTTTTGTAGTGGTTCTCACAGTGAAAAAGTGACCTTTTATACACATGAGGTACAAGAACAAACCAGGGGAGAACACTGCATTTGTATGGGTCATGTCCATTAGTTGAAAGCTGCTTTATAGACTTCTGTATCAGGCTGATATCCCCAGTTCTGGGGCTGGAGAGGCATTAGCTGAAGGGTCTCTGTGCTCCAGCTCTTGGCTGTGCTGGAATGACAGGAGGAGAAGGCAAGTCACCATTTCAGTGCTGACCATGGTTGTCTGCCTGGATTTCTGATGTTCACAACAAAGTGTGGCAAGCAGCAGGGGTAAGAAAACTCATCAGCCTCAGCCCTTTGCAGACTAGCAAATATCTGACCTTTGGTAAAAAGTCAATTAAAGGCTAAACTAAGAAGAGCCTCCATGGGGTCTGACATGACTTTCTGAATTATCCAGTGTTGCTTTTGTTAAAATCAAGTGCAAGAAGGCAGAGTAAGAAGCTGGGGGAAGCATACTAATGAAACAGAAGAAGAGTAAGAATCGTCATAAAAATGTAGCTGGAATGGGCTGCGGGAGATCATACAGTCCTTTTGCTGCCTAAAGGCAGGATCAACTATACCTGTGTCAGCTTTGACAGATGTTTGCCTGGTTCTTAAAAGTTTCTAATGATGACGAATTCACAACCTCACCAGATGTTATGCTCCAGTGTTTAATTATCTCTGTGGTTTGGAAATGTTTCTTAAGCTTAATGCAATCACTACTTGTTCTGTTTTTTATGAAAATAGGGGACAGATGTTTCTTTAGCACACTAGAAAGTGTGTACTTGCAGACGTGTTCTCCCTGGTATTCTCTGCTTTACATTCAGCACATCCCATTTATTTAATCTTTCTTTAAAGGCCATGATCTACAGAAATGAGACTGGAGGTCTTTTCTAAGTTATCTTCAATTCACCCACTATAAAAAAAGCTGTATGTCCCAAACTGGACACAGTGCTCTTGCCTTACTGGTACTCTTGGGTACTGGGTACAACAATTCTACTCAAGCAAAGAACAGCCTTGGGGATGTACTAATTTTCATGCAGCTGAACTGGTGTTTCCATTTGTCAGGGTTTAACAACGGGCTCACAATTAACTGAATGACAGATGCTCTCTATTAATGCCCCTCCCTGATAAAGAAAGGAGAGAGAGAATAAGGGAGAGAGAGTTATGGGTTGGAAACTAAACTACACAGCTTTAATGAAACAATAATGATAAATAGGAAAAAACTTACTAAATATATACAAATATACAGGAAAATTGATACTATGTTCTTCCCTCCTTTCCCCCAATAACTCTCACGTCACCACTGAGGCTGCAGGGCAGCCCTGGGAAAGTCCAGGCTGGACTCCTGGGATCGAGAGCTGGAGGCAGGAACACACAGATTCAGGCTGGCATGGATCAGCAAACAGGAAAAGGCAAAGAAGGGTGAAGAGAAAGACCAAAGGAAGGAAAGGGTTTGACCCTTGTGATCCCTCAAATGTATACTGAGTCTGATGTGTATGGAATGGAATACTCTGGTCAATTTTGGTCACCTGTCTTGTCCACTCCTCCCTAGAGAGGGGTTGCAGGTGTGACCTCTTTACTCCTTTTCCCTTTCGCTGGAGCATAAGACGTTCCTCAGAACAGAGCAGTGGCCTGGGTTCTGCAGACCATTCTCTACTCATAACTATAAACATCGAGGGTTATCAGTCCTAGAAGCAGACACTGTCTGAGAAACTTGCTGTTAACTTCAGCAAATGCACCTGATTACAAGAGACTTAGCTGAAAACAAAATTACAAGATAGAAAATTCACTCTATCCTGGTTCAAACCAGGACAGCATTTTTCATAGTGGTGTGACCTGTTATCAATTCCAGATCTGCCTCTGCAAAACAGTTGTTTAGGCTTTATTTTTTTTTCCTCAACTGTATTGTTTTTTTGGGGGGGTTTTTTGTCTTGTAGGGAACTTTTTTGCTATTGCTTAACGTGTATTTTTTTCAAACTATATTTTTAATTTGCAAGATCACTTTGAATTTTAATTTTTACCTCCAGAATGCTTACAGTCCTGTTTCATTTTGTTGTCTTCACCAAATATGGTACATGTAGCATGGATCTCTTGACCTGGGTTGTAAAGACAAGGTTTGGACAGAAGCCTTGTACACATACCCCATTTGGTGTAATACTCTGTGCTGACCATTCACTATGGGACTGTGATTCAGATCTTTTTTCCATGGCTTATGGGTATGCTATATGACAGGGACTTGGGCTATGTCATACTGACACACTGAAAAAAGCTTTCCTGAAGTCAACATATATAACATTTGCTGTTTTCCCCATATTTATAAGACTTCCTGCTCTGATTCAAAAGAATTTAAGTTGTTTTGACATTGCTTTTTCACAAATCCATGCTGGCTGTTGCTCCTTAGGTGTGTGTGCAGGGGAGGTGTGTGGGTCTGCCTTAAGTTCTTAAAACTTCTTGGTGTTTTATTGGCATAACCATTCCCACTCATTAAAAGCATCTCAAGATTTGCCTGTTTGTTTTATGGCCCTGAAAAATTTCTCTAAAGTGAAAGAGTAAATACAAAATCTTATTACACAGATATCAACTGGAAATGGTCATTTTTCCCCAAATATGTGAAGCTTTCACTTTGTGCAAATAGTTAAATGCAGCCCAATAACAGTATTCAGTGCTTTCAGTGTTCATAACAATATGAAAAATATTAATTAAAAATCAGTTTCTATTTTAAAAATGTTATGTAAATATGAGTTAACTATGTGAGCTTTTCTAAATCCCAAAGTTTTAAAGATAGCTTCTTAATGAGGCTATCAAATTTGTCAATAAGAAGTAAAAATATTCTTCTAATATGATGTAGTTTTACGACTAAGGCTTATTTTTCCTGGAAAGCAAAATAAAATCAAATAAAATGCATTTCTCTACTTACAAAAACAATAATGAAGGAGCAAAACTGATCCGAGGAGTGTAAGTGCACCTGTATTTAATCTCTTTCTGTATGCAAAATAAGGCATTTACACAAACTTTTTCTCAATTTCTTAAATATCAAGAATTGAGGAAAAAAATATAGTAAGTTATAAAGAAAGTATAAAAACAGTGCAAAGAGTTATTTAAGTTTTTCTTTTAGGAAAAGACCTAATCTAACTACATTTTGAGTTAGCTGATTTTTTTTTATACAGCTCAGGCAAGGCTTCTTTTTGCACTCTACCATAAAATGGGCTTTTAGTACTTAATAACATGAATTAAAAACATAAGAAAGGGCATAAGTAACACATAACTGTATCAAATGAAAGATTGTATATGCCTTGCTCCAGTTTCTTTGAGATTCGGAACAGGACATGACAGAACTCTCTTCCTGCTCATACAACAGCAATGTGCCAGTGAATAAATTTTATTTGCTTAAGGCCAAGTTCTTCCTTGAACGATACATTTTCTGAAGTCCAATCCTCCTATCTCTCAAAAGCAGCTGGGGAAAAATAGATGGATCGGGTTTTACATGTAGAATTTGTAAAACAAAAAAAAAGTGTGCTTGTGCAAGAGTGTGTTTGTTTTGCGTCTTTGTTTATGTTGTTATTTAGTTATGCAAACCCTTGAGCCCATGGACAGAGATGCTATGTACATTTTGTACATGTTTAATGTACAAAATCAGAGCATATTATAAAGAGAAACAAAAAAATGTGTTTATAAACAGTGGAAGTAGTCTTGCTGTGAAATGGTATCTAATTAATAAACTGTGGGCACTTCTTTGCAATGTAACTTAGCAATGAAGGTGCCATGTAGGAAAGTATCTTCAAAGTCTTTCATTCTGGATCCATTCTGAGCTTTAGAGAGAGCAGCTGAAGCTCACTGCCAGAGCATCCTATGGTTATCTGCTATAACCAAACCCTTAAGCACATGCCTGGTTGGTTTTTTAGATATGTCAGGTTTCCAGCCACTCACCCCTTTAGGAAGCATTACAGCAGGTTTTATCACTCTCATGGCTGATTCAAACTTGGAGAATGTTGCTTATCTCACCCCCGCTGTAAGGACCACAGCTATTCTCTGGACTGGCCCTTATTCAGCCCAAGGGTTCTTAGGCATTTGCTAACCGGGGGCTCAGCTCAGTGCCACCTTTATCTGGATGAGACACCCCCTCCCACCTGACTTCTTCAGTCCCTGTGCTCACCAGGAGTCTATGGAGTCTATGTCCAACATTCCACCTGCCAATTGTCTTTTGAGGCAAAGCTAATTTTGCCAAATGGAACCTCACACCTACTTGGTTTTTAGAGGAGGCTTTGTCATACAGAGATCTGTAATGCAAGCAATATTCACAGTTTTAAAAGTAACATCTTAAACTTAGAATAATCTTCATACTATATGCTTCCTGATCAGTGCTGTTTAAAAAAGAATGGCAAGGCTTACTATTATACTGTGCATTTCACTACTTAATATCACTAACAAATAAGGAATTAGTCAATGAAGGAATAAGATAAGTCTGTCCCTTCTTACTGTTCCACAGGTCATCTTTTCAGCAGTTCAGGCAAAACTGCCAAAGCTGCATGTTCCTCAAATTTATCTCATTAAGTAAAGAGCAATTAGTGCTTTCCTTTCCAGCATAATCTTCTGACTCAATATTGATCCTCAGTGCTTAGGATACGTAGGATGCCACTAAATCCAGGGGTGCTGAGGGAAGGCAGTTCAGGCAGTCCATGGTCATCCTTGACTATGTCCTATCAAGAATGCTTGAAATGATCTAAAGATAGTCTGCAGTCCTGAGGTAAACTCTTCACGAGTGATATGCTGTGCCCAAGTGCAAGTCCAGAAGGAGGAGAATGAAATGTGAAACTCCCTGATTGTACCAATGAAACTGATATCCCAGCCTCAGACAGATTTATCAACAACTCAGCATGCGCTTGTAAGGAACGGATCTGGGCAGAAGAAAGTCCTCAGGTATAAACAAACATTTAATTGTACTTCATGAAACTGAGGGTTTCATCAGGCAAGCTTCTTAGAACAAGAGGAAATGTCAATTGTAATATCATAACATCCACCATGAAGAGGTACATAAAATAGAAGTGGCACCAATCTTTGTAGCTGACACTCACAATAAAATTGCCACCCCAACAGATATGGAAAGCAGTAAAATTTTGGTTTTGTTGTTCATTTGGTTCCCCCCCCCACAACTGAATCCTCTACTTAAGCAATTATTCCAGAGCTGGTATTGCACACAATTTAATTCCTTTAAGATCATGAATGGACTCAGATAAAACAAATAGCACATTAAAAGTAATAGTCACATTTTTTAAAGTAATCTATTTTTAAATGTCACCATATTTAGCTAAAGCAAATGTTTCCAAAATCTTATTTCATAAATGGCAAGTATTTCTGGGAAATGACTAGCGGAATTTTACTCTTTGTGCAATCACCAGTAGATTGGGTATTACTTCTTTGGATCAGTACCACTTGGAATGCCTCAGGAGCAATTCCTGCTTTGTGTAGGAAAGTTTATAAAAATCATATTACATAAGAAAAGTAAGATACAAAAGTGATAACCAAAGCCTATCCAAGCAAGCAGAAGCATTAATAGGTAATACCTGGCTGAAGAGCTCCCCTGATGTAGGCATGATCTTGCTGGGTCACTTCCAAGACCTTGCATGTAAAGGCCAAGGGTGATGTCCCAGGAGAGCCTGAGAGTGCAAATATTCCAATTTGCATTCCTCACCATGGTATGTTATGTGCACTATAACAATCCTGTAAGGTATCAGGTGCTGATGCAACTTCTCAGCACCAAAACAGTCCAGAAATGTCACTCATTCTTTTTTCTGAGATTACCTGCTGAAAATAGCCCCCCATTGCTCTGCTTCTTCCAAATACATACCTAACCCTCTCTCATAAAAATGACATTTATCCATAAATGACAAATAAATTCATTTGAATGGAAATGCCCTAAGAACCAAAATATCTTCAGAGCTTAGAGAAAAATTAGTACCTTCCTTCTACTTTTATTACTGTAGGTGAATTCACAAATTATAAAATGGCATCTTCAAATGACTGCAGTTCACTTCGGGGGACTGTTTGTCTGCTCTGACATTTAGCTCACTACACAGAGAGAAAGAGAGGAGGAGCTGATGGACAAAGACCTAAACTAACAGGAATCCAAGCTTCATTAACTCTACTGTTTCTAAATAAAGTAATAAAGTTGTTTACCTTCTCACAGAGCCATTACAATGACATAAAAAGCATCAGGATTAATTCAAATGCATGGAAGTCTGTGCAGGGGGAGGGCAGCACAGCAAGGAAGGGCTGGAAGGTGTGCATATTATCCTTGAGAACACTGCCATTCCCACCTACCTGCCATTCCCCTACTCCTCTGTAATTCTATGATCTCTGCAGAAATAACCATCATCTTTACTGGTAGAGAATCCACTTATTCTGTGATTGCCAAAAAAAACCACCAAAACCAACCCCCCAAAAAATCCCCTAAAAAAACAACCAACAAAAAAACCCCAAAACCCAACAAACAACTGGAAATGTATTAAATGCATAGTTTCTGAGAAGAGAGTTTTTAAACTATGCCAGTTTTTAAAATATGTTTAGCTTTCTTGGTTTTAGCTTTTGCCCATGTGAATGAGATGGCTAACAAGCACGATGTCCTAAATTCTACAGTCAGTTTTTCTCTCTATTGTTTCTTAAGCAAATATATAAAACCAAAGAGAGCAATTGGCTACTTCAGAGAAGTGAAGTGGAGGAAATAAAAATAACTAAGATGTGTTTATTTTTTTACAGGTAACCAACAAAGCAAACAAAAAGCCTGTAAGATTGATCTGGAAAGAATAGTGTTTGAAGTAAACTATTTCAAATAACCTCAGGTGAGAAAAAGATACTGTCACATTCCTAGTAAACATGAACCACACAAGACACTTCTAAAGTATCTTCAAACACAGAAAAAATGAGACTCATGTAAGTAATACCAATACAATACCACATAAAGTAATACCAACACAGTCTTACTCTCTTATTCTTCCCCAAAGGGTGTTCTTTTTTATTATCTGAATAGAATAAGCTGTCTATTCAATGCACAATAAAGAGAAACACCCCCTTGGGTAAGAGAGAAAAGAGACAGCTCTGGGACAGATCCGACCTGAGGCCTTACTCTGTAATCACTGTGCAGTTCACATATCAAAATAGTTTGGATATTCATATATTTAGGCATGGTAAGGTTGCTACAGCAACACCATGTACTATGTACAAGTTCCATCACTGCTCCAGCTGCAGCTGAACTAGTTTCAACATTTTATTAATTCCCCCCCCCCCCTTTTTTTTTTTGGTTTATGATCAAGTACAAACCTATCTGCATTTAACAGCTTGCCTTGTTGCTCACAATTTTTAACAAAGCAGGAACACTTCCCACCAATCCTGTACAATATCTGGGGGCAAGCCTCAACAGATGTGTGAACAGGATCTATCTATGTCACAGACCTTGTTGTCTTTTTTATACACCAGTACAACTCTGGTGTGTTTCACATTGTAGTTAATGTAGACTTTTCCCTCTCACTTTTTCTCTAATACAAGACAGCATCCCTACCAATATTTCTTGAAGTGGCAGGACACAAAAGGGGCATGAATCAAAGATGAAAGAACAATAGCTGAAACAGAAGGGACTTCTTGGAATGGTTATAAACACATTTTGTCTTGACTTAATGTTTACTAATAAACAGAAATTTGACTAATACCTTATCAAATTGTAAAATGTAATGTAAATTGCAACTCTTCATATCTGGACAGATTTTAACTCGTATTATCAAACATTGAAAGTTGAATTTAATTCTACTAAAGATAATTCAAATTGTATTTGCATCGATTTAAAGAAGAGCGATTTTAACCTTGTATTTTTGTTTTCTTTTGCTCCTCTCAGTGTTTGTGCCATCATTATACATCACTACGTTAGAAACCTTCATAATTATGTCAGAAGGCCTACACACCATCTGCTGTGGTCTTTTACGGTAAGTAAAAACAAGCCAAATTTAACAGCTCTAATGTTGCAAGTAAAGCAATTCTTAATATATTCTTTTCAAATTTCTGCTACCATTCTTCCAAAAATCTCACAAATCAACCTTCAAAACAATAGCAGACAGCAATCTGTCAGTTCTCCAGTAAGCATGATCTGTCTAACCAGTGTCATTACCTCCTCAAAAAAGAGGTTTTGCCTGGCTTGCCTGCCAGGAATTCATGATAGCTTTTTAATAATACTAATACCTACCAATTACCTAGACTTTTCAAGTTCAAAGCGCTGTAAAAACCTGACCTGATCTGCTGCAGTGTTTTCTAGGTTCATGCTAATTCCTGTTAACACAATACTTTAAAAATCTGATGTGTTCTGGAGTGTTAATCCCTTCCATTTTTACTGTGTTCCTACCTTGTAAATGTAAATGCTTGTAAATGCTTTCTTTCCCAAGTTCTGGAATTCATATCTTTTCAGCCTCACAGTGTATTCTTCTCTGTACATCTACCATCACTGTTAGACTCTGTCCTCAAAGTCAGTGAAGCATCTGTCTCAAGTGTATTTTGTCCTCAGTCTTGTGAGGATCCTTAAACTGCAGATGTCTAGATGTGTTGCTAAGACTGTAAAGCAATCACACATCAGAGATGCCCAACACCAACACTCACACTCTGTAAAGGAGCTGATGAGCTTTGTGATGGTCATGAGGTCCCAGGAAGGAGCTAAACCCACATGCTCAAGTGAAAGTGTCAAAACTCATCCTTTTTTCTTTCCCAATCCTCAGCCAGTTTACCTTCTGATATACCAACAAACTGGATTATTCCCATTTTGGGAAGTAACATGCCTTTCAAGTGGATGGAATTCTGAGTTGGTAGCCTGACCCTGTGCTGATATAGGCAGATCCCTCTCCCCTTTTCAAACTGACCTGCTGTTTGAATTGCATGTATGAGATAGAAGCTGCAAAGTAGAGATCTCCTCTGAGACCCCTAGACCAGTTACCTTTTTATATGTCAACAGAGCCTCTAGCCCAGCTACCCATCCTTCTCAAGCACCATTTAGCCTCCCTCAGGGGACAGCTTCCATCATCTGCTGTCCCACCACCAGCAGTGTCTGAAAAGACACCTATGTCTTGGCATCCACCTCTGTGAGGGAAGCCAGTCTTTCCCTCAATTCACATGTTCAGCTGCAATTTATTATTTGAATTTGGGATTAACACAGTGCAGCTTCCAACCATTTTAATTCTGTTATGGAAACATTAGGTTAATGTTTGATTTGGAAACAACACGTCTTCATTGAAGCTTAATTTGGAAAGGGGTTCCTCCAAATCCTCTTGCTCCTCAGAGCTCTTCTGACTGTTCAGCACTGAGTTTTATGTTTTTGCTCTATAGCAGGGCAAAATTACAAACTGTTTTGCCCACAGCCCTGAGGCTGGAATAACAGGAGTCACTACTGACAAATACAAGAGATGGATTTGTCACTTAGCTGCATGAGATGGAAAAGCTTTTTTGAAGCCTGTGCCAATTTTCCTTACCATTTGCTTGATGGAAAGGGCAGGAAAACTGGAACCAGACACAAATGAGCTGCTCATCCTGGGTGAATGCATCTGTTGAGCACCACGATGTGTTTTTTGTAAAAGGCTGAGTGGCAAAGGGAACACCAAATATCTTGGATGAGAGTGCCCTTCAGAAAACCCAACTTCATGATGATGGCTATGATTGAGTATGAGGTGGCTGAGACCCAGATTCACTGACTCCTGTTGATAGAAACTGATTTTAATAGAAAGACATTTCCAGGCAAAGGAAATCTACACGTAGGTGGTATTTCTGGAAATACCTGGATCACCTCCAGTTTTCAGGCTGTAGCAAGTTTGTCAGACAAGACAGCCAGCCCTGCCTGGTAGCAAGCAATGCTGACAGAGGCACATAAACCAGTGCAGCAGAGCCACATCCTCCCTCACTTTGGGCTATTGCAGTTTAAATGGCAAATAACATGAATGGTGAAGGAGCTCTCTGAGGGGCTGGTGTTGCAGAGCTGCTGTGACAGATGGGGAAGTGGCTTTTTTCTCTTTTACTGTTAGCTAGCACAACCTCTTCTGGATGTTTTTAATAGCTGCAGCACCTGGCTCTCCAGCATGATGCTCACCTCTGCCAGGCCTTGAAGCATTTTATGTCACGGGTGGCTGGTATCTGCAGGACAGAGATGCAAAGATAGTTTCTGTACCTCTCTGCTGTGAGTGTTAAATTTAAGGACACCCCATTTCAGCTCTGGCAACGTTCTCACTGCAATGCCAGCTATAACTCCCCATGCCCTTGCCTGCACAGACCATGCTGCTTTTGCACCACTGCCACATGGCATCCACTGAAATCCAGAACCGGGCAGCAGGTCCTGACCCAAAACTTCAACGGGTGTTTTTCCATCTGTCCTGCTGAAGGCACACTACCCTGGAAGCATGATGAGGAACACAGGATGAAAACTGCCCGAAATTCAGAGTTCCAGAGATTTTACTCGAAGACTTTCTGCAGTCCCTCACCCAAATTTTCACCTTGAGGGGGGCTGTAGGGGTACAGAACCACTTGGTATCAACCCAGCATTCAATTAAACCCAATGACAGATGCTCTCTATTAATGCCCCTCCCTGATAAAGAAAGGAGAGAGAATAAGGGAGAGAGACTTATGGGTTGGAAACTAAACTACACAACTTTAATGAAACAGTAATGATAAATAGGAAAAATTACTAAATGCATACAATATGCAGGAAAATTGATACCACGTTCTTCCCTCCTTTCCCCCAATAACTCTCACGTGCAGGGCAGCCCTGGGAAAATCCAGGCTGGAATCCTGGGGTCGGGAGCTGGAGGCAGGAACACACAGATTCAGGCTGGCATGGATCAGAACCACAGGCAGAGGAAAGGATGGGATCCTCCCAGGATGCTGAAGCAAACAGGGACAGGAGAGGAAGAGGAGGAAGGGAAGGGGTTTGACCCTCGTGACCCCTCAAGTTTATACTGAGCATGAGGTGTATGGGATGGAACACTCTGTTTGGTCAATTTTGGTCATTTATCTGCATTGCCTTAGAGGAGGGTTTCAGGTGTGACCTTTTTACTCCTTTTCTCTTTCCAGAGCCCAAAATGTTCCTCAGAACCAAGCAGTGTCCTCGGTTCTGCAGACAGTTCTCCAACCAGAACTCTTTAAGTCCCAGGAGCAGACACTGACAGAGAAACTTGCTGCCAAGCGCAGCCGCTTACCAGAAAATCAGCTGAAAGACACGAAATCCATTTATTTATTGTTTTATTTATTTATTTATTCCGGCCCAAACCCGGACTACGCCGCTCCCCTCCCCCTCCCCCTCCCCTTTTCCCTCCCTTCCCGCTGCCTCTTACCAGAAAATCAGCTGAAAGACACAAACTCCATTTATTTATTTATTTATTTATTTATCTATTTATTTATTTATTTATTCCGGCCCAAACCCGGACTACTCCGCTTCTCTCCCCCCCCCCCCCCCCCGCCTCCCCTTTTTCCCTCCCTTCCCGCTGCTCCTCAGCAAGCGCAGCCGCTTACAAGGAGACTCAGCTGAAAGGAAAATCACAAGACACCGAAATCCCATCCATTTATTTATTTGTTTATTTATTCATTTATTCCGGCCCAATCCATCCCCCCTTTCCCTTCCCCTCCCTTCCCGCCGCTCAGGGACGCCGCCTGCCCCCCCCCTCTCCGCCTCGAAGGAAAAGGCGGGAAGGCGCACGCGCCCCGGCGTTGACGTCATAACCGAGCGCCGAGAGACGCCTCCTCCGCGCCTCGGTTCCGTGAGGCGGTGTGGCCATTGCCGCCTTCCCGGAGCCTGGCGATCTCTGACCCCCCCATTACACACAGCCCCACACCGCCGGACCTCCCCTTCCCGCCGGTCGGGTGTCCCGGGGTCGGCACAACACGGTAGGGTCGCTGCCGCTCCCTTCTTTCTTTTTCCCGCGGCTGTGCGGGTGTCAGCCTCGGTGCAGGTGCCTGTGGGGCCCGCCGCCGGGATCCCGGGGTTGGCGACTGTCGTGAGGGGGGAAGCGGGAGGGAGGAGCTTTCCCGGTGCTTGACAGCCTCCCGTTTCCTTGGGAGTGGGGCCCTCGGGCGCTCACCTCGGCGGTGTTTGCCTGAGGCGCGTCTGACCGGGCCTTGCTGCATCTTCCTGGCTTTTCCCACAGAATCTGCCCGGTGGAATCCGCCTTCCCTCTTGCAGGCGGAAAAACATGAGTCTCTACAACTTGGACCGCTTTCGCTTTGAGAGGAAGAGGCAAAAGGCGGAGCAGGAAACTCTGAGTCCTTCGGCAGCCCAGGTGCAGGCAGCGGGCGGTGCTGCTGGAGGGGATGAGGAGGAAGCTACAGATGAGAGCAGCAGGCCAGATACTCCAGCTTCGGATGTGACAGAGAGAACTGGTAAGTCAGGTGCTCTGCATCCAGGATGAAAAAATGCCAGTGCTTCATTTCAAGAAATTATTTCACTGCAGGAAATACATAATTCATAAAATTGTCTGGGTTGGAAGGGACCTCAGAGATCATCAAGTCCAACCCTTGATCCACTCCCCCCATGGTTCCCAGCCCATGGCACTGAGTGCCACATCCAGTCCGTTTTTAAATATCTCCAGGGAAAGAGAATCCATTACTTCCCTGGGCAGCCCATTCCAATGTCTGAAATTGTGGTCTTTTGGTGGTTTTTTGTTGGTTTTTATTCATTTGTTTGTTTGGTTTTGGGTTTTGTGGGGTTTTTTTGTTGTTGTGTATGATTTACAAATGTGCTTCCCTGTCAGCACGTATTTCATAGCAATTTATAGTGTCTTTATTTCTAGTGGTGTTTTATGGATAGCCTAGGCTGAAATGATTTTCTTTACATATGTGAGCAAGCTACTGTTTGAGCAGTTAAAGTATGTTAAGCTTTCATGTTTGTTATTTTTACTGCTATTTTACACTAATACAGCATCTCGGAGTTTTCAAAGAAAAAAGCAAAGTTTGTTGTCTGTTAAATGCAGCATTACCTAGACTTAATTTTTTTCACTCATGTTCTAGGCTAATGAAATGTGTAATACCACAGATAAAAAACAAAAAAGAAGACAGTTTGTTTTCAGTTGGGCCTGTTTTTTTAAGGAGCTTAGAAGCCTGCCACTGATTATTGTGAGCTGATCAGTGTTAATAGTTATGTAGCAATGTTTGTCCCCTTTTCTGGCAGTTGCTTGTGGTTTTCATGGAAATGTGAAAAACCTGCTTGTGTAGTAATTTACTGGCTTGGCTGATACAGGAGAGGTCGTGTTGTTTCTGTTTGGATTGATCAGTTAGTGCTAATAAATTACTGTAATCACTCTCAACTGCATAATCACATTCACCAATAGCTTGTGTATTACTGAAGGTGTAAGAATGGCAAAACAAGAATTATTTGTTGCTGGTTATTTGATACATTTGGGACATTTCATATCAGTTCTGGTGCACATCAAGGTACCATTGTTATTGGAGAGGTCAGACAGACTTTGTCTATGCTTTTAGTTAGTGCTGGAGCAAGCTGATGCTGTTCAGCTGTTTTGCACACAACTTTGCCTTAGTGGAAGGCAGTTATAGTATCTCAAATGATAACAAAACCTTTCATGTACAACTCAGTTCTTCATTTAAAGGTGAGCCACGTTTATATCATAGTAGACTGATGTTTACTGCTCTGTGAATTTGGGTTTTGTGCAGGCTGACTGATTGCAGTTGACTGGAGTGCTCTTGTGTTTACACTGGTAAATATTAACCAGTGCTTTATGCTTAAAAGAAATATTACAAACCCTCTAAATCTTGGCTTGAGAGTTGCTGGTCTGGAGTGAAGTAGCCTGTCCACTAGCAGAGAGGATGTTTTGGTGGGAGGGAGAACTTAAGAAACAAGCAGCTCTCAGTTGGAGCTTCTGCAGGTGTGCACTCTGTAATGAAAATTGACACTCAAGAAGTGAGCTTTGGAACAGGTGTCATCTTTGTGTTTGTGGAAGCCTCATCTCTGTGCAGTGTGGGAGTTACTGAATGCAGGCACTCTTCTTGAACTGTGAATATAAATGTGAAGTGAAGGGCAGTGCTGCTTGTTTTGTTGCTTTGTCACTGTGATTTGTTTAATTTCTGTTTTTTATTTTGTTTAATCTGTCTATGGACTTGACTTTTCTAAGTGGAGACACGTAGGTAGATTGTAAGTACCAAAGCCAACAAACTTTGGAGCCTGTTGGTTTTCAAAATGCTGAGCTCCCCTGGATTATTCTGCTGGGTAGAACTGAGAAAGAGAAGGCAGGCAATAAACAAATTAGAGGCATAAGTATGAGTTTAGATATGAGGCAATAAAGGGAAAGGTGAAGTCTAGAACTGTAGTGAAAAGCTAGGCAGTTGTGAGAAAAACTGGTGGGAGGTGGTGGTAAACCAGACTAGAACAGAAATGCAGCCAAAATTACAGCAAAGGGTTGATTTATATAAGAGTTCATGGGCATAGGTGCTGGTGTAGAACTGGGGTGCTGATTTAAATTTAAGATTGGGATGTAATTGCTAGTACTTTGCATGTATGTAATGCTTCCTCTTTCACAGATACTATGTGATTAAAGAAGATGCAGTGGCTTGGTGACTTTTTCACTCATTTGCATATCATTGTTATATAACTCTTTTAAAGGAATTGTTTGATTTTTTTAAAAAAATTGATAATCAACATTTAATAATTTAATCGATTTATTAATTATTTTTAATTAATCTGTTAAATTGCTTTTATTTATTTAATTGATAATTTAATAATTGAATTGACAATTAACATTTCTGAGTCTGTAGAAGTTAACCAAAATTACAACACCAAAATTGTTTGCAGAATATGAGGCACTTAAAATGCAAAAGAGCAAAACTAGATTTGTTTAGCAGATGCCTGTCCTCCTTGTTTCTTAATAAGCAACAGGAAGACAGAAATGTTCTTGCTTTGGGTCAAATGAAAAGGAAATCTATTTGTTTTTTTTTTTTCTTATGATGAGCAGCTTATGGCACTGTGTGCTCTCCCTACTGCTAAATACTTAAGCAGAAGCATTGAGTTGTTTTGTACAAGACACAGTTTACAGAGTTCACTAAAAATAATTTGTCCTCATGCTCAATAATCATGCAAGGACAATAATTACTGTGTTTCTTCTGAAGACAGTGGATTCACAAAGTACTGGTACATGAAACCAAGGAAACATGAGGAAAGTGTTCTTTATTTCCCATACACAAATTAAAAAAATTTTTAATAGCTGATGGTGGGTTTTTATTGCCTGTTTAATTTGGTATCCAGCAGTCGTACTGTGAACTTAGAATTCTAAAATCAGACTTTCTTTAGACTTTATTCTGAACTTCAGACTTTACACTGAACAAATGGTTCAGTGTAATTTCCTAGGGATTCCTTGGTATTTCTGTTTTGCCATGTGCCCTAAAACATACATCTAAAGAAAGGATACCATTTTTGAAGTCGTAGAGCAAACTACTACTGGTAGATTATTTTTCACTGTGGACATGTTTATGTAATGCTTCTTAATGCTTTGTATTACACATGCATGCCTTGTGCTTTAAAAAGCAATTTGCAGGATGGTGACCAGAAGAATTGGTTGACTTTATACACATTTTATATTCAAAATTACACGTTTGCAGTGACTTGACAGGCAAGTTGTAGGTGGTAATTCTGAACATCACTTAACTGAGCTGTGGAAACCAACTGTGGGATTGATTTTAATATCTGAATAATACCTCCTTAACAAGTTAGAAAAATGCAATTGAATGGATTAATACGTATTTCTGTAAAATTTAGCATTATTTACTAAATAATATACACATTTGGTTTCTACTAGTCTGTTAAGAAAAAATTAAGCTATCTTAATTTTCAGTTGCATATTTTTAGTTGTGTGAATAGCCTGGTGTACTGAGATAATGAGATTATTCCAATTATATAAATGGAGCAGAACTTTATTAGAACTATACAAATCAGAATTATTACAATAATTAATTTCAAAATGAGATTTGTATTCAAAAATCATGCTTACAAAGCTCCAACAATGAACTGAAATAGGAATTGTAGATTAAATCAAGCTACTATATATAATCCTGTTATTGATGGCTGATTTTGTTGAAATACATTTCAAGTATATAACTCCAATGTCTGCACTGTTAGGTTATGGTGTTCTGTGTCACATAATTCCCTTGCACTGGGACTACTTTTCTTGTGTTCTCATGTGTTGTAATTTTCTTTATGATTTGAGGAAGTCACATCTTGTTGTGTATGTTATATGTGGTAGAGTGTAAGTAGAGCATTTCTGGAAAAAAGTACTGTCTAGTACCTAGTGAACTTTTTTTGAGGACTCATGGGAAGATACCTTCAAGTAAAAAGCATTTAAAAACTGTCCCTTTGAGACATCTTAGAGTAACACAGATATGTAGGGTTGTTTTAGCAAATGAGAGACTTTAATTTGAAAATGGAATATTAATTAGCTTGTAGACTCAAGCAGAGTGTATTTTTTACTGCTTTCCAAAACTAGGTGGAAATTAGTTTTCACTTGACAATATTTGTTGTGCAGTGTTAGTGAATGTGGTAAGCCTCCATGTATTGCCTTGGCTTTGCTTTTATTTGGCAGAAAAGAGGCTGGCTTTCTTTGAGTGTGAGGTATGGTTTGTGTAAGAGGTTATATTTAGAATTATAGGACAGTGTATTAGGGCTCTCTCTTCCCAAATGACTTGTGAGTATGATTTAACAAAGAAAAAGTCAAGGTGAAGTCTTTTCAAGAACAGTTGCAGATATGCATTTATTGACTAAACAAAATATTTGGTCTAAAATTACAAAAACAGTTTTATTTGAGTCTCACTGTTCAGTCTTCATGACAACATATAATTTGTGCTCTTTCCCCCTTTCCTCAATAAGGGATGCAGGTTGATGGAGTAGAAGGAACTACTGCTTTTTTGAGAGGGAGAACACTGTCCAGGCAGCTCAGCATCTCATAGGCACAGGGGTTTGGAGCTGTCTTCATGACTGGACAGTGATTGCTAAAAGTAAAATAAGAATTCACCAGTGGGACAGTGAATACTCCATTTATTTAAATCTAACCCCCTTCCAAGGTTTATATTTATAAATACTTACATTAAGTTTTATATATTTATATAAAGAATAAAATTATCCTTAGGGTTCTGTTATTTTCATAAACTTTACTTGTTTTTTAAAAAGAAAATCCTACCTGCAGGAAGAGTGTGTTTGGGTTATAGTCTAATCTACAAGGCAAAGATCATAGAAACTGACTTGATCATGTTTGTTGATCCAGTAGATATTTCAGCTTCTCATGTTTCTTAAAGACTTGTTTTGATATTTTCATTTACATTTTTTTATGCACCTTAGATTTCTGTACTATTTTACTAGCCCTTGCTTGGCTAGCCCAACTTTCTAACCTTCAGAATTTTTCTGCTTTATTTTTCTTTGCTAGAGAGGAATTGCTGAAATTAATTTGCCTGTGTATTTAAGTTAGAATCAAATAAAAATGTGTGACACATTCCCAAAGGTCTGTCTTGTTTTTCTCCTGTGTTTCTCTTAAAATTTAAATGGTTTTCAGATAAAGCAAAGCAACTGTGTTAAGGGCAACACATCTCCTTCTGAATATGGATGGATGGATGGATGGATGGATAGATAGATAAATAGATAGTACTGCTGACGACCTTCCCCCTGCCAACATGTTGGTCTTGGTTGGTTGCTGGAGGGCCTGTTTTGGGACAGTGTGTTTCTACTGCAGAAATGCTAATTTTTAGGCCTTTCTAAGATGTAGCTGTAGCTTAGGAAACTAATGTGTGTGGATTTTTCAAGATAAGAGTTACTTTGCAAAGTAAGGCTTTTGTGTCTTTTAAGAATCAATACCATAATTCTCTATGACATTTAACAAGTAATCGAAAAGCTTTAGATTTTTATCAAATCAAATTAAAATTGAGGCCTTTTCTCACAGACAAAGGAATTGAACACCATATATCTCCTTTCTGCACTTGATCTCTTCCAGCTGAATGATTGATAGCTAAGGTCATCTGAAGACTTAAAGCTTCAGTGGTTGCTTTTTTTGAACTGTCATCAAATCCCTATTTACATTTCCTCAGGGTTGTTAAAAAGTTTGAGTTGCACTCATTTCCATCCCTTTAACCACTATTAAGCTCTATTTTCAAGTTCTACCTTTTTGGTAGTGTGCTACGTCATGTTCAGTACCATATTTTTTTAGTTGAATTGGTACCTTTCTCTTCAAAGCTGGTATCACCTGGTAGTTTGCTGCATAAGCAAATTGCTTGTGCTTTTAGAATTTATCTTTGTTTCCATCATGTGCTGCCACAGTGAGTTATTTTAAATGTATTTCTGCAAGATTACATTCACAGACCAAGTGCTTTCTGTAGCTGTCATCTTCTTAGCTCCATGGCTCCTGCTTCCATAATTTGTCTGGCTTTGAACAAAATTACTTGGTTTACCCACTGTTCTGTGTTTAACAGTTCTTTCCAACACTGGCTGTAAAAACGGTGCAGTGGTAGATGGAATGAAGTCTTGCACGGATAGGACTGCTGCCCTAAGTAAGGCTCATAGCTTTTTTTCAAGGCCTTGAGTGCTTTTATTCAATTACTGAAATATCCCACTTAAGAGGTGGCAGATGTGTCCAGATGTTTAGTTCTGTTTAATACAGGCTTAAAGACAGAAGAGCTAGAAGCTGCACGTTCAAGTCCACGTGTATCAAACTAAAAATTGGAGGTTTTTTCCTTAGGGTTTTCTGAAGATGGTAGCAGAATAGTTACAGCCTCCATAGGTAACAGATTGAGCCATTTTTCACCTTGCTCAGTCTTATATGGGAGCATCAGAATTTTAGAGCCACTTGGAAATACATGATATATGCAATCAAGAGAAGTGCCCTAGCTATATTTGGTACTGTGCTTAAAGAGAGCAACAGGGCAAAGTCTAATAAACCATAGGCTTTTTGATTTTGTTTTACAGTATTCTAATCCTCTCTCCACTTCAGGATCAAGACCTATTTTGTATGTCAGTTTTTGTGTAGGGTTCTTGATATGGTAATATTTCCCCCATCCAGGTACGTGTGTGGAGTTAGTCTCCCAGTGTCAGCTACACCTGGAATCTAGTCATGCATTATTGATGACTAGTTCAGGAATTACATGAATAAACTGGCTGCTTATACTCCTGGTTGTCTTACAAGCATCTTCAAAACTGAAAGGTTAATACATGCTAAATGCTTGTGTAGTGGGTCAGTTTTTCAGGTGTCATTGAAGGCAATGTATGATTTGTGAGATGTCTTCACAGTGACATATCCTGATGCTTCCTCTGTAACCCAAAGCATCCTTCTGTGTGCTAATTTTCCTTGTTAAGAATCTCTGGAGCATATTGTGACAAAGACAGGCTAAACACATTGTATCTTTATAGGTGCTGCAACTTACCTGTCAAGTTCCTTGGTATAGCTTCCTAACATTCTGAAGGTTAACACTGATGTTGCATTTCTGAAAAGCTATCAAGACAAGCAGATCATAAGTCAGCCATCAGACACACCAGTGTGTTTCCATCCATGTCCTGATCAGTCTGGAAGTAGTTCAGAGGATTTTGCTAATTAATTGTTTGGTTTTGTTTGTTTGTTTCTTTTATTGTATTTATAGATAGTTATTAACCTCAAATACATGATCTCTTAAGTGTTTTGTTGTAAAAAATACTTGTTTGCTGTAAAAGGGTTGGGGATATTTTGCTAGGTAATTCACTTTAAGGAAGACAGCTTACAAGAACTGTCCATATGTAAGGATGGGGATTCTGTTTAATGGCTGCTGTATATGAGGCAGAAACCATACCTATCTGATGCTCTATGTACAGATAAATATTTAGAGTGCTAAAGCTGTCTCCTTTCTCCTATGGAAATGGCTTGCACAGGGTACTCCACCATTCCAGAAACTCCTGAAGCCAAGACAACAAGGAAACGATCTTACCTCAGGCGTCGAAGAGGGCTCCAGCTCCTTGAGGTGTCTTCAGACAGTGAAGATGAAGGACCAAGGAACTTTGGTGCTGTGAAAGGAAACAGAGCTCCAAGGACAGAAGTGATTACAATGTAAGCTTGAAGCCAGTTTTCTGTAACGTTTATGCAGACTGATGTGGTCTTAACATGAAATATTGAATTGAAAATCAGAGGGTAGGTTCTGCTTTATTGTTTTGTGATTTGCCTGCTCCTGACTAAACGTTGCTGGATTTCCAGGGAAGGAGAGTCCAACTCAAGCCATTTTCTTAGAGAAGGCATAAGGGAGAAGTTCTGGGATCCTAAATGATACCTGTAGACTTCATTTTGCATGTTTGTGCCTTTGACCCTTTGAAATCCTTTTAACGTCCCTTGAGAGCTTCATGGCTTAGCAGTTTGGGTGGACCACAAACCCAAGGACAGGATTACGGTTACCCCCTGCCCTCAACAAAGAGAAGATAAAAGGGAAATAAAGACCAGAAATTTTGAGTTGGAAACTGAAAACAATGAGATTCAGATTTACTAACACAGGGGAGAGGTAGTAACATAAGGAATAATGTAACAAAGAATGCAAGTAGATACAAAAATAGACATATACAACCCAATAGATACGGGCTCTGATGAGCATGTGGTGAGCTGGTGGTAAAGAAGCACAGGGGAACTGTAGCACAGCCAGCAGAAAGGAAAAGGAGTTGCTGTCCTTCCCAATATTGATAGAGTATGGGCAGGAAATGGGAGGGAATAGACCCCTCCCTTTGTGTTCCACCCCTCTCAGAGTCAAAATCCCTCCTTCTTTAGTTCCTCCTGTTCAAACAATGGCAAAAGCATAACCATAAAATTTTTGCTTTATTAATATTAAACTATATTGGGAGCTGGTTATAGGTTTTTTTTATTTTTTAATGAAGCCATAGTGGACAGGAAAGCAAGTAAAGCTTGATTGTGTGGTATGAGAATTCCTGAGTTGAAATTAAGCACTAGTTGCCTGATGAATTTGCTGTATTTCATAAAAACTTTTTTTAGTGATTTGGAAATTTATACTTTTCAGGAAGCAGGGGAAGAGGAGGGAAGAGAATAATGTTCAGGAGTCACCTGCATGGGTGCCAAAAAGGTAGCATTGAGAGTGCAGGAGAGATAAGATGTAGACAGATAGCTTGCACAACCAGTTGGAATGGTTTAAAGAAACCCCTGCTATTTTTTTACCTGGTAGTTACGTGGTTGAAATGTGATTGTGCTCCTTAAACGTTCTTATGCTAAGAAAACCAAGATGACTTAATCTGTTTTTTTTGATAGTCTGATTGAACTAATTTGTGGAAAAATTTTATGGCAATAGCAACCTTAACAGGCCCAGACTCTCATCAGATTTTCAGTCCTTATGCATAACATGAAATTATTTGAGCTGGCCAGTAGAAATGGATAATGCTTTTCCCTGTTGCAATTATCTGAGATTTATTTATTTATGTATTTATTTATTGGTTTGAATGCATATTCCCTGAAGTTACAAAGTAAGGTAGGTACTTGGTGAGAAGAAAATAATTTACTAGTTAGCAGGGTGAGCTCCTGATTCTGTCTGTGGTTTAAGTTGTAGGTTATGCAAGGATACAGAGGCGAGAGGCTAGTTGCAGGCACTGAATTGTTTTTTGTGTAATTGTGCTGCTTCTGGGATCAAACCCCATTTGGAAGGAGTGCCAGCAGTTCTGTACCATTATCATGTGGAGCTGACACTCCTAAGCTCTGCAGGGTCCAACTTGCAGAGCCCAAGCTTGCTGTTTCCATGCTGTATTCCAATTGCCAGGCAGCAGAGTGGCTTCTGGTGCAGCTGATGAAGATAAACTGTTAGTGAACATCCTCTTGTACTCTCAATTATTCCTGTGTAGCCACTGCTCTCTGGTGTACCACTTACCCCAGTGCTTGGTGCATTGGCTCAAGTGTTAATTGATGTCAACCCACTCAGCTATCTCACAAGTGGTGTTCTCACAGCTGATAAAGTGGAATTGGGAGTGTGGCAGGCGTTAGCTTGGATCTGGCCAGGCTTTTGAGTTCTGTCTGGCTTGTGCTGAATTGAGCCTGGCTTTGCACAGGATCAGGTAATTGGTGTCTTTGTGCTGTGCAGTGTTAGATGGTGTTTGGAGTGTAGTGATTTTATTATTCTTTTATCCAGCCCTCTTTGTCCTGACTAAGGGACAGAGCAGGAAGCATGACTAACCTAAAAGCAGGTGTGCCATAAGCTTCACAGCCAGAGTCAGTATCTGGAATCTGCTGGAAAAAGCAGAACCTCAAACACAAGGTTTTGTGTGTTGGAGTCATAGTTGTTCAGAAGTTAAATGAATGTTTTGTCATGCTTGCTAAGAATGTGATTATGCACAGGATTTCTGATGTGTGCCACTCTGGCTTTGTGACAAATATCTAGATATTAATGTCCAATGGGAAAGGATACAATAATTGCAGTGTGAGCATTTTCATTTGGATTGATTTTCTTTTTTAAACACTGTTTATAAAGGAAATTTTTTCCTTATCAAGCCAAAAGGGTCTTAAGTATGCTAATAGAACCCTAATATGTCACTTCACTAAGATGTTTTTTCCAAGTGGGTGATGGAATTGCCTTATGAAGGTTGCAATTAGGTGGCTTGGGGAACTGAATAGAAATTTGAGTTATTTTTTGTTTTGAGAATTTCTTTAATCTGGGAGGCAAAACCAGAGAATCCATGTGGCAGTGTGTGGCTTTTGAATGGGATAGGGAGAAAAGGATTATTTGATGAACAGTAGCCTGAAAATACTGTGTATCTTCTACATAATTGTCATGTTACTACCTTTTTTTCAGAATTGTACTCCGTTCTGCCTGTTGTAGGTGCTATAGAAAGATATGGTGAGGAAAAACAGGTTTTTTTCTTTAAATCTTTTAACTGTATCCATTTAAGGAGACCTGTACGCAAGCCTTTCTGATGGTGAAGTCCCTAGGAAATGGCAAAGGTCCATACAGTTAAATTATTTTTTTATTCAGGAAAGGAAATTTTTGTGCTTAAGGAGGACAATAGGATGGGAGACATGCTTACACTCATTTGGGGGGAGTTTTTTTATGCAACTGAATACTGTGAAAAATATGTAAGGATTGATTTCCTGCGGATGAGCCCAGGATGAGTCCTGTAAATTCAGGACTTTGCTTCTTTTTCCCATAAAGTTTCTCCCCATGTTTAGCTGTTTAAAATGCTGCATAAGTGTATTTGATTTCTTTCTCAGCTGAGAAGTAGGATAGAATTATTGCCATACCTGGAAAGTTTTTATAATGAACTTACCCACATCTGTTTATATGTTGGACACATAAATATTAGCAAGGCTAAAGGAAAACTTGAGATGGTCTGATATAATTCAGGTAGCTGAAATTATTGTGGTTGTTGGTAGATTGATAAGCAACCTTTTACAGCACAATATGAGCATATGTCATGATATTTCCCTTGCTTGTTCCTCCTTTCTTCTTTCTGTTGCTAAGTTGAAAGTTGTTTATTGCAAACAGAAGATGGTAATTAATCATACAGACTGAATTTTGTCCTGAAAAGCAGACATCACTTTGGGTACAAGTTGATTCAGTGTTACTGAATGCATCTCAACACTTTCTGCAGTCCTGTTAGTTTTCATTTACAGTCACATTCTGGTAGAGTAAAACATTCATAAGCAACAAGAGATCTTAATTTATTATTATTTTAATGGTATGTTGTAGCTCTGAACAGCCTGATGATGGACAGCCTGAAGATGAACTACCCCGTTTGGCATATGTAAATGGTGGGGATCAGCTGCCAGCTCTGAAGGGTGTTGAGGAAGACATGAAAGACACAAAGCTGCAAACACTGAAGAACATTTTTCCTCAAAGGAGTGACCAAGAATTACTGCAAGTAATAATTTATTTTTGCTTCTTTGACAACTATTTTGTAGGCAGTATTCTTAAGCCTTCAGCTTTATTAGAGGGAATAGCTTTAATTCTTATGATTGAATAGGTATATCAAAGTAATGTGTTCTAGGGGAACTACAGCCATGGAACATAAATGCAGAAGCATTTATAAAAGTGAAAACATTTATACACACTTTATATCTATCAATCTATCTATAGATACAGTTATTTATGTCTATATGGATAGAGAAACCCTTTAGATAAATTCAGCAACAGTGAATTCCAGTGTGTAGAATCTTTATTATTTCTTTCTCTTGTGAAGTGTAGTTAGTTATAGCTGTCTTGGCTGATAAATGCCATTGCTGAAGTGCAGCTAACTGGTTAAATGAAGAAGGAATGAAATCATTGCCATCTTCTCCAGCAGATGAAACATTGCACGCTTGCATTTATGAAATTTAGTACTCACAAGTCTTTCGTACTTTCAGCAAGGCAAAAAAAGAGTAGGTTTGAACTTACTGTGATTTATTCTGATCATGCTGACATGGAAACCTGAGATAGTATTGGCCTTTGTCCAATGTACAGTACAAATCTACAGTAACATTACAGTAATGTAGTGCTGTAAGACATCTTCAGTACAGTAAAGTATTTTTAGCAAGATTAATTTTCATTGCTGATATACCTAGGTTTTTACTTGCTTTAGTTTTCAAAGCTGAATGTGTTTAAATTAATTTATTAATTTTCATGGTTGTTGAAATGTTTTTTAAGAAATACAGAAATTTTACTGGAGCTCCTTGCTGGGTGGTGTTTTCCTAGTGGATCAAGCTTTATCTTTAGGCTTTCTACTTCAGGAAGAAAGGAGTTGCAGATAGTAGCTTTAGAGTTCTTCTCCTGGCTGTTTTGATGAAATTTACATTGTATATGTCCAGAATGTATGAAACTTTAATTTTAGTCCACACAGTGTGTATTTAAACCAAAAAGTGGTAACAGTTCATTGTAGTTTGGAAGCTAGCTAGAAATGACATATGGTGTATCTGACTGATCTTTTTGGGACTTCAGTGGTGTTCTCAACTACTTGGTGGCATGTACAGCTCGTGGTATTTATTCTCAAGAGAGGATAAGATAGCTTCTGTATCAGCAGAATTTTTAGTATGTAGAAGCTATGCAAATTTTTGTCCACAGTTACAGTTCCACACCATTGCTGAAGGAAGACAAAAGAATGATAGGCTAATCTACTCTTCCTTCATGAGGCAACTGGAACAGTTTGTCCTAACAAACTCTTTGCAGCTGGTGAAAGCTATTAGGGAAAAATCCTGAGCCTTTGGAAAAGGAAATTGTTTATAGCATTCTTGTAAGATGCTGTTTACAAATATGGACAGATACTTGGGAATCAGGATTCCTCATGACCTATATTTTTTGTTTTGTGGGTTGTTTGTTTTTTTTTTTACTATTATTTGTAACCTCTAAACCATTTACTTCTTTTGCAGTTATCTCACCTGCAAAAAAGCATTCTAAAAATCTCAACATCCAGTTAATTTTTTGAAAATTATTTGTGTTGAGATTAGACATGGATGGAAAATCAATCCAGAACTGCAAGGAAGTATAGATAAGCTTAGAGGCATGTTAGAAGTTTCATGTGTATACTTTCAGAAAATTGAGCATTGTGACACAGTAGTCACAATTATATAATCATGTATATTATATATAATAATCATTATATAAGTTAAGAAATTATTTTCTTAGATCATCTGGTTTTGTGATAGTAACGTTGAATAGTTTTTGAAGGAAAGCTTTTAATTAAACCTGTACCATATGTTTGTGGAGTAGGAAAAAGCCCATAGTAAAAGAGATAGTGTAAAAATGTTTTCCAGTAGGTTTTTAAAGTGTTTGGGGTGTTTTTGGAAGTATATTTCAAGCATGCTGATCTGCCATTATACTCCTCTGTCCAACTGGATTAAATCTCACCACTTAGCAGCTGACTTTTTCTTTGCAGTTGGTAGAATCATCAAGCACAGTGGAAGAAGCAGTAGATGCTGGTTTGAAGTTCAATGATGAAGGTATGTTTCACAATAAAATCAACAACCAAACCTTAGAAGCTGTAGCTAATTCAATGAAGTAAAGTTGGTTAGGAGGTATTTAAAAAGTATTAAAGCATATGCTAAATGTTGCACTACTTTTTGTTTATTGCAATAACACAAAACTGAAATTAGAGGCCCTGCAAGGGGATAGATGAAAGGGTGCAGACTGAAATCCAGAGATAGAATAAAAAAGGTGAATTTGTTCTGTGAAGCTCAGGGTTGCTTTTCATGTGGGTCCTTAAGTGAGTTCTGTTCTCTGGTTCCTTCTTTGCTTGAAAGATGAGGCAAATAGTAGTGGGCTAGTAATGGTAGTTCTAAATGTTGTGGGTTTGAAATCTTAGAATATGGGAAAAATATTCTACAATATGTAGCCACTCATAACTAGATACTGTTTCTGTCAAGGACCATCACAATTTTTTTCTTCTGATTGGCTTCAAGACTTGCTCGTGACTCTGAATAAAAGCTATTAGTCTTAAATGTTAGACAAATTAACCATCCAGCTGGCTGTTGAGCTCTCAGAGCTTACTTAGTGTTTTTGGTTCTGCATCTGAATTTTGCAGTCTCATGCTGTTACAAAAAAAAAGCAAAACAAAACAACCCAACAAAAAACCAAAACAAACAAAACCCCCAAAAAACCCAACACATGATGCGAAGTGTGTAGGAAGTAGTAAGCATGTAAAAGCATCATCCTTTTTGGGCTTTGGGTTTGTTTCTTGCTGTTTGCTACATCCAGGCTTAAATATCTTGTCTTGCATTAATTTTTTTCAAGTGGTTTGCTGGGACTGGTGGGGGAAGAGTGGAAGGTTAGTATGAATATTAACATCATGATAAAAAGCTGATCTGTTTCAGCAGTTTTAATCTGTTTTCGGTTCAGATGTCCATGGTTTTTATGAGAGATTTCATGGTTTAGATATAATGGAAAAAGCTATTGATGATCACTCTCTTTCTAAAATAGAAGATTTTTTTCTATTTCAGTTTCCTGTATTGGACTTGCCATATATATCTGCTGATTTATACATACAACTTCAAAGATCTTAACTGTTACTTGAAAGCTCTAAAACATTGGGCTAATTTTAATGAAGGTGGCTGCTTTTGTGTTTTTGTTTTGTGGGGTTTTTTGTTGCTTTTTTTTTTTTTTTTAAACCATCCAGACCAACATTTTGAAGTTAGCACAGATTCTGATCTTGGATGCTATCAATAGAAAACTAAAGCTGACATGTTTTTGAGGGACACACTACTTACGAGTGCTGCTGTGCCTGAAAAGTCTCTTCCTGGAAGACAGTGGTTGCTTTTCAAGGGTTTTGATTAATATTAAACTAATTTAATCTAATACAGACTGTTGAAGTTCATTGCATTTCAGTGTTTGAACTAAAACACTTTGATTTCTGGTATGTAGCCCTGCCTTTTGGCCATTTTTGTGTTGATCTAAGAATGCTGTTTCACATCCTTTCCATTCAAGCCCACAGAAAAATCTTCTTGGCAGCAAAATTCTCACTAATCACAGCTGTTGTATAAAATATTTAGTTAGTTGTTAGAATGCCTGAAAGTGATGGTATAAATCACCTCTTTTTGGACACATTTTTTAAAAATTGAAACGTTCTTGTACATCTGCTTATTTGCATCAATTTATAATGTTCTTGTTGAGAAGTGTTGAATGTGTGAGAGGTCAGGGACAAGATACAGTTTTGTAAAGCATGGCTTTGCAAAAAAAGTGTGGCCAGGTCACTGTCAATGTTTTCTGTTCTTTCAGAATGACAAAAACTTGTTATTTAAGGCTGGAATTCAGTAGTTGTGTATAGCTAAAACAAGAAGCACAGGAGATTACTTATAAGTGTGAAGATTAGATGTGACACACTGTGTCACAAATATGTGTATGAATGAAAGGTGTAATGTTATAATAGTACCTAATGCCTGTGATTTGTTTCTGGTGTTTTCTGTACATCTTGAAAACAATGAAATCAGTGAGGGTGCTTCTGACCTGAAGCTTCATGTAACTGTGTCTGTTCACTGCTTTTTTTGAACAGGCAGAAATGACTTTCTTTTGTAGTGGTGGGGGAAGTTGCAGTAATTTTTTTTGTTTGTTTGGTGTTTTGTTTTTTTTTTTTTTTTTTGTGGGACTAATTACAGATGCTTCTCCTACTTTTGAAACCCTTGAGCTGCTTTTCTCATTGCTTGCTAGTCATAAAACTTAAGAGTGAGAACAAAGATTCCTCTGGGAGGCTTGATGTGCCCTAGCTCCACCCCAAGGATGGTTCCTTTTCCAGCAGTACTGTAGTTTCTTCATCCCCTCACCTGTACGCTCTCTTAGAACAGGAAGGAACAATTAAGTGTACCTTGTGAACTGAATGTCTTCAGAAAGTTGGAATTTGTTTTGTCATTTGCATGTGTGGTGGATTTCAGGGCACAGGTTGATTTCTAAATCATTCTGTGTTGATATTTTCCAGAGATTGTGGTTATCTGGATCCTTTACTACCACTGTATTACCTCTATTGGACTTTCACAATTGGGCTTTCTACAAAGACTATTGAGTGCTCAAACCCATGACTTCAAAAAGCAGGGAGATTTTGAAATACCCTTCTATGGAGCCTGTGTATTTTCTTAGGGTAAAGAGGTTTGGAGTATCACTGTTCATATTCAGAATTATCCATCCTCAGTGCAGTTTTAGTTGAGCTTAAGCCTTAAAAGCATGAGGCCTCAATGACTTAAAGTCATTGCTTTACCTAACAGCAGCCTGGCAACCCTTAGCTTTGATACCAAGACTTAAGCTAGTAGCACTGCTTTTCCAGGCAATATTGTTTAAACAAGGTTCTTGGGCAGAAATGTCAAGCTCTGAAGGAGAACTGGTTCCCCTCCTTCATCACAGCCTGAGTGCTTTGAACTGTGCCTCTTGTATATAAATTTATCCTCATACATAGAAATAGATTTTGAAAAAATCTTGTCAGTGTTTTCTGTTATCTCTTGCTAGATCCTTAATCTAAGGAAGAATTGCTGATGTTTTACTTTTCTACCTTTGGGATGCTTTAATGTTTGGGTTTTTTGTTTTTACTTTTATAATAATATTTTTGTCATCTCCATTTTACATCAGAGCGAGTGAATAAGCCTCGTATACCATTCATTTGAAAGTATTTCCACACAGAATATCTTTTTTGTGTGTGTGTGCTTTTTTGAGTGTGTGTGTGTGTTTGTGCTTGTTCATCAGTCTCCTCTGGGAGGAGGTTGGACAGAGTTTCTGGTATCAGACATCAAAGCTCTGCAGGCAGTCAGTATTTCAAAAAAGATTTAATTTGCAATAATATGTCAGATCATGGAAAAGGAATTTTTAGAATAATTTGGTCTGGTAACAATTGTTCCTTTAAGCAAAGCTAATGTGCAGAAATACTGGGAATGTGCTCTTGCCTTCTTGAGCTGTGCATGGAAGCAGTTGGCAAATGCACCTGACTGGGCAGGTCCTAATGCTAAGATGATAATCTCTTGATAATCACCAGGGCCCAAAGATGTTCAGAAAGTTCTGGCTCATATGAAGTATTCATAAGTAATATGGTTACCACTGGCACTTTATCACCAACTTAATATGCATATTTTTCTTTCAGACGTTTGGTTTTAATGTTGAAAACAGTTTTGTGGTAACATCTCTGGAGTGCACCTGGGCCAGAAATCAGTCATCAGCACTTTCAGATTTACAGTGATTTACATATTCCAGCTCACGATTGGGGTTCAGCCTTGATTAAATACCAGCTTTCCAAAACCAGTGACCTTGAATAAAACCAGACAGGCATATCCCTTTATTCAACTTGTATGTGAAACACTTGGCAATTATAATAAAAAACAAAACAATCAAACAAAACTATTACAGTTGTTCTCTATGAGAGATGATTGCTTGATTAATTGCCAGATTACTACAGAAAACCTAGAGGTAAATAAACATGTACTTTAAAGCAGCTGCTTTGCTTCATGTTTCAATGTGTCTGGACTATAGTAGGAAACTTGTGGAGACTGATAATAATCTTGTGCAGTTAATAAGTAGCTACCATGGGGTTGGTTGAATGATTGTACTGTTTTGGGGTGAACTTAATGAAAATAATGAATTCTTCATTTTACCTCAATTCCTTTTAAAGTTGCCTGTCGTAAAAGAAAACTAGAAGGCTCTCCCACAAATTGCAAAAACAGAAATGAGCAAGTCACAAAAAAGTCAAAAGCTAATTATGTAAGTACTATTTTTTTCTCTCTGTGCATTTTAGAATAAGTGGAATTAACCAACTTGGTCAGTGACAATGATGTGATGAACTTAGCATGTTTCATGAGAAAATCCTGTGGAATTGAAATCTTGTCATTTGAATGAGGTTTTCCTGACTTCTTCTCTTTGGCAGTTCTAGATGGAATTACCTGCTTTATTCTTGAGTGTTTGTGGATTTGTATCCCAGTAGCCTGTTCACTGCTTTTGTGGAAGTGGTTAATGGCAGGTAGCAGTATGTGAGGCACTGAGTGCCATCAAATTCTTGGGAACATCAGTGGGAGTTACAGGCTATGGATCACCTTGCCTCATCAGAGCATTCCTTGCTTTTCCTCAAACAGATGAAGTTCAACATCAGTGTTCTGTATTGAAGTAGTGTTGCTTACAAATGTATTTGAAACTGTGACTTAGGAGAATCTTTATAAGGAATAAATTGGTTATGTTTAAAGGAATGATTACTTTGCTGCTAATAAATATGATCCTGGTGCATTCAGGTTGGTATTGAGCAGATCTTACACACAGTCCTACAGTGCTGTCATGAGGCCAGCTCCCAGGAATCCCAGTAGACATCCATGAGAACCATTTATAGTAGGTAAAGGGACTTCTGCACTAAATACTAGAAGCTGGATGGAGGATGATAACTATCTTTGTGTTGAAGCTCTGACCTTGGTCAGAAGAAAATGCAATTTTCCTCTAAAGCAAAAATAATATTACTCAGATATTCCCCTATTTCTTGGAGGAGAGCTATGAATTTGTGAGACAAGACTTGATGAGATTTGGGTTTGTTCCTATTCATCAAACCCCTGGGTTAGTTTACAGAGGAAATGGCTGGATTATTACCCAGCCAAAAATAGCAAACAGTGCTTCACTGGACCTGGTTTCATCCAGCAGTTTGATTTCTGTGCATAACAGTCCCATTGCAGTTAAGGGGGGAAAGACTGAGGAAAACCCTGAAACACAGGGTTTTTAGAATTTTTAATAGAAATTAGTGATGAGAAAACTTGCAGAGTTTTTTCTAGCTCTTGCCTTTCCTCTGGTTCCTAAGCTGATTTTTAAGCCTATAGTGTACTGTATCTGTACTCTTAATGATACTGTAAGCCTCACTGAGGAAAGGAGCCATGGCCTCTGTTGGCTGGAGTGCTTCTGGGTGATCTGTTTTGACCTCTTTCAGCAAAGTAAATATTAATCAAACATTGTGGCATCTCTGCTGTAGAGAAGTACATCTATAACCACTTTGCATTCAGAGCTGTGAGAAGAAACTTGCATGATTTTGTGGAGAATACATAACAGAGCAGCTTGGGGCGTGTAGAAGTTTTGGCACTCGTTCATTAAAGACCTCCCTTTTTGCAGGCTGATCATAGCTTTTAGTGAAGCTGTTGGTGAAGAAAATTTGATGTGACTCCATAGTGCTGTGACCCAGTATTTGTGGTGGTTTTTGGTTTGGTTTTGGTTTGTTTTTATATGAGGATTTCTGGGTAAAAACACACCGATTGACAGCTTTATAGACGGGTGGGTTAAATACTGCATAGTTGGTAATCTTACCTGACATCTTCTGTCCTAAATATCAACCAGAGTCACTACTAACTTTTTATCTCAAGGAAATACAAACTAGAAAGTTGTAAATTATTTGTATTTTGGCATGTAACTTTGCACTCTATATGCCTATCAAGTAAAGAATGCTAGTCTTTCATGACTGAAGACATTTTCTGTGCTTATGAATACTGTGGTCTTATTTTGAGCATTGGCTATGTATGAGGAATCATTTCTGCAATTTAACTTTTTCTTAAATGCTTTTGTCATTTAGAGTGTCTCTTTTAAAAGTAAGCAATATTGATTAGGTTTGATTTGGTTTAGTTGTTTTTTGGGGGGTTCTAGGCTTGTAATTTTCATTAAACCTAATAAATGTCTTTTCTTTTAAATGTAGCTGGATGAGCCAGAACCCCAAAGACAATGGGAGAGGGAAGAAATGCTTGTTAAGAAGCTCCAAAATACATTCCCTGGACTGGATAAGGAGGTGAGCTCATGTGTCCTGATGGCACATCAAGTTTTGACTTCAGAAAATTCAAGCTGTTGTTGGTCCAAATAAAACACTCCTTAGACCATCAGCAGCCTGGGAGAGCCCAGGGTAGGAAGGTCTTTGCTGTTGCTGCTTTGGGAATTTAGCTTGCCCTAAGTTAAGAGCAGCTGAATGTAATCAGAAGTATATGGAACTTCTTACCTTACTTTTTTTTGTCCCTTGGCAAGCCTGGCATGGTCAGATTTTATAAAAGTGCATGTGGAAATTATCTCTCTCTCTCTCACACAGTCAGCTTCCTTGGAAGACTTAGATATAATGTGTGCTTTGCATTAGTTTGGTACCTGAGGATACTCAGAAACTGTTCAGGGCCTTTTCCAACTGTGTTTTGAATTATTGAAAAGAAAGCTGCTTTATGTGTGTTCTTACCCTTTTGAAAAGTGGAGTGCAGCTCTGCCTAAACTGAGTATACAAGCATAAGCTGAAGGGTTTTCTCCTTTTGATCCTTTATGTTGAATAACCTGATTTATTGGACGTTTCTTTGTCTTGTGCAATGAAAATTAAACATCTGTGCCATAACATTTTTATATACAGAAACACAGTTATTGCTTATCTTACCACAATACAATTTTTTTTTTCCTTTTACTAGGAACTGAGAGAGGTACTTCAGGATCACAACTGGGTGTTTCACGAAGCTCTGGGGACCCTGAGAGTATTTGCAGAAGATGGTAAGAGTAAAGATAAATTTATAATCCATTTTACCCCAAGATAAAACAGACTTGCAACAGAAATGTTTTCTGATGTCCAGCAATGGCAGTCCGGGCAGCACTATGCCTAGAGATTTACACTGATACACTAGTATTATGGCAAAGATTAAAGAAGGAATTTCAGATTTGCTGTATTTTTAAGTGTCATGATTATTTATGTTTTGCTCTGTAAGTTGAGATAAATATCTTTGCCTTGCTAATACACATTTGCATAAAAAGTTGTAATTATGTATGCATGTATCACAAATTATAATTTTGTGATGTCAAAGCTGACACCTGCTTCCCTCCTGCTTGTTTAAAAATAAGTTTGGGGTTTTAACTCGAGCAAATTGTCAGTTGATGACTGCATAGGTGACAACTGACATAGGCCATTTTATCCTTTTAAGATACATTCTAGGGGAGAAAAATTCTAGAAAGAGGGCTTAAATTATGCAGTCAGTTTATAAATACCAGTGCATCAAATGTGGTGGGGACCAAGAACCATGATTCCACATAAATCAGGGAGTTATACCCTAAATACCATTTATTGGGTTGATTAAAATGTTACACATCTGTCAGATATGTGTATGTTTTGCAGTATCAGCTATTTTAAGTGTTCTTGGGATTGGACAGTGTTCTTAAATGTATTCTTTTCAAGTGGAGAGATCTCTCAGTGTGCATGAGGTTGAGTCCTTACTACTTCTCCTTCGAAAAGATAAGATATTAAGGTTGGAGTCAATCAGCAGCAAGGTGGGATTGAGCAGAAAAGAAAGCATTGTAAGCACTTTGTTCCAAAGGAGGAAGAAAACCCCATACAAGTAATTTCTGGAAATCACTTGCTCACATTCTGTTAAGTAACCTCTATCTTACTTTAAGACAGTAGAGTTATTTCACTTTCTTCAGGAAATGCATGATTCTGTTGTCCCACCCCCAGTGCCATACTGAGATGCATTAAAAGGGAAAAACACCTAATTTTCTTTGTGAAAGTTGGCTTGTATTCTACTAAATAGAATTAGTATCTTTGCAGTCATGTGAATTGGGACTGGAATCTCATCCCAGCAATACATCAGAGTTCCTAAATACCTGCTCTTACCTGAAGAGTTCCTGCAGTGCACGCAGATTACACAGTGTTCATAACTCTATGTTAAGTTATACTTAAAACCATCTACTGTTTGAGCAGTATACATGTCTGCATAGCTCATTTTGTGTTGGTACCCTTTGCATGTTTTGAACAGACTTGTGTGGTGTTTCCCTCTCTTTTCTCTTAGTAACACCTGCTGTTGTGGTTTGTATCTACATAGGTTTTATTTTGGAAGAGCAGTAGGGTTTTAATATTTGCCCTTAGCCAGTAGGCGTTGACTTGTTTTCTTCCATATTGCATGCATAGGTTTGGAATATCATCCCAAAAGTCAATCTTCCAGATGGACTGAAGCCTCTGCCAACAGCAGAAGTGATGAGAGTGAAGAGAAGCTGAAGGAGAAATCTTCTGGGAAGGAGCAGAACGGCTTTCAGAAAAAGGACAAAGGCAAGAGGAGCATTTGGAGCACTAAAAGAGACACAGACGACTCGGAGGACAAGTCAGCTTCCGAAGATGGTGGCAGCTGCCTTGATGAGGACTACAGCAGTGGGGATGAGGTGATGGAGGATGGCTACAGAGCCAAAATTCTCAGCTTCCTCCAGGATGCTTCTCCGAGCGAACTGACTTTGATTCCCCAGTGTTCTCAGAAAAAGGCTCAGAAGATAATAGCGCTCCGGCCCTTTAACAGCTGGGAAGCTCTGGTAGGTCTGCATTCTTCTTTTCCTATCCCCAGCCTGCCTAGAGTCAAGGTGGCTTCAGCCTAGGGAGGCTTAGATGGGTGGCCTTATCCCGATTAGGTTAAAATGCTATGTTCCTCCTAAGCCAATAGCATTTCAAATAGTGTCATATGACCTGATTTTGAATGAATTAAGGGGTGATTTTTCTGCAAAACTCCAGCTGATTGGCTGACATTACTGTCACTCACTCTGTAGCATAGAAAGTTGGTTGATTTCACTGCAGAAGAAGAAATTAGAGCTTTCACTTGGGAAGGAGGTATTTGCTGGCTTGTTCTGAGCTCTTGGAGCTGAAAACCCATGCAGGAGGCAAGGACGTGGCAGGACTTTTACAGCAGACGCTTGGATAGCAGCAGCAGCAGCTTCCAGGGTAGCTCCATGATTGAAGATGCCAGCATGGATATTTTCATTTTCATAGAAGCAACAGTCATCGGTTTTTTTCTTTTTTTTTCCTGGCTTTTTTCTTTAATCTACTGCAGCTCAGTTTCTAGCATGGTTTTGCTAGCTGAGCACTGCAGCCATTTTTTATTGGAGCGAGCTGCTGTGTTTTTATTGATAAAATGTAAAGCATCAGAATGCTAAACCATAATCCACACCGGAAGGGAAAACAGAACAGTAGCTCTTGGTAAGTAGATTATTTTCTATGAATGGGTTGTTACTTTCTAATGTTTCCCATGGTTTTATTTGTTGCCTTCACATTACATGTTGTTTCACTGAACTGTAAGACATCAGAACAAGGATGAGAGCAACGTCCTGGTAAGAAATTTGAAGTGCATTACAGCAGATTTTCTTGGTTTAATTTACTGGTGCTTTGGAATTTAAAGCAGTAACTATGCATAGGCCCTCTTACAGAGTATTTGGTATGTTTTTTCATCATTGTATGTTCTGAAACGTCCCCCACTGACGGATGCAAGGTCCACTTGTATTTTTTCAGAGCAGAATAGAACTTCTTCACTGTGTGTAAACAATAACTTTTATTGTTCCGTGTGTGAAATGTTTAACCACAGAACGGTAAGAGACACTGAACAGATTTTTAAAGGAAAACAAAATTTTCTTTGTATGTGGTGGTGCAAGGAGGGGGAGAAATGAGGAGGGTACTTGAAAAAAAAATAAGGTACAGGTATGCTGCAAAAGCAATCCGTTTTGCCCCAAGCTTTTGGCTTCTCACAAAACATCTGCCATACAGCTATTCCTTTCTCAACTTGTTGGATTTTGCCTGAGCTTAATTCTTTGCAGAAGTATTTGCTACAGGGCTGTTCTCCTCCATGTAAAATATTTAAGAGAAAAAAAGCTGTATGGGCCTGTTTGCGTTCAAAATTTGTCTTTCATATAGATTGCTGCTGTCAACAGCCACATGTTTATGTAGCATTGTGAATACTTGCCCAGAGTAGAAATAGTTTGCAGCAGACTTTAGCAGATGTTTTGTATCAGTGTGGTTTTAATTGTTTGTATAGATCCAGTAGCTCAGTGACCTGATCTTTTTCCTACTAGCTAATAAGAGACAGAGAATAATGGAGTGAGCTGATTCAGTTCCAGGATTAAAGAAATTGACTTAGTTTTAAGGTCTCTTTATACTGTGGTGATAGCTTTTGTAACACAATGTAAAGTATTAGAAGTTGTTATTGCTTTTTAATTATTAGAAGTATTGAGGAAGATCTTAAGGCTCTCAGCCTGAGATTAAGATTAAAGCCTACTTACTTGGAAACTGGAAGTCTTATTCCAGGAATACTTAAATTAAAATGGCTTTTTTAATTCTAGACAAGCTTTTTAAGTTGGACTAAGGTATTTTCAGACGGATTTTAAACAAATTTCAGGCTTGTGAAGTCATTAAGGGTGCCTGAAAACACTTATTCTTTAGAGCAGTTTTTAAGACAGATGTTTAACTTGGTCTAGTAACAAACATTTAAAATACACAGAAAACCACCAAACATGGTTATTGAAAAAAAAATGGGGGGAGCTGATAAAAATCCTTGTTCGTAAGAATTAATTCCATTGGCAATTTCTTGAGGCTTTAGGCATCTGTCACATTTGGAGAAATGATGCTTTTCTTTGCCAGAGACCTGTGGCCTCTCTCCAGAGTATGTTGTGTGCTTAGGGAGAGTAGTAGGTAACAATATGCAGAGAGCACCTTCCCGAGTACTTCTATTCACAACTTAAAATTTCACATTGCTTACTGAGGGCACGTTTGGAAGAGTGGTCCCAGGTGCCTGTGCTGTAGAAGCCAGCCCAAGTATGGAACTAAGACAGAAGAGAATATTTGATGCCCAAATGGGAGATGCTGGAGCCCAGCTGTGTTTCTGGGGTCTGAGGGGGTGTTTTGTTCCTTTCCCTGTTGTGTGTGCCCAATGTGATTTCACAGTCTCTGGTAAATGCAGAGGGTACAGACTAGAGGGAGTTGATTGCTCTTTTGTTTCTTATTTTCAAGGTTTATAAATTGTTAACTGCCTGATCTTAGCATAGAAACATATCTGAGACTTGCTTTATCTCATTTGCAGTATTTTTCTGTTTCAAATAAGCCATCTCTTAACAGTTAAAGACTTCATGGAAATTAGACTATGTCTATTGTTTTTTAAAATGCCAGATTTCTAAGGAATACTTGCAAGCTAAACTGATATGAAATACTATGTAGAAATTGACACAACATATATTTAGCTTATTTCTTCTAGGAGAATAGAAGAACTGAGCAGTTAAAGATGGACTTGCTGGTCCATCATGGTCTGTGTGCTGCAATATTATGAGAGAGGAGATAGAAACTCAAGGGGGGGGTATCTTGGCTTTTTTGTCATTTTGTTTGACTGCACATACACAAACTGCTAAGAAAACCAGCCTGGCAGGAAATCCAGAAGCACCTTGCACCAAAGCAAACTGAAGTGAAGCAAGAAGTGTATTAGGTTAGAAATGCAACCTGCTTAAATTGGAACTGATGTTTGTTGATTGAGGTTGAGTCTTCCACCCTTAAGCAGTGAAGTGAAATCCTAAATTGCCTTCAAGTGTGGTATCAAGTAAGGCTGAGCAGAGCCTGGCAGCTTATGCACCATGGGACACTGCTGCAGCCTGCAGCTCTGGGGAACCAGGGGAAGTTTAGGTTGGATATCAGAAAGAATTTCTTCACGGAGAGGGTGATCAGACATTGGAATGGGCTGCCCAGGGAAGTAGTGGATTCTCCATCCCTGGAGATATTTAAAAAGAGACTGGATGTGGCACTCAGTTCCATGGGCTGGGAACCACAGCGGTAGTGGATCAAGGGTTGGACTTGATGATCTCTGAGGTCCCTCCCAACCCTGACAATTCTATGATTCTATGCTGTGGAAGCTCATGGGTTCCACAGCCTTTGATGGTCTCACATTTTTGAAGCTTGTGGAACCTCAGAGGATGGCCACCAGAGGAAATATTCTGCACACCAAGGTAACATGGTGCATTTGACATGCAAACCTGTGGCTTCTGTTTTTCTTGTTGTAACTTGGAGATGCATGTTAACACGTTGACATGAAACAATAGATTTTTTGTTAATAACAGATGGCTTAATTTTCCACGCCTTCATTTATAGATTACAGGATTTACATTCATGCCAACCAGAGCTTGAGGCATCAAAACAAATGTTGAAATTTTTAAATGGCCTATTGAAAAATAAAGTTCTTTTTGTCTTTCTACATAGAGGCGTCTGTGTAGAAAACATTTTCACAAGTGTTGACAAGTGTGCTCTGCCCTGCTTTAACCTATGAATATTGGTAAAATTTCTGGGCTTTGTTTAAAACAGAGCAAAACCAGAGACTAACCAAAACCTCCCCAAAATTGTAACAGCATGCTGTCAGTAGAGGGCATCACAGGTTTTGGGTTATTTTTTATTGGTTTGGTTTGGTTTTGTGGGTTTTTTTCTGAGTCAAAGCATAACCTGCTTGTACAGTTCAGTTTAACAAAGTTTGCTTTTCCTCTGCTATGTGGCAGGCTTGATCAGCTACTTAACATGCAGTATCTGGATCATATGACCCCTTCTTTTTTTCAGGAAGGAATTCTAAGTGGATATATGCCTGTTAGGTTTTGTGCTAAATTTTAACAGATTCCTGATTTAAAAATAAGAAAAATCTGTGTGGAAATTACTTCTGCTTTAATGAAAGACTAGCAAATCCAGAAGATGTTGTATTCTTCAATTCTTTATATGTATGAATAAAAAAGGAAAATGTCTGTCCTTTAGTTATGCCCAAATAAGCATGAAAATAATACAGTTACAGATATGACCCAGATTACTGCAGAAACAAATGTATTAGAAGGTTTTGCCCTTTCTGAAGATGGCCCTGCATGGAACCTAGGAGAAGCTGAGGGCCTTGAAGGGCCTGTTTTGACACAACTTCATCCTTCTTGTCTCTAAAATGGAAAATACCTGTATTGTAGTGAAGATACAAAGTCGAGAGGAAGGAAAGATAAAAAGATTAGTGTGGTCCTGAGGAAGTAAGTAATAGAAAATAGACTTACTTTTCAAAATTAGTAATGCTTTATAGTTTAAAAAAGAAAAAAGAGACCAGGAAAATTTAATATTTAATTAAAAGACATGGTGTCACATGGTAGGTCTGTGGCCAGCTCGAGGTTTTAGGAATGAGACTCATGGGTTGCTGTTGCCATAACAAAGTGATTGAGAGCCTGGAGAAGTATGTGTTCAGGATTGAAGCAGGAAGGATTGTGACACGTACCCATAAAACATAAAATCATGAAAATAGGTGCTTAATTAGCTGCATCTTCTAGGAAGCATGAGTGAATTGAGAAATTGAGTGGTGCTAAAACCTTGTCAGGATGATGGTACTGCCCATGAAAATGTATTGGGGAGTGGACCTGCTAGGTATGTGTAAGTAAGGTCAATCTTAGCTTGGAGAAGTAATTCTGGTCCAACATTGAAATGGGAAGAACTGAGAATGGATCAGTTCCCTGTCAGTACTTGGTGACCACACAAAAAAACCTGACATAGTTTTGGGAAACTTCTTATCCCTTAAGAAACTTCTTATCCCTTCTTTTTTTTTCCAGTCTGCCTCAGTCTGATTTCAATGTGCCATTTGTGGTAGAGTTAGGGCTGGGACTGAATAATGCTGAACTCTGAATAGATTAATTACAAAATCTTGATAGCCTTCTTCATAGATTGGTTTGCCTTGATGCCTACATTATGCTTACATCTTATATCTTTAGTATCTGATAGATATTGCTTAAAAGCAGAGGTAATGATACTCAGTACATTTTTTTTCTTCCTTTTCTTCTGTTAGTGGGCCTGTCCCTCAAAGCTTGCTGTACATTGCCTCCCTGTGAGGATTTTAAGAGTTTCAGACTCCTGGCTATTATATTGTGAACTCTTCAGGGAAATTTTCTTTTATTTACAGATAGGTTCTACAATGCAAGGAGTTGTGATTATGGCCTTCAGTGTGATGTTCACACAGTTCTGCAATGGGCCAAGTGTGTAAGGATTATTTCAAGTTTTGAGAGGCTACTGGGATGCTGTTACTGTCTGCTACTTGCTGCCTGCAGCAGCTGTGGATTTTCACCATAGCACCTTTGCTCCTATTACCAGTGTTCACAGTAGATTTCTTTTACTGTTTTGCAGTTTACAAAAATGTCTAAGACTGCTGGTTTGTCAGAAGACATAGTGTGGAACTGTAAGATACTACTGAAAGAGAGGGATGTGGTTCTAAAGCTTATGAATAAATGTGAAGACATTTCAAAAAAACTGACAAAACAAGTAACCAGGATTACTGAAGATGGAGAATGTGGATGGAACATAGAGCAGCCCTCCATTCTGAATCAGAGGTATCTTTCCTTTTTTATACTTAGAAAGGTGTTGGATAATAAAGGATAGATGAATAATGGCACCTTCAAAGATGTAGTCTCTGAAAGCAGAGTTGCAAATGTTTGACATTTAGTAGCTCTCAGTGAACTTGGTGGTGATGTGCAATACTGGAAGGAATTCCACAAATTAAGTTAATCAAAGTTGGTGAGGAGAATAAGAACATAGGAACAGAAAGGTGGAACAGTGCTCAATACTTTGTTTTACTTGCTCCAGCTTTTCATGAATGTAGGAGCCAGCCTTGAGTGATGGGGTCATGAGTAGTCAAATTTATTTCAAACAGACAACCAAACAAAACTTATTCTGTAACAGGGAACTTTTTTTTTTTTCCAAAGACACAAAATTCAAATTAATCTGAGCAAGCTGTTAAAGCGTATCAGCTGGACTGAAGACCTCAGTCAGGATCTTTAGACATATAAAATGATCTGGAACTCTTTAGTGTGAGAGGTACCCATGATGTGTTTGAGGGGAGGATTTCTTTCAGGGAGATAAATGAGTGAGGATCTCCAAATGGATGTTGGGAAGAGAGCTTGGGAGGAATGGAAAGAGGCATAATAAAGAGCATTATCTTAAGGGTTAGGAAATGAAGAGAGGATGCCCAGAGTAGCAGCTTGGATTATACTTGAAGGCTGTTAGTGGTAACTAACCAAAAGGGTTTTCAGCTGTGTTACAATAGAAACTGAGAGGGAACTGTTTGGAAGGAGCTTATCAGTGGCAAAAAGTGCTGAACTTGGTGACTTGCTGGTGAGTGTCTTTTGTGGGTTGCCTGTGTTTAGTTTTTCCCTTTAGCACTGGCACCTAATTGTACAACAAAGTAACCTTAGTGATGCAGCTGCTAAATGCCACTTAACTTTTTGTGTATTTTAGAAGCTAGCAGTTGTGTAGCTGCTTTGAACAGGTTGTGGATCACCGAATTTACAAGAAAAGTATTTATTGTAATGTTTGTTTTCATTTTTGAAGATGTATGAAAATTAAGATAAACCATTTAGCTCAGAAATGCTCTTTGGTATTCAGGTGGCTGCCTAAATAAAGTTTGGTGGTTTTTCAGTGAACCAGGAGGTCTGGAGTATGTTGAAAAATAGGCAAGATTTAACTTACTAAACTGTGCTTAACATAGGTGTAAAATTGTGTTTCAAGGAGAAAAAAATAAAATATGGTAACATGTTAAGCTTTTCTTTTTCTTTTTAACAGTTTGGAACTCAAGCCATATCAGAAGATTGGTTTGAATTGGTTAGCACTGCTGCATAAACATAGCTTAAATGGCATATTGGCTGATGAAATGGTAAGTGTGAAACTGTGTGTTGAAGAATCCTTATGTTTTGCAAAAAGTACATTGTTAAATTCTTTCATTTCCTAGAAACCTGGAACAGATTTTATATAATTCATCCAATATAATTTAGATTGCAAACAGCTTCTCCAAAGTACAAGGTTCTGAGCTCTTACTTCCTATTTGAAAGCCTAAGATGTGGTGGTGCTGATACTGACAAGTCAAGGGGTGTCTTACAATGCAGTGGAACCACTCAATACAACAACAGATTATCCTCAAACTATTAATTTTAATAGTTCCTGATCCAGAAATCCAGCATTTAGTTAGAGTGAGCCCTTGTCTTCTAAATTCTCTGTCAGTATCAAAATAAGTACTTAAAAATATAGAAAACCCTACGTGGGTGAAAACTGTTTAATTCTCTAGCATTTCGACCATATCCTGTCTTTATGCTTCCCAAAAGTTTTAAAATAAGAGAGAAAAGCTTATGTGCTTGAGGTTTTGGTTGGTGCTGACACCACCAGTAATTGTACAATGGATCAGATTTAGTGATGCAGCTGCTAAGTGTGCTTTCATTGGCTTTTAATCCTGGCTGCTGTTCATCTTGTGATGTTCTGTGAGTGAATGGGTGGGTTTGATTCACTAATACTTAGGCAATGTTTCTCAACTTCTATGTGTTTTGTATTTGTAAGAACTTGTATATTTGCGGTAGATAAGATAAATGTTTACATCTGTGATACAGAAGACAGAAAAGTTAGTATTGGTGGAAACATTGGCGTATCTTAAAGAAAACTAATTTCCATATTAAATTCCACTTCAAAAATAACTGGAATATCCTTTTTACAGCTGGCTCAAATGGAAAGAAGTAGTTTCTTTCCAGGTAATTGTTTGTTTGCATTGGTGTCTCAGGAAGGCAACTTTTTGAAGAAGACATGAGGCATGAGCTTGAACTAAAAAGAAAAACTTCATAAATGCAACAGCTGAATCTCTGGTACTCAAACATTGAGGAGATAATTGAGTTTGACTGCAGTTGTACTTAATAAAGAATTGTCTTCTGTCAAACAATACATTTAGAACAATTTTTTAATGCAGATTTGTAAGCTTTAGTTAACATTGACTACTGTGTAATTGTCTTATGAATACAAAACATTATCGTGTTTTAAAATTATAAATTTTGTTTAGACGGATTTGTTTTCTCATAGGGCTTAGGAAAAACAATTCAAGCTATTGCATTTCTAGCTTATCTCTACCAAGAAGGTAATAGGGGTCCCCATTTGATAGTTGTGCCAGCTTCAACATTAGGTAAGTTACAAGCTTCAAAATTTTTTGTTTTAAAAAAAATTATGGACAGTGTATGAAAGAAAGATAAGTTTGTGAAAGAAAAGGGTTTTCTTATGGTGGTATTATACTTCTTAGGTAACTGGAATCAAACCATACTGAAGGCATGCTGGTTCTGAAATAATTAGAGTTAACATAGATATTTTTTTTTATCTATGATAAAAAATATGATCTATATGCTTCACAAAAAAATAAAGGTGTTCATTACAATTTGAACTTGTTTGGCAAAGTAGACTTTTTAGGTAGTGAGTATTGGCTGAAATTCCTAGTCTTCAGGCTGTTCTTGGGATTGGGTTTCATTGCATTTGAGACATTCAGTGTCTTTTTTCCTTTCTGCTGCTTGGAATGTGTCAAAGCCCATCAAAATCCTAAAATTATGAGGCTGACTGTCTTTTAGCAGTGTGTTTTGATTGTTTAATGATCTCAGTTGAAAGCAAGAAGATTATGGTGAAAAAATACATCAGTGAAGTTGAGTTTGAGGAGAAACTTAATTCTCTGTGCACTTCTATTTGGTTTTGTTGAATGATTATAAAAAGAAGTGGCAAGTTTGATTTAGAGATAAAATGCTACTTTTTAATATTAATTAATTGGGCTTCAAAATTTTTTCATAGCACATCAGAAGAGCGTTGAATTGTTCCAGCATCTTTTGAAATTGTCTTTTTCGGTGTGCTTTTAAAATCCACAAGAAGCTTTTTTTTTTTTTTTTTTTTAAATAACTCTCAGAAATACATGTTACTTGGAAACAGAGATGTACATAAAGGTGTAAGTGAAGATATTTTTATGAAGTGAATCACGGGGGGCAGTAAATTGCGGTGGCAGGTTGGTCCAACCTGACGATGCCTGGGAAATATGATCTACCTGCAACTTTCCTGATACTTTTCTGAAGAAGTCCTCTCAGCTCTGATCTGGTTCCAGCCTGGGTGATGTGGCTATTCCCAGTGACACCCTGCTGCTGTGGTTTGGGGTCAGCTTTTTCTTGGCTGCCAAGCAGCTTCCCTGTGGGAGTGGTGACATTGCTGGTGGCTGCTCTGCTGCTGCTGCACACCTGGAGCCAGGTCGAGTTGTCAGGCTGCTTTGCCAAATCCCAGAGGCACTGCCTCTCCTGATGAAACACTTCTGGATGCAAGTACCAACAAATGAAGTGATGTGCTTTCTGAGGGATTAACTGTCTAGGGAAGAAATCAGGCTGAAAAGTGTTGTATTATTTTGCGTGGTGGTTACACAATGTGCAGGCTCTCTTTCTGTAGGAGTTTAACGTGCAAGCTGGGTTAAGCAAGAGTCAGTAAAAAGTCCACTTGTGGTTTGCTTAATTTCCTTAAATATTACCAGTTTTACAGCATTTAGACAGTAAGTTTCTTAACCTTCGGGAGAATCTAAAAGGCTTTAAAATCAGATGTTTGGTTTAATATCAAGGTGTGCTGAAGTTATTTAAGACATATGAATTTAAAGTACATGCTTTTTATTTTACTGCTGTCTTACAGATAACTGGATAAGAGAAGTTCATCTATGGTGTCCTGAACTGAATGTCCTTTTCTACTATGGTGAGGAATGTAATTTAGAAATCAACCCAGTAGTACTGTTGCTTGCCTGGTCAGTCAAATAAAGCATGAATTGCTTGTGGAAGCATTATCTTAAGAGAGTTATTATTGACTATGTTTCTGTGTACTGTGTTAATTTTTAAAGACACATAAATTATATATATATATATATATATCATATGCTTTGTCCTTTCATAGGATCCCAAGAAGAGAGGAAACATCTCAGAGTGGATATTACTAATAAAGTGGTCGATTTCAATGTGATAGTAACTACGTAAGTACAGTAATTAAGTAAGAAATGAGATTCAGTAGGCTTCTACTGACCCCTATTGGTACAACAAATAAAAGTTTGGATTTTGGTGAAGTGTCAAGTGAACTTCATTTTAGCTTCAGGTGGTGGTTACTAATATTTTTATTAATGCTATAGTAGCCACTGTTTAACTGATGCTTTAGATAATATGTATTAAACAGTAAATGCCAATGGATACATATTATTTTGTAACAGATTTGCACAAGTTTTTGGAAAGTGTTAGGGAGAGCACTGGCTCATCAAGTGAACTGTAATGATTTGCCAGTAGCAAACTGATGTGGTTGGGTACCTTTAGGCATTTTGATATAGCACCCCTCATGTAGGCTGTCCACACCTCTTAACAGCTAGGGAGTTTGATATGATTGTGCTAGCAGTATGTTAATGATAAATTGGTATTTAATGTCTCTTCTGATACCTTTCTCTGACAGATACAGCTGTGCAATTAGCAGCTCAGATGATCGAGGACTGTTTCGCAGATTGAAGCTTAACTATGCAATTTTTGATGAAGGTCACATGCTCAAGAATATGAGTTCTGTACGATACCAGCACCTTATGACAATTAATGTAAGAGCTTGAGTTATTGTTGGGTTGGGTGGGCAACTCCTGTGTTTTCTGTTTTGTAGGGGTTTTTTTTCTGTTTTTATGGGCTGAGGGAAAATTAAATATTAGCTGTAAAGTTCATGTACACATAATGTTTCAAAGACTACAGCACGCAAGTGGATATTATATTGTGTCCAGTTCTGGGCTCCTCAGTTCAGGAAGGAGATTGAGGTCCTGGAGCAGGTCCAAAGGAGGGCAACCAGGCTGGTGAAGGGATCCAGCACAAGTCCTGTGAGGAGAGGCTGAGGGAGCTGGGGGTGTTCAGCCTGGAGAAGAGGAGGCTCAGGGGAGACCTCATCGCTCTCTACAACTCCCTGAAAGGAGGCTGGAGCCAGGGGGGGGTTGGGCTCTTTTCCCAGGCAACTATCAGCAAGACAAGAGGGCATGGACTTAAGTTGTGCCAGGGGAGGTTTAGGTTGGATATTAGAAAGAATTTCTTCACGGAGAGGGTGATCAGACATTGGAATGGGCTGCCCAGGGAAGTAGTGGATTCTCCGTCCCTGGAGATATTTAAAAAGAGACTGGATGTGGCACTCAGTGCCATGGGCTGGGAACCACAGCAGTAGTGGATCAAGGGTTGGACTTGATGATCTCTGAGGATCTTTCCAACTTGGATGATTCTATGATTAGTGTTGGTGTGGTCTTAAGAGTGAATCCTGCATTGAAAACTCTTTCAGGGAAAGAAGCTTCCAGAGAAATGTAAGAAATTTCCTATAGCTTCATTTTGCTGATGCTGTGATTACATTGATGGTAGTAGTTTAGTTTCAGTATTAAGTAGTTTTATCCTACAGTAGTAAAGATTTTTTTAAATGCTGTTCTGATGGCTTGTGCTGAAACACCATAGCATTTAAGGACCTATTCTGATAGGACTGTGCAAGAAAAGCTATCTTTAAGATATTTCTTTTTGTAGCTTCTTGGCCTAAGTCAGTATTTTGAAAAGAGAAAAACTGAGTACAGTTTTTTCTCTTATTATTGTGATTTAGCACTGTAGTATTGGTATAGTAATGACATACTTATGATCTCTTATTAGAAGTTATTTTTCAAGATGATGTTTTCATCAGAAGCTTTTTTAAGAAGGTGATTTTTAAGCAATTCAGAACTTGTGCCTATGTATTGTATGGCATTAGGGAAGGTATGATATAGGCACAACAGTTACAGTGTTAATTTAAAAAAAATCCAACCAAAGACAAATACCCTAACAGAGCCAGGAAGGCTTTTCTTACATATGGCTTAGGCTTCTTGAAGAGTCTTAAATTGATGCACTCTCAGTTCCCCACAGATGTGTAAAGCATTTCGTTGCCTTAAGCTGGAAATTATTTAGAATTAAATATATTTTACGTTTATATAATTATGATTTAAACCTAGCTCATTTTCTCAGGTCTCCAGAGCTGTGTTTTTTCTGCCAATACTAACTTTTAACCTGTTTAACTGTTTTTTTTCTTGCTGCTCTTTTCCACTTCAAACAAATAGGCAAAGAATCGCCTGTTGCTCACGGGGACTCCGGTTCAAAATAATCTCTTGGAATTGATGTCCCTCTTGAATTTTGTCATGCCACATATGTTCAGCAGTAGCACAAGTGAAATCCGAAGGATGTTCTCTTCAAAAACAGTAAGTACTATATATTCTCTTCCAGAAAATAACATTTGTTGCTAGCATACTGCTGTTGCTGATAACACAAAACTTCAGGTTTCTGTTGATTTACGGAAATAGTTTTATGAAAGTCTGGAAAATGAAACGGTGAAATAAACCATTTAAAGTAAAAATGGGTTGCAACAGGTTATGTCAGGATACAGGAACACATAGGATCTGTCTGTTCTGGCTGGGTTTTTCATTAAGTCAGACTTGTTAAAGTAGTGCTGTTACAGCTGAAAACTTCACACTGTAATTGAATTCTTGCAATATTCTCCTTAGAAGAGTGCTGAAGAGCAAAGCATATATGAAAAAGAGAGGATTGCACATGCAAAGCAGATAATAAAACCATTCATCTTGAGAAGAGTAAAAGATGAGGTAATGCTTTCTCTTTAAAGTTATCTCATATTATCAGAAAGTCTAATTTGTGAGTCTAACTGTAGAATTTAATGTCAAATTTGTCTTTGCTAATTTTAGCTGTTTCTAGGAAGAGCAAGAAACGAGCTATCTTTCAGGAGTCTGCAAGCTAAAATGTGACTTGCTGCAGCATTGTGTTTTCATGCTCATTATTTGCTATGTACAGTTGAGAATTTTCATTAGGGTAGAAAAAGATCCCTAAAAGACGCTACTAAGTGATGAGAAGTGAGAAATACCACAAAAATAATGGTGACTTTAGAATAATCACATTTTATATTAAGTGAAAGGACTAAGGCAGTGAATGTTTAGATATGACTAGAAATCTGTGGGTTTAGCTACTTTGCATCACAATGTTTCTTTTTTCATTCTAAAATGCAAAACCTAGTATTTTTTTCTATTTAGAATTCCATATGTAAAAGAAAGGGAAAACTTAATAGTGATCCAAATAATGTTTTTGTTAATTTTCATTGTCTTGAAGTAATTGGCTTGAAAGGCGTTGTCTCTGATAAGTAAGAGTATAGGTTCTATGTGTTGCATGTACTGTTATTTTGTGCAGTTTTGTAGTGTGCAGACCATGTTACTTAGGGAGTGATGTATAATCCAAAACAAGCTCTTGATTTTGTAAATCAATACTGCTGACATTGCAAACACTTTAGATGAGGAAAATTAGTAGAGCAGCTTAAAAGCAGGCTTATGAGATGGTATGGAATTACTGACTGTTCACTACAGTATAGTTTTAACCTTGTATGTTTATATTTTGTCAGGTCCTTAAACAGCTACCTCCAAAAAAAGATCTAATTGAATTATGTACCATGTCTGAGAAGCAGGAACAACTATACTGTGATCTCTTAAATAAGTTCAAGAAAACTACTAATACTAATGGTATGTGATAGTCTTGTTTCCTTTTACTGGATTTTTTTTTTTTTTTTTGTGCCCAGACATCCATTGAATGTGACTACAAAGCCCTAACTTTGTAGATTGGCCTAACACTCATACAAGTATTTCTTCTGTGATTTGTTTTTCTTTTTCCTAAGTTCAGGTAATAGGTGAAATGCCAAATTCAGTCCTTACAAATAAAGTTCTCCTGAGAGGCAAAGATGTGTCAGGCAGGTCTCTGTACTACTTCTGAATGTACCTTATTTCTTTATTGACAGAGAAAAACTCTGACATGGGAAATGTAATGATGCAACTCAGAAAAATGGCAAATCATCCACTCTTGCACCGTCAGTATTACACAGATGACAAGCTCAGGACAATGTCCAGGCTTATGCTCAAGGTAAGGTTCAGAGATTGAGGCAATCCTGTATTTATCAGACTTTTAAATGCAACTTAAATAGATCTGTTTTATTGTCAGTCCTCTGGTCAAAAGTGTGTCTTTGCAAAATGTATTTCACTGTTGCTGCTTTTTATTTCTGTGCATCTTTCCAGTATTCTGATCAATCTCTATGTGTTTAACACTGATTTTTTGTATCAGATACTAGAGTAGAGAAAAAAGTTGTGGGACTGCAGTCACCTCCTTTTCATTAGCTCCCCCTTAACACCTCTTCCCTCCATTCCAATTCCTTCCTTAGGTTTTAAAACCAAAGGTCTTTTAAAAAGTCTTGGGTGAGCACTTGAGTTTACTAGTATTTTCAGAGCAGCAAGAAATCTAGGCTGTATAGAACTTACACAGGGAAGGCATAAGTAGTAAACTATTGAGGATTTTTTTTTTTCTTTTTTGTAATTTGTCTGGGGTTAATGCCTGTGGAGTTTGGGAAAAATTAAAAATTTATATTTTTTTGAAGTATAAAAAAAATTTGAAGGTGCAGCGTCTAAGAAAGTTGCAGTGCTGGCTTTGTGTATCTGCAGCTTTGTTTTTAAAATAAAGGCAGTCAAGTTTGTGGGGGAAGGGAAGAATTGATCCATTGGTTTATGAAGATTTTTGTCCCCTTTTACTCCTCCTCATACCATCATACTTTCCAGATGTGGCTTTTCTTTTCCTCTTTCTTCCAGGCATGACATCCCTCTACCCCACCCTACATCTTGGGCTGGGCTTCCCATGTCTCCTACCATCTATCCAAGGATTGGACCTCCTTTTTAGGGAATGTGTCTTCAGGGGAAGAGGTCTGATACAGGGGTAAAAGGTCATAGGGCTTGATGGGAACTAGGTAATTGCTATGGAGGTTGAGCATAAACTTCTAAGTTTTTGGTAGTGCAAGTTCTTGTAAAAGCTGAATGATCCTCAACTATAAACCTGGGGTTGCAGAGTTCATCTTTTTTTTTTTTTTTTTTTTGCTTGCATGAGCCCTGCTCTGGCTTTTGTCCATGTCTACTTGTGCTACTTGGTTCTTTCAGAAATTTTGGATGTTATTGTGTGATGGTTGTTTTTTTGTTTTGTTTTTTATTCTTGTTTGTCTGTCCAGATTGTGTCTTGCATTATTTTGCTTCATTTTTGCCAACAGGAACCCACACATTGCGATGCAAACCCTGACCTTATCTTTGAAGATATGACAGTAATGACAGATTTTGAGCTGCATTTGCTTTGTAAGCAATATTCTCGTGTCAGTGACTTCAAGTTAGACATGGAACAGATCTTGGATTCTGGAAAATTTAGAGCACTGGAACGTATTCTCTCTGACCTTAAAGAGAAGGTTGGTACTACAGATGATTGAAACATGTTTTCCTGTCCAACCAAAGGGTGGCTCTAAATAACTTGTTAAAACATCTGCTGGCTGTATATGCAACCCAGTTGCTTTTCACTGGAGTATTACAGTGATATTTCATGCATGTAAAGCATTGAAAAGCAATACTCACAGCTTTTAATGTGCAGACTACCTAGGCATGTCACTTTAGAAGCAGCTGAACTAAGCTTTCCTGTTTTTTCCCATTCCCAAGTTTCAGAATATTCATAACTCTTCTTCCTCAGTGCACAGAGGGCTAGCACCATTTTCACAGCTCATGAACTTGGATCTTCTTTTGGCAATTGAATAAGACTGTATTACATTAGAATGCTTATGCATATGTTAAGCCAGTGTAAAGGTAAGAAGAGGTCACTGCTGTGAGTCATAGATTCAAGCCAGTTTTATATAAATAACCACATACTGTAATTCTTCAGAAGATCCTGAATTTGTACAAGAGTGTGCTGTACATCTGTTTGATTATTTCAGAAGTGCTGCTGCTCTGTATCACATGGAATATAGCTTAAATTTAAGTTTGAAAATATTTTGTCAATGTTTATATGGATGCAGTAGATCTCTCCTTTATACATTTGACATGTGATTTATAGATAGCTTGAGTTCCCTAAGTAAAAAGTAACTACAAAAGTGTTGTGTTTATGAAAGATGGGTTAATGCATCAGGAATAATGGACAAAGTATCTTTGCTGACAGTCAGTCCTGACTTGATGATTTTCAGCTTAATCTTTTCGTTTGGAAAACAGGGGTTCAATCAAAATCATATATTTGCACCAGTAAAGTATCAGTTTAGTTTATTATCTTTAATTGACATGTTTTAAAACCTTTGTTTTTCTATGTCATTTCCAGGGTGACAGAGTTGTGTTATTTAGCCAGTTTACTATGATGCTGGATATCTTGGAAGTTTTCCTAAAACACTGGCAACATAGATATATTAGGCTGGATGGAAAAACACAGATTTCTGATCGGTATGTGGTTTCTTTTGCTGAAGATGAGAGAAAAAAATGGATGTGTGCATGGAGGGAGGAACAACCTTTACCTTTGTTTTTCAACTTACAGAATTCTGTGGTCACCAGCTACTGAAGGGGTTTAATGTTGAATTTCAGATCTCACTAGTAGGGATGAGGCTGAAAGATGAGTTTTAGATGTTCAGGTTACAGTCTTAGCCATCAAAGTGGAAAACTTGTGTCTTCAGCAGTTCAAGGTGTGTTTGATTTGCTTGTGTGCCAGCATGCCATAGCTAAAGCTCACCTGTAGATTTTCTTTGAAAGTATAGTACATCTTTGTTACAGGAGGCAGATAAGCCTCTCTCTTTCTCTTGGACAAACATTTGCTCTGTCCTTCACAGCTAAAAAGCATCGGTGTAGTTGAGCTGTGCTCTTACTCTGCTGTTTCCTCTTTCATGATTTTTGGAAAAAAAAAATTATATGCTTGCTCTTTTATTTCAAAAAACTTGGTTCTGCTGTGGCATCACTTCCCACTTAGAGCTGAAATCTGTTACTTCCTTTGTATGTGCAATTAGTTCAGAAGACAGTCATCAAGCTAAATCCTCCCTCTCCCCCCTTTTTGTTTCAAGTACTTCAGTCTTCCCTTGCCCTCCAAATCGCTTTTTGTATTCTGTGTGCATCCAAAATCTTTTTCCAAGCCTCTTTTCATTCTTTGCTGTTGATCCATCACTCTGAATACGTTTCTCTTGTCACTGCTGAGGGCTGTTGGTCCCTTTTTTTCCTTCTGCAGAATTTAAGTACTTTTGAGCTGCTTTGCAGTGCCACTGTCCTCCCTTTCTAAAGATGGTCTTCCTGACTCTTTAACACAGGAGGCAGTGTTCTGTTTTCTCCAAAGCCTGAGGAGTGTTTCCTTTTTGTTCTGCAGGATTCATCTAATAGATCAGTTCAATACAGATATGGGTATATTTGTATTTCTCCTGTCAACCAAAGCTGGTGGCCTGGGAATCAATCTGACATCAGCAAATGTTGTTATTCTTCATGACATTGATTGCAACCCATACAATGATAAGCAAGCAGAAGACCGGTGCCACAGAGTAGGTCAGACAAGGTAAGACTTTTTAATTATAATGCTTGACTTTTCTTGGAGGCAAGGTCTCAAAAGAGGATAAAATGATGATATTTTACGATGAAAAATTAAATTTTAGTCAAAGAGTTGCATAAACCATTTCTGGACTGTGTGGGAGCTAAGTAATTATAAATGTTACTGCGAGAACAAACCTTATTTACACTTTCCTCCTTTTTCCTCTCCTTTTTCCTTTTCTCTGTGGATCTCCAGTTCTCTATATTTCTCAAATTTCTGGGGCTAGGAACTATTTCAAGCCAAATCTGAAGTCTCTGGAACTGTTTGGCAAAGCTTTTTATACTTTTCAGGAGACTTCTATGCTCTGAGTGCCACCCCATCATAAAAAGTGAAATGATGGACTGTTTTAGAGTCCTCTACCAGCATATTCTACCATGAGCAACAAAATATGTTTGAAAACTTGTATATTGACTTTAGTATGGAATGAGGGGGAAAATGAGTTTTTTCTGTTACAGGAGGTTTTTGTGACTGTCCAGATTTTGTAGTGGCTGGAGTGCAGAAAAAGACAAGTTTTCTGGCAGTACTGAGCACAGCTGATCTTGACAGAAAATCTAGAAGCTCATTTTAGTGCCCTTTTGTTCATTTCCTCCTCCTTGTTTAAAACTACTGCCATCTGAGCAAATGCATTGCATTCTCCCCTTTTGTGCTAATCCAAAGAAAGTATAAAAATGGATTTATCCTATTCTGTGGTTTTCAGAGAAGTCAAAGTCATTAAGCTAATCAGTAAGGGGACTATTGAGGAAACCATGCTCAAAATCAGCCAGCAGAAATTGAAGTTAGAACAAGATATGACTGCAGCAGATTGTGGTAAGTCTCTTGCAAATAATGATGTCCACTTAAGTGAATTAAAGTTGCTGCAAAATAATAATCCGAAAAAATAAGGTTCTTGATGCACACAAGACTTTGGGGTTGTTTTTTTTCATGTCAAATAAACTATGTTGATTATTGTTCAATTTGACAGGAAGTACCCTCTGAGTCTGACCCCAGAAATCAATGAGAGTCCTACCAGTAGAGGATTTTGTACAATTTTGGGGATCTAAACTTGTGTCTGTTTATGTGAAATATTTTGAGCTGTACTAATGCTTGTTTTTATTCCTCAGGTGAAGAAGGAACCATTCCAGCAGATATAGCCACACTATTAAAAGCTTCATTAGGTCTCTAAAATGTAAATATGTTGTGTACTTTAAGGAAGAAAAGTGATGTTTTACCCCAAGGACTTTTATGTTACAGATGACCATGAGTTTTATGAACATTTATAACTTTTTTGTAGTTTCTTTATTGTATTCCTCATGGTATTGAATTTTTTTAACACTGACAGCACTCTTCTGATGATTAAAAGTATAAATGGCCTAAAGGTGCCAACATCAGATGCTGAATAAACATTATTTTACAGATCATTTTTCAAAACAGGGACCTAAGTAGTAATTGTTAACAAATCTGCTACTGCTTAAGGTTTGTCAGTATTTTTGTAATTATTTCTACCTCCAAATATATATATATATATATTAAAAAAACCTGTCTGTTTCACTGGATTATGCGTGTAGATTTTTTTATATGTGCCTTATTTGACAATGCTTGAGTCTGTTTTTGCTTGTTTTGGTTCATTTGATGTACTGTACTAGTTTTGTATCAATTTGTTCAAATAAAATTCCATAGATTGACAAAATGTTTTCATTTTGTTGTTATTTGGGTGTGTGGGTGTGTGTTAAAAATGAACAGGCAGCTATCAAAGTAGCTGCAGTGTGCAATTTGAACTGACTTGGCTTGATCCAGCATTAGTTAGTTACTGGTGTTTCATTATACTTTAATCACAGTTATATTAACATGTTGATTATAAAAACAGAGTTTTTGCCAGATGGAATTTCCCCCCAGGTTTCAATTTTCTGGGCAGTCCTTGCTGTTGAGACCAGGGCTCATGAAATGCCCTAAATGCAAAGCTTATGTCTTGCTCTCTTCTCGAATTTTCAGTGGATTTGGAATTAATTTCAGTGAAATTAAGAGCTCGGGTGGGATCAAGGATGAGGTGTGTCTCCACCTGAAGTTTATCATCTGCCAGCAAGGATGTTATTTGAGGAGGTGGGAGAGGTGGATGTCCATTGCCCTAGAGAGGGAAAGATTGTAATCTGGTGTTTTGAACTCGGAGTAGTTAAGATTGATAATGCTGCTTTTTTAGAAGGTGGGGGAAGGCAAAGCTTGGCCTTCAAAGTCCTTATTGCCTCTCTGTTCAAGTATCAGCTGCTGTTGACTCTGAAGAGCTCAGCAAATCTGTACCAGGCTGAATCTCTTGGAGGATTATGCCCTAGAAATCACTCTTAATTTGCAATATGGGGTTAGCTACCAATTTTCTATGTGTGGTTATCACAGTCAGAAGACACTTTCTGCACCTTTTGAATGAAATTACACAGTTTTAGGTGAAGAGGAGGGAAGAGGAGGTGGAGTCCAGGGTTGCTTGGTGTTTCAGCCTTTCTTCAGATACTGCTGGTTGGTGATCAGTCAGTGAGGAGATGGTCACTAAGTTGGGCATATGTTGATTTTTTTGTTTGTTATTGTGGTTTTTTCCTTTTTTTTTTTTTTTTCTCATGGCTGTGGGTATTTTTTCAAGTGTGCATGATTTCTATAATCGATGTTAATTCCATCTCTGTTAAAATAAATAATGGGATGTAACAGAAAACCACAAGTGTTTTGTGCTACAGTTAATTAGGTTGTCTGGTTTTGCTGAACATGATCCTAATCCAACTCTTACCACGTTGTATTTGCATGTTCTCACCTGCTTGCTTCAAATGTGAAAGGAAACAAAATGCCTGCCCTGTTTTGGGGTGCTTTGTGGGGTGTTTCCGTGTGTTACGTGTATGTAACCAGTGAAGGTGGTCTGGCTGAGCAGTGGGGTTACTCCTGAAACAATTTTACATCCCTGGGGTCAGTATCTGAATTGAAGTGCTGTGTAACTCTATGTGTTTCTGACTGTTTTGTTTCTTGGAACTCCTCCCTTCTTGAACTGGGGGTCTTAAAGGGACTGTAGAGTCACAATTTTGGAGATATTCAAAAGTCTTTTGGGCAGGTGGCTCCAGGTGGCTCTGCTTGGCCAGGGGCTTTGTAGCAGGTGACCTCCAGAGGTCCCTTCAACTGTTTGTGATTCTGTCTCTCTGATTGGGATGGATGTGCAGGGTGAAAATTACAATTATCTGAAGTCTGTTGCTGAAGAAGTGGGAGCTGAAGGAGGAAAATCTGTACAGAGCTCTAACAAATCATGCAAGGAATTGCAAAGCGAGTGGAGATACCATACTGGAATGAGCAAAAGGTGTTGTGCCTTGCATTTATTTCTGCCAATACCTGGTTTGTCTATGAGCTGTTAGTGGTTGGTTGGTGTCACTCATGATTCAATGAAGTAATATTTATTGGTGGGAGACAAAAGCAAGTGTGAAGGGAAATACTTGCCTGACAGTGGCTATTTCCAGCCCACAGGATTACCCAAGTTAGTCGTGGTTTATTTCCTCACACCATGCAGCAGTCCTCTTGCAACCACTCCTCTCCCCTTAAGTTTGTGTAAATTGCTTGCATCTGCAACTGTTTATACTGCCAGGATTCCCATCTGCCTGTTTTCCCCAGTGCAAGGAAAAAAAAAAAAATTTCTTTTAAACCTGTTTTCCATGCCTACCACCACCCCAATTAGTGCCTCCTACTTTCTGCAAGAGCTGCTGGATGATTTTGTAGCTGGGATGCTTACAGAGAACTGGTGCTGCTGTGGGTACCAGCTCAGCTGGGCAGCTGTGGGTTTCTTTGGGTTTTTGGTGGTGGGGTTTTTTGGTGGGTTTTTTTTTTTTCGGTTTGTTTGGGTTTTTTGGTATTTTTTTGTGGTTCTTAGTTCTTTGTTGTTGTTTGCTGCCTTTTTTTCATTTTGTGCCTTTTTTTTCCTTTTGATTTGTTTTTTGCAATGGCACAGCAATAACCTTCAAGAGACTGAAGAAAGTGTGTGAGAAGCTTTTACACTTCTTGACTGAGTGGGTCTTTTTCTTTATTGCTTATTGATCTTAGTCTTCCCCCTCATTTTCCTTCTCTGTTCATTATCCTACTTTCCTACTAGATTGAATGTCTACAACATACAAAGTATTTCTAAGATCACAGGTCTTCAGGAAAGTTTCTTCATCTCTTCTCTCTTTGAGAGCCCACAGAACATTAATTGGGTTGATCAAGCACTTTATTAGTGGCAGGGGGAATACAGTTGAAAAACTACACCTCTCCCTCAGGCTACTACCAAATCAGCTTTTTAGACTGGATAAATGGATACAAGTGGTAGATTTTGATTTGGCATATAGCATACCCATCTGAAATTAATTTAAGTGATTCTATGATTAATAACTTAGGACACTTGTCATGTTGAAAACTAAGCATGCATTTGTTTTTCCCAGTCTGAACTGCTGCTCTACATTACAGACTTTGGTCTTTTCTGGATCCAGGCTGCAATAGCTGGAAGTGCTTGTACTCTGTCTCTGAGAGCCAAAAGCCTGGGGTAGTTGTCTGCCAGGTCAGGTTTGCAGGCCAGAAGTGTTGTACTGCACACATCCCAGTAGAAGTCAGCCCATGTTACCTGGGGAGAAAGCATTAAATTTTAGTTGGCAATCTCAAAAGCTGGGCGTGCAGATATTTTCAGTAAAGTGAAGAAATGAAATGTCAATAGATCTGGTTTGTGTTGGTTTGGGTTTTAGGCTTGTTTTTTTTTTTGTTGTTGTTTTTTGTTTGGTTTTTTTTTTTAATTAAGAACCCTGTAGTTACAGAGCTAGTAATTTGGTTGCAATGCAAGGCTTCCTTTAAGTAAAAATTGGTTAAATAACATACTTGCTACAAGTATTACTTGCCTTGTAGTATTAATCTTTCCTGCTGAAACTGCTGCTTAGTTAGTTTCCAAGCAGTTTCAGGTAAAAAAGGGAATTGCTTTTTCATTGAGGGTTTTTTCATATTGCCTACCAGTTGGTGATTATAAGCACAGCTGTAAACAACTTCCTTTGGTATTGACTAGTGCAATAGCATTTATAAGGGTTTCATCTTTGGTACTGTCTCCATCACGTAGCATCCTTCTTAACTGGTTTAGAAAATGCAGTTTGCCTCATTTTTCTAATAGTTCAGAAAACAATTTTCACATTGCAATTGAGAGACCAGTTGTGTGTTGGTAAGAAAAAAAAGTTAAAAGAGTAGGGTGACTTGTTACATAGGCTGACATGAAATCCAGAAGTTCAACAGTAGGCAATGATTTTATTTTTCTGGCAACCTTATTGGAAGAGGAAAACCAAAAATGATACTTACAGACTTCCCAACCAGCCAGTTTTTATCCCCTAAAAAAGTATCCAAGTCTTTCAGTAACTCTGGTGCTTTGTTGGTGAGGATGTCATCAAATGTTTTTTTCTGGGGGAAGAACAGAACAGAAAAATGGACACCTACATAAGCACAGCATTCAGCAAAATTTTGTTTCAGGGGATTTCTTGTGAAAAATACAGCTGAAAGCTGAAAAAGCTGACAGTGAAATCATTTGGTCTGACCCAAACTTTAGCAACCTCTCCCTCAGGTGTCTTTAGAAGGAGGATTGTTGATCTCTAAGTCAGGATTAATACAGCAAGCAGTTCTTTAAGGTAAGTAAAGAAATGCAAGGGTGCTCATTTGAATATATGCATAGGCTACTACAGAATGTAGGAAAAGTGAGGTAATTAATTACTCATAAAGTGGGCTGGATCACTCAGGGTTGGTTAAATAAGCACTACTATATGGAATGGAATTATTTCAACAGCTTTGAAATTCAGGTTAATGAAAGAATAAAATTTAGACGAGGCAGCAGTCTAAATGGTACCAAAAATAGCAGGCTGAAATAAAACGAGTATTTTTCCAGACATGTTTGACACAATTGTCTGCTGTTAAGAGATGGTAACTGTAAGTTGTCATTGCAAGTAACAGCCAAGTTTGCAGTTCAGAAATTTCACGTTTGAACCCTGTGCTGTGGCATTTCCCTTTGTAGGTAAGTTTCCCTGCTCCCCCCTAGCAAAAAAAATAAATTAAAAAAAAAATCACATAACAGTTTGGGATTTTTTTTTTTTCTTTTTTTCTGTGGGTAATCACATCCCCCAACCACAGCACACAGTCAACCCATGAAGCTGATGGGGACCCAAGAAGCACTTCTGGAGTGGCACAGCCTACTTGTCTTAACCCTTGGGCTCTCCAGCAATGTCTGCAAAGCTGTGGTAACACCAGTTATTTATTTTTTTGGGGGGGGGGTGAGCTGAAATGAGAGTCTGTGCCTGACACAGAGGGAGCTTCCCTGGGCAGCTCCCACCTCTGCTCCCTTCACCTTGCTTGCTTTCATCTTTGGTACTGTCTCCATCACGTAACACATCCTTTCATCTTTCTCAGAGGGATGTGTGTTCTAATTTTTTCTCGGGCCTGAGGAAGTGTTCTGCTTTGGATTACTTCCATCTGGCCTTGTGAGACCAGGAGAGTTCCTACCACAAGGTGGTGGCAGTGGACTCGGGAGGAGAGAGGAAGAAGTGCTAATGGTGTGAAAAATAGAAAAGATTCCCAGAAAATGTTTCTCGATTTTACTTGGCCCCCAAAACACGCCCTTGCAACTAAGTATACATGAATCCAGGCCTGTGAACTCTCCTCCCTTTTAAATCACTGCTGACATGTGCTGTATCCTTATTTTGGGGAGGACCCAGGGCAAAGGGAGGGATGATTGTGGGAGTTTTCCCCTGGAGGGGCAGTGGTCTGCGCTGACACATCAGCAGTAATGTGGCTGTTCACAAATGATTAAGAATCACGAGTCAGTGTCCTCAAGTGAGGAAACTTCAGGAAATCACTCAGAGATTTGAGTAATTCACATATTCAATACTAGAACCTCCAAGCAGATTTCCAGATCTTTCCCTGCCAGCTTTCAGAGCAATTTCATTATTTATTATGGGGTATGGTCAATATTTTGAACTCCTTTCTTCCTCTGATAAGGTACCCTCTCTGATATGCTACCTTGGAATAAATGGGGGGTGGTTGCACTGTAGTTAATGGTGAAACCTGTTGTTACACTACCACGAGCCTGAAAGGGTCAGGCCATCTGCTTGGGTTGGAGCTTCAGGGAGCCTTTGTAATGCTGAAGTTAACTCATCCATCACCTTATTCCCCAGCAGCTGACCTGCATGCTTGCATTGTGGGGCTTTGGTGAGAGGGACAAGATGGAGGCAAAAATAAAATAAAACAATTTTAAAATAAAATAGCTGTAGGACTTGCCCATGGCTATGTGTAAATGTAGCATGGCATCAGTGTTTGCAGAGGTGCAGCCCCAAGGAGCTGGAGAAGCGTGTGACAGTGAGGGACGTGTTATCTCCCTTCTTTATCAGCACCCAGTGTCCTATGCCACCCTGGGAACTGAAAAACATTTGTCCCTGACAGTTGATGTTACTGCAGAGGGATACGTATTGAAAGCCAAGTAGAAATCAAGATGCAAATGGGCAAAGGAAGATGTGCTGGAGCTGTTCATCCTGTTTACTTAGCAAAAAGACAAAGGTTTGCACTTATTCTGTTTGCAGGTGTTGCACAGGGATGGCTGGGAATGAAGTATCCTGCCTTTCATCTTTGGAGAGCAGTTGGATGGATGCACATATGACATCCTTGATTCGAGATGAACCAGTGAGGGGCCTCATTGTTTCTTCCAATGAGGGTGAGAAAAATCTGGGGAAGGTGTGAGGGAGCAGAAGGCTGGATTAGCCTGAAGGAAGAAGCACAGAGCACCTTCAGCTTTGCTGAGCTGAGGGGATGAGCCCAGGGGCTGTCACACAGAGGAGATGCTCAGGTACAGAGTTAATTCATGATTGTCTTACTCTCACATCCTGGTTTTTCTCTACCCAAGGGAACAGTGTCATGAAATCATCTATGGTGTCTACGATGGCATCAGCCAGTGCCTGTTCCACAGGTGTCTGACCTGCCAGACCTGCGGGAAGCAAGCATATGAATTCTGGTTAGTGACAGCATCAGCAGGAATTTTTGATGCCCTGAAGGTGCACTCTATTCTTTGTGAACACTTCAATAAACCTACATCTTATCCAGGGCTTTTTTGATGCTAACAGCATGCATTTGACTCCTTGAATCCAGATGCAGTCTAGTCTGCTTTAGCTTTTTTTACCCTGTTCAGCCTCATATAGTCATCCAAGGTGGTGAGTTATTCTTTCCATCACCTGAGCCTATAACCTGACTACTGCTTTCCCACCATTCCAATGCATTCAGTGAGAGTTAGCACTAATTCCTTTCTCTTAGTCTTCCAGCTTTCAATGTCCTTTTTCATCTTGTGCTCTTTCCATCTCTCAACCCAACTTTCATAACTGCTTCTGTGAACGTCTGCTTTGCTTTTCCTCTGCCCTGCCTGTCCAGCCACATTTCATGGAATCACAGAATGGTCACAGTTGGGAAAGACCTCAAAGATAACCTCATCCAACCATCAACATCCCCCTCCCCTAAAATAAATGAATTATATTTATCAATATCTGTATCACCATGCCCCTTCAAGCATGTCCTGTAGTCCCTCATCTACATGGTTTTTAACTATTTCCAGGGATGGTGATTCCACCACCTCCCTGGACAGCCTATTCCAATGCCCAACCACATTTTCAGTAAAGAAATTTCTAGTCTAAACCTCCCTTGTTGCAACTTCAGGCCATTTCCTCTAGCCTTACCATTATTTACTTGAGAGGAGAGGCCAGCACCCACATCCCTGCAACCTCCTTTCAGGCAGTTGTAGGAGAATGACAAGATCTCCTCTCAGCCTCCTTTCTTCTCCAAATTAAACATTCCCAGTTCTCTCAATCTCTCTTCATTGGACTTGTTCTCCAAACCCTTCACCAGCTTGCTTGTCCTTCTCTGAACTCTTTCCAGCAGCAAAATGTCTTTTTGTAGTGAGGAGTCCAGAACTGACACAATATTTGAAACGTGGCCACACCAGCACCAAGCCTGTCACCAAGGCACGGTCACTTCTGTTCTGCTGGCCACGCTGTTCCTGATACAAGCCAGGATGCTCTTGGCCACCTGGGCCCACTGCTGGCAACCTTTGGAACCCTCTCATTACATTCTGCTTGCTTTGGATTACATGGTAATCAGGCATCTTCACCAAACTTTCTTGTGTTTATAAATCTGCTTTCCTCTCAAGTAGTCCTTTGGCTTGCCTGCAGTCTTCTCAGTGCTACTACTTTTTTTCTCCTCACTCTTTTTTCTATAGAACTTCATTCGTGCTTTCACCTCTGTGCACATTTATGTCATCCTTCTCTTCCTCTCTGGGTTCTTTAAGCCTCAGCTAGAAGCTCTGTTGGTACCTGAAAACATATGCCCTTCCTCTGCCAAGTCATCTCTCTTACTAAAACTATGATTTTGAAGGCAAGGGTTGTGCCTCTACTTTTGGGCACAAAGTTCTGTGAGCCTTCACTAAAGACTCGTAAGTGACAGGTACCTAAAAATGCCATGTCTTAAATTTAAAGCCTTAGTGACATATATGCAGATTTAACAACAGAAGTAACTTGTTTTCACTATGAATTTAATTTTTTTTCCTTTTTTTCCTTTTCTAATTTTTTTTTTCCTTTCCATGTATGCTTTTTTTCCCCTGCTGTACCTGACAGCATGATGAACATCAAAAGAGCATGGCACAGTCTGGGTGTGCTTAGGATGTGCCAGCACTCTGACCTTTGTGGCTGTCACAAGGGAGTGGAAAATGTGTCTGGGGAATTCCTGTGGCAGAACTTCAGTCTGGAAAAGGAGCATGGCTCCAGATCAGCCTCCCAGTAGGAGACGGTAGAGAGGCCACATGGGTGGAGATTTTCTCCTCGGTTTTCATTACCAGGTGGATGCTTTTGTTTTCTCTTGCTGCTAGATTGTGACAAGGATGGAGGAAAATGGCAGGAGCAGAGTATTGCAGAAATTCTTGAAAATATGTTGTGCCAGTGCCTTGAAGAATAGTGCTCTGCACTTCTGCCTGTCTCCTCAGTTGGAAAATGTGAGATATTTGCACAGGCAGGTAACATCCCTTTGCTCAGAGTGTAAAAAAGCAGGATAGTACTCACTTCCCAGCCCCCCGCTTCAATTTGCTGATGTTCAGGACACCATGAACGCAGCAACCTTCAACCTGAACAATTTTACAGATCATTTTGAATGACCTAAAGTAAACTCTGACTACTCTATTTGATTACTTGCATTACTAAGTCTTATATTACTTTACCTAACCAGTCGAGTACTTCCATAGCATGGAAGTATTTAATGATGAAAGTGATGTCACCATCTGATCTAATCTCTATGCCAGCTCAGAACTGTTGCCTAAATCTGCTTCAGAGTGCTTTGCCTTCTGACTGGGACAATCCATAAAGCTTCCAAAACCTCCTCCCCCTGGTCCTCTCTCTGGCAAGCCCTGCAGTTGAAAGTTTAGCTCCGAAAGAAACTTCCCTGAGAGTCTTAGGGAAGCCACAGGTGCACTCTTTCTGTTGTCCAGCACCAGGTGAACATAAAGTTTATTGGCTGGAGAAATCACACCAAACCTCAGATATTGGTGAGGCAACACAGGGGAAACTCAATCAGATGTTAGGGGGGATTATTTCTGAGTTTTCCTTTAAGCATACATACTGATGGTGCAGCTGTGGACCTCAGCTATGTGACTTTAGCTCTGAATATTGTAGCATTTTCCACTACAGGCTTTTTTTTTTTTTTTTTTTATCTGTTTCTTTGTTCACTACATGGCATTTGGATGACTCTAAACCCTGTTACACAGCATCCCAACAGGTGCCTCCTTGCTGTTTCTTCCTTCTGATCTTGTAGCATGAGGTCTTCTCAGGGCAAATTATGGTAAGGAAGGCTGCTGAACATGGGCATGGCACCACACAGAACTCATTAGTGGGTTTTAAAGCATTGCTGTATGAGAGGACATTTAATATCCTCCTATATGGTATGCTGTGTTTTTGTGCCCCCCATATGCTGTGTTTTTGTGCCCCCCATATGCTGTGTTTCTGTGCCCCCCACTTGGTGCTGGCAGACAAACTTCCAGCTGCAACCAGAGCCTGATAACTTTCAACTCTTTGTGCCTGGGAAAAGCCCTAGTGCCAGGGTTGCCAAGGTTCCCAAGCCATTGGTTTGGTTCTGTTTTTTGCCATCTGTTTCTATTTTTGCTATAGTATTTTTCCTGAGCACTAAAGGTGGGTGTAGAACAGAGCATGGAAACAGCCAAACATCTGTTACCTGATTCTTTGGCAAGGTATCTTGCTATTGCCAGGCTCTGGTGAATGATAACTCCATCTACTTCCAGAATGGGGAGTTTGCCAAATGGGATAGCTTGGACGAGAAAGAAAAATAGAAAAAACAACAACAACAAGAAAATTTAAATTATGGCCCTTAACAGTGTTGGTCTCTAACAGGTGCACATTTACTAGTCAGTTATAACGCTTAATCTCACAGTATTTTTGTAGGAAAAGGGAAGGAAAGGAAAGGAAAGGAAAGGAAAAAGGAAGGGAAAGGAAAAAGAAAAGGAAAGGAAAAGGAAAAGGACTTAACCAGCTTGCATTTCAATAAACCAACTGTAGCATGGAAACCAAGTGTTGTATTTCCTATTTCATAGCCTTGTGCTGTAAAGTCTGAATGTGCTCCTACATATACTGAATTGTTTATGCAGGGCAACTTTTTAGCAGATTTTTTTTTCTCCCCTTTCATGCTTTCTCTTCACCAGAAAAGTGACTGTCAAGGGTAGGCAAGGTAACTGAGGATTTTTGTAGTGCAGGATCCAGTTGGGCTATGCAATAAGAGATTGGGTAAAGTCTAAGGTATTTTCACTTAGACTTGTTAAAATTCAGAAACTTTGATTTAGAGAAATTAGATGTATTTCAGATCGTTATGTTGTGATAAGATATTTCACTTGACGGTCATCACCAAGAGACAAATACAGCTTTCACAGTGAACAACAAATCATAAGAATATACTCAAATTTACTTGACTTGGCATTAAAAAAAACTTTAAAAAAATTAAACCAAATTCAGTCATGGGGAAGAAGCCTCTAGACTTGATGTATAAATACAAACTAAGCAAGCAGCATGCATATCTGTAAGAGAGTTTGAGATAAAAAAATCAATATTTTTTTTCAATCATTAATTTTGTAGCATAATATATATGAAAATTTGTTCTTCTGTTTTGCCAAATTTTGGAGATGCTTCTGTGTGATCTCAAATGGAGATGGAACCTCAGAACAAAGCTGAAGTGGGAAAACCTGTCATGTCTCAAATGGTGAAAATCTGCTTGTGGGAACCTGGTGCTGCTCATCAGAGGAACTTTAAATCTTTCTGTTTCAAAGGATGCTACTTCATAAATTCTACGTAAGTTCTGGTCATAACCAAATGCTTTTTACCTGATTTTCATCAGTATTATACTTCATGTATGTAAGATATATTCCTATCTTAAGACTGTCTTGTAATTTAAAAAGGCAGTAATGGGAAAGTGAAAATGTTCTCTACTGGAATCATGCAAGGTGCTTTCAAGTCCAGTAGATGAGTCTGTATGGAAGTCCTGGAATACCACTTCTGTAAGGTTTTATAGCTCTTAATGAAAAGATAAAAATAATGAAACCTCATGCATTCATGACCTCTTTATCAAGGAAAGTTCATTGAAGAGGAACACTGCTGTGTGGCTCTGTGGTTTAGCACTCAGTTTGTGAATCACGGTAGGTACAGGATCTTAGATGTCAAATCTGTATCTGCAAAATTAATTTTGCAGCTGCACAAGCCATCCAGGGCTCCTCTGAGCATTTTGTTCTGCATCTCAACGTAGCACTAATGATACACTTCCCCTCCACCTCTTTTTTCCCCCCAAAGTTTAGCATGCTCTGAGGTCAGTATAAATGTTGATGGTGATGACTAGCAGAAACAGGAGAGCTCAAAGAGCATTAATTGTTGTACCCAAGGGAGAAAGCATGAGCTGCTTGTTGTTACTGAAACAATAATAGATCCGTTGTGCAGAACACTGCATACATTTATTTTCTAGAGAGCAGCAAGGTCCACGTGTCACTTCATTGAGCACCCAGTGAAAAAAAGACACATCCTGAATGCTAAGCTGAAAAGCTCTCTGCTTGTGTAAAGAAGAGCTGTGGCTTTGCAAGGTGGCTTGTGCAGTTGCCTCAAAAGCCACAGAGCTGCAAAATAACGTTTGCTTTTGCAGGATCCCAGCACATCTCTCAAACAAGGGTGAGCAGAGGGGATGAGAGCAGATGAGAATGCTGGACATGCCCTTGTGGTCAGCCCACAGCCATCTTCAGACCCCCCCAAGTCCAGCCGGGTGATTCCATGCCTGACAACAGGTAGCAGCAAAAGTACAGCCAGCTCAGGAGCAGTACCCACTGCCTCTGAAGAAGTTTGCTGACTTTTTTCTGGGGCCACAGTAGTTGTGCCCCTGGGCTGATGCAGTTTTGGCTCAGTCGGGGTGACTGAGGCAGCCTCTGTGGCAATAGCTCTCAGAAGAGGATGATGGCTGCTCAGGTTGGGAAACTACAGTTGGTTCATCTAGAAACAGAAAAAACCTTTTCCTGCTATGTTTACATACAGGGGAGAGTCTAAAAGCCACAGCTTTGCTCTGTCAGCCACTACAAGGAAAATAGAAGCTGGTTTGTTTATATAGATATACTATATTTTTAAGAAATGCTTGATTATAGCAAGAGGAGGGGAGGCATCTTGCTGGCAGCTGAGGAACATGGATTAAGGTGTGAAAGGCAGCTGAGGGACAGACTGGTGGTAACCTCCCATGATCTGTTTCCCACGTGTCTGACTGTTTCTGGATTCACTTGGTTGTTTGCTTGGGGTTTTTTTTTTCCCTAGCAGTGCCCAAAATTCAAGAGAATTCCTGTTCCTATCTTGCAAGCATGCATAATACCCACAGAGTGCTTCCTCCTCAGAACTGGCCTAGTGTCACTAGGATCTGGTTATTCTTTCCTGGAAAAGAAACTAAATTTACCATGGAAAATATACAAATGCAGCTTTGTTTTGTGTGCAATAGAAATGTCCACGCACTTGCGTGATTTTTAGGGCAAGTATAAAATTAATGAATGAGAGCAGATTTTAATGCACATTATTCCATCAGCCTTAAATGACCAAAGGCATTATGCTTTCATTTATAATGAGACTCAGGTTTGGTTGTTTGTTTGTTTTTCTAAAAAGCGGCCTATCTATTGCCATCATTACTGAACAAGAGATTATTTAAAGCATGACAGATGGTAAATAGGAGATAATCCTTTTTTTCTATGTGTTCAAAATGCTATTTGATTTTTTTTCTTATAAGAGGAAAAAAGAAAATTGTGGTTTGAATATAAATGTAGATTTTTCTGGTTTTTTCTTGCTGATGGAGTGTATGGATATGATTACAGACCAACTTTTATCAAGTATTGAGTTAATAAGCTGTAACAGAGTAGAATTCTGAGAGATTTTGAAAAAGCACACTTCTGCTGTACAGATCATTGTAGAAAAATCTGTCATTTCATCTTGGTTCCAAGTCATCCTATTCTTGCACACCAGAAAGTATGGCAGATATCCAGGCTGCTTTACAGCTGCAGAAAATAGCAAAGAACAGTCAAGGGGCAGAAATTTTTTATAGTATATCTCAGTATTGGAGGAGAAGTCATAATGTCTTTTAAAGTAGCATTTTCAGTCTGGAAAAAGTGGAAATATGTATCCCTTTGTATTTGAAATATTATGCAAAATTCATGTAACAAGACCAGAGCTTTTAGTAACTTGTAGTGAAGTATATTTTTGCTCTTCTTGTGACTTAAAAGAACAGTTTCCTGTACTGATGAATTCATAGCAGAGATTGGTTGTATCTCTGAGTTTTAGTGTTGTGGGCAGGAAGGTGTTGTCTGCAAAACTGGATATTTCCAAGTGGAGAGAAGGGGAGTGGGTATAAGTATTGTATTTAAACTGCTAAATTTTACACATTTTTGGTGAAAGCCATGGTTCATGTGGCTCGAGATGAAAAAAATATGGAGGTTGTTTCCTGCCAGGTGCCTGCTCTAGGTGAGCAAGTGAAAGAGCTGGCACACAGTTGGAATGTGGGAGGGATCTCATTTGGGTAGAATGAAGATTTTAGGAACAAAAACATGAAACAACTTGCAGCAGAGAACAATCATGAATGAACAATTAACCAAGTAGTCCAGACTGGAAGTGTGTCACTTGTTTAGTTTTTTTTTAACGCTGACTGATTAGGTGGCTGCTTTGTATTTATGTCACTTTATGCCCTTGTGTTCCCCTGTGGAGGTTCTTTCTGTGTTTTTCAAAACAAGGTTGTCTTGCAGAATTTCCAGCTCCTACTTGAGCAAATACTTTTTAAGAAAAATGAGAAAAGACTGTTGCCCTCATCATACAAACAGCATCATTTCTCAGGCATGCACAAGATATAAGACCTTTCCCTTTTAGTTTCTGCTTGCTTTATTGCTCATCTGAAGTTGGAGGCATTATGAGTGCTGCTGTTAATTTCCAGATTTAGATAAAAAGCTCAGTGAAAACATAACAAGGTTTTCAAAAAGCATGATGTTTGGATAACTAAACCTGTAATCTTCTTTAAATCAAACTTCTGTCAGGAAGTTCTTGCTTTTCTGATTACCTTGGCTATTGGTTTTAGTATTGCATGCTAGAATGAAATTTGCTCAGACTTTACACTTCCCCTGAGGAAAACCTTTACAGGGAGTGAGTAGGAGTCACCAGACTGATCTGCAGTCTCATTTTAGGAAGGACTCTCTGAAGTATCTATACAGTGTTTAATAGTTGGCTGAATTCTTTTTATACTTACTTTGATTTTGGTTGACTTTTATGACTAGAACTGTGATGTTTATGTAATCTCTTCTGGATACTAAGCAGTGAAGATGAGGCCTGATGTGTGTTAAAGGCAAGGACATCTGTATAAATTGTCTCCATCCCACAAAATCCCCAAGGGCTGTGGTACCTATTTCCATCCTGGCATGCCTACAGGTTCTCACTAGTATTCAGGCTTTCCCTTTGACCATGACCTCTTTGATAATCCTCTTGGGCACGACCCAGTGGGTTGTGCTCATGTGGGTTTGTTTCTTTGTCTGGGACAGAGAGAGGAAACACAACACAGAGCTGAGCATGGCTTTGTCCAAGGGGTGTGGAGAAACCAGAACTTAGTCTTGTGCTTCCCTTTTCAGTAAGGAGACTCTATCCAGATACAGTTTTAACTATCTCCTTCCCTTAGCACTTTCATCCTTTCCCACTTATTTTAACTTTTTTGTCATTACTCTTCTCCTCATCTCTGCTCTTTCCTCCTCACATTTATCCTAACTCATCTCAGCTTTTTTCACAGACGTGAGTCTTAGCCCTAAGCTGACCTGCTCTTCTCTTCTCCATGTTTCCTCCTGCCTGTACTGAAATCACCCAATAAATCAATAGCGAGTAGCCTGTGATTAAGCCTTTGATTGTTCCTCAATACCTGGGAATAATTAACGTTTTCAATCAAGCAGCTCAGACTGATGCCATAGTAAGGCAGATGAGTTGGTCAAAGATGGGGTAAAAATAAATGTCACAATCATGCTTCTTACTACAACATCTCTGTTAAAATAAGTCCTCCTCTGCCTTGAAAACTAACCATCCTTTCCATTCATGTTTAAATTTGATTATGAGAAACGAATACATGAGACACTTTGCATCTTCCAGTAAGAAGTATGTGAAAAATGAAGTTTTTATAAGGCTGGCAGAAGAGCAAGGCCCCTGGGGAAGTGATTGGCCTGGAGCTGGATGCATCCAGAATCCGTATCTTCTAGAAAAGGAGAACCAGGATGATGCTTGGATCTAACCTCAGCCCAGCTTTAGTGCTGTAGCCATTACATATTATGTTCTCCTTGAAGTGCTTGCTAAGTCCTGCTTTTTACCCATCCTCAGCCATTTCTGTGTCATAGCCAGAGCTATGTAATAACAAATCCCTCAGGAAACAGGACATCTGCTCCCTTGAGCAGAGTCTGCTGTCAGCAGCCTCTCAAGATTTATCTCCTATCCTGGAAGTACTTTAAGTGCAATAATTAGTCTGTCAGGTTTCGAGGTGCTTTCAAGCACCACTCCACCCCTCCTAAACAGTTTATGGAACGTTTGAAAGCCGTCAGGACAATGAAAACATGCTTTGCTCTGATGATAAAATCTGTGTAATTGCCATTCCTGCAAATTCCCTGAATGAGCCACAGAACCAAAGCTGTTACTTCCAGCTAGTCCAGTATCTCAAGGGGATGGTAACTCTGTGCACCATTACAGCAGATTTTCTGCTATGTGATGACTAATGTCAGTGCAATTATGTTTTTTTGTGAGGAGCATAATATGAGGCAATACAGATTTTTAATTAGTCTATTTTTTGATAGTGTACGTATCTTGACTTGATTACAGTTCCAGAGGTGGCATGGTCAAATCAAAGTCTGCTCAAAGGGAAACATAAAATATGAATTTGTTTATGTATTTAAAAACTCTTGATATAGAGTGAAGGGTCATGTAAAGCTTCTACTTGATAGTCCTCTGTTTCTAAAATTCTGTGCTAAAGATTAATAGTGCTAATATTCACATATTAGCTTGCTAAAGCTAGTTTATATAATAGACTGTTGTAAACTACAATCCTTGCCCAAAATCAGCAACAAGAATATTTACAAAATATTACAAAAGATCTGAGCAGTGACAGAAACAGAAATTATATTTTCAAGGGGTATAAGCCAAGTGACACGTTTTTATATTATAATATGCCTGTCTCTCATAAAAAAAAAGCACCACTTAAATATAAACAAAATCACAGTACATCTAGGAGCAAGGACTTACATATTTGCCTGAAGGACCATTAAGAGGTCAGTTTGCTGTGGGGAGCCACATGAGAATCACCAAAACAAACAACAAAACCCATCACACTCTTCAGTCCAGGTTAAAATTAAATTTCAACTCCTACAAGTCACCTTTCTAAATGGCCTTTCTGGACATGACACATTTTCTGTTCTCCTGTCAATTTTACGCGAGAAGTAAGAAAGTAGTCTTTTCTTTAGAATAAAGACAGTATTTTCTGGTTTATATCACAGAAAGTTAGGGGTTGGATGGCACTTTGAAAGATCATTGAGTCCAACCCCCTTGCCAGAGCAGGGTCACCTCCAGGAGGTCACACAGGAATGCTTCCAGGCAGTGTGGTATAATGGTGTGTCTGGGAGGTTGTTTTTTGGTTTAAATCCTTACTTTAATTTCATGAAAACTGAAGTGAACCTCTCTTCTGTGCAGAGACCTGACCCTGCTCTTAGACAGATTTCAGTTCTTTGATTTGTTTCCTTAGTAGCTCAAGAAATATGTAGTTCTCTACTTGTACAAACTTTTCCTTAATTGTTTTTTTCTTTATCTTACTTCATAATACTTGAAGTTTTTAAAAAGAGGGACCTCATATTGTACTTGCAGACTCTGCATTCAAAACTGGTTTCAGATCTTTTATAGGCAAGTGGCTAAATGTAAAAATGGCATATGCAAGTTCACATAACAATCTGGTATTTCTTAATGTCACTTCAATATATAATATATAATATTTTGTATTTAGTTCAATTAACTGGACCCACTTTAATGATTTTTGAGGGCTGCAGAATAAGCAATGTACCAAACTGGCACTCCACCAGCTGCTGTTAAATGAAATGCAGCTGTAATTCCCCTTATCACTGCTAAACACTTATCACTCTTTGGTTTTCACCAGCCTGAGACTGCCTGGACTCTCCTACCTTATGTCTTTTCATTTTGAAGTAGAGTCCATGGAAAATGCTGGGGTTGGGGGGTAAGTCTTGAGCTTCAGAATTGCCTGCCAGTAGTGTAGCAGATCTCTAAGAGGAGTTAATTATGGGAGTTAATCACAATGTCTTAGATGGATTCCCTCAATTTGTATTTCCCATTGAACACAACTGCAACAGAACTTTTTTGGCAAGGATGCTGTTACTTGCTTTTCTAAGACATAGTGCTTTTCCCTCTCCAAATCCCCACCTCCAGAGAGGGAACTGAGGCAGATTTTGAAACTTCAGGACAGTAGAGAATACAAGTGGTCTGTTTTCCTTATGAGGAATGGTGCAGCTCTGCAGCATGCAATATTGTCACCATGTCAAAACACACTGACCCTGTACCACCTCACCCTTAGCCAGGCTACAACCAGACAACCATTTCTTGTCTTGAGTTCTGTCAAAGTCAGTGTTTATGTGCCTTGGGGCAGTGGCTATTGGTTTTGTAGTCCAGTGTGAGGCTGTTTACTGCCAAGCCCTGTTGTTACCTTTTATTTAGAGTTTTGCTGAATGATTTGCCTGTGGGTGGTTACTTTGTCTGGAAATGCCATGAGTAAGGATTGCTTCACAAAGGAGGAGGAGGATGTAATCATCAGTTAGTTGATGTCCAGGCAATTTCCTTAGCAGCATTACACTGTTATGCATACAAATAAGATACTTTTACTGTTGTTGAACCTCTTAATTTGTGTATTGTCTGCAAAAGGAATGTTTTGGTGACAGATGCCATCATTATATTGGTGCTTGAGCTTGGATTCAGGGAGCCTTCCAGAAGCAAGTGCTTAGTATCCTGGTATGAGATGTAATAGCACTTTGAGATATGCATCAAACTATTTCTTTGTAGCTGTAAGATTTGCTGGTCAAATTAGCACCATACATTCCAGTTCCCATTCACTGACTGACTGAAATTATATATCTACAGCAGCCTTAAAATTCAAAGAACTCATATGCCAGCACAAATTTTGCACAGCTGATTTCACAAATCTGAGAGCAGCAGCTCCCACATTTTACTAAACTTCTTAATTGCTTTGGAATTTCATCTAGGGATCAGTCAGAGCAGAGGCCATTGTGCAGAGAAAATGAAAAATCTTAATCTTCAGTAAACCTGCTAACAAACTTTTCACATCACAGAAAGACAAACAAAGAAGCCCAAAGGTTAAATATTCATCAATGCAGTGCAAAGAGCTACCAACTGTATGGTTTAGGATTTCTCAGGTACCTCTCTTCGTAGTGTACTGGTGGTACTGGTGCTGTAGCTGGGCAAACACTGTTATATATAACACATACTGTTACATAGAAAGCTTCACTGGAGAGTTCAGGATGTGCATATTGAGGAAAAACATAAGAAGGATTTTCCTGCATTGTTTCTTGTGGGGACCTCATCAATATGGATCAATAGATCAACTTTTAGAATATTTTGTCCTAGGATATGAATGCCTCTGTAGCCTTTAAGCCACTATGCTTTGTCTTTTTTATTTGTCTTACTTAAGTGTCAGTGTTCAAAACTCTTCATAGGATTATCCATTGCTGCTATACTCTGAACTTTGTTTCAGGACAGAGGTGGGCATGTGTACGTGGGAATCTGTGCATAGTTAAGTATGAAAAAGGCCTATACAGAGCTTTCCTCTATTCTAATTTCTCAGTCTTGTCTTTAGCTACTGACCTGCTGCCCTGGGAACTGCAGTAGGAGAGACTTAAGCTATATCACATGGTCAGCAGGCTTAAGGTCCTGAAAAGTTAAGGTTTACAAAGTCAGCCATCCCTAGCTGAAAATATCCAGTTTCCACTGCTTCCTCTGCAATCCTGTCTGCAGGTTGTTAGCCAGCATTTTCTAGATTTGAGCACCACAGCTGGGCTTCAGCTGCCACTTGGACAGCAGCACTGTTTGAGTATTTGCCATTCAAGTTGTCATGGACATTATGGGAAAGACCAAATTTAATTGCCCCCTGCAAGAATTTGGTAGCCAGCTGGCAGGGTTTATTGAATGAGGTGAAGCAAGAAACAGAACTTGATTAATGGAGATCACATTGTATATTGGTTGTGCATTTTCCCCCATTTGAAGGTGTTATTCTTCATTCTGTATGTAAAAAGTGTCATAACCCATGTAGCAACGCACAGGATAAATCCATGAAATGTAGACACAGATACAGAATCATAGAATTGTTTAGGTTGGGTAAGATCTTTAAGATCGAGTCCAACTGTAAATCTAACAATATCTCTGGTTTCATATCCCCAGTCTGCAAACTCAAGATCTATTTCATTTAAACTAAAATTTAAAACAGGAATAATAAAGAGCTGGAAAGTAGCATAGCTTTCAGAGTACTCTCAGAAGGACTGTTCTTAGGAAGAGGTGTTCTATCACCTCTTTTGATCCTTTGGGCTTTACTTTATCAACAACTTACTAGGTTTGATTTTGGGCCAGTCTGCTGCTTCTATCCTGTGGTCTTCATACTTCTTGCCCGAATAGGCAAACAGGTAGCGGCTGATTTCTGCTCGTCCTCTCAGATTGAAGTATGTCAGCTTGTACTCTGGCATGCTGGATCCCTGGAAGTGAAGGCACCATGTTGCTTTAAATATGACTCTTTTTTTTTTTTTTTTTTTTACAAAAGCACACCATATGCTGGGTTTTGAAACACATGCTTGTACAATGCAGAAGACACATTACACGAAGCCATGATGTGTGGTACTTTGCAATCATTGTATTAATCATGCTTTTTTTGCTCTGAATTTGTCAACCAGCAATAGTCAGACAGAGACAATGAATTTTTTTCTTCTTCTTGTTCTTATATATTAGAGTTACAGCTTTCATTTAATTCTCTTGTGGCTCCAGACTCAGGCAATATCTAAACTGTCACACTGCAAACCTAAAACCAGATATCATAAGAGAAAATTGCTCAAGCCTGTCCTTGCCCTGCTCAGTCTCCTGCATACAGTGGCCTTCACCTAGGACCGAATAATGAGAATTGCCAAATTGTAATTTTCCTCTATTAACTCTTTTCCTCTCTTTCCTCTATTAACTATTACCCCAGTTGCGTAGGAAACTGACCTGAGTTATTTTAGAAGCAAAGATTTGGTAAGGAAATGACTCTACACTGTTGGGTTGGGAAAATTAACAGAAAAATTCTCTCAGTTTCTGGTACAGATGCCAAAAGAAAACTTAAAATTATCAGATTTTCATGTGAGTTTCTTCTTTCTGTTCTAGTTAAGAATCATGTAACAGGGAGGCTCTATTTGCTCCTCGGTGTAACAGGCAACAGAAGAAAATACTCATAAGTTTGGTTGTACAACAAGGATGGTACAGGAAAGATGATAAGCTAAGGCCTCTATGTAAAAAAAGGACTTTTAAACTCTGCACATAGCACCTCAATAAGAGAGATCTATGACCTCTGCTGTGATTTAAATGTACAGAACTAAACCAACCATCCACATCCTTCTCCAAAGCAAAACTCTTTTTCTTTTTGGCCGTAAAGTAGATTTGCATCTCATTTACCATTCTTTTATCCATCAGATTCAGTGTGTAGTAGTAACATATCCGGCAACACAGATCATCTGCACTAGGAAAGGAAGGGCAGGTTTTGTTTTTTTGATGAGTAAGTGCTACTACATAGCCTTGCAATAGAGACAGCCCCCACTGAGTCACCTTTCAGCTGAAAATGTAGGCTTGAGGGCAGATGAATCATAAGCTTTCACTTCAGAGGGAGCAGGACTTTGTTCAGAAACTTGGAAAGCTTACTTTTAACTCAAGCTGGAAAGAGCAGACTGTCTTTGCCACTCTTAAAAATGTAAAAATACCTACTTTCCATCCTCAGAGGAGCAAAGGCATTAAAAAACCAAAAAAAATTGTGCCTTGTAGGCTACTTAATTTATCATGAACGTTACCTGTTCCCCTATATAATTTTCACAGCTGATGGCCCAGCAGAGAAGTAGCAGCAGAGGTGGAGAGTTACAAATGGAGATATCTGTAAGTGATTCAAAACCAAAACACCACTATGATTATTTTTTGAGTAAGTTGAGCAAGTGTGTTCCTTTACACTGTATAAAAGGGGGAAGCTGTAGGCAAAATGCATTACATTAGGATGTGTTTAGTTTTCTAGATGTGTTTATTACCAGCAAATACATTTCCCTTCTGCTTGGCAAATGCATCTTGCAGATTACAGGTGTAGCTGTTTCTTTCTCTAAAGAGAGACATTTTGACAATTCTAAATTTTTCAAGAATGTGATAGGCAATTGGCAAATCTTCACTACTCCATTTTCACCTGGTGTGCTCAAATTTATTATTTACTACGCTTTATTATGCTTTTATAATAATATATTATTATTAGCCCTTATTTATGCAGGATTAGTGTATTATGTGTCTGCAAAGTTAATATAAGAAGAGAGGATAAGATTGCAACTTACTTTCTTATATTTGTTCCCGCTTCTGATTTTGTGAGGTTGTTTAAGAGCAAGAATGGCATTTTTCAAAGAGCATGTGTTAGCTGATGTTCAGATTAGACATGACTTAGTGATTGCAGGCCAAAAGAGGTAATTCAGGGGTTTAAGCTGGAAGAGGGTAGATTTAGGTTTGATATTATGAAGAAATACTTTCCTGTGGAGGTGGCACTGGTTGCCCAGGGAAATTGTGGGTGCTCTTTCTCTGGAAGTGTTCTAGGCCAAGTTGGATGGGGCTTTGAACAATTTACTCTAGTGGGAGGTGTCCCTGCCCATGCAGAGGGCTTGGAACTAGATGATCTTGAAGGTCCCTTCCAACCCAAATCATTCCATGATTCTACAATTCAGCAATAATAGAGGAAAAAAACCCACTTGATTCTTACTTTCTGATTTTTTATTTTTTTTATTTTTTTTTTTTTAGAGGTGAGTACTACTGATTCAATGTGTCTTTGGAGAGGACACAGCCTCTAACATGCAAAACCCACAGTGACTGCTTCTCTTCTTTAAGGGTGTCCACTGAGTTGTTTTTGTAAATGGCCACAGAAATGACTGCACTCTCACTTATGGCTCCAGGATCTCCACTGCCTCCTACCCACGAAGCCCTCTGTAAGCAGAAACTTCTTGGCAGCTGGAAGGCATTTAAAAGAAAAGAATAGAAATTTTGAAGGTAGAGTCATGGGGAAGACAGTAGACAGCTCTATAGAAAGCTTGCTGGAGATGAGTGATGTGCAGGATTTCTGGTGGTATTTTGAAAAAGTCTAATTCTTAGTGTGGGAGAACTTTATACACAAAGACATGTACAATCAAGAGTAATGAGATGATGTAAAGAAAAGAGAATTTTGGCTGAAGATCAGGAAGTCTTTCTGGCTGTTTTGGTAGACGGAGGAATATTTTGGTCTGACAAGGAAGCAGTGGAAACCATTGTTTGAAATGTCTATAGTGAATCTAAACGAATTTCTAATGCATTCACCACCAGGAGTAATCAAATATTTGCAGTGCTGATGCATATTTAATCTTATGAATTGTTTTTCCATCTCTGAACAAAAAAGCCCAACCCTATAAGGAGTTTACCAAAAATACTTGACATTTTAAAGGCCTGTATAGTTTTATTGTAAACATGTTTTTGTAAATGTTTGTAGGTTTTATTTGTATTTGTTGTAAAATGTCAGGAGTAGTGCTTCCTAAACAGTTACAGATAGGTTGCTCAATGAATGAAATAGTTGTGTTTGTAATAGCTTTTTGCCAAACATACAAAACTGTTTTTTTTTTCTTATCCTCCTTTACTGCATTTCGCCAGTGTGTTTGTAAAGGAATGGTTCATGAAGAACAGAATAAAACAATATTTAAAATATCCAAAATTATTAAATTATTATAAAATATCACTTCTACAGGAAAAAGGTTTATTTTAGGTCTTTTTTTTTCTCCTTGTTTTGTTTTTAGTTTTGATTTATTTATTTTTGTTTATTTTGAATTTGTTCTTTTTTTTTTTTTTTTTTTAAATGGGGGAAGGGCAGGGAAATCTTTAAAACTCTTTAAAATTATTTCTCTTTTTTTAGGTTTACTCGTGGCTTTAAATTACTAGAAGACATTGATGAAGGGGAGGACCTTAATGCCCAGACTTGCAAGCATTTAAAGCCACCTGCTGAGTGCTACTAAATCTGTACAGGTGAGTTTGTTGCACAGCTAAGTATGTAATAGTGCAGGAAAGGGCCAATTTACCTTACACCAATAAATCTTCCACCTAAGAAGTTGTTTTTTAACTTCTAAAGCAATGAATACCTGGCCATATTCCCCTGCCCTGCCCTACTTTGACAGCGCTTGCAGAAACTTTAGGACTGATTTTATAGCATCCAACTTTCAAAGCAGTGAATTCAACTAGTTTAAATTTACTATTAAATTAGCTTTAATACTTTAAAGTTGTTGACCCGCTTAGCTGATTTCCTAGCTTTCCTCTGCAGCTTTCTTAAAGCCAGCTAAACTGGCTTTAACATAGCTTTAAGCAGAGGATTAGTGGATCTCATGATTAAATTAAATTTTTGGAGCCACTCAGTGACAAAGTCAAACAGAAAATCTGAGAGAAAGTCAAATCCATGTAAAAAGTAGCAATCTCTACATTACTCATGAGTCAAAATTCAGGATGAAGTTACAAGTGTCTCAGACATCTTAGGTCAGATTCAAATAATTTAAGACTGTTCATGTCTTCATGGAGATCCTGTATTACCTGACAAATTTGGGATGCTTTTATTCCATCTGAAGCAGGACTGAGAAATGAATTTAAAAGCTTCAAGCAATATTATAGTGAAAAAAGAACAGAACCCAGGAAGGAATCAGCATTGCTAGCTGAGAACTAAAATGCTAAATTTCAGTCAGCGCTAATACAGAAGTGAAAAAATACTGGCAGACTGGAAACTGGATGAACATACCAGGAGGGCACAGAAGCAAGCAGTCCCAGTGTCTGCAAGGTATGCAATATACTTGCTTTTATATACTTTTTACTATATATGTCCCTTTTCTGTTTTAAAGGGTAAATCACAAACTCATCTGCTTGCATTTTGCAGGTTTTAGGCCCTGCTTGCCCAGTCTGAGCCTTTTTCCTGTGAAAAAAAAAAACCAACAAATCTTGGCTGGGCTTTGTAGACAAAAAGGGTTTCATCTGTTTTTTTGCAAATTCAGCCCACAACGTAATACAAGTAAATATTCCTCAGGCTAGTAACAGACACCAAAATGTGGATGTAGATACTCACTATATGAAGTCAGAAGGAAAAAACCAAACAACCAACCAAACAAAAAAAGAGGCTGCACTTCATTTCATTTTGCTTTGATAAGGTTATTAATATCTGAGGTGACAGGCAGCAGAGAGCTTTTCCCTAAGCTGGGGGCAGAGGGAGGGAAACCAGCTAAGCTGACCATATCCATCCAAAATCTGACAAAGAACCTCGTGGTGCAAAGTTCCCTTTAATTGTACTTTGCACTGTAAGAAATCAAAGTTTCATTTTTGTGAAAAGATTTTTAAAAGCCCAGCTCTTCCTTCCAGCAAGCAAAACCAGCAGGATTGGGTTGAGGTTCACCTGGATATTTCTAAAAATCTGAGACTCAAGCAGTCTGCCTGGAAGACATGATGCGTACACTGTGTGTATATTTATTTCACGTGAGGATTCTTCATTAATTTGGGAGTAATTTTTGGAAAATACTCCAACTAGCACCTGACACAACACTTTCCCAGCCATGGGCCTGCCAAAAAGGGGAAACTGGAGATCTGGGCTGCCTGATGGCATCAGCCTCACATGAATTGCAGCCAGACCAAAATGGGGTCCTTGAGGGAGCATTGTTTCATTTTCCTGTGCTAATTACTACTTAGGGTTTCCTCAGTGAGCTCAGGGCCTGTCATCCCCCACCAGGAGAGCAGCCTGGATCTCAGGGTCTTTCAAAGGAAAGTCAGTGTCTGCTGAAGGGAGTGAGAAGGGAAAGTGTGGCCAGACCTGACAAGGAAGGTGATGGAGTCCCTCTGAGTGATCATCCCAGTCAATGGATACCTCTGTTTGTTGTATTTTAAAAGTTAAACTGTTATATCCATTCAGAGTGTTTGGGTTGCTGGAGCTGCTATATATCCCCTTTTCATTGTTTTATAAGATGAAAGTATAACAACCGCTCAGCTTCCACTCTCCTACAGGGATCTTTCTGCCAAGAAGCATCTTGTTTTATGGAGCACGAAAGAGTTTGTGTCCTCTCCAAGCAATAATCCAACTGCAACTGAAAAGCTTGGTCGACATTTTTATTTCTTTTCATTCTTAGTGCTGCTTTTAAACCAGCTGCTATTTCTTTTACAAAGTGCTTCTGTCAAGTTGGCCTGGAAGTTAGATGAATGGGCTTGAAATGGATGCTTGCCCATCAGACTGATGGTACTGGGCTGGAGAGGGAATGGCAATTTCAGCCAGTTCATGTATTTTCTCATGTATTCCTGTGATGTCCTACATGTACCAGCCCCATATACAACCCAGATCTGCTGGACATTCTCCATTAATGCTATCATTGGTATTTCAGAGGGAAAACTATACTTTCCCTTCCTTAATCCCAGTCAGAGGGATCCCAGTAGTACTAATGTCAGTTCGGAAACTCAGTTTAGAAAGGGAAAGGAGAGAAGCTGGATGGATCTGTGGTGTTTTGTTTTATTTTGTTTCTTTGTACATACAGACAAAAGAGTCTATATGTTAAAGGAGAGTTTTTCCTTAGGCTATTTTCCCAGGAGTCATCTATCCAAGTATGAAGCATGGATTTTTCATTCTGATACTTAAGTGTTGGGGAGAGTTGTGTTAGAAAGTAGAAAGAAAGTGGAAAGAAGTAGAAAAAAAGATTATTTTTTTTTTTTAACCAGGAAAGAGACTTACTCTGCCTTATTTCACCTGAGGAACATTAAGAATATTAAGTTCAGTTCTTGTTCAGTTCAGTTCCTGTCTTGTTTATTGTCCATCCCAAATATGTGAATTCCTCATCCCTGTGACTAGAGAGATGACTATTAGTGCAGCTTTCTCCATCCTCAATTTAAAAAAAAAAAAAGCTTCTCTGCCCAGGTGAGTCTTCCTGCCTTTGTTTTTAAAATGGTCTGTTTTTAGAGGAAGAAGCCAAAGACACAGGAGTATTGCAGAAAGCAAACAGAGAAAAGCTTCCACAGCCATAACTTTATAAAATACACATTGCAATTTTAGCAAGGTAGAAAAGACAGAAAATGTCTGTGTCTAATTTCTTCCTTTTTATTTAACGAACCAAACATAACAATAAGAAAGATTTATCTGCAGGGCATGGTGCAGCTCTCCTGGTTGCTGATCAAATCATTTGCTGCAGGAATGTTTTATATTTTTTCCCTCATATGATAAGTTATTTTCTCTAAAGCCTCTCCGTGTTTATATTTTATGTCTAAACTCAGAGCTGAAATTACAAATGGTAATAGTGATGTATTAGCCCTTTTTGGAGGGGAAAGATTTAGATGGTAAGAAATCTGTCCATGCCAGCAAGAACCAGCCATGGGGTGGCTGTTGATCCCTTCTGACTTCTCTCTTGTGAGAAAGGTCGATGACTCTGCCTGGCAAAGGAACTGGCTCAATGCAAGCTGTTTATCTAAATGTAAGTAACACTAAGGCAAATAAATTTTGCCTTTCCCTCAAAAAAAATAGGGGTACAGTAGGTGATGAACTCCCTGAATGAGGAAGATAATGACTTTGGGATACCCATTAGGAAACAGAGAATTGAAGAGTCATGATCATCCTCTCCTATTGCACAGCAATCAGGAAATATGCTCATTATGTTGAGCATGAACTTCTGCTTTTAACACTGAGTCAAAATTATTAGAGGTTTAGGAGATATTTTTAGCCTTTGAAAACTAAAAATAGTAACATTTATTGATTTGTGGTTTCTTTTTTCCTGCCAAAATTGTTATTATTTTTTTAGCAATGAAAATAAGAAAAATTCTGCCCCCTTTTTGAGGCTGAAGGATTGGAAAGAATATTGGTAGATTAATGGAAGATTGCAAAGACTGTGTTTTAACAGAGAATAAAATTAAAAGATTTAAGTAATTCTATCTAATACCTCTCAGCTCTCAGCCTGACATAAACGCGCTTCCTGAATGGCCCCTTTTCCTGCTCCAAAGTAAACATTTTCATTTGATCCCTTCTTTTTTTGATGCCAGATAGAAATTTGGACCTTGCAGGTAAAGATAAAAAAATCACACTCTTTTCTGTTTAATGCACAAATCAACCAAATAAAATGTTCGTGGAATTTGCTCCATGGTTGAGTTTTGGTTTGGTTTTGGTGGTGGAATTTTGCACATCTTTTCCCAGTGTGCAACTGGTGGTAGAAATCAGCCTCCTAACAAGGGAAGAATTTTTGTTGTGGGATTACAGAGGAGAACTAATGGTATGAGGTAGTGAGGTACTGGCACAGGTTGCCCAGGGAAGTTGTGGATGCTCCCTCCCTGGAAGTGTTTAAGGACAGGTTGGATGAAGCCTTGTGCAGCCTGGGAGGTGTCCCTGCTCAAGCAGAGGGGTTGGATCTTGATGATCCATTCCAACCCTAACCAGTCTATGACTATGATTCTATATTAAGTGACCTGATCAGTAAAACTCTCCTGTGTAAGTGAGCTGTCGGTGTGTGGGTTTAAAAAAGAGTTTGTAGGAAAGCTTCAAGCAATTATGCGTCCAAGGAAATGCCAGACTTGGTTTGCTAATGTGGGAAGCCTCTAGAAAAATCCTTCAAGTATATAGGGGAGAAAGGGGAGGATTAGAAATATGTTTATTCTGAGAGTTTTTGGAAGATGTCTCCAGTGTGACTGGACTGTCAAGACCATCACTGAAGGGAGAACACCAGGCTCCACTGGGTTCTTCCAAGCTGATTATAAAGCTGCTGCTCTTCATGTGACTGCCCCTCAGGCAACTGTGGTCAAAACAGTAAGAATTCAGATATTTGAAGTTCACCCTGTTCATTTTAACTGCAGTCCAAGAGGGAGTGCTTACATGACAGCGGGTACAAGGAGGCAGAAGAGGGGGTGATGGACAGGGCTTTGTTGGGCATCATGCTGCCCCTTCTGCCTTGCCCTTCCATTTAAGGCCTGAGCATCTGGGTTGGTCTTGCCTTCTGTCTGACCCTCAGTCTTTGGATTTGCAGCTACTTGGCCCCAGTTTTATGTAATTAACTTTTAAAATGGTTTTGCTCAGCCTCCCAGGCTATGGTGAACTTCAAATGAATGAATTGCGTGCTTGAGACTGTGAAATACTGGTAAATAAAACTGCAAAAGGAGAGATCTCAGGAAAGACACAGACTAAGGAGTGATGAGGATAATTTCTCAGGAGAGACTATTTGCATCTTCTATTTCCTCATCAGCTGTTTTAAGAATTCCCTGAAGCATTTTGTGGTAGAACAAAAGCCTAAATAATCCTTACTCTTGCCAATACCAGTCATTTGTGTAAAATTCATGTCTTCCATCTGTCTTTGTAGTCATGAGATAAAGCAGCATCCCATCACAACATCTCTACAAAGTAAAGACTGCAGTTGTCAGTGATGTTGCTGTGTGCTAAGTGGTTTAGTCAGCTCTCCAAAGGCAGCTGCTGCTTTTTGTAGGATGATTTCATGTCCATTTCCCGAACTCTCAAGCTTGTCCAGCACAGTAATTTGTCCAACAGCTGTCTTGGCCACCTAGCATCTTTCCTTGGATGTTAAAAAAGCAGCTTTTTTTCCTGTTCCAGTCACCTGTAAGTGTGTGAATATGTTCAAGGGGAAGTACAAATGCCAAACCTTCCCCCTGCTCATCTAAATTACTTTGATTTTGAACTGTTGTGAATTCGCTTTACAATTTGCCAAAAATAAACAAAATGGACACAGGCATGTAATAAAAAACATTAGGTAGAATTTTCAGCACAACATAGGTTCCCTGTAGCCAGCACAGGGGAGACCAAGCAAAGTTTTATTCACTTTGTAGAGCTTTACAGTGACACCCACCAGGTTTTATGGCCACAAATTCCTGGTTGTCCTCCTGCTCTGTCCTGGGGTGCCTGGCATGTGCTGTCCTGCCCAGGAGGCTTAGGTACAGATCTCATGTCTTTTCAAATATTTTGATATAATTTTCACAGACAGAGGGACCCTGAGAAGACCCAGGACCTTGTTAAAGAGCTCTTTGGATATTGTCAGTCTTCTTAATACAACCAGCACTGGCAAATGTGGACCTACAGCCCTAAGCAACACCTCGCCCAAAACCTGGGGACCAGGACCACCTAGATTTGGCTGTAAGTAGTAAACAGTTGTGGTCACAAACTGTTTGGTATGTAAAAACCCAGCCTGTGTGTCCTACACTTAAGAAGAAAGTACTTTCTAAGCAGCAGTTTGCAACCAGTTTCACCTTTGTTCCCAGAAACACCTGGCAGAGTCTGGCTCCAGGGCAGTGCCCAGTGCTGCTCATTCCCTGTTCTGCCCCAGAGTACCCTGCCACAAAATATTGCTCATTTCCTGAGGTACACAGTTAACTCTTTCCTCTTGTCACAACATCAGTAAATTTGTGAAATTGTTGTTCTCCTTCTCCACTTGCTATCTGCCATCCAAATCCAAAGCACTGGTGTTTCTGTTTGGTATTTCTGAATGTCTCTGTTTTCTCTCCTATCCCATTTCATGCTGATGCTTTAGAGAATCACTCCAGCAGTGGTTTTATTTGCTTCCAAAGAGGTGAAAAATTAACCAATTTGGGTTTTTTCAGTCCCCTGCTGTAGCTTATTTTATGGGAGTTCTAGCAGATTAACTCCAGATCAATTATATTCTTGAAAATGGTGGTACCTTGAAATACATACATGGGATTTGGCAGATTTTTTGCTTTTCCCCTCTTAGATTAATTGACAAAATGGTGAAAAATTCACCTGCTTGGGATTTGCAGCATATATGGTAAGTCTTAAGCTGATGTGAATAATTGTTTTAGTTGTTTTAGTGGCATGGCATGCCACTTGCTAAACCAACACGTGGCTCCTGCACAGTATAATTAACTTCTAGTCAGGTTTTGACCAAAGGTACTTTGATAGTAAGTGCTGTCTTCAATTGCTTCTGCTTTCTAACTGCTTAGAAAAAGGTTGTTTATAGCAACCAGGAATCTTAAGAGCAAACCCTCAGAGCAACAGGGTGTGTTTTCCAGTGGCACAGGAGTGTGTGGCACTGAAGACAACTGGCTAACATACCCAGAACTCTAAAAATTATTTTGTGTGTATTTTTGGTTTAAAATTTGGAGTGTCAGTTTTATTTCTATTCCAACAGATTGGATTGTTTGTCTGGGTGTGTGTGCATCTGCAACAGGGAGTAACTGAATATATGCAGTTAGTAGGGAGAGGTTTATGCATTAGTAGGGCGAGGTGGGTTCTGTTTTGGATTAAAGAAACCAAAAGAATAAACAAAAGTAAATTTACAAAAGACGGCTCTAATTTTTTTTTCTTTACAAAAATTACAACTTGTGAGTATGCAAGTACCAGTGTTTACAAACTATTCTAAGGAGTGTAGAAGTTGAGGAAAAATACTTTAGAGCTAAGGTTTGTTCACTTGGATAGTTAGAAAAGAGCCGTGAATGAAGGATGGCTTTTAGAAGAGAAAATGTGTGGATTAGGCAGGATTATGCCCACAGGCAGATGATGACAGTTGAAATTTAATAAAAAACCCCCACGGTAACTGAACAGTTATGCAGAGTATCATTTTGAAGCACAGACTAAAAAGCAAGAAAAGCCCTGTGAGTTTTGATAAGGAGAGAAATGGAGAGAGTACAAGCAGGGGGTTTTTCTTTTCAAAGTAATCATGAGAATTAGGATGAAAGTATGTTAATCCACCAGTGGACCAGAAGGCAGAAATTTGGAGAATGAACAGAACAGTGCACAAAAATGACCTGGAGGAATTGGTTGGTGCTGCTTAATATTAATCTAATTCCTCTGACATTAGCCTTGATTTGGCTTGGTAATGTGATGAGTTCATGTAAGGCAGCCTTTACATCTATTAGAATATTAGAAGCAAATCAGATGCTTTGAAATGTTTTCTCCCTTACTGAAAACTCCCTGCAGAAAGGCAGGCACTTCCTCACACTAATTATTTTTTTTTTCCTGCTGTGATGATGAACTTCTTTTCTTTGGAAAATGTCTCTCTGACACATACTCTTGGTTATCAAAGCAACTCAGTACTGAGAACATCAGGCACTGGTGAGGAACGGGGGCTTGCTCTAAGAGCAGGCGAGTGATTTGTTTATTTGCCTCTAGAAAAGTGCAGTTCATAATTTCTGAAGCCTGACTGTCACAGTGTGTGTGATCATACAGATGTCTTAAGCTCAGCAGGCAGTTTACAGATGCCTGTAAGTAGCAGAGAAGGTACATGGATGAGTTCTAATTGCAGGCACTGGGTAGAGCTCGTGGTTATCCCTTACTATGCCTGCAGCACTGGGCAGAAACTGATGTTGAACAGCCCTAACCAAACTCTAAAAACTCTCTCAGTCCTTCCTTTACAGGTAGCATTATTTGTTGAGACTAAACCCCACGCAGCTGGTCCCACAGGAGCCCTGGGGAGGGCAGAATGGGATTAGAGGAAGAAAGGGGAAAGAGAGAAGCCAGAATGTGGGGGTAAGCAAAGCCACAACAGAACTCACTCTGGTGCAATGAGACGTGGTCCCTTCCTCAGTGCACAGGAGTCCCTCTGAGCACTGGCCTCTCTGGAAAAGGCTCATATATAGTGTTTATTAATATGCAAACCACTCCCCGTGACAAGTATGCCATCATGAATCTCTCTGTCCCCACCCCCCTCACACATACACACAGACACAGGCAGAGCAAATGCATCATTCTCTCAGATAAGGAGCAAGCTTTGTGACTTTTTGGATTAGTACAGCAAATTGAGCACTGGAGTTTTTCAGCTTGTCCTCAAGGGCAAGAAATACTTTAAAGTGTCATGTTAAAAGGATAATAATAATAAAAAAATAGACACTGGGGAACTGAGTCGAATGATGGGTGGTTTTTTAAAATGTAAAATGTGTGGAGCAAGCCAAGAAACATCTGTTTTCGATTATTTCTAACTAGTGCCTTCTGCAACCTCATTAAAAGGGGAGCAAGAAATAAAAGGAACGAGAAAATGAGAATGTACATCTCCCAAACCTTTTTCATAAGGAACAAAATGATTTAATTTTTTTTTTCATTATCAGTGAAGAAGGGGAAAGAGGATTCAAGCAAGATCTGTCCATGAGTAATGTGCATTAGTAGTTAGAGTTCTGTGATGTTACTGCTTCTTATCACTCGTGGATTGTTGTGCTTTTTCATTTGTTTTTCTTTTCCGAGTTCATTTGTATTTTGACCTTAACAAAGTCCATGCTGCTGTGCTCTTTTCCTTTTTTTTTTTTTTTTTCCCCTCCTCTCTTTGTGTACAAGCAGAATGCAGCAGCATTGGAGCAAAGCTTTCTGGTACTGAAAAGACAGGTTTGATGTGTACTGCAGAAATCTGCTTTGAAGCCTTTTCCACTCCATATAAACAAATCATTGTGGGTGTTCTTCACAGGTGCAGAAAGCAGAATACTCCAAAGCATTCTGCCCTGGGATAAGGAGGTGCCATATCCTTGCAACTCATATCCTTTGCTGCAGGTCAACTCATTTCCATGCAATACATGTCTTCCCTTGGTGTCAGTAGCCTTTACAGTTAAGAAAAAGTTTACAAAAAAAGCCACAACCTACCCCAGGTGTCTTATAATTGGGACTGCTATAGCCTGAGTCTTGGGACAAATTGTCAAGGCCAGCCTCAAAGGTGGCACTTCATTGCTTTTGGACTTGCAGATCTGTGCTTTAACATTCCTTTTTCCCAGCCTGGCAATGGGGTTTGGGTGGTTTTGAGTACATCCCAAAAAGGGAAGTTGAGAGTGGTTTGACTAAAACCCTATTTCACCAGTTTTAAATTGTGCATTGTACATAAAGCAGCCTCTATGGGGCATGACAGCTCCTTCAGCTGCAGAGAATCAACTGAGATTTCCCTCCTGTTTCATTAGCAGAATCCTGAAGCAATATTTATGGTTCTCAAACATTTTGCTCTTGCAAGAGAAATTAATATAAAACAAACTAATTTTACAGATAGATGCAGGATTTTGAGCCACTGAGAAGTTCAGTTTATTTTAAGCTGGAGCAGAGTGTGGGACCACAGCAGTGGGTGGCAAGTTCTGGTTCTCAAAGGGAAAGCAGAACTTTGGGAACTGCTTTCAACAGACAGTAGTTTGCTCCTAAGTTGGCAGGGTGGCTACTGATAATAGTTAGTAAAATATTAGTAAAAAATTGGTGATCTATATTTTACTTTCAGTGTGAGATATCTAATGAGTTAAAACCATTCCCCCACTCCTATCATCAAGCTGATAGAAAGCACAAGTACTTTGCACTGCAATTATCCCTCAAATGACTGCCAAGGTGGTAAAAAAGCCTTTTGCCAGCAAAAGGGATGAGGGAGAAAAGCTTTAACTTTCCAAGCTGTGGCAGAACTGTGCTGAGGACCAAGTGTATGCAGGTATTTTGAAAAGGGTAACTTGGTCTCTGTCCAGTGGAAGCCATTCCCAGGCCATTCATCATGGGCAGGCATTATTCCTTCCCCTCAGCTCTGCTCTGAACACCTTAAGGTCTGCTATACAAACAGTAGGATTTATAAAGCACCTATTACTCAGGTGTTCTTCACAGGATGAAGAGGTAGGTTTCCTCTCCTGAAGAGAAAAGTAATTATTTTTTGCTAGATTCCACTTAATTCACATGTTAACTATTAGAAATTCCTGTACTTCTTAAAATGGGAAGTGATTTGTGCCCACAAGTTTAAAATAATTAAGTAATGTGCTGGACTGATTAATCTTAGGCCCTTCTCTTGATGAGTTCTTACAGATTAAGCTCTCCATTTCTGTTGCCCTTTCAGCCTGCAACAGCTGTGGATGGCATCAAAAATTTTCTGAGCCACCAGTTGTATGCAGCCAGGCCGGGACTGTGTATCAGTTTCTTGCAGGAAGCTGCTTTGTCTAAAGTACCTTTCTCTTCTCTCCAACTTCAGGAAGATTTAGGACTCAGACGAAAAATTGCTCAAGATCATCATCTCTTAAATGAAGCACACAGAAAATCTGGGTGGAGAGACATCCGTTCAGGACAGCACCTTCCCTTCTGAGTGTGGCAGAGGTGTTTTCCTAGCAGGATTTGTGGTGGAACACCCACAACTCAGGAGTTTGCATTTTGACAATTTGCCTTTTGATAACAGAGCAACATCTGGTTTTATTGGGGATGGCTGAGCCCCGTGGACATCTGCCCAGGTATGTGACTGGTGACAAGTCAGCAAAAGGATGGCTTGTGTGTCTGATGGAGACTTCAAGACATTACCTAAATGACACTAAATAACTTTCTTGGTCAGCATGGAGGTTCTCCTCTTAGCTTGAAAGCCCTAGATAAATGCAGAGGAAGGCAGGTGGATTAAAATGGAATTCAAGATTTAGTTCAGCAGATGGCCCTTTCAGAGCATTCACAGGCTATTACAGGATCAGTGCACTACAGGGCAGATCTCTTGCCCCATGATTCTCTAAGGGTTTTGGTATCACTCTGCCCAGTCTTTATCCATCTCCCCTTCACCATTCACAGCTCCACCTTGCATCCCAGTGCTGGTAGTTAAGCAGATCTGAAACAAGACCCAGCATCTCATGCTTTTGCCTGTGTTTTGTTTCACATCTCAGCAGTGAGAAAGTTTGCTTGCTGTTTGTGTCAGTAAAAACATCTGCAGCAGAAGGGTGTCCTGGCTACTTGCTTTGGGAACACAAAGGCTCCACCTGTCCCTGAGATGAAATAGGAGTATGTGTATGACCACGGGCAAGATTTTTCCTGCTGAGATGGAAATCCCAGCCAGGTTTTTCTGGTGAATCATGACATGAGTATATTTTTGAGAGTGGTAGCCTACATTTAGGGTATCTACTTGTGTGTCTGCAAGAATAAATACACTTGAGCCAGAAGTTTTACTCTAAATTTAGATATATCTGTTTTGTTCACTTACATAGCAATTTCCTCACCCCATCCCTCCCTTTTTTTGTGCTATGTTTCTAGAATTGAGCAAATGAACATTTAGTATAATAGTATAAGATATGAGAAGTGATTAATGCTATTTTAATAATTTGTGAGCCCCTTAATGAGGGTTATTAGGCTTCTATTTAGAAACTTGCAAATGCAGCAAAGGCAGTTGAACTTTTATGTTTATATATAATAGATCTTGGCGATTTGCCTTCTTTTTTAGCAAGCAGTAAATTCAGACAGAGAAATTCAGCTTCAGACAATGTTTGCTAATGTTTGGCAAATGCAGCTTAAGTTTACAGTTTTGTTCAAAGAAGTGCCACAAGGGGAGTTTGGATGTTGAAAATACCAGATATTTATTTTCTTTATTTTTTTTTAAGTTGTCACATATGAATTTTCTATTGTGAATTAATGTTTTCATTGCTTTTTTCCTTATTTGAAATATAACCATAAAAAAGGCAAATGTACTATAAAAACACCATCTGCTTGAATGTAAGCACTTTCTAACTTTTGCACCTTGCTTTGCTCATGCATGATGCATTAATTTGAGTATGATAGATTGTGAAATCATACAGAAATGTCATGAATGCTTTTGAAAGAAATTTTCCATTCTGATTCAAATGTCCTTCTAGTGCTACTGTAGCTCTAGTAAAATGCAATATTTAATGACCAATGAGATCATTAAACAAGCAATAATGAGATTTGCTTTTGAAGCAGAGCAGATTAGAGAAGTAATCAACTACAGGCAAGCTTGCAATTTGGGGTTTTTGGGTTCAACTGGTAACTTTTTTCCTCTGCTCCTGGCAGCAGGGAGCTTTTGTGAAAAGCATCAGCTAAATTATTAATCTTAAAATTGCTACATGGAGAGCAAAATCAGTAAAAAGCAAGCTGTTAGAGACAGTTCTTCCTCTTCAGAAGTGGTCTCTTGCCTTCAGTCATTAGAAGTAGGAAAGCTACTGAGTACAGGTGATTGTATGTGAAAGATCCTGATCCAAAGCCCAGTGAAGTTGGTCCTAGAACTTGTGCTACCTTCAGCAGGCTCGTTTAGTTAAAGCATTTAAAATCACTTTTTGCATTTACTTCAGCATTTCATGTAACTAATGCTGATTTAGTTGGCAGACTATTTGCTTTCTTTATCCTAGCTCTCATATTTATTAGAAGTTGGCCAAAGTGAGGTAAACTTAGTTACACTAATCAATGGATTTATCCTAATAGCTTCTCCAGGTAAGCAGAGAAACAATGACACTACTCACAATTCATAGTAAGTTGCATACATACATGATATTTAGGCACAAATTCTTGATGAATACCCAGAGGATCCATCTATTCAGAAGATGCAGTTCAGCATAAAGACACAAAATAGAGGTCCTTGGTATGTCAGCTGACAGCTGACCCATACCCACTTCTGGTCTCTATACTGATTATTACGTCTCCATTACATCCTGCAGAAATTCCCTCATGCTGCTGAAAAAAACACATAGCCAAGTCATGGCCAGTCAGCTGCTTTTCTTACTTCAATTAATATTTTGTTAATCCCCTGTAAGACAGAAGAGTTAGGAAATAAGTATCCACGTACAAGTTGCAGAAGATAAGAGAGCTTTGTTCTTCATTTCGCTCATGTGGTCAAAATATTGATGAAAGTTGGTGATGCTGCCTGGTTGTGTTTGGATAGATAAATCACAAGGTTTTATTCCCTTGAGGAACCTTCCAATTCTATCACATTCCATGAGCAGCTACGTAAAGGAGTCAGATGTGCTACATGGGTAGGAGAATAATCTGTGATTCACAGAAATAGGCCAATGCAATTAGTGAAACTCTAAGCCTTGGAATGTAATGTAGCGTGCTCTCTGCCTGATTCCCTCCACATCAGTTCCAGCAGGGATAACATTACAAAAATGTGTTGCTTAACAATCAAATATCAAGAGCTTTTGAAGAGAAGCCTTCTTAAAAACATTAAGCTTCTTCATCTTGTGATCAAATGATGGTCTCACTAAGAAGCCCCTGGGGAAACCTGGGCAGGCACAATCTCTGTTTACAGGTATGCACTGTAAGGCTGAAGGAGGAGAAATTCTTAACGTCAACCTTTAGAAATGTGAGAATTCTCCCCCAGAATAATATCTCCACACCATCCTTTCCGTTTCAACAAAGCACATAAGTGAAATACTTCATGCTGCCCAAAACCAAGGCATCCCCCATGACTCCAGTAATCACTTCCCAGCAGCAACTGCTCTGATCACAGTGGAAACCAGTAGAAACATAAACACACCAGGGAAATATTTGCATTTGTCTCCAGATGACAGAATTTACCCCATTCCATAGGTAACCTATATCTAAAGGTCACTGTGTCCTCAGTGTTTTGGCATGCTGAAGGAGGTTAGAGGAAGTATACATATAAGAAAACCCAATTGAAAATAATAGGTGAGGAATGAACTTGTGTAACTCAGACACTGAATGTCTTTGACTAAAGGTTAATCCTCAGGAAGAATTAACACCAAGGAACTGAGGCAATTCTTCGAAGCAAATGCAGAGACAGAAGGAAGAAATGGTGAATTCCTGTTCACAAGAAACAAACAGAGATTCAAAAAATGGGGAATCTTTGAGTGTGGAAGTCAATATAAAATTAACAGAAGTGAATGCAAAATTTCCTTGTATTCATGGTAAAGGAAAAAAATCAATTTATTCTTTTGTGCTTAAGAAGAATAAGACTCCATGTGTTGTTCTGCTCAAAGACCATGGCAAAAAAAAATAATCTTGTATTTGGATTACTAACTGCTCTCCTTTCTCTCTGAAGTAAGCAATAGTCCGAAGTGCTTAAAGCTACTCAGGTGTTCTTCGTCTGAATTTATAGTGGGTGTGGAAAAAAAGAAGGCAGACAGGTAGAAGGGGTTTATCCTCCTCTATTGCTTGCCCCCTTCATATGTCTGATGGTTTCTGAAGCTGCAGGCAGACTTCAGCCCCTGTGTGCTGCACTGCCCCATGGCACAATCACTGGGACTCCCAGCCTGCTCTTCTCAAACTCTTTAGGGATGATGCTGTGTTCAGACATGAGGGAATGTCTTGAAGGTCACTTGCTTTTGAAGCTCTGGGTACAAAAACACAGGTAACCACGTGGAGTAGGCTGCTGCTTTCCTCATTTGCCAATGGAAAGCAAAGGAGCAAAGCTAGGTGCATAGACCTAGAGGCCATTTCTAAATCTAGCTTTAAGTATTTTACTGTTCTATGTCTGTTTTGTGCCTGTCTGCAGTTGTTGGGGCCCAGAGACTGAATATATTAAGGCAGTGTCCTCTGCTTTGTGGCTTTAAGTGGATCAGGAGGGGAAGGAAGCTAGTAGTTGTTTGATGTTACACAAGTGCAAACTGCAAAATTAATTAAAAATTAACAAGTAAGAGGCATGATTAGAATGAGAATCAGCTGGGAAAAAACTGCAGGTAGAGCAACAGTGGTTGCCTTTGGCATTAGTCTTCTTTCCCAGCTCCAGAGAACAGAGGGATGTTTGCCCCTTTCATTTTCTTTGTTTTTTCTTTCAGGTGCTAGAGAGGAGGTGCCAGCATGGTGCATGGAGCATGGTCTGAGGCAAAATGCAGTTTCAAACAGCAGTTTTGCTTTGTGGTCCGTACTCTGATAGCCAGACCTTGTGGTCATCATAAAAGTGCAGAGCAAGCTGCAAACTCTTTCTCTTTACACTGCTTCTGCGAAAGTGGCAGGCTAAGTTTTCTGGTAAGGTGCTCATTTTAAATTTGGGGAGATATCTGGAGGTATTATCAAGTGCCTCAGACACATTTGGGTTTACAAAAGATGGCTATAATCTGCAACCAACCATAGGTACTTGATCATAACCAGACAGGTTCCAAATTGACAGAGATGGCACTGAGCAAAGTAGCATATCTGGAGAGGAAGTACATACATACATATATATATATATTATATAACCATTTAAAATATTGTTTTCTGTCAGCATGAAATTATTAATCAACTTAGTGATTTGAGCTTTTAATTCATATGTAGACTGGAGCTTGTTCTGTTAGGATTACTGGTTTTGTCTTTTTTTCTCCTCAGCATAACAGAAAATAATGTGAAATGCTTCCAACTTTCCAGAGATGAGCCTTTCAAGGTCAGTATCAGTATTTTACTGCCTCACCAAAGACAGAATATGCACACCTTCCACCTGCTGCCATGGCAGAAGCCTGAAATGATCAATATTCCTGTTTTTTGAGTTGTTCCTAAGAGGATTCTGGTTTTGCATGCTTGTTCTTGTATCATTCATGATGATGTGAAATGAATGAGCATGAATGTTGGGAAAATGTTTATTTCTCCCCTCCCTTCTTCCAGTTTTCTTTTCAGAAGATGCGGATAGAATAACAGTCTCTGAGCAATATTAATGGCCACTTTGAAATGGCCACCATCCTTCAGTTGTTTGTTGCTCTCCTTCTTTTCCATATGCTACAGACTTTTTATGGGGTGATAATCAGAAGATAGCCTCCTGCTTTTGACAAATGCTGTCATATAACTGACTTCATGCATCCAGAAAATATTAACTGAGAGGACTGTAAAGGAGCTACAAGTATTTTGCTGTAAAATTGATAGCTTGTTATTGTTGATTTTGAAACACAGAAAATCTTAGTGGCAAACTGCAGTAGTATTTGCAGAGCAGTTTGCTCTTCATGTTTTCTGTGTGTACTGCAATTACTTGCACTACTTAGAGGACTACTAAGTACAGCTGGCACTTAACCAGAGATATTTCAGGGTTTAAGTGCAACTGGTATTTGAGAGTCCTTTATTGAAAAAAAGTTAAAAAACCAGCAGCAACAGAAGAGTTAAAAGTGCATCGTGTCCTGCAGTGGTGTAGACATTGATATGTTTATCATCATCTACTGTGGGAAGGAAAAATATTTGGACGTTGATGTAAAACATTTGATTTACTCATACATATTTTGGACCGTTCCATCTGCCCTCGTAAAATTATAAGAAGACATAAATTGATTGAACTGCAACTATTTTGATGTCTTATCCAGAATATTTGCTGTTATCTTAAGGCTTTCGCAACATCCTCTTTATCTGTAAGTGTGTTTTTCTTAGCAAGAAAAGATTTTTCCAAGAGCCTTAGGTATCTTTGTAAGGTGTTGTCTCCATGATCATCACCATGATGATGGGGGGGTTTGTTATTATTTTGATAATTAACATAATATCTTACCTTTCTTATCAGCTATTTAGCAATGTCTTATTGCATGGCATATGGTTCGACACAAAATTGTTTTAGACTGAGCATCAAAATTGCAACTAGACAGCTATCTGCAAGTGACAGAAGCTTCCTTCAGACCTCTGTCTGTTGAATAACTACTGCACTTCTGGAGGGGAGTGAAACTGAGACAAGACAATATATCTGTCTGTTTTCCTTTTTGATGCTCAGCTTTTCTGGAAGTTGTGATGAAACCACTCACCCGCTCACACAATGCACCCTTTTGTTTCCACTGATTCAGACAGGAGCAGGAAGGGAGGAAAGCAGGTTGCAACACCACAGGGCTTGGAGCTTGCATGTGTTGTTAGGGTGGGGTTGAATATCAGATGTAGGGTTGCACCAGGCCAGTTGCATGCCTAAAGATAAAACAGAGGAATTTGTCCAACCCTAAATGTTATGCTGCCACTCTTACAGCTTGCCTGGAGGCAGCTTTCTCACTTCTTTCCCCATCTCCTGACCTGTCTGAATGACAGATGAGAGAATTTTTTCTCATCCAGGTAGTCTCCTGAGCTTTTTAGAAGTCACCCAAGCCATCCTTTTCTCATTTCTAGCTCAGTCTCCCTCCTGATCTACATATAGCAAGAGCTCTCCCACCATGCAGCAAATGCCAGGAGCTCCATCAGGGCGTGAGACAGAGAAGCACATCCTTGGGTACCAATGCATCTTTTCAAATGCTGTTTTCCCCTTATTCTCTTTATCCAATTGCCCCATTCCCCAGCACAAAACCATACTATATAATCTATTTTTGTGTGTGATAGGCATAGACTTCTTAAGTGGTGAACATGATTGGCTTCTCACTGCAAAATACATAATCCTGATAAATGGCTTTCCTGTCTTCAGGCAGTAGATAAACATTGCAGTATTTGTTCACCACACTGCTTACAGCTCTTCTTCCAAACAAAAATGTTCCCTGAGTATTTTCTGCTTTGAAATTTGCACTTTTGTTAAAATGCCCATAAACTGAAAGTTCCTTTTAGCTTTTCTGCTAGCCAAACACTTTTATAACGTAGGCTTTCAGTAATACACTTCTGGTTTTCCCCTGAAGATACAGCAAGATCACTGGAGAGTGCTTCTGACCTTGTTTGCTACAGTATTGAAAGAAATGAAAGTAGCTATGTGTTCTTGATGGTTAATATATTTTTCAAACTATTGAAAAATTAACTTAAAATAACTGAATTAAGTTGTTCATTTATTTAAGGAAGTCAATATGAAAAAGAAAAAAAAAAAGAGTAACAGCATTATATGTCCACGTTTTGCAGTTCTGATGTTCTACAATGGCCAGAAAGGAAATGAGAAGAGTTTGCAGGTGACAGACTCTGGATAGTGAGGTAAGGTTCCTTTTTCTCTGAGTTGTCTGTGGAGACTTCAGCCCCCAGCAGAAGCTGGAGACTCACATTTCTTTTTCCAGTCTGAGATGGCTCAATTACCTTCTGGGAGGAATCAGAAAGGGTAAGAGCTTTGAGGATGTTGTGTGAGATGCAGTGCAGTGCTCTGGAATGAAAGTGCAGAAAGAGTTTACCTGGGAGTAGATGTTAGTGTTTGAAAGCAAAGGAAGATTTTTGTCACCTGCAGAAGTAAATTTGCTGATTTAGTTACTCATTGGGTCAGGAATGTATTTGCATTCTTCAGGGGAAAAAAGATAAGCTATAAAATGTTGGCAAGCAGCATCTAAGTTTAGAATAATTTACACTTTCTCACAAGGTTTATTTTACATATGTCCTTCTACTCCTAAGCAGAGAACTGAAGAAAAAGCAATCACAGATAATGCAAGGATTATCTTTTTTAGCAAAATGAGTTGCTGCAAAGAGGATTTGCCCTTTCCATGACTTTGGTGGCAAACACTTTAGCCAACCACTAATGCTGCAGATGACGTGTTTGTTCCATTGCTGGAGCTATCTTTGACCTCATTTTCTCACATTACCCAACAACTAGAGGCCAATCAATAAGAACTATTTGCAGCTACTTGTAGCCCAATGAAAACTACAGATGAGGAAAAAATTGAAGGTAGAAGTGCAAGAACATACCAGTAATAGAATAATTTTTTACTGTTGCTGCTGCTGCAGATTAGAGTTGGTCAGGTTGGAAGGAACCTTTTGAGATCTTCTAGTTCAGCACCCTGCTTAGTCAGGGGCAGATATACTCTCTTACTCAGGATCATGTGCTATTGGGTTTTTAATATCTTTACAACTTTTCTGGGCAACTTGCTCCTGTGTTTGACCACTTTCATAGAAAAAAAAAAAAGTGAATTATTGTGTTTGGATGGAATTTTATGTGCATTAATATATATCCATTGCCTCTTGCCCTTTTCTTGGGATCTATGGAGTAAAGCCTGGCTCACTAATCTTCACCCTATATTTATATAAATATCCCCATAAATTGATAAATATCCCTTGAGATTTCTCTTCCCCAGGTTGAACTGCTCCAGCTCTCTCAGCCTCTTTATGTATTAAAGATGTTCCAGTCCCTTAGTCATCTTTGTGGTCATGGGCTCTCCTCGCTCCATTAAGTCAATTTCTTTTACTGGGGAGGCCAACACTGTGATAAAAATGGTGAAGCCACTTCTGAAGAATATTTGTAAATCCTAGAAGAAGAGAACACAACAGATTATCAGTGAAAAAGCTTGTGGAGAAGTGGACAAAACAATACCATAGAATGAAATCCAGGGTAAAAACATAAAATATTTGTTAGAGAAGCATTTATTCACTAAGGCAAAGCGCTTTTTGGAGTATGTGCATGACAAGTGGCAAAAAAGTTGATATACCCTCATCATAATGACTATTTGCAATAGAAAAGATCTATGTATACTTATACATGTATATATTTTGTGGGGTTGAAGCTTAGCAAATTCTCATATTGCTAATTTTAGAATCCTGTCTGTCTGAAATTGTTTCTAGTTATATATATCCATAGAAGTGCCTCTTGAACTCAAGTGCATCATGGCCAAGTTCTTTACTGAATCTAGCTGTAAATTAAAATCTTGACAGTGTGAACTATAAATAACTTCCTTAAACTTAGAAAATAAGATTTGGAAACTCATACTTGATTGAGTGTACGATCCCATTTTCCATAAACATTCTCTCAAATTTCCAAGTTGCTTGGAAAATGAAATAGATGTTGCAAAGCAACACAAGAACATCATTGTTGCTAAAATATCCAACATGTCCAGCATGTTGTAACGTATGTAGTAATCAGCTTGGTGTTCCATGCATGGTTTCAGCTTGTAAAATGCCTCACTGCACTGCATTTTGGCTCTAAGCTCTAAGGAGGTTAAGCTTCTCTGTGGGAAGCACGAATGCACTGGCAAAAGGTGCTTCTGAGGATGGATTTGTGAATGTCACTCCTCTCCTTGGCAAAAGCTGTGAAGCCCCAGTGAAAGCAGGGCTTTTAGGCACTCAGGAAATGCCTCAGGCTAGTACAATTGATCACTCCACTTTGGATGATCAGGGGAACTTGTACATAGCATTGGTTTATATGTGCTGCATCTTTAAAAAATAATGCTACTACTACCATGCATACTACTACAGAATATCCTGCCTGCCTGCTATCTTTTGAAACACAGTATGTTTTATAAATAACATATAAAATGACCAGGCAATGAAACAATTAATTGATTTTATAATGAAGCATGAAATCAAATAGACTTTGAGATATAGTTGAGAGAAGCTGTTGTCTGATCTGATTAAGATCAATGTCATTTTCTACTCATTAGAGCCCAGTGACTGCTGGTGAAGAAGTCATTAGTTGTAGTTTAGCAGTCAGAGAATTGTTTGACAGGTTTGACTTAGTGATACACAAGTGACAGCTCAGTCTTTGGGGGTGCTGTGGTTGTTTTGATGTGGCCAGATTGATTTCATGGGGAGAAAAAGGAGACTGCAAAAAATTTCACTGGATACTTTAACTTCTGATCACAGAAAAAGTTCTTTGCCAGGCTGGAATAGGGAATACATCGTGCCATTATAGATAAACATGAGAGTACTTTGTAGAAACATTAGACACAGTAGACTCTTGAATTTCTTTAATTTTAAAGTATTTGGATGCACAGTAGATCCAAAGAAAATCAAGGTGCTCAGCAGATTTTGCTCTGGGGTGTGCTATGGTTTTGTTTTCCCCACAAGTGTTTTCCATGCAAATGGCAAGAAAGGAAAGATGAGTTTGAGAGGGCAAGAGAAGTCTACCTGGGAGATGTTCTGCAGCCACTTGGTGCCCCATGGATTTGTGTTTGCAGAATCAGAAGGTAGCTGAGAAATGTCTTTAAAAGATTTCTTGGATTTATAGAATAATACACAGACATCTCAGCTCCAGGAAATTGCAATTACATCATGGAGTAGTAGCCTGGGTGAAGAAATGGGTTTTTATCTTGAAGTATAAGCAGAAAGTGTTAATAGAAGAATTTCTGGAAGAGCAAAAATTATACTTACCTGATGCATGGTACAGAAATCTTTCAGACTGAAGGGGACTATTATGAGAGCTAAGCAGGATTTGGAATTGCCCTGCACAAGAAATTCTGGTATTTACATGCAGAACTTTGCTGATATGCACTGCTCGCATTTCAAAGTTTTTTCCTGGGAGTTGAAGTCCTTCAAAATAAAGAATTTTCAAATGTAGGAATACTTTCAGTCTCAACAAGATATTTTAATGTTTCAAAGTCTGTAAATTGCACATGACTTCAGTTACTGAACTCTCCCAAAGTATTTTATTATTTCAGTACAGATACAGGTTTTCCTACATTAAGAGCCTTGGACGTGTGATCAAGTGGAAAGGTATCCTTTATATATATGCTTCCTCTACTGGAAGCACTGGAAAGCACTGGTTTCCAGTCACTAAATATAGATTTAGGGCAGCATTGTAGACATCCAGAGGGATCGTGGGTTCCACTGGCGGGCAGGACTGACCAAGATTTATCTAAGCTTCGTGTTGAAAGTTCAGAAGCCCTGATCAAATACTCTTATTTTTTGTTCCTAACACAGCATGTTACTCTGAAATAACTTCTAATTCCTTTTGGCTGTTAACTATATTAGCCTAAATTGCCACATTTAAAGGCATCTCAATATCTGCTCAGGGTCTGTTGATTCCAGGGAAATTTTTTGCCTCCAAAACTGGTGGTAAATTCTTATTTTCTATCAGGACTATTAGGTGCTGCAACCTGAAGCACCTAGCAGGTACTTGATGAGAACAGTTCTGTGCTGAGCAGACATCTAAATTCAGAAACTGTTTAGGGGAAAAAAGTAATCAGAGTGAAAAAGCTAGAAAAAGGAAGGTAAATATTCTCAAAGTAAAGGCTAACAGTCAGTGATTTGTGCCCAGAAATAGCTCTTCAGCAACATGAAAAGAGAACAAGGCTGTGTTTTTAATATATGTGTGAAGATCAGTGCTGCAGACCAAATTCTTCTCTCACTACTTTATCACTAATACATAAGCCCAAGGAAAGCTTGTGTTATAACAGTAGAATTTGGTTCCATGATTTAGGGAAAGTCATTAGTAACTCAGGTTCCTATGGCTGAAGGAGAAAGCAACAGGAGGAATAACAAAATTTAATTTGTATTAGGAGGTTTCTCTGAAAAGCAGCTTAGTATTTTTCCTGTGTATCATACCAAATCCAAATTTGTCATCGTTTTGGTTAATTAAATTGAGATGGATAGAATGACAGTTTAATTTATTTTCTATTTTATTAATAAAAAATTAAAAACAGGGAAAAGCAGCTGAGCACGGTAATTTTTTTCTTTTTTGGCTTTTGAAGCAGCACCATTGCTGTAATGCCGCAAGAGGCATCTTCATCTGTTGGTTTCTGACAGAGCTGCAACATTGGAATTAATGGTATAGCTGGACAAATATACATCAAAGATACCTGAGAACTCAAATCCCTGTAATGCTACCTGCCAGAATCTACATTAGGCACTGGATGCTTTGGTTCCTCTGAAGCAAATCTGGTAAATTCTTCTTTTATTTCAGTTACAAAAAAGAATGGTTCCATTCCTTTCTTTGGACTGTTTGGACTGATGGAGTGTGCAAGAGACATTTGAGTGATCTGGCTCAATCTTTTCCAACTCTGCACTTTTGATTTCTCACTCTTCTACTCCTTTCATCTGGAACTAAGTTTGGACAGAAGTATAGCTGTTGCTACAGTGTTTATACCTCAAAGACATGTGCCTTGCTGCCAGAGTGTACTACTAACAAAGAAATAGTTCCTTTTCTTTATATCAGTTGGGGAAAAAAGATGGGGAGAATGGGAAAGATTGGTAGCATTGGGAAAAGCTTAAAAAGAATAAGAAAACTGAAGAATGTATTTAATACAATTTCTCTGTTCCTCTATATTTCTTGACTTGAACTGTAGCAAAGCTTACTTTAGAGTTTAATATCCCATTATGTTTCTGGAAGAGCAAAAAATATTCTCTAGGCCAGCCTTCTCCTGAACTGAACAGTCAGCTAGAGAGTTCAGAATTGTAACTGCCAGAAGAAATTATCAGGGAATGCACACTTAATTTCAGCAACAAGAATTTTTTACTCTACTAAGAGATGTTTTTTAAATGAAATTAATTTTTATCAGTGTGTATATATATATATGCACATGCATGCATGCACTCCCAGAAGTTTAGTCTGTAGAATCTGACCTGACTGTAGCTCTACTGAAAAATTTGTCTATAATACTTATGCATAAAATTGTGCTTTAAAATCCCATTCTCTATTTGAGAAGTTTAAAATAAATATGAACCCTCTTTCAAACATACCTGAAATGGCCCTCAAAGTAGCCCTATGTAATTCACCACATCTGACAGAAATCTCCTATTAGCCTGTTGTTTTAATATCTTATTCCATCTGCTTCTCTCTCTATCCTGAAGTTTTGAGCTTTGGGGAAAGGCTCCAGATTTTCTCTCTGAAATCACCTGAAGCTGATAGCTGTTTTTACTTCCTGGCTTTCCCTTATTCACTGTGGGTTTGAGGAAAAAATAAAGATCAAACCACCTCATATCAAAGCTTTCCTCATGAGTGATTTCTAGAGGAAGCAAAGTTTCATTTTGCTTCTCAGGGAACATATAAGTTTGAGTTTTGGTTTCTGTGAGAATTGCAGGAAAGAAGCTCTGGAAGCAGCTTTCTTATCCCTGTTGCAAAGGGAAGGAGGACACCAGCTGGTGGCAGAAACCAAACACCTGAGTCCAATACTATCTTCCTCCCTGGAATTTATCAGATCTCTTCATTGGTATGCCTTGCTCTCAGGGGAAGGGGTTTTATTCTAAACGTTTCATTTTAGTGAAGTGCTGGATTTTCAGTAATATCTATTTTGCTGAGGAAGGTAAGTGCACCCTGATGACTTTTGTACCAGATGGGAGAGGGATTATGGAAACTCGTGTGGCATTAGACCAAAAAAAGCCCAGAAATGGGCTCAGTCTGTGACAGAGAAGAGATTAGAGGCCGGAGATTGTATGTCAAAAGCAAAAACCAGGGGGGGTTGGGGGGAAAAAAAGTCAATTTAGGTATTAAAATTCTTTCTAAGGTGTTTCTTCTAAAGTGTGTTTCTCTTGTTCTAGAGCAGAACTGAAATTTGTGAAGATAAAACCTCCAAGAGATCCCATCTGAAAGAAAGATAAGACAATTTGAATTTATTTTTCTTTAATTTTAGCACCTTCACTTGAAAACCAGTCTCAGATTCACGTGTCACATTGTCATCCAACATTACTGTTGGCTTATTTTTCAGAATGGAGATGAAAGTTTCTTCTCACCTCAGGACAGATGTATCATTATGCATCTAATTCAGTTACTGTACTCTATTGCTCCTATATTCTGAGGTAAGAAACAACAGTGGGATTTGTATTTGCCAGTGAGTCTTGGAGATATTTCAGACAAGACTAAAAAAAAATAATTTAAAGAAGTGTGTAGTTTGAATTCCACTTTATTCTGGGTTAGCCTTTTGTTTGTTTGTTTGTTTTCTTTTGTTTAGGACCATTTTCTCAAAAGAACAATTCAAAATAGAGGATTAGTGGACCTAAAATGGCTGAAGAAATTGTTATGTATTGGTCTTTGCATCACAGTACATCTTGAGAACTTCTGAAACTTATATACTACCTCAGCTTGAATGGGAACTGGATTTTGGTTCCCTTGGTTTTTGAGGGTTGGCTGGTGGGAAGAGGACACAATGAAGGGACCTGAGGAGCTGCTATCACACCACTGAGGTGCTGTCTGTCACAGCAAAGCTCAGGAAGGTCACATCACAGGTGCTCCCATCACCACAGTGCCATAGTTAGAACGTGGCAGACCTTAACCTGCAAGGACACTGTCTCTGGCACTCACAGCCAATGCTGCTACATCATCAGGGGATGCTGGAGCTGTGTTAGGTACCGTGGTGGGTCCCCTGGTGCCAACACTTAACAGAGCAGAACATTTTCTGTTAAGTGTTTGGGGCTGGGATGCTGGGGGCAGCAGCACAGCTGTTGCCTAACATTCATTCCTTCTGGATTTTAATAGTTGTCCTTCAGGCTTTCCAAGGACATGCTGCTCATAGTTACTTTACATCCAACTGTATCCTTCCCCCCTCGAGTCTATAGAGTTTGGAGACCTCTAAGGGCTTGCTTGCTGCTTCTTAAAACAATTAGAGAGCCAATTCCAAGTTTGCGTTCTTTTTTTTTTTTTTTTTTTGACCTTGTTACCAAGAGCCCTTTTAAGCGTTGATAGGACTCTGATGCATTCACCTTCCAAGATGAAATTCTCCAGGCTGGCTTTTTACACAAAATGATTTTGTTTTAAGCATTTAAAGTGTGAAAATGTTTCCTTTTATAGAAATAAGTCGCCTTTGACCAGAAATGGAAAACTTTAGTATAGAAGATAACAGTACAATAAAATAATGAAAATCTGCGTGGATGTCACTGCCATGACTTTGACAGCAAAAGTTGTGACTTTTAGGGTATTTCCATCAGTTTTTGGAGAAAACTTTGTGGTTGAATGGCACTAGAGGAAAACCTGTGAGCTAGTAGAAAATTAATATATCATTCCTGAGATCATTCTAGGTAAGCAGTGCCATGACTTTATCCCTCCTGAGGAAACTGTAACAGCAAGACACACATTCTAATCCTGCAACTGAGTCTAACCAGTACCTTGGTGTTAAATGGTTTCATTCATATCTTTAGATATGAATCTAGGCTTAGATTTTGCTTTAGATGTTCAGCAGCTGGCAAACTGGGTTTTTGCCATGATGACTGGCCCTACCTGAGAAGCACTTGACCAGGCAATTTCTTGAGAACTTTTCCAAGCCTTTCAGTTTCTGCAGTTCTTTCATTCACAAGACAAGGTGGCCTGGACCACTTCACTTACCTTTGCAATTAAAATCTCTCTGCTGCTATGTAAAACATGGCTTTTCAGAGCCTAACCTTTCTTTTGGTCCAACATCAAATCTGGGAAAGTCTTTTGCTGCTGTTTCTTTTACTTTTAATGCTAGGACGTATCAGTTCAGAAGCCATGTATTTCTCTTTCATTACACTGTCTTCTTTCTGCCAGTTTTTTTTATGGTTGTCATTTTTTTTAAATAACCATGCTCTGCTCTCCTTGCTTTGCACTCTTCAGTGATTGTAGCATTGGTGGCTCTAAGTATGGCCATAAGTCCTGAGAAGGGCTGAGATCCCTAATATGACTATGAGAGAGGGGGAGTGTGAAACTCACTCCCATCCCAATGAATCTGTAGCCTGGAGGAGTTTCTGTTTGTATTCTGTTTTCTTTGCCATTCTAGCTATTAATCCTCGATGTACACTGAATTTATCCTGCTTTGCTACACTGTTTTGCTGGTGTTCAGGCATTCCTAAGAAGCTGTTCAGGCTGTTGTCAGGCCAGGAAGCAGCCCTTGTGAATTACCTGTTGGTTGTGAAAAATTTCTTAATCTTGTTGCATTCCCAGAAGTAATGTCTTTTTTTTTGTTGTTTTTTTCTTTTCTGGAGGGCCTATGGTCAGGCTGTAATGAGAGAAAGGTGAACTTGGTAAAGGCTCAGATAAAAGGTGACTTTTGAGGTGTGCAGCAACCTAACCTGTTGAACAGATACTGCTTTTAGCTCCAGCTGCTATGCTTTTAGTAATAGATAAAACTATTTTGGTGTACTATAGAGTATGTTCTTCAATTGGTTAAATTTACCTGTGGGATGGAAATTGTCATAAAAATGTAAAGTGCTATTATTCATCCTAAATGACTCTGGTCTGTTTTCTAAAATATATAAATAAATAATGTATACTTCTTTCCTGGATTCTGTTCAATATTTGGTTGGTTTCTTTACGTCTTCACATGGAACTACTACCATTAGTCCCTTAGCCTAGGATCTCAACTATCCTCAGAAAGAACTTCTTTCTGACCTTTGTTGGGCAATTGATTATTTTACTTTTTTCTTGAGCAATCTGTTTTCTGTGGCTAATTTTTAGGCACTGATTTTCAGTGCTTTTTACTCAAATACAGCATGAGTTTAAGCATGCTAATGCAGTTCACAATGCTCAGTGAGTCCAAAATGTTGTCTGGTTGTACTCACTCGATTGATTTGTGTTTTCCCATGTTTGAGGATTAATTACAAACAAGTGAAACAAAAAGGCCTGATGAAGGACTAATCTTGGAGTGAGTGCAGGGTAGAGAGATGTGTGAGACAGAAGTCCAGTAGGCCTTTAGCTGGAGGATTAGTTTCACCTAAATGCTGTAATTTATGGAGCCAACTCAAAATGTCAGTCAAAAACCTGTCAGTCTGAACCAAAGTCAAAACAAGTCTGAAGCTTAAAAAGTTTGCTTTATTTGGCATTTAACTTTCCTGTGGCATCCAGTTCTTCACTTAAATTAGAATATCTCGCCCAAAATAGCATTCCCTTTGAGTTCAGCTCTCGGAGGTGTGTGTGTAGAGGCCTGACCTCAGAGAGGTTTCAGCTCCAGCTTGCAGATACAAGAATGAATAAAAATATTAGCACGGCAAGCAGTTCCTCAGAAAGGACATCTGAACAGTTTGTCAGGGGTCTCATTGTTTCAGAAAGCATTCTTTCCCTATTTCTTTGAGTAAATATAAAAAGGAAGCTCACCTGTGGATGTTGGAATGTTGATCATTTCTCACACAGCCTGTTTCCTTTAAAAATATTTAAAACACAGTGATGAAATTTGGTCTTAACTACCAACTTGTGAATTGACATATTTCAAAATTGCAAAGAGTATATAGTACTTCTCAAAGTGTATACAACTTTTCCTCTGAAAGATAATTTTTATGGGAAAAGTTTGTGCCTCATGATATTATATCATTATATCTCATGATCTCATATCATTATATCTCATACCTTTAGCATAGTATTTTTATCTAGAACATTAACATAATTACTTTATGTTAAATATTTAACATAATATTTAAAGGTAATCTAATGCTTCACATAATTTAGATACTGAAGAGATGCAATGAACAAAGAAATAACTGTTACTGGTGGATTTCAGCTTGGAGCCTATAAAGCAATGAGAACTATAGTCTGCTTTCTAACCTATCTGCAACCAGCAGATTACAATTATCAGGTCAACAGTTAGACCTCAAAAATAAAGCATCAAGAAGCCACAAAACTACTGACTGTAAAAGACAGCAGCTAATACAGATAATGCTGCTCTTCTGTTTTACAAGGTGTTTTCAGAGGAGGAAAGTAGAACCTCTCGAGTCAAATAATTTCATTGAATCAAGTGGTTCAGCAAGGAATGAAAAGCAAACATGAAGTAATAATGATCGACATATAATATCAATGTCTAAACATTTATATATGACAATGATAGCATAATTTTAGCTTTTATAATACAATGTATAATAGCATATTATGTTTGCACTGAAACATATTTTTTTTCTGTTTTGGCACATTATTCATTGTCTTGTAACATATGAATCATGTCTTTGGGATATTAAATGCCAAAGCAAACTGGTTTGAAACCCAGACCTCCAGTTTAAGAAGTTGTACTGTATCCCCTGTCATTTACATGTGGCATAGGTTTGCCATACTTTTAAGTTTTATGTGTGTCGGTGAATTGCTACCATCTGTAAAATCATCAGTTAAAGAGCTAATCTGTAGGCACAAATAATTTCAAGGTTCTCCTGCAAAGCTGTGACTGCTACCATGTCCCAAATGGCAGGGTCACATTCATTCTTCAAATTACATGTACAGATTGCTAGTTCTCCACTCTCCTCTACTTCTTTGAGCCTTTTTTTCTCCAGACAAAGCTTGCTCTCACAAATCCTCTTCATTCTTGTCTTCTCAAAGGGGAATGCAGAAGCCAATTTAGTTGAACATATCGTCAATTAATTGGAGAAAAGAAAGAAAAAAAACTTAATAGAAATGTATCTATTTGGGGTATATATTTCTGTCCTGAATGCAAGAGAAAAAAAAGAGGCTTTTGAAGACCACCTCTGCCAGCAGACTCCTGCTCTCATGTTTCAGCACCTCTGAAGACCTCAGCTTTACAAACATGATACCACCAAAAGCTTGTGAGGTAAGAAATTCCTGCACCCCCTTCAGTGCCATTCTCTTAATTTTCTGTGGTTATTCAAGCATCTCTGGGACAGGCTGCAGGTGAAATTTTGGGAACTCCAAGCTGAGTTGCTGGGAAGTGGCTGTTTCATAGCCAATCCCTGCTCCTTGACAGCCCTGCAAGAAACTCTTGCTGTGGGTTTAGGCATCTGGCTGCTCATTTGTGCAGCAGGGCAGAGCCACCCATGGGATCTCATGGGCCCTGGGGATGGAGCACAGGGCATGCAAGGAGAAAGCCAGAAATGGGTTTGACCAGCCAGGAGGAGGCTGGGGGGTGGGGGGGGAAGGAGGCTGCTTTTTTCAGCCACCTCCAAGGGAGGCAGATCCAGACTCCTGGCATAAGAGGCCAGGGGTGCCAGTTGTTGAGAGGTGAATTCCAGACAGCAGCCTCCAGCCCTGGCTGCCCACAGGAGCAGGTATGGGGCAGGCAGAGCCCGGGGCACTGAAAGCCTGAGGATGCTCAGCCTTGAGGGTGGTACCTTCAGGGGTTTGGGATGCACGGAGGCAGGGCTGGGCAGAGAGCTGACTGGGAAGGAGTTTCCTGATACCCATCCTTAAAAAAAAAAAACAAAAACCAAACAAAAAAAAACCCCTAAAACCAACCAAACAAAAACCACACAGCTGGTTTGGATTTTGTTGTGTGTTTTTGTTGGTTGGTTGTTTTTTTTTTCTTTTTTTTTTTTTTCTTTTTTTTTCAAGTCATCTTTTTTGCACTTGTAACACCCATGGTGGGACCAGTCAGGCTGAATAACAAACTGGGGGGGTTTTGCTGGGGGTTGGTGCTGTGGTTCGATGCCTTCCTGGAACTGCCCGGCAGGGAGAGGAGGAGGAGGAGGAGGAGGCTTCGCTTCCGAGTGGCTTTGGAAATCCTGGGATTTCAGCTGCTCCCCAGGATGAGTCGCAGTTCGGCAGCCCCGCACACGGCGGATGTGCAGAGGGATGGATGGATGGGAGATGATTTCACCTGACCCCAAAAAGTATGTGCCAGGAGGAAGGCTTCGGAAAGGGGGAGCTGGGCAGGGAGAAGGCAAAGGGAGAATTTAGCTTCTGCTTTGTTTCATAGGGAATGCTTTAAATTAATTCCTTCTCTTTTAAAAGGGGAAAAAAAAAAAAATCTCTTACTGAAGTCGTTTTGATGTAATGAAGTTTGATTGCTATTTTTGTGCAACTGATCCAGTTTTACCTAAAAGGAAATGTGTTTTCTTTGTGTTGTTTGTCTGTTTATTTGGTTGGGGTTTAGATTTTTAGGACTGATTTGCAATTTTGTCTTATGGAAAAACTCTGTATGCAGAGGAGGATGTAGCAGGTAATTACTTATGGTCATACTTGCTGCATCATCAAGTTCTGTTTGATTATACCTTACTGAGATCTCATCATTCATAGCAGAAAAACTTCCATGAAAAATTAAATATTAACAATTCCTAGAGCAGATTTCAGAGTTGGTGTCCTTTTGTGGGGCTAATTATTGTAGATTATTAAACAATAATACAATAAATATACAATAATTACATAGCAAAGTGACCTATATGAAATGCTGTAGGCAAGTTTGCCACTTGTTTGTATATTGAGATAGGATTATTTGAAAACTTGCATAAAGAAAAGAGGATTTTCTTGTGCATTGCAAATTAGTTCTGACTTTTTGAGGCAGAAAACTGAGGTATGAAGAATCTGTGTAGTTCTGTCCTCCTACCCCCCCATCCCTGTATACCCCTGACCTTAGACTATTACAATACTTTATACAGATTTTAGGATAGAAGATTTCCTATTAGATATGTGATAATTTGCTTGTATTTAGCTTCATTAGGCAGCCCAGCCTTGGTATTCCAAGAAGTCTACCAAGAATATTTGCTTCTTTTTCTGGCTATAAGAGTAGAAGAGAAAGGGTTGTGGGGGTGGTATTGGGAGAAATTCTAGCTTGAGAGAGAAGCTGTGAATGTTCTCTCTTCACAATAGATTACTGCCCTGGAATAGATCAGAAAGGAAAATGTTGGGCAAGTTTTTTTTATAGAGTCTTCTTCAGTTAAATAAGTGTCAAATGAACAGTATTTTGAGCATGCAGCTCATAATTCCAAATCATTTAAATGCACTGGGTGAACTTTGGCTCTGCTGAAGTTCTTCTAATTTATTTTGTCTTTTTAATTACTTCTTTATCATGGTGGATCAGTGGCTTATTTTTGCTGTTAAATTTCATCTAACGTTTCCTAAGGAGTCCAAGTTGTGTTCCCTGTCATATATTTACCAGATCTTGAATAAGTTCCCATTATGTATTGCTTATTCTTGCCACAAACTTAGCTGTATAAAACCATGCATTTGTGCAAATATGTCTCAGTAAGCTGAGTGAGGGATTTAAAGTTGAATTTTTTTTGTATTTACTGACTGCCTTCAGCGTTTGCAAATTAATCCCTCCACAATGTTCTGTATTTCCAATTCATTTGGGGGTTGCCAGCAAAGAGGGTGTGAGTCCTGAAGATGGTCTGCTTAATCCAGCAATCCTTGGTCAAACAGTTTCAAACAAATTTTTTTCTACATGCCAGATAAGGCCCAGAATAGAAACATGTGTCTGCATATTGCTGCAGGTGATTAAATGAGGCTGATAACATTCCTGAACCACCAAAGCATGACAAAGCAATGTTACCAGGTGAGATGGTTCAATGGTATCAATGTACTCAAGACTTTCTCAAAGCTGTGCAAACTTAACAAGGAAATATCAAGTTGCAAGGAATTACAACTCAATACAAGCCAAGCTCTCTGTAAAGCAGGAAATCTTAGGAGGAGTTACTCATAATGCAGCTGAGAAGAGATAACCAGGCTGACTTGGACAAAATAATTGTACTATACCACAGCACTCAAAATTATGGCTGATAGGCTCCTTCTAGAAATTCATTGATGAGGGCAGTCACCTTGGGAAACATCAAAATGAAAAGATGATGTTCAAACTGAATTTGCAGCTTTACTAGATAAGGGAACTTGAGAGCATGCTTACCAAGTAAATACCCAACCAGTTTGAAATGCCTGATACCAAATGGCAGTCAATAGGGCAATGCCAAATTAAATCATGCAGAATTTATGATATGGGGCAGGTGTGTGGACTTGGGCTGCTGTGCAGATGGATCACTGCCTAAACCTGTGGGGCAGCCCATTGCAATGAAGTTTGAGCTTGGAATCACTGACTCTCCTGCTGAGAGCAGACCCAGGGAATGCTTTCAGCTGCTTTGCTTGACAATATCTGCAAAGTTAAAACACATTCTAGGGGAAAGCCCACTAGTTAAGCAGATAGGCTTTTTTTTTTTTCAGATTTTTGCCATGCAAGCACCCAGAACACTAAGAGAAGTTGCTGATTTAATGGAGGATACAGACCAGAAGATTTGAATGCCAGGTGATAAAATGTGCTGAATGGCAACATACTGACTGCCAGCAGCACAGCTGTGCTGCCAGCCAAATGACTGCCTACATGAAATCACCTTCACACAGCTTGGATGAGGATGCTTAATATAAAAACCCAATACAAACAGCTACAGATAGTCAGAGGTAACACAGCAACAGGAAGGAGTGTGCTTTCTTAGTCCCCTGTTAAGCTAGCAATGCTTGAAAAAGGACTTGTTCTCAAGTGAGAAAGAAATCTGTTGTGCTGGTTTTTTGTTATTATGGAGTTGTTTGGGGGTTTTTTGTTTGTTTGGGTTTTTTTTTCTTAATTATAAAAATGACAAAGCACTCCTATTGAATGTTCTGCAAAGAGTAACACTCCTGAGCAGCAAAATACTTGCCTTTTCTTTAGGAAAAAAAGCGTGTTTAATTTCTCACATACCTGATATCTTTTCCTACGATTTCTATACTGAAATTTGTGGTAATATTCAAATAATATTGACTTTCTGACTGAACTTTCTCCACAATAAAGAAAGAACAAACATGGAAATATGCAGTATTGGCTTCACCATGCCCTTGCTGATAAAAAAGGCCCCTCCCTCTATGGTACTGCAGCAGATCATTGCACAGAAGATGAGTGGTAGCAAAGGAAGGTTAGCAGTGACAGCAAGAGCATTAGGGAGCCCCTGGATTAATGCTGATGCTTTGGAAAACTTGCAGTGTTGCTGCAGGTAAGTGCCACTGAGTTCCTTCTTAAACAGCTCTAGAGGGAAGGCAGGCTGGCTCAAATGCTGGGGGTCTGTAAAATTTGCAGTAATTTGCAATAATGGGCTCCAAAGCCCACGAGGTAGTTGCCTGATGGTGTTCTGGGAGGTCAAAACCCTTAGGCAATCCATTTGGAATAGAATTATTTTGTATTCAGCTGTACTGAGTGTTCAAGTGCTGCGAATTTGCTTTTCAGCTCTGTTACTAGCTCAATGTATACCATTTGATCAGAACAAACCTGAGAGCAATAAGCTACATTTAAAGTTCAGCACAAGTTTGCAATTAATAGAAGCTATTTGTTTCCAATGAGCTCTTTACTTGTGATCCTAAATGTGTCTCTCTTACCTCAAAGCTGTTGTGAGCAGGTTTGTCCCTTCAGTCATTTTTTATGGAATTCAGTGGGCTGAGAAAGACCCACTGTGGGTTTAAAACTAGCATGAACATGACTTGAGACACACACAATGCTTTGTTAGACTTAATTTTGTTTGGTTTGCAAGATTCTCCAGGATGTATTACTTTTCTATCTCACCTATGTGCTTTTTTAAAATAAAGGCTCAGAAGGAGCTGAGGTGAGAGGAAGACCACTGTTGAAAATCCTCGTGAGGACTCTCTGAGGTTTTCTAACTTGGCACAGTAAAAAAACAGCTTTCAACCCAAGTGCTTTGTGGGTTTCGCTTTTTGTGAAATGCCACTTTCTCCTAAACTTAGAGAAAGAAGCTGCCTTGTGCTGAGTTTTTCTTTTCTGGTAGTTCACCACTTTGCTGATGTTGCAGGAGCAGCTTCCAATGCACCCTATATCTGGAGATTACTTTAAGGGTAAGGAGAAGATCACATTTCCTAATATAGATGTGCTAAAACTTTTGTTACCCTTCACAGAGTCTAGAGAAGTAAGCTGGAGAATTAAAATGAGACCACATTTAAGCAATGTCCCTAATTCCAGTGTGCTACACATGGCAGTGGAGAAGAAATATATGAATCTTCTTCTCTGCTATAGCAAAGTTCTCTTAATGATTCTCCAGACCAAAGAAAAGTACTTGCTTTCATGTGATACATTTTCTCCCTCCAAGATCAGCACTTCCATGTGATAATTAAGTTTTCTGAGTGATACAGAAGTTGCTTTTAATATACAAATTTTTTTGTCAAAGCATGCTCCATTAGTTTAGTATTTTATAAAACCAAGACTTCTGATAGATGTAATTGTTCATTATGCCCATCTTGTAGTTCCTAATCAGTTAGCCAGCACTGCTTCAGTTCTCCTCAAGTCTTCAGCACTGCAGTAGCTTGTTCATCATAAATGGAGGTGCTAGGTTCACTAATTCTTTGCTGGTCTTCCTCTAGCAATTCTAAATCCACAAGGAATTAGTAAGCGTTTCGTCCTCCAGGCAATTAGCAAAGCAGTGATGAGATGAGAGAGATAAGAACTTGTTTTACTACAGGAAACTTAAGGGAGGTTGCACTACTGACAAATGTTTTTATTTGGCAGTGAAGATTTGCCTCTCGCTGCTGAGATGGGTCATCTTGAATATATCTCACCTGATAATTTCCTTCTCTTCTCATCCATCTCCATTCTCTATTAGCTGTTTTGTTCTGCCCATGGTATTTAAAGTTGCTAGTGGGAATCTGTAAGACTAGAATACATAGGTCATTGGACTAAACAATGTATCTGCAATCCAGTAAAATTCTCAAAAATGCATCATAAAATATTCCAAAGCCATATTTTTGTGATACTTGGGAATCTATCAGTGCAGATAAACACCAAAGAATATTTTCAACAGCACTGGAGAGGAGTTAGGCATATTGCCACTAGCACAATCAATATGTGTGAAGTGCATAAAAACCTTTGTAAATCTGTATTTTCGTGTGGGACTTAAAGCCACAGTAGAAAAAACTGTTACCAATGGAGTGGAGCACTTACTGAAGCCTTCCTATTCAAGAAATGTGATTCCTGTACAGGTTATATTATCTAGTAAAGCTAGTCTGCAGCATCTAGGTGCAAAAAGTCTGTGTAAGTTCATTTGCTTTCTGTTATTCCCAGTTGTGACAGTAGAAGACAGTAGGGTAAGAAGATTTTCAATTTAGTGAGACAGCATCTCTGTCCTCAAGCAACTGAAATAATATTTCAATTTACAATGTGCATACCAATAGTGCAAATGTGCTTGAAGTTAAGAGACTGAGGATGTGCAGTTGGTGGATTCCATGTTTTTCCCCTGAAAGCTTCTGTTGCCAGACCATCAGCAGAAGCTTGTGAACCACTGGCATGACTCCTTTTAGCAGTTTTCCTGTACCTAAATGTACATGAACAAATGATGCAAATGGAATCAGGAAGCTGAGGGTCGCTTTAAATTGTCCTCCACCCCTGCCCTAACCCCAGGACCAAAATTTCCTGTTAAAATATGCAAATTAGCTGAATTGGTTAAGAATGTCTCTGGTTTCAGCCCTTGAGTTAAGCATATTTCCTGCAGAAGAAAAAATGTTTATAAATAAATGTAGAGAGCAAGATGGATTCTTTAGTAAAACTGCAGTTCTTTATATTCAACTTGTAAAAAGTGTGAATAAAACTTGACTGAAATGTAATTAATAGAGGAATGTATTTCTCTTATTATGCTTTCTTCATCATATACTACACTGCATCATAGGTGACAGGATAGAAAAAATATAGAGCAGAGAGTCCATCAGGAATTAAATGACCACACTGATGAAAATCAGAAGCTGTGTATATTTTTTTAAAGTACCATTATAAAGAATATATGGAATTAGTATGTTATTAACATCTTGCTTTAACTGGTTTATTCAGATGTATTAATTTTGTAATCCGATGTCAGCTGAAATTTTTTTTTTACAAACCTTAAAAATAAGGACATAGTTTCATGGTACTATTTAAAATGCATGGTCTGCTTCTTGGAGCAGTTTTTGCATACATGTCTTTTGGCAGCAGCTGAGTACAACTCCATGAGAAGTAGAACAGTGCAATGAAAAGGCTGCTGATGTCTACATGGGATGCATAAAGCCAGAGGTGGCTGGTGAAGGATTTGCCCTGAGTTATCAACAGTAAGAAAGGAAATCTTTTTTTAAAAATAAAGTCTAGAAGTCTAGCTGTCCAGCAGCCTAAGTATGTGTTCAAGCTCTTTGAAAACTAAGGGCAGGATATTATTTGCACTGGCAGAGACCAGAATTTCAAAATGCAGCGCCAGGGTTTGTGGGAAGGCAGACATATTTTGGTGTGCTTGTGTTAAAAGCAGCAATATGTGAGTGTAATTCATCAGTCATGCTCATTGCTGCTTGGCTTGAAGCCAGGGGCTGCAGGAAAAGGTTTGGTCCAGGCAGGTGATGGGTGCTGTGGCACCGTGTTGCTATCACCAGGGTGGTAGCCCACCAAATCACTTTTGATGGGTGGTGGGCAGGCTGGAACTGGAACATCCCATCAGAGGCATCCATGCCTGGAAAATGGGAGCAGCAGTTGTCTGGCAGCCTATGGATGAGCAAAATGGACCAGGACCAGGACAAGTCAGAAGAGCTCAAAGGAGGCAGAGATGGAGAGCTGCTCAGGTGAAGAGCTTGTGTTATGGCAAAAGGTCAGGGGAGGGCTAGGGAGTTCAGAGCCCTCTCTTCTGAGTGTCAAACACAGAATGAAGGGATATTTTTTTTAGCTGGTCTGAAAGTACAATGCGTAGTAAGATAAAATCTTAAATATTTGTTGTATCGTGTCAATAATTTCTCCCTCAAGACTGCAAGACTTCTTATAATGAAAGAAATAACTGATAGGCTTCAATGCCACATTTTTCTTTGACCTGCTCTAATGTTCTGAAAACATATCCTGGGATTTTTTCCTACTGCTTTGTGTTGCACTGTGCTAACAACAATCCATTCCCTCACAGCCAAAAAAAAAAGCAAAAAAAGCACTGAATTGTAATAATCCAGCTAATTTTGATGCAGTGATTGGATGAATTATATTTGTTCAGCATACTGCTTGCCTAAGCATGCATATCTTGTGTTGCAATCTGAGATGCACTTGGACATGGCATCAGATAATTTACAAGGCATTTAGGTCCAAGGGAACAACATGGTGAGTGTCTCAGGGGTCATATTAAAGAACTGGCTGTGCTGGCATGCAAGCCTGTGAGAGATGAGAAGGGGAAGATGGGCTGAGCCCACAACTTGATTGTGTATTAACAGCTTCTGGTAGTTGGCATTTACTTGCTTGTTTTTCAAAAACACTGAAGTCATGGTTGAAGTTGGTTCTATTATGTTTTTGAGCTCTCAGGTTAGACTTGGATGCATTTAAAGAGAACATAAAATTTCTCTAAGGGATAATGTTGTAAGGACCTGGTTAGTGCTGCCTGTCTTGGTTACACAAGTCCATCACTACTGGAACAGAAATGTCCTCAGAGAACAGTCCTCGTAGCCAGTGTTTGCAAACTACTGTATTTTCCCTGCTGATGTTTTCCTGCTCTGGCTGAGGGGTTGTACTTGCTGATCTTTTGAGGTCAATTCCGACCCCTACCATTCTGTGATTCTGTGAAAAAATGAGTTTGGTATTTTGCTTTAAAACTTCCAGGTCTTGAAATAAAAAGTCATTGCCTCAGTGTTTAATTATAGTAACTTGGACTAAGGCAGGGGAAAAAAATATGCTAGTTACTTGCCAGTGCTTCCCCACAGAAACAGGTGAGCAAGTAACACTGTTCCTGCCCCCTTTACTTATTTTCACTTATATTTTTTACTTCTGGTTGCTGTATTGGTCTTGTGTGATTAATTTTTGCATCATGTCCTATTAATTATAAAGCACATGAATGTTAATACCACTTGATTACACTGATTCATAAGGCTGGATAGGTAGACATCTAAGTCTGCATACCTTGTTGAGTATCTAATTGGTATTTCTCGTGATACTGAGAACTTGATCAGGCTTTGACTATTTTGACTTTGGCTTTTTTTCTTCCTTGAGATTTTTTTACACCTATCACTACCAAGTGCCATTAGATTTCTTGCAACTATTAGGGTTAGGGTTACAAGAAGTTTAAGTCCAGACATCAAGGACCTGAAAGCAAGCATCTTGTCAAAGCAGAGGCTGTGCTAAATGTGAGATTTTAAGGCTACATACCCCAAATAAGTCCTGAAGTCAAATATTAAACATTTTTTTTTCTGTTCAGTAGTAGCCCAGAAGTACTTGCTGGAATTGAATGAACCACATAAGTACTTTGTTATGGAAAATATTCTTAAGATTTTTCCACCAATTTACAAGCTCAGTCTGGATAAATACCTGTCTAGGTCTGGAGCAGATGCCTGGCTTTGGTACCCAGCTGCCTTTGCTATTTGTCCTGTTGTAAGCAGCACTGGCATTTCCTGTTCGTGTTTGCCACTGGGATGAACTGCATCAAATTCACAATGCAGTTTGCTAAAGGAATTGTCTTCTTGATTAAATGCACACTATAAATATGAGTCTGAGGGTTCCTGGCTTCAGCAAGTGAACTGATTGGAATGAGCTGTGGAAGGAGAGTGTAGCCTGGAGACTGATAACAAAAGTAAATTCCACCTGTGGCTGATGGCAGCTTGACTTGACTTTCAGGGGACCAAAATAATCTACACTTCTTACTGTGCGGTGTTAGAATACAGCACTGGTAACTAGAACAAGGAAAGCTTGGCTTGTTTTTGTTGGGGTTTTCTTTCCCCCCCCCCCCCTTTTTTTTTTCCCTAATGCTCAGAGGAATTAGCACTATTTTCTACAAGTATTCATTTTAACTACATTTTATTTTGAAAAAATCTGACCATCACTAACTCTACTATAGTCACCACATAGCGATGATCTCTTTGCTGATTCAAGAATTACAAAATATTCATTAAGCCCCAGATTTTGCCATAATTTGAAACCAGATGGTGCTTTATACTGAAGTTACCTCTTACACTGGCCATCAGTCAAATTACAAGCAACTTGGCAAGTGTTACCTGGTAGCTGGCATGCATGGATTGCTCCTAGGTCATCATACCTAACTATTATTTACTATCTTTCTTTAAAATCTCCAAGCATAACTGTATGAAGAGAGTTTTTTGGTTTGGGGGTTTTTTTTTCTGCATGTAAATCAAGCTTCTACATTGCAAATCTATGTATCATGTCAGGACAAGGAGGCTGCTATGTTGTTAATTCACTCCCTTGTTAGACTACATTAATCCCACATGTAAACAATCCTTTAGTTAAGCTCATTTGAGTGTAAATCATTTCCATGAGATGAGCTTGCATCAATGACCAAAATCAGCACAAATTAAGCTTTAGGTACTTCTATATCCAGCTAATGGTAATCATATAACTGTTTCTGAATGCAATCCATTATCTTCTATCCCTATTCAATGAACCTGCCCTTGCCCTCCTTCTTTAAACATTTTTTTCTCTTCTGCATTGCAATCTTTTTTTTTTTTTAATCTTACCAGCTAGAAAGCAAAACCAGATGTCTCTAAGTATTTGGATTTAGTTTTTTCACTAAAAATCAAATTACAAAAGCTTTCATGGAATAACTTTCCTCATCTGTTAAATTTTCCATCTTTATTTTAAGAGAAACAGACTGAGTTTATTTTTATATCTATGTCCTCCTTCTTTTGCCAGCCAGTTGAGGGACAGCTGTTAATTGTTTTTCCTCCATTTGCCTGTAGATATGTTAGTTACCCTGCCAGGAAAACCCTCCAAGCAGCCACGTAGGTGACAGCATCTTGATGCTGTAGTCACATCACATGATTTATGTGAGTTGTCAGGTCCAACATCTCATAGAATCAAAATGCAAGTGATGGTAGCATTAATTTAGAGTCAAACAAAGCTAGCACAACATAGGCAGGTGTGCCAGAAGCTGGCCCTGCTGCAATTACTGGCATTTTCATGGGCTTCTTGTTTATATGAGTTTTTGAGTGAAACAATCAGGTCATTCTGGATGGTGTCTTTAAAATATTTACTTAGGAAATGGATGTGTCCTCAGCAGAGTGCCTGAGATTCTGTCCCAGGCTCACAAAGGAAGGGAGGCAAAGCCAACCCAGAGGCAAAATGGGCAGGTGGATTCAGCTCACATGAGCCTTTGAAAACTTTCTTTCCCCACAAAAGATTCAATATATTGGTTGGATAAAATGTAATGCCTTCCTTATCTTTATATTAAATACATCATAACAGAGAAGGTGCAAGGCAGTGGCTTAGGCAGCACAGACTTTTTATGCTACATTATGTGTCTGTGATGCTATTTAGCACCCATAAACCCAATTTGTTGAATTAGGTGTCCTGAATCCAGGGCAGCTGTGCATTGCCATGAGAGTAGGAAACAGCTGAAGCAGGAGGAGCCTCTCATAGCATGTCATTTATCTTTTTTAATTTTCTGGTCTTATTGTCGAGGGGTGTATTGTATGGTGTGTGAGGTCTCTGTTAATAAAATGAAAATTAATAGTCTGAAGTATAACTGCACAGTGTACTCTAGTAGTCAGACAGCAGTGGCATGAGATGGATCCCTAATCTGTGCTTTGTGAAGTCTAAAAGGCAGAACCCTTCCACTAGTATAAAGTGATTTTTTGCTGGTTCATACCAGCTGTCATTGACCACAACAGTGACTATAGCAAATGCAATCAGCTGTACTTAGCTGCTGTCCTGCTTACCAAATCATCTGGAAAGATTTGTTATAGTTTTGGGGCTTTTTTTTTTTATTGGAAAGAGCCAAATGGAACATTCTCCTATAGTTTAATTTTATTCCTATTACTTGAGAGAAACTAAAAGTACCAAAGAAATGCAAAAAATGGTACCAGTTTTGAGAATATCAGAAAGAAACAGCTTCTCATTAGAGCTTGTCACCAAGCTTAGAATTATTTTTCATATTTCTAGTCCTCATTTTTCATATTTCTAGTCCTCATCTTCATACAGTCCAATATTTCCATAAGTGAGTATTTAGCTTGTTAATTGAAATTACCAAAAAGGTGAGCTTCTCAGAGGTGATATTGTAGGACAAGAAGAAAGCTTAAATTTGGAGCATACTTCAAAGCCTTGATGATACTTATGGTTTGTCTCCAGTTGGGTGTTACTCTGTACCAAGACTGGGCCTATATTAGAAAAGCAGCATTTGTACAATCAAGTAGATTGAAAAATTCTCTTTTATTAGCTTGGAGCTATTTGTTCTGGTTTATTTAGACATTTTCCATGAAATAATATTTTTCTCAAAGTTAAGGTTTTCTGTTGAAATGTATATATACAGACACACATAGATAGGCACATTCACCTTTTTAGATCCAAATTACAGTGTTTCTGACTGTTTTGTGTCTTGATCAGCTTCCCACATTGCATACAGCTGGATGCCTGCCACATTCTGCTGCCTCAGGGTAGCACAGACACAGTGACTAAGTAGCTGTCTTTTCCTTCAGATCTTAAAAGTTGTTCTTACTGCTATTAACATTGCAGTGGCTGTGGTATTGTGTGGACTCCCTTGAAGGCAAAATCCCTTCCACAAAGACTGTGTAATCTAAACATCACTCACTTCAGTTTCTTGCTGATATTGCATGCTCCTTGTGATCTCTAGTATTTAATGCCTTCCAGATTCCAATCTGTAAGTATCAATAGTTTATATTTTATCCAGTGTTGCCAGCAAACTATAGTTTGAGTTTACAAATGTGTCTCATGAGGTGTTTTTCACTTCTGACAAAGCTCACCACCCATAACTGAATAAATGAGGCCAAAACATCAAACTCGGCTTCACTTCAACAGAGAGATAAAGCAAGACACCTTTGGGTGTGAAATTCATAATCCATTTCTCAAGTGAGTTTTTGCAGCAGTGAGTTCCCATATGCTGAGATAAGGCATAATGTGTGTGGCAAGCAAGTACTTCTTGCTCTGAATTACAGCTATATACTACCCTCTGTATATTAAATCTCTGTATAGAGATAAATCCCGAGCACGCCTAGCAGATAAATTGGAAAGGAAGGAAAAAGAAAGAATGCTTTTCTTTTCTCCCTAGTCTAGCCTCTTCAGTATTCATTGTCAGAAGGGAGGGAGGGTTCCAATTCAGTGCACACACCCTGCTGAGGTTAGGTTTGAGGGAAGAGGAAAGGAGCTTAAGGCGGTGAATTTGTGTGCCCAGGCAACCCCGCTCGCTCTTACACTGCCTCTCACACCTTCTTAAGGGCAAATTCTACACAGGATGATGTTTTTTTCTTGCTGTCTAATGGCTGGGAAAAGCAGTGACAGCCCCCTGGTGTAGGCAGCACCAGCAGACCATCCATTTGATTTCTTTTTACTTTTACTTTGGCTGTAGCCATCGTTTTATGGGTAGAGTATTTCAGATTGCTGAGGCTTGAAAGCAGCTTTCTGCTTTAAAGCCATAGCTTTTGTACCACTTACTATATCAGTCCCAGGAGCTTTGCTGCCAGTGTTTCTGCTCCAGAACTGCTGCTTTGCAGATGCTCAGGCTCTGCTCTGCATCTCACCTGGCGTTCCCCTTCGCCAAACGCAACGTGCCCTGGGGAGCACCCCAAGTGGGATCATGCAATTGAGGGGATAAGAGAGAGAACTCTTGTCCAAGGAGGCAGCTGTAGTATCTACATTTCTTATCTAAGTGTCCTGAGGAGACTAAGCTTTCCTTTTTCTCTTTCCATCCAGGGTCTGAACATGGGCACCCAGGCACACACTGTGACCAAGGTAGAGATCCCCGACTACGTTCTTTACACCGTAGGCTCATGTGTGCTCATTATTGGCTCCATTGGCATCATTGGAAACCTCCTAGTTCTCTACGCATTTTGCAGGTACAAAAATTCCTTTTACTGTTAATTTGTTTGGTCTTGAGGCTCATGTGTGCCTGTGTGCAGGTGTTCTGCATTGCTTGACTCTTGGATTAAACTTACAAGCAAAAACAGATGGCAACAAACATCAGGGGGAAAGGCTGCTCCATCCATGCACATCACTGATAACCTTTGTGTAAATCCCTCGTGATTAAAGGAATCAGAGGAAATGAAAAAATAAATATCTAGTTCTACAAACAATGCAATATGAATGTTTAAAGAAGAGTTGAATGCTTTTAAAGGTGGAAACCAAGTACTACCTGTTGCAGGCTTCTTCACTCACCCTGTACAATTTGCAGAAATATTTGACAAAACCTGGTGATCTTCCCAGTAACTCAGATGTCCTGGAAGCACCAAGAAAGCAATGCACTGCATGAAATGAGCTCATGCCATCAGTGTATTCCCTGCTTCAGGCAGATCATAGGATTTCTGTCAGTTCATGTGCTTGTCTGGCTGGTGACCATAGAATAGATGGCCAAAGCTACTGTAGCTAGAGTATGCAAAAAATCATGGAAAAAATAAATAGCTGCCTTCTGTCCCACACTGTGATGCTGGATTTCAAAATCCTTCTTGCTCACTGCTTGTTGTGATCAAGCATGTTGATGCTAGAAGTACTGAGAGGGCTAAAATCCAAGTGTTAGTTTCCTATTTATAAATGTTCAATATAAATAAATTAATGTAGTGAGGTTCTTTGTCTTTTTTTCTTCTTTTTTTCATTCTTTCATGTTTGTTTTTTGTTTGTATGTTTGGTTTTTGTTTTTAATATGAGATAGAGGAGTAACTGGGTTCCCTGCAACCATAGATACCATTTTGATTTTTGAAATGCAGTGTAAGCTCTCAGTTTTTCTTGAAGTTTGTTTGATCTAAATGATGTAATAAAAGCATTAAAATGTCCAGGTAGGAAAATCTCTGTAGGTAGATGAGCACCTGTGAAGGTGTGAACTCTGCTCTCTCACCCAGTTGTTTTAGGCAGTTATAAGACCCAAGATTTTGTTAGAATTGTAGCAGCATTGAGATGGCTTCCTCAGTTTCTTTCAGTATTTCTTTATCAGCATGAGGAAAGAAATTAATGTTAGCTGCAAATACTAATATTTTAAAGCATATCAGAAGGCCTTAGTTGTTCAACTTTCTACACTGAAGGAGATGTTTGAGGAAAAGAGACAATTATTTCAAATTCTTGAGAATTACTGCATGCAGGTTGCAAGAATAATTTATAAAATAGAGCTACCAATCTGTCTCACAAAATGTGCCAAGTCCCTTTTATTTGTATTATAAGTACCTAACACTGAAAAGTCATGAATTCAAACTCTGGGTATCAGAGCTCTTCACCATGCAACCATAGACTGTGAGTTCAGTGTCACACCTCAGTATATCCCTCAAAAGTGTCAGTTTAAGGTAAATATTAGTGAGCTAAACTCACAAATTACATTAACTTTCCTAGTGGCACATAATACATAATCAGGCTACAAGGACACATTCAACCAAGTAACCCTAAGTAAATGTGAGAGATTCTTTATCGTGTTACCAGGATCCTCTTTATTCCTCTTAGCCAGAGCCAAGGGTAATCTTGAACACCAGCTGAAAGTTTTCCAAGGAGGCTGTAACTCCAGACTACCTGAGGTGGTGAGAAAAGTGGAAATTATGTTTGTTTTCTTTGGATAAACTTTGCTTGCAGCCTGGCTGCTGCTTCCACATTCCTTATTGTGGCTTTTTATGTTGCTTGTTCTGCAGCTGAGAGCTTTTGTTCTCTCTTATGAAATATATGTGAACAAAAGTATTACTTTCAAATCTCTGTGCATGCTCTGCTTGTGCCGTAGCACTTTGCAAAGGGTCATTTAATTAATGGTAATGTGGTGACTTTTCAGGCCAGAAGCTTTTAAATAATTACCAAAAATCCTTTGGCTCTGTAACTTGCTGGAAATCTTGTGCAGTGCAGGACACACTCAGTGTTACAGCTCCTGAAGGGAACTGCTCTTATCCAAAAAAATCCATATTTTTCAAGACAGCTGGAATTCTGCTCAGGTTGAAGAGGACACAGTCTTTTTTATCCTCTCTGCTATTGCCAGTCATCGTTTTGAAATTAGTACATCTATTGTTGCAGTAATTGACCGATGATTAAAATTGATTGACTGTAAGTAACCACCCATTCCAACCTGGACAGGAATTGTTTATGCTAGTAAGCAAAATTCTAAACTTAACTACTTTTTTTTTTTCCATTTAAAACCACATATTTCTCATGTTTTTAAGCAACAAGAAGCTGAGGACACCCCAGAACTACTTTATTATGAATTTGGCAGTGAGCGACTTCCTGATGTCGGCTTCTCAGGCACCCATGTGCTTTGTCAACAGCATGCACAAAGAGTGGATACTTGGAGATATAGGTACTCTTCAACACTAATTCATACTTGTCCAGCTCTACACTGTCTGCAACCTCTTTTAGCCCTGACAGTCTTGGCTTGTGCTATGGAGACAGCAGCACAAGACTCTTAAGTGGCAAACTTAAGGTTCTTGGCATCATTGGTCATCATGCCCTGATTTTCATAGGGGCATCTAGTGATAGAGAAAGAGGTAATGACTTTAAACTGGAAAAAGGTAGATTCAGATTAGATATTATGAAGAAGTTCTTTTCTGTGAGGGTAGTAAGACACTGAACAAGGTTGCCCAAGAAAGTTGTGGATGTCCCCTCCCTGGAAGTGTTCAAGGCCAGGATAGATGGGGCCTTGGGTCTGTGGGAGATTGTCTCTGCCCATGCAGGGGGGTAGGGATTAGGTGATGTTGAAGGTGCCTTCCAACTGGCACCATTCTATGACGGCACATGTTTTGTACTACAGCTTTAATTCTGTCCCCTTATGTAGTTTGGAAAAAAAGGAGACAACATTAACATATGATCATGTTACTCTTGTAATGGCAGATGCTACAAATGAAGACAAATAGAAAAGTTTTATTAAGTCTTAAATATTTTTGGTTTGTTGGTTTAAGACAGATTTAATATTTTTATTAGAAATATATGCTGAGATACATTAGTTTCCTCCTAGGAATCACACATTTATTTAAGAGATATAAACAATAATAGGCAGTTAAAGGACTGCAAATTTAATTTCTTTTCTTTCCAGCTGCAAGAAAGAAAAGGTAATGCATGCTCAAATTACAGCTGAAATGTGAATATAGCAAGTTCCTCAGGAGGCTCAATGCTCTGCTTGGTACTGCTTGTCACATCACAGGGTGAAAATTTTTACCAAGAACTTGTGTATTGGTGGAACAAGCCCAGATGCCATGTATTATTTAGCATCACAGAAAGGGCTCTTCCGTTTTTAGACTTGCTAGTCCCCTTATATAAAATCAGTGTAAACTGTCATGCTGCCACAAATGAAGCAATTGATTTGGGTTGAGTGCAATTTGGTCCTTAATTGCAGGTTGCTTATCAAGACTTGGGAAGACATCTGGTTTAAGGTTGAATCTGGTACTTTAATTGCCTCCCATTCCTGGTGGGCTGTTTATAACAACATGGGGTGATGAGAGATCTCAAAAAATAAATGATTATTTGACATGGATTTCTGAATCAAATTCAGGAGAGGGTAACTCCACAAGTTTTCATCTGCTAGCCCAGTGTCTGAATGCAAATGAGGGGAGGTGAATCTGGTTTATGTAAAAATTGTCAGTACTGCTACAAAACATGGTATCTGTAGCTATGTTTTGCGTCTGATCTTTCAGCCATCAAATTTAAACCACTTTTACATTTTTAAGCCACATAAATCAAAGTCATTTTTTGAAGTACCCATCTGACATATGTCTGCTACTGCCTGTTAAGATCAATATATCAGGCAACAGTCCAGGAAAATGGAACTCTAATTAGATTGGATTTTCTTTGAGGCAGTTTTCCATTGACAAAATGTTCCCAGTTGCAGCCCACGGTGGAGAATAGGACTTGTTAAAGACATATATTTTATTAATATTTATTGGGTTTCTAATAAACTGTTAATAACTATGTTAATAACTAGTTAAATAACTATGTTATTAATAACTAGTTATAAACTAGTTAATAACTATGAAACTGTGAGGCTAAGAAAATTCTTTGAATGGGAGAGAAGACCTGAGCCAGAAAAAAACCTTCCAGGTTTGTCTGAGGGAAAACACAGACATATTTTAAGAAAACCCCTGACCTTGCCATTTCCTGCTTCAGGCTGCAACTTGTATGCTTTCTGCGGGGCACTCTTTGGAATAACCTCAATGATGACTTTGTTGGCAATTTCTGTTGACCGCTACCTTGTGATAACAAAACCCCTGCAATCCCTGCAGTGGACTTCCAAGAAACACACCCTGCAGATCATCGCCATCGTGTGGCTGTACTCCTTGGGATGGAGTGTGGCTCCTCTCCTGGGGTGGAGTATGTTGCCTGCTCTTTTTTTATTTCTGGGGTTCCCTGGGTAGAAAAAAAGGGAGGTTTAGAGAAGTTCTGGGGTGGATGCACCTACTGCCTGCACATCTTCCTCCCTGCTACCCCCCATCTTGCATTCAAGAAGAACAAATTGCAAATGAAGGATTAGGTGTATCTGAGAGCCTGACAGTCAGGATCTCCCCTCCACGTGTGCACGCCATACATTTAATATGTCTGACATAGCTCTTGAAGACTATGCATACTGTAAGGGGGTTATTTGAAGTGCTCAGATCAGCAACTGCAGCAAACTTCAAGTGCATGTGTGAATAATGTGTTCCGTGTATTTTACAGGTTCCTATGTGCCTGAGGGCTTGATGATATCCTGTACATGGGACTATGTAACCTACTCCCCTTCAAACAGAAGTTACACCATGATTTTATGTTGTTGTGTGTTTTTTATTCCTCTGATAATAATATTCCATTGCTATTTATTTATGTTCCTGGCCATACGACGTACAGGCAGGTAAGCAAAGTAGCTTAAATCTTACCTTTTTTTTTTTTTTTTTTTTTTTTTTTTTAGAATATTGAATATTTTCTGAATTTCTTTAGCTGCAGCAAAATCTGAATCAAAAATTAATCTGAACTGCAATCAGAAACGAAGTGGTCATTAACAGCTGTACTTGGAAAAATATTTTTGCCAGTGTAAACACTGGAATAGATCTACCTATTTTGGAGTAGGGAAAGAAGTCTCTGGTAGTTCTAGTCTTATCCCAGAGTGTGGTAATTGATAGTAGACTAGATAATTTGATAGTTTAGACTACTTGTATTTCAATACACACATTACAAGGAACATGGTCTCCTGTATTCCAGGACTAGTTCTCAGCCCCTAGGGATGATAAATCATATGTAGCAATGGGGCATCATCTGCCTTTGGGCTGTTCTGTAAACATAACAGTCCTCGTATTTTCTGACAGTTTTATTTAAGGCAGGCATCCCAGAAATCCTAGTGGTTCTCTCAAGCAACACAACCACACGCACATATCTGGCAATGCTTGTTAGGACACTTATTTGGGTTTTTTTCCAAATTCTTGGTTTTTACTTGAAGTAAATATTAGCAGGGTTTTAGATTTGTAAAGTAACTTCTTTCTGTCAGTTCCATAGGCAAACAAATCTCAGACAGAATGCCTGGGACCATTTTATGATATTAATTACCTTCTATAGTTTTTAATATCAGAGAACAAAAGTTAGAGCAGGGAAAGATGAAATCTGCTTAATTTTTGCACATTGTTGAGAATGCATTGGAGATGCTGCACCTCACCTTTTCACCCTCCTGCTAATATACCTGTATTTTTTTCCCCTCAAAGAGATGTTCAAAAGCTGGGGTCCTGCAGCCGGAAATCCTACGTCTCTCAGTCCATAAAGAATGAATGGAAGCTGGCAAAAATTGCTTTTGTGGTCATTATTGTGTTTGTCTTGTCCTGGTCTCCATATGCTTGTGTCACCTTGATTGCCTGGGCAGGGTAAGTGGAAACATAATCCAAAGAGCATGGATTATTCTGAAACATAAGTAAGATTAGTTATGTTACCCACAAAAAGCAAAAAATAAGTGTTTTAAAACACTTTTTTGAAACTGTTCTAAAGAGTTAGCACATTAGGGATGATGCTGCATTTTTCACTATATCCTTGTGGGTAAAGATAGAAAAGGGACTATTTGGCTATGTATTTTAAAACTATTATGACTTTTTATCTGTGTTTCTGGTAAATGTTTTTTCCTTTGCCCATGATACTTTCTATGTATGAATTGGAGGGCTTACTTTGTCTCTCCTAATACTTGCTCTTTAAAGAATCTTCTTTCATACACTGCTGCCTTAAACAGAGGGCAGAAAAGAGTTTATATTCCCTGATTTCACCCCTGAGCTCCTGTCATCCTCCAACAGCTCTCTGTTTCAAAGTGTCCTGTTGTTCTGTCAGTGCATATTCTTGATTTCAAGGCCAGGCTGGATGGGGCTTTGAGCAACCTCATGTAATGAAAGATGCTCCTGCCCATGGAAGAGAGGTTGGGTTAGATGATTTTTTTTTAGATCATTCTTTCTAATCCAAACCATTCTGTCAGTCTATGATATTAATTGTGATTATCCTGCTCTAACATTGGTCACATGATTGACTGTGGGAGCTAAAATTCAATTTGTTTCACACAACTCTCTTCCTTCTACAGTGTTTGCAGACATGTCACTGACACCCATTACTGTGCAGCATGGATGTTGCTGCTGAAAGATTTTTTTTTTTTATTCTGTTTTCTTTTTTATCACCATTCCTCTTTCCCAGCTTATTACAGCAGGGTATTTTTTTATTCTGGTGGGTTTTTTGGTTGCGTTTTCAGGGGGGGTTTTGCCTAGTGTAGAAAAAAGGAAGGTGATTCTTTGTGTTCCTGGTCATCCTCAGATATGTCACTAGTTACTTGCATGCCTTTCCTCTTCTCCAAATGAATGACTCCAAGTACTCTTTATTTATTAAACACAAGCTTTTCATCTGAGCAAATGATGCATTTGAATAAATTCACTGTTCCAGGGGTATTTCATATAAAGAAATCACAATACAGAAACAAGTAAAAAAGAAAAATAGGTTTTCATAATTTAGCATTAATCCATGGCATAGCTGTGTGTAATGTTTCTGCTTTCTTTCAGTCGAGGCAACACCCTAACTCCATATTCCAAATCTGTGCCAGCAATTATTGCCAAAGCCTCTGCAATCTACAATCCCATCATATATGCCATCATTCACCCAAGATACAGGTACAGTAAACATATAGGTATGTGTAAAAACATACATGCAAAAAGTGTTCTTTACAGTGAATGAACAACCTTCATTTCTTCAGCCTCGCCACAAGCAGTGTGTGTTCCTGCCCTGACAACCCCATGATGGGCTTCAGGTGATGCTTCTGCATTGTCCACCTGGTACAGGGCAGCCCTGAAGGTATCTGGAGCTCCTAACACTCTGTTGGGGTGTCAAACAGAGACGAACAGTCCATCACTTCATCTTTCTTCCCCCTCACAACCCTGCTGTGTCCTGTGGAACTGCACAACACTCTGCCTGGCAGAAGGAGGTGATCCCTGGGGTTGTGTTTTGCCATATCAGTGATGGCCACTAAAGAGCACTTTGTTCCCAAAAATGGCATCATCACCAATTTAAGAAGATATTTAAGCATGTATTTGAGGTCTGTTTTTTGGAAACACTTAATGTAAGAAGTTTCTGACCCTTGGGAGAAGTTCTGTAAAAAGCAAACAACTTTTTAATGGAAGTTCCGTGTGAAGTAAGAGCAGTAGGAAGCCAGTAATCCAGACAGAGCTCCTTGCAAATGAGAAACTTTTCCACATATACTGAAAATACTTCTTGGTCATTAGCAGATTTGCTACCTTTGGTCAAAAGGCACTTGCCTGCAAAAATAAAGCAGACATTTCTGAAATATTCTACTTTTCTGAAGGCTGTTTTCATAGTTATTTCATTCAGTTGATTCAGGGAAAAAACTTTCCATTCTTTACCTTTTCCAAAAATATTAGCATTGACTTTAAAAAAAGAAAGCTTTAAGGGTTAAGTAGGCTAAATGAAACACTGCTCCCTTCTCTGAAACACATTCAATTTTTTTTCAGATATGAAATATTTATGAACTTATTCCTTCATAGACAAATTATAATCATCTACTTATTGCTACAGATACCAATTCCTGTATATATTAATATGGAGCAGTGTGCCAAATCCAGCAAAGTTTCACAAATACTCAAGCACTATTCAGTCTCAGTGAGCTACATGTTTAGCCAAGTTTTCTTGCCTTTTTATTTCCTTCTGATGCTTCCCACAGGCAGTGAATAAATTTCTGGGCTTAAATTCTTACCTTCTGAACTTAATTTAAATTCTGCATTTTATCCAGTCACTGTGACTGCAGTAAGGTAGGGGGTAGAGAGCATAAAGATAACTTGTTCCTCTGGGGTAGATGACTGGAAAGGTAACAAGGCAATGTAAAAAAATTTCCATACTGTGGGTCTGATCAAAAAGCTACAAGATTAGGTGAGTAGAATGATAATTTACTATACGATAAAAGACATTCATCCAAAGAACCAGAAACCTTTCCCTTTGCAGAAGAAAGTCCATTATCATCCCTTTTAATAAATTCTTTAGAGCATTGGTCTCCAAGAGACCAGTTCAGCTTTCCTCAGCATTTAGGAACAACATGAGAAGGAACCACCTTGCACATCAGAAAGGTAATCTGATAGTATGGACACATAAAAAATGACTGTGTCCTCAGTTTTGTGGACCTAAAAGGAGTTACAAAGTATTTTTGCAAGGGAATGAGCTGGGTGGTGCTCTGCTGAATGGTTTCCAACAAGGACAAACTTTCCCTGCTCTTCCCAGATACTGTGCAAGATGAAACATTTTTTTCTTTTTTTTTTTTTTTTTTACTTCTGGAAATCCTGCCCAGTGTGCTGTCTCAGAAGTCACTCAAGTTAAAGGTAGGGTAAAAAATGAGTAACTGACTCTTCCTTTCAGCTGACCTAGGATGCCTCCTTTGCCTACTCATTAGTTTGTTTTTTTTTTTCTAGTCTGCCCTTTTTATTTATCTTGTAATTGCTCACCAAGATACATCATCATCATTCTCCTGCTGGTTTGTTATTAACATTTTATTTAGAAATGTCCTTCCAGCTCCAGCTGAGAACCATGTTAAAATACTAACCAAGTAAGTTGCTTCTGTTAAAACTTCTAAAATACTCAGTTTCCAAAAATGCAGCAAAAGTAGTGTTGAGGAGGTTTGGGTTTTGAGTGGTTTGTTTGTTTGTTTAATGTAAGGAGAAGGAAACAAATCTCTTGTGTTCTCAATCCAATTTCCAGCATTAGCTGGGCTCCCAAGTAGTATTTTTCACTGTTACCACTCACAGCAGTGTACTCAATATAAGCTATACCTATCACAGGGTTTATAGCTCAGAGCAAGCATTTTTCTTCTTTTCTCATTTTTCTCTGTAGCCCTATGCAAAGTGTTTTTCAAACACTGGCAGTGGAAAATACTTTATTATGTAAAAGGATAATTGCTTGTAGCAGAACTGAGACTCTCTCAGTATCTCTCTAGGCTTTCCTACAAATCTTTCAAAGCACATTTGTCACTAAGGGATCCTATGGCAAAGGTTCCTAGGGAATACTGGGATGCCATGATGATAAATGTATATAAATGCCACTAGATGGCAGGGTTAGTCGTTGGTATGAGGTTTGTCTCGCCCAGAAGTGGACAAACTGCTAAGTTACATGGCCTGAAAAGTAAGATTTGGCAACTGGAAATGGAGTTCATTGTTTTGAATGTCTGATAAATGACAGAGTGGTTGGAAGAATAGTTGAAGTTTCTCAGGAAGTTGGTGGAAATACACCCAGAAAAGGTGAAAACCTCTTCTGTTTGAAAATGTCTGCTATCATAACTCCTGCTGGTTGGCATGGCTGACTGACATTTATGAGAACAGTATTTTTTCTGATCCAAAGTTATTGTGTACATTGATTTCTTATATTATTTTTGCAAGATCAAGCGAGGGTTTTGTAAGCAGAATTTCTCTAGTGAATTGCTTTAATTATTCTTTTTCCTACCAGCATCAGCTTTTCTATCTGAGGCTGCTTAAAAACAAGAATGGAGTCCACAATAGGATTTCAGACACTCTCTCAAGGAGTGGGGTTTTTTTTCCTACTTCTTAATCTGTATTTCTAGACATATCATTAAGAGAAGTGTTTATGGAGTTGTTGTGAAGACATTTCACAGACTTAGGAGTCTTCTAGTCAGGAAAAGAAGTAATGCTGGGTTCCTTGTGATGAAGCAAGCACACAGTTTTATACCTGAAAAGCAGTTACAGAACACCAAGTCAGCTGGTAAAAATCTGTTGGCAGGACCAATTTTGCTTGAACAATGAATAATGGAGGGATATATAATAATAAATATAATGTATAATTTTATAAAATATTTTTGTTTTATAAATAGATATATTTTATAAATATATTTATAAAATATTTCATTTAAATATTTTTAAAATAAATATATTATTTTTATATAATAAAATGCCTTGTTTCTGCCTTGCTTCTTGACTTATTCAAGAAATATTCGCCATTGCCAGGATTAGCTTTGTCTGTGGGGCTGAAATAATGAATTGGGAGGTACTGGAGAGGTGTTACACCAAATCCATTGCTCTGGCTGGCTTTACCCCACCATTCCTCAGAGGCAGTGAGGTGCAAGGCTAGCTGGCATTGTGCCAGCGAGCCTCCTGGGCTCTTCTGCTCTATGCAGGGCCAGGATAGACTCATAGAACCAGGACTGAGGTTATTTAATGAAAAAGGCATGTTCAAGTTCTTTAGACCCTAGATGTTCTCCTCTGTGCTTGTATGAAGTGGTAATTCCCAACAGGAGTTTATAGGAGCTGCCATCCTACAAGTAGGTACCAACATCTGATTCTTATAGCCTTTTCCTCTTCCTTTTTTTCCACTCATTCTTGTGCCTTCACACAGTGAGGACCTTCATACCAGCTAACTTGAAAACTTTCTCAGTTAATCTTTTAATTAAATCAAAAGCAATCACGCTTTTCAAGGAATTTTCAATTCTTACTACTTAGCCATGCAGCTCTTCCATATGTGTTTTGCCACCTGCTATTTTCCTTTTAGCCTCCTGAGTAGTTTCCACTAGATATACATTGATGTTTTCACGTAGTCTTTACAACCTCCTCAACCAAAACAGAATCCATGCTGACGTTACGAAAGAGATGCTACTTTCTTTGTGTGTTTTTCAAAGCATCATCAACATACCATTTGTTTGTTTTTTCTTTTCCCATTTTCCTTCAGAAAAACCATCCACAATTCTGTTCCCTGCCTGAGGTTCCTCATACGAATATCAAAGAATGATGTCCTGAGAGGCTCCATAAATGAATCATCATTCAGGACTTCACTCTCCAGCCATCAGTCTCTTGCTTGCAGGACCAAAGGCACTTGTGTTTCATCAATTTCTACTGGAGAAGCTGTAAGTCTTTTCTTGTTTCTGTGAAGGAAAGCGAGTAATCTCTGAGGTCCCTTCCAACCCGGCTAATTCTATGATTCTATGATTCTATAATGTTTCTCTGATTCTCAAAATAAGTGACTCTATAAATAAAATTCAAAATCAGAGTGGAAAAGAGAGAGCAAGGTAGCTAGGTTTTTTGGGCCATGTGAGGTCACATCTGCAAAGCCTTTCTGGGAGTTCATGCATGATGATTTCTGATCAGAAAAAGGGCCTAGGCCAGCATATTTAAGGGTTGGACTTGATGATCTCAGAGGTCCCTTCCAACCCAGCCAATTCTATGATTCTATTCTATGATTCTATATCTGTGTGGCTCAGATGCTTCCTGGGAACCTGGATGTTCCATTTAAGTCTGTAATGTGAATTAAAAAGAGCCATTGCTGGGCACTGCCTGTGTCCCCAACAGCTTCCTATAATCCAGTATGTAAGGGGGCAGGAACACAGGGAAACAGTCACCCATCCAAAGTTTTGTAACCTATCCAAAAGCTGTCCTATTATTTTAAAGGAAATAAAAAATATTTCCTATAGAACAGGAAATATTTTGATTGTTTTCCCTGGATTTTACCCATGAGGAGTGGAAGCCTCCTGCACCTGGAGTGAGGTGGGATGTTTCGTAAGCAGAGTACCCCAACTCTCAGGAGGAGGGAGTTAGAAATAAAAGCATCCCTTAGGATTCGTCATGGCCTCTCTTGGCATGATCTTGACCACCTCTTCAAGCCACAAGCAGATGGTCTTGCCCACAGGGATCCTGGGAAGGTGGTTCCAGAAGAGGGATGGCAGCTGACCCTCCTAGGGATCTGGGTGCTCTACACTCCCCTTGAACATCAGAAACCTACCAAAACATCCCTGCAGGGGAATGGCTGCAGTCAGTAACCTTTCATGAAGGTGTAAATCACCATGACAGGCTGATTGGCAACTTCCTGGCTCTCCTCTTGAGCCAAGTGGCAGAGGTCTAAGCAAGGATGGGGCTCAAATATCTGTGTGCCGTAGCCCGCAGGTTGCTGCTTTTCAGGGTGCTGGCACTGAGAGGCCATTGGGCTGTGTTTCAGTGAGATTGTAACTTATATTGAGTATTTTGGGGAAGACTGGGGTCTCTGATGTGGAAACAGACCTAGGACCATCTGTTAAACCAGCATGAACAGTGCACTGTTCTTAAGATAATTTTGCATGAATTTTCTGCTGGAGAATGGAGATTTTTTCTTTCAGGTAGCAGCACCAGGGAGATTTCTGAACTTTGTCATGTCAGACAGGCAGTAAAGAAAAGCACCTGAGCCAAAAAAAACCCAAACGCAAACCCCCACACACACTGGAACTGCCTGAGGAGAAGGCTCAAAGGCTCACAGCTTGAGTCCTAATGAAATAAAATTAATCCTATTACAAAAGACAGATTTCATGCTGCTGCCTCTCTTGTCCAGCAACCATACAGCTGCATCAGGTACACATCCAGTTAAAATGACTGAGTGTGCTTTACTGGGTGGCCTCAGCCATACAGCTTGTGAAGCTGTGAACTCTCTGGGCACAAGTTTCTTCTTCCACTTTGTGACTGTGTACCAGGTATCCCAGCAGCATGCCAAGATATTACAAAACACCCTGCAGGCTATTTTATTACAGATGATATTAAAGATTATGAAATCTATTAATTGGGTTGTGTTTTGTAATGCAAAATTAGGTGTTTAAATACCACGCAATGTGCAAACTGCTTCTCAGGAGGGACCTGGACTAGAAGTGACAAGTTTTTCTATAGTGTTTTGTAAAATATGTCTACCACAATTTTTATTTTAATTTTTTAAATTAAAACATTAAGTAGAAGAGTGAAAGTCTTCTTTCAGCCTTGGCAAAGCCTTTTTTAGTATACTGTTGTGTTCAGATTTGAGCCCAGGTGAGCTTGAAGTATGTGATGGGACTCTTGCAGAGTGTGACATTATTGTACCACACCACAAAACATGATGATCTCCAAATTTGCTTGCCTAGGCTCTCACAGTTTTCAAGGCATGGAGAGTACTTTCATGTTTATCTAGTTGTTGCTAAATTAGGACAAAAAAACCTTAATGAGGTAGAAAAAAGGTGTAGCTCACTTTGTATAGGCTATAAAATTTAGTGCTCGTAGTTGGTCTTGAAGATACAAATAAATGCATAAATATTATTGTTGCAATGTAAAAGAAACTGAGATAATTTATCCTGTGATTTAATTCCATTCACAGACCACTGATTATACAATGATGCAGGAGAATGTCAACTGTGATGATTTCATGAGCTGTAAAATACCCAGATTACCCTTGCAACATGAGGTTAGTATATGCAAAATGCCAATATCCTATCATTTAAAAAAGAGTATATTTGAGTTGGTATTTCTTGAGCAAACAGTGAACCCTCACATGTCTGTATCCCCCCTTGAGGTCATGGCAACTACTTGTCTGCTTGCAGTAGCTGTAGGTTGTAGATGGCATGTGTAGCAACACAGGAATGTTTTTGCATAGTTTAAAACAGCAAGGCTCCCTACTTACTGCTTTCCAACCTTTTTTTTCTCCTTTTACCCTCTAATTCTCCAAGAAGCTTTTTGTTGTTGTTGTTGTTCACTGTTGGTCACTACCTGGTTTTGGTTGATTAAAGTGAGAAGGTTATTGTCTGTGTTTGGCTGGGGCTGGTGTTTAAAGAGAGAGGATGATGTGGGTAAGAGGCTTGAGAATTTGGCACAGCTTTGATGTAGGAGCCTCAAATCCAACACCTGCTGTTAGGGATGCACAGCCCTCTGTTGTGCTGGGCTGATGCAGCCAAAGGTAATTGTTCTTGGGGCAAGTGACAGCTCAGTGCAGCTGTAGAGATTTTAGCCTAAACAGCAGCTGCTGAAATCAAAGCTAAGCTCAGCCACTCTTGGATGACAGCAGCAATGAGTGAAATCTTGGTATGCTCCAATAAAGTTTTGACGGGAAGAAATGACACCAGCAGCACTGTAAAAGCTGCAGCTGTTGCCACCAACACTTTCCCCTTGGATGTTCTGTACGTGTTAGTCCGGGGAGACTCCGTGTTCCTGAGTCACGTAAATTTCTCTTTACACTTGGATTCTAGAGGGGAGGAGAAATAAACTGGTGGCCATACATAGATGTCTGGGCAAGGTGATGCAATGGAATTACACGCTAGCTTCCCCCTTGTGTGGAGCCCTATCTACTATTCATATCTAAAAGCTGGCGTGGAAAATAGTGGAATGATCTCATCATTGATACTCAATTAAGAAGTCACCACAAAGTTAGGGATGATGAATGGTCTCTGCCCAAGTCTGTAAATGGAACAGCATGGTTGTAATGTCACGATTGTGCTCCATTACTGGCATGCTCCTAAAAAATTGGTGCAGAGCCCACCTGTTGCCTCCCATCCACTAATGATGGTTCAGAGAAGAAGCAAGCTCACAGGGCCTGAGAAGCCCTGAGTGTTCTAGTATCCAGCTGGGATGTATACTTACATAGTTTTGGACATGTCCATGGTTTTGTACCAGCTGATGGTCATGTCAAATGCCATAAACCTTTTTAAAACCGTCTTTAGACATCAGGTGATATGCAGTTATAGAGGTAGCAAGAGCAATGAGATAAAAACATCCTGGTGAAAAAATATTAAATAATTTTTCATTATTTCAAAAACTTTTTTTTTTCTCAGAAAAATAGGCCAGGTTAAATTACAAGATTAAAAATCAAGCCCTCCCCCAGAAGGCTTCAAAGTGTGACACCTGTTTTAGAACAGCTTTAGTTTTCTCTAAGTATGTCTGGTTTCTGCTAGAGTTTGAGAACTTTTAGAATTTGAGAAATTAATTGTCTGAATTCTTTCATCATTTGCAATAAGAACTGGAGTGATGTAGAGCTTGACCCTGTAGAGCCAGCTCACAAGAAACTGCAACCTCACCGAAGTCATTCCTTCTCAACAAGTCTGAGACAGGACAAGAGAGATCTGCTGCCAAAGACCTGCAGCTGTGATGCTGCAGCTGCAGAAAAGGTAAAGAAAAAAAAATCTCTCTTGAAGCCTGCATTTTAGAATTATTTTTTTATTGCTATGGTACATCATCTCTGGAATAATAATTAAGACTTTTATACCCATCTGTTTCATCTGTAGGTTTTATTTGTACTGATTCCATTATTCTCTTCATCCCTGTTGTTACTATATTTTGGTGACTAGTGAGGATGTGGATGTTGTCTTATTAACGTTTTTCACTAAGATGTTGCCTGGTTTTGGAAAGCCAGCAAGAGCTTGCACCTCCAAAACTGCACCAAGGCACAGTCAGTAGCATCAAATGTTGTTTTCTTGAAGAAGTTGACTTTTTTGCCTCTTGGTTTATCTATTCTGGCTCTTGTTTCTCCTATCCTGACCCCTGTGTCCACATCATTCAGCTTCCTTTCCGTATGAAGTCGGGGCTGCAAAACAGAACTTGACATGAGAGAAGCCACCTTTTTTCTTCTTTTCTGTGTACATTGAAATGTTTTATTTTTGTTGAGGGGGAAGATGAGAAAGAAACTCGCATTTCTCCCTAAGGGTGGGAGAGTCTGGCAGGTGCCACCCTTCCCTCAGTGAAAGAGGAGACGGTGAGTACTCAGTGCATCTTCTGTGGATGCATCATGCTCATTGCCCAAACTGCTGAGGTTTGGCATCATGCTGTTGAGGAGCACCCCATCCCCTGAGGAACTGCAGGTGGGAGCAGTAGGTCACCAGCAAGTTAGCTTTTGACAGTTCCAAAATGAGCATTTGTATGTGTGGCAGAATGTCAAGCACATGCCAGTGCTGCATTTTCAAGAAAAGACAGACATAGGCTTACAAGTCCTTGTGACTAGACTGAGTGGTACCCACTTTTTGGTGGAGGCAACCTCTGGTGGTGTTGTGTCTAACTGAACATTCACACCTTGGGCAGCTTTACAGCATCTGCTTCTGTCCCCTGTGCTCCCTGCCAGCTCTGAGGCTACTTGTCTAAGAGACAGAATAGTTTAAAGCAAGAGCTGTCCTGGAAATTTGCAGCCACTGGATGACCGAGTCCCTGCATGCATCTGCCCTGTCTTCTGTCACCTGTCCCCAGGAGACCAAGTCCTGAGAAACCTTGGTCTGTTTCTATAAGCATTGTGAAGAGTACTGATGGGAAAATGGCTTCAAATAGGGTGGCAGGAACCATGGGCTCAAATCTGTTCCTCACCTCTACTGCTTTTCATAGCAGTGTGTCCTAGGTCATAGGCAAGTGGCAGAGACAACAGATGGTCTCCAGTTTCTACAGAGCCACCACTAAGAAGAAGGAAAATAATCTATTATCTCACAAGGAAGAAGGAAATAATCTATAATCTAATATCTCACATTATACAAATTATAATCTAGTATAAATTATATCATATATAAATTATAATCTAATATCTTACAAGGAAGAAGGAAAATAATCCAAGGTGGTCTGCATAAAACTGCATCAGAAGGCTCAGATGTCTCTTGGATTGTTTTGATAATCTGTGAAAGATGTCTATTGGATTATTTTGATTAATAACCTTTAAACAGAGTACCTTCATGCTGAGGCTTTCAGTGCTGTTCACCGAGATGTGTGAAGTTTATTTGCCTTGAATGTTCAAAGCCTCATTTGCTTTTCATAATATTTTGAGCAAAGGTATCTGTGTGATGTGAAGGTTCTTTGTGTGCTGGCTAAATGCAGTGCATCAACATTCATCCTATCAGGATAAATCTTTATTTGGCAAACTCAGTGTTTCAATATGAGACCACCCATTTATCCTTAAAAAAATCCCAACCAAGACTAAAGAAGCATTTCTAGATATTAATTGTAATCAGCATTACTGATTGTCTGTGACTGAATTCCAACTACACTACTTCCAAAAATGCTAAATTATGGAAATACAAGCATCAATTTAGCAGTCACTAAACTTTTTGATAAAACAAAATACACATTTTTTTTTTTTGGAAAAGAATCTTTCACTTCCCATTATCTTTAAGAAAACCACCTCAAAAACAAACCAAAAAAGTACATCTGAATTCTTTCTATTGTAATCATTGATCTGGAAGAATAGTCTTCTTACATCAGGTTGATTTAAACCCCTTTTTTAGCACACTGCTTCCCTCCACTTGGGTAGGTACAGCAGCTGGAGGAATCCTTGTCAGAAGGGAATGGTGAATTATTCCCACTTGTGGAGTAGAATTACTCAATGCTTCAGTATATACCAGGATCTAATTTTAAACCCAGAGAGACAGAGGGAAAGGGAGACTAAAAATTCTGATATTTAAAACAAAACAAAAACAATAAATAAATTAATATGGTTTTCTGTCTGTAAAATTAGACTAGATCTATGCTGTGCAACAACATATTCTGCCAAACTACTTGCTAAAATTGACATGATGACCCCTAAATCTTAAAAAATACCACCCACAAAAGAAAGCATTTGTCAGCATAAAGGCGTTATCACAGACCATGGAACAGGTCAAAACAAAGGAGGCCAAGATTATATGCTAGAAACTGATCTAACATTCTTTTAAAGATGTTTCAGCACTAAATCCCTGTAATTCAAGAAGACTGAAGTTTAGCAATGATGTTTATGATTAGAACAGGAAATCTGCAAGAGAGCAAAAAGTTTATAGAACTGTTACGGGAAATTCAAACTATGAAGAGACTTGGTGTAGCTAACTAATATGCTTTACAAGTATATTAAGAGAAATAAATAGAACTATATCTCTGAAAGAGGCTTTATAGCCTCATGAAAGCTTAGTTGTACTCTGAATTCCATTGGGCTTCGTGGGAATTGACATAATAATAAAATAAAAACTGCATTTTGCTGTAATGTGTATTTTCCTCAGGAAACATCTCTCTAAATCTCTCACGGTGATTTTATAACCTTATTTTCATTTTCCAAAGCAAGACAAAGTTGATCTTGCCTTTTATTGTCAGTGTACTTAAATATTAACTAAAACTTTCAAAACTTCCTTAGTTTATGCTGGATTTGCCTACTGTGCATAAAGAGTTATGGAAAGGTCACAGGGGAGTTGATGTCTGGCCAAGTTAGAAATTAGAATTCTCTCAATATGCGGGTGGGAAATGGTTAACCAAGCAAAATCACAACCATTGTTTTTCCCTTCTTTGTTGGTGGAAGTACTGTCCAATATATGAATGCAAAGCCACTGACTTCCCCTAGGTAGTGAAAGCAGCCATTGGGGATACCATGATAGAAGTTGTCACAAGGATTATGAAACTTTTGGCCACTGAGGAATGCAATGTGCTCTTCCATGAAAGAGAGTGAAGTACAATTATCCAGTACCTTGAGTTGCATTGACAATGGAGAAATATATTTTTAAACATAAGTCAGCTACAGGGATGAATTGGGGTTTTTTGTTTGCTTTTTCTTTTTTTTTTTTTTTTTTGGTCTCTACTAATGTTTGAGCATGTCCTCTTTTGCTTCTTTTAACATCCAGCTTCCAAAGCTGCAGATTTTAACATATGGTGATTTTCCCTCTTTCTTGTCAGTGAATCAAGTGACAGGAAATATGTCCTAAATAATGGCTAGTGGAAACAAATATTTCAAATCCTGGTTTCTATAGTTGTGTCCTGTATAACAACACTTAAGTTTATGTCTCTGCTCCAGGTTTCACTCTCATCCAGCTGTCTGGGAAAGGTGCTGGGGTGGCCAGTCCTACACAGTCCCCCTGCAATGCTCGTGGCCAGCTCCCTGCGAGCAGCTTCTCTGCCTGTTGGTTTGAATAGCATCAGTGTCAGCACAGGAGGAGACTCAGGTATTCCTCAGATGACAACTCATGAAAGTCAAATTAAAGGAGTCCTGGGCTCTGTCATTACTAACACACTCCCGCGCATTGTCATCATCCCTACCTCAGAGTCCAACCTGTTTCAAGAGGAACTGGAAGAGGAAGAGACTGAATTATTCCACTTTCATGAGAAAAAGGGCAATCTGCTGGACTTGGAAGGGCTTAGCTCATCCATGGAGTTCCTTGAAGCTGTTGAGAAATTTCTATCATAACTTTGTCGAAAGAAAACTTTCCGGTAATTATTTTCTTGGCATCTTCTCCGCTTAATTATACCAAATGACCAAAGCCTTTTAGGTTAGATCATCAGACTTTTTGTATGTTTATACAGTAGTCACTAGGCAGCCTTCAGATTTATCTTTGTGCAGACCAGCTCAGGCATGGAAAAAGGCTTTCTTTCAGATTGTTCTGGAGGAAATGAGCAGTGGAAGATCTGGCAGCACGTCCGAGTGGCATGGGTAGAGTCAGCCACCTGCTTTGTAACCACAGATGGAGGTGCCAGCAGAAGGAAAAATGACTGAGGGGAGAGCAAGGGCAGCTACTGACTGTTTCTTGCTACCTGGGACTAAAACAACATTCCTGTTTTGGCAGCTCTCTTCTGGATGGTGATAGGAAGCACCATGAGACCACAACTTCTACTAGCCCCAGGAATAACACGGATGGATAGATGATCTGAACTGTGTTTTAATCAAATTATTTTCAGCCCTGGTTTGGCTTGGGTATTTTTGTGGTTGGTTTGTTTGTTTGTTGGGCTTTTTTGTTGGTTTGGTTTTGTATGTTTTGTTGTTGTTTATTTTCAATAGGCAGCTTGCCAAATGTAGTTAAACAAGCTGATGGTATAACTGGGAAGTGACTGCTTGCTTTTGAAGTTTAGTGCTAGAAGCCTGGGTATTACCTCACTATTAGCATGGTCATATGAATGTTGAAATGCAAGGTGCTATCTGCTAAAACACACACTGCCACCTCTAGAGGCATTTAGACCACCTTCAGATTTAAAAGTCTTGATTAAATACGTATGGACCCTAACGAGTTTATGATGAAGATGGTGAACATTCATAGCTGGATTGAGAAGTCACTGTTAAAATAAAGCCTTGGCTGCTATTCCTTAGGTCCTTCTTTCAGAGGAGGTTCTTCTCTCTTCCTTTAAAATGACCCAGCAGGTGTCTTCTCCTACAGGTCCCTTGCCAGAGGCCTACAGAGCAGATAAAAACACCTCAGGGGGAGAAGTCCACAGTTCTGTGATATTCGATGCATTTTTGGAGTCCCATTGTTTTCTGTGGTTACTGATTTTGTTTATTTCATCTGTGCTCCACACTATGGCTCAGGCTCACCAGACCCTTCTAGAGTTTTATTCCTAACTGCATTCTTCCTTTCATTAATCATTTTCCTCTTTTATAACGTGTTCCCCAAATCCTCCCTTTCAGCCCCTGACTTTCAAATGTAGAAAAGCTGAGCTGTATTGTCTCCAGAGAATATCAGTGTATCTCAGTAGAAAGGAGGTCTTTCTCTGGATATAATAGCACAAATATTTGGTCCAGTGAGTCTTGTAGCATTTGGAAATCAGAAAGGGAGAGTTCACATTCAGAGTCTCAGTTTATCCCTTGATTGTGTCCTTGATTATGCAGATACCACTGAGAGCATTTCTAAGTTTTGTATATGCACTGGTTGGTCTCAGAAGTAATTTCTCTTTTGTTGTTTTGAAGTATTTTACATTTTTTATTTTCTTTTCATTATCGTAAAGGAATGTAACACCAATCTTGTTTGCAGCTGACTAGCTGGAACACCACTGAAGAGCAAACTAAAACCCAAAGCAGCCTAGGAGAGAGGAATGCCTCCAAACTTATAGACCCAAGGCTTTGCAGGGTTTCAGCACAGCAGAATTTTGAGGGGACTGAAACAGTTGCTTTTGGCTGTGATCTTTTCAGGAGGAAAAAACCCACTGGTGTGTTTCAGAGGTGACTGCTTAGACAGGCTGCCTGCTGCAATGATAATATTCTTCATGCAGCTATTATTTGAGGTATTCTGCTGTCTAGAGACCCTCATCTAAATGAGGCCAGCATACTTCCTAACCTTGTAGACACAGGGGGAAATGGTGTTGGAGCCATATCATGCCTGTCATTGCCTGAGTTCAGCCCTGGTGTGTGTGCCCAGCTGCCATACCTTCAGCTGGACTGCCAAAAGCTGTCCTCACCAGGTGCAGGTTTTCTACTGGGGCCAGGAATCACACCAAGGTCATCTGCAATCAGCTCAGCATTTCCAAAGGCAATTCCTCCATCTGAGAACTGACATGGTGAGGAGGCAGCTGCTGGGGACTGTCACCCTGCTTGCTTGCAGCTCCTCATTGCCAGGCTTGCATCCAGTGCATGGTTTTGGCCACAACGAGTTCATTCAATACAATATTAATGGAGAGTAGGGGGGGCTTAATTCTATACTAAACATACTATCCTGCCACCTCTGAATCTCTTTTTTATTTTTTCTGAACCTGTCTTCTCTGATTTTTTTTTTTCTTTACATCAGCTGTGTAGTCACTGACCTTACCTCTGGCATTTAATCTTCTCGGCTGTTTTGTCTCTGTTCTTCTTGAGCCAGATGTTAGGAAGCAAGTGTTCTTATAAGGCTTCCAAGTCTCATACCTGACTTTTCTCTTGTAATTACTCTGAATAACAACAAGAAAATGTATTTGGTGTTCCAAAATGTGCCCTGGAGCAGATTTTCCACTCAGATGGTGACAGACTTGTACTGGTAAGACTGTAGGCAGGATATTACTGTAGTTTCCAAGGGAATGAAGAAAGTAAGACCTAAAGAACAGTCAACAAACTCCTCCATATCCAGACAAAGTTGTGTATTCTGATTGTTAGCCTAAAAAATAACTTTCCAGTGATCACTTGTGCATGTGTGGTACTAATAAAATGTTTCTAGTGGGCTTGAGGTATGTGTAAAGAAGTGTTTCGATTTTACACTGTTAATGTCATATACTATTAGTACTATTGCTTCTGAAACTAATGTCAAGATTCCTGTTTACTTCAAGTGATGTAGGCTAGGATGTCAAGTGAGATAGCAGTAGAGAGAGAAAAAGAAGTTGTATGAAATATCAGGTGGAGTTATGACTTTCACTGTGATACTTTTGCAGAAAAAGCAGTCAGTCTTAATTACCACAATGCATAAAACTGTGGCATACCTCCCTGTTGCTACATTGGAATGGACAGTACCAAAAATGTACAATATTAACTGTTGCTTCCCATTTCACAAAAGAATGTATTGCTTCACTCAAATGGAATAAAAAATTCTTAGGAGTTAAACTAAACTATCCATTATTCATTTTTCTTCTTCAGTCATTGATTTCAGCAGTCAGTGAAGAACAAAACAGTTGAATGAAAGCTTTTGAAATCTGTTCTCTGATCCAGTTAATAGTAAGGAACATACATAGCTTTATTTAAATGAGCAGCTCTTTTCAAGTCATTTAGACTGCTCACATCAACCAACCACTTGCCTACTTGGGTGCAGAAGAGATAAAATTGGGGGTTCACTCACTTGGTAAAATCTGAAGTTGCTCAGCAGCTTTTGAAATGAACAAGAGTGTCAGGACTCGAGCAAACAAAACTGAAAAAGAAATAACCAAAGTCAATACATTGGAACTGTGTCTGCAGTCGTTGATCTTATTCCTAAATCTGAATGCCATTTAAGCAGCAGTTGTTTGTTTCTGTTAAATCTTTGTGTAGGGCAGTTATAGGAAATGCTCCAGTTTTCACGAGTAACAGAAGATTCTGACCACAAATATAAATATTGTCTTTTACCCTGGACCTTGAATTTACGCTTTTATAGTAAAATCAGTGGTTAGATAAAGGTTTTGAATAAGAAGAAAAACATTACTTGACTCTTACTGAATCCTGTTACCTTGAATTTGTTGGAAATAGAACCTAATACAACTTTCTTCCAGAAAGCTCCCTCAGTTCCCAGACATCCACCCATTTCCCTCCTTTCAGGAGACACTCCTGAAGAAAACCCTTCCACACGGCTGTTTGAAAACTGATTATGTTGTCATATGAAAAACTGGAAAACAATAGGAGGCAAATCTTCTATAATTTTCTCATTTTTAATTCCCACCCCCTCTTTTTTTCCACAGTTGCTCTTCATTGAGTCCCTTTGTATATTATGCTTGATATTTTTTTGCCTGGTTTTGTCACAAATATGTGAAAGCCATGAAAGCTAATGGGGAGCTGGAAACTTTGATGTATATTTTACAGTGTTTTAAGGGTAGAATCATTTGTAACATAGGAGTAAATCAAAACTGACCATAGTGTTTTAGCTCAGCAAGTGCACATACCAGGTAACTGCAGGATCAAGTTGGACTCATTGAAAGCAAATGAGATGCCACTGTTCCTTTTGAGTTATCTCAACAAAAGCTGATGATTCTTTCTTGTTTTTCACCTCATCTAAAGCCCCAGTTTCTGCATCAGTGTTCTGTCTATGCACCTTGAAAGGACAAGTATTTAATGGTGAGTTTGGTGCTGGGGTGCTTTTGTCATACCTGTCACATTTACCTGTGCATATATACACTGTGGCTTACTAAGGTTTCAGATGTCTGCCCATCTATTTTCCTTGCTCAATAGTGAGCCTGAATTGTACTCCTCTCTGGACTCTGGTTGCACTCATAAGTGCTACAGGGGATAGCAGGACATGAAAAAATAACTGCAAAATATCACAGTCAAGTGTAAATCCACTGTTACTAATTCTCTCCTGTGCTAGCATAGGGATATATCTGCATGCCAGCAATCCTGGTGCCAGTACTTCATGGTAAAATTTTCTGACAGAAAATTTCTGTAGGTAAGTCATTTTGTTTTGGGGTTTTTTTTGTTTGTTTTTTTGTGTTTTACAAAATATTGATATTTTTATTCTGAAACATTTTACTCGTCGGTTATGTATCATGCAGACTTTTTATTTTAAAAGTTAGATGCACTCTTCAGCTTCAAGCCAAGCTTCATAAGACCCTTGTCATCTTCAGGATCCCTGTGTTGGACTGAACCACGGATGTAGGCAACCACATATGAGGAGATGGGCTGCTGCTATTACCAGTGCTGTGTGGTCCTTAGGGTGATGTGCCCCAGCCCTTACCCTCCATGCTGAGGAGCAAGTTTGATCCCATGGAACAATCAGACATATCTGTGAGTGGATACACATGAAAAAGGTATTTTCCACAAATTTTTAGGGATTAAGTGTGGGTAAATTTTCATGGGGACAACAGAAGATGCCTCCCTAGGGTCTCTTCTTACCAAATTTCATGTTCCTTTCACTGTAAGCAGGTGGTAAAGCTCTTCAAAGGAACAGGGGGATGTATTTAACATTAACAACCAATTTTCCACTGGTGTGCTCTTGGAAACAAGTGATCCTTATTTCCTGAGATGGAGAAGAAAAAATTAATCCCAGGGCAGATTACAAGTGTGGAAAATGTGAGACTGAACACGTCTGAGTTCAGTAAATGTAAAACAAACTAAACCATCACCTTCTAGTGGAAACTGTTAAGCAACCAAGAGTGTTGCAAAATTTCCAACTCCATCTTCACGAAAGATGTAAAACTTTTTAACTAAGTAATTAATCCACCCAGGTCTTTTTGCCTAACCCCATCTACAGGCAACCTAACAGAAGTGAACTTGGAGCTCCTTGCAACTTTGTCATGCTTGGGTCACTGTTACCAGACTCAGCCATCCTGGCACCTGCATGTGGAGGAAAGGTGGATGAAAAGTTTTTCTTACAAAAGCAAACCTCATTGGCCTTGTTAAACCCAGCAGAAAAACAGGGGAGGGGGATATGACTGGTATCTGCACATGTGTCTGGGGAGGAAAACAGTGTGTTCAAACAAAGTGTCAGTTTTGGCACAGGAATAAGTTAGCATAAACTGTCTGTGAATTAGTGGATTCTGAAAATTACATGATGTTTTTAAGTGTTGCTGGGTTGGGGGTTTTTTTGAGCCTGGGGCACAGGTGTTGTGGGGACACAAACAAAACTACTGTGATTTATGGTGAGCTCAAGCCTTGTACAAGCAGTACCAGCCAGCCAGCCTTAGTCCTAGTCACAGCCATTAATATCCAGTCTCAGATGGTAGTTGCATTAATAGAATAATAATTTTATTATTTTTAAAAATAGGCTGAGCTTGTTTTGAATTTCAGTGACTGACAGAAGAGTGCAGAAAGACAGGAGTCTCCCTGGAGAAATGCAGCAAATTTCCTGACAATGTACAGTCATCAAACAAATAACTGCTTCCCATTTGCTGAAGGCAAAATCTGCCGAGCAACAAGTAGGATCTCTGTCATCCTTCTTGCAAACTTTAGTGGAAAAACTGCCTATCCCCTAAGGTATTTTTTAATGTGGAAATAACTTCAGCTTCAGCTGCCTGGAAGGGCTGAGCCTGCGCTTTGTTCTGCTTCCCTCCTTGCTGTGGCACTGCCTAAAAGCCACACTCTGTTCTGGGCCTGGGGCTTACGTTAGTTTGGTCTTCTCCTGACCCTAAATTCTGTTGACAGTCATAGTGTAGCTTCCCATCTTATTTTGCAGGATCAGAGAATCCAGCAGTAAGTGCTGAACCCCCTGCCATGCCCCTGGGGCTCTCCACTCCACGCCTGATCTTCCCAGACTTTAGTCTACCAGATGTGCTGGTCTGTAAGGCTAAGGGAAATGGGCAAATGAAAAGGAGTCTTCTGTGGTTTTCCCTGATTTCACTGTCTTGCCTATTTTCAGAGTGATTGTATGTTTTTTTTTCTTTATTCCTTTCTTTCCTCCTTCTTCTTTTTGGTTTTTTTTTTCTCTCCTGGATGCCTTGGCGTGTATCTCTGCTGGCATAGGGTGTTCTCAGAAAGCCTTTGTTTTTGTGCTGGGCTGGATTTATTTTCCCCACGTGATTATTTTTCCTGGAACATCTTCTGAGCACTGATGAAGGTGCCTGGCAGATGGTCCTTCACAGTTGGGTTCTCCAGCCACACTCCAATGCCACTGATTCACCCAGACATTTGCTTTTGGGTGAAGTTTTTCCTGTCCAGCAGGAATTAGCAACTGAGATTTCCAGAGGAGAAACTCTCACTGTGTGTTTCCAGTTGGATTGAGATGCTGTTTCCAAACTTGCTTAAGAGGCTGAAAGTGGAAAATTAGGAGGGTGGTTTTAGCCACCCCACAAAGTGTGCTGGTTTTAATCTCTCTTCTGCTTCTGTTTCATAAAAACCTTGTGTCCAAATAATGAAAGCTCTGATCCTTCATTCTCCCTGACTGCTTTATGTCATAGTGTACTCAAAATCACCAAAATACTTGGGTTTTAGCTGTAGGTATTATATGAAAAATACAAAACAAACCCCTAGATCAAACAACGCAACTACTGAGATGTTGAATCTCAGCTGGAATATCCTCCTTCCATAACATTAATCCTTAACATTAAAATGGTATTTCTAAAGGGACTCCAAGCCTTCTCTCCCAAAGAATATGACTTCAATAATTAATCTGGAAAAAGGGGTCTATGCTTCTCTTCCAGCCTATAGGATGGTCTCCTTTTAGCATAGTAACTGAACTTTCTAGTCTCAATGTTATAAGACATTGGCATGACTGTAAAAGTCCCAGCATCATGTGAGAGTGCTATATGCAATGTCCTGTGAGAAAATCACTATTATGCTTATATTATCTTTAAAATGAAACAGCTGAGAGTGGGATAAGGATAAAGACACAGAGCACATCTTCCCAGCTGTCTTATTGCTGCCTTTGATGGTGCCTGTCCTGTCTCCACCAGCATGGCTTGCCGTGCCAGAGCACCACTGCAGGTAGGCATCATCTCCCTTAGGCTCACAGATGGATGGATATGGAAAAGCATTGGTTTGGTTTTGGTGCAACAAACCCCAAAAGGTAAGTGCCTGTAAGTCCTGGCTGGTTTTCTGTAGCCCAGAGTGGCTGAGAGCATAGGGTTCCTCAGCAGGAAAGTATCTGTCTCTCCAGAGCTGGGGCATGGAAAAGGCAATACTTCCCAGAGGCAGCCTCTAGTCCATTCAGGTTAACTATTAATTTTTTAATGTATTTGCTCTGTCTGTCTGCCTGCCTGCTGCAGCTCAGGGAGAGACCAGTATTTCTCCATCACTCATGACCCTCTCTTCCCTTTGCTGATGCAGCTTGCAGGGCTCACCCAAACACAAGCAAGCGAGTCAAATCTTTCCTCCCACAGCCTGGACAAAGGGAGAGATGGGGGGAGGCTGCTCTATTTTTAGCTGCCTGAGGCACGCAGACCACACAGTGATGAGGAGCAGATAATTACATAAAAAGTCACACTAAGATTTGCTATTTCAGTCTATCTGGCCTCTTCTTTATCTCGAGTGCTGTACTAGCAGTTCCTGCTCTGAATGCCTGTAATCAAAATATAACACGTTTTCCTGGAATTCATTACATGAAGTAATAGCCTAATTAATGTGGTTCTTCTCCATACACAGAAACACAGACTCATTCTGGTTGGAACAGACCTTTAAGACTACTGACTTCAACCATCAAGCTAACCCTACTGAGCCCAATGCTAAACCATACTCCTGAGCACTAAAATCTACACATCTTTTAAACACTTCCAGGGATGCTGATCCAACCAGTGCCCTGGGCAGCCTGTTCCAGCATTCAGTAACCTTTTCAGTGACAGATTTTCTTCTAATATCCAATCTAAACTTGCCTAGGCACAACTTGAAGCCATTTCCTCTTGACTTGTTGTTTGTTACTAGAAAGAAGAGAACAGCCCCCCACCTCTCTACACCCTCCTTTCAGGTGGTTGTAGAGAGTGATAAGGTCACTCATCAGCCTCTTTTTTTGCCCTGGCTAATGTTCACAGCTGTGTGCTGCTGCACTGGGCATATTGGTATTGTCAGATCTGGTTTTGCCCCATAAGCAAAACCATAGGGTGAGCAAAAGAAGGTCATTAAGCTCTGGGGAAGAGGGGTTGCTTTTGAGCAGACTGCCAAATATTGTGGCTATTGCCTCCATCCCATTGCTGCCACCATTTTCAAAGGGAAGTATTTTATGCAGAAAATGTACCTAAAACTGCTTTTCCATCAATAACTTCAGTTTCTGTGGCCCATACATCCTGGGTGTTTCCATACTGCTATGGCACCAGATTCACCCACCTCTGCACCACCTGTGGCCAGCAGGCAGGCAAGTCTATGAGCTCAGTCTCTTCCTGTCCACAAGAAGGATATTTGGGATACTTTTAAAATTCCTCAAGATTGTTTTTATCATGCCTGGTTATGTCTGACTGAGCACAAAGTTCATCTCCACACCTACGTCATGGGATTTTTTGCTAGTAGAAACACCTTTCCCCAGTTCCACTGGCAGCTAAAGAGGGAGCAGTGAAAGCAAGGAGCCTGTTTTATAGATAAAGGCCAGGAGAAGCTCTAAGGCCCTTTAGTGGCATTATCCAGGGAAAAGCCACATATGTTCCAGCAATCTGAAGCAGCGACATCTTTTAAAAATATAACCTTATATTCTCATGCTGCTCCAAAGCACTCAGAGGAAACAAGAAGAGCATTAAAAACCAGGCAGAAGCCTGCAGCTCCCAGGAATGTCCTGTGCCACATGCCACAGGGGTCCTCTTGGATTTCAGGTGACGCAGAGGCTATATCCAGCTCCCTGGAACCGGGGTGAATGGAAACACTTCTTGCCACATGAATAAGGGAGGGCTAGGCTCCAGCCATCCAATTGCAAGCAGTTGGTTGGTAGTTTGGGGAGAAACCAGAAACGCTGCAAAGGTTTCTGTGGAATTGCACAGGAACCGCAATAGAATTTTTAAAAAGCGGAGGAAAGGTCTCGCTATTTTTATACAGCAGAGTGAAAGTGTTTGGCATCTGCAGCAATATTTAGTCCCAAGGAAAGTGAAATTGAATCTGAGTGACATAATGGCCCAGCGGAAAAGCAGTAGGGATCATTGCCTTCTAAATTTTTTAGTTTTAAGGTGAATAGGCAACAGAACTAAAGTTTAGCTAAAAGATATCGTCTAGCAGAGGCATATGGGGGAGAGACAGAGATGTTGGCATCTGAAAGCACAAAATGTATGGACCAAGAAATAAAAGACAAAATTTTAGAGGTGTGAAACTTGAAGGAGTTTCAAAGAAGAGAGCAGTGAGTGGGAATGAAGTGGGTAAAAAGCAACTGCAAAATAAAGGGAAGCAGGATGAAACCTGCCTGAAACTGGCACATCAGAGTTACCTGGGAAATAATTCACAACTGGTTTCAGCTGTTGATCCCTTCTTTCAGATACTTTCCTGCTACATCTCTGATGCCATGGCAGATGTCTCAAGCTAACATCAGGCAACAGCAGAGTGATTTTGATCCCACTTAGAAATTGGGACTGGGAGGAGCACTCCTGCAAATGAAAGCTTTGAAGAAACAGCTCTGAGTCAGGTAACACTTCTTTTTATTCTCTGAGATCCTTCAAGGAATAAATGATGGAATATTTCAGAGTGACGAAAACAAGATGTGACAAGTGAGAAATCCTTCAAATACGCCCCAAAGAAAGATTCAAAAGAACAGGCAAATCTGAAGTGGCAGAAAATGTGATTGCAGACAGCAGCCCTCAGTAGGCAGCAGTTTAAGGATGTGCCTGCCAGGGAGGGCCTTTAAATGCTCTGTCTATGTATATATATTTATGTATGCTCAAATGATGCAAGGAGGGACAATGTATTGGAGGGACTGGTTTCTCCATGGTGTTCTGTCTGGCTAAGCAACATGCTATGGGTCATTTTACTGTGGACTGGTGGTTGTCCCAGCCCCTGGCATCCCCTCTGCTATGGCCCAGTACAGACAGCAAGGGGAACCTGAGGGCACCAGAGCCTCTTGCTGCCCCCCCCAGCTTAACCTCATGCTTTCCTCTTCCCAGCCTAGGTTTATGTCCCAGAGGCCCAGCAAAAAACGGCATTGGGAGGCTAGATTGGATGTTAGGAAAAAATTATTTACCATGAAGGTGGTGGGAAAATGGAACTGGTTGCCCGGGGAGGTAGCTGAGGCTTCATCCCTGCAGATATTCAAGGTGAGGCTTGACAAGGCTCTGAGCAACCTGATCGAGTTGAGGATGTCCCTGCTTACTGCAGGGGAGCTGGACTAGATGACTTTCCAACCCAAATTATGCTATAATTCTGTGATTCTATTTCCTTGGGAGAAAATCTTCAGTAGATAGCTGTCGCTGAGCTTCTTTTCTGTCATATAAGAGGCATCTGTGGGATTTCACAGTTGCTTTTATTAGTGTAGAAGATACTGAAGAGGTCTAGTGTGTTTTTCAACCTCAGATACTCATAGGACACAACTATAGGCCTGGAAAATAGCTCTAGCAGTGTTTTCCAATTTGCCCTGTAGCCCTTGGTACTTTGGTACCTGGACATAATTTGTTTGCATCCAGATTCAAAAATGCTTGGTGTTTGCTACCAGTTAGCAAACCTCAGCTACCAGATAACCTCAGCTACCAGAGCTGCAGGTGATAGGTGAGTTGAATTTCTTCTGCAAAATCACTGCTGCTGATAACTTCTGCTGCAGCCAGCAGGAAGTACAGAACTGGCTTCTAACAACCTTGTCACTACAAAGCACTATGGAAAAGAATTACCATAAAAACTATTAAATCATATAAACAAGGAAAAATACCTTTTTTTTTTTTTTTTTTTTTCCTCCTTCCTGCTGTGGTTTTAAAAACTTGCATTTGAAAGACTAATATTAACATAGTAACTGTGAGATGTTACAGGCATGCTAAACTTTTAATCCAGACACTCCTTGGTTGCATCTAATGTGCTTTGCCAACACTGTCTTGCCACTTATGGTACCCTTAATATATTATTACTGTCAGTAACACATGGTTGCAATCTTACCAATGGAAAGCCTGCTGACAGTGTCTAGGAGGAGGCAAAAGGAAGATGAAAGACATAGGCAAAATTTTATAAGAGACAGAAAATGCCACTCTGCATATATCAAGATCAGATTCATCAGTGTGGTAAAAAAATCCCAGTTGGATCAGTATTTGTGGCCACCCATCATGTTGCTAGAATATAAAGGATGAGACAGCAGCAGGAGTTACTCTCAAAGCAGTAGGCATAGATAATTTTCCCACTGTTTTCAGAGACTTTTCTTGGAGAGTCTGCAGCTCATCATTAGTTGCGTTTGGAGATGCAAGGGTGTTCATCAAGAGTAGAACTATGTGCTAACTGAAGAGCAAGCAGTCTTGTAAAACCAGACATTCTTTAAGTGGTCCTTGTCATTCTGTTCCTAGTTTCATGTGCTCTAACCTGAAGAAGAACTGATAGTGTCCATGCAGCCTAAATATAAAGTGAGCACAAGCAAGAAAAGTTGAAATCAAATTGCTCTTTCTGTGCTGTGCTTTTTCAGGATGAATCTTTATCTATTTCTTTATAAGCTATTATTAAAGCATATAAGAGAAGCAATTTCTCCTTGGGGATTACCACAGCCCCCTTCTTTTTAATTTTTAAGTGGTGAAAATGGAAACATCGCTCTAAGAGTGTCCCAGGATCCCATCTGTTACCTAGAGCTTACAGGGAGGAACTGGAGGTCAAAATTTGAGTTTTGCTTCCTGTGAGAAAGCAGAGCTGAGATTCCTTAAACATGTTAAAGCTGTCCTTTATATGGATTGTTTGCTTCCCAGTTCTCATGACATACTGAAACATACATCTCATTCTTCCTTCTTTTCTATGCTTCCTCACTGGAGGTAACAGAGTAAGTTGCATCTATGACTTGGCATTTCTCCTTTGTTATGTTTTATTTTATTTTTCCTTTTGCTGCTTTCCAACACTTCCCAAAACATAGCCAAATTTTGAAAAGTTGCAGCATAAAAAACCAAATTGATGGAAAAGGATCCCTGGGCCAAATAGCAGAATGAAGGGGGCAAGCAGGAAGATAGAAAACAAGATAAAATCCAGACTATTGTTTTTCAGTGAAAAAAAAAAAACTGTATGATCTCTTCAGAATAGAGTTTTCTGCATTCATTTTTTTCATGAAAAAATGGAATAAAAGAAAACCAAAACAATTTAAATTCTGTGGTCATCTTTGGTTCTGGTCCTTGAAATCTCAGCCCCCTTACAGTTTGACCAAGAGCAAACTGAGAGGCAGTTTCAAAATTCTGATTGCCTCACGTAATATGAGCAGCTGAAGTAAACTGCCTGGTTACATTATTGCAATTTTTAATATACAGCATTGAACATTCAATGACTATTTGCCTAATGGAAAAGAAAATTAAGAATACATGGGCCAGATTAATAGGGAAAAAATTGGACTATTTTTTCTTTTTCTTCTACCAGCTTGGTTCCATGTACTTTGATGGAATTGTTATGATTTATGTTGCTGTGCAACATATATAGCTATAAGAGTAGGACTAAACTAAAAGAACAATGGACATTTCAAATATATAGGACAGGGGAGAAAGGAGAGCTTAAAAAGTAGTAGAGGGGAATACATCCATTAAATTGTGCCTGCAGTTCACTTCTCTCTGCAACAGGCAAGCAAAGAGAAGGTACAAAATCCTCTTTTCCCTTCTCTGCTAATCTGGAAGGGGAGATGCTGGAGGTTCTTGTTAGAGAAAAGCTCCAAGGTACCTGTCTGCCTAAGAGGAGCTGTACGTTGCAGGCAAGGAAGCTCTGGAAGGAGACATTTCTTTCATTTAAATGTCAAATGTATAAAAGCTACACTGAACCTTTCTGATTTGGGTTGCTCACCTATGAAAAAAGACAAAGCTTGGCTCATGGGTTGTTAACTGCCATTGAAATGCAAAGAAGAAAAAAATCTGGCACTTACACATGGAATTTTTTTTTCTCTTTTTTTTCAGTTCACTTGATCTGGAAATTGGTGAGATGCAATAAATAGAAAGCCATGAGGTTATTATTCACAGAGTCACTTTTCTTAGTAGAACCATGCTTTAAATCAGCAGGACTGTCAACCCCTTGACACAGCCAGGCTGTAAATACTCGGTCATCACTTCCCTTGGGGTGCAGGGAAGTGATGAGAGAGGAATGACCAAAAGCTTTCCAAGAAATACGTTGCCCTGAGGATTCATTTGTTAAATAGAGGCCATGCCAACATGTAGCTCTGAGAGCCTTATACCTCTATTGAAATGTCTCTGCTGATTCATTCTCGGCATTTGAGTCCCTGAATCCAGAATTCTGGATTGAGGATGGTCCCTGAATCTGTGAAATCTGTATCTTTTTTTCTTTACCTTCAAGATCTACAGACCTAAGATGAATTTTACAGGATTCTGTGTGCAACACTGTCTTGTTCTTCTCTTTTGCTTTTTTTTGTTTTGGTTGGTTGGTTTGTTTTTCTTTTATGTTAGTAAACTTTATCCACTGTAACTCTGTAGGACTTAGTCTGGGTAGTGGCCTTTTGGGATGAGACTGGTCCTGTTTGTTTGGAATTTTGTCTGAGGATTAAGAGATTTGAGAAAACTCATTCACTCTTTCATGATCCTCTCAATTGTTTTGGATGGTTTTCCACCTTCACAAAGCAGGGAATTGGAAACAAAGATGTGTGACCCTTACACTGGGTTTCTCACAACCAGAAAAACCTCCCACTTGTCCTTTGGTAAGAACCAGAAGTACTATTTTATGATGGGCTTGCAGCTGACAATTGTTCCTAGATGTGGCTTTGAACTTCAAATTGATGATGAGTATTTCACAGCAGCTGAAAAATCTGACTTTTTTTCTACTATGCTGTTGTACAGCTGTTAAATAAGCCCTGTTAGGAAACACAGCTGTATACCTGCTACAAAAAGTGGTTGCTGTTAAATTCATTGCAGCTGCTTCTTCAAATGAGTAAAGAGAGATGTTTCTATTCTTTAGCTTATTATACAGCCACGAGTTCATTTCTTCTACTGAAGATCAGTAGAAACCACTTCTTGAATCTCCAGGTTTGTTTTTTTTAATTATCAGATGCTCTTACAGGTTTACAGCAAACGTGGTCAACTTGAAAGTTGCATGAAATGCTGTGTTTAAGGCTGTGATTTGCTTTTTATGGAAGTAAACTTGTTTGCATGAACATCCCCTAGGAGAAGCTGTTGACAATTTGCTGGGAAAGGGGCAAAGCTTGTAATTAGCAGGTTTTTGTGTTTTGTCCATAGTTGTTGGTCTTTTCAGACCTGGTTTGGCCTCTGCCTGCTGACACGATGGAAGAGAAATGGCTTTGGTAGCATTTCTTCATTGATGTAGTTTTGGTAATGCAAGCCCTTGGGCATAAATTGCAGCTTCACCCACCAGCACCCAGAGCCACCCGCAGCAGGAGGGGACTCTTGGGTGCCCTTTAAAGAGGTTTTCTCTTCTGTGATTTGGGAAAACACTAGGTGTCATCAGTGAGGTTTCATTTTCCAGCAGCAACATCTGGTTTTGAAAACCCAGAGCGAGGTTGTTGGTGGAGTGTTTGTCCAATGTCCTGATGCATTTTAGGAAAGCCAGTAAAAGACTCTGAAATCCCTGTCCCAGACAAGTCTAGCCAAGAGTTCAGGTTCTCCAGCAAAAGCCATGTCAGGATTAAATTTGATTTGTAAGTGATTTTGAAGGCTATTTCTTAAAGCCTACGTCTATAAAGAATGAAAATATTATTAAAATAACAAATGAAATAGCATTTTTCCTCTATTTGCTTTTCAGCTATCAGTTAGATCTTACTGAGGATTTTTTCCTCTTTTCTGCCCTTTCTCCTCTCTGCAGGAACCTCTGTTGCAATACTGTGTCCCTAAAATCAAATGGCAATTCCCTGGTGGTTCAGATAGGCTGTTTTCTCTCCTAGAGATGTGAAGAGCAGCTCTGCTCCAAGGGGAACCTTGTGCCCCCAGAGGACTGGGAACTCACTGAAAAAATTACCAGGAAAAAAAAAATTACAAGGAGAACCAAAACAAATGCAAGAAGCCAAAGCCGCCCCAAAAACTTTCTAAGAGGTTAAAATTCCTCAAGCAGGGAAAAAAGTCTTTTTGCCTCTGCTCTGACTTCACTGTCCCCTGCTTAGTCCTCCCATGCCAAGAGATAAAAAGGGGGGGTTTATTGGTCATGAGGAGGAGGTGAATTTTTCCCATTCCATTCACTGGCCATCTCCAGTGCTAAGATTACAAGGATGGAGGTGGCATTCAGAATGATGCAAACTCCAAAAAGAGAAAATTAATTTTATCTATTTTCCGCTTATTTTCATAGACATGCAGGTGAATTATTGATACTAAATAGAAGAATCTTTCCAATACACTCTAGGTAGCTAAGATTTTTATTCTCTTTTTTGGAGAAACCCTCTCTGAGTTGCTAAAAATAAGAAAATCTCATCTGTTTGTTTTGGGGGATTAAACTCCCCACAGTCACTCCAAATCCTCAATTAAGTTCTTGCAGGTGTCAGCTGTAGTGGCACTAGAGACTTCCAAATCCTGGCACCCATACAGTCTAGACATCCTTTAGGTTCAGAAACCTCTACATCATCACATTTTGCAAGACATTGTGCACACTGGGCTAGAAGAAAACCCTTTTGTTTTCCCTACCAGCTTTGCAATATCTCAGACTCCCTTTGTAAAAGGAGGGAGCATCTACAAAACTAAGATCTTGATTTAAGATGAAATCTATCATCTATACAACTAAAGCAGAGTCTCTTCACAGAGTCTGAAAATAAATTGTAGAGCCTAGACTAGTTCCCCTAAGATGAGTGGTGCAAAACCTGGATTAGACAGTAAGAATAGACTGAATTTATGCAAAAAGCAGGAAGCCATTCAAGAAAACACAGAGCATGAGGAATTAGCTGTAAGCAGAGGAGATGGCAGCATCTGTGGGAGAGAACGCTGCCATAAATAGAAATCATCAAAATAAAGCCTAGAGGGCTGCAAATATTAAAATAGCTTTGTTATGCTATAAGCAGAGAAGCAGGTTTTGGGTTGACCCTGTCAGGAAAGGGACCACCACACAGAACAGTGCCAGCTGATGTGACTGTGGGTCACACTCTGCAGTTAGTATCCAGTACCTACCAGACCCACCCCCCATCTGATGAAGAATCATATTTTTCTCCATATGCTGCTCCCCTTCCCCAGCCTGAATGGAGCTCAGTGGGGCTGATAATTCTCAGCCACTGGGGCTGCTGAGTGCTGGCTCTGCTTCCCAAAGCCAGAGGGAAGGTGGGCAATGTGGTCCTCAGGATGGCTGCAACTAAACACTGTGTTAGTTTTGGGAGAAGGTCAGTGCTTCTGGAGACACAGGAATAGAAAGAAATCATATTTCACTGTTTATGTTTTGTCCTTGGCTGTCAAGCTGGCCATTTTTTCAGTTCTTTGCCCATATCTTTTTCTCTGATTCTGTTCTCAAGACAGTCCATAACAAATGAAGTACCTTAAAAATCACTATTAAAGCAGGAGATGCACAAAACCTCTCATGGACCCACAGTATGCATTAGGTCAGATGCTTTTTTCTCCTTTAAACTGAGCTGGAAAAAATTTTGTAATTCTATTGCTCTGAACTTTCTATCTACAGAACATACAGGGTTGCCCCTCACTTGAGTGTCCCAGCTGAAGATCTACAGATAGTGAAATTATTCCAGCCAGTTCACTACAAACCTGAGATGTCTTCTCTGCCTCTGCCAAGTTCAGTGCACAGGTAAGAAGCTTTGCTTCTCTGATTCTGATCAGCTTCTCCATCTTCACTCTGCTTCCCTTTTCCTCCTGCATTGTTTCCACCCCTGTGAAAATGCTTATTTTAGCGTTCAAAAAGAAAAAAAGAAAAGAAAAAAGAAAGCTAAAACAACTCTGTGGCATGATCTTCCTCATTTCTTGCCCTGTTTCTAGTAAGAAATCCCTACTTTTAAAGTAGGAAATATTTGTGTTCAGCCCTTTGCCATTATTTCTCTGATCCTGCTGAGGTATGCTGGGGTTGGTCCTTTAGGTGTAGCTTTACTCATATGCAGAAAGAAGCACTTAGCCACTCTTAGAAGTGCTCAAGATCCATTTTTGAGGAATGCTTTGGGAAAAGAGAGAATTAAGATCAATCTGGTTTTCACCTCATCCATCCCTGGGGGGGGTGGTGACACCTTGGGAAGAGACCATTTTCCCTTGAAAGAAGGGCTCATAACCAAATGTTAGCTGAGCAGCTCCACCCAGTCCCCATTCAAACCTTAAAGTAAATATTCTTTTCCTTACTTTTTACTGTAAGCCACAGGGAATTTGTGGACATTAATATACGTGGCCTAAGCATGCCCTTGAGTGGGATTGAAAGGTGAGAGCAAGAAAAAAGATAAAGAGTAAACGCCGAGATCCTGGAGATATTCTTTTTTTTTTAAAGCACTGAGGATCTACAGCTATCTTTCTGTTAAATCCCTTTCATCACTTGGATAGACTATTCTCAGAATAAAGGTACACAAAATCTTTTGCCTCCATTACATAAAGGTCACTAAAAACTTTTGTTCTGTTCCTTGCTGGCCAGTGGCATTTCTCAGTAGAGCAATTTCATTATTGCCCTGTGGTGGCTGTCTCTGTGTCTCTGCCAGTCTGCAGTGGGGGTAAAATGCTGTCCTTCTGCTGTGGGATCATTTTGCATTTGCTCTGGAGATGTGCACAAATGAATGTGCAAGCAGCAAATGGGGACTCACAACCCCTGCCTATGCACAAGCTTAGATCAAGCAGCAGAACTACCCCCTATTTGTATATAAATAGAATTGTATATAAAATCCCAACACTGTTAGCTTACACAAATTGTGTATGCCAATCATTCTAAAAATTCTTTCCAAGCAAGCAAATCCTCCATAAATCTAAGAGATAATGAAATGCAATGTCTTACAGTCACTTTACACCTTCGGTGACCCCATCAAAGCATGCCAGTGCCTTGCCAAAATCCATGACTCTGTTTGCAAACTTTAGCTGTTCCAGAAAGTTTGTGCACCTGATGTAGTGTTACTTTTATTAAAACTCCTACTTGTTTTAGTTCCTCCTTTTAATTTAGATAGGGTCAAGCCAGGTTTCTAGCCACTGTAATAAAGCTGAATGTGAGGACTGAGCACTACTACAGGAATTAGACACCCTGTATTTTGTCCTTAGCTAGAGAAATTGATACTTCCCAAAGATATGGTAAAGAGGGAAAAGACTTAAACTAAAAATTTATTCATGGTGTTTTAAAAGTTTCAAGGATTAAAGAGTATGTTAGATATCACAATTTTTGAAGCCAAAGTGAAAACATGAAATTATTCAGGGCCATTCCCCTCTGAAAATCGCTGCCCTCCAAAAACAATTAATGCATATAAAGGGAAAGTATGTATTATTTCTGATAACAGATACAATAATATCACTAAACTGATGAAGTTTCAGAAATGACATTTAAGAATGTTGTCTGGGGGGGAGAAGGTTGCTCTGGTGATGAGAGCTGTCCCTGGCAATGCAGGGGACAGCCCCAAGCCTTGGATGGGCACCTAAGCAGGGATTTAGGATTTCCTGACACAGCCAGTTTCCTAGGAAATCACTCATCAGGTCAGCCAGAACATTCACTGTTTGCAGAGGACTGCCCAGATCATTGAAGAGAAATGAGCCAGGCAGGGTGAGGGAAGTTATGCAAAGGTCTGGCTAGACAGACCCAAAAAAAAAAAAAAAAGGGAAAGAACCCTAAGCTCACACTCGCTGTCTGGTGATCCCGAACAACGGAAGAAACACTTCTAGTTGCCAAAAAATGAGTTTCTCTCCTTACAAGGAGTTGTGTACATTCATCCCTGTCTTTGTGGTCCTCATAAGCTCCAGGGACAGGAATGAAAGGCTGGGTGAAATTCGTCACTGGAATGAAACTGGGGAGTTTCCTGCCATGCTCATCCTTTGCCTCTTCCTTTCTCACTGAGCAGATAAGGAGGTGGCTGACTCCAGAAGGGTTTGTTTGCTTTATCAGGCATTTCAAGCAGAGTGCCCGAGGCTCTGAGGTTAACACTGTGGGACGGGGCATATTGTTCTCAGCTTTGTGCAAGAAGGAAAAAAGTAATTTCTCATGCTGTTTTCCCTCTCATAAATAAAGCTGGCTGGAAGCAGTTGTTTTGCAGAAGTTTTGGTGAGGCATGGAAAATGGGCTCTGTCCTCTCTTTTTGCAATTGGCTCATCTCATCTTTTCTTAGTTCTAAGAGCAGCTATTTTGAAATCAGTCTGATTAGCCTGCTCTTAGCACTTATTTTGGCTTATCACATTTTGAAGTGTTTTATGATATGTGTATACTGCATACACGATCTGTTGCTTTCTTAAAACTATCATCAATTATTTTTTTTCCTTCTGCCCTTCCCATCAGCTAAACAGAGACAACTGAATCTGGATGTGAAGTTTATGGGTGGAGAGGGAAGGAAAAGAGGAGGTGGAGGGGAAGGAGCAGCAAATTGTTTTGCAAAAAGCCTCTGGGCTGGAGCCATGCTTTTGTTTGAAAACTTAGATATATACCCAGTGACTGCTAATGTTAAAAATAACATAATGGTAATAATCTATGAGAAGGCCTAAGTTATAGGTCATGTAAGCTTTATTAAGTGGTAAGCTTCTATGGCTTTTAAGTGCCTTTTGCTACGTTTGATTCATGTTGTTTCAGTCCATATAGTATGTGGGATAAGCGAAATCAGCCCATAGAGGCTAATCTGGTAATTCTTATATGTGCCTCTGTCTCCCCAGAAAATTATCATTAATCCACTTGCTAGTCCACTGAGAAGCAGGAATTTAGGTTAGGTGAGCTAGACCCAAGTCTGGTAGCAGGTTGGGGTGGGAAGAGGAGAGTAATGTGCCCTGGGGAAGGCCAGGTTCCATGGTCTGGGTCATGGCCCACAGAGATTTTTGAGGAGATTTTTCCCTGCTAGGCTAGGAGTGGTGAAAACCCTGCCTGCAAAAGAGAGGTGAAACTGTTTTTATAGGTGCTTGTACTTCCCTGGGTTATTCAGATACTGCAGTGATTAACGAAGTAATGCTTCCAAGTTACTCAGCTACTACAGGGTTGCAAGCTATATGAGGTCAAACAGAATTATTTAGTTCATTTTCAGGGACCAGTTTACTGGCCCTTTTCCAGGAGTGCTGTAAACTTGTAAATCTGATGGATCAGTTTCCCAAGGGTCTTTATTACCAAGACTTCTGACTTCTTAGCAACTGGAACAGCCTTGTAAACTATTCAGACCATGAAAGATGCTTAAAATAAGCTCACAATTAGTGTTCCCTGGGGTTTTGTGTGGGAGTTCTTTTCCCAAAGACTCTTTTCTGTCATATTTAGCACAGAAGAATTTGATGTCACTCCCTCGGGGCTTATCTCTGTCAACAGGAAAAGGGCACTTCTGAATGAAATTAAGTGCTACTGCTCCCTTCCTCAAAAGCAAAAAAACACTGCAGTGAGTGTAAGTTATGTCTCAGGTTGATTTGACAAATCCCAATCTTTGAGGTGACTTGAATCTGGTTCCAGTGAGGCTTAGTGAAAATATGTTTGCAACTGAGTTTCAAACATGGTTCTGCCCATGAATTAGACTCTACAAAACACTGTTAATTCGACTGTTATAATATAAAATCTGAACTTGTGCATGCCTCACATCTCCATCAGCTGTTCTGCTTTGTGAATGCCCTCCCTCTGTGTCATTCAGGCAACTGGCTCCAGAGTGAAGCAGTCTTCTATTTGTTGATCTGCAGAGCACAGATCAGTTACATCACCATTACACAGGGGTTACAGAATTACTTTCATTTAAAAAAAAAGGAATAGGATTACCTTTAGAGTAATTCTGGTTTTAAAAGGTGAAACAATATTTAGATGTATACATAATAATAGTATATCTGTTATGTATACAACTGACAAACTGACAACTCTCCTCTCTCTCTCTTTTTTTTTTTTTTTTTTAACCAGTGTGAAAAGGGAAATAACATTGCCCATGCATGTTTCTTGGTGATAAAAGCTGTCCCCTTCCTCTTCAGTTTCAGGAAAATAAAAATAAAATGGGAGTAGAAGAACCACTTTGTTCCCCAGCCTTGCCCTCGGGTGTATAAATAGCAGGCGTCCCTGTGCCCGGGTGGCTGCTGGAGTGCCTCTCATTCCAGAAATCTTTGGCCACCCTTTTATCAAAACAGAAAGGCTCACTTCAATCCTGCTCTCTGCTGATTTATTTCATGTTGGGAACAGGTAACACGACAGCTTCCATTGTCCTTGAATTATCCACCTACTTCCAGAGGTCAAACAAACAGGCTGAAGATCCAGAAACTCACTTGAGCTAATTGCTGCCAAAATTCCTTCTCCACTAAATGAGCAGGGGCTGGAGCAGTCCTGGGTGACAAATGTTCTCCAGAGAGTTGCACAGAAACCATCCCGGGAGGGCTAACAAGGGGTATCAAGCTACAGTGCTGGGGAAGAGGTGAAATGTGAGACAAAACCCAGTGCCAATTTTAAATTGAGAAGCTGGAGCTGCAGAAAGATTCTACTTGATTTTAAGAGGCTTTTAAGAATCAGTCATGCTGATGGTGGAGAGACAGAGTGAGGACAAGGCTGTCTGATTCAATCCTGGGGCTTAGTAGGCTCAGTTTTACACTGGGTGCTGGGATGGAGCTTTGTGTGCTGAAAGTTTTCTATCAGCATCAAAATTTTCTACTGGCTTTCTGCTTTTGTATGTTTTAGAAATAGGATGAGTTTAGAGGCAATGGGTAGTGCCTAAAATTTTTTGTTCTTCCCCCTCCCATTTTGACTATTTTTTTTTCCACTAGCTCTCTAGCTATTGGTTTAAATAGTCTCTAATACATGGTTCTATCATGTAGCACAGACACTGCAGCTACTGCTCTGCGACCTGGGTCTCAGATTAGTTGTGTACACCCCGCCACAGGTGATTGATGCCACCCTCCTGCCAATATCATACCTTCGTTAGCTTAGAGAATGAGAGGATTTTATCTCTTTGCTTTGGAGGGTTGTCCTCATGTGAAGAGGCCTGTGCCTGACTTATACATTGCAGGCACTTCACACTCTTCCAAAGTCCTGTCAGCTCCTGTTTATCCCTGAACTGATTAATCTGACTACATATCCCACCTGGAGATGCACAGGTGCTGCAGACAGCGCAAGGCAACTCATAAAGCAAATTTCATTAGGTCCTGCATCACTTGCAGTTGTTTATGTGTTGTCTGTCCTCTACAGGAACTGGCTTATATGTTTTTCCATGGGTGAGTATAGTCATTAAGCTCTTAAAGAATAACTCAGATATCTCAAGCTTTGTTTTACCATGTTAAGCCATCACCTTGCTGACAGGAGTTGTGTGCGAGAGAGATTTGCCTCTCAACAGCAGCTCTTTCTTTCTCTTCTTCTTTCCTTTACCTGTGTAAAAGAATTTTTTAACCTTGCTGTCACAAACATAAATGAAGCCTAGAATACCATTTCCCCCATCTTTCTTTTGCTCCCCACCCCATTTTGGAAAAAAATACTGTTGACACTGCTCAGTTCTCTGCTTCTGCTGCCTTGACAATGTTGGTGTGATAATGTTTTTTTTTTTAATCAAAGACCATCATGAAACTTCTCTGCATTTTAATACTCTGTTCCTTTCTTCACTCAGACCTCTAAGTGACCTTTGACTTCTCACTCCAGCCTGAACATTACTGGAGACAGTGCTTGCAAGGGCAGCTCATGTTGGTCTGATCTCACAGCTTTCTTCCTCACCGTGATTATAAACAAAAGGAATGTGTCAGTTCCCATTTGTCTGGTCTTTAGGACAGCAGCTGATGCTCTGCTCCGATCCTTATGCTGCTGAAAGCCATCATTTTTTAGAAGGTAAGCAGGAAGACTGCAGCAGGTAATAGTGCAAGAGAAAGCACCAGGAGGAAAGGGAGTTAGTGGAGTTTATATGCATATGTGTATAGAGTCTTATAAATATATGGTTATATAAATTAAAATGTCATGCAATCATACCTGCTTAATGTTGTCATCAGTGAACTAGGCACAAAGACTACAAGTTTGCTGATGACATTTGTGGATGACAGAAAGTTAGGAAGCACTATCAGAAGGGAGAAATGTCTGAAAAATGTTATGGGAAGAACAAAACCACAATGAAGTTAAAGTCAGAAGCATGTATAACAAAAGCACACATATGGAGAATACTTATCAGTAAGATGAAAATGCAAGAAAAGTAGGAAAAAAGACATCAACTGGGTAACTCTCTGGTACCTCTGGAGCACCGGTATGATGTTCTTTGAAGAAAAAGAAAATGTCATTCTGGGACATGTCAAATTATATGTTTCCAGTGGACATCAATAAGCTGTCTTCAGGATGCTATATATGATGTTAACGTCACATGTTGAAGGAAAATACAAATCTGTAGAGGTGTAAAGAAGGGTCGCCAGGAGTGCCACAATCTTTCTTTACAAACAGAGGCAAGGCAAGCTTGACTTGCTCCATCCAGGCAAATGAAGGTTGGTAGAGGATATGGTTTCCATCTAAAAATACACAGGAGAGAAACAGCAGGGAGGAAGAAGAACTATTTAGACTTCTCTGTGGCTAAACTTAGTCTGGAAAAAAGATGCAGGTTGCTGACCATTAAAACAAGCAGAGGCAAGGACAGCCTTCCGATGGGAACAGCTGTGACCAGAAAAGCACAAACTCTTTAAATATGTAAATTAAATTGGGAAGAAACGCTGTAGCACCTCAGGAGGGAAAGGCTCAGGCTCGGTGACACTTCATGTTTGTGTGACTCCTGAATTCACCCAGGGAGTGTGTAGAGAGGTGACAGTTTCTGACTGCCAGCTAGAGATGCAAGATCCTTAGGTGCCAGTGGTCTCTTCCCTCCCTTCTGTTCTTCCTGATTTCAGTGTGGTGTCAATGAAAAAAAAACCAAACCAAAACAAAACCAAAAAAACCAAACCAAAACAAAAAAACCACCCCAAAACACAGTTTTTATTCTTTTGACACAGTTTTTATTCTTTGCTGGTGACACCCAGCCAGCTTTGCTAAGCCATTAAGGAACTTGTATTTTCACAAACAGCAAGAGGAATATACATCAGTTATAATATAATTCATACATATATATGCTGCTGGTGTACGTAAATTTGTTACAAATTCTTAAAGTGTATAAATACACTTTCTTTTTTCTCCCCATTCCCCTCTGTCAGTTAAGTTTAGATGTATTTTATTTACTGTGGGAATAACTATTAGCTGCTTTACTATTTTTTGTAGGCAGCAGCTAAAATAGATCTCCTTAAAGTGTTCTCAGAGTCTACTTCTCTCATGGCTGGCTTAATTTTTTTTTCCCAATGAAATATAAATTTAGAGGTGGTTACAAAGGCCCAAAGAGGTTTCTCTGCATGCAGAGTTTGTTGTATGGTTTACCTAAGTAGTTACAAAATCCAGGTCAGTTAAGTCAATGCAACAGGGAAGCTACGTTTTCTTTTATATTCTACATTTGTAAATGTGTTGCTAGGTCTGTTGATGCACTGAAATCAGACTAGTTTGGACTGCAGTGATTTTTGTTATGTGAACTGACTGTAGTGATTTGCCTTGGTGAGGATGATGTGGAGTCACAGTGGCTGCACCCCACATGGCATCTCCTGAGTACCTGTGCCAGAGCTGCAGAGCAGACCTGTCTGGTGAGAAGGTTGTGCCAGGCTTGTGTGAATTACTGGTGGTGGTAGGAATAACTCTGCTTTCTCCCTTCCTCTTATGTCTGTTCTGTGCTGGGCTGCTCCTGACCTGATGGGAAAAGTGTTTTTCATGCCACAGCTTGCTCCTTCTCCCTCCCTCACTAAAGCAATGTATTACATAAAAGATTATTACACTTGGTGAGACCAGCTCCAGTGCTGGGAAGTCCTCACTGGAGAAGGGCAACATGGAGGAAAGGGCCATCAAAAAGTTCTTCTGGGGGCTTTTTGAAGCTGGGAAAAGGACAAACCTGTTCTGGGGCACCAGCAGCCTGTGGGCAGGCACTACTGCCAGCAGGTATAAATAAGGTGTGGAGATGCAAATGGTCACTCACTGAGGAGACCAGCTCCAAACATGTGGAAGAAAAGAAGTTATCAGGAGTGGTCACCAAGGGGAAATCATGCTTGGTAAAAGAAAGGTAACACACCTTGGATTCACCAAAGGTGAATCTGTTTGACCAATCTGATAGCCTTCTATGATATCCAACCTGGCATTCTGTGATGACATATCTTGCTGGTTAGAGGAGGGGAGAGCAGTGGATGTAATCTACCTTGACTTCAGCTAGACTGTTGATACTGTCTTCTGTAACATCCTCATTAAGAAACGCAGGAAGTGTGGATGATATGAGTGTACAGCAAGGTGGATTGAGAGCTGGTTGAATGACAGAGCTCAGAGGGTCGTGGTCAATGGTGCAGAGCTGAGTTGGAAGCCTGGAGCCAGTGGTGTTCCCCAGGGCTCAATACTGTGTCTGGTTTTGTTCCACATATTCATCCGTGACCTAGGTGAGGTAACAGTATATCCACAACAAGTTCTCTGATGATCCGAAGCTGGGAGGAACAGCAGACACACCATAGGGCTGTGCTGCCATCCAGAGTGATCTGGATGGGCTGGAGAGATGGGAAAAGTGGAACCTAATGAGGTTTAACAATGGCAAATGCAAAGTCCTGCAGCTGGGACCATGCGTTAGGGTTAGGGGCAGACCAGCTGGAAAGCAGCCCTGAGGAGAAGGATCCTGAAGTCTTGCTAGACAGTAAGTTAACATTGAGCCCTCTCCTGTGTTCCTGTGACCACAAAGGGCAGTGGCATTCTGGGATGAATTAGGAAGAGTGTAACCAGTAGGTTGAGGGAGGGATCTACTGGAGAGAGTCCAGTGGAGGGCAACCACGATGGCTGGGGGACTGGGATATCTCTCAGGAGCAAAGGTTTAGTGCTAGGACTGTTTAGCCTGGAGAGAAGACAGAGGAGACACTATTAGTGTCTATAAATATCTAAAGAGCAAGTGTAAGGGGGATGGAGCCAGACTCTTCTCTGTAGTGCCCAGCAACAGGGGCAACAGGCTCAAAATGAAACATGGGAAGTCCAATTTAAACATGAGGAGAAACAACTTCTGTGTGAGGGTAACAAAACACTGGAACAGGCTTCTCAGAAAAGTTGTGAAGTCTTTCAAGATGTTCAAAACCTGCATGGATGCAATAATGTGTAATGTGCTTTAAGCAATCCTGCTTTATGAGAGGGGTTGGACTAGATGATCTTTAGGGGTCCCTTCCAGCTTGATGATTTTGTGATTATAGGGAAAGATGCACCTCTTCTCCCATATCATTAATTAATATTAGTAAATGTACGAATTACTCTGACAGTATGGCTGTTTACCTCCCGAATCCTACTTACTTGGTGTTTGTGGTGTATGTAAACGTAGCTCAAAGGCATCACTCAGCAAGCCCTTCCCATACAGCTGATGGACTGTAATTAAACCACACCAAGCCACAGTTTTCTGCATTAACTGTTCCCTGCCATGAGAGAAGATGTAATTTAAGCAGGTGGCTTGCTTTGAGAGGCAAAAGCATGGACAATTGAAGGTGTTACTCCTATAATATTCTGTTCTCTTTCAAGAAAGGTAAATACGAAATTTGAATATTTCTTTTTCTTCCCTGCGTCACTGTGGTTGAAGAAGCAGAAAGGGCTGTGTAAGCCCCCAGGGCAGGGTAATCCAGTAGTTAGAAGCTGCATAGCAATTTGGAAGAACTGGTTTCAATTCTTTATCTAACAGCTGATTTCTCACATGTGTAAATGTTTATTGACTCTGGTTACCATCTGTAAAATAAGGCTAATGCTTCACAGCAGGACAGAGAATAAAGCTGTAAAGGCTGTGATGTACTGAGAAGATTCATGTTGGTTTCAGTCCTTGAAAGATGCCATGTTTAAAGTGGCTCCTCAAAAGGCATCTCAAGTTTCCCAGAATTGAAAGGTTTACTTGCTGTTTCATTGCTTTGGACTCAGGGGCAGGACATGTTTAATCTGTAGTACAGGCTGTGGCCCCCATATATTCAGTGCTGGGTTTACCTGAGAAGGAAGGAATACACCAGATTTGCCTAGATTACAGCTCCTTGATTAATAACCAGACTCTGAATGCATCTGCTCAATCACTCAAAGGAATCCAGTAGTAACATACACTTATTTCCTTTGTTTACACTATTTACCAAAATTCTGGGGAAGGTTATAAATAAGTAGTATTATATTAGTAAATAATACATTTTTCAAGAAAAAGAAAAGCACCAATAAAAGTTAAAGAAGGCTTCATAAGCTGGAATAAAGAAGAAAGTATACAAAATAGAACATAAATCCATTTATAACATTAAGAGCTTTAGTGGTGTGCTGTCTAAAGGGGAGAGGCCAATGCTGCTAATGTTCAATCTGATGAAAGCCACAGGCTTAAAAACTGACCTGACCATTGATATGATGAATGAATGGAAGACAGAGAGGACAACAGGTATGGAAGGAGGAATGTGAGAAAAAATGCCTGGTGGAAAAACAGGTTGATGAAGATGGTTGCCACAGCTGGAAGAAGAATCAGGGTTCTAAGAGGAAAAAAAAAAGGTAACAAGTAAGAGTAAACTTGTCCATGGGTTGTTTTTTGGGTTTTTTTTTTGGTTTGCAATGCTGACTTGAAGAGACTTGGGGTGGTGTAGATGGTCAGATCCTGACCCCATCCTGGCTGGATGCTCTCTGCCCCAACACTGCCAATAGCTCTGCACAACAAAGTCCTTGGGCTAACAGGAGTTATTGTGGTGGACAGGATGTATGAAAGAGGATGTAATTCAGCACTGGGTATCTTTCCAAACCAGGGACAGGAAAAACAAAACAAACCACGCACAAAAAAACAAACAAACAAAATACACGCAAAAAAACCCAAACCAAAACAAAATGACAAAAAAACAAAACAAAAACCAAGCAGCCAAACAAAAAATCAAGAAACAACTAAACCAAAAAAACATGAAAGCAACCCAGAACCACAAAACACTAGACAAAGAGAAAAGTAAAAGCACTTCTGTGATACCAGTTTGAGGCAACTTGGGCTTCACCATGACTGGAGCATAGCAGCTTCCTCTCTGGAGCTGTCAAAAGCTGCCTGCAGCCCCTGCTTCTCAGAAACACTCAGAACACACCTAATTTATTTCACTGTTTGGCCAGAGGGCTATCTTGGAAGTGGAAATAAGCTGTGAGGGTACAGATTATATTCATATTACCCTCTTGTAAGAGAGGTTTACTTTTACACTGCACTCTCAGCTATACGTGGGCTGTAAATATTTGCATTAGCTTTACCTCTGGAAGAAAAGCAAAAGTGAAAGTAAAATGCAGCAAAAGGACGATTCGTAGTTCAGTGCCTTAGCACAGAGAAAGCTAATCTTAGATTAACTGCTGTTTAATTGAGAATCATTTTACTATGCATTGTTAACCGCTTCAGAATTTATGGGCTGCTTTTTCCATTTAGGAGTGCCTTTTTCAGGACCACACATGATAATCTCTGTCAGACTTTTGCAATACCCCTTATCTGGCACCTAAGGCATTTCATTAGCATTTAATCAAGACTTAAGTGCCCGAGTAATTTTGAGATTGTATGTGCAAGGCTCACAGACTACTGTGTTTAATTTATTTCCAGACTCTTTCCTTCTTTGTTCAGAGGGGAAAATGCAAGCTCTGTCTAAAATATGGTGGTGATACGAAGAACAGGCAGGCCACAGTTCTGGCTGCTGTTGAGGTTTCTTGTTCAACTTGCTATCTCTTACTTCACTATTCAGCTCTAATGAAAAGCTTTTTCTCAAAGAGCAGATTATTTGAGAAGTGACCATGAATGGAGAGATCTTGAACTAATGAGCAACCTCATATTTTCTGTTCCCCGCCTCTGAAGGCAAACAGATTCTTTTGTCAAAAAAACCTTCATCACTCTGCAGAAAAATGATGATGGACTCGAAGACAAGCCTGCCAGCTTTGAGCTGGGAGTGGCACTGGCCTGGGTGCAATGGGTAGGTACAGGGCAGAGTACATGCTGTCCTACCAAAGGTGAAATTTACTGCAGTGCCTGCCAGAAAATTCTCTCCAAGGTCTCCTTTAGTCCCGACAAATCTGCATAACATGGTCTTGAGATGCTGCATGTCCAGATAGCTTGGGCAAGATACTCTTCCATCAAGAAAAGATGAAAGCTTATGAAGAGCTGAAGTGGAAAAGGATGTTTCTCACTAACCTGGCTAATTCCAGGCTAATTGCAGGCTGGGCACTCTGATGAGATGAGGCCAGATTTCTACCCAAGCGGATTGCTCCTCGAGCAGTCAGGACAGGGACATGCTGACTTTGGAGATGTCATGTGAATCATGTTGGGAAGTGGAGTCCTGGAGCTTTTTCACCTCTAATAAATGAAACAGTATGGGAGTGACCTCAGGGCCTTGTGACACAATGAAAAATCCCTCTGTTGGGGAATTTTTACCTCCATGAATTAAAATCACATGAGAGTCTGTATAATCTGTACAATGGAGGTTTTCAGTTTTGCCAGGGACAGTGCAGCCCTCCTCCTAAAGAGGGACTGCTGGGGACTAGGCAGGGCCATTCATGATAAGGACTGTGTGTTATGTAGGCTTGTGGGAATTTAAATCCTTTTATTTGTGGTCTAATGCATGAACTTGAGCCAGCAGTGTGCCCAGGTGGCCAAGAAGGCCAATGGCATCCTGGCCTGGATCAGGAACAGCGTGGCCAGCAGGTCCAGGGAAGGGATTCTGCCCCTGTACTCAGTGCTGGTGAGGCCACAGCTCGAGTCCTGTGTCCAGTTCTGGGCCCCTCAGTTCAGGAAGGAGATTGAGGTCCTGGAGCAGGTCCAAAGGAGGGCAACCAGGCTGGTGAAGGGATCCAGCACAAGTCCTGTGAGGAGAGGCTGAGGGAGCTGGGGGTGTTCAGCCTGGAGAAGAGGAGGCTCAGGGGAGACCTCATCGCTCTCTACAACTCCCTGAAAGGAGGCTGGAGCCAGGGGGGGGTTGGGCTCTTTTCCCAGGCAACTATCAGCAAGACAAGAGGGCATGGTCTCAAGTTGTGTCAGGGGAGGTTTAGGTTGGATATTAGAAAGAATTTCTTTATGGAGAGAGTGATCAGTCATTGGAATGGGCTGCCCAGGGAAGCAGTGGATTCTCCATCCCTGGAGATATTTAAAAAGAGACTGGATGTGGCACTCAGTGCCATGGGCTGGGAACCACAGCGGTAGTGGATCAAGGGTTGGACCTGATGATCTCTGAGGTCCCTTCCAACCCAGCCAATTCTATGATTCTATGTGAAGTATGGCAGGAACCCCAAGCCTCTCCTAGAAGCTAGGAAACTGCAGTGCTCTCTCTTCATCTTCACCCTGGTCCTCCCTCCCGGGAGGCAGCAGCAGCTCCTGACTCCATAAAGCACTCCCAGCTCTCCCAGCCAGTCTGTCCTGCTTCACCCTCGGCAAGCTTGTGGATTGTCAAACTGATAGCCTGCGTGTTAAATAATTATTCTGCTCGCAGGCAAGCATATTGTATAACCTAATCTGATCAAGCCTCACCTTAGAACCAGTTTGATTTCTTGCACCGTCTCCTACGGAGAGGCTGTGCCAGAAACCTCCCTCCTCCCCTTTACTGCCAGCCCCGTGCTAATTTCTGATGGGAATTTACTCACGACCGCTTTGCGGCCATTTGTCCTTTAGCTTTCCTGCCACGCTGCTCTTCTTCCTCTCCTTGATGCACTTCGGGAGGTGAGCCCATCCCTACCAGTCCTCACCTTGAAGCCGCCTTAAGCAATCCCAACCCCTTTCCCTCCTCCTCAGCTCTCCTGCTCCTCAAGATTGTCCGTGTGACACAGGAGGGGGGGGACATCCCGGGGGACACTTTGGGGGCCGAGCCCCTTTGCTTCCCCCCCCTCCACCCCCCGGTTCCTCCGCAGGGGTAAATGGGGGACCCGAGGCACACGCTGGCCTTGGCTTTTTTCGCAGGTGCGCCTTGATTATTTGTCAAGCAAATGGGGGGAAATGCGTGCAAAACAAAACAAAACAAACAAAAAAAAGTAATAAATGGGGAACGGCCCTTTTCAGTCTTGCCGCTGCCGGGCTGGGCCGGGTCGGGCTGGGCCGGGCCGGGCCGGGGGAGGAGCGGCTGCAGACGGAAGTGAAAACAAGAGCGAGGGGACGGGGCTGCTGCCTCCCAGACCGCCGCGGGTGCGCTACGGGGTGAGTGGGGATAAAAAAAAAAAACAAAAAAACAACCCAACAGCAAAATAATAACAAAAAAAAAAAACAAACAACAAACAGGAAAAGAAAGAGGAAGAGAGGGGAAGGAGAAAGTCACCAGGTTGGAGTGGGTTTTTAAAGCTTCACAGTAATATTTTTTTTTTTTTTTTTTTTTAAGCGGCTTGTGGCGGACTTGGGGGGGGGGAGGCCGGGTCGGGGCTGTCGGCGGAGCCCCGGGGGGGGCAGCCCCTCGTCCCGCGGCTATGGGGCACCTGTGGGGCTCCTTCCTTTGGGCCCAGCGTGCTGGGGTGCCTGTGGGCCAGCTCGGGTTCCGGGGGGGCTTTTTGGAAGCCGTAGGGCTCCTGGGGCTGTGGGCGGGGGTGCCCCAGCGTTCCGCGGGGCTGTGGGGTCCCCCAGCCCGCGGTATCTGTGGGGCTCCTCGTCCCGAGCAGGTTAGAGGGTTCCGGAGGGGGAGTTGGACAAAGGGATTGCTGGGGCCGGTGCTGGTTCTGGTGCTGCCTTCCCTCCCCCTCCGGGCACAGTCAGCACTCCTAGGGGGCAGGAGAGCCCCGCAGGACATCCCTGGGGTTCTGCGTCCTGGTGAAGCGGAGTTTTCTGCCTGAGGTTTGAAATTCCCCCTTCCAGCAGTAGGTCCACCGAGTGTGTTTGATCATCGACATGAAAGTTGCTCCATTTCCCCACATTGCTTGCGCAAGGTTCCCCACATGACAAGGGGTCGGTGGGTTGTAATACTTTCGTCTTCGATGTTGCTCTGGCGTATTTTAAGAAATGTGTGAAGCTTTGAAGAGATCTCCTTTGTCTGCTATTCCTTCCTGATGCCTCTGTGTGCCTAGAGATGCAGGCAGGGCAGAATCGAGGGGGTGAAAAAGGAAAGATGAGTGATGCTGATAGAGCTGCATGGCATCCAGTCTCTTCCCTCCTATTTGTAGATGCTACAAATGAAAAAGAAAAGTATCCTTTTCGAATATAACAGTCTTTTCCTAGATCTGTTACTGTAACCAGCTGTTGCACAGTGAAATTGGAGAAAAAAAAAAATTAAAAAATGGCTACTCGAGCTCTTTAGCTTTTTAACTAGGTAAAGCCTTCTGCCTGTGTCCATGAACTCTGTATGTGCTAGTCAGTAGATAATTTTTTTCTACAATCTCTAATTTATAGTGACCTGTCACTATGGTGAATGTCATTTAGAGGGAATGACAATAATCTGTGTTTTTATTCGGAAAAAATCTGTGACTAATTAAAATCCTCCTTTTTTTTTAATTTTTTTTTTATTTTTTATTTTTTTTATTTTTTTTATTTTTTTATTTTTTTATTTTTTTTTTTTTTTATTTTTTTATTTTTTTATTTTTTTATTTTTTTATTTTTTATTTTTTATTTTTTTATTTTTTATTTTTTTTATTTTTTTATTTTTTTTTTTATTTTTTTATTTTTTTTTTAAATTTTTTTAATTTTTTTATTTTTTTTTTATATTATTTTTTTAATTTTTTTTTTAAATGTATGGATTTCAGTGCACAGAGCAATGAAATAGGTTGTACTTGCTGTAGTGGTGACCAAGTGCTAGATCAAACTTGCCGGAGGCTTTTTATTATTTTTTTTTTCCCCCTTCCTTCTTCAGCCAAATGAAAGCTCAGTGATGTTCTTTTCCCCCTTGGTACCGTGGTGCTTATTGAGACTTTGAAGGGTTTGATGTGTCAGTACCTGGGGTCAGAACTACCCCTTTGCTGGAGGACAGGAGGCAGAGGCATGTCAGGAACTACCCAGGTACCCTGGCACCTCTATTGCCAGCTCCAAATTCTGCTTTCTAATATAAATCTTGTTCTGCCCAGTGCCAGCAGCCCCGTTCTGCTTACCTGAGTGGTAGGTGCTTTGAGCAGAGTTTACTGTTTGATTTGAAAACAGTTCTAAGTAGCAGATATCTTAAAGTCTGGGAGATGAACCCAGAAACATAGGTTACTGATGGTTTTCTCAAGGAGCGACATTAAATGTCCTCCCTTGCACTCATGGGAACTGTGGCTCTGAAGTCCCATAAGGCTGGGCTGCATTTGTGAAAACCTACCACCTCCCAAAAAATGCCACCCTCACATTTCCTGCAGTGCTATGAACAGGTAAAACCAGGCTTTGCAGAGCTCGGTGGGGTTTGCAGCCCTGCTTTCTTCTGCTTGACTGAATGTCCACCTTAAATGTCCCTATACAAGTGTGGAATCTGGCTGTGCCCTGGTGTAGTCTTACACCAGCCTGCCCTGGTGTGCTCCTGCCTGGTTTTGACCATATAAAAATAGATGGGATCCACTACCTAAGATGTCATCGTAACGTTACTTATCTGAGGTGAAACTGAAGCCCTTATCTTTGACGTTGAATGGCAATTCAGTGCCTCGGTTGCCTTTTAAAGGTAATTTGTTGCCCACGTTTGTGGGGCGGGGTGGGAAATGCTTGGGTTTCGCTGCCTCAGAGTTAAGTTGTGGCTGTGGGTGTTTCAGTTGAGTTCACAGCTTTCATTAGAGGGTTGGTTTTAATATCTGTGTTGTCTGTAGCATTGTTCTAACAATATGAAGCTATGCTGTAAAAGTACAGAAGTCACAGGGATCTTCTTCTGATTAACTTTGAAGTTGTGATGTTTTGACATTGGTTTGAAAATGTCAAGGCATAATGTGTTTAGAAACAAGCTTTGAGCTGGTGACATAGCAGCATGTGATAATCATTTTGTTAAAAATTAATGTACCAGTAGTGCTAATTTCTTCCATACTTTGATTTAAGGGATGCTAACCATTCATGCTTGTCTCAACATTGATTTTCTTTTGAAGATGAACTTTAATTTTGAGTGTTTGGTTTTGTTGTTTTTTTTTTCCCCCACATAGTGTTTTATTACTGAGAAGTAGCTGTCAAACGTTTTAGTTCTTGAAGCCCCAGATTCCATATTACTTATATGCCTTAGTTGTTTCTTTTCTGGATGAAAACAACACGTGAGGAATAGTAGCACAAGTAATGAGAGACCTGGTGTGGGGGTTTTGGCCTTTTTTTATACTACGAAGGGGAACACAGACAAAGAAAGAAGGCTTTCAAAATGATAGATAGTGCCTTTTCTTTTCACCATCTTTAAATCAGAACTCTAATCCTCTTCCACAGGCATCAGTTCTTTGGATTTGATCCTTGAATACTAAACATCATGAGCAACTACAGCGTGTCTTTGGTTGGCCCAGCTCCTTGGGGTTTCAGGCTTCAAGGGGGTAAGGATTTCAACATGCCTCTGTCTATATCTCGGGTAAGTGCCTTTGTTTCTTTGCCTGCATATGGGTATCTGTTATCCTGTGGTCAACCCAAAACCTTCAGCCCTAAGTATGCATAACCAGTAGTTGCAGTTGCTGGGGCTCAGCTTGCCCTGTGGCATAGAGAGCTGCTGGGGGGAGCAAGGTTGGAGTGAACGTAGGAAAATAAATCCTCTTTATTGTCTAATTAAAATCGTCTTGTGAAGGACCTCTTCATTTGAAATGCTGTTTTATCTGCATTTATTTATGCAACAAACAGAAGAAATTACCTTTGATTCCCCCTCCCTGCTCCTACCCAGAAAACAGAGATGCAGAATTGCTGGCAGGAAACAAGCAATTTTCTGCACAGACCTGAGCCTGTGCAGTTCAAACAGTAGGCAGCTGGGGAAAAAAAAAAAAAAATCACTCCTGTTACCCTTGTTTATTCAGCAGCTCTTGGCAGCTTGAAGATCTCATGGTGTCTGGTCTTGCATCTCCCACTATTTACAATAAAAAGGCACTTGGATGACAGTACTTGTAAATAGTGGTTCCTCAATATCTGCCTGAGTGAACGTGCCAGTGCTAGTTTCTCCCCAGTGTTTTAAAGAGTATGTGCTCTGAACTGGTGTTCAAAGGAATGGAGGCACTCGGTCAAAACAAATGTGATCTTTGTACCCAGGCACTATCTAACTGGTTTCCTACTTTAAAACCACCTTTTCAGGGAAGGTTTGTCTTTCCAATATGGGCTGAGTTTCCAATACTTCCTCAGATGGCTGAAGCACTTTGAGTATAAAATATAGGGACAAACTTTGCAGTATTTAATTTATAGGATCATCAGATTTCTGTGTGAAGAAACTGACTTCTAATGGTTCTTTACCCTGGCACCTTTAAATCTGGTTTCCAAGGTAGAAGCATTTTATGTGCAAATGGCCCCTTCTGTGACAGCTCTCCTTCCCCTCCTGCATATTCATGTAGGTTACTGACAAAGATGAATTATTTTTTACACCTGTTGGGACTGCAGAATTGATACTGCCCTGGAAAACAGAGCAGATTTCTATTTGGGTTTATGCATCATGGCAGTATTTTTAGCTAATCTCAACTAGCTATTCAAACTCTGCCAGTTCATTTAGACTTGGCTTATCCTCTCCACCTTTGGATTATGGTGGTGAATTTTGAATACAGTTTGGCTCTACAAAATTATATTTATCTGGCTAAAAGGGACTGGAGAGCTGTAGAAATGCCTATGTACAGATGAGTACAGCTGATACCTGAGCCAAAAAGGGCCCAAGAAGCAGTTTATTCCCAAATTCCAGGGATTTTCAAGCTAAACTGTAATTCAGTCTCTTGTTCTTTAGCTGGTTATTCTATTCCTGTGCTAATGAGAAAGTTGAACTGGGAATGCAAGTAGTGCTCTTCTGATTTGACAGTAGAAGTGCTCTCATGACACGGCTTTGCAGAAGTGTAGGTTCATGCCTGGATAAGGTATTTGTGTGTGGTACCAATGAGCAATTATGTGCTGCAGGCAGTAAACCATAATAAACAACCAGTTTTAGGAAAGGGTAGTTTTTTGTTGGTTTTTTTTTTTTTTTTTTCTGGGGCCTCTGCTGTCTTAGTGATTTAGAGTGCAGTCCTGCTGTAAGTAGACTTTCTGTCTAAAGGCTTCTAAAGAGGAAGCATGTTGAAATTAACCCAGGCTACTGAGTTTTATTTTATTGCAGGAATCAAATATGCTGTTGCAATGAGTCGCCTAGGGGAATTGGCCTAAATGTTTCTTATTTAGTTAGTTAGGGATTTCCCTAATGAAAAAAATGTCAGTGGGAGCAGAATGTAATGAAAGTTGGGATACAGGGTGGTTTTAGGACTTTTAATTTGTGCACGGGAGCACAGTAACCAATTCATTATTATACCTCAGGGCTTCTCCTCTGCTGAACTGTTGCTTTTTATTTGCAGCTGAGAGTATTCAAATATTAAACTGCCTGGTGCTTTTTTTTTTTTTTTTTTTTTTTTCCTTTTGTGTCAAAAACATGCTTAGTTCTGGTATGCCAATCCAGCTTTGGCCCCATAGCTGGAAGAATTCAACACCATGTTCCTGGTATGCTAGAACAGTGTGTACCATTCACCCCCCAGCCTTTCCTTTCTTGATGAAGCATAAATGTCTTCCTGTATACGAAGGTTGCTAATTACATTATTTTAGCAAAACAGTAATGAGACAGCAGAATTATGTTCTTTGGCAAGGAGGGCCCTTTTTGGGTTTTTTTTATTTTGTTTTAATTTGTTCTCTAGAGGCTGAGGGTGAATCTGGCTGCACTGCTGAGAGCTAATTTCCTGCTTTAGTTTAAACTCCTTGGAATTCAGTACAAATAAAGTACAGTTTTTGAAGCACAGAAAATATACTAGCTTCTAGAGCTATTTATCTGAAAAGCTAATATCTTTGTAGTAATGATTTTAAAAAATTAAGATCTCGTGTACTTCTTTAGAGAAAGTTTTTTAGTAAGTCATCCAGCTTTGTAGCGTACAGAGCTTAGATGGGTGTATTCCCTGTTGCCTCTGTAAGATAAAACAAGCCTGTTCAGTGTGTTTCAGTTGAAATTCTTAATGTCAGCTTAGGTGTAACAAGTTAGTATTAATGTAGGGGTAACAGTAAGACTTGATTTTTCATAAGCCAGTATAATGTAGACTAGTTGCAGCATCATAACCCAATAGCAACAGTTATTGCAGTGACTGATATGTATATATCAGTTGCTTAATTCAGCTCTCTTACTGCTTTAAAGTTGCTACACACACACATACACACAGCTGTACACCTTTTGTGGTAGGGCTTCGAGGTCATTTACTCTGTGGTGGTACTTGCTTGCAGTAAAGGTAGAAATTACTTGGAGCTGAGGTATGCAAACAGATTATTCTGATTTTCTGTTCTTACTTTATACATGCATTAAAGAAGCAGCTGTTCTTATTCCCTCAAGATGTGTGTTGTGATGCAAAACTGAAGACGTGGAAAGCAAGACAAGGAAAAAACAAATTACTGAGACATGAGTTTAGTTATGTTCTGGTAGTTGTAAAGTAGCTACTGTAGAAAATGACTAAGACTCAGACTTTTTCCCTATAGAAGAAAAAGTTTAATGTCTCTCTGTAGTATTTGTAGTCATGTGAAGTGACATTTGCCATAATTTGATTGTCTTGATTGCTTCTGAATGAGCACAAGATACTGAAAAGGCAGCTACTTAATAGGCATCTTCATCTCCACCTGGCAGATTTGGGAAGCATCATACTAACACTTTGGCTATACCACAAGAATTACATGACAAGTCCTCCTTGTTTCTGAATTGTATTGAAACAAAATTATTTCCAAGTTTCAGGACCTGCTTAAAAAAAAAAAAAAAGACTGGACAAAAATAATTGCAGCTAAATTGTCTTCATTTCAATCATTGCTGATGGACATCTGCCATTGCTGATGGACATCTGCCATTGCTGATGTCCTTGTTGATCTGTGATGCTGGATAAACCCTGCTGATGCAGAGAAAGATCCAGTTTGAGAATAATATTGGTCTATGCCCAATAGAAATTTGTCTTATAGGTTTGTTTGTCGAAGAGTTTTTCTTCCTCTGAACTAGAATAAAGAAATGTAGTTTTAGAGATAAAGGAATTAAAATGCACTGTGAGGTAGGCTTCCTGGAGTGGGAATGCTAAATATTATATTTAGACAAGTTTGCCTTGCTCTCTACATGTTTGCATGCAACACAGTAGCTTCAAACAGCACACACTTTAGAGCTTGAATTAACATTGTATTTGCTTTACTTTTTTGAGAGTTGGTTAGGTCCTAATGCTTTATTAACTAAACCAGAATAAACTCAGTAAGTGCAGCTGAAGCATTAAAATTGTCAAAGCTGTTCCCTGCAGTTAGAAAAAATAAATAGTATTTGGTATTGATGATGGATTCATTGTGCTGTGTGACCTGTGAGAGGTTTGGTTATCTGTTAAATGTATGCTTGAAATGTTTGTAGCCTATCAAAGTTTCTGAGATGCCATCTCTAAACGTTGCTCATCTCTGTTTAATGACAGCATTTGCCACTAGAAATAAAGAAATGCTGAAATTAAACTATACTTTGAACAGTAATGTAGTTTCTGTGCAATATTTACCCTCCAACTTAATGGAAATATAGACAACATTTTCTTGTATTTAAAAGTTACTTTTTTTTGTTCAGTCCTGGCAGTGACTCTAGCCACCTTCCTGCAGGAGGTGTTTAATTTTTTGTCTTTCTTTTCCTGTAAGAATTAAATGGACTAAGGGCTTGGCTTCTGGGAATGCCTGACCTGGCTGTGTTTTTCTACTGCAACTTCTTTCAGTGTGTTCTCCTCTCTGTCCCCAATGGGTTCCCTCTGCTTCAGGTGTCACTTTGCCTTTTTAGAAAAAGCCCAAGGAAGCAAAAAAACCCCAAACCCTTAGAAATAGCTGCTTATTTTTGCAGTTTTTCAGTTTTCATTATTTCATCTGTTTCAAGTATATTTTCCTGTGTTGTTGTTGCTGCTGCAAGCTTGTAGTTGATGGAAGACTTTTTATACCAGAGGATTTGTGTCATCTGCTCATCCACTTTCATTCCTCCTCAGGTACACACATGTTGCCCACATGGATGCAGCATCTGTTACTAGTGTTGTAAAGTGTTTGCTTATTCATTGCTTATTGTTGTTTGGCCTTTGGCTTTCTTAATATTTGGAAGCAAGCTATTTTAAGGTCATTAACATCTGTGAAAATAATGTTAATGAGAAGTGAATAAAGGAAAAATATGTCTTGAATGGATCTAGAGCATGTCAGCTTTGATTGACTAGAGTTGGCTGAGTCTCTTGCCCTTGTGTTTGTCTGTTTTATTAAGCCATAGGTGTCACTTTCAGTAAAGTCAATCTTTGTGTAAATACAAAACAAGTTATTGCAAGGGGGCTGGGGAAATGGTATTTCATGCAGGAAAATGAAATAGGAGAGAAACACTAGAACAACTATTGGCCTGGCCAGTGATAATTGTGATGGTAACTTTATGCTTCATCCTGGTAACTTTATGCTAGAGAAAGTTACTAAGCCCTAACTGGCAGCTGCTGGCAATGCTGTGCTGGTTTGACTTGCTACTAAGTTGTGAAGGTTTGCACAAAAACCAGCTTAAGATGAATTCCACTACTGCAACTTTTTGGTATAGAGTCAGGGGTACCTGCAGAAGCCACCTGCTGATCCTGCTCCTAGGGGAATGAATGCTGTATTTTATAGGAGCTATCAGTGCTTAAGAAATCAGTAGGATTAGCCAAGACATAAAGCAAGAAGTGTTATTCTATTGTGTTCAATTCTGTTTACAAGATGTGGTTTACGGAAAAGAATACTGTGAATGACAAATGAGCTGCCAATGCCAAAGTCTGTGTTTTCTCCACACTGAGTCCTGAATAGCTCACTATTTGGGAACCAAATAGAATATGAACAGTTGTAAAGCTCCCAGCTGCACAAGTGGTTTAATATGGGTGAATTTTTTAAAAGTCCTAAGAGCTCTGGTTAGTGCTTCAGAGTTTGCATAGTTGCTTGCAAGAAATGTTCTCCTCTAGAGCACTCCACAATATTAACTTGAAGATGGAAAAAGAAATCAGTAGGTACAGCTGTAATTTTTTGATTGATTGCTTCTTTTTAACCTCTTTGGGCTAGCAATTGGCAGCCCCATTATTTGTTTTCTTTATCTATTCTACTATGCAATTTAAAGCAAGAAAGAGCATCACTGGAGAGGGATTGCGAGGAAGGGAGGAGGGTGTGTTGGAGAAGAGGCAGTAGAAAAGTGTCTGCATCTCATCTGTTCATGACCTTATTTGTCAGACAATCTCCTCAGACTGAGTAGGAAGCTAACTTATTTTAAAATGTTTCCTCTACTGATGTAATTCCCCCAAAAGTGAAGAAGGAAAAAAGAAATAATGAGACTGTATCTCATGTGATGTGTGAACATACTTCTTCTACATTGAAAAATGCTGGTAAGTCTTTTTCCCCTTATAAGTGACAGTTTAGTTACTGTATGAAGAGTACAAGATAAATATTTCATGATGGAAAAAACTAAAATATTTGTTTGCAGTGTCTGCTTCTCGAAGACAGATGTAGTGAAAAAACAAACTCTGATTAGATATTCAGAGCAGATGCAAAATTGGCAATCCTTCCAGAGACCAAAAAGTAGGATCATTTATTGAATAGTAACAGCATAAATATTAGGCATGTTTTCTTTGCAAGTATCTGGCCCTGGAGGCCTGACAACTTCTGTCGACTTCCCCCACCACTTGGAGATGCTATTTTTAGGGTAACTGTTTTTCTCATTATTCATTGGCCGATGGCTATCAGAAGGCATTGTGAGAAGAGACCTGGTGTTGAAAGGTTTGTTTGTTTGGCTTGGGCATGGAGCCAGGAGATAACATTGTTGGGTTTTGTTTTTCATTTGTTTTGACTTTTAAAGAATAGATTTCATATGTTATCAATATAAGGGAAAGTGTGAGAGAAAGCTGTCTCTCCTTTGCCTAAAGCAGTGGAAATATGGGAAAGGTAATATTTCTCCTGCCCGTGGTCAGAAAGAAAAATGATTGAGGCTGAGGCTTGCTTGAAAAAATAGGAGAAGTGGAAGTATGCTTGCTTCCAGAAATGGCTGTTAAAAGAAGAGAGATGGAAATAAAGGAGGCTGCTGCTAAGGCTGGCATTGCAGGAGTCTTTGAATGACTCGTTTTCAGGGCAGCAAAAGTAGGGTTGATATGACAAAAGTATCTGTTTAAGTTCCCTTACTATAGGAGGTCCTCAAGCTGAACTTGCAGAGATACTATCTTCCCTTAGAAGAGTTGGCATGAGTGGAATAAAAAGGCTATGAACTTTGGGGACAGGGGCCTTTTTTATTCAAATAGCTTCAACTACCATGTTGACTCAAAGCCTTTCCTGTGTTAAGGAATTTATACTTTCCTGCTGCTCTGATGTGTGATGCTGAAGGCAGAGCTGATAGGTAAGAGGTTGACTGTCACTAACTCTGCTAGCCTGGTTGAAATCCAGAAAAGCTGATAAAGTTTGTAATTATGTTTTTCCAGGAACTGTTCTTGAAAGAGTTTTCTTCAGCAGCATGGTGCTGCTGGTAATATTGTGCTGTGGCAGTTCTATCTCCTTAAGAGGAGGAAAAAAAAGAAGGCATTAGGAGCTTGTGCTGCGATTGTACTGTAAGAGTATCCTCTCTAATGTCTTGCTTAAAACTAGATACATATGGAAATGGTGTTCTGGGAAGAGTAAGAAAACACAGCAGGGGAAGAGAGATAAAGCATGGATGCTTAAAAGCTGTTAGGTTTGGTACAGCTGTGAGGAAGGGGCAGGTGTTACCCTGTTACTGACTGCTACTCAAGCACCAGCCAGCTGCATATTCCCATGGCCGCTAAATGCTTCTATGGAACAGACCTAAAGTTTCCAGTTGGGGAATGAAAGCAATCTTTATGGTGTGGGTGTTTTGGTTTGATTTTTTTTTCCTATAATATAGGCCAGAAAATTTCAAGTAGATAGTCAATAATATTTTTTCATTATTGATGATGAAGCTGATTATTATAATTTCTATCTCATTTTGAGTTACTCTTGAGTTATAAACTTCAGCTGAAACAGTTAACCTTTATAAAAATTAAAGCAAGGAAATGGCATCTTATAGTTGAAGGTATTTGAAAGTATTATCTCCCAATTGCCTGTAGCAAAGCCCTGAAGTATAATGTAGTGCCCTGTGTAAGGCCCCACACTAAAAGTGGATCTTGCCAGGTCTTCAGTAGTCCTGTTGGAAAGGTCAAATGGTTTGCCTGTTAACTGGATATGAAAGAAGTTAGGCTTACTCTGGTCTATACTAAGGGATGACCTAATGTGATATCTAGTTCTTTACCTAACAAGTGGTTGAACAATGTGAAGTATTTACCCTGGCAAGGCAGTGGAAACATTTATTTTGTGTCAGTTATTTCATAGGTCTTCTGGAGGCTTGAATAGTGATTTAGATGCTAACCCTGGATTAATGTGGGTATAAAGAAGAAAAGTAAAACAGACAATGAAACAGTGCAAGATATACAAGTCAGAGAGCTTGTGCAAGTTGGGTTTGCCTTGCTTTTATTGTATTGTTGAGGAAGTGGAAGCTTGTAAGGCTTTAAACATCAAATACATCTTGGTGGAGTAAATTCCCTTGTTTCCTGTTGGTTTTCTGAAGCTTGTTGTCAAATTGCAATGTTCCTATTCCACAGAGTATTCTCTGCTTTGTTTTATAAGGTGGCTTGTTAGCAATTATTCAGGAAGGCATCCTCCAAAATATGTATTCTGACAAGCAGAGTATATTCAACCCTCAGGTAAGTGTGATAGCTCTTTGTGAGGGACTGACTGTCTGGATTCATGGCTTAATCAAGTGTTGATAGTGATCAGGGGATGCAGTCAGCCTCACAAAGGAAGCAGTAGTCAAATCTGTAGTTGTTGGAGAGCAGGCAGCATTGCATTCTGTCTGGTAACCCAAGTTCTTGTTGTCTTTAAATCATTTCCTCATGCACAGAGTGGGAAATATGAGTGGGAAATAACCCCAAAGCACCAGCAGTTCACTGAAATGGAAAGAAGCTTGTGCAATACCTAGACATTTTTCTTGTATGTGGACTGGCCCTTACTCCTCTGTCAGTGGTGATCACTTGCTGAAGAAGGTTGGTGGAAGAAAACCTCTGCTTGTGTCTCCATGCTGGAGCTCAAAGCCAGCTCCATGGATTAAACTCTTTCTTCAGTGGTGTCCTAAGAAGGGATAGTAGGTGGGACCTGGCACAATGATGGGGGCAGATACCTGCCTGCACATAGAAGTGCCAAGGCCAGACTTGCTAGTGCATGTCTGTCCATACATTAAGCTGTGAATACTGCCACTGAATGCTTATTAAATTACAGCTTTTGTCAGCTATGGGTGCAGTCTTTACTTTCCAGCTCTCATATTTTGGTAACTGTCTATAAGCAAAAGCCATTGCAGCAAGGGCTTCTGTGAATCTCCTTTGAGACCATATTCAATTGACAAATTTAATTACTTTGCTATTTTGCAGAGCAAGCATAATCCTCTAAATGCTATGAACCCAAGCCTTGATGCTGCAAAAATACTTGAGCAAAAGTGTAATTTGAGGTGGAAAAGTTGTCTCCATAAGATGGCTCTTGCTTAAGGCTCAGCCAGTGTTGATTGTGGGCTGCTGCTCAGCACCCTGCAGTGTTTACTCTTCAGACTGTTACCAGAATGAAAGAAAAATTGACTTGCTTGGAGGAGATGATTGATCTTTCCCAGACAATTTTCTACTTTCTCTCCAAGTTGCATTATCCAGTGATTGTTAGCCATAAGAGAACCACCTAGCAGAGATGCTTGTATGACCTTTGACCAGCCTGTCTGTCTGCATCACTAAAACTGTAGGGCTAAATTAAGTGGTTTAGTAGCATTTGGGGAAGAGGAGTCCTTGTGTATTAGGTATGTGGTGGCTTGTTACTACCCCTTAATCTGATCATGATGTAGAGATGCTCTACTCCCTTCTCTTTCCTTGCAGTATGCAATTATTGCTCTCATGATGAAGATTAATACCTCAGAGTAGGTTCTTTCTTGGATAGTTTTGTAAAACTCTTTTGAACTATTGACTAAAGTAACTGAGCTTATGAACAAAAGATAGATGAGTAGTTTTTTTGACTGAAAGAATACATTTTGTGTTTATATCTAGAAGTGTAGTTCCCTTTCAGTGTGAAAACCTAAAATAGTTTCCTTGAGGTGTGCACTTAGATTCTGAAGACTTTCAGCATCTCTTGGATAAATCCATCACCATCCCTCTTATGCCAGAGGGAACATGATACCCTTTGTCTGATTGAGTAGCTTCTCTCTGAGAGTATTTTCTTCCATTGACACATCTACAATTGAACTTTAAAACATAGAAACTGCTGATTATTAAAACTTCAAATGGCATTAATTTGTTTTGATACCTGACCTGACGAAAACTGCTGCCGTTGCAGCTGACAGCCCAGATCAGTTTATAACTCTGTCCTGATTGCTGTGGGATTAAATATCTGGAAATTGCTCACAGGAAACTGATTATAACAGTCAGGTAAGGATTTAGAGCAAAGCAGTCCATGTCAATGCTTTATTTTTCAACCTTCTGCTGCTGGAGAAAGCTAAACTTCAGGATTTTTTTTCCCCTCCATACTAATGTGCAGCATGATTTTGTCATGGTGATGGAGATGGATGTAAGTACATGATTTTGGACTCTGTAGCCTTTAATGCCAACTGGTTCTTGATCTCATCAACATGCCTTCTGGCCTCCTCTGTCACTCTCTCACTGTGTGTGTAATTCTGCACTCGGTTTTATTGCATATCCTAACATATGCCTGTTGGGGAAGCTCAGTAATTACCCCACTTCTGCTTTCTGATTTTTATTGTCCTCTTTAGCAAACAGCATACCCCCAGTGTACAAAAAAAGGTCTTGCAAAGATTCTGCTGTCCAGTTTTGCCCTGGTGATGGTTACCTAGTACGGGCCAGCCTTTATCCTATAGCATGACTCTTTCCCTTGAAAGAAACTCCTGCGTGACTTGGGGGGCTGGGGGGGAGAGTGTGGCTGAATATGGGGGAGAGGTGACCTCCTCTTGAGTGCTAAGCACTCAATTTGAGTCAGAGATGGTTTTCTAGGCCTGTTTTTTGAGTTTCTGCCAAATGGGTTTAAGTATTCCAAATTTGTCGCCTGTTTTTTCTACACGCTAAAAGAGGAAGGTAGTTTGCAACAACACAATTTCTACTGCTTTCAGGTTTTTTTGCCCTTTGCTTTCCTTAGCCTGAAGACATCTGGCTTACAGCTGAAATAAGTCTACCAGGTGTTTTTGCTGTTAGTTATAATTTAAGAAAATGCTGTTCAGAAGCAGTTATTACTTGTGGCATTAACAGGGTTTAGGGTACAGAAAAGTGTATGATGGCTTAGGAATGAAGATAATAAGAGCCAGGTATATTAAAAACAACACAAAAAACCAAACAAGCCAAGCAACAAACAAAACAAAATCCAAGCTACGAAGCCCCAGAAAACTAATAAAATCAAATATATAGGATATTTGTCAGGTAGCTCCAAGTGGCAAACTTTGGACTCTGTATACTAGATGGTAGAAGTATTTATAGGGATATCTTGCCTCTGTTTTGAATTGCAGAAATACTTCATTGTAAGTCTGTAACTACCATTTCCCTTCCAATTTTTCCTTACAGTGCCAGCTAGACTGTACTATATCCTGGCTTTACTGTGCCCAGCACTGGGTTCCTGTTTAATCTGAAAATCAAGCTTTTGCCTTAGTGATACAGTTGTAGGAAGTGCTTCAGCATCAAGACCCAATCTGCTCTTTTATGCTGCAGAAAGCACTTTGGTACCACTGGATTCCTGAATGAGCATAGGAACCATCAGGAGCACGTGGATGCTTTGGGTTGCCAGTGTCCCCCCACCCTCACACTAAAGAATTTCTTTCTGATATCTAACCTGAATCCTACCCTCTTCCAGTTAAAAACCATTACCCCTCATTCTGTTGCTACATGCCCTTGGGAAAAGTCCCTCCTCAGCTTTCTTCTAGGTGCCCCTGAAGAACTGGAAGACCACTGTAAGGTCTAACCAGAGTTTTTTCCTCTCCAGGCTGAACAACCTCAACTCTCAACAGCAAAGATGCTCCAGCACTCTAATAATCTACATGGCCCTCCTCTATACCAGCTTTGACGTTTCCTTTTTGTGTTAGGACTCCAGAGTTGGACACATTACTCCAGGTGGGGTCTGGTGAGAGCAGAATAGAGAGGGAGAATCACCTCCCTTGATCTCCTGGCCACCCTTTTTTCCTGCAGCCCAGAGTAGAGTTGGCTTTCTGGGCTGCAAGCACACATTGCTGGCTCATGTTAAGCTTCTCATCAGTTGACACCCCCAAGTCTTTCTTCCTCAGGGCTGCTCTCAATTCATTGTCTGCCCAGCCTATATTTGTGCTTGGGATTGCCCTGACACATGTGCAAGACCTTGCACTTGGCCTTGATTCAGTATGTTTCAGTTTCTTGCAGCTCTGTACATGGGGCTGTTTTTTGGAGCCTACCATAAGATCCCTGCTGTTTTCCTGCCTTCATGGCAGCAGTAGCATCTCTCTCTCCCTTGTCCAGCCCTTCAGATTCAGGAGAGGATGGAGGGTTGGGGTGTCACTTGCCCATGAGTGATAGGGCTAGACTGCTTTGTAAAGAAGTAGCAGCTTCCTCAGGTTGATTGCTTTTCAATAGCACTTATTACTGGGTGGTTTAAAATCACCCAACACCACCACTTTGGCCATCCCCATCCCTTTTAGTCTCATTGGAAGAGTAAAGATTGAGTTGTTGTTGAAAGGCTTGAACTAAAATAAAGCCAAAATCTAATTCATCAGAGGGGCCACACTACAGTAGGACAGAGCCAAGTTTGTTTTGCCATTTGTACCATAAGGAGGAGGAGGAAGGGCTTTGAGTACTCATCAGTAACCCCAGTGATGCTACTTAGATACCACCTATAGCTGTCTTTTCACTACTTTTGCTGTCCTTCTGCATGCTGGAGAGATATTCCTAAGGCATCCCTTTCAAGGGCAGGAGAGGGGTTGTCCATTGGAAGATTGCTCCACTCCAGATTATAAAGGAACCTGGAGTTACTCTCACCAATGCCATTTTTAAGTGTTGCAGTAACTGAACTTTGGGGAAAGGAGTGGTGGGGAGGGTGTTGGGATGTGTGTGTGTGTGTGTATGTGTGTTATTAAGCTCCCAGTCCTTTGCATTGATGCGCTTGTATCAAAATCTGGAATAATTTTAAATCACTGAAATAATCCCTCAGTGTTGTATTGAAGATTCAAGGAAAGCAAGTTAAAAAACCCAGTGAAACCTCAGAGTGTATCTTGGCATTAAAATTGTGAGATTAAAAAACACTCCTTATTCTAGGGCCTGACTCATGGTTTTTGAATGTGTGAGGGTGGCAGCACTAGCTCCTATGGTCGAGTAGCATTATAAATATTTCAGGACTTCAGGGCACAGAGCTGTGCCAAATACTCTTCTTGTGTTTGGGTTTTTTTCTTAATTCCCGAAACAAATTTTTGCAGATCTCTTAAAACCTCAGCTGCATGGTAATTAAACAGACAACATGTTAAATTTCCAAATTTCAGAAAACAGTGCATCGAATCTGAGTATTTAAATCAATTACGTCGTGACCAAAGTGTTGCTGACTTAAGAAGCTGCTTTACTGGGACATGGTATATGTAGTTTCTTGTTTATGAGGTGGAGGAAACTGAATTGTAGAGCAGTTGGCTTGCTAGAGACCTTCAGAAATAAGCAGTACATGGCATGTGTAGTAGAATTGGACTCTGTTAGGAAAATAAGTAGGGCAAAGTGAGTGGTTATTAAAGGTGGCTGCAGATTCTGGTGGCAGCATAGGCAAAGCAAAAGGCAGGCGGGGGAGGAGGGAAGGGAGGAAATCAAGTGGGATTTGAATAATTCTTCCTGCCTGCCAGGAAGACCTCAGTGCCCTGAAACTCGTTCAGCCAAATTGTAAATTAATTCTCTTCTGACAGATTGTGCTCTGGGGGAAATATTTTTCTATTAGTTTTCATGAGGTGTTGCAAGTTGCTACAAGTCCAGAGCATTACAGGGAGGAGGGGGCTTTCAGCAGACGTGTGCAGGAAAGTCTTGGATGCCTCGGATGCTGGGATGCACTCTCTAGATACAGGAATATGACAGCTGGCATGATGCCTCATTTTTTAATTGTGCCATTTAGCCTTTCTGGCAGCTGGATACATAAGGAAAGCTGTATAGTGACAAATCTGTTTCTTATACTTTTTGTAGTCTGTTTTTCATCAGATAGAAAAATGTTAATACCCCCTGAACTTTCCTCCTTTGGCTCACCCAGACAGTAATTTACTCAAGCATTTCCTCTATGTCGTCTCTGGGTACAGAGCTCGTGCTTTCTATCTCTGCTGAGTTACAGAGCTCCACCAAATATGCTGCCTCATCCCCAACCTTCTTGGGGCATCCCCTAGGACAACCCAGACCTGCATAGTGCAGGTAGTTGGGAGGGTGCAAACTCAGGAAGGGGAATTTTCCCTGAATTCGAAATAAAATCTGAAGCAAAACCTGGAAAAATGCTCCACTTGGTGTATTTGTTGCAGTTTTGATGTTTCCTATATATCTTCACAGTTTTGTCAATTTCCTGGTCAAAGAGAACTCTGTCTTCAAAGAGTTACTGCTTAGAACAGAAAAGCTTAGACAATCCTGTTTCTCTCCACATTCTCATGTATTTTGATGCTAGTAAACTAATATTTTCATGAGTGATTAATAGAACCTTTGTTTTCAAGAGAATTTTCCTTGCTTGTATAAATGTATTTTGGCTTCAGAAACCTACAGACAAATGAAGATGGCATAGAGCTAATCTGGCTGTTGAGTGAATATTTTGTGTTTATTCAGGCTGCATGAAGAACCTTGTGTTGTTGGGCAATTGCCAGATTCCAGCCGACTCTGCCCACCTGAGCAGGTGGTGTACTTCGAGCTCTCAGATGTGCAGATATAGGGATCCATAAACACTTACTTGCTTACTGTAAGCAATGGCAATAATGATTTTTACCTTCTACACCTTCTCCACTGAACTCAATGCTAACTGCAAGCATAAATAGTTCAGCTCAACAAATTAGAGTCACAGCTTTCTCAGCAGAGCAGTATGCAGACTCGTGCAATACAAAGGGATTTTTTGGAGGCGCAGCGATGAGAGCACAGAAATGGTACTCAAGAGGTTCCCACCTTCAGCACACAGATGAACAGTTCAGTGATTACAGTGCAGGGAGGAAAAGTATGCAGACCTTTTTTTCTGCCTGCAGGTGGACAGTCTTGTCTAAAAGTTTTACTTGGCTAACGCACTTCAGCAAGTTATTTATTAAAAACATGCAGCGTTGAGCCCAGAACTTCAAGGTTTTGCTATTTTTTGCATGGTAAGATTTTCTTTACTAAAACCACATATTTCTTTACTCTGCCCTTGTGCTGTAAAAGCTACTTTTTTTTTTGCTCTCCCCTTTATAGCATAGCTGAAATAAGAAGGTGGTTCTGTCCTTTCAACTATGCCTTGCCCTTTAATTTCACTGCTGAACTGTAATTTGTTCCTGTTCTTGTCTCCTCTCCTTCAGTTCCTCTAAACATTGGAGCTCTCCTCAGACCTCAAATATTTTCACTTTGAGGAAAAAAAAAGAAAAGAAAATCTTTGATTGTTTGAGCCAGGCTACAAAACTGTACTAAAAATACACAAAGGCTAAAGTACAAGAAACTACACCCTTGAGGAGGGGATGAGGTGTTGTCCTTGAAAAATTTACTTCGGTTTTCCATGGCAAATGTTTTAATGTGGTTTGAAACTTTATTTAGGACATTATTTTCTTTTGTCAAGAAGTTATTTTTTTTCTTGAAGTTCTTCAGAAGCTAATTTGTAAGTTATTGCAAGGATGAAACAGGCTTATGTTGATATAGGCAGGATTTTATATATGTTTGAATGTAGACATCAAAAATGTGTATGTGCATGTCTTTCCACATGTTTTGTTTTAGTGCTGCAGAAGGATGAAGAGAGATGTTGCAACTCTAAATTTTTTATCCCAAGTACAAGCTGACCTCCTGCCAGCAGGCACTGGGAAGCTGTCATGCAAAGCTTGAAAAGAAATCAGTAGTGGCTTCCTGAATACAGATTTTTATTGTTGCATACCAGCCCTGAAGCAGGTGCTAACAAACATCTGCAGGGGTAAATAAAACCTTTAAAAAAAATTTCAGCACACCAAAATCTTTAGGAGCAGTATATATTTAAGTTGTTCCTGAAGAACTGGGGGCTGGGGATGATGTGTATAAGAGTATATTTATTAAGCCAGAGCCCATTTGCTATGGCCTGACTCTTCTACATAGTAGCACTGCAAAAAAATGGTGATTGCTGAATTGTGCTTGAATTTACTGTGGGGAAAATAGAAAGTAACCTGGTTTGTATGGTTTCAAGCCCCCTCACTGTGGTTTTAAACAAGGAGTGTTGAGTTGTCACATTAAATGTTACTTGCAAATGAGTGACAAAGATAACAACCACAAGGAGTAAAGAAAAAGGGGGTTTTGTACGTATCTGATGGAAGCACAGTGTTTGTTACCTACCACATGAAGCAGTGGTGGTCTGCAGCATTTTGGTATTTTGTTCTGGTTTTGTGTTGCCCTTTAATGTGAAGTTTGTGTGCTGGTAATGCCATTGCTATTGGACAGCCTGTCCTTCCTCCTGCTGTCCTGCCTCTCCTGGGTTTATTTGCACCCTGCTGGTATGTGTGTCCCTGTCCCCAAATCTCAGCACAGTGCTGGCTCTCTCCCTGCCCTGCCTCTGCAACCCTCTTTTTTTTTTTCTGTGCAAGGTATAGTTCAGCTGGATACCTGCCTGGATGCCTGACTTATTTCTGTATTGAAATGAGGTTTCTATTTGCAGTTAGAAAGCAGTAAAGACTGAAACTGTAAATCAGGTGCAGAGTCTGTAAATAATAGTTAAATTCAGTTGCAAGCTCAGTTTGCTTCAATTCGCTGTAAATTTTACCTCTGTTCAATCTTAGACCCTTTGTTATGCACCTGTGTCATTTTTCACTGTTCTGGGACACTTCTGCACATCTGGATTTGGCAGAAACATTAACTAAAGCTGTAATTCTTAAAACCTAGAGCTGGAGCCTTCTGTTAACTCCATTTCACAGGAGAGCTGGAGATAAAGCTCAGGGTTCATTATAAAGCAGAGCTGTAACATAATCTATAGACACTGCACTAAAGTGACGTGCCAGCTCGATGGGCTGTGGTTTTAAATAACTTGCATGCATCTCCTTCAAGTACCAGATGAAAGTTTAGCCCCTCACTGAGCAGCCCACACCATGGCTGGAGCTTGCTGTTCAACACGTAGGCTCTGGAGCACACGTGTCTGTTCTGGAGGCTTCCCCCTACCTCTTGTCCTTCCATTTCTTTTTAAATCAGACTTGTGATTTGTTGTTTAAAACCAAATTAAAGTGACAGCTCTGTTGGAGACAAAGCTGTTATTTCCTATGCTGTATCTGTCTGTAGATAAAACAGCTGTGAGCCTTTTCATTCCTGCTCCTTACCACACTTCTGTTTTTGGTAAATATAAGCTAGTGATTTTGTTTGTACTTCCAGATGGTTCATATGTTTCATATAAGGGAAACAGCATTAGACCCAAATTAGATTTTGGGGCATACTAAAATGTCTTAACTGGGTGATTTAAAAATCTGTAAACAGTATTTAAAAGTATTTAGTTATGCAGAACTAAATCAGAAAAAAAATTATGCTATTAAAGTTCATCAACTGAAAGAGATCAATTTAGTTGGAAAAATAGGTAGAAAGGTTTTTCATTGAGAAACAGTGTTGGTGATCTGTGACTAGTACCAGTTTCTTCAGGCAATGTGTCCCAGAAACAAAGAGGAACTTGTCTGGGATTGCCTTTGTAATGATGTGTATTTATGTGGTTCACGATGTTACTAAAAATTCTTTTCCAGTCTTCCTCTTGCATTGCAAGTTTTGCATTTATGGTTCAGAGTATTCCTCATCCTTGTCTCCAATAAACTTGAGTAGAGAGGTACAGTCTTAAACACAGATTTAAGTCAGAGCTTCCTCACCTCTGCCATTCCACTGACCCCATGCACAACCCCCAACCCCTGTGCTGCTCATTTGCTTGCATGATGGGCTAAAAGAGCAGAAAAATATACTTTGCTTTTATTTTTGCTGGATAATTAGCAATCTGCTTTTCAATTAGTTTTTGGGTTATGCATATCCTAAAAAAATTATTTCCAGGACAGTTACCTGCAACTACAGGGCATCGTGTTGTTAATGGGCCAGGTTTAGTTCTAGAAACTGTAGGTTAAAGCACATTCTTGTTTTGTTTTGGAGATGTTTACCTAATCCCACCCCAGGGATATTAGAGTTTCCCCACCTGTGCTGAGAAATTAACTTCCACTTGTTATGACCTGTGTTAGATTCAGTGATATAAAGGGAGATGCTACACAGCAGTGGTAAAACTTCACTTAAAGAATATATTCTTCCTCTGTTACCTTTCTTTCCTTTATTTCCCTGTGCACCCTTTTACTTGCAGTTATTTGTGTTGCCCTCTCTTCCCTGAACTGTAATTAGCAGCCTCTGATGGATGTGACAAGTTATTTTGTTTTCCAGCAGATTGGTCTTGATCACTGTTGTTCCAAGGTGCCCCTTCTCTTGTTGAGGTTTCTACATTAGTTTTGTACTCCTCAGGATGATGAAAACCAGCCTGCCTGTGTCTTCTCTGTAACAGGGAGAGGAATGACAGGTATTTTATGTTCAGTGGGCTCTGTGGTTAGTGTTTAGGAAGTGTGTGTGACAGTAACAGCAAAGCAGGGAGGTCTGGTGTAACCTCAGGCAGGTTAATCACTGAACATGTTGACATTTGAGTGCAAACACTCAGCTGCACAGGGATTTTCATATGTCTGCTTAGTATTTCTTTTATTTTTTGTTTGCATTAATATCTTGGTCTAGTCTGGAAAGAAAAAGAAGGATCGTGTTCTTTAAGCTTTGTTTTTTCAGAAATATTTTGTCTTATTATTAATATTATTATTATTTCTTCCCCATTTAATAGGAATGTGGAAGAATATCTCTTCTTGTTCAAATCTTGTGCTGCTGTAATTTTTCTTTTAGTTTTATATGCTTTCAACTTTCAAAGGTTTGGGCTTCCTCGCTCCACTCAAGTGCTGCAGATTGAAGGGGTGAACTCGGTTTGCTTGTGCATCTGAAAAACTTGAAATGTAATTTCTTCAGCAATTAATATAGTGGTATCCTGCCCTTCCATATGAGTAATTGCAACAAAATATAGTGCTGCCAGTGCTGGTCTTTTCCTTGGCATGTTTAGCTTGTTTAGTGAATGAGAGAAGCATTTCATAGATAATTAAACCCCTTGTGAACTTGATGCTAGTAAAAAGCTCCTATAAATGGGAGACTGAAGTCTTTTAGGTGCTCCAGGGTGTCAGACTGTGGTTGGGCTGTTGTCTCCTGTGGGTAAAGGAGTGTCTGTGCTCTCAGGGAGGTCTCTTCTCCTGGGGATGCTGTCTACATCTAGGAGATGGCAGGGCACATACCTGGGACAGAGACTTTGAACTGACCAGGTGCCTGGTCTCAGTGTGTGATGGGAATTATTTTTGTGACTGACAAAAGGTTACATTTGGCTAATACCTTTTGGTTGGGCCAACAAATATCCATTCATTGCTGCATAAGTGACTTTTTACAGTAGTAGTGATTGTGGAAGCTCAATCACACATGCACAGAAGGTAGGATGGACCCTGTTACTGCTTCTGCTGTCAATAAGCATCCCAGTGAGAACGCTGAAGTACCCATACCCATCATGTTCTATATCTGCTTACTCTGTTAATGTATTTACTTAAACATTTGCAGGACTTCAAGTTCTCCCCTTCCCCTCTCCATAAGTCCTAGTTTACATGCTATTCCCAGTCTTTAGGGTTATGTTCAGCAACACACACGTCTGTCTGTGGCCCTGGAGGAGATGGTGTTGCCTTCTGCTTCACAGATGTGAACAACGAGCCATTTGTGCAAAATTAACTGGTTAAAATTAACATGGCTCAAACTTTGCATAACATCAAGCAGTGTTCTCTAGAAATCTGCAGTTTGTGATGATTGCATGGAGAGTGCTCAGACCTATGCTCTCTACTTCTGTAATGACTTACTCTCAAATTCTTCCCTTGCAACAGAGACTGCAAGAGGATTTTTTTTTTTTTGTGGTAAGAAGCTGAACTCTAGCTCCAACTCATCTACATTTTGTTAGAAGGAACTACAGTGTCTTTGACCTAATTGCTCCTTAGGTATCCTTACAGGAATAGGAAAAGAGAAAAACCTGTAAAATCATGCTAACCTAGTGTCCCCTCACCTTGTTTCTGAGTGGGAATAAAGGAATATTTGAGAAGATGTTTTATTTCAAATGTTTTCAGCTTTATTCATTTTTCTGCCTCGGTCATGCTTGTTCTCTCGACTCTTGCCTTGTGCAGTTTGTTTCCATTTTTCATCCCTGCACTCAAAAGGCAGTGCACAAGGTACTTATTTAGCCTGCAAGAAGACTTTTGGTAAAACTGTATTTGAAAGTGAAATCTCAGCCCTGCTGAATAGCAATTCTGCTTGTATCTGGTTTGATTTTAGTGAAGAAGAGATTGCAGAATTTCAGTTCTCATGCCTCAGTGATTCTTGTTTGTCTTGCTGCAGAGATTAGAGTATTTTGGTGCATAAAAAGGTATCTCATCCCTCTCCAGTTACTGTCTGAAGAGGTTGAAGGACAATCTCATTGTAAAGCTGGAAGACAAAGAAAAAGCATCTCTATCAATATTGGAGGCCTCTCTTGTTGAGGATTTTTGTTCTTCATGACTTGCTGCAAGACTTTTGTTGACATTAATAGTTTAGTTTGCATGTGATCATTCCAGGTTAGCTTGAATTACTTTTTGTCAGTGAAATTAAACTTCAAAGTGAGAATTTATGCATATTAATTTCAGTATTGAAATCCAGTGGGGGCAGATTTTAATATTTTTATTCATGTGCTTATGCCTTATGTGCTCTTGCTTTTATTAATGTATGAAAACACCATCAAGCATACATGGTGAGGTGTGCTATAATTGTGCTAAGTTGCTATTTAAATCTAGCAACTTAGAAGGTAGAAAAAACATCCCTCTGCTCTCTGGAAAAGCAAACGTTTTAGTGGGCAGACTGTAACTTAACACTAGTGAGAGGATGAAACATTTCCAGACGGTTCAGTCTCTGGAAGAGCTGCTCAGAGAGATGCAGTAAATCAAGGGCCTCCCTCTGGTAGGTTGCATAATTTTAAGATACCTGATGCCATCTACTAGGTGGCCAGAGAGAAATTGATGAAGGTGTTAATTTCAGGGAAAGCATGATGGATGTCTTTGCGAAGAACTCTGATCCTTCTGTAGCTTTTTCATTTGCCCACTGAACCCATTTGGCTTTTAGAAACCGGTTGAGTAAAAATGATGTATTTATGAGGAAGAAGCCTTCCCCTAAAATTGGTTTGTTAAACAGGCAGTAAATATGCAATCGGTGCATTTTAGGTTTGGAATAACATGACCCTTGATGTCATCAGCTCATATGACATGAAGAAATTGCTTGCCAAAGGTCACTGGCTACATGTTAGGTTTCCCTTTCTGCTTCCAAGCATGTGGTTATTGCTGCATTCCACCTGCAGAAGCAAAACTGGGAATGCTTTTGATTTGGTGATGATAAAATGTGCCTTGAATAGTGGTCTTGGGTAGGAAGCCATCAGACTCTTTTGGTGGCTCAGTCCTGCAATGGTATTTGAATAACAGTTTTTACCCTGGATGGTGGTGTTTGGGGTTGGGGGAACAGACAGGACTGAAACATTTCTACCTTTTTTTATGTTCCTATAAACTAAAGGTAGAGCCTCAGCTTTTTTCAACATGGCATTCCCTGTCCCACCTCAATTTATGGGATCTGTTTTGCTTGGTTGGCTTCCTTTCCCCCTCCTAAATTTTGCAGCCAGAAGTTGGTTTATACTGTCTTAAAAAGCTTTTGCAAACACTCTGTGCACTACTGCTCAACAAAGTTTTGTGTCCCACTGAAGGGAGTTACATGCTTATCTGTCTTGTTAAGTCCTGGTTCTGGCAAATCACAGCTGATGGATGCATCATGCTGTTATCTATGGGCATGGAACAGATGCTGCAGATGCTTGCTCTGCTCAGAGTATTTGTCCTGAAGAGCTTCATATTTTATCTGGTCATGTGTTGTACAAAAGAAGAAGGCTGTTAATCTTCCTGTGGTCTTTTGATACAGGCCCCCAGCAGAGCACAAGTGCTTTTTTTATTAGTATAGATATGTGTGTGAGTATAAATGAAACATTTATACATAAATATTTACTTTGTAGATGGTGTTATACATATATATTTTAATGATATATCCAGAGTTTTAAATACATATGTAAATAGAAATCTCACACCTGGAACTGTAAAAACACGTAATGTAAAAGTGACTGTTTAAAGTCAAGTAAATTAAAACAGTGGTATGTGTGTGTATATATATATATGTAATTTAGTAGTGGAAAATTCAATTTGAAATTGTTATTTATATATTCGCAGGAGGTTTATTAGGTGGTGGTAAAGATTTTTGTGTCTTGACTATAAACAGCTGTTATGAATTTATTAAACAATGTGCAACTCCTTTAAAATGTGTTTCCTTTTTCTGAGGTTTTTTTATTGGCTTTTTTTTTTTTTTTTTTTTCTTCTCTGTCTCTTTTGGCACTAAGCTGTACTTTGGAGCTTTGGTAAGTGTCTGGCTTAAAATAAAAGTTTTCTATAACATACCCTTGACATATAAAAGGCAAGATTTCCACCAGGATTTACTAGTATCTCCTATTTCTATTTTTTCTTTGTGCTAGAAGTTTGTGTTGGCCTAACCCTGGAGGAGTTCCCTCTCCATTGCCTTCAATAAAGTCACATATATCCAGGGCTGTGCTTTCCTTGATCTGGAGAAGGTCTCAGGGCCATTAGCACATTAGCCAAATTTGGTTTAATTATTACTTGTGACGCACTTCAGAGCACGGTTATTTATTAAATGAATTGTCTTCTTTCCCAAGCTTAAGGTTGCTTTTTTTTTCCGCTTTACCAAAGGAACATCTCATAGGCATTAGTGCCTTTACACTTAAACCGTGAAGCCTCTGGTCCTGTAGCATGGTTGAGCTGGAGAAGCTTCTGCATTGTGGTACATTGCTTCTCCACTTTCTCCCTGGATGCTGAGGTGCTTGCTGAAAGGAGAGCTGACAGAAATGGAGCTCTGAGTCCCCAGCTTTTTTTTTTTTTTCCCCTCTTCTCTTTTTTTCCAGTTAGTGACCCTTAAAATATGTTAAAACCTTGAGAGGAGTAGGTGTGGCAGCTCTCATTGGTGTGCTTTCGGTTTTACCTTAAAAGTGGACTCTGCACAGTTTATGGATAGTGACAGTTTGGGATGGCATTCAGGTGAGCTGTGCTCCTGGACAGATGATTTGTGCCAAGAAGTCATACTCATGGTGCCTGAACTTGCCTCTGTTTTCCTCTTTACTACGTGGTGTGGGTTATTATAATTATGTCAGTTCTTTGAGGCGAGCCGGTTGTTTCTTACGTGTTTATGCATGCTGGTTTGCTTCTGGATAGGTGGAAGTGAAAGAACTGGTATATCATGAGGGATTCAATTTGTAGTAGTGTTTTCTTGCCACTGGCTGTTAGGTTTTTTTCAGATGTTTTTATTTCTTGGTTCCCCACTAGCCTCTCTATGCTTTACTTTCACACATGGTGTTGCTTCATTAGTTGTGTTTCCTTCTCACTGCTGTGAAGTACAAGGCTCTTCTTTTTCCTCTGAGAGGGACTCCAAGGCAAAACAAACAGGATACCATTAAATTACACAGTGTAACTTTTAATATCCTATTTGTATTCCTGAACTGGATGTTCTGGAAAGCACAGGGTGATTACATCACGTTTGATACAGGAAGAGTATATCCCAGTAAGAGGTACTAAATCATAGGCCATTAAAATCTTATGAAAACCAGATGACACTACTAAGGTTATTAAGGAGATGGATGTTCCGTTAGTTGAACTAATTTTGTCATCTGTAAATGAATCAAAATAATCCTGTCTAGGAAGGGAGTAAGTAAGCTATTACATTCACTGCAGACATCTTCGTATATATGGCCTATATACATAGCATGGAAATTAATTTCTTCCTTGAAAGTAGCTGAGCTCAGACCTTTTTGCTGCTTCACATTTAGACTCCATTAGAGAATACTAATTCTGCTTTGGGTTGGATTTGTTCAGGATGCCCTAGCAACACAACTGACATAGTAACTTTCCAAACTGTTTATTCCAAAGGAGAAAGATATTTGAAAATTCTGTTCTTACACAAATCAAGGTGCTTCCAAGGCGATGCTTCCTCAACAGTCTCAAGTATTCCCATGCTATGATAGTGGGGTTAATTTGTGTGGACCATACCATCCAAAAACCCTTGGCATTATAACTGGAAGAGACTATACAGACTTGTAGCTTCCAAAAGCTAAAGCAGCCACACAAAGTCTGCATTGCTTTTCTAGCTGCATTTTTGTTCCATTTCCTCTTTCTGTCTCTAGGAGATATTAAGTAGGCAGTAATTTTTACCCACTGGCATATAGTCTCCGAGGGAGAAACATGGATTAGTTCTGTAAACTCTCTGCACAGAAGAATTATCTTTAGAGAGAAGACAGCCAGTTAAAATAAATGGGGCTCTGAGGCACACCAGCAGCATGAGAACATGACTGAGCTCCTTGAGAGAAGGCTTGGTGAGAGCTACTAATTTTGGGTCTTAAATATCTGTAGACATTCTGGCACTTGACTGTAAATCATTTTCCATCACTTAAGTATTTGGGAAACATATATTTTTGGAATTGCCCACGTTTTTCTTGCAGATACGATTTTAACCACAATGTCTGAATTATTTTGCCTTAGTCCTTTTGACAGTTTATTTTTTGTGACATTATTTCTTCTCCAAATCAGAGCATTAGTTGTCTCCTGTTATTCAGGGGACCCACAGATAATGCTCATCACATCTCACTGACAATCTTTTACCTCTTTGTTCTTGTCAGTGCTTCGTATGGCTTGGAAAAGATGTTTTTAACCAGATGTTTAGCCTTGTTAGAGGTACAATTACAGAAAGTACTTTATTCCTTGTGCAAGGTTAGTGTGAATTTTGACTCAATAATTCTTTGAGTTCCAACTTTAGCTTGTGTGTCAGTACATGAAAAAGTTTAAGCTACATGTAAAACACACTAAATTTATCAGAACTTATTGTTTTGTGTGGAGCTTACTGCTTCCACATCATATGGGCAAGTACAAAAGCAGGGATCATCCTTTCTAATAATTGCTACTTAATTTGCAGCAGTGATGCTATCAGTGTTATGTCAAAAATTAAAACTGAAGGCATATTTGGTGAAGTTTTTTGCCTCTGCTTTTTTACATCCTGCAGCAGTTGGTCTGTTTTAAGGGAAGTAAAGAGGAAGGAGAGGCAGTAAAGATGAAACCTGCTCATAGAAGAGAAATGCAAAGAAATAATTATCAGTCAAGCTGTGCCAAGTGAGAGAAAGCACCAGCTAATAACCTTTGGCACTGGTGTGTGGTGAAAACCATTCCTGTTTATTAGCAACCTGTTCTGATGGAAGCTAGGGTAGCAGAGGGCTGTTGCTTCTGCTTTGTCTTCCTGGTACCCAAGTTGATTAAGGAAAAAATAATCATAAAAAAAGAGTGTGTGTCCTAAAGGCCTATGCTTTGTGGAGTTATTCTATTTTTTAAACCTAATTTATATTTTGGATCCTTTTCTGCATCACCACAATTTCATGGAAGAGGAATTAACACTATATGGTGCCTCTTCTGTTCTTAGCAGCTGACATCCTCTTGCTCCTCTGTAGGTGTGTAGCTCCATGTCTGGTGCCTGCAAGGATGGACAGTGAGTGATGTTAGTGGATGTAATTTATTTAAAGTGTGAAAGCAAATTAATTTTTTTTTTCTTTGTGGAGGTGTTTAGCCTGAGTATTAAGGACTCAAATGCAGTAAGAACAAAATTTGAAGAGGGTTGAAACTCTGTGTGTCTTGTCTAAAATGGGTGAATCCACGGGCATGTTTAGCCATGTTTGTGTAGAGGCAAACCTCAAGCTTTGTGTTACGTTTTATTTGACATAGTTTCTGAATGTTTGACTACCAGGATAGACAGCACAATTGTATTAAAATGTGTGTTGTCAGGGTTACTGTCTAGGGTAAATAGCAGACCCAAGAATGAAATGCAAGAGGTGGTTTTGTGGGTTCTGAGCTGGCAAAATGACTGAATGCCTGTGGGCTCTGCCCATCCTTTTCCTGCAGGCTATGATGAGATGAAGAGCTCTTTTTTGGCTGTTACAGCCAAGATACGTCTGTGCCTGGAGGGAAAGGGATGAAGCAGAACTGGAAAGGGATGAAGCAGAACTGGAAGATATGGGAGGAGAGGTTTATGGGCATAGGTGGCCTTTTGGCCAAGGCTGGGGTGGGATCTGCTGATGGATTCACAGCCAAACTGATGTATGATGGGCTGATACTTTGTCTATATGTTTATTTCCTTACACATTATTTAAAATGTGTCCTGTGTGCCTTAGGTTACAGCTTTATAAATCAGTCTGGAAACAGCTTTAAAGTTACAGGGAGAAAAAGGAGGGAAATGAAAACTTACAGGAGCTCACATGGGAGTATGGCCACATGGAGGGGGAGGTGAGGGCAGGTTTTTCTGTCAGTAATATGTAGCAAGATATTTTGTTAATCAAAAGGGTTTTTTGACCTAAGCTCATTTGGATCCTTCCTTGGTTTGGGAAAACCTTCAGCTTATTTGCAGGACTACCTCATAACCCCTTTTATAGCTGGTTGTTTCAGAGGTTTCCACTGCAAACCCTGCACTAGGGTTCTCATAACTGGGATGTATAAACTTGATCTGGACTTTAAAATTGGTATGTATGTTCTTGATTTGGAAGCAAGTATCAAGACTGTCTGGCTGATCTGTTGGCTGTGTGAATATTAGTGTGTAGTCAAGAGGAATATGATACAGCTCTCAGTTTCCAGTGAGCACAGAGGAAGTGTATTTGCCACAAAGAGCAGGTGCTTCCATGGATTTTATTTCTTTTTTTTCATGCAGAAGTGGTAAGCTAGATCCCAAATGTCCCAGACCCATTGGGAGTCCAGAATGTGAGCTGTGTTGTTGCTTCCTTCCTGGCAGGAATTGACATTGGTGGTGCTCAGGTGTAAGAGCAGAGTATACCCTGGTGTGTATCTCTGTTTGGAATGTATATTAGGACAGTATTTGCATGTTTGGAATTATTAGGTTGAAAACAACAAGAACAAAAAGTTTCTTTAGTCAAACAAAAGTGAAATGTAGTATTAAATGGGTGATTTTATTTATGTTTAGTAGAAAGTGTCTGGATGGCATAGGTTGGCTTTTGGCCATGCAGATGATTTTGGCCATCACTGAGGGGCCAAAAAGATGTTTGCTGCTGGGGGCTGTGGGATTGACATCTCAGCAGGTGCCTGATAATGAAATAACTCTCCTTGCCCCCCCCTCTCTTTCTAAATGAACTTCCCAGAGTATGGAGACATGGAACTCCAGTAAGACAAGAAATCTCTGCTTTGGAAACTTTGTTGCTTTCAAGTCTGCTGTGTAACATAAGAAAAAAGAGTCCTATTTTTTTATAGCTATGATTCCCGGGTGATTTTTAAAACTCTCCTCATACCACATTAAAACAGATCCATCAAGGATTTGAAGAATGTCATGCTTAGAGGTTAGTTTGATTCACAGGTAGCCAGTTTTATCATTGTAATGTTACACTCTTTTGTGCATACATTTAGTTGCATTGATTCCTTTTGTTTGCCTATGTGTCTTGAATAAAGGTAGTTTTTTTCCTAGTATGAATTAGGCATTAGGTGTCTTTTTGGTTTTGTCCATCAGTTTCTAGTTCTTCTGGTATTGCTATTGTTTCCTGGTGACTGATGGCAGATTATTTTACTATGTGAAGGTTAAATTTGCAACTGTAGAACAAAATGACTTATAAAGACAAAAAAATTATGGTATAAAGGTAGTAATGATTTATAAAAAACATTTCAAAACTTACAAAAAATGTAGTTGCTAATGTGTAGTATCTTCTGCATCTGAATTTTTGAAAATCTAGGTTAAAAAAAAGAGAAATAAATGGAATTAGTTTCCATTATGATAAGGAATGTGGGGAACCTTTCTTTCCATTTTCTCTTGAATATGTACATGGCTTCGGTTCATATTTGTACACAATTTTGCATACAGAATCCCAAGTATGTATAAGAATTATTGTTTGTAATTGTAATGCACAGTTAGGGAATCTAAGAACTGTCAGAACTAAGGCTCCTGGGGTATAAGTAATGTCTGCAGTATGGAAAAGATCCTTAATTATTCCAAATGTTCATTAGAACACTCTGAGCACTTAGTCCTCCTGCTGTGTTCAATGTAGATATTTGTTTATTTTAAATACACGTTCTTGTGATTATATTCCTCTCAGTTCTGTGGTCAAGTGCTGCCTTTGTAGCTTCAGTCCCACTTCAATGACAGGTGCTTCACAAGCTGAGAATGCTGAGTGAATGCTGACTTGTGCTCCAGCTGAGATTTCCTAGAAGCACCAACCTGACATCTCTTGGTTAATCAGCTCTCTTATCCATCATCAGTAGGTGTTACTTGGAAGTCTTATTTGGTGTATCTAGATAAGGAGATTACTGCTGTGGCATCCCTCCTCACATGCAGTGTTTCACACTCTTGTCCAGTAATTTGTTCCTTCTGGTTTGTCTGTGACAGCCTCCCCTGTATAAGGCAGATTCAGTCCCCTGCCCCCACATCAGATCTTGTGGACATTGCCAGGGGCTCATCATGCTTCTCAGGACCTGCCTGTTTTTTTCCCCACCATCAGAGTGCATTTTCCAGCCCTATTTGTCAGGTATTTTCAGCCTGGGGTTTGGCTGAAATTATTTTACCACTGTCTCCCATGTGTGCTTGCAAAGAATTTCATCCCCAGTAGGCAAGAATTTAAGAGTGACCTTTAGAAAGTTTGGTGATTAGTCGAGGGTTGTTGTGTTTTGGCTATCAGAATCAAACCATTATTTTTTTATTTGTCTTAATTTATTTTATACTTCTTGAGGTGCTAAGCTTTCCCCTTTCATCCCCATGAAAACAGTTGCTCTACAGTCTTACTGCTGAATGTCTTAGTTGCTTTTTTCATCATGAATTACAACGTGACCATGGTGCAGACCTGTGTGTGTTCAGAGAAAACTAGATTTTTATTGACTTCAGCAGTCCAATCACAAAGCACAGTGATCTGTTTGACCTTTAGGTTTAGCACCCCTACATTCCTCTCCCTTTTGCAGACCTTGCTGACAAATGTCAGCATGCCATAATGTATTGGTCTAGGGATCTGTTTATGACAGGTTCCACTCCTTGCCCAAAGCACTGAGGATCTTTCCTATAAATAGCTATGCTTGTCATAGCTTTCTATGTGCTTGTAGGGTTCCCTGATCTGTCTTTTATTGTAAACCAGGTCTCTTAACTCAGTTGTTGGGTATGAACAACAAATTTTGGCAGAATTTTCTGTTTGTTTTTGAAGACAAAGAAAGTCAAGAAGTTTTTCTGAAATCAGTGTATCTATTTTTTTTGTCCTCTACTTATCTTCCTTGCATGGGACTTTCTCTGCTAACTCACTTGTTAGCACCCTTTTGCTTCAACTGGGTAAAATTGTTCTGTTGACCTATATAATGCTGAGGCAATGGTTGCTATTTGGAATCTGAAAGATGACAGGTCTTCCTTAGATGTCTAGGGTCTTCCCTAGGGTCAAATTATACATTTTTGAAGTATTACATTTGCATGGATCTTGCAGCATGAGGCAATACTTTTTCCCCTGTTAAAGTCTCTGTCTTCAAATGCTGTCTCATAAGTGTCAGAGCTGTCAGGGATTACAGTCTCTTGAGATTTTTGGAAAGCCTTAACCATATCAGGTAGACTGATGGGACATTTCCACAGAGGTTCACCAACATGTGACTGTTCATACACCTCTCTGCTGGCAGGTGAATGTTGTGGAGACTGCTGACTGTACTTTGTGGATGGTCATTGTCAAAAGAAACCACAAGGAACCAAAACAGCTTGGTCCCTACCAAATGAGCTCAAACAGAGGTGATCAAAAAACAACAGAGATGAGATGTGGATTACTAGAAAATGGCTGTGGTTTAAGGTCAACTCCACCTTTGGAAATAAAGATGAAGTAATTCTGCTGTTTGCAGCACCTTCCTCAAATGTAGCACTTTCTTCAAGAAACAGCATCAGGGTTGCAGGAGCAGGAAAGACTTGTAGGGTTTTGTATGCATAGCACAAGCATCTCCAACTTCTCTGCTGTAAGATTTGGAGATATAGCAGGAAACACAAAGGGAATTTGCACTATCCAAGACTTCTTTTTGCAGGCAGCTTTAAGATGATTAGCATGTTGAGGACTAGGGATATATAACCATGCATGGATCTTGCCACGTGTTGCTTTATTTTTATTTCTGTTCTTGGGAAAGAAGCTAGTTGAAATTCAGTGACACCAGCTGAAAAGATTAATTTATTGTTCAGTTGAGGTCAATAATACGAGCTTCATAAAGGTTTATGTTGCAAGACTTTTGTTTAATTGGACCAAAAGCAGTTGAGCTGAACTTTGGCAGTGATCTTCATCAAAAAGGCAGAATGCTCAAGAGGCCTATCTTATTCTGGTCTGAATATACTGTGGGTTGCTGCAGGCTATAAACCTTCTGAGAGAAAAGCAAAACAAAGTCGTGTAACTGGTCTGTCTGTAATGCTGAACTTTTGACTTTCTAGTAGTTGCAGATGGGGAAAAGTCAGCTACACTTTAAATGGAGCCTTCCACACACATGACCAGTCATTGACAAATAGATAAACTCTGAAGAGATTGCTTAGATGTAAAATCTAAAATGGAAAAAGCAGCTGTCCTCTCCTCTTGGGAAAAAAATCTAAGAGGCAGGAACTTTGCATCAGTAAGCTGTATGTACCTGTTTGTATTTCTTGGTGAATGTACACAGCTTCCATCCAGTACAGTAGAAGTGGAGGTTGATTTTGAAAAATAAGCAATATTGTGTAATACTTTTCCCTGTCATTCAAGTGAAATAAGAACAGAACCCATAAATGTTGCTTCACCAGTAAGATAGTGTAATAACTTTCAGAGAGAGATATTCACAGGGGAGAAGGTAAGTTTTTGTTTTCTTGCTATGAAAAAGCACTGTGAATAAGATCCTGTGGTCCTGTCTTCAGAGAATATAAGCCACCCAAGTTTTTAATTTGCCATTTTTGTGACATTTCAGCTCAACGATGGTGGTAAAGCAGCCCAAGCACATGTGGGGATAGGTGATGTTGTTCTCACCATCGATGGGATAAGTACAGATGGAATGACTCATCTAGAAGCACAAAACAAGATCAAGGCATGTACAGGCAATTTGAATATGACTCTGCAAAGGTAAGATACCTTTTCTCTCTCTCTCTTTTTTTTTTTTTTTTTTTTTTTTAATAGAGTTATGATGATTAACATTTGTTTGGAGGATAAAATCATGTAAGTGGTTTGGCAAAGAGTTAAGTAGTCACAATTGAAAGATATGCTGTTGTAAGTCTGAAATGTGTCTTGATTTATAGCATTTTAGAAAACTTAGCAGATGTTAATTATGTGAGTTGACAAAGACCTTTTCCAACGTTCTGTCACTTAATGAAGTTTAGTTCCTCTTCCTGTTGAGTTTGAATTTTGCTAGCACTCACTTAATTAAAACCAGATCTTATCCAGGCTGTCTTTTGCTCCCCCTCTCCTGGCTGACTGACTAGGGGCACTTCTTTTTTTAGGTCAAGTCCTACATCATAATTTCTGTTGGCAAACAGAATGATGCATTTGAACAGTTAACTCTCAATTTATATGTATGAAAACTTTGCTGCAGCTCAAGAGAGGTGTTTCTCAAAGCAATGCTACTGTTTCACAAAGCAGCTGCCTCCCTTCCCTAACTGAAGCCTCTACTATAGAAGTTACAGAATTATTTAGTCTCTCCACTCCTGATACCTACAGTTTATTGAGTCTCAGCATATCTCTGTTACCTGTTTTGGGAGGGGTTGGGAAAAGGGAGCAAGATGGGCGTGTGGGTTATTGGGTCTGAAGCAGGAAGAGCAGCAGCACCAGCAAGAAATTTCCTTCGAGCTTTCAGAAGTCTCCTAGAGCTAAATAGTGGCTTTTACTGGAAAACTGCTATTTTTATTTGATGATTTGAGTGAGCGTCTTGAAGGAGGGTTGTCATCTGAAGACTTGACATAATGAGAACCATATTTTCCTGTTATCAAAGAAAAGGGTGGCAGTTGCACTCTGTGCACTGCTGAAGGCAGGCATGAGCAGCGATTGAAGTTCCTCAATGTGTGGTTGTTGAGACCTACACCAGTATCTCGTCACCAGTTACTAACTTTACTGGCAAAACAGTCTTGTCCTTACCAAAAGGACAACCTCTCTCTGAGAGTTCATCAGTGTAAGAATAAAAGAGATGACACAGTTGTAGCTCTGAAAAACATTCAGCTCCCCAGGGTGGTGGTGGGTGTTCCCAGCCCTATGTGACATGGAGCTGAATGGTTCCTTAAGTGCTTCCTTTTCTCAGAGGCTACAGTTGAGCCTTGCTTGTTGATTCTTGCTTTTCCTGCTGTCCTTTGGTCCTTAGGTATCCTCAATAAGGGATTTCCTCTGCTCAGCCTCTGAGGAAAGGAGTAACTTGTGGTGTGGTTCATGAGTGAAACTTGTTTCTCGAGTGAAACTTGTAAAGTTGGCATTAGAAGTTTCTTGATGAAACAGAGGTATGATACCAGCTCATTAGAGGAACAATGTGTTGTATCTAGTGTGACACTTGCTTTTCTGTCTCGTAGTGAGGCAGGCAGTGGTTTAGAAATGCACTTTCCATTAGTCCACTGAGTCACTCCATTAGGCAGCTGGGAGTGGAGGGGTTTGGCCCACTTTCTCCCGTTGCCATACATTGAGGGGCAGGGCTAATACCAGATAGAGCAAAGGAACAGCAGGTGTGTCTCAGTCAGGCAATAACTTGTCTGAGGCTGCTTCTGGTTGGGTTCAGGGATGAGTGGTTTGAAAATTGTATTAATCATGAGTTAGCCTGATCTCCTGTTCTCACCCTCCTTACACAGCGTAGCACTGACTCACTAGCGTGGGGTGGCTGACAGCTGAAGGCTACATCAGGATCAGGGTAGCAGAAATCAAAGGAATAGTCTCAGTCCTGGCATCTTGGGGGGTGGGACAGATGTCCTGTCTAGTGGCTCTGCTGGTCTGTTGTCTCATGGTCTCAGCTGTTTCTAATTCTGCCCGGATCCTCTCAAGCCAAAGGTGTAGACAGTGCTCTCCCAGCTCCTCTGCCTGCTGCTGTCATTGCTGTTTAGTGTAGGAGGTTTGCTGCAGTTGTTTATTTGTTCTTTTTAGTCTGGAAGAAAGGGTTTTGTGGTGTCAGACTGGCTCACACTAACTGCAGATGCTGGCTGCCCATGGGAAGAAGGTCTTGAGACTCTAAACAGGGTGGCAAGATAAGCCATTTTAATAATTAGGGATCTCCATAAATAAATTCTCATGATCTTGCCTCTTTCCTAAAAACGAAAGCAAACTAAATGAAACATTTTAAGCTGTTATTGTCCATGAGCAAGGTTGAAGAGATGCTGTCAATGGGAAATTGCGTTGACCTTCAAAATATGAATTCTTGCCATAACTAGGAAAACCTAAAACTTATCTAATTTTTTTAAACGGCTTTTAATTATCTTTAGGGTTTTTGGTTTTCTTTACACTTCCCTGAACTTTATCTATTTCCACACAGAAAACTAATAGCATGAACTAAAGTGCAAAAATGTTGAGGGTAGTTTTGAAACACATAAATTCTTTGAGACAGCTCTAGTTTGCTGCTGCTTTAAAAAAACTCAGTGGTTGGTTGGTTAGTAGCGTTCAAAAAAATTTGAGGTTCAAAAAAATTGAATGAGTTGAGCTATTGGCTTTTGCACTGTGACTATGTTCCTGTGTTTTTTTTCATAAAACATGTAAAAGAAATCAGTATGATCAAATTAATTGTAGGATATATCTTATAAGTTCAGTTTGGGATGTTTTTGTTAGTAGCACCAAGTGACTCTAAGGAGTCCTGTGCACTCATCTGTGGATGCCTGGATTACACTTGATCAGTTATAATTTGATAGAAATTCATGTAGAACACATGAAAATTTATCTGCAGACTTAAGTGTAATGTGAAAACAATGGCAACATGGGGAAAAAAGGCTGCGTGTACCATCAGCCTTGCAGTATGTCAGATGGGGCTGGCTGTTCTGCTTGCTAGGGAAGGACTAACCAACATAATCAGTAGTTATTTGAAAAAGAAACAGTGTCTTACTCTGGCTGATTAGGGTTTTTTTTGTTTGTGTGTTTTTTGGTTTTGATGTATATTGTGAGGATCAAATTGACAATTGGTAGAAAGTGAATACAAGTGGATCCCACCTGAGTTTGGGCTCCAGCATCCCAGTTTGCATGGTGGGCAGCCTGCCTTCAAAAAGTACAAAGGAAACTTTGTGGGACTACATGGCAAAGGCAAAAGAGAAAATTCTTCATGATCAGATTCACTATTACGTGTATTTTGACTTGATCAGCTTTTGATCAAGTTCCTTTGTTCCTGACGTACAAAGGAAAAAAAATAAAATAAACAAAATAAGGGGCAAGAAGTAGCTTGCCTAGGAGGTTGGAATGGATATTTAAATCAAAACTTTACTTACATGTTTAAAGCAGTGTATTTATGGAGGCAGATATGCACTAACCTCTTGTGGAAAACCAATTTAGATGTCTTGTAACTTGTAAATGAATGTTGGCAAAATATTTGAAGGGGGAATGAAACCTCCCTTTTTTCCTGTGAGGCAATTCTGCATATTAGGTTTTTAAATATGAAATTGTTCTCTGGAACTGGACTAATAGCTGTCACAATTGCAAGACCACTTTACTTATGTAGGAATACATAAAATTGTGCTTACCAGACATGTACAGTGTATAACTTACATTTGCATATGTTGTCAAGAATTTTCAGGTATGTCTCTAAAATTAAATAGTTCCGTAAACAAGTCTTGCTATTTATTATGAAAATTATAGTTTTCAAATTGTGGGGGGAAAAAAAAAATGGTGTACTATTTTTTTCTTTTTTTTAGTATTAGTTATGGTTTAAAATTTTGGGGGGGAGCTTTTGTTTTGTTTTGGTTTTTTTTCTAACATGCAATTTTAGGCTCCTGATTACTTGGGCTTTTTAAAATGTAAAATGTATTGCATAGTAAATTTTTTTATATGCATCCCTCCCACCCTGAGATCTTGCTCTTTTGTCCCCCAATATTTTATTTTCAGTAAAAGCTCTTTCCTGGTTCCCATGAGGACAGATGAAAACCAGATGCTTGATTTTTGGATATATTTTGAAGCTCAGGAACTTATCATGGGTTCCATAAATAAATCTGTAAGTTGCTGAACAGCTAAGAGCCACCACCTATTTTAAATATTGTTTTTGGGGACTGTTTCTCCAGATTCTTCCCTTAATGGTTCTTTGGAAGAAAGAAAGATAAAGAAATGTTCATTTCTACTGTTATATGAGATCATGATATCCATGAAACTTCTGAAAAAAAAGTCAGTAAGGAATACAGAGGTAAAAGAAAAAATACAGAAGACTCTTGATTTAATCTTTTTTGTGTATGTGTGTGGTGGTTTATATTACAGACCTTATTGAGCTCAGTATTTTGTGAAATAAATCTGTACAGCGATAGTGTGCTTTTTTTCATTCACCTCTCCCTGTCAAGTTAGACATTTAGGATAGGATTTCTTATCTTGAGAAGGAAAAGGAGGGTTCTTCAGAAATCTTTCTCAATGCTGTAGTTCAGCAGTGAGCAGTTAATACAGTTCTACTTCCAGCTCTTCAATGATTGACCAAGGATTTTTGCAAGTGAACATGCAAGTGTTTTATATTCTTATAAACAATTTCAGCAATGACTGTAGTTTTTTGGTTTTTTTCTTCCCTAAACCTTTAAAATCACAGGGTTGCCCAAATGTCACCTGCTGGATATTTTCAGTGCCTTTGTTGACAAGACAGAGCAAAAATTCAGATGAGCCTTAAGACTGGTTTTTGCAGTTTGTAACCTGAAGTTTTCAAAACTGATGCTTATTTTATCTGCCTGCCTGAGTGTGAATCTTTTATCACACCACTTTACTTCATCTTTAAAAGTTACATTCAGTAAAAGTGAAGTCTAGACTTTTAGCTTAAGAACAGCTGAAATTCTCATGATCTGAGGTTGGGTAATAGTGAAAAAATGTTATAGATCATTTGATTTGTATTTTGTAAGGTAACTTTTCAAGTTATCCATTTCAGAAAGGATTGTCTGCAATATGACTAGCTCAGTATGGGTTTTGCTTACTATTTTTATTCTTCCCAGAATATTACAATTTATTGCATTGAGAGCCCTGCTCTGCTTTGGAAATTCACAGGAAGAAAAGTATTTTGCTGTGTGAGGATTGTGTGTACTGACAAGGTAAATGGACCAAATGGATACTCTTGATCCTATTCTGGAGTCTGGGAAGTGAGATGCTTTGATGTATTTCACATTTTAAGAAAACAGAGTCCTTTGCTTCTTAGGTGTTGCAATATCCACCTACTATAGGTTAGTTGTAAATTATTTAATTTTGCAAAAATAAAACCCAGCAGTGCAGGCAATGGTATCATAAATCCCAAGAGCCAGCCTGAGACACACTGCTGAAGGGCAATATGAAGTTTAAATTTTAATTGTCTCCATAGAAATCTGAGAAAATAGTATAACCACTAAATAAAATGTCATGAGAGTGTATTACAAGAGAAACTGGAGGAGGAGCAAGTAGAAGAATGCAAGTATAGACAGGATTTCAAGCTATTAACAATACAGTCTTCACTTGAGATGATGGTTAAAACTTGTGCTTTCAGGTTTGTGAGTCATAGGTTCCTTGGGGCAGATATTTTGTTTCCATAAACCTTATAAGGATGAGCTTTAAGAAAGCTATGGTAAGAATGCATTCGGAAGTCTTTTTTTTGTCCAACTTTGGTTTACTTGTCATCATCATTTCCCTTACTAGAGGCATTTTTGCCTTAGTTTTGTGCTTCAGCAATTTGGTTTTTTAGCATATTGCAGACAGTTGTTTGTCCTGTGCCAGCTGAACATAAGTAAATCAGTTGAAAACAATTTTTGATTTAATTCTTTTTCCTGTCATACTAATTTGTATATAACTCCTCTCAAGGATGTCAAAACTGAATGTTGTCTGCTTGAGACAGTAAGCACCATTATTTGCTTTTTGTTGACAGAGATGAGACACAGGAAAATTACAAAAGCTCAGTAGAGGTCTGAAAAGGTGTTTTGGCTTTTCTTTCTGGTTTTGTTTGGTTTGTTGGTTTGTTTTTTTTCCCCTCTTTTTGTTTTTTGTGGGGTTTTTTGGCTTTTTTTTTTTTTTTTTTCTTTTTGCATGGAGGAGGGGAGTTAGTTTTCAGGTTCAGTTTGTGTTTTTTTCAAGGAAAAGGCAGAAATCAAGCTGTTGAATTCTTAAGATTTTGATGGCTGATAGGCAAGCAATGTAGCTTGCTCTTCGTGTGATTTCCTGGTTAAGTTTCTCTTAGTTTTTTTGAGGGAAAGGTTTATAGCTGTGTTTCAGGAAGCTCTTTTGGTAACTCTTTTCCTCCCATTTATAAAAAATCCTCAGAGGTAACTGTAGGTTGTTTTTTTGTTTGTTTTTTCCTTAATGAGTTACAGCAAGCTATCTGAAAAGTGATATTCTTAGCATTCTGTTATATTTTGTTTAATTTTAAGAGATCTTTATGGAGTACTATTCTCTAGGAGGCCTTTGCAATTCTGGCTCTCATTTCCTTATTTTCTAATGCACTTCCACAGTGCTCACGGTGACTGTCACCAGTACTTCATAAACACTGCAGCATAATGCAGCAAAACCATTTTTTTTCTTTGTTTGTTTCTCTAGTAATATTACCTAATATGTGTGGCAGGTAATTAGACCTTTTAAAAGATGTTATATTTCTTGCAAAATGTTTTCCATTAGTGATCTTGATATTTCAGCTGTTATTTTATTTGTCAGAACTGATTTACTGGTTCAGTGGAAGTTCTATGTTCCCGATTTCTATTCCATTTCTGGATTTGCAGCAGATGTGGTTGGATTTAATGTTTTATTTCCTAAAACTAGAAGTTTCCTCCTTTTCTTGTGCAGATAACTTTTATCCCCTCTTCACATAGTCAGATATGATCTGTGATATCTGTTGAGACTCGTGAGAACTTCATCACAAGATACTAAAAAAAATTGAAACATCAGGATGACCATTCAATTAGGGTTGACTGCTACCAATCAATCATTTTTGTTTAATTCCTTGTGAATGAAAGTGTCTGTTTTTTCATCCCAAATATTGTTAAGAATGTCATTATCCAATATTGATTGTTGCACTTATTTTTCCATTTCCATGACGTGGCAATTCTGCTTTGACCTGGTAAATAATATTTAGCTTTTGGAGTTTCACTTCCTGAAGTTTCCTACAAGGAAATAAAATGAGAAAGCTGTGCCCTCGCATCCTTTGGTGCCAAACATACAGTTTCGTTGCCCTGTAAAAAAGATCTGTGAGAGCTTTATCTTCTAATGCTGCTGTTAGTTCAGTATTCAAAGTCCAGCTTTGCCTAGTGGTTGAATAACAAAAAGCTGTGTATATATCAATTTTTACATCCCCACCAACGCCTCACATTTTCCAACAGGATCTGATTTGGCCTGAGACTCGAATAGGATCTGTTTCAGTGGATGTGTTCTGCTCTCACCAGTAAGCCTGAAAAATAATAAGAGAATTAAAAAACTCTAGGGATGGCTTTATCTTAGAGGAGCATATTGGATGAGTGAACCTGTTAGTCTGGTATCCAGACCTGTTGTGGCTCGTATCTGATGATTCAGCAGAGGATTCAGCAGGCTGTGAGAAGAAAATCATGGCTTTGTAACCCCTGTGTGGTGAAAACCTGGCTGCTTGCACAAGAGATGTGGGGTTGATTATCATGAACAGTTGTAGCTAATAATTACATTGGGGTCTTGTGGGTGTAGTTGCATATATCTATCAACATGACTCTTGTCCCAGACAGGCTGACAACATCAAGATGTTTGTGCTGTGTGGAGATGGAAAGTATTTTCTCACATTGCTTTTGCTTTTTTTTTTTTTTTTTTCCCTCCTCCCTAAATTGCACTTTCCTGTAGTTTTGTGCACAGTGTATCCTTACTTTCACCTAGATGCATGGTGAGTTATGAAGGAAAAAACTTCAATTTTCTTTACCCACTCTCCCAACTTTTCCATTTTTGGAAATCCACTTTTGATTAGTCACAGCTGAATCCTTATTCCCATCAGAAAAAAACACAAAAAACCCAAACAAAACAAAAAACGCCAAAAAAAACTCCACAAAACCAAAAACCCCCATGTTGTCTTAGCAGTTGCTCATGTGCACATGCTTTCACTCATGGAGCTGTGGCAAATTTCTGATCTAGAAAGGATTTTGGGTCCTCACTGAGGCAACCCCCCAGGAAACCTGCTTCCCTCCTGACCTCTGGGCACTCCTAGTGGAGCCCTTCTGTTTGAGCCTGGCCAAAAAGTGCTTAGATGAAAAAATTTGCCTTCCTTTCTGTGATGAGTAAGAAGGGCCGAGAGATTCTACCTCAACTTTATAAAGATTTTGAACTGCCCTTTTAACCTGCTGGGTCTGTTTTGTGTTAGCTCCACAATCCCCCTCTGTTTTATGCTATGACCATGTCATAGCCTTGCTCTCCCCATCCTGGGGCAACTAATCAATACAAGGGGAAGTGCTTGATGCTGCCAATTTCAGAGAGAAGTGGGAATGTGGGCACTGGAATATAGATAATAAAGATGAGTGCAGAGCAAGATGAAAACAATTGTCAGGAAGAATATTAGATTTCAAAGAATAGGGAATTTTTTTTAGGAAATACTGTTAACTCTTGGAGGAAGAAGGAAGAGCAAAATAGTGAACATGGGGGGAAAAAACTGAAGATGGCATGGCCCATCCTCAGCACAGGGATGTTGTGGGGTTGTTTCATGTTCTTGCATGGCTGGTCTTCTGCCAAAATGTAAGAGGAAAAGGAGTTGCTTTTGTTTCTGCCCCACAAAAGTTTAAGGTAATGAATGTATAGGGATGAAAGAAAAAAACCAAAGTTATTGCAGATATTTCAGCAACACTTGGGATAGCAATTTGCCCACTGAAATTTGTGCAAGTTCACTCACTTGCCTTAGATGCTCAAAACAGGACTTGTGTATCTACAATAGAGTTGTGCCTGCTTGAACCAGAACTGAACTTCATTTATTTTATTTTTTTTACTTAATGCTATCCACTGCCTTTATAAACTGAGTAAATTATTCTTACTCTTGTTTTCTCAGTTCAGGTTTAATTGGACGTGATGAGTTTGGTGCATACTTTGTAAAACATTGGCACAGGTTCAAGTGTTAGCTTTTTTTCAAGCATTCTTGTGGGCTGCGTAGGCTGTGCAGATTCTGTCTCTTAAAATGAAATTTGCAAATGATTTCTATCTCTCATGCTTAAATTCACAACAGATTTATATGCCTTCATATTTGGAATCTTTAATATTTGTCTAAATGCCTTACAACTTTCAAGTTTACAGTGTCTGCTGAGTATATTTCTTCATGGTTTTGGCAAGCTTTAATTTCCTAACATTTCTAATTCCTACCAAGAGACAATTAAAACATTACTTTAAAACTCTAAAAAACCCCAACAAAAACACCAAAGGTTTTAGAAGTGCAGCTCAACGTGGGTGTGGCTGAGTCTGAAACTTTCAAAGCTGATGTCTGGTGATGCTTTCTGTCTAGAATAGAGTCTTCACTAGGCAATAAAATGAATTTTCTGAGCCAGGTGGTTTGAGGGGGCTTGGGTTTTTTGCCTGTTTTCTTGTTTATGTGTAAGCTATGAGTGGTTGCTGATGAACAATAGAGAACATCTTGGCAGAAGGGAATGAAGTATGGAAATAATGTGAGCGTTGGCAGAGGACACTTTTAACAGTCAGTGTTTTGAGGAGGGAAAATGATCAAACCCAAGATAGTCTATTGATTATATAGTACCCCTTTTAGCTTCCATGTGAAAAATGGAATGTAGAATACATTCTTAAAATACATTACGGAGATTAGGAAGCCAAAGTTTTAATGAGCACAGTGACTTCAGAGGTAGCTGATGCTTCTTGATTACTAGCAGATTATTTTTCCTTTACATACAGAGCCTCTCCACATGACCAGACTATAAGTTTCAGTGACACATGGAGTCACTAAAATACACGTACTGTGCTAAGTATAATGTGTAACAGTTTTTGCAAGTACAAAAATATGTAATATTTTCCATACATGGCCTCTCTCAAGTACTGAAATTTATAATTGTGCCTGCTTGTCGGTAGTGATCTTGGAGTCCCTTGGCCAAACGAGTTGCCAGTTACCTCCTTTCCAAGTTTTGGAAGGAAAGCAGTGGTTCAAAAAGTAATTTTCCACAAAATCCTGTTAACCCATAAGAGACCATTCCATAAATGTGATGGTAGTTGCTGAGATTAATGCTTTTGTGCTGCATCTCCTGCAGCAATCTACAAAAGAATAACTAAATGATGAAGAGAATATGCTTATGGGATTTTTGTGTCTTGCACTTGGCGGAAGGGAGTTTTCCTGAGGCAAATTGAGTGAGTTGGAGCAAGGGCAAACTGAACCTCCCCTGCTGGCACAGTGCTGGGAGTGGGTGACTTGGGTTGATGTGGAATTGGGCTGAAATCAGGTAAACAATACTATAATGAAAAACAAAACCAAAAAGCAGACAAAAGTCAATATTAAATCTCGGTTATCATACAGAAAGTATTCTGACCTTGAATTAGATGTCTCATGTAAGTGAAGATTGTTTGCTTCACTTCCCCCCCCCCACCTTTGTGAAAAGGTTGGGATTTTTTTAGGATGCAGATAAATTTCAGAACTAATATTTTAAACTAATGAGTAAAATCTGTGGGTCACTTTGTTTTGTTTTAACAAGACCAATTGATCATAACTCACAGTAGCTTGAGTGTTTTAGTGATACACAATGTAGTTGTTGCAAATAGTAAAGAATAAATACTGCTTACAGTTTCTGTTTTGTAAAAGGCATGGAAGTGCTAAAAGTAACAATATATCAGTTGCCAGTACTAAAAGTAACAATATATCAGTTCAATGTTATTGCTGATTATTTCAAACAGGGAAAGGAGGGGAGAAGTTGAAGAAATCAGAACTACATTCTGTGAAATCATGAAGTGGTATAATCTGGTAGGCTAATCTTGGTAGGAAGGATGGATTTCTAACTTATATTTGTTTTTATGCTATATTAACAAATGCATTGTGGAATAAAATAAAGTTTTTAATTTTTGAAAGGGTTCTTCGTTTAATGAGAAACTATTCCTTTTGCTTTCCTTTTCTTTATTTACGAGAGGTGGAGATGATTGTTATGCGTCTCTCTCTGAAAATGCAATTTCATGGCAAATTTTTATATATGCATTTAATTTTTATCATGATGTGGTTTTTTTTTTCCTTTCCCCCCCCCAGTAAATTAGCACTAGAGAATGTCTCCTTGTTAAGATGAGATATCATGAATAGCTGCATGCTGTGGGTGAGGCCAAAAGGAAATGTGGGGGTGAGCTGGAGTAACTGCAAACATTAGATATTTACTCTTCACTACCCTATTCATTTTATAATTGGCCCAGATGATTTTATTTTTAAAAAATGCTAAGATTTTATCTCATCCTTCTCATGATGTGCCATGCTTCTGATGTTTGCTTTTGGGTTTTTAAACACCCTGGAAGACTTCTCTTGTGATGAATCACCAAATCATTGTTACCTCTTGACATTTTCAGCATTTTTTCCTTTTATGTCTCTCTATCGATCCCTCAAGTGTGTTTAATGTGGGGTTTTTGTTTTGTTTTGGCTTTTTAAGTCTTCCTAAACAGGATCTGTCAGACTTTGCTGATACCTATAGCTGTAAAAATGTGGAAAGAAAGATATAGTATATGCCATTCATGGTCTAATATTATTCCCTGCTTTAGGTCACTATTGGTCAGGTAGGGAGGCAAAAGTTAAAACTGGCAGAAATGGGCAGGACTCATAAGATTATTTGATTTCTGTGATGGTAGATGTGGAAGTGTTTCAGTGTGGGATTAGGGAGCACTTGTGATCACAATCATTTCAAACTCTCTGCACCTCTGGGGTTGGTGAAGCCTGGAGGAAAGTTTTGGGGGGGCAAGGATCAGCCCTTGTAAAAACCCTCCTACAATCAGACTTTTTGGATGTGGCTAAAGCAACTGCATACTGCCTGAGGGAAGACAACCATGGGATATCATACAGAGAATAGAAGGTGTTCAGCACTGGTTTGTTGGTTTCTAAGCCATGGTACCTGACCCAAGCTTTTTTCAGCTACACAAAGAATTTTTCAGGACTGTGAAGACATCTCATTTTTGCATGAGACTGTAGAAATCCTCAACCTTTCACAGGTCAGTGAAGTGTTTTGGGGTTTTTTTTTTTTCTTGTTTGTGAATGTTTCCTTCTGAAGATAGCAGTTGGCTCAAGAAAAATAATATGGGTCCCTGGACTACTTGACAGGAATACATTATTAAGAAAAGATGTCTGGAAGTTGAGCTTTTCATCTGTGCCCAAATAGGTTGCTCAAGAAGTGCAATTTATGGTGCAAAAGCCAATGTTTCACATCATTTTTTTCCAGCTCCAAGTCAAACACATGCCTGAAAACTGTTGTAGGAAACAGCTGAGAACCAAGCACCTATTTCTCCTGAAAAATCCCTTCAGTAATAGACTATGGGGTTGTACTCCTCACCACATCTTATTCCAACAGAATAATTTTCTAAAGCAGCATCCATATAACAATAATTTGCAGAACTGCATTAGAATGTCATGGTTTGTAGGGAGTATTTTCTGCAGTTAGTGGTCCAATGCTTTCAGATTTCTTGTGTGTCAGATAAATAATTTAAAAGATCCCCCAACACCACTCTCAAATAGCAAGTTTTCTTGAACAATGCCTTTGAAAGAGTGTGTGGGTTCTCCTGTATAACCGGTGGCAATTTGCCATTCATAGTCTTAGGTTAAACTTTTTTTCTGTATTTCTGTGGAACCCATCCTTTCTGAAGAGTGCTTCTTTGCTATCACATTAATTGTGGTGCCATCGACCTTGCACATTTATTTTAATCTGTGTCTGTAATAACTGAGTGAAAGATTTAAGGAAAGATTTAAGTTGGCCACAGTTTATCTTCACTTCTTAAAATAACACAGATAACTCAGAGAGTGGCATGATCTTTAGTAACGTTTTAATTCTGTTGGAACACTTTGAAATAGCCAGCTGGGGCATCACAGGCAGACTTCAGTTTTGAAGCCTTGCAGATACCATCTAACTGCCAAACTTTTGAGTAGCAAAATAATGCATTTCTATATAGATAAACCACTCAGTAATCAGAAGTGCCTCTCAATGCACACCACTAATTTTGAACAGCTGCATCAGAACAATGGAGCTCTTAAAACTGCACACCCCAGAATACATGTATTTGTCTGGTCCAAGCATTACTCATGGGTATATCTGTATGCTTTTTTTTTTTTGAGGATACAGAGAATCATTTGAGGAAATCAGTGCTCCATTATCTTCTATCAAGGGAGGGGAAGGTATAAGTGTATAAGTGGAAGGTATCCATCCATATATCATGGATATTTGAAAAAACATTCCAACCCCATTGAAAAAATAATCCAACCCCACTGTTCCACAGCAAATGAACAGTGTCTTGCCCTGAGGATCTTTGCTTTGGTGTCTGAAAACACTGCTGTTTAAAAAGTGTTTGTTTGTATGGTGTCTAATACCTACCAGTGCTACCTCCTTGCAGACTTGAGCTCTAGCAGCAAAGTACACAGTGCTGCTGCATAAATAAATAATTCTCAATTTAATTTTGATTACTGTTGTTTGATTTTTGATTACTGTGTTTGGCTGCTTGCTACTCTATAGAGGGTCAGTAATGCCTAGCCAAATCTTGAGACAGTTTACCAGGAAATAGGTGAAAATATTGAAGACACTTGGATGTGTCAAGGTAAGCTGCCTGTGTTAGGAAAATTTCCTGTCTCTTTTCAATGGAGTCAGTAATCTAGGCTCTATAAGACACTGTTAAAAGAGGTAATGATAAGTTTAGATATGGAAGATATCTTTTTGTTTGTTTTTTTTTTCATCCTCAGAAGAATTGCTCCTCTCTTAGTGGGTAATAAATTACTTCTCTAATTTTGCCTACTGTTTTTATGCCAACTACAGTCATTAAGTCAGAGCAAGCCTGGCCTATATGGGCAGTCTGGAAGGGTTGTCACATTTGATTCACTGAAAAACTGAGACCCTTTAAATTGTATGTACCAGCACCTTAATCCAGCAACTGGACAGGAGTTTGTGGTATGAAGGTATGAAGTGCTCGAAGCTCCCCTTCTCAAGTGATTGAACCCTAGCTTGAGAAACTTTAGCTGTTAATTGCCAAAATCTTTTTAATTACCTGGATGGCATACTTCTGTTAAGAAATACATAGTGTTGCTGTCAGCCTAAGGCACACTGAATTTGTCTCATGACTGAAATTAGATAGGTAGTTTAATTGATCCTTTGTGTCTTTAATTTCCCACAAATTGCTTTATATTGCATTTATTTATATAGCCAGAGTTATTTGTTTTGTATTTGTTATTTTTAATTAACAGTATTAAATGTGAGGTGATTAAAGATGAAAAAATAGATGGTGACTTAATCATTATGCCATAACAAACCAGTATCAATATGGAGACAAGAATCCTGGGAGTACTTTAGCCTCTTCTAGCATGCTAGTGCATAGCTATAAAAATAATTGGTAGTAACAGTACTAATATGTATATATAATAGTAACAGTAACTAATATTATTCTGTGCCTGTTGCTGAGGCATGTTTTATGCCAGTGAGTGTTTGAGTACTGGAATGTAAAGATGAAGAAATTCTTTCACTAAGATGAAAACCAATCTTGTCATCGTCATTGTCATCATCCTGTGTCTTGTTTTTCCCTGGGGTTTTTTATTAGAGAGAGCCTTCAGCAGCCTCTGATTCAACTGTAGAAAGTTATGTTAAATAAAGGGAGACCAAGACCAAAGCTGTGAAGGTTTCAAACTAAGATATATAGGGGAAGCCTTTCACTGCTGCATGAGGAGCTTCACTTTGGAGGCCTGATGTGCTTCATTTGCACTGTTATTCCCTAAAGAATACAGCACAGATCTCATTTTGATTTGGTTACTAATTTCCAAACAGCCTGATTAAAAGCTTGAGGCTGGCATTTCTGTGCTGTTTGTACTGCTTTGGGACCTTGATCAATTTTTTTTTTTTTTTTTCCTCCTTATATCAGTTATGTAAAGAAAAGTGTATTTTGAAGATGCCATAAAGTCAAGATAATGACTCTCTTGCTGCTGCTTTTGAGTCTCCAGTGTTAGTATTAAGTCAAATGTCCATTGAATTCAATAGCTTAATGAGACTGCCAGAAAGACAGCAAGCTTGAATAATAGTCATTTGACTCTGGTCCAAAAGTTTTCTAATCAAAAAGTTTCTAAAGCAGTTGGTTTCCTTCCCAGAACCTGAAGAAGCCTTGGGACTTGGCTGTTGCTCAGCAGTCATGCATGAGCAGTGGTGCTTCCTGCACTCCTGGCCAAGTCTGGATAAATGGAAAAGCTTGCCTTTTGGAAAGCTGAAACATTCCTTAGAATACGACTCTTCTTACCTGTGAATTTGAATAGTATATGAGTATATTTGAGAGTAGAACTTTTGTCCCCTTTATCATAAAATATGGGGTTTAAATTTTAATATATCTGGATTGTATAGTACTCTTAATGGCATATATTTCAAATCTTTTGAAAATTGACTTGGTCTTCCTCCTGTTATCCCAATATTAAGACTTGGAAAAGAGTAATTATCATGGTGAGCTCTCTACTATGGGTTCCCTATTGCTCCAAATCAGGTTCTGTACAGGCAGCTTACCTGATCCAGTGACACTCAAATCCATCCTATCTCAGTCCACTGTGTAATCCATGTCATTTTTTCCTTCATAAACACTCATCTCATTGTTTATGTGTTGCAAGTGATGTTACTTGTCTCTGTTTACACTTTATTTTTCAGTTACAGAATATGGCCCACACCTGTTGTTTTCCTTTGGAAAACTCGTCTCTGATATGCACAGTTTATGATGCTAACTTGCAGGCATTCTTTAATTATAAAAGGGCATGTGATGATCTGTCAAGGGACAGTTGTCTCTAAATGGATTAAAAAAAGCTTACATGGTTTAAGAATGGGCTGTGCCCTTCATATGCTGAAAATGGTTCAAGTTAGCTTGAGCAAGCTAAATAGTGTGTATTTAGTACTTTGCAGGTAACTATTTACAGTATCCCAATATCATGCAGTTACTTCTGCACCTCTGTGAATGTGGAATGTAAAGAATAAAAGGGAAAAAACCCCAAAGTAAATATGTGAATTGACCATTGTTGTCAGATAAACTGTTCCTAAGCATCAGGCAACAGGAACCAATGAGACACTGTTTAAATAAAACCTGTCCTTTGCCATGCAAGATCATCTCTCAGCTGTTGAGAATAAAAATTGCAGTGTCCTGACTCATCAGCAGGGCTCTTGCTACATTGCTCTGGTAGAGTGGCATGAGAATAAATTAATGATTGACTTCTTAGAAAAGATAGTGGTAGTGTCAAAAAAGAGTAACAGCATAAGACAGATGGGATTTTTGGTAATGGCAGGAAAAAGCAGGCAGGTTTTCATATATATGGTATTTTATTACACCACCTAATAGAAAGGTAAGTGGTAGCTGGAGAGTCAAGTATCTGTTAATAACTGAGTTCCACAGCTGCACTGTTTTGGTGTCTTTTTTTGGTTTTGTCTTTTTTCTTTTTTCCCCCCATTTTAAAAAAAAATTACTGCCTATGAAAAAATCCAGGGTATTGTCAGTAGAAAGTCATGTCTCTGGCACAGACCCGCAAAGCCCCATGAGGTAATAAAAACACATATTGTGCCTGTCAAACACTGCTCACTTACTTTTGTCTTGCCTCATAGCCAAAGGAATGATTTCAGCATTGTGAAAAACCTCAACAGGTTTTGTGACCATGAGATGTTTTGCATCTGTTTTGCATCAGTGATTAGTTGCCCACAAAAGCAGTTAATTGCTTCAAATGCTGTGAGCATGCTGTGAATGTTATTCCCTTAGTATTTGTAGCTGAGAAGGGTAAAAGCTACTTTTCTAAAGCTAGGCTGTGGGAAGGGAAAACTCTCTAGTTGGCAGGATCAGTCAGAATCAGATGGATGGGATTGTTAAGACTTCTCTCACATTGCTGCAAACAACAGAAGAATTACAGCACAGAAAACTCTTGGTTTATGCACCTTAATTAATCAGTGTTAGAGTTTCCAGGAAAATTGGGTCTTTGTCCACTTTATTGTCTAGAGGAATTAACTCTCTGAGATCACTGCTGCTTTTTAATCTTTGTTGCCTGGCTCTTGCAGTAAATGAAATAATTTCCAGCTACATCTTGTACTCTGGCAGCTATTCTTTGACTTCCCTTGCCCTGAAAGGTGTGGCGAGATCTGCCCAAGCCAAATTGAGATCTTCTCATTGCAATACTTGGAGGCTTCCTTATAAGTCATCTTTCAAACTGAAGTTGTTGTCTGTCTACTATAGCCTTAGATATCTATGTTGTGACAAATTGCTTTTCTTTGCATGTTAGACCTGCAAAGTGTGCTGCTAATCCAGGGACCTTAAATCTATATAAATATATAAACAATACATGGAAATTATAAAGGGTAACAAATGTGAGGACCTATAATGGAAAAGTTAACTGCTTCTGGCAAGTGCATTTTCATGAAATTGTTCATGTAATAGTCCTGTAATGTGGTTTATAGTGCTTTAGCTCTGGTGTCTGCTTTGGGGACAGCCTGGGTGAGCCCCCCTCTAAACAGTTTCTGCAATGAAGGCTGATACAGGGATGTGTTTCCTTCCATGTCCCACTGGTGGAAAAGTCCATGGTCATGCTTCTAGCCCTGGGCTGGTGCACAAAGGTGAATGTTTATCCATTCCTAGGGTGGGGTGGCATAGGGGGGAGGGAAAAGGTGTCAGAGGGGAGGAGTAGGGAAGAAAATCTGCTGGTTTGCTTGTGGGTCTTACTCAGGAGTCAGATAAATGCTTAATGCTATCCTGACCTTAATTGGAAAGAATTAAAACCATAACATACCTATAAAAACAAAGAGGGTTCATACTTTTTAATGTATTTAGCATTGTATTTCTTTATTGCTGACTTCTGCCATGTTCCTGGCTTTTCTGGATTAGCCCCAAGCTCAGCATTTTTTCTGACTTCCATGCACTTAGGGCAGAGTTTCCTTAAGTCTGCATGGTTGAGACAATGTACAGCTTCAAACATCACAGATCAAAATCCAGAAGTTGTAGTATTAGGGTGCTTGTATTGCTCCTGTATCATCCTGAGTTGCTAAGAAGGAGAAGGTATGAGGCAGCAGCTGGGATTTGGCCAAAGATGCCTGGGCACTGCTTCTGGATTCTGGGTGAGTGATGTCCCTGCCTGTGCTGCTGACCTCCTGGTAAAGGACATGGCTCCTGTGTGACATTGCTGCCTGACACTTGGGAAAGAGTTTTTCTCTCATTTTGTTAACCGTGCTTCTTCTGCATTCAGTTTTTCTTGAGGCCATGGATGGGTGAGCTGCTTTGCAGATGATGTACTTAGGTCCCATAAGAAGTAAAATATAATAATCTAAAGCTTGTCTAATTGCCAGATTCTTCACTTAAGAAAAAAGAAAAAAATAAATATAAAAGCTTGTTCTCAAGCATGTTCTTAAGGGGAAAAAAAGTAAAAATCCCAAATAAGGATATGCTGAGGATTGGGGATCTGTTTGCTACGAATTTCCAGTTAAAATAGATATGAGTGCACTTACTAGCTTATTTAGGATGTGTGTTAGATAAAGGAGGTCATTTCAACATTAGTCACCACATTTCATAAAGCACTGGAAAAAATAATTTGATGTTTAGCATTGAGTCTTCTAAATTATAACCTAGATTTGATGACAGACTGATGTAAGAATGAAGCAGAATGGGTTTTTTGAGGGCTTTGGAGGACTGACTAGGTCTGCAAATCATTTAAGCCTATGCTTTTTATTAAGCTGGCTGTTTTCAAAAGGTAGCTTGCTGTGTTAGAATTAGTATTCAATAAGCACTTCTAAAGAAAAAAGAATGTATAAATTCCACTGTATTAAAAGCCTGTCTATAGTTGTTTTGTCTTGTTAGTTGCACTTAACTGTTATGTGGATACTGTTGCTTTGTAAAGCTTAAGGAAATCTTAAAGGAAAGAGAAAAAATCAGATTATAACAAGGCATAACTGACAGAAATTACTGCCATCATTAAAGGCAATGTATAAGGGGGGCTTTTTAATAAGATTTTAGTTTTCCTATGGCTTGTGAGCAGCCAAGCAGTGGCCAGATGAGATTCCTACCTACAGAATTTGGTTGTTCAGACATGCTGAGCTACCACTTTTTATATAGGCTCCTCTGTAACATTTTTAGGACAACTGGCAGTGAGCTGCCATACAGGATTGGAAGGCACCAGCCATGCTTGGTACTGGAGGCTCTTTACCAGTTTGGGCTCTGAGCAGGGGAGTCATGGATATGGACAGATGTGCCACCCCATGTGCAGCAATGGTCACGTGTGTGCTCTCCAGGTTTCTAAACATGGGGACATTTTTAAAAGTTTTAGTCAGAAGGTGAGAAATTCCACATCCACAGTATTTTTTTCCTGAGCTGCTTTTTTTTTTTTTTTTTTTTTAATATGCGTTTTGCTTTAGTAGAATAAAATATTATCTGCCTGCACTTAAACTCCTTACAAACGCATTCAGCAGGGTTGCCACAGACCACAGGAATGAGACTATGAGCAGTGGCTGCCTTTGGGAGGTCTTGAAAACAGCTGGTCCTTTGTGGGTAGGAATACTAAAATATAGGGCAGCTTGTTTCTCTCCTCAAATGTCAGCACTGTTTATTTTAACACATAATGATGAAATCCCAATTTTTATTTAAATTTAAGAGAGAGGGACCTGTGTTTGATTTGGCAGACTATCAAATAGTCAGTAAAGCAAGAACATAATTTTTCTTGCTTTTATCTGACCCAGGGCTTCATCATAATCTAATATGCTGGGGGAGAGCACAGGGTGAGGATGTAAAGGTATTATGTGGTGTATACACTGTGTAAAATGCTGGCATGCACATTATATTTATTCTCCTTCCTTAAATTTACTGAAAATGTAGAATCTGTTGAGAGTGACTCCTGAGTTAATATTCTCAGGCTAAATATAATGAAGAGAAGTGTTGAGTATTATCTCAATACTACTTTGTCAAGAATTAGATACTGTTCAGCATACTCCATTAACCTCATCAAAAAGCATGAAGCCCTCAAAGATATAATTTATCGAAAAATAGCCTATTTGACTGAGATCTTTTTCTGATGTTTCAGATAAAAATTCAGCATCCTCAGAAACTCTTTTCCAGATTTTGTTAATATTGAGACCTGTTTCTCAAACTGAATTTTAGTGTGTGAATTATCACAAGTTTACAGCTTGTATTTTTAGGAAAGGACAGAAATAATGCATTTTCAATGTAAGAATTGGTTTGCTGAATGAGGTATTTGTACTAAGGCTCCTGGAGATGTATGGTAACTGAAATGCCATTATGCATCCCATCTTCTCTCTTGTTTAAAGTTGTCATTTGCTCTCTTAAGCAGGTGATCAGTGCTGAAATGTGCATTGTGATTGTAATTAATATTTCCATATTTGCCACAATTTGATAATCTAAATGAAAACTAACATAATATACTTAAACAAGAAAATTACTTATGAAGTAACTGTTGTTGAAAGATGTCTGTCAGCATGCTAGCAATTCAAATGGTTCAACTATAGATTTGAAAGCTTAAGTGGAAAAAAAAAAGTCATCTGCTTTTTGCAGTGACTGCAACAAATTCCGGATCTCATTAAGTAGTACTTAATGATAATTTTGCTACCTCTGCTTTTCCATGTGTTGGAATGTGTGGAGGTTTTCAGTCTGACTTCTGAAGTGCTGATTTACTGACTGGTGTTGCCTAGGGCCATGTGTATGTTTCTATAAAACTGGGAAACATACTCATAGCTTATATTGGTGTCTATAAGGCAGCAATTTCTGATGGTGGAAAAGCTGCAACAAGAAGCAAGCTTAAGAATATTTTTGCTTTTGTGTTATTGTGAGGCATAGAAAGGTTGGTAAGAAATTATGTCTGTGAAAGAAAGGGTCTATGGAAGAAAAATATATTTGGGTTGTTCTTTTTTCTGTGCTTTAAATTCCATCTGCATTTGTTTTTGTTTAGATAACCCCTAGTGAAACTCATGGCTTGTTATATGTTATATATTTCAAGAGCTGGCTAATCAATGAAAAACAGATCCATTTAGTTTTCTGCCCTGTCAACTGACTGCTCTCTAGAAAAAAAAATGAAGCAAACTAACAACTGCAGACTGAAGTGGCAAAACTGCTAAAAAATCAGGTTTTCAGAAAAAAGATCTGCCCAGGGGTGTAATACCTGCTCATAAAACTTGCATTCTGATTGATCCACTAAGGAAAGGAGTTAGTTTTGAACATGAGATGGCTGGGAAAAATTCCTTCCTTTCTTCTTTCCTCCTCTTAGAAAGGTTCAATTTACAACAACTAATACAATTTCATGGAAAATCTTCCAGCCTTGACTTTTGCCATGAGAGTTTTGCAGCTTCTGATTGTGTCTCTCACTAACTAGAGTTCATGAGCCCTGCTGTAAGTTACAGAGATCTGAAAACCCCAATTATAATACCTATGTTAATAATAACACATAATACCTATGTGTTGTGTGCTTTACTTGTTTATAGGGGGCTCAAAAGCACAGTTACTGTCTTGTGATTTTATTTTATTTTTTCATCAGATTTGACATCTGCTTTCTAAGCTGTGAATATAGTATAGTACCTTTATTAAGGGGTAGATGGTGGGACTTTGAAGGGAGTTCAGAAAAGAGATGAGTCTGAAATGCCTTTTGGATTTTAGGTTCAATGAAGCTTTAGGGATATGTTGGCTGAGGGTATAGGCCTCTGTTGTGTGGTTATACATGCAGGACAGCTGAGACTTACCCATAGAATTCTGCTTTCATAATGCTGCTTTTTGAGATTACAGTATTCTCTTTGATCTGTAGTTGGAGATGATGTATCAAATTGTTTTCATTGCAGAAACATGAAATACTGTAGCTTTATATTTTAATAATGGATTTTTCGAGTTATTGGCAGTTATAAAAAGATTCTGTTGAGCTGCTTATGGGGTTTTTTTATGGGTGAAGTTCTTGGAAAAGGAATGAATAAAGGAGAATTTGAAGAATGAATAGTTTTTTCTGGGCATGTTGCTTACAGCAAAGAGAAGACTCATTCATTTTCCTAATAAGGCTGCACTGGAAGTTGGAATGTTTTGGATTGCATTAAATGTCACAAAAGTATTCATTGGAGAGGAATGACTTGTGGTATGTTTAGAAAGCAAATTTAATTATGTTTGGTGGAAATGAACTGTGTACACAGGCTAAATACAGCTTTTTCTGAACGGACAAATGGCTTGGTTGGAGAAGCCTGTGCAAAAACTTTCTGCACTTTAATTTCCAGTATGAGGCTGTCAGTAAGTGATGGCTATTGCTTCTATTTTCATTATCTATAATAATTCATAAGAAGCTCCAAACTCTAACCATTTGCCAAGGTCTTTTGTGTGTGTGGTTTATACAAAGCATTTTAATGGAGCTTTTGCGTCTTTGCTTTATTTGTATGTTATTGAAAATATTGTGTGAACTAATAAACTGAACTGCTAGTTTTAAATCATTCAGAAAATATCCTGCCTGAAGCCACCCTTCTTTGCTAGTAAATAGTAACAGGGCAAGTGTGTCTTATGTCATTTTGAAAGCCTTTATCTTTAGTTATTCATAGATTCAATGTGACCAAACCAGCATGAAATCCTGATGTGTTTAATTGCTAGGTGACAAGCAAAGAGCTAACAGCTAAGAAAGTTTACAGGGTTCTGCAGTTTAATTATTTTTTCTGTGTAATTTGGTAGTATCAATCAAAAAACTAAGGGAAATAGCCCTGAAGGAAGGATTTTGTGTTAAACATGTTTTGGTTTTCAGCTTTAAGTGTGCAATTCCTCTTGCACTGTCTTGTCTAACCACCACACATTTTTTATGTTCAGATCTTGGTGGCTCAGTTTGCTGGATGAACATTTTCTTTATACAGTCACAGATTTTTTTCTGATTATGGTCTGAAGTCAAGAACTCCAAGTTAAACTGTTTGAAGTATGTCTGGAACACACAAATTTATGTCCTTGTTTCAAGCATGTTTGGGGGAAATAAAGTAATGTTATGCTGTCTGACTCCAGTGTTAAAAGAGCATTGGGAACATTTGGTTTTCAAGCCTGTTTTCCACTCTTTTTTTCTTCTTTTTGTATGATTGTTTTGAAGAAGAATTTTAAGGAGTATATCTTCAGATCACCTGGAAATAGTGGTTTGAAATCCCTTTTGCTCAGTGCTATATTGATGAATGCAGAGCAATCATATCCATTGTGAACTGAAATTCAGTTATATTATGAAAACCAAAAAACCCACATGAAGTATGTTTCTATTTCAAAACTGAATCTTCAAGGTCCACTATTAGCGATGAGAATTTTTTTTTTCTCTAGAATGAAATATGGTTGTTTACTTGGATAATTAGTGTCTTTCTACATCATAGTGTTAAATCAGCCTAATAAATACAACATTCCATGTTATTTCAGTAAAAAACATATACGTAAGGTATTGAGCAAGATGCATGTTTCCTTCTAACTCTGACCTTTAAGAAGAAAGAAAAGTTTCCATATGTGTTAGACTTTTTATTTTTCCCCTTCCCTTCCCCCTCTCGTTGCTTTTGTTGCTGCAAATTGACAGCTCTGCAATTAGGAGTGATTAATGATGAACCCCAGAGCTTTGGAGGGCTGGAGGTCAGCTACTCCTGGGCTGCACACAATGTGGGAAAGGAGAGAATGGACCCAGTTCTCCAGGGTGGACAAAACCCTCTCTCTCTTGAGAATTACCATTGATGTGGATATAATGTGTGTCTGCAGCACTGCACAGATGGTGGAGGCAAAGTCCAGAGGATGATCTTCTCATGAGATGTTTTTGGGTGCTTGTTTAGTTTGTTTGGGTTTTGTTTTTTTGGATTTTTTTGTTGGTTTTTGTGTTTTTGTTTTTTGGGGCTTTTTTGTTTGCTTTTTTTTTTTTTTTGGTTGGTTGGTTGGTTGTTTTTTGCTACATTTTTTTCTGCCAACAAAGTGTGCGGATTATATGTCTCTCTCCTAAAAACAGCTGCTCAATCTGAAGCAGGATTGATGCTGCTTTAATCTGATGAGTCCTGAGGGCCAATTGGCTTTAAGGGAAGAAGTTAACATTTTGAATGGAATTAAAAAAAAACCCATCTGCTGTTAAATGGGCCAAGTGTGCCTAATTCAGATCTATTTCTGTGTTTTCCTGGCATAAAATAAAAAAGCTGATTTTTGCAATGGAGGTGTTTTAATTAACTTGTTACCATTGTTAGCTCATCTCCAACTAAACAACCCTTTTCTCCCTCCATGACAAATTATCTTTTGGAAAATGAGAATCTGGCTTCTGTCCTTCAAAACCCTATTCAGAAGATTTGTCAGAAATCAGGGTTGTGTGATTTCTGGCAGGATATGATTGCTGGGTCCTGGAGCATTGATGGTGCCAGCTTTTCTGAGCAGCTACCAAATATGTCTAGAAATGTGGCAAGAAGCCACTTTCCTACCAAAATAGTGGGAAAATACTCAAGTACATTGGCAGCAATGCTTGTAGGTAAGATGTCAGCGTGTCAGGTTTTTCCTTGATTTTTTTTTTTTTTCTTTTTTTTGAGGTGATGTGTGTGTATTTTTGCACGTGTGTGTGCAAATCGGGAAAAAAATCCAAACAAACCAAACCCAACCCAAAAATAATCAAATGAGATGCCTTTACCTGTAACATGTTGCCAGTACATTTCAGGTATAACAAGATATGTCTATTCTTAATCTTTTTCATCCTTTCTGTTTGAGATACTTCCTTTCTTTTCCACTACCCTGCAGTAGTTTCCATGCAAACATCCTCCTGAAGAAATTATCTTTGAAGACCAAAGACTGTGCAAAAAGTTTCTTTGTTATTTAACTCACTAAGTCCTTTAGAAGAATTTAGGCTGTTCTAAAAGGTTGCTGTCTGTTTTAAGCCCAAGAGCAGGTTATGCACTCTATAAAATGCAGTTTATCTGATCAGAACTTTTGAGTTATGTGAGTTCAATGAAAAGCAATAAAATTGGAGCTGAAGTCTTCTAAGTGATGATGCGGTGCTATGAATTTATAAATCAAATAATATCTGATGGATGCTAAAGTTCCTAATGTTATATCTGGATGAATTAATCCACTTAAGTTTTGCCTTTTCCTTGTATTATCAACAATGTTATAAGTTCGACTTGAGTACGTTGTGTTCCCTTTAGAGGAAACAAAATTATGTATTTTATACATGTGTGGGTGGAGGTGGCCAGTTGAAAGAGGGAAATGCTTAAAGAACTTTTTAATGATTATGTGCATATTTTTCCTCTTCCAGATCAAAACCCGATCTTATTCATGTACCAAAGGTATGTTCATCATAACAAAGAAATGCAGCATGTGGCACTAACTTACCCAGCTGTCAAACCCTGTTGTTGATAAGCAACCAATCAAACTTTCCTTGTAATTCAAACTTTCCTTTCAACATAACATGCTCTATTTCCATGTGTTAAGATTATGAGCATTGCATCAATTGAATATTTGAGTGACTCCCTTCCCCCAGCCCCCCTCAGAAGAAAAAAGAAAAATGAAATTGAGAGACTAGGCAAATGACTATGCACAAAAAAACCCACCAACCTAAAAAACCACCCAAAAAACAAACAAAAATCCCCCAACCAACCAAAACAAAAAAGTCTACAAGTCTACTCTAGGAATACCTTCTTTTTTTTTTTTTTTTTTTTTTTTTTTTTAATACATACTGCTAACAGTATGTAACAGAGAGTAAAAGTAGTAGGGATTTTGGGTGTTGGGATTTTAATTTATTTTTTTTTTTAATGAGTGCTAAAATCATTCTTTGTATTTGAAAGGAACTTATTATTAGAGTTACAGAGAACAATTCCCTTTACTTTCCTTAGAGCCCTGGGGAATTATTTGTTCCTGAATTCTTCTGATATTATGTTCTCAAGCAATAATTCCAAAATCTCCATTTTACTATTTACAAACCTGAAAACTCTTACAAATGGCCTGTGCTTGAAAATGGTCTCCAGTGGACAAAAATAATTTATAGTATATAATTGTTCTGCTGACCATGATTTTGAAAGGCCACAGTTTTGGAATTAACATGTTAAGACATAGCTCTCAGAGAGAAAAACAAACAAAAAAAACTGTGAGAAAACCATACAAAACCCCAAACCACTTTTTTTTTTTGCCTGTCTTCATCTGACTGGTATATAAACACATTGGGGCACATGGATGGAGTGCAACTGGGAAAAGCTCAGATTCCTGAAGCACTGGTTTCATAATAAACAAGCTCCAGGGCTCTAATTCTGTTCTCCAGAGCTATATGAGCAGATGAGTATCTACACAGTGTGTCCGTACACACACGTGTAATTTGCATATGGGGAACGTGCATTATCTCAAATTGGGTTTGAGAGGTGGAATGTGGATTTTAATGCAAAACACTAATTTTTTCCATCTGGCTTAGTGGTTTTTTTTTGCAAGAGAGTGGTTTTTCAGTTTGTCTTGCATTTGATTTGTGGGGTGTCTGGTTTGGATGTGTTGAGAGGAGTCAGCATCGTGGGATTTCACGCGTGGATCGTTCCCTTTCCTAAGGCCGCATGGCTTGGCGTTTTATTTCCATCCATTTCATGGCTGCAGTGTCTTGGTGCCGCTTGCTTCTGTGCTTCTCCTTTCACGCTGGGCAGGTTACACCACCCTGCGAGCAGCAAAAAAAATTAAAAATAAATCCCTGCTGAGGAATGCGCACGTGTTTGGTGTGGGTTTGCGTGTGGTTTCTTTTTTTGTTTCTCATCCCGCATAGGGGGAACCTCCAGAAGTAGTTAAACCCGTGCCCATTGCCTCCTCTGCCGCCCCCAAACCCACTGCCAGCGTGGCTTACAATAAGACCCCGAGGCCCTTCGGAGCCGTCACCTTCCCTAAAATCACCTCCATCCCATCACCGTCCTCCGCCTTCACCCCGGCCCAAGCAGCGGCTCCATCCTTGGCGGCTGGTACCCCGGCCCGGTTCGCTGCTCCCGGACTGCATGTTAATGCCAAGCCTAACGCTGAGCAGCGCCCACCTGCTCCCAGCGCTGCTGCTAAACCTGCAGTTAATGTCCCACGGCAGCCCGGCCCGCATTCTGCCACCGATGGCACCCAGGACCTAGCCGAGGGGCCGCGACGAGGATTGAGAGAAAACCAGGGGGAGAGTAAACAGCAAAATGGGTAGGTGGGGGTTTGGCTTTTTTCCTTTTTTTTCCTTTTTTTTCTTTTTTTTTTTTTTTTTTTTTTTTTTAAAATTTTATTTTTTAAATTTTTTCTGTGAGGCTCTTTTTCCCTCGCAGGAAAAAAAAAAAAAAAAAAAAAAAAGCTGGGCTTGTTTAAGGGCTGAGCAAAACACAGATCAAAAGTTTGAAGGGCTGAGGATCGCATCTTATAAAGGGATGCTCCCAAGGGCCCAGCCAGACTTTGTGACAGGTGTGACATGTGGATTCTCCATCCCTGGAGTTATTTAAAAAGAGACTGGATGTGGCACTCAGTGCCATGGGCTGGGAACCGCAGCGGTAGTGGATCAAGGGTTGGACTTGATGATCTCTGAGGTCCCTTCCAACCCATCCAATTCTGTGATTCTATATCGGTTTATACAGTGTCACAGCTCTCTTGAATCAGAACCACAAAGTGCTCTACAGAATGAGTCGTATCACGATGTGTTCTGGTCCTTACAACAAGCCTGGTATTAATTTCAATGTCTGTATCTCACTGTATTTTTTATTCCCAGTATGGGTCCTTAAAGCAGCAGGCACTCGAACATGCAGAGCAGTCTGTCAAGAAGGGTCAGGAGGTATTGTGGTGGCCTGGAATGAGATGCTCTGAAAGACCATGGCCCTGGCAGGACCAGTGAAGAAAAGTCCCAGAGGGGGAGGCAAAGGAGCAGATGTCGCATTACTTCTCTGCACAACGGCACAGGAAATGAAGCTGGTGGGATTGAGCAGATTTTTTTGCAGCTTTACAGTGTAAAGATCTCAATAGCTATTACCCTTAGCCTAAAAAATAATTTTAGTGTTCAAATATTTGTTTATATTACAGTGGATATTGGAGACCTAACCTTTAAGGGACTGCAAGGCTGCCTAGAAGACATATGCCATATCTGGTATAGCACCTAGATGACTAAACAATAGATCAGTAAATTAAACTGACATAAACAGCAATCCTGAGCAATTGGACCTGCACTGCTGCCCTGTTTTGGTGGCACACTTTTGGCCAGGGCTGCCTAGGACTCTCCCAGAAATTCCTGGGCAGGGACCAGTTCCCAGCTGCTGCTGTGTGGCAGGAAGAGGAGGACACTGGTCATGAGCAGTCCCATGCCAGTTGGCCTCCATGCCCAGCAGCAGTGTCCAGCAGCTTGAATTAGTAACAAAAAGGAAAGGAGGGGAACTGTAGGTTTCTCTTTATTCTTAAAACATAAAACCTTGCTTAAAACCTACAAGCTGTGGTTACTGCTGCCCATCCCTCAAAGGAAAGGGCTGGGGGAATAGGCCTAGTGCCTTTCTCCTGTGTTATTCTCTCAATGTATGAAGAACCCTACAGAAAGGTAAATATCCACGTCAGCTAAATTGCAGAACAAATTGCAGTTTCAGTTGAGCTTCTCATGGAGGGAGGGTGTGTGTGGAATTCTTTAGGTAATAATACCCTCTATATTGCAGGATGAATATTTTCCATATGTGGCCTCGTATAATATAGTCCATATGCATTTTATATCACACCATTGTCATAGTGACTTCCAGCCCTTTCTTAAACAGCTGATGGCTGGAGTCCACACCACATAGAATCTGGATGAAATCTGGGGATCCCAAGTACTTGCTTCATGCTGGTAGACTTTTTGAAAGACTGTGGCACACCATCCCTGTCTTTCCAGGGATGTTGTTTTAGCAAATACAGTGAAAGAAATACTCAAAAACATCAATTAATACTATAAAGAGATGTACAATAGCTACAAAATTAAGTGTCCTGGAAGGAAATGCTGCAGGGTTAGAGTAAGCCCTTGACTATTAAGATAAGACTGGGTGAACACTGTTACGTGCCCTGCATTACTGTTAGGGGATGAAAACTTGAAAAGAATATCACAGCAGATGGGTAAAGAAATCCTGGTCTGGGTGCCAGCCTTGCAGATAGGTATTGGGAAGCCTTGAAAATGTAGAGCTGTAAAAACCTACTTAATTTTGCCATCTTTTTTTAGAGTCATGTGTTTGGGCTGTCTTGCAGTCCTAAGACAGAAAACAAAACCAACCAACCAAACTCCCTGCAGTGATTGTGTTGGGCTGCCTCTACACTACTTGGTTTTACTTAGAAAAATCATATTTCTGCAATGAGGATTAACTGTCTCCCTATCTAAAATGGAATCAATGACATTTATGAAATATTAGAAACATTGAAATAATTGATCCTTCTAAAATTCCATTTTACCTCTGCATTTTGTATTACTCATTTTCTCAAAACAAACAAACAAAAAATTCTTGTTCATTGGCAGCACTGTTGGCCAAATGTAATTCTTCAGACGTGCGCTTTGTCATTCTCAGAATTTCTTCCCTTCTTCCTAGCTGCCCTTGAGACACATTCAGGATATAAATTTCACTTCATGATGAGGAAGGAAGTTTTGTTTCCCTAGTTTAGTCCTGGCTTAGAAAGCAAGTGATTTGCTTTCATTAGACTGTGTGCAATTATGCTTTTATCAAGATCTTCTTGCCAACTCTTGCATGAGAAAGTGCCTGCTGCTTAAAACAGGTAAGACATCCACAGATTTCATTCAGTTTAAGCTCAGCTGGGCTAAGTTTTTCCCTTGTAGGTTCTCTTGATGATTGTAAGATTGAATTCCATGATATATGGCTTTGCCAGAGCTTGGTTTCGGAAACTCCTGTAATATTTCAAGAAGCAAAGAATGTATTAACACGTCAAATATTTTTTGTTTTTTTTTTCCCTTGCAGATAACAACAATGACAAAGTTAGTATCACCAGCACTGGAACAGAATTATGGTCATTTTTTCTGTTGGAATAAGCAGCATGTATTCTTGTTTTGCAAAATCATAGCTCTTAACCGTTTTAAATGTAAATTTTGCAAAACAGCTTCAGCTTTTTTTAGTGCCTTTAGAAATAGTTAAATGGTTTTGTCTGCATTGGATGTGATGTGGTCTTTTTACTGTGCTACAGTTTGCAGCTTATTTTTATTCTGTGAAACATTTGAGTCATGTTTGCGTGTACTGGTAAATTCTTTGGCTAATTGATATTGGTAATACAACTAGTAAATCTTGAAATATAAAAGCAAAAATGGTTTGAGGACTATGGAATGAAAGGCCGAATACTGAATTCATTCAACAAAAATAAGATTAACATCCATATACTCCGATTCTACATGTTAGGAAGGATAAATACGATTTGAGCTCTTAGTGGCTTAGTTTTTCTCTCCTTGCCTCAAGGCTAAGTTAGGGGAGAGTTTTGAGACAGTGTCATTGAATTTTCCTTTGTCTCTGGCACCACCTTGTAGCCTCAGTGAGTTACTACAAGAAGACTCAAGCCTTAAAGAGGGGCCATTAGGATCCATAAGAGAAGTCAGTGGGATATGTTGTTTATAATACCACTTTCAAGAAATGTAAAAGACGTTTTATTTCACTGTGGTAGTTGCTAGAATGAACTCAACTGCACATTATATAATTACATTTCCATATAGTCCTATGCCTTTAATTACTGCTTCAATTTTCAATTTTTTTTTTTTTTCCCCCCCTCCGCCTATTAACTGCTGTGATGCTTTACTTCATTTTTCTCTATACTACTTGTATTCCTCCTGGAAATACCACTGTCTTTCTTTTTATACATCTTCCTCTTCTACTAACTTTGATATGTGTACGTGTACTACACTAATACTGTATGTCAATAAATCCCATCTTTTGATATAATTTTGTGTGATACCTTTTACATCATTCTGTCAAGTATTAAGTATTCTTTTGAGCTTAACTATTTACTAATGCATTCCATTGAATGGCCTAATCTATTTGCTGATGATTAATGATTTACATCGTTTCACTCATATTTTCCACCTTTCACCAGAAATATTTTGGGCATTAAAAGCACAGTGAGGAAGCAGTGGCAAAAACAAAAGTGACTTTTAAAGTTTTGGATTTTGATATTTTTGTGTGTATGGTTCTTAAATGAAATCATTATTAGAATTTTTATATCTCAGGAGGTACTTTGGGGCAGTTACTATCCTGTAAATTATGTAAAAATAAGTGTACAAAGGGTCTGAAAGATGAATGTTTTGGGATAACAAATGGTAGAATATGTGTAATATATATAATATTAATCTTCTGGTCCCAAATGATTGCCCCATTTTTTTACTTTCAGAGAGGATATCAAGCATCAGTATCTCCAGGTTATGCTAAGAACATCATTTCCTATGCTTTCAAATGGCTGGATTCTGATTGAGGCTTTTCCAAGCTCAAAAGTTATGGTCTGCACTGAGTGGCCCTTTTACAGAGCTGCTGCTTTGCCTCTTGTGAACCAAGGGGAGATTTTGTTGAGGGGCACCTGATCTGAAAGAAATAGACTGCCCTGCTTTACCAAATAAAATTCCCCTCTCATCCTTGTAAGGAAATCACTGAGAGTTTAAAGTAGAAGAGTTCTGTGCTGCAGTTTTGGTAGTAGAATGAGAATATCACTATTAATTGGATTTCAATGCCCTTTCCCATAAAAATAATTCAACAGAAAAATTAGCTGCACTTCTTTTTCAAATTTCTGACTTTATTTCTTGCTTTCTTTTTCTCCTTTTCCTGTTTATGCTCGGAAAACTTTCTCTTGCTGTCTTACTCTGTCATCTCCAAGGAAAATCCCACCCAAACGGTAAAGGTTTAAATGTATCTTGATAATACTGTTTTTTCCTGTTTCAAATGTTCCTGCAGTGAAACACAGAAGAATATTTCAGTCAGGTTAGAGTAATCATAAAGCTGTGTTTGGCTCAGAGAGCTGAATCTGGTCCAGAGCACTGGCACAGGGAGGTTGTGGAGTCTCTTTCTCTGGAGACATTCAAAACCTGCCTGGATATCTTGCTGCTGTAGCAGACCCTGCTCTGACAGGGGGGTTGGACTAGATGACCTTTTGAGGTCCCTTCCAACCCCTAACTTTCTGTGATTCTGTAGGTAGAGCTCACTGCTGCACATCTGCGTCCAAACACAGAAGCTGCTTTAAAATGCTGTGAAAAGATGCAGTTCTGCCTGGGTCTTTGCAGCTACCTCAGCCCCAGCGGTCCCTGAATCTTTTTCCTCACCTCTTTTTGATGCAGCCCTCCACGGAAGCACATCGTGGACACCTATACAGAGTTTTACCACACACCCACCCACAGTGATGCCAGCAAGAAGAGACTGATTGAAGACACTGAAGACTGGCACCCCCGGACCGGAACCACCCAGTCCCGCTCCTTCCGCATTCTTGCCCAAATCACCGGCACTGATCACAGTGAGTAGCTTGGTATAAACGAAATAAAAGGAAGGGCCTCGGACAGATAGGTGTTTTTAAATGCTGAGGTTAGTAAAGGGATTCAGCTAAATCTCTTGGATTTTCCCTCTTGCGTAGTAAATCCAGTAGGCAGAATTTCGGTGAGCTCTTCAAAAGAAAAAAGTTCAAGAAGACCATAGTAGGAAAATACGTAAAACTCTACAGTTCCTAAGTAGCTCAGAACACTTACATTCCTGGACGTTATTCCTAGTTGAGTTGAATATTAATACATTCTAGCTAAATTGTATAATTTCCATTTCTATTTCCAAAGACATTGACAGGTAAGTATTTGTTCTTTCTTTCCTCTCCTGTATCACCAAAATGGCAACATTCCTGTTCGTATGTAATGCCCCCCCCCCCCCAAAAAAAAATTGATGTGTTTTTAGACTTATAGATTTTTGACAGTCATACAAAGGTATGTGATCTGTAACGAATTTGCCAATCATCAGCAGAAATCCATAATTCCTCAGTTTACTCCTAGCACAAAATTCCATCTTCTGCTTATGCTGTGGTGTGATTGCATGTACTGAGGATTGGCAGAGGTACTGAAGAGAAGGTCATGTCCCTCTGATAATTTTATGGTAAAATGTCAATTTCCTATTATCGGGTCATTTATAATAAGTTGCTTGACATTTTATGTTGTGTAAAAACAATTATAAATGCCATCGGGAGATGTAAGCTTAGTCATGTTAGGACTGAGGTAGTTAATAAAGTGATGATTTTGTTGTTCTGCTTTTCACAGCTCATGCTACAATAAAGAAGGCAGTTAGGAAATCAGACCACCCTGCCCAGGGCACTTTTCATTGAAGTAGCTATCATTTACCTAGACCAGAAACCAATTATAACATCACCCTATATAAGGATTATTGTCCAGGCAGGATAAATGTTCTGAACTTGGACAATTATGAGATTGCTTTGTGGTCCTGCATTCCACCAATCTATTAATGGATCATTGTGCATCTTTTGAATTATCTCATTAAAACTTGTAGGAGCAGACTGAGACTTGATCAGTTAATCCTGGTGACAAATAATGTAAGAAAGTGACAGCGACTACATTTGCCAAACATAAAATCAGGGCTGGGAATTTACCTTATTCCACGTGCAGTCCTCTAGCACCTCAATGGGTCAGAGCCTGCCTGTAGAAACATGGTTGGATCATCACCTGAGGCAAACACACTGGATGTTTGACCAAAAGAAATGCCTTCTAGCTTCAATCTAACTTCCATTCATCTGCCCTTTGCCAACTCACCATTCTCCATGCCAATGTGGAGGGTGGGCCCAAGGAAAGAGCAGGGACCAGCAGAGCTGCCTTTCAGCAACCCTGCTGACAAAGGAGCCCTTCAAGTTTATAGACACCTCATTTCCTCGGGGGCATATTTGGAACTGCAGAATCCTCTCAAGCCTTCTTGTCATTGCTACAGAGGAGAATCTCATTGTAAAATGGTACAATGTCTTTAGTGTCATAGAAAATAATTTTTTTTCTCTTTTTCTTGCAGTGAAAGAATCAGAAAGTGAAGCTCCAAAGAAGACTAAGTGAGTTGATGTTTAATGGTTTTTTTTTTACGTTAATACTATGCATGTCTCAGTTCTTAACTGATGGGTTTTGGTGCGTTTGTGTGATGTATGGCTGTTTTTAAAATGTTGCTACTTCAGCATGTAAAAATCCAGATCTTTTCCTGCATAGACCAGCCTTTTAAAATGTGTTGATGCATTCCAGTATTAATTTTTGCACAGAAGTTTGGGATTTTCCCTAAACTTGGACTGATTTGCTTTTGTGTAGGTCAGCTTGTTGATGTGTTTGCCTTTACCTACATCTACACAGGTGTTTTGATTTATGAGTGTGGATCAGATTACAGGAGGTAGCTGGAAAGTATTCCTGTTCTGGACTGCAAATGAGGGTCAGCTGTCTCCTTGCTTTGGGATAAGCTTTGTTCAAAATGAGGACCAAGCAGTGGCTAAATCTAATAGTTCTTGTAGTCAGTGGGAGTTTTTCTATTTGCCTAACACTGGATCCAAATTTTTGACAGAGAGGAAGGCAGTAATGCAGATAGAAATAGTGCATGGACAGTGCATGCTCGCTTGTGAAACTGCTGAACACAATCTTTCTTTTTCTTTCTTTCTTTCTTATTTTTCTTCTATCACTTCTTTCCACAGGGAAAAGGTTCCCATCCACGTCCTTAGCCCCAAATACACAAAATTACGTGACTGGCACCATGAAGTCTCAGCACGTGTTCTTAATGTCCAGTGATTTTACCCAAGTTGCAAAAGCAAAATACAAACACTTTCTTCTTTTCTTCTTTTCCATCTGCTTTGGGGGAAAAAAAAAAAAAAAAAAAAAAAAAAAGCACATTTCACTATCCTTACTGCAAGAGAAATTCTAGCCTTTTCTATACGTTTCTAACACTTTCCTACTGATGTGTAAAAATTGAGATGAAATCGTTTTTGTGCTAATCACTAGTTGACAAAAAACATTTATTTAAAATAGAACAACTTGGGTGACTGAACATCCCAACATGGCGAGGAGATGGCTGTTGCAATTCTATTTTGCCTCAAAGGAGCCATTTACATTGCTAAATTTGAGTTACTGTAGGCTGCTAGAAAGCAGAAAGTTATGGACAAAAGAATAAAAAATTGTATTACTTTGATTTCTGGGACTGGGGGAAGAAGACAATGAGGGGATTGTATGCACTTATTTCAGACTGTTGTACTTAACAGGGTTATTATCCTGGATTTCATTAGATTTTCAGCAGGTCAGTTTTAGAATGGTTGTAAATGTTTTACAAATTAAAGCAAGAAGACAGACTGCTTTTAAGCAAATAAAACACAAAATGGAAAAAAAACAATCTGATGTTGTGAACCAGAGTGCAAGATGATTATAATGGTTCTGCTGCTTAAGCTAGTAACATGTTTATATTGTGGAAAATGTAGAAAATTGAGCAGAATTTTGCTGTGGACCTGTAAGAGCTTCAGCACATCCTCTAACAAGAACAAGATAAGATGGCAGTATTTATTTATTGCAGAGTGAAGCTTATAGGCTTTCTTGTGTTTATAAAAGCTTCATGGCCCTATGGTTCTCCTGTAAAATAATGTATTATAGTAGCTACACATTCATTAATTTATGCTTTCTGAAGCTTGAAGAGTATTTTAATAAAAGTTGCTTTTATCTTACCTCTGTCTCTTTTTCTTTTGAGTCTCTCTGACTCCTTCAATAGTCTTCTCATTCATGCAGCTGTAATTGCATTGCACCTTCACAGATCATAGCAAGAGAAAGAATTAAATCCCTCTTATGTAGAACAAATAGTCTGAATGGTACAAAAGAGCAGTAGAGTTCCTGATCATGTTAAAAATGGGGCATGTGTTGTATTCTCAAGATGGACACAGGATTTGCAGAAATCAGTAAAATGGTTGACCTGTTGCAGGGTTGTATTTTACCAAGTAAAACTTGCTCTCAGCTTTTGCAACACTTACTGAATCAGAGAAGTTTCAGAGCTCAAAGGTGAATTGTAAAGCCCATCTAAAGCCTCATCTTTCATTATGAGGCTTAATGAGAACCTCTGCAATTGGCTTGCAGTTTGTGCAGCTGACCTAAACACTCTTCTGATAGAACTGGTCCTGTATACAAGTGAATGTCCACTGCAAATGCTTCTGCAGATGAAAGGGGCTGTTGTTTTTTGTTTTGGTTTTTTTTATTGGACAACTTGGAAACTAAAAAAGAATAGACCTTTAGATGTAATTTAAGCTTGAGTTTCTTTTTCAGATGGATTATACTGTTATATAATTTAGCAGTAGCTTATGGTATTTGTCATTTTATCTTTAGGAAAAGCCAAACAGAAAATGGAGACTTCAGGTAACAGCCAAGTTATCCATCACTAACAGTCACTTATGTGGATGCCTAACAATGCACAGCATAAAGTACAAGTGGAGTTGCACTGGGAATGATGAACCAGGGCATATCACATCTTGCACATTTTTTTGGTTAACTTCCTATGGACAAGTAGGGGAAAATATTCACTAATAACTTCACTTAAGACTGTTAAGATGAGAAAAGCCAATCAGTAATTTCCTCCTGCATTTCCATTGCATAACTCAGTAGTGAGTACTCTATTACTGAACTTGTGTGTGTTACTGAGTGCACATACACCACAATATAATAATTTTATAGAATACTAGAAATCAAAGTAGGAATATGAAGTAGTGTAATAAAATGGTTTTGCTGGGTTTTTATGGGTAGAAAGGAAGGTGGAAATGACCAGGTGGATTATTATTGTTTGTCCCTAAACTGTAACCCACTAGGACTTTTTCTGGATGAAATAGATTTTTCTTTTGACCAGCTGGAAAAAGGGGTAATAGAAATAGAAAGCCCACACTGAAATGTGTAAATCACAGTACTTAAAGCACTTCTTTAAAGCTTAGAATAGCAAAGTATATCCGTTATGTTAAGTATATTTATGTGTTTTAGTAACTGATTAGTTCCAATTCTTCAGTACTCTATTTCCAATTATGTCTTAGAGGTTCACTTTTAACCACCTCCTGTTAAGCAGCCAGGCACAGATTTCATTTTGGTCTTTAACTGTAGAGTCAATTCATTGTCCTGAGTGAAGATGTGTCTGGATTTTCCAGATTTATATTTCAGTTAATCCGTAGCCACTCAAAAATATTTGTTCCACTCTTGGTCAGCCCTGATACTGTCATAAATAATGGTTTTGTTTCTTTTTTCCCTCTGTGTCATAAATAATTGTAAAGCATAACTTCAGATCTGCCTAATGAAGCAGGAGCCCAGGATACCTGTATTAATCTGAATAAAAACTCTGTAGCTAACCAGACTTTGGAGATGCCACCTGTACCAGAATTTTCACCCACACCTTTACCAACTATGAGGTCTGCTCCATGGTCATTCTTGAGTCTGTTTAATGGTTATCAGCACCTCCCTACTTATATTAAGATAATTAATTCTGCATGCTAATATAAAAAAACCCCACAAAGCATACAAAGTAACACCCAAAACAACAAAAGGCAGTAATGGCTACTTCTGTGGCTAATTTAGTCTGGCAAAACTTGTGGTTGTAATTCCTCTCTACCTCCTAGATTAACTTTTCTTCTTGTGTGTTGCAGTGAGATGTCTGGTGGGTGCCTTTCTTCAAGTAGAGGGCTTTAAGACATTTTCTAGATTTAATTTTTTTTCCCCTTCTCAGCTGAAGATATAGTCTAACCTTCACAAAACTAGCACCCCAAAAAAGTTCCAGCAGAAAGCATCTAAAACTTTGGGAGGCAATCCCACTAGCACTTTGTTCTGTGTTTTTTTCCGGTATTTCCTAAAAATCTTCTGTCACATATTGTAATACTAAATATTTGTTTTCCCTCAGTAGCTGTAAAATACTACTTGGGTTTCTGAGTTTCTCAGCAGCAGGAGACTTTTCAGCCTTGACTAAAAGCATGACACTTCCTGCAAGTGTGCCCCTATTTGAATTCTGCTGTAAACGCAGCGTTTTTAGTTTTTGGATTTTTATTTTCTTTTTCCAAATTTACTAACGCTTTCATGCACAGTGTTTCCTATTCAGCATACAATTTCCTTTTGAATTACAAATATCTTTCTCTGTGTATTTCTATTTTTTTTTTTTTTTTTTTACTGTGAATGGAGTAAAAGTGGGGCTAGACCAGAACCTGAAGCAGCTCTTTCGCCGATAACAGAGTCTTCCCTTGGCAGCATCCCCTCACCCAGACTTTCTGAACACATTGCCCCAGCAGCTCCTGGGAGGTAAATCATTCAGAGGAATTTTTGCTTCAGTAAACGATCTATCTATATGTTGTTCTAGCCTAGATTTGTCTGTCTTAGGGGAGAGAGCATTGTCTGTCATTCACTTAAACTTTATCAACCCGCTGTGATTAGAGGTTTTCCTGGAAATGAGAGGAGGGGGAAGGAGAAGAGAAATGAAATAAAACTGAGGATATTGATGAGTGATCTTGTGAATACCAGTTAAAATAAGACACAATACTTATTGTGTGTCAGTACTTTGTCAGTGAATGTCCACCCTGTCACCTGAATGGAATAACTGTTCAACAGTCTCCACAACTCAAAAGTGAACTCAGATTTTTTTCAACAAACAGGAAGGTCTATTTTAAAAATATAAAAGCACTTTTGAAAAAAGGAGATTCTTTTGTTTGTAGCACTGCTCTTATATGATTCCATCAAAGACAACTAGATGATTATCTGGCGAATTTCCTGTAGCTGTCCTTGGATAGCTTTACCAGCACTTGTCAGATTAGTGGTATTTTGGAGGTTATCTCTGGATACTAAACAACTGCAGTAATTTTGGGTGTAAGAGATATTGACAATAATTTGGAGGGTTATGATACTATTACTGGAAGTAAATAACCTTTTCTGATGGTTTGTATGTCATAGCATGGGAAATTTTTTTAATTGTAGATAGCTAGTGTTAATCACACATGCAAAAGCACAAAGTTATAACAAGAAACAAAGCTTCTCCTTTAAAAATGAGAACTTGATGAACAGTGCCTGGGCCTGCCAGGTCCCTGTGCAGAGATTTGTCATGTAAAAAACATTCAAGAATATATTATTGCTGATACCTGTATGGGTTCTGTGCAACTAGAATTCTAATACCGCTGTAATTAAAGCAATAGTCTCAATGAGCTGAGAAAGATGAGGTGAAACCTCACAAGAAAAAAATCAAATTGTTTCATTGCAACATCTTTTGAGGGCTTTTTTTTGATGTCTGGCAGAAGAATGTACTTTTATGAGCTAACATGGGATTAGCGAGGAGTGGATGGTGGGAGATGACAGAGGTTTGCTTGGTCAGCAGGCCAGTACCAGGTAACCTTTGGTTTGAGTCAATACAGAAAAGAAGATCTGGTTGTGTTGGTTTCAGCAGCATGTTCTCTTAAATCCCAGGAAGGAGGTACATTGAGTAGTTATGCATCACCAAACAGGAAAAATACACTCAAAAGGTGCATGGTAAAACTCATGATGTTGGGGTTTTTTAATGGAGAAAACCTGGGATGAGAAAGCCAGGGGCAAAAGTACTACAATAATTGATTTTCATGTCTGCATATGAAACTCTCCTATGATTACACCTACTGAGCTGCAGATGCCTTGCAGATACTACTACAACTACTCTCTTCTGCATACCAAGGAGTTTTTTCTAAATCCTAGCTCTGGATCTGTGTTCAGGGAAAGGAAATTTAAATCTACCCTTGATCAAGATCTATGGCTCTGAGATTGTTATTTGGCAAAATTAACCTAGCAAGAGATCAGCTTTAAAATGGGCCATGGGAACTCGAAAAGAGCAACTACATTTATGGTGGTTTGCTGTGAAAGCTGGAATATTTATACAAATAGTCAAAAAAGTAGATGATAAGTATTTTCTGCTCAAGAAGAGCAGAAATCTGAGCAACTTCTGCAAGTCTGTAGAAGGAAGAATTAGCTTAGCATTGAGTGTAGGAATATATATATGAATGAGGTGTGGATTCCACTTGCTCTGTTTTTGGAACATATACACAGTATGCTTTATTCCCCATCTCTTTGCCTTCTTCAAGACCCTTTTTATGCTTCATAAATATGCAGTATGAAGTCATGAAGAACTTGAGGTATACTCTGTGCATCCCACGTTTTGTTGTGAATTGTTATAACTGCTGCTGTACTCTCCTCACCTCAGCCAAATCTCCTTTTTGTCAGGTTTGACATTTCTGCATCAGTTTACCTAAACAACTTCCCTTGGTTGTAGTCATCATGCAAAAGGGAATTTTCAAAGTCAGGAGTTGCAAAAGAACATCAGGTTGGGAGAAGAGGGGGTCTTGGACTTACTGACCTCAAACTGTTGTATCTTTTACCAACTGCCTTGGTTTGGTTACAAGTGACAGGAATTAAAATATGGGAGAGAAATACTGAAATACTGCTGTCCTGTGGTGAATGTTATTTGGTTTGTCATCCTTTTTTTTTTTTTTTTTTTGCTTCAAAGAACTTTTATTAGAGAATCCTTTGGAAGCCTTATTCAAGTGTGCACCTCATGAACTTGCAATTGTTCAGGTTTTAAATACCAGCAACCAAGTATGTGCAGTGTCTTAAGAGTGATGTTATACTAGGCAGGATTTCTAATATATAGGTTCTTGTTCAAGTTCGTTGTAAATATTTTGAGTAATTACTTTCAACTACTCATTTAGTTTGGTTTTGTGGTTAAACAAGGCTGGTTCTAATTTCACAAACTTCAGCTATAAAAATACCACAAAGAACCCATTTCAGCATGGTTTTAGTCCTAGGGGATGAGTATTTGGTTTCTAGGGAATAAAAATAAACCCAATCGTGTGCTACTTGCCCGTTCTTGAGAAAGATGCAAGAATACCAGCTAAAAAGAGATGTGTGTTTTGGTGTTCGACTGTTTGGTGTTTTTAATCTAATAAGAGATTTCTTCTTCATATGTTGTCTCGTGATTCCGTGTGAAATTAACATCAACTAGGAAAATAACTGCAGAGTTGCTTGCTCCAGATGCAGCAAACTTTTTGACAGCTGATAAAGCACCTCCTCTCCCTGCCATGTGTGCAGTGGCCACGCAGACCTCAGAGATCCCCATGCTCGCCACTGGGACTGTGAGGCCACCTTCTGCAGCTCCCCCTGTGCAAATGGCCCTCAAGCTGCCTCCTGTTCCTGCCAGGTACATCCAAAAGCTGGGTTAGAAAGGTACACTCAGAAATTATAATTTAAGATACATTTTTACCCGACTTTTTAAATTTATGATGATGGTATCAAGAGGGGAGCAACTTAGAGGAGGCTCCCAAGCCTCATGCTGCTCTGGAAATTTGCATAGCAATCAGAAATGGCTTTCAGAAAAAAGTTAGAAAAGTAATTAAAAAATTAAAGCGACCCTTAAATGGAGAATGGAGGTGGAGAAACCACAGGTAGGAGATTCAGTTGGAAGGTGACTTTGATATTAAAAGCTGGTGATGTGGGGAGGATATGCAGTGTCAAAGTGTGGAAGAAGGTTTTTTTGGGAAGGGACAGCATAGTGAACATAATGTATGATATATTTCATTCACCTGGCCTTCAAAGTTTAGTCGCCCTTGCTATAGAATGTGAATTTTTTAATTGTCCAGTAACCCAAAGTTTCTGGATAAGAATACAAGCACTAACTTTTGTACTGCCAGGACATCCAGATACTAAACCATACCTGTTCTTTTTACCCTTTTTTCTTTTCTTTCTTTTTTTTTTTTTTTTTTTTAATGAGTAAGGAGGACTTTAAAAATCTTTACATGAACTCCTGAGCTCTAGTTAGCATCGCTAGAAGTGTAATAAGTATTTGATTAATGACTTTTCTTTTCTTGCTGCTTTTGGGCAGGCATGGTGCATCTCTGCATCCTTGTGAAACAAGGTCTTTAAGCTGTCAGTCTAAAACATCTGTAAGTCATACAAGGTAAATCTTTCCAGGTATATCTACAGCAGACTGCTAGGTGTAAGCAAGGTTTTCAGACATAATTTTTGTATTTAGACCTGAGAAGTAGCGTAAAGTTATAGTTGTATGCTTGGAGTGTTTTGCTCTGAAGTGATTTATTAAAATGCACAGCAATTCTGTGGATAATCTTGACTTTTTAAAATAGAGTCTGGATTGTGGCTTCACCATTTTAGAAACAATTTGGGTTTTTTTACTTTTTTCCTTCCTTGTTTGCATTCCTCACAAGCCAGTTAATAGTTAGGGAAAATGAAAATAAAGGCAGCTGAAAGTAGACCTACTATGTCACCAAATATTTCTGAGATTTCCATGTTTATTATTTATTATGAAAAAAGAAGGAACTAAATGATCTTTAGGGCTCTTTCCTGTCAGCACCATGAAGACTTAGATGGATCCATGTGGAGTGTCTTGGAGTTCAGTGGGAATGATCCAAGGTTGCAAGGCAAAATCTGAGATGGGAAATTTGAAGGCTGATAAATACTGAATCCTGAGTTGATGAAGGGAGAGTTTTATTTGTGGGTGAAATTAAAATTCCTTTTTTTCTACATTAGTATTCATTTATCTAATACATTACCTGATGCCTTTGTGAGCTGGAAACCTGCAATCATATAACTTTGCAGTGGTTGGTGCAGTTGAGTATTGTCCTGTCTTTCTGTCAATCTTTCATTTCTGTTTTCTCCTCTGTTGGCTCAAAGCTTCTGTGCTAGTAAAGTACTGCTGGAAAATCCTTTGGGAAGTGTGCACCAGTTTGGACCTGCTCCTCTTCCTGTTATCTCTCCATTCAAGCAGAGATCAAAAATCAAGAGCATGGCTGCTGCTGCAGTGTCTGCTGCCATTGCTGTCCGGGCCAGGTAGACATCAGCTTTAAAATAAACATTTTATAGATCAGTTTAAGACAGTTCAAACTTGTACAGCAATAATCAGTTCCTGGTGAGGTTGCAGAATCATCAGCTCTTCCACGGTAGCATGGTGGGCAAGTCATTAGAATGTGCCCAAGGTGCCCAAGACATATTTTTATCTTTGCTGCAGACTGCTGAAACTTAGTAAGTAATTCTACCTTTCTGATCCTCGTGATCCATATTAAGGTTCAGTCAGAAAAAAAGCTGTAAAAAATAATTACAGGGGTGATAAAGAATAGTCTACGCCTTTGAGTAACTTTTGGATGCTTGAAGACAATATCTCTCTGCATTGCATCTAAATATTTATTGTGTTGCTTTTTATAAAGGCTTACCTAGACCAGTGGTCTCAAGTTTTTCAGTTGTGCACTTATATCACTGAAAAAATTTTGAGCATGTATGTCCAATATATGTATATTTATGTACTTCTAAATTATATTAATGTTCTAATATATTACATACATTATAAGCCATACACAAAACTAGAAATCAAAAAAGAATGAGAAAAATATAAAATAAACACTCTTTAAAAAATATTTCTACTTTATTAATGGTGAAAATAAAATTAATTTCTTCCCATACCCCAGTGGGTTGTCTTACCTGCTGTAATATGTGACCTCCACTTTGGAGACCACTTATTTAGACATAATTTCTAAATTGGTTATTCTAGATTCGATTTCTCCCTACTGCTACAGAATGTACAGGCTTTTTGTAAAGGTTTTGGGGTTTTCTGTGGTTCTGGCCACCTTGAACTTTGTGTGGTTAGCTCATTTGTTTATTGTCATCATTTTAAATGCTTGCTAGGCTCTTCGAACCTAGTGCCTACCACTCACTCTTGGATGCCCTCTTCATCACCCCTGTCACTAAGCCTCCTCTGCAGGCCACCGGGCCCTCCAGGAAGCCCCCAAGTGCTCTGGAGTTGCAAAAGAGCCAAAGGTACTGTCTGAGTTTGGGACATGGTTGGCACCAACCACTCACAAGAATCTGGCTTCTCCTTTGAAACCTTGTGGCTGTTGTCTGCACACTTTTGAAGCAGTTTGCCTGATGTGGTCTTTGGCACGAGGTTTCCAACCCCAAATCCCGGTGGTTTTCACCTCTTTGCGGAACTAATCTGCACCCTGGTCCTGCTGATGCTGTTTGTGCAAGTTCACCATACTAAGCAAAGGTTTCTTCACTTGCACCGGGTGGTCTGCTGATTGTCACAAACCTCCAAGCAAGGCTCCATCACTCTTAAGTAGCTGGCTGGAGAAAAAACAAGATATTCTGGCTTGAAACCTCTATCCAGGTGAATTATTTGCAACAGCTGCTTGAGCAAGCAAGCGGCATGTTAGGCTGCAAGGGTGCTCTGGGAACAAAGAGCTGTTATTTTTCCAAGCTCACTTTTAGACTATAAAATCAAATAAGTGACGTGTGGTGCAGGAAATAACTATTTTGAGACTTATTTGCTGTCTAGGCTCTTTGTTCCAGCAGTGATTCTGTTCAGTGCACAGGACTTTTTGTTCTCGTTTCCTGACCGCAGCTGTGTTAACACTGAAAGTTGCTTTTATGTAATGGACTTCAACCTCAAGGGCAGAAATCTATTTGCTTATTTGACGGGACAGTATGTATTAAGTTGTGCTAAAGAAGAAATTATTTGTGGGCTTTTGTGTACTTATTTGCATTTTCAGAAGAGTAAAACACTTTTAAAGATAAGGCTCGATTAAAAGTAGAGCTGGGTTCTCCTTGATGTAAAATGTTTCTATGTAGTAAGTAGTATTAGATGTTTCCTTCCCATTTCATGGCTTCCATGATCCCTGTAAAAGGCTAAATTATCCCTAACTTTGGGGAAGGAAAATGGTAGTTATTAGGTGCCCATGAACAGACAATCTGAAGCAGTATTAGACTTTCTGATGTTGTAGTACATCCACTTTAAAAGGAAAAAAAAAGTAGCCAAATAGTGTGCAATAGTCAAAGTGCAGTTTTGAAGGTTTTTCACTGTTTTACTCTTCCAGCTGGTAGAACTGGAAAGAAATGTGCCAGGGAGCCAGCAGGAATACAGGGAGACCACATAAGATTGTCCCAAAAGACCTTATAGTGTTAGATATATCAAATCCCAGGTTGAAGAGCTTGAAAGAAAGAGTATTAGGGTTTTTAAAATGTTCTTTCTAATCTTGTGAAAAACAAATTTTCTCTTAAACAATTGCAATAGCCAGGTTATCATGGTGCAGGTTGATGTGTACAGGTACATAAGGCCATACAAGAAGCCTATGATTTTCAGGCTATTAGGGATATCCCAAATAGGTTATGACCTAAAATTTGGAAAATGTGATGTAGCAGTAGCATTAGTCTGAGAATACTATGGATTCATTGTGGTTTTGAAGGATCTTTTTCCCCTAAAATAAGTGGTATTGGTCTAAGCTATCATACATCATATCAGATAATGATTTGTTTTCCTTATAATCCTGAGCTGCCAGCACTGCTAAAGAGGAAGGTGTTGCCAGTAGATGAAGCTATAGAAATGAAGTTTTGTGCTGCCTTATCCTAGTGAAAAAAGGAGCACAGCCCTATTGTATAGATCAAGAATAATATAGGAAAGATAGAGGGTGAAAAATTATGCTTACTGTCAGTAAGTACATATTCTTATTTAAATTCAACAAAGATCAATCAAAACAAATAAATTGTCAGACAAAAAAAAACCACGTTTGAGAGACATGTATCAAATGAGTATGAAAAACTAGATATTAAAATACTGCCCATCTAATGACATAGCAATATGTGCATGAATGTATTGCTGAACAATTACTTGAAGTGGCAGCTTATTTCATCCCACAACACAATCATTGATAAGTAAGTAGAGCTGAAATACTGTGTTCCATAACTAGAGATGAGTATGTGATATTGTATAGTAGGATAACTTCTTCCAAAAATAATTGGCTCAACCAAGAAAGCCAAGTAAATAAGGTGAAACATCTCTGGGGTTTGTGTTTTCTGCTTTAGCTGCTATAACTTTCATGAAAAGATAATGTATCTATTTTACTGAGGTAGTTTAGGCTTGTTCACAATATCCCTGGGGAAAAACTCAAGAAGTTTGTGGCTATCACAAAAAGCAGAGTTTTGATTTTGTTCTGCAGTAGTGTTGCTCCAGAAATATCTTACACCTCTCACATCACTGTCTTAGTTCCAAAAAGCTGACTGTCTTAAACTGCTCTGCTCTGGGTAGCTGCCAGAGAACTTGACATTTTGCTGCCTTACTGCCTGTTATGAAATGGTCTGAAGTGGTCCTGAACAGGTTTATGTTTTCTTCCCCTCCCAAACTCCTCAGAAATGAACTTTTCTTGTTATAACAGCTATACAATTTTCATTCAGCTTAGTGTGCCTCCTGATGGCAACAGTGATAGCCTTCTGGGATTCTGAATAGAACACCTATATGCAGCAAAGCAAGTGATGTATTTAAGATCTTGCATTTCCAAGGACTGGAGCTCTGCTTTAAAATTAGATCACATGGCAAAAATGCTCTGGAACTTTGGGAGATGCTAAAAAGAATGGTTGTTGACATGGCTTTTGTTTTATCTACCTGATACTACACCATGTAGTTACTTTAAAAGAGAATAGGCTGACTTTTGGAGTTAAACGCTGGTGATAATTCTCTGAGATAATTCTTAAAGATGCTTGAAATTGTTTCTGTGTAGAGCACTGCTTACTACAGGGTTACATTCACCCTCCCTATAGATATGTACATACGAAAATGTTGCCACCCACACAATTTCCTCTGATATTTTTATTATTTTATTTTGCATTTTCTTCTTTCTTTAAAATTAGTGGAATGCTACTAGGTTTTAAAAACTTGACTGGGATAATGGGTTTGCAGTAGAGATGGGAACAAGGTCCACACTCAATATTTCTTGTCTTCCTGTTTCTCTGTTGCTACAGCAGAAAGCCCTTGCAAAAAGGTCTGTGTATTTTTCCCATTCATGGGGTTTTGTCATTGTTCTCATACCTGACTTATTCTGGTCTCCTATATATATCTTCAGCTAATGAGTATTTTTTAATGGGCACAATATATCATGTGATCTGTTTGACTTAAACAGCATAGCTTAAAACAAGAAATTGAGATCTGTGATTCAAGTTTTCTCTCAGCTGTGCTAATACCTTGCTGTAAAGCTTAGGAGAAGTATCTGTGTAGCAGTTTGTCCTGGTTTGGGCCAGAATAGAACCAATTTTCCTGTAATTTTACTTTCAGCTAAGTCTCTTCAAAGTAGCTGGACTTGCTGAAAATTAATGGCATGTTTCTCAGTCAGTGTCTGCTTCTATGACTGGTAATGCATTAAGCCATTAGAACTATTATGAAAATACTGATGTACCAGAATGAGCTGGGGGCTCAGATGATGTTTACAGATGGATAACTTGCATGAGAAAAAAGTCTACCCAGGTCTCTTTAACATGCTTAGGCAAGTCTGAGAGACTTGGCTCTTGTTACCATTTTAGAGGTGTTAAAAAGTTACACGATGACAAAGTGTATTTCATTTTTAGTTAAGATCTTAGATTCTCCTTTGGCTCATATCAACATGACACGTAGTTATCTTCTGTGAAGTCTGTGTGAAGAAATTGTGGACAGCATTACATAGGAATTTCCGTGGAAGGATGGAGAGAAGTTTTGGGCATCTCTAGCTCCAGACCATGTGTTTTTCTTCTCTTGGATTTGGGGAAAATGGAGGGAAAGAGAGGTGTGTCAAAACCTCTAAATACATTCAGAAGGATTTTCCAGAGCAAATTTCTTAAAATGCCTCTGAAATGTCTTCAGCTTCATCTTGATACACCTGATTCCAGCAAGGAAGTGGGTGAGGATGCAGATATCCTAGAGTGGTTTCTGAAGAACTGATGCTCATTTCACACGTGACCTGGACCTGCTTTCTCCCTCACAGGTTCCTTGCCCATCAGCCCTTTGTGGAATCCAAGTTCTCAGTAGCACTTTGGCAATGGGACAGTCATCTGGCAAATGTCTTTTTCTTCCTGTCCTCCCATCAAAAACCAGGGTGTAATACAGTGTTTGGTATTTGGGGAGGAAGATGAGGAGGAAGAGCAGAGGAGTTACTACTTGTTCTGCTATTTCCATGGTGCTTTTGTTGATCAGGAGGGTGTAAGTCTGAAGAGCCTTTTGTGAGCTCTGGATAAAATCTGCACTGATGCTGGAGCCCTTTGTGTGTTCCCAGGTCTCAGAGTGGCCCTCACAAAGTACTCTCTTTTCCATACATGCCCCTACTCTGCTAGGATATAGCTGCACTCTACAACAGTTGTTTTCCATCAGAATTCAGGAATTTGTGTCATGTACGAGCTAGCATATGTCAAAGATGGAGAAGTGCTTCTTCTTTGCTGGATATTTAAAGCTTGCTTCTTTGCTGGATATTTTTTTCTGTTTTAGCATTCTGTGCCCCTTCCAACCCACTTCCAGGATGATTTTGATTAATTTTCCCATAACTTATTAATTGAACAGATTATGGGTTTTTACAACATGAGACTCTAGGTCAGTCAGGCTCACGCTCACTCAGTGTTGAATCCCCTTACCCAAATCTTGACAGCAGAGAATTCATGTTTTATAATCACTGTCATCTTAAAATAGATGTGACTTTTGGTTGCATTCGTTTTCATAATGGAAAACTTTCTTTTTTGCTGTAAGTATTCATCAGGTTGAGGAGGAATCATTTCAGAGTTATGGCAAAGTGTTAAAAGGGTAAATGTAGAGCTGGAAGACAGGATTGTTATTAATAACTGGACAACTGTTCTGACATCAAAATGGACTTGACCTGAACTTGTGAGTGTCACCTGGGAAGTCTGAGAAAGCTACTCATTCAGAACTTGGTAAATAAGTAAGGTTTATTGTTCCTCCTTCAGTGTTCTCTAGTGACAACACTGAAAAGTGGGTGGGAGATGTGTCCTGTAACCTGTTATTATCTTGAATTTCTCTGTGTATTTTTGCCTTCTCAAACCATGGATTTTCTAGGTAACAAAATACTGGTAAGGCTAATTGTGGGTATTGCACGTCCATTTTGCAGAAGGTGGGTGTGCTTCTGAAAAGATAAATAACTATTTATATAGAGTGATAAAAATATTTGGAATTTGAGTGTTTATTAGTGTAGAGGAACATAAGGTATAATGCTGAGAAATTAATTGTGAAGAATTTGGAGAAGGTTAGCACTTAAAAGGTTGCACATCTCCCAAGTGCAGCACTTCTTTCAAAGTGAGACAAAGGTGGATGTAGCTCTCTCTTCATAGAGAACACTTCATTTGGGCTCCTAACTGTGTGGTTAGAGGCTTGACTTCAGGAAAACTGGTGTGTGCAGTTTCCTGCAGCCCTTTGTAGGTGGGCAATATCACATTGGAAACACTTGCCAAGCTACTGCCTGTTAGGTTAACAGACTCTAGTTCTGAGTTGAGTTTATTCATCCTAGGCTTGAAAAGACCACACAAAGTACAGAGATGCCCAAGACCTGTCAGAATTTTTGCCCTGAGGCCACCCCAGTGTGTCAGCTTCAAGCTTTTTCCTTGGGAAGCTTCTGGCACATAAACCACCAGAGGTGGTTGAAGTCACGGGGGATATTATGTCTGGGTTTTAAATTTGAGGTCATTAGGATTCACCTGTCCATTCTTTTTTCTTTGTTTTCTGAATGAAAGCCTAAGTGTCTTCAATAATTTCTTGCTTCAGGAACTCTTATGCCATGTTGTGCAAAGGCTCAGAGTAAAATCACAAAGATGGCAATAGTGGAAGTGGAAACTGACATTAGAACAAGTTTTGTGCTTAATGCCAGTGGACTTCCTTGCTTTCACCTGCTCCAAGGCTGCAGTTTACCAGCAATGCACCTCGGCCATTTCTACATTTTTCTACATTTCTTCTACCTGAATGGTACTCTTTTGGCTTGTCTTGCATTCATTTTTGTTTGTTATGTAGCCTGTTCTGTGTAAAGACAGCTGCTGGCTCAGCAGGGTTTATTTATTTAGGACAGAAGATTTACGTGATTTAAGATTTATGTGTTCCAGACAAAGGCAGGAAAGAGGTGCTAGACTTGCAAAGTGATTTGACAAGTAATGGTGAGTCTTTTGGATGGACTTTTTTTCGGACTAACAGTGTTTTGAAGAGTTCTTAACATTGTAACTGGGCTCTGACTTGGAGTGGATTTGGTGGGTTATGTGTCAAATGTACTCGACAATACAGAAGGAGATTTCTGTGACAGTGAAGCTGCAGACACTTTTTTTTTTTTTTTTTTAATGGAAGCCTGTCCTAAACTACCTTGTCTTCAACTACTGAGCCTGCTACTTTAATGTCAGAGGATGCCTTCCTTTTCCATTCAGTGTGCTATGTAGTGTGTGTCTGCTGCCTCAAAATCTGTTAAAAAGATTTGCATATTAAGCCTTATAAGGATTCTAACATCTGTCTTAAATACCTCCATTTGCCCTATACAAATGTCTTTAAATATCTTTAACATTTGAAAGTAGCAGAATGCAAGGTCTCACTTTGTGCTTCACTGGTCTTGTTCAGGAAGGGTACAGAAAATCCATGGAGAGTCAGTTCAGCAGTTACTGCTCTTACTACAGCTACAACAGCCTACAAATTCAAAGCTGTTCCTCATTACATTGAGCAGTCAGATTTATTCTCTAAACTAAATCCTTCTTTATTCCTTACCCAGGCAAAAATTCTAAATATATCAATTATTAACCCTGTAAATTCAGAGATCAAAACTCAAAGTTAGGAACCTTGCATTTTACCCTCATGGTGTGTTCAAGAGCTTGCATGTCACATGGCCAAAGCAATATTGTGTGTCTGCAGTCCTCATAATGTAAAAATAACTCAAATACTTTCACTTTACAAACTTGGCAGAATCTATAAATCTGTGACTGAGTCTGGTGAAATATGCATGATGCACATGTGCTGTAAATTTGTTTTTCTTCAACAGAGATAAGAACACAGGGCTTCTTATATTAACTGATGGATTTCTAGTTCACACAAAATGGTTTTGATTTTGGTTTTGTTGTTTTTGTTTTGTTTTTTTGGCAGGGGGGTTGTTGTTGTTTTTGTTTTTTGAGGTTTTTTATATATATAATTGTTTTGGCTGTGTTTTGCAATGATGTTAACTTCCTGGCTTTGTGTTCCCCTTTATTTTGCATATGACCTTCATTAGCAATTACTCCTCTACCCTGAAGATTTTTAATGAAAATACTTGTTTTCAGCTTCCCAAAGGCAAATATGCATTATACACATAGTGGTACACTGCCTCATAATTTTTTTGTTATGATAATTTTCTCATTATTGAGGAGGCTCTGAAAAATGAAAAAAAATCCTGTTGCTAATGTAGTTCATAGCTACTTACACTCTGTGAATTGTGATTAAATGCAGTTTGCATAATGCATGTTTCTAAATAGCAAAGAGTTCTGTTAAACCTTAAAATATAAAAGCAATTGTAAGCTGCTCTAAAGAGGCAAGATAAAATATTGTGCATGTTGTTTAATGAATAAAGAAACTTGTAGCTCAAACATTTGAACAGAGGCCCGGAGAAGAAAATTGCATATATTTAGGTCCCATTTATATTGATGGGATTTTTATTAAGATCTGCAAGTATTTTCTGACTATATGAATATTTGCTACTTCTCAGCAACAACAATAAAAAAAAATATTGAAAAAGTCTGGAAGTGTACCAAATTTACAGTGAGGGTTCTGCTTTAACTTATTATCGCACCAACACTTAGTTGTTTTAAATGGGAATTATGAAGGGATTTAGTTGTCTGTATTGACTTTTGGGGAGAAATTGTCCATTTCTTAAAATGAAAAACTTGAAAATAGAACTTCCCCAGCATTTTCCTGAGGTGCTCACCCAAGCATCAGTGCTGAGGGATGTGTGGGTGCCCCTTTGCTGCGCCAGTCTTGCGGGGATGTCGTTCTGCGTCTCCCTGGCACAAATGCTCTCTTCCTAGCAAGCGATGCAATGCATTTCATCTTTCCCTCCTTTCTTTCTCAGCAGTGATTCCCTGGAGGCTCCCCAGCCTGCTGCTTTTACAGCCTCCTCGACAAGGAGCATGCCAGCCTGCCAAGAAAACCCCGATGGTAGAGCTGCTGCCGCCAGCACCAACTCTGCTGCAGCCCTGAAGCCAACGGGACCCCCAGGTGCTGCCAAGCACACGGGCTGGCAGCCTGCAAACCAAACAGGTAACTTGGAGTCAGGCTTTTTCTTCTTCACTTAAAGACCTTTGGGCAGCTCAGGGAAATTGGTTTCGCCGTGGGTGTAAAAGCAAAAGCCTTCAAATGGCTGTTTGTGTGCTTTGAGTACAAGCCAGTTTGTTTAGCCAAGAGAAGGAAAACAGATTTAGCTGGTGTAGTAAACCACTAGTCCATTGTAAGTAGCCTCAGATGTAATAGGTTTCACAAACAAGCAACGTCAGCTGTCTCTTACCTCTATTAAAAGCATATATACCAATCAAAGACACACCTCACAGTTTCAACTTGACTCTTCTCATGAGACTGTAAATTCAACAGACCATAGTCCATGCTGTTCCTGGGAATATCAACAGACGTGTTTTCTAAGAGATCTTTTCTGAAGTAGATGTTAATTTAAAAAAAAAAAACAAACAACCACACTAATGTTTTGTTTCTGTTTGTTTGGTTTTTGTTCTTAACATATTTGATATTTGTAGCTTTTATTTTAACACAGGGACAGAGTATCGCATAGGTTTGTGATACAGAGATTGGTTCAAAGGTGGGTTCTTGAAAAGACAATTTACATAGCTACTGTCTCTGAATATAGTTTGGTGATTCTCACCCTTTTAAACAAACATATCTTATGTCTGCAAAGCATGCCATTCTCTTTATGAACACTCCTGTGTTATGTCCATATCTATATTTAGACATGCAATACGTTTTACTGTTTTCCTTCATATTTGCAATATTACATGCATTAGTTTGGACTACTGGTAATGTGTTTCTTAAAGTGTATCAGTCTTTGGTGCTGAACTGGAGTAGTAATTTCAAGTGATCTGGGAGATGATACAAATAAATGAGCTTTAATAGCAGATATTTCTTGTAAGAATGAGATTAATTGATTCTCTTTCTGACAGGATCTAAGATGCTAAATAGCATTTTGAAATTTTTTTGTCTTGTTCTACTGTTAAAAGTTTTCTCTCCTTAAAAGTATATCCAGTCCAGAAAAGGAAAGAGATAGATCCTGGCATAAAAATAAAGATAAAAGATATACCGTGTTAATGCTGTATGTTTTAAAATGGCTTTGGTACATCTGGCTAAATTACTGTTGTGCCTGGTAACAAATACATTCATTTTGTTTTGCACATGCAATTCTACGAGTAAGCCTCGAGGTGGCAATATACTGTCATATTTCCTTCTCAAATAGCGAGTATATTCTTAAGGACAAAGTAAAGACTTAGTCAAATTTAGATCAATTTAATTCTAGAATTTATTTACTTCTTTGACTTATCTATCATTAGATATGTGGGTTTATTTTCCTTTTAAACGAGTTACATTTTTGGTAGCATGTGCCCCTGTGGCAAATGTTTGTGGGAATACGATAATTCTACATTTTTGTAATTGAGTGATTGTGCTCCATGTTTGATGTAACTCTTTCTGTCTCACCAAGTGATATATTTATTTCACTTGCACAAAAACCACCTGTCAGTTTGCTTGTACCACACACCCATTTTCAGGATGTTGGTAAGTGTTACACAGCTAAATCTATTACATGCTTTTGTATGTAATGTTTGAAATATAGGGTGTTTTTTTAATGATGGAGACAGGTAGGAGAAATATTTGATTCCATATTTTTCTGAAAATCTATGCCTATACTCTTGGATAACGTGAAAATCTTTTAAATCTTTTTCTACATTAGAGGTACCAAGGAGGTTGGTGAGGGGGAAAGCCAGCCAGGTAATTTTTGTTTGCTGTGTTCCAGAGTAGCTTACAAAAAAATGATGAAATAGAGAAGCTGGTCATGAGGATGTTAATTTTGTGCTGCCTTGCTGTAGCATCCTGAGCTATACTGTTTAACTTCCAAAGAAGCATCATTACCTCCTCCAAAAATATTAGCGGAGCCAGAAAAAAACCTGTAGGAGAAAAAGAAATTGAAAACCCAAAGTTTTCTCGAATGGGAAAGTGCTGGTAGGAAAAGTCACCAGTGTGAGTGGCATCTGCTCAGGAATTAATAGGGGCAGGAGAAGGTACCATGTCCCAGCCAGCAGAGGAGCTGTAGTTTGTGTTTGCATCTCAGGTGCACACAGAGCCATGGGCTTGCCACAGGAAGCCTACCTGCCCTCATCCCCTGCTCATAATGCTACTCACTGGAACAGTGAGGAAAACTGGACTATCTGGAGATGTCAAAATGCTGTTGAGTTTTGTTCACTTTCTAAATTACCTGACTTCCTCAGTCTGAAGGCACCTGCCTCTTACAGCAGAGTCTGCAGATGAGTGAAAAATTGACATACCTAGCATGCCTACTAGCACAATTTTTGAGTTGAAAGGAAGTGTTCCGTGATTTGATTGAAATTCCAATAGCTGCCAAGGTGCCAGAGGCTTGTCTAAAGATTATCTAACAACTATCACTGCTGTTTCTGCCCCTTAAACCTGCCCTAGGCCCACCTCTGGTTTTATGTGCCATGCATTATCTATCCCAAGTTATTCCAGAAGTCAATTATGCAAAACTCATAAATGAGAGACACCATAGCATGGTCACAGCAGAAACTGGATCGCCATCTTTTTCTTGGGCCTAGGTTTTACAGTAAATAAATAAATAATTTTAAAAGTTATCTAAGCTCTTGCTGTACCCGAGCTTAGGAAGGCTGAAAACATCAGTGTGAGAGGTAAAACTGTTTGAACAGTTAAGTGCTTCGATAAAATTAGTCAGACATTGAAGAAAAAGAAAGGCTATCACCATTTCATAGGGCATGTTTGGACTTCAGTCATTAATTCTGCTATTTGTTTACAGTCTGTGAGAATAAGTTTTCTTTAAAGTAAAATTACCAGTGCTTCACAGGCTGAAGAAAATTTAGCTTCATAGGTCATAGGACTGATAAAATTTTAAACAAACAAAAACCCGTCCATTTGAGTCTTACTCATTCATAGTTGAAGTCAAGTTTAGGAATAATTCTAAATAAGACTTAATCTTATGTAAATGTGTGTATCAGTATGCTATTGATAACAAGAACTTATTTAGAGTACAGTTTTGTAGCTCTAATAGCACTTACCCTTCTAATGAATATTGTATATAACAAGGGGTTGTTTCCATAGCAAAGCAGACATGTCACAAGATTTTGTGTCTGGGGAAGCTGTATTCTGCTGTTTCTCATGCCATGAGTATTATCAGTGATTTTATTTATTAAGATGTTTGACTGCACAGATAAGTGCTTTTGTCAGACAGCATCTTTCAGTTTATTAGCTGAAATCTTACTGTTATGAATAGAATGCCAGGGAATACCTTCATTTTTTAAATTAATAGCATAGTTTCTTTTTTTGCGTTTTGGTTTAGGGTTTTGGATTTGGTTGTAGGTTGTTTTTTTTTTGTTTGTTTGTTTGTTTTGCTTTGAGGTTTTTTGTTTTGGTTTATTTCCTTGTCCTTTTTGTGAAGAGATGCCTAAAAGTGTCAGAGTTTTTGTTGCAACTGAATTATGAGCCAAACTGATCTCTGTTTCACAACCTGGCAAGAAAAAGAGGTGGAGGAAAAAAAAATGGACTAAAATGAAAGGAAGAGATAGCAAAACCTGGAGATGTTTCAGGCATGGGATTTCTCTGTGCAGAATTAAATCATGATCCAAGTGATCTGGCAGTGATAGATAGCACCCTTGAAGATGAACTATCCTCATCTGCTGTTGGAAGGTAATCATGGAGTAGCCACAAATGCTAGTATGATAGTCACCCATTATGATGGTAACAGGTTTTATCCCTCTCTGGAACAAAATACTGATACTACAGGGTTACTCAGTGGTTTTGTAGAGGAAATGAGGGGTGACTGCCTCACACTTACTTTAAAGGCATGGGTAAGAACCTGAATAAGAAGGATAAAAGCCTGGCTTGTCAAATGCACCAAAAAACCTGTCTGATCTTTGGCACATGAAGTGCACAAGGAGTTGAAGGTGGAGTCAGGGTGTGTGGGATCAGGTAGGGTTTGCATACAGTGCAGGGGGGGCATCTGCCTGGAAACAGGTTTCCAAATGAGGTATTTACTATCATGCTCTCCTGTCTGTATTGTTTATTTTTTCAGTTGTTGAAATAAGCCAAATAGTGTCTGTTACTGTGTGTTAAGTGCACAGTCCAAGATTTATAATCTTTCTCTCTTTATTTCTGTTCGCCCAGCAGAAGGAGATACTTTTTAGAAGATTATATTAACTTTTTAAAAAGCTTGCCCACAATATCCTAGCTACATCACAATGAGTTAAGTTACTGTTTGATAGCTATCTATTAGCCTTTGCTTATGGAGCATTGTTCACCCCCAAGGAACCCCAAAGCATTTTACAGTCCTTGGTACCACATGTGTGCCTTGCACTCACTTCTTGGGTGAAGCATAACAGCTGTGACACTGTGACACTCCTCAGCATCTTGAAAGGAAGTGAATAGCACCGTGGCAAATGGAAACTGCTGGGACAGTTTAAGAAAGTATAATTACCAAATAAATGCACTTACACAAACTGGAGTTTGGCCAGGAGATGAACTGTTCGTGTTAGGAAGCTCAGCAAAATCTGCGATGGTCAGAAGAGGTTGGGACTTCCAGTCTCATGTTTTCTCACACAAAATTGACTCCTCTTTCCTGGCACCTTCAGAACACTGTTGTTGGAGGGAGAGCTGCTGCCACAAGTGGGGACAGGAGAGGCCAGGTGCCACGCATGGCATTCCCAGCATTATGTCCTGGTTTGCCATGCAGGAGCTGGATCCAGGGAACATCCTGCCTGACTCCCAGGAGTCTGGTGGGATAGCAGGGGTCTTGTGGTGAGCTGGTACAGCTGGTGGCCAGAAAATCTGGTTTGCTGCTTGGAGAGAAGGGTTTCACTGCAACTGCACTGCAACTGATGACCTTCATTCCTCCTGCACTTGGCAGCTGAGTACAAGGACAGGATGGGGAGGGTTTGCAATGGAAGTGTCCAAAGCTTACTGTTTAAATGACCAGTTACCTGCACGTGCTGATTTCCTTACTCCTAGGGTCTCTCTCAGCCTGACACCACTGGGATATATAATTCCTATTCAGTAGAGCTGCTCAGTAGTGTCAGCATATTCTGCAATACTGTCTGTTGCCTAATCCTGAGCCAGCACATGTGTTAAGCACATGCTCCTTTCAGCAGAGAGAACACACTTGGAAGCTAACTGTAAGCACAGAAAAATTGCTCCCAGGCAACTTTGTTTGAAAAATTCTACTATTTCCTTGCAGTTGTTTTCATATGTTTGGTAGACTTACATTTACCATCTCTGGAGTTATCCTTAGCATTTTTTATTAATATTTCTTATTCTCTTGATAATATTAGAACTTTAAAAAGCAGAAGAAAATACAATTTCATTTCCAGGTCTTATTTGTATACTGACAGTTTGGGTCTTTGTCTTCTTTTTTGTGACTTACTCTGTAGAGGTTTGCTAAGGAAAATGGGGTAATAATCCAGACCACATCTAACTGGGGAGTTTGGTCATGAGATCACACAATATGAAGAGAAAGGGAGGCAGACACCAAGACTTACTGTGCTATCACAACATGCTTGTCCTGCCAGTAAGAATTTTAAAGAAAGTACTGTGGCACCTTCTATCCTTTTCACCTTTGTTTTTCTGTGTTTCATTTGTAGTTAGCCCATCCTGTATCTCAATTCTCTTGACCTTGTAGGCCACACTTACTGGGTAAGTTAGGCCGATGGCCCATCAGTTTTGGGGCTACTTTTGCATGAAAAAGGCACCCAAAATATTTTGTCAGCACCATGGCATTCATAAAGTTCTACAATTTTGTTTTTGTTTTTAGGGCCATCTCATCCCAGTTGGTTTCTTATGTGGAACAGGAAATAAAAGGCAGGACAATTTGTTAAGGGAAATCCTTACGTTGTTTGTAAGGCCTCTCCTAGAAACATTCCCAAAACATAAACAGTTCCAGTGTTTTTCACTGAAGAAGTTTGTTAAAGATTGCTCCTCCACCATGGAGTCACCATTCATAAAAACAGAAAACCTCATCCATACCGTTGACAGGTCAAAACACAAAAGCTTCCTGATCCTGCTCTATAGGCTGTTATTCTTATTAATTTTTCATCTAATCTAAATGGTTATATCATCATGTGACAGCAAACCACAAGAATTCATTCTTACCAGTTAAGTAATGTGAAATCACTTAGCCAAGCAAAACCCATTGTGAAACCAGAGTAATTTATAAATGTCAACCTTAATTTCATGGTAGTATGAAATTTTAACTCCTGCAGACATGGTGAAAAAGTTAATGTTTATAATTAAATGAATGTTAAAAGTGAATGCTTATAATTAAGAAGGAACAGGTCATAGAAATGATGCAGAAATGTACCACCTACCTGTTGGAGCCAGAATGACCTGGTACACTTCACTAAGAATCTGTGGAACAGAAACTCATCTCTCTGCTACAAATATGACCTTTGACAGTTTTTCTGTGATTTGATGTTGCTAAATTCATGTACTGTTGCACTAAGCTGTGCACTTAAATTAATTGTGTGCATAAATCAGATAGTTTCTTTTTCTAGTAATTTAAGCAGAGGTGAAGAGTTTATTTCTCTTTGGTTATTTCACAGCCATCGAGTGGAAAAAGTCACCAACCTGCAAAATTAGATGCTCGTCATCTTTGATTTCTTAAAAAGCAACTAGCATGTTGTCATAAACTGGCAAGCCAGATCAGGTCCCTTTCTTTTGTTAGCACCAGCTTAGAGCAGTGATGTGTCCTGGTCAAACGTACAGGTTCAAAAATTATGCCTAGTATTTGTTCAACAAACGAAAAATCAATAGTAGATGTAGATGCATTCTTACAAGAATTTGATGTTCAACATCAGCTCCATGAAACTGGCAGACAATCTGTGTGTGAGTGAGACTGGACATTGACATTTTCTGCAGGCATAGTCAAGCTGTTGAGGTCAAAATAGGAGCTTAAAAACAAGGAAGGCAAAATGTCCTTGGCAGAAAACTACTTAAGAAGTTTCTAAACAGTCACTGCAGAGAAATGAAATACTATTGTACAGGTCTTTGTTATCTCTTCCTCCTTGAGGCTAGTTTTTGGTAAAAGCAGTGCCAGTTGTGCCAAATTTATGATGATATGTGATGTAACAAATCACAAGGAGACAGGCTCAGTGAGCCAAAACCACACTCATTTTAATTAAGAGGCTTTACAGCTAATTTAGCCGGAGCCTTTCCAGTTGAAAGGCTGGTTGCTAGTGCAGGAGCTAGCCCCTTGAGTTGCAAGGGTTGTTGAAATTGGGCCTGGGTGGCACCTGTTGTGATTTTCCAAGAGGCACATACCAGCCTTTGCCTCCATTTAAAGACATGATAATGTTTTAATCCTTCCTGTTCTGCCTTTAATCAGTGGCGGGGGGTTAGCTCTGGCTGCGCTTCAGAGATTCCGTAGAAAACAAAAGGAGAACTGCTGAACACAGAGGCTTGGGGGGGGTGGTGTGGTTTTGGGGTTGTTTTTTTTTGTTTTTTGATCCCCTCTTGTCTGTCCTGTAGCTTTCTCTATTGAACTTGTGTGATTTCATGCAGGTCTGAGAGTGGATGGGGGCTTGTATACAAGTCATCTAACGAGCTGACAGTCGAGCTTTTCAGACATGTTGCTTCATCCGGCCATCTGTTTGGTTTGGAGAGAAGGACCAGAAAGACTTCTTACTGTACAGATCTATTAAGAAAAGACAGAAAATTGGATGTATGAAGCTTTATATTTTCCATTTATAATACGGTAGTTTGATAGCAGCATATAAATCACTGAGTTAGAACACCTTAAAGTTCTGGCACTCCCACCGCATAAAGTAGCATTGTTATTTATAGATATTACATGAAGTCTGATGTTATGTTTAAGTGAGCGTTAAACAGTTCAGGCTGTTGTATTGTTGCTATGCACCAGAGAACCTCTGTCAAAGTGACTTTGGCACCACCACATATCCGCCTTTCTCCCTTTGTCTTCCAAAGCTTTCACCAGTGTTTGCAGTTATCCATGTGCTCAGCGATGGAACAGGCTATTGTTAGTCTAACGAGGGCAAAGTCACACTGGGATTTTTGAAAAAGAAAAAAAAAAAAGCCAGTTCTTTACCTTGCCTAAAACTTTGTTAAATATTAAACCAGCCATACCAAGGGGTTTTGTGAAAGCAAACACTGAGGGTTTGCTAAACTTAAACCTAATAAAATAGAAAGTTAATAGGTACAGAGTGTTTTCTGTTTTAGAGAAGCCAGCAATGACAATACACAAGTGCAAATCAACTGTGCTTTAGAAGGTTTAATTAGAGTGAAGGTGAAGTGAAGCCTGCAAAACTCCTAAATTTGGCCATAGAGATCTTTTCATGACCTGCAAAGGACCTGAAAGTCTCCAGCACCCAGGGTAGAATAGCTCCTGATTAACTGTACAATGCATCTACATTTGAACTGATTTATTTATTTATCATATTTACATCTTACACTCATACAAGTTGGTGCACTCTGCCCTATTTCATGTAACTGTGCCCAAAAAATATGTGGTGAGCTTATGGTGGGAGGCAGCTGGAGTTATTTCCTTTTCCATCCCCACTCAGCCATCAGTCAATTGAAATTGTGCATACACCTCACCAAATCTCAGGTATCAGGGCATTTCTCCAGCATTCTGAAAACAGAGCTGCTGATAGGATCCCAAATTGTTTATGTAAAATATAAAAAGCAAGGTATAAAGCACAAAATACAGGAGGGCTCAAACTGATTGCCAGGTTGAGAGGTCTTTCCTTAGTCTGAGTATAATAATTTGTACTTACTGTGTTATTACTGGTATGTCCTGCTAAAAGCTTCTCATTCCAAGGAAAAAACACCTGCATAAGTTTTCAGGGCCTGGTGTTTTAAATCATGTGGTTATGTTTCAGTCAGACAGGCTTCCAAGGCAACAGGGGAGAGAAAGGAAAGGAGGAAAATTCAGAAACTCTGAGAATGTCCTCTTTCCCTCTGCCTGCAAAAAATGCATATTGTCCACCACTGGAGTTAACTTGCTGTTTAAGTAGAAGGGATAGCTAGGATACATAGAAATGTTCATTCTAAAAAAAGAAAAAAAATCACATAGTACTTGAAATTCTGTAGCTACAAGATGTTGGAAGAAAATACTGAGAATCCATATAGATTTTAAGCAGGAAATAATAGTGGGTATTTTTAATAATTAAAAATAATTTTAAAAATCAACAAATAAATGCTCCATGGGTTGCAGTGAGAGTCACGTACATTTTCTAAAATTACTGGTGTGTTAAAGGCAAGTTTCTGGCCTACAGAAAGACACCAGTGGGAAATAAAAGCTGTCTCAGGCTGGTGTTCAGCTGAGAATGAGGAAGAGAAAAGACTGAAGGAAATCAAGCAATGAGTAAGGGAGAATGATCTACAGTGAAAAAAAAATCTAGTAGAACAACTGTAAAAGGTTTACAGGGAAACTGGTATAATAAATGGGATGAAGTGATTACTGTACTTTATTGGTGTGTATTCTTTAAGAGGATGGATCTAAAGGAATGAAAGCAGACTGAGTTCTGTTCTTTAGGATGAACAATCTGATCTGAAAGAAACTTGCTCACTTCAGAACAGAAATAGAGAGGAATAATACTGTGTAATACTGATTCTCAGTATTTCTTCAAAGAACATCCCACCTCTTGTAGCTACAGAATTTCAAGTACTAGGTGATTTTTTTATTTTTTAGAATGAACATTCCTATGTTTCCTAGCAATCCCTTGTACTTAATTGATGAGGTCTAATTGTGAATACCAGCACAGAGAAAAATTCCCCCTGAGAGAATGCTGTGGGGACAAATTTTGAATAGTGGCAGGGAGATTCTTGACTTCATACTGGCCTCGGTTTTCAAGGATTTTTGAGCAAAAGGTAACTTTTTCTTCGTTCTCAGCTGCTGGTGGCATCTGCAGTCATCAGGTAGATAGTGTTCCCATCACAGTAGATGAAACAGTGACGTAAATTTACAAATGAGAGATGAAAGGCCTTTAAGAATGTAATTATTGTCCAGTATCCAAAAAATATTCCAGGAAATATAGAAGTATTTGAAGGCTTAGGGCTTATTTTTTTATTCCCTTTATTCTGTTTGCACTGTGGCTGTGATCCCATGGGATTTCTGATTTGCTGGAGGTCTGGATTTTAAGTTTACCAATTTCAGTGGAAGTGGAATGGGAATATTAACTGGTTCTCAACATTATATGCCCAACTTGTTTTTGCCTAAGCCACACCTTTTGCTTAACACAGTACTAATTTATGTGGCTTTATAGTATGATTTGTTTAAAAGAGACTTTTTGTTTTAACATGGGGTCATTAATAGACCAGAATTATTTGCCAAATTGATAGACTATCTCCTTCTCTCCTTTTTTAGTGCTTTGAATAACTCAGAAATGACTGATTTGTCGAATAATTCTTAAAAAAGTTTATGTAGACAAATCCTCCTCCTGACTAGTAGTCACTTAAAAGTGGGGTAGTGTTCAGAAAAATATTATTCATAGAAACAGCATTAATGAAAGCTGTAATGAGACCAAAGAAAAGGAAACAATTATGTTGGTAGTGAGTTTTTTCCCCTTTGAACAAGCAGAATTTTTTTTTATTTTTAAACTACAGAGTGCAAACAGGAGCAAGCTGATTTATCTGAGTGGGCTTTGGGATTCAGCAGGTATCTCAGACAGAAATTAGCAATGCACTAGAAGCTGCACTGTGATTTGATTTATGGCAAAAGCAGTCTTCAAAGTTGGTTCTAGTGTGTATTTTTGTCTTCTCATGGAAAGGGACCTGAAAATTAAAAGGTTGTGTGGTGACAGAGAAAGAAAGTGCTATTAATCAAGACCAGTTTTCTTAATGTCTTCAAAGCCTTTCTGCCACCCTTTCTGTTTTTACCTGTTCCTATGTTTTCAGTTAAATAGGCATTTATAATCTAAAATGTACAGTAGCAGAGTGACTTCTTCAAGATCAAGTGCTTTTATTCCTAAGTGCTTTGTCCTCAGGAATAATGAATGCCTCTAGAATGAAGATGTTATTTTTTCAAGTTACTGCAAATTAGTGAATTTTACATAAAATATAATCAATAGTCTTGTATAAAGCAAAACAAAATGAAAACAAGCAACCAACCAAAAAAAAAAAAAAATCCAAAACAAACCCCCAAACCAATAAACAAACCCTGAAGAACTGGTGTGGTTTTTCTACTTCATGTACTGAAAAGGATCCAAGTGTTATCAGTCATTTTAAATTCCCCTATTAGAGAAAATCTGATGAACCAGCCACCTAGACAAAAAAAAAGATGTATGACTACATTGCTTCTTCATGCAGAGGAAGAATAAGCAAAAGTAGTTATTGAGCCCAGTGGATTAGTAGGAAACATAATTCTAGTACAAAAGTATTGGTGTTAAGAAGTATTTCTTTTCCATCTGTGTTGCCTTAGCTTACAAATATGCCTGACTAGAGGTGTGTTTTGTTAACTAATATTTACTGAATTGTTTTGATTACATTGTGTAGTGTGTGGCTACCTTAATTCTGCAAATAGCAAAGAGCTGGTATTTCTGTTGAATTTCCTGTGTATTCACTATCACTTAAGTTTATCTTCTCTGTGAATTAGTATGCCACTTCCTTTTGAGCAGGGAGTGCAAGGTTTTACTTGAAAAGTGTTTGCAACTTTTCTCTAGGGCAGAGGCTGATCAGCATTGCATTAAGGTATATAATAAAAAACAATTTTTCATCTTTTTCATAGAAGATATGAAAGATGGGCGAGGAAGACTAGCACAAAGAGTAACAGCTTCATGAACTATTTTTTTTTTTTGCAAAGATATATACTGATGCCTGACCTGGTGTTGCATCACTGCAAGAGAAGCATCATCTTGCAGTGCTGGGCATCTGTCAATCTGTCATTGCATGCTTGGTTCTCTCTGAGCTTCCCCTTGGATCTTAATTTCACTTTTTGATTTACAAAGCTTAGGATGGCTGCACTACAGCCAGGAGACCAAGTGAACACTCAGGGTTTCTCTTTCCTGTGGTTACAAGAAAAAGGCTGTGGAAATGCAAAGGTTTTTAGAATACTTGAAAAAGAATTCTCCACTTGACAGGAAAAACTGCTCCTATAAACTCGTATTGCTGTAGCTTGTACCTTACCAAGGTACATACATCAATAGAGGAGAAAGAAAGGGAGTCTTGTTTCTTCATTACCCTTGGCAACAGTATCATCTGTGCCTTTCATGTTTGTAAATGCATTTTTTATACTCCATCAAAGCTTGTGTCTGTTCTTTGACTGCAAAAACCTGAACACAAATGGGAATATGTGCATGTATACATTGCTGAAAATGTCAGGTCTTTATTTCAGTGTCAGAACTTCTATAAAGGGGATGTGAATGTGGTCTTTGGTGTGCTTCAGATTGGCAGTACGTAATGATCAAGACTAGTGTTTAAATTTGAATTAGAAATATGCTTTCCTTATACAGCACCATATTTTAAGTTCTTGTACATGTTGTATTGAATGAATACTCCTGTTTAATCTGCTAGTAATGATGTATGATCTATTCAACTTGCTATAAAATGTTTTGAGTAGATATGTCACATACTCCTATCTCTGTTCCTACACTGATATTTTTGGCTTCAGCTTTTGTCTAAAGCAAAATAATGCCTTTGCAGATTTCATGTTCTTTTGCCTAACTACTTTAGTATGTTGAACTCTGTGCACTATTTCTAGAAGATAGCCAAAACCATTCTGTATTATTTCACAGAAATTTCATAAAGTAGTTAGGACTTACTTGGTGGAAGAGGGAAAAATGAAGGTTCTTTGCTGTGTTTATTGAAGTAGGCAGGTATACACCGGACAGAGATGTTAGGCAAATGTTGCTGGTTATCTTCTAAATGTTTTGGGCACTTTCTCTCCAGCTCCTGCCAGTGGATGGACATCAAACAGTATTAAACCACCTGGAACAACTGACCCAAGTGAAAAGTCTGCACCAGCACCTCAGCTAAATGAGCAAGACACATTGGTTCAGAGGGCAGAGCATATTCCTGCGGGAAAGCGGACTCCTATGTGTGCACACTGTAACCAAGTCATTAGGTTTGTATCTATTCATCCTGGGGGCTCTCTGACAGCAGGACTTTTGTTTGCTTTTGATTCCTTAGTCACAAGTGTTTTAAGGCTCCATTTCAATAATACAGAACACTGTTTGCATGCATGGTTTATCTAACAAAACACTGGGAAGTGCTAAGAGGCAGCCTTACAAGCTGTTTTACAGAGAACCTGAAAGCTGGGTGGAGCAGAGCAAAAGTAAAAGCAAAGCAAAGCAAATAAGCAAGTTTGTTTTCACTTATACACCCATTCCAATAAAACTAAGAATAGCAAACTAGAAACCAATGAAAGAGTGTAGTCTTGTAAAGACTAACTTGTCACAAATGTTGATATAAACAGAATTTTTTAATTGAGAAGAAGATAAGTAGCAGGCTACATCCATAAAAGAAAAGAAAGGAATAGAGGCATAACAAGTTCTAGGACTGGATTAATAGTAATTGTCTGGAACATTAGATTTCAAGTTATTCTCTGGGTTCTCTGGCCTTTGGGTATTATGGTAGCCAGTGTCTTTGACTTGTATGGCATGAGTATAAAAGGTTTAAACAACACCAAAACAACTTTGCCAAATGAGATGAAATTAAACAAATGATGCTGAACTCCTAAGACATATTGTTGTTAGCCAGAATTTCATATGGAGGAAGAATTGAATCTGGGTTGCATTGTTCAGTCACTAACTTCTGACGATTAGTCATTACTGGCTCATCCAGAGAACTGTAACCACTTTTTGTGTCAATATTCAAATAATCCTGATTGTTCATCTACTTTGCATTTTACTTCTTCCCCATAGGAGATACTGAATGGGATTACGGGAAGAAATTTATTCTTTTAAAACATTTTTTTCTTGTTTTGTTGCTGAATTACAAGGGAAAATAAATGCATTAGGTTATTTTGGTTTTATTCCTCTGTGTCATATGTTTTCAGTGAACAACATTTCACCATTGTTAAAGAGACCTGTCTGATTAGAAAAGTGAGCTCTATAAGTTGTGTAAGTTTACAAAATAACAGAAAATCAGGCTTTCTGCTTTAGCATTTTACAGCCTTTGAGCCTTGGCTTGGCTTATGCATCAGAAGATGCAGCTAACTCGAGTCTCTTGATTTGTTGGGATGAATTAAATCTGGCTTGCTTACTTCCATTAGATTGCCCTTCTGATAGTTCACTGTCAGTTCAGTTAAAATTGGATTAATTTTAGAGGAATTTTTCTAACTGATCTTTGGTATTTTAGAGTTTTTCTTATTTCCATTGTATATGTCAAGAAATAAAAATATATCATCTGAATCCCCTTAAAGCAATATAAAAGATCTTACACAACTTCCCAACACAAGGAAAGTGTACATCTTTCTAACCCAAATCTTTTGCATTATGGCAAAATGGAAGATTAATATCAAAAGTGTTTTCACACTCATTTTGAATGAGAATCATGTGATCTGTTGAACAGTTTAACCCATATAATCAGTGCATCTGTTTTACTTTTCTAACTTTTTTGTTCCCTGGGCAGTGGGGAGCTTTGGATTTGTGTCTAGTAAATACTACACAAGCAACTACATACCTTAATTTTTCTAGCATTCTTTCAACTTAAAAATGGATATGAACATAGCAAATCCACTCTATGCTGCATCTTTCCTGCGAGAAATTTCAGCAGCTTTTAAGCCACTTGTGGTTTAGCAGAGTTCACTGATGCTCTGTGGCGTGGGATCTCACAGCACAGTTTGTAGATGATTCTTGAGCAGACAACCTCTTTTCTCAGCCCTTAAATCACTTGCTGCTTTTCCCTGCTTTGATCACCACTGGAAAGGAGGTGATGCTGCCCTGTAAGTAGGGGACTGTCCATAGGGCAACCTTTGTTCCTTGGTGGCTGCATGAAGAGAAGTCCTGCTTGACAGCACTTAGGCCATTTAGTGTCTTAAGCCATTGTAAGTGAATCCTTTTCATGAAAAGTAACTGATACCTACCTCTAGCTTTTTACTAATTTGTTGGTAGTGTTTAAATCTTTATATTCATATGTTAAATGCCATCTCAATTACTCAAAGTATTGTTTCATTTGAGGATGAGTTGAGGTGTGTTAATCAGTGACAAATATGCCTCCTATTTACAACATACAGTGTGTTTGAAAGGTTGCAGTGGCATTTTGAATTCAAGTTTTAGCATAATTACAGTTCATGCCTTTAAGGGTTAGGGTTACCTATGAAAAGGTAGGAGGAGGATCAAGTGGCATTGCCTTGTACATCTGTTTTTAAGCCAAAATGCCTTATGGAGTTGGTTACTTTACACTCAGGCATAGAAAAACCATGGCTGGTTGACCCAAACCCATTTCTTAGAGACATTTTATCAATTCTTAATTTATATTTAATCATTCATACTATGATCATCTGAAGATGCCAGGTTTTTCCAAAGCTTCATTAAGTAAGCTTTTCCTTCAGCATCCAAAAGAATCCAAGTTGGAGGCAATTTATATTTCCTCTGATCTACTTGCTGTGGTGGTCTGACAAATTTCTGACATTTTCTGATGTGGAGTTCTGGTTCCTGGGCAGTCTCTCTGGGTGCTGTGGTACAGAATTGGCTCTCACTTTGAAGTTCAGATGTGGCTTGCCTGGATCTCTGGTCAGAATATACTTTTTGTTCTGTCTGCACGTCAGTGATGATTTGACTTTGTCAACTTTTCATACAGCCTCATTATCTTAAAGGCACAAAAGAGAAAGTACAAATGGTGCTTCTCTTCTGCCTCTCCTATTCACAGATTCCATATTGTAGCATTTTCAAGTGAGGGGCAAAAAGAAGCTTCCTAGAGTGTAGACTGCTGTACAGTTTACTGCAAAGTGATTACTGTACTTAGCATATATCCTGATCTCTCATCAATTCTGGCTTGCTATCATAATAAAAGCCACATGAGAAGTTAGATTAATGGCATATTAAGTCATCATGACCATACTTATGAAGTGTTATATTTAATTACAAGTGTAAATATAGTAAAAATACACTTGTATTCCCTGTAAATTATTTACTACTTGAAATTTGCCCCTATTTTGATGTTTTGATGCCTACAAAATTTATTATACCTGGTGATCTTTTGGGGCATAAGATCCTATAAATACTGTTGTAAACACGTCAGAATCTCTAAAAAAAAACCAAACAAAAAAACAACCAAAAAAACCCCAAAACCCAAAAAAACCAAAAAGCAAGTGCCATATTTGCCTCTGTCTGTGAGTTTGGTTCTTGTGGTGAAGGAAGGGTGAAGCCATCTCCAGCCATCTTCCAAACATTTCATGTCTTAGCTACTTCCCCCCAGGCTGCCTGAGTGTGGGATGCAGCCTCCTTACTCCAGTCAGGGCTTTAAGTGCCTTTTCAAATGAATACAGCAAATAAATACCTTTCATTAGAGGAAGCTATCATTTTGATCACAAAAATATGCAGAGACCAGGAACACCTCTAAGTTCTGAATATCATGATTTAGTGTATTTTAGTGTATTTTACATGACAGGTGTTTATTTTTTTTCTTCTTCCACGTGCTTTGGGGCAGCTTTTAAGTCACTGGCATCATTAAGCTGCAGCATCAGCTTGACATGTTTATACTACAGCCTGATTAAATCTAAAATTGTATTTAGAAAGTGTTCTTCTGCACACACGTGCACAGGGAGCCAGCCTGCTAATGGAACACCTCAGAGACATTGTGCAGGGCACAGCCACGCTTGTCTGAGGGCTTCAGGAAAAAAAACCTCATTAGATGCACTCTTGGGCAGTTCCCCATCCATCTGGGTTCCTGTGCACTGTCCTGAATAGCTAACCACATGTCAGAGCTGTTAACTCTGGAGAGCTAAATGCAGCAGATGTTGTAAAAATTCCTTCCCCTTCCATCACTAGCATGCTTACTTTCTTCCATTGCCTATCATTTCAGTGCAGCTGGCTGGAAACTCAATCCTACCTGGAGGCTGGAGAGCCTCTTTGGTGTCAGCTCTGTGTTAATGAATCTGTTAAATTAGCCTGTGCTGACACAGGGCACTGAGAGCACTTTGTTGTACATAAGGGCTTGTATTGTTTGATCAGTACATAACTGGAAGGGTATTGATGTAAAAAGGTGCTTGTAGGGTGGCAGGAGGGTATCAGGTTAGGTCAGTGTTTGCATTGCTCAGGCACATTTCGCTCTGCTCCACCCTGGCTCACTTCTTAAAGGGCTATGAGCTGCTCTGCAGGAGCCCTTTTTCACTGCTTTCTCTCCAATAATCAGCTCTGAGTAGAAGAAACTGGTTCGGGTTAAATAGGTTTGTCATCCCAGAAGCTGTGTGAGTTGTTCTGAGTCCCTTATCTTTGAATTTAAAAGAAATTAAAATGATTATTCCCTACTCCCACTGAAAGTGCCTTCTATCCTCTACCTGCTTATATTCCCATCTTACAGTCAGTCTAACCCTGGAAACAAACTTTAAGGTTGTTTTTTTTTCTCTATTGCTGTTTCTCTGTTCCTATGAGTTTTACTCAAAAATGTTCTTGTAACTTACTCAATTTTAAAAAATTATGGTTTGTGTTAAATTATTAGTTCAGAAACAGTGATGCATTGCTGAAGGAACAGCATCTCTGTTGGTCTTGCAATAATAGAAAAGCTCATGAGGGAGATGAACTTGCACCACAAAGTTAACCTTAAGCCTCAATTCTGGAAGACTGAGTGTTGGTGGGTCCTTGAGGTACTTCATTAAACTAAGTATATAACAAAAACAAACAAAAAATCAAAAACAAACAAACAAAAAAAAGGAAAATCCCTCAACAACTGTGATGGGTTGTCCTGTAGCAATCTTCTTGGATAAGGACAGTGACTGAATTTTTGTCTCACAAGAAACTGATGTTATTGACTCATAATGGAGTAATGAACATTTGTGACCTCAATACAAATGCACACTGAAAGAAAGCTGATCCTGTCACTGAGGTAAATATCTTTTTGTAATAGATGGAAATAATTTGCAAAATAGCAAACATCCTTTTTCTGAGCAGCCACTTCAACATTACATTTAATGTAGTGCTAAAATAAGATTTCTGAAATGCAGTAAGAGAATTAGTATTTATTGTAGTAAGGTGTTTCTGGGAGGTACTACAATAAGAATATATGGAATTGACACTTGACAACTTCATAGAGCTTGCAGGAGGAAAGAGGGATGGAGCAGTATAGAAGGGCACAGAGGTATCAGATGTTAAACCTGTTAACAGTGTTTGCAGGAGGCAGTCCAGGGGCATTTTCTAACAAAATATCTTCTTTCTAATCAGAGGCCCCTTCTTGGTAGCCTTGGGGAAGTCGTGGCATCCAGAGGAGTTTAATTGTGCTCATTGCAAAACCTCCATGGCTTACATTGGATTTGTGGAAGAGAAAGGGGCCCTGTACTGCGAGGTCTGCTATGAGAAGTTCTTTGCCCCTGAGTGTTCAAAGTGCCAGAGGAAGATCCTTGGGGTAAGTGACCAGCAAGTTTTTCAGTGGGAACAATAGCCACACTGTTCAGCACTTTGCTGTAATGAAATTCTCTTTTATGTGGCCCAGTTTATGTTCTTTCAGATGTACTGTGACACAGCTTTTCAGCTCCTATCATATACAGGGTATGGTTTTGGCTCTTCTCATATTGAGTCTTTTCAGTCCCTTTGAGAAAAGGTGCTGTAGTCTCTGTGGCTCTTCCAAGTTAAGCTCCTGCTTTCATGAAGTTGTTATGTAGCTGCTGTGATGACTAAATTTTCTTGAACAAAATGCTCTTAATTGGCAGCTTTTTACAAAATTGGAAGGTTTTCAGGAAGAAAAATAAATAATCCTCCTTAAGTGAGTGCTGGGGAAAATGCTGATTGGCTAGATCTGAACTACTGAAATATTCCCAGTGGTAATGTTGGTAGAAAGACACATTATCCTTCTCGGCACTAATATTGCTAATTTGAGCCTGCCAGCTTTACTACAGACAGCAATGTTTCTGGACTCTTGTGTAACTGGGGTCACCCAGGGCTCTGACAGCATGATTTTCAAGTCATATTTGGCACTACAGCATCTTCCAAAACAACACAAAGCAGTCATAAATTTCTGTGTGATGCCTACTGATTAACTGTTCCGAGACTTGAGGAGATGTCAGAGATGCTGCTTTGCTTATTTCAGGGGACAGTCAGGGGTTAGATCCAAATCTGTACAACTCTATGTTGAACCTTCCAAAATACGAAATGTTGCTTATGACAAATAAGGAGATGTACCATAAATAAAGTACCTTGTTAAGTTTAACATTGCAGAGATTGCGTCCGCAACCGGTGTTCAAAGTAGCAGTAGCAAACAAATTACTCTTGAAAGAAACAAGTGTGGAGGCACAGTCACCACAATCTCGTCGTCACATCAAAATAGTGTGTTAAAACACTTGTTCTAATCCCCACAGGAAGTAATAAATGCTTTGAAACAAACTTGGCATGTTTCCTGCTTCGTGTGTGTGGCCTGTCATAACCCCATCCGTAATAACGTCTTCCACTTAGAAGACGGCGATCCCTACTGTGAGACGGGTAAGAAGCAACACAACCAAAGTTTACTGCAGCTGCTCAGGGAAGCAAGGTTTAATAAGGTTGGGGGAAAAAAATAAAAAAAATTCCTTTTTCTCAAGCGTAACTTCAGAGGAAGTGTCCCAGCAAATTCATGTAACTTTGGTATGTCAGTTCAGAGCAGCAAATGCTGTTGATGTTTGAGTTTGCGGTAGATGTTGGTGAGAATTTTTCCAAGAGCAGTCTTCTGGTCACTGTTTTTACTTCTTGTTCCTGTTAAGCCCTCAATTGTAAGTATCAGTGATACAGCAAAGTGTTAATTTTAGGTTGACTTTCTGTTTGACTTGAAAATAATCTGAAGTTTATGTAAATTACTTATTTACTAAACAAATGCCAGTGAAGTAATGTGTTTTACTCTGAGCAGCCTTATTCACAGCCAGGAGGGACTTCCAAGAGTAAGATGTCTGCCCAAAAAGTTTTTGGTTTTTTTTTTTTTTTTGCAGGATTAAGGATAACATCTGTTGAACATAAGTTTAGGATTTAAAAAAAAAAAAAAAAAAAAAAAGTGTCAAGGGAAAAATACAACAATACATTTTTAGCATTTGGAAGTCTGATGAGCAATATAACATAGAAAATAACATGAAAGATTAGAAGTTCAGAGGGATTCTGGTTCGGTTTTAGCACTTTTAGTGTCTTTTTTATTAATATGAACAGTGTTTATTTATGTCAGTTTCCTAGTTTTAAGCAAACTTTCCATGCACCCTTCTGGACTAGGAAATAAATAGATAGTATTTGTAAAACAGTCCCCACAAAATGGAAAAGAAAAAAAAACAACTGTATCAGAATTGTTTATTTTCACACTGAATGCTCATTACATCCATGTTAGAACCATCATTCAGACCTGTTCTGTGTTTTTTGTTCTACTGTAAGGAAAATTATAGTATAACTATAGTTGGAAGTGGACTACCAGGAAGAGATTTAGCAGGAAACCCCAGTGACCTGGTTGGAGCTAAGATTTTCTTCTGGCTTGAACACAGTTGTTCACAGTGGGTGTTCTGGAGAGTGCTAGATACTTAAACGATGAGGAAAACAGGAATAATTTATCTGAAATTTCTCTGTCAGAGAGGCTTTAACGAGGTGTTGGCAGATATGAAAGGACACAATAGGTTATTGGTAACTCAGTGACACAAGCAGAGTAATGTGTTGCTCCTATGGAATTTGTGGAGCAGCAAGGGAAATGGATAAATCAGCAGCATCCTCCAGTGTGACAGCATGGTGAAATTTCATCCTGAAGCAATCTGAAGCCCCTAATCTTGGACCCATTTGATGATTCAAAAATAGTACTGGAGGAATCAATACCTCCCCTTTGTGTGGCAAGCTCATGACTTCGTTGGTTTTGCTAATACTGAATTCTTGTTCCTGCCACCAAATGACCCATGTGTTTTGCAGTGCATTGATTTGTGCTCCTGTTACAACTCCCATGCGCCAATGTGCACTTTTCTATACTGTGAGCAGGAAACACTGGTATAAAAGTGTCAAGAATACTACACTCCTCATAATGTTTATTTCTGAGATAGCTGCTAGCACAAGTTAATGTAGACACATTCTGTGAGGTGTAATTGGCAGTGATATGTTGTAATGGCTCTGGCTCTCCAGCTAGATGTTAATTAGAGACATTCATTCTTCAAAGACTTTCAGTCCAGCTGGAGTTAAGAGTCTATGACTAATTATAAAGAAATAAGGAGTAAATGTCACTGCCAACTTTCCTTCTTCCTAGTGCAAAGGAAGGTTATAATTTTGAACCTGTATTTGCAATTATAACAGCACCAGGTATTATTATTAAGTGGATTTAATCTACAAAATGTTTTTGATTTTGGATGTTGATTCTAAAATTATATTCAATTAAAAGTGCAGATATCTACAACTTTGAACTTTTTAAAAATGCTGTTAAGAACCTAGATTTGAAAATGGTGTATGCAGGAAGCACTGATAATGTGATTGTATGAGAAGTCTGCCTTGGAAGGCTTCTGTGGTATCACAGTTCAAGCACACAAAAGCAAAAGAATGCTGGTGCCCTTCATTCTGCCTTATCTATTGCCCTTTCTTTAGAAGAAAAGCCAATAAACTTATCAACACAAATGACAGGCCAACTTACAAAAGGCTTTAACTACTGGCACCAGGAAAATATCAGTGAAAGATTCTGTATGAACATGAATGCAAAGAGCTGAAATAGTATGGTCATGAGACCTCGTCCTTTGAGGGTTTTGGATAGAGGTTTTTCTACCATTTGATATTTTTATTGTCTTTCTTCTGCTTAAAGACTTGTAAATTCATCTCAGTAGCATGGATTAATGAAGACGATTGGTGAGGCTATTTCTTGCCACTGGCAGCAGTAAAGGCCTCTGCTTCTCTGGAGCATTTGTGTTCCCCATCCTGCTGAAATGCCTCCAATGATGATGCTTTTTGAGGTCATCATACAAAAAAAAAAAAAAAAGTCTTATTAAACCAATACAGGATTTTTTCTTGGGCTTGAATCCTGGCTTGCTGTAATAAGCAGTATTTTATAATCTGTATAATCTGCTAGAGAAACAATCATTTTGTACCCTGCTTGCTACTCCTTCAAAGACTCCTTGAAAACAACCCCTGACATCTAATTTCCTTCTCTGAGCCAGAGTGTTAAATATTAAGGATAGGGTCCAGTGGCTCATTATAGTTGTCACTCTGTAGTTGATCTGATGAAGCTCTAATGTTGTATGACACTATGTATTTGGCATTGTAGTGTGCTGATCCCAGATTCTGTCATATCACTTACGTTGTTGTTTTCTGTGCAAGAAAAAAATATTTCCTTCTTAGAATGGGATGTTTGAGAGTTGAAATAAGTGGAAAAGACCAGACAGTGTGGGATGAAATGCAGGCCTGCCCAAATGGGCAGCAGAAGCTGGTGGTCACTTGTGGCCCCTGCTTTGGCTCTACACACAGGGGCAAGTTTCAAGCACTGAGACCATAGGGGTAAGTGTAGGTGTCAGTTTCTCCCACCCAACTTTATACATGCATTTTATCCTTCTAGCCTGCCCTGCTCTCTTTTTTAAGCTCTGCAGTTGATGGGGAGTATGAATGGTTTGGTGCCCTAGATTTTCTTCCCTGTTTTCTGACACTGTCAGATGAACTTTTCACTGCTGACTCCAGGGGAACCTCCAGAGGCATCACACCAGTCCAGTGCTTAAAAATGAATGGTGTGAATACTCTTCAGTGATTCCAGATAACCATCCTGGTCCTACTGATGTTTTTTGTTGAATGAAGTAAATACACTGCCTAAGCTTCCTGGTTTGGTTTTGATTGAGTTTCTTTTCTTGTTTGGTTGGTTTTGGCTTGGTTTGGCTTTTATGGCATGCAGGGGTTTTTTTGTTTGCTTGCTTGTTTTAAGGCCATGTAGAAAACTATTCTGACTTGATTGCAACTGCTAGATTGTTTAGGACAGAAACCTAGTGACTGCATGATTTTATGTAGTGCAGTCTGGAGCAAATGTGGCAGAATGTAAGCAGGGGTCCATTACTTGCTGAGAAGGTCTGGCATGTGAACAGCCAGAGTATGGTTTCAAGGCAGAGCTGGGGAGAAGGTAAGGAGCATGTAAAGCCTGCATGGGTGCTCTGCATAGAGTGCATTTCCTCCCCCATCTCAGCCCCCCAGTCACAGTATTGATCTTAAGGAAATGAAATACCAGAAGGATGGAAGCATTGCTCACTTGATAGGATAAGGAAGGGGATGAGAACTGAGTGGGTGATGAAAGGAGGGTACCCCAGTCTTTTGATCTAGGAGCTCTTTATTCAGTGTACTCAATATTCTAAAACTTGACAAGTGCAAACCCACTGTCATTGAAAGCAAAGCACAAAAGTTTCAAAAGAGTCTGTCTTGCTTTTCTGTATATGCTTCATCTTTAAAATCTCTTTGTATTTGTTTGCAGATTACTATGCCCTCTTTGGTACTATGTGCCATGGCTGTGAATTTCCCATTGAAGCTGGAGACAGGTTTCTTGAAGCCTTGGGCCACACTTGGCATGACACTTGCTTTGTATGCTCAGTAAGTAAAGCCAGTCTACATTTTAAACAAACCCATGGCAGCAGTGCTTGTGCTAACCTGACTGATGTGGCACTTAACAACTATAACCTCTTTCAATCCTCTGAGCCCAAACAAAAAGCACTCTCCCAGTTATTTGGAAGGTGGTGTATTGCTATTGTGAGCCCGTGGCACTGGTCCAGAGGAGCTGGCCTGGATTGCAGCCATGTGTTCTAGCATTTAACCCTTGATGTTTATTTCCTCAAAGCAAGAAGTGAAGGCAGGAAGTGGCTGCATTTCTACAGTAGAGAGAATGTTTTTGACCTAGACACTGTAGCTGAAATATCACTTGATAAATTGTATGACTGGAAAAGAAATAGCCCCAGCCCTAATGACTGGTGATTTTTATGAAAATGATAAACCTAACTCTGCTCTTAGTTAAGAACTTGTTGACTTAAAGAAAGGAAGGTTGTGCTTACATCAACCATTAGTGTTACATCAAAAAGAATATCCCTAAGAAAAAGGTAATAGATCTTATTCTTTAAATACACTTGTGCATAGAACAATGCCATGATTCAGCATTCTGAATAATGTATGGTGTACTTCATCCATCTGAATTAGATTACTTTTTCCCATTTCAGGTGTGTAGTGACAGTTTGGAGGGTCAGACTTTCTTCTCCAAGAAGGACAAGCCACTGTGCAAGAAACATGCTCACTCTATCAACATCTGATGCTTGGAGCTGATTTTGGGTAACAAATGTATTGAGCAAATAGGAAGGTTAAAATGTTTATGTTCAATAATTGGTTAAAATTATTTATCCGTGAATTTCTAGAATGGAAGACAAACATGGAAACTTGTGGAGAGGGTTGCACGCTAATTTTTAGGATGTCATCAGATTTTTGCTTCACAGAAGGGTAGGAATCCTCAGTTGCACCCAAGCCAAATGATTAGAATGTCTTTACCCCTACCCTTGGCACATTACCATATTGGTTCATGATTTTATGACCACTTTTATACCTGCTCCATTAGAAGAAGTGAAACATCTATAAAAACAAATACCTGATACTAAAAGTCTTGGGTTTGCTGCTACTCAACAAGTAAAAGATTAGCTTCAGTGATCCAGATAACTTATTGTGCTGATGTTTTTTTAAAGCACATCTAGAAGTATTGCAGCTAAAGTCCATTAAAAGGAACTCAAAGCAGAGAGAAGTTCACACAGAATATGTAGTCCAACAACTGATAATTTTTATCTGATACCATATACATTATAATACATTATAATGTATCATATACATTAACCCTCTTGGCAAATTTACCTTTACCTGTGCCTTGCAGTTAAATCTCTGATGGGTCTGCAAAGGACAGAGTTTTTTTACAAAGGAATTGAGTGGGGCAGTGGCTACCCTGGTGAACAAGAATATTTTAGAAGATGCCACTTAGAAGAAAACAGAAATGGGATACTCTTCCTTATTTCATGTACTACCTGAACACTTGCCTAAAAACCTGATAGCAAAGGTGGATTTGACAAATGAAAATATCAGATCGGATCTTAAAAATATGGGGGCAGGGAATTACACTGTTATGTTCACTGTTCAGGTGTTAGATAATTTTAAGTGCCTTGGAATGGGGAGATTGCACTAAATCTGCAGGTAACTGTTTTATATAAAGAATGTGAGACTGGTGTTGAATGAGGGAAATTGCTGAAGTGCAACTGAGGACATTGTTTTTCTCTCAATACATTCTTTACCATGTAGCTCATGAATATGTATATTGGTGGTGTGCCAGGTAGTGTATCAAAAACTTACTTTCTTGCTCAGCTGTTATGGTTTTTACTAGGTAAGGTTTCATTTCTCTCTTTCCCCCCAGATGCAGGGAAAATATTGTTGAATGATATAATATTGAGTTAGGCAGCTCAGTATCACTCAGTTCTTGCAAGGGAGCAGAGAAACAATGCTGTCATTTACTGTGAGCCAGGAGACAGAGCCAATTCTGTGGCTTGATAAGAATTTCACCTCCATGCAGATATTCAGTGCAAGACCTGAGCACCAGCTAAGTTCCACTTAACTTCAAATTAGGGATTAAGTGGTACAGAGCAACTGTTGGCAGATTGGGAAGAGGTAGTGACTCTGCTCAGGATGAGTTGCACAACAAGACTGGATTAGATGCCTGAAGGAAACTGAATTTAAATGCTATTTGGTTCATCTGCCATGTGTGAACTGAATTCTTTGTCTTCAGTGCTCTTTCCTGTAGACATTAAAAGTAACCATTTATGGGCTTTGTTGTTATGGGCTCATTTTTACTGATACAAAGGACAGGTTTATCCATAAAACCGTGGGGGAAAATGACAAAAAAATTGCCATGGTTAAGTAAAGCAATTATAAAAAGGAATGTCAACAAAGAGAAGGAAAAGAAAACCAAAACTGCCATATGCCAAAACTGCCATATTGAAATATGAAAAGATACTCGTTCATGTTTTAAAGCTATTTTACTATATTTCACAATATTTCTGAAGCTGTTCTTCTTCGATACTACCATGCTGGTTTTTTTAACTTCTGGTGGTACAGAAGAAATTGCATAAATCTGTTTAAAATGTTTACACTCTTGTAGGTGTACCTTGTTGTGAATTTGCCTAAAAATCAGAAGGGTAGAAGCAGCTGGACAAGATACAGCAATATATATGACCCAGGTTGCTTTTTAAATTGGTTGGAATGTGGAGAAATGAAACCTAGAGACTAGGTTTGAATGGAGCTATATTGCACATGTGTGAGGAAAGAAGATGGAAATGCAGAGGATAAGGCAGGCATTCAGTAATTTCTGCAATTCACATATTGCTGTTTTAAAAGTAGAACTGAAGGTTTTCAGTTTATCATTGTCCTTAACATCAACTATTATGTTTACTTTCATAATTTTAATTGGAACTGTATTTCTTTATCCGTATACTCTAGGGTGTGAAATTTTCCAGTTGTTAATGAATTTGAGGACAAAAGCCTCAAAGGCTCCATTAGTACTGCTTCATTTAGCTGCTTTGCCTTTAAATTTCTCCTTTTATCTATTTGTTTAAAATTTAAAAGGAAGCATAGAATCACTGATACATAAGGAATATTTAATGGATCTACCAAATTATATAAATCAACTAAAAGGAACATAATTTTTATTGTTATTTTAATAAGTGAGATTTTAGTAGAGCACTTTATAATAATGCCATATATCTCACTGAGTATTTATTACTTTTTTGTGTGTGTGTAGAACTATTTCATACTGGTATCTTTGTATTTTGTTTTATTTGTAAGCCTGCATATTTACCTCTAGAATCTTCTGGTGTGTTGACTGTGTGTGTGTTGTATATCTAGGTCTCTATACATGCACACAGGTGCATGTACATTGAGAGACATATATATGCACATATACAGATTTGACTGCAGGCTTGACATAGCAAAAATCAACACTGTTCCATCATCCTTTGGGAGTTTTGTGAGATTTCTGACTGCTTTTCATACAACATATGTATAGCATTCATGTTTTGAGGGAATGGTAGAAAGGCAGGAGACATGTTAGTAACCTTACTACTGTAGTTTTTTTGCATGCATTCATTCATTCATTACTGCCTGTAAGAGAATCAGGGTTAACTCTGAAGGTCTTTATAAGTGAATAATTGGATCATGATGACAGTTTCAGTATATTGTAACTAAATTCAGAAATATGTGTAAATATAAATGCTTAGTATAGCAACGCAATAAACTTAAAAGCAAAAGTTGTCACTCACTGTGTGTTGGTCTGTTCATGTTTCTTCATGGAGCTACTCATATGATGAGTGGCTTTGCAAAAGTGTAAGAAGGGAAACTATGTCAGTTCACAGATTGTTTGAATTTCCTTTTTTTCATTGTTTTATGCTAAACAACCAGCTCTTCAGTCCTGGTGATTTCCTTGCTTGTGTTTAATAATAATTGGCATTGAATTTTAGCAATCCACATTTGCAAATTTAATTTAAATAATAATTTTTAAAAATCCAACAAAACAAAACAAACCCAACACAAAGCCCTGAACTCTGTCCTCAGTTGTTTTATGGTTGTTGGATGTTTTCCTTTCCTGAATCACAGTAAAAGAAAGACATGATTATTGCACATTAATAGATATCACTTGAGCTGCTTGTTCTTCAGTTTTTTGGAGGTAGAATGGATGTTTGCTTTACAGAAAAGAACCTGGGGGTCCTGGTGGACACCAAGTTGACCATGAGCCTGTGATGTCCCCTTTGTGATGAAGAAGACCACTAGCCTCCTAGGGTACATCAGATGGAGTGTTGCCAGTGGGCTGAGGGAGGGGGCTCTTTCCCTCTGTTCAGCACTGGTGAGACACATGTGGAGTGCAGGGTCTGGTCCTGATCTCACTCAGGACATGCATGTCCTGGAGTGAAGAGTTTTAAAGATGGTGAAAGGCTTGGAGCATTTGTCGTACATGAAGAGATAGAGAGTTAGGTACTGGTCAACCTGGAAAAGAGATAACTTAGGGGGGGGATTTCATACATGTGTACAAATACCTGGACAGGAGAGTAAAGAAGAAGGAGCCAGACTCTGCTTCGTGGTACCTAGTGACAGGAAAGCTGTGAGGATGATCAAACACAGGCACAGGTTGTCCAGAGAGATTGTGGAGTCTCTGTCCTTGGAGCCATTCAAAACCCAGCTGGAGACAACCCTTGGACTTGGCAAGGTTCCTTCATTTTCAAAAATCCCTTCCAACCTCGGTGAGTCTCTGATTCTCCAAGTTTTCTCAAGGTGGAATGAAAGACAGAAATATGGAATTGAACACTGTAGAATACATAAAGATGTAAAACTCAATGTTGGCCGATTACTATTTATTCATTCTCTTTACTTCATTCTGCTGCCTATCTAGAGCAGTTTGTGATGCTTGTTTAGAAGCGTTTAATATTTTTCCTAAATTGAGATGAAATGCTGCCTGTTCTGGCAACCATGATCTGATGGTGTGCTGAGCCTTGGTCCCCACTTTCACCACGAGATACTTAACCATCTACTAAAGCCTGGCCAGTTACTTCATGATAATACCAGCCTGGTAAGTCTCTCTTTAGCTGAGTATCTCTTAACTAAGCAAATGCACTGTTGTTTTCTACCTTTATTTACACAACCAAAGGAAAACACTGCACATAGCTCTATAAAATTTAGAGGCAACTTTACAGAAAAACTTGCCTCTCCTTCAGTGTTTAGGCTATGAACGAAACAAATGCAAGTCTATTTGCAAACAGTATATTAAACTCCAGAAGCCAAACTTTTAAAGGCATTAAGTCTGCATTTGACATTTTAATGGCAAAGGTTTGGTTTCTATCAATCACAACGTCATGTAACATTAAAATGCACCGAAAAAAAAAAAAAAAAGAGATCTGTCATTCATTCATTAAGACACTGTAATCCAGTGTAAGATTTATAGGCTTAAAACTCAACGGTGTGTTTTCACAATAAATCCACTTTCACTACTCAGCACAGAACAAATCTCTCTGTCACTCAAAATATTTGCTGGTCAAAATGCCCTGTATGAGATCTTCAAAGGGTTTCTCACAAAATTACGTATAAATCCTTTTACCAGCAAAGGCTTAATTTAGGTTCAAGTTTTACTTTCTCAGGACATTGCTTAATATCTAGTGCTCAGACAAGATCTTGGTTATATCAGAAACACATAGGGGCTAATTTATTATTAGCAGTCTGGTGTTAATTAGGGGGAATTACCAGAAATAGTTTGCTTGATGGAAATTTATTATGGGATCACACTCTACTGATGGCAAAATAGGAGTCACTGAAAGAGTGCAGCTCCTTCTCATAACCAACTAATTAATAAGGTGCCAAAATTCCTCTGAGAAGGGTTTGGTCCTAACTATGGGAACCTCACAGAGCAAATGGTTCCTATGCAGTATTTAAAATTTAAAAGAGGAAAAGAGAAAGGAGAAAAAACTGCCCAGCAGAAATCTCAAAAGTGGTATGCCTTTTTCTTGCATTTATGAAAGAAAATATTTAGCTGTGTTTCCAAGCTCATTAAAGAATTGCTTTTCATAGACAGAAAAACAACAGCTAGTTTGTAATCTAATTTGGTAAGCTTGAACTTTGTTTTCTGTTTGACTTGTGGATACTGCACACTCTAGCTTGTAATTTTATGAATTGGGCCTATAGTGAGCTTTTACATTGCTCTTTATTGCTTTCCCTAAAGGTCTTTTTCATTATCATTTGCCGTGAAAGTTGAGGTTAGCACAGATAGCAAACTTGATGATTGAAAAATATGGCAAGGTATTCACACCTCTGATAAGCCCAAATCAAGTTCACCTTTAACACTTTGGGGATAGAAAATCACTGGTTGTTGTTAGGGGTATCATGAAAATTCTACCTGTGTGAGAATGGCATGTTACTTAAGATGTAATGGAAGCAAAAATGTTCCCAAAAGACATTTAAAATCACCATGCTAAAATTTAGTCATGGCTGATTTGGAAAAATATTTTCCATAAGTTTCTTTTCAAAAATATTTAAGATGGTAAGGTATGCGAGTTGTACGAAAGCACTTTAGTATTTGCAATGGAAATACCTTAAACTCTTTTAAAATATCCAGTGTTTGGGGTTTATTTTAAAATGGTTCTCCTGTACTTTGAAACTAAGGATTGTGTCATTGTGCTCTAAGCAATATTCACACTTTCCATAGGATCACAGTTATTTCCTTTCAGTACTTGTGCCTTTGCTTTTTTCTGTTGTTTTTAAAGTATTTTAGTATAAGGTAATCCTGTCAGGTGTGTCCCTTATTTCCCTTTGTGATGCATCAATGAAATGTCAAATGTTCCTTTGGTAAATATAAACTTGCACTAAATTTTGGCACACTTTCTGAAGTGTCAAGTTTTCCCACCCAGAAGTTTCTGTTGGAAAAGTAATTCAAGATACTAGACCAAAGTGGTAATTGTATCCCACATAAACTCTTTCTTTCCTATGAATTTCAACAAGCAACGGGAAATGCATGAAAACAAGTTTAGGGCCAAAATCCTTGATAACCTGAGTAGATACAGCCTCGCTGATTTCAACTGATCCCCTTCCAAATTAAAAAGTCCTAGTATCAAATCTAAATTAATTTTATGCTTACATTTGCCTAGTGAGTGAGATCAGAATTAAAATAAGACTTTGGGCCCTTGGTTGTAGCAGGATTTCCATTAAGTGTTGTCACTTATCTGCTTGAAGGGATCCTCTTGTTTGATAGATGACAAAGCAGTCAAGTACCATGCTACCCAAAGTCAGAAACATGACTACAAGAAATAACACTGCTTCTTAACTCTGTATTCTGTTTCTCAGATCTCAGATGTTTGATGTGTCTGGATGAACCTGAACAGGATAGGTAAGAAAGTGAAAATCTTTCCTTGATGCTAATCTCTCTACTCCAGCACCTTGCTGATTCAAGGAAATTTAATTGAATTGTTATACACCTCTGATGAAATAGAACATAAATTTTTTGTCCTCGTTCTGTGCTTTTAATGATATTGTCTGAGTAGGAAAATTATGGTCAATTTATAAGTAATTTGGCTCTGCATGGAATATGAACTATAAGTACTTGCACTAAACCAAGGTCCTTTCTGCAGGTTTTACCCACATCAGAGTTCTTCAGCTTTTCTTGCCATTTGTGTTGTCCTAGAAGCATTTCTCCAAATTACTGAAACCCTTCAAAGTATCCTTTGAAGGTGAATTGAGAATTGTTCAGATGTCTTAAAAAATTACAGTAGTATATATTTTCGAAATACCCTCCCATTGCTGAAAGTGACACATAAAGCAATCACCCTGTTCTGCTGCGTGCAAAGAACAAATTAAATTTTATTGGCCAGGACATTTTTATTTTATTTTTTACTTTTCTGTAGGGTCTGATTGTCTTTGAATGTTTTCAGCCTGAGCCTGTTAGAAACATGTAAGCTAAAAAATATAGCAGTTTAATATTTATCTAGGGTCTAATATTGAACTTATATTTGGCTTTAAACAACCTCAGTGAAGTTAATCTGCTATGTGATTTTTTTCCCATGTGGTACCCACTGACAACCAGTTGAGGATTACTGGGAAATTCTGACCAGTGTTTTCTAGAGAAGAAAATAGATAGGGCTTTCTCTGAAATAATTCGGTGTATACCAATGAAAGAAAAATCATACTACAATAAGGCTGCAAATTTGCCTTTACATTTTGCATACTCTTCCCTGTTTATTTACATATTTTCCCAAGCATATGGCTGATTGAATGTGTTTTCCCCTACTTTTAATAGAACACATCTCACAGTTGGCCAGAAGCTGAAAAATTTGGCTTCTGAAAAATTTGGAGAGTCATTATTTTTCAATGCTTTTCTATTTTCATTTTTTCCAACTGGATGGCTCTGAAGTCATGGTGGTAATTTTCTGAGGATGGTCTGATGAAGTCTATGATGCCACTTCCCCCCCCCCCAAAAAAAAAAACATTATAGCATATTTTCTAGGTTAAAAATTGTCTTTTACAAGGTCTGTAGAACTTTAGCATAGGTTTTCTAACACCATATTAATTTTCTAGGCAGTTACATGATTGTAGTGGGAGAATCTTGTATTTTTCTGCTCAGTGACAACTAGCATTCAAGGATAGGGTTATATTGTGGGAGCACTAAATTGCTGGTTAGATGATGTTGTGGTACTATGGTGAAAATGAGAGCTGTAATTTGGAATGTGATGGGATACATGTGGTATTCATAGCTACACTACACAAAGGGTGCAAACAGTTAAATAAAAATCAATATATGGGAGTTGTTGATTACCACCTCTGGAATCCAGGCTCTAGCTCTTTTCCTTGGATAGGTCCTGCTGCTGTGGAGATCTTGGCAGGAGCAGCCAGCCAGGCCAGTTCATCCCAGGAAATGTGTCCTGTCCAATGCATCTCTGCTGTTCCTGTCCCATCCCTCTGCCCAGAAGTAGCTTAGTGACACTGAGGCTTTGCTCTCCCATATCCAGAGATCCAAAAATCCATCCTTGGAGGCTAGTGGCGTGGCCCATGGCAGGAGAAAGGCTCTAGGAGCTTCTGGTTTTCTCTCCTCATCCAGGTTTCTTTCTCCTGGGGCCTTTTGTTGCAAATTACAATTATAAGTAAGGACTTAAATACTTTTTAAAAATTAATTTAGTAAAATCATCCTGATATTACAAGATTCTTGACAGCTGGCCAGAAGAGATGCATGGAAGAGGGCAGAGAGATGGAGAAAGAATCAATGACACTGGAGGATCAAAAACGGGATCAGAGAGGAGATTGCTTTCAAGTGAGGTAAGACAGACATTTTGCTGCTTTTTTTCTAGTTTTTTCCCCCCCCCACAGCTTAGATGGGAGAATTTGCTTCACTTTTCTCATAAAATAAATTAGCCAGAGATGGTACACGAACTATTTATTTTGTATTAATTCTGATCAGTCTGCTATTAATTATCTTTTGTTATGGTTGTCACATGGATAATACTATGTGGATGTATGCAAAAAACAAAACCTTCCACTCTGACTTATAAAGATGTTGAACATAAAATGGAACCTGCAGCCCTTCTCTCATTCTTGGTCATTGGGTCTGGACAGAGGAGCTCCTTTAGAGCTCTCTGTACAGCCTTTGGACCTGGGATCTGGACAGAGGGAGATGCTTGTTGGCATAAGCCCAAGGCTGCAGGTAGCACAGCACATGTTGAGAACACAATATTCAGTGCCTGGAACCCAGCAAAGCCCTGAGGTATGTGCCTTAAGATGTAAGAAGTCTCCTTGAAGATAACTTTTATTATTTATTTATTATTAGGCTTTGACTTCATGTGACAGACATCTCCAAGATAATATTTGTAAGGCAAGTTTATCAGTGTTTATATTCCTAGCCTTTTTTTTTTTTTTAATATTTTTTTGCAATCGAGCTTCTTGCGGACTCAGACCACATGCATACTTTCTAAGCTCCTTTAATTTTTTCCTTCATGTAAAGGGAGCATTTTATCACAAAGATTCAACCACCAGTAACAATAATGTGGTGAATTTGTGGAACATAACAATTTTTAGTGATCTTGAATCAGTGCAATTACTTATGTCAGTCTAGCTCCAGCATGAAGCTTCTCAAAGTTACAAGGGCCTAAAAGCCAGCAGTGGCAATTTTTAATGCTGGACCACTGACATGGTATGTTGTTTGCATAGCTAAATATAGATGCAGTTGTTGGGACTGTGTTATCCTGTGCTATCCTGCTGCCCAGCTCCATACCTACATGCCCTGCAACCTGTGTTGTAAGAAAGTAACCCACCATTCTGCTGAAAAGGGGAGTGATAGAGAGGTTTGGTGAGCATCTGGTGTCCAACCATGCTCAACCCACCACAGATGGGTTGACCTATATAAAGCTGTAGTATGGCACTAGCGTTCTTCACTATCCCAGTGGTGTCACACCATTTTGGTCCCTGTATTTTAGGCTTTGAAAGGGCTATTGAAAACAACTGCAGAAGCAGAAACTATCAGGATTCAAGATGAGTACCTTTTTGGTACTATTTCTTTCTGAAGCTGATCAGGTTGGAGTCTGGTGTATATAGAGCAGTCAAGAAAGGAACTATGCCCTGGCAGTGTGGAGCTCCACAGGACTCAGCAGCAATTGCATGGGTGCAACTGGGAGCTGCTGCACCTTCATATGAGAAAGCAGCTGCTCTTTTTTCTAAGGGATATTTCAACCACCTTGTGTTTTGTCAGTTTTCCCACTCGTGTTGGATGTTTTCCACACATCGCATCCTTGGCTTTGGTCATCAGTCTGCCCGTGGCAGGAGGGATTTCAATTCTCCAGTGCCATGGAGGAGATAAAAGCAGTGCTGCGGAGAGGAGTCCAACAAAATGTCAAAATAGGCTGTACACAGATAGTGCCAGGCAGCCATTTACTTGTCAGTAACTACAACTGATAGATCACCTTCATGTGGGAGGGCTGGCTTTAAGTTTTAAAACCCCACGTGAGAATTACACTGTGTGTAAGAAATGCATTGCCTGCAGTTTTACAAGTGAGTCTCAAGTGCCCCCAATACACCAAAGCATAATAAGAACTAAAAGGTTTACAGAGGAATTTAATTCAGTGGCAAATAACTCTTAACAAAAGCAGTATCCCAGATCTTGCTGGGATAAATTGCCAACTTTGGCGTAAAATCTTTGCAGTAAGGCAAAGAAGGAGATGGATATCTGGGAACAAAGTAGGTTCTGCAGCTGTGGTTCCTAATTCATGTCCAACCAAAGCAGGATTAGGCCCATCACACTTACAGTATGCTTTCATTTCAGGGGAGGTTCAGGCTGCCTTTGAAGGGGCTCCTGGCTTCATTCCTCTGGGAAAAGTGTAAGGAAATCGCACACAGAGCCCTGTAAAAAAGGGAGAGGAGACAGCAAATGTTTGCATAATTACATAGCTCACATTACAGGTGCTGTCCAAGCCTTCCCAAACTCCTCTTCAGAAATGAGATTGCATTACACTGCATTTCCACAGGGAATAGCTAGGAAGAGCTGAAGTGAAATTAATGAACTGTAGAGGCTGGAGAAATTTTTTAAAAAAAACAAGACAAAACAAGCCACAAATAAAAGCTGTAGAATTGAGGAGGGGTTAATGATTCTTTCTTTTTTAGAAGGCTGCAGGTAAAATTGCTATATAAAATTCTATTCTGTTACATTTGCTCAGATTTTGGGTCCTCTGTAATATATACCGTCTATAGAACTTATAAATGTCAGAGCCCTTCCCCACAGATTTCACCTATTCAATACATGGCACTTAAGCACTGCCAAAATTACCCTTCCCAAATAAGTTTCAGCAGGGATTTACAGCCCTTGTTACAAGAATAGTTCATGCTGGCATGTGGTGTGAGTTTACCCAAGTGGACCGAGATGAAGAGAAGTGTTACCTCAGATCTTGATAGGATTATTTGCCCATCTGTGTAGTGTTTCTTTGAATATTGCCAGAATAGGAAATATAAAATGGCTTCAAAATGTCAAAGTCTTTAATTGAAAAGTAAACAAACCATTGAAATCTGAAGCTAATATTACAGGGGGAAATAAAAATAGGCATGAAAGAGCAAGTAAGGACTTTGATATGATTAGTCAAGAGCCAGTGAAGCCAAAATTCAAGCTCTTAGGATATTTTGTGGGAAGCAGTTAAAGTGATCACTGCATGGCTTGCTTGCTGGGCACTGGGACTGTCAGTAGGGGTGGTTTGGTTTTGTTGTTTGTTGTGGGTTTTTTTATCACTAAAATTGAGAAGCTGGAATAAGAGAGGTGGTTGGGATGTTCACAGCAGCTCCTGGGGCTCCCTGTCTGCCTGACCTTGATATAAACAGAGCCAAAAAGAAGCATGTTATAGAATCATAGAGTCGTCCAGGTTGGAAGGGACCTCTGAGACCATCAAGTCCAACCCTTGATCCACTCACCCCGTGGTTCCTAGCCCACGGCACTGAGTGCCACATCCAGTCTCTTCTTCAGGGATGGAGAATCCACCACCTCCCTGAGCAGCCCATTCCAATGTCTGATCAGCCTCTCTGGAAAGAACTTTTTCCTAATATCTAGCCTAAACCAACCCTCGCAGAGCTTAAGACTGCCCCTTACCACAGCATTCCTTGGCAGCAGAGGCTGAAACCCAGCCCTCATGCCTTGTGTCACCAGTGTGCTCCCACTCTCATCCAGTTTTACGATCTGTGGAAGTAGGGCAGGTGGGAGAAGCCTTATCATGACTGCCATTTCATCAATGAACACTTCAGTCCTGTTTTCTCATCCCAGGATGCTGAGGTAGGGCAGGAGCCCTCCTCCACCCCTGTATCTGCTGCTGCCTCCTGCACCTTGCACCAGGGATGCTGGCTCTGCCTGCAACTCCACTCCAAAGAGAATATGCCCCCAAAGGCATTATTAGATTAGCTCATTTGTTGCTTATAGCCTGCTGTCTTTGTTCACAAAGATACTATAATGAGAGTTTTCTTGGAATATGTAGTTATAAACAATAATGGGAGTTCTCAGAAATATCATTGCAGCTCCCTGGCACTTGTAACAGATGCCAGTGCATTTGGGCTCTGATCTCAGTTTCCAATCCTGCATTCCTCTTTGAGGCACTCTGCTTCCTTCCCTCTCACAGAAAAAAAGATGTCAGGCTATAAAATGTAGGGGGCAGTGATCTGGCATAAGAATGAGGTTTCTGATATGCATTTCAATATTTGCCACATCTCCCAGGAGATGCTGGTTTGCCAACTTGAAGTGACTGCATTTGCATGCAACAGCAAAGGACAAAGGTGCCCCTGAAGTGATGAGGCTGCAAACATTCTGTGTTGGTCCAAGGGAAAGAATGACTTTTCTTTCTTCCTTTTTTTTTTTTTTTCCTTAAGAACGGAAGAGAAAATGGATTTGACAGGACTTCTGAAAGCAAATCAATTAACAGAGAAATATTTATTTAGGAAGTGTCATGTGCTATTCAAAACTAGAGAAATATGAATTGAAAGAGATCACACTTCAGTTTTAACTAGCAGTTTGCAGTCAATTTCTTTGGATATCTGCTTTCCTAGCTGATATTTCCTCTGATTTATTCCCCCACAGAAGTGGATTACTTCAGTAAGTTTTATTAAGTCCACTTGGCTGTCTTACAGTTCTCTGCATGTTTCAATATATTCCACTGTTAAAAATTTTAAAAGTAGGTGGGGAAAGAAGAAATTTCTGATTAATATATACCAATTTCCAAAGTCAATGTGCCTGGACTCAATTTTTCAAGGCATTTTTCCAGATATCTAATAATTCCAGAAAATAAAAATAGCCAGCTAGCAGGACCTGTTCTCCAAACACTTCTGCAACCCAGCAGAAGCTTCACAGTCCTAATCAGGTCCTTTTTTTACCACCAGTGGGAAAACCAGAAAAAAGTGTCACAGCACAAATTAACAACAGAAATGCTGAATAAAAGTGCTATAGATGAATAAGTCTGCCACAGCAGAAAGAGATGAAATTAACTTGTAGTTGTTTTGGTAACTTGTTTGGTTGACCAAATGGACTTTGCTTGGTTGGACTTTGCTTGTGAGAATGCTGGAAACTTCATCTGAGCATTTTTACTCTTTTACAGATGGCCACAGGAAGGGCAGCAGCCTCAGCACAGAAACCAGGCTGATATCCAGATTCCTGTTATTATTGCTATTACACATGCTATGGACAAATAGAGATACATCTGGAACCAGGGTATGCAGCTCAAGGGGTTTCAGGTAAGGTCATATCCAACTGTGAGACATAAATCTTGAATTTGAAAAAAAACCCCAACTTAGTCATTTTTGAACATGCATATTTTGGCTCATAAGTAAGAAACTCTGAAACTGATAATTTTAATAAGAGTTCAACTCATGAAAAACTAAGCAGGTGAAAAATGGAAATAAAAGACCTGAGATAGGAATGTTTTAATTTCTTTTTTATTCTTTGGCTTTTGAGATCGTGTGGTAAGGGGATGTATGTACATCTTAATAAGACTGCAACTTGTGAGCTTCCCCATGAGATTTATGGCATAGTATTTAAATAATTTCTATCTTTTGGAGATATTGGGTTGCCCAGAGAGGTTGTGTAGTCTCCATTTTTTAAGATTTTTCAGACCGTACTGAATAAAGCCCTGAGAAACTTGGTGTGACTCCACTAGGAGCAGGAGACTAGGTGAGATGCCTCCAAAGACCTTCCCAAACTATGATCCTATCAAGGAGAAAAAGAAGGATGAATTTTATTTCACACTTTTAGGCAAAATTTAGAGCATGTGTATGTGAGAAATACTTTTCTTGACGGAAAGCTAGGGCTTAACTGGATTAATATATAATTCTACTTTCCAGGAAATGCCTGAATACTGAAAATTTCATATCAAAAATCACGTTCCATTTCATTAATAACCTTCTATGATTTTTGGTGTGAATGAAAATATTACAAAATGTGGAAGTTAAATGATGATACACGAGCAGTTAATGCAAGTAAAGCAGTTAATTGGCAAGTGAAATAACAGGATAGAGTGAACTGTATTAGTTTAGTAGGCTGAGCCACGTGTATTGTTCATAATACTCAATGCAGGATCAACATCATGGGCTCTGCAGTTATTGCTAAAGCAGAAGAGCTGATCTGGATTAATCCCAGGACACCTCATTCATCCCATTAATGCCAGCTGCCTAATGTTCTATATGAAATTCTTACCCATGACTTTATTGTTATTCTTAGTTTAGCTGATAAGAAAATGTCTTTGATGCTAATCCTTATTATATTCCTGTCAATCAGTTTGTGTTGCTATTACTTATATGTTTCCACTAATTTATCCTAAGAAAAATGGATGTTCAGGAGACTGAACCTGAAATCTTATGCTTGTGCCACTCAGTATTTTCAGCTCTTCAGTACATTATTTCGATTGGCCAAAGCTGTTAGAATAAGCAGAGGAAAAGTTTCTACATTCTGGCCTCCAAGTGTCCATACATCTTATTTTAACCTGACTGCAGCCCTACATAGTAATATTCATGGAAAACTCTACACAGGTAACGTGCCCCATGTTAGCTTAGCAGCTGAAAGATTAGTAAATTCAACAGGAAAAGAAAAGGGAAATTAGGTAAAGGGAAAAATCAGCTGACTATTTTGTGATTCAAAGTCACTTAGACCCCAGCTGGTTTGGGGTTTATCACAAGAAAATGAAACTATGTGGGCTTTATGTGAAATCTCTTCCATCTGGTTCAAACAGGAAGCCAAACTTTTTGTCATCTGGCTAGCTATGAATTTTTCAAACATGTTTTTCATAGATCCATTCTGAGCTTATTGTTACGCCTTCCAGAGGTCACAGTAGAAGTCTCTGCAAACAGATTAAATTAACATTCTTGTACAAAGAGAGGAGTGTATACATTTGCTGGAGTAATCCCAGTCTGCTGACTTCTCAAGCTTTTGTGGTTGCTTCAAATAGTGAAGTGAAAATCTTCATATGCATTTCTCCTGCCTTTGGGTTTTTCCAAGCAATTCATCAATTTCCCCTTCACCTACACAAATACTCTTGCTTCACACTACTAATCTGTTTTATAATACTCATATTAAAAGGATCAAAACTTTAGTTAAAGTGACTCCAGGAGATGCTGAATTGAGAATTACATGACAGAATTGCCCCTTCTCAGCCTCTGGGAGGTTAAATCTGATGGACTGCAATTCCAAATGTGGCAGAAGAGTTGGCGTATCATGGGCTGTTGTAAATGTTCATATTTAATAGAGCATATAAAATTTTGGTATAAGACTGACAATCTTTATGAGAAAGATCTGAAGCAGAGAAAATGGACTAGGGAGCTTGAAGGAAAGATTAACTTGGATTTTTATTTTTTTTCCTGCAACTATTTAACATTCAGGACTTGTCCTATCTCTTTTGGGCACTTTAAAAGAGAGCAGAAGAAAGAGATTCAAAAGTTTTGAAGTGTGCATTATTGCAACTAGGCTTATGAATAGAGTTAAAAACAAAAGTGTTATGATTTGGAAAGAGATAAAGTATAATGATTTAGGTTTAGGTACAGAACAGCATCTGAAATTGGTGGGAGCGCTAGATATAAAATTTAATTTTGAGAAAGAATTTGCAATAGGTGTCATTTTAATAGATGATTCTGGGATTAAGATTTTGTCTTATGAATTCACTGCACAACAGATGGAGAAATACCTTTTAATACAGATGGAGTAAGAAAGAGAAAGAAATGGAGGAGGAAAGAGATTTTTTTATAGGTGATTCACCTTTCTTACAGTAACATTAGAAGTTACTCCAAAGTTTCAAATTTTTAAGAAATGTCAAAAGAATTATGTTTTTTAATAGATAGGGGCAGAATGTTAACTGGCTCTATCATGTCTTCACCAAATTATCACACGGGTTCTTACTCCCATATCAAGTGTGCTTGTTGGGTATAAATACATATAGATAATATGTATATGTATGTATGTGTGCACATGGGCTTCTGTAAGATTAAATGGCCTACATACTTTTTCATGGGTTATGCCCAGCACATTCATTTAAGTATTCAGCAAGGACATGCACTACCAAGTTTTTGGACTTTTCTTTAATTTCTTTTTCTTTGTAAAAACTTTGATACTTTTTTGGCACTAGTTCATTTAGTCAGTAGAGGGCATTTAATGAGCCAAAAGGATTTTTATTACCGTTTAAAATATTTAGCAGAATGTCTATATAATTTCTCAACATCTTCTGTTTGTTTATTTCTGTATATTTTTGGTATAGAGAGGTAAAATTATGATGTTAGGTTTTATTACCTTGGCACTGTCATCATTAAAAGTGTATCAGTCCTACTTTATGTGCCCATATTTTTAGAGGCTTGTATTCTGGACATGGAACCTCATTCCCCAGTGGGTGTCCCTATATAAATGCCCCACTAAGATGCAAATAATTTTCTTTAATTAAATTTAAAAGAAATTGGTTTGGCAACTTTTAAGTCACACAAAATTAGTTTTGAGATTTTTTTGTTTTTCACAAGTGCAATAGAAAAAGTATAGTTTTGATTTGAATACTTAAGGGATTGATCCATTGCTTCTCAGACAATTATCTTAGTTGTAATGAAACACAGTTTGAGACAAGATTCAAATTTCAGGCTCCAGAAGTGCCATTCAGTTACTGAATAGCTTAGTCTTACTTTTACCATGATGTTAGAAATGCAAGTGGAATGGACACCAAATATAAAGGAAGAGTTATTTCATATGAAACAGATGAAAACTGAAGTGCACAGAATCTGGATATTTCTCATACACTACAAATGGGGAAAATAGTACACTTTTGAGCTTAAAAAAACAGCAACATACTGGTCTCTAAAATCATTGCCTGTGTTTCTCTTTGTACCACTGATTATTCCTGTTTTACTGTGTAGGTATTCTGCCAGTTGAATATTATGATTTGTACTTGGTTCAACACAGATTTTTGAGGAGGACTGAGCAGTAATTAGGATGTAGTTTAAAAAAAATAAGAAGGAGCCGTACTGAAGGATTGGTTGCTTGCATGCAGAAGTCAGACAGCAATATCTGAGTTTTCTAAGTATAGACATCTTTTTAATTCAGTGAGCGTGTACATAGTAGACCACCTTCTATACATCTGGTGGGTGGCAAAACATTTTTATAGTGCCTGAGTTCCAGTCTATTGCACAGCTCCATAGAAAGAAATGGTTCATGGTTAAAACAGCTCAGATTTCATTTCTGACTCTGCTGAGCTTTACCTTTCAATAGCCAAGGAGGCAGCTACAGCAACAAGCTCCTCACCATTTGGAATATCTTTTTCACTGCTATGTGTATTTTGCAAGGTTTTGGGGGTTTTTGGGGTTTTTTTTTCTGTTTTTGGCAAAGAAGACATAGCAAGAGGCCAGCAGCACTGTTATCCTGTAGTCTGCAAGTCCTCCTCCCAAATGGAGCTGGAACTCTGCAGATGGAGAAAACCAGCAGGTCTGCAGTTTGACCCTAGATTCTTTCACCTCTTCTTTCATCATATACAGAACACAGAGGTTCAAACAGATGCTGTAAAGATCATATGGTTGAGTCCAATGCTACACCAAAATGATAAATGCAGCAACTATATTACAGAGCCCAGAGTATTATCAACAATCAGGGCCAGTATTTGGGGACTGATATCCAAATGGTCCCAAGACCCCCAAGAGTTCAAGACAGAGTCAAAAGACAGTGCTATTTTCAGTTATTCCAGACAAGGCCCACCAGCTATTTCAAAATCAGCCCCATTCCCAAACATGGGATAACTGGCTAAAAAGTTCCAGTGCTTGGAAAGAGACAAGTATCAAAGATACATCTTCTACTGTTCTGCCCCTGCTGAGGATGGCTCCTCTCTAATTGAACAAAATGGCCAAGGTATATCTATTATATTTTGGGTACCTTCTAATGATGCAAAAGATCATTCATGAATTTGCAGTGTATGTCATTAACATACATGTAGCAAATATAAAATTTATGAACATGTGTATAGATGTAAAGATAAATGCATATATTTATCAATATCCAAGAAGTTAGGAGTGCAAGTAAAATATATAAGAAGCCACTTACTCAGTTTGCAGAATGAAGCATCACTTGTGCATCTGTTCTAAGAGAAACTGATTGCCAATGAGTAGGCTGCAGTGTTACTCACACTACATGACCTCCTAAGCTGGTGGGAGATGAGTAAGTACACCATCAGCTATTTTTTTTCCCTTCTAAGGATTTACTCTTTACACCCTTGGTCAAACACCATCCCCTCTGGAATGGCACACAGCCTTGTTCCACCTAAGAATTTCCTTCCCCATAAAGCTGTGGGGAAGGGCACAGCCAAGCAGCAGGTCAGAAGCTGTTTGTCACTGGCTTCCCTGCCTCAGGAACAGCTATAATCCTTGTCTGTCCTTGCATGCTTGGGATCTGCAATGTAGAATATAATGGTTCATAAATCACAGCGTATCAACTTTTGCTGACTGCTGGACCCAAAAGTCATGTGCTGTTGATGAAGAGCCAGTCTGAGCCTGGGCAAATGAAAGAAGCCATCAGGTTCCTGCTGACATTTGGAACCTGCCATCTTAGAAACTGTCATTTTTAATGCATGACTGAAAGCCTTATTTCAATTAGGGGTCTGTGCCATTGGCTACCAGCTGTGATGCTGTGGAGTTTGCTGTGACAGGGTACTCCCTTTTCCCAGACTGGAGTCTCCACTCAGTCTCTTGACAGTCTGCCAAGCTTCACAACTGGAATGTGTGAAGTTCAATTTAGAAACAGTTTCTTTCCATCATTCGTGCCTGTTTTGATCTAGTATGTGAAACAGGTTTCTGCTTTTGTTATAGGATTCTTATTCGTTCTTGGCAGATTTGAATTCATTATGTAATCTAATGGCATCAGATGACTGCCTAGGAATGAGTTGCAGATGCATCTCCTGTGATACAGAATTCCTTGCTACAGCCACGTATCGGTGACTTGATAGCCACCACCATGTGACTGCTGTGGTGGCAACCAAAACCAGATGTAATGGACTCTGAAGGGCTGGGATGCAGAAGTGGCCTCCCAAACCTTAAGAATGATGGAGAAAGCATTTGTCCTGGCACAAACATACTGTCATGGTAATCCTTTCCTGCCTAAGCACAACTCAGGACTATCCTCCCTGAGGACAGCCATAGCTATTGTCAGTATTAATCTGGCTTCTCCATTTACACTCTGTGAGCAGGCTCTCTCTGGCTGAGGTACTGCTGAAACATGGAATGCTGCTCCTCTTGTGGCTCCTCAACCAAGGATGACCACTGCTTTAAGCTAATGGATGGGGTCCTTTTAGATGAGGGGCTCTGAAACTGTAGTCTGGGTTTTCATTCCCACTGCTGGCAAAATGAGAAAGAAGTTACAGGTGGCAATGCTCATCAGGGTGCCAACTGCTGAGTACTTCAGAAAATTGGAAAGAACTTCTGAGAAAACTGGGATGATGTATTTTCCATCTTTTTTTATATAGAATAACTTACAAAAGACAGCTGTCTGCTACTGCTACCAGCAAGCAGGGCAGTGGCAACAGCCATTAAAGAGCTTAGGAACTTCTATTCAAAACTGCTCTGAAAAAGCAGGCTAAGCTGCTGCTGGATTCTGGAGGTACTTGAGCTTCTAGGAGCTTTCCTGCTTTGTGTTACATTCTCCAGGTGCCCAGGGCTGTACCTCTGAACATTTCACCCTAATCTTTACAGGACTGAGCATCCCAGCTGCTGGTGTGGAAGGGAAACACATCAAGATTTTCCGTGTTTTCTTTTTTCCATGATGTCCTCAGGAATGGTTCATCTTGTAGCCTTGAGGTCCCCAAACCAGAGCATAACAGTTGTCTGTGCAAGCCAGTTCAAAGGGCTATACAAGTCTGAAGGGAGGTGGCAGGTTTTGCCATCAGTGGAAATACCTACTTCCATGAACAGTGATTTTCTAAAAAAAAAAAAAAAATCCAACAAAACAACAACCAAACGAAAATCCCCCCCCAAACCCCAAACAAACAAACAAAAAGAAAGAAACAAACAGAAAAGCCCCACTAATGGTTTTACCCAGTTGTAGGAATCATCAGAAAATGCTACATACATACTGAAAGGATTAGGTTCCTCAAAAAATGAAGTCACAGCTGCCACTGCCTTTTAAAACATAGCTGCAGGAAGAGAAGAAGGCCTTTATTTCCATTACAATATCCTAGTTAGTTTATTCCAAAAGTGAGATGATGCCTTTGTTTCTTCTTATACTGATAGGAATCCAAGACCAGAATGTCACAACTCTGAAAAAAGCCCATATTCTTTCTGTTTTGGTTTGATTTAATTTGCTTCTGAGCAAAATACAAAAAAATAATTCCAGAATCATTGGCCCAGGTGAGATGCATACAGACTTTATAGCCTGTAGAGCAGAGCTTCAACATGTGAAAAGCCTTAGATTCTCATGATATCAACAAAGATAATTTTCATATTTTACAACAATCAGTCCTTGGATCAGTTGCGTAGCTGAGTTCTTCAGTGTGTATAGGTGGGCCTAGACGTTCTTTTTTCTTGCTCCAATCCATCTTCTACTGCTGAAGGAGAGGAACCCTACTTGAGATGGCCACCTTTCAAGTAAAGAGTTATGAGTGGGATGAGACCACTCTGAGCTTCCTCTGTCTGTTGGATAACCCAAAGTCACTCCATGGTGAGGTACTGGTGATACTTGATAAGTGGTGATACTCATTGTCCCATGAGGCTTTACAGACCACAGTCTTTCACCTGTCTCAGCTAGTAGAGACCTGTCCCAGACTTGTACCCTAGGACAGAGATCCTTATGCCCTCTGGCTGTAACCATGGTGGGAAGAAAGGGTCTTCCTTCTTAGTCCATCACCATATTTTGCAGAGGCAGGCACAAATTAACCCTTAGATTTGCATGCCAGAGGTCTTCAAGCAGATGCTAGTGTGTGACAGATTGACCACAGACAGTCCTATAACCAATCCTTACTAAATTATTTGCAGGTTTCTCTTGTAGATCAGCAGCTGGCAAGAAGTTTTCAAAACCTGACCAATATACTATATGCATTGTCTTGAGGATAATAAATGGAAGAACATCTGTGCTTAATACTTTTCCTCCTTTCAAAAATTCTCCACATTCCACAGATGTGAAATGAGATCCTTCCTAAGTGAACAGTGCTTTTCAACTTCTTTCACAGCTGAAGAGGTTAATAACCTGACAAGCACAAGGAAACCACTTGGAGAACAAGGTTTCTTTGGCTATTAGATTAAGTAATTAAATTTAGTAATAGTTCTTGCTATATAAAAGATCATGGTGTGTTTGTCATAAGTTTTCTGTTGGAAAAAAGAGTATAGAGAGATCTAAATGTGATAATGGCATGTATTGTGTTAGATGGTTGGATATGCATGTAGCAACTACCAGAGGGTTGCTCAGCTGGTGATTCCCACTCTGGCTATTAGGGGTTCTCAGTTTTTGCTTCAGATGATGCCAATTATCACGTGTCAAGAGTAAGTTGAACCAACCTGGGTTGGCAGACATGAGGGACAGAGTGGGGAATTAATACTAGGAATGATATAAACTGCAGCCAGCTAATTTGTCACAAGTGCTAAACTAGAAGGAGCTATTTGGATGTTGAATTCTCTGCTAGAAGTGAATCACTTCTGGAGACAGAGGGCATGTTGTAAAGGGTGCTTTGAATTGTTTTCAGGGCCGTATGCTAAGATTACTCATTAATAATTGATTTGTTTCAGTATCATTTTCAGGTAAAGATTGCTGAGTCATAAAATGAAGCAGAAAAAGCAATATGCTTCCATAGCCCAGCTTGTGTGCTTTACCATAGGTGAAGCCCCCTAGCATGGGGGCATACACTGAGACAGAATTTTTTGCATAGAGTATCTCTGTGTGCCCCAAAGTGAGGACACTTGTTGCTGCTACCCAAACATTCAGAAGGTTTTGTTTTAGCTGAAGTATAACTGTGTATAGCCTTTGATTCAGATAATGAATCCACGTTGTAGTAATTTAAGATCAGCTGCATGAACACACTCTCATTTCATCTATATTCTTCCACTGTGGAAGGTGAAACAACAGATTCAACTACTAGCAGCTAGACAGGAGCAAAAGATCTCATCAGAGTGTACTGAGTTTTTCTGATACAATCCCTACTGAATTTACAAATCTGGCAAATTATTCTCTTTACCTCCTGCCTAGTTAGTGACTTGATGGGATAATATCTGGGACTCTTCTCCTATGAGCAAAGCAAGAAGCAAGGTCTTTTACATAATATGGATGGCTTTCTTTTTTTCATGTTTTAGCACCAGACTCAGTAACTGAGTTAGTTAATGGTTCAACTCGATTATATTAAACATTTTTCCCAACCAAAATCATTCTATGATTCTGGCACAGGAGGAGGGGGAGTAGGATTTACAGTCAGAAACTCAAGCTTGTGTGGTAGCAATTCTTGTTTTCTGGTGAGAATACAAGTTTGGTGGACCAAGCATATCAGGCTGGCATTCTTCACTTGGTGTTTTGGGTCTTATGCCATCATCTGGGTGATTTGAAAGGTTTTTCTTTGGAGTTCAGTGGCTCTGGATTCCAGACAGTTGTCAGAGGACAACGATGAGTTTGTAAACTCCACACCTAAACAGTACAAAAGCAAATTTTTAAGTTGAAGTTGCCATGTAGCCAGATCTTCTTATAATATTTTATCTGGTGGCCTTGCCTTCAAGAAACATCATTAGGTAAACCAGTTGCCCCAGATTTTATGTTTACCAGATATAGCTGATGTTCTTATCAAAGGTGTGTTTCGTGTGTATCAAAAACACTGCTTGATCTCTGTCAGAATTTTTCAATATTTTTAATATTGTTGAGCCCCTAGATTTATCCAGTCACAATGAGGATCTTTTCAGAAATTTATACACGTTTTAGATCAGAGCATATGAAACTGCTTTTTTTTTATCCCTTTGTAGTCCTCCAGAAGTAATCCTCTACCCTTTTAAGTTGAGAACTACTTATCTGCACGTATCACTGCATTGGGTTGGGTGTGCTCTTTTTAGCAGGAATAAACAATCTCTGGGAATGAATAAGCTGTCACAAGCAGCTTTGGGAATAAAGAGCAAAGTCAGGGCAAGCACAGAGCCATGAAGGTGCTTTTTGTCAATGCTCATATTCATGAGACAAAAATATAAATCAGAATTTCAATATACTAATAAAAAAAAACCAACATCCAAACACTGTGTATTTGTCACTTGTGAGCCAGAAGTGGACAATCCAAGTATTGTCCTGTCTCACAGTCCAGGAAAAATTGACTTTTATCTTACGAAAACTATCTTATGTACCTAAAATAGTGCTGTATTTTGAGGGCAGGGGGTGTTTGTAATGCCTTGTTATGTTACAGACTTAGTACAGTAGTTTGTCCCTTGATGGTTCCGTGTTCATTTTTAACAGATAAAAAGAAAATAAGAGCAATGCATCTGTTGCTGAGGTTATGGTAACACAAACTTCCAAATTCTAGTGAATTCAAAGTAAGAGCCTAGCCATGTATTTCTTATTTGTTAACTGGTTTCTCTTGGAAAGACCAGAGATCTTTTTGCTCAGGTCCTGTGCTAATGCATGCAGAGAGTTCCTTACCCAGCAAATTTATACACTGGACAGAAAACAGATGGATGAGAGAGAGAAATGGAGGCACAGTGCTGGAAGTGCTTTGGACCAGAAAAATACTTGGAAAATCAAAGCTTCTGGCCTTCCCTGAAGACATCACCTTTAACTTAAGTGAAGTATTTATTTAGGTGGGTTTCCTTATACGCAGATTTTATTTTATATAGCTAAGAGATTGAGTGATGTGGCTGCAGAAGAGGATCAGAAGCCTTTCTGATATGTCCTGCTTTCACAGACAGTTCTTGTAGCAGGTTCTGGTAGCTGGGATGAGGGAAAAAGCCAAAAGGTTCTAGGGAAATCAAACATTAAACCAGTGCTTTGGTTTTTGTTTGTTTTTTTCACAGAAAAGGACAAAAGAAAATGCTGACAGTGATAGATTTTTTTTTTTTAAATCCATCCTCCTAATTTTTATCAGAAAATACAAACTGCACAGTCTGACCTTTTATATATTATTCATCAATGTTTTCTTACCCATTGCTCCCTAAGAAGATCCATGTAAGTCAAATAAAGCACTTGAGCACACTGGAATTATTGATCTTCACTACAAGTGATGTCACAGTCTTTATGGCATAAAAAAAAATGAGAACATTTCCCAAACAGTGATGGCCTACAAAATAGCAAGAGAGGAAAATCAGGGTAGCTGTATTGGGCCAGATGATCCACACCCTGTTCTTGCTCCCAAATCTGTCAAAGAATTGTCCATAGAAGCTTTCTCAGATAGGTGTGTAGGAATGGCTTTTGACTCTGTCATTACTCCAGCCTGTACAGTGTTAGGTTTGGTGTTTCTGGGAGAGATGTGAGGGTTTGAAGAGTGTCAGGACATCTATGCATGTGTGGAGACAGACATTTCTTCCACAGTTTTGCAAACAAGCAGACAAAGCTCTGAATCTGTGACAGTCCAGTCCACATAAAGATGAGTATTCTGAACTAAACAGAATTTTCTCACCCCAAAATGCAGGTCCTCATACAGGCTGGAGAGACCTATGGCCAGTCTGCCCCTGTCTGAAACACGTCCCAGGTGCAACCATTGAGGTTTCAGGCAACATCCTGCACCAGTCTCTGGAACAGAGAAACTGAGAGGAAGCAGCTTCAGAGGCAGGGTGGTAGCCCAAACTAAGAGAATAACTGTTTTCTTTGACATTCTGCCCAAGGTTCATAATTGAAAGAAAAAGCTTTGACCTGTAAGAAACCCTGGGTGTGGTGCAAAGTGCTTCCTGGGCTGGGGAAAATGGGTGAGCTGCCCTGTCAGCTGCCTCAGGCATGGGTGGATGAATATGCAGTCTCTGGCTGAGAAGTGATTATGACAGGAAATATTTTGGATGGATTCATACTTAATGATTTTCAGGATCACTCAGGTGCTTTTGCTATAAGGCTTCAGAAAAACTGTTCTTCAGGGCTGTGGGAATAATCCTATACATTAAAAGTTGGTGATGCTTCAGGATAAGCAAAATTGTCCCCAGAGGATTTAAATGTTCTAAATCCTATAAGCACAATCTAGCATGGCAGAGTCCATTGATGAGGAGATAAGTCATTTGCTGACATGTGCAGATCCTAATAAAAGAAGATAGTACAATCTGAAATGCTCTAGACAGGAAACATCTTAATATGGGAATATGCTGCATGGAGTATGGAGCACATAGAGTATGTGTTTGAGAGCAAATGTAGCTGCATGTACATGTGTGGCTAGAAAATCCCCATCAGGTAGGCAGGCATCAGATTGTACTGGTGCTAATGGTGTCTCCATCTTTTGTGCTGAAGACCTTTTTTTACTTCCATCAGAAAAGATCAAGTCCTTTCTTTGGGCCAGGGTGTTTTGAGCTTTATGCTGTGATTTCTTGAGAGAAACAAATGTGAGTTCTTTTCTTTAAATAATTTATAATGAAATACACACCCATTTTCCTCCTCAAAATAGCTTGAAACTTAGTCCAGGATGAGGGACTCCCTCTAAATGGGAGCACTTTGGAAGGGCTGTAGTATTTCTGGATTCTTTTTTTGCATTATACTGCTGATGAAGCATGCAAGATTTTGTGATACTGAAGCTCAGAGAATCCAACATTCCACATATCGTGGAGAGTAACACCCTGTGTGTACAGAGGAGTCTGTGCAGAAGAGTGGCTGTCAGTGGATCTGTGCCCAAGTGGAGGCCAGTGACAAGGGGAGTCCCTCAAGGATCAGTGTTGGGACCTGTCCTGTTCCACATCTTTGTTGGTGACATGGATGGTGGCATTGAGTGCACCCTCAGCAAGTTCCCTGCTGACACCAAGCTGTGTGGTGCAGCTGGAGGGAAGGGATGGCATCCAGAGGGACCTGGACAGGCTGGAGAGGTGGGACCATGCCAACCTCAGGAGGTTCAACAAGGCCAAGTGCAGGGTCCTGCATCTGGGTCGAGGCAATCCCAAGCACTGATATAGGCTGAGCAGGGACTGGATGGAGAGCAGCCCTGAGGAAAGGGACTTGGGGGTGCTGGTGGGTGAGAAGCTCAACGTGAGCCCTCAGTGTACACTTGCAGCCCAGAAAGGCAACCAGATCCTTGGCTGCATCCAGAGAAGCGTGGCCAGCAGGTCGAGGGAGGGGATTCTCCCCCTCTGCTCTCGTGAGACCCCACGGGGAGTTCTGTGTCCAGTTCTGGAGCCCCTGTTCCAGGAAAGCCGTGGATGTGCTGGAGTGTGTCCAGAGAAGGGCCATGAGGATGCTCAGAGGGCTGGAGCACCTCTCCTGGGAAGACAGACTTAGAATCATAGAATTGGCTGGGTTGGAAGGGACCTCAGAGATCATCAAGTCCAACCCTTGATCCACTACCACTGTGGTTCCCAGCCCATGGCACTGAGTGCCACATCCAGTCTCTTTTTAAATATCTCCAGGGACAGAGAATCCACTACTTCCCTGGGCAGCCCATTCCAATGTCTGAAAGACAAGAAAGCTGGGGAGGGACTTTTTAGGATTTCAGGGAGTGACAGGACATGGGGGAATGGATTCAAACTAGAGGAGGGTAGATTTAGATTGGAAGTTAGGAAGAAGTTCTTCCCCATGAGAGTGGTGAGACACTGGCACAGGTTGCCCAGAGAGGTGGTGGAAGCCCCATCCCTGGAAGTTTTTAAGGCCAGGCTGGAGAGGGCTCTGAGCAACCCGATCTGGTGGGAGATGTCCCTGCCCATGGCAGGGGGGTTGGAAGTAGATCATCTTAAAGGTCCCTTACAACTATGAAAATTCTATGATTCTATTAAGATTTGACTGGCCTCTCAGAATGGAGGAATTTTAGTCTGTATATACCATACACTTACCTCATTATTTCACAGCATAACATTGCTTTCTTTTCCCAGCCCACACATTTCTCCTTCAGCTGGATGAATTTGGCCTTTTCTTTCATTCCAACAGCCATTCACATGTTCACATTCTGGCTGGTACATTGCTTCTTTATCTGTGTGGCCAGAGGAGAGCAGACACCCTCTTCTTCATACCCAAAGCATATCATTTCAGGGTTAAAAATGTATCTAATCTAGGTATTTCCAAAATACCCACATTAACAATGACTGAGCATCACTCCCAAAAACCATCTGCTACTTTATAACTACTAAGTTACCCGAAGAAGACATTTTATGATGGTTTCATCACCGTTTCAGTAGTAAGGAGATTTCTGTAACAGCTGTTCTGCTCCAAACCTGCTCTGTATGGGCTTCACCCAGAGAGGTTAATGGGGAGTAGACAATGATTTCCCTGACCAAATGGCTGCTTGGAACAATCTGAGATTTTGTTTATTATGATTTCTTGTCTCCACATCCACAGCATCCGCTCACACTTTTTGTCCAATGTATACTAATTGGAAAATCGCAATGAATTTTTCAGTTCTGAATTCTCTCTTACAAAGAAGGATGGAAGATGCATCTATATCTTACTTTTCATCAGGAAAACAAGCAAGCCTTTTTTTAAGAGAACATGACCTATGTTCTCCTCTGACATGGACACTTTCCAGAATGACCCTGGCCCAGAAAGTACATTTATTTAAAATAACATTTATTAGCCAAGCTAATCTGTTCCCTGTTTGGCCAGATTTTAAAATGCCATTGAACTCTGCTGCATGTACCCATCTCATGCTGCTGTTGTCTCACTTTGCAGTCTGTGTGAGATGCTTCAGGATAGTTTACATGGACCCTGTAATAGCACAGAAGAAACATCATTACAGTTTGTAAACGAGATTTTTTTAATCCAGAAGACAACAGTAACATCTCAGGAATGGTAAGCATCTGGTCCAAAGAACAAATGTAAAACATTGTATTATCACTAGTGGGAACTGTGAAATGAGGGTTCATTTAAGTAGTCCTCAGAAAGACATTTTTCTAGTAGATGTTGTGTTGGTAAATAGAGCTTGTATTGCTGGAATAGCTGTTTTTGAAGGGGTTAGTATAACTCTGATGAGGCTCATATCTGTAAAAAGAGAATTTCATTAGGGTATCTGAAGACAGTAGTATCCATTATTATGATTAGTAATATTTCATGATTAGGTGCCTTTACATATGTGCTAATTGGCAATATATGTCAGTCTTTTGCTTAGTAAGTGGATCCTGAGGATAGTATTCTTGTTTTCTCATGATTTAACAAGGAATTAGAATTCTAAACAGTGGTAAAGTGCATTCAAAAGTGTATGACGTTGACCAAATCATAGCTTTTAAATTAATTTCATTTTTCATTCCCTGTAACGGAGATTTGATAAAACACAGAAACTGGCCCCAAGTTTTAAAGCTGCTGTAACTTACTATTTGGTACTATTTAAAATTTTTCTTATGTCCTTTGTGAGACACCCAAGCTTATTTATGCCAGTTTACACAGCACAGTCTGTTCTTTTCACTGTCCCAGCATAAAGTGTCTGCTGCTTTTAAACTCAGTGGCTTTCCAACACTAAAACACAGTTTCTCGAAAAGAAAAAGAGAGAAAGTTAAGTGTGTTTATACTCCAGTTATAGCTGGAGAAGCTGCCTGCAGCCAAAGTGTCCTCATTTTTCCCCAGCCAGGGCAAATTAAGTAAGATAGGTTGTAGCTGAGAAGTTGAGAGTCTCAGCTTTTTCTTGTTTGCCTTTCTGGAAGGTATTTTTCACATGAAAAAGAGTAAATTGAGCAATGACCCTGCCACAACTGAGCAGGCTAATGAACCTTAATTGCCCAGAGAAGCCCCACCCAGCCAGCCTACCCAGGGGCCAGGGGTATTTAAGGCCAGGTCTGAACATCTTTTTAAGTGTACTCTTTATTATCCCTGTTTCATGGTGCTCTTGTCTGCCTCTCAGACCTGTCTTACCCCTTGATTTGTCCAGAGCCATCGAAGGACCTTTCTCTCCTTGTTGTCTTCAGGTGCTGTGAGGGAATGGGGTGGGGGGGGGGAAGGGCATGGAATTGCTTGGTTGGTGCTGGGGTTCCCCTTGGCTCCTCTCTTCCCTGAGCAGCACCTCTTGTTGTTTCCTGGCCCTACAGCCTCCCAGCTCAGCATCCTTTATCATGGTGGTGCAAGGATGTGACAGAGCATAATGAAAAGTAAAGAAATTCCTGCTCCAAAGAGGCTTTTTCCCACTTTACCAGCCCCGCTGGCCCTTCACCTGGCCTTTCCCCATGTAATGTGGGCAATTTTAAACTCAGAAAGGTTGTATAAAAGTTTGTTTCAGGTGTTGGTGTATGGCATGTGAAAGGTAATTTTGAAGTGTGGTCCTTTCTGTTTGCTTTTCACAGCATTCATTTGGGGTGGAAGAACAGGGAAGGAAAGGCTGGCTGGGGAATCTGTCCCTTCCAGCCTTGGTCACAGTGTGGGAGAGTCATTCAGCTTTTGAATGTGCCCAGATCAGAGAGTGGGTGAATACTGATAAATAGGAATCCTTGTGAGAAATATGATGGCAGAATGAGTTAGCACAAATCAGCCATTTTTCACATATTTTTGAGTATGTGAATCGGGATACTAATTGGCAATAGGATTTGACTGCCTGCTGGTTTTGGTCAAACTGAACTTTGATCCCCATTTCAAAATGCCCCAAAGACAGTGTTTTATGTTAAGGATGTAGAGGCCTTTGCACGTTGGTTTATGGAGTAAAAATGAAGTCAGTCTCATCATTGCATATGCCTGTGCAATCTTTTGTGTGAAGCTACTGCATCTTTGCTTACTGTGTACCAGACCTTCAAAATCCTTATGGATGGGGAGCTTTCTGTCTACAGATGAGAACAGGCTCTCACATATGTGTTGTTGGCTTATTTCTTACTTGTTGACTTGTTTTTTTGTTTTAAAATTTTCTTGCTGTAATTTTTTTCTTACAGCCTTTTACATTTATTTTTTCTTTCACCTGGAACCTCAAGGCCTTTGACTTGTATTTTGTATTTGGTTTTGGTGTATGGAAAAAGCTTAAGACATACTTGGCTCTCATAGTTGTACAAATTTAACCATCAGTAAGGAGTAGAAATATTTGAAACTAACTTCATCCCTGTGTGTTTAAGGGTTTCAGTTAATAATACACATAGAACCCCCTAATTACCTGTAATTTGTTACTGGAACCTAAAAGAATAGAATCACCAATAGTTTACAAGCTTGCTGGGTGACAGTGGGTGTTAAGCAGGAGAGAAAGCTGAGGTTTGCTTCCAGTGGATTCTTGGGAAGTGATTTTGAAACATGACTTAAAGGGTAATTGCTTTTTCATCATAAATTTCTGCAAAGGAGAATGATTTTCCAGGTGTTTGATAATCACTTGGTTAAATATTATGTCTATAGTCAGATGCTTAATAAAAACCTGTGTTTACAAAATAACAATTGCCAAGAGAGGAAAAAGTCTTAACTGTTCCAGTTTTATACCACCTCACCTTTCCTGAACACTGTTCACAAAAATAATTTTGAATTGCAAAATGCTTGTAGCTTTCCCTAGTCTGGAGAGAAAAAAAGCCAAATACCCTTTAGCTAAATAAGGCCATATTTTTAAATGCTTTCTTTGCAATGTGCCTCTACCTTTAAATGGCATTTCAAAGGAGTGGTAGTGTTCCTATGTCATGATAGTTCTAAGCATGGCAGAAATGCTGGTGCTTTACTAGTAGAGTTCCTCAACTTCCAGCCTTCCATTGAAATTAATGTTTTGGTTGTGTGCTTTTTTTTTTTTTTTTTACTTTTATTTCAAATAATGGTTTAGGGTTTATCCCCCTGGTTCTAAAAAAAAAATTCAATTAATATTATGCATACGCTATCCCTGGATTTCCAACAACATGCATTTGTGTTTTCTAAAACCTGGAAGGGTTAACACTGAACAAATAGACCTGCAAAACAAAGGTGTGTTGGTTTGTGTAAAAGAAACCTGAAGGCTGGGGTTGCAGGGTAGAAGAAAAGTGCACCTTCCAAAAATCTTATTTTTGTGCCACATCCCTTTTCAGCAGTAAAATGAAAGTCGATCGGTGAAGGACACGACTTAATCAATGGGGCAAGATTTTTCTTTCCCATGTTTGTGTCTGCTGAGCTTTACCCCTTTGTGATCAGTGCTTTTGGAGATGGGTATAAATTTCCCACCTCAGTGGAAGGTGTACTTGTGCCTTCCCTGAATCCCAAGTGGGTCTCAAGCACTGCCCTAAACATCTTGTTGGTTACCCAAACCATACCAGGGCCATTCCAGTGTGACAGCTTATAGGTCAAAAAGGACTGAGGGGAAAAGGATTTGTAGGTTGCATTCTTATATTGTAAAACATTTTCCAGAACTGGAAATGATATACAGGATAATTGCTTTTTCACCTTGGGAACTGGAAATAAAAATATTATAGAGATCTCATATTTTAATCTTTGTGATGGATGGTAATAAAAGGATGGTGTCTCCTGTGCTGATGCTTTTTATTGTGTTTTTTTTTAACAGTAATAAAAAAATGTTTAAAGGCATGGCTATAATTTAGGAATGGCTGTATTTCACTAGCAGCATTACCTGCTCTGTATTTTCTCCTGTGAATGAAGGATACCAGTTAAATGCTTACATGAGAAGTCTGAGGTAGGATAGGGCATCTTTTCCTGGATATTCTTGAAACAGTTCTGTTATGTATGGAATAGCTGGATTAACTGAGGCAGCAAAGGAAGGATGGTTTCTGATTGAGGCCTTCAGTTGGAGAGCAAAGGATCCTTTTGTAAAAAATTATTTTTATCTCTTACATGTAATTTCCAATATCTGATTACATAAGTGGTGATTATTCACTTTAATAGTGTTTACCACTAGGTTGTTTGGTTACCATTTTTTATGACTGAAAATTGGTTTTAAAGTTTTCTCTTTCTTCCTAATAGCATTATGAACACAAAGTTCTTTTATTCTTTTATGTTTTGCTTTATTTTAGCGGAGAAACAGTAACAGCAGGATTTGACCCAGCTGATGAGCTTTCCAAAGCTTCAATCCACAGCTAATTCCATAGCCAGTGTCTGTAGGGGGAATATGCACTGATGAATAGTTAAAATTTGAGTAGTGTGGAGTCATGGCAGTGGTGGGGGGTGGGTGTGCATTGTGGTGGGTCATTGCTGGATATGTAAGCCAATTTACATATTTTTGTGCCAAGAAATTTCTGGGTTTTTATAATCTTAAGGCAAAGAACCTTTCTTATTTTCTGGATGTTGTATCTATTGGGTTTCATCTGATGCAGTGCTTTGTTATTAACTCCTCAAGACTACCATTTTGTAGCCTTATCAGGAGAAAGCCAGGATGCTAAACTGCTAGAAATCTCTGCACTGCAAAAGGGAGGAGCAGTCCAATGGATTATGTGACATGGCAAATCTTGAAAGCAGAGCAGATCAAGGAGGGAAGGAGTGCCATAAATGCAAGGGTGTTTGGCTGTTATTTTTAGAGTTGTTTGACTGACAGATCACTGTGCTACAGTGATGGGCATGGGGAGAGCCAGTGAAATAGTGCTGGAGATGGTTATAGTCTGATGTAACTCCAGTGTGATGACAATTCCCTGGCTCTCAGTGGTGTTTTATCCCTGACATGCAATGTTCTATATTTCAGCTTTCTTTTGTTTGCCACGGCTTGTTTCTCTTTGCTTTCCACACCATACAACAGCGAGAAAATGAAAAGGATCCTTTCATGAGAGAATGTCTTTTGTGTTTTTACATATTCCATTTTGGCTATAGGAGAAATGCAGTGAATGGCTGGGCCTGTGGTTGGCCAAATGGGTACCCACAAATAAAAAGACACCTAATTTTAAAGCCTGTTCCTTTTCCCTGGGAGAATGTAACAGCTTCTTGGCATGGGACTTCTCTGGGGTGGGTGGGTGGGTCAGTGGTGTAGAATACAGCTTTTTCTTACTCCTTCTTTTCAGATCAGTCAAGCCTGACACATTTCGAAAAGGCAAAACGTCTAAAGGAAGATCTTTTTCTATGCAGGCTCTATTGGATTTGTCAGAGCTTTCAACAGTGTCTCTTTTCCAGGTAGTAATTGTACAGTTTTCTGCATAAAAATAAACTATCTTAAAGACTTTTGTTCCATGAACTTCCTGTGGCTGCTTTCATCTTCATTTTGATGTCTTGACAAGTACCATGACAAGTAGTCATTCTGCAAAAGATTGAATTTAATTCCCTGTGTGGACACTGCTGCTCTTACTGCATTAAATTGGTCAGTATATGCTCTTCAGAAAACCCATCCCTTTTCAAGGGTTTAAATCCAAGAGGAAACTCCACTAATATCAAGTATCATTGCGATATGGGAAGAATAAGGATATTTCTAGATGCAGAAATAACAAATAGTAAATATAAAAATCATACTTAAAATGGGAGTCCTAAATTGAGGAGTTGCAAGAGGAAGCAAATGCATAAAGTATGCCCTGTATAATTGAAATGAGATTAACATTATAAAGAATGATGACAGACTTGCCTTTAATTAAAATAACACCTGTTGGATTGAGTTTCATAGAAGTGATCAAAGAAAATACTGTAGAACAAAACAAGGCACACAGTAAGTGTTTAGTAGATCAGAACATTTAAAAATATTTCAGAGAAGCATGAGATGTAAAAGAGGAAAAAAAAATCAGGGATTATACTGAAACTTGACTAAAGGACCAGAACTTCTGAACATATAACATTACATTAAACTAATTAGAGTTCAGAATACGAAATTGCTGAAGCTTGCTATCTCAGCTGTTTCTTTAAACTGGAAAAGGAATTAATCCATATTGTAAATACAGCTAGTGGTTCAGAGGGCAGAAGCTATAAAATACTGCTGAAGATTGGAAAAACAATAACAGAATCCAAAAAAAAGTGGGGCCTGAAGTCCCAGTCCCTGGAAGCCTTTGGCGAGTGAAAGGCTCTTTGTGTGAGTCCGGTCACGGCACTCGGAGTGTACATGGGTGCCTTGGGATGTACCCTAAATCCAGGCTATTTTGTCCACAGTTGAAGACTTGAGTATTTTAACTGAAGTTAAAAACATTACAGACAACAGATTTATTTTTAATCTGAGGGCATTCTTCCCTGCTGCTATTGCTGTAGAGACAGTAATTTGGTTTGTGTTAGGTTTTTTTTTTTTTTTTTTCCGCTAAAGACTTCTGCAGCGTAAACTTTCTTCTTCAGTAAAGTTATCTAGCATTCATTTCTGATGACTTTCAAGCCCCATTAAAATAAATAAGGATTGCAAAGGCCTGAAATCCATAAGAGGAGGACTGCAGCACGTTTAAACTAGTGGAGGCTGTTATGGCTGACTGCTGGCTCCTCTTGCTGGTGGAAGATGCTGAGGAAAGCAGCCAGCTGCTCTCCCCAGGAGGGAGCTAGTCCCTGGATCTCAGTTTGGGAACGGCTGTCTTAAATAATTTTGTTCAAATATAGTGCCTTTTATGTTCTTTCCAATTCTCTGGGCCTCTTGCAATTACCATTTCACATGGGAAGCATGTACCATTTCTTCTTGTTCCTCTCCTTTTATCAACATGGGCTGACAGTGTTTTACTCACTCTTTAATACACTCTCACACATACATGTACATATGCATTTCATGGCAAGCTGAGGTAACAAGTAGTACATTTGATCCTAAGCTTGTAGAGTTTGCACAGCAAATATGCAGTAAGACTGTGCTGTATATAAATAAGCATCACTTGACTCTGCAGATAACATTTGGATTAACTGTGGGCCATTAAAATACATTTTACTGTTGTTTTTTTTTTTTTTATAATCATACTACAAGAGACATTGGGTAGGTAATCAATATAACTAATAAACAAAACGTTTCTGGTAGTCTACATAGCAATTATCTTTCCCAAGTCATTTTCTAGCTGTCTGACAGAGCTTTTTGATATTCTTTTGATCACATCTTAAGGTCTGATTTGAAAATCACAGTACTGAGCTACAGATGCTCTGCTCCATTCCAGTGGAAAACCATCAGCTCCAACCTGTGAGTCAGCAAAGACAAATGAAGTTTGGTATCAAGTGTTGCAAATGATTTGTAATCATGTTATAGAACTGTAAGAAGGCCATGAAATATTATCATCCTGCTGTACAGTAAAGAACAGACAGTTTTTAATCTGGCATGATAGCACCATTTCTTGCTGCTTTACTGAAACTTTGGTACAGTAGGAAAAACAATGTCTGATCAACAGCTGGGAAAATGGGAATAAATTGGTTGCATGTGTTTGTTTTTCCTTTGTGTAATACACAGGGCTACTGAATGAGCTGAAGTTGTTTACTGAGGAAAAGAAATGCACAATGTGCAGAGCCATGTAGCTTTTCACAAGCCAGAGAAAACTACTGTTTTGGAAGGAGGTAGGGAGCGTTTGCTTCTAGAACAGAAAGAATTATGTTGTTTTGTCTCAACTAAAGGTGAAGAGATCACACAGTATTTGTTTTTCCACAAATTGGTTTATTTGCATGTGTTTAGGGGGGATTCCCTTCCACTGACAACAAATAGTAGCTGAAGGAAGTACAGAGGAGTAGTGCAGCACTCAACACTTTGAGGTCGGGAAGGTGAAAGCATGCTGAAAACTTTGCCAGGAGGCTTGAACATTTTTGTGGTTTCATCTGTTTACCTTAGCAATGACAGAAGATTTAGACAATTACTCAACAACCTCAAACAATGTGTTTTTCAGAAGACTCCATCTTTTCAGTATCATCACTGGGAGCTGGGTACTTTGAGCATTTTCATTCACATGCTATAATTGGGTCTGATATAGTTAGGTGTTAAAGAATGGTGGCTGAAGTGATCCATCTAGAAAAGGTTATCTGGAGGTTGTGGAGAGAAGAAGGGTAAACTATCATGTTTTCATGAGAGCTCAGTCCAGGAGTGCATAATTTCTGTGGCTGGTGATTCATTGCAGCTCGGAAGGGTTTGCATTTTCAAAGATGTGCAGCATGTTTTCAAGGAAACTGGTAAACAGGCCATCCCTTTTGGGCTACACACTGGCATTAGAGCACTATAGCACAAGTCCTTGATTCTCACACAGTCAGTAGATATTTAATGATTTTTGTTCTTCAAAGGCAACCACACTTTGTAGTCTCTCAGTTCAGCCACGTGAATCAAAGGTTCACAATGCTGTTTTTCTCATTGCCAACTGTTTCACTTTATGGCACTTTTAAATCTTGTTACACCTTCCTTTTGTTCCCCGTCGACTTATTTCTGTCTTCTCTTTCTTTTCATCCCTCTCTTTATTACTTCCTGAGGGAGTTGTGTTTTTCCCCTTCTTGAGTTCTCTGTTTTTCAGGTTTCTCTTGCCAGTGCAGCATGATGTAGCATTCAGCTGCTTTCTAGAAGAGCCAGTACTTCTGTTTGTCTTTTGTTTGTCTGCAGGAGGCAAACAGAAGAGGGGAAACCAATTAAAAAGTGAAGTATCTGCTGAGAGGGAAACCTTAGGCTCACAATAGACAATATACCTGTGTTACAATGAGCTGTGGTTAGAACACAAGTGCACTTGTAAAGTAAAAAAACCAAACCAAAACAAACCCTACCACCAAATAAAGAACCCAACTGTGCCTTCAGTGTTAGAGAGTTTAGGCCTAAGAAACAGAGAGATGCAATGGAAGAAGCTGCTCTTTGGAGCCAGTTTGCATTCTCCTCCATGTATCTGCACCCAAATACCAATGGAATATTCTGCAAATGAAATGTATTGAGCCAAAGAGGGGCAGACTAGCCTGTGTATGTGAAAGTAACATTAATATATCAACCCCCTTGGAAAGTGAGGGGGTGTATTTATTCCTCTTGGGTGTGAGGAATTAAAATTATATGAGGCGTGAGGGTAATGTGTGTTTGTGCCACCAGTGAGTGTGCCTTGGTAGATTTGCCACCCGAAACAGATGATGCTGAGCACCTGGTGCTCTGGCCAAGGCGTTTGAACTGGCTGTGCCTTCCCCTTGTGCACAGGATGGCTCTTGGCCCCAAAGCACCTTAGGCATGTTCTTGGGATGTGTTTTCTGGCTTACTGCTTGCAGCCTGTGCACTGATGGTGCTTCACAGCCGCTTGAAAGTGCACTAGAAAAAGGTTAATGTAGCCATATCTCAAATATTCCTATTTTAAAATACCTTTTTCTTGGAAGTCACAAATTTTAACGTGTGCTGTGATGGACTTAATTGTGGTCATGGTCGTCTTAGGATGATAACTGGAACTGCTGAGCTGTCATTTTCTTGAATCAGTGACAGAAAAGAGGGAAGCAGTAATAAAAACAACGCCGAGATTGAAAACCCCGGACTGAGTCTGTAAAATAGCATGGGCCGGTATGGGACTGCCTGGGTGCTGTGGTGCAGGTTACAGCAAGAGCATCTACACTGGGGCCCTGGGGCAGCCTCAACTTGGCAATAAATTATTCCTGCTGCTGCTATAAAAGCTATAGGACGTATCGGCCGTTCATTTTTCAATCGGCGGTTCCCACGCTGTCCGTTTTATCTCGGTTGTTAATTTAATCCCGGCAGTAAATTGCCTCGCTTCTCTTAAATCTCCCCGTCCCGCCAGCCAAGGGGGGGGGGGAGGGCTCGGCCAGGGCTCTGTGGGAGGAGGCGGTGGCGGCGACCGCCGGTTCCCTTGGCTGGTGATTGATGGCTGTGGCTCGCCAGCCCGCTAAACCCAGTCCCTGGAGGGTGAGCCAGGGTCCCCTCCGGTGGTGGCGGGGGCCGGGGAGGTGGCAGCTGCGGGGGGGGGAGGGGAGGGGGTGCGGGAGGAGGAGGAGGAAGAGGTCGTCGGCTGGCTGGGTCGGGTCCGGTGCGATCACTAGTGGGAGCTGGAGAGGGCGAGAGGGGAGGGGAAGAAAACCCCAAACCAACCCAAACCCAAGTGCAGAGGCCACGAGTCGGAGCGGGAAACAAGGGGTTGTGCGAGAGCGGCGGGAGAGGAGGGAGGGAGGGCAGCCCCGCCGAACCCCGCCGAACCCCGCCGAACCCCGCAGCCGGTAAGGACGGAGGGGGGGATGCTGCGGCGGAAGGGGGGGGGGAATGGGGTGGTGGTGCGACCGGGGCTATCCGGGACGGAGAGGGATGTCCCGGAGAGTTGCAGTGAGGGGGCTTGCCAACACCCCCCTCCCCCACGCACCGCGGGTGGGCCCTGGGGTTACCCCGGTTTCGTGCCCGCCGCAGGCAGTGGGGAGCCCCGAAAGCTCCCCAGAGCCTTCCAGCTCCGCAGTGGGCTGGCGTCTCGTCCCGTCCCGTCCTGTGCGGGGTGTCCAGGATTTGCTTGGAGTTGTCCCTAAGTTGGGGCTGCGGCGGAGTTTGTGGCTGTGCCCAGCTGGGTGGCTGGCAGGGATTCTTTGGAGCGGGTTCTCTCTCCAGTCACACGCTGCACATTGATAAGGACCTCGTTAACTTGAGTGCCGTAATCTGCAGTGCTCCCGAAAAGTAATTTTTTTAAATCAGAATGCCGGTTTGTTCAGTTGCCCTCTTCTTTTGGTGAGGGGACTCTGTGAATCTTTGGGCACGGCGTTGTGAGCTGATGGCTTTTGGTGCTTGTGCTGGACTGACCTCAACTCTGATTTCCCCGTCGGATCACAGCCCTGGGTGGTGTGATTTTTGGTGACCTTTTTTTTTCAAAAGCATTACATTCGGCTACTGGATCTTTAAGAACCTGATGTGTGCAAGTTACAGAGGGCTTTGCTGTTTAGCAGGCTCTGGTGGGTGAAACCAGAGGGTTTCCTGGCGTCCTGGGTCTGAGAGAGCAAAAAGTGGTCCCGGTGGAGGGGGGTGGGTGTAAAAATAAGGCAGATGTGTAAGGATAATTCTCCAGAAGGCTCTGTAGGCATGCAATCATGTGCAGCTTGGAGAGAGCCAGTGTCCTCAATGATTTTCCCCTCTTATAAACTACTCTGGTTTTCTCTTGAGCCTGTGTAAGCTCTTAGAATCTGTAGCCTCCTGTGGAGAGGAATATCATAGCTTTAACTTTACTCTTTGTCAAACACCGCACCCTTTTATTTTGAACCTTTGTTCTGGAGCACCCATGTCTTGCATAGATGGTGTAGAATTGATCCCTGTTCTTTTCTATCCCATTCATACTTTTATAAACTTCCAGTGTTTCTTCACTCTGCCTTTTAAGCCTGACATGCTCTCTCCTGCTTCTTCTAAGTTTACCTTAAGATAAGGGAAATGAGCACAGCCATCGTTATTTTCTGGGAATGGATACTTTGGAACGACAAACATGTTAAAGTTAGGATGTTAGAAGTTACAGGCTCTGGGAATAACTCATGGAGGCAATGTACAGTAATTTGACTAAGTGGTTACCATGTGATTGCCTACAGAGGACAAAATCACCTCTGTCTGACAACTAGGGAGTAGCTTATTGGCACCATTTACTCTTGCTTTCTTTTTCTGGGAAAGGCATAAGGAATGGATTTCTTTCAGAGGCTTAAAAAACAAAAAAAACCAACCCCAACAACAACAAAAAAACCCAAAGCAGCATATTACTATTAGAGTGATGTGATGAATTCCTAATCTGCTTGTAAGTAGATTTTCTGGTTCATGTGTTGAAATTTTGCATTGTTATGAAATAGTTTTGTAGTTATTTCAAAATAAAGAATCCATCTCAGTAAATACAACCTAAGGGCCTTGACTGCCTTCCCACAACCTACTACCCTGCTTGGCTGCAGCTGAACTGCTCTTGATTGACACTTGTGCAATCAGGGAAAAAAAAAAGAACCTCAGGCCTCCGGTGTAGTTGTGTCTGCACCTATCTGTATTTGTGTGGGTGTACACCCCTGACCTCTCAGTCCTTTCTGTGGGTCAGGAGACTGAATCTTCTGGCTTCAAGTACACCTAAGTAAATGCTCAGTTTTAAGGATACGAGTGGGTCCATTTTAATTGGTGCACTTGTGTAGTTAATTAAAGTGATGCACATGCTGGAGTCTTTGCGCTGAGGCCAGAGCACTCATCACTTGGCAGAATCAAGCCCTCGGGTCTTGCAACTCTCTTTTAAAGAGCTTTGGTTGGTAATGATGTAAACTGACAGATTCACAAAGGCTGTTCCCAGCATCTCATCTTTCTTGCCTCTTTCTGTCATTCTTCTCTGTGTATTGTTTCCTAGAAAACAAGAGCCTCACTACATAAGACATAATATCTGTTGCCAGGTGCAGGAAAACAATGAGAGGAAGTCTGATGCTCAGGTGGGAAATGTGTTACTACTCTCAACAATTAAGATTAACTTTTTTTTAGATGATTGCTTATGAGCTATTCTGTTTCTTAACCACTGCTCACTTGCAGTGTACTGGGGGGAGTGAAGGGGTTGTGTCAGCCCAAACACTGCTGCTAACAACAGCCATTCCTAGTACTTCACAGCCTCAGGATATGGGATAAACCAGAGAAGGCCCAAAAAACTTGTGACAGGTACTTTCTCTGCTGATCTTTGGGTAGCTGCAAGGGTAGAAGAACATATAAAGCAGCATGGTTATCTTGGTTGTCATTACTCAAGAAGTTGGTGAGGATTTATAGATGTAGGATTTGACTTGCACATACCAAAATGCTCTAGGTCATTGTTTAGTAAATACTGCAAATCTTGAACACAAACAAATTAATTGAATCTGTTGGTGGTAACCCATAAAAGAGACTATAAAATGTATCTCTAGACTTATTACCATTTGGACTTTTGTTTTTTAGAAGTTGTGAGCTCCTGTTTTTAAATTGTCTTGAAGGAACTGAAGATGTTGCCACCTATAGGCAAAATTTGGAGGAAACTGATAAGAAAATGCTGCAATTTGGTCTAAGGGTTTCATGTGTCAAACTGGTTTCTCCACTAGTCACTTTTCAGATCTGTCTTGCTTTTGATTTGTACTTTGCTCTTGTGGTTTTGTATCTGGTTGAGGCAGGAAAAATGTAGCGAGTTGTATGATAAGCTTTTAAAAAAGTCTACAAATGGTAACATTTTAATGATATCTATGCATCATATCATGCTTAGTATCAACAACCTTGTTCTTTTGAACAGTTCATGAAAGGAGGAAAGATTTATCTCTTTCAGCTTCTACAAGGGCTGGACTTTCTGTAGTAAGGAAATGATTTTGAGGTAACTAAAATACTTTATAAAAGCGGTGTTTGATTATATTATACCAGGTTTTCATGCGTTCCATTACCAAGTTTACTTTTCTCTGCTTAAAACGTCAACACCTCATCAAGCTGTAAAGAAATTCCTATGTGATCAATTATTCTTTATGATGGGTTCACCCCGTGCTGTGTGTGCAGGCCCAGGTGTGCCTGGTTACACAGACAGCACACCCATGGAGGTGTGAGTGGCTGTGTGTCTCTGGTACAGAATATGCTGCAGGATTTGGATAAGAAGCAAAAACCCAAGGAAATGTCATTTCTTGTCTCCAGGTGGGGGTCCCTGTGAGCTGTCTGTAAGTCCTTGCTCCAGCCTTTCTCCTCACAGGGTCACTGTGCTCTCAGCCCAGCTGCCTGCTTTTCTGCCGCTTGTCAGAGTGAGTATCTCTTAGGCCTCCAAACCTATGTCAAATTTGGTTATAATTGGCCAATAGGCACAAAAATTAATGAAGAAGAGTCTGGCAGGCATGTTTATCTGCAGATAAGCAACTCTAAACATTTCCTTGGGAAAGAAGGCTGACAGTCTTATTTATTTTCTGTTTGAGTCTGGCTGTAAAGCAAGTCCTCATCTGATGGTGCAAGGGCCAGGGAGGGCATTTGCAGGGAAGTCGTGGTAGGATTTTGAGCTCTGTGTAGCTGGTATATAGGGTCATCTGTAGTGGCTTGCAGGACTTCAGGTACAGGTCTGCAGAGCTTGAGAAAATGGGCACAAACTACTGGATGTAATGAAGAGACTGTGGTAGTGATGTGAGTATGGGAAGAGTGTTCCTGTGGGCATGGGTTCCTCCCTTAAATGTTTCAGAAGGATGCTCTTTTATGTACCTAGATCTTAGGAACCTTCTTCCCCTAAAATTTTGTTCCATGCTGAAATTAAATTCAGTATTGAAGTCAAAATACATTTCTTCAAACCTCTATACTTTGACATCACAGGCCAGGATGAATAAAGGCACATAATTAAAATGTACGTTCTTTAAAACTACTTATTTTGCAACACAAATGTTTCTGTTTTTCTGAAACAGCAGCAAATCTTGTTTGGGTTTGTTGTTTTGAAAAATCTCACACCTAAAATATAAAATGGATTTTATATGAAAAATATTTTAAAAGCAGCCACTTAAAAGTTTGTAAAGGTCTAATTTATTCAAGACTTATTCCCTGGAGCTACGAATGTATTTGCTCATGCATAACTTTATTGAGGAGCACTGATTTGAATAAAATTATGCACTTGCAGGTTTATGGAATCAAGGCTATAATTAGCTCCAGGTTAATTTCCCCACTTCCTAATTAAAAACACCCAGGTCAATTAACAATCAAATGAGACTTTACCTTTGCAATTACCTTCCTTTGTAGAAAGAGCCATTCCAGTAAATATTTCCATTTTGATAATATCTGACCTTTTGCCCAACTTGCTTTCCTTTATTCTTACCAATTTTGGCCAAGGAAGAATAACCTTGAAGGCAGGGTAAGGAGGTTGGGATTGTTCAGTTTGGAGAAGAGCAGGCTCTTGGGGAGACCTTACAGTGGTCTTCCAATACCCAGGAAAGCTGGGGAAGGACATTAGGAAGAAATTCTTTAGTGTGAGGGTGGTGAGACACTGGCATAGGCTGCTCCCCTTCTGGAAGTGTTCAAGGCTGGTTTGGGTAGGGCTTTGAGGAACCTAATGTAGTGGGAGGTGTCCCTGCCCCTATGTGATCTCCCAACCCAAACCATTCTGTGATTTGAAACAAACTATGGGAAGGGGAAATGTTGAAGCATGTATACTGGACTCGTTTATTTTAGAAGGGGAAAAAAAAACCAAAACAAAACATAGTGGGTGAAAAAATAATTTTGTTTTGGATTGATAAATGTGCATTTGAACAGTTTGGCTCATTTGGTTATATCTTTTAAGTCCATGAACACAGTTTGCTTCGTAAGCAGGTAGTTGAATATAATTTTCTTAATGTATCTGCTAATTTCTCTTTTCCCTGGCAGAAGTGAGGAAGACATTACAGTGTGCATATAGAATACAGAGCAGAGGGTATAGATATACTTGCAGGCTTAATGTTTGCTAGTCTGATTTGCTTCAGAGCCTGCTGCTTGTAGGTTCTCTACATACATGAGAAGATTTGGATAGAGCAAACAGATTCTTGCTTCTGTGCCAGATGTGTTGCAAGGTCAGGACAGTGTAATGTAGATAAGGTTAATTAGCTATTTGCATTTACTGTTGAAGTTGGATGAACATTTTTTTTTTCCTCACAGAGAATTTCTTTTTGGGCATAACTATCCGGCAGAGTTTGTAAAAATGAATAGAGCAAGACTTTTGTAGCCTGCAGAAATACAATTAAGTGTTTGCAAGCATCATAGACTTCTTTGTTCTTACAGGCAAGTCTTGTAGGGTCTTGTCCTTCTGGAGAATTGAAGCAGAGAAACCCTATGAGCTGAGCAGAGTCCTGTTGCTTCATGGAGATGCTACAGGATTATTCGCTAACATTTCTGTATCTGGGTTTCTCTCCAGAGGAGTGCAGACACAAGTACCCCCCGTGAAATGTTTTGAGCCCTTGGGTCAAGAGTGAAACTGAACAGGATTAGACTTTGGTTACTCAAAAACTGCTTTGCACTTTCATCTTTACAAATATTAACATGTGGTCCTCTTGCTTTATTCACAAGCGTTCCAGGCAGACATTCAGAGCTTCTATGTTCAGCACCTTGCAATTACTATGAATGTGGAACACTGCACCTGTATTGTGTTTAGGATTTCAAATGCTAGTATAATTTCTGTTTGGGAGATGGTAAGAAATTCTTTGAGTAAAGATTGCCAGTGTAATTTCTGTGTTCAAACTACAGATCACCTAATTTGGTGGTGTTCATGGGACACCCATCAATGTCACATGAAGCTTCGTACGGCAGGAAACATTCTTCCCACAGATATTTATCTCCTTTTTCAATTTTACCTTGGCACAGATATAATTGCTTTACTACAGCTGAAGAGCAAAACCATTCCTCTCTAGGATTTTGGCATTAGTTGGAAATGGATGATACACTCTGGGCTTTTATCTAGGGGTTAATTCTATTTACACAGAGCCTGTAAGTTACCCTTGCCAACAGTAGGTGAGCAGCCATGGCATCATGTAGATGCATACTTAGATTTTATGCAAAGAACAAGGTTTTTTTTTGTTTGGTTTTTTTTTTTTTTTTCTTTTTTTTTTTTTTTTTTTTTTTTTTGACAACTGTTGGAGCAGCAGGCAGATTTGTATTTCTTCATTTGAAGTGGAGAGTTTGTACAGTTTTAACTTGAAGCTCATTAATTTTTCTTTGATAACAATGTATCACAAGAGTTTAGGCTTGTCTCTTTTGTTGTGGTTCTTCCACAAGCAAGTCAGAACCACATGAAACCAAAACCCAAACAATTGTTTACACTGGGGATTGTGCACCATTGATGGATTGTTCAGTGTAAAAGGGAAGTTGCCAATTGAAGCCCTGCAGAAATCAATAAAAATGAAAGAAAATAAAGATATAACCTTTTATACATTTTTACTCAGAAATCCACTGACAGGGAGTAATCACGTTTCTGACTGAATTGGGAAACTTTTGCAAACTTTTTCATTTTGAGTGAAATTTGCTCACTTGACAAGAACTGATATATGTGATCTGAATGACCCATGCAGACGCTCAGAATGACACACTGAGTGACACTTGGAATTTTCTTACAACTTGATGTTTTTAAGATTTGATGGAAGTTATTATTTTAGAATTAGTGCTTTAATTTAAAACAAAGCATCACAAAGGACAGTTTCTAGTCCTCTTGGCTGTAAACTTTATTTTTCTTTTTTGAGGCTTGAATCTTGAATTGCTCAGCTATGTGTGTCTGTGCATAATGCCATTGGGATTACATGGAGTTTAATTTGTGCATAAATGTTTTGCAAGCTTTCTTCAAAAAAGTGGTTTTCATACTTTGTGCAGAACTAGCTTTTTCTGATTCACCTTGCCAGTTTAGGCAATGTGACTTGGGATGCTATGAAGAAATGAGAGAATGTCAAAAGGGCTTGATCTGGTTTTTATACTGCTCTTCTGCTCTCAAATGCTGCACGTATATTTCAAATTCTTAATCCCAATGCAGTTTTTTTCCTTAGTAGCCCTTCAGCTGTTTCTGTAAGCCATTCTTTGCATTTCTTTTCTCCTACTGCAAATTTAATAAAAATTTAACCTCTGTGGCTGCTTTTGTAAATGTCTATATTCTTACAGGTTTATTTATTGATGCTGAATCTTAGAAGTTGGTGGTACTTTTGCATAAAAGCAGGAGTTGTCTTACATGTATTGGAATATCTTTATGAAATGTTGGGGTGTGGTGTGGTTTTTGTGTTTTTTTTTTTTGTGTGTCATACTTAAGTACTCAACTTGGCTCAAGGTGAAAAGTAATCTGTAAATAGTTTGACCAAAAGGATCAAATGATATGCTAAGGATAAATTACTGATTTGAAGGCTGAATTAAGCTTTTACAAGTGCTTTGCCATAACACTAAAGGACCTAAGTGGGCTGTTGCTTTGGTAATTGTTGGAGCAGCTGCTGTGCCTAGCTCTTTTTATTTTTCTTGCTGGAAAGTAGGATCCTCAGCATGCCAAGCAGGTGGTGGGAGTGTGCCTGGTCTGCATCAGTGCAAAGGTATCATCCTTGTTTTGTCTCTTCTCCAGCTGGGAGGGGAGATAACCTCACTCAGTGTCCTCAAGCAAAGTGAGGCAATCCTCCTGTGAAGTGTGTCTTGGCTTAGCTAGCTAGCATGGAAACAAACTGTGGAAGATGCTATCTTTCTCAGAAATTAATTTCTTTTCCCTGTGATTCCTGTTGTAAGCAGTACTCTCAGGTGGTACTTCACAGATATGAAAGACATAGAGATGGAAAGGTTTTGCTTATATTTTTTTCTGGTGTGCAACTAATATTCTAAAGAATATGTAGAGTTTTAAATTGAAAATGGTGAGCGGCAGTACCCATGAGGTAGTGTGGAGAAGATCCAAACGTAGTGTTACTACATGGGTCCTGTCAAGTTACCTCGTTTGGTTTTGGTGTGCTAGGTACTGGAGTGAACAAATCCAGCTTCAATACATTGGAACAAATCCTGTGAGTTGTCCGAAGGTCCAGCTGAAGGAAAGTGTTGTCAGGGAGAGAAAGCCCAGGGAAGTTTGCAGAGGAAAGTCAGGACTTTTACTACTTCTACTCTAACGCTGGCCAAGGACAGAAGGGACAGGTTACTTCAGGCAGCAGCTGTTTATATGTTCTATTAATGGTTAGAGATCACAGTGAACACTTGAAAGGATTATAATAAAATCCTTGAAAGATGTGCACAGCAATTCCTGTTTTCATTCCAGACTCTGGTGTTGACTTTTTAATCTGGTCTGCAGCTATACTGTAGACACCACATAATGAACAGCACGCATCTTTATCTGCACAGGTTATTCCATTTTTACAAATACAGGTTGAAACAGCAAAATCTTGCTTAAACTGGCATATTGGTCCAGATAATCTCTCCTCTAAATGGCATAATTGTCCCAGGGAGCAGTGGCAAACACAGATAATTCTATGTAAGTGTCTGCTGGCTGTTCATCTCTGATTTTCTGGCTTGATGTCAAAGAATGCATATGGATCTTTGGTGCTTGTTAAACTTCTCTGAGCAGTATGACTATTCAGCACATTTAAAAATCAAATTACCTTTCTTATTTTGCTTGTGGACTGAAGTTTGAATTCAGATTCTAAGGCCAATCAGGTGATGATCTTTCTTTCCAGAGAAAACTCATGCATTACAGGTGATTTTTTTTGTTTGTTTGTTTTCTGACAGATGTTGATCCAGCTACCTAGTCTCTCTATATGCTGGAATAAATTGATTATTGGCTTTTCTGTTTGTGGGGACTGGAACTGATTACAGAACAGTTGCTAGCAACTTTAAACTGCTTGCAGTCTGTAAGCCATAGTATCAAGTAAGTAGAGGTGGTTGTGAATGAATAATAAATGTCAACAGTTGTGAGAAACTTTCTGCACTGAACAACCTTTTTTGAGTCTTGGTGTCCCTTCCTTATTTCTCCTAAAGTATCCAAGTCGAAGCATCAGACCCAGGTGCTGTATGCTTGAAAGGGACTGTATCTGAGGGAGGGTAATTAGGGTGATTTTTATCCCACTGAGAGGCACTGCCAAGCATATGGCATGGAGAGATCTATGTGATAATCTTTGCTGAATGAGGAAGGAAATGGTCTGAAGGGATGCATATGTGAAGTCATTTATCTCAGGGATTTGCTGCCTGGTGTTGGGTGGTTTTTTTGTTTTGATTTTGGTGGGTTTTGGTTGTGTTTTGTTTTTTTTTTTCCCCTACAGCCTTTCAGCCCACACACAGCTTTTGGCTACAGGCACAGAATTTTCCAGCAGATGGCCTATTGCACTGGAAGGCAAGGATGATGCTTTTGGGGTGTGCTGATGTAGTCAGCCCTTTCACACATACTCTTAAATCCTGTGAACCTGTTTCAAAGGAACTGAGTAGGTGGATGTAAACTTAGGATGTCCTGCCCATCTTTATTTTTTTGTCCTCAGATATGGATAAAAGTATGGCTTTGACAGAATGTATGGCTGGGCAAGGCGGATAATTAGTGCAGATTTTGCCACCTCACCCTTTGACCCCCGTCCTCCCCCCCTTTTTTTTTTTTTTTTTATATTTTTTTTTTTTTTATTATTATTTAAATAAGAAAACAGGTTAGCTGTGGAAACCTCCTGAACCTTTGTTCAACTGCAAAATGAGGATGAGTTTATACTCTTGAGAACCCTTTACATTTTGTTAATCTATGCTTCTTTATGAGAAGCTGTATTTGTAGCAGTCTTCAGGTAGTTTGAAATGGTTGCAGTCCTCTGTGGCACAGAGAATGGTCACATGGGCTTTGTCTCAGTCATTTTCCTTTTCTAATCAAGATTTTGAAGCACCTGCACTTTCTTTTGATCTGCTTTTTAAAGTAATGCTTGGGCTAGATCCTCAGTTGCATCTCAGAGCTCTTTTTACTGAGGTTTTTTTTCCTAATTAATGCAGATTTTGAGGCTACTGCATTTTTCTGATGGCCTGGCATTTGCCAAGCCTGTAAACTGTGCCCATATAAACTTAATTTGTTCTTTGAGCCATAGAATTCCATCACTAATGGAATAGTTATAGTAGTAAGTATAGACCCTCCTGGAGATCGTTTCCATGGGTTTTACTCTCTGCCTTATCTTCAAAGTTGTAGTGTTATTTTTTCATGGGGGTCCGTCTTCTGTTAGAATTCTCCAGCAAATAAGGCTTCACACTAATGAGAATAAAAACTATATTGAGTTCTTTGCTTTTGGAGTTTCTCAATAAATTCCTGTCTGCCTTGAATATTCAGATTTTTTTTTGTCAAACTCTTACTTTTTATTCATATCTGAAAAGAGTTCACATTTCTTTTAAATATCTGGTCATAACATTTATCTGAGTAAGGTTTGCTCTTAAAATAGTGCTTCTTGAAACTGTTGTGTGCTTTCTCTAGGTGGTTGTCAGCATCTGCAGAGTCCAGGTGACCAACTGACTGATAACATGATTAATCATGTTTATTACTCATTGAATGTGCCCATTTTCTCCTTAGTTTTCAAATAAAGCTTTGTGTTGCTTGGTCTTTCTGAAGCCTAGATAACTGCTGATCTGCATCAGTCAGCTCAATTTAGAACTGGTTTTTTTGTGTTACTTGAGTTTTGTGGGCAGAGAGGCATCAGGGCTCAGGAGATCCCCAGAGGAATCCCAGTTCCAATGACTACCTCACATTTTTAAGGATTTCTTTGTCCTCTTTTGATGTGTTCATATTCTTCCCCAGGAAGCTGAAGGACCCAGTCCAAACTGAGAATTCCCAGTCACACAGTGTGAATGGAAGGTTAGTAAATGCTTTATTTGGGAGTAGTAGAGTATCATCTACCTTGTGCAGCTCATCTGGGTCTTCTAGGTAAGTCTAGGAAATTATACGACACATGGAATTCAAGTGTAGGATCTCTGACCTTCCACACTTGTACTAACCCCAACATAATGCTTAATGTAAGTTGGTGCTGGAAATTGAAAATGGGATTAGATTTCTATAACCACTATATGGGATGGGATATGTACATTTCCAGTAGGTCCTTGGCTTATGGAAATAACACAAGATGCACTACACTGTATTCATAATGTCATCAGGAGACTGCTGATGTGTGAAATGTTTCTTTTTCACTGTGTAAATGCATAAGACCTCACAAAAAACTTCAATCAAAATTGCCATGAGTATATACATAAAAGGAATAGTAGTGAAGAAACAAAACTGATACTTCTCAGTCAATTTCATGTCTGTAAGAAAGGTTCAACCAAAATACCTGGATAAACCTATCTGGCAGAAATTATACCTCTTGTGTTGTGGTGGACTGCTCCCTAAATCCTTATTAGCAGGCTGATAAACGTGGAGCAAAAGACATGATTTTGAAACTCATAATGCAGTCTTGCATCCAGAATGGAAAAATTCTGTTTTTATTTCCACTGTGCTGAATTTCATAGTGGTTCAGTCTTTGGGGTATTTCCTTCTGGTAGATATAGTTTGTATGGGCTGGGGATGGGGATAGTAAGCTGTATGATTTTAGGAAAACAGGCTAAGATATACATAATTTGCTTTAAAAATTTAACAAATTTAGAGAGAACTTTACCAAACAGCTTTTCACTTTACCTATCAAATGTGTCTTTGTAAATGTGAGAATATCTGTTTGACTCATGGGAATTTCTTTTTGACTTTGAGAGTCCTTACAACTAAGCTTGAGGTGTATTGCCATCCTTCTGTCACTTGGTGAAGGTGGATTTGAGGGTGATGGGCACTGGGAGAGACTGACAAATTAAGAGTTTTCATTGAAAATTTAACAGAACTGGCAGTTTAGTTGATAGTTGGCTAAACTTGTTTATTCAGATTTAAGTTCTAGTCCTTGAACCTGACCCTGCAGCAATTGGGTGGAAGGTGGCCTTTGTGTTCAGCAACAGTAGAAAGGTACTTGATGTGATGGAGTTTCAGATGCTATGCTCATAAGTAACATGGAAAAAATGGTGATAGATGACATGAAAGGTCTGAAATGAAAGCAACAGATGATTTTTTTCAGTTCAAAATGACCTTGCCAAAAGAGGCAAATGATATCACAAACTGGAAGGTCATTGTTTCTTAACAGACTTATAAAATATGTTTTTATCCACAAAATACACTGAGAGACTCAAGTGATGATGAATATACCACTTTAAACTCATGGGAAACAAGGATCCTTAACTATTCAGAAATCTTAAAAACTGCTGATGGGAAGAAGGTCTGACTTCATCTTTATGGATGTAATCAAATTCATCACTCTGTTACTGTCAGGTATTTGAAGATGATGGTGTATTTTCCAGTGTCCTATTCCACTTGACCAGAAAGCATGAAAATACAGAAATTACACAAGCTCACTTGTTTATTTTTACAGACCTTGAGTGAATGCACTGTCATTTGCTTTTCTTATTTTCCCTTAATCGGCTTTTTCCAGTTACAGTTCTTTTATCATCAGCTCTGGAAATTAATCACAAGAGAAGCAGCAGTGCAAAAAGTTTTGTTGTTTTTTTGGTTTTTTTTTTTTCTGTAGTTAGGATGTGTGTTAGTACTGTAGCTATGGGTGAAGCACTCTGTATTTTCCTATTCTAAAACTCAACATAACTTAAGAGTCTGAATTCCACAGTCTGTTTATGACCCAGAAATTCTTGGAGTGCATTTTCTTGCCTTCTAACACTTTCCTGCAGGTGGAAAAGACACTTCATTTTATTATTCTACAGATGTCCACTTTTGGTTTTAGAAAATTCTCTTCCACTTTTTTTTACTCTGCAACATCCTAAACCCACTTATGAGATAAAGGTGGAGATGTCTGAACTCTCACACTCAAAAGAAACATCACCTAGTGCTGGTGTATGGGAAGCCCTCCCTCCTCTGTCTGCTTTCAAGAAGCAATTTTGGGGAACAAGCTTGTGTTTTTTTAAAAAAGACCCATTTTCTGTTCCCTGTGGCATTTACTGGCTTTGCATGAGGAAATTATTTTTCTGAGGTACTTTTGATTGCTTAAAGACATTGCTGTGACACCTTAATGTAAATTTTATTCAATCTGGTATGTAGTCAACCATTAATCTCCCTTTTGAAGTCTACTTCTTCAGCCCTTGAGCAGCTTTTTGTTCTTACTCTCTGAATTCTCCAAGTTTTTTGAACTTCCATAATGTCAAGTGATAGGCTGGTGCTTCTTGGTGGCAAAAAAGCACAATTTAAAAATAATTTTCATTTTCACTGGTTTTACTCTGATTTTGTGATTTGTTAGCTGTGAAAATAACATTTGCTTTGGACCTTAATCTTATTAATTTTCATGCTTGACTTTTAAGAGCAATATTGACCAAATTTTTCATTTATCCCCTAGGACATGGTTCAGGATGAATGTTTAAAAACAGCCTGAAAAGCAAAGATGTAAGTTAGATGTGTAAACCAGAGTGATTCCATTAGCAATATTTTCCATTTTGATAAATTGCTTTTCTGCTGTGTTCATCAAACTTTTACCTTGGATGTAGTAACCTATTCATAGTCTTTTTTTAAATTGTGTTTTTATATCTCAATCCCATCTGTGTTTTCATGTTGCATTTACAACTAGTCATTTTAATTAGATGCTGCTGCATGTGTGCAAGACCTTATCTGCTCTCTAGTGTCTCTTAAATGATTTTTCCACAAGTAAAACATTTTTTCAAGGAGTAGATTCTTGTGGTCCCTTTCTGTGTGTGTAGGTTAATGCCTGTTAAATACATGACTTCAAGGTTGGCACAGATTGCATGATTTCAGAGCAGAAGTTGCATTTAATTTGCTGTCAGGTGCTGGATCCCTGTCACTGACTGTTTCAGGACAGTAAGCAGAATTTTGGCAAATAACAGGAACCTCCTGTTGCTCAGGGTGGGTGCAGCCACGGATGCTTGCCCAGGCTGCCAGTGGGTCCTGGCTGGCCTGTCAGCACACTTTGTGTTGATATGAATTGCCTGAGTGGGTCTGTGGAGAAGAGGTCAAAGGTAGAAGCTTTAGTTATAGCTGTGTACCAAGGACATCCCATGTGTGCAAAGAAGTTTTGTTGTTGTGTCATTTCAGTCATGTTGTCTTGCAGCTTTCCCTTCTCCTTGGTAACACCCTTTTAATTCCATTTTCTTTCCTCTGTTTTTCTAAAGCTTCAAAAAATGATAGATTGTCTAATGGACTAGCTGTTACAAGAGTTTTATTGTGGATGTGAAAGTGTGTCTCATACAACTTGAGCATATCCAGAGCAAACCATATTTCAAACGTTGGCTTTGCTCTTTCAGTAGACTGGAGCTGTTCTACTGGACACTTCATTTTGCTGGAATGTGGGGTACAAGTGTTCAGACTACAGATGCTTTTATCTAGTATAAATTTCAAAGAGTTTCACTATTGGCATTTTACATTGCTTAACCTATTTTCTTTCATGCTTTCTATATAATATACATGGAAATCACTAGCTGGAGAATCATATTTAGCAGCTGGTTAGGCTCTGTTTCTTTCAAGATCTTGTGTGGGACTTCAAAGTTTACATGGACTTGCAGGAAAAATAACACTCGTATCAAAGGCAGAAATGAGCAGAGTACTTGATAAATGTTGGTGCTGGTTTGAGTGCTTCCATGTTGCCCTGAGCTAGCTCACTTACTTCTTTAGAAAATGCATGGATATTTATATTACCTTTCTCTATAATCCTTTCTAAAGGATTTTTGTCTATGAAAAAAAAAAATCACCAGTGGAAAAGTTTAAAATTAGGTTTTAAACGTGCATGAGGGTGGAGGTGTATCTTGATTTTTGTGCCATTTTTCAGAGTTCATTTATGAACTGCCTTTAATCTACTGAAGGAAACTAGGATGTTTATTTTATATCATTGGGCTCTCATTAGTTGCTGGTTTTTTAATAGGACTATAATTTCATTTGGCAAGCCAAAACCTTGCCCTCCCACCCTTTTAACTCCATCTCCACAAAGCCCATGAAAGTCTTTGTCTGAACCTTCTGTTTCAAAGCAAAACAAGAAACCCCTAGATGAAATAATTCAGCTCCCACTTACTAGGTTTCTAGAAAAGGCTTAGTACTGTGTGTGTAACATTGCTGAGGTGCCCTTGGCTCACTCAGCATCACAACCCCCCAAACTCTAGGTGAAAGCAGCCCCAAGTTTGGGGGCACAAGTGAGTCACAGGGTGGTTTGAGAACAATGATGAAAAATATTTGGATAAAATCAAAATGAAGTCTTCTTGCATTAGGGCCACAGAGGAGAGAAACTTTTAAAAATAATGATTTATGAACTATTAGTGGGGTTCACCCATGAATTTGTGATTAGTACTCCTCTGAAGTTTAAAGAAATAGAGCTTATAATTCACTTGAAGGCAGATTGTTACGTGTAATAGTGAGATTTTAGACTTTCACACCTTTCACACCTTATATTCCTTGTTTATTATTTTTCTTAATAGGTTATCTAGTGGCCCATTCTAACAGGCAAAACTGTAGGGCTCAGTCAGTTTGGTTGCCTTCTTTGTCATTGCATTGGTAACTGGGGCTCATTTTCTGCTGTCTCTCTCTTGTCAGTGGTGGAAAATGGTCCTTCCTGAAGACAGTTCTGTTTGTCCTATCCTGATTTTTGGACAGACCAATACCACTTTCAAATCCAGGGCCATTTTCCTCCTTTTTATTTTTCTTTATTATTATTTAGGAATTATTTGAGAGGCTAAGCTTAAGCTATGTCTTCCCTAAGGTTTAGGTCTTCCAGCATCAAAATAAGCTTAATTCTTTCCTTGAGAAATCCTAGTTAGAAGCTTATTGCTCCACCAGAACCTACCTCAAGAAACTCCATGCCATCTGGGCTTCTGTTTCAGTCTTTCCTGGCAGCAGACCAGCAAGACTTCTGGGTCACTTTCCAGTTCTCTACCTTTTTGTCTATTACTATACATTCCCTCTTGCTTGAAGTAGCAAATGTCTTCTAACAGCTGAATGTCTTCTTCCCATTTCTTCTGTGTGGTGTTTTCTGATGCTTCAGCTGTGGAGCTCTGGGCAACTTTGTTTTAATTTCCAACCTGAACATCATCAGAGCTGATCCCTACACGATGCTTGACATTGCCCTTAGCCTGGAAGCTGACTTTTCCCTCTCTGCTATTTGTGGCTTCCTGTCCCTCCCTTGATGTGTTGGTAGGCATCAATCAAATGCCCTCTTGGCTTTTGTTTGGCTAAGTTATGTTAACCAGGGCAGGCAAAGCTAATGTCACTCTTCCTAGGTGTTTTGACTTCTTGCTTTTTGGCAGATGTAGCTGCAGCCTTAGGCACTGATTGGGAAGGTCTGGAGTGGTGTTTTCTTGTGGTAAAACCCCACACAGTCACTTCCCTCACTGTTGCACCCTGAAAGAACAGAAGACCAAAAGTCGGACCTCACGGGCTGAGGTAAAGGGAGTAAAGCAAAAAGCAAAGCAAACCAAGGAATGCATTCACTGCTTCCCATTGGCAGGTGTTCAGCCATCTCCAGGAAAGCTTCATCACACCTCACAGATACTTGGGAAGATCAACACCACAACTGGAAACTTCCTCTCTTCCTCTTCCCTCAGCTTGATTGCTGAGTTTGACATCATATGGTCAGGAATATCCCTTGCATCAGCTGTCCCAGCTGAGGTCCCTCCCTTTCTTGTGCGCCCCCAGTCTCCTCACTGGTGGGGTGAGAAGCAGAAAAGACCTTGAAGCCGTGTAAGCACTGCCCAGCAATAACTAAAACATCTGTCTTATCAGCAGTGTTTTCATTACAAAGCCAACACACAGCACCATACCAACTGCTATGGAGAAATTAACTCTATTCCAGCCAAAATCAGTGCGTGTTTCCTCATCAGCAGGACAGGGAATGTGAGTTGAGCAGCTGCTGGGCTAGTGTGGACAAGGAAATGAATAGTGAAGATCTGCACTATTTTCAATGGCTGGTGTCCTCAGTCCAGAGCCAAATCAGAATATTTCTGGTATGATGTTCTTTGGTTTTTTTCCTTCCCTCTTGTCCAACAAGGTTAATTGTTCTGTCTGTGTTTATGTCCACATTACTGAAATTCCAGTGGTTAGCAGCTCAGGACTGGTGTTACGTGGTGGGGCAGTGATCCCTGACATGGATGGTGGCTGTAGAGAGTCTTCCCAGCAGAATGTGTCCTGATTTTGCAGTACCTAATTTTCTCCTCCTGGTCAGTCTGACTCAGTATTCTCCTTCTCCCATCATAAGCAGGAGCACATCTCAGGGTCAGGAATACCTTTGGAAAAAAAGGGAGTTCCTAGGCTAGATGCTGCTGAGAACAAATTAAGAAAATGGTGGCAATAAATAATGTAAAAACTTTCTCCTGTTACAGACTTCTAGATACCTGACTTGCCACACCATCTGTTTGCATCAGTGCAACTCTGAGCTGTAGGGTCTGCCTTGCAAAGTGCTGTGCCCAACTTCTGAAAGTAACTAAAATGACTGTAGGTAAAACACAGACTAACTACAACAGAACTACACAGTATCACAGTGTTAAATCATGTTTGTTAAGCCCTGAATTCTCCCTAGTATGCCTAAAAAAACCCCTCCTATGATAATATTGAATATTCCAGGCAGTGATGGTGAGGGATTTTCCCACTCCGCTTTGCCAGACTTTCCCTCCCGTGTTTCTGAAGCAAAAGGAGGTGCCCGAGTAGGCTTATTCCACTTGGAGATTAAATGGGAGAGATGCATGAGCAGATAGAGGTGAAGAAATGTTGATGGGATTAGTACTTAAGGTTTATCAGTAGCTTGGTACTCTGAACTAGTAATTCTGGTGTTGCACTCATTTAGTTTGGAAGACTTGAGATCCCTGTCACAGAGATGTGGTAGAGGGAGAGGAGTGCAAAAGATGGCATTACTGGGGAGTCAAGTTTTATTTTTTTCTGTACCCACACGTGTTTGCTTTTCCATATAGCTCAAAGCTTTTAGATTGGTTTTCACCATTCTTTTATTGCTTTTTTCTTTCTAGTGAATCATTGTGAGGCTTAAATACTATCATTCTATATTTTCATTGTTAAGCGTCTTCCACCACATTTCCTGAAGCACAAGTGAATACTGAAGACACAGTAAAGGTCTCTGAATCCAACCTTGATTCACCATTACCCGAGAAAATGCATGATTTGTTACTTAAATGATGCTTTCCTGAAAGCGATATCCTTGGAAGCAATGTATGTAATATAATGTGTCATTATTCCAGATCTCTGAAATGTCCTTTTATAATTTGTCTTAGTAGTACAGTTCATGTGATGTGGAAACTATTTTCTAACATGTGTGCCTAAGCAGTGAGCCCTTTGTTAGATCCAATTAGCATTTCTCCCTTGATAGAATGTGTGGTTCTCATGTGGTGTTATGCTTGGCTGCAGACAAAATTAATCCAGCCAGCTGGAACTCTCAGCATCAACTTTCTTGCAATCTCAAGGTATAGAACCACTGGTACATATGTTTACATTCAGCAAATCCAGCATTCAGTGCATGTGGCAATAGCCAAGCCACTTGTCTGGCATAGCCTGCAGTGTGTCAGCATGTTTCAAAATTATTATGTGTATGTGAGCTACTGTACAATAACACTTTCCCCCCAAAAGTACTGTAGCTCCTCTCCTGGTGGTGAAGAGGGTTTCTTAGTTGTCTTATTTTATTTTTTGAGGGTATGATAAACGTGCTATATATGCTATGTTCCTAAAGATACTTAATAGCATTTAAGAAAACCATATGTAATTTCTATTTCTTTGCTAATGCAAAGAAACCCCAACCCCAACATTTTGGCTGCTAACTGTTTTGTTCCTTTCATTAAGTGCTTATTATGGGGATTTAGTGTTCTAAAGGATGGTTTGAGAAACTGCTTTAGGTTGTGTGTTAATAACACCGATAAGCAGATGAAGTAAAATACTTTCAAGTATCACTTTTTTTTTTTTCTTGACATGCACTTTGTATGCTATAGTCTGGGAATGTTGAGTCATTTGTTGTTGATGCTTTGCTCTATCAGGAGTGATGAATGTGACTAATCAGACTTTACTGGTTTTCCTGGGAGCTTGTACGAAGGCCAAAATTGTTTTGAAACTTTTTGGTCCACAGAAATACCTTTGAGCATCAAAATGGCTCTTCAGCTTCTTCAGACACAAAAATGCTTTTAAACTGTTTTTTTTTTGCTTCACTACTTGTGCTCTCCAAGCATTGCAAATTTGCATCGTGTTGTGGCTGGAAATGGTATCTCAGCCTTGGCATTCCCCTAGGCCTGGTGGTCACTGGGCTTCTGTGGGTGGCTTGTACTGACTGGAGTGCCCTTTTTACCCTCTTGACAATTCAAAAAGCTGTTGTGGAGTAAGGTTTGTTCCCATTCCTGGACAAAGTTTGTGTTTATCCCACAGGCCTGTGAGGAGCAATGTAGGAATGACACTCGGATGGGCAGTTCTGTGGAAAACTCTGGAGGGAGGTGATGGTATTGCTCAGTGTCATGGTGCTTGGCATGTGGGCTGAATAAAAGGTTAGGAGTTGTCCTGGGTCTTGGCAATGTTCAGGTGCAGAAAAGTTTCCAAACTGGGGAGGAGTCAACAGCTACCTGAGGCTTTCATCAGGTGTCATCTATGTGTCAGATTTGCTTGGCTGGGATGCAGGGCTCCTGGCATGGGGCAGGGCATTCTCTCTTTCCAGTTCAGACTAATATTGAGTTTTTTTACCACTGTCCAGTCCCCATATAAGAGCCAAGGTTTTTTAAAGATGCCCTTGGGAACAGCCAAAAGCAGACACACTTTCCTTCTCCTCTCTTTCCTCCCCCACCTCCTCCTTCCACAAAGGATGCTTTTGTAGTTACAGTGAGGAGTGAAACTTTTTGATATTTACATTGTTTTCTTCTCTTCTGAATATTCATGAGTAGTAGAAACATCTCTTTCTGGAATTGCAGTCCCGTTCTTACCATGGCTACCCTGGTCCAAATGCCTTTTCTGTTTCCTTAAGTAGAGTGACTCCATGGTAGTTATTTCTTCCTCCTGGATTGATGTTGATAGGTCATTTGTCTTTGGGTTGAAAATTACTCAGTCTCAATCAGTTTTTGTTACAAAATCAGTGTGTGTGGGGGAGAAAGCTGAAGCAGTGTTGGATGCCTGGGAATAACCCACCATCAAGTTGTTTGCATTTGCTTCTAGTAGCTCCCAAAAGGAGCCAAGTTCTCTATAGCATGTATCAGGAGCATGATCCCTACCTTGAAGATAAATGCACAAGAGCTCCAAGTGCAGCATAGTAATTGCCATATAAATTTTGATAAAATGCATATGGACAGGCATATATTCTCAACTACCTAATTATAATAACCCTAATTATTGGATCTAATGGAATGGACTTCTTGACACATTTCTCCAGTTGCAGCTGTGCCTCGGATCTCCAATTTTTAAAGTTAGGGATAGTATTATCTTTAAAAAATGACAGATGCAAGGTATGATTTGCTATAACTATTAACTTTGCTTTAAGTGGGAATTTGAGGGCTAGGAAACCTTAAGTTGGCCGTGCAGTTACAGAATTAAACAAATAAATCGTATTCTGGATGCATTTTGCATTGGTCTGATGGAATTCAGCTGAGGGAGAAGTTTTAGATTGTCCTGAAAAATGTAATCAACAGATGGCTGAAAGATTGACTAAAATATTAATAAATGCTCATGAATCTTGCTGGTATACGCATGTTGGAAACGTGTAAAGGATCAAGGAGATACTAATTTATGTATCATGAGTTGTGCTGTTTTTTACATAAATTTTAGTATGTCTTGCTCAAGAAGAATTGTTTGTCATAGTGTTGCTGAAAATATGCCTCTCTGAATTTAATGAAGAAGCCTTTATGGTAACTTTTTTCTTTAAGATAATGTAAGAAGGTTTATTTTACTGTCAGGTAAAACATAAGTTTTTATATACCTTAAAGTAAACAAAGTCTTGCATTCCATTATTTGAATATATGTATATCAGTTAAAACGCTTTATGTATGGCTCAAGCATTATTTTTTATGAAGCCAAATTCTATTATTATGCCAAAGTTAGTGAAATAGTTACCAAGGCTGACAGCAACATAATTTCTAGTTCTCTATCTGTTCCTAACTAGGAATGCTCATGAATCTCAGTGACAATGTTAAAGTGGCATGAAAAATACTGAAAAATAAAGGAATAATTCTTTATAAAAAACAAACTGTTACAACTTTCTACTTTATCCCTGTAAAACATCTGTTGATAAATTATACTGTGTTACCCAGAGAACTATTTTGTCACCTTATGATCTTTCTGTACTGTTTAAATTTCACATTTTGAAAAAAAGTGGCTTGCTGTCTTGATTGTTGTCTTGTCTCATTCAACTGCCATGCTGCAAGTTGTTATTCTGTTTTGCTGCTGATGAGCTAGATTTGTCAGAACCTGTTTAATCTTTTTTCAAAGTGTTCTTGATTCTCTTACTTCATTCACAGCTCTGTTAAGTCCCATCAGTTCCGCATGCTATACTGCTTTGCTTGCTTTCAGGCTTTGTTGCAAGTATACAGAATTTGTTCAAGATGCATCACTCATCTCTTTCCTCATTTGTGCATAGCAACACCTTCTGAAGCATAACTATATCATTAAGTTCAATCACAATAAGCTTTTTGGATCACTGTAACAACTTGAGAAATCCATCCACATGAAGACTAGTTATTACATGGATAGATACATTCAAAGGTGTAGTATCTTTGTAATTGAAACCACTCAGTTGTAGGAAAACTTTTTGCATTTGACTTTGGTTTTTAAATAACAACTTTCGCGTAGCTCAGTTTATTTAAACATGAGTGTAAAAGCCAGTGCAAACTGTAGAGGAATTCTTTAGGCAAGATTGTATGAGTAATAAAGCCTAAACACGAACATTGTAGTTCTTATAGACCACAAAAAAATCTGTGGTTTGGTCCTACTACTATTTATTAATTCAGTAATGGAATGGTTATGACTTAAAAAAGCACTGGAGTGCATGATAAAATGAATCCAGTCTTACTGGTGAGTATTTGTCAGTTGAAGTACCAGTTCTTCCTCTGAGCAGTGGAAATCCTCCAGCTTTTTCCAGTTGCTTTTGGAATTAATGTTGATGTTAACAATATTCCCCAGGCCATGCAGAGGTGCTTCCTCCCTTCCTACACTTGTTTCTAGCTTAGCATTTGTGAATGACTCTGGAACTGGTCAGACCACAAAAGTCTCAAGGGCAGAACTTGTCTGTATAGGAGAGAATAAAAGGAATGTGCACTTGTGGGGAAGTGCATTTTGGGTACCATCTGCATAGCGATGTGCCAGAAGAAGCTTTATATTTTTTATTTGTTTTTTATACATAAGAGTATAAACACTTCTCTTTAGTAGGCCTGTAGTGCTGTCCAGTGGAAGATGATGTTTTGCATGAATCTTTCACTCTATTTGCATCCACAGTGTGTTGGACCTCTGATAATAGTTAAGTGATGGAAAGCTTGGCAAGAGATACCCGGAGAAAAAGGACCTGTGTCCAAGAGAAGGAATAAGGAGACGTGAAATTCGAGTGTTCAAACTGTTCTGTTCAGTACCTATGGAAACACCCAGGGTACAGGAGTGGGTGGAATTCCCCTCAAGTAGTATATAAATTTACAGGTCATTTACCACCACATACTTCCTTTTTTCCTGAGTCTTCATGGAAAAAAACAAACACACTGGGAAAGTTAATGAGGAACCATTTGAAGGTCTCATTCTTTTATAGCAGAAGGGAAGAAGGAACACTTTTTTGCCTTTTCACATTGATTTCCTTCATGTTTCATGTTCTGGAAAGAGTGCATTCCATCACATCTGCTCCAGCCCTAGTTGAGAATGAGCCTTAAATTTTCAGTTCAAGCAAGTCATTGTACTGTTGTTAGCATTAAGCATTGGGCACCATTTTTCCAGTGCCATAGATATGACAGCAGTCCAGTACCACCTCTCTGATGAACTATTGACGGCTATCAGTTACATGGTAGTGTCTACAATACATGATGCTTAAGGAATTTTATATTACAGTCAATTAAATGAGTGCAACAGGGATTTTACATCATAGCAGGGCGGAACTTGGTGATCTTTGATGATGTAACTTTTCTGTTCTATGCTCTTTTTGCATTTTAGGTTATTTTTGAACACTTCCATTTGAAAATTAAATCTCAGGGTTTTTTCCCCCCTTCTCATTTGTTTCAACTTCCATGTTCTGTATTTTCTTTTGCTGTTACCTTGTTCATCCACTGACCATGCATCTTTCCTAAAGTAGATTGTTCTCCTTCAGAGAGAAGAGCCTAGGTGTGGCTGAGCCCAATCCTCCTCCTTCTCCTCTAATTAATCTCTTTTAACAACCCATTAGGTGGGGTTATGTTCGGGAATTCTCTGTGTGGTACTCTAGGAGTAAGCTTATTACCCAGGAGGTTTGTATAAAAACATGACTTTACTTAAAATTGAGAAAGATTATAAAGCATGTCAGATTACAGCTAGCAGAATTAGAAATTGTTACTTTCAAAGTACTTACAATTTACTAAAACTTACAGAAGTTTTCAAAACAATAAGTTACAACTAACAAAACTTAAGAAAGCAATGGTAATAAAACTTAAAGTTAGAAACTGTTACCCTCATGTGTTGAGATAAGGTTAGAAACAGACACACAGAGGGAGAGATAAAGATGACTGAGATCAAGAAGAGATAGGAAAAGGTTCATCCAGTGGTGATCTTGGTAGGAAGTCGTGGTCCTTGGATCATAGGTGCACATCCAGCATTTTGAGTGTGCCTCTAATGCTGTCTGACCCCACCTGCTCGGGGGAGGCTTTGCCATATTTTGTGAAGCCAGGTGTTCCCTTGGGCTCCTCCAGATGGGATGCCTGGTCAATAACCTTTATTTCTGCACATTCACCCTCTTCAGTGGCTTTACACGAGACACACAAGATGTCACTCGGTCTCTGCAGGGCACAGCTTGCCTGCCCCTGTCCCTCATCAAATCAGGACAGTGTCCTGCCTGTCGGGGTGGCCATCAAATACAGATCTCCCCTTGCCAGGCCAGTGTTCAGCTTATCAGGATGGCCACTAAAGGAAGGGCTGCTCTGGTGAGAAATAGGGCCCTGTTAATCAGGGTGGTTGCCCAAATGAGGGGCTGTCCTTGAGAGAAGAGAATCCAGGTGACTTATGAATGAGGCCTCCGCCCAAGCACAGTGTCCATTTTGTGGCTTTTCTGAGACAAATACTCTTTTCAGGTTTCTACAGATATGGAGGAGCTTTTTCCTCCTTTGGACCTTTCTATATAGTCTCAGAAATGCTTGTTTGGTTTTCAACCATAGACTTTAAGAGAATTTTTCCAAAAAAGGTGTAATAAAACAGATCAAGGAGACAACATTTATGAGAACTATATATTGAAAATGGCTTTTGAAATCTGTTGTTTAAATTACTTTTCCTTTTGGGGCAACTGCGAAAGTACTTAAAGGTAGTTTTGAGTAAAAGCTGGAAGGAGGTAAAAGAATTAAAAGTGTTTTCTCGCTTTCCATTTGTTATGAAGAACAGATAATTGTTCTGCCAAGTCTGCTTTCAGTTCTGTTTAGTCCAAATAGGAGCCCAAGACTTTTTCTATTGGCAGGAAAATTATCTACATAAATGTAAAATTTTATTTATCTCATAAATATTTATTTAAAAGAATGTTCTACATATCCTAGCTTTATAAAACTTCAGTTTTACTAATAGACTGTCTTGTCCAGCTCAAGGCTGTGCTTCAAACTATGCCAATGTTTTTGAGGGCTGTAAATGAGGGTGTTGAAGAGAAGAAAACAAGGACATACTGGATGAGTAGTCTGCTATAGTTTCGAAGAGAAAGAAATGCTTGAGTAATTTCCAGAAATAAGCAATGAAGTAAAAAGAGGCTGAACTGCCTTGATTTAAAAAAAGATTGAGATGTGTCAGACTAGTAAATACTTCAGAGGCATAACAAGGTTTTTGGTTGTTTTTGGAGGTTTTTTTTGTTTTTTGTTTTTTTTTTTTTCACTGCTCTTTTAAGGGATATCGTATTAGTGTCATGGTACAGACAGCTTTCTGGGGTCCTCTCTAAGTGTAAAAATACACCCTTGCTCTGATTTACTGACCATATCTATCCCAGCTCACCAGCTGGGACAAGTAGGGAGCTCCAGGAAGACCATCAGAAACAGATGTCTGGAATTTAAATTCTGGCTTTCATACACTATCCACTGCATTCCCTGTAAGAGGGGGAATGCAAGCTCTTTGCAGATTTGTATGTAATAAGTTAGAAATGGCATAGTTAAAAAAAATAAATCCAAATTCAGCAAATGCAAAACTTGTCTCAGTAGTCAGGTTTCTACTCTGAGCATCCAGGTGTGGAAGTCCACGTGCAGCAAGTCAAGTTTATCTGATGTCTTGGTGTCCTGTTTTTGGTGTCTGTTATCTTTCTGCACTTGTAAAGACACAGTCCATTCTCCCATCATTTCTTTTGCTGGTTAGTTTTGCTCAATTTTTTTAAAGTCCTCTGAGAGATATTCTCTGCTTGTGTAACATCCTGGAAGTCTTTCCTTGCCACTGGTTTGGAGTGTAAATGGGCAGATTTTCTCGTGCTGTTCTGAAGTGCAGTGCAGTAGTGCTTTCCTATCACTATTGGGTATACAACTGGTACATTTTCACATCATATGTGCCTCTGAGGTGTCTGCATTATGTTGTAAGGTGACAGTCTGTTATCAATTAGTATTGTCAACAAGTATTTTCCATCCTTGAACTTTTCCAGTTGAAAACCAGCTTAATTTTCTGGTGGTTTCATGTGTGTAGCATTCCAGTCTATGCTTCAGGACTTCATGCCCAGGTATCTCAAAGTTAGAGTATCACACAGAATTTAGTGAATATTGTCTTTCTGCATGTTGGTTCTATCTCCTGACTGCACAGGAAGCTGGTTCTAGTAAGTACTGCTGGGTTTGGTTTTTTTCCACGCTGTGTTAGTTGGTAAAAGTACTAAATAAAACGACTTTCTGAAAAAATTTGTGGAAGTACGCTAATAATCTCCACATACTGCATGCCATGCCTTTTTAAAACTCTATTAGCTAGTCAGTTCATTCATGCTGCAATCATTTTCTTCAAGTTTCCCGTTTCTGAGATCACTAAAGAATTTGTCACACTGTCATTGGCTTTATTGAAGACCAGATAAACTATGTATATTAGAGATGCTTTCATTAAAAAAAAAAAAAAATCATTGCATTAGCCTAGGATTTTGTTTGTGTTATTTGGGCTTTGTTTATTTGGTTGGGGTTTTTTTAGGAAATGCAGATATTATATTTCTGTTTACTTCCATCTCTGAATAATTTTTTTTCTTTCCCCTCTCAATAACTTTCCCAAAGCCTTGCGTTCTTCTGGGCTCAGAACAACTGAAATTTCTTTGCCCAGATTGCATTTTTTCTTTCTCAAGTTATGGGTAATATATTTGCTATTTTCCGATCAGATAACACCACCTTCCACATTAGAGACCCATTAAAATATTTTCTTTAACACCTCCTGCTTCCATGTGCCAGTGTTTCCAGAGCTCTGGGGTGTAAATTATCTAGTCCAAACTTGAGTAAAATAAATTCTATTGAATTTTTTTGTGTCACATTCACTCTGCTTATTTTCACATCCATTAACTAATCTCAAAGAAGCAAATACATTTTTTGCTTTAGAAGTTCATAAATTAAAAACCTACATTTGGAAATTCACCTCTCCAGAAATCTTGGAAACAGCCTGGTAAATGTTCTTTAAAACTGCTTGTAGAATTCACTGGCCTATTAAAATTACCCAAGAAGCCATAAAAAACACAAGCCAAGTGACAGGAAAAGTAATGTACATTTCCCAGAAACTTAAATCCTGGGATGAGGAGTCCTTTGGCAGAAGAATGACCATTTTGCTCTGTGGCTTTCAACTAAGTTTTGACATTTGTTCAGTCTGTTTCCTCTTGACATTCCTTTAGTAGAGGATTAAGAAAATGAATGCCTTGAAATTGTGCATGTGGAGCTTTTCTTTTCATGTTTCTGATGTTCCAGCTCAACAGAAATGATACTGTCCTTCTCATTCTTTTCCTCCCTTCCTCATGTTTCATTTCCATGCTTCTTGCCTGTGTTTTGCTGTTGTCAATTTTATAGTCTTAGCAGCTTCTGGCACAGGCTTCTAATCCTTGCCCAACTACCTGTCCTGATGCTGCCTTTTTTTGTGCTCTTTCTCAATATTTTAGGAGCCGTTGCTTTACATATTCTACAATCTACGGTTTTAAAGGTTGTTTCCCCCCCTTCCAAAATCTGTCCTTTCCACAGGTAATCTTGTGGTTATAATTTCAAAGAAAAAATTACATATTACTTGCTCATCCTGTTGAACAGTGTGTGTTCTTCATCACTCAGGAAATTTGTCTGTCTATACCTGCATATATTTTTTTGCAAAGATTTTCTTTGTTGGCTGATGACTCTGAGTTCTTATTGCAGAGTTCAGTTGCTGGTAGTGTTTCATATTACCTAAAGGACCTGGGAGTAGCAGAAAATGTGTGATGTTATTAGCATAGCAGTTGTAAAGGTATAGATGTATAGGTACGGAGCACTCCACAACTGCATAAGGAGAGAACTTTGTTTTCCCTTTTGGCATGAGAAAAGGAAACTGTGCATTAGACCTGTCATTCAGGAGGTCCCTTTCAGTGATGCTTTCCTGTTAAAACCCGTGGTCAGCCATCACCTTGTCCAGAAATGTCCTCTCTGGGGTTACTCAAATTACTGGCAGCATTGATTGGAGCACTTTGTTTCGAACTGTCAGGAGCCAGTTTATAGCTGGCTGTCTTTATGAATGGACAAGATGTAATTTAACACATACTTTTCTTTGCAAGACCACCCAACTATCAAGCAGAAGGAGAGAGCTGTGGGGCTTGACCATGTTTTCATACGCTGTATTGATACCTATTGGCTCTGAGAGTATCTGGTTACACTTTTGAGCACTCCCTAGCTGTTCTCTAATTGCTCCTGTTTTGCTCATGGTTGCTTAATGTGTAATCTCAACTGCTCCACTGAACTCCTATCATTTAAGCTGCTGGGAACCTGTGCTCAGTGTTAAACATACAGCTGGTACAGCTGTGGCTACTTCACCCTGCCACTGTGGAAGCTGCAAGCCTTGCCAAGGAGCAAGCTTGCCAGAGCATTGACCTGTAAAGTGAGTTGCTTTAATATAAAGGCTGTAGAAAACACTCCAGCACTTTGCTGCTCTGGTACAACTTGCTGTCTTGTGAATGCGCTGCAGAAACCCTCTAATTCCCTCCTGTGCTAGGGGAGCTCTGTTTCTAATAACTTTCAGGGAAAAGGTTTAGCAAGTGTGGAATAGCCTTACGGCAGTCTAAATAGACTGCAGGGATGTATTTTGTATTAAGAACAGTTTTCTGATCTACTTGTCCCCCAAAGCATGCATGCATTGGTGTACAGAGCTCTGGTTGATGGTAGGGGAAAAAGGTCTCACTATACAAATTGTATTTAAGGTCAAGAGCTGGATCTTTAACTCCTGTAAATGGACAGAAAGTTCATCATCTGACCTGGTATTGCTGCAGCAAACCAGAGAGAAAGTACTGGAACAGGAGCAGAACTCTGCTGGAACCACTCATGTAGCCTGTGTTACTGTATGTTTGCTTTGCATATATATATATACACATATATATATGTGCATATATATATGGTGTTGCCTGACTGCTTGGTGTCTGAGTTTTCTCAGCTCTACTTCAGAGTGTATCTCCATGACAGGTGTGTGTCTTGGATGTGGTGATCTTTCCGTTCTGTTTGGTTTTTTTCTCAGCAAAAGAAACTGATAGCACTCATGAAAGTTTGTTTTTCCATTTTGCAGACATAAAACATTAGCATGGTTTGTGTGTGGTTTTGTTTGTTTATTTCCCTCCAATCCTGAAAATCGTGGCTTGTGTCAGGGACCTTTTCATAGCAACATCATTGTTTATTTATTACATATGTTAAAAAAAAAAATACCCTAAGTATTTTCCTTATTTGAAGGTGTGCTGTGCAGTTTCTGTAGAAAGGGGATTAAAAATATTAACCCGACCTACATGACTCAATTTCTTCTTTTACTTTTAAGGAACTTGGTAACATAACAAAAATTTCTGTTAGAGGAAAGAACAACGCTTTTACTAGATATGGAAAATTCCAGGTGGAACATTTACAGAGATAAAATATAATTTGAAGATTTAAGAACATATTTTATGATTCTGACTTTTTTGACACAGACCATGCAACCACCTCGCAAAGACTTTTTTTTTTTTCCATTGCACTATAGTAACTTGTACTGGCAGTAATCACATAGGTGGGGAAAAAAAAATTAGTTATTTGAATGAACCTCTCTTCAGTGGTTTCCTGAGAAGCCAGAAGACAGCACCACATCCTGTTGAAAACTTCTTTTACATCTAAAATACTTCATAGTTGCAGGTAATGTTTATTTTAGAGTTAGTGTTTGTGGTTGAGCAAGGAGCCAGTTCTTTCCCTTTCTCTGTCTTTTAATAGCTTAGAAAAATTTTGAGGTTCCTGTAATTGATGACAAGTGGCACTGTTTGGGTTACAGAGTCATGCCAACCTGCTTAGACATCCCCTGCATGTTCATGTGTGGTGTGGACAGGATTGCATGTGATTCTCTGTAGAATAAATGTTGAATCAGAGATTGCTGAGGTGAAGCAGAGGTTGAAAGGATATAGCAGATTTTTTTCTTTTCCTCTTCCAGTTATAATTTGTTAGCACACCTGCAGGTCTGGCATTTGTTTTGGATTTTTTTTTTTTTTTTTTTTTTCTTCTCCTCTTTTCAATATATATAAACGGCTCACTGGAGGCAAGACTGCCTCTGGTTTTATTTCCAGCCAACTTAAGCCTCCCAACACTCTCCTTCCCAAACTCAGAAATGTATTCCATCAATTTCTTTCTCTCATTGTTAGAAAGTTCATGAGAGGGTATTGTTGAATGCTGGAAATCCCAACAGAAAATAAGAATTTAATACATCTTACATTTGAAAATTATTTTTGATGCTTAAATATAAGGGTAGATATAAAGAGCTTATAAGAGGAGAATATAGTTCATTGTTCCACAGGGACAAAAGATGAAGAGCATGACATCTGGAACATTTGTTCATATAAATAAAAACAGCTGGAAACAGATGAATAATGGGGAGCTCATCTCCTACTACGAGTCTTGAAGTTTAAGAAAATGCTAAGCCTATTTTTAGTACCTGGCAATATTTTAAATAGGCCTTTTTCTGTATCACAGAGGAAGCTGATAATAAAGAAATAGAATTCTTCTGTTCTCTGTGGAGCCAGGATTTATTCACCCAGGTGACTAAAAGCAACAGGGCCAAATGTTTCAAATTCAGCTATTGAACCTCCAGTCTTTTGCAAAACTAACTGTTAAAAAGGTGGAAAATACACAGAAGATACACCATTTATGTAGCATAAAATCAGGTCTAGTCTCTAGAGTGCCAAGACCATCTGTATTAGTACTATTAATTGCTCTTACAATAATAACATTCAATGGAATATTAATTACTTTAATTATCTTTGTAATTAGTATTAGTAGCCTCTTTACTCTTTCAGTTATTAGGTTAAAATCCTTGTTCATTTGAATGAGTACTGTAAATTAACAGTAATGGCACAAGTGTAAATGTCAAATTGAGAATAACCCATTGATGATCATTTCAAATCCTATGATGTGGTATCTGGGAGATAGAACTAGAAGGTGACCTAATAGCAACAGGCAATGACCTGCTGTAGAAGACGTATTCTTATTCCTAGTTGATGTAGATTCCCCATGAATCCTCCCAGCATCCACCAGCTTCTCGGCTGTGTTGAACTGGGTTTGCATCTCCATGTGATGAGGTAAAACTCTTAACTGCAAGGTACTCTGTAAGACAAACCACGTAAGTATTCTGCTAAGAACAAAGTTATGGGAAATACTCTTAGATCAGCAGATCTTTTCAGAAAATTGAAATCTAAGAAGGTACCAGATGCTTGCTTCGATTGGATCCATAAAATTACCTTATGAAATCTGGTTTTGTAATTGTGGGTTGTACGGCAGAGGTCTGAAAACCCACCCATATGTTTCAAATGTTTCAAGATACTAAAAATCTTGCCACTGATCAGGAGGTTTCAGATAAGCAGAGGTGAACAGGTCTTTTTTTTTTTCTCTCTCTTTTTTTTTTTTTTTTTTCTTTTTTTCTTTTTTTTTCTCTTAATCAGACACATTTTGAAAATGGTAATAACTAATCTCTAGAGCCCAGATAAATTAATGAGTTCCCATCAGGAGTGGGTAACTCGGAGAGCTGTGGGGTTGCAGGGTGGGTAAGCAATGAGGGCTGAGCACTGGCTTGCATGGGGGTTGATTACAGCTTCCCAGGGTTATTTTGCAGACATCACTAGGTCAAAAAGGGTTGTGAGAAGAGCTGATGATTTTCTTGATTTTTTGGAATTCTGTGGTTTTGGGCAAAGACTGTTGATTGAGATTTGAGTCTGAGTTTCAAGGTACATTCATGTTTCTAAAGTACTAATAGCTACATGTAAGAGTTAATTTACTCTCTCTCATACTCACCCCCTTCCCTTCCTGGCAATAACTGGAGATAGAATGAAAGCTGTATATCTAATTCCTGGGTGGTGGTTGGTTTTGTGGGTGTTTTTTTGTTTGTTTGCTTTTTGTTTCATATTGAACAAATGCGTTGAGCACTAGCCTTTGACAGAGCCCTGCTCTTGTGGAAGATAATTATAAGACAGATTGGCTAAGTGATAAGTTGGTGCTGTTTTATACTTGTCCTGCTATGCTGGAATAGCAATAACTTGTTGATAACAGAATGCCGTGCCTTACTATCAGCAGCACCAAGCATCTTCTATAAATGAATGGGCCATCAGTTTAAGGTCTATCTGCCACCTGCAGCTATAAAAATCTCATGGCCCATAGCTACTCTAGTGGGTGGTTACTGACCTGGTACAGGACATAGGAGACAAAAATGACAGGGAACATTATTCCTCATCTGAAAGCACGCATCACACTTCTTTGCAAACAAAGTATATAGTGTTGGTGTGGCTGCTTTTTTCTTTTTTTGTTGGTGTACCATTTTTAGCTTCCAGTGGTGAAATGTTGCTCTAGGCTGACAGCTCACTTTGGGTGAGCCATTCCTTTTAATGTCAAGGTGGGTAAGGTGTTCCAGCATAAATAGGTGCTTGTTGAATCAGGGCTGTAGTTTCTTTCTACTGAGCAGCAATGTAGAGTTCCCAAGTTGGCTTGTGTTGGCACCTTCTCATTAGCAGTGGTTGTAGCCAACAGGTGCAAGCTGTCAACAAAAAGCAAAATCTACTTTTGACTGGATAAATTTTCATGTTGGTTTTACTAAATATAGAGTATTGTGTACCTTGGTTTAGATTAGTGTTTGTCTCTCTTTGATTGTAGTTTTCTGCATTTCAGATATCAGCATGCTTGTGTTATTTGCATGTATCAGTTGAACACTGTTTTGCAGATGCCTTATGCTTTAAGAAAACTAGTAATTTACAATTCTTTGAATAAGGTCCATTGCTAGAGATGTCTGAATACACCCTGATTCTATATAGACATTTTTTTAAACATGCATCGTCATCTTCAAAAATGGATCTTAACATCAGATGCATTAAGTGAGTGATGTTTGAGAAGAGACTTGTTTGTACTGTTTCAATAATATCATGGGCATTGGCTTCAGATTATCCCTTTCAAACTTTCAGTATGAGCCAGGACCTCTTCTTGCATTGGCTGTGAGGGGAAACTAATCAGTGAATGCTTGCATTGGAGTCATTAGTGCCCAGCAACACTAATGTGGTTCTATGTAGCAGCTCACTTTTTCTACTCAAATAGAAAAAGGAATGGAAATCTCAAGCCTACCATAGAGAAATTTTATGTTAAAAGCTAACCTGCTTCTGGCATTCCTGCTGTGAACCAACAGTTTCACTCTTGCCAACAAGCAAAATATTTAAGCCCTGACCTCTTTCACATGCCACTCACAAAAGATGACCAGTGAAAGGTTTACTGATGCAGAGAGTTGATGCTCATTTTTAGGCTAGGGTGATGCTAAGATACTGAAGAAGGAAGAGGGAGGAACTGAAAAGCCAGGCTTATATTTGGGACGTGTTCTCGTGATGTATTGCTGTGCTGGCAATGAATTTTTTCCTTGGGAAAAAAGAAGTAGAGCAAGAGGACCTGAATGCCACGTGTTAACAAAAAGATTAGTACCTTTTACAGTACAGGAACTGTGTGAGAACAGTCAGTCCTTATGTACAGATTGCCCCATAGTGCTGAAAGGTCAGGGAGACCTTGGAGTTATCTGCTGCTTCACAAACTGAAGAACATTTCCTGACACTGGAAGTGGAGAAAGAACAGTTTGGGATGTTAGGAAATTCCATTCCCTCTCCATCCCCTAGATGTCATCAATATAAACTGTACTAAGTGACAAACAATCAGAAAACTATTTTTAAGCCTGAAGAGATTTTTCTGAATAGAGTCTGTTTTGTGTTTTATCTTGTAGAAGATACCTGGGGAATCCTTTTAAGATGCTCTCTGATCTCATTGTAGCTCTGGATGTTGGAAGGTCAAAATGTGTAGGAAGAAGTATCTGCAACATAAAACATCTTGGACTTTGTTCTGTTACCTGTATTTTAGTGCTTTCTGCCTTTAGCAGATGCCTATACAGATCCATTAGGCATCTGTGTTGGTGAATAAGATGTTAATGCAAGTCTGAAGAAAAATTGCCAAGGAAACGAAAACAGTGGGCAACCTCTAAAAGTAAGTCTAAACTGCTTAAGGTGGGTTTGGGGCCTTTCAATCAAACTGGAATGGTTTTAAAAAGAAATACTGGAAAACTTGGTGTAAACCAAAATTCTTAGTCAGTACCTATGGTCATTTTTATTTGGATTTTAATTTCAGTTTGGATTTCAGTCTCAGCCTAGTGTTGAATTCTGTATTCCTACATTTTTATAAGGTCCTCTTAGAAGTTGTGGTACAGTGACACCTTAGACATTTTATTACCTAAACAGGATAAGCAGGTTTAAAAGAGAAAAATTATTTTAGCTTAACACTGTGCTGGTCACAGGAAGATGATTGGTGTTTGGTGTTTTTTTTCTTGGCTGCATAGGTGGCTTCCTCTGTGATTTAGAGCAAAGCCATTATAGTGAACACAGGTAGGAGGTCTGGATTCATGCTTTATGAACAACCTTTATTCTAGTACTTAATAATTTGAGAGCTTGTTGGTTTCTTTAACATTGGTTTCCTATGTTTTTCAAGTTAAAAACGTGGAATTAACTTAAAAGATTCCATCAACTGCATCACTTGCAATCAATATTAATGTAGTTGTTTTTCAGGATTTAAACTTTGAATTGGTGCTAACAAACTTTAATTATAAACACCTCCCACTGATTCTTTAAAATAAAAACAAAAATCAAAGACATGGCAAAGCTGACCAAAATCAGAGCCTTTTTAATAATTAATAACAAATCCATCGATTTGTTTTATAAACTGTCAATGGCAAATAGTTGGAATTCAATATATTTTTGTTTCAAATTAATGTGTACTGCATATAAAATAATACTGTATAATACTCTGTGCAAATGTAATGGGAAAACAGGAGATTAGAGGACTCTGTAAATGAGAATTGAAAGATTGTCTCATTGTAGCATATCACCCACTTCAATTCCTAACTGTTTTGAATGTTTACCTCAGCCTTTTCTCAGTGCACAACAGGTAGTTTAAATTAATGGAGTTGTTTTTTCTATTTTGCTTTCTTAGGAGCTTCTTAAATTCTCTAGACAGGTGCAGTTTGTGGACTCTTTTCCTATGTTTGAAAATGAGTTTCTGTTCCAGAAACTCACCGTGATAGGTGTTTTGTGTTTGTGAAATCTTAATTTTCCATGTAGCAAACAGAGCAGCTCTTGATGCCTGTGCTGTTGCAATGATCTCCTATTTTCATCCCCTACTGAGCTAAGCAATTGACAGCTATGTCTATGGTTTTATGATGCTTCCTTTAAATTAACTTGAAGAGGGAGCTCATGGTTCTGTTTTAACCACTTATTATTACTAAATAACAATGTTTAATGGCCCAAATTGTGCAGGCTGCAGATAGTCCTATGAAAAGTGTATCTTAAAAGGAAAAGCTGAGTGGTAATAATTAAAAAGAAATTCTTTGAGATAATTGGACTCTGCAGTGTATCTCGGGAAAATAAATGTTTTGTGTTAGATTTCCCAATTTTACCCACAGGCGAAGTCTTGTAGATATAATTATGCTTTAGGAGACATTTTAAATGCTAGCTGAACCTTTAACCTGTGTTTCCTCTGGAATAATTACAGGATGTGAAAATGGCCAAATGAAATGCTTACTCATAGAGATTAATAGAATTAGTTAAACTACTGCTACCTTATGTTTGATTTATATTGTATGTATAGGTTGAAACAGGCTGTAAGGGCACGTGGGTGTTTTCCTATCTTTTCATACTCACTAAAGTTTTTCCTTATGTTTATTACTTGCTATGTTATGTGAACTTCTTAAAAAGGCATTTCAGACCACTGGCAGGTATTTGAATTTCAAAGGCTGGCTCTATTTAAAACAAAACCAGTAGTCTTTGAACTTCTATCAATTTTTCTGAAAATAAAAATATTGGAATTGTTTCCATTGCCTTCCAAAGGAACAAGCTGAAAAAGAAATCTCTGTGGATCAGTAGTCCAGACACCAAATATGTTTTGCAGTCATTTGAAATCAAGCCTGAGTCAGCTACAATGGAAGGTGGGGGAAACTAATAAAAATAATTTCTGTCTACATTGCCAAAATTGATTAAAAAGGTAAAAAAAAAAAGAAGCGTGGGGAGTGGTGCAGCAGGAGTGAAGCATTTAACAGGATGTAAAGGTTCAACATTGGTGGTAATTCAAGTATTTTATGTAAAACATTCATTTAAGACTGAACTGCCCTTTAGAATTGGATTTGGTGTGTTTGTTTAAAAAGTGAATAATGCATTGCCTTTGAAGCAAGTTGAGTTTTAAACTTTGTAGAAAAAAGTGTTGAACAGTTACCGACCGGAGTTTCAGAAGCTGAATCTTTAAGAGAAAAGAGATTTAAATCTAGAAGAAAGTTGGGAATTGCCTAATAGATAGATAGATAACATGGTGGGAGGGAGTAGGCAGGTTTTTACCAAGTTTCACTGGTGTTGAATTACATTCTGTTTGGTTTCTCTCAGCAAGCCCTCCACAACCCTCCTACAGCCTCCAGCAGCTGCAGCATTTGGGGGCTCCAAGCAGGTGAGGAGGAGGAGGAGGAAAGTGCAGTCAGGAGCAGTGGCTCATGGTGGTTCATTTGAAAATATCAGTAGGTAACAATTCCTTACTGCTTTTTTGATTGTTCAGTGGAGCCTCATTTCAAGATGCTGCTGCATTCTCTGATCCTGGGAAGGTTTTGGTTGATTACCCCAAAAGTCTGACGCATGAGTAGAATAAACCTTTCCCATAGAAAATTCTTTATTCAACAACTTTGTTTTAAATCAAAGAGCATTTGGGTATTTTACCACTTGTAGTAAGGTATTGTTAATGAACTATTTCATAAGGTTAAAGTCTTGTTTTAGCTTGGTATAGAGTTAATATTTGTTTCAGTGCTTGCAGCAGCCAGAGAAAATGAAGTGTGTTTTTTAAAGTCAGTGAAGTATGAATGTAAAGGAGATTAAAAATCAATTGTTTCATCAAGATTTTACTTATTTTTTTTCTATTTTTTTACCTCTTTTTTTTTTTTTTTTTTTTTTTTTTATGATTTCTGCTTAAAGTATTATACTAATGTGGGAAATAGAAGATTTTCCTTGTAAATGTTTCTGTATCATCTGAATTACAGGATTTGTCCTGATGAATATGCTCAGTAAGTTCTTGTAGCATGTATGAGAGATACATCTATATACAGAGAGTATACAACCTAGTTCTTTGTAGTAATTATACTATTATTAATTATACCAAATTTCTTCTAAGGAAGGACTTTGTATTTTGCTCCTTGCGTAGAACAGAGATGCAATGCAGGAATTACAGCATTTCACCAGAGATGCATGCAGAAATATGGGAATAGGACTGCTAAACATTTTAATGTAAATTAAAATTATAAATGTGATAAATTTGCATTATTTCTGCCCAAGAATGTATGTGTTGTTGTTACACTATGATGGGCTGGTGAGCCTTTAGGGACACAGCTGTGTGTGCTGAGGTGTGACAAGTCAGCTGGGAAATGATGTACTACATTTTTTTTCCTTTTATCTGTTTATCATTATGTCTTTTATTACTTTAGTAATTTTTAAGGAGCTTTGAGAAACACAGAGGCTGTGGTTGAAGGGAAATAACCTTAGCAAATCATTAACATAAATGTAGTAAAATAAGTAAGAATTGAGAAGCATCTGTAATATTGGACTACTGATTTGTGTGTTTATTAGAGTTCTGAATTTTAAATAGTTAACTAAAACTTCAAAAGCATTCATTAGCATAGGGTTTGTTAAGAATGCTATTTATATTGAAACATTGAGAAGGGACAGCCAAATCCTTTAATGTATAGTTATCACATGCTGGTCAGAGAGCTTCCAGCATTTAGTGGAACCTCTTCTGATAATGTTTTTAAACTTCTACCATATTTCTAAGATTATAGAATAATTAAGTCTTAGCAAATTTCAGTGCTCTTGGGAATCATGAGTTTCTGGAAAACATTCCTCAGCTGTCTCAGAAATGAAGACCTGTTCTGGGGAATTCATCTGGAAAGAGCATTTCTGGGGGGTGATGGGGACCATCTGTGGTATTCCAACTACGTGGAAAAACTGGAGCAGAGAAGGGCGAAAAATACACCAGGAGGCAGGCAGTTCCGAAGAGGTCACTGTGGTAATCTTGTTTGGAGGAAAAGTCTGCCTGCATGGGCTGATCTCCTGACCCTTAATATTCAAGGGTAATGTTATGCACTCTTCACGCCTATGCAATATTTCTGTGGCATAAGGCTTGATATTAATACATTCCAAAACTACCTACACATTGATATACAGATGTGTGACACATGCTCAATACACACACAGACAGAACTTGTGTTACTTAGTGCGCAGCCCACGTGAGTAAGAATATTCATCTCTAAAGTAAACACAAGCAAAAGGAAACATGCTCAGAGATTTGGTTCACAAATTACTTTCTACCACAGTGAATCAGTGATTTGCTTTGCGCTGTAGTGAGGTGTATTTTTTCTATTTGAACTATTTGGTTCACCAATGACTTTGTTCTCCAGTGCTTTACTACTCTTCTGAGATTTCATCAAGTAAATGTTTGCTGAGTTACCAATTTTTGTATGTGATTTTGGTTTTGGCCATCTAGTTTGAAATTCCTTGATGCTCTCTGTTCCAAGTTGTGATGGAAAGGCACCCTTTCTTTCCTCTCCCTTCAGAGCCTCCACTTCCTTCCATCCACCACGCACCCCCAGGTCCCTTTCACCTGTGCTGCTCTCCAGAAGCTCAATCCCCAACCTGTGCTGGTACCTGGGTTTTTTTTTTCCCAGATGCAAGACTTTACACTTCGCCTTGTAATGTTATAATACATTACATTTCTTCCTGCCCAACTCTCCAGTCTGTCCTGGTCCCTCTGAATGGCAGCACAGCCTTCTGGGGTGTCAGCCACTCCTCCCAGTTTTGTCATCAGCAAACCTGCTGATAGTACACTCTATTCCCTCATCCAGGTCATCAATAAATATATTGCATAGTACTGGTTCCAGTACTGACCCTTGAGGGACTCCACCAGAACCAGATTTCCAACTGACTCCATCCCATTGACTACAACTCTCTGGCTTCTATCCTTCAGCCAGCTCCCTATTCACCTCACCACCCAATCATCCAGGCCACACTTCTTCAGCTAAGCTCCAAGGATGCTGTGGGAGATGGAATCAAATACCTTCCTGAAATCAAGATAAACTATGTCTGCTGCTCTGCCATCATCCATCCACCTGGTTATATCCCCACAGAAGGCCATCAGGTTGGTCAGACACGACTTCCCCTTGGTAAAGCCATGCTGACTGCTCCTGATAAGCCTCTTGTCCTTGATGTGCCTGGAGACAGCACTAAGAATGAATTGTTCCATCACCTTTCCAGGGATGGAGGTGAGGCTGACCAGTCTGTAGTTACCCACCTCCTCTTTCTGGCCTTTCTTGAAGACTGGAGGGACATTTGTTTTCCTTCAGTCCTCAGGCACCTCTCCTAAAATCTGTATGCTGTGTGTCATGACCCAAGTGCAAGAGCTCAGTGACCTCCATCTCTTTTCTGTTCTCAAATATACATACATGCTTTTGTCACAGCATCCTGTAGTTCTGTGTTCTGTCTTCCCAAATATGCCTCAGTGTAGGCATTGATGTCATTTTCATGGAGCATGTGGTGCTTCCATTTGTGGTTCCTAGCCTAGTAGTTCTTTCAAGATCTCTACTAAAAATCTTCCTGAGCTCCACAAGGAAAATGTGGCTCAGTATTTCTACAAAGAGTTTCAGCCAATTTGTGTGCAGAGAACACAATGGATCTTTGAGGCCCAATCTGCTTGTAATGAATTCCCAGTTGCTAAGTGTAGGTGAAAGCCACAGTTACGTTCTTGATCTCGGTCCTTCAAAATGTGTTTTCCAACTCTTCCCTTAAGTCCCCTAAAATTACCTGCCTCAAACTAGTAACAATATATACGTAAAAGTAGAGATAAATGCCTCATAATGTCAACATGTTTTTTTTCTAGTGCCTTATCTCTACTTTGCAGATAAAAAAAAAAAATCACTAGAATGTCTTGAGTATTAATTTCACGACTGGCTAGAATACAGTATTCTAATACTGAAGATTCTTATTAGTCTCAATAGAACCATGTAGACTTAAGGGATATTTATAGTGATTCGTTTTGTTTGTACTCAAGCTTGTATAAAATCTTTAAAAGTTGACTTGGTTTTAAGTGATTACATTTGTTTAGTTTCTTGGTCTCTTTCCTTGTAAAGTAAGCGGGAATAAGTACAGTTTTACTGCATTTCTGCTGATAGGGAGGCATTAAAATCCTTTGAAGATGAGTAGGTTATTATTATATATTGAAGCTGTTCATCAGTCTTTTAAATATAGAAGATTTATGCAATTTTAAAAATCTATAATTTGCTTTAAAAACAAAATAAAGTAAAAAAACCCAACCCCCCCTCTCAAAACTTAAGCCCCCCAAAACAAAAACTGGAATCAATTCCAATGCTGAGTGATGGCAGCCACTTGATTATGTTTGTGTTGTATCCCATTAATCCTGGGATAAATCTGACTTGGTCTCGTGAATTATGAATTAAATTTTTTTCTTTGAGCATCTGATCCCTGGTACTTGTGTGCTATGGGAACAGTCACAGCAAACAGTCGAAGCCAAATTCCCAATGATCTTTGTAACACTGGGAACATGTAACTCTGCTGGTTTTCTTTCTAGACTTTTCAGACTGAAATTGTTTGAATGTATTATTCCAAAAGACAGTCTGAATTTCTTTAATTTTTGAAAATCTGTGTGTTTGTTTGAGTGGCTTGAAGCCATAGGCAAGAAAAGCATGCTGTGGGTGGAAAAGCATGAGCTAGACAAGGACTTCATATAGTCCTAATGGGAGGGGAGGAGTTAATTCTGTTTCAGATGAATTTTGGTTTTTTTTTTTGTCTATTTGTAATTACAATGATGTGCCTACTCAGCTTCTTGTCTATATTGGAGTTATGTTCTTCCTTGATAAAATTTGTAGGTTCAGACAACTGCAGATTCACTAAATTGATTTCAATCTATCATAATATTGCATAATTGGACAACTGAAGCCACTGATGAAAATTAATGTCCAGAGGAATTATCTGGATTTCAACAATCATATTACATATTTATATAGATTATGTTTACGTATATTACAAAAAAAAAAAAGTCTTTTCCGCTGAGAGCTCAGTCACTGCATCAAGTGAAATCTCGTATTCCTGTAGCACTTTTCTGTAATCTGTCTCCCATAGAAACTTCCTGATGGCATCTATTAATTTTCATCACAGATTTTAAATACTACTGATTCTGAGCAATTTGTTTAATTAGCCCCATGTGTAATTATTCCCATCTGTGCTTCCCCTTCAGCTTTTGCCTCCAAGGCTGACCAAATGGCAGGAGGGAGAAAGCAGCTTCCAGCCTTTGGTCTTTGGGCTGCTTCATGCCAAGTGTTCTCTAGGCGAGTGGACTTCTTCTGAAAGAGTTGTGAGAAAATGATGAAAATATTATTTAGCTTCATTTAAGAAGTCAAAACAAGTATCAGTTGTGGCAAAAGTCTTCCTTATCTTATGAAACAAGACGTTGTTTTGATTACTTCAGTGTTTCCCAGCATTTTATTGCCATAGTATCGGTTTACACATGAAATCTTGGATTATGTCAGCCAGTGTTAAATTCAGCTTTCTGTCATTGTTCTTGTGGGGTTTAAAAGAAATGATAAATTAGCTCTGGATTATGGCTGTTTTTTAAGCAATTTAGAGTGAGTGTTTACTGAACCATCTTCACATTTTAGGGGACCTTAACTCTTCTGGCTCTGGTATCAGTTCTGAGATCAGGCCCATGGATATCAAAATGCAGCTATATTTGGTCTTCTAAAGAACAGCATAAATTGTACTGCTTATTTTCTGTGTATTATGTTTCTTACTCATTCTAGGCTTGCGTGTTTCTGAGAATAAAAATGAAGAAAATCTTTTTTGAACCCAGCCTTTACGGGTAACAAATTGTTAAAAGGACATTAGACATGTCCTCTAGATCAAAAATTTTTAAAAAAATATATAAAATATTAGAAGAGGGGAAAGCATTCTAAAATAAGAAGACATACTCTTTAGAAGTTGGAAGCTTGCAGGTACTGTTATGGCTAAAGCTGGAATACACATCTGCCTTGGCTACACTGAAGTGTATCATCATTTATGTATAAGGTTGGGCTTGATGATCTTGAAGGTCCTTTCCATGATGATTCTATGATTCAACATTAGTTTAGCCTGGGAAGATTCTTTAAGAATCCTTTAAAAATGTGACAGTGAAATCATACATTTTAAGACTGTTTGTGAGTAGAAATTACTATTTTGAGCTGTGCTGTGATTATTGTGGGCATTAGTTTGTAGGGTGTACCTCCTCAAGATCAATCCTTCATCTCTACAGAACAGAGCTGAGAAAAAGAGTAAAAAAAGGCTAGGTTTCCAGGGATTCTGAAAAATGTTTTATAGAGTTTCTAGAAACAAAATTTTCTAAAAAATTTTCTAGACAGGCAAATCATGTGAAAGTGAGCCTATCATCTTTTTGCCTGTTGCTGTGCATGGTGAAATGAAGAGGACATTATTCTTGTTTTGTGTGGGAAGGAGCTGTCATTACAACCATTCTGTTCCAGCCTTCTCCCCAAATGTCCCATGGGAAGGTACAAATTATGCTCTCTGGGAGCAAAGGACTGAGCTAGGTTTACTTAAAAATAATCACCCTTCAGATAGGAGCAGATTTTACTGCATGTTTTACTGCAAATGACTTTTTACATAATGTTTTACTGCAAATCACTTTTTAGCCCCTAACTCATTTTCTTATAAACTTAAAAACTTTGCTCTGAAGGGAAAGTTTAATTCAGAATTCAGCATTTAAATTAGTGCTGTGCTTCATTATGATCTGTATTGCTTTGAAATCAGAGGTTTATGTCCCTTATAGGTGGGATCCCTGACTGTGGGGCAGCTCATAGAACTGACCCTTCACTGTGACCCTGAGCAGCTGCCAGGCAATTAATAATCCCCCAAAGCTTTGGTCTCCTGGTGGCCAGACTTGCTTGGTCACCAAGTGATGTTGCAAGTGTTGTGCATCTCCCGGTCCTTCAAATAGAAGCTGGGGGAAGAGAGGGAGAAGCAGAGCTCTGTGAATTTTGGAAAGGGCAATGGAAGTTTGCTGATAAGTTGACTAATTTGAGAAAGTGTTTGATATTGGTGAAAGTTCCTGTAGTAAATGTGTGCTGTTAAAATAGTTTGGGGATGAAATAACAATATAGAGTGGATTGAAATTAGGTTGATAAACCAGACCTTTTCTGCCTGTAGCTAAGATGTATAAGCACAGTCCAATCTTCAGAGCAGAGAACATGTCCTACGTGAGCAGTGGTGCATGTGAAAGGGTGGGATACCCAATATTTGGACTTTTTAAAGTTCAGCAATGAAAAAGGAAGCTTTCAAGATCCCTCTAGTGAATCTTAAAGACTTTTCCTGACTTTTAATCTAAGTTGAAATGTGTATTACAGATGCATGAGAGCTCCCAACATTTCAGTAGTACAGGTATTCTGGGGACGATGTGCTTACTTTTAGCAGTTTGTTAATTAGAAGCAAACACAAATTATCACAATTTCTACATTTTTCCTAAACATGATTATTCACGGAACGTGTATGAACAAAAGCATGGTGATTTTCTTTTAACACAGAAAAAGGGAAACTGTAACATACACTGTGAATTAATTATGTCATTACAAGCTACGTGCTATTTAAAATGTGTAGCATCTGATTAGTGGTGCTTAAATGCCTATATATATATTTTTAATAACAACTATTAATCTTTTCTTTCAAACAACATATAACAAATCTGCCCTAGGAACAAGGACAGCTACTTGAATTGGGCTATTATCAGCAAGTTAGTTGTATTTATGCCCTTGCAAAATTTTTATCTGTTCCAGTATTGTGAAGGAAATGATAAATATTTGGTCAATGTTTGGGACAGGAGTGAAATTGAGCCCTTCTGCAACTCTTAAATTGGTGTTGATATGTATAAAACTACTTCAGATAAGATAAGGAGTGACAATCTAAAGATTTTAGGGAACCTGTCTAAATGAGTAATTTCTGCTTCACATTTTAGTGTGATAATGGAGTAGTTAATTAAAGAGCAAAGAAGGAAAAGCTCTGGTCCTTATGTTTTTCTTTGCCTCTGTGGTCTTGTGCTTTTTTGCTTCTAGCCTCTGTAATAATTATTGAGCCTTGTCTTCAGTCCTCTGCAGATGACTGAAACTGTTCTTTTTGAGGACTTCAAAATAGATTTTATGGCTGCCTTGCAGAATAAATGAATCTCAATCTGTCTGCTGCTTATGAGACTGTTGATCTTACTTTAAGAATTGCATCTTCTGCTACCAGACAAATCCCATCCTGCTCCCATGGCAGTGTTCGGTTCATGTGATTTTTACAGTTCTCCCAAAGGGAGGGGCTGTGATCCTTAATTTATAAGATTTTTAAGGCACACAGAATTTTCTCTAGTAATGTATATCCTATTTCGTTTTTCTGGGGTCTTTACTAAGATTTAAAAGAAACCTGTGGGCTCAAAGATTGCACAATGTGTTGCAGTACTGCCATTTGCTCTTGAATGCTGACCTAGTAAATGTATTTTTCCTTATAAAACCGTAATGTTGAATAATTCACTGTCAGTGGGCTGCATTTTATAGGATTTTTTTCTGTGTTACTTGTTGAAATATTGTAGTAGATACATAACTAGTTATATGCCTCAGTGGGCTTTTTCCCAGATACCATTATTTATTTTGCCTGAGTATCATACCAGAACTGGAAAGTCTATTATTTTTTCATTCATTTAACTTTCTTACAGAATATCACTAATAATTTTTTAAAAATGCTCTTTGCCCACAGGGTGGAGTTCATTTCTTTTGTTCTTGGAAGCTGAATAGGAGAAAAGGACATTTCAGCTTTTCTTGATAAAGGTAAGACAGCATCTGTTGATAAAGATAAGAAACTGTTCATTATTATGAGCTCTAAGAAAGTTTGTTAATGGAAGGTTTGTTTGTCTTCAGTCACTTTTGTCTCAAGTTCTGTGCTTTGGAGTAAGTTCAGTACATGATTATGTAAGTTGTATTGGGAATGGAATGTGTAATTCTACCACAGGTATCAGTAAAGGCTCTGAAGATAAGCAAGTACCTGTAGATCAGCATGACAAAGTGGATAGCAATTTGTTCTACTGCTGGAACTTGTGACATTTTCCATATGCTGTGGAACTGGCCTGTCCAAGTTCACTCCGTCACCCCTGCACACGTTTGGCAGGAGCTCTTAAAAACAGTAGAAATGGAAAGAAACACTTTTCAGAGAAAATGCACAGTCTTACCTGCTGCTGGCTTTGTCAGGCTGAATTGTTACACGGGAGTGCAGAGGTTTGATGCTTGATATGAGGAAAGAAGGGACTTGACACCTATTTCAATTGAGATACACCTTCAAAAGTAAGCTGTAAATGCCTGTTCCCACTTCTACTTGTCAAAACTAAGAGACAGAGAAGGGGGTAAAACTCTGCAATTTTTCTCAGAGGCATGATTTCCCTAAAGAGTCTTGCTTTGTGCTGTGCTGAAAGTTTGATTCTTTACAAATTTTGTAGAGTATGAAATTAAAACCTGCACGAAACATTTAAAGTTACAGCCTGCAACCTAGTGTTGACCCCCTAATTGCAATTTTAGATGCAGAAATCCACAGAGCACAATCTTTCGTTACATTTAGAACATTTTGAAAAGCATTTGAAGGTAGGTTTGGTGTGACAACTGCAAAGAATGGGGTTGGGAGAGATTAAGAGCTACCACATGTGCAGCAGATGGGTCAGCTCTGTGTCCTTCGTGCAGTGCAAGCATGGTGCACAAGCCTGCTTCAATTTCTGTTCCATTTTCTGTTTCAAGGGGCTGGAATTCATACACAGTTATTTACCATCACTCGCTTGCTAGGGGCTGCAGTCTGTCATGAAAGGTGGTAATGTGTTTTAATGAGCCCAAGCTGATCACTACCTACTGTATCTGCAGATCCACTTTTTGACTTCTTCAGCACATACTTAGCTGGATGGTAGTATGAAGGCTCTGGTTGTATTCTAGTGTTTAGATTATCAGTGGCAGCAAGGCATAAATTCTGCTTCTTGAAAGCTAAGTGAGTTTTTTACAAACTAAATTAACAAGTGAAATCAGAAAATTCACTCAGATTTGTTTTTGAGGTTTTCTTTGTAAGCATTGTGCAACTTTGAGCAGTAGTTAAAAGGAGCTTAAACATTTCACTGTGTATGGATGCAATATTTATCAGTTTACAGATGCTTACTGTACTACAGTCTGCTTCTTTAGATAGAGCTGTAATCACTTTCATACCCTTATGGTTTTACGGGTGGGTAGATATTAAGAATTGCATCAACGTCTTGCTTAGATAAACATACAATTAAAACTTATGGTATAAAAAAGTTATTTTAAATGCTTTGTTTCATTTCTAAAACTAGACCTTAGCTTTGAGCTCTTATCCAGTGATAAATACAAAAAATTCCTTTGAGTAAAATCTTTCTATTGTACCCTGGTGCTCCTGGCCTTCCCCCCCGTTTGCAATTTGTGAAGCTGTCGCCCATAATTTCAAATGTTTGCATTTTGTAATTTCTTATTTTTTTATTATTTGTTTACTCATCATGTAATGTTAAGGTTACTGTTGGATGAATCAAATGTTAATATTCTGTTGGAATGGAATGTTAAGATGCTGTTGGATGGATCCTCAGGCTGAAGTGGTACATCTCTTGGAGGAGCTGGGGACTCTTAGTGAAGGAATGTGCTCCTGTGTTTGTAATTTTTCCTCCCTGCATATTTAGTAATCTATGCTAATATACATGAAAATGTATTAATAACAATTTTCAGATAAACTAATATAGCCTGAGCTTAATATCATTCTGGCAAAACCCATGTTGAAGAAAATGAGAATTTACTGGGTCAGGATCTAATAGAGTCTGTCTGATTTATTTATTCTTCTTGCTTTTTTCTCTTCTCTTTACTGGAGAACTCATTTAAAATAATAGCCTTAAATATTTAATAGTACTGTATCCACTGTGTTAATTTGTTGGTTAGAGACAAATAATTTTCCTCTTATCCTTGTAAGACTCATTTGTCTGTATAAAGCATGCCATCCTTTGGCATTTTCTGAACTTTTAGAAGATATTCCTCCTTAGAGGTTGCTCAATGCTTCTTGTGTATCCACTAATCCTTGCTCAGTCATAGATATAATGGGCTGGATCTGACTCACTGCACTTCTTTCTCTATTTTGAAAAGATCAGTATATCTGAAGTTTACAGGGTGTGTGGCTCATTGTGCATGCACAGACAGAGCAGCAGCACTTGCTCTTTCTTACCATGTGGGAGTGGAAGAGCTTGGAGTTCATGCTTAATTTTATCAGTACTCAACAGAGTTTAAGAATTGCACTTAATGACTGAAATTCCCATATGTAATCGGAGGCAGATTCAATTTCTGGCTGAATCAGTGCTTGTGTGTAGCTGTGGGAAGAACTTGAGCTATACTGACAGGATTGCTTAATGTTATCACTGAAAAAAATTAGTTTGTGAACTCTGATGCTTCTCCATGTCATGACTCCTTCTATAACTTAAACGCTCTTGCAGTGGCTCCAGTCTTCATGAAGAAAAATGCATTAACTGTTCCATGCCTCCTACACTCAGTCTGCTCTGAAGAGGCTGCCCTTAAGTATCAATTTAGCCTTTTTTTTTTTTTTTTTTTTCCAATATTCTGTGCTTCCACATTATCCATGGGAAGTTTAAGTGTGGAAATTGTAAGTCTAGGATGGATGCTTTGAAAACTGAGGATTGCAGCATGCTGCCAACTCAGCTGTGCTTTCTTCTGAGTGATCTGAGTTACTAACATAGTTTGGGAAAACACAGGTCCTTGGAAGAGGAGGAAGGCCACAGGTCCTTGATCTTTCCTGTCTTCCCTCCTAGTTGTGATGAATGATGTAATTTTTTTTTCATTTCAACCTACTTTAAGTCCAAACCCAACAATCCTCACCGTATGTCTTAATTCTTTCTTCCCTGACCCTTTATTAAAATCAAGAACTCTCCAGGGCATCAGCAGTCATCACATCTATGTAATGGCAGAGAAAGTGCTTGTTCTGCTCAGTCTTCTCTCTGGACAGAGAGCTCTGTCAGAAAGCAAAGGCTGTCCCCAATAAAAAATATTTGCCTCACTGGAGCTTTACCTGCATTGTGATATTTTTTGGAAACAAAGTGCAAGAGTAAGTGTTACATCACAAATGAAACAAGGAAACCAGGGTTGCTCTTTACCTTAAGTATGAACAGATCTTTAATACTGCTGAAATGTTTGTTTGGCTGAGGGAGGTAACTTTCCAGGAAGCTGGATGTTTTCTTGCTGTGTTTATTTTGGGTATTTCCACTAATTGATTGTTGTCTGATCATTAAAATATGGCACCAGACCTCTGAAACAGGCAGTAATTGCAGTTGGCAAGATTTACTGTGATTCTTCCATTGAAGAAGGAGAACTAAAAGGCATTGAATATTTCTAGTACTGTGTATAGCTGGAGTTCCTGTGTTAGTTAATGCATGATGTTTCGTGACTGGGAACCATCCTCCAATAACTGTTCCCAGGACTTTCATTTTATTCAGTGCATAACTCAGCTGGATTTTACAATGCAGAACAAATATCAATAGAGCAAGACAGATTTGTGTATAAAGTCTTGCAAAGGAACCTCTTGTTACCTTTCTTGTTCCATATTCTACCAAAACAATCCATTTAAAATTACTGGTAATCAATTTTCAACTTGAAAAGGGAACTAGTATAAAATTGCTGGGGAATGTGTCTGGTTAAAACACCTCTTTCCCACATTGTGGATGATTTTCTTGTGTGTCCAAAAGATGATTAGCACAGAAGATGGAGGTTAGGGGAGGAATGGATTTTGTTGAATGGAGTGGAACGAGTTATTAATTCTTCAGAATAGCCAGAAGGTAAACTCAAAGTGCACTTGAAAAAGCACACTGGTAAAAACCCCATGTGTAGTTCAGGGTTTTGAACACAATGTTTACTATTGACTTTTATTATGGTTTAGAGAATGAATCAGCTCATGAGAATGCACTGGAAAAATAGCCATGGAGGATGCTAAAAAGTGGCAATGTGGCCTGTGGTTCTTTGTCACCTGCACAGTCACTTAAATGCAAGTGTGTGTGATGTTTTCTGTATACTATATGAATATAGGTTACTTTGTATACATATATAGATACATATACGTACAATACATGTATATATCTATGTATACATAGATATATATGTATACATACATGTACAATATATGTGTATATATATATATACACACACACACATATTGTATACATGTGTAACTGAATCCTGGCATATTGATATTAAAGGACTGACTGTGTCAACCAGTGTTGTCTACTAGAATAGGAGAAAACACTTTGGAAATAAGCTGATCACTGCAGTTCCCTGGAAGTTATCTGCAGTCATAGCTACCTAATGCCCAAAGGTGTAATGCAGCTGCACCAGGGTAGTACAATAGAAGCATTGTGATAATGCGATGTCTCTTCCTGAAAAAGCATAATTTAGATCACAGAAATCAGTGAAGAACACAGTTTAAATAAATCATGTGTTTCTCTCATGAATACTACTGGCTAGACTTTAAATATGTTCCTAGGTAGCATAGCACATCCCTCTGTCATGTTTGAGACACAGAGATATTAAGCAACCAAACCTCCTTATGTTATGGCTGAAAAACATATTGCAAACTCCTGAAGCTGTGCATAGAGACCACATTTTGATAATCACAGCTTTCTGTCTAGAATGGAATTATATAATATATTGTACAACCTATTGGCATGTTGAACGAATAGGAATGTCTCTGGAGACCTGCAAAAGGGAATACTTATTTGAAAAATTGGAGACAAATCCAAAGGAAAATGCCTGCTGTAGTTATTGGGCTGCTGCACTGAGAAAATCAAGTCGATATGCATGATCTAAACCATGTTTGACATGCCAGGCTTTGGTTTCACCAGGAGACTCACTATGGTATTTGGTTATGTTTTTAAAACCCGCAAGTGTAAATTAGACTGAGCTAATTTTATAATTGTTCCCAACAGACATGCAAGTAATTTAGTCTCAAACATGTTTGTTTTATAAAGGCACAATCATGCAAAAAAAAAAAAAAAAAGTAGTACTGGGAAACCACAAATGGTTTGAGCAATAGAGGCTTAGAGCTTTTGCAAACATGCACGTGTTTAAAATGTGGTAGCATTTGTTAAAAAGCCCTTGAGTGTTCTGTCTCTTTCTTTGTGGCTTTATGACTGTCCTTAAGATTAATACCAAGGAACTGGAGGGGGGATGTGGTGGGTTTTCTGGTGGTGGTGTTAGTCATTAATTTAGTTCAAATTCCAGGAGTAAAACTCAGTTGTTCAGTCTGGAGAAATGAAAAATGAAATAATTCTTGCTTAAGATGCGGCTTAAGAGAGATTGAAGAGTGAAAGGGATTCTTCTTACATTTTTTTAATCCTGAAATTTGATGAATTGTTAATTCTGAAGAGACAGGGATACTGCTTTAATATGTTTGCTTGCTTGTTTCTTTTTTCCCTGTCTCAATAGGAAATTATTGCTGTGCTAGAGTGGAAGGGGCACCATATACTAATGTTAGAATCAAGATTGTAGCATTAGCCTGTAAGAGAGAGAAAAATTGAAGTTACCATTTTTTGAAAAATAGTACTAGGAATAACAATACAATTTATAGGTGGCACAGCTATTAAACAATCTCTGTCTTTTGAAAGCAGTAAATAAGCTTTATTGGGTAGTTAATCTCTGCTTCTAAGAATGATTAAACAAACAACTTGAGCATGGCTGTCAAAGGTGACTTGTAGCCTATGTGGCTTCTTTAGGTTGTTGTTTAAATACATCTGTATTTACTTTTTGGTAATCAGTACTTTGTTTTCTGGTTTTGAGGCAAATATCAACTTTGAGGAGGGAAAAAGGGAGAGTTATAGTGGGTTTCATGTGACTGTATATACAGGTCATTCTGTTTATAATGTCTGTATTTACAGTTATTTTATATAGTGCAGGTATAAAGCTCTTTGTAAACTTTTTGTAAAATACTTACATTTGATATAAGTGTTATCATTCACAAGAAATAAAAATAAATGTGAGGAATATGGGGTAAAGCCCAATAACAGAAACTGCCACTTATTTTGGGAAAGTTGAAAGAAAATAGTTTCTGCAGTGATGCAGATTTTCTCAATGAACTATATGTATCTAAAACACCAACATATGAAACCTGTAAGTTCTGTTGTTCTGCATGTATCTCTAGTGTTTATAGACAGACATATGAAGAATTGCCCTAACCACTACTGCTAGAAGGACCTTAGTGATGTGGTACCACCTGGAGAAAGCCTTGGGTTGATAAGAGGTTATTTCTTCCTTTTTGTTTCATATAGCTGTGAAATGTGGGAATTCCACTTCCCTTTTTGCTTTCCCATCCTTCTGTGCTTTTAAAACATTTTCACAAATATATATATATATATTCAGTGAGGCTTTGCATTTAAAGACTATCTAGAGAACATCTTTTATGAGGGTCACAATATTGACTTGCAGTAAATTTGTTGATGGCTGAATGCAAAATAAGTAAATAAAATCAGGTAATCTGAGAATTTCTGGCTCTGGGAATATAAATGCACGCATGCTGTGGGAGTTTTTGACAGATACAGGAAAAAAAATTTAAAAAATGAGACGTGGCAGATACAGAGGTTTGGGAAATTGTTTCTATAGCACTATGAGTTATGAAATGATGTTTGGGTTTAAAATGCTTATATGATGCAAGTAAAGTTTAAAAAAACAACCCTCTTAAATCCATAAAGTTTATTTAAGAAGCTTTTTTTCCAGTTGCAACTAATAGTATTTATCATTATCACATTAATACAAAGTTCAGTCGTGCAAAATAAATCCTCTCAGTAAAACCTCTGACTGTATACTCAAAGAACTTTCTGGTCAGCTTCCCCCATCAGCCTGTGTGTAGTTAAAATCTATAATTAATATGTCATCTGAGATAGGTGAGCAATGAATTTGTTTGAGTCTTAGATCAGAGTCCAAAAGATTAAAAAAAAAAAAAAAGGATCCTACAGTACTTCAGTCATGATGCATGCTCCTGTATTGCTGCCAAAATTACCCTTGAAGATCTTATTTAAAACATTAGAGATTTCCAGCACTTGTTGTGTAGTTGATGAAGGGAAATGAAAATGTAATTGCAGGCTTCAGTTAAAAAGCAGTTTATTATGAAGTGACATGGTAAAGCTGGCAGGGTTTTGTCAAGTCGAAGTTGGAACGGAACGAGCATCAGGTAGATTAAAGGGCTGATCTGTACCCCACTGAAGTAAATTGGATGTTTTCCATCAGATCTAAGGCTTTAAAATTTGCCAGAAGATTTTGATAAGATTACTGAATTTTAATTCTCAGTACTGATTAGAAACATTATTTTATTCATTTACAGAGGCTTCAGTAAGACTAAATTAATATTGCAGCTGAAAATCCCGTTGCAACATGTTGTGGAAGTCACTGTGTTGGTCCCGGGTACCAGTGGGTGAGCATTGGGTGCTGTGAAGATTCCAGCAGTGCCTGGGACCCCTGTGTGGCCACGATCATCAGATTTTGTTGCCACATCTGCACGCTGCAGTGTGGCCGAGGTGTGTGGATGTGAACCAGGTGGGATGTGAGAATTAGCTGGTGGTTTTGTCACCACGGCAGGAGCAGACAATCTAGGTCTCTATAGCTGCCTTGTACCAGCTGCAGGAAGAATTGTGATACTTGATCTGGCATAAAATCTACCAAGATAAAATTACTTTCAAAAAAAAAATTTCAGATTTGTTGGTGTCAGCCAAATGGCTTGGTACCAGTTCAGTGTTCTTTTTTGTCATGACCTTATTTTGCTTCTGTTTTATGTACTAAGCACCTGGAAACTGTATTTACCATGTCTCAACCCCACCTTAAAATTATTATCGTTACATAGTAAATAATAATGTATTAATAATTCAATATTATTAAATATTTGAGCTTTGTTTAAGTAAATTGGGCTGTTATTTGGAAACTAGTAGCCGTCAGGGTATAATCTGAGGAGAGGTTGTTTTTTCTTACTGTTGCAGAGAGATTTTTCCAGACAGGCTGCTTTTTCCTCTGCCTTCCTACAGCCTCTTCTCCAATATAAAACTTCCGGTATTCTTAGCTATAATGTAACCATTTTTCATTAGCAAAAAAACCATACTATAAGGCAGAATGATACTAATTTTTAAACGGCAATTTCTAAAGCACTATCCTTCTCTGTTTTATCAGTACAACTGGAGACCTGCTCAGTTATAGTTACTGGAGAACCTGTCTCAGGAACATGCAGCTGAGCATGGTGAATGATAGATGTATCATAAACTTCATTAGACAGGGAGTAGTGGCCTTCTTGGAGTAAGTGTGTGTGGAGTTTCACCCTCAGAGCAGACGGTGATGTGGTAATATTTAATTGGAGGAAGACTTATCAACAAAAGGTCTAAAAGTTGCATCCTTTATCATAGAATAGAATGGGTTTGGGTTGGAAGGGACCTTAAAGATCATCCAGTTCCAACCCCCCTGCATGGGCAGGGACACCCCCCACCAGATCAGGTTGCTCAGAGCCCCATCCAACCTGGCCTTGAACACTTCCAGGGAGGGGGCAGCCACAGATCCCCCAGGGTACCTCTTCCAGTGTCTCACCACCCTCACAGGAAATATTTTTTTCCTAATGTCTAGCCTAAATCTCCTCTCTTTAAGTTTGAAACCATTGCCCCTTTTCCTCTCACTACACACCCATGCAAAAAGCCTTACCCCAGCTTTCTTATAGGCCCCCTTTTTAGGTGTTTGTTAACACTTTGAAATTTCTCTTAACTTGTAGGCTTTTAGTAGCTATGGGATGGTAAAGATTTGTTGAGCTGGAACTGCAGGATGGTGAAAATGAACAGCTCAATTCTAGGGAAAGAGTTGTTTGTGTGAGATACGTGTTGCAAAAGGTAATTTATGGATGGGAAAAAAGAGAAAATTACAAGAAAATAAAAAAATTGTCGTGTTTCAATGGCAAATGCATATGCACACATGCTGTTCTTCTTTGTATAATCACATTACAGTCCAGGATAAGTGAATAGAAAAGCGTATGTGGATTTCAGTAAGTGATCCCTGTGACATGAGATATGGGAGGTGAAAAACTCGAGTTAATGACAATTGGTTTTATCTGGGTTAGAGAAGGAATGGCAGTTTCACTTCAGTTTTATAACATGCCATGCACTGTTCGTCATTAAACACACAGAAAATAGGCTCTTAAGAGCTTCGTCTTTTTTGCTTCTGAACTTGCAGCTCTGACTCCAGTAGCAGCCATTAATGTGTACAAATTTGTCAGTGCCAAATAATCACTGAAAACAATTTTCCTCACAGAAGAAGCCAAGCTGGTGTATTTGAAACAATGTATAGAGCATATACCTCTACTTTGGACCATTACATTCATGCAGTAATTAAAGGTTTTGTGCAACTCCATTTTACAGCTTCACTGACTGTTGTCCATGGCCAGGAGTCAGGTTACTGGAGAGATTTTTGCAAGATCTAGTGGTACAGCCCCAAGTAGGCAACATCCGTGTTCAGGCAGTAGAATTCGATGGATAAGATAAACCCTTTATAAATTAACAACTATATGCCTGGGCTATATGAAAGAAGATGATGGCTGTAAGGTCACGTTAAAGTCCTGAATTGTTTAGGAAAGCATATATCTTCCAGCTGGGAACCATCACACAGACAGCTCAGAATATACCAAAGTTTTGGCTTAAGAGAAACAGAGAAAGTCAGCTTAGGTAATTTTATCTGCTGTGTTCCCGTGCACCAGTGCTTTGGAAAGGGGAATAAAATCTGTCATTAGTCATTGGTGCCTCTTGTGAGGTATTAACTTATTATGCCCTTTTATGTCTGTATGTATTTTTGTAAATAGTGCTTAGATTAAAGTTAAGTGTACGAATTTGTAAAAGCAGATGGCTAGGACTTACAGGGAAAGTCAGGCTTTTTGCCTCTGAGTAGAGCTTGTACTGTTCATATGTAAAAAGTCTGCATTTCTCTGCTGTCTGTGAAAGGTTTGGTAATTTTAGAAGCAAGACTGTTAGTGATAACAGCAAGTTGCAGAAACTCCTATTCAAGTTTTCCTCCTTTTTTATTAACAAAGAAACAGCCTGTGTGCACGGAATATCCTTGGTAACTTGGTGGAACTTCATATACCCACCTCTGTACCTACAAAGGGCTGTTGAGGATGCTTAAGCTCTGTTCTGCCCTAGGGCTGTGTGTACACAGTCATGGAATGGTTGGGAGAGAGCTGTGCAAGAACTCCTGAAGGAGCTTTCAAGGTAATGTGTAAATTTAGCATTGTTGTTTTATTAAATAATCTCTCAGCTTTTCCAGCTTTTGATCTTGGTACAGCGGGGCTTTGTGTTGAGGTAAACAGGAACCTTGGAAACGTGATGTGATGCTGTGTGATTCTGAGTTCTCCAGAAGTTGTGAATGAAACTGCCTTCTCACTGTAGGAAACTGAGCTGGGATGCACAAGCAGGCACTGCTTGAGCAGAAGGTGAATTCAGCTTTCTGAAAGGAGATAAGACACCAGCTCTATAGCTGTAAAAGTCTTGGGTGAGCTTTTATTTTGTCTTGTTTTCAGTTGAAATCACACACATTCTGTGACTGGTTTACAGTTTGACAGGGAGTATTGTACTTGGGTCTGGCTTCACTGTGCCATGGGCAGTTTTTCCACTATGTTAAAAGTCTTGGATTTGGTAGAAAATGGATTAAGAACAAGAAATCGGAGAGGAAGTCTCACTGTGAATTCTGATATTCAGTAGCTCCAGGCAATCAAGGTGATGACATAAAATTAGGATGCACGTTTAGGTTGGTGTTTTGGCAAGGTAAAATGTAGGTTAACAAGGCAAAGATAGTAATTAGATAAACTTCTGGTTTAATTTCCCTTTTAGTTTCTCATTAGGCTTTGCCTTTAGGTTTTATCATCTTGAAGAGGGTATTGTAATTTGGGTGCAGGCTTTGGTGTCAACAGCCTTCTGGCAGAGGGAAGGCTCTCTGGAAAGGATGGTTCCAGAAAGGAGGGACTCCAGGAGAAATCAGACTGCAGAAAACCTATCCTGTTAATACAGTGTGACCTTCTGCACCCTGTCTCTTGATTCTTGACTGTACCCTTGAGCTACAGCTTTCCTTTGGAGCTTAGCTTATGCTTGCTGGGTGTCATTTTGTCAATCTTCAGCCTGACAAGGAGGGAAGATGGAGGAGTTTAGCAGTGTCCCAGTTAGTTTTGTGGCAGTTCTTGAAGCAGAAGAGCAAAAGTCACTGAGAAAGATGATGATGCTTTGGTGTATATGTGCCTGCAGCAGAAAGGAGGATTGAAGCATGTGCAAAGGTGCTTTGGTACTGCTGGAAATTGTTGTACATTTGTACCTGAGTTGAACACTAGTGTAACACTTAGAGTTCTCTATATGAAAGATGAGATGATGCTGAGTTACCAGTGGGTTTTTACCCTTTGTTAAAAAAAAAAAAAAGCTCATTTCAGGCCTACTTGCAACATTGCTACTGAGCATGATGAGATCTCTTTACCTGGAGGTTTGCTCTCTACTGAATGGGTTTATTTATGACAAAAAAAGGATTATCTCAGCGTTGCCAGCGAGTGTGACCCACAGTTCAGTGTGAAGAGAAATCCAGTGTGTGCCTACCACGGAGACAACTGTTTTCCCACTCCTACTCTCTGAGGCTTTCAAGCTTGCCTCACCCAGCTCCTTCCTTGCCATTGTAGCTGTATGGTTGCTTGTTGTTTTTCTGTTTGCATTGTCTGTGAACAGTCGGCCTGATGGCTGTGGTTTCTCCTGATGCTGTTGGTTTTACTGTTCTTCTTGAGTGCCTCATGCAGAGCTTTCCCAGCCTAGAGCTAACCTCATGCTCTTCTGTGAGGGTAGAGCTCTCAAGCTGAAGAAACTTGAGAAGGAGAGACAGCCTTCCTGCAAGTAACAGATGGTTACTGTTTTAAATTCAAGCAAACTCCCCCCCAGTCCTATGAATTCCTGCCTAGCATGCAATGTTGGGAGAAAAGGGAGAGTTTTCTTGGAGAGAGTGTGTCTGAAGGGAAAAGAGGTAGAAAGAGAGAGGTGAGGGATGAAAAAGAGAAAAATTGGTTGGAGATTTTTTCATATCCTACTTAATCACAGTCATATGTCAGGCTGTTTGAGAGAAGGAGGGAGGGGATGGCTTGTTGAAATCTGTAGCGTGCTGGAATTCTGTGAGTGAGTTGTGAGTGTGTGGTGAGCCCTGTGGCTTGCTGCTGCCCCGATGAATAGAGCCTTTCCAGAGCTGCCAAGCCTGAAGCAAATGTGGTCAGGGATTTATTACGAAATGTACCAAACCTTGGCATGGGGCTAATTGCATATAACAAGGAGCGTGCTGGAAACTCAGACCTGAAAGGTGACAAATGCAGAAAGTATTCTATATCTGATGCTAGTGAAAGAGGTTTTGTGCAAGGGAATGTCTGTATGTCTGTGTTTTTTGCTAATGAGCTCCCAAACATAGCTGCATGTTTTCTTGTTATTAGCTTGGCTAAGATTGATGTAGATTTCTTGCTTTGATTAGTTATTTCATTGCTAACAAAGAAGAAGTTATCACTTTATGGCTGTAAGAGCTGAAATTCTCAAAGCCAGTATGTGGGTGATGTCTTCAAAGTATCTGATACGCACATCCACTAAAATGGATGGGACAGTGGAAAGTTATGAGGCTGGATATGCCAGTTTGAAACTTGCATATAAAGGTTCCAGAAACAGCAAAAATGAACTGTTGGCCTTGAAGAAAATGTTCTGTTCAGTATTCTCAGTGGCTGAGCGAGAAATGTGTGTAGCAAGACTGATGTTTCTTCAAGTTTTAAAGTTTACTGGACTTAATGTATTACTATCCCTGCTTGCCTAATGTTCATTATTGTATTACACAGCACAGATGTGTACAACAGTGACATTTAATCCAGTGGAAAGCTTCTTGCCTCCTTTTAGCTCTTCTTGCTGTTCTTTACATTATTCATAACTGTATTTTTAAGTCTCGCTTTGGTCTTTGACATAAGCTGTAGTTAAGCTTTATGTCTGTGGCTGTGCTGAGATAAAGCATACAGCTTGTGCCTTTGAAAACTATTGGACTGTCCCTCTGGGTACTGTTAAAACTCAGAGGTATTTCAAGGAAGGATGCAAAAATAAAAACTGGAAAAACTCTCAATGAATCAAAAATAAAACACAGGATGGGTATAGAACTTGAAGTGACTTAGCTGTTAACTCACATACAATACTGAAATGTGTTGCAAGAAATAAAAACGTGCTGCAAAACTTGAACTTGATGTGAATATTCTTCTTTAGCTTTTTTTTTTTTTTAAGCAGAGCAGCCTTTGTGTTGATGCTTTGTTTGGAAAATAAACATAATTCCATAATAACAGATTTCCACTTTTTTTCTTAATAGGACATCATCTCCTTTACATTTCTAAAAGTCTTTCTCATTTGAGTTTAAGGGTCTGAAAAACATACCAGCTCATTTAATCCTACTGGTGCAATATTTCCTGCATAGAACTGCCTTCATTGAAGCTTAGCTGTTTGTAATAATGTGCCCCAGTTTGAGATGGTAATGACTCGTGTGCTGTTGGTTTGTAGAACTGCTCTGAATCTGGCAAGTCCATGGCAGGTGGGTCCTGTCAGGTTTAGCTTAGCTTCTTTGTCCATATTTGAAGGACAGTAAAATGAAAGGAAGGGAAAGGACCACAGAATAGGAGAGACAATCTTAAGATTTCTAGAGTGCTGCATCTTCCAGGGTAGAAATTTTTTTATGGCTGCTGAATGTCATACTTACATCTGTGGAATTTACAGCAGTTTTTGTACCCTTTGTACCTTCATCTAGAGCATTAGGAACCTGATGGTCCTTCTGCTAAAGCTAGCAGGAAGTCTGTGTTCAATGCTGACATAAATCATCTTCATTTTCACAGGCATAATGGTTATACAGCAGAATGTAAGTTTTTCTGATCTCTAAAGTGGTGCCTTCTCGCTACTTTTCTATCAGTTGTTCAGCATAGATGTCAGGGGATGCTAAAATCCTGCAGTCATTAACCTGCTTTCACTAGATGAGCAAATGAAATGGGATATCTGGTAGGAAATGAACTGACATGTGTGAACTAGGTGGTGGCTGAGTTCGTCCCTCTCTTTTCATTTCCCTAGCATAAGACTTAAATTTAAGAAGGATTCATAAATATTCATGGAATCATAGAAAGTTAGGGGTTGGAAGGAACCATCTAGTCCAACTCTCTCTGTCAGAGCAGGGTCACCCACAGGAGGTCACGCAGGAACGTGTCCAGGTGGGATTTGAATGTTTCCAGGGAAGGAGACTCCACAACCTCCCTGGGCAGCCTGTGCCAGTGCTCTGTCACCCTCACAGTGAAATAATTCTTCCTCCTATTTATATGGAACCACCTGTGCTCCAGTTTATAACCATTGCCCCTTGTCCTGTTAGTCACCTCTGAGAAAAGCTTGACTCCATCCTCCTGATACTTGCTCCTTACATATTTATAAATATTAATGAGGCTACCCCTCATTCTCTTCTCCAACCTGAAGAGCCCCAGCTCCCTCAGCCTTTCCATACAAGGGAGATGTTCCACTCCTTTCATCATCTTGGAGGCTCTGCTCTGGATTCTTGCCTTTTGGAACAGAGGGGCCCAGAACTGGACGCAATATTTTAGATTCTCTTTACATTTCATCAGACAACTTTACATAAACCTGCCAACCTTCTCATGACTAATGAACATGTATCAGGAATAAGGCAAAGATAGAGACTGGAGTGAAGATGGAAGAGGTATATGAAGTAGATGGCTGCTGGATTTGTGTATGACACAAAAGTAGCAGATATTTATGTCCTAGCATTTGTTGGGATCCCCTAGGGAGCACTGAAGTTTGAGAAATTTATAGCCCTTTTTAGGATGCTGCAGTTGATGCAGGGTCATGAATAATGTCAAGTATCTGTAGTACAGTTTGCACCAAACCCAGGCATGCTGCTCTTGACCCAAACTTTTTACAGAGGATACATTAGAAGGAAATCATAGGTGACCCAGTGGGGCAGGCTTGTGTGTGAGAATTCTGTTTTTTTGAACATATTGCCTGTTATTACTTCATGGTTGAAGAATCTTAAATATGAATTTGAGATGAAAAGTTTACAGCTTTTAACATAAGCAATGCAAGATTGTTCCTTGGCACTGTATTAATGGGCTCGGAGCATAAAAATAAACCTCCTGTGAAGTCAGAAGCCCTGGAAAGATTATTTCTGCTATAAATACCTCATAAGAAACATGGTTTAATGTAAGATCAAATTACCAATGTCATATGTGTGAATATTTAATATATTTAGGAATAGAGGTACATAGGACCACAGTTAGAGAGGATGCATAAGCTGGGCTAAGATAGTGATTAGGGATTGTGTGTGGGTCTGTAAAGCTACCTCTAATGTGCTCAAAAGAGTGCTTGGGGATCTCAGGTTTCCACCTACTTTGGCATTAACTGCTCAGGGATGAGGGGCTTTCAGCTTGGTAAGTGCTACTGCAGAAAGTTAAATTGAAATAGCCATGCAGATTTCATCTTACTCAAATATGTGGAGGAAAAAAAAATTAAAAAATCCAGCCAAACAAAGAACTTCCAAACCCCAGTGTATGCTGTGCTAGGACGTGAGGGAAGTGCTTTTGCTTTCTGAAATTTGGGGAAGAAAGTCAGATATTTATCTTGATCAGTTTAAACTTTTTTCAAGTGCCTTCTCCTAATGATTTCTGCCACTTTAATAATGCTTAATACAGACAAAACCGAGCTACAAAAGTCATGGCATCTGGAATGTGGCTTTAGCCTGTGCCTCACCTGGATTGGGAGGTGTGGTGCAGTTGTCACCTGAAGGGATGAAGGCTAGATGCTAGTGGCCATAGGAGCAGTCCTTAAAACAAGTGTGTAGCTGTTTATTCAGTCTGCTGTCATGCTTGCTCACAAAGTTGAAGTATAGCTGTGTGTTACTTGAAGCAGATTCCTTGCTCTATACGTCCCTTGCCAAGTGATGAGCAGTGCCACAGCAGAAACTTGTCATTTAAGTCTAATTAAATCTGCACTTCTAGCTAATCTGACCGAGTAAGCAGAATTGTGGCAGGGCACGTGAAAACAGGGACTGCTTTGCTTTTCCTTATGATTTATTACTTGTGTTGACACACTGCCTAGACCTGCTGCCTAGTCCTTGCTGCACTGTTTGGGCATAAAGTGAAACAGCCATCTCTGCCCTAAAGAGCTCATACTCCCCCAAACCTAATTCATCCCCTTGGGACCCCCCCCCCACAATCCCCAGAGACCCCCAAATCCAGCCCCCTCCTTTTCCATTCCTTGCAACCCCAGGGGGTTCCCCTCAATCCCAGGGGGTTCCCCCAACCTCATGGGTGGGTGGGGGGGGGTGTCCCCCATTCCCCCAGCCCCAATTCTTCCCCTTGGGACCCCCCCCAGTCCCCAGAGACCCCCAAATCCAACTCTTCCCCTCCATTCCCTCTATCTGCAGGAATACAAGTGATGAAATTGTAGAATCTGTCAGTCTGTGGTTACTTGTATACTTCCCCCTGCTTTGTAAGGAAAAGCTGAGTGAAGTTCAGTGACCCCTGTTAGTGTCAGTCAGATAAATACTGGCAAATCCCTTCTGAACATCAGCTAAAAATGGGTTTGTTGGCTGGTTTTGACCTAGATGCCAAGTGATGGTGCTTGAGCAAAAAATGCCCTGCCAGTGCAGTTGGGTTTAGATGGAGTTAACCATTTCTGCCTCCCTCCTCCAGCTGTGAGGAGGAGCAGTTATGGTTGGATTCACATGGCAGATGTTTAACCATGGGCTGTGGTGTGGGGAATGGCAATTTGTTATTGCAGGGGCTGGCTGGAGGGTGGGAAGGAGGCTGGGGGTTAGAAATAACTTGTTGGCGGGGATCTTTAGAGCCTTTATATAAACACATCTGGAATGAAAACAAGGTAGGGTTTTTTGGTGGTTTGGGTTTTTTTTGGTGGGGTTTTTTTTGGTGTTTTTTTTTGTTGGGTTTTTTTTTTTTATTTTTCACCTTTGGAGACCTGTACAGCATCCAAGCACAACATTGCAGGCTGAGCTGCACACTCCTTTTCAGAAAGGCCCCACAGTGCAGCAGATTGGGCCCATGAGCCTGGTTCAGTGCTGGCTTTGTGCATGGTGCTGACCTTCTGCTTCACTTGGATTTGTGCACTGTGGCCATAAAGGCCTGAAAAACAAAAAAGGATAGTGATTGTAGGGGAGGAAAATAGCTGGTATAATAGCAGTGAACTGGAATGACAGTGTTTATCTTTAATTTGAATGATAGGGCCTTGGGTGTAGTAGAAAGTAATAATAAAAAATATATACTCGAGGTCTCCTATGCTTTTGGGTTTTCAAAAGAAATTCTTAAAAGAGTCTTCCTCACTTCTCAATCTGAAAAGAACCAGTTAATAGCCTGCCTTCGTTTTAGTAAGAGTCATATTTCACTCATCCATGTTGAACAGAAGTTTGACTGTGTACATAGGTATCTTTCTTAAAAACTATATTGTGGTATGTCCTTTTGACAAATATGAAGCTTTTATTTATACAGCTCTTGCTTTAAGTATGAATGTGGTTATATGATTCTTTGAGAAAAAAAGAATTAAAAACTGTGCTTTGGATTTGGAACAGAAGGGATAAGGATTAGTCTGTGGGGCATGGAGGTTGTTCATTTCATCTTCATGGATCAACACCTGCATAAATTTGTATTATATATAAGAGATTTACTACAGAAGTGCCATGTAGTGTTGATACATGCTTATTTTCAGGAAATCCTGGTCAGAAAAGCAGAAGCCAGACAAAATGCACAGTAAATTACACTGTAACCCTTTTACGGCTTGCTGGTGGCCAAGGAAAGCACCTTCCTAAGACATTTGTGCCTCTGCATCTTACAGCCATCCTGCTGTTGTTTTAGATGAATATAACCCCTTATCCAAGTGTCACACCCCAGGCTCATTTCAAACACTGTTTCATGGGTGGTTTGTTTGTAGGGCCTGGGGTGGTTTGTTTGTTTGTTGGGGTTTTTTGAGAGGAAAAAGGGAAGGTTCCAGGTGCTGGGGGACAGATGCCCCTTACTTGCTTTTGTAGAGAGGAAGTCCAAATACATTTAACCATGGAGGGCTTTGGGCTTATGACCCCAGAGGCACATGGCATGTTACTTATGTTGCTCAGCCAAGAGGCACTAAAGGGTTTGCCTGAACTGGGGAGCTGGGAACAAAGCAGCCTTCAATGTAAAGAAATATATTTTTTAAGGGAGGAAAAAAAAAAAAATTCAAAAGGCTTAAGTGCTGTATTTTCATAGGCTGAGGGTAGGTAGGAAGTGAGAACCACAGTGGGCTCCATGCATGAGGAGCTGAAATGCAGACCTTAATAGAGAGCTTGAACTGTTAGGGCTGCCTTGCAGAAACTATTTTCCCCTGCACCATGACTGAAGTCCCTTGTGTTTGTCTCTGTATTGTAGCAGATTTGGTAGTGCAGCTTCTTGAAGCATCCACTGGAATACCCTTTCTAGTATTGCAACAAACAACAAGCTTTTTAGTATGCTTTGCAGAAGGTTAAACAGGTTAGTGCAGGGGGCACAAGACCTTTCTTCTATTTTTTTCCCCTAGCAAAAATAAGTAAATAATACTACGAGTCAATTAGAAACAAACCATGTTCTCTTTAGTGGTAAATGGAGAATATCACTTGAGTCAGTACTTACTAAGCATGTATACAAGTTACATGGAAAATGGGATGTCGTGTTCTGCCTGTGTTTCAAAAGGTACACTTCACAAAGTGTCCCTGACATGAGTATATATGTGAGTACTTCTACTGAGGTTTTAAGAAACACCAACCAATTTTTAATATGAAAAGCCCCATTTTCAGTTACTGCTTTCTTTTCTAGGCAGATATTAATGTATTGTTTTTGCTCATGTTTAAGGAAAGTTAAATTTCAGCTGCCATAAGCACATTAAGTCAGTAACTATTAGTTTAGGAATGCTGCTGTTGGCATTTTCTCTTGAAAGCTTATTAAGAGAAGAGAGTTTGCTACAATCATCAGATTCAATGAACAAAATCTTCCTGGAATTTTGTGCAAGTGGTAGATTGTCAAGAACTATATGAAATCTGTGAGAGATGTGAGAAACAGGTCATATGGCATAGAATCAGAGCCACTCTTACAGAATTAGTTTGCTTTTCCTCCAGAGATTAACACTTAGCAATTCTGGGCTAAATTTCAAGAAGAGCGAACTCTAACCTGTGTATTTTCCCTCTGCTTATTTTTCTTAACCTGAAAACAGTCTTAAGAGTGTTTGTAATAAAACGCCAGGAAAAATAAAATTAAGTAAACCATTTTCAAGCTTTGGGAACTACTCTTTTCAGTTTGTAAAGAAAGCTAGAAATACCTCCTGTATTCAAGCAGTCTTTGAAGGTTTCCTCAAGTTCAGCTTGTGCACCATCAGATGTGCCAAAGTATTTTCTGCTTTAGGTGCATGCTCCTGTAGAAGTGCCCTTGCCCTCTCAGATGAATTTATTCCTAGATGGCACTTGTGGAACCTTCTCCAGGGTTGGGAAATGGGCTTATGTTCACTGTATAGGATGGGAGAGGTCCATTCTGCTGCTCTTATCTCCTTTCACCTCTGTCCAGGAAGAAAAAAAAACACCTTGTTACAGCACAAGCACAGTTTATATTTACCACACCAAAGTTTATTCTTCTCATTTATAGAGTATAAACCTATATAGCAGCTGTAGGAGCAGCAAGTCTGGAAGTGCAATTTAAGCGAAGTTTCAGAAAGTGTGTATCAAGATGCAGCGTTATCATAATTTGAATATATCTGAACTCCCATTGAGCTGAAGCCTAATGGTATTGTAGCTGGGTGTAGTTTTTCTATGAGATATGCATTTTAATATGAATATTGTTAGCTTTCTCTTTTAAAACTACAGGAATCTCTCCTGGGCCTGAGGCCATGGTAGGCAGGACCAGAATGGTAGGGAGAATCCTTGGTTCAGGAAGAGGAACATCTGGGCCTGGTTGCTCAGCAGAACAGGGTCCTACCATGTGTTTCAGCACACTCCTCATCTCCCTTGGTGCACCTTTTGATTATGGTAAGACTAGTAGCAAAGTAATTTACAAGCTAGCAGTTGGCTGGCTATATTTTAAACACTTGCTCTTAGCTCCCATCCTTCTGTCTCTTCACTACTGTTGAGGTGGTGCATAAAATTTCTATCTGATTTGAGGTGCTTTGACATGTTGGCTGTACTGAGAAAAGGCAAATAACATAGTGCTGCAATAGAAGGGCTAAGAAATACAATAAACACACACGTACAGGTTTTCAGATTACTTATTTTAGGAGTTGCATGCCGAGATGTTCCTGTGCCTGTAAAGATTTATTGCTTCCTTTTCATTGGTGTCTTCTATTCTGCTTGTCGGTTTCTATCTAGATTTCTTTGATGATTTTGTACTTTATTCAGCCTACAGTGTTTGTTTTTCTACATTGCACAATTTTTGAGTGCATAAGAACTTGAGAATGAGTTTGAGTAGAAAAGCATTGTAACAGTTATTGTGAGGCTCATTTTTTTCTATTTTTGTTACCCTCTTAGGTAGGGATCTCTGATTCTGCGATCCTGAATACCTTGGATAAATACACACAAACAATAAACACTTTGGATGTTTTCACTTATGTGTGTAGTTCCATTTCAGTTGACCTAATATGAAAAAGGAATTTCATTTTTGTACACTTCAAAGACAGTAAGATCCTAGGAGTAAAATACTTAGAAAGGAAAACTTTACTGAAGAAACTGATGTCTGTAACCATGGACATCATGGATACCTTTATGTCAGTTTTTTGTCTCTTGGGCTCAAAATTGGAATTCAGAAACAGGTAAAGAGAGCCTAGCTTGGACTTGCCTGCCTCTTAGCTAACTTTGTTTTACTGAAATTCCAGAACTGCCAAAGCTACTGTCTGATTCAGTGAGGTGCTGGCCATATAAATATTGACTCATGGTAAAACAACAGCACAGTAATTAAAGAATCCTTTATTGTCAATTTAGATTTTGTATTTGAAAAATTAAAAATTGTCAGTGAATTTGCATTTGAAAAATTGTACTTCCTTCTGGGGAGTTAATTATTTAAATGGCTGAGAATGCATGCATTCATGGTTAAATGAGAGATTCTTACAGAATTAGAAATGACAAATCTGTCATGCTTATACAAGGTACTGTTGAATTTATCTGAACTGATTTTCTTAGAAATTAAGTTAATTTTTAAATCCAGAAAAAGTCTAAGTAAAACCACGCCAGGTTAATAATAATTGTCTGAAATCTTTGCTAATCTTAAGATTTCTCATCTTGAAAAACACTGAGTAGTTCATTTGCCTTTGACTCAGTAATAGATACAGGTATGTTAACTGGATTTAGCAACATTTTTCCTTCGGGCAATGAAAATGAGTCAAAAGAAATGTTTTGATAAGAGCAACAGAAAAACTTGGATTAGGAGCTAGTATGCCTTCTGTTATAGGAATCTGTTTGCTCTTTATTTTTTTCAGCCCTGGAATATATAATCCTTTTTAACCTGTGTTCCTAATGTAAGTCATACTGTACCCCTTACACAATCCTGTTTGGTTTTTGGTAGGAAACTTCTAGCAGTGTGAAAAATATCTTTTGTATCATTAAGAGAGTAAGATGATATTCCCAGAAGTAGTTTAGACACCGCTCCTGGGGCTGGATCCACAGACAGTCTTGGTGACAAAAAATAGTTTTAGCCTCCTTTCCTCTTGTTGTGGCTGCCTGTTCTTCCTACAGAGCTGCTCCCATAGTGGAGGCAGCACAGCTGGTAGTATCCAGCCCAGAGCTGGGTGATGGGCTGGAAGTGGGAAGGAGCAGGATGCTCCACAGCTCCACCTTCTTTGCAAATCTGGACCTCTTCCTGAAGTGCTATAAACAGAGATGGATCTTGACTGTGACTAAAAACCTGGTAGTGCACTACTAGTTTAGAAGATTTGAAGTCTTCTGAATGGGAAAAAGCAGCATTTCTCAAGCAAGGTAAGGATCTTTCTGAAATTTGGCATGACCAGAGTGGCAGCTCAGAATCTCCCAAGTCCTGTGCTCTCATTTGCCAATGTCTTGAGTTACTACCTTGCCCTGTAGCAGGTAGATGACTTGAAACACTTGTTTAGGCACTTTTTGTTTTGGTACATTGTCTGATCATACTGATATAAATCAGCCATGGGACTTCACATCTGGAAAGGTCTGTGGCAGAGGTGCCTGGGGACAGTGTTTGCAAGTGGTTTAATTAGCACTCCTGGCAGGGTGCCAGCTTTCCTTAAATGGATCTCAAGGAGGAAAGAGCTGCTTTTAATTTAGAACAATTACAATGTAGTTCTAGGATTTGCACCAGCTACATCTACTCTATCCTGCCCCCAAGTTTTGATTAATAAAGGAATTCATTACAATTCAACCTCTGAGTGACCCCCTCTCCTTTAATACTATTTAATTGGTTAGGCATAGCGATGACTTCAAATCTTTTGCTTAGCAATTATTTTACTGGAAGTGTGGTTCTTGTAGGGGTTCTTCATGTGAGGTGGTAGATTCTGTGGTGGCTCTGAGCCCTCCCCTTGTTCTAAGGAGGTTTTCTAATTTTCAAGGAAGACCAGGTTTTAACAGATGTTTTAATAGAAGCATGACTTTTACAATATTGTGGGCTGTCTTGTTTGAGGAGAGTGGTTATTTAATGAAGCAATACTTTTATGGGTGGCTTCATCAGTGGACTGATGTTATACAATTCAAAAAGATAAACTTTCAGTTAAAAAAAAATGTTGAAGGACTTGAGAGCATTACTGCCTCCCTAGAGGTAGTATTAATTAAGAGGGTAGTATTAATTAACTAAATAACCTGAGAACAAGATCAGACTTATTTCCACTTGGAGAACTTGTTGGAATAAATGGATTTTTATTTTTTTTCCTTGTGTCAAGTCAGAAGTTACCTGTGAACAGCAAAGCATCTTTTTTCTATGTTTTTGAGTAGTAGTAATCTTTAGAGAGTGTACTTGAACACTTTCCCTGCAGTAAGTGTAAGTATCAGAGGACAGTTAGTAATTTTTTCTGTACTATTAGCAAGGTCTACTACTGCTAGCACTTTTTTAATGATATGAACTGTTTTGCCACTTCTGTGTTGCATCTTGCCCACACTTTCATTTCCCTGGACTTCACTGCTTTTTGTTCATCACATGTATTTAAGGAAAGATAATTCTTGCACCATGCCTTTCACCTACCCTCTCTTCTTTCAGAGGTAGCCAGCCTTTAGACCATAAATCAAACGGACTGTGTTCCCTAAAATTGGGCAATTTCCTTCTAGTTACTGAATCAGGATGGAACTTCTTGGTTTTTATTTGTTGTCTGTAATTTTCTCATTATTTTAAGAGTTCCATAATCTTTTCCTATAAAAACACCTGCCCTCATATTTCATCAGGTATGGCGGTTTTTGCACTGGGAGCCATTTATTTTGGTGCAAGCATCGTAATCCATGCATTTAAAGTGATGAATTTTGTTAAATTAACCTTTAGGAAACTGTTGCTCATAGCAGGAGGTCCTCTTTAATATGTGAATTATAAACTGGGAGGTCTCTTTTCTGCTCTACATTTTTTTCTCAAACGTATTTAATCCGTAAGATTTAAAGGTGAAAATGAATTCTTTGTATGCTGCTGAAACTTGAGAACGCAGTCAAGGAGTGAAATTATCCAGAATTTTGGCAGTCCCGTGTAGTCAATAAATTGCTTTTTGTTAAGCATTCATACAGTACCCTCTTTAATGTTTCTTCCTGAGAGGTTTTAGTTTTGAATGTGTATTGTTTCTTATGATTTGCATCAAAGTGCAAAACCACAACTTGGTTTTGGGCCAGAGAAATTCTGAAGAACAGGTGTGCTCATCCTCTGGAGAAATACTGACAAATTGGATAAGGTGGCTTTTGTAAGGCTCAGTTTATATAAACTGCAGTGATGCTGAATGAACATAATTCACTTATCCAGACCCAAAGCACCCTGAGCAAGCCAGTGAAGGGTTTTCTGGGTTGGAGCCTTTTTTAATATGATGATGACGACACAGGAAGACTGCTGCCCCTTCAGTAATTTGTGTTGTAATCCTGGGGCCATCAAGTACCTAATTGAGATGTTATTTGTAGGAGTGTAACTAAAAATCAGATGTGTTGCATGAGACCTTCAGTACCAGTTTCGCATTTGCTCTGAATCCTTCATCATTGTGTTTGCCTCTGGTTTTCCATGAGATGATTCTCTTCCAAAATCACATTGTCCTACTGACTTGTGATCTGCTGCTTTATGCAGACTGTTGATTAAGTTCATCTAGAAATCCTTGAGTATGTTTACAAAGTAAAAGATTGCTTGGTTTTTGTATGAACCTCTAAGATTGCGAAGTAGTTTGTATAAAAAACAAATCACGTTATTGAATTCAGGAAGAGAAAAGGAATATTGCTATCTGTCTATATATAAAGATATAAAGATGGCATTTACACAAGAGCAGTAACTTTTCTCATTGCTGAAATGGGTGAGATGATGACAGTAATTAGTCAAGCTCCTCATTGGTAGTAAACTGTCATATACAGTGGTAAATGTGGACTAGGAGGAAATGTCTCTATATTGCTTGCTCTGTAAAGAAAAACTTGGACATGAAACTTTCCTCCATCACTGGGATACCAGCTGGTGTCAAGCTCGTCTGAGTGTCTTTGGTTTCCATAAAGAATTTTCCCATTGCTCGTGTATTCATTGCTCATAGACCTTTGTCACTATTAACCATATCAGAACTAGTAGTAGATAATGTCTGTGTCACACTGTCTGGAAGAGATTTGGGATTTTACTCTGTTCAGGGCAAAGGTTCAGTGTGTAAGTGCCTCTTCATTGAGACTTCAGCTTTTCTATATTTTTGATAGTAGGTTGGTGTTACTAATTCTATCAGTTAGTGACAAGGATGTTACTCTTGTCCTAGGGGATGAAATTTTGCTGGAATTTCTGAAAGCAAGGCAGCAGCACTGAACAAACAACAGTGCACATCCTGGCAAGCTGTATGTGATCCAACAGATCTTGTGCAAACTTTGACAAAGCCTATGTGGTCCTGATAGAAGGAAAAGTAGTGAAGTGCTCTAGCAACTCTGCTCTGACTTTCCTCCTTAATCTACTTGTAGAGTTTGTTCCTACAGCTGAATTTCTCAAGCTGTACAATATTTTATTTCCAATCTTTATATTGCCACCTGTCTTCCCGTCTGTTGTTTAGGTTTTCTCCTGCTGTAGTTTTCTCATACCAACAGTGCTCTTTTCCAAGTTGTATTTCCAGTCTGCAAGTATGCAAAGGACATGAGTAAATTCTCTGTTCAGTGCTTGCTCACTTATGAAGGGAATCCACTTTTTCCTGAGACATGCTTGCTTTTGCTTAGTATATGATTAAATTTGACTTGAATATCTTCCCTGAGATCAATTGCTTGTTTTAGCTGTTCTTTTTCTAAAGTGTCTCAGGGATTTTTGTTGTGGCTGATTTTTTAAATTTTATTTTCCTCTTCTGGCTTCGTATCACTCATGCCCTACCAAAGCAAACTTGACATTCAAGTAGGATAATGTTATCAGTTTCATGTTGTACTGTACTGGACACATTCTACTTCATTTTTGTACTGCTAGCAATGGCAAGCCAAGCAATCTGCAAGTATTCCAGACAATACAGTAAATTAAAGAAATGCAAAAGTAAAATGAAAGAGAAGATTGTATCTTTTTCTTTATTTGTATAAATTAAACCTTTTCACTGTTGGTGCAATGTTAACATTAAATTCCCTTTGTGAAGATTAAAAAGACAGCTATTGCCTAAAGGATCTCAGCTTTTAACTTCAATTGCCTTTTTTGTGTATGTGTATATAATTCATACAGTCAAAGAAAGTAAGACCAGAAAGGTCTGTTCAAAAAGTTGTCTCATTCTTCCATACATCACAGACCACTGTACTTCTGGCACTTCCTGGGTGTTAAGCCAGCAAATTGTGTGAGTCTAAGATTAATTTTACAATGCCATTGTATATATTCTGGAAAGGTTTCTAATTCTTACTGTCTTGGTATCGGGAGCTGAAGAATCTGTGTGAATTAGACCTTTGATTCATCACCCATTTGGGAACTTCTGTTCATAGCCAAGTTATTGGTTTTGGGGTTTTTTTTTAATGCATTTCTCAGATGCAAAAATGTAGGTGTTTCCTTCTGATGGAAGTGCTTGGAAACTGTGGTAAAGTCCATTCTCAAAGCTTCTCCATAAGTTGAACCTATAGTTGCTTACTACAATTTTTTGTTGTTGTTGTTGTGTTCTCTCCAATTTAAAAATAACATTTAAAAGTGGGCCACAAAATTTTAAGGTGATTTTGATATTACCAATGCTGCATATAGAAGCACTTCAAATGGGTGTTGAATGCTACTGGGATAATACATGTTATTGCAGAGTCTCAATACAAATGTTACTGGTAGAGCCCAGCTCCGCATTTGTGATGACTCTGAGACCCACCAGCTTTTTGAATATGTACATATTTGTTATTTTTAATGTCAGCTTTTTAAACCAGAATTTTGCAAAGTGTAATACCTCAGAAATACTTCTGTGCAGTTTGTAAGACCTTATTTAATCCTATAAATTTGTTATACTCATCACAGAATGAAACCTACTTTGTTTCACTGGGTATATTTTCCATAAATCCATGATGTCCAGCACTAATTTACTAACTGTTCATTGATTCTGTATCAGTTGAATCCCCTGAAAATACTTGCTTTTCTTGTCTGGATCAATGTCAGGTTATAAATAGCCTGTAAGTTGTGTGGATTGTCCTTCATTGAATGTTGACACACTATTAATTATCTCTCAGGTTTTTGGAATGTCCTTGGAATTACAGATGTTATTAAAAGCTACTAATGGAGCAGAGATCATTTTATCCAAGCCTGTTAGAATTTATGCCACATACCATCACAGCTTGTTCATTGTGAGTGAAGAATAAACAAGTGGCACTTCTTCCTGCTGTGCTAGCAATGTGTTAGCTTGCTGTTTTGGTACAGTGTACAATTAAGGATTATCATTACTTGAGTAAAATGGTGCTTTCTGTCTTTGTGTAATCTGTGTGTTAGAAACTTAAAGTGTTTTCTGTGTTGTTAGATCATGTCCATCTTGTAATGATTCTAACCATTGTGCTCAATACCCTTGAAAAAGCCCTTACAGTCCTTAGCATAACTAATCATAATTTTCTTTTTTTAAATTTTCATTTTCTAACATCACTATTTTGATTTACTGTAATTCATATAAGCCCCTCCTGGAGGTCAAGAGGGGTGTCCCAGCCCTGGAGCTGGAACCCCTGGCCAGATGTGTGCTGGACAGGAAACAAGTCAGACCCCCATATCAAGACCCATCAATGCTTCTGGTCTTCTTCTGCTTGGTCATCAGTCTGAGAAGGAGGAAGCTGTATTTGTAACATGATGCACTCTCCAGCACACCCAAAGCCACTGAAACTGCTCTCTGTGCCTGCTGGTTTTCCCAAACATTATAACTTGCCACATTGTTGTTGTGCAGATTGTCCCAGCAGGTTCCAATAGCAGTAAGTAAACTTTTTGTTGTTCTGTTTTTCTTCAGGTGGATACTTATTACTTTTAAAATAACATTTTTCCAGATAGTGAGCACTGGCCATGAATACTGATAACTGATACCAAATAATTTTCCAGAATATGATCTGGTTTTAACATTACAGACCAAATCTACTGGTGTCTTAAGCACCATGTGCTGTGAGCCCCTGGGTTCTGAGGAATACAGGCATGATTTGTGTTTCCTGTCTTGGGACAGGCATTTAAAGGATAAACTTGATGTTGAGCAGCACTTACTCAGAGCTTGAACCTGCAAGCCATCCACTGGTTTCTGTGGCCTCAAGTCTGATTTCTGGTCCTCTATCCATCCTGTTTTATCCTAAGCTTCCTGCTGAAGGTGTCAGGCTTCTAGTTTAATTCATTCAGGCAACAGGTAAATGTGTGCAGAGAAACAGATCATTTGACAAGGCTTACAGTCTTCCTTCAGTAACATAAGAAATGTGGCTTGCTTAAAAACAAAAAAACAAAAAAAAAACCACCACAAAAAACCAAACCAAACAAAAAAACAAAAAAACCCCAACACCTCAAATTCAGTGACATTTTTTACTTAACTCTGTTCTTTCTCTTGGTAGTCCCTGATGGGGGCCATCACTGTTGGGATAGCTCTGTTCTTAGCCTGCTGGGATTTATCTTGAGCTAGCGAAGTTTAGTCTCTCATTTTATTTACTTTTACTTTTTTACTCATGTTTATTTACTTTTAACATGGCTCTAAAGAGTCCCAGCAGCTGACCAGAGCCTTCTGCCAGTAAACTGTGTTGTGACAGGACCTTTTCTTTGTGATGCTTCAGCTGCCTCTCTCTTTCCGGGTGCTAGAATATTTAACATCTGATTTGCAAGCACCAAGTAATACAAAGTAATTTAAAAACTAAGAAGGGTATTGATGGCTGTTGGGGAGTATCATAGGAAAAGGAAATTTTTGCCAGCTTATATTTTGTCTCTTATGGGAACAAAGCTCACCTAGGTACAGGGTCTGCAGCTACAGCAGTAGCCCATTTAAAGAAAGATGCAGGTTTTACATCTTTGAATGCTTCTCAATGATTTTTGCTTTTGACAGCATAAAAGTTTGTCAGTCTCCTTTTCTTCAGTGCTAAAATTCTTGGCATTAGGGATTTTGCCTTCTGATGTATCTTAAGAAAATCTTTGAAGTAAGGTACATTAGCATATGAACTCTGGGATGGTTTGATTGCACTTGGGTCAGAATGGTAAATGTTTGTTCAGGTGTCTTGTCTTAGGAAGTGAGTGTTTTCTGCCTTGTCACAATATATTACCTATTGTGCCATATTTTTGTTAAAACACTTGTCATATTTTTCAAACCTTGGCTTATTATTTTTAATTTCTCTTGCCCCAGAACAGAACGTTCTTTTGGCTTTAAGTCAGAATGAAAGTGTTCCCCCTGTACATCTGAATGCTTTCCTCCCTGGGGGGACTCCTCTCTGACAGGCAGAGAAAATGGAAATGGATCAGTCATCTGTCACTTAATCATGTTAAATATGCTGTGAACTTCATCTCTTACTGATTCTGATGAAATGTCTACTCCACTTGCATGAAAAACATCCACGTGTGGTTGCTGGTATATAGCAAGTCATGGTTTTGTGAGTATGCACTCCAAGTATTGTGGATTTACTGCGTGTTGATGAATTGTGCAGTTGCTCGACACATGCGGTAAATTTGAGATGTAGAAATTTTTTTGATTAATTGCATGTGCATAAGCCATCTGGGCAGTGACTGTGGATTAAGTAAGATGCAAGAGCTGTTCTTCAGAACAAATGGCCAAAAATGTATTTTCGGTTGTAAGGGGGGCAAAAAAAAAAAAAAAAAAAAAAAGTGTTTTGGAATTTAAACTAGCCAGAATGTGCCATAACTTCATTTTGTTTGTAAGCAGAACGAGTATGAACAAAATGTCTTAAAACTTTTAAAAGTGTATTTTCTTAGAGGTTTGACTACAGGCAGAAGATATTTCCTAAGTTTTGTATATATGGTTGTATAGAGGATTTATTTTTGGGTTTTAATGATATTAAACATCCTGGGAAAAAAATCAGTGTAAGAATAATACAAGATAGGAAAATCTGTAGGACATATGCACCTGTCATAAGGACTAACATTTGCTTTCCTGGTTCTGCTGCATTTAAGCCCTCATTTGCAATATTGCATTAGTGTAGGGGTTTAGAATGAATTATAAAAGGAGAGGATAACAGCTTGCTTTGGCTGTAAAGCTGCATTCTCATATTTTTGGCAGTAGGTAAAAAGGGCTGATTAGGATAATCTATTTCCTGTATGTTCAAATGTAAACCAGATATGCAGTCATGAAAAAGTAATTCACTTTTTTCCAAAGACCTTTCCCTCCCCCCCCCCCCCCCAGTGAAATGGTATTTTGAGTCAAAAACTGGGCAATGTGCTAGTCCGTCATCAAGAAAAGGTGATTGTATTAATTCTTTCCTTCCTTACTTCCTTCATCTGTGGATTCTGATTGTTTCTGGCTTTAAGCAGATGGGATTCCCTAGTGACTACATTGGTGCTTTTAATCTTGCAAAGCAAGAGTGAATGTGCAATTACTGTATGTGAATAGCAAAAAATCTTCAAGCAGTTTTCCATGTTCTAGGTTTCATTTCTTTTTTTTTTTCCAGACATTATGATCTGTACCAGTGAGTGGTCTGTATTCTGTTAATGCTTGCACTTTTCTTTGTGATCGTTCCTATGGAAATTTATATTATCATTCAAATTTAGGTATAAGAGACAAAAATTTTTCAGGTCTGGTGTGTAAGAACTTTCTGGTGGTGGTGTTCTCTTGGCCTGCCTAAGCCTTTTGCTTTTTTTTTTCCTCAGGCTAGCTTAAGTGGTGTTTGCTCTGAGTACTTCAGGGAAGCTGTGAAGAATTTAGGTGTACCTATCAGGCTATATTCTGTGTGGCAGTCAGTTACAGTCAGTAAGTTACATGCTGCTGCTTATGTTGTGCCTGTTCCCTCAGCCCAAATCATACTTTTTTTTTGGAAGAACATGGACACGGTACTTGACCAAAAGCACACACAAAGTTTGGGTTTAGTTGCAATGGGTAGCATGAACAGACACTGAAAATATTTGCCAATATCCTCCTTATTTACACATCCCCTTACTTAAGGCCTTTCTTGTTTGGTTTTTTTTTTGTTTGTTTGTTTGTTTGTTTTTTGTTTGGTTTTTTGTGGTGATTTGTGGGTTTTTTTGCAGCTTCAGGATTACCTGGTGAACTTCTCTGCCATTTCTGATCCCCTGTGTAAGAAGCCTTTTGTGATGCCCAGGCACTCACCCCTGGTGTACAGCCAATTGCTCCTATGCACAGTGCTTTGCCTGCATCCCCAGTAAACAAAATTCTGCCTGTTTGTAGCTGTCTATCCTACACTTGCAAAGGTCTTTTTGAGCTCTAGGCAGTTTAGCTGAAACAAAGCCCTCGAGATAGTACAGATGTTTAGCAAGTTGATGTCTTGCATGTATGACTGTGCCAGAAGGCAGAAGAGCTCACACCCAGCTCCAAGCAGCAATGCCCCATGGAGGGGGCAGAGACACATCCTCCAGCAACATACACAAAAAACCTGAGGCTGGAGAGCCAGAGAGTAGAAGAGAAACATGTTTCTCTGTAGAAACAGGCTTCTGGACTCAGTGTGCCTTATTCTGCCAGCTTAGGTCTTCTGCCAGCCTAGGTCATAGCTTTCCACTATGTACCCTCTTGCAGGTCCTCTTTGCTGTGCTGTGCATCCTTCCATGCTGATCATCACTGAGTAACTGTGGGACCCAGACACCCACGTCCTCTGGTACGAGAATATTACTGCTTACATGAGATGTCCCAGCACCCTGTCGAGCTGAGACCTAAAACTATCCAAAGTGAGGGAATCCTCCACTTCCCCTGGGACACCATTCAAATGTCTGTCCTCATACTGAAACATTGTCCTCTTATGTTGAATCAGAATCTCAACAGGAGTAACTCATGCCCATTGTCATAGAATCATAGAATCTGTTGGGTTGGAAGGGACCTCAGAGATCATCAAGTCCAACCCTTGATCCACTACCGCTGCGGTTCCCAGCCCATGGCACTGAGTGCCACATCCAGTCTCTTTTTAAATATCTCCAGGGACGGAGAATCCACCACTTCCCTGGGCAGCCCATTCCAATGCCTGATCACCCTCTCCGTAAAGAAATTCTTTCTAATATCCAACCTAAACCTCCCCTGGCACAACTTGAGACCATGCCCTCTTGTCTTGCTGATAGTTGCCTGGGAAAAGAGCCCAACCCCCCCCTGGCTCCAGCCTCCTTTCAGGGAGTTGTAGAGAGCGATGAGGTCTCCCCTGAGCCTCCTCTTCTCCAGGCTGAACACCCCCAGCTCCCTCAGCCTCTCCTCACAGGACTTGTGCTGGATCCCTTCCCCAGCCTGGTTGCCCTCCTTTGGACCTGCTCCAGGACCTCAATCTCCTTCCTGAACTGAGGGGCCCAGAACTGGACACAGGACTCGAGCTGTGGCCTCACCAGGGCTGAGTACAGGGGCAGAATCCCTTCCCTGGACCTGCTGGCCACGCTGTTCCTGATCCAGGCCAGGATGCCATTGGCCTTCTTGGCCACCTGGGCACACTGCTGGCTCCTGTTCAGCTTCCTGTCAATCCAGACTCCCAGGTCCCTCTCTGCCTGGCTGCTCTCAGCCACTCTGTGCCCAGCCTGGAGCTCCCCATGGGGTTGTTGTGGCCAAAGTGCAGGACCCAGCACTTGGCCGTGTTGAACCTCATCCCATTGGAATCAGCCCAACTCTCCAGTCTGTCCAGGTCCCTCTGCAGAGCCCTCCTGCCTTCCAGCTGATCCACACTCCACCCCAGCTTAGTGTCATCTGCAAATTCGCTGATGATGGACTCAACCCCCTCATCTAAATCATCAATGAAGATATTAAACAGTACTGGGACCAACACTGATCCCTGAGGGACACCACTAGTCACGGCCGCCATTTGCATGCAGCCCCGTTCAGCACCACTCTCTGGGCCCGGCCCTCCAGCCAGTTCCTAACCCAGCACAGAGTGCTCCTGTCCCAGCTGTGGGCTGACAGCTTTTTCAGGAGAATGCTGTGGGAGACGGTGTCAAAGGCTTTGCTGAAGTCCAGGCAGACCACATCCACAGCCTTCCCCTCATCCACCAGGCGGGTCACCCGATCATAAAAGGAGATCAGGTTGGTCAGACAGGACCTGCCCTTCCTGAACCCGTGCTGGCTGGGTCTGATCCCTTGTCCATCCTGTAGGTGCTGTGTGATTGCCCCCAGGATGATCTGCTCCATGACCCTGCCAGGCACTGAGGTCAGGCTGACGGGCCTGTAGTTTCCCGAGTCCTCCTTCCCGCCCTTTTTGTGGATTGGTGTGACATTCGCTAACTTCCAATCATCTGGGATGCCCCCAATCATCTGGGATTGTCCCTTGTCTGGGTGACTGCTTGTAAATACTGTGGAGTGTAAAATGTGAGCATCTTATTGCATACTAATTTTAAAAGTGATGAAAGGATGTACCAGAAGGTCATGAATCAGGCACTTAAAGCACAGCACAGTTTGGTTTTTTATCAGTGATAGGAACTGAATTATTATGTATTTTTGTTCCGCAGTGTAAATTTTAAAATATGTGGGGAAGAAAGCTAAATGCTACATAATTACACAACATTTTTCCCTCAGTGAATGCAAAATTAAAAATCAGCTGCTTAGTAAACAGCATTTAAAGATTAGAGCACCAAGGATACAAACAGTAGGTAAACTTTTAACATAACAACAGCATAATCTGACACTTTTTAAAGGAAGAAAAAAACACTGTAAAAATCACATCCAGGTAAGAAATGAGAGAAACTTCCTAATTCAGGAACTTGGTGCTCTGTTCGTTAGGTGTGAAGGTGAAAAACCTCATGGAAACCAGACTGGTAGAGTATGAACGACTCTAGATTTAACGAGGCTTTGTCACTGAAGAAACTTTGGGAATAGGTAGTATAGTTTTGAAAAGACATTGCCAAGGAGTATTTCCAGTGTAATTAAGGAAGAAAGAAGAGAGTGTGTTCAGTTGTTTCATGTTCCCCATCTGCTGGTGTTATGTTTCTACTTGATAAGAATTTTCCACTTCACGTTACTGCAGTTGACTCTTGGAGAGAGAAAACTAGAGAAAATAAGAGATGGCTCTGGATGGGGAAAGGGTTAACTTAAGGATAGGGCCACTTCAATGTTGGAAAATCCAGGCAGGATTCAGTGGTTTGATTTGAACCCAGTACCATGTTTTGAATAGCTTGCCTTTATAGACCAGTTGATAATGGTCTTTGCTTTTGATTAGTGCTTGTCCTCTAGATTGGAATACCATGTTTTAGAGCACTGCCAGATGTGATTTCTTGAAGGCTCGAAACACTTCAGTGAGTCACAAAGCAGGGTGTCAGTAGCCATGTTTTCCAAGGTCATTCTGTTCAGCTGAGAGCCTGAAGAGGAGCATGTAAAAGGCAGCCCTGTAGTTTGATTGTAAAACTGTTGGTTCCATGTTCTCATGAACCATGTGCATTAATATGGCTGGAGACTAGCATCTTACACATTTTCCAACATTTTTTTTTACACAAAGACTACGAACATATGTCTTGTCTTACTGTTGCATTACTATTGTTAGGATTTTCTGAACTAATCTGTTATTGCTGAGGTGTATCACTGAAGCAAAATGTGGCCTTATTTTTGACAGGCCAGTTACACAAATTGCTTTGTGATATATTGTACTGCCTTGTTAGTTTGATATTTTCTAGTAAAATGAAGGGAAAAAGGGGAGTGGAGAGGAAGAATGAGAGATGTTCGTCTGGTGATGATTTTTCCCTCTCCTCAAAAGGCTCTCAAATCCTTTATCACTTAGTTTCCTTCTCTGTACTGCGTGATGTGCTTGCCCACTCAGAGTTTAGCTGGAAGTTCAGATTCGGTTTTTCCCTAGTGAAAAACCACAGCAAGGAAAGCAGCTACACCAGACTTCCCATGGGTTGCTTGGCTGCCAGACTTGGGAAGCAGGAGTGTGTTCTTCTGGAGTGTGTTCAGAATATAAAAGTACAGGCATTTTGTAGTAGCTGTGATCCCGCTTATTGTCAAGTGACCAGGTTTATTTGAAGCAGTTTACATAAGTTGATTTGGATGGCTTTGGTTCTTTTGTGATGACCTTTGATGTGAAAGAAATAAAATTTAATGTTCACTGCCAGTTCTGCTGAGGTTTCACAATGCATGTAATTTATGGACTTTATTGGAGAAGGATATCTATGGAAGCAAAAATTTATGCACTTAGATACTTCAGTGTATTGCTCTTTAACTTGTAGAGAGAAAAAAATCACAGTAGTTATTTGAGAAGTTGGTAGAAGTTTTACGATAATATGATTGAATTATGACTTTCCAGTCATTAGTTTCATTTTAGTTTTATTTGCTTGGCTGTTCATTTATTGATCTGATTTTATCCAGTAGTATCAGCAATGGTTGCAGAAATTCATTGCCAATAAACACCTTACATTATTCTGTTAAAAAAACCCCAACAACCTTATCCCCACAAAAAAAAAACCCAACAAAAAAACTTTTCTAAAAATTCCTATCTGAAAAGGAAGTTTGAACATGTGAGAAAAATCAGAGCACTATGTGTATACATACAGTGTGTTTTTCCAGGGGGACAGAGGTGTTGATAGGGGCCTTGATATCTTTAGAGGAATCCTAAAACAGTTGTGTGTTTAAGCAGTCTGACTTTCTTTGAAATTAATCCTTTTCTCTTAATTTAAAAGAAAACTGCATAATACTTAGGGCCTTAGCCAGTGTGCTTACTGTTCTGTATCTGTCTTTATGGAGCAGGGAGAAAAGTTTTTACTTAGGAGTAGAAGTTTTGCATCCTGTCCCCTATGTCAGAGCAGCATCTCATGCAAAATAGTCAAGATGTGATCAAGAGGGCTCATGTCATCGCATCAAACCAACAGCACACTCTATTACCACCTGGGGTACGAGGTTTTAGCTGGTATTTGGAGTTGTGTTTCAGTGGACAGATGGAAGTAATGATGCCAATAAGAATGTCTTTGATGCCATAGTTAGCAAGAGATCTTTTCTTAAAGTGGGAAGATCAAACAACAGGAAGCAGTTTCCTAGCTTGTAATAGGACTCTTGGCTTTGCAGCTGGCACACTCACCAAAAACCAGCCCCTCTTTTGCAGGGAGGAATAAGCTGTTGTTTTCCCTGCTGCCCATGATTTCTCTGCTGGTTTTGTTCCCCCAAAAATATGAACGCTGAAAATACACCTGGAAGAAAGTCAGGTCTTTGTCCCTTTAGCCTGAAAGCCTCCTGCCTCTCTTCGGTAGCTTATGCCTTTATTGTCCTTGGGGCAAGAAAAATGAGTGCCTGAGTAAGGGAAGTCTGGCTGTGGACTGGAGGTTGTTTCATGTTTGTCTCCATGAGTGGTTTGCTCCCAAAATCCTGATGGTTCCCATTGTGAGTATAAACCAGATCACACCAGGTGGTTCAACTGAAGAATTTTGTTGAGCACATCTATCAGAAACAGCAGATGTATAACTTATTGTTGATGCAGGTCTTTGAGCAGTGGCTTTCATTGGCTCAGCTGACATTTAACAAAGACCATTTTAATCCTTCAGTTAGTTTGGTGGATAATAAACATGCTGAGTTTGGAAGGGATGATATTTGCTCCTAGTCAAACCTTCTCTAAGACATTGAGAAGATACCCATTGAAAAGTAAGGGCATCCTACTTGTCCAACTGGATGACTGCTGCCTACTTCAGAACAACTCACTTGTTGGGAGTAAAATAATTAAATCTATCCTGTTGATCTGAGCCTCACAGTTATATGAATCTTTTGCTTTAGCTGACTTCTCATCTGTTGTCTTTTGACACACACTTTCTAGGCTGTAAATCCAAAATATAAATGAGTTACGAAAAGAGGTGAGAGAAAATACTGCTTCTATGAACTGAATGGAAAATTTTGGTTCCACATGTAATATTTTATTTCTTTGTGTTTCTTATGACTAAGAAAACAATGGTAGGGGACACAGAAAATGTACCTGAGATAATGTTTGCAGTGACCTGAAGCTGTGGACATAGGCTGATATGGGCTGATCATACTTGAGCCTAGCAGTGCTGTCTTTTTTGATGCTTTTTGTACTAGAACGGGTGGCGTATCACATTTTGGCTGAGATGCCAGTTTGGAGTTCAGTAATGTGGTTTGTATTTATTCAGGACAGCAAGGGTCAGATTTTGCATGCTCAGTTCTTTTCTGATGTTGAAAGGCATCTGCCCAATTAGTCTGAAACCTTCAGGGATCCCTGCTGCTATTTTTCAGCCATGAACATCTTGCTAAAGTGTATTCAAAGCTGGGACTGTGTTTTGACTTTCTGGTGTTATTGGACTGTTTTTCTTTTTAGGGACTGAAATGAACAGAGCACAGCCACCTCTCAGGGACACCCAATCTAGCAGTGACTTGTGGTTATAAGCATCAGGGAACAGTGCAGTGGCTACCAGCAAACAGTTGGTTTTTCCAGTGGCTGGATTTTGAAATCCTTTAGTTAATCTAGGAGCTCATACACAGACCTCTTATGAATAGTGAAATATATAAGCCCACCAAAGCAATTTTTAGTCAGGGCTTATTTATGTGACAATTGTGATGTTTGCAGTTATGCTGAGTGTAGTATAAGGTACGTATATTTGTCATATTTGAATATATGCCTTGTTTTATATAACTTACTAGCTATTAAAATTATCTAGTGAGTAAAGATGGGCATTCCTCTGTTTCATAAAGGAAAGAACGAGTATAGAGAAATTCCTCTTTCATTTATGTAGCTAAGTTTTACGTCAGCATGTGGAAGGGAAAAGACCAAAAATGGTTTTCTAAATTAGATTTCAGGTAGCACGAACATTATTGTGTGTGTTCTCTTAATTTATGTGTGTGGCAAATGTAAAGGTGAGATGACCCAGATCTGATTGCAGTCTTGTATCAGTGTAAAGCAGATGGACAGCGGCATCTCCCTGTGCTGCCACCGTGCTCATGTTGTCATGTTGGTGGAAGTCAGCCTGAGATCAGGATCTGAAAAATTTGCATATTCTAGATAAGAAAGTGAAACTTTATATATTGCTGGGCTGGTTGTGAAGGAACTGTAGAGGAAGCAACATCTTAGCCTGGGGCTCTGTGAGAAATGTATCACAGAGTGCCTCAGGTCTACTCTGAGTGGGGAAAGAGGAATTTCTGAACTGAGCATGGTCATTGTCACTGGACACATCGTTTGGGCTATGGAGAGTTCTCCTCTGTGTTCAGGATAGTCAGTAAGTATACTAAGGTGATGAATTTTTGGCCCTTTTGACTTTTCCATCATACTGGTTTATTGTAATAGAGCACTGACATAAACTTTGCTACATTTGCTTTTTCAGATGTATCTGGGTAACTGTGAATTTTTCCAAGTCCATTTAAGGTTAAATTAAAGCAAAACCAAGGAAAGTACTCCAAGGTCTTTTTTTTAAAGTGCATTATTAATGTTTTTAATGCTTTTGTGAAAATCTTAGTACAAGAGATAACACCATAACAGAAACAAGGGTCTTAGCCTTTGCTCAGATGTGATGGGTGTTCTCATCCTGAAGTCCAGAAGTGCGAGATTTATTTTTTTTTTTTCAAACAGGAGGTGCCTTCTGAATGTGAATACTGAGGAATCAGACAAAGCAGCTAGCCAGAATAAATTAAATGTTGCTTGGAGGCATAAGGCAAAGTTGCAATCTACCAAGACTTTAAAATTAATGCAAGCCTTAAAAGAAAGATACTAAAAAGTAGTGCAGCTGATTTTAGAATTGAATTAGACACTGGATTATACTTCTAATGTGATCTCAAGCAACTAACTGAAACTAGGCTTCTATTTCCCATGCAAAAATACAATGAGATAATGCTTCTTAATTTCATTAGAGAAGTGAACATTGTTTTTCAAAAGCTTTTCTGTGATTTATTAATATTGTATGGGTTTTTTGGGCAGAGATAAGGGGGGTTAAGTTATGTCTTCTTATGAGCATCTTTGTGGAAACATTTTCATTGTGCTGTGGAAATGAAGATTTTGAGTCCCAAGCAGAAATTTTAACATAGCAAGTTTGAGCAACTTCAGTCTGTAACATAGTTTAATGAAAAGTTGTCACGGAATATTTTATGTTTTATAGCGAATACTGAAGCAGCTATTTATTTTTTTGTTTTCCTTGAGCAGGTTATTTCTACCTTTAGACCGTGGTATTCCATTACTGTGGATCTTACTAATTTTGTCTCACATGATATTTTGAAACTTCCAGATAAACTATGTGGTTTTATTGCAAATATTGGGTTTTGGTTTTTAATTGACTGACTGTATCAAATCTTTCAAATGTTTGAATGTATGTTTTTAAAACATTACTGAACAAAATGTTTTTGCTCCCACATACATACTCTGCTTTTACTAGAGGTAACAAAAAGTTATGCTAAAGGAATTTGAATTGGTTGAGATCACCTCCCATTTCTAGGTTTACATTTGATTTTGGTTGTGTTGAATTTGGGGCAAAAATTAACTCAGTGAAGGGATTTAATGCAAGAGCCCAATTCTGAATAATTTGCTTTCTTCCCAGTTTGCCTATGTGAAACTTCGACCTCCAAGACAGAGATCTCCCTTTCCAACCCCAAAACTTGATCAAAGTGCAAATTCTTCATTTCCTGAAATCTCATTGTTTAGGTCAACAAACATGCAGGTCATCTTGCAGGTTGCAGAACACCAGCTCAGTTTCTCTGGATCAATGAAACGTAATTTGATGCTTGTGGTTGCTTATCCAGCTTGGAGAGCAGGCACTGAGAACAAAAGCTCACCACCAGTTTCTTGAGATATTTGAGCAGCAAAATACTGCTAATGCTGCTCTCTTCTGCTGGCATTTGGCTTTGTGCTGTCTTTTTTAGGCCAGGCATAAATTTGTCACGATGGTTATGGTAGAAAATTCTAGAACTGAAGCCACTTGTGCTGTCCATATGTAGATGAAATGGAGGGGGTAGGGGATGAGGGAAGGAAAGAAAAAAAAATTGTGATTTGCAGATGTTGACATAGTCTGTCTTCTACAATAAAGCTGCTTGGTCTGACTACAAGTAAGGCTTTCTCTATAAAATCATGTCAGCAAAGAGTCCTCAGTGAACAATAAATGAAAAATTTTACACAAGTCTGGCCCCAGATGCAGATAAAAGATGTAACTGGCTGTGATACCCAATGGTGTTTTCAGCAAGATGTATGAAAGGTTAAACACATAGCTTCTGACCACAGTGGGAGATGATGCATACAAATGTGGGCTGTCTTGGCTTTCATGTCTTTGCAGTGTGACTTCTGCTTTTTGCATGGGGAGCCCTTTTGGTCAGTAGAAATTTACACTCATAGTGTTTGGTTTAGCTGCATTACAAGAGGCTAATTAATAGTTTGGCTTCACTGAGTGTTGAGCAGGACATAATCAGACCTTTATTTTAAGCAGCTGTGGTTTTTTTGTTTGTTTTTACTGATGAGCTCATTAGAAGTTGATGGGAGTTGAGTGCATCTGGGCCCAATCATGCACCTCTTCCTCAAGTGCCTCATTCAGTTGGTTGGTTGGTTAGTAACAAAAAATAATACTGCAGGACCTTAATTTTTTAATCTATATAAGCACAAATGAGAATTATGAGTAATATGTGGAGGTAGATCAAAACTCTGATATCTTCATGTCTGAGCAGAGAAACACTGGAAAAGAAAAAAGGTGCCTCTTATTATTGTGTATATGTGATGGTGTACACCATCTCATACAGATTTATACCTCTCAAAGAGTTACTGCTTGACGTGTCTCCCTAAAAGATGTGCCACACCATGTTAATAGCTGAAGTTTTACCTGTCTGTTCAGTCAAGTGTGATTAAATGCTCATGTTAATTATACACTATACAATGTAATTGATACATCTTTCTCTTCTGTTGCAGATTACACCAGTTTACTTCAACTGTGAGACAGGAATATTTCTTGAATATTAAGAGCTCCTCAGGTAAGGACTGAATTAAGTAATTTATTTTTTTTTCTGTGAAGACTACTGCTGTTAATGAGGGACAACATGAATTAAACGCAGAGGACAGTTAATTGGTTTTAACTAAGCTTTGAAAAGCAGAATTTGAAGCAGAATTACTTGAGATGTTCACAGTGGTACAGGCTGCTTGAGAAAGACACAGATATGTACTTTTGATCTTACTGTTTTGAGTGCTTGGTATCTAGGATGTCTTCCAAGAAGGAATTGGTAAAAAATTGGCTTCTGATGGAAAAATGGGAGCCAGCTGAGAAAGTGGCTGGAGGTAATGGACAGCACTTTTAATGGCAGTTAGCATCATGACTGGGGGAGGTTGCTTGTCATTATCAATCATGTATTTTCAGAGGAGCATTGGTAGATCAAAACTTCATGTTCAGGAAATGTGCCCAGTCCTATTGGGTTTATTGCTATAATAGTAGTGTGCTCAGCAAGTTAAGGTGACATTCTTTGAGTGATGTCTCCCCTGGGATAAGCAAGAAGTGTTCTTCAGCACAATAAATAACCTGCTTTTTGTTTAAACACTCTCATAATACTCCTGCCTTGTGCCTAAAAAAAAATCTTGCGAGCTTTTCAGGAGGGCTGTTGAAGGACTACATATTACTCTGTTCATTATGAGAAAGCATCAATTTGCTGGGGATGGTGCTGTAAAGTCATATAGTCACAGATGACATAAAATATGATAAGTTTTACTTCATCACATAAGGGGGTGGAGGTTGTGCTTGTTTTACTGTTCATGCAGACTGGTTCAGTGCAGGTGAGCAGTTCACGTGATTGCAAGAAAAAGAGAAATGCATTAATTTGATGTTTTGTAAACATGATACACTATAAGTTCTGAACTGCAAATCTACTTCTCCAAGGTAATTAAAATTTAGAGTTGTTTAAGCTACAGAGCCTTTGCCATCCTTTCAGTTTTTTCCTTTTATATATATCCATTTTGTCTTAGTGCTTATAACCAAAACACAGGAAGTTGTTGAAATTGGATAATTAACCATTTTCCATACACAAAGGTTTTTTTGACCATACCATACTCTGTTACTTTGCCCGAATATCACAAAGAGCCTGAAATTGAGAAATTGTGTTGAAATTCCTTTGGGTTTGCATTTTTGGAACTTTTCCTATAGCAATTTCACAACTTAATTTCCATTTGGTGTTAGAAAATTTATAAGACTCTGGTGCTTTGTTACTTATGCCTAGGTTTTGAAAGGAAAAAGAATGAAGGTCTGTTAAATTTAAAATAAAATTGTAGCCTTTTCTTATAAAAAGGTATATGTTATCATAAAGTACCAGTAAATTGCATGGAGGTATTAGGAAAATAAAAAGCTATCTGTTATAAAGCTTGTGAGCTTTATTCATTAAACAGATGAATAAAGCATAATGTTTTCTATATTAATCTTTATTTATATGGGAACATAGCAACAGTACCCAAAACCTATTTTTTTGCTTAAGGGGGAGCAGAGAGGAAGAAAAGGAGTAGCTTTCATGTGGGTTAGCTTTTTAAGCTGGTGTCACAGCTAGGGTCACAAGAAAAGTAGCAGCAGTCCAAGGAAGGCAGAAGGAGGATGAGGGTGGTACTGGGAGAGGAGAGCAGCGTAGTCCCTTCAGTGGCAACCTACTCTCTCAGCTCAGCTGTCTCATAAAACTGGTTTTTTTTTTGCAAGTCATTGAGGAATCTTTGAGTCTGCTGAGCAGAATAAAGGGGCTAATGCCTTAACAGAGTCAGACCCTATGAAACATCTCCACACCACTGGCTCCTAAGATTAATACTCCCTAAGCCTCCAGATCAGAGCTCATTTAAGACTCCTGTTCTTCCTCCTCCTCTGTCCTTTTGACAGATTCAATTTATGTTACTCTCTGGAGAGCTGATGTATTTCCTATTATTGGTCCAGTTGTGCAAACCCCTGCAGTCAAGGTTGGCAACTGTGCTGCTGCATCTTGGTATAGATGAGTTTTGCTCCTGCACATTCAACCTATGGCACATGTGCTCTGCTGAAAGATACACCAAGACTATGTCTGCTTGATGAATAGGGGGCTATAGAATGTGCAACCTACACTAGTAATAGAGTAAATTTACTCAGTATAGAACTTTTAAGCAGTTTTTACCATATGCCTTAGTACCATAATTTTAAATTAGATTTGCTTAAAATGAAAATCCAGATTTAAGCTGACATCATAACGTATGACCTCCAGTAGCAAAGGAAATTGAAAACATGAGACAAGGGCATTAATCACTGAATAGTGTGTAAGCTTGCCCTGATTGTTCGTCCAAAATATTAGCTCTACTTCATACCCAATAACAGCTTAAAGTTAGAATTTATGAATACTATGGGATGCGTAAGATAAGGGATTCAGACTCGTATTCTGGCTGCAATTCTTTGAGTCTTTAGCTAAGCACACAGAACTACTTGCATGCCTAATCTATTGCTTTTTGTGCATGCATAACCTATTGCTTTTACTTGGGAATGTGAGCAAGATAATAGGGAGCTGATTTTACAGCTGTAGTGGTGTGCACTCAGAAATTTGTATGTATCCAGTTGCTGGAGGAAGCATTAAATGGCCCCAGTGTGGATGTGTCTGAAGTTATGGTCATTGTTTTACAGGGTTTTTAGTTTGATTAGCAATTTGAATTTTCGTTTGGTGTTCTGCTGGTAATTCCTTTTGGTAAAGATAGTTGTTGTAGTAGTGCTGAATATATTTTATGTAGACTGTAAAGGAGAGGAATTTAATGTATGTATGTGTAACTGAGCAGGGCTGCAATCAAACAGATTTTTTTTAGATGACCTGATGGAGTTATCACTTTAAACCAATTTATAGTTTCCTCAGTTTTATGAGTTTTAAGGTATTTTCATTAGATTTTGCTTGTTTATACCTGGTATTTCTTAATTAACAGGTACAAAAATTGATATTTTGAAAAGAAACAAATGTAAGAATATCAAATTGACTTTTATTTTGTATCAAATTTATGTTTCCTCCATAATATATTCCCTGTACATACAGCCTCATCAGTGTGTCCCAGAATATTCAACGTTCATATATAATTGAACTCAGTAGAGTTTAGATAAACACAGCAAAACCTGGGATCATTGCACTCCTAAATACAGCTGTTACTGAGTCAAGCATCTCTCTTGTCCTGAAGAATATAGCTCTTGCTCCTTCTGTCCTCCTTAATACAAGTCAAAACTTTGGCTGTGGTGGTTGTTTTTTTGGTCTTTTTATTGTGACATAAGAGTATCAAACATGGTGAGTCTTGCTTTACGTTTCCAGCTCCCTGAATGTGCAAAAGGTCAGCTTGAACATTTAAAGAATGTGGGGTGAAAATATGAACCTAGCCTAGAAGTAGATAGATGTTTTGCTCAGTACTTTTACATGTTAGGTGCATTTAGATCACCATCAGAAGAACTTTTCAAATGAAAGCTTTAGGAAGGAAGGCACAGCTTATCAGAAAAGGAAAAATGTCAAGTTTTGAGACAACCAGTTCCAGACAACCCCAAAACTTCGCCTGTTTCTACCACAAACCCTTCTCTTTTCAATGTACCCCAGGGAGGAGAAGCGTAATGTTTGAGCAAGCCTTGGGCTATGCAGTTAGGAATGATAATGCAAGGAAGCTTCAGCAAGAGGTGCTAACTTGTTAGGGCCCAGGAGCAGCATTGTATAAATGAAGAATGCCTGATGGTTTATTATAGCTCAAACACAGTGCCTGGATGGGACTCCCCTTAGCTGCATGCTTTCATTCCCAAGCTGGAGGTAGGGAGGAAACCCCAAGAAAAGCAGCCTTCCTAATAAGCTGAATTTTATAACTTAGTGCTCAAATGTCTTGCTTGTCAGTGGAGAATCTTTTGCTGGGAGAGCTTCTTTGTTCCCAAGTATCTTGAACCAATGGTTTCAAAATAGATTTAAATGCTTTTATAGGTGAAAATGAGCTTAACTGACACTGAGCTGGTTGTGGCTTTTGTATTTTGCTTTACTGGGTAGTTCCAGTAGTAAACTGAATTTATTGAAGTAAGTGTACTGAATTGCCATAATCGCCTGTACTCAATAATATTTTTAAAGAACTCCACTCTGCCTGTTTTTATTTTAATATTAGGTACATGGTGCAGCTTGTATACAGATATTGTTTGAAGGCTTTGAATGGCTTGCCTGTCTGATCCCTTTTAATAGATTCCAGCCTTCTTCCATGACATCATTATTATAACAGACTTCCTAGAAAATATGAACAGCTGCTCTTTTTTTTTTTTTTTTCCTGTGTTTTATATTAAAACTGTAGCAGATTTTCCGTTCTCTACAAGTGACAGCAAAAGTATTGTCTGATGTAAAACAAAATGAAAAAAGTCAAAGTAAGAGCTGTGATACTGTTAACAGGCCAGTAATGTAACAGGTCCCCATGTATGAATCATTTCATAATGCAATAAAGGATTACTTATGCTGCTGTCATAATGGTCAAGAGTTGGTCCCATTTCCTTCCCCCCATCCTCCTGAACTAAACTGTGCATTATTAAAGATGATGAAAACACTGTTGTACACAGCTTCCTGGCCCAGATGGCAATTTGCATGAAGAATTTTATTGTGGTGGTGAGTTTTTTTTTTTTTTTCTTTCTTTCTAATACCATTATTATATGGACTGCACATAGAGGCTTTAAAATTCTTTTCAGTTCTTGTAATTCAGGTCAAGAAGACTTGCTTCTTTGTTTCTCTGAACATCTTGGAATTCAGTGGTAGTTTAGAGGCTTCTTTACGTGTAGTAGTAAATAAAAGTAGGAATTCATCAATCTTGTTGTTACACCTCATTTTTTATCTGGCCCTATCTGTAAAAAGCTGAAAGCTGTTAAAGAATGATGGAGGCCTCTAGATTGTTACGTTACATTTTGCCTGAAATATCTCAAGTTTTATCTTTAAGGTGACTCGAGCCTGGTATGTTTCATTCATCAATATCTACATTTGATTTAACAAAAATAGCAGGTATATGGTTCTAGATGGGTACCTCCAGCACTATGGAGAGTAATGGGGTACTTGAGGGTCACTCCTGTCATCCAGCAAGCCAGGAGTTAACAGCAAACTCACTTGGGTGCTCCAGCTGGAGTAAGGGGCCAACACTGATTGTTGGTGGCAAAACTGCTCCTTAAGACAAATCTGCAAAATCCACTGTGAAGCTGAGCTTTTTGGGAGCTGGAGTTTTGCTTAGTGGTCCTGCAGCCAGGGATCAACTTCAGCTTCTCTCTCTCTTTTCTGTGTCTCTTTACAATTCTTTTAAGATTTGGCACCTGTCTAGAGAATTGAAAAATCAGCCTGGGTTAATTGGGGAAATTCCTAACCCATGTATTTCTTTATATGGTTCCAGGAATCCTTGAACTGTGCTTCCCTAAGAGTTGTCTGATCCCATGATAGTGTCTGTGGTGCTCAGCTGTACCTGGGGATATGGGATCCAGAACTTTGCTGAGTATGGATCACCACAGGAAGCCAATCCCTGCTGCAGTATGAGAGCTCAGGTGCCTGTTTTTGGGGTATTTGGTGTCCACGAGGCTCCTGTGGACAGGAACTGTGGTCAGTCTGACTGGGGAAGGGTGTGCTGGAGCCTGGCTGATTCAGAGACCCTCTGAGCCTTAAGATGGCCATAACCTTATCAATTAATGCTGCTGTCTTAATCCTGTATCTTGTGGGGCTTTCTCTGTTCAGTTGAAAACAAGGTGCCTGCGTTTTATCTCCTGAGTGGGGAAAAAAAAAAAAAATCAGCAACTCAATACCTCTTCTTCGTGGGGCAGGGAGATGGTTTATGCAGCAGTAGGTGACTGTGAGCTTACTGAAAAATAGTAAAAGAAAATCAATACTAACCTTGCAATGAGAAGGCAGATAAAGATAGGGCTACAATGTCCCTGTCTGTGGTGTTCATCAAATGGTGCCTATTTTGTGGCTGCATATGGGGAAATAATTTTATGAAAGAAGTAACTAGTGCCTTCTGGGGATTATCAGTTACAAGCCTTTCTTCATTTAGCATGAACTTGACATAAAACTTCTTGATCTTTCATTTCATTTCCTAAAGCAGATCTGAAATCAAATAATCTATAAATAATATTAATGCAAATTATTATTAGCCCAGATGTGGCAAAACATACAAAAAAGTACAATCTGGTTTTATAACCACAGGAGCCCAAAAACAACAGCTGGGTATGTAATATGACTGATGGCTACAGAAAAAAGATAATGTTATTCCTTTGAACATTTGATGCATCGTGGTACCCAGCAACTAATGGCTGACAACCATAACTTCTGTGCTGTATACACTGGCTAGGAGGACACTTTCAAACCACACACCCATTTTTGAAAGTCAGCTCACACTGAACTGGCATGGTTAGCACAAATCCAGTTTCATTCCAGCATTAGACAATTTCTGAAAATCTGCTGTTCAGTGGAACTAAATCTGGGCATCATCCTCACTTCAATTTTTCCAGGTGATTAGAAAGCAAAATGAAACACAAAGTATTTTGAGACTGTAGTTGTTATCATATCTCTTATGCTTTAAGAAAAATCATCTTTCTCATTACTGTAAAATTCCCAAATATGGGGAAAGCTGTAGGGACTTACTTGCACTGATTTTAATTTACTGTTTGTCTTTTTTACAGCATTCAGAAATAAAGTTCTTCCTTCCCATTGCCTCAACCTCCACATAATTTTAGAAATTCTAGCTCTCTGGCATTGCATTTCTAGTCAGTCTGGCTTTTTTTCATGTGTGCTAACAGTCTGTGGATTGTTCTATTAGTTCTTTTCAGTAAATTAACTGATTTACAAAACAGTTTTTTCCATTCATCCCCTGCCAAAAGAAGGTATCAGATAGTAATAGATACTTACATGAGTATATAATAATAGGTTTTAAATAAATGTTGGAGATAAATATTAGCCAATTCAGCTTATAACAATGTTACCTACACAATAAATATTTTTGTAGCTATTATTTTTATTTAGTGTCAAGTATCCTGTAGAGATGAAACCCTTCCTGACGGAAAATAATTTTATAGTTATTGATATATATAATCTACAATACATACAATATCAAGTAATCTAATTATAATGACCACATCCATTCTGGTCTGTATGACAAAGCAAAACTATGCAGAAATTAAATTGAAATTAATGTAATAAATCTATAGTTGCAGTACTCAGACAAATAAAATATGGATCATGCATTTAATTGGAATACAAAGAGAGATGGAAAACAGAAGTTCTACAGTTCTTTACATATGGCATAAAAAATGTTTTACTTTTTGCTTCAAAGAACTCTGAAATAAAACTCAAAATATGATTTGGTGACTGAATATATATATAAAAAAAAGTAATTCACTGGAAAATTACTTAACAGTTGCTCTCCTATTGAGACTCTTCTTACTGTGATGAACCTGAAATGATATGATAATGAAAAGATGAACCTTTGAATGAGAGGAAAACTAAGAGTATTTAAATACTGTCTGTTTTATAAATTTTCCTTGTTTGCAGTACACATGTTTTTCAAGAGGATGTGTTCCAAAATTAATAGTAGACTATGGCAAGCAGAGTATATTTAAGTTAACCAAGCATGATTTTTGCAAGATTTGTTGTATCTCCTAGCATCAGTGCCTGAGCATGAGGTAGGTCAGTCAGCTACTTGTTCTGTTGCACCAGAGCTAGTTAGAGCATCAAAATACCTAAGATACAAAGGACCTTCCTGAGGCTCACAGTATTGGAAAACCTTTACTTATTTCTGTGTTGTTTTCTCTCTGCAATGTAAATGTGAATTTGTTCTCTCCTGGCATTTCCTAATATTATGGTACAATGTTATCCTTGGAAAGGGGTTCTCACGGTTGCTGTGAATGGTAATAAGAGTACTTGGGATTATTTTTGGGGTGTGTGATGGGGTTTAGGGTGTTTTTTTTGTTTTGCCTTCATTACCATCAGCTTCAGGTTGGCCTATATCAGCAGTGAGTATAATTTTTCCTATGCTATTGCCCTTAAAATCAGTAGCCTGTTCTCTGTGCAATGAGTTGGTACCTGTAAGACCAAATGCAGAAGTCTATGTTGCAAACTATTGCTGCAGCCCAAACTCAATGGGATGGCTCTTGTAGCTGCAAATTTCAAAGACTGTTAAGTGGGGCAGGGTTTGAAGGGAGAGGTAGTATCTTTTATTAGATGAATGTAGTTGGGAAAAACAGACACTGTCAGAAAAACAAGTCCTTCTTCAGGTCTGTGGAGGAAAAGATTTCTATGCCAAAGAGGCTGTCTGTTTTTTCCAGCTGTATCAGTTGTTCTAATAAAAGGCTTTAACTCTCCCTGCAAACTTTGCCCAACTGAACCATTAGCATTCCTGCTGGCAGCTTTGACAGAAAAGCCAGCAGCAGGATGGGCATGGTGTTTTTGCTGCATTTCATGTGCCATACCTCTACTCTTTCTTTACCTGTTCTGAAATTCTTCTCAAATGTAGCGTAGAAAGGGAGCATATATTTAATTACAAAAGATGTCTCCTTAAATACAAACAGGTAATGCTCATCCAAGAGTGTTCAGTGCTTTCCTTAGCCTATATTTTTACTTAAAAGGAAATTTTCCCTTCTATGGGGTTTGTTTATTCCTCTCCTCTCGAGAGATGTAGGTCCATCTCTTCTGTTAATGCCAACCTTCCATGCATGGAATCCCATGTACTGGAAATGGTTACAGAGGGGAAAATTGTTCCCTGACATGGCTCTGCTTTTCTGATGAGTCTCATTTGTGTGGTCTGGAGTGATGATACTTGTCTGATAGCTGCTCAAAAGTCTCTTGCCTAGGTTTAGAAAGGGCTTTCTTCACAGAAACTGGAGGACATAAATAATTGGGATTTTGATGGAAAGGGGGTCTAAAGGAGTCTGCTGTAATACAGAAACAAAAGGAGCAGTGTTTCCAGCTAGAGTGCCAAACAACTTGGAGTCAAATGTAGAAAATGTTTATAGTGTTGTATAGTTTTATTACTACAGACTGAAGGAAAAGAACTTATTAAATGATTTGGGGGGGGCTAGATTTTGTACCACTTGACTACCAAATAGTGGACAAAGAAGACCTCTCTCTACTAGGGGGTGGGAGCAGGGAATCTATACACAGTACTTAGCTTCCTTGTACAGTGTACAAGGACAACTGCTGTTTTCAGGCTCATTGAGGGGCCTAAATTTGCTGTGGGGAGTTGGGTTGCAATGCTGGGAGGGTTTGTGGATGCCCCTGGGCATGCAGATTACCAGGCTCGAGCTACTGCCAATTCCTCCCATGAGGACACTGAAAAAATCATTTCTGCAGCTGTTGCCTTGCTATCCTCCAAGCCCAAGACACTTCATAAACGACCTGTTTACTTCAGCTTGTTGTTTAGCTGATCTTCTCTTAATAGTATCTTGGTCCATATTTCCTCAGCGTGCTGGGCACTAACAGACAGAAAGCTGTCACTTCTCTCTGCACTGGCCAGGCCATGTGTACAACCATAGTTCTTGTACCCTTCTTAATGCTCTTCACAAGCAATAAATATTATTAAAGCAGCAAAGCTCAGGACCAAGCTCATCAGTGCTGTTTATTTGTCTTTGGTGTCTTTGCTGTTTTTATAGTGCTCTACCAATGCCAGCTGCTGCTGCTGACTGTAGCTGCAGGGGAAGCCTAAGGCTGTGGTTAAGTCCCAGGATGGTTTGGCTTTTTTGCTGCTGCAGCAAGAGAACAAATAGTTCTCTCTGTGCATTACAGAATGAGGTGTGAGTGAGCTGTCATGTTGTCTCAAGGAGCTGGACCAGAGAGCTAGACTGAAGCCAAGGCCTGAAAAATGTAGCCTGTGCCTAAGTGCCAGGGTGAAAAATAGTTGGGCTGCCATTCTCCCTGGTGTGTTCATAGGCAGTGATTGAGGAGGACTTGCATCTGAACATGCAAAAGAAAAAAAAAAAAAGTCTGTGGTAAACTAAGGTGTAGAATAAAAATGAGAGAGGAAAGAAAGATGCAAAGGAGAAAAATAGAGAAGTGTGCTTTGTCACTGCTTTCGTGCAGTCTGTTATGTCCCTTACACTTTTGCCTCAGGAAGATAAAATGTATTCCTTGTTTGATCTCAGCTGGTGTGAGCTGCTCTGTTGCTTCTTGTAGATCCTTGAGCATCTTTGAATCACTTAGCCTCATCATCTTTCAGCTCTGTACTTCAACAGACACCGATTTGCTGAGTCTTCAGTTTCTAAAATTACATATGCTGAAGTTCTCCCTTTCCCTTCCTTGGGATTGCTTTGGCTGAGTTGTCACTGGACTCCAGTGAGTTGTAGGGGCTGGGTCCTTGGTGCCAGCCTTTAGGTAGGAAGTAACAAATTGGCCTGAAAAGAGCTTGTACCCTAGTAATCTATAGCAAATGAGGTGGTAGACATCCTTTCCACTTAGAATTCTGCCTTGATTTTGCTGCTCAGCTGCTGTGTTGCAGGTCATCCTTGCAGGCAATGGTTTCTTCATCCTTTCACCACGTCCTGTGTGGCTTTTATGAGCAGCCATGATCTGCTGCAGCTTGGCATGCAGCTCTGCAGCTGAAGAGGTCCCCCAAAAATTGTTTACTCGCATGCAAACATGAGAAGTCGGCTGTGATGTTACTGCCCATTCACATTTGAAAGACGATTTTGCAGCCAAAGGAAAGCTTAAATCTGGAGTTGTTTTGGCATTTGTGTAGCTGAGTGGTTGGGCAGATTGTTTTCAAGCCTTGATTAAAGCACGTGTTGTGGCAAAAAGGGTTGAGAAGCAAAACAAATCTAGTGTGAAGTACTATCTAGGAACTGAAATACAGATATATATTATACAGTGACATGCCAAAATGCAAGGTCTGAGTCTGGTGTAACCAAACAAATGTCATGTAGGGCCAAAAAAGATCAGGGAGAGACAGAAAAATGTCTTGAATAGGCAGACCACAGATACTAGCAGTCTGTTACGTGTAAGGTCTGTGTATGTGGGACAAATCACTGTCATTCAAATCTCTTTAAAAACTAATGAGACACACAGCTACCACCATGAAAGCTTAATGTGTAAGGTCTGCTGTAAATTGTACTTCAGTATAATGTGTAAAAAGACTGAACACTAGAGCTGGTGCCTTCTTAAATATAATTTAAGGCACATGTGGTAGTAATTCAAGGTTACTCTGTTACCCTAATTTCTAATCTATGTATCTTGTAGCATAGTCATGTCTGTTGCCAAATGTAGGCTAATAATAATAAATAGTGTTTAATATTTTTGCTGAGGTAACAAACTTGGAAGCCATTCTGTTGAATATGAAGAGCTTTGTGGTGATAAAGTACCAGCATGAAAAATGAAGGAAGCAATGAGATTGATGGAGCATCATTGGTCTATATTTACTTCTTATTACACACCAGTTTGCTATCTCAATGCTTGAAGTAATTATATGAGGAAATAAAATTCACTGGGTTTGTTCTCTTTGATAAATGAAAGGTAAATATAGCTAATTATTTTAACTTTTCCAAGAGAGTCGTGTAACATGGACTACTTGTTCCTGTCCTTATCCGTAGTAACCATCCTCTTGACAAATATTTCTTAGTGGTAACAATTTCATTTCTCCACCTGACCAAAATTCCTTTGGTTTTATTTATCCACATAATTAAGCAGGTGGCTCTTAGTACTGGTTGCTGTAAAGCATGTGAATTCTAGAACATGTAGAACATGTACATTAGTTCTGTTTTTTAATACATGCACTTTGCAAACACATCACTAGATTATTTTATTTATTTTTTTTATTGTCTCAAAAAAACTTTTGGAATGGGTTCTCCTTTCCTTCTTAGAGTGTGTTTCATCATGCATCCTCACAGCAGCCTTGCTTTTCTCTCCACTTTTCTACAGCCCTACAGTGTTTTCTTCTGCTCTCACTTTGTGCTATGAAAGATGTAACCATACCTGGCACATGCTTTCCTCCTCTTGGTTGGGAATTAAATATTTTTAATTCTGTTTTCCCAAGTTACTGATGGCTGATTAGATTGTTCTTCTTTTCCTTAGCAGTAAATCTGTTCATTCCCAATTCTTCAGCTGCCTCTGAAGAACCTTCCAGCCTCTTCTTCTGAGCAGTTTGCTGCTTTTCCATCATGAGTGACTAATTCTTTCCTTTCTTTTTCTGGTGATAATCCAGGAGCTGCCTCCACTCTTTTCTTCTCCCATCTCTCTGTTTATTTTAGGGAAGATAGAAGTGCTTTTGTCTCATGTCAGCTCAGTTAGGCACATGTTATCTAATCAGTGACATATTCAGAACTGGTTTGCAACCTTCTGGCTCCTGGTGTGTTAAGTATGTGACGTTTTTCCATTAGGCTTCATATCTTTTCTTCATTGGAAGGGGACCTAATAACCCCAAACAGCTTTCTATCCCAAACTATTATGTCTGAAATGCTTTTTCCTCTGTCTATGCAGAAAAATTCAAATGTAGGCTAACACCCCACCCCACACACACACTATCTTGTTTTAAAAACTACTCATTTATGCCTTAGCAAATAAAAAAAATTAAAAAGCTTTTTCCAGGCAGTATAATTGAACCATGTATTTTTTCCAGGATGTTTTAATTCAGAATTTTGCCTATTTGTAGGCTATTCCTGAACTGCTTTATTTTTAGGCTAGTGAAGAAAAATAGTGTATGTTTGACAAGTAAACTTAACATGGGCATCCAGTAGCTAAAATATCAGGCAGATGCTGTGTTCTTCATTCTCTGTACTCATGTTTTACAGTAGGTAATACACCAGCTGAGTGTCATTGACTCATATTTGTCACTACTAAGTCTTTTTCTTCATTATTGGAACAAAGAGTACAAAGACAAAATATATAATGCACTTGGAAGATTTTAAGGCCACATTGGATGGGACTTTGAGCAACCTGATCGAGTGTGAGGTGTCCCTGCTTATGCAGGGAAATTGGAACTAAATGATCTTTAAGGTTCCTTCCAATCCAGACCATTCTATGATTTTTTTTTTTTATTCCTCTATTTCTTATCTGTGAGAAAATGCCACCTTTCTTCCTCCCAAGTGAATGCTTTTGTGCTGAGACCCTCTGGTCCACTTGAACTTAAGTTGCAAACTGCACCACTTGCTGAGCACCTGTGTTTGCTGTAGCTCTGATAAGACATCTAAGTTTTCATCAGAGATTTTTTTGAAGCTGGTCTATGGCACAACAAATGGTGAAATTAATTCTTGTATTAATTCTTTTTCTTACTGCTCTATTTCTTTTGATTCCTATAGCTTGAATGCTTCCTAAATGTTCCATGTGAAATATTAATGCAGAGTTCTCTTGAGACTGGTCTCCCACCAGGATTTTGTGACCACACTGTCCATCTCTAAGTCTGAATATTAATAATGTTCAACCTCCACTGACCATTTTCAGCCTAACTTCTTAGCAGGAAATGCAAAGACACAAATTTCTGCAAGCAAATTAGAAATTGCATGCAAAAGAGAGACAGTGAGTCAAAGCAATATCCACCCTGAGTTAGACATAAACTGTATTAAAACTTTGAATTCTCATTGCTTTTATTATTTTGGCTTTTTTGAGTTATAAGAAGGCCACAAAACTGTACTTTCCTAGGCTACCCCAGCTTCCTGGAGAGCTGAACAAAATTTGTTTGTGTTAACAAGCAAATACATAGAGTTAATCAGCTTTTAATCACCGATGTAGTTACAGGCAGGGATGGCTGACAGCTACATTTTGTAACCCCATGAGCCATAATTGACTTTCTAGCCACATGTTGTGCACCCTTGCTGTGTAGTCATGAAATCAGTTTGCAACTGCCTGGAACAAGGTGCAGAACAGCCTTTCCTCTTCTTTTTTTGTTTTCTTTTCAGCTAGTAGCCAGTGGATTAAATTTTTGGAAGTGATAGAACTTTAAAAAATTTTTAAGCCAGTGGTTTCTCAAGCTTTGAAGTGTCATTTTTAATAATTTAGCAGCTTCATACATGGGTTCATGTTCATTACAAATTAGCACTTTCTAAAAATATGTTGAGAAGAGTGAGGGGGATTAAATCCAAGACTGTGAATAATTGTGGAAACATCCATGCCTGACTTAATAACCCATGATCAATCTTGGGCTTATTTGTCTTAATTTCGTAAGATAGTCTTCTTTCTAACTTTTTCTCTAATCCACTGGCCAGATCAGTTGGTATAGACATCTTTAATGTCTTTATATAGTTTATTTTGGAAGATTCATTAGTTGTTGAATCCATTTATCCTTTTCTGTAACCTGTTTTTTTTTTTTTTTTCCAAATATTTTGCCAAGGAACTGGGAAAAAAAAAGTATTTAAGGCTGGTTTGGATTGCTAAATTAAACGATTGTGACTGTTTAACTAACAAGAGCCATAGGAAGAAGTTTTTTCCAGTTTGAACTTTGACACATGGTGCCCATAGAGGATATGAAGTCTGCATCCCTGGAGACATCCCTTGACAACCAGTCAAGGCCCTCAGAAGCCTTCTTCAGGTGATCCTGCTCTGAGCAAAGGGGTGCCTTAGACTCTCTCCAAGATGCCTCCCAACCTCAAACATTGTGTAATTATCTGAAATAATAAATTCAATTTGGAGTTGGGTATTTTATCTAAATGATAGCTACTATATACCTCCCCAGAAGTGACCAAACAATTTATTGGGCTAGTCTGAAGGTGTTATGTGTGATTATCCTTTCCCATAATAAGGAAATATGGGACCATTTTCAGACTTAAACCACAATGATGCAAAGCATGGATACTAGTTTAAAAAGTAAGAGTAGCATTTGATTAATTAGTGTGCTGTTTGTGCATTTCTAGTTCAAGATAATGAGATTACTTAAGACTAATTGAAGTAGCACTGAAATTATTTTTGTTGTTGCCAGTGCAGCATTTGGAATGCTTCATCAGTTACTTTCTCATGTTGTGTAACTTTTTGAATCATTTTGGATTCATATAAATGCTAGTAGTTTTTTGGGAAGAAGTCATTCTAATGGGTGGGAGAAGTCACTGGAGTCTGAGAATGCAAACCAAAGAGTAGTATTGTAACAAAAAAGCTGATTCAAAACTGGTGGTACTTCATCTCCAGATTTCATGTAATTTTTTTAAGTGGACCAATGGCTACTTGTAAAGTGGGCCAGGGAATCCCAGGTGGGACTTAATGTCTCAGATCTGTTCAAATTTCATCTCGGGGTTAGACCCAACATGCCTCATGTTCCTCCTCTGTTTGGTACCTTGGCTTTTCAGAGGGAGCTGGGCAGCATGGAAAGATCAAAACTTGCCATGAAGTTTTGGTGCTGTTGACATGATTTACCACAGGATAATAAAAATACTGTTAGCCTGGTGTAAAGTCTGTGCTGTGCTACATCTGTCATCAGTAGCAGAGTCAGGGTGGGATTTCTGCTGGTATAACCAAAGTTCACATCTCTGCCAGTAGCATTAAATCTTAAATCAGGAGGTTGTTACATCAGAGTATCTTGTGGGGATGTTTAGCTTATTGCATTCATCGTGTTAAGAAAGGGAAGACGTGTGAGTAAATATAGCTGAAGAAAAGAGGAGATTGAATCATGATGATCAACTTATCAAAGCTTCCACACTTGCTTGAGAGATGGCAGACTGCAATGACTGACTACTAGAAAATTATTCTTACAGAGTTGCAAGAAATGAATCAATTGCCTTTGTCTTAGAAATGCAATTGGGAATTAGTTTGCCTCTCCCATGCATTAGAGTCTTACTTATTTCTTAGCTTTATATTTCTCCTCCCATGATTTATCTAACTGTCATATATATGCCTGCGGTATGTTACTTAGAAGGAATTTCACTATAATCCAAATATTTAGTCTGATTCAAACAAGCTGGGCTCAGTGCATCTCATTATTCTGTTTTTCCTTGTGCCCTCAGTAGTGTAGCTGTCCAGCAGCTCATATCCAGCTGTGAGTGCAGGGAAGTCTGACATCTGGAATAAAGTGAAGCACCTGTGAGAGATGTGTTTGTAGCTAAGTAGCATCATTGGCTCTAACAAGACTACATTGATCCTTTACCACTGAAAACTGTCAGTATGTTTGAGGCAGTGCGCTGCCTATTTGTGAAGTTTAAAAAATTGCACTTGTAAAATAATTCTAACTGAAGTATATGCTGCTTTTTGAGCTTTTAAAATGTTTTATATTTGTTTTTTTTTAAACAAAGTTAGAAAACGAAGACATACTGGTTTGCAGAACTTCAGTGAACTTGAACATTGTTATGTTCAGTTGGTTGGTGCTCATTTGTGCTACAGTGACACTAGCCTGCAAAGCCATAAAGAAACAGCTGTTCCTCAACATGTGCTATTAAACATGTTTTGCTTTCATTACTTCCTACAAGTATTCTGTTACTGTGCTTGAGCACAAGTGCTGTGTAAGATTTTTTTCAGGAGCATCTTAAAACCCTTTGTATAGCCTCTTGTATCAGACTTTTAAAATATGTTAATAGGAGATTACATATATGTCATATTATATGTCATATAGTTGCTTTTATCATGTGAATGGATCACTTAAGAATTAGCTCTGATGTATGCATTGCTTTTTCCTCACTGGAAATCTTGCAGATTGACTGCTATGCATGGTTGATTCCTTATTAATTTTTTTTTTTTAATGCTGTAATGTCTTGAATATTTCTATTTCTACCTCTTCCTCTTCCTTCCCAGTTAATCTCTTCCTGTGCAACATGATTCTATTCTATTTCTTAATTGTGTGGAATCCTTTACAGTAATTTAAATTATGATGTTTTTCCTTACTGCAGTCTAAGTGACACCTACCTAGCATATTGTTTATTAAGTGCAGTTTTAAAATCAATACATTAATAGTGATTTAGCAAGTAGCTGAAAATATTGAAATTAACTTAGAGCAGAAGAATTTTTAAATGGGATTAATTTCTTTTAAATAAAATTAGGCGCTTTTAAAAAGAAATTATGGGGGAAAGTGCTGTTCTGTATGGCTTTTGCTCTGACACCTTGCTGGTGTTTCACAGCAAAGGGAGCTCTTTGCCTGGTTTGTTTTTTTGTGCTTCAGGGCAGCATTTATTCCCCAGCAGAGCCAAGGCTCCTGGTTCTGTTCAAAGAACAACAAAATGAGTACTCTGTGTTGCTGCAAATCTACACTAATTTTATAGTTTACCACAGTGCCTCATTTCTTGAAAACCTCTAGATCATTCTTCGGGTGTATGGGTAGCCAATGCTAAACTGGTGTTCAAGCAGCAGAAATTTTAATTGATGCAGCATTTGTTGATTGTGCTGCGATGAACAGAAAACTGAAACCACATTCCCCAAGTTACCTGCTGGGTGATGTCTTTAGATTTTTAATGGTCTTCTCCTCAGAAGTCCCGTTACAGTATTGCTTCAGTTGAAAAGAACAAATAGGCTATTTATTAAGTGTGCAGTCAATAGCATTTCAGCTAGTAATGAATAAGCACTTAAAATAATCTATCAACAGTAAAGGGGGGGATGTTTTGGGTTTTTTTTTTTTTTTTTGGAGTCATGTATGATCTTCCTGTCTGCTCCCTGGAGCCTAAAGTACTTACTGCTTGGAAACAAAGACCCTTAGAGTCAAAGGTAAGCAACAGCATGCTGAAAGAGCAAGAGCATGCCTGTAAACAGAAATACAATGGAGAGAAGTTAATAATGGAATTGGAGTGGGCTGCCCAGGGAAGCAGTGGATTCTCCATCCCTGGAGATATTTAAAAAGAGCCTGGATGTGGCACTCAGTGCCATGGGCTGGGAACCACAGGGGTAGTGGTCAAGGGTTGGACTTGATGATCTCTGAGGTCCCTTCCAACCCAGCCAATTCTATGATTCTATGATACTGGAACTCCAGCAGGGCCCACTCTACATTGTCTTCCTTCCCACCTCTTTCCCAATTTCAGCCAAGAGGCAGCTTCCTCTTGCCATGCTTTTAAAGGGTGAGTAAATGCATCGTCATGTATTTTACATGCAAGGAATCCAGTGCTCTTGGGTGTTTGTTTTAGCCAAGCGTGTAGTATCCAGTTCTGCAGATCCATTCCCCTTTTGAGTGTAGTGTTGGTTACTCTGAGCAGATTCAGTCTTCTGTGAGGTCTAATAAAAGGATGAAAGCTGTTCTTCAATAACTAAAGCCTTTGTGACAGCGAGGCCCACCCATCTCTCAGAGAAATAATCTCTCTCTTTTTTCTATCTTTTAAGTCTAAAGATGTGACAGATTTGTATCATAGATTGGCATATTTAAAAAAACATAAATTAGAAACTAAATTTGTCTCTTGTCCACTAACTTTATGGACAAAATGTGGAGAATTGTATGGTCTTCTTAAATTGAGGGACCTTTTCTGTGGTTATATTATTTCCTTTTGCAAGCCTCTTTTTTTTCAGTGATAACTATTTTATTGGTACTGTGTTTAATGAATATCTGAGGTTAAGGATGCTTTAAATTTTGAAAATAAGTGGTAATACTTTTAATTTTGACAAAACTCATATTTCTGAGCTTGGGAGGAAAATTTAAGCGAATGTTTTAATGAATATTGGTTTTGTTGGTGTTTGTAATGCAGGTGAAATTCAAACTGTTTCACAGGCACTGTGGTGAATTGCTAGGAATGAGTATTCCTTTAGAGCATTTTGTCCTCTTCTAGTAATATTTTTACATCTATTTATATTAGGTGTACAGATGATTCCACAGATTTGTGTATATATATCTAAACAATTAGTAGTTTTTGTAATCCTCAGAAAGGGAGGAAATGTCTGATTTTTGTTGCTGGATTAGAGGGGTATTTGCAAAACCCAAGGACAGGCTCCATAGTGCCCTTCTGCAGCAGCATTTCCTTTTTTTCTGTCATCATACATTACTAAAGGAAAGCATACGTAGAGTAACATGTACTTTAAATTTAATGTGTTGAAAATGTTCTCTCCTAATTACATTATTTTGCTCATTTGCTTTCCCACCAGAGGTCTGTGACCACTCACTACACCCTTCTGCCTTCCATCCCCCCCCACTTCCAACATTTTCCCAGGTGTTTTTCCACATGGACAAGCTTTTAAACTTGTGTGAAACATTAGGAAACGGTGATGTCTGCTAAGTTCAACTGAAAAATTTTACAGGATCAGTTTGCTCTCACTGTTCAGTCCTGTGGCACCTGAAACACATTTTATTGGAAGAACTCATTAGTAAAGAGTGGGCTGTGTGATGTTAACTCTGCAGCCACTTACAGTAAATAAGTGGATGTGAGTCATTTACTTCTATAAATTCAGGCTTTAAGGACTAATTTTGATTAATGGGGAAGAAATGCTGCTTTATGTTTTCACTTTAAGATCTTGCTTTCATCTGCATTACTGTGTGAAACCAGCAATTTTGTGATAATACATTTCCTAATTTTGCCAGGCAGATCAGAGATGAAGTGATGTGGAGATGTATCAAAGTGGCAAGGTGTTGGCAACAGATTGTTTGACTGTACTGTAAGTGTCACACTAATGTTTAGATTATGTGGCTATAGTTATTTACTGACCTTTTATAGCCAACTAGTTGGCTTTCCAAACAAGTCATCTGTAGGCATGTCTCTTTTGCTAGAGTTGTCTTTTGCTATAGCCAGGTCATCTGTTGCTTATAGCATTTCTGAATAGGGGAGCACAGCAATGTAGCTGGAGGTCTACTCTTGATTTACTCTCTGATTAAACATCCGAAGTAGTTTTAGATTTTAAAAAATAGGAGTACATCATATTTTTACTGCATTTTCAAAGATTAGTGTCTCAAGTGTCAGCCGAGTGAGTAAATGAGAAAACATTATTCTACTAAACTATCACTAAGGAATGGACCTGCTCTTCATAATTTTTAAGAGATGAGGAAGTAATTTTTGTCAAGTGTCAAAGAGTTTCCCTGCTTTAATGAGGTGTGTTAAAAACATTCCTTATGCTTCACCTCAGGCCATAAGAGCTCAGGTATGCACCAGCTTTTCCTACAGTTTACAAAAAATGTTTCTGACATCCCATTACATTTACTGTGAATCTTTCTCCTCTGACTTCATCCTCCTAAGATTTTGGAGGTTGTCATTAGTGGTCACAGTCTTAACTGTGGTTTCTTTATCTGTTTACTAGTGAAGTCTAAAATCCAGAAGTTCTCTCTAAGGAATGGGGAGGAAGATTTTGTTCTCATAATCTAAGATGACCCTGACATGCTGCACTAATTGAAATGTCATATTAAGGAAAACTTTCCAGAAAGGGGTACTGACAAGGTAAACAGTAATTAGGTGTAGCTTGGGATAAGTCCTTGACTTACTAATTTTTGTGAAATTTTGTTCCTGCAGTCCATTTCTGGTTACAACTCCGGTTGAAATCCTGTCCCAGGAAGGTAGAGAGAGAAGGTAATTGTTGAAAACCCTGGGGTAACCTTGCCTTCTAGGGGAATTGAAAGGCAGTTGTCACACTTCTTGCCCCTGCAGAAAGTGACAATGGCCCTGCTAGGAGAGGATGGGTCCCTTGTTTGGTGTATCTCACAACAGCACTTAATTAAAGGATGTATTCATTGAGTAAGCATTATAGAATTAGGTCTCTAATTGCTAAGCACCCTGGAAGTGGCTTTCACAAAGTATCTTATTTTTTTATAAATATGTAAAAATATATTTGCAAATATATACTGCACAGAGGGATAGGCTATGATGAAAACTGAGAACTTAAGCTCAGAGCAATAGCAATTTCACACACATTGCATTTGAAAATGTGCCAGTCTGGAAGACAGATGTAAATGTCCTTGTGTGGTTAACGTAGGTTTGTCTAAGTTTTTGCTACATTATAAAAACCCTCAGGAGTGCTTATTTTCTTATTTTTCTTGGCTGGTTGGAAAGTAACACTACAGAATGCCATAGCATTTGGTCTTACTTCTTTAGTCCTTTGCTCATATTGCTCGTGCAGAATTCCTAAAGCATTTATTAATCAAATGGAAGAAAAAACTAGGTAACTTCTGTCTTGCCTTTCCAGTTGAAAGGGAACATAAACTGTCTTTTACAGTGCCTGTCACACAATAGCTAATTACAATGTATATAGCTTCAATTAACTTCCTTCTTTAAGCTAGGAAACACAGATACTGCCTATGCATGTAAAACTTAATTCCATGATGGCATCATAGGATGCCTTAAGTTTCCAATTTTGGGAGAAAATCAGAGTTTTGGAGGAAAAAAAATCAAAAATTTCAGTGCCAAGAAGCAGAAAATTACTGAAAGTAATTCCTATTATCTATCTTTTACTGATTAATTTGCATACAATACTATGTACCTGGTTTCTAGCAGTATATTTTTACAATATAACAGAATGCTTCAGATGAGTGGAGACCACTGGAAAAAATGGAAGAAACTGGTGGTCATGATCTACTATATTAATCTTGTGGTTTACACTCCCTTGCTGGAGAGTATGACTTTTGAAGCAGCCTAAAACTTTCTGAATTTACACTGAAGTAAAATGAAGGAATGCCTCTTTTTAGTTCTGCTACATTTCATGAGTATAGAAGACAGTCAGGGCTTCATTTTCTTACTATAGTGATTTCTTTTGTTGTAATGAACACTGCCATTAGCTTTGATGTTTTTCTCTGACTTTCCTGATGTAGTAGTGACAAGATGAAATAAAGAATAGTGTGAAATTAGTGTTTTAGCATGTTTTCTCTCAGTTTTAAGGGTGTAGATTTATGGAAAGTAGGCTATGCAATTGTGCTTCTGAGATCACTGGGAATTACAGTGAGATTACTCAATTTCTCATCTGGTATCTGCAATCAAAATGAAGTTCTATGAAGGTGCTGAAGTTCAGGATTTCCAAGTATAGAATAAAAATTCAGAATTCTGTAGTACAGTTTTTCTTGTAGTGACCACCTTCATACAATGAAGGTATCTCTACCAAGCAGCAAGATAGTTTCCCAAAATAGGAATAAAAGCACCAGCTGGTAATACATGAGTCTTTCTAAGCATGAAAACATGACCATTGCACAAACAGAAACAAATAGGGATTGTCATTAGTTTGTATAATGTCTGGAAAGTAATTTTTAAGCTATTTGTGACTAATAGAGGAGATACCATGTATGATAATACTGGGTAGAGAGTAAGTCTGCTGTTGGTAGAACTCCAGACAGATTTAAGCCTGCAAGCCTCATGGGTGTAGAGCTTTTTGAACCTGGAGACTCAAGTAATAATCTATGTTTAGCTTTTAGCATGGACTGTTTTCCCTGTTTGGCAGGATTTACCAAGGAAGAAGTCTTCATTTAAGTGAGGATAAAATTTAATCATTTATTATTGGGAATAAAAACACAATGTACCATGAAGGCACAGATGGAGATTCTTATATGGTAATGAAATTTTATATAGGGTGTTTGAAAAGCTTCTAGAGGCACAGTATGTTAAGGTAGTTTTCAAAAGATTTAAAAATAATCTTGTGGACTTTTTAAGCTATTTTGTGGCTTTAGAACTTTTGGCATGATTTACTCTATAACTGATGTAATAAAAGAAAACAGAATGAGATGCTTTTAAAAATACACAGGATATTTGTAATATTTTTCATTATTTAAACTGGTTTATAGTTGCAAAAACCCAGGCTTCTGGGCACAATTTTGAATTTAATGTCTGCTACAGTCTCAGTTTTATAACATTACTGGAAATAATTTTTCCTTATAATACTTTTTGTTCTGGTGGACACATTCCTTTTTTCCTTCCCAAATAACTTGACTCTCTCATGTTACTCTCTCAAATTAGTTCATCCAGTGGGTCTGTTTTTTAAAGTCAGACTAGGTGATTTTAAAACTTTGGGGTTTGGTATATGACTGTAGTAGTATGAATTTAACCATTCACCTTGTTAAGAGATGATTTTGGAACTGTACTTGTCCATATTGTTCATATACAGTCTGTGACCCATGGGGATTATCTTCTAATTACAATGTCCTTATAAAATTTATGATACTGTTGTTATATTTTAAGTAGGCCTGTTACCTTTGATTGAGATTAGTGGTAGCCCTAGATTTAGGACTAACCAGATTGCATTTTAAAACTTTGAGTTTAATGAGACAATCATTACTACATTGCTTATTAAATTGCAGACCTGCTGGGTATGCAGAATGTGAGCAAAAAAAAGCAGCAGGTATGGAGTCACATATTCCTTGAGCTATCATCTGCCTTTCAGAAACTGTAGTCTGAGATTCAGACAAACTCTGCACGTGTTTATTTCCATGTTGTGGTTTGTCCCATCAGCTTCAGAGTTCAGAGGAGGAAAGAACCTAGAAATTCATAGTTGGTGTTTCCTTCAAAGCTCTTTTGTTACTGCAGATTTTGTGGGAGGCTTTCAGAAACTTTAGAAGACATTAGGGTCACCCAAATTAGTGTCCACTTCTACATTATGCAAACCCTAGCTGTGAGATTTTAGTGTATGTGTCACAGTTTGTTATAATTTCTAACACTGGGACACAGATTTTTTTTCACCTTGACTGATGAAATTAATGGGGACAGTTATGATATTCACCATATGATGAATGACAATAATATGGTTTTAATCCCTGTGGGGTATTGGGCTAAGTTTTCTGTTGAGAAAGGACCAAGATAATAAGCAGTCTCAATTTAAAAAAAAAGAATGTGAGATTGGATTAAAGTGTTCTTCAATGCAAGACAAACTTCGTAGTTTTCATAGTGCTGGAGAACGAAGGTTGCATTTGGGAAAACCTCTTGTCCTGATGAACTGAACAAATTCTGCTCAGTCAAAAGTCCTTATCTTTTCCAAAAGATAAAATCTAACAAGGTATTTTGTGCTGCTTTTGAATTTTAAAAGGTTCTAGTGACATTTTGTTAAAAAAAAGTCAGATTTTTTGCTTGAATGTTTGGCTAACGCAGCTATTCCTCCCTTATCCTCTCAGTACTGTCGGACTTTTCCAGCATGCTATTCTCTCACTTTTTGTCAAGTTAGTGGCACTTTGTCATTTGATGTTAGTGATGCTTTTGTGTGCTTCATCACCAGTGATACAATCTCTCTGTATGTGCAATGATAAATATATTGTTACAGAATAAGCCCTCACTAACAGAAGTGTCTTGGTTATCCTCCTCTCACTGTTGGATGTGTGTCACCTTTTGCTTTTGTGGGGCATGGTGGTGATGTAGTAAGATAAAACGATGCTGCATAATTGTTTCCAGAAGTAGAGGGATACGCATGTTTCATTAATATTATGGGGTGATTCTGTATAATTTAAAAAAATGAGGTTATTCTCTATTTTACAGATATAGATATCCAAAAATATGTTTTGACCTTATACGACATGTAAAGCTATGATAAATACTTCAGTTGCTTGCTCAGTTTCATTAAACCACTCTGGTTTTTGGTTGTTCAGGGGTTTATTTGTGGCAGATTAAAAGCTGGATGGAATGATATTATAAAACTCACATACATAATTTAGGATGAGAACTACATACAGGAGTTTTATGACTGAGAAACTTGTAATGAGCAAATTAGTTGGAAGACTTTGCATCTGGCAGTTCACCAAGACTCAGCAATTACTCGTTGCATCAAAATGTATTTTCCCTTAAAGATGAAACGTTTTTGTGGCATCAATGCTGAGCTTCTAAAGCAAGGCTTTATAAGCCATGTCCACTTTGGTACTGGTATATTACTAATGATAAACTTATTTTTTCAACATGTACAGTAAAAGCAAATTAATCAGACAAAAGGAGAGCTTTAACTGTGAGCGAGGTAATAGAAGCACCTCAAAAAGCTTTTGTTGATAAAAGTAGTAGAAGTAAAGCAGTAAGAGTTCATATATCTTTCAGTGTATGCAGGAGATTAAATTCTTATTTTGTTCCAAACTTTCTATTAAAACTTCTCCACATGACTGATCTGCAGATGGGTGGGTGAGCACTGGCCATGATCTCAGTGGCAACTTTAAGGGTGTTCAAGGATGACAGCCACTTGAATATGCCGAGCAGTGCCAATGGCTACAGAAAATGGATTGTCTTCATCATGGATGGTCCTATAAGCTTTGGAACAGACTTGGAGTTAAGTGTAGACTTTGGAGTTACTGTAGACCTTGTGCTGGGGAAGTGTGGAAGGCAAGGAAAATTTAATGATCATTAGCCACCTGAAAAATACACTGGTTTTAAGATACAACAAACTCCTGTAGCTCTTAGTGGTTAATGTAGTTGTGTGTTATGTTTTACTTCGGCAAAAACTCCCAGTTGTGCCCTCTGAAGTTCTAGGCAGAGGGCTTGTCTGTCTGCTCTTCTGCATTTGTGGTGCTTTGTCCCACATATTTACTAAGGATGTGTAACCAAATACAGAGTTTTTTGTGTTAGTCTTCACCGAATGGTCTTGACATCTGCTTTCCAATTTCACTCACTTTTCAAGTGCAAAGCACCCACCTCTTAACATCTCAGCTTTGCAGGAAGTTGATAGAGATGTTGATTCTTTGGAAGGGTTTTTGAACTTTGAAACTCAAATTTATTGCACAGCAGGACTGTGGATTCCCACCCTCAATGATGTCTCTTTGCTTCCTGTCATGCTGTGCAAAATCATTAAAAATTAGTTGGGGGACCAAATAACCTGACTACTGACAAATTTTGAGAGGTGACGGTACTGTGCATTTTTCATCATGCTGTGAATATTTATATAGTTGTAATCCTTTTGCATGGATTCTGTGGCAGACACTCCAATTTGGAGAGCTTACTTTATAGAAAATTTTGAAATTTTTTTTGACATTCACATTATCTGGGAATTAAATTCCATAATCACAGTTGGTATGGAGACGTGCGCTCCTACGGGGCTGAAGCACACGTGCTTTGTCTTTCTTCTCCCTTCCCCATTTTTCCACCTGCTCGCAAAAAACTTCAATTGTTTTTTTTATAATTTCATAATTACCCTTCTTTCCCTAATCTGAGCCTGCAGGAAATGCCCACAGCATCTGTAAAGCTGGCAGCAGTGCAGGGTGGGGAACCAGTCCATGGCTTTGTGTGAGCAGCTGAGAACTTCATCTGAGCCATGCTGTGGTATACAGTAACACCGACCTATGCCATCGGCAAGGAAAGCACTGAGCAAGTGTTGGGGCCAGTATTTATAGACCCACTGCATAGCAGTCCTGGGAAGAGAGAGGGAGGAGGAGTGTGAGAGAAATCTTGGCTGAACAGAGAGCAGTTTATTTCAGATTTCTGTTATTTACGCAAAAGTTAAATAATCCCCCGCGTCGACTTTAATCTTAGTGAATCGGAGCAGTCCGGCTTTGTGTTATGACCAGGTGGAAGCAACAGATTTAAAAGGACACAATTAGGGGTAAGTAATTGATTTACTGCCACTTTTACCACCAGGGCCGCAGCCAGCCCATTGCCCTTGGAGGGTGCTGCATCAAGAGCTGGCGGCACATTGGGACTGAGGCGTGGTGCTGCCTGCTGCCTGAGGATGTTCTTGCCTGCAGGGATTGTGTATACAGTTACAGAGGAATGGTTTCTTCATTTAGCAACATGCCTGCAAAGGTCACTTAGCATGGGAGAAGAAATCCACGCAGTCTGCTTCTACCACTGAAAGGAGTGCGGGTTATTTAAAATTAGTGATGTCGAGGCTGTATTTTAAAACTTTACTTTCTTGATACGTCTGGATGACAGCAAGCCTGCTGTCCTCTGTACACTGCTTTTAGTAGCAGAAAACAAGAAGTTCTTCTCAAACTTCTGTCTGCTGCTCTATTAGCAATTGGGTTCAATACTGCAATAATTGGTTTTTGAAGGGAAATGGGGCTGTAGTTAATGGATGTTCTTGCATACCTCGGTTTGAAAGATGGAAAAAAAAAAAAAAAAAGGTGAGGAGATGAGTGGGTTATGAGGAGAGAGAAATTCCCCCTCCTTTGTGAATTGCTCAATGTGACATAGAACACATACCCCTGCAGGATATTCCATGATAACAGAAAGGAAATGAGTGTTTACAGCAAACTGTTATAACCAAGGTGAAAGAGAGATTCTCCCTCGCCTACCTTCACACATGCAGCTCCCTACAGCTTTTGAAAAATTAACCTTTTTCCATTACTCACAGTATCTTTTTCAGCAGCCTCCTCAATTCATACAGGCTGCTGAGTTCATTAGTCTTCTTTGTTTGCATATTCTAGGGTGTAATTTTAAAAGCCTAAAAAGGGGATCATTCTTCTAAAACTCTCTCCTGGCAGCAACATGTGAAATCTATACAGTTCAATGTTGATGTTTACTATGGTTAGCTCAGAGAAGATTAATGTGTTGCTTAAAGAACATAGCACTTCCCTGAATGAAATTTATCAGTTGACAGCCCTGGAATTACTTCTTTAAGTTAAGAAAATATAGACTTTGGCACTGGTTGAAGATTTTTTGGGGTGAGTGGGAGGGTGGCTTGCAACTCCAGAGGGTGTAAGACACATACTGAATATGTGTTGAAAACAAAAGTGTGTTAAAATAACTTCAAGCTTGAGACTCGAGCTGAAAAATAAAAGGAAATGCAAGATAAGGTTCACGTTAGATCCTTAAGTTTACTTGTTAACACTAGGGTTTTGCACGTGTGGGATACGTAACATAGGCTACTATCCACCCATTTAAGACTTACCAAGCGAAAGATAAGAACAGCAGTGGTTTCCTGAGAAGAAAAGCAGTCTATGTGAGAACCTGTAGAAAAAAACATGCATGTTTAATGATTATTAAATAATTATTTCCTATGTGTATCACGTATTCCACATTTACATTAAAATACCTGTTACCACAAACACTAGAAACATTAAGAAACTAATTCAGGGAAGGCAACAGGCAAGACACAAATGTGTGTTATATGGGCAATTAACACTAATAAAACTAATCCACTGAGAAATTCTCCCATTACAGGGCAATTGCTGTACATTTTCTTGAAGAAAAAAAATAAAAAAACCAAACCAAAACAAAATCAGCTGGCTTATAACTGTATTTTGTAGAGGATAGCACTCTCACATCTCTTTGAGGTTTATAAATAAATGGTAAATGCAAGCTGAAACCTTCTATTTTTTTCCCTCTTCCTTACCCAAATTTGTCTTTGCTTCTTTTTGAAGGTGATCCAAGTGTTCTTTCATCCAGTATGTTGGTTGAAAAGCAACTAATAGGAATTGAGAGAAAGTATGGTGGGAGAAAGAGACTTAGATGGTGTATTTGCACACAGGAGGTTACCAGGCATTACTCAGCATCCTCAGAGTTGCCTTGTTATGCCTGTAAACCCCTAGATGTTCACAGCTTTGACAGTTTTTACTATTTTATTTTGCTGTTACTGTGCTTTTTTTACTACTATGGGCATACAAATGATTTACCATTAGTAGATTTGCATGATCCTTACAAAGCATAAACTGTTGTTCAGTAACTGCCTGCATATATATATATATATATGTGTATATATATATATATAATTGCCCTGTGTGAATGTGACTAACCTGTTGGTAGCATGGAAAAAAAAGGTCTCATTTATAACCAAGGACTGTAGACTATAAACTGTAATGTGTGCAGTGTTGTGGAGCAGCTGATGTAGAATGGTATCCACCCCTCCTTAAAATTGGCAGGTTATTTGCTTTCCCAAATAATTTAGTAAAATATTTTCTATTTAGCATGCTCAAGGAAAGTTGTGGAGAATAAAGTCATGTTTGTAGATACTGCTGGAATTGTCCAGGGAAAGAGAATAGCCTCTGAGTTGCATTTGATCTGTTCATGAAGATCTTGGTAGACCCTTGTATGAGCTCTGTAGGTTTTGTTGTTTTTTTTTTTGTGATGGAGTTTGCTTGACCCTTCAAAAGCCCTCCAGAGAGATGCTTTAATGGCATGTTAACCTACTGATCAGTGAACTCTGCACTAATGGGTCACCTTGGAGGCAGAGATTTTCTCTCTGATAGCTGGGATTATCCATGGAAACTCCAATTACCTGCTGAGGCTGGGGTGAGAAAGTCACACGCTGCCTCTTTAGCACTTGTGTCTGTAGGAATTGTAACAGGAATGGGTGTTGCAGGGTGTAATGTTGGGGCTTTTTGACTGTTGTCAAGCCTAGGGAGGCTCTCACATGGTTACCTGCTAGGATGGGTTGAACTCCCCAGCTAAGTGAGGCTGAAGTTGTCTTCCAGAAGTTCTACAAAACTGATGGCTAGAAAGTCTTCAGAGGTAAGAACATTAGGGGTAGGTAACTTTTTTTGTTGTTGTTTTTTATGATGCTCCCCATCAGTAATAATTGGAGCAAGAGCAAAGAAATATGTAGAAATGTGTTGGTGGGCATGGCTTTCCCTCTTTAAGATAATGTTGTGTTTGGTTTGGGATGCGAGTTATTTTTTTGGGTTTCTCACAGCATCACAGAATTGTCATGATTGGAAAAGACCTCTAGGATCACATACTGAACACAGTATTTGAGGTGTGACCTCTCTGGTGCTGAGTACAGGAGCATGATCACTTCTCCTGCTGGCTGCACTATTTGTGAGCCAAGCCAGGATGCTGTTGGCCTTCTTGGGTGCCACCTGGGCACCCTGCTGGCTCATGCTCAGCTGGGTGTTGACCAACACCCCCAGGTCCTTTTCCGCCAGGCAGCTTTCCAGCCACTCTTCCCCAAGCCTGTAGCATTGCCTGGGATTGTTGTTTTGGAATATCACAAGCCAGCCTGCCCCTTTTTTTCAGTTATTCTGGAGCTTGGAACTCCCCGTATAATTTGAGATTGAGCAGCTGCTTTTTCAGGGAGGGTGTAAACTGGGATGTTTGCTTTCATATGTTTGCTTGCTGTTTAGCTTGCTCTCATGTTTCATTTGAGGAGTCTCCACCAGAACTAAGGTAATCAGGTTGACAAAGCAGCACCATCCCTGCTTTGCATTCATGCGGGAAATGAGATTATGATGTAGCCAAAAGAAGTGCATGAGAAAAAAGGAAGGGAGGAATAGACTTAAAAAAAAAAAAAAAAAGTATGCATGTAAAGGTAATTTTATAGAAATAGTTGCATGCCTTGGTTGGAAATAGTTCTTTGGAGTCCTTATGCTGATATTCTGCACAAATAATACAGGTGATCCCTGGGGGCTTTGGTGATTTAGTAGTGTGGGGAGAGGGCTGAGAATGATTTCTGATATTATTTCTAATAGTTGTATGCCAATATGGGTGCTTAGTTTATAATGCATGAATTTTGAAGAAATTTTAATTGGGAAAGCTGCCTTCAATCTGGGAATGAGTTCCTAGTCAGGACCTGAACTACAAAGACCATCATGTTAAAGAGCTGATACCTAATGGAAAGAACACATTGGTTGTGAAGGATTCAAATTTAATCTCAGGTCTTTGTCTGACTTGGGCCAGGGATGTGGGCTCTCGTTTCCCACATTGTGGCTGAGCACTTCCCACGTGAGCATATGAAATACTGAGAGCTTCTCAAGTCTCTCCACTTCTCTTTCTATCATATAGACTCAAACGTGGATCTCCCATATTGTGAGTGACTCTTCTAACATCTAGGGAATTATATCATTCTGTATTTTGTGACCTGTCTTAAGAAATGTTTTAATTCTTATGTGCAAATCATATAATTCAGAGCAGACTATTACATGTTCTGGAATAATATTCTGTCTTTTACTCTGTGGTTGTTTTAGGAGATCTTTTTGAAAGATCCTTACTTCAAAAGATTGAAGAAAAAGACTTCTCAATTTATTCATTCATTTATTTGTTTATTAATATTCCTTTCTGTTCGATTTCTTGGCCATCTCTACTAAGCCATGCTCTGTTCTGACTTCATTTTAGGGCATACTGTTTCTTAGTAATACACACTGCAGTTTTAATTTCCATCTTTAGGTTGGTTTCCTCTGCATTGTTTTGTTTTTATTTTAAATCCATATTCCCAGGCAGAGGTGGGAATATAGGCATAAATTTACTTTTTATGTCAGTGTCAACTCAATCGTGATGCTTTTTATTGTCAGAAGAGTGGCACATGCATCTTATTACCATAGCTTACTGATGATGACTGTGGGAGCTCTTCAGGTTTTGTAATAAACTTGAAAGCAAATTTTAAAAAGCAAAAATTCTGCTTATGCAACCAAAGAAAACCATTTTTGTTTTGGGAATCAGTGTTGTTCTTGTATTCCCGTGTGCTCCCGTTCAGCTCTAATTTCTCTCAGAGGTTATTTCACAGTTTCTATTCCTTCCACCTTTGATTTTAAGCCTGACCATATTTTTTATTAACCTGAAAACCTTCCTAATCAAAATTTTTGAACTCTCCCTGCAGGTGTCCCATACAGCAATGCTACTGGCATGATGCCACGGATATTTATTTATAAAATTGAACTGTCATTGGAATTTATTCCTTGGATAGGTAGGGAATATTGGATTTTTCCAGTCTGATTTGTATTTGCAAATCCAGTACCAAATGCTTCTTCTTGTCACTGAATTTTCTCCTGTGGGTGAGAAAACTAGTTAGTGATTCCATCAACATTATGTATGGATACCATGAGAATGTTTAAAGCCCAAGGGAAATGCTGTGTAGCCTGAGACCAGGTGCACATTCAACAGCATTTGTGTTTACCAAAGGCTGTATTTGGAGGCACTGAGTCCCTTGATCACTGACCTTTATCTTCCCTCCCCTCCCCAGTCTTATTTAACCAGGACTTATGTGCTTAACCAGTGCTCATTTAGGCAGACCAAGAATGCAGAGAATTACACGTGGTTGCTCATTAATGTTGGTTTTGAAGTAGCACTTGCAGTGTGAACAGTCCTTTCAAATTTATCTTAGCCTGTGGTGTACTGTGTGCCATTTTAAAAATTATGTGACCTGTGTTGGGCTTGCCTTTTGGTGTGGGTTTTTTTGTTGTTGTTTTGGTGGTTTGATTTTTATCGGCTGCTGCTTCTGATTTCTTTGTGGTGTTTAGTATTTGTGAAAGTAATACTGTTATTGCTGACACATCTTTGCATGGTTAAGAGTTAAACTGCTGTGTACTGAAAGCCTCAGGAACATCTGGAAATCTGGTTGACATTCTTGTACTTTAAAAGTTACAAATGCACAAGGCCCCCTTGACTGTACAAGAAGAAGGGTTTGGGAAAAGAGCTGTATTAATGTACTTGTAGTTGGGAAAAGAGCTGTATTAATGTACTTGTAGTTTAGATGATGGTTTTTCATATTGGCAAATATGGGAAGACTTTAACATGGATGACCTCAAGAAAATAACAGTGCTTCCAACAGTGGCCACGCAGAGGAAGAACCAGGCAGCTACTCTGTGAAATAAAATGTAGACTGAAAGTCTTCATCCTGTTGCTTCCTATGTCAAACTGGCACTCAAGAGTGCATTTCTCACCGTAGAGGCCAAAATATTCTCAGCTATCTTAATCCTTCATGGCCCAGGTTTTTACTTAGCCTGCAGGCCATATGTTTGAAATCTCTCACTTAAGGTCAGCGTACCCTTTACTTAGACTTTGCACTATGTGCCAGGGCACTGAAGTGGGTCCATGGTTATTGTAAAAAGTAAAATAAGTCAGTGAATCGTAGTTATTTGCTGTATTTCATCCCACCTCAGAAAGCTTAAGTGTAAAGTGTGATTTTTAATTAACAAGCACATTGTCCTGGTGCTTTGACTTGGAAAATTACATATCAGTATCTAGACAGTTTAGCAGACCATTCATTCCTCCCTCTAAGCCATAAATAATACCCTTCAGCTTTCCAGCAATGTTTTTCTGCTTACTTTTAGCAGCCATAGGTAAATATGAACTATTAATGACCAAGGTAAAATAAGTGAAGGGTGGTAATTGAATAAGGCTATACCAAAACAAAATACCCCTTTCCATCCCTGCATCTCCACCATCACTATGATGGCTCATCATGACATCCAAAAAGAGTTTTGCTTACTAGCCTTGAAATGGATCTTTGTGTTTATTGTCAGGACCTTGCTGGCAAATTGAGCTTGACAATCAGACAGTGAAGGCAGAGGGAAGCAGGGTGACCTGGGACGTGCAGTTTCTGCTAAAACCTTTCAAGGTCCATAGAGTGCCTTTTCCTTTCCAACGAATCAAATCACCAGCTGGGTGGCTAGTTTGGTTAGCTAATCATTAATGTGGGACCTGTGATTTGTGGAGTTTGTAACCCTTTCTCTCGCTAATTAATTTTTTTGGGTGTGTGCTAAAATTCTTTCTGATGCTGTGACAGCTTTTAACAGAGGAAAAAGTGCCCTGGTTGTCCTGGAGGTGGGCTGGCCAGCCTTCAGCCAGAGCCCTGCTGTTGGCTTGGCTTGGAGGAAACCAATCTGCTGGCACCCACCTGTAGCCAACAAATTTGGGAAGTGCTGTAGGTGCAGCTGGTGGGCAGCCCTTTGGAACCATAAGGGTCAGGCAGCAGCTGCCCTGGGCCTCCTGGCACTTCTGGTGGTGAGTGTTTGAGGGGAGATGCTCTACTATGCCCTTCACTTGGGATAACTCCTTTCTCCTTGTGCTGAAATGTGCATGTCTGACAAGCTTGATGCATGTGAAGCATTGTATAGGTTGCTTTAGTAGATACATGGCCTTTAGTTATCTTGTGCCAGTAAGAATGGGCCTGGAAGGGGCCAGCTGATGCTCATAGCTTTTCCATTTGCTTGTCATCTCTACATGCAGTGCAAAGGGCCACCACGGGCTTTAAGAGTAGGTTTAGCTCTCATTTTCTTGGCATGGTAATGGGAAGGATTTGAAAAGATTACCCTTGCATTCACCCAGGACTGCATTGTCCCAGCTAATCCCTAAATCGGGTTCAAACCTGATGTCCCCCTCCTCTGTGTTCTCAGGGGCTGTCAGAGCCCTTCTGCATGTCCCTGGTCCCCAAGCTGCACTGTTCTGGTGTCACAGCTTGGACCTGTGAAAGCAATGCCATGTGCATGGCAGCCCTGCTAGCTGGCTTGCTTTCCCTGAAACCATCCTGCTTTGCCTTCCAAAAAAAGATGAAGGAACAAACATAGGGTGCAAGATGCTCCCTTTTTTTGATACCCTTTTTTTATACCTAGTTAGAACAAAGATGTTTCTTCTTTTATGGTAATGGTGCAGGTGTCTCACGGCATTGTTTCCTAAGCCACTGAGCACAGGTGTACATCTGTTACTAGACAAGAAAGTTTTTGAAGCCCTTTTCAGTGGTTTGAGGGGAGGAAATTACATACTCCTTTGGATGTGGCTAGAAGGGATTCTATTTAAAATGCTGTCGCTTACCCTGTTTTGAACAAGACCAGCTAAGATGCTGGGGGATAAGGGGAATTGTTTGTAAAGTGCATATATGGTCACAAAATGACTGTGTACAGATGCTATCATCCTTCTCCAGAGATCCAAAATCTGTCTCTCTTCCAAGATATATCTGCTTTCTGTAGTTCAAAAATAAATCCTGATGACTTTTTACTCTTATTGGCTCTACAACAGTATGAGAAAATGAGCTGGATTCTATTCTGGATTGTTAATTGCTTTCTAATGTGAGCCAGAGAGCATGCAGTGTGACTGCAGGTCAGGCTCCAGGTGTGCTTTGTGGGCTGTTAGAAGAACACCTTTTTTTTTTTAATGATTATTGTTTGTTTTAAACTCTTAGATCAAGGAAATGTACTTTGGAGTCATTGTAAGGCAAACACTGAACTTTATTCTGTCACTTCTGCCAAGCCACCTTTCACCCTATGCTTGCATTACTTACTTCTCTCGTGGAGATTTTTGAGTAGTTCTGCCAGGTAGCAGCATCTTAACTTTTTCTACCCTCAGAGCTATAATATCTACCACTTAAATAGCAATTTGCATCCTGAGAAGAATTTTGAAAATCTCCATTGATGCTTCTTTCCTGTATGGAAATGGCAATGTTGATGCTTTTCAAATGAAAGCTGTGTTCAGTAGCTTATTCTGGGTACACAAGGAGCTGGTGCCATTTAATCTCAGAGTGAGTGACTTGAGCATGTAATTAACTCTCAGATGAAAGGTTGGAAATTAATTTTAAAAAGAAAAAAAAAAAAGTGAACAGCAGCATGGTTAATTCCCCCTGTTCTGAGTCAGCCAGTACTTTGCAAAATGTACCAGGCAGGAGAGACTGACTGTAGGTCCCAATGCCAGGCATCTAGAGGACATCTCTGTAATGTAACATTGAAAGAAGTGGGACTTTTTTGCATCAGCCTAGCTCTCCCAACTTGGATGAAGTAAAAATTGCCTTCCACTTGAGGTTTTTCACAAAATACAGAGCATACTGTAAATAGCAAAGGGTTTTGCTTTTGACATAGAGTGCTCTGAAGTCAGCAGTAAAACTCCCAACAGAAAGACAGCAAATCAAGGGGTGCAGGATCATGAGGCAGTTCAGGGTGAAGAACTACTACACTTCTTGGTTGCTTTCCATGAGCAGTCATTAATGTTTCAAAATCATGCAGGTCATATCATGTTCAGTATGTTTTTTTTAATACACTTTTTCTTAAAGAGTAAAAAAAAAGCAAAGAAAAAACAAACCCAAACCCAAAAATATGCTCTGATATCTTTTAAAATGATGACTGAATTAAGAATGTAGCTTATACCAGGCTGGAGAACATACCATGAGGTGGACATAATTTTGAGAATGTTCTGTAAAAACTCTTGATGTTGAGTGTGCATGATGGAGTTTAATAATGGGAAGAAAGGGGAGATTTTAGGATTAGGTAAATCTATGCTTTGTTTGGTGTTGATCTACTAGGTGATGGTTGCCTGTATGCCCAGCTAGAGAATATTGTACATATAGTACATATAGTAATTCTCAGGGTACAGTGAAAGACCAGACATCTGCACATTGGAGCTGAGTTTTATGCCTTATAAGCTGGAGTGCTGACACAGTGAAAGAATGTAAATTCTGGACATCTCCTGCAAAGGAAAATGTATAATGAGACTAATCAAGTTACCAGATAATCTAATAATAGATTTCAGCATTAGTGAATGTTCATGTTTATTGGTAATTAATGAATGCACTCAAATACATGGTAGCTGAAAATATTATCTGGCATATCTCTCTAAGTTACATTTTTCTTTGTCTAAGTTAGATTCTCAGAAAGCAGGTCATTTGAGGGATTCCAGTAGCATCAGTCATGGAGGAGTCTATTTTTTCACGTGTGCACAGCTGGTAAAATTGAGGCCCTGATGGCTTTAAAATACTTTGCTGTACAGGTCCTCAAAGGATTTACAAGAAATACTTACATTTCAGTTGCTGACAATATCATACTTGCCTTATTTATTGGCCCTGTCATCTCTGAGCTTTTGGAAATATCACCTCTAATTGTTCTAAATAATTGTAGCAACACCTGCTGGCAAGCCCAGAGCTGATATACTGGAAGCTTTCCTGTGGTTGACATCAGCCAAGAAACCATTTGTGTCCTTAGCAGATGTTTTTAATTTCTTTTTCACATGGGATTTACTCAGATACTTACTTTTACTCCTCCAGTAAAGGCCAGCCAGCTCTTTCAGGCTGTTTATCATTGAAAATGTATTGACTGGATTACTGGCAACAAACTTACATAGATGTTATTCTTGCCCAGTGTTGATGTATTTTGTATTCTATGAATTCTCTTCATCCTATCTGGTTTTTGTTTTGTTTTGTTTTTTCCCCAGAAGATTGGTATTTCATATTTTGAACTTTCTATTAAAAATGTAAAGAGAGAAAAATGTCTTCTACATCATCTCCCTCTAGATTATAGATAAATTTGATGGTGTTGGCTGTCTTTTTTGGCCTTACTCTGTTACCATCTTGAAACAGTGACTTTTGCTTTCATTTGCTTTTAACATCCAGAGCACTTGGTTCTTTGTTTGATTATATACTGTATGGTTTTGTTGATTTCTAATTGCTTCCTCATTGTTCTTTTCCGTTTTTTAATTTATTTTTATGCTATATGCCACAAAGTCTTTGAACCTCATTAAAAAAGAAAAAAAAAATTAACAAACAATGAAATACACTCAAAGGAATGCTTCTACAATGGAAAACAGTAACCCCCCAAACTATACATTGTTACTAATATGTACTTGGAATATTTTTTCCTGGGGTGATTTGTTTTTTAAGTAGGAGAAAATAATACATCTTTCGTTTAAGAGCATGCATTTGAATAAGTGAAAAATTCTGCATAATTTAGGACTTTGTAAGTTCCATTTTTGAATCAGTATTCTTTGCTAGGTTAGCCACATCAGTATTTTATCCCTAATATAATAAATAGTCCCCCTAATAATCCCTAATAATAATAAAAGTCCCCCTGCATTCCATCAAACTTGTACATCCAAGGCCAGAAATCCTTTTTGTCTCTTTCTCTTAGACTGCTTGTTACTATTTTGTGCCATACTGTGAATGAATATTCGTCCTGTTAATGAAGAGCCTTTTAGAGGTATTTATTATTCATCCAAGAGAGCTTTGTTCATCAGTTAGATATGCTTTGTACATGTCTATTTTGTACTGGGATGTTAGTCCTAGATGGAGAAGTGGATAAGTAAATGAAGGTGTTTCAGTGACTAAAACAATATTATATTACTAAAGCTTGTATATATTTGCCCTGTCAGCTTATGTACTGAATAATGAACTCTGATTCTGCTCATTATTGTTAACTATATTAAACTGAAAATTTTGTCCTGTGACTTTTGAAGCAGTAGGACTGTGTTCTTGATTCAAATTTAAAGTAAATTACATCTCAGCTTGGGGAAAGAACTACTCCTATTGTGCTCAGCTTTCACACTAATCAAGAGTTAAAATTACATGCATACAATGCCCTATACTGATATGTTCCTTATTATGGTATAGCTTCAGCATGAACACATCAGGTTGTATTAGCTAAGTAAATTAGGTACTCACTCCTCCTCACCCATTCTTCAGTGGTCAGATACCAAAATGCTTGCATGGATACAGTTAACAGTTTACAGCCATTCTTTCTTTTGGGTGGTTCCAATTATAATCACCTGCAGACTCCAACTTGTGCCATACATGGCCATCTCTGTGGGGTTTTGTACCCCTTCCAACCACCTGGGTCCCATTAGTCCCATTTGGTTCCCATTGCAACTAACTTCCTGTCTGTATTACAGAATTTATTTTAATTTTAAACATTTAACATAAAAGGGCCTGTATGGTCTGTATGTGGAAAAAGAAAAAAAACCACACCATAATCCAAAAGATTCATTAATTCTTGCATATTCCTACTTAATGTTTGTAACATCAGTCCATAGAAAGACAGCATCAAAGTATGAGAATGCCTCATTAGAGTGCTTCCACAGAGCAAAAAAAAAAAAGTTTTAAAAATACCAGTGTTTAAATCCCTATAACCCTAATTCTTACGGAATCATAGGAGAATGCTGAGAGAGATCTCTAAGGGTCAGATGACCTATGGCTATATCCCATGGCAGGATCCTTATGTACTTAAGCCCCTCTAGTGAGACACTTTCATGACCTTTTCTTAAAATGGATATTCTGCCAACTTTACTGGTGTCTCTAGACCACATGGTATGCACCAAGAATTCTGTGTTGTGCAGTGATGCCTGATGCAGAGGCTAAATTTACTGTTCTCTCTCTCTCATTGGGAATTCATTGGAATTTATAGGATGCTTTTTTTCATTTCCTCAAGCTTTTTTTTCTTTCTTTTCAAAACATGCATGTATGTATAAAAAATGTATGTATTTAAAATGTACTGGAACATTTTTCATAGCTTAAGTGCTTGTATTGTACTGCACTTCAGAGATTAATGGTAGGTAGACAGGAATAGTTCATTACTTGTAAGCAAGGATAATGATGGTGCTATCTAAACCCATGCAAACAACCTTAGACCTTTCTACATGAATGTGTAAAGACAATGAGATTTGTTCAAGAGAGTAGAGTTCATTTGCTTTATAATAAAACTAGAATTTTTCATTACAGATCAGTCCCACAAATTAACAGAATGTAGCTCTCATAGCAAAGCAGGAGGTAAATACTGTCCTCCTCATTCCTCCTTTACTTTTCTGTTCAGGTTGCCTTCTATCCCACCCTTACCATTATTTTCTTTCCATAAATCTAATGCCTGAATCTACTGGTCAGATGCACAAAAAAGTCCTGTGCATAGACCACACACAATCTGAATCAGGGATTTGCTGTTGCACTCATGGATGGTTTTTTCCCCTGGCAGTGCAGGGATAAAACAGAAGGTTCCTGGTGTTTGGAACAGGAGGATATACTTGCAAAAGGGAAGTTAGGAGAACCCCAGCAGATAAAAGGGCCAAAATGCTACCCCATGCTGGCTACCCTGCTATGTCATGTGGCTGTGTTGCTGCCCTAAAACATCATGGGGGGGATACACAGTGACTGAGTAATTCCAGTACTTTTCACCAGGTAAGAAAGTAAATGAGAGCCAGAGAGAGATTAATTTCCATGGCTGTCTACTCTAGTGGCAAATCCTTAAGGTATCTGGATCTATTTATCTCTATTATGTGCCTGTTGGGGTCAAGAAAGCAAAGGAGAAATATGGGTCTTTGCTTCCATAAGCTGAAATGGCACATATGTAGACAGCTGTGCCATAAATACTAGAATTCTATGAATTTTTAACTTGGTTGGAAGGTGAAAAGACAAAGGCACAGCTGAAATGCTAGCTGATTAGTCTTGTGTATAAAATCTATTTAAGGGGCAATAACAAAGTTCTGTATAAAAATTAATTAGAACATAGTACAATCAGTTGAGATCAAAGAGCATACATTTATTGTGAAATATATGGTTGCTGAAGACAATTCATTTTTAATTTATTAGATTCCATAAATTGTTTTCTGATAGGTTAGGAACAGACATATATCAAGCTTATTCACATAATACTGGCTCTGGTAAGTAGCTAAGTGAATCATAGGTTTGAAATATATGCTTACTCTTTAATAGTAGTAGACATGAGCAATGTAACTACATGGAAGTTTTCCTACATTTTTTTTTTAGGATTACAAAAGCACTTCTAGCATAGAAGAATATGCTGATACTTGCAAAATAGAACCCTGGTCTACTCCTATAAGGAGCAAGGGAGAAAATACACATCAGTTTCCTCTTACTGCTATGCTGTCTAGTGAATTTTGTGATGTGGATTTGAAAATGTAGATTCTTTTGTTGTTAAGGTTCTAAAGTGTCTGTGTCCAAGGTAGTCCCGGGTTCTTGAAAAGTGTATTAGAATTTACAATGGAGTTTTACAGAGTCCAGTCTGAGACCTGTGACTAGTGGACTCTCTCCAGGACCAGTGATGGGTCCAGTCCTGTTCAACATCTTTATCAACGACCTTGATGATGGGACAGTGTCTGCTCAGCAAGTTTGCTGATGACACAGAGCTGGGAGGAGTGGCTGACACCCCAGAAGGCTGTGCTGCCATTCAGAGGGACCTGGACAGGCTGGAGAGCTGGGCAGGGAGAAATATAATGAATTACAAGGGTGAGTGTAAAGCCCTACATCTGGGAAAGAACAGCCCCAGGAACCAGTACAGGTTGGGGACTGAGCTGTTGGAGAGCAGGGAAGGGGAAAGGGACCTGGGGGTGCTGGTGGATGGCAGGATGCCCATGAGCCAGCAATGTGTCCTTGTGGCCAAGAAGGCCAATGGCACCTGGGGTGCATTAGAAGGGGGTGGTCAGTAGGTCAAGAGAAGTTCTCCTCCCCCTCTACTCTGCTCTGGTGAGGCCACATCTGGAATATTGTGTCCAGTTCTGGGCCCCTCAGTTCCAGAAAGACAGGGAACTGGATGAAGGGAGTGGAACATCTCCCTGATGAGGAAAGGCTGAGGGAGCTGGGGCTCTGCAGCTTGGAGAAGAGGAGGATGAGGGGTGATCTCATTAATGTTTATAAATATGTGATAGGAGAGAGCCAGGGGGATGGTGCCAGGCTTTTCTCAATTATTCCCAATGATAGGATAAGAGGCGAGGGATATAAACTTGAGCATAGAAGATTCCATATAAACATGAAAAATTTTTTTACAGTAAGGGTGACAGAGCACTGGCACAGGCTGCCTAGGTGGGTTGTGGAGTCTCCTTCTCTAGAGACATTCAAAACCTGTCTGGCTGTGTTCCTGTGTGACCTCCTGTAGGTGACCCTGCTTTGGCAGGGGGATTGGACTTGATGATCTTTCAAGGTCTCTTCCAACCCCTAACTTTCTGTGATATTTTCCATGTTGTCCTTGATCTTCTACAGAACCAATCTATCCCATTCAGAGAATGACCTCCACCACCCCTGCCTCTATTCCCCCCCCGGTTTAACTTGTTCCTTCAGAATTGCCCACCTGGGTAGAATTTAAGCCTTGCCTGGCTGCTCTAACAGCTTCCCCTGCTAAAATAGACCCACAAGGCATTGCTTATCTCTTGCTTTGTAGTGTTGGTTCATAAGAGCATTGTTGGAATTTATAAAAGTCAATATTGCTCACTTTTTTTCCTTATGTATTTCTGCTTTTCCTTCAAAACAGAATTGATGAAGTGCTGAAGTCAAAGAAGGTATAAAAATTGCAGTGTATATGGAGTTAATAATGCAGTGTCAGGCTTATCTGTTCAGTTTGTAGGCACAGGGGCTGCAGGAGTATAGAAATGAGAGGAGGAAGGTGAGTTGTGTTCTCATGTTTGAAAACCCTCAGCTTAGTTGTATGCTTCTCCTGCTATTCTATTAACATAACTTGAGCTTTTACTTTGAACTCTGGCTTATTTTATCCCAGTGCAGATTGGGATTCCTAAAAAATAATTGTTCTGTGTTGCTGTAGAAACCAAACATATATGAATATTACATATCCAGCAACCTTCTTGATTTTTTTCCTTTTTCTGTGTCCTAGCCTAAAAAATTTTCAAGTATAGCCCTTTGTGAATGTCAACGGTGATCTGGTAAAGTAGAACAAGATACTTTTCATTTAGAAGATTATCTTCCCAGTAAAAAGACTGATATCTGAAGGATAGAGTGAGCATATGTATTTTCAGAACTTCATTTGGGTATTCAGTACAGGATGGAAGCCAAACTCTTCAGGAAAGCAGCAAGATATTTTTAAGATCATTCTGGTAGCAAAGGCATTTTTACGTTGCTTGAAATATCTGGTAGCAATTTATATATATATATATATTGGCTCACTGTCCTCTAAATTAGAAAAGGAATGAGGTTTTTTTTAAAAAAACTGTCTTGTGGGTATGTCCAGGTGTGCATATCTAAATCCTGTGGAAGGTTGCACAGCATCAGACTTTTATTTTCTGAATAAATAAACTATTGTAAATCAGCAGGCATGAAGCCAAGTTATAATAGAAGAGTTTATTATAATTTAATGTAGATGCTGGATAGAATGGATAGATTTTAATTGAAGCTAAGTGAATAATTCCAGTAAATAATTTATTCAATGAATTTATCCTGGTTTTCTACTCCGAGATTGTTTATACTTGCCCCTTCCCCCCTTCCTTCCCACGTTTTATAGCCCCTGTTTGTTTTGTTGTTTTTTTTTTTTTTTTTTTTTTAATTCTAACCAGAAGGATGAGGACTCTCTTTGTTTCCCCGTGTGCTGGGTTGTGCTGGCCAATGTGGTAGTGTTGCCTTTTTGTACGTCTGCATCCCCAGCTGGGACCACATGCTTGGGGGAAGTCTGCTGAAGTTGGTGGGGGCTCCATGTGGGACATTCCCACCCCAGCAACAATGCTTATAGAGATGTGGGGCTGGCATGTGCAAACACTTTCCTGCCACTGCAAGCAGTCCTCAAAGGGCTGAGTGACTCCCAGCACTGCAGTGGGCATCTTTTTAAGGCAAAAATCACTTAGTTACATCATGGAATTTAAGCTTCAGTCTCTAGGTTCACAGCTGGGGAGGACTTGTTCAACAAAGACCTACCTAAGACAGTAAACAAGGGACTTGCTAGGTACTGAGACTCATGTTTCACTTGGGTTGTCAGTTTGCTTTTTTGTGTAGGTGTGTGGGTTTTTTGGTTTTGGGTTGTTTTTTTTTTTTGGCACTTCAAGGAGAGAAGATAAATGTTTGCCCCATACAAGCTTCTACCCCCAAAAAATGTCTCCAGTCCAAGGAATTTGTTTACTGAGAAGGAGCTGTGCCATTGGACTGAAAGATTTGTGGGGTTTTGTTTCTTTTACCACATATGCTAGCATCGTCTCCATTTGCTGGGCTGGCCAACATGCCAAGTCCTTGCCTGTATTCTGTTTTGTTCTGCCCTTTCTTCTAGTCTTTGTTTTGGTTTGTTTGTCTTTTGGGTTTTTTTTGTTTTGCTTTCCCCAACTTTTAAAACAAAAAAGCATTTCTATACTTTGTAGAATTTGATCAAGCTTTTTCTCTTCTAAGTAGCCCATTCCTTCCTCATCAGGAATTTGAACAAAGGTTATTAGATGTTTATACATCCAATTGAATAATTTCTCCCAGTTTCCCTAAAGGCCTAAACTGATCATCCACACAGCAGGTAACAATAGATGCAGATTATTATAAAGTCTCTTCTCCTTATTGCTTTGAGTAATAAGAGTTTCCCATCACAAGAATGAATGTTCCTAATTGATATTTGAAGTAGGACTCAATAAAACAAATTGAGCTGTTGACATCTCATAGCTATTATTATTCCAGACAGGCTCCAAACTTAAGTAGGCAACACTTCATCAGGATTACAATGGTCATGGCTTGCTTAGTGCTCAAGTAAATGAAGCACAGGCTGAGATAAAATTTGGCCAGTAGAGTGAATGTTTGATTTTTGGAGCTCTGACTCCTGACAGACTGGGATACAGAAAGTAAATCCTTAATGTAGCAGGAGATGCAAAATGAAATGCTCATGGAGTCTCTCCTCTCCCCTTTTTCCTATGGGAGCAGCAGATTAATGTGCAGTGGGGAGCAGATCCAGCTGTGGTTATAAATTTGCCAAGTTCATCCCTGTGAGCTGCTAGATCAAAGTCTGCAGATATTAGTATTATAATTCTGTTTTTAAAGATATCTCTTATCCCTTTGTATTTATGTTTAGCATGTATTAATATAAAAATCTACTGCAGCATCAAATCTGCTCGTCCATGCCATGTTTTGCTTCTTGCTCTCATAGCTCTGAAAAACCTATCTGTACCTGTGGAAAGGGGCTTCAATCCTAGCACTGTGTACTCAGCAGAAGTTTGGAATGATATTACACAAGATTGTTCCCCTTCTCTGTGCTGCTGGGAGTTGGGCTTTCTCACTAAGCATAAAAATAAGTAACAGGTTTGATGTCTTAATGAGACTTGCATTTCTATTTTGACAGAAATGGAGTTGTTTGGTTTTATGTAGATAATCCATTTACACTTCAAAGTGACACTATTCCTCTTCAGCAACTCTGAAACATTTGAATTTAATATTCACTTATAAAATTATTTTAATAATGGAATGTATGAACAATAGCCTAATCTGTTCAACAGCCTGGTGTATTTTTTCATTTATTTCTATATTAATATTGGAGCAAAGACAGTAATTTCTGGTGCTTTTACAGCTGTGAAAACATGCCTATTGCAAAAACAGACTAAACTGTACCAAAGGACTCACTGTGCCAGCAATATTTAATACTTCATTGTAGGTCCACTGTTTTAAACATCTGTCCCTCATTTAGTACATTTTTAATACAGCATTTTTAATGTGGGCAAAAATGTGACTGTTTATAGTAAGATGCGCTTTCTGCTACTGAGAAAAAAGCAACACAGGATTCTATGAGAAAAAAATATTTTTAATGATTTATAGGTTTAACGCTGGGCCGACAATTAATTGAGTGACAGATGCTCTCTGTTAATCCCCCTCCTCTCCCTGATAAAGAAAGGAGAGAGAGTAAGGGAGAGAGAGACTTATGGGTTGGGAACTAAACTACACAGCTTTAATGAAATAGTAATGATAAAAAGGAACAATTATTAAATATGTACAAATATACAGCAAAATTGATGCCACGTTCCTCCCCCCTTTCCCCCAGTAACTCTCACATCACCACCGAAGCTGCAGGGCAGCCCTGGGAAAGTCCAGGCTGGACTCCTGGGGTCAAAAGTCAGGAGCTGGAGGGAGGAACCTATGGATTCAGGCTGGAATGGATCAGAACCACAGGTAGAGGAAAGGCTGGAATCCTCCCAGAGTGCTGAAGCAAACGGGGACAGGAGAAGAGGAGGAAGGGAAGGGGTTTAACCCTTGTGACTCCTCAAATTTATACCAAATATGATGTGTATGTGATGGAATACTCTGGTCAATTTTGGTTATTTATCTTGTCTGCTCCTCACTAAAGGAGGGTTGTAGGTATGACCTTTTTACTCCTTTTTCTTTTTGCCCAGAGCCTAAAATGTTCCTCAGAACAGAGCAGTGGCCTTGGTTCTGCAGACCATGCTCTAGCTGTGCTATAAGCATTGAGGGTTATCAGTCCCAGAAGCAGACAGTGACTGAGAAACTCCCTGTTAACTTCAGCAAGTTCAACTGCTTACAAGAGACTTAAATGAAAGCATAATTACAAGACAGAAAATGAGCTCCATCCTGTCCCAAACCAGGACAACAGGATTGTGCTCATTGGCCTTAAGCTTCCATTGAATACTAACTCATTTTTATTGAAATGGACACGTTTCTAAGAACATGAATGTGCCTGATAAACAAAATTTACATGAAGTATGAAAGACAGGAGGAAGCTGGAAAGAGATAATAACCCCCTGTATTCCTGTGCAGGTTGTTCATAAAAAGGAAATCATGGAGTTATTCCCACAGAGACTGGTGGATGCAGAGGTTGTGTAGTAAAAAGGAAGAATTAGGAAATGAGTAGTGTGGGAAATATACTGAGGTTATGGCTACCTGATGTCATTAGTAATGTTCTGCAGGCATCCTAGAATTGCTTAGATTGGAAGGGAATTTAGGAAATCATATAATCCCATCTAAAACAGATCTTCAGATACTGTACAGTGGATAAAGAAGTTGGAAAGATGTACTAGGGTTTTGCTGTGAGGTTCAGTTCATAAACATCTATTGGGGCAGGCTGCAGAAGAGAACGCTGTGTCTGCCATATCATTATTCCCCAAACACACAAAAAGGAAAATCCTTGTGCTATCTAGCTGATGTGTTTTACTGGGAATATGTAACTTTTCTGCAGTGGTGAATGTAGAAGTCATCCTGGTTCATTTGTTTGTTTTTGAACTCTTGATGTGAAACTCAAAGTCTTACGCAGCATCCCTGTGTAACATTCCTACTGTACTTTGAAAAAAAACACCAAACACCTGAAAAGCAGAAGAGAACACAGGGCCTATCATGTACTACTTTAAATTTCCAAATCCATAGCAAGTGCCCATGCCCATCTTATTTAGGTATTAATACCAAAAATGTGATGTAGGTTAATTCCTCTGCACCACAGATATGAGAGTGCCTGTTTGTGTGAAGAGGACTTGAATTTTCATCTTGTAACACAAGATTTTCATCTTTGTAAGCACAAAAAGGTCTGCCATTAACTGTTCTGCAGTTATGGTGCTTGGACAGTAATCACTTTGTTTGGGTGACATTTTCCTAGGCCAGTTTGCTGGAGTTATTAGCCTGTGAGTGGAAACATTTTATCCTGCAAGGTGGGAAAATGAATACTAGATTTGCTATTTTGTTTTGTACAATTAAGAGGTTAGAATGAAAACTCTGTCTTGGGACTCGGCTTAACAGTGAGACTCTATGACATCTTAATTACTGGGAAAAATGCTACAGGCCTGTTTGTGTAGGAAGAGCAATTGAAATTATATTCATAGCTGCTTTTAATATGGCTTCCATTAGTTCTTGTATTGTATGTAAGTATGAAGCCATTTGAGGGATGCAGAGGTACTGACTCAATTCAGACTGTCACTGGGATCACCCAAACCATGTGAATTTTAAGAATCATGTGCCCTTTCATAAGGATATCTAAACCAGTTAGAAACCCACTGAAATCTCTTTTAATGTAAAACTGAAAAAATAATTTAAAAAAAGGTTTCCTATCCCTTGCCACTGTTCCTGGAGTTCACATACTCCTTCTAAACACTATAGAAAATATCTCTAAAATATCTCAGAACTAAGGGCCTTGTCTTTACCAGGCTCAGCAACATGTTTCAGTGTGCCTTTCCATTTGCCCATGCTGTGAGAAAGTGCTGATTTCATAGGAGATTGTAAATGACAAGCTCTGTGTCAAATTTGGCAGCTCTTTGGAGGTAAAAATGGAAACAGAGAAAATTAAGGGCCCGGTATAATTAAACATCTTTCTGAACTGGTGCGTTTTATGTATTATGTTAGTTTTCAAAGGTGAGGGCCAAAATAAATGTTTGGAATTCACTCTTGGTGTGGTGGCATGGCAGAGATTGACGTGCATTTATGATTCCATCATGGACACTGGAAAAACCCTGCTCACCAGTGGGGAGGAACACGCTTGGCGCCAAGTCAAATGCACGGCGTGTTGCATTCACCCAATTAGTGTTTCAACAGCTGCTGAAGGTTTGTTTCAATGGGAAGAAAATTATTGAGCACAATTTTATATAATTAGTAGAGCATAAAACACGTGGTGCGTCTAATTAAATCTTTAAAACTATTGACATTACGTAGCTACTGTTGGAGTAAATGAAGTGGAAAATCGTTATGATTTTTTCAGTTGATAAATTGCTTCACAATAAGCTCAAAGGCCCGTTTGATAAGATGAACTCAATCTTGATGAGGAATGATGAGCACCAGTGGCCTTTTCACACCCTACAGGTATGTGGAGGTCTCACCAAGTTAACTGGTGCAACTGGTTGGTATTTCAGGGCTTTCAAGTCCTGCCAGCATGTGCTCTGCTCTTCAGGGCATGTCCTGTTAAATACAAGCCTGTCTTGCTCCTTTGGTCTGCTACTGCTTTATCCAAGGGGTGACAAGTTGTGCATTGTAGAGCTGAAGCCCTTGCTTTCTTATCCCAAAACAATAAAGCCATGGAGCAAAGATTCAGCAGAAGACAAGTTTGACACTGCAAGTAAATTTGCTTTTCAAACCTGTCACATTTCAATGCCATTGTTGAAGCATTTGATTTGAAGTTGTTAAGATAGATATGGAAATGTATGTATCATGCAACGTGAGTTGTGCCATTAATTTAAATCCGGTTGTGCTACCTGGTGGAAGGCTATTCTGTCCAAGAGTAAAACACCCCTGTTCTCATTTTTGTTTACAGGAGTATTAAACAATGTTGACAGTGAAAACAGACTTCTGAAATTATTTTTTTCCCCCTTTAAATCAATACAGCTTTCTCCTGGCTGCTACTTAATGGCACATTTTGCCATGTACAATATTTTTTTTTCTATTTTAAATGTGATAGAAATAACACAAAATGAGGGAGAGATGCTTAATTCCAGCTGTAGCACTCAAATCCATTGAAGACACAAATATCAGGACTGTGGGTGAATCTGTGGGGCTTCAGCTGTGAGCTGAAAGAGTTAATTTTCAAGTTTGCCATGAGCTGTGTTTACTGAGTCTTTCTTCTGCCTTTGTGGTAATTGGCACCTCAGATTCTCTACTAATTAATTGGGTTGCAAGGGGCAGGTGGTGCAGTTCTATTTTGATAATCCCTGTCAGCAAAGTCTGTATAATCTCTTTGTTTAATTAAAATGAATTTGCAGTAGGGGTGCATGAACTTGCAACAGTTTTTTATCCTCCTTTTCCTTTCTCTCTCATCTGGGTTTGCTTTGCTTCAGCAGGCGTTCACTGCTGGGGGACAGACACCATGACAGGCCACGGGCTATTGTCACTCTCTCATCTCTTTGGAAATGTCTTACCTCATTAACACTCCTCAAGCCATTTATTTTCCAATGCTTATTTAAAAAAATATTTATTTTAAACAAAGAACATATTTGTAATGAGCTTTCAAAATACTTTCCTACTTTAGTTCAGAAGGTACATTGAGAAATAATTTTATTTTTTTTTAATTAAAAGCAAGACTTAACCATTCAAACACGTTACTGCAAAGTTTTACCAATTTGTTGCTCATATAACTCCACAGCCCTTAGAGAAATTCAAAGCAAGCAAACAAAACCCAGTGCCAAAAGCATTTCCTAGCTTAACTGAAGGCAGCTCAGGCAATGTGAGCAAGGGTCAACTATTTTAAAAGATCGCTCACTGGGGACAGATTTCAGAATGGAGAGCTGAAAATTTGAATTTCTACTGAGACCTTCACAGTTTCATCATCTGTTTTTTGACAATTATTGAAACTCAGTTATGCTACTTGTAAATACAGAATTGGATTGCAAGCTTCATCCTTGAGGAGGTTTTGTAGGTGCTGCAGGTCCCCGCCTTTTCTGAGGGCATCCCTAGTGTTTTGTCTAGCTTGTCTTTACATTCCAGAGCAGAGGACAGAAAGTTGCAGGAGTTGGAGCAAACTATGGGATTTGTTTTACAAACACCTTCAAGGAACAGGAAACTGAAGGATAGATGCTGAAGACTTTCTGTGCCATGCAGGACATCTCATATCATGTGCTCATCTGAGAGCTCACTTCTGCTGGCCACTACTCAAGGGGAAAACTGTATTCTTTGCCTTCAGGAATAAGAAACCCAGTTTTGGCCAAAGCTAAGAGTTCTCAAAAGCAGACTGTCACACTTCTGTAGTAATGTGAATGCCCAAGCTAGCCTAGAATCTAAAATAAAAAAGGTGTTATGTGGCAGCTTCATTACATTGCTGTTCTCTCTGTGCTCAAGATGGAGCGGGTCAGAAACTGACAGTGGCACTTGTTGCTTCTTTGTTTGCTTGAGAAAGTTGGCACAAAAGATAACTGCTTCAGCAGCATCTGTTTGTCTCAGAGTCCCCAGGACTCTCCTGTTGCATTTTTTTTTCCCCTGTTCTATTTGACATGTTCCCTTGCGTTTTGTCCTGAAGCCATATATCCAGCTCATTTTTCTGGGGTGTGTTTACTAGTGACACAGATAGTTTGGAATATCTCTGCATTATCTCCAGAACTTGGGAAGTGTACAATACCAGACAGTGTGGCTGTTCAGGATACTTTTTCATGCTTATCCATTCTCTCTTAGGTCCTTACCTCCTCTTACTGAAAAAGCAATTGGTGACTCTGTATGAGCAGCTAAGGTCAAACAACGCTCCAGTCATCTGTCAGCAAACATAACAACTGGGAATTTAGCCTACATGCAGGAGATGGGGTCTTAAAGCTACATTGAGGAATGTTTTAGAAAGTACCTTTTGAAAGATTTAGTTTTATTTTTTTATTTAAAAAGCTGGCAGCGAATTAGCATTTTCAATGGGAGATTGATGGATAAGCAGGAAAACTTGTCAGCATCCCCCTGCAATGCTCTGAATGGATGCACAGAGCTGCCAGCATTTCTAACCTCATCATCAGCCTCCCAGTAATTGCTCTTTGTCTGATATCCCTGGTGTCCACACTCAAGTGATCAAATGAAAATTTCTGCTTTCATGCAAGAAAGTGAAAGGCTGCTTCTAGCTCTCATCAGGTCAAGGTAAAGTTTGAAAACATGATTTCCAAAAGCTTGTAAACAAGCATGAAGAAAAAAAAAATCAAGAAATCCTGGTGTTTTCAAGACATTATCTGAAGCTATGAATGGGCTTTTACTATAAAATAAGAATGAAAACAGGAAATGAATGCTCTGCAAATTATTGTGGGGTGCTTTTACCTTTCCTGAGAATGTGAGCCTGAAGACATATGCACTGTTCCAAACATAGGTATCAGCATATAGCAATTTACATTATATTTCCACATCCACAAGTTGTCTTGCCACTCTTTACCCTTTTATCAGAAGGGTTCTGTGCAATGCCTACTTGGCAAGGGAGAGGAAACTCCTGGCATACCTGGAATAACTTTTGCAAAACAGCAAAAAGCAATCCCCAAACTTTTCTAGAACAGGAGATGCATCCACAGATTTGCCTGTGTCATTGAAATTGTTAGAATTTTCTGTTGTAAAATTGTACCTTTGAGGTACTAGTCTGTGCAGATGTTTAAACCAGAAATACATCCTGATGTACAGCAGCAGAAAAAAAAGAGGAAAAAAAAGAAAAAAAGAAAAGGCTGTTTGTGAGTCCAAATTACTGGGGGTGCTGAAACAACTTCAGAGACATGTGAAAAGTTCCTTTATTTGGGAATTTAATTGAATTCCTGTCTTCCAGGCTTAAGGTGACAGATCCTCAGGCAATTTCATGGTTTCTTTACAAGTATTTCCTCATTGTGACTATTACTTGTATGCAACAGTTGTGTAATATACTCGAAATATAACAACAACAACAACAACAGATGTGGTATTTCAGGTATCTCCATTCCCTCTATATTGAGAGTCTCATGTTTCACGGAGTAGTTAGGGTCCTTTTGGTTACAGACTTGGTTACCTTTAGATTGACACTGGCAAGTCTGAACACACTTGCTCCCTATTACTCTCTAAAATGCAGCATTTGATTTTTAAAATTCTAGCTTTGAATGTGAATCATCATGTATAGTAATTCCTCTCATGTTTTAGTATGGCAAGACTTGAGTATCCCAAACAGTAATCCTCCTCTTCTGCTAAGTGTTAGCAAAAGCAGAATAGCAATAGTTTCAAAGGCTGCAAGACAATTTTTAAAAGAATTGTGTGAATGCTGGAAACTGAATAAAAATTACTCATCCCACAGAGGTTTAAATGCCTTCTGGGAACAAGGAATTCCATAGCTGAAACATGATTCTGGACAGTTCTGTGTTTTGGTGATATGAAAGCAAGGAGATAATGCTGTCAGAAAAGCTGAGGATGGTGGTAAGATGGTGACAGTCATCCAAATCTTTTACTGGGGATGATTTGCCTCTCACAATCTAGAATTTGGGTATTCAGGAAATTTTGTTCTCCCCTACCCTGTAAATTCAACAGTTCGAAGGGAAAAAAAAAACCCTAAAAAAAAAAAAAAATCAGTTAGCTATTATGTAGAAGAGTACTTGAGCAAGTAATAGGTAGTATGAAAAAGACTGAGCAGTAGGAAAAACTCCTGAAGTTGTATGTGAAAGGCACAAAAGAAGCTACATGAAAATATCTACAAATCAGTTTAGAAAAACAAAAATTGTAACTTCTCCATTTACTGACAAAGTTATTTGTCAAAGCCATTGATGCCAGCTGAGGGACATTAGATAGCCAGTAAATGTGACAAATCACATTGTGTATTATTAAGTTAGAAAATTTCTTCTCCACAGGTTGTGAAAATATGACTTGTCAAGAACTTGTATTTGGAGCTGGAAAATACAGTTGACATGATAAATACTGTCCTGTTAGCAGGAAACAATTTTACAAGGTGATATTGTGATTAATTCATTAGGGCAACTGTTAGAGATGGTAAAAACTCCACTTTTCTTTCTTACAGGGTCATCTCTGACCTTTTGAATGCTAATATTCCCTTAGACCTTGTGACCAGTGCTGACTTATATGGATTACAGATTCAGCCAAGGTCAATATTTCATGTTAATTTTTGCCTGGAGTTGATTCATGGTAGGACTTAGATGTGAAAGCTCATGCCTTTTTTATTTCTCAGTAAATATATTGAGTTGAATCTCTTAACACTCCTGGCAATGGACTTCTGTTGGTTTGTTCTCTTTTATAAGGCCTGAGCATCCTACAGTCTTAGTAGATTGAAACTATTCAAGGTCTTGTAGGAGAGTTTCCTTAAATTCATGATTAGTTCCTCAGTAATGATTGGGGGGAAAAAGAATGAAAGACTAAATGAAAATTTCAGTCTTCCAGATAGCAGCCTTATGGGTCCATTTATCAAGAATTAGGATCAAGAATAACATGTTACTGAAGTGGTCAAGTTGCTGTATAAGAGTTTTTGGAAAAGTACTACATATTTTGTATTTGTTTGGCTTATAGAGAAGTAAGGATACTAAACTGTCAAGGTTTTAGATTTGCAGCATTGTATCAGTATTAGGAGCTACTTAGAATAACTTCTAAATTACTTTTATTATTATTGTTGTTAATGCTACAGACAAGCTGTCAGTACCAGGATGCAACTTGGAAACTAAGTATCATTTACTGTAACATTTTCTTTAAAACACGGTGACTGTGCTTTTATACTTAGACTGTATTTTAAAGAGTTATTTTCAGAACTTTCAACAGTTGCCTCTGAAGAAACTTGGAAATAACATCTTCGGTTGTTAAGAGTTCTGTGAAACAGCACTTCTTCAGGGTGCATGAATTTAACAAGTTGAATAAATAATTATTTTTTTAAAAAAATATAAAAAACATATTTAGTTCATTCTGGGAGCTTATTGTACGTAGTAGTGTTATTGTAGGATTATTGTCTGTTCAATATTTGGCCAGGATTTGAGGTCAGAGGTGCTCTAGGAGCTGAGGTCCTGGAGCAGGTCCAAAGGAGGGCAACCAGGCTGGTGAAGGGATCCAGCACAAGTCCTGTGAGGAGAGGCTGAGGGAGCTGGGGGTGTTCAGCCTGGAGAAGAGGAGGCTCAGGGGAGACCTCATCGCTCTCTACAACTCCCTGAAAGGAGGCTGGAGCCAGGGGGGGGTTGGGCTCTTTTCCCAGGCAACTATCAGCAAGACAAGAGGACAGGGTCTCAAGTTGTGTCAGGGGAGGTTTAGGTTGGATATTAGAAAGAATTTCTTCACGGAGAGGGTGATCAGACATTGGAATGGGCTGCCCAGGGAAGTAGTGGATTCTCCGTCCCTGGAGATATTTAAAAAGAGACTGGATGTGGCACTCAGTGCCATGGGCTGGGAACCACAGCGGTAGTGGATCAAGGGTTGGACTTGATGATCTCTGAGGTCCCTTCCAACCCAGAAGATTCTATGATTATATGAGTGACCAGAGCTTTGCCTCTTTCACTCTCACACCAGTGCATGGCCTCTGCTGCCCTTTCTCATGCTCTTCAGTGGGGTGCATGGCTCTTCCCTTCCTCTCTTTGGGTTGCCTTTGGGATAGGTTGCTATTTGCCTCTAGCTTTGAGACCAATTTGCTTCCTAGGCACATGCAGGAAGTACCGTCTCAGTCGAAATATTTTAATCATTGTAACACAAAGCAAAATGCTGTCATGGAAAGTGATGGCCTTTAAGTTATCAGTGAAGGGCTACAATAAATGCTTTCAAGCTGTATTTGCATGTCACTGAGAAAGTTCAGAGCAGTGCTTGTAGTATTTTAGGAATTATCAAAGAATTGCAATAATAGTCTGTAAATTTGCAGTTTTTGTATTCAGATAGCTACATGTCATTATGTCAGCTTTCATCCTTGTGTTACAAACTTGTGCAAGCTTAAAGGTGTGAAGGAATCCAGCAGCTCCTCTTTACATATTAGCAGGGAATGATAAATCCCACATTCAGATCCCTCTTTACAAAGGTATTTGTGACAATTGATGAAGAGCTCTTGAGAACAAGAACAGACTAACCTGTTCACAAAAGAAAAGATGGGACTGACCCTTACGTGTCATGTTAGCTACTGAATAGGCTTGTGGTTCCTGCCCCATCTATCTGGGGAAAATCCCTTGTGGAGGTTTTCAAGAGATCGTAATCAGCTGTAAGGTGATATGTTAAAAGGACTATGAAAACCACCCGTAGACATTTGAAGCACTGAAGAAGCAAACACTGGAGACAGAAAATGCAGATGGCACAGCTACTGTATTGATTTGTTTTTCCTGGAACTACAAACCTATTCTTCATTTTAAATCACTGATCGGTCGAGGCTGGGTCATCCAATTTGTCATCCAGACCCCACTTATCCCACTTTCAAGGATTGTGTGAGTATGGGCAGGCCAGATGCAGTCCCTTGCTTGCCACCTTTGCTTTTGGGGGCTCTCAGGCATGCATATGTCCTCCTGCTAAAGACAGAATTGCCCCTGTCAAGGTAAAGAGGAGTTGGCTGCAAGAATGATGTGCCTTTTGGGTGTCTCTGCAGGAAGGTGAAGCCTACAACAGCATTAGCATCTCTGGTTCAGGTTGGTTGGTGGGTGCAGCAGCCCCCTGTGCAGAAGCAAATCTCAACTGATGAGTAGAGGAAAAAAAAAAAACAAAACAAAACAAAACAACAAAACCACAAAAATTGACATTTAAAAAGCTGTCTTTCAGCATGATCAATCTGGGAAACACTTTTCCCAGCCTAGAATCACACAGGAAATAAAGAGGTTTTCATTACATGCTGTAGTTTCTGTATGTAAGCTCCTGCTGAATAGGTTGGTAAAGCTGATCAGACCATAGCAAATTCCTATAGGGATTTGGTGATCATCAGCAATCAGTATGTAACCTGAGCTCAAATCAGAAGGGTCTGTTAAATTAGTAATACATTTTGGACCCTGTAGCACCCTTAACTTATGCTAGAAATTCTTAGCCTTATGACAGGCATCGTAGATAGGAGCACTGAGCTCCCTTACAGTGCTGAACAGTGATAAAGCAGGATGCAGACAGATGTTTGCTGCTGCAACAGATGTGCTGGTCTTAATACATTACTGCTTATCTGATGAAGATTATTGCCTTTCTTCTAAAGAGGGGGTGGAAAGGCCACTGAATGCTTCTCATCTGCTTTGCTGGAAGCTCAGATATCTTGCCTTAAGTTGCTGTTGAAGGTTGTTTAAAATAAGCCCAGCTGACCTGTGTGTGAAATAGATGAGTGTGTCACTCTGGTTGGTGTTTTGTAAGGATTGATAACGTTTCATCAGAGACAGAAATGAATCTGATAACTTGGGTGACTTAACAAATAGCAAAAAAAACCCTTTTAAGAAGTTCTCCAATGTGATCTAGACCAAGAAGATACGAAGGGACATTTCTGTTAAATTGTGTGTCCCTACAAAACCAGCACTGACTTAATGCCTGTCCAATCTTCCTAGTTTTTAACTCTTTAATGTAATCTCAATCAACCTTTAGGCTTCCTAAATTCAATTGCAAATATCCTTCATATTCAAATGCTCATTTTTCCCAGCAGCATTTGTGAAGTGTACAGATTAGTACAGTTCTCACCTCTGTGATTCATGCTGCAGCTTCATGCAGAAGAGGAGAAGCAGCATCTTTGCAAGTAGGAAAATAAGGAGAAACAAAACCAACACTTCAGTTATATTCCTAGATTTCAAGTAGAGAGTGTTTCTTTAATGCAGATCTTGTTCTGTGTGAATTTTACCAGAGATGCCAGAAATATTTAGTGGTACCATGGCCAGTGTTTGCAAGAAAAAAAAAAAGTAAACATCTTAAAGATAAAATATTATGTTCTTCCTTAAAAAGCAAAGAGTGTTTAATTTGTAATGTTGCATGCTTAAATTAATGGAGGTAAGAATATACTGCATGACAGTTCAGTAGAACTAACCATCTTTATGGTTAACACAACCTGTGTTTCATTCAGTTCTGCTGTTTGATTCCACATAATAGTTTTTAAAATATTAAACTCATGAACATCTAAAAAACAAGGTTGGGCTGTTTCCAGTGGTATTTATGGACATTCATGTGCACTGAACCCTTGAACCTGAGCTGGCCATCTGAGCGTTGCTTGTAAGTTGTATTTATGCTTAACACTGGTAGCAGTATTTAATTGCTCCCTAGGAAAAATAATTGCAATATGACCTCAGTCATATAATAGACAAGGGACTGCGAAAACACCAGGGTCCCAAGAAGGATTGTCCTTCTTATACAAGTATTCGGGATTAGATTCTGTTTTCAGGCTCCTGTTTCCAGAGTTTGGAAATGAACGTGGAGCAAGGATATAATTCAAACTGCACTATGTCCCGCTCCCATCCAAATCAGTAACGGCAAAAATTGAGTTATGGAATTAATTCTATTTCAGAAATATTTTCCAGGCATTTTTCATGTCAGCTGCAAGCAGGAAAAAAAGGTGATGATGCCATTTTGCAATAGAGAGGAGCAGGGATCTCGTGTTATACTCATCTGAAGACTTTCTAATTGAAAGTATTGCAGTGTTATCCCTGCTAAAGTTTCAGTTCTCATCATATAATATCAGATGAGAAAATCCTGCGTAACGTCTGGTATGTCAACAGAACTGTTATGGTTCTGAGCCTGGTGGTGCTATACGTGTCTTCAGAGTTGCATTTTGGAGCTCTCCTGCCAGTATAAAGGGAGTTTATATTTCTGTAACTCTAGTGGGGATTCCTTTGGCTTGACACAATCCAGGGAATGTCTTTCAAACCATGGACATACACAGAACAGATGGCTTTCCTGGGAAGCAGGAACTACCGTTCAGCTTATAAGAGATTTTTTTTTTTTTTTTCCCATTTCTTGGTAGCTTTCTAGCTTGAAATAATTCTTCCACAGATACTGTGTAATGGGAACAATGTCTTCATTCTCTCTTTCTCTAGCCCTCTCTTGTATCATTTTCCTGTCAAATTCAAGGAAAACTGCTTTTCTCAGACTCTGAGGGTAGATGGTTGGGGGGTTTTGAGTTTCAAATTTACTTACTACTGAATTTAAGTAATTTGGAATGAATACTCAATTATTGAAACTAAGTCTTAGCAGAGAATTTGACAATAACAGGGTACTGTTTCCTTCGCCTCAAGTACCAATGGAATTGGACCAAAGCTCAGAAATAAAATTATGGACAGAAACATAGGTGCATATGAAAATCCATTTTTAGAACATAATGCTTTGTGCTGGTAATTTGATTAAATGCAATCATTTTTTAGTATCATACAGCAACATCAGTGAGTGATATTTCATGATAAAATGATATGAACTGACCACATAAGAATATAAATATGATATTTTGTATAATTTTCATACTCTTGCACTTAAAACATTGTCACCATAAATGGGTAATTAAATAGTAAATTGGCTGCCCCTGTGAATGTTGACTCAGAAAGCAACTCTACTTTCATATAAGCATGTGTTTCCTTTCCAAGTCATGAAGCCTTATAGGAAAGTAGCCTTTTTTTTTGTTACAGAAAAACAAGTAAGTAGAACTATTTCTACTTTTGTTCTTTCACCCACTCCTCTGCACTCTTGTCAATCTGATAGTCAGTTTCTCAGATTTTGTTAAAACTTCTCTATCTTGATAAAAGAAATGCAAACAAGCAATTAGATAAAGGAAAACAAGACAATTCAAAAAATTTGATGTGGATTTGACCTTGAAAACATTTTCTAGTTACTACAAAGAACAGAAACTGTACGTTAATATTCAGCTATCTGTACAATAATGAATTACAACCTAAGATTAGAGAGAAAAAATAAGAGCAGTCTATTGTAATTCTTTAATTGAAAATGTATTGTTATCAAATTGTTACTTGAATACCATTCATACACGTATGGAAACGGGTTTCCTTTTATTATTAGGTCAATTTATTTGATGGTACTACAGAATTGGAGGTTAATTTTAATCTACTTTCCCTGTGTCATATTGATACTGTCCAGCTACGTTTTAAATAAGCAAGTGACTTCCAGTTCCTAGTTCTTATTTTCCATCTGAAACTTTGCAAGTGCCGAGATTAACTTATTATCTACAGCCAGAGAACTAAATGAGCACATTTTAAAGAATGTGCATGCAGAGAATGTATCAAAAATAAATCAGCCAAAATTAGTGAAAACCACGGCATAGACACAAGGTACTTATGATTTTAGACCTGAGTGAATATATTAGGAATTGAGAGAAAACAACTAACATCTATCTGAATCACGTCTCTTAAAGATAACAGTCATTCAAGAAAAGAAGTTGCATTTCTGTGTTTTTTTTTAGTTGCATTTAGACTCAGGAGTCTCCTATCAGCTTCTAACTTTCAAGTGAGAGTGTGAGAATTACTAGGCCTAAATGGTGGCTTACCCATCCCTGAGAGGGAAGAAAGATTCTAGGCTTGCATCAGCACATAAATTGACCTTGCAGACATTGCTGAATTATCCCAGCTAAACAAAAATTAGAGACACTACATGTTAGCTTCCATCTTGCTTGGATGTTTTGGCAGAGGTGGATGAAGTTACACTGGAGGCAGGAAATAAAAGTAGAAGTAATAAAAAAAGTTAAACCCAAACAAACAACAACAAACAAACAAAACCAAACCAAAACAAAAAAAACCAAAAAAACTTTACCAAGCTCCCAAGAGGCTCCTCTCACACATCACCGAGTGGACCGTGCTGGCCCATTGGGATTTTATGCTAGAAATGTGTCAATGTGGTTTTGGTGTATGCAGATACTGCTTTCTTCACTTTAAGAGCATACAGGATCTAAAAAGTATTTTATTGCACCGACCAATGAGACTTATGCATCTAATTATATGTCATGGGGTTTCTGAGAAGTGGATTTGTTCTGTGGATGAAGGTGGAACCTGCAGGCCAGGGCACTGGTTGTGCCCTGCAACAGAGGTGGTGGCAGCTTTTCATTGCATGGAGTTTTTTAACCAAATCTATCTTAAATAAGCTATTATTTTTATGTAAGAGGTCTTCATCAGAGAAGTCTCAGGCATCAGAACTGTCCTCGATGGGGAATATCTACAGTGAAGTAGAAACTGACTTTTTTGATAGAAGTAGTTGATGCTATAGAAGTGTTCTGTAGATGAGCCTAAAAAATTTTCCTGCTTCCTTATAGAGCAGTTTAAGAAATCATAGTTTTTCTTGTTTTCAGTCCCAGTGTCTCACATCAGCTTATCACCAAGGAGGTGGAGGTCCCTTTTCCTCAAAAAGCTGTCAGGACATCCACAGCATTACTCAGAAGAGCTTATATCTGTATAAGAGCCATATAAATAAAATAACCAGGCCTGGTTTTGTCTTGCTTTTGTTTCACTCAGTTTGTGCCTCCTGGGGAGGCTTGTCTCCTATTCTTAAGACTGCCTGAAGTGTCTGAGCAGCCATCCTGCTCATGCAGCCTGTGCTGAAAAACCCAACTCCCTGCCTCCTTTGACACAAGTACATCCAAGGCTGTCAGGGAGAGGGACTTATTGTCATTTAAACAGAATTATTTACAGGTAAAGAAGCTGGCTTAGCACATGATTTGTTTTGCATGCAAAAGATATTGGGGATTACACTTTTAATGCTCTTTTTCATCTCTAGAGATAGATAGCCAAGAGAGTTCCTTCATCTCTGGATTTGTTCCAGCTCTTCTCTTGGGGCCAAGTTTTGGTTCCCCTGCACCCTCTGGCTACTGGGGCTGCTCTGCATGGAGAACTTTGGGTGATTTTTTTTTTTTTTTTCTCTGCACAGAGATTGCTTAAGCACCCGATCCTGGCTCCACTCACCCCAGTGAAGGAAATCCTGTATGAACTGGAAAGTGTTAGAAAGGATTTAATGAGATTATCATGAACTGTTACTTCACAAAAAAAATTTAAACCCACAAGCAGCTGTGCTGGCTAACTGGGGACAGGTGAAAGAATGAGAAGGGCTAAAGAAGCTGTCTATTTATTTAAAGAGACAGAGCGAAGTTGTGTATTTAAAAAAAAAAAAATTGTTTTTACTAAGAAATCACAAACATGCAAACAAAACCTTACACCAAGAGACACGGTTGAAGTAAAATCTCTTCAAATGTAAATCTGTTTTTAATAATACTGTGGAAGTGATACTAAAATTACCACTTGAATATTCAGTGGCCCAATGGATTATGCAAACTCCTGCTTCCCTGCAAGTTCATCATACCAGTTAGAAGTGACTCTGAGAGGTTGTGTTGTGTACACATCACATTAGGGACTGCTTTGAGACTTTTATCTTCTGCTGTAAGAATTTAGTAGTAACGGAGTTGAATTTGGTTATTTGGAGTGGGGTTCTTTTTTGTATCTTTTTCTAAATGTGCTTGTGGTAAACCTGTAAATACTTCTGAGACATATTTTGATTCAGAGTGCTGCTTCTGCTCTTTGCAACACAGATACATTTACTTTCTGTGTGTTTGATTATTTCTGTGATCTGTGTGCACCTGTCATCATACATAAGTTATAAATAGTGGGTGTATATTATAGTGTTAACCCCCGTGGAGGCCTGGGGGCCTGAAACTAGTGTGCTGCCATGGTTCTTCAGGGTGATTTGCTCTGAAGTCCAACTTACAGAACAATGTGATTCCAAACAGAGGAACATACTGCTTTCTGTAACAAAAATCAAAACCAAAAAAACCCCACAACAAACAAAAAACAGCCCCCAGAAAACAAAGCAAAGCAAAACAAAAAAAACAAACCAACAAAAAAATTAACTCCCCAAAAGTTATTTAGTTATTTCAACCGGAAATTGTTAACCAGTAAATAAGAGGTGTGAGAGAAAAAAATACCCTCTTCAAGCATTTAGTGTTGGATTTATTTTGACAGATGCCTATCTTGAATTTGTAGGACACTTTCCAAATCCATCAGACATGCAGAGGGGGATGGGGGCAGGGGCACAGCAATAAATCTGAGTCTTTGTCCATTTATTGCTTGGGAGAGTGGCTTGGAGTCTGAAATGCAAACCCTGGTTAAAGGAACTTCTGAAATATGAAATTATATACTGGTAAGATACTGTACTGCCATAACTCATTTGGTGAGCAGACTTTGTTATAAAAGCATTACCTTTAATTTTTATGCATGCTTAAAACCTGTTAGCATCATTTTTCTCAGTTATAAAAGAAGACAAAATTTATGATATAGTGGCCTGGTATATTTCATGCTTTCCAACTTGCATGGTAGCTGGCATTACAACCACCTTGAAACCTCTCTCCCAGCAGGGAGATGATTGGTTTGCCTGATGCAGAGATGCACATGTGTTGCTTATGCACCCTAATGGTGTTCCAAGAATAGAAATAAGCCTGTCTACCCTCAACCCTTTCTTCTGTTCAGGCCAGAGGGCAAAATTTAGGTTCCCAGATGGCAAAAGGAGCTGAAGAGCAGCTGCCAGCTCTGCCTGTGGCAGGTGAGTTGGGTGGGTTTCAGCTCCCCAGTGGGAGGCTGGCTAGATGAGAGAGAAAAGCCCTGAAAAAAAGAGTGTGGATGATTAAATGAGGTTTTTTGAGAGTAAGTACATCCCTCCCCTTGTTCCTCTCACCTTTGTACCCAACCATCCCACTGAGCTATCCATCTCTGTTGGTTGTCTTGTCATCTTGCAGCCTTGCTCTTGGGCATATTGAGAGGCAAAGGAGAAACAGAAATTTGGGAGGCACATTGCTCCTGGTGTGTTAATCAGGAAGGCAGTCATAAGCTACTTCTGAAATTGGGTTTAAATATGTTAGGCTCTGGAAGAAAGAATGACATCAGAGATGTAAAAATAAAAATAAAGTATCTAAATTAGCTTAGACAAGGAAAAGTCAGGCAAAGCTGGATGAAGGGATATGAGTAGGCAGGTTAAAGTATTGCATGTTGTCAAATACTTAATCCTAGTATATTTCCTAAACGTTGAACTATGACTGGGAATGGCTTAAATGAAAATGTAGGGAAACTGGTAGTGGATTTCCCCATGCTATCATTTTGGATATTGCTCTTCTCAATATCCTTTTCCCGTGTTTTAATCCAAAGGTCTTTTCACCCCTCATGGCAGTGTGCTGCTCCTTTTCTCAAGGATCAGTCACTTTTGACAAGTAGCTAAAAATTAAATGTTTTTGAATTGGAAGGGAAAAAAACCAAACAGCTCTGGAAAAGCAGCAGAGCTTCATAATTATGAGATGCATTCTACTGTGAACTGATCTCTCAAACTGCAGCAGCAAACCTTCCAACAATGAGAGCATCTAAAACTGAAGAAAAGCAAACACACTGAACTCTTCAGGGCATCCTGTCCAAGGCTTTGATGGATGAATGTTTGCATTTTGTACTTACTTATTTCCAGTCAAATGCAAAAAATGGCTTAGCTCACCACTACTGCTGGAGTGGATAGTTGAGGCAGAAAGTTTATTTGGCCTGAGTAAATTTCAGAGTTAACTAACATGCTCTAATGCAGCAAATCAAACTTTGTTTTGAGAGGCATTTCCTGTTTCTAACAGATATGGGAAATAAAGGATGTTTGAGAGCTAGATATGATGGCTCATTTGGGCTGTTTTGTTTTTGTTTTTTCCATGAAAATTTGTGGCCTATGGAGTCTGTTTTGTCTGTAAGGATGATACTGTAGGAGAATTTAGACTTTATAAATCAAGCTGGACTCTGCTGGTAAGTACATTTCAGAGCAGCACAAACATCACCTGCTGTGTGCTGTTATTTCCTCTGACTCTTACAATTTAAATGTACAGACTGAAACAGAAGGTTTATAAAACTAGCTGTAATTCTTGTGAAAAAAAAGGAAAGTTTAAACAGAGGTGTCAGTCATTGCAACAGATGAAAGATTTTAGTGGTTAGTGGTGTTTATAATATATTACTTACAAAAGCACTTGTTATTTGAGGTAATGAGTTTAAGTATTTGCATGTGGTGAGCAATTGGTTCATGAGTTCTTAAGGATGTGATTTGCTTTAAAGTGTTTTGAAATTACTCTTTTTAAGAAGGCTTTTTAGATTTTTTTTATTATTATTTTTTTCTTTTAAAGGATTTGGCAGGCCCTTTGTTCACCTTCCCTCCCCCCTTCAGTCTACTCCCTCCCCCCCGGATTTGTTAAAGCCAAATTGTTGTCCTTGGTAACTGTGGAGGATTTGTTGAAAAGCACACTTTTAGAAGACAATGGGCCCCAAATATCAGCTTTAAAATTTATTAAGTCTGTCTTGAACTATCCTCTCCTTTCCCAAGTTAAAGGGAAGAAAAGTTTGGCAGCCTCCACGCTGTGAGTGTGATTGATGCCCAGAACATCTGAGGGACTTTTGTGTCCTCTGTGCTCTCCGTGAGTGCATAATGTGTGAATACTCAAATAAGGCCAGCCCTTATCAGATGTAATCTGGGCCTGAAAGTAGATCAGCGGTGACAGTCATACCCCATAAGTGAGAACACAAATCATCCTTGAATGCCTTGGATGTGTTACGGGATTTTCTCCCTTCTTGCTCCCATTTTACCCTTTCCAAATACGGGGGGGGGAGGGAGGTGGCAGACAGAAAGGGAAGCTGTGGCAGATCTCTGGGGAAAAAAACCCACAAACAAACAAAAAACAAAACCCACCAAAACCAGAAATATGTGTCTGGAATACCAGGCAGGTCCTTCAACCAGACTGGACAGGGCAGATGGGCTGGGGTGCTCTGCTTCTCTTGGGGCTGCTAGGAGAGGACCCCACGGTGTGAGTGGGGTGGGAAGGAAGAAACTTGGGCAAAAGTGGTTCAGCTTGCTTCTCTGGCACATTTAAGAGTCTTTTCAGAGCTTTCCAAGCACATCACAGCTTTTGTTGTCGGCTTGTCCCTGGGTTTGAATGTTTCAATTTTTCAAAGTGGAGTGAAGGCATCTTTTTGTTCTTTTTGAGTTTGTGCTTCATGAATGGCGACGCCGTGTTTCACCTCAAAGCGAGAAAAATACTTGAGAATAGTGCCATTAAGAATTAATTTCTGCCAGCTTTTGTGAAGAAAGGATCTCTCAGCAGTTTTCATCTGAAGGAAGAACCTTCCGTTTGTGGATATTATTTATTTGCAGTTTAAATAGTAGAATGTTTTACCAACTAGGAAAAAAAGCAGCAAGGAACTGTTGTTGATTTAGTCTCTTTTGACTTGTGCTTCTGCTTAAAGATTTATTTTATGGGTAAAGAGCATTTACAGAATGCAAAATGTATTGGATAAATAACATAATTAGCAAGAAGAAATCAAAGATACAGTTACATCATTGTTAATATTAACATCTATGGAAACAATGGTTACCTGGAGTACGGTGTCCAGTTCTGGAGCCCCTGTTACAAGGAAGATATGGACATGCTGGAGTGTGTCCAGGGGAGGGCCATGAGGATGATCAGAGGGCTGGAGCACCTCTCCTGGGAAGACAGACTGAGAAAGATGAGAAAGGTGGTGAGGGACTTCTTAGGCTGACAGGGAGTGATAGGACTGGGGGGAATGCATCCAAACTAGAGGAGGGGGGATTTAGATTAGATATTAGGAAAAAGTTCTTCCCCATGAGGGTGGTGAGACACTGGCACAGGTTGCCCAGAGAGGTGGTGGAAGCCCCATCCCTGGAAGTTTTTAAGGCCAGGCTGGACAGGGCTCTGAGCAACCTGATCTGGTGGGAGGTGTCCCTGCCCATGGCAGGGGGCTTGGAACTGGGTGATCTTAAAGGTCCCTTCCAACCCTGAAGTTTCTATGATGTCAACCTCTGTGATGTGAAAAGAAAATTTCCACATTTATGATAACTTAAAAATTTTCCTTAAAATTTCAGAAATATAACTCCCTGACAGGGCCATAATTTGCAGTACTTTTGTTTGCTTAGGTACTCTATATGAATTAGTGTGTAATAATGAGGTATACCCAGCATCAAGAGGACAGTATGAGTGCTGCCAGCCTGCCTACAAACTCTGTAAATTACAGCATGTTATTTCTTGCTTCATTTATTTATTTTGCTTTGTGCTCTAATAACAAGAGAGGTGTCCTGGTCCCCAGTGAAAATGCACAATAAAAAAAGATTCCTCAGTTGCAGCTCACACCTTGACCCGTGAAAACATCAAAGAAACACGGGCAGGTTCTCTATCTGCCAAGCTCTTCCCTTTGCTTCCCATCACTCCCCTTTCACCTCTTTGCTCTGCTGAATGGGATGGTATTATTAATTTTAAGGCCAGAAATACTGGAATGGGACAGAAGGGAAATGTCTTGTGTCACCAAATCCATGGCCACAGTGTCTTGAGCAACCATGTCATACTCATTTTTCACACCCCTCTTTTCCTTGAAAAAAATCCTATATGGGTTTGAAAGGAACCCTAATTTTAAGAGAGAAATTATTGACTTTCAGTCTAGAGGAATCCTCCTGCCATTTAAACTTTGACAATACCTGTTTGGCATCGGTGATTAATGCTGATAAAGAACTGATGAAAGCCAGTAACTTTTCAGAGCTGCTCTACCTTGACAAACTACCACTAGCTGACTGTGGGCATTTTAGTACGTTTACTCAAATTGCCTGGTCATGGTGGAGCTTTCCAGTAGTATTTGAGGTTCTTTGCACTTTGTTAGTTACATCTGTGGACAGATACAAACATGAATTAAAGACTGATTTTAAACACGTTTGCTTTAGTCTGCACGAGAAACTCTTTTTGGTATACTGATTCTGCTAGCATCCTAAAAGCATCCCAGTTAAGTTCCCCACCCTTTTAATGGCACTCTTTTCAGACTGAAATGTTTGCAGCTCTGAATTCATTCAGTCCTCTATGGTCACACAGCTGGGACATGTGGGGTCTGTCCTGAGTGTCCAACATAATGATAGTCTTGCATCTTGCAGACAAAAAGGTCATCCTATGTTTGATGATGAAAAAATGGTCTGCTCTGTACCATTTCATGAAAGACTCATGGGATCTGGCAGTTTGGGATTTTTAGTAAAAGAAATATTTTAAATGGTGTAAGCAAATGATAAAGCATTTCTCTAAGCTGGTTTTGGTGCTTAAATGGAAGCTTGGGGAGGAGACATCGAACATGGTTTTTTTGAGGATGGCATGTAGGCTAAGTATGAATTTTAGAACCAAAATAATTTTTCCCATGAAAACTGATCTGTGAAGCAAATCTGTAATTAGGACTCAGAATATAGTTTAGACAGCAGCATGTTATTTTCTTGCTATATATTCTGATAAAAACATGAGAAAGACTGAAAAATTATATTCAGATGAATGATATATCCCAGTAATGTGCATAGAAATGTCTGTGTTGCAGCTCCACTGTAAAATAGTGTAGTAATCAAGCAAGTAATAGAATTTTAAACAAAATTATGGGGAAAGAAGAATAAATTCCACACATCACTGGAAAGACAAGAGTAATGTTCACCACATATATGATAGTTGGTCAAGATCTTACTTATGAACACTTCAGCAAAATTACCCTCAGTCATGTTAAGTTGAATTTTATTCTGTTATTACTAATCACTGTATGACAGCTGCTAGGCAGCCACTTCAAAGATTTCCATTTCACTGTGTATCACCAAAGATGTGGATCTCCCCCAGGAAGCTTCTTGGGGATCATTTATTTGAAGCAAAATACTATTTAAAGCTTGGTAGTGGAATTTACCCGCTGAGATGCCAGGCTTCTGTTAGCTACAGGTGTTCAGTGTCTGTGCCAAACTTGAACAAACATCATCAAAAACAAGTTAATCACAAAACCTACTTCTCTCATTCTTCTAGATAAAAATAAGTTCTTTCATTAATAAAGACTATATATTGATATAAAGTGTATTTGTAAATACCATTTACCCCTGCTTTTTGTCTTACTTCCTCGATGGTAGTTGGGAGTCTTTATTGCAGTGTGTCAACCTGTAACATTTCTATTATATTGATGTATTCAGTGTTTTAGGGATCTCACTTGTGTTTTATTCAAGAACATAGACCCCATACTTCTGCTGTTTGATACTATAATAGCTGTTCAAAATGCTTGTCCATGTCCTAAGGGGCAGATGAGTTGTTCTGGGGGTTTGCATCCATTGATGATCCAAGGCAGTTTTTCTCAGGGCAAGAGATCATAGTTGCTGTACTAGTGGAAAATAGTATTTTGCTTAAAAAAAAAAACCCAACCAAACAAGAAATTATCAACAAGTAAGTCTAACCACTAAAAAAGTCTAACCACTTAGGAGGTGGCTTTGTTTAAGCACACCCAACAGAGAAGTGGCACCACTGCTGTGTCCACTGTCACCCTCAGGGGTGAAGTTAAATCCGTGTGCGGACTTAGAGGGAAATCATGCACTGCTTGTATGCTGAAGCAGCTCATTTAGTACATGAAGAATGACAACGGCTTAGGAAGTGTTTATAACAGTTGTCCAGTGAAAAGCAGTTCATGGTGCCAGGCGAGTGCCTTATCTTAAATGAGGCTGTGCAGAAGCGTTGCTTTCCGTCTCTTCTCCTCTCGCCTTGCTCCTCTCCGGTATTGCTTGGGAGCACTTTCTGCCTGGGAAAGGGTCGTGGCTCCCCAGTGTGCTGGTGTGGTCTCCCCACGGGCAGAGGGGAATTTTGGATGTGTGAAAGCCTGAAGCAGATCTTCCCCTGTACTCGGCGTTGGTGAGGCCACAGCTCGAGTCCTGTGTCCAGTTCTGGGCCCCTCAGTTCAGGAAGGAGATTGAGGTCCTGGAGCAGGTCCAAAGGAGGGCAACCAGGCTGGTGAAGGGATCCAGCACAAGTCCTGTGAGGAGAGGCTGAGGGAGCTGGGGGTGTTCAGCCTGGAGAAGAGGAGGCTCAGGGGAGACCTCATCGCTCTCTACAACTCCCTGAAGGGAGCCAGCGGGAAGTTGGTCTCTTTTCCCAGGCAACTATCAGCAAGACAAGAGGGCATGGTCTCAAGTTGTGCCAGGGGAAGTTTAGGTTGGATATTAGAAAGAATTTCTTTATGGAGAGGGTGATCAGACATTGGAACGGGCTGCCCAGGGAAGTAGTGGATTCTCCATCCCTGGAGATATTTAAAAAGAGACTGGATGTGGCACTCAGTGCCATGGGCTGGGAACCACAGCGGTAGTGGATCAAGGGTTGGACTTGATGATCTCTGAGGTCCCTTCCAACCCAGCCCATTCTATGATTCTCTGGCAGAACGCCTTCCTTGGGGGGACCGGGGCTCTGCCACAGCAGGGTGGAAGCCGAGGGGTCCCTGGCCCGGTCGCGTCTCTCTGCTTCCCCGGGGAAGCTCCCGGCCGAACCCACGCTGCTCCAACCCCCGGACCCCCTCCACACTTTCTCTTGCCGAGCCCCGGTGGGTGTCTGCGGGCTCGGCTTCCTCCTTCACCCACCGCCGGAGGGAGCCGCCGGGGTCCGGAGCTGCCGGGGAAAGGGGCGCGGCGAGGAGGAGGAGGAGGAGGAGGAGGCGGCGGGGCCGGCGGCCGTGGCCATGGGCAGGCGGGAGTAGCGGCGGCGGGGGCTGCTCTGGCTGCACGCCCGAGGTGAGCGGGAAAGGGAGGGAGGGAAGGAAGGAAGGAAGGAGGCTTTGGGAAGGTGTCTGCGGCCGGGGATGGGTTGTAGCTCGGGATTGTGGGGGGCTGCGGGGAAGGAAGGAGCGGGTGATGCTGCTGAGGCGCCCGACTTGCAGAAAGAGCCGGGATGAGGAGGTGTGGGGGTATATAAATATATAAAGGGCACCTCCCGGTACTCTTTCCCTTTGTGAAAGCTCAACTCGAGACTGCTTGCACCGAAAGAAAAACTTTTGGAGCAACTGCGTTGAATTAAATCTGGCTTTAGAAATCTTCAGCTTATTTGTTTCATAACTTTTGTCTGCTTGCCCCTTTCTTGAGAAGAAGTGTAAAATTGCTGGCGTTGAAGAAACGTTTTTCTGCAAAGCTTAGTGTCTTCTAAGAAATTAATAAGTAGCTTAATGAAACAGTCTTAACGTTTTGGTTAGGATGTTTCCATCATGAAGCGGCTAGCAAACTGGGTATTGCATCTGAAAAGAGAGAAAAAATTGCCCAGCAAAGAAAGTTTTTCTTGTCCTCTCCTAAATTAGTTCTGTTAACTAACCAGATAAACTTCATGTGACCTCACCTACAGCCCTTCAGCACTGACTGTGAGTTTTTCTGATGTTTAAGATGATTTTACTCTGGCTTCCAAATAAGACCTGATAAGGAGCAGAAGAAATAGCAGCATCACTTGAGTAGTCAATTGTTGAAGCTTCCACCCTTGGGAAATGGATGCGGTGTTCATGGGGAATCACTGGGCTTGGGAAGAGCTGCAGAGCAGGATTCAGAGCAGCACTTGGGCTGCAAGAGTCTGGAATTAGTGTTAAGAGTTCAGATTCAAGCTTGCAGTCCCATCCTTGGTTGATCATTCACTCCTTGAATCACAAGGACCGTGGGACTGATGTTTTCTTTCTAAGGCTTGACCTCATTTTCAGCCTTGCCTGCAGATGATGTATGTGAGGCATAGCAGTCAGCACAACTTTGCATGGGATGAGCAGATCTTGCAGACTTCAGGTGATAATGAAAACCGAGTTAAAAGCCACCCACTGATGCTGTTATTCCTAAGGGATAGTTGTGTGAAGCGCATGCCCTGGACAAATGACAGTCACACCTGACCTACCAACTCTGTGTATGTTTTTGCAAGGAACCCTCAGAATTCTGCCAGCACCCTCTGCTGCTGAAGAAGGGAAACCAGGAGTCATAAATGTTTCTTCTTATTATAGTTTTATTATTTTAAAAATTTGACAAGTAATTGCTTTGACACTGGTGTGTGTGTGATCCCTTGAAAAACAAGGGGCTTCTTAGATTAGCCTCAGAGCAATCCATACCAAATAACGTGCTCCTAAAGACACTGAGAATCTTGGTGCAATGACCTTCAAGGAAATCAGATGTATTCTGACTCAGAACATCTGCAAGCATTAGGGAGATCTGTAGAAGAAATGCAGTAGGTTGATGAAAAATGTGCACAGAAAGTTTCTCCTGTCCAGAAGCAACCAAAATTTTTCCCTCTGCAGAATTCCAGGAACAAAAATGAGCATGAGAAAGTTATGCCAAAAGACAAGATCTTCAGACATCTTATCAACAGTGCAACTACAAGTGTCATAGGAGATTCTCAATAGCATAATTTGAAACCCAGCTGCTCGTGAGTTCACAGTTTGCAGTTCTCAACTTCCTGGCACTTGGGAGTCAAATCTCTCTCTCTCTCTTTTTTTTTTTTTTTTTTTTTTTTTTTTTTTTTTCCTTTTCTTTTCTTTTTCTTTTTTCCTTGTTTGTTTTTGTTATTTTTATGCACATGTACAAACTTTTTAGAAAACTAGTGGCTTGGTCAGCACAGGATTGTTTCACTTCCAAGGACTGTTTGCCAGCACTGCTCAGAGGGTGAGAGGCTTGTGCTGGGGGCTCTTTGCCAGGGAGTGCCTGTGTGGGTTCCCATGGGTGCTCTCACGAGCTCTATGTCCTCCTCCTAAATGCTGAACATACGATGGAGTCTGGCCCAAAATCTTTCAGCAATTAAAAAGAAAGTGATAGCGATGGAAGTGGAGTACTTTAGAATAATTTTAGGAGCTAAATCCTTGGAAAAAAAAGCTTGTAAAGCTCTATGAATTGTGTAATGGTAGTCTTTATATGTTGATTTCCTTTTAAGTTATATGACTGTAACACTTTGGTTCCTCCTATCCTTTGGGTTATGGGTCAGGGTCCCATTGCTTCAGGAAGTTTCAAGGCCAGCAGTTGTTATTAAAAGAGAGCTTAAAATCAAATTAAGAGGTCTTTTAAGTAATTCAGTCCTTGCCTCAGGCCAAGAGCAAGGTTTTCTAAACCTGTATTCATTGTATCTTAAAAATTGCTTAGTAGATACTTCTGTTTTTTCCCTTCAAAGCTTCTGTTTCCATCTCAATGATCAGACTGGAGACATGAATTATTAGCCTGTGGAGTCTGCATTTTGCCAGTTCATATGCCTGTGGAGGTCCTTCCTGATGGTTCCACATTGTTACTAATGTCAAATATATCACTAATGTAGTGGCAGATTTGCACTGGATATAGGGCAAGAAGGCAATGCCAAGGGTTTGAGTCCCTCTGACATGCATACAATGTTTGTTTCCAACATTCAACTTTCCTTCAGTGGTGAGGAGACCACAGGTTTCCAGGCTATCAGTTTCAGAGCCTCCTTATTCTGACCTCTAGAAAAATCAGTCTGAAGTCTTCTGTCCTGGTTTGAGAGGACCAGGATAGAAAAAACCTGCCTGGGACAGCACCAACACCTGCCAGGCTGTTGATGTGGCAGTGTAAACAAGCTCCATGTTTACATATTTGTAATTCACTATTACTACCTCATTAAATCTATTCAAGTTTTTTCCTCCAACCTTAAAGTCTCTCTCCCTTAGTCCATTCTTCATCTTCCCCTGGAAGGGTAGTGGGGAATAACAGAGAGCATCTGTCACTGTCTAGTTACTGTCTAAAACCGTGACATCTTCTTTTCTCCAGTTTAAGTCCAGTTCTATTTTTCTGGTCTCGAGTGTCTCCAGTTACTCTTGTTGACCTGTGCTGTGCATTTTTCAGTCTTTCCAAATATTCCTCAAATTCCAGACCTCCTACCTGAACATTTCTTATTTATGTAATAGCTTGCTTGTGTGCATTAAGTGGTGCCAGCTGTGTGTTGTATTATACCAGCTGAAGAGCACCCCAGCTTCTCCCAATCATTTCTCCAACTTCTTAAGAACATTTTTGAATACTAGCCCTGTCCTCCAGCAATCTTACTTGTGTTACATCCACAAATGGTTGTGCCACAAAGCCTATACTTTCTAGATGGAATTGAAATACTTTTAACATGGTTTGTTCCTGACATAGGCGTGTTGGCTATTGCTCATCTCTGTTAGTTGAGGTATTTTTGGCTAAACTTAATCATCTCTTCTCTAAACTTGAGATCATAGTGTAAGGAAGAAATACAAAGCAGTTCTGTCAGCCTGAACTGCAGATCTTGTGTTCAGAATTTTGGACTGAATGCTATTTTCTTCTACTAACTTGGGTAGCAAACTTTCAGAGGGTAATTTTCCAGGTTAGAATTCAGATTTAAGGAGAATTTTTTATTGAAAAAGCAAAATCAGAACAGGTAAGCATTGTTTGAAAACTGAAGCATAAATAACATAGGCCAACAGTTTAACTGGACGCTGAAAAAATGCTTAACAGATCTCAGTGATGAGAACTAGTAAAAGAAGCAGGTGATAAAAGCTCTTCTTGACAAAACACCTCTTTTGTTTTTTAAAAACTTTCCTCTATCTCACAATCAGAGTAAAGTTCAACTCAAAAAAGAAACGTTGCATCAGAGTCTTTGGGGCAAAACTGTAGTTTTGGCCCAAAATTCTTTGCATATGGCACTGCATAACTGTATCTATCAGTCCTATATGTGAAACAAAATGTGAGCCTTAAGTCACTGTAAAAATGGAGCTTTACCAAAAAATGGATGTTTTCCTGCTCATCATACCCATAGGGGTATTTTTCCACTGGTGGCATTCCAAGGGGATCCATAAATGAACATCTTTCCAAAGGCACCAAACATGTCACAGACTTGTCCTAAACCAGTTTGTAGAAATCAGAGTTGTGCTTCTTGAATGTCAGTGTAATACTTGTGAAAATATGGAGAAGAAAGTATGAGAAAACAGGGAAGGAGCCAGTTGTATCTTTGAGGAGTGTAATGCTAATGCCCGTGGTGCTCTCTCTTGGTATACTTCTCATGCTGAGGAGGGACATACCAGCCTTCACAATTAACAGATCCAAAGCCACAGGGACTTTGAGTAGACACAATTGTTAATTATTGTTGCAATCTGGTGAATATATAAACCTGATGCAACAAAATTCTTTGGTATAATTACTTGTCATACAGTTCACTGCTCAAGGGATTTAACAGGCAGGACTGTACTTTGGTTTAACCCCCAAAAATTTGTGTTCACCTGCTGGGGTAGTTGTTGTCTGGCAAAGTGCCAGACCTCCACCTCCCTCCTCTGATACTTGCTGGTCCTCCATGTATTTTAACAGAAGCTTAAAGCTAAAAAATCTGGGAATTAGGAGATAGGACTTTTCATTGTTTGGCTTGTTGAAAACTGAAGGCTGATTTGGGAAACGTGAGGATAGGTAACCTTTGGGCTGCTTTAGAGGTATCTGTGTGGTGTAGTTATACAGCACGTGTTTAAAGTAATCATTTTGTAAGTGTAAACTGATCCCGGTTACCATATGGCAGAATCCACTGAAAGCATGAACACAGCTGTTAAATGCATAACCATGCCTGACTGTGTGTGCAAGGATTTTATACTGCAGCTATTAAGTGGCATCCCCAGCTATTAATCTCTCACTATTAATCAGCAATAAAAGCAGCCTGTGGTGAGCATCGCAGATTCTTCAAATCTGATCTCTTTATCAGCATACCTGGAGGGAAGACAACAATAATAGCGTCTTTCCTTCCTTTATTCTCTTCCTCATTATTCTTCTAGGAGATATGGTTCAACCCAGGACACAGGAAGCATATTTTTCACCCACTTGTTCTGCACTGCACCCACTGAGTGTTGGGTGCTCAGCTCTCTGGCCTTGACAAAAATATTGGGTTTGAAGGCCAGACTTGTTTTATGGCTCGTCAAGTGCTTCACTTGTGTGATTTGTTTAATACCTTTTTTTCCAGATTCATTGCTGGAAAGTGGAATATTTGACTGGACTGAAAGTAGATGTGCCATGTGATAGCCAAAGTAGCCATGGAGCATTTACTCAGGAGGTTGCTTTAAAAGCCTGTATGATTTTAAATTTAAATGGCCCTTTTGAGACTGACAGGACTATTCTCTTCCTTGAGCACTTACAGAAGTGGAGGCTTAGCTCCTTTAAAAAAAGAACTGGACCAGTGTATCAGTTTGGTTTTTCAGACCAAGGATACTCATGTCTGTTTACTAACTTGTATTTGCAGCTGTACTATTTTTTAGTATTTTATATGGCAAACTGACAGTAAGGAGGTATTTTCCAGTGCTACTGATTTTTACAACACCTGTTTTTCTCTGAAGTGATGTTGCAATGGTACTGATCATCTGTCAGGTAATTTTTGGACTCTTGCTTCAGACACAGCATGTTCATGTAAGTACAGCTCAAAATGGGTATTGCTCTTCCTCTGCTGAAATCTGCCTTTGCATTAGTTTAGCAGTGTGGAAGGTACTGGAGAGTGTATAAACATCCCAGGAAAAGGAAGTAGGATATTCTTTTGAAAGAGGGTTTGGGAAATGTTGCTTGCTGGGCTTTTTCAAATAAACCCCTGATCCCCTTTGGGACAGCTCTGCTGTCTTTGCTCATTCAGCAGCCCCAGAACAAACCCAGGAGGCATTGGAGAGGAGCACAAGGGCAATGAGAGGTGTTAGATTTGTCTCTGTTCCTGCTTTGCTGAAGTAAAGACCTTTTGGATTTCTCTTTTGAAAGTATTCAGTGAGCTGCTCAGAGGGCTGCAGCCCCTCTGTTACTAATTACAGAATAAATATTAATCTTGTGTATTAGTTTTGCTTTGCTAAGAAGACCACACGTGTATGAATGAAGTAATAATTCTGTATTTGAATGGATATTTGTATCAGACAGATTTTTAGATACTTAAGTCCTAAATGATCACAAAGATTAACTCCCTAAAAAAACCTCTGGGTTTCTTTCTAACTCCCCCAAAGAGAAAGAAGACTCCCTTGAAAGAGAGTACCAGCCTTCCCAAGATAGTGGCCTGCAGAGTGATGAAAGTTAGGAACAGGTAGGAAAGGAAAACCTGATAGTGTTCTGTAGCATTGCTTGCCAGAGTGATAAGAGATCTGCTGAGACAGGCAAGACCTGGGCAGCAGAGATACTGACCGTGTTTGGGAATTTTATGCAAGACATTTATCAGTGGGAAAATGGAGGTATTTAGTGTTTCCATGACTTCATTTAATTGCAGGTATTCCTTATTTTATGTTTTCTGTTTCTCATTTACCACACTGACTCCTCCTTTCACTGCTCTTTTGAAGAAGCCAAATACAAGTATGAAGTTTTGATGATAAAGTAGTCTGAAGATTTCTCAGAATATATTAATTTGCTTAAATACCTGACAGCATTCCCTTTTCCTTCCTTCAAGCAGTATTCAGTGTCTAGGGTATGGAGTCAATACACGGAACACTGTCTGTGATTTGAGCTTTTTCCCAGTCTTCAAAATACTAAACTTTTGGTGGATAAGTAGTAAAACATAATATTTCATTTGGGTGTTTTTATAAAAGTGTGATACATTGGTGTCAGAGACAGTATTTGTGGTTGCTGTTTCTGGAATGAGTGGTTTGAATAAAATCTAAGCAGGCTGTAGGAACCATAAGCATCTCAGGAGCTCCATGAATGCCACTGCTATAACCTAACCTAACCCAGTTGGGTGAAAAATGTGGTTTCCTGTCTTCATTTGAAAAAGTGTTTCTCAGGCTTACTGACATGCATCCTACAAATTTAATTTACATAAATACTTCATCTCTTTCTTATGCTCGATATAATCTATCAAAGCCAGACAGTGCAGGAGACATCTGGGATTGTGCTTAAGCAGCTGGGTTTCATTTGCAGGAGGTTTCTAGCAAATTTCTCTTTTATGCCAACCACAGACTGTCTTAGTGGCTGTGCAGTAGCATGGTGACTGTACAGTGTAAGTGACAGAGCTTCAGAAACAAATGGGCTTAGTCTTTTCCTTTACCTGGTTCAGGTACTGTCTGAAGCTTTTGATAGATGATGCTATTTTGTGTCTGGTCAGCTTAAGAAATAAGAGAACATTCGCCCACCCTGTTCATTAGTGGTTTTTTGGTTTTGTTTTAAAGGTGAAAAAGCCTGGAGGAGTAGCATTGATTCCTCTCCTTTTAAAAATTATTTTCTTTCTTTTTTTCCCTCCCACAGTGTTCACTTACGGAATGAAGTGGCAGAGTATTTAAATCAGTTTTACCTCCTTTTGGCAGCAGTCTTATTAAAAATGTAAGGCAGGCACAAGCATCACGTGGGCTTTTTCCTCAGTGTTGCTTTTAACTGAGTTTGTCTTGGTTTCTTCTGTCCAAATTGATGCTGCTGTGTAGTATTTGAAGCTTTTGCCAGCTGTGATGTCTCAGCATAAGTTATGTAGCATCTTTGTACAGGGTAGAAGTATGTGACATGTGCTGCTGTTGTGCAGGGTGGGTTACCTGGGCTCCTCCATCACAGGGCAATACAGTGATCTCTTGGGACTTGCTCTGTTTTATTCTTTCAGTGCAAATTACCTGTTGGAAACTGAACCAAACTATGGTTTTCTTCTTAAAGCTGAATGCATAATGATTAGATCAAGATGACAATATACTAATATTTTTTTTCTGTTATAACTGAGTAACACACAAAACCTCACCATTTTATTTAAATTGTTAAGTATATTCTATTTGAGTAAGGGCCACTGCATAGATTTTGTTGAATGAATGCTAGCTGCTTGCTGGAAGTCACCAATGGAAAGTACAGCTCCAGATGAAGAAATAACATTGCTGCCTTTTGAATCTGTCATTACTGACTTCAATTTTGTGAATAAATTCAGGCTTCAAGAGCATTCTTTCAGATAAGCTTTCAGTGAGCTGGAAGACCTCATAAATTTTTTTATTTGTTAAATATAGTTTTCAGTATGTTCTCTTAGCAGTTCAGTTGTTAGTAGCTGCTTTTTTTTTTTTTTTCCTTAAACTTGGAAAATAAATACATACAAGAAGGCTTCAGTAAAAAGAAGGAAGGTATAAAATTGTCTGTAGTAATTATGACTTTTGTAAAGTTTTATATGGATTCTGTCCAAATCAGTTGTTACTAACTTTTCTTCCCTTTAAACAAAGAAAGGAGACAGAAAGAATTCCACCTATAGCTGCAAGAAAGGAAATTTAGAAGTGTCTCTTTCTGCAAATAGAGTTAACACAGTTGCAGTCTTTTAGCTGGACAGTGAAGATTCAACTCTCTAGGGAGATGCTTGTTCACATGGGAAAATTCTGGCATGCTGTTCCTGCTCTGTATGAACTCGAGATGCTGGCAAGTGTAATGGTTCTTTGTTGGTAGCAGCTTTATTAAATGTTCATAAATTTGCATTTCTCTTAGATTACTGTCTCCTTTCAAGTCCAGGAATGGAAGTCTAGTTTTATTCTGAGAGTTTTAATGGTCAGTTCTCTGAAAAATGGTGTTCTAGAAAAAGTTTGGGATTTATTCAGTATCTCTAGCAGCTGCTAGCAATAGCTGACATTGCCATTGTGGATGTTTTTTAACGGTACCTTGTGATGGTTTGGTTTTTGAGGATTTTTTTTTAATACTTGAGCTGACTGTTCCTTGGGATGGAGGAAAAATGCTCTATGCAGCTGGAGGAGGATTTGGTTTAGCATATTTACTGTCATTATATTTTGATATTTTGTCCTTAAATATAATATTGTAACTTTTTCATAAGTCACTTAGAAATTTTTCTTTGAGGGGGAAAAAAACCCTAGATACATTCTGGGTCTGTGGATGTGCATTTGAGTTATGTACATGTTTTGTTTAATAACAAAATAGTACCACCAAAGAAGAACAAACTAAATCTCATAAGCAAATAAAATCCAGTGCTGCTAAGTTATGGAATCTTGTGAAGTGCCCTGACAGTCATTTATGTGAAAATCTAACTTTTGTAGCCAAGTTTCTTTCAGCCCCAGGAAGGGGCTATAAAACACATTTACCCTGAGAAATATTTGTGCACTTAGGTAGCATCCCACTGCCAAAGTTGTGGTAAAATCAGCTTAATGGTGTATCCTTCCTTTAGCAACAAATAGTTTATTTTAGGTAACAGAAATAAAGGCCTAGGTTAAGTAAAACAAAGAAAAAATATATTTGTTCTCTAGAACACATTGTTTTTAATAGGTGAAGATGCTTCATTTTTTCTTGTAAGTCTGTAAATGATGTGTTTGTAGTTCTCTGTTTGAAAAGCAAGAAGGGAATGTAATCTGTAATTTCACAACCCTGGACACCAGCACCCACTAGGAAAAATTACTTCCACCTTTATGTTTTTGAGTCCTGGTGCAAAGATCTCATTGCTGCTACTGGGTGTCCTGGTTTGGGCTAGGATAAAGGTGATTTTCTGGTTTGTACTTTTGCTTTCAGCTAAGTCTCTTGTAAGTAGTTGCACTCGCTGAAAGCAAAAGTACAAACCAGAAAATCACCTTCATGCTTTTGATGGAGGACTTCTAGATGGGGGTTACAGCCTTCCCTCAAGTGAATCCACCACACCACACAGCTTGGTGTCATTGGCAAACTTCATGAGACATTGTCCACGTCACTGAGAAAGATTTTAAACTGAACTGGACCCGGAAAAGACCCCTGAGGAGCTCCACTTGTAATTGGTCTCCAGGTGGACATCGAGCTGTTGATCTCTTTGAGTGTGACCTTCTTATCCATCACGTTGTCCGTCCATTAAATCCCTGTCTCTCCATCTTAGAGACAAGGATGTCATGTAGGACACTGTCAGATGTCTTGGAAAAGTCCAGATAGATGACATCAGTTGCTCTTCCCATATCTACCCATATTGTAGAGGCCACCGTATTCATCAGGCATGATTTGCCTTTAGTGAAGCTGTGTTTGCTGTCACCTCCTTGTTTTTCATGTGCCTTAGTACAGATGCCAGGAGGAGCTGCTCCATGATTTTACCTGGCACAGAGATGAAAAATAAGTCATAAGTGAGGGAAAAATAAGTCATAGGAAGCATGAAAAAGAGCCATTTAAGCCACCCAATGCAACCATGCTATTAAAAACCTCCCTTCCTCCCTACCCCCTATGCAGATTTTTCTTGTCAGTTTAATATTGTCTTTGTATTAACAGAAAAATACTGAAGGAAATAATACAGCTCAATTTTCTAAATAGACAATTTTGTGTTCAGTCTACTTATAACCTTTTAAACATACAAAACTAGAGTGGGAGTTAAAAGTCCTCCTAAATTAATTTTGCAGCACTTTAGTATAACCCCACCTAGATGCACAGTTCTGTGACTGAACAAAGTTCAGCTGATTTTTAGTGGGAATTAGGCACAAAGATACCTTTGTGCATCTGGTCTGCTCTCTTGTTTCACCTTCTCTCCTGCAAAATGGAAATAATAATACAGTCTGACTCCATAGAGCTGTTACAATACACATTAATTGAGAGCATCTGTCTCCACTTGGTGACCCATAGAAAACTTTGTAGATATAAATACATAAACAGCAACAGGCTATTGCTATTCCATATGCTGAACCAAATGGCTATCAAAATCTGAGTGGCCCCATGGCAGCCCATTTAGGCTATGAGCTACTTTTATGTTACATGCCCATCTTTTTTCCTCAGGGCAGCTTAATCTAAAAAAGTATCAGATGAATTTCCCTTGCAGAATGGCTGTTTTGTCATTTGCCTGTCTCACAGACAGGATCTTTATTTGTGGGATGAAGGCATCCAGGTTTTGACCTCATCACAAGGGAGGAGTGATGTGGTGGAGGAAAGGTGTGTGTCCCAGCCTCAGTACACCAAACAGTATCTGTCAATCTGTTCTCCTGCCAGATCTGCACCAAAGAATTCAACCAACCACTTAAGGCCCTCAAACTAATATATTTTGAGAGCAACATGATGTTTAGAAAGACAAGTTGTATATCTAAAATGATGGCAAGTCTGTAAACACTGCTAAGTTCTGTATTTCTAGCAAGTCACACTACACAAGCACAAAACTAAATTAAAATACCCTCTCTAGTGTTGGATTTAAAGAGTCTACATTTATTTTGCACATGCAGCCTTCGTCTGACCTCTGCATATACATTACTGTTCAGTCTTTTAATTGCATGATAACAAATTAGCTTTTCCATTGGACCCCTGCTTTCTTCAATCCAAAGGATGGGCAGCACTTGCTTAATGAGTCCCCATTGAGGATTTTATTTTAGTTGCATAGTTCAATGTGTGACCATTGCCTTACTTACTGCATGCTATTCAAACCCTGCTGAAGCCATAATTATTCACTTCCTTGTGTTTCTTTTTCCTGAGACACCCATCATTACAGTATCTGAATGTTCATTAACTTGAGTTTAGTTTCACCAGTCCCCTCAGTTAGACAAAGAGAGATCTGTTCCCCTCACACACTTTGCAGATGGGACACTGAGACAGAAGACAGTTCAGGCTAGAAGATGACACCCAGGCTGTGGTTTCTCATTTGGGTAAAACCCCTTTAACTTAGCAGTGCATACTTACTTGCTGTTGATCCTCCTTTTTTTCTTGTCCCTCATACTTAGGCAGCTGCATGGTGGATCAGATCACTGATGTGACTGCAAAATAACCCTACCAAATTGAAGGGAAACCAGCTTTTGGTTGGACTGTCTCTTCCAGTGAAAATGTGTTCAGACAGCAGCTAAATCCACTTGTGAAATGATGCCAGAGTTCTCCCACATGCTTGGTTTGAGGCACTTAGGACTTGATTCTTTGGCACTCATTTAATGGAGGTAAATCCTGGCCTTCCTCGTGTCAGTGGTACTTGCTGAGTGCTCAGTGTGCTTGCTGATGAGACCCTAAATTTTCAGGTTGAGCATATAGAAAAGTGGAGCAAAGAACTGGGAATCACCTGGGAAAAGGATGGCTTAGCTGGCTTCACACCCAAGTAGTGCTGGGTGAAGTTGGTCACAGCAAAGCATGTAGCTAGATTATTCAGAGATCATGCCTTTTCTTTTTCTATTTTTACTATTTTTTCCTGCTTGTGGTTATTTACCTTACTTACTTACTGGCAAAAATTGGAAAAGGATTCTAGAGAAAACAGTAAGTATCCTTTAGTAAAAAAAACTGCAGAAACAACACTAATTCAACCATCTCCTAAGTGGGTGGGTAGGTAGGTTGATGAATTTTTTAAGGGGCTTTTAACATATTGTGGTTTTATGGACGATTGTTTAGACTTGAAATAAGCAAATGGAAAACAGAAGTCCTGTCACATATCTCACACACCCATCGTGCCAAAGCATGGTGCAGCATGATGATCATGCCTATCCACTGCACAAAACTTTTCCCTTGAGTGAACAGGGTAAGTGGCACAAATAATAGGTTACAAATCTTGATGTGTCGACACTTGGAAGGGACAGGACGTTTTGTCAGGGCATTGCAGAAAGCTTTTTCCACAGACCTTAATCTGTTTTCTCCACCCATTCTGACTCCTCATCATATCTGCCCTTCTTTCCAAGTACAGCAACAGTGCATCACCTGCTGTGATGCTGTGCAGCCTGCTCTAGCTGTAGGCAGCTAAGAACAGAGGCTGCTGCAGAAGTCCTGCCAAGATGGAATATTCCCTTTGGAGATGATGTTGTCAGGAAGTCCAACTCTTCAGGTTCCTGGGGGTCTGAATTTGTACAGTCTGGAGGGTTTACTTTTTTAGTACTTGGTCAAGCTGGGTTGGATGTTCAAAGGAATAGCGACAAATGCACACATAGTACAAACTCTTGCATTCGTGGGTAAAGATTTTATTTAAGAACTGCTTCATGGAATGAATTGTAAGGCTTCAAATTATATTCACTACAAGCCTGTAATATTGAAATATGTTTGGAAATCTCTAGGTCTGTGTGCCACTGTTAAGAATATAGGCCTTTGAGGGGAAAAATAAACCATTTTTAACTTGGACTCACTATCAGTATTGTAAGAGTAGTAGAAATCAAAGCTCATGGCAGTGTGTCATCATAGCTCTGAATTTCAGTTCAAGTGAAGTTGAGGATTTTGAAGATCAGGTGGTTTGTTCTCTTTTTGGAAATGTTTCAAATAATGCTCTATAGCACTGGAATGGCTTTGTAGGCTTGGAGTGTGATTCACTGCTCAGGTTACATCCATAGCACCCTCTGCACTGTTCATTTTAACAGGAGGGAGGAACTCAATATCTCCCAGGATCAGGTTATTATTTAGATGGTTTTTGTATCCCTATAATGCCTAATACCACCTGGTAGAGATTTGTTTTTACTTTGATATATATTGTAGAATAGAAAAAACTTTCTGCTGCTGTTAACAGTCAGCTGTCGGGTGTTTTAACTCTGCTGTTGGGGGAAGGTTGTTTGGGCTTTTCTACCTCTTTCATCCCTTGGCTCTAAGAAAGGAATTTTTTACTTAAGCAAAACATGGGCTTTTCCTGTCAACAGGTGAGAGAATGAGGATTTAGTTTTCTAAACAAAGCTCAGCACCTTTGTAAGGTCTCTCTTTTCAGAAGGTCTCTAAAGCCATAATAATCCAAAGACAGGTTTCAGGTAAAGCATTCCTTTGAAACACCTCTGTGTGCTTCCCAAAGGATGAAGCTGGATGCTGCATCCTTGCTGTGTATCTTGCTCCAGTGATGCATCCAGGGCTGCCTCTTGGGAAATTTCCCTGGAAACTCAGTGAACACAGACAATAAAGAAATTCCGGACATTTCTGCATTGTTGCAAGTGCTTGCTATCTGTTTCCTTAAAGCCCCTGAAAAGAGACATGAATGAAATAGCATTTTTCTTCCCTTTTTTTCAAAAGGTATTGCCTGGCAGCTTCAGTCCCACCTGTCTGACTATTATTACTACACACTCCATCCCCTTTCTCATGCATGGCCTTTCTTGGTGTGACTACTTATTATCTTCTTTCACTCTACACTGAAAATATCACTTTCCACCTTCCCCCATAAATTAACCATTCAGTTTCATGCACATTTCAGCAAGGCTTTCGGCTTTCGACACCGTCTCCCACAGCATCCTCCTGAGAAAGCTGGCTGCCCACAGCTTGGACAAGCCTACTCTGCACTGGGTTAAGAATTGGCTGGAGGGTCGGGCCCAGAGAGTGGTGCTGAATGGGGCTGCGTCCGGTTGGCGGCCGGTCACGAGCGGAGTCCCCCAGGGATCAGTGCTGGGCCCAGTCCTGTTCAATATCTTCATCGATGACTTGGATGAGGGGATTGAGTCTATCATCAGCAAGTTTGCTGATGACACCAAGCTGGGGAGAAGTGTTGATCAGCTGGAAGGCAGGAGGATTCTGCAGAGAGACCTAGACAGACTGGAGAGATGGGCTGACTCCAATGGGATGAGCTTCAACAAGGCCAAGTGCCGGGTCCTGCACTTTGGCCACAGCAACCCCATGCAGCGCTACAGACTGGGGACAGAGTGGTTGGAGAGCAGCCAGGCAGAGAGGGACCTGGGAGTCTGGATTGACAGGAAGCTGAACAGCAGTGTGCCCAGGTGGCCAAGAAGGCCAATGGCATCCTGGCCTGTATCAGAAACAGTGTCACCAGCAGGTCCAAGGAGGTGATTCTGCCCCTGTACTCAGCCCTGGTGAGGCCACACCTCGAGTACTGTGTTCAGTTCTGGGCCCCTCAGTTCAAGAAGGATATTGAGGTCCTCGAACAGGTCCAGAGGAGGGCAACCAAGCTGGTGAAGGGACTCGAACACAGATCCTACGAGGAGAGGCTGAGGGAGCTGGGGGTGTTCAGCCTGGAGAAGAGGAGGCTCAGGGGAGACCTCATTGCCCTCTATAACTACCTGAAAGGAGGATGGAGCCAGGCGGGGGTTGGTCTCTTTTCCCAGGCAACTCTCAGTAAGACAAGAGGGCATGGTCTTAAATTGTGCCGGGGTAAGTTCAGACTGGATATTAGAAAGAATTTTTTCACAGAAAGGGTGATCAGACATTGGAACGGGCTGCCTGGGGAGGTGGTGGACTCTTCGTCCCTGGAGATATTTAAAAAGAGACTCGATATGGCACTCAGTGCCGTGGTCTAGTGACTGTGGTGGTAATTGATCAAGGGTTGGACTCGATGATCTCTGAGGTCCCTTCCAACCCAGCCTATTCTATGATTCTATGATTCTATGTGGCAATTCTGTCCTAAATGCAAAGTTGTCCAGCAGCACATAAAGAATGAGCTTTGGAAAGCAAAATTTTATTGCTCTGACAACCAAAATTCCAACAGGCAGAAGCTACCATTAGAAAGAGATAGAATGTATTGTATGGGGGGAAACATGGTAAATTGTATGGTTTGTTACAACTTCAGTTAGACTAATTTGAAAATTCAAGGCCATTTATAAAATAAGTAACTTTGCATTTCAGAATATTGACTAGTCTTTTGGGATAAACAGATTGTATAGATGAAACAGAACATCTTCCAAGGGAAATTGTATTAAACAATTAAAGGTCTGGAGAAAAATGTGCTGCTGGTGATTTTGCTTGAAAAAGATGGGTTTTTTTCCCCTTCATTAGGAATAATCTCCCAGGAGATTAGGAAACACAGAAAGAGACACAGACCTGTTTTTAATGTTGCTTTGTTCCTCTGAAATTAATCTATTGTGACCAAAGCAGCATACTGCAGAGTCAGGTTCAGTGTGTAATAAAAATGTTTTAATTTAGTCTAGGGCTTGCTGCAAATTCCGGGTCTTCAGAGTTAAGAAAGAGCAAAAGACTGTACCCTAGTTATTTCAAAAACTTCAATGTATTTTCAAAACAATTTTACCCTGAATTTCTTAGCATTTGTTCAGTTGCTCTTTTTCTTATTTTCTTCTTTCTGATGGTAACAGTCTGTATTTCAGACTGACACCAAGACTGATACTGGAACTGATCCAATCTCTATTCCTATTGTGGTGTGAACTCAATAATGGAAAGAATGGAATTTTTGAATTTCAATAATGGAATTATCTTGATAAGAGCTCTGTGGAGCATGGATCATGGTTAGCAACTGATGGTAATGCAGAGAGTCACCATAATATATGTTTTATGAGTGTTACAATGAAACATTTTGGTTTTATATTATTTGTCTTTTGTTCATAGGCAAAGTTAAAATTGCAATGCTATGCAACAAAGTAAAAGTACATTAAAACAGTTTTGATGTTTGCAAAATTAGGAGTTTTGAAATCAATTTTTGAATAGTTAAATTTGCATTTTGGGGTAAACTTGGAAAGAGTGAAAGTTAGTCTGGAAGGAAGTTTGGAGTTTGACAGCTCCACGTGAATGCACATATAACTGTACCTAAGGCATTTCTGTCAACTGTTTGTCTCTTCATTTGTTAAACTTTTGGGAACAGAGGTTTGTTCTTGTCTCTCTAAACAATCTATTCACATTCTTAGTCAGGCTTCTGAAGAAAACTTGATTCTCTGGATGCCTGAGATCTCAATGTTAGAATTTCAGGTTTTATTTCACATGGAGCAAGAAATTAATCTCTCTTTACAGAAACCTTTTACTTATTTCAAAGCTGTTACCATTTGGCCCTTGTTTCTAGATGGAACAAACCTCGTGGTTTTAATCTTTCCTTAAAATTCATTGCCTTCAAATTTGTGAGGATCCTTATTTCACATTTCTGGACTTCTTTTCACAAGTTCTTGTCCTTCAGGAGTGATGCCACCCAAAGCATAACACTGCTCTTGAAGAGAGCATTTTCTCCTTTCCTACACAGCACAGTCTATGGATATCTCCTGGTATGGTAACAGCTTTCTTATAACTTAGTACACTGATAACTCCCATTAAGTCATCATTAACTTTAATGAAACAGTAATGATAAATAGGAAAAATTACTAAATATATACAAATATACAGGAAAATTGATACCACGTTCCTCCCCCCTTTCCTGCTGACTGATGCTGCAGATTATTGATGAGCCAGTTGTTCTCCATGATGTATTTGTGTGGCAAATTATGACTGTTAATTACTTGAAGTTGTCCTTACTGAATTTCTGGTGTGGCAGAAGTGTCTCATGTGTTTCTCACCAGAGCACATTGTTCCTGTTGTTAATAATTGTTACCTTTTTTACAGATGAAGTAGTTTGGGGGGTCAGGTTGAAATTACAGGATATAATAATTTCTAGGGCAACACTTAAATATACAAAAAAAAGTAAAAATGTGAAATTTTACTGTGAAAGTAAAAATTACCATCACTAACATCACCTAGTGGTAACCATATAATAGAAATAGTTACTTTACGTTTTGTATGATTATTATAAAACCTGCACTCATGGTTTAAGAACAAGTGGCCTGGAGATATGAAAGGATACAATCTCGGTGCACAACTCCTCTCAAAGGTGTGAAAGAGAAGTATCAAAGCAGGCAAGAACAGTGTAGGCAGAAGCAACAGGCATTCAGAACAGGGAGAAGAGCAGTTCTGATAATGTTGGAGCTGAGCATTCTAAGCTATTAAAATGTTTCTGGTGGCATAGCCCTACTCAAGAACAAAGCCACTGAAAATTACTCATAGTCCTCTTACTTTCCACTCCCCAGGTGAAAAACCATCCTGCCATTTGTGGTGCTAAGGGATGGGAAGAGTTTGTACTGGGGGGGCTGGGACCAGATCTCTTCTTGTTGTTGTCAGGCTCTCTGCCCTCATTCCCACATGGACACCTTGGGCAATCCTGGCTTTCTGTGGCTCACATGTAGGCCAGGCTGGCAGTGGTACTGATGCCATGCTGCTTTTCCCATGCCATGTGCTGCTTCAGGCTTCAAGAAGTTCCTTGCAGAACTCTACTGCAGTTTCCTTGGAGGGAAAATGTGTGAGTGAGTGTTTTCTAAAAGGCAGGGTGGGGAGGAAAGAGAATTGGTTGGGAAGGAGAAATGGTGGTACATCCAAACCTCATCCAAACTGCTCAAGAAGTGGAACAAGTATGAACTGCTGCATCAATGCCTCTGATGTTGTGGATGGATAGTGTGAAGTGATGCCTTATTTACTGACTTATTCATAGCTCACTCAAATGCTGAAAATGGCAGTTTGCACTTCAAAACCTGCGAAGGATATCTTTGCATCAAGACGTGCCCACCCTAAATATTTGATAAAATTGGTTTTCATTTATCTGGCAAGGATTCAGTGCTCAGCTAGGGGGGGAGAACACCATATTAACAACTGCCTCTTCATCAGAGGGGGCCTGCTTGCAGGTAGCAGCAGTGAGGGTGGCTGCTCTCTGCTATGCAGTCCTGGAATTTGGTGCTGCTGCCACATCCCTGCTGTGCTCAGAGAGCTTAGTCCCCCACCAGCATGGAGGGGAGGCTGCTATCTCCCAGGATGTGGAGGGAAATCAGTGCTGTGGCTGCTTCCTGTCACCTGCAATTTCACCTCACTCTTCTCCCAAGCCTTTTCAAATACTACCGAGAATATGTGATTGATGTCTGAAACAACACATTTATTCCTAGCAGCAAAGACTAGACCCAGGGTAGCTTATTCTAAAGCTCTGTTTCCACCAGACAGAGATCCACATCGAAGCTTATTAAAGTCATGTGTTCAATTTTTTCATAATTGCCCCCATTCCAACCGTGGCAGGCAGCCAATAAAGCACTAAGTGGAAGTTTCTGTCGGTCCACCTGTCTTTCTGTGGCTAATGAAGTGTGCCGTTTTTTGTCTTGTAGACGTTACACAATTCATTGTCAGAGGAATTTGTTATATATAGACTTAAAATAAATTAGTTCGAGACAAGGCCAAAGCCATTCGACTCTACTTCTTTGTGTAGTGAGTCAAGTATTTATTATACAGAGTAGCACATTAATACTTTGTTTGGCTGAAGAGCTTATGCTTAAACAAGAACAAGCAATTTGGGTTCTTGGCCATATTAAACTGTTAAATAACATAATTAAAAAGGCTGAAATCTGGAGCAGCATGGGTTTTAGGAAGGGCACCCACCAGTCTGGACTACGAGCCCTGCTACTTTGGTTCATTGATTAGTTGGAAGCTCTTCCCCTGTAAGCATTGCTGGGCATTCATTGCACTGCCAAAGCCCAGTTTACAGCTGAGATTTCCTTTTTCTATGCTTCAAATCATAGGAAAATATCAGCAGTTGCCTAAAGTTAGCCTGCGTGGAGAAGTGGGAAATTAATTTCACAGACTTCTAGGAAATAAAAGTTTTTTAAGTTTACCACTGCTGATCTTTATGAACAACAGATACTCAGTTTATCAAACCTGTAATTAATTCACAGTTGGAAGTGCCTCCAGGAACAGAAACATGGTTCTAGGAGAAGCAGTCCTGGCAAAGCAAAGAAAAAAACCCAAACCTCCTGGTTTCTATCAGAGCAATTAATCTTGAAAATTTTCTTTGCCTGTGAGGAGATTGGCAAAGACAGCTGTTTCTTCATCCTGGAAAATGGCCCAAAAAAGGTCTGCAAAAAAGGATACTGGCAGTGATTTTATTATAAGTTCAGCAGCAGGGTTCTGGATTATCCTTTAATTCTGCTGTAAAATTCAGGTGTACTGGGGCATATTCACAGAAGCAAATGCCCAATCCAGCAACTTTGCTTGCTGACCATTAGTAGTGAAACTCTTCTGAGTGAGCTAAGATAATTCTTCAGTTCACTGATCTCAGAATAAGACTGACACCTTAATTTTGATGGTACCTGAACTGTCAGCACATGATTTTCCTGATGAGCTGGCTTCTGAGTTGCAAAGCATCATGTCTGGTCAAGCTTGAAGGGGAATAAAACCTGGTCTCTATTGAATCAGCTTTAGGCTGCACTGATTGCTGTTCCAGAGAACTTCTACTTTATAAACTGCTCTCCTGGAAGGCTTTTTCTGATTTTTTTTCCCTGTTCACCTTCCACAGAAAGACTCTGTTAACAGCAGCTTTTCTTACAGAGTCCTTCCCTTTATGTTAGGATTCTTCAGCAAAATTAATTTTTAACAACTCGGATGCAATTCACCTCCCTTTATGTATTATTTGTTCTTTGATCCTGTGTGGCAACTTAGGAAAGGGGGGGAGGGACAGAAGGATGTTGAAGAGTTTGCCACTGGTTAAGTTCTTGCTAAGAACGGGTATGGGGCTTATGTCAGGTGACTGGGCATATGATTTGTTCCTTGGCTAATAGGTTCCCAGGTTCTAGATGTTTTTCATGCTGGATTAATTTTTGTGACCTGTTTTTCCAGGGTGAACATAAATGGGATTCAGAGAATGTTAGACCTAATCAGGATTAGCTCCTTTGCTGGTTTTGCTTGGAAGGATGACTGAGGTGACTGTTTCCTGTTCAGTAGAATGCTCAAAATGCTGCAGGGTAAATTTACACACAGCTCAATCCAGACACTTTTCTGAGCAATGCAGAAACCTGTCTTTTACCCAAATCTGCAGTATCCACATTCATACAACATGCAGAAAAGAATGAGATGTAATCTCTCATCTCTGCCCACGCAAAGATACTCATTCTCCCTCGGAAGACATGGGTCTTGATATATGCACATTAATTGCTTTGGAAAGTTGGAGAAAACCTCCCAATATCTTGGTGATGTGTTAAATAATTTGAAGACTCTTCTAAACACACTTAGCAAACACAAAGGTCTCTTCAATCTATTCAGGCACTGCTCTTCTCACCAAAGCAGCATAAAGGGGCTTTAGCAGCGTATCTAATTTTAACTGAACAAGGATTATTTGTCAAGGGTTTTTTCACACAGCCATAGTAGTGGGTTCTTTCACCACAATAAATGCTTGCTAAGATCGCTGTGTTGTTTTATCCCTTCTGAAGGAAATGCCAGAGCTTTGAGTTTCAGTTTCAGCACCTCCAGTAATATATCTCACTGTTTCTATACACTTAATGTGTCTGTTTGCAAATGTATCCATCAGCATCTATTCAGCCTGTAAGAACTGGCTCTGGATTTTTGACTTGGAGGCTGTGTTTCTGTCATCATGTAAGAGAATGAGACAAGAACTGGAGTCTTGTTTTAAAAGATGGAGTAGACACATGCATGACAATTTAAAACTCAACTGCTTTGACTCAGAAGTCTCTCACTCTGGATTATAATTTGTTTAAACCTTTTAAAAACCCTAAAAGAGAAATTCCATTTATTGTAAAAAATCCCCACAAAGGCAATGTTCTGTCCTCAAACACTATAAATCCCAGTGTACTGGGAGAAACAAAAGGCAGTGTTTTGACTGAGGGGATTTTAGCTCTCCATAGTCCATCTCTTACTTCTGTTAATGAATAAAGGTGAACTTCTGGGTGACAGAAAGGTGGTAAAGGAGAAAGAATTCAAATGGCTGCTATGCCTCTGATCTCTAGAGCATGGAAGAAAATCCCAGTGCCAAACACTTGAAACTAACCCTCAAAATAAAAAAACAGAGCCATTCTTTTTGGCTCCCTCACTGCTGTTTTTCACACAGTTGGCAAGAAGACATTGAAAGACAGAATTATTTTTCAAAAGCAGAAACACTTCCAGGGCAAGCAAATTTCATTTATAATGCTATTATAACGAGCATTATACTTATAAAACTTCAATTTTCAGGTTATGACTTTAAATGAAAATTATCTAAATAAATGCTAATTATATAAATGAGTGTTGAGTCCGAGCTGGTGGATGAAGAGCTCTTTTTTTTGTAGGTAATTTTGGGCAATGGTTAACTCTTGCTGCTAAGATTGCTTCAGTCTTCTAATATTGTGTGGAATAACATCCATACAGACTTATCTAAGAGGATGTAGGTACAAAGTACAGTTCTCTTCAGAGAGTAAAGACCCTTGTGTAATTTAGTGCCATTTTCAGGGGCAAGTGTTCATGGGAAACAGTATATTAAACTGTTCAAGTAAACCTATAAATTTCCTTAGATTTCCCTGCAGTCAGTAGCAATTATTTAAGATTTGGTCCGTGGACTTCACACGTAGCCTTATCTAAATATTTTTTTCGGTATTAACAGCAAAATATCCCGCAGGAAGGTAGTGCAAGACTGACATTTTGACCACAAAATTTTGAAAAATAGCAACAAACACTGGACATCTTGAAAAGGCATTTAATACTGTGAAATTGTTAATGGAAAATGTATTCCTCTTGGCTTAAATAATGACCCTGCCAGGTGGGCTGAAAGCAGAGGAGACAGATAAGGCGTGACCAGCGGTTGTTAGCAGCTCTGGACTGTCTGAACTCTGCTTAAATTACCCTTAAAAATCCAAACTGGGCACAAAGCATGCTGCCAGAACTGGAGAGTTTTTATTCCAGTTGCCCTGGAAAAGAGTAGAGACTCCCTGTGTCAGGGCTGCCCTTTAATAGCTGCTAAATTCGTCTAATATTTGCATTTAAAGCTTATAGTTGTTTTACTAGCAAATGCAGATGGTATCAGCTTCTAGACATTTTGCATAGAGAGCCATGCAGAGTTTGAAAAGCATCTTTGAACCTTCTGTTTCAATACTAAAAGCAAGCAGTCCTGGGCTAATTTAAGTGTAGCTGCAGTGGAAACTAAAATTAACTTCCCTACCAAGTCTGCATGCTGCATGAAATGGTGTACAGGGCAAGAGAAGATGAAATTCCTAGGTAGCCTTATTTTTTCCAGCCTTACCTGCATTTTATGTGACTTCTTTCTTTCTCTCCTCCTTGCTATCTCTTAATAAGTAAGTGGCAAGAAGCAAAGCCAGCTTTAGGATGTTTTAAAAGTTGACTTGAGTGATTGACTGTGGGATTTGCCACTCTGAAGGAGAGTTACACAGGAATACTTTCCTCCTCAAAATGCCACTTTTCCATGATTCCCTGGGAAAAATTTCGTGGGTCTTTGTTAATACTTTTTATCCTGCAGGGCTAGCCCCAGCTGTGGCTGAAAACATTATTTCACTCCTGGGATTTAACCACTGAGGTGGAGCTGTGGCCTCCTTATGTAGTAGGAGGAAAAAAATAAAAAAATTTGTTTGTATTAAAATTTAATAAAACCCAGAATTACTTATAAATTAATCATTGACGTCTTTTATCTTTTTGAGATCAAGTGGTACGCTGCCTACCGTGAGCAAATCTTGAATACTAAGAGGATGGTGGAATGATGATGTGATGGAACTAAGACTCATTATGTAACATTATTTTCACATTTAAATGGGGCTCTTTCAAATTTTTATCCTAACTCTACATGTAGATATTTAAGTCACTGTCTCCTTATTATGACAAGTGTCTACAGTAACCTTCTGTGAATTTCCTAAGTGCTAATTATCCAGTGTTTCTACTTTTTTTTAAACATTTTTTTTTCCTTTTTTTTTTTTTTTTTTTTTTCCATCTTTTTTGGCTGGAGGAGGAGAAAGCACTTCTATTTGACTTTCTCTTGTATTACTTTTCAGTTTAGTATGTGACCTTAACATCTTATTAAAATTTATAGATAATAGTAGGAAATTCCTAATTAAATTTTTCATCATTGTCCTTAATTTGTCTCCTAGAAGACGGGAATGTAATATGGTTGATAGAGATGATTGAAAAAGTTAAGACAATTAAAAATCATAAGAAAGTACAGACTGACAGTAACTTCTTTAATTTTAGGCCCAAAGTATTCACAAATTTCACTTACACTGGATGAATAGTTTCAAGTAAATAAATACAGGGTTTTTTTTTAAATTACTGCAACTCATTCTCAGCAAAATGTAAACATTTTTCTTTCACAGTAACACTTCTGTGTAAACATTAACATAGGTCCAAGCAAAAAAACCCAACCCAACAACAAAAACAAAAACCAAGATGACCTTAAAATACAATGATTTCAAGAAGTAGTATATAATCTAAGAAAGAAAGAAAAACATCTTGGGGCTAAAAAATATCCTTTCAAAGTGTCATTTGCAGGTTGGCTGGGACATTATTGGAGGAAGTGTCTGTAATTTATTTAAGCATATTTTCAATTTTTATTTGTTTATTTAGTCACCAAGTTTGAAAATTCATCATCCTCAAGCTTGGGCATCCCTGTTTTATTTTTAGACAAACAAACCAACCCCAACCAACCAATGATGATGGACTGAGGCAGACCATCCAAGGAGAATTTTACAGTAGTGGGAGTGAAATATAGATGTACAAAGTACACTGCACACATGTGAAACCAGAGCATGGAACTTTGCTTTTCAGGATGTCTTAAATACTTCCATAGTAACTCCTCAATATGAAGATTTTCTCTTACCTACATGACAGCATCATTGGTGACACTGGTTCTTCAGGGAAAAAAAATGCATTTGCTGTATTTCAAAGCTATTCTCAAGTTAAACAAAGCATCTCCCATGCCAGAAAGGCAGATTACTTTGTAGCTTTCCTCAAACAGAAAGACCCAGGCATCTCCTCTGATGAGTGCCTGGCAAGAGCATGGAACACTTGCCTTATAAACAAACCTGGCCCAGGGAGGCCAGCCTGACAGCTTGCAAAAATAACATCCATGGAGGCAGGGTAAATAGTTTACATCTCCTTCAGCCTCTGGGCTGTGTCCTGGAGCTGTTGGTTGAAAGGAGCAAATCTGCTGCAGCCTGAAACATGCATCTCTGGAGTGGGAGGATGGAGAAGCTGTGCTTTGGATACCTTTTCATGCTAGAAAAGGATTCTGTTATTGTCCCGTGGACCAAAGAGTTTACTGTGTCTGGGTTTGGCCAAAAGCCTCAAAAAAGTACATGGGGCTTAAGTATTTTAGAGGTTGTGTCCTATAGTTCTTTGCAAAGCTCAAGCAGGAAAGGAGTCATTTGTTTCTAATTCATATCTTCAGATGTCACCTCTCTATTACTGCCTAAATGTTATCTGTCTGCCCAGAGTCCATAGAAAAAGGAGAGTGAAAGATATTAAAAAAAAAAAAAGTTATTTGGAAAAGATGGGCCCAGAAAATTATTATTTATATTTCAAATGTGTGAGTTATGTCAGAGGAAACTTTGGTGACTGTGTTTTGGTGGCTAAATAGAGAGAAGACCTACCCTAAATCATCCAACCTCCAGTTTTAATTTGTTTACAGCTTAAATCAGGTATGAATCTGATCTCCAGGGATTATTTAGTTTTAGATTTCCAGCATTTGTTTTTCTTGAACAATAATTTTACAGCTTTGAGAAGTCTCTGCACGTGTCATTTGAGACTGGAAGATGAAGTGGTCCCTCAGCCTAGTAAATTAGAAGGGGGGAAACACCTGCAATATCTCCGCTGGCTGAGGAATTTTGGAAGTGGTTTTTCTTTTGGCAAGAAGAGCTCCCTAGTTGGGGTCACTATGGAAGTGGAGTCCTTTGTTCATTCCCTAATTGCTTGAGTTAAGAAGTTCATAAGCAGGGCTGATTGCTCGAGCACATTGTCTTCCATCCCTTCTCCTTGAATGAACCCCTGGAAATCATTTCTTGAGATAAAGCTGACTGTCAGCCTCTTAAAATCTCATGGTTCACTTTATTGAGGAAAAGTTGTCTCCTACTTGTCAAGCAGTCCAGGGATGTAGTTTGGGGGATATTGGTGACCCTCTGCTGGGGCAAGTTGGAAGGACGACTGAGTTGACTTTCTCATTGAAAAGAGACACTGCTGGGATGATCCCTGTTTGCTGGAGGGCACATTAAACAGTGGATATAGCATATCAACATACAGAAAAAATAGGAAGGGCAATTTCTTTGAGGGATGGAGAGCTAATGTTTCTAAGGGAAATTTTCTAGTGTGTCTGTTCTATAAATAATTCTCCCCCGTTCTCCCACCATGACTAAGATGGATGACTTGTGGTTATTTTTCAGTGTGCTGCTTTTTTCCCCATTCTCATATTTAGTTTGAAATGTCTCTAAAAGAAGTGTTGAAGAAAAAAAAAAAAAAAAGAATCTGTTTTACTGGACTTTTCTGGACTTGTGTAAGAAATGCAATATACAGACAGAGTGATTTGATTATGCTGGTTTCTTGTAAGCGTGTCTGAAAGCATGTGTTTTTTCACTTTTAATTTGGCAGCATTTTGGTTTGAGACATTCTAATAGAATAATCTATGTGAAGTATATCTGGTCCTTGCAAGGTATGTGTTGAGACCCCTTTTGCCACCGTTGTTATGGACAGAAACAGAATTTGCCTTTGGCAGAAGCAAAAAACTCCCGAGAGTGCTAAAAAGGAAAAATTTTGTGGGAAAAGAGGTCTTAAACACTTGACTGGTATTATTGCTGAATGCTGTTGTTCTTAATAATATATTTTTGAATGGGTGTGAGGTTTTCAAGTCCAGGGTTGTCACTTCTTCCCAAGGCCCCCTATTATTTCATGGGCTGCAGAGCAGTGAATATGAAATCCAAAAGGGACCTTGTATATTTATTGCAGTTTATGCTGGGCTTGGTTTCATGTTTACTTTCCAGCATCACAACTTTGTTTATTTTCAGTAGGAACTGAGGTCTAGTCTATAACCGACGGAAAGTAAGAGGAATTCTGCACATAAGAGATCTTGCCTTGAAATTCTAAACTTACAGAATCATAGAATTTTCAGGGTTGAAAGGGACATTTAAGATCATCGAGTTCTAAATCCCCCCTCCTCTAGTTTGGATCCATCCCCCATGTTCTGTCACTCCCTGACATCCTAACAAGTCCCTCCCCAGCTTTCCTGTAGCCCCTTCAGATACTGGAAGGCCACACTGAGGTCTCCTCAGAGCCTTCTCCTCTCCAGCCTGAATAACCCCAACTCTCTCAGTGTCTTCCCAGGAGAGGTGCTCCAGCCCTCTGGTCATCCTCATGGCCCTTCTCTGGACACACTCCAGCACATCCATGGCTTTCCTGGAACAGGGGCTCCAGAACTGGACACAGAACTCCCCGTGGGGTCTCACGAGAGCAGAGGGGGAGAATCCCCTCCCTCGACCTGCTGGCCACGCTTCTCTGGATGCAGCCAAGGATCTGGTTGCCTTTCTGGGCTGCAAGTGTACACTGAGGGCTCATGTTGAGCTTCTCACCCACCAGCACCCCCAAGTCCCTTTCCTCAGGGCTGCTCTCCATCCAGTCCCTGCCCAGCCCATATCAGTGCTTGGGATTCCCTCGACCCAGATGCAGGACCCTGCACTTGGCCTTGTTGAACCTCCTGAGGTTGGCATGGTCCCACCTCTCCAGCCTGTCCAGGTCCCTCTGGATGCCATCCCTTCCCTCCAGCTGCACCACACAGCTTGGTGTCAGCAGGGAACTTGCTGAGGGTGCACTCAATGCCACCATCCATGTCACCAACAAAGATGTGGAACAGGAGAGGTCCCAACACTGATCCTTGGCAGACACAATTTGCCCTTGGTGAAGCTGTGTTGATTATACCCAGTCACCTCTTCATTATTATTTTGTTCCAGCTGTGCCTCCAGAAGGATCTGCTCCACAGTCTTAGCAGGCACAGAGGTGAGACTGACCGGATTGTAGGTGCCTGGATCTTCCTTCTTTCCCTTTATAAAAATGAGGATTATGTTTCTCCCTTTTCCAGTCAGTGAGGACTTCACCAGACTGCCATGACTTTTGGAATATAATATAATACCCTGTTGGAGGTGATGGCAAATCTAGCAACACTTGCAGTAAACATAGGATTTTGTTCAGGATTTTCAAAAGGGATGAAGATTTGAGATCATGCTCTCATTAGAGATTTACAAATAGTTTTCAGAAATCATTGATTCTCTCCTGAAACAGAGCCAGCTTTTTAATTGAATCCTGACTGTTTAATAACTCACATCAACAGTGTTGTTGAGGATAAAACTGGAGAAGTATAGTTGTTTTTATCCTGAGTGTACCACATCCAACTGAATCTGCAGCCAGCAGGATGTAGAATGAATTATGAAGTGCTAATTCAGCTATGTTGGTTTTTTTTTTTTTTAATTCTTCCTACTTTGCATACTTTGTCATGGATATCCTGTGCCATTCTTTAAGTACAGCTTCCCAGGTTTTTTATTTATGACAGTTTTGTTCTAAGAAATGCATTTGCTGAGTAGCAAAAATAAGTAGTTTATGATACAAAAATTTATATTTTTTTTCTCTAAGTATATTTCTCTAAGAGTATATTCTGGACTTTCCTGAGCATAAATTTACTAACCTCATTCTTTCAAGTAGTTATTAAAGGTTGGCTCGGGGTTATTTTGTGGTTAGGTGGGTAGCATTTAGTACGGAAGCAATGTGTATAACCTCCCAACACTTGTGTATTCTCTAGGTTTGATGTTGAGCATCATGTTTTTCTCACGTTAGGAATCAAGGTTTTAAACTTCAGGTTTTAACCAACTTCCAAGACAAAGCTACGAGAGTACCCACGACGTTTCCCCCCAGTAGTACTCCTTACATTTCTTGATACATCCCAGCTGCTGGAATGCATGCCTCACAGCTCAGCCCCTAAGGAGGCTCCTACAGCTATAGCTCATTATCAATTTGGCAAACATTAGTCATAGTTGCAGCTGAATTTCCGACTGGCATTCTTGGATTGGTGCCATCTGTGTTTTGTGTCATTTTTGGCCATGAACAAAGTAGCTGTTGCAGATATGTGGACCTGCAAGTGCAGTATTCTAAAGAAGTAATTTTTTTTTTTCTAAGATTAATTAATTTTAACCTGAGTATGGTATTTTTTACAGAAGAAAGTTATTAAAATTGATGTATTTTCTGATGAAATGCATATTTAAGTGTTTATATTGATATCCTGCTGAATGTATTACTAAATCTTAGATTTGCATTTCCTTGGACATGATGGTAACTTAGTTCATGGATGGTTCTGCTCTCTATGTTGGGGCAAATTAAGTGGCCTTTTTTGAGGGGTTTTTCCACAGCTGAGTTATGGAAATCAGCCCAGAGAGATGGTACTTCTGTCCACCACCTTCAGTCCAAGGAGGCTCTGCTTTGGAAAGGAAACAGAAATATAAATTATTTATGCAGGAGAATGGTGGGAATGTCTACAGTCATCACATCCAGCTCTAAAAACTGATTTTACCCTTTTCTTTCTCCATCTGGCTGCAGCTCAGTGATACTGTTTGTTTTTTCTGGTACAGTCCACACCCAGGAAAGGGCTTTTAAAAATCACTCCTTTATTGCAGACCTGAGTAGAGAATGAATTTAGCAGTGATCCATTAAAAGAACAGCAATAAGAAATACAAGTTGGAAGGGAGTAATTTCAGATTACTTTATAGGCAAAGAATACTGTGCTTATTGTCAGGATATCCAAATACTTTTTCCTATTCCTTCTTTAAGGTTGATCAGACCCCAGTAGTCAGGCTATGAAGCACAGAAACAGCCTCTTATTTATCAGAGACTTGACCACCAACACATTCTTCAATAATTCTGCTATTTTATAGAAGAAATATGACTTCTTATATTTTTTTAACCTATATTTGGCATCTATTCCGTTACATATTCTGATGGAAAATGTTGCACAATCCATGCATTTAGTTAGGTTAACAGTATTTATAGTGAGGTACAGTACAAAACACTAATGAAGAAGTTTAATTTTACATCTGTACCTAGCTATAAAATAAACTATTTTATACAAATGAAAAGTTGAAAGCTTGAGAAAATATTTTTCTTTCTCATTGGAACTACACAGCATTTCAGCTTGAAGCACATATTTGCTGTAGGCCCCTTGTTTGTATGAGATGGAGTATTTTTAGAGATTGACTGCAGCTGAAAGAAATGAAACTTCAGCTGGATGAACATTTTCATCTCCTTAAAATAACAGAAAAAAAAAAAGTGAAAGAAAAATCTAATTTTAATATTTTTAAAATTATTGTTCATGAGTGTATCCACTTCCTTGAAATTTCATGTGGGATCTGCAGAAGATTCACACTATTGTATTTTGTTGACAATGGTTGTTAGCTCTCATTTACTTTTGCTGAAATCAAGTTTCCTTGCTCAATTTTAATGGCTAATGGAAGCTTGGTGAACTTCATATGGGAACTCAGTTGGAATAAATAGATGGCAGCCTCTGTTCTCTTATCTGGGGTCAGATGGTTTTGTCATAAATCACCTAGGAAGTGAGGAAAACATATGTGAGAAAAAAAAAATCTCAGTGAGCTTTCAAAGCATCATTGCAAAATGGGAGGAGAGAGGGTTGGAAGAGAAATCCTGTTAAAGAAGAGAGCAGAAGACAGACAGCTGAGGGAGGGAGGCAGTGCAGGGGAATAGAAGTGGGGGAAAAGGAAGTTTAGTAAAGAAACTTATTTAAATGAAAACTCCATGAAGAAATAAACAAATATCAAAACAAAACAAAAAACCCTAGGGAAAAGAAATAAAACACTTATTGTGGAGAAAAGTAGGTTGAGGGAAAATGGGAAAGAAAAGATAGCGATGTGAAGAACAGGAGAATAAATTATGGGGAAAATTATTTTTCTTTATTAATGGTGGAAAATACAATAGTTGGGTTTTTCTTTTCAGGGCATTAGCCCTGTGCTTGGCACTGTGTGTTCATTAGAGCACATGCCCTGTGCAGTGCCACGTGTGACATCTCTCTGCCATAGGGTCTGTAACTGAGCTCTCTGGAGGCAGGAGAGGCTGCTTCTTGCATAGGGCTGTTGTTTTGGCTTGTTTCCTAAGGCTGTTCCTAAGCAGTAATTTTCATTTAAGTAGTGCCTTTTTTTTATAGTTAGTCACATGAGATCAAAATGTTATACCACAAGCTTGTGGTCATTGTGAATGTGTGAAGAGTGGCTATGAGTACCATGGCTTTCATACTCCCATTGCTTATATTGGCATTATCATGGCAGTAGCATTGGCAGTATTTTCAATTTTCAAATAATTGAATTTTCAGAGTGATTTCTTCAATGTACCTAACTCGTTGTTCCCCTAGTTTAAAGTAAAGCCCTCACAAGTTATTTATTTATATATTATTGCTGATATCGAATATGTCTTTTATATGTGTAATATATATTTATTTGTTTCTTTATATTCCTTTAAAAAAATCTGTGCCAGCTGGAATTGAACTGGCTGAGACTGCATGCAAAGTTTGCCTTCTCCCAGTGCTTTTGCCTGCATTTCCTTTTCCCAGTATCCTTATTCCTGGCAAACCCTTTTGGGTGTATCTATGTTGAACAGCAGGCAAAAGAGTAGTGCAAAAGCACTATTTAGTTTGCTGTTTTCCTGAGAACAAGCAACTTTTACTGTACAACTGCTTTTATCATTTCAGGATTGTTATTAGTGAGTGGGGTTAGGATAGGCAGATATCCTCTGGCTGCTTCTCCTTTTTTTTATTTTGTTATTCTCCACTGTATTTGGAATTTCAGACTGTTCAGGACAATCTGGATGGAGCAGGGGAAGAAGGAATGCTTACAAATTTTGTTCTCGGGCTAGTTCTGTAATAAAGATTTTCATCTGCAAAGAAGAAATGCTTTAAAAAGAGTGTTATCCTTTGCATTGATGATGGGCAAGTTGCATCATGGAACATCTGGGATAGGGTCACATAAGCAGTTGTCTCTCTGGGAAGAGGATTTAATGTTGGTTTCTGTGTGTCATAACCTCACATTCATGTTACACTGCTTTGGAGGGTGCTTGAATGCAGACTAGCTCTTTTTTTTTTTGCCTCTGTTATAAAGTTCAGTGAAAGCACATTCAGTTTTTAAAATATTTTTAATGGCAGTGGCTACTTGTGTTAAGAGAACAGGGTCTTTGTGATCCCACCGAGGGCAAAAAGGATTTGTCTAAGGAGAGGTAGAAGACCATTTCAGAAGCATGAAGAACTGCAGGTCCAAGAAAATATCTGTTTTAGGATAAAGTCCTGCTAATTCACTTGGGGATGTATGCCTGCTAGCTGAGATGAGTCAACCGTATAAATTTATCAAATCCTGTTTGGAGAGTCATCTCTTTACTCAGTATTTATTTATGGGAGCAGAACCTCTCTCTCTCTTATTCTCTGTGTCATAGACTTTAGGGCATTACTACTGAATGATGAAACTGAATATTTTTATTTAATCTACTGTGTAGTACCAGTGGACCTGAATAGAGAAATTATACTGGAGAGAACATAAAATGAGATTCTTTTCTTTTTAGATGGGCATAAGGGAGTTCAATATTACCAGAAAAATGGCTTTGAACAATGCTGATAGAGCAGTGGCTTAATGAAGCTGGGGCTGTTTGCAGAAAATTAGTTCACATTAGGGTAATATTCCTTCAGGGAGCATTTATAATGCCTGCAGGAATGTTGATGGGGGGATGGATTGGATTCCGAAGCAACCTTGCAAGCTTTCAGCTGCTGATGCACAGTGCACCTGCATGTTCCCCTGTCTGACCTCCAAGCTGGTTTGAAAAGCTCTGGCATCTGTAAGTGAGAAGAAAGAACAAATTTTTAATTTTGCTGTGAAAAAACCCCAAACAAACAAACGGTCTTTTTTCTTGATGCTTAGAATGTCTTGTATTTGACATGTTTTTGTGGAGACTATTTTATGGGTACGTTTTTTTAATGGTTTGGGGTTGGATTTTTTCGCTTTTAATTTTATTAAACTAGTATCTTAAAGATCTCATAGAGATATATCCAAATATTCAGGAAAAAAAAAAAAACAACAAACCAAAAACGGTTAGTTGGCAAGACTCAAGAATTTAATTTCATACTCTGTTGCTTATCTCAGGAAGAATGTTCTCCCTAACAAGTGCAGATTCAGGCATGATAGCTCCAGCATTTATCTCATTCTCAGAGGTCTGGGATAGCATCTCATTTTCAAATGGTGGTGATGTGGAGATTAAAGGTAAATACTGCTGTAGAGGGATTGCCACATCATAATGTTATACTTCATAATTGGTATCTGCAGTGCTAATTTGCAGATTCTAAGTGCGTGTAATTTACATCGCTTGGAATTAACTGTTTTGTAATTACACTTTGATCTGCATTTCTTTATCAGGCAGTGGTTAGGCTATGCTGCTTATGAACTTCCATGTCAGTAATTTTGTGGTATAAAATTGTGATTGTTTAAGTGAACAGCTTTTCCTTTTTGGAATTTAGAAGTCTCTCGCTTTGGCATCCGCAGCTTATTTCTTGCAATCTGCTTAATTGAGTAGCTTCTCTGTTTATCTTGAAATGCAGATAAATGGCTTTCAGAGCAGTGTTTATAGCTTAATAGTTCCTGAAATAAGAGTCAACATTATCTCCTAAACTCTACCAGTCATAACTAATGATCCCTCTGCTTATACTGTTGAGCAAGTCAGGAGACACTGAACTCTGGAGAGAGCAAGGGCCCTGTGCAGTGGGAGGATAGTTTGGATCTGATGGCGCCTGGCAGACAAGGTTTTCATGGCTCAGTAGTGTTAATTGGGAACTGAAATTTGTCCTTAGCCACCTCTGACCCCCTATCACTGAACTCTTCTTCTATAAATATGGATACAAACCCAAGGGTGAGGTGACAGCTTGCAGTAGTCTCGCTTCCCTCGTCGTTTAAAGTAAATAAAATCAGTTTACTTTTATATTTACTTCGGGCTTGCCTATCAGAGCACATTTTGCAATGTGAAACCTCCTCAGAAATGGGGAATATTTTTAATGTTCCAAGCATCACTGGCAGGCAGCCTAATGGAGGCATTGTGTTGGGGGCTGAAAGAGGATGAGAAGATAATTAGGTAGCTGGAAATTACTGTATTATGTCCTGGGGCTTTTTTTATGACATTTTAATGTATTGATGAAAGTAAGATGCCTTTTTTATGTTTTCCTGACAAGTCCTTTGGCTTGGTTCCTGAATGGAGAGTAGTAGACTTTCCTTGTAACAGGGTTAAGGGTGTGTTTCAGGAAGAGAGATAGGAAAGAAAGAAAAAAGGGGAATAGATTTACCACCCATAGAGCAATGCTATATTCGTATTGCATTGGGAGCAAATGCTGCTTATTAATGCTCAAAATTTAAATAATGTGGGGGGCAATAATACCTCATGGCATTAAGCATTAATATTCTTCTATACTTCTGTTAGCTTGCCCATATGATCTTTTGCCTGAGGTTTTTTACTTGGAAGAAAAGTATTTATTGGAAATCACAAATATAGGTGTTGTAAGATAGAGACCACCCTTGTGGAAAATAGGCCAGAACATCATTCTGGTTTTGAATAAGCAGTCCAGCAGCTTTCTTTTCTTGAATTTTAGCAAGTAATGTACAAAGCAGGTTCCCTACCTAATTCCTGTGCCTCCACAGCCCTTTAGTCCACTGTTTTGAAAAGCTAATTGAATGTAAACTTTAGGTAGGTGATCTGTTGTAAAGGGAACCGTACATAAAAGCTGCTCCTAGTTAAAGAAATTTCTATGTATTATTCATGCTTCATCTCCCATGCTTTTGCTTGTTTTTCTGTGCTTTCAGGTTATTTTAAAAGTAGGGTTTGAGCTTTGTATTGGCTAGGGAGTACAGAGCACAGTCTGGGTAACACCATAAATGGTGCAAAGAAAGCAAATTCAAGAGACTACTCAGAGGTCAGAAGATGTTTTTATTGGATGTTCCCATGAATGGACTTCCAGAGACACAAGGTAGAATAAGAGGAAGAGGAGGAGTGTGATGGCTGCCATCACATGATACAGTTCAAGCAATTTCTAGCTGGACCATGTTACAACATTGCATTGGTAGGAAATGGCACGTCCAGTATCTTTTTCATGTGGTACATCTGGTCTTGTCAGCATCTGCCAGTAAGATCTCCAAAGCAGGGATGCAGCAGGATCAGACCAAGCAGTACGGACCAAGCAAATTCAACCTTTGCCTCTACTAGTATCAAACAGCTTTAAAAATGCTCCAAAGCCAGCAATAAGTGTTTGCAAAGTCAATATATGCAAATTTTTGGAAAGAGAAAATGGAAGGCAAGTTCATTATTTCGGTGTTGTATAAAGTCATGTTTCTTGCCTTTTCCTCTGTAGATCAAATCAAATATCCAGAAACCTGTCCTTGGTCATTGCACTAGAATTCATACTGGTTACATTTGGCATCCTGAAGAGTCAGCCCTTCTGTGCAGAATCAGGTGAAAGTTCTTATAGTTCCAGATTAGTTTTAAGCATATTGTTTTAGGAATATAGCTCTTCTTTCTTTGGAAATAATCCCACTGGTAAACAACAGCAGCAGTAAACCTTCCAAGAAGCAATTGGATACATAATTCTGAATGTGCAAATATCTCCTATTTTCATTACCCATTTCCAAACATAGATTATTAGTAGTGGAGCAGAAACTGAACTGTTATTTTGGAGGGAAAAGCATTTAAGTACAAATGTTGCAAGCATGTTCTGACTGCAGTATCTGATGTCTACAGATTAAAATTGGAAAGAAAAAAAGCTGAAAAAACAGTAGCTACATATCATCTCTAACAGTTACATACTAACGTGGGAATGAATGATGTTGTGTGTTAGGTGAAGGGTGTGTGATACACTAAATGACCATGTTATCTGGAATAAATGTCAATTACCAGATTACTTTTCCTTGAATTGAAGTTACAACCTAACTGAATTATTTCATGAATATGAAGTAATAATTTGAGGGGCTTTTAAAATAATTATTTTGTTATATATTTGTGCAGACCACAGTTACAGGGAATTTTTCATAGGATTAAGACAAATATCAGCATAATTAATTACTCTCAACTCTTATGTCTATCTTGGAATGAAATTCATGCTATCTTTCCATTATGAGATCAAATGACTCTGCTTTTTGTCAAGTCTCCAATCTTTTTGTGACATGCAATGATAAAACCTATGTATCTTGGTGGTAACTTCTCAACCTCTTTGGTGGCTTTTTCTCTGAAAAAAAGAAAAATATCAGAAATCTCTGGTTGTATTCCATCTCTATCAGTAGTCTCTTCTCTGTTGGCACTTTTTGTTTTGCCTATGAAGTAAACAAGAAGAAGCCTAAAAAACATTGAAACCTGCCTATAAAGTAAACAAGAAGAAGCCTAAAAAACATTGAAGCCTTTTCATGATTGTGCCCATTGGAAACCATGTATTGAGCTGGATAAATGAGAGGCAAAATGCTGTGGTGTGTTCCAGATTGCACCTCCTGTAAAGTCTGCATTTCACATACTGACCTTTGAAGCTGCTGTCAGCCATCTGGAAATAGTTACAAATTCTGTATTGCTTAGAATCTTTATTTCATTTGTAATTCCAGGATTTTCTTTTCTGTCTCACCTTTCTACTGTCACATTCTCTGTAGCCCCAACACTCCTCTGAGCCAGGCTGAAAGACAATCTTTGCCAGCTTACAATCAAAGGGAGCCCAGAGAAAAACAGCTGAGCTGTATTAGGCAGGGGCAGTCTGGGCTCCATTTCTTTGCTGCTGAATAAGAGGCCACAGGTGCAGGATTAGGCCAGCCCAGGGTGCTGTGTTTGCTTAGCTGAGCCCTCCAGCCACCCTCTGCCTCCTCCTCACATGACTCTTCTGCAGTGAATCTGGCAGAGATGATAGAAAGCCCCTGGAAATCCAGTGTAAGTAGAAGGCTAAGAGTAAAAAGCTAAGCTTTTCAGCTCACAAAGCACTTGTAGGTTTGTTGTTTTAATTTTTTTTTCCCCCCTCTCCTTGCTTTTCCTTTTTTTTTTTTTTTTTTCCCCCCTCTTTATTTTTAAAAATAATTTAAGCGAGACTTTGGGAAAAAAACCCAACCAAACAACAAACCAATGAAATTCAGTGCAGAAAGGTCAAAGAGGGAAATGCGTGACTAAAAAACAAACAAAAAAAGCAGTATGGTTGGTGTGCTGGGGAGGTGTGGGGCTGCCCTGGTCAGGACAGGCATCTGAAGCCTCATTTCTTGTGGGGGGACACACATACTGGAGATTTCCCATTTATTCACTTGGACTGTGGCTCAGTTTGTGCAGTGTTGGGAATCTGTTAGAAACTTTTAGGTGTGCTCTGATAAGTTAAGATTTAAGGAGAGAGGTGGTAGTTTTGTGAAGGAGGTCTTGCAGATGAAACAAATTTTCTATTCCTTTTTTTTGGTGGGGAATGAGGGAAAAAAAAAGACTTTTAGAAGACCTTATAATTAGTATTTAGCCTGATGATGAATTTAAAAGGATGTTTCTCTTTTTCTCATGAAACGTGCTTTTATATTAATCATGAGGATTTAGGTTTATTTAAAATAAATAAATGTTTGGGTTGGTTTTTTTTTCCAATAATACACCAATTTGGTTGCTAGGTTGTCATTTTAAGGATGAAATACAGAGCTGAGACTGGTTTTAGCCTTAGCAATAGACACTTTTCTGTCTGATTTTGAAGATACTTAAGTAGTATATAGTGCATGCGTGTGTCAGTCATGCTTCTTACAATGCTGCCTCTGTTCTACACATTTTAAATATTAGTTAATTGGAAAAATAGACAAATAATGAAAAGTGCTTTTTCTTCTAAAACTTCCCATCATATGTAGCTGGTTTTACATTTGACCAGACTTGTTTCTTGCTTTGTACTCTAGAGATTGTCTAAGGAGACAAAGGTGGTCACACAGCTCATTATAGTCAAGAAGAAAACTTGGGAGAGCACTGCAGATCACCTGTGGGGACTTGGTAGCAGTGGCCACTTTGATGGCTTGGTGGCAGTGGCATCAGGCACAGGTGGCATGGGCCTCTTCTCTGCTCAGACATGAGCTCAGCAGATTCTCTGAAGCATTCCAACTGGGAAATGCTTTTAGGCCACTCGAGCACTTCAGGAAAACCATAGCACTAAATGTCTGTGGTCAGAATTGATTATTGTTGTTCCACGCATGCGGTTAATATTGGTTTACAATAGAGATGTTTTCCTACTGCTTGGAATGGATTTTTTGTTTCCTGTCCTCATGAATAGAATCATAGAATTTTCAGGGTTGGAAGGGACCTTTAAGATCACCCAGTTCCACCCCCCCTGCCATGGGCAGGGACACCTCCCACCAGATCAGGTTGCTCAGAGCCCTGACCAGCCTGGCCTTAAAAACTTCCAGGGATGGGGCTTCCACCACCTCTCTGGGCAACCTGTGCCAGTGTCTCGCCACCCTCATGGGGAAGAACTTCTTCCTAACTTCCAATCTAAATCCCCCCTCCTCTAGTTTGGATCCATCCCCCCATGTCCTGTCACTCCCTGACATCCTAACAAGTCCCTCCCCAGCTTTCCTGTAGCCCCTTCAGATACTGGAAGGCCACACTGAGGTCTCCTCAGAGCCTTCTCCTCTCCAGCCTGAATAACCCCAACTCTCTCAGTGTCTTCCCAGGAGAGGTGCTCCAGCCCTCTGATCATCCTCATGGCCCTTCTCTGGACACACTCCAGCACATCCATGGCTTTCCTGGAACAGGGGCTCCAGAACTGGACACAGAACTCCCCGTGGGGTCTCACGAGAGCAGAGGGGGAGAATCCCCTCCCTCGACCTGCTGGCCACGCTTCTCTGGATGCAGCCAAGGATCTGGTTGCCTTTCTGGGCTGCAAGTGTACACTGAGGGCTCACGTTGAGCTTCTCACCCACCAGCACCCCCAAGTCCCTTTCCTCAGGGCTGCTCTCCATCCAGTCCCTGCCCAGCCTATATCAGTGCTTGGGATTGCCTCGACCCAGATGCAGGACCCTGCACTTGGCCTTGTTGAACCTCCTGAGGTTGGCATGGTCCCACCTCTCCAGCCTGTCCAGGTCCCTCTGGATGCCATCCCTTCCCTCCAGCTGCACCACACAGCTTGGTGTCAGCAGGGAACTTGCTGAGGGTGCACTCAATGCCACCATCCATGTCACCAACAAAGATGTGGAACAGGACAGGTCCCAGCACTGACCCTTGAGGGACTCCACTTGTCACTGGCCTCCACTTGGGCACAGATCCACTGACAGCCACTCTTTGAGTGCAGCCATCAAGCCAGTTCTTAATCCAATGAGTGGTCCATCCATCCAACACACAATTGTGTGGTTTTTTCCATCTTTGTTGGTGTTCTAGGTAGTGTTTAGGAGAGTTTTATTGTTTGCTGCTGGTCATGTTTCCATAATTTTTTGATGGTGGCATTCAGTGTTTGCTGCTTAGAACTGCAAGTGTATGTGCGGATTTACAGCTTAAAAGCAGAAGAAACGACTTTTACATGTTAACAGGGATCTTCATGTCTTTCTTTCCTTTTTTTTTTTTTTTTTTTTTCCTAAATGAAGAGTGACACGGGCTCTGCTATTTGTAGATTAATATGCAGACTGCTTGTTTCATATCTTTGTACTTGAGCTTCCATGCCCTGTTTTGATCAGGTAATGCTCATAGTTGGGGCTTTGCAGCTGACATAGATTCATTAGTTTTTATTACATGTAGGTAGAGATTTTCCCAACATGCTGTTGAGGAAGGGATGAAAAAGCTCACATACATTAAAGTGATGAGAGATAAAAGTAACATCTTACAAAGAAACTGCTTCAGCAGTTTCACTGAAATTAAATAGTTAATCTTGTTTTCTGTGGCAAGGAATACCACAGAAATATAAGGAATATATAATCTTTTTTTTCAAGTGAGGCTCTGTTATGATTCAAAAGGCTTCTGGGAATCAGGTCCTAAGACTCAGTCGTTCTGAGATCAAGCCTTAGATCTCACCTCAGTGTTCCTTAAGTATTTGCATCTCACTGTTAGAGTTTTATTGCCTGTTATTTTCATGCATACATCAAAACCAGTGCTTTTACACAATTTTTTGTTCATTTTGAATTGTAAAAGAACACACAATTCAAAAAAGAATAGTGGCAGCTCCAGCACATTTTACCATTGCTGTGTAAAATGTGACTCTTAAAAGAGATTGGAAATAAACACAGAATGTTGATGGTGTAATAAGGATTATGTGAAATACCTCTTCATTTATCTTTGCAAATATTAAAAACTTAAATTAAAAAAAAAATTCTTTGTCATTTAACATTTATGTACGGAACCAAAGGATTTTAGAAGGCAGAATTATAGAATTACCAAAGAACTGTAGAAGGTGGTGAGTGTTTTAAGAGCTGGGGAAGTTTTTACTCATGAGTAGGGATAGACTAGGCTTGAGTCAAAGATAGGAGGTTAAAACACTTGGCATGTAACTTTCCTTTGAAAATTAGGAATAGTTATTTTGTGTTTTTAAAAACATTACTATTCTGTTGGTGCGATATCTCATGCTAAGAAAAATGTGTTAACCAATTCTCTATTTCTTCTAAATGAAAATTATGTCAAAGATTAACTGTGGAGGGCAGAAATGAGAGAAAAACAGGAAGAAAGTAACACTCAATCAAACTGTGATGTAATGGTGGACAGCAAATGCCATGTGTGTTTTCCATGGGTTATGACATCAAAGAAGCCTTTGTGGTTTTAAGTAGAAAGTGGTGTGATACAAGTATTAATTTGGAAGGTCTTGACTCTGTGGCTTTGTCAGAGCTTGTTATGTTCCATGCTGAACTAACTAATTTAGCTAATAACATTGTATGTGATTAAGATGCTTTAAATATTAGATTTTTTGGGGATATGTACTTACCCTTTTCAAACCAGTGCAGAAGAAATTTATGAAAAATACATACATTATTTTAAGTAGTGCTCTATACTTAGCTGTGTTGGTGTTCAGCAATTCTATGAACATAAGCAGAAACAGTTTTTAAGAACACCATCTTGATAGGTTTTTTTAAAGTACATCAGACTGTAACCCTCATTTATTTGCATCATAAACAGAACAAAACCATTCCAAATTTTAAATACAGAGATGAGAAGGAGCAGTGTAAAGGTTCTATGTACTTTGGTGTACAGGATATCCAGAATAGGTGAAAAATGAAAATCATACATTATAAGCCCAACCCTGCTGTTATTTTTCTAGAATGCAGATTTATTAAAGTGGATGTAATCAAGGTACAGTTATTTTCAAACATCATTTGATTGTAACCTCAGGTTGTGATCATGAGTGCAATATAATCACACACTGAGATGGAAAACACATTGTTCTCATTTTTCCTGGTATTTTTATGCCAGGTTTTGTGTTCCTTGGTTTTGAATAAAAAATATTCAGGTCTTGTCATCGAACTTTTCCTTGAGTTTTATGGTAGCCTTGAATATCCAACAGTGGAAAACTGCCATGATCTGCTTTTCCTTCTCTGTTATGTGATTGTCACCAATTAAAATTGTTTCATAGTTACCTCTTGACTATTTTTTTTTTATACATGTTTCTGGCCCTTGGCACCTGTTTTGGGAAGGAGCAAAACTCCCCAAAACCCCACACAAGATCATAGAAGATGTGGGTTTTTTCAGTGTATAGACAGCAGATAAATAACCCAGCTGTGGCACAGAAATCAATCTATGATAAGTATTGCTAATTATTCATCCTCTGGGAGCAGGATGGTTTAAGATTTGGGCTACAGAATACAGAGTAACAGGATTCAGAGGTTTTCATCTCCTACATTACCAGACTTGTTGAATCACAGCAGTGTCCAAAAGTCATTACCATCTGATGGATGTGGGCTGGTGTGACATGAACTATTGGGCTTTATCCAGATTCTAGTGGAGAAATTCCTGTCCAAATCACATAACTATGGCTACAGTTGGCTGGAATACTTACTGGAAACCACAGCAGAGAGCTTGAAGATTGAATGTACACCAGCTCTAGATGGGCTCTCTAGATCAAATTTGTTTTGCACCTACAGGAGTCAATGCAAAGCTTAAATAGGTAATTTTTTTTTTTTTTTTTATGTGAAGTGCCACTGTCTAGAGATCTGTTAAGTCAACATTAAACAGTGTTATTTGAAATCAAATTACAATTCATCCTGATGGTGACTTCACTGTGGTTTTGGAGTGGAGATCTGTGCTCATTTCTCCATCATTTAAAAAAAATGATAGCAAAATAATTAGAGAAACCATGAAAGGGATTGTCACATGAGAAAGTTAGTATTCAAGTGCAAAATCTTAGTACTTGTAGATTACCATGAAGTCTAGGAGGGATGGGAAGGAAAATAAAAGAATATGTCTACTAAGTGTTATTTGTGGGCATGGAGATTAGTGGGAGTTCAAACTAGACATTAGTCATTCTCATGGTCATCCAGAATAATGCTTTCCTTTTACAGTGCTTTATTTTCCTCATTTGCCTTCTCCTGGCTTGAGGATCTTTGTAGATGTACCTTTCTGTAAAGATTGCCTTGGGCTATGGTAAAGGAGCTCAGATGAAGCAAAGCACGGAGAGACAGGCACTGATGTTTGGAAAAAAAAAAAAGCCAGGAGCATTCTGCTTCTGACCATATGGTCCCCATTCTCAAGGGATTTGTAACAGAAGCCACAGCATTACAATTTCCAGTGGTGTAAGTCCTATAAAGGTAAAAATTTCTCAGGAGCAAGACTCCAAAGAGTATAACACATATTTCATTAGTGTTATAACCTGATATGGTGAATGATCATCTTTCATGTGCATCACCTTAGTAGTATTATTGTGCCTCCTATGCAAGGGGTGGAAGGGCTTTAATGCTCAGAAAGCTAACACTTCTGTCCATGAGCTGATCTTCTGTGCAAAGTCCCACTTTTCCCAGAGTTAACAAAGTCTGGCATTTTCCTGGTTTGCTCAGGGCAAGCTTGTGTGTTTCTTGTTATGCTGAAGAAAACTAAAGCCTGTGTGCCAGTTGTTGCCAGCACCTATTTCTTTGCAGGGTTTTCCTACCAGAAACAGGACAGGAGAGGAAAGGTGTGTGTCTGGGAGGCAAGATGTGCACCTGGGTGCTTGGGGCACAGGCTGATTTTGGACTTCATTAGTCCTCCTAAGAGCATCATCTACTTGCACAGCCCTGCCCTTCCCTCCAGCCTTTCAGTGTTTTGGGACCTTTCAGCCTGCTCCTGCCTCTGTTGTTTCTTGCCATCCAAGCTCTGAAGCATAGCTACTTGTTCCTATCACCTCTGCTTGTTTGCCCTCCTCATCCTCTCCGCAGGGAGCTGAAAAGGTACAGTTTTCTGTATCAGTGCTGGTCACGGAGGTTTGGGGAAGATTGTAGTAACAATCAAAGCAGCAGTTCAGGAGCCAATCAAAATAATAATGCCAGTTGTTTCTAAAGACTTACAGTAAATCAAGAATTTCAAGCCTGCTCTCCAACCAGTCTGTTGGAGGCAGCTGCTCATGAACGACCCTTTCTTACAGAGAAGTGGAAGGAAAGTGAGAAACTACAAGTCAAACCTTTTGATGCTGATCCCTTTTTTGTCTTTGAGGCTTAAAATATTCACAAGCAGTGAAAGTTGATATTTATGAGCAAAGCTGGGAGGTGATGATGAAAGCATCTCTTAAACAGCTCCTCGCTCATCACCAACATCTCTAGCTGTATTCCACCAATTCCCTGGAGATTCAGTACTCTTGATATTTTTACAAGTAATCACCTTCACATATTCCACCATTGTTCATTCTAAAATAGAGTCTTGCCTTTTACTGGTTTTATAGATTTTTTTTAATAGAAATTAGCTACTTTTTCCTTGTATTACAAGTAGTGCTTATGCAATTCAGTGACAGGTCATGCTGTTGAATTTAAAAGAATATCACTTCCTGTTAAATCTTTGTTCAGTTACATGTTCTGCTTTTCCTTGAGTACCATAATTCCCCTCATTTTTGTAGAGTTCAGTGGATGTAGGTTCATGCCAAGTATAGAGACCAAAAAAAAAAAAATAAAACAAAAGTGTAGCCAAGGGTTTGACCTGTGTAAAGCAATAGGAGAAAATCTGTACTCTGCAGTCTGAGAAGCACATTTCTTTTTGCAGTGCTGGCAGCAGCAGAACTGGAACATCAGCAGCTGTGATCTAATGCCACTGAGGCCCAACAAGGCTCAAACGAGATAGTTAAAATTTCAGAGGCTTCTAGAGAAAACTGCACTGTAGTGAACACTGAATTCAAATAACCGTCTCAAATTTTGATGGGTAGAAATACTCGAAAACCTTCATTCCTAGTGTTGCAATCCAGCCTGAAACTGTTTCTCCTTCCTTTTATTTACAGCCAATTTTACAGACAACATGCCTTTGCGAAGTTCTGGCAAATTAAGCATGGAGACCAGAAAAGAAGATGGTGAGAGCACGGCACCTGCCCCTCCTCAGAAGAAGTTGTCCTGTCAGTGCCACCACCACTGTCCTGAGGACTCAGTCAACAGCACCTGCAGGTTTGTAGAAAATATACTGGGTGGTGAAACCCAGGAAAACCAGTTTGTAGTAGCTGAACAGTCCCTGGGTATTGCAGTTTTTGTTTCAGCAATCATACGTAAATAAGCTGTTTATACACTGTGGCTAAAAAAATCAGTGTTATTTTTTACCTACGTATCAGCTAGCCCTTTTTTTATCTTAGGAAATATATAACATACTCATATATATATATATGTTAGGATACATGTAATCTTTAAAATTTTAGATAAAGCTTGTATTAATTCATTGCATAAAAATTTTCTGAAAGTAGGGGATTGTTTTTAAAGGTGCATGTAGTTAATGAGAGGTGAGTTAAATGGAGATGTATTGAAATGTCTGTAAATGCATAGAAATTTATAACCACTCTCTATGGAACACCTTTTATAAAAACTCTGCTCTTGTCTTAGATGTTTTGTTCCAATAGCTAAGCTATCTTTTGTAAGTCCCCAAGAGTTCGGGTTTTTTCCTTGTTTCTGTGCTAAAAGGAAGGTGATCTTTTTCTCGAGGTGAAATAATGAGTATTTTCTTATACTAGCTATAGTCTTCTGCCTGCTTTTTGTATTTGGAGTACCACAAACTTCTCATTGGGGTTCCATTTGGCTTTCTCAGAGGTCCAAAGTTAGATCTTCCTGCCACCCTGGGGGGGGAGGCATGTCCACCTGTGCAATGTTTGCCCTTGCTCTGTGTTCCTGCAACACCAGAGGAAACTGAGGGTACATGAAGGGGCCCAAGGTGCTTCTTCTCCCACCCTGGAGCAGCTTTTGCTGATGCTTTTGAATGAGGATAGTGGTCAAAGACTTCTGTCCTGGCTTGAGGTACATACAGTTTGCCTTAGCTGCAGCAAAGTAGGGGTGAGCTCTTCATGTTCCACGTGGAGAATTTAAACTTTTCTCCCTACTTCGAGCAGGTAAGGTACTGGAGGTATTCACCATCAGCCTAGTGGAGTTGTGAGAAGCATCAAAGCAGGGCCAGATCTGTGCCCAGCTGGACATACCAGTTGGGTATGCAGTGATGCTTGAGGTGAGACAGTCTAATATTGTGTCAGCTCTTCAAGGGAAGTGGATTAAGAGGATAGGTGGGGAAAGGAGTTGCTGAAGATATTTATTGGGTCTTTGTGAGTGCTGTTCAGTAGCCTTACTTCTGCTCAGCCTGCAGTTTCACCCGAAAGCTTAGCAAAGTTTTGATGACAGCTGTAAGTAGTTTCCCCCCCTCTCTGCTCTCTTTCTTCAGGCCCTTGCTTAGGAGTTAGACCTAACTGCTCTCACATGGCAGTCATTTTAAAAAGCTGTAAAAATCCACTCTGATATCAATTTGCTGATCCCCTGCAGTGCAAGCCAGCAGTTTCCTCTTTCTGCCCAGCAAGAGCCATTGCTTCCCCCTGTGCTATCTCACACACGTGGTAACAGGGAAGTTGTAAAAGAACCCACTGAACAAGGTTTACACCCCAGCTGGATAGCCCTGCTCTTACACATTGCTTTGCAGGCATCATTGGCATGAAGCATTTTTCATGTTACAAGGAACTCTGAATAAATATCCTATTAGAATGGATTTGTGCGTGTTCCCTCACTGTGATACTTTAAGGAAACTCTCTTCAGACTCCCTCTGACAGTATCAAATGCCAAATTTGTTTGTAGGTGTTAAAACCCAAGAATAGCTTAGTAACAACACAAAATTATACAAAATTATATATATTTTTGCCCTCATAATCTTTGCACATTTCAGGCTTCACTGTTCGACTTAGTAACAGGGTTTTTTTTTTCCAATTTAGATGTCAAAATAATAATTGGAACTGTAATTTACCAATCAAATTTTTATCATTTTTCTGCCCACAAAAATGGAAACAATCAAAAGACTTGCATTTTATTCAGAGCTATTTCTCTTACCTGTCCTGTGCTGTCAGTCACCCAAGCACCATCTAACTTGCCACTTGGCCTGGTATAAGTGAAAAATTGCTGAAAATGTTTGAGTAATAAAACTCCCCCAAAATTAAATTAACTACCCTACTATCCAGTGTAATGGGATGTTACAGAAAGAAAATGGTCCTATGTTTGCTGTTGGGAAAGGGTAGTTATCAATCTCCAGTTAACTTGCTGGGTTGAGACCAGGTTTCAGAAAATCTGACCAGGACAAGCAGGGTTTATTAATTTCCTCTGAGTTTTGTGATAGTCTTGTGTCATGGCCTAGCAGTTTGGGTGGACCACAAACCCAGGACAAAATTACTCTCTATTTCTTTCTCCCCCAACCCTAGAAAGATAAAAAGGGAATAAAGACCTGAGACTTTAAGTTGGAAATTGAAAGCATTTGGATACAGATTTGCTAACACAGGGGAATGGTAATAACATAAGGAATAAAGTAACAAAAAATACGAATATATATATATAAGTATATATATGCACACAACCCCATAGATAAGGGCTCTGACAAGCTTGTAGTGAGCTGGTGGTAATGAAGAGCAGCACAGCCAGCAGCAAGTAGAAAGAAAAAGGGATGGAGCTGCTGTCTTTCCCTATCTTTATAGAGCATGGCAGAAAATGGGAGGGAATAGATCCCTCTCTCTGCATTCCACCCATCTCAGAGTCTTCCTTCTTTAGTTCCTCCTGTTCAAACGATGACATCTTGGTACTCAGGTAGTAACTTTCATGTTTCATCCTAGCCCAAATAAGTGTTGGCAGAGTTGTAAAGCACTCTGGGATTCTCACTTAACCTCATTATAAAGTAAGTTTCCCCATATTGAAGTGCAAGCAGTATCGATCACACTGGGTTTGTAGAATAAATTTACTGCTCCAGATTAAAATTTATTGCATTATTTGCTTCTCTTAGACATATTCACTAAAAGCCTTTTATATTTTATATTATAAAATAGAAAACCTCTCAGCAGCTCTGTCAGTCTGCTGAGCTTTGGGCTGTTCCTGACCCTGCAGAGCTGGGATCTGTCAACCCCAAGGGAATGAGGCAGCACATGCTGGGGACCCAAGGAGCTGGCAATGCCCCAATACCTGGGAAATCCATATCCAGAGCTGAGACTCTGGAGAGCATCAAGCACTGTCCCCTCTGGTGCTCTCACCAAAGCAGGGAAGCCTTTTGTGTGCCCAGGAGCAAGGAGAGGATTCTGAAAATTCAATGGGAAAGTGTTTCCAGCTGTGTTTAATTTAAAACTCTCTGAATAAAATAGCTAGTTCTGTGGCAATCAGTATTAAAAATTACCTATAAAAAGCAGTCTGCCATCCGACCTGAAGATTTTGGTCTGCTACCACAGGTATTTATCTACTAAAATACAGATTTTGCCTGTGGTACCAGTAGCCTGAATGTTTATATAAAAATGAGGACACCTGGTGGCCATTTAAAATCATCTCCATAGTTGTATTTTTAGAAATTTAAAAGTTGATATTCTTTAACCACATCTGTATCAAATCCTCTAACAGCCTGCTGTGCTCCTATACAGAATTTCCCTTTCATTGTACTTCCTGCAGCTTAAGTCTAGGAATACTTTAGGGAGCTAAGGATAACACTGCAGTTTAAAACGCAGAAAAGCAACAGAAAAGCAGTAGCTCTAATGAGAATGTGCTTTAAGAAATGGGGCAAGCATGACAAGTTTGGGAAGAACCATTCCAGGGTCATCTCACCAAGAGCAGAGTTGTCAGGGAGCAGTCAGAGGGGAGCCAGGCCAACCTGCTCAGGCCAACCATATCCTCACCCACCAGGACCATATTTTCCTAAAGGTGCTTTAACACAGTGAGCAGAGGTGACTCCTTAGATGGCCCTTGACTTGGCCAGGAGTGATCTAGATCTAGGGGTGAGACTGGGGCTAGAGACAGGCATTTCTGTACCATTGCTCAAGTAGTTTGATGCTCGGACCTAAGCAGAAATGGAGACCCTGGGCAGGGGGTGTGTATGGGTGGGGAGGTCCTTGGTGGGGCCACCCCAAACAGATGAAGCTCATTAGTGTGCTCATGGCCCTGAAAATTAAGATCTAGGGAAAAGGTTTGCAGTTCTCTGCATGGAAAGAGTGTGTTAACCTGGAGAGTGTTGAAACTTTATTCTTTTTGCTGAACATCTGTGCAATTCATAAGAAGCTTTCATTAAAGAAGCTCAAAGCTGCTTTAAGCACAATCAGGACCTTGTTTTATTGTGCCATTTGAAGTTTTTTGTGTACAAAGTGAATGCACAGGCAGTTATGTCTAATCATAATTAATTGCATATTTTAAAAACTAATGTTGGATTTAATTGGGTTTGACTATAATGGGATTGCAGGAAAGACAGAGGCTGATTAGGTGCCTTGTTGTACTGTATTTTCCATTCACAAATAAATGCTGACATTTTAAAAGATCAGGCTGGTAGATTTCTTATGTTTTGCCTACCAGTCTTGATTGTATTTCTGATCAACTGTGTCTTGAGATAGCTTTAGTTATCTAAAGCAATAAAATAACTAAATTGCTTTTTCAGTGTTAGCAGAGGTGATAATTCACCTGAGTAATACTTTCATTCTCCTGTTCTGCAGATGATAGGATTGAATTTTCTTTGTATTTTGGTATGTAAAAGACTTCAACAGCAGGCCAAAACTTTTGAGTTCATGCAGCTTTTCTATTAAGCAACTTTAATTTTTACAGTAAGGTTGAACAATTGATGAGATCTTACAAGTTAGCCTTTCAGTTTGTTTAGTGTTTATTTTTATTCTTTAATATAACTATTATAGAGGAATCTACCAGAGACAGTCAAGTCCCCTTCAATTATTACAGCAAAACCCCAAAGACAGCAGAGACATATTCATACAAGCTCCAGTCTTTCTTAGCCCCTTTCTTTGTTTCTGTTTGTGCAGTCAGTTACCAAAATAAACATAAAATTGGAGACAATGCAGATTGACCTTGAGTGGATTCCAATTTATAATATTATAAATAGTTTCCTTTATACAGTAGGGCAGGTTTGTGGTAATCAGTGAAATATCAGGGGGATGCCCTGCCCTTGACTTGCACTGTGTAGTCCATCTAACAACTTGTGAACCAGGAGAAGAGGGCAGGGGCAGGGGATGGAGAAGCAAGTAAGAGTTAGTTCTCTCTTTTCAGAGTAGTCACCTCTACCTATTGCCCAAAGACTTGAGAAATTTTCAATAAAATAATGAGTTCTACCACTGCGTGAACACTTTTTGTATTGTGTTTTGTTAGTTTGTTGGGGTTTATTTGGTTGGCTTGGGGGTTTTTTTTTTGGTTTTTATGTTTTTCCATACAGGTAAAAAAAAGTGGTACCAATGCTTATTCTGCTCAGCATTGCTATTTTTAAACATCTTGCATTTTTCCTTCAGGAAATTGTCTGTAAAAAGCAAGATTTGTCCCTATTGTTGGAGCTATAGGCGCCCTATTGTTGGAGCTTTGTTACTTTTATGTTTTACTCTATCTGGTCGAATTTTGTTTGTCTTTAGATTTGAGGTTAACTTTTCAGAGGTTTTAAAGGGCTTGAGGACCCTGAGTTTTATTGTCAGGAATGAGCTAAGAATCAGAGTCCCATGGAAGATCGGGAAAAACAAACAAAAAACCCAAACCCAAACAAAAAACTGACTTTTTACTTTTTCTGCTTCTTTCTTTTTTTCCCCTTTTGCAAACAATTTGACACTTTCTTCTGCTGTTTCCTGTGGTGAACTGAGCTTTTTTTTTTTTTTTTTTTTTTTTTTTTTTTTTTTTTTTTTTTCCTGGGGACTGTTAGCTGTGGAGTTCATTTTTGAATTTCACTTGATTGCAATTTATTGTTTTGTTGCTCTGTCCCCTGGGTTCAGCTTACTCATTACTTTGAATCAAAGGCACCATGCAAACAAAATTTAATCTAATATAATATTCTACTCTAATGGATTCCTTACAGTCTCTCTTCTTGGCAATCCTACTGTTCCTATCTCTTCAGCTGAAGCAATGAAATCAAGGTGGTTGATGCCCAGAAGGGTTGCTTGTCTTTGTCTCACTTGTATGCACAATGTCAAAGAAGGGTAAAAGTCATCACTCACATCTCCAGGAAAGTAATTTGTAGTGTACAACTGGTTACTTTTCCAATCCAGAAGTCAATAATCCATGATAGATTATTATTTGAAGTAATAAGTTTACTGTGGCTAGACCCTGCACGACTAAGATAAAAATACACTGCAGCAAATGTTTGACATGATCCTCTCCAGCATCTCTCTCTCCTGTAGCTACCACTTACAAATTGTGTTTATCTTTTATGTGTAACTGTGCTTCTCGTTTCCTACATCTTCATTGCCTTTGCTCTTTGTTGGTGCTTTAGACTCTCATTCAAGTAAGAAGCAAATCATCTGAAATTTTGCTATGTTTAAATTTTCTAATCTTTTTTTCTTTTTATTTCCTTGTTTTAACTGAGTTTGGTTTTTCTCTTCTGAAAAACACTCATTGCACATAATGGCCTGCGTTATTTTCCTGGGGAAATGACAAAATATTTCATTTTTATGTGACTTAAATGTCCTATATTAAAGAATTTTTTCTTTATTTTTCGATCCTCATCCTACAAATCAATCAATTTGTGTTTCTTACATTATATATCTCCCTCAGAGTGATGAGCAACTAATGTACAACAGTCTCAGTAAGCTGCAGCCACCCTTTTTGTGCCCTTGTCCTCCTCTTTCCATAGCATTCAGGCATTTGACCTTCACTGAGGAAGGATATTTATCACCAGCACCATCTAGCCATCTGGTACTATGCTTGTCCTCTCTGGTTCTTGTAAACAGAAACATTATGGATCACTTTAGGCTTATAACCCAAGTAAACAGTTAAGAAGAGTGTTGATGATACTGTAAGGACTCAAACTCCAGAGTGTTGCAGTCTGTAATATGGTTAAAACAGGAATCACAAATGACTCTCAATAATATTTTCTATTTCTATTTGCCTGATTGATTCTTTCCTGATCCTCAGCACTGATGGCTACTGCTTTACCATAATAGAAGAAGATGAGTCTGGTGGACATTTAGTCACCAAGGGATGTCTTGGATTAGAAGGCTCAGACTTCCAGTGTCGGGTAAGAAAGCATTTGCTACCAGTGTTGCTTGGCTTTTGCATAGCTGTTAATTGAGGTGCAGTCAACAGATATTACCATGTTCATGGTTTTTCATTTCTATTCCTTTGGCTCTTCACTGCTTGCTGAGGGGAGTGCTTTTTATCTCCAAATGGTTGCCTTATAACTGCTTCTAACAACAACTGAAGGTTTTGGTTTCAGCATTGCTGTTACTAGTAACACTTCTTCTCAGAGGAAATTTGTGTTTAGAGAAATGCAGTCTGATTCCTGAAGTCTCCATGATAGCTAAAGTTAGTCAGGATGCTGTTTGATGAACAGCAGCAATCCCTATGTGTTACATGCCATTCTGCTTTGGTTTTGGGTTTCTGATGCCAGAAATTCCCTTCTTGTACAGTGATCATCTGATGGAGAGCAAATCTCACTGCGGGCATGAGAGAGGATGGGCTGTGGATCAAAGTGGCTCTAAAGTGTTTGCCTTTCCTAACATCAACCTTAACCAGTTTTACTTGAGTGCAGGACCAGTCTAACCAGCAAGGTCCATGGATGGTATTTTACCCAGTTTCCCATGAGAGCAGGAGCTGCAGAAAAACCCCTTATTTTTTCTAAGTCTTAACTGATGAAGGTGTATGACTTTCACAGTTCTGTCTTGCACCATTAGAGTTAATCAGTCTCTTCTACAGCACTGGGACATCAATAGAAGTGTGTTGGGGGTGAATGAGATCTAGTTGAAATGTTTCTGGGTACACCCAGTGGCAGAAATCCTTACCACACATCCTAGAAATCTGACAGACTGCAGTCAACGAATAAACACATTTTTTTCTCTCAAGTGCCAGAATGACTGCCTATATTTACAGCACAAATCAGTATTTTGCTTTCTAACAAATAGTTTGTTGCAGGACACTCCTATTCCACACCAAAGAAGATCTATTGAATGTTGCACAGGCCAAGATTACTGTAACAAACACCTTCACCCTACACTGCCACCACTGAAAAATCGAGGTAAGGTAAAGTAAAGCGAGTCCCAGACTGATCCTTTCCTGCTGTCTCTCCTTGTGCCTTAGCTGTGGCTTAGGAAGAAACAGAGCCAAACCAAAGCACCCTCTTCCATTTACACATGATTAGAGAAACTGCATAGTTGAATTCCTCCAGATTATGTGAGGAGTAGTGCCTTGACCTGATAGTTGCCATTATTCCTGTTGCATTCATGCACTGAGTACCAGATGCATTAGAGTCTCAAGATCTTGTCCTAGCACAGCCCTGCAAACTAGCAGTGATCATCCCAAAGACTTAGATTAGTCATGGCAGAGGATGCCTCCTATCTATGATTTTAGCCTGATAATAAGTTGAATCCTTTTTCTAGTCCCTGCTATGTGCATGACTGTAGTTCATAATTCCACATCTGGGACCAGGTCTCCAGTGGGTGATCAGTCAGGTCAAATTGACCAAAGTCCATTAAGCTTTTCTTATTTAAAAGACCTGATAATCCAACACTAGTCACTGAAGAGGATTTTCTGCTTGAAAAATCTAGCTGAAAATAGAATGTAGAGTAACTTTTATTATTATTAATTATTATTATTATTTAATTTGCAAAAAATGGGCGTAAATTAATTTTTCAGATTCTAAGTCAAGGTTTTAGGTTTTTTGTTTGTTTAAAGATCACTTTCTGAAAGTTGGTTAAACTGTTTTGCCTGGATGTTGCAAAATACATTTTATAGAAATGTATTCCTAAGTGTCAATTCATCCCTAATGAACTCTTGTCAGCAGTAGCCAAGATTTATGATGGTCAGGAGGGAGTTTAGTCTGTGAATCAGTTCAAGGTTGCAGAATTTTTAATCATGGTGTTCTGAGCTGAAAATCCAGATCAGTGTGCAGATGCACTCTTAACTACACAAACAGCAGATACTTACACAAATACCTGCTCAGAGAAAACCTTCACTCGTCCAAGCTGCTCCCTTCATGCCTATGAAATCCTGCACAGATGGACAACAGAATCAAGCCTATGGAGAATAGTGTGTAAATATTTCAGTGTTACTGGCAAGCCATTAAGTCAGCGAAGCCTCATAACATTCTGACTTCTAAAGTAAGAGCTATGGCCACTTTGGGTTTTTTTCATTTTAAAACATTATTTGGACTGAGAAAGAAGCTCCAAAAGGAAGTCAGTATTTGTTCACACTTACCTAGTGTATCAGTAAATATAATTTCAGTTTGGGAAACACTGCTGTGATTTCTTCTTGCTGCTGACTGAATTTATTCTACATTAAAACTCCTTAAAAGTACTGAACCAATGTCTTGACACCACACATCTGCCTTATTAAGATCTTGGTTATTTGGTAGTACTGTCTGCTACTTATACAGAAAGCAATAAAATAAAATTTGATAGTGGCTGAAATTGTTTGGATTGATGTTGGTTTTTCTCTTTGTGTGAATGGGTTAAATAAATCATCACTTGGGCACCACAATGGCAGACCCTTTAAATTGTAGAGACAATATTTGTTGAAAGAAAAAACTCACTGAATTGGAATAGGATTCTAGTTTCTCTGTGTTGCAGTTAACATATTCTGAAAATTCTCGTTTGAAGTAAGTTCTTGTGTTACTGGCATCCTGATATAGTATGTTGTGGAAATACATTTTAGGAGATGCTTCATTAAATGTGGCTGGACAAGGCTGAAGTCAGCACCTTTATTAAAGCCTCAAATAAATATGTCAGTCTTGTGGTACCTGTCCAAATTTAGAAGAGGCTATGATTGAGCACTGTCAGAGTTGTACATCAAAGTTAGCATAAACCTTAAGTACTAAGAAACAAAGATGAACTTAAAAATAAGCATCTAGGAACAGATTTCTGACCTCCAAGGAGGTCATGGTCCACTCTTTCATGGAGTCCAAGACTCCATGAAAAATACTTATGTTCCTCTGCATTTGAAAAACAAACAGAAATTTTGCTTCATATGAACTTGCATCCAAGGTCATATCTCATGGGAAAGAGTTTAGGGAGAGCATCCAGCTGCAGGTCAGAGGTTGTTGAACTGCAAATTAACCTATGCACCAGGGTAACATCTACAAAGGAAAAGGACTTGTGTTTTCAGAGTTCTTTTGCAGACCTATCATGTGCTGGAAAGTAGGATTTACCTGCCCTTCCCCCATGGAAAGAAAGGACTTCAGACATAAAAGTGAGAGCTAGAAGAATTAACACTGGTCAAAGCAAGACTTGTTAAGCAAGGTGGAAGAAACAACAGCCAAGCCTATTTTGAGGTGATCATGGTACAGAACTAGGAGGATAAACAGAGAAACCATGAAGTCAATGTACATCTGTCATATTAAGGAAATGAGAGTCATAATAGGGTCTGATACAACACCTTTGCTTTAAACAATAAAAGATATTCCTGGAAATCCCAGAAAAAGTGCAGGCTGAGACCAGTCGAAAGGAGAAATATATCATTGCTGATTTAGAGCCTCTATAAGCAGAAGTGGTGGTGCCACCGTGTCTGGCTCCCTGCCTGTAGAGCTAGTGATGAATGGGCAAGGGAATGATTGGAGGAGTGATGGGGTTTGATGTGTGCACACAGTCTCCACGCCTCAGATTTCACTGGAATTTTTACCAGGATAACCGTAACATTGTGAGCTGGAGGGAGCTGAGGAGGGAGGAGAACGTCTTCACTCTTTGATATGCTGACTTCTCCCTTGAACCTGCTGGGTGGCATTTTCAATGCACCCTCCAGCATGGTCCTGTGAGGGGGATGAGTGGGAGAGAAGGGGCAAATCACAGGGAAAAAAGTGAGAAGAAGCTTTTTGTATCACCAAAGACCCTCCTTTTGTGTCTCTCTCTCCTTTTCTGTGCTGCTCACCACTGACACCAGCATGCACCACTGTTTTGTACAACAAAGCTGTTAGCATGCCGTTTGCTGGGCTTTGCCAAATGAGGTATGTTAAGAAGCTTCCCAAATTTATGCTGTGTTTGTTCTGGATTCCCCTCTCTGTGCTCCTGGTCATTGCTCACTGCTGCCTCTGTGGAAGCTACTGCTTCGTCTCATAACCTCACTGCTTGGCATCTTGCAGTTGCCAAGTGACATAACACTAAAAAGCATAGAGCTGGGCTTGTTAAAAGGTAAAATATGTCCATCGTGCAAACTGGTACCCTCCACAGTCTCTGCCATGCAGCCCACGAAGCAGTAATTTAGTGGACTCACAGTTGAGCTGCCCCATCCCTCCATCTGGCCAAGGAGATGCTGAAAATGTCACAGGGAATGGGAAGTTTGTCTTGCTTCTCTGTGGAGAGCAGCACGGGCTGTAGGAGGAAAGAAGAGTTAATGTCCAGAAACATCAGCCTGGCTCAGTTCAGCAGAACAAATGGCCATTCCTGTTATAAGACTGGGGGCATGCTTTTAATCTTGTGTTGTCTGTGTGCCAGTGGGTTTATGAAGTTCTGAAGTGAGCAAGCAAATGATATCCTGCCAAGATGCTTTGAAAATGTGGGAAGTACTTGAAAGGTGAGACAATGGCTCGCTTTTTGTCAGTATTGCCTCTCATCATACATAGCCAAATAAATAAAAAGACATATGGAAGTTATTCTCCTCTCCTGTGAGAGCCAGATGCATGCCCATGCTGTGTCTGGTGAGATACTATTGAAGCTGTGTGAGCTGATTTCATCAGCACAGGGGACATCACCTACTGCAAGACTGTCAGCATCACAGCTCCTGCCATCTTCATCAACCACTCCCAGCACAGGGATCAAGATTCCTTCATGTCTTCCATACTTTCTTTGTGCTTGCATCACATAATTACGTTCAGGTGCCAAAAAATTGTGTAGTGTTGGAGTCTTAAGTTTGTTTGAGAGCTACACAGCACTTTCAGAATGCCTTCTGGCCTCTGGGAAAAACAAAACAAAACAAGCCTGCATTTACTTTTCTGAAGCCACTAGAAACATAGAGTATAGGTTTTGGTTCATTTAAATCCTAGAAATTATTGAGGTTTGAGTCAATCTGAGCATCTGTATCATCCCACTGTATGGTCTGCATGCTCTGTTTATCCCCTCCTCAGCTGATCGGCTGAGAGATCTTAAACTGTTACAAACCACAGGTTTTAGAGGGAAATGGCTGGTGCTTACAAAGTGGGAGCTTACAGCCCTTCTTAGCTCTGCTGAGCAGCCATCACCTTCAGCAGAGAGGTTCTGATTCTGTGGGAGGCTCTTGGTTTTGGCCCACTTGGAGTGATAGGCCAGGTAGAAATCTGCTGTGGCAAGGAGAATGCTGGGCTCCAGGGTTTTCCTGAGAGGCATCGTGTCAGTGTCCCCTTTCAAAGGCATCAGCTGTGTCTTGAATGTTTACACTTATTAATGCTCCTGGAGCAGGTAATGGTAGGTAAAAACATGACCAGTGTGATCAAAAGGTGTGTTGGTAGGTGATGCCTGTTTGTAGTGGAAAAGGGAAGGAAAGCAATAGTTTGGGGGCAAAAAAAGGAGAAACTGGATCTTAAAAATAAAAGAGCCTGACAGTAAACCAAGAGTCCCTGAGGAATCTCCTTGTCTCATTATTCCTGTAAATCTGAAATGCAATAGCCCCATGGCAGGATGAGGCAGTAAGGAGAGATTTCTTGTGTTTTACAGTATGTTGAGCATTAGCTTGAAAGATGCAAGACAGGCTGAAGAGCTTCAGAAAACATAGTCCTCATTTGCATTTTACCAGAGGGCAACTTTGGAAGGGCACTGTGTGTATCCATATGGTAAAATACTGTAATCTGGGGAGTTGAGGGGCAGGGGAATTTAAAGAAGAGAGTGTTAGGTTTCTTTTGGGTTTTTTTTTTTTTTTTCTTCAGAGGAACATGCATGGAGGTCAGACTCATTTGCCTGTGATGGGAATACAAATCTGGAGATAAATAGCATATTTTAAAGAATATAAGCCTCCCGTGCAAAGATTGACTGAAATTTTTAACAGTTTTTATGCAGCAGCGTTTTCTAAAAGTTATTTGACGCAAATCATTTTCAAAGGGTTTTTCAGAAATGCAGCTGGAAGGATGGTTTTGACCACCATCATCAGAGGGAGCTGCTGGCACACAGGGCTTCTTTAGGGTGAATGGAGGAGAAAATTCCTGCTCAGGTGTTCAAAACAGAGAGGGACTATTCTGCAGTGATGGAAATACACTTTCAAGGCTTCTTGTCATCAGCTGTCTTATAGGTTGGAGGGTCAGTCGTGTCTTCCATCCTAGGACAACTGCAGCTATTCACTTTTTTTATATCAACTGCTCAATGGGATGCTGCTTAATCACAGTGCTTTAAGATAGAGGCAGTAATTTCTGTATGTCCTGGCTGATCTCTTTAGTAAAGACACAGAGCTATGGCTTTTAATTGATTTTTCTTTCAGAGCCAAACACAAGATTGCAAACCAAAGTGATATTTTGTCTTGAGTGAGGGCTGAAAAATCAAATAGGCTTTTAAAGGTGCCAGTTCTGCCCCAGTTGCTGAAGGTCAAAGAGGAAGCACGTGAAATTCCTGGGGAGTCCAGGGGTGTCTTCACTAAGAAAGAAAGAAACAAACTTGTGCTCTCAGTGCTTTTTAAGGTGTATGTGTCTTTTCATACTGACTCGGTACTATCTCCTTCTCCAACTTTTCCACCTTCTTTCTTTTGTACCCCAGATTTTGCTGAGGGAAACATTCATCACAAGGCCCTGCTGATCTCAGTGACTGTTTGCAGTGTACTTTTGGTGCTTATCATCATATTCTTCTACTTCAGGTAAGTAAAGAATACCTTACCAGCTTGTTAATGTTAATCCTGACATTTATCTTTTTATAGACTTAGGAATTTGAAAAAATCAAGTGGACCTTAAGGAAAAGAAATTAGAAATCGTCTTTTTTCTTACTGAGGAAAAATGTTTATTTTATTCATGCTAGTCATGTGTATATCTGTATGACTGATTTCATGTAGCTTTTTTTTGCCCGACATCTTAAAAGGCCATGCAGGTGAAAGCCCATATTATCCTTCACTGAATCTAAGAAAGCCACAGGACAAGTTTTACTGAGGGTAAATAAACCTAAGGCTCTAAATGTGTTTATGTGGTGAAGAACTAGTCATAAAAAAGAGGATACAGGAATATAAATATATGTCAAGAATGTTATCCCAATCTACATACGTTCTCTTTAAACAATTTGACACATTTTTTTATATAGTCCCAGGTCCCATGACCCTATGTCCTTCTGGCGACTAAAAGATCCCCTACAGTCAGTAAAATAAAAATATGTGGTTTTTATTTGGTCTGTGCTTTAAACACATTTTGAGTGTTTTGAGAAAAAAATGTTGGTGGCTTTGCAAACTTCCACCAGATTGCACCATCTTTGAGCACTATACTAGGAGTTTTGATGCTTAGAAGAGTTCCTAAAAATAAAATTTTTTAAAAAATTGAGCAGTAAGACTGGCGTATTCCTTAGGGAAGCAGAGGAAGCTGAGAGTCTGGGAGTTAAGCAAACGTGAAGGATGCTGTGCATTATTCATTGCACATGTGTGCATGGGATTCAAAGCTCATTTCATTTCCCTACAAACTGGCAGATACAAACGCCAAGAAACGAGGCCCCGGTACAGCATCGGCTTGGAGCAGGACGAGACCTTCATTCCCCCTGGAGAATCCCTGAAGGATTTGATCGAGCAGTCCCAGAGCTCAGGGAGTGGCTCTGGGCTCCCTCTCCTGGTAAGGAAGCAATATTGTTTTAATGCAAGTTAAAAAGGCAAAAATTAGTAGAGGGAGAAGACAAACCGAGACTCAAGGAATTGCATTTTTGTGTCCTGGGTTGTAGTTTTAGGAGTTTTAGGTTGTTTTGTTGTGTTTTTTTTTCTCCCAGAAATGAGAAAGGTTTAAGCTGGAGAACAGCCAGTTTAAAAGCAGGAGACTTTTTTTTTTTTTCTTGTAAACAAAGCCAAATAAGCTTAGTTTTGTGTTTTTTTCTGCCTCACCTGATTTCTTATTTTAGATACCACAGGGTAGATACAGACTATTAGAGCTTACAGAAATCCATCAGGATTTACCCCAGTGTGTAGGGCAGCATCTGGCTCACTGATGTTGTTTTCTTGCTTTTTATGTGCAACACACAATAGCATTTCAAAGATTGACACATCATCCACATGTAAAGGGAACTGTAATTCATCAAACCTGGAACCTTTTAATGTGTAGACTTCACTTTGCATTCAGAAGTCTAGAGCAAGTTATTTTTTCATGTAGTGTGGCAATCTCAAAGGTTAAAGGCAAAACGATGGAGTTTGTGATTACTTCTGAACCAACTCCGTAAGAAATAAATTCCCTGAGCTCATCTGCTGAAAAAGCAGAAGTTTTAACTTTCCATGGCAAAACATTTCTGTTCACCAGTGGGTTTTGTTTCTGGAGGTCATAATTGCTTTTTTAGCACTGAAAAAAAAGCCAGTACTTAAAATACTACCTCTGTGAAAATTAATTAGATTGCATTTTCATCTTTCAGAGAGGATATGTCCCCCTTGTCTCCCCAACCTATTAGTTTGTAGTGATCCTATTACTGTAGATGTTTTCCAATTTCCAAGTTATCTGTCTTTTGCCTGCACAACTTTTTTCTGAACCCTGAAGAAAAAATAAAATGGGAACTTTGATAATTCCTTAGAATGATGCCATTAGGCTGAGTGGTTGGCAAAAATCTGACTAAACTCAATTTATTCTGGCAGAAGTGAGTGCTTAGAGTCCCATTTACATAAAGTGCTGACTTTTTTAAAAATCAGATTTTCTGACAACTAACATAGGTATTGAGAAAAGAAAAGCCAAGCTGTCAAGTGGATGCTGTGACTGATGCTAAGCAGGGAAAAACCACACTCATTGTTTTCTGCTGAAGAAATCCCCATCCTTTGGTCTAGGCTTTAAGAAGGGTCTGTTCTATCCACTACCAGTGTCCCCCTGACAGCCCTGGAAAGGAGGGATCATGCTTAGAACCATTCCAAGTGAATGCTTGTAATTGATTTAATTGAGGAGGACTCTGGCTTTTTTTGCTTTGTGGTGTGTTTTTTTCTTATTTTTGCCATAACATCTTGGTCTTGGTCTGTGCTTGATGCTCCTACCTGTTACAACGACAGAAACAATATAATAATTTAGAGCAAACACGAGGAACTTGGTTGTTGTTCTTTGAGAGGATGTGTTTTCCTGCAGCCCATGTGGGTAACAGGTGCCCTGGGGCATCTCATAGCAGCACATGGCTTGATACTTCATCCCAGGATGCTCTTGAGACCAAAAACATGAAGCCAGACTCGTGCCATCTTGTGCTTTATACCTTCCTCAGCCCTAGTGAGCTGGTTGAAGATGGCATCTCTGCTCTTACTGGTCCTCCCAGGTCTTCTCTTGCAGTGGACAGAAAAAAATTACTTCTCCAGATTAACTGCTGAAATGGCCAAGGTGATATCTCAACTGGGTCCTTGGTCAGCATCTCTCAGAGCTGTTTCAGTAATCCATAGAGCAGAAATCATCCTTTTCTCTGCTGCTCCTCTCCTCTCTCAAGCCTGGAGACTTTGCAGCCATTGGACCAACTGTTCTTCATGAAGGCACTTTTTTCCCCTGTCTCTTTGCTGATGAAAAAGCTAAGATTTTTTTTCCTCAGACTTTCCCTTTAAGTGATATTCTTCTGTGGAAAAGGAGAAAAATGAGAGCTATAATGAATCTTGCACTTGGTAATAGATGTTTGCTGCATGTCACAGTCAGCTACAACCACTACAGGCTCTCTAGAAATGCAGATTAATACCACTGGGCCCATGCCTGAGGCAAGAATATAGAAAGTGCCTGACAGTGAGGCTCTAGACTTTATTGGTGGAGAATTTAAACTCTATTATTTCTTATGCAAAGGCTGAAACATCCAAAGATAGTGATTTAGGAAAGTCAGCTGCAAATTTATTACAGAATGTCACTTCATGCTAAACAGTAATGTTTTCCTTTTGTGCAGAACATCTATTCTAGTTGGCTATAAATATTATACCAAAAACAAGTATTAACCAAGATTTCATTAGCCAAGAAATTCAGCAAGTATTCTTTTTCCTGACCTTTTCATACCTCTGACAGAATAAATTACTGCTGGTCAAATGCTGCCAATCAAATTTTAAACCAACAAAAAATACAGTAAGTTGTAAATAAAGGCTTTGAGGCAACAAACTGAAGTGCATAATCAAGTCTGTGCAAGCACGGAGAACCCTGTTGGCTTTAACAGAGCAAGAGCTGTAGGTGAAGCTGTTGCCCCTGTGAATCCTCAGGAAAAATTGTGGAAGATTAGATGCTGGGGATGTTTATTTCAGTGGCCTTTATGAGGTGTTTGTTGGAGTACAGTTTGGTCTCTAATGTATTTTTTCTTAACTTCTCTTCCAATGAATTTCACTGTTCAAGGGACTGTATCCCAGCCGTAGGTATCAAATTCTCTGTTCAAAAATACTGAAGTTAGAAAGGGATGATTTGTGTGAATTTCCATCTGCAGTAGCTGAAAATGGTTAACTGAACATCACAAAAATAGAACTCAGAAAGTGGAAATAGTAATTGGAGTGATTCCAGTCAGAGAGAAGAAACAAAGGGCCATGTAACCTCACCTGTCTGCTTAACAGAGGTCAAGTAGCAAAATATACAGATTTGAAAATAAATTTAAAAAACCCATGCCACTCAGTGTAAATAATTCACATGAACACATGCTTCTGAAATCAGTTCATCCAACAATTTTGATTAATGTATTTTAGAAATCATAATTACTTTATGATTCAAGAAAGGGCTAAAATCCTTAAAATAAAATAAATTGTCTCCAGGAAATTGTTTGACCAGTGCTAGCAAGAGGAAACTAAGTTAAGGCCCTTCACATATTATTCTGCCGCCTGAAAACCCATAACAGAAATGTGTTTTTCATTTTCTTAATGTAATTTAATAAGGAACTTTTCATCATTAAGTATTGTAATTCCATGTACTTTATGCTGCCATTACATATATTTACACAAATTAAATTACTTGATATAACTGCATTATTGTTCAGGATGCATTTTTAAAATGGACAAAATAGAAAGCAACAATGCTGAAATGTCATTACAGGATGTTGTAGCAAAATTCCAATGTAATATAACTATTGTTCAATCACTATATGAGAGCATAAAAGATAATAAGTCAGCTAAAAAAATTAAGGCTAATGTCTTTTCTTGGCTTTCACTGATTTTAATAAAAAATAATGGCACTTAGGCTACCATCTTGAAAGTCTGATGGTACATTGCAGGGTTGAAAAAATAGAATTCTGTGTAAATGACAGAAGAAAGATGGGACTTTTGAAATAGCTTTGCATAAATGCCACAGGATGTTTTTGTCCTTTAAATTATATAATATGAAAACCTGTACTGTATTTCCAACAGAAATGCTAACAGACCTAACCTAGTAGGTTTTATACATTCATGCTGCAGTGGGGTTGTGGCAGTCCTGCTCAGCATTATCAAGCTGGTGGTTTCCAGTGGATCTCCAAGGGATAACAAATGAAGCAAATTATTTTAAAACCAAGCTTTTCTGTCAGCCAGTATTGTAAAAGTATTAGGGGGTCACGTGAAATGTATATAATTTCATAAGCATTCAGACAGTGCACACTTTCTGCAATAACCTGCTTGAAATTTGTGTATGGATGGTGGCAAAACTTAGAGACCTCAAATGTGCACTTGTCCAGATTTTGTGTACAGCTTGGGCCAGATGAAGAACTACCTGCTTTGGAGGTTATAAAGATACTTGCTTTCAAATTCTTGTAAAATCCTATCACACCAGAAGGCATTAGCTGTGGATCGAGCTGGCAATGCACAAGCACAGGACAGTGACATTTCAATCCCCTGTTAAACCAGAGTGAGGTTGAGTCAACCATGAACACAAGTGGGTTGTGTTGCAGCATCTCCTTGAGTTCTTATTTGTGAACTTTTAGAAGTATGTGATCTGCAGACATGCTCCAAACCTATGAGGAATATACTAGCTTCCATTTGCCCAATACTTTTTGTAGTCATAAAAGCTTTTTAAATGTAGAATCTGTCCATCTGCTCCATGAGGTCTTCCATCCTTATGAGAAGTATCTCTGCAGTGCTGAGCATATTGATCTTACATTAAACTGCACAAGTGGTTTGACTTCAGCCTCAGTTCATGGTACAAGGAAGCTGGTACAGACACTAGAAAGGGAAGGTTTAAAGCTGTGTTAGAAAAAAAAGAGAAGTCCTACATTTTATTACACTGTACTGATGGTTATTAAAATTACTGTAGGTGTGTGGGTTTCAACTTTGTAAGTAGTGGCTGAGGTTCCCAACACGAAATTTATATTTTGAAAGTGCTAAGCATGGGATTTTCAAGGAAGGTGATAGGAAGCTGCTCTATAATTTTGCTGGTTTTGGAGCACTGATACCCTTTGGGCTCTTGTGAGCCTTCACTCTCAGTGGTGTTAGGTATGAAATAAATATTCCCGTGTTACTAAAAATCCATTAGCTGCCACTTTGGGATATTGTTTGGGTTGGGCGTGAGTGTTTTCTGTCACTGTGTTTCCAAAGATAGCAAACAAAATTCCCCAGGAAAATAAAATTTTCAAGATTAATAGTCAAATCCTTCACACAGACCAATTTACTTTCTTGAGGTGCATTTTGGGAATATATGGGAAAGCTTTTTCACACCTCACCAGTTCCTAGAGGAAAGAAGGAGCCTCAGCATCACGGAGCTTTGCAGAAATCCACATGGGAATGGATGGGGGTCATTCTTTTCAGCTGTCTTGCTGTGCAGGGAGCAGACACAGGAGGAGGGGAGGTAAATGCAGAAGGTTTCCCTGGAACAAATCTGAACCCCCTGTCTCGGCGTTTCACAGGTTCAAAGGACCATTGCAAAACAGATTCAGATGGTAAAGCAGATTGGAAAAGGTCGCTATGGAGAAGTCTGGATGGGAAAGTGGCGTGGGGAAAAGGTAGCTGTGAAAGTGTTTTTTACCACAGAGGAGGCCAGCTGGTTCAGAGAAACAGAAATCTACCAGACTGTCCTGATGAGGCATGAAAATATCCTCGGTGAGTGAAATTAAAGAGAAATGTTTGATAGTGTTCAGGTTTCTGAAGTCCAATAATTTTGTATTTGCTGTTGTCTGACACTCTTTCCTGTGTGCTTTGTTACCTGCTGTGATCTTTAATTAGCCACTGAGCACTTTTCAAAAGAAAGATGTTTCAAGGATTACTGAAACATAAATAAAAGTTAAAAATAATAGGACTTAAGGCCTGTTATTCCAAAGACAACATGTCTTTTTCTGCCACTTGAGTTTTCATGTCTGAGCTTTCTGAAAAATAAATTGCAGGGTAGAGGTGAGTCATAGTTGCGTGTAAGATGAAAGAAATTAAATATGTTATTAAAATAAAAGTACTGACAGTGCAGAGTTCTGAGGAGTCAAAAAAAGCCCCGAGAAGTGTTAATTTGAAAATCTCTTCCTTTCAGGATTCATTGCTGCAGACATTAAAGGTACAGGATCTTGGACCCAGTTGTATCTCATCACTGACTACCATGAGAATGGCTCACTTTATGACTATCTCAAGTCTACTACGTTGGACACAAAAGCCATGCTAAAACTTGCTTACTCCTCTGTTAGTGGCTTGTGCCACCTGCACACTGAGATCTTCAGTACTCAGGGCAAACCTGCTATTGCTCACCGTGACCTAAAAAGTAAGAATATCCTGGTGAAAAAGAATGGCACCTGCTGTATAGCAGATTTGGGCCTGGCTGTTAAATTTATCAGGTGAGTAGAAGTGAGGAGAGCAAGAAAATGCTGGCAAATCAGATGGAAATTCTGGTTTAGCTGTTGATCCAGAGTGAATGTACACATGTGAGTAAGCACCTACAGTGTATGTGCATGCCTTTCAGGCAGTGCTCACCTCTATGTGAGGTGGGTTTACCTGTGCAGGTGAGAATGTCCCAGAAACACAAAATATAGGTGTATAAATAGCTGCTTTTTTAGTTACTAAGCATGAGTTGCACTTGCCTAAAGGTACAGTTCTCATCATTTCACCTTCGTGTCAGTAAACTTGTTAATGAAGCTTTCAGGTTTTCTGATCTCAAGATAATTCACTCACAACTTGTACAGAATAATACCACTCATTTGTACAAGTTACTAATTGGGATTTATTGAAAAGCACTCAATTTGGGCTGCCCTTTTTTTAATTTCCTACAAATCAAATCGCCGAAGTACAGATTTTATTTCTGAAATGGCTTTTAAATTTGATTTTTAAAAAATGGTTTTGTGTTTAAACAACCTAGAAAGAGCAGCAGTAGGGCTGCTGGGATTAAGAAAGAAGTCATTGCAGTTTAACATTTCCATTGAAAAAGGAGCTTGAGCTTTTTGGTAGTGGTCCTCATGGTGTAGACATGTTATGAAACCTCTATTTTTATTGTGCACAGAAATGTGGCCATGGACTGAAGGTATCAGTTTCAGAAACCATGTGCTCCCTGAAGTATAAAAAAAAAAATAAATTAAGAATTCTGTACAAATCTTGAACTGAAATTATTCAAAGTGTAAAGAAAGGTGATTTTAATGAGCTCTTCTCACCATGAGTTCTTCTTCACTTATCTACCAGGTTCCTTGTTTTTTCCTTTTTGAACTTGACCTTCCTTTAGGAGATAAGAAAAGAATATTTTTACTTTGAGGAAGTAGGGGCATCGAAAACAACTTGGAAATACAGTATTTGCTGTAGAAGTCTCAGGGAAGAAATTCACCCTTTGCGGGTAGATCTTGCCTGACAAGTGCAGTGCAGCACACTGCTTAGGTGTGAACCAAGAAGAACTGGGAACTACCAAGTTTTGCTGTTAAAAATGGAATATTTATTTGCCACAGCCCAAATGGAATTCACATTATGTACTCAAGCTTATTTTCACACTGACTCTTTTCTTAGAAAGCACTTCTCAGGCAATGACCAGGAACTGAGAAAAATAGTTGAAATGGTTGCACTCTGCTGAAGCTAATAAGTTTTCCAAAGAAATTCTCTGAATTTCTCATTTTATTAGAACTATTGCAAACCAGTGCAGATTTATGTTACATTCTTAAAGGCATACAGAAATATCACCAGCATATGTAAGACACAGTGACTGTGGAGGTGACTGGTTGTATCTCAGTCTCAGGGGTTTTTTTGTTTTTTTTTTTTTTTTTTTGTCTTCTTTATGACGGTAGATGAAAAACTGATGTAGGTGAAGAAAATTACAGAAGTTGTATTATTATTCTGCGAGATTTTATTCACTCCATCACATTTTAAATATGGATATTTTAGAAGTGGGGAAAGACAGACCTTTTAAAGCAAACCACAGTATACTGCATGTATTAAGCCTTTTAAACTGTAAACTTATACAACTGAGTATGAGATAATAAAAAAGAAAATAGATACAGTCACATCAATAATGGGAATTTGCTTTCCCCCTAAATATGGGGGTTCTCTTTTATTCAGTGTATGGGGTGTGACACGTTTGATTAGATATTTTTACAGGTAAGTCTCTGTGTTTACACATCCTGATGTGTAAAGCTTGGGAGAGATCAGATATAACACTTGCACAAAAAAAATTCCTTGCAGATCTGATGCACTCTAGGTAAGTGATCCTGCCCCAGCTATTTATTGTCTTCCATTAATTGCTAAGACTAAAGCATTAGGTGGCGAAGTATGTTAAGAAAATGGCATTTAATGAAGATTTGATTGTTATCACCAGCATTAGAGCTCGGGCTAATGCTAATGAAATCTCCCAAATGTTTCAGCATCCCTGTTGAGTGTTATCTCCAATGTGATTCTGCATTTGAATGCTTAACATAGCCTCAGGCAGGTCAGCCTTGTAAGGAGGTTTGCTTTCACACTAAGGGGCGTTTCTTGTAAGAATTGTTCCATTAAGATTATGCATTACTTGTGACCTTGTTTGAGAGTGAATGTGGTGTGAATTTGCAACTTCCCCCATCTAAATTGCAAAGCCACTTCTTTGCATGTTTGATGCCCTTTTCCCCCCTCCCCCCCCCCCCTCCTTCTTTTTTTTCTAGTGATACAAATGAAGTAGACATCCCTCCAAACACCCGTGTAGGAACAAAACGCTATATGCCTCCTGAGGTACTGGATGAAAGCTTGAATAGAAATCACTTTCAGTCCTACATCATGGCTGACATGTACAGTTTTGGACTCATCCTTTGGGAGATAGCAAGGAGATGTGTCTCAGGAGGTAAAGAGCTGGGAGATCACTTTTAATTAATTAATTTTTAATTGCGTCAGTGAGCGCCATTTATAACTCAAGTCTTCCATTACAGCCTTTTCTCTGGTTAATTGTTTTTACTGTAATAGACAAATGTGGATAAATCGTACAGATAACTCTTAATATCAGTTCTCTTGTTGAAACTTCTTTTACAGCATCACTCAGTGCTACTATTTCAACAGCAGAAATTTAGGCTGCATTTTAATGGCTCATTCTAAGGCAGGGGGTGCCCGCACTGAAGAAGGAATATGGAACTCATATGGGGACCTTTTCCCATGGCAACACTATTTTGCTGGAGTGAGGGTATTCAGCTATTTTAGCACAAAGAAAATAGTGATTTTTTTGTTTTCTTGAAGTTAAATGGAAGGAGGAGGACAAAAAAAAATGGGTATATGTTCTGCTGCTATTTAAAATACATAATCTGTTTACAAGATAAGGAAAAAAAAAAAAATTACAGAGGGAAGTGGCACTTCTTAGATTGGTTTTATACCAGTAATGTGCTTCATTTCCTTCTGATACCAGGCATTCAAGTGTGAGGGCAGCAAAGAAAAAGCAATGCATGTATGTGTAGGCTATGTGTGCCTGCTGCACCTGGAGCTCAGTGTAGTGCAGAAATGTTGGGTGTTATTACATCTATTTTGCCACAGAGGAAAGGTAAATGCAGAGAAGTTCCTTGGCAGCTGTTATGGGCCAAATTGGTAGCAAGTAAAGGTAGAGGATGTCTCTTTCAGGTCTACACTACCTTTACCAGACTTTATGGATCTTTAAAGCCCGCAGTATTGTTCTGAATGTTCACTCCATGCTGACACCAGAGAAGCTGAATTTTGCTGCTAAACAGCAACATGATCCCTGTGTTTACAAACAGACAAAGCATATTGCAGTGATGCAGTGTAAAATCTGTAATATTGTTGTCATAGTTGCTATGCAAAAGGAATGGTCTCATGCCATGTTCTGAAAAGGCACAGAAATGCTCTTTAATGTATACCAGGTCTGCTGATAATGAGCCCTAATTAAAGGTTAATTCTCTGCTAATGCTTGGATATGGACCCTGTGCTTATAGTTCTTTCTGTGATAACTTCACTGGACTGGATGGCAGTGATAGAAACTGTCTCACTTGGCAAGTTCCTATGCTTTTGGATTAAGATATCAGTCTTTACATGGCAATGGTTAAACTGGAACTTGATTGTGAAACAGATTTCTAGGGCAGGGAAATTCTTTGAAGACACAACTGTTGAAGAGGGTGCTCAATCTGTTCTAAAACAAGAGGGGAAGAGGGTAGTAGTGAGAGGTGTCTTCTGCAAGTAACGAGCAACTAATTGCTTCTTTCAGGAATCGTTGAGGAATACCAGCTTCCATACCATGACCTTGTGCCCAGCGACCCCTCGTACGAGGACATGCGGGAGATTGTGTGCATCAAGAGACTGCGCCCTTCCTTTCCCAACAGATGGAGCAGTGATGAGGTATCAACCCCCTTGAAACACAGCTTGGGTTTTTAATCAGAGTGACTGAGGATGACCCAATTCTGTATAATTTTGATCACGGAGGAGCTTTACCACTGTTGCCTCCACCAGTTGCAGCGTAACAAAGCTCAGGAAGGAGTGTGAAGTTCTCAGATGTCTCCCCAGAGAGATGTTTCAGAGCCCCAGAAGATGTAGCTTATAATATTTGCAAGCAAATTTCTTTGTGTGCTACCTACCAGATCCCACAGTGGTAGCAGGCTGTCCTCAGACCTTCTTTGTCTCTCTGTTTTCCCCTTGCACTCATTTTACTTGCTGCTCCCAGCACAAAATATATAATAGTAAAATATTCTAATATATTTTTATTAGTTTTATATAAATATATTAATAATAATATATTAAATAAAAAATGTATTAACATCATTAAATTAGTGGCTAGGCAGAACTTTTGAAACAGAAGTTATTTTGTATAGTGCAGTAGCAGTGTACTTGGTGTACTGACAGCTGCTTCAGTGAGTACTGATGGGTGGACTGTAGTTCCAACCTTTTCTTCTTCTTTTTTTAAGAAGGAAATCTATCCTGTCTCTTTGAAATGAAATGAGAATTCATCTTTTCTGTGATCTCAGGTGTGCAGGCTTGGAAACACAGTTTTATCAGGGTTTTATGCTAGAATGAGCACAGGATATTAAATTTCACTGTTGGAGTATTGATGTGCAATAGTACTGAGGAGCACTGCTCGCTCACCCCGTTACATCTTACAGAAAACAGAGCTCAGGTACCTCTTTGCATATAAGTAAAGACAGTTATGGATGTGGCCTTTCAGAGGAAACAAAAAATCCAAAAAATGCTTTCCAAAATAAAATTAAGAGGTGAGAGGACTGAGGAAGGGTCTGAACTCTCCCTGCTAAGCATCTGTAACAAAGCAAAGTTGTACTATTGGAATTGGAGATGAACAGTTGAGGTACTGCAGACAAACCAGCCAACTGCTCTCAAGAAGAAGGGGTCATTAATCATGTTAATTGGTACAGTTTAATGCTGCAAAGTTTTCTACAGTTGCAGAATACAGATGCCATTTGGGACTAGTGGTGTATAGATGAATATTATGAATTATGAATACCTGCTGTGGGTGACCCTCCTCTGGCAGGGGAGATTGGACTAGATGATCTTTTGAGGTCCCTTCCAACCCCCAACTTTCTATGCTTCTATGATTATGTTGGTAGATGAAAGATTTAGGTAGCATGTAGGCAATTTGGGAATGTGAGGGCAAAATTAAACTCCCTCAGAGGCCAGAGGACTTGTGCAACAAGCCAGTGTAGGAAGATCTAATCAAGAGTCACCTGCCTCATCCTCTCTCTAGCCAAATCCCTCTGAGCCTTCACACCAGGAGTAGAAATACTGGAGGAAACCTGGGAAGGGAGGCAAGCAGTGGGTGTTTGGTCTGCTACCACAAGTACTGAGGATTGGGCAAGCTCACTGAAATAACTATTCTAGATAAATTGGTCAGTGTCATCAGTAATCCCACTTCAGGCATTCTGGCAATGAGGAGCAACCTTGCCAGATGCACCTTGTTAGTGCATAAAAACTTGTGTATCATGAAAACACATTTATAAAAATCCACATTAACCTGGAACGTGTTAGGCTGCTCTGGACACTGATGGTGTTGTTTATGCTTACTGCTTTTCAAGGTCTGCATTGCTTTTGGCTAGGAGCCTCTTGAAAATGGAGAGCAAGTTGGATGAGATGGAAAACTTCTCTTTCCCCATTGCAGCAAACAAATCTTCAGGCAGCATAAATCCATAGGCTGATGGGGTCATCACTCAGCTGCAGTGGCTTATGTGGTACTTTATGTTTGGAAGAAGGTGATAGACAGAGCAGGGATGTACACTCCTTTTTCCAGGAGGGAAAAGGCAATGTTGAAATGCTGTCAACCAAAGAATTGTTCCTGGGAGCCAGAGGTGATTCTGGCAGTGTTTGGGAAGCGAGCAGAGCATGGAGTGGGACAGGGTAGAGCTGAGCCAGGTGCTTGTATCACAGAATCACTTGGGTTGGAAAGGACCTCTGAGATCATCAAGTCCAACCCTTAATCTGCTGCCACCTTGGTTCCCAGACCATGGCACTGAGTGCCACATCCAGTCTCTTCTTAAAAACCTCCAGGGATGGAGGATCCACCCCCCCCCTGGGCAGCCCATTCCAATGCCTGATCACCCTCTCTGCAAAGAATTTTCTCCTAATATCTAAACTAAACCTTCACTGGTAGAGCTTAAGCCCATGCCCTCTTGTCTTACTGACAGCAGCCTGGGAAAAGAGCCCAACCCCCCCCTGGCTCCAGCCTCCTTTCAGGGAGTTGTAGAGAGCGATGAGGTCTCCCCTGAGCCTCCTCTTCTCCAGGCTGAACACCCCCAGCTCCCTCAGCCTCTCCTCACAGGACTTGTGCTGGATCCCTTCACAGCCTCCTTGCTCTTCTCTGGACCTGCTCCAGGACCTCAATCTCCTTCCTGAGCTCCTCAATCTCCAGCCCAGAACTGGACACAGCACTCAAGATGTGTCCTCACCAGAGCTAAGTTGTAGGTGGCTGGGCAGGAGCTGTAGGTGCATGCTCACTTTGGGCTGGACCCAGGCTGTTGGCTGAGAAAAGTGAATTTCACAGAGTTCAAACAGAGAACAGCTTGCTGTACAGAGCTCTGCTTGTCCAGGTCAGGCTACATGGGCTAGACAAGAGGAAATAAGTGATTTTGTAGAGCATATAACCAAGTCTATGCTACAGTTTAGTCATAAATTATAAGGGTAATTGCCAAATTTGGAGACCTCTTCTTAATAAAGAGAACAAAAGCTCTTGTACCAGACAGCATGTTGTCTTTTTTTTTGGCTGCCCTTAGCATAGACCTCTTTTAGCACTTCCAGCAACTGGAATCTCCTCATCCACTGACCCAGGTGGGACTTTCTCTCCTGTTCCTCTCCGCAGTGCCTACGGCAGATGGGGAAGCTGATGATGGAGTGCTGGGCTCACAACCCTGCCTCCCGGCTCACAGCTCTGCGGGTCAAGAAAACACTTGCCAAAATGTCAGAGTCCCAGGACATTAAACTCTGACTCGGCCAGAGGCAGCTCTCCTGGAAGCCCATGAGGAGGGACTTTGTTGTGCAGTCAGAAGTCCTTGAAGAGGTATCAAACCTTGTCTTCTCTAACAAGTACCCTGAATGCAGTTGTGCTCAAGAGCAGCTGTAAGTTTGTTTGACAGCTTTTGAGGAGACTATCCCTTGCATAAATCAGCTGTGTTTTGATATACAAGATTGGAAGAGGCTTGTCTGCCCTTGTTTACACAGGGAAATACAGTTTTAGTAACTGGTTTAAGAGTATGCATGTTGCTTTCCATGAAAGCCACTTATTATTTTATTATTATTATTGTTATTATTATTATTTTGATTGTTTAAAAAGATACTGCTTTAAAGTTTATCAAAATAAAACTTTTGGTTAGAAGTAAAAAGATGTATATTGTTACATAAAAAAAAAATATTGGAGGAAACTGCTGAAAATGAAAGCAAAGCAACTTTTTCATTTATAAAGAGACTGTTGCACTCCAGTGTTTAAAACAAAAGTTGCACAGCTCAGAGAAGCTGTAAAGGAAACCATCTTAAAAGCCACCTACCTGCAGAGGTACTTTCCATAGCCCTGTGGGTGCTAGTGGTTCTCAGTATAGAGGGGGAGCCCAGTTACATCCCATTTACATCCCCACCATCGTTAGCAGAGTGGCTGGGTTCCTGTGGGTGGCCCATCCTAGTGCAGGTTGTATTTCATTTAAGATAATTGGGAGCCACCTGAATGTGGTTTGGTGTAACTTGTTTGAAGAAGTTCTTCATGTTTCCAGGAAGTCTGCTGGGTATGCTACCAGGATGACAAAAAAGTTCCCCTTTTCTTGGCTTTTTTTTTTTTTTTTTTCCTTTTCTCTCCCTCCACTGCAAAATGAAGTGTTTTGTGTGTGAGTGGAAATGAAGCACAGCCTTGGATCCGGTGGTTAATTTGAAACTTCTGTGACTTACATACACAACCATTGGGTAAAAGGAGGTTCCTTGTGAGAAGAAATTACTGATTCACTCTTTCATCTGTGTAAAAGTAGGATACCTATCTACAACCACAGCTGGTGCTTTCTGACTGCAGTAGGAAGCTGCCAGAGAAGGACCATGGGACTTGGGTGGGTGGTGAGAGCTGCCAGGTTTCTCCAGGGCTCCTCCTGCTGTAGTGAGAAGCACCATAAACCCAGCAATTTGGATTAAGCTTCATCTGACTAATTATTTCATGTGGCCTTCCAGAAGCCTCCGTGTGCCACCATGGGGTAGGGACAGGCTCTGTCACCATGCTGGGGCTGCACAGCATTGTGGTTCCCAGCAAGAGGAGCTTTTGGGAGAGAAGAGCAATGGAAAAAGGATTTGCCATCTTCCCTCATCCCTCCTTCCTAGGGATGCAGCAGTTGCTGCAATGTTTATAATACAGAAGGTGAAATGAAAGGGGAAACGTTCTCTGTGAAGTATTTTCTTTGGAAAGGTCTCTCTTTGTCATAGTGTCAAAGCTGAGCTGTATGGGAGTTACTGGTTTACTCTTCTTTACTCTTAGTTTTTTGCCTTCCTATGTTATTTCACTAGATGGTGTTCAGTTTAATTTTGAAATAAGTCTTTTGATTATGCTAAGCCTATTTCAGAACCAAAATAATTGCTGGATTTAGCCTCAGCATTTCTGTAATGCTCCTTTTTTGCCTTTTTGGACAAATCTGATTTATTTGTGGTAGGTAGGTGTATAATTGGGGTTTAGCTGTACAGCTCCCTGAAGGTATTTCTAGTTGGAAAAAATTACCATTTTATACTTTCAAGCTAACAGAGACAAATAATGCAGGTTGAAGAGAGCCAGCATGACCTCCATGATTATAGGTGTTAAAAAAGTCTAATCAGAGGATTTTTGTTAATTAGAATGCTTTTTCCACAATGCAGCTTCCCTGCCTGTATTCAGTAATACCAAGCAATAAAAAAAAAATCAGTCTCTGAGAGTTAATAGTACACCAAACCATAGCCTGAAGAGGGGTGATGCTGTTTTCCTCTGTCTTTAATAAACTCCGTTTGTATGGCTGAGAGTGGAGTTTACTCCTTTCCTTGGCTTGAATATTTGTGGCCTAAAATGAAGAGGATATCTATCTCAGCCTCTCTTTTTGTCTTTGTGAATGGAGCCATGGAGTTTCCACTCTCACTCTGTTCACATTCATGTCTTTTCACAAGAACCAGCACAGCCCTGAGGAGGAACTTGGGTTTCTCAGCTCCAATGGAGCCGATGGGGATGCTGATGCTGGCCCCACCTCCAAGCCTGGTCCCTCTGGATCCCAGAAAAGCAGTTGCACAGCAGGGTTGCCTCTTCCCTGCTGTGTTTAGGTGTGTTTCACATCTGCTTTCCTCAGTTTTGCTGTTGTATTTCTGGTGGCCATGAGGCACACGATGCCCCCAGCACCTGCTGTTATTGTGTTCCGAGACAAAGAGCCAGTTGCTGGCTTTCTGAACAAGTCTTACTTTTTTTTGGTCCAAAAGAAAGGGATCTAAGATACTTATTGATAGGTTACATAAAGTATGTATGTTAAATGTTCAAGTTTATGTGGTTTATATATATATATATATATAAAAATATATATATATTCAGTTGGGAGTCTGGATTAACTCCAGCGTGTGGATTAAGAGTAAACTATTACGGATGATAAAGCACTAAATAAAACGTAATATTTATTTATGAAAATGCATAAATGGCAAGTCACTGCAACGGTGCTGTATAGGAAAATAAATATATATATATATATATATATGAGGAGACACACCTCTGAGAAAGCAAAGGGTCTGCAGTTGTATAACTAGTGCCTGCCCATTTTATTACAAGATTCCGAAGGCCAGATTTTGCCCTCAAATCTCCTACCCACTGTCATCTATGATATTGTAAAGGAATATTCCTAAGGCTAGAAAAGAGCCTAAGGCAAGTGTGGAAGTTGTTTGTTTGAGCACTGTGACATTCAAGCTATGGCATGGTTGACTTTCTGCAACAACACTCAATGTGTAATTATTGTGGTGTCAGAATGTATAGTGACTACAGGGTCATAGTAATTTTGCCAAGTGTGGCCTTTTAATGGCACTTAGAGATTTTAGTAGTTTCACAGTGCATATCAATGAGAGCTTGGAAGTCAGTTGTGGAGATAATTGTGGCCTCAGTGCCCACAGGTCTGGGAATCCAGTTTCCAAATGTAAATCACTGAGGGAAATATAATGACTTCATAGCATAAATAAGGTGGAATAGGTAAGTGGAAGAAGGAGGATTAAAAAAAAAACCCAAAAAGGGAGATGCCATTCAACTACTGCTATCCTTTCCCTAGCACAAAGTTATTTCTGTTAAAGAAATGGTTGACAATGTAAAGTCTAAGAAACAAATTTGTGTTATTTTCAGAACCAGTGCCTTATTAAACCTGTAAATACTGTAATTAGAAAACCCGGGGAACAAACTATTATGTTGTATTTGTTCAAAGTGTATATGGTTGTTTTAACATTCCCCCAAATAAAACTGTTTCCATCTCTTCATGGAAGAGATTGCTTTTATTTCTATTTACTTTTCACATGCTTGAAAAGCACCACCTTTGGGTTTCATGTAATTGAGTAGATTATTTTATTCGTGCCTCACTTTATTTACTTTTTTTTTTAATAAGATTTTTCCTCTGAGCAAACAAATAAACAGTAGGATGTTGCATATGTTTCCACTGGCATAAAAAAGCAACACCCTTTTCACAACTCAGTGAAGAGAAAAATAGTAATTAAAATAGTGTTATCACTAATAGAGCAGTCACTTGCATTTTGTGGCTGTTTATGTAAATTTATAGAAAATTTGTATTTGCATAATATTTCTGAGAGGTTCACCTTCCCTTCTTCCCTTCCCCCCCCAGTTTATGAATTATGACTACTATTTTTAATAGCACAAGAGGCACGGGAAGTAATCTGTGCACAGACTGAAGGTAGATTTTCCAGCCCTGTGCTTCAGGAGAAAAAAAACCTGCATCCTACATGCACCACATCCATCAGCTGAAACGTGGCATTGCACAGTGCTGAGGGACAGTGGAGCACATGTATCACTATATACATAGAGAAACTTGTATTTGTATTTATTACCTGTGCTCTCTTCTTGTTCTTCAGTGCCATGTTCCAGCATGCAGCATTCAGCTCAGCATTTCCTAGCATGGAAATTACATTGCTGGTTATTGTCAGGAAAGTCTGTCCTCCTGATGACTACCAGAGACACTGCAGCCCTCCAGCTTTGCTTCAGGCCATCTGTGCTCAGCAGCAGTGTTCTGGTTATTCTCCAGGAGCATTTCCACACTCCCTTGGCCACCTCTAGGAGGGAAAGCCAAATACTTGCTGCCCATCATCCTTGGCATGTAATTGTATCCCAGAGTTTTGGGGCTCTTTCTGCTCCCTTTGGGTGCATGGTGCTGGAGATGGTTCTGTGGTCAAGCACAGCTTGTCTGGGCTGCAGCTTCTCCAGCATGTCACCCAGATTTCTTCTGCTATTTTGCTTTTTCCCTTAACTTTCTAGGTATGGCTTTTTTGGGGGGCAGTCCTAAGCACTGTTCTCATTTTCTTTCCACCCTGCTAGGCTTAGCTACCCCTATCTTCTGCAGCTGATACCAGAAATAAACATCATTAGGGTGCTTCAGCTTTGACTTAACCTTGTGTCCTGGTTTGGGCATTGTATCCACCTGAGTAAATCAGACATAAGCAGGTATTGCTAGACAAAATCTCCTTTTCTAAATGGTACTTAGTTTGCCTCTCAGACACTGACAACAAGCCCAGTGGGCTGCTCCCCTCCTTTCCTTAACAAAAAGGCTGGATGCAGGCAGAGGAACTGGAGAACAGCTCAGCAGCTGAGGATGTGTGTCGCTGTGTGTTGCTTTTCTCCATCACAAAATTCAGTCACTAGGAAAACTTTCTGGGGCAAATCCTCCCGTAGCTACTGTGGTAAAACCCCATGGGAGGGAAAGGCACAAGGATTTAGGAAGTGCAGTGAAACAGCCTCTGTGGGCATGTGGGTGTAATGAATGGTATCTTATGAGGACTATATCCCAAGGAGTTTTTATGTGCAGAAACATTTTTTTTAGCAGATATTTTTTTGTTTAAAAAAAAGAACCTAAATAGAAGGTTTTTTCCTTCCAAACTTCCAGAACTAAACAATCGAACACAAGGTAATGGTCTATGTTTTTTTCCAGTTGCTTATAAATATAATTTATTACCTGTTTAAAAATTCTTTCTTACACTTTGTACATGTCAGACTGACAGAATAAATGCAGGCATTTACAAACAGAGGGAAGGAGAAAAAAAGGGAGGGGGGGCAAGAGGCACACTCAGAACTAGTAAACTACACCTCCACTGTACAGCAATACAAATAATGCAATGGCTAGCACTTCTCTGGCAGTAAGTCAATCTTTAGAAAAGGAATTGCATAGAAGATACAGCAACAGGGAAATAAAACCCAAAAGAGTTATCCAGTTCTGAATAGCACAAAAAACAAATCCCACAAACCCTGGTAGGACTGAGAGATGGGAAGAGGAGGGAGAAATGTGATACACCATCTTGACCCGGGTTGCGCAGATATTTCATTTTCCACAGACCCTCTTCCTTTGCTTTGGAAAGGTACCAGAGGTACCATCTTCATGGTTTTTTTTGAACACTTTAACAGACTATATGTGTTAGCAAAAAGTCCATCACACACATAGGCCAAAACCAGTAATGCCCTAGCTTCTCTGTCTCAGCTGTGTTACGAACCCTGCTTCAAAGGAGGTTACTGGCTCACATGGCTTGGGGGTTGTTTTGCAAGGTGTCTCACAAGATTTGTAGGACAAGAGTGTTTCATCTTCTCATTCTTTCTAATTGCGTTTACTTTTCAGACTGATTTTGCATTTTATTCATATTGTTTAAGCTCCTACATTTACAGGCAAGCCGGAGCAAAAGCCAGCTGGCAGCAGCTGAAGAAGCTCTTGGGGCTGTGGGAGCTTTTTTTTTTTATCTAGGGGGGTATTGTCTCACCAGCTGCAAGCTGGCAGCTGGAAATCAGAGTGCCACTGCTTGAAAAGCCACCTCACCACTGCAGGAGGGCCCTGCCTGATTATATCTTGCTTCTTCACAGGCATCCAGAAGTTACTTGTGTGCCATGGCATGGGATGCTTTTGGAGAAAAGAGCAGGCCCAGGGTACAGCACATGTAGCAATTAATGTCTTTGTAAGTCATCACTGAACCACTATTAAATACATTTTACCACCATCACAGAAAATAGACCTATGGTGATGATAGAGATTTGCAGGAATTGTGGATTAGCATTGCTTTTTCTGTCCAGGCAGAGCTTATCAAAGGACTTTGAGATAAAAGGCTTTTCAGATTTCAGAGGTCAGGTCCCAGGCTTAAAGGACAAGTAAGTAAATACACTAAATGCTCTTATTTCAAGCAAAGAGCTTGACCTACCAAACTTGAAGACTTATTTCTGTGGTTTTAGTTCAAGTCCAAGCCTAGTACCTTGACAGTTTTTATTCCATTGGCTCTCGATATACTGCCTATTGGACCTTGCAGTGATGATGCAACACTGAATTCTGACCTTCATCTTCCCAAACAAAAGTTGGGAAGGGAATGTCCACAACTAGCATCAGAGCTAAAAGCTTCCAGCAATAGGTGTCCTTTATTTTATCCCCTTTCTCTGTATGTATAGACACACACACACTTTGCATTTCTGTTAAATTCCGACTTTAAAGGATGTCTGAGATGCCTGCTTCAGCATTTGAAAATCTGCAGTGCAGCTCCTTTTGTGAACTTATTTCACACACAGAAGATAGGAATAGATTGCATGGTGACCCCAAAGTCAGTACCTCATTGGAATCCTTGTGGGAAAAGGGACAAAGGTTTGGTTTCCCTTCACAAACCACTCATCTTTGCACTGCCTAATATTAAGCAAGCCAGCCTGCAAACAATTAGGTACTTCATTGCTAGACAAAAGCCAGAGTAATACCTGGTAAGATTTCTGAACACTCAGTAAGATAGTTTAAAAGGTGCCCTGGACAAGAGATTTAAAAACAAAATAAAACAAAACAACAACAACAACAAAAAGCTCAACAGTATCATCTTGTTTAAAATTAACCTCAGAGCTGTGGTAACTACTTGGCTAGAGAATACAATGGCTCAAGAACCACCCCACCCATCCCTTCCCCATACCTCCACCCCCAAAACAAGAGGAAAAGGAGAAACAAAAAGAAACTATTGTAGGTAGCAAGGCAAGACATTAGGACACTGTCCACACTGACAGACTTACAGCATGTAAATACATTTAGTCTATGTGTAAGCAACAGAAACAGCAAGAAACCCATGTTTTGTACTGAGAGCATCCCAGACTCCAACATGTCTCATAAGTGTCTGTGTTTGTGCCAGCAAATGAAAAAAAAAAAAAAAAAAAAAAAGTCCTGGTCTCCCATGAAAGAACAACTTGACTGAAGAGACCCTCACTGACTCAAAAATTTTAAGTCGGTAAAAGAGCACCCAGGTCTTGCAATGTTTAGTGAAATATAATGGATGGGCTGTAATAAGAAAATACAGAAAAGAACCCAACAAAACCCCAGACTTGAGCCTATACACTGACAGCCACCCTTACAAGAACACAACACAAGAAGAACTGAAGAAAAAAAAAAAAGTGGAAAGGATTTCCTCCAGTTGTGTTTTGTACTAAGAAATAAAAGGTTTTCCTTGAAGTCAGTAGATATTTTTTATATATTTATGTAATATATAATTTATAGTGCTAGCAACCAAAAAAAAAAAAATAGTGAAGTAACTACTTTTAAAAGCAGTAATAACTGGAGGATAACAAGCCTGCAGCCTGTTGGGTTTTTTTTGTTTTTTTTTTCAGTAGATACGCTTATTTGACATAAAACATTACAATAACTTTTGAGTCAGTACTACCTGCCAAACTTACTTGCCATTTCCAAAAGCCACTCCTGGGGAAAGCGCTTCTTCCCGAGTGATGCTGCTGTCTGCAGCAGCAGTGGTGACATGTTGGAGCTGGGGCTGAACCCCACGAGATGGCACTGTGTCCACACATTCCAGAGGGAAGGACTGATGATGCTGGTTTTTCTACCACCAAAAAAAAAAATATCCCGAGCGGATCTGGCTGCCCTCTCAACCTCCCTCTTCAGGGTAGCAGGACGGGGATGCTCGCTGCCAGCCTGTGCTAGAGCCCTGCCCCCTGCCCACACATTCTGGCACCACTGTGTTCCCATAAAACAAGCCAAATAATAATAATAATAATAATTAAAAAAAAAAACACCAAAAAAACCAACCAAACAAACATCTTTGCAAAATTAATGCAGGGAGAGTGTCAGGAGATGTGGGAACTGCCATGGCAAAGCAGAAGTGCAGAGCTGTTGGGACAACATGTGCTGAGTAAACTTTCCTGGTCCTTGGCAGGCTCTGATTCTCCCTGGAAAGGCTGATGGCACCAGGGCTGGAGAAACCATCTAGCCCATGATTACAGCAGGCAAGAGAAAGTTTCTGAACAGTAGGGATGGAAGAAGAGCAGCTCCACCACTGTGGAGAGACACTGATGCTGCTGTTCTAGCTGACAATGATGTTCTTGACCTCTCTCCACCTCTGTGGATGTTCCTCTTAAACAGACCGTGCCTTTTCCTCTATATAAATCCCCTTTATAGTGATGCTGTAAAAGAAAAATGCCCCTGAAGGCTTTAAGTTGCTCATCTGTTTTTCTTGAAGGAGGCATCAGTGGGTAGGTGAGGGAGCTGGCAAAAGGGGCTTCAACTCATAGCTATACAGATTAACTACAAAACCCTTTCTAGCATGGCCCTGGTGAGCAGGGTGGACACACTGTCCAGCTAGCAGCCCCTGAGAACTGGGAGTACCAGTGAGCCTAGGCATCAGCTAGTAAAGTGTGAGCTAGAGAGAAGAAGGGGCAAAAGGACAGACAGTTCAGGTCATGCACACACCTTGGAAGAGGAATCATGCAGGAAAGCTGATGCACTGGAAAGGTGGAGAAGCACAAACTAAATACAACTGGTTATATCTGAAGGGAGGAAAAAGTAAGACCTATCTTTTAAGAGCCATTTTAGAGCTCCAAGGTGAGTGAAAAAATTTAGGGAAAGAGCAGAGCTGAAAGCCATAGCTGAAGCCTCCTGAAACTGTAAGCAAGATTTACATTACCATTGCAAAGGGTTGCACCAGTTGCAATGGTGAAAAAGGAGATGGTTGGCTTTTGAATTAATGCCCTGGGCATCTCTGCATTAAAAGAAGCTGGCCTTACACAGGCAAAATGCAGACAGCTGTTGGAAGTCAAAATGTATGTCCTTTGGTCTTGGGTTTTGACTGAAATGCAGGTTTGCAAACTGCTGAGTTACTTCCTATGAGGAAGGGAGTGCTTTGTGATTGCTGCCCAGCAGTCAGTCAAAACCCCACTGGTGTCAAGGAGCTGGGAAATTAAAAACAAGAAGTCCCAAGCCTATGGAAATGTCAAATAGGAGAAAGTTCAGATGAAATCACCCTTTCATTTTGACCAATGGCATTTTCAAAGTTACCTTTAAAGGCGCAATGTAGAAAGCCCTGGGGAAAACCAAAACCAGAAAAAAAAAAAAAATCCTCAAGCCAAGTCCAGTCTCCCAGGGCCTGGCTGGAAACCTGGAGCAGACAGGTTGGGTCAGAAAACCTTTTTTTTTTGCACCAGAAGTAGATGACAGACAAGCCTGGCAGTAAAACTACTGTGACCCTATTTACTTCCATGTACCAAAGAGTCAGTCTGTTCACTGACCAGAAAATACATTTATGGTGACAACCGAAAATAGAGGAGTTCAGTCTTTTGGCCAAGTCCCCACTTCACCTGTTTGTGGTGGCCAAGAGTGATGTGGCTGAGAGGGACAAACATCCCCTGGTCAGCCAGGGAGAACCTGCACTGCCCTGCCCAGGCAGCAGCAGTGGAGAAAGCACAGTAGGGACAGCAAACTGCAGTACAGAGGGTTTTAAACCACTCCATTGCCCTATGCTGGGCTATGACAGAGGCTTCCCTGGCTGCAGAAAGCCTGGGAATATCTGCAGAGATCACGTGAGTGCATCTCATCTAGAAATGTCCCAGCAGAGGACTCCCAGTGGCACTGACCCCTGCAAACATTATGGGAGGTGGGGAGTTTCAGTACCTGCAGCTCCATGGGAAGCCAACTGGATTTCAGACCACTTCAAAGCCCACCTTGGATGGACAAATCAGGAGTTCAGTGTCTCCACATGCTTGCACCCATGCTCCTGCACCACTGGTCCATGTATATTTGGATTGGGAGGCTGGTTCACAGCCACTCTGGGACAGGATTGCTTCTGGGATCAACTTGGAGGCAACAAAGTGGTGCAAAACTTCCCGGGAGGAGTGTTGGGTTGGGTGAGGGACTTCAACAGAGCATCACCTGCTCTGGGTAATATATTCCCCGGGAATGAAGCACAGCAATGATAATATGAGGTGCAAAAACCATGTGGGCTAGCAGAGGACTTCGAAGAAGGAATACAATGGCTGGAGAAGGGAAGGACAGACAGCATAGAGAAGGACACAGAAGACTTTCAGGAAGGGGACAAGAGGTTCCATAAAACAGGAATGATTCATTCTGCTGCTGACAAAATTAGAAATGAAGTATTAATGGTAATAATAATAATCATTATCATCATCATTATAATTCTTGCACTAGATACTAATTAGTAAATAATTATCATAGCAACTTTTTTTTTTTTTTTTTTTTTGAGCTGCTTTTTTTTTCCCTAACCACTCTGAATGGCATAGCCAGCCCCCTCATATTGCAAAGGGGTGAAAGGGTGGTGTTACATTGTGAACTGAGAGTTAACTCTGATCCTAATTTTGCCACTGTCCTATGGCTCTTCTTCACACAGGCTCAGTGGGACTCAGTCAGGGAAGGAAGGGGACATTACGTGTGTTCCTGCTTAGCACCCAGAGTACCTGCTTTCCAGATGCATATCTCTTAAACTCAGATTTTCTTGGTTCTTTTCTTTACATGTAGGTCTAGGAAACAGAACAATGACAGGAGGATCACTGTGAGACAACTGATGTGCAGAATTGTAGCCCAAATCTGAATTCACCAGAAACCAATAATCTGAAATAGCCACAACCAACTGTCCATAGCTTCGTCTAGAATGGCTTTAAACAAAAAAATATAAAGAGCCATGGACAGTCTCCTTACCCCTGCCCAGAATTTGATGTAAACAACATCCATAGAAACTGGGATTTTTAAGAAAGTTTATCCATATATCTGGATAGCAATAAAAAGCGTTTCCTAGGAAACTGTAAAATCCTGTACCAAGCAGTGTACAGCCAAGCTGAGAGGAACATTAGGTTGATTTATATTTTCAAGGTAAACTTTGCATGGTTTCTCTTAAATCCTGTGATAATGTATAAGGAGAGCAAGTGTGAAGGTCAGGGCTGGTTTTTTTTGTTTGTTTGTTTGCTTTCTTCTCTGAAATGTCTCTTGTGTAACTCATTGGTCTGGGTTTTCATTTCAGTTCTCATTCTGTAATAACAGGGCATTACCACTCCCTGCATCTGTCCTTCCTGGTCACGCCAAGGCTAGATCAGTAATTTCCTTCTGCTGCCAAAGAAACAAAGGTTTCATGTCTTCCCATTTCTTCAAGAACTGCTGCCAGCATGCTCAGGTTGCCATCAGGGAAATTCTGGGCTTCCCAGAGATCCAGGATCACCCCGGTGGGACTTGATTTTGTAGCAAAATAATTTAGGTACCTGCAACAAGACAAGAGGAAACTTGTTATCTGAGTTACATGAAGGCTACCTTAATTTGTATGATTTCAGCCCATCCCCATGGCTGGTGCTGTCAAGGTGCTCATCTCCTGTGCTGAGCAGTCAGTAGCTATATCTGCTGTCACTTCATTTTCACCTTTTTTGCACACCCCTCCTGGTGCAGAAGGGGTCCAGCTTTGCCACCTGAGCACAGGTAGACAGTCCCACTCACCTGTCCAGTTTCAGCTTGTGGGCCAGCATCCTCCAGTCATGGCCCCTTGTCTGGGGGGCATCCAGGCTGCTGCACAGCTTCTGCCTTATGGGGAGGGGGATGCTGAAAGCACTGGGCCCTACTATGGTGGTGATGGTGCCTGCTGAGTCTATAGGAGGATAATCAATCCCAGTAGGTTCCTGAAGTTGGAAAGAAAGCAAAAAAGAACAAATAGGACTAATGTTACTGAGTGAAGAGACAATTGTAGAAGTGTATCCTGCTAATCAAGCATTTATGTTTGTCAGCTGAAAAACAGAACTCTTGATAACTGACCTTGGGTAGAGAGCAGATTGTTTTGCTTTCCTTTTTTTGTTTGTTTTATTTTATTTGAGGGTGACTCTTACTATGGCTGGACAAAATTGAGCCCAGTTTACCTTATCAGTTACTAGAATTAAAGAAAGGTCACGCACTTTGACACATTTCATAACAAATTAGAACTACTAGGCTAGAACAGGACTTTCCCATCTTGGCTGGAAGAAGCCCCTTCCCAGTTGCCCCTCAGCTCTCCCATCCCACATGGAGTCAGGATCAGACACACACTCCTAAAATCCCTTTGGCAGCACTCATGCTCTCCAAAGCCACTGATGCCAGGTAGACAGCAGAGGCTTTGGTTAATATTGCCCCAGAAACAAGCTGATCCCTCATTTTCATGAGCCTTGAACTGTGCAAGGGATAGATGGATGTGTGTGCTCAAGGGGTGGCTGTCACCTTCCTCCTTGAGACCAGGCTGTGATCAACAGTGGTGACATTGTTTTGAGGAGAATGTCACCTCCAAAGCCAGCCTGTCCCCAGCATCTACTGGGTTGATTCTCTTTGATGCTGTCCTCCCAACTGGGAGGGTCCCCATGGCACAGCTGTAATGTGGTCCTGCTGAGCATAACTTGCAGTTGCCTCCTCTGGGCAAGGATTTTCTCTCTTCCTTGTTCTGAAAGAATTTAGCAACCACAGGCAGATAGTAAGAGGGGTTAGTAAGTAAGTCTTGGTAGGACAAGGCTAGTTGGGCAATTTGATGGTTGGAGTTGCTTAGGAACGAGGAGATCCTCCAGGGCAGATGAAAGATCATGCCAAACCCCAGATGCCAACTGGCAACCCAACCATGAAGCACTTGTCACCTCCAGCTACCAAAGCACATGATGGAAAAAGCAGCAAGCAGGGCTGGGGTTCCTTTCATGCCTTGCCTCCACCTTCTCAGTTAATTGCTCCTCTTTGCAGCATGACAGGCCTAAGGCCAGGCTGGCAAAAATGGGGGAGCTGCCTTCATCTTCACCTCTGCCCAAGTCAAAGCCACAGGCAGCCAGAAAACCCCATGCAAAAGCCTCATCCTAAAATGTCAGTTTGTTTCTGTGAGCTGTTTTGTTGCTTCATTTCAAGTTGGCTGCTGGGAAGACCCTGTAAAACCCAAAACTGCCTCAGCCCTAGGTAATGTCTGGCTTAAGCTGCCACCACAAATCCCCAGGAAACTTGTTGGAAATGCTCACTGTCCTGTGCAGCCTTTGGTTTCCTCCAAAAAATGTACACAGAGGTGGAAAAGAATAGACAATATCCCCGAGCAGTGGGCAGAATTAAACCTCTTTTGCTGACACTCTTTTATACACACCAATCAATTCTCTCCCACTCTATAAAAATGCCTCTTTTTTTTTGATTTTTTTCTTTTAGAAACGGCAGTTTAGGCAATAAGTGATATTTCTATCCAACAAAGGTTAACACCACACTGTAATGTCCTCTGTTAACACCCTCAAAGCTGTCCCAGTTGTGGCATCCCTCCTTGGGCACCAAGACCCTGCATGGCAGACCAGTCACCTCAAGCACACCATTACAGACAGTGATCCACTTGAGGCTGCCCAGGAGCCAGCAAAATTACTTGCTTGCCACCACTGGTGGCATTGCAGACTGACCAACCTTCCCTATTTATTCTGGACCAAGGGACACAAGGGAATACATTGAGGCAGCACTGCCCTGGCTCTCCAGGTATCCTGCTGCCCCAGTGCACATCAGGATGGCTGCAGAAGGATCTGTGGAAGTGCCCTGGGGCTCTTTCAGGTGAGTAGTGACAGTGCAAGATAAAAAGGGGGCTTCAAAAAGACCTTTGTCACAATTTTCCTTCTGCCTTGCAAATCTGCATGTTTTGGCACTCATTGCATGTGTATTTTTGAAGTCCCAGTGGAAGACACTGTATAAAGCCAGAATAAGACACTTAAAACTGCAGAAGTTTTATATCCTTTACCAAGGAAAGCTCATAAAGGGAGAATGAAGGAAACTGTCACTATCTTTTTTACAACAGGGTGACAGTGGCAGAGAGGCAAGTCCATCAACAAAGAAAGGCACCAGCATGGTCCTGCAATGCCTAACAACTAGCTGGATACCACCAGCCTCACCACAGAAGAAAATGTGAGGAACATGGGCAAAGGTTTCATGATGCCTGGTCTTTATTACATCCCTAGAGGCATACACGTAGCTTTCCAGGTTGCTGGAAACAGTCTTAGTTTTAGGGCTTTTTTCTAGGTGACACAACCATTTATGCCTGCCCTTAGCAGCCCAAGGTCCTCCTGCTCCTTGCTGGGACTTGAGAACATCACGTGGTGTCAACCATGAAGAGCAATTTTGCAGTAGGCAGCCTTGATAACAGCAGTATTATTCACTCCCTCTATTCATCTGTGATGGATGGGATCACAGCACAAGACAAGGATATTATCCTGTTCCCCTGAATCTATTACCAGGCCCTATTACACACAAGCAGCTGAAGATGATTATAGTGTGTACTTGCATTTCATTAAAGTTACTCTCAGTTCTTTCTCTTTTCTGCAAGGTTAAATTAGAGATTACCTCAATGCAGCCCTTATTACAATAATTGTTTATGATACTTGTTTTACCATCTGTCTTCAATGCAGTGTAGTCCCCAGCTGACTACGTAACTTTACACCCAGTAGCCAAGCAGATGTTATGGGTAATGGTGCACACCATTGGGGTCCTAGCAAACAAGTACCTTTTGTCTGTGGTTTCCCAGTCCTTCCACAAATCAGCCAGCAATGCTGCTGCTCAAGAGCCTGCTCTTCATAGCTATCAAGGGTACCAGGCATAAAACCCACCAGCACATTTGCTGCAGCCACATCACATGTGAACTCATTGCTTGGTACCAGCCCTAACTGTGGCTGCCTGAAGAAGCAAAAATTTTCTGGTTGCATCAGCAAAGATGTTTCACAACTTGTGATAATTTTTCTACTGGAAAATTTCATTCACTAAAAGAAAAATTATGGAAGACAGTAGTCAGGATTTTTAGCAGTAGCAGAATCTAAGGAGTTCCTATTGCACTGCAGTTATTATGTGGGTTCAAAGTAAACTGGCTCATGTGAAAACATGGCAATGGCAGTTTCCTATTCTCCTTTCTCACTCTCCAGGGAAATGGCAGGCATGATGCACTTGTGGGCTGCCAGGAAACAGGACCATGCAGTGCTTTGCAAGATGCTTTACAGAGTGGTAGGCAAAGAGCTTCTCCTCATAGACACAGAAAGGTAGGACTGGCAGAAAGACCTCCGTCCCTTGAAGGGGGGAAGCTCCCTGCCAAATGAGAGAAACTGTGAGAAAATGCAACAGGAGAGACAAAGCAATGGCTTAATTCATCCTTTATGTCCATCCCAGCAGTCAGAAGGAAAATGAGAAGCCTCTATACAGGTAGCAATGGGAAAGGATACAACTCCTTAGCTCTCCCACTTTCCTGCAGTTGGATAGAGAAGTATACAGATGTTATTTACCTCTGAGATGGAGCAGTTGAGCTGGAAGATCTGCCCTTCTCCTTCGACCTGACGCACACAGAGTTTGCATACCAGCTCCAGGGTATTCAGGCTGAACCTTTCCAGCGTGAAGGTGCAGTGCAGGTTCCTCTGGCATCCACTCCAAATGTGGTAAAAAGGAATCTCCTGCAAGAAGAAAGCAAAAAAAAAAAAAAAAAAAAAAAAAAAGGTATAGTTAGGGAGACAAGAAGGATCAGGGCATCGATGCTATAAGATCAGAGACAGTGGGTTCCTTGATCCTGTCATTGTTGCAAATGGTTCAGCAAAAAAAATGTCCACTGCACTGCGTTCTGGCAGCTGGTGTTATTTAAACACCACAGTATGTCAGTATGTCACTGTATTTCTTGAGGTTTCACTGCTAAGATCTGACATGAACGGTTTGTGATGCTCACCTGGTATTTTGCCAGAAGTTTGCTCTTCCAGAGAGAGTGGGCAATGTCATGGATGGACAGGCGGAGGTTGTGGGTGCTTCCCTTAAAATGCAAAGCTTTGGGTTCCTCCAAAAGCTGCCCACCCACCTGTCGCTCGAGCTGGAGGACCTCCTGCAGTATTGTGACAAGAAGAAGAGAGCAGTCAGTTCTCACCCAGACAGCACACTGGTCTTCTGATTCCTCCAGACTGACTGCTGTAGATATCCCAATGTGGGTAATACAGGAAAAAAAAAAAAAAAAGCAGAGCTGTGTTTCCCTGTGAACCTGAATTGCACTGGTGGATTTGGGTATAACCCCATTGCCTTCATCACACAGCAGCAGCCCAGCAGGGTTTGCAGGCACCCACGTCCCCCTTGGAAGACACACTGTTATCTGACATGTTCTATAATCAAAAAAGCTTAATTGTGTGCAATTATATTGACCAAAAAGGCTTTGTATACAGGCACTGCTTGAGTATGGAAATATATCAGTCTGCCCCATCACACACCAAATTGGATATTTAATGGTAGCTTTACTAGTTTGCTTTTTTGGAAGATCTTCTTTGCATAGGTCATGCTGACATGGGATCTGTGCATACTGCTGGTCCTTCATCCCATGGCCTCCTGGCAAACTGCTCCAGGACAGTGTGGTAGTGGAGATAACAGATGCCTACTCTGAGACTATCCATCAAGAGGGATGGTATCAAACAAGAGCAAGATGCTGCGATGGAACATTTTGTATATATTAATACACAGGTTTGGGGTTAGTTAAATATTGATCTTGTAATTAGAAGCTAATAAGCCAAGAGTCTGGACATTTTCTGCAGCTAAACACAAATTATGTGCCTGTAACTAATGAGACTGCAGTGGACCATTGCCTCCAAGCAACCTAATCATACTCCACATGAAGAAGCAAGTACAAAGACACCCACACAAGCCTCATAAGTAACCAACACAGCCAAACAGTCATATTTAATTACAAGAGCAAATCAACCAACCGGTCTCATGTGGCCAAAGCAAATCATGTACAAAGTGAGCATTCAAAGAGTATGCAGGCACGTGAAACCAGGAGGCTACCACAGGCTAACTAAAGGAGGCTCCATTACAGCTAAGTGCAAACCAAGCTACTCTTGATCACTTTTAGGACCTAGGTACTGAAAAAGAAAAGACTCTGTGGTGAGCCCAGTACCTGGCAGATCTTGAAGCTAAAATGATGTTTGTTTATCAGCCATTAGAGGAAAAGAAACAAAATCAGGAAACCTTTTAGATTAAGGGTGTGTCAATGAACTAGTTTCAGCTTCTTTCCAGTGCCTCCTAATTACCTCATCAAGATATCTAAAGAGCGATCGATAGTAATTATCTGATTACTATAAATCTTCATTATGTCCAAATTACCACCCTGGAAGAGCCAGCAGATGACTCACAGCACTACAAGAGCTAATTGCAGATGCCACCTCTCAGGCACATGGGGCACGAGGGCTGAATGATGGTTCCTGCCTGTGCAATGCTGTCCCTGGGAAACACACTACTGAGGGGGGGGAAACCTTGCAGCATGATGCTGCACCATCCCACCCACCAGATCTGGGTGTCTAGTTTCAGTAGACCCTAATTGCTAACTGCCCTTTTTCACCTTAAAACCTCTACATGCTCCAGCTGGAGGATATCATGCTTCTCCCATGCCATTCAGCTAATTAATTCAGAATTCAATCAGAGCCATGTCTCTCACAGCCCTTCAGACCTGGCTTTAGATATACAGCATTTTATTTAAAGTATTGCTTATCCCACTGGATGGTGCCTCTGTGCCCTCCTGAGCTGAAACCTGAGCTGCCTGTTGCTTCATCTGTGCAAAGGTGGACCCACTCAGCCTCTCTGTTGCCACCCACCCCTGCTACAAGCTAGGACTCACACCCTTCTGCCCTTCTTAGGAGAAAGAGCCATCTAATGCATTGCAGTTTTCCTCATTAATAGGGCAGAAGCAAGCAACAGTGATTAGTGTGTTGCGTTTCTTTTTCAAGGAGGAAAAATATACATTAAATAACCAAGAGGAAATCACGTGCCTGTTACACCTTTTTCTCCTTTCTTTTGGAGGACAGTTAATGCACAGGATGGGGCAGGCTGGAGGAGGCCACCCTGGTACAGCCTGAAATCATTCTCTCAGCCCCAGTGTACCAGGCTGCTCAGCCAGTGCTATGTGCAGCTCAAGTACCTCAGTGTCAAAGCCACCCATGAATAAATGGATGAGAATAAAGCAGCTGGATTCCTTTACAGTTCTCTTATTAATATTTTTTATAGAAGACTAGTTTGGGCATCCCCCTCTAAGAGCAGAAGTCAGCCTTAAAATAGAGGCTCAAGGTTGTTGCTACCCTTACCCTTTCCCAAAGAGCTGCTTTGTGAGCATCCCACCTGGATGGCTCGGGACCCTGTGGGGCAGAGGATGCTGCAGGCATCATCAGCACTGAGCCCACTGCTCCACAGCCCTCAGAAGCTTGGCCAAGGCTCTCCCACAGAAACTGAGTCCTTAGTGATGACAAATCATTCCACTTCCCCCGGCAGCTCGGCAACAAGTGCTTACACTGCACAATGAGAGGAAAAGCCTGCTGGATAAATAACAGCCCTGTGTTTTATACTGCTCGTCTGCCTTTGGTGGCTGTTAGGACATATTCAGCATATGGCACACTCATTCTCAGTTGTAAATAATAACAGAATGCATCCAGTTGGCTATTAAAAGAAAAACACAGCCCTCTACAGAGGCTCTTCCAAACCTCAGACATCCTAACATGAGAACATCTCATGCTGCTTTTCCTTCCCCTTGCTGTGACTTGCCTGGGGCAGCCAGCCCCAAGACACAGAGATGGTGCAGCTGGTGTCTTACTTGCTGCCTACAACTTTTTCACCCTCTCCAAATTATTTTTAACCTCAGGACCTGCTGGCCCAGCCCCATCTGCATGCCTTGTCCTGCACAGCCAGAAGTAATTGCCTGGTGAATGCCTTCCCTATGGCAATACGGCAGTGCCAAGAAGTTCCTTCTGGCACAGCCAGGGCTACTGCAGTGGCAGGTGTTGTGAAAGCATGTGGCAAACACCCCAACCCCTTTTTCCTTTCTAAACAGTCATTGTTTGACACCATTCAATATAATTTCACAGGCTGGTTTGTATTTCACACACTGGTAATTTCACACACTGGTTCATAAACACCGGCCCATGCTCAATCCCTTTCATCTACAGCTAGTTGATTAGTTAATTTTTCTTAAACCTTCGCCTTCTCCAGACCTTTCATTTCCAGAGAGAGGCAGATAAATTCATAAGAGTTTGTGGCTAGTGAGTACATCATGTGCTTGTTGTCCTGTAATGCACCAGCTAGCTGGGTCTTGAACCCCATGGGTGGCCTTCCAGTCTTGGAGTAGATGTGTCAAAAGAGACCAAAATTAAAATGCAAGTACTTTGCTTTACAAGAGCAATAGGTATGAGTGGGACAGTGACTTAACTTTGATCACTCTTCCTCATGAAATTAGAAGCTTGCTTTATGGTCTACCTGCAGCAGAAGCCCAAGAACTGGCTTGCTCCCCTCTCAAATGCTGGCTGCAGCTTCTTGTGTGAAAGATGTTGCTCCGTTTTGCTCAGCACTTCTCCTGATCCTGCCTGCTGCTGCACCAAATCAGATTAACTTTACCTCACAACACTCCCCACAGTCTATTAGAAACAAACCAATAGCTCTTGAGTAATATCTAATTGGATTCCCTCAGCTCTGACTGCATTAGCTGTCTGTCCAAGGCACTTCCATGTCACTTATTATTTCCTCAGCCCATGGAAAATAGTATTATGCAGCACAGACATAAAACCATCAGCACTGATAAAGCTTGGTCACTACAAAAGATCCTTTTCCCTTTTTTAAAAGAGGAAAAACAGAAGGGAAATAAGAGTGGGGAAAACAATTGTTTCTAAAATCCTGGTAACACCAAAGCATTAACAGGGGTGAAGTGCCCAGACCCTGTCCAGACAAAGCCATGCTGAAGTGATAATATGCCTGCTTTAACCTTTATACTTAACTGCCTTTCTTACAGATAGTGTAGGACTAGGCAGGCAGGTCTTGGTATGGGATAGTACTGGGGAGGAAAACAGAGTATGCAATTTGCAGTGATGGAAATCACTGCTCTGAAAAGCACAAATGGCTCCCAGCCAGGGCATGGGGGTTTGAATCCTAGTAATTCCCACACAGAGCTGAGGAAACAAAAGCGTATACAGCACTAGGATTACTCTGGTTAGAGTCAAACTTTGAAGATGCCAAGAAGCATCTGGGAAGTTGCACTGGCTATGATTAAAGAAAAAAAACAAACCAAAACCAACACCTTTAATAACCTTCATTCTTACATGTGCTGTTGAAGTTACATATTTCATGAATGCATCTATCATAATATCACCTTTATAAATACAGGTATTTATAAAGAGAAATACTAAGTATGGTTATCTACCTGCTCATCTATATGAAGAATGTGTTTGTGTGCATGTCAGAGTTACACAGTTAAAGTAAGGTTATATAGTTAGAGATAGCAACTGGAGCTTTGTTTTCTTTTTAGTTGAAAATTCCAAACACAAAAAGCTCCACATGAAGAGGTGTAAGAAAGCAGTATGAAAGTAGGCAGTGATTAACAGCCCAGAAGCTTCTTTTATAGTTATCAACTATTTACAAAGAAGCATTTATGTTCACTCATCTCTGGGGAGCTGGCACTTAGCATTAAAAATATATGAATAATAAATGAAGCCCTGTGTACCTTATGGCCTTTTAATAATGCAAAAATCTTAGGATTAAGGATATGATACAGGTAAACAAAGGAAAAAAGATGGGTGGATGGAAAATAGCGTGAGATCCCTATACGAAGGACAATTTAGAGTGTGTGGGGGTTGAACTGTAAAACAGCAGCTCGTTTTCAGGCTTTTCTTTGAATCAGAAAAATAACCCAGGGAGCAGGAATACCCAGAGCAGAGGGCCCAGTCACCACTCTGTGAAAGCTGGGGAGGGAAAGCAAGTGCAAGAGGAACAACTACCTTAAGGGCATCCTGTGTGTCATCTAGGCAGTAGACCCGGATGCTGTACTCCAGTGAAGAGCAGGAGAGTGGTCCAAAGATTGCCAGTTTGAGACGTTTGGCTGCTGCTTTGGTGACTGACTGTCCCACCAAGGCATACGTGCTGAGGGTTTCTGTCAGGATGTGGCAGGCCTCTGGATCCAGCTGGATATAGCACGGAGTGGTGAAGTTTTCCTCGCCGACCACCACCACATCCTACGGGAGAAAGAGGCCAAGTTAGAGGTCCCAATGCCTCAGAACTACTCTCTTTTGGGATAGCAATGTCCCCTTTTCTAGCCTGGACGATGCACAAAATCCTTACACAAATTCCACCTTATATTAATCAAGATTTAAGATTTCTGCTTCCAGCTTTTCTCCTGCATAGGCATGGGAAAATTATGGAAATTATGGCACGGATGATGGTGGTAGAAACCTCCTCCTGTCTCCAGTCCCCTAAGACTTGTAACTCTTTCCTCTGGTCTCTGCAGTAGCAAATAATGACAATATCACCAACAAATTACTGAAAAACATACTGCAGAACTAACAATTTGGTGACCATGACTTAACAGCAGCAGTCAGAGGAATGCTGAAAAAGTAACTGCCCTTCACTTCCTCAGCATGACAATGAGGAGTCATAAAAACTTAAGGAAGGGAGATAACCTCTACAATGGCTGAATGCCACATCTACATGGACTATCACCTGCTGCTTCATTGGGATAATCCTCCATGACAAGACTGCAGGGTGAAGAAAAAAATACAGCTGGAATACAGATGTGTACTCCATCCTGTGTGTAAAGGAAAACGGCTTCCCAGCTGATTTCTCCATTCAACCCTGTGTGTAATATCCTGCATGCAAGAAAAGGTGCTTTGAATCGCTTTGAAAAAAAGCAGAAGCAAGAAGGCAGCAGTGGGTGAGGGCTGCCTCTTGCAAAACCACCATGTGCCACCTGATGCTTGGCACAACTCACCTGCAGCACAACATACACACCTGGCAGCTGAGCAGCATGGCCTCAAAGGATATTGGGCATTAAGCTTGGGCTGCCTTGTCTTTAAGATCGGGCTGCCTTGTCTCAGGAAAGGCAAAGGTGACACATTTGCAGGGGTGGCACAATCCTCCTGAAAGGCAAAGTGCTGCAAAGGCAGCACGGAGGGCACCCCACTACAGCCACCCCAGCAACTGGCTCTGGCAGATGGTGCTGGCCCCAAAAAAAGATGCTGCAGGAATGTGTGTATGCACGTTTGTATGTCTAGGTGCATGCATTACGTGAGGTCTAGCTCTGAGAAGCTGCTCTGAAATCAGACACTGGAATGGAGTGCCCAGGGAAGTGCTGGAGTCACCATCCCTAAAAGGGTTTAAGGAGAGACTGGATGTGGCACTTAGTGCCTTGACATAGCTGATGTGGTGGTGTCAGGTCATGGGCTGACCTTGATGATCTCAGAGGTTCTTTCCAGCCTCCATGATTCTGTGATTCTGCAAAACTGAGTAGAGGAAGAAGAGGGCAGCGCCACGGCCCAGGGAGCCTGCGGTTGCTGCGGAGGCTGCGCTGGCATCAGTGTGTGCGTGGCTGGTGGAACAACCACCCCTCTGCCAAGGGCAAGAGGAGGATGGGGGGGAAAATGAAGAGATGCCAGCAACACGTAGACACAAATAAGGAACATATGTGCAGTGCCAATAGTGGGGCCAGCGGGGTGTAGATTAGTTGGCGCGACAGACTTGAGTTCACCGCACACTCTGAGGAAAAGCCAGTGCTACAGGCAGGGGACAAAAGCAAGAGACTTCAGAAGGCAATGCTGGACACAGCACTCTTACTGCTGTCAGCCCAACTGCCTTCAAAAGCCACCCTGCCCTTCTCCTACCAGTAGGAGAAGGTGTCCTTGCCAAATTAATTACGTGAGACCAAACTGGTGGCAGCAGGTACCTAGGAGTACAGAGCTGGAGACTAAGGCTCTGCCAGGACAGCCCAGCCTTGCTGAAAGCATCACTTTATGCTCCAGTTACTGTGGAAGATCTTTCTGCCACCCTGGCATTTTCCTGCTGCAGTACTGGCAAGAAACCACCCCAGGCTCCCACCAAGCCTACACTGCCCAGCAATGCTTGGGCAGCTCCTGAGTTAACAGGATGCAGAGTTAGATCCCAGCCACATTAACTGATCCAAAGTGATCATCTACCAAAAAATCAGGAGGGAAAAAGAGAAGAAAAGTAAACTCTATAAATTTTGTTAAGCTGGCCAATGTCTTGATGCTGAAGAAGGAGCTCATTTGCAGCGTTATTTTCACTTTTTTGAAATCAGAATATAAAGTAGGAAACTTCAAACTACTCCATAAAAAACAATTCCTAGGAGTGAATTAAAAATTATTTTCAGGTATTGTGGGCTTTTGTACCTTTTCTCTCCATGTCTTTGGCACAATATCCTGTCACCACCAGAAGCTTAAGTGTCAAAATCTTGCAGTTAAGGCTATCTTGTGGAAAACAGCCAGAACTGGGAGGCACCAAACTGCCTCTGTATAGCCACTGGGCATCTGAGACACCTGGTGCACTCCTGTCTGCCTGCAGCAGCCATGCGCCTCTAACAAAAACCCCAAAATACAGGCATCCTGGTTTGGAAAGGCATTGGAGGGATTCATAGAGACACCTGCACACAGTCAGCACAGAAGCTGGACCTCTGGAGCCTCACCTCCCACAGTCCCTGGGCAGCCTGGTGCTTCAACTGGATCTGCCAGTCCTCTGTATTTGGTTCTGCACAGTGGTGCATGGTTAAAATGACGGGCCGGGTCAGCAGTGCTCCAGGAGGGCCACAGCTCACTACTGGTGTCAGCAGGGTTTGGCTGTCTTCTACAGGTGGCCTGACAATGGTAAAAAAAAGATGGATTTGTTAAGTGAGCTGGAAAAAAAAAAAAAAAAAGAAAAAAAAAAAAAGAGGTACATTCAGGTCTGTAAAAATATAAAGTCCTCCTAAAATAAAGAGACTGTACAAGCAAAGATGGGTTGGATTTCGGGTGTTTGGTTTATTTTTTTTCGAAATCCCCAAATGTCTTTTTCATCAAATACCATTCATTTGTCAAAATGCAGGTTTAGGCGGCACTAAATTATAAAATTATAACCCACTCTTACTGAGCACCCCCCCTCCATTCTTAAGGATCCTTGCAGACCATACACAGAGGCTTCAGTTCACCCACTGCTGGAACGCAGTCACTGCTGCATATGGTGATTGTTTAGCAGCATACAAAAATGAGCAGTGGTTCTTTTAAGCACCATGTGTGAGAATTATTTACTGTCTAGGGAAGGAAACTGAAGAAGAGAATGAACCAATGAGCACATCTGAAGTGTTATACAGCACGGCTGAGATGTGCAGTTTGGGTTCAGAGCCAGCATTAAACTGACTGATGATCCAGATCTACTATAAAGGCTTTTGCAAATGTGCTTGCAGGGAGCAGATGCCACTGGTGGCAGGTGAAAAAGGGTGAAGAGATGGTAAGGAATAGTGCAGAGAGCAAAACACAATCCCAAGACCTGAGATTTCTAGTGATAACCTGGAGGTGTGCAGCTAAAAATACTCTGTGCTGCCCAGCATGCTTGCTGCCAGTCACTAGGAAAAGGTGATACAGGAAAGCATATAAATATATAGGATAAATTGCATGCATTGTAGTTTTTAAACAAGTCTGTGTATGTATGCATCTGTGTGCATGTGTCAGCTATCCCTGACCAACTGCTGAAGAGCTTAAAAACAGAGGAAGCATGAGTGACTTTAACTATCCAGACATCTGGTGTATGACAAGTACAGCTGAATATGCCTCATCAGCTGCCTCCCTAAATAATACAGAGGACAAATTCATGATCCAGAAACCAGCAAGCAGGAGATTAAAAGCATTCAGTGTGATCTGTGCTTTAACTCCAGCTCTGCCCACAGGACTTCCATCTTCTGCTCTGGCTTAGGCTTCAGTCCCTTGTGGCATTTACAAGTACTTGTACTTACATCTGTACTGGTCTTAGTGGAATTAGTTGAGTCCACATTAAAAACTGTTTTTTTCTGCAAGTCTTTGCCCTTACCAAAAGAAAGAACAAAAACAGCTGTCTGTGATCTTAGTATTTTCAAGGAGGCCAAATCAGGTCAGAAGCTGTTTTGATATTCATTTTATTGCACCTCTTATGGCTAGTGCAAATATAATGTCCACATGCCTATCCTAATTTTGTCCATTTTACCTGTCCATGAATGATCCATTAATCTCAAAGAAAATGAAAGAGCAACTTTCAAGAAATCTTTTTTCAAAGTGGGATGAAGACACTGTTGAAAAGTGCTGGTGCTACAAATGTTGGGGGAGGTTCTTATTCCATTTGAGAAAAAAAAAAAAAAAGATTTGTCATGGAAAAATTTAAATCGATGCAAATCAGTAAACCCAGATTATATGTATCTCTGGATATTAACTGATGAGTTTACTAAATGACTTCCCAATTGTTTCTGAAAAGCCATGGACTGGAAATAAACAGCTGCAGTAGCTGCCTTTCAAAAAAGATGTAAAATGTAACAATTTGGACATCTATCATGTATTATGTCAGTTATTTTATTCTAACAAACAGTACACAGAAGAAATTAAACCTTTGCAGACAGCATACCAAGTCCAGCTCCTCTTGCAAGCTGGAGGGATCTCTAAATTCATATTAAGATCAGGGATCACTCTCTTGCAAGACTGAACTGAATAAAGCAATGGGCTGTTTTTTACTAAAATGTGACTTCTTTTTCAGACTCCTACACTTCAAGTTTTGTTGGTGGTTTTTGGGGTTTTTGTTTGTTTGTTTGTTTGGTGTGTTTGGTTTGGGTTTTGGTTTGGTTTGGTTTTTTTGTAAGAAGCCACAAGAGGCTTAAAAACCACTCACAATGTAGTGGGTTTTTTTAATGGTCACCTACCTTGTGCATTAACAGATATTTGAAAATTTTCCTAGAGTCTAATTAAAAAAAAATTAAAAACCCAATGTCTTGTGACAAAAATCTTTCAAAATTACAGTATTTATCTGGAAAGCTACAGATATGACAAGCTATAGACTTAATCATCTGGTTAACTTAACTTCATCTAAAAGACTACTGACCCACAAAGAAGGAAGGAAAAAAATACATTATGATAGTTTTTTGGACTGAATTAAAAAAGCAGCGGTCAAAAAGAACACAGTAAGGAATATATCATGACTGCCATAAAAAAAAAAAAAAATCATAGAGTGTCTTTTGTGTGAAAAATGGGCTAAAATCAAAAAGAATCTGAGCACTGATGCAGTTAAAAAAGCCAAAAGGTCATTAAAATAATATGGTGCTGATAAATCATTCAGCTTGAAGTTTTCTGACAGTAAAATTAAGTGTAGTCATTGCTCCATGACAATAGTTTGTTAGCTGTTAAATTTTAGGACTCCAATGGAAGGCATACTTTTGTGCCACAACATTTTATATTTGATTAATGCAAGTATAAAAAATGATGCAGAACATGAAGTCAGGTTGCACTCCAGCCTGCACAGTGAGATGAGAATTGGGTACAAGCACACAAAGGACATGCAAAAAAACCTGAAAAGCCTAGAATTTTTTCTCCTTTCGTTGGTAAATGGCATCTTTTATCACCAGATTTACTAGATAATTGCCAAGTGGTGTGATGTGAGTGTTTATGATACACTCTGAAGACTGATGAGCAGAAAAATGTAAAGTTGGTTGACTTTGGAGTCCTGAATTGCCAACTAGACACCCATCTGAGTCCAGCACCACAAAGACCTGAGACACTGCAGGGTCAGTGCCTCCTCCATCACCCACATCATGCAGACCTTGACTCACATCAGCTATCCAGCAATTCTGGGACTCCAAGTGACCTAACTACTTCAAGCCTTTATAAACTGAGATATGAGTTGCAGAGAAGCTCTTGACTGGAGTGAAACAGGGGTCAGTGTCACTGAATAGGTGAAACCCTAGCTAGTAACTTATATGTAAAACCCTAGAAGTAAATGCTAAACAACTCTCTCACTACTATGAGGATAGGATTTCTCCTCAGGATGCAGAAAGCAATGTAAATAGCAACACAATCATTAAATTTACAGATAACGGTAAATAAGGAATTATTGCAAGTAATGATGAGAGCCAGAAAATAATGCAAAATATCCAGAAAGGGTAACAATGTGGATAGGAAATAAAATCCTGTCAACCGTACAGTAGCACAGGCTTGCAGAGCAAAACAAGTTCCAAATGTAATTATTTAGTAGCAAAAAGCAATAACAGTGAAAAAAGGTCCCAGGTGAGCTTACTGCAGCTCAGCAGGAATCAACCTGTAATGTGACACAGAGGCAAAAAGCAAATCTGATTTCTGGGGCTATATGGGACAAGGCCTATCAGAGCACACCGAGGTGATACTCCCTTCCCTATCCAGCTCTAATGGGACTGCAGATAGCACTGTGCTTAGGGACTACAAAAATATCTCAGAAATAAACACCTGAAACCCAGAGGCATGAGGCTAAACCACGCAGTAACACATACAACAGAGAGGTACCCTATGAAAAATGACAGGAAAAAGGAACAAAAATCTCTTGACAGATATTTTCCTATTTCTCATTGCTTCTAATTCCCATTTTTAAAACAAAAGGATTATGCCTTAGCATAGCTAATGAGAACAGAAACAGATGCAGTAGACAAGATGTATTATACAGGAGATAATAATCTTTCTGCTTCAAGGCATAAACCCAACACTAATTGATGGGATTAGTAAACAGCAAATTCCCCAGAAGACAGGCTGCTGTGTAGTAATTTATTACGCACAATTTTCTACCTTCTCCTGGAACAGGTGATGCAGCACCATCAAAGCCAGGATCCTGGCCTAGAAGAGCACTTGCTGTGATCAGGTACTGTGATTTCTGTATTACAGATTGCAAGAGATCCAGCACTAATACAAAGCATATAGAGCAAAGGAGCTATTTCCTCTAAAGCATAAAGATCTATGAACAGACATCTTCAAAACTGCAGGTCAGAACATACTTTTAGGCTGTTATCAAACCCCCTGCCCCAAAACCAACACCAAAAAACCCACCCCCTATCTATATATGCTTCACTTCAGGCTTGCAGTAGTCTTGGGACTACTTATCAGATGGCTCTGGCACATTCAGTTGTGCTAGTATGCTACCAAGTCACTTCACTGCATCCAAGAGAGATGGGTTTTTTAATTATTTTATTTTATTTATTATTATTTACTATTAAAAGGCACTCAGAGTAACTGCAAGGTCTTTGTCCCATCCTGCACTGCTTATCAAGAACAGCCAACTTTTATTTAAAAGCAGATGAACTTTTATTCACTATATCTGGTCTCTTCACAATCAAATTTGTGTTTTCTAATGGGATTACTGATTTGAAACAGTCTTCTGGGAATAAGCCAGACCATATTCACAAAGGTAGCTGTCAGACAGCAAATGTGAGAACAACCAGAGAAATCTCTGGTCCTCATTGCTGACATTGCACTCCCTGGCACTGTACATATAAATTACAGCCAACCACAGCATCTCAGAAAGTGCAGGAGAGAGCAAGGGCAGAGGAATGGTTAACTTACAGCAACAGATGGCAAAACTCTTCTACACAGCTTAGCCAAAACTTAGAGGTAGGACACTTCTGTTTCGATTGCTGGGTCTTAGGTTTCAAACTTCATATTCTCGACTGACCCCGGTTCTTCTGCCTGGCTAACTTTAGAAGAAAGTTATCTGAAAAGGTTTCCTCCTCTTTTGCTCATGCTCTGGTCTTTTTGTATTTTTAATTTCTCAGTTATAATGACTGCCACTTCATGAAACTGTCTTCTGGAGAAAGTAATTTTGTTTATGCATCTGTGATGCAGAAGGAAAGCAGAGAAACAAGATGTGGAAGATTTCTATTTCTTTTATTTACCATCAGGAAGCTTAGAGTTTACTGGTGAAAAAAGCAACATTTTCCCTTGGATCAATCTCATTAATCAGCTGCATGACTTTAGTATAAAATCTAACACACAGTGTGAAGCCACCGACCAAAATCCTAACAAGGATCACCCGACCCTTCTCTTTTCTAAGGTGGCTAATTTGGAAGCTGCATGTTTATGTGAACCTTCTGTCAAGATCCTCAGGGGTGCTGCTTGCTTCTTTCTTCACGGCTGTCACATTCCGTGAGCGCAGCAACATCCACTCCCATTTGAACCACCTCCTGTGTGATGGATTATACAGGAATGTCCTTCCCTGTGCCATATTTAGTGCAGTCCTTCCCTCTGATTAGTGTATGCAAGAGTAGCTCCACCTAAAGCTGTGCTAGCTTGGCAGGGGTTTATGCCAGAACATGGGAACTGCCATATGAGATCAAACCAGTGGTCCATAAAAGCCCAGACCTTGTCTAGCACTGTCCAGTGCCAGACATTTCTGAAGGAAGCACACAGCTCCATTATTTTAGCTCACAGTTAAATTTGTATTTTGACCCAAGGCAGTCAAGAGTATCTTGAAAGATAGAGGTTTATCTTTAATCCTTAGTCATGTAAGACCTAGGGTCTCACAGATGCTCATGGGAACGGGCTCTTGCCAGGTGCCAGCCATGAGAACACCTTTATTTTATAGGTGATACCAGAGCTCAAGCAGACACCCCTTCTTGCAAATCTCCACGTCAGTAATACTTCCCCAAACTGAAAAAGCCAATGAGCTTCATGGCTGAAACCTGTAAATAGTTTTAAAATATTCTCAGAGGACTGTAATTTTTTAATATACTGTGTACAAACACACATGCATACATATATACACAAATATAGATACCCTTTTCCCCACTGTAGCTGCTTCATAAAGCACATGCACCTTTCCATGAGGTCAACATGAGACTCTCATGATAGCCAGGGATCAAAGCTTCCTTCACTATTCATCCCATCCTGAATGACAGGCTGAATGAGGATGAGCTTGCAGTGCAAGATCAGGCAAACCAGCCTAATGGAATGTTGGGAAAAGAGAAAATCCACTGTGCCACAAGCGTGACAACAGTTATCTACCTCCAAGTGGCATTTATTGGAAGACATCAGAACCCAAATTCCCCACAGAAGGATAATGCTTTAAGGGTGACCCTCCTCATCTCACATGCTTTGATGGATAAAAAATGGAATAAACAGAACATCTTGGAAAGCTCTCCTAACCAGTCTGGAAGGCAACACAAGGTGTGATATTACTGGGTTGTGAAGTCTCTCTACAGGTTTCTGAGACTAACTGAGGAAATATGTTAGAAAAACAGAAGATGGAAAAGGGAAATTTGCAGGATGCTGAGGGTAACATATTCCCCATTTTAGCTTGACTGTTCAGAAGCAATTTCCTATTTCTAAGCTAAATCCTAAGTTGCTGGAGAAATGCGAGCTGTGATGGCATGCCTCTCTGTTGCTGCCTGGGTTCTATGTAGGGTAGCACTACAGGGACCACATTCTGAGTCCAGTGGTGGCTGTATATCAAGAAAAAGAACCTGCTTTCATTTCTGATAATAACACCCATTTTATAGTTTCCTATATGTCCCCTTCCAAACTACATCTACACACGGGAGAACTTTTAAACCCATATGCATTTACACAGCATACATGAAAATAAACATAGAATCTCACAGGATTTACTGAACACACTCCAGCTACAGATTGGCCACAAAAGCTAAAATCTGCAGCTAGTCCTTACTGTGGGCTATCACTCTCTGCTGGAGTGCTATAAGACTGCAGCAGTGAATGTAAAAAATATTACACTGCACACTAACTTATGGTACCCATATGACTCCAATGATATGAAGCAACATCTGTGGCCCATGGAGTCAGAAGGAAGGAGCTTTCACCAAGCTGCAGCTCTGCTACAGAAAGGGAAATGTCTGGTAAGAGTCCTGCAGCAGGAGACCATTACAGCTGGTGCTGAGTGCCACCCCCCATCCCTTTCTGCTCCTAGGCATCTGGGTAAAGAGAGCAGAGAACCAGAGAGAGTGAGAGGCAACATTTAAACCCTTTTCGGTGACTATTTGGTTCCGAGTGATCTAGATGACACTCAGCAAGCTCCATTTTAGACATCCTAGATGGAGCTGGTTTCTGGTGTAACGAGGCTGCTGGAGGTGGGCACTGAAAAACTGCCATAAATCAAATAAGCAGCTGGGGTCTCTGTGCCCAGGAAGGAATTACCACCATGACTGGATGAGCCCTGCTGCCCCTATGGCCCAGGCAGCCCTCTCTTTGCTGCCTCCTTCTCTGCTCAAAAGCTTCATTGCAGGTGAGTATTCACACCTTTCTGTTCACCTCTGCAGGAGTAATTCAGCAGAGGAGCTCAGTTTGGCAAACAGTGCAGCTTCAGGGATGCTTTTCCCAACACAGGTAAACCTAACCTGCTATCCCCTGTGTGATCTGCTGAGTAAGGGCTATCACAAAGCATGCAGAGAAGGTTTTATGACACTGGAATAAAATAAATCATAAATAGAATGTGACATTAATTGCGCTTCGTTCTATGAATAAGGAAGCAGGGATTCCCTCTGTAACCTGCTGGAAAGAAAACAACTGTGTATATTTTTTTTAAGAATTAGATATTATAAAAAAGGGAGATTTGGAGGCAAGATGAATAACAGGGGATTTTAATTTTTTTCCTTCTGCAGGGAAAAGCCCTTTTTCAATGGTGTTTGTAAGTGTCTTTACACCACAGACAAAGCAATAGGAATACAATCAATACTAGATATGAACAGAGATATTTTTTCTGTAGTTGCAATTAGATATTTTCAAAGAGCAGGTGATGAATAATGTATGCAAAAGGGGGGGGCTTACTTATTTTTTCTTTAAGCAGATTATTTTAGCATGGGTGAAAGACTACCAAGCTGAAGAACAGTGTTCAATATCATTCAATGTATAAACAGCTGTGGCTTAGCACATAACAAAAGCCATTAAGGGGCTGAGCCAAATGATGTATCTAGCTATGAAGAGGGGGAAGAAGAAAAGTACCATGTAATGATTGCTTAGATTCACAATTGCCATCCAGCCTTTGTGCATGAGACCATTCTGCAGATGAAGATCTCATCTTTCTCTTCATTAGGTTTTCCTAAACTGCTTTAAATGCTTTCTTGGCCTTTTCAGACCCTTTTTTTTTGATGCCAAGGCTGCCAGATGACACTGTATATGTTAAGATCTAAAATATGAATTGGCCACATATGCAGATGACAGGTGATAACAACAGGTGTCATCCCAACATTGGCCCATGGAGTGCCTGGAGCTGAGCAGGACAAATTCTTGCTTATTCCTACCTCAGAGCAAGGAGGTTTGGAGGACATCAAAAACTTCAGTCCATCCTCTTCTCTGCATGGACCAGCCAAGCCCATGAAGAGTCCAATAATTTTTTTTCCTTCATTATAATATGAAAGGAGATTTTGCAAGCATGGTGCTCAGGCACCTGTCACTCTGCTGAGGTGATTTGGCACCTTGTTCCTCCACTCCCTTCCTCTTTGCAAGCAGGGGTCTTTGTTAAGAGGTTACCTCACACCTTTTCTGCAGCACCAAACTCATGCTGGCACATTTTCCTTGCTTCTGGCTATGATTCAGCATCCCTCCAGCCTGAGGGTTTGCTGCAGAGTGCAACTCTTGCTTAGAAAAGCAAAAGTCTGAGCTGGTTTTGTGGGAAAGTTTCTCCTTGACTTTGCTCACATTTACCTCCAAGTCAGCAAATTGCTTCAAAGCAGTAAGCTTTGCATAAGCACATTACCACAGGTCTTTCAAACACTACATTTCCCCCCTCCATTAATGCAGAAGAAAATAAAGGCAGTCTTTTACCTCATGTTCTCCTTCCTGTGAACTGTCAGATACATTTCATAGACTCTCCCTTGTGGAACGGCCCCCGCTGGGATCAGCAAGCTTACTCCTGCAGAACCAAAGAGATACAAAAGATAAAATGGAGGAAAAAAGGCAAACGGGCTTGTGGAGTGGCAGGTGAGGCAGAAGATGAAGGCTGCAATGTCAGATTTTCACCCAACCTCACCCACAGACTCTAGATGACCCCTGCAACTCAGGAGAAGAAGTATTAACTGCAATCCTGGCATCTCTGGTGGTCTGTTCCCATTCCTCTTGTGCATCAGCACTGAAATACAGATACAGAGAAGAGGATTTTATTCCCTTCCCTTTAATTTTATTTAAAGACCAGACAGATGGTTACACTGCTGCTTACCTTTTAAAATGATGGAAAAATGAACAACCCTGACTAAGACTTCCAACAGCTGTAACGGGACATCTCTCCCCAGGCAATTCTTTCTTAATTAAAATCAGGGAAGAAAAGCAGTGGAACACTGTCCCAGGAAGCAACAAGAACTGGTTGTTTCCTGAAAGATGGCTTCTGCAACTGGCATCCTGTCTCTTAATGTACTCAGCTTCTAATCAGACTACCAGGGAGACAAAATTGGGCTTTGTGGTATTTTGTCGAGTGGTTCAAAAATTCTGGTATCCAAGCTTGAAAAAATGTGGGCAACTGTGCTCTGTGCCATTTTCAGTGCTTATTAGCTGCCCCATTGATTACAAAACACTGTTCTTACATTACTCCAGTATCAGCAATGTAGCAAATGTCTTCCCAGAGAACAGAGGGTCCTGTTATCACACAACAAACTCAGCATATGAACCAGATATTTCACTCTGCTAGGCACATCTCAGCCAGCTGGCCCTGCAGATGTGGGTAAGCTGGCAATCAGTGGCAAGGATTTTAATATAGCTATTGCCACATAGCTGAAAACAAACCTACAGGCAGATGATTTACATATATGTATATGCACAAGAAAGGCTTTATTGAACCCTTGCATGGGCCTGTCTCTTTAACATATGTGGTTTGGTTTTGCTGGAGACCTCCCATAGAATAATAGAATCATAAAATTTTCAGGATTGGAAGGGACCTTTAAGATCATCTAGTCCCAAGTCCCCTGCCATGGGCAGGGACATCTCCCACTAGATCAGGTTGCTCAGACCCCTGTCCATCCTGGCCTTAAAACTTTCCAGGGATGGGACAGTCCCTTTGGGTGTAGCCCTCAAGCCAATTCTTAATCCAACACGTGGTCCATCCATTCAACCCATTTTTTACCAGCTTGGAGACCAGGATGTCGTGTGGGACTGTGTCAAAGGCTGTTGCTCAGGTCCAGGTAAATGATGTTGGTTGCTCTTCTCTTGTCTGTTGATGTTGGGACTTTTCATAGAAGGCCACAAGGTTTGTCAGGCATGATTTGCCCTTGGTGAAACTGTGTTGATTATACCCAATCACCTCTACATTATTATTCTGCTCCAGGAGGATCTGCTCTATGATCTTAGCAGGCACAAAGGTGAGACTGCCCGGCTTCTAGATCCCTGGATCTCCCTTCTTTCCCTTTTTGAAAACGGGGGTTATGTTTCCCCTTTTCCAGACAGTGGGAACTTCACTGGCCTGCCATGACTATTGGAATATAATAGACAGGGGTTTAGCAAACACACCTGCCAGTTCCCTCAGCGTATCCCATTGGGTCCCATGAATTTGTACACTTTCAGGTTCTTCAGATGGTCATGAACCTGATCTTCACTTACAATTTGCAGTTCTTCCTTCCAGCCCTTGCCATGTGCTGCTCTACAGGGGCTCAGTCCCATATCTAACTTTGAAGGGGATAGATTAGCTAGGAAATAATTTTTCATGAATGCTTTCTGACACTTATTTCCTTACAGGCCTGCTATGCCCTAACCTGTGCATGTTCTCAGGTGTAACAGCATAGGCATAGTATATAGGAAGAGCTTTGATCGTATTACTTGGAGCATATACATACATCTAGGAGCTGTACAGAGGTATACATGATAGCGGTAGACAGCTTGATATATTTTACAAAGCTTATTTTAAGACTTTTGAAGGGATTACAGTAATGAATGGACTTTTTTTCCCTTTACAAATTGATATAAATATATGTGAATTAAAAGTTACCAATAGACTTTGCTGACAGCATGCACCACCATGGCATAAGAAACCTGATTATTAATACTCACCTTAGCTGCTGCTTAGAGGAATGTGAAATCCAGGATTATATAGCATGAATTTTGCAGGAGTCAGCACCAAATTTCTTTAAGTAGTTCAGCTTTTACTCAGGTGCATAAATTCAGTGGCTGTTTTTGCTTCCTGTTCCATGGTAGCTCAGAGAGGAGGGTTACTGCTCACCAGCCATTTTTGCCTGCTTCCTGGCAATGTGAGGCTGTGTCCTGGAAGGCCTTGGGCCACTTAGGTATTTTGCTTTCTTCACAACAACCAAAAAGAGAAGATCCAGCAAAGTACAAGGGCAGGCAGTCTCCTCCTGTGGTGCACTGTGCTGTAAAATGGCCCAGTGCTCAGCACAGAATGTAAAAGAGGAAGGCAGAAGTGCTGTGAAACCTTGGGCTATCACAATAGGTAGATGTGAGCTGTGGTCTCATATGCACTGTAGTCCTACCTGGAGACACAGCTCCAGAGAAAATGGGCAGAGAGGCTCCTAACCACTATGTAGCCTGCATATCCCCCCCCATCCAGTGGTGTACATGTTTGAATCCAGCCTCACTTCAGATGTTAAAGTCATTCTTCAATGGCATGCCAAGCCCACAGAAATACCTAGGTGTTGAACCTCCTTTGAATATCCTCACTTTGTTTAGGAACCAAACAGCAGCATGGCTCTCCTAAAAAATCCATCTGAGAGACAGCCTCCTCCAAGGCTGCCCAGGATCTCCCTGGATGCTTTGATTCTGCCTCCTGGTGCCTGGATGGCTTGAAGGGGGCCTTTTGCTGTATGAGAAAGACTGAGCAGCACTTTACATTCTCAAGGAAAATAAGGCCTCAAAGTGTCTTTTCTATGTTTCTCTTTCGATGTGACTGCAACGTGTGCAGGAAAAAAAGCCTTAAAAAAATTAGTATTCTGCTGTCCCACTTCAATACCACACAGTCTGCAATGAATTGGAAGTGGAACAACTGATTTGCTTTTTAATTAATTTGCCCTTTTTATGTAATGACAAGATTGAGGCTTCCTGGCTTGGAGGTCCTTTTCTAGAGCCGCATGAAAGGAAAACGTCAAGAATGCTGAATCCCACTTCACAAAGCTCTGAAGCTTCCCATGTCTCAGGAAGTAGCTAAGAACCCTACAATATTCCGTTAAAAAGGTGTCCAGGACTTTGGGAAACGAATACTAGATGTACCTTGGTAGACCTTAAGGGGGGGAAAAAAACATGGTTTTTTCTGAACAAATCAAACACAGAGCCTTTGTGTTTTTTCCTGCATAAAAGCAAGCTAACCACCTAAAACCACAACACAACTGATTCTTTAAGGCACTTACCTGAATTGGGAATTACTAGGTGACCTCCTAAAGAGTTGAAGGTCCCAAATGCAGTGCATGATGGATCTGTTTGCCGAGCCAGGCTCTGGTTCTTCACATTCAGGGCCTCATTCTCCAACAGAGACTGGGTGATCTGCGGGGACAGCTTGGAGGAGAAGTCAGAGAGGTCATCCTGGGGAGTGACTGCACCAGAGGTGTTGTAAACCTTGATCTTCAGGTTGGGCAATGGGTCCAGGATTGGAGAATTGGTCATTGGGATTTTATCAGAGACATCATGCAAGGCATAAACAGGACCCCTGTACATGGCTGCAGCAGAAGTGAGGTCTGGTGGTACCGCCAGGAGGTCTGTATTGGAGAGAAGAAGAACTGCATTACTTCTCTATTCTGATTACTTCCTTCTGGGTAACAATTTGGGGTTGCATTCTGCATTTTTCATTTTGCCTTTCACACCAAAGGTTAAGATACACAACGTCCTTGCAGGCTGACCTTCATCTCCTTTTCCATGCACCTCTCCAGCAATCTCCCAGGGCTTATATATTGGCACGCTGAACTTCAGGGCAAGATGTTTTCTTTACTCAGTACATTTTGTTTCATTAGCTAATAGCTCTTCCCTAAATGCTAAGTGAGAACCATTAACTAATTTATCATATTGGCCTAAAGACAGCATTCCTGAAATAAAAGACAGAAAAAACCTATGAAGTCACTGTGACCATGACTCCTTGCAGTGGAGGATTAATACCTGCATCACAGTTTTTGGAGATTTGTTTTAAAAGTCTCTCCAGCAAGAAAATGACACTTCTGCTAATCTTCCACATGACAGCTCTCTTGTCATCTTAACTCTGATTTATTCTTCTTGCACACATATTAGGAAAAAAGATGAACTCTTCAGCCAACAAATGGGACTTGAAAAAGACAGGACTACCTTTGGAGTATTTTATTCTGACCAATAAAGTCTGGAAATAATCACGCCGTTACACCCCAGTGATAAAAAATATTAAACATCATTATTAAATGATGTGCTACAGCTACTTCTTCTATGTTGTCTATTGAAAGTACAGTACTTCTTAAACCACTATTTATGTCTGTGGAGACAGGGCACAGTGAAAAAAGCTATAAGACAATGAAAGGAAGGGAGATATGATAGAATTATTGAACTGTACTCCTGTGATGAATCCTGCCTCCACTGTTTCTGCTTCTGCTTTAAATTTGATCTGTACCTTTTATTTCCATAAATGTCTCTGTGTTTCACTCTCACATTCATGCTCCCTCTTCACAAGTTAAATTCCTCTCCTTTATGCTCTTGAACACATCTGAAATGCCAGCCAGCATGGGTTATGGGCACTTGACCATCAGGAACAAATGGGTATAATCTTTCTCCTTTTATGAAGTGCCAACAAGAATCCAGCAAATATCATTCCCGCAACCCAAGAGACTGTAACCTTACAGCATCTCCCTGAATTCAGTCAACATGGAGTGAGATGACAACTAACCTTGCCTTGCAGCCTTGATGTTCACAGGCTGAAATCCCCCATTTAGGGCTGAGGAGTCAATGATATCTGACTCAAAGTCACGGTGGTTCTTGCGATAGACAAAGAGGGCCACGACGACGGAAACAGCCAAGCAGACGATTACGGCGATGACGATCCCGACGTAGAGAGCAACATCATCCGAGTCAGGAGCAGCTGGAGGGAGAGAGGTTAAGAACCTTGAAGGAATGTGCTTTTCACAGAGACTTTTAAGAAAACATGTCCTTATTATTCTCATTTCCTGCAGATATTAACTACGGTTTTTATAGGCTAATTTAAAATCCATTTCCAAAGCTATATAACAGGTCTATGCCCTTTTGATGGAAAATTTTATTTGATTTCTCTCAAACTTGTGTTCTAACACCTTCTTTTTCTTCCCTTTCATCTATCTAGTAACCAGGTTGTGAACTACTAAGCAATGAAGCAAATTCACCCTGTGAAATAAAAAGTATGTCTTAGTGACACAATGTCATAACATTGCTATTGAGTGCTTCATTTGATAATAAAATTGTTGTGGGTTTTTAAACTTCAGAAGCCTTATCTATTAATTTCAAAAAGTAAGAAAAAACAACCAAATCCACAAGAAGTCCTTTTTCTATGGAACACCTGGAATATCAGGATGTACCTTTGTGTTTGCTTTTTTTGAACTATAATGTGTCAAGTTATTTTTCCCTTCTATCCATTTTCCTTTAAAAAAATAATCTCGTAATGCAGAGAATCAAACACCGAATTCTCATCACTTGCCTTAATGCATCTGTATTTGGATAAAAGCCATAGCAAGCACAAGAAATAATGTGGTAATTAACAAAAAGGAACTCAGATTTATTAGAGCTGTCTTGTGAGAAAATGGCTATGATATTTCTACTAGCTGCTTACACCACATCTTCAGCACTAATTCCAGGCTAATCTCTAGCATCGTTATCCACTTGACATTTCTCCCCAAAAGGTCTGAATATATGACCAAAATTCGATGTTTTCCTATACAGTGATGAATCCCAGTTTTAGGGACAGCATAATGAAAAAAGAAAGTGCAAGACTAAATCAGACTTTTTTAGTAGCCTATTTTTGCTAGTGTGGAGCCTGTGAAATAAATTTTATTTTATTTTTTTGCCCCCTGCCTTCAGAGCCCAGCTGCCCTCCAGCACAGAGGTGAAAGCTGACAGATGTTGAAAGGGACTGATCAATCTCTGGAAGCTCCTAGCTATCAGACCTTCAATGTACCAGCCTTGAAATGTCACTTTTTTTTTTTTTTTTTCCTCAGCAGTTTCAAGAAGCACATCTCCCGAGTTCCAGATCAAAGAAAAGTTACCCCTCCACCACATTTCTTCCATTTGCTACGAAAATTTCCATGAGAAAAGGCTTCATCCTCTCCAGTTTCTGCCTCTCAGGTAGCATCTTCTCCCATTTTCCACATGCAAAAGTTACCATACTGTGTCAACCCACTGACAGCAAAGCAGTGCAACTGCTGTCAAGCCAGCAGCATGCCATTTATTCTGCCAAACAGCCCCCTCTTTGCCTACTCACATAGAGCTGCTGTAGCAGTAAAGCTTGACCCAAGGAACAGAATTAAATTATCAGCCAGGAACATAAAATCAAACATTACACTTACAAGAAAATCCATATTCATTCTGGGTTCTCTGTTCAGTTGAAATAGGATAAATGAAACCTTAAAAAGAAATTAAACAAAAATGGGAACAAAATCAAATTAATGAGGAGAACAAAAAAGGGAAGCATGAAAAATTGTTTAATTAAAAAAAAGAAGGAAAAGAAAGTGATGGCACTTGAAAATTCTGATAAAGCACAGAATTATGATTTTGCATCCCCTGTCTCCTCCTGAGCTCTACTAAGAATTAATAAGCAGGCAGATTGAATTTCTAAACCAAAATCGGTCTCGAGTCACTAACTTTGGAGTGCTTAAATTCTTTCTTTTATTGAGCATAAACTCTAATGGATCTAATTTATTTCATACATCAAGGGTCATTAGCATATGGAAAGCCTTTTTTCCCTATCCCTGCCATATGCTTTAATTCCCAGGACATGTTCGGTGAGGCTCTAAAAAGTTTTTCTATTTAATTATCGTAGCTTGCTGTTGATCTAATAGAGCTAAAGGAGACCTGTCATCAGTGGTCAGAGGTTAAATATCCATTTGCTGAGCAGAGTCCATGCACAAAGCCCTCTCTCTTTATTTCCCTGGAATTATTTTATCCTGTCTTTAATACACGTTCAATAGGAATTCCTCAGAGAGCAAAGAGTTTGTCAGCAAACGGGAAACCGACCAGCTTATCTTCAAAATTATTACAAAATCAATAAGGCCTCTGGGGTTATAGCATTATTTATTTGAAACCTCTGCAAGCATCCTATATTGACAAAATTGTAACACGGTTCACAGTTGCATTCTGGAGTGGATAAATAAGAGAGATCATTTCCTTTATCTTTTCTTACTGCAGCTTCAACAGCATGGCACACTGGAGCTGTTTAGCTCACACTCAGGTCCTATGAACTCACTAAGCACATCCTAGCTGCTTTCCATCCATATGGGAAACAAATGAAATGCTGCAAGTCCCATTCTGCTGGAAAGGTAAATGACAAACCCAAAGTAAGCAGGAGAGCTGCTGAAAGAGACAGGATTTGAGCTGATGTAAATCAGAAGGTACCTCTCCTTCCTCACATTCCCTTCAGTGGTTTTGAAAGGAATTTTATCCCCTCTCCTTGGATTGCACTGCAAGGAGCTCACACAGCCAGGCACTCCCTGCAGGTGAAAAGAAACTGGAAAATATAGTCCTGGCACGTGTCTAATGCACAGGATTTAATCACAGGCAGCCCAGAGTAATAATCCCCAGCTCCCTGAAATGCTGAGTTTGGGTGCTCAGCATCTGTTGTGCTTTACATAGCTCTTCCTGCTTGGCTGCACTGCTTGGTAATGAAGATACAGTCTATCCCAACCACAGGTATAGATATATAGCCCCCTGAACTTTCCAGACATTAACTATGACATAAATGCTACTTTAACTGAAATACCAGAGTAAGAAGTGCTGCTTTTGGATGATTTTTTTTTTCTGAGGCATCATGGGATAGACTAGATTGCCTGTAATATCTATTTAAAACTTTATCTCACAGAAATTATTCCAGCCTTATAATTGCTTTTAGAAATATTATGTTCCTATATTCACTTATTTGGTGCTTAGAGGCAAGTTCACCTATGTGTAGTCTCAACATGCATACTTAATCTTTTGTAATAAGTGCTTCCTACTTCTGCTAGTGTACTCCAGGTACTGGCCATAATAAGTCAGGCAAGCAACTTCTGAGGGCTTGAGTGAGTGCTCAGCAATGCTTTGGGCATGAAATTACAGTATCGTACACTTCAGTTACCCCCAGATGAATACTGAGGCCCACAATTACTCAAACTAAATTTCAGCTATAGCCTTATGCCCAATATTTCCTTTGGCAAGATGTCTCTGGATTCTAAGAGGCAGTCAGCAGGAAATATGAGGAACAAGGGCAGGTGGAATTTAGGCTGGCTGCATCTTCAAGTGCCTTTTTGCTTTGTATTCAAATTCACTGGGAATTCTTAGGACCTTTTCTTGCACTTGATGTGCCCCAGCATGTTCTCAGGAGTGCAGCAGATATCTCCTGAATCTCCATCACCCATGGAGCTCAAGCTCACCTACGAAGAGCTGGAAAGGCTATTCCTCTCTCCTTACATTGCAGTTCAAGAAAGATGGTGTCACAGTTTTAGATAGTAACTAGACACTAATAGATTCTCTCTGTTATGCCCCACTACCCTACCAGGGGAAAATCACAGAAGCAGCCAGGTTGGAAAGGGCCTCTGAGATCATCAAGTCCAACCCTTGATCCACTACCACTGTGGTTCCCAGACCATGGCACATTTATTGGCTGATAGTTTCTGGGGGTGTCCCAGGGAGCTTTTTTCTATCCTGGTCTCTCAAACCAGGACAGTTGGAAAGAACTTTATAAGGGCATGTAGCAATTGGACATGAGATAATGGCTTCAAACTGAAAGAGGGCAGATCTAGGTTAGACATTAGGAAGAAATTCTCCACCATGAGGGTGATGGGACACTGAAACAGGTTGCCAAGGGAAGCTGTGGCTGCCCCATTCCTGGAAGTGTTCAGGGCCAGGTTGGATGGGGCCTTGAGCAACCTGGTCTAGTAAGAGGTATCCCTGCCCATGCAGGGGGGTTGAAGCTATCGGATCTTTAAAGTCCCTTCCAAGCTATTCTATGATTCTACTATTGCAGCTGGCAAGCATTGCATTCAAGGTTGCACAACATTCCTGCCACACCAGAAGTCATCTGGCAACTGCCATGCAGCAGTCACAAAGGACTGGATTAGCTGTGATATTATGGAAAACATTCTTCCCTGAGAAAATGTAAATTCAAGTCTTTTCAGCAAAGTAAACAAGTGTGGTCCTCACTGTAACCTCTTGGTAGAGCCTCTTTGTCACAAATGCTTATTTGCATCTTACAAGTTTGCATAGATTCTCTTAGTGGTAACAACAGAGAGCATCCCTGCAGCTATACTACAGTGACACCAATTTCTTTGACAGAGATGTTTTGTGTATCTATTTGAAAGCACATCTATTATAAACAGGAGAAAGAGGCAAGGATACTGATTGATGCTTCCACTAGTCTTGCAAAACAACATGCTGAGTACAGAAAGCTTGATTTTATTCTCTTGTGTTAGAGAACCAAGCACCCAACTCTAGCCAGCTGTTTCCATGCAAGCATTGCCCAGCTTGCACAAGTGTCTGAGAAGACACATTTTTAACCTGAAAAATATGAGTTTTTTACAGGAATGCATGGCCAAAATAGGACAGGTGGAAGGGCTACTGAGTGAGGTGCCCTGTTTTTGAGTCATGGGCATGCCATTTTTTTTTTTTTGAGGGACAGTAGTTGCAGCTGACCAGCCTGACTGTAGATGGATAGGTGGCCACACATGATGAATGTAAATTCCTTGTTGAGGTGACAGCACTATTGAAGAAGTCTTAGCCATAATGTGTTAGCTCACATTATGTGGGCAGGTTACCCTGGCTGAAGCTAGAAGAGACCTTACTTTGGGTTGACTTTCAGCATCCATGCTAAGCTGGCAGTCCAAGACCTCCACTGGTCAAATGTCAGCTCCATTTGCACTTGCAAATTAAGCCCATTTGTTCAGAGATCACTCTAACATGGCAACTACAGATACCTTCTGACATTTGGGCAGGACTTTTTTACAGAACAAAACTACTTTTAAACACTCCTTTGTCAATAAAGTGCTCTTCAAAAGGTGGTGAGGGAAAAGTTTGCAGTCATGCTCTGGTGGTGGTGGCTGGGCAGGAGATGGAGATATTGCCCTGTTCCCAACACAAGAACACTGGTATTGCTTTAGAAATTTGGCTTTCACACTGGTCTCTGACTGTGCCTTCAAACAATGAGAAAGGACATTTCCATCAGATAATGATGCCAAGCTGATGGGATTAGTAAATCTCATAATGAAGAATTACTTCCCTGCTCTCTTCAGAATAACAGCAATGAAAAGAGATAATTTTCTTGTGAGGTTTTTTGGTTGTTTTTTTCTGTTTTGTTTTCTTTCCCCTCTTTGTATCAACAGTGCTGCTTGGCAACTACCTGAGGGACCAAGATCATACTAAGATCGTCAAAATTTTTAACGAGGGTGAATTTAGAAAGGTGCCAGGGGGGCTGACGCTGGGAAGGCTGCAGAGGCTGCTGACTCACACTCAGAGCAGCTGCTTTCACAATGAGCTACTCACTTTGAGAAAAGTAATTTAATTCTTCCTACAGCTTGTTGGGAAATGTAGATTTTCAAAGGGGCTTTTAATGTTTTATTGTCTTAACTTGCTGCTGGATGAGTAAAATAGTATTAATCACACTCTACCCTTGCATAGCTTGCCTTCTGTTTGAGGCTCTCAGAGGCTTACAAAAAGTGGGTATTTCTTTCCCTCGTTTTACAAGGACCTCACCCTATGTAATACCTGTAGAATCAGTGGGAGGCTTGGGTTAATGCACAGAAATTGCACCACTATAATTGCATGGTAAATGCATTCAATAAAAAGCCTTTAATTAAGTAGATATTTCTCCATGCATTGTACTTTATATTCCACTTTAGGCTCCTAGATACATTTTTTGTTCCTGTGGAAATACTCCTGCTAAGTATTAAAGGTGGGCTTTTTTTAAACTAAAGTAATTGCACTAGCACAAATCTTTTGTACAAGTGCAGATGTATCATTATAAAGGTGCATTACATAGGTATTGCCTATTTTCTTTCTATAAAGCAGGTGAAGATCAATTAAGCACCCTCATAATGATGTAACACACTGGGAAAAGCAAAGGGTGAATATGTCAGACTGTACTGGAAAGATAAACCAGTCCAGTGTTGGTATATAGGAAAAGGCTTCAGGAGGCTTTTTATCAATTTAATTCAACTGAAATTCTGTATCAGTCTCACTTGCACTGATTTAGGGAATTGTGTTCATTTAACTAAATAGATTTTGAAGCTCATTTAATTAGTCGAGTGCAGTTAGTGAAGGCAGATGATCATCAAATGCTGGAAGTACAGCCCGAGCATTTTGGTTCCACATGCCTTGCTCTGACCTTCTGGAAACACATTTTTGCCAAAGACCACAGGAGACTAAAGAATCTCTGTGGCTGAATGGCCCTCAGCCTATCTGCATGTGTGGCTTCATCTGCCTTAGGGTGTGAGTTTTTACAAACAGTCTGACTCTTTACACAGCATGAATTCATCTGCTGCAGTTTTCTTTGGGAGGAGAAGATAAGCCTTGTACCAAGAAAGATAACTGCACAGATGATGGCCCTGGCTCCCTTGAGGCTGAAACTGAAACAGCATCACCAAAAAGCCACCAAAACAACTTTTCTAAGCTCTCTTTTTTTTTTTCTGTTGGGGAGGAATCTACCCCTCAGCATATTCATACATATACACACATGGTGCTCAGACTGGGAACACTGTCATGACTATGATCATCCTGAAATCCTGTTAGATTTTACCTAGAAAGCTCTGGGAATTGCTGCCTAGGCCTGCAACCTGGCATATTTTAAAGACAACCTTTAGTCCTGTGGTGTAAAATACTAGGTCACAGCTTCATGCAGAAGGAACACTGTAACTAGCTCTCCTTTTTGGTCCTTCAGTAGGTATTGCTGGTTTTCTAGTCATGCTGAATTTGTATTAATGAGTATCAATTTTAGAGTGAATTGATCAGTTATGAAAATATTTTATTCTATTGCTTGCAGAAAAGATTCACACAAGAGAAAGAAAAATTCCCAGTTTCTTTCTACTTTCTCTCTTCCCAGCACATAAGTAGGTAAAATAGTAGAGTAGCTGTAGGTGAACTTTCTGGGCACTTATTTACTAGATCGTATCCAGTTTGGGTCATATTTGCAAAAATATTTACCATTACACTGCAAAGAAATTGCTTAAAACCATTAGCTGCTGAGGTCACAATTAATATATATTTTGAGACTGTAGCAAGGTCAGTGAGAGCTGGAGACATACACTTCCATTTAATAAAGTAAAGCTTGCATAAAACACACCATAACTACTTGTTTCCTTAATGCATCATATTTTAATCTGCCACCACTTGCTTCTAATCTATAAATGCTCTTTATCCTCCATGTTTCAAAAGGCAAAATTAGGTGGGCCTTTTGAAAGCCTAGCCACATGGCAAGTCTCAGGAAAATCTTGTTGCAATGAACTCAAGAGGTTGAGCATAACATACTGTAACAGTGCTTTTCCCCCTCTTGTCTCCAAACTCAATGCTCTTAAATTGCCCATGGAAAAAGAAGAGGGCACACATTTAGCTGCTGCCTTTCTTTCTCTGCTTTGATGGTTTTAGGCAGTGTAGTGACACTGAAATAGGAATAAGCTCTTGCTCACAACAGGCTCTAAACCATAGAGCTATGAGGGACAGATAAAGAGAGATTAATTCTCACATGTAGGTGTCTAAAATCAGAAGGAATCTACTATTAGATGATTAAAAGTAGGTGTGTGGTACATACATTGTGACATGAGAGTCTACAGGAACAACCCTTCATTTTCTGTCATACATACATGTCAGATGAGATTCAGTATTTAATAACTCAAACTCAACATCTGGTAATTTTTTTCATAACAGTCCCAAATAACATGCACCCAACTGCTTCTTTTCTTAATTCCCATGAATAAGCCTTCTTTCAATATTAATTCTGGGATGTTCCTCTTTTCCTCACACCTAGTGGCTCAGAATTTTATTTAAAATCTTTGGGTTTGGCTTAAACTTTCCATTTTCAGTCTCAGAAATTATCCTGAAAACCTTGAATAAAATTGGGTTAAGAACCCAAATAATTTATTATTATTATTGGCTTGTTTTTGTTGATTTTGGAGTCCCTTTTCCTGTAAAATACCAATTCAAAGTCATCCCAGTTTCAGATTTTGTAAAACTGCACTCCTAGGAAGAGACATCCAGCAATTCTAAATTATTAAGTCCTATATAAAGAGACATTTTTGAGACAAAGAAGAAAAAAGGCACATTCCCCTGCAATGTTTGCAGTGCTGTGCTTGACTGTAGCAATGAGCTAGTATTACTACTCCTGTTTCTTATGCCTTCTTTTGCCTTACCTAGTTCCCTCAGTAATCCTACAGCCATCAGGTTGCTGAGTTTCCCCATAATTTTAAAGCAAAATCCTAGATCATCAATGCAGTGTGCAGAGGCTCACGATGTGCAGTCACATATTCCTATGTTAGGAGAAGGAATTTAGGAGACTTAACCTGACATTCAGGAATTTTAAATTACTTTGTGCAAGTCCCAGGGTCTGAAGACTATGACTGCACATGCTTCCAGCACTTCATTTTCTACAAGGGGGCAGACTTAATGCTACAACCTTAGAGTAAATCCTTATTAAAGGATTAGTAAATCTAGTATTCTTACTGTGTGGTGCAAGGCTCCATGTTCATTTAGTCTGTTGCTAATGTAGTTTTACCATGGGAGAAATATTAACAATAATCATTGAATTGTCATTGCTGTTAATTGTTTATCTTGCTATTTCCCATGAATACTAGCACATAAAGTAGAAAATGTGAGATCTTATATCTTATTAATTAAAAGCAAAACAAAAAAACCCAAAAGAACAAAACCAAAAAACCACAATGAAGTTTTTGTAGCTGCAAAATACTCATGGAGAGAATGTGTACAGCTTCTTCCTATATTTGCTGTGCTAAAGAAAGACCCTCAAATCTGCAATAATGATGCTGAAGGTCAGATATGCCATGCACCTCAGAGATAATGCACAGTCATTTATTTTCCTTCTACATGACTAATTATTGGCATGGTCAGGGTAGGCTAATAAACAGGGAGCTTGAAGTTTTGTGACTGATTATTTATTTGGGTATTACTTCAGACCTTTCCTAATCATGCAGGTTAAATGGGGAGCCTCTCTTGTTCTGTCTTTGAACAGGAGTTTTTAATATTCTATAATTAAGATTACAACTGTTTTCATTTTAAATTAGCTTTTTGACATTTTGTTAACATTGTTAGAAAGGTTTTGCCTGAGTTTAAACATGCATGTTATCTTTATCTATATGTATATGGGGGAAGATGGGTAATTTGTTGCTAAAATTTGATGTGGATTAGAAAAGGCATATTTGATATTATACAATCTTTTACAGCTGAGGACTTTGACCTTCTGTCAGTCTTTAGGATATTAGAGGGACAGAATATTAACAAAGGGCTTGTTATGCATATTTGACAGTAAAAGTAAACACATGTCTAGCATCAAAATTTGCTAGCTTGTGTATTTGCAAATTCCACATTTGCAATGTCTGAATGTTTAACAGACTGCCTGAGGTTTGCAGAGAGAACCAACGGGTCACAGGGAGGGCTGAGATAAGGACATGGGGCAGCACTGAAGACAAGTTATATGACAGATGAAGTAAGGGAGAGCTGGAAGAGGATCTAGATGAGGGAATAGAAACTTTTAGGACTGCTGGAAAAAAGGCTCACAGAAAGCATGAATTATCTGCATGGGTGTACAGCCACACATCTCAAAACCTCTGGCAGGTCTATAAGCTCACAGGTAAGAGAACTGGTACTCTGGCTTTCTGGTTGGTAAACTAAAAATATCCCTGAGACTCCAGCACCAGAGCAGCTCAGCATCCATCTCCCAAACTACAGACACTTCCTTCCCCAACGTGAGTTTTCATTTAAGGATGCTGCCAATGTTTTTGTTAGTCTTTTGTGTAGAAAACAAATTTAGAAATAGAGTGCACTAAGTTTTACTTCTGCTCTTGTTGCTGACTTCTTAATGAGCCTTTGGGCTGCTCATATAACCTTGCTCTGCCTGACACCCTGCCAGGAAAGCAAAAAATTATTAAATATACGCAGCTTTGTGCATGGGAAGGAAAATGTAAACACTTGTTATTGTCACTGTATGGCTCAGGGTTTTTCCCACAATGAAGTGAATGTATCAGTAAGACTTATATTTTTGCTTTCATCTCAGTAATTATTAAAGAGAATGAAGACTACAGATAGACAAGGTTGGATTTTTTTATCATCTCTGCATTGCTATAATATTTTTGAATTTGCTGAGATTTTTCAAAACAGCCTAGAGATCTTAGAGCACTTGCCTGGCATTAAAATTAATGTGGACTTGGCTCTTTCTGAACTAACTGGGGTAAGATACAGCTATTTCAGTGTCCTGGGTTCTGCTTGTGGCTCTACACTCCTGTTTTCTCTCAATGTTTTTATCTGTTCTGAGCAGTATGTTTTCTAGGCAAGAGCTCTCACAGCTGCAGAGGGCCCACCAGAGCAAGGATGCTTCTCAGCTGGGGATTTCTCATGTTGCTACAATAAAAATAAAGATGAATTGTAACACTGAGATACGTGCATGAACTCCCTTGGCTGCCACATCATTACCTAGTAGTTGGGTTAAAAAGAGAATACCACATCATATCAAATAACAATATTAAAGTAAACTTCCTCTAGGAACAGATGGAACGCGTTCTTCAAATGAACAGAAAACCCTCTGCGAGGACATGGTGAAACAGGGCAGGTGGCTAAATAATTATGATGACAGACTGGAAGTATTAAAACTTCTCTATTGACTCACACACTCTTAATAAAAGGTTTTATTTAATTCCTCTGCACACATGGGCTTCTGTTGCAACCTCCCTTGAGAGAGCTTTGCGTACCTCCTGGAGTCTGGAAAACACTCCCCTGCTCTTTGCTCACTAATCTGCTCTGGAAGACCAGAGGTCCTCATCAAACTGCTCTGCCCTTTAATTCTTCCCTGAATGCCTGCTTTCAAAACAAGCCAAAAAGGGAAAAGAGTACTTATTCCACCAGAGGCTCTGGCATGGTACACTAAACAAGCAGAACATGTGCAGAATATATATGTTCTGGGAAGAATGAGATATTAGTATCAGGTTAATCTTACTTTCTACTAGAGATCTGTGTATAAACAGGCATGAGGTTGGAAAAGGGCAGCAGTTAACAACTCCATGCACAAGCATGACAGATTCCTCTTTTTCACTTGCTTAGGCACTGTCATTTTAAGGGAAAACCTTATGAACTTTATACTACCTTCCAGATGAGGATTTCAAAGTGCTTGGCAAATGCGGATTTGCCATCATCATTTCTCATCAATTCACTCTCAGTTAGAATGCAGCCTTTTTTTTAACATGGAATAGAATTACTAGTCTGATAAGAACCTCTTCACCATGATACAGGTACCTTTTTCTCACATGCTGTTTCAGGTCTTTGTAGTTCTGAGAACTTAAGCTACACGCATGGAGAGAACCAAACTGACCCAAGAGTTAGTCCAGAGTATTGTCTGTAATGATGGGTGAAGGTGTTTTGAATGTTTTCTTCCATTCTTTAACTGGCAGAAGCACATCTCAGTCTTTTCAAGCTCATTTATGTAAATTCAAAGCAACAAAGAAAAAGTCTGCATTGAATCTGATGGCTCTTGGCAATGACTTACAAGTGGAAATTTCCTTTCGGCCCTATTCAGCGGTGGATTTGTATTCCCTGTTGTAAGAATGTATAAAGTGAACAGTTTTCACTACACAGAGCAGCAGAGCTGTTTTATGTAACTATATAATCCACTGTCCTCAAGTGACAACATGTGCTTTGGTATTACCTTGCTGCTCTAAGATAGCTGGCCCTGTGTTCTGGAAAAAATTGAAAGCATAACTTAGCTGGCCTTTTGCGAAAAGCCACGGTGGTCTACTGAAACTGTAAGTGAGCTTGGAAGGGGCACTGGTTGTCTCTCTGACTGTGCTAGTGCCAACCCTGTGCATCACAGGCATGGTTTCAGAAAAGACCAACAGCTCTACCAGCATGCAGAAGCACCAACCTCGCCACCAAACCTATGGACTCTGTGTACTTTGGAGAAGATCGATCTGAACACTGGCACTTCAGATCCTCAACAGAAAGGACACAGATGATGTGCTCTGAGAAGGACAGATGGACATCACACCTCATGTAACAAGCCTTTAACATCACCATGGAACATAGCTAACTATCTTCATAGCTTGTCCAACTCTTCCTGATTACCAGCAGCATTTTACACAGAATGCAAAGCAGCATTTGGTCCACCAGGGACTTTTAGCATCTGTTTGGTACCACACACATGATTATGTGGTCATCCCAGACTGGGTGCAGCAAAACATTGCCCCTCATACTTTGCTTAAAACATATTTGCTTTCATGCATATTAAATATAATGAAGGGAATTACTTGTGGTGAAGCTTGTGGAACATCTGAGGGAGCTGGGGTTGTTTAGTCTGGAGAAGAGGAGGCTCAGGGGAGACCTCATCGCTCTCTACAACTCCCTGAAAGGAGGCTGGAGCCAGGGGGGGGTTGGGCTCTTTTCCCAGGCAACTATCAGCAAGACAAGAGGGCATGGTCTCAAGTTGTGCCAGGGGAGGTTTAGGTTGGATATTAGAAAGAATTTCTTTACAGAGAGGGTGATCAGACATTGGAATGGGCTGCCCAGGGAAGTAGTGGATGCTCCGTCCCTGGAGATATTTAAGAAGAGACTGGATGTGGCACTCAGTGCCATGGGCTGGGAACCATGGGGGGAGTGGATCGAGGGTTGGACTTGATAATCTCAAGGGTCCTTTCCAACCTGACTGATTCTGTGATTCTGTGTGATTCTATGAGTAGTGGAGTGCTTTGCTTTCTTAGTCTCCACACAGGACACCCACCAAAGAGATTAGGCAGGATGAGGGGAGGGCTAGATGCAGTGTTACAGTTCAGAGTATGCAGTGTGAGATGTGAGATGCAGCATGTGCTTTTAAAAGTGTTGTTCCTTGCAGTGAAGTATTTACCACAGTACTCATACATCATATGGGAAACAACTATGGAAGCAATAATGCAACTGGTGTGGGTGGTAACCAGACAATTCTTCTGACACCTACAATGTATTTTGTTCCAGAAAATCATACTAATGCCATTATGAGAATTACAAAATTGTTATGATGGGACCTGCTAGGCAATATTGTGTATTTGGAAACTTAAAATAGTAATGATCACTCTAAATTTTCACTGGAGCTGCTTTTCCTCTTCAATTCAACCTGCTGCCTCTTTCCAGGCATCAGGCTCTCTGCAGGTTCTCTAGTTTAATGACTGTTCAACCTTTCATGTTAACAGAAAAATACTAACTATGGGATAAGGGAATATATGTGTGTGCTCCCAAGATCATTAGTCTGAATAGATGTGACAGCAGAGTTGCTCAAGAAATGCCATAGTTAGTGGTAAGCACTAACTACAGCTTTAGGTGTAAAATATTGTAATTACAAGGGTTGGAGAAAGCTCCACAGTTTTTATCCCCAGGAAATCGATAGTGGTGTAGACTGCTGTGCTTTGCTGGAGCAGAGGCAGTCTGATGAAAAGAGCTTATTGATTTATCCAGCTGATGCTACTGTAGTGAATAACAGACTGGAAGAAAAAGGGCTTGTAAATTAGACTCATTCAATCCAACATTTTCCAGGATATCTATTATGTACTGCTATATAGAGATATATATTTACAAGTGGGTTTTTGTCAAAGCAACAGCCTAGTGACTCCTGGTAAGAGGGTCTGTCTATAATCTGTCAACTACACTCATGGTGCTAAAGTCAAGCTTCAAGCTCTCACTAAAGAGTGACACTAAGGAGGAAGCACCACGGCACCCAGAAGCAGGATTTGGCTATGGTGTAGGTAAGAAACTGGCCAACACATCTTCCAGAGGACTATGGACATAGAGAAAGATGGCTGTGGCTTCCCCCACTATTACCTGTGCCATGAGAGACCCACTGCCATAAAGGCTTTGGAAAAGTCTGCTGTGGATCCATAGGATTCCTGGGCTAAGAGAAATATCAGTGCCAACCAGTTCCCACCAGCCTCAAATAACATGGAAAGCATCATGGTGTTTTAGGAATTAAAGGATTCCTGTGTTTCTTCTTAGCTCAGCAGGCAGACTTGCTATGAATCTAGCTAGATCCACACTGGCAAAAATCTAAGTGTTCAGACTGCTTTTGTATAAGCTGAGAAGAAGAAAGAAAGAGAGAGAGAGAGAGAGCAGCAGGCACACTGCCACCAAGTACAGCACATCAATCTTCACAGCAGTGATGGATCAGGATTGTAAGTTTTACAGGTATATGCAACCCTGTGACTATAAAGACACTATTAAAATATTGCCATTAAATTCCAACACTGAAGGATGATCACAGCTTCTGGAGCCAAGCAGGTCAATACGTGACTATTTATTTTTCATTACCATTTTTTATATACACATATATGAAGAAGAATAGGATTCACAGCAGCCTCATTCTCTCCTGCTGAAGACCTCTGCTTTATACTCAGCATCCACTTTTACAAATAAAATGCAATATAGCATCAACAGATAAATGAGATCCCTACAGGGCTTTTATTCCACCGTGCTATTATATCTACTTTCCCACAAGATTTTTGCTTAAATGGCTCTCTTTATGCACATACACAAAGATGACACACACCTGTCTAAATATAACCTGACAGTGAAGAGTTTTTCCATAAGGGGAAATGTATCTTTTCTTTCTAATTTACCATAATGACTTGTTCACACCACTGGAGCTAGGGGTACATTATCCTCCCTACTATAAAAGTCAGCAAGGTGTTATATAGTAAAACATGGCTGGGTTTTTGAGGGGTTTCCTTTTCTCTTTAGAAAAGGAAAAGAGGACCTCTGAATCTCACCATTTTTTGTCTTCCCCATAAAGACAAACATTTTCAGGACTTACAGCTTTATACTCTGCTGACATTGATTAACAGCCTTGAAAGGGATGAAAGTGTTTGTGCAAGCCACACAGAAGCAGCTTGGGAAACCTCAGAGCAAATGGCCATGCTGTATCATAGGGTAGTTCAGAGATGGCTGCCAGCACAGTACACACCTATGTAGCACTCATTCAAGAAGCAGACCTATTTATTACTTAGTAGTGGTACTTTTCTCTCATCATGACTGTTTCAATCAAAAGTAGCCTGCCTCAGAATAAAAAATCCTGCCTTTTTTGTTTGTTTGTTTTGTGAGGGAACTCAAAGCATTTTATCATCTGGATGCAGAGATACTGATTAGTTACAGCCACAACTCTTTGGGCAATGGAGAGCTGAGGCTCAATAGAGAAGTACTGCAGAGCAACAGGATGAAGGAACAGCAGAGAGATATATGTGAGGATTTTGGCTCAGGTTGTGCTAAGCAAACAAGAAAGGAAGTTTCTATGCACCAGCAAAAAAGAGAAGACATCATTTTTGAGAAAGGATGGGGTACAAAACAGACTAATTGTCAGCATATGTCAGAATCACACTAAAATCCTCCTTGTTTTTTACTTCTTGCTCTTACTCATCACAAAGGCAGCAACATGGTGTGAACAGGTGCAGGAAGAACAGACTTTAGTGCTAAAGCTGATCTTCACGAGGCCGCAGCATGCTGATAACTATATATTAAGTTTGCACAGACACTTCATAGATACAGGGCACCCCAGGTTCAAAAAGAGGCATAACCAATATATCTAGAAAGACATACACCCAGCATTTCTGACAATAAGAAGCCAAAAGATGATCTACTTTATCAAGTTTACTCTTTGAAAATGCTAACTTTGCCCCAAACCCTTTTCTTTCCATTTGCATTGCTCCACATGTTACTGCCAAGCAAGACCAAAGACTGGTATGCAGAGCGAAGGACACTGCTCAGCTCTGAGGAACATTTTACCCTCCAGAAAGAGTAAGGAGGTCCCACCTGAACCCTCCTTTGGGGAGGACCGGACAAGATAGATGCCAGAATTGACCAAACAGAGTATTCCATCCCATACACCTCATACTCAGCATAAATTTGAGGGATCACAAGGGTCAAACCCCTTCCTGCTTCCCTTCCTCACCTGTTCCCTGTTTTGATCTGGCATACTGGGAGGATTCCATCCATTCCTCTGCCTGTGGTCCTGATCTGTGCCAGCCTGAATCTGTGTGTTCCTGCCTCCAGCTTCTGACTGCTGCTGACCCCAGGATTCCAGCCTGGACTTTCCTAGGGCTGCCCTGCAGCCTCGGTGGTGACGTGAGAGTTATTGGGGAAAAGGGGGGAGGAATGTGATATCAATTTTCCTGTATATTTGTATATATTTAGTAATTTTTCCTATTTATCATTACTGCTTCATTAAAGCTGTGTAGTTTAGCTTCCAACCCATAAGTCTCTCTCCCTTATTCTCTCTCCTTCCTTTATCAGGGAGGAGAGGGGGGATTAATAGAGAGCATCTGTTATTCGGTTTAATTGCCGGGCCAGTGTTAAAACCATGACACAGTGGCACTTACCCTGCATGCAGAGCCCATCAGTGCAGTTTTTAGACTGCAGGACCAGCCCCTCACAGTCCTTGCCCCCATTCTTCGGTGCCGGTGCCGTGCACTCCCTCCGGCGCCAGTGGGTGCACTCTGTGCCGCAGGTGGACCACTTGCTCCAGGACGTCCACTTTCCATCCACTGAGACAAGAAAGGACATGACTTATTAAGGGGTCCAGAAAAGTGAGATGAAGTAAAAGCAATGCTTGCCTCAACACCAGCCAGCCTGCAAATCCTGGCCAAATCCATTAAGGCAGAAGGATCATCCATCTGCCCTTCCTGTAGTCCTCCTTCTGGCCTGTAAATGTCTATTCATTCCTTGCCTCCTTTCTCTCTGCCCTGACCTCATTTCTGCTCTTTCCCCTCTTTGTGAAGTTTATTTGTGCTCAAAGTGTACAAGAAAATAAACAGGTAAGGAATCTGTGATGGTTTCTTCCCCCCCCCCCCGCCATTTTTTAAACACAGGTTAAACTTTGCTTGAATTTTTTTTTAAGTAGGCAGACATTTAATGTTACATTTTTTTTTAAAATTTCATTTTCTATTAAAGGAAATATCTAGAAACACTGATATATTTTCATATGATCAGAATCAGGCACCTTTCAAAATCCTACAGTTTTCAAAAGCACCAAATTGAACGGCCAAAGAACAAACTATGAAATTTTTCCAGTGACATAGCCTAAGCTAGGAGTCTGTCACTTCAAATAGTGACCAGAGATGAAATTTCAGCTTTTAAGTCTCACCCACCATTATGACCTGCAGCTGCACTGCCAAACTTAACAAGCTGAAGACAACTCTAGAGACACTGATTTGATTGACTGAACAATAGGACAGATGGCAAAACTTCTGTCACAGAGAAGCCACCTTGCGTGGCCTGAAGAAATTTTTTATTTTTCAGAAGTTTCCATTTAAACACTTTTTAAAGGTATGCATACATCATTCCTTCCAGCATAAAAGTCTTTGTATTTGAAGTCACGTAAACACCTGCCTTAAATTTAACATCCACATCCCAGATGCTCCACTTACTTTGACAGCTGGACTGAACAGACATTGCAAATATATTTACCCAGTTGCTTTCTATATTTAAATTCCACTCCTTTTGCAGAGCTTTCAGCCCTTATCTTCTAAAATGGAGACTCTGATTGTTCCCCAAATCCTCCGAATTACCAGAACTGAGACACCAGTGCAAGCTGTGTGCAAAAGTGGGCCTGAATCCTCTATTGCTTGAGAAAACAGGCTCACTATTTTATCTACTTATGTAATTTGGTCGTGTATTCGTCCAAGGAAACGTTGGATTTATTAATAAAGAGGAGGAAGCTTTCGTAACTAGCAGTATCTAAAAATATATATATATATATTCATCTAGGGCTAGGTACTGTTCATACTCAACCTGGGCAAAGAGTAGTGCAAGCTATTTTCTGAACACTCTGCCCCTCGCAGAAGGCACCACCGTTGAGTGGGGCAGGATTGGTGCAGGTCCTCGTGCGCTTCTGAAAGCCTCTCCCACATCTGCTGTTACACACTGACCATTCAGTCCAGGTAGACCATCCTCCATTCACTGGGAAACAAAAGAGAGGAAGAGTATGATTTCATGTCACAAAGGATGGCTGGGAAAAGCAGGAGAAGCAACACTGAACAGACCCAAACCTGTGTCTCCAATGTGGGTGCACGGACAGCACGCCATGAAGCCATGGTACAAAGTCAAAGAACTGCTGACATTGAGTGAAAAAAAACATCTTATGAATTATTAGAGCTGGCAGGTCACATGCCTTAACCTGAAAAAGGACCTAACCCATCACTAAGCACCTGGTGGCATGCATAAGGCCAAAATCCCTGTGGGTTCAGGCAGTACTAGCAGTGCTGCCATGCAGAAACCTGAGCTCTGAAAGCTGCACCATTTCCCAAAGGGAGGTAACCTGCATTCTGGTGTGTTCTCAGATGTACACATCAACTATATATATGCTGACAGACTCCCATGCTTAGCCTAAGAATTGATAATTTTCTTTCCCTTTCTTTTGCAGAAGGTGGTTTCAGCATTTCATGGCAACTTCACTTATCCCTCTGTGGACACAGATGGTGCATATGCATGTCCAAGTGTGTCCACAACAGAAATCTAAGCTGCTCAGAGTGAACCATCACTAAATGCATTTTTATTTCTGGACTTTGGAAATAAATTTATCTTTGGGAAGATATTTATGCTGACTCTCTTTCTCACCCATCTCTGTTTCTGGGGTAGATAAAGGGATGAAGAAGGAGCTGTGCTGCTCTGTATAATAATGTCATTGCCAGGGTATGCACAACCATTAAAAAAAAAAGATTCTCCTACATATATGTATCTTGGCTTCACTGTCGAAAAAAAATTCTGTATATGTATGAGGAAGAGTTGCAGTATGCCTACATCTTTATGTTTCTGCATTCATCACAGTTACAAAACACAGTGCTCTTGCATAGTCCACCCCTCAATATCACAAACACTGCTAATCAACCCAATTCAGTCAGTTTTCTATAAAAACTGAACTAAAAGGCCCTCATTGTAACTTCAGGGAACCAACTGCTTACAATTAAATCTAACAGCTACCCTGAATATGAAATGAATATCAGGGATAATCATAGGGATTTTTTCCCTACTTGTCTATCCTATAATTAAGCTGATTGTAAGGAACACCAGGACAGTCAGCTGGCACATTGTCAGAGCAGGTTTTGTTCTGCTGGGTATCCCTGTCTGGGATGCATTGAGGCAGTAACTTTGCAGGGGCAATGGCTTGCACTGGTGGGACAGAGCTGCAGTGCAACACCACCTGGAAGAGACCTCAGGAGGGCATCTCATCCAGCCTCTCCCCTGCCAAAACACAGTCAGCCTCAACATTAGATCAGAACTGTGGATGCAGATATGGAATAATTTCTGAAAGGCAGCACTAAGAACATGGAAGTGTTGGGAAGTAATGCCTTGGGAGTTCCTGCTTAGGAAGTTCCCTCATGGCTCCTCGCTGCCTCCAGCTGGACTAGGAGCAACCATGTTCTCTTCAAGGAGGCTGTTGGGGTAGATCCCTGTTCCTCCTTTAATACCAGCAAGTCAAACCATCACTCCTGATCAGATTTCTCAGTATTTTTGTTAATGAACCCTGACTGCATACGGCTGCAAGCCAACAGGCAGCACAGGTGGACCAGCCTGGACACTGACCACAGTAAGATTCACACACAGGCATCTTACATCCTCCTCTTGCCCCACTGCTCACCTTGAGTGAGTGCCCATCCATGTGCAGCAAGCTAAGGCATCACTTACCATAGACAATCACTGTTGCTGTGGTGCTTTTCCTCTTGGCCACGATGTTTTTGGCAACACAAGTGTAATTGGCCGTGTCCGAAAGCCGGGCTTGCTTGATGATAAGGTTGTGATCGATGGTGATGTAAAAGTTTCTGTCTTCCACAGGATCAATCACCTCTTCATTCTTCAGCCACTCCACCTTGGGGTTTCAAAGGGAAAGAGTAAGTCAGCATCAGGTCACACCACAATGGGCACAGTATCTGTGATCATATAGGTCACCCCATAGAGTGTTACCAGTCAAAGGCACTTCATGAAGGCCTCCCTTGGTGCATGGTGGCAGCTGAAGTAAAAATACCATGGCAGAAACATGGGAGAAGACTCTTCACACCTACCTTTTCCTTCAGGTCCCTCTCCCTCTGTCCTGGTTTAGGCCAGGATAAAGGTGATTTTCTGGTTTGTACTTTTGCTTTTAGCTAAGTCTCTTGTAAGTAGTTGCACTTGCTGGGGTTAACAGCAAGTTTCTCAGACACTGTCTGCTTCTAGGACTGATAACACTCGATGTTTATAGTTACAGCTAGAAACTGTTATGCAGAGCCAAGGACACTGCTCAGCTCTGAGGAACATTTTGCTTTTCAGAAGGAGCAACAAGGTCCCACCTGAAAACCTCCTCTGGGGAGGACCGGACAAGATAGATGTCAGAATTGACCAAACAGAGTATTCCATCCCATACACGTCATACTCGGTATAAATTTGAGGGATCACAAGGGTCAAACCCCTCTCTACTCCTTCCTGCCCTCCCTGCTTCCTTCAGCATCCTGGGAGGATTCCATCCATTCCTCTGCCTGTGGTCCTGATCCGTGCCAGCCTGAATCTGTGTGTTCCTGCCTCCAGCTCCTGACTGCTGCCGACTCCAGGAGTCCAGCCTGGACTTTCCCAGGGCTGCCCTGCAGCCTCGGTGGTGACGTGAGAGTTATTGGGGAAAGGGGGGAGGATCGTGGGATCAATTTTTCCTGTATATTTGTATATGTGTATATATTTAGTAATTTGTTCCTATTTATCATTATTGTTTCATTAAAGTTCTGTAGTTTAGTTTCCAACCCATAAGTCTCTCTTCCTTATTCTCTCTCTCTTTCCTTTATCAGAGGAGAGAGAGATTAATATATAAATCTGTTTCTCGGTTTAAATCTGTTGTTTTGCCGGGCCAGGGTTGAACCGTGACACCCTCCCACCACTCCACAAAACAGCTGTCTTGCCTTCTCTTGAAAATATCTATACGTTTTGAAAGGCTGCCAGCTACTGTACAGAGGAAAACAGCTGGTGTATGCTTTCAGAGTCTTAGATAAGGGATAAAGAAGGGGTGATCACAAATAGAGAAGTGTCTTACAACATCAGAAACTCTAAAACAGCAGAGATCTCACCCATTCTTTTGTACATCTTCTCTAACTTGGCAGCCAACAACACAGCAACCTTGTATATACCTGCCCTGGGTCTAATACAGTGAGGCTCTCTACCAGAGCAGGTCACACTGATAAATTACAAACATCCCAGTGTTTTTAAGTCTACAAGCACTCACAGGTACATGCATGTTATTCCTTTGCTGAAATCAGTATTAAACAAAATAGAGATAGTTACCAATGAAATAGAGAACCACAAAGACTACATCACTGCTTATTTTTCTCTTGTCTTTATGTAAGCTATATTTTATTTTAATACTGTGTAATTTCCTTGGTTACACAGAAAAATATTTTCATATGCAATTTTTAATCTAGACAATGCTCTCTTTATTGCCTTCCTTAAGAAACACCTTATTATATCCCAACCAACTGCTGTGAGACACCCTAATGTGATTTGGCTGCAAATCTAATAGCTTGTTTCCAAGTGTGCTCTGAAGGACACGAGCAGGGCCCTGGGTGGATCAAAGCTGGGCCTTTATGTCACTGGATCACTTCAGCTTGTGCCCAGAATTTACTTAAAGGAAGAAAAACATAACAACAACCAACCCTCTGGACCTATGAGGTGCTAACTGCCAAAACCTGGTCTCACAAACCCCACTGTTTTAGAGACCTTTGAGGAATTGCAAGACCATCAGTGTACCCCAAAACCAACAGACGACCTTCTCTCCCTCCTGAGACAGATCATCCCAAGCCAAAAAAGGGAAAAAAAAAGCCAAAAAGGGAAAAAACCTGATGACCCATGCTTAACAGTGTTAAACATAGAAGCCTCAATTCATGCCCAAATGCAGCCAGTCCAATGCTGCCAGTCCAGCACTGGCAGATATGGGCTTGGCCTCAAGCTGCCCCCCAAATTTAGCAGCTCCATCTCCCCTTCTCCACTTTGGTTGGATGAACAAAAGGGGTGAGCTTCTCCCAAAGACATAAACCTAGTGAATACAAAGCCACTGCCCCAAGGAAGGCTCAATTTAAACTCTCTTCTCCCACAGCAGATCAGCACAGTATGTTGTAGCCTCACAACTAATGACATTTTCTAGCTTAAAACTGGTGGTTCAAAAAGGGCTGTGGAAATGGGAACATGTGTCTGCAAGGAAGAGGGCAGAAAGAAAAAAAAAACCAAAAACAAACGATAAAACTTTGGAGACTGTGTTTTTGTCACCAAAACATTCATGTTGTACCATGGAAGATATAAGGTTCTATTCAATAACTTGGCTTTCCTTGCCATGATGACTAAAATTGTTCTTCTTCCATTCTTGAATCCTGGATAGGTACCAGGTATAACCAAGACAGACAGATTCTTGTCATCAGTATTCATCAATATTCACTCATCATCAATATTTAGCTCCTTCCTCACCTTCAGATCAAACCTGCATTCAACCTAAATTGTATAACAAGTCAGGACCTTACTTCCACCCCAGTGGCAGGCTTCTACTTAACCCCTGCCTCTCATACAAACAAAATGTCTTTCTTGATGTTTTAATATCATTATTTACTTCTGGGATGGAGTACAGCCTTGAGACAGCACTCCAAGAAGATGCTACATGTGCTGCCACGGCTGTGTACCACCCTCAAATCCACTTGTACTTTTCCTGTGCTCAGGACATCAGTGAGGACAAAGGCTCAGTCCCAAATGTTTCTAGCATGCCCACCCAAGCACATAAACCAGCACCTTTTGACACTATACAAAGCTCCATGCTCAAGCATGAAGTTATATTTTTAAGTACTTTGTAACACACTTTCTCCACAACAAAAAAATGCACATACATATTCAGGGTCTCAGCTGATTAGACGAAATTAAAGCTATGAGTATTAAATTCCCTTTCATCCCTGCAAAAACAATGAAGATGGTATAAAAACATGAGTTGCCAATATCAGGAAAAAAGGATACTATGTATAATTCAGTATACTGCATCTGCTCTTCAACAAATCCCTTAGGGAAAAGATCCTTTTCACCTAATGGTTCACAGAATTTGCTAACACCAAAATGTTAAATTTGCAGAACAACAGGATGTGTTGTTTTCTGAAAAATCTGTTTCGCCTGTACTGTGTGTTCATGTCTGAACCTCATCTCTCTTACAAGATAACTATAACATTTCTAATTAAGCCATCTTCAGGCATCCAGGTTTTTATGATGTCAAGATGTTCATGTAGCAAAATCTGAAATCCCCCGTTCTGAAGGGAAGAACTGATGGATGATTTGGCAAGAGACAGGAGTCTCCTTCCATATATGTTTCATCCATCTGTAGAGCAACACAAAAGATCTGTTGTCTCCCTCTGTCCCTCTAGAATTGATAACTAATTAAACACACTACAACACGTAAGCAAGACTTTTGTTGGTACTTTTTTTCAGTCACAAATGGCCTCACTTTTTCTGGTGCAGGTGACTACAGTGCTCAGCACCCTCAAAACTCAGATTTTTTTGAGGTAACCAGTGCAGCTGGGAGTGGCTTTTTTCTGTCACGTAAGCAGGAGGAGATCAGGTGTCAAATACAGAAGAGAACAGAACAAAGTGGAATGAGAGAGTGACAAGTATGCAAACTGTTATTACAGAAGGTAAAAGCAAAAATCTTTTTTGATGCCATGTCATTCCCCAAGGTGCAGCCCCCTTGCTGAAGCGGGCTGTTAAGCCTGCAGATCCTTATCCTGATTTAATTCTGTTGCCCAAATAATGGTGACTAGTGCCTTAGGGAAACCACCAGCCTCAGAATAAGGCTGGCTGATGAGGCACCAGACATTCATGTGCCAGAGACCTGCACCTCTCTGGGCCAGCAGATAGAAAGGCAGCAGAACACCCACGGGCATTTTAAAGTGCCTGTCCTCAGGGTCACAGCAGATCACACCCTTGTGGATCCATTTTTCAGCTCTCTGGAGAAGACTTTTCTTGAGCAGATGTTTTCTGTTACCTAAATATTGAGGATGTTTATTTACTGGCAATAGTCATGATTCTTGAACAGGTACCTAGCTCTATTTATTCAATTAAATCAGCTTCATCCCTCCAACTGTTATTAATAAATGTATGGATAGTTGTGCATATGTGTAGAAAAAGCATAGGCATCAGTTTTTCATTTTCATCATATAAATAATTTAACTGATAACAACACTGACATGAAGGATGGGGTAAGCGTTTCCTCATGGAGATAAAAGCCATGGAAAATTTTAAAAATGTACAATTGTGTCTTTTTACATACCAGCCCCCTGGAACAAAGCAGGTATGAAATTCCCATTTCATTTTTTGTTTGTTTGTTTTCCACACAAGAAGGTATTTGTTTTTACATGCTTGCAAACTGAGTAGCAAGAGGAGGCCCATCTGTAAAGGTCTGAGTAGAGTGAAGGAAATCCTTACTCACAGTGACTGCAGATGCTGAGAAGATGGAGCACACCTCGAGTCAGATAGTTTTTGGTCAGAGGTCCTTAGCCCTCTGGATGTGATTCTCACAGCTCCATCCAGCTGTGCTGGATCTACACATCCAGTGGTGCTAATATGCTGGCAAGCCATCCAAAAGACAGGAGCCATCCCTGTGACTAGCTGAGGAGGAAAGACACAATCCAAGGTGGCTGGAATTTAGAGCTCCATACCTTGTAGCATCTTTTCTGTCATCCCATTCTCCAGTGAGAGACAGATGTGTTGTTTCTAATTATTTGCTGATTGGTATCGAGAGATACATTAACATAATTGGCACATTTGTTCTAATTAACAGAGGGAACCTGCCACATGCCATCCAATTTGAAAAGCAAGACCAGAAAAGCCACAATTGCTGCCCTGGCTGTACCTTGAAGATGCAGCCATACTGAAGATGCTGCTGCAGGATGTTTCCAGCAGCAGTCTGGGATAAGGCTGATCATGCAGAGACTAAGACTTGCAAATCTGGGCCAGGCTTCTGTGCATAAATTAACACGGGGAACATAAATCACACAGACTATTACGAACATAGGAAAACCTATTAGAGAAGCTAATTGCTGACACAAATTTAGCCATACCAAGTTACTAGCATTACTAGACACTTAAATCTCTTGGCACACTGTATGCCTGACTGTTTTAGAAACTGGCAGAGCAGAAGTACATCTGCTTGAAGAGAAACCCAAGAATGGAAAAAAGATACAAGCTCATCTAGATCCTTGCTTCCTGATTGTATGAGTTGTTCCTTACACCTCTTGCAATCTCAAGAGGAAAGTTAGCAGGGTGTGAGTCCTGGACCCTGGTTTCTCATTGCAGCTTCCACACCCACCTGCCCTAACATTTTCCTCAGCCCAGAGAGCGCCTGTCAAAACCAGCAAGTCTTCCAGGCAAAGCCCTGTGGTACCCATGAGTGCAATTCTCCAGAAGATAAAAGATGGAAATGGATGACAACAGACAGAGATCTGGCTCAGTATATTCTGAGAGGTGAGATCATTGCACCCCTGCCTGGCTAACCTGGCAGGATTGCCTTCCCTCTGGTCCCCCAACAGCACTGGCATTGCAGCTGGTGTTCTCTGTAGCCATCCCCACCAGTTCCAGTGGCACCACTCACCTTGTGACAGTCCCCACTGAGCTCACATTGCCTCAAACAGCCAGAGGGACATCACAGCTCCCCTGCTTCACCTGCATTGTGACAGCAAACACACATCCGACACCACATTTATAGTAAGGGCACACACAGGTGCCAGTAGAAATAAAACATCTGTGAAGCTGACTACTGATTTGGACACAGTACAAGATGTCCAAGCAAGGCTGAGAAAACTTTAGCAGCTTTCATATGGGCTATTGAGGCAGAAGGTATTTCAGGTACCCTGAGACTTGAGTGCCTCTTTCAAGAATGTGACTTGATTTTTGGATTTGGTTTCAAATGTACACTTTCATGCCAGCAGCTGCCAGCTGAAGAAGATGCTGTCCTCCACGCACTACTTGTTGGAAATAGATTTTGTAAGCCTTTAAGGTTAAAAAATAAAAAACACATGGAAAAAAAAAGTTGTCTCCAAAGAGGCTGAAATTACAGCTATGAGAGTCTGCAAAACAGATATTGAGAATGAGACAGCAAATGCAAACCACTGTGACATTTCGTTCAGTTGTTGCTACTGTGCTTTTGCTGCCAATAAGGGGAATTTGTGTTCCTGCTGTGAAAATGCTTCCTTAATTGCACATATATCCAGTTTTCTGCTTGAGCACTAAAATCTACAAAGGGTGTACATACAGCTGCTGGATGTCTCTGGCTCTATTACAGCTTTGCTTTGCACACAATGGGGAAGTGAAACCTCACAGAAGAAACTTCAAAGGCCAAGGTAGACTGCATGGCTTAGGTGATAGCAGCTAGAGAACTTTGTTTCACTGAGCCCCAAATTCAAATACAGATCACAGCATAATTAACTGAAAATTCCAGTGGCTCCCAGCTGGCCATCAGGAGTTGCTGAGCTCAGCTTCCAGCTTGAATGAGGGGTTCAGAATTGAGGTCCCCCATTTCAGTCGATGTTTTTGGCACAACGTGGGCACGTGGACTTTCTGAGCCCCAAAGCAACTGGGAAGGGGCTGTTTGGAAATGGCTTTAAATGTTACCAATGTGACATCTGTGGCTCTTTGGCTGGCTGGCTGGCTCAGCCTTCTCAGCACAGAGCTACATGCATTCCAGGAACATGAAGTTCAGTCAAGGAACAGGATGTTAGGGAGGGGAGGCTGGGTTGCAGTCCTTTAGGTCAATCCCTTTCCTGTTCTCTTTGTAATTGGCATTGTGCCTGCTGTCAAGCAGACAAATTCTCCTACCAGTTTTTAAGTGTGTAGGATTTCATCCAGATTACATTTTGCAGTGAAAGCAAAGCATCGATTCTAGAAGAACATGGAAATTCCATAGTAAAATCCAGCAAAACCTAATCAGATAACTTTTCAGTGACAGCTGACAACATTTTGGAAATACCTCCATTATATAACATGGAAGCACTGTAATTCTTTACATCTAAGGTGAGCACTGAACGAGAAGGAATTGCTGCCAGAGGAAGTGACCAAGGCAAATGCTATAACTGGATGATTGAGGGTGCTGCTACAAACTGGGTGCTCTGCAAACCTCTGCTAGAGGTAACTCTTGCACTCTAGGCACTATGAGGCATGTTGTATACAAAACAAAAATCAATCACTGTCAAAGTAGGACCTCATGGATTCATCTTGTAGTCTTGCAGAATAGCATCTCCTGGAGGAGAAGGTATCTTAGCTAAGGGGAAATCTGGGAGGGATGCTCATCTGCTTCATAAAAAATGCCGCCAAAAGGCTGTCCCCTACATTACATCTCTTCCAAAAATACATGTCAGGTAAAATGCTGCACTTTCTGAGTACAGAATTAAGAAGAGAAGTAGTTTGTGTTAGCTTAACCAGCATCCCAGAGCAATCTTTGCAGCAAAAAGCAGCTACAGAGAAGAAAATCTAATGGGGTTCATGTCACTGCTCTTGTAGAAAACCTTCCACTGTAGTATTTTATGGAAGAATTAGAAATTCTGAGCATTATCCAGTGCCACAGATCACCCCTGCCTGAGGCCAGATCCAATCATATACCAACCTGATTCACTTAGGAGCATGCTCTGCTCTCACATAATCATCAATAGACCTTCTCTGGAAAGGAAAAACATTGGGGTAGAGCCCACACAAAATTCGAGTTCCAAAGATCTCGGTCCTGCAGGAAGAGCTGTGCATCTCACCATGGGCTTCTGCACTGTGGAAATCAACTGGTAGGCAACATTAAAAAAAAATAAATAAAAAAAATAGCCACCTAATAAGCTAATAGTCAGCATATTTCCCAGAGAAGCATGAGATCCAAATACAAGCCTGTCCTCAAGCAGGGGTTTAAAACCTACCTCTATCACTTCTCAAAAGAGTGCCACAAACATCAACCACTAGACTGGGATGTAAAAAGAATGTAAAAAGGAAGAGAAAAATAAGGGATTGGACACTGATAATAAAAGGAAGCTTTATCCTTTTGGAGGACAGACCTGAACTGCCAGATCTTACCTGGTAACTCTTCAGGGCAAAATAAATGAATGGCCCTCATTCATTTTAGGCTGTGTTCCACAGAAGCCCACCCCACCTCCCTGCTCTACCTCCTATTGGTAGCCAAAGGCAGTTCTGCTGCATGTTGTAAGGCACTATAAAGGACACTGCCACTTCCCAGCTAATTAGTATTTGTGGCCACAGACTCTTGTATTCCCTTCTCTTGGATCCCACTTTCCTGCCAGGAATATAAAAGATGGTCTTGGTGACACACACCTGCATGGAAATGCATACACATGAACTCCCAATTAAGGGATAACTGCTGCAAAACATAAGCAGCTCTCAAGAAACAAAGCAAACAGCAGTCATATTAATTAGCAATCAGATGGAGCAGCCACCTGATGCTACCCATCTGAAGAAGTCCCCAGCTTCCACCAGGTTTTGCCCATGCAAGAGCAGCTGGATAAAGTCTGTGTCACAGTCATCTTGACTTGGCTAAACAGGGTTTTCTCCCTCTTGACTCAGGGATGTTTTCCCCCTTGCTCTAGTTCCTAATTAAGGCCACGCATGTGGATAGATCACATCCAGTTTTAAATCCAACTGGGTCACCAAACTGTTTGTTACACGATGGTATGCAATTAAAATACTCTGTGGAACACCTCGATAATAATTAGAGAAGCAATTATCCCCCTGTTAAAGTTGCTGCAAATCATGCATTTCAATGCAAAAGTTCATCTGGCAGCTTATGGCATATTAACCAATCTTGCATCTCATTGATGTTTTGGTTTCTAATCTATCACAGTGAACTAATCTGATTTGACTTGATGTCTCTAACTATATTTTATTATTATGCTACCATGCTTTCATCTTTCAAAGAATAAATTAAATGAGCTAAGGGGTTAATTGCTAATAACTGCCATTACTGCTGCAGCGTCACAGAATGGGATCCCTCCTGCCTTCTCAGTTTAGGTTTGAAAAAATGTCCACAGAAAAGAGAGGGGAATTGAAATGGATGTTTCCATTGACACCGGAGTGTCTGACTGCCACTGAGCACCTGCAGCTCCTGCTGAGGATCAGGCTGCTTATCTCATTGCCTTCTCCTGTTTCTCCCCATTGAGGAAAAGATGGCAGGGAAGCAGGGAGGTAAGGAAGAATGATGTTTGGGTTTATGTCTATTCTTTTTTTTTTTTGGTTTTCCACAGCAGGATCATGGGAGTTTGGCCCTTCACACCCCAGCTATGTGTGGAACCCACAGTGACACAACATTTCCTGGGATGTTTCATAACTGGCTATAAAACTGGGAGGAGGGAACATGCTACTGTGCAGCTGGCACTGACACTGGCTGGGTGTGGGCAGGGGTTTATGGCCACATTGAAGTTGCTCTGGTTGTGCCAGAGACTTAGCAGCCCCTCAGTTCCTTACTTTGTCCTAAGCCAACAAGTAAGACATCCTTTGATTCACCCTCAGGCCATGAAGCTGATATATTTTAACACCCTTTCTTCTATTTGTATCTTTGGATTTTTTTTTTTTTTCAGTGGCTGTGACCTGAGTCTACTCTAATGCTTGTCGTGTCCTACTGGATCTGAGGGACTGGTAAGTGCTGCCCTAAAAGCTTTGCCTGCCCATCTCTTTCTTTGCCCTTCTTGCTCTCTGGAGCAGCTGAATGCTGCTGTGTGTCACATTTTTTCAGTAATAGTAAGACCTGCTCTAGCACTGATCCATAAGAGCCTGACAGTTAATTGCAACTAAATATGCTGGGAATTACAGGACTCAATTCCCCAGATACTGAAAAGAGGACAGAATGTATCCCTAAGTGTGGCTGTTCCTGCCACTTTGAAATACTTGGAAAAAACACAAAATGAATGGGAGGAATAAAATCAAAGAGAAAAAGCAAAGCAAAGATGCTGGGATTATAGACTCCAGCATTACATTACACTGAATGTGTATTTTGTACAGTTTCACAGTAAATTTTTTCTTCTTCTGTTTTGGTGTTAAATCGAACGACTACTTCAGAAGTCAGGAAGTTGGAAAAAAAAAATCAAAACAAAACACAGTGCCCAGAGTGGGAAGAGTGAGGCACATGCTCAGCAAAGCATTTGGAAATGCTGCTCACAGCTGCAGCATGTGCACTACCCTGCTCTACTTGGAATCAAAGCAGTCTTTCACCAAGATGGAAAATAGCCTCAACTTGCTGCCTGCCTTCTCCCAAGTCCTTTCTTACAGAATTACCTGCACTACCATATCAGAAATTTCTCTGAACAAATAAACTAAGTCTTAAACAAAGAATTCAATTCATCTCTAAATTAAAATAATCATGTAATCCTTCAACCCACCAAGTTACCTTTCATCTTTCCATTTTTTAAAAATTTATCTTACCAGCTTCAGCAAGTAGCTGTAATAAAGTGTCATATTAAGGTATTCATATTCATTAGTGTTCAGGTCTTTGTTCTTTTAATAGTGTTGGAAAGAATCTACAAAGAGGCTGTATTAGGCAACTGTCCAATCTGGGTGTTTGATCTCCTCCTGACTTCAGAAGTCAGTAGAGGGAAAAAACCAACATTGAGAATGGTTCTTTTGAATGTCAGATGGGGAGTATATGATTTCTGAGCCTGCCAAGTGTTAATTGGTGTCTGCCCTGACCATGGTACAAGTCAGATTCAGAGCCAGTTAATGTACAGTCATGAATCTCAGCTATTGACAGCATGGACCAGTGTCCTAGAAGGTAGGAAAAAGTGCAGTTATTATTAGAGCAACTCACAGAGGATCTTTTCAGAGATCACTTCCATGCATCATGTTAAATCACTCTGTATAGGTCCCAGCTGCCTGACCAGTCATTATATACCTTCCCAAAGGAATAACTGGACTGGTTGATAAAATTTTACAGGTACTTGTAACACTACATTAAAACAAACTTCTCATCACCATCAACCTCTGTTTCTAGAAAAGGTAATGAAGTCCCCCAGTACCACCCTGCACCCCCAGAACAACATATCCCATTGCCATCACTCTTACAGCACAACAGCAAATTGATTTGGTGCAAAGAAGCATCAGAAAGGGAAACAAAAAATTGATGCTAAGCTCCTGAGGAAAGTCAAATGATTAATATTATAGCTGCTAGCAAGCTGGCTCGGCAGACCTAAATGCTCTTAACAGTTCTGGGGATCTTAACGGGGCCTATGGGAAAAAGAAAATTAGAAAAATCTTCCATGCTAATTATTCCTTCTGCTGTTTGTGGACACATTTCTGCAATTCCGATTAAATGTAAACTTGGGTCAGATGGGGAGGTAACACTTTAAGCTTCATCTCCTGAGAAACCAGTCATTAGCACTGAGTGACAACTACTTTGCTACTTAGCCATGACAGTCTAACTTATGCTAATGCAAGTTGGCAACAGTTTCTTCTGTGTGTGACATAGGAAAACCAAGGAGAATTCAGATAAGGGAATTACTGTCATTAACAATAATTTTTTCCCTTAACAGCTGTGGCGGATTTAGGATTTTAAAGGTCCCCCTGTGACTCAGAGACCCCCTTCCTGTGAGCAGTAAGTGTGAAGCTGGAGCCACCACTGCACTTAGGGAAGCTCCTGATCATAGGGACACCCACGGCTGTCAGTGGTACAGATTTTGCTGAAGGGTAGGCTCACTCCTGCCAGATGGAGGGCAGGCTACTCAGTCCAGGTTTACATAAATGCCAGTAGGAAAACCAGATAAACCCTTGAAGATGGAGTATTAAGCAGACACATCCCCTACTTGCCCCCACCTTATGCTGCTTCACTTGGGAGCTTGTATGGGCCACAGTACATCCTCTGATGCTGAGCTGGCTGGTGAACACATAAACATGTGCACAAACACATACAAGGGACTTACAGTCTGGCCAACTAAAAATTAAAACGCCTCTATACTGTGCTTGAAAGATGCCTCTCAGAATAAGTGAAATGTTTTTTCTTTAAAAGGAAAAGGAAACATAAAAGGCTGCTACTAATGCTCCAGAAGTTTGTCCTTCGGTTGCCAGATGTAACAGTGATTTTTGAAAAGGAAGAAAAAACCTGAAACTGAATGGCCTGCAGCTCTGCCAAGCAGGCACCACAATCCAAAGCCATTAATCAGGTCCTGATCACTCATGTCTAGCAGGAGCAGTCAGTCAGGTCTCCATTACCACCCATTCACCATGCCATGCCCTAACTTATTGCACCATTAGCTACTGATCAGGCCTTGGTTAGGATGTCCAGGTGCCAGGACACTGCTGTTGCTGCTCACCTCAGCTACTGGGATGCCTTCAGGGGGACGGCACTGGAGCAGGACCTCTTGCTCCAGGGACACTTCTTTCCCCAAGGGCTCCTGTTCAAAAGTTTTCCGTAGATCTGAGGAGGAAAACAGAGAAGAAAAAGAATTAGTAGTATTAGCAGCTGGTAATTTAAATTACAATTAATTGCCATACTGCATACAATGTGAGAGATCTTTTCTAATTTCTTTTCTTTCTAGCATTTTTTCTCCCTGGAAAGTGGAAGCTTTTAAAAAAGTCTGGGACATGTTTCCATTTCATTCCAACATTAAATGATCAAAGATTTCATGGTGAATTTATTATTTATATTGTAGCAGAGCATGTGAACCCAACAAGGATTCAAGATGTCAATGTGGAAGGTCACGTCCAGACACAGAACAAAAAGCCAAAGTACTTTCTTCAAATTTTTTACGTTTGTCAACTAAGTACAAAATAAAGTGGAAGAAAATTAAATAAACCTGCAAAACTAAAACACATAAGCTGATTGCCTTAAACTCAAGGATGCATGTGTTCACACTGTGATTTAAAACACTTTAGTTTATAAGCATTAACTTCATTAACTTAGCTTTAGCTAACTTGTCTTCAGTTTAGCATCAACCCTGTGACAATATACAGATAATGATAGTAATAAATGTAAGGTGGAGGTGAACCCTGTACAGGAACACAGAAATGTGTCTGGCAGAGAGGTCACTGAATGCAATTCCAAGCATTGGACCAGCTCATCACACAGGACAGCTGTGCATTTTGTACACTTCTGTATTATCTTTGCATTGGTGGTAAAAGATTTGTCTTAAAAAAAAAAAAAAAAAAAAAAAAAAAAGCTCAGATCTTATTGCATACAAAAGTAAACAGCATTACTTTAGAAATGTGTCCTAACAATAAAAAGACTCCACTTTCACCTCTGTATTCTCAGCCACTGGAATTGTTTGACAGGAACAGCCCCTTTTTCTCTGGGAACCCTTTCAGTGGGGATGCAGCAGGTGAGATGAACCTTGCAGGACCTTGGTCCCCTGGCTGCCACCACCTGCCAAGCCTTGCTGCATGCAGATGCTTGAATGGCCTTGCTGGATTTCAGCAGGTCAATCATCCACACTCTAAAAATATCCTTAATAAAGGCCTTAACATAATAGACAGTAATGTTCTCAAAAGTGTCATTAGGCACTATTGAGTAAATTATACTCTTTTTTTTCTTTTTTTTTTTTTTTTTTGTGAAAAAAGGTACATAATTGTGTATTTACAAGACTAGTAGCTGTTATACACTATTGTCTTGGGCTCCTTCCCCTCTGTGCTCAGCTTTATCTCACTAGAACTACCCACTACCTCCTGCCACAATCATTCCACCTACAAATAGCTACAGGGCAGGTTCTACCTATCTAACCAGGCATAAGGTTCACTGGTTTAAACAGACAAACAAATTACCAAGGTGCTTTTTTAAGTGGTGAAGCAGAGGGCCTGGATAAACAACTTTGTAACCTGCTGTAACTTTCATGAAACAACCTGCTGAGACAGGACTCGGTTTTGAAATTATTTCTTATTTTCTATGGCCTTTGCAATATGATTTCTATAGATACGAAAGATCTCCTTCAAATTCTTTAATCTTCCACTGCTTTTTGCCATTTAACAATAGTCATCCTGGCAACTATACTTGTTCACCAGGTTTGGGTGAGCTTGCAAATGTACTGAAGGACTTTGGATCTTTTCCAATCACAGTATTTTCAATAGCATTTTTCACTTTCTCAAAGTATCATTTAAGTTACAATTGCTTGCAAGCAAGGACAGAAGGGATAAGTTTTTCCCAGAGAATGGTAAAGATGTCAAAAAATACATCCCTGTTAAAAGGGAAAAAAAGCAGTTTTAACAGTCTTCAGAAGATACACCTGAAAAATCAAAACAATAAAACATTTGATCCATTCTGGGTCAGGACCTCTTTGTCTGTGAAGAAGCAGTGTGAATTATGAAAGCTTGGGGTCAGCAGCAGCCCTGCTAATGCAATGGTGAGAGAGAGACTTCACCACTCTCACCTTCAGTCAGGAGAGACACAGGAGGAAGAAAGTTGCACTTTCTTTCCATTATTATTTTGGTCATGTAGAATAATCCCTAATTGTCTGTGCAATACTCTCTTCCCCCTTTTGCAGGTAATATTGCTGCCAAAGCTCATCTCTTTTGGAGTAGAGAAAGAGCTGTGGTGGAAAGCGATGCTGAGGCACCCATCTCGTGTTTCTCACCAGCTCTGTCACAAACTTCACCCAGATGCAGCTGACTATCTCCCCACCAGGCTCAGGGGACATCCTGCACCCCCACCAGGCATTTTCCCTTGCCTCTGACTTCTCTCCAATGGTGTATGAATAAAAAGAAACCACGGAGAATTAAAATTCTGGTCCGACACCTTGAGCCAGATTCTATTTCCTTTGCTAATATATAGTCTTAGTAAATTCAGAGGGGGCTCTTGTGGCAGATATGGCAGCATATTTAAAACATACTTAAGATGAGACTTTCCTCTAAGACTCCTGAAACACTTTTGAACAACCCTCTCTGGTAAGGACAGATGGCTGAGTTCAGAACTGTATTGACATGAGAGAACTTCCACAAGCATAAAACTGAAACAGTATAATGGGGAATCAGAATCTCAGTGTACACAATATTGTTAGCTTTATTCCTGAATCACTATGCTTTCTGGGGAGAAGAGCATTAGATCTTCATTTTTATGCAATGCTAAATGACTTCCTTTTATGTTTAATGCACTTTTAGCTTACAAACCACTCAGCAGTTGCATTATTGTACCTACTAAAAGTAACAGTTTCTGAAGGAACTTACGGCATTTCCCCACTTCCTTTTCTCCCTGTTAACTTCTAAGAACGAGCAAAGAATTTTTTTTTTTTTTTTTTTTTTTTTTAATAACATGTATTTTATCTCTTTGCTGTTCTGGGTTTTACTGTGATGGTGGGTGAGTAAAACTTTTAAGGGTATCTTTTATAATTTCTGAGAAATATGATAAGAGGCAGACCAGATGCCTTCAAGGCAGTGCTAATGCAAGGGTGACTAATGAATGAGCATGAAAAACAGACACTTGTCAGCCAGGAATAAGATGTAAACCAGAAACAAACAGAACAATGCAGCATTACTGTCAGGGGAAGATGGATTTCTGCCCTTGGTAGATCTTAAAGACTCTGTGCTGCTCCTAGTAACTTCAACATCAACTTTTCTTCTGTAACAAACAATTCAAAGAATGAGTAAGCTTTAAGAACACAAGGAAAATCACATTTTTTTCTATCCAACTTTCATATCAACTTTGCTCATTGAGACAAGTATGTTTGGTGTGTGCTTTCTGAGAAATATTGTTTTAAGAATGTGAGAAGACCCTCATAAGACATACATATTTCTGACTAAAGGATAGCTTTTTTTATATAATTAAGTATATATAGCCATCCACACAAAACGAAATGTGCCATTAGCAAAAGTACAATTGGAATCCTAGAAAAAGGAATATGGCTTGGTATTATTTTAAGCATTATTGGAGAATCAATAGGTATCCAAATTCTCCACTTCCAGTCTACCTCCTCCAGTTGGGAGTGTTCTCAAGAGACAAGGTTCAAAACTACTTTAATAATTTTACCTAGCCTAATAAGAAATACCCAAACAGAAAAATAATTGTGGAAACTGAGTGGTGAAATGCCACTCATGTTCTACAAAATGAAAAAGGATCCACATGCTTGTGAAAATACATTTCACTGCATTTACTCCCAAACTTGGATGACTGATGCTGTATAAGAGAAATATGACTAATATTGTAAAACTGGCCTGTTCCTTTTCCACCACTTTCCATGCTGCAAGAAAAAAAAAAAGCATTGCAGACTGAACTGATTCTCTAAATGTAGGAAACCATGTACTATCAGGAATACTTTCAGGAATACCTTGGCCTTTCTTTTCTGTTCACAGCTGAGCTGATGACCTGTGTGTGGGGATCTATCACACTGCTCATAAGTAATGGGAAGGTTAAGGACCAAAAAACTATTTGTTTTTTCATTTTGTTTTTGTGTGGTTCCAGTTCTCTGTTGTTAACAAGATCAAACCAGCTTTCCTCTGAGACAGTCACAGGAGTGTCACCAGTCTGTAACCCAGGGGATTCCTCTGAAATCTCTATCTGTTGCTTTGCTAGGGTGGCCTCTTGCCCTGTGGAGTCCCCAGCTGTATCAGCCTCAGGCTGGGTGTTGATCAAAGTCTCCTGCCCACCCTCTGTCTGCTGCTGCTCATGGGATGCAACTGCAGCTAAACAGGGCTGTGCTTTCAGCCCAAAAAAGCAGCTGGAGCTGAGGATGGGGAAAACACATCAATACTGTGAAACCCTGGCTTTAGCCTCCAGACACAACCGTGTTACTCTTGCCTTTTTGGAGGGGCTATTTCACATTTGGCCAGCCCTAAAGATGAATGCTGCAGCAATCTAAGGCTGCCCCTGGCACCTTCTCAGCCTGGAGAGGAACATCAGGGACACTGGAGCTTCTTCCCCCTTTCCAAAGATGCCTCACAACCTGACAGCTTGGACTCAGCCCTCCAGCAGCCCAGGGAGTGAGACCTGGGACTGCCACCCCATACCACGGAGAAGCAGCATCAGCTTTCAAAGCCAAGCAGCTGATGGGGACTTCTAGGAAGGAGACAACATCTGTGGACCTGAGGTATGGAATGAGGTGAGGAACACCCTTTGCTTGTCAGGCTACAATCTGCAAGATGCTTTGCCTCAGCCAAGGACTTTCTCTCCTTTTTCATTCCCTACATATTTACCGCCTGAGAGAAGGGGAGGTGCACACGTGCCAGCTCCTCATCCAGCTGGGGGTGACACTGCACCCTGACAACTCCTCAGAGATTCACTGCCCACTTGTCTGAAAAAAAAAACCCAAACTATTTTCCCCTCCCTCTTCATCTCTAAACTAGTTTCATCAGATGCTGGTAAAACAAAACACTCTTCTGCAACGCAGTTTCTGTGAGGGCTATGCTTTGATACAACAGCAAAAAATGCAGGAGAGCAAACTGTATGAAGAATTCACTGAGCAGATGGCTTCTCAGGTATACACAGATTGCACCCTTCTCTCATATTTTTACTTGAGAGCTTGATATTTGTTGTTTTTGTTTGTAACTTTATCCTGCATACTAACTTATAATTCTAATTCTATTCACTATTTTATTTGACGATTGAAGATGAAATCCAAAGTTCTCGTTTTCCAAATATATCTTAATGTAAAGTTCAAATAATCAAACCTCAACAGGTACCTTTTTAGATGACAAATATACTAAAAGTGCTAAAGACACATTAGAAACACCAGGTGTATGTACATTCATATATAGAATTGAATGTGCAACACACTAAAAGACTAAACCAGATTTGTATAACTTGGTATTATGTTGTTTCTGCTCTTCTGATACACTAACCAGACACATATAGCTGTCTGGTTTCTACTAAAATATACACAAAATCTTGTTAAATTCATTGGCTACGTCTGTATTTCACCAGCAGGCACTAAGCAGGCTCTACAGAAAGATGATAATTTGTTAGGCGTGACAGTGCAGGCAGGATATTCTTAAGGCTCCTACTGAGGGATTAAATTCATATAAATTCAGAAAGGGGTTTCCTTTTGCTTTTTAAGCAATGCTAACAGAAAAGTCAAGTCCATCTTGATTTATTAAGTCTTAGTTCTTCAGTAGAAAACAATGTTATTTGTATTTACCACTGCTGCAACTGCACCCTTAAGTCTGGGACTCGGTCATGCTTTTTAATATGGGAAGCTGAACAGAAACATGACTGTCAGGAGCAAAAGCAGAGTGGTTGTATCAAACATGTTAAATGCTAAGTTAATTCTCTGCTGTCCTTGCTGTGATCTGCCATTCTCTCTTCAGCAATATCAGTTCAAGCCCACACACCTCAGTTATCCCTTTATTAACTACAAGCAGTAGGTATCGATGAGTACCAACTTAAATGGCACACATATTTGTGTACTATTAAGGAATTAAAGTTCTATATACCTACTAAGCCTCACACCCGTTTACCAAACTGCACAAAACACATTTTTTTAGCTTCTTTTTTTTAATATTGCATAACCTGGACATCCTTTCCTATTAAAATTTTCAAGTTACATCCTTCCCAGTGCTTTCTCCTTATCTTGACACCCACCCAACTTACATATATCTACTGCAATGAACTCTAAAGCTTTGATGGCTACAGGAATGTGTCCTCACACTGTTGCTTGGATTACATGTGTGAAGAGAAGACAGGCACTGCAGCAATGTAACATGGAGCATGGGGCCCCATACTAAAAGGTGAGATAACTGTGTGTCAGTAAAGAACCTGTGATTTGGTTTTTTTCCATATCTGTTTCTTTGTATGACTGCCTATCCCCTGTAAGTGCAGATAAACTATCAGATAAATTAGTCTGATTCTCTGTAATGCATTTATCTTATCACTATACAGTATCTGACATGTATATATTAGCCACATTCCTTTGGATATATCTGGGGGAAACAGTGCTTTTAGATAAGTACACAGGAAGCTAGTATCAAATTATACCAAAAATTAACAAACACAGTTCTTTACCACACCAGGGTGCTTGTATATAGGGTTTTTTTCACACTCTGAATAAAGGAATAAAAGTAACTGTGCACATTCATTGCAGCAAAAAAGATCGGCTAAGAGAAATTCCAGAGAAAGCTGCTATTTTCTTATAGGTTTTCAACAAATTAAAAACCTGGCAGCAGATTTAGGGCTTATATTCTTACTACATTTTCTCAAGGATGGCATGGGTTAAGACCATGAAGTCAGTGAAGCTACAGCAACACCAAACTGGAGCAAATGAAAACTAAAGTTGCTCTATGCACATGGGCTCAAAGCAATTTGTCTTAGCTACCACTTTATTATCTGATCTAAAAATTAGGTCAAATCCTGCAGCTATTGTTTAGGCTTTATCAGATGCATTTTCCAGTGGGTTTAACTTGGTTACAGAGGCTCAGACCTCATTCATCCCTTTAACGGGAGTTTTACCCTGTTAGGTTTTATCTGTTCAGTGACATCAGCCATGTTACATAAAATTCACATTAAAACTTTATATTGGGCTTGGGTTTTTTTCCAGCCAAAGGTAAAGCTCCTTCCTCTCTCCCTCCCTCCACAAAAGTAACATTTCTTTAATTGAGCAGAAAAGCTGTACCAAAATATATTAATGACTCGTAGTGCTCCTGACAGGATGTGCCTGGAGTAAATAAGAAATGTGTGAATAAATAGAAAATGCATTTTAGCACTGTCATAGGCTAATATCTCAGAAGAAAATATTATATCTTTCCAGCTTCACCAAGATATACATTAGGTGTCTCTACTTTTGTTGTTTACTGAGATTCTGAGAATGGAAAAGAGAAAATTAATCCCAACAAATCTTGTTTAGGAGTATGAAATGCTCAGCTCTGTTCTCATGGGGAAGCCTGTGCCTCAGGAAGATAAACTCCACGAAAGAGGAATAAAGCTCCTTTTTGGAAACAAACTGCACAGAAGGGAGTGATTTCCTAACATACTTGTGGTCCAGGAGGGCAATGGCAAGATGCTGTTCAACGCCCCAAACACTTCGACTTTTCCTGTTTATATGGCATGGACACCCTTTGAAAACCAGCAGCATCTTTACTTCATGTTTATAGGTTACTCCTTTCCTGAATAACTGAAGCTTTTGGCCAAAGAGATGTTGCAATTGATTTTCACAGAGAACTTTCATTGACTACGTTGTTATGTACTTTCTGACACATGCCTGACCCTGCATCAAACAAATACAAGCCACTTTTCCAGGATGCACATTTTTCACACTTTCAAATTACTTTTCAGTTAATCCAATTACATGCTCAGTGAACAGAGATGTTGCATGCTTTTTTCTTTTTTGTTCATTTTAATGGAGTGCAGTTCCAGCCCTTGAGAGGACACCATCATTCCAGAATAAGACTTGTGGGCATAAGGGAGAAAAGAGAGAAGGAGGAGAATGAGAAAAGGAAGAGAAGAAGAGAGAAGAGACAAAGAAGATGGAGAAGGAGACAAACTTTTCTTAATGTGATAGGTATGGCTAGATATGCTACAGTTGCACCTATTGAGATGAAATCACCAGGTTCAAGTATTAAAATAAATAATAATATAACTTAAGCAGAGTGCTATACATGCCCTATTTACTCCTAGCCTTTCCCACAGTTGCCAGTGCTCACTTTTTGCACCAACTAAAACTGCAGACTTTCTGGGTGACAAAAATGCAACTATAGATGCAGTTGTAGAGATAGACTCTTCTGTCTCTCTTAAATCTTGCACATCCTTGATTTTCTGAATTAATAAATAATGCATGTACCTTACCTTGCATCCCAGTCTCATGACACATTGTCTAATCAGTAGAAGACTTACCAGCTGTATTTAAATATTATTATGAAACAACTATTATATTGCTAGTAGACTCACTCCTCTGAGGTCAAGGCCATGAATACAGACAAGTATTGTTACATATGAGACAAGAATTGTTACATTATGTAACATGTATTGTTACATTAGAGACAAGAATCTGAACAGCCCCTCTGTAATCCAGATGGAAACAGTCAGTGACCTACTGAGCTGCTTGGATCCCTACAAGTCTATGGGACCAGATGGGATCCACCCCAGGGTGATGAGGGAGCTGGAGAAGAGCTCACCAAGCCTCTCTCTATCATCTACCAACAGTCCTGGCTCACTGGGGACATCCCAGATGACTGGAAGTTGGCGAATGTCACGCCAATCCACAAAAAGGGACGGAAGGAGGACCCGGGAAACTCCAGGCCCGTCAGCCTGACCTCAGTGCCTGGCAGGGTCATGGAGCAGATCATCCCAGGGGCAATCACACAGCACCTACAGGATGGACAAGGGATCAGACCCAGCCAGCACGGGTTCAGGAAGGGCAGGTCCTGTCTGACCAACCTGATCTCCTTTTATGATCGGGTGACCCGCCTGGTGGATGAGGGGAAGGCTGTGGATGTGGTCTGCCTGGACTTCAGCAAAGCCTTTGACACCGTCTCCCCACAGCATTCTCCTGGAAAAGCTGTCAGCCCACAGCTGGGACAGGAGCACTCTGTGCTGGGTTAGGAACTGGCTGGAGGGCCGGGCCCAGAGAGTGGTGCTGAACGGGGCTGCATGCAAATGGCGGCCGTGACTAGTGGTGTCCCTCAGGGACAGCAGTGTGCCCAGGTGGCCAAGAAGGCCAACGGCATCCTGGCCTGGATCAGGAACAGCGTGGCCAGCAGGTCCAGGGAAGGGATTCTGCCCCTGTAATCAGCCCTGGTGAGGCCACAGCTCGAGTCCTGTGTCCAGTTCTGGGCCCCTCAGTTCAGGAAGGAGATTGAGGTCCTGGAGCAGGTCCAAAGGAGGGCAACCAGGCTGGTGAAGGGATCCAGCACAAGTCCTGTGAGGAGAGGCTGAGGGAGCTGGGGGTGTTCAGCCTGGAGAAGAGGAGGCTCAGGGGAGACCTCATCGCTCTCTACAACTCCCTGAAAGGAGGCTGGAGCCGGGGGGGGGTTGGGCTCTTTTCCCAAGCAACTTTCAACAAGACAAAAGGACATGGTTTTAAGTTGTGCCAAGGGAGCTTTAGGTTGGATATTAGAAAGAATTTCTTCACGGAGAGGGTGATCAGACATTGGAATGGGCTGCCCAGGGAAGTAGTCGATTCTCCATCCCTGGAGATATTTAAAAAGAGACTGGATGTGGCACTCAGTGCCATGGGCTGGGAACCACAGCGGTAGTGGATCAAGGGTTGGACTTGATGATCTCTGAGGTCCCTTCCAACCCAGCTGATTCTATGATTCTATGATATGAGTCCACAGTTTTAATAGTGATCTTGTTGATTAAATTATTTCACAAAGTAAGGCATTTACCCCACATCATATACCCAACTTCCTAAAAAAAATTGGTCCTGAGTTACCTGAGAAACTTATAGAAATGTAGGATGTTGGAAATGGACGATTTTACAGAGAACATGCTTTTGCTGCTGTTTGAAAACCTGCAGTTTGAAGGTTTAACACTTCAACCCTTAATCCCCCAGAGTTTAAGTGATTTGCCTGTGTCACAGCTGCACAAGAACTCCAAATACAGGAACAGGGGGTTAAAAAATCTTCAGTAAAGTACAAAGCCCCATTTGAGTTCCAGGCACATAAAACTCACTGGAATTTATTTAATTAGACTTCAAAAAAACCACTCCAGGACTCTAGAAAAATCAATGAACTGATTGTTCCTGTCTCCAAAATATGGTAAAAAAAAGAAGGAAACTCTGTATTATAGATGCCTTCAATAGAAATTTGGACATTTGGGAAGGAATATTATTGATATAAAATAAAACACACATGATTGTATTGAATGCACACACATTCAACAATTATATATTATCCAGGAATTAAGCGTGTAGATATGGCAGTACACAGAAGTTAATTAAATATCAAGTGAAATACACTCAAACTGTGTTAACTTAATGGTCATCTATCAAGGCCTACCTGGCAGAACATGAAAATCTACTTAATGAGTTAACTTAAAGAGTCACAATCTAGAAAACCTGTTCAAACATTGCTAAGTTTCTCTGAAGTGCTGACTGCTTAAAACAGACGAAAATTGAAATAGTTCTCCTTAGTTTCAGTACAAAAGAAGAAAATCCTCAAAGTCTGGAAAAGTTTCCTGCCATGGGAAAATGCTATGCACAAATGTATGTAATGATGTTTCTAGTTTTGCAGGAAGACTGTACAATAATTTTACCTCCCCTTAAGCCTGGGGATATTATTCTCTGAGGTTAGTCCTGGACTCAGAAGTACAGGTTCTTTATTTCCATTCAGTTACTTGGACTAAAAGCATTTAAAAAGGGGCACTTAAATTGACCCTCCAAGATTTGTATATGGATGTTCACAGAGAAAGTAACTCCTGTTCCAGGGATTTAACAACGTAATAATAGCTCAAGAACAAAAGGAGAATCAGTTTTAAATGGAGATTTTTAAGTGCTCTTCCTCTAATGTTCTCTGAGAAGCTTTACTTGGCTGGAAGAGTTCTCTTCTCTCATTATAAACTGTTAAGCACAGTACAGGAAATATAAGTATACTGCAAATCCAGCTTCTAATGACCTTTTCTCACAAAATGTGTGAGGTGAAAACAGTGGCAGAGACACAATTCCGGATGATATATTTTGTTCCCATTAAATAAAGCAGGACTTCATCATGTGAAAGAGAAACGGGAATCCCCAGTGTGATTACTCTATTACAAAGAAAAGCACTTCTTTGAAAATTAATGAACATTAAATATTTGTACAGTCGAATGAGGATCTGTTTTCAGGGAACTGGTTGTCCTGTGTCCTTGCAATCTAAGTTGGAAATGGTTCAAAACAAATACTGAAGGTAGTAGCCATGAATAATGACCAAATGCCTGGGCTGAGATGACCACTGTCAGACTCAAATTACCAATGCAATTACATGATATACTAAACACACACTTTTTTTCTTTGTTAAGGAACAGCTTTATAACATACAGAACTGGTTTCAGCATTGCAGAAAAGCACTTGAGGGTCCTGGTGGACACCACATTGACCATGAGTAAGCAATTTGCCCTTGAGACAAATAAGGGCTACACTAGGGAAAAAAACATTGCCAGCAGGTCAAGAGAGATCATCTTTCTCCTATATTTAGCTCTGGTGAGGCCACACCTGGAGTACTGGGTCCAGTCCTGGACTCTCCAGTTCGACAGATACATGGACATTTTGAAGAGATGTCCAGCAAAGGGCCAGAAAGCTGACTAGAAGAGTAGAGCATCTCTCCTATGAGGAAAGGCTCAAAAGATCTGGGACTGTTCAGTCTGGGGAAGAAAAGGCTGTAAGAGATCCCATCCATGTATACAGACACCTGAAGGGAGAGTGCAATGGGGATGGAGCCCAGCTCTTTTCAGGGGTGTCTGGTATGGGGCCAGAGGCAATGGGCACATACTGAAATACAGAGGTTCCCTCTCAACATCAGGGAACATTTCTTCATTGTGAGAGTGACTGATCACTGGCACAGATTGTCTAGAGAGGTGGTGGGCTCTTCCTCCTTACAGATATTAAAAAGTCACCTGGAACCAGTTCTGGGCAACTGGCTCTAGGTGTACCTGCATGAGCAAGGGGTTGGACCATATGACCTCCAGAGGTCCCTTCCAGCCTCAACCATTCTGTTTTGTGAAAGGAACAGCTGTCACCTCATTTCATAGCTTGCTTTGGTAATATTCCTACTCATTAGCTTCAGACACTTTTCTTGAGATACATAAATGAAAAACTGTTTTTGATGCTTTTCCCCCACACAAAAGAAAAGAATGAGATTTTGGTCCTAAGAGCAGGATAAACTGAAATTCTTACGAATGTTTCTGAAGCTCTCAATTTCATTACGTATCAATGAGAGAAAACACAAAACCTAACTGGTTGGAAACAAAAATCTCTCTCCCAAATGGCAGAGACTCCACTTTTCCTCACCTAAACACCACTGTCAAACACCAAATGCACAAAGCAAAGACACTCACATGCAATGCGGACGTAGGCTTTCCGGCTCTTGGTGGTACCTGCAGAGCTCCAGGCAACGCACTGGCACCAGTAATCTTCAGGCCCAAAGAGTTCCTCAACTTGCTGGCGAGATATCTCAATGCTTACCTCTCGGACAATCAGACCTGTCAGGGTTCAAGGAAAATTGATCACATTAGGCTTACAGAGAGAAAGAAAGAGAGGGAGGTAGAGAAATCTGCTTGCAAGGTTGTCGAGAGGCCTCACCGCTTTCTATCAATAACTGTTTAGGAACACAAACTGTCCTAAAGACGTGAAGGGAAAAAAGCCCAACTGCAAAATAAGAGAAGAGAGGGGATGTAAAATCAGTCATTTGTGATTTTGACCTTTATTGCATACCACATGTATGTTAGACAAATAAGAGAAACAGTACCTCAGCTGATACAAATTGTACCATGTCCCTGTGAGGATTTATATCAAGTGGCAACCTAGTCTAGTTTTATTTTCATAGGAATATAATAAAATCAAAAAGTCATTTAGTTGATAAAACTTCCTTAGATAGAGCACATGAAGAAGTCCTGTTCACTCTGCCACTGAACTGCCCAAGAAGATAGATTTTACCATTGCAGAAAATGCTCTGATATTCTGAAACAACGGTCACACGTGTTGCAGCATGGTTATTCCAAGCCACAGTTTGGGGACTATTACTGTCTGACTGTATTACTGTACACATACTGCAGATAGTGTTATATTTTAAAAGTTATTTTATAATGCAGTGAAATGCTCTTCAGTGCCTAATGGTCTCCCTGGCCCTGCCCTCCAGATCGCATCTCAGCCTACGCACTCCCCAAACCTGCAGTTGCACCACTACCAACAGTGTGACCCGCTGTTCCAAGCAGAACAATATTTGCCCACATTTCCCACACAGTGCTCTCTGTTGGGAAGCTGTTTTGCTGCTTCTAAGTGCAAGAAAATATTGTGGTTCCTCAAGCACCACTGCAAGGACTGTTGGCAAAGTGTTGATCCTCTAATGACAACCACCGTTTCATACTGACACAACCCCTTTCTCTGCCTCAAAATGCACTGCCTGGTCAAAACACTCTTAATTCCAGCCAAGATACCAGGCAGAGGTGGGAGTGTTTATACATCTTGTCAGCTTATTTGGTCCTCACTGCTGTTGCCAAAGTATCAATAAACTTCTAAGATCTGCCTGCCTGTAGGAAACACCATCGCCATTTGAAAAATGCACTGTCCCAAACAGTCTTGAATATATAAATCCACATACAAATATTTTGTGTAGTGGGACTGATTTTCTTTTTCCTTCCAGAATTGCCAGGAAACTCAACTGAAAGGTCCTTGGATCACAGAGTGCAGAGTTTGTCCCCATCACCAGACACCAAAGGGCAGGTCACTCTGCTGAGCACAGACTTTGAGCCCTCTGAAGCCAGCTACTCCCAGCCTCCTGCCACATGGCTTACAAGGTGATATTCATAAAGTGAACATTCCCAGTTGTACAGCACGGCGTGTTCCTTGAGCACTGGAAACCAGACCAGCCCTTTGATTTGCCTCCAGCCTCACAGAGGCTCCATTCAGGGAGCCAATGATTAATTACTGTTTGTACACACTTGTGCACTGTCACTGAGGCTGCATGCTGTTCACATCCAAAACTTGGTTAACAACTTCACAGCAGAAAGGAATTCATGGATGTAATACCATAGGCTTCTCTAGTGGGAATGCCTTCTAATGAGATGCATTTTCCTACTAGAAAAAGAGTCTAGCCCCCTTTTTATTTCATTATCCTTCACATCTTTAGCCATTGAATAATCAGCTACTTTGGGGAAAATGCTTCACAGCTTTTCTCCTCAAAATGAAATACTCAAAATATGGCAACTTCACTCCAAAGAGTGAAAATCAAAGTGGTGCACATACATTTGAAATGCAGCGAACACTGTGTTATGAACTTGTTCTGCTTTGATGAGCTAATTTGGCTCCAAAAGAGGTCTGATGGAGAGCTTTTGTCCTGTTGAGAAGACCACCAAGAGGGTGGGGAGGGAGCATGTACATTACATGCATTACAACCATTGTATTTTCCCAGTGCAACTGCTGCTAGCTTAAAGATTACTTCATTCCTAGTTTTAACAGCACTAACCCAGGGAGCCTTTGAAGGTTACAATATTATGCATTTATAATAAGGCTGATTATGATAGAGTTTGATGGAGCAGTGAACTCCGTTACCCGAGGGCTAAAGCAAGCATGCTCATAATGACAGTACTAGTTAATAATGATTATGAAATAGTCCTAACATTCAGGGCACAAATGCTGTTTTCTGAGAGTCTGTTGATGATACAAAACATACATTAAATACCTCCCACTGAATGCACCAGCAGGACTTTTTATCTTCTGACCTAGAATCATAGAATTGGCTGGGTTGGAAGGGACCTCTGAGATCATCAAGTCCAACCCTTGATCCTGAGATGCTTTCTAATTCATACTAACAAGCTACTCCAGGTAATATCTTTTGGAACACCTGGGAAGTACAGATAGGTTTCAGGTCATTCAAAGTGACATGGCTTTTGTTTTTTTAATAATATCAACAGTTGTGCCCAGAATGAAGGGGTGCACATCTTCTTTACACATCAAATAGATGCCCCCTCTTCCTGCTTATGAGCAAACAATATTATTGTGTCTTTGTCTCTATGGTAAACAATTTTTTCCTAGAGTTCAAAATGTCATCAAACCAGCTGGTGAGGCCATAAAATATGGGATGTAAGGATCTGGGGCTAAAACCTGAAGCTGATTCAATCAGTCCTTCCCAGTATCACCCATTGGCATCTCATTGAGCAAACAGCCACACCAATTTAGGTGGAACATCTTATCAGTCACTGAAATACAATCCTATTCCTTCCGTGAACACTTCAGAACCTAACAGAAACCTCCTTTCTAGGATAGATTACAAAAAAACAGAATTTGCTGAGATACTTGAGATAGCAAGTGCCTTGTTACCACCTGACATTCTGCTGTACATCAGATTGCAGAGCAGAGCTGGTACAGTCTGCCTGTTTTCATTCAGGGCTGTACCTCACGTGGGCATTAAGTGCAGGACAATTCTGGTATTATTCTCAGAGATATTCATCTTATCCCTGTTGAAGCTGCTTCTGCTTGTACATCAAAAACAGTAGCTGGAGTCATAAAAAAATAAAAAAAAAAAAAAAGAAAAAAGAAAAATAAAGAAAAAAATTTTAAAGTCTCAATGTTTCTCAACTTTTCTCATGTCTCAGTATTTCTAGACAATGTGACATGCTATGCCTGTAGTTCCAGCAACTGTTTCTGGAGTTGTTGGATTATGGTTGAGTGCAAAACCTTAAGAGTGCAAAATTAGAAGTCACTTCATAAAATGAGTCCCTCTAGTTTTCCTAAAGATATCTAGAACAAGACAAATCATGAGATTAGCAGAAACTTATGCTGCATGTAGCCTACCTTGTATTGGCCAAGTCTATTTTACCAGAATGCTAAGTAACAGTAAATCACCCTCTCACCCTCCTCTACCTTACCTTTATTAGAAATATATTGCAATTTTCAGTCTAGTTCTTCATATGTCTAAGCTATATAGCTGGTGAAGATATGCAGCACGTTTCATTACATTTAAGTAAACTGCACATTTCCAGAATTAATACAATCACATAGGAGGTGGCAAAATCCACAAGAAATCGGGATCTTCCTATTTTAAAGTGTTGCAATAACAAACACAGCTGAAGGGAGATAAGAGAAATGTGGGCAGCCAGAATGCTTGACAGGCTCCTTCTCATACCTATACATCCATAAAGAGTGTCTATATAGTATTTCTAACTCATACTGTCCCCCTGATGAATAGCTAGAATGTGACATGGAGAAGCATTTGTCTGCTCTGTCCAAACTTGATTTGCATTCAGCAATGTGAGAACTGTTTTTGTAGCCTCTTGCAGCCCATCTGGCTCTTGGGTATGAAGACAGATATGTGAAGATACTGGATCTCATTACCACTGCCCTATTTCTCACAAAAAAAGAAGATTGTGAAGAGAGAAGCTTTAGAATGAAAATGCAAAAAATCAAAGTAATTTAAAGCAATTCTCCAAAATAAATAGTAATTGTATCTTAAAATTTCTCACTGGAAAAAAAAAACAAAACCCCAACAACACAGATCCTTAAAAAATGCAGGTTGCTGGCTCTTCCTGCACAAGCATTTCTCTTCTAATCCCAGTGAGGAACTGCAGCATTCCCTAGAGAGAAGCAATGTAAGAAGTTTTACAACTTGACTACAAGGAAGTAAAAAAATCTTAGGAAAAAACAAATCCCAAAATATTTGCTGTCCTCTCTGGGTCCTGAATATACAGAACTGGATCTGTTGGGTTATAAAAGATGTCACAGAGGTTGCACTAGGCTGGGGCTATTTTTACACAAAGAACAGTCAGATTTAATACACTTACCTACACCTAGCACCAGAAAAAGACCTTTGGTAGAATTTCCCTAAACAGAGGTCTAAAACCGTGTAGCTGAGGGATGCTAAATAAACTGGTCTAAAATACCCTTTTAGCCCTAACAGTTTTCTGTCTAGTTGAGTATGGAGAATGGCTTATAAGAAGGTTCAGGGCATTTGGTATAATCAGTCTGCAATCATGTCCCAGTCCTGTAAATTAAATAGGTTCCTCATGAGTGACAATTTTACATATTTAGTTGCATAGGATCTACAGTTATTCATTTCAGTGAAATAAATGTGTATCTGGGACTAATACAACTTGAGCTCTTAAAAGGAGTAGGAAAGAATCAGAACTTTACTTATTTTTATACTGGCACATTAATGAGGGATTTATTGGTGGAGAGAGGCAGAGGGCAGAAGGAGCCCTGCTCAGTCTGCCTATTGCTAATATGTGCAGACAAATGAGCACAGGGGAGAGGCCCTATGGTATATATCAAAATAACATTACTACCCATCCTGAACCAAAAAGAAGAGGGAAGAGGGAATTGTGCCTAATATATACATAATCTTTTATTATGAACTGTATCCTAGAAACACAATCAAGCAAAGACACACTTCATTTACATGGTCCCCAAGTGCTTAACTTAGCTGGCTATACACACTGTGAGGTAGATTAGCTGGTCTTCAGAGGCAGAAATGTTGTCTTTTTTAATGTATGCAAATGTAATGTAATTGTACAATATTATGGTAGATTATTAGTAAGTGCAATAATAACTCACAGGTTCCATATTGCACCCATCAAAGTAATTAGCAAATTTCCCAATGATTTTAATAGAAGCAGATTTGCCAATCAGACTAATTTCTTCCTAGAGGGAAACAAAAATGTCTTAGAAGGTTCTGCAATGGAAAAAGACAAGAAATGATCATTGGAAATGCCTGAAACAAGAAGATCATTACCAATTATCAAACGTAATTATTCACCTGGGCTTCAGTCCAGGTCACGGAGTTAGTAACCACAACTCACTGAGCATCGTTCTGCCAAGAAATTATTTTGATGTATTTTGCCTGTTATAAATGTTCAGCATTTGACAAAAATATCCCATATGTGGAAAAATAGTCCTTAGGACTTTGACAGAGCAATTTTTGTGGAAGTATTATATTGGCATGTGTTTGACCCTCTGGCACAACACTCAACCAGATCTATTGAGTTGCAAGACTGAGTTGCACTTACAAATTCTAAGAAACTGCACGGATAATTAGTTTATTTTCTCTGTAAGTAGAAGTTCAATTTCTGTGCTTTTTTGCTTTCATTTGCCCAAAAGGTATTTCATTAATTAGTAATCACATATGCCATAGAACACATTTCTCAAGGAGATGGAACTTTATGACCTACTGGTCTGGAAAAAGACATTACTGTAATACATGCATATAGATTGCAGGTGTACTGCAGCCACTGTAAATAAGTATGGAAATACAGCCTATTTTCATGCAGGTAACTTGAAAACCCTTTACAAGTTCGATTTCCTGAAATCAGAGCACCCTCCCAAACCTGATGTTCAGTGTTGTCAGCTCCCTCCCTGTTAGACACAGACTCCCTCCCTTGCCTGCACCCCCAAGTCCCCCTTCAGTGGGGACACAGAGGGCAGGGATGTTTTTTCTTGAGGATGTAAAGGAGGCTTTGGGGAGTCAGAAGCAAAATGGCTCCATGGTGGGGGGGATTCTCTGCACATCCATGCAACATGTGCTGCTACACAATCAAATTATATAGCATATAATTTAGAAAAACCATGGTGTGTCCCCACTCAGACACTCAACCTAGACAGAGAGTACAATGTGGCTTGCTGAGTCTTAATATAAATCAGTTCCAGTCTGAAACAGTCCATGCTTTCTGACTCACACTTTCTTTTTCTGTTAATTAAGAGCAGAAGAGGAGAGTGAAGGCACACTTTGTGAGTGTTGCTCAGTCAGGACACATCTGAATGACATAAGTATACATACTTCATAATGCAAGGTAGTGGTGGAAGGAGATTCCCAACACCAAAAAAGAAAACGAGAGTTTTGCAATAATTTCAGGAGGGGTTGAATTCTCTCCAAAGTATGCAGCAAAAAGGATGAAAGCATTCTGAGTTCTCATAGTTTTCATCTGTCTTACATTTCGTATGAAGCTTCATCTAAAAATCCTTAAAAACAGCATTGTATTTGTTGCTTCATGTAAGTGAAGACTTACAAGACTATACACAAAAGTGGTACCACTGTAAACAGACTCACTGAAAGGTAAACATATTGCTTTCTCATCACTTAGACCTTTGTCAGGGGGTTGCTTTCTGATGGTAAAACTAAAGTGACTATAACGAAGAATGACCACCTTTTAACTTATCATTAGTCCCAAACAACCTGCCTGATTCATTTATTCACTCATCACAGGTGCTATAAAAAAACCTGTCTCTGTAGCAGAAGGCTGATTACCTTACTTGGTTAAATAACCTTTTTAAAAAGGTAAAAAACAGTGCTATGTCAGAATTGAAATTTATTTACCCTCTTGCAGAAATAGACTGATTACAGTAAGAGAGTCATTCCACTCAAATATAGCAGAGTATTTAAGCTACAGAATTTGGTGTTTAAAAAATTAATAAATAGGCCATGCACAAGAAGAATGGCTTTGAATATTAAAATTCTTGATGAGAAAAACATACTCTGTGCATCCTAATGGGAAAGAGATGATTGCATAATACTGCATAAAACTTTGACTATAGTTTATTTTCTGTATGGTCTCACTGTATCCTTCACAAAAGATAGATAGACAGATAGATATCCAGAGATAGTTTAGAAGAGCAACATCTTTATCACCCAATAATCTTTCATGCTGTGATTGCATGTACCTGGTTTTGCCTCAGTACTGCTTTACCATAAATTGTGTCTGGCTGGTGGTACAAAATGCCTGCACAAAAAGAACAAGCAATTTTCCACAAATATTAGTATAAATAGTTAAAGGCTTTCAGCTATTTTTTCTCTCTTCATAACTTTCTCTTTAGGAAAGAGATACATGATTAATTCACATTAATACAGATGAAAGCAATAGCCTAATAAACTCAAGTTTGCATTAAGAGATGTCAAGTTTGTATTAGTTTGCATTAGCTGGCTACAGCTAATTAGCAGGTAATGGTAGTAAGTTAAAATTAAATCCCAGCTCCCCCAACACTCATTTCGTTTAGTGAAATCAAGGCCTTTTTGTTCTTTTCCCATTAGCATCAGAAGTACCAAGTTGTGTAAGACGCATGGAAGATTCAAAACTGAGTTCTGGAATGGTGGTGGAAAACAAATTGCATAGCTCAGCACTGTGGAGGTGGGCAGTCCATCCCTGTGGGCTTGTCCCCATGGGGAAGGTATAATAGTTTCTCTGTTGTCTCCTCCCCCAGACAGCCTTGCAGCTAATTGCTTTTTATAAGCCTCAAACTACTGCTATTTAATACTTTAGCACAGCATTGGACTACTTGTTCTCAGCCTATAAACAGTTCAGAGACAAAGGAAAAACACCCCCACCCTTTTGTTTTTTGGTGGAGGTTATTTTCTAGTTGACAGCAATTTATTTTTTTTTTCCTAATATGCACAAATTGCTCCAAAATGCATTGTTCTCTTCTACATGTAACAACACGTGCCTATTGCTGCTGCTGCTTTCTTGTTCCCTTTTTCCTGGTACAAAAGTAATAATCACACTCTGGTGTAGCAGGACTTTAAAGAACACCTCCCTACAAGCATATATTTATATGTATGTTCAGCTCTGGGCATCAACATTTCTGAACTCACATAGTTCTCACACTAGCAACAAATGTGAGTTGAAGCATCCTGACCCAAGCCAACCTGACACTAAGCAACCCTGAGAGGTGATACCTGACAATTCTCTGCTAGGCTCATGTTACTTACAGGGATCAGGAAGAAAAGAGGCTGTTTCCTATATTTTCCACATAGAAAAGCATGAGTATGAGCTCTTAGCAGCTCCAGCTTTTGGGTCAAAGCCCAATTTTCCCTTCTTTTGGTTGAGGCACACGCAGCTGAGAAAAGATGTTGGGGTTTTTTCTCAAGGGCCAGGAAAAAAACAAGCCAATGGTTGATGTTTTACCTAAAGCTGTGGTCGGTCGAGTCTTCACAAAGAAAATCTGTGCACTTTTTATTTCTGGTTCAGAGGATGTACATGCTCTTTCTAATGATCTGGGCCTTCAGCAGTGGGTAATGTTTCCCAGTCGCCTCAGCTTAGTGCTCATGCAAAATTGAAGCACTTTTGAGGCAATTTAGAGCCTACAGATGAATCTCAATGTGCAGGCAAAAAATGAATAATGGTTGTTTAGCACTTCACTAGAAGAAGCTGAGGAAATTATGAAAAAAAAAAAAAAAAAAAAAAAAAAAAGAAAAAGAAAAAAAGAATCTATTGAACTTCAAACATCTGGGAAGTCAACTGAGAGCATTTGCATTTTAAACAACATGTTTATATTCCCTTTGCATAATGAAGGGAGGGGACAGGGAAATGAACAATAAATCGGTTTCAGTGTAAATTTTTAAAGTAAAAATGTACACCAAGTTGTTTATGGTTTTGATTTACTGTCATGTATAAGTTGTCATGCCTCTGCACATGTACAACATCCATCCTGCCTGGTTCTGAAAAGCAGGGACAACATGAAATTGCCTTATAGGCCTTATTTCTGTGGACTTGATGTGATGACCCAGTTCAGTGGCTGGTGCAGCTATTGTGGGAACAATGACAGTCACAATGTGACACAAGGGGTCACTCGGGAGCCTTCCTCAGCAGTTGCTTTCCTATTTTTCAATCCACCACATGCTGGAAGAGGAGGCTGGGGGAGAAGTGTACAAGTCCCATCGTTTTTGTCTGTTGTTGTTCTGCATGCAAGGGTTGGCGTTTCCCAGTAAACTTAGGTATCTTGGAACAAGAAAATTTAAAGAAAAGAAGAGAAGGCAAGCAGCTGCTTTCAAAGGGGCTTTGTCTAGTGTGCAGTCAAGTGAAGTGACTTTCACCAGACAGAGATGAAGCTCTGGGAATTTGTTGCTTGCTCTCCCATCCAGTGTATTGTCAGGGCTGTGCCAGGGCAACAGTCAAAACACCATCTTCCTGAACACCAGGAGATTTTTCTTAGTTTTAGCATTTAGCAAGAATCAGTGCAGAAAGGCATCTGAAAAGGCAGGCTGGTGGTCAGAGAAGTCATTTGATGTGTACACACTTCTAGATACAGTGCAAGTCATGATCCTCATCAGCTATAGCAAGGCATCAGGGATGTGAGCAAGTTGTTCTGCAGCTCCATGAAACTTTGACTTGAAACTTTTTCATTATGCAAGTAAATGCCATCAATAGTATCCTTGTAATTCTGGCTGCCTTTTTTAAAATTAGATTTTTGGGTTGTTTTTTTTTTTTTTTTCCCCCCCCCCCCCCTTTTTTTTTTTTTTCTCCTGAGTATCCACTCTGACTGAATTTCAAAACTGTTTTCCACCTTGGTTGAAGAACAAAAGGATTAAAACTAAACCCCAAAGCAAGCCTGATCCACTTCTAGGCGTTGTTATTCTTCATGCCTGGCAATCCTTACCCTTGTTCAGCATCAGTACTCATTACAGAAACATCATTTTACAAGCCACTGAGAAGCCAAAAGCACCAACCAACCAGTTGAGATCTCTAAAATCAACACCTGATAGCAAATAATACAGCAGGCTAAGAAGGCCTAAAGATCAGTGTTCTGGGAGAAGACAAGACACAGAAGATGAAAGACACAAGACTCCCTTTCTGCTTTCACAATCAAAATAGGAAGAGGGTTGAGATGTTATGAGGAATTGTGAAAGGCATTCCGTCAACATCTGATGAGAAAGAGCTGTAGCTAACCTTGCCAGGGAATGGCAGTCCTGCAGTACCTACCACATCATGCTGTTCTTTTCTACCATTCAGGGAATGAGAAAATGAATACAAGCAGTGAACCTGCAAAGGCAGCACAAAATTAGATCTCTTATAGGTGAGAGCTGTGTGTGACAGCCACCTCTCTTTGCCTTATGCATTAGTGATTTGGTACCCTACCCACACAATGAAAAAAGCCTCAATTTATCTGATCTATGTGTAATGGTGGTTCCATACAAATGGCTTGATTTTATTTTTTTTTCTTTTTTTCCCACCCAAAAAGAAGGATTTATCCAGTCTAGTTTTAAGCAATGTGAATTTTTCTACCACTCTTCTGAGAATATTTCACTGTCTCATGAGAGAAAAAAGTAGAAGATACTACTCAGATAACTGAAATACAAGCTTATCCAGACTTCAAGGGACTCAGGACACAACACTTAAGTCCCTGGCAGACTCATCAAGACTCTAAACAGGATTTGACTACATTTCCAGTGAGTATATTAGACTATAACTTGTTCTCAACAACAACAAGAAAAAAGTAAAGTATAATTTGGACCTTTCATTTCACTAAATGTTTCCATGGATTTTCACAAAGAAACTAGAGACCTCTTGGTACCAGTCACTATCACATTCAGTTAACTAAAAAGCTACATTTACAGGATGCAAGTGTTCCTGCCCTTGAGCTGAAAGGATGCTAGAGACTACAGCACTTTTGTTTAACAGCACACAAGACCTTGGCTCTGCTCTTCTTTTTTGCCACTCCAAAAAACAGTTGTTTTACATTTAAGCCAGGGGTTGCAGGACAGAGACAAACCTTTGGAACTCCCTTCCAAACCAAATGGACATTTACTGGCCTTTCAGGCTCCAGACCACCCCCACCGTGGGGGCTCCAGATCCCATAGAGAGGATGTTTGGCTCCAAAGGAACCACAGGACTTGGATGGAAAAAGGAAGCTTTGCTGTGCAAAGCCATGGCTAGTCTGAAGCTCTAGTGGGTGGACTGATGTCTGAAGATGTCATTTGGGGAATTAATGGGATTATGAGTGTGTAACAAAGGGTTTAATGAAGGAAAGAGAAAGCGTGTAGGCTGAAAATACGCAGAGGGGTATCCTCAAATGCTTCAGTTGAATGCACTAAATATCTGTATCCCTCTTATTATTATTTTAAATAGCTTTATTTCCTGTCTCAGATTTGTTTTTCTAGAAACCCATAGGAAACCTTCAGGACAATTAGGCAAACAGCTGCAGATAGGAAGTTTATCCTGCAATAAATGAATAAATATCCTAAAGCTTTTATCTTTTGGTCCCAAAGCACTTTGCAGAAGTAAATATCAGAGACGTTGAGTGATTTGAAGATACATAGTGAATCCACAGAAATTTTGGGAGAGGCAATGACCTTTCCCAGGTACCCGTTATTACTCACAGGAAAAGAAGGAGAAGGATTAACTTGCAGGAAGAGCATCTCCCTCTGGGGTCTCTGTTAGCATCCCTGAATACCCTGAAGAAGCTCAAATTGAGGCTAGAAGAGCCCAGCTCAGCTTTCTAGCATGAGGGCTGGGGGTTTGCAAGGCTCACAGCTCCTGCCTGTAAAGGTGGCGGGGCATTCACCTCTGCAGGGCAAAAAGCCCAGCAAAGAAAGGACAAAGAAAGCACAACACTAGCAGAAAAACAGGTAGGTGTCAATTGCTGTGAACATATAAAGAAAGCTTAAAAGCTAAAAGCTTAAAAAAGCTAAAAGCAGCCTTCCACAAAGACTTACAGGGATTAAAATCTCATATGCAACAGTTCAATTTGGTAAGAAATTAATGATATATTACAAATGAATACTATACTCAGCAGAGTCTAAACTCAAAAACCCAACAGCCTTTTTTTCAGACTTCTATATCAAAAGATAATCTTCCTGGGTTTGGGGCATGCTTTTGTATTGCCTATAAGCAGATTTCCCTCTGGAAGTGAGTGTCTGTTCTTATTCTGTACATGAAAAAGATTATTCTCCTTCTTCAGCTCAGGACTGCCTTCAGTGATTTTACCACTCAGTCCAACAAAAGTAACCACCTTTTTGAATTTATATCTTAGAAAATGGTGCTTCTCTGCCCCTGCACATATGTTGCTTCTGAAGCATCCATATTAGCAATTTTTCTATCAAAATAGACTAATTACTCAGGATAAATGTAGAAACTTTCTTTGTCTGCTTGTAAAAAATGCTTTCATCAGTTTTGCTATCAGGTATTCCCTTAATCTGGACATGCTGGAGACCACATTCCCAGCAGCTGATTTTGAAGATACAAACTGCAAGAAAACAGAACTTCTCTTGGCGTGGTGATGGGTACAAGCCTTTCCTTCCCCAGGAGAGCTGCCTGACAGGCCACAGCAGGGAACAGGCAGAGAAAAGATGGTCCAAGTGATGTCTGAACAGCTGCATCCTAAATGTTAAACAGGAAAAAACCTTTCTACACCAGTTGCAGCCTTTTTGAACATGCTTATAAACATGTTTCACTTACAGCATCCTTCCAAACAGGGCACAAGTTTTGGTTACCTGAAGAAAATGGACTGAAGTATCAGTTCTAATCCACAGCTCGAAACCACTAACAGAAGCACTTGGGAAGAGATAGACAAATTTTTAAATTTCCTTGAAATGAGTTGGATTTAAAGAGAGTAGTGAAGGAGCAATGCTAAAAATTTGCTATAAGTTGCTGAGAACTAATTATTTTGAACTGAGGTGCTTGATATTCAGAATAGATTTGATCCAATGATAAACAGAAAATGATTTGTGACAACAATGGAATGAAAACAACCCTTATTTATTATATGTAGCTACCCTTTCTAACAAAACCCCAAGGCATTCTACACCAGAGAGGGAAAATACTGCAGGTTAAGTATAAGTACCACATTTAGCATCACTTGTCATCTCCTTAGTCAAGTTATTAGGGAAACTGTCCCCAGTTTTCCAGAAAAATGGCTTTCCCCCTGTCTTTTGGACTCCTGAAAAATAATATAGAGAATTATGAGGCTATAGCAGGTGAAGAAGCACCAAAAAGAGATTAAGGAAGATGTGCAGAGAGGGAAAAGAGCAGTAATGAAAGGAAGACCTATAGGTCACAGAAAACAAGTAAAATGGTACCCCTCTGAGTTGTGTTCACATAGGGACAGGGGACACTTGAATTTCATATTTGGGTTCCCAAATGAAATTCTTCCACAGTGGAATTGAAAGAAGTGCTGTATTTAAAAAAAAAAAAAGGAATGCAAAAAGTAATGTTTTTCTTACTTATAAAAAACCCTGAGATGAATGAATACAACTGCTCAAAATGAGAGGCTACATACTGATCTTTGCTGTATAGTCCCACCTGAAACAAAGTCCACAACAAATTGATGGGGCTTTTGTCATCAGGGCAATGCAACCTTCCAAAGCACTCTGTCACAAACACCATAAGAAACAACTTCCATAAGATGTACACAGAGAGAGGAAGATAAAGTGATAGAGCATCGTGTGCTGAAGTGATAATTCTGCCTGTATACACAGAGCCAGAAGAGCTGAGACAGCTGCTCTGGAGGTTTGCTTACTGCTGTCTTGGCTGCAGCACCTTGTAAGATCTGTTTTAAAGGCAAAAAGGGCAGATGTCAATCTTTGATCTTTCTGTTGAGAGGGTGATCTATTAAAGACTTAGCTAGCTGGGTACCTACTCCCTGGACAGGCTGCCAAACATGATGCTTAAGGTAACAACCTTCCACTTGCCAGATCGATGCTGACCCCCTGTCAAATGCTGTCTCCTTTCATCAAACCTCCAAGTCAACCAAAAATATGTTAATAATGGGGAAAGCTAATGGTGGGAGATTAAGGGTAGGAATCACAGTAGTGGTGATGTAGAGCAGCTGATACAAAGAAGTCTACGAATTCTGTCTGAACAGGAAAAGCATATTCATCCATTTCAGTGAAGTCTGACAAACCCTCTTAATCTGCTGAAAAATCTTATTCTGAACCAGATTCTAAATGTATTGGTTTTGTTGATTCGTGGTGAGGCAGAGATTTGAGGAGGCAGCTCAGTTAAAAGTTCCTGGAGCCACCTAACCTCCAGGCTGGGTGGCACCAAAGATGCTCCTAGGGGACAGCAGGTTTTCTGAGAGCCTGCTTCTGAAGGAAGGAAATAGGAAAAAGGATTGGTGGCTTCACTTGATCATTAACAGAGTCTCCCTCAGCTTGCCTTTCCTGTGAGATTGTGCAGATAAACTCTCTTCATTTTGCATTATCTAGGGCCTCAGCCCAGGCTCAAAAGTCTTGCTGCTATTTGGGAACACAGAAGAGGTCGTCCTAATTCCTCCTCTCCCTATGAATTCCAGCAAAAGAAGACAGAAAATGTAGGCAAACTATAATGCCAACTGAATAGCCCAATATGTCTATTTAATTAGCACTTAGAAGAGTCTCAAATGTTGTTTTCTCCTTGCTTGAAGGAGAGAAAAGAACATGTCACTGGCACTGCAGAGAGCAAGAGGAGGTTTATAGATCATTTCACCTTAGCTGTCATGGATAAACTATTACAATGCATATCCAAATTGAAAAGACAAAACCAAGGTCTCTATAGTCCTGAGTTTTTCTGCTGGACATCATTGGGATGTGGTGGATGATCAGCAGTATTTAATCCTCCTGGACAAATGAAATGTGTACAGGACACTGATTTTCTATACATCTACAACTGTCCCACCACTGCAGCATTGGTGTGTGTGTCTGAAAATATTTCTTCATAAAAAGCACACACGTAAAATAAAATTTTTTGCTGTACTCACTTTTAGAGGTATGGAGATTTGGAAAATGTGCATGTATTGATCTAAAAATTATTGATGTTATTGAGCTTCCTGCCCTGGGACAATGGAATTTTCTTGCCCTCAAAAGCATCAGTTCTGCAGGGTTACCTGCTGTTACCTTTTATGACAGTCAGTCATAAAATCTAATGTATTCCTTTTCTAAACAACCTTAAACTTTGTTATTTTTTAAAACCAGTGTTCCTTTACATATATTTTTCCACATTAATGGAAAAATATCTAGTAAAAACATAAAAGAAGACCATGCCCTGCCTTGTATTTCATGTACGTAGGAAATGAAAGAGCCAAATGTGTTTATTAAAGATTTCCAAAGCACCCATTTGACTTCTTTATGAAAATGCTTAGCTTTTTAGGTAATGAAGAAAAATCCCAGAAAGTCTGAGGATTTAAAGCCAGAATGTAATGATCTTCTGTGTAAAGCTTCTGGCTCCTCAGATGACATCACTGGAATTTTTTTTGCAAGGCTCTCTCTTCAGGCTACTTTAATTAAAGTGGTACTAGAACACTCTGTCACTGCTACTGTTCTCATTCTCTCCAACCAGAAAGCAACAACTCCCACAGAGTCCTGGTGCATGTTCTTCACATAAATGTTTTACCTACTCTTTAAAAATATCACAACAGTGCAAAGTCTATGTAACTATAACTCTTATTTGGTACCTTCTCTCTGTTACAAAGAAAAAAAAATATATACATAGCAAAAAGATACAAATATTTATTTTTCTCTCCTAAAAATTAATTTATTCAAAGTTCCTATCTAGCTGCCCTCTTCAATGAGAGCTCAGCTGCACTCTCATTCCATCTCCTGTGTCAGTGCTATTTCTGTGCTGTTGTCTCTAGTTTTATCAATGACAGAAACAAATTTGCCTTATAAGAAGAGTTAATCATGTCTACAAAGATTTCATTCCTGGGCACAGGCTCAAAGTCCATGAACACATAATCTCTGGCAAATCAAAACCTATTTCTCTCTTTCATGCACCATTTACAATCCCAAGATGATGTACTGCTAGCATCACACCTGTGTTTTAGTACTCTTTCTTCTCAATTACCCACCTTTAGAAAAGAAAGCATAGTTGACCTTTACATTTTTTCTCTCTCTGTTTTTCTACATGAAGAACTGAAAGAGAAAGCCTGGTTCAAAAATGGCAGCAGAAGACCTCATCAGCATGGTGCTCTTCATATTTAGGCAGAAAAGACCTTAAGAAATAGTTATCAGGAAAGAAGAATGAGTGTAGTTTTTAGTTGTTTGGATTACATGACTCCATGCAGAACCACTGTGTGACTGAGATGCCTTTGAGCCCCAGGCTAGACCTAACCTGGTTTGTGGACAATTTCTCCACCTCTTGAAATGCAACGTGAAGCCCGCAGCAGTGTAGCCTTGGGCTCCCACCCTCATGCTCTGCCCTACAACAACTGCTCTAGCTTGCCAGAAATAGCAAAAGAAACCAGAATAGCTGATGAAGTGGTAGGATTAAAGGGCTTTGCCAGCCTGACAGGTGCAAGCTGCCAAACCTTCTTCTCTGGGCATCAGAATAAATCCTCGCAGTCACTGTCTCCTGCAACTTTTTCTCCAGCTCCATCTGCAGTGGATATATTTTCCCTATCTTCCATAGATTTGAAGAAGATATTATTTTACCACTATGTTAAATACATTCTTTATAATCTTCTATACTAAGTAACTGCTGAGAACCCTAGATTCTCAGTCAGTTTACAGGTGCAAACACACCAGCAACCACCACACACATTAACCAGTCTTTTGGCAACAGCCAGGTTGACTGACAAATTTAGGTTCTGATGAGAGTTTCATTTTAACAAGCTATTAGTGTGGCTCTTGTGCTAATAATCTGTCGATACCCTCATTCCCCCCAAACTTCAGTAGGCTATGGTAATCTCTAATTGGATATGGGGTTTGTTTGCATATAATTGCATGGAATTAGGCAAAACATTTGTCCTCTAATATATTCAGATGCATATCTACCTTTGTTGAATAAAGAATTTTGTTTTATGCTATGATGAAGTTTTGACCAAAGTTGAATGATGAAGTTGCTATAATGAAGTGTTCAAAGATGAGATTTTGGGGAAAAAAGAATGAGTTTTTCACTACAGGTGAACCTGTAGGGAAATATTTTCATGTTTCTGAGCGCTGATGTTAATAAAAGCTTAAACAACTAACACAGTGATAGCTGCTCTCCTGCTTGTCCTCCTTCATTTCAGTGGACTCCCACGGATAAAAAATGAAGATATATTAAGTCACCTAAATTTTTTGTTTGTTTTTCTGCTCCAGTGCAGTTGTTGGAAAAGCCAATTCTTAAAAACAAACAGGCCCAGAGTTTAATAAAGATTTTTTCTACAGCCTTTCTTCCTACACCCACCTTCTCTTTTTCAAGCTGAGAGCATGACAGTACCATTGAAAGCTTATGCTTTTGATCTCTCTGCAAATAAATGAGCTGAAACAAATAAAACCTGGTTCACAAGAGACTTCCAAGACATCTGGTAGAGTTATTTTTCTAAGTAATTAGAGCAAGTGGTGGTGTAATTCCCAAATGAAAGGTACCTTCTTCCTTGGTATCCAGTTATTTTTCAGAGCCATCAAAATAGCAAGTCTCACTTCTCTCTTTGCATGTGACTCAAACTATTGATTATCAGTCTCCCCAAACAGAAACAATCATTCCTTTTCTTTACGCTGGTTTATCAACTTTTTAAACCTTTTTTTTTTTTTTCTTTAGTATTATCAGGATCCTATTTTTCCTCCATGAATGTCAGTGGGATTGCTGTTATTGACTGAGGAAGAATGAGACTCTACTTCATAAGGTTCTATGGAGCAGACAGAAAAGTGTAATGAAATAACAGCCAGGTGCTTGCTCTGCATCAATACACTGCTCTAAACTGTGCCCAGGTATGCTTCCTCCTCTTTTCTTGTCAGAAGCTGAGTAAATTTCTCCTTTTTCCTGAATCTCCTGAGGAAAGCATCATTCTAGGAGCAATCCCATTGCTCTCTGGCACTTGGGAGATATTGTGACACTGGGAACTTGTGACACTGAGGAAGTGGACAGGGAGTAGACCTAGTTGTGAAATCAATTCCATTTTGTTTGTTCACAGTTCTCCTGGCTTTTTGTTTGTTTGTTTGTTTCAAACTTGGACAAGCTTCTACAATTGTGTTTTACTAACTGTCCTGGTTACAGACATCACCTCTGTGCTATGACATGTGCTATGTGCTACGACAGTAATGCCAGGTACAGAATTGACAGCTGAATCAATGGTAAAGTAACTGCCTCATGAAATAGCTGCTAGATTACAACAGTGGGCTTTTTATTAATGTTTTTTTTTTTAATTCCCACCCCTCCGTGACATAACACAAACTCACCAGAGGTTTCATCTACTCTCTCGTCCACCACATGGTCTTTCTGATGAACCCATTCACTGTTGCACTTAAAATAGATCTGTGTGGCTGGGCTTGCTTTGCAGTACAGATTCACAGGCTTGTTCTTCACAATGTAAGCCTCTTCAGGTTCAATAAGGAAATGGGGCAATGGCTCTGGAGGATCAGATGGAAAAGTTTCTGGAAGTTCATGAAAAAAGTCATCATCTGTAGAAAAGAGACAAAAAAAAAAAAAGGATAAATGAAACAACCAAAATTCAGCTGACAAAGACTTACAAGTACTTTCTGAAAGCTTCAGAAGGAGCATACTTTACTTTTCTAATCAAATGTTATCTTAGGAGCATTCCCAGACCAAGGTTTAAATGCATTGCTTCTTTCAGAATAGAAGAAATTGTCCTTTATGTTCTGAGCTCTCTCCTTCCCCTATGTGATGTGACAGGAATGTGCACATTGGCACAGCTGGAAATGGTCTTTTGTTATCATCACCAGCAACAGGAGCAATAAAGCATTATGTTAGCGCTTGGGAGAGTTGCCTGCAAAACCATAAAAAGAAATAATAGACACTTTTGGAGCCTTCAAGGTCATGCTTTTCAGTAGAGACTTATGGCACTGTTTAATCAAGTGCATACACATAGTACTGGCTGAGGCTGGTACAAATAGGAAACAGCATCTTCTGTTTCAGATGAGCAATCTGAAATCTGCTCTAAGGGCAAAAGACTAAATTGAAAGCCCAGTCTATATTGCTTTGTTCATACTCTGACACTCTTGCTAAGACTGCTAATGGAGGTGCCAAGGTATGCTTTATTTAGTTTGTAGTACACTAACTGGTCTGTGTACTTCTCACAATGGAGAGGAACTGGGAGCTGGGACATGGAGCTGAGTGGCAGGGAGATGGTGACATTCTGGAACAACACAGATGCATGTTATTGATATTAGGAACCTTTGCATCTCTCTGCTCCTAATGAATAAAGTTGAAGTCAGAAAGCTGGAGAAGGAGGAAAAGAATCCAGCGCACAGAAGACAACACTAAAATCATCTAACACACTTTCTTTCTCTCTACCTCCCTCTTCATAAACCCCCTTTAAAGCCCCTCTGTTCCTTTCTGCAGAGGAATTCTCCCACACCGGAAAGCACCAATTCAGAGGAGAATAACCCTCTTTGCCACAGAACATTAAACTAAAAATATGGAAGGCTATCTCTTCCCTGATAGTCTTCATGAAGATGAAATATCAGATTACAACCCTTCCCTACCTGAGACATGCCTATGAAGGCTGTGTCCAGAATTACAAGGGACATGAAAGGCTCTCCTTCCAGCTAGTGCTTTTGCAGAATCATAGAATCATGATCAAATCATAGAATGATTTGGGTTAGAAGGGACCTTAAAGATCATCCAGTTCCAACCTCCCTGCCATGAGCAAGGACACCTCCCACTAGATCAGGTTATGCAAGGCCCCATCCAACCTGGCCTTGGACAATTCCAGGGAGGGGACAGCCACAACTTCCTTGGGCAACCTGTGACAGCGTCTCACCACCCTCCCAGGAAAGAACTTTTTCCAAATGTCTAACGTAGATCTCCTCTCTTCAAGTTTTCAACCATTGCCCCTTGTCATTTCACTACACATCCATGCAAAAAGTCCTACACCAGCTTTCTTGTAGGCTCCCTTCAGTTATTGAAAGACAAGAAAGAACAGGACCAGATGAAGGAGACAGGGGTAGAAAGTAATATGGTACCCATCCATACAGCTTTATGGAGGTAGGCTGTATGCCTTTATCAGTGATGGGAATACTTTTCACAGAAAAGACTTTGTAAACCTCTTAAATCATTTATGAAGAGAACATTTGTACAACTTTAGTTTGTTTGTTTTCTTTTCCTTTGATTTTAATTTAAAAATACTCCTGCCCTTTTGGGTGTCTCATTTTACAAGGGGTAGCAGGCCTGACTCACTACTGCATCATCCCTGAGAGTTAATAGAAGCAAGCTGGTTAAATGATAGAAGAAAGCACCACTAAATAAGGACTGACATTTTTCCAGCAAAAGGAAAATCTGTGACATACTGTAAGAATTCCATTTCCATCTCAAAATCATCAAATTAAATGAAATTTTCAACACTTTATCACTCTTCCTTTTTTTTCCTGTTTTCTTTTTCACTCTGACCACATCAGCCTCCTCTTTATGCAATCCCATTTCCTCTCCCCATTAGGTATTTCTTCTTTGCTCCATTTCACTCCCTATTTTTTTTCCAAACAGAAAAGATGAGTTACAATAACTTAATGGGAGTCCACATTTGGTTTCATGACAACAAAACATGTTTGAATGGAAGCAAGAGCCTTTTCAGTATTTCTCATCCCCTTCTCTCCATACCTCCCCCTTTTCCCCACCTTTTCCCTCTCCCACATGCTGCTCCACAGATATCTACAACACTGAAACATTAGAGATGAATCATTTCCCCTGAAGTGCCACAGGATGTATCTTTTTCTTCTGGTCATTTAATTGCAAATCAGCAAGCAGACAGATGGAAACTAAAAAAAGCAGACATATGCTTTATAATTAAACATGTATTGCTTCACTAATTTCTGGTGACTGGAAGAACAAATGTATTTATTTTCATCACTAGATTTCTGCACATTATCAAAGACAGTACTTACACTGCCTGACTGCATCTTAGCAAAGTTGTAACTAGAAAGTCTAAAAGGAACAATGAGCAAGATACAGAAAATAATAAAACTGCATTTTAAAATTTATTTCTTTAATCAGCCTGGAGAATGTGTGTGGGCTTTGATTTTCACAGAATCATACAGAATCATCTTAACTAGAAAAGTCCATCAAGATCACTAATTCCAGCCATCAACCCATCCTAACTCTACCAAGTCCAGTGCTAAACCACATCTCCAAGCACCACATCTATGTGTCTTTTAAACAGCGACAGGGATGGTGATTCAACCACCTCCCCAGGCAGCCTGTTCCAGTGTTTGATAATTCAGTGAAGAACTTTCTTCTAATATCCAACCTAAACCACCTCTGGTACAACTTGAGGCCATTTCCTCTTGTTCTATGGCTTGTTACATGTGAGAAGAGATTGACACCCACCTTGCTACAATCTCCTTTCACACAGTTGTAAGAGAAATAAGAGAGTTGTAAGAGAGATAAGAGAGTTGTAAGAGATAAGGTCTTCCCTCAGCCTCCTTTACTCCAGACTAAACAACCCCTCAGGTGTCCCTCATAAGACTTCTTGTTCTCCAGACACTTCCCCAGCTTTGCTGCCTTTCTTGGCACTCACTCCAGCACCTCGATGCCCTTCTTGGGGTGAGGGGCCCAGAACTGGACACAGTCCTAGAGGTGCAAAGAGTCACTGCCTTTCTGCTGGCCACACTGTTCCTGATACAAGCCAGGATGCTGTTGGCCACACGGGCCACCTGGGCACACTGCTGGCTCACGTTCAGCCAGCTGTTGATCAAGAACCCCAAGTCCCTCTTCCTCTCTGCAGCTTTCCAGCCACTCTTCCCTAAGCCTCTACTGTCACATGGGGTTGTTGCTGACCCAGTTCAGAACCTGATACTTGGGCTTTGTTGAACCTCATACAAGTGACCTGTGCCCATCATTTCAGCCAGCCCACAACCCTCTCTAGAGCCTTCCTCCCTTCAAGCAGACCAACCCGTGTCATCTGCAGACCTGCTGAAGGTGCATTCAATCCTCTCATCCAGAAAACTGATAAAGACATTAAAGAGAATTGGCCCCAGTACTGAGCCTTGGGGGGAATACCACTTGTGAAGTTTAAATCTCCTGGCTGGATTTAACCCTGTCCATCACAAATGGGCCCAGCCATTCAGCCAGTTTTTTGCTCTTCAAAGAGTACACAGCTCTCTAAGCCATACATAGCCAGTTTCTCTGAGAGAATGCTGTGGGAAACAGTGGAGAAGGCTTTACTAAAGTTTAGGTAAACAGCACCCACAGCCTTTCCCTCACCTATGAAAGGGGTCACCATGTCATAGAAGGAGATTTTCAAGCAGGACCTGCATTTCATGAACCCATGCTGACTCGGTTATACCTCAGTACCCTTGGGTTTATCCCATCAGCTCACAGGCACAAAGGATTCCAGCTCCTCTTGCTTGTTTCAGTTGTTGGATGCACTAGTGAATGCACTTCAGCTGGGCTATTGGTCTTGCCATTGTACACTTCAGGTGGTTGGTCTGCTGAGTTTTTACCTCCTGAATGAAACTGCTTCTAATGTTTAAATACTATTTTATTTCCATGTGAAAGTGGATTCACAGTATTGGCCAGTACATGACAAGCCAGTCTCATGTTTCAATTGTTAAAATAGCTGTTTCTACACTCCAGCCTGGGCACCCCGCAGTCAGGTAGATGCCAGTTTTCTTACTGGCTTCTTCCTTTAATTCTGCCTGACCCTTCTTAGGAAATAATAAAGCCCAGCTTTTTAAATTGCTATTGATATGCAACTGAATCATTCTTCAAAGTTAGGAATGTAGATGGAAACCATTCATGAACTGTCACACAAACAGAGTGGGCAGAGGCTGACTTATCCCTGGGAACTGGCATTTAAAATCTGGAAATTTAGAATAAATTTCACATAGCAGCTAAGACAGGTTTGCTGGGCTTTTTAAACTAGAGAATGTTCATTCAATCCCTGCCATTATAGTGTTGCTATTCGTAGCAACATTGCAGTTATTTTTTGTTTTTTATGGAGCACATTCTGAAGAGGAGCATCCAGAATATGACCACAACTGGCTTTTCCAGTGTTTCACAGAAAAAAACCTCTCAGTTATGCTATAAAACTAGTCCTACTTCCATTATCATTCATGTCTCCTTGCTATTCACTGCTGAAGGGTAACAACCAGTCTGTATGAAGGGCAGCAGGTTGGTGTCCCCTATATTCCCCAAAGAGATGGGATCAGCTGCTGGGGGGAGGCAAATCTCTGTTCCACAGTCACACCAGCCACCACTGGCTGGAGTTGCAGGATGGTGGTTTACAGGTAGATAAGGTGTGCAGCTGTGGTTGTCCTGCAGTAGTCACCTCTTGGGATGAAGACACTTCAAAGAGGAAGAGCCTTAAATCCCCTCACAATGGTTTTCCCATCACAACAAACAGAGCTGTGGCGCAGCTTAGAGTTGGCGAGTTTGGCTGCTGATTTGGGACAGGGTTTTGAACCACCAACCTTAACCACACATTTTGCATCCAAGCCTCACACTTCATTTTTTTCAAATTGGACTGATATGCTGCTATGATTTCTTTGCAATTCTTGCAGCAACATGCAAGCATAATTAATTATAACAGCTTCATAATTACATAACAAAGTATTCTTAAAAATCCAACACAGATATTTGCCTCTGAAAATGTCAGTACAGGACATTTGACTGTGCTGAGATTTTTTGCAACTCTCTACAAAAAATACTGTTGGTAACACCAAGGCAACCTCATTAATTTGTGTTTTCACAAGGCCATGGTTTCTAACAACCTAATAAACATTGCCATCAAAGTTTCCCTTGACCAGTTCTAGTTTAACACAGGTCATTCCTCTACCCATGCAAAGACTAAACCTGGCTTAGGCTTCTCATTCATGACTTTGTTATAGATGTGTGGTGGCTTGCTGGGCTCGTTGCTATAATTTGGATGGGGGCTGGCTCTTGTTGTGTGCTCCATCACTATACAAGGGGATAAATCTCACCTGAAACTTTCCTCTGAATCTTCCTGATGGTTATCACCAGTTATTTAAAGTGTTCATCTTCCAAAGGTTCAACAAAGCAGCAAACTTTATAACTCTATTAACTCTCCTAAGTATTCTTTCCTTCGTCTGGAGGAAAAAAGCTAATGAAACCATTTGGCAGTGATCTGGGAGTGTAGATACAAACAAACACTAAAAATTCACATCCTTGATTCCCAATCATTATGTCAATATCGTGTGCAGCAAGGTCCTCTTACAACCTTGATCAAATGCAAATACAAGGCACTCATCATTCTCCCCTGTTGTAACAAATCTCCTTCTGTGCTCAGTAACTTTGAGCTGCAAGTTTACTTCTGCAGTATGTCACATTTATCTTTATTTTCACATAATGAAGTGCATAGCCCATCTGTTGTTATTGACTGATTTATATTAGCAAGACAAAAGACCTGATTAATGATACCACTAAATGGGTTTCACTCATGCAATTCATTCATATTAAGAAAGTAAATTTTTAAAAGCCATTTTCACCTACAAACTCAATTTGGAATTTTTCTTTAGTTACTGTCCCAATTACAGACACTTTCTTTTATCTGCTGACTATAGTATCTGATGGATACTCGTATCACATGTTATCAATAGTATCACATGGATTGTCACACCTCTGAATTTTAGTTTCATTTTAGTTCAATTTTCTCTACATGTAAACCAAATCTTTGCATAAGTCAGGTACCTTTCAATGTCAGGGAAGGTCTTTACTCTCTTCATGTATTTGTTTGTAAAACTGTATATATTATAGCTCTTCATGCATAACAAGAGAAAAAGATATTTTATGGTATACTTCTCTTTTTATGGACTAGTATCCCTGCTCTAATCTGTGGCAGAAAAATATTGTGCTCCATACACCAATCTATTCATCTCTAGATCACTAGTTTTATTACTGTATATCAAGCTTTAATTCTCATCAACCCAGCATATAACTCACTATGTTTCTGAAATGTGCAACTTAAACTATTATTGCTTAGATCATAATATATTGGACCATTATCTCTTTGTGCAAGACCTGGAGCAAATTCTTCTCAGATGGAATTTACTTCAGAATGACTCAAGAGCAATTTAAAATGAATGGCTGCAAAACCAATTCCATTTGAATTTGGATGCCCATCACTCAGCAAGATCATTCCCCATCCATTGCAAGAAAGGCAGCTGGAGTTAACTGTATGGATGGGATTTCTGTTCAGTTTTTTTTAATGTTATGTTTAACGGATTTCTAGAGCAACAAGTACTGTCTACTGTGAAAGTAACAGCAGGTGCTACCCTGGTAAGGCAGCCTATCATGGAGCCAAGAGTGGGAATTATAGTCTGTACATTTTCAGGAAAGGAAAATTACTCAGCCAGAAGTCCTTTGGTTGCAGGAAAGTAAAGCAGCAAAAAATCTTGTATGTCATAGAGTCTACATCCACCTTAGAGCCCCATAACTCTGATGGAGCTACCAATCCATAATTAGGCCATGCTGAATGAGAACTGGGACAAAACAGGACTTTTCCTAATTACTAATGAGTAGTTTTCCTTTCGGAGGGCCCTCTAGACCCTGCCTCAGCCCTGGATATCACAAAGGGACAGAGTATGGGCACAACAAAGCACAGTCCATGCCCTGAAAGAAAAAGCATGTATTCCTGCCCTGGGGAAGAGGAGGAGGAGGAGGGTGTTTTTTTCAGCACTTACTCTCTGTCAGCCCTACCTCCAGCTGACTGCAACAGGGCAATCCCATGTCACACTCCAGCATCTTGGAAGTGGAAGATTTCACCAAAATGCCCAGGAGGATTGCAGTGTTATAAAAGCATACTATTTGGCTGGCTTGGCAGGCTGGCACCCACTTGCTTGAAGCTGAATTCACTGCAGCCTTTACATGCCTAAAGATGAGGCTCAGTTTTGGGGCAGCCCACAAACCAGACACTTGCTGAACCTTGATGAACTTTCGTAAGAGCAAAGTCAAAGGAATTTCATACTCAAATTTGCAGAGCACCTACAAAATTAAATGCTCGTTTCAGCAGAAAAGACAGAGTGCAGGCGTGGTCTGGGAAAAGAGACAGAGAAATCAATAGGGCATGCCAGGTTCATCTTTTTTGGGTGACTTCAGTTCAGAAATCGAATAAAAACCACAAAGAGAAATAAACTTCCCCTGCACCTGTAATAGCTCAGTGAAAACTCTCTTAACACATCTTGGCTTGACAACACATCTTCAAGAGGTTAAACCCAAGCTTTGCAAGCACTTGGAGAACAAGGAACATATCCACTGATGGTTAAGTAGAGATCAGAAGGCAGCTCAGCAGAAGTCTTCCCCCAAAACACACACACCAAACAAAACCCAAAGACTTCCTTTCCCATTCTCCTGTACTCCTGCAAAAAAACCCCAACTTCCAGAGAAATAAGATTCAGTATGTGATCCATTGTAAACCACGGGCACCAACTGGTAGCCCTTTTGAAATCCCAAACAATGGGCATCTAAGATGTATGGAAGTGTTTAAGGCCAGGTTGGTTTGAGCAACCTGGTGTAGTGGCAAGTTTCCTTGCCCATATAGAGGGGTTGAAACTAGGTGATTTTTAGGGTCCTTTCCAATGCAAGCCATTCTGTGACTCTGTGATTCAAAATACTGGATTTTTGGCTCAACTAGAGAGTCCAGGAAGGAGGTTGACTCAATGACAGGCCTACTACACTGTACATGCCAAATAAATAAGTAGACTACCAAAAGCCTAATGCAGTAATTGTTCTTATTTTGACCAACCTTATCTTTAGCAGACTTTCTCAGAAAGCTGGGGAGAGATGAAGGGGAGAGGAAAGAGCCAGGCTTTCCCTTGCAGCAGCAGTGCACAGCCCAGCATCAGGCAGGGTGCTTGCTCAGATTTGGAATTGTGGTTTTAAATGCAGGGTTGTTTCATAGCTGAAGATGACAAAGGAACAGCTACTGGTGTTACCTCCTGGAAGCATCATGCTGAGCTGTGGTGCACTTTGCTCAATGCTTCTATTTGGTGAGGATGCTTCAAATCTGTATACAAAGCCAATGGCAGAGGAAGATGGAAGAATAAGCAGTTATCACTTTTCCATGGCCAAAGTGGACACTGCAATCACATTACCTATAGCAGTCAGCTTGTTCTCCACCTCCTCTTGCTTTAATGACACCACCTTCTTAGGCTCAGGTCAATGCCTGGTAGGTCAATCTTTCCTGGCTTACCCTGCCAAACTTACCACTGGCAATCATCAATTAGTTTGAGTGGAATCAGACCTGATTTGCAGCAAAGTAAGGAAAAGAAGAATCAGGTCTAGTTGAGGAAAACACTGACTGTACCAGCTTTATAAAGAGGTTTGCAAATTATGAAAGGCATCTTCCCCTGATTTGTTTAATTGATATTTATAATCAAAGTTTCTGCTTCTCTTGAGGCTAATGGCAATTTTATCATCAATCATAATGGAAGCAAACTAAAGACAAAACAACTCCCACAGGCCTCTCTAAGGGAGAGAGATTTCTTTGTATAGCCTATTGCTAACCCAAGATAAATAATTATAGACACGACAAATAAGGTTTTGCATCCAGAAATTTACCATCGCCCTGCAAAAAACTTTACCAGACTACCAGCTTCTGTCTGAACATGCAAGAGATGGTACAGATCTTAGCATTTGACTTAGTTTAGAGAAATGACAGGACATGGTACAGTTTCATGCAAGGAAATGAAAATACTTTTTCTTGCACATGAAAAGTACCAAGCAATTCTTTGGGCTATGAGGTTTATAGTAATTGTTGCCAGTGTAAGAAATCTAATGCAGTCATCTGCAAGCACTATTTATTATCAGGCTTCCTAACTATATAAATAGATAGAACAAGATGAAGGCAAATCATCAGGGGATGAGGCTGAGTTACGAGTAGTGACAGTGTGAAATGTCAAATGCAGAGGCAAAGGCCCTGTGTCTCTGCTGCCCTTGTCCTGTATACCCTCAGTTCCATCCCTCTTTGTGACACTTCCATTAATTCTGATGGAAACTGTTGTTGTGCTTGTACAGAGTTAGTGGAGAAGGCTGGCTCAGTTACTGTGCCATGGCTATAAAAAGTACAGCACCTGAAAATAAAACAAAAGTGCCTGTACAAACAGTAGGTAACATCAGTGACACTTCTTGGTAATTACCCTGTGGAAGATTGCTCAACATTGTCCTGTTGCTCTGTCTTTTCATTTGTTTAAAACAAATAAGATATTCATGCTTAAGACAAAATAAAACATCAAAGCAAACAAACAAACAAACAAAAAAAAAACCCAAAACAACAATTGGGTTGCAGCCTCTCCAAAATTTTATCTCCCTTACTCTGTCATGTAATAAAACCACAGAGAATAAGATACAAGTATTACTTTGCTGAGCACATATGCTGTATTCCACAAATGCTGAGCTCCAGGCATTTTATCTAATTTGAAAATTAACACAACTCCTGCTAAACATGGTTGTGCTGGTAGAGCTCAAGCTGTTCAGCTGGGTATTACTGGTAGTTCTGATTTCTCGGATACAAATGTAACATAGAAACAGCAGAGAAACCCCAGTGTCAGACCATGAGATTTTGTGTCCTGCCTGTAAAACTCAAAAGCATTTTTCCTTCTTGATTCTAGCTTGTGATGGGTCTGTGCGATGGCACAGGATCCCCTCCTAACCACCTGCAAAGCAAAGTCTAATTTCAAACATTTCTGCCCCAGCTGCCATCAGTAATCATAATGGTTGACACAGGGTCAAAAATTATTAAACCTCTTAGGAGCATCATTTCCTCTTCAGTGTTAGGCTTCACTTTCCTTTGTCACATTAGTCCTGAAGCAGCTCCAGGCTCTTGACCTCTCCTTTAACCCTGATAAATAATTAAAGATGGACAAGGCTTAGGCTAAAATACTTTTTGTTAAACCTATTCATTCTCAAGTCCCCTTCAGGCAGTCTGTCACACAGAACGGAGCCTCCCATATTTACATGGACATGAAAGTAGGTGCCTGTTATAATAATATGAAAAATCTCTTTACAAGGCCTAACTTTGTGATTAGAGAGTAGGATGCATCTTATAGCACATAAACTACACTTGCAACACATACTGGAAACAAGTTTCCTGGAAACAGCACAAAGCATACAATTCAGGAAAAATCGGAGGATAATTAACTCTGTATCTATTTTTAGAATTTAAAGATCACACTTGGGTTCTTCATCTGACTGATATTCCAACAATCTGAATGTGGTGTCCCTTGTACAATGAACAGAGGAAGAATTGATCCTACATTTTCTTATGCAAAGTTTTCTTAAGAGTGTCATTTACTAGAAACAATCCCCAAATCACAGAATGTTAGGGGTTGGAAGAGACCTCAAAAGATCATCGAGTCCAATCCCTGTGCCAGGGCAGGATCACTGCCCTGGTGTAGCTCACACAGGAAACATGGCCAGGTGGGTTTTGAATATATCCAGAAAAGCAGACTTCACAAGCACCCTGGGCAGCCTGTCCCAGTGCTGTCATCCTCACAGTGAAAAAGCTTTTCCTTATGTTTCCATGGAACTGCCTATGCTTCAGCTTGCACCTCTGTCCCTTGTTTTATCATTGGACATCACAGAGAAGAGCCTGGCTCCATCCTCCTGACACTCACCCTTTACGTATTGATAAACATTGATGAGGTTGCCCCTCAGTCTCCTCCAAGCTAAAGAGACCCAGCTCCCTGCATCCTTCTTTTTAAGGGAGATGTTCTACTCTTACAATCATTGGGATGACAGAGCTCAGGCTAGAGAGTCATCAACAGTACACAGATGGATTTTTTAGGGCCAGTGGTAGATCCTTTCCCATGGCACAAGTTGGTTTAATAAGCTTAAATCTGTGTGCAACATATTGTTGATGGCTAGAGCGAAATGAAGGGAGTCCCCTATTGCTAGACTGAGAGAGGATCTGTAACAGAACATGGTACTTTGCAAATACTTTCTTAGCTTTTAATGCTGTTTCAGATTCATAATTGACCTTGCTTCCTGTGTCAGTATATTATGGTTAAAATGTCAGTTCTTTGGTTCTAGCAAGATGGCTACGTCTATCTTCACTCTTCTGCTGCTCCCAGATTTCTAATGCTTTCAATGCAAGCTTTTGTCTCAGCAAAGAGTGATGATCAAACCTCTCGTGACTGATAAAACTGAGATCTAGTGGGATGTTCTGGATCCTGATTTAATGAGCTATCTGAAACATGCAGTTAATCTAGTTACTGGGATCACTCCATCCCAGAAAAACACAGGACATTTGCCTTTTTCTAAAACAACAACCTAGTTGTATGGCCACCTGGTTAAGGCATCAAGCTGAGACCCAGGGGACAGATATTCCTGGGCAACCTTGGGGGAACCTACTCTGTCAGGTTCAGGGTCCTACCTGCAAAATGGATGTAGTTCTACTCACAAGTAGAACTCTTAAGTCACTGCCTTTCAACTCAGTAAACAACTCAGCAGTCCGATTCTTCCTTCAAAATTACTCCGAAATATCTGTTGGCATAATTTACTAAATAGACAGCAACAGTTACATGAAGGACCACAAAAAAACCCTATTTTTTGAAAAGATTAGGGAACAAAGTCTGGCTGTTTTGGAGGTGACATGAGTTTTGCCACTGGTCTCCTTTGGTATTTATGAAGAGTTTTAAAAGCAGGATTTGGAGCAGTAGCCTGACCCTGGTTGCTCTGAAGGTCTCTCTTTATGGGCTAGGAGCATCCTGGTGAGACTGGTGTCCTAAGACTAATGTTAGTCCTCATGACTAACCTACTCCACTACTTTCTGTTACAGATCTTAATGAGATTACCACTTGCCTGGTACTAGTTACCTAATTTTATTCACAGCCAATATTTCAGGAACCATAAATTATTTTGTATGAGGCTCATTTATCCCATCAGAAGTCCAAATTGAATTAGAAAACCATTGGTTAAATTCTAAGAAGGAGCTTCTGGGGAGATGGGGAAAGGGAGGGGGGGAACATGGGAATCTGAGCACCAGATGTGGAAAAAAGGAAAACAGTCCTTAAAAGAAGCAGAAAAGGGAAAGAAAAGATAAGTATATTACAGAACTAGAGCACACTTGTTTTTGGGGAGCCAGATGGAAGAACAAAGATTGTTTCGTAAGATCAGATATATGACTCAGACATTTATTTATTTATTTACTTATTTACTTATTTTAGACTCAAATTTTGTTTTCTAAATACATGAAAGTTTGTAAGCAGATGGAAAGCACTGGTCCTCTTGAATATCACGGTTGCATTCATGAAAATAACAACAGATTTTGTGCACTATATATATACTACTAAAGCTAACAATAAGATGTTCAACCAAATCTTAACACAAAATAATCACATGTATTCCTCCCTCTGAAGGAAAATATAAGGAAGAAGGGCTTTGAAAACATACAGGATGATTTAATCAGATACCATCCTTCATGCAGAGCCTGTTTTTTTGAGGAGATGCATGGAGAATGTACCTCTTTGAGCATACACTTTTTTACAGAAGCATGTGCTCTCCTTTTGTTGCTCTACCCCCACCATCAGTAGACTCAGCAAATGAAGGATGATGGAAGGGGAATGCAGCTATTTCGTTGATATTAACAACGATGCTACCATTTTCTAAAGCTGGAAACTATAATGAACAGATCCCAGGGCCCACAGAGGAAAAGTGCAGTACAAGTTAGAGAAACAGCCTGAATCCTCACAGCTATTTCAGGAGTCCACAAAAGGTCTAAAGTCTGGTTACAGATTGGAAAATTCCCCCTGCAGTGACTAGTTTCATTCACACTTTATTTCCTAAGTCTTGCTCATATTTTACTTGTAAACTCTCTAACAATTAAAAAATTTAAAATCTTAAAATTCAAACAGTAATCTGGGATACCAGGCTCCTGACTTGGCTTTACCTCCAACTCAACCTTTGGCCCAAGTGCCTGTGAAGTATCAGCAATTCCATCATCAGGAGCACACAAGAAAGCTCAAACAGAAGTTTTTTAGACCAGATAGCAAATGTGCAGTGTCTATGGGAAGATCTGATGTGTGCCATCAGATTTCTACTGGATCCTAGCAGGTAAAACTGCAGTACCAGTAAAATACATTATTATTGCCATCTCAATACTCAATAATCACAGTTACAACTGGAAATGGTAGCTAAACTAGAGAAATCCCCAGAAAGTGCTGAGAAGAGATCTAGTACTGGTATTTTTTGGAAAGAGAGACAGTGCTAAGTTTAACTCCTTCCTTATCTGTGACTATTTTCTTGGCTGTCACATACTTTTTTAATGTCAGGTTTTTACAGGAACTGATACCTCTTGATATTTCACCAGAAAATGCCACTGGAAGTGGGGCTTCAGACCCTGAGAAGTAAAGCCTTGCTACCAAGTTACACCCCTGTTTCTCCTCAGTGCTGTGAATCTCTTTGGACTAAATCAGAAGCACCCTGAAACTGAAATGACAGGTCAAGTAATAAGAATATTGTGTTTTAGAAGCTGAAAGCATACATGCAGAATCAAAGCAAAAAGGTGGCTTTAAGTGTTTCTAGCTTGAATGCCTCTAGCATCAGGGATAAGAAACCCTGAGAAATCTATCCCTGTCTTGTAAATGCCACAGGGACCAAAACACTCTGTAGCTCAGGACTATATCCTTTAGCCAGGGTTAAACTGGTCTTTAAATGTGCATTGCCTATATTGGGATACGTGGTCATTTACACCTGCCATGGATTCCCTTGTGTCCAAAGAAAGTGGTGTCTTTTAGTAATAGCCCAGATTATTCCAAGAAATCACATATTTCTGTATCTCAGTCTCATCCAAAACCATAAATCTTTGAGGTCTCACCTCCTTGAGTAACTTTACACCAAAACCCAACAGTTTCCTTTGGTTTTGATTTTTAAAATACGGACCTGTGCTCAAAAAGACAGCACAGCAATGTTAATGTATTAATCCAAAGCAAAGAAAAAGAAGCACTGTAGAGGAATAATACAAATTGAATTTTCAGTCTTTGCTGGACATGTTTTGGTTTGTATTTATGTATTCAGCACTCCTCAGCAGGTCAGCTTGAAGCTGGGGAGCAATGAATCAGCTCTCTAATCTCCCTCCCCATCATTCCCAGCCATTCTGAGGAAACTGATATCCAGCCCAGGCTGAATCTGTTGAGTCCTGATCATAAACACTGTCACTAGAGAAATACAGACTTAAACCATCTGAGTGATCTGAGCATAAAACATACATATTGCAATCCCACTTTGTTTTCTCATCTCTGACCCTAATCATTACTTTTGTACTCATCCAGTCTTGTATACCCCATTTTTATCCTCTTCTTTCTTGTCTCTAGGCTCTCCATTGCCTGCCCCCCTCCTTTTTTTTTTTTTTTTTTGGGGGGGGGAAGCTTATTCCACAGCTTATTCTTTTTCACAGTTTATTTTTTTTTTCCTCAAGTTCAGCAAACCAGACTGGTCAGGAAACTCCCTGTGTCATTACAATCAGATAAAGATTAATAGCCAAGAAGCAGAGACAAAGAGTGATTGAGGACAGAAATCTCAAAAAAGCCAACACCAAACCTAAAAAATTGTACCTATTTTTATAACTCTCAGAATAATTAACTACAGATCTGTGTTACTCACATTCATGCAAGATCCATCCATCCATGCAACAGTAATAATATTCTAATATTTAAATAAGGCAAGAGGTAATCACTCTTCATTCTAGTGGCTAACCAGAGATCATAATTTAAAGTGGTTCTCTAGTTATTTTAAACAGCTTTTTCTGCTCTTCATTTGGCAAAATTGGCTTGAATAGCACAAGTTCATTTTGACATTAAGTACCCTTATTCAGCTGGCTTCTAATTTGTGACCAGCAGAGCCAGTGAGACATCAGAGACAGTGATAATAAATCAAATATCTGAAAAGGTATGTTAGAAGGTCATATTCTGGGTTTGTAGAAGGCTTGGGGCAGAAAGGGTAGGAAACAAACAATAGTAATTATTAGGCATAGTATGTGTAGGTTTTACACCAACAAAGTAATTTGCAATGGTTCCATTTCACTCTCTGAGACACATTTTCCTTTAAAGTGGCAAAGCCACAGCACACAAGCAACTCAACATCTACATTAAAACAGCAGCTGTTCATTTGAGTAGTTAATTGTATCCAAGAAACCCCAGAAGCTTGTTGCTAATACTTAAATCAAAGGGGTTTTTTTGGTTGGATTCCCACTGTACTCAGCCCTGATGCCAAAATGCATTATAGCCAGCTGAAAACAGGTATTGTACGAGCAAGACAGTCAGCATTTTGCCTCACTGCAACTTTCTGTAAAGGAACAAAAACTCCCCTGACTGTGCTGCTTCTTTCCCAAGCCCACCTCTGCTGTTTGGTAACTTGTAGCAGTATGCTCTCACCCTATCAACGCTAAACAGAGCACAAAACAGTAAATTAACCTGAATTTGTCTCTCCACCTCCACCTCCCCCACCCCAAAAAAAAACCCAAAAACCAAAAAAAAAACCACCAACCCCCAAACAAATACCCTGAACTACTACTACTACTACTACTGCTACTACTCTAATGTCTACCAATATGCTGAAATTAAGACTTCACTGCATGATTTACTCACAGCTAGAGCTTTTTCTAAGTGCCCTGTGCTTCTCCAGGATTCCCCTTCCCATGTAGGACAGTCTATGCCAGGTAGACTGGAAGAGTTTGGATGTCAAACAGATAAAGATAAACCAGGCAGCAAATGTCTCAGAGTAATGAGGAGATATTCTAATGCCTTGCACGTGCTTCAGAGACAACAAATTCCCAAACTCTTTCTCCATTGTCCTACACACAGCAGCTTCTTTCAAGTGCTGAGGGTCTCCATCACCCCTCAACACCTCTGATCTCCAGGCTTACAAAGGAGATGTCATGAAGCATTCCCACCACCTCCAAACTTGCCACAGCCACCACTACTGCCTGGTCCCATGGACTGCAGCCCCTCCTGCCTTCATATTCCCCCAGTCTGCTACATCCAGGTGCAAAATGTCATGACCCCAAGATTATATCTAATGCATGCAAAAGGAATCTTGGACACAGAAGAGGCTAGGTAGCAGCAGCAATAGAGAACAAGTTGACTCACATGACAATTCATTTTTGGGCAGGTGAGGAGATGAATGCCTTCACCTGCTGCTTGTGCATTACTGTCCCAAGCCATACAGAGATGAAATGTTTTCATGTCCAGCAACTTGCTCTTCATTGCTCAAGCAGAGAGAGCTCATGCAGAGACCCATCTCCTGAACTCCAAGCCATGGCACAGAATGTTTAATTCAGGAAAGCATAACTACAAAGCAAACATTGTATTTAAATAATGTACTATAAATGCTACACCCCCAAACAACTTGAGGAAAAGTATAAAAACTGATGCAGCCATAAACTACCTTAGCACAGAATGCAGCAGTCAGCTACAGAACAAGTCTTCTCTACCTTTGTTAACTGAATAACATCAAAGAATATTGTTCAAATCTTCCCTGACATTTGTCCCACTTTCCCTGGCTGTATTACTGCTCTTATCAGTTGTCGTTTCTAATAATCTCCTTCCAAATCTGAAAAAAACCCAAAACAAAACATGTTCCCCAGATACATTTTATGAAGTTTGTATTTCTAGCATGAATTAAGTACTAGAAAAAATGCTGGGCTGGTTGCTCTGCCACCCCAGATGGGACACATTGAGGAGTTTCTACAAGTGCACAGTAATCCTGCTCCCTCCACCTCCAGCTTAAAACCTGTCTGTTTCCCTGTCAGCAGTGGTCTAGTGGTCTCACGCATTTTGGAGATAAAGTTGTTTTGGGGTTTTTTTGCTTTTTTTTTTTTTTACAGAATGGGGACCCTGTCAGACTGGAAACTGGTTGTGAAAGAGTCAAACTCGCTTTCCTGAATTCTCAGCCTAGTCTAAATTCTCATAAATTATCCTCAGACAAACTTTTCTAGAGGTAGGGTTGTCACTCACTTTGAGTTGAGATTTTTGTCTCAGCCTAGAAGGTTTAGACTCAATTATTCCTTTAAAGCATTTTGTCTAGCTTTACCAGACCGTTTTAAAAAAGCAAATCTTACCTCTGAAACAATCTCTAACTCCTGGGCTCTCTGCTGAGAGACCCATTCCTCCAAATGCATCCTTTCAGTTGGCTGTTTCCACCTACACTCCTGCAAGTCACTTGGCCTGTAACTCTAAGCTAAACAAAAGTTTGCCAAGAAACTTCACAAAAATACCTGAACATCTAGATCCTGTGCATAAACACAGACCTTTTCTACTATTAAACTACAACAGGGTACACATCTTTTATTTGTACATCAGCATCATGATAGAGCCCCAGATGAGGAGGGGTTCCATCTGTTCCTGCAGCCAAAAGTTTGGAGACTTGAGGGGGGTCTAAATATATCTGGGGAGTATAGATATATTTAGCTATATATAGATAAAGAGATGTTTTTCTTTAGAAAGAATACTAAGCATTCCCTTTTGAAAAATGAAAAGTTATATTTGGTCTGGCAGCTTCCATTAATGTCACAACAAAACTATTGCCTTCATCAAGAGTAGCACTGATTCCATCATCTGGTACAATTTTCTCAAATTATTTACTTCAAGCCTTATTGTCACATCAGCTATAGTCATTACTTTCTCTAGATCTCCTGCTTCAGGACTTCCTTACATTATTTCTGGGAGGATCCATGTTTCAACTGCTTGAATACTCATCAGTCTTAAACATTTTGTAAATACCCCATTTATGTACACTGGTAACTTTCCAGAGACAAAGCTGCTGAAGACAAAGCATCTGAGGTTCAGAACACCCATCCAGATCTTGACAGGTTGTGGACTGGGAAAATAAAATCCTTTTCATTATTTTGTTGTCAATGCAGACATTTCTACGAACATGAACTTGCAGCAGCACCTTCTGTTTAACTTCTGAGATAAAGGTGCAACAACATCATAGGTCCTTTGAAGACATGTGGGCCAAGAGATTTTATGCTCTCAATTTATATACTCCTCAAACTCAAAGGATTGTAGTAAAGAGCCATCAGATAGGCAACAGCTCTTCTGCCAAATCCATCTGCCTGAACTTGATCCTCACTGGGAAAACACATTGTTGTAATTATTTATTGTATATAATTCCTCCCCATATTTAATTTTCTGACCACAATTCTCCCCAGAAGAACTAATCCAATTGAGTTTAAAAAAAAAACAAAACAAAAAACCAAGAACCACAACTAGAGAGAATATGAAAGCTGAAGAGAATTAGCATGCAACATGCAATTTCTTCCTGTCAAATTTCTCATCTCCTTTTATTAGCAGATTTGTTTTTTAAGCAATTATACACGTGCAATCCATTTGTGGAATCTCTTTACTTGCCTCCTGACATAGCCATTATTAGGGCTGTCACAGTTGATGGGCAGACAGCTAGAGAAAGGCAGCTCTGCAGTGTCCTGGTACTGCCAGTCAATGGCAGGCAAACAATAACAGAGGCTGCGAGCTGCTTGTTGTTTCTTTCCAGTGGCTGTGCTGAGAACACCTCCTGCAGAATTTTGACAAAAGCAGGGGAGATGGATGATGGTCTTCATGTGCTCCCCAAATGACATGCTGGCCACAGCTGCTGTTATTTCACATATTCTTACAAGCAGACACCTGCCGTGACTTGTGTTAAACTCTCAGCAGCCACCATTATAGTCCCGGGCCAGTACCTGGTGTGCTTCAAAAATGATTCAGGGATATTCCCATGGATGTACAGTGCTGCTGGTCCTGTCACTCCTGAGCAAGCCGAGTATGCCCTGAGGTTTGCAAAACTAAACGCAACCCAGCTGCCTGGATGAATTTCTTCCTGGGTGGAGAGGGAAAATTGGCAAAGCTGTCCATTAATATGAAGAACCTGTGAGAGTGGGGCCAGGAGCCCCAGTGCTATTTTTCAATTATACATCATAATGGAACATTTGATTCTCATTGCTGTAAAGCATACTGTGTGTTGACTGTATCAATTTTGCCAGGAAATTTGCAGGCACACGATACTGCAGCTACCAGCAGCTGTGTCCCATGTTGCAATCATATCTCAGCTCTTTGTGAGACAATCTGCAAGACTTTGCACCTGATACACATCCCTCACTGGCTTCCCCATGCTCTCAATGGCCTAAGTGAGGACAATGTGAAGCGTGCTCCTGCCAGACATGGAAAGGCAGATTTAACATCTCACGTGGGAAACAAGTCCAGCCTGATATAACATAAACCCCCTTCCTGAGAGGAAGAAAGATGTGCTATGTGACACATGTGTACACCAGGCTTGCGAGGTCAGTCCCAGCTCTGTCCCAGACAACTTGAGTAGCCACGTGCAAGCCATTCAGTCTGTAAGATGGTAGCAGTAATCTTTACTCCTTCTACCTTTATTTCACCCCTTAATGTTTTAAAGCCTCACAGGGACAACGATGACCTTTCACTGCATCCCTGTTGCATCTAGAACAGAGCAAGCTTAGCCTTGGAGTTAGAGCCATGGCTATATGATAGCCTGCCCAAAATTACAGAATTTAGGCAGAGATGCAATGAAGCATTTATGCTCCTAGCAGGAAGACGCATGACCTTCCGCTGATAATAAGCTTATGACTTCAAAAAGTGATTAATGTATGAGTTTATTTTAGAAGAATCCCTTCAAGAAATTTGGTCTGTGAGCTCCAGACCACTTCATTCTCATTATTGAATAAGATAGATGCATTCTGCTTCCCTTTGCGTTAAATCTGAGTCTTCATCACAATTTGAACAGTATTTCCAGGCACTGAGCCACTTCAAACCTTACAGCTTGGATAATAAAAGCTATGAATAAGTAACAGGTTAGTCTTCAGCACATTGTGTGCCAGTCTACCTGGAACGTTGGATACTCAGCTTCCATCCCAATCTACAGAGCTGAATCTTCAATAGTATTTGTACCAGTGGTGCCTAAGATGAATGCCAGCTGCAGGATGTCCAGATACTCTGCAGTCACAGCCAGAGGCTCACTGAGATAGCTGGAGCTGGGCACGTGGAAAGGGAGGGAACCTTCTAGTATTTTTCCAGTGATTCATTCTTTTTAACTTTGAGTAGGTTTTGTTTTGTTTTTTTTTCTTTTTTTCCAGCATGAACATGATTGTACCATAGAGGATTTAATGTAGAATCGCCATCTTTCCAAATGGTCATAATTTCCTATTGCTTTGAAAGGGACAAAGGTTGTAATTTACCCACTGTTAGGTGGCTCTTTTGAGAACATTTATATCCCACTGTTCACAAGGGAACTGAGACTACAGCTAGTGCCTGAAAAAGACAACTTCACTTTTTGGAAAATAATAGGGGAAACAGTTATGTAGACAGAAGGCATCATACACAGGTCTGTCTCTTTATACCAAAGGAAGGTGTCAGCAGTTTGAAAAGCAGGCATTTACACCTGTGGGGTAGGAGTCCTGGCAGAAGAAGAGGATAATGCAGAGAGAGGAAGGCTAGAGGCATGGTAATGCAACATAATCACAGAGCCACAGAGGAGGAAGACTCAGAAGAATTGTCCTTCAAGATCAGCTTCATCTAATCCAGGAGCAGAAAGGTTAAACCCTTCCCTCATAATACTTGAATTGTTAACTGGGAGTGGTGAGTGCTAAGCTTGTGTGGATAGTGAGCACTTCACTACTTTGACAAACTTGGATCTCTGATCTGAAGTCTATCCTGCATTTATAACCTTTGAGTAGAGAAAACTGTACTGTCTTTCAAGGCAAATGACAGATGTTTATATTATGCCACTGCTCCATTTTAACACAGGCTTTTCCTCCTACTAGTGGTATTCCATGACAAATAATACCAGCCCTACTCCAAAATATAGATCCACAATATACAGCATCCTTACTGACTTGCTCTGCTATTTTCAAATGGCTCATCTTCTATTCCTCCAAGAGAAATGACCTTTTTCATAGTCAGAGAATCTTTACCAAGCTCTTAACTACTTTAAGTTACCACCTCATACCAAATGATGAGCTACTCGTGCCAGAGTAAAATGTCCTTCAGTCAGCTGGGACTGAAGGATCTGGGCTGACACAGACAATGTACATGTGAAGAGGAGCATTTACAGCTGTTCTGCACTCCTCCAGGCACATGATTTGCCTTCCCACGAGCAAGGAGCCTTCATGTCCTTCAACTGCACAACATACTACATAGACCTGGCATAACAGGTTGTGGTTTCTAGTAAAACTGTCCTCTAAACAATAACAAACTGGCCTTGCAAGTTTCATTGTTGAAGGAGCCTGAGTTTATGAAGAAATCAGTGCAGATTTGTCTCTTTGCTCCAACCATCCTTGTGCTCTAGATTAAACAGCAACTGGACACTGCTTGCAATGAAGATGATGGCTGAGAGATTGTGTGAATGCATGAAGCCTGGAAGTCAAAACATCCCTTTTTGCCCTCTACCTGTGGCACAGACAGCTCAGAGCACCGTTTCAATTCTGCCTGGGCTGCCTCTGAAGCAGGCTGCTATTGCAATGCTGCCTGGATAAATGACTTAAGCAATTCTCTGCCTGTTTTTTCCTCAAGTCATGGATGACCAGGAGCAAAGCTTGCTCTGACAGACAATGAATATCTCTGCATTAGTCTTTGTGTAACAGCAGAGAATGAAACTAAATATATAATAAAGTTGTGGCCTCTGGAAAGGGAACTATGGAATGAATCAGGCAGAAGAAAAATTCATCGTAACAATTTCCTTTGCTGCGCAAATTGGTAGTGTAGCAAGAATAAAATCAAGACTTCAATAAATTATCCATGCCTTAATTTTTCTAACAAACAATGGCTTTGAAAATATATAATACAAGCACTAAGCTACTTTTCTCATCAAAGAAATAAGTACATGAAAGCATGGGTCTTCAAAATTAATTAAAAAAAAGACTGCTTGCTGTGCTACCATACAAAATTACCGGATATTTTCTTCTGCCATTCAAAAAGTATTTTTGCTTAATATATTAAACTTATTATAAGATGACTTTCTCAAGATGTCAAGATGTGAAACACTAGCCTTTAAAACCAACATATTAAACAAGCCATTATCCTCATGACCTCTCCCAGCCCACAGACCTAAGACAATATTTGGAAGAGACATGTTTCTAAAATCTTGATATCCTCCCCTGTTTTTACTCAGCTCTCTTGCTTTTCTTAAGATACAATGAAGTATTGCTTTGGAATCAGGATTAATAAAGGGCCCTTGGCACAACCTCATCTGAGCCACATTAAAAATGATCCTTCATTCCTCAATCTGCCAATGGTTGAGCTCCTCACCTGTCCCAAATCAATACTATGAGAGAGATTGTACAAACTTCAATATCGACCATGTGAGACTTCTATTTTACTGTGAAAAACCAAGAAAAGCTTTAGGTGGATAATGTCAAAATCAAGGAGTTAAAACCAAACAGATCACAAACAACACGCAACCAAGCCTCCCAGGCTATTAACATTTCCCACATAGATTAATTAAATCTGATGAATTCTCATCTCTTACATGGGACTCTGAGTCATAAGTCAAAAGCTAATTTGATATCCAGAACATGCAGAAGTAAGCAAAGGCTGGAGGTGCTCACTGATTCATAGAGCTGGTTATTGTCACATGTGTTTATGAAACTGTTCTAGATATAAATCAACCTCTTTCTCCTTAGAAAATTGCTACACATATTTTGACTCTTTTTTTTTTTTTTTTTTTTTTTAATTAGAAACAAGAGGTGTTTGAGACAGTTGACTGTTTTCCATCATAGCCTCACGGTGAGATCCCAATGTCTCCAGTCCTGGAGTCTGTCTCCCTGATGGAGGGTTGGGGTTAGGTTCTCCCTCATGGAGCAAGACTCTAACATCTGTGGGATTTGGATCTGAAACTTGCAGTGTAATATTAATTCCATAGAACAAAACAGCCTCAGTTATTGCTTTAGGTTACATCATTTTGGTGCTGTGCTTGTCGAAGACTAAGGAAGGAAGGGCCAGACATTCAGCAGCTTCAAGTGACATTTCAATCACCATCAAGAGAGCAAAACTTCTCAATATCAGCTGAAGGTCTTGTCTCTAGAGAAGCACAGGTAAAACACATGCAATCTTGTCACAGTAACTCAGGCAAGAAATTATGAGGGTTTTATTATGTGGTATAATAAAGTGAAGGAACTGTGACAAGACACCAGTTCAGCTTTTCTTCTGCTGCAAGGCATCTGCTTAGTTCTGCATCTTAAGACATGAAATGCATAACATAAGCACCGTAGAAAACATGCCTACCTTTGCACTTACCGACACAAATATTTGTACATTTGTTGCCAACTTGTTTAGACACTTTTTCTGATGATGCATCTCCTGTCAACAGGGATATAATTAAGCAGCTTCCTATTTATTGAGTAGTAGTATGCTACCTGCTACAGCTATTTCCTAAAGCCCGTAGCAGACAAACCACATAGTCACGTAAAACTTTTGCCACTGATGTCTGTTGTTTAATGCTAATTTCTTTGTGCTTACTAAGAGAAATTGCTATTGACTGCTTTCATTAGGAAACTATTGACCCTTACCCACTGGAGCATCCTGGGGAAGAAATTCACTAAATGTGTCCATATTTCATTCTCTGAATATCACTGTAGAGTCTTGCTGAAGGATACGGTTTATTTAATCCAAAATTAAAATTTTATAGGCTACATTACCTAAAGTAAATTGCTTAATACATTCAGAAAAACAGCTGCTTTCTAAGTATTTGGCTTCTATGTTTTCAAGGCCTAAATTAAGCTTAACAACAGAATCCCACTGCTAGCACCATAGACTTTCAGATGAGATACGCTACACCTAAATTTAGGAGGTAGAATTTAGATTCAGCAAAGCAGTGATTTTCAGTGCATTCCTTTACTACAGCAAAAGCCTATCACAGTCTTTCAGTTTAATTTTCCTTTAGAAATAGCTCTTTCAATATACATTTGACATATTCATGAACTAAACTGTATAGTAAAGAGATATTAACAACTTAGTTGCAATAATATTTGCCACTTGCTAGCAACCATATTGAAAACCACCGAAGTAAAGACATCCAACATACCCTAAAGATTTTGGGACTTGGACTCAACGTCGGTTCAGTTACTCTCGTGTCACAGGAAAATATATCTCAACAATGAAGAACAGTTTTGGGACAGTGAATAAATCAGATCTCTGCACCTGACACTGTCCTGCTTGTGCACAGAGCCCCTGGCACATGTCCCATGAGTCAAACATAAAAAGAAGCTCCTTGCTCAGGCTCTGTATTTTACAGGACAGGGAGTACCTTTGCCACTCTTTGGGAGACCACTCCAACCACAGCACTTCCCTGAAAGGCATTGGTGGAAAGTGACAATTATGGATTTTACATGGTAGTTCAAGATCCATTCTGGCTAAAGTCACTTCTGCAAATCAGGACCTAGGAAGATTGCCATCAAATACACCAGGTTCATTTGCATCTCTGCCATCAATAAGCTGTACAGCTCTGCAAACTCCCTTGAAGACAAGCTGAAGGGCTCAACATCAAATTCAGTAATAAATACCAGTGGCACAGGACAACTACTAAATCCCTATAACCAAACCCAAATGTACCAGTGTCAGAAATCTGTCATAATTTTTACAATTTACCTGCTTTCTCCTCACTGATCTATCTCCTTGAGCACAAGGCCAAGGAGAAGCTAACTCCTAAAGGCTAAGTTCAAGATGCTGACCCACTTCCATCAGCTTCTTTTCCAAGTTTTTTCCCTTTAAACACATGTGTAAGTGCAGAGCAGTAGGAGAACACTGTGTGTGTGTGGAGTAGAAAGCCATGCCATAAAACCTGAGAGGCAGATGAGAATTTATCACACCCCTTACAAACTTCCTTGCAGTGCCTTCCTTCCTGTTTCCTTCATATCCATCCCCTTAAGACTTCTAACATTACAAAACATTCAAAGAGTTGCAAATAGTCACCACTGTTTTTATTAATTCATATGGAACTGTGAAATTGTTTGTAAAAGTTATGGCAATCTGTAACACAAACCATCCTGTTTTCATGCACTGATGTAAGAATTTGTATAGAAAAAAGTGTACAGCAAAGCTACTTATGTGCCAGATTTATGACACAGATTTTTATGTGATCAGCAGAGGCATGTATCAGAAAACCAGTGCACTTTATTATAAGTCTGATTATATACCTTACCCCCAAATTAATCTCATTGAGATTTATTTAAACATTTGAAACTTATATACATGTGTCTGTGTGGCTCCATTATTGATATAATTATTGTTTATTACTTCCGTTCTGGTAGCATTCAAATACTACAATTAAAATGAAGGCCAAACACACTGCACAAACACCTATTAAATCTTCCTGCACTGGCAAGCGTAGAGTTTAGAAAAACACCAAGGAAGATGGGAGAAAAACAGAACAAAATGGTAAAAAAAGCAGACCTGCTTCTGACTGCTGCCTTTTTCTAAACTGTTGTGCCATATCCTTCAGCATGAAATCCTTTAAAGTTTAAGTAAAACATTTCTAACAATAAAATAAGCCACTACCTTTCACTATCACATCATTATTTTTTACTCTTTCTTCTCATTGCCATTATTTAAAGGCACAAAGCCTTCTGGGATTATTAAAACAAGCATTAGTGTTCTCTGCACCCATTCAGCTTCAAAATGATCTCTATTAATCACCTATCTCTTCCCAACATTCATTACAGAAATGCACTGAGCTCTGCCTCCTTGTTCCTGATGACAATAAAGGTGCTCACTGATGCAGGTCTGGACCTACCCTCAAATGTCCCCAAATGTCCCCAGCCACAGCCTGTGGCACCAACATTCTTCTCAAACCACTGGCTCCAGACCCTGGCTGGTGGAACTGTGCATCCCTACACACCTCCACATAGCTTAAGCATTGCAGTAATAAGCATCAGGAGAAGTAACTTAATAATTGCTTTCCCAAAACTTAAAGGGACAAAAATATGTGAAGTTCAAATTCCCAAATGGCCAGAGAGCAGCCTGAAAAGTGCTGACCGAGCTAGAGGGGCTGTGAGACCCTTTCATGCTTTCCAAAAGGGGAGAGACAAATATAGGACACAGCCATTTATTAAGTTGGTTCCAGCTATTTGTTAAGCTGCCTCCCTTCATGTGCAACCTTCCTTTGAAAAATGGTTGTAAATAGATTTTTACACCCACCAGACTTAGCTGTCAGGAGTCCAGGGAAGTTTAAGCAATTAATGGTTGTGTTTCTTTGAGACCCTTCTAGGAAAGCTCTCATATTTCCTTGAGACCCCCTTCTATGAAAGCTGCCATAGATACTCCATGTACTACTAGTTGTAATGAGGAGGATGATTCCTGGGGAGTGATACTTCCAATAGAGGCTTGTACAAAAATTTCATGGATTTTAACAGTACCTAGAAGGGGCACAGCTTTTGTATAACTTCTGATAAGGGATTAGCAAGCTCCTAGCAACTGATTTAGAAAAACTTTACAGTGTACTCCGCGTGCACTGTTTTCTAAGATAAGCCACCAAGAAAAGGATTTATTTTCACTTTCTGAAACACCTTTTTAAAAAGCCTGGCACTGTAAAGGGAGTCATATGTACCTGCATTTACACGTTTCCCAGGCTTGCCAAAAAGTTGCATTTGCTTACACTAGAGTTTTCCACATTCTTCTGCAAAAACCACCATCACTCTGGATGTAATGACATTACAAGGGCAAAGGAGACAAAACAGCAGCAGATGTTGTTTCTGTACCCCTCTGCAAGAATTACTGCCAGCTTGCTTTTCCTCCTCAAAATCTGCAGAAGTTGAGGCTCTGATGTCACCTTGCCTAGACAGCTCTAGGGCCTTTTATGCTGTCTAGTGTTATTACCAGTGATACAATAAGCATTGTTACATCTTCATCTAATGCTGTTCATAGCATGTACTTAGTGTCTGCCTGTATTATGCCATTATAAGTGGTGGAGGAAAAAAAGGGTAAGCAGGAGGAATGACAAACAGGATTTTCTGGTAATGTTTCTTCTCAGCCTTGAACTGATAATGGGCTGCAGTCAAATACATTCCTGTCATCACCAGCACACAAAGCTGTCTAAATTGGTAACATTTGTTTTACTAATTGGACAATTAATTATTAACAGAGATTATTTTCACATTCATAAACGGCGCCGCAGACAGACACCTGCTTGATCTGACAGAGCCCCGGAGTCCCATTTATACTCCCCCAAGCAACTCAACAGCACCTGGCTTCCATTAATGCTACCTTCTTGTATTGTTTCAGCTTCTCAGATTTTGCTTCTGCCCCTAAAAGCCACTTGGTGTGGGACAAGTAACTGTAACACCTCTGTTCCTTAATTTTGCCATCTGCAAAGGTGCCCAAATGCTTTTCTCTTTATCAGGACATTGACAGGGTAAGTCCTTGAGCAGCTTGTTGTCATTGGACTGCAGTTCATTTGGTCACAAATAAATGCTTTGAATCTGTTTGGCTCCCAAACCAACGTTGCACAGTGGGTGGACACTGCAAACCATGGAGAACCCACCTGGCAGATGAGAATTTTCTGTCCTTGAGCTTCCGTGCTCCAAGGTCACCATCAATTTGAGTTTACACCCATTCCACTGCAGCCACTAGAAAATTTTCCTACTTTTGGCAGTCCTTCTGCCTGCCCTGGGGGAGGCCAAGCCCTTGATCTATGGGAGGAAGCAACCCACAGGCTCCACCAGACCTGAAAGATCACACTGGGGGAGCATTTGTGCCAGGGTGTGAAATCCCACATCAAAGCTGAGCCCACAGATTAGGGCTCTGTATATATGTGTATATATGTGTATATATATATATGTAAATAGGCATCAGCCCACAAAGATAATGAGTTTCAAAGCAAGATTCTTCTGTTATCAGGATAGCACTCCCTTCGGACAGAAAAACCTCACTTTTTCAATAATCTTACTGCAGTTTCAGTCCCACCTGAGATGTTATGTAAATGATCCGAGACACTTCACTTGGCTCAAATGCAGTAATCTCTGCTGCTCCTACCCTGCTCTGCTTTGGTGATGAAAACAAGAAAGATTGAAAAAGTATCAGACTTTCATATAGGGGCTTGAAGAGGTTACTGCTGTGGGATCACCCAGGGCAACTTTCACAACCTAAAATCCTTATTAATTCAACCTTCCTGCTAAGTAATTAAATAAATAAATAACAAACTGTCTTGGCATGATCTTGAGTTAAGGCAGGAAACTTTTACAGTCTTCCCTGCAACCTACAATGACATTTTAAAAATCCTTCTCAGATTTCTCCTTCCAGTTGGCCTTGGAGTCCTTGAAAGGCACTACCTATGGTGAGGCTTGGGGGGAAAAAAATGATTTGACCATTTCTCTGTACTGTATGCACACACACACACAATTTTAAAGATTCACCTTGTATGGGGTTTAGGAAATAGATCCTAAATGTGGTTTTCAGGAAAAAGAAAAAAAAAAAATAAAAATGTAGACTAAATATGCAGGACAAACATTACAAATCAAGGTCCCATCCAGCAATTTAATCCATTAAAGTATAGAAAATCAGCCCAATGAAACAGTATTTTGTCTCAGTTAGGCTGTACTTAAAGAGACCAGAAGAAATTAATCACTGCCCTCAACATCCAAGCAGTCATGCTAGGTGAGCTCTTCAAATACCCAAATACCTCCTACCAAGTAGTCTTCTTTACTTACACAATCCAAATAAGTAACAGTTATAAATACAGGTGTAGCAAAATTTGCAACAAGTACCAAAATTATTTTGCCTCCTTCTTCTACAAATTTATACTGGAATTTTTGCCTCCAAGTATCCCCAAATATCTTTTTTTCCACTTCTAATTGGTATATATATATTCCATTAAAAATGAGAATGGGAAAAATAAATTTTTTTTCTACATATTTATTAAAATATTTATTGACAAAACACGTAAGACAAAATATTGTAGAAAAGCGCTTTTTTTTTTTTTTTTTTTAAAGAGAAAAGAGCAGTTGTCTGTAGCGTGGAGAAACTAAATTTTAACTGATTTTATGACAAAAGCTCCCTAAGAAATCACTCGCTTTCACTTTCCCTCACCCTGATTCAAGCATTCCCTGAAGTTAAGCAGTTATTGGTAACATGATTAGCAATGTTTCTGCTTTTTTCTTTAGATATATAGTTTGGGCATGATAGAGTGTTTCAGAGTCTTAAATTATTAAGGAGACAAAAAGACAGTGACAAGGAAGGGAAAAAAGATAAGAAATGGATTACTCTCTAAGAAACTTAAAACTCCCCTAAAGACCCTGGGCCTTCAAGTTAATTTAAACATTAACGAACTTTACATTTCAAATCATACCTAGGAGGAAAAATGATAGGATTACACAACTAAATCTATAAGCATTGATTTTGTCTCAGTTACAAATGTACACTGTGCAGTACTGGAAAATCTGCTAAGGAGATAAGGTTAAAACACTCAGCAAACAGGAGGAAGCTGTGGTTTAGGTAAACCTTTATGTGTCTTTAAAAAAAAACCATGCCAAAAAACCCCCACCACCACAAATGTCACGTTGTCTGAAAAACATAAATGCTTCCAGAAACATGTGAAGACCTTTCCTAATGTTAGCATTTCATTTAGATGTTGCTATGGAACACGTGTGAATCACTGTTGCCAGGAAGCATGTGTTCAAATTGATTGTTTTTTAAAATCACTCTGTTGCTTTGTACAAAACAAGAGATTTGCACTGTGTATCTCAAGACATTCGTGATGTGTTCCCAGCTCAAAAAATCCCCATGAGTCAACAATGCACCTTTAGTTTTAAAGCAGTATGTCTATATCCCTTAGATTCTTGCCTTCCATGGAAACCCATATGTGATTTCTTAAATGATGGAGAAATGAACTCACAAAGCAAAGCAAGAGATACCACAACTCCATTTCTTCCTCCAAACCTACTCACAAACACAAAGACTTCAAGAGCCCTTGAGTGAGAGAGAAAAAGATGGGAAATGGACAATGTTGCATCATTCCTATTTCACTTCCTCCCTTTGGGTCTTTATCATATGCCTCTTCAGCAGGACTAAGAATTGCCACAGGCCATGCAATTAAGGGAGTAAAGCAGGGAAGACACTTTCTTAAAGGCTCAGTGCCTTTACATAATTTGAAACAAAATATTAAGCACCAAAATCAAGGATCACACAGAGCTCCATGAGGTGGAACAGACATATGCTGCATGGGATTATAGATAATTTTTAGTAACCTACAGTTATTACAGTAAAACCTAAGATCTGAGTAACAGTGGACCAAGAATCATGATGCCAAAGTATTTGAGTTCTAAGATGCAGAAGTTGATTCAAGAAGCAGCTTAGTGAAAATTACACAGATTTCAAAATTTCACTTAGAAAACCCCTTCTTATACTTTTTACTGAACTTCTGATATATGGATATATACATCCAATCTGGAATGGACAGAAATTACATCCGGATTTTAAGATTTGCTTTGATTAAGCCCACATTTGGGCTTAAGAACTGAAGTAAAAACACTTTGTGTACTTGAAGCTGGCTACCTAAGTACAGGTCACAGGTCTGGCTGCAGTGATCCAAGAGGGACACAAATGAGTATGAGGGGTATTAAAGCTAAGGAGACAGCACCCAGGAAAAAAAACTTGACAACCAAAGGAGGGAGAGTATTCCCAAAAGTTACTGGATCGGCAAACCTGAGTGGTCAGGACGTAAGAGTTCACTTTCTCAGTTATTTACACATAACTTCCTAATGAATTATTTTAAAAATAAGTGTGTGCAGTAATAATGAACCCAGTTCTGCTTCCAGTTTGCTCAGGTATAAATCTGAATCAGACTTCTCAATTTCAGAAGAAATAGACTGAATTTATATCACCGCGAATTAAAGATTTTTTTTTTTTTTAACACCATTCATTCAAAAAGATTTGTACGTGGTGAAGAAAATACAGGATTAGGCAAGAAAGAAAATCACTGTCTGCAGAACCTTAGGACCTAAAGGAAAATTGCAAATGTCTGCAAAAGGTTGCTGATGAACACTGGGGGAAGATGACTGGTCTTTCAACACTGTAAGTTATTAACTACCACATGTCAAACTATGGCTTACCTTTATTTTTGAAGAAATGCTTAAAAAAAACCAAACAAAAAACCCCAAAACAATAGCTAAATAACACAGTGTTGCAGTGGTAAGTATTTTTGAAGGTATAGGGAAACATTGTGTAACCTATATAAAAATATGTAAAATAATTCAGGGAGTTATGTTGTATGAAAACTGCATTTTTACCCTCTTTTTTGATAATACTGTTAAGAATTTTTCTTTCCTTCAAGGATTTTCCTACTAGTTTGAGAAGATAAGTGCTTCTGTACTGATCACAGATCATGTGCTTTATGAAAAAGAAATAGCTATATTAAGACCTGGATAATCCCAATCCCCTCACTTGTAACATCATAGTTCTCCTTTGGATTTTAAATCTCTCAAGAAGTTCAGATTAATGCCTCAGCAGTACATGCATAACACTGTTTTCTCTGCTTACAGGTCACTCTTTAAGCTACTCAAATATTCCAACATCTGGACTGGCCAAGCAATGATTAATCAGGTCAACCCAGGCACATACAGTCTTAATCTCAGAACTCTTTTTTTTATTAAATATTGGCAAGAAACTCTTTGCCTGCCAACACAGACCCTGCATACTTTTCTCAGAATCTGTCATCCTGTCACCTTGCATTACTGAATGGGATGAAACCATACACCAGCAAGGGCTTTTACCAGTTTCTTTAATTCCTTAACCATTTTTTAATATATTAAAAAAATAAATAAAATAAAATAAAATCCTGCAACATCTGATGTATAAAGAATAACCAGCCAAGCAAATGCCCTCTGGCAGAGGGGTTTGACAGAGACCCTTTTGGCAACAGGATAAATAGCCACGCTGCACTTTGACTGGAAAATTATTCTCCTATTTAGCCCTTCTTTCATCAGTGCTTGGCAGTATGCAAAACCCAGGGTGAGCATCTCCCCTGGGGTGACCTGCAGCTCACAGTGTAGCTGTCAAACATTGCCCAAAAGAAGCTGCTGCTGCACACTTCTAGCCCTTAGTACAGTTAGTTTGCAGGTATCGAAAGCTGATTAATTTAGGAAGGGCATCCTTACACTTCTTTGACTTGCCTGTCACATATTCACTAGTGCTGTCTATTCCCTGTCTTGTCAGCAGGGTATGATAATGGGAGATAAACACTGAGCATAGCGTGCACGAAAGAACTGCTTTACAACACTGTGTAGAAGCATCCAAGCTGGGCTGGCAGGTAGGTTGACAATTAAATAAAAAAAAAACAAACCTTAACTTTAAAACACTACTATTTTGTCTGGTGCTTCCTTTTGAGATAAAGGTTGTGGACATAAAAAGGAGCACCTTTCACTTGCTAAATGTATTTAGCACAGGCAGGAACCAAAGAAGGGCACAGATTGGCCAAAAACATATGCCAGACCCCAGGCTAGGGACCCCAAATCTATGGGCAATACAGGGGGACAAGCTTAGCAGCTTGCAGCTCACTGCAGTCTTGGCCAGTATTCAAAGATTTGCCTGAGGTACCCTGAGGCGCCAAGCAGCATTTTTTACAGTTTTAGGAGCCTGTTCTGCTTTCTAAGCTGGCAGAGGCTGTGTTTGGGGATGAGGACCACACATGTCACAGCTGAGCAGGTCAGGCACCTAGGATAAAACTTCAGGGAAACTCAGTGCCCTGGGAGCAAACTGTACCTGCTATGTGCTGTAACTCTGAGTCAATCACTCTAAATCAGGACTTTCAGAAGCACCTGGTTTTGGCCAAAAATGCTTGGGCTTTCTGGCTTCTACTGATGGTAGTGGGCAACCACACTCCCCAGTGGCTTATCCATCTCCAGGGAGTGCAGAACCAACTCTGATGTGGTCTCTGCACTTAACCGTGCCTAAAGGACCTCTGGTATTTACACCTCACCTCCTGCAAAGCAGGAAAACATATTCATTACCCACTGAGCATTTTTTTTTTTTTTTTTTTTTTAAATTTAGGAGACCTATTTCAAGCTGACATGCCTTTTGTATTAGCCTCAACAAGACATGGCATCTTTCTGTGGCCACCTGAGGCAGGTCCTTGGGCACTGCAGCAAGAACACTGTCATGTGGTAGCCATCACCAGGCAGTAGTGGATACAGGTAAGCAACCATATAGCTATCATCCTAAAGTGAAAAGTTAAGATTTCCTTACATATAAAAAATGTGAAATTTTATTACCTCTACAGTTATGTTTACTACATCCATTAAATAATTCCATCGCCTCTATTAACTATTTTGTTCATTTAGTAGCTTCACATATTTAAATAAAAGGCTTCTTATAAGCTCGTTGTTATCAATTTGGATTTTTATTACTTTCATCCACAACAAATATTAAACTTAAATAGTAAAAAAATCCTCTCCAATTGTGTATGTTTGTTCTGTCCCTTTTTTTCACAGCTAAGTTTGGACAGTTTGGCAAGAAAGCTATGAAAAATCTCACCGTGTCATGTAGGTATAAAAAGCTCTATCAAAGATTTTAAAATAAATACCTAGGGTGTACCACTGACATAATGGCTTCATCTCTAGCTGACCTAGCTCCAGTCTTGTCCTGTACATGAAGCACATATACATGCAGTCACAGCTTCTGGGTGGCAGTGCTCTGCACAGAGGTGATAAAAGAGGTTGGCTTTTCTAGCATGCCCTCAAACAATATTTTTATCTATTATTGTATTTTGTTCATTTGTGTTTTCCTTACTTTACGAGCTGGATTAGCTAAGTCTCTTGTAAAACCTCAGACTAAGATCAAAGGTTCACTTCTATCAAAAATACATGAAATCTGACAACAATTACAAGGCAGTTCAACAGTTGAACAGAAGTCAGTAGAGTCCTCCCTCACTTCACTGTGGACACAAAAATAATACTCAGAATTCTGTAAGCAAAAGCAGATGCTTTTCAGTGCAGAGCACACACTCTCAGTGACCTATTTTTATGTCCTACCTGTGATGTTACCTAAAAGCACGCTCTGAGAAAAAAGAAAACCTGGTGAATAGCAGATTTTGAGAGGGAAAATAGTAAGATAGTAAAAGCCACCGGTACTTAAATATTGTGTTGTTTATCTGGTTATTTTTGGTTGTTTGTTGGTTTTTGGTTTTAATGTGCAATTATATTGCATAATACTACTGTGCAGTGATTTTATAGCTATAAAGACCATTTCTCGATTAAAAGCTCAATGCACTATTCATTACAGTATTTCAGTGGATTAGTTATATAAATCCAGGTTTCAAAATGACTTCTGCTGTGTAATACTCTGGCAAACCACAGACGATGTATTAGTGGAGGATAGATGTACTCTAAGTGCTAGTTTTGTTTATCTGCAGCTGCCTTTGTATGCTCACAAAAAGCAACAGCCACCCAGGAAGGGCTTCTGTAATTGCTAGTTTCCACCTTTGTCATTTCTAGCAAGTCCACAAACCATTTCCCAGCCCAAGAATAGCACATGCTTCTCCATCCTGCTCAGATTCACTGCTTTCCCCTCCTCCTGGTGTCCAGCTGATTGTTGTGCTTGGGGCAGGATGATGGACAGACACACAGAGAGCCAAAGAGCCAAAAAATTCAGTCTGACCTGGGGCTGGAGCAAATCCCAATTAAAAATGCAGTGATCAGTTAATAAGAGAGATTAAGACACATTAACAGTCATTGTGAGGAGCTTTGTGCTGCTACTATTCCTATTTTTAGGGCTTCTGGTGACAAGGAAAGGTCTTTCCTCTCCACTGCTCCTCCATCTGGCACCTGCTACAAACACTAAAAATTCATCCCCATTTTAAAAATCTATTAATTCCCTTTAGTTATTAAATTACATATTAAAATGTAACATATGGGGAGGGTGAAGAGAGCTCAGAATTTCACTCTGTAGATGCACTTACTGGAGTTCAAAAAGAGAGCAATATTTTGCATCTGGGAAAGGAGGACAAGAGAACAACACTATATTTTAAACCTGTCACTTCAGGATGCATCCATGTGGGAGCTGATAAATTTCAAAATAACAGCAGAAGGGAAATTTAATGCTGCACTCCTCAAGCCACTGAGTTGGAGGAATCTTACCACACTGAAATATATACAAATAGAAATACGAGGCAGATATGCTACTGCCCCAACAGAATTTTTTGTCAGAGTTGAGTTTCAGCTCACTCCCCAGGCAGCCTGATGGCTTTACTTTTTCTTTGTGACCAATCACCAACCCCAGCAAGAGTCACTAAAAATATCCCCCAAAAGGTGTCAGCTTTGCAGCTAGTGGATCATCTACTAGGGCACCCCTATTACCAAGCCCTTGCCTCAGTTGAACTGTGGCTTTTAAAAACTAGGTTGCTAAGATGAAGGAAGGTTGAGTTGATGGCAAGCCAACAAGAGAAGGAAAATAAAATTTCTCCAGGTCTTTAATGGGAATGTCAGAATTTGGATATGAAGTAACTGTAAGCAACACCTTTGACATGAGCTCCCTTCCTGTTCCACACCTTAATTTAATTAAGAAGCTGATCAAGTCCTGTGGAAAGGCATGAGATGGCCCCAAAAAAGCACATTCCAGTGGCAGCTGTTGACAGCACAAACTTCATTTTCAGCAGACTAAAGCCTCACAATTTTGAAGAGACTTAGCTAGTAAACTGAAACAGATGTTGCATGGCCTGATAAGGGAAGGCTGCTGTCTTTCCTACACTGCAGAGTTTTAGAATGCCTGGGAGCAAGAAATATGTGGTACCTTGACACTGTCACCCCTCACTGGGCCAAGGGGAGTGTAAATCACATCCTGGTCTGCTGGGCCATCTCCTGTGTTACACAACATTGCAGCCAGGGTGGTGTTGGGAAGAGCTATGACTCCCCATAATCTCCTTCACCTTCACCATCTCTAGACACCAATTGGTGTTTATGGATAGTTTTGAAGCTATCTCAGGTTCTCCAGCTTGTGTTGCTCCAGTGTGCCACCTGCTCAACAGACCCTGGCCAACTTGAAGTTGTGCAGACTTTGCTCAGGTACCCAGCACAAGAGACAGATTATCTGCCTTAAGCTATATTGCCCTTCCTCCTTGAATGCTCTCTGATCTAAGAACATCAAAGGGTATCAAAGATTTGGCCAGCTTTTGTCATCAATGTGATTAAATAAGTGGACCTTCAGCAAATTCAGCTTATCTGCTAGAAGGAAAAAAAGGTGTAATACATATCTGAAATATCTAATTTGAAAGTCAGAAAAATGTCTAATGGATATACTAATTGCTTGAATTTAACAAAATAAAACCAAACTGCTGTGAATACTGCTTAGTACTACCTCATATACACCAAAGGGAAAACTGCAATCACAAGCAAAGCATCAGCTCACTATGAGGACATTGCTAGAGAGGAGGCACAGGGGCAGAATTCCCCAAAATCTCCCAAGTTTAGAAGAGAAAAAATTCAGCAACTACAACACTGTTTAGAAAACAGTAATTAAACCTTTAAAACCCCAAATTGACAGTCTTGAATTCCTTTATCAGTATGGGAGACTAATCACAACTGGAAGTGATAACCTTTTCAACCCCGCTTTTCCAGTTGTGTTTATCAAGAACAGATAGCTAAAACCATCTGAAAACCCAAGCATAGTTGCTGCTTTTATTCAATAGCCAAACCCACTGTTAAGCTCCTCTTCCCAAGCATGACAATTTTTCCTGGCAGAACCATCTTCAGGGATATCATTTCACACACCAGGACAAAAAACCTGTCTGTACCACTGGCCAGATTCTATGCATCCTTACACAACACCTTTTTCCCCCCATATCACCAGTTCTTTTTTCCTGATAATTTCCTTCCCCTCTTCAATTTAATTTATTACACTTTTAAGGAAGTAACAGCTAAAGTTGTGATTACTATAAAAGTGAAGATTTGAGATCAGATGGTACTGGAAAAATAATAATGAGAAATACTAACACAAGGGGGAAGCAATTGAAAGAGTTACTTATTGAATTTATTTCATTGGTTAGGCATAAGAATGTGGGGTATTTGTTGCACAGCTTATCTTTTGTTGACATTCTCTCTCTGTGTCTTTTTAGCTTAACTCCTAAGTCTTGTAACATTCCTCCTTACTCCTACTCCCAGTCTGCTGATTGGTATGGGACATACACCAGAGATATTCTTCTTGTTGCCTTCTGAATGAAGGAGCTGCTGTAGTTCTTCAATACAATTAAATATATTTTTTCAACTAGTTAAGCACACACACCTCCTGTCCTTCAGAAAATCATGTTTCTTCCTTGCTACCATTTTTCAGTGCGTGCTAACAAACCAATGAAAAGAGCTGGAACAGTTTTGCCACCAAAATATAGTTCCCTAACTTCCTTCCCAAGTACCATGACAGGTACTTGGTTTCTGTTGAGTGTGCATTGCCTTGCTTGAATCCTAACTGCTAGTTTGAATGTCAAGAAGGGATTTTTTTTCCACGGTGGGCATGCTTACCATAGGTACCATTCTAATTTCAGTGGTCTTTAAAACAAACAAACAAAAGGTCTCAATAAATTTGATCTGGTTTCCTTAGAGGACTTACGAAAGTTATTCATAGCAAAAGTCCATGCTGAAGAATCCCAGAAAGAGCATTAGAGGAGCACCTTTGATTCTAATGGAGGTAAGAGCTCTTCTCTAAAAAATCTGGCTTCACATCCATTATTTTATTCCCCATCCTACCATGTCCTGTCAGTAAATTATGGCTGGGTCTCTGATTCCAAATAAGTTTAAGGCGTTCAAGGAACAAAGGTGGCACCTGACCTTATGAGATATTTAATTTTAAAAAAGCATATCTAAGTTATGAAGACATTTACATGGGATCAGTACCATGAATGCTATTTTTCTAAACAGCCATGGGATGAAAAGGCTCCATTTGTCCTCTTCATGGCCAACATATGCTAAGTGAACACCTATTACGCTGAAATGTTACAGCAGCTCCTCTTTTAACTGTGAAAAGATCCTGGAACTTGTTTATAGGAACAGCAAAAAAAAGAATTACTTAAAAATCTGAAGGTTGATGATTTCACAAAACCTGCATTTAGGAATGTTTTCTGCCTCTAAAATTCATTAGAGGTCATGATTTTTTTTCTAGAAGTTTGGTGGATGATCTTGAAGAATTTTGATACTGGTTTTTAATTGGCTATTATTTAATATGGCATCATTTTCTAACCTGTTACATTAAGACTTTTTAGGAGTAAAGATGTGCAAAGCTTATAGCTGGCACTGGCACCTTTCTAAATGTGTTCTGCATAGCTGCATTTTCTATGTCATGTTTATTGCAGTTTAAGGACTCAAAGTAGAGCTTTTCTATGTTTTATTATGGGCAGCTGTTCTGTAACATACAAAAGATTTTATAGACTATAAGAAGTGATTCATTGGCAATCTGCTTTCTTAAGATAACTTACTAAAGGTCTTTCCTCTAGGCCTTGAGGCTTGTAGGAAGAATTTTGAATTTAAACAAGATTAAAATTATGATAATAGCATCCCATTATGAAACCTGTCCTTGGCAAGCTACATTGAGAAGGAGGAATAAAGCTGTATGTCTTAGTTTAAGATCAAGGTTTGATTGTTTTGTCTTTTTTTGCCTTATATGTCCCTTAATTCCTGCAGCTGATCACAGTGATAGGATACAACAAATAACAATACGATGTCGTTCCTCTCTAGAGGCATTTTTTATTTCTTTCTTGGAAAAAGGTTACTAGCATTTCGTTAATTTTTAAGCCAGGAATCTATATTTGAAACTGTGATTAATGCCAGTTGCCTAAAAAGCATTCACTTAAAAATCTGCAGGTTGGTTAGAACCAACATTTTTCATGTTTCCTCCATAGCCAGAAACCTGGCTTTGGTTTCTAGCCAGAAATCACTTTCTTGACTGCCACAGGGAAACACTCTTTTTTGTAACTTAAGAAAGCTAAACCAGTTGTCTTTTGATTCAATAAAAATGACTTGGCTCTTGACAGCTGACAAAACCCCAAAGCTGCTGTTTACCAAACCTGCTACTTCAGAGCCAAAGCAATACCTTCAAAATGCAATCAAGCCCTGGATCTGCACAGTCACTAAGCCATGGGTCACCTCTGGAGCCTCTCTTTTGTTTTTAGAACAAAAGCTCCAGAGTGGTGGAGAATAAGTGCAATTCTTCTGAAGTTAAGCTCCCATATACACAGAGACCTTGGGATCTAACCATTTGGTACCGCATTTGGAGTGAAACAGCCTTGTTGGGAGAACCTGCATGTATGTGCCATGACAGAAAAGGAGGAACAAAATGGAACAGTGATCTCATCCAGCAAGGCAAGTCCTTTGTGTCTGACCTAAGCACAGAGTATAATTTAATAGCTATTTTTCAGTTACTTTGGTGTATCCCATCCTACATATATTCTGCATCTAAGGGCTCAAATGCCAATGCTCCTGAATACTTAATAGCAAGAGCAATATGCTCCTCAAGTCTACTTGCACATCAGTCACAGAGAAAGGCAAAAATATTTGGTGACTGTAAGACAGGGCTTTTCTTAATCATCAGTTCTATCTTTATATGATTTTTATTCGCTGTGAAAGCAGTCCTGCTGAGCCAAGAGTGAGGAATGGGGTATGCACTGTGTGGCCCTGGGAACCCTGAAGAAACAAAAAATAGAATACAACCCCCCAAAAATCTCACTCTCCTCCATTCGCAACACCTAAAACAACAGGCTGTGAAAATGGTTTCATTAAAAAATAACAAGTGCATGCTCACCAGGGGATAGATCAGGGCAAACCGAATTAAAAATTCTTCAATCATTGCTGAAGTAGGTCAACCAGAATTAATTCAAAGGGCAAACTCAGCCTGCTACACCCACACCTCACCCCACCCCACCTTCCTGCCCTATGTCTCTGTCTGCCCTTTGACAAGGCCAAGAGGAGATCTGGACTGTCTTATTACTAAATTTTGCACAATGCACTTGCAAGCATTGGTTCTCCTTCTCTCCTCAGTGTAAACTGATAGGCCAGGGATTTCTTCCAGAAAAGAAGCAGAACCTGGTAGTATCTGGTAACATAAATCACAGAGCAGCATGACTCCCCAGCTCAGAAGACAAGCCCTAAAGACACCTCTTGATAAGGCACCAGTTGTGCAGATTTCTGCCAAAAAGGTATTTCCACTGGCCTAGAAGCCCAGAAAAACATGCACAAAGCAAACACCAGGGGAGAGGCATCAAACAACAAAGCCTATGCAGTAGCCAGCAGCAAACCATCAAAACCATCACCCAGGATCCAGGAAGGGAAGGATCTGGAAGGGATGGGATGTCTGACATCAGCTGGACCAGAGCATTGGTCTCTTGAGTTGACCTTCTGTTAGTGTGAAGTAACTCTGATGTAATGTACAGTATTAATTGACTTAATGGCTTTCAGCTATAAGGCTTCTGTATGTTACAAAGCTGGCCTGGTCCTAGATGTTCTTCAAAACTTATTTATCCTGTGGCAATGGATTTTATGAATTGTTACTTCATTTTAATGCCCCTCTTTCTTCTCCCAGGTGATCTGTTATTTCATTTAGAGTAGGAGAGAATAATTCACGTCACCACGAAAGAAAAGCTTATGTTTTTTTCCTTAGCTGACTCAAATAATAGACATTAACCTCCTTTTCCCCAATCTATCAGCCTTTTCAAACCTAACCTCACTACTGAGCTTTAAAATGCAGGCAGAAAAGGTTAATTCAGGGGAGTTGCAGTCTCCTAACTGTTTTATTCAACATGTCACCTAATGAAACAGCTGTCACACTTTCCCTCCTTTCCCTCCCACTGCCCTAAAAGCCAATTAACCCTATCCCTAGAAGAGCACATCCTGATGGTATAACAAAGATGTGTGGCTTCTCCTTCATTGCCAGTGATGACACAGCCAGACTGGGGGTGACACAGGTAAGTTGGGCCCAAATTTCTAGCCCATGGAGGGCTGGAAAGGGGATCAAAGCATTTTGGGAAACAACCAGGCTCCTGCCCAAGCACAAAGGGGAACTGTTTTGCTGCATCAGCAAGTATCAGTCAGCCTTTTAGTCAGAAGGCAAGAGAAATAACAGGCTTTGGTGCACTTGCTGTTTCCCCTAGAAAGCACTTAAGGGAACTGGGATGCTTATAACACTTGTTTCATATTGCCTGTAAAGACAAATGCAACCAAGCCTTAAAAAGTTTTTTATTTTGGACAAGAGTTCCCTCCCTATTCAAACCACTCAGCTCAGAGAAAGTGGATTCTACTTTCACTGGTATCAATAGGGATTTTGTCCTTGATTTTAGTGAGAGCTTTATTTGCTTCTAAGAAAGAAAATCAATGTCCTGTAAAGCAGCACAGACATGAGATTGGGTTGCTAGTGGCCCTCGACTGGGAGACAGATTGGGGCCAGAGTTTCTGTCGTGCTCTTTTGTGAAGCCAACATCAAGAGATAAGGGAGCAATTCTGTGCTGTCTCCAGCACTGCAGCTACATGCAATCTTCCAGTGTCTAATTTCCGAGAGATGCATTTAAAAACCTTCCTGGATTACTCAAAATGTGAGACTGAAAAAAAATCTGCTGGCAATTGCCTTACAAACAGACCCCTCATAATCAGCTTTTCCCTCCAGTTTCTGGCAGGAGCATTGCTCACAGTAAGTGAGCCAAGGTCCCACCAGCACATAGCCCCAGGCTCCTTTGCCCCATCCTGCCAAGGGATGCAGAAACTTGAGCAGCAACACCATTTCTGTCTCACCTACCATGTTGCATTATAGCTGTAGTCATGCCAATGCAGTATAGAGCCTGCAGAGCCCCCAGCTATATTCATCACTTTGGGATAAATGAAGTCAAACTTTGTTGATGTGTTCAGGAAATAATGACCAACATTATGGTGTACATTGAATATCCAAGCCTGGTCTTGGGGGAATAGAGGGCATTTAAACAAGCTCTTCTGTGCAAGGCGAGGAGTGTGGATTACTTTATTGTGCTATTACAAAAGGATTATTATCAAAAACATTATCCTAAACTCTCATTTATATTTAAGAGCAATTTCACTATTAATTGTCTTGACTCTCCTTACTCCATAATTCAGCGTGACCATGCCCATTTCTGTTTCATGAAATTGGTATCTTTATTACAGCCCTGGGCTACAATTTTCCAAAGAGAATTGTCTATATGCAGGTTTTTTTCTCTCTTCCTCTGTAAAATGCTATTCTCGATTACCTGGGAACTCACTTATAGGGAGCAGGGAGAGAAATCTGTATTACTGAGTATCTGTAAATTGAGAAAAAGCTATTTGTGTCCATAACCAACCTCTCTCACCCAGGCTTTCAGCCATCCTGGCTAATTGGGAGAGGGTCTTTCCCACTGTTGATCACAGACAGAAATGCTCTCCTGCCAAAGACCTGAAAGAAAATCTATTTCTCCCCTACCCTAAAAATAACAAAGTGAAAATTTTTACGTTATTTCTCACATTTCTGGCACCTTGCTTTATTTCCAACTTGCTCTCACTTAGAGGGTTCTCATAGCACCTCCTACATAGCTGAGTTTTTTCCTTTTGTTCCCACAACTTACACCCACAGAGGTGTACAATCCATGTCCATCTTTAGATTGATATTTGAAGATAAGATCACAGAATCATTTGGGTTGGAAGGGACCTCTGAGATCATCAAGTCCAACCCTTATTCCTCTACCACTGTAGTTCCCCGACCATGGCACTGAGTGCCACATCCAGTCTCTTCTTAAAAACCTCCAGGGATGGAGAATCCACCCCCTCCCTGGGCAGCCCATTCCAATGTCTGATCACCCTCTCTGTAAGGAAATTCTTCCCAATATCCAACCTAAACCTCCCTTGGCAGAGCTTAAGATGATAATACCACAGTTGTTAATTCAAAAGAGCAGAAGTGTTACCCTTTTACACTATTTCTCTTGCTAGTTATATGTATCCAGAAAACTTTACTGCACTGGCTTTTAACTACACATAAACAGAGCATCTGGGCTTTGTCTTAACAAGATAAAGTTTGGTCTATGCTTTCTCAGTGGAATTATCTTTACTGTATAATTGGTAGCAATGACTTCCGAGGAGAGTCCTTGTTCTGCCAACAGCATGTTCTGCAAGGGAATGAGAGAGCTGAGGAAGGCAGGCTTTCCCTCTGAGGAAAAGTTGCCCTTTGTCAAATAAGAAAAAAACCAAAACAACACAGTAGAAGAAAGTCCCATTCCGCTGACCCTCAGATTCTCCAAATGCTGTGAAATAAAACACATCCTAAACTGAAATTCCAAACTGCAAGATACTTGTTTTTAGAGATAAGCTTTGAATGTAAAGCATGGAAACCTTCCTTCTGACTCCGTTAGGATGCTCTTGTACAAAATTTTTGGCAAATACCAGAAGCTAATACTTTATATCCCCACTGTACTAAAAATCCAATTCTTAGACAGATTTCATATTCAGCTGAATGCTGAGAATTTGGAAGAGATACCCATAAATCTTTTGTGAAAAGTCCAGCCTTTTGATCCCATGGAGGAAACCAGATCTTGGCTTCTGTTTAGGAAGCAGTCCCTAGGTATTTTCTTTCCAAAGATGGGCTTCAGAATGTCAGTGATGCAGCCTTCTTGCTGGAAGTGAAAAAAGTATGAATAGTACTTTATTGCTACTCTGAGCAGAGAAGACAAAGTAGACATTTCCCCTATCACATACCTTGAAGATCAGTTAGTTTGGGGTTTGTAGGAAGTGCCTCCTTCAGAAACATTCCCCACATAATTAGTTACAGCCTGTGTATAGGAAGGGTGAAAAATTGATTTCATGGCATTGCTTCGAGTTTTCATTGCCAAATGTCTTTTCTCACTTCTATTTACTCTTCCTCTAACCTCTGGTGAGCCTTCCCTCCCTCTTTTCTCTGCTTTTACTTTTTGTGTGTTTTGTTATTTAAAAAATTAGTAAAAGTTAATCCCTTAATAAAGGTTAAAAAAGGTATAATAGACAACTTTTCCTCCTCCTTAATCAGGTGCAACATTCTGGTATTCCATTCATGATTCTTCTCTGCCACACATTTCTGGCATATTTAGTCATCTATCTTTAATGCTGCTTGGCTCTGTAAGGTTAATTATGCTCATTACACATTTGCATTGCTATGGATAAGGCAAGCTGCCTGGATGCCTGCACAAAGATAAGTGTAAGAGACAGGCATGAGTACCACTACTACAGAGACAAAGAAAAGGCAGACAGGGCTTGTTTGGTGCTGCTGTGAGCAGTACTCACCTCAGACACCCTCTTCATACAGGATTGTATGTCTCCCTTCCCTCCAGCCATGCAGCTGAATTTATTCTAGAAGGACTCAGGTGTTTGATGTAGAAAGTACATGTTTTTGCCTCCCATCTCTTTATCTTCTCTAGGGGTAGCTTGAGTTAATCCAAAATTTGAGAGCTTGCCAAGTTGTTCCCCAGTATGCATGTCACTGCACCCACCTATCTGGAATAACACTGCCCAAGTTTCTGGCTTTCTTACCAATTTTCAGTACACTGTATGGCTGCACAAAGCAGTTCCTGTTGTGCAGACAGTCACCTCTTTCCTCCCCCTCCTTAAATATATTTAACAACAACCTTTTTTTCTGTGTTGAGGCACAGGTATCACTCCTTGTATTCTTTTTTCCTGTCTCTAATCTAAGTAACCTCATTCCCTCTCTTAATCTCTGAACAGATCTGACTTGACTCTCACCTTCTAGTTAACAAATTTCATTAACAGGCTTTGTAAAAGGTATTTTATAACAAGACATTTGAGAAAAAAATAATTAGTTATATCTATGTTCTAATAACACAGGGTTTTTCTTCATTGCTTTAATTATTTTTGTTAAGCCTGTCAAAGACTGTAGGACATCAAAAGTAATAGGATGTTAATTTATTAAAACATTATACATCTCTTTTCCTACAGGAGAGATTAAATTCACTGGCCACAATATCATTCCTGCCAATACCATTTCTTCCTTTAAAAAAAAACTTTTCAGTTTACAACTGTTCTCATTAAATAGATGAGGCTCTTTTCAGTTATAATGTATACATATTTTTATAGTAACACTACTGCTACACTTTTTTGAAAGCTCAGATAAATGCCATCTGGTCACAATGATTTATTGAAATTTAATTTCCTGATTTCTTCCATCTCACACACACACAAATACATATATATATATATACATAGGTTTGGGTTTTGTGGTTTTTTTTCCAGAAACAAGTGTCAAAGGGACTCCTGCACCTTTACTTTCTGGAATTCCTCTACTCCAAATTTATTCATCATCCTCTGTAACAAAGACCAAGGGAAAGAAAATCTGGAGGAGACTCTGCAACACTCTCCTTTTCTCTGATTATTCCCTAATGCTTGCTGATTTCTGTGGCTTCCTGCTTTAGCACTAGTTTGTTTGTGCCCCTTTAAAACTTACTTACCCTAACCCTAAATTTTACTTTGTACTACAAGCTTTCAAACAGAACTTAGGATGCATCTTAAAGCATCTTTAACAGTACTTTCAAGTCTGAGGTCAATCATGTATCTTGTAATACAACTTTACCTCTTTTGTATTAGAAGATCTGCCCAATGCAGTAAGAAGTTAAAAAGATTTTTATATATTCCACATATGTGTGAGCACATTCTAGGAAACCTTGAAGTCTTTTTCAGTATTAGGTCTTTCTACTAACACTAGACAATAAGAATGTCACTTTTCATTACAGTATGAGTTACTTATGCATATTTTATTACCTTATATGAATTAATTATACTGCCATCACCATATAAAGGGCTTAAATCAGTTGCCTAAACACAGGTACCTAATGTAATTTGGGATGCTCTCTCTTACAACTCATGTATCCACTGGGGTTTGCAAGACTTGATAATTTTGGGGAAAAATACTCTGGTTTTGTTCTACTTTATATATTGACTGTCTTTTTTTTCAAGCAGCAAAATTTATTAATTAAAAGAGAGATGATGAGACAGAAAACTTTTACGACATATTCAATGAACCAAAGCAGAACGTTAATTTTTTGCTGGTTTTTTTCCCCTCTGTTACCAATGCACAAAATAAATAAGACTCATTGGAAGAAATCCTTCAGTTTAAACAAAGATGAGTTATTAATGTCTCTGGAATTTAATTCACAAAATGCAATGCTCACCACCATCACCATATGTTATAATAAATCTGACTTAGACAATGAAAACAGTCTTCATTGAGGTACTAGCTCCAGACAGACCCATGAGACCCTTAGAGAAAGGGGGCAGGGAAAAATAATATTTTAAAAGCTAGTACAGCTTCAGGCTCATGCAGATTCACATGTCTTTCATTAAATATCACACCCCTATCCTTAGGAAAAGACACTTGATCATGACCTAATTCCAATAATACTTTAGCACTAACAGGGATTTTTCATGTCCTTCAGCCTTGAAGTAGGTAGGTATTGTTTCTTACTCAAGGCTAGAATTTGACAGATTTTTAGGTCTTTGTAATTTGCTTAATCTCACATTTGGTGACACTAGTGATGCCAGGAGACACAGACATAGTGAGCAGGGCTTTTGAGGACAGGCCTCTTGATAAAGGTGGTAATTAGTGCCCACAGCCAAAAAGTGGATTCCTGAAAGGCAGGGCTGCAGTGAGGGACCAAAATGAAACCTTCAGAAGGACTCTGCTGTGAAACTCTCACTGTAGATGGTTTCTAAATGCACTTTCTAGGTTGAATTAATTTTCAACTATTATCTGACTCTCATCTTAAAAAAAAAAAAAAAAAAAAAAGGAGATCAAGCTAAATGCTGCTCATGCTTCAAATGACATGTTTCTAACCCCTTTTATCCTCTCCTGTCATGGGGCTGCAATGCAGTGACAGCTCAGGGCTGCTTCATCTCTACCTGCACAGGAGCTTCCAGGAGGACCTTGTAAATGATGCTGGATTACACCTCTTGCAGCTTGCCTGGGGGCTGTCCTCCCACGCACTGTAATGAAGATCTGAGATGCCATCAAGGTGCAAGCCCTAATCTCAGACCTGATTAGAACTTCTTAAGTTTAGCTGTATCCAACTACACCTACCTAGTAACCATCAAAGCAAATTAAAGGCTGACGTAGTCTTTAGAGTGTAATGTGGCATCTTTATAAAAGCAGTATCTTATTAGAAAGAATTTCTTCACGGAGAGGGTGATCAGGCAATGGAATGGTCTGGCCGGTGAGGTGGTAGATTCTCCGTCCCTGGAGACATTTAAAAAAAGATTGGATGTGGCACTCAGTGCCATGGTCTAGCAACTGCTCTGGTGGGTCAAGGGTTGGACTTGATGATCTCTGAGGTCCCTTCCAACCCGGCTAATTCTATGATTCTATAAAATGGTGCACTTCTTCAACAAATGATCTTTAAAACCCAATGTTGACAGCACAGCATTTCTTTTCAGGCCTGCTAAGATTAAGCACCAGGCTTTGCTTAGCAAAACAGCTCAGGAGAGCTGAGCATTGCCACTGAAGCCAGCATCCCTCCTTCCATGCACAGACAAGCTCCACAGGTAAATAAAATCAACCAGGAATTGGTAGCCATGGAAGGAGTATTTTAAGAATGCAGTGCCCGTGCTGTTGGTTGCAGTGGGGACTGTAGCCTCAGCAGATGGCTGGCAGCCACTGCCTTACCAAGCACCACAGCATCTTGCTGATTTTACAGTACAAGAAGGTGCTTAAAACTGTCCTGTTGGCTGGCTGTGCAGTGATGCTAACATGCCTCCTCTGGGGTCCCAGTGGAGATAAACTACATTATCCAACTGCAGTAATTTTTCTGATGTAGGCAGAGGCTGATTATCTGCAGTGATCATTACTGCAAGGTACTGAGATTCCCAGCAAAGCACCTGTACTAAATAATGCAGCAAAGGCAAAAAGAGAACTGAAGGAACAAAACTTGCTGGGCATTAACTCTTTAACTACTTTGATACACGTGCTTCCACCTAGACTCTATGTAGATTCTAACAGCCAAAATTTGTGCAAGATTGGTGTGTTAGCGTGTGCATCTGGTCCACAGCAAATGGAAATACTACAAATCCCAACAAATCTATACATTCCTACAGAGCAAGAACATCAAAGCAACTTCCTGCCTTACTGGGAGAACAAAGCATCTATTTTCCAATGGTAACAATTACCAATATGGCTGTGCCTACAAGTGAGGCTTAACTGAAGTGCTGAGTAAGTCAAATCAGCTTATTTAACTGAAAAAAGTGTTTTTTCATCAAGGTATAGTGCCATAAGAAGGTGACACTCTTGAAGGGAGTACCATGTTCTTTCTGAGCTGAAGATTTCTAGGGAAAAGAAGTAAACTGAAAGGACCTTACAAGGGCCTTACAAGTGATTAAATACTAGCCCTTTTCAGTGTTTTTAAAGCAATCTGAGAGAAGACCAAAGACTCATTTATGTTTAACTCTCAAAGCACAAGCATTCCCTTCCATCTCTCCCCAAGCAGGCTATTTAGGTTAACAGAAATAATATATAGAAGGAAATATATAATGTCATCATTTCTGACTCTGTCAAATAGTGAATTGTGAACATCGTTATTAGGAAGAAAAAAAAAAAATAATAAGGCTTAAGGAAGAGACCTGAAGACTTGCATCATCTCTGGAAGATGTAAAACCCAGCTGGTTACCTAAAAACTGGATGAGAATTACAAACTGGCCTCCTTTGGGGATTTTGCAGCTTCATGTTTGGGATCAGGAACTGAACATGGGAGGAATTTCAAGTCAAGATAAGGCTTCAATTATTGATCTCTTATCACTTTCCTGCTCCCCTTATGTTAGTATCTCAAAAAGAGAACTGCTGCCCACCACAGTACTGTTCAATGCAATGAGTAGCCCCAAGTGGCCCCAGCCATGGCCCACACAGACAGTGCCCAAGTGCTCAATATCAGGCTGAAAAGCCTGGCCATTTTTGCTGCACAGACCTCAAAACTTCAGCTAGACCATGATATATGCTATCCTTCTGCCAGAGAAGCCAAAGCCTGAAACTAAACCAGGCAGCAAGCAGAAAAAAACCCCAAAACAACCCATGAAAGGCGAAAAGAAAAGGGATATTTCTGCAAAATGTATTCATTTCCAGGCATTGCTGATGTTTAAGCAGCCACCTATTGCCAAATGCTTGGGCAGAGAGAGAAGCACAGGGATAAGCACCCATTCCCTGCTGGAAGAAGTGGGTACAGCACTGGAAAGCTGAGAGAGAGGGAAGCCCCAGGCAGGGAAGGTGGAATCAGATACACTGAGCACTAAGTATCTGGCAGCCCCAAGGAGCTGGAGAGCACCCAGATGGGCTCATTTTGCACACACAAAGCCACCCCCTGGGGACAAGCAGCCAGTTGCAATCCCTTCCTGGCTCCCCCGGGCCCACTAATGGTCCATGGCCACAGGAATAATGTGATTTGTCAGGATGGGGACAAATGATGCAATAACATTCACTGAAACTCAGGAAATGGTATGGTGTAATTTTTCCTGCAAGACACTCTTAGTTGAGCTATGCCAAGGATAGCCTAACAGAGAAAAAGACATTATTTGACTCTCCTGTCCTTTATTGAAAATTTCAAGCAAACCAAATGCTGCTGTCCCTAGTGACTTCAGCAAGGAAACTTAAGTGACAGAAAAGATAAATGTTTCCTACTGCCAGTGACATACCCAACACAGAAATAGAGTATTTTCATAACTTTGTGCTTTAAATGCCTTCATTAGAAAAACAAGATTTATCCTCCAAGCTCTGAGGGAGTGCAAGAGAAACTTAAACTGTACAAGTAGTTGTGCTCACATTGATGCTCATGTGCATATTGCAACAGGAACAAGGAAGGGAAGAGGATTAAAGATAATCTGCCTCTGAATAAAAAGGCCCTCCCTGCTGTTCTCAATTTTCCTGACTTTTGTTCTAGTTAGAACCACTAAATAAAGTAAGGTACAATTCGGTATCATCTGATCAAAGTTGTAGCCTCAAAGAAGAACAGACCTAGTTTTTGCCTTTGTACTTACATCATAAACAAGCTCACCAGAGGACACAAAAAGTAGATGTGAGTCTTCAAGTAGTAGCACGTATGTGTATTGTGAGCAAAACCATAGAAATATTATATCTATTAAAAGAAACATAATCTTTCTCAGGTATATGCCTGTGATGTCAACTTCAGACCAACACAATTACTTTACCTTTACAATTACCCTTTGCTAAAAAGAAGAGAATGAGGGCAGATGACATCCATTCTGCTTATTAGTTTAGGCATTAATGTTAAGTACAGTCACTGCCAAGAAAATTACTTAAAATAAGGAAAAGAGACGCACTACCTAAATCCAGTATTTCAAAATAAACCCCCTTGTACTGTGCAGACCATGCAAAGATAAATTCAAAGAGGAATACAGGTAGCATTTTGAAATCCCTACTTGGAGGTGTTTTCTAGAATCAGTAAAAACACAATAAGGCTGGTACTAACTAATCTTTCTAAACACTTTCATGTGCTTCTTGTCTGTGTTTAAATCCTTTGGGCTTTCAAGTCTGTTTATAACTTTAGAGGTGTTTTCTAAGTCATAGCAGACACACAGAAAGAAATAGCAGGGTTTTGCTCAGCAGCTTGCTAAATGAGCATTTGTTAAAAAGAAACCACAACAAACCAACCTGTAATTTAGGGCAGGCTCTCTGTTCTATATTCCTACAGTCTTCCCACCTATGTTGTAACAAAACCACACTTATTATGTGGTTGACATCAGGCTGGACTGGAGCAGATGCTGCTATCTTCAAAAACAAGCCCAAAAGAAAGGCTAGACAAGGTCACTTGGGCAGCAAGCTGGAGAACAAGCTGTGAACCTTTTCCACCTCCAAATGCAGATCCAGATGGTTCTCCTACCCACAGCATGGCAAATGACCACAGGTACCCTATGGACTTTCTTGCAAAGGTGAACTGATCACAGATTTTTCTCTAGATTCAGCAGCTCAATACAGTGAATAATGCAAGATTAATTTTCCCACTTTCATTTTGAAGAAGATTTATAGGAGATTGATTTCTATTCAGATGAAGAAACAAACATAGAACTGCCAAATGTTTGGTCATGGAGGATTAAAAAAATAACAAAGGTTCACATACTGAAGTCAGCATTTAAAGTCCCCAGCAAAACTGGCTGTATTTGTATTTGGCTGTGGCTCTTCTCTGTGTTAGCCCATATGTAAAAAAAAAAAACAAAACCAAAACTATTGTGCAATTTGCTGCCTTTATACTAGATGCATAAATCACACACTTATCCAGATTTATCTAGACCCCTGCTAAGGAGCTGAGTTCAGCCCAAGATTGCCTGAAACTTCACAAGCACTTTCTGAAAACCTTGTAACTGGAGAAAAACATTCATCACACTTGGGCTGGCTCCTCAGCTGTCAATGAAACTAGAAAATGAGGCAGTTTCATGTTTAATTATGAAATCAATCTACCCATCCTCCCTCCCTCTTGGATGTTTCTAGAGAACAAATTTCTGTCTCTAGGTGCTAACCTGTCAATTATTCTCATTTTTGTTGCCATAACCAAACTTTAGCAGATTATCATTTTCCTTGTTCAACATCCTTGGAGATAAATAGATTCAGCTCAGGCATACTGAGCAGCCCCTAACCTTCGCTACAGCCTGAAATAAGATCAACAGTGAAGAGACTTCCCTGGCTCTAGCCTTGCAAAGAAAACAAGGTACCTAATTTCAGAACCCTACCCAGCACTCCTGCATAGAAGTTTCATAAAATTTCTGCCACTTCCTACTGCTCAACTGAACCATCACTTTCTTTTGACCATCTTGGCCACTTCTCCTTCTTTGCTGATATATAAAACTGTTTCTGGTTTCCAGCAGTGGAAAGCAAAAGTGGGTCTGGCTCAAGGAACTGCAGAAAGGGATTTGGCTCCCTGAAACTAAGCAAGGATTTGCTGGTAGAATTTCCTCCATTACCCTCATGCAAATGTTAAGGTTACAGTGACCTCTTGCAAAAGCACTTCAGCTCTTCAGTATACCAAGTTAGAAGACATTATATCAATCCATAGATAAAAAGAGATTAAATGGGATGTTTTTTTTCCAAAGAGTGAAGTCTGTATGAATAATATAATGTACCTCAGACACTTGGGTGACAAAAAGAATTATACAGATCATATAGCAGCACGAAGATAAAATAAATTGGGTCTCTTTGTATGGTATCTGTTATGAAAGCAGTTCAAATAGTTTTGTATATTTTGGATGAGTTGAGGAAAAGTCACTTTCATGATTTTTTCTCCCCCTCCCCTTTCAATCAGTGTCTTTCTATTTTAATTTCCATTCACCTGCTAAGTGTATCCTGCTGTACTCACAATTCAGCATGATGGATTTCATATTTAGTGGAAAATTAACAATTCGTACCCTGAAGATTTCAATTATTCAGACCCCTCAAAGATTCCTTTTTGGAGTACCACTGAGGAGAATGGAAAATTAAGACAAGAAAAAGTGATAAAATATCTTTTTCCAATAAGATGTTGTTTCAAGGGAAGTGGAGACTTAAAAGCAGCAGCCTGACAGCTGAAAAGAAACTAAGAGCAAAAGATTGTTGAAGGAGATACACTATTTCACTCATTTGCATCATTACCAAGACAGTTTTATTGCAATTCTAATTCTAACAGATATGCTTGAAGGGAAAAAATAATAATAAAAGGAGGCCATGCTCATCTTCCATACTGAATAAATGACTGTTCTTTCAGAAGAGTATCAGAAAACCTGAAATGTCACTCTTTCCTCTCCTCGTGACTTTAGTAAGGAATGCAACTAGAATTCTCTGTCTACCAGAGGAAGAATTCCTTGAGCATCTCAACGCAACTCTGAATCTGAAGTGTATTTTTAAATCATAAGCACATTTGTTAAGTCACAGTCACATGCAACCCTGGCCACAAAGTGTGCCTATGGGATGCTTAATTCCTTCTCACAGATCTGGAGACTTTGGGATGTTAACTGGAGGTCAGTTCAAGGCTCTGTGTTCCTGGGCTTTTTGCCAGTTGTTCACCAGAAGTGAAATATTAGATGTTCATATTACCTACATAAAGAGTTAAGGGCAGAGACTGCTTATTTGGAAAGCTTGGGCTCAGAGTTTGATGAGCCTATGAATCTCTCCAAGGTTCAAAGTATTTACTTTTTTTTTTTCCCTCTTTCAAATGCACTCTCCACCTAGATTCATATTTTCAAATTTGGGATGGATTTGACTCTGAGGTACCATCCAGCACCAGTACATCAGGTATGTCCCAAGCACTTCCTATTCTCAATTCCACTGCACTGGCAATTCAGTCAAACAGAATGGCAGCTTTGGGTTACAGGCAAAGCAAAATAAAGGAGACACCCAGTTGGCATAAGGTAATAATGACTATAGAGTCCCCAAGACAATGAAAGGTTAGCTGCTCTTTACTGCAGAATTCCCACTTCTGGACTTCCCAAGCTGAGCACCAAACTCCCACTTCTAGATACTAGAGTCCCAAGTTGAACCTGAAATGAAATGATCAAGACACCACAAGACAAGATATTTTTTTGCAATTACAGCAGCAGACCGTGAACTTTTAATATAGGAAATACAGTTCTACAAAATGGTTCCCAAAAGCCACTTTTTCCTCTGACATTACAGCTTTAGATATTCAACATGATGTCTGGTGAGCTTTGGGATCCTGGTGAGGCTCTACTGATCCTGCAAATTACCTAAAATTCCTCTACATCTACAAGAGCAACCAGCATACCAGTACAATTAGGTGAAACAGACCAAGAGCAGTCATGCTTTTTAAGTTCTCTTCTAGACACTTATTTGATCATAAAACCCCATGCACTCTCTAATAATCAGAGTTCCTTTTTAATCCTCTACAATGCAGACATGCAATCAACTTCAGATAATAGATTAAGGTCCTCTGTTTTCATTGTTGTCACAATTTATGATGCAGATAGATAGGAGGATTTTGTGGTACTGATATCCACTAAATACATGTTTGTTGTCATCTGTCACATTATTCAAGTAACATGGGAACATCATTGGTTTGCCAGTGATGGTTGAGATTGCAATGAGATTGCAATTATTCTTCTTGCATAAGGAAAATTCTGCTTCTGAAAGGGTTATTACAATAATTGCTTGGTTTGGTCTTGTTTCAGTGTAATAACCTGGTCAGACAGAGGGAGGGAGAAACGTAATGAAAAAGAAATAAACTGGAGAGCAAAGAACCAAATATCTGAAATGCACCTTTGGAGGGAGTTATGATGCATAGGAACAGTATTTATAGCCCATTGAGGCCTCTCTTTTCCTACAGTAACAGGAACATCATTTACTAAACAAACACCAGCTGCCTGTAGATCTCTGACACCTGACCACTTAGAAGGTTCAAAAACCTTCATCAAAAAGAGTAATCTATTAAAGAGAAAAGGCAGAGCTTTCAGCACCAAGAATCACGGGAAGAAATAATATGGTTTGTTCATCTCAAATATCCAGGGGATATTCTTTTGGACAAGCATTTCTTTTCTTATGTGGGAAGGAGATGCTAAAATTTCTGTTCACAACTGCTTAAGGTTCAGCTATAGAGCAATCACTGATTTATTCTTTTCTGCTTTGCTAAATTTAGCTATTTTGGTTTGCCAGAAGCTTACTCCCCTTTAGACCATAGATCTTTCCACTTAACTCTTAACTTAGCAATTATTTTGTGTTCCAAACAAGTGTACTCACACAAATACAGCATTATTTTTTGTGGTTTGCAGAACTTTAATTCTGCCTGGACAGAGAGAGCAGCCACTGGTGTAAGACTCACTGCTTTTTTCCCTGGCTCTTGGGAATCACTGAAAACAGAGGTCACCCTTCCATCCTCAAGCAAGATCCACTCAACTCAGCTCCCACTTATAACCTGTGTCTGATGAGTTTTTAATTCTCTTTGGTACAGATGTGACCACCTCTCCAGACAACTATCCTGGTGCTTAGTTTGAAAGATTTTTAGAAGATCTGCCCCAATACTCCTCTCCTGTATTCTCAGCCCCCCCAGCCTTGTCCTCTGAGAACACAAAGATGTCTGATCCATCTTTTTTTCCACCAGTAATTTTTTCCATCTGTTTAAACACAAATATCTTCCTACCAAAACCATCATGGAACTTGATGAAAGTAAGTGAACTTTTAAAGTCTCCTAAATATAAGCAGACCTTAAGTATGGAATGCCATGGTTCTAAGTATAAAATTTTGTGCTATTCAAACAAAAAAATTAGGTCTAAAGATAACTGCCTAGGGTGTGAGACCCTCATCACCATCACCATCTTAACATCTTTTCAGTTCAGACTCATTGCAATGAGACAGAAATATACAGGATATACTAGGATCTGAGAGCAGTCAATTGCATATGCCATTAGCTTTACACCAACATAAAGTAAGCAGAGAAAAAGCAGGATGATTTATTGCTTTAGATAGCCATCTCTAATGGATACATAATTCACATTTGAGAGATTGTGAACCATGTGAACCGTCAAATAGAAGATTAAAAATCCACAAACTATTATTTGGAGGTGATGACTGGAATTGTTTTGGAGGTTACATAGTATAGTTACAGTAACTGGCAATACATTTCTTTCATAAGCAACTATCATGGGAGATAGTAGCTCCTTTTAATATTATACTCTGAGCTAGCATGCAGCATCTCTGTCTCAGACTGTGTTCTTCAGGAGAGATAATTTTTCTGATAGGTTATTCCACACTGCCAGCCATAAATGAAACCATAGCCTTGACCACAGTTACTGAAACATTCAAAGAAGTCTTGTGAACCTTCAGTCTGTAACCTGAACTGGAGACTCAGCTTCAGCTGCAGACAGATGTAACATTTTCCCTTTGCACATTTTCCTTTCCCTTTGCCTACTTCATTTTATCAGGTTAAAAATGTGGCAAGCCTCAGATGATAAAGCTGTGTGGTGGTGAAAGGCCACACACCTTCAAAGCAGCATCTCTGCCACACAGGCTCATTTTCAGCCTGCTTGCTCCCCAGCTATTCTTTCACTCAGCACTAAATTGGGATGTTCCAAGTAAAAAAAAAAAGACAGGACTTTATAAGCTCTCACACCAAAAGCTTTAAATATCCCTGTGCCTTCTCACAACTGAGCAGAACTTTTTAATTTGATGTGCCTGGACGTCTAATAGATTTGCTTTCACACGGTTGTCTGTCTTCTGTAAACTTATTTTAAAAAAAATGGCCTTTCTTTTACTGATATACTCTTTTCTGGCTGCAGTCCCCAGCAAGAGTCCAATTCCTCCCTTTGTGCCTGGAAATCTTCCTTCACACAACTCCGTGGCAGAGATACAGATGAAAATGACAGCAATTTATCTGGTGTCACTTCACCTGGGAGTGTTGTGCCCTCACCTGTCAAAAATGAAGCCTCCTTACCACGGTCCCTTCGGAGACTTCCTGATGCCACTCGGAGCCACAGAGCTTTCCTTTCACACATCACCTGCAGGGCCGGATGAGCTCTGTGGGTCCAGGTGGCCTTCCAGCCCCTCAGAGCCTGCTGTCCCTTCCATGGTGCCAGGCACAGCCCAGCCCTGCCCAGGGAAGCTGAGCATCTTCCCAGTCTGCTGCTCTCACCCCAGCTACCTTTTGCTGCTTGCTTCTGCAGTGTACACACAAGCAGAAGAAAAGTCCTTTTATTCACCTGCAAGCATTTCATTTTCTTGCCAGACCCATGCCAACCTTTAACCCCTCAGCTCTACCACTACCACCTTCTCTTATAAATAAAAACCTCACAGACTCAAGCCCACTCTCTCGTGACCACCATCTCTGCCAACCTTTCCATCTGGTGCCTTTCTGGCTGCCCGGTCCCATCAAGGAACCCTCACTCATACACATTTTCTGGCCAAAAAAAAAAAAAAAAAAAAAAGCATGAATGAATAAATAAATGATTTAAAGGAATTTGGACAGTCAGAAAACTGCCCATTGGTCCCTGATGTTTGCTAGCAGGCAGCTAATTTTTTCTTACAGGATAAAGGCTTGCACTTTGTCAATAAAACAGTTTAAGGACAGAGAAGGTGGTGAAGGAGTAAGGTATGAGTTTACCAGTGAGTAATAGAGAAAGTTGATATTTCCTTTTCACAAAGACTAATTTTTGGAACTAAGGATAATGAGAAGATAATACTTCAATGGGGGGACAGAGATGTGGGACAGCACACACAAATTATGTGAATCCCAGACCAGAGATTTTGGCAGAGATATTTTGCTTCAATTTATTCAGAAGTACATCAAATCAGAAAGCCATCCAATAGAGGCTACTGACCTGGGCACATTGAAAGGAAGGTAATCGTGGCTGGGGAATACTGACACGTCTGCTCTCCTTAAATGACTCATCTGGAGGCATTTTAGTTTGCCTGCTTATTTTATGAAGTGCAGGTAGATCAAGAATATATGCAGTCAGAAATGAATAGGAAAGGAAAAAAAAAAGGGGAAAACTTCAGCTTATTTTAAAATCTGCTATTCAAAACTGCTCACATAATCTCCTTCCAGAAGGTAGGGCAGATCTCTAGATAGGAGTTAAAATGATAGGAGGGATGGCAAAAATTGGAATATAGCCTAAGCAATTAGTCAACTGTCAGTAACTGGAATTAAGTAATCAACTTCAACTACTGTGAGAATGTACTGTGAGGAACACTTTTCCATTGGCAAGGAGATGAATGGGATAATTATACAGCTTCTGTCTCTAGATGCTGTGATTCGAGGGCAGAATAATCCACAGGCAACTGAATGTCTACAGTTGAACAGTGAAATACCAGGATCAATACTTAATTCACAAATCTCTTACCTTTTCTTCAAGTCCACTTTAAGCTTATTAATGCTCTGCATACATTAAGAGGCTCTTAAACCTTCTGGGTGAGTGCATCTGAAGCAAATGCAGCCTGCACGTTCTCAGGTTGTGGTATGTATTGACTCAGGCTTTCCACCTTGCATAGATATTGTGATAAGTAGTCATTAAAATCACAGTAAAGAAAAGAGCAAGTGAGCACTTGAATCCTGAGACACCTCCTGAGCTTCACTACTGAGTCCTGTGCCACTTTGGCTGGGACATGTCTGCTGAATAAATGGTCCAGCAGCACATCCTCACCTCTCAGGAATGCTGCAAGGCTTTTATGAAGGTGAGAATTCACCTGCTCCTTGCAAAGTGGCTGAGGAAGAGAAGAAGGCAGGACCCAAACATAACTTGGTATTCTTAAAGGTGTGAAGTTTTTGAAGCTTCAGGAGAGATAATTTTTCTGGTAGGTTATTCCACACTGCCAGTCATAAATGAAACCATAGCCTTGACCACAGTTAAGGTCTGTGTCCCATCCTGAGAGAGCACAGCAAAGTCCATCCTGGGCACAGTTGGCATTTTGCCCATCAGCAGGGGCTGGGTCACCACATTCTCTTTCTCTCAAAGGCAGGTGCAAGGATTGCCAGTGCCATTGGGGAAGTCTGAGGAAATCTGCATCTCCACCTGCACCAAGCAGACCTTGTCTTTCCTCAGACAGGTCTTTTGAGCACCGATGGCCCTGCCTGCCTTACTCAGTCCTGCACAAACACATAGCAGGGCTGTCACACCGGGTGGCAGCTTGTGCTACTTGCACCTTGGCCATACATCTGTCTGTAGCATTACCTAGCTACCTGCTAGGGGAGTGCAGAGAAAACTATTTCAGCTGTTTCTATAAAAATAGAATCATTTAGGGTGGAAAAGGATTATTGCAGACCTTCTGTGTTGTGTCATCTGGGCTGTACTGGGGGCTGTCTTAGCATTGCCACCAGAGGAGTGGAGCATCTAGGTGTGCACAGCACTCGAAGTGCTGCTTCCCAAGCCAGTAATGTTGTGTTGTGCATCCTTCCTGGGAAGTTAGATCAGGAAAAGAAGGTCTGCAATAATCCTGGTTCCCTGGATGGTTTCCAGACAACTGCTGGCAAAAAACAAGTCCAAGACCCTGCCTATGACAGTAGCCCTCTAAGGCAGGAGCCTGGCTGAGGAGCACTAGGAGCCTGTAATCAAAACATGCCTTGTGAAGACAGGCACACATTAAAACCATAGATTGTCTGCATTTGCATAGTAATAAAAAGTTCATGCTCGTGGCCCACTCTAGCCCCCATTAATGTTTTTATCCTTGTACCTGAGGTTTGGGGGAGGAAGCCGTGGAAGAGCCTCCTTTGAAAATGACAGCCCTAATAAAGCTGATCTCTATCAACAGTAATTTAATCCAAAACTCTGAGGAGGAGTGTTGCAGCACTCTGTTAAAAAAACATTCACCATAAAAAGGTCTCTTCTAACTTCAATGAAGCCTGCTTATTCCCCTTTTTTTTTTCAACCTTCTCTCATCCTGGCCCCCACCTCCAAAGTCACAGGCTGTGCAGCAAGACGAGGGCTTTCTCCAGAGAAAGTTGTGTTGTCATTTGTGGATTTTGCATTGGAGATGTATCTGAACCTCTTAACTCATGTCTTTTATGACAGTTCAATTAGCAGAGATGAAGTCCCAGTTTTCCTATGATACACTCCTTGTACCTTTCTCTCCCCCCCAGGTCTCTGGAGAAGATGCAATCTGGCTTCACTTGGCACATGTTAATACAGCAAGTTCCTTAACTACTTCTATAGGAAGGACAAATGGTAATTTTCCAAGTATGCTGGTTTTCCCCAGTGCTGCAGAAAGATGAACTCCTATAACTAGGAAGATATTAGAGAAAAAACAAGTCCCAAGATTACACTGCATAGTTTGTAAAAAATTAAAATTTTAAAGTTACTGCTGGTACAAAAAGAAGATCCCCTCACCTGGGAGGCAGAAGAAAACCCCGTCTACCCCATGCACATTTCCAAGGACCTAGAAGTACTTCAGGAGACTACAAAGAATTGTAATTATTGTTTGTTTTTAACATGCAAAATCAGATATTTGGAAGTACACACTGCTGATGATCATCCCAGATGAAGCAGATCACACGTAGCCTACACATTGTGAGTATCTCAGGTATCAGCCGGTCAAAATTTATCTTCCTATTTCAGTAACTTTTCTGGTTGGTATTTGTGTTGGTGCAGCAAAGCAAACCAAGAAAAACCCCTGGACAAATATAGATGCACGACTGATTTCTTGGAGGGCAGGTTCCTTTTGAGAAAAACTTGCACAAAAAGAAACCAGCAATCTCAGCATGTACCTTGAAGTATTTCACCCCCTCTGTGCCTAACTGCTCTCTTGAGGTAAGGCATTTGTATACATGAGAGCCAGGTACTTGTCACTACAAGAGGATTCATAATGGAGTTTTAGGGGATTATAAACTGTAATAACCTCATAAGTGAATATTTCAGTGTAATCTGTATAAAACAAAAGCCTCATGTAATGTCAGAAGAATGGCCTTGTGAGCACTGGCATGTCCAGAGGAGAGCCACAAAAGTTACCGGAGAGATGGAGCACCTCCCTGATGAATGCTGAGGTTATTCAGCCTAAAGAAGAGGAGGGTCTGAGGTGACTTTTTTGCAGCTTTCTAATATCTGAAGGGGATCTACAAGAATTCTAGTGTGGGGCTTTCTGCATGGGTGTGTAGTGAGAGCACAAGGGTGGTGGTTTAAAACTTTAAGAGAGGAGATTCAGTTACACATTACAAAAGGATTCTTTTGTGTGAGGGTGGTGAGATGCTGGCACAGGTTGTCCAAGGAAGTTGTGGATGCCCCCTCCTTGGAAATGATCAAGAACAGGTTGGTTGCATTGAGCAACCTGATCTAGTGGGAGGTGTCCTTGCCCAGGTCCATGACTTTAGGGTCCTTTCCAATCCAAACAATTCCATGATTCGATGACTGGAAGAAATATGGTTTGCAAAACATAAGGTTCAGCTTGATGCCATCTTGTTATGGCACTGGGGGAAAATCTCTCACATATTAGCAGGATTCGACAGCTAAATGCACCAGCACATCGCTCTTGCTGAGTGAGAGGAAAGGCTCATGAGATCAGTGGGCACATATGTGGGAGTAGAATGGGAGAGGAAAATAATAATAATCAAAAAAACTGAAAAAAGCCTAGCCTCCCCAAAGAATGCTCTGGAATGCTCTTCCTTCACAGTGTTATCCTACTCCCTTCCTGACAAACACCCCCCTGCCCTGTGGGATGCAGGGTGCACTCCCCCTCACACAATGCTGCCAAGGGAAACAAAACCAATTGGACCTTCCAGCTCCTAGCATGTAGGAGAGTGAAAGATGGAAAAGGATTTTTTTTTTTTTTTTAAAGCAAAGGAAATTTTTTTTCTAGCAAAGGAAAAAACCAGAACTTATTCCTCAAGATGAAAGTGAAGTTTTAGAGAGAGGCTCTTCTACTTATTAGTGGGATGTGGCAAACTAGCATCTCCCCAACATTTATGTTTTCACTAAGAAATAAACCCAAAATGGCTTTTAAAGATAAAAATCATAAAATAAGTCTATTCAAAGGTTAACTGTAAGCCTACAAAATTGTAATGTATACACATGTAGATGCAGAAAATATTTGGGAATTTGATGGTGATTTACTGGCAGAGAAGAGACAGATTAAAAAGTTTGAAAAAAGGACACTTTTGAACTGAAAACAGTGAATGAAGTCACTGTTCAGCCATGTCACTCATCCAATGGCTCACACAGCTCTTAGGTTTCCAGCTCTAAAGAGTGGCATTGCAGTACCAAGGTCTGATCTCAAAACAAAACCTTGCACCACCATAAATGAGAAAGAAAGGCATTCTGCACCTTTGCACGGGGGCTCCTAGGGTCCTTGTGAGTTTTGTTACTGCTGCAATTTGTCTTTTCATAAGAGAAAATATTTGTCATTATTAAGAACAAGAGTCCTGCAGCTTGTATGCACACTTCAAATACTCCAGAAGACATTTCTGTAGCCAGTCGAGAGGATCATACCTAAGGATGTACAATTCAAAGTCTGTATCCCTCCCATAGCTCCTCCTCAAGTTTTACAGCTGCTTACTAGTTATTTAAAACTTCATATTCTTTGGTGGGAAACAAGCTCAGCAAATTCAGGAACACAGGAGTTTCTTTTTATTCCCATTCAACTGTGTTTTTTTAAAAAATATATATTTACACAAGACTCCATCTAGTAGGACTTCAAAGACTCTCTGAAAGCAAGTTAAGAGCAGCCAAGGACCAGCAGCTCCTGACCTCCAAGCCTCAGTGCAGACCTGCAAGCATCAGCAGAGCAGATTGAAAAGTTCTCTGTGAGCCCATGAAGACATTGGACTCACACCAGTGGTCAAGTGGGAAAGCCCAGCAATTGCCCCCTAACAAGGCTGCTCCAGTACCCTTCTCTCATGAAGATCTCTCTTATGCCCTGTCTTTAGGCACCACCTGAGCTCCAAACCAGCTCTTTTTTTCACAGGCTGCACAATCAGCTTCTGAAAAGAGTGCTAAAACCTTTAACCCACCTCACTCTACTTATTTGATTTAAGTGGCAGTAAGTGGGGGGGATAAATAAACTTTTCCTGGGTGATGGAGACTCTGACAGCAACCATGTGTCTCCCCTGGTCCATGGCTCCCTCAAAGCTCAGAGACAGTGCTTCCTCCACAGAGCAGCCCAGCCTTATCTTGCTGTTCAGGCAGCAAATGTTAGCAATTCCTAATTGATGAAGGGGAGTTTATTGTTTAATTGGTTTGTGTCTGGACTGCCTGGACTACATCAAGCACTCAAGCCAGCAAGATTTATCTGGCTCATTACCTGTGGCTGGCAATTCCCTGATACAGACTGAGAGACAAGCCCCCACCTAAAAAAACTGCCAGGAAAAAAGTGTGCCACGGGGGGCTTCTCTCTTGTGCACCCTACAAGAAGTGCTGCTCAGCAGCATCAGACTGGCTTCTCTTGTCTACAAGTGAGGAGGGCAGGGAGGGCAGAGGCAGCCCTGCATCCCTGCCCACTGATGCTCAGCTCCCCTTGAGCCTTTATTTGCATTTCATTTGAGTCCAGCAAGAGCCTGCTGATTTCCAGTGCAGGCTGCCAGCCTCAGGAAGTGATTAAATCTTTCCATGCTTACAGCCTAACCCATACGTGCACCTCTTGAATTGTACTTTGTTATGTGACTCTCAGCAGTGTGCCTGGACTCTCATGACAGCTTCAAATAGAGAGAAGCAAGTGAAATACTCACAGAGATGCCTGCACATGAAGTGAAAAGAAACATTTGCAGGCACTGATGGAGTGCACAAAGCCAAATCAGCACAGAAGCCCTCCAAGAGCTGGAAGAAGAGGAGGAAGGAAGTGCTCATCCTACTGGTATTCTTTGGCTCTTTCTTATCTGTGCATAACCCTCTGGGCCCTGCACTGAGGATGCTCATCATGCAAAGCTGAAGGCAGCACTGGGAGAAAGGAGAGGTACACAGAAATGTAAATAAATTCAGTATTCCGTGCCCCCCAACCAAATGAGATTCAAGTGAAGACAGCTTAGAAATGGCAGAGACCCTTGAGGTTAGTTTTGCAATCTGTATTTGCACTTTCTGTACTTTTTTAAAATTTTATTTATTTTTTACTATTCCATTAATTTAATTAGCTGCAGAGCACCCTAGGAAGAGTCTCAAAAATTCCTGATATACTCTGGACTCTTTCCAGTCATTTCCATGCCTTCATTTGCCTTCATTATGAATTAATGCAAGTATGGTTGTGAATGTAAACAGCATTGTAAACCTGCACCCCAAGTCTACAGCTAGTCAGAAAGATGGAAGAAAATTCTTCCTTTCAGAAACTGCTGGTTTATTGCAAAGAAACACACATATTCCTTGCACTGAAGACACTAGAAATTCACACGATGGGCTTTTTCCACTATTATTAAGAATACATACATATAGTTATATTGCTATATTCTGTGATATATTACGTTTGGCTTTTTGCCCACAGTGGAACGGAATGGACTATTTGTAATTAGAAAAGGCATTCTCTGTTTCACTGTATCTTATCTCTGCCCTCTCCTTCTGTCTCCTGCTTGGAAAAACAGACGTCACAGTGGTTGGTCAAAGCAACATTTTTCCACTGGAACATAACCAAAGCCATACTAAAATTGCAGAAGCAATTAAATGCCTCTGATTTACAGATTAATAAGTGAACCCTGTCTCCTGACTAGAGAGGGTCAGCAAAAACAAGCATGAGAAAAGGGGAAATGTTTGCACAGAAAACTTATGGGGGTTGTAAACGACCAAATGCTGAGAACCTGCAGTGATTATGTGATGCTCTCAACTAAACTCCATAACTGTACTGCTTCTACTGAGAAGCAATGTATCATAGGAACAGTCTCTGCTCACAATCAATTAAATCTTAGCAGAAGCACTTTATAAACTAAGTTACTGTCTTAGTTTGTATAATCGAATCTGACATTCACCATGATACCTTGAGGACAACAATACTGATAAAATAGAATTTCTCAGTAAACTGTCTTAATTTTTATAATCCAATCTGACGTTCACTATGATACCTTGAGGACAACAACACTGATAAAATAGAATTTCTTAGCCTAAATTGCAGCATAAAAGTTATAATGGGTTCCATGGAAAAGGGTTAATTGTAGAACCAGCCACAAAAGTCCTGCATGCCCAGCATACCCGTCCCATCTGGGAATCACCAGGGAAAACAACACCACTGCAGAAGACAAAGTGGAGCCAGAATAAATGGATGGAGCAAGTTCTCAGACTAGATCAGTCTTTGCTGGGGAGAAAGTGCACTTTCATGGCAATATTAGGAGCTGTTGCAAAAATCAACTATCTACATAGGGCCTAGCAGGAAGAAAATCAGTGTTTATCTGTCAGCTGGAAGGCTCCTTGGTTCTAAGGCTCTGGGGACAGCACAGTTCTTCTCCAGGGCTTCCAGCATAGATTCTTTTCCTCAGGGAGATCTTGCAGAAAGCGAAGGCAGGAAATAAAGTAGAAACCTTCCCTTTTCTTTATTTCTGGTCCAATTTTCATTTCCTAACACAATAACTGCATTTCTGTTGTATTGTTCATTGTGTATGGGCAAGCATAGGTAGTTTGCTGCTTGGTTTAACTTGCTAAGTAAGTGCTGGGCCACCCAGAGAAGAGGCACTTAATAAATACACAGAATAAATTAAAATAATTCATAATGAGGATGCAGAGGCAGGCAAAAAAGAGTTAGGGTTACTTGTGTGAACACCATGCTCTGCAGCGCCGGTCTTGCCGGAATCCCACTGTGCCAAATGTTTCTCTTGCTGTTTCCCAACCACTCCAACCATGACCCTGCATTGCCTGTTCCCTCCTCTCATGGGAAGAATCCTTGCCATATGCCAGATACTGCCATGACCCCCCTGCAGCCATTTCCAGCCCTGTGCCACAGACTCCCTGAGAGCATCCCCACCGCTTTGCTGCGCTTGACCCCTCGCTGCTCTCCCTCATGAGGTTCCAGATCAGAGAAATGATTTATCAGCCGTCTCCCCTGGGAAAGATAAAACCCTGCAGCACAAAAATCTGCCATGGAGGCTTTGTGTGGGATGCCCGTGCCCTGGGAAGCCTGGCCCAGGTGGTCCCTGCAGACTTGCCCATTTGCCAAGCAGCACAGGGACAAACAAACCTCCACGGTCCCTGCACCACCCCAACACTTGCCATGCCCCACGGTGAAAGTCCCACCTCCAGGGGACATTATCAGCCAAGATCTGCCTGCAGGCAACTGGAGTTTTATCAGCAGCATGAGGAATTGGGAAATTTTCATAGGAGGAGAATATAAAGCTCGGAGTTGTGTAGGGGAGCAAAGCTTTCAATTATTGAAGATGGCATCCCTGGAGCCTGCAGCTGGTAGCAGCTGCCTTGATGCAAAGCAGCAGTGCTCCCCACCAGGGAAGTGTTCTTCCTCACCTGCCCCCCAAGCCTCAAAGAGCTCTCTGAGCTGACTAAGGTCCCACTAAGGATGGTGTGGACATTCATCTGCCACCAGCAGATAATAGAAAATCCCATTTAGATGACAGTAGCCCATGGAGAAACTGCTAGGATTGTGGGCCAAGAGGTTTTGGTCCTCAGGTTAACAAAGAAAGAAAGTGCTTAGCAGGGCTCTGTCTCTGTATAAGGTTTCTGGCAAAGAGGATGGTCCTGGTCCCCTACTAGATAAATCCTAGTATTACGTGGACACTACTGAAGCTGAGATTTCTCCTGCATTATGTGATACAGACTGCATGCAAGTGAAGTATCACCACTTATAAATGTCAGGAATGGTTTGTCACCAGACCTTTCCTCCCCCTGAAAAAAAAAAGGCCAAGTACTAAAAGTTGCTGCTGAACACAAGGGGAAAATTGTGTTTTGGTCACAGTGACATTTTCATTGTCACACAAAACTAAGATTTCTAAGGAAACCTGATAGAAATAAGAATTCCTTTAAATGTGAGATTTAAGTTCAGAATCATTCCAGGGGCAGGGGGGAGGGAGAAAGTCTATCAGGGATAACAAGCATTTTTTGCTATTTGTAATTTCACATCTAAGAGGAATGGATTTACATGGATGGGTGGATAGATAGATATAGACAGGTATGTATTATTTATTACCTTATTATATTATAATACATACAACTACTTTTTAAACATGACGGTCATTGTTACGACTACAAGATTGTTTAGATGGCTTTGAACTATGAAACAAGCTGCCTTTTTTTGCAAAATACATCTCACAGTTCACATCTAAACCAAAAGTGACACATGACAATGTCTTTTTGGGCAAACTTAGCTTTCTTTGAAGTGTCTGTAACTCCGAATCTAAACCCTTAGTCTTAATGGGTTTGATGCCTGATTTTTCTTTCTTCTAATGATTATTTAAAAATTCAGCACTAAGACATCAGATCTCCAATGCTGTCATTATAAACTTTAGCTAGTGAGGCAACAGACTAAGAAAGCCATCTTGGGAGTTAACACAAATTTGGCTGAATGCTTTGTATTTACCCCTTATTTTTGCAATTCATATTAGTAAATGAGACAGCTGTGTCAGATTTCTGAAAAGTATTTTGCTAAATATTGCAACAGTCCTACTGTATTTAATTAAGTATATTGATTAAAAGATAAAATTCCCAGGCTTGAAATTTTATACATGAGATCTTTTTTTCTTTTTATTTTTTTCTCTTTTTTCTTTATTCTTTTTTCCTTTGTCTTTTCTCTCTTTTTTCTTTTTTTTCTCTTTTTCTTTTCTCTCTCTCTATTTTTTCTTTTTCATATTTTTTTCTTTTTCTTTGTAGACAATTCAGCATTCCCATAGCTCACAAGATGCACTGTCTAAAGAAACAGGATTTATCAGTTTGAACTCCACATTAAAAAGGTGAAACCCTTCCAACCATCATTAAATTGTAGGTTAGTGAGTCTCTGAGTCAGTAACACATTTTCTGTTCATTTTTTCCTGGGTATATTTGCAAGTAAGACAAGAAATTTACCAACAAAGATGAATTACACACCGCTTTACAAACCAGGGAGCCCGATCTTGTAAATGTAGCTGACGTGAGCAGTCATGTTGATTTGAGGCAGAAGAATCAAAAGGAAAACAAATTATTCCCTTGTGCAAGAGCTGGAAAGAATAAACCAAAGAGAAAGAAATGGGCTGCTCAAGTGCACTGTCAGGAGTGTTACTATAGACCAGACCCACTGCTCAGAGTCATGTGTGAGCACGGGTGATCTCACTGCCCCATTCCTGGATGGGGAAAGGACTGGGATGACTGGAGCAGCTGCCAGGAGCAGGGCCAGGGGGTAAGCTCTGCAATACTGACCTGCTGGAGAGCAGTGTAGGTGAAAGAGACCTGGGGGTCCTGGTAGACAAGAAGATGACCATGAGCCAGCAATGTGCCCTTGTGGCCAAGAAGGCCAATGGCATCCTGGGGTGCATTAGAAGGGGGTGGTCAGTAGGTCAAGAGAGGTTCTCCTCCCCCTCTATTCTGCATTGGTGAGGCCGCACCTGGAGTATTGTGTCCAGTTCTGGGCCCCTCAGTTCAAGGACAGGGAAGTGCTTGAGAGAGTCCAGCACAGAGCCACCAAGATGATTAAGGGAGTGGAACATCTCCCTTATGAGGAAAGGCTGAGGGAGCTGGGGCTCTTTAGCTTGGAGAGGAGGAGACTGAGGGGTGACCTCATCAATGTTTTCAAATATGTAAGGGGTGAGTGCCAGGGAGATGGAGTTAGGCTTTTCTCAGTGGTGACCAGTGATAGGACAAGGGATAATGGGTGTAAATTGAAGCATAGGAGGTTCAAGTTGAATATCCGAAAAAATTTTTTTACTGTAAGGGTGACAGAGCCCTGGAACAGCCTGCCCAGGGGGGTTGTGGAGTCTCCTTCACTGAAGACATTCAAATCCCACCTGGACACGTTCCTAGGCGATGTACTCTAGGTGGCCCTGCTCTGGCAGGGGGGGTTGGACTAGATGATCTTTCGAGGTCCCTTCCAACACCTAGGATTCTATGATTCTATGATCTTATACCACCAGCAAAGCACAGTGATGCAAAAGGGTTAATTCCATGTTTCCACTGCCATGAGAGTCAGAAGAGCCTGGATATCTCATCCACCCCATGTCCAGGACTCTGCATGACCCCCACCCACCCCCTGTTTGTCCAGTGTTTGGAGACAGGCATTTGGGTACTGCAGTAGATCACAGACATTTGGCTCTCCAGAAACACCTCTGGGGAGGACAATCTATTGTTTGCTTCTGCTTTGGTTGTACTCAGCTAATTAACTGTTTCCAGACCTACCAGATATGGAGGGCTGTTTGAGTGTTTCCATTATCAAACAAAATCAACAACTGACCAAAAATAAAAGCTTAGTAACCCATGAGGGTACATGGGAGCAAAACAGGAATTGTGGCCCTTCTATCACAGATGCCCTTGTGACACATCCTTGATGCTGCTGAGGGTTCTAGAAGCAAAGTACAAGGACAGCTTACCACCCAGTGTGACACAGGTGCAAAGGGTGGCATCAGAAAACACAGAACAGCAGTAAAAGTGTGTTGGAAATTTAGCACATGGGTATTTTGAGTGGCAGAGCAGAAGTTTTCTTTCCAAAAGCATTCCCAAGAACAGGAGGGTCACCTCTACAGGGTACATCCACCATCAGGTTGTGGATGGCTGCATCTTAACATCCTGGCCCTCCTTCTCCTCTGACAAGCCTGACCTGATTTAGTTTGCAGAACATCACGCCTTGCTTTAGCACTCAATCTGTATTAGTTCACAGGCAAGCTGAATTTTAACAACATTTTTGTAACCCACTGGCATCCCTGAGAAGTTCCTGACAGTCAGCATGGCCCATCATCAGCTGAAAGTTTGCCTGCTTCAAAGGTATCAAATGTAGGTAACCTATGTCACAGCAACACACACAGGGCTGGCTGGGCATGGGTTGCAGGCAGCATTCCTGCACACAAGCCATGCAAATAGAGGTTCTGAACTAGAATGAGAATCCCAGGCTCCAAACAACCTTTGAATATTTTAACTTCATTCTGAATGTCAGAAATTATCAAATATGAAGTGAGGAAATTTATGTTCAGTTTATTAATTTAAATCACCTTCACGAAACTCATCCAAAACCAATCCTTTACAGTTTACCACGTCACTAGTTTTTAAAAAAGAGGGGGGGGGGAGAGGAAAGGAAAAGAAAAAAAAAATTAAAAAAGTCTTTCTTCTCCAGACATTTAGTGGTACAGCTCCACTTTGCAGTCTTATTACTTTAAAAGAGCCCTACCTCAGGGTAGCATTTGGCCTTATGGTCCAAAATCTGCAAAAAATCTACACACTCATTCTAATTCATGGAGCCTAAGTGAAATTGTAGCTGGCCATAGGTTGCCAAGAGTTTATCTTCCAAAGACTTTCTTTGATGGCAATGGACTGCTCAGCCAGTACAGCTAAGCACGCACAGGATCAGCCCATGACATGGATTACACCTTTCTCTTCTTGCTGAAAGCAGAAAGAGAGGTATGCATCTTTCCAAAGCAGCTACAGGGAAGCTGTAATTGGAGCAGCCTTAATGTTTACACTTACAAAACATTTCATGTCCTTATTATGGGGTAATGTTTTATAATTAAACTCACTGTTGTTAAAAGACCTTGAACGTTGTGGATAGTAACAAGCTTATATTAGTGTCTGGAAGCACACTATAAAGGAACTTATTTCCTCATTAGTGTCAGAAGTAACAATCTGAAAATAGGCACTTACAAGTATTTGGAGCAGTGAGTGTTTTATATATGTGTATGTATATATGTATACATATATAAACATTCTGACCTGCTTACTTGCAAGGACTGTATTATATAGACACAGAACACTTGTGTTCAAATATATATACTGGATCTTCAAACTGTCTGAACATACCTGCAGGAGCCTGACTTAAATCCAGACAGACAGTGAAATTCAGTGAAGTCCTCCAGTCTGCTCTTAGCACATCCTGCTAGGACAATACATGGCAGTTCATGGGTAGAAATAGATCCACAAGTAGCCAATACATTTGGCAACTGCAGCATGAATTCAGAATGGACTTAAGCTTTAAAAGGATTTTCCTTTTTTCCTTTTTTTTTTTTTTTTCCTTTTAGGTTTCTGTCAGACCACAGCTTAATTTCAGCATAACCAGCAAAATGCTACATGCTTCAGAAGAGCATTTCTTTGTGACCTTATCTTGGGTATTTTCTTGTGTGAAATATTCTAAGAAGTTTTCCCTACTTCAGCTTCAACTAAAAGCTGAGGTGTACCTGTCTAAATGCAAACCTTACAAATTAATATCACGTGGATAAGAGATAAAGAGCATTTTCCCTGTACAAGAGCTAATGGAGCCAGTCATAAATCTTGTCTCGTGGATTAAACACCACGGATCAAATACAGAGATTTATTAGTCCATTTATTACTCCATCCCAGGTAATCACTTTGAGGAAATAGTTCATTCAGTGAAACTAGAATACTTTTTTATAATCAGGTCATGGTTTCCTCAGACATACTTGTTATTTTTTATGACTATGGTTTAGAACATTTATAGGGCCATATAGGTTTGTATGTATGGCAAAAGTACCAGTGCCCTTTAAGGGACGTGGCTTCAGGTTTGGAGCCTAGCACTACCCACACAATTTGCTAGGTTGCATTCCTTTCCTTCCTGCCTCCAAAATTTCCTCCTCCTAGCTTTAACAGAGTTTCCTTCCACTACAAGCAGTGGGTTTCCTCTGGTCCCACATCTCCAGCCTTTCCTGACGTGCAGGTCTTGGTGATCTGTGGTTCAGTGGGTTTGCTGGCCTGGGTAAGGTAGTTGGCAGATCAAGCAGTATTATAAATTATATCTGGAGCCTGGGTTCTTCAAAGTTTTTGACATGTTGACTGGATAACAAGCAGCATTTCTCCATAGCAAAGGTGTAGTTAGCCTTTCTGTTCTACTTCATTTAGCAGTAGAGTTAATGAAGGTGGATATAATCACTGGATTGTTCCTTAAGCACACAAATGATAAGCAGTGATAAGATCTAATGAACAGCAGTGATAAGATCTAATGTAATGCCATAGGATGCAGAAATGGAAACAAGCTGCACATATAGAGATACTCAGCTAATTTGTTTTCCAGGCTCAAAATAAATAAAAGAGTGGCATTTGCCTTATCAGGAACCAAAAATTTAGTGTGATTAATTCTGCAATTTAGTTGTCGTTTATTGGTGTATTAGAGGTAACAGCAGGGATGTGGGTAAAAAGCCAGCTCACTCATGTTCCTTACTATTAATAATGTGTGCACATCTGATTCACTCACTAAAACAAGAACAAACCAAACTAGGGGAAAAAAAAAAAAAAAAAAAAGGAGAGAGAATTGAACTCTCCTGTATGGAAATTTATTTCATGCTTTTGCCTTCCTTCTTCCCAGAGAACATCCCTGCCAGACTTTTGTTAGCACTGCAAGTAAAGCAGATATCTTGCTAGTCAGTGCCACTTTTTCTTCCAGTTTTAGAGAAGGATTATCTTGGATGTCTAAAGTAGAAGAAATTCAGCACAAAAAATATGAGACTATAATGGGGATAGCAAACACGTGGTACCTAGATAGATTTACACGTGAAGAGATCCTGTTACAGTTTTTAATTTTTCCTCCTGATATCTTGTATTAATCAGTGCTGAGACACGACTGTCAAAATGGAGCTCCCCTTGGTCTGGGAATTGCACATAGAGGTGGTGAGGAAGAGTGCAAGAGCTGCCTGGCAAGAATTGCTGCAAGGATTCCACACTCACTTACTTTCCTACCTCCTTGCCTAGGAGCTGCTTTGATGCCCTGGATTCACAAGCATGAAGGAACATATATTAGGATTCTCAGATACTTAGCTGCATCTATTGTGCAGTATTTATGGCCTTACACTAGTGCATGCCCTGACTTTTCATGGGAATCTCAGATGGATCCAGGTGCATGTCACCAGCTCTACGAGACACCGTTCTTGAATCTACCCTTTACCACCTGAACCCTACAACAGAAGGTACTCAAAGATCTCTACAACCTTCTGCATTCTGCAGATCACACTGGTCCTTGACTTTACAGGAAGAACTGCAAGCATTTACAGTAATTAGGTTACTACAAATCCCTAACAAAATAAGGTGAAGATGAAAATTCAGAATAAAAAGTGTGTTTCAAAGCTCTAATACCAAAGCTGTATTCTACATCCACACAGCAAAGCCCAACTGGGTGCAGAAAAAACACTCCTAAGCTGCTGTCCCATCTCCAGATCCTTAGTCTCACTCTGTGACATTTTTCAATGTGGGATCTCATCCTTTTTATTTCTTTTATCCCAGACTATGGCCCGTGGAGGCATAAATAAGTAGAGCTGTGCAAGACCTGAGAACATGGGGCAGCTTCTCATCTCCTATGCTTTGCTGCCCATCAGCAGTCTGCCTCCTGACCTTGGTGAAACCATCCCAGGTTCCCATTTGCAAAACTGAGTCTCCTGCAAGTCTCCAGCACCTGTGTGTGCTGGGCAGGAGTTTGCTTGCTGCCATAAAAAGTACCCATGACCATATTCTGTTTGATCAAAAGCTATAGTATCAGACCCTCTCCAAGCACATGGCCCTACATATGATCAGAGCATCTCTGCTTCCACTTCCCCAGCATTGCCTGCAAGGGTTTTCCATTTAGTGAGTGCTACAGCTCTGCCATGTGCATCAGAGAGATATTTATGAGCTCATTTGTGGACTTAAAACCTCAGGAGTATTATCCCATACTTTTATCTGCTGGTTGTAGCCAAGAGTAAGAATAAACAGGACAACAATGAGCAGTTAAAAAAAAAAGGCCATCAGATTAAGCCTGGGAAAATATTCAAGGGATTTGGGTTTTTTTTTACATTGCCAGCTCAGCTACAAGAGTGTCTAACAGTACTGGTGCATAATGTTTTTCTCACTCTTCTCCCACTTGTCTTATCCGTGAAGCATTATCATATATTTACTATCACAATTTTCTCTTCCTTGCTTTCTGAGCAACAGAAAGTTACTCAGTCACAGTGGGACAGAAAAAAGGCCTCCAGATGTGTTGTGGGTTCAAAGCAAAATATCTTCCTGTGCCTCATTTTTATCACTTTATTTATACAAGGATCCTTCTCAAGATCTGCAGGCAAATACAGGTAAATAACTATAGTAAACAGAGATGTACAAGGGAGATAACAGGGAATAAAGCCCAGCTGCTACCCCATAGAGGGCAAAGCAGCACTGCCTCTTTACTCTAAGTAGAGAGTAAAAACTAAGTGCTCCAAGTATAACATGCTCTTTAGGAAAATAAAAAGCTTTGCTTTGTCTTGGTTCCAGGATCACTGCATCAAATCAAGCTTAACTAAGGCTCTCTCAATCCACATAGAGCCTCAGGGGATCCCAGGAGCTCAGAATTATATTATGGCAAAAGGAAACTGCACAGAAACTGCAACAACACCAACCCTGAAGGTCCAGAGATGTTCAAGTGCCCTGCCAGCCAAAGCAATGGGACTGCATCTGATGCAGTTTTAGCCTTTAACTACTCAAAAAATATAGCTTTTGGTTTGGGTTTCCTTTTTCTGCCTCCACCTATGTCCCCCCTCCCCCGACTTGAAAAACTGAGGAGACCAGCGATGAAAAAAATGCTGATAATTTTCTGTAGGCAAAAATAGGTAACATGGGAATCATTTAACCCCAGATGGAATTAGGTGATGGCAAGTCACTGTATCTGATGAAGAATCAGTGGTAGTAGTGTTGCTAAAGTATTTTATATTTGGCCATCATCTAGAAAGAACACTGGCTACTCAACAAGAATTAATCCATTTTTGCAGCAAAAAAGTGCACTTTCAAAGGTCTCCAAAATGACAAAATTAAGCAACAGTAAAATACTGAGTTAATAGATTATCCTCTGAGGAAAACCTTTCAGAAAGTCAAAAGGATCCTACTGTTCTGCTGACTGGTTTTAATCACCCCATATGTTTACACTAATTTTCTATCTGCTCAGAAAAAATTGATAATGTGGAACAAAAAAAATTCAGCAAGAGGGAGGGGAATGGTAAGCTCAAGATACTTGCTGACTTACCTCATCCTCCAGAGGCTCTCTTAAAGGCCAGGAAAAAAGTTATACTGCACTTAACAGTCTTATGAAGAGCCACAGATTTCTTGACACCAACACTTGACATTTAAGAAATGTCCAGGTTATTAGAGCAAAGAAAAGCTCACTTGTATGCATGTGTGTCACAGTATGCCCAAGCCTTGCCTGCTCTAGCTCAGGAGAGGTTTTTGAAACTCTCTTTGGTCACTCTGACTGCTAGACTGCCATGGTCTCCAGCCAATGTTCAGCAAAGCTCACCATGAAGGTATCAGCTTTCCTGAAGGTCAGCTCTGGGTGTGGGAAGGACCTGGAGCAGCAGGAGGACCTGTCAGAGGTTATTTCCAAAAATGTGTCAAGATTGCTCCAAGACTGAACTCCAGGTACAGGAGAAAAAGCTTCTGGGGCTGGAAGGCTCACGGAGTTCAAGTTCCCTGCTTTGTCTCCCTGCTTACTTAAAAAGTCATAACTTCCATGAAAATTTGGACTAGCAAAAATTGAGAGAAAGAGAAGTAGGGCAAGAGCAAGAGGAATTAAACTACTCTTCCGGGCTGTTGTGATGTCTCAGAAAGTGATGGGCATATCTGACACAGCTGCTCCTGGGAGCTCCACAGGACTTGAAAGCAGTTTGAGAAGGAAAGGTGACAGTCTGGAAAGTGAAGTACTGAGTATGTCAGTCATGAAGACAAGGAGAAAAAGAAACAAGAAAAAGCTGCTGCATCATCCCCAGTTTGCAGTATTTGTCATTGTGCTTTGGTAGAGAAAAGACCCAAAATAAAACAGAACACTTCAGTGTAATTTCTAGAAGCCTTTTTTTCCTTCTGTTGCTTCCATCTACCTTGCACTTTGAATGGCACATGGGGAAAAAACCATTTGCTAAATTAGCTGTGCTGAATTCACTTTTATTTTTTCAGTATTATTTATTTTTCATCTCTGTCTTAATTTTTCATTGATCACAATAAACCAGCTGGGAAACAGATCTGAGAAGCAGATTATTTTCAATTCTAATCATAGCAGACACTCTTTGTACAAAATATTTCTACATAGAGGCTCAGGTCACCTACAAAGTTAACCTACACCAAGACCCCTTAATAAGCACGTTCTTCATTATAGCCCTGGATCATCCCTAGGGATACACCATCAAAGCTCTGTGACATCCAACACTACGTGGAATAAGACCTCTTCTGCAGTAAGGCTGCAGCTCTATGAAGCCAATGTAAAATCAATATGGTTGACTAATGAAGGATCCCTTTGCTAATTTAGCCAGAGCTCAAAGTGGCTACAAGTCGTCAGTGTAGTGCATACAGCAACTGCTCAGGGATCTATTCTAGAGATGGACAAAGATGCAGATGGCACACAAGCTAAAGGAATTCTCCCCAAATCAATGGTGGCCACCCAGTTTTCTATTGCACTGAGAGCCAGCACAATTTAGAGCAGTCTCTGGAGTCCCAGCCCTGTGCAACTTGCACAGGAACTGAGAGACACAAGGATGCTGAAGTACAAGAAAGGACCCCTGGAATGAACATGGCTGAGAATTTATATTTCCAAAGCAAAACAAGACGAAAAAATAATTACAAACCTGACATGCTGATTGGAAATGGTTTACCAACTGCAGCACTCCGGGTTAAATCTCGAAGTCTCTGAGTTTCTTAGCAATTTGGAAGGATTAATTTTGCCTAGTACAATTTCTTAGCAATTTGGAAGGATTAATTTTGCCTAGACTGTCCTAAGAACTACAGCTAGCAAGTGGTTTTGGTTAAGCTTTTGATTAAGCTCTGTTCAACAAGAGGAATTGTTTTTGCCACTCAATTACTATGCAGCAGGCTAAATTCTCTTCTCGTCCTTTGATTATTAAATCTCCCTGTTATTAATTTTTTTCTCCTTGGTTTTCTGAAAACACGCTATCAATAAATAATGGAGATGAAAACTAATTCAAACTCAAATGCTTACTATAAAAAACCATGCAGCTGACAGCATATAGGTCACCAGCTGTAGCACAGCATAATACAAAATTTGCAGGAAATCTGTTAGAACAACAATTTCAGCAATGAGGAATACATGATAGCATAAACAATTTCACACAATGATCACAAAATGAACCTGCCCTCCTATTGCCCTTCTATTCTCCTACTGCTGTTTCAGATTTGCTTCTTTATTACAAGAAAATATACCTCCTGGTTTTACAAAAATGTGTCTGAGGGAATGCTCCATGTGACAGATAACAGAGAGCAAAGAAAGACAGAAGTGTGATTCAAGGCATATAACAAACCTCATCTTGTAAAACCCCATGGAAGTAGCACTGAGGATGCACCACTCCTGTGTTACTCACCATATAAGAGTGATTATTTTTTTCTCTCTGAGCACAGTTACTCACTCTCACCCAAAAGCTTCCCATCCAAATTCAGATACAGTTTCCAAGGTTTTCAATTAAATACTCAAAGCACAGAAGAGAAGCAAGAACAATGCATCATCTATCCAAAGCATGCTGTGTAGCAGTAAGGACATGAGGAAAATTTGAATGACATCAGAATGAATCCCTCTACAGCACAAGTATCCTCTTAAAGAACAACACATAGCCAATTGAACTTACATTTTTAAGGTCAAGCCTGAAAAATCTACCCTGTGAATGGCATAAAACCCCTCAAGCCATTATCAGTGGTGTTACCTGAGCAAAAAAAAACCTCCTGCAACCAACCAAAGAGTCAGACAAAATGATCTGTCTTGAAAATAAAGGTATAAATGAAGTTCACCTAAATTTGAGCTGATGGCCCTAGGGAAAGCAGATATTTCATACCAGATGCTTAGACCATTAGGCCATCTGCTCTAGAAGTGCCTGAAAAGCCAACTGCTACAGTGGAATTCTTCTACCTCTCTCATTTTCTCCTTAAATCATTAGGTTTCTTTACACAAAGTATTTTACTTTTTCAACTTCATTGCTTGTGAATTCTAGGGATTTCTTCCTCTAATAGTCTGTGAGAAGAAAAGGAGTTGATTCCCACAAGGCAGTGGTGTCTCTTCCTTTAAATTACAGAAGCAGGTAACACTTACTAAGGATTATTCACTTTTAAAAATGTACAATTAAAATAATGTCAAAATAATTTGTTACAAAAATGGATTTCACATGTCACGCAGCTTCCTTCCCTTGTTCAAATAAAAAAAAAAAAAGGCCTATTAATCTTTAATTTGGAGGCTTCTTTCTCAAACATTAACCTAATGTCAAACAGCAAAACTTAAAAAAGAAAAAAATTAAATAAACTAAATTGTTTCATGCTCATTCAGAAACCTGTAATTCACAAAGTTACCCAGGTTGGTCCTTCTGCGTTTAATGCAGCTGTAATTAAGACCTTTTAATTTACTGATCTGAAAGCAAGTGGAAAAAGAAAAGGGAGAAAATACCAGACAGTGAAGCATGATTAAGCTCTATTTCCACTTGATGTGAGTCCTAAGTACATGGAATTGAAATAAGATGTCTCAGCAGTGCTGTGGTCTGCAACAGGAGGCAAAGATTTATCGTATCAGTGATTTGCAGTTTATTTCCTTCTGCCGTGGCATCCTGCTTACTATTAACCTGACCACTTCTGTTCTCCCTGCCTCAGTCACCACATCTGGGAAGGCCACAGCATGGACAGATGTTCCTCAGCTCTGAAACGTCAAGAACGACACCAGCCAGAAGAAAACTTTGAAAGGAAAAGAGCTCAGTATCACCAGGCAACAGCTTCCAGCCAGGACTGAGCACTTCATGGGACATCAGAATAGGCCAGGTCAGAAAAGGTCAGGCTGCTGACACAGTTGAATATTACTTATTATTATTTCAAGCCCTTGTATCTTGAGCTAATGAAATCCATGTGCATCAGACCGCACCGAATCTCAAATTTTTACAATTATTCATAATGATACTTGATTTTTTTTTTTTTTCCCCCCATTCTGGACTATATTTATTGTGGTAGCCAAGAAACTACTGCCTATATTTCAAAACCCTAAACCAGTAGATCTATTTAAATAACCATTGTTGGAAAACAGATGTTAAAAAAAAAAAAAAAAAGTTACCTGCTCCTCTCTCCAATTTGTATTTTTTAAAAAAGGCAATGGATTTGAACGGTTTTATTTTTAGCAGGACTTCCTACAAATCCAAAACCCAGATGCAAATTGCCTGAAGTCTGAAGAGCTGGAGCCACATTTTAATGTTGTGGTTCTTTATTTGCTCTTTATCTTAACTGTCTCTCATACTCAGAAAACTATTTCTCATTTTTTTCTTCCTCCCCGTGCCAACACTTTCTAATACGCTCAAAAAGGATTTAAAGCTCCAGCTGCCCAGTTTCATTTTGACTGCCTTCCAGCTCTTCTCTTCTCACCTTGATCAGGCTACTGGAGCATCTTCTTTCATGTTTTTTATGACTTCCTGTAATGTCCTGCAAATATACTGCTCCTTCTGACCATCTGCACAAAGGCTTTCCATTACAAAAACTGATTGTCTATTTGCAGTAGGCTTGGCATGAAATACAGAAACTGGGAATAAACATAGTGATTAAATAATAAAATTTGAATATGGGTAATTTTTTTCTATTTCAGATAAAATGTTGGTGGGATTAGAGGAAACATTTGCTCCTTATTCTTAGTTAGGATTTTTTTGTGTGTCAAGCCAATTAAATCTTAATAGGGTGATTACCTACTTAATTTAGAACAAGCAAAAAAAGAGAATACAAATAGTATTGAAAGGCTGGACTTTATATTTTATTTGAACCCATATGGCATGCAGGGCTGCTCATCTCAAGAATAATTACTTTTAATTAAGAAAACATCTATAACTTTCACAACCAAGTGGCAGCCACTGAACAAAATATGCTTATTCTCCTGGCAATTTTCCCCACTCCTCAAACCTCCCCACATCTACCTCTTGAACCCAAGTTGCAACAAGCTCCAGCTAATGGTGTTCCATGCAGAAAAGAGAAGCTGTAGCAGCCTGGGGGTGGGTGATGCTTTTCGGTTCTGTGAAATAAGTCTAGCAGACCAGAAAAACATGATTAGCCATGATGTCTCAGCCTTCCAATGCTTTATTTTACCAGTTTGTAAAGTCAAGAGCAACATTGGCTTTTCCTAAGCATTCCCATTGTCATAATGGCATCACAGCTGACCAATTTCCAAATTATTTAGCTATATCACAACAACTCATCTGAAAAAATGCATTTACTTCTCATTAAAAAAATGAAGAGTCAGTTCATGGTGAAATCTCATTTCTGGACCAATAGAAGTCTTGGCAGACCCATGGCTAACACCCAGGCTACCTATATCCAAGCTTATTCTTTTAACTACACATCTCGAGGCCCCTTACAGTAATGACAACTAGAAAAGGGTCATCTGCATTAATATTTAAACATTTCTGGTTGTGGATAGGACAGCAGAAACAACGAGGAGCACAGAATTAGACAGTCCATGATATGAAGTTGAATGCAATTCTATTTAGGAGTTGAAGGCATTAAACTACACCAATGTCTTACAACACACGTCTCACAAGTCTGACCACCTCAATACTTGCCTGCAAGGGAAGCAGTGAAGTACATACGAAGACTTTGCTGAATGTGTCATTCAAAAAATGCAGAGAACACAAGGAAAGCCAGGGTACCCTTTGTATGCACAGAAATTCCCTTCAGCAGAGTGCTCTTACTCCCAGTCTTAGCCTTTGCACAGAAGCAGCTAAGCAGAAGGGAAGGAGTCTTCCAAAGCATTCAAGAAATAACCGATTCAGTGGGAATCACAGCAGCACCCAGTCCTAAGTGTTTTAACTTATGTAAGAACACGATAAATTAATAAACCCAAACTGCAAGAACAAATTTCATCTAATATTGCTTGTCATTGCTGCCAAGAAGACACGGAAAGTCTGCATATACGGTTTGGTGAAAGGCCAGGAAGCTAATTTACTCTCTGAATAAGTTACTTAGAAGAAGAAACTATTTAAAATTATATATCATTATGTATCCATGACACATTACACATGAATAGATGAACAGTAATCCTGAGTAATAGTTTGGTGTGTATGTAAGAGAGCTGCCTTGATAAAAGAGGATAATTTGCAAGCGTTAGAGCAGGGGGATGAAACCACCCAGATTACAGAGTACAAGATGTGAAGGAAAATGATTTGAAGATGCTGCTTGAGGGCAGACATTTTGTTTCATCCCTGTCTTGAAGGAAGAAAGGAAGAGGTAGCCTTGCACTTAGGTTCTCTGAAGTTCCAATGAAACAGTAACCATGATGGCACCTAACAAGCAGCCTCTGTAACTCCCTGTTCTTCGTAGTGTTTCAAGTCATCCTCTTAAAATATTACTACTGATGCACAGTGTTTCCATCATGCTTAGGTGTAAAAAGAGCTGTTTTGTCCAACGGTTGAATTTGATGTGAAGGGGAAAGGAGGGGGGGAAAGACACACACACTTCATTTTCCCTGAAGAGCAGTGTGAGATTTCCAATTCTCAGCTTTAACACATAAAATATTAAGAGCCAATTTTCAGCTGCACCTCTGTCACTTCCATTATCATTCTACACGTCCGGAGGTGATAATGGACTCAGTAAATTGCAGCCTCTTTCCATCCCAGACCACAAGGGCTTTCACCTGGGGACAACTCTGCACAAGGGATGGCTCAGACATATGCTAATGGCATCCAGCAGCAAGGCACTAGGGAAGACAACAGGACATGTTTAAAAAAAAAAAAAAAAAAAAAAAAAAAAAGCAAGGTAATGTATAACAAAGGCAGGGAAATGCCCAGGAACAAAGAAGAATCAAAAAGGAGAGTGGTCCCCAAATTATACATGTATTGCTTTTCTCATAGACTTTGACTGAAAATACACAGGACAGTCAAAGTTTTTTTCATGCAAAAAACCATCCTATTGAGCTACTTATTGCTTTGGTTCAGCCATACTGCCAAACATTACTGAGAGCAATGATTTTTTATTACAATATGACAGCAAAATGAACTACAGCATGGGTGGTGACAGAACTGGAACCAGTATTCAGTGCATCCACTGAGCTCAGGGGTGCATTTCAGAGCTGGGCTAACAAAAACCACTTACAAGAAAATTCTGCCACTGTTGGCTGCAGCCTGCACATGGTCCCAGCTCTGCCTGAGAGCCTGGGATATCACACTTTGATTGATGACAGTGTAAAAGAGCCTCTGTGGATAATAAGTATAAAAGGAACCTCTTTCTTTTTCCATGGATGCAACAAACCCAAATCTTAAATCTGGCAGAGTAGATGGAAAGTCTCCATCTGGTATTAATGAAATTGGGATCATGCCCAATATACTGCAGGGCTTTCCTGTACTAACAAGCAGCCTTCAAGGAATAAACTGAAAAAAATTGAGAGCCATACCACAAAGGTGTTAGTCAGCACTTCACAACACCAAGTGACTACTTCTGTCAGGGATGAACAAGCTGGGCCACTCAGGTCCTGCTCAGACCCCACGAGGACTACATTTTTGTTCCCCAACAAGATACATCTGTTAAAGCCTCCATCCTTCCACAATGCTGAAGAAAATAAAGTGCACTTTGCTACTACATGCTGTATTTTGGGGTTTATTATTTAAATATACTTTTCTCTGGCAAAACATTTTTCAGGTATAACAGGAAAACAAGACAACACCGAACATGGATAACATCCAAACATGCCTTTCCCCCCCCTCCTCCCCCCAAAACAGATAATCAAGCTTTACAGCTTAGGTTACCAATGCCAGGGGGAAAATATCTGGACTGATAAATTCTGAGACTTCAAGAAGCTACATTTGTCATGGGCTTGAACTTCATGCCACAATAGCTAATTAATAGCACAGAACTGATATGCAGCTAAGAGCTCTGCTCAGCCAGAGGCAAAACATTCTTAGTTCCTTCACTTCCAAATTATCCCACTCAGGCATTGCACCCTAAAATCATTTTAGGATGGAAAAGACCTTTAATATCATTGATTCCCACTGCATACCTATCATTGCCAAGTCCACCAATAAACCATGTCTCTAAGCAGCACATCTATACATCTTTTAAATACCTCCAGGTAAGGTGACTCAACCACTTCCCTGAGCAAGATGTCCCAGTGCCTGACAACCCTTTCAGTAAAGAAGTTTTTCCTAATATCCAATCTAACCCTTCCCTGGCATAACTTGAGGCCATTCCCACCTCACTACAGCCTCCTTTCAGGTCAGTGCAGAGAGTGGCAAGATCTCCTCTCAGCCTCCTGTTACAGCACATGTCACTGTATGAATGCTTAACACAATCTTTAAACATGTATTTTTTTTGCTGTGAAGCTAGGTATCAAATCTATCCGTACTTACTACACATGCTTATAGGTGTACCATGCAGAGGATGATATTATTTTAGAAAGTTGAGCAGCAACACTTGATCCATGTTGTAAGGTGGCCATGATTAGCTCTCATGAGAATTACAATTTTGGAAGTTCTCGAGGTTGGATTAATCCAGCTGGATTTCAACAAGTACTGGTTTTGCATGTGCCAGTCGCCTCACAAGAATTTTATTTATATGAATTTTTAATGATGCAAAATAATTCTTTCAAGGTCACTGAGAGACTGAGCATTTATTCAGACATTAAATATGCTCACAGTTTCTTAGCAGTTTTACAAGAAAATAAGGAGGGATGGTGTGTGGTCACAGTAGAGGGAGGGAAGAATGATGAGACAGAAGGGCAAGAAGTTAAAAAAAAATAAAAGTCAGACAATGAACTTGACAAAGAACTAACTCTGAAAACAAATTCGAGGTTTTCATTCCTGTCCTAGAAGTAGAAATGAGTAAAGTGCCTTGGACACATATCTAGTAATTTAAAATCCCTTCTTAGCTATTTCTTCTGTTTAAGTCAAGAGGAGGTGGGCAATAGTTAAACACATTTTGTTTTATTTTGGCTTTTTTTTTTAAAGTCCACTTCTGTTACGGCAGATTTTCCAGTAACCTAAACATGGCAATATCAAACTGACTGCTTCACCTCATTAACCAGTTCTGCGAAAAAGCTGGCATGACATTGATAAAAATTAACAATTCAAATGGTTCTGGCAGCCACAAGAGTGCCTGCTTGCAAATATTTCACCTCCTAACACCACTAAAATCTTGCCACTACGGGAGCTTAGTGCCTGACAGCCACGTAGCACCACAATTTTTTCTGCTGTTTGAGACAGACAGCTCAGAGTTTTTTTTTCCTGTTCATCAAATATTTCCTTCTCTAGACTTAAACTTGCAGTCATATACCAAAGCAAGCAATTCCTAGGAAGAGTGACAATAGGCAACCACTACTACAATGCAGGCTGGGGCAGCCCATGCTACAATGCACAATCACCAAAAAATGTAGGAACATCATCATAAGCAAAGCTTGGTCCCAGGGAGCTAAGGCAGGAAATTCACCACAACAAAGTCACCCGTGTCCCCAAGCCTCCACATCCACAGGTTTGGCAGTGGCAGCTGGTGCTGTGCAAGAACATGTGGTTTTTCCTTAGCTGGCTTACACAGGTTCCTAAGGTGGCTTTGCATTCCCTGAACAACCCGCACTGCCTGTTAATTTTATCAGACACACAGCTTTCACTATCAAAGAAAGGCTGTTGCAATAACCACCCTCCTCCTCACCCCTGTCACTCTTCATTTGGGTGCACAGAGGAGACTCCTTGCCAGCAGCAGGGACTCCAGGAGCGGGTGAGCTCGAAGAAAACCGCCTGGAGGAATCTTTGGCCTGCACACATATTTCCAATTCACCTGCATTTAATGCCATTAATATTTCAGCAGCTGCAATGCCAGGGTCAAACTGAAATTTTGCACTTTCCGTTTCACTTAGAAATGTCAGTCTCAGACCTGATGGAATTTTTAATCTTTTTTTTTTTTTAATTTTTTTTTTTTTTTTAAACACTGCTGAGTGAAGGATAAAATCAAAAGCAACGAGTAACAAAAAGTTTACAAAAAGGTCAGACTACTAATTTCCACAGCCTGTAATTTAAATATTGCTTAGTACAGGACCTGACCCTACCATCTGTCTAAGGCAGGCAACATTTCCATGCAACACAAAGGGAGCTGTGTGCCCATCATGACTGCAGGATTCTCTCTTCTCCAGCAAAATCCATGAAAGCAAGGAGGGTGGGATACACAAACCAGCCTCTGCGTGGTGTGTAAACCCACTGCCTAAGAAGTTCCTCTTATCCTCTGCATGCTCACTGCAGTTCTGAGACCAGCAGTGACATCTCCAAGGTGTAGCAACTAGATATAGAAGCTCCTGGACTTTTCCTGAGGCACAGGAAGGGTGAAACCCAGGAGGGACATGAAGGGCAGTAGATGGGACACCTCACCTCTATCTTCATGGCTGTGAGCACTTGAACATGAGCATCTGCAAATCATTGATGGGATCATTTGAAAGCATGAAAACAGTCCAGCAGGTACACCATCAGAACAGCTGGAATTTGGGCCTGATGCTAAAATCTGAATAAAGCTTAACTTTCATAGGGATAAGGCACCACATTGCACTGTTCAAGTTGACTGTGCAGGAGCAGTCAAGAAACTCTAAAGAAACTCTAAGGTGGACGAAACAATTCAGTGTCTGTGCCTGTTCAGCTTTTCTCTTCTGACAAATTCTCTCAAGAGCATTGTCAACAAAAGTGTGAGCTGTATCCATGCATGTTCATTCATCCAGCTAGAATGTATATCCTTAATTATACAGAAATTGATCCTCATCTGTACCATAAATTTGCTTTCCATTTCTCTACTAGAGAGGTAAGTTTTAAGATCTCAGATTTCCCTAGAGATTTCTCAAACCAAAGTAATCCACTTGTAAGGCTTGACCCCTTTCTGACAAAATTAATGTTATCAATTTAGGGGGGAAAAAAAACCCACAAAAAAAAAAAAAACAAAAAACCACAACAAACCAAAACCAACCAAGCAACCAACAACAAAAAAACACAAACCAAACCCCAAGCCAACCAACCAACAACAACAAAAAAAAAACCCAAAAAACCACAAACAAAACCAATTTTTTTTTTCTAAAAAAACTTGGACACATTTTGAAGACATAATCAACACAGAAAACCAATCACAGCAGCATGATTTTCACAGACACCCCAAAGTAAAGGTCAAGCAGCATTATAGCTTTTCTCATTGACTGTGTGTGTTGAAGCCCCTTCTTGTCTCAAGATAGCCAGGAAAAACTCATGAGAAGTGCAGGACTTGTGGCTTCAAAGGGACTCAGAGCTGGAAAGCTCTGCTCCAATGCTATGGACCTTTCTGAACATCCAGCCCTGAAGCTGGGCCACTGCAAGATACCTCAGGACACTGCAACCAACTGCAGGAGGACCGAGTCTGGCTGTGTCTGGGCTGTGCTTCCTACATTATTCTTGACAGCACAACCTCCTCTGATCATTAGAAGCTTTAAGGTCTTCTGGAGATGTGAGCAAGTCACAGGAAAGCTTAGCAAAAGCAGCTCAAATAAAGAAATGTCTACTGAAGTCAGATAGCCAAAGAGAACTTGGGATTTAAATTTAAACATTCATGGAATCACAGAGTATCGGATTCCACAGAATGTTGGAAAGAACTTTTAAGATCACTGAGTTCTGCAGTAAGCCTAACACTGCCACATCCAGCATGAAACCACAAGGTTCTCCTGCAGCCTCCTTTTCTCCAGACTAAACAACCCCAGTTCCCTCAGACCCTCCTCATAAGACCTGTGCTCTAGACTCTTCACCAGTTTTATTGCCCTTGGCAGCCCCAAAACTGAACACAATACAGGAGGTGAGGCCTCACTAGTGCTGAGTATAGGGGCACCATCACTCCCCTAGTCCTGCTGGCCACACTATTCCTGATACAAGCCAGGATGCTGTTGGCTTTCTTGGACATCTGGGCAAACTGTTGGCTCATATTCAGTGGGCTGTCAACCAGAATCCCCAGGTTCTTCTCCACTGGGCAGCTTTCCATTCATTCTTCCCCAAGCCTGCAGCATTCCATGGGGTGGTTGTGACCCAAGCAGAAGACCTGGCACTTGGCCATGTTCAACCTCAAACAGTTGATCTTGTCCCACAGATCCAGGCAGTCCAGTTCCCTCTGTAGAGCCTTCCTCCCCTCAAGCAGACCAATACACCTGCCCAAATTGGTGTCATCTGCAAACTTACTGAGGGTACACTCAGTCACATCATCCAGATCAGCTATAATTAACTCATATATTTATTTTTTAAGCTGTCTTATCTTCAGACAGGCTGTTTGAAGCAGACACCACCCACTGACTCTTCATCCATGCACAGTTTTTTCTCCAGTCATCTATTAGCAGTCCAACAGACCTGACTAGACTACATCTCCTTCTCCCCTTCAAAATAGGGGACCAAATTCACTGCCACCTGCCTGGTCATTACTATAACTGAGCTTTTCAAGTTATGGCCTGTAGACAGTTACTGAGCCAGGAAGTGTTTAAACATTCCCCACCTCACTCCCACAGATGAAAAACTCTAGAACAAGTACCAAGTTGGACCTCCTCTAATTTCTCTGAAGACTGATCATTCATATTGGATAGATCAGCTATAAATTCCAGAAGATTCTCAGGAGCATCCTTATTTTCCCTCTAGGATGAGGTATACCAGGATCAGTATTAAAAGTTAGCTGCTAGTTTAAATGAAAGAAAATTAAATGAATATATATTACTAATTATATTCCCCAAACAGTCTTGTAAGCTAAAGAATTTAAACTGAAGAATTTTATTGAAAGAATAAACACTACAAAATTCTGGTTGAGGGAAGTTTGCTTTTTATGGCAAACCATAAATGAAACAGAACTAAAGAGATGTGACTCTCTATCCAATGTTGGGGCACTCTAATAGACTCTTTGGACTAATTTTGCATTTTGAAACCTGGAAAGTAACCCTTTTTGTTAGTGTAAAATAAGAAAAAAAGGCAATATAAGGATGTGATGACCAATCTCATGAGTCTTCCTCTCCCTCAAGGTCACTCTGAATTTGAAATTTAGCCTAGCCTTAGTCTACAGCATTAATAAAATCATGGTGTGAATGTGATAAATCACAAGAACAAAGCTTTGCTGCCAGGCAACCCCATGAAAAGCCACAGGATGGTACAGAGGGATTTTAGGCACCAAAATGCAAACACTACCTTGTAAACTAATAACAAAAAATACTCAGAGGTGGATAATTTCTGACTCTCCCTCTTTCCTTTGGTTGTTCTGTAAAGAGGGGAGGGAAAAGCTGCCCTGCTGTGGGCTTCATTAATTTTTATTTTCCCATCTGATTCCCCATCAATTGGCTAATGAATTTTATGATACAGACTTTATAGCTGAAAAACGAACATGCTATCAAATGAATGAGGAATACATTCATAAGGTTAAAATCACTGGATTTTAGAGTTCATATAAACAGTAGAATCATGTACAGATTATCAACACCAGAAGTATTTTCTGACCCTCTAGCTTGTTTTTCAAGGTGTAATTTTTTTTCCTCTTGATAAAGACGTAATAGTCAGCTTCATACTTGCCTATGGTAATTTCCTACTCAATTTTACTTTCATAGCATCCTGTCTGAATTTCAAATGCTTAAGCAGAATTCCAATAATCACCAGTGATAATGCATGACCTGTCTAATGCAAACAGATAGGTTAGATTAAATTCACATCCACTAAAAGTTAATATCACTTTAACAAAGGAACTGCAATCATATTTTGTCTTTATGTGAGTAATTAGTTCTGAAGCAGTGATAACCTGTCTATAGAAAAACCCTTCCAAACTCTAACTTACTTGAAGACAAATGATGGCTCTACATTCTTTCTTGCCCTTAATACACCGTTCCTAATCCTGCAAGCAAATGCATGGAGATGCCCTGTCCTGCTTTTGCAGAGCTCTACATGAGGGCAGGACTCTGTCAGCCTGTAGACATCCATTTGGAAGATTTAGCACTTAAGAACTACCACTTTTTGCCTCTCATTTGCCTAACAATTTACAACATTTTATTTTGACTCACAGTCCACAGGTAAAAAGCTAAGGGAGGCACAACTCTACTTAGGACAAAATTCATGCCAGTGGCATATCATTTATATTTGCAGCTTCCCATGGTGCTGAGAAGGGCAGAGAGAGCTGGTGCAGAGTTGAAGGCTGGTTCAGAAAAGCAGCTTGCTGCAGCCACCTGGCAAGTGGTGCCTAACCTACAAAAGAGTTTAAGCTGCAACATGAAAAATAAGCAAAATGCAAAGATCTCAAAGTAAAGCTGCACCAGGTCTACAGGTATCTGCATCCAAATCATCCAAGTACAAAAGAAATGTTTCTCCATTGCACAAAAGAGGCCAAACGGTACAAGGGAAACACAGCTAGCATTGGCTGTTTAATTAAGCATTTTTTATGACTTTTGGTTTTGATATAGTCATTGATCTCCATTTAAAGCCTTTTTTAATTCAGGAGTAGCCTATATAAGAGAGGCCTTCATAAAGGTGATGCAGGAATGCACAGCCCCTGTCTCCCCATTCAACCTTACAGGACCATCACTGTCCTACTGCCAGCCTTAATAACAAAGTCCATGGGGACAACCTGCCTGAAGGGGACCCTAAGGATGTCTCCTTCCAAAAAATAGGGCTCGTGTCAGCATTTCCATGCAGCCTTTACCAGTACTCAAAGGTGCTGGCTCTTCCTTTGCTGTTCTTTGCAGTGCAGTCCTCGTGACAGCTGTCTCACAGCTCACCAGGAGAATGGGAAAAGCAAGTTGGAGGCAAAGGATAGCCTCACACAGTCCTTCTGAAATACAGCCCTCACCCACCCCTTCCCCACATACCTGCAGCAAAGAACATACCGCCATGAGAACTCTGCTTGCTCAGGGAATGTTTTTCTTCCCATAACTTTTACTTCAGAGGAGAAAATATTCTCCTTTCCCACACACTCTAGAAAAAACAACTTGAATTCTGCCTTCCTTTGGCTGAGGCACAGCAGAAACATTAATTTTAACTCATTATGGTTCTTTTTTTTTTAATTAAAATTGATTTCCTAAAGGATCACATTTGCAAGAAGGCGTTGAGCAGTGAATATCAGCAGCAATCAGTGTGGTAATGAGCCTGTTTTGTTAACCTTCATTATGTTAATAACAGATACATTTTACTTAGACATGTTACAAGCTCCACTTGGGAGCATATATTGGGCAAGCACTAGAAATAACTGGACTAGACACCTTTTTTTCTGCAGGCAATGTAGGAATCTAAATATATGATGGCATTAGATGTCAGCAGTGAGATCCTGGCCGTGTCAAGGCTAAAGGAAACTTTGCCTTTCAGGGGCATATGGCCACACCTAAGAGCATGTAAAGGGATGTGTGAGGTGGTAGCAACCGACCCTTAGGGGCCTGTCCCCACATTTTGACTGCCACAGGTGTGTTTGAGGGAGTTACAGAAGATGGTGGCTAAATTAACTGGAAGTTGCCAGGCATTAAGCAAATACCCTGTACACACCACCCAGGGACACACGCACCTGTCTTCTTGGCTTCTGGCAGAGCTTTTGGCATGGCAGGGGTTAATAAGTGCCCTTGAACCCTTGGGAAGTGGCCTTGAAAAGTTATGGAGTTCAAGTTTGATGCCATATTCAAGGTGTTAAATAATAAAAGAGCAGCTTTGCACAAGGCTCCTCAGCAGGGGATGAACCCGCCAGAAGCTCCGCCCGGGCTGACGGCCTGGACCGTGACGCCGGCAGCATAATTGCTACTGGGTGTCAGAAGATGGGTTACTACTAAATGGCATAACGCTGAATGAAATCTGTATGGGTCAACTGCAGGTTAAGCTAACAAAACGATAAAAAATTTAAAATTTAACAATCACAGAACCCCCCCGAGCACTTGAGGAGGAGCAACGGATGGTTTCTCGCACGGACAAAGGAGTCCACACTTTGTTTTTATTTTTCGAAGCAATAGCAAGACTTATCCCACGTGGGTTCCACCAGCTTGCTGCCTTGAAAACTGGTTCATGATCTCCTGTTTTATTACTGAGGACCTCAAATGATAATGTTTGAATACATGGCCTATACATAAGTGCTCACTCTGAACCTGACTAACATCTTGGTTGGGCTCTTTTCCCAGGCAGCTATCAACAAGACAAGAGGGCATGGTCTCAAGTTGTGCCAGGGGAGGTTTAGGTCAGATATTAGTAAGAATTTCTTTACGGAGAGGGTGATCAGACATTGGAATGGGCTGCCCAGGGAAGTAGTGGATTCTCCATCCCTGGAGATATTTAAAAAGAGACTGGATGTGGCACTCAGTGCCATGGGCTGGGAACCATGGGGGGAGTGGATCAAGGGTTGGACTTGATGATCTCTGAGGTCCCTTCCAACCCAGCTGATGATCTATGATTCCATGATTCTATCCGGGGTGAGATCTACTACTATTTTGTGTACAAAGCATGTGAAGGGTTCAGCACAGTTTGTTAGCAGTGGTTAGTAGGTAGCCATGCTGTACATCTGTGGCCAAATTATGTTCTTGGAGGCAGCTTTAGGAAAACAAAACCACCAGGGTTACACATTTTGGTCAGAAGAGGAGACTGGGCAGCTGGATATCTTGCAGCCTCCCTGAAGAAAGATTTTTCTATAAGAACAACAAGAACCAGGGAAGCAGGAGCAAGACAAGGGGTGGCATTTATTTCAAAGGATGGCATTCTGATGGTGCTTCTGGGTGAGGTATGCCTCAGACAAGGGGATAAGAGCTCCAAGATTCCAAGACCCATTTTAGAACAAGGGAGGTGCACATGTCACAGAGTTCTTATTCTGGACAAATGTCCTCATGCCTTTCAAATACCTTTTGTAAACAGAAATTCTACTTTCACATTGATACTATTTTCTGCATTAAATCACAGAATGACTTAATTGTTGGACTGGGGGACATGCTGGTTTGAAGTTCAGTAAGATAGCTTCTTAGAGATCAACAAGGAAACTATGAAATATATTTCCTCTCACAGCAAATTTCCAAGTATTTTTTTATGCAATCCCAAAATGGGTTTTGCCTGACATCTTTACAGATAACACTGTATTCAGGCTCATTAGCAATGCATTTTGATTGTGTTTTGACTCTGGATCTTGTGCTTTTCCTCTTAAAGACCAAATTAATGCTATCTACATACATCCTACTAATGGACTTTTCTGTGTATCTTGTTAATGTTTATATTTTCAATGAAAAATTATTCTGAGTCAGACACATTATTAAGCTAAACCTAGAGATATATGCATATATTATAAAAAAAAAGCTTCAACCATATCTTAAAAATCTATATTTACTTAATTGAAGTTTAAATGGGAATAAATTATTTCATGAGCTCTCCCTTTAACTTCAAGAGCTACATATTTTTATATAATTAAATTGGAACAAGGGCTTTATTTAAAAACTAAATCAAATCAAATAAACATCAGAACAGAGGAATGGAAATCTAAGTAGCAGAGTGCTGTGTTGGTCCACAAAGACGTTTCCTTAGTGAATGCAAACTGAGAATGAAAACCCACCAGAAACAGGAAAGACTTGATTTTTTTTCAGATTTGTATCAGTATTAGCCAATAAAGTAGAAATAGGATAAGGTCACTGCTTTAGTCCTGTTCAAGTGAAATGCAGAAAAGTAAATGTATTCTCACATTTTGTAACTTTTTGCCAAATTCAGTAATATAGGAAATAATTATATACCTCTGTGATACGAACAAACTTTGTCTTAAAAAAAAAGCAAAATTAATATCGTTTGCTATTAAAAGCCTTTGCTTTACAAATATGAATATTTTAATATGCAAAAATGCATATTAATTATTTTATTATATGTTTACCATGCATATTTTCTTCATCAACATAAGAATTAAACTAACAGACCACACTACAGTTCCAGGCTCTCCTTAACAATTTTTTAAGCCTCATAATTATTTTTCCTTTATTTTTCTGTGTTGCCCATCCTGCTTCTCTTGGATGACAGGAAGAGACTTGCTTGTTAGTGAATGGAATTACACAATATCCATACAGTACTTTTCAATTAACAAAAACACATGTGCACACACACATAAATCTCTGTCCTAAATTTTTTTCAGTGCTGACAGCAACTAGTAATTTTGCTTTTATAAATAGGGGCAAACTCCAAATTGTGCAATACTCTATACACTTGGATATTTGTTAACTTATAAGCTCCCCAGCATCTATATATTCATCCATCACCATCCACCCTTCCATACCTAACCTCCCACCCCCTGCTTTTCATAAACAGCTCTGCTAATTAACTCCCCCACTGTAGCAAATTTTCTATTACAGAAAAAGGAGAGAGAGACTGAATTTATCTATACATGATGAACAAATGCCCTGGAGAAGCTCTTGTAATCTATCATGTCAATGTAGATGAACTCCTTGGGATTTCTTTTCTTTGTTTTACCATGTAATAACAGTAAAAATAATGCACAGAAGAATCCCAGTACTTAGGCTACACAGCTAATCAAAGTCTGGAATGACATTCAAGGTTGCTCTGCATTTACCCTTTTTTGAACGATAAAATTTAGGGGTGACTGCTCTTGGGCTTGAGGTCTAATTACTATAACAATTAGGCTCATCAGTGCATTTATTATTGTTAAGGAATTATGACAGAAAACTGATCTCTATCCGATGAAACAAAATAAAGCACTAATTGAGACGAACAGCAAGTCGGTTATTTTTCGAGTCCCTGGAAAAGGACTAAACTTCATAAATGGAGACAGCCCTAATCCTTACATCAAGGGAAATGGATTAGAACAGGGACATTACTAAAGAGATAAAGGGCAAGCACTGTCCCAGTCAGTCTTCATTTACACCTTCCTCACCCACCCCATATCCCGTTTTTCCCCCTTTTTCCCCCTCCAGGTTCATTTTGGGCACAGACTCTCACTGTGCAGTTCATGTGGGTAAGACCCTTGCTGAGGCAGGGGGTATTTTAGCTGCAGACCATGTGGGAGCTCTAAGCTGCTAAAGTAGGAAATAAAGCCCCAATTAGTGGGTTTTTGAAAATTATTTCCAACTCGGGTACGTCCAAGGCAGATTATCTCAGTATGTCACACTCCTCTGTCTTTTGTGAAGCAGAGTGCTAAAGAGGTTGAGGATTTTTATGCCTTTCTACACAGACAAATATATCAAAATTTCAAAACTACTTTGAGAAAACAAACAAACAAATAAACAAAAAAAACCCCCAACAAACAAACAAAAAAGGCAGACGACTAATGATTTCAAGTCTCAAACTTTGACATAAAACCAAACAGAAAAAAGTCAAATCAGGAGAGATGCAGAATAACTCCAGTGTCCTCCTCTCCCCCATCTTTCTGAATTTTCACTAAGCAAGAAAGTGTTTTCTTCTGTGGGTTTGTATCTCCTTCCATGCCTGAACAGGTAAGAGAAACCCCCCATTTCAGTTTCAAAATCCACCTAAAATGAAAACACTGATTTTTCCTTCGTAAACCTCCCTTAAAAACAGCTTGAAAGGAATATTGTTTGTAAAAGCATCAGGAGGTGCAAAACATTAAGCAGTCTCTAGCCAGATATTTAACTCAAAACAAACAGGGATGGTTCTGCTTATGGAAAGAGAGACTTCAGCACTTCCAGTAGAGAAGGAAATACATTGTAGCATGAAAATAATCTACTTGCCCGAAAACAGATACACTTTCTTGATCAATAAGAAAAAAAAAAAACACAACACATCAGCTCTGCACACCTTAGAACAATCTCTACCTTTTTTTTTTTTTTTTTTTTTAATGCAGCATTTGAAAACTATGCATACATAATTTAGCTGACAAAATATTCGATACAGTTTTAATGTTGATGATAAAAGCCATTGGAAGCTGTTCACAGGAATTATAAAAGCTTTGGATTTCTAGTGATTTTGAGCAGAGAGCTAACAAACACATTTGCACCAACAACTTTGTGACCACGTTTTACTGTCACCACCATGGGACACTGAGGAAAAAAGCTACCAAGAGCTGCCCTTTTCTGAGATGCATGGCTGGTTTTATCCCGTGTAGCACCATTTCACAAGGCACCAGATTAATCCAGAGCACCGCCTGTTTTGAGCAGCATGATGCAAATATAAATTCACCTTTCAATCACTTCTGCTGGTTAATGGCACTGAGTAATAGCACATTAGCAAAGTGCCACTCCAGACACCAGTCAGGCATACCAAAGAGATCATCTGACAAACGTTTCATGTTCCTTTTTCCATGAACAGAAACATTATATGGGTTTATTAACTAGCAAATATGCATACAGCACAGTGCAGAGCACAGAAGCTCCATTAAAAGTAGCAATCTCATTAATGTAATATGTAATGGTATTTGACTCTTCTGTTGTTGCAAATTAAAAAATAAATCCCAAACAAAAGCAAAACAAAAACCAAATCCCCCAAAACAACACAACCAAAAATAAAAAAAAAAAACACAAAAACCAACCAACCAAAAAACCAACAACCAAACCCCAAAAAACAAAACCAAAAGAAAAATCATGCTCCCTAACGTCATAGTATTTTTGCACTAAATGTTTCATATGCTCTGGCCAAGTTTTTGATATAGAGGAATTCTCTCACTTGTTTAGAAAGACAAAGTGTTTTCAGTTACTACCACTTGCAAGAGTGAAAATAATTCAGGCAGCCTTCCCAAACTGCTCACTGTAGTCACTTAATTTTTTCAGTTTCTATTAAATGTTTCCTCTGCAAAAATGGTGAATCTGTATCTGGTTTTCAGATGAATGTTCAGATGCATCTCTGCTTTTACAGATGTTATCTGAGCATGAGGAGGAGTAGAGTTACAGAGGCTTATTGCTCACTTAGTCCAAAATCAATAGAAGATAAACAGGATTTGTCTTCTTATCTCCAGCATATTGATAACCAAATGGCAAAAAGGGCAAGCAAAAAAGAACAGTTCTTCAAAATGATCATTCAAAAGTGTAAATAAAATTACTTGAGTGCTTTCACAGCCTTTTAGTATTGATTTTACCAGAATGTTAGAAAACAAGAACATTGCTAAAACAATACATTAAAAGCAAACTTCCCAGCAGGTTTATCTAAACTCAATGCTAACAGCAAGCAGACATACTGAAAATGCAATTAAAAGCACTGTTCCCATCCAAGAAAGAAGAAAAAAATGCTGTGTTATCCATATGTCAGCTCAGTTCATAATTTTTTTAGCAGCTGGGATTAGGAAAACTATCTATAGACATTTCCTTTGTTGGCTAAGTCTTAACCACCTTCCTTCTTTGGATATTCATGCAGTGCAGTGTTTTAATCTGATTTTCCCTATGTAAAAATGAAGAGAGTATAATGTGTTAGGTTTTGCCTGAAGTGGCTTAATACACAATTTCTTTGCAGTGTTCTGCCTCTAAGACCAGGAGTCACAGTTTACCACTATTTATAGCCAAATGTAGGTGGAAAGTGAATCTTCTGGCCCTGCAGCTTTCTTCAGAGCTTTTATTTGAGAATGTGGCTACAAGTGATTATTCCAGTGGACTCCATTTACCTCCTGATTGAGGATGGTAAGGAGGCTGGGACACCAGAGTAAAAAAAGTATTTTACTGATGATAACTAAATAATACAACCGAATAAGAAAAACACAAAACAAAGCACCTAAAGCAGACAGACAGAAAATATACAGCGTAATGCATCAAATTATTACTACATAAGAGAAAAGACAGTGATTAAGAAAGATCAATCACCACATTACCATCATTCCCAGTCACTGGGGAGTCCCATTTGCAGCGAGGATTTGGAGAACCCTTCCAGCAAGTGGGAAAATCCTACACAGTGCATCCACTGGGAGGCATCCAAAGTCACTGCAAGAGGGTCCAGCCTTTTATGTTTTAAAAATCAGCAAATCATATTTTGCATATTTTGCTTTGTGGAACTATCTGGTTTATCCTCACCCCCTAACAACCAGGTCCAAGACTTTGCCAAAGTCCAGGACATGGGTGGTAGGATTTCCTAAAATATTGGTCTCCAGATATCAAGTCAGGACAAATTATATTTTGAGGTGGTTCCATCAGCATACTGATACAAAAGTTAGCTGCTGGCCATCAATATGTGTACTGTTATAAGCCAACACACTACCCAGTGATACAAAGGTTATTTATGAAAAACACAGGATTCATCTGTAGGGTCAACTCTGGCTTGGGCATGTTGTCTAAGCCTTAGCACTACAACTCCCCATGACTCTAGTGGAACACCAGCCTACTCAGCCACTTTTCAATTTTCTTTAATGCTGAAGTTAGAATTTCAAAGCTGCAGTTTGCCTTTGTGGATTTCCCACCTTCTTTGCTGTGCTGCTCTGTTTCAGGGTGTCACAGTCAGCAGGGCAATATTTTTGCTCTTGGCCTCACGACAAGGTAGCCTAGGTCTATTTTTTTCCTTTTTAATCTCGTGTTTCATTTTGCATCCATTTTACAGTCCTATGTGGAGTAGTGAAGAGCACGTGCCATGGTGGTATGATACAGCCAGACTTTCTCCAGATTATCTCAGGAAGGATTTCAGGTTTGCATTGCTGGGTAATTAAATATTTTTTCCTTTACTGTTAGTTACATTGAATAGCTCACACACTATTTCCTTTAGAAATGCCTCAAGTGCCCACGTTGATTACAATTCTTTAATAATCTAGTTTTTAATGACACTGTAGGGTATTTAACAACAAAATACTGCCGGAGTTATGGGATGGCAAATAAATGTGTTATCGATTAGTACAGAATTTGTGATGATGCACCAGGACTCAGGAGATTCAACTGCCAGCACATTTGTGAAGACCCTGGAAAATTACTGTCAAGTCTGTTAATTTTTCACTCTACCTCTTCTGTGGAATAAGGATGAAAAGACTCCCTTCCCTCCAGACTTTTTGCCTGCTCATACAAAGCAAACTCCTTTCTGCTGAAACAACTATGGTGCATACAGCAGTCCAGCTTACTAAGCCCTGGTATTGTGCAAGTGCCTTAGGCACTACACTGCTATACAGCAAATCTGCTGCTGTGAAATATTAAATTATAGTCAGAACAAAGGATTTAAGTTACAACTGATTTAGGATTTAGTTGAATAGATGGTGAGTTCCTTAAATTCATAGTTCACAGTATTCCACACATTGGTATGTAAAGCAAGATGGTTAAACCTGTGCTTTTCATTGAATCATACACATTGTTTTACATACATTACAGTCCACAGAGACCAGCAGCAGAGAGCAATTAAGAAAACAAACAAACTGTAGTAATGAGCCATATAAGGAAAAAAAACAGAAATACCACCACCAGCCTTCAAACATATGGCTCTCCAAGGCCCATCTTGTACCATGCAACTTCCATTGCTCCATCAGGCCCAGATGTCTGCTTATTTTGGAGGAGAATTTGCTTAGAAAATGTCTTATGGCCAGTGTGATTTCATACCTCATTAGCTTTGTCCTGATGAAAGTAATGGGAATAGAAGTCCTGGAAGCCAGTAGTTATGTACACATGCAGAAGCCGCTTGCTTATCAGACACTTAAGGCAGGTGATGGAAACTAAGATAAGAATAATGCAGCAAGTGGTAGGATAAAGGTAACTATCAAAAGGAAGGAGATTAGAGTAGGCACAAGTGGTATTTGCACCTTAAGAGAATGTTGTCTCTGTCACCTGGAGAGGAGCAGAACTGTTCACCCAGTTAGACTGATAATTTTTGAGGTTTTACTGCCTCAAAGCATTGCAGAATTGATACGGGTTAAAAAAAAAATAAAAAATCACCTCTTAATCTCTTAGGATTTCTTACTCAACTCAAACCATGTCAATAAGGTTACAGCAACTGGCAAGGGAATGAATCTGGTGAGGTGGGTAGCAGCGAACAAAGGAAGGATGGGGAGCACTGAGAAAACTTTTAAGTCCACTTTGCTGCCAAGGAAGGGCACATAAGCCAGGCACAAGCCATTTGGTTAGATGATATGGTAACATATCTAGGAAAACATTCAGCAATCTCACTGAATTTGCCTCTATTAATAATTTATAGACTTCTACATCAGATGTCTGCAGTCAAAGAAAATTTGTCCAGGTACCTTTGAGAAAGTTGCCTACTTTCAAATGACACAGAAATAAACCGGGCATTTAAAAGTAGTGCAGAATTTTAATGACAAAAGTTTCCATTACGACTACCTACTGAATCTCTGAAATTTGGGTCTCTGGCCCACTTCAGGACTTGCTGTCAAAATCCACAGTATTTTAAGATATCCTGTCAGTCACACAGAACAGACTGCCAACAATTTTCCATGGTGCACAATATGAAAACATCCAGTGAAGAAATGTGATTTTAGAATTAATGGGAAAATTGTTCTTTCAGAGTTCCTTTAGCCCACCAGCCGAGCATCACTTTAACACTAGTTAAACTATCTTATTTCTTTGGAATGAAACATTGTCTCTTGATTATTGTAAAACTATTTTTCAAGTTGCCAGCAACAGAAACAATAAAACAAAAACAAAAAAAACAGCTGTAGCCAGCATCCTGTTATAGTCATCTTGGCTGGCCATTGTGAGTAATAAAATGTTCAGTTTCCAGCTGCTGTTTCTTACTTCAGTACTGAATCAATTTGAGTCTATGCAGCATGCCCCCACAATCTCAAAACAGCATCTTATTGATTTGACAAAAATTTTTATAGATTAACAGTGACACAAATGGCATCTCTAATCATGGCCAACTTGGAAAGTATTTTGAGAAAGACTGAGCTGAGATATGGTATGAAAGCATGGCTGCTAAAGCCACATAGACCCAAACAGGAATATTTTCATCTTAGAAGAGGAGGAGTGAAGGAAGATTAAAATGGGGAAGATGACCAAATAAATTCACCACAAGCACTACTGCCTGAGAAGGATTCCCCCACCCTGCCCTAACACCACATCCTGCCCTCCTGCTTCCCACAACCCTGCACTTTTTAGCACTAATTAACATAAGCCACAGTACCTTGATTATCACTGAATTTCATTGCATAGGAAAATGAAGACTGAACACTCAACAAAAACCATTAACACTAAACATCACAATAAAAAAAAAATCCAGCAAGGAGACATTATTACACTAAGGACGTGTCCCAAAACCACCTTCAGCACACCTTGTGGTGTGTCAGGGCTGGCAGTGCCTGGCTACTGCAGCCTGGACAAGAACAAAATATTTTCAGGTGATCCCAGCTTGCTTCCCAGGGCAGCAGCAAAGCTCAGGCACTTCCCACAGCCAACTGTTGCCAGCCCACTGCAAGGAAGAGATTTCATTGCCTTTCCTTCAGGATCCCCTATCAGAAAACAAACACCCAGGCCTCTCTCAAATATGCCAGGACACCCACTAGCAGCCAGCAACTCTAGCTCCATCAAGCATAAGAAGTCATCAGTCTTATAGCCCACACATAACTCACCTCCCCATTTCCTCTCTTGTTTGGCAGCTGACCTCCTGTGGAGGCGGCTGAAAGGGGCATTAATGCCTTTTGTCAGCCCACTTTGTTTAGCAGCTATGAAAATCAAATCAATGCCTCCTCCATTGTCTTGGCTTGCTCCTTTGCAGGTTTTTTTTTTTTCATACTTCTCATCATGGCTGTAGGCTCTGGACTGTGATTTCTCACTAGGTCCAGAAGGCTGCCGCTGCATGGGAGCAATAAGCAAAAGCAGATTTCCAACAAGTTTGTTTTTTGACACATTTTTGCTGAAGACAACAGCTATATCCATGCTACCCTTAAACATAACTCATGCCCCAGTGTCTCCAGAAGGAAGAGATAGGAGAAAGACATATATAGACTTTTATATATAAAGACCTATATATAAGAAAAATATCTTTTGCCTTTCTCTAACCTTCCCTTCCTATTTTTGTCCCTATACCTCCCGACTTCTGCCACAGCTTGGAGCCCAGAGGATGGCTGCAGGGACATGCAAGGTGCTGCACTGTTGCCAGTCACAGAAGCAGCACAGTCTTAAGGCACTGGGACTTTATCACAGCAGAAAAGCAAGGCAGGGTGGTAATGTCACTCTTGCAGGAGGCAGCAGAGAGGGTTGGTCCCCTCCCTGCCACAAGCTGAGTGTGCTCCCACATCCCAGCACCTGTTTGGCACCTGGGTCACTAACTTAGTGCCCCAGGAAATGCAAAAAGTAAGGCTGGCAGGAGCAGATTGGCAGAAAAACTAAAAAAAGAAACAAAAAGTCATCTAGGAAATTGACGCAGTAAAATCAAAAGACAAAGACACCAAAGACAAAGCTTATGAAATGACCAATATTGAATCGCCAAGCTCTGATCCTCCAATCCTAATACTAGGCTGGCAGTACCATACAGAATACAGTCCATCATTCTCAGAGGTACTAAAACCCATTACTTTTATACTGGTGGCTATAGATCTTGTTTCTACATAAAATTTCATGGTTTTATAAAAGTATATTTAAAAGCAAATGTAACTCTTCAGATCCATCATTAACCAGGGGTTTATTGCCAGCCTTGTTGCCTCTCCTGGTAAGTATCAGGTCCAGCCACTTCTGCTCAGTCTTGACTCTTCTTCAGGGGCTGGTAAGATTTATTTTAGTGTCTGGCACTCAAGTAAAGAACATTGTCATTTAGTTTCTGCACACATTTACTGTATGGCAAATTTACTCCTCTATTTTCCCCTGTACCTTCTCTTTCCTGTATCCACCTCACACACCTGTTTGACTCGTGGCCAAAGATGGGATTTTATTACTAAATGTCTTCAGGATGGTGCCTGCTTTTTTTCCATGACATGTTTGCAATGCACCTAGTACAATTAAGCCCTGATCTTTAAATGTGGCCTCTAAGGACCACAGTAATAGAAATAATAAATCATTATAAACAATGCTGTCACAGGAAAACCCACATTCTTTTCCCTTTTACCCAAGTGCCTCAGCAGGGTGTATGGGTAAGGGTGGGAAGTAAGAGCTCTATCATTTATGAATCTGTACAGCAGCACCATTTCATCAGAATGTGGGAAATAAACCAACAGAGAAACAGCACCACGTGCTAGTACAAATGTTACCCTGTACACTGAGGCCTTTGTCTAACTCTACAAAATCAGAATGAAAAATAGCAAATATTTCTTTCAGGTGATGCAACATTGTACTGAGACACAGCATGAGACTGAAGCACTGAGATATGTTAAAGACTTAAATGAAAATGACTCGTGAGCTGCTTTTTTAAAGCTTTGAGAACAGTGCAACGTTTCTTAATTTATTTATTTTTGACAAGCAAGATTCTCTAAAGAAAATCAGTCAAAAGGTCTCAAATGAACCTGCCTTCCCACTGCATCCAGTTCTGCATGGACAAATTGCTGCACAGACAAACAACTATAGAAGGAACATGTCAGTAGGTAAACAAGATCAATTCACCCCCAGGCTGTTTCTCAGCACCAATGTTGTATTTCAAATGAATCCAGTCATCTCAAAACAGTTTGGAGTATCTCATTTGAAATTCTGCCCCTTTTCATCAAAGCAGAGATTTCAACTGTGGAAAATGTATATTCCACTTACACGCAGTACAATCCTATTATTGAACTGTCTCTGGAGCAAGTCTTTACAGGAAAAAGCAAAAATTCATTAACTAACTGCCACTAGCCCACATTAGGGAAAACCAGGCTCTTTAGGGAAAAGAATTTTCCTGAGAGAAACATAAAATTCTCTTTCAAAATGCATACACATTGCATACATACATACATATGAAGAAGGGAAAGGCGGTGAAGATATAAAACAAAAAATATCAACTTCAGAGCATGCAGCGACAATAACATTAAGACTTTTATCCTAAAACCCACTTCATTGTGTAATACACAGTATTCATCAATTAGAGGCTCAGGAGGGTTAGACCAGACCAGAAGGCATCAAACAGAAGTATCAGTGCTTCTTTTAACATCATCAGTCGCTTAATGTTGCATCACCCAGCATCATGTTTGTTTTGCATATTACAGCTTTTCCACAGGGTGCAGGGTTGCAGCCAATTTTTGAGATCATAGAAGGGCATGGGAGCAAATGAACCAGCCAGCCAGCCTTATGATGTCTCCTGTATCTCTTGATCTTACACACTGACAGCATTTTCTGCTTTCTACTCATCACTTGAAGCACAATGCCTGTCCCATGAGCAGTGATTGGTACAGGGCTGTCAAAGTAGATAAAATAGAAAGTTTTGCCTTCTGCATAATGGAATCTAAGAAGTAAGTGAAGCTGAATCTCACTTCCATGGCTGAGTGTTTCCCCACTGACTTCTGAGAGCTTTGGTTCACTGAAGCTTTCCTCTTCATTCGGTGCCTGCACTGCACAGAAGGAAACATAAATGATGCTCTGGAGCAAGCTACTTGGCTTGAAGAGCATAAGACATGTGAAAGGACATTAACAAGATGAACAACACAGGCCAAACCCTTGATCAGAGCAGTGAAAGAGGCAGGCAGAGGCCAGGGCTCTGCCCCCTTTGTGCCATCTTACGCCTATCTGCTTTTTTATTTTTCTTTTTTCTTCTGAAAACATTGTAGCTAAAAGAAATTTCAAATGCAGCTTACACTGCATAAGTTACACTGTTAAGTCAAAAATCTTTTAAATATGTATTGGGTATCAATTTCTCTCTCAAAGCCATGAGTAAGTGCATGTGCCTTGAGTTTGGGAACATGTCAGACTGGCTGCTATTTCTGCAGCCCTACATCTACAGGAGCTACTTGACTTCCCAGTTCTACCACTATCCTCTTATGTTTTCTGCTATCCTGTTATGTTTTCAGGAACAGGCCCTTAGAGAAACAAGGCCTTTCTCCATACAACAAGCCAGAAAATATTCTTCTTTTTACCCTGCTACCAAGACCAAGCATCTAGAAGCCAATGGCACAGTCTTAGCAGCCCAGCAACTCCAGGAATCCTCCAGTTTGCTTCTTCCTCTCTCATTCAAGTTCTGAGCAGTGTCCAAGGTCTCTACAACCTGCAAGGTGCCAAAGATATGACAGCCTGCAGTGATCCCAATCTAACTAGTTCAGGAAACATCTTTATTTCTGCAGTCACTCAATCCTTTCCTAACATTAAAACTTCATGTAATTTTGGGAACTGAAATTTTAATTGTGTTTAAAAGTCCAGCTCCTACAAACCTAGCCTTGTGCTGGACAGACAGTGACTTGACTGGAAACTTAAATCAAATGGAGGCTTAGATGATGTATTAAAACGTATTCCCCACGTGTTTTTCTCAGCTTGGATAATGAAACTAAGCTGCTTAACTTCATTACTCATGAAATAAGCTTAAGAAACAATTATGCCATATTACAGCAAGCAGACTTCTGTTTTAACACTCCCAACTACTCTGGCCTGTGTCTTCTGTGTGCCTATACTGATCTGGGGAGCTTTGAACTGGAGGAATCACACCTTCCTGGTATCTCTGTGCATATTGGCTCTTCAAGTACAAACAGCAAATTATAATAATTCACCAGTATTAAGTTTTAGCTTTCAAATTTTCCGTGCTGCAGCACAGGGAAAGGCTTTCTGTCCTGCCACTTTCATAAAAAAAAAAAAAACAAAAAAACCCCCAAAACCCCAAACCCCCCACCTTTGCAAAATAAAGGCAAACAAAAACCCAAGCTTATTTATCTCTCTTAGAAACAGAACACTGGGAGTACATCTACAGCCTACACAAAGTACAGCTTAGTTCAGGAGCAACTTGTAACCACCAGTGAGCTGCAGACAGCTCATGTTGGGTCTGAGCCCACAGGAGGAAAACCCTGACTTTCTTTCACTGCTGGCTTCATGGTCTTTACTCCACTGTTCTTTTTTTGATCAACCCAAGTAGATAACTCCAAAGAATTATGAAAAGAGCATTAAACTCTCCACAGGAGATCTTAAAATGGCCAGAGGTACTGTCAGCTTGCTTTCTTCTTAGTTCAGCACAGAACATCAGTCATACTAAAGTAATTTAAAACAGATAACAGCCCATAAGGAATTGACTGATATTTTCTTTATCTGGTTTATGTAAAAGGTTTTAGTTTTTACCGATACAATGCAAAAGCCTTCTGTCTGCCACAGAAAAACCAGCCAAAAGAAAACCAGCTAGGGATCAACCAATGGACAGAAACAAGCAAGCCAGAAATTCACCATGCTGCTGTGCTTAATGCAGAATGAGCAAATCTGAGCATCTCAATCACTGCGGAGCTGAGGGAATGGGAGACCGAAGTAGACTTAGTACTTGTCAGGATCAGGCAAGTTTTTTTTTTCTTTCTTTTTCTCTCTGATTGTTCCTCTGACTGGCAGGTGAATGGGTTTCCACCTTAGACAGAGGAAGAAGTGAATGTATCACAGGGTGACAAAGGAAGTGATTGCAGTGCATCCCCAAGCATCATCTCTGAGCTGCAGATCTGCAGCAGAGGAGAGGTAACATCACCATAAACACCTGGTGGCTGTGATTTGTCTCAAAACTCTCATCACTGCTTTTAAGTCATCTAGAACAGGTTACTTCATTGCACTACTTGTTTAGAGAGGAAATAAATGCAACATCCATTGTTTAAAAACTAGTAAAAGCCAGAATATAAGAGACAGTTTTACCCAATCAACAACTATGTGAGCCTGTAGGAGAAAGTTCACTTTTTACAGCTACAAGTTGAATGATTGAGAAAAATTATTTACTAGGTAGAGATAGTTACAGTGCAAGGGCTTTCTGCTGGCCTAAGATCAAAACCTAATAGCTAGCCCTTTTACAATAAATCATTAACAAACTACACTTGATTTGTCTTCCTGTCCACAGATTGTACTAAAGGGAGTTATTGATGTTATGCATTAAGTACAAAGCTGGATAAAAAACCCCAAAACTCCAGAGTTTTGCATGCTGTAGAGTGATGAATGAGTGGCAAGAAGGAAAACTTTGGGAGGGTTTTTTTGTAATTTTCTATTTCCAAGCTCATTTCTGTCACCAACAGAAAAATACTCCACATTTGGAAAAGTTACAAGATTGTAAAAAACCTTCTCTACTTATACATGGAATCTAACTCAAAGGCATGTATTTTTAAGACAGATGTAATATTACTTTCTCCAGCCTGCAGAAAGGAAGCTGATGACTGCTGATACAAATAATCAACAGAAAGCCATGATTCAACTATTCCTTTCTGTATATTTAAGAAATACAATTATTATTGGATATGTGGTCTAATTTGGCCTGGAATTTATAGAGGAGTGAATTATAATAAAAATTCTACAGTAACTGAATAATAACATATGCAATTACTTCAACAAATAAATCAAATCAGTAGGCAATGGCATTAACATAAGGGGGTTGAATCTGGTGACCCCTGAGATACAGACTTAGCATTCAAGTATGGTGCTAAGCAGCTGGGCTTCCCAGGGCATGTGAAAAACATCCAACTCCTTCATACAGACATTTGCCTATAATTGCATACGGTTCACATATATGATTTCAGATATGTTGGCCTGTTTTTTTTGAGGACATGGTCAATTAATTGTGATTTACTGTGAAATAGGCATAAGTCTCTTTTTTACTGCCAGGTGACGTTCTCTGTTCACATCTATGTGCTACACTTTATGCAGTGGGTTGCTAAACATAAATGTAATGATGTATGGATCATGGAACTCCATGAATAGAGGGTGTTCTGTGTGTAGGTCCTTGTACTTACAGGCTATCACCCTTCCAAACATCCATACATCAGCTACAATGCATTGTACTGCTATGTAATGAATTTAGAGAGCAAGAATGACAGACATTTGGGGACCCTTTTCTTTCTGGAGACCAGAAGATTCAGCTGTATGGGAATGTTGTCTTTAGAACACCAGGTGCCTAAAACACAACTATTTCATCCCCTCATGCTTGCCAGCCAGTTCAGGAACAACTTTAATAACTACCTCAGGCTGGTTAGCTGCAAAGGCAGTCTACAAAGAAGTTAATGGGAAAATCATGATTTTTATGGGAGTATCTTATATCCCACAAGCTTAGCCCGAAGAATTGTGATTGTTCTGAACTAGTTCAGGTCTCCAGGACTCCTGAAACTTAGGAATGGAGTAACTTGACCCAATGCTGCAACTTAATGAAATTGTGTTAATTTATGAGGAAGGTGTTTTGGCACATAATGACATGAAATCATGACAAGAGTGCCTTCATCACACATTAACACAACATGACAGGAAACTACAGTGAGATTAAGTTATGCTGTGCAGTACAACTAATACGATTAAATCTAGTGAAAAAACAAAGGGAAAAACTGTGAGTTGTGTCAACTGCAGTGACAAAACAGCCTCTAGTATGAATCTATTGGAGTCCAGCCAAAACAAACAACTAACAGAGACAGGATCACACACTTAGAGATGTAAGAGTGGCAAGCGGGTGCTGCTCAGAGTTCTTCTCAGAACCAGCCATTCTTTGCACGGATTTTTTTGGTGTTAATTTTTTTGCCACTGCTACAGTGCTGAGAAGTAAAATAACTCTGAATGTTACACACCATACACATTAACTACTTACTGCCCTGCTTTGTTATTTTTTCTTTTAAAACCATGCCAATACGTCTTAAATGCAAATGGCCAACTTTTGCAAACAAGACTAAGTGGAGAATGGCAGCCCTCTGAAAACTCGGCCAAGCTTGGAACAAAAGCAGCTATTGAAACAGTGAACATTGAAAAGTCTGTTAAATAATCTGATTTGTGTAACCTGAGCCACACCATGTGAGGTGTTTCCTCTCCGCTAGCCAATTCTGAGCACCACAAGGGTGAAGAGAACAAGGTTCCTTAGAAATCTCAACCACTGTTTATCAAAGAACTTTGTAAAATTACTAAAATAACATTTTGGATGCAGTGGCCAGCCTTAGAAACTTGCCAAATGCTTCTGATAACTGAATAGGTACCTCAGTAGTCACAGTATTAGAGGAATTTCCTATTGAAGGAGTAGGAAAGTAGTTGAGAAACACAAATCAGTGCTCAGGCACTGCAGCACCTAAGACCACTCTGGCAATCTTCTAGTGAGCACACACTACAGTGCCCCACACTGACATATTCAGCCCTCAGAAAGCATTTAGCAGTTGGGATATAAAAACAAAAGTTCTTCCCTCAGCAGCAGAATACCTGAAGTCTGGTTTCCTTTAGATTCCTGCCTTACATCCCTTTGATCTGCTTCCCTGGCCCCAGCGGGCTCTCACCACTCAGATCACAGCTCACACCACAGGATTCCCATGGAGGCTGTAGGGGCAGCGTGTGCACATCCTTCCCCTCCACACATGCATCCTCCTCTCGACCAGGACACTGTTTAGGTCCTCTCACATTCTATTACTGATTTTCATAAAGCTCAGAGAACCATCTTGTGGAGCCCCTTACCTCTTTTGGTTGAAACGTTCTATTTAAATAAAAAATTACCAAGTTTTCAGAAGGGCAACCTGCCTGACAAAAGCATCAGTATCCATGTCTCACTTCTTCAGGAATCCAAAATGTTTTCAGTCTTTCCACTTAAAGGAGAGGAAGAAATTGCAAAGGCAGAGAGGTCATGAGGACATTTTGGGGGAACTGGGCATATAAGTGGTTCCATTAGAGACAGTGATAATTCTGCCACAACCACTGGTAAGGCTACTCTGACTTTTCATGATTGACACATTTGGAATTACAAAAAACCCTATTTTTTATGTATTCACCTTTTTACTATTTTGCTTACTTGTTCTCCAGTACAACACCACTATGATAAAGCAAATGTCCACCTTGAGGAACCAACTGCACTTATTAGCTTTAGACTGACCTTATACACACTCCCCCAATTTTCTCTGAGCTGTTAACATTAACTGGAGCTGACCTCCTCTGTGCCAGCTGTACAGCTCCAAGAGCTTCTCGTTGCTAATTAAAAGTGACAGTGCTTCTTTTGGTTAAAATTAACAGAGGTGAAATTTAACAGAAACTGCCTACCAAAGGAGTTGCACCACTCTCCATTATCAGGCTCTAAATTATTAACTCGCCTTAGTTTTACCTTGATTAATTATTAAAATTCAGCTGCTTGTCAACATATTCATCATGGAATGGACAGATTAGCAGTGTCTCGTGCTATATTGCCTATATTCTAAACAGTGACCTTTCAGCAGTGTTTTGTGTCTCAAAAGGATTCTTGTAATGGCACATTTTACCCAGGATAATAAAAAAGGAGAAGAAACAGTCACCACTACACTGGAAATTTAAGGCAAATTCTACTCTCCCTTTTATCCCAAACACCCAAGTGAGATAAGGGGGAAAACAAGAATCAAAGGCAGTTGGTATGTGATCTGCAGCAGGAGAAGGAAAAGGGGTTTTATCTTCTTTTAGGTTTATGCCCTCGGTACTCTTTCCTTTAGACTGAAGATTTAGAAGGACTGTTCAGAAGCTACATGCTGCTCAGCTGTAGCAAGGTTTGCATCCAATGTCAAGAGGTTACAGTTCAAAGTATGAATTTCAACATGTTGTATTCCTGGCACTACAGACAAAAGACTTTACTTGATGAATGTTTTTGTTTTTTGTTTTTTTTTTTTTTCTTTTAATAGCAACAATTACAATTCTGTGTAGAGTCCTGCATATTTAACACTTATTGGAAAAGTCAGCTGAATACCACAGATTGCAATCAGCATCTTTCACAGATGCCAGTCTTTTTCTTTTTTTTTTTTTTTTTTTCCTCCCTTTCTCTGAATGTTCAGAGCTTTGAAAGTCATTAGTCCATTAGCACAAAGTTAAAGTACGCCAATCAATGTCATTTAAAGCTGTAGGTCATCTCAGGTTTTCATAAACAGTCTTAAGGCTAATGACAGCTATGTACCCTTCTGCTCTGGTTTTCATTTCATCTCGAGCCTTCTTTGAAATATTAGCTTTGGCATGTGCAAAGAAATAAACCCACTGCAGGTGCTACTTCTCACTATGATAAAATAGAAATTATGTTCTCAAAATTCAACGGGAGGCTTCAGGAAAATGCCGGATATTGTGACCTGGGTTTATTCTTAAACTTTCTAATACTCTTGGATTTACTGGGATGCTTTGCAAGAAGCCATGCCAGAAAGAACTGTAACTGTTTGGCTTTAAACACGTTTTTATTCAAGGCTTATAAAAACTCATGAGCTCAAGTTACAGGACTGGGCAACAGTAAATTCAGGTCTGAGCCCTGGCCAGAACCCCTGCCAAGCCTTAGGCATATCACTTAATCTTTCAAAATGTTTCAATTTCTCCCTCTAAATGCAAACAAACCAGAATGGCTGATATATTTCCCCTTTTTTTTTTCAAAACAGAACACTAGTGCAGACCATTATGTTAAGCTAGCAGGGAGTTAAATAGTTGAGTGCCTTCCACTAACTTACTGCTCTGTGCCTACGTACAGGGAAAGGCTCATTTGGGAAATAAAACAGTTGAAATCTGAAGCCCGGACATAAAGCCTTCCATAAGGGATAAAAGGTGATTTGCAAAATCTCATGCCATCCTTCCACTGGATAGGAAAACAGGCCCTGTCCAGCCTGGCCTTAAAAACTTCCAGGGATGGGGCTTCCACCACCTCTCTGGGCAACCTGTGCCAGTGTCTCACCACCCTCATGGGGAAGAACTTCTTCCTAACTTCCAATCTAAATCCCCCCTCCTCTAGTTTGGATCCATCCCCCCATGTCCTGTCACTCCCTGACATCCTAACAAGTCCCTCCCCAGCTTTCCTGTAGCCCCTTCAGATACTGGAAGGCCACACTGAGGTCTCCTCAGAGCCTTCTCCTCTCCAGCCTGAATAACCCCAACTCTCTCAGTGTCTTCCCAGGAGAGGTGCTCCAGCCCTCTGAGCATCCTCATGGCCCTTCTCTGGACACACTCCAGCACATCCATGGCTTTCCTGGAACAGGGGCTCCAGAACTGGACACAGAACTCCCCGTGGGGTCTCACGAGAGCAGAGGGGGAGAATCCCCTCCCTCGACCTGCTGGCCACGCTTCTCTGGATGCAGCCAAGGATCTGGTTGCCAGTCTGCAAGTGTACACTGACCCCTCTAAGGCACCCAAGCCCTCTTCAGTCTCCAACAGACTCACTCATTCCTTACTCCTAGGGTTGTGCCTTTCAGAGCTCCTCCACAAGCTATTTTCTCCACCATTTGTGAAGGGCCATAAGGCCATCCCTTCAGCAAGATGACCTGAAGGTGCCAGAGCTGAAGAGCACTGAAAGCCATCAGAGAAGTCAGCTGATGGTAGAACTTTGCCATCACAAAAAGCCAACCTTTGTTCCAGCTGCCAAATTGACCAGCATCCACCGTCAACCTAGGTCATAAAAGTCATTTCACCCACCAGCCTAGGTTTTATACATGTTATTCACCATGAGAAACCCCAATTATCAGCTTGCTCCACCTTCCTTTCCAGCTTGCCATGTCACCCCACACTCTACAGAGAACAATTCCCTGATAATCAGAATCAAACATTGACATTATGAACCTTCTCATTACTCGTGGTGTATTGCTGGTTTGTAAAATATAGATTAAGGATATACTCATGCTGTGCCTTACATCAGGCTAGTGTTGTTACATGTTTATTAAGAAAGTGATTTAAAAGGGAGATCATGCAGTGAATTACTGATCCTGCACAACCTACTAAAAATTGGGTGATGAAACAACATAATCATCATACATCAGCTTTCCATTACCTGATTTAGGGTAATTTGTATTCTCTGCTTCTGTGCAAACAGAACGTCACTTACTGCACTGTCAAACTTTATTTCGAAAGTTAAAAGGTGGGTTTATTATTCATAATGCTAACAATCGGGAGGAACTAAAATGCTCCATATGCCAGAAATCAAAACCTGTTGCCATGGCATTGGTTACAAGAGATTTAAAGCAAATTAAAGCTCCAACAACATGAGACTGGGAAAGCATAAGAAGGAAGAGTTGCACAAAGACTAATTCTATGCATCTGCTCCTGCAGGCTGTTTTGGTATTTCAAATGCATATTGAAAAATAGAAAAGTTAATTATTTCTCTGGGCTAGGATGACACGTGTGCGAGATGGCGAGCACATGAGATGGCAAATACATGCTGGGGTGAGCACGAGTGAGAGTCAGATGGCCCTGGTTTTGTCCTTTTTCTTCATTTTTGGTAGGACACCTGCCAACACCCATAGGCAACTGCCACCCAGGGCTTTTGTGGCTCTCCTATTCCAGACCTCCGGTCAGGAAGTGTTTTGAAGCCCAGTAAACCACTCAGCCCTAGTCTCCTCTTCATAAATAATTCCTCTCAGCCATTGAGGAAGACTAGAGCTGGCTTTCAGCTTCATTATAGTTACTTGAGAGCACTCTCTGGTCAGGCATCTTCACAGGGGGTCTATTCCTCTGTGGGAAATCCTAGTGGGCTATGGGGAGTGGTGAAAGAGAGCCGTCAGCAGTGACTGCTTGCCTAGCTGGAAGCCACACTCCTGTGCACTTTTCATTCAATCAATCATGAAGGAAAGGTCAACAGACAGCTTTCAAATAACCGATCCATTTAACTACTGACATTGATCTGGGCCAGAGAAGTGGAGCTGGTGGGGGGATGGAGGAAGGGAGCGTTCAGTGGTCAATCAGTGGAAATCTAAACCCCTTTCAGCCTAATGGGAAGACTAAACACAGTCCTAAGCTTTCTGTTTTAAATCTCACAGTGATTTGCCTAAGGCACTACAGGACCTTTTCACGGATGTCTTAAAAATTAGAGAAAAAAACAGACCGTTATTTTCCCCACATAAAATTAAAGACCTGAACCAAAAGAGATCCATCTTTCACTGTTTAATGCAGTGGTGCGCCAGTGAGTGTGATGGGTAGGATAGAGGAAGAACACAGAAATCACTGGAGTGATCCCAGGGCTGACAAAATTCCATTTTTTTTGCTTTGGATATAGGCTGGAAGATGTTTTTCCTCCCACCCTAAGCATGCCTACCACTGCAACTCAAAGCATCCTGTCACCAGCCATTCTGTCACCAGACCAACTAATTACCTTCCAACTAAAAGAAACAGAAAACAGAACAAAACAAAACTACAATTGCCAGTTTAGGGCTTTCTGACCCTGAACCCTCTTCTGAAAAGCCAACATTTTCCGAGCAATCTCACAGGAACAAAGCAGAACAATATCTCACTGGTCATTCACTACCCACGCTCAGTTTCAGTTAACTTGAGCCCATAATATCTCATTAGAGCCCTACAGCCACCAAAGAATATTCTGTGCAGGATAGATTTTACTCTCATTTTAAATATGCTATTGAGCATAATATCACAGAATCACAGAATGTTTAGGTTGGAAGAGACCTGCAAGATCATCCAGTCCAATCTTTGAGTAACACCATAAGCTAACTACTAAGCCATGTCCTTAAGGACCAGGTCCAAATGCCTTTTAAATATCTCCAGGGATGGTGACTCCACCACTGTCCTGGGCCATCCCAATGCCTGACTACCCTTCCAGTGAAAAAATACCTCCTAATATTTCCAGTGCATGGATGACAACTTTCTGATGCAGCCAGTTGAAGAACCAAGGAGGAAAGGTGAACTGCTGGATCTTCTACTAACAAATAAAGAGGGTCTGGTTGGGGACGTGAAAGTTTTAAACAGCCTTGGTGACAATGACCAGGACATGGTGGAGTTCAGTATTTTACAAAGAAGAATAATATTAATTAACATTAATTAACATTGTGTGCATATGCAGGAGAACAAGAGCAGGGAGAGAAAGAGATTTGATGTTCTCACTTAAGGAGAAGTCCCTCCTTATCCCAGGAGAATAGCTAGTCCTGTATCCCAAGCAGTTCTTCCAGAACTGCTTCCACACTACTTCACACAAAAACTGCATGTTCTGCACAAAGGATACATAGATTTTACCTACAAGTACCTGCAGCAGCTTGGCATGACCTTTCAGTGATAATACATTGCAACTGATCTAAAGCAGGATTCCAATAGCTGAATTCAGTCTTTTGCCTGATCAAGCACCACTTCTCGCTGGACCTCACATCCCCATCAATAAAGTGACTATTGCTTCCTTATCTCATAGGCATAAATGCAAGTATTGTGATATGCTCAGTGATAATGTTAATGAAGCATGAAAGACACACAGCCTGACCAAGGGATAGCTGAAATCAATGGAAGGATTCCCTCTGTATTAATTGGGTTTTGGCTGCAGTCTGCATTTAAAGGGAACAAGGCGCACAGGGATTTCTTGGTCCCTAAGCTGGAGGCATAAAATAAAACTCTGAATCCCACAGGAGGTATTTCTCAATCAAGTGTGGTAAGAAAAGAATGTCTGCATGAGACACTATCACAAAAAAAAAAAAAAAAAAAAAAAAAAAAAGAAAGAAAAAGAAATCTTGTGCCTGCTTATGTATGTGTGTCTGGGGAAATGCTATTAAATTCAAGGGGAAAAAATAGAATTAGATATCAAAACCAGGATTAAACCATAAAAATCTATCCACTATGGAGAATCCAGTTTGTAAGATAATCTCTTCTATAAAAGGCAGAATATTAAAGTAAATAACTCAGAAAAGCCCAGGAGAATCCAAGCTTTCAGTACCCAGCCAGATGGAGAATGCAATATAGGCAAGAGCACTGCATGCTACACTTCATATATCTAAGAAAAAAAGCTATTTCTGGGCAATGTTAGTGCTTTTCATGGGTTTCTCAATTATTTCTTCATTCTGCTCCTCCCCATGAGCATTGTCACCACTGTAAGTACAGTCAGCCATTAGGACTGAAAAGCATGATTTTGCTGTGGGTAATCACTATTTTCCTGCCCTCTGCCATGCCGTGGAGAGGCCCCAGATCTTGCTCCCACTCTTTGCCAAAATGTCATCTGAAAATGCAGTTCTTGGACCAGAGCAAGGAAACCAAGTGAAAGGTACACATCAACCTGAATACACTTTTCAGTCATCATTTTGTCCAAAGAGGAAGGGCTGTTATTTTGTCCTTTTCCAGGGGAGTCTACACAGTCAGGCTAGAAAGGTTGACAGACTGATGCTCAAGAGAGTCTGCAGCCTGCCTCATCTCCACAGAACCCTTCCCACCACCACCCAAACACCAGCCTATAAATTTAGCAATAGAAATCATCTGCTTTTCTGAAAATCCAACACAGTGCATATCCCCAAAAAACGAACTCCATATCTTTAACTTTCAAATAACAGCCCCTTGAGCTTTACTGTGTCTTAAGTATTTTATGAAAGAGCTGAAGCACACAGATTTTGGGACTTGCTAAGATATGCCAGAGGATTCTGACAGTCCTCATCAGTACATAAGCTATTAAGCAAGGGATCACAGTTACTAATTTTCTGTGTTATTTCAAAAATGTATTTATTTTATTCAAATTATTTTCCTTCTTTTTATTTAAAATAATAATTAAACCCTTAATTGTAAATGGAAGTCCTGAGGCTTATTTAAACCTGTGCTCTTAACTCCAAAGCACAAAGAAGACAATGCAAGAAGAATCACAATTGGACAGTATAAACTATATAGAACCCAATTAAAAGCAGGCATAGGCCAAGCTAAGTTGGAAAATGGTACTCCATAAAAAATATTTAATTTTTGGCATGTTTGTTTTAAATGAACTTTTTTTTCTAAATAACCACAGGGATCTAGACTTGGTATCAAAATGTCTTTAAAGATTACAGTCCTACATATGTCCAGCCAGGGTACAACCACTCTTCTCTGAAAAGCCCCATGAGACACAATGGTCTAATTCTGGATCTTATTCCACCTTGTGCTTATTATTTTTATTTGCAGAGGTAGAGTGAGATGGTCTTGAGCATCTGGAAAGCACCAGCAGAAACTCCCAACTGATTTATTACATGAATAAGACAAGAGCCGTTCAGCTCTGGCAAGAAGTTTTATCATCAGCTTATATCTAAACAATAATAAAATATGCTGCATTACCCCACAGGGGCAGAATTTTTTTTATTCAACACTTAGGGTTCTTCTTTTTGGCTGACATGTCACAGTCAAGGAAAGACATGGACAAGTAGACCCATACAGGAATAAAACTCAGAAATATAACCATGTTCGGAACAAGCAAATAATCAAACAGGTTTGTACTTTACTGAGTTATACCTGTATTTCTCTTAAAACATAGTACAAAAATTGTACCATTGTCTAATGTGAAAAACAGATAATCATGCTTTAGTGATCCTCAGCTCTTCAGCTGAATAAACAACAACTTGCTCTTATTTTGATTGAGGAGAGCCATTACACATTTTTCCTGAAGCTATTATTGTTCTAGAAGAATGCTGTAATTTACAAGTCCTTAAAAAAAAAAAAAATTCCTTTTAATGAAATGAATAGGAAATTAACGCTGTCAGGCAGAACGCTTTTAGCTAATACTTTCTAACACTTCCCTCTCTGAGAAACTGGAGAGCAAGTTTAATTTACCAGCTATCTGAAGGTGAAAACAACCTGTAGTTTCACTGATAGTACATTGATCTTCTTGTCTGCAGTCATCAGACATTTTTGGTTTGGGGACACCATACAGCAATCACTGAAGTCTTCTGCCCAGCAATATTGACAAGGAGTATGTGCCTGGACCCAGACTGACAAGAATTTCAAAAGCCAGCGTTCAGTGTAAGGCAGAAATGGGTCAAAAATTCATTGATATTCTTCATTTGATCAAAAGAAGTTAGGTTTAAAACTCCCAGTGGCTCGAATGCCCCAATGGAGATACCTGATGAGATCATGGCACCACCAAAATATCTGGCACAGAACAATGGAGGGGTCTACCCAGATAGAGACCCAGAAGAGCAGGCATGTTGCACAGAAACAGCAAGCTCAGAAAACTGGTGGCCTTACATTACCCCAAAGCAATGTCATGGAAAAAAAATGGCAAGGCTAATTTTAAGACTGAGACAAGAACTGAATAAAAGCATCCTCAACCTACCTTACAAGCAATTTAACATGTGCTAGTTTCATCCTGTTTTCTGATTTAGAAAACATGAAGGTACTAAGTCTACTGAAGGACTCAAGTACCCATTCCTAGCAGCTACATAGCAAAACACCACCAGTTTGTATCAGGATCCCAAAACTTCATCTTTGGACGGTGGCTGTAGTGGTGAGAGCGAGTAAGGGAATCATCAAGAATGAGACCAGACTCTAAAGCTTAAGTGTGCAAACCATTCAGATATGCAACATCTGCTGCTGTCAAATCAACAGTGCACACCACAGAGCCACATCACTGCATCTGCTGCCTTCTCTTACCATGGGAGTGGGGGATAGCAGCTGGCAAGCAGACTCTGGATCCAGTGCTTACCTCAGACTGAGGTCATGTTAACAGAACTATGAAAAAACCATGAGTGCAATCTGCACCGCCTCTTTGCCTCTGAGGGAAGGTGGCACAGGCACAGCTAGTAACACTGAACCTGAAGCCTTTGAGATGGAGATGAAAAGCCATGTCTTTCCTTTTAGGAAAAGTTAGGTAGGGAAGGACACAGGGAGTACTGGCTGTGCTCCTCTCCTATTAATTCTTCTCTCCGGAGCCCTACTTTGAAGCGCTCTTGAATTATATGCCTGACACTGGCTTTGAACATGCTCTCAAAGTGATGAATGTCCCCTTAACCGACTTTTTATTTTGAAATACATTATTATATGGCCTTCTAGCAAGATGGAGTTGTCAACCGTATGAATGACAACCCCTGGCAGAAAACCAGCTCACAAACCCCCTCCTCCCTACTGGTACTTGCTCAAATCTTAAAGCCCAAACAAAAGCAACTAATTAATCATTGCTCTCACATCATCTAATAGAAAATGGTTTCAGCAGATGTACAAATAAACAAATTTTTTTAAAAGAAGACAAGAGACTAAATTCTAGCATGGCTAGGCCCAGCTCACAACTAGATCTGTTTTTTCCAGCTTATGGCTTCAAATGACTTTTCAAATATGGTACTTGCTATCAATCTACACGAAAGACAATTGTAAAAGCAACAAAATTCCTAGACTATGTTATCCACTATGAACTTTGAAATTATGTTATCAAACTATCTATCAGAGTTCTTATACATTAGCTTCACTTTTTGCCTCAGAAGCCAGGAATTTTTGAGACCTAAGAGAGGATACAAAGCTTAATGTTACATGGGAGATTTAATCACAAAATAAGGAGGGCTCTGATGTGAAGCAGCAGGCAGTCTTTCCAGGCTGCACATCTCATGGATAGGATACCCATAGAGCAGCTATCACACTTAGGGGATTGTTTCACATCAAAGAAAAAAAAAAAAAAAAAAAAAAAAAGGCAAATGGGGGCAAAGACCAGACCCTGGACTTTGGCTAACTGTGCTCAGAGCCATAATTAGGGGATCTCAGGTCATGTTTCCTTTCTTTCTCACTCTCCCTTTGGACCAAAGGATCTCCCCTTCTGCTCTTCATTTCGGCACACTTCACAAAGGAGACCCCAGGGGGCAGGGGATGGTTTCTCAATAAACAGCCTTATCTTCCATCAGAGCTGCCTCCTGGAAGAGGCTGATTTTGCAGGGAGAGGAAGGACTGGAAACTGGATGCCCTGGCAGTGTTTAGATCACTCAAACACCATACTTTTCTTGAAAGAAAGAGAAAAAAAAAAGTATCCTGACTACTTGGAAAGGCAGCACCCATTCCCAATTAATTCCCTGTATCACAAGGATGCTCAGTTTCTAAGTTGTGCAGGCTGTCCACTGCTCCCTTGAGCAAGTCTCACCAAGGCCAGCAGAGCCATTTTCTTGAGGCAGGGATGAATCCTTTACATGCAGAGCACTGTGAAGATGACACCCTCTTTATATGGTTTCTGCTTCTCCTGTGAATCTTGCCAAAACACCAGAAGTACAGCATCAGCTTTTTTCCCAACAGGACATCCACTGACTTCAGAGTGCAGGGCAGACCTGTACAAGGACCTACTTTCCTACAAAACCCAGTCTATCCCTTTTAAATTTATTTCACCCTCTTCCCTTGCTTGCATCTGTTTCTGTGTTATTAGAATCCCTTCCCTGTTTACAATAAACACATCACCCTCTTTGTCTCTCTGCAACTCACATACTGGTTTTGATAGCTTTGCTCTACAGCTTATCCCATATGCTTGCTTCCCTCTGAGTAGAACAGTTCTGCCTGATTTCCCTTTTGCTTTTAATTTCCTAATTACCAGACTGACTGCATAGCTCACATTTAAAAAAAAAAACAAAACAAAAAACAACCCACAAAACACAATACACTTTATGTGACATGAATACATTCCTAGTCGTCTAGTTTATCATTATCATTTTCAGGCTCTATTCAGTTAATGCTCTTGTTAAGAAATATTAAATTGTTATCTGCAAAAAGAGATAAATGGTTCCTTTATTTTTGTCTTGTTAAAAAGCCCTAAATCATGAAAAGCAAAGACAAAAAGAGAAAAGGCCCCTGGCCATCCATTCTTTCCCATCTGAGTGGACTGACTACAGTCAGTTCTCAGAAAGAAAAAGAACAAAAGTAAGAGAAAACAAAAATCCATACAGTTCTGAAGCTTTTTTGTCCCTTAGGTCTAGTTCAGAGCCTTGAATAACTACACCAGTTCTTTGGACCTATATTCTTCCATGTTACTGATGGAACCTGTATGCCAGCCTAACATTTTTCGGGATGTTTTGCTGCAATAGGCATTAAATTCTAGCTCTTTCTGAACAAATAACAACATGGTCATGATGTGGTGTAGTTAGTCGTGTTTAGTCTTTTCATTCTATCTACCTTTTCCATGATGATACTGCAGTAAGGACTATTTCCTGCAGGTTTACCTCTCGTCCTTGAAAACTGTAGATAAAACAGAACAACTGTGAAGGATCTGGCCTATAAAACCAATTCTGCCTGTTTATATTTGATTACACTGGTAGTCCCAAAGAAAAACAGCTACAGTGAACCATACTATCCTGATCATTTACATCTGTCCACAAGAACATCTCTTACAACTACTGCCAGTAGCTTCTCAAAATTAGCATCTTCCAAAGGCACACATACGCTACATCTGAACCCAGGGTCACAATTTGCCATCTGTGCAATTCAGAATAGATCCAAGAGAGCTCAGAACTCTTCCCCTGGTTATCTTACCTATGCTACCACTCACAGAAGATGGGAAAGCTGCCCAGATGCTGAACTCACAGAGCACTCTTCAGACAAGGGCTCTCAGCTGTACTGAAATGAAAACACTTCTCTACTTTCTCCTTATACCCCTCCTCTTTACAGCCAATACAGGTAGAGAGTGGGTAGCACCTAGACCAGCATTAGATGGATCAAAACCATGTGTTAATGTATTTGAAAATTCATACAAACATTTATGCAAAGGAAAAAAAAAAGGGCTCATAAAACCTGAACCTTCTTTTCTTCTTGCCAGTGCTGCCTCTCAATGGCTTGGATAAAAGGGGCTTACTTCCCTTTTATCATTCTTCTAGCCTTCTCTAAAGAGAAATGGAATTTTTTAGCTGTAATACTCTTCATCAGACCCTCAAAAATAATTTCCTACCAAACCATTCCCAGCAGACTACTAGCAACCAAAGCCTGCAGCTGCTGTATTCTTTACCCTTTTCTTTTTAAAAGGGGATGGAGAATTTTCTGTTGTTCAGAACATTTCCCTGATATCTCAGTGGACTGACTTCACTTATTTCCTTTCAGACTCGTAGAAAAGCATATCCAGAAAGACAATCTTTCAGCTTACCAATAAAATCTAGCAACCCCCACACTCCTGGAAAAGGCATGCATGCAGGTATGAAAATGAGCGATGTGCAAACACAGGGCCACGAAATACTTCACTACCTATTAAAATATGAGTAAGCAACCTGAGGCTCCACATACCTAAGCCAAGTTTGAGGAGTACAGTGGCCTTGGCATCAATAGCAGCTTCACCAGTGGTTTTAAACCCAGATGGCAGAGCCACAGGAGTGGGGAACTGCAAGTCCCCCTTTGGGCAGCACTGCTGCCAGAGACCCTGTGCCACAGGGCCATGGGCTCCTTGACCTTGGTGGGCATCCACTCCTGGGTTAGTTAGCAGCTGTACTGCAAGACTGCCTACAAGCACTTGCCATGAGATCAGATCCTCCTGTGCTAGACCTGGATAAACTCACTGCTATCTCCCTTGCCCTCTCTCCATTCCTCATTCTGAATCATCAGCTATTTAATTCTCCATAAGTTTTGTAGGCAGGAAAAAAAATGCTTGTGGTGTTTTTTGGTGCTGTTGTATTTTTGGGAGGAGGTTGCCTTTTTATCTTGTTTGTTCTTATATTAGTAAGTAAACACAGTTTCCATAAATTACAGAAATTAATGAAGATACTTTTCACTATTTGGCTTTAGTTCAGCTTTGAATACTTGGTATGGAGTGGCTGGGGGATGGTTCAAATTTGGTTGTTGCTTTTTTTTCTTCACAATATCTGGATTTTTTCCAGAAAACAGCCTATTTGGCACAAAATTGTTTGCCACGGCCCTTTACTTACCATAAAACAGAAGGAAAAGAACAGCTGCACAAATCAACTATTAGATGACTTGTCATCCTGCTGCTTCTCCCTTTCTCAAGACTGTGCAATGTTGTTCCTGCTCGTGCCTGGCTGCAGATCCATCATGCTGAACATATCTATTGTTCCTGGCTGAAATGCATCTTTGTGGAGCTCACTTTGTTAATGGTGTTCCCAAAATGCCAGAACATGTTAAGCACTGTCAGCTCCTCTGCCTTTTGAAATATACCCTTGCACAGGGCAGCTTTCAAAACAATAAATCCTGAATATTTAAAAGTCAACGGTAAGGTAAGAAAAAACGCACAAGTTTCTCCATTGCAGGGGATTATAGTGTGGGGGTTTATTCTACTTTCTTGAGCTTGGAATAATGAACTTGAGTGCTTTAGAAAAAAGCAGAAGCCGAGGGTGCTACCAAAAGCCAGTGATGGAGTTAACTGCTGCTTTGTCTCTTACTGAATTTTGATTCTGAACCATTTGTTGGCCCCAAACAACCCCCCCGGGCCAAGTGCTGCAAGCAAGCAGCAGCCCAAGGAGCAGCACAGCCCATGCACAGGCCGGCAAACAAGAGGCCAATTCAGAGGAACTGGAAGCCATCCCAGAAAAACAAACAGTGGAAACACTTCAGCTACTGAGCCAGAACTTCAGTCAGCTTCTCAAAGAGGCCTGGTAGAGATGACTCCCAGCAAAGACTACTGGTGGGCTGCAGGGCTGACACTAGCCCCACCACCTGGAATGTGTCCCCTCTCTAGGGGGGGGGCTTCTCCTCTTCAGGACACTTTTTTTTCACGGTGTTTTCAGTCAGCAAAACACAGCCAAGGTGGTGGAACATCGTGCTGCCCAGACACAAGGCTCATCCATCGGTATGCCACGTTTCGGGTATCCTCACGTGACAGCTCATTTTGCTCCGTAGGCAGGGAAGCAGCCCCACTGGCTCAAGAATAATTTATTGTCATTAATAATAATACACCGATATAGCACTTTTCATCCCAAAGGATCAAAAAAGCAATTTACAATCTCAAAAGCAATTTTCAGAGCGAAATAGTTTGTGCTTTAATGCACATGCCGCAGCGAGGCTGGAGCGTGCCTGGGTGTGCCTGAAAGAATGCTGCCCATGGAGGAGGTGTGCCATGCTGCTGACCCTGCCTTGGCACCCCAGGGAGATGGAAGGGTGCCAATGGGTGGCCTAAAAGCAACAAAGGATGCAAAAACTACTCTACTGAACGCAAATTGCATGCTGGATGCAAAAACTACTCTACTGAATTCAATGGGATGAAAGCATTAGGCCACGGGGAAACAACTCTCCGTGTGTGAATCAGTGCAAAACGAAGTGGCAACGTACCAGTGGAGGTTTCAGAAAGCAAAGCAGGGTGAGAGTAGACCAGAGAGAGACCAGTTCCTGCAACCTTTGCTGCTCAAAGCTACGACTCTGTGCTTCCTGGACATGAGTGGTTAAAATATCAATATGCCCTTGGTGCTTTTATAGCTCTGAGGCTGGTAAAAAAACCCAGCAAAACCCAGGCAGCAACAAGAGCTACTTTTTGGCTGCAATTTTGTATCACAATCTGGGTGCCAAGTCTCCCTAGAACAGCAAACTCTGACTTAGAAACATTAGGCAAAAATTAAAGGAAGTATAAAGCTACACAAATATTGGTGAGTTTATACAGTTTTAAACTAAAGTGCACCTTACTCTTCTGTACGCCTTCTGTGTCTTCCTTCCCTTAGTACCTAATGCATAAGCTGGAGAGATAAAAATGTAACTTTTGCACAATGGCCACAGAGAGGAAAGGACATTGCATTGATCCAGGGAGTGGGCATCACATATGGAATTTTTCACCATTGGTCACTAGTTCAAATCTAACCTACTTCGCTAGAGACTTGGGTGTATTAAGTGTCTCCTGTTGCTCGGTGGCTTACAAGTAAAATGATTTTTTTGATCTCAGATGAGATTCCTGAGCATACTAGTGTCCAGCTTATACAGATCTTGTAAAATCACCAGCTGCAGCAAGAAGAAGGAGGGTCAAGGGAGTGAAGAGGCTCTCCCTTCCCAGTTGACCCAGTTGATCTGTACAGATCTGACAGCAGGAACTTTGTTCTTCTTGCATGACCCTTGAATGCCTCCTCTTCTGATCTCCCTTCTGGGTCCTCTTTATTTTTTTATTTACCTAATATTTTTCTTGGGCTTTCTACAAAAGTACAATGCAAGTACACTCAATTAAACAAAAAATCCCTGAATCAACCAATCCTGTTAGCACTTTCCCTCATGAACTACATGATCTCTCTTCTCCTTGTATCACCACTTAACTTATTGAGAACAGTTCATATAGGAGACAAGAAATTAAAACAGTCAAAATGAGGTTAGAGGATAAGGTCAGGTGGAGAAACTCCCATTGGTACTCAGTGCAACCAGTTTCCATAACAGAGACGTGCTGCTAAAAAAAGGTCTGAGTATGAAGTATTGACCAAGACTCATATTACTGCTAACCCTGGGAATTATTTTATGAATTCTACCAGTGCAAATAGAGCTTTAAAAACACACTTTTGTAATCTAAAAAAAAAAAAAAAAAAAGGGTGGGTGGGTGTGTAATTAAATAAATAAATGAATAAACAACATCAAATATTTATAGAGCCATGAATGTGTTTACCTGGAGGATTGGTAAGATAAATAAGTATGCCATATATCAGGTTGTATTCTGAAATGGAATAATTTACTGTACTTGGCATGCTATTCAGCTTGCATCCATGAATTCTTTTAAAAAACTACACTAAAAGTTTCATTAAGCATTTGGGTATTTACGGAATCATGTGCATGTATTAAAATCAATATTAACTTGTATTGTTCATTGGCAAAGCACTCTAATAGCATTATAGAAAATGTTTGCAACCATACTGAATGAATGATGATGGTGGTATACATAAGTTTTGAGGAAACTTTGATTGCATTAAGTGCCGGGTTGTTATTTCATTCTTAAACAGTCTTTACCAGCACCAAAGGGATATAAATGAAATATGCTGCAATGATTTCAAATGTTGATGACTGCTGATACATGATTTTACAAACAGGCAGACAGAAATTAGGATAGCACAGGCTATTACAGCTACTAATAAACTTTTAAGCAATTTAGGAATATATTAAAGGAAAGCAGAACACTCAGAGGACTAAGCAGAGGACTAATGAGTTCTGATGAATAGGTAATGATTGATAGTGCAGCATTGCAAGAGGATACTTGCTGCCAGGCAAATTGGATTTGGAAAAGCCATCAGTCTCCCCATGCCCAAATCCTTATTAAGAAGACCTGCAAAACTAAAAATCCTGCCTGCATTGAGCAGCCATAGAACTCCCAGGGAAATATTGGTTTTTCACCACCAGCTTCCCCAGTTGAAGTGTTTCACCCTTGTCTTGCCAAGTGGGTTTCTCCCCAGGACTGGATGGAGGTCCCCACATGTCCCCAAAGCTTCCAAATGTCAAGTCCTGCTCTGCTATGAGTGTTCCATGTGGCACAACCCGAGTGCAAGCTGGGGCCCAGTGTGATTACACGGGGGCAGTGATGCCTCCCCTGCCTCACAGGGCAATCAGCTCTTTCCTTTAAGGATTTTCTAAGCCTTGAGCATTTGCTAGTATTGCATTCAAAGCATACTATCAACACAGTGCCAATAACCAAACCTCTCATTTAGCTGCTGCAAGATGGAAATCCCTTTCAAAATTTTCCATTCCAAATTACTACATGCATCTGTGTCTCTCTATATATTTATTTATATACATATATAGAATCTTCAAGAACATTTGAAATGAACAGAAGACATGAGTGTCTTTTTTTACATGCTGACCCAGGACTGACACATCACTCTGACAGGAGCCAACCTAAGCACCTTCTTCCACTTTGGTTCTTCCCTACTGGGCTTGCCAGTCAACAGGGATGCTGAGTAACCTCTACTCAGTGCTCCTGTACACAGTTCTTCTCTAATGTGGTCCTTCATGCCTTCTCACAGAATGATAAAATGAAGGAGTCACACTTTTTATACTATCCAAATATGGTTTTGTTTTTAAAAAAATATAAATATGATGATTACCAGGGGCTAGATTTTTTTTTACTCATTTATATTACAAGCTGCTGAGATATGTATTAGACATAAAATTAATGACTGGCTGATTCACTTTGGTTTCAAATCTAGGCTTCTCTACATTAGTCCTCAAAGGAATAAATAAAACTCCATCCCCAAGTTATTAACAAACAATGAAAATCTGGCCACAGTATATAAACTGCTCTAAATTGGATGATAACATAGATCTGAGTGTGGTCGCAGCAGTTTACACCACTTCAAGACCTGACTGAAATGAGTATTTCAGGCAGTGTAGTAATACTGGCACAGGCTGTTCCCAGTTGTTTATTTAATAGCCAAAGTTAAGTGTAAACTTGCAAATAATAACTGTGTTACTATATTTATATGCACATACTTCTATCAAAACTTCCAACAAGGCCTAAAGCACAATAACAAACCAGCAACAAAGCTGAATATTCAAGCCAGCATCTAAGAGCTGACATCCTCCCACACTCACTCCTGAAGGCAGATGCTGCCAGAGAAAAGAAGGGGGGGACCATACAGACTACTGTGAGTTTTCTTGTGGTCCAGCAGTGGCAGGAGGGGCTGACACTGGGGCAGCTGGCTTGGGTTTAATCATAGAATCACAGAATGGTTTGGGTTGGAAGGGACCTTCAAGACCATCTAGTTCCAACACCCTTGCCATGGACAGGGACACCTCCCACTAGATCAGGTTGCTACACCAAATACAGGACAGGGTGAAAAAAGCATACATATTTACACTATCCATATAGATACAGCTTCAAAATATTGTTCTGATATTAGTTGCATGAGAAAGCATCTCAAAGACCCATTACCTGCAAAAACAAACCTCCCAGCATCTCAGGCCACAAAATCCCAGTTGCACAGAGAGCCAGTAATCCTTGCAAACCTTTGCAGTTTATCTCATCAGCAGGAAATTAAATCAATGCACGTGCTTATGCTTAAGTGAACAGCAAGGGATAGTGTTTGTGAGTTTGGGGTTTTTCTACTGTTATAGATTATTGGAAATTCTCGTTAAAACATGGAAGCCCTGGGGCTCCCTCTTTGCCGGATGCTGCCACTAGAGAGAGCCCCAGCTCCCTGCCAGCTGCAGGCTGAGCTCCTCACATGGGTTTGTATATAGGCAATAAATAATTTTTAAATAATTTTATAATAATTATAATTATTTTACTTTTTTTTTTATGTTCTATTTTCTCTTCTCCCACTTCCCAGCGTGCAAATGCTGTCTGGGAGTGTCTTGTTAAAATTCCAGGTCCATAAGCAGAATCACGTCAGGTTGCCCCAAACTTGATGTAAAGTACTCTGAGACCAGCCCTAGCATTTTCATAACTCAATTTGCCTTTGCCCTGACAGAGATGTATAGTATTGATATGCAAAGAAGAAAAGCTGTGTTGCCTTGGTGTCAGGGACAATTAAGGTCTGTGCTCTTGTGCCCATTAACTGAGTGATTTGGACCTGCTGGAAAGATTTAGTCATTCCTGTGGGGGATAAAGGACATGGATACTCTGTCTGGGGATATTGATTGAGAAAGACACAAACAGTAGCTAGGATATATTTTTCAGTGACACAGAAGTTAATGATTTAGTGATTCATACAAGTAAAGCTGCCTTGCCACCTATGGTAATTGTTTGCATTGCAGATGGTGCCATGTGAAATGACCTTGTCAAATTAGCAAAAAGCCCAGACTGCCATACAACAGCTAACTCATTGGCAAATTACAGAGATGAGTTTATCAGTAAGTGAATCTCTGCATAACACACACACTCCTCCCCTACCTCTTTCCCCCGTGGTTCATCCTTGCCGAGCACAATTTCTAGGAACTCCTTTTAGGACAGAATAGTTCAGTGCTGGAAATTCTTTTCTCTTTGCCCCATCCTTCAGTGAAAGATCCCAGGATGCCCAAGTCTTACATTCTAACAGGTGAGAAAACAAAATCCCACTTTTCTTCTCTACAGACACTGAGTACGGAAGCAAAATTAAGAGACAAAACCTTAGAGAAATCTTAGGATCAACAGGAGAAGCTGTAAAGGGGGGAGGTGGGGGGGAAGCACCCTGTGAAGCAGAGCACAGCTGCTCCCAAGCCTCAAGCACAGCGATGCGAATGCAAACGTGAAGTGAGAGCTCAGGGAGGCAGAAAAAGGCTCAGCTGCAGGATTACAGGGGCTCCAGAGACTGTTAATGGGCTCCAGAGACTGTCACCTGCAGGCTACTGATGGCTCAAATGTCACACGGCCTCCAAGTTTGCACCAGATGACAACGCGCGGGTGGTCTGCCTGGAAGAAGCTGGTGTCTTCCTATCTGCCTTCAAAATTGCCCTTCTAATTTACACTAACTTTGTTATTGGGCCTGATTTATGATTTCTTCTTCTCCACATTGGGGTTTTTATTTTTTATATTTTTTGTTTTGATTTGTTTTGTTTTCCATTTCTTACCTATCTAGTAAATTCAAAGGACACTGGTGTGGAGAAGCCACTTTTTGATCAGCAAAACTTAACTTGGCTCAGTAAAGCAAATGATCCCTATATCCAAAAGCACAGCTTTTAATGCTGTATGTGAAAACTTTTGTTCTCCCAGCTGGGTTTTGCCACTGGCTGAGTACCATATTACTCATCACATGGGGAAACTCTGCACAAGGTAATTGCAGAGCAGCTTTATGAGAAGTGTGGCTGAACATCTTCCCCCACACTTTGCCCCAGAGGAAAAACAAAACAAAACAAAACATATTAACTCATTCACAGGGATTTGTAAGCTTTCAGTTAAAGTGTTGAGCAAGATACTTCATGGTCTCCATGTCTGGATGTGATGGAATTACCCTGTTCTCCTTGAAGCTAATGGAAGATTTGCTGTTCAGATCAAGTACACTGATCTAAATGTATGTCCCAAAATACATCCAAATACCAGATCACACTGTTTCCCAGAACCTACTGTACCTCCCTATGAAATACAGTAATTTATTGTCTACAGCAACAAGATAAATCAAACATTTCTCCCAAGCACTTCAATTATTTGCACTAAACTCACTGGAGTGACTCCAGTTTTATTTTGGTGGCATTATACCTGTACAAAACTGACATGTCACTGGAGGTAAGTCAGGCCCAAGATTTTAAAGGTCTCATCCTGGTTTCATTAGGGAATAATTAATGTACCTTTGGAGCACTGGGTACTCCATCTCTTCCTTTTATTAATTCTAACTAAAAACTTTAGCTAAAAGCACAACTTCTTTGATGTGGATTACTAATATCCTCCTCCCTCCACCCGAAAATGTACAGCATTAAGAATGTAAATCATATGGAACATTACCAATATAAAGGGAAGTGACAGATGACTGTGACTGCCGTTAAATGTTTATTGCATCCCTGCCATGTAATGCAATTAGATGGCAAGGAACATGTAATGCTTATTGCTCTGGTGGGAGAACGGAGAAATTATTGGATTTTCTCTCTTAATCTATTTATATCTTGCAGTGGGGGCATTAGGCAGATTAATCTAGGCACAGTGCCCCCTATTCAGTATGCTAAGCAGGGTCTGTCACTCATTGTATTATAATGCAATAATAGTGGTAAGAGTCCTGCACATTGCAATAATACTGAACCAAAAGGGAAAGGGGCTAAAGAAGTCTTCTGCCAAAGTACTACTCTCTTAATACCTATTCTTAAAGGCTTCTCTCAAATAAGGAGCTAAATCCCCCAACAAAAAAAATAAAAAGTCACAAACTCTGGTTATTTATGTAATTCTAGGCACCAGTGCCATAGGATTATCAATATGTGCGATGTGTTGCTTTAATAAAATACTCTTTCAACAGTGCTTTATATGCAGGTAGCTCTTCAGCCCTTGCTGAGGCTGAAAACTTAAAAAGCTTAATGAACTCAGCTTTACAGTAGCTTCTGTAGGTCAGCAGGTTAAAAAGGTTCTTCATGTTAAAGTAGGGACATGAAGCCATTAGAGGGTACAAGTACAAAATAACAAATGGATGGACAAGTGAGCAGGATTCACCACGCTGTTCCAGCTTTGCTATTTATGAACACACTGTGTCATTCAAAATGATACCTCCTTAACTCTCAGGATCCTTTATTTTTAGATGTTATAACCACCTTTAATGTTAGAATGTCACTTCTAACATTGAATTTCGGCTCTGTCAGGGGAAAGGGGTGGTTATGTGACTATGGCTTCTGCCACACCATAGCCCCAGCACCATACCTCACTCTGTGGTGGTCTGAACCCTCAAGTCTCAAAGGCTCAGTATGGGTCTGTAACAGCAGGTGGGTTTTCCAGAAATTAATGAATCCTTTGGACATCTAATCTCAAAACTGTCCGCACAATTTTGCTAATTCAGGCTTCCTCAGCAGATTTCCAAGGTTTCCTGACTGGAACCTAGCAATGGATGTTAATAACAAGCTAAGTGGCCAGCTGTGGCTCCTTAATACAACCTCATGTAATTGCACATAAGCTCCTTCTCCTCCAACCCTTGTATTTGTTCATCTGAGATAATGGATAGGTAGCTCTATAAACCAGTGGCCTTTGTTCATGCACAGATAGATTTAATGTGATTCAGGAGCAATTCAAGGCTTCTCTGAGACATCTGACTGATGCACTTTCACTTTATACTCTAACAGCACCATTAAAAGTGTATCTGAGGGTTAACTCAGCACTTGCTCCCAGTGTTTGAGCACTGGGCTTAGCCCAGCACAGTGCCTAAGTGGTTCTCCTGGGCCCATGCCATCTCACTTTTGCTCCACGTGTGCAGGAGCATGTCTGGGAATTCTGAGGCCCTGTTCCACTGCTCTTAACACCGTATGAAGCTCTCCTGCTCTGCTGTAGCTTCCTAGAAAACTGTGGGAAGACATCACCATCTGCCTGGGCACATTACAGAAGGCACTGGAAGTCTCCTCCTCTTTCTGTGACAGCCTGTGTCATCTATAAACATGTACCAGGGGAAATGGAACTGAACCCCTATGGAAAGCCATGGCTGCCAACTCAGCATCACATTACGAGCAGTCTGATGGACCTTGTGAACTCTTTAAACAGCTTTAGCTTCAGCCCTACCACTCTCTAACCTCCTCCTCTTGCCTGACCTGTCACACAAGTCCCCATGCTGCAATCACAGCCATGGCTACCACCCGGCAGCCTTGAATCCTTTTCAAAGGGTGTGTGGCTCTGCATTTGGTGACAAGAGAATTTGCAGCTCTGCTGGCACTGAATGTGGCAGCAACTTGCAGGCAGGACTACTCATGCTGCTGCTCCTACTGATGGCTGGTGCCTGGGGTAGCACTTTGAGCTGCAGCCACCTCCTTCACTACTGAAAGCCAAGCAGTAGAGAAAAGTCTGTGCAAAGGAAGCTCCACTGGGCTGATTCCAACGAGATGAGGTTCAACACGGCCAAGTGCCGGGTCCTGCACTTTGGCCACAACAACCCCATGGGGAGCTCCAGGCTGGGCACAGAGTGGCTGAGAGCAGCCAGGCAGAGAGGGACCTGGGAGTCTGGATTGACAGGAAGCTGAACAGGAGCCAGCAGTGTGCCCAGGTGGCCAAGAAGGCCAATGGCATCCTGGCCTGGATCAGGAACAGCGTGGCCAGCAGGTCCAGGGAAGGGATTCTGCCCCTGTACTCAGCCCTGGTGAGGCCACAGCTTGAGTCCTGTGTCCAGTTCTGGGCCCCTCAGTTCAGGAAGGAGATTGAGGTCCTGGAGCAGGTCCAAAGGAGGGCAACCAGGCTGGTGAAGGGATCCAGCACAAGTCCTGTGAGGAGAGGCTGAGGGAGCTGGGGGTGTTCAGCCTGGAGAAGAGGAGGCTCAGGGGAGACCTCATCGCTCTCTACAACTCCCTGAAAGGAGGCTGGAGCCAGGGGGGGGTTGGGCTCTTTTCCCAGGCAACAATCAGCAAGACAAGAGGGCATGGTCTCAAGTTGTGCCAGGGGAGGTTTAGGTTGGATATTAGAAAGAATTTCTTCACGGAGAGGGTGATCAGACATTGGAATGGGCTGCCCAGGGAAGTAGTGGATTCTCCATCCCTGGAGATATTTAAAAAGAGACTGGATGTGGCACTCAGTGCCATGGGCTGGGAACCACAGCGGTAGTGGATCAAGGGTTGGACTTGATGATCTCTGAGGTCCCTTCCAACCCAGCCAGTTCTATGATTCTATGATCTCTGCTGGGCAGGCTGGAAGCAGTGTATTATTCTTATTGTGGCTGCCACATGTGGTATCTCGGAGGGATTAAAGACACTCTACTTTAGTAACAGATCTAGGCCAGAAACTCATAAAACAATGAGGACTATGCTGAACTCAACATTTGGCCTGAGGAATTTGAGAGCCATGACTAAAGTGAATTTCAACTCAGAACTCTCATTTATATACTAACAAACTAAGGGAAGCAGACATCTTCCATGGAGCCTTATGCACCTCTCCAAGATGAGATGATAGTAAGGGTGTAAAGCTCCTCTTCTGGCTGTGGGTAGTCATCAGGTGAGACTGTAAATGCCCAACAAAGTCTGGAAAATTCTTCTGTTTTCCAAGGCTTTTGTAGCATGTCAGTTTTCACATTTTTTCCTTTGTCAAGCAAAATATTTGAATTGCTCTGTCTGATGATAGGATATCTATTCACATTGAAAACCTCAGTCCAGCCCACAGTGTTATTTTTACGTTGAGCATCATTATTCTGGAAGAGTCTAACTGACACCTTTTCATTAAAGGGAAAAAACCCCTGCACATATCTATCAAGTCCCTAAATGCAATAACGTAACATGATTATTGCTAAAAATAAGATCAATTTATGTTACAAAAAAAAATTCTAGCAATTTTCACTGCAAGATATATTGCTTTTATATCCTTTTGTGTACAGTACTTCAACTAACTGAAAACTGACACTCAAAACTTCTCATATGAACAGATCGGCTTTTCAAGAAAGTAATGTAAAAGAAAAAAAAAAAAAAAGTATTTTCTCAAGCTGTTAATGCAGACCAAATGGAGCCCTCCTGGAAAAGACTGCAATATAAAGTCAGGAGAGCTGCATTTGTTTACACTTGGACAGAAGCTGTCCACACAGAAAGGCTCAGTCAACTCCTGTTTCCTGGGGCTACAGTAATTTGATGGCAGATAACTAATCAGTAAGCTATACAGGCAAGGCATATATTTTCTTGAGTTAAGACAAAGGAAACTCAGTCTGTCTGCCTCTCAAATTTGGGAGATTAATAGTATTATGAAGGGAAGGTTTTATTACTACATGTAAATCAGGCTTGGAAAACCGAAGAGTGGAATAATACTCCTACAGAGCCAGTGAAACACCACTTTGCTAACTGGCAAGTCATTGCATTTTGATAATTTTTGGCACTGCAGAGCATCTGCAAGCCAGTCAAGTTATCTGATAATCTTTTTGGTATTTGATAATGTGGTACTAAAGGCACAAGCGAACAAAAGGCAGCCAGGGAATTATTTGTGAATCATACAATATTGGTATTCAGTAATTAAGCTTTAGAATTAGTTGGAAGAGTAGAGTATTAGACTTCAAAATTGCTCTTCTGAGTACAATATTTGTCTTCAATGTCAAACACATCTATTCAACTGAATCGTGCAGATACACTTCCAAGCTTTGAGACCTTAGAGCTTTCAAACCCTACTGAAGGGCTTGAAAATTACTGACTCCAGCTGAAGACAAAACCAGTTGTCCTATACTCACAGCTGAATCCCCAAACCCCCTTTCATTCCCCAACTTCAGCAGCCAGGCAGGACTGCAAGAATTAAATCCTTATTCTTTATGTACAGGACTGTCCTGATTTATTTAATCTCATGTAAGAAATACTTATTTCCCTTATGCCTTGTTTGACAGTAGGCTTCTGTAAGTAAATGTTTACTGCATATTCAATCTTGTTTCTACTGAAGCCAGCATATAAAAAAAAAAAACAAAAACACACTAACTTCACATAGAAATGTCAGTAAATGTTTGTTGTAGGCTGCTAAAATGCAGTGATTTACATCTGAGAAAGGAGACATGCATTAGGGTATAGATTTAACTGAAAATAAGAGAAATTATGGGCAACGAAGAGAGGGATTTCATTGTGAAACTGATGCAAGGGACTATAAAACATCTGGAAGATGTTAGTGACTGCACTGGCTGTTATCACAGAGCATGCTATCTGAGAGCTGATTCTTCTTGACATAAAGGGGAAAGAAAAAGTCAAGCAAGATAGAGGATGTGGTGTTACTCAGCATACGCTGGCACTCCTCAGGCAAGTACTGATAAAATACCAGAGGGAGGCTCTGGTTGTGCAGGTCCTCCATGGGGGAGACAAGCTGCCTAAGATCCTTTTTGCCAGCTCGGAGTGTCACCACTGACTGTCACTCAAGAAACATGGTGTGACCTCAACCCCTGCCCCACACAGCCTCCCCTTGTTCATCACCCCCATGGTACTTTGAGGAGGAAGGAATGGCTTCCTCTTTCTCTACGCAGTTCCCCACCACTACTTTCACAAAGAGAAGGTTTATGTGAAATCTGATAGATTGTACTGTTTTATAGATTGCACTGCTTTAAAGTTTTTTTCTTCCTTAGAGAAGTTTTAAATGCATTTTTCTCTAAACTAGTATTTGCAGTTATGAAAGAGGAGTGTATGTTCAGGTAAAATGCCTGGTGATGGTAGAGGAAAAAGTTGAGGAAAAACTCAGTAGAGTTTTTCTCTACTGAGCAAAAAAAAGTAGAGAAAAAAGAGAGCACACTAAATGTTTCTGTGGTTTCAGTCTCTCCTCCAATTTTCTTCTGTGCCCTCAGGGGTAAAAATTCAAGGAAGACAACCAGCACACCACATCCTTTTCTGAAAGGCTAAGTGTGCTCTGCCATTGAAAGGGATGGTTTTGTTGTGGGTGATTTTTTGTTTTTTTTTAATTAAAAATGCATCTTAAAGAAGTCCTGTACAGGGCTGGTTCACTCCTAGCTTCATGCTGGTGGTCCCTGAATGCCACAGGTAAAGTCCTGTCCCTGCCAATGTGAACTGAGGCTTTCCAGGGCTGCTGTCAAGGCAGGGTTTGACCCTTACTGAGTCCTTCCTTCCTCCTCTTTGTGCCACCATCCCTGCTTCAGGTCCCAGCCTGACTTCCCAAAACTTCTCAACTCTACTGGTGCTAGGCTACTGATGTTCTTCTTCACTTGTTTCCTAAAAAACCCCCTGCCTTTTATGTTCTCTGCAAGCCAAAGCTGATAACTGAGATGTTCAGATTTATGTTTTTTGAAACCCGGTAACTCAAGCGTGCATTTCAAAATAACCACAGTATTGCTGCTGAAAAATGGCAGCAAGAAGATAAAGTAGTGGCAAAAAATTATCACCTTCTTCTTCACAAGCTCTACATCATCTTATTTCTTTCTTAGTTTTATCTACCTTGTGATTTGAATATTATTTGGCTATGTTTGCCATTATTTAGTATTCAAAGAATTATTTTAATGGAGAAATGCTATGTACACTTTTCTCCCAAACTCTTTTTGTTGGCAATATACCATTTCACCTGGCAAGACATACAAGATATTAAGAGCCATTCCTGCTTGTTACTGCTACAAAATAGTAAATCATAAGTATGGTGCTGACATCCCTCTGATATGCAATACATTTTTAATACAGATTTTCAGACAAATGATCAGTTGTACCACAACTCAGACTTTTAGATTCATAAATAATTTCAATACTGCCCTATCCAGGTGGTGAAAATCAGTGGAAATGATGACCAAAGGAGACACAGAAATTAAAACTCAAGACATAATGATGAATATGCTAATCTACATTAACACTTCTGTTTGCTCTGGGAGATAACAAGCATTACAATTAATGACAGCATCAACCTTAACAACAACATCCAGAGAAGCTACAAAGTATTTGGATAGCTGCTGGGACAGCTTCTGAAAACAGTTTGCAGAATTCAGCCAGAAACTTTTAAAGAAAGGTTGCTGGGGGTGTTTTTTGGGGGGAGATAGGCTGCCCTCCTGACATGCAGGACTATCACCAGAAGCAAACCTACTGCTCAGTCAAGACTGCTCCTTCAAAATATGTCCAGAAACAACATTTCACAATGAAAAGCATGAAATTTAACTAAAGGTTTTCTAAAGTTCCAAAATATTCCAATTTTAAAACAGAGTACTTGTAAGAACTGAAGGGAGGAAGGAGCTGGGGAGCAAGGCAGCGATTAACTTTTAAGAATTGTTTCACAGAAAGAAGAAATTGGAAGAAAAGGCTGAGGCTATGCTAGAGTGAATTTAACACACTTTAACATGGTTCTGCTTTTATTTGTATTATGTGAAAACAGTAGTGAAAACAGAGACCAACAGTGGATGTTAAAGTCAAAGCACAGAGCAAAACATAGCACCATGGTTTTTCAAAAAGGAAGGAAAAATGCCAGTTCTCAACTACAGGATTTCAATAGCCAAGCATACACACGGAATAGTTTATGCAACACCCCAACTTTGCCTGCATGTCTTTCTCTAGTCAGAGAGCAAGGCTGCAGCAGAATTCTTTTTGCTGAGAGACCCAAAATGACTGGAGAACTCTGACTCCCGGGTCCAGCTTCCATCAACTCACTGATCCAAACTTGCCAGCAGTCTTGAGTGTCAACATCCATACACAAAAAACTTCCTGAACTTGCAAAAAGTAGCTTGTTTTTTTTCTTGTGTTGGAGTTAACACCAAATACTGGATTAGTTGAAGTAGATATGCAATTGTAACTAACATAATGGCTGAAAGAGATTAAGGCTGCCCAACTTGCTGGTATGTAACTGGGATCAGATACTTCTCTGCCCTTTCACCAAAAAGCTCCCTTCCCAGCAGAAAGGTTGGAATGGAATGGAACAGAACAAAAAAGAGGTTGGCAGGAATCTACAAAAATCATTGAGTCCAACCACCAGAATACTTGAGAGCTGACCAAAAAGTCAGGCAGATTATTAAGGGGGTTGTCCAAATGTCTCTTAAAAAATTGCAGGCATGGGGCACCAACCATCTCTCTAGGAAGCCTGTTCCAGTGTTTGGCCACCCTTTCTGTACATTCTGGAGTAAGCTCTGGGGACTTTGGTTGAAGGTACAGTTCACTATTTCAAAGCAGTACTAAGTCTGGTCTGTTGTTGCCTGTAACAGACACCCTGACTGTTCTGCTATTTTCCACATTGTCCCACGAAACAACAAAACTGCACGTGTTAGGAATTTTTTGAAGTACTTTTTTCCTTTACCCACTAAGAAACAATCCTCTTGTAGGTTTAAAAAGAAAAAAGAAACAACAAAAAAACCCAAACAGTTTCTAGGGCCGCAGGACACGTGTAACTCCTGTATCATTTGCCCCCAGTGAAACCCTTGTGAGTCAGGATCAAGGAGAAATTGGTATTTCCTGCACATCGCATCCAAGGGACAGTCGTGTGCCTGTGTCATGGCATGTATATATGAAACCTGAGTCTCCACAAGTCTTCTCAAGGGTACATCCACCTTTCTACACTTCTCATAATGCCCATTTCATTTAAATGGTGCTAATACATTCCAGAAAACACACACACTATTTTGCCATGGAGACATGGCTTTACAGTATAAGAAAAGCTGGGAAGCACCACATTTTCATCCAGAAGCATCACACCCCAGAAAGCTGTTGCTATCCCTATAACTTGAGTTTCATTATGTTTTTAATACAAAACTGATTGACTAATCTAACACTTCAAAAGTATTCCACAGAAAGATAGACTCTTATGAAAAGCAGAGTCCCTCCACACCACCAAAAGTGGGCAGCTGTACTAGGTACATGATTCCCCAGCTCAAGCATTTGTTCTGACATGTTTAAAATTAAGTGAAGCATATTTATTTGCAGTATAAAGTACTATATTATGTGCTAGACAGAGAGACCAATTTGAAAACAGCCTCTTAAGACAACAAAAGTATGTAGAATAATCCCAATATCAAAGCAAGATTTAGAGAAACTATATCACAAAATACGCTTAAGAACAGAAAATCTTCAAGACTTTTCCCTACTCTGTGCAAATGAATGACATTTCTGAATATAATTCATACAAAAGACCCATACAAAATCTCATTGACACTGAATTCCTACCAGAATGTTTTAAGCAAGACATAAATGGTGTATAAGTCACTCTTCACCCATTAAAAATTACAATATTACACCAAAGAGAATGGAATGTCCTTAGGACAACATAAAAAAACTGCAACTCCATTTTCTTCTATTTTTATGAGCAGTTTAAATTCAATAATCTGACCTTGACTGTAAGAGACAAGTAAGAAGCAGTCCTGACCATTTAAACCCTAACAATGTTTTGAACAGAGATGGAATAAGAGTGCCTCTCTGAGTACAAGTCAGACTACTTGAAGGGCAGCCAGATGGTGGGCAGCCCAAGATGAGTGCAACTCAGTCACTGTTCTCCTTTCATTTAATGCAGTGATTCCTACAGCATTTTGGAGAAATAATCTAATATCCAGGTTACATAGCTTCCTGATTTAGAAGAAGGGCGGTGGGGGAAAGGAAGGAAGGAAAAGAAATCTTCCTGTTCCAGGTAAAATCAATACCATAACAGCAATCATCCAAAAAAAAAAGGCATGAAAGTTGTTGTGAGATACTATGCTTCACTAATTTTTTTAAGCTCTGTTCAGTGAAGATCAAAGGATGATCTTCAATGAGAAACCCCTACTTACTTGTTTGTACACAGGAAGCAAAAAAATGCCATATGCCAAAAACCCCATTTATATCTTATCCAAAAAGTCCCATCTAAAACAGGCTATTCCTATAGTAAAAAAATTATTCTTAAAATATACTTGATTCTAGTTCTCATGTACCCCATTGGTACTTCTGTGAAGGAAAACACCATTTCTGGAATTCAAAGATCCTTCTAGACCCTAAGGTATATAATAAGCTAGTAACAAAGATATGCTCAGATTCAACAGCAGGCAGAAACCTAATTTAGACTGGAAGAGGCAACAGCTCCACTCTCTGCAGAGAAAATCTCCAGTATCAAAGTAAAATAAAAACCCAGACAGCCTTGTAACACAGGTCATCACTTCTTAACTTCCATAAAATAATAAATGCCAAAATACAGGTACAGAGTTTGTGAATATTAACAGATTCCCAGACTGATGGGAAGCACTGGGTGGGAGGACCCAATGGCACCAGGGGAAAGCTGTAGCCCATTCAGAGAGCAGGGCCAAGGCTTTCAGAAATGGTAAATGATTTTGCCCAACCCCATCACTGGACAGCTGAAACATAATTCCTGCTTGGAGAAGCTCCAAAAACTGCTTTAAGAGGAACACCCTTAGGTCAGTAGTTTGTTGTTTGTTTGGTTTTTCCCCTTTGAATTATGTTACCCTTTTTCTACATCATAAATCAGTCACCTTGGCAATCTCAAGCAGCCAGCCAGAGGGCTAGGCAGCAACATCTGTGGCAAGGGCCTCTTCACAGCTTTTATTTCCCTGATAAGACACATCAGCAGCCCAGGCTTTTGGCTGGTGCACTCACCTGCAAGCACAGAGAAGTTGGAGTGTGCAGTTCAGGGCCAACAAAAGTCACCAGGACAGCAAATGTGGCCATCATTCCCCTGCAGCCCAATGCTTCCTCTTGCTGCTGTGTGTTCCTGCCAGGCACTGACAGCTGAAACCAGCTTTGTGCTCATTTCTGTTGTCAGATGGATTGTGCAGGAGCATTTTTAGGCAGCTCAGCATCCTCTCTTCTCCCCCCCAGCCTGGCCACCAAAACCATTGCTCCCAGAAAGAAGTAGCTATTTCCAGAGCACATATTATTTTTGCAAAGGACTGATTACTCTACCCAGCTACCTCTACCTTTGCATCCCCCCATTCATCTTTTTGTCTCTCCATCTATCCAGTTATATCAGTCTTTTTTTTCAGTGTTGTCTGTTACAAAACTGAGAGTATCTGCCTTCTTAGAACACTACTGCCTGGAAATGTACCTGGAGATACTGTATACAACTGTCCTTACTCCTTATATTACTATTGGAGTGCCAGCATCCAAGTACTTCTTGGCATCTGTTGACTCTAAATGCTCTTCTAATAAATAAATGCAAGAATTCAGTGGCTTAGCTGAAGTAGAAACTAAGTATTAGCAGCTGTCAAAATGTCTAATTTTCAAATGTATAAATCTATGGATGTATTGACATCTCAGAACTATGAAGAGGTTTAAGCAAAATATTGAACTACAAGGAAAATGAACAAACCCTTATTCTTTGTGTTATTTATACATGAAAACAAAAGGTAGCATGCCTGCCTGCCCCACTTTGATCCACTGGTATTTTGCAATGAATTTTAGACATTCTGTAAACCTAAATCCTGCAGTTTTCTTACAGTAGTTCCACAGTGTTACTCCAAGTAGCTTCTGGGGGTGCTCTCACACAGGGATATCCAAGAAATCAGTTTTTGAGATAAAGAGAACCTAAAGTACTGCAGATCTCTGTTCTCCAGTGCAGACATCACTTCATAAACACCAAAACCTGAAGGATCATTATCCCAAATCCAAACCAGTCCTAGAACATGTAATATGACTTTAAAAACACTATGGGAGAATTGACTTCTGCTTGTTTCATGAGCTGCGAAATGCAGCAATATCTAGGCCTCAGTTTCATCACAGCTAATAAAAGTGCATGAGCCAAGCTACAGACTGCTTCTGTGTTTTGGGATGTATTCTCTTTACAGCCTGCTTTTTGTAGGGCTCTGAAGGAGACTGCAGAATGAGAAGCAAAGCTATTCACCCTCAAGACACAGGCAAGGTCTTGACCTGCTCTGTCAAGACCCTTGGGCAACTCCCAACCAGCACCTCTGGCCCATTCCTCCTTCTTCAAACACACCCAGTGCCAGACACAGGGATGATGCAAGTGCATTTCTCTTGAGTAACTACACCACAAGCCTGGGGGACTTCCAGCTGTACAGCTCTGAAGCACACAGCATGCAGGCTGCCCAGGGAAGTAGTGGATTCTCCGTCCCTGGAGATATTTAAAAAGAGACTGGATGTGGCACTCAGTGCCATGGGCTGGGAACCACAGCGGTAGTGGTCAAGGGTTGGACTTGATGATCTCTGAGGTCCCTTCCAACCCAGCCAATTCTATGATTCTATGATTCTTCTTCTGAAGCTCAGCACAGCCACCCACCCGAGCTCAGCCTCCACAGGGCACGAGGGTTGAGCTTCACCCCTTCTCCTTCCCTGCTCAAATGGTCTTGGAAGTGCTCTGGGAAGACTGCCCATCTGGTCGGGAGAAAAGGACACTTTTACAAGGAGAGTGAGTAATAGCAAAGCCATGTGAGAGCTGTCATTAGAGTCACACAAACTCACACTGAGGCGAGGAGGTTGGAGAAAACCGTGTGGGATGGAGCGAGCTGGGGAGGGATGGTCCTCAGGAACACCACCACAGCAGGACCAAAGGCACTGCAGGACAGAGCTCCTCCAACTGGGATTTTGCAGCCCCCCGCTGCTCTCACCACAGAGAAAACCAGGATTAGGAGTTCCATGCCTCATTTTGTCTGTACCAGCAGCTTCCTTGAGGAGGATGAGCAGTCAAGATGAGGTGGACAAGCAGCAATTGGACTGGTCATGAGTCAGGCAGCAGAGTAAAAACCCAGTGCCAGCTTCCTACATTCTCTTTTGATGGAAAAAAGAAACACCAGCCATTTTCATACCACAAATTACTTCCATGTTTTCTGTGAATCGACCAGAGGGGAATTCCTGTGTCTGCTCACTTCCCAGTCCTACCCCCTTCTCCTCTGGTTTCCATCTATAAATGGAGATAATTATACTTGCCTCTCTCCGATATATTTTTCCAACTGCAAATAAAAATTCACAACACTCACTCAAAGGCTTCTGAGCTTTTGATGAGGATGATCTGAGCTTTCATTATGCAAAGGCATCCTTTCTCAGGGGCATTAGCTTTGTACTTCAGAGCCAAGATGGTCTTCATTAATTTACTTGGCATAAAAAGAAAACATGTTTAAGCAAATAACGTGAAATGAAATAATACACTGAAAAATCTTCACAAATTTTGTTACGAACAGTTTTTAAGTTATGGGATAATTTAAAAATATGATGTATCATGTTTAACGTTCTACCAAGCCAAACATATAGATACCCTCAGCTTTTTACATTTCTTCTTCTGTTAGCATAACATACTGGGTCAAGTGTGACTACTGTTTATTTTAACTTTGCAAAATTGATCCCAGCTTTATATTTTTTAGAAAGATTGGTCCATTTTGGTACGTTTCCAGAATAAATCCTGCCTACACTTTTAAAGTGGGACAGACTCTTGACATACCACCTTTGTGACTGTGGAAGGCATTTCTGGCACACAAAATGAATGACTGACTTCCCTGCTTGTTTTCACAGTGATAAATATGTGGTACCATTAGGCAGGAAAGCAAAGTATTCTCCAAAAAATCTCTGCTAAGCACATTTTGAAGTTAATGGGGTAACATACATACATCATGCTCTCTTTCTGTGCTAAGAGGTATTTGATTCCATGAAATTCACTCCTCCCCCATAATTTAAACCACCAAAATGGAACACTGTATTTCCCTTTTTCTGCACATGTAAGAAAGAGCAGGCAATCTTGCCAAGGTTAAAGATACAATCTTGTTAGGCTTCTATAGATTTCATTAATGCCTCATAAAAGAGAATCAATAAAACTCCTTGCACATTGATATAAAAAAGGGGCCCTTTCGATTTACTCTTTTAAAATAAGAAAAAAAGTAATCAATAGACATCATCAAAACTTCTCTGCTGACAGTTCCTGCAATGAGCAGTTTAGATTAAGAACTCTTCAGAGAAGTTATGTTCCTGCTCTGAACTCCTTCCTAAGGGATTGTTCCTATTGGGAACCTTTGGTCAGACTACTCATTTTAAGCCACAACCTCACGAAGGTGCATAATAGAGATGTGGGATTACTCACACACTGAAACACAGATGCTTGCAGAAGTGTTGCCACACTTAAAAAATTAATAGGACTGCTCACAAGAGAAAGGAACTGTGCCTTTGGCTCCCATCTATGCTTTAAAATTTCCTTTGATTTTTCCATGGGTATGAAATCCCACATTGCTTAAGTTGATTTTGTTGGTTCCTTCTGTGTAATTTACAGCTTAGCATACCCAGCAAGCACACCAAAATTACATCTATCTCAGCATCCCTACCAGAGTCACTGATAACAAATGGCTCTGCCCTGGCAGCAGTGTTAGCACTCAAAACAAGGACCTGATCCATGGCTTTTTCACTGTGACTTTCCATCTGTTTTGCTCCAAATCTCTCACTCAAGACAGCTTGTGGGATCCCTTTTTATGATGCCTTTGGCTTTTACAGTTTTGTCTTGCATTCAAAGATAATAATGACCCTCTGGGATCTATTTTGGTGGCTAGATGAACCAATTCAGAAAATTGTTCAAAGTGCTGTCCTCCAACTTCTGCAAGATTTCTCTGGTGGATAAAAACGACCCAAAAGCAGCATCAAGAGATAACCTGGTGGTAATTTTAATTGTTTGTCTTGTTTGAAAAGTACCTCTGCTATTTAATATGCCCCATAGATAGCTTATGCAGATAATGACACATTTCTTTAAAAACACCCCAAAATTTAAGCTCATGGCACTTTTCTTTCAGCTTTCAAGGAGTTCTTCCTCCAGCTTGCCTCAGCTCATGCTGTATCATCTTCCAGCCTGAACCAAAGACCCTGAGGTCTTTCCCAAAGCAGCATTTGCCTCTTCAAAGATTTCTTTAGCATTTCTTTATGGTCACCTACTGCTGGTAATCCCCAGCCTGTCTCCAAACTGTTTCCTCTGTTTTATGTCAGGGGGATCAGTCAGCTCTGTGCCTGCAAAAGGGAGAAGTTTCCTAACAAAAAGGAGAAGATTTCTTTAGCATGACCTTCCCTTTCTTGCCTCAAGCAGCATCATGCACAACATACTTTAACCCCTGAACAGACCACCTGCATGTATTGGGGTCTGAATTGGGGTTTCCAAGCAGTACTAATAAATCTCTGCTCCCCAAAACATCTTTTTTATTTAGCCGGATGATCAACACACCGCCTTTCTCCAGCCTCTGTTCCCACAGATATATTTTGTTTCCATCCCAAGTTTTCATGCAAGAGAAAAGAATGTTTAGTCTATACCTTGTGTTTATAAACATGTGTTTTGGGGCAGAGAGGATGCTTTAACTTTTTTATACTGTGCAGTATTTGTCTTACCACCCAGGGAAATAAAAATAAATACTGTAGCGTACTCAAAACTCCTAATTTTACAAAATGTTTTTTTCCACTGTTACAAATTAATAATTGAAACCACTAATCCTAAAAAGCTGTTTCTTTGAAGGTTTTGATTTTCCATTGCCTACTTTGAAACAAGTCAATGAGGAAAATAAAGTGGTTTTTTTTCTAAGATAATAAAAAATGAAAAGTATCACTGTAGCTGGAATGACAGCCTCAATGGAACAGAGACCTGCTGTGAAAAGTTCATCTCAGGTTTTGATCAGAAGTAGGGTTATATTCCCAGACCAAATAACTGCAGAGAGTGTGGGCAACAGAATCATACAGCCCTTCCATTTTAATTACTAAGTCTTTACATGGAGCCTTTGAATCAGTGGGTTTGTGGGTAGTTGCAAAAACTTCCAAAGAAAAGTTTCATTTTACAAAACAAAAAGCCTCAAACTTTTAGTCACAAACCAGCATTTTTACCCAATAATTTCCATTCCAGATGCCTATCTTTTCTTTCAGTTCTTAAATGAAATGAGATCTTGTAAAGATATATTTTCCTCCTCGTTTTACTGGCAAAGAATCTCTTTAATACCAGGATTGTTCCCTGATGTACTTTGCAGGCCTGTTCCTTCTCTTTCCAGTTTTTGTTTGTTTGTTTTTTAAGATCTCTTAGGGTCATGGAAATTTTTTCTGTCCAAACAGAGGAGATAGAAACCTCTCCATCCTTACAGAGCTGGAACTGCTGAGGCATTCACCAAACTCAGGAAAGCTGGGCTGGTTTTCATCAAATGAGAGGCTCAGGGGCAAACACATTCAGTGAAGCCCAGCTCTTCCACTTAGAAAGTTCTCCTATCAGAGCATAATCAGAAGTTTCAAAACCCACAGTCATGGGCTGAAATTTATTAGGAACAGATGGGGCTAAGTGGCAAACACAATTCACCTGTGCACCTAAATACAGCTATGGATATATTGATAAGCAGAAATAAACCACCTGGTATCCATTTCCTTGCTAATAAAAACACCTTTGGCTCTCTTGAATTCCAGACCTGTGCTGCTACAATCACTTGGTTTCCATACACTCAAGTTATGCAAACCTGGTATTGCACAAATTAGTAATTTTAGACAGTGGTTGAAATCTAAAGGTCAGATCATCTGATATTAAACAATCTAGCATTGATAACCAACCCAGAGCACAAGTCAGAAGAACTGAAATTTGAAGCCAGCACTGCTGTTATGTGAGCTCTCCATCCTTTGACATTGTGTCTTCCCAAATAATATTTAATGGCCAGTAAAAAAATTTCCTCGGTGAGGGACTTGTATGAGCCTTTAAGCTGGGTTTGTGGGAAGGAAACACATAGCCTTAGATAACCTATTTCAGTCTACAAATTCCTTGTGGTTAGGTAATTATATACACTAATAACTTCCCAATGACAGTGCCTGGATGCAGCCTGCACATACCCATAATAAAGCAATTTAAGATTGTTCGTGCACTTCAGTGTTCTTAAGCAATAAGTCACCCTTCAATACAAGTTCCCATACTACAAAAAATCATTTATTTTGGACAACTGAAGTCCCAAAGTACTGGATTCAGGAACCCTGGTAGTCTCTCTATAGAGAACCCATTACATATTTTAGTTATACTTTTGCAAATCATAGCTATGTATGCCTACATGTCCATAAGATATTTCTAGTCATCACAAGATGAGGACACCACATCTTATCACTCTGATTAGAATATGTTGATGTATCTTTAAAACCTGACCACCTAAAAGCAATGCAAACTTAGATGAAATCTGATCATTAAAGAGTATGAATTTTAAAGGACTGGCTTAAGTAAAACCTTCCCTGGTACACTCATTTTCTAATATGCACAAGTGATAATAAATAGACCAGTATTTGTACTTATTTTTCAGATACCACTTCAGAAAACAAGCAACACAACAGTTTTTACCTTCTTCTGTGGGGGAGTTATTTTGCTCAAATAAACCAAACTTCAGCAGCTGACAAAAGGTAATCCATGGTTTTTAAGATTAAATTTGACCTTACAGACCATGTGGCAAATAGTTTCCCACTAATGTACTTCCGTAGAAGTGCTAAAGTCTATGGCTCAATTCAACAAGAGCAACCAGACATCCTTTCTTTTGGTATCTATAGAAAACAAATAGAAAAAGCAGCAAATAGAGTAGAAAAAGGCCTTGCTTTCTTTTAGTCAAGTAAGAGCCCTTTCATAATTTGGGAAACTGAAATGCATTCTTATAAGCTTACCTAATTCCAAAATGCATACATAGCATAACAGCAGAAAGGGAAAATCATTAAAACATATGACAAGAGCTGACACAATCAGATCCCCAAACTTTTTCTTGATACAGGCATTTATTGCCCTTAATTTAGTGCAGAAAATATCAATAGCATCCAAGTGTGCCATTTATGCCACAGATTTCCATATGCCTCCTAGGAAAAAAAAACCCAAACAAACAACCCTCAGCTGAGCCACATAAACTGATTTTCCCCTCTTCTGGCACTGGTCTTTTCCATGAGCTAGATTCCCTCAGGCTCCCTTTGCAAAGACACATCCATTGGCTTTCTTTATCCCATAAGAGAGGCAGAAGGAAATAAATAAAATCTTATCCTGCAACACTTCCCAAGCATAGCTGATAATTTCCAGTTGTGTTTTTTATTTTTGGGGTGGGGGGTCCTAAGATTAAGAGGTTTGTGGCTTGGACAACATTCAAGAAGGGTCCTGGAACAGTTTTGGAGACTAAATTTCTTCAGATAATGCAATGGCCAAGACTTTTGAGAAGTCTTGTCAGCTTTAGTGAGGCAATCCAACTGTATAACAAGAGTGAAAAAAACAAACCTCAAAATGAGCATTTTTCAAATTTGTCTTTCAAGAAAGTCTTCTGGTTACTTTTTATTTATTTCAGAGTTTAAAGAATATTCACAAGTAAACCGAAGTTGCAAAATGCTTTGGTTTTATTTTAAGAGCTTTGTCTGGGGCAGGGGAAAATTACTTGAGGGATAGTTATAAATCTTTTTTTGAAATTTCAAGGCCTTCTGCTGAACTGGACAAACTACACGTACAGTCCAAACTCAGCAAGATGGTTCAGTAGCCTCATGCAGCCCTAAAGATTCTGCAAAAGACAGACTATTTGGCTCCTTTTTCTCTTGATATTTTAAGAGAGGGGACAAAGCCTTCCCAGAAAGAACCCAGCAAGTAGGTTCAATACACAGCCTCCAACCTGGCTCCTTTTCACCTTTAGTTTCACAGCCCTTTGGGTGCCTGAATTAGCTGCTTAATAACCAGGTTCTTCTAATAGTTTTATGCACATGTTTGAGGCTTAGTATACAATATACAGACATCCAGACAGATAAAAATAGTAAAACTTGGAAAAAGACTATTGGCACTGGAATGCTTTTTCCAATGAAAAATATTCACAACTGTATTAGAGCAGTTGCCCTGCACCAATGTCATTTTGTTAACTCCAGCATAATTCAGTTACAGCTCATGAATGTGTTTATATTTAGGCTTTTATAATCAAATACAATAATGCTTTTTATCATAACTTTCAGGCAAAGTAGCAAAAGATACTAGGGAAAGACATATGGGAAAAATTACTTTTGACTGTAAGTGACTTTTGACCTATGTTTTATCCTTAAAACGCAAAAGTGTATTCAGTATTAAAATGAAAGCACTAAGTATATTGTGAAATATTTACAGCTGTTATTACTGCCTGATTTATGTGTGCCAGAGACCAGACTATTCAGACTGGTTTCACAAGCAATATGTTAGTAAACAGGATTTTGTTTGGTAATTATATTAAACATGTCCATATAAGCTTGGAATTAATTACAAACAGTATTTTACTGTACTTGATAAAAGCACTAAGCTGCATGATCTAATGATGCCAAAAAGGTCTTCTCTCATTTGCAGTAAAGCTTTCCATGTGAAAATCTGTCAACATTAAAAAGTTACAGCTTGTAATTAAAACCAGGCTTTAGCTCAGTAATGTTATGTTTACATGTTATGTTCCAGAAGTGGAAAAAAAATGCAATTGAATTAAGTCTCCTTAAACCCTGTAGTTCTCAAACACACAATTTGCTCTGGGCACGCTACTGATGTCAACTCCTTCAGCTTGGGAAGACAAAAAAACCTCAAGTTCAACCTCATGACACATTCAAGAGTTTTGCACTACTAACACAGTTTGTTAAGAGCTCAGAGGGAGCCCTCCAGATGTGTTCACAGGATTTTTGCAGTGGGTATGGCTACACACCCCAGTCATTTAAGCTCTTCTCTCATTAGTACTTGTACAGGGTTTCACTAATGGATGGATAATAGCAAAGAGGAGGTGGAGGTTACAGCAGTACTTCACTATATTTGGGAGCATGTCAGTAAGGGACTAATTACCCCTCTGTTTCCAGCTCTCACATTAACTTACTAAGCAACCCTTCTCCTGTCTCCACGATGGCTTTAAAAGCACAAGATATGTTTTCAAAGCCAACTTCAAAGCAACTTTTCAGAATTAGACCGGTTGCCAAACTCAGTGCTAAACCGTGTGTCACTTAGTACCAAGACCTCAGCCCCAAGACCTTAGTCCCAAGAACTCAGTTTGCTTTTGAAGATTAATAAAAAGTTCATCACCTGTCACCCTTTTCTTTAGCCTGCATGCACCATTTTTTCAGTCTACTTCTCAACCCTGTTTTTGATGCTGTCACACTTTGGGTCCAGCTGGGTAAGGTGCTATTTGCTGTGCCAATGGTTAGCTAGAATTCAAAGCTATAGGTATAGAAACACTGTCTTGACAAGTTTAAATGTTTCCACATGGCTATAAGGAGACATGTTTCCTAAATAGCCTGCAAATAACCTTTCCCCCCACCCACAGGGCAACCCAGTGCTCAAGATGACACAGCATCTTACTGACTTCAATAGAAACTTTTCTTGAGCCAGGTCATGCTGTATTTAATGATAAAGAACCAAGCAGCTAAGAAGCTCTGTGGTCATTCTGTGTTATAGAAGCCTGTACACTAGATTTTCTACTCTAGCTTTAAGTCAGAAACCTGACACTTCTCTTCTTTTCTGATAGCCATTTTTGTTTCTTGTTAATGCAACCAGAGGGTAACTTCAGCTTGATTACAAGTCTCCCTGCTTTAAGATGAACTCTTATACTTACTGCTATCAGATGACATTTGTTTTCCTTAACATACACAGGTTTAGAAAAATTACAGAAGTGATATTGCTGCATTGCATGAAAAATTCCAATGTACATTTAGCTGACAAAGCATCAGCTGCTGTTTAAACTGGGCTTAGCTAATGGACTTTTAATGTCAGTGGGGTTATGTGCAGTTACTGGCTATTAGCAGGAATGGGTCCTTTCTATAAAAATCACTTTTCCTCAAGTGTGCTGTTTAAACATTCCTTCCTCTGATTTAGTGACTGTCACCAAATACAAAACAAACGCAAGGACGCTGGAATCTACTGTTATCTTTAAAACCAACTTAGCCTCAGCCTGGCCTCCCTGAGCAAAATATGTGTTCTGCATTGCTACTAGTGGACATAAAACGTTAAAGACAAAAGACTGTTTTCTCATTGTCTTGCTCCAGTGAATAAATTCAAATTAATCCAAGGAAACTAATCAGACAGAAAGAAAAATCTGATCGAAGTTCCGCCAGCACCTCTGCAGAAAAGCAAGCACCTCTGCAATGAAACTCATAGGTACTCATAAAATAAGCTGAGTGGTAAAACAGATGAATAGTCCACACAATGTCACTTCATCATTTCAATTCGGTTTTCTTAGCAAATGTTTCTTATAAATGAAAACCTGAGACTTTCCTCTCAAAACTACAAAAATAAATGTTTACAAGTAAGTAAAAGAGGACTTTTTTAAGATTTGCAAAGTTTTATCTAATAGCTTTGTTTACTACACAGAATTAATATATAATATAGCCAAAAAAAAAAAAAAAAAGAATCGATACAGAAATGGGGCAGGGCAAGCAAAAGACTAAAGCTAGCAAGACCTGAACAATTTTGGCATTTCCAGTGCTTGTAAAAGGCACATAGCACTTCTCATTCTAATGCTTAAACCAGGATAATAACTGCTTTTGTTTCCACTTATCAGGTTTCTAATTCAAGCCTTCAAAGACCCTGCTTTTAGTAGTGGAGGTTTTTAGTTAAAAAAACACTTACTGCTGAGGCAGGAAATAGCCACACGTTTGTATGCCAGAGGTATTAATGTGGATATCTGCCTACAGTTGATGACATTTTGCTTTCAGTGTTATATAAAACTATAAAATTATATAAAAAACATGATAAAACCCAAAAGAAAAAACATCTAACTGGAAGATTCTCACTAAATTGGCACTGTATTAATCTCTCTGCAGCAAAGAGCCACATCACTACACATAAGGGACACTGAAAGCCAGAAAATTATTTAAATTATTGAGCCTGGAAAAAATACAAACCAACCAAATAATCAAACCAAAACAAAAAACACCAGAAAACAAACAAGCAAGCAAAAAATCCCACCAAAAATCAAACAAACCAGAAACCACAATAAAACTTGCCAACAAAAAAAGTGAGATCAAGGTTCATCGACCCTAGGCTCTCACTGAACTGTGTCAACTTATTTTTAGCACAGAACCAGACTGACTTCTGATGTTCGCTGGCTTTGAAATCAATTGAGTTATACTTGTTGGTGGTCATAACCTGGCCTTGTACAGTGTAAATTTAACCTTGGTATAAGCACTAGGGATTAACAAAACAAAACAGCTCACAAGGAAACTGACACATCCATGTGCTGAATTCTCCAGCTCCAAACCTCCTAGTTATTTAGGAACCACCTATTTGCTACAGCACAGATATTTTACATGAGAAAGAGAAGGAAAATCAGCACTCACATTCTGGCCAGAGATCTGCTGCAGAAGAAGATCACTGCATTATATTTGAGCAAGAAACCAAAAAAGTTACCCTCACCTTCAGAAACTGGTGGGGAAGCAGAAAGGAACTCCCTAAAGCTACATTTGCAACATCTGCATGAAAGGAGTTTGCAATGGGGACAACTTTCTAAAACTGGTGCAGATTTGGGCCCAAAAACCTTGGAGCAAGGTCATTGCCAATTCAGCAAGATTTTCAGTGATGAGTGAGACTGGTACAAGGGTACTGTTTAATTACAGCCCCATCCTTTAACTGAACTGAATTCTGGTTTCCATAATCAATTCTGATTTTCAGATCTTAAGTGACTGAATTTGAGAGGGGAAACTCTCCTAGCTGAAAGCATCACTGAGGTTCGTCTAAATCCTAAAATAAAGGCTTACACAGCAAAAGTTTCTCTGTAATCTCATCTGACTGCAGACAACCCAAAATTTCAGCCTGGCCACCTCACCATTACCCTCTGTTAGCCTTAGCTAGTCAGGGCTAGACCCAGCTGCTCCTCTTTTGTACATGTAGAGCTGCAGAGTTACCTAGCTGACATATGAAGCTGCTGATGCTTTAGGAAAAGGGGAGAGGAATACCTTGCTAACTCCATGAGCAGCTGGCAAAACTAGGAGATGTGTTCTTGAAAGAGAAAATTAACAAAAACAGAATTAGTCTCACTTGCTGTTCTGTCCCACTTCTTATTCCTTGATTTCTGTATGACTGAACTGCAATTAACCTCATTCAGTGAGACCATATTATTATTTTAGCTCACTATGTAAACTTTCAAATATAAACACATATGCTGGGACTGGATAAAACACGCTATGTCTTTAATCAATAAATAAAAACACCATATCATAACAGTGCAGCACTTCATGTTCCAGACATTATTTCAGCAAATTTACTGTTGCGAGATAGCTCTCCAAGAAGCTTTGAATTACTAATAATCCTGTGGTGATTGCTTTTCAGTTTGCTATATTGCATGTAAAATGCACTAAATTCAAGCAAAAAAGTGCCTGGGGAACAGCTATCAGTTCAAACAAGTTTCCAAAATGATTGCAGTAGAGTCAGCCTCTTTGCACAGATCATTCCAGGCTTACTTGCATGTTTCCTTGTATCTAGCTGATGAAATCCAAGATTTCTCAAACAATCACATCCAGCACTTAGGGGACCAAGAAAAACAGAAGCTTTTTTTCTCAAAGGATACACTGTTAATCCACAAGAGTTTAACATTTCAACCTCTCACTCAATATGAGACTAAGAAATAAAGCTACTCTACTTCTTGAAAATAACTAAAAAGGGATTGGCAGAAGCTGCCTAACAAGAAAATGCTCAGCTGTTGCCAGGCCAGTAAAACCTATCTGAGCTCCTTAGCATTGTTGTTGATAATATTACCTCAGCAAGAGGAAAAAAAAAAGATAATGACTTAATTCCCTAGGCAACCTCATAGCTTTTATGACTCATAAGGCATTGGGGTCCTTTGGAGCATAACTTTTTCATTCAGATGAATGAAGTACAGTTGACTAAAGTAGCCCTGAACTGCAGATTAAACCCAAATGAAATAAACCAACTCAAGGCAGTGATCCTTACTCCATTTACAACAGTCCTGCAGTCTTCTGCCAGCTTTGCTTTTGTTCCCTCCAAATTCAACCTAACACCCAACTTAGAGAGGGGGAGAAAAAGAAAGAAGGGGGGAAAAAGAAAGAAGGAAGGGGGGAAAAAGAAAGAAGGAAGGGGGGAAAAAGAAAGAAGGAAGGGGGGAAAAAGAAAGAAGGAAGGGGGGAAAAAGAAAGAAGGAAGGGGGGAAAAAGAAAGAAGGAAGGGGGGAAAAAGAAAGAAGGAAGGGGGGAAAAAGAAAGAAGGAAGGGGGGAAAAAGAAAGAAGGAAGGGGGGAAAAAGAAAGAAGGAAGGGGGGAAAAAGAAAGAAGGAAGGGGGGAAAAAGAAAGAAGGAAGGGGGGAAAAAGAAAGAAGGAAGGGGGGAAAAAGAAAGAAGGAAGGGGGGAAAAAGAAAGAAGGAAGGGGGGAAAAAGAAAGAAGGAAGGGGGGAAAAAGAAAGAAGGAAGGGGGGAAAAAGAAAGAAGGAAGGGGGGAAAAAGAAAGAAGGAAGGGGGGAAAAAGAAAGAAGGAAGGGGGGAAAAAGAAAGAAGGAAGGGGGGAAAAAGAAAGAAGGAAGGGGGGAAAAAGAAAGAAGGAAGGGGGGAAAAAGAAAGAAGGAAGGGGGGAAAAAGAAAGAAGGGGGGAAAAAGAAAGAAGGGGGGAAAAAGAAAGAAGGGGGGAAAAAGAAAGAAGGGGGGAAAAAGAAAGAAGGGGGGAAAAAGAAAGAAGGGGGGAAAAAGAAAGAAGGGGGGAAAAAGAAAGAAGGGGGGAAAAAGAAAGAAGGGGGGAAAAAGAAAGAAGGGGGGAAAAAGAAAGAAGGGGGGAACCAGCCAGGGCTGTAAGTCAGGTTTAACAGCAAAGTTTTTCACTAGGCTTAACATATTTTCAGAGATCATAAATAGAAAATTTGGCCAACAAGTTAAATATCTGAAGCTTTATTAACCTTTTCATTAAAATAACTTAGTCCTTTCTGTTTTCTATTACGGTTTCTTGTGTTGTTTTTTTTCTTTTTTTTTAACCTCTTCCTAGCATATACATAAAAAAGCCTCTTTTTCCTTTTTTTTTTTTCTCTTTAAAAAAAAAAAAATCCCACTTTGATAATAAGAGCATTTTTAAGTGAAACTATTTTTGCATGAAGCTTTTCTTCCTTAGCCCAGAGTTTTAGATAATGAAGTGCCAGGCCATAAAGTGACTCCCTAAAACCTGGCATTTGAGGAATTAGGAGGAAATACCATGTTTCCTGATTAAAGTTCATGTGATTTGGGATGGAGTTATAAAAGCAAACAGGAAGCTGTCCTAATGATGACTACCTAGGGGGAAAGCTATATACAAGAGTCTCTGAAGTTACGGAAAACTGGGAAAACTTCTGACAGCTCTTGCCCACTGTTCTGACCCACTACACCTCACTTGTTCATGTTGTTTTTATGAGCAGAGCCAGCCTTAAGGAAAATAACTGGAACACAAACTACAGTTTGGGGCTTTCTTTTACCTACTCTATCTAGCATGCATGCCCACAGCCTGCAGTCAGTTTTTTGCCACCTCCTTACCTGAGAGAGGCAAATCTAACTATAAACCCTACAACTGATGCTCTGCAAAATGTTTAAGCACACCGACCACAAAAACAATCCTAAACAAAGCCTCATCATACTGCCGAGTTTAGGGTCAGAGTATCTGTAGATGATCCTGTTAAATTCAACACAGGGAAATGTATGTGCTAATGTAAGAGGAGTATAGTTGTTCCAATTTGTTAGGTTCTTTATAACCATTTAGCTTTTGAGCACAATTTCAAATGTTTGCTTACAAATTATGCAAATTAAGTCTTTCTTTGGATAGAGTTTGCCTCCCAGAAGACTTCATACTATTTATTTCCTATTTCCTCTTGGATTAACGTTCTCATAGCAAGCTCCAGGGGTTCCTGCTCCTGAGAACAGACTCTCATGTCTGTACCCAAGCACATGTAATAAAAAACACCATCCCTTCAGTCCTTAGAAGCAGTTAGCACTGAACCGTGAATCTGCACAACATTCTTCTGCCACTATTTGGATGGAGGTTGTAGCCAACTGGAAAAATCACCCCTCGTCTCTTACTCCTCGCTTCCAATCCTTGACTTAAACTGCAAAAACTCACTCTGTTTTAAACCTCCAAGATAAATGTGAGAGCAAAGATGGCTAATGAAAATGACAGGCAGTGTAATTACTGCTTTATTAGCACCAATGCCAAGATCACTGCCTGCTAAACTTGAATGCCTCCACTGGGTGGCTAACAAGATGTGCACTTCACAGATTTAACACAACCCTCTCCCCACTTGAAACAGAAGAAAGGAGGAATGGGACAGGGAATGCTGTTTTTTCCTCTAGTGACATATAGTTTTATGAAAAATACTGCATAGGCAGAGCACCAAAAAATAATTTTAATTCAAAGCTAGCCTCCAGCGACATATTTTCAACGACAACCCAATGATCAGAACATTTGAGACTCACATTCAGTTGAATCCTCTTTGACTAAATCACAGGGAACTCTTTACTACTTTGAGCAATGCAAATTCACCTATGAATTCCCCTTTGCAACAGCAGTTAAAACACATTTTTCTGACAAGCTGCAACTGTTGTGACTTTTACAAGAAGAAGTAACCAGAATTGATTCCTCAAAAGTCTAATGTTTTAAAAAAACAAGACAGACACCAGAAAGCAACAAGCATAGCCATACACTACAAAATGGGTTAATCCAAAAAGGGGTACTTAGCGGGTAGCACAGAATAAATGTAGTCTTTCTTTTCAAAGCACAGCTCTCCTTAGTATTTTATACATACATAAAACTCTGGTCCCATACTGCACAGACACTCAGTGTTGTCCTAATCAATCTGGGCTCCTCTCACTCTTCCATGGGAACTGATGTTGCTTTGCATCCTATTCAACTGAACCAGACCTCAGAACACCACTCTTCAACTTCCACAAAAATAAAGATACTTACTTGAAAATGTCTAAAAGCTATAACCCACGTTTTTCTCTTCTCTTGCTGCACAGACCAGCTATGTAACTGATTTGCCTGGCCTTGGCACAGAGTTATATTCCTGTTTTCAGACATACTGTATTTGGAAAATTAAATTAGGAAAATCTTTTTACTATGGTTAATGCTGTTTCCTGTTTCTGACTTCAGATGTCACACACAAAGCTAGTCCCAAAATACAGTGAAAAATCAGGGTCTGAGACCATTACAAAAGAAAAAAGAAAAAAAAAAAAGTTGTGTGGTGAATGATCTATGTAAAATCCTTAAGTGTAAATATGTAAATTGTGGAAATGTTTAGATTTTCTCAGGCATCCTCAGAGCACAGAGCAACAAACACTGACAGCAATGCTGAAAAGCCATCAGAAGGGGGCTGTATTTGATGTATATACTTTTTTCATAACTGCTCCAACTGACTGCTAGAGACTGGAACAGGAGGAAGGGGAGCTCAGACTCTGCCTCTCATGTTTCTGGGGTGGAATCCCTCCTCCACAGACAGAGCCATCTATTTCATTTTAATCCTGCCTAAATAGCACCTCAGTCAGCAAAGGAAACCTGGTGGCTGCTTTGCTGTCAGCACTGCTACTGCTGTTCTAAAAAGCTTCTCAGGGCCAGTATAGGATACCACATCCAGCCCAAATTCACCAACATTCCAGACATCTGCCAGAGCATGTAGCTTTAAAAGAAATTAATGTTCCATGTGGGTTTATCCATTCACAACAAAATATAACTTGGCCCTCACTTTAGTAATACAAATATTATTACACCCCCATGATCAAATACAAGCAGTCCACTGATACATCGAAATAATTAAGTCCTTTCCCTCCCTTTTTTCAATGAGAAGCATTTAGATATTTAATTGAGAAGAGCATCCCCAAAAGGTTTGTACATTCACATTTCACTTTTTCTACACCAAGCATTTTCAAACTGCTGCTGTTGCTAATACAGACTTTTCTGGGGCAAGACAAATAACTGCACATATGGCTTTTTTACAGTTTTCTTTTAAAATTATCACTTTGGTTTAATTAGGTTTGAGGGGTTAAGCATAAAAAAAAAAATGTACTCTTCTGTTGTAAAGGAACAACTGAGACAAAAACCTCATTCAGTGCCACTAACAGTTCTATCCCTCCTTATGCCATCATTATTAGCCCACAGATAACCTGACCCTTCTTCTTGTCCCACCTACCCCCCCCCCAAAAAAAAAGGCAGAGGATAAGTTATTTGAACACTTCGAATCCCCAAAGACAGGGCAATAAGAGAAGTACAATGGCTGAAACGCAGTGTCAGCTGATTAAAGGGCAGAAGGAAAAGTTGGTCCTATGGGAAATGGCAGCAAAATTCTGGGCGAGAGTAGGTGCTCTTTCTCCCACAGTCTGGGACACTGGAATGTTCATTCTGCTGTAACTTATCACGGAGCTATAATGCATGCAGCAAATGTCAGATAAGAATTGATTCTGGCTTGATAATTGCACTGGCCCCCTTCACCCCACTTTGAGTATTAAGGATTGTCTCTATCATTGTGGCCATTTATTGTTCTCTCCTGATAACAGCAGAAAAATACTTTGACAGCTTCAGATAAGAAATGCTAATAAAACAAAAAGTGTATTTAGCTCTGTTGAGAAGCTCACAGAAGGATGCTGAGATGCAGTGATATGAATCTCTCTGTTAGGGAGTGTGGGGGTTGGGCCACCAATTACTCAGTTAATATATTTATTTTCTATGAGGCAATGGAAAAGGAAGAAATGAAAGCAGAAGCCCCAGCAATGCTCATGGCCTCCTTAGCCTGCTTCAGAAGATATAGACAGAGAATGGAGAAGAAAAGCAAAACAAGAAATAGAACTAGCAACAAGAAGTGGATAAAATACATACCCCCTCTTTCCCTTCTCCTCTTCTCCTTTCTATATAATAGCTATATCTTTGCTCTAAGAAGATACCACTAAAGTTTCTCCTTCCTTCCAAGGTATCACACAAAGGAAGACTCAAATATTTTGCACAAAGCAACTGGCCCCAGACCAGAAAATCAGAGGACTGAGATCAGGTTAGAGCGTTGCTGTCACATGTTTTATTTCTATTACTCTCAAAGGAATGCAACTGAAAAGACAAGAAGGATGTTTCTATTTAGGAGACAATCTAAAAAGGAGGATGACTTTGGAAAAGGAGGTTGGCTAAGAGTCATTCCAGTGTTTACACATTTTTGGAAGTGTACAAACAAATCAGAGGGAAAATTTTGGCCCAGTCCTAGATGGTAAGAAAACTTCCTGAAGAGGGCATAGTTAAACTGTTGATTCATTGCCTCACTGAAGTACCATATACACATACATGAAGATCCCCAATAAAAAAGAATAAAATCCCTCGGCTCAGGGAAAGATGCCAAAACCAGGTCTGCACCCAAATTTTGCTCCCAGTCCTAACAGACATGAAATCAAAATAAAAGCATATATAGAAAAATGAGTCAAAGACGAATTACTAGATCCCAGCCACATTTCCTGGACTTTCCACTCTGTTACAAAAGTTTATCATTTGCTGCACAGTGGGAAGTGCGTAGCTTAAAGGAGATAAATGCCCGGTATGGGCGAGGGAAGGCGACTCTGAAGATGAAGCAAGGATCAGCAGGAAATGGATTAGCACCATTACACATCCAGACATGATGTATGGTTCACCCAGCCCACCGGCAGCAAGCCTGAGGCTCCTGCAAGCCTGCCAGGGGCACTGGGAGGCACAGCACCCAGCACCACTCTCCTGTCAGGCCAGAGAGGAGGGTGCTTTGTAATGGTTGGGGGAGAGCACAGGGTCAGAGCTGTGCAGTCATCTCAAGTGCCTCTCCACAGAGATGATGGCAGGGAAAGCAAGCAATCTGCCACTTGTTTTATGCCAAAAACTCCAAAACAAAGCGCTAGCGCGTATCATGACTTCCCGGTGGCATTTATGGCAAACGGAACAAAATGAAACATAAACATAAACCCAACAGGTTCTAAAATTCCTTTTCCCTTGGTGACCATATAACCAGGATTTCCAAGTGCTTTCATGAACACGCACATCCTTGCTATACACAAATCTACCTACATGCAGCAGCAACCTCTCTCCCCTGTGCTGAGGATGCTGTAGAAAAGAATTTCTTAGAAAAAACTACCTATTTCCACTTCAGGTCTAACTCTTGGGAAGAGAGAAGAGCAGCACCGAGAAAGTTTATGTGACAGCAGCTCAGAGTAGAAAAAGCCTCCTGGTGTGGATGTCTGCAGGGTGGGTGGGTGACACACTGAGCCAGGGCTCTTTGTGATGTTCTCAAGACATGGCTAAACACACACTGAGAAGCAAGGCGTTTGCATCTGGAAAGGGAAATTTATGAACCGAAAAGAGATCTAAATGTCCCCAGCAAGGGAAAGAGAAGAAAAAAAAAATAAAACCAAACACAGAGAGACGGAAACTCCCTTCGGGTAGTTTAGGTTTTAGGCACGACCAAGGAGGTTTGGGGGGGGGGGGGAGCAGAGGGATGAGGAGCTCCCGACTGCCCATGGCTTGCAGAGCCCCGGGGCAGGGCTGTGGCTCTGCGGGAGGATTCCCGCCTGGCACCTGCCTTTTCCCCGCACCTTTGTGGGGCCTCCCGGGCTCACCGGCGCCGCTCCCCCGCTGCCCGGAGCCCCAAGCCCCTCTCGAAGCCGGATGGCAAGGAAAAACCTGTCCCGGCCAGGCTCAGCAACCAGAAACCCTACCCAAAACCGGAGCCCTTCAGAGGGTCCGTGCATGCGATGGGCAATCCCGCTGGTTTTTTTTGTTTTTTTTTTTACCCAGTTTTTTGTAAGAAAAACAAATTCATAAAGACGAATTTCAAAATAAAACAGGGAAACGGCAGAAATTCCCATTTTCATCCCGCAACCAGAGAATTCCTCCCCGGTCCCTCGCCATCCATCACCCCCCCCACACACACCCCCCCCCCCCCCTCCTCCTCCTCTTCCTCGCCTTACCTTGTGCAGCGGAACCGGGGCGGCTGGCCCCTAGGACGGCCAGGGCGGGGAGCACCAGGTTCTGCAGCAGGTATCCCAGTCCCAGCCCACACCGGGCCGCCGTCCCCTCCAGCCCCTTCCCCATGGCCGGGACAGATAGAGAGGGGAAGGGGGGGGGGGGGGGAGGAATCGCGCAGAGCCGCGGAGCTTTTCGCTACCGCCTCTGCCTCCGCCGACGCCAACCCCCGTCCCGGCGCGGAGGGGCGCGGAGCGGCGCGGAACCCCCGCGAGGCGCTCAGGCTGCGGGGCTTGGGTCGCCGCTGGTAGCGTGGGGGCAGGGGCACTGCATGGCCCCGCGGAGGGGCGCGGAGCTCGGCGGAGGGCTGCTTGCTTTCCGCGGGAGGCTCGGTTCGGCTCGGTTCGGTTCGGCTGCCTCCACCCCGGGGGTGGGAGGGGGCCGGGGCTTGAGGGAGAGGGGGCTGAGCTGGCCGCTTGCGATAAAATGCGAGCCGGAGCAAGGAGCAGACCCAGAGGGAAAGGGGCGGGGGAGGCTGGGAGCCACCCGCTGCAGAACCGGCCCCTTTTCGCCTCCCCCCCTCCTCACACACCCGCGGGCACACTCACTCACACACTCACACGTGGTAGTGCACACACGTGTAGGCTTGCAAACACTCACACCCCCTCCCTAACCCCCACCCCACCCCGACCGTACAGCCCGGAGAAACCCCGGGATTCTGCCGGCCGGATCCCTTCCACCCGTAGATCTCTTGTCCCAACACCGTCCCTGGTGGGGCTGAAGCTCCCCACACCTGTGGGGCTCTGAGGAGTCAGGGACTTCCTTAAGGAGCCTCAATATTTTTTGCCCCTGTACTCAGCCCTGGTGAGGCCACAGCTCGAGTCCTGTGTCCAGTTCTGGGCCCCTCAGTTCAGGAAGGAGATTGAGGTCCTGGAGCAGGTCCAAAGGAGGGCAACCAGGCTGGTGAAGGGATCCAGCACAAGTCCTGTGAGGAGAGGCTGAGGGAGCTGGGGGTGTTCAGCCTGGAGAAGAGGAGGCTCAGGGGAGACCTCATCGCTCTCTACAACTCCCTGAAAGGAGGCTGGAGCCAGGGGGGGTTGGGCTCTTTTCCCAAGCAGCTATCAGCAAGACAAGAGGGCATGGACTTAAGTTGTGCCAGGGGAAGTTTAGGTTGGATATTAGAAAGAATTTCTTTACGGAGAGGGTGATCAGACATTGGAATGGGCTGTCCAGGGAAGCAGTAGATTCTCCATCCCTGGAGATATTTAAAAAGAGACTGGATGTGGCACTCAGTGCCATAGTCTAGCAACTGCAGCGATGGGTCAAGGGTTGGACATGATGATCTCTGAGGTCCCTTCCAACCCAGCCCATTCTATGATTCTATGAAAATGCAGAGTGGAGAAACCCCATGCCGTCCTGGGTCTGCTCCTACAAATCCCTGGGGCGGTGGGAAGGGAATAGAATCAGAGGCAGGATCCAGAGGGATGTCAGGGCACCCCTCATCATTGGGGAACATTTCCCCATTTGCACCCCAGGGTGTCTTGTAGCTGGGGTGGCTCCCTGTCAGACCTTACCTTCTTTACAGCCCAAAAAAGCCCTCTCTTTGGATTGCCTTCATGCACCCACCCAGTCTCATTCAGGGGGATGGCAGTGCCAACATTTCAGGTTTGCTGCTTCACCGAGGCTTCACCTGAGTTTTACGGCCGCTTTCTGGGTCTTGGTTTTGGAGTTGTTGTTTGTTTGTTTTAAAATCCAATTTTTTTGTGTGTTTTGCAGAACCCATGCAGGCTGTCCCCAGCCATGACCAGACCCATCTACTCACACACCAGGTTTGCCAGGGCCCCAGACCTCTCCACACACCATGGGAGCATCTCTTTCTCCAGCCCAGAAGCTCCCCCAAGCCAGGGCTGCATGCAAGGCAAGAAGCACTATTTTTCTCAGAAGCATGGCTGGGATCTTCTCAGACATGGTGCCTTGCCTTCTGCTCTTGGCAGAAAAACAATAGCAGTGTTGCTGATGCTGAAGGAGGGTCCCCCCAAGGACCCCACAGGAGCTGCCAGCCCCCAGGGTGGCTCCATCCCACCTGTCCCCTGACTTAATTCCCATCTCTTGGTTGGGATTTTTCTCCTCCGCAGCAGCCAGGATAAAACTGCATTGTGACAGGAAAGCAGTGCAAGTTTTTTGTTTTGGTTTTGGTTTGGTTTTGTCTGTGTTTTGTTTTGTACAGGCACACAGCAAGAATAAAAGGGCAGATTTTCTCCTGGGTGGCACACCTGGATACGCTGGGAAGGTGCCGTGGGAAGGGCACATTTTAAGCCCCACAGCTTGATTTACCCAGTAATTTCAAGCAGTCTCCCCAACTAGAGCACTCCATCTCCTGGCTGTACTACAACTTTTAAGGGACTGAGTCCCATCTGCCTCAAACAGAACATCATAGCTCAGGAAAGATTCAGGTTCGACCATAACTCATGAGTCCTTTATAAGCAGTGAAAAGGGAACTCTCAACTTGTTGCCATATTCAAAGGATAAAACGAGATCTTTTTTGACTGCGTGTGCTCCCCACACCAATCCCTGACTTTATGCTCCCTGACCTCGTATCTCAGGTTGGGATTCAGCAGAGCAGTTTTCTCATGTCTGATGTTTATTTGGCAGTTTTGCCATAACTCTGCACGTTGGGAAGATCTCCCATTTTGGTGGGTGTTTGCTGTTTCCCCTGTGCTAGGGCAAACTTTGCAGAGGCAAGAAAAGATGTCACAGTCAAAGGTAAATTTGTTGCAGCAGCAGCTGACAGGCACATGAGGGGTGGGGGGAGGGAGGGTTTGCTTCTCCATTAAATGGAGCTAATTTATATTTGATGTTTTGGGGCTTCCCAGGAGTAATACCTATAGTTCCAGGCTGAGTTTCTAGTTAGTAGCTCAGTGACCTCATTAAATATGTCTATCCCAGTTTTAACCTGATGTCCCTGCAGCACGCCTGGGGTTCCCTGGTGGCTGCCAAACCATCAGACTCTGCCCCAGAGTGGGTACATTGCTGCTTCACAGCTGTGACAGAAGTGATGGCTTGGGGACCCCAACTTCTTGCCTTGAGGAGAAAGCAAATCTTTTCCCAGTACCCAAGGAGTGGTGCCAAACAAAGGCAGGAGAGTACTGCAGCCTGAGGTGCTCAGTAATCACTTTCCTACTGGAAGTACATACACTTGGAGTAGGAGAAGATGGTCCAAGCAACAAAAAGCTGAATAAAGGTTGTCTCTGGAAAATGTGTTTTCAAGTCCTTCTTTGCTCCATTATGTGTGACACAGCATCCAAGGATGCTCCACATACCTGCATCATCAGAGGTCCTCCATGCACTGACAAACAACACTCGTGCCTGGGCCATCCCTGAGCCACTGTGCTGGATTTTGCCTGTTCAGAAGCCAGTCTGTCCCAAGGGCTCTTCAGCTCTCTCCCTGTGAGATAAGCAGAATTATTACCCCAGTTTAATAAATCTAATATATTGACACAGGAATTATAGGACTCAGGTAATTCAGGGATTTTGGATTAGAAAGTGCAAATTGTCTGGATTTATCCCAAATGTGTTTGGTTTTTGCTTTGTTGTTAGTGGGGGTTTTTTTGTTTTTTTTTTTTCTGATAGAACCTGTCTAGGGAGATGTTTTCCCAGCTGTTTGAAAAGTTTGTCACTTACATTCAGTGTAAGTTTATCTTTCTGTCACCTTCAATGTCCTTAAAAATCACCGCATACCCTTCATAAACTCAACTGAAGGAAATATTAATCTCCAGTTTTCATACTTAGACAAAAATATAAAGTGTCAAACAGTTGGAAAGTAGATTGAGCAGCCTAACAGGTCTCACCTTATCTAGGTTTTCAGGTACATTCAAGAAACTACAACTCTAAATTAGATACCCACAGTATGTGACCATGTAGTCTAGGGTAACATTTAAGATGTTACTTTATAACTTGTGTACTTAAAGGTTTGTATTAAGAAGAGCTCTCTAAAAGAGCTTTTTAAATGAGAGTTAAGTTCTAAATCAATACTTGGAAGTTTTTCATCCCTGCTGTCAGCTCAGGAATTTCAGGTTCTTGACAGGCAGTTTTTGAAAGTGCAGATCAGTGGTGAATTTGACTTCACTGATTTTTCTTGCCCAAGCATCTTGGAGTTGCAAAACAATCAATTAGAAGGCATATTAGATCTGAAAATTCCTATCAGCTTTCATAATTAATATTGTGGATTGTAGTATAGATACAAGGTTTTGCTTCTGATGTTTCCTTAAGAGCCTCTGGGTTTATAATCTATGCAAACCTTCGTCCAATTACAGAACTCAAGGGAAATTTAATTTATTTTTTTATGATGTCACAGCTCAGGACCACATTGCAGCAGATACAGTATGAAAAGAAAAAGCTCTGATCCCCATTGCAGAGTTTCAATGACTTTGGAACAGAGGTACTAAGGTCTCCTGTGTTATGTGGGACTTGAACAAGGAGAGGAATCTCTACTGTCCACTCATAATCAAGAGTAAGATTTGGTAACCCCCCCTTAGCACTGAGCATTGCATTCCTAGATAGATACTGTCACCCCTGAGCAACCAGCCTGAGGACTTACTTGCTACACAAACATTAGTAAAGGATGCAGGTTCAGGCGTCACATCAGGTGATTACATTTGATAGTCAAGATGCTCTCAGCTACAGAGATACACCTAAAGCAGCATGCAGTAGTTGAGCAAGGGCTAATATTTTTCAAGCTTCTCTGCTAGCTGTTTGCAATCCTGGGTAGCATGTGGCATGCATGCCATGAGAGGTATATCACACACCTGCTTTTGGTTATGCCATTCCCCCAGGCTCTCCCATGCTGCTCTGGTTTATGGCAGAGCCCAGCACAATGCAATCCAAAAAGCAGGTGTGTGACAAGCCTCTCACTTCACTGACATAGATACCACAAGCTATCAAGTACTGCTGGTTTCTCTCACAGTTTAGATAGACCATTACCTTCTCTGTGTGTGACTTGTGTGATACTGGGGATCAGCAAATGAAACGACCATTCTGATATCTTAAATTTCAAGACCAACACAACCTCATTCCTGGTGAAAACTTTTGAAGGTTTTTCTCACCCTGGGAATGATTGTGGTGGAACTGTGGTCCAAGGAACATTTGTTTTCAGAGCTAGTAAAATCTAATAAACCAACTGATTGGGTTTCTGCTTCCAAAATCACCACTTTATTTGTTTATTCATGAAACCAGGTCTTCCAAGTTTCATCCATACTTCTGTGCTACATTGGTGTGCTAAATTTTTGGTCCCAACATTATATTAGCAAGGCTGTAGTTCAACACATATGTTAATACCCACAGAAACAATTTAAACAATGTTTTACTTCATTAAAAAACAACACTCTGGAACTGTGCCTGAATCACCTGGGAGGCCATATGATGGTTGGCTCCTGATGATTTTTCAGGTGCATACGTTCCTGTTTGCTTAATATATTCATGGCTATGAACAACTTTGTTGTCTCACTGTTATTTCAGTGTGGCTCTTCATAATGAAGATGTTCGAGAGCTAAAGAACCATTTCGATTTATACTGAAGGTATGGCCAAATTCTGTCCCTTGTTTTTTTTTTTGTGCTGGATACTATGTGTACCATCCTGTTTATCCTACTATGCATAACATCCTGTTGTAACTTGTGCAAGAGGATGCTGCTGGAGCTGGGAACTCACATGCCTATGGAATAAAGATAAAAAATTTAAAGGTGTTTGAGTTTCAATTTCATTAGTCAGAGGCATCATATTCTTGAATGGCAATGATACTTAGGCTCCTTGCCCATTTTTTAAATCTGCAGTCCCCAGCTACAGTCAAATAGTGCATCCTAAAAGCTTTTTCTTTCACATGAATTATCTGTAAACAGCTCACAGATTGCTTATTTATTGACTCTCTCTTCACATTTGTTTGGTGAGTATTTTCTCTGAACAGCTCCTGAACTGTGGCTCATTGGTGCCCAATTCATCACGAGCATTTGAAGTTCAGTATTCAGACTATTTTCCTTACTCTTGACATATCAAAATATTTCTCATCTACAAATCGTTGAGAATATAAAAAAAAAATAAAAAAAAAAGAAAAAAATTGGGAAAAAACAAAACCAAAAGAAACATGATCATTTTTGTCTCTGTATTCATTTACCTTAAAAATTCACTGCCAACCCACAAAGGATGGGGACCTCTGTCCCTGTGTATTTGCTAGGGACCAAGGGCTATTTCTTCGGTGCCATGGCTCAGCCTCCAGCAGAGGGAGGTGTGACACACCGGCTCCCTCTCTCCCAGAGACGAATCCTCAATGTTTTAGGAACATGCCAGAATCTCGTGGCTTCCCCTTATCTAAGTATTTTATCCAGGAACAAAGCTCTCCGAGGTCCAGCCCTGTTAACTCTATCATCCTACACCGCCTTTCCTACGGGTCCGGCTTGAGCTGAGCTGAATGATGTGAATAACTTAAAAAATACCTTGCACAGCATGGTTATATTCCTCTCTTGCACTCCACACTCTTTATTTTTGTATCATTGTTACCACAAATCTATCTTTGAATATTAATGTGACTGACAGATGCCAGCCTGCCTGGTTTTATCCCCATCAGTTTCCACTGAAGTTGATCTTTGTTTCATTTACCCAGTTACTAATTTCTGTTTGCCCTGTTCAGGGCAGGCTTCCCCCAAATTTCTTTACTGATGTCACAAGAGCTCTCTCTCTGTTGTCTCAATATTACCACACTGCACACCTCTGCCTTTACATTTTTTCACCACCTTAGGCATGGGGAGTTAAAAGCATAATTGCAGTTTGAGATCTTAGTTTCAAATTCTGCCTGTAGGTGTTTAGGCTGGGTTGCTCTTCCACTAGTTGCTACTTCATGGGTTCTCTTGCCTGATACACTCTGCATAAAGTGAATTCTCATTACAGTATTTATTAAATCACTTCTTGAGGAAGGAATCTGATTATCTGCAGAAAAGAAAACTAGAGGAAGAATAAGGAAACTTTCTGGCAAAATGTTTTAAAAAAGATGCAGGTTCTATGAAGAAACTCTAAGAAACATAATTGTTAACTTGGTATTCTATTGCTTTATCTACAAGATCAAACATACAAACCGAGCTGCATAATGTTTTCCTCCTTGATAATAATGGTATATATTTTATTGTTACAAATTTTCTTTACAGTTTGGTATATTTCTATCTTCACAATTAGCAAACTGTGGAAGTTGAAGTATATGGCAATGGCCACAGCCTTCCTACCTGCATCTACTTTGTGAGAAAAAAAGAGCTATAACAAGAACAAACAGTCTCATTTGTATTATTTGGGGCTGGTTTGGGTTTTTGTATTTTTTTTTTTTCACTTTTCCTTTTAAAAATGGGCAAACTCCTGTGTTGTATGCTGGGTTCTAAATGCAACTCTTCCTACTAACTGCTCTACTGTACCTTCCCTGAACCCATTACTCCCACCAACATGTACCTGGATTACATTTTTTACCCAACATAAAGAAGCTTTCATAGCAAAGCCCTCAAATTCCTGAGCAGTGTATGACAGTAGGAAGAAATCTGTCGTGGGTGTCTGTAACAGGAAGCCTGGCTGTGTGTTTTCAATCTTTTTTTCCCTGGCCTCTTGGTGGCAGAGTAATTAGAGCTCTGTACAGGGAAAAGACATCCCAGTACAGTAATCAAAGTAAATGTTATATAGGTTTTGATTACTCCAACAAGAATGAAGTCTTTGTTAGCTGAAGTAGCTTTATTGATTTGAATGAGGAGATATATTTATTCTTTTTTGTGAAGTGCTCCAAGCTGCTTGTGTATTTCATGCTTATGAATTCAGAGACGAAGGAGTAAAAAAGTTCTGTACAACCATAGAAGAGAAACTGTATAATTCCCAGAACATTTATTCTGTTCTTTTCATAAAGCAGTTATAATACTTGTAGTTATCATTATCTTATAATAGACCTTAATGTTTTGCAAATGGCATGATTTGTTTAAGTCAAATTATTAACAACACTCTTGACTGTTTAGCCATAAGTAGTTTGTTTTCATAGAAATACTCGGTTTCATCTATCTGTACAGAGGCTGAAAAATGATGACATAATAAAAAATGTTCAGCTCCACAGCTGAAGATGAAAAGTTCATGAAAATAAAAATCACCCATAATGACAACATGTGATCCTGTTTTAAGTATGACCTTTAGCTCCTTAAGGCAGGTTATTCAATGCTAGAAAGTAAACTATGTGGTTTGTATTACCATGGTGATTTAAAATGACAGCCTCAGGATTTCTTTGTCTGAAGATGTTATGAATTCAGCTATGCATTTCCTAATGTACAATTGATAATATCAAGCAAAACTTGAAAAATAAAGAGAAGACTCCCTTCTGAAGTTTAATGATGACCACGTGTTTTTTCTTAACACATTATAAAAAAATAAAAAATAAAAAAAAGGTTTCAATTTTGTCCCAAGTAGATGTAGGTATTCTGGGTCTGCTGTTATTTCAGATGAAGTTCCACAGAGATATAAAGAAATCAGCTCAAGCATTTTAGGAGCAAGTCCTCTACATGAAAAACTTTGAGGCCTTTGACGTCTAGAACTCTTCTATAAAGATACAAGTGAGAGCCTTATTTAGACCAGGGAACATTGCAGGCTACCTTCAGTTATCCATTTTATTACCACTTTAATTTGACACCTACATTTTCACTCATTATTTCTCTTTTGAGTAGTGTTATTATAGGGAATATCAAATACTCTTCACTGTAGTGCCACAAATGTTTTCTTTTATTAGATGTCTCGGTTGATTTGTGTTTGAGGATGATTAAATAACCTTGCACTGAGTTTCTTAATTAATTTCTTTCCATGTGCATTCATTGATGGTAATCTATTAATAAAAACTTAATATTTTATATAATTCTCTATAAAATGTTGAAATTCTTTCCCCTCTTTTTTTCTTATTCTGACCTGGAACTATTCACAGACTCTCTTCAAGAGTATGATAGGATAGAGGTTACAAGAGGGTCTTGATAGTGGCTGAGACTTTTTACTTCCAAGTAACATGAACTCAAAGATGAGAAGGGATAACTTATCTCTATGATTAAAATATAATTCAATTAGTCTCTAGGCTATTAAAACCAGTTATGAAATCTGGACCAAGAACTTACAGCTGAAAAACTGGGTATGGCAAAATCTAGTTTCTTGGCCCTAAGAAAGCAATACCAGTGATCCTGTTATTGGCAAGAAAAAGAGCAATTGCTTACATCACTAAAAGTTCCTCCTTCTCCAGACCACAGGGGTGAAAAAGGGAAGAACATGATTTTCACAACAAGGTTAGACCATAATAGACTTGTCTGGGGACTCATTGATTTCTCTGGAATTAAATTGTTCCAAGTCACAACAATTCCAGCTCACTTAATGATCCCTTTGAAAAGCAAGTTTTAATGATCAAGTGACCAAGACATAAGACATAGAATGAAAGAGAGTAGGCATGGGAGGGGAATGAGACAGCACATTACTGGATGGTCTCAAAATTCACAGGGAATCATGGTAAGTTCATTAATAAATGGAGACTTCTGATGCTTTCTGCCTGCTCTACGTGCCCTCAGATATATTCTGGAAGAAAAAGGCATAAAGTTGAACTGAGCAAGAGTAGAATTTTGAAGCCTGCTGGCTGACTTTTATCCTTTTGTCATTGCTGAAGAAGATTTGGTTACTTAAAAAAAAAACAAAAACAAATGATCACAGTTTACAAGGACGAGTGTGTGGGAGGATTGCAGGGAATGGAACACTGTAAAAGTAGAAGGACATATATAAGCAGCAAGATTCTCTTTCTTAGAAGAACCAGATAAGCAATACAATCATACCTAGGACAAGATGTACAGTTACGAGCCGAGAAGATTTAATCATTCTCGTTCCTCCCCACACCTCTAATATTTCAGGAATTATCAAAATTCTTCCAGAAGCACAGAAGCTCATCTTATCTTTAACCATTTTTTTTTTTTTTTACTTTTCTCCACCCCCAGTAATTTGTTTTCTTCTTAAATTTGATTTTCCTCCACACATGCCTCCTATTTTTCTCTGCAAAGAAATTAATTCTTGCAATGATTCAGCTTGCACTGTGGCCCTGTTCTGCTTTATCCTTCCCAAAGGGGAGGTCATCAGCTGAGCGTAGCAGCCAGGGTCATCCTCATGGCAGGCAGAGAATCCACAAAACCCTTTGAGGTTTCAGCTCTAAGGGGTGTTCAGACATGTCATAACAGCACAGCCTTTGGTGGCTGGCCTCAGAAGTTATTTACTCATTGTCTTTCCTACAGTGATGCCAGGACAGCAGTGCTTTGCACAGCAGTATATGCTGTGAGCTGGACTGCCCTTGAAGATGCTGTGGAAGGTAGCTCTGTGACTTTACTCATCTAGTCAGATCTTTGTGCCTGGTGGAGCTCCAAAAAAAGAATGGAGAGCATACAAAGGAACCAGTGTGCAGGCTTGCCTCATTTTGGCATGGTTTCAGACTTTTCACTGCCCTTTTAAGGATGTTCTTCTCCCCTAGGAGTACCATGTGTCCTTGATGTTTACAAGAGAATTCAGATTTCCAGAGATAGTGGTCTTAGGATCAAGAGGCAAATCTCCATTCAATACCGTGTTTATCTTCCTAGATGGTTTTCCCAGAATTAGTACACATATCCACAATTCCATAATGTATGAGTAGGATTTGTTTATCCCTTACCACAGATCCAGCATTAATCATTTGTGCTTCTCCAAACCACCAGTAAAACTCTGCTCAGCAGAAAAGTACTAGACAATGTGTAGTGCCTTGGAACAGGATGAGGCTCACACCTAGTCTGGATTTAAGAAAATTTGGCATGGGGACATTACACTGCAGTACAAACTCCCTGTCCCCAAACAAAGACGTTTTTCAGTTTTCTCTTCAGCTGACTGTAGAAAGTTTGAGGCACATGCTTTGCTTTCAACCAGTAATTTTGGAGAAAAGATTAGTAGAGACATCTGAATGTAACCGTATGAAAAAATTTTAAAGCAGCGGATCATTTATGTGGTACTTTTAATCCAAATTCTAGAAAGAAGTTATAAGATAGGTAAAACTCTAATGTATTACAGTGTTGTAGAAAGCTTCAAGGCCAAAGCTAATGCAGTTTGCTTGGGTATTGGATTGATGTCATGCTTATTCTCTGCTGATAAGTGGCATAATTAAGAAACCTATGCCAGTCTGGGGATTTATGATAGGAGGGAAAAGACGTTTTTAGATCACTGCATCTAGGTGATTCACTTGGAAGCACTGATAAATAGACACAGCTGGTGGTGGAATTAGAAGCTGAGCTGTCTCTTTTTTCCCTGCCTCCTATTAAGTATTAATACCAGGTGAAGGTGATTGGTGTTGAGAGGCATAGGTTGCAAGCAACTGGAAGAAAAAATAATGAAGAGAACTAATATTTGTCTAGAGGCATCTAAAATCCATGGAAATACAAAACAAATCTTTCATGCTTTGTCTGTTACTGGTTTCCTGAGAACTTCAGCAGATACCACTTAGTGATCTTACTCCTCTAGCTGATAAAAGTTGTGTGTGCATTAGCAGGTTGGCCACATAACTATCAAACCACTGCTGCAAATCAGTGTGGCTGTGTGCTTTCTTGAAACTCAGAGCCACAATACTTGCTATGGTTTCCACCTTTCACTATAATAGTTTTCATCTGGACCACCTAACTGCTTGTGGTTTTTAATTCAGCTGGTCTGCAAACAGACATGATATTTTCCCCATATACAATATTTCTCTCCTCCCACACTTAAACCCCCATAGAATTAGTGCCAAAGGTGAACATTAAACCAAGGAATGATTCCTTTAATTACATCTGCTACTGACAGAAATATTCTTTATAACCGGAATTTCCTGCCAGTACTTTTATGGACTACCGTATACCTCTGGTGGAAAAAGAAATGCTCACAAGCTTAAGGAATTCCATATGCATTTTATTGAAGGTAATTCTGTTAGTTGTACACTCTGAGGCTGCTGTTGGAATGAGAACTGTTTTGGCTGATGTATGCTGCACACAGAGCATACATTCAAGGGAAAATCACTACAGAATTGAAAAATGAGCCCTCACCCTTGTATAGACACTGGGAGAAGTAATAATAATAATAATAAAAAAGCAACAAAACAAACCCCAAACTTACTACAATACTATTTTTTCAAGTGTGGTTCATTCTGGATGGTGGGGTTTCTAGAAACCTAGCTTAAATATTTGTAACATAGTCCAACAATAGAAAATTTTAGTGTAAGTAATTAAAAAATATGTAGATGACTTACAGTCTTTCCTCAGACATTTATAAAGGTACGTGCTCCCCATGGCTTATCTTTGCCTGTTCCCCTGGCATATACAGTCCTCAGCATAATCTCAGAGTTCTTTTCAGAGAGGAAGGGAGGAAACCAGTTGTCCTTCTTGATTATCTGCAGAGAGATTCACTCTCTGGCCCCAGAGGAACTGCAGGAAGTGGGCAGCTGGCAGCTCCCTGCCCAGTGTATGCACTTGCAGTCAGTAACCACAACCACATCTCACTTTCCCAGTGTGAAGAAAAAAAAATACATTGCCTATCAATAGTGCATTTCCCTAAGTCTTCTCAGCCCTCTTTCAGCTTTTTTGCAGACTCTCTGGGAGTTGCAACAGACTGAGAAACACTGGCTCTGAGGATTGCTGGTAGTCTATTGAACCTGTCTGCTGAAACCAGTACAAATTGATGGTAAAGGAAACTAAGCAATTCTGCAAATTCCAGCCCATGTGAAAAGTCCTGGCAATTTATTTCTGTATAGATTACAGAGTAAGATTTGATGAACCTATAAGAAAAATCTCTGGGGAAAGTCCTATTTCCATTAAAGAGGAGACTACAGAGAAATGCTTGCTATAGTTTCTACCAAAAATGTGTGAGGTCCCTCCAGAGAAACACAGGGACAGAAGTACTTTTCATTAGACTTGAAGTGCCAATAGGCACGATGTGAAAAGGATTAACAATGCCAAAGTTAAGGAACTTGAGGATTTACGTTTTTAGTCTAAAGCCACAAGATTCTGAACTTCTGAACTCTATAGGGCATACTTGGCCTGGGTGCATCTTAACTAGACATTCAATGAAACTAATTTATCCCTCAGAAATCATGGAAAGAAAGGCTGAAAATTATCTCACTGCCTGAAGAAGGGGCAAATTAGCCTGTGTCTCAAGCACACTGTTAGGAGTGACAACTAAAATCTAATTATAATTAGCAACACTGGGTGCTATTCTTAATAAGCAAAGATGTGCAGATTCTTAGCTGAACAAGTAAAGAAGTAGGTACTGTGCAAGTTAATCACCTCTGGAAGAGCCAATGGACTGGCTTTTAAATACACAAAATACACACTTGAGATTTCTTTTGCAAGATGAGTTATTTTGAGAGCAGATATTAAGGCTGATGCTAAGGTCATAGTAACCTCTTCAGGCTTTAGCTGTTACCTGTTATGATTTCTGGTTAATTAGGGCTGAGAAGTTAGAAAGACTGTAGTTCTGTTGCACATTCTTTACTTGCTCTGAGGAAGTACAGTAGGAGAAACTTTGGGCTATCAGTTTTCTATCTCCTGTAGTCATCCAATGCATATTACAGACAGGTAGAAAGTCTCCATCTGCCAGCTCAGACTCATTGCTGCCAATCATGTCATCTGGAGAGCCAAAGGAAGTGAGGATCCAGGAATTCAAAGCAATACATGTAAGTTGTTTTTTTGTGTAACCATTTTTATATAAAGCTTAGGGAAGTCTGCAAACCATGTTTGGAATAAGGCAATTACAGAGTGCTGTGTTTGCTCCCCTTAATTTATGGCTATTGTCCAAATGCATCATTTCATTGATTTCAGGAGCACCAGCTCCTGACCCTGCATCTATTTAGGGTTGGACCTGATGATCTCTGAGGTCCCTTCCAACCCAGCCGATTCTATGATTCTATGATTCTATCCCCACCATGCAGTCACTTCAGAAATATGATCAGAACTATTACTGTTCATGTGTGTACATCCTGCAATGCTCCTAGAGCCAAGTTCCACAAAGTTCAGCATCTAGATAGCTTTTGAGATTATGGCCTGAATTAAATTGAATTTGAGATAAATTTTGGCATAATATTTCCAGAGATAAAGTAAGAACTGTAATAAGCCCTAACCTAACTGTTATGAGGAAGGGGAATTCTGTTAAAATTGCTAGAAACAGAAACACATGGAAATATTTTGAGTGTGTCACCCAAAATTATCTATTGTGCTTTTTAATTGCAAGGGAGCTGGGACTGCAGAGTAAAGCACCAACACTTGTGAATTTGGACTGCCATTATTGTCACATTTTGCCATATACTACATTTATATAGATTTTAATGGTATTTGAAATAGTATGACAAAACTGCTCAGCTTTGCCTGCTATATAAAAAGAAGCTGAAGGAAAAGTCTAGAAGCAAAGAAAATAGAAAGAAAAAGAAGTGGAAAAAAAAAGAGGATAACCCTAAATGATACCTTTTCTGGAAGCAATTAAATGTAAATAGTGACGATAAAAGTATTCCAGAAATAAAGAATATCTTCCACTGCCCCATAATGAAAGTGGAAGCTTTTATTTTTGCATAATATCTGAAGTGCTACCTGCCAGTAGTTAAGTACAAAAAAAAAAAAAACTTTTCTCTTCATCTTAATAACCAGAAATCTGAAAACTTGTCAGCAGAATTGGACTAAATACAAATGAAATAAATTTCATTAATTGCACTCCATACACATTTTTAAATAGTTCTTTAAAGCTCTGCTTTATTACCATTTAATAAGTGTAAGTCTTAAAATAGAGCCCCACACTCTCACAAAAATATCTATTTTATGACTCCATGAAGCCAACTTCATATATTACAAAGGAAAAGGAAGAGGAAAAGCAGACAATTTAGACCAAAAGATGTTTTGATACTGTCTTACTTGTACTTCCATACAGCAATACAACTTCTGGCAAATAAGGGACATAATTGTCCTCTTGCCCATATATCAGACTCTAGAGCCCATATTAATATTCATGGCCTCTCCTCTATCCCACCTGCAACAGCTGCAAGTACAACTGAAAGTCCAAGAATAGAGTTCCAACAGAGACCTTTATCCTGGCCTTTACTTAAATTCCACTTCCCCAAAGTGCTGTAAGTTAATTTGTATACATTGAACATATAACATTAGAAAGCTATGCTTTCACTTCCAAAACACTGCAATCCCTAGTTCTGAGCTAATACAAATTTAATTCAATTTAATTCAACTGGACCATAAGTGGACCAAGCCTGTAGAGTGAGGTTCACTCACATCAATGTGATGGATGCTGAGCTGTAGCTGTAGCAGGTGTGAATCAGTATTTAAGATGCTTTACAACTTGGTGGCAGGGTCAGCTTTTAAAATCATTCCTAGAATGCGGCTTTTGAACATGTGACACCTTGAAATGATGTTACAGTATTGGATAATTCTTATTAATTCAAATGCTTACATCACTGCTGCACCTCTGCAAGTCACTCCGAGGTAACCTATCAGTTTAACCAGGATCAAACTGCCTGTTTGGGAAGTGCACAAAGAAATTACTTTTATTTTCAGAACTGATCAAAGGAGTCCCAAGACACTGACTGCATTCCAGGATCACACATCCGTGCCTCAAAGATTAACAGGCTGCCACTAGTATCACCTGAGCTCTTATTCCTTAACTGAATTTAAAGGTAGTGACATATATAAAATTAAATCTTACAAGTAAATAGTTCAAAGTAAAGGACTTGATCTCTCACTTATACACTCAATGAGATTATTACAGAAGGCAGACATACAAATAGGTAATTTTAAAATGTAAGTTAAATAGTTTTGCAGAATATTGGAGCAACTCAAAGAGCAGTGCCTTGTATGGGTTCAGTGGTGCTAAACTCCCTCTAGGTTAACAAAGGGAGAGTAAAATAGTTTGAAATTCAGTGGCACATGAACTGGACTGAAAAATGAAAAATGCATGAGAAATGCCTTGTAGTTCAGACTTCTTATGGGCAATTGTATTGTGTGATGATGAGCTGCAGAGGTTTGCACTGTAGTACTGCTGCTTGTGAAGACAGAGCAGCCTTGTCAGGACATTTGAAATTAGGTCCTAAACCAATGCAGAGCAACAGTAAGATCAGTGAGACTAAACTCAGATTCAGGAGCCTTTTCATACATACTTCTTCATAGACCTAGAGTGCAGAGAACTGGAGAAATGTTCTTTACTTTTCCACAGGAACTGTAAAAATATCCTCTAAGATTTTCCTGCTTTACCCATGGCATGGCCATAGCAGTGTCTCAAATGATCTAGATAGGATTGTTATAATGATTGACATACTCAATTGGAAGATAGACTGAATTTGCCTGGGGAAAAGAGGAAAGGCAAAGATCTCTTCTAATACAATTGTTTTGTATGGGATGTAGCAGGTCATGTATACACAACCTGTATTCAGCACTCCATTATTGCATATTTTTCTTTGGGGCCACAAAAGCAGTGCGACAGCTGATGTACAAGAGCGGTGTGAGCTAAATAAAAACAAAATTAAGTTCTGAAATATTTAAAATTTATAGTCAAATGTGTAATACCCAGGATACATACTCTGTTGCCAAATCTGGATAAGACTTTTGCAAAGAAATCAACCATCCCCTTGCTTTGGTAGCAAGAATCCAAGTAGCAAGTGCTTCCCAGTGAGGATGCAGTAACAATCTGCCTGCTAATCTTGCTTCCTTGGAGGGCCTGCAGCTCAGCACTTTAAGTTAGGTAAATACTTATATATCACAGAGACAGGCACTGTAAATATCCTACCCTACTCTGTGCTCCTGAAGCTGCATTCAGCCCAGTGCCATTTACATGTGTGTCTGGAGGAAAACCTTCAACATGGGTTCACCCATTATCCGTACTTGGAATGATCTTCCAGCTATCCAGCAAACATGCCCAATGTCCAGAGATGCTGAGCCAACTCCTGTCTGCCAGCATCTCCCTGGGAAGCACCCATGTCCATCAGGACAGCTGCACTGGAGATGTGGCTGAGTGCCTGCTCTGTACCCTAAAAAGTGGCATCCACAAGGACTTTAAAGTCAGTGGCCTCAGGGAGAGCCAGTGCCTTCTCACTGCTTCCATTCCCAGCAACTTCATGAGGAACTCGGAGCACTGAGCCTCCCATCTCTGTGGCCAGCACAGATATCAATGTCTCATGCCACACATCATTTTGGACTCAACCTCTGTTTTTTCTTCTAATGTGAGCTGCAGTTGAGCCACTGGTGTAAGAAGTCCAAGTCCTGAGTAATTGCTGTGTCCACATCAGCATTATTAAACAAGCAATACATTCAGAGCTTTGCATATCAGATAAATTAAAGCTTTTTGTTCAGTGGTACTGACTGTGTTTGAGTTGAAAAGGGTGCACAGAATGTCCCTTCAGTAACCCTGCTTTGTCATCATGATACACCACCCTCTTACTCATAGGCTCAGAAAGATTAAGGAAAGCATTTATATTTTGCATTAATTTACATTTCACAACAGATTACAGGGTTGTGAACTCTGTTACTGCTTGTTTGCCTGGGATTTTATTTATTTATTTATTTTACAACCTAAGCAGATCAAAGCTACAATGGACTGAAGAGGATGATCTCAACTGATGTCTGGAAGTATTTTTATAACTGTCAGAAATTACAAAATTTACTTTTTTTTTTTTTCCCCTGGCACTGAGACCACCAGTTTCTGTCTTTCCTGCTATGCAGTATGCTATTTTTACTCAAGAAGTTTCTTTTCAAGAGGAAAACCATCAGCTAAGATATATTGTGCTGTGAAAGATATTTGGTCAAAGAGGAAAATGACTGGGAGATAGGAAGAGAAAATAAAATCAATTGTGACTTAAGCCTTCAAACATTCTCCCATTTTTTTTAATAGTGAGGGGGGTTTTTTGTTTTTTTTTTAACTATTTGTCACCAGAAGTCCAGGGGTTTCTCACAGATGAGAGCCAGGTATTTCCCCTGACTGTTTGTGCTATGTGACTGCAGAAAGGAGCACAGTTGCTTCTGTCTCACCTGTAACACTACCACCATTAGAGAGGTTCATGGTGACTCCAAGTAATCTTTGTCTGAGGGAACTTTGCTCAGACTGACATTGTATCAGCAAAGCCTGGTGGCAAGAGGTGCAAACTTGGTCTTTCCTTTTTAATCCCAAACCTATGAAACCAGCAGATAGCCCTGAAGTTCAGAATTACCCCCTCAGTGTCAAAATGTAATTACAGTAAATCCTGCTTCCTCGTGTGACTGTTTCAGCCGAAGGAAAGCAGAATGAGTCAAAGCTCAAAACTAACAATTGCAGAACTCCTTTCAGAACCAGTCAAGTACATCTCTCCCTTGCCTAACAAATGGTGTCTGATGTCTTCTGCTCATATCACAGATGACCTGCATCCAGCCTTGATGTTTGTAGCTGCCTCCATTGGGATCCCAGAGAGGCTTTAAGTTATCAGTATGCACAGTCCAAGGAAAAGCTGACATATAAACCAAGAAGAGACAGGACCCAATGAGCAAAGCAGCCAGCCCTGTTCTTGGGATTGGGATTCATTCCCTGCTCTCTGCTAGAGAATGAGGTTATGTATCAAGTAGCCAAATTAAGCCAGCTTTTGGGGGCTGGGCACTGCCAACCTCATTCATGTAGACTCTCTGCTTTTTGTTTGCAGAGGCTGCATTTGTACACCCTGTCATACAGCAAAGTCTCCTGCCCTAAGGTGCACCTGTAAGACAACGTTGCAATAAACTCAACAGCCTAGTCATATTTTCTGGTGTCCTTGTTTTTTCACAAGGGCATTAGGCACCCTGAGGTTGGCCAGTTGGGATTATGCCTTTCTGACTGGCAGACTCTAAGTTATGTCTTGTCTGATTAATTCATTTTATAGTTTGTCTGCAGGTGTCAGTGGATGCAGTGGGGATGCCTGTAAGCAGTTCTTCACTGTGACAAACTTAGAGAGACCAAATGACTTTCCAAATATTTTTTCAGGGTGCCTGCTGCATCCAATATGTCTTTTTGGCATCTATGAGCCTTATGATTTTCATGCCGTCCCATCATCTGCTATTTGGCTATCATCTTGTTTAGAAAAAGGTTTTTGGAACTCAAATGTCAACAGGTGTGGCAGAGTGTAGGAAGGCATGCAGTACAGAAACATGTCTAATTATTATCTTCTTATTTTCCAGTTAATAATTAAACTTAAAAATAACTTGTATACGGGACCCCATGACTTAAAAAAAAAAAAAAAAAAAAAGTTTTCTAATTAATACAGCTTCTAATTAATGAAGTCTTCCATTCTGTGTCACCCAGAAGTCACTCCAACTCATAAACATCTTTCTGCTTTCTGCAAGTCTGGAACCAAACAGATCTGTCAGCCTCTTCACACACCTCATTTCTGAAGCAGGGGCAAGGGTCTTACCAACATCTAACCCACACCAGCAGCATCCTAACAGATGGGACTGGAGAGCTGGCAGCTGAAATACCTGTTCTGTTAATCAACTGTGGGCACAAACCATAGCCTGTCCAACCAGATTTTGAATCTCCAGATAGCATGGCTATGGAAAAGGTGCTATACAAGGAGATCTGTGAGTATTTTAGAGCTCTGAATCCTAAGTATCATTTCTGCCAAAATACCAAGTGGGAAAGAGTATTTGTCTCTCATTAAAGTGCTCCTCAGCATTTATTTCTGCAGAATGGTGTTCCACAGAGAGAGAAACATTTTTTGGCTCATCTGTTGCTTTACAGGTGAAGAGTTGGCAGAGAAACATGCTTACCTTGCTATAACCTAAGGTAATAAAGAATAAACTCTCTACCTTTCCCTCTTGTTTCTCCTTGTAAAAAAAAAAAAAAAAAAAAAGAAAAGAAAAGAAAAAGAAAAGAAAATTCATGGGTTGTGCTTCATCACATATAGTTACTAAGACTAAGGGGAAAGAATGGCCTCCATTCATACCTCTCTAAAAAACCTAATCAAACCACCAATAAATGGGCTGCTCTTAACCTAAAGAACATGATACACCTGCCTTGCATCCCAAAGTGCTGACTTATGCTTATCTTTAAGCATCTGTAACTCCCTGCCCTGTGCAGCTTCACTCAGCTAAATAAGGGAAACATATCCAAGAGCAAAAGACTGAGAAGCAAGGCATTCTATTTTTATGATTATTTTTATGATTATTCACAAGAGGTGGATTCTTCTCAGTGTTTTATTGTCAGGTTTACAACCACTAGCTATTCAGAAGCTCCTCTGCTACACTCAGAGCAAACAGTCTGAATCATACCAGTAAATAGTTTTTTGTGCAGTCATGGGTGAGGTAAAGGGAAGACTGAAATTTTAAGAATGGCAGTGTTTTAATTCCACCCTCATTGCTTCACATCAAGATTTTCCTGTGTTCCAGTGCCTCTGGCCATTTATCTATAACAGTGTCATTGCCTCTCCTTCTCCTCTTTATCCAGACAGTGCAGTAAGGTTAATGTAGAGGCTGGGCAGGGAATCTTTTTGCATTATGCCAAAAAGATTCACTAAAATAGCCTGTGTATAAAGTTCATGATGAATTCACAAAGCCTCCTGTAAATGCCTAAGAAGTTTGCACCCTATAAAAATTTTAAACAAATATCTCCCAATGCATAAACATTCTCATTTCCTGCTGATAAACCCAGACACATCAGCAGGGGTGAAGGGAAGGCAGTTATCTTTTCCTCAGATGTTGTTTAGCATATCCCTAGATGAAATGAGACCTTTTCTGTTAATTCTTCCTTTTCACTTATCCTTTTCATCATCATATAACATTTCAAAAATGCAGGAGACGTAATCCAGATCTTAATCTTAGCTATTGGGAGCAGTGTCTAATTAAAAACTCATTGGTGTAAAAATATGTTTTGTTCACAGCGAAAGTAAAAAAACCTAAAACCAACTCTTAAAAATTCCATCCTGCAATTTGGCAACTTTTATTTCTTGTGCCTGATCTGTGCAATTAGATAGTACTTTCCCTCAATTAAACAACATCCCTGCTTGCAAAAAGTGTCTTGTTTACACTAAATAGTTTGGGAAGAGGAAAGCCATTTACTAATACAGGAGTCAGCTCATCCACTACCAAAAAGTAACAATGCAGGGGTGATAAAGTAGCTCTCAACAGCTTGGTGTGGAATTACACAGCAGCAATGAGTAATAACAATAATAATAATAATAATAATGAGGTATTAGGTTGTACCCATAAAGCATATTGTACACAGGCAGAATTTTTCCATACAAGGAACAGAGTGGCATTGATTTCTGCTCAGTGGAAGAATGCATGTGGTTTATGAGGTTCTACAAATAATTAGGCCTCCTTTTTCAGGTGTGCAGTGCCCTCTCTGATCCTACCACTGAGTAAATTGAAGGTTGGATTCAGGGAAGGAACACATTCAGCAAGTGCTGCCATTGTGTCTGAGGCACTTAAGCTCCTCTGGATGCTCTGCTTGGTAGCTAAACCATGGCTCTGCTCTTCTGACCAAGGTTTGGAGAAGCAGCTCCAGTATCTTGATGCGTGGCACTGTCCCAGACCTCCAGGAGATGCTTCACTGCCCTCCCCTGAGATCTCTCAGGTGGCAAGAGAAGGCCCAGAAAGCCTGCAGACTTTGCAGTTTTAGAATCTAAATCCACTGCAAAGCTCAAGTACACACGTGGTTTATATATCAGTATTTGTTTGCATTGCTGCATTTCTCCCATTCCTGCTTTGAGAGCAGCCATCCTCTCTCCCCCTTCCTGAACAACTCCTTGAAGGGAAAAACTTATTTATGTACTTGGGAGAGCTCCTGCTGCCTTTGCGTGGGAAAGAGTGCTGATTGCATGTGGAGATAGAGGCAGGTTATGTCTCCCCCTAAGTTCAAGTAAACTTCTTTAATTTATTTGGTAATGTGGAATTAACTTTACATTTAAAGTAGGTCTTGTCCCTGTGAACCCAGTATAGCAGGAAAACACCCCTTGAGTTTTAAGGGCTTTAACCCTTGCATATCTGGAGAAACCTCCTGTTTTCCCTCATTTGTTACTCTTGAATCTGAAGATAAGGCTGTAGAAGCAGAGAATGGCATAATAATTCAAGGTAAGTCAGACAAGATGGGTGACTACAATGATAGGTGTAGACCTATGCATGATATTTTGTCCTTCCTTCCAGGCTCGGGAAGGTTTTTATTTTCTATTTCTGTCCTCTGCCTTGCATGCTTCATTTGTTTCAGATCATGATCTTCCTGTTCAAGCAGCTTTATCAGCTCCTTTATTTATTGATATCTACCTGTGGCTGACAGCATGCAAGAGTTGCCTGGTACACTGTAAGGGAAAGTGCCATCAGGTGCTTCTAGAAGCCATCCATGGGCAGCTGTAGTTCCTTTCTTTTAAATACTTCTTTTTGTTGACAGGTAACTAACATAAACCACCTAAGCCATTTTTTTCACATGAGCCTTATGTTGGTTCTTCAGAGGACACATAGCCACCATGCTGCATGACTTACTCTTTTCTTTTTTAAGTAACCACATGGAAAGGGAAACAGGTTTGCCACTGGAAAGTTATCATCATTGTGTTATCAAATATCTGCAAACTAGTCTTGTCATCTACTCCTCTATGACCTTTACCACAATCAAGGCTCAGGGTTGGCTGCTTTAGGCATCACTATGATAGAGGGTTTGGTAAAATGAATTTAGTTAATGTCCAAAATACAACAAGCTTGTTCCATGCTGCACTGCAAGCAGATGGTGCCCTACCTGAACATGTACTCAGCTAACAGTGAAGTTATGAATGGTAAAATTTAATTGTGATTTTGTTCCTGTGAATTGAAGCTAACTTCATTGAAACAAAGAAATATCAGTCCTGCTAATTGTATGGAGAGGCAGGCAGAGACAAGCCTAGGAAGGCTTTTTGCCAGTTTTTAATTTTTTTAAAATTTTTTTCTCGTAAGCTCAGATTTTTGCACAAGCTTTCTACATTTTAAATTCAAAATTAAGAATAGGTATTAGCAATTACATAGACAGGGTCCACCTCTGCTTTGAGCTCAGAGTAGCCATTTAAACCTATGTAGAACAACTACAGAATAACACTTGAAAGAGAGGCAGAACCCTGCATGTGCTCGTGGGAAACGTAGGTGTGACAAGGCAGGCTGCAAAGAAGAGGCAGAATCACCATGCTCTGTTGTATATATGTGATCCATCAAAGGACTGGTAGGTAGGAGGAGCATTGCCAGTGCAAAGAACTGAGAAAGATGTAAGGAAAAGCAGTTGGTGGTTATAGAGAAGCATTTTAATGTATTTTTGCTTCAGTGGTATGTTATGAGGTTAGAGGGAGAAAGGTGTGCAACATGCAGACAGTGAAAGTAGCAATGAGGTGAGATGGAAACTGTGCTGTAGGTAGGCACTAATTATCAGCTCAGAATCACTCATTTCTACTCTAAAAATAAGACACATTAACTAATACAGTACCCTTCTCATGCAATAGCAACAGGAAATGCAAAATCTAATTAGTTTTTGTTTATCTTTGTGGAGGTAACTATGTGTCCTGTAGGAAAAGCTATGATAAAGACTGAGTTTTCATAGCAAGAGAGAAACTTTGCCTCTGCTCCTTTTCTGATAAGGAGCAAAAAGAAGGATGATTAGTGGAAGAGATTCAGGTCAGAAGACACAACATGGAGGCAGTGATTCTGCTGCTGCTCTTCCCACACTTCTCACAGGAATACTCCTGCTCTTTGTGAATATCTTGCCAATTAATTTTTATTTCCATTGGTTTATGTCCATTTCCCTGGGGTGGGTGACCGAAATCATGGTCATTTTTAACAGCCTGTATAAAGTCAAGTTCATCTACTTCACTGTGACCACAGTTATGCAAAGTGGGAAAGTCAGGCCCTGTCAAAGACAGTGGGAGTTTTGAACAAGGCAGCAGTGAATCCAAGCTGCACTCACCCTAAATGACTGCCTAATCCTGCAGGACATGCCTGGCTGCAGCACTGATGCTGGGCTGATGGAAAGCTTATCTGTGATAGCTGGATCTCAGAAATAACTCTCCAAGCAGAGTTGGAAATTCCTCTGCATCACCCCTCAGATGCCTCTTGAATCTGGGTCAGGACAGTGCCAGGCACAATTACAAGCTGGGTACAGAGGGGGCTGAGAGTAGCCCTGAAGAGAAGGATTTGGAGGTGTTGGTTGACAAGAAGCTCAACATGAGCTGGATGTGCACTCATGCAGCCTGGAAGGTCAGAGAGGATGTATGAAGAGGAGTGGTCAGCAGATGAAGAGAGGTGATTCTCTCCCTCTCCTCTGCTCTTGTGAGACCCCACCTTGGATACTGCATCCAGTTCTGGTGTCCCCACCACAAGAAGGACGTAGATCTGTTGGAACGAGTCCAGAGGAGAGCCACAAAGATATTCCAGGGGGTGGAGCAGCTCTGCTATGAACACAGAGGGATTATTCAGCCTGGAGAAGAGAAGACTCTGAGGGGACCTCATAGCTGCCTTCCCATACATGAAGAGAACTCCAGAAAGTCTGGAGAAGAACTTTTAACCAGTGTCCAGTGACAGGACAAGGAGAAATCATTTTAAACTGTAGGAGAACAGGTTTAGACTGGATCTGAGGAAGAAGTTCTTCAGTAAGAGGGTGGGGAGACTCTGGACTACCTTGCCCAGAGAAGCTGTGGCTTCCCCCTCCCAGGAGGTGTTCAAGGCCAGGTTGGATAAGGCTTTTAGCAACCTGGTCTATTTGAGAGGTGTCCCTGCCCATGGCAGGGAGGTTGGAGTAAATGATCCCTAAGGTCCCTTCCAACCTAAGCCTTTCTATGATTCTATAAATTGCAAAAGTTATTAACTTGATGTAATAGTGGATGAAAAGAGATTAAAGGGAAATAACCATACCTTGAATAGCTGTGTTCTTCTGCTTTCTGATTACTGACAGAGCTGGTTGAAAAGAAGTGACATTTCTATTTAAAAATATGCAAAGATAAAAAGGGAAACTTATTTCCCCTACATCTTTTATTTGACTTCACACCAGAATTAATTGCCCCTTCCTTCATTCTCTGGAAGGGGAGAAGCTTCTGATCTGAAACTAAATTCCAAGGAACACATAGAAGCAGAACTGGGCATGGGTCTTTGGGACCTGGAAAGAAAAATCAGCCACTTTTGGACCAGAGATTCTGGCAAATCACTGATTCAATCTGTTGAGGGAAAGAACAAATGGACTGCACACTGGATATCAGGACTGTGTAGTGCCTTTAATATGTTACCTACTGTCCAAGGCTGCAAACTGAATGTACACAAAATAAGGTCAATCACAACAGCATCTGATGCATTCAGTGTATTTTTGGGCATGTGTGACTTCTCAATTTCACACCTGCACAGCAAGGCTTGATTCTTCCATGCTATGGTTACTTCTGACTCAATAGGCACCACAAATAATCAGTGATCCTGATTTCACCACCCCTCTTCCGAGGAAATATTTTTACCTACATTTGGTTTTATGCCAGATCAAAAGCAACCAACTCCATTTTTAACCCTGAAGCTGTTTAGTAGTTTGTCTCCTCTTCCACCCTTCTCTCTAATTACAAAAATGTAATGACCTGTTTTTTAATAGGTCTGTAATGGACTCTCTCCCTCACACAATCAGCTAGTTTAAAACTGCTCTAAAAGGTCTACTAGATTCATAAACAGCAAAACTAGCCTTTAAAAAGCAGGTCTTAGAGTAACAAGACCCTTCAGGTAACTTTGCTGTCATGCTGCTAATCACAGTTCCTACATTTCAAGCATTTAGGGTCTGGAAGGTGAAAATAACTGCTAAATTTCTTTAGGCAGCACAAACTATTCTGGAGATATTTCAGTTCTTCCTTCTCCATCCTCACATGTAGATTGCACAGCTGGGTGAAGATGCCTCTCGGCAGAACTATCCCCTCTCTTCTATGACCAAATGCAGTTTACTTGATTACCTATCTCCACATTAAATTCACAGCAGGCACTGAAAGACAAACAGGGTACAATTACTGTAGACTGCCTTACACCACTACCTTGGAGCTTTGTTGGCTACTGCCTATCTTAGTTCAGCCCTTGATTGCCAGTCTGCAGGTACTGTAGATCTCTGGAAACAAAACAAGCTCACAGCAAAACAACAAATTTCAGAGAGGAGAAAGCTCGGAATTAGGAATTTTTCACAGTCATAGTCAGAGAGAGAAAAAGCAGGTTTTTTGAAGAGAACTCAGCTTGGTTTTGTTGGTGCAGATGAACGTGCAAACACAGCACAGCTGCTCACAGCCCTGTGGGCTGCACCTCATTTTTTATTGCCTCCAGCAGTACAGGTAGCTGAAGGTACGAGTGTACAAGTCATAAAATATTAAAATAGTGTGGGTTGGAGGGCAGCTTAAAGATCATCTAATTCCACCCCCCCTGCATGGGCAGGGACACCCCTCACAAGCCCACGTTGCCCAAAGTATATCCAACCTGGCCTTGAACACTTCCACAGCTTCTCTGGTAAACCTGTTGCAGTGTTTCACTACCTTCGTGGTAAAAAATTTCTTTCTAATATCTGATCTGAATCTACCCTCTTTCACTTTAAAGCCATTATCACTTCATGCCCTTACAAAAAATTCCCTCCCCACCTTTCCTGTAAGTCTGCCTCAGGTACTGAGAGGACACTCCCTGGAGCCTTCTCTTCTCCAGACTGAACAGCAGAAGCCTCTCAGCCTGTCTTCATAGAGAAGTGTTCTCCTTAGAGAAAAGCAGAAGCTATGACACCACAAGAGTCAGCATGGCCATACCTCTAACTCCTTGATAGACAAAAGAAACTCTACAATTTTCTTGTTTATCCAACTTTTTTTCACACAATTTTGTGTAGGAAAATAATCTTTAATTGTCCTCTGATTCTGTCTAGCTTACTGTCTCTCAATCCTTTCTTTCTTTGGGAAAAAAAATACAATTCTCCTTCAACAGCTACCTGTTTTGAAGAGTCTCTCAGTGGTCACACTTTATTTCCAGCACTGATTGAAAATAGCACCCACTTATGTACTGACAAAACTTATGTCACCATGCTCCTACTTTCTATCTTAATTTCTCTTCACAGCCTTATAAAAGCTCAGGAGGTGGTACTATCTCTGCTGGTACAGGTGGATGTTTATGAAAACCTATGGAAGGAATGATAGCAACCAGCCCCCATGGATGACAGCAATTTCCTGCAGACTGAGCTGGATCCAGAATGCAGAGCTTCAAAGATAGTTGATTCAATAGGAATTAGGAACTTGAATACATTGCAGGATCTGGGACAGCAAGATTAAGAGATGGATGTCTGGAAGCTATTTTGGTCTGACAGACCTAGGTGACTCAGGGTAGTAAGTCCCACTTTCAAACATAGGATGTATTTAGTAGCTTAGTATCACACCTTTTCCATGTTTTTCATAGGAATGTCCACCTGGATGAATGAGAGTCTGCAGCTTGTATTGGATATAGTCTTTTCTTGCTAATAGGCATCTTATGTTATTGGATGTCACAGCTCAATATTCTTACCAGTTTGTTAAAACTGTAAAAATTTTGCATTCTGCTCTATAATGTGTGAAACAGGTTAAAAATGGATATCACTAATGCTAAGGCAAGATTTGAAAATTCTGCTGTGCCAGTTCTACCGTACAAGTCATTCTTCTGTACAAGTTCAGTCTTCCTTGTGGCTCTTTTTAAACATACTTGGAGGAGTAAGACTACATTTTCTTTGGCAGGTCAGCTGTAAACTTTTGCATAATAACTAAAATAAAGTTAATAAATTATTTCCACTGGGATTTGAGAGAAGCACAGAGAAGTAGATTAGCAAGGAGTCCTTTTTTTTTATGTCTTATCAGTAAAGCACCAAACCACAAAGCACTGAAATTCCTAGAGTGAAATTTCTGTTACTTTTAACAAGCTGCAAGTGAATGCTTTTTTCATGTACTTGACACATATAAGAAAACAATTTTTTTTTTAATTTTTTTTTTTTTTGTCAGGGTCATATATTAAAAGATAAATCTTAAAAGTTGTTTTGACCAGTCTCACTGAATTGTTATGTGAATGTCTAGATTTTTTAAGAATGGGTGGATACTGTGCATGATTTTTCTCATAGAAAATATAGTGTATTAATATACATAATATGCGCATAAATATAATATTAATAAATCTATGGCTCGATAAAAATAGTAGCCACCTGCAAAAAAAAATTTTGTTTGTGGAATTAAATATTAATATTGGAATGAATTTGCTTCCTACATATTATCTTTATTTTTCTGAAGAGATGGCTGTTGTACTAAGTTCTCTGTTACTCTCTCTCCAGTAACAAGCCATGTTAACATATGCTCTAAGACCTAGTTTCCAAATTTTCTACTTTTCTTACTCATAATGGTAATTCCACTGTGTTTGTGTGCATGTGAACATGATTCTTTCTGTTTCTGATTACAAAGGGCAGACAGGATTTTTATGGGAAAGCATGTTTGACATGACCAGCTAGACTGTGAGCACTTCAACTGCTGACATCTCACTTTTGAGTCAGAAGCTGGGCTCACTCTTGCTTTAAAAACCTAACTCTCATTTGCTTTACTCTCAGCTAACAGGCCTCCTGCCTAGGAGCAAAGATCCACAGTCACCTTCTGGCACCTTTTTTTCCACATATTCCTTGTTTAACACTGAATATTTAAAGGTCCTGACTTAATGGTGACATAAAGCCTGGAACAAACAACTATTTCTTCTTCATTAGATTTCAAGTCTATTTTAATGGGCATAATAAAAGTTAGGCATGAACGGATTATACTTTTTTTTTTTTCCAGAACTGAGAGACACAGCATTTGTGCAAGCATCAGTTGCAGCTACAGGAGTGGAGGGAATTGATTCACTCCCATGCCAGGAGCACAGGACTGCTGCTTATGCCTGAGTGTAGCTGCTCAGAAATCTCAGAAATAGCAGTCATTGCTATTACTGTAATAGCATACTGTAGACATTCCCAATTTCTTTATTCTGTTCCTTAAATGATGGGCAGTATTGAGGAAGTGAGAGGAGCAGCTGCAGGGACAGGAAGATAACCTGAGAGTCACTGATACTTACCTTTTGTTTCTTTTTTGGTTTAGAAATGTTCTTCTACAAGGGCATTGCTAATCCACAGCCTCCTGAATTCTAGGGGAGTTTCATTTCCCTAATATAATTGTTTAGGTAGATTTGGGGGTTGATTTCAACCTAGTGCAAGCAAGCAGTGTGCCCCAATGCAGAGGAAGCCTTGGCAGCACTTGTGGGGTGCAATGCCTTTCAGAGACATTGGCTTGGACCCAGAAGGAGAAGGTTTATCTTAAAAAGTCCCTGTGCCTTTAGTAAAAAACCTCACTTATCCTTACAGTGTCCCCATGTCTATGCTTTTCTCTGTGTACCCTTCATATATGGGTAGAGGTTCCCCATCCTTCTTCCTCTCTAAAGTAATTTTGAGAATAATTCCTGGTTTAGTTCAGCTTAGCTTCAGAAGACACATTTTCTAGTTCTTTCAAGGGACTTGCAAGGTGAGAGTTTTTCTTAGTTTTCTTTGTTTGTTTGTTTTTTTTTAAGATTGAAAGAGTTTTAAATTCTTTCAGCATTGTTGTTGATTTGAGGTCTTTTAAATGGGGATCATGAAGAATGGAGGATCAAAGAAAATGGTTCAATGAGGACACTGGAACCACACCATTTTGACTTCACCACTTAAAAAAATCTGGAGTAAGCAGGGAAATTTCAAACTCTAAATGTTTTTGAGTGAAAAAAAAAGAGCATTTTAATTTTAAAAAAAATTGTTCTAAAAGTTCTAATCAAAACATTCACATTTTTTCTTTTGTCTTTGTTCTTTTAATGGAACAGTTCAGTAAAGTTTAATGGACTATACATTCCTCTCCATTTATATTTTTCTCCAAAGGAATTGCTGCAGCAAAAAGTTGACATGGCTCTGAACAAAAATAAATTTGAATGCAAATTATTTTGTCCTTACTGTGATTTATTTGCTTCCCTGAAAAGAGAAGTCTTTCTGAGCCTTGCCATTTGATGCCCAGGTGAATCCAGGATAGTTAGAATGGATTTAGCAGAGAATAATTAAAAAAAAAATTAAAACTTGGAATAAAACCCCCAAAAAATGTTGTAAAAATTTGGGATTACTATTGTATGAATGGTTGAAAAAGTATCTATTTTTATTTTCTTAACTACTGAGATTACCAAACACTGTAACTTCTCACTCCCTTTCATGGGAAAATTAAAGTTAATGGTAAAACTTCATAAAACTCTAGTCTCATCAATGTCTTTATTTTTAAACCAATTGAGAAGTAAGTCAGAAATTGTGATTGCATTTATTGCATACCCTTTTTCTCCCAAGTGCTTTAAATTTTATATTTATTTGTATTAATTAGATTTAAAAAAAAAAAAGAAAATGGAGGAAAAAATACAGGAAGGTTATTATATTTTGGTTTTTTTTTTCAGCATGCAAATCTTTGAAAACTCCATTGAGACTTTCTATTGGTATAAATAATTAAATCATTTAAGTGGATGATTTTTAAAAAGTTTTTACAGTCCTGTCTTTTAATTTAAAAATTTCAGCTTTTTTTTTACTGCTAGAAAATGGTCATTGACATTTTAATGTAAATTGATATGAATTCTTTGAACTTTTAAAAGCTCTGTGCAATAAAAACATTTAACTGAAGCCTGTTTAGTAGATATACCATTAAAATTATCTAAAATATCATTAAAAAGACTGATAGATCCTAATGCCACATTTTTAAGTTTCTCAGAATGAAACGTATTTGCTTGTCTACATATATGTTCATGCATATCTCTTAGAAGAAAGAATGGGTTTTACTTCTGCTATTGAATGCATTCACCTTGCATTAAATACATCCTTAATTGCATTATGGGGCTGAGGGAATGAGCCATACCTATAGTCAACAAATACCTATTAGAAGTACCCAATTTGCTTTTTTTTTTTTTTTTACTATATAAAAAAATAATAAAAATAAAATAATAAAAAATAATTTATTTTTTTTTTAATTTACTATTTCTCCACATACAGAGAAGAAACAGTGCTATCCTCTATGCTGAAATTAGGCTGATCCTGGAACCATAGAATGGTTTGGGTTGGAAGGGATCTTAAAGATCATCTAGATCCAACCCCTCTGCATGGGCAGGGACACATCCCAGAAAAAGTTTTTCAAGCCTCATCCAACCTGGCTTCGGAAACTTCCAGGGAGAGGGCACCAACAACCCCCCTGAGCAACCTGTAATTCTCACTTAAATCAAAGATAATCAACTTCACACAGTGGAAGAAGTGTTGTGAAAAAATTGTTATAGTACACTGAGTTCTCTGTTGATTTTTGCATTTAACCATGCATCATTGGCATCAGGAACTAGAATATCATACAGTAGATGTTAAATTCTATTCCACTCCATGCAACAGTGACAAAAGGTGAGCACATTAAAGTGGAAGATGTGTGCTCAGGACAGAATGAGCAATAACATTTCTGTTCAGTGAATTCCCACAACCTGCAACCTGCAGACAAAGTGAGGCAGACTGACAGGAGGCAAGGAAATTGTTTCCAATGGTTTTTTGCTTTCACATCAGAAAATATTGAAATAAGTAGTCAAGAAATATAGTTACTTCTTCAGAGCTGTCCTTCATTACTGACTCCATAAGACTGAGAATGGGAGAGTCTCATCATTTTGAAGACAGAGGTCCTATTGGAAAGAATGATGCCATGCATGGCTAATGAAGTCCACTGATTCATGAGGAAATTTGGATTTACATTTAAAATCAATAGTGATCTCTACCCAAAAGTGGTTTTAAGCAAAGATGAAAGTGAACTCTGCATTTCCATGGAGAGAATTTGTGAAACAGAACATATGATGGGGCTAATCTTCTTTCAATTGTCATTTCTCACTACCAAAGTACACGTTATTCCTTGCTAAAAGAGCACAACCCCTGAAGGCAATCTGTATTTTCTTGTTGGTTATACTCCACTCTGTATATATCTAAAAAAGTGAAGTTCATTATTATCCAGTTATGTGCATTACTTTATATAGTTTTCTGCCTTAGATATAATTAAGGCAGGTTGTAGTCCTAAAAGCAGAATAGTTTCCATAATAGCTTAGACAGGAGAAAAGCAGGTCACTGCTATCACTAATAAAACTTTCTCATCAGCACTGTATTACTGAAAAGATCCTTCCCCTTTAGCTACTAAAGGTTTGCTAAGTGTACCTCCTGCATAAGTAGATTTTTGTTTCTTATACAGAGTATAAAGCTGAGAGTCTCAGTTGTAGTTCAAGGTAAAATATATTTGTTTTTTTTAATTTTTTTTTTTTTTGTGCCTTTAGTCTTTGCCAAGAACAACTGAAAGGGATGGCTTGTAGCAGGAGACAGATACAAATGATCACACCAAAATAGATGCAAACACATGTGGCCATCACTACTTCTGTTTACATGAACAGCAACACACTGAATGAGCAGCACCACAGCTTTGGCAGTGCTTGAAAACTTTTTATCTGCTCAAACAAAAAAGAAACAGAGAACAGGCCCTCCTTCAAAACAATGTTAAAATTCCCAACAGTGAGTACTCAGCAGGTATCCAAATTTTATGCTTCTATCAAACTGTGGGAATGGATGCATTTCAAGTGAAGATCATGGGAATCAGCAACAAGAATGTGTCTTTGCTGCTATCTTATTTTTGCTTATATCACGCAGATCTGACACAGAATGTGCTGGAGCTGAATTCTGTTCTCATTCCAACCTGTTATCCCAGGTGCAGCTGCCAGTCCAGAGGAGCCTCCATGGCCCCTGTGCAGTTCCACTCTCTACATTCCCTCAGGGACATGGATGAAAAAAATGTGATCGGAATTGAGGCACCTGACAGCAATGAAGTTGCAAAAATGTAAATTAAGAAAGATTTTTCCCTGCTAGAATTTTGGTTAGAGATGAAGTTATCTCCATTGATAGAATAAAGATGGATTTTCAGATGCTAGCACTGGCAGTAGCTGAAAGCACTTGACATTAAGAAATTCCTAGCACACTTTGCCTCTGACCTTTGTGAGTGGATTCTCCAAACTCTCACAGTGTTGCTTTCACAGGTGCAAGTTTCAAATCAGAGTTATAATTTAAATCTGGAAACATGCTCAGCACTGACTGCATGTGAGGTGCCTTCTGCTGCCTGCCTGCACTTCAGAGCTTTTCCATTGCCTAGTGGGGTGCACTCTCCAGGTATGAATATCACATTAAGTCCTAGTAAAGGTTGATATAAATGACAGAAAAATACTAAATTATTGAGGAATATGCTACACAGGAAGAGAAAAATGTGAAGAAAAATGGCACAAAAAATATCACATAAAAATTCTCATCCAATAAGAGCTACCCCAAACTTTGTCATTATCCTTTCCAAAAACTAAAGGTCCTTTCACCTTGTCTTCAAAGGTAAGCTCTAGAAATTTCATAGCAAACTACATTCCCTCACTCCATAACTTTTTGTCCAGTTAGGTGTCAGGTAAGGAGAAAGTGAAAAACAGCAAATCTGCCACGCATCTTGCCTAACAACTCATGAGCACAGAATAAGGGCATAAAAGTGACTTAGATACAGAACCAAAGACAGTAAAGCAAGGAGATGAAGGATTAGACCTACTACTGTGTTTAAAAAGTGTCACCACCAGGAGGAACTAGAGAAGGAGGGGGTTTTGGACTCTGAGAGGGGCAGAACCCAAAGACTCCTGCTGCCTGTGTTACTGTTTTTCCTCCCAGCTTGTCAGGTGCTATTGGGTTGTATATTTATATTTGCATATATTTGTATATATTTGTATTCCTTTGTTACCTTACCCTTTATGTTATTACCTTTCCTTTGTACTAGTAAAATCTGTATCCAATTTTTTTCAATTTCCTACTTAAGGTCTTCAGTCTTTATTCCCCTTTTATATTCCTTTTTTTGGAGAGGGGGAAGAGGGAGGGGAGGATAGAGAGGAATTCTGTCATTAGGTTTGAGGCCCACCCAAACTGCTAAACAGTGACAAAAAGAAAGTGGGAAAGGCAAAGAATGAGCCAAGTTACCTTTATTTGAGAGTAGTTCCACACAGCTATTTTCTGAAGGAAAGGGAAGGAAGATTGGGGTTGTTTTGTTTTTTTTTCCAAGTGAAACTACAAGTGGAAATTTGAGATAAAGACAACCTAATTATATAAGTGGGTTTTAGCTCTGACAGCAAGGTTAATGATCCAGCACTTGGAAGTATGCCAGGACACATTAGTGACCAAAAGCAGTCGTAAACTTGGTTTTACAGCTCAGTAAAGCAGCCCTGCAGCACAGCATCTCTTGTTATCCTGGTGAAACATTGGCTATGTGCTTAGTGGGGATAAAGAAAACCTTTGCATTAAAGTAAAATCCTTTCCTGTGATAGGTGAGTTGTGTCTGGAGATAACCCATTTGAATCCCAATAGCAAGCCTATTTCAGTTCTTTATAATAATAATGATTAATAATAATAAAATCTTATTGGTTTATTTTTTGTTGTTATTACTCTGAACTACAGCACTCTACAGGGGTAGGGCCTCACTCTCCTACTTCAAGGAGTGTTAAATTCAGTAATACATGAACCTATATGTGAAGGGGACAGAGAGAAGGTGACAAGGGAAAGTTACCACATTTCAAGATCCACACTGCAACATTGGCTGGACCTGCGGAGGGAGAAAAACTGTCCCAGATGTTCTTTTGGTTTTAATTTTGAGAAAATGAAAGTCAACTATTCAGACAGAAGCGGGTGATAAGAGAAGCAGTATGTGCTGTGATCCCAGATCTAGATGATATAGCTGCCCACTAAAAGGGCACAGAGCTCAAAAGTGCCAAGGGAACAAACAGCAGGTCTAAAGCAAGTAAAGAGAGAATAAACAGTAAGCTGACAGAGCAGACAAGGGAAATAAATCAGTCAAACATGGGAATTAAAAGAAGAGCAACCCCCAAAGAGCTCTGTCAGTTTAACATAGCTTTTAAAGTATCGAGTTTGACAGAACCCTAGGAGAAAAAGATTATTTTGGTATGAAATACTGAAGACCTTTCCTGCTGCACAAGGAGTCATACAAGGAAGCCTTGGCAGGCTCGAGCTAGCAGAAACCTCTGAACACTCCCAGGAATGACAAACAAGAAGTGGGTTTAGATGAAAAACTTATATAGTACTAGCCTGAAAAGGCAAAACCAGACGATTACAATACAGATAGAAAGACAGATAGATCAGAAACTGAAGATAAACAGGAACTGATTTCATTAAATAAGCACTCAGTCTATGATAAGCAGGATATTGCTTGGGCAAACAGCACACAGGGAAAACTTTTCCAAGATCAACTATATTCAATGATTATCTTTGTTTATATTCACTGTAAATATACTTTCCTAACGTATGTCACAATAAAAGCTCCTAATTTTTCTCTCTCATTGGATTTACAGTACTGTAAGTGCATAGGCTTCATCAGTCAGCTTCCCAAATGGCAGCAGGCAGTATGAGAGCAGCCCAGTGCAAACAAAACACATTTCCACTACAGGAACTGCAAACAACTCTATTTCACTCCTACTCACAAAATCCCAGAGCTCCTTTGTGGCATTTTTAATTTCTGAATCTTTCCAAATTTACTTTCATGCCTTCTCATAATGTCATTTGAGCCCATCCTTGCTTATCACTGAGCACAAAAATGTCCATTTTCCAAGAGATGGTAAACACAATGACCTCATGTTCCCAGACAAGCCCTGAGTAGTCTATCCCAACTCCCTAAAAAGCCCCTAGCTGAATTTGAGCCAGCACAGTGGCTTGCAGGCTATTCCACTGACTCCCAGTGATGCTGGCTACCAGCAGACTGGGTTTTTGGTTTCCTCAGCACCTCTTCCTCACCTCAGTAGCTTTCTGTTTTTCCATTTTAAGCTCACACATAATTACCCATTTGGACACGGGTCTATTACAGCTGCAGACCATAAACATCATCATCTGCCTACTCTGCAAGCAGGGATCTGGCCATGGACACAGCAAGGTGGCCTGGGGGGCAGCAGCACCTGAATGCAGTGGGATGCTCCTCACTACCTCTCATTACCTTCTCTGGCTTTGCAGGTTTTGCAGCCACTCTGCTCTCTGCCTGGTGGCTAAGTGGTACATCTGCCTGTCAGCATCAAAGCATGAGGTTAATGGTTGTATTTGCAGCAGGAGTCTTTTTCTCAGTTCACATCAAAACTGATCTGCCCTGAAGAACCAGTCATGTATTCCTTCATGATTTAACCCCCTCCCCATTCCCACCCTCACCCCCAACCTCACTGGGAAATTTGACTGAATGAGCAACGCAAACCAAGATTTTCAGGGTCAGCTTCAAGGCTCAGGGAGATTGAGGAAAAGTCTCTGATTCATTTCAGTGGCCCTCAGAAGGTAAACTGATAGTTATTTCTATGATTATACTGTGTAGATTTTTATAGCTTACAAGCTAGACATTCATTCTGGGCAAAGACTGATACTTTCTATATTTCTGTCCATCTATCTTTCCTCACTACAATAGTAGCTGCTATTCTCTTTCTCTGAAATAAACCAAATATTTAAACAATATAATCTTAATCTTGTTTCAGATAAGCTCCAGTTAATTCATATTTCTCCATCCCCCATCTCTCCTTGGCACTGAGAAAGCCCATACACAACACTGTGTGTCACAGATACAGAAAGCTGTGGAAGGACCAGATGAAGAAGGAAGAACAACATAAAAAAATTTCACTATCCCTGAAAGGACAATCACATCCTCATCTTCAATGTCAGGAGGAGATCTTGTAGATGTCTACCAATATGATGTAGAAAATACTTGAGCTGTATTTAACTAAAGTACCAGGAAACAATTTAATAAAAATTCTTATGTTAATGCAATTAATTTATTCTTAGTTTTAAATTAAATGTCCTTTTAGGGAGACAGATGAAAGTTGATTTGGTGGTGAAGACATGTAGAATGTATGCCTAGTATGCTAGTCTGACTGATTTTACTGTGCTAGGCATGGCCCTTAATTCAGTCCCTGCTCTGGGACTGGACTGGGTTGCCAGAGCCAAACTGGATATTCACCAGCCTATAGTTGTTGGCTGAAGTGGTCCCTGGTGCAAAGGGAACCTGAGTCAGAGTCTTTCCTTCTTGTCTGTGAAAAGCAGAAGCAGCAGGTACTACCAGATGCCCATGCTTATCTCAAAGAAGTATCTAACTTTTAAGGAGACTTCAGGCACTGTGGGGAAGTCTGCTGAAACAGCTGCAGATTCAAGGCTGCTTTTTTCACTTCCAGGGCAAGATGAATGTGGAAGGTCTTTGTATAGCTTCTCTTTTAATAGATTAACTAGAGGCAATGTAAGCACACTGCTGGATGAGGTGGGTGCCCTGGTGACAGAGGATACAAAGAGGCAGGAATTACTAAATGCTTTCTTTGCCTCTCTATGTACTGCTGGAGGATGCCCCAGGCCCCTAAACCTGATGAGGAAGTCAGGGTAAAGGATGAGTTTCCCTTGGCTGATGAGGGCTGGGTTAAGGATCAGGTAATGAGACTGGACATCCATAAATCCATGGGTACTGATAGGATGCACCCATGGGTGCTGAGTGAACTGGTGGATGTCATTGCTAGGGTGCTCTCCATCATCTTTGGTAGGGTGTTGGGAACAGGAGGGGTGCCTGAGGACTGGAGGAGAGCAAATATCTCTCCAGTCTTCAAGAAAGGCCAGAAAGAGGAGCTGGGTAACTACAGACTGGTCAGCCTCCCCTCCATCCCTGGAAAGATGATGGAAAAATTCATTCTTGGTGCTGTCTCCAGGCACATCAAGGACAAAAGGCTTATCAGGAGCAGTCAGCATGGCTTTACCAAGGGGAAGTCCTGTCTGACCAACCTGATAGTCTTCTATGAGGACGTAACTAGATGGATGGATGATGGCAGAGCAGTAGACATAGTCTATCTTGATTTCAGGAAAGTATCTGACACCATGTCCCACAGCATCCTCGGAGCTAAACTGAAGAAGTGTGGCCTGGATGATTGGGTAGTGAGGTGGATCAGGAGCTGGTTGAAGGCAATGCCAATGGCACCTGGGGTGCATTAGAAGGGGGTGGTCAGTAGGTCAAGAGAGGTTCTCCTGCCCCTCTGCTCTGCCCTGGTGAGGCCACATCTGGAATATTGTGTCCAGTTCTGGGCCCCTCAGTTCCAGAAGGACAGGGAACTGCTTGAGAGAGTCCAGCACAGAGCCACCAAGATGATGAAGGGAGGGGAACATCTCCCTGATGAGGAAAGGCTGAGGGAGCTGGGGCTCTGCAGCTTGGAGGAGAAAGAGGGGTGACCTCATTAATGTTTATAAATATGTAATGGGAGAAAGTCAGGAGGATGGAGTCAAGCTTTTCTCAGGGGTGACTAATAATAGGACAAGGGGCAATGGTTATAAACTGGAGCATATGAATATTAGGAAGAATTATTTCACTGTGAGGGTGACAGAGCACTGGCACAGGCTGCCCAGGGAGGTTGTGGAGTCTCCTTTCCTGGAGACATTCAAATCCCACCTGGACACGTTCCTGTGTGACCTCCTGTAGGTGACCCTGCTCTGGCAGGGGGGTTGGACTTAATGATCTTTGAGGTCCTTTCCAACCCCTAACTTTCTGTGATTCTATGACCTGAGCTATTATTTGGGCTATTATGCAGAAACAGCCCTCCTAAATCTGTGTGCAATCCTGAAAACGCTGCCTTTAACTTTTTAGCCCTCTGCTAATTTGCTAAAGTAATTTTTTGTTTCCCAGCTCACTGTACCTGCGGGATGTGCCCTGCTGGATGACTGAAGCATCTCTGGAGGAAATACCTTTTCCATCTACAGAAACAAATGTTATCAAGCTGGCAGACTGAACAGAAGGATTTCACTTTATGCCCAGAGACACCTACCTCAGGCATCACGTCCCTGACATTCAGCTTTCACTGCCTCTGGCTTTGCCCCTCCCAGGCTGCTGTTGTCAGCCATCCTATATTCTCATGTCCCATATATCTGCCAACAGATGTAGCAAAATTAAACCACATCTGTTGGATAATGTCTTAGGTTTCCTGTGCTGCTTAAGTTTCTTTGGCCTAGGGTCTCCAAAGACAGATTTAAATTGCTGGGTTTGCCTATGGCTTCAATCAGCTGTTCACAGAGCTACGTGTGAGTGTGTCAGCTTTCCCCTAAGTAATTTTCCTTTTTCCCTGTTTACAACAACCAGGCACTTCAGCACAAACTGTTTTTGACTGGGGAATAACACGTGTACTATGCCAGAATATTTAGCACAAAAGATGTTCACTTTGCTGGAATTTGCATAGGAAAATTCTGCCCAGAGCCCTAACTGGGGACTGTTGTCTGATCTGTGCTAAGTGCAACTGGACGAACAAATTACTTCTATTCCCCAGGACACTGTGCAGAATTTGCACAATTTCAAAGCTAGCTGGAAAGAGGAGTTTTGCAAAGCCTTGGGGCAAGATACTTAGAGCTGTTGTGAAATGCCAATAGGATTTCTCAGTGGGCAAAACAAAGGTTATGTTTTAATACAGGAGAAGAATCTCAGATAGTCAAGGGAGATCTTAAGATTTCCTCCCACTGCTCACCACTTGATGCTACTAAAACATATGTTTTGTTATCTCACAGGTAACAAATGAATGCTATATTTGCCTGTCAGTGCATTTCTATGGGTTTTCTTCTACTCAGCAATCAGTGTCTTAGAGATGTCTCAATTCTCTCACAGGAAAGAATGTTTTTAGTGATAAAATTCCCCTAGGAATAACACTCAATTCAGTAAAAAAAAAAAAAGACGAAGGCGTATTACCAAATTGTTAGCTATTTGGACAATGAAAAATATATATATAATCAGTTTTTCCTTTTGGAAATTTTTAGAAGCAAATCCCATTCCCCTTTGGGCTTCATATGATGCCTCCATCCCACAGCACACTCATCCCTATGCTGGAAGCTCTCACTCAGCTGGCCTGTAAAACAGGAACCATGTAACCAGTCCTACTGAGCTGTGAACAAAGAATGTTTTCTATTTGTGTTGCTGGTGCAAAGTAAATGTTAATATTGTCTTGATAAGAGCAGTTCTTAATAATGAAAGAAACCAAGTGGTAGGCATGAAGCTTGGTGTGCTCTTAATCCATTCAGTGGATAAATTGTGGAGTCAGCTCAGGTTCCAGTACCTGGCTCTTTCTTGATCTGCCAGAGCCTATTTGAAAGAAGTGATATCTATTCCAAAGGATAATGCAATTGCTTGGTTTTCTGTTTCTCTGTTCCTCAGCTTTAAATTAAAAAAAGAAAAAAATTCCCTAAAGTTATTGAATAGTAGGTGGTGCTAAGAAAGCTGGAAATCAAATAGTATAGATGTTTTCTAGTACTGAGGTGTTTCTGTGGCTGTGCAAAAGGATTAGATGATCTCTTTACTTCCCTGCCAGACTATCTCCTATGATTACATGTAATCTAAGAAACACTAGACCAGGCAGCCAATATTTCTCCCAAATATTCCATGGTTCCCTTTTTTCTTCCAAGTACTATACTATTTCTGATGTCAGAGAAGGATGACTTAGTTGTTTTTGAAGGTAAGACTGGAGCTGGTTTTTATCTCAAGCTGTTTTACCGACTATTTATGATTTTAGCTTTGTAAATTTTTTTGTTATTAGGTGGTCAGTGGGCTGATTGAGTGGTCTTGTTTTAGGCTGACTTGGTTTTTAATCTTCAGAAATTTAGGTGTGTGCTGTTTGAGCTTTAGTTCCAGCTGCAGCACCTGATTCCTCTGTAACAACTGACAGATCTCCAATGCTTCCTGTCTCTGCCATCACTGACCCTAAGGAGTCACTACCACTTTATTCATTTGCTTCCTCTGCTGTTCATCTCAGGCTTCTAAGGGGTCAGGTGTACTTATAGACTTCTTCTATTTATCTATGAATCCTCAGACTTCTCCCTCTTCCATATTACAATCCACTTTATAAAGTAGTATATCACAATTTGTCCCACCTCCCAAAGCAGAACATCAATACCAGGGTCCCTGCTCCCTTCCCTTTGTCCAACACTGTCTATCCACCCTGGGGTCCCAAGTGTATGCCCACATATTTCTCTGCTTCCACAAACCAGAACTGCAGGAAAATATGTGGTCCTAAGTAATAAATTAGGAATTTTCATTATCTTCTCCTTTATGTTAGTCGCCACTTTAATTATGCAATAATTTCAGTGACATCCATAGTGCTGATTCAGAGCTGGTGTAATTAAGATGAGAACCCTTTTCTTTCTACAGTGTTAAGTAAATTGTTAACAGCTGGCATTTGCATGGTGACATGTGTGAAGAGAGACTGTGGTCTCAGCTCACCTTCCATTTGGCACTTACAGGGGTTTCTTGCCTGGCACTGCATGCATTGCTTCCCTTCAAACCATGACTCCATTTTTCTAGGTTCAAACCCTCAGTTAAATTAGAAAGTCATCATAGTTCGACAGAAAAATTGTAAAACCAGATGAAAGCTAGCAAGTTCTCCATGCTTCTTTCAGTTTTCCAGTATTAACTCTGGCACATTTGCTTTAGATACTATGGTAGAAAGTCAGGCAGGTTACATCTTGACTCTAGTTACAAATTTATTTACCCTACCTCCAACAGGACTTTGCAAAACCTACCAATATTTTCAGGAAAATACATTTTTCAAAATCTTTCAGTACTTCCTCAAAGGTTAAAAAGAGATTCAGAGCTTACAAAACATTTTTTTTTCTGGTTCTGTTTATCTTTCCCTGATCCTATTTTGCTGCTGAAAGGGAAAAAAAACCTTGATAGAAGAAAGAAAAATCCTAAACAAAAAATTAAGTAATGAAAAATAAATTAAAAAAAATTCTGACAACTTCTTAGCTCTGTTCCTAGAAAATTTTGTGAACAGTATCAAGCTAACTAGAATTATGATCTAAACTCTTAATCAAAAAAAGGTTTGCCTTATATGTTCTGCTCAAACAGGGGTGGCTCTACTACTGGTCATGCTTTCTCTTCTGACATCCAAGACAATGCCACTTCTCCAAAGAGTAGTAGCTGCTTTGTAGGCCACCTGCTTTGCTTCTTCTTTGACTTTTCTCTACAGCTGTTCTCATTTTTTTTCTGTGCTTCCTCCCCCTTCTGCCCTTTTCCCACTCCCAGTTTCTAGAGGGCATTACAGTATTGTTCCTCGTCTCTTTTCAGCTATGGAAAGATGTCTATTTTTAGCAGATATTCTCTTCTCATCTACTTGGAGGCAAGAGGCTGTGACAGTGGGCGGGCACCCCAGACAGCCTGGATCATCGTGCTGCATAAAAGCAGCCAAATCTTTATGCTCTCAGCCTTGGGATGGGTGGCAGGAGGGGCATCTTCCTGACCCCCCCCCCAAAGTCCAGTGAGGAACCCTTCTGCCAATGCTGAAATCATATTTCAATCACACCATACACTGTGCTTAACTGAAAAGCAGAGATTTTAAACTCATGACACAGTCACAGTTCATTTTGTTCTTCTCAGAGTCTTATCAGATGTCCAGATAATAGATTAATAGTTTGGGTTTGTTTTTTTTTCTCTTTTCTGCAGTTATGAGTTATAGAAACCTTTTTGTGATAAAAAAATGGTTTCTGGTTTCACATAATTGTAGGACCCGGAGTACTAAATAAAATATAAAATCAAATATAAAAAAAGAATGGGTATTGATAACACTTAACCTGACTGTAATACAGAGATTTAGAGGCAGTAAACTGGTGCCTTTACACTACAGAGCTGAAATGAGAATACTATGCTTACCAAGGGAATTAAAAAGTCAAGAAAAGGAAAAAAAAAACCCAAAACCCACAACAGTTTTTATATTTAATGGAATTGTGATGTATGGGCTGTTTATCAAGAAAAAAAATAATAATTTTGTTCAAGTAGGGAAATGATCATCATTTGGGAGGTTGGACAGACTGGGTTTTCCACACCACCTGGCTTAGATGTCACCTATTCAAGATGTCAGATTACACGGATCAGTGGGCAAAGGGAACATAATTGTTGTGAAAATTCATTTGCTGCTTAAAAATGGGGCTTTGAAAGAAAAACAGAGAGGACATGCAGAAGATAATATTCAAATCAAGAGGAAATAACTATAATGAATCAGGCTGTCAAAACCTAAGCTTAATACTGGATACTGTCTTATATCCAAGCATTAGGATTCAAAACATTTTGTACATACAAATGTTTGAGGTTTTTTTATCCAAATAGAAAACATAGCAGCAAGCGGACTAAATCTTGGATTTTTTTCACTGATAAATATGCAAAAGCTTAATATATTCAATCACATACAGGCCTTAATTCACATAACTTGAATGATTCAGCTCTGCAGGTATTAGATATGCAGTAGGTAACTCCAACAGGAACCGTGGTTTAATATAGTTTAGTGTCAACGATCTGACAAACTGACAGGTAAGCTAGAACTATTGAAATCAAAATAAAAAAAAGGGAGAACAGAATGATTTATAGAGACCCCCATCCTTGGGTTTGCTCCTAGTTACATCAACCAGAAATAACTGCAACAAAACAAGGCTGGAGGATCAGACATTTGCCTTTGAGCAGCACAAGTCCTGGAAAGGGAACTTCAGCACTCTTATTCTCTACGTTTGCATTTTAATGTCATCGTTCAGATTTTCCTGTTTAGTGTTCTATACAGATTTAACTGGGCTCTCACACAAAAATACGTAACTATGAAGTTTTGTAAGCCCTGTGTTATTTAAGTCACTGACCATCTGTTAGATAAACACCTAATTAATCCTCTTTGTTATTTATAGATCATATCACTATGTGTTCCAAAAAGAGCTGCTTCAGACTTTTTGTTAAATAAATCTGAAATTAAAATGTTTGGGTATTTCTAAAGTAAAATTAAATAAAGACTTCTATAGTCAAGCAAAAACATTAAAATGGCTTTTGTTGTTGTTGCTGTTGACTCCTTTATGAATGAAGGAAAATTGGGTGCCATTTGTTGCTTTTTTATATATAGAAGACAAAACTCAGTCCCAGAACAGGCTGTGACAGTGCTATGGAAAGCATTTGGTGTTCAAGGTCAGAAGCACAGAGCTGCTCCTTCCTTCCCTAACAACTACATGGCAAATACACACTGTGTAAGGAAGAAAATGCAAAAATATCAGAATTGAGCCTGACAAGGAGTAACATTACTGCCATTTCCATGTATACCCCTAGACATCCCCTCACAAACATACACCATTTCACATGCTGAAAAAAAAGGGTCCCAATCTGGTCTTGACACTAGGAGTCTCGTGGGTGGGGAAAGAGTGAAAAGAGACCTATAATAACTACAGAAAAAAGACTTTGGTTTGCTTCAGCTTCTCAGGAGAAATGAATTTGGGATCTTCCCTGCCAGAGTCACTCTCCACTTTTGCTGCCTGCTACAAAGGCAAAATACATTTGCCAGTCAGAGTGCCTGGCCATGCTATCAAGTTGTCTGCCTCTGAAGGTATGGGCTAGAGCATCTCAGCTAGCAAAGAATGTCCTAAGTTGCAATGGAAGATGCCATTCCAGACACATCTCCAGTATGTTGCTCCTATAGCTGATGATCATTTTTTTGCTGAAGTGTATACAAAGAACATGGTGGATAATTTGGGCAAAACAGAGTTTATTAGACTGGGCATGCCACTGGATAATGGAATTGCTTTTCTTTTCATTGAAATTTTGGGCAAGCTATACCATAAATCTCTTTTTCCAACTTTTTAATAAGGTTTACGATCCATGAGATCTTGCAGATTTGTATTTCCAGATAGGCTGTGCAGGCCTTCCACCAAACATCAAACATTTATAAATACAAGAATGCTCTCTGTCCAGTAATCAGATATATTTCTGATGAACAATATCTGTTCCTGTGTACAGGGGCATTTTTCACATTACATTTTATACAATATTTGCACAGATCTGGAAAGCAGTAAGCCATTTCTTAGTGGGTTACAGCTTCTCCTCCATGCTTTCTGACCTAAATACTCACTAAGTCATTCTTATCAACAAATTCACATGTTTTTAGGAACCCACTAGGGATCCTTATGTTAGGAAGACATTTGAACAAGAAGCAAAATTTCTCTATACACAATTTATATATTCGCTTGAAAATATGCTTTTGTAATGAAATGCTGAGAGATCCTTAATTATTATGCTTTAGTGACACCATTATAATACAAAGAAGAGACCATCTATAGAATAATTCCCTTCAGCAGAAATTTGCTGACTACACACTTGTTTCTGCAAATGAGCACAGATAGCACGTGTTGAAGCATCCTTTTGACTTAATGTTGCTTTCCCACTCTTGGTCTCAGTATATCTTGCACCTGACTGATAAATATCTGCAATATAATAAAAAGTGAGAAAAAAACCCCACTTCTAGTTAGTGTTTCTGCTATCACCATCATGTCTAAGAAGATTTTATGAGACTCACTGAAGTGAAAATCAAACCAATGAATCGTTTAATATGAACTAATGAAAACCAGATATAAAAGGCTTTCACAAGTGGTTTGGAGCTTTAATTGTCAAGCTGACATAAATTCAGAGCACTCCTAAGTAAAGCAAAGGGACTGCAATGCAGAAAATGGGATCACTTGGTGATAATTGTTTTAATTACATAGTCATATAAACATCTCTGTCCTGCAAGATACTAAGTGAAATAAAGTGTGCAAGCTAAAAGCTGGAATTGCTGAAGAGTGTGAAAATGGTGAGTCCATTATCATTTGTGCCTTCTGCCTTGTACTTCAGATATAACTGCTGATAAGTGTTTCTTGCTATAACTTAAATAATAAATCTTATCATAGTGCTATTTATTTTTGCTTGATCAACAAATGCTTCTTCACTGTACAATCTGAAAGCCAAACAAATTGGATAGACTTGATTTCATGTTTGTACATCCCATTGTGACACTGCAGTAATCCTCATAATGCCAGGTCATGGACTTGCAGTTCATTGTCTTACAATGTGTGTCCCTTGACTGTACTTGTTAAACTCCTGTTGAGGTGAAATAGACACCAACAGACAAATATCAGTCTGATTTCTGAGAGACACTTTACATTGATAGGTACTTAAATTATAAAAAAGAAAGCAAATGTGTATAACACTTCTCTCCCTCGTTATGTTCCAGAAATGCTGAAGATTTGAGAAAAGTATTTTGCATTTTGTCTGTATCTATATGAATCTGTATTTTACATAACACTCCTAGGAAGCAATGACTATTGTATGCTCTGTAGAGTTCATTCTTCACTAATGCTTTTTCTTATCATGCTGTCATATGCCTTCAGTAGTTATTTAATATTTGAATTTGATAATGCTTCCCACCCCCTGTGCTCTCATCTTGATTTAGCAGAAACAGTCGACTCATGGATGCTGTAAGTGAGGATCAAGCCCTATATTCCTAAAAAAGCCACACTGAACGGCACATACTTTTCAAATTATTTAAATTCCACATAGCCCACAAGAACTGAGAGACATATTTAACCAGAATTCAGTGTTATTCAGGGATTATCAAAACTTCATATTATGGAATTTAAGGTTTTATTATGTGCAGAGACTTTACCCTCAGGGATAGTGATGTAGAACTTAGAACATAATAAGTTCTATTTTGGTAATCACCTAATTCTGGCAATCTTTCATATTTCAATATACACTTATAGGTGAAGTAATTTCCAATTTTTTAAGCTAAAAGATTAATTTTAATAAAAAAAAAAAATCAACAATCCTATCCATCCAACCCCCTCCCCTCTAAAAAGGCACCACAACAGAATTCAAAGAAAGGAGGGACTTCTTAGGGTATGACAGAAGCAAAAGCCACATGCAAGGAGACCTGGGTAACCTGTAAGCATTAATCCAAAACAAGGAGGTAGAAAGACTGCTCTGGACTGCACTTTCCATGGAACAGTTTAATCCCTGATAAAACCTAAATGTATTCTTTGCTTGCTGTGTCTTATCCTTTTCTATCTTCTGCTGAAAGGGCCTAGCTAGCCAGCAGCAGTCAGAGGAAGATGCTCCAAGCATCACAGAGCTTCTTGCAGGAGGACTTCTTGCTAGTACAAACACTCAGATTCTTCCTGCATTATGGTCACTCCAGTTCTCTTGAAACCAGTTGCTGGTGCTCTTAATTTTTCCCTGTTCTCAGTTAAAGTCATAGGGGTTGACTTCACTTTCAGAAATGTAACATTTCTTTTGCTTCAGAAAGTCAACACATTACATGCCACAGAGATGAAATGATGTAGGAGTAAACCTGCCTTGTGTCACCAAACTCCATTAATCCAGAGGACAAAACTCCAAAATGAGTCATATAAACTGTGGAAACCTGAAAGTTTAGTTCTGGTGAAAGTATCACAGCAGAGGTAGAGTTTAATGTCATAACCATCTCATCACTGGCAGAAGACTGCTTAGGCTCTTGCTTTCCAGGCTGCTTCATGGTGCTGAGAGAAGAGTCATCACAAGCTGTAGAAGACAAATGGGTCCATACTCTCCACCTGGAAAATGTTTAGGAAGCTGGAGATGGTTTATGCCAGTGTTTTGTGATTCAACCACGGATCAGAGAAGGGCAGTTGTTTCCCCTTCAGGATATCCTTTGGCAGTGTAGATGTCCTTACTGCTCTTCTCTGACAGGAAGGTGAATTGCAGCTCCCTTGCAGGTTTTTGTGGCATGTTAAAATCCATCTTGCTTGTGTATGGTTTAAAACGAGTGAAGAATTATGTTTGATAGGTTCTATTTAGCATGCACATTCATCAGTCCCAGGGGAACTTGCATTAGAAAGGTCCACGAGGAAGGTAACAATCCATAAAAATCAAATGTAACAGTGTGCCTAATAGTTAGTGGCAGAATCAATACCTGAAGGGTTTTCTGTTTTGATGCCTTTGAATGATGCCACAGAAGCCTTACTGTTGCAAGGCTGATGAATGGAGTCAGCAGAAGTGATCTGAGAAACATGGGTGAAAATAAACTCAGAATCTGGCCTCTCTGAACAAGACTGACTTTAATTGTTTTACTCAGGAAGATGAAGTAACTACGGGGAATCGAGTTTTATCTGGGCCACTCCTGTTTCAATTGATTTATCTTGTCACATATTGGAAATATGCTTTAGCCCACAAACATCACCATTTTCTTTAGAAAGGTTTGACTTAACTAGCTGGCTTTGTTGGGAGATGTAATACATTTACATCACACTTAGTATTCACCCTGAAATGGCAAAACACACCACAGAATGTGGAGCTTTCTGTTCCTGCTGACTTCGTTCTCACTTCCCTCTCCTGTGTGTGCTTAGGTCAAAAAAAACCCAACAAACCTGAATTCAGCAAATTTCTATTTTCTTTTGCAAGACAAAGTTAATTTTGTGTTTTCCTCATGTATCTTCATTATGCTGGAAATAATTATCAGGCCATCCAAAGCAAGCTCTTTGTTTAATGCATAACGAAGTACAAGTACATATGCTCTGTCTCATTATTTCTCCATTTTCACTGAAAATATTAAAGAGCTAGCTACAGCATACAGATGAGTAGATGAAGGTCCCAGTCTTTGAAATTCATTTACCCATATGGCTTCCTAATTATGTTTTTTTTTCTGAAGCACTCAGCACATACTCTTCAGCATGACTAGCTTGCTTCTGTCTACCCATTAGTGGGAGCACCATTACATATTGCTTTTTCCCTCAGATTAGCATCCCTCAGTCTCCTTAGTATGGTGGAGCACCCAGAGAAATCTATCAAGCAATGGTCTTTGCAGGCAGGACCTGGTGGGCTCCTGCCTCAGTTCTACCTGGATAACATTCCTTGGAGAGCACCCACTGGGAAAGGCTGTCACTTTTCCCCACCAGATGGCAATGCGACAGCAAGAGGCTTGCTTCATCTGGTAGGAGGGAAACAAACAGCACTTTCCTTCTTGCAAGTCATTTCCATGTGGAAATTCTCACTGTTACAAGTCATTTCCAAGTCATTTCAGTTTCATGGATGACAGATGTACTTGGAAAAGTGTTCTTGCCTGCTTCTTTCCTCCCTACTCTTTTTTTCCTTTTATTCTGTCCCTTGATTTTTCCAACATTAGCTACTCGTGTTTACAGCTAGAATGCTCATTTATCTTTTCTACATTAAAACAGTTTTGTTTTGTCCTTTGCCCTGTCATCTTCATTACTTAGAATATACAAAAGGCTTCACATCTTCGAAGCACTACAAAAAATATTCCCATTTCTGTGAGGCAGGTAAAGAGAGTCACCTACTTTTTACAGGGAAAACAAGTGAAGCACTTAAACATAACATGGCTAAGGGGAGACCAAATTAGCAGCAACCATGATTCAACTTCTTTCCAGTCTTAGGTGTTGACCATTAGACAACACTGTTCCTTGCTACATTTACAGCTGTTTGTTCTTTTTCAATTTCCTTCAATTCCAGGTTTTGTCTTTGCTTTGGAAGCACAGTTCTTCCTTCATTTTATCTCAGAAAATGATAGGATTTTTCTTTTCCTACTTGTATTTCAAAGCAGAATTCTTTTGCTGCTAAACTAAGGTGAGGTTCTTCTTACTGGTACCTTTTTTTGTAGTTCAAAGCAGGATTTTTTAACTTCTTGTAGTTCAAAGCAGTGGTCTTTCTCTTGTAGTCTAAAACCATGGTCCTTTTTTGCTCGACCCTAGATAATTTGTTCATCTCAGAGAATTAGATATGCTATACAGATGTATTACAGACGTTAACTCTTTCCTTCAGTGCTGAGACTAATCACAGTTTTAAAATCTTACCACTTCCCATCATCTCCTTTGGATGGAAGTCTCTCCAATGACCCATGGCATATTCTAAGTCTCATCTTAGAAACAAATATTCAGTTCAGACATCCTCTGAAGTGCTTAGATCACATTTTCAAATGAAGCTTCCACATTTGTCTGATTTGGGAGTGGGAGGGGGGCTCATTTTGAGGCACTGACATTTCTAGCAATACTTCCCACCATCCTATGTGTTTCTTAAAATGTACTCCTGAATTTTTGCACTCTCTGGTTTTAGTTTCTCCTCCTTTGTGCCAACACTCCAGAACACCAGGCTAATGGCTAAAGCTAATGTCCAACTGTACAAGCAATGCAGTGAATTCAGCTGCCTGACACATGATTCTGGGTAACACATACATAAGCAGGTTTTTTGTCTCACTTTTTTCATACTGTCAGCCTTCTTCTAAACATAACATAAATGAGAAAAAAATCCTCTAAACTAGAGAAACATTACTTTTTAAAAACACGATTTAAAAAAAACATTTCCTGAAATGTCTCTCACTGTATTTGGGGCCAACCCAAAACTGAAGATAAAGGCTTGTTCCACTGACCAGTTTTTGCCTCTTACTTATCCTGCATTTCAAAATGTCTCTCTGTGATATGTTACTGGAAAAGATTTCACTGAGTCCCCTAACACATTGTAGTGATGTACTGAAAAGGAAACAAATACATGGGAAACATATTTTAAGGGTACACAGCTCTTGGGAGAGAGTGATGAAAGATTGCAGAGTGGAGTCACTGGAAGAGAACTTAATCTGTAGGCTACCTCTTTATGTGGTTGTTTCATCTACCAGTTCCACTTTGTGCCCTTTGGCCTCCATGATAGCATTTAGTGAGGAAGAGGAGTACCTATAGACTTGACACAACAGAGACAGAATGGGACCTGAAAATTAACAGAGTTTTTCAAACTCTGCACCAGAATGTATGTTAAAGCCTTTTCCTTTTAATCTGCAAAATGGTTTTGATAATCTCTGTATCTCTAAGAAATGACAGAAACTTATCTCAACTGGTATAAATGTGGTGTGGCTCCATCAATCATGGATCTGTGCTATCCTAATACAGACCATGTAAGAGAAATATATTCTGGTCTTCGATATGCATGAAGTGGTATAATTTTAAGCATGGAAGATTAAAAAACTAGAACTCCTCGAAGTAAATTACAGTTCTGGCACTACCTCATCATGTGTGTGATACTCTGAAAGAGGAGGTGTCCATCTGTCAATGTCACCAAGCCATTAAAACAAGAAAGAGGCTTTGGGATTCCCTATTGTGTAGCTGGAGCTTTAACTTCTTATGTAACTCTCTGTTTTGTGTCCATTTGTGTGCTGAAAATCTGGTCTCTAGAAAGCAAGTTTTTTCACCTAGTACTCCCTCTGCCCTTTTCTGAAAGGGAAAAAAAACCCAAAACCCAGATATCCTGTGAATTGGCTAGAAGCTGTGTTAGCTTTCCTCTCTCTCTGGAGGAACGTGTTTTAGTCAAGGGAGTGCAGCTGATAATGGCTGTAGAAATAACACTTCAGCTCAAAGTTTCTTTAAGCACTACTTTGTCTGTCACCTGAGTATTCTCAAGAGTAGAAACTGTTATTCTACCTGCACTGAAAAATGTGGGTGTTTTTGAAAACATTTCTCTCTCACCCACAAATATGCACAGACCAGACCTACCACTGCTGAACAAAAAGCACTTTACCCTTACCAGCATACTCCTGTTTAAGTCCTCCCTACAAGTTTCTCCTTTTTCCTGTTCCTTTATTAGTAACCAATTTGTATATATTCCAGACAGAATATCTCTGCCACTGAATGGGATTTAATTTTTGTCTGACAGAGAAAAAGGAATGGGTCCCCAGAAAGATAGAAAAATAAAGACAGAATTGCTCCATCTAGTAACACCAGTGCCTCACTAGTTTTATCTCCTAACCTGTTGGATGGCTAAGAAATGGTGTTAAATCATTTTGCATCAAATTGTCTTTGAGACAGTGTATTCCTGCCTCCCCAAAGAGTAGCTGTGGTCATAACACTTGCCCACAGGGAAGGCAGCACTGCACAAATAAGCATGTTTGGCATCCTAACAGCCTACATCAGCCATCACATTCTTTACTACTTGAGTAAAATATCAGGCTCCTTTACACATGAGTAGAGGAGATATGCACAGGGTCTGAGATCAGCACTAAGGAATCTAGTTTATTCCTTTGCAATTTACTTCATAGCTGTATTCTACATGAAAATAGATATTTTACTGTCACATACCCACTAACTACCTGAAATCTCTGTCTTCCTCAGTGTAGATACCTACATTGATAAATCTTGATAAGTACACCATAAAACCAGATAAACACAACATAACACAAGTGACCTCAGAGGGACTTAATTTGATGTAACATAGTTGCTAACAAGGCTGAAACTCCCACTGAAAATTACGGTTCAATCCTTTGAAATAAATGGGGTGAAGACCTCCACACTGACAGCATCCCAAATTCACAGACTGATAAGCTCACTAGGAAAGAACTGGGGCCTTGTTTTCTGACAATTCTATGCAAGGTCACTAGAACAACAGGGTGAACTACAGCTTTCATGGTGATGTCCCCTGTAAAAAACTTGTTCAGCAACAAGACATCAGTGCCACAATAGGTAGGAGCTAGAGGGAGCTGCCTGGGAATCAACATTAGATCCTGGATGAAGTAGGATGGATACTCTATTTATGCTTCTGCCAGGAAAGAATCCATCTATTCCTCTCCTCACTGACTGCTCCAGATATTTCTCAATGCCCTGCTTGCAAAAGGATGTCTAAACAACTTATTTGCAAGGAATAATTTATGAAATCAATTTAGTCTCATTTCCTGCTTGTGGGACTATCCGCATGCAAGTCCTGATTTCCTCAAATGTGTTAGTTGTCCAAAGTTAATTTTGTTTAAGCATGTGTGTGGGCTGAACATGAACTATTATCTCTATTTGATCTCCCTTGCTCCAAAAAGATTGACAAATAAATGTAGGAGATCAAATCTATCATGCAGCTTTACTTTTGTGTCTTGACAGTGTGAAAGAGGTGTGGGATGTGAAAGCTGCAGGAAGGGGGTTTGGTACATGCCTTGCATAGGACTCCAAGAACAAGAACAGGATGGCTTTGGCTCTTACATCTTGCATAAATGATCACTGGCTGGCATGCACAGTGGCAGCATGAATTCCATTCACATGACTGGAATAGATTGCTGCCTCGTGGTCATTGCAGTGACTGACATCTCCAAGAAGATCTTTCATCATCATATGATGACAGAGCCACTAAGGAACTGGTCCCCAGTACATGGTTAGATTTGTACACCTCTTTTCTGAGAACTTATAACTTTTTTTTTTTTTTTTTTCTGTAAACTACATCACATCTTTTAAAAATACGATTATATAACTTTTTTTTTTTTCTGTGACTGACTCATCTCTCCATTATGTCACTGTTATATTAGTACATGCACCAAAGATGTTCCTGATTTATACAAACAAGCAAGAGGGCAAACAGTCTCCACATAAACAGGCAAACAATCTAGAAACTGAATTATAGATAGGCCTAAAGTAAATGCATGAATGTATACAAGCTGATTTGTTGACTCAGTTCTATAAACACCTCTTGGATTTTAATCTACATTCTTCTGTTTTCTGCATCTTTCTAATTTTTTTTTTTTAATTAATCTTTTGTGTTAGATTTTGTCACCTATTTTGTAATCCAGAAGCTTATGAGTGTAGCCCAATTCAAGATGTGGATATGTATCTGTTTTTCTCAGGAAAAAAAAAAACAACACAAACAACAAAGCAACACATAAAAGGGGAAGAATATAAAACCAGCAAGAGAAGCATTGTAATAACAAAAGCAACAAGACTTGCTATTTGTATCTGAACCAACCCTGCATTTTCCATTGTATCTACTGAGGCATTTAATTTTATCTAGGCACTGTGTACATTCTCCTTGGTTCATACCTCCAATGTGGGGTTGATCCACTGAACCTTCCTACTTTTTCCATTGCCACCACAATCAAGTTAGACCTGCCAGTTCCAGTCTGTCAATGGATTTAAATGCCTTGTGCAATTGCTTCCCTTACTTTGGAATTCTTCTAACCTTAAAAACATTTTTAAAAAATCCTAGAGGAATACACAAACTTTTTAAAACTCAGAGGAACAGCATCTGCATCTCTGCTACCCAAATCCTAAAAGTATTGACCCCAAATACAGGCCAGGGGAAAAAAAAAAAAAAAAGCCCAAAAAGCATACAGGAGAGAAAGCATTTGAAGAGTGGTATTTTGAAAAGAAACAGACAGCTATTTCTAGCAAAGGGAAAAGTATATTGTACTGATTTTATCAGCCACAACTCTGGTGGGTAAATGGATTTAAAAATCAACTTGGATTAAGTGTTTACATCTTTGTCCTTTAGTTTGTATGTCTGCATTTTCCTCCCAATTAAACAGTCCCTCAGTCCTTTTTTTTTTTTTTTCCCTTATCATTATGCCCATCCTAAGCAAACCAACAAATGTTAAAACTATCAAATATTAGTAAATTGCTGCTGCCCCTCATGAAACTGTACTCAAATGAAGTCAGAGCAAACCCAGTATGAATAAGAAGCACATAGCAAGCCACTGAATCTGAATTTAACAGATTTTACATCTGCTTAATACCAGCACAACAAAGTAATCGAGGTCACTCGTGTGCACAGTATTTGAACTGTACTGGATTGGGGGCTCATCTAATTACTTTTATATGCACAATATTTCCATGCATATAGATCATATAGATATTTTTCTGGTCTGATCATAATTGCTTCATTTAATTCCATAAATAATTTTGGCTATAGCTTATTTTATCTAAAATGAACTAGATAAAGCAGCAGATACATTTTGAATTACTAATTGTTTAACCACATGCCCTAGATATAGCATCTCAAATTTATAACTGCACATTGAAGGCTAACTCCTTAGCTCCTTTTTTTTTTTCTTTTTTTTTTTTTTCTTTTTTTCCTGAAGTAAGTTTGGTAGCCAGGCTTCATTAAACCCCTGAAACAAATTACTTTGACAAGATCTCAAGTAATTCTCTGGCTCCTTGACCCTTCCTTGGAAGAGCAATACGTAGTTGTTCATACTTAAACTTTCTTTTTTTTTTAAAAAAACATGCTACTGTTATCTAGCACCCATCCTCCATGTGTGACAAGCAGCTGAAAGTAGGCTGTTGTTAGTTTCTAAATATATATCACCATGTGAACACTTTCAAATAAGTACTGATCCTCTGGTGAAGTGATGAATTTCACTAAAATCCTTGCAAGATCCATTTAATATACGTGTGATGTTAAGGTTACCTGGTTCTTCCTCCTGTCAAGGCAAAATTGCCTCTTCCAGGGTACTGATCTTTCACTACTTCTCAGGTGTCTCAAGAAACATACCTTCTAGCATGTTTCAAGGGAAAAAGTTCTCTTCTAATAGGAGGTGATACTTATATGAAAACTCTTCATGTGAAATTAGAATTAGTATTTGATCTATCTTAGTATTTTTCATCCAGTGTCACACTAATAAACCTGCTTATTCTCTCTCTTCAGTTTTCAGGTGAAGTATTTTGAGGTTATTTGGAAATTCATCAGGAAAACATCCCTCAATGGGATCTAGGAAATTCCAGATCCCCATTTGACTGTCTAATGCTAATTGCCCCCTTCCCAGCACACCCTGAGAAAAAGTATACTACAGAACAGACATGAAAGTTGAATTCATATTAATTTTTCCTGAAGACTGTGGAAAGTTGAGCATTTTCTTTCAAACTGCATGTGGCCATCTCATAGTCTTTGAGGCTGATATGGCACTGAGACATAACAGCAACACCCCTCCTAAAGGCAATGGCCTTATCAGGCCTATTTAAAGCCAGCAAGAGGAGAAAGAGATCAGGAAGAAAAGAAAAACAGAAGATGCAAAAGAAAACAGGATCTGAATGAAGAACTATTAGCGTTTCTGATTTGAATTTCATTTGATAATTTCCTGCTCACAGTTCCATTCTCTGTTCTTACTTCTCAAAAGCGTTTGGGGTTCTTTCCAAACCAGGGTCTTTTCAGAAACTTCCAATCCTTTTGGCTGCAATCACAATCAGATACTTTTGAATTACTGTTATTTTTTTCTATTCAAGAAAGGTTATGCATGGCCAGTCTGTAGTTTGACAAAAGTCAAACCCGCTGCCCACAGACCTCTCCTATTGTTTGCTGTTTGTATTTGAAATCTCACAGAATTATTGTTTTCTGCATCTGGGAACAATTGATAGAGTTTATGAGAACAGCAGAAACTCGGTGTATTTAAGCAGGTTTTGGAACACTAACAAAGGCCTGACCCCAAGTCTGCTCAAGTAAAAGGAAGAAAATTCCCACTGATTCCTGTGGTTTCTTTGGACCAGCTCCTTAGTTACTTGAGCCAAAGGACACAGTAAAGCACTTCAGCAATTAGCAATGCCTGAATTCTTTGCAAGTGACACAACCTCTGGGGGCAGCACATGTACTTGCTGGTTTCTCACTTAGCATCAGACCATGGGCACAGAAAAAATATTTGATAGAAGTATCTTAAAATAATTGGAAAGGCTTAATGCAGCTCTGCTGGCCTTGTGATTTTGGAAGTGGACTTAAGCTGATGAAGGATGCATGATGAGCACAAACTATTGCTCCTTCTGTTCATGAGATTCATACATTAATGCCATGTGTCCCTAAGGAAGCTACAGAGAATAAAGTATCAAGGGCTAAAAGGAGGGTTTTTTTCACTGAAAACAGTCAGCAAAATGCTGGTTATGTGTTTGTTTGGAGGTTTTTTGTTTGTTTGTTTTTTTGTTGGTTTTTTCCTAGGTTTGTTTCACAGAAGCCCTCATTTGGCTTATTTTATGCTGTAAAATGGCTTTTTGCTGCTATATTGATTCCCCCACCCTGGACTAACATGTTGCTCAATCTAGACCAGGCTGTTACAGGGATGAGCAGTGTCTGGCACTGCATACCACCTAGGATTGCTGTCAAGACTTTACATAAAATATCCTGTATCCTAGTCTCTTTCACTGGCTCCAGGCTCTATGCAATTCTGTGGAATTATGGAGTTCTTTTCCAACTAATGTGAATAAGAAGATTCTGGCCAAGACAATTCAGTCATATTTTATATATAAATATTTTCAATATACCATGTATTCCTACAAATTTGTTGCTGTTTAGCAACACAATTGTTAAGTTATACAACAAACTGCAATTAAAGGATTTAGGCAAGTGCTAAAATGTAGATCTTCACCTGAGATTTGGGAAAGCTTCTGAGGCAAAGAACTGTAGGGAATCTGTTCCAGATGTCAGTAACTGCAGTAAAAAATTCATCAGGAACAACAAGTGGTGACTTGTACAGAGACACAATGAAAATTTAGCAGTAAGATGGGTGTGGTGAATAAGAAAGGTGAATGAGAATGAAAATGTCCAATAAAATATCCTGGAGAAAGGTTTTTGTAGAGCTCAAGGAATATGAAATCCAAGCATGAAATAAATGGGTTGCTCACAAGAGAGGCAATGCTGTCTTTTTCAGAAGGTGGTTAAAGCCCCAGGAACCTGCTGGTTGGGAATGCCATGGAAACAAAAATTGAACTGGTCAAGGTAGGTGTACACCAGTAACAAAGCAGAATAATCCAGCAGACATGAAATCAAGCAAAATTAGGCCTGGTCAGTGCTAGGTAATTGCAGTATCTGTAGGGTACATGCTGTGTTCCCTAGGAAGAGATTGCTTTGGAGCACCTATCTCTTTACAGGTATCTCTATTATCACAGTACCCCACAGGTTTAAAGACCATTATTTATCCCTATAGATCATTCCAAAGGTGTAGATCCAGGATCAGAGGCACAAAAACATATTGTTGCACTGTATATGTGCTTACTTGGAGCTTGATGGAGGAGCTGAGCAATGCTTGTGCATTGATTAAATTTGCTTTTTCTCTTCAAACCTTCAATAAAAACAGGGCAGATGTCTCTCTCAGTCCACCGTGCTCTTTATGACCAAAATATCTAATAAAAATAGTATCCATAAATAATTTTTTGTTTACTATTGCCCTCAGAACTGATCAGAGGGACTGAAAATTTTGAGCTTTTCCCATCAGCACTAAGGACATTTAAGGAAGTAAGAGCTCTTATTTCCTTCAAACAGGCAAGAAATCATGGTGTTATATTTAAAATTATCTCTGGCTGTCCCTTTTCAATTAAAGCTGGTCATAGCTGACCTATTCCTTATTAAACATTAATCCATGGCTGCTTCTGAGACACCAGCATACTCAGGGTCTGGGCTTGAATCCCAACCAGCTCTGCACTCTTAGGCGATGAAGCAGGAAAGATGCTGTTTGCCCCCATGCTAACTTTGTTTCTGCAATTATCACCCCGTAATGAAGGTTCACAATTAAAAGAGAATGGAGTTTTTAAAAGGGCTAGTTAGTGTTTCTGACCACTTTTTGTAGCAATAATACTGTACTAATAATTGTAGCCAGTGACTTTACAGTAAAAATGTCATTTTATTTTTTTTTTTTAGGAAGCAGTCCAGTTAGGGAAGAATTAGCATTTAAATATATGAATATTTTATGTCCAAAGTGTGTGATAGACTCATATTTATTCACACAGTCTTTCTCACAGCTCAGCATTTATGCTCTTTGCCTTGCATTTGACATCATCTGAATAATATGAAAGCTTCCAGACATACTATACCTGACAAAACTCATGCTTTTCTATTCAGCTGAGCCACATAATTTTCAGACTGACATCCTTCTGTTATTTCAGCTTCACAGACTTAAAAAATTAAATATCTCAATAGTGATATTTAATTGCAACTTTTTATTCAGATAACTTTGTTTTGTTTTCTTCATGCTTTCATATTTATGTGAGGTCTTTTGGTCCAATTACACAAGGTTGTGATTAGGCTATGCACAATCCAAAGTGCAAAGTAATTTTTGAAACAAGTATTTCTTGTCAAAGTAAACAGCATCCTTCATTTAAGTGTAATGAGATATGATCCAGGAATGCAGTCTAGAACTTTTAGCTGCTTCTTTGAACAGTTAAAGGAAGAGTTTCTTCACTTTTTTTTTTTTTTTTTTTTCTAGTGTCTTGGATAACTGAAACTGTGTAGTTATAAGTGATTTTAAAAAAGCTTTTCACAGTCTATTTTTTTGTTTATTTAGATCCTGGAGGACTGAGAGACCTAGTTCTTGCTCAGAGAATGAACAAGCCTTAGACTGACTACTGTTTCTCTCATTCTGCTGCTGTTCAGTGTGAAGGGCAGATGCTAGTCATCCTGTATTTTATAAATTATTATTCTTATCATAAGACGTTATCATACCTCCTTTATCAACTACTAGACAAGTATCTCATTCTTAGTTCACTCAGAGAAGTGTCATGCTTTGTAGTCTGATATCTTACCAGGGATGCTCACAACACAAACAGAACTCCATGTCACAATTTCATCTAAATCTCTGCTATAGCCCCATGAGTTACTCTGATATGCTTTTGAGTCTGATCTTTACATTTGTTACTTCATACAGACCATTTGCCATTAAAAGCTCTTTCCAGTGATAATGTTCCTCCACTTACAACATCTTGGATCCAAACAGCTCCCAAAGCATTTTTTAGACAAATGATCTACTCAGGACTACTTTCATTTGGGGCATTTTCAAAGGAAAATGATTCCACTCCTTAACCCTGCACTAATCTTAAGCAAAACTTCCAATCTAGCTGCTTACACTAGGCACAGCTCTGAGCAAGACGTGAGGGTAAACATCCCAGATATAGCCCCACTATGAAATTAACTCATCAGTACATGTTCATGGCACAGTTTCTGCACAGGGAAGTATTTTAATGGTGTCTCCTGAGGACAGATTCATTCTCTTTTTACTCTACAATGCTCTGCTTTGGTTACAGCCAAAATTCCCAAGAGATTATGATGGGTATGACATGGCTGCACAGCTTTTGCACAATGCAGAACATTGATTCCCATGGGGTTTTCATACAAAGACAGGCCAGGTCCATGGAAGCAAGCAAGAGTGTGCCTGCAAATATGTCTATACATTATTATACAATATATCATCATGCTATATAAAGTCTGTATAAGCTTTTTCAGCAAGAAGACAGAGGTGATCTCTGAGGAGAGCCTTTTAAATTTTCATTTATACCAAATTAATTCCCGTAGCATTCAGTTTGATGCTTATGAATTTGACCTTAAATTATCATCAGCAATCACCCCATGTTCGGGACTGGAGAAGGTCTGGGCAAGAGCTCCAGTGCTGAAGCTGCAGTCTGGTGGAAGCTTTTGGGAGTACTTTAGTGATGTGAGTTGCTCCTCTGACCTTTCTTTTAATTCAGAGCATATGTGAACCAGATCTAGAGACTAAGGTCCCCTGGCTTCATTCTTTTGAAATAAAAAAAAAAAAACAAACAAAAAACCAAAAACCCCAAACAAAAAAACCCAACCAACCAAACAAAAAAACCCCAAACAAAAAAACCCCAACAAAACAACAACAAAAAAAACCCCACAGGCAGATTCAGAAGCAAGAATTGCAGTCTTCATCTCTAAGGATCATTGATTGGATTTGCCCAGAAAAGAAAATTCAATTAGGTTCCTGTTTGAGAAAAATATTGTAAAGTAAGGCTTATTTCATGCATGATTCCTTTTTCAACATGAAGCAAATCACCACGTATTACTTATAAGAATACTGTCTGCAAAGTTAGATATTTATATTATGCTAAAGCTAGAGTTCAAGAGTTTTTAATTACATGTTCCTGTTATACTGGAAAAGTTTATTTTTGTAGTAAATAAGAAGTAGTTAGAGAAGACTTTAGGTTTGTTCAGTACATGATCTTATATCACTAGTGTTTAAAAGGTTTTGTGACCTAAAACTGAAGAAACTGCTATGGCAGTAGGTCCAAATTTAACTGAAGTGATCCCCAGAGATGACAGTAGAGAAAAAGTTCTCAAAGCACTGCCTCAGCAGAACTGTTTTAATTCCAAAAAATACAAATAAATTTCCTTAATGAGGAATTACTGATTATGCTACTTTATCAAAGGGTGGGTAATAGCTTGCATGCAGCTAGAAGAACAAGACATAAGTCTCTTCCTTGACCAATCTAAGGAAGAGGGAAACATAATTTTTCTATGAAGATTATTACTGCAATGACTGAAAGTGAACTGCAATCTGACATGATATGTTGGTGAACAAAGAACTAAAAGTTTAAGAGTAGAACACATTACACACAATTAAATATGGATCCTGCCTAATCAGTAGTGAGCGTATAACTATGTTTCTCAAGTTTAGTTAGGAAGGGTGTTGTGAGGAGACACAATGAACATAGTCAAGTAGACAAATTAGACAATCAAAGATGTGCACTATGAAGGATTTTTCTAGTCAGTTTTGTCATATTCCAAAGGCTGACACCTAAATTTTCACCAATAGTCTCGCTGAGGAGCCACAAAGCAATGCTAAGAAGGCCTCCAAGAGCTGGCATATCCACATAAGCAATGCTGCAAAACTCCAGCAATGTCTGTATCTATCTTATTCCAGGGTATCTCTGCATTTTTGCACTTTGAACAGTAGAAAACAGAACCAGATCACATTCCTTCAGAGAGAAAATATTGCTTCCTTAAAGCAGGTTTGATAATCTTATCACTTGAAAATGGAAACATGAAAAGTGTTCAACATTCAAGAATGAAATGCTAATTTCCCTTATGGAAGGTTCTGTTTTGGGGTAACATCCTAAGCACTAGACACAATTATAACAAAAATAATATTTAGAAATACTTGAAAGAAAAAGCTAAGCCATGTGCTAATTTGAAGATGTCAAGTAGTCATAAAGGTGTCACTCTGCCTATCAGAAACCAATACAACTGAGTATTTATGCTAAATTTGGAGTAAAACAATCAACACCTGAAATGTCCTCCTCTCATATATTATACCTGTTTTAAACAATAGATTATTTTTAGTATTTTTAATAGTAGAGAATTCACATGAAAGCATCTTTGAAACCTTTGATTTCAGAATCTTTTGCCCAGTCATTTAGATCCTATTAATTTGGAAGGAATGCTACTCCCTTGTGTCACCTCTCAATGGCAAGGGAGCTCCGAGAAGCACCCGGAGAGTTCACACATCTCCCTTCTACCCCCTACCAACACAGCTCCCATCACTGGTGCAGACACATCCCAACACTGACTGAGAACATAAAAAAGCTCTGATGAAGTACTGAGGCTCTGACATGCACAGCTTCAGGGTAAGATCATGTAAAATGTTTTCCTGTTGCTCACTGTAATCGGAATTCCTTGAACTGAATTCCTACAGTAGCTGTAATCAAAATACTGCATTTTCCTTCAAAATGAAGTCAATAAGAAAAGATAAAAGGAAGGAGAAAAAATGATCAAGTCCAAGTGGTATCAGTGAAGGCAGTGGTTTTCCAAACAGGCATGGGTTGCTTTCTGGTAGGAGGTGTTTTTTTTTAATGAAAATTATCATTAGATCATTATCTTTGTAATCATACATAGATATACTTTACTCATACTGATTAAACTTGACATGAATCCCAAAACCACATGTATGATCTATGCCACATACATGTATAATATCTATACTGAAATGATTTAAGAGACCAAGAGGGAAAAATACAAAGTGGACAGAGCTTCAGATGAAGGCTTCACTTCTATCCATCTGTAATGGTATGGTCTGAGCAAATTCTCTGTCAGTTTTGCCCTTAAAAACAAAGTTGTATCTTGCAATTCTTGTACAGCAATTTGAGATCTCCTGATGAAAAGCTTTATTTTCTGTAGACACTGAAAGCTACTCCAGATTTCCATGACATTTTACCACGGAAGTTTTAAATCACAAGGATGTGAAGAGGTAAATACTTTATCATACAATTTTCACACCTAAGCCATAACAGTAAGTTCAGCATGACTGCTAAAGTAAATAAAAGTGACTACTTCAGTCTCAGTCCTTTTGCCTCATCACTTCTCTATTGAAAACTTCCTATAAATTTGTAGTTACTATTTTATTTTAGTAGCACATCATCATATTAACACTAAAGCTATCCATAATAATTTTTTCCAACTAGTACAGTGTATGAATTCTGATCACACTAGATGGGGAATAACTGGCCTACAAAGAGAAAACATACTGAAATAATTGTACCAATATAAATTTCATCAGGCATGGACCTGGCAGTATACTCAAAGGTTTTCCATCACATACCTATTCACTCCTCAATGGACATGGTTTCGTGGGTGAGGTACAGAGCATGCAAACACTTCAGTCCAGTCCAAGAGGTGGTGCTGGGCACTGCTCATCTGGCAGCTGCTTATACACTGACACAAATAAAAAATGTAAGCAGAGGGAGCTGTGTGTATCTTGGAGTAAACAGCCTTTTGGCTCACATTCTTCTGAGAATCTGTTTAGAAACAGTAAGCCAAAGGATATGTTTCTGAGGTAGAGGAAAATCCCTCATAAATATGAGCAGGACATCATCTTTATTTAATTTCCCTATGAAAACAGATGCTGAGTTTGATTCAGAAGTGATTATAAAACTGCCTAAATTAGATTCTGTCATTCTTAATCTAAGCATGGATTAAGGGAGTCTAAATAGATACAAATTTGATATTACAGAGATTAAAAACTGTTTTTTGTTTAACCATATTGTCAGGACCACTGAGTGAGCTCTGAATGCTTCTTTCAGATCTGGGTTCATGGGCCACGAGCAAGATTTCTCCCAGATTCAGGAAGAAAAGAAGCCAGTGGTTTTCACTCATTATGCCACCAGTGGGCCTCAGAACAAACTGTTTAATTTGTTAACCAGACTGGAACTGCACTTCAAAGCTCAAAGCTTGTTTTATGGGGCAGTTTAATTTCTATATATCTGAAAATTTGCCTTAATTCACCTACCAAGACCAGGTCTACTTTTTTTTCTGTAACACCTGGGCATGTTACTACAATCAAGGCAAACCATTTTCCTGCAGTTCTTACCTTACTTCTAAGATACCTGTTGCTGTTATGAATTCTTGCAGGAGAAAGACACCAGATACTGGAAAGAGAAGACAGTTTTGTTCTAAAATCTCTTGAAAGTTCTAAATGCAGCTACAGAAGATATTCTATTACTGAGTCTTAAAATTTTTTTTTTCTTTTTTCAGAGTTTCAAATTAGACAACCAAGTGTGCTGCAATTGCTTCTGAGCTGCTTGTGAGTGCATAGTAATAGCAAGGCCAATGCTCCAATACTTCTTGGCTGATGAAAGTGAGCATCACGCTCATTTGCCCTCATTCAGGAAAAGTCTTAATGGGCAGCACAGCTCAAAAGAGATTGGCTCTTTGAGAAAAATTACTATGTGGGGAAGAGCACTTGTGTTAATAGTAATTGAAGGACATACTGCAACATCTTTTCCAATTGTCTGAAAGTCTGTGGACAATCCAGAGACCCATTTACCCCCATTTTCTATCAGAATTTCACTGACTGCATTGTAATGATCCCTATTGTACACCAGTGTTAGCAAGGACAGGATTACACTACCCTGCTGAAGTCCTTAGTAAAGGTGCAAATGTCTAAAATCAGAGACAGCAGATGTTTAACTCAGGGCTCATATTATGCCTGGAGTTCAAGGCTCTGAGGATGAGGACAAAAAATAAAAAAGATGAAAGAAATGTTATTTTGACACTGTAAAATACCAGAAGCATAATGACATAATGTTAACTTCAGCAGAGGATACAGAAAGTGACAAGGTTATTTCTTTTCCTCAGCTAAGATATCTTGTGTGACAAAACTCCTGTTCTGCAGTGCAGCCTGCTTCATCCTCAGACAAATGTTGAACAAAGAGGATGAGAAAAGAACTTTCCTCTTCCACCTTCTTTTAATTTTTTTCCCCTCAGCATTGCTCAACAGTAGATTTCAGCCAAATTGAGACATGACCTTTCAGTACACATTGTATTTGATAATTTCATAGTTACAGTGTTAGACAAAATTATTTGCAAGCACAAAGTGGAACAGTAAAATCTCTCTATTCCTAGTTTGTAGCAGCCACCAAGTAGGGTGCAGTTATTGGCAGTTCAGCCATACTTCTCCTTTCCTTTCTATCTGCCCATAGCAGTTCTGATGTGTGCTCAATGCATGATTCAATAACTAAATATTTAAAAGTATTCTTTAACTTAGGTGAAGGTATGGGATGAGTGGTGATTACTTAAGAGACACTTTTAAGGCACACTTCTTCTGGGGTGCAGAGGAGAATAAATAGTGTAAATTAGAGCAACTTTTTGCAAATGTTTATTTAACTCTTCAAAACTTCTCAGCAGATGCTGTGACTTCATTTATCTGCTATACTAGCTGAACCTATCAAGTCCATTAGCAACAAAAGCTAAGATTGCAAATCTTTTAATTTTGGACCTTTGTTCTCAGGCTGGATTGTTTTCCTGTGAAGCTGATCCGTGAGGGGATTTGCTTCTGTTACCATCCAAAGTAAAATCCAGAACAGGCTAAATATGCAAGGAAAACATTTCTCCTTAGTTTTAAGATTTGCCAATAATCTAGTTTATTTGGTTGGATATCTTCTTCATAATTAGTCTGCTGAATAATATAAGTCAAGTATACTTCACTGGCTCTAATAATATGGAGTGTTTTGTGTTCAGATATGTTAGTTCAGCCACTGAAAGAAAAAGTTATTTCTCTTTGATCATTGACTTAAAAAAAATGCTGACAATAAAAAAATTCAATATCAATTCATACTGCCATTAGGAAACATGTCAGAGATTGTGGCATGGGGAAGATGAGAAACACACTTTATCTTTATTCTTGTCTTTTTCATCTGTGTAACTCCTTTTGATTTGTAACATGCTGTTTCTTGTTTCATATGGTAAGGAAACAACCCAATCATTCTTGATGGCATGGGATGAGAGGAGAGAATCAACCTATTTTTCAAGTGAGCTTTTGGGAATTTTATATATGGAACATATGTAGCAATTTTTCCCTAATCTTATTCTAAGAATATTGCAGTTTTCTCATGACTCCTGCTCTTAAAACTAGTGCAGAAAGACTACAGAATGTTTTAAATTTAAAATTCTAGTCCTTGGAAGAGTGACACAGTGACAACAACAACAAAATACTATTAACAAAACATGAAGAGCCAAATACAAAAAGAATTCATGGCGAAAAACAAAATTCTTGCTAGTGTTGCTAGTTTCTCATACTTGGTACTTCATTAAATGTACTTGAAAAAATTCCAATTAAGTAATGACTAGTAATATCTTTAGGCTCTTAAAGATTAAAATTATAACAGAAGTGGAATGAATATTTGACCTTATGCCAGTTAATCCTGGCTAATAAACAAATCCAATTGAAATAATGTTGTATGGGTGAGAACTATGGATTCAGTTCAGTTTTCTAGGGGTTTCATGTCCAACCAATTTTAGCTGGGAAGTGCTCAATAATCTGATGACATCAGCAGTATAGCATGCTCTTAATAACAAATAGATGTCAGAGCTGAACATTTACCATATGGATGTAAGCAGGTCCATTGGCTGTAGGTGGACTTAATCATAATGTATCATTCCTTATTTTTGCACCTGAGCTATTGTGTAGGTTTTCAAAGTAATCGATATAATTTCTCAGAGAAACTGAATCACTGCTCTGCCTTCTGCTCCACGTTTTCTGGTATTCAGTTATGTGCTCACAGATGCTCACAGGAATGATATAACTGTCTTGCCAATCTCACTTTTAATTCCTGTAGCTGGTCACATACAGCCTCCTTCACACCTTTGTCTAGTTGTTGCATTCTTGGCTAATACAGTCCTTAAAAAGCATCCTCGTCATTTTCCATTAAAAAAATATTTTGAGAGAATCAATCTAATTTGCCAGAGGCCTTGTTCTTCTTGTAACATTTAGTCTTTACTGTGTCCAGATTTATATCCATCACGTGCGTGTCCTTGTGCTCTTCTTTGGCAGAGGAACTGAAATATTTTTATAGTATTCTGATTCCTGGCACTATGTTAAAATAGAAGACAACTTAAAGGACATGGAGGGGACTGTTTGAACACAGAACACAGAGGGTAAGATGTATGGGTAAAAGATCAAATTCTTCAAATTTTCTGCACTACAGAACTCTGTAGTACCCGAGCTGCGCTGTGTTGTGTGCCCATGTGTGCACTTTTGTGTGTGTGCATGCATTTTTCTTTAAACTTAAGTTACATTTATGCTGTGTGTGTGTGGTTCCTCAAAAAGGAACAGTGAATAGTATCCTGTGGTTTCATCCTAAAACATCAAAGGTCTCTGAACAGTAACCACATAAATGATCCACTCCCATTATACTGGGAATAAAGGTCAGAGCAATTTTCGTCATTTTCCCTTTCTCTCAGACTGAAATCAAAATCACCATGGCAGCTATCTGCAGCACTGAGCTTAAACCTTAAGGGGGATTATTTAAAATATGTTTTACTACTTTACTACAGGGGTTGGGTCTGTTACAGAAGACATACCACTTTGAAAGGGTGTTTGTAACATGGTCTCAGAAAGTGACTGGTCCCTCCAGAGGCAACATACAAAATATCTCACAGGTATTATCAGGAGAAGCTGGTATTTTGACATACTATTTATCTCATTTAAAAAAAAAAAAAAAAAAGAAAAAGATTAAAAAAGAAAAAAAAAATAAAAAAAAAATTAATGACCAATGTAGGGTAAAAGTTATGGCAAGTGTCTACAGCATTGATAGACTGGGTGACACAGCTCAGCTGCTATTCAGCCCTGTGTGTGATCTATGTCTATCATCATCTCACCTTTCCTCCTCCCCCTTGCTATTAGACCCTTGGCTCTTTATCACTTCTCCTGCAGCCAACCCAGAGTTTAGATAGTTGGTTCTCCCTTTAGAGAGGGCACTGTGAGCACAAGGTGAGTAACAGCTCTTGACATTTGCTTGAACAAAAATACAAATCCTGCTGTAGGTCCTTTTGCCAGAAAATCTGATACAGCAAATCTGGTAGGAGCATTTTAAAAGCTCTGTCTTTGAATAGAGAATGTGAAAGTCTCTGACCATGAAACCTACCATGTCAAAAAGACTCTAGAAAGTAGAAAGACTTTCATGAAAAGAAAGAAAAGACTCTACCAAGAAAAGAAAGTCTCTCTACAAAGAAAGAAAGTTTCTACCATGGAAGTCTCTGATCTCTGTGTATGACAAACCTGGTGAAAGTATTAGACATCAGTGATATCTTCTACCAGAGATACAATAGATAATTTTAACTCTGGAAATTTTGCAAGAGGAATTGTGTCAGCCCACTTCTGTGCCTTCTTGACTTGTGTTTTATAATTTTACTGTTATTGTACTAATTTTTCAAAAATTATTTAGAACTTCACACACTTGATGAAGGGCTTGTGGACTGGATAATAGCAGTATGAGTTGTTCTGGTAAAACACTACCTTCCTCAAGAAAACTTGCTTTTCTTTCACTAATAGATATGCATCTATGCCTTTGTCTACATCGTTCATCTTCCCTTCCTAGAGAGAAATATAACATTGAAGAGGTGGGATCTGGCAGCTGGATGGAGTACTCTAAAACAGAATCAAATAAAAATGATTGCAGAATAAACTGGTTTAAGGGAGGGGAACATGCTTTTCCTTTCAGATAACTTGTGGTTTGCTTGTTTGGCAGTAGTCAGCTTCAGCAAAGGTGGAGGGGATCAAATGGAGTGGGAGAAAGTGCTAGAACACAAAGCTGCAAGATCAAAGCCTCTGCCTAATGCCCTTTGATTTCAGGGTCTTAATTCCCAAGTCTCTGAAATCCTTTTAACAAGTACAATCTCAAGAAGTTGTCTAGCAGCTGTTTTGTAGGACTTAGGAAAACCAAAAAGGCAGTTCTGTGAGCAATAGCAATTAATAAAATAAAAACAAAACCCCAAATCACAACTGTTGCCCATAGCAGTTGATCAAGATAAAGATGTCTCAACATTTAAAAACTACTTGATTAATATAAACAGTGTAACATGATAAGGAAATGCATTATATTTATAGCTATTGCGGTGTTCTAAGGTGCCATTGACTTCTTTTTCAAGGGATTTACCTGTGACTGGATACAAAGAACATACCAAATACTGAAGTTTGTTTGAAATATGTGCAATACATTTCTTACATTTCATGTCTTACTATTTGCTGTGTTTGTTCTCACTCCCATAATGGCCTTCTTTTCATGCAGTGTGAATAATAAATATATTGTCTCTTGTGGGAGGTGGCAATGCTTGTGTGGGTGATAAGAAAGGAATGTACTGTTGAAGTACCTTGTTTACCAGAGAGATGGTGGAAAACTACTGGAAAACAGAGGAAAAACACTGAAATCCTAGAGGGAGGATCCTTGGGGGAAGGTCCAGGTGAAGGGCTTGAGGTATAATTGGACCCTCAGATCAATAAACTTTTGTCTCAGCAAGGGAAACTTCTGAGTCCATGAACAGTACACCACAGTCTCTATGAACTTTCTGCTATTACTGACCTTCTCCACACCCTCTCAGTCCTGCCAACCCTTTCTTCTACTGCTTCCTTACACACACATCCACACACCCCACTTCCTTTCTTCTCTCCATTTTCTCTCATTGACAGACTGTCATTTGTACTGGGGAAGTGCACTGATTACGTTATCCCAGCATCCAATTTTGCTGAATATCCTGGATTTTTTTTGGTGCTTGTTTTAAGGGAAAAGAATGATGCTGTGGTTAAGACACCGGGTTAGTGTTGCAAGGTTCAGATTGTGTTCTCTGGCTCCTTGCCCAGTTAATGTAACATGGTTTTAGTGTAATTGAGAATAAGGAACACCACACTTGTAGAACTTTTAGCAAATCACTTAAACAAAATGCTTGGATGTCTGAAAGCTTTCGAGTTATTCACTGCTCTTCAATTCCAGTGGGAGTTGAGGGCATACAACACTATGTAGGACACGTTCATCATGTTGAAGGATCTTGCTTAGTTCACCACCTTTAGAGTGGAGCTAATACTTACTCAGGTCACATAAGGCTTATGAAGATGAAAACAATCTATTAATGTTCATTATGTGTTCAGTTGCTACAGCAGTGAGTGCCAAGAAATAATTCCCACAGTAAGATGAATGCCAACTAAAATAATTCTGCTCTAATTGATTGAATGCAATGCGAGGTCACCAATCACCTTCCTACAGCACCGTTTATCTTTAATGTGTTCCTAACATAGAGTGGGTCTATGGAAGATAAGTTCAATGTTAAAGTCCTTCCCTGAAGGAATACATATCAAAAACTTGTGATACTTCTCTTAAGCAGAGTAGAATGCTCCAATGCCCATGGCCACAGTTCCCAGATAGACAGTGTGCTCTTTTTTATGTTTTTTGATTGTCAAATTCTATGTTTCTACAAGGCAGCAGTGAGGCAAAATCTGTTGATGTCATCTTGAGTTTGGATCCACAGGTTCAAATCCATTTCTGTGCATTACTTACAGACTAAAAAACCCTGCTTACATCATTGCTAATATAACTGTCTCCTAATTCCACAATTGCAGCCACCCTAGATTTCCCCCCTCTATAATTTTTGAGTCTTTCCTTAATTTTCTATTTCTATCATTTATGGCCATTTCATACTTCTAATATTCCACATCCACTAACAACTTTAATTGGTAGCTTAACTGATACCATCTTTTCCCCCTCAGTGCAAATTTTCATTTGTGAGTATTTGAGCAAAACTTTTGACACAGTCCCACATGATATCCTGGTCTCCAAGCTGGTAAAACATGGGTTGGGTGGATGGACCACTTGATGGATTAAGAACTGGCTTGATGGGTGCACCCAAAGAGTGGCTGCCAGTGGATCTGTGCCCAAGTGGAGGCCAGTGACAAGTGGAGTCCCTCAAGGGTCAGTGTTGGGACCTGTCCTGTTCCACATCTTTGTTGGTGACATGGATGGTGGCATTGAGTGCACCCTCAGCAAGTTCCCTGCTGACACCAAGCTGTGTGGTGCAGCTGGAGGGAAGGGATGGCATCCAGAGGGACCTGGACAGGCTGGAGAGGTGGGACCATGCCAACCTCAGGAGGTTCAACAAGGCCAAGCGCAGGGTCCTGCATCTGGGTCGAGGCAATCCCAAGCACTGATATAGGCTGGGCAGGGACTGGATGGAGAGCAGCCCTGAGGAAAGGGACTTGGGGGTGCTGGTGGGTGAGAAGCTCAACATGAGCCCTCAGTGTACACTTGCAGCCCAGAAAGGCAACCAGATCCTTGGCTGCATCCAGAGAAGCGTGGCCAGCAGGTCGAGGGAGGGGATTCTCCCCCTCTGCTCTCGTGAGACCCCACGGGGAGTTCTGTGTCCAGTTCTGGAGCCCCTGTTCCAGGAAAGCCATGGATATGCTGGAGTGTGTCCAGAGAAGGGCCATGAGGATGCTCAGAGGGCTGGAGCACCTCTCCTGGGAAGACACTGAGAGAGTTGGGGTTATTCAGGCTGGAGAGGAGAAGGCTCTGAGGAGACCTCAGTGTGGCCTTCCAGTATCTGAAGGGGCTACAGGAAAGCTGGGGAGGGACTTGTTAGGATGTCAGGGAGTGACAGGACATGGGGGGATGGATCCAAACTAGAGGAGGGGGGATTTAGATTGGAAGTTAGGAAGAAGTTCTTCCCCATGAGGGTGGTGAGACACTGGCACAGGTTGCCCAGAGAGGTCGAGGTCCCTTCCTGAAAATTCTATGGTTCTATGACTGTATTTTGCAATTTTCTTACATGTGTGCTGGTCATAACTTACACTTTATAAGATTGTCTATTTCTTCTTATAGCACTGGATTTATTGTAACATCATTAAAACTCCATTTTGGATGCAAAAAACAGTTTGTGCACATTTATCTTTTGCTGCATGTGCCTGAATATCTTGCAGATGTAACATGCTATGTTTGCAGAAGTGGGGTGTACCTCTCAAACCCATTTAGAAGAGAGAGTGACAGAACAGTAAAATACTTTTCTTAAGAAATCTGGCCATGTGAATTATATTCAAGTAACATAAGAGCTATTTTCCTCTTCTCAGGTGGCAGAATAAGGGAACTGGAAGACTTCAGAACAGCTTAATCTTGAACTCATCTCTAAGGAACCGGTGTTCCTTAATATATAAAAACTTAATGGTGCAGAGATTCCTGCTCCTATTAGGATCTAGAGAGCCCACCTAGGATAAGGAAGAATATGTGACAGAAGTCATGGGGAGCAATGCTGCCATGGGATGCACTCAGACAGATGACTGTAAAGGGAAATCCACAGACCAGCCTTTCAGTACCTATAAATGACCATACTGTCACCTGTAGGAAGTGTTGATCCTTGTATCTTGTGTACCTGGAAAGGCCTGGCTAAGAGCAACAGGCAGATCATCATACCCTGAGAACATGAGATAGCAAGGCCAGAAGATCTAACTCACTGCCCTTGCACTTTGTTACTGGCTTTTATTTTTGAAGCTGGCACAGCAAGATTCTTCATACACAGATCCTAATCCCACCCTTGGACAGCCTGGCTACCAAAGAAAGCAGATAAAAGCTACAGCAACATAATTTTGGGCAGACTTCTTACCCATTATCTCTCTGCCATATCAACTTGTCTCTCCAGAAGAAACAGCAGTTCCAACTTCTTGTTGCAACCTGATGTTTCATAGTAATTATAGGAATCATTACTTTCTGAACTATATAAGTGTCAAAATTCAGATTAAAACAAACCTAAACCAGCTCCTGCAGTGGTCCTGACCAGGTAACTACTATACAACTAGCAGTTTGCAAATCCAGCAGCTGAGTAGGTGCAGGCCTGTCCCCAGCATGACCTTCAGGCTGTGCTGGGGGACACAAATCCCTCAATGGCAGGACAAATTTGGCCAGCTCATTATAAAAATGGAGCCTGCAGGCATCTTCTACTTGTTTCCATTAATTACTCCACATGCATGTCCTTGCCTTTATCTGCAACTGCAGCAAGAAGTCCTCATGTGAGTATCCATTCTGTTTTACAGCAGAAATGAGAAATAAAATTCTATAATAGCTCAAATTACCAAAATGGAAGAACCTTTTATATGGACAGGTCTTCCTGACACATGGATCAGAGGTCACTTTGATGGAATATCAGTTGGGGTTCCCAGGATATAAGATCACCTATGCATTCTCATCTTACAGCTCTAATAATTGGCATTTTAAATTACAACTTACAAGTATCACGATGGACCAGCAACTCCTGGTGCAAAGCAGCTTCTTCTTTCCCCCCTTGTTGGGGGAAATGTGAAATACTTCATATTTCAAGGAATGCAGGTTCTTTCTTTCCCAGATAATGACTATGATTTAGATATTTGTATCAGGAAAACGTTACCTTCAGTTGACTCAGCACGTTAGGTAGAAATGTTGTGAGTTTTAACTGACTTTATATTTAATGGGAACTGAATGTAAGCAGCATGCTGTTTGTTGCTATATTACCTTGGAGGTATTAGAGCACAGTAGATAACACGTTTCCCAGTGGTTCAAGGGCCCAGAATCTGTGAAGTGCTACTCTTTTGCAGTTACATTTCCTGGCAGGCTTTGAACAGCAGAATTTTGTACAGTCTCCAGTGTCCTCAGATGTGCACATCCAGCCCAACACTTTGGCTCATGTTCTCCTTGTGCTATCTTGGCAGAATACCCAGTCTTCCAGAATCCTAATCTTTTCTTTAATTACTTTACCCTTTCAATTTCATCCCTTTCCTATCCTAATTCATTATTTTTCATTAAAGCCAGAACACAAAGATGAAACTGGAAGAATGTGTTCTGTAGCTGTCAGTCAGTGGGCACAAAAAAATACAAAATGTGAGTAGTTAAATCAGCAGATTTGCTCACTGAAGTTATCTGCATAGCAGAGATGTTAGAGTATTGTTTCTAAGTCAGACTTATGCATGTGGGGAGTATCAGAGCATGTCCTGGCCTCTTTTATCTTCCTCAGAAGAGCAGCCAAGTAGTATAATCAATTCTTCCAGACTTTTGTCTTTCACCTGATGTTTACTTTGCTCTCTGCCTATGCCTCTGCTGTTCTTCTGCCCCTTAAAATGTATTCACTTTCAGATGTTATAAAAAATAAATGTAAGTTTTGCATGGTGAGATATATATATATCTCCTTTTCCCCAGTTAAAACCACAAACTTCCTCTCAGTTGTTGGAACATATTCAGGCAAATAGAAAATTAGTACAAAAAAGTTTAAGAACAAGGAATAAACTTCCTTGTCCAAGCTAATGAGGGAATTTTAGTCATACAGGCAGTTTTCATGAGCTCTCCTTACTGGCCTGTCGTTTATGTCATCACAGTTAAGAGAGGTCAAACTTTAGAGATGTGACTCTCCTTGTAGCTCCTGCTATTAACAAAAAATAAAATCTAAGACTGAAAAAACCTGCAAGGCATTTAAATTAATGCAAGGTGATTTTAGTTGGCACATGACCAATGCATAAAGCAAAATTAAAATTTTAAGGAAGACCAAGCTAGATTTTACTGCTATTTTCTTTTGTCACTGGTTTGAAATCATAGGGCTGAGGTACCATAAGAAGGAAATAATGAGAGTCATGATAGAAAGCACTTCCTTTCATTCATATCAGTTCTTTTTCAAAGTCAGTCTCACGTATACGGAGTAACAGACATACCACATTTATTTAAGAGTACTACTTTTGCAAAGTACTTCTTTAGTGCTATCCTTGAGAAAATAACATGGATTTCTAGTGAAATAAAAGGTGGAGTTGGTAGTTGACCAGTAATTAACATGGCAATTAGTTAAGGAAAATATCAAATTTAGTGAAGAACATTTCTGACTTTTATTATCTAATGCCACAAACTTTTGTGGACTCAAATTTTTACGTGCTCCGTGTTTGATATATCAATTTACTCCAAAGGGAGCATCAAATACAAAATGGAACCAGGATCAGGTCCACAGTGTTTCTGAAAATATCTGCATTATACACACCTCTAGAGGTAGCCAGTTACTGAACAAAAATAAATAACCATATATTAACACTATTGTGATGATAAGACTTAGCAAGCTTTGGAGCCTGGTAATTTCCGTGGCATTGTTTATTTTGTTTCACTTTCACCTGCTTTGTATTAAAAGGCTTAGTTTAAACATGTGCACATGGACCATCAAGTGAAAGAGTGGCCTGCCTTACAAAGGAATATTTTTCTAATGCTTTCCCTGGAAATTTTTAGACAAGGAGAGTGGAAATGTGAATTCAGCATCCTGTACTAGTTGAGTAAAGTTAAAATCTCTTCCCAGGGCTAATTTTGATAGACTGTTATTTCTAAAAAGCAGAAAGGACACAGTCAAGGTTAGAAATAGAGTATATCACAAGGAAGACTCAGAACAGCTGAATGTACCAAAACAATCAGTGGTTCTTTTGCAGTTATGCTTAGTTCAGAAATTCCCATATTTGGTCTTGATTTTGAATTTTGTCATTTTAATCAGTGTTAACAGGTTTTTTGTAACACACTCTGTGAATGTACATTTTTCTAATATTTCATTTCTTGGAATACCAACACTGTATAATACTGCCCCTGTAATGAAACCTCTCTATTGCCAGGACATGAAAAATTCTTGCATGATAATGAAATGTGATGGGGATATAATGTACCAGGCCAAGAACTAGCTATTCATGGACTTTTAAAAAACATTCTCCTTTTAAAATCAATAATCTCTAGTGAATTCTTGAATAGTGCATGTCTACAGCTGGAAACAAATATGCATATGAATTCAACTTCCAAATATGAATAAAAATCCCTAGTTCTTATCTATCTTCTAAAATGCATCCAGAGAATAGAAAATATTATTCCTCCAGCATTTAACAGTCAAGGAAGGATCAGGTAACAGCAAAAAAACCCACTCAAGACAAATAAAAAATGGAAAAGGAAGACAAAATGTATTTCCTTACCTTGTTAAATTCTCAGAGGCTGCACGAATGGATTAAATTTCCAGGCAGTTATGAGCAGCTGAATGAACACCTGTGTGAGAAATGCACTCAGTTGTAAAGTCCTTGTTACCAGTTCTTTTTGTTGAAGTGCAATATTGAGCATACAAAATGGTGCTACTGACTACTGTTGGCATAAGCCAATACTTACCTCTCGGAGCAATACATTCAGGTATTCACCCAAACAGAGAGTCAGTGAGCTGTAAGTACTGTTATACTTAATAATAATAATAATAATAATCACTCAGAGGAGGAAGGTAAAATAAAATCTCTCTCTAAAACATACAGAAAAAAAAAATCCCTCAATTTATTTTTTTCTCTGATTTTAAGAGGTGAAAAAATGCTGAACTCTGCTAGAAACCTCATGCACAATACAAAAGTTCCCAAACCTCCATTTAGGTTAGGAAGCTTCCACTAATCTCACAGTTGCCCTGAGAAGCCATCATTATCAGGGTGTTTTAACTTCCCTACATTCCATAGGAAGGCCTCAGCTGGTTTCCTGTGGTGGAGTGGAGGATTTTGATGGGTAGAGGACAGATGTTTTATGTGAAGTAGGGAGCCTAACATCATGTTTGAACCCTCCTGGGGGTCACAGGGGCTCACACCAGGGGTTAATAGATAGGGTGGGGTTTGCTCCCTTCCTGCCCCCCTCCTGGGTGTGCTGGTCCCACCTGGCAGGGGGTCCCAGGCTTAAAAGAGGGAGAATGACTTCCAGGATAGGATTGTTATTGTTTCCATGGAAAGGGATGTCAGGGGAGGTTTGCTTTTCGAGCTATGCTGATAAGTTAATGTCTAAGTTACTTTAACTGTATGTTTATAGCTGGGGTGGTGTCCTCAACTGTTCCTACCTGCATCTGTATGTTTATAGGTGGGATGGTGCTTATAGATATATTTGGAACTTGTATTTGTAATTACTTGCTGAATCTTGGACCTAACTGAAACATCTCTACCATCAGAACTGCCCAGCAAGAAAGTAGACTGTCTCTTTCTTGGCTTCACTAAGAAGTCACCTGGTTATTTCTCAGGGGTGGGTGAAAATCATCAGCCTGGCATTCAGTATCAGTTGCAAATTTTATAAATGAGCTGGAATGCCAGGCTGTTCTTCGTGCCTGAGCTAGTTTAAACATCAGACCTTCTGGCATAGTGAAATGAAGGGCTAAAAATTCAATTTCAGTTTTGATGACACATTTAAGATTAAGAAAAAGAACATGAAAAGTGAAAAGCAAATACTGAGAAGAAGGAGGAGCTCATTCTGCTTTCTTCAGCCCTAGAATTAAGAGACTGAACACTTGCTGCCTCAACAGCAGAGATGAGGGACATCATCTATTTCAAGGTGCAATAGGAAGGAAAGAAGTAAAGCTTTCCCAGGGAAACCTTGTGGCTACAAAATCTTAATTTTAATTATAGGGCACCACAGGTCTTCTGATAATGATAAGACAGTCTGAACCTAAGACTGAGACAGTACCACAGTTAACTTTTATAAACTGTCACCAAGCTTGAGTCCAACATGACAAGCCCAGTAAAACATATCAGCCTTTACACTACATGTCCTGGCTTTTTTTCCATTTGTCATCACTTTAAGGTTATCCAAAATGCCATTTTAATTAACAAGATCAGCCTTGCTTTTCTTCTGATAAAATCATATTACAATGAAATGTTAAAGGGAACAAACCTAAAAAACCCAGTGGAAGACAGTAATACCTTTTCAGTTTCAAGGGCTCCGAAAAAATGCACCATTAATGGACAGCAGACACAACCCAGTGGGAAAGCAGAAAATTATGGGTGTAAAAGAACACTGAATGGAGGCAAAAAAAAAAAGGAAAATGCCTTTTGGGGTGAAAACTTTCAGCATAACCTTTACGATAAGTACTTTCACACAAATAATACTGAAAAACCTTATCAACACACTAAATTCTGCCTCCAGAAAAAAAGACTAAAATGTTTTGGTGAGGGAGGTTGGTTCACTAATATCTATAACCTATTTCCTATTCTGAAGATACTTCTCAGAACCACCCAGGCTCAGTTCACCCAGGGAAGATCCCAAAGGAAAACTGATAGAAAATGCCTGGGATAAGGATAGTCAAAGACCAAGTAAGCACATCCATCCTGAACAGGACATCTCCCTGGCTCCCAGACCAGAGCTGTTCTCAGACTTGGAACCTGATGGGCAATAAAATCCAACATACTTTCAGCAGTAGAAGGCTATGGGGACAATATTTTTTTTAATGACTGTTTAAAGAGGCTACATTCAATTTTCCACCTTGAAAACTGGCACTTGTGGGTTAAAGTTAAATAAATATGCTTTAAAAACTGGGCAAAAATCACTTGGCTGCTTTGAAGGTTTTATAACTCACTTTTTCTTTCACACATTTTCCCCCACTTGCTTTTCAAAGCCTGGTAAGTAGTTGCTCTGGACTTCACTAACAGATATGGTACAAGAAGTTGATCAGCTATGAAGTATTTTCATTTATAAACGATAGAAATACTTTAAATTTCATCAAACATAGTTTACATCTGCTCCTTGTACAAAACCAAAATGGAGCTCACTTGCACATTTACAGTTTGTTTTTTTTTTTTTAGGACAGTCACAATGGAAGGGACAAAATTGCTTGATGGGATAATTTACTAATAGTTGTGAAATACATGAAAAATGAAAAAAAAAGTTCAAAAAATACATTTTCAACTCTACACAGTCTATTAATAACTATTTTTGTAAACAGTGAAAATGTATTTGTTCCAGTTAGTGAGGATGCTACAAATCCATGAGAATCTAGGCAAATATTTTTTTAAAATATTAATGATATTGATTTGATAAACTGAAACCTCATTCCTTATTTTTGTCAATTTTCTTTTCCAGAATTAACTTCCTGGAAAGTATAATCACAGGAACTATATTTTCTTTTTAAATTTCAAAAAATATTTGGAGGTGAATTTTGAAACTCAAGTGCTTCAACTCAGAAATCCCACTTTTATTTGGTCAACTAATAAAGGAACACAAAAAATGTAATATGTCACCAAACACTCCAGATCAGAAAATAAGAAAATGTAAATCAATAATGCTGACATTCATAGTGAAATATTTTTTTATATTTGCAATGAACTATTCTGAATAAATTTTCAAAATTACCTGAAGAACTTTTCAATCTACTGGAAAACCCACACATCACAACATCATGTCATTATTATGAATAAGTACATAACATGCCCTCCTCATTAAAATGATTAATAAATACGACAAGATATTTTCCTCAAATCACTCGCTAAATTTCAGGACCAAAGTCCTGTGCTTAGAAAAAGCTCAAAATATTTATATTAGCATATGGTAAATGTCCCAGTTCAGCAAACTATTGTATGTAGCAATTGTTTTCATGGCAGCAATATCCATATTCCTTAAGCATTGTCTTAATGCATACATTTAAGTAGTCTGCTGAATAGGACAGATATATGGAATACTGCCACAACCTCAAAATTCTATTTATGAGAATTCATCTTGATTGCCCATGTAAGTGAACTGGTCGCTGAATTTTCTGAAGCAGAGAAGTGTTTATAGAAGTTTCCATAAGCTGTTGCTGTTTCTGTGGAATTTCATCAGGTGATGTTTTACACTTTATTCTAAAGGACAATGATAAAACATGTCAGGACAAGACTTAAAATTCACACCAAAATCTGTGGTAGGTTTGTTTCTGCTGCTCTGGTTTCTTTTCTGCCTGAAATGACTTACAGTCACAGAATTATTTTTGTCAGCATGAATGCTTATTTATAAACAGCCCTTGTAACTGGGCTGTAGCGTGGAAGTGCAAAGATAAACCTAGCTATTACTTTATTATATATTAATTAGCTTAAGAACTTCATTAGCATAACCATTTTCATCCAGGTTGCAAAACTGGGGTTGGAATGTGCAAACCAGTATAAAATTATAATAAAATATGACCAGTATCTGTAGTGGAGATGTGTATATTTATTTTCCTTGTGGCATAAAATGTTTGTGAAAATCTTCTCAAAACAAAATAATAATATTACATTTTATTCTCACAGAATATTAATAACCTTAATTTTAGAAAAGAAAGCAGAGATATGTTTTGTGGGAATCAGCCTGGCAGTGTATTACTTGTATTCCATATGCATTCAAACAGTAAATTACCAGCCTGATCATAAATCAGGTTAGCTGGGAAATTATACATTAGAATAAGATTATAAAGATCTTCTATTATTGCACACAATCAAAAGCTGCAGTTAAAGGTACGCTGTCAAGTAGGATACATAAATGCTATCCTTTTCCACTTAAATTCGGTTTTCCTTTTTGAAAATATTCCTAATATGCACCAAGATGTATCTAAAATTCATCTTAAATAGGACAGCAGGACATTAAAATTGATATTCTGATCTATAGGGACAGAACTATACTCTTAGGTAGATTGCCAGAGCAGGCCTAGGCATCCAATACAATATATGATGGCTTCCTTGCACTTGCCTTCTTTCTGGAGGGCCTAGCCTGTGTTCATACTGAGCAAAACCTCTTTCATTGCAACTAAAATTAAAGTGAGAGGTAGAAATGTTATTTTGCATCACCTCAAGGATGAGAGGCCCAGAAATGACAAAGAACTTTTCAATAGTGTCCATATTTACAAATTTCCAGCCACCACAGTGGAGTGGATTTTAAATCAAAATAAATATTAATTTTCCACTCAAAAAGATATATTTAAAGTAAGAAGGATGAAAAAAAGCAATTTGTCTTGAGGATGGGTTATATAAGCATTATTTTAAAAAGTGGATAAGGAAATGGGAAAATTGTGTGCACTTTTTACTGTCATTTTCATCAGCCTCAATTTGCATATGTGGGTTCCCTGGCTTTTCACTGTTTCTTACTTCAAATAATGTACTGAAATCAGAACAAGAATTACAATCAGTAGAAATGATGACACTCAGACGCCCAGGGTATCAGAGAGAATCTGCTCCTGCCTGCCGTTCAACTTCACCCATCAAGAAAATATAAATAGCTGAATCATATCATGGAATTACAAAATGGTTTGCATTGGAAGAGATCTTAAAGATCATCTAGTTCCAGCCCCACTGCCTTCCAGACCTTCCACTCTACCAGGCTGCTCATCATCATCAATCTGGCCTCAAACACTTCTGGGGAGGTGGCATCCACAACTTCCCTGGGCAAACTGTTCCACCACCCTCATAAAAAAGAAATTTCTTTTTATTTCTTATTTCTAACCTAAACCCACCCTCTTCCAGTTTAAAGACATTGCCCCTGGTCCTACCACTACATGATACTGTAAAAAGTCCTTCCTTAGCTTTCTTGTAGGCCCTTTTTGGGTCCTGGTGAGCTGCTATAAGGTCTACCCAGAGCCTTCTCTTTTCTAGATTAAACCACCCCAATTCCCTCAACTTGTCTTCATGGGAGGGGTGCTCCACCCCTCTCTGATTGCCTTTGTGGCCCTCCTCTCAACTCACTCCAACATCTCCGTGTCCTTTCTGTGATGGGGGCTCCAGAACCAGACACAGCACTCTAGTTGGGCTCTCACAAGAGCAGAGTAGAAAGGGAGAATCCCATCCCTTGGGCTACTGGCCACGCTTCTTTTTGTTGCAGCCCAGGATGAGATTGGCTTTCCCAGCTCCAAGCATGCATCACTAACTCACATTGAACTTTTTATCAACCAGTACCCCCAAAGCCTTCTCTTGAAGGCTGCACTCAATACATTCTCTTCCCAGCCTGTATTTGTGGTTGGGAAAAACCAACCAAAGGTGCAGAACCTTGCACTTGGCCTTACTGAACTTCTTGAGGTTGATGTGGGTCCATCTTTCAAGCCTATCTTGAGTGGCCTCCTTTCCCTCCATTGTGTCAGCTACATTGCATAGCTTGGTGTCATCAGTAAACTTTCTGACAGTGCACTCAATTCCACTGTCCAGGTCACCCACAAAGTTGTCAAATAGCACTGGTCCCTCTACTGACTCTTGAGTAAAACCACTCCTCACTGGTCTCCATTTGGACTTCAAGCCACTGACCACTTCAAGCCACAGTCTTTGAGTGCAACCATCAAAGCCAGCTCCTTATCCAGTCAATAGTCCATCCACTGATTCCATATTTTTCAAATTTAAAGACCAGGATGTCATGCAGTACAATGCTGAATGCTTTGTACAAGTCTAGATAGATGACATCAGTTGCTTTATCCTTGTCTGAATAAAACTCCCGGCCTTCATAATAAATATTTACATTTATTTTTGTCTTGCAATTTAAATTTTAGTAATTTATTTATTGATTTATTTCTTAAATATTTCCATGATTTATCAGTTCAGGACTTACAGTTCAGGAATTTTCTGACAGGTAATGACCACTCAGAGCAGGAAAACCTTCACCTAGAGCTGATGTGAATACTTAGATATTTTAAGACACTTCATGGCAAGTTTGATGGACTTGCTTTATGGAAAAGGCATATCATATCACTAAGTGGCAGAGGAAGGAGCACTTAAACAGCTGCTACTGAGGCAATAAAATTAAGCTATTGGATTTAAGACAACAAACTCATGCTTTGTCTTTATTGGGATAGATGATGAACCATTTAGAGATGCAACCCAATCATATTGCAACAGGAGTGCATGATGCTGTAATTTTTATAGTTTGTATGGCCTCATTTAAATTACTAATATTTTACAGGTACAGTGGGAAATTGGAGATACATCATCATCATTTCCACCCTCATTAGCAGTAATGAATAGGTGTTATAGAATAACATTAAAACAATGTATTTAGCAAAATGAAACCAACACACGTACAGTCTGGATCCCAAGGGCTGCATGCACTTTGGCCTTGAAATACTTGGGTACCTTGTCCTTTTAAAAACTAAAAGGATCCCATTGCTAGTGGGCAACTATGAAGGACATTTTTCAGGTCTAATCTAGAATATTTCTAACAACCCAGGAGACAAAGCTCTGCCTGAATACTCAGCAAAACCTGGTCACATGAATAAATGCTTCATAGCTTTCTGAAATATGCCTTAGTGTACCCTTTTCCAAATAAGCAGTGACTGTCATACATACACCTGTTATATATTACCCATACTGTTGGATGAAGACAAGTGCTGGAAAGATTCTCTCTCCTGCTACCAGCTGATTGTGCAGAACTATCCTGATGAAGGGGTCTGCCTGGCATTTGCATGACAAAATGCAATGTTTGTGTCCTGCTTTGAACAGATGTTACTTTCTTGAGTGTACTTGATGACTGTATTACCTGACATGTTGTATTGAGCTCCCTTCTCCCAAAGCTGCTGCCCTGAGATCAGCCAATGGTGTAAACCACATTTTGCAAGTAGGGAAACTAAGGTGTAGAATTAAGCAAGGTACCTGCCTAAAGTCAAACAAGAAGTAACAAATAGGTCTCCTGCAGCAATCAGACATCTCAGGCAGAAAGGAATAGTTTAGGGGTCATTCAGGATTTTTGTCTGGGACATTAAAGCTGGGCTGGGCTATCTTAGGCATAGGTGTAGATGATACAACCTGAGCAACCTGGCCATTTTGGATCACCCTGTGTGGACTCCTAGGCTGTATTTCTCATTGTCAGAGCAAGGAATTCCTTTCATTTGATTAAGGCAAAAGGAAGTAAATTGCATGGTTACCTTTCTCTCATCCCATTTTTTTCCTCTCTACTTGCATTAGAAGTCTGTGCTATTGTTCTATAAAAAAGATGTTTTTAGTCTAAAGGACACTTAAAGTTTTTGCAGAGAAGCTATTATATAAGTAATTATTGGAACAGTAGTTAGCTAAATAAGGAAGAAAAAGCTAGCAACTCAAAATGGCAATTCATCATCAACTGTCTGCTGCTTTATGTGCTAACAGCCTTTCTCAGCTTCCTTTAAGCCATCTGCTTATTTCAGCTCTCTCTCCATACCACCAGCCTCTCCCATTCCACACCTCTGCATCAACACATTTCCCAGCAGGTACTGTTGTACTCTACTAGGTTACCAGTACCCAGACTGGTAAAGATTTATGATTTCCTCCTGGACATGCTTGCTTGTCCTCCTGGACATTTCTCCAAAGATGTATTTGTTCATACAGGTAGATGCATCATCAGACACTGCCTATGCAAAGAATGAACTTTTTAATTTTGGTTTGGTTTTTTGTTTGTTGGTTTGTTGTTTGGTTGGTTTTTTTTTAATCAGGAAGTACTACCTAAAACCCTTCTCCATTAAAATAAGGTGTTGAAGATTTTGACAAGCAGAAATAGATGAGAGGTTCTTAGGGAGGAGATTTATATAGTGAAAACAGGAAGGAAATTGCACATTGACATTTTTTGTGTTAGTGCTATAGCATTCTTTTGCTACTTTAAAAAATGGACTTAAATGAAAAGGATTTTGTTGTTGTCAGTGTAGTATTTCACAAATGCCTAGCTAGAAAACTGATGGGTGCAAGTGTGGAAATGCAACAGACTTACACATGTAAATGTCATAGAATCATAGAATATGCCTAGTTGGAAGGGACCCATCATGACCATCAAGCCCAACTCCTCTCCCTGTGTAGGGCACCCCAAGAATCACACCGTGTGCCTGAGAGTGTCATCCAAACACCTGAAGTCAGGCAGGCTTGGTGCCAAAGTGCTTTCCTGGAGAGCCTGTTCTACTGCTCAGCTGCCTTCCGAGTGAAAAACTCAAGTGTATGTATACCCAGAGTTACTGTGTCCCAGGTGAAAGATCCTGCGCTTGTTAAATGTCTTATAACTGGCAATTGGCAAGCATTGTAATTTGTCTAGATCCCTCTTCAGGGCCTGTCTGTCCTTGGAGTGTTAACCACTACTCCTAATCTGGGGGAGCATGAAGACTGGAGTTTACAAACTCATAATCCAAATGCATGGAAAAAACTATTACAGCAATAAATCACAGTGTGAAGAGCAAGGCTGAAGGCTAAGTACCTACAGCCATTTGAGAAATGCAAACACTCAGCCAGGTTTGTTGCCATGAAAATGGGGATCATTAATTTGATAAGTCATTTGGGGGGAAAAAAAGGAACAGGGAACATAAACAGTTTAGTGCTGGGTTGAAAAGAGGATCTCGTGGATGTGAGCAAGATGAGGGTAGGAGATAAGGAGAAGTGGATGGAGCACAGTTCCTAAGGGTAGGAAGAACCTTAACCCAGGAAGAATCTGTGAATGCCCAGCAGAGAGGAGGCCCCCTGCAAGAAAAAAGCTCCTTGTTAAGAGGAGCCAGGCTGTGAATTTCTTTGGTTGCCAGAGAAGTTTTTTGTCTTAGAGCAGCACCTTGGGAACCACTTAGTCTGCTTATTTTTAAGGAAAAAATTGTAAAAGCATCAGTTGATCTTGGGCTGTCATTGAAAAGACAGATGGGCAAGAAGAGAAAGGTAAACAGGTGCCACTTCCTCCTGCCCATGATTTATAATTTGTTGTGCTGGAAATTTCTTAACCAGAAAGTGGCTAGATACTGTGAGGTCATTTCCATATTTCTTTATTTTTTATGGAGAGGCCAACTTCAAATAGCTTGGAGATTTGGGTTGACGGAGATGTTTTTCTGAAAAATTGATTTTTGTCCCAGTTATCCAAGACTTGATATAGTAGTCATAACCTCTTGTATCCAGGCATTGCACAAAGCAGAGCCTGAAAGCCACTAAGCTGACCTAGGTCTTTCTTGAAGGCATAAAAAGCCCTATAAAACTAAATTTAGGACCATTTATCTTTAAAATTCTGAATTACTTCAAGATATGAGAGACTGTGATCATGGTCATTTATACATCTCTGAAGAAAACAGAGAGTAGTTCCAAATGTGCTGGAAATGAAAAGCTGAAGAGTTTTAAACTTTCTTGTCAGCTACTATAAGTGAAATTAGAAAAATAGTACAAGTCATGATAGACTTATGCTTCTCTCCTGAATAAAGCCCAGGGGTCACTCCATTGATACTTGTGGAGTATCAATGCTACTACTTTCAAGTATTAACTTTGAGGGGCTCGTTCATTCTAGTAGAAGTTGTTTATTTGGAACTAAAAATATATATTTTCTTAGTTCCCCTTACAGATTTGATCAAACAGATTTTGCAGTAATCTAGAATCTCTTTTTCTACTAGCTTCAGTGAGCTTCAGTTCTGCGCTCCATTTTTTGCTTTCATTCAAAATTTCTAATAAATAGAACCAATGGAACACACATCTTCCTGTGCTGAGCCTGAGTAATACCTCTGTGGTGTTAAATTCTTCACTGAAACCTGTGAGCAATACTGGGTAAATGTAGGGTTACCTGTGAATAGTATATTCACAAAAAATATTTCAATTACATCTCCTTAAAGCTGTCTTGACTGAAGTGAATCATATTAAAACTTTCAAGCACACTGAAGAATACAAAATGAGTGCATCTTTTTCCATATTTCACCCCTAAATTCCTTTTTCATGCATTATGTCCTGTACTTTGCATTCTCAAGACAGAAATGCAGGCATTGCTTTAAAGGCAGCTGTAGAAACTATCTTAAACATCATTCATCAACTGCAAAATTGAAGACTGTATCATACTGACAGGAACAGCAATTACAATAATCACTATCTTTCATTAAGCTTAAATAATAATTAAAGCTAAAATCTGTCACCGGCCTTATAAAAGTGATAATCTGTTTTTCTTTTAATTCTGTATAAATTAAAAAAAAATCTGATGTTAATTAAAAACATGGCTTTATACTTGTATTTTATCGCACAGAGATTTGTGAGTGTCTATATGGATGACTTTTTTAGCCTTGGTACTGAATAGACATTTTATTAAGCAATGATAAGCAATAAAGCCTGTTTTTCTGAGGAAGGGAAGGATGCCCTGTTGGCCATCATGCTTTTGAAAAGCACAAGGGACTGTCATGTATTCAAATGGTACAGAAGGTAGAACTGCAAAAGAACAACGAATTAATTAGAGCAATCATTTTTTAAGAGCAGTTCCAAACCCCATTTTAATTAGCAAATAAAGCAGCATACTAACTACTTAAGGACTATTTTTGCTTTCTGATTTACTGGGTGATGGCAGTTGTACTGCACTTTGTTACAAATCACAAAATCTAGTGCCTCATTTTGCATGTAAAGTGCATTAAAATACCTTCTTTCCTGTGGGGTACTTTATGATATATTACGACAGTAAAGTCTGTAAAATCAAGCACAATTATTTTCTAATTAGCATCCTTGTATGGACGGTCTGAATCGGTGTTACCATTGTCAAAGAGTTCTAGAAACAGCTCTAGCTCCACAACCCTGGCCACATGTGACAAAATTAAATTGGCACACTGCACTGCATAGACCTTGTGCTCCTGGCAGTGATAGCCAGCTCAATACCTCAGAGAGAAGGCTCAGCTGTCACTCACTGACCCATTAACACTCCAGTTGTATCCTGCAGTGTCATATTCTTCCTTCACACAGAAAGTGCTCCCTGGAGACCCCCAGTACCTGCAGAAATGAGGGAAGGACACCAGTGACAGCAGCACTGGCAACCAGGGCAGCAAACAACGTAGCAAGAAAGCACATTGTGCCAGCATCCCAAGCTGAAGTTGAAACCAACTACAATGCCTTGGCAAGCCAGTTTTAAATGGGGTATCTTCTCTTACAAGCTGTCCCTCCCCTTCAGCATCATACACACACACGTAAAAGGCCACTGCTGGGTACTTTTGGTGTACTACAGGAACACAGTTTGCTCAACTCACACTGTGGACCCACCCACCTAGTCAAGTAAAACATGAACCTGCATCTAAATATAAAGGGGAATTGTTGAGGGAATAATAAGGAAAATCACACATCAAAATGCTACCTCTTTTCTTCTCATTATCCAGAGCCCTGTTACTGCCTGTACACAAAATCATTTGCACACATTGCAATGCAGTGTTCAGCATAAAGAGAATATTGTCTCAGGCTTCTGGGGGGTTTACACAACAGGCAAGGAAACCACAGGTCCACTTCAGAGCACAAGAAGATAATGTCAGCATCACCTTGTCTGGAGAGCTCAGGCACACCTCCCCTGCACTTTAACACATTGGGTCTTCACTGCACATATATACGATTTAAACCACACTGTGTGCACTGAGAAATTAGAATTGTGCCTTCCCTGGGTGTGGGTGTGTACAAGGAGAAGAGAAAGAATGTGTGTGTGCGTGAATGTGTGCATGCACGTAGGCAAAAAAAAAAAAAAAAAAAAAAAAAAAAAAAAAAAAGACAAATAAAAACAACCTGAAACTTAATTGAGAAGATAAATTCAGGCATGATTACAGCTGTGAGGCAATAAACGGAAGTCCCAGTTCTGCTGTTTATGTAGAGAACGCTCCAGTAATAGGGTTTTATTTCTAAAGACTCAAACCTCTCTCTCTTCTCAAAAATACACAACCATACCATAGCCAATGCATTTAAAAAAAAAAAAACAACACAAAAGTATGCAAGGAATTTATGCAAATGTGAACAGAAGAATATTTCTTTTTTCTTGAAAGAAATAATTCAGTATTGAGAGTATTGCAGGGCTCTCAAACTCCATATATTGCAGACCTCATGTTTCAGCCTCTAGACTACATCCACTGGTGGACATAAACCAATGTAATTCTGCCACTCATGTCTTGTAAACAATAACAAAATCAAAAACCCAAAGAAGAGAACAAAGAGTGGACACTTGAGTCCACTTGTTCTGCCCACAAAGAATTGAAAGCGGGATGATTTCTGCCGCTTAAGATTTATAATGAAATTATTTCTGTTTGACAAGTAGAAATATGATCTAAAAAAAGGACAGAGTAAAAGTGCATTTTCTTAGTAGAATTAGAAACATAGGGAAAAATTCACTTCTGTGTGGTCAGTACACAATGGGTATTCTTACTTTTCAGTGCCTAGGTGTGCTCAGCACTTATAACTGAACGTAGCCCCTATTTCAAAACCAGTCAACACTTTAGGGAGATACTCCATAGATGTGCATGTTTATGCCTTGCTGAGTCCAGAGAAAGATTTATTTTAATACATGGACTTCACAGCATGTCCACGTAGGGACAGTTTAACAATCAGTTAAAAAGGACATTCCTGCTCTGCAGTTTGACCTGTGGAAATGGGAATTGTTGGACTGGATGTTTATATCACAGTAACCTTAAACTCAAACTGCCTTCAAATAGTTTAAGACTTGTCTACCATGGTTTCAAAGGGAGGAATGATTCTCACTTTAAAAGGAATTATTTCTGGTACACATTCCTCAGCAATTGCTCTGGTGGGCAAGCCAGACAATGAGCCCTCCTGTCTTTACATGATCAGAATTACATGATCAGAGTCACTTGGGCTGTCCTACTGCTCTCAATGTGATTGCATAGGGGCAGTGAAGATTTAGACAGAGATTATAGAGGTTTCGTTATATAGCATTACAATGATATAAATTTATTATAATGATTTACAGAATTAAAAAAATACATGCATAGCATACTAATATATACTTAAGCTATCATATCAGAGCACAACTATTTTGAATAAAATGCAATTGTTCTTTTCTTAGGTCACTGGCTCTGCAGGGCTACTAACACTGAGAAGCCCTGGAGCCAGGTAATGCAATTCTGGCACCTGAAAGGAAGCAGAGCAGTTGACTATAATGGTGCCACTTTATAGACTGTCACTTTTCTTATTAAATATACACTTTGAAGGTTGAAAAGGGGATTTATTTATTTCATGCCGCGCTATTTGTCTAGAGGCTATTAGTGATTCCAGAACATAAAAGAGTGGCTGTTTTAGGATTTTCTGTGACAAATTTATCTGCAGTCTAATTTCACTATCACCAATGAAATCATGGGAGGAATCATGTCCTTACCTACCTGAAAACCAAATGTTGCTGTCAGCATACCAGGGAGGTTAAATAATTGCAGAGTGCTAAAATTCAAGGTTCAGGCAGTGACCTGCACTGTCAGCTTAATGTAGGGATGTAATCAGTGATTGTAAGGCCTACAGGAGCAGGAAGAACCCCTGGTTTTATAGACGCCTAAAGTCCTTTCCCCCTTCCTGACCCTCACAGCCTCATCCACAGCTCTTTGTCCAGTGGTCACTAGCAGGAGGCAATCAGAACAACATGAAACCCTACAGGACGTTCAGCCTGCAAAGAAAACTTTTTTACCTCTGGGCAGCAGCTCCTTCTTTTTGAAGTAAAATGGGACTGTGCTCCATCCACATCCAAGCTGGCGGCAGCTGCATGGGGCACAGTGCAGAGGGATCCACCAGAGTTTCAAGCTCCAGAGAGGTGGCAGCAGTTTTTGAAAGCCCTGCAGCACAATGGGGTGAGCAGCCCCACATCCAGCACCTCTTTATTTTTTCCTTTAACCCCCCAGATATCTGTTTCAGCTGGGAGTGGGAACTGAATAGACTCAGGCCTAGCAGGAAAACTCTGGAGCTGCTGATTATACCACTTTCCCGAGGCACTACAGGAGCTGTGTCAAGAAACCATGTGTTCTTGGTTACCACACCTGAGGGCAATGAGGTATCAAAGGCACAGCATGAGATTGTGGTTAATTCATAGAGTTGGTGAATTGTGGTTTTACTCTTCTTTTAATAACAAAAAACAAAGCAGGTTGGAGTCAGAAAGACTCAGAAAAATAAAACGCAAAACCACCCATGACCCATTTGATCGTAAGTGCACACGGAAGTTCATGTGTTCACATTATGGTATTATTTAACATATATTTCCTATTCCTTCTCATTTGTTAAATGAAAAAAAAAAAAAAAAAAAAAAAGCATGTGAAACAATACTGTGAAATACAAAATATGCCAAGAAATATACTCAAAGAAATACACCCAAAATATACTCAAAGGAATATATACTCAAATATACTGTGTTTTTCAAATATTACTTTTGTTTCTAAGCACGTCTTAACTGTACATAACTAATACTTTATTAATACACTGTCCATTGAGCCATATATATGTATAGATATATAAATTCATACCCACACTGCCCAAATATTTATGTGCATGAATACACACACAAACTTGAGTGTGTGAAAATGGAAATAGAATTAGACAACAGAATACAACAAAGCTGTCATGCTGCTGCCTTGATGATATCTAAACAAACTCACAGACCAAACAGTTTAGTGAAATAAGCAAGATGGGCTGAGTCCCATAACCTTTTGGAGGATCAGAAAGAGATCAGTTACCCCCAGGCAGGAGCCATTTACCTTACAGTGTCTTGGTTTGCTGAGATCTTCTGGTTACACCACTCAGGAATTATTAAAGTACTGCCTGGGCAATTTACTTTCTTCTGTTATAGTTTAGGTTACCTTCCTTTCAGGCAATCTGCTACATGAAATATTACTTTGTAAAAGAGGGAGCAATTATTTTAACAATGTTTCTGGAAAGTAGAAGCTATTAGATTTCACTTGAATACTTTTAGTTGCACATTAGTGAAATGATACTGTTGCTTTAGGAAGTCTATCATTTGCTTCCATTAGAGACTCACAGACTGCCTGTTCCAGCAGAGCCCAGAATAACTTCCCCTGATGTTGTAATACCAATAGTGGAATCAAAACAACAGCATCTCCCTTGTTGAATGGCATTCTTCCTCCCCCCCCGCCCCCTTTTTTTTTATTTTTGAGTATTGTAACATTATAGGGGCACACACAAAGAATAGTTTTTATGTCTATCATGCAATAAAACTGTCTTGAAACCATACTTCTAAGGCCCTTGTCAGCCCATCTAATGACTGTACACAATATTTATGCTTATGAGTGACAGCATTTACCAGAATACTGCATTTCCAATGAAATCCTATTAATCTACATTATCCCTTTCAAAAGAAGTAAGAGTATCATGGGTGATCTAAAAGCCCTGGCAGTAGACTTTGCAGAAAAAAGAGAATTTTCATACATTGTTCTAGATGTAGCTAGGGTTTCCCATGCATATGTGCACTCACCTCAACCATACTTTTCTTCAGGCTTTGCATATAAGAAAATTGCCACCCTTCAAGGGCATAAGGCTTCCAAACAAAGCAAATATTGTGGTGAGCTCTTGGGAGACAGGCAGTCTGAGGTGACTGGGCATAGAAGAAATGAAGGCCTTCAGACAATTACCCATTTACCTGTAAGTTAATTGGCAAAAATGCAGAAAACCGTGGACAGACACTTGCAATAGCACTAAACAATAAGTATCAATTAATAGAACATCTGTATGATAGTAATTATTAATTAAAAGGTTAATATCATAAGTATCAATATAGATACTTATATAATAATTAAGTACCAATTATTAGGACATTTGCTGTATTTCTCTCCTAAAACCAGGCAAAGATGGGAAGCAAAACTTATACAATATCAAAAGTAGCATGTTATTTATGACATAAAAAATGAAAAAGACATGAAGGTTTTTAAGAGACTCTGAAGATGTTTTTCTATGGGCGTCTCATTTGTCTTTGACAAAACCTGCCATTTAATGAAATCTGATGAAAGGATTTGCTGTTCAAGATGGAGTTTGTGAGTCCAAGAGCTGGTAGATTCTATACCTGGTAGAATCTATTAAACTTGTGCTGGTTTGGGCTGGGATAGAGTTAATTTTCTTCATAGTAGCTGGTGTGGGTCTATGCTTTGGTTTTGTGCTGAAACCTGTGTTGACAGCGCAGGGTGTGTTTTCATTACTGCTGAGCAATCCTTACCCAGACCCCAGTAATCCTTACCCAGACCACAGCATCGCCAGCTGACCCCACCTGATCAAAGAAATATTCTGCACCATGTGAGGTCATGCTCAGTGTATAAAGCTGGGGGAAGGAGAAGAAAGGGGGGAATATTTCAAGTGATGGTGTTTGTCTTCCCAAGTAACTGCTACAGGTGATGGACCCCGGTTTTCCCAGAGATGGCTGAACAACTGCTGGCTGATGGGAAGCAGTGAATGAATTCCTTGTTTTGCTTTGCCTGCACACACCCCTTTTTCTTTACCTATGAAACTGTCTTTATCTCAACCCCTGAGTTTTCTCACTTTTACTCTATGTGTTCTCTCCTTCATCCCAAGTGGGAGGAGTGAGCAAGGAGCTGTGTGGTCCTTAGCTGCTGGCTGGACTTAAAGCATGACACAGCAGCATTCAAACAGGGGAGTAAAATAATTACAGTGAGAAAAATCATTCCAAGACTCAGCCTAATCTGAGCAACATTTAATGAACCCCTTTATGGACTTCCCAAGGTACTCTGCAGGACTAAGGTAAAATTCCATGTCTAAACAAAACCTGTGAACTATGTAAGCCCCAAATAACTCTCCAAACATAATGTGTATGATATTTAGGGCTTGTATGCACTCTGCACAATGTTGAATTTCATTCACAGAGACGAAAAAGTAAGAAGAGTTGTTTTGCTTAAAAGTTCCCTGTTTACACTCTCTTTTTCATGCACAAATGGGAATATAGAATTTCTATTTATAATGCTGACTCAGTTGCTCTAGAAAATGTAATTCAGCTATGGAGTAACTCCCAAGTGTCAGCAAAGAAAGCCTAATATCATGTTTGCTTCAAAGGGGAGAATACAAAGCAAACTCTTTTTCTGTGACATGACAATGGTCTCATGGTCTGTTATCAAATTACATGATAGTAACACAGGCAATATATTATGTCTCTTCTCACTGAAATCTACCATACAGATAGGCTGAAATATTTAAGCACATAAGCAGCTTGCCATGAAAGAGAGGAGACTGACATAAAAGCATGTATGAACTCCAAGTTTTGTTTGTTTTTTCCAATCTCTTTCTTTGTAATAAGATCTTATTGTTGAGAAAAAAAAAAAAGGGTGGAAATGAGCTATGTATATTATGTTTGAATAGTTAGACCATGAGTTTATATTGGCTCTAGAATGAAAATAATCCTGATCAAAAGCACTACTTTTGAATATTTGTATTGTGCATTTGATTTAATTTGGTCCTTCTGAAAGGCTTGATGGAGTGAGCCCTGTTTTTTGATGGGCAGCACCACAAAACAGATATTCAAATTCTATAATAGTTTAGCATTACATATATATCCCTATTTACAGATTCTCAAATGTTTTGCACATTAATAAATCACCCTAATTTGTATCTCCCTCATTTGTATCAGGTCTGAAAATTTATGACCTTAAACAGTGGCTAAGGTCTAAAACAATTCAGTTTCTGTTTTATCATGATAATAGCTTAATTTTTCTTCTTCAAGAAATCAATACTAAAAAACCTATAATGACCTCTTGTTTGACTCCACACAGCACCCTCCAGATCTACATTCACCCTGGTGCTAAAGTAATTATAATAGCATTTTCATTATTACTACTGCAGAACAAAACATGCAAGAGAATATTACTGATATAATTAAACAATAAATAACTTATCATATTAATTTAAAATTATCAAACAGAACTAGAAAGAAACCTGAAGAAGCTTAATTCTTGTGGAATTACATTCTTATTGTGGATATATTATCTTTTCATATTCCTAAATAAGGTGGAATTTATCTACTACCACCCTCTTCTTAAAATAGGGAGCATGTGGCTGTGTTTTGTCAGGGAAGAAGAGCAGTGTGAAGGCTTTATTTATTAGCATTATTCATAAACTTCCTATCATGAGAAGCATTACACTGCTTACTATTCAACATCAGGATATGAAAAGCACACTCAGGCTTCAAAAATCAATGACAACTTGCTCTCTACCCACTGCTTTTCTCTGGCAAGCAGCAAAAAAGCCACTCCTAAAACTCAGCATGCCATTTTTTAATTCACAGTTATGTTTCCACTTGAAGAGACAAGCCAAAACAAACTATTCCTCCCTGAGAATCACTGCAGGAATAAGTCCCCTCCCAACTTCAATAATTATTAGGCAGGAATGTTTCTTCATTCCCTCTTACACTGAAAATACATCCTGCTTATAAGGTCAAGCTTGTGTTATGCTCCTCTCTTTGCATAACACACAGAGGTCAGCCTGCAGGTTGGCTGAGTCCAGTAGAATCCCAGCTTCACTTTTCTCTGTCAGGTTTTGCCCTTTCATAGCTGTAAAGGGGTTTCCTCTGCCACAGAAAGAGGTAGGTGAAGCCCAACAACCAGAACTGTATAATCAGCAGTGCAACCTTTCTCAGCTGAGCCCACACCTCCAACTATTTCTGACCATTTCTTCAGGATTTAGGACTTCAGGCACATGTGTGCCCTAGAATGTGTGTTTACAGTAACTGTAGTTAACTGTAAAGAAAATTCTGACTGACGTTTTCAAGTCATTAAGACCCTCAGCATTTTATTTCTCAAATAAGAAAAATTAAATAAGGTGATTTACAAAGCATATTCTTAATACTACCAAGGTTTGTAGAGGAAGAAAATGTAGTTTTGATTCTCTGTAGTCATACAGCCTTACAAAGTGTAAAATAATTTTCCAGGTATCATGTAACACATTGTTAAGTGTGTTTCTCTGACAAAATGGCATTATGAATTATTCAGTTGAATTCTACTGTATTATATATGGTATTATACTGTATTTAGCTTTTGTCTTTTGATCAGCAAAGCTTTGGTGATACCTACAATGAAACCAGGAACAGAATACTGAAAAAAAACAGGATATATATTGAATAGTGTACCATAATCAAAAATAAAACTATCTGAAAGAGAAATGAGAGAACACCACAACTCACAACACATGTTGTAATAAACCTACACAAAATTTCATTATGTCAAAAGAATGAGGTGACAAGGAGATGTTCCTTAGACTTAGAAAAAGCAACAAACATGTGGAAAGGGGTTTTGGATATCCACAGTCTGAACAGGAACAGTGAGATTTCAAGATAAATCCTTGGTGGAAGTAGCCAGTGATGGACTACTTTCTCTTCAAAATGGAAATATCCATTTGCTTTTCAAGAGAATGATATTTATATAACTAGGTGGCTGTGTGGATCTGCTGGAGGGTAGGGAAGCCTTACAGCAGGACCTGGACAGGTTAGCCCAATGGGACAAGGCTAATTGTATGAGGTTTGATGAGGCCAAATGCCAGGTCTTACACCTGGGTCATAAAAACCCCATGGTGAGCTCCAGATTTGGGGAGGTGTGGTTAGAGAGGTGTAAGTTGGAAAGGGACCTGGGGGTATTGGTTGACAGTCGACTTAATATGAATCAGAAGTGTGTGCAGGTGGCCAAGAAGGCCAATGGCATCCTGGCTTGTGTTAGGAACTCAGTGGCCAGCAGGAACAGGGATGTGATCATCCCTCTGTACTCAGCTCTGGTGAGGCTGCATCTTGAGTACTGTGTTCAGTTCTGGGCACCTCACTGTAGGAGGGACACAGAAGTGCTGGAGAGTGTCCAGAGAAGGGCAAAGAAGCTGATGAAGGGCCTGGAGCACAAGTCCTGTGAGGAGCAGCTGAGGGAGCTGGGGGTGTTTGGTCTGGAGAAGAGGAGGTGAGAGGAGACCTCATGGCTCTCTTCAGGTACCTCAAGGGAGGTTGGAGTGAGGAGGGAAACATCCTCTGCTCCTTAGGGAACTGTGATAGGACTGAGGGAATGGATGGAAGCTGTGCCAGGGGAGGTTTAGGCTGGATGTTAGGAAACATTTTTTCACTGAGAGGGTTGTCAGGCATTGGAATGTGGGAGGACAGTGGTGGAGTCACCATCCCTGGAGGTATTTAAAAGGCGTTTGGACCTGGTCCTTAAGGACATGGTTTAGTAGTTGGATTATGGTGTTGGTCAAAGGTTGGACTGGATGATCTTGGAGGTCTCTTCCAACCTAAATGTTCTGTGATTCTGTGATTCTCCATCTGAATTTTCCCACTAGAGCAGCAAATGAATAACTGATGTGGTAGTGTCCAAATAGCAAGATTAATGTAAAAGATCTCTTAAAGAGTTAGGTTAAATCAGGTATTTTTATATTCTTCTGCTTTAGCTTCACCAATTTTATATTCTTTATTACTTTAAAAATAATCTTTCTGCAAAGTCTCTGAAGTGTACGTAAAGTTTATGAAGAAACTCTTCTCTTGCTTCTGGATTGCCACGGGGCCACAGAAATAAAGAATAACTTTGAATAGTACCTCTGGGTTTAATAAAGATTACTATGTCTCTAAAAAAAATAACATTACTTGCATTGTTCTCCTACTTTATTTTTTTGCATTTTAACCTCTTGATTTCTGTCTTTCACTGAACACATTGTGAGAGCAGTCTGGTTGATAAACTGCTCCTAAAAATACATCTGTCTTGTGAGGGAAATAAGCAGTACTGTTTGATTTAACTGATGAAAATGTATATTGAAAAAGAAAAGTCATTCAAAACCAGAAAAAAAGTGCAGCAGCACTACACTCACTGCAACAAAACTCAGATTTAGTCAGTACAAGAAAATAATTTAAATTTAATTCTTCCACTGAATTATGACAGCATAGGTACACCTAAACTTGAGCAAGAATATAATCCATCTAAACATACTTAAGAATTCCAATCCTGTCCAACTGTTGTAGAGATGGCTATTAAGACATCTTTTCATGTAGGGTGACAAAGCCATATGTGCTACAGACCTCTGCCATGGCTATCCAGTGCAGGGGAACAAGTTTCAAGGAAGAATGAGCCATTTTAGCTGCTGGTGGGGAGCAGCACAGTAAGTGAGAAGATAAAATGCAGAGTGTTCAGTTGTGGGATTGTGGACTCAATAGTCCACTATGCTGAAAAGCTCCAAATTTGTTATGTTTCAGAAGGCCAAACTTAACTCCCCTCCCTCCTCCCCCCAACAGATTCTTTATTCCAGATGAGTGATGGAGGGGCAGAGGGCACGGACCTGTTTCTAAGGAATGTGTTACAGTTATGATCCAGGTACCTATAAGGAGAAAATCCCAAAGGATTAAACTGTTAGAAACAAATTATAATTTAGAGGAAGTGCTTTTTTTCCAGGGCTTTCTTCCCTCTACTGTGCAGAGTGCTCAGTGCATTCTAATCACCAGCTATTGCTGAATTCCAGGCTGAGAAAAATACAGAACTATTGGAAACAAATGGTTTCTTCTGCTACTGACAGCTATTAATTTGGTGGATCTTCACACCTTGCTGTTTTTGTTCTTTGTATTTTGGACTAATAAAAGGTGCTGTGAGGGAATAGAGATTTCAGCAGTTCTGATTTCACTCTATTTTATATCCCCCAAAACCTGATGTTAAAATAACTTATTAAAGTTAGGGATGGGATGAAAGTATTATGTAAAATTTAAAGTTGATTGTCCGAAATTGTAATGTCCAAATAATAGCACTGTGCAGTTTTAATCAATTTGATAGTTTTGTGGTTTTAAAATTCTGAAATACATGTTTTCAGGTTGTGACTACTAGTAGATCAAGACTTGATGATAATTACCCAGTAAAATGAAATCTGAATTTTCTAGACTACTGCTATTTTCACTGGCTTTCATAATGTATCAGTGCTAAAACAGAACATGAGTTTTCCTTGTAGGCCTGATATAATTTGACTGGAAGAAATAATAGCTAGGTCAAGATAAAATTCTTCCAAGAATTATTTGATTAGACTAAAATATTATGAATCGAGATGCTGTGTCTCTCCTTCACCTAGCAATGTTGTGTCACGTGCATAACTGCATCAATTAATAAATAATTTATTTTGATTATTAATAATTTCCTTAAGAATATGTTTTCTGAAGTTTTCATAAATCAGCATGCATATTAATTAAGCATCATTAAGCCAATGAAAAGTAACTATTAATCTCTTAATTTTTCAGAAGGAGAAAAGATACTGGGAAACTAAATGAGTAGTCCAAGGGCACACAAGGTTAAAGGTCAATTTATGGTCAAAGCAGGAAATCCATGGGCCATGGTAGCTGGTGAATATGAGGCCAGGATCACACTAACACTTCCAGTTGTTCAGTTTTTGCTGGGGTGAGATTTTAATCTGCATTTTCCTCACACTTTTCAAATATTTCTGAAGTCTTTGAATACCTAAGATTATACTTACATAGAAAGGAAATGTCAAATGTTCATTTTAAAAATCTATATACATCCTTCAATTGTTTTGAATCCTACATGAATCCTACATCCTCCAGTTTTAAGACACTCCAGACAGAATAGCTATATGCACATTTATTAAGTGGGGAAGCTTTCATAAAATGTTAGTGCTTTTGGCCAGAAATTGACATTTTGAAAAAGCTGCCCCATGTAATAAATGTAAGTAACTTGAACACACTCCTCTACCTATAGCACACCATAACATAAAAAGTATCTATACTGTCAATAGACCAATGTCTAGATATTGTGGTATCTGTAGAACAAATTTCTACATTTAGGAATTTATGCAGTGAATTATTTTGATGTAGTGCTGTTTATTGCTTTCAGACTTTCTCTCTTTTATTTATATTGATTATTTGACATGTACAAGATTATTAACAACCTCAGTGAATGAAACATCAAAATAACTATATCAATAGAAAGCAGTGGGATTAACCATCCTAGAATTGCATGTTTTCAACCCTAAAGAACTGGTAGCAGAATAAGATAGGGGGAAGGATCCTACAGAGGACTTCCTATAGGAAAGGAGGGCACATGCAGCTAGTTCCACAACTGGGTTAAGTTAGCTCACAACTTCCTACATGCCTAAGTAATGCATAAGCAATTTAATTCTGAATTTAAGGCTCTCAAAATACCTCAGCTATAAAAAGACAATAATAGTATTCAGCTTCCTCACACTTCATAATTTCATTTTTTTACATTTTGAACTCTCCAGGATTACATGTGTGAGCAGTGTCTTGAACAATGTAGCTTCAATCTCAGCTGGGATCTTGCTTAGAAATGATGCTAACTATCATGTCTTGCACCACCATACTACATGTGCTAGTGACATGTTTATTTAAAACCTGAAACAGCACTAGAAGTCCTATTTGAAAGTAATTTCTGTGTGAAATATGTAGTCAAATACACACGCATATTGTACCTTGAAATGTTTATCCTGCAGAGTAAAGCTCTGAACAGGAAGAAAGTACCAGCACATTTTGCACTAGAATATTTTCTTTATTCATTTGTTTACTTATGTAATTTCTTGAGAATTTTCCCATCATTGAGCTCAAAATACTTGCTTAACTGGCTAGGAATTTTCTCTTCACTACTCAACACACACCTTCTACACCAGATCCATTATGGCATCTGCTGAACACAGAGCAAGTATCCTCGAAATCTTTTCTATGATGCTACTGTTGAATTATCTAAAAGCTTGTCTCTGCATATTGCTGTAGATCTATGAAGCAAACATATGTCAATTGTTTCACTTCAGGGTAGTGAGGGTCTAAAGAACAACCTAAAGTTAAAACTTCCTACTGTTTTTTTAGTGTTAACTTTTCTTTTCTTTGGCCTAACTTCCAGCAGGCAAGGCAAGATTGAGTGGGTGGTCACACAGAAAAGCTGCCACTGAAACCAAAGTTGAATCTGCCCACTCAGTTTTTATTTTATTTTCTACTTAGACAGAAAACGTTATGCATTCATGAAATGTTGTATGATGCATGGTAATACATAATTTTAATAAATGCCTCTAATGATAATGATAAATCACAAATTATTTTATGTTTTAATTTCCTTGGGTAAATATATTGAAGCACAACATCTCATTTTCATTGCTGACCTGGGGTGAGAGCACAGTAGCGTGACATTTACAACAGATACTTCAACTGTAATTACCAATCAGTCAATATATCAGTTTAATTAAAACCCCATAGTGATGAACAGAATAAAGTATCAAAAGAAGTTATCTCAGGCAAAAACAAACATGAGGATCAGAGCAATCAGATGAGGCAAAATGAATTAGACTACGTGTCTACAGGAATATTAGGAATACTAAAGTGAAGAAAGAAAAAATATCCAGGCTGGTTTTTACACTGAGTTTGGTGACCCAGAATTAACCACCCTTTCTCAGGTTTATCTCCTGATAAAATGGAAAATAAAGGCATGTTAATATTGCTGAAATTCCTTGTACTGTTTTCATTTTAGAATTTCTGGAGAACAAGTTGCTGTAATTTCTAGGATATTATCTTGGATTTTGTCAAACTGTTCATCATCTTGCTATCAGCTACTGCTGATGCATTTCTTTCTGTCTGAGACAGTTATCAGATTAAGAGTGGCCAGAGACAATTAGCACCATCAGAAGAGTTGATGTCCATCAGCAGATTAGTCCTTTGTCCTTAAAATCTAACATCTTATCTGTCCCTTAATTCAGTCCACTAGTAGCCCACTAAGAAATAATTATCTGGAATGTGCAGTTTTCTGTTTATGCTAGATATCTTTATGTGAATATCATTAGTAATTCAATATATTTTACTTCATTTTTGCAATAAAACTTGCAGGTTTGTTTTCGGTGTTTGTTGGTTGTTGGGTTTTTTTAAAGATTATTTAAATAAATACCCAATTTTTACTGTGTAAAATAATCCAACTGCTACTGTTGTTATTACTTCATGCAAGAATTTGGCTGATCCTTCAGTGATATCAAGTCCAGCTCTTTACAACTATACAGTCCCAAGCTGGGTATATTTGCACTCATTCTTATTTTCCTTCCTTCTACCTGGCTTACTGAGTGGGATCTTTTGTTCAGCTGAGCTGCACTTGTCATAGGAATCAGAGACTGAGAGGAAAAAGCAGTTTAAAAACACTGTGTACTGAAAGTAATGTGAGCCTAGTCCTTAGAGGCTGTTCACATTTATTTTGGTTCCAGTAGTCTCCAAGGAGCTGCTTTCAGCAGAAGGAAGCTGAAGCACTGTCCTGGTGTCTCTTCTCTCCACTCAACTTCCCTGGGATTTGGGAAAGGGCCAAGCAGACTTTTATGCTTGAGAGACCCCTCTGACAGGAATGCTTGCTAGGGGTTTAATAAGGCTGAATGAGCAAAGGCCAACAGGGAGAGATCCTCATTCCACTTCTCGACAAGTATTGGCCAGCAACTATGAACAAAAGAGCCCAAGCAGTTGACCTGTAAGACAAAAGTAGCAGCCCTGACTCTCTACTCTTGCTATCATTATTTCATTTCTTTCTTATTTCTCTACTGATTTTACTGCAGTGCTTATTACTCCCATGGGTTCAAAGGAAAACAACCAGGCTTCTGAGACTCATCTTTACTACTGGAATGTGCAAGAAGTGTCAGCAAAAGAAGTAGGTACAGTCTAGTAAAGCAAGGTACTGCCTCTATCCCCCCAGCTCTGCCTACTTATGTGTGATATCAGTCATTCTGCTTATCTCTGAAGGCTACAATTTGCCACCATAGTTGGAGGACTGCAGTGGACTGGCTTTTTCCACCTGCATAAGGCTGTAACCTCCAATTGCAAAGTTCTAATTTTGTTGCTGTGGGGCTAGATTATTTATTTAATTAAAAAACCCCAACCAAGCGAAAAATCCACAACAATTCAAACTTCTAAACTCTTATGAATGATGAAAATGCCAGTTATTCTTTGAAAGAAAAAGCTCTACAAACATATATCACATCTGCTCAGCTAAGATAACAACTGATACCCTTCTATTTCTACAATTCCAACAATACTTATTTGTCTGGGTTTTTTTATGACTATAAATACATATTCTGTTTTTCCCATCTAAACTCATTTTCCTACCTTTCACTGTTCACCTGGATAATTTGCAACATTCTATCTCTATGCCATTAAAATTTTTGAAGGCATTCTTATTCCTATTGTCTTACACAATGTATTTCTCCCTCTGCCAGCTTGTATCTCAAATCTCAGTCATAACATCTACTTTTCTTTCTATTGCTGTCCATGTCACAGAAGCTGTGATAAAATAAGTAATATCAAACCATAAGATTTTAATCAACTCCCAAGAATCTGATATACAAATATTCTAAAGAAATAGTAAAAGAGAAGCATGCATTAAAAAAACAGGGAGAAAATAGGTCATGTGTGACTTAAAGAATATGGTCCAAATTTCCACACTATTGCAAAAGTGTGAAGCCTCTGTAATCTCCAGACAAATGTAAACTTCTGTATCTTGTAGTTGTAACTCCAATTCCATTTTTTAAAATTGCAGCTACAAGGACTTGCTTTTAGGCAATGGAGCTCCATCCTTTGGTTAGAATATTGGATTTTTGTCCCAAATATTTTGCAGAAAGTTGGATTTGTAACATAAGAGAAGTTAAATTGCATTTTTTTTTCTATTTCCTCTATCACAACTGCTTACTTTCAAAGTGAAAGACTCCAAATATATACAAATATATTGTATTAAAGTTTCAATTCTTTATTGAGAGCTTATGTTTGCAAACCATATAGCTTGATTTCTGCTACTTCCAGTATGGGAGGTGGCACTGAGAAGGAGAGAAGCTATGCTGCTTGCAAACATTGGCAGATCTTCTGCCTGTGAGAAACAGAATAGTTGTAGTTATTTGTAATATCAGCTTTCAGAAGAACAAAGTATGCTTGGCTAGATTTTATGTCCTGATGGGACTACATACACCCTGATCTTGAATACTGGCCCAGCAGCTTGAAGGAGAGAGGAGATGGCAAAGATGAAACACTGTACTCCAAGTTTAAGTGAACAGGAGACATTTGGGTATCAGTGTGGAGTGGCAAAAGGTACAGTTTGGATGCAAAGCAGATGCAGCCACAGACACCTGGCACTTCAGAAAGAGAGCTGCTGTCCTTATGAGTAAAATGTGAGAACTCAAATACAAACATTTTCAATAAGCAAGTTTGTAAATGGATTGATTGGTAGCAGTGGACAACAGGTAACTCTGCAAGTGCCAACAAGGAAGAAAACCCAACTGCAGACAACTAATTACAAATAGCTAGTAGAGACCAGTTAGTAAATGCTGGTAGAATTGTCCCCTTTTGCCTGAATTACAACGCCACTGATTTTTTTTTTTCTAATAAGTTGTAATTTATACTTAGTACATAAAAAGAAACCAGTCTCCATAACAAAGACTTGTTTCAGTTCATTCCACAGCCACAAGGTGTTTCATTCTTAATATGTTACTGTTGTGCACAGCTGTAACTTGAGAGATAACATAGCTGAGGTGCTAGAATTGCTATTTAGAACTATACTAAGTGTACTGAAGCCATTAATTGTCAGCTCAACTAATTAGTATCAGTAGTGATCAATCTGTGCTCTCATAATTGCTGTTGATGGCTGTACATGGTCTGTTTTATTAAAATTCCTTCCAGAAGGATATAAAATAAATCCACAACAGATCTATTCTATCTCTGGAAAATTATTCAGAAACTGATGTGACAGAGAGACCTAATTCTACATAACAATTTTTGTGGTTTATGGAGTAGGTGTAACAAAACATCCACGAGGCATTCAAACTTAAACATCAACTCATAAAAACTAATTAGCCAGTAGCATCTATTCTAGTATTAGAACCCAAAAAAGAAAAGTTGTGCCATAGAAAACTGGGTGCCAAAAGTAATAAGCTCAAAATAAGCTATTCAGGAGATCTAATTTCCAAAGAATGAATGCAATAGAGAAGGGACAATGTTAACAATTGTACATGAGACAAAAGTAATTCCAGAAATCAGCATAGTACTTAACTGTCTCATATAATCTGAAGTGAATTTGAAGGTTTTATTTTTTAAAAAATAACACAAAACTATTATACTCCATTCCTCAGTAGAGATCAAATTCTTGAACTATTTCTGGAATAGCTTTCTGTGTTCCTGCTTTCATTTTAATCTGCAGGTGGTTGAAAATGTTAAATATCAGAAAAAAAAAATTCTGAAAAAATGCTATGCTAACAGGACCAAGAAACAATTTTTTTTTTTTTTTTTTCAAGACATCAGGATATTGCAATACAACCTGACTCAAATTCCTTGAACAAGTGATGATGCCTCAATTGTTACTTTTCATCTTGGCAACCTGGCCTGTAGAGACACCTCTCAGACAGAAAAAAATGATCCATCTCCCTCAGCTTCCTCTGCCTTCCCAAAGAGGGAAGAAAATATCAGTTTCCCTACATGCAGGTGATCAGGATTTTACTTTATAATGATCTATAGGATCATTATAATCCTGATATATAATTATAATCATTATAATCCTGATCTATAGGATCATTATAATCCCCACATCCAGGTGATCAGGATTTGACTTTATAATGATCATATCTAACACTGATCAAGAGCCTTCTTCAGTCACAATGTACAGTACTTCTGAAGTCTTATATTAGACTTACATTAGTCCTTTACATTAAGGCTTTGATATGAAGAGCCCCGTATGATGCTGCCGAGTGATTCAGAGACAAGGAAAAAAACATTCTGACAGTTTGTGGCACTGCTTTGTGAAACAAAGAAGCAGGAACAGAAATGTCTTTTCATCCTTTTTTTTTTTTTTTTTTAAATTTTTTTTCCTCCTTCTTTCTTTGCAAGGCATCTTTTATTCTGTATGGATATTTTAAATATTCTTTTATTTCAGTTTAACAGCAATGACAGAGTTCTCAGATATTTCCATAGGAAACTCAGAGAACTCCTCAGGAGCAAAACAATTGAAAATGATCTGGGAAAAAAAGGCAATGAAAGTCTTTGAGATTGCTGCTGATCCAGCACCAGAACTCACAAGTAACTGCATGCCCATGTACAAGTTTTGAATTAAAATAGCTCCTTGAACAAAATGGCATAAAATTAAATTAAACACATTTAATGATTAAAATAAGAGAGAAAGAGAGGAGGAAAGAGAGGGAGAAGGAAAGGAAGAAGGAAAGGAAGAAGGAAAAAGAAGGAAGGAAGGAAGGAAGGAAGGAAGGAAGGAAGGAAGGAAGGAAGGAAGGAAGGAAGGAAGGAAGGAAGGAAGGAAGGAAGGAAGGAAGGAAGGAAGGAAGGAAGGAAGGAAGGAAGGAAGGAAGGAAGAAAGGAAGGAAGGAAGGAAGGAAGGAAGGAAGGAAGGAAGGAAGGAAGGAAGGAAGGAAGGAAGGAAGGAAGGAAGGAATCTCTAAAGTCACAAAGTCCAACCAACCATTCATTTTTTTTTCCAGAGATTGCATATCTGGAAGAAAGTAGGAAATACATAGAGACAGTACCATACAATCTTTCTAAAAATAATTACTAAGGCTATTCAGACGACTAGCTGGCTAATGACTTTTTTTTGACTGGTCCAGTCTGATTTATGTCCCTCAAAAATACAATGTTACAGGTCTTAATGAGCTGTGACAACAGCTACCAGAAAGGACAAAACTGTTCACTCACCAGCCCCTTCTTACTGAACTCTGCCAGTGCATTCTTAGGATTTACCTAAGTTGCTTCAAACCCAGAGACTAAAATCAATAAAAGCTTTATAGCATTTTCCACACTTCTCACAGGAGAAAAATAGCTGTGAGTTTGTTTGGAAAAGCATTGATTAGCATATTGTTGGAACAGAGTATTGACTTAATCACAGACTCAGCATGAACAAGTCTTCTAAGCAGAAGTATCCAGCAGAATAAGTGCTCATTTCTCTATCACCATTAACCATTTATTTGACTTGGAAGTTCTATATACCATTTGTTATATTACTCAGGGTACTGAATAAAAGTAAAGAAGGTTGGCCACCTAATAAAATCAAATTATCATCTCATCTAGAAGTAGCATAAATAATTCAATTTTGCCATCAAAAATTTTTCAAAAATAAAGATGTAGTATTTTCTTGTGCTTTCTGTTTTTCCAACCATTTATTTAAGTAAAATTGGAAATGACCATAAAATAGTTCAGGCATGTCAGGACACCTTCAGAGCATCAAAAAAAGTATTTGCAGGCACTCTGGTATCCAATTTGAGACAGCAGGACATAAGTGGCATGGGACTGCTGTATTTCTAACACTCCTGTTAACACAGCTGCCATGCAGAATTCACAATGATTGTTAAAGCCACTTTCTCTTGATCTTGGGGAAGAAGGAAAAAAAAAAAAAAAAAAGGAAAGAAAATTTTTTGTTGAATGAAAACCTATGTGTGATTGTACTGGGAGAGAGGTCATTTCATTGGTGTACTGCAGTGCAACAGAGTATTTTTAGGTATTTTAGGGGATGGGAACTACAAGTTTTTTGGAATTAAAGGCATGCAAAATGAAAGAGTGCTGCACTGTCTCCTTTCTGCCTGCCTACACTTGGTTTGCTTTCCTAGAGAGTTGCTTCTGTGTTATTCCCATTTCCAAGTTCAGATTCCTCCACATTTACTCAGGGAAGATCAGGACTGCAGATACTGTTGTTGCTGTTGTTTCTGAGTCCTTGCTGTCCATGATGGAGTTATACTGAAATAATGAAGAATGGGAACTTTTAGCAAAAACCCCAACCTAAGCAGCTCTCCCAAACATACATTTCTCTGCAATAGACTAAGGACACATCTTCATCTCTGGCAGCCACATTCAGCCTCTTTAGCACGCTGTTCTGAAATTCAAAATCCTGGTGTTTTACAGCTCCCAGAATGCAGAGCAATGCTTCCTCACCACAAGTAAAAGTTCTTAGTGAACCAGTGCAGAGGGGGCTGATGAAAAACAAAAGGCTGGATAAAAAGTGTCTGAACACATCTTATCATGTATCTGTTTCTATGGGTGAATGCACATTACTTTTATAGATACTATGTCTGTTACAATGTGCCCTGTAGTGAATTAATTCACTGATACAAATCAGAAAGGTTTCATGCATATGTGTATTTGTATGTGTACAGACACACATACCCCTTTTTTAAACCAACAAAATATTTACAGACTGACACTTCCAAGACTCCTGTTTGCTTATACAGATTATCTTTATTAACACACATTTTTGCCTAATGGCAGAAGGCTAAATGCCTCATTACCTGATTATGTCTACAAAATAACTCTGTCTCATTCTCATTTTTACATATGGAGCACTGAAGCAAAGCATAAATTGATTGTTCAGAGGGCAAATTATAGTTGACCCTGGGCTGAATCCCAGCCGACACCTCTGTGTACCAGATGAGGCTTCTGTAGTTTGGCTCTGAAAGTTATTCCCTGCAAAGGGAAAAAGAAAATTTCCCAGAACTAGAGAATTTCTTAAGACAGATGTACCTTTGTAAGGCCATGTACTGTCCTTGCACTTCAGTCTATTAAAACTGAAGGAAGAATGCAAGATTGTATTGAAGACAGAACAGCTCTTGAGGAAGCAGGAATTTAAAGGTGGTATAAGGGGGCAATCCCACAGAAGGGAGAGTAAAGGTAGTAAAGAAAGTCAGGGCTGTTATATTGATGCAAAACTGACAGAAATGAGGGAAAAAGTAAGTGCCAGAGCCATTTCATCTTGCCTGCACTTTAGATGCCCACAATGTTTTTGTCTATGAGCAAGTCACCTATAATTCATCATAAAGAAAAAAAGAACACTTCTAAAAATGATTTTTTCTATTTAGTATTTGCACCTTGGAATGGCAGAAATTATATTCTCTAAGTTCCTTTTCTCAGGTGAAGAAGTATCATATCTCCCCAGCTATTTTTTTGCAACGATGGACATATGTTAACTTTAAGTAAGCATCTGAATAAGTCCTGGAGAAGTTTTTAAAATGGCAAATGAATGGAACGAGAAGATTTTATTTTTTTCTATTCTTCAATCCAGTTTGTGCTCATTTGCTCAGTATCCTTCTCTTCAGCCAGTTTTTCATCCATTTCACAATTCTCTCATTGAGTCTAATATCCTTGAATTTGCACATCAGTTTCTGTGAAACTTTATCAATGTGTTACTCAGATCTTAACTTAATCAGACCTATAGCACCCACAGTCTCTAATTTCTTTGTCCCACTTGCTCCTTGATTAATTTTATCACATGCTTTTGACAAGATTTGCTTCTATAAATCCATGGCTCGTGGCTACTGCTTAACAGATTTTCATCTAACAAGCTACAAGTTCATCCTTGATGAATAATTCTAGAAATCTTTCCCAATACCCCACATCTGTTGTTCTCTGTTTCACAGCCTAACTGGAAATGAACAAAACATCAAAACTATATAATTCTGTCAGTGTCTGATTAAGTGAATATATATAATGTTATTCTAGACAGCTGTCTAACCTTTTCTTAAAGACATATACTGACAGATCAGCATAATCTATTTCAGTGCTTCATTGCCTCCTTACTGATAGAAGCTTTTCCATGGGACTCTTGGCTGAAAGATAACAGTAGCTAAAATATTACAAAAGGCTTAGAAAGTACTTAAGCCACACCCAACACTTAAAAAAAAATTGCAACTGAAAAACATGATGCTGACATGTCTCTGAACCCAGGAAATCCCTAAATTCCAACGTACAAAAACCTGTGAAATGCATCAAGATACATTTTGTTCTATGCCTAATTTTCACACTCCCTAAACACTCACTGCTCATTAGTGCTAAGGACTGTCCAATGCACTATAGCCATCTTTTTGTTCTTATGATTTTGTTGCTCTGTGCTGGACTCTTTCCAGTGGCTCTCTATCTGAACTGAAGTGTGACTCTCAATTCCCAGGCTCTCTAGCTTGCATTGGGAAAAGCCTAAGTCACACTCAAGCTGCTGTCATATTGTGCTACACAGCCCTACACTGCCACCTCCCCTGTTGTTTTTACATTTCCACCTGCTGTTCAGAGGCCTTTTGAGACTGCAGATTTTCCATGACAGCCTAAGAAATGCTCCTTTTAACTGATATCCTCTGCCCAGCTGCAAAAATATCCCATTGTCCATAATTAATCTTAGGAGGGTATAAAGTATCTACAGTTAGTCCATCTTTTCCACTGCACTTTGACTCCCTTTGGTTATCCCTATCTGTTCCTTATATGAGTTCTATCTGTTTCACTTTAAGGACTCCAGAGAAACAGAAGCTCAGCTCCTTTAGAACTACCTGTCCTCATTTAGGAGGAGAAAATCTTTACCATTTTTCAGGGACCCATTTTTTTCCCCTTTTCTACTTTTATCACCAAGGCTACAAGCCTTGGTAACAGGGAAAAATGGGACATCTATTTATAGAAGCTATGAGTGAGGAATGCAACGACCTAGAGATGGACCAATTAGTAACTACTCTGTCTTGTTACCATTCAGTTTAGGACAGAGTAGAAAAAGGCAAATCTGAAGATCATCTGCATGAGATATAGGAAACAATGAGAGCAAACGGATACTGCCTAAGGGAAAAACATAATTACAAAACAGTATGGGTCCCCAAATGGGATCCCTTAGAACCCCAGCTATAATGAATGTTGCATCAAAGATAAAGGGGCTTAACTGCAACAGGTTTTCTCTCTGAAAGAAATATGATTCATGCTGTGATAGATAATCCAGAAGTAAGAGTTAATCTCTGCTGCAGAAACGGATGTTAACTGATAACAAATGCTGCAAAGAAATCCTAAAATAAAAGATTAATATGGTCTTTTTTAGTACATGTGTGCATAGAACTCTGCTGGAGACTTCAATTTAATGTCTCAGGTGAATAAAAAATGAAGTCTGTACTGGAATTTCTTGCATATGTTTCTTACTGGGGGATCTTCTTTCACCTGAACTATAGCCCCATCTTGAATGAATGGATGGCTAAAGTAGGGTATACACTAATTAATTCTCCATAGGAAATACTGATCAATTCAGGATGTATCCCAGTTAAATACAAACATATAAAATGAAACATAGCTAAACAGACATAGAACTGGAGATAGTAGACAATCTGCAAGAAACAAAATTAGTAAAATACTGACTATAAATAGTTTCAGAACAAATGCATGAACATCTACAATTGTATCGCTGACTAAAAGCTGAATTGAAAACAGACCTAGGCCTAATATTTCATAGGAATTTATTTAAACAGTTTCAGACTTCCCTATTTGGGAACAACTTATACTGAAAGCATTATTTATGCTGCCCAGATAAGTACAGTTAAAAGTTTTATTGCCAAAAATTGTATTAATTAAATTCCATTAAATACCAAGTGCCAGATAAATGCATCTTTTAATGGCCTGCTTCTTCCATACACCCTGAAAACAGGTATTTGAACAAAGAATTTTAATTTTGTGTGTACCTGTCAATAGGGTAAATCTAACATGAGATTTAACATGTTTTCTTTCCATTTTGAATGAAAATTGTGTTCATTTGGAAAAAAATGTTACAGTGCAAAACTTTTCCTGTTTGTGAAAGCCATGATTATTATCCGGGTCATGAAAACAGACACTGAGCAGTAAGAACATATTAGATGGACAATGAGGCCTTACCAAACCAGGAAAGAGTAGTAGCTAAGGGTAGAAAACATAGTTCAAAGGTTGGACCAAAAGATGAACTAATAAAAATGTTATGAAACCCAAGGTAAACATTTTCTTCAAATAGCCCATCTTGTCAGAGAAAGCATTGAGTAAATAGGTAAATGAAGTCTAAAAGACAAACAAAATCCCTTGAGAAAGAAAGAAAGGAACAAAGAGAGAAGGAAAGCAAGAAGGAAAGAAAATGTCTAATATTGATGTTTTGCAGCTAAATGTCTAGTATGGATGTTTTGCAGCTGAACAGCTGGAAATTCTCCTGAAACTTTCCCTGTAAAACTGCAAAGATACACACACACACTCACCACTCTGTATTATCTTTATGAATTAGGCAAACATAACTCTGAATCAGGAAGGAAAGGAAATGTTAAGCTAGGATTTAACACTCAGATCCTTAATGAAGACTACTCCTTCTGCAGAGTTTTCCTTAAAGAGTTTTCAGGTTGGGGGTCTTTCCTTCTGGATCAGCATTAGTTGAGGAAAGCTTGCTGCAGATAGTAGCTATCAAATCTCCCAGGACATCCCTTCCAAATAATCTCAAATGTTAATGTTTTAATCTTTACCATCCCCATGATACCTATCAGCCTTTCACAATTAGGCAAGCTTTAATTTTACTAGTAATCAGATGGTTGTCCTCAAAAGGCTCCTTGGCAATTACATCTGCTACAAGAGCTGCAACTCAGTCTTGTCAATCAGACTCTACCAGAAGCTTATTTGGCTTTCTGTATGGGAAATACTGAGTGTGTTAGTTAAAAACAGACAATCAAGACTCTCCCTAGGGGATGACATTCACTAGCTGCAAATATAGAGGAAATACAAACATCATCTTTTCAAAACAAGTCATGAGGAAGGCAGTTTCATGATTAAGGCTCTAGAATGAAATATCAGCAAATTCACACACTTTGAGAGCCCTCAAAAGTTGCAGTACCTTTACATATAAACTTTTCTTCCTCCTTACTATTTTTTATAGTCCTCAGGGCAGGGACACTGTGTGCTGGCTTTACTGCACCCACCTCTTCTGTGTCACAAAACACTTCCAAGGTACAAAAAGCATAGTAAAGTTCTCTGTCAGAAACATTAAATGATGGCACTAGAGAGGCTATGTTCATTCCTTGGTGGCTCAGTTCCATAGATACCCAATTACTTGGCTAGCAAAGGAGTGTCAGAAGAGGAGGAATTAAAATCAAGAGAATTATAAAGACAAACTGTAACATAAACTGTTGCTTCTATGCAGTTCTTTGGAAGAACAGGGTTAAGACATTCAGGGTACTATTTGTTACTTACAACAGAGAAGAAAGAAGTTGTGGAAGTATTCTTACACACACACACACATGTATAAATGCATATACAAGTTCCAGTGGAAAAGACAGATTTCTTAGGCACAGGGAAGCAACTGTTCCTGGGCCTCATACCATGATGTTGTTATCAACCAAGACCAAACACTGCAGTTGCCCGTGGAACACACTTCCAAAGCCAACTGCTCATGCTCTGAAAAATACTGCTGTGAGCATCCTTTTACCCACCTGATCTCTGACAGACAGATAGGAACTGGCACTCAGGATTAGTGACCTCAACTGTTGTATTGCTACCATGTCCCTCCCATCTCTGCTTCTTCCCATAACTTCTTTGTAAGCCTGACCACAGCTGCTGTGACCAGGTCACAGTGTTCTACACATGCCTCCTGCAGCCCAAAGCATAGTTTCCTGCAAATTTCTTCCAGGAATCACTTCTTTGCCACATCTGGCTTGCCAGCTGGCATGGAGAAAAGGATATATGGATGTGTTTGCACAGGGATGGTGAAAGACAAGGTATGGTAGCAGCTTGGAACAAGTAGCAGAGTCATGGTTTGACAGCACACAAACAAGATGGGCCACTGCCTCAGAGAACTTCTATTGTTGTATTGAAAGTACTGCAAAATTGATGAAGGCTGTTTCGTGGAATTTTATCAAGCTTATTAAAAAGATAATGCTACAAATATGAAAGCGGATCTGTAGAATGTTCAAGGACAAATTAATGGCAGGAAAACCCCCAAATAAACATTTAAAAAAACATATTCCTACACAGCTGATCAACAGGGAGAGACTTCAGATCAGAGTGATCCATCTTTTTCTCTTAAATTTCAAGTGTACCCTTTAATTTGGACATCATGGTGAACCCACTTCTGATTTGTCTAAGGGCCTGCAGCTAGGGCAGTGCTCTTATTTCAGAGCTAATTCAGTTCCCTCATAAGGACTGCACTAGCACTTGGAAGTTTTAACAAATGTAGGATACTGTAACCCTCTGGGAAATTGAAAACACCAGAGTATATGGCAACCATATAGCACCAATGTCTGGCCAGACTCAAAACAGCCTATGAAGTATGAGAATATTGTGTATTTTAATCAGCCTTCCGCCAGAATTGTGAAGGAGTTTCCCAGGTAGGAGTTCTGCCAAAAAGCAGAAAAAGGTCTTGTTCAGTGTTTGGAAAAACTTTTAACTCCAAGCCTCACTCTCATAAACTGAGCTATGCTCCTTGGTAAGAACTGAGCAAGCTTCCTTTTCCATTTACTCAGGGCTCCTTCCTGTGTGGCTCCTCCTGAAATGGGGGGCACCATCCCCATGTACTCCAGCTGAAGAAGGTGACTCCTAGTTTGTCATCTGCTTCCAGCTTCAAAGGATTAAACTGTTCTAATCTTGGACTGTGAAAATCAAACTAGTTATTTGGCACTTTTGGCCCTATTTAAGAGCCTGTGCAGTACAAGCTGCATGCAAGGGATCAGACAGGTAGTTTCTGGTTTTACATGAGAAATAAGCTCACAGGCTCAAGAGGCTACAGTTCCACAGGGTTAATTGGTTTTCAAGTTTGAAATGAAATCATACAAGTCATTAAAAAGAGATTATTTAAGGTCTATGAAAGGTCACAAGAATGCAATCCTTTGTCTCTTCATAATCCCTACTCCAAATATCTCCATTTCCATTACTAGCTTTTTAAAAGTGCTGATAAAATTCTGAAATAAGTAATGATCTGAAAACTTGCTGAGTCTCTAGGTTAACACCCTTCCTTGCCATTAGAATGTTAGCAAGTGAAGGTAGTCAAGTATATTATTCATTGATGTAATTGCCCAGAAAGAATAAACCCAAGTAATATCCTCTGTAGTTCGAAGGATTATAATTTTAAACTATTACCTATTAAAAGGCAAGGTCACAAAATTGCTTTTTCTCTCCACATTTTTTTAAGCTGTCAGTCACTGGTATCTAGTTATATAGTAAAGACATAAAGCTGAACTGACTGTTTAAAGCTAGGTGTCTTGATGGAGGAAATAACATTGTGGGCTAGTAAGGAGGCCATGGAGAGTTTCAAGGCAAACAAAATTCTTTACATGAGCAATAGTCCAGCTCTGATTGTTTTAATTTCTGATGTCAGAAAGTCATTGCTGACTATTTATTAACACCTTTATAGGTACATTATCACCAATGAACCTGATTGCTAACTAGACATATTCCCAAATATTTTTTTTTTTTAATTAGCCTATATGAAAGAAGTTAGAAATTTACAGAAGAGGTTTACAGATCATTATTTTATAGTAAATTTGAAAGAGGAAAAAGGTGGGGGGAAAAGGTAATACTGAACCTCTGAGGTCAGCCTCAGAGAAGCAGGAATCTCAATCATTTATTTTGTTTTCTTCTTCTTTGTGGCACTGACATTTCTAAGAAATCTTTATATATGAAAAATGCAGGACTGTTCAGATTAAATGGTTTTATTTAGCCTGAAGCAAAGAAGGCTCAGGATAGACCTCATTGCTCTCTACAACTAGCTGAAAGGATGTTGTAGTGAAGTGGGTTTCATCTCTTTTTCCAAGTAGCAAGCAATAGAAAACGAGCAAATGGTCTCAAATTCTTCCAGGAGAGCTTTACATTGAATATGAGGAAAAATATCTTCATTGAAAGGGTTGTTGGGCACTGTTTCAGTGCCTAGGGAAATGATAGATTTTCCATCACTAAAGGTAGTTAAAAGTCATGTAGATATGGTGCTTAGGACACGGTTTAGTGGTGGACTTGGCAGTGTCAAGTTAACAGTTGGACTTGATAATCTTAAGGGTCCTTTCCAACCTAAATGATTCTATGATGATTTTTTGTCCAGTGAATTTCACTTTGGGGCAAACCCCAAACCCTCTATATGTGACAGAAAAAAAGAGAAAAAATAGTAAATAAAAAAGATTACCATACTTGGAACTCTAAGAAAACTCTAAGAAAGGTGATCTCTGACATCCTAAGCCTTTTTATCAACTATTTCTCTGTCAGCACAAGGCAACAGCATTTCCCTAAAATAGAATTTAATTGAAATGGTTTTGCCACTAATACCTTCATTTTATCACAGGTGTGTTATGTAATATAAGTATAGAGAAAGCTTTAGGCTGGAGAATCAGCCTTTCATGGTCACTATGAAGGGTGGTAATTGAGACAGAATAAAAATGTACAAACACAGGGCAACTCTTCTTTAGAAATAACAGGTTTTCTGTAGGTGGTTTGAGCTTGCTCTATTTTATGATGTGTCACATGGAGGAAGCCACAGCCTCAGAGTTATTCACTCTTCTCTGCCAGCATTTTTAGTATACTGATCATGACTTCATAAATAAATAAATAAAAAATAGCTTTAATTTCATTGTTTTATGTTTACCAACAATGACTTTCCAACATAGGCTTTTTTAGAAATTGTGGCCAGACACATGGGTAGGTAGTCTCTCTTCTTCTCACCCAAACATAATTACAACCTGAATCCCCAGTTGCAAACTGTCTGGATAATGCACTTCTCATGTGAAATAATCCCATAGTACATGCCCTTGAAATTTTGAACTCAAATTTGGAGCAGGGAGAAAGATCCACCACCTGTGAGCTGGAATAGATTTTCACCAGAAAGTTTCATTTGCTATCATAATCAAATTAAGATTAGTTACATGATTTCACTTCAGAAAAGTACAATATTAATTGTTATCTTTCACCTTCCTCCTTTATCCAGCATACAATATCATTTCAAGGACCCTGATGCTTGTGCAGCTGTTTAACAGGTAAGGAATGACATATATGCACAGTATGTTCACTACTGAATTTTTTGTTGTGCATGATGCAGGGTCATGGCTGTTCTTCATTCTTTGGGCCAATCAATTATAGGTCTCTAAGGCTCTCAAGCAACACAAAGCAGACAGAAGACTTATGAGGTAGTTTAATGCATTTTACCTTGGTAGAAAAAGCTTGTAGCTCAGAGCAGCAGTTAAAAAATTGCATACATATGCAGCCTTCAGCTTGAGGCTTTCACTGCAAGCTGAGTGACTAAATCAGAGGTTTATTAGTACCTTGTCAATGCCTTTGCTTTGAAAATGAACAACAGTATTGCTACAGAAAAAAGGTTGTTGGCTACTGACTAATGTGATGTGTAGCTGAAATATTTATGAAGTCGTGATAACTGGTTGAATTATGTTCTTCAAAGAGCAAACTTTAACAAAATTGATTGATTGTAACAGGCTGGGCTTTAGTTTATTATCATGGAATCACTCACAGGATTGCAGAATCAAAGAATCATAGAATGGTTTGTGTGTGAGTCTGCAACACATTTTACATTTACTAAAACTGTAAGCAAGACTTTGTACTGAATTTAGATTTCAATTCAAAGTTAAATCTCACACAGAATCTGAGGTTGGGAATAGCCATTCCAATTCAGGTACTTCCAGCTGAACTGCTTTTTTCAGTTTTATCTAATAGATCATGGCGATTTGGAAGCCTGGCATACAGAAATAGAAAATTCTGCACACCATACACAGTGGATCCGATGTATACCAGACATGACATTCCATGTAGAGCTGACTGTGGATACAAAGTGGGTATAGCTCAGATATATTAGTAGCACCAAAAGGCATGATCCAAAACCAACAAGAAACAAGTATGTTTAATTTGCTAATTGCCTCTTGCACTGTCACAGACTCTCACTTCTGAGGGCAAGTTCCCCAGGATATCCACTGTCTCCTTTTCAAATAGGAATACTAAATCAGAAGGTAAAATCCAACCAAGATACCTAATTGTAAGGTTTAGTAAGGAAAAGACATGAGCTATGATTCTTCTGAGGCCAGAGCTTTTCATTCTCTTAGAGCTGATGCAGCATGGAGAGGGGATAAGGATGGACAGAGTTTAATCAGCTCTGGGAACAGTTTGTAAAATTTTTCAAAGAATTCCAGTGGCAGTATTTGCAGACAGCAGAGTATTTAGGTTGCTCAAGCCTAAAAAAACCTGAGAGAATGTGAAAATGAAAGATAAACCACAATGCTTCTGTCATTCTATGACAAAACTGTTGTGCATATGGAAGAGATAATGATTGATTGTAAACCTCCTGAAAGTGAGGAAAAAATTACTTTGAATTCATTTGGGACACCACTAAAAATACTTACTTCATGCTCATGAGAAGCTAAAGACAAGGTAAGCAGAAAGACAAGGATAGCAAATAACTGAAAATACTTCATTAAATTTATTATATGGTTTCATTGACAAAAAGATTTTCTCTTCCTATTTCTTCCGAGATTAAAAACAGGCATACAAGAAATCCAAAGACAGGTAACAGAAGTTTGTAGGAGAATGGACAACTTCCAAGGGAAGAGAAATGTATAGAACAGAACCAATTCATCCAAGGAACAGACTATGAAGCAGTAACATGACAGAAGTATACAAATAATGCAAAGCATGGTTAATAAAACTAATGATACATCTCTTTATCCTTGCTTATCCTGCAATTACAGTACCCATGTGAGCACAACTTAAATGTTAAAACCTATGATTTGACAACTTCACAGGAATATGATTATCCTCAAGAATGCTCAGACCCTGTGGACAATGAGGACATGACAGCAGGAGAGCAAAGAGCATAATAGTTGGGTTTTGATATAATCCAAATCCACACTTGTTTTTAGCAGCTATGATCTGCTGCATGCTGGATATTCTTTCTGTGTATGTGCTAACTTAGCTGGATATGTTGCTTTGATCTATTATGGTAAATCTCTCATGCTAAAAATTACATAAGTTATTAGCTCAATGAAAATCCTTTTTTTCTTTCCTCCCCATGATACCATTACCCTTTTTCTAGAATAATTTGAAGTGTCCATTCCCTGGCAAATATTTGCACTAATCTGTGAAAACAAGAATGTTCAGATATAGTTGGCTGACAGGATTTTTTATGTTCCTCTAAATACAGACATCACTTTTAAAGAAGAATTTTGACAGGGGAAATTAATCATCTTGTAAAGGAATCTTAGTTGCAGGTTCCTTCTAAAGATCCTTCTTTCATTCTTCATCATGCAGGAAACAGATTTGGATGCACAGACGGTGCCAGATGGAGCAAAAAATGGTTTAAAAATCAAAGGCACACAAGTGCCTGTTTCCTGTGGGAGATAAACACAACATGTTCTGTGCTGCCAGGACCTTTGAGTCCTTCTGCACTTTGGTATGGCAGGCATCAGTTGGCTTTCAACTTCTCTGATATCCACTTTGGTTTAGTCACATCATGTCCAGGATTACCATTACCACGCCAACCTGAACACTGAGTGTTATCTGTGAGCAAAACCTACTAATGTTATTTCCTCTATTGAAAATAATTAAGCTTAAGGTCTGAAGTGCTAAGCTACCTGTAGAGTGCTGACTCTACACATCACAACCCCCAGTTTAGCTTTAGAAAAAGTTAAAATTGCATTGAAATTGTATGATACTTTTTTTTTGGAAAGGTAAAGTTTAAGGGAGGACTAGCTTAAGGCAGTTGGTACGGGAATCAGGGATATTTTAAGATTCAAAGAACTCCTTGGGTCACTTAAAAGGTGCAAGTACTACAAGGAACTACAGAAAAATGGCAGGACTAGTGACACAATGACTTCCTTTCTGTGATATTACTGTCAAAAAATCTCACCAATATCCTTATGATAATCACAAGACTTTTTTTTTTAATTTTTACTAGACTAAAACCAGTGTTTTTTCCCTACCTTGTAGCCTTGACACTTAAAGAGAAGCAGTAATGTAAATAATGTGGCTAATTCCTGAAGGTACTGGGCTCTACAAGCTTCCAATTTGAATATTCACATTAGCTAAGCCTTCTTGTTTTGTCTTTTCCTAATTAGGACTTCATTTTCTGACAGTAAGATGAAGAGTCCACTATGATCATACAGTATTGTACTTAGTACCCATAGGCAATTATTGTCCCACCTGCACAATGATTTCTCTGTAAGATTATAGTGCTAAATAAAAGTTTCCCCTGTAATTTTGATCTATTCTTTTAGTATATGTTTGAGCAGTAACAAGCCTGGAGAACCAAATGGGAAATCCACAGAAATTAATAGTTTTCTACTCATTAAGTTCCCCAAACCAGCTTGTTGGGTCAAACAAGCCCTAGAGCCAGCCCAGAGGATGAAATTGGACCATGAGTTTAAGGGAAGCAGGAAGAGGCACCCATTTGTCCCAGTTCTCATTAGAGTGGCTTGCTAGCTTAAGGCACACTCTCAGAAAGCCTCTCTCTTTTCACAAATGTTTCTTTGTAAAACACATAATGATGTGGAAGTGAGTCCTCTAACAGTATTTGCAGATGTCAGTGCCTCCTCTAAAACACTCTGGTAAGGTCAACATATTAATCTGAACAGCCTTTATGCTTCCATTTTCTGTTACTGGCTTTTTATATTCCCTGCACCTTTGTTTCTACAGCTCTACACATAGTTTAGAATGTCAGGGACTAAGATATGGTGCCAAAATAATTGTTTTACTCCTTGAATCACAGTCTGATTATCAACGTTTCATCTGATAAATGTTCAGCACTACTGAAAATCATATCATGAAACACAGATAGTTATGATCTACCTTTGAGCTTTGCCTCTGAAAGTCTTGTCTTCTTCCCAAGAGGACCTGGAAAGATGTGAGGATGTCTTCTGCTTTCTGCACAGATCCAGGATGAGCATGTCCATTTATGTTTTGGGGGTTTTTTGTTGCCCCAAAATAGTGGAAACAGTCTCTTTGCTTCATTTTACTGTCTTCTACCACTGAGGCACAAGAAGTGAGCTCAACAAAAGATTGTGAACAAAATTTGGAGATGGTAGTAAATTGATAGGACTGGAAAGCACTATGAATTGCTTTAATATTCATCTGTTCATGTAAAAAACTCCACCAGAATGAATAAAAAAAATGCACCTAGTCTCTCCAACACTTGAAATCTTACACAAAGAGTATCTTAAGTTGCACAAAGAACAAACTGAAACAACATGCATATGCAAAATTTGTGATAAGAGTTACAAAGCAATTTCAGATGTGATTGTATGAAGAGGTTTGTTGAAAGTAGAAGTTGTTCTTGAATAGCATAAAGCTTTCTCCCTTCTCTTTGCCGTGCTTTCCAGCACTCGAAGCCTGGGTAGAAGTCATTTTGAGGGTTTCTCAAGTAAAGAGTAAGACAAATTGCAGCGCCAATAGCCTTGACTTAGATTAAAAGGGGCAGAGATTCTTCTAAAGGGCCCTGTTATTTGAGGAACAAAAGAAACAAAAAGCAGAGTAACAACTGTGGGACTTGAAATACTTCCAATGAACTATAAAAATAAAGCTGCCAATGCTGTAGAGAGAACAAAAGGGAAAAAAAAACCCAGCGCTACTTCGTCATAAGGGCCTCACGGATTTATCATCCAGCACCTGGTGAGGCCTAAACTCAGCAGAGCAGAATCTTCTTCTCCAGCTCCTTCCATGACACATTGCCAGGGCCACCACTGTCTGTGTCATCCAGTCCTGGTGTCCCGGGGGCAAAAACCAGGGCTGGCAACCGCAGTTGGGTGCCAGCACCTCAGAGGTGACAGGGATGAGGAGGAGTCTGGGAAGCGCCGAAAGATGGCGGACCCTGGTGTGGGCCCTACCTGCATCTTCCCTGAGGCAGAGCTTTGCCAAGCATTACCCTTGCCTGGACACCCGCCATTTTCCTCAGGAAAAGGGATCTGATCATCATTCCTGGACCTCCAGAGGCTCGTGCGGGTTGCTTGGTTGAATTACATCCACCTTGCTCCCTGGGGAGGCCATTAGCCAGCCGGGCCGAGTGCCCCGTTTTCCGGGAAGAAGAGAGATGGAAGCGGTGCAGTTTTCACCCATCTCCTCGCCCGCTGTGCCGAAGGTAAGGGTTTGAGCACTTTCTGCCATATTTGAGTAACCAAGCAAAGCCCAAACCGGGGATGTTTTTGAAGTCAAGCAGGGCTGGAGGCAAGAGGGTGGGAAAGGCTGTGGGGGGTGGGCAGAGGGGGCTGCTGGTGTGGGGTGGCAGCGGTAAAACGAGGCTGTGATGGTGCCTGCCATTTGCTGTCCCCAAGCAGGGGAATGTGTGTGACCTGAGGGGCTCTTCTGTTCACAGGTGAGGTGGCTGTGGACACCTCTTCCCCTTCCCCTTCTGCTGCCTTACCAGAGGGGTTTAGGGATTTGGGTCTGGAGAGTTTTCACCTCATTTCCCCACAGAAGGTGCTGGGTGGCCTTCCATGGGGGCAGCCAAGAGCAGGCAGGAGGCACTCGGGGCGGCCATGTTGTGAAGCATTAAGAGCTAAAACTTCTCCCTGCTTGCTGTGCCTACACTAATGATACAAAATGATTAGATTTGAGGCAAAGAGTACGTACTGGCACTTCCTGATTTTTTTCCTGAAGGTCAGGTAATTAGATTGCCTTGTATAATTCATTTTATGTTTACTACATATTCCTTTGAACTCTACGAAGCAAAATGACTGTATTACTCTCAAATAAGCAGGACTTAGATACACAAGGTATTTTCCCCTAGCATAAAACAAAAAATTCTGAGCTAAGTAAGACCAGAGGTCCATGTAGTTCCCAATCCAATAGTTGCTGGGAAAAATAAGACGAGGGCAAGGATACTTCATAAGTTCTTCTTCTTGTCAATGTTTTCTGTTCAGAAAATATGCTAGACTGGGAACAGCTGTGAATATTTATTAATGGAGGGCGTGTTCCTTGAATTCCGGTCATCTTGGATACATTTGTATCTTTTGTTTGTGAATTTCATAGATCAGTTTTGTAGAGTTTATTTTGTGTAACATAAATGTTTTGTCTTTTACCTATCCTTTGTGAACCTAAGCAGTTGTTTATTTCCCTTCAGTCTGCTGGCAAGCCTCAGAGCAAGAAGATCCCTCTTTCTGTGTCTAACTTACCAAATGAACCTGAAATGAGAACTATGAAATGACTCAGGGCAGATGTCCCTTCGTGTCTCCATATAGGCAAGACATTCCTCTGGATGCACACACCATTCCTTTTGTAATGTCTGCAGCTCGGCCACACTGCTGCACTTGGTTAATTCCTCCCAAAGTTTCAGACAAAACCAGCTTGTTGCTGAGCTGCAGCACTAGAATTAGACCTAATCTACACCCAGTTGTATTTCCAGTGTGGACATAATGCACAGTAATACCAGACAGAAGCTTTTTGTATGTAAGTCTTAACTAACTTTTACTCAAATTTTTCATTAAGGAGGACATAAAGGATAATCAGAAACTTTTCTGTTTGGAGGCCTTGACAAATACAAGTTCTTATTTCCCTCCAGCTTGCAGTGTGAGAGCTTCAGTTTTTTTGAGGACCATATTTTAATATTTTGATCAAATTTTTACTCCCACTAGGTGGCATACATTCTAAATACAGATTTAGATGCACACTACTATCCTTTGAGGGAGAGTAAGTCATTAAAATCTTAGGCAATCATAGATTGTATCTTATTTCCCCTGTGCTTTCCAAATAATTCATTTCCATGTGGTCTACTTTAGTTTTTAAAAAATAAAATAACAGAAGGGTTGTTTTTCAATGAACCTAAAAGACCAGGCTTTTATACTGTTAGCACAACTCACTGGGTATGGATACTTTAAATTGTTTGCAACAAGTAAAGATTTAGCCAAAATTGCTTTCATTTCTCAAACTGAAAAATGATACATGTCCATTTCAGTAAGTTTCTGTTTGTGGGTTGTTTTGTTTTGGTTTTTTTTTGGTGTTTTTGTTTTTTCTGTTTGTTTTTTTTCCTTTTTATTTTTTTTTTGTTTTGTTTTGTTTTGTTTGTTTCTTTGGTTTTGTTTTCGTTTGATTTTTAATTGTGCCAAGTAGTTCTTTATCCAATTTCAGAATCCCTCACAGTACCCAGCTGTTTCTGCTGTGGCATGCAGGTGTTAGAAGAAGGTTTGAAGAATATCTGTAATTTTTACCTCCTTGCTTATCATCCTTGAGAGAGATGTAAAACTCGATTGAAGTGCTGTAGTAGAGGATATTACTTCTTTGGGACAGCATACTAGTGGTGAAGGAAATATTTTTGATTTGTTAAGTAGATTATGACAATAAATCCACACGTGCTGTTTGTTTTAGGTATGAATTTTGGCCCTGCACGTCAGCATAAACCAAGAGGAGGAATATGGATGACTGTAGATTCACACTGGCATAATACTAAGTAAGTGAAAGAAGAGCTACCTCTGCTGACAGTTTTTGAAAGAGAATCCTTACCTGTGCAGCCACCTTTCTGCTATGTGTTTTGTAGGAGGGGGCAAGGATGCATTCATGTCAGTTGCAGACAGGGCAGTGGAGGTTATGTGTGAGTGTACAGAAACATTGCTGATCTTAGTGGCAAGTGGAATAATGTTGGTCCTTGTAATCAGATAAAGCTCAGATTTTAAACTGTTCACAGTTAATTTGATCAAGTAATCCTCATGGACCTTCTCTTTGCTGCAGAGAATCCTAATGCCTTTTGCATTTTGCACTACTTATAGATGGATTGCAAAACTCTTGCAAGTGTAAGCCAATAACCCTGTGAATGGTAGCATCAGCTTCAGTAAGGTTTTGAGTGGAAGTAATTCTTTATAAATGATAAAGAAAGACTCCAAATCTACTTCTTTTACCTTCTTGTCTTCTATTTGGGATGAAATTGAAGGAAAATTTGGTTGATAACAATGTAGAAACTACTGCATATGAATAATTCAAACAGGATTTATAGCTTTCTCAGGGCTTTACCATCAGTTTGGCAGCTTGGAAACTGAAATTAAACTAAATTTCCTGTCATTAATTTCAATCATCATTAGATGGACGTAGAGAATTAAAATTCCTTCTTCATTCCTCTGTAAAAATAAATTTTACAAGTATAAGGAGTGCTTTTAATAGTGGCTTTTTATTGGATTTCTTGTGAGATGAAAGGTTATGCTGTACGTGTAAAAACCACACAATCTTTGAAAATCTAGCTACTTTATGTCTGCACTCATGATTATTTGATATCAATTTTCTTGGTAAAGTCTTGGCTGTATGTTTTCTCCTCAGCTACTTTTACTGTACTACATAAAATATTATATGAGAAAATTCTGTTTCTTTGCTCCGAATGTCCATTAAAGTTCTCACTTCTGCTGGAATCTGTGGAACTAACCTGCAGGCTGCTTCAAGCAGAGTGTTCATGGAGAAGTACTGTTTCCTCAGTTCATTCTTTTACTCAGTGATTTAAATTCTCTTCTCCCACAGCTTTCTTCTCCTTGTTCTTATCTTCTGAGATACTGATTTGGTTGGACTTGGATAGAAAAAATTTAAAAGGTAACATTTGCATTCTTTCAGTCTTCTGTGAAGAAGTCCCATGCAAATTCCTCAGCTGGAGCCACTGCCTACGTTTGAATTATGCTTATGAATTCCACAAAGAGAATATAGCATTACAGTTTCAATCTCTAGTTTCCAAGTGCAGCCCATACTACCAGTGTAAGCTCAAAGCTATTAATCATGAGAAAGCTTATTGACTGTTCAGAATAGTTCTATCAATATCTCATTTGCTGTCTGATCTAATGCACTGGCTGTGTAATGCCAATGCAATGACTCCATCTGTCAAATGGTAAGATGTAATTTCTTACAAGCATTTGTAAAAGGCCTGAATTTTGATGTTTGGCCCATTGAGTTAGATGGATGTGTTTGGCCTACTTTGCTGCTGGGCTGATAACTGTGAAAAAAAATTGCTCTTACAATAAACATTTAAGGTACATTTAAGAAGAGTATTGAAATAAATACTTTGATGAAATACTTCTCAAAGTTAGGCTTTTGGAATGGCTTTGTCCAGTCTAGGTTAAATGGTAAGCATTGACTTTGTTGGATGGAGTTCAACCCAGTTAACAAAACCTGGTCTAGCTGAATGATTTCTTATGAAGACAACCCAAAACAGTGGTGACAAAGCCTGGACCCTGCTCTGACTTGGTAACTTTTTTATATCTGCTGATCTGTCACAGTGTAATGATCTTAGGAACTGCAGCCTGTGTGCAGGCAGCTTTGCCCTTTCTGGGAAGCTTTTACAATCACCAAGGGCTTGACTGTGATTTGGGTATCAGGTCTGAACAAATCCGAATTCTTCCCAGTCCTCTCAAGAAGGCTTTCCAGACTGTGTAACTGGGAGCTGAGGATACTGGAGGTATGCTGATTCTCTGGAGCAGATGAAGAAGATGGACAGAAATGTGTTGCCATTCTTTGCAATTCAGTGGCCAGCAGAGCTGAGCTAATGTTTAGGGGCAGGAGGGGTTAATGATCTGCTGCTGGTAGAGGCCAGCAGCTAATTACCTCCTGTCTCCAACAGCAGGGAAGCAGGATGGAATTGCCTTTGTCTATTTTGCAGTCATTCCTATGGAATGTTCCAGTGTAGGAACTTGCTGCTCTAGGCTGTGTCTTGGTGACACTGTCTAGCCCTCAGTAAAATGTGCAAACACCAGTAAAATCTTAGGGGATAACAGGCTTAGCTTCTGTAGGAAATGTAAGGTAACAACATACCTTTCAATACATCCTGGCATCTGAAAAATCTGAGGACTGGTGTTACAAGGAAGCAGATTTCCATAAAATTCTACAAACCGTCAATGCAGTTTGCTAGATATAACCAAATCCAAGAGCTGGGTGCCTAGCATTGTAAACTAAATCCTCCTAAGTGCAGATAAGAAGTTGAAACCAAAAGATTTCTTGTAAGATTCTGGTTTCAATGTTTTGATTAGGCTAGAAGAACAGACTAGCTAACAGGAGTTGCCATCTGAATCTGGCTGCTCATGAGCAGTCATGCTTTGAGTTATTCTTAAGACAACTTGATGGATATACACTTCAAAGATGGCCAGCAAAAGACATTTTGGAAAGCCTTTTCTTTTTCTTCTCTCAGAAGAGTGATCAGCATACCTGATAGGAAGTATTTTCATCTGTAAAAATGTAAGATTCATCAACTTTCTTTTTTTTTTCTGAAATTGGGATTAAAATTTCACTATTCCAAAATCCAAAAATTGCCTTTAGGAAATACCAGATCAGTTTTATAATTTGTAAATGTCCCCCTTGCCTGTTGCTCTTACTTTTTCCTATGTGTTCTTTTTTTTCTTTTTTTTTCCTCTTCCTCATCTCACCCCCTCCTTCCTTGGAAACCTCACTTGCAGCCATGAATACTGAAGCTTTCTGCTGCTACTGGGACTTGGGAATAATAAAACTTAGTTCATATCTGGAATAAACTGTTCTTCAGGTATTATCAATAAACTTCAGATTGTGGATCTGAGGATTAAATCACTACAGTGACTGCAAAAAAACTGATATGCAGTAATGGGTCTGAAATCTGTGCTTTTGATCAGAAGCATGCAGGAATTTTGGATATTATTAAATCAAATTGGATTTGATTTAATTTATCCATTGAAGCAAATGGATATTATTAAGAACCACAGACAACTAAGTAAGTGCAGAATCTCCTCAGGAGACCAAAATACACAGTCCCGAAAAACTAACAAGTATCTTTGATGTTGTTTCATAGAGAGAAAATTTAGGACTGTGGTCTAAGTCTTGAGAAGGGTATGGCAGGGAATGGGAGGAAATCCTGATCCCTTTCTGTTCTGCTGTCTAGATCCTTTGGGTTCCTAAACAATGTCCTCTTCCATAGCTCCTGTTATTAATACCATGAAACTAGCCTGTACCTCTTCAAACCACAGCAATTCTGTTTTCATCCCTGTATCTATAAACACTATCGATGTTTATAGAACAATGTGAATGCTCTCAGAAAGTACTGTATAACTGCTATGTATTAGAGTAGAGCCTTATGAATTTGGGTAATAAGTACCAGGACCTCCTAAAAGAAAAGATCTTTTGTCTTCATGCAAGTGCAGTCAGTTATAAAACCATGGAAGAGATTACAGAAGTGTTATCACTGTAGTGCTTTTATGGATGTGAAGGTGTTTTTGCTAAAACTGTGATGGAAATGTGTAGGAGAGACCATTCTGTACTTGTCTGTTGCATGGTGGATGAGAGGTAATGTGTAATTTTCCATTTTCTCCTGCCTGGAAACATCAGATATAGTCCTGAGCACTCCCTGGGCCATTCAAGGAGATGCTATTTTGAATGTAGGTCAGAAGAGACAAGAAAAGCAAGGTTGCTGAGTCTAAGAGAAGCCAGTAGTCTGTTCTGGCCTCAAGGATGTCTGACTCTTGCAAAGCAAGCACACTGTGAGTGCTGACCAGCTCCACCTCATTGCATCTGATATAAACTACTCTGGCCTTCAAGCTGAGAAATGCAGAGTACTCTGATTTCATAGCATCATACAGATATACTTTGAAAAGACACTGTACTTGTTGGATGAGCTGATGGCAATGTAAGTGAGCTGTTGGTACTCTTTCTACAGAAACCTATCAAAATAAACACAACAGCTGACTTTGCAGAGGGAGCCAAGGTATGGTGTCCAAACCATTTACATAATGGATTGATTTTAAAAGGATTTGCCTTGCAGGTGGTCTCTGAAGCCAAGAGATGCTGAAAGAATGTAAAAGTATTGCTAATCAGTTTATAAGTATTGCTAAAGCACTTGATAGTCTGTGGGATTGAAGTGAGGAGCTACTAGAGATGTGGAAGAGTTATGGACAGACGTATGTCCTGCAAACATGTCTTCTATAGTTATATAAAATAAAATACAAGCAGCAAAATGTAATGTCAGGTCTAGTGGGAGATTTATGACTGCTATGAAGAGCAGCAAGACCCTAGAACCCTCTGTTCTTTTGTGTGTATGTGTTTATCTATAACAGATAGATAAACCATAGACTTTTGTGGTTCTGATTTTTTGCTTGGTTTATTGAGGCTTTTTACCATACACATAAACATAGTTCCTTTTAACCTAATTTTTTTCAGTATTTTAATTTAAGGACTTAGTGTTTTTATAGGGGGTTGGTTCTGATACAAAGAAGGAAGAATATTTTCAAAGATTTGGAATAGTGCCATAATGTGAGGTTGAAGGTTTGGAAATATCCTGGCCAGCTATACTGAATCATCTGTGAGTTAATGGCAAGAGGAGGAGGGTGGGAGTAGTGTCCTTAGCAGTCCTGTAGCATTTTGGAAAGGTTTAACCCTAACAGATGAAGTGAAGATGATGAATCACACTGTCAGTTTTGACCAATCAAGCATTGAAATGGCAGTAAGAGGATACTGCTTTCTAATCTGTTGTGTTTGGTCTGGGCTTTTCTTGTTTGTTAGGTTGGTTTTTTTTGTGTTTTTTTTTTTTGTTTGTTTGTTTGCTTGTTTTTGTTTTTTTTTTTTTTTTTTTATTTTTTTGTGGCTGTGAGGTTTTTTAGTAGTTTGTTTGCTTAGGTTTTCAAAGCTCTTTGTGTCAAAATGTTCCAAGCAATTGTTACTTTCATTAAGAGATAGAGTGCTTTCTATCCTATAGAAAAAAAGTTTCTTTGGAAAGGTACAAGGTATATATTCTCTGAAATAACTGCTGTGTGAATGGAGCATATATTTAGCAGTCAATGAGAATTGATACAAGGGCTTTGTCTTAAGTCTTAACTAGACCTTTGTTTTGAACTAACTTTGTATCCTTATATCTATTTTCTCTGGAAAATTAATTACTAAAGCATCCACTGGGATTTTATATACTACTAACAACCAATTCACAGCAAATATTAATTTAGGAAGGCAGTTCTGTTTGGGTTTTTAACATGACTGTGACATCTCTTAGCTGAAAGTATCTCCTTTCATAACTGTGAACATCAGAAAATAATTATTAAAGTAGAAGAGTCAAAGAAACCCTTTTAAAAATGTTACTATAAATGGTCAAATTGGTTTCCCTCTCCTCCCCCTTTTTTTTTTTTTTTTGATGGTTAGGATTGACTTTATGAGACAGCCATAAGCTGCTAATGAAGATCTTATCCTGTCACATCCAATATAATGAAATGTGTTTTCTGAGACTCAGAAAGATCAGTCTCTGTGCAGAAGCAGTTTTCTAATGGAGCTGTAAACCACTTATGGATGACTCCTGGAAAGGATTGTTGCTTGAGAGAAAATGATGTTTTTTTCTGATTTCTCTGTTGTGAATCCTAAAGTAAACTCTATTTGCTCATCCATGTTCCCTTGCAGTGGTATGGTACCATGTAGTAAAGAAATATGGACAAATTCAAAATTATTAGATCCATAAACTGTGGTGGGGATCAATTACCTGTGCAGTAAGGCAAGCAGGTGCTGGAGAGCTGTTTTCTTATAACTCTACAGTTTAGTGGGAAGGCTGTATACTTGGGAGTGATTAAAAGTACACCCGTGGTTTCTAGAATTGCAGGAGCTTTTATTTAGCTCTAAATTACTATTCATAGAGGTGTTATTTGAAAGATGGAAAGGAAAAAAAAAAAAAGAAAAAAGCCTCTAGAATTCTCACAATGCATAAACAGAATATTTTACAGTATTTGTAGTTAATATCTAATGAGACAACACATCCTTCCTGGAATTCTTGCTTCTAACTCCAATTATTGTTAATGAGAATTTTATGCCCTCTGCATTAAATAGAATATGTTAAGGATACACTCATGCAACAACTTGTGGCTATATATTCATATTTAATACCTCAAAGAGAACTGAAGATTCTGTGTTCTTGTAAGTCTCTAATTAGTATTCTTATCAATTATAAGTATAACAGATTGCTACAAACTTTGAATCTGGATTCATCTAGGGGCTCAGACCATCCAGCATCCTTGGCTTCTTGGATTGTAGTGGTTGGTAGATAAGCTCTCTGAGAAGTGTGCTACATTTTTATAACAAAATTTTAGCTATAACAGCAGCTATGTTATTTAAGAGAAACCCAAAAGATGTTTGCTACAGGAGTCATCAGTGCATTTCCTCCTTTGTCCAACAGTCTCTAGGGATGACCTTGAGCTGTCAGTGAGGGTATTACTTTTGAATAGAAAAAAACCCAACACTCTGAAGCCTGATGGCACAATATCTTGAGCTAATTGCAAGTAAAATCCAGGCAATGTGGTCGTGTACAAATTAAACTACTTAAGTTTTTTTAAAAATTAAAGTGATCTTTTTGATTTGAAGTTCAAACAACAGATCTTCCAAATATGTGCTGCACACTGTGTGGTAACCTCTGGCATACCATACCACATCAAGTGTGGAATAATCTGTGTAGTCTGAAATATATAAATATAAAAATATATAAAATATAAATAAATATATATATATAAAATATATAAATACATAAAAATAAAGCATTTCAGATTTGCAATAAAAGACATAGGGTTAAAATTAAATATCTTTGGCATACAGTGAAAATATAAATACACATGTTCAGACAGGATACAAGTGGATATTTTATGTGTTCATATCAGCATTCAGTTTCTATAACATTTAAACATAGACTGCAAAGATAGCAGACGAAAGATGATTTATTTTCACTTGGTGTCTGGCATGACCTCTGTAAGCACAGTTCTCATTCTGCTACTGATAGCTAAGTGTCAGTTTATTTATATCTGGAAAAATGTAATTGAGAGCTAATCAGGTAAGTCAGAAAAAGTGTTCTCAGGCCTTTAGATACATTAGATTTCTATCCCATTAGTTAGTTTTTGTCAAGCTCTTTGTCCAGAAGTTCTCTCTGTTCCTGTCTTCAACCTGCTTGGTCTCTTTAGCACTGAGAAGCTCATGGAGGAGAACCAATCATTCTGTCTCTGGTTGGACTAAGAGGAGAAGATTAAATTTAGGAGATGTTCTTCTGTCTTTCTGTGAAGTCTTTCCCTGAACAATAGAGCATATTTAACAGTGCATTAGTTAACACTGAGGGAAGAGTATGTTTTTTTAGCCTAATCTGTGGCCAGTTAGTTCTTTGCTGAGAACTGTAATTCATTTAGTGCCTTACACGAAATGGTCATAGGTCAGAATTCAAAAACTGTCCTTCAAACAAGGACTGGAGTGCATCTTCATCTTACAGTTTTTTCTTATTATCTGGCTTGTTGTGGCTTTTTTTAAGCAAATAAGGCTTGAGGTTTTAGAAGGCTCAGTGAACTGTCTTGTTCCAGAGATAGCTCTTTCCATGGAAGTGGGGCAGGTTAAGATTCAAACATTCTTCCAGTTTAAGCATAGGAGACAGAAGACAGTATCAAAGTGTTTTGGCAGGTTATTTTTTGAGAATCTTGGTTATAACCAAGATTGGTTATTATTTTTTGAGAATCAAGGTTATAACCTTGGCAGGTTATTTTTTGAGAATCTTGGTTGTACTCAAAACTTTTACTCACAAAAAGTTGTAAAGAGATTTTTGGTTTTTGGAAACATGCTGAAGGACTTTGTATTTTTGCAGGGCTGGGGAGGGTGGGAAAATAATGTGGTGGGAGAGAGCATTAATGTTTTGCAAGGAAGGAAGGAGAGCTGGCTACTAGAAAGCCCAGTAAACATGGCCTTCTGGATACATAGAGTAAATTTGAGTGGTGCTACCAAGAGGCTACCCTCTTATATATCATGAAGAGTGGTGTTAAATTTTAGTGAGTGCTAAGATGCAGGAAAGCAGGTGTGTGCTTTTACTTGCTAGAGAGGAATGGTCACAGCACCTCAGGAGACTGTCTGGGTGTTTTACAGTGGGACTGGATTTTGTCTGGGAACCTGGCCCAGAGTCTAAGAGCCACTGTGAAATCACAGATATCGTTTTAAATGGCAAGTACGGCTTATACAAACAGGATTTTCTCTAAAAGACAAAGCTATCATCTTACAATGCCTCAAACCTTGCTGTTAATGATGGTTAGAAGAAATTATGAGCTAAACTCCATTTTTGTTTTCAAATTCTGGAAGACCACTCTCACACATGCTTGGTTGGATTGTATAACAATACATCTTTTTTTTTTTTTTTTTTTTTTTTTTTTTTTTTTTTTTTTAACTTGAAATGTAAAACTGGCAAAACAAAAAACAAATCTGTCTGGTCGAGGATTCTGGTTCTGAATACTCAGCACCAGGTGCTTCAAGGGTAAGTGAAGAGTTTGACACTGTAATGGTAATTCTGGAGCAGTTTGCCCATTGGGAAAGATTCTTGCTAGTGCCCACCAGCAAGTTGACTTATTCACTGAAGCATCAATGTTTGTATCTCATGTGTTTTTTTTAATCTCATCTAATGAAGCAGTGGATGTTCTCATTATGCATTTAAATATCTAAATCCTTTTTGAATCTGGCAAAGATCTTCATCTTAATAATACCTTCAGGAAAACCACCACCAGTTAATTACGTGCTGTGTAGAAATATCTCCCACTCTTCAAATTGTTTTTGTTCAACATCACTGTCTATCCATTTGGTTTTGTATGACAAATTGTAGTAAATAGTAATATCCAATGTTTTTCTTTATTATTTTGCATGAGTTCTTTATCTCTGTGGGTTCTGCTTATACCCCTCTCATTTCTCAACCACAAGGTCCAAAACTTCAAATTATTTTTCAAGATTCTAAGTCTTTTATTTTCAAATATCTTCCCTTAACACTTAGGCACTAGTCATGAACTGAACTGAGGATAAACAGTAACTCATTGTGTTATGTTCCAATGGCTGGAAATGTGGAGATTTTTGTTGGATTTCACAAAGACAAAGTAAAGATAGCACAGTATTTTCTGCAATCACACATTTTTATTGAACACAGACATAACTGGTAGGCATTAAAACTATAGTAATTAGCCTTATCCTGTAGAGAGACACAAAAAAGAGAAAGAGAAGAGAGAAAGAAGAGAGAAAGAGGGAGGGAGGGAGGGAGGGAGGGAAGGAAGGAAAGGAAAGGAAAGGAAAGGAAAGGAAAGGAAAGGAAAGGAAAGGAAAGGAAAGGAAAGGAAAGGAAAGGAAAGGAAAGGAAAGGAAAGGAAAGGAAAGGAAAGGAAAGGAAAGGAAAGGAAAGGAAAGGAAAGGAAAGGAAAGGAAAGGAAAGGAAAGGAAAGGAAAGGAAAGGAAAGGAAAGGAAAGGAAAGGAAAGGAAAGGAAAGGAAAGGAAAGGAAAGGAAAGGAAAGGAAAGGAAAGGAAAGGAAAGGAAAGGAAAGGAAAGGAAAGGAAAGGAAAGGAAAGGAAAGGAAGGTTGGTTTTGTTTGTTTGTTTTGTTTTGTTTGTTTGTTTTTTCAGTGCATTACCACTGTGGACATTTCTTATTTGAGTATGCCAGGAAGAAAGCATTTTCCATTTTCAAGTGGTTGACTTACATTATTTTTCTGCTCCTTGCTCAGAGGAGCAGAAAAATTGCCTTTCCTGAGATTAGTATTATTGTTAAATGCTGTTGTGCTGGCTTCAGCATTGTGTCCTTTTCTTTCAATCCAGAGGCAAAGCTGTGTTTGTATGTTCAAGATCTGTTACCTTTTCATGGGTATCAGAAGCACTTGCTATCACAGGCTATTCTGAGCTCTCTATTGATATTATCTACTCCCAACAGCAGCTAACATTTTGATGAAGATTGATGAAATGCTTTCATTAGAAAACTGAAAAGAAAGGTTGGAGAGAACCTTACAACCACAGGTTAACTAATATAGTTGAGCTTCTGGATTAAATTCAGATGGACACTTAATTTACTCTGTTTCTTCAGAAGACTGACTTCCTGAACCATGGTGAGTATTTCAAAGCTTCACATAAATACCCCTGATGTTTCTCAGGACTAAAGTAGAGATGAAGCATTTCCCAGAAGAGACAGACCATATGGTTACACTGACCTACTGTGAAAATTCTGTGTAATACCATAGTTTATGGAGTATCTGAGAGCAGAATTGGTCCTTTTTTTGTACCTTCTTTCTCAGCAGTCCTCCTTTCTTAGCAATTATGCCTTTTAAATAATTTTGTCTGCTGTTGATTTCTGCCAGGGGGGTACGAGGGTACAGAGCTGATAGTGATTGTTTGAATGTCACTTGAGAAACTGCCAGCTCCTGCTCTGTATAAATCATGAGAGGTTGTTGCCATTCCCAGAGGTCTGGGCTCATTCCATGGAGTCAGCAGTCTTCTTGTTTGGGTATTGTGTGTTCACTTTCTCTTGTTGGCTGAACTGAATGTGGGACTTTGAGGATTGCTCAGTGGGGTTTTGTAATTATATGTTACAAAGATAGACAGAACTTTATGTGGACAAGAAGGTACAAACTGCAGTCAGCAGGTTTAATCTCTGTAGCTGCCTGAGGCCCAAATAACCATGGTGGCTGCAAAATATTCCCCACTTGCTACGTTTCTTCCCTCTCTATAGAGTTTGTTTTTCTTGTACTCTGCCTATGAAGATTTTGTAGTTTTAAGATTAAGAGACTTCAGGTCAGACCAGAAGACAGGTGGGTTTGTCTCTATGGCTTAAAATGAATAAAGAGCTACCAACTGAGCCATTTTGGCAGGAATGACAAACCCCTCCAGTTGGTGAATGGAGAAGTTAAAGATACCCAATGTCTGTCCAAGGCCTTATCTTTCCAGCCAGCAAAGCTTTTGTGTGGCTCAGCCTTCAGTTGCCTCAGAGAGTTGCCTATGCCTTAACACCTAGCTTGATTGGGTAATAGAAAAGGTAATTAATTCATTGTGGACTCTTCTAATTCATTTTTCCAAGTGCATGTGTGATAGTGCAGCCTGAGAACAGATCAGTATTTTTGCCAGTGCACTGGCGTGTGCCTCTTCATGCTTGGTCTTTGCACATATACACTGGACTTAAAAATCACTGCAAAATGTGATTTTATTATTGCTGTGCCAAACAGAGAGCTGAGCAATGACAGTAAATAGCACTGGAGAAATCCTGTTGGGGTTTCCTATCTGGAAAAGTCTTGTTTGTTGGCCTGATGTCATTAAGTTTCTTGAGCAAGAAATTAAATATTGTACCTGCGTGCTCCATTAAGCATTGCCTCCTTTATGATGCCATAGATTATTCTAATAATTACTTTCTAAGAAAGATTTGCTCATTGTTTGATGTAGAATCTGATGGAATATTTCAAGCTGAAAATTCTGCATTAGCATAAGGGTTTTTTTCCTAGAGTAGTCCATGAGCAAGATAACATACTAGATTTCAAGATCAATGTGTATGTGATGCTTTACACTGTTGGGCCAGCAAGTCTCTTCAGTTTGTGTAATACCAAAATTTTGCTCTAAGTTTTTCCTGAATTCTCTGTAAATATTGGGCAGGTCCAAGATAAAAGGACTTCAATCATTTGGCCAAATCATGTTATTTTAATGAAAGTTATCTTTTAGCTGAGACAGTGTTAGATTTACAGATGACTTCATGCAAAAGGAAGACTGCCTGTGGTTTGGTATTTATGTTTCTTTCAGCAACAGTGTATGCCTTGCTCCTATATTCTCATTTTGCTGCTACTCACTTCCATCCTGCAAGCTTTCTGTTCATCCGGTTCTCCATCTCATTCCAACATTGACTTTTTTTTTCCCCCTGTTACTGTAGTTTAGTAAGAAAGAACTCTTCGTGTTAAAAGAAAAAGGTATGAGGGAGCAGGTTTGCAGGATGCTGGCTGTGTTGTTTAGAGAAATTTTCAAGATTTCTAAGTAACTGATGATACATCAGTTATCAGTCCACATTCATGTCCAGAGAGACACTTTAAAACTTTAGTGCTTAACCGAGCTCGAAATACCCACCTGTCCTCCACTCTACCCTGCAATTACAGATTGAGGGAAAAAGAGACTGCTGTAATTATTTGCATTTCAAAACACTGTCTGCCAATAACTGGCATCGTTGCTGTTTGCTCTTGCTTAGTAGTAGGTGATCTTATTAATTTGATAGGGCAAAGCTCAGCATGCACAGCAAAATGTAGGAACCAAAAGCTCTTTATGTAGGGACAAACAGTGTGATCCAGGAAAACAAATATAAAAAAGGTTACACTAATATTCCCCAAAGGTGCATAATATTTTTTTTTTGTTCTAGAACTCATGCATTCATGCTATATTCTGGCTGTGGATATGGCTTAGTTAAGGTCTTGTGAGTGTTGGACTTGATGATTCTGGAGGTCTTTTGCAACCAAGGTGATTCTCTGATTCTGTGAAACTGTGCTTGTGTTCAAGTGCTTTCACAGATTAATGCTAGAACAACTTTCAGTTTATTTCCTGTTTCAGCATGGAGGGACAGTCTTTGCTAATACATAAGTTAGCATCTCAGTATTTGACAATATGAGGAATTTTTGAGCAACAAAATGAATTGGGTTTTTTTTTGTTTCCTTTTGTGGATAAAAACTTTTTAAGGTAAAGATTCAAGAAGCAAAAATTATCTACATTGCTTTGATTTTCCCGCAAAACAACAATGATGAGTTTCTAGCTGTAGAATTTTTCTACATCTCTAGCTCTTTCCAGAGATGGTTCCCAGCAGAACCTCTCTGAACTAGAGTCCACCACCTGCCTAATGTGCCATAAGTCACTTACACTTTCTCATCTCTGATCATCCTTTCCCCCATATTCAAAGCAGGGCCCCTGTTTGAGTGAGGAAATACTGCTCTCTGCAACTGTTTGTAAGTGAAAAAGTCCCTTGATTCTTATTTTGTGATTTCAGTTTGCTAAAGATGTGTGTTAAAGTATTAATATGGATAAAAAAATTACCCTTATAGGTTTGAGATATTAAAAAAATGTTGGAAGGCAGGATATTGAATTCCCCTGGGAATAAATTAAGGATGTTTCCTGAAATTATGCCTTGATTATCAGTGTACTGAGAAAGTGTCCTATCCATAATTTTTTAGAAGCCTGAGAACAGCCAATGTCTTACTCTTCATACTGACCCACCAGACAGGTGTCAGTCAAGCATAAATCACTCAAGGTTGCCTGGTGTTTTAAAGAGAAGGCATTTTTAGCTTTTGACTTCAAAAGAGCAGGTCAAGCACTCTATCCAGCATTAAGGATTATTCTCAATTCATCACTGGATTGCCTCAGTAACCTGACTATTATTAACCCAAGACCATTAAATGCTTTTAACCCTTTTCCTTGGAAAAAGGAACCTCTCAAGAATGAATACTGTCAATGAATGGATTAATTTCATGCAATTGCCATTTACCCTACAACATTGGATTGCTTTAATGATAAATTTTATAAAGAAAGTTAAAAAAAATATTTTTTTGCCGGACTGAAGATTTTTGTTAAGATGTGAAGTGTCATGTGTTGGAGGTATCAGCAGAAACTGTACTATCAGAAGGTATTAAAAAAAAGGTGCAAAAGGTGCATGCATTTAAGGCAAGGAAGGAAGCATTGAGGGGAGGGAGGAACTAGTATAACATTCACTTCAAAAGAGATTTTTCATAGAATCATTAAGGTGGGTAGAGACCTCTAAATCATCAAGTCCAGGCATCAATTCAATTCAGATCATCAATTCAAATGCTTGACCATTTTTTCAGTAGAGAAATTTTTCCTAATATACAATCTAAACATTCACTGGCACAACTTGAGGCCATTTCCTCTCATCCTGTTGCCATTTACTTGGGAAAAGAGACCAACATCTGTATTAATTTCAGCATATTTCGATGTTTTTATTAGGGAAAGATTCTCGTACAAGACATCTTTATAGTAGAATAATTCTGGAAAAACATCAAGGTCTAGGTTACATTTTAAAAAAAATAGTACAGTATGAACTCTGATTATTAGAGGTAATAATTTTACATTTTCACATGCTTACCCTTACATACTTCTTTTACCTGAGGATCATGAGCCTCACAAGTTATCATTATATTGAAAAAATCATATTTTGACACCTGATATTTGGTTTTCAGGAGCTACAAATGAGCTAGTTTACTTGAGGTTCATCTAGAGATTTGAATTCACTGTGTATTGAGCTGTAAAAGGAAAACTCCAGTCTTATCTCTGCTCATTAACTTCCAGCTTCTTTCTCCATTTTCTAAAGTTTTATGCCCGAGTTGAGTAGATAAGGCATGAGATAAGACATGATTACATGGACAATTGCTTTCAGGCTGTGAAAACAAAGAAGGCAGATGAATTCAGCAGCTCTTCAGGTACTCAGAGACTCTCATACTATGTTTTTCTTCATAGGCAAAGTTTTATAAATATCTCTGAATGTTGACCTCCAACTCTACATAGGACACAGTTATTTTTCTGTGGATTTGACTGTAATCTAAAGGAAATTATTACGTCCCCCTTCTAGAGCCATATTTTTACTGTCTGAATACAATTGTCTATTGCTTCTTTATTCCCTTCATTATCCTTAAGATTGTATTTTTATTTTAATAGTCTTTTTTTCTGTCTTCTGTGAGGCAGCAGCTCCATAGGCTTTTTCTTTTTCCCTCTTACCAATGTAAAGATAATAATTAAGCATCCACAAATAATTGCTTTTACATCCCTAGTAGAAAATAGTTTGCTTGATCTTAAGAATCTATAGTTTAATTTTACCTGCCTTACAGGTTGGAATAATCTGTAGTTGATGCAGAGTAAACCTTTCAAGAGAAAAGAAAAAAAAAACAATCAACCAAACCTCACACAAATCCCACTCTTATTTAAAATAGAATTATTTGTGCTGTATGTCATTAAAATACAACAGTATTTGATGGCAAAATTATTATCTGACCTAGTCACAGATTTTTAAGCTGCAAGTTTACATTACTTGAGTGTTAGACAAATTCTAAGATTAGGAGAACTTGTTTCTATTTTACCCTTCAATATAGCTAGTGGTCTTCAGACTAGACAAATAACTTGCATTTTAAAAGTAGAACTGCAGCCACCAAGATCTGACTGCATCTAGGATCCGTAGGGAATATGTGACCATCTGCATGAAAGTCAGTTTCTTTTCAAGCTAGCAACCTTGTCACTACATTTCCTTCTCCCCTTTCATAACAACTCCACCAAAAAAAGCTACTATCAAAGTGATAAACTTTCTTCTAAAGGCTGCAGACTCCACTAAGCCACTAAATTGACATGGAAATTAAAGAACACCAAGCCTGATAGTTTAGTAACATTTCATTTGGTTCCTATTAGATACTGGGCCTATTTTATAGGGCCTGGAAGAAGAGGGAACTGGTGTGCTAGCAGTTGCATGTTTTCTGAGCATTGGTCCTGAGAACCATGTTCAAAATTACCACTTCTCTTTGTTTAAGGGTGATTTGTGGGCCATTATGAATAATCAAGGGTTATTTCACTCAGCAGGTAAAATGGCAATTGTAATTGGAAAGTTATGGCAATGTTGTTTCAGACTAACTTAAAACTAATTATTTTATAAATTTGGTGAAGTTGAACTACTCATTTCAGGCTTAATGCATTAAAAGTTTATTTCCATTTTTTAGGGCATTTTAAGGGCTACAGGTAGGTACTACAGGGGGCTTCTCAGTGCTGTCTTTGAATAGCTCAGGGCTTAGGACATTACCCCATTGCACTGAAGCACAATTCATTGACTGCACAGATCCTTTCCGCATTGAAGGTTGTCTAACTTCCAAGGAACCAGTAATTTGTCTATCTTAAGCCACAATATTTTTGTAAACTATAAGAAGTAATTAAATCTAGGCTGCTCCCTGATTAAGTGTGTGTCATTAATGAAAGGTCATTTCTTGTCTCTGTGGACAACAAAAGGTTCTCTGCAGCCCTGTGGTTGATGCTCAGAAGGTGTGACTTGTCACTTCAAATTGCTGTTGCAGAACAGAGAAGAGTTTTGAATCCCAGCCACCAGCATCCAACTTGTCTCTAAGGTTCCCAGACTGTTATGAATTATTACAACTGTTTAATCTTCACTGTTGAACTGTGTATCTTGATATTTCAAAAAAAAAAAAAAAATTACATATTATTTTCTTATAAGAAATACCCATTCAAAACTATTGGGTGAATTTCATTTGAATTTACATAATTCTGTGGTTTGTGTATCTGGCAGATACTCTTCTCTCTTTTTTTCTCCTACCCTACTATAGCTCAGCACTTTGACTCATCAGCCAACACAGCATGGGTCTTTTCTGAAGCTGATGCAAAAGAGGATATCTCTGTCTATCAGTAAATGGGCTAATCATAATTTTCATTCTAATAAAAGTCAATTTTATAGTGAAGTAATACTGTCTGTAGTGTAATATGACTACATATGATACATAAGGGTCCTACGTAGGGGTCTGGAGGGAGGCAGAAACCCCACCCAATTCTCTTGTTATACAAAAAAAAAAAAAAAAAAGAAAAAGGGAGCACTGTACTAATGACCAGCACTTCCACAGCTGCTGTGACTTGCCTGAATTGCTGTCCTGGTGCAATGCCAGAATGACCTGATGGAAACATAAAGGTTGGTTTAAGGCCCCCTTTGCACATTCCCTTCTCCTTTGTCAGATACAATCACTCTACTGATTGAGGTCTTAGATTTCTGAATGTATGCTAAGATTAAAAAAAAAAAAAGAAAAAGAAAAAAAAGAGGACAGAGAGAGAATATATGCTAACAGTATTTTGCTTCTGCTAGATTAGTAGCAGCTTGCTAAAGTGGCCTGCCATCAAACAGTATTTATAGCAATGTATAAAACATATTAGTGACATCCCTTTTAAATTCAAAAGCTTGAGCTAGTATTACTGTCTGCATTCAAAGCAGAGCTTGCTGCCTAAAAGCCAGTCAATAAACATTTTAGTACTGCTCTATTCCAGTGATCTGAATTCAATAATGTTACCTTTCCAGAAGCTGCAAAATGGAAAGTGAAAGAATGATTTATGAAGATTAGCTATGCATGGCCAGATAAGAAAGCTTTAACTGATGCTTGCAGGATTCTCTTTAATGAAGTACAAGTTGGCAAGATAAGTTTAGGTGCCTCTGTCACAATATGTTACAGCAAAAAAAATGACAGACACAGCAGAGCAGATGGAGGTTATTACAGAACAGTGGTGTCAAGAAATGTAGTCTAGGTTACTGCACAAAGACAGAACAGATGCATTAGGATTGCTATTAACATTTTCATGATACCAGCAAATATTTATAGAATCTATTTAAATTGATCCTACTGAGCTTCTTTAAATTGTCATTTAGCCTTCATTGAGATCATATTTCTAAGCCATCACTTCCTTTGGGATAGAACACTCTTCTTTCACTACTACCCTCCATTTTTTATGGTATTAACTGCATCCCTGTGCTTTTCTCTTCAAAATCTTTGTTTGTTTGTGGTTTTTTCTTTTTTGTTTTTTTTTGATACCCGCTTGGTTGACAGTTTTAAACTGCATTAATTCAAAGGAGTAAAAATTCCTGTTGACTTTTTTAACAGACTAATTTAACAAGTAACCAACAGCCTATTGTGAACAGAATGAGGTAGGTGAGCCTATATTTTATTCTAGAGGCACTGGACACTTCTTGAATTACACATTCAGGGAAGAACTGGAATTAAGTAAATGCAGAATCTGCATTTGCTTTGCATTTTCTCCTCTGGAGTTTTATAGCGAGTAGGTAAATGGTTCCTAGAGAAAAAAGAGTTTCTAGGCTGTACTTGATCACTAAGCTAGTTTGGTTATCTTTCTTGAAGAATATGCTTTCTGCATCTTGTATTCTCAAAGTTAGGGCATTTAAAAAACAAATTATAAAGGCTCTCAAATTTCAAACCACAACATCAGGAAAATACAGTTTTGTTCTTTACATTCTGGCAAAAAAAACAATTTACTAGCTTCTAAAGTGAGGTCTGTCCCACCTGCAGGATGACAGGCTCTGTGCTGGGCAGGCTGCCAGACAAGTACATTGGGTTTCTCTACAAATGTTCATAGGAAGGGATCTCCTGTGATCGTGTCACCTTATCCATCTACTTTGCCAGGGTGCTTTGCTCAGCCTGGCTATTGAAAACCTAGCACTGAAGGCATGGACAATCTGCATGCACCTTGATAGCAAGTTAATTTTATAGGCAATTTTAATGCTTTGTCTTTTCAAGGGGAGAGGGGGAAACTGAAGACAATGTGTTATGCAATGTACTGGTTTTACACTTTGAAATACATCCAGAAGAACTTAACTCTTGTTAAACTGAACAGCAGAAACTTTCTCTCAGGTATAACCAGATACAGAAATACTTTTTGTTCCTCTGGTTCTTTATATGACAACAACTATAATGGCTTCGTTTTGTTTCAATGATTATCCCTGTTCCAAGGCTTAGGTTTTTTCAACTTCTGTGATGTGAGTCTCTTTTCAACATTTCTTTTGCATTAATCAGTGTGGAAGAATGAAGGAAAAGTAATAAAGGGGAAAGAAGGTTTGGGAGTAACAGCAGGAAAAAACAAGACAACTGACAGATATTTTTCCCTATGGCTAACAAAATGACAGGGAGGATCTGCATTTACTCTGGTTAATTCAGATCTACTTTTCTAGCATTGTGGAGTTGTCATTAATTAACTGAGAAATGGTGTTCTCATTGAGTCAGCACCCTACTCTACCATGAAATCTGTGTACTACCAAAGCTTATGGGTTTTTTGTATTTTCATGCTGTTTTCATCTCTAATCTGGTAATTTGAAGAGACTGTTGTATAATGAAATACGAACTCGTGCCACAAAATTTACTTAATGCAAATAAATGTTGTTTTATTTATCCGGATCTGAAACTTGTAGCTTTTTTAATTAGAAGTATTTTCTGTTGTGGGTTTGTGGTTTTTTTGTTGGTTTTTTTTTTTTTTTCCCATTTCATTCCAGAAAGAAATCTTCCAGCCTATGAAGAACTAAGACATCTCTCTCTTGGTTTTGTTGATTTGTTATGCTTTTTGTAAGAATTTAGCCTGTACATAAACAAAGGCAGATTACACTGAGATGCCACAATTGGCTCAGTGTTCCTTGTGGTGTTTTAATAACAGTTTCAACAGCAGTGCCTTTTTATCCCTGCAAGTCTTCTGTAATACTGCTGTGCTTATAAAATGGAGGAGAAAAAAATCTTTAGAAAAAGAGTGCAAGCCAGAGACAGTGAGAGAGAATTAGAGAAGATGTTCATAAAATCAAATATATATTAGAACACATAAGTATTTCCTTGTTTGTAGAAAAAAAGAAAAGATAGACGAAGGATAAGGTGTATGCATGCATTCAAAATGCTGTGAATTTAAGTCATTCTTGAAGTTTACTTTCAAGAGAAAATGTATTCTTCTCCATTTCATAATTTGAATGGGGAAAATCCCCCAAATTTCTTGGAGTTTGACTGGGCTCATCTCAGGGTGCAGTAAGGAATTCTTGCCTATTCTTTGCAGTTCTCTCTAAGATAGTAGAAGATTTCTTGCCATGGAAAATTTAGTACTATTTTACTGTCTTAAATTATTCAGAATACTTTTGTCTTTATATGAGAAACTTTGGTTATTCAAAACCTTTATGGGGAAAAAATATCTTCTTCCAACTTCAGTTCCCTACATGCTTAATCAATCACATTATGTGCCTTGGACTTTATTGCTAGTATTTGAGAGTCTGTCATTCATTTTTGTCAGCACATTCTTCTAATAATTATAATTAAGATGTGTATAAGTAAAAACATAAATTAACTTTTCAAATAGGTTTGTCTTCTGTCTCTTAGTGTTTTGTTTATCCTTCTCCTACTTCTTCAGGTGTCCACCACCAAATCATATTTTTAACCTTGACCTCAGCTGAAGTGTTGCTGGAATTGCAAATTCATCCGTATTTCAAACTACTGTTCAAGACTAAGTCCCTATGGATGTGAAATTTTGTTAAATGTCAGAGCTTCAGTTTACATTGTATTGTATTTAATTAGTATTCCAGCTAACACCCTTTCCTGAGGTGTTTAAGTCTGCATGATAACAACAACAACAACAAAGTTCCACACTCAGACTGTATACCCTTTCAGGAATTTTCTCCAGAGATTATTTTTTTGTGATTTTTTCTCATCAAAACCTTTTCCTTCAAATAGGAGTGCTAGATAACAAGTACAATAATTTAAAAGTTTTTCACCATGAGGGTGGTGAGACACTGGCACAGGTTGCCCAGAGAGGTGGTGGAAGCCCCATCCCTGGAAGTTTTTAAGGCCAGGCTGGAGAGGGCTCTGAGCAACCTGATCTGGTGGGAGGTGTCCCTGCCCATGGCAGGGGGTTTGAAAGAGATGATCTTAAAGGTCCTTTCCAACCCTGAAAATTCTATGATTCCATGAAAAAGATAAAAAAGCTAGAGGTTGAAATGAGCATTTATAGAAGTAGTTTAAGACTGAGCTTTCTTTGACTTGAATGATACTGTTGTGACTTCCCATGGCTGCTCTGCCATTTAAGTTACAACTTGTAAGCAAAGGATAAGAAGGTGGTGAAGGGCATTGTGTTTACTTTCTGATGATCTAATTTCAGGTCAGGAGAAATTCAGAATTTTTCAAATTTGTGCAGTTGCATTCCTGCACCGAGTAAGAGAGCCATCATTCCTAAGGATGTTTTTATTTGGTTTGTTGGTTACCAGTGACTAGAATTAAAAGATTAACTTTCATTTTAAAAGATGAAATGTGGTATAGAAGAATGCAAGTGTATCTCTCTCTCTGGTCTCAGCTGGTTTCATGCCTTTATTTAGAAAATAATGTAAAGCTATTTTTGATAAGCACTGCCTGTATACCTTTCATGATCTTCACTACTAAACATCTTGAAAGGTCATTCTGTCTTAAAATTAATCATTCTGCCTTCTGTGACACTTTTCCATTGACTATGCATGACTTCTGGTATTCTACTGTTTTTCATCACAGAACCAAGGGAAGAAAAAGCCATCGAGTGCTGATACATAGTAGAGTTTAATATCAAATAGAGTGATATTTTTCTTTGCTTAGGACCAGTTTCCCATTGAATCTTTCAAATCTGTTTAGTCCATGACTATGGACTCTGATGCTTTGACTTAATCTGAAAGGACACAGGCTCTTTGTTTTATTTAAGACATGGTGTCACCACAAGTTGTTGCAATGTGGCATAGGATTACAGTATTACAACAAGAAGCATAACATGAGCTATCAGTGTTCACTTGCAACCCAGAAAGCCAACCCTGGCATGCATCAAAAGAATCATAGTCAGCAAGTCAAGGTAGATGAAAATAAGAAAGAAAAAGCACCTTGAGCATGACTGGGAAGCCACAAAAATGATTGGAGGATTGGATCACTTCCCCTATGAAAACAGGCTTAGAAATTTGGGGTTGTTCAGCCTGGAGAAGAGAAGGCTCTGAGGTAACCTTATAGCAGCTTGCCAGCACTTAAAGGAGACCAACAAGAAAGCTGGGGTAGCACTTCTTGCACTGGTCTGTAGTAAGAGGATGAGGTGTAAGCATTTCAAGCTGAAAGAGGTTAGATTTAGGTTAGGTATTGGTAAAAAATTCTTTAGTGTGAGACTGGTGAGACAGGGGCACCGGGGAATAGTGGAAGCCCCATCCCTGGTAGTATTTAAGAGCAGGTTGGATGGGGTTCTAAGCAACCTGATCTAGTGGTAGGTATCCCTGCCCATGGCATGATGGTTGGATCTAGATGATCCTAGAGGTCCCTTCCAACCTGAAAATTCTATGATTCTATGAATCTGTAATTACTACCAATCTATTTTGTGCTGTGTCCTGAAAAGTCTTTCCTCTTGTTTGGTGATGAAAAATAAATAAATAAAAAAAATAATAAATTTAAGTCACACAGTAGGTCTACAAATGTGGGATGATTTTAGAGACTATAATCAGGTTCTCCAAACTTTGGTTACTTAAATTAAATTTCTAGGTTGACATTTACCAAACAAGCTTCAGAGCTCAAAAGCCTAACTTCCATTGAATTTCAACTATGCCAAGCTGCACTGAAACTCTCAGCAGTAGTTAAATTTAGACATATAGATGAGAGATTGAAGTTTTACAAGTGCTTTTGCAGCTAAATATTGAGGACCTCAAGAAATCATTAATTAACATCAAATTGGTTTAATATCTGTAAAGATGTTTTAAGAGGCTAAACAATATCTAGTAATGTTTACTGTGTAGCTCAAATGATTGTGAATTGCTGATAAGTTTTTCCTCATGGAAAAGTATTAAAAGGACTTGGAAAATTTGAGAAATATGTGTTTAGTAACTGTTTTGCTGTCCAGTCTAAGGTCAATTCTTTCTGACTGGAGTAGTCAAACAAACAATAATGTTAGAAATGTATTTGTCTTTTATATTAATTTTGACTTTCCTTAATGAACAAAATAATCTATGGTTGTTGATTCCATCGATAATGTGAATGCCCCACTGGCAGATAAAAAGATAGCTGGTTTTATGCTGCTAAGATTTATGGGCATTCTGGTGGTTTTCATGAAAAATTACAAATGACCATGAAATAAATCAGCTCTGCTTGGTAGCTTAGAAAGAAATAATCTTCCTACTAGCCATAGTCAGTTCATCAGGCATGAAATTGTAATAAAGGGTAAGGCAAAACAAAGAATTATTATGGCATTTGTCAGTAATGCATCTGATCTTCAGAGGCTGTGCAGATGGATATGCAGATGTGTAAAGACAGAAGATTATCTTTCCATCATCTGGACTAATCTCCAGAGCAGGCAGTAATTTCCAAGAGGGGTTAGAAGTTGCCCCAAGCCTGTTCCTTCTACACCATCACTGACAGCAGAATAAAGTGCCTATCCACTTCTTTGATATGCTGCATGGGCAATGAGATCTCTTTTAGTGTCTATTCAGACTTAGAAAAGATGATTAATATAATATTATCCTCAATCATTTCTCACTGTAAACTGGATATTTCTTTACATGATGTACTGTTCAGAAAAAAAGTGTCTGGATTAGTTAATAATTCCCACTGAAACTCCTTGAGTCTGGTTAACTTGATGTGTTGTGGCTTTTTTGATGAAGATAAAGTAGTTAAATATTTGCCATATCATTTCAAGTACCTTGCTTTAGGGATATCTTTGTACAAATCAGTCTTGTTGAAACCCCCACAGAGATTATTTTTATGCTACTGTATATAGTACATACTTATGAATCATACAGAAATTAATATTATTCTCTATATAGACACTGAGGGAAAAAATATTCTTATTCCAGCAGTCAGATGAATGATCTACTCTTAGGTACCATTTTATTGAAACTGCAGAAACTGGTGATTCATGTTATAGTTGCTCTAAGCTTCTCATTCATCCACTTATATGGATTATTCTTCACAATCTACTCAGCAGTTAAAGATAGTATAGGTCACAAAATATATTATAAAGATATCTTACAATAACTAATGCTGTGCTTTCCATCTCTATGGAACAGTGAGTGGGGATTAGGGCACTGTTCAGAGGGGAAGAGTGTGTGAGAGAGAAAACATAAATTCACCTCAGTTTCAAGGCTATTTCTTGATCAACACTTCAAATTTTCAATGCAATTAATATGTTCCTATTTCTCACTTCCCTTGTCTCAGTGCTTGTTTATAATCTTGCTATATATCCTCTGTAAATAGCAGTGGTTTTTGTAGGTTTTGTCTTTGCTTGGTTTTTTGATTTGGTTTGGTTTTGTTTTTTTTAAAGATAAGAAATTTTCATTGTGGTAAAGTTTCTGAAATTCACTACAGGCTAGTAGAAAGCTGAGTAGTTTCACTAACAGGAGGTTTAGCAGCCATTCTGTTAGATACTGTGTGAGTATTTCAGAGAGCACCAGGCAAGGACATTTCAAAGTACTTATCCAAAGCTGGGAACCAATAATAAAATATACCTATAAGGAAATGAAAAAACAAACAAACAACTTTGAAAAAACACCAAAAAAACCAACCAAATACCACAAAATAAGCAAAAATCCCCACTGCCAAACCCACCACTAAACCATGTCCCTAAGTATCATATCTCTATGTCTTTTAAACACCTCCAGGGATGATGATTGCACCACTGCACAGCCTGTTCCAGTGCCTGCCAAACCCTTCAGAGAAAAATTTTTTTCTAACATCCAATCCTATCTTTGGTTTATATAGTCAGTATATAGCTGTGTCATGGTTTAGCAGTCTGGGTAGACCAAAAGCAAGAGGCTAAAATTGCTCTCTATCACACCCTCCACCCTCCCAAGGGAAAACAGGAATAAGGATGAGAGACTTAAAAGTTGGAAATTAAAACTGAAACAGGTTTACCAGAAGAGGCGAAGGGCAGTACCACATGGGATAAGGAACAAATATACAAATATATACATCTATATACACCATGACCTTATCTTGATGCTGGCAGGGTTAGGTACCTGAGGGCCTCTCACAGCAGGGCCAACTGAGGAGGGGGCTCCCTGGCTCTTCCCAGCACCTGATGGATGGGAATTCTGGAGAGCACGTGGGGAGCTGGGGATAAAGGAGCACAGGGGAACAGTAGCAAAGCAAGGAGGGGGTGAGAGAGAGGAGGGGCTGGGGTCTTTTCCTGTCTAAATGATTCTATGATTCTGTAAGAGAGCCTGTATACTCTGAGTTGTGTCATATACACTGCAGACCATTTGAAATATCCAACTCTTGCTTTAATCCAGGGAGCTGGCACTCCCAGTCTATGAGTACTGAGACAGAAAGCAAGATGTGTGGCAATTAGCAGTTTTTATTTGTTTCCCTCTCAGCTCCATAGCACCCACTGAGCCTTGTGTCTTGCTAAAGGGAGAGACAAAAGGAGAAGGAATGATGGCAAATATGTCTATATGTAGGAATGTCCATATCCAGAGAATATTTTCTAGAATTGAATTTGCCTGATTATTTTTCCAGTCTTTACCTGATGGATACAGGAGGGTGGCATCAGCTGGACCCACATCATACATCTTCATACTAGTCTGAAGGAAAAAAAATGCTACATTAGTATGCTCAATTCATTTTGTGAAGTCATATGTCAGATCATGAGACATGATTCCAAATGTTAGTGAAATGACCTTTCCACTGACAAATGGCACAACCTTCAATTTTTAATGGCTTTGGGGGGAGCTTATGTCCAGCTAGTCATTTTTACGAATTTGGGAATAAGGAGAAAGAGCATTGATTTTATCTGTTTTATTTATCAGATAATATGAACCTGTTGAACACTGAGGTAATTAATAAAATAGATTTGCGCTCACCATAATATATGCTCAGATTATGGTCTCATTGTAGTGTATTTTTTTCTTATTAGTGCTGATGCTTTCTATACCAATAGTAGATTTTAGTAACCTTCATATATTATGAGTGAATTACTTTGTATTGAAGTAAAGAGGTTAAAATGCCAACTTTTAATGTGACCTGTTCATCTCAGGCTCCTCAAAATCGTCAAAATCTGTTATTGACATAAATAGTCTTTGAGCCAAGTCTAAATGTATTTGAAGTGTGTATCTTCATAATTTTCTTCTCAATGAGTCAACTCTCCCTCTAAGATTTTTTTTTGGTAATTCACATATTGGTGATAGTTATTTGTTTTCACATGCAATATGTTTGTTTTAACATTACAGTAGAACCAGTCTCACAAGAAATCATAGATTCTATTTAAAGTAAGTCCATAGTGAAAAATTATGAGATTTCTAATTTTAGCATAATAGGCAGTTCATTAAATGCTCTATATATGATACCATGAAAGAAGATTTATAGAAGAAATTTCTTGTAAGAAATCAAGTGGGAATAAAAATGAGTGTGGCTGCTGTGTTCTATGTATTAAGCTGCCCCTTGTGGCCAGTCCAGCTTTTTTGTCATTTTAAGATAACATTTTTCCAACTTCTAGTGATGAAAAGGTCTGCAGCATACATGAGAACAGGGGCTCTTTTGGCACACTTCTTACCACACTTTGTTTTGCATATAATAAAAATATTGAAAGTCTAAAAATTCCCACCAGAAGCTCTTGTAAGGCACCGTGGCTTTGAGTGGCTGGTGCCTGTAGAGCTGGCCTTCCTTTAATGATTATTATGCATTTTTATATTAGTTCAGGAGCTCAAATAGTATTAAAAAGGACATCTTCAGAGAAGTATAAGGCTTTTGGTTACAATATTATTTTCAGTTCAGAGAACAATAATATGTTAATGCAATGAAAGTCATACCAGAGCAGGCAGACAGAGCAAGCCAGCGTTGTAGTGCCATGGGTACCCCCTGGTTTCCATATAAACAAGTTTTTGAGGATTGGAAACAGGTCTTTATTTTGTTTTCTGTCTTATAGCATGAGCCTTATCTGGCCTTCATTCCCATCTGTGAAGAGCAGACAAAAATCTTCCCAAGCTCTGATTTACCAGCAGGTCTCCCCAGGCTGTAGTCAGGCCTGCACAGAGCTAGATAAGAAAACAGTGTACTTCAAACAGCCAGGCATTAATCAGCCAGCAAGGCTTCAAGCTCAGTGTTAGAGCAAAGGAACGCAGTTCATAAGGCTCGCTTACATTAAATGAAATTAAACGAGACAGACTCACTCAATTCTTGCTTTTAAAAAGCTCTTGAAATGCTATTTTAAACCAGTTACTTTGTGATGCCACTGAGTGAGGCGGTTAATCTGGCACATCAGAGAGGGAAAGCAGCAGACCCCATGGGATTCTTCCAGAGAATTGCTGGGCTGGCCTTTGAAACAATTTCCTTATATCTTATTCATACCTTTTCAGTGTAACATATTGTACCATCTAATATCTTTAACTAGAGTACTCAGATCCTCCTTTCATATCAGTGTTAGGCCAATCCTTGCAAGAAATGTAGATGGTAGCTTTATTGCTCTATGAGGCAACACAGGATTTTTTACATTGTACCCAAGAACTATACTTGTGTGATTCAAGGGCAGTGTTAACTTGTGACTTTAAGGGTATTGAAGGAGCTGAGAGTGAAGTTTTACTTTGTACTATGTTCTGCATTGTGCTGGGGCAGAACACTGGAAAATTTGAGGAAATGGGTGTAGAAACCTAAGCCAAAATTCGTTCTTTATCTGTTTTTCTTATTTTCAAATTTGACAATTAAAAGAAAGTCAATTTGGTCTGGGTTATATTCATGCTAATACAAGATTTTTGAAGACCACATAGACAGCAAGTAGCAAGTAGTGTCTAAAGTCTGAACAGAATATACCTTAAAAAAATCCTGCAGCTCTAGAAACTGTTCCAGAATGGTTCTGAATTAAGGATCTCTTTCCTAATTAAGTGATTAGCCAATCAGAGCAATCAATTTATGCTAATGATAGTTCTAATAGTGAATTCCCTGTTGGGGTTTAAATCCATGGCTGTAAGCTCAGTAGCATCTGTTCTAATGATTACAACATTTGCTTTCTGTATATCTGATATTAGCTCCATCAGCTAAACCAATGATAGCTGTGGCTCTTTCACCTTAGGCAGAAGGTAATGCAGCTTACAAAAAATTCTGTACATACTTAATAGGTATGTATTTTTGTCATTATGCTCTTTGAACTATGATGCAGAAAAAGGAGGTCTGAAGCACCTAGAACTGTATCCTTTGCTCCAGCAGAAAAAAAACCTCATCTCAAAATTAGGAAGGCTCTTACTCAGCATTGTAGCCTTTCTGGAGCTCATGTGTATACTTGCCACTGATGTATGTATTTGGATTTATAAAATAATAACCTCAAATACAAATAATCAGGTGATTTGTGGAGATAGAAGAAAGGTCAATAGGATGCTGTAGGATTTCTATATGAATGAGAGGGAAGAGGGCTTTCAGTAAGCAATTAACTTCAGATTTTTACAGTCACTACCTTAAAATATTTTAAAAATGGAAATAGATGAATGCTTATAATTCTGAAATGAACACACTTTTTATCTACTTGAAAGCCAAATCTATGCCTTGTCCTCCCATCTGTCTCTCTTCCATTTAATCTATCTAACATTCTTTTAAAAATGAAGCTATATCAAATACATTTCTGAAGAAGATTATATATATAATACAATTGCCTATATATAATTTTCCATCTCTTTGGAGATGTATGCAGCTCAGTTAAACCATGTTTACTGGCATTTGCATTACAGAGTGTGATTGATCCATTCAGCCTACATTTAATATGCAGTGGTTATTTTTCAGTGCAGATGCTTTTTTGGAGAGCATTAGGCTTGTTCCATTCTAACCTATTGTTTTCAAATGAGGTATATTGAAATAAGGCACTGTTGCAAGAAGGGAAATGAGGTTTGGAGAACTTTATTAATACTAAGGAATTTGTCCTCAGAATGTGATGTAATTTATGGTAATACCTTTTTTGTTTAAAAAAAACCTCTGTTATTTGAAAGCAAGAAATAATGCATTTTTTAAAAAAATGAAAATTAAAGATCTTTATAACGGAAAGAAGAAAATATTTCACTTTCCATGTGAAATTTCCATGTGAATACTTCACTTTTCCTGTCTTCCTCCAATGTTACTTGCTAAAGAGCATCTCTATTATTATAAGCCTACTGTATTTGGTTTGGCTACGTAGCATTAAATGAGACCTAAGAATTAGAACTGAGTCTGTTAAGATGTCTGCTATCAGTCTGGCTTTTGTGTTTTCATCCAGCATGGCAAATTATCATATAGGGTCCTATTAGGCAATGGTAATTTGTTATTTCTTATCTTTATTGCAAAGATAAAATGAAAAGAAAATAAAGGTTCATCAGAAGGACTGAGAGATGACAAAGTGGAAGAAAAAGGAAAGAGTTCAGTGAAAAGAAGGAAAAGGTGGCATAGAAAATACATGGGAAAGGATGCGGGGAGAAGAGTGAAGTGGCAAAGTTTGTGAAACAGGGATGGGATTTTTTTTGTACCTGCCCTTTTGGAGTGAAAATTACCATGTTGTTAGCAAGAACTGAATGCAGAGTCTGTTAGGGTCAGAAAATGAGGAGCAAGCAGTCTTAGAAAAATGCCAGTAAATTACATATTTTGTCCTGTCCTGTCTAGTATTGCTTCCATAGCAGTCATCTCATTTTCTTGCATGTCCTCTGAGAATCAGGGATTTTTATTTTCCTTCCCTTTCCTCTTATTTTTCCCTCTCCTTATTTCATATTTAGTAATCTGTTCTGCAGTGTGCTGCTCTCTTAATCAAGAATAGCACACCAGCTATTGCCAGTTCCACTCTTCAGGGAGATGCTCTTGCATTGGGCAGCTGTCTTCCCAAAGACAGGGGCATCACCTCCCTAAAAACCTCTTACTTTACTATTCTCAAGGCTGCAAGCTTGAATTTGTCCCAGAACCCAATCATCCAGTTGTCTCTCAGCATGATATCACCATATGCTAACTTGATGGGAAGCTGTCTTCAAAGCAAACCTGATTGTCCACTCAACCACTCCCTGATTGTGTGGGTGCATATGTGCAACCATGCAGGTGGTGTCTGTTTGTATGCAGGGAAGCAGAGTTAGAATGAAATGATTCAAGTGTCAAGGAAAAGAGAGAGTTTGCTGTTCACATATGTCGTGTGAAACTTGGTGGTATTTAGCATTTTCCATTTTTACTGATGGAGGATCTAAAGCCCCATAGGTAGTTCAAAAAAGCCCCAAATAAATGGAAACCCCCCCAAAAAAACTAAACAACCCCCCCCAAAAAAACAAAAAAAACCCCCCAACAAAACAACAGCAACAACAAAAAAGCACACCAAAAAAACAAATAATAAAAGCACAAATAAAATCAGCAGGAGGGAGAAAGCATTAGAGTCAACCCAGTAATTTCAAACATAGAGTTCCTATAAGTGGAAACATTGACTTACTCCAATTTAGCTATTCTTATTTTCAGCAACTGGTATGAGCTACATCTGGAGGCAGAAACATCATAAAGATTCCCAGATCCTGATAGTCTTTGAGAGTAGAAACTCTTTTAGATCACTGAAATGTCTTTTTATTTCAAAGTTGTTAGCTACTAAATCAGCTTATTAGGCATGCTGCAAAACTCCAATCATCCTTCTTTCATTCTTTAGGAGACAAACCCACAAATCTTTGTTTTAAAAAGATACTTAAACACAAATGAGTAACAATATATTCCAACAGTGATGTTTTGCAATTTCCTTATTTTGCACTGAGGACACTTAGTGGCACTATTCACATCAGTGAGGCAAGGACAATAATGGAAAGAAAGTGGGAAAACACCATTTAGGCTTCTGTTTGTAAAACTGAACAGCAAACCTCCAAAGGCTCTGTGTGGATATGGAAAGCTTTGCCAGGTTTCTTTTCTGTTGGATCCAGAATCACTCCTCATATATTTTTTTTTTAAAGACAAGGCCCATAATGAGCATTCTTTCTTGGTGAGCACAGAAATAAGACAAGAATATGAGTGCACCAGGAAAAGACACCAACTTGATGTCAGAACAGCACATTTCCAACCTGTTTTCTTTCCTTCTGAGCTTAGAGTCACATTGAAAGTTATTCTACTTCATAAAGTTTGCCCACTGATAGAGAAAGAAAAAAAAAAATTACCAAGCTCAGTTTTCTTAGATGTTGGACAAATTATATCTAGAATATCTGTGGCCTAAGTGTGATTTTAAATACTGGATTTAACTAAACTTCAATTTGAAGAAGTGGCTGTTGCTGAGGAGAGGATGGGTTCTGTGTCTCAAGAGTCTTTCACATGGGGAAGTTTCCCTTTTCTCATGGTGACTTCTCTATTTAAGTAGTGATAAGATTGTTGCTGCTGAACTAAATTGCCCAGTGGCAGTTCAGTGGCTAATGAATGTAACTTCAACTGTTAAAAACTAGAGAAAAAAAAAAGTTTAAAAAATGCAATTTACGGTTATATCACTGAAACACAGAAAAAATGTGTTGCTAGAACTAAAAGACATTTTAAGCAATACATGACTTCTTTAAAGAAACACTTTAAAAGTTGATAGAGGGGTTTTTGGTGTTTGTTTTGTTGTTTTCCTTCATTGTTATCAGAATATTATTGAAAAGAAATTTACCTTTTTTGTTGTTGCTGCTGTTACATAGATTTTCCCATCCAAATTGGATTTTATTCATACAGACTCTGGTGCTTTACAGTTCTGGATAATTAATGAAGCCAGATTGCCTGATTTTGACAAATGTACATGGATCCATGGACAAGCATGTAGTGCACCATGGTGCAGTTGTTTGTGATTAGTAAGATGCTCACTTGCCATGTTTTTCCACTGACTGGTGACTCTGATGTGCAAATGAGGTAGGAGAGGACATAAATGAGAGGTGCATGTATATGCAGGTAATGTGGTTAAACCCTCTCCTAAATTATCTTTGTCAGAAGCAGTGCTAGCAGTGGTTTGGAGTCAGCCAGGGTGAAGGTGTTCAAATAATCTGGTGGATGCAGTAGTAGAAGACTGAGGGCAAAGTTGCTGTTTGTAAGACTTATGGTGGTGATTTAAGGTTATAGCCAGCTGAGAAAAATACAGTGAAGCCTCACTGGTGCCTGCTGCAACCTCCTGAAGAGGCAGCTTCAGCAACAGAAGGAACATCTCATAGGGGAAAGGTGTGAATGCAGAGAGGTGGCCTGGACACCAGGAGAGCCTGCTGTGGCTCAGAGTTCACTGCCTGCATTTGGAAAAATGGTCTTCTTTCAGTGAAGTAGTGTGTGATTCTTCACACCAAGATAAATAGACACACAGAGCTGTAAAAATGCATAGAAATCCTGAATGACAGGAATTTTGATGGAGTATTTGCAATGAAAGCAGTCATTTAATTGAACAGAGGTTGAACAGGTAGGAGTTTTTTATTTAGTGTTTTTTTTTCTAAATCTCTACTTTGAAAAGGCATATAGATGTTGCCTGTCAACTAAATTGGACTGGTGTTTTTATGCTGCACATTTTTATGCACCAATGTAGCAGAAATGAAAGATGTCAATAATAAGCTTGGCCACACAGGTGTACACTCACATTCTAATCTTTATAAAAACCTATTCCATACTTCACTGCTGAGGGCTGAAACTAGTGACAGAAAATGTTTGAGCCTTCCAGGGCCTATATGTTGCAAGCTCACATCTCCTGTTACCAAGTAAGAAATTCTATTTTGTTTTATACTCTAAGAATGGAGAAAAAAGAGTCCAAACACTAACCACATAACCACACTCAGTTCCCCTGTCAGTGCCAGACTTCTGCACTGGAAGACTTTGTGTGACAAGAAATCAAAACCTACTATTCCCTGGCAGCCCTGCCTGTTGTTCAGTCTTCTCCAATAAAAGAGAAAATAATGTAAAAAGTGACAACTTCTGCAAGGTGCAAATGTGATGTGTCTCATTGCCATTGAGCTCATGGCTGGAATTCAACATATTCACTAAGTCTAGGGCAAGCCAGGACTTAGCAAGTTTCTCTAGGTATGCTCTATACACTGGAAACATAGGATCTTTGTAGTTTACTGTTTTCCAAATTGGTCTGTACTGTTCCAGAATTAAATGAAAATATATAAAAATCATGCCAGAGGAACTAAAATCTGATTGACGAAGCTGTTCCACAGAGTGTATGAAATTCATTTTTCCTCCGTCAAATTCTAGTTTTATCTACTGTTCTTTCCTATTGAAGAAATATGCATTTGCAAATGTAATTATTATGCTTTTTGGTGGCTGTTGTGTTATATCATTCATGTGAAGCACTCTTGTAGTACCTCATGCAACTCGTTTTTGTGTGTTTAATGTTGCTGTATGTGTCAAATCAGGTGCTCCCAGCTTCCCAGTGGAAGCCCTTCAATAGGATTTCCTAGTCTAAAATAGTAGTAGATATCAGTCCTCAAAATGATAAAGTTGTGCATAAAGGTAAACACAAAGAGAGCATTATAGTCTTTGTTTGGGAGGTCTGTGAGCTGTTTTTATTGATAAAATTACACAGAATTTTCATACTTTAAAAAATATATGTAAAAATAAGGACCCCAGCTATAGCCTCTTGCCTTCGGTTTTCTCAAAATAACAGGAAATTTTCCTTTACAGAGTGCAGTAACACAAAATAATTATTTTAAATTCCCATATTATCCCTATACTAGGGATTGCTTCTTTCTGTTATTTTTTTTTCTTTTTGTATTAAGACTCAAAAAACTTTGCCAAATTATCCTGTTAAATTACATGACACTCAAGCTGTCAATGAGATTTATCACCTGCAAGTGACTGTTAGTCCAGCACATGCTCCCATTCTTGCTCTGCATTCACCACAGAGCCTGTTCTACTTAAGAACCTATTAGCTGAATTACTTTGCAGCAAATTACAAGCATCACTATGATTACAGGGACCAAATGTCTCCTGAAGTGTAGCTCTGGGCATCAAAGCTACCATTCCTATTACATCAGAACTGGTTTGCTGCACTGTATTGACAGGCAGGCCTATGAATAACACAGGTGTGAATACCTGCTCTGGCAGGAGAGGCCAAAGACAGCAGGAAGAGTCTCCATGGATCACAGGTAGGCTAACTTGAGGAACTAGCTGGTTTCTCAGTAAATGAAATCAGACAAACAGCGAGGTGGATTTCACAGCTCTTTAGGATGCTTCTCTGTATTCCTAGTGCTGCACGTTATGTAAACACCTTTTAAAATGACTTCACTGATCTAAGGGGCAAACTCTGCCCTGTGGAGGCAGGAGCACCTGCAGCTCCAGCAGAAGTGATGATGACTGAGAGTGGCATCCAAGGGCTGAATTTGGCCTGACATGTGAAAACTGGCAGAACTACGTCTGGGGTAAAAGTGTTGGGAACACAAAATGCATCACTCTAGTAATTCTGTCTTGCTTTTTCTGCTTCCCTGCTGTCAGGGTACCTGCTAAAGTGGGAAACTCATTGGCAGATAAATAAAGTTGTTCTCAAATGAGCTATGCAGAGTGCCTTATTAAGTTACTTTCTTGTCTTTCTTGTTATGTGTTTGCTTCTATGTTTGGTTTTGGTTTGGTTTGGTTTTTTTCTTATTTGGACTATTTTGAACCCCACTTGCTGCATTGCAAATTATCGCAGTGACTTTCAGCTGTGTTTGTTAAATGTCTATACAGAATTATAGAATTTTCAGGGTTGGAAGGGACCTTTAAGATCATCCAGTTCCACCCCCCCTGCCATGGGCAGGGACACCTCCCACCAGATCAGGTTGCTCAGAGCCCTGACCAGCCTGGCCTTAAAAACTTCCAGGGATGGGGCTTCCACCACCTCTCTGGGCAACCTGTGCCAGTGTCTCACCACCCTCATGGGGAAGAACTTCTTCCTAACTTCCAATCTAAATCTCCCCTCCTCTAGTTTGGATCCATCCCCCCATGTCCTGTCACTCCCTGACATCCTAACAAGTCCCTTCTCAGCTTTCCTGTAGCCCCTTCAGATACTGGAAGGCCACACTGAGGTCTCCTCAGACCCTTCTCCTCTCCAGCCTGAATAACCCCAACTCTCTCAGTGTCTTCCCAGGAGAGGTGCTCCAGCCCTCTGAGCATCCTCATGGCCCTTCTCTGGACACACTCCAGCACATCCATGGCTTTCCTGGAACAGGGGCTCCAGAACTGGACACAGAACTCCCCGTGGGGTCTCACGAGAGCAGAGGGGGAGAATACCCTCCCTCGACCTGCTGGCCACGCTTCTCTGGATGCAGCCAAGGATCTGGTTGCCTTTCTGGGCTGCAAGTGTACACTGAGGGCTCATGTTGAGCTTCTCACCCACCAGCACCCCCAAGTCCCTTTCCTCAGGGCTGCTCTCCATCCAGTCCCTGCCCAGCCTATATCAGTGCTTGGGATTCCCTCGACCCAGATGCAGGACCCTGCACTTGGCCTTGTTGAACCTCCTGAGGTTGGCATGGTCCCACCTCTCCAGCCTGTCCAGGTCCCTCTGGATGCCATCCCTTCCCTCCAGCTGCACCACACAGCTTGGTGTCAGCAGGGAACTTGCTGAGGGTGCACTCAATGCCACCATCCATGTCACCAACAAAGATGTGGAACAGGACAGGTCCCAGCACCGATCCTTGAGGGACTCCACTTGTCACTGGCCTCCACTCGGGCACAGATCCACTGACAGCCACTCTTTGGGTGCACTTAGCACCCAAATATGCATATAGCATTGGTTAGCTGATCTGGGCTGGTATCTTTGGAGTAAAATCTGAGGAAGAAGTTGAGGTTCTTTTGCATCCCTAGCAGGAAGGCAGCCAGGGGTATCAGTGTCCCCTGTTATCCAGACGGTCAGGAATTTGTGCCTGGTCTTTTGTAGTTTCTCTTTCAGAAAATGTCCAGTTGGTACTAAAAAGGCTGATGAGGATATAAGAAACTGTATTTCTGCCAAATGTTTTTCAGTCCTTTCATCCTCTGTAAGATGAGTACCTCTTTTGCAACTCCATCCAAATTTCTAGTGTTAGGTAGTCATGGCCCATCCCTATATCACTCACTCCCTTGTTCCTTAATTTGTTGTCATGCCCAGATTTAGACATATTTATTTTCCAGATCTTGAATTAGGGAGCTTTTGCAGCTCTATAACTACAGAGCAGTATATTGTCTGAGTAGGAATGCAGGGGAAAAACGTGGAAGGGATATTTCCTCATTTTATCTGTCTGCATTACTATAAATTTATTTTATTTTGTATTAAATTATATTTTTGAGAATAGTAGTTTTGCATTTTTCCTGTAAGCCAGGAAGTATGATAATTTTCACACGAGCATTTGAAGTGAAACGGATTATAACATATCAGTAATAGTAACTGTTATCTGCTAGTTTTAATCATCACTAAAATGCCAGAAAGGTAAAAAAAATCCTCAAGCCCTGATACAAGAAAGCACAGATATGCAGCAAATGAGTGTAACATGTTTCTATTTTATGTTAGATCAGTTACTGTACAGAACTGGGGTTTTAACTCCCATTTGTACCTCTGCTGATAAGTGAATACCTTAGATGGAGCATTTTGCATGTGGCAGCTGCCTTCAAGGACAAACACAAAAGCTTGTCATAGCACTCAGCACGTTGATGTAATTCTGCAAAAAAACCATCCGGAAATTGTGAAGAAATAAATAACTAGAGCCCCATCATTATGATAGTTAATGGCTTTAGGGATGGCTCTAAAGCAGACAATATGGTCAGAATGAAGTCTCCATCTGTGTCTATGCTGTCAAGGGAAATAGTTTTACATCATCTCTTATCTCTCTTTTGGTCCCTGTGACAAGTGGCCCATGAGGTGTTCAGCCCCTGCACTGAGCTGACTAATAAAAGTTGATAGGATGAGAACTGGTAAGTGGATTTAGCTTAACTATAAACTCTCCAATGTCAGACAACTCCTTGTGTTATCCCTTTTATAATCTTTCCTTTAGTATGATGCTCCTGAAAACCTTCCTGAATAGCTCTGAAGTGTCGTTTTCTCATTCAGAAGTGATCAGAGAGGCAATCAAATTGACACAGAGAGCATGGCTAAATTAATGGGTTGTCAAAAAAAGTATTCTCACTTGCAAGGATTTCAGACTTCTCTTAGATCTGATGCTAACCCAGAAAAAATCTTGACAAACCTGAATTCTATTAATTTTCAATATAAAACTTGGAGTTTCTTTATTGAAAGTCTTGCAACAGAGCTAGACTATTTGTTTTTATTCCCCATTCAGGTGACAGACAAACCCTAATAATAGTTCTGCTGTCTTATCCCGGAGAGAGGTCAAGTGGGTTACTGGTGTGAGTGAAGTCATATACATGCTTAAATGTAAGCACAGTGGGAGCTACTGCTTAAAGATGTGGTTCACTTTGAGTGAGAACTTTGAATGTTTGTCTCAGTTGTCTGCAAAAAAATTACAGCAAATTAAACAGACCTCCCTTGGCAAGAAGCCCATGCCTGCCAACCTCAACAGGGGTGTGTTGCAAGGTTGCTAATAGTCCTGGGCAAAATCACCACATAAAAAGTATTTGGTAAGTTGCTATAATGGTTTCAGGCTCCAGTTACAAAACAAAAAAAGCAAGATCTCACCAAGGAAGAAGACAAAACAACTTTTAAAAATTAGGCTTATTTAAAAAAAAAACTTTCAGACTGACTTATGTGGCTCATTTTGTTCCAGTCCTACTTGTGTGGCCTGGGTATTTAATTCATAATTGTTCCAGTTCTTCAATACTACACTTGTGTGTGTGTAAAGATAGTAAAGCCTCATACTTAAGAAGTAAAAGTTGTCCTGATATGATTTTACTGAAAAAAAGATCATACCCGTAAACTATGAGCCAGTTTGATTTCAAGCAAAGTACTTTTTCCTTTCTCTTTCGAAAGAGCAGAGTTTAGATATATGTTTTGGTTTGTTTTCGTGTTTTTATTTGTTTTGTTTTGGTTTGTTTTTTTCAATAGTAATTCGTTATTATTATATAATTATAGTAATTTATTATTATTCCAGTCCTCTGGAAAATGTTTAGATATAATCCTTCAAATTCACAGAGAGTTTTCTCTTTTTGGGGGGCAAGATGTGGGATGGGGAGAGCTGGGGATATGTGCATACATTCTGAATTTCTGGGCTAGGGCTTAAACGAAGTTATTAGTTCTCTGTAAATGAAAATCATCTTCCCCTCTCAGCTTCAAAAATAGCAAAGGAATTAAGAGTTTATAGTCTTCTGAACCATGTGTTTTTTGAAGAATGAGTCAGTCCTCCTACAGATGTCAAAGCAGTTAGTTATGAGGGTAAGTTTGCTGTATAATAAAGATGCCATGTTTCATATAAACATGGAGAAGTATTTTCTGTGCTTATACTCATTGATTGACCACCTGTATGCACTGAAATAATTAAGGAATATGGGAGGGGTTAGTTCTGTCTCTGAAATCATAGAATCACAGAATCAGCTGGGTTGGAAGGGACCTCAGAGATCATCAAGTCCAACCCTTGATCCACTACCCCTGTGGTTCCCAGCCCATGGCACTGAGTGCCACATCCAGTCTCTTTTAAAATGAATCTGTCTGTACATGTTTCCTCAGTTGAGTCTGATACATGCTCTATTCAAAAAACCCAATAATGCTTAAGTCCGACCCAGCAGATTGAAAGAAACCTCTCTGCATTTCTTCAAGCTCCTCTTTTGCAATATGCTTCAATGTATGCTTTATTCCACATTAAAATGTATTTCTTCCGTAACTGCAGTTCTGGAAGGCAGCAAACAATGGATGATCCAAACATGGAATCTTTCATCCAGATTAGGACACCATCACCACAACCATCCAATTTCCAACTTCTACTAGAAAAAAGTCTATCCTTGCGAGTTTCAGCTGCTAGAATAAGCTTCAATTGCTTCCCTGTCTTTGTGCACTGTTATTCTACACTGATTTTTAGCATAACCCTTGGGAAATTTAGTCTCTCAAGTTTTGTCTTGACTTGGATCCACACCTCAGAGCTGTATGGTGAAGCAACACACAAGTGTTGGTGTGGTGTTCCTAGGAAGGTGGGATGGAAGCTATCTGTGACTTCCAGGCTCCAGCCATACCACCCACCTGTACCCACACACAGGATGCTGAGACTGAGGGGGGGAGATACATCAACCACTTGCAGCTTCTGTCTGAATTCTATCTTCTCTGAGACTGAAGGCAGAGGCTGTGACAGGGACTGGATGATAGATGAGAACAGCTCTCCAGTCACCTCTGTCATGCTGCCCACATCTGGTACTGATCATAGCAAAGAAATTATTCTGAGGACTTCACAAACCTGTCTTGGTAGAGTGAGTAGGATATCTCTCATGTTTCTATCCACATATAGAAATTTCAACCAAGACTTGCATGACCTGAATCTCCTGAATATAATAGTTACTTTTTTTGTTGTTGTGTAATAGTCCCCTTTAAAGCCTTTGGACATTCTGTTTCATCTTATGATTTGCTCAGAATGCTATGCCCGCCCTGTAATTTTTCGTAACTAGTTTTGGAAATTAGATTTTATACCATCATACAGCCATGTTATTCTCCCTTTTCCTCAATATTTTAAATATTTTTAACAGTATCTCTTCATTAGCATTCATTAGCATTCAAGGTCTCTGAGGAAGGTATGCCTTATGTATCATTAACATGTGTAGCTTTTAAATATATTAGATTTTGGTAAAAAAATTGAATTGCCCCAATCTTAACCTTTAAGAGAAGTATAAATTCAATCATACTCCTCTGCAAAAACACCACAAAGCTATTTTGATTTTTTTTTTAAAAGCATACTTATAAATAATCAATATGTAACCTAGATAAAGATTTCTGTGGTGCATATTTCAGTTTATGAACAAGATAACCTACTCCTTCCTTGAAAGAATTTCCACTAAGCTCTGCTGTTGCTACTTAAAAACACCAGGCCAGCTAATGAGCAGCAAACTCAACGTAAGATATGTGAATGCCTGTATGCATTTTTAAGTTACTTTTATTTGTGGGGTTTTTCTTTTGTGTCTATGTTTTTATATAATAAAAGCAATTGCATTTTTAGATAGACAAAAAAAGGAAAAAAAAAAAAAATCACATGATGACTTTGGAATTTATTAACACAGAAGACTACTTTGGTATTGAAAGCCCCACTGGGGAAAAAAAAAATTAAACAAAACAGAAGCCAAAGGAGTATATATTAAATTGCAGGTGATCAATTTTCCTTAAGTCTGGGTTTTACTTACAATAAAAAGGTATCCTTAAAAGATACCAGAAAAAGGGGGGATCTGAGTGCATTTCATGGATTATGTTTTTCTGACAGAAAACAGAATAGTCCACTTGTCAGTTTGTTGTTAAATATGAAACATTGTTAAAATAAATAATGAGATAAAATTTTATTTTCTGCTATTTAATGTTATTCTAGTGCTTCCTTACAAAGGTCTTTTAGTTGCTGGATGTGCAAATAGAAACACAGTAGCCACATATTTGACCTTTATGAGAAAAAACCAAACACCTGGTGAGATAGGTTTTCTGTATCCTTTTTGTTATCTGTGAAAAAGTTTAAAAATGTTCTCTTTAATTTATTAAGCCTCTGGTCACTGAAATACAATGTAATTAATTTCACTTCTCTGACTCAATGCAGAAAGAAAACATCTGTATGAGAATGGTTAGTGAATCTTAATCTCAAAAATAACATTGGTTTGTACCTTCTGACTGAACTCTGATTTTATTTGTTTTCAGTGGCATGCTTAAATATGATCTGGTTCCCAACATCTATTATTTAACTTCAATAAGCAAATATAAAATGCCCTACCAAAAAGTGCCTCATATATATACTGGCTTCCTGATTCCTGTAATGTATTCACCTGGAAAGCCAACTCCTCTCAAGGTCGTGGATTTAAATAAACCAAAAAATATACAACAAAAGCAGCAAGCACCAAACAATAGCTGGATCAGGTTTGGTTTTACTGGGCCAAATTGTAAGTCATGTATGGACTATATTTGTTTTGAATTTTGTGCCTAAAAATTTCTTTCCTGAACAACCTTGACAGTGTCCCTTTAACTTCTTCATAACAACACACAGAGACATCACAGTGAATTTATTTACATCTCTAAGTATTTCGGGGGGCTTCTTCACAGTATTTTCTGTGCTGAACTTCAGATTAAGCATTACTGCCCATTTGGATTGACTTATTGATTAATGGGCAAGTGAGACCAGTTACACCTCTGACAACCACAGGATCATAGAATTTTCAGGGTTGGAAGGGACCTTTAAGATCACCCAGTTCCAACCCCCTGCCATGGGCAGGGACACCTCCCACCAGATCAGGTTGCTCAGAGCCCTCTCCAGCCTGGCCAAAAAACTTCCAGGGATGGGGCTTCCACCACCTCTCTGGGCAACCTGTGCCAGTGTTTCACCACCCTCATGGGGAAGAACTTCTTCCTAACTTCCAATCTAAGTCTCCCCTCCTCTAGTTTGGATCCATTCCCCCAAGTCCTATCAAAAGAAAAAAAGCTTTTTGTTAGCCCTCTTGAGTCTCTATTAACTGTAACATACAGACTACCTCTAGCTTCTGAGAAGTCTGTTAAAAAGACAGGTTGTTTTTTGTGAGAGCCAGCTGTTGTGACAATATTTAGTGAAAGCATTCCTTCTAACTGGCTGGGAACTCGCTGTGAATGGTTTCTCTTTCATGCACCAGCCCCCATAATTTTCATTTAGAGCAAGTATACAAAAAATCTTGAGTGCTGCACTTGTTGGGAAAAACTGGAGACTTCTGGAAAATTACAGTTCTCTCTCTTGATGGAGTTGTAAAAACACAAACCAGTCTGCTCATGGAGAGCTGCTGGACCTGAGGAGATGATTTCTTGTAACACAACATAACTTCATTCCTGATGCTACAACCTGGAACTGTTTCTTGCTCTAATGCTGGGTCAGGGCCCTAAAGGTCTGCACAGGAGTAAGGAATGCTCTCTGCCAGTTGCACATACTATCCAAATCTTAATTAAGAACAACTAAATGTTAATGTCTGTAATTATTATCTAGTTCAGGCTTCTCACAGGCTCAAAACTGGAAAATTACCTGTATTATTTATAAATCCATTGCTATATCTGTCACTAACAGGATTAACTGCATAGGCAACTGTCATTATAATTAATTTTAGTAACTACAGCTCACTATTTCATTTAGTTGGTATTATCTTGACCACAGTATTAGCATTTCAAAGCTCGCTTGGAGAGAGACACAAACCACCAAAGAGGCTGTGTGCACCTGGCCATGTTAGACTTTGGTCCCTTTTCTAATTTTTCTATTCATGTGGCTATGACCAGTACTGCTCACAAGGTGTGGGCTGGGAATAGCTGATCCCAGTAATTGCTGCAATTAGTGGCCTCATTATAGGGATCTTTGCAGAAGACAGTCAAGTCAGTAGGAGAACTTGAGTATGTGCCATCACATCAGGCCTTAGCAGTGAAGCACACATGGTAACACCCTGATGTGACTTCTTTTTGCATCAGCTTAGTCTGGGTAAACATTATACAGGTTGTTGAAGTGAGAAGTAAGTGGCTTTGTAATAAGTTTTGTGTTAGCCTGTGACTGCTTCACCCCATGATCACCTAGAGTATATCAGGTAGGCAGTTGTTGGGACTAGACATTACTTAAACTTTCATGCTCTGGAATAGATAGAACAGCTTCTGATGTCTTTAAAATGAGCTTGCAGTAGCTGAGCTATTAAATTATAGCTAATGCAAGATTCTGAGAAATAATTTGAATTCATGAACTCATCAAGCATTATTTAGATGTAAGTTTTTTCATTAGCATTTATATTTGCCAAGCATTTATTTTTGCTTTTTATGTCTACTACAGACAGGTTGCTTCTCTTTTTTTAAGTGTCAGCAACCATTAGCATTGTGGTTAGTACCAGTCTTTGACTCATAATGACCCTTTCCATCTTTATGTCCCCTATGAGTGGTCTGGAATCTTTGACTAGGTTGATCTGTGAGCTCCTTTTAGGCAGTGCCATAAAAATATAAAAGTCCTGCTGTGATTAATTAAAAATGAAGCGTTGGTATCTCTGATGTGCAACTAATGGCATTTGCTTTTAAACTGGGAGGAAGATATCACAAGGCCAGACCAGATCCTCAGTTGATAATTTACATTTATTAAGGGTTTGGAATGGGGAGTTTGCCTATGAAATTATGATTGCATTTATTTTTTACTTGATGCACACTGTTCAAACTAGGTACTTCAATCATTGCATTCTGTTTCAGTAATAAACATCACCATTGATAAATATGGATTACTTGGAGTAAAAGACAGGCACATTTATGTCCTTCTTTAGGATTTATTAAACTTCTCTGACATTTAGAAAATGCAGTTTGCTTCCCTACTGTATTGCATTATAGTTTTAAGACAACTCAAATGGGATATATTTGCTCTGTTCAAAATCATAGTTTAAGGAGCAATATATTCAGGGAATCCATTTTAAAGTAATTCATTCCTCTGAATGCATGCTTCAAATGAGGGTGTGCCTGTGCTGTGCATGTCAGAGATCCAGCTTTGTTTTTTATTCTTGTCATTGCCAGAATCCTCTTCTCTTTTCCTGCAGCACCCAGCATGCTGAGCTTTCCCTGGCATTTGCCTTCTCTGCTCAGAGCTGATTACATTTCAGTGCGATGCCTGCACAGCATCATGAAGCACTTTGAGAGATAAAATGCTGTAGAAATACAAACAAGTAATGGAATTACTGGGCACTTGACCCATTACCTGGGGTATGCAGAGGGACTGTAAGTCTGGCTAAGGCAAGCAGCTGAGGACACCTGTGACATGGAAGATGCAATTTAAAGTTGATTATCACTGATAAAGGAGAGTAACTGAGGTTGAAACTAAAGTTGCTGAACTTTTGCAGTTCCTGTTGGACAAAATGCTTTTTGAGGACTGCTGTGAGCACAACTAGAAAGTGCCTCGGGATTATTTTAGGTTGTTTCAAGGCTCTCACCTGACCACAGGGACAAGAAATTACAAGAGCACTGGGCTATGTTCTCTGTCCTTTCTTGAAACACTGTATTTGCATTTATGAAAAAAGTGCTGTCTGGAGACTAGACAATTAAACCATCTACTTGCACAAAAAAGAACTGGCTGAACTGTTTCTGCCTCACAGTAAGGCCAGATGCTTGTCAGATGATGACAGTTGCTTATCCCACATTTTATTTAAAATACGTGGTAGTAGAGGCTCTGTATCTTTCTCAGATCAGCCCTTCTATTGTTTTACTCTTCCAGCCTTTGAGTACTTTGTGCTTCTCCAGGCTGCCTTGATACATATATGTCCTGGTTATATCTAGGTTATATATGTCCAATATACCAGGCCAAAAGCAAGGAATGGTGTTTAAATTTAGGCACTGCTGGTACTGGTACTGCATGATGCAGTGAAGTTTCTTGCAGCTGTAGCATTTACACAGTCAATGATGGGTTTTGCCTCATGCCATGGCCTCTCAGCATTGGTTTAAGTTCAACTTGCAGCCCATGATAGTGCTGCCTCATTGTGTGTCCCCCTCAGCTGATCATTTCTGCCCAGTGCTATCTTTAAATGGTCCTACTTGAACTGAATTCTGCTTTTCCCCATTCCTCAGCAATGCAAAGCCTGTCCTATGGCATTTGTCTTGTCACTTCACCTCGGTGTGCAAAATCAATATTCCCTCATTGTGTTATTTAAAAAGAAGATGGGGGGGGGGAAGCATACCAAAAAACACCACAAAAAAACCAACTTTTAATTTGGCAGCGTTAGGCTGAGCAGGTGAGGCTGACTTTTGCACCCCAGCAGCAGCTCAGCCTGCCAGTCTATTTAAGCAATGGAGTAAATCAGCTGCTGCTCCTGAGCTTGGGGAGCAGGGAAGCAGCCAAGTGTGCAAGCCCAGTCTGCTGTTGCAGCTTCAGTCTGATAGTACAGAAAATAAAACATAAAAGAGAAGGCAAGGAGATATTTATGGCTTTGGGTTAGAATAAAAATAATTACCAATTTAACCTTACTAGGGTGATACTAATAAAAATAAATAACATTTTGCACTCATTTGGACACGAAATTAATCAACCTCCTGAAAAGTATGAGAGAGGGTTAGTAGAGAGAGGCTAAACTGTAAGGTTATACCATAAATTACAGTTGAATTAAATTTGACTTACTGAAATCATTGGGATACTCAATTTTTTGTGTGCAATAGACTTAGTTGTAGCTGCAGTTCACTTGTTAATTAAAATACCTTTGAGAAAACTAGGTTATCACAGTTTAAAATGTCTATTCTTTTCTACTTTCTTTGTCATTTCTCTATATTTGCATTAGGAAAGAGATCTTCTGATATTTTCTTTGTTCACTGTAGGGACAATAAATACTGCAACTTGACAAATACCATAAGCATCTATTAGTGAAGAAGTGCTTGCTAATATACAAACCAAAAAACACTATTAATGACAAATGACGGAATAAGTAGTAAGTTTGAAAAGCTGCTCCTACTCATTAGAATTAACGAGATCTTTTGATTGTCTCATTAAGCATGTGCAAGATTTTCTGTGGGGTTTTGCCAGGTGCCCTCAGTGAGGGGCATCACTTAATTGCTCTGGCCAAACTGACCAATTTTCCTCTTGCTCTCTACCAGCATTTCTTCATGTCAAAGAAGGAGGAGAGGAATAGTGGTAGTTTTGTGTGCCTGACATGAAAGTGCATCCATGCAGCCCAGGCTGTGCTGATCCATTTACATGTTAGGAAAGACAGCACCAGTGGGACTGGTCAACCTGGTAAGCAGTCATGAACAATCTCCATAAGCAGGTGCCAACAGAAAAGTAGTAAGTGGCAATCATGTACACTTTTCTGATTTCCTATGAATCTCCAGCTGTGTTCAGCTCAGAAATTTCTTGACTCTGTTGCTGTTTAATTAGCAGTCTGCTCTGGATCTTTCTTCCCATTGCTTCTCTAGTCTTCCCCCGAGGTCTATGAATTGCACCCACACCATCCTTTGTCATAGAGATCTACTGCCTGATGCATGGAATCACCTCCTAATGTTTGCTTTGAGTCTGGTTCCTGCTGCCTTATTAGACAGCCTGTATTTTATCCAAAACTGTACAAATTTCTATATCCCCTTATCACCATTTTCTTTCTTGGTAGGACAATTCTTGCTCACTCCTTGGATTGAAGCTGTCTCTTACATTTGACAATAGCTTTAAAATTTGAGTAGAGCTTATCAGCTGGATTGGTCTCGTCCACGTGGTTGTAAAGCTGTTCTAAGAACTCTCAAGAGGTTTGTACAGTATATTTCTGTTTAGAGAAGACATTGATTCTTCCTGTCTATACTGTATTTATCCTAATGTTGATTAATCTCTAAAAGAAACTCATCAAATAAAACTATGTAGTAGCTGAATTGCTATATTGTATATAGCCTCTGCCTGTTTGCCTTTTGTACTTGACAGACTTAGAGTCCAGTAGCTTGTCATGTTCCTCCACACTACCCCAAAAAACTCTTTAAAACTGGAAACACGTTTGAAATCTTCTGGTCTTTATGTACCAAAAGAGTTGGCCCCACACATTCTCCAGGGGAGCTTCTCTAGTGAAGGTTTGCCCAGGAGGTACTGGAAGAAGAGGCTGATGCTTCACTAGAGGACAGTCATTGACCTATAAATTTTTTAGCTCTGATTAGCTTCACTTAATGTACAGTTGAAATTTGCCTTGAGTACATGAAGATGACCCCAAAGAGTTGCATTTTCTTCCTCAAAATTTGGTCTTTCACTGGGGTCATCATCCAGCTTTGTCAGTAATACAAACTCATAATTATATTCTTATTATTTAGACCTAGAATTTGAATCCATCCAGCAACTCAGGTTCTTGTGGAGATGGTTAGCTTACTGATGAGGTTTGCTTCTACTTTTGTAAACAAGTTGATCCTTGATGCATCATGGTTTACTATTTTTTAATATTTTATTTCTTTATATTTTGTCTTGGCACTAAAGTACTCCAGTGTTTGTTTTCCTGGCAGTTGTTTTATATGCTTAGTACATCAATGTCTTCATTTAGAGACACTCATTCCACTTCCCCTTTCCAACATTTGTGTGGATGTTTTTGCTCCTGAGCCAATTCTTCACCAGGTTCTTCTAAGTGTTACTCCATTTCTTTTTTAATTCCTCTTTATTTCAAATTTCTGACCCGTCTTAGTTAAGGGCTGAAGAATTTTTGCATATTTTCTTAAATTACCACCCAAAATCATCAGCCTTTAGGTATATGTCAGTCTTTCCTTGTTGCTTTCACTGACACTCTTCCTGGTCTCAAAGGAGTTTCTGTATAGTTGAGTGTCTGTATTTTCTCTTTGGAATCTTTTTCCCCCTGTTTTTGTCCTCAGTGTGCAGATAGCAGATGTGAGGTGAAAAGAAGCCTGACTACTGTAGAATCCAGGTCAAATAAATAAAAGGAAAGACAATATTAATGGCACAATGTATTCAAATTGAGCATAATGAATGTGAAAGATGTGCCAAAATAATGTCATGGGTGTTGCAATTTCTGACAATTCCAGAAAATTGATCTCAATTAGGTAAGAGGCTTTAAAAAAGAAAAAAAAAAAAAAAAAAGAAAAAAATAAAAGTAACAGGAAAAAAAGGGAACCACAAAGCTTCGGCTTGTGAAACTCTAGTGATCTCAGCATCTCTTAGGGCACAAGCATGTTAATTCAACAAGGTTCTTAAGCTTCTGCTTAATTTAGAAGGACTAGCTGATTTCAAGAGTATTCTCCTATGCACTTAAATTAAATGCATATTTAGGTATTTAGATGAACAAGCATACTCATGAAACAAGCTGGGTAGAGACATGAGCCTCTAAAAATATTACATGTGTTCAAGAAGCTTCTTCAAAATCGTCAAATAAATAGCTCCATGTTTAAGCCCTGCACTAGTAGATATCCTGTTCAACTGACCAAAATCTGTGAAGGAAATAATCTGTATAATATAGATTACTAAAAGCAAATTGTTAGGGTAAGAAAAAAAATATATTTTTGCTTGTGGATTAGATGGTAGAAAAGGTATGTGACCTGCTAAATATTTTACATAGTAGCTGATTATGCTTGGAGACAGAATAGATTTACAGAGGAATCATCAGTCAGTGTAGGGGTAAATGACTCATATAGAATTTTAAAAAATAATAACCAAGTACTTTATAGTGTATATACAATGTGAAATATATATATATATTTATTTATTAATTTTACTTTCCTACAAGGTGAATACAGTCTTATTGCATACTATATTACATACTTTTTCACTGTAGAAACTTCCTTATTCTTACAGACATTGTTCTATGTGGTCCAGCAGATATTGCCATTATTTTTATTATGGTTGAAGTGTCCTACTCCAAACTTAATGTCATAATGGGTTTTTTTAAGTGAACCCAGTGAAACAGAAATTTGCCTTCATCAGGACTGTTAGGAGTTGCCCCAAATAACAATCTGAGATAATTTAAATAATAACAGTACAGATCTCTTGTACAGAATCTAAGCATGAAATTAAAGAAAATAAATATAACAACTAACAGTTCATATTTTACAAGTAATTCTGACATGAAAGAAAAAGCACATTAGTGGGTACTAATTTTGTATATTTTTAAAATCTGAATCTACAAGTAGATAAGACCACGTGTTCATGGCTCTCTTTTCTCAAGTGAGAATATTTTCTTGTAAAACTACTGGAAAAATGTACAATAAACTGATGTGAGCTTTACATAAGTCAAGTAAGGGCTTGCATTGGAGCAGAACAAAATACACTTGTCATAATATTGTGAGAGCCTTTGTAGGCAAGGAGACTTTTGGAGCTGTCCCTGGCTTTTAATGTCTTCTCGTCACATAATTTTCTTCCCATCAGAAAGCCTTTCCCCTAGAAATATTCAAAGTTGTGTAAACTCTTTGTTTTGCCCTTCTGCACATCGTTGAAGGCTACAATTTTGTCTTCAGAGGTAAGATATGACTTCCCACAAAACTCTGCCTGTCCCTGAAGAGTGAATTCTCACAGACAGAAAATAAATATTGGCCTTCAACACAAGGTTGTTCTCTGCTGGTGATTACAGTGGCAACGCTGACCAAAAAATCCTCTTTTATCTTTCCAAGTGGAGAAATGCTGGAGTACCTTGTATAGTTTGTTTTTGTGATTGTTTTAAATCACATATCTACTGGTGGCCTTTGAAACAAACTCTGTCACCTCAAATGTGAGCTCTGTAGGTGAGGAAACTTGTTTCAACACAGAAACAGGCAAACAAAACCCCCAAGCCATTATTTGCTTTAACCACTTAACCAAAGTCATGGTTGGAAAATTTCACTGGTAATTACAGTAATGAGCAAAGTATGCTGCTGAACCTCAGCAGGACTCTGCTGGAAAGCAGACAAGTTTGGAATGCTTTCTGAACTGCTTGGTGATTTTGCATTAGTCCTTTTATACAATTTGGGTAAAAGATACAATGACAAGGTAATACAAATCTCAGAAAACGGAACAAGTCTCTTTGTTTTCTGTTTGGTTTTGTGTTTTTTTTTTAATTGCACACTAGCTCTATAAAAACTCAAAATTCTAAAAATATATCATCTGTACTTATGATATATTTCTTTATGATCTAGTGGGTAAAACAAGAAGTATTGGAATTGTAAATAGAAATTTTTTTTTTTTTTTTAGCAACTATGCATTAGTAAAACAACTTAGGAATTTGGGGTATGCATTTAGGTATCTATGCAACCAGGTTATAAATTGGAGAGTCTGTTTCTGCCTTCTTTCACTGTAATGTTAACATTGAGTTTGATCCTGCAAAAAAACCCAAATAATTATTTTTTTCATTATGGATACATAGTGACATTTGCTATTGCAGTTAACTGAAAATACATTCTCCTTCTGCAGCAGTTGACTCTAATGCTTATCTGTCACTGTAGCACTGGAATAGGAAAAGTTGTCCTTTTATGTATTTACCTAAGAAAAATTACAAGCTAGACGAATCAAAATACTTCATGAGGTTTTTTTGAGTGATGTCTAATAACAGGTGAGGGAAATGTAACAGAAAGTGGTGCAGAGATAGCTGGTGAATGTGCACATGTGTTTCACCACCTCTGGGTATAAAATCATTTCCACTGATGTAACAGAAACCTAAGTGGCAGGCAATGAGTGGTTGGCAGGTTTTGTTGTGCCAGTTCTGGAAATGAAAATGAATGTACCAGTGTCGGGAGGGCATCGCTCCTGAGTGGGGAAGGATCCCTGTGGAGAGCAGGGAGAGGTGGGCATGTTTGGAAGATGGATGAATCAGGCCAGTTTCAAACTTCAGAGCACCTTTTCTTTTGACTGACATTTGTCAGGGATTCGTGCTAGTGCTGTCCTAGCACTCACTCCTTATCAACCCTTATCACTTGCAGCCCCAGGGAGCAGAGTCCTTAGCACTGGTGGCGATGGATTCCCCCAGTCCCAGTCACTGAGCTGAGGGGCCAGGCCCCAGCTCTCTTTGATCAGAGGAGCTGAAGCCAAAGGATGACTTTTTATTTCCACATTTTTAAAAGTTAAAACGTTGTTGTTTTGTGGTCCTCATCTAATCGTCAAAAGAAAAAAAGAGACAGTCCCTGTTCCCATCTTTCCTGCCAGTACTACATCTTTTATTATTTATATGCAAGTTTGTACCACAGCCAAGCTTGTTTTGACATACAAAGTGCTCATGCATTGTCTCTAGTTGTGTTGTTAGTAATGTTAATACTGTTGTAAAGCACTTACACAGCAGTAGCTTTTCATTTTGTTTTAGAGTCCTTAACAGCTGGTTTCAAAGAATGTAAATACTAACTTTGTCTTACTTACAGTACTACTTTATGATTGGTACAGGACTTTGCTTTGCCTACAAGGGAATCTGTATTTCAATATTATAACACCAAAATGAGACAGTTCGGCCTGTATATCTATATATGGATTTATTGTGTGAATATTTTCACTATCACCTACTTCTTTTATTATATTGAATAAGACATATCCAATGAAAGCTATGATACTGCCTGCATTGATAGGTAAAATGATTTTTTTTAAAATACTATTTAACTGAAAATCATTTCCCATCATTTCAAGCATGAAATAAGAATGAAATGCCACATTCCTTTGCTGTTGTTGGTTTCATACAGCAATAGCTCAATTATTTGGTTAATTACATTACTAACTTATTTCAAAATTCCTGACTGTGGGTAACCAGCAGGTAACTGTGAATTATGGGTCTCCAATTTCACTGCAGAGTCATATAACATGAAGTACCACAGTGTTTTATACGCCACCAGAATCTTTGTGAGGTGGAATTATAGGCTCATAACTCAGAGTTTTCCTGGTTGTTTTTGGTTTTATTTGTTTTGCTTTAAATCTGGTGTTACATCTAGACCCAAATCCCACACCCTGTGCAGCACTGCCTCTTAGCTCCTTCACTGCTCCAACTACAACCCCATTCCTGCTCCCTTTCCATCAGTTCCATGTTTCTATCCCTTTCAGCCTTTTCCATGGCTCTGGAGACCTCAGCTCCGTTCACCAATCCATCAGGCGCAGAAGAGGCAAGGGATGAGGTGCAGGATAGAATCTGTTCAGCTGCTGTCTGTATCTCTCAGTCACTCATGGATCCAAATACTTGCTAGAGGGTTTCATAGCATTTTGCTGATTCTAGCAGGACTCTTGGGTTTGGAAGTCTTGGGTTTTGAAGCTCAGTGAGGTGTGTGTTGCAGCAGCATTAAGCGTTTCCACTACCTCATGAATCCAGATCTTGATTTCCATGGCCCAGCCAAAAGTCTGGCTTCCTTCTCCCCAGAATGTCATTGTCTCTCACCACTAGACTGGCCTTCTTCTTTTGCTGAGACAAAAACTTTTTATGCTCAGGCTTTTCTATGTATTCCTATTGCTCCTTTCCTCTTTTCTATTCCTTTTTGTTTTGTGTTTACCAGCTATTTCCCTTCTTAATACAAGGAGTTTAAAAAAATAAAATCAATTAAAAGTAGAGCTCATTTAGGCAGTTTCAGCCTAAATAACCAAGCTGTATAAAAAAACTAAGAAAGCAGAAGCAAATTTCAATTATAGTAAGAGATACAGAATTATGGCTTTCTAACTGTGAGAAATATAGAAGCAGGGAGAGATGGTTGAGGTAAGTCTTTTCAGTGTATAGAACAAGAAGAATTGGAAAAATAAGAGTTTGACAAAAAGGGACATGTCAGTGAGAAGATAGGTGGATGTGAAAAAGATTGGTAATGTAGAGAAGAAAGGGGGGATTTGAAGTTAATGACTCTGAAGATACTGAACCTGGCTAGAGCACTCAGAAATAAATTACTGGAGAGATTGTATGGCAGTACTTGACATCTGGGCAAGGAAATTCAGGGACTGAAGCACCTTTTAGAGGACTTGGAAAAGAGACTGAAAAGTAAAGAAAAGTTATTCCAGCTCTTCATAAACACATTAGTTAATACCACTTCTGGTAGATGTGAGCTAACTGTGCCTTGGGTTTGTAAGAGGGTGAGAGCACTGAGCTTCTCCCAGCTATCCAGCAGAAGATGTGAACATTGTAAAAGTTTGTTACAGTCAGAATACTTGACAAGGTGCTCTTAAAACAGCAGGGAATAGGACCTGATGTTCCAAAGATCCCTCCTGGTTGTAGTTTCCAAAGTTCATGTCTAGAAACTTAACAATACTTTTAAGAAAATGTATTTACTGGCAAAGTGTATTTACTAGGCTTTAAACACAGTTTAGACAGCTATATTAAAAAAAAAAGTAACTGCGTTGGAATAGATGGAACTCAGAGCATTTTATCCTGTTGCTATGTAACGCTGTCTTTGTGGATTCAGGAAAAAGTATGATGTTTCTGAGGAAACAGCAACATTTTCATTGTTTTTAGGAAACACAATACATCTACAAAACTGAATTCCTACTTGGGCTTTTAGAACATTTTCAGAAATGGATAGTGCTTGAAGTGTAAAATACTTCTGTTCTTGTTTGATAAATCAGTTTTGAAATTACAAAAAAGGGGAAATAGAATGTCTGTAGCTTGAGGAGAATGCATCTTTATGGGAATAAAGAGTGAGTTGATATTCCATGATGAAAAACAGCCTTTCACATACTGCTCGTGAAGCCAAATCATTTATACCCTCAGCAGAAATGATCTACAAAAATATCAGACTACTAAGGAGTTTAAACAAAGGCATTAATTTTACTGAAAATATGTTTTCATGTCCTATTGACTCTTAAAAAAAGAATCAATATGTTATTTATAAACAAAGTTTTCTCTTTTGATATCACTTACAGCCTGTTTTCACAGGCACTAAAAATGTTCCTAAGTTTCTACGTACTTCACTGGATTTTAAATCAGGTCTTTAACCAAATGTAAATCAGAAGTACCTTCCTAAAAAATCACTGGTGTTATTCTTGTATGAAATGAATTATAAGATGTATGTGGTTTATAATGGAAGCCAGTCCTTGCTGCCCTAACTTCTCTAACTCTTCTACTTCCACTGAAGACTCAGGCAGTGCTGAGTAGGTATGATAACTCCTGTATGGGGAAATTACACAATAATAGCACATTTCACCTTTTGAAAATCACACCTGTACCCTTAGTATGGAAGTTGTGAGACCAGCTGCCCCTGAATGTGATAGCTGCAGTTTTCATGGGTCTGGAGCTCTCCTATTAAAATGTAGACAGAGTTTCCAGAGAAATTCTGCATTTCCAGAGCTGGCTTCTCCATGTGATGGTTGGCCTGGCCTCTCTTTCATGTTTGGATGCAGTGCTGATAGCTGAGATATGTGTATCTTACACTTGGCATTTACCTGTATATGGGCAATCTCTTGTACTTCTTTACATAGGCATGATGCTTTGTGGTGCCTGCATCTAGATAGAATCATATAAAAATTTCAGAAGACTTGGATAAATTTTTGTAATTGTCAGAATGAATAAAAAATAAAATAATTATTCAGTTACAAAAGGAATGTGGAACAGAAGGCTACGAGAAGGACTACAGTATATAATTTACCCTTTTCCATTCCTGCTATTGTACAATGCTCACTTTCTGCAGGAATTCTTACCCCATATCAGTCAAAGGCTTGCAGAAGCAGGGAGGTTTTAATGTTCCTGATAATTCTTGTAAGTACACGGGATATGGTTCATAATTTGACACTACATTTCTGCCCAGCTGCCTTTCTTCTCTGTATCTGCCATTACTTCTCTTTGATCTATGTTTGCAGCAGGCACAATGGAGTTTAAATCCAGAACAGAGAATCATTTCCTCTGTCACAATGTGTATCACAGTGGTCAATGAATAATATCTTTCTCCAAATAATGTCAAAGAATAAGCTCTTTTAATATTGCCTTTGTTATAATAGTTACAAGACTGAAAAAAAGGAGACAAGAATTCTTACCTCCCATCATTTCAGTATAAAGGATAAAACCTATAAAACCTTCTTCTAAAAATTAATTCATTAGCTTATGGTATTATGAAAATGTATCTTGAAATACCAACTTTATATGATTGCATGATTGCATAGTTATTTGGCTGCACCATTTATGCCTGTGCTTTCATGTGACTTCTCAGGGAAATAATATTTCCAGTCTTTGAAGGTGAGGAGGACACTGACAATTTTTAATTTTATTTATGGTAGCCTTTATTTCTTTGGAAGTCATTTGGGAGTTTTATGAAGGTAGAATTTGAAGTGGAATTTATTACTTTATGTAATGGGCTTATGTCTTGTATAAACTAGATTGTTCCTAAGTTTTTGTAAACATGAGATTTTCCAAAGACAATTCAAATATATCAATGTCTTCTTAAAAAAAACTGTAATGGCAAAATATGTATACCTAGAATTAAAAGCAGAGAAAAATAAAATCAGTTCTGTATTAACACTCACTGAAACACAGCCTTGACACCTAAATAGAAGTTTGTGATTCTACACTAGCAAGAATTTAGTATTGTACTAAATTACCTGAACCATCAGAGAAGAGGGAAAGTGCTTCCTCAGGTATTACTTCACAATTAAATTCTCTGTTGAACTGCAGCTACTTTGTGTGGAGAAAGTGATGTAATTCTAAATCTGTTCAGGCTGCATAAAGGCAGACTAACTCTGAAAGGGATATTCGTGCCACAAAACCAAGTTACATCTTTCTTCACCTTTCCTGTGTGCTGTCTTCATATAGTAAGTGAAAGATGATGTATAACTCATGCTGCCTTCACCATGTTAGTTACTGGTAGTGTATTAATTTACAGTATTCCTCAACCTTTGTGGTGTACATCTGAGAATCAGTCAGCACAAATGGTGTGGACAAGTTTTCCTGTGAATGACTGGAGAAGAGGAACAGCATGGGTAAGTCAGATAACATGCAGCTGCCATGATTTGAACCTATCCAGTCCTCTGTGTTTTATACTCTTGAATCCTGCTGATGGCTCTTCTATTAGACTTTCATCTTTTTAGGTTAAGAATTCATTTTTTCATGTCTGAAAAACAAAATGCCATAAAGAAGCTGCTGTTGAGATTCCATCCCATCCATTATCACTTTCATTCGCATGAATGACCACTTATATTTCAGCAGAGGGCTGTTGAAGAATAGAGACTCTTTCTAAGGCAAAGGGGCATTTTAAAAACATGGACAGTAAATGAGCTGCCTGCCAGTACAGGCAATATAACTGTCTGTGCTTTCACCCTTGGTTTTTGAAAACTGAATGTGTGAAAAGACAACATTGTTTAAACCAGCTTCTGACAGAACAACTTTTACATCCTCAGAAGTGTGTTTGTTAAGAAAAAGTACATTGAGGTTGAACAGAATGAGGTTCTTTATCTATTGCAAGCAGGTAGAAGAAAGATCATAGGAAAAAACCGAAAAATTTCTGCCACATACAATGGCTGCTTGATCTTTAAAAACAACAGGCTTCTTGTTCAGTGCAGTTGAGGTTTACATTGCCATGGAACACTGAGTTCAAAATCTCATCTGACATTTCAAATGATATTTAGAGTTATGACAAATCTGATTTATTTGGCTCTCTCTCCAAAGCTGCCATAAAAAAACCTACTGATTTGGTGACTTACCAGTCACAGAACCTTCCCAGAACTTCCTTTTCTTGTGGAAATTGTTAGCAGATCTATACATTCTCTTCAGTAACATAGTTTAATATTTTTCTAAAGATGTTAGTTATTTGGATGGACACTTTGTTTTCTGGTGAAGTCTTCATCAGAATGCATGTTTCCTTAGAAAAGTATCCTGTCAAGCAACAATTTAGGTAATTGAGGATAAGGCATTGCAAAATGCTGATTTGGGTGATTCAGAGGGAGCTTACTTCAACTGTGCAGTGAAAAAGTGACCCTTATGGTTTTATAATTTAAGTAAAATGGAATTGAAATGTATCATTAAGTATTATTGCCTGAAAAACATTAAGGAAATTTCCTTTCAAAAGTTAAACAAAATTAATAATTACAACATCCCCTCAGTAATGAGGCTCTTCTTAACTAGCAGTTTTGTTTAAGGCAGTATTTTGATATAAAATTTTATTCCAAAGTTTGAGTTACTAAGGATGATTGAATAAATATGTCAATGTAAATATCTTTCCCAGAATGCTTTCATTGATTTCAGCTGAATTAAGTGCATCTTTTTTTCATTATTCAGTTTCTTACTGTTTACTGTAGAATTGTAGGCATTGTTATGTTTAGCAGTGCCACTGCTCCCAGTTCAGATAGGAGACTGATAAATAAGGGCTTTAAAAACACCTTACCCTTATACAAAGTCCTGTAGAAAAGCTTATTTTAAAAATTACTTTGCATGGCTATTCTTTCCTCTTGGCTTCTCTCGTATGAGTAACAGTTAACAGAAGCAATTGTCTGAATAAGCTGGGAGAGTGATGTTGCCAAGATTTTTGCCTTCTCCACTCATGTTATCTGCATTGTCTCTGGAATGCATTGTGTGTGTCATTTTGCTGCTCTGCAGTAAGTAGACTCCTGACAACAGCAGACTGCCAACTGTTCAGCAGAAGGGGAACAGAGAGAGTTTGGTTGGTTGGTTGGTCAGTCTGTCTGTCTATCCAGCCATCCTAATCTATTCTGATCCCCTTCATCCCTGCTGAGGCAAGAAAGCAAAGGCTAATGTAGATAAGCAGGAACTTCTGTTTTTTTGAAAGATTTCCAGGCTTGTGTCTCTTAATGGATGTGCTTTGACTACTCCTGCTGTATTTTCCAAATGCTACTAACACTGTTCTCTTCTATCAAAAACTGCAAAGAGCAAGACCTCTATAGATTCTGAGAGAAAGAAATTAAATGTTAAAAAAATGTGGAGAATTCCGAATTCCTCCTTTTGCCGTTATAGATGTTATTTCTATCAATAATTTTGATGCTGGGTTGATGAATAAGCTATTCCTTTGTGTCTTAGGGATGCAGACAAGAGATTAGTGATTGCTGCAAATTGATACGTCCTTCAGAGCACTCGACCTGACCTAGGTCTGATCCTCATTTATATGGCATAACAGAAAAAAAAAAATCTATGTAACAGATGCTCAAAGGATACATTTTCATAGATCCTGTATCTCTCTGGTTTCAATTTGCTTATGCTGCTGAAATCAGAGGGGAATATGCCTGAAATGAGCCACGTGTAACAAAAATAAATACATTTTTGAAAAAAGGATGAAAGAATTTTTTTATTTAGAATCACTTAAGCAATGAGCTGGTAGGCCTGTTAATTGTAATACTCAACAGAAAATCACCACTTTACTCACTGAGTAGCTCACCAGCACAGCATATCACACTTAGTGAGACTACAAAGTAATTTGAAGAGTCAAGGAAGGAATGGGGGATAAGAAAAGTCCCAAAGTCTTTGTTGTAATTATTTTATCTGGCATTGAAAGTAGACAGTTCCCCAGACTGCCCTCATCAGCAAGGTTTGTGCTGAGTTTGGTAATGGAATTGCACCTGTTAAATCTTGGAATAAGATCTGTGGTCACTTTTGCAGTGCATAAGGCAAATCATAATCTCCCAGCACCTCTTTTATGAACTAACATCCTTTACAGTCAGTTGTTGATGTCATCCATGCAGGACTTGTGCTAAAACTAAGAAAGCTATGATTTAGTTTATTTTATTGTTGTTGTTTTGTTGTTGGGGTCTTTTTCTGTTTTGCTCTGTTTGGTTTGGTTTTTTTCAGTTTTGAGCCTTTTTTGCTGAATATAGCATGGAAAACCCAAAACAAGGAGATCCCTTCAGACTTTTTTTTGCACAGTTCTGGCATTATATAGATTATGTAGTGTTTTCCCTTCTCCACCTCTTGATTCTTTGATGATGCAGTTTCTGCTGTGCATGTACAGATTTTACTGTATGTTTTCAAAGACAGAATTGCTACTCTGCAGGGCCAAACCATCCCATTGGTGTAAACTGGTGTTTCTTTACTGAATCCCATAGGGATTAGCTGAAGACCTGATCCATAAAATGTCTTGGGAGTTAGATTTTTGCTTTTCTATAAGTTATCAGCACATTGCTGTAGAAGAAAAAGATGATACAGTATTTTGCTTTCATAGAAGTGTTAAGACAACAAAAATAAAATGAAACACCAGCACATACGTGGCACAATGCAATAGGTGGCAAAGTCTAAAGACAAATAATTTTTTTGAAAAAATATTCATAGTCAGGGGGGAAAGAAGGTGATTGATATGGAGAACAACATATGGACAGCATGCATGCCTGGAATTCCAGCAGCTATCAAGTGAAATCAATCTGACTTTTGTTAGATTCATGGCTGTTCACCACTGAACAGAGGGGAGAGAGGGACAAAGATTGAGGCCACCATATGTCTTAAATCCATAGCAGAGACATTTCCTTGTGTCCAGCTTCCAGGATCAGCTCACCCATGGGCTCCCTGATTTGGTAGCTGGTTTCACCAGTCTGCAACAGGCAGGCAGGTCAATAGACAGCTGTCACAGAGCTTGAAAGCCTCATTTTTATGATACTTTAAAATGAAGTTGTCTTGCATGTTCTGACATGAGTGCACAGGCTAGGACTTTCAGGCTTTTGGGTTTTTTTTCACAAGATCCTGGAACACCTGAGACTCCAGTCAAATGCACATTGCCTCTAAAACCTGTCACTACATCAGGGAGACAGGTAATATATTTGAATTTATTTTCAGTGTATCCAACCTTCTAATCCAAAGCTGGACCTAGCTTCAAAGACACTCTTCTTTGAAGTGGGGCACGCAGGGGTTTTGTGTTTAGAAGCTGCAGAAATTGCAGAGTGTATCAGGTGTCCTCTCCCATGCTATTTATTTTCCTCCTCACCTGCAAGTGACAGAGGTGCTGAAGTGAAGAACCTGACAGTCTAAGTATAATAATAGTTAAATAGAGGAGTTAGATAAAATGGCCACACTAAGACTAAATGTGCATCTCACCAAAGAATGTCATCAGCCTAGTGTGTAATGTTAAATGCATCAAGAGAAATACTGGAGATGAAGAGAAGGTGGAAGGATTCTTAGAATGGTAAATTACCTCTTCAGCATGTCAAGTATGTAATAGCTCCTACTCTTTTTTCTTAAACACAGAAGAAAGCCTTTTTGTTTTGTTTTTGTTTTTTTTCGTTAATTCTACACCCCAACATACAGACATTCACCTTCTCATAAAAGTATGCCTGTTCATTCAGTGACAAGAACATTCAGAACGTTTTTTTGTCATTTATATTTATGTAGAGCAAGGGTATACTGATATAAATATCAGCATGGTGATAAAGGTGGACCTTTGTATGGTAGTTCCATCTTTTCTTTTATTCCATTAATAATTGGCTAACACTTTTTTCCTATCACATATTGTTCTTCTATTTTACTTGCTGCTGTAATAAACAGTAGACACTTTCAAAAGTCTTTTATTTGTCCCAAATTTCTAAGCATTGTCCTTTCAGCACCCTTTTTGCCAATGAGTTAGTGCAGGACCAAATCCTCCATAGCAGAGGTGCAGCACTCAGACCCTTTTTCTTCTGTTTATCCTTTTATTGAGTGGCAGCGTGTCCTGATCTCCGTGGAGACACTGAAGTAAGGTTTAATGGAGTGCTGTAACACACGAGTATTTTTTTTCCCCACACACACATAGATTTGAGGAATCACTTCACTCAAGTCAATGAACATCTTCCTGATTTATATTGCAATAAAGACCACATTCCCGTTTATCAGAATGACAGATACAATGTGGGAAAGAAGCTATAGAATCAGCATGAAGGGAACCAAGAGACAATATATTTTAAGGGATTCATGCCTGTATGGTTGATAGTGTATGAGCAGCAGTTGTGGGAAATGTAGAAACTGACAAAACAGAAGTGAGGATTTAAAGCAATACTGCCATATGTGAGATGCTTGAATCGTTTCAACATTTAGCACCATGGTGAAAAAAAAATATTCCTGAAATGTTGATTTAACACCAGACAAGAATTACTTGGCTCTGCTGCTAGTCATTCAACTATTCTTTGTAATCCTGAAACTGTTATCTGAAGAGCTTATAATATATTGAGATCATTGGTTTGGCACTCTTAAAGCAAACTGAAAAGGAGGAAAGGAATAATACCAGAGGAAATTGTCCAAGACAACTGTCTCTCACAGACCAAGGAGGATTCACTATTCAGAGGCTCAGATCCCAGTCATGCATCTGACTGCTTTGAGTTGCTCTAGTGACACGAGACAAGTAGAAAACTGGCACAAATGGCCAGTTTAGAGCAATCCTTGGAAACACAGCCACCTCAATTCTGTCTTCTTCCACACACAAAGGCCGAAGTTTTTTGATTTTGCTTTCTTTAAAAAAACTGTGGTCAAGTCAGAGTTTTCTAGCAATGCAATTTTGCATGCCTGAAATGAAATGCATGTTCCATGCATCACTAAATAAGGTTTAACAGGTGCTTTTAGTAGTAATATAGTCTCTGACAAGTGAATCCTCAAGCAGTGATTATTCCAAAATGACCCCTACTTTCCTGTGTTGCAACATCGAGTAGTTACACCAAGGTGAATTACGTCCAGACCAAATTTCAGGTTTATTCAGGAGGGATATAATGAAGCATTATAATTACCAGAATTCTATTAATGGAGGAAAAAAAGTCATCCAGTATACCTTTATCTGTTGTACTGACACCAAGCAACCTATATAGCTGGGGCTCTCTTTTACAATGAGGAAAAGATTAAAAAGTGCCTGGTTTACCTATAGCATCTAAGGTGGTTTTCAACATGTAATTCTCCAACCAGAAGCCAACTTTTCCTTCTACTTTCATTCTGAGAAAGCTGTAACAGTAATGGAACTGACTGTAAACTGTCTCTGGCCTTATTCTACTTTTGAATACCAAGAAAATGTGGACTCTGGGGAATATCTATACCAACAAACACGCTGGTAACATCAGACACAGTCATGTTCTATTTCCTCTCCCACATTAGAAGTTGCACCACAGCAGAAGAACAAGGAAAATATCCCATTTCTTTTACTATGTGAAGAACTTCTGTGGTACATACATACTGCATGTGTTTTGTTTGACAGCATCATCAAGAATACCATCCCAACTTTCAAATCTGCCAGCTTTTCATACATTTTTGGGTTTTTCTGTCTCCATCATACAAGCCAGTGAAGTGTAATATCCTACTTCTTGCTCCTGTAGGTAGTTCAGAAGTTACAGTAAGTCTCATAAATGTCAAGTGTAATGAAAAATAAGAAAAACACACAAGAAGTTGTTCCTGTTCATTCCACTCACAGACACAATGTGTACTACCCTCTTGGTGATCAGTCACTGCAGCATAAAGGTTCTCTTTCTATTTTCTCTGGTACTCTTGTAGCACCAATGACCTATAGTCCTTTAAAATAACATCTTTTGCAGAAATAGCAGGACTCGCCACATACCAATAATCAAAGCAAAATGCAGATTCCTGCTTTTACAGATTTCTGCTCTAAATTTCAGATTTTTTTGCAGGAAAAAGAAATGCTAAAATAATTGAAATGTCTGATGTGCATCTCTTACTTCTTAGCAGTTTTTATTTATTTGCTAAAGATGATTGCTTTCCTTATGGGTCTCTATAAAAGTATTGAAGTTTTTCATTGCAATATTTGCTTATTCTTCTATGTCCCTTAAAAATTGATGATGATAGCAATAACAGTAACAATGACATTGACTCATTTAAGCTCTGATTTATTCTGTACTGGAAGAATGCATAATCCTTTTGTGAGTGAAAGTGAAAATGCTAGAAGAGCTTGCTTTCAGAAATCAGAACTATAGTTACTATGTTAAAGAGCCAGGCATGAAGACTGTCAGAGGTATCAATATCTGCCCAGTCACGTTGATTTTACTTTAAACTGTCTCAATGCAATATAGAATCCATTTCTTCTCAGCCAGTCAACTCATAAGTTCACTCCAAAGAGTTCATTCAAAGGGACAATGGAGTCACTTAATTCCAGATTTGGCTTGAGTGGAGGTGACAATCTGAGGAAGTAGAACTGAGGGAGGATGGGAGGAAATTCAGAAAAGAACATTTTTATAAAATGTCTGCTGTGAAGCTAGGGAGAGGAAAGCATTTCCCTTAACCGCTGCTGCAGAAAGGTTCTGCCCACTTATGGACCTAATGCAAGTTATTTACTTAAAAATTGGTGTTCAGTTTGAAAATTAAGACAGAAAGATGTGTAATAGCATCAAGAGGTCAGTTATGATACAGCCTATGTGGCCACCATCTGTTTATTTCAAATTTGTTTCCGTGGGAGGTTTTTGCACTTTGCAGTTTATTTTAGAATTAGTTAAACTAGAACAACACATTCCAGTGTGACTGTGAGTACAATTTTAGTTGAAAGTTTTAGTTGAAAGGCTCTACCCATTTGCTCAACTGTGGTTCTGTGTTGTGCATACCTGTACTGTTCATTTTGGCTTGTATCAATTAAAACTTTTTTCATTACATAAAAAGAGATTCTCTTCCACATGCTTATAACGTGGCATCTTCGTCTTGCTCTCTTGTTTAGGATTAAGTTGATCTTTGGATCTGAGGTAAAACTGAATTCCCCACCTCATCAAGTGTACTTGGAAGGGATTTCAGCTGGTCTCATTGTTATTTTTTTTTCTGTAATATGAAGAACAATCTTCTAGGATAATTTTGGAGTTCTATATAATGAATTCCCTGATATTTCAGGAACTTCAAACATATTTCATGAGATCCATGAGCTTACTGTGGATTGTTCTTGTAAGTTTCTTATAGAGTGGCAAGAACTAATTTCTACAGAGCAGGATAAAAACAGGTGAATGAAATGCTTCTTGCCCAGTCCATTTTTATTGTGGAGTACTAGCTTGAGGCACTGATGTCCAGCATCTGTTTCTTGTATGCAAGATACTAGACTAACTTTGATAGGGAACTTTGAAGAGTAAGGTACTATTCAGTGTAAAAAAAAAAAGCAGGATTTTTTTATTGTTCCTCAGTATTTTCAGATGCACTGGGTAAGTGGATACCTGGATATAAAGGTGCCACTGGTTTTTATGGATGTGATGTGTATTTATCATGCACTATTGAAATTCCAGCTTCCCACAGCAGGAAGATTTTTTTCTTTTTCTTTTTCTTTTTTTTTTTTTTTTTTGTCTTCTAATGAAAATTATAGGCAGGTATTATCTATTCACTCCTGTACTGGAAAGTTTTAAAATCCTCTGTTAGGCATGAAATACCACTTGACTAATCAAAAGTCCTTAGGGAGGATTCCTATAGATTTCAGCACTTGATAGGACTGTTTTAGTTGTCTAGTGCCTTCCACAGAGGAATTTATTGTCTGCTTATTTATTCAAACTATTATTGAACAATGAAGACAGCCAAAAATTAATCAGATTTTTGTTACCTGATTAGAAGTAACAATAGATTATAAGTAACTGTTCTGACAAGATGGTACCTAACCAATTATCCTCTAGCTGAATGGCAACAGTGCAATCATATGGCCCCTTGTCACTGTACATTTTAAATGAAGTGTACTTAAATGTTACTTCTTCTGTGTTATTGACTACTTCTCCCTGTTGCCACGCTCTTTACTCTGTGCTTGACTTGAACATGGAAATTTCCCAATAAATTTAGCTTAGTTGGCTGTTGAGAAGACATGAGTGGATTGTGAATCAGGAGTATAACTGCATTTTTAAAAAAACAATCAATTTGAAAGCTTTGATGTGAAAACCAATACAATCAATGGAAAGTATTCCTCTGAAATTGAATGGGGTTTGTACACTCTGCAGTGTTTTTCCTGTCTGGGGTGCTTCCACTCCAGAACCTTAGTCAAGCATTTTAAAAATTATTTTTGATGAGCAGATATTTAGGGTATTCTTTCTTGCAACTTCATGCTAAAATTAGCCCACAGCTTTCTAAATGCATACACTACAGATATATTATTATCTATATTTGTACCATGATTTATACCCACTTCCTTTTTTGCATCAAGACACATCCAACTACTTTCATGTTATTGGGATGGGAGCAAGAGGCTTACTGCAAGTCCTTGAATTTGACCAGAAGACACAGAGCAAGTCCATATGCATTTCTAACATAAGGATCTGCAAGAAATCTTCATCACCACCTTGAAAATTTCAGGGCAAAATCAGAGTTCTAAGCAGTTCATGCTGTGATCTGTATTCTTTCCCTGGCAAAAAAAATTCATTTGTGAGCCATGGTAGCATTCGTGGCCAACTTAAATTGTTTGCTCCCTCACTGTGCATGCCCACAATGAAGACATTAGTGTGAGCAAAGCAAAGAAGCTAGAAGTAATGCACCACCAATCAGTGTTTACTTCGGTGGATTTTCTGGTGTATTATCAACCAGTTTGCCATGGAATAATGCCACCAAGAGTGGTTGCTGTCTCTGATTCCTCCTGGCTGGACTTATCCCCTGAAATGCTGCAAAGCCCTGGCCCATGCTGTGTTCATCCAAAAGGAAATCTACAAGCTCAGAGTGAACATGTTCAGGATGATGTGAAGGTTCCACTCTTCATCTGTGCTTGTTGGATATAGTTGGCAAGGATTATCACCAACTGCCCTCCCTCGTGCTGTGCATCTGGAAGAAATATGTCACCCGTGTTTTGTGGAGGAAAAGATGAGTCAGTCTGTTCTTAGCTGTAATATTTAGTGTTTATCATTTCTTTCATGAAGAGTAGATAGTACCCAGTAGGTTCTGGAAAAGCCATAAGCAAGTAAGTGCATCTTTCCTAAGTTGGAAAATAGAAACTCTTACAGCATTGGTGATTTTCTTCCCCTTTGGTCTCCACATCTTGAAAAACTACTCAGATTTATATGGCTACCTAGGTAATTAAATGATATCATCACTGCAGTTTTTGTAGCAATTGTATACATTCCCTTAACTTACTTAACTCTGTGTTTGACCAACAGTAGGAAACAAAGGACTGTATGCTATTACCTATCTAGTTACACACTCTTTCTTTCATCTTCCATAGAGATGGTCAGTGCTGTAAATTTCAAGTTGAAAAATGTAGACATAAAAAGAAAAATGCAAGCTAGACTAGGAAAATTAATTCTTCCTTGGCATTAGTGATGGCAATAATATAAACTGTTCTAAGCAGGAGTATGCTGCAGTGTGTTTTCTTTAACAAAAGACAGTATGCAATCTGAATTCCATCCTAGTAAGAGGAATCACTGGAAGACAGATGTTTTGCAAATTCTAAGTTGCTACTATCTACATCCTAAATTATATGTAATTATAAGCCAGTGGTGAAGGTACTACAAAGTTTACAGAAGCCTTTCCACCCCTGCAACCTACAGTGGTAATGTTAATTATTAGACTGTAGTAATAATAAAGCTGTTGAGCACTGTTGATTTTTAGTTGTGACAAGTGATTATGTTGGGAACATTCCTGGGTTTGAGAGGTAGTTGCCAACTTATTTGTTTCCTGCTTTTAGACTCTAAATGATTCTTTTTTAAAGTAAAGTGATGAATAAGATAATAATAATGGTTGCAATATTAATGCATTTATTTTCTCTCCTGCAGACCCCTCCCCTTTTTGGCCCCCACCCCCATGCTGTTAGTTCAAATGACAATATCAGTCTACTCCATCTTCTGCAGACACTTGTGTGTTTCTGGCATTGGTGACAAAAAATGCCTTAACCTAATGTTAACTTTAACATTAATTTTCTGATTTTTTCTCTGCCAAACTACTTACTGATCAAAAAAGCATTTACTATTATTTTCTCTTGATACTTCCTCCCAGAAAATATAACTCTTGCATTGATGCCTGTTTCCAAATACTGTACTTTTAATGGTGGGGTAATAGAGAGTAATAGAGGAAATCTGGTATAAACCATAATAAATTGGACAGCTCATTTTAGAGAGATCTGTTGCTGTATTGAGAACGTGTGCTCTCAAATCTCCTGTGTGCATCACCATCTGTTTATAAAGAGTAATATACCTGTCTAGCTTCAAGCTATTTTGCCAGTGACTCCAGCAATTGGATGAAGCATCCAACAGCTTGATAAAGATAGCACTGATGTCTTCTTTAACCAGAGGAGCAATTTAAGCTTCTGAATTGCAGGAAAGAGTGAATTTCTGCATGGAAGCCATATACTAACACCACAGTCTTTTGTTGGATTGGGACATCTGAGGCTGGAAAATAAGAACACCTTCTAGGATGCAAAGTCACTGGTCAGTGGTCTGCAATGTCATTAGATGCAGCAGAAAATATTTGTCTTGGTGATCAAAAACACTAGTTTCATTTTGATTTATTGGTTTTTATTGACTTTATTTGATTATTGGTTAAATCAATGTCATAAATAGGGACCGATGGATATAAAAATGACATATCCTATATTTTCAATGAGGCTGTTATAAAAGATTAGTCTGAAGTTAAAATTTACCCCAGCACAGGCTTTACAGATATCATCTACTTAGGGTCTGACCCTGAAAGCCACATCTTAGACATTATGATGCCTAAAGTTTTGTGGCTGAGATTTTCATTAGCAGGATTTCATACACAGGGCATTTAAATCCATGTCACAGAATTTATTGAAGTATTCCAAACTAAATGAAAGACTCAAATCTGTCCTTGTTTAACTGATAATACAATCACTGGCTTGTTTGAATTCCCTTTATGGTAATACATATAAGGTAACTTAGAAAACATACTGTTTGCTGGTTAAATGTGCAGGCTTGCAAGTCTAGAAGTCTGCATTCAGTTCCTAATTCTGTCAGGATGTATTGGTGAATCCATGAGCAAATAATTTATACAAAAATGCTTCACTTCTGTACATGCTCAAGGAAGGAGAGATCTAGGATTCTGTCCAGAAACATTTCTGATCTGATTTGCATACTACTTGAAATATTTGCACTTCAGATGGAAATGCAGTTCAGTGTTGTCACTTCTCTGCAGTATTTCTCTACCTTTTATTCCAAGCTGAGATGCTGCTTGCACATTCCTCTGGACAGGACAAGCATCATAACTCCCCAGCACACATCCATAAATATTCACAGCATCCACAGCAATGAATCCTCTTCATTGACACTCTGTAACATAGTTTTTTGGTCTCTGTCTCCATACGGTTTTCCAAAGGCACAGTAACCTCTGAAGGGTTATGTCCTTCTAGCTGTCAGGACAAAGTTGACTTTTGCTTGATTACAAAAATATAATCCACTTTTTCTTCCTGGGAAACCGATGATCCAGTGTCTTTAGGTTAAGAGTGAAAACATCCATCAAACCTTCAAAACAGAAAGCATCTATAAGTGAATGTTTGATTTTTTAGCTATGTCTCTGCTGAGAGACAACTCTAAAAGTTATTCCATCTTTGTGCTTCAGTAGCCTCTTTATAAAAGGGGGGATTATAATATGTTTGCATTAGAAAGACCTAGTATTATTCTAGGTCTAGCTACTTCTACTACAATTGCTGCTACTATGAATATTTATGATACCATTCACAGAGTCAAAACTTTATGGGTCACAACTTACTGTAGTGCTTGGCCTAAAGAATGAGCTATCTAACTCACAGATGGACTGCAGCTGAATATAAAGATGAGGTTTGGGTTTTTTTGAGAGAGTGACAGCATAAATTAAATTCAGGAGGTCCTGAACAGTGTGATGACAGTGTCCAAGCTGCTCGTTCTTGCTTGGTTTAAATAGTTATTATGAAAGGTGCTGGTCATAAGGGGAAATTTAAAGGAGGACAACACATTGTCTTTGTTCATGTTTATGAGGAACTTGTTCCATGCATAAAAGGCAGCAAGGAAAGTCAGGTTGGAAAACGTGATAGAAATCACTATTTACTGGCGTAACTGGCATAGCATATGTCCTTTTATTTTCAAGAGCAAGTTATTGAGCTATTCTTGAAGTAAAGGCTGAGAGAATACTTATAGGAAAAATTCCTTCCCAAGCAAAATGTGAACAAGTTTGAACAGAATCATTAGAAGCAGTAAGTCCAGTCAAATACTTTTTGGAAACGTGAGACTGATGGTTCAAAGTACACAGTGGAAAACACATTTTTTGATTCATTTGCCTTCAGAAGCAATTATCAGTCTTAAACAGCCAAGAAGTCAAAATGGTATTGAGGGACCACTGCTCTGTGTGAAGTGATTGGCATGTTTTATAATGATGTTGGATGACAGAATTAATATTTCTTTTATTCCATAGTGACTGACTTGTATTTCCTTTTTACATTCAGATGCTGGGTTTCTTTGCTTCTAATGCAGTCTCATAGTGCAGAAGGGAGCAAAAAATCAATAGCCCCTATCTTAAAGTAGTGTAGATTGCTTTCCTTTACTCTTCTCTCTAGACTGAAGTATCAACAAATTATCCTATAAGCATGTCATAAAATCTGTGCCCCTTCAACAGCCATCAAGTAACTTAGTGGCTAAGGGCAACCATTTTAATTCGTGTTCCTCTTTCACCGATAATACTCAGGGGAGCCTTGAAAACTACTGACTATTTGTGAAATATTTTGTTGTCCACTGATACAGGGTGCTTGTTAAAGATACAGAAGGGATAACATCATTAGTTAAAGCACTACTAGGGCCTTGTTATCTGCAATGTTTCAAAGCTGCAGAGAAGCAATATGATGCCTGAGGTAGGGGTGAACTCTCCTTTGCCAGGATGTTTGCTGTTCCCCAGGAGCTTCTGGGTCATCCAGCTCAGCACAAGCATGGGCACAGCAAGTGAAGGCCAAGCTACACAGATTCTCACCAACCAGCAGGGAGCTTTCTGCCCCAGGAGACATTTCCTATATGCACTGACAGACTAATGTAATTACTCAAAAATAAGAACTAAGAGTGAGGCAGTGGGAACCAGGTTTGGTATTTAAGATCTTAGTATCTGTATAAATTAACAGAAGCTTTAAAATTGTATTTGGCATAAAAAAAAGACACCCTAAATTAGGCTCAATTTGTACATTATTGAGCCTGCAACTGTGAACTTATGACTGAAATCAACTGAAAAAACCCAAAACAACTGCACTGTATGGTAGGGATTTGAATCTCAAATTTGATGGGTAAAAGCCACAAAGACAAAACCTAGTAAGCCCCTGATCATCTGGCAGGTTTTTTAAGCATTATAACAAGTATAAAATGTACAAATGCATTTTAGGAGTATTTATTTTGGGAGAGGGTAAGAGGAGAATTTCAAGTTTATGAACTCAGTTTACTAGAGCTTTGCAGTGTCAAAGCTTTGATTTAGAGCTTATATATAGGGATTAAGTAAGCTTGTTGGGAACATCTATAGTGGAGAATAAACTGTTTTATAAATCTATAATCTGTAGAAATATACTGTAATACAAATCAAAACAGTATTGACACAAACTACATTGATTGTCCCTGAGCTACTGCAAGTAATAATAATAAAATTGCTGCAGATGCATTTTTGAAGTGGCTTTGTTTAAAGCTCTTGTTTTATTTACAACATAGATGAAAACTACATTGTAGTTATAAGTGTTCTCTTCTTAGCAGTGTGCATGTGTTTGCTGATGTTGGTTAATCCCAGGTTCCTGATTTTGAAAGCAACTTTGGCTTGATTCATTGAGCAATTTATGCAGCATTTACATGAAGTTCCCAAGTGTTATTGGAAGCAATTTGGTACATATTTTTATGATCTATAAAACAGTCCTTTAAATTGGTACTCATGAGGAAATACTTTATGATGAACCCAAGAGTAACCATCCAAGTACGAATAACACCAAAAAACAAGGAGCAAAATTTTCCCACAGCACTTTGAGCTCTTAAAACTTCATAGTAATTCCTCCTTGATTGCAGTTACTTACTGAGCATATGATACTTCTTGTGTAACATTCTAAGTGTTTAATCAACAAAGCTGGATATTATTTTTCCTTCTCACCCACCCTTTTTCACATATGGAGAAAGCAGAAGCAGAGGAAGATTGGGCAGTTTGCTGAAGTAGTGTAAGATATCTTCCATGAAGATCAGAATAAAATTGTGAGAGAGCAGTGCTGATTGCACCTCCAGATACAAGATCCTGGCAAGAAACCTACACACTGTCAAGGGGCAGTGTGGGGTGTGCCAACTTTATTGCATATCCATTATTAAATGAAAGCACAACAATTAAGCTGAAGTTGAGCACCAGTTTAAAATTTCATGTTTGAAATGTATGAAGCTGCAAATTCAAGAAATTACTCAGGAGCACAGAAATTACTTAAGTGCATCATGGAGAGGATAATATTCTGAAATCATGAATGAGTCACCTCCCTTGCATTAGTTAGGAAAGCTATATTTTCATGATTATTAAAGCGTATGCAAATTATGCAAATAACATGAAATATCAGCAGGTCTGTTTGTGCACTCACCTGTGTCAGATAAGCATGGAGAATAACTGCAGCATTTCTTTACTCTCTGGCAGCATGGTCTGCATTTGTGACTGTGTATGTGGATGTAACCACAAGGCTTTGGTTCCTTGGTTTGTTCTAAGTAGCCTGGGAAATGCAGTTTGTACAAGAAGAAAAATAAACCAAAAAAAAAAACCCAAACCACAAAACCTCCATTCTACTTCATGTTTCAGCATCTTTGTCTCAAAACTGAAATCTGAGAATCGAATTAGTTGGACTAGCAGGTGGTTGCTCACAAGACTGTTAATTATATGGACCATTTTACAAAGAGAAAAAGAGCAGGTTTCCTTCTTCTAGATGCTCTGTACTTAAAGGCAGCACCAGGTCTGTCAAGACAAAATGTAAATAATGTCATCTTCCCTCTCAGACTGGAGGGAGAGCTGTCAGCCTGGGCTCTGATCTCTTAAGAAGCAGCAGTCTGCTCCCATTGGTACTATGAAGTGCAACATATAATAACATTTCTAGAATGGCATCCTAGTTTGTAGTGAATCCCATCCTCCTGCAGGTAACAGAGGGTGTTCAGCCAGCCCTGCACTGGCTGCTCAGCAATCTCTTTTGCTCTGTGAATATTTGGAGGGTCTCTTCACTCAGGCTGGGGCTGTGATACCCAACAGATGCACACACTGTTCATCAGAGGCTGAGAAGAAGCTTTTGCTTCTCTCAGTGAGTAGCTGTTGACTTCTTAAGAACTGCATCCTGTGTGACAGCCCATCAGCCAGGAAGAGGCCAAGGATGTAGGTGAAAGCTGAAAGGATTTTCAGTCACTAAATTCTCCTCATGATATGGAGTGAGTTGGAAGGATTTGAGTGAAAAATACACACGGCTTGTGTATTGTTTTAATATTTCACTTCAGATGCTGGAAAGAGTTAAAAGATTGGGTTGTTCTGTTCTGTTTTTTCAGAAAGAAATCTCAACTGTTGTCCACCAAGATACAATTTGAAAATTCTTTATTATTCTCTTATTAGCCAAATACTTCTTGGTACTAGAAATTGTCCAAAGCCTCCCCATTGCTTCAGTTAGAATTACTTAAAATATCTTCTTTATGATCTCCAGCAGAAGGGCAAATTAGCTTTCTGAAGTGCTTCAAGATGTAAAAATTTTTGCAAATTCTCCGAAAGTTCAGCTACTCATCTTACCATTTTTCTGTTGCTGGGCTACTTTCCTGTCTAACACTAGTGCTGTCCTTGATCAGGGACCCAGTTGCCAGGCTCTTCCAAATCTTCAGGATGTGGCAGGAATTTTCCACTGCCTTCATTTAAGGATGACTATGGCTCTCCAGAGTTAAGTGCCCACAGATTAAACAGATTGTTCAAAAAAATCATTACAGTAATGTGGAAAAAAAATGTATAAATTCAAAATATACTATTTACAGTTCTGAAAACAAAAGTTCGTAGAGACATAAGTGACTGGAGGGAAGAAAGGAAAGTTATTGGAGTTTATCTAATAATAAACTCTGCACTTTTGTTGGCTAGTTTTCTGCACACTTAGTGAAGGGCACTAACCAGCTAAATTGCAGAGTGGAATTTCATCTGTGCTTGAGCAAGCAACTAGCAAGCCATTAACCCACTGAGAGGAAAAATGCTTTTATCACGGGTAAGGCAATATACATAATTTCAGGTGAAGTTTTTCTTGTATTGGAGCTAATAATTATTGTAAAAAATTAAGTCAACTGCTTTTCATGTAAACAAATATTTATGAGGCCAGTGCACCTTTTTAATTTCTGGGTTATGAGTGAGATAAGCATGGTGCACTTTGTCTTAATATAAGCCCCTTTAAGGTTGTTCTGTTGATTTTCTGACTACAGCACAAGGTTTGATGTGGATTCCTCTGTTACTGAGAGTTTAATAACACCTATAAGACACTGACATTTTAAACAATTTCCTGCTTGGTCTCCTCTGAATCAGGGCCTTGAAGCACCTTAATTCAGTGTGAAATGTCTGTGTGAAATAATCGTAGCAATGGAAAAAGAGGAATGTTGTGTTTGCTGTGCTTTAGAAATGAGTAAAAAGCTTTATCTGACTCTATGCATGCTCCAGATGGACAGTCTGAAAGTGCTTAGATTATGGCACCATTGAAAGTCAAGCACTGTTTGGTTTACAAGACATAGCTACATTTATTGTTTACATTATTAATTAACAGTAGTCCAGATTTGAATGTAAATTTCTTTCTTATGGTATCTCAAAAAAATATTGCTTGTCAGAAAACTTGTTTACTGCAGCAGTCTTGGCTTTGATTTAAAAAATTGACATCTGAATTAAGAATAGAATATATACTGTGCTACATGCCATATACAAGCATAATAATAAAAAATAATGTGTTTTTTCCTTATACTGAAATAATCTCAACTTTCCTGGCTTCCAGTTACACAAAAGAGTTTTATAGTTATAAATGTACTGTATATAATGCTTTTTAAAGTCTTAATATCTCTAATAATTTTAGTCTACTATGGAGTGTTTGTACTGTATAGTTAGCTGAAGAATTTAATTGGGCAAAATAGAATTTTAAGGTACATCTGCTAACCAAGCTAGTAATGAAAACATTAAATGTGATGTATTTTGTTAATTTTCCCAAATTTCATCTGGACAGGTTATTTTATTCTTTTTTTTTTTTTTTGTGGCCCAAGTGTCTCTGAAAAACAAAGCTAAATCTTCACTATGGAGATAGGCTCAAATAATCTGTATGCAGGTGTTTTATTTTGTGTCTTTCTGGGACTGCACGAGTTGTATATGCTGAGATCTGAGCCTGCCCCTAGCCAATTCATGTTTTGCAATTCATGTAACTGCAGCTAGGTTCAGGGCTTCTCTTATGATTGGTGGGTTTTATTTATTTACTGGAATATGAAGGACAAAAAAATATGAGTAATTATCTCCAGCGTGCTATTTAGTCAAGGGTCAATCTCATCAAGAGGTGCAGCAGATCTGACATAAAGAACCTGCAGCTGTCCCAGAACAAAACACAGAATGAACATAATAATAGAGCCACAGCTTTCCTCCCTCAAGTGTCCAGGCAAGATACCACAGCATACAATCAGTGCAGATCTCTTAGCAGAATGTCACAGTGCCATATTTTCAAGGATTTGATGCAATTCATCATTTCTAAGAGGCAATTTTAATTATTTTTTTTTTTTCCTAACGATGATTTGAATTTGGAAAGTCTTTTCTTTGGTATCTTATACAATTTTATGATAACTTGGTCAGGATTAGGTAAAATGTCATCACTATACAATGAAGCCAGCAAGATAGCAAGGAAGAACAAGAAAATTGCTACCTGCACAATTGATGTCACATGTTTGTGCTGAGTGAGCTCAGGAAAATTCTGCAGTACTCTCTGTGTTTTCAACTAATACAAATTGAGAATAGAATTTCCATTTTAGTAGGAATTCCAACATGTAAAAATAAGTTTTAGATTTCAACAAAGGATTGACATTTGTCATTTCCCATAAACCAAAAATTTCTAACATTTAGAGGGGAGTGGGCTGGTGGTATGTTTGGGTTTTTTTTTTTCTTTGTTTAGAGTATTTTTGTTTGTTTGTTTGTTTGTTTTTTTAAATTTGTGTCAGATTTTTCATTTTAATGCCACTAATTTTATTCTCATAGAATCATAGGATGGGTAGGGTTGGAAGTGACCTAAAGATCCAACCCCTGTGCCATGGGCAGGGACAACTTCCACCAGCCCAGGTTGCTCAAGGCCCCATCCAACCTGGCTTTGAACACTTCCAAGGAGGGGACATCCAAAGCTTCCTTTGGCAACCTGTGACAATGTCTCACCACTCTCACAAGAAAAAATTTTTCCTAATGTCTAGCCCAATTTTCCTCTCTTAAAGTTTTAAGATTTCCCCTTGTCCTCTCACTAGAACCCCCCAGAAAAAGCCCTACTCCAGCTTTCTTGGAGGACCCCTCATAATTTGCCATATTTCTATCACACTGACAGATAAAATATAAAGTCTTACAATCTAGGTGCTTGGGATCCAATTATTTTATTGAGGTTAAGGTGAAGAAGTTTTAGAGACATCTCTGATCACTTCTGCCTTCATTTACTTTCTGCTTTACAAGAGTATGTATCTACCTACCTACCTACCTATTTACTTACTTACTTACTTACTTATTTACAGGAGCTGTTTCCCTGCATGCCCATCTTCTCTGGCCTTTGAAATACAAGAAGCAGCTATAACCTGTAAGTAGTAAACCTGTTGTATTCTGAGTTTTCCAACTGATACAGACCTATTTGGTTTCCTCTCTCATACCTATTTTTAAAAGAGAAAGTACATTCCTGTAGAAATCTCAACCTGCAATACATTCAACCCTCAGGTATTAATGAGGATTTTAATAAACATACTTCTGCTTTGAGAATACCCATATCTTGGTGGAAAGTTAAAGACCTTTGAATAAGGGCAGCTCAGAAAAAATTCTTCAGCCTGCAACAAGAACAAAAGTGCCTTTACATTTGCTTAAAACATAACATGGTTTGAAGCATGTGAACACTGCATGCTGAAAATCCTCCATTTTTGGCTTTCCATTGAATCCAAACAGTGTGCCAGCTCATGGTGCTCCAGATAGATGCAAATATATGTGCACCTGTCTGCAGTGCAGCTCTTCACATTGATAGAAATGTTGCTGTTTACTTCAGTGATTGCCCATTGAAATAATGATAGTACATTTATATTTAGATAGTAGCATCTATTTCAAATGATCCTGGATAACCTTATTATCTTAAGACTTTCTGTCACTCATAATGAATCCCTAGGGATTCCAGTGCATCATGATGTTCAGATTTTATCACAGGAATGGGAATGCAGAGATCTGGGGACTTGGGGAATGATCTTTTGAGGCAATTTGCAATATTCGTCACTATAAATGGAAAAATCTTTATTATTATTGCTCTTAATAATTTGTATTAACATGAGGGAACTTCCAAACAAAATGGATGATGAAATGGGCTGGACCAGAGGGCTGAAAGGGTGGTGCAAAGCCCAGCCAGTGATGGGTAATCAGTGGCATGCCTCAGAGACTCATACCAGGGCCAGGTTTTAGGAAGTCTTTATATTCAAAAGCAGGGCTGCTATTCAGAAGTACTTGAAACAGATGAAAAAGTAGATTGGCAGGAAACTCATAGAATACAACAGTGGCAAGTGCAAAGTCTTATAGAGGGGATGAAGAACCCCATATACATACCAGACAGAGGGCCAAACAGCTAGCAAGTAGCCTGGGAGAAGAAAACATGGGAAGAAGATAAATAGGGATCTTACAACTGTCTAATCCTCAAAAGGATTGTGTGGAGGAGGTGGAGCCAGATTTTCTCAGAGGAAATCAGTGTAAGTCTTAGAGACAACAGGGAATGTTTCAGACTGTTGCAATGAGGCTGCCAAAACAAATATACACCCTTTAGGTTCATAAACGCCTTCCAAAAGTTCTGTTTTGAAGGAATTTGGGACTATATATATCTAGGGAAACTAATGCTTTCTCATCAAGTAAAACTGAAAATTCATCAATACCACATACATAAATATGTATGCTAATTGAGTTTTAAAAATATTCTACATATAATATATTATAATTTATAATTTTATTTAATTGTCTTATGTAATTATTCTGCATTTAGAAAGTACTATGTGATTTTTGTGTATTAAATATTCTTCTGTTTTAATTTAAACTTTGTTAATCTAAACCATATGAATCCTTTTCACTGCCACATACTAATTTCTAAATATTTTTTCTAGAATGTAGGAGGTATATTGTTTAGCAAAACTAATTCTAAGCTTATCTGTCTGTATTTCTCTGTTCATGTGCCAACTAAGTGGAAAAGAAAACACAAAAATATGTTTTTTAAAGATGATTCAGAATTTTTCCTGTATTATGCTAAGGAAAATCTACTGTAAGAAGAGCACGAGATTTTGAAGAGAGGGGAAGATAGGAACAAATTCTGGAATTACAACTGTTATCTAATGGCACTGGTTACTAAAGACCTTTACAGTGCTGCCTTTTTAATGTTGAAAAAAGCTTCAAATCCAAATCCAGCTGTTATTTTCTTAGTTAGTTGCTTCTCCATGTCCTCTGAAGAACCCTCTTCAAAGGTTTCAACTTCCACCATGTTGATGAAGGTCTGAATGTGTTTTGCTGGTGGGGAAGGAAACCTTGAAGCATAGGCTGAGGTTTTATTTTGGAGATGCTCTGCCCTCTGTGCCACGTATAACAAGGTTCATCCTCCTCCAGAAGAGCAAGGGCTGTAGAAAGCAAGGTTGGGGTGAATAATTCATGTTCATCTTCCATATCCTAACTGTGCCCATTGCTCCATAATGGGAAGAAGAGCACAGCTTGCCTGATTTAATGAAGTGGTGATAAAATCTTACAGTGAATTTCAGCTAAGAAGATTACTGGGCAATTTGTGGTACTCTGATTCAAATAATTCACAGAGGAAAAGCACCTTCACATTGTACCTTGAGGACCAGCTTCCTTTCAATGCACTCTTAGCACTTTTTGCTCTTTTGTAATAAATTCCAGCAGTGCTTTCTCAGGCTACTTTTTCTTAGACCTCCTTTCTGAAATGGCAATATTTCTAGAGAAAATACATTGCATTACTACCCCAACTTCCAAACTCCAAAGAACAGAGCACAGCTAGATTTTGGTTGCACATAGCTATGATTTCTTAGAGACCTATTTAAAAAGTTGAGTGAAAACTGCAAACTATATCAATAAACAGGTAACAAACATAAAAAATTAAGGGCTTAGCTGCTCCCTCACTCATCTCCTAGTGTTTATCAAATAACAGCTTTCCATTAATATTTGCTCTGTAGAACAAACAGAAGTATACTTGGTACTCAGTGACATTCAATTCTCCTCTAAGGTATGACTGCAAGAGTATTTTAAATCCCAAATTTGAGTGTTTATACCAAAAGATATTTTGATGACACACCAATAGTGGAAAGTGTTGGGCTCCTTAATTTTTGGTAAGATTTCTGAAATGGAACCCTTTAAAAATCTAGAAGAGTTTTCTGCTTTTTTGCACCTTGGCTTGTGATATCATGAGATACACAAACAATACTGAAAGAAAATTTAAATTAATGAATATTGTAGTATCCTATTTTTTTCAAAAAATGCCTCCAGACCAGCTTGTGAGCAACCAGAAAAAAAAAAAAAAAAAAAAAGAGCAAACTTTCACACAATATTTACCATCTTTCCACACTTTTTAGATAGATAGCTCCTTTTAAGTAGCTTCCTTTTCATAGCAAGACCAGATACTCACTGGCATATTTCAGGTCTCATAAATACATTCATTCACTCATTCAAAGAACAAAATTGCTCTGTGATTCTCACACCACTCAGATACCATAAAAGTTGTCTTCAGATACCACTGAAATTTATCCTGCTCCCACAAGAGATTAGTGAGGAACCAGTGAGAAAGCCATTAACATGCAGTGGCACAAAAAGGATTAATTACTTGTTTATACCTTTAGTATTTGCCTGACAAAGCCAATTCCAAGAGCAAGTAGTTTCCTGGAACAGATTGCAATCTTCTGCTGTGGAAGCACTCATGCTCTTGCACAACCTGGCACTTTCAGTGTGATCTCCCATGGCTTTTCATTCCACCAAGGGACTGGGCAGTCTTTTCCTTCTGAAGTCCATCTGTAGGGAAGAAAAATCAGTATAACTGTTGAAGGACCAGATTGACTCTTCAGGAGTGTAATGTTATTGTAGCTAAGTAAGCCTACCCTCACCTGGTAGGTGATGTTGCTGGACAACAATCTATCAGCTTAAATGATAAATGAGATCTTGTAAAATGTGGGGATGAGGTCTGAGCAGTGTGGTAGATTATAAGCCTTCAAGAAGCACCTGTATACCAAAAAAAAAAAAAAAGGGCTAATGTAAGTGACTTTTCTTGCATAAATATTCAGGACTAAACATGTGCCTTGATTAGTGTTAAAAAGGAACCATAGCACTTATTTTGCAGGAACCCACAGCACTAGTTCTTAGTGAAACCATCCCATGGATTTTTGTATTTTTCTATGGAGCTCTTTGGTCATTGTGTCATGGCTGAATGCTAACACTTTGCTACTTAGAATTTCTGTACTTCAAGAATGTATAACATGATCCATATATCTAGGTCTTACCCATTGTGAGAGCTAATTGAATAAAACTTTTATTGGTCTTTATAATCCATAATAAAGAACTGCCATATACAGCCATCATTAAAGGCTGATTGTGTAGTCAAGTCAGAGACAGACAATCATGACAGAAAATTTCTCTCCTAAAAGAGGGATGGAAATTAGTGAAATCTTTGAGGCTGGATATGTAAGTAACTGCTGTATTGAACTGGGATCTAAATTTGCTTCATTTTCCTAGTGTGATATTATCACATTCCATCAAGTGACATGAATGCTCATAGAAAAATACGAAAGTGTCTTTTCTAGTGCACAGAATATCAGTGTATTGAGAGATAATTTTGAGAAAGCTAAGCCTGAGAAGAAACACAGCATAAAAGCCAGACCACCTGTTGGGGAAAGTTGCCTAGAATTCAGAGGTCTTTCCACTGCTTTCAAAGTCATCATGCAGTCACCATTTACTCTGCTATTAGAAGAATCCCTTTGTAGACTCCTTCAACTTGTCAGTATAGTAAAATTTTGTTGAGTTTGTGAGGTTTTTTCATTTTGAGACTGCATGAATGAATGTGCCTGACAGAATAAATTTGGTATGCCACTTCTAGGGTGCCTATTCATTACTGTCCTCCTGCTGTTCACATTTTATTAATGGAGCAACCCATCACCCCCCTACCAGCAGACACTTAATTCCTTCCCAGAATCCATCTGCTTTCCATGGTCCTTTGAAACTAACTTTTTATGGAGTCAGCTTTAACAAAGTCTTATTTCTGTGAGTCAGTTAAATACCAAATATTGTTATTTGGCAACTATAGTTCCTTTTAAAGTCTCTCTTAGCTGTGACTGATTCTAAGATCATTTCTTGGGAGGGAACTGGACAATCAAGATCCTATTTTAAAAGAAATTTACTTACAGCAGCTTGTGATCATAAAGATGGAAAATGAACTCAAAACAGGAAAATTATAAGCATAATCCTACAGCTCTTTCTTACTCATCTCTGCTCAGACAACTAATAACACTGATGGTTGCTTATCATAGAGTTCATTAAAGATAGTTTTAATTCTTGTGATGCATATTTCAAAAGTAATCAGAGAATGCACATATACATCTATGATGCATATATGATTGTTACAAGCTTAATACAAAATGAATATACACACGTGGTTACTTTATGTGTAATAGTGAATGTGTATTTATAATACTAGTTTATGAAATTTCCATCACTCTTTCAAGTACTGAAAGAACTTGTGCTTAGTGTCTTCTGAAGGCATATGCAGTATGTCAGCAATAAAACTATGTATTTTAGTACTCTGTATTTCCAACAGGAAGAAAAGTTTTTGCTAAGTTTAAATATCACTTTTTAAACTTTAATATTATGAATATATAAAATTATGTTTAAGCCTTTATTAAATATTAAAAGTTGTCACCATATGACCCCTCTACTTTTACAGATCACTCTTATGCTTCAGGTTGATGTCACTGCTGAGGATATAACAATACATTAGTGTACAGTGGGGCAAGAATTGGTGGAAGAAAGTTTAAAAGAATGGATGTTATGGGACTAACATTTGTATGGAATGTTTTATCATTTTCCTGAAGTTTTATCTTCCAGCACAACATCTGCTGCTGAAGTTGGGGTATTATCTAAAAAGATTTGCAGTTCACCACTAACTTTATTAAGTAAATTACTAATTTAACCACTGACATTCAGTTTATCCCTCTCATTTATTTGCACTGCCTGGAATCTTTTCAAGTTAAGACAACCTGATCCATGGTATTTTAGATGGTGGTAATAGATTGTGAACTGTCTCTAAACTGAAATCAGGTGACCCATAACTAAAGAGGAAAAAATCACCGTACTCAGTAACCATTGCATATGTGTAAGTGATGCTTTGATGGAGACTGCTTCATCTTCCTGTAAAATCTGAGCCCTGGCATTTGAGACCTATGAAATGCTTATGTGGCACAGATGTGACCCACTCATGCAGGGTGAAGACATTTGAGAGGTGGAGTTGAATGTACAATTCTGGTTTGTAAGATTGCCAGTGGATTAGGGGAAAGTCTCTTCTCTGCATTAGTTTGTATGTACATGGACAGGACAGTGATGGTGTGATGGAATTATTCTGGTTTATATTTATGCTTTAGATAAGAATAAGAAACAACATCCTGTTTCCTAGCATTAGGTCTGAGATTCTCTGCTCACAGGAAAAAAAAGCAATCTGTGGCTTTCATCCATTTAGTGCAATTACATGGATGCATCTTTCAGGTGTTTTGTTGCTAGCATTTAGCTAGACATTCCTTCTGTTAATGTGTTGAATTCTGTAAAGCTCTTACTAGAATGTTACAAAGGAGACTGTATTAATTCCATGTCGAGATGCATAAACATTGATGGAAAGTCACCATATTCAGGCCTGGTCTAGGCAATTTTTCTGTTTGTCAAAGACATTAAGTTTAAAAATGTTTGAGAACAGAGTGTGAGCCATGACCTCTGGTACAAATATTTATGTTCAGTTATTACACTCTACAAACCCCTGTTTTTGAAAGAAACACCCAAATGCTACTTCTTCTGTGTACACTGCTGCTTTATGAAAAGCCACAACTTTGAGGAGAGCATTCAATTGAGAGTAAAGGTACAGGTTCTTGACCTTCAAATGTATAACCAACATCTTCAGGTAAGATAGAAGAATTATCACTATGGGAAAAAAATGTTCTATCTCCATATGTTCTATCTTTATCTCTTTTCAAACAAATCCTGAATATAGCTAGGGAAATAATGAATAGATCATCTTAAACAAAGGAAAGATGGGACTTCAAAGAGGGAGGTCTTTTGATATGTGTCCAATGTCTAACATTAAAATATTCCAGTGTGCTTTAAGTAGACCTTGATTTTTTTGTTTTTTCTATGCACTGTGAAAGTCTGACAAAATAATATCAGGCATTACAATATCACAAAAAAAAAACCAAAAAACTAAAACCATCAGGATTGGTCACATCTGGACTACAAGGACTGTACAAGCTAGAACTAGAGATTATTTTTTTTTCCTATAGGTTTTTTTTCATACATTTTTTATAATATTAGGTTATTATAACCTGGTTTTTATAACAGTCTGTCTGGGTAAATATTTTTCTCCCAGATGTACTGTATGTTTGTACTTTCTCTCAAAAATCAAATATGCTTATTAATCAGCCATTAACTGATAAAAAAATATAAAGGAATTTCTAGTCTCCAGTGTTTCATTCTGGATTGATATAAAAAGAAGAAATGTGAACATTTTGCATTGTCTGACAAAGTTCAGTTTTTAAACAGTGAGTGATGTCATTTTAATGTCACATGTTTCTACTTAATAAGGAAAATAGTAGGAGACAGTATACTGGAACATAAAATACTAAAAAATCCATGCTATAATAAAAACCTGGAGGTGAATGTTGCAACATAAGTCATATAAATGACAATCAAAGTGATATTTTTATTGTATTGTAAGTAGCATGTAGCATAGGCCTCTCAAAAATTTCAGTGAGACCATCGTATTTCTTTAAACATTTCTAATATTAACAGACTACATTTTTTGATCAGTTTTATTGATTTGGTTTAGTGACAAAATACACAAATGTTCTAGCATTCAAATACTGATTCATCATCTAAAAGTGTTTGGATCAACCTGAACAGAAGGTGCAAGTGAAGTAACTGAAAAATGTGGCCTTACTGTTAGGCTTTGGCTATTGTTATCTCATTGTCTTTTGAGATAATACTATTTTTTCCCCAGTTTCCCTTCTTCTGAGAAGACCTTTCTGTAAACTTACAGGAAGTGATATATTTACTGTACAAGAATTTTACAGACAGCTGCCAGGCAGATAGTAATTTGTGTGATGACTTCTGTGTTGCAGCTGGATAGACTGAATATTTCTCTTTGCATTGATAAAATATGAAAATAATATTTTTTAAAAAATCAGATGGTTTTCGTTCCAATCACAGTAGTGCTTTTTTTTTTCGTCCAACAAAGTGTTCTAGAAAAACTGTAATTTCAAATGTAAACAAGTCCCAGTGTCCTTGCCATACACATACCTAGTCATCAACCTGAAATAGCATTTTAACCATAGCAACCTAAACACTTACCTTGGAAATAATTCACTAATGACAATACCAGGAGAATTCTTTGCATCTAGAAAATTACAGTTATTTAGAACTAATTCTTTGTGTTTCTGCATTGATTTTAAGTTTGCCTTTATAATCTCTGGGCAGAACCAGAATCTTAACATTTTAACAGGGAGCCTTTTAAATGTTCTATGCTTCAGGGCATTTGGTTGGTTGTGGGTTTTTTTATGTCTACAGCTGCATGAAATATATGTCTAAACCACGGTACAACCATATAAACTGTAAAACTGCCAAAATCTTATTTTATGTTATTATTTATTAGTCTTCCTTGCTAAACAAAAGAGCTTAATCTGGATTTTTCTCTTTAGCCTTACCACAAGTGCAGGTTCCTTGGCATACCTGAGAATCAGGGCTGCATTCTCTGGACAATATGCCAAGATCACAATCTTTTATCACCCCACATATCCCATGATTTATTCTTACCTCTTGCATTCTCAGCATACCATTATTTATCATTTTAAAAAAGAAAAAGTAATCCCGTATCTCCTCTCCCTTCAAACCCCTGAAGCAGAAATGCAAAATTTCAGTGCACCAACTGACAGGGAAATCATAGATTCATAGAATAGTTTGTGTTGGAAGGGACCATAAAGATCACCTAATTCCAACACTTGACAACCACTTATTGCAGAATATTCAACTGTCTTCTGAAGAAGACAAGTGTGAAAAAGACATGTAAAGTATGAATCATTCTATAATGATAACAAACAGAAATTTCACCATGCATAAACATAGCTAATGCATGGATGTGTGCAACTAACAGCCACAGTTTATAATAGGATCTTCACTAAAATTAGTAACAATTTATGATAGGAAGGGACAAACAAATCCACAGGTAATTTTTCTCCCTCAGGTCATACTTCCTGGCATAAAAATAAAGCCCTTCATAGTTTGTCCTTCATAATGAAGATTTTTTTGAGTATTTAGAAAACAGATGACAAGTTTTATTTCTTTATCTGGTAACATAGGAGGCAGTTCAGTAATATTCTTTATTATCCTTGTCTTAAAACAAGCTCAGTTCATTCCTATTAAAAAATGAAAATAAGAAATGTGTTTTAGATATTACAGAATTTAGTTTAATTTTAGTTTAATATATAGTTTAATTAACTAGTGAAAAAAAAACAAATAGTTGGGCTGTGTATCTCACTGTTGTTCCACTGGTAGTGTTTCTGACACTACAAAAGCCTGAAGAGATCATGGTGCTCCTGTTTCCTTGTTTCAGAGAGAACTGTCATGAGTTCATGCCTCTTTATTATATATGTTTTCTTTGAGAGGGTATCCAGCTTTCAGGGCCATATTTTCTAACTCTTCAGTCTTGTGTCTTCATACTGTTTTTGATTACAGTATATTTAAATTGTTCAAGACCCATTTTTTCTGTGCTTACAAATGTTGATACACACATATATGTATAAAAAAAGCTCCTGACTAAAATAAGCTCCCAATGGAATATATTTTTCCTAGTCCCTATGAACTGCAGGATTAAGAAATCCCAATTTTCCCTCACTAACCTTAGTTTCTACTTTTGGTACTGAGCAGATACATTTCCTTCTTTCAGTTTATCTCTACAAATAACAAAAAACAAGTAGGTCGGAAGAAGTTTAAACATTTTTAGGAATCCTTCTTATCTAGGTGTGGGATGTTAGAGTTATGCTGACCTCTGAGCAGAGGAACTGCTGCTATTGAAGGTCATCAGTCCAATGCTCTCTCCTGGACTGTCCCATCTGAATGAAAGCCTGGTTAGTGAGTGCCTGGCAGTGCAGAGCTTGTCACTGACTGTCATGTCATCAGTACACACTCATCCTAGTGGTTTTGCTTTCCTGAATGAGGCAAGAATAAAGCAATGAAGACGATGAAATTGCTTTGGCACTTTCTTACGAGAGATGAAATTGGTAGCAGCTAAAACACGAGAAGAGTTTAATCAGAATGGAATGGTGTATCAGGGGAAAATACAACAAGGAAGCAAATACATATGAAGAAAAGTAACATTTTCAATGACTAAAGAAAAGTGAGATGACGCTTAGGAAGTCTTTCTATGAATTTTTCATCAAGTCCCTAGAAAGAAAGCATTGCCACAGATGTTTGGGTTTGAAACTAAAATCCTATGATAGCTGTGATGCCATAGATCAGGCAGGGAAAGGATAGGGACTCAGTGCTTGGTTCATACTCCATTTTTTTTTCTCTAATTTTATTCAATTTACTGTTAAAAATAAAGAAATGAAACCAAAGTGACAAAAGCCGAGCTATTGTAATCTCAGAAGTTCTGAAAATTGTTCTCCTGTATTTTTCAGGAAAATAATTTTTCATGCTTAGAGAGAAAGACTGCCTTCAACATGAACCTTTTCTTAATATCAGCTGCAAGTCCTCTTATCCCCAGTGCTGCTCTTCTCTTATCCCCAGTTAAATTTATTTTGACTCCTAGCAAATACTGACCTTGAGGCCCATATTTCTTCAGTTCCAAACTGAAAGCTCTGGGTGTAAGACCTGTTGAAAATGTAATGATGGATATTTGAACTATTTTATCTATCTTTTGCCACTCATACTCCTCATGATTCTAAAAACAACCCAATTGTGAGCAAAAGAAAGTGAAGCAAGAATGAAATTGCACAAGCCCTTTTCTTTCTAGTGTACAAATTTCTATATATTGCACTTCTGTTACTCAAGCATCTGCAGTGAAGCCAGTGAATTTTGGGGTGTACAAAAATAGGTGAAAAGCTTTCCCAGCACAGTGGCAATGAAGAGGCTTTTACACAGCTCAGGAAGCTTATTCATGAAACACTGACCAACACCAAAACAATTATCTCAGTGAATCTTCTTAGAGCCTGGACACTGCATACAGCTGTATAATTATTCCAGTTTAATGCTTGACACAATCAAATGTCTCAGTATGTTTTCAAAACAGAACAATTTTCTATAGCCAGAGATGTTCTCTCAGTTGTTTTCTAACATACACTTTAATCTCAAAAAAAGATTTAACATAAAAATATTTTAAAAACATTATGCAAGTATTAATGGCTACCCTGAATCTGTTAAACTTATTCTTTGCTGGAGGGAATTATGTTATATAGCTATTGGTAATTTCTGAGAGAGGACATAATTTTAACCTCAGCTGTGTCATTTTATTCTATGAAGCTACTTATTAGTAGTAGAAGCAGAGCCTTGAAAGATTTATGCATTATAAAAACAAAAAATATGAGTTGCTGTCCAGGCTAATAACAGTCTCTGATCTAACAAAGGGAAGGTTGTAAGGCTGTGAAATTCAGTACCCATCAGCTCAACAGGAAAAACACAGATGCTACATCTCAGAACACTGATTCATTATCTCCCTAGTCTGTAACTAATTTGCACAGCAAAAAAAGCATTTAAGTTAAATATGAGCCTTGGAGATCATCAGAGCTTAAGTATGAGAGCAGAATACTCAGTTTCTGTAGAAAACCTTGATCTTAATAAGCCGAAAAAAAAATTATCATAAATCTCAGATTCTATTCTTACCTTGACTCACACACACATCCAAAAGGAACTCTGGTAAAGAGCATGGAGTTTTGCTGGTGCAAATGAGGGGCAAATGTTGCCCGAAGCATTTAATCAGAAAAGCATTGGCTTTCAGATTTACCCAAGGGTGATATGTGTTACTTTTCTGGCCAGTGTGATATTGCACATATTTTTGCATGCCAAGTTGCATCAGGCTGCCACTGAGAGCAAACAAGGGAAATAACAAGCCCCCCTGGCATGCCATGGTACAACATCTGTGACCCAGATTCTCCTAGCTCTGCATGTAGCACAGTTCTGAGCTAGAGGGGTGAAAAGACAGCCTTATGCTGCTGGGACCTTCTCTGTTTAAGCCAGGTCCTTGGTGAAAACACCAGGAACTCACTTGTACTGGGACACAGCAGCTAGGAATCACCAGGCTGCTGTGAACACTTGGCCAGTCCTTTTTGCAAGTGAGCAAGACCACTTTGCCAGCTTTATACCTGTGAAAAATAGTGCCACAGCACATTATTTAAGGGAATTATTTAAGTAGCTGCACTGGCTTTGAGGCTGTGGGAACACAGAGTAAAGGAGAGTGCTTCCAAGCTCCAAGAAAAAATGGGGGGGGAAAGGGTCTGTGGGCATTTCCAGTAGAATGCCATGATAGAAAGAATGTATTGCAGCAAAGTGGATATATTCTTTCTGATATGCCAGCAGTTTATTGAGACAAGGACATTTTTTTTTCATCTAATTCCTTATCAGATAGTGCCTACAACTTGTCCCAAAGTAAAGCCTAAGGGTCAACAGAATTTTCTCTTGAGGTCACAAACAGCAATACTTCACCTATTCTTTATAATTTCTTACAGGGAAAAATATAAGAAACACAGAGAGACCAGAGCAGACTCTGGAATATCCTGGGCAGGAAGGACTGATGTCCTCTATGTTGTAGGTATTTTCATCATTATTAAGGTCCTGATCCAGGAAGGAAGCTTTTTTATAACTTTCAGCTCAAGAGCATGCCTAATTTTGCACTGGATGACCTCAGATAGAATATATCTCTGAAGTATTGGAAAGCATCTGCTGCTTCTTTCTAATTCCCAGATGGAATAATCTGTAATATGTGAAATGATGTTTCTGTTTCAAGTGCCTCACAGTCCCACAAAGTCAGCTCTAGTTTAACATTCAGATTTGGATGCAATTTGGACTGTAGTAGATTTTTAATATACCTAGCATATTCAGAGACCTTTGGTGTTATTTTTGGTAAGGAAGGCAACAGGCTCTGCCAGCATAGCAAAGGTGGTTTTATCACAGTAAGGGGATAGCAAGAGATCATGGCAGTATTAAAAGCACATTACTGTTAAACTTTCTGGATTGTGGTGCTGGACAATGAAATTCAGGATTCTCATTGTAAATATAAAATACTCTATTTGCATAAGCTTTCTAATAGCTCAGCATATAGGTGAGCTTTTCCCTTACTTATATTGTATATTATATTCCCTTATATTGTAAGGGAAATAAAAGCTGCATCTTACAGCTCATTCTATACCCCTGCACACTGGGTTTGAAAATAAAAAGCCAGGTTCTAAATAAGTCATTCTGAATTGTCCTTGAAAACTGTCAAAGACTAATTATTCTGCTAATGCTGTGTGACTTACTCAAAGGCTATTTTTACGATGAAATTTCCTTCACAATGAGAATGCTTCATTCTGCTTTAGTAGTTAATGATACGTCCTTGAAACATAGGTTCTGGGTTTTGAACTTATCAAGGGCTTTCAAAAGTGCAGAGCAGTTTACTTTGTAACTGAACCAGTTCTCTCTCTTTCCATCTGATGGCATTGAACAAAAGCAAGTTTTCATAAGCAAACCCTGAAAGTTACAACAGTTCTTGGATTTGAAATCTAATGCTTATATAAATATATGTATATATCTGAAATAATAAGTAATAATATCATATTTGCAAATATGTATGTCTTCTGTAGAAAACATCAAAACAGAAATGTTCATTTGCAGATACAATGAACTCTAGTACTATTAGTAGATCCATATAAGTATAATAGAGCATGCTGTCCTTTTTTTTATTTAGTGAAAGCATTTGGTTGTGAAGGTAGTATCATGACTCATTGTCAACAAACACTCTTTGAATGGTGTAGTTTGGTATAGCTGTGCTGATTTCATATCAAATATGTTGATTCTCACCACCTGAAGACAATTTATAATTTACTTTTCTATTATGGACATTCACTAGAATAATATAATCTTACTATTCTGTAAGATATAGAAATCTTTCTGGATGACAGCAAGTATTCACATATTTAAAATAGGAATTAAAAATTCTAGGAATGTTTTGAGAGGAATTTATGAACAGTGATCATGGTTATTCTTACCAGGAAGTACAACATATCATTTTGGTTTGACTCAAACAGAGCTTGCTGTACCAGAAACAAGGATTTAAAAAAACTTCTTTATATTTTCAGCACTCTAACTTTGTCCAAAGATTTCTAGAAAAGTCTCTTCACCTAATTCCACTGAACTTCCATGAATGTCCTGGCCTTGTTTAATGTTATTCTCAAACACTTATTTATGTTTCTTTGTGAACAGGGGGAGGTGAAGGGGAAAATGGGAGCAGGGAATGGAAGAGTACATGGCTTACCTTTTTCCAAGAATTTTTCAAGACAGAACTCAACTGGTTGATCCAAAATTTCTGACTCAAAGTAATTTATTTCACTGGCATCTTCAGAAAGTATTTTTCTTCATGCTTTTTACTTTATGCCCATACACGGTTATGAAAACAAGTTTCTGAAACAGTTAAAAACACAGGATAGAAAGAGTATGGTGGAAAATATGGTCTTTCTTCTTGACACTGGTGTTGATGTTCTTGTGGTAATAAAGGTTCCCTTGACTAGGAGTTCCTTAGGTCCCTTTTGAACTTGCACAAGAAGTCAATCTCTCTGGAAAAGTTTGATAAGGTTTTAAGTGAGGATGCTGTACACAAATACCTGGTAAATATTTACCAGCCTCTTCTCTCTAGTAGTTAGTTGCTTAAAGTGGTTAATGAGACAGCATTAACCCTTTCCAGAATTATGTTAATACCTTCCAGCCATTAGCACCCTGTCTCAGATTCTCAGCTACTAATTTTCATCTTTAGGAAAATATCCTTAGAGACTTCTTCAAGGATCAGGGTGAAAATATAATTATAAATGGATGGATTGAAACCTTGGAATGTAAAGGAACAATGAGTTGCTATTGCTTGCTACACTTGGTTGTAATTGAACCAGAAATTCCAATATTATTGCAATAGTATTATTGTAATATAATTACAGTGATATAAGAAGTTGGAAATGGCAAGCAGATATTAGGTAGCTTTGTTCATTTTAGAATTGTTTTGGAAGGATGAGGACTCTTGAGAGGGGGGTTGCAGTCTTAGTATTAACATATTAAATAGGGGATTTATGAACCTCAAGATAAGATAAGCAATATTAAACACCTCACATTCTGGAGCTCAGATAAACAGAGCAATCTTTGTGTTATCTGCTTCAGATAATAAGGTCTCTGAGAAATGTAATGTTACTCAGCTGTACTTGCTAGCTTACATCTGTGGTTATTCATTTGGCACTGAACCAGGTAATGCAGCTTGTGGATGGAGAGGACATGAAAAACTGAGTTACAGTAGTAACAACTTTCACACTTTGTCTTAGTGTAGGTAAGTGTTTTATTTAAAGCTGTGGTCTGGTTCTAATGCTCATCTGTCTTTAAGTTGGTGGGATCAGTTAGATTTGTCATTGTTAATGTTTTTTTTTAAATGCTTTTTTCCTGAGTTTGGCTGTAGATTATTTAATGGTTTTATATTTTTATTAATTTTATAAAAGAAAAACCAAACCAAAACCAACCTAATCTTTAAAGGTAATGATTTTTGCTTGAACCCTTAGTTTAACAAAAAGTTTGGAAGGCAATTTTTTATTTGTTATGGTCGTAGAGAGACCCACAAAGATATCCTAAGATTTTCACAAAATGGAAGCTTTGATTTTCTCTGTAAGCCAGTCTCTCCTCTGCCCTCTCCAAGAAGTACATTCCTGCACACTGCCTCATGCCTGCAAAAAGTGCAAATTCTGTATTTCAAATAAAAGGAGTTTCTTAAATCAGTCTCCATGTTCTGAGCAACCTAGAAATACAAAGAAAAAAAGTAAAATAGCAAACATTTGTACTTGAGATCAAATGCTTGGAGAGTATCTGTGCTTCCTTTAAAAATACCATAAGTATTTAGATGTCTAATTAAAACTAAACTGAGTAGAAATGAAAGCCTTATGCTGAAAGCTCAACTGTAAGTTGTTTCTTGCTCAATTTGCAAGCCATTGATATGGGTAAAAAGAGTGTCAGTGATTTAATTATGAAACTTTAAAAATGAGTTAATATTTAGTCATGGCATCCTAGAAGGAAACCCCCCCCAAACAAGTGAGGTAAGTTCATAAAAATGCTTTTTGAGGGGCTGTAAATTTTTTATCAGCTGGGTGACATCTGTGAGGATGACTTCTATTTGTTTGCTTTTTAATTTTTGTTGTTTATTTCTTTATTACTAATTAACTACAGTCTACAGCAAGTTCTTCTGATGAAAGTCCATCCAGGGATCTCAAAAATAAGTTCTAATTTGCTGTTTCTTGAATAACTGCAAATTTTATTGTACACTACTCAAAATGCAAATTTGGTTGAAAGAGACGAAATGGTTATAAGCCTTGGTTTGTGTAACACATATACCACCACCTTTCTTTCCAGATCTAAAATAACTGTAAATTGTTGTTTGAGCTATCTGCTTAAAGAAAACCAGTATAGTTTGATTTGTTTCCATTCATACTCTGACCCGTTTATACAGGAGAGAAATACATTTTATCTTCTCTTATTTGCAGAAAAGTAGAATAGTTAGAGAAACACAAACTGCATCTATTTGTAAAAAAGGGGGAAATCTGATGTTATACATTTTCATTAGCTAAACTGAAAACAATGAGGAGTGTTGTATTGGTTTTACTGATAGAAACTGAAGTAAATTGAACTGCAGTTTTCTGGAGGAGACCATTTTTTATCTCAGTGAGCTGTTTCAAGAAATGATACATAGAAGGAATACAGTTTGATACTCAGACAGAATAAAAAATGTACATAGATCAAGTTAGTAAATTAATTTCTTCACTGGTGGGTTGAAGATGCTCTTCTCTGTTGTCAGAGGTTCAGTGCAGATCTCAGCACTGGTGGTGCTCGTACAACTGTGTTTGAAGTTTGTTTCAGGTTTGCTACACATACTTTTTGCCAAGTTTCCTCTCTCTTTTGACGTCCTAGTCTTGCCTCTTTACTTTCAATTTTGCAGCCTTTAGCAAAAAAAGATACCCCAAGCTTGGTGAGTAAGCAATGCCACCATCCAACATGGATATTAGCTTTGATTTTAGCAGTGCTTAATCATAGATAGTTCTTTAAACTTACAGAAATCCTGGAAATTATCCTGATTTCTTTCTCCTCTGTTCTACCACGCCTTGAATTGTACTTTGTGAAGAATGTTGATTTAAACTTTCTGGTGCTATCTTGCCAAATTGTGTAACATAACTTAGAAGTGTTAAAAAACCAAAAAGTTGTATGTTAAGGTTTCAGTCCTGCAACTTTAAATTGTCCTCAAGTCACTCATCCAGGATGTATAAAATAAATTGATAGTTTAGTAGAATCCTATAGCAAATAATGTGCTAGTATTCCTGGAGTAGACCTGCCTCTGCCTTTCTTGAAATCATTTGAAGTCTTGTAATTTAATAAAAATGGATTCTCTGTGTGAATAACTTGGAACACACTTTAAGATACTGTAATGTTACAGTATATAAAACATAATCTTCTCCCCTCCCCCAGTATTCTGATCATTCCTATCTCTGGTTTTGACTTTTTACTTCATTTTTAATGTAGCAAGAGCATCACATTTCAGTCATCTACAACAGTTTATATTTTGTTTCCTTCTAATGGACTTTCATATCTTTCCAGTGCAGAGCAGCTATATGATACCTCTTAATGGCTTGAGGTCATAGACATACAATACCAAGACTGATAGGCAGGATTTTGCATTAAAAATCTGAATTACCTACATGCCCATGAAACAGCTAAGAAAAGGAAGATCTTATTTCTAAGCTGCACTGCACTAAGTTCTCTGTCCCCTCTCTGTTCTGTTAAGATTTTTGAATGTTGGTTAACATAGAAGTGATAGAAAAACAGGAAGAGAGAAAGTAGTTTCAAAGTCTCAAGTCACCATGTTACTCAGACTTTCCATATTCTGCAAATGTATAAATGGCTTTGACTCCTGTTTTACATATGTCATGTTTAATGTTCAGTGAAATATATAAGAGACATCCTATCACTTGCAACATGGGTTTGATCAGATTATTAATAATTTGACACTTGATATTCAAAATGGCATACAAGTAAGTGATTGTGTGCTAGAATGTTTATAAAAGTATCAGTGTCAGAAACACCAGGAAAAACACACAAACATTATTTTCTAGTGCACATAAGATTTTAAATGTTCCAAATTACATTTACTCAATGAAATCCTTTACAGTATGAAAGACTTGCAGATTGAGGTTTTGGAGATAATTTATATATTCAGGATATTTCTACACTTCAAATGCAGACTATATTCTTATTTTCAGGAATAATACAATAACACAATAATTTGTAATAATACTAAGCTTCATAACCTTTGCAGAAGATTACTAACTTGATCTATTTGAAATGCTACTAAGCTTAGAGTCTTAGTGATTAATTTTAGGGCTCATAATGCAATGTTTAAGAATACTGACAGCATCCCAGTGGTGTATTTTTACTCCAATCACAGACAGGCACACTTACCCCAGATTTTGCTTTAGCAAGGTTTTTTTAGGGGATATTTCTTTGGTTCTTCCCAGGTGAAAAACAGTGTCTGTAAGCACAAAATAATGTGAAAAACCAAACAGTGTGATCGCTGGTATCTTCAGTAATTAGAAATAAGAAGTATAAATATTTCACCAAATTTTAGCATCATGGATTCAACAATATATCCTAATTTTCTTATCCCTGTATAAAACTGCAGACTACCTGTCTTAACTGGATTGAGAGACCCTGTATTTTGCCAGGCTAGTTTTTCACTTTGTCCTGTGCTTTTAAAAATGCTCCTGTCTTTTGCCCCTTCTGGCTTTCTTTAATTTGTATATCTGAGTATATATCTGTGCAATTGTATCTCCACACAAACACGTGGTTTCTTTCATCCCTGAATTTCCTGTGAAAACACTCTTCTGTCCTCTTTTCCTCCTCCTCTCCCCCAGATGTAATGATAGGATTCAATGGATAGCTATTCAGAAACCATAGATTGGAAACGAATGGTCCTTTTTTTCAGTTATCATCTCAAAAATGGTGCTTTGCACAAGGAATGGCTCCTTTTGGAGTGATCAGTGGTGCCTTGTGTTATCAAAAGCTGTATCATTACTGTTCAGTGGAGCACAAGCCACAGAGCCTCCTAAAGCATCGTGTGTGTAAGCTGCAGGCTGTACATCCACATACCTTACTCCAACCTCAGCCTACCTACAGCCTGACAGTCTACCCACAGCACAGAATGCTGCTCCACACAACTCCAGGATATTCCCAGAAATAAATCACAGTCTTAAACTCTGCACAATGTCCACTACAAAGTAATTAAGATATACACTGCACTTGCAGGCCAAGGAATTCCCCTGACACATGTGCCCACCCTATTCAGAAGCTGAGATAGGCAGGAGATGTGTTATGTATATCTTGTAAGATTTTTCTATGCAGACTTGGGTTTAATTTAGGGGTGATACTGAGATTAAAGCAAAATGTGAATTTAATCCTAATTAAAATACACATAAGGAGCAAGGTGGTCTCACCTGTGAGAGTCTGGAGCCTGCCATCCAGTTGTGCTCAGAGAGGCAGGACTGGAGTTCAGTTTTGACTTCAGTCCCACTAGGGAAGAATAAAAGCTGACAGTCATTTTGGAAGAGCCTGTTCTTCACTTATGATTTGGAATTGACTGTTTATGATTTAGAGTGCAGAGAATAAATAACTTTTTGTTACAATAGATAAAAAAGAATGGAAGTAAAGAAGACCTTAACTCTGAAAAATTGTAGTGTAGCCTATGTATATATTTCTATTTTAACCCTATCAGAAGCCTGAAGCTTCAATGTTATTATTACTAATATTAGTCTGGGATTGATTATTAAGTATCTTATATTAATAAATGTTAATGAACTGTAACTTCTAAACGAATTAGCAGATTTCTGATTAATTCTGTACAAATTACTTTCCTAATGAGTGTGGTAATTTTAGGAAGGATGCACAGTAATTTTCATGTGTATCAAAAGATGGAGTCCCTTTTAACTGCAGAGTTGAAACCAGTTAATTACAGAAATACCCACAACCTTCCTGTACTCTTTTTATATTTATATATTGGTAGAATATAAATGCATGGATCTATGCTTAGTGTTGATTTTTATTGTTACTGTTTGAAGATAACTTCTAATATACCTGGCTTAAAAGTAAGCCATTATGTATTTTCTGAGATTGCCATATGCTTGCCCTTAGCTTCCCAACATACATACTTCTCTTTTATTTCCCTCTAAATGCATACATATCTGGATAAAAGCTGTTTTCTAACTGTATATGCATTGTCCATATGGCTAAAAAGATGTTAAATGTCTGAAAGATTATTCAGAGTAGCAGTGCAGTTAAGCTTTGTGCTCAGTGAAGTGGCATTATTTTTTCAGGCTAGTAGAAAGTAAAGAATATTAAATGGAAATTATATAAAGGTGTTATTACAACAGCCCCCAATTAACCAGTTTGATTTTTTTTTTGATCTTTTCAATTAGCCAAAAACCTTTCTGTAAAGTTAGGTTATTAGGCAAGTATTTAATGGCAAATCAGGTATTTGAAAGGATTTTAACAAACTCTCAGCCATTTTTACAAATGAAAATATACTGTAACCCTTACCTAACTGGCTAAATTGCCATCTGCTGTATAGATGATCACCTTATGTTATTTATAATGTTATATACATTGGCTTTCATTCTAATTAGATTTTGCACAGCTAAAGCAATGTAGGAGGCACTTCAATAAATGCTAAACATTATCTATTCCTCTGCCAAGTTGGCTTAGGATAATGAGAGGTCTTTTACAGAAATATGTCAAAAGGGATTGTAAAGGAATTGTTTACCATTTGGTTTTATAAGGAGTTAACCAAGATTCTGTAACAGCAGAGGTTTGTAGAGGGACATCATATGCTGAATTTTGACTTGCATTGCATTATTAAACCCAAATAAAACTATTAAACGGTGGAGATACACGGCTTTACACATTAATCACCCTTGGGCAAACTTCTTTTCTCAGATAGCACCATCTCAGAGTAACTGTAGGTGCAGGAAATGTTTAGAACCCTGGAAAAAAAAAAAAAAAAGAATGTGGAGTTAATAGCTGCATGAGTCTTTCCACGTTTTTATTGCTGTTGAGCCATGTGATTCAACCCTTCAGAAATCATTGCTGCATGAGGTCCTTTCAGGGAGAGCTTTTCTGATGACTTTATAGTGAAATTGTTCTGTGTCAAAGCTGATAAGCCTAGATGTGATGTTTCTGTTTAGCTGGCTTTTCTGCTAGAAAACCTGATTCCTAATGAGGACATCTTATCCATTAGGTGGAGTAATTCTACATTTTTGATGCCCTCTACCAAAAAAGATTAGTTGTCAAACAGATAATGTGGCTGAGAACCTACATGTCATTTTTGTTAGGCTGAAAATTTTCCAGTAGACTTCTAATTCCACTGAAAACCATGTTTATAAGTTTTCTAAATGTCATTGAAAATTTCATTGTCAGCAGCATACTTCTGAATGTGAGGAAAAAATGTAGTTGCAAGTACAAGTGGGTAAAAAAACAGAGTGCAACATCCAAAGGTAACAGTGTTCTGCAGTTATTACATTTTTATACACTATGTATTTTAGAAAAAAAAGGTAAAATTTCCTACTATGTTAAAGAAAGAGGGTTCCACTTCCACAGTGTGATTCACAAGAATTGTACTTCATAATAATTTATCACAATGACATTAATAACAAAATCCATTCGTATCAGTAAAGGTGGTATTTTCCACTTAAGTCCAGAAACGAACAAACAAGGTCAAATGAAAATATATGTAAGCTTAGCAATGAGAGACAGATAAACACAACAATTGAACCTCTTATCTGAATATTACTATTTAATTTGAACACGTCTAGGTATTAGGTAATAGCCCTGATTTGCATTAAAATAGGTTTAAAACTGTGTTGCAGACCTATTACATGATAATTTAATGTAAATTGTCAGGCAAGGCATAAAACAGTTTAGATTTGCTACTTATTAGGAACTAGCTAAATGGCAGCATCCTCAGCTTACCAAGAGGTAGGCAACACCACAAATATATGATGCAGTATGATAGAGCTTAATCATAGTTGAGACAAAATGTAAGCTTCTTAAAGTGGCAAATACCTGATTGGCTTAACATTGCTGCCAAAAATAAAGGCACCAGGGGTTTCTGAGTAATCTCGATATGCAAACAGTAGAAAAAGGAATTAATATAATGGCTGAACTGTTCAAAGAGATGCCAGTTTATTAAATTTTAAAACCCATTATATTGATTCAGATAATTTTTCACTGCACTTTTCATTAAGCTTCCTTTCAAAACCATCGTTTTGTGATAATCATCCCAATCTAAGTACCTCTTTCTGTAATTATGCCTTTTCCACTGTCAGAGTTTGACAGTCTCCCTCCCATGCAATGCACCATCTTGGAGAAATATGGAAGAGGAGAATGTGCTGAACTCCTCCATGATTCCATGGAATATGGTGGCAGGATGGAATCTGCAGTCCACAGCCTTAAAACACTCACAGCCTCTTCAGACACAATCATACTATTTCCATCTGTACTAGTTTAATAGGCAGCTTGAGACTGAGGGAAGAAAGAGCAGGGGAAGAGCAAGCAGTCCTTTATGTTGAAACAACATTCAAGGAGAAAAGTATTTCCCTAGAGATATTTGCCTTTAAATTGTTTAGTTTAATTGTTTCTCTAAGACACCAAAAGGAGGATTCAATTTAAGTGGAACATCTTTGTCCGCTCTTTTTTTTTTTTCCCCCTCACATCTGCTTCTTCACTCTCCAACTCAGATACCTCTTCAGCTGTCCTATAAATACAGCCATGCATTGTAATGAGACAATTGAAAGTTACATCTGATATTTAACAGCTTTCTGGAAATAGGCAGAAAATTAATAGGTTAAGTGAGTGAGTACGCTTCAAAGAACAAAAGGGAAAATGTTCTGTAGAGCATTTTCCAAACCCCAGAAGCTGAGTGCAATTGCTTACATAATTGCACCTAAATAGAGAGGCTTTTTAATTGCATCAGTACTATTAAATGCTTATGAATAATTTTTGCTATTTAGTGTTTTTTCTCCAGACCCAGTGTAATTATCTCCATCTCTAACATGAAACTAGTAAACTCCTTAGAGGGATAGATTCGAATGTGGGCAGCTTGGTCTCATTTTTTGGAGAGAAGAAATATTATAGTAAGCAGATTTCATATATGGGTCTTTAGGCTGACACTGTAAAATCAGAATTTTTTTGTGAACATCAGAAATCTTCCTGTGTATTTCATAAGGAGCAAGAACTATTGTACTTAAGGCCTGGTTTTCAGAAGTTTTCAAAACAGAATTGTAGCTGAAGTCAGTGAGGCTTGTAAGTGTGCAGACCTTCTGAAAACAGGTCCTGGGGTGTTATCTTAGGAAGTAACAGGAAATAGAGAGAAAATAAAAAGTACTTCATATAATGGAAAGACAGCAATTTTATTTATTTATTTTAGAATAGAGAATGTTAATAATTTCAGAAATAGAAAACTATCAACGGAAATACAGCTCGTGAATAAAACAGTCCAAATCCTTCACCTTCACAAAAAAAAGTTACTGCAAGTGACAATATATATTAAATGTTTAAAGTGCATTTTCTGTCTGCATTACAACTTCAATGTTTTCATTTTTCCCATTAAATTTCTCATAGTACTCATTATATATTATTGTATATCGTGTATGGGGTTTGCATACATGCCTTTAATCCCAAATGTTCAGTCAGTTTCTAAAAACTGCTCAGATTGGCAGCCTTTGCAGTGAAGTTAGCAATGTACAAATAGAGCTGGTTGAAAACCACTGTGTATTTTGCTCTTTGATTATCAAAGCAGCTTTTGCAAATGACTGTCTGAGACAGGAAGGAAGGACTCAAGAGGCTCTGAGGAATGGAACTAAAATTCCCCAGTGACATTATTTGACAAACAGCTGAAACAATGCAAGTTCTAAAGAGGTGGAAAGCTGTCTCCAATAAAAAGCTATGGACTGTCTTCATTGAAAATGAGAACCCCAGTGACTTTTTCTTACCATTTTAAGATATACTTAATGCCTGGTTTTTGTCTTATCCCAGTTGGTTTCTACTGAAGATCATGGGGCTATAGCATTAGTACAACATCCTGTCAAAATATTTTTCATATACTGGAGACTGTGGCATACTTGGTAGAAACAAATGCTGTAAGCTGGAAGTTTTAAAGTGCTATGCTTACTGAATATTGCACCTTAAGATATAAAATGTCCCCTGAGTGTTATGTGGTAAGTGGATATCTCAGTGCATAGCTTAGAATTTCAGCTGTAAACGTGGTGTTTGAGTTTTAAAACCACACTGGACCAGTACACCAAGGAGCACTCAATCTAAAATGACTGAGATGGTCATGAATAGGTAAACTGCACAGTATTTTCCATATTCACATTCTGTGCTTATGCTCATAAAGATAAGAAAGAAAGTATCAATTTCTTTTGGGAATGTCCCAAATAGAGCATGAATATTACCAGGCCATTTTTAGCTAAATTGAAATTCCTGATGTATGGCAGTGTCCAATCTAGAAAATAGTATTCTGTCCATTCTGGTGATTTCAAAAGTAATTTTGGAGATCACTGATTATTTCTGCTGATTTATGGTATATGGGTTGCTGAATTTTGTCATTTTGGCTTTGTGTAGCAGATAACACCATATGTTGCATGGCAATTGATAGAAATTCCAAATGTAAATATATTTCCTTCTTTATTTAATTTGTGCAGCAGTAACGGATGGGCTGAGTCTGTAGGCACAATTTTTGTCTTAAAACAATCTTTAATTCACTTAGAATCAAAACATTGTTTCTGAGGGCTTTTAGCTACCAAATGTATTTCATGTGAGACATACTGTCCTTGATGTTCTTATAGTTCTTGGCAAACATCTGGATAGATTATGGGAAGATTGAACTTCACAAAGTCAAACATGCATAAAAAGAGTAAAAAACTGTCATGTTTTTAATGCTGGAGCAGCTATTAAGCAAATTTGGGAACACACTGAAAAACATATTGGTTTAAGCTTATTCTCAATTCTGATGTGACATGAAAAATGTCAGTTCGGACCCATGTATGGATTGTATAAAAGAGAAAAACTGACATAGTAAGAGATTGTGTGATACTTTTTAAACTATTGGCTTTTATGTGAGAATACTGAGAAAAGAGGTAATAATCTCTATCTCCAAGGTGCAGGATTACTGAGATTTGTCCACAGGAAAAGGAACTCATTTACACATTTATCTGCAAATCAGCAAAATGACAGTATCTAACTACACAGTCATCTCTGTATGTAACTGATAGATTTGAACATTCAAATAATAAGTTGTTTGGATTTTTTTTCATAATCATGGTCTTTAATTATAATATATCTGAACTTAAGCACTTCAATTATAGTGCTGACACCTTATAATTCCTTTACTTTGACCTGGAATATCATTCAGCAAAAGACTTCACTGAACATAGTTGCTGCTAAGTAATAAATGCTTCCAGTGGTTAAGTAGAAATGAATGTGAAAAAGTTGTCATCAAAACAATCTGTGAAAAAATCTCTCAGGTCTGCATTTTCTCTTGAGTTTCATGTCCTTTTTTCTCCTGTGACAAATCGTTTTTCTTGCTAAACATGTCCAACCACAAACATATCACAGCAGCCTGACAATGGAATGGATGCCCTGCTTTCTGTAAAGAGGAATCTAGTAAAAAGGAATCTTAAATCTGCAGAAATTATAGGCTTGAACCTCACCTTGGTCTCACACAGATCATTAACATAGAGTTTGATTTAGTGGCATTGATAATCCTCCTATTGTCCTTCCAACTGTAACATTTTATATGGTCTCTTTAAGATCATCTCTTAATGGAAAGCTGCTGGCAAAATGATGGATCAGATGTATCAAATGTATTAGCATTGCTTCTCATCTTTGTTACAGGATCTTTACATTTTGGCACAGCAGTCAGGTGACTTTTGAGTGAAGACCTGATTGGCTGGTGCAAATTCTACCTGATGTAGCAGATCTAATCTACAGTTTTCTCTAATCAAGTAAATCAACCACTATATCTTAAACAGAAATACAAAAAGCATGGGGTTTTATTTTTCCTCTTTATCTAAGTATTTAATTTTGCATAATATATAGCCTTGCATTACCACTGTTACACAAATAAATAATAAGTCACAAGTAATAAACTTCAATTATTTAAGCTCTAGTAAAACACATACCAAAGTACTTCTGGATAACTCACATTGCATGGAATTCTCTCAGCTCATCTGTTACTGATAAGGGAGGCACAAAATAAATCACAGCTATATAATTTTTCTAATGCACCCAACTGGTACAAGATCTATTTTTTAGAGCATTGAGCTATGCAACTAGGTGGTCAGACATTGATTAGAATGTAAATGCAGATTCAAGTAGAATTTAGCACTGTACTTTCTTACAAGCATTTGAAAATTCTGTGATCATTTCCCTGTGATTTCTAAATCTCTAAATACTTTTGAAAGTCTTGGGTAGTAGAAGTCAAAGCATAAAGAGACTTAAAGATCTGCAGGAGTACTGAAGAGTACAGAGTTTGATTCAAGGGGAATTGAGGGGACAAGAGTGATGACAAAATATATCAGATACCTAAAACTGCAAATATATTATGGCCAGGATTTGCCCAGGTTACTAAAGGTCTCTTCTACATACACAGAAGATCTCAATCTTCTACTGAGCAGCTTAGTCCTTATCTTTTTTCTTAAACTGACTTTATTTCTTTATTTGCATGGTATCAAGGAACCTACAACATAAATCCCTTAATTTCTTTGGGCTTTAGTTCTGGCTTTATTCCCACTGGCTCTCTACAGTCTCCTTTCAAAGTAAAGCTATCACAGATCCTGATCAGAAGAGTATGTTTGGTCTTTATTTATAAGCTTTCAGAAGCTACTCATCATCATTTTTCTCATTACATTTTGGCATTAATGAATGCTGCTTTAATACGCTTTGGAAAGGGAGAAGAAAAATGTTCTCCCAACTCTGAAAAAATGAATAACTAACAAGTGGAGGGATTTGTTGTAGTCACAACAGTCAGGCACCATCAACAGTTATGAGTCAAATATTTACATTGCCTTCACTATTGCAGTGTTGCAGTAACCAGCTTCAGTGCATTTGCCCTCCATAACACCCCCACAGGAAAAAGAAATAATATACTGAATATACGAATGAAGAATTGAGTTACAGGAGAACTAAAGATCCAAAACTTAGTACTTAGGTACTTAGAGGCTTATCTTGAAAATTCCCAGCAACTCTTCAGGAAGGTAATAGCTGGAGCAGGGATTTAAACCTAAGTCTCCTAAGACATGAGTTAAATCTCAAATTGCTGAACAACCTTTCCTCTCCTACTAGGAAAAATCCTCCTCTTCCATATCATATTCTGTGTCATATCATGACTGAGTTTGTATCTTCTCTCTACTGTCAGGCTGCACAGATATCCATGCACAGACAGTTAGTTAAAGAAATGGATTTATTGCAAGATTATGTGAGTATCAAACTTTGTAGAAGATCCCAATAAATCCATTGCATTGCAGACATGTTTGTGATAGCTCCTTTATCTGGGTCAGGTGAGACTCCCTGAACTACTGTCCAGTGAGTTACTGTAATTCAGCTGCCCATGGTCCTACATATCCACTCTGTGGTCTGTTGACTATCTCAAGCTATGTACAAAACATATCTTATGAAAAGATATTATGCTATCTAAATATATCTTAAGCATTTTTTAAAAGTGTCCTATGCAGTAATAAATACAACTGAGATAACACAGAGCAGGAATCAGTTCTCCATCAGGGAATTCCTGTCAGGCATGTGCTGATGATATCTTTGTGAGGCCAGGGCTGGTTTGCAGAGGTCCTTTATCAAGAATCTTCATAAAGAATCAAACCAGGGCAGAAATGGGCTGGGGCAGAATGGTCACTGCCTAACTGGATGACTGAATGTGCTGAGTGTGGGCACAGGTGTAGCCCTTACACCCAGCTGCATTATTGTTATCATGAAGGCATCCTTTTAAATCTATGGGTTTCACCACAGCCTACACCAGCATATATTTTTTACCTTTTTATGCTTTAAAATTATCCACAGTCATACCCCTGGTTTGGGAGGGTTTCCTGCCAGAACCATTTTCTTACTAAAGGCTCAGCCTGTCTTTTCTGGGAAGCACTATTTTTCGCAGATCCCAGTTTTTCTATGGCACCCAGCAGAGCAGTGACACCTGTTCCTTTGGCAGAAGGGATCCATGGTAAGGGTTAGCAGAAATAAAGCATTCTTTTCTACAAAGTTTCCCCTCATATTATTGTTTCCAGATGGGTCAAATAAACAGCAGACTTGGATAACTGAGTGACTTGCTTGTGCTTTTGCATATGTTTTAATGTATTTTTCTGGAGAGAGGAATCAAGTTTTGTGCCAGCCTTTTGCAACACATCCTTTACTTGTGCTTGTATTTCTGTTCAGCAGATTTTATTAAAAAAAACAAACAGAAAAATCCTAACAAGCAGAAAACAAACAGAAAACCTACCACAAACAAACAAACAAAAAACAGACAAGCAAACAAACAAACCACAAAAAACAACCAACCAAAAAAAAAAAAAAACCAAACCAAAACCAAAGAAACCCTACAAAATCAAAACCAAACAAAAACAAACCCAAAACCCCACAAACTGTTGAATTCATTACTCTTCAGACCTTCAAAACTGCTCTATTGTCCTGACCAGAAACTAAGCAAGAACTTGACAAGTGGGCCTAATGGTTTTGAAATTATAATGCCATATTATCAGTGTGTTCTTTGAAATGTCAGCATGAGGATAAAAAAGGCTACGAGATATTATTTTCTCATTATTGTGTTCCTTTGAATACTGTAAAAAAACATCAAACACATAATAGAAACAAAGGCAGGCCAAGTAAATGAGATCATACCAAAGTCTTTGGTAGTCTGCCTAGATTGTTTTTGATGTCCAAGAGAGCTCAGTAACTGGCTTTATTTTTATCTAGGACTGCAATGCAACCTGCAGCATCAACATGCCTGGGCTGGGCAGCCACCATCCTGGCTGAGGTTCTGACCTTTTCATATTTCCTCACAATAAATAAGCAGTTAAGTGAGAACTTTTTCCCTCTCCAGAAGAGAGGGAAAGCAAAATGCTGAAATCAGTATGTTTACACAAAATTCAACTGTTTCAAAAAGTTTCATTTGACTTTTCTTCTTAAGAAACCTTATTATGGAGAGAATCTGAATGCACTTTATTTTTCAGTTGCTTTTCATAAACTGCAGGCATGGTTTCCTCGCTGTTCTCCATTACAGAATAGCCTTTTAAAACAAAATGTGTAGATTTCAAAAAATATTTTAAGAAATTTTCAGTGTAGAACTTGTTCATCAGTGCTGTCTTCATTGAGTTCTATCTGAATTTAATCACAAGAATTAAAAGAAAGGCCTTTTGAGGCAGACTGATGTGCCAGCTGGTTAACCTATTACCTCTGGTTGCTACACTCTGGATGATCAGTTATCTCTTATTTACTATGGATCTCAAAATTATCATCTGTCAGTAATTTGATCTCTCTGTTGGCTTTTAAGTGGGAGAACATCTGTCTTTGATTTTTAACGATCTTGCTTTGAGCCCTGCATCCCTGAACATTTGCAAGTACATTCCCAGTAATATTGAACCTCCAGGGTTTTTGCTTTACCAACTGATAAGGTCCTTTTCAGTGTCCTGTAAAGTATGCATACAGACATATTAGTCTGGCCAAACCTAAACATTTTCTCTGGGTATTATAAGATGCCTTAGGTGATATCAGCCAAGAGATAACACTGGTAAAAGCCAGTATGCCTGATTTCTCATGAGAACTGAGAAAATACATTCAGAATCCTTAAAAAAGGATACTTGCCCAATTGCATGAGGAAACACTTTTCATGTGTTTAATTCTCAGCCAACAACTTGAAATTTTACAGTGATTTCATTACTAAACCTGCCTATCAAATGCTTTATTGAAAATCTAAGTTGTCATAACTAAAATCCAAGTATCCCTTCACAACATTATTAACAACACATGCTACAGAAGACAGCAGAAAAATCTGTGAAATTGCATTCCACTATCTGCAACTGGACCTGCATGTGAGAGAGATGCATAAGAAACATGAGGTATGTTTTGAAGCTTTTTATTGTCTGTGATTTTCTATGAGATGGGTGTCATTTCTTAGGCTTTTCTTTTATTGCCTGCAATATTTCGCTGAATAAGACAAGGAAGTAAAATACATAAAGCAATTTTCTGCCAACACCGTGTTTTTCTTTGCAGATTTTGGTAAATGCTTGTCTTTTCTAAATTTAAAATTGTTTCAATTTACTTCAAAGGCTTACTTTGTGATAGTTCAGAGGATTTTTTTCTCTGCTTCTGTTGCTTGCTGATGAAGTATAAATGTGTAGGGTTCCTGGATATGTTGAAACTTTATTGCTCAACATGGGGAAACTGGCTTTGAATAGAATTATTGACTTGAGCTGATGGATGAGTGTTTGAGCAGAAGGGGAGGGAACCTTTCTTGGGTCCAGCCTGGTGGCTTTGAATGACTGTAGAGTTTGACTTTGTAGTAATGGTTAACAGAGCTGAAATAGGACCAACCTTGCCTTTTTTTTTTTTTTTTTTTTTTTTTTTTTTTTTTTTTTTTTTTTTTTTTCCTGTGTTCATGATTTGATCTCATTTCTTGTCTCTTATTCTCATATAAACCTATGGCAACTACACTGAAGGAAAAGTTGTCTGCCAGTGTGACAGAGCTAAGGTCAGAAATTTAGCATCCATTTATGACGTCCAATTTACTTTTGACCAGAAATACCCATGGCAGTTTTCATCCAAAATTGCATTGTGCCTTTCTAAAAATTATAAGTAGAGGAAACAGAGGGGAAGTGAGGCAAAAACAAGATAAGAGAGTCTACTTTTGTGTTGTCTTTAATAAATGTTTTCCTTCTAACAGTAATTAAAGATATTGTGATCGATCAGAAGTATTAATAAAGCTTTCACAGAGGATGCTTTTTTAAAAATTTTTCTCTAGTGTGCCTAGATATATACTTTTTTTATTATTATTGTATCACATTTTTTACTTATACAGTGAGAATACACTTTGGGATACAAGTACTAGCACTACTAAGAAATTATCACTTTGATGCCATCCAAGAACATTGCTGTAGGAGTTGACTGTGCAGTACTCAAGCTTTTCAATTAGATAATGTTTCAAGTCAGTTTATAGCCAGAATAATGGACAGTGACAGTGCAATATATTGTTATTTTTACAGAAATAATAGAGATTGTTTTGTTAACTCTGCCAGAGGAATTATTTTCTGACCAGGAGGGTCAGTAAAAAGGTTGATCTGAGTACTTAAAACTGTGTTGCCATAAGAGCTGGCAGTTGTTTTCAGTAGCTGGTTTCATACCTATTCCAGAATTATTAACATTTTTCTACCATGGTTTATGGCTCCACTTTTATCAGACCTTTTCTTCCAAGTAGAAAGGGTTCTTGCTGACTATTTATTGAATGAGCCTCAGCAGTGAGGCACTAATATTTGCTGTGCACTGAGAATTTAAATGTGCTGTGTGCTAATTCTGGCTACACCTTAGATCCACTTCTACACCTACCTTCAGGCACCATATACTATGCATATCACCTGTGGCCATGCTATCTGGCATTCCCATGTCTTCTTCAAAGGGATAACATGAATATTACTGTGTTGAGCAAATGATGCTGTAGACTAACACTGTTTGCAGATTAGTTATTAGCTCTGCTGAAATTCTGTGTTGTTTTGTCCATCCAGGCAGATCATGTAATCTCTATTATGAGAAAAAAAATCATTTGCACCTCTTAAAGATTCCTTCCCCAGTGTGGTGGTGTTTGTTTTTTTAAGGTGACATGGTTAACATTTCAATTGTTTTTTATAGTTTAATGCCAAGAAAGGGAGACAGCTTTTTTACTTTCCTCTTCTCCCACAACTCCTCTTGCTCATCTGATCCATCTCTGCAGTTCAAAATGCCAGTTGTTTCAACCTTATGTAATAAGACACTTCTGATAGCGGTGATAAAGACACAAGAGATGTTTTCCTTGAAGTGTAATTTTATTTTTGAACAAAAATTAACACTACAAAAGACACTTTTTTCTAGCTGGCAGCAATTAGTCAGAAACTCCTGAGTACTAATTCCTTGGAATCAATTTGGAGTGTTATCTGATTTATTTTTAATTGAGTGATCAGAATTAATTTCTTTGCACAGATAAAGTTACTAAAGCTTTAGTTTGAAGAGGAGCATTTTTAGCTTGGGCTGGATTTATTTTGTGGGTTTTGTTTGTTCTGTTTGGGATTATTTTTTTTTTTTTGGGGGGGGGGGTTGTTTTCCTTAGGGGGGGGGGTGTTTTTGTTTGTTTTGGTTTGTTTTTTTCCTGATTAATTTCCCCATTGAGGTTAAGACAGAGGAGGGAGCAGGAAGAAAGGTAAGGATTCAGTAGAGCCTTAGGGAAAAGAACTTTCTTGAATGAAACAAAATTAGTTAATTTTTTTGAACATCAGTTTCTTTTACAGCAGCTAATGTGCAAGCTTGAGAATGAAAACAAATGGTACAGGAGACCTTGCTTGATTCCACAAGTACTAATTGATTCTGCAGGCATCATTTTGCTTTCTATAGTAGAGGATAGGGAGATTATTTTTTTTTTCCTTTCACCTGATGATTACTGTGGTTATATTCTCAAGTTCCTTTATGGCAACTTTAACTCCATGCACATACACTAATTACTAGATTATCTGTGTAAATCTTCTCTACCCATGTAGGTACTGTGCTGATTGATGAAGGTGAATTTCTTAGGTCAGAATAATATTCAGTCTAGCAATAGGTTCAGCCCTCACTGAATTGATGTGTCCACTTTTTTCTTATAATTGAAGAGTTTTGTGTTGTCATCACTTCATTTATCCCCAACTTACAAACAGGTGTAGGCCTAATTATTTTGCATCTGGCATGTGATTATTAGAACTCCTGACATAATGACAAGATTGGAAAAAAAAAAATTGCCTAAGCCAGTTACCTTATTCTTTTTCTATTTAAGCTACTTTAGAGATATTGTGCTGTCAGAAACCAGAAACCAGATCAGGAAGAGGAAAGAGGTGTTTCAGAGTGTTTCAAAGACTGTTTCCCTTTTATAAAAATAAATAATTACAGAAAAAATAAAATGCTTTCTTCAGTATTAAATGGGGTGGATTAGGCATTTTAAAGTGGGGATGTTTATTGGTTTGTTGCCAGTTTAAATCTTCTCCTGTGTGGCAGGATTTGAAGACAAGCTTTGGGCTGGCTTGTATGAAACAAATGAGTGCTGTCAGCTTTGTTCTTATTGCTGGATTGCTTTTAATCAAGAGCCATGATCACAACAAGTGCTCTAGTTCATCAGAACACCTGAGAGGGCCACTGCCAATTGTGATTGAGTTTGAACTCTGTTCTCCTCTTGGAAGAAGCCTCTTGGCCACAACTAGTGAAACAAATGAGTGGGTCACATTGAGGGGATGGCTGCATAACCCCTTGCTGTCTTTGGGCAAGGAAAAAACATAAATCTCCCAATATCCCAGTCTGGCACCTGGCCTAATCATCCACCACTCAATATTAAGAATAACTTCTGGGTGGTTTTGGAGATCTTTACCAATGCTGGCACTTTAGTGAAAAGTGCTGTAACTTGTCTATATTCACTGCTATAGTTCCAGTGGCCTGAGGGAGGGAGTAAGAGTACATTTGATGGTCAAGCTTATTGCTAGCTCTGAAAAATCATGGAAAATTTCACTGTTGATCAACTTGTCTGTGAATTTGGATATATTTATTTAGAGAAACACTGCACTTTAGAAGGGAACAGTTTGTTAGAGTTCTTTCATGGTCTCTTATCTTTTCAGTCTAACTAGGGAGTAGACAGCCTGATGAATTTTAGTAGATAGCCCTGCTTTTTCCATAACCTGTGTCCTTTTGCATGTCATGGAGAAATGTGGCCAACAGACTAGTATCTGATCTAGGGTGGATGCTACATCATAAATTAATCCTCAGTTAAAGCATGGTGGTTGTTGCATCACCTTGTGCACTGCTCTTAGGAGCTCCCCACGTTGCACTGAGCTGAGAACTCAAACACTTAGGCAATAGATGAGCAAGGAAAGCTGCTACACTGCAGTTAAGTGACAACATCACAGATTCAAAGACTAAAAATGATCTACTACATTTATTCTTGCTTTTCCCCCCTGTGAAAATGTAAGTAGCATAAGATCCGACTGCATTACTTGCCTCTAATTGTCCTCTTGTCAAAGTTGGGTTTTCAGATGCAACAAGCATGTGCCACAACACCTGATGCTGAAAGTAGGTCTAGAACATACTCTTTCTCTTGAAAACAAGCTTGTACTTTCTATGTATAACATGTGAGTCTAGAGTAAACTTTCATCAGTAGAAAAAATGGATCTGAAGAGTGGGGTTCTTTTTTCTACATCATCTCCTTATTGACTTTTGAAAATAGTTTTTATTTCATATTTCATCTGGTTCAAACAGCAAGAAATTCATTATTATCTGTAGCATCATAGTTATCCTCTAAACCTGAAGAATCAGTTTGTCTTTGACATCAAATAATCCACAGTTCAGAATTAAACCCTTAAGAATTTGTTTTGTTTTGTTTTGCTTTTCTTCTCTACAACCTTATTTTACTTACTTATGAAGCAACAGTAGTTCCATGTGTAAGAAAATAGGAACAGTTTGGCACATGGATAATATACTTCAGATTCATTGAGTAAAATTCCAATCACAGGAGATTTTGCTAGGATTTTCATTGGAGTTGGGATTTGCTAATCCTTAATGAATGGAAAATTGGTTTTGCTCTGAGGCAAGTATATAAAAGCATCAATCATGCACAAAAGAAATTAAATGATGATCAGATTATTCAGCTTCTTACCTTAGCAGAGATTTATTAAACTTTTAATAGTTCCCTAGATCCCCAAACCTTGTTCTTATAAGTGTTCATGGTTTGCACTTTTGATCCTGAGATTCAGTCTCTCGTACTAAGTAGCAGTGGGATTACTCTGTGGAGTAAAATAACACAGTATGAACAGGATGCTTTGAGGAGACTGGAACCAATAAAGACAGATTTTACTTTGTGGGTATGTTTTATAAGTAAACTCAGTGCAGGAAGGGTCTTTGATATGTTTTTTTTTTGTTTGTTTGTTTGTTTGTTTTTTTGGTTTTTTTTTTGTTTGTTTGTTTGTTTGTTTTGTGTCCTATTTTGGGATCCTTAATGACCAGAGAGCTGAAGGTCATACTGTTGTTTTTGCCCCTGGCAGGGTAGTGACCATCCATCTCCATGCAGCTGCCTATGGTGTTTAAACTTATGTATCTTCATTTCTCTTTGAAACCTTTCATGTTCTGTCCTACTGAGCTGAAATTGGTCTGTGGGTTAGAAACACAGACATGCAAATGCAGGCAGGCATGTCCATACACATGATGAACATAATCAGTAAGCCTGCTGAAGCTGGAAACCAGAGTTAACAAAACAGAACAGTATGAACAGACCAAAGATTACAGCTGAGAAGGTTTGGGCTAACTTCAATCCTTGTCTTATTTTTGGTATTGGGCACAAGAGAGTTTAAATGTGTTTCAGTCTTGCTTATCACTATTTTAACATGATTTTATACTATCCCTCTGTTTCTGCCCTGGGAAGGACCGAACACCTAACACATTGAGATTTCCCCTCTGATCTGCAATGTGCTTGTGCTCACTTGACAAAAGCTTACATGGATATTATTTTTCCAAGGAAAGCACTCTCTGAATACCATGCTCCTCAGCATGTGTAAAGATTTCTGGATTTTGTCTCCAGTGGTGTCCTGTTGCTTACATTGTCATTGCTTTCATTTTATTTTTTATTTGGGAAAGTGCCACACAAGATGGTCTCAGGAACTGCCTTGAAAGTTAGTAGGAAAAACACTTCTCCTGGGTAGCATTAAAAAGGAGAACACACACATCCAGTTCTGTGTGGCTTAACATCAAAGACCTCAGAAATCATCAAAAGCCTTTTCCACCTTCTTTAGCACTAGGGATACTTCCTGGGATGCTTGTGAGTTTTGGCAGACATTGTTAGCATTGCCTTGAATGGTATTCATCAAACTTGCCAAATTCTTTGGAGTTTAGTAACATAATATCACTGTTGGCTATATGTAATATTTCCTGCCCTCATCTCAGGGCTAAAGTTACAGCAAGCAAGGACTATAGCACTACTTAAAAACAGTTTCAGGGTTGTTACTTCTGAACGTTGTGAGTTTGTATATTTTTTTCCTTAGATCTGCTTAGCTCAGGAAAAAAAAATCAAACAATTTAAACTCAATTTACAAAAGCTATGATTCTGTAATCTTTTGATATCCAATTTAAGATAGTGTTCTGCTGTAGGTATAGAAAGGGCTCCAGGGGTTAGATGGGATAGCAGCTGTGTCTGAATCCAATAAAAGAAGGATGAAGGATTTATTCAATGATATGTCACTTTTCTTCAAAATAAAATTATCCAAAGAAAGGATATGGATTGGAGGAAGGAATGGATTTCATAGGCAAGAGATTAATATATGTTGTATTATATTGCTAACTGTCTTGTGTCTCAGTACTTTTGCTACAAGTGTATTCAAATCTGCACATGAAATACCACTCAGAATTAAGAGGTGCTGTGTAAGATGTAAACTGATAGAAATGATACTGTAATTTATTAGTTTTCCTGTTACTTTCACCTGTCTTTAATGACTTCGTTCCAGTTGATTAATACCCCAACCAACATATATTACTGCTGTCATTCCTATGAAAGTGTGGATGAAGATTTTAGGCTTTATCTTTTGTCCAGAATTTTTCCCAGCCTCATAACTGGGTGAATAGAGCTGCACTGACAGCAATACCAATTACAGTGATTTGAAGGCACTTCTGTGTCTTTTTTTTTTTTTTTTTTTCCCTGTTTTCCCCTTCATTGTTGCAGTTACTACAGACTTCAGCACTGCATTGGAATTTTTGTAGTCACTGCAGTCACACCCAACTTGCAGCCCACTCTGCGTACCCCCTCATGAGTACTGTGTGAGCAAAGAAATTGTGAGCTGAGCAGTGGGATGTGAGGAGTGGGAGACTTGGAGAAATAAGTGGTGTTTCAGGCACTGAGGGATGAGTTTATACCACAAAACAAGGACCACTTTATCGTAGCACTGGAGTAGTTTTAACTATCAGAGAGAATTGCTTAAGTGGAGCAGAATGTTCCCTCTTTTTTTGTCTACAAATGGTTAATACCACATGTGGATCATTTTCTCTGATGAGATTACCTTCGCTGAGTTTCTATTTTTGTTTGATTTTATATGTCACACATTTACTATCTCCAGTAGTAGAGGCACCTATTTTACCCACTGCCCCCCTTTGTTCAGCACAGTACTGCTGTCATTCATCTTGGGACTGACCCAGGCCAGTTCAAACCATTGGTCTGTATCTGTGTGAGTCCTCTAAAGAATAAGACTTCAGCCCTGAGAAGAGATCATAAACAAAGTATATGCATGACCAAGCAAGATTTTCAGACTAGCTGACCTCCAATGCAGCTATCAGCTACACTTGAGGTAATTGAGGTGTAGGAAACTTTTTGGAAGATGCTTTGAAGTTATCCTAAAAGGATAAAAAGCTAAACATAAGGGAGAAGGGGAAGATATTAATAATAATTAAAAAAAAAAAAAATAAAAAAAAATAAAAACCAAGCAAACAAAACAGATCTTGCCTCAGGCAGTCTCCCATGCATCAGAAAGAAGAAATGCAAGGACGCAAGGAGAATGAACACATCTCTGCTTAAATGAGCAGTGCTAAAATAGAATGATGGCAATGACATGACCCATAGCACTTTAGTAATGAGTACATTCTTCATGTGATGTATTTGTTGTCCTGTTCTGGGCTGAAGTCAAGCATTGCCTCAGTGGGCTGTTAATGCCCTGGCTATCAGACATAATAGAGAGGCTGTGTAACAGGTGAAGCATTAGATTTCTGAAGTGAGTATGCTTCAGGTAAGTACTATAGGATGATGAAACATAGATTTACCAAAGAGGTATTATTTCCATTGGTTTTTTCTGTGCTCCTGCCTAATTGGCTTTGATGATATTTTTGATTTCATATATAGGCTAGAAACTCTGAGAAGTTTGGGGATATTGAAACAAGCCTTATTTATTACAACTTCTGGCAGCTCTTTTTTATTTGAGGGGAGCTCACATCATGTTACATGCCTGATGGTGAGCTACAGTAGGAGAGTTGGTGGAGTGTTGGGCATCTGAGCTGATGCCCAGAGGGAGAAGTCCAGTGTACTTCTATTAATGTGTGTGAAAATTACTGAATTCCTTTTCAGACTTGGGATGGGTCACAGAAAAGCTCCATATGCTACTTCCCCTTGTTATTTCAGTGTATAGGGAAGGCATAAGTATTATTTTACCCAAGTGACCAGAATTTAGAAGACAAAACATCAGACTTAATGATCCTACTGCAGTATCATGATGGTGATTTTCATTTACAACCAAATACATATTGGGCTAATTTTTGCATGGCTCATTTTATTTTTTTTTCCTTGCTTTCCTATACAGAAATTTCACAGTGCCACAAAAGAAGACCTTAGGCTACATGTTAGTGTAAACTTAACATTCCTGAGAAAGTTTCCAGGGACCAAAGCCAACCAGAGGGGAGTAGTTGAGGTCTAGTAAGCTGTCTGAGCCTGCAATACCAAGTGGCTTTGTGCAAACTCCCTCCTACAATGGGCCCCTTTCCAAGTCTAATTACCATCCAGGTCTCCAGACCCCTCCAAAAAAGTGCTAATCAGAGTTTGGTAAATTTCTGCTGGGGAATATCATCTGCAGTTTGCTAACATAAAAGGCCATGTGCCAGTGCAGTCTGGGTCATATGGAGAGGAAGGTAAGAAACATCTGAAGTAACTGACTAAATTCCTGCTCTATTTTGCATTTTCTGTGAAACCTCTACATATTTCATATTCTCATGTGAATCTGAATGGACAAATATGATCCTTAAATTTAGAAAATTCATACTTTGTTAACAATGAATAATCAGAGTTCAAACAGTACAGCAACAGACTTTTTGCTGACCAGATTTATTACTGAAAAATGTTGTTCCTTTACATAATGCTTTTGTCAATTTGCTACTTGCTTGTACTACTTGTTGCTGTTATTCCAGTTTTTATAAAGTAGTGCAGTTTATATGTGATATTTGGGAGGTCTGAGGTACCTGAGTCTAGATATTAAAGTGAAAAGTAGCTTCTCCAAAAACAGGGAGAGAAGAAAGGCAAGAAATAACAGGCTCCCAGAGAAAGGCCTAAGGTCCTTCAGGGGTAAGTATAGCCTGCTCCATAGCACTTACAAAACACAGCTGTTAAAATAAATCATGCCTTGGCTTTTTCTTTTGTCCATTATACATCATCCAGTCTCCCATTTTGTCTCTTTTCTGTACTTAAGTTACAGCTTTCGTGGCTTGTTACAGTTTTTCTCCATTTATACAGACATTGCCAAATATGTCTACAGAGACAGTAATTGCATTTTTAATTTGTTTTAGATACTGCTTATTGGCTTTTCTCTGACCAGTGGGCCTGTTTGTTTTGTACACACGACATAAAAAACATGACACAGCAAATGATGGTTTTAGATGTTCATAGTCAGAGATATCTGTAAATAAAAAGACCTTGAAAGTTGAATGTTGAAGATCATTGCTTATCCTGCCAAGTGAAAGGCTACCCTGTGAGTAACACTATTTACAGGACAATAAGATAAGGAGGCAGGGCCCTATTAAAGCCTCAGCTAACAGCCCTTCAGGCTTTTATCAGACCCTTGATCTTTCTCTCTCTGTTTTGATGTAGGCTACAAGTGTCATGTGAAAAGGATTTTTGACCTTTCCGTGCATTAAGCAGTAACCATACAATATTTATCCTGGTTGACTTGAACTATTAAAGCATGTCAGTTCAAACATTGTAGCCCCCTGCTAGCACTTTTAGAAGTTGTTTCTTTCCCTGTGTCTACATTATATTAAAAACAATTGACTCCTACAAAAAAAAAAGCCCTAAGCATGTTCAGGTCCTCAAAAACATGACAGAGGTAGATTTTAGGAGTCTTGGTTTAAGCAGGGTATTTTTTTAGCTGAAATTGTGTGTCATGCAGATGCCTAATAAGTCTCTGGACAACAGAGAAAAGTTTCTGGTTGAGCTCCTGACACCCAGTGTGGAAGATATGGAAAAAGTTTATTGTATTTATTCTGCACCAGTAGTACAAGAATCAGTGTTTACTTTTGTTCTAAGTGTGAAATGTGAGTAGGGGTAGTGCTGTCTAGAAGAGAAAGTTTGACTGTAATGTATTAATTGTATGCATCTATCTAGAGGTGGAACAAAAGTATTCCTCTAGCTACCTAACCACTGGCACATCACATTCTGAAACAGAGAAAAAAAAATTCTTTCTAATAAGCACCTTAGAGACATATTTAACTCTAGTGAGTTGCTGCAGCAGACACAAAAATATGATTTATGTGCTATTTTCTAAGGCACCATTCTGTGTGAATGTTAACTGGGGTGTGGTGCCATTCTTAGCAGCTTGTGGAATTACTAAAAAACACTGAGCCATGGAAACATGAATTAAGAGTATGAGAAAGGATCATGAATGTTTTCAGCATTATTTAAAAAATTTAAACCTCTGTTTATCTTGGGCATAGGTCTCATAATAAATGAGGGCCAGTAGCAGGACTCATAGCTGTGGAAATGCTATTATTGGTTCTACCTAGAAGTTTTCTTCACTGCAAGGGTGTAATCTTTTTAAAAATGTGCTTTCAAACTTATTTCACAGAGCTCTGTGTATTTAACAACCATATGTACATGTCAAGAAAGGGGCAAAAAGTAGGCAACATCTCAAATGAATAATTATACAATTATATATATATCTTTATCTCCTTAGATTCAGTCTTGGATTCATCTGCATGACTATTGAGTGTTTGTTGGAGAAGAATCAGGATAGTATATAGATATGATTTACTGTGTCACCTGATGAAAATCTTTCCCTCTTGAGCCTCTTTGCTTTCCTCTGGCATGCAAAAAAGAATAACAATATTGGGAAAGCCTCAGTACTGAGCTGGCAATGGAAGAGATGAAATTGAATTTGTGGCAAGATCCTGTCACTTCCTCATTCCATTTAGGTCAGAACTACTGATGCAACAGCCTGTCTTGAGGTCTTTTTGTATTCTAGTTTCTTGATAAAATATATCAGAAGTATGATAAAAAATAAAAGTAGTAATAAGAAGGAAATCAACAACCAAAAGTGTAGAAAGGCATCCCTGTAACGTACAACAGGAGAAAAACTGGAGTTTGTGGAGTAAAAGAGCATAATGTGTTCTCAGTTGGACTGTAGCTGTATTTTGACCCTGCTTATTCTCACAGTACTGTTTTGCATGGTAGCTATCCATGTACACCATTGAAGAATGGACTAAAAAAATATGATGTTTTGATTTGAAAGTGATTTACATCCTCTTTGGATGTATAGAAAACCTGAAAGGCAGGTTACCATTAGGTCTGTATCTAATGGGACAATGGACTTACATCTCTATTGTTCTGAGACTTGTCTGAAGGAAATATATTTTGGTTTTTCCAACTTATAGCAGTCTATAGTTAATGAACATTTTCTGTGAAGCAGATAAATGCATGAGTTTGGAACAGTCTTCTAGTTCACTTCATTGAAATCTTTTTTATAAGGTTCTGGAGGATTTTTTATATTTATTAAAATACAAATTAAAATTCTATACTTTATACATCTCAGGTACTATTTCTAGTGTTGCTTGATGAGCTTTATACTTCTGTACTGTGAGAGTTCTTTTCATTATGTGTCAAAACATAATCTATTACTCTTTCCAGTGCAAATATACTCATTAGTAAGGAAAAAAAATCATAGGAAATCTGAGCAGAACATAGTCCCTTTCATCTTGAACTAAGTAGGTGTTGTCTAAAAATTTTCAAGTAGCTCAATTGACTTGTCATTGCCACCACTGCTTTTTGACAGAGAATATTGACAGATGTGGTTGAAGAGGAAACAGGTGAATAAGGGTGCCATTCTTCTGCTTTCACTCTTGTCAATCATTTCATAATAAAACAGAATTATCAAATTTGGTGGCAACCAGTTAAGGAACAAGTCACAAAACCCTTGAGAAAGTCATCAATAGTTGTGAGAACTTTGTTTAGCATCAAGGATGAATCAATGTTAATACAAATCCTGACACTGAATAGTCAATACCATGACATCATTTTTTACAGATAGGCTCTCTAAGAGAAACTTATCAAATCATGGCAATCTGCCTGGGCTTATTACTGAGATAACTCAGTGTATCTGTACCAGCTCACCTTTCCAACCAAGCCAGATCCCAGTGAGAAGAGTCATAAATATGATTTTTTCTAAGCTATATTTTCTCCTGTCCAAAAAGAAAATAATTATTTTGTCTTTTGTATAACTTCCTGACTTAGGTTTGTCAAATACATTTTACTTTTAGTAACTTAACTACCCACATACACTGATAATTTGCCAGAAAATCTGACAGACCTGGAAAAAACATCCACAAACCCCCTTTTATTATTTTTTAGCAAGTCATTCATAGCAACTTTGGCACACTTCTGCCAAGAACTTATTAAAAACATGCTGTATTTTGGAGAATATTGTTGATATTCACTGATACAATTTGACATATCAAAGGGTACTGTAAAGTTTGCTTCATGTCAAGAGCATATTTTCTTCTAGCTGACTCCTTTTGAAATGCTGCAGTAGATATGCATGCAGGAGAGCTTTCCAACAGAAAACAAAAAAAAAGCTTGAAAGGATTTGACCTAAATAAGAAGCACCTGCCCTGCTGAGATCTGCCTGGCCCTTAACTGGCAGTGCAACTGTGAAGAGAAGGGGTCTTGCCTGTTTCCTGGTTATTCCTTGTAAAAAGGGGGATGAGCAGTTCCTGGGAGAGCTGAGGCCAGGCTTCCATCACCCTCCTGCTGTCCCCAGGGTTCTGGTGGCCTGCCAGGACAGAAAAGCAAGGAGCATGCCCCATCGAGGGCTTTGACCCTGCTGCTTGCATCTCTTGGTATGGCATCCAGCAACCTGCCTGGCTGGATAGGGGAATGGGAAAGGAAAAGATGGATGTGTCCTGACAAAGGGGTGTTATTTGGGCAGTTTGTAGCCTGTTGGTTCCCAGATGCTCAGAAGATGCTTCCTGCAGCCCTGCTGAAGGTCTCGATTTCTCAGCTGCTCTGTACTGACTCCCAGCTATGGAGTGCCATCATTCCTGAGATCCCAAACTGTAGGGATGTTGCCTCCCAGACTAGAACTCAAGTTGGTGAGCTTATCAATAAGTCATTTCTAAAATGAGGATGTAAGTAAGAAATGTGATAATTTCTTTCATCTCTTTTCTTGGGGTTGCCATGAAAAAAAACTTTAGTTTTCAGGCTGTCTCAAATGATGGAAGATTAGAAAGAGTTAATTATTTTGGTTTTTTTCTTTGGTTGAGAGTGCACTGGCTCCAGTGACAGCTACACAGGTGCAGCAGCAGCCAGAGTAGGTTTATTTAAAAATTCAAATCAATATTAACAGAAAATGTATACATTATTTGCTTGGCCCTAGTTACTACCCAGTTCTGCACAGGAGGCAGAGCCTTGATAATTTTGGCAGGTCTGTAAATCTCTCAGTCTTTCTGCATGTTTATTTTTTTATTGCTAGAGTACACAACAGGATGCTGTTAGGGTGCTAGTGTGCCATATAGGCTCAGCCCAGCCCAGGTGGAGCTGCCTTGCTCTCAGAATCAAGGAGGGCAACTGGAAGAAGAGAAAACCAGGTGTATGGCTACCCCTGTCTGTGGCATGGCTGGAGTAGCAGAAACTGGAGAGACAAGGGGTGGGTATTTATTACTCTTGTGCAGGCTGAGAGGTTCCAATACAAAGGTTTTTGTGTCTTATTTCCATTCTGCACACCATCCTATTTTAAGTCCCTAATCTAGGTGCAGTGTCATTTTAAAACTATTTGTGGGTTTTTGTGCCTATAAATTTTGTATTGGATGAAACAATAGATTCTTGTCTCCACTCAAGGTGAGCAAAGGTGGTGAATTCCTGTAGACCATGCAAGGAGGTACTGATCAGTTTAAAGCTTTTATATTCTGCAGCTTCATGAAGGGCAGCTGCACTCTGTGTCTTACCCTATACTTTGCTGGTTGCAGTGATTGAGATTATATATTTTAACCAATTTACCAACAATATGCCTGATCATGAACCATTACATCCTGTGAGATGTTGGCTAGTGACTTCTACCTGTAAATGGCCAGAAAAATACAAAGTTTGAAGTTGGTCACTATGGTTTATTATTGCTTGATGCTCAGGCTACTGAACTGTAGTTTAACTGTGATGATATTTAGAAAACAGGTCTGGTTAGCACAATAGGTAATTTAAGAACAGGGACACACTCATTGCTGTGATATACAAAGCTACACGATACCTACAGACTCCATAATACTCTATCATAGTATTCTGGGCTTCTATAAACCTTTCAGCCATAGGATCTTTCCTTGACTTCAGTGACCCTGGGATCAGGACTTAGGTGAATAGCAAGAAAGCTTTACTCATGTGTTGTAATTAACGAAGATAGTGAAGCTTGCTGATATGATACAAATCTGTAAAAACCTTTCCCATTTAGTGATATGGAGTCTTCAAGAATGTTAAGGGCTGGTTTTTTCCTGTAGCACACTGTGGAATACCAGCAAAAGACATCATGAAACATCGCGCAGAGTTCTGTAAAATGAAAATTAAAATGTTCCATTTAGGCCACTGCAAAGTGTTTACTTTTAATTTTAAGCTTTTTCCTTATCATTTCAGTCCCTCCTAAAAATGTTCATGTCCAAATAATTATCCTTCCAGGTTTTCATTTTGAAAACATAAAAGCAGGATTTTTCAACAGTTTATAACTCTCTCCAGAGAAAGGGAAGTAATGAAACTTACCAAAATAGATCTGCAAACCTCTCAATTCCAATAAACTGACTTTTTTTAAAAAAAAGTCAGTCTAACATTAGTCCTGCGGGCACCGAATTGTGCTGGCATGACTTTTGGGTTGTCTTTAAAATAAGATTCAAATAGAAGTGAAAGAATTGTAGGTTTTAAGACTGCTGCAGCTTCATAGGTACTTTAGGTACCATTCCCCTTTTTTAATTTGTCCTTTATTATGTTAGGGCCTTTGAAGGCCTTTTTTTTTTTTTTTTTTTTTTTTTTTTTCCTAAGCAATACCTGTTCCTTAGAGCACAGTTGCAATGCAAATAAGCTTGTGCAAGGCCTACAATAGAAGTGCCTAGAATCAGCAGTAAAAAAGAAACAATTCCTTGGATTTGTTTCCTCGTACTGATGCTTTCCTGTGCCTAAATGATACTGACTGTTGTTCATATTGAAGAAGAAGTAAGTATGTGCTTGGAGCTACTCAGACAACTATTCATCATTCTCTCAGGCAACAGAAAGAGCTCCCATGCTAGAATGAAAATTCCAGCAGCAGCTACAGTTGCAGTAAATCGAAGCCTGAATTAGAAAACTCACAGGCTAATCAGAGCTCAATTTCCAGGCATGATGCACTTCTTTAGAAGCATTGCTTTAGGACATAACTCAATTCTCAGAACACCACAGTCTGTGACTTAATTTGAACATTTAGGGGAAATGAGGGTCTTTAAAATATACATTTTGTTCTTTATTGCTTTCTAGTGAAGCTTCGGTTGAGTACTGTAGTGAATAATAACGTTCATTCTTAAATCTGATGCTGGCTCAGTCATTATGGCAAAAGAAGATGAGGAACCCTGCTGTGATAGGCAATGAAATGCCATTAGAAAACTTTTTTTTTTTTTAATAAGGTAATAGTGAAAATTGTTGCTTGGTAAACCCACGATCAATATCTGTAAAGGTAAATGACTATCACTTGGTTACTTTAATTTCTTGAAAAGCATGTTGGTGTGTAACAGCTAACATAAGTCTGATTGCTAGTAAAACATAGTAAGTTAAAACCTATGTCATTGAATTTGTTGTCCTAATTGGAGTCAACTGGAAAAACTGACTGAAAGAAATAAAGAAAATAGGTACAGACTGGCACATTGAGTTTCAAGGGTTGCTAGACTTGCAAAGCTTAACAGTAGGATCAGAAAATCACAATAAGCTTTCAGGATGCAGAGAGAGAAATCACACTAAAACTATATTTTGACCATACCTGGATTTACATTCTCTTGGCAGAGTATGGAAAATATTTACTTTTTACCTCCAAGTAGAGACAAATACATCAAAGAATAAATGAATACAGCTCCCTTCTACCAGGTTAAGTGGAATATCCCTGTGATGTTTATCACCTATATTCTATGACACTTTCTGTCATGATGGCTCAACCTCTCATCCAGTTTTCATAGTCTTCCATTATTTGAATTTCCTAATGAGAAACACAGTTTCTAAAATATAGTGCCAAACCAAAACAGTAACAGAAAGTAGCCATCAAAGTATCTACTTCTTAACCAGGTTTGTAAACATGGTAAGATACTTGTCATTGATAGCTTTCATGTATTATTAAAACTCCATATTCTTAATGTATAGACTGTGGGAAATGTGGAATCTAATTTGAATTCAATAAAAGCCAGGAAAACAAAAGCTTTATCAAGAAAAATGAAAGCACTGCTTGGAAACAAAAGCTAATTAAGAAATTCTTTAAAATGCCCTAGAGAGAGACAAATGTACAGATAGTAGTCACAGTCTGTTTAATATTGGCAAGTATGTCTAACATGACAGCACATTCAAACCAACCTTTGCCTGTACTCTCCAGCATCTGGCATGGTTATAACAATTAGATTTTATAACATTTGTTAGAAATTTTATTCCTCTTAAACTGCCTATAAAAGCATGTGATCTCAAACTATTACTGCTATTTCTATTTATAAATAAACCTCTTACAAATTCTTTAGATTACTGCTTTCATGTGTTTAATCTCAAATGCGTTTTTGTGGGACTACTTAAGTGATACAGTATTAATAGTTTACTTCTGTAAAGACACACTGGAGATTTCTTGTTGCCTCTTGAAAAAACAGTTGAAAATAACTGGATTAGTATCAATTGTTAACAATGCTAAAAATAAAAGAGAAATTACTTTTAATTCAAATTCTAAATTTCTCTAATAATATTTGCTTTGATATTTCCTTTTTTTGCTGAACAAAGAATGTGTCTTGCTTCATCTTTTTTCTCTGGAAAACATTCAAAGTTATCCTATGTGAAATGCATTAACAGGGTCTCTTCTATTATGGCTTACTATCTCTATAATTTTATATCCAATACTTTGATATTCTTGATATATATGTTGTCATCTTGCAATGGTACGCAAAAGATCTTTCCAAGCCATTGAAGCCTTCTCTGGGGGCAATATAGATATAATTTTATTTTATTATTTTCCCTTTTTTTTTTTTAACTTCTACAGAAGAAAAAAAAAAACAAAACCAAGTAAAAGAAGTGAAATGGAAGAGCTACAATTACTGTGTCCTGGTTTGAGAGGACCAAGATGAAAACCACCTGCCTGGGACACCCCCAGCAGCTGCCAGGCTGTTGATTTTTTAGTGCTAATGGGAAGCAGCTGAGCCTAAGGGAGGAGGGGATGGTTCAGGTGGCCCAAATGGACCCATCACAGGGCTCCTTCCCATGGTGCTCAGTATAAAATGGTTCCCAAGAGACCCTTCTGGTGCTTTGTGTGACCTGGGGTGCTTGCTGGGTTAAGGTCTGTCTGCTCCTCCTGGTTTCCTCACTGGAGAAGAACATCGTTCACCAAGACGGTCACCTTCTGCCTGCCCAGGTAGGAACAACATGCTTGCTCTAAGACTGGTGTGAATTTTCACTGAGACCCTGGAATTTGAGACCCTGGAATTTGAGCCCCCCATATCTGCCACTCGGTCTAGTGTGGGATGTTTCTGGTTGGGAAGTAATGACCAACTGAGGAGGGCAAGCTCCGGATTTACAGCTTTGTAATTCTCTATCCCTGCCTCGTTAAACTCTGTCAGGGAGCAGTGGCAGAAATAACATGAGGTGACCTGATCCTAAACACCTACTCCTTGTCCCCTGGTGCTGCAAGAGTGAAGTTGGGCCCAAGAAGAAGGGAGAGGTAGGGAGGAGATATTATTAATATCTGGTCGTGTTTTCTCTTTTTCCCTGTAGATAATTAGTTGTTTTAGTTCTGAAGGTGAACCTCTCTGGTTTTTTTGCCTGGTATTGTAATTGGGTAATGAAAACCTCCCTGTTTTTGTCTCAGTAAATGAGCCTTTGGGTGGACATTTTCCTCCCTGTCCGACAGTGGGGTAGGGAGTGAGGAAATGGCGGCCTTGTTGGTAAAATGGCGGCCTGGTTGGTACCGGCTGGGCCTAAACCATGAGATCTGTGGTGAGCCGGGCAGGAGACAAGGTAATGGGCAAAATATAAACTGAATAATGGTAGTGAATTTCTTGATTTTGGAGAATTTTGTTACAATTGTGGTGAAGAGGACGAGGGTTGTATTGTGTGTAAATGTTCTCCTTCTTTTTGACGTTGTGATGTTAGGTTGATTTTGGTGCGGTTTTCCTTCTTTTTTTTTTTTTTTTTTTTTTTTTTTTTTTTTTTTCCTATTGAGTGAAATTTGTGAAGATTTTGTGATGAATTTGGGTGGGTTTCAATAATAATTCTTGAATAGGTGATTCCCAGAGGTGAGGGGTGGAACATCTTGTGTTAGTGCAGGGGCTCCATATGGGTGGCTCCTGTTAGAAGCTTCTGGAAGCTCAGTGACAAACTGAAGTCTAATCACAGGCTCTGGAGCCTTAGTAGAGCAGATGCTGGAAAAGAAACAACTGTCTACTTTTTCAATCTAAAAACCTGATTTCAAATCCTCTGTTAAATCTGTAATTCCTATATTTTAGGAAGCTGCTTGGCTACAGCAGTATTTTTCTAGCACAATGGTGCTGTCAATAGCAGTCTATGTGTACTTCATGTCACTTAGCAATGATGTTGCCACTAACCAGAGTGGCATGGATCCCAGTATCAGTCACTTTGCTGTATGTCTATTGTGATGCAGGTAGTGATATGCGTGACATATCACTGTGTACACATAGTGCTGGAGTGCACACTGGAGATCCAAGCCACTTTATTTATATACCTATATATTTTTACAGGGGTTTTAATACTGTGTGTATTTATACCTGGTGTTTGGAAAGAAATCCTCCATTCTTTTTTGAGTCTCTCTCCTTTTTAATGAGAAAAAGTGAAATTTCTGTTTTTTATGTGCTAGATTTATCTTTGAATTTTAAGCTTAAAATTTTACACTGAGCATCTTAAAGCTACACTGCCACCACCTTAAGCTGAGTGTGAGAAGCAGAAAGCTCTCTTCCCATACTGTAGCCTTTTTTTGTCCTACTCAATTAGGAGGAACAAAGGGACTGAAAGTAACAGGTCACACATTCAAACCAGATTGCAGTGACCTGTGTTCTTTGTCAGAGAAACATGGTAGCCTATAGGTAATAATAAGAAAATAACAATAACTTTAGTGACTTTCATATTTTATCAGACATGACAACAGACTTTGTACACAGTCAGTGTTGCAAATGTCATATTATCATCCTCTTAAGGAATGCCTTCAGTCTCAAACAGGGAGAGACTGGAAAAAGTGCATGGTCCAATAGGTGTTTATGCAGAGCACTTCCTTTCTCTGTTAGGTGAAAATCTGGCTGCAAATCAGCTCCTCTTTTAAGAACATGGGTCTCCTAAGGAGCCTACTTCTCCTGTTTACAAATAGTCTGTGACTGGGCAGACTACTCTGGGTATTACTTAAGGTCTGGCAAACCATTTAGCTTTCAGTTCAACATAGAATGGTCAGGCCTGCAATAAACCCTGTGCATAACTATGGGTGAATCACTTCAGAGGTTTGCTCCTCTGGATTTGTGAGTTTTTCTTTCAAAGATTTGTCTGCATTGGAAGTCTTCTAGAGTAAACTTTGGAGATCACTGTGTGTTGTGCATTGCAAAGTGATTCCAATTGCACTTCAAAGCCCTAAGTAATACTGGAGGCATAAACAATTTCTGGTTTTCCACAGGAGTTATTAGTTTCATGAATATCACAAAGAATTAGCAGTTGGCTCCCTCCTAACATCTGCACATATTTTTGAAAGTGAGAAGCAGAGCAGAAAGTAGATCATTAGTTCTTCTTCCCATCTTCCCAGTCTTGTTTCTGTGACTAATATTCATTACAACATCAGAGTTCCTCTGCAGGTAGAATATTGTGGTAACATTCACTAAACAGGAGAAAATGTATGTTGAAATAAAATGAATCAATTTAAGTGCTGGCAAGGAGCTGGGTCTTGTTGAAGTTTAAAATAACCTACAATGACTTAGCAAGCTATGACTGTCTTCATATTCACTGCTTCAGTTTCTTGTGAAACAGCAACAAACCATTTCAGGCAAAATCAGCCTTACACAGAGAATGTGCTTCAGTCCCTCCATCATTAGTATTAACTAGAAGAAAAGCAAAAGCACACACTGGTAGTTACTAGAATGAAAAAAAAGCAACAAATAACTCCATATCATGTTCTCATTTCCATTTTCTTGTTTGAAACTCACAGGATTTCTGAAAGTGAGACAATTTTGCTGGTTTTAGAGATAATAAACCCAAATTTGAGAGAGCAGGCATGTGAAGGGAAAGGTGAGGGGTCAAGTGGTGATGCTGGCTATAAGCACGAGTCATTTAACAACCTAGTGATCAAAGAGCTACTTGACCTCAGAAAAAACAACTGAACTGGTTTATGTTGGCAGCCAAAACCCAATAATATTTAGCACTTGTTTTCATTACTGATAGTGGTTTTGGTGACATGCTTGACAAGAAACAAAATTGGTAGTTTTATTTTAGTATCTTCCTTTTGTGCTTTAGGATTGGCTCTGGCAAGTAACAGTGGTGTGGATGACATGGATGCTGTCTGGAAAGGGTTGTAAGCACTAATGTTTTGCTTTTAAAAGACATGAAATATGCAGCTTTACTGAATTTTTGAAGGGTAACCCATGATTGTTTGAAACTAGTTCTATCTGTCAAGCCTTTGCTATTATATACATGCATGAGATTTATAAAGCAAGGCACACATTTGTTGAAAGAAATGGAAAATTAAAATCCTGTATTACAGGTGCTTCATTAGATACTTCACAGGAGAGCAAGACAAAGCACAAAAGATAACATCAGAGATTAATTCCACAGACTGGTAGTGAAATGAGAAACCTGTATTTTCTGCACAGAGTTATAAGTTGTAATGGAAGCCAGAGAGTTAGTTCTTCATTTCTCCATGTTCCTAATGTCATCAGCTCTTAATGATTCAGTAAGCCAGGTACTGGGGTCTGCAATTGCTTTTATCAAGGCTAAGAGTTTCACAATAAGAATGTCTGATTATTTTTGTAAAATAAATTACTCGTCAAACAGTGCTATTGAATTTAGGATTCCTTTACAGCACTCTTTCTATTGTTGTTTTCACATTCTATTTTGCTGGCAATAAATCATTTTGAAGCAATTCATTTTTTACACATTGAGAGATAGATGGCAGATCCTGAACTCAGCAGGTGACACATTAGATTCAGAGACTTGTCAGTCACTTTTAAAGCATATGGCTAACTCCTACAGCAGATCAGTCCAGTGGGAAACAAAACAAAAAACAACAAATAAAAAACCAACACACCAGATTCTATGTAAATCTTTATCCGTGTTGAGATGAAATTAGAATTTTATTTTTCTTCACCTAGATAAAGAACTCCTTATGAACATTCCATACTTTATCATGTGTTAGGAATAAAAGACTATCCAGTATCTGTATATGAGGTACAGAGTTCATACCTTGAGAGGCCAGTCTCAAACTTTTGCTCAACAAGACCAATATTTGTATTTCCCAACTGGAAAATATACTAGACAAAAATCAAGACTGTTATTTCTTATTAATGAAAGGTTATGCTTCAGACATTCCTACCACTGGCATCCACCTTTGGCTACCAACTGATATGAACAGGTGAAAGTTATTCAGGCCTCAATTAGAAAACATACAGATGGATTAAATTAACCTGGAACTCTGTTCACCTGCAACTTCTAACACTGAGTGCTGAACAGGATTGATCCTCAGGGCTGGATTTGTTTGTAGGAATTTTTTTTGATAAAGCATACATAAATAAAACTAATGAAGTAGGAAATCCCATCAAAGCTGAGCTTTCATCAACATACAATGTTTGCAGTACTTAGCAGGTAAGGAAGTTTGCATCTTCATTTTTAATACATTTAATGCTTTGCATGCACTGTGCTATGGCAGCCTGATTTATTCAGGGTGTTCAGTACCTTTTAGTTTTATGCAGCTAAAGTTAGACTGTGTCAAGCAGTTGCACTAGATTTTAGATCTGAACCCTCCAAACCAGTTAATGTTAAGGGGTAATTTTGAACCTTGGACTGCAAAGGATGATGTGTAATGTCTGCAGCAATAGTGTAAGTTTCCTCTAATTTTCTGCTGTGTTATTTAGTGTTAAGGTTTGGGCTGCAGAGGACTGTGAAACTCTGCAAATTTCCTCTGGAACCTTTGAATCTATTTCAGCTCCTAAGTTTAAAGGAAAAAACCTACTGTATCATATTACAATGCATTGCTGTTGGAGTTTTTATGAATAGTGGGCAGAAATTCCAAACTTTGCTGAGAGACATCATGTTGTGATTATCAAGAAGGATGTTGATTTTAATAGTTGAAGTCCTGAGTTTTTCCTTCATTGTAATTCTAGTGGGAATCTGCAATTTTTCCTTAATGCAGCCTTTCTCTGCTACAAAATTTGCAGTGAGTCTATTTCCTTTCTTTGATGCTAGTCATTACATTTCTCTACAAGTGCAAGTAAAAATGGACACAAATGTGACAAATGTGGCTTTCTAATTGACATTTATGGGGCAAGATCTTTGCACATTTTCATGCCAGGACACCACCAGCATTTCCCTTAAGTAACATGATGGCTCTTGCCAGACACTTACCTGAAAGGTCAGTTGTGTAGGCTATAGCTCTCACTCTCCCCTGTTGCTGCTGCTTCACATTCCATCACCCTCTGACATTAAAGTGAAAGCAAGTACCACAGCCAAGAGAATTCTGCTTCACCATTAAAAGTTCCACTAAAGAAAGCAGAGATATGACTTCTCGTGTCTGTGGTGTAAAGTGGGACTCAAAAAAGAGTGGCAGAGTAGCCCTGTGACTGCTCTGCTTGTCTTCTCCCCTTCTTTGGCATATGCAGAAAATTAATTTATCCCTCTAATGTGCAGCATGAACTCTTTAGTCAGGTGTGATCATCAAAGTGGTGTCATGGGCTGATATTGTGTATTTCCTGGGATGTGTTTCTAATAGTTTCACTTAAAGTATATGGAATGCTAAACATAAATCAGAAAAAAAACCCTCTCTGTAGCAATTTTTCTCTACATTTGTTTTTGTTAATGGTTTTTAAATGGTGTATGTAGCAAACCTCTGTGAATTTCTGTATCCATCCCTTCATGAAGTAAAACTGTGTAGGACCTGGGAGAAAATAGGAAGAGCAAGCAAACAAGCTGCTGCTTAAGGTTTCTGCACATTATATTATAAGGTAGGCTTATAAAGTAGTCCACCTAAGGACCTGAAGCAAAGCTTTTATAACAGCATTAAAGAGAAGTAAGAGATTCTGCAGTAGATCAGGATTGTACAGTCTTTAGTCAGATGTCCAGAGAGCAAGTAAAGCTAATGTCATCAGGCAGGATGATCAAGGACATTCCTCAAGCTGGGAACACAGAGTAAGTTAAGTGCAAAGATTTCTATCTGCAGACCTGAGGAGTGCAGATGGATGCATCTATACCCAGTTTTTGTGATTCCTGTTGACAGGGTATATACTACCAATGCTGGGAATTATTTTTCCCTGACATAAAACCCAGTCTCGATGCCAGCAGGGATAGGTGCCTGAGGGCCCCTTGCAGACTGAGGAAGGGGGGGGTGCAGGGCTTTTCCCAGCACCCAATAGCTATGGGCTCTGAGCATGTGGTAATCTGGGGGTGAAAGAGCTCAGGGGAACAGCAGTGCAGTGAGGAGCAAGCAGAAAGAAAAGAGGATGGGGCTGCTGGCTTTCCTGGTCTTGATAGAGCATGGGAGGCAATAGACCCCTCACTTTGTGTTCTGCCCCTCCCAGAGTCCAAAAGCCCTCCTCCTTTAGTTCTTCCTGTTCAAATGATGACTACCTATTGGAGTAAGTGTTAATAATTCTTTAAACATATTTGTGGAAGTTAATGTCTATGAAAATTGGACACTGTATATCCATTCATCTTGGCAATATGAATTAACAACTATTCCCATTGTATCTTGGCTTTAGGCATTTTTTTTTCCTAAGAGAGAATGCTACTTTCTTTTGAAATCCAAAGCTCGCTGAGCAACTTTATGTTAAAACAAACATATCTGGGATGAAAAAGCAATTCTTCGTGTTTGGTGAAGTATGGCATTATAGGAAATGTTCCATGTAGAATAACTTGGTGTTTAAATCCTTACTGTTACTCTGCTTTTGGTGGTGATTTTGTCCTCTAGGTTTACAAGATGTAATTATTATTGTGAAAATGTGGTTCTCTTTAAGATACTTCTTGGAAGATCATAGATACTCTTATTTCTACATCACTGCATCAGTAAATATTTCTGATAAGATATATGCCCTTTGGACTACAGTATGTTTTACCGTTTTTAGTAACTCTTCTGATCTTCTTTAGGTAGAAGATTAGAAATTGATTGTTTCTTAGTCATATACTCGAATGGCCTAATCCACTTTACAGTGAAGTAAAAGAGTTGTTGGCAGCAAGTGGCATTGGAGCAAACCATTATACATGGCAATTTTAAATGCCTGAAATCATTTAGTTAACATTTGTTGTTTCAGAAACATTCTAAACTTCTTTGGGAAACTCTGCTATGTAACTATTACTATATTGAGAAAAAAAAATATATATAGGAAAATTGTGTTATAGAAGTCTGTTATTTGCAAGCCAGGAAAGTAACAGCCTGGTCCTACCACACTTCATAGTTGTCTTATATTTCCTATTTTCATCAGTAGCACATAAGAAAAAAAAACAAAAAACTTGAGTGTTGTAACAATTTCTGTAGCTTGACTTGAATTGCTTCTACAATTGCTGACCTTCAAATTAAACAATGAAAAGGAAAATGTCTTAACCTTGTTGCTCAAGCTCTGCTAAGAGTCACAAGGTGTTTAGTAGTTTCCTTCTGTGGAAAGTACTGGTTAACAGCAGATATTTTTACTTCACGTTCCCTATTTTTCTAATTGGAGAAGAATATTCTCTGTAAAAGAAAAAAAAAAAAAAAACAAAATACACAATCATCCAAACAAACAACAAAAAAACCCACAACAAAACCAAACCCAAAACAACTGCTTTGCTTTAAAGTGTTAGTCCTTGCAACATCTAGTTTATTTTGTTCCTTAAATACAGACAAGCCTTTGCTAAATATATGGCAGAAGAGATCCACAGCAGCTATTACTGACTGTCCTACTGTATCAGTAGCTTGTCCAGAATATTTTTCAGTAATCTACTTTAAGTGATGCCATTCTGCTCTGTAATTATCTTTTAGAACTGCAGTTGTGTGCTTATTATGAACTGCAATACAATTTTGATGAAACACAATTTTATTCACTATAAATGTTAGTTCTGTATGATCTCCTGGGGAAATGTTTGTTTGTTTGGCTTGGTTTTTTGTTGTTTGGTTGGTTGGTGGGTTTTTTTACCAGCTTTGGGGTTTTTTATGGATAAATTTTTCTCATTTTTCCAGAACCCTTTGAGTTGTTTGGAAAAACAAAATGGTTTCTTATGCCAGTGATCAAATGTCCATGTAGTTGATTTAGTTCTTTATTTTATCCTTTCTCTACTCGAGAATTGGGTAAAATGATGAAAGGAAGTAAGAGAATGTGATGGTTTTCTCCCTCTTTGTATACAGAGCAATAACTCATTCTTTTAGGATTTTCAGTGTATTTCAGTTTGTCTCAAATCCTGCTGTCAAATTATCAAAATGAGTATCAAAAATTTAATTACCTTCCACAAATTGTCCCAGAGAATTTGGCAAGTATTACTTTAAATTTTAAACACTTGTCAATAAACCGATGTTTAGACAAGCCATTAATTTTCTGATGACATTTTTATATCAAACCACTATACAAGTAGTGTATGCTTGATTCCTATGTTTCTTCCAAACTCTTGTATTACTGTAGATAAAAAGACACTTATTTCAAAGCAGTAAAAATAATTTTATTATACTGTAAATCCACTCCATTGTTCCTTTGATTTTTGTTTTTTCCTAATCTCTGAATAGGCTGTGGTTGTTTTCAATGTTTTCTTCTATTGCTTGTTCTTTCTTTTGCTTTTATGACCTTTTTATGTGGGGTATTTGTATTTGCCTTGGAACTGTGTCTCTTTTATCTAATCTAGGGATTTTTTTCAGCTTGCATCTTTCTGTTAAACACTTCAATTCTACTAAAAAAAGAGTCAGCCCTGTATTACTGAGATACAGACTTTTTCAGATGTGGTCAAAACAACTCTATAGTAAGAACTATAATCTTTTCTCCCTAACTTGATAAATTTCTTTCTAATTTCTCTCTGTACAGAAAAGAGCAGTGGCAACAAAACTTCTTGGTTCAGGTCAGAGTGAACCAAGTAGAAATGAACATCACAGCATTGCTCCTGCATCATAGGGTTCAAAGTAGGAGTTTATCTATGTCTGAAATAATACTACTTCCTGTTATTAAAAATATTGCTAATTGTTTGCTGAAACATTCTGGGTAAGAAAAAAAACCAACAAATAAAACCAAAACCAAATACCCTTGTCAATACATTCTTAGTTTCCTTCCATCTTGGTTATTGAATGGAAATTTTATAAATCTGATTGCTGGGAGGAAGATGTCAATATTGGAAAAATTACACAGTGCCTTAGTCAATAAAAGCAGTAGTGTTTTGAGATGAATGGGTTGGTTTCTTGGTAATTAAACATGGCAGAACAAAGATTTGTTCCTTAAGTAGAAAGGGAAAACAAAATATCAAGCAGAATCCTAGTTAGAAACAAACAGATGAAATTGCAAGTGTTCAGAGAGAAAAAAAGTTTTCTCAGTCTCTTGCCTGCTGTTGCGATACCTCTCATGATAGATGGCCATAAATAAAATATTCATGTGTGTGTAAGTGCCTCAGATGTCTGGAACTAGGAAGAACTGAGGAAAGTGGGTTTTGTGCCTTGGAACAAAAGAAAACTTCTTTCTGACTACCCAGATGATCCTTTAACTCCGGAGAACTGATGAAGTGTTAAATTTCTGCCATAAATGCAATTGCAAGTGTGGACAGGCTTACAGGTGCATGAATGAGGATATTAATATACAAATATATATATATATACACATATACACTGGAGCAGTGCTTCATTGCTATGAAGCCATTCAGAATTAACCAGGACTTTTTAGTCCCCTCATTAGTGATCAATACACACTTGTATTGCTGCAGTGGGCCAGGCACTGATTGACATCCACCACCCAGATGGGTAGAAGGACATCTCCTAAATCTTGCCCTGTGAGAGGCAAGGTGTCTTCAACATCAGTTTCTTAGAGTTAGGCCACTGTTTCAGCCTTCTTCATAGGGCTGTGGTTCTTTGCAAAATTCTCAGTAATTTCTTTAATCTAGGTTATAGGCTTATCAGATTTTCAGATATTTTGCATTTGCCAAAATGCTACTTCACTGAATGATATTTTCTCTTTTTATGCTTGTTTGCTTTCTCTCCGAATCACATCACCTGTTTATAAATGGAAGACTTTACACCAAAGTCCTGCTTGTCATCATGTGGCTGTGTGGCACCATGTTAATACAGGTTTTGATGGAACGCATTCTGTACATTAATAAGGAAAGGTCTTTGAATTTACATACTTCTGAAAAATTGGTAGTAAAGACAGAGCTTAACTGATTCTTTAAAACATGTAAAAAAAAGCTTTCCCATTTTCATAGTCTTGTTGCAAGTACTTAATTCTACACTTCAAATTTTGAGTTTTCTGAGCTATATTAAAAAATATAATTAATTATTACTCTTTTTCAGGTAAGGTTGTTTTTAGTAGGACTTTCCATAATCTGGCAAGAAATATATTCTGGTTTTATACAACACTTCTAAGCCAGATTTTGCTGTGTAAAAATGCATTTTAGAATATTAAGCCTGAATGTCATCTTATCTAGTCTTCTGTGACCCTCTGACACAAGGCTTTATGAATTTATTCCTATGATCTCATCCTTTTACTAGTCTATAAAAGGAAGTTATTATCACTGTACACTTTTAGAATAATAGCACTTAGTCCTTAGGTAATGATTTATAATCTCTCTCCACATTACACATGCTGATTCACAAAGTCAACACACTGGAGGGAAGGGATGCCATCCACAGGGACCTTGACAGGCTGGAGAAATGGGCTTGTGCAAACTGCATGAAGTTAAATAAGGCCAAGTACAAGGTTCTGCACCTGAGTCCAGGCATTCCCAGGCACTGAATACAGACTGGAAGGAGAAAGGATTGAGGGAGGCCCTGAGGAAAAGGTGGTGTTGGACCAGAAGCTCAACATGAGCCATCAGTGTGTGCTGGCAGCCCAGAAAGCCAACTGGGTCCTGGGCTGCACCAAAAGAAGCACAGACAGCAGTCAAGGGAGGGGATTCTCCCCTTCTGCTCTGCTCTTGTGATACCCCCCCTGGAGAAGTGTGTCCAGTTCTGGTCAGCATAAGAAAGACCTAGAGCTCCTTGAGACAGAATCACAGAATCACCCAGGTTGGAAAGCACCTCTGAGATCATCAAATCCAACCCTTAATCTACTACGAGTGTGTAGAGACTGTTCAGAGGAGAGATACAAAAACGATCAGGGGACTGGACCACTTGCCCTATGAAGTCAGACTGAGGAAGTTGGGGTTGTTCAGCCTGGAGAAGGCTCTGAGGTGACCCTAAAGTGGCTTTCCTATACCTGAAGGGAGCTTACAAGAAAGCTGAGGTAGGACTTTTTGCATGGGTGTGTAGCAAGAGGACAAGGCTCAATGGTTTAAAACTTGAAGAGGGGAGATTGCAATTAGATATTAGGAGGAAAATATTTCCTGTGATGGTGATGAGACACTGGAAGAGGTTGCCCAAGGAAGTTGTAGCTGCCCCCTCCTTGGAAGTCTTCAAGACCAGGTTGGATGAGGCCAAAAAAACCACCATCACTCAAAACTTGTATAGGCATCATACTTCAGAGCAACACTGGTTATTTAAGAAAATATTCTGGAAAAGGAGCATGACACATTGGTGTGCCACCTTTTCTTGGTGACACTCCTTGTTCATCTGTCTGTGTGAACTCAGGATGTTTTCCTAACACCTCTTAGTTGAGAAAAACATTTATACTAGATCTCTCTTGTGGCTTGCATATTTTTTCCAGCAAAATCAATTCTTGTAAAAGGCATTATGTACGGCACTTTACTTCTGCCTTTGGAGAATATTGTCTTTTCTGCTTACTTTTTTTTTTTTTTTTTTTCCATGAGTCTTATGATTATTTCTTGTGTCAGTTATAGCCTTCCTTTTTCTTAGTTCAACTATTAACCATGCTTTCAGAATTAACTTTTGGCTAGAATCAGTCATATGTCACTTCAAAAGTTCTGAAAATATTACTCAGTTCATGTTATGTTCCTCTTCTCTGACAGTAAAATTAAAACATTAATCTTTATTTTAAAACTTATCCAAAATCCTTTTTTTTTTTTTTTTACTTGCTATGAACTCTGCTATGGTTATGCATTTCTGTATTACTTTTTTTTGTTTGGTTGTTTTTTGTTTTTTTTTAATGTTCACTGAGCTTAAGAATCATTACATAGAATGCTGTTACTGGATGAATGTAAGTTTGAGACAAATACTACATCTCTCTTCATTGCTGGATTACTGACTGGTCTGCAGCTATCCACCTTCCTCTGTGTCTCCAGTATTCTGACTCCAACAAAGCACTACATTTTGTTTTGGCCTCTCCAGGAAATTATCATGGCATTTACTTTTCTTTGTAGTAAGGATGTGTCAAGGATATGACCCCTCATAAGGGTATGGCCCCTCATTCAAGGTTCTGACAAAATAATAACTATTGGAATGGACCTCAAACTCTGGTTGAGTCCTTGACAAAGTTAAAAGTTTGGAATGAGGAGGTTTGTGTCCTGAAAGTGTTTGGGAAACTGAAGCCTGTAAGGAAGCTAATGTGGCAGTTCTGCAGGAGTCAAATCTTTTCACTGATGTTGTAGGCACTCTTGGCAATTAGTAAACTCTGTAAAAAACATATAACTCATACCCAACATCGACTCAAATACACCAGTCTTCATGTAAGAATTAGCTGCATAGCTGTAGTTTTCTCTATAGGAAGTAAGTAAACAGTTATTTTTTCTAATGCTTTTTCCATTTGTCTTTTCTCTCTGCCTCTTAATTAGCCTGTATGCTGCAGGTATGTTAAACAGAGTGAATCTTAGGAGTTACTTAAACAGAATAGATAATTTAATTTCAGTCTTGTATGAGGTATTTTCCTACCCATGGAGTACCAAAATGTTTTATGGAACAAATAAATAGCAAAGTGACTCCACAGACTAATTTGTATCATGCTCAGCAAAGGTAAATGTCTGCTTCATCCAAGGATGAAGTTCTTAGTGTTTCACTGAAAATAGAAAAGTCATAGGTTTTATTTCTGTTTGGGTGACTTCAAGCTATTCCTCCTTTCTTAGTACAGCACAGAATGATTTGAGGGTTGTCAGGCATTGGAATGTGGGAGGACAGTGGTGGAGTCACCATCCCTGGAGGTATTTAAAAAGCATTTAGACCTGGTCCTTAAGGACATGGTTTAGTAGTTAGATTATGGTGTTGGGCAAAGGTTGCACTGGATGATCTTGGAGGTCTCTTCCATCCCAAACCATTCTGTGGTTCTGTGTCTGAGGCTGTCTGAAATTTTGGTGGTGAACATTGTCTAGAAGTCCTTGTGACCATTTTTACAAAGCTATATTGGAAATGAATAAATACAAATTGACCCCAGGGATTACAGATTAAAACTACCAGAAGATTAATAATGTAACTTTATTAAGGAAATGCTATCTGCTCAGTACTATTTGAAGCCCTTCTTCATAGACTGAGCAAACTGCATGTACTTCTAAAAACAGATAATAGGAAAAATTTGGAAGTTTTGCAAGGAAACATAGCATCTCAACTGACAGCTGAGAAATATGTGGTTTCCTACTTCCAGTGATGCCAAATAGAATGAATTACTTGTCACTATTTATTTCACAAGCTACTGCTGTTCGTATGCAGGATAAGGATATTAAAATAGTTATAAAAAAGGATTTATCTATTCTGGATTTGATCTATGCTAGTACTCTGCATCTAGGATAGTTCTTGTAAATTTGTATAGCTTGCCTTTAAATTCCAAAACTGAAACTTGTGATTTTAGTTAGGCTTTTCTCAGTGGTGACCAGCGATAGGACAAGGGATAATGGGTGTAAATTGAAGCATAGGAGGTTCAAGTTAAATATCAGAAAAAATTTTTTTACTGTAAGGGTGACAGAGCCCTGGAACAGGCTGCCCAGGGGGGTTGTGGAGTCTCCTTCACTGGAGACATTCAAAACCCGCCTGGACACGTTCCTGGGAGATGTACTCTAGGTGGCCCTGCTCTGGCAGGGGGGGTTGGACTAGATGATCTTTCGAGGTCCCTTCCAACCCCTAGGATTCTATGATTCTATGATTTTAGATGTCCAGCTAAAGTACTCAGAAATGCATGCTGAGGTGTCTTGTGTCTTTAATACCTATTGTGTTCTTCTGTAAGATCACTACTCATTTTGACATCTTAAATCCTACTGAGTCAATAAAAAACTATACACCACTGTCCACTGCTATATATATATATTTAACAACTTTCTCCTGGAAATGTTATTCTGTGGAGAAGAAATTCTAGGTGTCCTTGTGATTTATTATTTTCATGATTTCTGCTAATGGCCTAAACTCTGGTCAACACATCTGTTTCTATTTCATGCTACTTCATTTATGAATGCAAACTGTTGTTTAAGGCAAAACAGAAATTGATTCATCCATTTTATTAACTAAACCTATGTTAGTTCTTTGGACACTGTTTGCTGCCAGTATTGATAATTTTCTACCAAATAGTGTCTGCAGGTTGAGTTTGCCTAATGGGCATCAAATAGACAACATTGAATGGTAGGAGAAGCAAAACAGCAGTTTCAAGTTGCAAGAATAAAATATGAGGTGAATCATGGTCGTGCCAGTGATAGACTGATAGTGCTGAGAGGATGTGCCATTTCTGAACTGCTCTAGGGGAAAAAATATTTTTTTAAAAAATTTGACACTACCTGCAATATTTGTGGTAATATGAACTGCTCTGCAGGATACATAACTATAAAAGCAGATTCACTACATTAATTTTTAAAATGTTTATCATTTGTTCTTTAAATGAAAAATAAGGCTTAGATTATATAAGGCTAAGACATTCTATACTGGTATTTAGGTCCTGGCATGTATTTTTTATAGTATTACCCTTGTATCTATTAATCAGTGATGTATTTTAAAAAGCATTTAATACATGAATTCTTTATTTCTCATCAAGGCCTCCTCTCCTAATTTCCTGGAGTGATAATTGTGTAAAAACCTGAGAAATAACAATAACACAAAACAATATTTAATACTGCATAAGAGGTCAATTAGCTGGTATTACTCCTTGTTTCTGAGTTTTCTAAATATTTTGAGTTTCAACTTTGAAATTTTTGAATTAATCTCTCCAATATTCTGTATTCCATTCTGTGTCCAACTCTTCTGGGAATTTCAGTGAATTTTAATTAGGAAATATTAGCTTGTTTTCATTTGTGAAGTTAGGATCTAGAGAAATGCTTGTGCTGGTTTTGGGTTTTGTTTTTTTTTTTTGAAAATCCTGAAAATAAGTTGAATGAGCATTTTTTTAATATATGGATTTAGGATAAGAAGCTCTGAACTACTGGAGTACCACTCAAGCTTTTGTGACCTTTCCTGACATCCCTAGATTTATAAATTCTGCCATCTTACCCTGGGCTTTTGTGGAGCCTCATAATAAATGTGGTTTATAATAACAGCAAGTATAGAATTTACAAGAAGGGAACTTTGTTTTCTTATGAAAGAACAAAAGCTTGGGGCAGATAAAATGTGCAAATGCAAGACCTTACTTTCAATAATTAAATAGTAGGAAAAGTTTGAAAACAACTCCACAGAAAACAGGATCTCTGCATATTTTCTACCTGATGGTGTTTGTAATTTTGTTCAGGAAACTTTTCTGATATTATGAAGAATTCACTTTACAGCACAACCAGTACTGTAATTTTAAGTGAAATACTTATTAAAAAGTAGGACAAGACATACATAATTAAAGCTTCTAGCCTGTATAATGGGAAGTATACATTACATCAGTAGGAAGTGAAGGTAGATTGTAACTAGAAAACATAGCAACAAAAAATATTCTAAGGGTTAGGTAACTAATTTGATGTCTCACACTCTTTTCTTGACTATGCTACTGTACTCAGTTGCTGCCATTTATAAGCCCATCTTGAAGAGTTAAAAATCTAATCACATCTTGTTTTTACTGATGTTCCTAAAAGGAGAAATAAAGTGTCAGTTTGTCACAAACAACAGAAGAAGAGCAAACATCTTCAAGTTGAAACAGGGTAAGCTTAGATTGGATATTAGAAAAAATTTGTTCACTGAAAGGGTTGTCAAGGACTTGAACAATCTGCCCAGGGAAGTCATGGAGTCACCATTCCTGGACATCTTTAAAGATGCACAGATGTGATACTCAGGCACATGATTTAGTGGTGGCCCTGGTATAGTTCATAGGTGATGAGATAATTACTGATAAATCTTAATTTTATTTTTTTTTCACTTCTGCTTGCTGTTTATGCTTCCAGGTGTTTTGCACTTCTAACAGCTGAAATACTACTGTGTTAAAATGTCCCAGTGCATTTGCCAAAGTAATACAGCAGTGGCAAAATGGTGGGCATCAAGTGTAGGGCTGTGTGTACCTTCTTGCAGTGGAGCAGAATGTCAGACACCCTTCATTAATGTGTTTACTCTTTGGCACTTTGTAGTGGAAGCCTTAGAACTGGACAACAAGGTAGTTCTTGTGACAGGGTTCCTCAGGTGGTAAAATAATTCCTTTTCATCTGCTCTCTTTCCAGCCTACATCTCCTGTAGCTTTTTTCTGTGTCCCTCAAATCTTTTTGTTGTTTTGTTTTGTTTTTTTTTTTCCCCCAAAAATAAATAGTACTTCTCCCTCCTGCTAATAGCTTTGGAGAGAGTAGTCAAAATTATTCTCTGAACTAGCATTATGCAATTCAAACACTGAGACCATTAAAGACCTGCAGCTAACGAGCCAGTCTTGTCACTTTCTCTTCCTGAGACCTAAGGTCAGCTCACTCAGGGGATTCTGTCTGGCCCTCAAGAGTCCATGTTTTGTAGCACAGTCCTTTAAATAATGGTGCCATTAGCATTTTGATCTGACCCTACAGGTTCCCTGCTGCTGTCACCTTGTACTTGTTTCCAGATGCTGTGACAATCTGTGCCACCACACTGGATTGCCTTCTGCACACTGTCTCAGCCCATGCCCACATCTCCAGCTACTTTTTTTCCTTCATCTGGAATGTCTGCACCTGGAATTCTAAGTTTCAGCTTTGGAGCTCCTAGCACAGAAAACATAAAGACCTGCTGGAGAGGGGTCAGAGATAAGAGGGCTGGAGCATCTCTGCTACAAACACAGGCTGAGAGGGCTGGGGGTCTTAAGTCTGGAGAAGAGAGGGCTCTGGGGACACCTTATAGCAGCCTTGCATTACATGAAGGAGGCCAGCAAGAAAGCTGGGGAGTGACTTTTCACCAGAGGGCGTAGTGATAGGACACAAGGAGTATTGTTTTTAAAGAGGGAAGATTTAGGTTAGATATTAGGAAGAAATTGTTCACAGTTAGGGTAGTAAGATACTGGCATAGGTTGTCTGGGGAGGTTGTTGATGCCCCCTCCCTGGAGATGTTTAGGGCAGGTTGGATGAGGTGCCCCTGCCCATGTAGGAGGATTGGATCTTGATGATATTTAAGGCACTTTCCAACCTTAACCATTAAAAAATAATTTAAAAAATTTAGTTTTATTGCACCTGGACTCATGCCTTCTTCTTTTACTTCTTTTTAGCCTATTTCACCCTAGGAGCCTGACCAAACACCCACTTCCACCCTGCTGCATGCTGCCAGCTCCACTCTCCTCCTGTTCTGCCCCATGTCTGCAGGCAGACATTCAAGCCCTGCTCCTAACCCCAGCTGCTCAGCAAGTGAAGGCTTTGGCTGGGGCTGTGCCAGCCTGGGGCCACTTGGTAAGGCCAACTTATCACAGGGCAGCAAGTTTCTGTGCATCACTTCTGTTATGGCTCCTGCACTATCTGTTAAGTGCTAAGTAGACAGTGAGTAGTGGTTCAACTCGGTTAATTAGGTAAGAGTGAATGATCAGATGGTGAACAAGGATGTTCAAATGCAGCTGAGGAGTAGTAGGTCAGGTAGTAGTAGCCTGTCCAGGCTCCCTTGAACAACGAGTGGCTAAAACAATCAAGTTTGCTGGGAGTGGGGGCATGCTGAGCTCCACTGCAGAGAAAGAAATATGATTTGAGCAGTGACTGACCTGGTACCAGTCTACTGGGCTACTGCTTCTAATACTTGTGTTTAGCCTGGTGAATGACCATGGCTAAATCTCTTAATCTGTATAGACTTTACTCTGCCTCTCTGGGCAGAGCAAATCTGGGCAATGCTGTCAATTTGCTTGGAAAGCACTCTTCAGATCACTGTATAAGAGCTGGGTCTTGCTACTCATTCATTCATTTGCTTTCCTGTCAGTCACTGCATTTAACTTCAGGGCTCACTTTCTTCTCTGTTACTTTGAAGTTTATTGCTTTAGTGGTGTCTTGCATTTGTGTGGCTGTGATTTTGGATATCAGTGCATAACCACTATCTAAATATAAATACATGCTTATTTTAGAATAAATTTTCTTCAACTATTTGACTGCCCAAGGACTTTTATAAACTCTCTAACTACAGCTGCTAATTTTCACTATGAAGTAGAGCAGGGAACAAAGAAATATCTCCTTGAGTGTCTGCTTGAATTTCAAAATATGCCTGCATTTTGTTTTCCTCTGAACTCTGTCCTGCAAGGTGATGAACAATCTTGGCCTGATGGTTTCAAATTAACTGTTCTCATATTTAAGTTAATGAGATAAATATGTGCTTTGTGGGATTGGCATCTGCCAGACAGAGCCCATTAAATTTTAGATCTTCAGCTACACTGAGATGAAATTCATTTCATAATGAAGATAATGACTGAAGTCACCCAGGGCACTACTTAAACACTTGCAAAATGATACATATAACTTGTGTCTATTCAACCTTTTGTAATACAGATAATACTGTATTTTTTTCTGTGATTTTTTTTTTTTAAGTACTGTTATCTGCAGTTACTGAAGAGCATGTGAAGGGATTTTTTTTTTTTCTTTCCATAAACTGATATGAATCTAGACAACTATTTTATACACCTAATTTTAGCCTAAAGTTTTTACGCCTCGGGGAAAAATAGGGGTCTGCAGTACAACTGCTGACACATCCTTAGGTATAGCACTGCTATATTACAGTACATATTTCTTTGGGAAAGAACTGAAAGCTGCAATAATAAAGCTTAACTTTATGGTATCAAAATTTGCTGTGTTTGTATCTCCAGGGAGAAAAACAATTAGAGAAAGACAATCTACCTAAATAGGATGGGAAATTCAATTGCTCTGTCTATGCTTCATTACCCTCCCTCTTTCTCATCTCACACTTTCCACAAATAGCATGATTATGTTTACCTGACATCTTCATGCTTCCCTGCTGAGCAGGCTGAGGAAGCCTTAGAGCTGAGATCAGCAGTGCTTTCTATGGAGATTGACTTACATTTTATATTTATAGGGCTCAATTCTTATGCTATTTCAGTGAGGGGCTTCAGAGCCTCCCTGAACTCAGGCAGGGAGCAGAATATATGAAATGTCAATGGTCATTTTTTTAAAAAAAAATGGCCCTTGGCAATACCAAGTAGTAGCTTGGCTGACATTATGTTGGTATGATCAAAAGGCATGGTCTGAGGTACAAAATGTAAACTTCGTGACTTTCATAACTAGTAGAAAGCCTGACAGGTTTTTCTGAAAGGTGCCTCAGCACCAGAACAGCAAGCCCTAAGAGTGGCACTGAAATCAGGTGGCCTTTTACTGATAAAAGCTGTAGTACAAAGAACAAATGTGGAGTAAGGCATGCAGTGAAAGTTACCTAATGGCTTTTCAGTGACTCCCCTGAAGAACTGATTCATAAATCCAAACCAGCAAAAGGACTGAGCTATACAGAGACTGCTCTTATAAGGAACAGTTATTTTATTTTTCAGACTTCTTGGGTAACAGGGAAGAATTCGGCACTTTCTTGTTCTGATTTACCAAGTTATAGATCTGAATAACTAAACTATGGATAATTGGACAAAATTCTTCAAATTAGAAACCAATATTACATGTGAAAATTAGTGAAATTTCATTACACATTATGGTCTACATTAATAAACTATGAATGCATAAGTACTAGAAGCAGCAGCAAGCAAGCATCTTTTTCTCATAGTCCCTGGGATGTTGCTCTAAAATTAGTTTTAATGTAGGGCTGTATATATGAGCTGCAGAATAACTGAACTTAAATTCATCTGACTGTTAGTTTGCAGCACTCAACATTTCTCAGTCAAAACACTATAATGAAATATGTAGATACTTGTGTATCAACACAGAAATTCAGAGTCTGGGTAAGTTTAATACCAGTAGCCTAAAGACCCTGCTGCCACATTTGATTTCCCAACACTTGGAAAGACGTTGGCTGTAACAAGGATTTGGTGCTCTGATTTTCTGCCTTTGCATCTTACATTGAACATAGCCTGAACCTGCTCTTTGGGTGACAGAAGTTCTGGTGTCAGAGTCCCAAATTACTGGAATTTAAGCTTTGTTCCCCATTTCACAAAATGTCATTAATTTGAAAGCACCGAAGGCATCCCAGATTTTCTGCCCTTTCACTTTTAATTTCTTTTGCTTGTTACAGTTAAAGGCACTTCACTAACACAGTCACTAGGCAGCTGTCCTGAACTTTCCTTTGAACATGCACTATGTTAAACTGAAATCTGCAGGGGTTTTTTCAATTGAGCAGCAATGTCATAGATTCCACCTTCACACTGGTGAAAAATGTAAGCCAGGCTGGTTGAGATCAGAATGATTAGCCTGGATAAAGGCAGGATTCCCTTTCTGACCACCTCTGAACTCCTATTTAATCATCTCAAAGCTAAAACCTCCTGCAAAGTTACAGTAAGTTGCTGACATTACTGGTGAACAAACCTAGCTCTGTTATCAGCCCTGTATTAATCAGTCTGGGTGTCACCTTCTCATTGGAAAAGTGTGCATAGACAGGCAAATACATTACCAATTCCTACCTCAAAGGACCCTGGAATTCATGTTTTAGAAGAAACAATGCAGGACCTAGATGGCAGTGGTGGCCTTCTTTGATCTCAGACAATAATAATGAGAGCATGGGTCCCACCCCAAAAAATTGGTAAGGAAGGATGAAAAGCAGACTGAAAATATGAGCATGATGGTTATAAATCATTTCATGTGCAATGACCAAAGCCCAAGCTATTGACCCCCTGTGTGTTAGAGCAGTACACGAGGGGTAGCTATGGCAGTACAATAAACTAATGTCACACAATTTGGGCTCATTCAGAAACAGTACCTGGGGGTCTGCATATTTTATATTGCACTGATGTAGGCTCAGATCCTCCACTCAGTAGCTCAAGTAAAGAACTGAACAGAAAAGAGTATTATTGCATTTTTAATTATTTGTGTAAATGTATAACATAGAATTAGTGTCTAATGCATTCATATAAATGATACAAAACAATGTTAGGAACCAGACCTTCAGCTATGACTTGCATGTCTGTGGCTTCTCTCTTCTGTGCCTGCTATAAACAATAATAACCAGTTACAGTTTCAAGGGGTTTTTATGTCAGCTAACACTATCTGGAACACAGTGACTCTTTAGACGTATGTATGTTTAAAGCATATATATATATATATATATATACCATGTTTAACAGGCACATATTTTGCCTCCTGGAGTCAAGAAAGTATTTCTAGGAGCCAGGACAGCCATCCACAGATTTCTTTATATCTTGGAAACAAGCCTCTTACACCATCTTTTCACCCTTTCCTCTTCTTTCTTTCCAGTGCAGTGCAGGTTTGCCAATTCAGTGTATTGGTATTTTTTGTACATTTGGTCCATTTCCTTGTATTTTTTTTGTTTTCTGCTGAAGATTACTTAAGATGGAACCACATTTCTATCATAGATTTTTACAGCACTGAATTTGAGAAACCTTGTTAGCCAATGAAAATGAGCATTTAGAGATGCCTTCACATTAAACACAGACAAAAAAGATCTTTTTGCATCAATTGTATTAACTTCTGAGACTGACAAATGTGGATCTCTCAGCTAGGCATAGAGTCATCACCTGAGGGTCTAGACCTTAAAGTTATCTTAACTCTGAAACAGCAACCTCCAGAACTGAAAACCACACGGCTGCCTTGGTGGGGTGCTTTGCTGACCCAGCTGGTCTTGGCAGAAGGTAGCACTGATGTAACTTGGTTACTTTTAGAAACCAAGAAGACACTTCTGTGTCATGAAGTGCTCTGCCAAGTGGGTGTATCAGATCATTCAGAACTATCTCAAAAGTAAATATATTTATATTAATATACATATTAATACATATACTTCAGATTTCTACAGTGCTAGACCTGCCTGCAGACTTCTTTCCAAAGGCAAAAACTTTGACCAACAAGGCATTGCCTCGTTGTTTGCGAAATAGCAATAAAAAAGCCCAGTATTAATAAACCAACAAAAAACTCTCTGCAGTAAATCTATAGGGTCAGCTTTGTGATGGGTGTCAGTCTCTCTGGCTCCACTGAATAAATGTGAAGAGATTTACACCTGTGTTGACTCAGCATGCTTACCCTTGTAAGTAGCCTGCGATAAAACAGACAAGAAATACTAAAAATAAACCAAAAAAATCACAACAACAAAAAAAAGCCCTAAACCACAAATCTTCTACTTTATAGATATTGTTTAAATAATTCATTATTGCTGCAGAGGTAGAAGTAAATACAAAGAAAAATGCTTGCCTTTTGAGATACTAGATAGAGCAAAGTATTTTTTTTTCTTTCTGCTGGAGTAGCTAATATTGTGTTGCTCCATACCCTACAATAACTTACAAAAGTACACGAGTCTTTAGGGTCTCACTTGTTTATGTGGTGAAGCTGACACAGCCCCATAGATGTAAACAATATTCACATCACCTAGCACTAAAAAAAGTGTAGCCATACAGCATATAAAACTGCAGTTCATTTATGAAATCCCAATCCCTATTAAACCCCATCTGGCCTCTTAATGATGGCTCAGTGCTATTGAGTTGCTGAGCTTTCTTTTAGCTCTGTGATAGAACCACAGTTCAGCTGCATCACAAATTTGGCCCTTTCACCTGAACTATGCAGGAGTCAGTAGATTTTTTCACCACCATGTAGATGTAATGCTAAATGTTTAGTGTTTATTGAATAGTAAAGTTGAGAGAGTGATCACATAAGAAAATTATGGAGCTGTGCTGATGTGCACCCCATTTTTAGAGATCAGTGTCTCAGTTAAATGGAGACTCAGCATCTGTATGGGGCTGTCACTTTCCACAGGTGGAAGAAAACATCTGTAAAGGTAACAAAATGTTAATTTATGGCTTTGTGAAAACAATGGAAAAAATTTGTATGTTACCACTTCAAGAATTTGAAGGTTTGGGTGGGCTTTTTTGAATTCTTTGTGTGCCTGAAGTGTTGCTTAATTTATATTTGGTAGGGTTTTTTTTCCATTCATTACCAATCTTCCTTTTGAAAATGACAGTACTTTACATATTCTCACTCAGGGGCAAATCACTCCAAGATTCCACCCTGAGCAAGCCAACTAATTTTTTCTAACATGTAAAGAAAAAAAAATTAAAAAGCTTTTATTGATGAGACACACTCATTATATTTGAGGTACTTAGAAGGTCTCTACTGAAGTTTATGGATCTCATTGATCACTTTCCAATTCTATAGAATACCCAAAATCAGACTGTACTGAAGTCATCAGGAGACTTATGGTAGGCTTTTAGTGAGACTTAAAATGTGGCTTCAAAACCACATACAGCATCAGACCTGAGCATGTGACTCGGGACACTCCTGCTTCATCAACAGCCTTTTTTCTGCCTTGTGTTTGGGGGGAAGAAATTTGGGTGCTGTAAGTACTAAAACATTAATAGATCCTGCTCTGCACTTTCAAGAAGTTGCAGAAATTTTGGGATAAATGAAACCTCTCTCATTTCAGGAAGTAGAAGAGAAGATCCTGTTTGTCAGTGGCCTCACATCTTTACCACAAATGAAGTTTGGGGCAAGATGTTAGCATTTCCTTGTATTTGGCTGTGACTTTTTCCCACCAATAAGTCTTGTATAGGCATCTTCTTTTTTAAAAATAAAAGGTTTAAAATAAAATTATTGGTAAATCATGTTAGCTATAAAGGTAGTGTGCAAAACAATATAAGTGTCACCCTCTTACAATTGCAGGTCTTTTTTCTGCTAGTTTTTTGTCACACAAATGTTCAACATAGCAATATATAAAGAAGTCTAAATGGTATAATTTACATATCAAAACATCAAAAAGAATTTGTAAAATGTGTCTTTTAAGAGTTTCCACATTGTTTTGGATGATCATCTTGTCTCTAAATGTGTCTGAAGTAGCTGGTTAGGCAAATAATCTAATGGTTTAAGAAGTAATGGAGTTTCTCTTGTTGAGTCTTTCCACAGGAAAATTTACTGAGCTTCTGTGGCAGAGTTTGCATTGAGAAGACCATGCTGAAAAAACACGATCTGTGTTTAATAGCTAATAATCTATTTGTCTCACCTTAATTTCTCTCATGGCTTTTTGTATAAGAAAATTCTGCTTTGAATTAATATGAATGCCCTCTGCTTCTCCCATCATGAACAAGTGAAAGACCTTCTCAGTCTGTCATCCAGAAATCTGCAGACTGGTCATTCTGATTCTAGCTGGAAAGGAGTGTGGATGGAGTGGAATGAATATTTCTGATCACCCATGTGGTCAGTCTCAGGACTTTTCTAAACTTAAGTAAGGCAGGGTACCTTGCCTGGTACAAGTACATGCTTGTCTGTACTCAGCCTGCTCTCCAAGGTGAGCAAAAGCTATACAGCCAGGATGCTGAACCAGAGCTAGCTGGGCTGCTGAGCCTTATTTGTCTGGCTAACATCATCACACAGCCTTTGGATTTGGGGTGGGTTGTCCTGAGTGGGTGGTGTGTGGGCAGAGCTCCTCTCACCTATATTGCTGCTTGCATCACTGCCCTCTGTCACTGTGGGCTGTTATCCCCCATGAGAAGTTCTAAGGACAGAATGCTGGGATATTTAAATGGGAAAGTGGTTTAAATGCAGTGAGATATCAGCCCTTAAGCTCAGAAAACTTTTAGACCTCTGCACCAGAACTGTTGAGTCTGATAGGAAAGTATTCCAAGCACCTTTTCTTTGTCTCCCTCACTTTCTTTCTGTACTGTTGTAAAGGGAATACACTTAAATAATACATGTGAAATCCCAATTGTGCTTAAATCAAAGAAAAATAATTCCACTAGCTTGACTTTGGCTGGGATTTACCTGAGGATATTTATTATTTTATACCATATTCCCATTCAAAAGATCTGCTATAGAAGAACATCACTATGCTGCCTGACAAGGTCACTGTAGCTACAGGATGTATGTTCTTCCAGCACCAAGAACGTGTTACCTGTAAATAATTACAGAAATTTTGCATCTTGTTCTATATCTGCCCTGTCCTCCCCCAGTAGCTTTTGTGCTAGCATATACATTTTTATTTTCCTCTGCCTTTTTTCTAATAGGTTTGCAAAAAGGCTGCTGGAAAAGAGAGCGAAGGGGCTCTTTTAGCTGGCACAGTAGTCACAGGAGAAATGAAAATTTGTCTGTAGGAAGCCTGTCTTCTCACTAAACATGGTTTTATTTTTAAATGGTGTAATGTGCAGCGTGGTAGACATTTACTTCCCTTCAAGTGGCAATTTTATTTTCAACATTCAGTGGAAATCTTCCATTCCCCACATAATTAGGCATAAATTTTAAGAGGAAAGTCAAATGTTTGACCACTGAAAAGAATTTGTGGAACAAGAGTTCCTCTGGACTGGTGGACGACTCCACTGGAATAGGTGTGCCAGTAGCCTTCTGGGTTTAAGCTGAGAATGGATGATAAAAATGCTTCTTAAAGATACAGAGATGGAAAAATAAGAATGTAACAGGTCAAAGTTGAGCAACAGGGGAAAAAAAATGGTAGTTCTTATGAGTCAGAAGACACAGTAAAGGAAAATAAAGAAAATTCTGGATTTCAGAAACAAGGAGGAGAGGGCATAAGGGAAGTTCATCTCTAACAGTTATAGAGACCTGAGCAATGTAGGTGACAAAGGCAAATCAACTGAACATAGTGTGACTATGGAAATTTTGGAAAAGACATCTAGAAAGTCCATTGCAAACAAAGAGGCTCTACTCTTCACCACAACCTATAGAGATATTGCATAAGAACAGAAAGCTTACAAAAAGCACAGAAATATAGAAGAAAACTATGGCTTGTTGAAATGCACAGATTTACAAGGCCTGCTCTGGGTCTAATCTGTGGAGGAAAATAAAATGAGTTGTTAAAGATGTCTATGTGGAACAGAAGGGATAATGAATAGGAGTAAAAGTTTGATATGACTCCAAGTCAAGTCAACTTGGATATTTCATATGATTAATGAGAATGTTGTGGTACATGAATGCAGGGATAGGTTAGGAAATTAACACTACCAAACCAAAATCAAAACTGCAAGAACTAACACTATCCAGTTCATAGAAAATCTACATAATTTTCATTGAGGAACTAGAAAGGAAAGGTGCACAAAATCACAAAACCATCCTCCTTTTTCCCTGACTTTCCTCTTTGTTTCTGGTTCTGTGTGACTCTATGCCACTGGGACTTTTGCTAGAACTTTCTTTCCCAGATGATCTCTTCCTATAACTGTAAAGGATCAAAGCCTGTGGGTTATGTAAAATGCTTTTCTTCTTAACACCTTGTGGATTACACCTCCAGAGAATTTACATGAAAGTAACCTTCCTGAAGTTTTCCTTGAAAGCATTTCTGAATCATCATCCAGCTGTGGAGTGTGTAGAATTTAACAGAAAGCTTATGAACACAATGCCTGTTTCAATACAATTTTATCCTTAGAGAGATTATTTCAGCCTATAATCTGAATTATACACCTTTTGTCTACCCCCCCACACTCTCAGCAATATCCCAATCAATCAAAGCAAGGCTGACTGTCTGAGATCTCTGCTCTTACCTCTCTGTGAGCTCAGTAATGATACACTGTGGTTTCCTGCTGTCATACCCATGGCAAAACATTTACTTATACCCAAAATATTCCCTTTCTCAGAGCTAACAAGACAACCCTCAGGCCAGTGGAGTAGCAGAAGTATTATTTTGAGAGTAACTCATTCAGGCTGAAATTTACTTTTTTGTAAAAGGTGAGCTCGACCCTCAAGGCTTGTGTAGCCTGTGTGCAATGTGTTAGTTTGAGGTGGGCCCTCTGGAATATTTTCCTCTCTATCTTTCAAGCAGTGACTATATATTTTCTCTGTATATCTACTGCATGTTGCATACATGCTTCCCAGGGCTGGTTGCTACTACTGGAGTATAAAGTATAAGAATATTGCAGTTCTTCATGCATGGTGAATCTTCTCAATTTTAGGAGAAGGGGCCAGCATTTGATGTCTTTGAAAGAATTGGTATTTGGTATCATCTGAGACTTCAAAGCCATGAGTCTACAAAATGAAGGTACTGACTTTGCTCATGCTGATGAGTTAGTGACAGTCAGCTCAATTTGTGCAGTAAGATAGGTTGGTGTCTTTCTTGGTCATGCATGTGTGATCCTGGATTTACTTTATTAAACATTTACTGGCAGTTTATCAGAATCTTTATGTTCATCTGCAATTTTGTAAACATCTGTCAAAATGCTTTCATTTTGTGGATGAAGAATTTGAGGAGACAACACTTTTTACAAAGTACGGTGTCATTTTCAAAGTAAGTAACATAAAAGTTCACTAGTGGTTTAAGTCACTTAACAAGAGACAACTGGGCATGAGCTAATTGTAAAAAAATAGCCTGGCAGACTTGGTTGGCACCGTGAAACAGAGAACAGAGCTGTCAGGCTGTTCTGCAGCCCCTCTCTTTTCTCAGAGTCTGTATAGTAAGAACACAAGTGTGTATGCACATGTGTGTGAGAGGGAGAAAGGCAGGGGTACTTCCTTTGGATTTTGTCTGTAATTCATTGTCTTATCACCATATGAGGTAGACCAGAAAAAATTTAGCCAGAATTTTTCTCAGCAGGCAAAAGGCAAAATAAAAAATGTTATTTTCAATTTCTTAATCCGAAAGCAAGTCTCATTCTGGACCTTAGAGATTGTGAACATTTCCAGGTGTTCATCACTGTCTCTCACAGCTCTAATTTCAGAACTGTGTTTTGTAGAAATGATGTGGAAAGGCCCAAGAACCAGGCTAAGCCAGGAGCTGCCACAACTATGGAGGGAGGGAATTGAGGAGGCAAATTTATGACAGTTTGACATTTCAGATAATAGAGGTCACTCCTTCAAGTCACATTTCCCCTGAGATGAGTAGATTTCTGCCAGTGAATGTGGGAAGAGCTGGTACCATTAAATTGTCCCTCTGCTGCAAGTGAAGCATGTGGTGTTAGGCTGGAAGTATTCCTTTAATTATTGGAAGGCAAATTCTGCTCCCTGTTCAGATGCAGATGGATGATGAATGATCCTTTTCATTTCAGTGGTTGTACCTGCATCTGGAAGAGCACCAGGGTCTGAATTTCTAGAATAAAAATGTTGTGAATGAGCTGGAATGAGATTCATTAGTGCATCAATATGCAAGACCTCCCCTGCTTGTGTTCTCACAACCAAGATCTTGAAGGATTTTTTATTAATACGATTTCTGACATCTGAGACCAAATTTTTTTTCCACTTATTAATGGATTTTATACACTTATTCAAATGAAGATTCAATATTTCTTAGGGTTTAGATGTACTGATGAGCCCTGTCTGCCTAAATTGTTACACCTCTCTGCCTCAGGCACTTTTCCTAGGAGCTATAGGAGCTAGTGATATACAGTGTCATAACACTATTGGTGTGGTGTTAGGATGTAATATTTGTTAAGTGTTTTGAAATTGGGACTTAAGAAATGCTCTGGAAGAGAAAATTATTTGTGTGGTAATTTTCAGTAAATGTTATCCTATTTTTTAAAACTTAAATTATTACCTTTTATATTGTAATAATAATAGCCTTTTTTCAGAACTGAATATAAAGCCCTTGAATGAGCAAACTAATGGCAGTCATCAAATTAAAAGTATGCTTTTATTTGGTTTTGTTTGTTTGTTTTCAATGAAAAGTAGGTATTTTTTCATTTCGGTTTGTTCTTGGGGCTTTTTCCACTAAAAGTATTCTAATTACAATGTCAAGAGCTACTCAGCATTGCTGTTTAAGTGTGAATCACCATATTTCTTAAATATCTATTTTTGAATTAGCAATGGGGAAGCAAAGAATTAAAAAATTCATCTCTGTCTAGAAAGAGTGGAAAATTAACTCCATGTTCACTTTAACCTTTTAGTATCTGGATTGAAACCTTTGTTCCAGAGACTTAAGAAATAATTTAACATAAAAGCTTGACTGTAATGTGGCCAAGTGGTAACTTGGTATAAAAAAAGCAAGAAACCAAAAGGGAAATTTAAGAATTGTAATAATAGTACTCATGACTTATACTAAGCTGAGCTGTAGTGTCAGCTACAATACCTTTTCCTGAAAAAATATGCACTGATTGACTCCCTCAGTCTTTGTGTTTCTGTCAATATTAATCAGAAAATTAAAAGAGATGAGGGCTGAATCTGGATGAAATAATTAACATCTTTTCTAACTGGAGACAAATTTAATGCATTTTGTAAACTCTTCTTGCTTAAGAAGAGATAAGATATTCAAATCTCTATTGAATGAACCCCTTTGTTTATATGTCCTTATGAGAAGCAGTCTAGGGAACAGGAGGTGAGATCTACTCTGTAGTTCAGAGTTCCCAGACTTGCCATATGATGCAGCATGAAAAGCTGATGTTTAACATTTCCTATCCTGTGTGGTAATACTGATTACACTAACAAATCCTTTTATTTAATAAATACTTCTGTATTTATGTTCTTTAACCCAGTAATTCAGGTTACACTAAAGTGTGAGGACTAGCTTTACTAGGTAGGACAGAAAACGCAAAGATATTGCAGCACCACATATAAAATATAAATATTTTATATATTTATGATAAATTAGCAAAGACCTCTATTTCAAAACAGCAGAGTGATTTACAGTATCTGACAATCTGGATGAGAATTTCAAAATATTCTGCTGTGCAAAGTATAACATCTCTTCTAGGCACACATATACTTTTCTGATGAAGAAGGAACCATTATAAAAAGTAGATCCCTTATCCAGTGAGTATTGTGGTATGGATTGCACAGGTGTAGAGCTACTGCTCACTTCACCAAAATAGTAATTCATCAAACTGACTGGAAACAATGGGTTTCACATCAATTTCGAGGTGTGGGGAATGACAGGTTTTATCTTAGATGTGTTGCTCTGACTTCAGTGTGCATGAGAAATCTGGAGATTCTTGGGTGGAGGTCCTGAAAGATTTTTCTGCTTTGAAATCTGGCCATCAGAGTACGAGAAAAGATACAATGAAGATAAAAACATAACAGCAGGTGCTTAATTTAGCCCTTTGAAATTCTGTGAGTAACCCATTTCATATCCTCTGGCCAGGCTACTAAATGAGGCATAGTCAGTAATTACTGAATTATCCTTTTCAGCAGGGGGAAAGAAACATCAGTGCTAAGCTTTTGTTATTTTACATTCAACCCCATTAGTGTTACTTGCTGCACCTAATAGGCTGATAAATGGGATATTCCTACTGTCAGTGAGTAAATGGTACTTAATATTCCATTTTGAAGTTCAGGAAACCAGAAGTAGGAGGAGAGGCTTTTGATGGCCATTTGCTCAGTGACACAGACTGATAATCAAGGAAATTGATGTTGAAGGTTCAGTTATGCAGATCTTACCACAAAATGGAGCTGTAAAATTGTGCAGTGGATGCAATGGACTTTAGCAATATAGCTTTCACCTTATTAGGAGTGCCTCTAAAAATAGTATTAAAAATTAGAAGTAGACCCCAGTCTCTCATTCCCGTAACACTACTTCAGTACAGGTAATGGAAAGAGGAGGGTTTGGAGCAGAGTGCTGTATTTTATTGCAGAACATAGCAGGCCACCAAAGAAGGTTTAAGGTGGCAATTTTTGCTTTGTAGGGCTCAAAGTCTGTGAGGCAGCACCTTTGCTCAGAATAACATCTGAAAACATTCATGCCAATGGCTTCTGTGGACTCACTGGAGGCAACTAATCTCCAGTTGTTAAAACCAACAGACATTTGATATATCCCTTGTAATGATTGCTGGGTATAATTTTCTCCTTGTAGTAGTCTCGAAAACACACTGGAGCACATTAAACCATGTGTACTGTTCACAGTTCAACTGTATGTAGTTCTGCCAGCACAGAATGAGAAACAGCAGAATTCTGGCCAGTTTGCTGTTTGGCCAGAGGAGGAACCCACTCTGGAAAAAAGGGATTCAGATCAGCAGTGAGAGCTTGCAGAGCTGGATCTGGATGCAAGTCTAGGTTTTGAACATTCCCATTTGTCAGAATTATTTATATCTGGGCAGCTGGTTCTGAACTTTTCTCTTTCTCCCACCTAGAAAGATGATGTCCATTGAGTCATGAGGAAAAGATGATGCAGCAAGCAGTTTCACAGTAGGCAGAGTGGCCAGTGGAATGCATATGTTGAGGTTTTACGGTCCAAGAGAAGGAACTGGGTCTCTGCTGAGTCACTGAGTCCTCCCCTTGAGCTGTGAGCTCTTTTCTGATCCAGACATCATCATAAATTAGGTGTATTCAGTCTCCATGCCCTTCCTGTCACTGGACCTCTCTCTTGGTCCAGATTTCATCAGTGCTTTGAGACCTGCTTTCTTTGCAGCCTCTACCATCTGGAATAGCTTCACTGTGTCTCTCTGCCTCATTGACTCTCTTCTTCATTTCAAATCTCAGTTGACCATTTATCTTTCTACCTTGCCAATATCTTTTAATTTCCCTGTCCATCTGCTTGGTCGATTTAACTCTGTGGAAGCTTTCAGGTTACATATTTTATATGAGATGCCTGGCAGAAATGGTACCGTATTGCATGTGAGCGACTTCCTCAACCTGAGCAAGTGTGCTGTGAGCATCAGCTGAAAAAAACTCCATTTCCCTGATGTGCTCAGTGTTACACTTCACAAAGTTAGAGGGGGCTGCTGAGATTGCATTGACAGCCAAAAGAATATACTTACTTTGCTAGAGCTGCAGCAAGTAGAGCAGATGGTATTTCCCCCACTCCACATCACTCTCTGTCTTCTCTTTCCTCATGCCCCATTGTTCATTTTTCACACCTCTCTGTTGGTTTGGTTTGGATTCAACACCCACTGAAATCAATGGAGAATCTCCTACTGACTTTCTTTGGCTTGGCATCATACTTCCTGTGATCTGCCCTCCCTTCATCCTGTACCCAAATTCCTGCTCTGACCTTTCAACAGTTTGGATCCTGTCTGTGCATCATCCCTCCTCTCTTTGCCAAGAGCCTTAGCAGAGCAGTGATGGGGAAAGCTGTGTGGAATAGATACTGCTTGGGTCAGTAGCTAGAGAGAAAACCTGTGAAAAATTCTCAGTTTGGATTTCTCTGAGACATTTTCTCTAGCTTTTTCCTTACTGAACCAAAAAGAAAACAGTAACATAATCTTGAGTTAAAAATCAGGAGAATAAAATTGAAATGCTTTGGTTTACCTGGTTTCTATTTTTAATTAAAATTAAATATGTTGTCAAAACAGAAATTAAAACAGTCTGTTTTGAAAATGTCAAAGCGAAATATTTTACCTTTCATTTTTAAAATGGCTTTTACTGAGGTTCACATTGTTTTCTCCCATAAGAAAGTCAAATGCTTCACTCTTTTTCAGAGTGAGGAAATTGATTTTGAAATTGAACAATAGAAATTTCCATTAGTTACATGTAGTCAGAATAGCTCCTTGTACATCTAATAACCTTTCTGTTACTTAGTGCTTGAATCACTCCTGAAATAAAAATTCTTACCCTAACATCAGAGTTGTCATAAGCAGCACCACAGAAGCAGCTCGGCCCTTTTCTTCGCTTCAGAAATGTTTTTTAATTCTCAGCAAGTTACATGATTTAGCCCTAATAGTATTTACAGTAATTAAGCATACTAATTAAATAACAAAACAACTGATAACAAATTTGTTCAATGCCAAATGAAGGACTCAAATAAATGCCTAATTAAAGATGCTAATAACCCCCTCCCCCCTCAGCTCTTCACAGCCCAGTCCCTAGGGCTACAGACAAATTTCTACGTCAGAAATCTTTGCAGCCCTTTACAAGCCGAGTCTCTAGGGTTAGTGCCTTCTTTAACATCTGGATTAAATGCTTGTTAGCTAAACACTGTATAAACCTATTTAATACGCCACCAAAATAATTAAGTTGGATCCAGAATACAATGTGTCCTCCAGATACAATATACCATGAGTTTCCCAGCTGCACACAGGTCCTCATTCACTAGGGTATGTAAAGTTGTGTCAAATTTTGAGCACATGGGCAGGGGAGGTCTGTCAGAGCATCAGACCTGTTTAAACCAACAGTGAAAATCAGGTGCTCAGATTGAGGCTTAGTACCTTGATGAATTGAACCCAAAGTGAGAAGGAGCGTAGCCATAATGCAGTCTACTTTTAAGTAAAGCAAATAGGTGTTTTGTAATTCATTATTCTGTTCAGCTTTCTTATTAATCACCTCAGTAGAACCTAGCAATAATGTTATTTTTTTTTAAATAATAAAAATTATTTAGAGAATGGAGCTGCCATAAAAAATGTCTACGAAGCACCATTCAAAGAAGAGAGAGTTCTTTAAGTTTCTGTTCAATGTTTCTTTTATGTGCTAGAAAACTGTCTCACCCTGGCAGATAGCCTCATTAGATATTTCTCTCCTTATCTGTAGATATTGGGGGTTTTTTTACATTTTTTTGTTAATAACGATAAAAGAAATGCTTGTAAAAGTAGAAAATGAAGAGTCATTTCCCAGCCTTTCATAGAAGGTTTACAGAGAAAGATTTGAGCAGGCAGACTGCTGTGATCACCAGGTACACCATATATAGTGCATGGCAGCCCTTTACACTTTTATCTGTAATGTTTTTTTTGTGATGGGATTTTTTTGGGGGGTTGTCAACAGATAGTTGATCTCACAGTTTTTCTTTCTCTGATGTTTTACAGCATTTCACATTATCTCATCTAAGCCAGTGTGATTTCAGATAACACTGTTATGTGTTTAACTTCAGAAGACTCTCTGAGCCCAGCTTGGGTATCTCTTATCAGTTTTGGTATTACCCAGCTCCAAATCTGGGGCAGATGGAACTAAATGGGATGTCAGTGAAAAGGAGAGAATTCCTTACATCTTCCTTGTATAAGCTGTCTCTATCTCTGTGCTATTTGCTTATAAGAGAAAGCAGGTTGTGCACCCTGTGAGGAGATAATTACACTGATCTGAGTGATACAATTTGGATTCTGTTGGAAATATTAACAACATGTAACCTCTATGCTGCCTCTAGTTGAGGGGTAGAGTGAGGAGTGGAAAAAGAGCTAATCCCACATAAAGGTGCCTCTTGCAGTGAGACAAATTACTTGTTGGATATGTGGGTATTTGCAAATACTGCAGGTAACTTGCACTTACCCATCTGGAGACCCAAGGGAAAAGCTTGCATAGCTGGCAAGTTAAGATGGATGAAAACAAATGAACATGAAAGACACAAAAGGGAAGAAAAAAACCAAAAACCTCAAAACCCTGAAGTGTGCAAAGAATAGAATTAGAATTAACAGCCTTAATAGAAACACAGTTGCTCTAACCACTGATCCTTCTAAAGTGTACTGCTCTGCATCCTCCAATTATGTTTGCATGCTGCTTTCCATCAAGAATAAAGAAAAAGTCTAATCCTCCAGGCAATGGTATTTCACATGATTCATCACATCATGAAACTATGTACTACAATGTCAAATCAGTGTTATGCTAAGTCACCTTCTGATTCACCACAGATTCTTCTATTTTTTTCTTCTTCTTTTGTTCCTGGCCTTTAAAATATTCATTCTCATTTTGTTTATCTCTTCAGTAGTTTTAATTAGCTCTTATTTATTGTCATACTGGCATTTTTGTTTCCCACTGTTAACCTTCAGCACATACTACAGAGTTTGGGTAATTTTCGTCACTCAAATGTGTGTGGACTTTTTAGACATTAAGAAGGGCCTAAAATCTTCTCCATGTTTTTTTTTAAACTCTATCAATTGTTCAAAGAAAGTATACAGAAAGTAGTTCTATAACACTTTATTCTTTTTGTCCTGGGAACACCATGACAACAGCAGTAGGACTGTAGAGCATTTTAAAGCCATATTACTAATGTCAAATGCTATTTTAACTCTCTGAAAGACTGAGAACAAAAAGCTGTGGGCCACAGTTTGGATCTGTGAGAAAAAAATAGGTAACTTCCCTTAAAGTTTGTAAAGCAAAAGAACAGCAGTGGTTCTCTGCTAGGAATTTGTTTGGCTGATGAAGAAATATGTGGGGATCACTGAATAGCTCAAAAGCAAGGAGTTCTTCTGGAGTGCTGCATTCTGCATCTGTAGGAGTTTTGTCCTTGTTTGTTTGAGATCCTGCTCTGCAAAGTGAAACAAGGGGTTTAATGCAAGACAGAGACAAAGCTGACAGAACCCAAACAAAACAACAACAAAAAAAAAGCAGAGCATCTGCAAGACTCCTTTAAGGTACTTCCTAATATTTGTCTGTCTCTCTCTGCCCTTTGTTGATAAAAACAGTAATGTCTGTTGAGGTAAATCTAATGAAGCAGCTTCACATCCCTGGAGTGAAAGGGGCCTTCATATAGCCTTGGGAGAAATTGAAATAGATATTTGAATCCTAAGTCTTTGAGCAATTATTTGAATTGTTCTCAATATCATGCAGACTTTCCATGGCTAACTTGAGAAACTGTTCTTGTATCACCACAGAAAGTGGCCTAGAAGGGAAGTGTTATACTGTAATAAACAAGACACTATCTGGCATGGCTGTACTAAGATGAAGATTAAAAAAAAAAACCCCACCATATAGTTCAGCATTACTTAAAAGAAGCAAACTATTCCAATTCAAGTAAAATGTCATGGTTGTTTCCAGAAGTGTTAAATATGGGAATGTGGGACAAACAGGATAAAGCTCTGCTCTTCTGATTCCCTCTTGATAGATTCAGTCAGCTGTGGCAGGAAAAGCAGAGGCATTCTTTGCTGTGGTGCAGAAATGTTGCTGGAAACGTATACTGGGCAGTAATGAATAAAATTAGGAAGTCATAGTGACATAATAATGCAATGTAAATTTCATTTACTTCAGTAAAAGTGTAACGAATTGTCCCTATTGTAAAATAATTCCAGTTATTTTTTAGGTGCAATAATTCAAGGTTCCATTGAAGAGTAAGTTGCAATATTTTGAAAAGTGGGAATTGCAACATCACTGCATAAGAATAGGAAGAAGATGAGCTTTGTCAATAAAAGTAAAGAAAATAGTCAATTCAACTAAAAGCATAGAGTAGGAGAGTGTTTTACTAGAAAAAAGGAGAAATAATAAGCTGAGAGACTTTTTCATAAAAAGTTGGTGCCAAACCATTATTTTCAGAACTGAAATGATTTTGATTTCCAAAATTCAGAACCTCTGGGAGATGATAATTATTAAGAAAATGGTTAAAATGAGAAGCCATGCTGAAAGGGTCGAGAGAAATTATGTCAGGAGATGTTAGTTTTATTTCTTGAAGATATATGGACATAGTAGTTCAGGTTTAGTGCTGGTATGTTAGGTATGTTAGAATTGATGGCAGTGTCTCTTGAGAGGGAAGGTAGTGTGGGGAAGTTTGCTGGTGACACTTAAAGGTACCATCAGTACAGGAGAGAACTTCAGTATTTTTCAAAAAAAAACTATGTGAAAGTTCATGAACTATACGAAGTCATGAAAATGTAACAGTACTGTATAAAGAGAGTTTTTCCTGTATTATAGGGTCTCATTACACATAAATTATTTAGTAGGAGAAGAATCTGTATTTCCTAATTGGTCATACAGTGATTAGGAGCTGCTTCTGTCACGTTGCCATAAAAAAGGCAAATGTAATTCTCCTGTCAACAAGCTCCTTCCACAAGAGTTAGTAATTCTAGTGGCTATCTCTCTGGTTCATCTAGAATACTATGTGCTATTCTCTGCACCTGAATATTTAAAAAAATAAATAAATAATAATTTTGGCTTAAATAGGCATGAAGAAGGAGACCAGAATAACGAAGAAAAGAATTAAGGTGGGATGGCTTTGGTGGTCCAGTGAAATAAACAATGAAGGAAGAAGTCATTTGTAGGTGTAAATGAATTAAGAAAGTATTAAAGAACTTTTGAAGGTTAAAGGTTTTGTGACACAAGTAACAAGAAAAATGTGTATAAACTAATGCCATTTAACCAAAACATGAAATTGTTGAAGAAAAATATCAGTAATAGTGGGGTTCTGGATTGTCTTTCTAACAGCAGACAAAGAACAACTGATGTTTTTTTAAGGTGAAGCTGTATTTCTGACTGAGGCAGAAGTGGCAGCTGGGTGGAAATTGAGGTTACACCTCTTGTAACATTTTAGTTGGACATTTAGTTGAAAAGTAAAGACTGAAATTTTTAATGAAGGAAGAATCACCTGTGCTTATGTATACACTGCATATACAGATATAGATGGGAATCTGTATATGCACACAGCAACTTGCAGAGTAGAGTCCTATGTCACTTTAAAAATGCAATAAAAGGCTGGACCACTAGTATGATCTTATTTATAGATTGGTATTTTGCTTAAAATGTTTATTTCATGCCAGTATACCATATTAATTGTAAGGACTTATGCCTCGTTTGTTCCTGTAAGAAATCACAATTCCCAAAGTCCCAGTCCCCAACTAGTTTATTGATTTCTGGAATAAAATTGTTTGCCGGATGCTGTAAGATGATAAAAGCCCAATTTGGCAGCCTGTGGCTAGCTGGGGACATAGTTGGTGGTGCACAGAAATTAAGAAAATAGTCATAAACATATGTATAGCTTGAATGATTGCTGTTTAGAGAGTGCCTGGTCATGTGATCTAAACATCTTACTGCCCTAATTTTCAGAGGTTCACTCAGTAACTGCAAAATAGTTGTTTATTTAGCTAGTTAAGTGTGAAGAAAGGAGGCCTACTGTCATCACCTTTTAAAAAACATCTGATTTTTATTCTAGAGAGCATACATTTATGTCTTCTCTGTGCACCAGATACATTTGCCATAAGGATGCTAATGCTCAGTAAGAATTTTACTACTGCTCTATGAGATTGCTAGGCAGCTGCAGAATATTAGGAGTCTGTGAGAGACTGATACGTACGTTCAATAAAACTTCACTCTTCCAAAAGTTAACTGCCATGTAATATTTATTCAACCATTTAAAAATGAGAAGCAGTGTGCAGGCATTCCCTTCTCTTAGGTCAGTGTTGTTAGACTGCTACAACAGGCTTGAAATAGGTGTACAGAGCACAGGGAGACCAGCTATAGGGTTCTGCTGTGGGACAAACTAGGCATTGTGGGATGATGTAGCTGAATACACAGTGGCTCATGGTGGCCAAAATATGTCTAATGAGGTATTTTTTAATTTGATATAGATGAATGAGTAAAGTGAAATACTTGGGTACCTTGTCACTGAAAAAAGAAGCAGGCATAGTCATCAAATCAACAGTGGAAGGAATATTGTTCTTCCTTCCCAAGAGTATGGACATCTTGTGGTGGTGTCAGAGATCAGAGTACAGGTTTTCTCCTTGTCCACTTCAAGAACATTTTAAGCCAATAAACCATCTTCAGATCCAGACTTCATTGGTTTTAGGAGCTTTACATGATTTTTCTTTGGCAGATTCTGCTTAATCAGTTAAAATGCTCTAATTTTAGATCATCTAAAACTGCACCTAAAAAGTGGTACGTATTGAGGTGCTATGATTGTGCAGGAAATTTCTGAGAATAACTCAAACCAAACTCAGATGTTTCAAATGCTTCCCAAGAGCATTTGGTAACTGCTAAGATTTACTGAAATAATAAGTAGTTCATCTTTTCATACTTGAATTTCTCACACTCTCTTGAAAAAGTTTCCATACCACACAAAACTATGTCAACAGCATGTCCCTGGGAGACAGGCTACAGTTATTATATACTCTTTCTTCCTTGGTAGCCTCTGCCCAAGCCTTGTCCCTGTGCAAACATGCAAGAAAGCATCCCTATCATTGTAAGCTTCAAGTGTGAACAGGGAATATGATATTTCAGATCTGTGCATGCACAAAAGTGGCTATGGAGAGGGGTAATAACTTCAACTTATGCATAAGGAAAGGAGACAGAATCATAGGATGATTTTGGTTGGAAGGGACCTTAAAGATCATCTGATACCACACACACACCCCCACACCCCCCCCGTGGGCAGGGACACACTCCAATAGACCTCAATAATTTAACTAAATATTAACTAGATAAGGTAAAAGTAACAGAGATGGTGTGTGGCATAGAGAGGGGAAGAGAAACAAGGCAGGCAAAGCCTGGAAACAGAGGAAGACTGTCTGTCTATCAGTTTATTTATTACTTCTTTTCAGGGATATAGGTTTACATAAAATATAAATTCATTATCATGAAATAAGATTTAAAATAACTTGTGAATATTAATTGGTGAAAATGGATATGTGATTTAGAACTTCCCTTTGGTACTTTTTTGAAAGACTAATGAGATTTTTTTCATGGATCAGTTTGACCTTGGGGGAATTAAAATATTGCAGGTAACAATCTTTTATAGAAGCATTGCTTGGTAGATGTTGAAATTAATTAATTCTGTCTGTGTAGTACTCCTCATTGTCCTGTTTTTCTCTGTTAATATTCTCTTTCCTTTTGGCTGTAAATTGTTCATTTTCTATGAGCACTACATTGCAGTGCTTAACTCATTTTTTAAAAGTTAATATTACAACACTGCATTATTAAAATTATTATCCTTTTGAGGTAATCACTTAGTATTGTTAATCAGCAAAGGTATTGAATTACTTAGTGTGAACGTGACAAACAATGAAGCATGGGCATAGTTTTTCCTCACCTAAATAAATCTCTGTGCATACTTGAAGGGTTGTAAAACCTGGCATTATATCAGGGAGCATCTATTGGACTTAATTTTTGCAGTCCTTGCAGAAGTTTTGGTACAAGAATCCATATGCACGTTTGGTTATTCCTTTTAGTGAATGATCAAAATACTGCTAATTTGGCTAATCGCAGGATAAGGGTAGTGGTATTATAGCCTTAACAAAGAAGAAATGAAAATAATCCTGTTACATCTGGCTGCCAAAGTTCTCGTTGGAATGATTATTTTAATGCTGATGAAATTTCATTGTATAATGGGGGTTCTAAAGCAGTGAGTATGCCTTTATTTTTGAAAAATTTTAAATTGACAGTCATTGTTATACAGAGTTACTGCTTTCTTTTCTTACAAAAAAGTTCTTTTGATGGCATAGAATTCAAAACTGATGGTATCTATATTTGTCAAATTCCAGTTTAAAAGTGAAGTCTATTTTCAGAAGCCCATTAAAATTAAAACTATCATAACATGAAAGTTATTGCCTTGATCTCTTATAGGAAGCCTTCCTAAATATCAAACTTGAGTCGAATGCCATTGAATTTGGAGGTAGAAAGTAAAATAATGATAAAAGAAAGTGCTATCAGGTCTAGATAAATGTGCCAACTACTTTAAAGCTGAATTTAATGAAAATTTATCTTAATCTCTAAGTAAAGTTACACAACAAATGGATTTGCCAAGTATGTTTTCTTTTTCAATATCAGAAGTAACAGGTTCATATTTAAGCTGCTTTTTCAGTAGAATATAGAATAAGGATTGTGTCATGGAATGTGATGAAATAAAACTTCCACTCATGAAACACATAAAATCAGAAGACTGTAAAAGGTTCCTTTCCAAGGTTTATGCTGGACAATTCAATTATGTATTGTGCCTTGTAGTTGCAAATTAGCCTTTTAGTAGTATGCAAAGTCTGCAAGCACAAATTCTTAGTTAATGCAGTACTTGAGCAAATAATTAACTTTGCACATGTGAAGAATACCACTGAATATTTGAATATATGGAAGACAGCTGCAAGGTCTTGCTTTCTGTTTGAACCACAAATAAGACAAAACTCAATCACATATGTTACATGCTTGGCTTTACATTTCCTTCCTTAGTGTCTCAGCCTGGGCCACCAACTTCCAGAAGTGAGAAGGATACTCACACCTATACTTATCCAGTCCCTAAATCCAGAAAATTTATAACATTTAGTGTGATGCACAATGAGAGAAACCAATTTTACTTTGTCTTCCATCCATTTGCTGCAGGAACACTGAGTTAAGAGAAAATGTGTTGTTTTCCATGGAAATCAACCAAACACTATGGAGAAATCCATAAGTCAAGAACACAAAGAAAAAAGAGAGCAAATCTAGATTTCATACACAGTCTGTACTTTAAACTCTTATTACTGAGACAACAATGTCAAGGTCTTTTTAAAAGAGAACTGTTCAACGGGACAAAGGTGCCTAATATCTCTTTTTCTTTTCAGTATGAGCTGGGCAACTAATTCCTCTTTCTAACTTGGAAAAATCCTCACAGTTTCAGAATGCTGTGGAGCATTTTTCAAATATATTCATGAGAAACCTGTCTCTTGCTCTACTTATTTTTACCAATATCTGTATAGTAATTTTAAGCTACTGTAAAATACTTCTAAAATGTCAGATCAGTAGGAAATTACATCTACAGCCACAAGAAGCATCTCAATTGAGAGCTTTCCAGGCCATTGCTTGTCCAAGAAAACAATGAAAACAGTTTTTACTATATAAAGTTTATACAATCTCTTATGAGGCAGTGTTTTTAGCAACAGCATTGGAATAAAAATATCAAACCCCCTCTGATTTCACTAATATATTAATAAATTCATAACTAAACTAATGCCAGTTTACAGCAGCACAGCTATTTTCAGAATCTGGTCTCACAAAATATTACTTATATGTAGTGAAAATTAGTCAATTACTTACCCTTGCTTTTGAAGAAATCAAGCTTTGCATTTTTTCCTAATGTTTTCAACTCAAGGCCAATTTTTCTAGTTGGTTATTGCAGGTGTGATCTTAAATAAAGTCAAGCAGTTAATTAGGGAGTGCCTTATGAAGGTTGTGCAATGGCTAAAGGGCCCTGCTGTGACAAATGGCAGACATGTGACAGAAGTCAGCTTTCCCAGCTAGGAAGGCATCTGAAGATCTGTTCAAATGCCTAATCTATCTTTCAAGCTTAAAGCTGTGTTTTCTCTCTTCAGCAATCATATTTTGGAAATATGCAGGAAAAGGAGTGACACTTCAATAGTTAGACGTGCACTGAGTTTTCCTTTCCCTGGCTGTGTTGAGAGCTCCAAGGATCAAACTGCTGTTTTCATGAGATGTGCAGAAGATAGCAGAAGAATAAAAGTCCCTTTGTAAAAACTTTAGTCACATTTAGATTATATTTAGTCTCTGAGAATTCACAGTGACATGAAGGCATCATTCCACCTTTAATGTTCTTATGAACTCCACTTTTTATGGTTGGAGATAATGTATTTTTTGTAGCAGAAGGCTGCACTCTGATGTTTCAGCCCATTAGCTGGATTGTCTACCTATTTCCCCCTTAATTAGGAAACTAATGAATAGGCATTTATAGCTGTGTCCTTGGACTCAAATTCAGTAGTGAACCAGAGATAGTTTTAGCTGTCTGAATTCAAGGGATATAATTGTGTGTAATATTGGGGGAAATCAAAATGAAAAATGGAAAGAAGAATTCATGTCTTGGGAGAAGTGTTACAACTCGAATGTTTGATTAAGTTTCAAGTTTTCAAGTCAGAAGAAATCCTAGGAGGAAGGGTTAAATGAGGTCCTCTCTAATCTGAGTTAGAAATTGGCACATACTTATACTTAGTTCAGTGTTCACAATACCAATAGCATCACCCAGAGTGTCTTGCTTCAAGTTTGAATCCCATTTATGCGTGGTACCTTTGTGTTTGGAAGACACAGAACAATCCCATGAAAATGAATTAATATTCAGTTATCTGTAAGTGGCCTTTTTCTTTTCATCTCTGTACATAAGTGGTTTTGAGTGTAGCAGTCTGTCTACTTGAATATCAGTAAAATAGTTATTTACATTTACTGAGTGTGAAGTATAATTGACTGGTAGCTGGTCCATCTCAGGCATGCATTCAATTCAGAGGTATATAGAAATACTTGATCTTTCTTCCCTTACTTAAACACAGGATGAAGACGTTTTTTGTTGCGAAAGTGCTTTGCGTAGTGTTTGAAAGTGAGAATGTTGAATTAGAATTGTCATTTTTCAGGGACCTGTGTTACTTATAATATACTTGTAATGGAGCTGAACAGTAAGAAATGTATCATCAACTAGAGATCTTCCATGTGTTTGCAGCAATGTTCTTTTAAACTTTACAAATAGCATATATGAGAATGTTTTTTGCATATATTCTCTATATAAATGTTGGTTTTCCAAACTACTTCCATAATTACTTTGCAAATGAAATGCCCTGTAGGAAGCAAGCAACATTGTCTATCTTAGATCCCTCCTTTAAAAAAGACACTGATGTTGTTACTGCTAATGGTGTTGATAGAAGCTATATGCATCCTTTTGCAAACATAAGCAAACATAAATCCATACCATAAAAAAAAAGGCAATGATTTGCTTGGATCACACCAAAACAGGCAATGGATGGAGAAACTGCAGTTTCCCAGCTTGTGTTGATTTTTCTTGTGGTGTTTTGGGTTAATGATACATTGCAATACAGAACAAGGTAATTCAACTCAGACAATGCCTTATTATCAAGTGTCCTCAAGGCACTTCACAATAACATCAAAAAAGGAGACCTCTGTAAAAGAGACTTCTTAGGACTGTAGACTTATTATAGTCTTACAAAGACTAGAGACTTATTAAGGACTATATCTGTCCCTTTCTTTTTTGGTTTGTGTTTTTATTGTTTACTGTACTTCACAAGAGCCATAGCATCAGAAAGGAGGGAAAACTGCACATCATCTGTAGATACCCAGAGCTGATGGTATTTAATTTCACAAGAGGACACACTTTTAGGGAGCAGCCAAACCCAGCAATCCACTGCTACTCTTGTGCAATCCCAAAATACCCTTCTCTGCTTCTTGTATGGTGTCTCATACTCCTTAGACTGGGAAGTGGTCCAGAGAGCCTCTTCCATTGACTTTTGATGCAGGACTTTGGAAGCTGGACTGCTGGGACTGAATGATTTCCTAGGACAGCCCTGAGGGTGTTGGGCTCATCCTTCTGCCTGCATTACTGAGGTTTTCCCATCTCATAGAATCATAGAATTGTCTGGGTTGGAAGGGACCTCAGAGATCATCATGTCCAACCCTTGACCCACTGCTGCAGTTGCTAGACTATGGCACCAAGTGCCACATCCAGTCTCTTTTTAAATATCTCCAGGACGGAGAATCCACAGATGTAAACATCTGCTCTTGTTCCTCTGTTACTGCTATCCAGAGGAACTTTGCATGCTCTCCTGTGGTGGCATTTGGGCAGGGTGGCATTTGGGCAATGCCTGCTATTGAGCCTCTACTCCTTTGCAAATCTGAAGACAAGCTCCTTATCACACAGCCTGAAATAAAGGAGCTCATGTTTCAGAGATTGGTTACACTTGGAACTGAATAGGAATGTAAGTAAGGAGAGAGGGGAGCATGTCTGAGATGCCACTGTATTTTATACATACCTATTAACTCTACACAGAACAAAAGTGCAGTCAAAGCTATTCTGCATGTTAGTGCTTCAGGATTAATGATGATGAGCCTCTCTAACTGAGCTGCAGTGATGACAGTAGTTGCAGCCTAAAATATACATGAACCCCATTTAAGTTAGCTGCAATCTCGCAAAAGTTGCTCATGATGATGGATAAACTTGTAACTAGTTAACTGATGTTGCTGGTGACCTTGAGAAGTGATGCCTCAGACATGGCAAGGCTACATCCATCTTTGAAGACCATGCTGGTTTATGGCATCTCCACTGAGTCAGCTGGGGACAACTTCACTAGGAAATGTATCCATTTAGCAACAAATGACATGAAGTGATTTGTGGGTTACCAAGGGCTTAGACCTCATTGTGGGTCACTCGGGGAGGCTAATACAGAGGCTTTGGTCAACTAATATCACAGAAAGGAAGCATCAGTGAAATAGTTCTAAACATACTTTTATGGATCAGAAACTGTGGGTAGATTTTCAATATACTTATGTCCAGATTGCCAGTGTAATGAATTCTTTACTATTAGCTGAAGTACTGTGAGGATATAAAACACATTTTACTAAACAGAGGTGTATTTAGTCAAAATGCTATTTACATAGGCGTTGTGGCAACTGAATGAATGGGATAAAATGTATAAGCACTTTTTATTTAAGTAATATCCACAAGGAGATAAACTATTTTTACAGCCCATATATCAATCTTAATTACTCCATTTTAACCATAATCTTAAACTGGACACTGTATTAGATGTCTAATAAAAATTCAGTGACAAACGTGGAGGCTGACACTTTCATATAGTTTGGGCAGGGGTAAAGTGCTTGAACTGCTCTTTATGCTGTTTCTTAACAAGAATTACAAATGCCAATGAGATCAACTGAAGGTACACAGCAAAAGTGAGCGTAAAATGTACCAACTAATTAGTCAGAACACAGAAACCAGAGACTTATGCCAGTACCTTTAGCTAAGAGCCTGTCAGAAAATTTTATTGCAAATTTCCATTCCAGGAGTTTTAAGTGAAAGAAACTCTCTTGGGTAATTTTAAAAATTTGATATAACCTTTTTTGACAGTATACCTTTCACAAGTATAAAAAAAAAAAAAAGAGAGATTTTGAGGTCACTTTAGTGCATGTGCAAGTGTAGTTTACTTCATTATGTTTTTCATGACCAGCAGAAAACAGTGGAGATAAGGCATGTCTGCAACTTAATGAAAAAACTGCCTTGATGTACTCTGGGACAGAAGGGACTGAGCACAAGTGGCCAGTTGAAAGTGAGGGATGAAAATCAGTATGGCTCAGTTCTAGGTAAGTCATAACTTCTCTGGCCTTCAATTTACCTAGCAGTAAAATGGGAATAAAGGAGAATGGCAAAAATACTACTTTGGGAAGACTTAAGCACTGTTAAAATAACTCTCTAACGTTTGTTGTGTTGAGAAGGATTTCCACTAATGTAGAAGTACTGCCGCCAGTGGTGGTGGTAGCAAAGAACATCACCAGCAGCTATCAGTGTTGTGTTCCCCAAAGAGAGGGTGGGGTTTTTTTGTTTGTTTTTTGGGGTTTTTTTGTCAGCTGTAAACTGACTCAGAGCAGGATATTTACTCTCATCTGCCTATTTAATGGTCCCATCTTATTTCAAAATTTTCAAAATTTCAAAAGCGTTTCCAAAAATAGGGAGCAAGTGATGGAGCCTGTTAAGAAATTTCTTAGAAACCTTGATACTTATGCTGTGTATCTCATCAGGTATGACTTATGCATATTTCACTGTGAAACTTGTCATTTTGTATTGAGGTACTGTATCACTGTCCTTGGACATTGTTTTTCAGATTTTCTTTTGGTTAGTAAATAGAGATGTCTCTTTCAAGCTGATAGTTGGAGCTGAATTAGTTGAAGAAAATAACAATTCTGTGTGAAGTTTTGGAAAGTATTAATAGGAAATATCTTTTCATTCATCTAGATTATTCAAGGCTGAAATGGGTCACATGAATCAAGATTAAGTACTTTCATAAGGGAACATTAGGAATCACTTTTCACCTTCTTCATGAAATGGGTGGGCTGCAGAGAAAGCAGAGAATGAATCCTATTTATGAGGCATATTGCAAGGCAAATTCCTCAAAGTATGCAGGACTTGAGGCATGTTCTCAGATACAATCTTATATATAAAGGAAAAAACCCCAAGTTCTGAGCATTGCAGGTAATACTCCAAACGTCTAATTAAATTCTCCCCTGTCAGTTCTTTTCATGATGTCTCACTAAGTAATTTCTTTGTAATTACCTCATTTTCCAACTTTCCTTGCTAATTAAGGAATGTGCCATCAAAGCTGGCTTTTATTTTGGACAAGATGAATGGCAGATCTGCTAGAACCTGCAGAGTAGGATGGATTGTTCCCATATGAAAGAGGAGCTGATCTCTTGCCTCAGCATTACCTGATTCAGGCACAGAATAATAAACTGAATAGAGCAAAGTGCTGTGGTTACTCTCAGATGCAAAGAAATAAACTGGAAAGGACCAGCTTGAGAACAGATGTAGTCAAATGACACTGAGGATTTTAGATTAATGTCATTGTCATTTATGGTCTTGTTACTTAAAATCCTGTCTTCTGATGAGGATGAGAGTGTTTGATACATGGTGCCTAATGAAGATGATCTACATTTGACAAGCTTCCAAATTCACTGCTAGAAAGGTGAGGTTTCTGAACACCTCTGTGGTCTCGACAGAAAAGCAGTTATGTGTGAAGGTGAACATTTAAAATTGTTATTTAGATTCTGTATTTTTAGTTTGTATGCTTAAGCAGAAGAGTGTTCTATTGAAAAAACAGTTACTGATACTCAAAATAGTGATACTTTCTGTATCTGTCTGTTAGGTAGGCTTAACACCATAGGTTGCTATATTTTAGAAATATGTATATTTTATATATATAATATAAAATATATATTTTATAATTATAAATTTTATACATAATATTAATATATGTATGTGATATAAAGTATAGTACTATATAATTATTATTTGTATGTATATATAATAGTTATTACATTTTAGAAATCCTTTACAATTCATACACAAGCCTAACCCAAGTTAGGTTCCTATTTGTCAGTCTCAGACTTTTAAAATTTAAGTTATCAGCCCCTGTAGGGCAAGAAATTGTCCCTGTCAGTTTTTCATAAGTTCATCCAGCTGCTTCTCCTGATTCACATCTCCTTCTGTTGGATTTAGGTGGGTTTCTCCTTTGAAGCATTTCTTTTTACACCACATTTGAATAAGAACCTTTTATTCTTTCAGGTCTTAAGGTTTGTGGTTTGGGTCAATCAAAAATGAAAACTTTCTGTTACAGCTTCACTGTAGGTGTATTTTATCTCCCACTGTGTCACAAGTAAAAATTAAAAATCTTGCTTAATTTTAACTTCACAGCCTTATGGAGACATTATAGAAATATGAATTTACTCAAATCCCTGAAGCACACTGGGAACTAAATTGCTAATTTGAAGTTCTCCCATTTAATGTCAAGTATCTTTCAAATTTTGAAGGTAGCAGCTGAATGCACTCAGTGATAGCTTTTTGAGCCATGTTCTTAATTTCTGCCTATTATCAAGTTTTCACCACATATTTATCAATGGTTCCTTTTCTTTAGCCCAGCAATATAATGGAGTAATTAAAATAACTCACTAGCGTGTTACCATTTGACATTAAATGATTATAATGATAATACTTCTGACTTATTTAGGACCCTTTTCTTTCCCTTCATAGTTACAGGGCTGTACATACTAGATTTTGACAGAGGCTGTTCCAAGTAAGAAGTATTTCACATTGAGATTTTAAGTTGCTGGACTTAATATTAACAAATTTACATGTGAAGTCTCAATATAAGATTGTGTAGTTCAGTGTAACTATATAGAAATTACAATATAGCTGCTTCCCAATTATATAATGGTTACAGAGTAGTCAGTGTTTCAGTGTAAAATGTAATTGATTTTTAATTATTCAATCTTAGAAGAAAGATCACCGCTTATAATTTCATTAAGGAGGTAAGGAATGACTCCACAAATGGAATCAGGGAATCAGCCACACATATACATGATTATTTTCTGTTTCTGAAAATGTGATTTTTTGATTGTTTGTCCTTGAGGTTTGTAGGATAGTACTCTGGTTTTGAACTGCAGTAGTATCAATGCCAGAAAAATTTCAACTTGTTTTTTTGGGGTGGGCTTTTTTGCTTGATATGCACGTATTTATTGTCCCAGAAGAAACTAGAAAGTAAAGCAGTACTGTTAGGTAAGTTATTTCAGGAGAAATAGCAACGTGCAATAAAAACTAATGGCAATGGTTATAAACTGGAGCATAGGTGGTTCCATATAAATAATAGGAAGGAGGATTTTTTCACTGTGAGGGTGACAGAGCACTGGCACAGGCTTCCCAGGGAGGCTGTGGAGTCTCCTTCCCTGGGGACATTCAAATCCCACCTGGACAGATTTCTGTGTCACCTCCTGTGGGTGACCCCGTTCTGGCAGGGGGTTGGACCAGATGATTTTTCAAGGTCTCTTCCAACCCCTAACTTTGTGATTCTATGAAATAGGAAGCTTTTCTAGGCAGGGCTAAACCCTGCAAACTCATTTAGCCAGCAGAAGTGGCTAACCTTACTAGTGATGTGTTGGTTTGGGTTTGTTTTTTTTTTTTTCCTGGCTCCCAAGGCTCTCCCTTTTCTCTGTCCAATGCAGACCTGTGTAACCTTCATGTCACTTGCTCCCAGGGAATTCTGCTCCCTCTGCCCTAGGGTTAGGGTGCAGAGTGCCCAGGGGCATGGCTACAGCTCTGGTGTCAAGTTGGTCTGGCCACTACAAGTCAGGGTTTTCACATTATTTCACAGAGTTTTCACAGAAGTGGAGAGTCAAGCAGAGAGGATCTGGCCTGGTACTGTTTGGGGAGCTGCCTGCAGATGGGCAGTTTTCCCATGATCTTCACCACCCATGTCTGGATATTCAAAAACATTATGATAGTAAATGGGAACCTTTCACCCCAGGTACAAATATTCTCCATGGTGGAGGATGGGTCAGGTCAGAGGATACCTTTTACAATGCTTAGAATAGTATAAAAATATTTTCTCTGTTGCTGGTCTACCCTTACAGCTAAAATGTAGCCAAGTTACATATCTTTTGATGTCCCATAGCAAGTATTATAGGATTTTTCATCTATCTACACTGTTCAGATTACAGGACTCCATTCTAAGTGGAAGGTTTCATTTTGACTGTGCAGATTTCTATCTTTTTCTTCCCCATCAGAAAGTAATTCTAAAGGCCACCAGCACAAGCTTTACAACAGAGTTGTCAGGGGCTTTTCCATGTAAATTAAATACCTTTAAACAAGAAGTGAACATCTTCAAGGAGAAGTGGCTGTCATGAATGGTTGCCTAGTGATGAGATCATCCAGTGCAAGGCTGACTGATGGCAGCTCACATTGGAAAGGCTGTAAAAAAAAAATCTTTTTTTCATCTTGGGACAGGGAGCTGCTTAGGGAGTGCTTTCATAAGATGAAAATTAAAGAAACCTTTTGGGTGGTGTGGGAGCCAACCCCATCTATATGTGGAAACTTCATTAAGGACTCCCTGAAGATGAGGCAATGGTATTGGGGGGCACTATGCCTCGAATGTTATTTGTTTTTCTGGCTTTCTCATTTACGTGAATTTACTGATTAACTGCCAAATTTGTTCAGACTATTGTTAAAACCCCACTGCAGTGTATGTATAAATTGTGCTGCTGCTTAAACACAGATTTACAATGGTCTTCACACACAAAGGCAGTGCTCCCATACTCTTCCCACACTGAGGAGAGGTGGAGAAGGGGCTTAGTTTCTTGTTCTGAGATGTTAACATCTAAGAAATCAGTTGTCAAAGTGCAGGAATGAACTCTTCAACCCAGAAACCTTAAAAGGTATCAAAAGTAGAAAATCTTACCTTGTATCAGAAGAGTCATGCTTTTATTAAGCACTTATTTGAGATCAGCCCTTTTATTTGTGTGTGTTCATTTTTGGGTAGGTGCGCAGATCACTTAAAATAATTTTGTCCTTTATTTGTGTTTTTGTACCATCTATTGCCTGCAAAAATATTTTCTCATTTACCTAAAAACAGTGGATAAAAATCTACATCTAAAATGAAAGTCGTCATAGTCTGTGACTGTAATTGTATTTTTTGGTTTAAGCATTTATGACTCATACATAATAATTTATCTGGGACATAATCACTGCAGAGCAGATATCTGTCAGAGCCTTTTAGATTCAATAAATTTTTACAGCTGCTTTGTACACATGGTCACACATTACAATGTTTCTCTACCCCATACACAATACCAAATGAGCACATGGGCAAAAAATCGATGATTTGCCATTAAAATGCACAAAGTGCTCTTACTTGAAAATTGTTCCAGTATTTTTGAGGCCTGTGGGGTTTTTTGTTCTGGTTTGGGTTTTCTTTTGTTTAAACAACCCTCTTACATTGGGTAGAACTTGTAAAATGTAAAGGAGTAATGAGCTTTTCTTACTGTTTGTTGCTGTGTAACTGCAGCCCACATCTGCTAATAGTTAAAAGGTGCCTGCAGAGTCCTTGCATCCAATGCACAGACAGCACTGCATGCCTCTCAGGGGCTGCACAAGATTCAAGGCACAGTCAGCAAGTGGATTTAAGTGTTTTACCATCCACTTCTTCCCCAGGGCAAGACTGGAATGGTTTTGTGAGCTCTCAACACAGAGATAGGGTTTGCAGGGCTCCTGCACAGAGGGAGGAAGCCCACAGGGCTCACCTGGCTGTCTGAAAAGCCCCCAAAGTTTGTAGGCAATAATTTCAATAATAACTGAGAAATGGAAAAGTATCTGCATTGATCTGAGTATTGTCCTCTGAATTATCTGAACCTGAGCCTGAATTTGGAGCATCACAAGTGAGAACTGCCTTGTGTTCAGTGTTGTGTGAATAGATGAGCACTGTGAATTGGAAAGGTTTTTTATTTTTATGGTGATATTAATTCCTTAACTCATATAACTTACTGTACTAGTAGTTAATTCAGAGAGAGTAAAGAGCTCAAAATGAAATCTTTTTTTTTTCGGTTCTGTTGTCGAAGCTTTTCTTTTTCCTCTTCATAAGATATTTTAGCAAAAGAAATTTTTTTGATTCCAGCAAACACAGAATAAGCACAAGTCAAACATTCCCTTGACAGACTGTATGAACAAAACTGTCATTTAATTTCTAACCAGAAAATGACAAGCTAATTATTTTTTAAATTCTCTGAGATGAGAGAGAGCTAGCTTTCTATACATCTCACCTCTAAGACTTTGCTGGTCTTAGTAGATTTGCTAATAAAAATCTTCCAAATACCAAAGGAATCCAGGAGCTTTGTGAGGCCCTCCAGGGCCCAGGAGACCCCAGAAGGTGCAAGCATGGTCCCCAGGAGAATAGTTCACCCCAGGCCCTATGGACCAGCCAGAGAGCAGCTCCCTGCAGGCTGAGAAGCCCCATGTGCAAGGCAGGAGGAAGGTGGGGGAATGGTGATCTGCTGGTAGCACATACTCAAATTTGGGCATTGAGTTCAAGGTTGGCTGAAGAAAGGTGATGGCATCAGAAGGGAAGTTTCTAATAAGACTTTTCCATTTGCTGTTCTGAGCTTCCAGCTCTTGATACATAGCAGTATTGCTCTCCTTTGCTGTCTTCCAGTGGTGCTGAATGATAATGAACTTCTAATTGTCTCTATACCTGACATGAATTTTTTTGGGGTAATTTACAGGTTGGGTAATGCATCAGAATCAAAGAACTTTAGGGGGTACCCAGGAGTACCATGAGTAATGGTTATTTTGATTCTGCCTTCCCTTAGTCTCTCTTTCTCTCTCTCAGCATTAGGGTTTCATTGCTGTTAAAGCACTTTACATATAATTACCAACAGCTTTAGGTTATAATTATATTGTCATTTAGTACATTTGTAATGGGGAAGAATGAACAAAGCAATATCTTAAACATGGTGTTGTGTGCCTTTTGCTTTCTTACCAACTTCATTAATATTTTGGAATGTTTATGAGGAGCTACCTTGAAAAACAGTCATTTAAATATATTGCATGTATTTAAACATGTCACAACTCTACAAGCTAAAAAAAAAAAACAGGATAAGCAGACAACCTTTAGGATTTCTTAAGATGTACTTTAGTAGTAACTGCAACATTTGTATACTTATTTCACACATTTTCAAAATACATGGGTCAGTGCTGCAGTAACTGGTAGAATTCCTGTTGACCTCAGTAAGAACAGATGAAATAGGTATAATTTACTCAAGAAAATACCATGGAGTCCTCACTGTTAAACAGCTTTTATAGTTAGTGCATACTGAATCTCTGTCTTTGTTCTCAAAATAACATTAAAAACTCAGTGTCTCTTTGGTATTTGTCTAGTCATAACCAACATAAAATATAGTTGGACAAGTATATTTTGTCGCCATATATGTGGAATTAACTTAATGGCTGCCTCTGAGAAATCTAAACCCTCTCCAGTTTACAATGAAAGAGGAATCAAAGCATATCAAATGAAAATCAAATACACTTGCTGATGTTGCATAATTTGTATGAATATGTACATGTGTTGTATGGGTGTATATATACATATATACACATCTACATATGCAGTTATGAAATGAAGAGTCTAAATTACATAGCACAGTAATGGCATAGAGAGCCATAGGTCCCAGCAGGTGATCATAGGTGTTGGGGATGTAAGAGAGTGCTTCACATCCTTTTCCTTCCTCTGATGTTCCATGTTACATCTGTGCCAGGAACACTGCCAAAGAGATCACAGAGATATGGGATATCACAACAGCCAGTTTAGCAGCAGCCTGAAGTGTAGTTTGATTGTAGAGTTTCTGTCTTCATGGGCAGCACTGCTGCTTCACTCACAACCTCATGTGGGTTCCCTCCAAGGAACAAAATATTTTTTTAAATGTCATCTGAATGTGTCAACACTGTCTTCTCAGGCCAAAAAGTCATTGCAAAATATGGTGATCAATTTTTACATTCCTATGAACTCTAGGGGTATAGGTATGAAATAATAATTAAAAAAAAGTTACTGTGTGGTCACAAAACAGTTTCAAAATTAAAACCTTGAGACTCATAGGTAATTCCCCAAATCTAAAATAAGGCAGACATAGTAGATTTGTTTTTTTTAAATTATAGTGGTTCAGTACCAGGCCTATTTGTTTCTCTCCAATCTCCAGCTAGAGAAGACTAGCAGTAGAATACTACTGAATATATGAGATAGTGTTGTAAAACAAAATTTACCAGATCCATTGAGAACACCTGCTATAAACTCTGTGTCGTATAAGCCTGTGTCAAATACACTTCTAAGTAAATTCATTGAGCTTGTAGTTATCAATAAAGACAATGAGTATTTAGTAAAATAACTGATGCTTATATTTCAAGTCAGTATGAGAGGCTGGAATTTGACAGTGTGAATGGGGATGTGTCTGAAGATTTATCTTCCAGTGATTTTATCTCTAGAGAGGCTAGACATCTCTGTTTAGTGCAAGCATGTGTTTTAATAGTAAAATCTGAACATTAATTTGTAAATAAAAGGCAATTTACAGAGGAAGAAATTTTGTTTAGAAAGAATTGAGATAAGCAAATCAGCTAAAAATAATTAGCAATTGAGAGAGTAGGTACAATTTCTTCATAGTCAAACACTTATTGCTTTGCAGTGGAACACTTCAGTCCTACATATCTGCATAGTGCAGAAGGCAGGAAGGTAACAACAGTCAAGCATAACTGGAAACAAATGCAACACTGGTTGATATTTCTCAGATGTAGAATTTTAATGAAATTCCTCTCAAATGTTTTACATGAACAGTATTAAAAGGAGAATGTATCATATCTTCTGTCTTTTTCTGGCCAGGTAGAGGAATTAGGAGTTAGATTGGTATGGCTAAGTAGGAATCATAATTCTTTGTTCTATGTAGAAGCCATAATACTCTCTTGTCAAAAATCTTCCTGCAAAAAGATGGAATAGAAGTCTGAAACAGAAAGCCAGGCTGTCCAAAATCAGGGAAAGCCACAGTTAAGCTTGGAAGTGCATACTTCAAAGTCACTTGGACAAAGCTTTTCTTCCTTTTCTGAGGACCACTGATACAGTAAAAACTAAGAAAGCACCCTGCAATGGGCAACTTTTATTGATGATTTTAGGCCAGTGCATTGAGATTTGACAAAATTCTGTGCAGATGAAGAATTGTAATGGGAGAATTTCACTGATTTTTGCCGTGCTTAACTGCCTTAAAGGAACTGACCTAGGGACTTCAGCCTAGATGACAACTTTAAATTTCATAAAGCCATTAGTAAGATTACTGAGATGCTTGTCCCTGGGCTAGCAAACATCCTGTTTAGGCACTGGTAAATGCTACACTGCTAAGTGCTGAGCCTGATGCATTCACCCTAGCAGGATTCTCAACACTGAGATTGCTGTATGATTTTTTTTCTGTAAAACCTGATGAAGGATTTTCTGAGTGAATGAAATCCCTGTGAAGATAATGATAATGACCCACCAAGTATTCTGTTGCTTAGAGTAATAACAGTGTGATGGTCTGAAATTCAAAACTTTTGATCTCTACACATATTTGAAAGCTGGGTTTAGGTGTGAATGTGAATTTGAAATAAGTATTTGGAGCAAGGCTGGAAAATTGATTCATCAGTTTTGTCTCCTGGCAATCAGGTTAAAAAATTATCCACACTCTTTTTATCTTTTTGGATTAATGAATACAAAGCATTTTAATGTGATCAAGTTTATTTTAAGTTTCAAGATCACTGTTATTATTAGCTAATCAAAGCTTTTGGCTTTTGGGGTTTGTTTTTTTGAAGCAGAAGAGGAAAAAACCCAGAATTTTTGAACTATATTTTTTTCATGAAAAACTACTAAAGAAGTCATTAGCTTATGAAGATCGTGTACCAGCTAAGAGGCAAATGATAAAACTTTTCTTTTTGGATTGTTATGAATAAGGCATATAATTAATTGATGGCGGCAATATCCCGCTAGCTTGGTCTCTTAGTAAACAAGCTTTCAGAAAAAACTATGATAAATTAAATATCTTTTATAGATAAATGAATGCCATGAAAGCTAATGCTCTGCTTAATGGATGTACAACTTTACCAGCATCCATTAATTTGTATATGAATAAGCGATAAGTATAGGTGGTCTTCAATTATACTTCAGCTAACATGACATGAAGAGCACACAGCAAAACAGCCTCCTTGAAGGTGCACTAATGGTGAAAAACAGGACAAATAATCATGAAGGATTATCTTAGTGGTTCATAAATCCAGATCAATGTGACAGGACTCAGCTATGGGGATGACAAACCTCCTCGTGCTCTTGTGATGTTGACTCGAAGATGCTGAGCTAATGATCTTAGTCCATTAAGCATTTCCCAGTGCCAGCATTTGATGCTTTCTTGTTTGAATGTTTATATTCATCTTGGTTTAAGTTACCAGATGACTTTTCAGGCCTTGGTACATCTGACAACAGGTCATTCTGCAAACTTTTTCCCCACCAAGAAAATTGAATCCAAACATTTGCTTTTATTTCTAGAAGATTGAAGTACTCAATGAATGGTCACTCCATTCTTTTTGGACACAACTTTGTGTATTTAATTATGAATAATTAAAATACAATGAGATATTAAGATGAATCCCATTTTTTTTTAACTGAAAATTCAGATGGTTTATTTTTTTGGAAATTCATCTGTTTAGTTTGTAGGTTGGCAGGGGATTTTAAAATGAGGCTGCTGAGAGGTGTTTTTCTCATGCTTTCTCCTTGCTGTATCATTAACGGGAGTTTTATCTAATAATCTGTTAATTATCAAATGGTTCAGAAGTCTTTCCATGTATAAAATCCTTATCTGACTATTCAGTGTCTCTTTTAATTATCCATGTATTTTGCACCTCTTTAAATAGTGTTACTGAACATGGTATTCAAGGTAGGGAAAAACTTCCAAGTCTGTTTTTAGTAATACATTTACAGGTCCTTTATATCATATCAGAGTGGTTAGGTTGTCTTCATTTTCTCACATTTTCTCTGCTACCCTTTTTTTTCCTCACCAGTGAATTTTACTTGTCCTTGTGCTGCCCACCTGCCTATCTTTGATAGATTTTTCAGCAGTACCTTTGTGATATTTTTGTTTTGCTTAGCAAAAAAACCTATCTCTAAAACATACTAATCTGCTAATCAATAAACTAATAACAGGGAGGTTTTCCATGCTCTCTTCTAAACTGCTTTGAATTTTGGAGCTGCATATATACATAAATAACATCTGTGACAATTTAGGTTGTTTGAAAGGTCAAGTGGATGATATCACGTTGTTGTGCTCACCTTTTGTCATGTGTTTGAACACAAGTGTTAATGCAGATACTATATTACTGTCCACTTTAAGTCAGGGAATATTTTTCACTGGTCTAGTGGGTAAAAGCTTTTCTAATGTAGCTAATAGGTAAGCTCCTACTTTCTAGAAACAAGTCAATATGGCATTAGGGTCTTAGTTTTTTCCCCTCTGCTTTATCTGCCCTCATCTATTTACCATGTCTGCCAATATTATCTCTGTTAACATGAGCTCTCAAGAGTAAAACTGAATTATAGAGGAGTTCTAGTATTCTGTGTTTTAAAAAAATCATATGAATCACAGCAATATGTGAACTTCTGCTTAAAAATGAATCCCTTAATGGTCGTACTGGTTTCTGTCTACCTTGCTTTTATTTATTTCTGTACTATTAGAAAGTAATGCTGAAAGGAACAGATTCCCAGAAAAGGGATTTTTTTTTTTTCTTATGTTGTTATGGAATGTAACAGCACAGGTCCTGAATTTTTAATCTTAATTTATTGAGCAAACATTGACTTCTTTGTCAGTATGAGAGCTGGTTGAAACTAGACGGTGAATTAACAAGATAAAGGAGTTTAACCTTGTCTTTTTACTGACACCAAGGCTATACAGGGTAGAGACCACATATGTGTCGATATCCCTAAAACTCTTTCATTTTATATAATTGAAACATATGATCCTAAAACATTTCTTACTCACCCCAATAAGGATAACTTTAGTTTTCCCTTTGCGTGTGTCTCAAATTTCTGAAAAGAGGAGCAGACTGCACACTGCCAAAAGGAGTTTATTTCTGGAAAGTATTGGATAAATCTGGCTTATAAAGCAGCCATAAGACTAGGCTTTGAAATAGTCTGTTCTGGGATCTTGACAATTAACAGTTAAAAGAGGGTGCATTACTTCCCCTGCCCCTTCATGGCTCAGCAAAAAGAAACAAGAAATAGTCTAGAATGGTGGATAGCTTAGTGTTATAGCACAACTGCTCTTCTTTTACATTTGCACGCAAATTGATCTAGAAATCAACAGCTGACTCTGTTAGTGAGGTCAAGAAAAACATGGAGAGTTAATCAAACTCAGCTATAGCTTTTATTGGTTAACTGTCTCCAGGGATGAAAACTCAGCAACACAATTTTACTTCTGTGCTTGCAGAAACACCTTGCCAAAACAGTGGTATCAAAATTTAATTTCATTGAAGAGCTACATCTCTTTTCCCTTTTGTACAAAAGTTACCCATGCATCTCAGTCTTTTCATTTTAATTGAACTTACAGGCGTGACTGGCATGTGGTGGAATTTACTCTGTCAGTATAACAATAATAAATTATTGCACAAAGTTTGATAAAGAAACCTGTGACTTTGCAGAGAATAGTAAGGAACTGGGGGTAGAACAGAAGTTCCATTAGATACAGTTTTGTGTGCCAGTCAGCTTCTTTGTTTTATCTATTTATTTTTGTCATTTTACTGTTGTTACTTAATTATACTATGCCCATCATATTCTGTGTTAAAGCTATTAATCAAATGGTCCAATCTTTTCCATTATGCTTTTCAGAGAGGATGATGTTACTTTACAGCTCCTCTGATTTTTCCACCGTTTGTTTTTGCCCTTTGAAATGCATTGTAAGCATAAGATTTATCTTCTTGAATCCATGAAGGATACTAGGGAGGAAATTAAATTTAACTGTGAATCTGATTATTTATAAAAGAATAATTGACATGGGTAGTTGTGACCGTGTGGCCCTGTATAAAGACCATCATCATGGGAAATGTGGGCATTCCTAAATATTCTAAATAAAGCTCTGCTGCAGCACAGTATTGCAGAAGTGTATCCACAGAGGTCTCCCAGGTTGAGACACGGCCAGAGAAAAAGCAGTAGGGTGCTTATTTAATCACAAAAGTAGCTGGAATGGGTACCAAGAGTTTATGAGAGGTAAGACAGAATTATGCAGAGCTATCCAAACAACCAGATGATGCCTGGTGTGGTGAGGAAGGAAAAGTCAGGGTATCTGGAAGAATGACAGTTTCTTTTTATCAGGGGTTGCAAATCTTGCAGAATTTTATAGTTTAACTACTGAGGGCCCTCTCTTGGACCCAAATCATGATAATAGGACATGGTAGCTCTTTTTTTTTTTTTTTTCCTAAGTATATATACTTCTTTTGAAAATGGAATATCAAAATATTCAAAAAATACCTAATAAAGGCAGAATTTAGTTACAGTAACAACTGTCAGAACCATTAGAAACCTAAATGAAGTTTTCCACACATATGTAGAAGTATTTCAAGATGTTGGATGTCCTTTTGCTATGTGCCAGATGTGGGGTAAAACAGCACCCAAAAGCCTGGATTTGGGTGTTAAGTATGCCCAGAACAAATCTACTCCCCAGCAATAGACCCTGAGCAAATTCCAGAATCCCCACTCGCTTCACTTTTTAATATGGCCAAATGATGATAGTTTGGGTTGATAGATTAGGGTTCTTCCTCAAGAATTCGTGCTTTTTCCATTAGAGAAAGAGGCATGAAATGGATTTAGTCTTAGCAGAAACCAGACTTACAGGTTGTCCCTCACAACTACTTGGATATTTTTTTATTGATATCATGAATTTTCATAGAATCATAGAAAGGGGTTGGAAGGGACCTCCAAAGATCATCTAGTCCAATCCCCCCTGCCAAAACAGGGTCACCTACAGCAGGTCACACATCTGTGAGCCTAAACTCAACCCTTAGTGACTTATTTTGTGTAGTGAGAGGTAGCTAAGTCTCTACAGGCTTTCTTTCCCTTCCTTCTCATCAGCTTTTGTAGAAAGAAATAGGATGCTTATGCTTGGGTCTGCATAATCTGTGTCAGAAGGGTAGCTCTAACTGGATACATGATTGCATGGCCTACTGGCAGCAAATTCTTAACTTCTAAAATTCAGGAGCATGGACTTAAGAGTTTCCTTTTCTGTGGCCTATTCACTCTGCTCATTGCTATTGCCCTCAGGGACACATTCACTCACAAAGATTTGTCACCTGTCATCCAGAATTCATCATAATTTTGTTGCTCATTAGGTTTGACACAACTATGATGAATATTCAGTGTATTGCTTTCCCATTCTGTGAGTGCCACTTAAATCTGTACAGTCTGTATTATCCTTGTGACTCATATCACTTTGATATATATTTTTTAATCTAGAAGGCTGAACAGCATGTCCTGACTTTGGTCTCTTGCCAACTGTAGTGAGCTTTGCTTTCCTGCATCACAGAAGATCCTTGCCAAAAAGCAAGTATGTTGGAGCTAAGAACTTAGCTAATCAGAGGAGCTCAATCCTTTCATGTAAAGGTGGGAACAGGCTATTAAGCACTGGAGCATTGAATTAATTCATTTAAGATCTTCCTCTTCATCATTCTGGAAGAATTTCTTTTGTTCAAAGCATTTCAGCTGCATTTTGTTTAAATCAAGGTTCTATCTTTTCAACATATTAATTCCCAAGACAGCACCTGGCTCACCCTGAGTGATTTCAGAATGTTAATTCACTTCCCTGTGACTCTATTACAGGAACAAAAAAAGTTTTGGATGCCACCAGAGACAGTTATTTATCTTCACAGAATGTGATAGTGTACCTGACTTAATTTTATACAAGTCAAAATTCTTTCTGAATTAGAAATGTCATACTCTCAGGTGCCAGCAATTACTGTATATATTCACAATGCAACCACAACTGCCTATACAACATACAAAACAGAAATGAGGTATCTACACGATGCCAACTGGAGAATGATCCCATGGGTTCAGTCCTTCCCCAGGTTTAAGGGAATGTACATTGATACCACTATCAAATCCCCCCACTCAATCCAACAATGTGCATATCAGGTATCTAGCGTGTCAATCAAAAAAGATTGTGAGCCCACCAGCTAAAAGTAGTCATTATAGAGAAGAGGGTGAATATCTCACTTTCTGCAAAAGATGATTAAGAAGATTTTATTTGGCATGATATTTTCTTTCTCTCTCCTCCTCCTTCATTCCACAGACAAGAAGGAGAAGCAGGGCCAAGTGTGCGTAAAAGATTCATTGATATCCCAGCCACACAGAGCAGTCCCATGTGTGTTTATTGCAGTCACCCACTCAGAGCCTCTGTTCTCAGAAACTGAGCACTTTATCACAGCTATTTTCTATAACAAAATAGCATCAGAAGCATTCTGCAAACGTACAGAAAAGCTCAAGTCTGAGATTTCAGATCTTTAGGTATATACAATGCTTAGATTGAAATAATATGAAAACATTAATTGCATGTAAGATTTCTAAAACAGAGGAATACATATCAAAGTTGAAAAAACCAAATAGTATACATGAAGCTCAAGATGACCTCTCTTTAAAATAGATTTCTTAGTAGATTTAGTTGATCTACTAAAGTAGATTCTTTTTTAGTAGAAAAAAGAAAGTTGGGAAAGCCTGATTTAGCTGAGAAAATGGAATGTATGTGTTAAATAGACGCTTTATATACTCTGATTCATAACATGTATGCAAGCATGAAATAAATTAACCAGCCTAAATTAACCAGGACAAACACACATGCTGTGCACCATGGTTACTTTATTGTGAACTCTGTCTCATTTTCATCTTCTCTAAGCAATATGGACAAAGTCTTATTTTTGAAACCGACATTAGAACCACTCTCCAGATTTATTCATCACATTTATTACTTTGTTTTTGATTCTAAATAGATAAATTTGTCTAAATAGATATTACATTCTTATATGATGTTTTTTTAACTATGGAGTTTAGTACAAAGTTGTTAATTGCAAATCCTCATCTCTTTGTAGTGATGATTTGTATTATTTAAAGTGAAAATGCAAGACTAAACATTGCTGTAGTTGATTACACTGAAAGCAGTGGTCAAAATCAAACCAAAAGAGTGAAAATGCTGCATTTTGCTTGGTGGCACCATTGTTTGTACTGACATAGATCTTAAGGTGTTCCTAACGTCTTAGCCTTTGGGGTCAAAGCAATTAAGGCAATTCTCCATGGGAATAATGCTTTTCTTTGATTTATTTTCTCAGTACAAGGTGTTAAAACTCTAGTGTCCATCATCTGCATACACAGGAAGACCTATTTTCCTGAAGGTTTAGAATTAATTTATTGTATACAATTCTTGTGATATTGTCAATGTAAACATTCAGATACTTATTTTTAGACTCAGAGTCATCATTGGATACATCTTTTGGTCTCTAAAGAAAGAGAGAACAGAATAGTCAAACCTGCTGCTAAATGCTGGTTTTCATAGGAATAATATGCTGATTATGCTGATAATAGCTGTTATAACCACATGGGAAGCTAATGTCTACTGACATGTCATAATGAATTAATGTGAATTCTATGTGATTAGATATTTATATCTAGCTTATATTTCTAAATGAAAGTCATCCTATATTTTGTATGGCTTAGGTTCTGTAACTGAGCACTGTATAAATCAGTATCTGTTGCAGAACAGGTATGTGATTAAGTATCACTGAAACAGGAATTTTTTAGATAATGAGCCTGATCCTTTACCATATATCAGATAAAATTCCAGTTGACATTTCACTTCCAGAAGAACATTGCACAGTGAAATTATAGATGTCTCAACAGAATTTCTAAATGTGATGAATTTTAAAAGGTGTGATTTTCCTCTCCCATATTCCATCCCGATTAAAATACCCTAGAGAATAAGAGAAGCAATAAAAATTAGGTCTTTGTAAATCAAAGGTAGTGTCATGCCAATGAACTCATTGCAAGCTGGAAGTATGATAGGAATTGCATATCAGTAGTTCAGTTGAGTCCTGATTTTGCTTTTCTGTGATAGAACAACAGGTCCTATTCTATTCTCTTTATGGAGTCTTTAAAAGCAGTGAATGTAGCACAGACATATTTGATATGTGGAAAAGTGATGCCTGCAACAAGAATCAGCTCAATAATGGCATCCAAAAGGCCAGGTGGTTAATTCCAGCCACTCTTAGATATGAAGAGTGCTAAACCCTGAAGGTATAATATGGGGAAGGAGGAACTTGGAAAGAACTGTTCTTTCCAATAGTTAGCACAGCACTGACAGGTTGAGGTTGTGACCTCTCTACTGCAACCTGGGGGCAGCAAGAACTCCTGTTGCTTATGCAGACCCTGATTTTAGTGGCAGAACTGACTCCCACTTCAGCCATGGGGTAAGTCCTGTGGCACTTGAGGTCCCAAATCCTGTGAAAAGAGAATGGCTGGTGTAGCCATAGACATCAGGTCAGAAAACATGCCCTTCCACTTTCTGATCTCAAGGCATAGCTCTTGCTGCTGGGCCCTCAGCATCAATTCCTTAAATCCTCCCCCCATGCCATGTACCAGTGTAATCAGATATGCCATGGATCACTCTGTGTTTGTGTATGCCTATTCCTGTGAATGCAGAAGCATGTGAGAAATCATCTAAAAGGAGTATAGTTAAAGACAGAATTAAGGACGGCATAACTAGCTACAGGGATTACCAGCTTCAATTGTAATTTTACCATTAACAACTCTGAAAGTTAAGGGAGCAGGACTCCTCACCACTGTATTAGTTCAACAGGCAGACACTTCGTTAAGACTTAGATTCCTGATGTCCAGATTAAAAGAGAATTCAGTCTATCTCCAAGTGTGTGGCTGGCAGGATGAAATATGCTTTTTTATTCATGGAATTGAAGAATATGGCTTCAGGAAGCCATAAACTTAGATTGCAAAGAGAATACTGAGTGATAAAGGGCATTTTTAGAGAGTAAGTTTTAAATCTGTAAGACAAATTCCTTTCAATGTAGGGCTTCTGGTGCAAAATTGTCCATCTTAGCTGTGTCATTGCTGCATCTTTGAGTGGGAAGGCTCTGAGAAAGTAATATTTCTCTTACCAAAGTCATGAAAATTAACACTGTTGATCCTGCCTACCACACCAGAATTCCGTAATAAGCTAGGCTCATCAAGATGTAGAAATCTCTACTTTTTCCTCTACTTTTTTGTAATGAGGTTCAATCTCCTTCTATAAATTCATTCAGACAGTCTCTCCAGCTATATTAAAACTCCATTATCTCTCATGTGCTACTGTGTTTTTGGATCTTTTTGTCAGAGAAATATGTCTGGTTTCATCATGAGCATGTGTAGTGGGATATCCCATTCACAAGCTTGATCCCAGAGAACATCTTTAAACTAATGAGTGGCAAACCATGCTTCTACCTAGACACTTGAGTATTTCCAACAGACTTAGTTCTTTTATTAAAAATTTTGTCAGCAAAATTAATGGCCTTGTAGTTTGTTTTGTTTCTAAATATTTCAGACTTTCAAAACCAAAAACCTTTCTGCTCTGCCTAGGGCAACATTAACATATGCAGGCAAAAATGTTCCTGTTCCCTGGCTGCAAAAGCTGTGACATTAAATTGATGCTGTTTGAATGTCTGTACTTAGCTGGTGCAAATCAGCACAACTGCTCTGCTTTAGTGAAGAACCACCAGCTTACAGATGACATCAGATTTCTTTGATGAAAAAAGGCAGGTTCTTCAGAAAAGCATTAAACACAAGCATGAAATGTTGTGGAGAAGTTCTGTTGATCTGCACTTCTATGTTGTTTTTTGAGCAAAAAATAGCATGGATAATTAAGTGCTTAGAATATATAACATTGTAATAAGTTATACTTGTTGGTTTGTTCCTTCTACAATTTTTTCTAACATGGAAAATAGATGTGTGTTTTCTTACAGCTTAAATACAAGTTTAAGCAGGGAGCTTGTAATGTGTTTTCTACACCAAAGAAAATTAATAGTCAGTATTTTACTATTTATTGTCAAAAGCCAGCTAAAAGCAGGTACTTTTCCTTCCTTCATTATGCATTTTTCCTTTTCTTTCTCACTCTGCATCCCCTAGAACTTTCTTTGTCAGACAAGGAGTTATTATATGTAAGGTTTTGTTATCCACAAGCCAGTCCTCACATGTAGCTATGAATTGAAAAAAACTGGGTCACTTATTTCAGAAGCCACATATTCAAGGCATTGTTTTATTACTGTGGCTTTTAGTCAGATAGCAGGATCCAATTAGGTTGTCCTTCATCTTTATTTTTCATGTGGAATATCTTTAGAACTGACTGGAGAGGATAGAGAATATGTAGCATAAAAATGACCACCATCAGAAGATGTCTGACATCAAGATACTTGCACAAGTGGACTAAGATAATACACTAGGATTTTGATTTATTGCTTAAATTATTACAGCTGATGCTTGGAATTCTATACAAACAGTAAAACTGCAACATGTTTTTTGTGCTTGCGTTTATGTTGTGGTGTGATATCTCCTTTTGTAATTCACCACCTTTGGAGCAAAAATGAAAATCTATATATGTGTAACTTCCATGAAATACGAACTTACTAATGTGAGCTATGAGCTTTTAGATGCTGCTAGACTGAAGTTATCTCCAAAATATGACATTATAGGACTGTTTCAAAATCTGGCAACATTCCACACATTGATTTAAATATCTGGATTTATATTCCCAGTGTTTCTGAATTTCGTAGCAGCTACAGTTCTAGTGAGAATGAACTAAAATATAATTTGTTTGTAAATCTACCCTGTCATATGCAAACACCAAAGGATCTTCAAGGGAAATGCATTTTTTTTTTTTAAATACAAAAAGACACTTTTTCTAGACTGTCAGTGTAAAGCCCTGTATGCAAAATGCGAAGTAGAGAAAGCATGCCCTGGAATAATTTAAATAGCTTCAACTATCAACAGTGTAAAAATCACAGTGGAAATATTAATAACAGAAGGCGCAGGGGCAGGGTCTACCATTAGGGGTTCCATTGACATAAGGGACACAAGTAGGAGTATCCAGATTATTGCAACCATAAGTGAGGATCTAGCAAAATCTGGGTAGTGATGAGTAAGCACTCATCACTGAGCCCACTGTGTGAAGTCAAAAATAAGGATTTTAAATGGTAAATGGAAGCTTAGTGGAAAGGACTGTAACTTTCTCTACCTGGTACCTTGGTCTTGTGAAGGGCAGTTTCATGTTCTCTGCAGAGTTCTGAAGAGGTATAAGTTCTGTATCTATTTTACTAGCACTCAGCTTCAGTATTATAACTGCATTAGCCACAGTAAAATGCTTGTTTTTTGAATGTGGCAGATTGGATATATTTGTGAAGCTGAACTTCAGTCTCTTTGAACCACACATTTGGGAAGGGAAAAAACTCTCCTATATTGTTGTTGTGAACTTTCTGTTTTCTTGATTATCATGTGGTGAGCCATATTTATGGGTTCAGGAAGGTATTTTCTGTGTGTCTTTTTGTACACGTGCACTTAAGCATGAGAGAATGAGAACAATTAAGAACAGCAATCCTTAAGGAGAAGGCACGTGGAATAACTCCTCTTGGCTCTCATAGGGATCCTTTGGGACACAAGCTATTCCACTTACATCTCCAGGGTAAAAACCACAGGGAAAAGCTATCCAGAAGGTATTTTGTAAAGCTGAAGGTGCAGTGATCTCTAGGGACACACGGGTTGAACTTCAGGGTCTTATATAAGCTCTGCTGAAGAGGTATGAGCTGATGAGACAGAAAGAGCTGCCTAGTATTTATACAGTGCTTTGGGGTAAGCATATAAGAGCTTGTCTTTCAAAACTCCTGGCATCCAGGTCTTGCAGAGATTCTTCCTTCAGTGTATTTCTGATAATGTGCAGAAAACTAAACTTGCAAGTCATGATGCAGCGAGAGCAGGTTGCCCTTTTATTTGGTTTCCCCTGCATATTGTGGTCCTATAGGAGAGGCTGGTTCCAATTAAAGGATTTTGTCATTTCACTTCTGACCAGCTCTGCTCTGTGAAGCAATGAAGGTTTAGAAGGAAATCTTCCAGCAATAGAAGACTGAGAAACCTGGGGCTGTTTAGCCTTGAGAAGAAGGCTGAGAGGGGATCTTATTAATGTCTATAAATATCTGAGGGGTGTATTTCAAGAGGATGACACCAATCTCTTCTCAGTGGTGCCAAGTAACAAGATAAGGAATAATGGGTTTTAACTAGGACATAGGAAGTTCCACCTCAACATGAGGAGAAAATTCTTTACTGTGAGGGTGGCAAGGTGTAGAACAGGCTGCCCAGAGAGGCTGTGGAGTCTCCTTTTCTGGAGACTTCCAAAACCCACCTGGATGTGTTCCTGTGTGTCCTGTTCTAGGTCATCCTGCTTTGGCAGAGGGGTTGGTCTAGGTGATCTCTACAAGTGCCTTCCAACCTTTAACATTCTATGATTCTGTGAAGCTCCAGCTTGTAACAAGGAAAAAAACAACCATTCAGTTCTGCCCTCTTTCAGTCACCTTTCATTTTCAGTCACTTCCCATCAGTCTCCTATCTAGCCTTTCACACTTGACCAGACTTGTCACACTTCCACTCTTGCATTAAGGTCTCAGAATCAGAGAAGCATGTTTTTGTCAGTGACATTTCTGTCTGTTTGAGAGATCACCTCTATCCTTTGGGATCCTGTCCCAGGAGGAGTTGTTTGTTGAAGGAGGGAGGAAGCTGACCTCCTTGTCAGCAGTAGTTCCAGCATTTTCAAAAGAAAGGCTCACTGCCTTGCTGCTGTGTCTTGGAGCTGATGAGTTTAGGAACCAGTGCACAATTCAGATAATCATCCATTTTTCACCTGAGACTGAAGGGGTTGGGATTTGGCTGAGGAAGCACAACAGATATTATGCAGCTAGTCAAGACTTTAAGTAATCCATAGAATTTAAATTTAGTTGTTGCATTTTGTTCATCCAGTTTGTATTTATATATAGTATAGTATCCCATGTTTATCATTTTAGAAAGTGAGATGTCTGTCTGGCTTCTTTTCACTCCTCTTTATGCTCTCTATACCCAATTTCTGATTACATAAGCTGTTTTTTCTGTTCTCTGTAGTCAAAGTTTAAGAAAGGCTTATTTGAAATCCTAACAGTCAAACAACAAGGGGAGATAAGTATGGCAGATCTCAGAATCAAAGGAGAAACATCAGAAATATGTAGACTGGACATGAAGCCACAGCACTAAAGGACATGGTTTAGTGGTGAACTTGGCAGTGTTAGGTTTGGACTCAATTCTCTTAAAGGTTTTTTCCAACTTAAATGATTCTATGATTCCAAATAATAAAAGCAAAGTTACAGCCAGGGGCACACTGTTTCAAAAAATAAGTGGCCTCTTGAGGTCCCAGGCCAGCCCAAGAAGAACCAGGTCTTTCTGGGAAGTACCATGCTGTCCTTCCCTTCAAATGTCAGAGGAAGAAGCAAGCTGAGAGGTGTTGGTGTGGCAGTGACCACTTGGGCACAGTGGGACTGGACTGCTTTGGACAACTGTGCTGGTGATGCCAGGCTCCTACACAGGTCATAAACAAACACTACATGGCTGTTTACAAATTTCTCATCACTATCCATCCAAACTACTTCACCTTGACATGTGGGAATAATGGGGAGCATACCTTGTTATTCCTTCATTTTAAAGAATCCTGTTTAATGGATAATTGAGGCTGGGTTATGAGATCCATAACCTTAAAATAAAGTACAACATCTGTAGTTCTTTAAAGAAACTCAGCAAAAAAAAAAAGCTGCAAATCACAGAACTATCCAGGTTGGAAAGGACCTCTGAGAGGTGCTTTATAGTGGGAAGGTCAGTATTTAAAAATCATCAGAGGGGGAATATTTTCTCAAAGTGACCTAAAGAGGAACATGTCTTTTATGTGAGGACCCAGGCTTTTAAAAAACATCCTTTTTAAAATGAAAACACGCTTTGTTATCTGATTTATAATCCTGGCTCACACTTCCAGCCTATACTATATTCATTTATTAAAATTACACTATATTCATTTATTAAAACTGGTTTTAAGATCTGGCTATGGAATTATCTGGGAATACCTTATAGTGGTCAAAATATCAACGGAATTCTACAGTACTGGAACAAGAGAGCAATTGTGACATGGAAGAAGACTGACTACAAATGTCTGTCTTGGTCTAGAAACAAAGTAAGAGAGTATTTATGGGTGGTTTGCATATTAATGAAGTATAAAAATTGGGAGAGTGGAGAGAGGAAGGCAGGAAGTTTGGAAACTGAATTTTTCTGGTAAATTAAATTTCAGGGATGTGGGGGGGAAGCTTTTTTTTTCCATTGTAAAACTACAATGTGTACTGTAAAGATACAGAAATATAGGAGAAATTTTGAGCCAGAATGTTAACGATCTTTAAAAAAAAAACAAAACAAAAAAAACCAAAAAAATCCAAAACAAAACAAGCAAGAGAGAGAAATATAATAATGTTCAGAATTTGAATAGCATGTTAGCTAACAGCAACGGAAAGAAACATCAATTCAGAGGGAAGGAAAGTGGCCAAAATTACATTATGGAATATGAATCATAGAGTAGCCGGAGAGCAAAATACATAAGGAAGCAGCAATAATAACAAAAGAAGGCTGGACTCCTTGCAAGGATTTTACTATTGAACAAATTATGCCCTATATTTTTATAACAACAAATTATTACCCCTACAATTTTTCTACCAAAAAATGAAATTCTCATCTTCCAGAACAGAATAACTATCTATATAGACATTACAATGTTTAAGAGATAAATTATTTTTAAATATGACTTAGCTATATCATCAGCCTTGACTGCATACACTGATGCTAACTTGTACCGTGCTTCCCTTTCTGAAAAGTTCATCTGCCATGCCAAAGACAGGTGTTGGGTTAATATGTGACTACCTTTAGTAAGTAAATATTCTGTTTACCTTATTTTTAAGTTTTTCCGTTAAAAATTGTTCTGCAGCTTTTCAGATGACTGGCTGACATATATATGGTTATTTTCCTATATAATGCCCTTACATTTTGTTATCTAAGCAAGATAATGTTACACCTCATTTGTAAGGGCTTTCCAGTTGAAAGTCTCCCTAAGCTGTGTATAGTATCCCATGTCTGTCATTTTAGAAAGGGAGATGTCTGGCTGGCTTCTTTTCACTCCTATTTGTGCTCTCTCTACCCAATTTCTGATTACATAAGATGCCACTTTTCTTCTGTAACTTTTGGCACGTGTCTGAAGGACAGTTGGGGCATACTTTTAATTTAGTTGATTGCTTCAGCTCAGATTGCATTTTTGTAACTCTCACTAAAACCTTCAGCATTTTGTTCCTAAGACACAGCTTGATTTTGTCAATTGGTTTTTCCATTCTCCTCTTTAGATTCTCTGCTAGCTCCCACTGTCTTGTTTGATGTAATTATTTATCCAGTTATGTGTGGAGCATTTTCTGCAAGTTCTTATCCCCCTCTTAAGCAACAGATTCCATCCACTTTTATACTTTTTCACACTATCCGTTTCCACGGTAAAATCATAAATTAGTTCCCCCAAACAACAGCCATAGAAGAATAAATATTTAATATTACCAAATTATTTCCTTTTCCCAAATCCATTGACAAAAGGGATTGAAAATTTTTTGCTGGAACTTTCAAAATGTAAATGAGACTGAAGCCAACAAATACAGGTTTTTATTGCCTTTGTAATCCAAGTCCTAGGACTTGCCATTTTATTCCAGAATTTTTACTGATAAGGTTCTTATTCTGAATCCCAATTGCTGTTCATATAACTATATGCTAAAGATTTAAAACTGAAAATGACTCTCAAAGACAATCTGCCTGTGGTTACAATATAGACAGGCAAGATGCTCTGAAAGGAGGCATGTGCTAACTCCATCTACACTGGTGAGTGTGCCCAGGGCAGAGGTTCAGAGCTCTCCACCTACCACTCTCCATAGAAGTGAATTAAGAAAGGCCAGGTAACATTATCAAGTGCTGCATCTGGATTATGTTGTAAGAGCCATTTCTAACATGAGCATGGACTATCCTCAAAAGGCAGGTTGTATGAAGTCCCACTGTAATGTTAGTATTATCATCATAATAAAAAATATACTATCAATAATTCCATTATTAATAATACAACACTAATGTTAGTACTATAAATATTGTTGTCCACACCAAACATCTTTCTCAGGTCTCCCCTGGACCCTTGTAACCTGAAGAAAAAAAAATAAATTGATTTTAAATTAGAGTATGTGAAATGATGGAAGAAATGCACTGGTGTTTCACTAGTGATGCCTTTGTCATTGCATCAAGTGCAGAATTACACCGACATTTGTTTCAAAGGTAGCTATTGAGTCAGTGTGTTTCAAAAGAGAGAAGTGAAGAAAACTAAGACAGATGTAGCATAGCTGAGGAACCAAATTACCTGTCTGGGCAGCTGTGGCCACAGAGCTTTCAGGTCTGGTGCCTAGCATCAGGTCTCCATGGTGCTGTTGAACTAATAACAAATAGAGGAGAAAATTTGTCATAGAAAAAGGAGCATTTAATTGACCAGAAATCAGGGCAAACAGCTCTTCTGTTTGTACTTTCCCTTTGATTTGTTTAGGAAGTTCAAGATCACTAAGTTAAGAAAGTGTGGCAGCTGTGGGTGTGAAAATCATAGAATCATAGAATTAGCCAGGTTGGAAGGGACCTCAGAGATCATCAAGTCCAACCCTTGACCCACCGGAGTAGTTGCTAGACCATGGCACTGAGTGCCACATCCAGTCTTTTTTTAAATGTCTCCAGGGACGGAGAATCCACCACCTCACCGGGCAGACCATTCCATTGCCTGATCACCCTCTCCGTGAAGAAATTCTTTCTAATATCTAACCTAAATCTCCCCTGGCACAACTTAAGACTGTGTCCTCTTGTCTTGTTGAAAGTCGTCTGGGAAAAGAGTCCAACTCCCACCTCGCTACAAATGCTATAGGAAAAATGCTATAGGAGCAGAGCAGAGCTCAGATGTGTTGCACCATACTTGTGCCCTGGTGTGCTCAGTGCAGACAGTGCCTGGGGACGGCATTCATCAGCTCACTCCTGGTTGCCTCAACCATATGATGTGCTGGAAGTACCCAGGAACTCACTGAAAAACTGGCAGCATGCATAACGCCTGTGCAAACAGTCCAGATGCTTGCACAAGTGTCTGGTGTTAGGTGCATGAACAATCTTGTTGACTCAAAAGACACTTCTCATGCACTTACAACAAGGCACATTCTTGTGCCTGTGGCTGATGGGAGCCAGAAGCCTGATTCTGCAGTCACACTGTGTTACTGCTGTCTTTGATACCTCCTGTGATTCCCAGAGGACGTTTGCAAAAACTGGGCCAAATTCAAGTAAGTTTACTTGCTCTGAGTATCATTACCTCACTCTGTGGGTGTTTCCTCTCGTTGCAATGGGACCATTTGCAGAGCAGTGCTACCTGACATGAGTAAGAACATCAGAGCCTGGCAGTGCTGCCTGTGTGTCAGTGCAAGTCTCAGCCTGAGCCATTTGGTTCTGGCAGTGCTAAAACAGACCAAGAATCAATCTCCCTGTCAGTAAGTGCAGTGCATAATAACACTTGTATTACAAGCCACAGAATATTGCTTTTCAGCTTCACATCATTAGTAGTAATTAAGGAATAATAGGAACAGCTTCCTGGTTTATGGGATGATGATCTTGTTCCCAAAAGGACAAACCACAGGACCAAAAGGAACCAAATTATTGATAGGAAAAGCAAGGAGGATATTGTTCTTAGAGCTATATGAAGAAAAACATTCATGTCAGAGGTTTCTGAGAACTGCTCATTTGGTTTTAAGATAACAAACCACCTATTAGGAAGAAAAATGTTCATCTTGATGTTGCTTTGCTTTTATCCAACCAAGTTTTCAGCACTGAATTAGTAAATTGTTTACCTGGGAAGTCTAAAATCTTCTGTATTCAGGATCATATTTTAGAAGAAAAAAATTGTCTCTGAATATAAGGTGGTGATTCAGCTTCAAATATTGGAGGTACTGGAACAAAATCAACTATAAACTCCTTTCTTTGTGCTGATGTAGGCATGTCTTTCACAACCCAAAGATTTCCTCAGTTTTCAAATTGCTTCTAGTTATTTTGTTGCAGATAATAACATAATTTGGAAAGTAATGGTTTATAGATAAGAGGGAATATACTGCAGTGCTTTGATATTGTTACCATTCATGACTAAGTACAGTACACAAAAAACCTCAGACTGGTAGCAATCCAAAGCTAGCATTATTTAACAGAGAAATTAAAAGGTAAGTGAAAGAGTCTCTAAACAGTAGCTAAGTAAAAGAAATGGCTATCTTTCCAAAGCCTATCTGACTGATATGAGAAATTTAAGTTAATATACAGTGCTGGAAATCAGACCCATTCAATAGAAAGACAAAGGAACATATTCCCTTCCAGATGGACAAGGCAAAGTAGAAATGAAGGTCACAGACTGAACTGTGCATACTAATTATCTCAAACTCAGTAACTACAATATTCCTTCTCCCATCCTAGTAAAACAACCAATAGTCTTAGGCTGAGTTTTGCAGGCATACATGGAAGAATAAAAACCCTGCAACAATATCCCACTAAGAGCTTTGGCCTAAGAAGGCATAGAGAGCTATTAAAAAGTAATCCCTGCTTGTATAGTCAAATGAGTTTACCTGAGGTCCTGCTTCACATTTTCAGCTGTGTGCTCAACAGATTTAGGCATTACTTCCTCTTATATTTGCACGTGCAAATACTCTCTTGGGCATACAGACATAACACTTGTTCATATCTGTATCTCTTACTGCTAAGAAATAAGAGGAAACAAAATGATGCCTGTAGAACACAACAGCAACGTGGTTAGAAGAAAGAAGGAATGGGTTTTTTTGGTTGGGATTGAAGAGGGACAGGGGATGAAGCAGGAATGGTCTCTTTCCTTTCAGCCTTCTGAGGTATCCAACAGGGAATAAGTTTGGGTGCCTAGCAGACAAAATTAAAGACTTAAAGTAGCTGGGACTAGCTCAGAGAAGACCAATGTAAAACCACTGATACAGCTTCCAAATCCTCTGCTTAAAAAAATAATAATTAGGTATCTGAGATGCAAAACCTCAGACTCCTTCATCAACATCATCTCATCAACAGCAGAGGCTGATGCAAAATTTAGGCTAAGCAGCTAACTGCTCAGTGGCTCCATTCTGCTTCCCACAGACAACAAATATTCCCTCTCTTTTTATGTAACATTAATCCATCTGTAAAACTGACTCTGTCCAGGGAACATGGGTGGGCACCAAATGTGCAGCTGTGGGCACTATTTTCTAGCAGGCTATGTGATCAAAGTTAGGTTTTCCTTGCTTGTGCATCTTAATTGTAAGGTCTAACTACTCACAGTCTTCTTACTGCCCATTTTCTAGTTGTCTTCTGAATATTTGCAACATCAGTACTGATGGCCATGGAAAATGCAGCTTCATGTAATCTATTTTATTCATTTTGTGCTATAGTAAATATTCAGGCAGAGGCAATTACAGAAGTAGAAGAGGAAGAATTAAAACCTAATGAAAGTTAACCAACAAGAAGAACTTCCTTCAGGCTGGCCATGCATGTCTGTAGTTTGTCATTTATAATGCTGAAGCCTCTGGTTCATAGTCAAGCTGTAATTCTGCCAGTTAATGTATCCAATTAACCCCACTAATGAGCTAATCAACAGTGTAAAATCTGTGTAAAATCACTAAGGGTGTATGATGAATGGGAAATGCAGTGAACTCTCCCAGTACAAGAAGTGCTTTATTGAACTTGTTGAAGTGGCTCTGTCTTCTTCCTCTCTACAGGGTAATTTATCACTGGGGTCTGTAACAGTGTCATGCCCTGATAAGGGAGAGGTGGCAATAAACCCATCATAAAATGATTACTCAGGAATGCAGAGCAATTAAAGTGTCTCTGCATATCAGAGTCATAGGCTAGAGAGCAAAAGTGGTCTTTTTTGGTAGAGGCAACTAATAAAGGTAGGCAGTTTCTTGAAGGTGATCCACAATTTGAGAAGCAAAGAGCTGTCTAATATAGAAGTAATTCGAGACTAGGTTCTGCCATACTTTCAGTATGAGAAATATTTGCTGCAGTGATAATCCTGCTAATTTCAATGAGATGGTGTGAATAGGAAAGTAATCCTCAACCCAAATAGCCATGATGGAATCAGAGAAAAGATTCAGATTAAACTATAACTTTTTCTTACAGTAGCACCTAATCCAAAGCTGTGATAACAGTGATTGATATCAGTTATTGTTTTGTTTTTTTCTTCAGTATCCTTACTGCCCTTCTTTCAGCATCTCCTTTCCTTGAGATATAGTTTAGAGAGAAGATATGATAAGAGAAAAAAGGAAAGAAAGAAAACTGAAATGCTAACATGCAAAAAAACTCTCTATAGTTATGTAAAAGAAAATAAAGAGAGGAAAAATCTTTTCAATAAAAAAACCCAACAAAACAACACAAAACCAAAACAAAGAAGAAAAACAAACTTTATCCAGTGCAAAGTGGCAAGGCACATTATCACAGGAGTTGAGGAAATTATTTCCATGGATATATGCAAGTTAGAGCCAGTTATCAGAGACTCTAGCAGATAATGAAATTTGCAGTTACCTGGTGTGAAGGAAAGGGTTACATGATGTGCTGAAGATTCAAATTGTTCTGTGACTAAAGTTGAAACTATTATATTTTCCATGAAACTTTTTTTTTTCAAAAAAAGCAATCATGCAAGAAACAGCAATGATTTTAGTAGAAAAGAAAAGAATATCAAGGATTGTCTGGGATACTGGAGTATACATAAAGCTTTAGCTCTACAGATTGTAGTACAGGAATAAAAACTAGATTTCAATCTCCTTTGCATCTGGCTTTGGTTTGCTTGGAGTTTTTTTTTAATGTAAAGGCCAAATTAGGAATTTTCAAAAGAATCTATATTAGATAATCTATATTAAATTTAGTTCATAAAAAGTAGAGCCCTCTGCAAAGAGACAAACTGCAAGAAATTTTTTCTTGTGGTCTGTGTGCTGAGTCTTCACAAGGGAGTCAGTGTTTTGGCTTTCTGATCATCCCTACCGCTCTTCCCCTGACGAATATTAGAATGCTTAAAGAATATTTGTATAGAGCATAACCATTCTCTGTTGGCATGATTATATTACAGGATGCAAGGACACATCCCAGACTGAGCTCCTTAGGGTAGTTATTGTCCTCCTTCCATGTTCTCTCTTCACTTTTCCACTTTGCACTCTTACCTGTGGAAGAAGAAAAAGGCAATTTAGTGAGCAGAGAGAGGAACTGTGAGGTTGGCCAAGCAGCTCTGGGCAATCTCTATCACCAGCTTGGAGAAGCTGAGCATCTCATTGGGACAGGGTGGAAGAGGAGCTCAGGAGATTGAGACACACAAGGATCTGACCAAGCCATAGTCATGGTTTGATAATGGTTGAATGATAAAAAGAAATGAACTAAAGTTAAGTGGGGCATTGTGAGTATAGAAGCTTACAAGAGGCCTGGGAGGTAGGAGCTGTAGGAGGCATAGAAGTTTCTGGAGAACAGAAGGAGGAGTTTAGTTTTAAAGAAGCATTGGGGAAGAGCAGATGTAATATGAAATGTTTAGAGAGAGAGAGAGAATTTAAAAGGAGAGGGATAACATTTATCAACAGAAATCATGGAGACTTTTACTACTGAGACATTTACAGAAAAATAGGAATATATATATTCCCGATTCTCTGTATTCCACCTTCCATGCACCCCCAAATTTGCTGACAGAATGATCTGAATTTCTGTAGTTGTCCTGCTCTGGGTTAATGTTCCTTGCTATGTTGTGAATTAGGAAGAAAATCAGTACTGTGGTAACATTTCATGGATTGCCCATTTCTGTGTTCAGTTACCCACTGACACACAGAACTGAGATAAAGATGCAAGCTATTTTTAAAACAGGTGGCACAAACTGTTATTATTACTGTGTATTTAGATTCCAAGCAGAGCATCACCACAGTAACTAGAAACAGTTCCCATTTCTCTGTGTGCAGGTTTGCAGACTCAGAAAGGCCATTACATGTTTTGAATTACTGAGTTTACATTTGGAAGGTTCTGATGTAATCTCACAGGGTGTAAATAGACAGGGGGCCATGGCTTCTGCTGACACTGGGTAGAGTGATGCCCTCAGACTTTGGACCTGCAGACACCACACACCAACTGGAAGTGTGGGCTGCTGGTCCTCCATGCTTCTCTGTGTCAGATAAATACTCCCAAGCTTCATTAAGGTGAGAAACTGCTTTGGATTCAGACTATTTTTCTTTTTTGTGTGTGTGTCTTAGTTTTAATCCAATCTATTTGCTCACTCTGTTTTTTTGTGTGCCATGAGAAACAGGGAGGCAGAAGAGGGATTGGGCCAAGGCAAGGTGAGAGCAGGATGGTGCCTTTCAGCAGCAACACGAGCTTGTGCAGCCTTAGTGTGCTAATGCCAAAAAACATATTCCTGTACATGTGTCCAAAGCAAGTTACATCCTCTTGTAGCTTTTATAGCTACAACCATTATACAAATAAAGTGTTAAAAATTGCTCTCTTGCTAGTCACATAAGAATGGCTTCACAGATACTACAGTATGTTTTATATCTAGATTAAAAATATCATTGTATGGCATCTGCTCACTTGGGAAAATACTTTCTAAAAAGAAACACACTGAAGAAGAGGTTTCATATCAGACAAAAAAAATAATTTGGAATTTTTTATTAACTTTTCATTGTGTTTGGGTTTTTTGCAATGAGCTTCATAGGAGAAAGCTGCAGAAAGACTGTGTACTAAAATTCTGTAGCTAGAGTCTGGTGAAACTGATTTATGATCCCACCTGAGTGTATGTCTAGTGGTAAATAAATAACTTTTTTTCAAAGTTAACTCAGGCATCAGACAAACAGAAACTTAAAATTATTCTCCATTTTTTTTTTTTTTCCTAGAGTTACAGTCAGAACTGTATTCTTATGCCTGAGGGTAGGAAATGTCATATTGATGGATGAGTTGTGAGTCTACCTCTTCCTCAACAAGGCATTGGATGCCCACTTCTGGTCTCTGTTCAGCTCTAATGAATTGAATGGCATTTCATTGACATGAATGAGAGCAGAAAGGCAGCTTCAGAATGTCTTTCAAAACTAATAAAAATAATTTCATACAAAGCTGAATTTTCCAAGTAGGTCAGAATCAGTTAAGGTTCTCCTGCTACTACAAGTATGTTTGCCTATATGCAGAGTGTGTGTTCATTTTACTTTGTAGGAAATGTGACTTTATATGAATGAATTCATATAAATTCATATGAATTGTCTTCTACTAAGTGGAAATAGAATTCTTATTCACATTTTATGAAGTTGCTATTTTAGGAGATATTCTTTATTTTCCACAATTTTTGACCATATTTTTCTGTACTTATTGAACTCTTTTTCTTTCTCTCTAGGAATGTTATTTCACATAATACTTTCCTGTGCACATTGCCAGTAATGACACAGCAAAATAGCTGCAGGGTTGCCTTTTGATGTTAGAGCTCACCCACATTTCAGGCTTAATTGAGATATTACCATAAATGTTACCTACTATAGTTTTTCCTTTTTTTTTTTTTTTTTTTTTTTTTTTGTGTGTGTGTGTCTAACTACTTTGAATCAGAACACTGTTGTAAAGTCAGTGTGAACCAGTAGGTCAGAGCAGTGCCTGGACCTTCCTTCCATCTATTACCCCTGTCTCACTGGAGGGAAAAGCTACACATCACACCAACTGATCTATATGTTTATGGTTAGCCCAATGCTAGAAAGTAAATCAAAAAGGAAGTATGCAAAGTATCTTACTGTCCTATATCAAATTTCACCACAATCCAGCTTTGGTTTAAATGCAGTTATATAGTAACATATTAGTTTACATGAAACTGGGACAAAGCTTGGAAAGCAGGACCACAGAGTGAATGAGTTCTGTTCTATAAGTTACACAGAAGATGGGTAGGATGTTCAGTGGAAATGTACACTTATCTTTAAAATACAAAATTTCTGATTTAAAATTACTATTGCAGTTTAAATTAGAACACCTGATTACAAGGAGTTGGAAAATACCAATGTGGGGGAGTTTGAAGGGTAGACAAGAAGCAAGTTAGTTATTTACTGGGTCTTTTGGTGGGTGGAGTTTGTTTTTCTTTTTTATACTTAAAAATTTCCACTATAATTTATCTTTCCCATATAAATAACTATTTGATATTTCATATTTCTTTACATTCCTTGGCTGGTCAATATTACCTCCTATTCAACTGGCAGTATATTTTCCTCTTTCTGTTTTGCTTATCTGTTAAGAAGGTTTTTTTAAAGTGTTGATGAAAACACAAACATCACAAAAATATCATTGCATTCAAATATCAATTTTTGCTAGGTTTTAGCTCTTCTCAAACTGAGAATAAAGCTAGCACTTGAGAACAGGTAGGTGTATGTACTGGCTAGTCTGCTTTTCTGCCATGACCAACAGATGTATGTAAGGAAACAAACACTGTGAATTGCCACCCTTACTAGTGAATTAGAAAAACAAAACAAATAAAAAACACCAACACCACCATCACACCCCAAAAAAACAAAACAAAACCAACAAAAAAAGCATGGTCTGTTTAGCAAGATCAAACATTTGTTATTATGTTCTGGTCTTGGAAGTCTTTTCCATTTTTCTCAGTAAACTCTTAATGTTAAGGGGTTTTGACTTGGCCAAATACCATCATGGGTATTTTGCACAATTCATCTTTGCTGAGATTGCAAACAGAATACCTTCCAACACAAATGCTTAGAGCTCGTATTCTACATCGATATTTTCTGCAGCATAAACAGGAAAGCAAAAAATGCAGACCATCTCTTCCTCATCCTTTGAGAGCAAGAATGTACTCCAAAAAATACATATTTGTAAAAGGAATAAGTCTCATGCTACCCTTTCAGTGGCAGCAGAGCATGCAGTCCATGATGTTCCCTGGTTCATTAATCTCTAATGCTACAAGTTGTACCATTAAACTCTAGATTTGCTTGTTACATGAGCTGCTTTTCTCATTAATGCTCACCCCAAATACATTGAGTTCTGTTGTGTGAGTATCTCATGGGTTCAGCTTTGTGTCCTGATTATTTGAAAAACACTCAGTATGAGCTGCTGAGGACAGTTTCTATGTGCTGAACCACATGTAGGATTTGGCATTGCCAATTTGAGAAGCATATGCACCCCCATTTTTAAATTTGTAGTGTTGGTCAGAAGCTCCAGAATAATTTTAGATATGTATATAAATACATCTAAATACATATATATGGTATGTAGGTTTAGGGACACTTCTCAAATGACCTGAACTGAGAGTTTAGAGTGTTTTAAAAATTGTTTTCTGTGAAAATGCACAGTAAGTAATGGCACTGTTGACAAAATTAATGAATGGAATAGTTGATTACCTGTTGTGTAACTGAACCAATGAATATTCATGGTTCCCTTGGTATAAAGCTGGCATATTTTAGCTAATTAACTCTTCAGCATAGTTGGTGTATGTGCATACTTTTTGTATGATACCAATGTTTAATTGAGGTGTGATAGATAACACGAAAGGCAGTTGCAAACAAATAAACAAAGCAAGCTGTAATTTCCATAAGTGGAATGCTACCCCTTAATGGAAAGTTGTGTGCAAATTAACTTTGTCATCCCTCTTCAAAGGGCCTAAAATTCACACTCTTGGGGCATGTGTTGGTTAGAAATTGGCAAGAGAAACACTTATTTAAGGCAATGTTATTTATTTCAAAAAGAACATAAAAATATCTACTCAGAATGCTTCTAAATTTTGTTGACCTTACCCTCTTTACTGAATATATTTGAGCCAGCTGCACAGCCTATGAATTAAAGTTTTAAGATAACATTTTTCCTTTGAGAATCTTGAATGCAAGCCAAGGTAAACTAAAGATCAGAAGTTGAGCTGTTTTCTCAAGCAATTTCTTTTTCTTGGCTTCCTCCTGGTTTTAGCTGGGAACACACAGAGTGGCTTGCAAGGAGCACAGCTTGCCACAAGGTGATGGTCCCCACCTTGTTCAAAATACAATGCCTAACAACATGCCCTGAAGCTGGTTTGGAGCATGTAACCAGATATCCTTTCAGTGGCTTTGCAACCTTGGCCAGTGCAAGATCCAGACACAGCTGAGCTGTGGCCTCAAGCCGGGAACTGGGAGCTTTTTTGGTCTGAAAGTGTAGAGGTGCCCCAATATACAGTCAGAAGATACTGATCCAAGCAATGAGCTCTGCTACTCTGCTTCCCATGGAGGCCTTTCCTGGTGTAGCTTCCTCTCTTCTAATCTTCTTTCATCCCTCCCACAGCAGAAGGATTAAAATTTCGGTTCCAAACCACAATATTTTCATGTTAATTGACCACATCAATCCACCTACTGTTCTTGAGTTATTCTTTTCTGCCTATCAAAGTGATACCTTACTAATTTTTAGTCTTAAATTATATTTCCCTTTTTTCTGTTCTTCCCTGCATTCTATAACCTTATCCACCATAATGACATTTTCCCTTGCTTTTCCTTGTTATCTGTTGCATGGAAGACTTAATGTATCTTTACAAGGGATATAAAACCATCTGTATCTTTATGTCAGAATGACTCCTAACTTTTTGGATCTCATCCTTTTCTCTCACCCATGACTGCTAATGCCTTCTGTAATAAAAATAATGCTGGTGTGTGGGTGATTTTAAGTGTTAGTTATGTAGCAGAGCTTTTGAATCAACATCATTGCTTCAGACCCATAACTTGTAATACAGGGCTGGAATCCATCTGGAGGAATCATACTGACAGAGATTTAAGGGAATAAAGTATATTTGCTCTGTAGCTGGTGTTTCCATGTACACAAGCTCCAAGGCATCCCTAGTAACATTTATATCAGGTTGATTCAAGTAAAGCTGCTTGCTGCCTAACTCAAGTCTGTTTAAGCCATTATCAGAAAATCAGACTGATCCCCTAAGGAAGGTGTGGCTATACTTAAAACACTAATTTTGAAGTTCTGATACATACTATATTACATTTCTGAACTCAACCATTAAAATTTTATTCAACTCAATGAAAATCAGTTCAACTGTTCATTTTTTGAAATAGCATCATTTCTTTGTGTGCATTCTACTCTGCTTTGAAACACCATAGGACTTTTCTGTGTAGGAAGCTATAAAATAATATAATCTCTTAGAATCCTGACCAATATAGTTTTTATGTTCTTGATACAATTTATCAAAGAAAGAGTAGAACATGATCTCTCTGAAAATTAAGCTCTGAACTACATTTTCATTATTTCTTTCATGAAATGGTTCAAGTTCTGCTTCAGTAATTCTCTGAAGAAAGTACATTTAAAACCTAAGGAGTCTTTTTCATTTTCGTATTTGGTTTTTTCTGTCTGGGAAGCTTTAAAAATTAATTCCATAATGAAATTATTTTAGCTAAATAAGTTGTGGCTAATTATATCTTACTTACATGATTATTTGTCATAAATATCAATCTATTAAGTTGTAACACCCAATCAGATCACTTAATACATAAAGCTCATTTTATAACAACTTTAGTAGATTTTGAAACAGCAGTATTCAAATTATTTGGAAAATAAATATTTTTGTAAACGTTAAAGCTGTATTTTTTCCTGTCAATAGTGCTACAAGGGAAAAAAATTGTATGCTAAATAGGTTCAGTTTGCAATTATTTAAAAAATCAAATTTTGCATGGGGGATATTGTGAGCTGTTTCATTGCCTTCTGGTGGCAATAGGGGACTGTGGCAAATGGCAGAATCTTCTAATGGGCTTTCAACATTTGTGAGCATTTTTTCCATATTCTACCCCAATGCTAGGGTGAAATTGGAATGGGGTGAATTGGGCAAGCCAATTTCAAGGGACATGGCAGGAGTGTGCAGCTGTGGATGTGTAATTTCTGCTTCCCAGAAGCTTTCCACAAGAAATCTGGCATGCCTATTTTGGTTCTGAGCCTTTAAAACTCACAAGATGGGTCCTTTCTTTTATAATGTCTTCATTTTAATCAGCATAAGCACTGAAATAATCAGGAAGTGGAATCAAAGTATTCCAGTAAGCATTTTATTGTCTATCCATATAGATGAAACTACAGATTTATAGTACTGAAAATGCTTTTGTAAGCAGGTAACATTCCAGCTCTTCCAGCCCTCAAGACTATTTGGAGTAGTGTTAGCTTTTAACAGTATGCTTCTCAAGCACTTTTTTTTTTTTTTTTTTTTAAATCTAGAACCCCACATGATCCACTTCTGTCTAGTTTAATCAGTCCCACAGGAGCCCCCTGACCTGCTTGCCCAGAAAACTGAGAAAAGAGAAACTCACTTGATAGTTCTGTGACCTGGAGTCAGAAATCAAATTGTAGTATCTCTCAGGAGAGCACTAACACACACTTTCAAGAAGCTGAGTATTTAGAGGCACTGGCCTAAGCTCCTATTAGAAGGTGAGACCTGAGGCAAGTAACTCATAAATAAAACAAATAAGGTTACTTGTATGCTGTCACTCCAAATTAATTGACTTCAGCAGAAGAAGATGCATAATGGAGTTGTTCTGACTTTGGGTATCCCTTATGTAGTCTGGCATCAACTTTATAGAATTTGTTGGAGTTACAGGTGCAGGAAGTGAGCAGAATAATGCATGGTACTTGTTGAGCACTGCATTTTCTGTTTGGGTTCCAGACAATCAATGAATACAGTGGTTAGTGGCAGGTAGCTTGCAATGTTCTTTGATTTTCACCTCATGAAATATGAATATGTTAGCTTGCTAATAAAATATTCCTTGTATGGTAAGTGGCATGTGTCCAAAGATAATTCTTTGCTGACAGTTTGTCCATTTGTTGAGTCAGCTATGTATCTAAAGACCCATCTGTTCTTTCTCTAAAGGAAGAATAAAAAATATTTTCTCTTGTTCCCTGTGGGACAGCAAAACATCAATCAGTAGAGCTGATCTAGAAAAAAAGCAGATTTTTTTCCTTCATAATTTAAAAGTCACATTCCCCTCCTTTTGATTTTATGGAGGCAAAGACATACTACAGTCAAAATTAGTTAATGTATTTCTGGATTAATGCAATAATGTGAATAAGAGTGTCAGAATCTAACCTTGTAACACTGAATAATTAAAAGCAAGATCATCATGAAACTCCTTTTTGCCTTCGGGTGGCTGTTTTTCTGTAAGCCTTTTGAAAGGTGTTATATGCCAGGAATAAAATGTAAATAAAACAGTCAAGGGCATTAAATTGCCGTATAACTGCTTTTAACTTTAATATCATTCCCTGTACCTGAAATAACCACTGTTATTTAAAACTCGACCTCTTTGATCTGGCAATAACTTAGGCCCTAAAGCTAGCAGGTAACACGGTAAATTATACTTCAGCAGTGTTTTCACATAAGACTTTACCTTCCTAATGCAGATTCAATGAAATTGGTAGCCTGCCTTAATTTTGTTTTTGCATAAATACAGTGACAAGTAAATTCCTTCATATGTTTTAAATCAAAGGTGAAGTAAGAGTATCCTTCCTGAGCTGCTGACTAAAATTCTGGAACACATTTTCAGCTATTTCTCTCTTATTTGAGTGCTACTTGTATGACTATGCACAGTGCTAATCATTACTATTTCAGTATATGTTGATACTCAATCTGAAAGTGTGGAGGTTCTTTTTCTAGAATGTTCTAGGCAACAAATTTGAACATATGTGCATGTGTGCTTGATGCCCTTTACAAAAAAATCCTTGATATTAACTGACTTTGAAACATTGAGCAAGGCACTGGAATCTGAAATATTTTACTTCTTCCCATAGAGCAGTGGAAATGTATGTCCAGCAGATGAGCTCAGTCTTGTCCTGGGAAGATCAATCTCTTTCATGTTTGCTACTGAATTCCAGAAATTTTAGTGTGAGGATGGACATAAGCAAGGATAACATTTTAGGAGTAGTTAAAGCTAATTATGAAACATTGTATCTGAATTGAGAGTGAAACGAGCAGATTAATCACATTTTATTTTTATCACAGGTGTGCAAACATTTCATGTTGGACAGAGTATATTTGTGATAGAAGTAATTTCTAGATTTATTCTTGACTATATTTTTTTTGGTTTTGTTTGCTTAATTCTGATGTGAAAACTGAAAGCATAAGGTAATATCCAGCATCCTTCCTCTCATCAAGGTCACTGCTCCATCAACCTAGGGCTGAACATAATGTGGAAATTTGAGTTTTCTCTTCACCTCATTGCCTTACAATGTCACAGGTCCTTTGGATTGCTTTCCCCCAGCCTCTTGAGGGAGATTCTTAGAGCCTCTGGTATCCCTCAGTGCCAGAGTTCCTTTCAGTGTGGTCGCTGAACATCAGGTCTTAAAGCTGCAAAGAAAATGCAGAAAGTAAAAACTTTTCAGGTCACTTGATGCCCACAGGTTACACACAACTTCCTTCTGGAGGGCAGGGAGCCATCAGAAAGGATCAGTCTTTTCCCAGCAAGGGGCAAAATCAATCATCTTGGCTGCAGTTATGCAAAAGGTTTACATGAATATATACAGCCACGATGTATTTGTATTCACCTATCAATGATGTGTTACACCTCTCCCCTATGTGCAGAGAGCACTGAAAAAAAACATAGGTAGTGAGCTCACATATTGCCTAAAACAATCCAGGGGTGTGTTGAGGATCATAGAATCATAGAATAGAATTAGCCGGGTTGGAAGGGACCTCAGAGATCATCAAGTCCAACCCTTGACCCACCGGAGCAGTTGCTAGACCATGGCACTGAGTGCCACATCCAGTCTTTTTTTAAATGTCTCCAGGGAAATGTTTTTAAATGTCTCCAGGATGTGGAAGTGCCTACACTTAAGTCCTTCTGACTTGGGTCCTGCAGCAGATGTTACAGAAGGAGCTGAAACAAATGTTTCCTATGGTGTGGCTATTTGCATTATGATAAGAAATCTTTCAGAAAATTTCAGTCACGTTTCCTACCTCTTTCCACCTCTTTGTTGGACATTATCACTTAGCTACTGCCTGGACATTTCCTTCCCCCTTCTGTTCTGCAAGGTTGAGGACAGTGTCTCTCTCAAGGCTGTGGAAGCTACTGGGTAGATATTTCTCACTTTTCTCTATGTTAAAAAGCAAATAGGGCCACTGAGCATCTTATTTCTCCATGACCTGTTAAAAACCTATGTCTTTTGATGTGAAGCACAAGAGGCTTACTACACACTTAGGAAGCAGTGACAAAAAATTCCCAGTCTGTGTTTACCTTTCAACTGACTTAAAGCTCAGGAGCAGGTAATAATCCATGAAACTATGCATGGGAGCTAGGAAACCTTACTAGCTACCTTCCTTACCCTTATAAGCTATGATTTTATAGTTGCTAAGGCATTGCTGAAGGGGAATAGTGGTTTATAGGCTTGGTTCTGCAGCTGGAGAGACAGGAATGCTTCACTCTTCCAGTCCTCTGTGGGAGCACAAATAGATCCCAGAAAGCAGGAAGGAAACCATCCTGTCTTTCAGATCCTCTCCAAGGAGACAAGAATTGTGTGGGAAGAATCCAGAGCTTGTTAGAGACAGCAAAGATAGTTTGCCACCAGTAGCAGGGTAATTTGCTTGGTGGCAGAAGAGAGAAGTTTTGTGGGAAAATGGAAACTCACTGTAGGAGCCATGAAAGTGGGATTCCAGGCATGTTTGCTTTTTGGAGATTCTCATTTTAGGTTGTGGAAGATATTGGGCCTCAGATGGTGATTAAAGTAGGGGAAGATGTAACAGGGTCCACAGATCATGGAGCAATGAAAAGACTTTAAGAAAGCTGCTTCATTTAGAAAAAGGAAGCCCCTGATCTTAACATACAGAAATCTTCTAAGATTGGCCAGATCCCAGGCCAAAAAAAAAAAAATAAATATATATATACATATATATGGGGCCTTGACACTTTTGAGGGTTGATTTGTTTGTAAAAGGAACCTGTATTTTGTCTCCTGAAGAAGGTTGAAAGGTTTTTAGGAGCTTTTGTGACCAACCAAGCTTTAAAAAACATATCCAATCTCCCTCAGATTTGGCCTGCTTCTCCTTTTCTGTCTTGAGAGTGATTTCAGCCATGATTAAGATTTCCAATTATATATAGCTGGAAGGATAAAGCACATCAAAGCAACCTGATGACAATAAAGAATCCAGGCTACAAGGAGTGAGAAATATATTAATTAGTAAAAATATAAGCTGTTATGAAGTGCCTTTCAGTTCTGCTTCTCAGAGTAAAATGCATGTTCCTATTCCCCTATCCAGAAGGAACTAAGGCACTAAGCATTGAAACAACACAGGGAAAGAACAAATGCAGAGAAAAGATGGAAATGTGGAACATAAAGAGATGATGTTTGCCATAGAAAAGTTTCAGAAGTCTGTTGGAAGACTATTTTCAGTGGTGAAGCTATAGAATATTTCTAACTTCATTTTTGATTGGAACAAAACTGAGCTTTTCAGTGTTTCTCTAGGAAGTACATTTCTGGAGTGAAGAATAGTAAATTTGGGTTATTGGAAATATTTTGCACTTATTTTGATTTCTTTTTCAGAATATAGTACAGAAGTGGGATAAGTAAGTACTTAATGAAATTTATTTTTTTTCCAGAAAAATACTTTGGCATTAAAATTCCTTTTTTTCCCCTTTGGTTTTTTTTTTTTTTTCCTCTCTTTTAAATAACATTAATTAACATCAACAAAATTTAGCAAGGTATTTTTAGTTTTGTCAGAACCGTATTTTCTGAAAGAAAAAAATTCCCTTAAATTTTTTTCTGACTGGCTCAATTTCAGAGCCATATATCTAGACTATTCTTCTCCTAATGCAGAATTGTTCCCTGCAGTATATTTTACCAATGCTTTGTCCCCTCTTGCTATAAATGTCTCCGACAATGAGACTCCCACTGAAAGATTACTCCATAGTCTAATAGATCTGTCAGAAAGATTTTCCTGAAACTCAGACTATATTTTCCTTGTCTTAATTTGGGATGTCATAGAGCAGCTCATGAAATGCAAGCATAGTAAATCACTTGAACCAGATGGTATTCATCGGAGGGTTCTGAATGGAATAAAGTGGGAAACAGGGAAGATACTGGCAATAAATCATTAGAAAATAGCAGCTGTTCCCTTTAAAAGAGAAAATCAAGCCTGATGTCCCTACTCAGACTAAAAGTTATTCTTTTTTTTTAATGGAATAAAAGATCAATTTCAAGAATTTCAGTCTGATGAGCTTAATCTCAACATCATGGAAATCTGACAATATCCAAAGTATTAAAATCATTATACTTAGACCAAACCATGCCATCTCTCACAGGGGTAAATAATGGCTCACTAGTGAGAGAACTCTCTGGAAGGAAAACAGTCACAATTGTGTAGGTAATTCCAGTCTAGAAAAATTTACAACTGAATGACTCAAACTTTTCATGCAAATGGAGCATAAGAAAGTTAAGATTTGCAATGGTCCCTAGTCCTGGTGGCAACCCTTTCCTCTCCATGGCCTCGAAAAGAATCCTTTATCTCAGCCATTAATGTATATTAAATTTGGTGCACCCTGCTCCTTTTTGGATAAATTTTCCATCAGTGGAATTTAAATAATAAACAAACCTCTCCCTGGGAAGTTTGTGTGAAATACCTGAGAATGTAACACAACGAGGGCATATTTCAGTTTTCTTAAGAAGCAGGTATTTGTATTACAATGGAGAAGTAAGACAAATTGGGATTTCCATATAGAGCTAAAGAATTAAATTTATTTTTATTCACATCTTATTTTTATTAAATTTATTTTTATTCACAGCTGTGTTAGAAATTTAGCAGTTATGCCTGGAGCTTGAACCACCTGTTGAGAAAATCTTACCCATTAGTGTTGCATGAGCAAGTTACATGAGCAGAGACAGTGAAAGCAGTCACAGAGAAAGGAACAAACACTCAGCAAAAGCTGCTGGGAGTTGTTTAAAAAGCCAAAGAGGACCGAGAGCATTAAGAGAATTATTCATCCATCTGAATGCTTTGGACAGGGAAAGAAATTGTTTCTTTTCTGGTGTGTCATTGTGGTACCTTCTTGAGATCTTTAGATCTCATTCATGATGGCTCCATCCACCCTGTCCTGCTGATAATCAGCTGTCAAGGGTGTCTGCTAAACCTCTACTCCTACTATTTTTGGTTTTTGTAGGCATCATACATTCAGCCCTGGCTCATGTTTCTTATAAATACCATCTGAATTAGATTGAGTCTAATCAGGAACCCCTATGTAGGTGGCCCAGATCTATGACTGACAGATGACCCAGATGTACCTGAGGGACTGCTATGTTCCTACTGCATGGCCCTGGCAGAAAAGGGATTCTTGAAAATAGTGACTACATCAAATTTCCTCAAGCAATCCTGGAAGGCTTCCCCAGAGCCAGCACCAGAACTGTTCCTACAGCAGGAATTTTAACAGTGGCTGTTTTGCCTTCAAAGATTTCACGAGCTCTTTGGCACATGACTGCTATCTTTTTAATCTTGTATACCCTTCAACACATAAAACAGCTTTGGAGACTCAGGCAGAGGGATTGTTGAGGCTCTGCCCCTATATCTCCTTAGTTTTTGGTTTATCCACAAAGGAGCAGCCTTAAGGAGCCAACTGAGGCAGCCTCCCCGCTGCCAGCTAATGACCAAATGCAAACCTCTTTATTTATGTGTAAGAAATCCACATTCTGGGACAGAGTCCACACAAATCTGGCCATGTTTTGCCTGGATTTAGTAGTATTGGCATTGAAATCCATGTGCAAGGGAACTGGATGTGTTAAAGAAGAGGAGGTGTTCTAGTTTTGTGATTTCTCAATGAGGGGTAAATGTTAAGAAAAAAAAGAAATACACAAAACCAGCTCCCCTCAAAATACGCAAAGAAAACAAAAATTAAAAGGAAAAACACTAAAACAAAAAAGAACCCTGAACAAACAAAAAAGCAAAAAAAAAAAAAAAAAAAAACCAAAATAATACAATAAAAAAAAAAAAAAAAACAATCAGGGAAAAATTGTCCCCAAACCAATACTTTCTTATGCCACATGCAACACTTTGTGTGAATAACCTTAAGTGGATTTGCTCTGTGGTCTTCTTGAAGTCCTAGTGCCTTGATTATCCTGAGTGAGAGATGCACTAGAGTGCTCCTTATGCTGTTCACACCTGGGTTTCTCTCAAGTCTGCAAGGACATGCAGCCCTTACAAGGTCAGGACTCAGACAATATTAACATCTATTTCCAGGACTGCAAAGTGCATCATAGAACAAAGATAGAGGCATTGTGATCCAGTTTGATCCTTATTTTTATCTTGTTTTCCTTCCAGTATTATCATTACTTGTCCTTCAGAAGAATTTGTTTGATATTCTGGGGGGTTCCCAAAGCAACCTCAAAGTCAGAAGTAGTGTTGCTGATTGAGAGCTATATTTGGGAGGCTCTGAAATCATTCTCCCAAAAACTTTGAGATCAACTTAAAAATAATAATTTCTTGAAATGCAATGCTTTTTTTTTTTTTCTTTTCATTCATCTCCCTTTGGGGTTTGCATGTTTGCAGAGTGATGTACCATGAGTCCTGCATAAGCCATATGGCCAGAAGAACAGATGTAGATATTCAGAGTTGACCATAAAATGTTTTTTGTTCACTCCAACAATTTTTTGCATTAACTATGCTCTGCTTCTCAGAGGTGATATCTGGAATTTCTGACAAGCTACTATGGAAAGTGATGGACTTGTGGAACATCTTGCAATCAGTTTTAGGGGGCACGAAAGGAGTTCTTCCTGGTGACTAGGTCCACTGTAGGCTGCTGAAGATGATATGAAATGATAGTGTAAATTTTGATTTAGAACTGAGTTGTTCATGGTGAACTCTGTCACTGCCTTTAAAATTGGCATAATTAAAATTGGCTGCTTCTCTGATATATTACCACCATGATGCACAGGCTTGTTGGTTCGTGTCCATTTTAAAAATTGCTCCAAAAGGTGTCCCATCATTTTCTTCCAGGGGAATAAGTGTCTTCTTTCCATTGCTGGTTTGGAGTACTGTGGTAATGAGATCCCACCATGGGCTGGTTCACCCCCATTTATGTCGGGTAGAGCCAGGTCTCACCTGAAATTCTTGAAAGTTTAATGTACAATACACAAAGATGGTGAAGACATTACCATTGTCAAAGACCTAGAAGAAATCTTAGATTAGGAAAAATATAGACTTCCAGTATAGGGATTATATCATTTGAGAGGCAAACACTGCTTTTCCACCCTTTTTGTAGATAAAACATTAGTGAATAAAACAGGATCATATTCCTCTTTTGAAAGACTTCCTACTTAGAGATTTGAAGAAAAACCAATGTGACATTTGAACACACTTTGAAGTTCTTTCACAGCTTGAAACTTCACAACTTTTGTCTTTCCCTTTTTTTATCAACTGTATTCATTACATTTCCATATAAAGCAGCCTGCTTGTTAAATACCATTTCTCTTGCTCTTTTCCCCGTGCTCTTTTTTTTTTTTTTTTTTTTTCGCATTTCCCCCCCTCCTGCCACTTTGCTCTCCAGAAGGATGGAACACTTTCTCTCAAAGGTACCAACTCCCCATTCAATTAAAGCCCCGGCCTTTGTAAGGACAGATAATAACTTTGATCGCCGCATTTGTATAATTAAGGGACAGGCCCCTGGTTTAAAGGAGCTCCTCTTTCACCTTTGAAACGGCGAGTGCAGGAGTTTTCTGGGGCACCAGCACAGTAGGAAAGTCCCAGTCTCCTTTGGAGTCACATCTATCTGCATCCCTCAGCCTGCTCCTCCCTGGTCCCAGGGATGCCGATTAGGCAGCTTCCCGCTGGCTGCAGATGGAGTGAAGCAGAGCGATAAGGAGAGCTCCTGCCTCAGATCAGCAGAGGGAGAGCTCTGCATCCCAGGCAGCCCAAAGTGTAAGCCCTTTAAACAGGCGTGCAGGAAATATTGGGGTAATTACCGAGCACGGGGAGGGGGTCTCTGGCTATCTGCACCGTTGAGAATGGACTCAAAAAACTCGCTCGGTGGATTAATGGATCCCTTTTCTGCAGCCGGCTTTTGAAATCGTTTTCCTCGGAGGCTTAAAGCCAAAAGTTGGGAGAATACAGCACGCCGAGGAGAAACATTCTCACCCCTAGCCCCACGTCTTTACTACTGTCTGCAGTGTGACTTTCTTCTCTGCCAAAGCGTTAAGAACTTTAGGGATAATTCATGCTTGGTAAATTTGTTTACTGTAATAAGATCAAACCCACAAAGAGAGAACAAAAAGCAGTTCTGCCTGTGCTTCCTTATCAGCGGTGATGCTAGTTAAGTGCTCTGATCACAGGGACCTGCTCTGAGGAGCTCTTGCATGCTACAATTTCAATTCAGTTTGCTGAGAAGAGAGTTTGACTTTCCAGTTTTGTCCCAGCTCCGTGGAGCAGCAGTGACCAGCAGGCTGCCGTGGAGAATGGACGGGTTCCTCTCTGTCCCGGCAGGTTGCTCAAGTGGAAAGTCAGCAAAGTGGCAGATTTGTTGCTTGGGGGGGATGCAGAACAGCCTCTCAGTCTCTCCCTCTCTTGCCCTCATTCTGCCCAGCTGGTGGAGGAGGGAAACTGGCAGTGGAGATCTTGATGCTCTACCCACTTCTCACATTTGCCCAGCAAAGGATGCGCCGGCAGGAGGGAAGTGGGTTTGTATGTGGGTTTCCTCTGTAGCTGCATTTGTACATTAATATTGTGTGTGTTGTGCAAGCCAAGAATGAGAGGAAGGAGAGTTTAAAAGAGCTGTGCTGTGTTTCTTTCCTGCCTGATGTATGAATCGCTCATTTAAGGAAAATAGTGTCCTGTGATTTAGGTGCTCTGCTGCAGAGAGTATTTTGAAACTCTTTAGTAGCAACTTGACGTAAAGGAAGTGATGAAGACAAAAATGTACTGATCTAATTTTCAATACCTATATTTGCTCATAATGATCTAGTATCTCTGCAGTTTCTGTCAGGGCACCTATCAATCCAGACTGTATTTAGTCAGCACACAAAGTAAATTGCCATCTTACTAAAAAGCAGTAAATAGCAAATAAAACCCATTCCTGCTATAGCTGCCAGCTTCTTCATATAGAAGTAGCAAGATACTGTGGAAAGTCTCTTAAGGCCAAAAACTTAAATGTTGCTGTGTGTTTTCCCTGCCTCCATTTTTTACTACCTTCTCCAATATTCATACATCTGTGAGTGTTATATCCTTTTCTCCCAAAATACCAAGGGCCAGACTTGCAATTAAGTTGCAAACATTTGTGTGAGGGAAATTATCTGCTGACATTATGTGGACTCACTAGACCAAAGATTAACATGATTCACAGCCGGGTAGGTGTCTGTTCTGCCACTAACATGTGCACAGATTTTGCAGGCACATGCACAGATACCCACAGATATGTAAGGTTTGTATATACTTGCATATCCAGGGTTGCACTACCATGCCCTTACTTCTATATAATGCCCTCAGTAACTCTTCTTTCTTGATTAATGTTAATAAGTTTAAAAAAAAAAAATAAAATCTTTTGGTGTAAGCAGATGGATTTAAGAAAATTGCTGGGATTACTCTGTCTACATCCCTGTAAAACTATGTAAGTATGTCTGGCTGATTTCACAGGGTCTCATGCAAGTTTTGCCATGTGTTTCAGGTCTTACATTCCTTCAGCCTTGTATGGAGCAGCAGACTAGAAAGAATCCCAAATCCCATTTGGTGCTACTGCATTTTCATTTGTCTCTACACCACAGTGCAAAACAAGTGTCCAACCTCACCCCATTCAACTGTGCTCCATTTTGCATTCTGTTTTACCCTTATTTCTCAGGGCCTGGGGTGCCTATAGAGCTAGGAATGACAAGGTATCTTTTTTCCTGCCTGCCTTTGGCCGCAGTTTGGTGATTGATGAAGAGCAAAGACAGATATCTGCTCAAGCAGAGGGCTGAGGACCACTCAGTCACTCAAGCTTGCTCAGATGGTATGTGCAGTCAAAGTCTAAGGTTGCCACAGGCTGGGAAAGCAAAAAGAATTATTGTTTAATATGCTAGCCACTAGTCTTATAGACATTTACAATGGGCCAGGATGGAAAAAGGCATTAGTTGTATTTTGTTAATGATCCACTTCTCTGTAACTGTGCCAATGACTGCTTGCAAGGAAGCAACTTACTCAGACCCAGAAAGGGGACACAGTATTGCTGTGCTGAGGGCTTTGCATGCACCCACACACTGACAGTAATGCACACATTGGACTCTCTTTATTTTGAAAAAGCACAGAGTATCTGCAGCTTGCACTTTGTCATAACATATGTGAAAATAATATCCTACTGTAAAGTGTATATATCTAGCATAAAGGAAACCTTTTGTCCAGTGCACATCCTTAAAATGAATTTAGTTTCTGAAATGTACTTGTCCTGAGGAAAGGAAACAAGGCTTGAAAGCACTCCAAAGAACCATGTTGACACCACAGCTGCTGTTTTTAATGCCCCACTGTGCAGGGTAGCATCCTGAAAGAGACTGAAAGGCTCTGTCCATCTACTCATGCCAGGTCCATAGCAGGTGGCTGTTAGAGCTGTCTTTTTCCCCTTGCCAGACTTTCTTTTGGGGATCCATCATAGATCCAAGGGCTGTCTCCACTGGGGCTTGCACCAATTGTTTACTCTGTTTATATTACACTAATTAAGTGATAATCCTAAAATGTCAGGGTGCATGTGAAATAATAATTACTACTTGCAAAGCACAAAATAAGAAAACAATTTGTTTTGTTTTGTTTGTGTCCAAAGATAATATATCTGCTTCTCAGAACACTGTAAAACTGCTGATTGAAACTTGCTCAGTTCATCCTAGGATGTAATTCTGGCAAAACTGGAGTTTTAGACAGGATGAATTTGGCCCATGGACAGAAACAGAGTTCTGGTTTCAGGGAAGGAACATATCACAAAAATCTGTTTGGCTGGACTCATCTGTGGTGAAAAAAATTTTTTTTTTATGTTCCCTAGTGATGTAAGTGTTGGAAGGGTCATAGCTTCTGGTCACAGGAGAGGTTCAGAGATGAGTGGGAGAGCTTTAATGACAACATCTCTGGGGAAATGAGACAGTCTCTTGCTGTGGTGCTCCAGAGGCACTTTCAGGAGGTAAACCTGGAGCATGTGCCTCATCATGAATTTTTTCCCAGCCTGTTGTATGACCTTTCACACTGTTAGGCTAGACTAAAAAATTAGGTTCTTAGTACTCCTTGAATAGGCAAAGCAATTATAAAATGTGGTAGGACAGACCTAACTGATATTCTCAAACTTTTAAAATAACTGTTAAGGTTGTAAAGGGGCTGGTTTTTAACTTTTGGTACTTCTGTGGTCTCAGGTTTATTCCCAGGGTTAAATAAAACAGCAGAAGATTCTCAACACTTGACAGTAGGGGAATCACCAGCTGGAAGTGATGCAAAAGTTTCCTTAACTGGAATGTCAGTAATTTGTGGCCCCTTTCCACTTTGCATGGAAATAACATTCAGTTTCTTCTTCTTTTTATCTTCTGTGCTGTCTTCACTTTCTTGGAAAAAGGACAACTGAGAAAAGATGTCTCAGAGGTCTATTAAATCCTATTGGGCATACAGTGGGTAAATAGGGATCAGCTGCTCACTGAGTTTTCCAGCACAAGGCACCAACATGTGTTTTAAGCTGGCAGAATCCAAGGGACAACTGTACAAGTTATTTGGAGAGAGATTTGTCAATGATTAAAAAATACAAAGGCTCTGAACCACAGAGAAAGTAGCCTCTTATGGTATCACTGCATGCATCTCTGTCATTATACTATTCTTCAGGAAATTATTATTGTTCTCTATCCAAGATGGGATCCTGCACTAGATAAACTTTTTATCTGACCCAGCACAGTTGCTCTTGTTTTGAGCCTCTTCATTTTTATCTCAGTGGTTTTTTTAGAATATTCTAAGCCTGGAGGTGTTGAGAAGTTTTGGAGTTTTGGTTGGGTGTGAGTGCTCTTGCAGGAAAACTGCTTCCTGCAGCAATACAAATGTGCTGAACTTTAGTTTAAATTATGAATTACTGCAATTCCTTTGATTTCTGTTAAATATTTCAATAAAAAATAAGAGGACAATTTTACTTTTCTGTTTGACCACATGATGAATTCAAACTGGAGGAATTCTAGTTTTTTGAAAAGAAGATCTAAGGTCATAAAGCCATTTAATTGCATTGTTTTCACTATTTGTTTTCCCTTTTATTTCTAAATAATTTACCAGTTGAACTCACTCTGTGTGAAAGCTAAAGGCAACTTTTCTCAAGACAATGGGGACAGCCATCTATTATTGTTATTGCTTTAGATAAACTGCCATAGAAAATAACCAACTCTGCATGCATGGTAACTGTTTTAGAGCCTTCTTAGTAAAGAAATATAGAAGGATCTACAAAATGGATGGGTGAACTGAGAAGAACCAAGTCTTTCCATCTTTTCACATAGTATGTTGGTCTCACTGATAGGTCAGAAAGTTGGAGCTATACTGTGCAAATGAATTTGCAGGACTGGGACCTCATTTGTGTCTGAAAATCCGTTGCCCATACTGCTCCTCTCTTCCCTCACCCCTGCCTCTTCTTGGATTATGTCCATTTTCAATTTTAGGTCTCTGTGGCAGCTGTTTCAGGTAAGCATGGCCTTCAAATGTACTGCTGGCTCACCCCAGACAAACAAACAAACAAAAAAAAACAAGGAATAAAAGATACAGAAAAGGGCAAGACTGATTAGATGGAATTTTCTCATTACTTCTACTTGTAGTTGCCTTGAGGGCTATTTGTAACAATAGTACCCAGAACATTTTTCAGAGTTGTTGTTTTTAAATGTCTTTAGATTATTACATTTGATCTCCCAACTTGATGTGGAAGCTCTGTTCACGTGTCGTAGACTTGTAAACTGCATCCTGCTGCAAAATAGAAGGAAATAGGTAGGAGAGCCATCACTTCAGTCCCCAACAGAGTACCTCCAGTGAAGTCCAAAGCTCTTTCTGGGTACTGCTTTAGTTCCAGAGAACTCTCACTGAATTTTTCTATTGGCAGAAATGGACAGTAGGTTTTGAGAATATCTTTACTACAGGAAGATTTCACAAAGGTGGAACTGGAGACATCACAGAACATCCCTTCAGCATTTAAATGTAAATAAGTCCTTCTGTCTCTACTCAAGAGCAGTTGTTCAAAACACATATTTTCAGAAGCAGTTTGTTTCACCTGGCTCACAGACACCAATGTCCTATTTCCACGTGGTTTAAATAGTCAAAATAATGGGTGAATGCTGGGGAAAGCAAGGAGGGTGATAGGGGAACGTATCCTGGTCTTGTATTTGGTCTCTGTGATGTTGGACCTTTCAGTCTGCTTCATTGTTCCATCTCTCAAGCCCAAATGAGTCAAAATAAGTCAGCTTTCCTTTATCTGCAGCACTTAAACCTAAAGATGCAGCAGTCTGGACATGTCAGAAAACATTCTGCTGCTTTAAAAACCCCACTTCACAGTGATGAGCATAATGGGGAGGATCTGCAGTCTCTTTTTATTTCGTTAAGAGCTGGACATCCCATGATGTCTACTTTAGACCTAGTAGTAGGAAAATCAAGCTTGCAAGGCATTTAGTTAGAGCCTATAAAAATATCTGGGTAAACACTATCAATCTCCTCATGCAAAAGATAAAGGTAATTACAAAGACTAAACAGTGCATCCTTTCCACCCCACCAGCACCACCAGGTACTTAAATCAGTTGGGAACCTGATGTGTTGCTAAGGGGCTTAGTCTGCCCAGTTTGTTTCTCACTGATAACTTGCACCTTTATGTAGAATTGATAATCTCTTAATATATAGTGAATTAAACCACATTATACCTGTTAGACAGTTGCAGATACCTAGAAATACAATTATATGAAAATGATTGTGTATTCTCTATCTTCAGAAGAAAATGGTGTGTGCCAGATTAATGAGGTTATAAGCAAATGAGCAGAATAAACCAGTAAAATGTAATTAAGCCATTTAGAACTCCATAAAAACAGGAACACATTAAAAAAGTAATACAAACTACAGGGTGCAGTTAGTTACCAGCCCCAGTATGTCAGTAGGGCTTAAAGGGTCTCTCTCTCTCTTTTTCTTTTTTTCTTTTTTTCTTTTTATTTTTTTATTTCTCCACACTTTCAAGGAAAAAAAATGTTAAAATCATTCTGAGCATTCAAAGCTGTCCATCTGCGTCCCATCCCCATCATATATTGTGACCCCATCACCATCTCTCCCCTTTAATATCTTCAGCAAGATATTTGTAAAGAAACTATTGTCTTTTATTCACTCATTCCAGATGTAGACACTCCTCCTTCTTCAGGCATTTGTTACTCTGCTCTCCCTGACACAGTACAAGATGTCGACTCATTAGGATGCAAACACACCAAGCAAAATTGCCATTCTGTGACATATTTTTTGTTTTCTTGCTTTTACACTTCAGATTCCAGTCACTTCACCAGGGATGCCTGGACAAGAGAGCCTTAGGAAGCTCAGCCCTTCATCCAGAGACAGTGAGTGGGAGTTAATATTGGTTCATTTTAGGACTGAAACAGAGTCTTAGAGATAATCCATGGTAGCTGCAGTTCAGCAAAGATATTTTCATTGTAGAGATCAGATGTTTCAAATACTTGTTGTCTATCAAAGGTCGTAAAAGTAGATTTTCATTATTCATAAAGCTATTTTAAATACCACAGTACAAGGGATCAAAGGGAGAGAGCTTAACAAGCTGGCAGGATCTGTTAGATTCCCTCTAGTGGCTGATCTTCCAGAATTTAGTAAATTTCTATTTCCAGTAGCTAATACAAAACTAGTCCCTCAATTAGCTGAAGCAATAGATGTTGAGACCATGCAGATGATACCTGTGGGGAATGATGTTAAGGTAGAGGAAAGGAAGAGTGGATAAGGATGAAACTTGCATGTTAACAGAGTCCTGCATCCAGGAAAAGAACCACTGGGAGACACACAGGACATGATGTGCCAGAGGTGGCTTGATGTGACAGTTCAGTGGCTTGTGTCCCACAGAAGACTGGATACAGTGGTGGTCTGAGGATTGACATATATCTTGTGAGAACAGACAGCTGATAGCAGTGAACTTCTGTAAGTCCAGAAAATTGTCTGGCAAATCCTCATGGGGATAAATTTGAAAACAAAGTGGAGAGTTGGAAATTTCTAGAGAAGAAAGCACAAAAAGCCCAACTAGGAAACAATCTATTATAAAACTAATATATTACATACAAAAATATTACATACAGTGGTGGTAGAACACCAGAATGCAGCACCAGGAACTCCTGAATGACATGAAAATCAAAAAGAAACTGAAAGCAGAAACAAATCCCTGGAGGCTGAGTTTAAAACAACACATGGGCATGCACAGACAAGACCAGAAAGACTAAGAAAGAAATTGAATTACAACTGGTGATGGATATAAGGGGAAACATAAAATTTCAATAAATATAGGTCTTTTGTGAGAGACAGAGGAAAATATAACCTCTTGCCTGGTAGGTACAGGAACAAAAACATGCAGATTTTTTTTTTTCTCATCTTCAAATGAATGAAATTGTGGTTGTACAGTCAAAGATCAGGTCAAATAGTACGTAGACACCTCTAGTGTGCTGCAGTCATTAAGTTTGCTGAAATATAACCTCGGGGTATTTAAGGGATTAGGATGAGCTGTTGCTGGTTAGTGATTACTACTCTGTGAAAGGATGTGTGAATTCCAGAAGTCTGCAAGAAGGCAGACATAATGCTTAGTTTCAAAAAGAGAAGATTGAGGAACAGGTGAAAAAGGGAATTAAGAGACCAACAAACAAAATTTCTGTACCCTGAGACTAGAAAGATCTTTCCAGTGCTGAGAGTTTGCAATAAAACACAATGAGCATGAAATTATTAAGACCAAATCACATGGAAAAATAGCCTGTGGACCAGAATTGTGCCTCCAGTATGTGCTGCAAGGAAGCAAAGCATGTAATATATCTCCATTTCAGCTTTTTGCCCATTCCCATGTGTTGTTCTAGTAAGCAGACTAAGAAACTGTGGTTCAGGTGAAACTGTAATCAGGGTGACATACAACTGGAATCAATAAAATGACATTCAAAAAAGACCAGGTCAAGGTGCTCTATTTCAAACTGAGCAGCCTGTACATAAATGGGAACTGGGATGAGCAGGCTTCTCCAGTTACTGGGTGGCTGGATGACCTGGAGCTTAAATCCTGCACTATGGGGCTTACACATCTGACTGAGTCCCTGGGGCAATACTTATAACCTCCCAGAAAGCTTATGCATGCAGTGTTTATAGTCTTATCTGTTAGTGCTAAAAAAATGTGTAGGTCAGTAGGAATTACGAGTCAGTTGTGGAGAGAAAGAGGATAGCAAGGACCATGGTTGTCCTCTAAAGTCTCAAATTTTTCATTCAAGAGCAGATACATCTGAAACTTTAGATTACAGTGCTTTTTTGAATATATAGTCTCTTTTGGCTTCTACTTCTTCCTTATAATTTATTTTTAGACTGTGAAAATTGAAAAGAAAATTTTAAATTAAGTAGCCTGACATCATAAGCAATACAGACATTTCTTGAGTTAATTCTTGTCTTGTTTAACCAGAGAAACTCTTTTAGAGTAATCTCCAAGACTATTGTTAACATTTTCACCTTTGTGAGTCTAGCACAGCTCTTTTTAAATTGTTTCAGTGATTAGTAGAAATGTCAAATTGATTCTACTCTGTTTCTAACTTTTATTTCTATTCCTGAATATTGTTAAAATATTATCAAAGTTTTATTTCCTATTACTTAAAGACCCTGATCAAGTTATGTATTAACCTCTTTGATTAACTAACTACATGGATATCCTGGAGTTTAAAGGCTTGGTTTCCAATCCTATAATAATTCTCACTGATTTTCTCTGAACCCTCTCCAATTTATCAGCATCCCTGGTGAATCATGGACACCATATTTCAGCATAAACTTCCAAACATGAAGCACCAGTGCCAAATCCAGACTTAGTATAATTCCCTTCTGCTTTACTGCAGACAGATTACTTACAGAAATTCTCCTATTTTTTCTTCAAGGGACTGTATTGTCTCTTATGGATGCAGCATCAGGCTAGGAACTCATGGACTCTTCATTATCCACCATGATTCCTAAATGCTTTTTAGAATGCCTGAAGTAAATCCCCTTGTCCTATAAGTACGGCTTACACATTGGATTCCTGGATGTATTCCTTTACGTTTAGCTTTGTTACAGCATTTAGTGTTTGCTCATTTGTCTAATGTAGTAGTGATTTTTTTCTGCATCAGGTTTAGCATTTCTCTGTCCTTAGGGAATCATCAGTAGCAAAGCCTATGATTTTCTCTGATCTTCCATATTGTTGAAAAAGCTGCTAAATACACGAAAGCCAAAACTGTGAGGCTCTGATAAGATCTCAGTCTATTGTTGATGATTCTCTGATTCCAGGCCACTAAAAAATGTATTCTGTGTTGGCTTTCCAAACTCTTGATCAAAATTCCACACTGTCAGTCATCTTGACTAGATGCTGTATCTGGTTTGTGGCTTACTGAGAGGGTGGCTGCCAGTCTCCAGACTACACTGCTCTTCAGCTGAGTGAGTGGTGCTGAGAACTTTGCATTCAAAGGAAAACTCATAGTGTACGTGAGAATTACTGTCTCTTGGGGAAGAGTTCAATAATTCCATTTTAGTGCAGTGGTACGTAGTTCATCTTTGATTAGTTTCGGTGTAGATCAATAGGAGATTTGAGTGAATTAATGCAGATGAGTGTTTGCAACTCAATAGATGTAAAATTATGATAGACACCTTACTAGTATTATATTTGCTTTCTAGAACATCCTACAGAGGTTTGTTGTGGTTGTTTTGCTTGTTTGCTTTTTTTTTAAATCCAGCCACTTTAGATACCCAGTTCTGACTCAAGGTATGAATTTGCCCTATGCATTTCTTGTGTCATTTTCTGTGCTAGAACTTCAGGCATTATATTCAAGTAACAAATTTATTTAAAAATACTCATCAGCATCCCACTAATATTTATGTAGTTTTCTGAAGAAACATTTTATTGTTTTCCTTGTTCACCATTTAGAACTTGAAAAATTAAATATTTGATTACACTGGATTAATCCTGATTTTTTAATTGCATTATAAAAATATCACAGCACACAATTTTTACTGGTCTAACAGGACTTTGAAAAGGGAAATATTGCTAGTATTCCCACAGTGAACCATTTTTTACTGGAGTTTGAGGAATTAAGGGCTGTTAACAAACATTTACTACTTTGAGTGTTGAAATATAGACAATAACTCTTATATTTGGCTTTTACACTAAGTTCTGAGTTTTGGAAAAGCAGTGAGCATTTTCAGTTTCTTCTGAGTGCCTGCAAGTGCCTGCTGTCATCTTAAGACACTTATAATGGCAATAAGGAGACCATTGGCAGCATCCCTTTTTGTAACCTATAGAACTTTTAATTCCATAGAACCTGCTTTTCACCCAAACTACAGCATAGCAAGGTAATGACTGCACTGAATGAGCAAGCTCCAGAGCAGGAGGCAATACCTTGGCTGCTAAGTGACTGAAGCATTTATTCTGTTCCTAGGACTTGAGCCAGCATCCATCTATGGCTCTGCTGCTGCTGTGCTGTGGGAAGTCAGCCTGGGGGTCCCTAACCATCCCTTCGTTGCTTTGTGAAGCTGAAGCCCCAGGCAGCCTTTTGCAGATTATTCCTCAACTGCTCGTGCATTATTATCTTCACTAAACCATGATCTCTTGTGGCCCTGGGAAGTATGAGGGTACCTTTATCGGGTGCCATATGAGCAGAAAGATGGGGATTTGGTACCCCCTGCCTGGCAGAGGTCTGTGTGTTTCTCTGGCCAGGCAGAGGCACATAATGGCACAGCTCACATTCCGGATGGAGGCGATGGGAGAGCATGCTGAGAAAAATAATTGGAAAGGAATCCGCATTTAAAAGTAATCAAATTACTCCTTGGGATTAAATTTTTAGAGCCAAATTTTAGCCCTCCTTCTTCGAAGCTATTGCTTTGCCAGGACCACATAGATTGGCCCAGCTCTGTGCCTGGGGAGAGTTTTCTGCTTTTCTGGGTAAATAGAACATATCAAGCCAGAGTCTCATCGCTTCTATGCCTAAGTAAATGCAGAGTTTTTCAATAGAGTTCTCCCTGATTAATATGTATGTACATGAAAGAAAGAGAAAGAGAATGGCATCTGCTAAACCCTTGTTGCTGTCCCCAACTCTGCTTCCAGGGTGTTTAGGAAAGGCACTGGCAATGAAAGATAAGGAGGCATGATTACTTGGGGCCTGATTACTTCTTCAGGGATCTTGGACCTCTTTTGTCAGCTAAAGGGGACAGTGACCATTAGGATGGGGAGTGTTAATTCCACTGTGGCAATGCAACATTCCTCTGTTCAAGGAATTCACCCTTAAGAGCACTGAGGGATTTATCCTAAAGTGCTTGCCTCGCTACCTGCTACCATTTTACCAGAGAGAGCAGTTACAGAAACACAAGATGAAGAGGCAGCTTTATAGCTCCTGTAAAGGAGAAGCAAGAAAAGGATGTTCAGGGGGCATGACATGTCTCTAAGCTTCCAGTCCCCTGAAACTCCTAAGAGTCTTGTCATGGAGCTCTCAGGTTTTAGTGCTCAGAAAAAAAAATTAAATGTGCCACTGAGCTGCACTGCCTAAGAGAAAAATCCAAAAGAAGCAAAATGGTGCAGGTACCAACCAGAATTACTTTTTTTTGTGCCTTATGTCTCTAACTGGCACCTCAGCAACTCAGGACTGCATTCTTCCTGGGGTGTGCACACACGTGTGCAACGTGTATATGTATGTAGGAGTGGGAACTTACTTTGAGTGAGGAGACCTGATTTCCACCTAACATCCCTAATGCCTGCATGAGCAAACACCTTGCTTGTACTCAGTACACCAGACACACCTAGGCTACTGTTTCTAGGCAAAAATCTTGATTTAGGCTATTGCAGTGAGGTCCCTCAGCACATGAGCTTGGGTGCCTTCCATTGTCTTAGGAAGATGATTTGAAAGAAAATGTGCATTATGTATTTAAATATACATATATATGTATGTGTGTATATTTCTGTGACTGTTTAAGCAGAGCACAAATTAGTATTTTGAGTTAAACAACCAGAAAGAAAACTGTTGAGACCAGTGGCAAGATTCCTCATAATTAACTGTGACAAATACACCAGCCTAAGCTTTGTTATGTCCAGGTGTTGCATTATAACATCTGTATCTGTGTCATCCATTTCTTACACTGAGCCCATCAGCATGTTATTTGAAGACTTTTGTGTCATATATCCCACACTGTGCTCTGACAGTATCTAGGCACTACAGAGTGAGTTAAGAATGGACTGACACTTCCAAGGCAGTCCCTTGCTGTTAGGTTAGCACTGTTTCTTGTGAAAAATAACTTTAGAATGGCTGTTTCTCTCTCTGATAACAGACCTGTCTGCTCTCACAAGTGACAGCTGCATCCCTTCCACCTCAGAAAACAGAGGGTCTCATTAAAATGTTGACATTCACCAAACATTTGTTAGATTTATCATAGCATTTCCTGTTCTCCATATAGGAATACCACAAAAAGAAAACAATAAAGGAAATATCAAGGTCTGGTAAATGTCAAAGTTTTAATGGAATCCACACTGTCGAAGATCTTGGAAACAACTATTTGCTTAAGAAAAATGTCATCACTTCTTTACTGTTCTAGTTCTTGAAAATTGGTAGACAAGTTTTACTAAAATTAGATTTCACTCTGCCCCCAGGTGAGAGTCACTACATCTGTGGTCTCATTAGAGGACTTCTCTTCCTCCACAAAGGCATCTGTCAGAAGTGGTAGGAAAGAATTAAAATAATGAAATTCGATGTGCTGGCTTCTTTGGGAACTTGGTTATATATTCACTGGAATCAGTGAAATTTTTTTCATCGTCCTTGTGCTCAGTTTGGGTTTTGCAATCTGGGTTCCTAAGTAATAAGGCTATAAACTCTTTCAATTTTTTTTTGAGATGCAAAAGAACCACGGGTGATATATGACTGAAAATAAGGACTTAGGGGCAAAAGAATATCACAGTTGCCAAATCAGATCAGACCCATTCAGTCTCTGAAAATGGCCTGTGCATGACAAGACATTATAGAAAATGGTTTTCTAGAATCATACAGCCATATAATTTTCTTTCTGGCCTTCAGGCAGATAGGAAGAGCTCTTGGCTTGAAGTATATACATGCTTATTTTCCCAAGGTTTTGTTGCTCTTCTAATATAACCAAGAAAGGTATTATTGTTCACAAATTATTAAAGGACTTGATGCCCAAATATGGCTTTTCCCCCCAAAAAACCCCATACAAAGCAAATACAGGGCTAAGCCTCTCCCTTATTAGTCTGATGGGCAAATTCCCATTATTTGTCCTACAACTGGAATAATTTTTTCTGTTGTGACTTAATTCACCAAAAATGTCAGACTCAACCAAAAGGATCTGTGAAGACATTGATTAATTTCTAAAATTCTAGCAAGCAAAAATGGGGAAAAGCTACTGCAGAAGACCAAATGAAGAGGCAGGTCCACCCAGGTAGTGGTCCTGACATATTGACACACAGTCCCCCAAAACAAAGAACAGTTTACTGAGAGGAGTGATTCTGGCCTGGATCCAGGACTGCTGATATCTCTGTCTTTTCTCCTCTTATCCTCTCTATCCCTTTTTTTCCTTCCTAAATCATTAAGTAATGCATTAAGTAATGTAAAGCCACCCATGATTTTACCCAAGTTGTCCAGCTGAAACATGTATAAGTAGCACAAGGCATATCCTATCATTTCCCATAATTTTTTATATATGCAACATAATTTATTATACATAGTCAAGTATTGCAAATACTATTAATATACCGTGGGAAATTAATAAATGTTTGTGGATGGTGTTTGAGAGTTGTCTCACCAGTGTCCACACTGTTGAGGATTTACAAATCTAAGTCACTTGCCTCCCTCCTCTGAGTGCAACAGTACAATTACAAATGAATAGAAAACTTTAAAACCCCATGGTTTTAATTTTTGTTTTGGCCAATAAAGAAAAAGTACCAACCATTCAACTACACCTGTCCTCTTCATCTAGGAAGGACCAGGGTTAAGACTGTATTATACAAATAATACAGTTGCTGATCACTAATTAAGTAGTCCCTTACCAAAGGACATCCATTCTCAGAGGAAAGGATTTCTCATCATTTAGAGGGACAGTAGTCATTAAATATAAATGAGAAGATAACAGTAAGATTATGTTCTCTTAGCATGCATCATATCCCTCAGTGATTTTTTTACTTACAAAACGTTAAACTGATTGCATATTGTTTTGTTCTGTATCACTCACAAGGGCTGCTCTTGGGTAATGAAGTGTAATTAAGAGGAATTGCATGTATCTCTTCATTGAAAGCAAATTATTTCCTTTCCCATTAGTTACACTCTGGAAATACAGTGCTTTACAGAGGTAATCTTTACCATTGATTTAATTGATCCAGCTGTTTTCAGATGTTAGAACCGAGTACCAACAGCTATACCATTTAGTTGTGCTTTTACTTAGCTTGGAAGTTAAACAAATGTAAACATAATATTCCTTCCCGATTATCAGGACAGGTTATTAAGCTTGATGTCAGGTGTTCCTTCCTTTTTTTTAAAATGTAATACCTAACTGCTGGCTTTCTGAGCTCTGAAAATCTGCAGTACACACTGTGATGTTGAAATGAAGAGCATAGAAACTGAGGGAATTTTGGTGTCCCCTCAGCAATGCAGCATCTAACATAGATGTGTTATTCTTTATGGCTGACCACAGACATCTCCCTAAGGGTAATAGTGACATCCTTCACATCTCACTGGAAATTCACAGTCCTTTACTGGGAGATTCTAAAGGCCAGAAAGGATACACAGGTGAAAGTACACATTAAATAGAGGATAACCTAAACATTTTAAAAGGTGAGCTTGTGAAATTGAACATGATCTGATTTCCACTGAGATTTGATAAACCTTGGTCTTCTATTATGTGAAATACCTTTGAGTGAAAGACTTAATTCACCTACTCTCACAAACTATATGGGTAAAATAAGTGACTGCCACTGAAATAATTCAATTATTGGAGGCATTGGCTCAGTTTCTTTCAATTTCTTTATAAGCAGTAAACTGCAGTGTGTTTCATCAGCAATACTGACACCTACTTACAAAGCAGCACAAAAGGGATCACAGAGAGTAAGGAAACTGATCTGAAGGAGAAGGTGCTCCAGTTTACAAGTGAGTGAAACCAAAGAGAGATTGTTCCTTTTACAGGTGTTTGTCTAGACTGCAGCTGGCTTTTCACAACAGAATATTAAAGCAAGCCTGCATCTACTTTCCTGCTAGGGTTAGGTTCATGTCATGATTTGTTCTTCAGTCCTTCCAGACTTCCTGCAGCATTCCTATTCTGATGACAAAGCAGTTTCTTCCATCAAATGGTCATCAGATGTCAAGAGTCGCTTTCACCTTGAAGAAAGCTTGGAACAAGAGAGTAATTACCAGGGCAAGCTTGAAGCTTAGGGACAAACATGAGATCTGTGTTATACAACAGAAAGAAGGTTACCTGTATAGCAGGTAGAGCAGAGAGAAGAGTCTTCTCCTTCTATCACAGCCCACATTCGTATAAGTAAAAGACAGGGAACAGATGATTGCTTAACATTGAAAACTATAAAAAGGTTAGTGGCTTTCCTTTCATTTCCAGTCATCTAAAAAGTCTTTTAATTACATATTGCAGACTAGATTCTGAAAAGTCAGGTGCTATTTTAAATAACTGCCAAGGCAACAGATTACTTTCAAAGACTGGATTTTAATTTTTTGAGCTCACAGGAGGCCTCAGGCAGTTTGTTATTAATTTCAACCTAATTCAAGTATTAACAAGTTTATTGAATAAGGGTTCTTCTTTCTGAAACTTGTTGACTCTCTAGTGCTCATTATTAATTGTTTTAATATAAATAATACAGTTCAATTTGTTGTAAATGTCAGAATATTGTTTAGAAAATCAGGACAATGGGGTTTCTGGTCACTAAAAATGCCCGGGGCAATGAATTTTGTTACTTTTCAGTTACTTTCTGTTTAGAAAATATAAATTCAAGGAATTCCTACAAAAGCAGGATCACTAAGAGGGCAAAAATGTCTGAGTGGCAAAACAATAAAATTATTTTCCCGCTAATAATCTCCAATGCACCAGAAATGCTTCCTGCAGTCTGCATTTGGGAAACCAAGGCAATGCTGATGAGGTTTAATATCTTCAGGATGCTCACTGGTGTCATTAGTACAAACTCGTTTCAGGATAAATTCTCTATGTAGCAGAAGAAGGATCAGTTTGGGACCTTCTCCAGTATCCCCTTCTGTAATTTGGGCATGGTTCTGGGAGCAGCAAGCTGGACACCTTGGGGCAAGTGTCACCCTTGTGATGAGCCTTACCCAGGGACATGGCACTGGCTGCTTCATCACTTGCCAACCCCAGGGGCTATACATGGGGATGAGCCAAACTCACAGTTTTGTAGCCTAAATATACCCAGTATTTTACACTGTAGGAAAGGAGGTCTGAGAGCTGGAGGTGATGATCATTTGTGATCATTAAGAGTTAAGTAAAGTAGTTATATCTTATAAGGTCTGTGGAAGACAGGAACCCTCCTATCTATGATATTTCTTCTTAATGGTGTCAAATCAGAAAACCACATTGTTTGGGGGGTTTTGACTTTGTTTTGTTCGTATATTTGAACAGTTCCTGCCCCAGTGCAGATATGGTTCAGGGTTTGAGCTCTCACAAGCTGCAGTGACAAAAGTAAGAAAATAATAAAATACTCCAAGATACTGATGTTTGCTGATTTTGGAAGCCACCATTAAAAAAAAAAATAGTATATTTCAAGCACAATAAAAAAATGTCAGTTTTGTGACGCTTAGGGAGATATAAACCCTCTTGTCAACCTTTGTCCTTCTGGCACTGATGAATTTAGTAAGTCAAATCTTGAGGCATCTAGCTGACTTAAACCTCTCCTGTTTTATTCTTCAAATGCCACTGATTTACATGATAGTTTGCCTTAGACAGGGCAGACAGGCTTTGATACTTGATCCCCATGGGAGTGTTGATTAATAAGGGCTGATAGGAGAAGTTATAACTGCAGAAAATGAGAGAAAATGAGAGTCCTTTGTAAATGAGAGTCCTGGGATCTGCAATGATTTCAAATTACATTTCTGTATATATGCGTGTGTGTGTGTGTGTTCAGTCTTTTAGCATGCCAGAAGCTTACTGCACTTTGGAAAAGATGCTCTGAACATAAATGTCTGTAGAGCTAAGCTATCTTGGTTCAGATAATTGTATAAAAATAGCACCATCAGTTTGTTACAAATGAAAAGAAAATCAGCCTGCAAAAGAGAAACTGTAAAAGCAAGAGGCTAAAGAAAGCAAAAGTGCTAGATATTACAGATGACAGCTATCCATTTTTTTTCCTGAAGGCATAATAGGAAAGAATTTCTTCCTTTACAAAGCAAGATCTGAATTTGGAGTATCAAGAAACATGAGAAAAAAGCTGTAGGTTTGACACTGGGCCAACCACCTGACCTTATTGCTTTGGGCTGTTCCTGAGCAAACAGAAGTTTCTGTATTTCCTGTAGGCCAATTTGGAAAGGGTCACTGTGTGGTCCAATAGCCCAGGCTGTACAAAGCTTTTGACAATTTTTCATATGACTACTGTTGACCTTTCCTAAAGTAGAAAAAGCTATGAGTCTACACATTATCACTTAAACCTAAAAATAACTTCTGTTACATGCATGTAGCAAACCTCCATTCAAGTTTATTGATAAACATTTGTGACCTATACAATGAAATGGAATTGCAATAATCTCAGATTTTGCTGGTAACCTTCACTGATCTGACTGTGAAATTAATTGAGGCAACATTTTGCAGCCACCCAAATGTTGTATGCTGGCTTTGATTTTCAAGGCATATGATTAGGTTACTATTTTTATTTTATTTTACCTCTGATTAGTTGTGCATGGAATTTTAAAGATGGCATTTTGCAGTGTAGCTAGAGGTATTTAAATCAGAACATTGATCTCTCTTCTAAGTACAAATGAGAAAGGCAGATATTTAATAGTTTTGAAACATATGGTTAATAAACCTATAATGTTAGCTTATAGGTCTATATTTTATTTTTCAGTTTGAGATATTGAGAAATGAATTTTCAGATGATCCTTAATTATTTTCAATTCAGCTATTGAGATATACTGCTACAGTCCAGAGTCTAGGTCTACAACAAAAAGATAAAAGAAGGAAATACACCCATTCTTTTCTTGAAAAATGCTATTTAGAAAAACAAAATAATTTTAAGGCTTCCTAACTACTGAGCATATAGCTTAAAATTATTATTCTACATCTCTAAACTATCATTGCTGCACTCTGTGCCATGTGATGGGTTTTTAAGAGACCTCAGCTCTCATTTCCACTGGTATGACTTGAGGGGCAAAGGGAGGCAAAATATCTCAAGTGTGCTGTGAAAAGGCTGACCAGAAGCTGACATGAAGCTGTCAGAACCAGCAGGATCTTCTGATCAGCCACACAGCTTCTCTGTGGCAATTATCCCTCCATTCCTGCAAGGAAGGGAAACACATCCACCTTATTTTTCTGGTTAGGAGCTGAGGACAAGAAAGGGTCAGGGTGAGGCTGTCAGTTTGAGCACCCATCCTGGGTTTTAGGGTGGGAGTAGCCCCTTTCCAATGTCATGAGGCTGGCCACGTGCTTAAGATGCACTGGCCCATGGACTGCCTACCCACCATCCTTCCGCAGCATCTTGCTGGATTGGCAGATGCTGGGGAAAAGATGAAACTGCCACTGTGACTGGGGAACAGGACATGGGACCACTAGAGATTTAGAGGAGAGCAGGAGCGATTCCTTTTTCAGTGTTCCCCTCTTCCTGTTCCCAGGAAATGCTCACCCTGCAGATAAATGCAATATCTCACCCACGGAGTAGCCAAAGGCTGACAGAAACATAAGGTGATACGTGTTTAAGGCTGGTATCCTGACTGTTGGTTGAACCATACATCTTTTGTACTCCCAACACTCTTGTCATGATTTAGGCTCAGCTGGTACCAACCAGACCTCCACTCCCTCACCCCATCACCCTCCCTTGTGGGACAAGGAGGAGAAAATCCACCCAAAGGCTCCTTGATGAGACAAGGACAGGGAGGTTTGCATTCCCCAATGATAGTAAGAGGCAAAAAACAGACTTGGGAAGAGACAAACCTAATTTAATCTACAAGGAGAAAATGAAAACATGGCCAGATCTTAACAGTTTTGCGCCATCTTCTTCACAAACCCAAATCGCTTCACTGCCGCCTCCCCCTCAGGGCACAGGGGACACAGGGGGGTTCAGGCTCAGTTCCCCACACGGTGTTTCTGCCGCTCCTTCCTCCTCAGGGGAGGACTCCTCACATTCTTCCCCTGCTCCAAGGTGGGGTCCCTCTCACTGAGAGTCCTTCAGGAACCCCTGGGACATGAGTCCCTCCCGTGAGGTGCAGTCCCTCAGGAACTGCTCCAGCCCGGGCTGCCCACAGAGTCACGGCTGCTTCAGGAACAGTCACCTCCTCTGACACGGGCTCCTCCAGGGCTGCAGAGCCACATCTGCCCCTCTCTGCAATCCCCCACAGGCTGCTGCTTCACATCTGCCCACCCGTGACACTTCAGGGGCTACAGATCCACATTTACCCCACTGTGCTCCTTCAGGGACTGCTCCACCGTCTTCCTCCATGGGCTGCGGGGGCACAGCCGCCATCTTACCACGGGCTGCGGGGAAACCTCTGCTCGGGCACCTTTCCCCCTTCTTCCCCACTGACCTTGCTGTCTTTTCTCTGGTATTGCTCTCTCATTTCACCCTCTACTCTGCAGGTCCTTTTAAATATTCTGGCAGTTTTGTTTTCCCTTTCCTGAATATGTTACTGACAGTAGTGAGTACTCAGCGCTTGAGTCCTGTGTCCAATTCTGGGCCCCTCAGTTCAGGAAGGAGATTGAGGTCCTGGAGCAGGTCCAAAGGAGGGCAACCAGGCTGGTGAAGGGATCCAGCACAAGTCCTGTGAGGAGAGGCTGAGGGAGCTGGGGGTGTTCAGCCTGGAGAAGAGGAGGCTCAGGGGAGACCTCATCGCTCTCTACAACTCCCTGAAAGGAGGCTGGAGCCAGGGGGGGGTTGGGCTCTTTTCCCAGGCAACTATCAGCAAGACAAGAGGGCATGGTCTCAAGTTGTGCCAGGGGAGGTTTAGGTTGGATATTAGAAAGAATTTCTTCACGGAGAGGGTGATCAGACATTGGAATGGGCTGCCCAGGGAAGTAGTGGATTCTCCATCCCTGGAGATATTTAAAAAGAGCCTGGATGTGGCACTCAGTGCCATGGGCTGGGAACCACAGCGGTAGTGGATCAAGGGTTGGACTTGATGATCTCTGAGGTCCCTTCCAACCCAACAGATTCTATGATTCTATGATATCTGCTCAGCCTTGGGCAGAAGTGTGGCAGGGATGGGAACCAAGGGAGCTTGCAGCAGCTTCTCACAGAAGCTACCTCTGTGCCTTCCTCTTGCTTCCAAAACACCCCTGCACTAACCCAGGACAGCTCTATTTCAAATAACTTTCCTTTTCCGGTTTAGTGAAGATTGGATCTTATAGGCCAACTTTTCAACTTATGTTTAAAAAATGCTGCATCCACTCACAGATACAAGGCATCCATTGTGACCAGCAAACTATATGTCTCTAGCAAAATGCTGTTGTCAAGAAATCAGAATAGACATCTGTTTACATACTGTAACACTTTTTTCTACATAAGTTTTAAAGGGTAAAAAGAAAACCTGTGATTCAGGCAGCTTTGCAGCTAACTCCATTTCACTGTAGGAGGTTTGCTCATGCTTTGAACACTGATTGGGCTTCCTCTGACTGTTTTCCACTGCTGTGAGGGGTTCCTGGCCTTTCTCGTGTGTTGTTAGGACTGTTCCTGGGGATTCTGTAGCAAAAGAAGATTGAGAGAGAAAGCAGAAAAATAGGCATTGGTTTCTTCTTCCCTTTCATTCACGGTTGGAAGTCTTCAAAGGACAACCAGCAAGAAAGGGAAGAAAGTAACACAAAATTGGGCAGAAAACCAATAGATGTGACTATTGCAGCAGGTTGAACATTCTGCTCAACATCTTCTTCTTGTTTCAAATCTCTGTTTTATTCTGAGTTGTACAAGCCCTTATTCACATGATTAGGCCACTTATGCAAGGCATACTAGCAAAATTTAATGTTTTCCATTGTTCACACCATTCCTGATGAGCTCTTTATTTCAGGATCTCATCCTCTTCATCCTGCTATCCTTGTCACTGGAATTGCTCATTGTACATCAAAGTAGCTTCACAAGAGCTGCTCAGCTAAATGCTCAATGTGATATCCACTGTTCAGGTGTTAACTGATTCATACTATAGTACATGAAATATTTTATCCTGACAACAGGGGTGTGATCTCCAGAGTCATTATTCTGTGTCATTTGTCCCATGTTTGGTGGCACTGCTGAGGATCATCACTCTTTAACTTTCTGCCATGGGGCCTTCATATCCCTGACCACTCTACTTCTTTGTCTATGTCCCCTTTATGCCACATGGCCTTCTGAAGCTTTCAGCAGAGGCAGATAGTTGTTTGTCTGAATGTCTACCTTCCATCAGAGTGACAACTTCAAATTTTTGTAACCAGCTCATCTCTTGTAGCATCTGACTTTTAAGAAATTGTCACATTCCCTCTGCCTTGACTACCTGGGTAGTCTTCATCCAGGCAGGTAATATATCTGGTGATGGGTCTATTCAAGGGTTTTGGATTGAACCCTTTTCAACTCCTAAATAATAGAAAAGAAGGATTATATATTGGTTTCTTTTTTAATAAATAATGTCAGAAAGACAATATGTTTTGACCTTGATTTAAACAAGTTCTGCTAATAATATAGGAGTCAGGAGAATGGGGTTGCCATGATTTCCAGCAAGGTATTTATAGAACTGTTTGAACAGATTTTACAATAATTAAAACCGAGTATAGATTATGTTAAAGTAAATGAAGTCAATTTAGTTCATCATAATTTTTACAGTGTGGCAAATTAACATAACAATGACAACTCTAGTTGTCACTGACTTGAGCAGCAGCAGCAGTTAATGATTGCAATTAATCATTATTAATAAATAATTCATCATGATCAATCATGCTTGACTCTAGGATCATAGTGGACTTGTATTAAATACCATAGAAATATAAAAGGGCATTAATAAGAGAGAGCTTTGAGAACCAGGCCCCCATTTTCTATTTTGATGTACTGTTATGAGCCATTCTTGCCAAGTGTCTGAGGTTGATAGGACTTTTTGTTCGAATTAACATTGACAGATGAAAAGTATTGAATGCTAAATTGTATAAACATCCCATACTTGTCTAGAATATGTCATACACCTCACAGATCTGGTAAGGCACCCAGGAAAAAGTTTTTTTGCTCAGAATTGAGCTGGTGCCTTGGTTCAGCAATTCTGCTCTAACTCTCTCCTCATGGTGTGCTGAACATCATAAAAAATAATGGTTCATGTTCAAGAGCAGCTCTCAGTTCCTCCAGAGCTGCTGTTCTTGAATTCTGTTGAAAAACCCTGAGCAGTGCAATGCTGATGTCCAGGAGCACAACTATCTCTGAAAGATAATTTTTGCAGGCTGCCTACATGGCTTTAAAGGCTGCAAGTTTTCTGTTGCATGTATTCCAGAAGCCCATGTTCTAGGCTGTGTTTTGGTCTGTTTTGGTTTTTTGTTTTGTTTTTTTTTTTAAACAATTTCTGTCTTTCTGTGCTCATCTACATAGGGAGCTATTGTTTGATTAAAATAGGACTGTGCTGCCTTTCTCCCTTTGCACATTGTCACCATTTAACTGTGATAGGATGATTTACTACCTATATTAAGAATGGATTCCTTCTTTGTCCTTCTAGTTTTTGCTCAGTACAATACATAGAGGTGGAGGGAGGTGAGCAGAAAAAAAAATTAACTATAATTCTGCATTAAAAAAATATTTTAAGCATCTCACTTCCTAATAATTCCAGAAGTTTTCAGTGAAAAAAGTAGTCTTGAAATAACCCAAGATAAAAGAACGTCAGATAATTCCTAAAGGATCATATTAAGAGTTAGGAGATTGCATCCATCACAGAGTTTTGTTTTAAGAATTAAAAAACCTTAATATTTAATTTTTCAGGTCCTGACCCCTTGGAGTGGAATCATATTGCCAAATGACTCAGCTCCACGCAGAAATTGGATTCAAACCAGCTGAACTTCAAACAGGGAGAGCTGAAAGGGAAGGGCTGAGGAAAAAAACACTTCAGTGGTGGCTGAGGACTCCTTCTGTCAGCTTGGAGCTTCACCTGGGATTGCAGAGGTACCCTTTTTCCAGCAGGTGTCCACAGCTTGAAGGTAACACCAGATTTATTATTATTATGGTTTGGTTTTTGCTTTGTTTTTTTTTTTTTCTAATGGGGGGCTGAACAGGGAGCCCTGCTCTGACTGGGTAGAGCATCAGTAGCAATATATGCAGGTGTGGGCCTCAGTGCTTAGGGGATTCAAGGTTAGGGACAGGATAGGTCCCTTCAGGTTGAAGTGCTGTCTGGGTTTGAATTGCAGTTTTGGACTGAAGGGCAAATGCACTCTGTAACCCCTCCTTGCAATACTAAAACTTTTACTGTAACCAGCTCTTTATCACTCAGCTCTCATAGACTAGAGATGAAGAGGACAGAAACTCTTTCCAGGCACAGTTTTTTTCTGTCTTGTTTATTTATATTGCTCCCCCTTCTGTTGATGAACTATTACTGCCCAGATACAAAGTGCAGAGTGAAGGACTCATTGAGATTGATATTTTCAAGTATACTAGATTATAAATAATAATATATGACTGTGTTTACCTTGTCTGAGGTGGTTGGTTAGAAAACGAGTTGGTTTCTGAAATGCAGTGAACCTACACATTTTTCAGGATGCTGCTGTATAAAAGCAGTAAGTTGAGCTTTAAAAAGTCAACCAAATTATTTTCTCCTAAATAATTTCTCTTTATGAGAAGTAAATATAGTAGGTCCTCAATAAAGCAGTTTATCAACTCATTGTCCTGCTGTTGTATGTTCCATTGCAGCACTTTGAGTCTTGTAGGATTCACATAATAACTGTGATTCTTTTGGTGACAGATTGAACATATATAGATAAAAATATTTTTATATTAACATAATAAAAATCTGTAGCTTATGGTATGTGGGTGTAAACATAAAGATAGTAACACCAATAAAATTGTATAAGAATTTAAAATGTTAGATATATTTGGATTCACATCTCTAGGAATTCAGTGCTTTAGTTAAGAATATACAAACTTATAAATGTGTCTGTGAATGAGTGACACTGTCACAGTGACAGGTTGCAGGCATGAGGAATGTCTTGTGATGTGTACTTCTCTTTCTCACTATGAATGAGGACTCTGAAAACCTGTACTCCTGTGAAATCTGTGCATTTCCTCTGTGTCCTTCTGCTTGGGTTATCAAAGACCCTTTTTCCCAGAGGTGTTTGCTGTGGGTGTTTTCATACCTTGGACTGCACAGGAACCCTGTGTAACCTGTGCATTTCACTGATGTTAAGTGGAGACTAAATTATCTGAAAATGTAGTCCAAAGTCTGCTCTTCAAAAATACAGGTTCTTATTATCTAGAGCTTCTTATTAGTCAACACTGATAAATTTTTACAAGACAGGTTCAGGTGCCTTGAGGGAAAGCAGTATGGAGAGTGAGTAATATCTACAGGAAAACATGTTTCAGTATTCATGCAAATGCAAACTATCCATGTCTTAAAGGTCTCTCTCCCTTCTCTTACCCACAACTATAATTCAGTTACAACATGTGATGCCTACTTTCACATAAATCTGTTTCAAGTTCTTGAGTTGTTTGTTTTTTTTTAGTGAAATAAAGCAGTAGCTAGTGATCTTCTCCTTCCATTCTCTTTATCACCTTACTTACATCTCCAGACCTGTGACAGATGTTGTGTGGGAGTGACCTGCAGTGTTTGTAGCAAAGGTGCAGTACAGCTTCATCTAGATTTTTTTTATTAAGACTATTTGTGTTAGCAGCCTTCCTTGCTATTAAGCCTTTGTTTTGGCAATGCCAGGTGAAAAATATCCACAGATGCAGAGCAGAAATTCTCACTTCTTTGTTACTACAACAATGGAGAGGGGTGAAGGAAGCACAGATAGCATCTTTATTATTGAACCAAGGCAAAAAGCCCTCTTTCTGTGGTTCCTCCTGTTCAAACAGTGACACCCCCCTATCCAAATCTTCATGAGCATTTAAAAAAAAAAAAAATTTCTGGAGAGGAAGAAGACAGATAGGGTCTGCATATGGCCAAGGGTGTGGTAGAGATAAGGACTGGAGGGTGAAGGGGGTGGAGGTCTGCTCCAGTTGTTCTATTTGGTATGTCCCAATCATGCTTACTAAGCTAAACAGGCCTAAAATATGAGGGGATGTATAGGTGGGCTTGGGGAATCTAATCAGCATCAACCTTCCCCCGTTGGCTGGCTCAACACTTGGATCTCCAGGAGTTGGTGATTTTTCTCTCTTTCAATGACAATTTGGAGGTATATAAGCTACACTGAGGTCTCCATTTCACCACTGTCTATAATAGGAACACCATCTTGAACAAGAAACCTTCACTGGGCACCTCTAGACCCGTGGTGGTGACTTTCTCCATCTCCCTCATTCTTTTGTTTCTCACTTTCTTACTCTTTTCTCTCCCATCTCATTCTTTCTCTCCCTCTCTCTCTTTTCCTTGTAACTTCTTCTGTCTCTCTCTCTTTTGCCTCACAACATACTTGCCATGCTTTCACAGGGATATATCACTTTGCTTGTGTTAATTGTCAAATAAAACTTGCTTGCATCCGACCCTTGGTGACTGGGCTTTGTTCTTGAGGATCAAAAAAAAATTTAGGGTACTTGGAACCATAACATTTTGGCGTGGTCAGCAGGATAAGAACCTGTGGACTCTAACAATATGTTTTAAAGAATTTCTTGTTCTATATGTTGTGAATAGAGTTTGCTTTGGCTAAATGTATTTCCTCCATTTAAATGTCACTTGAGAGTAATTTTCATTTCACTGAATTCTCCTTGCTATAAAAACTTCCAACAACAGCACTCAGTTTACCTCCTGTACCACGCTCCATTTAAATTCCCTTGTGGGCTACCAGTTTATAAGTCATTTTTCCATTTAACTCTAGTAATTTAATAAGCCACTCTATTCTTGTTACAGCTAGAAAGAGGTTTTAAAGCTAAAAAATCAGGTTCACATTATATCCAGTGATTAATTCAATGAAGTTTTGAGCTCAATGTCAGTAGTTTAATGTTGGTTTGTTCCATATGCCTAAATTTATGTACATTAATAGTCATATTTTGTCACAGAATTTATTGTTTTCCATTACAACATTTTGCTTTTAGACTAATTTACTATCCCCACATTTAAGGCTGTGTATCACTTCTTACAAAAATACTCTCAACCAGGTCCTTACCAAATATCTTTTCTCTGGGTCTCATGCTATGTCAAGAGTAGGGTTAGAATAATTGACTCAGAAAATCTTTTACAGACTAGAGAGTTTAGAAAAACATTTTACTCAATTTCTGCTTGAGTAGGCTTCTAATTTAAAAAAAAAAAAAGTTTGAGCTGGCAGAATGTGCTATACTGATGGGATCTGAGGCTGCAGTTGTTGTCTGCACATGGCAGCAGAGCAAATTTTAGGTGAGGGTTTTTCAGCTCTTATTTCACCTGAATGTATTACTCAGTCCCATTAAAAATGAAAAATATGGGACAGAATCTGCCCTTTTTTCCCTAATACCATGACTGTTCTTTGTAAATTATCTTTGTTATTCTGATAATCCTTTCTGCTTCCTAAATATATGAAGTACTGACCCACATGAGAAACAGTGACAGCACTTAGTTGCTTCATGCAGAAGAAGAGTTTTCTTAAATACATTTCTGTAGCAAATGATTCAGGCAAAAACCACTGAGACCTAAGCATGTGGATAGTCACAATATCTCTATATATTTCTGTTTCTATAAAGATTGATCTCACAAGAGAAAATGTTCCTTTTCTTTGAGATTTGTACCCTCTACATGTGAACTGATGATATAGTTGAACTCCATGGCCTATTTATCTTCCTGAAAGAAACATAAATGACTTTGTCAGAAGCTACAGAATATGTGCAGGACTGCACAGTGAGTGCTCAATCCTTACTGTATTCTGAGCAGTGATATATTTTAGCATCTAATGTTTATGTTTACATCAGCTTGTATCCCCATTTTCATCTGCTGTGCCCTTGGTGATGATAGAAATTAGGTTTATTATGGCTTTCTTTACTGAAAAACGAGGAAGGGAAAAGTCATTGAGAGGCATGGGCTCGAAATTGATATGTCAGGAAAGTATATCCATGGATTTCCTCTTCAACGTAGTGATCCATAATCCTCTCTTGTATTATACACGTATAAATTACCTTCTTTTGTGGTATGTCATTTACTATACAGGTCTCTGTATCAAAACTAGTGCTTCAGGCCCAGGCTGGAAGCTGTGGAGGACACCCTGTGTCCCTTCCAGTGGACATGGATGTGGTTGCTGCAAGTCCATGGCAAGTCCTCATGGTGGCATTTGTTTATGTTCTGTGGGATGAAGCTGACACTGGTACCTGTCAGTCAGTGAGTTGTGCAGGTTTCATGTTCATTCTGTGTCTCTCTTCCCCTGAGATGGTCTCTCTAGACTGCTGCAGTTTAAATCTTAGCATTCAAGTGCTATTTTTCCTGTCTAGCCTGTCAGCCTGGATCTTTATAAAACCTCCAGTAAGGCTTTTTCTCCTCTGCACTTCCAGAGGGAAGGTGTTTTAAGTATGCCAAGGTTTAGTGTGTGACACGAAACAGATGAAATAATAAAGCATCCTTCCACACCATGTGAAGTTGTGGTAAAGATGGAGTGAAGGAAAGGGTAATTACAGGGGAAAAAAAAAAAAAAATCTGTATTTCTTCATCCTCTTCAACATTCAGGTTGGTAAAAAAATCACTGACACAATACTACACTGTGCAATATTTTTGTACAACTGTCACTAATTATCTGACATATTTATTTTATATATGCATATATATATCTTATATATATGCATATATATAAAATAATCTATTAAATATCTATGATGATGTTTTGCAATAATACAGATAATAACCTTGCCCTTTAGACCTGTGACTGCAGAGATAATGATTTGGGGCTTGCTAAACATTTCACTCATGTTTCAAACTTCTGCAAGCTGTTTTTCTTCTGAGAAGGAGTGTCTTCAGTGGTGTCTCTACGTGTCATTACAGAGAAGGAAAGCAGGCAGACAGGCACAAAGTACATAACCTAAAGCTTTTTAAAAAGATGGTGAATGGAGGAGTGAGACGAGTGACAGAAATTCCAGGACTTCCAAATAAATTGACAGAAATGTAAGCTTGGGGTCTGAAGAAAAATGTGTTGTTCAGAATCTTGTGGAGTTCAAAACTTAAATCTTGCACTGCTTCCCTGACTAATTTCCTCTTTTTCCCTGTGTGTAAATGGGCAAGTTAATATTTATTTACAGGAGTCATGCTACTCTTGAGTCATTTATAAAATCCAGTCTGCAGAGAATGTGGGCCTGAAGGTGTATCTTTAAGAGAATACTTATATGATAGTTATCAGTGGATCACAAAGCATGTTCCAGAAGAATTGCATGTCATAACATCCAAAGAAGAGGGGAGATACATGAACAAAGGCACTAAATGAAATTTTTGCACCAGTTTTCTTGTAGCCTTCACCTCCCTATAAGGGCTTTTGTAACCTGGGTGATTCCAGCCCTTGCCTTTAGAAGCTGCATTGGCTCCATGAGTGGGATGCAGTCTGGGTGAAATGTAGATGCAGGAACAAGCTGTAAAGGTGATAAAACCTTGAAGAATATTTCAAGCCAGCTTTGCTGCCAAAGGACACTCTACACTGGAAGCTCTGCACTAAATCTCCAGAGTCTTTGTTCAATCTGTGTTATAGGTTATTTTTCTCCCCTTTTCCCTCGGCTATGCTGGACACAAGGGTAATTTTGGAAGCAAAAATTATTGGTGTGTATAATATAACTTGGTTACCTGGGAAGACTGACAAAAAATTCTTGCATTTTAGTGTAATAAAAGTTAGTTATCTGCCCCTTCCAGCACTGAAGAGGAGGAAAGTCCACACCTGACCCTGTTTGGTCTCCAGGATTAATATGGGTTATTGCTAGCTCCTTCAGGTCTGTCTAGACTTTCTAAATTATGATACTCAGAGACAATTGATGTAGGACCTGTCAGTGGTTCTTATAAACCAGCTGTTTGCAAAAGCACCACAATAAAAATTCAAAGACCAAAAAGTAGGTAAGGAACTAGAAAAATGCTATTAGTAGCAACTGACTATCAGGGTATGGTGGAGAGCATCACTGGGGAAGAACATACACAGCAAAATGTTGCTTGAATATGATGTAATTTATTCTAGATTTGACAGTATCGTACCTGTTCTAGGGAAAAGTTTAGACTCCTGCTGACAAGCTGTCTGGCAGAAGCTGTGTAGGGGCAAGGGGGCTCTTTGTGGCAGCAGCATGGATTTGGGGGTACTGGTGAGTTATCAAGGTACAGAGGGAGATTAGAAATGCTGCCAGGAAGCCACTGAGAGTCCCAGGCAGTTGCTTTCAGTACAGAAAGGACATGATTTACTGCAGGCTTATTTTACCAGCTTCAGAGCACACTGTGAAATACTTCTTTTTGTATCCTTCCTGAAAAGCCCAGGCCAAAAAGAGGATTGCAATGCTTTGTGATGCTGTAAACTATTCTGTTCCTTCCCAGCTGCTGCACAGAGAAGAAAATGCAGGCAAAGACTCAGGGGGAATGAGTTCAGGCAGGTGACAGGGCAAAGGTCAGGCCTCAAAATTTCTGTACATATTGGTAAAATCCTATCTGCAGCAGAACTTGTGGATTTCAAATTGTTCTGCTGGAAAGAGTGCCTCCCAAGCTCCCAGGGGAAGCTGGAGCAAAAGATGTTGTCTTCTCTGAAGGTGAACCAGATGTAGGCTCCAAGCCAGATTTGAAAATACAAAGTGCAGTGGTGTAGGGCATGCTCTTTAGCAAAATAAAAATGAGATGTTCAAGAAATGCAGAGTGTCCAGTGAGAGTTGTGATACCAGGCATTGCATCTCTAATGGAAGAAAATGGCAGTCTAGGTGACACATCTGACCCACTGAGAAGTGTCCCTGCCCATGGCAAGGGGGTTGGAACTACCTGATCTCTAAGGTCCCTTCCAACCCAAATCATTCTGTGATTCTATGATCTGACCACCATCGTCTTTATATCTTTATCATTTTCTTCAGATACTCTTTAGATCTTATTTTGATTTTACCCGATACAGCCAACTAATTGCATTCTGTAAATTCAGCCAAACAACTTCTCTCCCAGTATTAAATCTTTTTGCTAAGAGTGTTAAAGTTATGGTTATTATGCATATACTAAGGGACTGTATTCTGAAATAACTGATCTAAATGCAATACAGGAAAGCCTCGTACAGGAAGGACACAAATATGTGGAGTCAGCCATCAGCTCTGAACTAACTTATTATGTTTACTTTTTCTTTGTCAGGGACATTTTTTTCCTCCAACATACTGTCTTTTTGTTGCTGTCTCCTTCTATTAGACAGAACCAGCAATTTTTACTTTAAAGTGAAAATTCTGAGGCTTGTTTCTCCTTCCTCTCTTTTGTTGTAGGAAAATAATTAAGCAACAATGGATGCTCCTCTTACAACACTTCCTGAAGTGAAGTGATTTTTCCAAATAAATGTAGCTGTCCACATAGTATCCAAAGTGGCATTTGGCAAGAAGGATAAATGAAATGAAGTTCTCTTGAAACTTTCACAACGAAACCCATTTCATGACCTAGTAAGCAGAAAATGTGAAATGCAGTGTAACCAGTTAATCATGTAGAGAATATATTTGGTTTTGCACTTGGAACTCAGTATATACTTTATTAAAATGCATTTATAAAATTATTCTGCTAAGTAAGGATTATTATTATTTTTGTGGTGGTCATCATGATTACTATTTTTATATAATGAGTTAGTAAAAGTCAATGATCAATAAGGAAAGGGCCTTTAGGGCAAAGAGAGCAAGGAAGAGACTAGGAATAAATAAAAAGGAAGAGAAAACAGATAAAGAAGGCACTAGAAGGCACTCTCATATAACTTTAGAGAGACAGGCAGCAATATAAAGAATAAAAACAGATATTGAAAGAAAAAAGGACATGAATGATACAGGGAAAAGTAATAATGCTATCATGGCATGGGAAGGAGAAAAAGAAGTCTAATATAAGATACGGCTTAGAAGAAAATTTGATACCTATATGTATCAAACTGATAACAAAGAAGAGAAATGAAATATTGAAGAGATCTGCTTAGGAAGTTAAAGAATAAACAACACACAGACACACTGTGGGGATTTAAAAGATTTTTTTATGCCTTTCTCCTTATTAAGCCTCATGATTAACAGGAACAATGTTTTATTTATAGTATCAATATACTGCTGCTATAAAATCTTCTGCAGTACTCTATCAGCAGCAGCAACTACATGTAAATTTGAAATCTTCAGCAGATTAGTGCAAGGTAAAGACACATTCAGCTCTTGCTTTCTCTTGTTTCCCTGATCCCTTGAGCTCTGGCTGCTCTGCTGAGACACTTTTGAGTATCATCTCCAGCATGGTCATTAGACAACTGAGCAGTGGTAACCAAAGAGTGAATGAGAAGAAGGCTGTTGTGGTAATAGTTGATTAGGAGAAGAAAGCAGATGATTGGGGAATCCATATCTATGGTTCAGTGCTCAAAATAATGGGGTTGATACTATAAATTTTAAAAAAAGATAATAAAAGACTATTGTGGGTATTAAGGCACAGACCCAGATTTACAGACACCATCTGAATCTCTGTTTATTAACTCTCAAGCTGAATTTTATAGCCAAGCCTCCTCCTCAAGCCCCCTAAACCTCCCTCCTGAATATTCTCTTGTACTTTTCCACACTTTCCTTGAAATTTTTCAACTTCTGTGGAGTCAAAATTATTGTTCTTATCAGAGCAAAGGCATCTGCTCTCTTTATCAGGCATAGCTCAGCTCCCTTCCCATGGCTTGTTAGGAATCCAAAGATCCTTGGTTTTGCTCCAAGGTCTTTGCAGAGTCACCATTCTCACAACATCTTCACCAATCCCTCATCCTATGGCTAATACAGGAAAGAATAGAATGGGGGTGGGTAGGAACACTTTGAATAATGGGAATAAGGTGAGAATGCAGAAAATAGATACCATATGTAAATGAGCTTTTTGAACTAAGAACCAGGAGTAAGATAACTACTGTCATACACTGATGTCAGTTTTGACAGTAGTAGTAATTAGTGTTAGTGGATAATTGGTAACAAGGAGCCACAGCCAGATCAGAAACTGTCTGTGCCAAGGTCCTGTGACACTATTACTTAACTCAATTAGTTCAAATTACAGAAATGTAGCTGAATAAGCAATATTATACACTGTGACTCACATAAGCATTTGACTCTTGGGAGGTAATTCAAAATCTACTAACTAGAAGCTAATAGCCAGCAGGAAAACATTCACAATTTCTTATTTTCATTTAAAGGGGACTGCTAGCACAAAATAGGTACTTTAAAAATGAGACTTCCTAAGTGTTTTAGCACATTTCTGGACAACAGAGAAAACAATCTAAGTTGAATAAAAATAATCTCTCCACTCTGTGATACTCAACGTGTTTTACTATTAATTTTGATAAAAATAGATGCAGTATCAGTGACACATTATATTAGGAAGTTGTCATTTACTTCAAATACCAGCTGAGTAGTTCAAACTAGGTACTATTAGAGGCATAAACAACATTTCTGAGTGTATGTGGTTTTATTTAAGCACTCACATTGGTTACCAGGTTCAACTTTCCTACTCCATTGATCTAGGAGAGGTTTCTTCTGACTGTTACAGCTGCTGCCTAGGGCAGAGTCAGATCATTTGAGTCTAATGGAGAAAATATTAATATGTGAGAGCTCTCTCTGAAAATGTCTTAAAAATTTACCTCACAAGAAAAACTTCAGATGCCTTACCTACCAACAAGCTCAGTGCTTATTGTTACCATTTGATGTTCACAAGCTATACCAATCACCTTTCTAAAAGAGCATGGCTTGTTCTCATCACCACATTATCTATATTATGTCTATCCTACCTAGGAAAGTATCTGCTTCTATGTGCACCAAAGAATGTGCAACCTTTTTATTTTCCTTTCAGATTCTTGTCTCTACGCTGCCAGGCCTTGAGGGGATCTGGTGTGGGGCAGACAGGGTTTTGTTGATTTGTGGGGTGTTGGTTGTTTTTTTCCTTGAGCTCTTGCCAACCATTTCCCAAGCATTCCCTCACAGTGCCTTTTATGCATTCCATGACATAAGATCACATAGTATTTTCTGCAGCTCATTTTCTCCTTGATTTCCACTCATTCTTGTGCTTTAAAATGTAATCACTGCTTTGAGTACTTCCTTGAAATGATAATGGCACAAGGTTTTTTTGTTTTCAAGGATGAAAAACCAAAATTGTTTAAAAAAACCCCAAACAACACAGACAAAAACCTGATGTCAAAGGTGTGCTTCTTCTCCCTTAATAAATTCTTTCCAAGGTGTCTTTTTTAAAGAAACTGCAATGGAGGTAGCATTTTCTCATTTTGAAGCACCTGCTCAGAAAGTGTTCTCAGTGTAGCTTTTCTGCCATGATATTATCTTAGTGACACAGACTGGGTTAAAAATGTCTAGAAACCTTTTGTGGCATATAACAAAGTACGTGGTTGAAATCTAGGCTCAGGTGAGAAAAATCACTTCAGCTGGGCATCTAAATACATGTAATGATTCAGGCATAAGCTACTAATGCTTTTCATTGCCAAAAATTATTGCTAAAATCCTACAAAAATGGAATGTGAGACCTGTCTCAATTGCTGTTCTGAGATCTCTTTGCTCAGGTGGTATCAGGAGCACACTGGGGGCCTGAGGAGGGACTGACTTCTGCACTTACTGTTCCTCAGGTGCCTGAGTTTGCTTCTTGTCCTTGTCTCAGTTTTGTTTGTATGTTTTCCAGGGACAGCACTTCACCTGTGTCCCTACATAGCTCATTCTACCCCCTGCAGGGCCCAAGTGCACTGTGTGGATTGGTTTAGTTGGGTCAGGAGCCCCCAGATCAAGAAGATGGATATTAGGGTCCAATATGTTCCCTGCACAAGGATTATAGACACCCACATGTGTCATCTCCCAGGAAACTGACCTTGATGTTAAAATGCTATAAATGGGTATCAGTAACACTTCCAAAAACCTATGCTGTTGTTCAAAGGATGCACAAAAGATGCAGAGAAAACACTCAGTTCACAACCCACTGCTGCTACCAGTGGACAGAAAGAAGGCAGAGATCCAGCATAAGGGCTGCTGTGATCCACTGCTCCAGTGGCTCAAAAAACTCAGAAGAGCTCATGCATTTTTCAGCACTGCCTACCCTTGTTTTGCAGGTGATGAATTACACATCCTTTTGCAGCTATGACACTCACTTTAATCGTGTCTCCTTAAATTAGCCCAGAGCTCTGAGGAACTCTGCCATGCAGCAAGACAACCCAGTGGGAGTGCAGGATTTTCTTGCCCTTACAGTAATGCATAAATAAATAAAGGCTCTTTTCTATCATGGTTGTGATAGACAGGTCCTTGGCTAAAGGCAATCAGAATAGATTGACTGACTTGAATGAGATTAGGTGTGTTTACATCAACTGAGGATCCGACCTGAAGTGTTATGAAGTGATATATTTCAGTTTTATAAACCACCCTGTCCTGCTGAGATGATGTTCCTGATTCACAGGGCCTGGTTTGCTGCAGAGAGCAGCTGGTGGGCAAGAGAGCTAGGAGTGAAATAATTAAAAAAACACAGAGAGAAAGAAGCCAAAAATCAACCCATGATTCTCCTTCTGCATGTTGTGCTTCACCACACGCTGGAAATTCTCTGTGCACAGACAAGGACACTGCCTTCTAGACATTGTTGCCATACCTTTTCTCCAAGTAGAGCAGCACCTGAAAAGCAGATTGCCTGCCTGAAAACTGGGCATCCTGTCAAAAAAAAAAAAACCAAAACAAACCAGAAAGTGTTTGAAAATAATGCTGTCACACTCTAGCACAGTGTAGATTCAGACCAATTTTTTACTAGCTCTTTTAGGTAAATGGTCAAGGCAAAAAACAAGCAATAGCTGAGCTAGCAGGATACATGTGGATATTTCTGGTTTTCTGTCCATTCCTAAACCAAGGAACATATTTGTAAAGAAGTAAATTAAAATCTAAAAAGTGTACTATCTCTATTAGGTCTTTAACAAAAAGATTTAAAAAAAAAAAATTTTAAAGATTAAAAAAAAAAAGATTTTATTTTGGCATAGTATCAGAGATCATAGGACCCTGCCAGCCAGGACCACAGAAGGGTCTCCCAAGAACAATCCTTCCCCTCTGTCTTTCACAGTAATGGACGTAGACCCCAAGTATTGTGTTTTTAGGATCATCAAGCTGCAGGTTTAATGATAAAGCTGCTCAGCCAGTAGGCTGTGGAGATCTGGTGTTCTTCCTGAGAGCTTTTTAAGATTGATGAGTTACAGAGAAAGAGTTAATTTTAGGTCTTTCTAAGGTTTCCTGAAAGTCATGTAAGTCATTTTACAGTACAGTTTTTCTATCTTTACACCCACTGATATCCTCCTTTTCAACATGAAACTCTGAGATGGAAGGCATGATTTGTAGAAGGCTGTCTATCCTTCATCTTTGATATGCCTTGACTGGATTCTTGGTTGAGGCAGTGTTAATGTATATTTTTCTAAATTGTTGCTCAAAAACATACACAACCTGATGGAAAATGGACTTGGAAGGGAAAAAGGAAAAACAAACACAGCTTTTTTTCACAGTGGGCCTCTTCTTAAGAAATTTAAATGCATGCAGTACAGGATTTTTTATGTCTAACAAGAAGTCAGCTGTGAATTCAGTAAAGTTTTAGTAATGAATTGCACCATTGGATAAAGCAATATTTAAAATTGGAAAATGGTGTGTACATAATTTGAACATGAAAAAAGCTGCGCAAACTACTGACACCCTGAACTTCTCCACAATTTTTTCTAAGTCAGATACATGAATAAAATGGCTCAATATATTTATAGTCTGGTCATATACTTAGGAATGGAATGTGGCTTTAGAATTATCTTCTAATATTTTAGATTTGTAAATGCATAAGAGAGGGTTGATGTTCAGAGGACAGTTTTTAATGTGTATTGCTTCTGTAAAGGATGAAACACTTTTTCCTCCTAGTCTTCTGAAATCTGTTTCTCATGTCTAAAATAACTTTTTATTCCTGGAGCATACACAGATGCTACAAATTCAGCACCATCTTTTCTGGCAACACAGAACTAGAGTTGAAATCCATCAACCTGTAGCTTTCAGCCTGAAACTTAACAGCATTCCTTTGCTGCAAGACCCCAGGGTATTTGATTCCCTCCCACTGACCATGAGAGTTGAAAGCTTGGTCCTGTTTACTTTGTGTAACTTCAGATCCATGTTGGACTTCAAATCAAGCTTCACAGGCAGTACAGCCGAAGGAGGCTTTTCATCACAACACTGGAGGAAAAAATAATGCTCCAATGTGATCAAAACTTTTAACAAGCCTCCCTGTGTGGTCTGGGCAGAGTAGCAAAGCAATCTTGACCAGATTTCCAGCATTACAATCCATTATTCTCAGCAAATGTTTTCCTGCTAACAAAATGCCCCTTTAATTCCGTGTGTTGTGAGCAGTCACTAGTTAATATCAGGATTAATTGACTCTTCTTTATATTTGGGCACCAATAAGAACAAAAGATCTCCTGTGTACTCAGAGAAGATATTCTCATTAGTGTCATCTTTGTAGGGTTTTTTCCATTTATTTTGCCATCAGTATTTGGTAACCTCTGACCTCTCTGGGATGTAACAGGTTGATAACCTAAACTGAATGCAGCACCAGCAGATGGTCTTATTTTTCCAGATAGGCTTTTCAGAGAGACTTGAAAGTGAAAAGTTCTTCCTCCATAGCCTTCTGCAACATTGGGTCCCATTAGACTTACCTTGATAGTCACAAATGAAGTAAATTCATATATTCAAACATAATCTGAGCATTGCTAAAGTTGGCTAGGGATTGGTGTCCTAGTTTGAGGACACTGTTAATAATTTTTAATAATTTTTCTTTCCAATTAAGTCTAAGTGACAGCACTTCCTGAAATTAAAAGCATGGTTTTTAAGGCTGTGTCTGCTTCTAGGACTAATAACACTCCACGTTCATAGTGATTGCAGAGGTTACAATATAAGAAGTATGCAGAAAAGCTCTTGTATTTATTCCTATAGAAGCCAAGGTCACTGCTTGGTTCTACTAAACTTGTGTGCCACAAATGAAAGTGTAGAAGAGGGGTCATACCTGTGACCTGACAGCTGACCTTAAATTGACCAAAGTATTTTGACCCATGTAATTTGGTATAAATTTGAGGGATCACAAGGGCCAAGCTTTCCTCATCTGTCTGCAGCCTCAATGGTGACATTACCATTATTGGTGGAGAAGATTTTATATAAATTTGTATATATTTCATTATTTTCTTTTTCATCATTGGTGCTTCATTAAAGCCATTTAGTTTAGTTTCCAACCCATAAGCCTCCTTTTACTCTCTTTCCTTTCCCTTTCTGGGAAGGGAGATTTGTTAATAGAGAGCATCTGTCATTAATTTAATAGCCATCCCAGCCTTAAACTCTGACAACTGGAAATAATTAGAAATCCCCAGTGCAGCAGTGGCATCATTACCTTTTATTTCCATGAAAAATTTACTGCATAGAATTCCAGATTGACAGGCTGAGTGTGGCAGTAGTCTCTTAGTGTAATACATCAGCAGCCTTGCTCTTGGCACTTGCACGCATTATTTGAGTATTTGCAGTAGGATTATTTTAACAAAACTGTAATCTGAGGCTGAAGAGCATAGCAGGTTTGGGTGGCTATAGACACTCTGCTGTGTTTATAGTGCACCTGATTACTTTTTTGCTTATTCAGCATGGACTTTGTTAAAAGAAAAGAAATCAGGGAATTCTGTGGGCAGCCTGTTTTGTTCTCTCTCTCCTTGCATAATGGTCTGCAAGGAGAAAGAAATAATGGCCACAAAAACTCACAAAAACTGCAGGCACACTGCATGAACCACACATATTTTCTGGCTTACATATTCTATGGAAACTCAACAGGTGATATTGGCACCATGGCTGTAGAGGTAGTAAAGGTTTCATTTGTCTGAAAATTTTAAAACCCAACATTTGGACTTGTGTCCCATAGTTTACTTTAGGCTCCTCTGTTATCTTTATTAGCAAGTCTTCAGTGCATACCCAGGGAGGCTGCATATTTTATGTGCTGGTTTAACAGCATACCTTCAGTCTCTTGATGTAATGTTCTGTGTTTTTCTAAGAAAACTATTTATTTATTCATTCATTTTTGCTATACAAAATGTTTATTTGACTCCTCTTCCTCCTTTACAGTTGCATTTTATAAAAACTTTTCTCACTATCCTCTGAAATGACAGACAGCAGAGGAGTTTATGATAAAACTGAAATTTCATCCATGGTCTTTAAGCAGATATGTACAAGACTGGCTAAAATACTTTTTAGCTGGCTGAAATGATGAAAAGTTTTTTTGTACCTGAAACATTATGCCCCTCTCTCCACTTTAAAACTCAGTGGGCCCACAACACACAGGTCAAGCCCTCAGTTGGGTTTTTAACATCTTTGACACTTAAATATGGCATTTGTGAAGCCACATTTAGTATTTAGAGTTCTTCTGATGGGGACTAGAGGCTTGTTCAGCAGAAAGAAAGAGGAAGAAATAAAGCAGGAGAGAGGTTTTGTTGGTGGGAGGTCAAGGGGTATGTGTCTATGCCAGGTTCTCAGCTGCAGCACACTGGGAATCTCCATGCAGTCAGAATGAGCACAGCCTTTGATGGTGCTGGGTCCCCTGATTACCCTATGGGGAGCAGGCTTTGGACCCAGCATCTTAAGATTTTAATGCATTTAATTCATTTAATGCATGAAAAATAATTTTGTTAGGATTTGTCTTAAAATATGTGAAAATGAAAAGGCTTTTCTAGCAGTGGTTTGTGTGGAATGTACTTGACAGAGAGTCTGGACTTCTCTTGAGAGCTGTTTCACCATCTCTGCACATTGTAGGAGCTGTCAGCCTTTGGATTATGCACTAAGGACTATTATTTGTGCAGCTATTATGCTTGTATCATTTATACAGATTTTCACAGTTCCCTTCTGAAAATCTTACATGCCTTTATATACACACATGCATATATGGAGATATAAAAAGAAATTGTCTTGACTTGATAGTTGAGGAGTAGTTAATTTTCAGGCATGGATATGCCTTTGGAAGAAACAAAACAAAGAAACAAACAAAAAAACATCAAAAAAAAACCACAGTTGTGTTGAAACACTGCAAGAGCTGGTTAAAAGCAGATGTTCTAAAATGTACAAAGGGGTTTCTGAATCTTAGGAAAATAAGACATAAATAACAGATAGCTAATATCTTATGCAAAATGTGATCCATATATTGTTTATAATCTGTAATGTTTCACAGTCTCTTAAAAACATTTCTTAAAAAGTCAGAAAAACTGCCTATTGGACACTTCTTTCTTCTGACTCATAAGGTTTCTAGCATAGAGATGAGATCCTTCTGGAGCCCCTTTGCAGGGACTGGATTTAGGATTACTCTGCCCTGGATATGTGCTGCTGCTCCTGGAGAGTGTCCATGTCTCAGCCTTGGTGTGTGTGAGACTCTCAGCAGGAGCAAGGCTCTTCAGTGTAGGGATGGCTTCTTTTTTTCAACACCATCTGACTTCACAGCCAGCAGGTTGTTTTAATGGAATGCTCAAATTATAAGGAAAAAGCATTTTTTTAAAAAAAAAAATGGCTGGGTAGTGATTTTTACCCTGATTTCCTTGGGATTTTAAATTGCTGGAAATCCCCACTCTACTTTTGATCAGCTGCTCTGCCTCCCCAATGAGATGACTGCCTCCTCAGAAGCAGATCTCCATCTGTGTAAAGCTACACACAATATGTGAAAAGATAAACCAATTGGAGAATTTCCCAACAGGGAAATCTCCAGATATCTCCTTCCTCCTGCCTAGCTGTAGGGGACTCATCATGCCCCAGGTAACGATGCAAACATACAGATGTTTTTTGGTTATAAAACTAATTAACAAATATATATATGTGAGTATTTCCATTTTACAACCAATGGCATTTGGATGATTGTTTGCTTATGTATTGTAGTGTTGCAGTAAGGAGAAAAAAAAAAAAACAAAAGGAAGAGGAAAGGGGGTCATGGAACTTGGGGATCCTATATATCAAATACTGCACTAATTGCTGGTAAAATAGCATCACTAAGTGGTCAATTCTCTAGCAGTCCCTCAGTATTCAGTGCAGCAGACATTTCACTGTTTGTAAGTTAATGAATTTCTTAGCATTTTTTTTTAACTTGTAAATTCTTATTGGTGACTTTAAAGTACACCTCAGTCAGGTCTTGTGGTTTTATTTCGTCCTTTTTCCTGTATAGTTTATCTGCTTGAAGCAAGGTTTTATATTTTTCTAGACGCAAAATAAAATATAGGTATGGTTGACCAAGCTGTATTCTTTTGTCTAGGGCATAGTAGGCTGCACAACGAAAGTGTCTTTTCAGAAAAGCCTTTGAAATTTTAAAATTTGTTTGTTTGTATATTCTTGTTTTTCAAACTAAAATTACTTTGTGAATCTTGGAAAACAAAATACTTGCTTTAAAGCTCAGCTTATATGCTTCCCCAATAGTTATGAATGTTATATGAGAAAAAAAGAAAGTAATCCCATGATAGATTTACTTCTGCAATACTTCACCAGTGGTAAGCAACTCTGCCCAGATTGCAGTTCATCCAATATATTTTATAACTCAGAGGTCTGTAAGGAATCAAATATATTTAATCTTTAAACCGATTCTGCAACATGCCTTAATATTTCCTCCAATGAATTTCAACTCATTTCTCACAAAATAAACAAAAGAAACCCTTCTGATTTTCAGTGTTGATACCTGATGCAGTCAAACTATGTGTTGTTTTCAAAAGAGAAAAGTGTTTTTTAAAAAGGAAAAGAGAAATCTGGCTGAGAGGTAAAATGGACTACCATTTGACTAGAAAGATGGATAGTTCAACCTTTTCATTTCACCTTTTTCACTTCCTTTTGATTTGTTTCACCTTCAATGAACATTCTCAAATATGGCAAGTGGTCCCCTGGAAGGTTTAGGCTTTTTAAAAGAATTAGTCCTTCAAACATATTTTTCGTGAGGAGAAAATGTAGCTGTATTCTTTTACCTCTCACCTGATCTGTTCAGTCCCTGGGCAAGCATGATTCTGGGGTAAGAATTTGCAGAGCAGAAGGCTGGCTGGCTTTATCTCCTGTTACCCACTGTTATCTTTTTGTGGCATTGGTCTTCATGTTTACTGTCACTACCCCAGGAAGAAAAGTTTGCTCTGCAACATGCAGGCAACCCCTTTGCAGTCACCATTACTGAAATGAAATATGTGAGCTGAGACTCATGGATCTTGCACAGAAGGACAGACCTGGATTCTGTACATCCATGAAGTTTTTCCCAGGAGTCCAAAACCTGCAATATGTTGATGGATTTTTATTGCTCTTTTGTTTGACTGTACAAGGTTAACACCTCTTGCCCTTTGCAGAGCAAGAAAATAAGAGAATTTTTGTATGCTGGGTGTGGAGGAGCTGGGCTGCTGTTTGTCTGGACAGGTCTGCACAGCCTCAGTGAGTTGTCCTGCAGGTTACTGAAAATGCAGTACTTGGAAATCATCACCAGTGATTGCTGATGGACTTTTTTGTTAAGTCATGAATATATTCTGAATTCAATGCCATACTGAGATCTTCCTAGTGCAAACCCAGGAAAATTGTTCCTTTGGCTAATCACAGGTGATGTATTTGCAGTAACTTCACAGTGACAGTAATACTGCCTCCTTTGAAAAAGGAGGTGCTGCTTCTCCATGCTGCTGCTTCTCACCTCTGCAAAGCAAAGATATTTGCATGAGTAAACCCATCAGCATATATTATCTGAGGGAGTGAAGGACCCAGGCCTTGTATGCTTGATATATTTTAAAAAATACTACTACTCTGGTTTTTACTTCAGTCTACAGGTTGCACGTGTGAGCCTTTAAGTGTTACATTTTTTAATCCCCTGAGTCTTCATCAGGCTGGTGCTGTAAAATCCACTTAATGCTTGATTGGGAGAGCATGGTATAAAGAAACATGTATAAACACCTTGTTATAGAGTGTTTCTTCTCAGAGGAAAAGCGTGTGCAGTGGAGTGTCTTACAGGAAGGCTTAAGAGTTGAGTTTTTTTAATACTTTGCAGGGAATGTATGCATTTAATATTATTTTATATTGATCAGAGATAAGGATCAAGATATAATGAATCACAGTCTTATAGCCTGCCACAAGCAGAAGACAAGCTTGATGCTCTTGCAGTATTTTGTGTTGCTAAGGGTATATCGTATGGTTGGAGTCAACTGAGCAATGATGAAGGAGACAATAACTGAATACATGGTATTATTTATCAGATAAGAGGCCTTTGCCAACTGGAAACAGAAATCATAATTCAAAAAGTTTTCATGTGAGAACTTAGCTTCAGGAATCTAAGGAGGCACAAACTGAATTAGCAAGCGGTTGATATTCACTGTCCATAAAGAGACACCTTGAATCCAAATTCTTTGAAATATTTTCTTATGTGAAGCACTATGATCTCTCTCTTATCTGGGCTCAATTGTATTTGCTGTCCATTGTCCACCTTTCAGCTCAGTTGTGATGATTATGCTTTGTAGTGAAAAAAAAAAATTGAGATCTATAGCAAAAGCTAAGATTAAAGCACTCAAATGAAAAACTAATTTAAACTTTTAAAAGTTTATATGGTTAACTTTCATCCTTCTTACCATTAGACATCAAACTGATGTCCTAGAGCCTTGCTGACCTCTGATTCCTTGATGGGTAGGAGATAAGGGTAAGGAAGTTATCTCCACCAAGTAACTGAGATCTTGGGTAAGGCAAATTGCCACAAAGGTCTCAGCATCTCCTTCTCTGCCCCTCCCAGCTCAGGTACCTCAAGGGGTGTTGGTACTGAGGGGGATCCTGAAGCAGATCTGCATCTTTGAACACTTACCATGGCTGTGAGCCTTGTGCCAGGGACCTCATGAACAGCTGGAAGCCCAGGGATGTGGCTTCATCCACCGGTACAGTATCCACTCCTGTGTACCCTTTGTACGCTCTTCTTGTTTGCTGTGTGGGTGTAGAAAGGTTTTACAAGTAAGCATAATTTCTTAAACCCTTTTCACAAGTACAGTTCCTGTTCTCTTGCACTTTACCTCCTGATGACCCAGAGTAAGAAAAGACATAAGAGATTTTTGTTGCAAACCCACATCTCTCTTGCTGTACCAAGCACTTACAGCATCTCAGGTACAAGCTGTGCTTTGCATTTATACTTTCTGTGAATTTACTGAATTTGAAGTGTAAGTGGCACTGACAATCAGATGCTTCTGTTTAGTAATTCCCTGTTGTCATAGTTTGGGCCCAGCTGGTACCAACCAGGCTTCCACTCGCTGACACCCCACTGTGGGACAAGGAGGAGAAAATCCACCGAAAGGCTCATTAATTAAGACAAAAGATAAGGAGGTTTTTATTCCCCAATTACAGTAACAGGCAAAAAACCCCAGACAGGTTTAACTTGGGAAGAAATAGATACATAAATAAATACATCTACAAGGAGAGAGAGACAACATGGACAGATCTTAATACCACCACTGTGCTTCTCCATGGGCTGCAGGGGCACAGCTGCCATCTCACAATGGGCTGCAGAGAAATTTCTGCTCAGGTGCCTTTCCCTCTCCTTTTTCACTGACCTTGGTGTCTTTCCTCTGGCATTGCTCTCTCTCCTCCCCTTCTCCTCTGCAGCTCTCTTTTTTTTTTTTATTTTTTGCAGTTTCGTTTCCCCATTCTTGAATAGGTTACAGAAGTGCATCCAGCTCCCCATATCTGCTCAGCCTTGGGCAGGAGTGGGGCAGGGATGGGAACCAAGGGAGCTTCCAGCAGCTTCTCACAGGAGCCACCTCTGAGCCCTCCCCTTGCTTCCAAAACACCCCTGCACTAACCCAGGACACCTTTCAAAGTGAAAGACAGTGGATTTTTATTTTCCACACCCTTCCCAAACACTTTTTTTTCCTATCTCTTTTTGCCACCGTTGCTGCTCAGACAACAATATTTTAGACTATGGGATTTTTCTGTTAATCTGAATGAATTTACTAAGGACAGGCAGACCCGATCCTTCTTTACTTGTGTGTATGTCTGGGAATAAAAGCCTTGAAGTGAGCAGGCTTCCATCCATCCGGGATGAGTTCAGTCCTGCTGGTTTTCATCCCCATGGGAATGTGGGTGTGCGAGAGAATATATATGTATAATTGTATCTGTAATAAAAACACACTTATTTAAAGAAAATAAAGGGGAATGAGTGCCAGCAGGAGTTAAGCTCACAGAGTGAGTGACTGGACAAAGGCAAGCAGTGCAGAAGCCCTGCTGAGCCCCCACCTGCAGAGCCCCTGCTGCCATACAGTGCTGGCTGCAGCTGCTTGCTGGGGATCACTGATCCATTGGATGAACAACACTTGGTTCAAAGAATAGGAGACGTGCCATGTCCTTTCCCTTTCCACCCCTTTGCTGCCCATTATCCCCCTGCTACCTCCTGGTTTTCCTCTGCATTTTCCATGCAGACACACACACACAGTCATTCATCCTTCTCTCTATGTTTCATTTTCAACCAGACTGATGAGGGAAGGGTTAGGGAACCTCTACATGCTCACTGATAATGGAAATAAAGCCCCAGCTCTATCTATTTTAGGATTTATTTTTTTTTTTCTGTAATAGTTAGGTTGTCTATCATGTCCTGGAACACAGTAAGAAAGAAATGTAGATATCTTCTTAACTGCAATGCTAACTGTGAGTGACTTTCAGTGCAAAAACATTTTGGAACTTGTACTGGTAATTGCTGCTTCAGAAGCAGGTAGCTGATGGTTTATGGCATAACAGAGCTATGCAGGGGTTTAAACTCAAGTCTGAGTGAGCTAAGGCATGTATATTGGTCTGCATTTCCTCAATGATAAAGTAAATGCATTGCTACTACTTAATGTAGTTTTCAGCCATGCATCTGAAAGTGTTAAAAAAAAACATTGTCCCTAATAGCATCTCTTTTGAAGTTTTTTGAGCTGGTGCTGCTGGTGCGGAATACTATCCTTAGAGCTGTGCACAGGGTGGAATGCCAAGATACAATGCCACAAGACATTTCCTAAAAGTTTGAGAGGTCTTTGAATCTGGAAGTATCTTTTAAAATAAATTTATAATGTCACTGGATTTTTTTTTTCTGATCAGGATTGTCAGGATTATGATTAAAGACAGGAGTGAGGTTTTGTAACCTGATTTTTCTGTCATTGTGTCAATTGGAGTACACTGTGCTGCAGTGGTGCTATTTATACCTGTTTAAAAAACAACCAGTGAAATGCTGTTTTAAAAAATTTCACTCATAGGACAGAAATTCATCACACCTAATGGCCAGGTGACACTGCACTGACTGCTTACATTTTAATCCTGTGAAGGAGAACAATGAAAAAGAATAAAACAGGAAAGCAGGTAAATTAAAGCTAAAGATTATTGGGAATATACTCTGCTAGCTTCTGTTGGTCTTGGGTTTCACATGACATGAATCCAGTGAAGGTTATGGTTCCAGGTCAAAGGCAGTAATATTTCCTCAGATTTTTATCATATTCAGATCAAGAAAGACCTAAAGCCAAACTCTTCTTTCCATGGACCTAATTCAGAAAGCCTGAGCTGAAATGGTGAGCATGTGGGGAGCTTTGCATCTGCAGTGCTCAAATTTTCATACTGGAATGGAGAAAAAGGGAGGAAAAAAATTAAGTGTTCCTTATTAGTAGAAGACCAAGTACTATGTAACATAAGGGAGACAGTCCCTTAATAACAATCCAGATTTCAAAACTGATATTTGTTTCTGACAAGCAGTTGAAAAACTGCACTTTAGTGTCTCTAAGTTACTGTGCCACTGATTTTAGCCATGACTCTCAAAGGCTTTGAAGGACTTTCTAAACTGTGCTGTGACCCCCTCCCCCCCCCAAAAAAAAACCAAAAAAATTGTTCATAATCTTCAAACTAAGACACCTCTTTACATCCTAAGACTTCCCTCATCTTGGAAGAGTGTGATCTAGGGAAATTGTTATCTTTGTTTCTCAGGAATTTCCTACCTAGAGGGAGGGACATCTTTGCCTTACACATTAAAGTGCTTGAACATAAGTTGTCTGTCATGGGGAACTTACTATTCTGATAAACATTTACAATTTTTAGAAAATCTGAATCAGTGACTGAATGAGTAGCAGCACATATATTAAGAGAAATGCAAATTATATTTCACTTGTAATATGATGCTTAATTACAGTGTTTATCTTCCTTGAAATGTTTCACTGTAATGTACATATAAAATGCCATGAATTGATCCGGGGAACACTGATGATGTCCATGTTAATCAGCTATCATATACTACTGGAATGTGTCACAGTAAGGAGCCACTTACTCAGTGTGCCCTATCCCAGCACTGACTGCTTCTAATTAACTGGCATGTCCTTGCAAGCACCACAAATATTCTGTCAGCTTATGTCCCCTGTATCATTAAGAACACAAAGGTAATTGTACATTGCTCTGCTAAGTGTTTGCAGACACCTTTAGCAGAACAACTTGAGGGGGGAGGGGGAATAAATCACTTCATTTTCATTTCTGAAGTTGCACTGGTGTGGAAGGATGAATTTTCATTTTTAGGGCAAAGTTACTTAAGTATTTTTTGCATAACCAGTTGGCTTAATTCATTTACCTTTAATGAGTTCTAGTGCACATAAATCATACTTGCTTGGGAAAAGTAATAGTAATAGAAAAAAAAGAAAAAAAAAGCAAAAGCCAATAGTTCTTTAGTTGTGAGAGCTGAGAAGAGACTGATTTATCTGCCCTATCCAGTGGGCTCCTGCCTCTCACTTTTCCCTGTCTCAATATCACTTCTTGACTGGGATAGCTGTGATGGAGAGTCCTGTGTGTGACAGCCAAGGGACAAAAGGGCACCCTCCTTCACTCTGAGGCTCAGCCCCTGGTTAGTTATGACCCTGAACAAATTGCATCTCCTCCTGGAGCCCCACAGTGTCTCCCCACAGATTAGAGGCAATAATGCTTTCTGCACTGACTGGTAGACAATAAATCCATATTTTGTTAGGAAGGAGTGCTTAAGGGCTTCCTTCTTGCAGGAAGGGAAATAGGTATGAAGTGAAATAGAGGCTAAACCTAATGTGTTTATAGAGCAGTGTTTGTTAGAAGAAAGGAGGGTGCCTAATTTTTCCCAGCACTGTGCAGACTAGTGTGTAGTGGTTTAGACTGTGGAAAATAAAGTTTGTAGTAAATGTATTGTTTGGTTAAATGTATATCTCTCTCAGAGAAGAGAGGAGCTCCTTTATGTCATTCATGTCTCTTCACTATGCATATAAATATACTACAGGTTTTTCCTGTGTGTTTGAAGTGCTTTGCTCCTGTGAGAAAAAAGTAAGCTCAGCTCACTAGATGGGCATGTATGTTATTGACAGATGTCAAAAGTGCAATTCACCCTCCCAGTGGGCTTCTGTGTATCTCTAGTGAAGACTTTTACAGTTGTCTGGCTCAGAAGTGATTCTGATTTGTATCCTTTTGTCCACTGCACTGGGACAAAGATAACAATACATTTAGTGTCAAAAGCATTAGTTTTGCACCTCTGGGATCATAGCTTACATCCAACTATACCCTTTTAAGTCTAATAACTGAAGCAGATAGAGATGAGTCTTATAACACTGCTTATAACTTTTTTAAATTAAAGCTTTCTTTTAGGAAAGATGAATTTGTTTGGTTTTGTGGGTAGATGGGGAAAAATACCTGTTTTTTTCCTTGAAGGAGCTACCTTAGAACTTTAAGCTATGATGGCTGAAACATTAGGGAAATACAGAGAGCTCACAAGAAACAGCCACCAGCTGCTTCTGCTGTATATTAAATATGTACAGCTCTATTAGATTGTTTTATTAATATACCTGCAACAGAGGCCATATGGCTCAGGAGATATATACTGACATTAATAGGGTAGCAAATACCATTCTATTGCAAGTCAGAAATAGGCAAATGATGTTTCCTTTTGATGTCCATCGTGAATGACTCTGAAGAGAGGGTCTCTCTCCAGGACCTGGTCCTTTACCACTAAAACTGCCCTGAGTACTTGTCCCACATGAGCAGAAAAAACAGAATGTGTAGAAGTGGTGACAGATAATTAGGGAAGTGCTGTCTCCATGTTACTGATGATGCTCCTTGGCAGGATGCTGCAGGACACTAAGTTATATTTTGGGGAGTAACAAGAGATCAAGCTCAGTGGGTGACTCTGTTGACACTGGTGTCCACAGCCAGTTCCTGGGCTCTGAAGCACATACACAGCAAGTTTCCAAAACTGGCATCAAGGGCCACACTGGAAACCTGCCAAGGGACAGCAGGTTCATCCACAGAGTAATATAATAGGCTGCACTTTTAACTTTACTTGCCTGACTCTATGGTCCTGAATTGCATACTGAAGTGAGTTCCTAAGGAAACTCTCTGATCTGGGTTTTGTCTAGGCAACAAATATTAGGTAAAAATAAGTGCCAGGCTTTGTGCTTGTTTCTCTACTTTCATCCTCTTAAAAGTTTAGAAGTAGACTGCTGTTTTAAAATTATGAGCTATGGAAATTAGGTATTATTAGGTGACAGCAGGTAAAAAATGGAGAAGTTTTAGTACTGCATTCTTAATAAAGCTGGTATAAAAAAAAAGTTATACAAATGCACTATAAACTTGATCCTTCTTTCTCTGTTTGATGGGGCTATAAAGATTCATAGCAAGATTCATAGGACCAAACCTGCAAAAAAATGTAATGGTCAGATATAGGTGTATTTGTCCAGAAACCCCCCCCTGTGTGTGATTTTACCTAATCACAGAGGTTAACATGAGATGGTCATAATACAATATATATCTTGTGTCAGATCCCTTTTCATCACTCCTGTATTTATGCATCAAAAAGTAAAAAGAATGAGTCCTGTCCCTTCAGCCCCAGGAAGTCAATGTTTTCCCTTTAATGCATTGAACCTCTTTACTAATTAAAGAAGTGATACTACCCCTCCTGTAAGGTTGCTCTTGAAGACCTTTTCTGATGGTAGCTACCTCAGGTGTGCTGCATAACTCAGGGACAAAAGGTACAAGCATGTGTAAAGGGTATTAACCACAGTGTAAATGCAAACTACACACGATTTTGCACCCAGACAACAGGGGCTGTTGGTGGCCATCACTGCCCTGTTGTAAGCCTGGGGGTGTGCTTGGAAAAGCTGTTCAGGGTGCTCAGGAGAGGTACCTGTGACACTCAGATAAGCCTTTTTCTGATATCTCTGTCTATTCCAACACTGTAAAGTTATTTTTACCTGGAAGCTCAGTTTGTAATAAATCACTCTGACACTCTTTTAGTTCACCAGTGGCTTGTTGCTGCACTTCAAATTCAAATAATCCCCCAGTCTCCCAGCTTCTCAGGGCCTCAGTTGAAACTCCTCATCCTCAAATGCAAATGGATAGCTGTCAAAATAAACATGGAGTCCCTTCCAACTAATTTTTTAGATATACTAAATATATCTATACAACTAGATATATCCACTAGATATACAACTAGATATATCCACACGCTGGTTCTTGGTGTGTTTTTTAGTAATTGCTTGTTTGCTGAGCTCTTCCTCATACTTTGCTTTTGCTAGACCTTTAGATTTTACTGAAGATAGATAGAAAATTCTGAAATTACAAGCTGGAGAAGGGGCAGGGCTGGATTCTGAGTAAATCCAAAATCAAAAGGGAAAGAATGAACAGCCACAGATACATGTGTAATTCTTGAGAATTATTCTATAAGAGCACATCAGCCTTGCACTGTGAAAACACAGGGAGCATTTGTCTGTGTGTGGTTTTGTGTGTCACCTGAAGTACAGCTGGGAAGTCAGTGATCTTAAAACTCAGAAATAAAGACTGAATCCTTAACAGGGTTAAACAGATTCACCTCCATAACTTCCTCTGATCCATGGCAGTTAACATCTGCTGAGGATTTGACTCAAAATAGTAAGTCCAAGTATCTATAAAAATAAAACATGTAGAAATAGTCAATAAAAATGAAGACCCATGTTACACAATACATAAAAAATCTTCATTATTCCATTAAATAATATGATTTGATGTGAAAATACAGCTTTATTACTACAGACTAAAAGGGTAGTTACTTGACTTACTGTTAATATGACCAGACTGTATGAAATATTCAGTGAAATGTGAGCTGGAAGATATGGAGGGAGAAAAGCAGCTATTTCAAGTCTAAATTACATCCCATAAGAATTCAGGTGGAAGTATCAGATTTGCAGTGTAAAATCTGAATCCAACAAGAATTTGTCTCTACTATCCAGTGATTTCTAACTTGATATGCTCAAGCGAGTAAGAAATTATCATAACTAAAAATAACTTTTATTTATTTAGTGTGCTTTCAGGCTGTCAGAATTGTTACAACTAGAGGTGAAAGAGTATCTACTGTAGGTGAAATAGAAGAAAGTAGAGAGAAAAGGTCCTTGGTTAAAATGGAGTATATTTGCTTTTACAAAGTAAAGATCTAAACAAATGCAGAAGAATACTAGCAGAAGAATCAGAAGAATATATATACAACTTCATAAATCAATCATAAATTCATTTTATAATTGCTGCAGCTATCCTTCATTCATGCTAGGTGTCCTGCCTGTGGAGAGCTCTGTAGCTACCTATTTAATGTCCCTTGGATATAGATGGTAATTTTTTTCTCATCTGTTAGCACATTTGGGCATGCACTTAAAATTCCCTTGACTGTTTTTAAAAATATTCCATGTCTTTTAACTTTCTACTTCTCTCTTTTCTCATTGCATCACTACTGTTCATCACACATCTCTCTGAATCTGCCCCAAAACTCCACTCTTGCTTTTTGCTCTATATCTCCTTGCTGTTCACACATGGTAATGCTTCATTCTTACACCCATGTTACTTGCTCAGCCACTTTTCATGCATGGGAGGAAAAATGGGTTTTCACACTGCCCTTTGTCAAGCATTTAAGGAACTGCATTCATGTTAGAGAATAAAAAGTATGTCTGGGGGCAATTAAACGCACCAGTGAATCAAATGAGTTTGCAGGGTCCATATGAGCATAACCCTTCCAAGAGCTGAGAAATTCTCATTCTTTGCTGGAACTATGGGGAGCTGGGAGGCTCACAGCACTTTGCAGGAGCACATAATGAAATTTATGGAGAAGCCAAAGAATGTTTCATTGGGATGACTTTATGAAACCTTACTCTTGCTTTGTAGAGGGCCATGGGCTTTCTGGTGCTGCCTTGTTCAATGTAAGACCAAAGTCAACATAGGAAGAGCACTGGCCAAGCATTAATTAGGAGAGGAAATGGGAAAATGCTCTAGTGAGACCTAGACTGGTTTCTCTGGTGCCATGCTACAGCAATGGCACTTCTCTGCTCTGCAGTGATTAATAACCAACCCAAACAACAAATAATCATAGTAGTAAGAGTGCTAGAAATGGAGACAGATGTGCTAATAAACTTGCCCCTTCTTCTTCATACATGGGTTGAGGTGATTAGTTGGTATGCAAATAGCTGGAGTCACATCTCAAAGTGTGATTTTGTGGTCTGAATTTGCGAATAAGCTAATTCGTGTGCATATCAAAAAGGATTCTCAAAGCATTTACACGTGTACAATAGATGATTTTTCAATCTTCTATCAACTTGGCTGCAATAAAGAAAATCACTAGATGAAATAAAATGCTATATCATCCAGTACTTGAGGGTAGTGCGTACAGAGATTCCATTGCAATAAATTTTTTCTAAGAAGAAAAGCCCAAACTAATAGACTTGGGATGACTCTGTGCCTGATGCATTCCTATTCTGTGCAGCTTATATATATAATACTAAGATTAGAATTATACTAGAAAAAGAATAGTGAAACATTGTGATTGTATTGAGGTTGAAAAATCATAATACAACAAAGTATACTGTTTAAGTATTCATTTTTATGATATACTTTCATTATGCTCTTCATGTGGTAAATTGCTTTCACTTAAGACTCAATTCAGTGTTCAATCTCTGATAGAACATTGAAAAAAAATCATAAAATATTTAAATGCTCTCATGTTTTGGACACCTTGTATTGACAGTGTATTCCATGCTTCATTTACAGCAAAGCATACAGGTTTTCGCCACTTAGAGATAGATGTAGCTCCTGAGAGGCAGCAAGTGTTTGTTACTAAGAGTTAAAATGAGAATTGCTCGGAGAGCAGATTGAAAAACTGACTTGCAGTGAACCATTATTTTAAATTATGTGGGACAGTGTTACAACATTTAGACACACTGGATGGCATCCCACATAAGTGGTGATGTTGGGTTAGTTGTTGATGGCATCATCATTCAGCATCATGTATAAAACCAGCATAAAAATGGCATGAAATGGGATCCTTCTACATTAAAGTTTTTTAATCTCTTAGCTTGTCTATATCTTTTTCATTGCAGCTTCCACCAATTACTGTAAAACCTAACAGGTACATCTGTAATTTCAAGCCCTTGCTAAACCACATCTTAGACTGAATTACAGTGCTAGCATTATCTTTGCTATGTACATGTCTTGGACGTGCACCTCCCTATTTATTATCTTTCATTTGGAAGGGAGAGTACCAGGCTGTGCTATCTGGGTCACTTTTGTCTTTGTGCTGAACTCTGTTCTATAAAAATAACATTATTTGAAGGTAAACTGGGGCGGGGGGGGAAACATATTATTGGACAAAGGCTAGCTACAGAAGTTCTGAGGTTTGCTTTTGGATAAGATCTTCAAATCTGAATCCTTTGGCTTTGATCTTGGTGGAAATTCCCTTTATTTAAAGGCTCAGCCTTTAAGATGATGCTGATTTGGAAAGGGGCTGTTGCCCTCTGGCCTCCACCTGACACCACCTTCTTCCTCCATGCATTTCAGTCACACAGCTCCTGGCCTCTCACAGCTTGCAGTGTCCCTGCTGCTGTCACTACAATGTCGTCTTCCAGCTGTATCCTTGGGTCCTAATATCTGAAGGCACAGATGGGGAGTTTCAACACTTCTTCTGTGGATTTTTAATGAGCAGAAAAGTTCTAAATGAGTATAAGATCTATAATTAGTTTGACTTCAGCCTTTTTTGCCTTCTGTATGTCACACATCCTCAGATACAGGCTTTTCAGAGTGAGGCACTGTATTTTTGCCACTGTTTGATAATACTTCGGTCAGCAGTGCCTTATTGATCTAAAGGTCTAGGTATGTCTGTAATGTAAATAAAAATAACAACATAAGCCTCCAAGAAGGTCCTTCCTAAAGTGAAGAGAGCAAGGAATGGTCACAGCTGCTTTAGCTGCATGAGGTATTTATCAGCTACGGTGTCAGATAACTAGAGATGAAGGAGCCACTTGGCTTTTGGCTGTGGGCATTTTAGTGATAGGGAAAGCTTTGTTTATTGAAGCCTTCTACTCAGAATTTTTCACTGATGCTTTAGAAGCCATTTTAACATACATGAACTTAAAATCCTCTCTGTCACTAAACAAATGTCAGGGAAAGGATGCTCATTCTGTAGTGATGCAAATGCTCAAGGCATGTTTGTGGAGTACCAAATGCAAAATGGCTCACAATAACTATGGTAACTCAAATAATAAGAATACTATGCTGAACTTCACTGTTTGAGGTGATATTCATGGTGTATTACCCCAAAAGAGCTGTTGCAGATAACCTCACAACATGGAAGATAAGCAGAGTGAAAAATGATATGACCTTACAATCTGAAATACCTATGGCAGGCTGAGGGAACAGAATAGGACCAGACACTGGAGAGAGACCTCCCTTTTGGAACTGTGCTGTCCTCTGAAAATGAAACACAGCAGAATTTCCTGGAAGGGAGGAAGGAGCAACACAGTGGTAAGGGAACCCTGGGTTATTGTATATTTGCACTGGAGTGGGATGAACAAATGTAGCTCTTTAGTTTGTCATGTAACAGAGGGTTGCCAGAGGGTTGCTTTTTCTTTCCCTGTCACAGACATATTGTCAAGTTTTTTACAAGCTGCCCTCATGCATCTTTTTTCTCCACTAAGGTTCTTTTCTTTCTTTATACCCATTACTCATAAATGTGGTAGCATTGCTTATGTAGAGTGCCTTAAAAGCTGATTAGTGAGTATCCCCCAGATTCTAGATTGATGCACATAACATAATTTTTATAGGGACTGTTTCTACCCAGCCTTTATGCTAAAAACTACCTCTGACAGAAAAGTTATAATAATAATCCATTCCCTGCTTGATGCTTTTGTGACAGTGACTTATTTGGTAGCAATCACAAAGAATCATTCAAAGCACAGACCATTGGGCAGGATGAGGAACAATGCTTTCACAATGCAAGGTAATCAAAGATTTCTATTTTCTGAGCAAGAATACGTTCAACTGTACTGCAGACAGAATTCCCTGAGTTGAGTAAGTTGCTAAGTGGAAAATTTTATTTATCAGCATTTGGTTGGAGTCTCAGAAGTCTTCAGTGAGTCATTGGAAGTGGTACAAAAAGCCCACTTTAACTGAAAGTGAAGTTCTGTGTCTTTCCTTGGTGAATATTTTTGTGAGAGGTTGCAGTAACCCTGCAGGTATTCTTTAAGACCCTTCTTCTCCATCCACACAGAGCAGCCATGTGAGCACTTGGTTCCTGAGGAAAATTGCACGTTTCTAAAATTCCCACCTTGTTTACAATTTACAGCTAAAATTGTAACTACAAACTAAACAACTGTGACACCTAAATATTACAGAACTTGGTTTTATTCTGTTACATCAGGGTTTACTGGAAGCTCCTAGACTTACCTCACTGATTATCAGCAAGATCAAATTCATGCCTTAAATCTTGTTTGATCAGGGATAGTTTGACCAGAGGTCCAGGAAGCTCCTGAGGGGCACTGTCAGTTTTACCTGTACTTCTTCATTTAGTTCTCCAGTACTGTGGACATTATACATGTATATGAAGAGCAAAATGTTGCTGGATGATTGATGTTCTGTCATGCTTCCTAGGGCTTCACTGAGGTATTTCCTAACATATTAATTATTCACTGGGTTTTATTTTATACACTTTTAATATATTTTGTAGTATTACTATTTTATATATTATTTATTTTATAATACTTACACTTTCTGGTCAAATTAGGACTATGACTCACCTGTAGCTAATATTTTTATAACATTTCTGGAGATAATGTCATCGGAAAGATGAGTGAATGCATGCTACAGGTTTGACATCAACTTAACTATGATGGTCCCTTTCTGGGTCTGAGTCTGGCACAGAAAGAGAAAGCAGCCAGATGACTCTGCCCTTGCTTCTCCTCCCTCAATATCACACTCTGCATTCCCTGAAGCAAGTTGTGCCCACAGCCCCTGGCCCAGGCTCCCCTGAGACTGCCCTGCACTCCCACCAGCCCTGAAGGCCAGAGGAGAAAGGAAACCTCAGGAGGAACCTCAGGAGGAACCTGAGTGAGTAAGAGCAGTGCCAGCTGGCAAGGTGAAAGGCCACCACCACTGCAGTAGCTTAGCATCACTGACCTCTCTTAGAGCACAAACAAAAAGCAGAAGATGAGACTTTTAGCCTATTATTGGGGGTTAACAAAAGGCTTTAATTGAAGCAGAACAAGAAAAGCCAGTTCAAAATGTTACTAACTGTTTGCACGGGGGATATCTAAAGAGCCTGCTATCCTCTCCTGAAGGGATATCTGAGCTGGTTCTCTCTCAGCTACTTCAAGTACTGGGAGTAATATAACCAGACTGGCATGGCACTCTGCCCAGACAAATTTATCTGTCTTTCCAAAGGCTGGAAGTCTCCCAGGTCTGCTTTACTTGGTGCCTCAATTGTCACTAATGAGCACAGTGTAACTAGAGCCTCTGAATGGCACAATAATCAATTTAAAACAGCTCTTGCAAGAACTCCTTGAAGTTGAGTACTCAGCCCTGTTAATGATGCAAGATGAGAGTCCATCTATGTAGCCTGGCTGTCTAGATTAAGCTTGTATGAAAACTACAGAAGTCTAACATGAGGTAGGAAACATCTCCAGAGTGGAAACACACTCCAGCCTCAGCCTCTCGGAGACATTGCAGAAATACCAGGGTTGGCTCACCTGTGAACCTGCTAAAAGACAAACCTAAGACATCAAGAACTAGGGACAGTGCTCAACTTGTGCCTGAAAAATCCCACCCAGTCTGTAATGACCCTCTTTCAACTATTACTGCATTTTAAATTCTTCAGTGAGCTGTTGTTGAGCATCACTCTCTGGTCCTGGCTCTTCGCTTTGACATTTTTGTCAGCTTTTCACTTCTTTAGTCTGTTTAATCTATTTCATTATACAAAGCCATTAGATGTCCCCTAAATTCTTTTCTTTCCAGGATTACTTTTTATTATTCTTTTTTTACTGTGAAATTTTATTGAAAGGTATGATGCAGGCAAACTTATACCTAATGCAATAATAAATTAGATACAGCTTAAATCCCAGTTTCCCACTATAATCATATTAGAAGAAAGTATTCTGTTACACACATGAGACCCTAATGAAGTCAACACAGCTGCTCATGTGTAAAAACAGCAGAATTTGATCCACTGAGTTCAGCTGGATCTGGCAGATTTCCAGATTTTCTGAACTGAACCATTCTCATTTTAGACATCAGAGTCCTCAGCAAGAGCCAGTAACATTCAACAACAGAGAGGAACTTCCCAGAGACAGACTTCTCCAGAGCTGATTAAAATAACATAACCCCCAGAAATACAATATCAACAGCTCTGTTGACATTCATTGCTTGAGGGGATATTAGTTTAGTGTGCACTATATTGTAACATTCAAAATAATATTTATCATTGCCTGAACAAACTCTTTAGTCAAAGACATTTGTAAAAGTCAATGAAAACACAAATTCATGTATCAGCTCTATTCTAATGGTTCAGAAACCTGTATTTCCATTCTTGAGCTGTCTCTCCTCTAAACTGCAAGTTTAGTTTTTCCTGACCCCACTTTTTTTCTGATTTTCATCTTGAACTCAGAAAGAACAAACTGGAATATCTAATCTCTCTTCAAGACCTGCAATGCCATCTACAGAAGATGGGAACCAACATCTTATCTTCCTCCTTCTACCCATGCTCTTTTCCACTCTGACACGTCCGTGTGTGCATCTAGTCTGTATCTGCTTCAGAGAAGGGTTTAGGTATTTTTTGTCTCTAAACTGCAATAGCAGACTTAAGATACATTATTTTTTGGCTATCATAAATGTCTAATGGACTCATCTGCTCTGATCACTTCACATCTCAAGTGCTACAGAAGTCTTTTTGCTGGTTTTGATAAAGGATGTCTTACACTGGTAAAAACTAAACTGATTTTTACATTATTTGGTTTTGGCCATGCATTTTTTTGCAGGTTCCTACCTGTTTGTTATCTGGACATTGTATCTTGAAATTTATTTTGACCTAACTCATCCAGATCAAGTTTTTTTGTGGTACACAAAAGGTTCTGAATAACAAGGATTATAAGCACTGCACAGGTACAAATTATATCAACAGTATCTTTAATTTATATAGAAGGAATAAAGTTATCATTCCAGTGGCTTTTTTTACTGCATACACATTCTTATGCTTGCCACTGCAGAAATAGATATTTAGAACATGGAGTTTCTGAATAGTATGAGATATTGGAGATGCAGGATGATGAGAGAACCTGTAGAAGCTACTTTTTAAAAAAAAACAACACAATAAACAAAGCCAAGAATAATCAATTTACTATGACACTACTATAGTATAGATACATAGTATATATATTATATATAGTATAGTATACTGTATATATAGTACATGCATAATATTATATACATATAATATTATAGTATATGCATAATATACTATATATACACACTATATATAGTATACTATAGTATACAGTACTAGAACAGCAAAACCAACAAGAAATTAACTTCTCATTATGTTAGAAGCTTCCAGAATTTTTTTCACTATTTCACACTGCTTGGCAGCCAAAAATGATGAAAGCAGCGATAAATTCTACCAAAGTTAAATATGTTGTCTTTAATCAAATGTAGTGGAGTTGTCATTACAAAAGCTCAGCTTCCTGTGACAGACCAGGGAACGGGTGGAAGTGTATGCATTAAGTATGCATTAAGTTTAAATTATACAGTAAATTCAACACTAGTATAAAATGAAAAAAATGTAGCACCACTCATACTACTGTTTGTTGAAACAAATAGTTTAGTATATCAAAATGTGTAACTCACCCCCTCTGCCTCTGAAAGACATGCCAGCAGATAATTGCTTTTGGAACTAATCCTTTGGCCTTGCAGAAGACCATGTTAAAACATACTTTATTTTGTAGGTCTGTCACAGAGTCCATTTCCTGACAATATGTAAATAAGATGCTAATTGAGAGTTGTGCAGGGAAAACATATTCTGACACATTAGCACATAGCATTTTCAAGAAACACACAGCACATTTATCATTATGCTAATGTGAGGTCCCAAAGGCAGCATTGCCTTTAAGGCATACTTGTGCATGCCAAAGTTTTCCTTTTTGTAGGAGGCAAAATAGAAGATAGATTTGTCACTGGTGAAAATGTGAAGATTCCCTGAGCCATGCACAGCAGTCAGAAACCCTAAAATAAAATATTTGGCTTTTATGCAGGGTTTTTATTATTATTATTATTATTATTATTATTTGCAAACCATGATCAGTTTTTATCCACATGATTTTTCCCCCTTTTAGGGATGGCATAACTGAGGCACAGAGTTTAATGCAGCATGTTTTAAATAATGCTGGTTAGAGTCCCATCCAGTGAGATGTCAATGGGTTGATGGTGTCAAACACCAGTGGTTTCCTTTTCCTATCCCTTCATAACTTGCACCTGTAAAGAAGATTGTCTAGATAAACAGGCAAACAACAACAGTCAAAGAACACAAGATCAGAGAGAGCTCCTAAAGTGTGACCACTTGCTCAGGTCAGTGCAAGGGCTGGGAAGAGATTTTTGACTCCTGTTTTTCAGCTCATTACAACCTTCATGACAGATAATACTCTGAAAGTTTAAAAGATATTCCAAATGTCACATGAATCTTCTTTGAACAGAGATGCAAATCTCAAGTCTATGGCTTATGGTAAAGGTTCTGAGAATAGCTTTTTCCTGTAAGCTTTAGGTAGTGAGATTTAGATATATTCCTGTATCAGTAAGCTAAACTGATCCTAAACTTTCAGGTATCCCAAGTTCAATGTGAAGATGTACTTGATAACAATAGAGACTTGTCTTGATAACAACACAGACAATAACAATATTGTCTGTTGCAATTAAATGAATGACAGATGCTCTCTATTAATCCTCCTCCCCATCAGAGAAAGCAGAAACAATAAGGAAGAGAAACTTAAGGGCTGGAAAATAAACTGCACAGTTTAAATGAAACAGTAATGATAGAAACAAAATATGATTAAATATATGCAAGTATAAACAAAAGCAGTATCACATTCCTCCCCCCTTTTCCTCCCAGTAACTCTCACTGGGCAGCCCTGGAAAAGTCCCAGGCTGGACTCCTGGAGTCAGCAGAGGACCAAAGCTGGAGACAGGAACACACAGATTCAGGAGAGCACGGATCAGGATCAAAGGCAGGCAGACAGACAGAATCCTCCCAGGATGCCACCCATGGGTGAAGTAGAACTTGACCTTCATGATCCCTCAAACATACACAGAGTATGATGCAAATAGGATGGAAAACTCCATTTGGTCAATTCTGGTCACCTGTAGAATCCACTTCTCCCTAAAAGAGGGTTGCAGGTATGACCCCTTTGCTCCCTTTCTCTTTCCAGAGTATAAGATGTTCCTGAGAACCAAGCAGTGGCCTTGGTTCTGCTGACCAGTCACCTGCTGTAACTATAAACATTGAGCATTGTCAGTCCTAGAAGCAGACACTGAGAAACACACTGTTAATTTCAGCAAGTGCAGATACTTAGAAGAGACTTAGCTGAAAGTAAAATTACAAGAAAAGAAAATTGGTTCTATCCTGGCCCAAGCACAGTCAGTCTCCTTACTTCTCCTTCCACTGCTTTTTGAAAAGCAAAGTAGAGCAATAACAAGGAAGATATATAAAATTTAAGGTAAAGGAAACCCATATAAAGAACACAATTTGCTGGATGACTGAATCCATGTTCCTACTGCCACAACTAAATGTATAAAACATGCATAAATGCATCAAGAATCCTTGTAGCATCAGTTGGATGCCTTATTTTTTTTTTCTTTCTTTACTAGAATGCCGCTCCAGAAAATTAGTTATCACTCATAAAACCTAGATCCCAGACATCTGCAAACTATCAGTTACCCTCAAAAACATCCACAGCAAAGGGATAGGTGTGGAAGGAGGGGAGGGTATGTGGCTCTCTGTGTTAGGGAAGGTCTGGATTGTCTTGAGTATGTTAGTGATGGTGATGCTGGGGTTGAATGCTTATGGGCAAGAATAAGGGAGAAAACCAAGGCAGATACCATGGCAGGGGGCTGTTATAGACCACCCAACCAGGGTGAGGAGGTTGATGAAGTGTTCTATAAGCAGCTGAGTAAGGTTTCAGATTCTCTTCCACTTATTCTTGTGGAAAACTTCAACTTATCAGATGTCTTCTGGAAATATAATACTACAGACAGAAAGCAGTCCTGGAGATTTTTGGAGTGTGTGGAAGATAACTTCCTAACACAGGTGGAGACTGAGCCAACCAGGGAAAGCTCACTGCTGGATCTACTGGTTGTAAATAGAGAGGGCCTAGTGGGAGATGTAAAGGTTGGTGCTCATCTTGGACAAAGTGATGGTTGAGTTTTCAATTCTTGGGGAAGTAAGGAGGGAAGCCAATAAAACTTCCTCCCTGGACTTCCAGAGGGCAGACTTTGATAAGTTTAGGAGATTGCTCGGTGGTATCCCCTGGGATATAGTCCTCAGGGACAAAGGAGTTCAGGAAGGATGGGAAATTCTCAAGGCACAAGAACAAACTTTACCTGTGCATCTTAAAACAAGCTGGCATGGTACAAGAGCAGCCTGGCTGGACAAGGAGCTCTGGGCAGAACTCAGGGGAAAAAAAAAAAAAAAAAAAATCTATCAGGTATGGAAGGCAGGGCAGACAACTCGGGAAGATTACAAAGTTCCTGCAAAGATATGTAGGAAGAAAATTAGAGGCCAAATCTCAGCTTGAATTAAATCTGGCCAGTATCATTAAAGATAATAGAAAGACTTTCTATAAATATGTAAATAGTAAAAGAAGAGCTAGGTAGAATCTCTCCCCTCTACTTGACATGGGAGGGGAAACTTGTGACCATGGACAAGGAAAAAGCTGAACTGCTGAGTACTCATTTTGCCTCAGTCTTTGCAATGCCAATTGATCCCCAAGGGTACAGCTCCTTGAACTGGAAAACAAAGGTGAGGAGCAGAATGAAGCCCACAAAGTCCAGGAGGAAATGATCAGTGCCCTGTTGTGCCACATGGATGTGCACAAGTCTCTGGGACCAGATGGGATCCAAGGGTACTAAAGATGCTGCAGAAGTGCTCACCAAGCCACTCTCCATTATTTATCAACAGCCCTGGCAAACTGGGGAGGTCCCAGTAGATTGTAAACTGGCAAATGTAACACCCATCTACAAGAAGGGCCAAAAGGATGATCTGGGGAACTACAGACCTATAAGTTTGACCTCAGTGGCAGGAAAGGTTATGGAGCAGGACATCCTGAGTGCCATCATATGGCAAATACAAGACAACCAGGTGATCAGGCCCAGTCAGCACAGGTTTACGAAAGGCAGGTCCTGTCTGACTAACCCAATCTCCTTCTACAACAAGATGACTCACGAGACATCACAAAAGTGTCTGTTTGATTTCTATTTTAACCAAAGCATACTGTACCTTTTCAATATCAGGATGCAGTCTGTAACTGGTATGAATTATCACTCTGCCTTCTATTATGTTGCTTAGTGACAATGAGTTAAAGTGTCAGAAAGCTGTTCTGCATTATCATGGACAATTATATATCCATCTGGGTATATTTATGTGATTTTGCTGGGGACATTCATGGTGGCAAAAACATGCCCATTAAGGGTGGCAGATGCTGTAAAGCCAATCACATTTAGAGTCGTGAAAAGAATAAGAGCAGGCATATCTTTGTGATTGTTCATTCTTTTAATACCTTAGTCTCAATGTGAATGTTCATAGTTGGTTTGGTCATGGATTGCACGTGCATGGTGTAAACAGTTCAATAAAACTGCACAAAACCAAATATGTGGTTTAACCAGCAGTGCTAAAATCTGAAAACACTACTAGTTTTCATATGGTCAGAAAAGCTTTTTTGGCTTCATCTTATTTTCCTTTGTTTTCATTTTAACTCATTATGCATTAAAGCCAACAGTGATGGTTTAGAATGGCAGACTTTCCACAGTTAATCAACCAAGCAAAATCTTCATCTGAGGAACAGAACAGTCACCAAGGACTTTGCCTTGGGTTTCTCTCTGTTGCCAGGAACTTGCAGTAAAATGGGATGTGTTTATGAAAAGGAGAAAAAACTACATTTGACACTTAACACTGTTAAAGCCATTCAGAAAAATGCACTCTGTTTTAAGAGTTTTATGAGGGAAAATATAAACATTGAGCAGTGGGAGACCTTAAACAGGTACAAATAGCCTGGCTAAGGAAGACAGAAATACGTATTAAAAAAGGAAAACCACGTTACCAAGATAATTGAAAGCAGAAAATAAGTGAAGAATTGTTACTTGGATAGAAAGCTCACTAACAAAACAACACAGTAACACTGACTGACTTTCATTAACTGGGCTCCTTACTAAAATGAGGCAATTCGTATCAGCACTGCTCCCCAGAGCTAGCTTTGAGCCTTCACTTGCTATTGGCATTAAGGGCACAAGCTGAAAAATCAGAATCTTTGCTTCATAATCTGTGCATTCAGTTCATTTACCTTCATGGCAGTCAGGCAAAGCAAACAATTATTTTCCCATTATCCATAATCCTCTTAGTTACCAGCCTTTAAGCCAGTGAATTTATATTAAATTAATTCAATAATAATATAAATATAGTAAATCAAAGCAAGGTTCTTCAGAAGGAAAAATGTCATAAAAAGTTCTGGACAGTGCTTTCTTTGGAGTTGTTGCAGCAGGAATTTTAAAGGACTGGTTGAATCTCTGCCATGCACATCAGTAAAGAGAGGAGGCTGAACATCTGCTACCATCTCTGACAGTGCTCAAGTTGCTTTTTTAACAGCAGAGAAACCTAGAAACCACTCCTTATTCTCCCTAGACCACGGCTCCACAATCAGACTGAACATGAGAGTACATTTTTTCCTTAACATACAGTTGCAGTACCCTTAAAGGCCTGCTTCCTAAGTTGTAAAACCAACAAACAAAGGTTTTTCATAAATTAAAGAGCAATATACTTCTCCTTACCTAAGCACCCAACTTAACCAGTACTAGATGGAAAGTATTATCCAGTCAGAAGCAGAAAAGATTAACTGAACTTCAAGAACCAGCAAACCATTCCCACTTCTTTCTTCTTTATTGCCTTGCATTGTGGATGCTACCATATTTACAGATGTGTAGCTGAATGTAATTAATTCAGGAGATGAAAGCTCAGAAAAGGATCTCAGAGTTCTCCCTTCCTGTTGCCTTACCAGCTGCCAGCCCTGACAAGGAAGGAGGAGAGTGCCATAGCTTAGTACAGTGCACACCCTGGAGGGTTTTTCTGGAGGGTTAATTCTGTTATGTATATTTATATATTATTCTGTAGAAACATATATATACAGCAATGTGAATGTGCCCATGAGCAAAGCCACCAGTTAAGCAGGCAAGGGAGACACAGGCTAGAAAGGTGAGGGTAGGACAGGGAGCTGAACCATTTGGTTCATCAGGTTAATAACAGAGTCAGCATCCCAAGCCCAGGTCACTGTGAGAGCCATGCTCAGGCACACCACTACCAAAGTCCTTGGCAGAATTAGCTTTAGGGCTGGTGGTGACATCTCTGGGTCACCCTCTGTCTTAGGGCATGAAGGTTAATTGCTGGGAATGTCAAAGTAGAAGGGCTAATGAAGAGCTCAGAGAAATGTCAGCATTGTTACAGAACTATCTGAATACTTGGGTAACACTGTGGGAGTAAAACACACCAAGGCAATAATTTTTTTTTCTGGAGGGTTAATTCTGTTATGTATATTTATATATTATTCTGTAGAAACATATGCATGCAGACACATTGTCTCATTCTAACAATACTGGAATACAAAATAAGCCTAGGACTTCTTTTCAGTGCTAACCTGTCAAGATGCCACATCAGCAGCTCTAGGAGAAGAAAATGTGTTACTTCTTTGTTAGTGCTGACTCAATACTCATCTCCCTTCTTATTATCTTCTTAAAGGCATTTATGACTTGACTGATACTTCTAGGTCACATATATCTAGAAGCTGGATGAATTTTCAGCCCTTTCAAGGATTATTGTACTCCATGTTCTTACAAACAATAATTTTTGTTCCAACTTCATTTCCTTTTTATTTTTACTCTATGCCCCACATAGGAAAAGGAGTATCCATCTCTGGTCCCTCCTCTTCATCTGGAACTGTTATCTGGCTGCTAATGAGATGAATGGGTGTATCAGTGATTGCAACTACTCCTGCAGAAATGTTTATGCAAGTAGTGATTCAGTCTTTCAACATTATTGCCTTAAATATACCTAAAGGGATAAAGCATTTTTTGAGGAAGCATCTGGAACTATAAATATCAGAATTGTGGGCACAAATTCCCAAGTGTAGACTCTTATAATCCACTTCAAAATCCACGTTTTTCTCTCATATTAAATACCATTGCTAGTTTGCTACTGGCAGTGAAAAAGACAGACCCTTTTGCTTTATTTGTTCTATTTCAATGAAAAAACTATAATTTTTTTTTTCATTTTCACATTATTGCAGTTCTCAGATTTAACTTATTGCCATGTAATTGCCCAAAATTTAAAAATAGAATGGCATTCAGAACATATCCTCACTATCAGAGGAGTCTTAACCAGCAGGAGATGCCTGTTTAAACATTACTTTGAATCATTACAGCTACAGCAGGAGATCTATAGAAATATTTGCCTTAGAAATTAAACCATGGAGAACATTTGGGCTGCCAAAGACTGGCTTGCTAAAGAGAAAAGAAGATTCTGACATTTACAAATAAATCTGTGAATTTCCTTTGTGTTTGTAAAGGTGATGCTTTCCCACAATCATGCAGAGAAGATTTAGGGATTTCATTAAAACCATGACATCCTGATCATGGAGACTCAAATAATTTGCTAGCAACTTAAGACAAATAGATATTCAACTTAACTACAGTGCACCAAGGCAGGCCAGTGTCACAGCACTCTGTAACAGACTGGAAAACATTGGAAATGGCTGCACCAGTAAAATATTCCCATTACAAAAAAAAAAAAAAAAAAAATTAATCCCTTTACTGTCATCAGTGGGGCATTCCTAGTCTAACAGCAGTTCTAAGTGTATTGGCAAAGAGCTAGCTCACGTGATAAAAGCACCTGCATTTTAAAAGAGAAGCAGTGTTTTTCAGTGGCATATGGTGGCTAGCTTCTGCTTTAAGTACTTAAGTACTATTTATAGTGGTGCTCAGAAGCTCTAATCATCTATTCAAGAGACCCCAGAGAATTTGAAGAAGCCACAAATTATGTGCTTGCTGCCAGCCTTCTTTTTCAGTGACTTCTGAAAAGATTCTGTATCTGAAGGACTCTAGGTACTCCAAAGACTCCTCTTTGTTATACCAGTATCAGGACTGTGATAACTATTGGCTTCTGCATCAGAGAAAGAGACCTTCTGAAAGCCTATATAAGCTTGTCAGGATTTACCAGGAGAGCTTTATGTAGCCTCACAAAGATCCAGCAGAGCATGCAGGATAAAGCCTGTTCTCCTGGGAAAGCTAGGAAAGACCTCCTTGCTTTGCACTGAATGCTGGATTTGCCTTTTGCTTGTTAAAGTGGCATTAATTTCAGTATGAAAAAGTCAACAAGTAGCATATTTATTTACACTGTTTGTTAGCACATGACTTATGCCTGGTGGAACCTGTGTGTGGCTCTAATCATTACTGCCCCAAGACTTCATAGGCCAGGATTAAGTAGAGCAGGCAGCACAGCTACCAACATAAACCAGCATCCCTCCCTCACTGCTGGCACACAGAAGTGATTATTCTCTATAGGAAAATTTAAGAGAGATATTCCATAATGTTGGAAAAAGACCTAACCACCAGGGAACTCTACCTTTGGCTTCATAATGGGAATCCTTGCACAGCACCCCAGAGGGTAGACAGGTTAAAACAAAGACATGGTGAAACTTCCCCATTGTGGTAAGTAGTTAATTCGTAAATTTATTAACTATTATTATTAATAATAAAATCTGTGGTATTTCTCGATGACATGAGGTTACACTATCTAGCCAAGAATGCAAAATATTGCTACAACTGAACTAGAGTGGTGCAAAGATGAGTGAAAAGACACTCTGTGTAAAGATGATGAAAGGACATTTTGTTTGCATTTAATTCTCTTGTGAAAATCTTTCATCTACCATGCCTTTTTAATATATGAAAACTGTAGGGGTTTTGATTTATTCCTAAATCTTGCATAGCCTTTCTCACACACACAGTACAGAGTCCCCTTCACTAGCCCCAGTTCTGGCCAACCTTAATCTTACATTATTGCCTCTGGCATGAAATCAGAGGACATAGCTGATGGTCAGCCACATGGGATGACCAATATAACCTATCAGAAAACATTGCAAACAAAAAAACCACTGTGATTTATAGCTAGTGATCTTTTGCTGTGACAGCATCTATTTAAACAAAGGTTGTCTTGCTTTAGCTGTAATTCCATGAGTTAACTGGGAGATTTGCCCTTTCTTTTCTTTGAGAATTAACCTCTTCCTTTGTAGTGGCTGGAAACTTTTTGTTAAAACAATTTCTGTGTGAGAAATGCCATTGGACTAAAGCTATTAATTCTTAAGTACATAACACAATTTTTAAACATTCAGGGGCAGGGCCCCATTATGTAGACTGTAAGGATACAGTGGCCTAAAAAGGTTTACAATAAATTTCCCCACTGTCAGGAGATGGTGTGACACTGATACCTTATTTCAGAACTTCTTGACTTTATGAGGAAATAAATATTAAATATCTGTGCTTATTTTCTTTTTAGGAAATGATTAATGAATCTCTAGTAACAGAGGTGAAAAAGAATGCAACAATTCAATAGTTTTATTCCTATCTACTTGCATCCAAGAGAATTTTCTGCAGCATGTGTTGCTTCTTACAATTCTCCTGCAGCCTACTGATGCAGGATTCAGACCACTGAAGGCTTGGATCTCATTTTTGCTATAAATTCCCTATTGTACACCATGACTTTTAAGTCTTTGAGACTGTGGCTGCAAAACAGCTGGGCAGTCTTAAGGAGGTTTAAGGGCTTTAGATTTAATACTGGACTATACATCCCAGTGGACGTGGGAATAACAAACACAGAGCCCAGGCAGTCCCATGGCCCTTCTGCTGGCACTTGTCCTGAAGCCCAAAATTCCAGGCTATTGCTTATCTCCCACCCTATGGCCAGTAAGGTACTCGAGAAAGGGAATTTTTGGCATTGGAAAGAACTTTGAAATATCATTTTACCTCCTCTGACACCTTCTGAAAAGAAAAAGGATAAGTCTTGCTTGAATTTGATGCAAAGCCTTCTTGATGCTGTCAGAAAGCGGAGAGGCAGGGAAAAACCTTGTATTGATTGCAGGAGGTTAACTCCAAGGGGACTCTGAAAATGTGTTTCTTTACATAGTTCTAAGAAAAATTGTGTGGGCTTCAGAGGTGCTAAAACATTGTTTTGAAGTTGTAAACTGTGTCTAAAACCTTTAGTAATATTGCTATGTAAAACTGGAGCAGAAGTTATCCAGTGTGTGCATAGGAGGTTTGCACAGGAAAGTATATTCTGTTTGTATGAAGTATATCCTACACTATTCAAAAGAATATCTGCTTTTATCAGTTGATTGGATACAATTAGTGAAAAAAAAAAATTCTCTTATAAAATGTAGACACTCTCTTAGAGGACACAAAGTGGTTTGATATATTGCATTTGGTCACACACTTTTTATCTACAATATGGTTCCAGTATATATTTTGTCACCCAAAATGTGTGAACACAGCCTTTTATCTAATAGATTCTGGAAAAGCTACATTAGAAGTACCACAGGCTTCTGCAGTTCTGTTCAATGTTTTCCAATATTATGTGGAAAAAACGTTGTCTGATACTGGAGGAGATCCCTATCTGTTCTACTTCATAAAACTCCTAGAGCTTTCATTTTCACACACATTCACATTCTTCACAACCAGTGGTATTGATACGCCATATAACAGCCAGTCCCTAGGATAACTGTAGTAAGTACTACTAAAAACATCACAAAATACCCCTTTTTTCCTGCCCAGTTATCTATGTTTAAGTGATTAGAGACTTCTCCTGGCTATAAACACAAATAGCAAATAAATGCCTTTGAGAAGCAATACAGAAGGTTCCACACAAGCATCAAATTTTGGGAAGACTCGGGGAAACCCTGACCCAAATTTATGCACAATAAATAGCTGTCTCCCATGTGAAAAGAGCACAAGATGAGGACATCTATGGTCATCCAGGGTTTTCCCTTGCAAGTTTACAAACTTCTTTTATTGCTACCTGAACAAATGGATGGTAGACTGATGCAGGCTCCACTGGCAGCACTCTGAACATGTTTGCAAGCAGATCTTCCAATGTAATGCAGTTTCATTATGCTTCAGATGGGTGTAATCTGTAATAACAGATCAATACACCTATGTGCCTTGGTGTGGCTGTTTATGTCAGCTCCTATACCTGTGGGGCTCTGACACCCTCTTCTCACTGCCCATATATGAAAATAATTCCCAGAAGTATCCAGGACTTTTTAAAATGTCTATTTACAAGCCCTTAGTGCCCAGGAAGATATGAAGAATATCTTGTGTAGTGGTAGCATTGTTCCTGTTGACCAGAGACAACTGGATGAAAGGGTATGGATGTGACAACACTTACTAGGGATGTAATGTAAGGAAATGGATGTATTTATAATCATAAGAAAGGGAAAAAAAAAGCCATAAAAACCCACAAAACTCATGTACTCCTGCTTGCTACTGTGAAGACTTCTACAGCTTTGGGACTGAACCAAGAGAATTGTATGCTTTTCTATTTCATACACTTTATTTCATTATTACACACTATTTCATTAGGCTTTTCAGATGTTCAGAAACATCTATATGGCTAAGCCATCTGAGCTACCCTATGTCTGAAAAGTGGCAGAGGAGAAAAGGAAGAGCCTGGAGGCTGAGTTACTTCCAACAGTCCTTCAGCAATATTGCATACCAACTTGTTTCTTACTGCAGTTTTAGTCACTTACACATACCACCCCCTGAAAAAAAAGCAAAAAAATCACCCTGAGTACCTGATTTCAGCCCTTCCTGCCTCAGAATTTTACTTCCTCTTTCCATTCAACCAAGTGCCCCCAAGGCAGCCTAATACCTTTTTTCTTTTTATCATAGGTCTTTGTAGCAGGAGTAAGACATCTTACCACACACTTCTTCAAGAAGACAAGAAATTTCCATTAGAAACTTGAGATGTGAAGGAGGAGTATTGGGTCTAGATGACTACAGCCCAAAGGTGAGGACAGAGGGGTGATCAGGAAGCTGTGTGGTGCTTTTGGTTTGTTGGTTTTTTTCCTTTTCTCTCAAGAAGGCAAATATAGAAGCAATACTTTGATAAAAGCAGAGCATAGGATTAGTGAATTTAGGGTAAACAAACAGAAGCAAAAATTGTGGAGATGGACCTTGGCTTGAAATACTGGCAGCATCTTGTTTTGGCTTACACTCCCTTTATTAAGTACTGGCTTTCAGAAAGGAGATGCAGGATTTTGGAAGCTTTGGTTGCTAATAGAGCATATAGCACCAATAAAAAGGTAGAGGTTGGAGGAGAAGCCCATTCCTCCCATAGCTAAAGCATTCCCATCTAATGAAAACTGTGACAGAGGCATTACCACCATAGGGTTCTGATTACATCTGTCAATACAAGATTGATTTTTTTTGGCCCAGAGTCAATTGCCATCTCTGCAAAGAGTTGATAGCAATAGAGCACGTGGGGGGTTATTTTAGAGCCACTGACCTAGGCAGCACTATTAGGGTTTACTGTTTCCTTGTGAATGCTCCCAGACATTTTGGTGCCTGTGTAAGTACAGGGTTTGCCAACAGCAGCCAATGCAGATCATAAAACACTGTAATAGAGGAATTCCATTTCAGCTGTGACTCTGTCCTGAATTCAGGGCAGCTGCCTCTGAAGCACTATACTTAAGGGTATTTATGATTCAGAAGTAAAGCAGCTTTTATCTCTTTGGCTTTGATCTCCTCTGTATTCTCTTAAATATAATTAAACCTGCCACACCGTTTCCTCGCTTCCCTCTTTCTCTCTGAAAGAAAACATTTATGCACAAATTAGGAACTTTAAAGATGACAGATCCAAAGAGTAATAAAATAAATTTGGGTCATTTCAGCTCTGCCTCATATATCTTTTCCCAGAAAATATGGTGCATTCCATTCTGGCTAACTCCTGAACCAGAACTTTTTATTTCAGTTTCCCTAGCACAGTATATTCTACTGCAATTTCTCTTTATGTCTGTCATTGCTAACCTGGAACTGGGAGTGTGAACATAAATATCTCTTATAACACAGCATTAAATTAATTTGATATCACTGGCATTCAACTAAAGCACAGGTCTCACTGACAAACTGCACAAACTCGTTTTTGTGGTTTGACCCACCCTAAACTCAGGAAAAAAAAAAAAAAAAAAAAAAAAAGCAAACCTTAAATTCATTGAAACTTTCAGAGATGTGCACTATTCAAAGTTACAACACAGGCTGAAGAGAGTAGGGCTGAGCTTTCCCCTTTAAACAACTTCATCCAGACTCAGTGTGTAAGGAGATACAAAGAGCACGATTTCGCTATGACCCTTTCATTTTATTCCTTACTGTATATGCAGGTTTGCACAGCAGAAGAAAAACCAAGCTACTTTTCAAAGATGTTGTGTATTGTCCTGTTAAAATCTGAATTGAGACCTCAGAACTTTCATATCTCTAGCAAGGATTCTCCATTCATAATTAGTAAGATCTTTCCCAGCATATCAAAGTGCAATGATACATTCCAAATACTTTTGGGTTAATCCTCACAGTACTCCCTCCTATTTTGCTGCAAAAGTATTATCATCTTAAAATGAAGACATGAGGTACAAAATTATTTTCCCACTATCACAACAAAATTTTTATGCACAAAAAAAAAAACCAAACAACTTTACCCCATGCTGAAGGACTACTTTTACACTGTTACTTGAATCCTATGCAATAAGAAAAAAATATTAAAATTATCACATTAGCAGAGACACCTGCTACGATTAGCTCAACTGAACTGGTACAAACCAGTACAAACGTACTGGTTTAATGAAAAAGTGATGAATTACAGGTAAGACTGATGCATTACATGACAAAATAATGAAACTACTGAATGTTCTCTGCTGATTTCCATTAAAAATGTACTTGCTTTACAGTAAGTGGTGGCTCTCTCAGCAAACCAGAAGTTAGGCTGCTTGTGGTTACACCATAACAGATCAGTCACAAAACGGGGTTCTTGTTGGGCTGTACTTTTTCTTGCCAGATCATGTGAAGAGTTTCTCCAAAATCTCTCAGAACAGTGTCACAAAATTTCTAGCCCTGTCCAAGTGGAACAGGTGAGGGCAGGCAGGATGTGTTCAGCTTGCTGTGCCTGTGCAGTTTGGGTGTGATTGCATTAGTTCTTGTCCTTCCTGAGACCACTGGGGCAATTGCACACCCACAAGAGCTTTGCAGTGAATGCAGCTATTGCTTCACATGAATCTAATGACAAGTGTAGCAATCAGAAATTCTTGATTACAAAAGGATCCATTCAAATTTATGAATCCTTATAGGGGAAAAATTAGGACACCAAAGATTCTTGAAGTTAATAAAAGAAGACACTGTAAGATGCTGCCACTGCATAGGAACAGAAGTTAGGTACATTTCAGTGATTTAAATTGATGTGATTTTTTTCACCTTTAATGCAAGGCTTGTGATGTAGGGATTTTTCATAAAGCCTCCAACTGCTGTAATTATTACAATCCTGGCATATCTGTTTCCACAAAAAAGTTATATTTATATCCTTCAATAGGTGCACATGAAACACATTTAAACATGAACACTCAAGCCTTACATCCCAGAATACTGAAAAGATGCCCACATACTTGTTATGCATGATGTTGGCAATGGAGATACTAAGATGCAAATGAAATGCACAATATTTTTAAGTAAACATAGGAGGTACATAGGAACAGGTTATACAAACGGGTTGCCCCGTTCCTTGGAGTCTTTAATTTGCAGGAATATCTCGAATGAAAAAAAAAGTTAACTCATACTTTTGAACTTGCAAATATTAAAGATGCTTTGGTCTGTGTTGTGCAAAAAACTGACATTAGATGCCTGTCATTGTAATTCCTCAACTATAAAAAAAAAAAACCCCACATACACACACTATGAATGCCAACCTCATGTCCCACTCACTATTCATCCTGCAAAGATACTCTGTCAACCTCACACTACAAATTTTCCGCAATACCTGTCTGGTACATTCTCAGAGGATGTGTCATCTTTCAGCTATAGATCTTTGATACTGCTTCTTAATAAAAGCTTTAAAAAAAAACCAAACCAACACAACTAGATGCTCAGAATGAAAAGAGAAAAACAAAACAGAAGCCCAGCATCCTCGAGAATGAGTGGATACACTCAGCCAGTGTTTTACAAAGAGAAGAAGCCTAGATGAGTGAGCACACATCAGTCTTAAAGACAGCACATTCTCTTTTTGGGGGACAAAAAACCCAAAACAAAACAAAACACTGAGATATTATCTGATGTAACAAATTTTGTCACATTGATGTGACAGCACAACAGGGCTCTAAAGAACCTTAAAGGATGTGATTATTTCAGGTGTGTTTTGTTTCTAAACCCAATCTTTTCCTGGGTTCCAGTCTTTGAAATATGCCAGGCATATTCACACTGCTGGAAGATGCAGATATTTTTGCTGTGCTGACAATAATGTTCCTTCCAGACAAGCTCTGTAAAACATGTGGGACTGTCATATGTGTCTCATTAAATGAACTGATGTGCTGAGGCAGCAGAATAGGTTATTATTTATAGAGCCCTACTATTTCAGGTATATCCATGAGATAGTGCCAAATACTATGCAGGACTAACCATATTTTTCAAAGCTGTAAATTTGGGCACTGAATATATTAATTTTAGAGAGAGAACTGAAAAGCAGCAGTAAAATGACTGAGGAAAAAAAAAAAAAAGGGAACTATTTGTGAATGCCACCTTAAAGCTCTCTTTTGCAGGTCATTACTCATTCACTGCCTTAACAAATTGTCCTATTTATCCCATCTAAACTGAAGTCTTCTGGCTCAATGTCCTTGTACAGCACTTGGTCAATTGCTGCCATCTTGCTCGATGCCAGCAAAACCAATCCAGTAATTATCAAGGACACATTCAAAAAAAAGAAGCAAGAGCAACACATGGTTCCTCGTTCTCAAGTAAAGCCTTCAGGACATGCTGAAGAAATAGGCAGAAACATTAAAAAGGATACAAAGCTATAATATTACTTATCAGCTTTGATTTATTCTGGTAAAAGATAATGCAAATTCTTTAGATGTTCAGAGTAGGCCACCATATTCCTAATTATGGTACAAAGCAAAGGAGGCCTCACGTAGGACCTAGGTGGGACATTATGTTTGTCACTTTTCCATGCTATAGTTCTGGGAGGTTTATTATCATTTAATAGGGCAGAAAAAAATTAAAATACTTGATATTCATCTCTACAGTTAATAAGATCTAAATATAGCCCCTTTTCTTCACCAGCTCAGTATGACTTAGAGAAAAAGCCCTCTGCAGTGACTGATATAATGTAGACCTTTATGTTGACAGAAATACCAAGTAAGTTTCACAACCTACATTTAATCATAGAAAACAGCTTAAATGCTTTCTTTGCAGAATCAGGTTCAAAATATAATATATCACTGAATATAAATTGAATAATTGCAGCAGTTAATAATATTTACAACTATGGCATTACCTGGAAGCTGTGCAGACTTGAATGAAATAATGAATTAGGGCAAAAAAGAAGAAACACCCCTACAATTAGAAGAGCTATAGCAACCAAATTTTGTCTGAAAACTCCCATCCCCTCTATCACCTCTAAAGCTGGCTGACGAACTTTGGTTATTTTTATAGCTGGCCAAAAATTTGTTAGGAAACCTTCATTCATTTTACTTCAATACTTTTAACTGCACAGCCTTTGGAACATTTTGGGGGACTTATCCACTTCTTATGAATCAGTGCAGTTGGGATAACAGGCAGTTGTTAAATCAAAGTGTTAAAAAGAAAACAGCATAAAATTGGGTACTACAGAAAGGGTCTCACAAAGCCAGCAAGATACATACAACATGGAATGCTCAAAAATAGGCAAGAGAGGAGGCCAGGGACCTAAAAAAATACAAACACTATTTGTTTCAGCTCAGGTCTTCCATCTTTGCATACCTATCCCTTGACTGTATTTAGGTATGCTTCATGTCCTTATTTCTAAACCAAGGAATATCTAAATCAAATGAGCCTTCTGTTTCCTATTGCCATCTGAAGTCCTGAGCATCCCAAACACTCAGTGGAGCTGAGAAGCCTTTCAAGAGCCACTCCATCTATAGTAGCAGTTATGGATGTAACTTACACTGATAACACAAAGTAGTCTTTATGCAGCCATCACTGTACCACACAGAGTATACAGACAACCATGCCAGCTCCTTAATTACATTTGGTGGCTTTTTCTCAAAGGCCTTGAGAAAAAGTTTGTCTTATTAGTCAAGAGAGCTCCAATTGTTACCAAGTCAGATCTATAATTTTTTGAGCTTGAGCTTGACATGTTGTTTCTGCTTTCACTGATTAATGAGTTAGTGCCCCTCATTAGGTCACAGATTCATTTTTATAAAAGAGGACATTACAGGTTTACAACTTACATGGAGAGGGAGAAAGAAAAAGCAAAAGCAAGCAAGTGCAAGGCACAATACACATTGACCACAATTTTTTTTATCACTCTATCACTTTAGTCATTGAGAATTTCTTTTTCTTTTTTTTTTTTTTACCTGCTATTGATATTCAGATCTACCAGGCAGCCACATGGAAGGTGTTCTTGTCAGGGAACATTTATCCTCATTGAATATTGCTTGTAAATCTCAGTTGAGACAAGTATGATTGATGAGCTTTATCAGAAAAAGATTGCAGAAGCTCTCTAATTTCTTTTAGAAAAGGATTATGGGTATCAAAACCTCAGAATTCATTATTCTGATAGATATCATGAGAGGTTTTTCAAGCAATTTTTAGCATAGTGCCAAGAGCCTTTATATCAGGACAATATGCATCTCAAAGAATTAATATGCATTTAGTTTCTTTCATTAGAAGTAAAATATCCACAAATATAAAATATGGGAACAGCAGTACTAGATATGAGCACAGATTAAACACACTATCCCTTTTCATATGCTACATCCAAATGGGGACAAAAATCCTTCAAACTAGCTTTGATATTTTTACACTGAAATTCCAAACCTGCAATGGATTTTCATGGAACCCTTGGTGTCTGCAGGAAACACTACATAAGGCTGGCTTGCATTTTTTGCCAAGGCTATCCACAGGCTGTAACAGGAATTGTCTCTGTAGTCTATGCTGGAAGGATGCTTTTCTCTACCAGACTCCTCTGCAGCCTTGCTGGAAAACCTTCAGAACTGTTGCCTGCCTTCTCTTTGCTGTGAGTTCTGCTGGCACACACTGACCCATAGTGCTGCTCATCAGTGCTGCTCTGGCAATTGTGAGTTTGTGCAAGGCCAAAGAGTCACCTTCCACATACAACATTTTTAATCATTTCAGGATTTTTGTGTGTGTCTGAGAATACAAGAAGGCAAAGCTGGCTGCACAGACCCTTGAATCAATTCGAAGAGCCTTAGGGTTCCTAGAGGCAATCCCAGAAGCAGAAGTTTCCCCTACTCTGCCCCTTGCACTGATGCCCTATCCAAGTCAGAGCTCGGGATGAAGAGTCTTACAGTGCCACTGCCCACAACACGAGACGCATTTCAAAACTTTTTTTTCTCTAATGCCCCACGTTTGGCTCCTGCTTGCCTTCCTCACACTGTGCAGACAGTGGCTGACTTTGAAAAAGCATGGAAAAGGCCTGGCTCATTAGAGGCACAGTTCTGCAGCATGCTCAGAGTGCCTCAGAGTAGGTACTTAGCCACCTGCATCACCTCTGTGATGCTATGCACCAGCCAAAGACCTTCGTGTCTTTATGCTCTGTGCAAAGTGTGTTTGTTTTCATGGAATACAAAAGTTCTCTGCTGAAAACTGGCAACTTTTTCACCTGCAAACTGTAAACAGCCTGTACAAAGTATGGGCTATGCATAAAGGCTTAGGGAAGTCTTTTAGAAAATAACCCCTATGTTCCAAAAATAACTCAAGATGCAAAGCAGCTCTGGCAGAAACAAGGAGAGCAAAAAGGAGAAGTCAGGTTCCTGAGAACGCCAAGGTGCCTTCCCCACCAGTTCCCAATTTGTCTACTTTACAGTGTTGAAATTGACTCTGAAGAGCTGAATTTCCTGATTTTCCTTCATGATTTATTTCTGATCATCAGTTTCCCTTGCTGGTTTCATGTGAAGTTAATAAGGTCTGTCATGTGGGAGCTGTACCTATCCAATCTACTCTGCTTCTCTAGCCTGTGAGAGTGCATGGGGTTACTGCACACTGACAGGAATCACCATGCAGTGACAGAGGAAATGGCAAGGCAGCAGAAATCAAGAAAGGCTTTAAAGTAGGAAGATCTGAAGGGTGAAAGGTTGCACCTGGTCGTCTGTATTTTCAGGCTGCTGTTTTAAAATGTGTGTAGTTTCTTCATAATTGAAAGAGTGATATGTCAGTTTTGATTCTGGTTTGTTTTGATGATTGCCAACTCCACCGAATATGTTTTCTAAATGGAAATCAGAAGGGTGATCATTATTGGCTCATTCACTGGAACTGGATGTCATTAAATAATTACTATTTTCCAGTCTGCAGAGCTGCAGCATTGACATCTCCCTTATTCTAGGTACAGTAAGAGAATGTCAATAATAGCAAAGCGTTTTCTGGATCTGCTCTGCCAATAATATGCACCTTAGATGATACAACTCTGTCATGCTACACTGCAAAACAGTATCAGTTCATTAGCTGGCAGTACCTTTCAAAAATCTGCATCCTTTTACAAGCTTTTGTGGTCAAAGAGTAGTAGAGTTAAGCTAGAATGAAATAACATTTGAGCTACACTCTTGCACCAGCTCCGAATTAATTTTTGTTTGGTTTGTTTTGAGTTTGTTTGAGGGTTTTTTTTGAGAAAGATATTAATGGATTTTGATTGTTTTTCTGATACTATTATTTATTATTCTCTGATCTTTGCATTATTTAAGGATTATATTTTATAATGTATGTAACAAATTAAGAATCCATTCTCCATGCATTTCTATCTCAAACTAGGGATCTAAGAAAATCCCTAAGGAAAAAAAAAAAAAAAGGAATCTAAGCTGATTCCTAGTAAACTGTGTTGTTATTTTCACCATATTAAGAAATTAAACTGAAATTTCTAGAAGAAATTGTTGCTACATGATACAGATGTTACTGGGATCCAACCTACACTGAGGGTTTTTTGGTGGTTTTTTTTGTTGTTTTTTTGGCAGCACCTAGGACTTAGTGGCAAAGTTGTCAGCTGCCTTTACTTAGCAAACTGGCTTTACATTCTCTGACATTTCTCTTCACCTATTTGTTCCACATAAATGTTAATATTTGTGAAAATATCCAGTGCCTGTCTATGCATACATTTCTTATCTTGACCAAACCAGAAGGACGGTATCTGGCACTGCCTTTCCTGGGCTCTCTTTCTACAGCTTCCCAGTCACCTTCCCACAGATTATCCTGGGAAAAGAACATTCCCCTCCACGTTCTGTGCAGGGAAGCCCCCAGCAGCTCTCAGTGGCTGCATTAGCCTGAGAAACAGCACAGTCATTAATTACTGTCTACAGCCATTTGTGTGCTAAATCTAGCTGCTTTCTGTCTTTGGAGAAAACTGCATACAAAAATCAATAAACTCGGGGAAAATCCTATAAAAATATAATTCTTTAAGTGGAAGGAAAGTATATTGCCCATGCTTCTCAGGTAGCTTTGGATTTGTTGCCTGTTTCCATATGAGCGATTTCCTTCCCAATAACTTCAGTCTCAGAAATTACTGTTAGTCAGCGTAAGCCTAAAAGTCTGATGCATTAATCTTTATATATGTTCCCTTCTATTGCCTCTTGCTTTATTTATGGAAATCATTTTGCTGGAGTAATACCATAAGCTATACAACTTGTTTTCATGAGGAACTGAAGTTTTAAAAAATAACTCAAAATAAAACCAGACATGAAATAACATTTGAAAAGCAGCACATAACAATTACAAATGTTTATTACTTGCAGTAAATATTGCCCCAGTTTCTATGTAGGTGAAGCTATTCAATAATGTTACAAGCCCTATTTATGCCTCCTCTTTATCATTCAGGAGTTTAAAACTTCAAGAGTCTTCTCCTCCTTACTTTGAGAATTCATAAGCCACCTGTTTCTTTTAACACATTACCCACCTAAACAATAGATTTACATCTCTGAAAAGAAACTCAAGCCCACAGCATAGATAGCAGCACTGGTTTTGGATAGGAAAAAAAACACCAAAATCTCTGTTGCAAATATAAAATAACAAAATCTCACCTGAATGACAGCAAAATATAATGCCAAGGGTCACTGTTTACCTCCAGTAGCTCAGCAGCAATTCTCAAACTGGTTTTATTTTTTAAAACTAACAATGTGCTCCAAGCTCTAATACCATGGAGCCAGACACTCAGCTAGGAAGAAAAACCATCAGAGGAATAAGTCCTGGAGATGCCATTTTTTACAGAGCCTTGTCCATAAACTCAGAAAGGAAGATTATGAAATGATGGCAAATAAACTGATCTTGATTTGACTCTCTCTGAAGCAGGGTATGCAAATAGCCATCTTTAGGCACTGATGTTGCACCTGCAGGTATACTCAAGCACAGTTTCAGGTGTGCAATTCCTCTGCCTTTGATGAACAAGTTATTTTAACTGACAAAACCCCTCAAAAATCTGTGAAGAGCTTGATGCTGGGGTACCAGGGAGATGGGGAGTTAAGAAATTGTGATCTAGTTGTCAGCTGGAAACCCTTGTCATTATCTGTCATCCTGTGAAGCATCTCCAAATCTGTTATTCTGTTCCCATCCACATTCCTAGCAACCACACAGGGTAACTATTACTGTAACTCTGCAGTACAGACTCCATTTCAATCTCTAAGTGGCAATGTAGGTACAGGATTAACCAAAAATGTATTAGTGTATTCTGTAGATATTTTTTGACTGAAATACTCGAATAGTAATAGAATATTTTGGTCTATCAGATTTGACAATGCTGAAGGATTTATGCACCTGCTTGACTGAAGCACACGGATATGACTCTCACCAATCTTTTATGAAAACTGTCAGCACAGTATGTAAAGGCCTGGAAGTTCTGTGGAATAAATGATACTTATTCCTCATCTCTGCCTATCTACACTAACAGGGCAGATGCTAGTCCCAGAGGATCACTTCAGTAGTAGACTGCTAACTAAAAGATCATTTCTATTAGTGAAACACTGCAAAACTTGAGTTTTGACTTTTGTTTGGGAAAAAAAAAAAAAAAGGCAAAACAACGAGAAATTACAAGGCACATACATTTCCACAAAAGTGCCTCAAATCTGATCCATACCCAACATTTCTGAGTAGCTTATAAACAGTCTCAAATCACATTTTTTCACAAGGAATTTTAAGCTCTGCTGTGACAAACCAGAAACATCTCACTGGCCCCAATCCCTATCTAAACGTGCTCATTTCAATGTTAGATAGACTCCAACACTGGATCCAGCATCACCATCCAAATTAGTTTACAAAACACTTCATGAACAGCTCAGAATATGGCTTAACTCTTCAGTAACCCTGTCAAATATTTTACAATAGCTTGTTTATTCTTCAGTTTAAAAAATTAGTATTTATTGTCCTATTTATGACATAAGCCCCAGTTTATGTCATGAAATGGTAGCTAAATACCAGATAGGTCCCCAAAGATAGAAGGTCCATTTTTTGCAGGACTTTAATAAAAAAATTAGACAAAGAGCAGGTGGGGATAGATACCAGCCTTTGCAGGAGCTGAAGAGATGAGCTTGGTATCACTGTTGTTAGCCTGCAGAATACTGGAGGCCTGTTATCATTAATCATTAAAAGCAGTTTTTAAAATAATCAGAATAATGAAAAAACCACAACCAATCAAATAAATTATTCCTACCTGCACAAGCAACAAATGTGTTAAATGAACAAAAATGACAGTAAAAAATTTATGTTCCTAGGCAAGTTAATTTTCCAGATGAGCCTATAGAAACTCTCCAGATGAAAGCGTGGCAAGTTTGAAGTTAAAGCAGTAGTTCCTATAGCTCTATATGAGAACTCTGAATACTGAAGAAACATCTTGCAAAAACCAATGCTGGAGCATAAATCACAGTTGTAGTGGTAGGAGTTTGCACTCTGTTAAGCCAGAGAAAGAAGGAATACTAAATATATCCCAGTAAATATTCTTTTTACAGTTCCTTGCATGGTGGGGCTATGTTGCAAGATGAGGATAAATTCCTACATGCTGTAGTCATGTAAACAATAATTAAAGACTCAAAACAGTTTGTGCTCACCTTTGTGGTGCATTTGGGCTATACAAATATTTTGACAGATGCTGGCAGCTGGCAAAATACTAGTAAATAATGAAAAATACAACTTATTTAATAACAGAAAACCAAACATATTGGTTTTATTACCAATCAGCTGTTGGTGCTTGCAGAAAGCAGTATCTTTCCCTATGTTGCTCATTATCTCAAAGCATCAAAGGCTTTTAACACTTGGAATTTCATAACTTAATTACTCAAATGCAGAGAGATTTGCATTTCAGGTAGACAGACTCATGGAATTAGACTACTGTTATCACTTTATTTTGACACCTAATTACAAACAAGTACTTTGAGTCAGATAACTGGTTGCATCCCAGATCTGCAGACAAAAGTCAAGGACAGTAAAATAAGGGCAAGATCAGCTTAAAGATATCTTTGAGAGTTCCCACATCTTGGCCCAGCTTAGAGTTTTAGATATGCCTGCAATAATCTTCAGAAAGCAATTAGTCTAAGCTAAGACTGGCCCTTCAATATCACCCAAGCCACTCCATCATCTCACCATGCTCTCTACACTCTGAGTTACAGCTTTTCCCATCACCAAACCACCCTGCCCAGATGCAGGCATGTTTGAGAGTATTGCAAGCTGAGGGCTTTGCTTGACAATAAGGAACCAAGTATGGGGCAAGAAATGTGTTTCCAGGACTTTTTGTGCAGGGAATCAAGGTACAGCAGTGAGATGACTTCAAGTATCTATCCCACTTTCTGTTTTCCATTGTTAACAAGGGGAGTTGGCATAGTTTCTTAGATAAGGAAAAAATAAAGTGGTTGCAAAGGCAACTTGCAGACAAATTACATTTTAAAATTGAGCCCACCCATTGTGTTTAGAGGCATTGTCTTTTAAGGATTAGCTCCAATTTCATTTGCATGCTGCAAACTGACAGCCGGCACCCACAGCATGCAAAGTTGCTTCATCTTCCTCTGTAGCCAGCAATAAGCCATCTTCCATTAAGCAATGGAATTACATTCAAAATCAACATCTGTTTGCACTTCAGACTTCAAATCGTGCTGCTGTGTTTGCTTTTCATCAACATTTTAGTTGTGAAGAGCAGTGGCATTTTGCATAATGTTTAAAAATTTGCTCATGTAAAACAGAACTACTTGTAAGAGTTTGAAGGAAAATCTCCAGTCACATTTTCTACATTCTCATCTGTATTTAAAATGTGAATGCCTCTTATTCTTCTGCTCCTTGTCTCTTTCTGGGCTTTTGTTAGACAATGTGATCATTTGTACATGAAAAGGGGTATGTCTGCAAAATTAGCCTTCTTCAGTTCTTTTGGTTTGTGCTGATCTGTGGTACACTGATTTCACTGACTTCTACTACATGGTGCTCCAGGACTGATCAAGTGATCTGTGCTTGTGTGCTAACTGGATCCTAGAGAGTCATCTCGCTGACTAAAAGACAGCTTTTAGAATACCACTCCATAATTTGATTGCAAGACCTAATGGCCCAAACAACATAGACTGACATAGTAGCAGAGAGCTGAAAGGAGCTGTGAAAATTATATCAGCTATGAATCAGGATAGCAGCTTCTTATTTTCACCAAGAGTTTCTTAGAAGAAATTAGAGCAAGAATCAGTTAGATAAATTGCTGTGCCTCCTTTCCTCTTCCTAAGTGGAAAAAAAAAAAAAAAAACTGAAATAGATATATAAAAAAATAAAAATCGAGTCTACAGCTCACATTCACTGCAAATAAAAATAAATTTTTAAAAACGCAAAAAAAAAAACCAAACCAAAATGGCATCTATACTGTCGAATGATGAGTTGTTAGGGAAGCAAATAGAGTCAAAGATGAGTGTGAAAAAAAATCAGCTAAGGGGCTCAGCACAAAAAATGGTGTCTAATTAGGTTTAATTTTTATTTTGCTCTTGCAGTTCACCTTAAAAAGGTGAGAGCCACTGTTTTTCATCAGGTATGCCAGAAGGTGCTGGAAACAATGCTGTGTGCAGATCCTGCCTTGGAGTCAGCAATTGTGCAGCTATCTCTCCACTGCTGTGCCCCTGGGGATTTCTCAAGGACAGGCAGTCTATTCTTCTCTTTGCAGTGTCCATATCCATCCTAATTAGTCTGAACCAAGCTATATGGATTAACAAGATCCCCTCAGTAAGAGGCTTTGCACAACGAGTGACCTCCCACCCTCTGAAGCTGTATGTGTGTGAGCTCAGCTGCAGATATCTGGAGCACTTTACATGGTAGACCTGCATTCAGAAACAGCACAGGAGACTACTCTAATATTTTCCCTTTAATCTCTAGAAACCAGACACTGAATTTATCCCTCACACAATTTTATACGGGTATAAATACCACCAAAGTTGACAGAAAAATATTTCTGTTATCTAAAAGCCTAACAGGAGAAAATAGGTCCCTAAATAGGGACTTCAAGGTTTAGATGCGCCGCTTGTAATACTCAACTTATCCTGCCTTCTCATTTCCATACCTAGGGTACTGTATTTAACATAGTACTACTAATCATATAAATACTTTTTTTCTGAAACCAGAAAAAGACATTTTTCTCTTGTAATCACTGATTTCAGCCTATCTCCTGGAAATTTGGATTGCCCAGCAAAGTGTCCCAGCCCTCTGATTTTGCAGGGCTCCTCTGGACTTGCTCCTACATCTCCACATCCTTCCTGAGTTGGGGGCTCCCAGAACTGGACACAGTTCTCCCAGTGGGATCTCATGACATGGGATAGAGGGGGAGAATTGCCTCCCTTGACCTGCCTGCCATGCTTTTTTTTTGCTGCTTGGCTTTCTGGGATGTGAGCTCACATTGCAAGCTCATGTTGAGCTTTTCATCAGCCAGTACCCCCAAGTCATGCTTGTGCTTTTTAGGTACTGATGTTACAGGGATTGGCCTCTCACCTACTTTTGATTAAATGATGCTGGAGTCAAAGCCTGCTGAAGACAGAAAAGCTCTCTCTTTGGCAAAGTGTATAAAAAAATTATCACTGCAAAATACTGCACGTACTATGTAAGTTTGCATTTTATTTTCCAGTGCTCTTCTTTTACCCTCCACAATGGACTGTAACCACAGCTTTCTGTTATACGAAGCATAACTGTATATTATTTATCTGCATTTTAACCGTTCTCTCCTGAATCTTGGTCAATCTATTCATTTCAGAAAGCCCATTTTTTTCCAGTCACTCATTTTTACCCTTAGCAGACCAGATTAAGCCACCCTAGAGATATTTACTTGTGTAGAAGGCTTAGCCAAATACAAAAACTCATATAACATATTACTCCCTAATACACTAAGGATAGCAGAGTTAGAGAAATGTTATTTCTTTATAAGAAAACTCATTATTTTTTATATCTTTGTGTCATTTTTGCAACATAACTATAGTCTTTTAACCCTTTCACTCAGTACATCCCACTGAATATAGCATGGTGCCATCACCCACTAGTACTGCTAGACCAACAAAGCTGAAGGAATGAGTGACACAGACAATTAGTTAGATATTAATCCTATTTACCAGTCTAAACCAGCCAGTCACCTCTGATCACTTCCAAGAGGTCACATCTATCTGTAGCTGTACTTCATCCTCTCTTGCAACCTCTCTCCTGCTTCGTGTCACACTAACATGCCAGTCTGGAAGTGATAGATCCATATTTGTCCTATTCTGCAGAGACATCTTTAAGAAAGCAAGAAGGAGTGCTGACTGCACATTCCAACAAGGACCAGTGCTGGGATTCATGGGGTAAACCACAGCTGAATTTCTCCATGAATGAGGGGAAAAAGTACTTTGGAACAAAAGATAATATTGTAATGACATATGGTTTAGATGATATAATGCCTTTCATCTGAGTGATCCATGCCACTTTACAAGCTAAATACAAGTACTACTTCACCACATCAAATGTAAGAAGTCATTTAAGAGATTAAAGTTATATTCTCAGTAGTTTGTGACAGGAGTTTTTGGGGAGTAACTTAACCTGCCATTTGAAATGTAATTGAAACAAAATATATCAAGAGATATTTGACCAGAAACTGAGCAAGAGTAGCCCTAATTTAAAAGAAGAATTGGAAACTAATATTATTTTTGCTCTCCCATAGATGTTATTTTATTATGCAGGATAAGAACTTCAAGTGATATGTCTGTAACAGCAAGCTACAGCGTTGATGGGGAGAAAATATGTAATAGTAGTGTGAACAGTATATAGAATAGTATATAGAATAGTAGTGTGTAGTCATACATTTTTTTTCTCCTTCAGAAGTACCAGCCAGTTGAGGGGAAGCCAGAAAAAAAGGCTGAATTCACAGAATGTCCTGGGAGCCATGCCTGGAGGTGCCACTGAAGAAAAATTCGGTTTGCTCCTCTGAATAAAATTTCAATCAAGTTGTAATTCCAACAGTTGTCCTAGTTTATACATTCCAAGATAATTTCTAATACATTGGCAATGTGGTGGCTCTGATACTATTAAGCTGGTAGGGATTTCAACAAGAAATTTCTGCAGTAAGTATATTTTTCTACATGCATAAATGTATACCTGTCTATTCACAATCATAAACTGTATTTTAAAACCCATGATACTTTTAACCAGAGAAGGTGTCTAATCCACAAAAGAATAAAACTTCTCTTTAAACATGAAAGTCCAGGTGGTCTTGTTTCTTAAAAATCTAGTACTGGCTTCAGTGAAGTCAAGAGTCTATTGGCTTTAATGACTCTCTCACTAGAGACTTCTTTGGGTATTTCATAAAGCAAAAAATATACACAAGCAATTCAAAGGCTGAAAACCAGGTCATGGCTCCCCATATTTTTTTATGTATATCACATCCTTATACATTTTTCCAATGACTATGGCAAAAGATTTCAAATCTGCTTTCAACAATTATGAGATAGATACATTATGCAAGGGAAATTTTATTCCTTCCTTTCACAGGCTTAATGCTAAATTAATATCGAGGGGGAGAAAAACCCAAAGAAGCAAACCAAAGCAAACCAACCAAAAACCACAAAAGTCCTAGCTCTGAATACCCCAATTCTCTAATGCTTACACTTGTCAGTGCTCATCATGAGTATAACCTTGAACTCTAACCTGAATTTGAGAACAGGACTCCTAAGAGGCAGAAATCATACAGGTAATCTTATTTTCCCTGTTTGGTGAAATAAATGAAATATCAAATTTAGAAAGTGTATTTCCCACCTGAAAACCTTACTCCCTTTCACCCATAAAATCACACAACAACCAAAAATAACACTCCAAACACCTACGAGAGAGACATGCATCCCAGTAGAAGCCTTTTTTCTTCACATTTCCAGAAATCAAGCTCAAAAACAACAAACATTTTCAGCTTACTGGTATATTCATTACAATAATTACACAAGACCAACATCCCTACCAGACTCCAAATGGTAGATGCAGGCTTACAAGAAAGCTTCTATTTTTAATCAGGTGAAAATGAAAGGTGTAAAACTTGGTGGGTTTCCAGGTCTTTGGGGGCTTGAAGACCACTCTAATAATTTCCTGCTGTAATTGCACAAAAAGGAGTTTCCTCCTTATTCATTTGCATCTCTTTCTTCTCCAAGTTCTTTTCAGTGAGATGATTTAGCACCAGTGTCCACTGAATAAAAAACCATCTGATTAATGTGCAGCAGCTGACATTATAGCATATACATTCACGTTCATGATGGAAGAGCCTCGTGTAATTGGATCAGAAATTTAATAAAATAATGAAAAATTTAACACGGCCTTTGTCTTTATATGTTACAGTGGGATGGCTGGCAGGTCAGCAAGTGGGAAACAACCAGAGGCATTTTATATTCTTTTCTGGTAAAAATTTGTTTAACACAGGTCCATGATTAAAAAGAATGTGGTATCCCACTGTGACACAGAGGTACAAGAGAGGGAATAATAAATTGGTGTCATTGACAAGATGTCATTTATTATCTGCTTTAAAATGTCAGGTCATGTCATTGCACTGAAATATTTTCTTTCTTGATGTATGTCTTACAAAGCAAGTTCAATGTTTGGCACTATTCAATTTCAATAAAGCAGCTTTTAATCTGGAAAGCACAGTAACCAACAGGAAAATAAGGTCAGTTCAAGGCTCCTATTTGAACATTTTTTCACAAGTCTCTTGAAAAAGCCCATTCTAAGTGGTCTAGTTCATCATGGAGCCCTGTTCTTCCTCATGGAGTCCTGCTGGCTCTCTGCCCCTCCCCCTTTTTTTTTATTTTTATTTTTTTATATATATTTTTAGGTATGTTTTGGGGTTTTTTCAGTAGCAAAAAGTTTAAAAAAGAAATGTTAATTTCTGTGCTGTAATAAATAAATCAACTTTTCAATCATGGAAACTATTATGGTAATATTTCCTAGGCTGACATCAACTACATACTGGAAATACATGTGGGGAATTAAAATAAGCTATGAAGTTATATTGATGACAAGATCCATTGAAAAAATCAGACAACTTATAGGAGAAGAGAGTGGTTATTATGATTGTATTTTTTGCATTAGTGGAGAAAAACCAGAGATGAGTGAAATCCTCATTGCAAATGCCTTTTTTCCCCATAAATCTATCAGAAACATGGAAACTGGGGAAGTGGGGGATGAACTGATAATGAGAAAACAATGTAATTTCAAATTAAGTCACAAATTTTACTCACAGGGTGTATTTGCAAAAAATAAAATCGGGACAAAAAAAAAATCTAGTCAAGAGAAGAGCTATAGAAAAAACTGAAGCTTGCACCTACAAAGGGCTCATAAAGACACTTCCTAATGAAGTGTTATTTACATCTTGAACCTATTCTCCAAGGAGTACTTTATACTGTTTGGAAAACACACCATGAATTAAAGAAATGTGACAGGTCTGAGAGTCAGCAGCAGCAGATTAAAACCTCACTCATTTGACATTTCTGTAGATAGGTCTGGAGCCAAACACCATGGCTCTTGACTTGTCTGGTCCTTGAGACACAGAAAAGCTGAGAGCAGGAGTGGAAAAGGAGAGGAAGCACCTGAAGCAGCTGAAGGCAGATGTGGAGCTGTGGCTGACTCTTTTGCTGGGGCTGTAGGAGGGCTGGCTTCTGCCAGAGAATTTTTAACTGAGTAAGCACCTAGAAAGTGCTGCTGTATCTATGCACAAGTCTGGTTTTTGCTGTGTTTTTCTCTCATCCATTTGTTTGCACAGCCCTGAGCTTCAGGGCAGCAGCAGCATGCAAGGCTCTAAACCTGCCCTCATTCAGCCAGCAGCAATGTTGGTGCTGATACTGGGGTGTATTTCCCGAAAAGAAGAGACAGACAATGAAAATACCTAACTTGGCAGAGGGGGCATGCAATAAGGTGAGAAAAGGAAGAGTGAAATTATTTTCTCTGAAATAATACCTTTCCCTGGCAGTTTTTACAGGATCCTGCTTCCCTAAGTTTTTTTTGAGTTGTTTGTGATGATTTTTTTTTTTCTCCATCAGTGAGATACATTCAGCTCATCAGTCCTTAGTGGATCTGAAATTAATTTTCTTCCAAAGGTAGTTATTTAATGGCTGACCCACTTAATCACCATCAGTCACTGTATGCTTTTCCAGAAGAAAATCTGGGAATACAGCAAGTGATAGCATAGGAATGAAGATGGGAGGGCTGTGACTAGGGTTTATTTTGCTTCCTCTGTACATCAGCAGAACCACAGAATGGCTCCACCAAAACCGGCAGCTGCTCTTTTTTCTTGTCATCCTAACAAAGAGCAGATTCTGCTCCAGAAAACCTCTCTTTCTCCAGTTCAACTGCATCTCAGTATCAGTAATTTTCAGACTCTCCTTACCACAACACCTCTAAATTTATCCCCGGAATTCCAGGAGAAAAATACAGTGATATGGGGTGGAGGAGGGGATAAAAACAGGTTTTAAGGAACATCATGAAACCACATAGCAAAAAAAAAAAATTCTATATCAGACGTATGTTAAGAATAATAACTGCTAATAATAATAATAAAATATAAATAATAATAATAAAATAATACCTGGTTTCAGTGTTAATGGCTACTTCGTGTGACATAATATGATGAAGTCTAATCTATGATCAGCACCTCACAGAGCACAACACAAGTTCTATTACATTTTCATATTTTTGTACTCCAGCTAGACTTTTTTTACATCTGATCTGAACCTCCTGAAGACACCAGAAGCAGCAAGCACCTTGAGTTATGCAGCACTATTTCAATTGAGCTGTTATGGTACAATTGCTCAGACTACTGGAGTAATAAATGTCCCAGTGTCTGCAAGGGACCAAGGACTGTCAGGCAAGGGAGTATTATTGCTGTTGTCTGTTGTTTAGTAGCCAGCATCTTGATTTGATGCCCAATAAAGATTCAGTATTAGTTTCTTTTGTGTCTGATCATGCAAGGGAAACATGGAAGGAGAAAATATGCATGTATAGTACAGATAATGGTGTGAGAGAGATTTTTCTCTACATATAATCTGGTTTCAGTGAGGGATTTTGGAAGCCTCTATTGAGGTGGCACAGCAGAGAAGCTTAAGACTGAAAAAAAAAACCCTGATCTCTAGGACTAAGTGGATGAAAGATCATCCAAAGCATGTGGAAAGAGGCCAGGCCATTACCTAGAACTAGCTACTAGGAAATGCTAACCATACAAGAGTTCAAGAAATTTCTCCTCTCCATAGATTAAGCACCCGATTTAAGGATATCAGAGAAATGCCTTCCTTCCCTTTAGGATACTGAGCAGGGAATCCATTCCTGAAAGTATTAACTTGCTCCCTGAGCAAACCTACTCTGCTCACTCCTTTTTTACACTCCTGAAGGAGAAAGAATTTCTTCTATCACCCAGTTTTATTGTAATAATCTAACAACTGAAGCTATTTCCTTTTTTTTTTTTTCAACAAAACAACTAAAACAAAAACCACCAAACAAGCAAACAAAAGCAAAGCAACGTGTCATGATATTTTTATAAGACTTCTGCCATTTCAGTGATGAGATGCTTCTTCCAAGTTTTCCCACAGAATATATTACAACAGTCTTATGCCACTTATGGAAATAAATGCAAGTTTTACCAGGGGCAGTGATAGGAAGATCTTACCACTCCTCAATGCAATGCTCCAGGAAACAGCTTTTACACTAAGTAAATCAACACTAGGATAGTTTTTTATATTTCAGTCTGGGTACACTTTATGTTGTTATTGAAGCAGTGAATATCACAGAAAAGCAGATGTCCCATCCTCATTTTAGCAGTAGGAAATAAGCATTTGGCATCCATCACCTGTGAGGAAGCTGTGACAAAGGGAGCTGCTGCCATAGCTGTGGATATTCCACAACTTCCAAAACACAGCAAGACACACTCAGAGCACCATTATTAATACCTCCATCAGTATTGGAAATTATAAAATACTGGTTCTCCACTGCTATAATCTTCTGTCATAAGCCCATAAACTCCTTACTTAATAGAAGTTTACTTATACATTCAAGATCATTCAGACTTTCCTGAAGTATTTTCTGACAAGCATATCATGAAACCTAAACCAATCACAATTTACTGAAGCAGAGCTATAGCATTGGCCATTCCTACCTTCTCTTAGATTTATTAGGAGACAAAGAATAGGGATGCCAGGCTGCACATGAATTGCTGAGGCTTCACAGCATACATCTTCTCCCTTTCCCCATCACTGACCAGATAGTGTCCTAGTGCCTCTTCTCAGTGATTCTTTAAGCTCTCAAAAAAAAATACATGATTGAAACAATAAAGGGGCTTGGGTTTGGTTTTAATGACAGTGGTGATACACACAATGGATTTCAGCTGAATAGCTTCCTTATTTTCCCTAAAATATTTACCTGAATGTGTTATTAGAAACTGTCTATAAAGCAGTAACACTAATAGGTGGAAGCAGACCACCTTTCTTTTGTCACAAGTAATTTCTGCACTTTTCCTCTCTTAGTCTAAATTTCACTTCCAAGTACAAACTAGTATAATAACTCAGATGGTTTTATATTTAACTTTGGCTTCTTTTCTTGACTTACTGATAATCAAGAACAAAAGCATCTACATTCCATAATTTCATTTTTTAAAACAAGTCTTGAGAAATCTCAGTATTTTTCAAGAATAAAATTAATTACTGCTAGGCACTCTAGTGCAAAATAATAATTTTGTAATAAGGAAATAAACACCCCTTAAGTTGTACAATATGGGAAAGCTCTTCTTAGTTACATTTTTTCCTTTTATAATAAAAATTTTTGTTAAAATAAAAAAAGAGGCCTTGGGTTTTGGTTTTGGTTTGTCCTTTTTTATGCTAAGAAAAATGAAGGAGCTACTACCAACAAGGCAGAAGCCCACAGACTGCAAGATCTCACCCTAAAGGAAAATAAAATCACATTTGGAACAGACCCAGAAGAACTAGTCTGGGGTGAACTCTTTTGTCTTTCACCAGAGATTATAAATGAAGGGCACAAATTTTACCTGTTCATAAATTCCTCAGATTTTTATGAGGATGCAAAGGACTGAATTTGCTCTCACAGTAATAAAAACATTCAAGAATAATAGTGCTGAATCAAGTGAAAGATAACTTGGTCCCAATTACATTCTTGGAAATCCAGAATCATTCCATTAATTTCAATAAAATTGTTGCAGTTCAGCAGTAACACCAAAAATCTGAGAAGTGGAACCCCTGGAACATACCTGCCTAAAAGGTGTCTCACAGGTCAGTGACTAAACCTCACAAACACTGGTTTTCTTCCTGAGTATTTCTACTGAGTGATATTAAAAATTCTTATTTTGTACCAGTCTTTGTATAAAAGTCTGATGGCAGCAAATCAGTCACAGCAGGAGGACTGTAATTTAAAGGGAAATGCTGGGGATTGCCAGCAGAAGTGCTTGCAAAACAGTGGCTCTCCAAGTGGTTATTGCTGCTCTGTTAATAACACAAAGGCAACACAAAGCACACCTCCTGGTGAATGACAAAAATCCACCAGAGACCTGGAAAATGGTAAAACAAAACAGTAGCAGGACATTTTCCCCTGCACACCAAATGGTGCACCCCCAGCAGCTGGTCTGTCAGGAGGTCATCTCTAACCCAAAAATGGTGTTTTTCAGTACATCCCACAATCTCAACAAGTTCAGCCACGTTGGATAAAGCAAGGAAAACTCATCAGACACTTGCTGCAGCTGGACTGGGAAAACCAATATCAGCAGCTGTTAAGGAAGGTCAATGAGATGGAAACTCATGCAGTTATAATGGGAGCATGCTTGCAAAGACCCTATAAAAGAAGTGAACCAGTGAGCAGCAATCCCAGGAAGCATGGCAGAGGGGATGAAAGCCATTCTGGGTAGCATTAAACTGCTGGAGAATGATACCTAAGGGGGATAAGCATTAATGAATCTTTAGATGTGGATAAATCCAATAGAAAGCTAACTGAGTACATGTTCCCTGCTGGCAGCAATACCCTACATATCCTTCCACCAGGATGCAAACTGTTAGTGTGAGTCAGGCCCAAAGAAAATTTTCCACTCAAAACAGTAAAATATTAAGTGGAGTTGTTCAAGTCCTTAAATTGATAATAAGGCTTAACTGTACCAAAAGCACCCCTAGGTAACACTGGAGCACCTCTGCTTCCTGCTGGTGAACTGGTGGTCCAGAAGGCAGAACCACTTGTCTGAATATCCTTGCCTTTTAATGACACATAAAATATAAAATACTGCAAAATCCAACCACCCTAAAATCTACTGTTTTACCTAAAATAGAAAACACTGCACGATGAAACCACCTTAAAATCTACAGATTTACATAAAATGTTCAGAACATCCTGGGGTAATTTGTATTTCTAGTGGGCAACAATAAGGAAAAATGATATTGCAGAGGTCCACAATCACTCCAGACATCATGGCAAAAGTCATCAGTGGTCAAATGTTCAAATAGCTCAGACCCCAGTGTAAGAACAAAGAAACTGAAACTAATTATTGTGCTAAGGGACAGATCAAGACAGATGCAACACTACTGTGAACTATTGTGCTAGCCCTTCTGCTAGCAATTAAATTGAATTCAAATTCGAGCACAAAAATTGGTTTTTTGTTTGGCTTGGTTTGGTTTTGTGGGATTTGTTTTGGTTTGGGTTTTTTGTTTTTTGTCCCAATATTGGAATGAAAACCAAACCTTTACAATATTCAGAAATTAAAAGTACAATTTCTCTTCTCTATTTCTGTAGAATATCAAAATCCTTCGGTTCACTTTTTGTCACATACATAAGAAGGGGCCAGAATCTAACAAACAGGGAACATCTAAGCAAAAATTAGACTTTGTTAAATGTTTACTTTCATACTTAACTTAAGGCAAAAGAAATGAGTAAAGTAACATTAATAACAGTCCAGTTTAACTAACAGAACATACTTGAGGGTACCTTAGGGAAGAAATGAGAATAAAATCATCATATAACCTTACTCACTGAGTAGGAAAACCAATGATCTTTTCTACTTATTGTTTTCTTTTGGAAGAAAAATTGTGGAATACAAGCCTAGATTTTTTTTTGCCTGTGATTCCTTAACTTCTGTCTCTGTCTAAAAAAAATAAAGGTTAATTTAGGCTGCAGCCTAATTTTTCCAGGTTTTTTGTACTTTTCTCTATTTAAAAATTTATTTGAAAATATATTTAGTATTTACAGGTTGTGACTATATAAAAAAAATTCACAACTCCAACTAAAAATTACAGATTCTGGGGCAGAAACCAAAGGATTTTTATTGAAAGTGCCTGACATGTAACAGTCTGGTGTATAGCAGTGTTTTAACTTCATGCCATGTTTTCTCTAATTTTTGTCCAAAATCCATAAATTAGAGAGGAGATCTCATTGCTGCACGTAATAAAACTTGTCAGATTGAGGTTTATTCCATTTCATTGGAAGGGATGGGGTAGGGAAAACTGCTTTGAATCTGTAATTCAGAGGGAAAAAAGAAAATTAATTCCTGGTTGTTAATTTCTGCACTCTAAATCTGAAGTAAACAATTTGAGAGGAGAAAAAAAAAATCATAAGAAAATCTGCCAATTTATTTTCCTTTTTCTTTTTCACTCTTCATCCATTTATATGCAGTTATGCATATAAACTCCATTTCCAGCAAGGACAAATTGTCCTATTAAAAAATGTCACTTCTTCCTATACTACAAATAGAAAAAACAAAAATATTGCTTGGACTGATCCTTAAAGGAAACAGCAGATTTCTCTAACATCATGAGGGGGTCAAACAAAGGACACTGTGTCCCTTTCCAGAGGCACCTGTGCTGAGCAGCCTGAACACAGAACGAGCCAACATCACTTGGCAAAATATTTCTTTCCTGGCTGTGGCACTGATCCCTTGGCTCTCACTGATGCTCTCAGTGTTGTGAATCAGCAGGAATGCTGGAGTCCTTTTTTTACAAGTTTTAGTTGTTTGTCTTCCTTCAAAGTAAACTAAGGACTTCTGAAACAAAGGACACAATCTTTGTCCTGTGAAAACTATGGAAAAGGTTCTTGGCCAGTTCTAAGCCAAGTGGTCACACTCTCAAAGGTAGTGTAACTTTTTTTCTAGGAGGAACAGATTTTCTTTTTGTAAAATCTGGAAAACCTGGGAAAAGAGAAGATCCTACACTTGAACAGAGAGCAAAAAATGAAACTAGGAGTTTGTTAACAAAGTCCCAATCACATAGCCATCCAAAACAAATCAGAGAACATAATGAGTTTTACTTTCCTTAGATAAATACATTTATGCACTTCTGAAAACACTTAAAATAAAAAAAAAACAAAACAAAAAACAAAACTGCTCCACTGTATCATGTCCTGACTGGATTAATCTTTGCATACTAGGATATACTAACATATACTAGCATACAAATCCATCCCTTTTCCTATCTTATTATAAATTAATGAATATTATGCAGAGTCATTCAGAAAAACTGCAGGCCAGCACAGCAGGTGGCTATACCCATGCAATTGTTTCAGTTTGGCACATCAGACTCAAAATAGGCAATATAGAATATCTGCATTAATAATGCAACACAGCCCAGCAATGGCTGGACCAGCTTTTTTCCTCCTCACTTCCTAGCATCTCAAACTCTCCTGCTTTTTTTCAGATGTCCTTGGTGTTTAAACTTCACTTTCACCCAAGGTTTTTTTTAGGGCATCACCAAAATGTCCCTCCCAAATGGCTAAGATGTACAGCTTCTTTTGTTACACTAATTTTTTTTCCCCTCTGAAGAATTCATCTACCCTGCGATTGGTATTGGTTCTTCAACTCTAACTCTTCACCTTCCTGATTTCACAGTCACAGTGCAAAATGCTGTTGCCATTGCCTTCACAGGGAGTCAAAAAAGTCCTCCTGCCTGCAGGACCCCCTGTGCACGGCTGGCAGGGAACTGACTTCATGGAAAAGCAGTTTTTTCTACCCTTCCCTGTGTTTGTGCATGGCCTGGAAAGCAGGGGAAGGATTACTGTGGGCTGTACTTTTGCAGAGTTTTGCTTCCCTAAGTACTACCATGTCCTCAGCCTACACTGTCACATCATTTAAAGATGCCTAGGAAGTTATCCCAACCAAAAAGTTGCCCTTCAAAGCAGCTACATCTGGTAGAGCATCCCAAGTGCTGTTAATTCCCATCGTGTAGAGATGGCACAACCAGGGGAAGTTTTCACCTAGAAGTATTGTGGATCCAGTTCTCTGGAAATGTTCAAGGCCAGTTTGGATGGAGCTTTGAGCAGCCTGGCCTACTGGGAGGTGGTGTTGGCACTAGATGATCTTTAAGGGCTCTTCCAATCCAAACCATCCCATTGCTCCACAGGGAGCACAAAGGTGTCCAAGGTGCTGATGCCCATGAGGGAGGAATAAACCTGGAGTGGTGTCAGGGCAGTCTGTGAAGATTCTGTCATTCATGCTCAGGTGACAAAGTCTCACTTTATCTTACAAAAACTCACAAGCACTGCAACTGAGTTCTAGAAAGTGAGGTCTCCAGATAGAAGAAAAGGATCAAATTCCATCCCAGCTGGCAGATGATTACTGAAAAGGGGAATTTTTTTAAAGCGGCTGCAAGCCTAAGCAGGATTTACCTGGTAATACAAATGTATCAGAGCTTACTGAGAAGACTGAAGGTAAGTACTGTCTGCTAAGAATATTATCAGCTCCACAATAAGCTGGCATTACTTGCTATCCACAGACCAACAGTTTCTTTCCTCTTTTCTTCTCAGCGTCCATTTTTTAAAATTCTGATCCAAGGTTAACACACATTTTTTAATCCAGGTTTAATCCAACTAATAGTTTCACACCAGGATCTTGAATTAGGACATGCTTCCTTGGAGGGGGAAAACTCCTGAATCTTATTTCTTTACCATTTTTGGCAGGCATTGCTATTTTGTGTATTTTCAATATAGAATATTGAACCCTAGGAAGAGTTAGGAAAATGTGGACCTCTGGGAGGAAATGGGAGACCTGGTTAATTGCAACACAAAGTTCCCAATGAATCACAGAATCATGGAATGGTTTGGGTTGGAAGGGACCTTAAAGCTCATCCAGTTCCAACCCCCTGCATGGGCAGGGACACCTCCCACCAGCCCACGATGCTCCAAGCCCCATCCAGCCTGGATTTAAACACTTCCAGGGATGGGGCAGCCACAACTTCCCTGGGCAACCTGTGCCAGGGTCTCACCACCCTCAAACTAAAGAATTTCTTCCTAATGTCTAACCAGGACCTGATAGATGGATTCCTTGGTAGATAAGGAACTGGCTGAATGGTTGCACTCCGAGTTGCAGCTGACAGCTTGGTGTCCAAGTGGAGATCAGTGACTGGCATTCCTCAGGGGATGGGATTGGGATTGGGACTGGAGCTGTTAAACATCTTTCTTGGCAACATGGACAGTGGAGCTGAATGAACCCCCAACAAGTTTGCTTACACCGAACTTTGTGGTGTGGCCAACACACTGCAGGGCTGACATCCAGAGGGACCTGGATGGGCATAAGAGGGGGACCCATGGAAACTGAAAAATGTTCAACAAGGCCAAGTTCAAGGTCCTGCACCTCTGTTGTAGCAATGCCAAGCACAGATACAGGCTGGATGGAGGGTAACCCCGAGGAGAAGGAACTAAGGGTGTTGGTTGATGAGAAGCTCAACCATGAGCTATGTTATTATTTTGTGGTCTGTATAATTGCTTGAAAGAAAATTCATTACATATTCTACCACTTCACATTTACTATTACATTTTCTTTCAGTCAAAAGTGTTAAATTCTGTTCTGAAACACATAGAAGTTTTTTCACAGACATTACCTAGGTAAAAATAATTTCATTATGAAAATACCATTGCCCACCTTTTTCTCTAGTGCTCAGTTTCACTTTCATAAAAGATTCTGAAGGAAGAAGTCAGACTGTTTTCAGCAATATTTTTTTTTTCATTTACACTGAGAAACACAGCTCTATAATGAAAAACCAGAAAAGTAGGAAAAGACCAATATTTGCATCCAGTGTTCTCTGCTCTGCTTAACAAATCATCTGGTGTTGTCTCTTCTACTTTGTGCAGAATCCAAATTAGTCAACTCTGTTTATTGACCACTTGACTATCTGGATGAAGCCAGGAAACAATCTGCAAGCTGTAGAGCTCTTCTTTTTGCACATGTGGATTAATCAGCAATGCAATATCTGAATTACTTTTCCTATTGTATTTGCTTGCTGAATTTATCTACTGGAAATACTGTTTTCCTCCATTTTATACTACATTCATTATAAACCAAGAATACTCATGTGGATACATATTCTGAAGGTGTTGTACATATCCTGAAGTTATTCAGACTTTCAGCCATAAGGTAGCAGCAGAATTTAGGCAAAGAATGGCTGCACAGGTTTGCTACTGCATTTGAATATTATTTCAGGCTCCATGGTGAAATGTCTGCAACTGAAAATTATGAGAGTTACATTTTGCAGAGTGTAAAGTTTCTTTCACATGCAGATGACACTTCTGACACTTCTTCAGGTCTGTTTCCAAGATGCTCTTTATATCTGCTGGGCAATGGCAGGTCACCAGCCGTGGCTGTTTAATGTGGCACAAGCTCACTCATTGTACTAACAGGTAGCTTGAAAGGCCTTCAGATATAATGGCTGGGTGTGATAATTTTATTAGCTTTATGCATAAAACCTCAGAGATTTAATTACTGGTCCAAGCAGCTAGAGTAAGCTCCTAGTTTCACTAACCATGTACTAACGTTGTATCATTTTCAGAAACTTTTGATGTCTTATTTCCCAGAGCTTTCATTATTTCTTGAGAGAGCAGCTACTCCCTGTTGTTATCTACTGGTTAAGATTGAATGTCTCATATTACAAGTGCTGAACTGAAACAAGTTGAAATAAGACCTCTGGGCTCAAAAACCCTCTTGGGACCCACAAAACAGAGAGATGCACATCACATGAAGCTATCCAGGAAGCCAGCTTATAAGTAAATAAAAGCAAATAGTCAGAGAAGAAACAGTAGTAAAGGAGACAGAGAAGATACCCCTTAAAGACACTACTGGTTTTCTGCCTACAAAAAATCTTGCATGACCTCTTCAGAATTTCAGAACATTTTGAAAGATTCTGTTTTTAAAAGGTCAATAATAAATACATTTATACACACATACGTACATATAGGTATTGAACATACCCAATTTTAAAACACTGCTTCAATCACTAAAGCCTGCTTAGTATGAAATTGATTCTGATTGTTTATACAACGTGGAAGAAAATTTTCCAGTGTGCTAATGAGAATAAAAAACTAGCCAGGAAAACCACGTATTCCCTGTCCTTTCCACAAAACTGAAGGCAGGAGGTAATTCTTTAAATTCAGATCTTTTCAATCAGATTTGTTTCTTTCCTTTACAAGAAAGCAAGCATCATAAAAACACCCAGAAACTTAAAATTTCTGGTTTTACATGTGATTTTTCTTGGTATGCATTACCAAGAAGCATTAGTACAATTTCAGCCAATCCATCCATTTTTCAGGACTCTTGTCACCTACCAGTGTAATTTACATAACAGAGTATGTCATTTTTAGATGTGCACTTGCTCCTCCCCACATTCATTTGCAGCATGGCACAGTTCACCTGTTAAGTAATAGCAATTCATCACTCTGACAAACAGCACAATAAAACTGCTCACTGTGTCTTGCAGTGGAAGCCAAGTCAAACCAAAAGAAAAAAAAACCTTGCACTCACATTTTGGGCTAGACAAAGACCTGTGCGTTGCCCTCACAAATTCAATTACCTTGGACTGTGATTATTAATGACATAACAATGTAATGAGTCTGAGTGAAGATAAAATTCCTCTGGTTAAGTGAGTCCTTGCTGCTGAAATTTCTTTACCAAGTTGAAGCACTTTTCCCCCAGGCATCTGGGAGTCTCATTAAAAGCCCATTTAAGCCAATGAGAATCTTCTCATTGACAGACAATTTTGAATTAGGTCCTCACTGCCTTAGAACTGAAACATATTGGGGTCAGGTTTTAAGAAAAACAATTACCTGGTACTGGTTTGAAATCGTTTCTCTACCTGCTCATGTATCCAGCACGGATTTATGTGTTCTTATCAAGCAACTACACACAAAGATATATAAAGAAAGAAATCTTACTTCATTTACATAGGTAATAATCCAATCTGCAGAAAGAAAGTGTTGCAGTAGCTAATATTCAGTAGGCCTTGGAGTTCTTTCAAAGCAGCCTTATAGCTCACAAAAGTATGCCCTGAGCATATGCTTCATTCCTCCCTCTCTCCTACTAGGTCAAGAAACACAGGAATTTTGCATTTAAAGTCCCCACCCATAGTTATATCACTTTACCCACAAAGAGCCTATAGCTACATTAAGGAGATGGTTCCCTAAATCCAACTTAATCCCACTGTGGTTCCCTAAATCCAAAACTGCTTCTCAGACTCCCCTGTCACTGATCATCTAAACCTGTACAATCCTCAGATAGCTTTGGTTTTGACATTTAAACTTTTCAGGTGCCAAAGGAATCATGGCTTCCTCAATGAACATTTCTAATTCCTCAGGAGGCTGAACAGGACGCAGTCACCTCCTCTTCCTTAAATGGCTCAACTCTTTCTTAAAAACATACAAATTTGTGTGCATAATTATTATATGTACTATATATATAAATTAAAATCAAGTTTTAGCACAGTGAGACTAAGAGTGAATAGGTCTTTGCAGCCTGGATGAAACATTAATCTTGAAATTCCTTGATTTGAGTTCCTCCTTTAACAATTGTGTTATATTTTTAACATAGCATAGGATTAAAAAAAACAAAAAAACAAAAAACCCAAAACCCACTCATATTAGAAATGAAAATCCTCGTGTCTCAAGCCTCAACAGTTACAGACAATACTTATCCAGGAGATAGTAAACACTGTTCTTCTTTGGCCTAATAAACCTTGAATTGCATTGAACAGAAGTGACCAAAAGTCTGAGTCGTGCCCATTCCTGCCTCCATCTCAATACCCTACCAGAAATTAAACACGGGCTTTTAATGAGGATCAACCAGAGGAAGTGATGACAAATTCAGATCAGGATCTGATACCTTTCTGGAAGACATTCTTTAGTGAAAAACCAGTACATTTTAGATACCCTCAGCTGCATGAAGGACACTACTGGCTGCCTGAAAGAATTCAACCTGACCCACACAGCCTCGGGGGTTTCTTTTGCTCTTAGGAACTTGAGGATGCAGCATGTGAATTTAGCTAGATGCACTCAAATCCATGTTGTTTCTAAGTCCACTTTCTCTCCTTATTGCAAAACTGTTTCAAAAATACAAATAACCATGAGTTTTTCTGGACTGTATCATGGAAGTAATTGAACTAAATGAGTGCATAAGTCCAGTTTGGTATAAAATTTCATGCGTTAGCTCTTTTATCTGACAAAGACTTTTTAAAATTCTACCTAAAGAGAGAAAAAAGCTGATCCTTTTCTAATCTAGCAGTTTCTTTACAGGCACAGACAGCTTCCTGCTTCCACATGTGACATTACAAATGGAAATACCAACCCATCAGAGAAAGGCATCTGAACAAAAATTGGATTTTCAATATTCTGAGATTATTTTCAGGAGTAAATTCAAATTGGAAGTGCTTTAGCTATACCTCTCCTAATGGCAATTGCAGAACTAAAACCTCTTGCTTCAAGCTGACAATATTCTTTTTCTTTCCCAGATATAACATCACTATTTAAGTGAAGCTACTGGACTGTAGTCTGCTATTGAATTTACAATCAAAAATAGATCAGCACCAGCTTTGTCTCATGGGAAAGGTTTTTACAGATCCCTTGGAGCCAACTTCACTACATGCTATTCACATTTGCACTGAAATTCATAGCCTTTGGAAGAGTTTGGATTCAATTGCTGTCCTAAGAGTTTGGATCTGACTTGGAATAGCTGTGAGAGGAAGTATTGGCACTCACTTTGGTGCTGCAAATAAAAATTCAAGACAAAAAGCACCTTTTCTTCTTCTTCCTTTCTTTATGAGAGTATTCTCTAACCTAACTGTACTATGTACACATTAGTTAACTATTATCACAGGTAATTGAAACTTCAAAAATGTTGTCAAATTCTACTCAGAGTATTCACAAATCTTCATAAAATTTGGAGAAAGAAAAACCATAGACATAGAAGTATCTAGACTTATTCATGTTGTCTAACAGTCACAGAAAGCAGTTAAGTGAGGAGAAAACAGTAGAAAAGTAGAAACTTCAGTATGCTAAATTACATTTGCTGGGCTATTTACAAATAATGCAGCACTCTCAATAAGTAATTCTGACATAGTAATATCACAATGACAAGAAACAAACAACACCACCTCATTTCAAACAAAAGATTAAGATGTTCCAGATTTCTGTTACCCAAGATAACATTTAAATTCTACCTGCCAAAACAACAAGCAGAAAAAAGTGCACTCTGACAGATCCTGCAAATCCAAGAAAATATGTCAGGAATGTGGACAAAACTTTCCTTTCAGTCCACTTATGCTGGAAAAAAAAATAATCAAATGAAATCTGATAGATAACTAGTTGGAATCTTGACCAAAACAATATCTACATTGAGCAGATTTTTTTCCATAGTTATAACCCAGGTTGAATAATTTTCCTGTCTCAAGTGATCTGTCAGTGTACATCTATGGGCAAGTGCACAGCCTTCTGGTTTGGGTTAGGACTACAGAAATACCATAATACCAGAATCTTCTGGGATCTAAATGTTTCAGTTTAAAGTATAGCTTTGGAAGTAAAAGCTGTATTATTTTACCTTAGGGATTTTTGCCACGTTGGCTTTATTTTTCTGATCAGGAACTGAAAAGCTTCAGATATATAAAAAGGGTCCAGGCTGTTCTAGGAAGATTTCTAACCCAAATCTGTAACACTAACTCATCACAAGATTATACTTAACTCTGCATGGCAGGGAAAAAGCAACCTGTAGTCCATTTAAGACCTCAAATGACTGGGGGTGGTGGGGGATCTATTGCTAACACTAAGGGATAGATTTCCTGACTTCCACAAGTGATTGAAAGACATATGTAGTGATCAGGGAAAGGTCCCTAAACCTAGTTTAATGTTAGATAATCTCCCAGAACCTTAAAAGCTTATCTAAAAACCAAATTGGCATAACAGGCATGACTGGCTATTGTTTTCTTTTTGTTAAAGTTTTAGGCTTTTGATAGCATCTGACACTAATGCAGTCTAAACTTATATAAACATTTAAAATGAAACAATTTTCTCTATATTCCACAATAATTATGAATTTTCAAATAAATTGGTGCAAAACCATGCGCAAAAAAGCAGTTTTACCCACCCTCTATAATGTGTGTCTATAACTAAAAAGGTTAATAAGTGTAAAAGAAAAATCACAATGCTGGTACCTAAATACCAGTCAGATGTGTGAGTTTTACTTAACTGGTAACGATGAGGAAGAACCACACAGCAGCTCAGGTACCAGAACCAGACCCCTCTCTAAGATGAGGGCAGCTCTCTCAAATACCAAGACCTGTTTTCCAAACATCTCCAAAGACAAGAGATGCAGCCTGCCTTTTACTTGAACCAGGCAAGTTAAACATCAACAAGGTACACATAGTGTTATGATAAGATGAGGCCTTCTCAAATAATTCCCTACAGATAATTTAGATAATAAATAATTATTAAATATTTAATTGCAACCTTTTTTCTTCTTTAAGAATTTAACAGGAAAGTAACAGAAATTATAACACTCTACCTAGAAGCAAGAAAGTGTTAATTTTCTTAGCAGGTTTATCCTGTTAACAGAATATATTCACAGCATTACAATATCAGTGTGTTAATACGATTTGCAGAATTCAATAAGGGTTAATGAGAACAATAATTATTTGCAAGTGAATGTTGCTTTGGGCTTTATTATTCCTTTCTTATAATTTTGAGCCTCTCTGTTTTAGAGTCTCTAGAATGGTAAACTGCCTATACCACCAAGTAATTGAATTTCTCTTTTTATGCACACCTCCCACAAAGAGCACACCATGCAGCCAGGACTCACACTAAGCTTTTCCTCTCCTCACTGGATCATTGAAACTGATTTTGTGGGAAGGAGTCAGATCCCAATTGCAAGCATACTAGTGAAACTCAACACAAGGTCCACAAATGTTGGTAGATATTCTTCATTTTCAGGGGAATTCTATAATCAAGATAATTTGCTCAAGATAATTTGACTGAAGGCTTGTAGCAGTCTTGAATTAATTAGGGAAAATAATCATATTATGGTTTGAACTTAAAGATAAAGTAGCACACCATTAGCATTTTGGTCATTAAGCCTGTTTAAATTTAATCAAGCTCTCACATTATTATGGCTACAGTAAACTAACCACACTACCATTCCACTCTAACCCCCACCAAAAGAAGAGGAAGATGCAGAAGAGGAGAATAAAGAAAAGAAGAAAGCCAACAACAAAACAAACCCCATAAAACAAACAAAAAACCATAAAGATAAAAACTCAGTCAGATTTCATCAGAGCTAGACTGATTCAAAGACATTTCATAAGCAACTCATATCAGAGCTGAACTTCATGAAATTGGGGAACGAGATCTTAACAGTCAAAGAAGGAAAATATAATTGATAAATACAATATGCCAAGTTTTTTATCAACCAACATGGAATTATTTGTGTTTACAGCACGTTCATATTCCTAGTGGCAAACACATAAATTAATATTAGGCAATAGGATGTAGGAAATAAACTTCAATTTAAATATTTGTTGAACAAGTGTATAAAACATGACTTTTTTTTTTTTTTTTTTAAATAGCTATTCCACTGTGTATTTGAAATGTGCCTAATTTTATCTTTTGGGAACTCTGCAAGACACTCAACTCCAAATTTCATTCTCTTTCAGAAAAACTATTGAATTACATGCACAAAAGTCAGTCCTTTCTGAAACACAATTTCATTATGTGGTATCACTAAGTCAATATTCACTTTTGCCAACACTGTAGACATTCTCCAATGAAACTACTTTTAAAGCCAGAGATGTATCATAGTGCTAACTTATGACTCTCAATTTTAGTGGCATTTCCACTGAACTGAGTAGACAGGAAAACTACGTGTTGATTTCTGCTTCTACCCTTTCTGGAAGCCATCCCTGGCTTCATTTTCTTCCTGAGTTAATGTTTCACAAAAAATTATTATTTTCTACTACTAGAAATGCAGTCTGAGCCTCTCCATTTCCAACCAGAAGCTTAGCATGGATGTTGCCAGCAGCACCCATGTGCTTATGTCTACTTTCCACGTTTTTCTGCCAAAACAATATCTGAGAAGTAAAAATATTTTTATTCAGACATGTAACTGGAGCATTTTAAGGCAGATAGATAAAGAAAAGTCACCCCAGGCCTTCATCCTTCAGCAGGTGCCTTAAGGAAAGACCATGATGTCCTTCTGGAACTTGTAAAGTGGCTGGTGGGGGCTTAACCAATTCAGATAAATTGAGGCCTGAGACACTAAAATAAGATTGCTCTGAGATATTGTGACAGCAATACCAAATACAAATTCTAAAAATTAATACCAAATAACGAAGGTTTGATTAGAATGGATCTGGGCAGTACTCTAGATCCACAAGACTTTTCACCTTGCCAAGTGTTTCAAGGATCTCTGAAGATGCCTCCCTAAGATTCTATAAAAAGATGCTCATTCAAACCTCAGATTTTTTGTTGTAACTCATTTGAAGGTCATAAAAAGCATATCTTCTGCTACACAGAACTTCAATGAACCATGTTCAGTATTCTTAGAGAAGTTTAACATTTAGTCTAAAAATTTTCCAGACTAAATTCTTTGTATGAAATAAAGATGTGGCTACAATTTCTATTAAAAATATTTTCTGTCCATTTTGAGACATCATGGAATATCACAACCTAAATAACAAGGGATATTTAGCAAATGAGAAAAACTGAAAGCTGGGGAGGGAAAAAAAAAAACAAAAAAAAACCCACATATATTGCACAGCTCCCCCACTTATTTATGAAAATATTCATTGTCAAAAATGTCAGAGAGGGGGAGGTTGAAAGGCTGCCACCCTTATGAAAAAAACCATGATTAAAAACCTAGTCATTTTAGTTAAAAGATAAAAAAGGCTTATTCTTTGCAATCATTAAATCAGATTTTTACAGAATGGGGGACAAAGGCTTTTTGTTGCAAATATACCACACATATTGAAAAATCAAGAACCAGTCGTAGTCAAGAACTAATTCAAATATTTCAATTACCTGTAGAAAACTGCATATTTTGCCAGCATTCTTTTTAAGGAAGCCAAAGGCCATCACAAAACAATCTAGAATCCATACATACACATGCCATCAGATTTAATGAAGCTCATTAATTCCTCTCAGTAGCAACACACTTGCATTACCAGTGAAAAGTCTTGGTTTCAAACTACTAAATACCCTGTTCTACTATGGAAGCTAGTGTAAGTCTTTTCCTAACTGAAATGAGCTCTTTCCCATAGATATTTATATGGCTGGCTCCTTCCCACTCTGTTTTTCTTTTTAGGATATAAGTATGATAAATATGGGGAAAAAAACAATGGAAAATACCAGAAGTAATACTTGAAATCAATTTATACAATGAACAAAAATGTCACCCTCATAAATATTTATGATAGGATTTCCCATTATATTTTCAGCACTGAATGGTGTGTGTTATTAATGTTTCATAAACATTTGTACAAAGTAAATACTTTGATTCTAAGTATTAAGTAGAATTATAGCAGCATCTGCTCCCAATAGTTGAGTGCACAAGCTACTCATGCCCTGTTGTAAATTCTATGATGCATTAAGATGCCATTAAATGTACCTTCTGTGATTGTCTCCTCATTTACATACCTTGTAAATCATCAGGTAAAAATCAAGTCAACTGAGGAGTAATCTGCACTCTCCCCTTCTGCCACAGTATCTAGTGCCATCCACATCTTCCTCCATCAGGAACATCACCATCAAAATAGGAAGTCAATGATGCCAGCAATGAGAAATGTAATTGTTTAAGGGCATTAATTTATATTTTTTAAAGAAGTCTATTTTCGTAAAGAAACAAAATTTGAAAGCCAGAAGGTATAGTCAAGGCAGAAGATATGAGGATGGTGGTGTGCCTTTTTCTCCTCAGTGATCATCATCTGGGAGTCTTACTTAAATAAAGTTTTTAATAACTAGAAGAATGAAAGTTAGTTAAAACAAAAGCCTCGCTGGGGGGGAAGCTCCCTGTCTCACCCTCACAGTCTGTTTATATTTTCCATCCTGCCTCTGTACTCAAGAAAAGTGACTGAGAATATCTCAGCTCTTGCAGATCTGGAACATACCTGGAAGAACATCTCTTTTTTCTTGATTTCAGTAACATTCCCTTCCTGTTTCATTCCCCTTAACTATAAATTTAGTTCCTTCAATCCAACTTTTTTTAAGAGATAGCTGGAAAAGCTTTCTTTTTATTAAAATGCCCAGGCAGTTTCCTGCATTGGCTGCCAGGTTCTAGCCACTGGCTGCAGACTGTATCTCACCCCATTCTGGTAATACAGCCTCTAATGGTCAGGAGCTTGGAAAGTGGAACCTGCACCTGGTTACCAGAGCTGGCAAAGCAATGTGCTGCTGGGAGGAAATCCTCTTTGTTTGATTGTTTCCAATATTCACACATTTCAGGCCCCATAAATTAGTCTGATCTTTTTTTTTTTTTTTTTCTGAACTTAAAATTTACTTCCATGCATTTCTCACGAGCTTTGCTCTTTTCATGAAGCCAAATAAAAATCTGTGACCTATAGAAATATTACCCACTGTATTTATTGTATTGAAGTGTTCTTAAAAGTGAAAAAGCCTGCTGAAATTCAAGGCTTGAAGTCAGCAAAAAAGGAAGACTGCAAAGGAGGGAGGAAAGGAGGAATGAGAGAGAATAGTACACAAAAATGGGTACATATATGCATCCAAGGTGAACTGCAAGACTGCCAGAGTTAACTCATTTACTTAATTTTTAATCTGTTGACTTCCACTGGAAAAAAACAAAGTAACCCTTTATTTTAGGGTTAGACCTTTGTCTGACTCCCCTGCTATGAGAATACAGTCCATGGGAGTTCTTAGCATTGTTTTCAAAAACTACAGCTTCTTAAAATAATCTGATCACAGGTTTTTCCCTCAGAAAGAGAACGGCAAAAAAAAGAGTGGAGCCAATAAATAATACAAGTTTCTTACATTATAAAAAATGCTACAGCCCTTAATAACTGATGCTTTCTCCTTGCCTGTCATCGGTGTTTATAGTGTACCTATCAGTCTTTGCTACCCTCAGTCCTTGAACTGCTGATGAAATGTATGAAGAAAAGAATCCAAAATGTACTTTATTACTGAACACCATTCCCCTTAGCTTTTCAAAGAAATAGTGAGGCACAAGGACTGGAAATCGTCTGAAGATTAGTGGGAACAGATGCTGAATTGGGGGTGACAGCTCTGCTAGAACTTGTAGGTACAGAGAAGGCTCCCACAGGAAAATAAGGACAGATCTGCAAAAATGAGAACACCCATGTTGAACAAAGCTTCTGGAGTTCATTTCAAGCCAGCTCCTCGCAGAGGAGGCCAAGTTTGAGTGGATCAGGCACCCTAAAGGGCACACGTAGGGGAAGGAAAATCAAATTTTCCAGACACCTCCTGGTATATACCATTTAGAGATGGCTAGAATTAATCAGCACTATTGGTAAAAATATTAGCTTGAAAGACTGAGGAAAGATTTAAACTGAAAGACAGGTGAAGGCTTTGCCAGCCTCACCCAGGAATGATGTGAGGTAGCAGTGACAAGTTCCCTCTGAGCTGCCACACAGCTTTGGGTGGAGAGGCTGGATGGAGAAATTGGTTCTCCTGAAGGTTCTGTTTGGTCCCTCTGTACCAGCTGACTTTCTCTATGCCACTTCTAAACCTCATCCTTCATTTAATTCTCATCTAGAAGCAGAAGCTTCATGCTGCATTCTCACTTGGGAAAAGATGCTGTCATAATAAATACTAAACCCCTTTCACATCTTCTTATTCCATTTTCACCAGCTTCTCTAAGTGATTTACAGATCAGCCAGCACTGCCAAAAATTGCCTGCTACCTTTCCAGTGATTGCTGCTAATGCAATTTTATATTTTCTAATTTAGGAAAATGCTGAGGTTGACTCTTGATTCCTTTGCTTTTAAACTCTGGAACCAGTGTTTGTGATAGGAGAAATTCTTCTTGATACTCAATGAAAGCAGAGCATTGAGGGCACTGAAAAAATTAAAGCATACATTTGCTATTTAGACACTGTGTGGTCATTTCAGTGCCTCCTGATGTTACAGCATCTCCATGTACTTAGTGTTGCAGACTGTTACTACAGCCTCACAGCTCAGAATGTTTAAAAACAGATTTGCATCCTAATCTAAATTCAGAGGACTGGTCTATTTTCATTGAGGAAATCTTCAGTTTCACTGTTCAATGAAACAATTCTCCCTTTCTAATGTTATAGCACCTCTAAGTATTCCTTCATAAGAAGATTAACAATAATCTCTGTATCCCTCAGAATAGGTAATTTAAGCCCTAACTGCAAAAGCCAGATCTTACAATTGCATATACCTGGACAGAGCTTAGCCCAATTCAGTCAAAGGCTACAAAGACACAGCAATCTGCCCAGGCTGGTTTTTTTTCCAGTGAACTGATCTCAGAAATTACCATATTACATTCCCAACTCTCTCAGAAAACCACGAATGTGCATGAATAATTTAAAAATCTTGCTTGGAAAATAAAAAGACCTTGAGTAATCTTTTTTTTACTACCTATATTTCACCCAGCCCAGTCTGACCATGGTCCATGCCTCATGCTCCTTTGCACTACCACTGCATAAGTAAGTTATGAATCCTTTAAGCAGCTGGAAAACCCAACTGAATGCACAAGTTGAGCCTAATGTTTAGCATCTAAAATCTATTACTTCTTATTATCATAAATGCCAATATATAAACATATCTACATCTATGTATCTCTTGATCTAACATCCTAACTTTAGATATCATCCTAACTTTAGAGATACTTTTGTTATTTCTTACATAGACAATTAATGAAACAATTCTTCCTTACTTCTGGTTTTTTCCTCCAAGAACACTACTACATATATTGTGACAGGTACCCTGTACCCAGTAAAAGAAAAAATTGCAATGATATTTTTTATGTTGTCTTTTTCCTACACAAGTAAGCCAAAAAGAATTACTCAAAGTAGGTCTAAAAAACTAGTACAAATTTGACATAAACCCAAAAATTTTTAATTAACCCTAACTTGTTTTCACTCATATTTTTCCCTAGAGGATTTTGATTAAACAAAACATTTCCATTGCTTTTGTACCTTTAAAATATTTTTCCTGCTCCCTTTCAGTTTGATATTGATAACTCCCAGAAACAGGAGAGATTTTGTGGTCATATTCTTGAGGGAAATTAAACTTTTCCATTAATATTTCCACTGCTTCAAAAGAAAAAATGTCTTGTCAGGGAAAAAAAAAAAAGCAGACAAGGTTTATAAAAGGTATTTTAAGCATATCTCAGTCATATTTCTGATTCTGAAATGTGTACTATCTCAGTACTCCCTGCTCTGTTACATTATTCAGCTGCCAACTGTCCTTGTATTTCATATCCTTTACATGCATTTAACATAAAGTACACTTAATTCAGCCATTGAATCTTACTTTTTCCCTTAGATTCCTATATTATCTCTATTGGCTGGCCTATTTATCTAAGTATTTGACAAATACAAGTTGCTATGGTGATTAAAAGTGGAGCTCTATGTATCTACTACTTTACTTTGCCCATCACTAGATTCACTGAATGACACAGTTTTAAAACACATTTTCCCTGGAAAGTCCCTACTAGACATGATGTAAAATCAGTAGCTATCACTAATAGCTACTACCTTCAGTTGTTTCATTTTACTATTTTTAAAACATAGGTTACTTTCTTCCCTCTTTCAAGTCTCCTCCTGTCTTTTTCCATCTCCCCTCTTTATGGCACTCAATAATCCTCATGCCACCATGTCTTGACAGCAGTGACATGCAAACCCAGGGAAGTGCCATCCATTCCTGCAGGTAGCCAGAGCTAAGCTGGTTGCATTCAAGAAACCTCCTTTGGTCTGTCTCAACATCCTAGAATGGCTTCCTATTGCTCTGTCTTTTTTATACCTCTGAAATCAGAAACAATTTTTGTCACAGAATGTGCAGAATTGCTCTCACCGTAAGTTAAAGTACACAGAAGCTGTCTTGGTTTTGACTGGAGAAACACTGGTTTCTGTATCAGACTTGCTTTGTTTATGGCAATTAACACAGAGGGTCAAATCTGTCATTTTAATGTGGAAAGCCATTTTGCACAGCACAGAGGCACACAAACACTTCTGGTATGAAATTAATGTTGCAGCCTTATGCAGCTTTACTCTCAAAGCAAAAACATCTCCCAAAAGATTACATTCTCAAGTACTGCTCTGTTGTGATCTGAAATAAAACAGTGTACATATTGTACAACAGAAGTGTGATAGCATTCACTTCAGAAGTAACTAATGTTGGAATAATAATAATAATGATTTGCAAAGTGCTGGCTGCCATTCAAAACTCTCCTGAAACCACTTAAACTGCTTGATTGAATAAACTAACTAACAGCTCCCTTCTTCCCTCTTCTTCCCTCTCTCTGCCACAAATAAAAAATAGACAAACACAGTATGGCTCATGCCTGAATTTCTAATTTTTATCATTCTGACATAGCCATTTGGATTTATCAAGCCCAGGGCCTGCTTCAGAAAATATGAATGTTCTTTTAAAGAAATACCATTTATTATGGTAGGCTCTTCACCTACTGAAACCTGGTCTGGAAGTTAGGACCAGATTCTTATTGTAGTCTGGAAAAAAAAATAATGTGGTTTATGGCTCCTCCAGAGCTTTAAAGGGCTTAAAAACTTTTTTCTATTTTCTATTGATTCCAAATACAATTCTTGAACCAGATGACTATGACGAATCATAGGCAAAGGCAAATGATGCCTTTTTGAATCTGCTCTCAAGTAGATTTTAGGAAACTTCTGCTGTGAAATGCCTACTACTGCACTTTTAGTTAGATGCACTGATAGCAAAACTTTATTAGTGCAGGAGAGATAACTTAGAAATAATAAATGGACCAAAAGAATTTTCATAGTTCATCTGATAAGAGTCTAAACCTTGGGTTGGTGGCTACTGAGATAGTGAACAGCCTCAGGAAAGTTTCCAATCTACCAGGAAAATTCCTTTCACTTTACCTAGTCCTAAATCCTCTAAGCAGAAAAAAACAGGAGAGATGAAAAACAGCTACAAAACCCACTGGGAATAAATGCATCAGCTACTTGTTGAATTTTCAGAAAACATATGTTTCTATTTTCCAAATTACATATCTAGCATAGAGCTGGCTTCCACCTTCTGCTAGCAAATGGTTTATTTATTTATTTTCTTTAAATGAGAGGCAGCAGGTGGGAGAGAGAATGACATATTACTGAAGCACCAAGATTCTGAAGCTCTAATTACATTTAGATTGCTCTGTTATTTTCAGTCCTAACTGGCCTGTAGCCTGAGTCCAAAGAGAAAGCTGTCATAGTACTGCTAGGTTGACCATTCAGTTAATCATACATACAACATACATAATCATACAACATACAAATAACAAAGCTGCAAAATAAACTATAAAAGCCTTCATGGCTTAAGTTAAACATTTTCAGAAAGCCCATTGAGAATAACTTATCTGTGATATGATCCTGCTTTTTAACAGCAGTTTTCTCAATTTAATCTAGATACAATTATTTCTCAGAATACTGAGGTGTGCAATATTATTAGGTACAACAGTGGCACTTTGAGCCATTCAGCCCAAATATTCCTGTACACACTCATATCTAAAGCTGTGACCCACCAAACCCTGCTCAGCTGCCACCTGCTCTGAGTGACATTTGAACCCAAGAGATGTCCCCCAATGTGCCAACAGTCCTGTTCCCCTCTATACCCCACAAAGCTTCAAGAGATTCCAAGAGGCTTAAAGTCTATTTATAGTTTAAGCTATATTTAAGTCTAAATATAGCTATAAATATAGCTATAAAAATTTATAAATATAAATAAATCTATTTATAAGTTTTTTTCTTTTCTTAACAGACCTTTAGAAAATTTATCTGTTATTTAGCTTTTGTAATAACAACAGATTTAGTCCAGGAATAAAGGAATGGAACTGTGACGTTACTGTTATCTTGTTTGCAGACAAACAAACAAAACAGAGTTTTCCCAATTGAATGCCAGCTTTAATTATGCCACCCATCCCCAGTTGGCAGACTAGCAATAATTTATCAAGGCCTTTCAATAGATGATGGATTCTGCAGGATATCACAGTCATCTACATATTCAAACGGTGCAACTTGAAGACATTGATTTTAATACAAGTTAATTCCTATTTTTTAATGTGCTGCTACATTTCAGCTCTTCATTAACCTAAATTAGAACCTAAGCTGCAATTCAAAGAGTTTTTGCAGGACCCCATATTCTTCCCCATTTCAATATGTTAGAATCCAAAATGAAAACCCAAAAAATCTCCATTAGAGAGTTGGAGTGAAACTTACTATTCCCCAAGATTAGCTGAACATCTAGCAAAAGGACACATGGTTTAGAAGGCAAAAAGCAAACCAAGCTAGTCTCAATAAGAGTTTGTGAGAAATTACATACACTATTCCCTATTGTCATCACAACAGAATAGTGTTTCCTAATAAGAGCAATTAGGAATGTAATGGTACTTCCCAAAGAAAATAGAAATATCACATTTCCTTACAACTGCTTACACGTCAGAGTCCTGAGCCCCAGTTTATTCACATTCTGGTTGATGTCTGTAATAGCTCTGAAGATGGATTTCATTAACCTGATCTTCATTGCTTTCCTTCTCTTCCCAAGTCCTCCCTGCTCATTAGCTCTGAAGAGATTCAGTGCTCCTTAATGGTAGAGCAGTCATATGATAGATCAATAACTTAATAAGGGCAAAACTTGTGTGTAAAGGGAGAGCAGAGAAAGGAGACAAGACATTTCACAAGTGATTCCTTCCCTGAGAATCAAAGTCTAACCATGTGAACTGGGAGTTCTGGATCAAGTCCTAAAACCTACCCAAAAATTCATCTGGATTACATGGTTATTTCCATTCTAAGTCCTGATGTTCATTTTAACCCCGCTCAGCAGCTCTCAGGAACAGTGGTAGTTTCTGGATAAATGCAGCACCAGTGAAAATCTGTTTTAAAGCTATAATCAGTCAGGAGGGGTTGTGCACTACCAGATCATAGTTTACTTCTGGCTGTTTACACAAAGAATCTGCTAAGGAACATGGATAAAACTTGGAAAACCTGCATCACAGTGCCTGCTAAGTTGTATGGTCACACCACAGTTATGATGGTAAAGGTCCAGAACAAAGCACACTAATATATTTTTCTGATCTGATAGGCATCTAACAAGCATTTATCAGCCAGGAGAATGGTGCAGGGTTAAACCCTTAAATATATCCTAGGTCAAGAATCTCTGTCTTTCCTGCAATACAGAAAATTCTGATTGCCTCCAACCACCCTTATGAAAACAAACACAACAGTAGCAATGCAAGTGCAGTTCAGGCACACTTCTTATATTTGTTGTTTTCAGCCAGAAAATCAGAATCCCTGTTGGAAGAAACCCCACAAACTTCTAAGTAATTGCAGACAACTCTCGTGCAGCAGCTCTTTCATGAGGCTGCAACACCAACTAGTGCATTCCAAAGGCAAAAAATCCAATGGCTTTCTGAAAAGCAACATACTCTCAGCAGTGCTACAGCCTAACATGCATCAATTGGCTGTTATGTTTCTATGGAAGGACACAGCTTCACCGAAGGCACCAAATGGTAAATGATTATAGAATTTCATAGGAGTAATGCTTGCTAAAAGCTTTGCCTGAGCAGACAATTTTACACTCACAGCAGACACTTCCTGCATTACTCTAAATACTAATCTGCCCAAGTATCACTTACCACAAGTGCCCTGTTGGTTTTGAGTTAATTACCTTTCTGTGAGTGTTGTTAAAAAAAAAAAAAGTTATAGTTGGAGCATCCTGCTGGTGCAGGAGTTTTCCCTGTGGTACAGTTTTCTAATTCAGGTGTTGGTGGGCTTCTCGTGCACATAGGCTGCTCCTGTCTTAGGAATCTTTTCTCTCACTTAATTCTATCCTCTTCACCTCACACCCTGCTTAAGTGATTTGTTTTTCTTCTGACAGATCTAGGTTTTCAGGGGATTGTTAAAGCCAGTGTGGTTTTAATAATAAGTAACAACCTTCAAGTATTATTTTTGTTTTAAAATGCATTTACTGATTCATTAAAATGGTGTATAATTATAAGTATCTGTTTTCAGTATTCATTGGATTTTTTATTAGTCTCTTATTCCTAGAGGACATATAATTAAAACTGTCATTTGTTAGAAGGCCATAAAATAAAATTGCCATTATTCTACTATAAATATTTTTACAAACAACTGTAGGGTTCTTGTTTGTGAAATGTGTCTTCACTTTTTACAAATATTCACTTTTCTAGCTTGATGGCAGTTGGATGCATGCAGATGATTTAAAAAGCATTCCGTTTTTAATATCTACATCATTTTAGACTTTATTTTAAATTTATTCTACATTAATAACCCAACTATATAAAGCAAATAGAGCATTCCATAAAACAAATCAAAATCTAATTCCACAGAAAAAGAAGTGGTAACATAAGCCAATAAGAAATCATTCAAATCATACTAACTCTACAAATTATTATATTTTTTAAAATTAATATTAAGGGGCTATCTTACACTACATGTTTCCATTCAATAAAATTACACACACCACAGAAGAGAATACCATCGCAATGAATAAGCACCTCTGAGTTTTGGGACAAAGAAACTGACTTCTTTTGTTTTCAAGAGTCTTTAGAAATCTACCTCTTTAAATTCATATCATCTGCAATTCCCAGTGAGAATGGTTAATCTCCAACATTAAGCTAAAGCATCCAAAAAATGATCCCCAAAAGTAGCACTTAATTTGCCTTGCCTTGTTCCTCTAGATCAAAATCAGTGCAGAATAGTTGTACCCTATGTGGATCAGACCATTTCAGAATAATGCTGTGGTTTCTGCTGGTTTGATACAGAGTTTTCCAAGACTCACATTCCACTGAGCACTTCACTCCGTCCGTCTATAAAACTGGCATGTTGGAGATTAAATTAAATACTGAAATATGGGATGAGCAAAGACCTATAAATTGGGAAACAAAATTGTCTTGTGAAACAGAGAAGGTCATTTATTATCTCTCTGCCACAGCTGACCCACCTGCACAGTGAGGACATGAAACTACCTCAGCACAGCAGTGCTTTCCATTTATAAGCTTTCTCAAGGTCCCTAAGTATATAAGCTGAAAACATGACTACTAAGTCTTATTTTAGGCCTGCCTCTGAAGGAGCTGTAAGCAATAACAGAACAATTTCAAATACCACTATGTTTTTTAATAAAGAAAGAAATCTGTCTTCAAAGTGTAACAATTTCAGATTTATTTTCGATCTTTAGAAATTGCTTGTATGTTCAAGATTTCAATTTATGAAGCAATACTTAAAAAGCTAGTCACAGGAGAAGCGAGGGGCCTTTAAACTGACTAAATGTTTATTTTCTTACAAGTCATTAGAGTTGACATTTACCTTCCTTTCATATGTACACCTGACAATTCCTTCTCTTATTTTTCCAACGTGCATTGTTCAGTTACAAGTTCTCTAAAATAATTGGATTATAAGAGCAGGTGTGAAATTGCAGAAAGGTCTGCCCTGATGGCCCATAAAGAAAAAAAATACTATAGGATGGCAACCACTGTCCAGCATTCAGGAAAGTGGTGGCTGAAGTAAAAGGGAGTAGGATCAGCACTTGCAGCACTCCTTTAACAGAGTTATTCTCAGGAAAGGAAGCCATGTGATGTGAAAAACTGAAGAATACCCAACAGCGACACAGGTGGCCACATAATTATTTTTTTTTTTCCAAAAACTTAATGAATGTAGACTTCAGGAGTTATTAGTGCTTGTGTTACAACACCCTTTGCCCTTTACATCTGACCCTTGACTCAAGTGAAACGTATTTAACTTGACATCCCCAAAATCCCTCCTCAAAAGTATTTTAATAACTCAGGAAAACCTCAGGTGACACCTGCTTGAGAAAAGAATCTGCAATTCACCAAGGAACTACAGGCAAACACTTGTCTGTGCAGTGCACTGAAAAACAGAAGCAGCAGGGGAATGAGGATAAGAAAAACAAAATTAGATTTGCAATCTCTTCTCTTACTGAATGAAAATCAGAAGAATGTGGCTTCATCCAGATCTACTGTAAATACCTTTTTACCCTTTGGCGAGAGCATTTGAAAACTCCTTAATGACAGAAGTTTGCTTTAAAATACATTCTTAGTGTATAAAGGAATTCCAAACCCAAAACAAAACTTAAAACAATCAACCAAAGCCAAATCAAATCCTCCACACAGCAACACATCATTTGTTTAATTGTGGAGACATGATAGAAGCTGTAATAAGAAGGGGGAGGAAAACACGAGAGATGAGTTAACATTCAGTAGCCAGACTGATTAAAACCCAGGACAAAACACTGCATTAAAATTTCCTATTTTTGCCCTTATTCGGGGGCAGCAGAGTTATGCCTGCACTCCAAGAAGCTTCAGAAGACCATTTTGTTTCATAAGCTCAAAGATCCAAGAAAAACATTTGCTGGGGGAAATACCAGAGGAGCTTGGCTTTCAAAGTGATTCAAGCACAGCTTCCTACCCAAAGTGTCTTTTCAATTAGGATGCTAAGAATCAGAGGAGGCTAAAATGCAAGGTAATGAGGGCAGGCATGACACGGCAGCCTTAGGGGTCCATAGGATTTTCATCCAGCATTTGATTCAGCCCCTTGGAGGAACCTGTGGAGAATCTGATATCAGGCACTTGCTTTTCTTCCCCCAGGCCTCAGCTTTCAGGTCTTGTGTGCTCTGTCATACCTTCACATCTATTGTGCACACACCAGCACAATTATAGAGCTTTTGTTTCCAGGAGTTCACCAGTATACTCTTTAAGAAAATAAAATAACTTTAATAACGTGAGGCCAGGACTGTTTCTAGTCACTGGGAGATTAAATGAGGAAGGGAAGGATCATAGGAAAGTCTCTGTGTGTTGGGAAGATCAAGTAATAACCTTTATTACTAATGACCTAGGCCCTCCAGCAATGAACCTAGACAACACTGATTAAGAGAGAAGCCTGCTGCTTTTTATAGGCATATAAAATAAAAGGAGTCTTTGTGTTAATAGGGAAGGGTATGACACAGAAGGAAATGTAAAACTGATGAGCTATAAAAAGAAAGGCTTTTTCCTCCTCCGTGGAAGACAATAAGAAATTAATCCAGAGATATAAAAGTTTGAATCATAGTTTCAGAAACCATTACAGAAGCAGATCTTTACAAAATTATGTTAACTAAATCTCACATTGCAGATCTGCAGAAAAAAGACAGTCGATCCTTCCCAGGTATGGTGTAAAACAGAAATATATGCTTAACAATCAGCTTCCACCCTTAGAATAAAATAACTCACCCAGCTTTTTTTTTACATCATATGCCCATTGAAACAAACAAACAAAAAAAACCCTTGCAATGGAAATCTACCTAATATTAGTAACACTGTAGGTAAAGCTTTTTAAAGGGCCACCTTGCTTTCTTTAAGTAAATATCAACTCTTAAGGCTGGAATAAAATCATGAGTTGCAGAACAAGACTGGTTGTTACAATACAACTGTTTCAGGAGTATATCTTCAATGTTCAAATTTTCATGTAGTCATCTAATCTTTGCCATTCCCAGCTCCACATTATAGGAGCACTAATAACACATAAAGCTTTTTATTATGAAATAGCTACAGCTAAAAGTTATCATCAGGAGTCTGAGCATTCACGTTCACATTTACAACAGACTCTAGGCAAAGCAAGAGAGCTTTGGCACAGAAGCACTTCTGTGAGAAAAGGTGTCAGAAGAAAACAAAAGCTGCAAGCAACAGGGCAACTCCAGAAAGATAAAATAAGCAGAAAACAAATGACAGCTGACATCAAAAGACAAAAGTACTTGCTTGTCTACTACAAGACAGTTTGGGGTTTACCACCTGATCAGGAAGAGCAACAAAAACTCTTAGTAGTATCATCTGGCTATTTTTAATGAGATAGGCAGGAAATTTCATAGAGCTCAGACAATGGTAAATTCTGCCTGTCTTCTTCTTTGTTGTATTTGCAATGTAATCAAAAATTTTGTCTTTCCCATTGACAAAAGGGGGGATCTCCATTCTTTCCCAAGAGAAGGGATTTCAACCTGAAAGTTAAGATGAACTTATCCCAAATTAGGTGAAATAAAGACTGAATCTCAGAAACCCAACTAAGAAGCAGAGAGAAGGTGATGATTTAGCATATTACTACCGTTGGCTTACATGTGAAGAATAGTAAAGAGAAATAGGAATTGAACACAGAGAAATGATGCCCTTTGTAAAAGAGGATATATATATATATTATGTGTATATATATATATATCTGTTGGCTTTGAGTTTCAGTGCTGCATTTTTAGATATTAATGTCTCTCATCCTCTTTTAGGCTTGGCCTCACCACTGCATAGCACCTTACAATTGTCCTTTTGATAGAGTGGCAAGGTCTGGAACATCTCCTCATTACATGCATGTGTATACATGTGGTGCTGTCTATTTTTAGACTGATGCCATATGACCTTATGCCTGACCAATTTAAAACTAAAGACAAGTTTGTCTGTTTATGCTATTAACCTATTCACATCTGTCTGTATCCAGAAATTCATCTTAATATCTTCTGTTGACATAGAGCCTGTAAAGTCATGAGCTAAATTAGGGCTTTAAATACTTTTTGTGAGAACAGATGAAAGAACAGAAAACATTCCTGTGCACTCTGATACATCAGTGCATACACAGCTGTCAGTCTATACACATAATTTACCGAGGGAAATAAGCAGACAGCTTTCTTCAGGTGCTCTCATGTCTCTAGGCTCTCATCTGGAATGTCCTAGGATTGTTTCCAGCAGGAAGGGCAGGATGCTCGCCTTCCCCTGGCCCACAGGAGCAATCACATCCTGGTTTTTATCCATTGGGCCACTCTTCAGTGCACACAGACTCATCTGGTGCTCATTGTATCATTCTGTGATATTACTTTCACCATCTTTTAGTTTGCAGTGTTTCCCTAACACCTTTAAAACTGATTGGTTTAGGACTTTCTCATTCTCAGTGCTGGCTTGCCAGATGACCTCAGAGCTCTACAGCAAAACTTCATACATTCCTGGAGTTTCATCTAAAATGCCAGCAGAATTCACAGATCCATCTTCCTAAAGACCTATGACTTTGTTTTTGACAGAGCAGGATTGAAAGCACAGTCCATGTCAGAATTCAAGTCTTTCAGCAAGGTATTTGTGTATGGCATGAACATGAACACTATTAGTCCCCAAGCCTTTGATATTATCCTTTCCAGACACAATCCTAATCTTTCAGCACTGTGAACTGTGAGATTTTGACATTTGAAGCACAACTTTCATACATGCTTTATGAATAATCCTGTGCTGAACATGGCATTGCATTAAATATATTTTCCAGAGCCACACAGATGATAGCTATCTCTGTCCTCTCCAGTATGTCTACAATTTTTGTATTTTCTTAGTTGTATTTGTCAAGAAAAATTCAGCCTTATGCTGGATCAGTCTTGACATTTCTCTAAATCACTGATGATTAAAAATTAATTTCTACATTATCTATACAACTGAAATCTGAGATTAATGCTCCAAATTTTTTAATACTTCCTTAGCTCTTTTTTAATATATTCAAGAAGAGTTTGCCTTCCTTCCAGCTTCTGGTTCTACAGCTGGTTGGAGATCTTTCATGAATGAGGTTTTTTCACTCTGAAGTTGCTATTCATGAAAACTAAACATAAGAGTAGGATGACTTGCATTGAATATGACAAGTCATATTCTTGACTTAAGAGGTTCATTTTTAAATTAAAATTAAATCTGTTTATAATCACAACAAATTTTTACTTGGTTATTTAAGCTATCTACAATCTATAAATGGTCGATAACTTGAAAAAAAAAATTTCTTTCCACTTCAAAAGAATATTTTTCGATGTATCTGTGCAGAACAATTTACATAATCTGCTACTCCAAAAAAGTTCAGTGTGTGCTAGCTTTCCTCTCCATTATGCCACAGCCTTCAGAATAACATGTACAGCAGCTAAGTGGCAGCCTGCATGCAGAGCTCTGATAAAAGGGACTGTGAAATCTCAAGGAGCTCCCAGTGACAGTGGCAGAAAACCCTGCACTGCCAAAAGGAGGAACCAATTCAAGTACAAAGTCCCTACAAGTTTAAACTCTCGAGAGAGAAGATAAGGCTGTCAGGGCAGAGTAAGTTGTCTGCTGAAATGCTCCTAACTGAGCTCAGTGGTTCCTTGTCATGCTGCCACTCTGAACAAACAGCACCCAGGTTAGAAAACATCATTGCTCAACTCTCCTGCCCACCCCAAGCACAGCTGTGCCTCTGCATTTCCTGTAGGAAATCATCTTTGTCAAACACAGTGATGTCACTTGGCAGCTGGGCAATGTATCTGCCTTCTGGCCAAGGTAAAACCACAAACATCTCTATGAGTTTTCACTCCTTCAGAGTCAAACCAGAGTCCCTGCCAGCTATCCTACTCCTTCCAACCACTTCCTCTCTTGTGGAGAAACATTTGCTGAGCTTGTGGGGAAACCAAGCTCAGGCTTCGTGGTTCAGCTGAGTGCACAGGACAGGGCTTGGGATGTGCATTCACTCAGCTGATAACCTGCTCACTTTCCAAGGAACTCATATTTCTCCTGAATATCCAGGACAGAATTTATTTTTATTTTTTTTTTAAATACTCAGTTGATGGCACAAAAAGAAGGTTAAGATGCACCCAAGTGACTGAACCAGTGCTGCACCAGAGGTCTCTAGACTGGCTGCAGAACTTTGGACTAATCTAATCATGTTTGAATCCCAGTTTACTTTTCACCTGGGATAATTCTAACAAGCAGAAAACTAGCTTATAAAGAAAAAAAAAATCCTTTTAGAAAGCTTAAACAGTTAATTTCCATTGAAAACAATCCTTTGAACTGAGAACCTATTGAAGCCAATGCTACTTGCACCATAGTTGTAGAAGTCTAATTACATGGTTATTTTAAAGGATTGTTTTTCAAATGATTAAGCCAGATTGATGCAAATGAACCACAAATTTGCCCTAGAAAGGCTTTATTTTAAAAAATGGCATTCCAAGGCTGGGTTAAAGAGAATAACTTTTTAGAGGAGCATAATATTATGGCTTAGTTTAAATAAAGTTTCTACTCATATTTTACTCATACTCACAAAATGCTAAAACAGAACAAATTTTTCATTATTTTTAGAAGCAAATTCATTGTATGTGTGAGTTATGTTAATAACCATCTCTCAAAAATATACTGGAAACAATTCTAATTTTTGCATCCATTAAGAAATTAGAAGTATGAATGTCTTGTTACACAGATATATTTGTACCTGAGAAACACAGATGCCCAGAAATAGAGATCCAACTCCTAACAATCACATCTTCCATCTGAGGTTGTTTTATCTTGCTAAGTAATATTCCAAACATACATAACAAAGTATAACAAAAATATAAGAGTTTCAGTATATCTAGGCTGGACTAATAGCACAATTAGAAACCCCTACATCTTGCTAAAAAACCAAAACCAAACTAAACCAATGCAGAGTATGTGATTCAGTCTCCCCAGGGCTTCTGTATCATTTCACAGGCAATGTCTCTTTCAAGACATTCTTCTAATAAAAAATGGCAGTCCCCTGGTTTTATTAACAAAAAAGTAAATGAATACTCTTTTCCCCAGTTTATGAATAATGAATAACTCTTAATTAATAACTCTTTCCCCCAGATTTACCACATTTTTCCTATGCTTAGTGTTGTAATATTATTGGGTGCAGCAAGTAGCATAACTTGAAAATATCTGTTAAGTTTTAAGTCATTTCAGCCTCATTTTTACTACAGATAGAAGGGAAGCATATTACACAAAAACTGTTGCTTCACAACTGTCAGAATTCAACAGTGACAACACTACTCAAATTCTAACAAAAAACTGGGATAACACTGAACAAGCAACCTCTGCAAAGTACATTACAGACACATAGAAATTGTGGCATTAATCCCAAACAATTTATGATGCAAGGGTAGGAAAAGAGACCTGCACAAGGGTTATAACAGGTAAGAGAGTGTGGGGAAATAGCTCATAGCAACAGACAGGGGACGTAGCATAGCAGCTACCTAACCTTAGTTTAACTAAAGTAAATTTTTTATTCAATGGAGAAAGTTCTTTAAATGCTCCTGCTAGAGAAAATTACATCCTTTCCTAGGTACATCTTTATAATCCATTTGTTGATTCTCAGTGTTGCAGTATTCAAGCGCACTATTCATTCTGCTTTGTGTCTTGCAAACTGTGGCAATTTTGCAAAACATATCACAGCTGCAAGTGTATAAGTACATGGTAAAAAAAAAAAAAGCATCCTTTTACAACTGAAAAAGCTATTTTCTCTTTGTTGTCTTTGTTACATTTCATAGTAATTAACAAAACCCAAAATTAGCAGCATGCAGCTGGTCTAGCTGCTGGCAGGATCTTGGGTTTTTTTCCCCCACAGGATGTAAGATTCATGAGTCCTGTTTCCAGAAAGATTAAGTGCACTTTCCCTGGATAGGTGAAAAGAGTAGTGATGTTTTTGGTAGTGGCTTGATATTAAATCATAATTTCTTTCCTTTTATAAACAACTTGAGTAATTCCTTACCAAAATGGATCATTTTTTTTCCACCCATCACCTTTCTAAAGGCTGACAAGTTTAGAAAGCACCTTCAAATTGAGTTTGCTAACAATGCTCACTCAATAGTTTACCTCCTTGTTGGATGCAGCGTACTCAAGTACTACTATCACAGGGGAAGAACCCTCACTGGAATTCTAATGAACAGTGACCAAGATCAACGCTTAGATCTTGAGGCACAAATACAAGGTTTGCTGACAGCTAAGATGACTGCTTTTGCCTCATCAGTGATGTATTGTTCAAGTAGGCCCTGCACACTGAGACAGAAAACCTCAACATGGACAAACTGAGCTTCTGCAAACTTGTCCCAAACACAGGGGTTTGGTCACACACAAGCTCCAGCTGTCCTACCATGTACCCAGGGAGGCTGCCTCCCCCCTCAAGAAAAGGCAGAAGATTTCACAACTCTCCCTTAATCCCCATCAAGCCACTGGTATGGCTTTGAGAAGGAAGGTGGGTTTTTCTTTGAGGGGTCAATGATGGAAACTTCCCTGTTCCCACCCACCACAACACTATGCACAGGTGGAGCAGTATTCAGATCTCACTAATCAAATCTGCTGTTTCTCCCCTAAATAGAGATAAGCAAGAGTCTGCTCTGCCATATTATTCATTTATCTGGGAGATGTAATAGTGCCTAGGAAACAAGAACTATTGTAATTTGATTCTTTTTTCATAGACTGTATAGTGTGCTGTGTACAATGTTGTATAAATACTCTGAACACTAAAATACCATAATGCTATTTTTTTTTCTCAGTGAAACCATGCAAACCAAGAAAAACACATAGAATGAAGGAAGGTCTGAAAGTCCTGTAAGACCCAGAGCACACAGGTAACAAGATGTGCATGTTATAGTGCGAATGCTTCAGGGATCCAGCCTACTAAAATTTAAATAAATATCCATCTCCTTTTATTAAAGAACTACAAGGATGGAAATAATTTATATTTAAAGCAATGGCTTTAAATATTGCCATATTGAGAGAGTATACTTTAGGTTACATCCCTCCTTACTGGCATGACAACTTGCCCCTGTGCCCTGTTTTACAGTCATGTCAGATTGATAAGAGCAGGTGGAAGTAAAAGTACTACCTACTGGACAGATAACTCAAAAATATTTGGTCAGCAGAGTTTTGGGAACAGCTTTTCCTTAGAACTTCCAGATTCTTTCAACAGCTTCACCCATTGTCATCCAAACTTATTTAAACTGCTTGAAAATTTTCTTCTGAAAACATTCCTCTTTTTCTGAGATTAGAAAACCAAGTGTTCTCAATAAAGGTCTGATTTGCTTTTCATTTTGCTCATTAGGGAAATGAGAAGCAACATTTCAACTTTTTTTAGACTTTTTGCTTTTAAGTAATTAGCTTTCCATTCCCAAAAATGAACATAGAATTCAGCTTTCTCTTTTCTGATGAAGTTATTTTACTGTTTATCATTTCTAAATAAATGTTTGGTTTATCGTAAGTATCACAGAAAAACAAACAATATCATTACTTTCCAGTACAATTCATTTCATCTTCTTCAGAAGGAACTGATCTATGTCCACAGACTACCTTGAACAACTGACACTAGCCCCCTCTTGTTATCAAGATTTTAAGGTTGATAACAACTAACAAAACCATATTTTCTGTACAATTTTAGCTGATTATATTGCCTCATTAGATTAATTTTTATTAAACATAAATCCTGCTAGAGCAACTATTTCCATTTCTATTTTGTTACATAAAAGATAAAATACTTAATATTTATGTTTGATTCAGCTAATGAACAACCCATCACACCTTTTCAATCTCTGTGCCAAGATGAAACAGTGAATGGCTAGTTTGTTGAAGAGTAATAAGAAATGGGAGAAGGATATCATGTCTACTTCATGCCCTGGATTTAAAAGCAAATATATCATAATACAGTCTATTAAAAGCAATGTTGCAGCTTTATATTCAGACTACATAGTTTCCATGTCGTAGATATTGTATTCATATCATTTTCACTTCCAAGTATTAACTACAATTTTTCTTGCTCCTTATTGGGACAAGACAGTCCCAAAACTGCATTTATGTTTCAAATAATAATGTTTCAAATTATTTAAAGAAGACAAGAGAACAGGTACAACTTAGCAGGGCAAGTAAGAAAGGCTGAACAGTGGCAGAAGCAGCATTTACCCAGCAGCCAGGGATCTTCCTGTTACAGGAGCTCCAAGTGAGATAAACTTGCAGGTACAATTCCCACTAAAAAACTAAAGTCTGAAAAAGAACAATACAACTATGCATCCAGAATATGTCATCATGATGAAAAAAAGTCTTGGCACTACATATTAACTAGAGCACTAATAAGACCATTGTTTACCATGAAGAGCAATTGAATTCAAAGGTACTAAAAGGCCCTGCCCATGGTGTCCTCAGCTATACAGAATGGGGATGCTAACCAATCTCTTCTTCAGAAGTGGAGGAAAGCTGATAGAGGGGAGTAGTGCTTCCCTCTTTTCCTGTGTTCTCCATGCCTTTGCCTTCCCAATTGTTTTTTTTTTTTCCATTCTTCTGCCCTATAGCTCTTTGCCAGGTAAATTTTGTAACATATTCTCTTTGCAAAAATTCATTATCACCTTCACAAGGAGACCTGTGTCTCCTCATCCCATGTCTCCTACTCCCAGCACAAGCTGCATCAGTATTTCTATTTTCTTAAAGAGATTTTTAGTTTTTTTTTTTTCCCCTCTACTGTAAAACCAATATCTGAAGTGATTTTTTTCCTTTAAAGGACTTCATCCAGTGTCATGTAGACAGAAACAGACTGAAGCATTCTAACTTCTGCTTCTGTACTCTGTCTTATCTCTTCACTGGTGGGGTTTTGGCATCAGAAGTAAGATGCCCTGCCTGCCTGTAGAATACATAGCAAAAGCCAGCAAACTGCAAAAAGGGTAACTTCAATAGGCAAAAAGATGCATCTGTATCTTGCACACTTCAAACTTAACAAAAATGTCAACGAAAAGTCAGAGCTAGGAAATAATAATTTACATTTCTCACACGTGTACAGCACATCTGTCTGTAGATCCCCAAAACACTATGACAATGGACTCAATCCTCCTCATGGAAAAGCTAAGAGCAAAAGAAGCATCCTTATGCTCAACAACTAAGCATATAGCTTTATTCCACTTACCACTAGTGCATGATTTAAATGCACAGGCAGCCCTAACACGAGCTTTTTTTCTATGGAAGCATTTTAACAGTAGCAGTAAACACTGTAGGTGTTACTTGGAAAGTGGAAATATTAGCAGAATAAATGCAAAAAGTGTCTTTATTATAAACAAGGCTACCTATTTACTGACTCTTTCTAAACTCTCAGTTTGTAAGGAGGAATCAATTGCAAAAAAAAAAAAAAAAAAATCTGAGATGTCAAATATTTGGCTCATATGAAGCTTGTGCTATGTAAGCTGCAGACAACCCCCTTTCTACTCCTGTTCCATTTGAAATATGTACTGTAGCTACAAGTCACACACCTTTGCTGTCTTGGCACAGTTGGTCATTATAACATTTATGATGCAATGAAATAGACCACAAGATGCAGTTACTTGCTGGGAACAAATGACACATTCTTCTGTTGTGATGACAGCTCTACAAACAATTTGTCCGTGAGCTCAATTGTCCATACATTTTTATTTTTTTCTCATAACAATGCCTATGTCTCTAAATCTTTTTGATTTGAAGTCCAATAGGATATGCTTGTTATAAGGTCCAATGAGCACCTCTTGCCCAATAAACTCTCAAGCATTCAAACATAAAAATACCACACTAGACTTCACCTTACAGATAATAATTCATTTTGGAAGCTTAGCAGAGTTTTAGTGATTGGATATTGTCAGATACAAGCATGGTTACATTTCTTTACATTTTATTTATACACATTCCTGTGGAAAACTGAATTCTCCTAAACTTGTATTAATCATTATGTCTGAGAGATGTTTTTCTACTGGTGCTGTAAAGCCTTATGAATTCTTTATCATATTCTAATCCAGATTAAGTAGTCCAGACCATAGAAATTGCACAAGTCCTATGAGGAGAGATAAGGGGAATTGGGAATGTTTAACTTGGAGAAGAAGAGGCTGAGAGGAGATCTTATTGCTCTCTACAACTACCTCATAGGAGGTTGTAGGGAGGTGAGTACTTCTCTCAACTAAATAATGACAGGACTAGAGAAATGGCTTGAAGTTGCATCAGAGGTGGTTTAGACAAGATATGGGTAAGAATTTCTTCACTGAGGTGTTGAAATGGACTGCCCAGGGAGGTGGTGGAATCATCATCCCTGGAAGTATTTAAAAACTGTGTAGATAAGGAACTTTAGGACATGCTCGAGTGGGCAGAGCAATACGGATATTGATAAACATATTTTACTTATTTTACTGGGAGGAAGATGTTGACTGTTGGATGAAGTAATCTTAGACATCTTCTCCACCTGTAGCAACACTGTGATTCTGTGATTAAGACTACTGAAACTCTTTCCCCCTTACTTCATCCCTTTTGCACTATTTTTTTGCAGTTGAGAGGATTGAGACACGGAGCACCACATTTTCCTAACCAGATGGCTAGCAGAAACCAGCAGGGTTATAAGTCCACCTAAAATTTACACAAAATTAACTCTAGTTGGTCAAGTATCTTTGGGGTTTTGTGCACATGCTAATACATTATTAAGGAAATCTACCAGTAAAAGTGACTTCCATAAGGAAAGGCAACTTCATGAAGAGCCACCAGGTCCCTTAAAATTCTTCTGAATGAACAGACCATCTATTTTACTCTTCAATGAAATCCCTCCTGTGTGATAGAAACACATGGAAGAGCATTTGAAGTTTTTTTCCCCCCTACTTCTACTGAATGCCAATCTCTAATAATGGATAGAACTTCATGCAGAGTATAATTCCACACACATCCTGTGTGAAGAAGGGTGAATAAGTGACTATTATTTCCATTTTATGTTTAAAGTTTAAGTGAGACAAAGAGAACTTGAGTAACTTATCAAGGTGAAACAGGAAAGATGCAGTGCACTTCAGAGACGTATCAGTCCTCTGGTATACATCTCTATCCTCTCCATGGACAAGCTTTTTTTGAAGTAAAACTTGCTCGTCAGCATTCAAAAGTCTTGGAGATGCACCAAAGACTCTACAGAAGCTGGATGTGATCAATACTTATTTTTTACTTTGGGCAACTAAAATACAATTAACTCAGAAAAGACAATTTTCTTTCCACCAATACTTTACATTCAAAAAAAAAAAAAATCAGTTGAAACAAAAAATGATAGTACATATATATGTATATTCCTTTTTTTTTTTCAAAGGATATAAACACCAAGCATCCACTCTCCTCCTCTTCCTTTCTCTAGGAGATGCCTATCAAGATTGTCTGAGTCCACAAACAGCCAGATGTGGGATCAGACAGGCAGCTCCAGCAGCTTATACTGACAGAAATGGGAACAGCTGGGCAGGCTAGCTAGGCAGGGATGGAGGACCAAAACCAAAAAAAAGTTCAACTAGAATTAGTTGAACTAATTCAGCACAAAAACTCAGTAGGAGACTCCAGAGCTCTCATTTCCAGAGCCAGCCATGTTGCACTTCCTCCTACAGACCCTGAGTCTGAAATATCCCATCTGTGTCCCTACTTCTACTTGCTAGGATTAGTTTTGCTGACTTCAGTGGAACAAGCCAGAGCACAGAAAATTAAAGAATCATAAACATGTTTCATAGCTGTCAGTAACACTGGAGAGTTCATAATAATTACCTCGGAGTGTTCCATTAAAAACGTATTTGTAATACACAAATGCAAATAAGCATATCTGCCTGTAGTATGACAGATCAGTTATGCTGATATTAGTCTCACTCTTTTCCCTTAGGTCATTTTCCAACCTTGAGAGAAAGAGTAGAAGCACCACGATGTAAAAACACCTTCCAACACTGAGATTCAAAGTCATGCAGACTCAAAACACAAAAATATTAAACTTTACATTTTCTTCAAACGCAAATGAAAGAAAAAAACTGGGATTTTTCCCATTTCCTCAATTTCCTGCTTCATTCTAGTCCTGTCTACACTGCACAGTTACACTGAGATGATAGCAGATTATTGGATTCTCTCCTAAGAGCTGTATTTCTCAAGGATAAATACTTTCTCAAGGAGAAATACCACTTGCTTAACAGGCAACACATGGGAATCCACAGAGGGTCTCTTGAGATGAGGTTGTCTTTGCTTTATACTACTTTGCCTGTTTGCTGCTAAGGTTCATCATGATTGTCCTGCAAATGAAGGGACATTTCAGCAGTATCTTTCTTTGCAGGTTTTAATTACTGAAAGTATTTGCAAAGTACAGTGAAGGTATCTCAGACATGCATTGTGCAGTAACCCCCAACACTAATTAGTACTCTGTTGACTTTGTTTAGCTAATAAAGCAAAAGAGCACTACACATTTCCCATTTTCTTCTCCTCCCCTTTCCCTAGGGCTGCAGAATTATCTCACCCAGTAATCACAGTTCACTCAGAATCAACCTCAGGCCAATGCTGGTGCTTTTCCTGCTGCCTATCTGCATTATTTGTGATTTTTCACAATGACTGGTGGGTTTATTATCCCCATTTTATAGATGAAGAAAGTGTTGCACAGGTAAGCAAAGGAAGGAAAGTAAAGCACACAGCAGACTAATTAATTCCCAATCCCTTTGTCCCAGAAATTATAGCTCTAGTCACACCGAGGTGGGTCACATTTGGCAACAGAATTTAAAATGAGCATACAGAGGTTTGGATTGGTCAGAAAGAAAAATATTTTCTTTCTGAGAAAACTGAAGCAGTGGCACAGGTTGCTCAGGCAGGCTGTGCCATCCCCAACCTTGCAGGTTTTTAAAACCTAAGATGATAAATCTCTGTGCAACCTGGCCTGACCCAGCAGCTGATCCTGCTTTGAGCAGGAGGTTTGACAGGAGAACTCCTGAGGTCCTTCCCAAGCTGAGTTATTCTCTGATCTCTGTGGTCAGACAAACGCCATAGAAGTCCTCAGAGGAAAGATGAAGACTAAAGGATCTTAAAGTCAGTTATTTTACATTTTGTAACAGTGGACAGAATTGTTTTGATTTGTTGGGGTTGGGTTTTGTATGCACTTGTGTATGAATTACTGTTAATTTGTGAGCCAGCAGTCCTGAGCACTCATTTGAAAAACAATACTTATAAGTGCTCTGCAGAAAGAGTGGCAAGTGACCTAAAAAATATCAACCAACCAAACCAAAACAAAAAATCTATTCAAAATAATCCACAGGAAAACTAGAAGACAATTCTCTCCATTTAAGATGTTTAGTGTGCTTCACAGAGTAAAAGAGAAGGGAAAAGGAGTATATTATCTCCTTAAAACACTGCATGACACTTCCATTTTTTCTGTCTCTTTCCTTAATGTATTCCCCAGTCATCTTTTCTAACTACTTTTAAATAGTATTCTGTATGAAATAACACATAATAAGGAGATATTTTCAAATAGTGGAAGCTTCTTTTTGTGGCAATTCTGAGGAACACAAAGACAATGGAATGTCATTAACAGATAACTACCAAAGAACAGACTAAAAGAGATACAATTAAATTCCCTCTCTCTGCTGACACTGGAAGAAAGTAATAGAATTTTCATGTTTACTCTTCCCTTTAAAAATCAAATATTCTAGTAACTTCAGATATTCCCCCTTCAAGCTCCAGTACAAGAATTGCCACCAATACCACTGCTTCCATTTCCAGCATTTCATGATTATTTCAGAGATGAAGTGAGACAATATCTCAGCTTTTGCTGACATGTCAGGCCCAGAACTCCCAATGAGGGGATTCACTTCAAATTCTTTCCATCTTTCTATAGTGTGCCTGTAAGAGGAAAGGGCAGAGGGACCAAATTTACTTCAGTTCTGCTTTCACCAATAATACATCTGCTTTATGTCTTAAACTAAGCTGTTTAGATCAGACTTTCCAACATAGTACAATAGAATTTGAATCCTAGCTGCAATGTGTACCTGCCACAGCTACACACACACAAAACCACAAATCAAAGCCACAAACACACACACACACACAAAAAAAAGTAATACTGCAAAATTTCCAAGTATATGAATTATGGATACAGGGCACCTCACTGCTTGCATTAAACATGCAAGTCTACTGTGAGGTTAGGCTTCAGCAATTAAGGTTGCTGTGAATGTTTAAACTTACTTTTAAGAGAGAGAAGTTTACAAATAGGATCATGAAGTAGGGTTGCTGAACAGCCTGTCCTGTGAGGGAAGGTTAAGTAAAGAGGTTTTGTCCTGGCTGGAGAAGAGAAAGCTTTTGGTGGGATGTAACATCAGCCTTCCAATACCTGAACTAAACAACAGCTTTCCCTAACCTCCTTTCCAACCCCATCAGTTAAGACTCACTGCTCACCTCATGTCCAGAGGCAACATTTTGCAGAGCAGTAGTGAGGTACCAACCCACAGGAGCCTCCCCCACCTCTTAACAAGACAAGACCTCGTGTCTTCAGGTGTGATGGGGAGAGATGGAGGTATCTTGCCTTGATCAACAGCTTCACTGTGTCAGAGAAATGGCAGCAGAGAAGAAACAAACAGAGCCTCTCACTGAACTTCAGTCTCATACCCATAACACTGAGCACCAAACAACTCAATTCTTAAGGATGCAGGGTGGGGGGGGTGTCTTGTCATGTTCCTGCTTGTATCACACAGACATGAAAAGAAACAAATTCTTATGATTTGCTACAGAGATTTTTACTTCATAGGCTCCTGGCAAATTGTCTCCTCAGCTGGAGGAGGGAGGGAAAAAATTCTTCAAGTCATCAGCTTGTATGTCTTATTATAGCAGCTTCTCCACTGAAATTCATGCAAGCTGATGACAAGGCTGGTACACATACCTGTCAGCTGAGCTGTTTATAGCCACTCTTTCATTGAATGCATCTCATCTGCCAGGTTGTTGTTTGTTTGTTTGTTTTTCAGGTTTGCTCTGTTTTATCACGTTTTCATTTAAGTCTTTATCTATAAATCAAACTGATATATAAACCACTTTGTCATCTTTTGTTTTGCAACAGATGTACAGTAAGCAGCAACTGCTTCTGAATAGGAAAAATGGAAACAAAAACACTGGCTGGGATATGCACAGAAATGTAAAAAAAAAAAAATAAATAAATTAAAAAAAAGCAAATCAAACAAGCCCTTTAGGAAGGATAAGCAGGGGAGGAGGTGCTGCTCTCTACATCAGTGACCAACTGGAATCAATGGAGCTCCACCTGGGGAAGGATGACAAATTGATAGAGTGCATATGGGTTAAGATAAAAGGGAAGACTGACAACCCATGTGGTCTTTTAGAGGAGTAATAAGTTCCATTGTATTTTTCAATATCCTCTTTTTTTTCAGACAAGAAGTTCTGCTCTAGCCCATGCAGACACAACTTCCTCACACCTTTCCAAGAGCTGTATATCAGCATCCAACAAGTGTAATTGCTGTGCCTCCACATACCTTAAATGAATCTCAAAAAAACCAAAAAAACAAAAGACCAGTTCCCACCAACCCCCCCCCCTCCATTTAATACTTCATGTTCTGCAGTATTTTCAGGAGCACAGAAATCCAAATGCTGTGCAGCCTTTTTAATCTGCTCTTACTATTTCTAGGTAGGTAATCAGTAAGACCTATGTGTATTGGGGCTGAACACCTCAAATATTCCAGCTGTTATCTTCTTTTAACACAGCTTGCAGATACAATGTGACTTGTAACTTGAGTTAATTTAAATAAAATGTCTTTTATTTCTCCCTATCTTTTTTTTTGGCACATAATTTTCATTAATTTATAATTCAATAAGTTAGCAAAATAAGCTACTTTTTAATTAAGCTCTTATTTAGCTAGGGCCCTTTAGTTCACTAATGAGAATTGCCTAGGCCAGGATTATTGTTTCCTACAAGTATTAATGCTTCACTGTCTGCTCTGCTTATAATTCTTTCTCTTGTATCGAGAGCTGACCCAGTCTGGACACCAGTTCTGCAGTTGTTCATCCATCACTTCTTCCTAACCAGGGAACAGCAGTTTGCTCCTCATGGTGATAACAATCTCCCAAACTCTTTTGTATCCAGTGACTGATTTCCCCATCAATCCTACACAGGCTAATGAAATGCACTTGCCTTTCAGGTGGTAGATCCTGTGTCACAAAGTCTTCCTGAAGTCACAATATATTATACCTTTTGCACTATTCCTGTCAAGTCTCATTGACCACTTCTCCTGGATGAAGTTAATTAACTGTGTGAAGCAGGACCTAAGGTTTCATTAAGTTGCACTGACTCTTTGACCAGTCTGTATCTGTCCAGCTTTTCCCTAACTTTATTTTAATTAGTGGCTTGAATCTTTCCCAGTTTGAATGTTACATATGCAAATATGCCATTTGCTTCTTTATTGTTTCAGGTTTTGCTAGCTGTAAGAATTACATCCTAGTGAATTCACATTCAGCAGCTAACTGCTCTAGTCTAGAGGAATCTCTCCTACTCCACACACTCTCCTCAGGAAAAGGAAAAAAAAATCCCCCCCAAAAAGCAACAACCCAGCAATCTATCACCTTTTCTGATATTGTCATTAGAGATAAAATTTGTCCTTGGAGCTAAAATCTGTTGTTCTCAGTGAGTAAGAATTATCATTACAGTGATGGCAGTTAAATGACCTGCTTGGCCAATATCTCCTGAGAACTGAATGTTTTCAAGAGTTCAAATTCTGTATCAAATCAGCACCCTGTCATGAGAGGACCAAAGTTTTCAAGATTAAAGAGAAATCTGTGAGAACCAAGTGGATATATTTTGATTAAACCACACTCTACAAAAGTCTGTTATTACATCAAAGTTAAAATGTTTTATAAGAATCAAGGCACTAGTGAACATTTTATGGGAAAACCAGGAATGGAACAGGGGGGAAAAACAGGAAATGCGTAACCACAATTTTAAAATCATTATAGGAAAAAGGACCAATTTTAAAAAAATAATAATTTTCATTTAAAAGTCAGTACAAATGTATAGAATGGAAATTAAAAGTCAAATTTGAGACACTTCTGCTTGCAATAGAACAGTTTAAATAAACTGTAAATAAACACTTGTCCACATCCACCTCTCCATCTTTCTGTCAAATGAATTTCTGCATGCAGAATTTTTTTATATAGAATGACACTAAGGTTTTCTTTTTCAAAATCCTTTAGAAAATGAGCCATCTGTGCTCTAATCAACCTGAGAAAGTAATAGCAACTGGAAAACCAAACAATGGAAAAAGCTCACCAACACCAGTTATTTGATGTCTTATAGAGGTTTTTTTTTCCAGTGTGACTAGGATTTGATTTCTGCATCTATAGTAAGGCACTTAAATTAGGTATTTGCATTTACTTTAATGCTGTATACATGCAAGTCTAACTATCCTATTGATCTTGTATTTATGGAACAAAAATCTTAAATTTAGCCAACTTTAGTGCTGAAATACCCAACTTAGATATTTCATTTTAAGTGTCTAGCTTAAGCTTCCTGGATGCAGAGGTATAGAGGCTTGCATCAGATTGCTGGAGTATGTGCCAAGAAGAACAACAAAACTGATGGAAAAAAAGGAGGCCAGGGGGAGACCTTATCACTCTCTAAAACTATCAGAAAGGAGGCTGTAGCAAGGTGGGGTTTGGTCTCTTCTTAGATAACAAGTGACAGGACAAGAGGAAATGGCCTCAGGTTGCAGAGTAGGTTTATACAGGATATTAGAAAAAGTTTCTTTACTGCAAGGGTTTGGCAATGGAACAGGCTGCCCAGGGAGACTGTTAAGTCACCATCCCTGGAGGTATTTAAAGGGGATGTAAATGTGGTGCTTAGGGACATAGCTTGGTGGTGGACTTGGCAGTGTGCTAGGTTAAAGATTGAACCCCATGAACTTAAAGGTCTTTTACAACCTAAGTGATTCAATGTTTCAAAAAGCCATCTAAATTTAATAATTTTATTTTTTTTCTACTTCTTTTTAAATATTCTGTTCCAAAGTAACTAATGATAGGATAAGTGGAAACAGATTTAAGTTGTGCAAGGGGAGCTTTAGGTTAGGTATTAGGAAAAAATTCTTTACTGCAAGAGTGGTGAGGCATTGGAATGCCCAGGGAGGTGATGGAGTCACCCTCCCTGGAGGTGTTCAAGAAGCATTTAGATGTGGCACCTCAGGATATGGTTTAGTGGCTGGGGCAGTTGGATTATCCTTGGGCTTTATGATCTTGAAGGTCTCTTCCAACCTTAATGATTCTATGATTTCTTGAGACTCAGCTGACATTTGCATAAAACCTATTGAGGTCTTATACATCCTATAGGAAAGCATCTATAATTCTGGGCTACTGTGGTTGTAAGACAACATTACAAGTACTGAGAGTTTTGATCTAAGACTTGGATCAAATCTCTCTTTCTCCCAAATGCTAACGTTACACAGATCCAGTGCTCTTTTAGCCAAGCTCCAAAACTGTTTTTAAAGATGAAATTTACCAAAAAAATTAATCAGCTTGTCCTAAATTGTTCATTTGAACCCAAATTATAATACCACTACCCTGCACTCCACCAGGATTTTAAACACTTGTAAGGTAAAGAGGTTTCCCTGAACAGGAGTTTGTTTATTACTGTTTCTACTTAGAAGCAAGATAAAGCCAAAATCTTTCATTAAGATTTTCTTCCTCTTTTCATCACTTGCTACTGCTTGAAAGTTTAAAGCTCTGTGGGAGAAGTTATCTTCCTAACTGCCCAGAAAGCCACTTAAAATCATGTTTCTGATTCACTTTTCCAAACTTCCCTGCTAATCTGCCTGGTGAACACTGGGTTTAAGAAGTCATTCTGTTCCATAGAAATACCCATATCTTCTGTCATGGGTTTCCTTTCAGTATTCCCCCACAGGGACTGAAGTCTCTCTCATCAACCTCTTGTTCCTTATACTTTACATTTGTATAACAATTTATTATTCATAGTCATGTGCTCTGTAATTTTCCTTTCATTTTTCAAGCTGTTTTCTTGATAATTTCCTTACCTTTTTTCTTTTGCTTTCTATACCATCTTTTTTAGATCTAACACTTCTGATTTATCCCAAGAGATTCATTGGAAATTAGATGTTAGCTCTCAGTGGGATTTTCTTGGTAAAATATTTTTTAAAAAAATTAGTCTTGGCTTCAGTTTGTGGACTAGATTTCCTCCTGTATATCCCTGGTCATCCATATTGATCATTTCTGCCACTTCTTGAATATTTCTTTCTTTACTAGATACACATGGTATTTGCTGAGCTCATAATAATCTGCCTTTGGTACTCTGTACTCATTTCACTTCCCACTGTGTTTTGCTCAGGGGCATGCACAACTACACTGCTGCAGAGATACAGATCACTGTGTTTGCCTACAGAGACAGAATGACAAAGTTATCTATCACACAGCAACTGAAAGTACTGAGTTTTGTGCCTGGAATATCTCATTCCCTGTGACAAGATAGGAAGGGGACAAATTTTTCCATTTCTAATTCCTTGACATGAAATTTTCATAATATCCATTTTCCATATTTTTATCTATTGTAGCATGTAGTAGCAATGTATATTGCAGCAGACAATATACTCTGCATAAACTCCCTTTCATTGATGTATAAAGCTTTTCCAACCCATACAGCAAGTTTTCACCATAGCCACACTCCTTAAAGAATCGTTTTTTTTTCCAGAAAGAAAAGATAAAGACAGAAAATAAAGAAAAGAAAGAAAAGAAGAAAGAATTTGGTAATATTGGAATAAAGAATGTGTATTTCACTGTGTTATGTTCAACTCTGTCTTATCTAGAAAAACAGTGTCCAGCTCTCTTTTGAATTTAATTTTTCTACAATCTAAGGCAACAACTCAGACTATTAACAAGAAGTCCTCACCTACCACTCCCCAGTTAGAACATCTGCATCACTATAGCAGGGAGAACTATAAACCCATGTACCTCATCCTAATATCAGAGAAGATAACTTCAAAAATACATTAAAAATTCATCTCCTGTATATTGTCTGAAGTAGTGTGGGATATCCAAAATGTCTCTGCCATACATATCATCTATTATATTTTTCTTATAGTGTGACTGAGCAATAGGGGAACACTTCTTTACAGAGCACAGACACAGTGGGGTCTGCAGCTCTGTGCCCATCACATGAGACCATCAAGTACTCACTCTATGGCAGCAAACATTCCCAACATTTGCTTCCTGATGCTGCAAACTAATAAGCACGTTGGGGAAAATGCTTGCAGGAGCTTGCAAGGGATCAATATCCCACAGGTCCACTTTTTGCCTCTAGATTGCAGTTTGGCCACCCCTGCTTTTCTCTCAAATGATACAATTATACCAAGAGGAAAGGAAGTAAGCCAGGAAGCTTCAGGGTCAAAACTTTGCAAGTCAAAGACAGTTGAGTCTGGGATTTGCTATTCCACTTCATTTCAGTAGATATTGCTGAAGCAGCAATTATAGGAAGCCACTAACAGAAAGAATTACAATCAGTTAAGATATAGTAATTGTGCCCATGCTCAAAAAAGAATCATTGAACAAGTATATTGGATTTCAGGAATGTTTTATTTGGATATATATTTAACCTCTTCTTGGGTTTTTTTCCTCTTTTTTCCAGATTTGCATTTTCCTTACCCAGGGGCAAGGTTTCTTTGCTCCTTAGAGAAGCAGGAACAACAGCCAATGGTTTCCACAGCAGTGAAAACATCACAGTGGAAAACTCAGGTTTTTTTCTTATACCAGTGTATGCTTTTTTCATAATAACAGTATATGCCCTTCAAATTAACTACACTGTCAATTTCCCATCAAGAATGTTCTCCATCATCACCACCAAATGATGTAGTACCAAATGTCTCTTGAAATGGGTAATTTGGAAGGATACTATGTGAGTAATGTAACACTAATAAGCATTTCCACCCTCAAAGAATTCTATAAATGCAACAAAACCAGAGCTATCATTTAGACTCAGTGCTGTCCTGTATCATCACCACTTACTTGAAATAAACACACTGCTGTCTTGAAAATCATATGCTTTATGGGGGAGCTTTTCTTCACTATAGATATGAAATCCTTCCCTAGCAAGAAAATAGTCAGGGCTTCTCATCTAAGAAAATCTTGATTTCATAGGAATGAAAAGCTAAAAACTCTTCCTGGGAAGAGAGTCACCCAGTGGATAAGTCACTAACAGGGAGTCAGTGGTCCTAACCTGCCACAAAAGTGCAAAGAAGAGTCAGCTTCTGATTTTAGTGTCATCACTCATGTCCATGTCAGCAACCTCTTATCTTCCTCTCAGCAAGAAGGTAAAAAGAGCTTGTTTTCCTAGGAAAGATATTGAGATCTCTCCTCCTGAACTGCTTTCAAATATTTTACAGTGAAAATTTTTGTGTAAATGACCTAGTAAAAAAATGTTCCCTGGCCATCTTTACGAGAAAGGACTTCAGCACATTATAACTGGGTTTACACTTTTTGGCCAAAGAAGAATTCAATCTTGCATTCTTGTTTCCAGGACAGTTCGTTTTTACGGGTTGAGAACAATGTGCAATGATGCAGGTGGTAGGAGACAGAAAAAAAGACAGATACCTCCAGAAAGCAAGAATGTTTCAGAAACATAAAGTAATCCAAACATACATTAATTTCTATTTGAACCTGCCATTCCTTGACTATAATCACTCTACCCTAAAATGTTCTCCAAGTTCCAGTTCCATTGAATGTAAAGGGCTAAAGGAAAAACTGATGCCTTTTGATAAAATAATTGAAAAGTTTTTAAAAGTGACTAATAACTGGTTTATGTTTTAGTATTATAAAACAGTGATGACAGATATCATCTAAAGAAAAAAAAAACAAAAAAACCAGCATATTTATTTATCCTTGGAAATGTCTCATTTTTTTCTGCTGAAATCAGAAAGCCATGCTTCTTTTTTTTTTTTTTTTTTACTTGTAAATGGGGCTTTGGGTGGGATTTTTTTTGTCATTTTGAAATAAAACATTTTCTGCAAAGAAAACTTTTCCAAGCCATTTTCCAGAATTTAATCTGATGAGTCTGCCATTTAATTGTAACGGATGTCATGGTAATCATACCAGCCAGCTCAATGACATGAAGTATAACCAAAAATTCACATCTTAACCCAATTTTAAACTCTTCTAAGCTTAGAAAGCTAGGAAGCTTGTTCTCATCATTTTTTCTCTGTCCTTTTACTCCTTATCTCAAACTTTTAAAGTCACTTGTGTACATATTTCTGCTCTGAATTTCAGTTTGCTGACAAAGAAAATAATTTGCCAAATAACTGACACATTCACCCCATCTAAGTCATTCTAATTCCCCCTAACATGACATGATGTTAACCAGTCACTTAAATTTTCTGCATCAGCTGAAACAATAAGCTCATCTCATCAGCATTTGTCCACTGTGTGTATCAGCAGGAGGCATCTTAGCTCACACAGCCACCGAGTTCTGGATAAGTGGGATGTAATTGATGAAAAAGCTGGGGGGGGATGACCAGAAATGAGAAAGGATAAGCAGAAAAGTTACAATGCTGCTTCCCTGCGTGCACACACACGCAGCAACCCCAACACATGGTTTTCTGCAGAAGAACCAATTTCAGACAAGCCCTCGGGCTGTCGCGCTTGTTCCTAAAGCTGCGGAACAGTGCGAGGTGTCTGTCACATGCTGTAACCAGTGGCATGGAAAATTACATCTGCAAGTCCATCCTGGTGGTCAGAGCTCACTGCTACCCCAACTGCATTTGGGCCAGAAATGTCTGCCCCTCCAAGCTCTGGCCATCTGCCAGCCCCACCACAGTCACCCCTTGCGGCGCTGCCATACGCCTCCCTGGCACGGGGACAAGGCACAGAGCCACCCGGGGAGGGACAACGTGTTCAGGCTGTGTGACAGGCAGGCTGAGCCCCCAAGGTTGCTCTGCTGAGTGATGAGATCAGACAGGGCACTGCAGACCCACCTGAGTGCCCTGGCTGCGTCCCTTTAATTGAACGTGGCACAAAAAAAAAAAAAAAAAAAAAAAGGGGGGGAGATTGCTGGGCCGCAGTGTCTGGTCTGAGGGAAAAAATCATTTTAAAATAATTGCTGTGGTAAAGGGCTCCCTGCTTCTTGTGGCTTCAGGGGCAAGGCAGAAGGACTGCAGTTGGCCCCGTGCAGCCTTCTCAACCCCAACACCTCTCCCACCAGCTCCATCAAGAAAAATCACCACCATGCAACTGGTTTGCTTTTTCATTATATTGAACTATTTTAAAGATGCTTTTTCCGTCCCTTGTATTTAGAGGGAAATCACTCCTGTTTTGTTCTTAAGGAACTTTTTGAAATAGAGCCCAGATGATTCATAATTATTTTAATCAAGGAGAAGTGTAGAAACCCAGGACTGTACCCTCAGCACAGCATAACACTCACACCCAGCCTGCAAGCCACAGACAAACCTTGAAGCAGCTTTAGGTGAGCACAGGCAAACCACAAGCTTTTCCAGCATCTCCAGACTTCCACTGGGATGAGTGTCCTGTGTTTTTTTCCCTTGAATCTTTGAAAAAAATCCGGTCACTCAATAAACCAGATGTCCTTGCCACTGTATCAGAAAAGTCAACAGCATCGGGGTTCAAGATGTTACTGCTGTGTAACAGACTAATATTAAAAACTAGAAGTAAGAGTAGCTAACAGCATAGTATTGATAAGGTTATCAGAAATCTCAAAGATTAATGTTAGAGGCTGGCAAGGAGAAATTAACATTAGGGGAAGAAGCGTCCTTTTGTAACTCAGAAGAACTAGAAGTATGAATATGTATGCACATATACAAGTATACATAAACAGTTTGACTCTGAGACATAAGTCCTCGGAGAGGTGATGGTTTCCTCACTGGAGGAAGCTTACGAGAAGCTAAGAGAAGATGCTCTCAGGCAGCTGGGAGCTTGATGAGAAAAAGGAGACATTCTCTCACAGAAAAGGGTCCATTTTGCCAGAGTAAAGGCAGAAGATTCCCACACCTCATGCCTCTCTTCCCTGTGGTGCCAGAGTCTGAAATTATCTTTTAATTTGTTTTCCCTTACATTTAGCACTGATGTTTAAATAATGCACACAAAGCCTGCCCTTTGGAAGGAGGGAGCTGACTCTGCAACAGACATGTTTTTAAGCCCTAGGGTCAAAATCTCTAAGTTACATCTGATACCACTTCAAAAGGATCCCATGTTAATCAACACAGAAATGTATCCAAGGATTATTTTTCCAAGAGTTTCCATCAATAATTCAAGTTTTGTTATTATTGATGTTGCTTGGCTTTTGTTGTTTCAATTTTGTGGTATGATGTTTTAAGCACCTCAAGTTAGGTTTGCCTAATGTCAAACTTGAAAACAAAATAAGCACATTGATTAAAAATATTGCAACTATCAAAATTAGACATATTTAAATTTGGAAAAAAAAAAAATCCAAATACTAGAAGAGTACTTCAGACAATATTACAGGCTCTGATATATTTTCTGGGGCTCCAGGACATCAGATATTGTGGATTTTATAATTATTTCAGTTCAACAATCTGTCAACAGAGTAACAGACATTCATTTCCCTAAGCTGAAACAGAAACAATTACCCTCACCAGAGACAACTAACATCACCTCCACAGTGACTAATAAAGCAGAGCTCCCTTTAAGAAGTTATGCTCAACACAGACAGAAATCTTTGTCCTACTCCAATGTTAACAAAGAAGCACAAATTTTTGAATCAACAAGCATACGTATTTTGGTGGATGGGATATGAGTAACAGCACCTTTTGAGACGGAGTGTACAACAAAATGACAATATTCTCAAACAGTATTCCATAGAAAGTTTTTTCCTGGTTAATTTCCTCCTGACAGCCATCTGCAGCCAAAATCCTAAATTCTATCCCCGTGGATATTTTAGACAATTTAAAGAATCTTATTCTGAATTTCTTCACAACCATTACCTGAAGCTTGAAATATTTTTTTCTTGAGTTCTAACAGCAGGCTACAGTTCTGCTTCCCTTTTAACTGGGACTGCTTGGCATGCAGGATAATGAACATTTTGAAACTATACAGAGGCAAAAGACAATAATGAATCCAAAAGAATCATTATGCACTGCTGGGAAGGTGATTCACAAAGGAAGATGACAGTGACTACAGTTCTGAGTATTGTTCTTCTCCCAGTATGGTTAATTTTAACTTCAAGGGTCTTTAGCATGAAATTTCCAAACTTACACAAACTATGTCTGGTCCAAAAGAAATTTACCCTTGCAGCTTTTGAGCAGTAAATCTTTTCTGAAACAAAATGGCAAATGTGCCTGAGATTAGCTACAAAAAAACCACCGAAGATGAATTTTGCTTGGCTACACAGAAATACACTGAAACATGTCTGTACCAGCTACATAATGAGAAATGTAACCTAGAGATTTCAGGTCATGATATCCATGCATTTCATTCACCATCAAAGATTGTACAGACTGATTTGTGGAACACATTTACACCACAGGACTCTGCCTTCTACTATTTAAGAAGCTATTTGAAACTTCATTGTCCGTGGCAGTATGCAACTTATATATTCCTGTATAAACTGCTAAACACCAAGTCCACTTCTGGTCACAAGAAATATAAAAAATTACATTCATCTGGTTGAAAAAAAAAATACATTCAAACACCTTCATTTTCCCTTTATAATGAGCACTTTCTCATTTGACAAGAGCAAATGTTTAAATTCACAACCACTTGCAATCCAGTGCAAATGCATACAAGGTATATGCATCCATACAAATGCATCCCCTCAGTCTATCTGGATTTTGTATCTTTATGCTGGACAACAAGATACTGAGCTGAACATTTCACATCAAGTATAAAACATTACGAGCTTTCAACTGCTACTGAATTTTGTTTGAAATTATAGGGTAGAGAACACTTAAACCCTTTACCAAACTTCTTAGTCAGTATTGACTTCTCTGTTCCTTAAGTATTCTCATGTTAGCCTACAGATACACAATAGACCTATACTATATGCCTACCAAAACCCCACAGAACCATGTTTTCTTTTTTTTATGGAAAGAATTTTGCAATTGAGATGAAAAACACTTTCAAGTCATGTTTTTACTCATTTTGCCATTATGATTTTATGATGCTTATAAATTTATAATTCCATACACAAGCTTATTAAGTTTGAAGGCCCTTAGGAGATTCTTTTTATGAGCAGCAATTTTTTTGCAAGTCTTGACTGGAATGCTTATGAAGGATCCTAAGATATTTAATTTCCACATGGTAGAAGCTGAGGCTGTCAATAAATTTGTTTTGGAGAGCATTCCAATGGTTTTGTTAAAAACCATTCTTCTTGGAACATCTATAACTTGGCGCTCACACAAAAAATCCCCTTGGTGAATCCATGGATTTCCTTTTCTCAGTTCTGTGAGTTCAAGGCCTGATTCTTCTTCCCTGTACATCAGATGTGCACCTTGCTTGCACCAGGATACACAGTTCAGAGACAGGCCATCCACATGTGATGTTTGCTACTGTTTAAAATTCATTTATCAGACTGGACACCAGACTACCTATGTGCTGCCAAATTAACCCAGTCAGCTCAAAAAAACCACCTCAGCCCCCCTGTGTGCTACTTGGAGTTTAAATATGCCTAAATATCACAGAAGAACATTGTCAACCAAGACCCCCAGGTCCTTTTCCTCAGGACTCTTCTCAATCCATCCTCTGCCCAGGCTGTATTTGTGCCTGGGCTTGTGTCTGCCAGGGGCAGGACCTTTCACTTCTCCTTCTTGAGCTTCATGCAGTTTGTATGGACCCAACACTCAAGGGGTCAAGGCTTTTCTGGATGTCATCCCTTCCCACCAGTGTGTTGACTGCACCACATATCTTGGGGTGATCTGCAAACGTGCTGAGGGTGCACTCAACCACCCATTCAGGTCATTGACAAAGAAGTTAAACATCTCCAGTCCCAACAGCAGCCCCTGAGGAACACCACTTGGAACTGTTCTCCGTTTGGAAATGAAGTTTACCACAACTCTGAGTGTGATCATACAGCCAATTCTTTATCTACCAAGTGGTCCATCCATCAAGTCCATGTCTCCCCAGTTTCAGACAAAGATGTCACACTGGACAGTGTCAGGTGCTTTGTACAAGTTTAGGTAGATGACAACAGTTGCTTTATTCACCAATACTGTAACCCCATCATAGAAAGCCACCAAACTTATCAGCCACATGCTGATAAGTGGAGTCATGCTGGCTCTCACCACTCACCCCCTTATTTTCCATGAGCCTTAGCACAGTTTGTGCTGCTCATATGTACAAGTGGGGGAAATTCTGATGCTCTGTCCCCTGGCACAGAAATGTTTCCTGCTTTGTTGTACCCACCCCTGCCAACATCAACTGCAAGCAGATTGAAGACCCCTGCTCCTGTTTATCCTGTCAGCCACATTATATTCAACCTGCTTCCAGTCACAGAGGTTGCTTCCTGCATCAGAAAACCAAGCAAAATCAAAAAAGAGGGCAGGTACCTGTGGGTCACTGCAGGTGCAGACAATTCACTGAACAAGCATTTTAAGGCAGCAGAGGTGCAGGTACACACCACCTGACCACTGTCTCACAGCAAAAGCCAAAAAGCCACCTGATAAGAGATATGGGAATGACAAGGTCACAGAAAAAGGGATTAAGAAAGGGAATAAGCATGTGAAATGTAAACAGCAAAGGCTTTTTTACACTGAGAATTGTGTCATCAAGAAAAGCGATTACTAGGCGTTCCATGAGATGCTGGAGATAAAAGTGAAAGGGGTGGTGGCTATAATCCAAGTTGGGAAGTGTTTTGGAGGGGAAAAAATGCTAAAGTGGTCAAAAGATCTGTAAGACCTGTGGAAGAATGAAACATTAAGATGGGAAGGGGGGAAAGTTGAAAAAAAACAGTGGCTTAAGTATTAAAAATACCCAAAGAAACAAAAACATTCTTAAAAAGCTAACTTTGGAATTGCCATTTCTTTTCCTTCCCACTGCCAACTCTTTCCCAAGCTCCTACTGAGATATTTAGCTATTTTTTTTCTATTTTATTTGCAATTACTTGTATTTACAGATTTTCTTATCAATGTTTTTTTCTATCATTTCAGTCATCTCTCCTATTAGAACTTGCTCTTCACAGAAAACCATAAGAGAAATAAACACACATAAAAATCACATTTTGCAATACACACACATGCTACCTTCTCTCCTTCCCATATATTTCTGCCCCTCCACCCCTCTTGCTATCTCATCTTAACCCTGGCCTGAGCATCTTCCCTGTTTGTCTTGAACTTAAGTTGCACATTCAAGACAGGGTGAGAGACGAAGGGGTAGCTAGAACTTGTTAGCCTCCTGACTGTCTCTTGATCCTAGCTCTGCCCTTTCAAATATTGAGTAAATGGAAGGATCAGCTGGTAACTGCAGGCCACCATGGTTGTACATCCACCAGTACAAACTGAGATGGTTTTTTGTTTGTTTGTTTTCAGAAAGCAAGAATAGCTAAACAGTAAATGTAACTTTATCTCAGAGGAAAATACTGGTTTTGTTTTATTTAGAAGCAGCAGAAGAGGAAACATAACCTAGACTCACTCCCATCATTATGAACCTAGATAGGCTCCAATGTACACAGAAGTCAGTCCAAATGGAGCATGATTCCATTAGGCATCCAAAATTTCTCCCTTTTGTTAATGCAAACTGAAAGGACTGTGTTGTATATTAGGTCCACTAAGACAACTACACATTAATTGAGATACAAGTTTTTGAACAGGCAGGCTGGCAAGAGCTCGAGGTGCTAACATTCAGGAGCTGATTTGTGAACATGGGAGAGAAGCAACAAAAGAAACAGCACAATTCTCTCCTGACAACATTCTGACAGGCTTCTTCAGCTGTGGACAGAGTCATTTATAGCAAAAATCATGTACTAATTAGCATTTCACTTTTCTTCAGCATTGTCAGAAATTTAAATAAATCCAGTATCTATACAATAATGAGAAACAGCTAATTCGTCTGTTACAGGTAATTTTCCAGAGGATCACAGAAGTAATTTTTTGCCTAGTGTGAAATATATGGTGGTGGTGACAGCTAGTTGCTTTCCCTCCTTCTTTTTCATCTACATGCAATTTTCCTTCTACTTGCAGTTTGGTGTTGCACATAATTTATATGGTATTCACATCAGTCACATAAGAAAAAATGGTATAATAAGGCCAGCTACCTAGAATTCCTGTGAGACTTCCCCAGTGCTGCACCCAGCTCCCCCAAACTAGATACCAACTCTCCCTGCCTTCTCAGTATTCCAGACCTTGCATCAGTGCCTGATTTGTGGAAGGACTTGCAGGAAGGGAAAAGATTTCAGACAAATGAAGCTGGCTTGAATGGATTTCTCTTCCTTCCTTCCCAACCCAAGATTTTAGCCCCTCTCAGCTTCTGAGTGCTAAAATATCATGTTATTAGTTTCCACTTGTGTAATTTTGGAAGACAAAATTGTGAGCAGGACAGAAAAGTAATAGGTGTTTAACCTATTATTATTAACATAACCCTTATGTTAGTGGTGGATCATTGGGAATAGGGTAGGGTTAGGACAAGGCTGGACTCTATCATCTTGAAAGTCTCTTCCAGCCTGAGCAATTCTATGATTCTATGGTTTTATGTCCTCACTCTACCACTGCACATATTTTCTTCTGTCCTGGTCCTTATTAATACTGCCTACATCAGACAAAATCTACTTGTGGGAGTGGGAGAGAAAGTTCTCTCCTGACTGCCTAAAGCTTTCCTAAATTCAGCTTGAGTGCCATATGGGGGGTGGCTGGGAAAGGATGAGAAGGAGAATACTCATTAATTAGTTTCTTTTTTTCTTAGAGAGGACTTTGATTTTGAATGTTGAGAATTCTAACTTTTCCTCTTTTTAAGATTTCAATTATAATGTATCGGTTGTGTTTAATTAAACCACATTGCACTGAATTCCAGATCCTCACAGATTGCTTTAACAGGAATACTACTCCATGCTACTTGTGAGATCATCTGTGAGCACACTATATTAATCATATTGCATAGCACCAAACACTAAAAAAATATGCTGAGATACCCAAAACAACATGATTGATCTGGGCCACTGGAAGTCAGCAAGCAGCATATGCCAAAGTCCCCTACAATGTTCTGAAAATCTCTGCAAGCCATTTTAAAGCCCAGCTACAAAATACACCAAGTGTTAGATACATTACATATATATTGCCTGCTACATAGGTAGGTGGAAAGTAAATGAAGTCTGGTTAGAAATAATAAGCAAAGACAAAGTAATAGAGCAGAATGGCTTATAGCTCCACTGGGAGATGCCCAGGAACAAGCAGCACTTAGTACTCATGTGAGGCAGAGACAAAATAAAATTTTTCTATTTAGCACTGGTGTCTTTCACCTGGATGAGAAGGTAAAGGAGTGCAAATAAAAAAAGACATTAGAATAACAAATATCTGCAGAGAGTCACTCTGGACCAATTCTGAAACAACAGAATACACTTTAAAAAGCAGTAAAACCAATAAAAATCCAGTCATCTTGAAAAAGGAGACTCTTTGCTGCAATAAAGGCAGTCAATAAAGAAGCTCTCTCATTTAAACATCAAATGCACATTGTTTTGCAACACCTGTTATTCAGCCAGAATAGCTTTCTTAACCTGTCAAAGTGTTTAAGCTGAGGAAAAGAAATGGGCCTCCAGCTGTGCACTTTGGTGGGGAAAGCCTGCACGAAGCTGGTATTAGTTTAATGAAATGTGTACAGATTGTAATTGTGGTAATAAGAGGGCAATCCCCCGAGGGGCAGTGGGAAGGTGGTGAGTGCAGTCAAGCAGAAAACTGACTCTGGAGACTGGAGAGAGAGACTGATATCCCCTATATATCCCCTATATAGACTGCTACTCTCCAACCTGCTTGCCAACTGCATGGTCCCACCAGATCCCAACCTGGGAAGCCCTAGGACTGCCCTGTGCCCCATCCTTGCCCATCTCCCCAGAGTACTTCCCAGACAAGAGAGCCTCTCAGGATCTGTAACACAGGCTCATAAATCTGATTGGGTATAGGAAAGCAGGACAAAATTAAAAATCAGCACTGCAGTTCCTTGGTGTGCCTTTCACTACTCTGCTCTGTGAAGCTGGGGAATCTGCAGCACCCAGTGAGCTACAAGGGATATTTTCCTGCATAAAGAAAATGTCAGAGATTCTGGGAAAATGAGAAACAGCATTTAGGGAGGAGATAAGGAAAATGCAACATGAGACAATGTCTGGACCCTTTCCTTAAATTTCTTAAACTAAGGATGAGCATAATTGCTGATAAGTTGCTAATAACTTGGTGTTTCATAAGTTTGATAACTTGGTGTTTCATAAGGAAACACTTCTCTGTCTCTCCAGCCTGTCAAGCTCAGCAGGCAGCAAGAGTTAAGGCAGAGAGGCAGAAGCAAGGACTAATTCTCTCCATAAATATGAAAGTCTTTGGGAAATACAGAAAAAAGACAGCTCAACTCATTCCAGTGTACACAAGTAAAGTGTAACTGGGGAGGGCTGAAGAAAGAGGGAGGAGAGAGTTTAGTAGAGAGCTCTGCAATTCAGACTATTTCAGCTTTCTCACCAGCTCAGCACTTCATGTGCACAGAGAAAAGGACCAAGGGCCTGAGAAAGCTGCTGCAGAACTAAAAGAAATGGGTTTTGGACAGAGAGAGGATAACCAGGAGACCAGAGATGGAAGCAGACAGGCTAACTCTCAAGACTGACCCTGACTATACCACAGGCCTTGTAAATACACATGTCCATGTCCAAAAGCAGAAGCAAATTAATAATGGGACTTCAGAGTGCCTCTCACTCTGGGAGACACCACCAGATAACCTCCAGAGGGCCCTGCCATACTAAATCATTCCAAATTTCTGTGTAACTGTTGGGAAGCAAAAGTGAGTGAGCAAGTAAGAATGAAATGGTCACGAGACAGAACTAAATACAGAGTAAAAAGGAGGTATGAGAGAACAGGGGGGAAAAAATAAGAAGAAAGGAAAAAAAAAACCAAAACCAAAAAAACTGTGGGACAATTTAGAGTGAAAAATCATGAGCAGCAAAACCTAAACCCTGGCCCAGAAAAGCACCAAAAGAAAAGAGGCAGAAAATGAGAAGTATTTCATTTTACAGGCATAAATGACAGAGCAGAAAAAAAAGAAGGAAAAATAAATGTCAAGCTAAAAGAAAATTCAAGTTAAATGCTGTGTTTGGGGTTTAGGGTGAGGAGAATTTTCCACCAGGGACATGACTCAGGAATAGAAAAAGAATGATTCAGGAATAGAAAAAGATGGGCAACTTGCCAGTGAGCACTATATCAATGCCAATCAGAAAAGCAGAAAAAAAAAAACCCAAAACATAATTTGGAAAGCAACCACTCATGAAAAGGTGAAACCCACCTGAATGGTGAAACCCATCCTGCCTAACACTGCTCAGAGCACTACTGACACCCTTTTTATAGCAAATGTATTTGTGATACACAGTAGGGAGACTATTCCTACAGCTGCTGCAGGCAAGCACAAAAGGGTCTGGCAGCAAGGAAATCTCACCTATTTATTTTAAATACAATTGGAAGGTCAGCAAGGGCAATCATTGTTTCAGACCTTTGCTTTTCCAGCTCTGCAACACATACTTTTGCTGCTTTTACACAGAAAAAGTTGGAGATGCCTGTTGCTATTCAGTGACATTAGCAAGAAGCTGTGGACCTCTGACAGTGCCTGAGGGAAGCTTGGGAGAGTTTTTTAATTCATTCCCCTGACTGTAAGGAATAGCTCACAAGATGATGGCTCTAATTAGTTAAGACTAAGTTGAGAGAAAGGGCACAAGGCTCATCTGACTCAAAGCAACTACATTTATATGCATACATTTATACCATCAATACAGATGCTCCAGAGCATCCTTTCTCCATGCCTTCAAAACTTCTTCAGCTACCACCAGGCTAACTTGGGTGACACAGCCAGAAAAACGCATGGTGAGAAAGGAACAGGAGAGCAAGAGAGGGATGTAAGGCAGAGCTTTGCTTCTCCATCCCGTGTGATTTTTAATGATGGTTCAGAGAATTGTTCAGACTTCTCCAGCTGAGGCCTCAGTTGTGATGTGACACCATCACCTCTCATCAGTCACATTTACTTTGGAGCCAGGATGTCACAGAGGACAAAGTGACTGATGCAACCTGACACACCATGTCACCATGCCAGGTTTGGCAGCTGGGAAACTGGGGTGGGGGAGTAAGGAAGAGTGAAAAAAGAAAAGAAAATAGAAGAAAAACATGCTTCAGAAAAAAAAGGTATTCCTTATCAGAATTGCCACGTTCAGAAAGGTTGTTTTGTTTTTAAGAAAGGCTGCATTGCCAAAACCAAAGATACAGAGCAGAAAAATAATAAAATAATATTATTAAATCATAAATAATAATAAAACCCCAACCCAAACAACAGACTTGTGACAAATCTGTGACAAAATGGAATGTAGAAGTTTAGGCAGACCTTCCATAGTGAAAGGAGGGACACTGCAAGGCAGATTGGTCTTTGGTTTTTTAAAAATCTACCTTTCTCTCTTTGTCTTTTATACCTGCTGAAGAACTATGCAAGTAAACTGAGCCTTTCTCAAAGGAAATTCATGTCCCTGAGGAGTAGTCTATCATGTGAATCAGATGTGTTCTCATTTACTGAAGGGAGAATGCAGAGAAAGAGACAATTGAAAGTAATAAAATAAATCTAATTCAAGACTGTGCATAGTTTTGAAAAACAGAATAGATTCATACACTTCTGCAATGCGCACATTAACACTGGATGGGAGAACAGAAAACCATTTGGGATCTACCTCTCCCACTACTGGAGACAATCCCATTGCTTCCTCACTGCAGGCTGGTGAAGAAGCAATGCAAAAAGGGTTTACACTGGAAAAAGTCTGCTCCTACTCTCAGATGCTGTGAGTGAAGATCCTGAGTCACAGAACCTTCAGTTAAGATCTCAGTCAATGCCACTTCCACCACACGTGCACGATTTGCCTCTGTCATAATTTGACAAATCTGAGATGGCTGTATAGATAAATTTAGCAAAGAAAAGGCACCAGCTCTTTGAGGTAACAGTGCCAAGACAATTCAGAACAACTTACTAATTTGATTCCCTTCTCCATTTTTCCATCAACCCCATACACCAAATAGCAATAACTGGTTGCTTGCATACAAAAAGTTGCAGCACCATGGAACCACACAATTGAAAAAATCAAATAGTGGAACATTCACCTCAGTTTCTGCTCTGACTTTAGCTAAACCCAGATTTTACTAAATTCAGTCCCTATTTTTGAGCAAGCAGCCTCTTGACAGAGCAAATTCTGCTGCCACGGAGATGCCAGAGTAATTATTTGCAGATACAACACAATACATGTATTTGCAATTTAACAAGCATTTGTGTCTGCCAGTAATCACCAATGGAAAAAAAGTTTTAGCTAAGTGAGACCAGCCTGAAACTCTGGCACACCGCATGTTGTAGTTTTTGTTGCTTTTTCATAGCTAAATGCAAATTTGAATTGGCAAGAAATACCATGAGGGTGCCAGTACCTGTTCTACAGATTCCTATTTTATCAAGCACCAGTCTTAACAATAGGAGTTTTCTTATTTGCTCCTGCCTTTATTACAAATATTAATTTTCTTAATACTGGATAGTTGAAAGTTAAATGTGTCAGCAAAAATCACGTTTCTCTTCCTTTTTTCCTCCCTGGATAGTGTTGAACCATGCAGTCAGCCTGAATTTTCAGTACCAGGGGCAGCCCCATACCTGCAGCCAGGCACTGCTAGCTGATCCTTCTCACTTGGCTTGGGCTGGCTTAGCTGCTGATGCCAGTCACTGAGTGAGGGGTTTCACAGTGACATCTGCCTGTCACCAAGTCTGAATGTTTATGTCTGTCTTTCCAGGCAATTTTTCTTCTCCTTAAATGTCGCTTTGTTTAACCATAGTCTGCTCACAGCTGCCAACAATGTGGCATGGTCACATTTCCAGTAGAAAACAAGATAAAAACCCACAAACTATTAAACATGAAAACATTAATTCTGGTTGAGCTTTAGGCTGTATCATCCTCAGGGACTGACCCAAGCTTGCTGCTGATATCAACAATTATTTTTATTGCCTTGCTGCTTTTTTGCTTTGATTTTGTTGTTAATATTCCACTGAGGGTTACAGAGCTCACTATTTCAGTTATGGGGCAGCTCTCTCCTCTTCACTAACAGCTGCCTGTCCAGAAGACATTCACAAGCCAGCTTCAAAACCAAAATCTTGATTCCCTCTCATGGAAGTTATCCAGATCTCTTTCTAGGAAGACAGTGTCTATTTTATTGGCTTTACTTCCTACAACTGATGAAATATTTAAAAGTTTAACCATCTGAACAGCACGGTGACTTCAGTATTATCTGCACACTACTTATTTAAATTCATGTTTAAACTTACGTTTGCTGATTTCTTACCCTTGGTATTTATGAAAGGACTGAAATGTTAGCTCCCAAAAGGTACAACATATTAGCAGATTTACTGGGGGGAAAAAAGGCAGGAGAAGAAAAGATCAGTGCAGATTTGAAACAGGTCAGTACCTTACAAACTGCATTAAGGGTCTCCAGAATTAAAACCACAGCCTGCAAATACCCTAGGGATGCACCTTCTGTGTGCTGAAGAGAAGAGCCTCCCATGCTGTCCCTTCCAAGAGAATCAAGAGTCAGACCCATCATGGAGAAAAGATTGGTCACTAAGCTCTCAGGAGTCTGAGATGTCCACAGCCCCAGCATCCTATTTTGTGATATGGAGTAAAAAGTCATTTACATGCACTGTTACATACACATCTCTTACACAGGACACTGAGAGATAACATTTAGCCACAGCCTTTACTCAAACTGCAAAACAAAGCTATAAATTTTCAGCTGAATTTTCAAACGAGTCCAAATGCAAGTTTGTACATTCACTTTCAGCCCTACATTGATTGTAAGGGTTTTTTTCGTAATTATTTTGTAAATAAATTTATTAACAAGCTCAATCACCAAAACTCAGTATGTAGCTGAAACATTTTTTAAAAATCTTTTAATCGTATTTTCAAGCTATTGGTAAATAAAATTTACCATTTGGAGGAAAACCATACCCAACTAGCATGGAATGAATTGAAAATACCAAAAGTTCACAGTGATTCTCTCATACTAAAAGCAGGCAAAACAGTTAAAAAGTAGGGGAAGTGGTAATATTTGGAGTTACATGTATAAGAAAGGTTTTTCCTTTTGAATCTACACGATATGTTTTTGGCATGCTTCATGTCCAACACTAGAGAGATTAGAAGCAGTTTGCTTAAAATAAACTGGAATGTAGATCAGGTTCCAGTGTCCAGATATCAGGTCCATCAACACTATCATCTTACTCATTTATTTTTTCCACCACCTTTGAAAGAGACTGAGGCCAGCAGCCTGGATATGAAATTCTGTCTCTACACAGCCACCCAGATTTGTGTTTCAGATTCATTTTCTTTTCATTCTCATTCCTTTCTCTTTATGCCTCTCATTTTTCATTTCCTCCTTTGTAAAAACCTAAACTTTATCTCAAGCTTCTAGCCAGACCAGTAATCCTTCTACCATTCTGTGTATTTAGCACTCCACTGAAATGAAAATAATCCCTTAAAAAAATATGCATGTACCTGTATGAAATACTGAGGCCAGGAGATCCTATTGGCAGAGTGTTCTATGCAATTACAAAACTATTCTTCTCAAGTAGCAGAACTGTTTTCTAGCCCAAATCTATAGAAGATCCATTCTGTGCTGTGGGTCAAGCTGTGGGCTGCTGAAGCCACACTCCAGAAATACTACCAAGAGCTAAACAAGAAGCAAAGCCCTAGAGAGAGCACTGACTGCCAACAAGCCCACTTCTTTACCTTCCCTCTCATTAATCCATCCTCTTTTCTTTCATTCCATTATTTTTGCCACTTCCCACATTTACTTCTTTTTTTTGCCTTCTGGAACTTGACTAAGTCTTTCTTCCCTCATGCTCCTTTTTTTTTTTATAGTCTCTCTCCTATTCCAAAAAATGCTCCATAGCAGACAGATTTATTCATCTCTAGCACCTTATCTGGTGGAGCATATGTTTCTTTTCTTTGAGGTCAGATTAACTATTCCTTATAAATGGTAAAGAGAAGAAATATGTGTTGGCAGCACGTTCTGCTACTCTTAGCCATCATTTTTGTCCACTGCACTAAGCCAATTTAACATGCTTAAACATGCCTTTTGTCAACAGCAACAAAAGCAAAAAGCAGCTGAACTCCAGTTAATAAATCATTTTCTGATGGTAGAAACCACTTGAGAAATATGATGCAAAGTAGTTACTGTATGTGATTTTTACAGAGAGGAAAAATGAGGAGAAAGTTTAATCAGCTTTCTCTGTTAATAAAAGGTGCTTCATATATAAATATATATCGGTATATATATATATATGTGTGTGTTTACTTGTTGAATTAGTTATAGAAAGAGATCACATAGAAGTCCAGTATATCCCTTTAGACATGGATTCACCCATTCCCAGTTGATCTCATTTTCTAAGTAGAGAACCAGTTCACTGGTATTTAAATTCAAAACATTAAGTCTCTATCCCATTAGACCAGCTCCTGCAACTCTGATTTATATCCACCTCTGTGCATCCATACATTAAAATATATGCAAAACAACACAGAAAAAACATGGAATCACCTGGCAGGGAACCACAGCATTTTCCAACTCATAGCTTTCTCTGTCCACAGGAAAGATCCAACAACCATAATACCCAAGAACCAGTTAAGAAGACATTAAGATGGTTTAGAAGTTACTGTTTTAAAACCAGACAAATCCTTATTTTAATAGCTGGCATGAACCAACCCCATCTTTTGCTCCCTTTGATTAAAGGAATGGAACATCTCCCTTATGAGGAAAGGCTGAGGGAGCTGGGGCTCTGCAGCTTGGAGAAGAATGAGGGGTGACTATTTAATATTTATCAATAGGTAAGGGGTGAGTGCCAGGAGGATGGAGTCAAGATTTTCTCAGGTGTGACTAACAATAGGACAAGGGGCAATGGTTATAAACTGGAGCATAGATGATTCCCTATAAATATTAGGAAGAATTTTTTTCACTGTGAAGGTGACAGAGCACTGGCACAGGAAAGCCAACCATATCCTGGGCTGCATCAAAAGAAGTTTGACCAGAACTCAGAAGAGGTGATTTTCCCTCTCTACACTCCAATAGGATTTCCTTACAGTACTTTTAGCATTTGCACAGAGCAGATAGTGTCTCTTTGGTGCCTCTTACTTGTCCAGTCAAGTGGACAAGTTTAATCTCTTCCAAAAAATTTTAATATCTCCTTCAAAGTAGTGTATGTTGTCCCTTATCCTATTCAGATAATGTATGCACATTTTTGGAGAATGTCAGATTACTTTGATAGCATAAAAACCAGAATATTTCAAGATTATTAAATAATGAGCCCGTATAATGACAAAAATTATGTTAAATGTGACTATACTTTTCACTCAAACTAGATTTTCAAAATTTGAAAAATCTTGGAATCATCGAGAGATTGAGCAAATATTTAAGTGACACATATCTGACAGAGACACGTGTGACTGAGCAAAGGGGGACTACAGGAAAACTGGGGAGGGACTTCTCACAAGAACATGAAGTGATTGGACATGGGAGAATATATCAAGCCAAATAAGCTTCTTTTATTCACTGTATCTTCATACAATAGCTGGCATACAATAAGACCATATACAAAACCTCGTCACCATTGTCATATTCTGTTTACTTCCAGTATTATATGTTTGATATTGAAAAAAATATGTTAATATCTGATTATTTTTACCTTCTTAGACCTTCTTACTCAATAATTTTCAAGTACAATTAGAAATTAGTGTGTGATTTCTATTGTTTTTTTTAGGATTTTTTGGTTGGGTTTTTGGGGTTTGTTTTTGTTTTGGTTTTTTATTAGTGGACAAGTATTAAACAAGGTTACTCCTCTGGTATAAATCATCATCAATCCAGTGCATCTTCCCAGGATGGCACTCTTGTCTAAGTGTTGATCAGCACATACACCAAACATCTAAACATAATTTTTTATCATTTCCATGGACTAAAAGTACCAGTAGTTCATTTTTTGCAAAGAAATCGGGCAAGTATGCAGTTACTCTATTAGCATTAATTCTAAAAATAAAAAAAAAGGCATATATTGCTACATATTTTTTTTTTTTTTTTTTTGACTTGTGACATTCTACAGTCAAAGTATTGGTTTCCTTGCCATGTGCACTGATAAGAACAAACACTTCTGGATACTGAACTTTCCACAACAGATTTACCAAGTTGCTGAAAAATATGAAATGCAATGTCAGAGCCAAAACATGCATTTTTGCCCCCCCATTTTGAATGCAGCTATTAAGAGTTACTCTCAAAAGGAGATGAGAGTAAGGCTTCAAGCACCAGGATATGGGATTAGGCTGGTTGTGGGAGTAGCCTATTTATCTCAACTCACTTTTTTTTCTCCTCTTTTTACAGAAGCTTCAGCATAATTTCTAATATCAGATTTGATGAATTTAGCAATCAAACCAATGTACCTCTAAACTTAATCCCACTTTTTCCACCAGTATAAAAGCAGATGTCACACCTCATTTAATTTAGTACCTTCTGCTTTTTTTTTGCTTTTTGCTTTTCCTTCTGACAGCCCTCTGTGAATCATATCAGTTAAGCTAAATCACAGTATTTAAATTAATTGCTTTGGAGCTATAAACAATACCCTGTGGGTTTTCTGAGTCTCTGACTTTCATAAGACATCATAATTTTAACTTATATACTTGACCAAAAACTCTTCTCTCATCTCCATTAAATTTAATTGGTAAATTATTACAGTTGGACTACCAGCAAATTAGAAAATTTTTTAAAAAAATTAGAAAAAAAATTGTCTCTTGAAATCAGCAAAGTGCTTTGCTCTGTCTACACGCTTTTCAAAGGTTATTTTCAGCAACAGACCTCTCTCCTTTTGATTAGGCAAAAGCTACTTTAAAGCAGCAGGACTGCCAAGATAAAATGCTCATCAGAAAGGCTCCTGATCCAGAATTTCCAGGCAGGTCATTCACATTAGTGCCAAAAGAACTAAGGAATTCTTGGAATGCCTGAATACCTAAGGGAAGGCCTGCAGTTATCAGTTTGCCATCTCTGGCAATAACTGATGAGAAGCAGAAAATTTTGACTATAAAATTCACTCTCTTATAGCATTCTCCTGAGCCATTCACCCCCTGTGATTTTGAAAGCTCATCCATGGACTGACTGAAATACTTTTTTCCTGAAACTTGATATTCCCAAAATGTTTACGGTGCTAGCAAGAAGCTGCTAATGTTTAATTTTGCTTGTAAAGCATAGGTGAGCAGGTGCACTTTCGTTCATAAAATGAAATAGTAGATGCAAAGTATTTCTTATTTATTATCAGAAGGTTTGCTAGACTTAAAAGATTAAAAGCTTTCAGCTCCACATCAGTGGATATCTGTCATTGTCCCTAAAGAGCTGGTAATATTTAGCCAGGCTCTAGGAGTAACCTTTAAGATGCTGCTTGCAAAGGCATCATGAGGGATACTTCAAGATACACAAGATACACTACAAGATACACAAACTTTTCTTTGCAAAAATATAACCCAAGACATAGGGTAGCTAAGCATTTTAATTATGTCTCTTAAGTATGTCTTCACAGTCTCTCAAAACACAATATTAAAAATGAAGCAAAACCTACCACCTTTAAAAACAGAAATAATCATTCACTGAAGATAGACAAAAAAGAAAGATTTTTCCCAATTTTCAGCCTACCAAGAAACATGGGAGTTTATAGAGAATATACATCTGTATCTGAAAACCAGATGTAGATAGAGAGGAAAGATCCCTCAATATGCATCATACAGGGTATAAGTCTATTTGTTTCTGTATTTTAGTGGTTAAACCACTACTGGATATTCCAGCCATTTTACCTAACTTCACATGAAAAAATCTGCCCCACAAATGTGATTTTAAACATTAATTATAACCAGAAAGTGTATGTAAGGAAAAGTTTGGGTGCTGATGAGAAGCCACATACTAAAAATAAAGGTTATTAACTCAACCCTCAGTTCCAGTGACACTATTTTTTCAGAGTTTACATGATCGTTGTGCCTTACCTTTGAGTAAGAGATATAAATATTAACTCTTTTACTCTTACCAGCCCACAGAAAAAAAAATGCAAGTGTTTGCATATCATTAATTACCTGATAATCAGTGGGCTATTTATTGATCTTTGGGTTTCAACAGCAAGGCACTTCCTTTAACCAGATGTGACCTTATCACAGAAAACTAAAAGTAACATCCTGAAAGTGCTCTTTGAAAGAAAACAGAACAGGTTTTAGTTTACAATCCCACAGAAAGCCTCTGAATAGCATGATGACAAGTATAATATGAAATCTGAGTTAAAAATTATGAACCAAACTCAGTCACACATCAAAACTTTTTAAAAAGTCTACCCTACCAATAATCTGCCTTGAGTTACATCAGATATTGCAGCACCAAAACACAGCAAAGGCCAAGTCGGGGACATAGGAAGCATCAGTTTTGGAAGAACAGCCACAGAGCTGCAAGCAAACCCTAACTGGACTCTGCTGCCAGCTCTAACACCATTCCTCTCTCTCCATTATCAACACCCTGCTTCTGCTGTAGCTCTTCTGGATCAGGTTCACTGACAAAGCCCAGGAAGCCAACACAAACCTCAGCACCCCATCCCAGAAACACAAATACTACCCTGAGTCAGGTTAGAATAGGAAAGTTGGCTGAATACCCTGACCAAATTCATGGAGGTATTCAGTCTCCTACAATGGCCCTTGTGAAGTGTCCCTGAGCAGTGACAATGACTTTGTGTACCCTTAGCATAGGGATCTGTCAGTGCTTTACCTGATACTCATGCATGGACTGCTCTGCAATAATATCTAATAATTTTTAAAGAAAACTAAAGCAGTTCCATGCTCCCAGCCCCCACCGGCAATAGGAACTGTCTAAGTGCAGAAAAGAAAGCTGACAACACCATTTAGGAAATTAAGAGTTCTGAGTATGTTTCTCAAAGTGCTTTTAAGCATCTTTAATGTCCAAGAAAGTCAATATGGGCTAGCCAGACAAAAAAAAAAAAAAAAAAAAAAAAAAGAAAGCAAAACCCTAGAGAATAGATCAGAAGTCATCAAAATCAAAAACCAGCAGGGAAGAAAATAAAAAATGTTTTCATCAAGGAACACTCTTCACTGAGGGCACTGAGGGGAACAATGACAGAAAAGCCAGGGACAGCACACTGTGACAGAACACACAACAGTGTAAAAGAAGCAAGGAACATTTATGTAGATGGCTTTATGAAAAGAGAAGTTGCCATGTCTGGGGAGCTGATACAAAGGATGCAAATCAATACAAGAGAGCTTAAACATACTGTGAACAGTACCTGGCACACACAAAGTACTTGATATATATATATATATATCAGTCCAAGGAGGGGAACAGTCAAATGGGTCTTACTCTGAACTGAGATGTGCAACTGTATCAGACACATGCTCCAAAAAGGAATAAGAGATTAATAATAAGTAGGCATATTATGATAATGAACATGGTGTGTGGATTAATTAACTACCAGCAATATACAGAAACACACGCCCTTTTTTTAAGGTAGGGACCTGGTATGTCCTGTTCCAATCTAGAAGGTATTTCACACCATTGGTATGAAATCTAGCATACAAGCACAACCCAGCACTACAGAAGGCAGTGAAAACCAAACATACCAATTCCTATGTCCCAGTCTACTTGATCTAGTGTACTAAATAGAAAGGTATTCCTAGTAATCCCTGTTTAATGCTTTATAGAATGATAGCATAATGCAGCTGGATAATTTGGGTTAAACCCTTACTTGGTATAAATAGCTGCAGCATCACTGAAACCTGCAATTTTTTTAGTTTCCACACACTTTGGAAGGAGTTTGCATGTTTGAGACCACATCCAAAACTTCGAGTTCAACTCAGCCTACAGATATGCTTTCTTTTTCTCTTAGCATGCTGGGTATCCTCCTTTACAGACAATTTACTTTATTTGGAGCAGACTCCAAACCTGGTCAGCCTTCTATAATAAACATTGTTATTGTAACTTCACACACACACACACACACTACATTATGACTGAATGTTACCAAACAGTGGCTGCTTTGGAATTGACAAAGCAAACAGAAAAAACTCATCCATCCACTTGTTTTCCTACTCAGTGCAATTAACTGTCTGTTTCAGTCAAACTTCTTTATCTTTTGTTTGGAGTGACAAATTTTATCACTACTGAGACTTTCCAAAAGTGATTAAGCATTTCTTACTGCTCCCTAAACCCAAACCAACTCTTCCACCACCTCTCCATCCCATGCACATACATGTCTGCTAACATTCTTGCTGAACTAAGGCTAGAGAATGCCTTTGCACTATAGGAATCACATTGTGACTTATAGTTATCAGGCAAGAGTGACATGCAAAGGCATAATGGCTTTAAAGCTTCAACAGAGAGTATAAGCAAAGAAAAACTCCAAAATCATTTTTTTCATAAGCAGCTGATAATAGCTTTTGCAAAAGTAATGGCATCTCTGTCTCACCAACCAGATAATTTTGGACAGAGTTGGATCGTCTTTTTTTTTTTTTAACTCCCTTCCACAGTGATTCATATCCCTAGTTAGAAACAAAAATTAGACACAACCATGGGATAGATTACTCTTTTTACAGAAAGCTTCTAAGTTGATTTGTATTTGCATTGCGAATACTGAACACCCTAAAGAGAATGAAGGGGGAAAAAGAAATAGAGTTTTTCTCCGTGAACAACAGCAATTCATTAGCAAGCAATTAGCTTAGTAATAAGTTCCCATTTCTCAGTTTGGGAGATTTCCATGAATATTGATAATATAATTATGATAAAGGTTGAAGACATACTACAGTATTCAACTGCTAATGGTCCACAAACACTTTGTCTTCTCATGACAGACAGGAGAGGCTCTAATTACACTGAACAGTTCAAGGAAAGATTGAATGTTTGCCAGACCACTCTTCATTGATTGCCTTTAAAGCATGGTACAGGACTGCTGAAGGGAAAATACAGATTCTTGGCTCCAGGTAATTAACTTCCATGCTGTTCTCTTCTTAGGCTCTAATGAAGTCCCCTTGTAGTCTTCATTACCAAAGGGTATTTGATAATAAAAAAGCAGAGAGCCAGCCAAAGGTCCTATTTCCCTCTCCTTCTCTATAAATTTCCCTCTATTATACATTTCTTGGGACTCAGAAATCTCTCTGAAGTAATAATGGCCTGAAAAGTGCAAAGGGTGAGGGATCCCTAATGAGACAGGGCAAAGTGGGAATGCAGAAAAAGCTGGGACCTGAAGACAGCCTTAAAGGAGAAAATAGGGGTCTTCAACAGAGAAAAGAGCAACAGATAAATACTGATGAGCCTGCTGAGGTGTACTGGCTACCTAAGGAAATATGATCCCTTTTGTTGGCTCTACTGAAGACAAAGTCTTTGCACTGCATTGGCTAGGTGGTGAAATTTCCATGTATCCTTGTCTTATTCATCAAAGCACGAGAGTGCTTTAATACCAGGTTCCTGAGAAGTTACTTTAAAACATGTCTTAGATGATTCTTAATTCCTAAGACCAACATACAAACATTTGTATTAAAAATGTTCACAATATTACAGTCAGAGACTTAATTGACCAGTACCTGAGTGCTGGAGAACAGTCAAGATCTGCTTCCTCTTTCATTGTCCAGTTGTCCAAATCCAAACCAGGAGACACTAGCAAGGAAAGAGCAAACATTTCTGTGATTTCATTTTCATCTATTTTGTATGTTATTATATTCTTTAAATATACTATTCCACATCCTCCCCTGTGTCTAAAACCTACATTAAAATCAGGAGCTATTGTTTTTTTGAAACAAACAAATAAAACAAGCAAACAAAAAAACCCCAACAAATGAAAAAACAAAAAACCAATCTGATAAAACTCTGTAATTTTGATGATCTTAAAATGGTTCCTACTCAAGTGCTTTATTCATCTTTTGGGAGGACTTCTGAATTCTACATAGTGTGTGTCTTACATTTCCTGAAGTCCCACATCCTATTAAGATGTAGCAAAGAACACTATTAGTAATCTTCTTTGTTAAGTTTATGCTTAAGACTATGGTTTCTATAGCTTGCTGTACTAGTTAAGTCTCTCTAAAGCTGTAATTTATTTTACTAATTTCAGGATTATGTTTTTTCAGTTGAGGCAGTAGCTGTCTTTAATCAGAGATCTTCATTTACGAGATAGGGGTTTTTGGAGCATGGTAGAGACTTGTATAATCTCTTGCTTTAAAAAATATCTGTCAAAAATACAGTCACATTAACCAGAAGAGTGGCTAAAGCTGCACAAGAGTCAACTTAGTTGAAATGTGATAACAGAAATGCAAGTAAATCCAAACAATTAGAGGTGGCATATGTATCCAAAATATTTCCACAAGCATATTAAATATGAGCAAACACCCTATCAAATCAGGTGAGGAATTTGCACTTTGATTTTTGAACACAGGAATATTTTTACAGCTCATATAAATTATGAATTATCACAGAATTAGCTGTTACATCCAAAGCCCATTATCACTTTGCACCACTTCACTTGCCAGGGGATATTGAGTTGTGCTCAGAACTGCCTACCCAAGAGTGATAAGCCAAAGTGTCCATTCCACATCTTTGACATCACAGATACTGGGAGAGGCAACTGATTAACTGATTGCAGAGGAGAAAAAGCTCACCTACAGAGCAAAATGTTCTGTAGTCCCCTGATAAGCTGAACAGGAACCAGCCACTGATTCAGGAACAAACAAATAATTTCAGATCACCCTGAAACTATATTTTTCAAAGTTTTCACTTTCTGATAAAATATTGTTTTACAAGAACCAGATGCAGCATTCATTTATCACTCACTCCACTTCCTCACATTGCATTCTAAGTGTGGGCTGTGGTGTCCTCAGGGGATTCAGGTGTGAAAATGAGCTAGCTGCACATATATCCTGATGGGGCACATCAGTAAGATGATGCAAGCTGATAGGAAATGTGTTACCCTCATGATCACACTTCCCAGTGGATGCATCTGTGCAGCAACTCATGGAAGAAAGGACAGTGACAAGCAAAAGTTCAGTCCTAGGAGACGAGTGGGAAAAGCTTTTGACACATTTTTTTGTAGATGGTTTGTGCCATATTTTAGGCCCATGAATAATGGGGATGGGAAACAATGGCCAATTTTTATTTCCTTCTCTTCTATTAAGGTATTATGTCCACACTGATCTATGGACCACCTGAGTTCCAGCACATAACTAACATTTGTCCATGTCCTCAACCCCTCCCTAGGGTTAGAGGTATGTGGATTGTTTTGGTTCACCTTTTTTTTTTTTTTTTCATTAGCCATGTATACAGACAGCTAAATGCTATGCTAGGAAAGACAAGGTCAAACCAGCACTTTTCACTTAGCACAGGGGGTGCTTTGGTTTGTATTGGTCCCAGTTCCTGAGGGAGTTCAATTCACAGTCATATAGCATGCCCAAGAAAGTTTTTACATAGCTTCTTCTTTGAGGAACTGGTCACAAATCCTTACTTTCCTTGTAGTAAAAGGGGATATGACCTCTGGCATAATGTTACTACAGAAAAATATGGAAGGAAAGCTGGCAGGAGAGAAATGGAATGAGAAAGGATTGTGGTCTTCCTAATAACTTCAGCCTTTGGCTACACTCAGCAAAACCAAACTGGCCATCCTCTCCTTAATGGACTGGGCACCCTCAGTGACTCCCTTGCATTCATGATTGCTGAAGATGGGACCATGGAACTGAACCAAATTCCACCTGGAGGCCCTTCAGAGGCAGTGGTACTGCTCCTCCTCCAAACCAGTGGAAGAAAGCAACAGGCATTATCTTTTCTTATATGCAGTCTGTAGTAACTTTCAATTCCATTTTTTCCCTACAATGAAAAAAGAGAAAACCTAGGCTAGGTATTTCCACAGGGTTATTCTGTTCTTCCTTTTTGTCTTCTCAAACTACAGGCCAAGGATATTTAAACCAGCATGTCTTCATGTTCTACATCTCTCTGCTTCTTCCTTTACTCACTGATCCCTCCAGGCACAGACTATGACATTTAGAGGCCATTTCATTTCCTAACAGAAACACTGAGTTGCAAAAGCTCCCTAAAAAAGAGCAGCCTATCGAACATGATCATCCCATTTTATTTTTTTTTTAGACACTGTTGCAGGACTTGATCAGTACAAAACAAGGGCAAAATCCAACCTTTTTGTAAAGGTTTATTATCAACACCAAAACCCCAGTGAGATTTAAAAACAAAGGCAAGTGAAGCTGACCCATTTTTAGATGTTAAAATAAAGCACCAGCACCCTCTATCAGGATATTTCAAATATTAGCAACAGAACAGTGATTCAAACGGAATCAAAAATATGCATTTAATAGGTATTTACTATGTACTGCAATCTTCACAAGTCTGCTTTAATCAAAAGTGCTATTTCTGTTTTAAAACTGACATGAACCACTCCTAGCCAGAACCCTCCTTCACTCAGATATTTTTCAGAGCTTCACATTGTTATGCAGTATCACTCAGATAAAGCTCTGCAATAAGACAAGTGATAATGAAGACAGCAGCTGTTACTAAATTACAAAACCATGACATTTGTTGGCAAACTCTAACAATTGGGAAACTTTTTTGCAAGTTCCACACTTCTGCAAACAGTACCTATTTGGGTGATGATGTTTGATGACATTTGCCTAAGCACAGTCTAGACCAGAACACGTCCAATAGAAGGATTATTTTTTGCTGGGTTTATAACACAAACTTGCCCAGCCAGTTAATTGTCTGATAGACTCCTGATCTTTTGGGAAGGTAACATGTTTCCCAACAATCACAAAGGACCACTGTCTGCCTTTACTTATTCACTTCTAACAGAGTTGAGGAGGCCCATGCAGTCTTACCAGGAGACTAGAGGAAAAGAACACCAGGATCTGATCCTCCTAACATGAGCAAAATACAGAGAGATAAGATTAAGTAAATGCATGATTCTCTAATTTCCTTCCCCAAATAAAGTATAAAGAAGTTGAGCATCTGGAGCAACAATCTGAAGAAGGAAGATGAAAAATTCTGGTCCCAGCTCTGCTACCAGATACTGGAGATTGAGATTTGTTCTGTGAACACAGTGCATCTTGGTGTCCCCACAAGCAGCACAAAGAATGCTAAGATATTCAGTACATAATTCACAGAAAAGCTATATGCATTTGGATAGCAGGGTCCTCAAAAGTGTAATCAGATCTGACTCTAGGGATTGTGTGACACTCAGATGATTTCAATGGAATTTTGACAAGTATCTTTCAGCATAAATTCTATACCTGCAAGAAATATATTTAAAATTAGTGAAATCTTGCTAAGTGCTTAGACTTTCTGGAATGACAAGAGCTATATAAATGCAAATTATTACTGCTACATCATATCCATCCTGTGAGACTAGAGTGACATTTCTGGAGCTGCTCTGGGAACTGAATAGTAGACGTTTCATAATTTACCATAAAATACTCATTTTTCTCTAAAGAACAGCAACAAGGAAATGAAATGCTAAAAAAAAATTTTAAAAAAATTGGAGATGGAGCTCAACAGCAGGATGAAGTAACCAGTTCTGGCAATAGAGCATAAAACCAGCATTTTTAAAAAGAATTTAAGATTATTATATCAATGTTGTCCAGGCAAATATAAGTACCTCTGCTGCAGGTATAAGCAGGTTTCTCTCAGACCAGAGATGAACCACAAGGTGGTTTGGCACTAGTGGCAACCTCAACATAACAATACAAGGAATCTGACTTATGGTGACTTTCCTTTGATAAAGCCATGATCCCCTGTCCCTGAGCTGAGGTACTGCAGCACACACATAAGCAAGGGCTTGGGTTTTGTCACGCTGCCTCTCCTCCCCTTCAGCTTCCAGTTCAGACCCAACATGAATCCCACCTCCCCAGGCACCATCCCCAACCAAGGTGGGAGATGACTCCAGGTCAGAAGGGTGGTGACCCTGTTTCTCACCAGGGCAAGGTATTTGGTTTTGTGACAGGTAACTGGTCTTGTCTAGTTCTGGGTAGAATTCAACTTGACAAAACCCAAAGCTGTGAGATCTCTGACCAGCTAACAAGTTGGTTTTTTAGTTTTGTGGGAAGCAGGTTTTCCTGGCTGTAGCTAAAGCTGAACAAAGGTCTATCCTCCCAAAATACTTGCCACCTCAGCGAAAGCAGCTGTGCCAACTGCACATCCACCTGCTCAGAGAGCAGATTTCAAAGTCTTTTTCTTTCTGTGAAAGTCTTTGCATAGGCAGAGACATTTGATCACCACAGAGATCTCCTGAAGGTCTGTGAAAACCCTGCTCTGGAGGGGGAAGGTCAAACACCTATTTCCCTTCAGTCATCTTTATGAACAACCATCTTCTGAACACAGCCCTGCTCAGCCCCCATAAGGATCCCAAACGACCTATTTATCACCTCTCAGGGCTGTGCTTGGCCCCATTCTCCATCTGCCTGGCTTCCCCTGAGTCCTACAGGCAGCCCAGCTCCCAGCCTCTTCCCTTGGTCCTTGCTCCACAGCCTGTTGCTAGTATTTAAAGGATGATGGTTGTTTCTCCTAAATAAAATAAATGTGCATCTGTTTTTGTTACTGTGACCTCATGTGCTCCCATCCAGAGACAATTTGCTAACAGTGCCCATCTCCCTTTAGCAGCTTCTCTAGTTGTTGACCTCTGCGAGCCTGTCAACCCCATGCTACACCCCCAGCCCTGAACACACCCATGGCTACACAGCTCCCAGCCATCAACCAAACCAGAAATAAGTCTTGGTCCTAACCAACAACCACCAGATCAGTCTCTAGGCTGCAAACTGAATTTTGCTCCATAAGCTGCCATCCTCTGGAGAGAGGCAGGCAGTGCTGTAGCAGCAGCAGAGTGGGGTACCAGCTGTTGCCAGCTGCAGGGATGCTATGGCCACAGCCCCAGAGGACACTCGTTGCAGGTCAACTCTGCCTTCAGAAAACCCTGCAAAACCTCCTTCTGTCAATACTGCCTTCCCAGCATAACAAGGATAACATTCACCCTCTGGGATCCCACTGGTATTAATAACAGAAATACTCTCAGAAGTATGCCCAGAAAAATAAACAGATCTCTCAAACTACTGAACAGGAAACCCAAACACTGCTTTGTTCCAAGGCCAGGATTTTTAACCTTTAGAAAATTTAGATGGCTTGTGAAGTCCAGTTGGTGTTTTGTAGCAGATATTGGACTTTATACAGAAGTTATTCATATACTGCAATTACAGGTTTCATGGATGTTGAAAGGCACAGTGTTTTAAATATTATGGACTGAGAGAGCAAATAACTATGCTGCCAGGCAGCAGAATTTATGCTCAGCCTATGAAAAGTGTGAATACAACCACTCTGAAAAGCAGTGCTTACTTTCCCTACCTTTAGCACGCAGCACACTGTAACTGTGAGGCTTTTCACTGAATATTTTTTCTGTAAGAGTGCCTGACAATCATAGGTGAATGCTGGCTCCTGTGATTATTAACATCAGATAGTGGTGGGATTCTTGCATTAGGGAAGGAGCAGGGGGCAGCAGGATGGAAGTTATCATTCCTCTTCAAGCTAATTTTAAGACACTGTTTTCCATCTGGAAAAATTGTTCATCAACACATCTTCTCCCACCATTTTCCCATTAAAAGTAACTGGGAATGAATAAGAAATTTGTTTAATCATCTTCAATGAGATCAGCTGAATTCTAATGCTGTATGATTACATCTAGCCACAAAAATGTCAAGTGCATCTCCAGTTAGAGTGCTTGCTTAAACAGACGTGTAAATGGAGACCACCCAAAAATCAGCACATACTATGAGAGATTTGAGCTTCCTTATGGTGTATACTTGGACAAATAGCAGTTGATGCAAGAGACAGTGATTTTTCTTTTTATTAAAAAAAAAAAAAATACCCACAGTAGAGCACTTTAGAGTGCATGATCTCACAAATTGGTGCCTCACAAAGTTCATGCAGAGTCAGTAGTCCTACTTCAGTACAAGTCTTGGAGGCTCAAATGGGCTTGAGAATTTGTCCACAAGCCCAGCTCTGACTCCAGTCACTCAAGCACAACTGAACCATATTTCAGAAAGGCATTTGGGCAAAATTCACTGGGCTGAGATGTAAATAAGTGCAATCAAGGAATTGCACTACTTGTTACAATTGTTCTTTAATGAAACCAGAGCTTTGGCAACATCTCACATCCAGTTCTTTAAATATAGGGAAAATAGCTGACAGTTAATTGTGTCTAAAATTAGTAATCCTTTCATTGTAGTACTTCTTGAAGGCCAAGAATGCTCCCTCTTTTAATAAATTCACTTGAAGTCAGGAAACATTATTCTTTGTATTTTAAGTGTTTTGGCATTTAGATCAGAGTTGCTTGCTGGGATAAAATGTATAAAGCTTCTTTTTATGATTAGTTTTGTTTTCAACTCTTTTTAATGAACAGTAAGTGGGAAAAAGATACAGGGGATTAAAAAGAAACAGGTAGAGGAGTCTCTAGTAGAATGACACCAGTAGAGACTTGCAGCAGATAATTTAGTTAAGGTACATCTGTGTGGTTTGCTTAGCTGAGCAGAACAAACAATCAGATAAACTGTCTGAAACATATTCACATGCTTTCACTGAGACAAAATGAAAAAAGCCAGTTCCACAGAGGGTGCTGAACACTGACCCCAAGATGTGGAACAAATAGAAAGTATGATTTATTATAGCATTTGTATTACAGAGAATAGCATATCAAGGAGCAGCAGTGGAAAAATGCTTTTTGATCATCTTTTAGTTCATCCTTTTCTCTCTTCCATCACTGAAAAAGAAATAAACCAGTGCCATTGACCTACAGATTCTGGGTGTCCAGCTTAAGTGGTAAAACATGTTCTGTGCTGATGGTTCAGTTTGTATGCATCTTCAAGTTGATCAGAGCATGGAACTCTAAGCATTTCCTTTGAGAAAATCCTTTTGAATTTTATGTAAAAAAGTCATGTATGCTAATAGACAAAATCCAAAAATGTTTTCTTCCACATTTTTGTCATTTTAGATGTCCTATTACCTTTGTCTGCCAGTAATTCTGTTACAACATTTAACATTCATTTCTCATTGGTTTAAATAAATATTTCTTGCACCACCAAGTTTTTCTTTTCACATCACACACAGAGGGCTGATCTCCTCTTTCCCCCATAACTTTAATTCTGAGCAATAGTGGTATGCTCTGGATATTTCTCATTGTCTGCCTAAGTTGATAAGGGAGTACCACAGTTTACTATTCTATTTAGTAAAAGAAAAACTTTCACTAGCAGTACATGACAGCTGGTGGCATTTCTAGCATTGCTAGGGTACTGTGATCTCTTTTGTAGGAAAAAAGCATCACTGCAGTTACTAAGTTCTGACAAAAAAGCTTGAATAATTTGTCTTTTCACATTTATATTTGGCATGACATTGATGACTACTGCTTGATTATGTATGTAAATAAAGTAGTGGCCATCATCTTTCTATGATGATGTTGCTCAGAGTTAATGATGAAGTGGGACATGGGGAGGATGTGGGACATGTCAGTGTTAATGAAGATTTATTCAGTAGTGACATTTGATCAAATCTGCTTGGTGAAGTCTTAGGTTTCATTAGTTAAAGACATAATGCAGTCTGTCTGATTAAAGAGAAAAAAAGCAGTGGGGAGCTCACATAAATTACTACAGCTCAATTAGGTGCAGACAGTTTAGTGTGTGTTTATTACCAGTAGAAAGGAAGATTTCCCAATTAGATTAAAAGGTTTTGAAAACAGCTCTTAGTAGTGCACAGTGATTTAGACCCATTGCAAGAACAATCATTGTGAGAAGCTACATTGATTAAAAGTAAGCTGGTAAGTTATGTGCATTGCTTCACTGTTTATCAATGGAGCCCCTGCTGCATAGGTACAATTTACCTCACAAGATCAATGCCTGGACTTGGCTAATTTTCTCCTTGCCCTGAAGATTTATATGGTTATAAAGGGCATCTACTTCATGACTGAAAATACCAGGGAGATTTATTCTGGATAATCATTAAGGAAGTGAAGTTGTATCGGTCACCAGAAGTGTTCCCTGGCCATGCTGCACACTTCAGTCTGGCATCCCTGCTGCAAAGCTGGGTTCAAAGGAAAGACATTTTAATCAGAAAGGAACTTGATTCCAGTGAGGTCCCACAGGCTCATTGTGAAAACTGAAAAGGCCTTTTAAAAAAAAGTGTAAGTACACAGAGTGTACAGGCAGTGGTCAGGCAGTGTTTCTGACAACTGATTGAAGGTATTTGGTGGGCAGTGCAAGCCTCTGATTCATGAATCCCAGTGTCTGACAGCACAGAATGTGACTTCCAGCAGTGCTGAGCTAGCTGGGCTCCAGGTCTGCTTTGCCAAAGGATTTTTGGATATGGGCTGCAAAAGGGAGGGGGTTATTGTCCAAGGCTCTGAATGATTGTTTCCCATGGGGAAGGCAGGGGGAAGAGGAGCAAAGGAAAAGAAAATTAATTATATTTAAATTCTTTATACTCCTACTGTGCCCTTCAGCTCACACAGAGGCCTGCAGCTGCTTCTAATCCCTCTGTCCCAGAATTGTTTATTGTGAAGACTGAAGGAACAGAGACCAGCAAATAGAGAAATCAATAAAATCATTCTAATTTTACATGTTAAGTTTAAAAATTACAATTTCACACTGACACCTTTCTTTTTACCTTGTATGGTGTAAATAGGACTGAAAAGAATCCAGATGTTACATGATTGAGCTCTCATATTTACTTCTTTTCCCTGCAACACTTGCAGATGCAGCATTTCTTCCCTGTTACTGCAGGTCCCAAAGTGTAAGTTTAAATCAATGCCATTGAAGATGCTGATGCTGTTCTGACCAATTGCCAGGAAAGCAGAACTGTACCCTTCCTTTGGGCTCTAACAGTCAGACCTTTGGGCTTCAGAAAAGTGTGTGTGCACAGGAATGGAAGGAACTATGGCATGGGATCTTCTACAATAAACTGGGTATGCAGGGATTATTGCCCTTCATTGCTAACTGAACTGCTAACTGAATTGCTAACTACATCAGTGCCCCCGTATATGGTTTTCCAAACAAACAGAAAAGTATATTCTCCCCCAAAAGAGTTCCTAACATTTGCAAACAGGACAGGTAGTTCTTCTGCATAATGATACGTACAAAAAACATTCTATAAAAGCAGTTGTGTAAGCACAGACTGATGCACAAAGGGCACATAAGATGTTGGTTGTTTTTTAGAATATGGTTCATAGAAACTGCAACAGTGTGGTACATATTCATCTGAATAATCCCATCATCTTACATGTATTCACTGCGTGCCTCTCAATTACACATTTGAGTCCTAAGAGTCTTAGTTCTTACATCTTAACAAGAAGAGTTCATGTAGTTTATGATCAAAGTGCTTTGTCCTATACAGTTAAACCACAGAGCTTTCTCTGGGGCCTCTTTACATTTCACCAGACACCACCACCTTAACCATACTTCAGCAAGACAACCAACAACTATTTTTCAAAAAAATAAGACACATCCAAACCCCTCCAGGCACCCCAAATAGTATCCTTGCAATATCAAATACCTTCTCATGAATAAAACACTGATGTAATGTAAACACTCCATTGGTTAGAGAAACTGGGCTTTTGGTTTGTTTACTTGATAATTGGATGGGCTTGTCATTCAAGAAAACAACATTTGTTACAAGCAACTTGACTGTGAATGACTCCTACTATTACACTAAATGCATTTAATTATGACTTATTGGTGCATAGCAACCTTTGGTAACGTTGTAACCCAGCATCGATTTTCACTTTATTAAACTCATTATAACAACATATGCCACATAAATGGGGAAAAAAAATAAAATGAGTCAACCTCAAAATTCTATAATTAACTGTAAAAGCAAGGCCATAAGGTAACTATGCAGATTTCCTAATATTAAACTTACTATTACTAATAGGATAAAAGTCTGGGAAAGGCATAGATATATAAGAAGACTCATGCTTTTCATCTTAGCTATAGAATTAAAACACTTGAACAAGCTGAAAGTCATGTCTTGGGAAAAAGGCATCAGCATCCTGTACTGCTCAGTAGCAGATTTTGCTGCCTTGTCTTGACTTTCTCTGGTAAAAACAAACAAACAAAAAAAACCAACCAAACCAAAAACCACCCCAAAAAACCAAAAACAACCCCTGTAAATAAAAATTAAATGTATTAGGGGTTAATTATACAGTAGCTGTATATTTAGAAACTGCCTTTGCCCAGATAACTGGTGACATGGCATTTCACTATAATTTTTTAGAATCCAGCAGTAAAGAAAGTTAAATACAGAAGAGTAAGATTTGACTTATTAAACCTCAATAAACCTAGATCATTCTAAAACTACATCTAAGCCATTTCAAACTAAAACTAAAATCTCTGAACACAGTTCTTGTGTGAAAGGTAGCATGGCACACAGTATTTTAAATTTATCAGCATCGTGGTCTGACATCATTGACACCAAATGTTTAGAGGGGACATTTTCAAGATCATGTGTGTGAAATGCATATGCTCAGATACTTTTCCTTCTAACAGGATTTACTTATGCAAGATTCAACTTCACCCCCCACAAAAACCCTTTCTCTTTCCTACTGTCATGAGGTCAGAGCTAAACTGCAGCTCCTCAGTGCTTCTAATGAAGATGTTTTACACATCCCAGCTGCTTGCTTACTCAGCAACAGCCTGTGCTATCTGGAGGCCAAAGATAAGTGCTCAAGGATTACCTTTAAAACAATCCCCCCAGTTCTTTTGTCACTAAGAGCAGAAAGTTGGAACAAAAACTGAGCTGTAATCCTTGCTTCTGTGGGCTGGCCAATTTTTAACAATGGAAGGTGCAGAAAAAAAGCCCTTGAAAATCAGTATCAAAGCACAATCATAGTGCTGCTCCTGCTGCAAGGTGAGGGTACCTACTCCACATCCCTTTCTCACTCAGCTCTTTTGTCAGTTTTACTCTGGCCCAGCCTGCAAGGAATTGTACAATGGGCATCTTTTTGGTTTTGTTTTTACAAGAAAAATCTGGCACAAACACCTTCATCCCCAGGTGTTGCTGCCATGTCAGGGTGATGCCCTGTTGTCCTTTACCTTCTTGCACAGAGTAATGCAGAACAGACAGCTGAGAGGTGTTCTGCACCCTATGCCCAGGAGCCTGGGGAACCAGGCAGCCCTTCAGAACAACTGATTATTTTGGCTACATCCACAGGGGTGCACAGCACTGGGCTTTGGACTCCTGAGCCCTTGTTACCCCCATGTCCTGCTCCAAATTTACAGGACCATTGCTGCACAAAAAACTGTTTGAAGGACAGCATTTTCCCTTGTTAAAGGGGAAATCTCTTAGAAACAGTCTGTCTTGGTTTTGCCTCCCCAGAATATTAATCTTTTGAATTTGTAGCACATATCACTGGGAGGTTTTTAAAGGAATTCATAAGATATTCAGGTTGTTACAACTATAACTGCAGCATCAGCACATCCACTAGTCAGAGCTGGTTTCCACAAAACAACTCAATTTTCCACATTTTGCCCGTATCTTTCAGGGGCTATAAAACAGTGCTGTAATCCTTTAAAGTTGTGGTACCTATTAGTAAAAATAAATTTTTTTACACCATTAGTAAAAATAAATTTTCACATTCATGCTAGAAATCCAAGTGTACTTGAAGCACCAAAGAGGGAATGAGAACTAAAATTTAAAAAAAAAAAAAAGGCAACTGCAGAGGAATTGAAAGGATAGCATACAGCCAAAACACAGTGTATTACCATGAAGTGACAAACTCCTTGGAACTGTTAATGCTGTAATAAGTTACACTTGCTTATGAACTTAATATTTAAAACTTTGCCTACAACAAGCTTTGTGTACTCTATCTTGCTTGTACAGACTTAAAACTTCAGAGAAAATGCACAGTAAGACCACATGCCTATTCAGCAGAGAAATTCAGACCTTGATTTACCATCTGAAGGGCTGCAAGGTCACTTAGCTGCTGAGTGCCCTGTTGTATTTCTTACCCTGCAAGAGCTCTCTAGGTTAATGGCTAAGTCCCATTAGATCAAAGTCCCTAAAGATCAGTCCATCCTAAATGTCACCTCAAATCAGGAAGTGCTTACTCAGTTCTGTCACTGGGGAATGGCAAGATTGGTGTGGACCACTGCACACTGAGATTCCTAAAGGTTTGCTGGCTGCATCTGCCATGCACATAGGAAAGCATCTCAAGGTTGTTCTCCTCCCATCACTATTTTATATACCACCAGTGCTCACATGCCCTTTTTTAGCACTCTAGTCACAAAAGACAAATGTGCAATCAAATGGATAATTTTATTTGTAGGTTGTGGTTTGGATTTTTTTTTTTACCTGTACTTTTGCAGTCTGTCTCATGTGTTGCTCCATTTGGAACTTTGAAATGCAGTCACCAAAACAAGGGGGAAAACTGTCACTGTCAGGAAACACACCAGTATTGCCAGTCAGGATGCTTTTCTGAAAATAAACAAATAAACAAGTAGAAATAAGAGATATTTAAATTTTTACAAGTTATTAACTCTGCACAGCAGTTGATTATTCCAATATTTCATATAAAAGTACCAGCTCTTTTAAAATAAATGAGATCATTATAGAGTCTTGCCACAGATTTTATGACAAAAATCTTTTGCTTCCAACATCACAGCACTAGATCCTATTATTAACACTAATGAAAGCTGCCGTACTAAGAAATTTGTTGCTTCTTTTTTGTGGTGTTTAGGATAACAGAAGTCTTTGCAATCAAGTTAGGTACGCTCAGAAAAGGATAAACATGGGATACACCCCCCAGGAATGCTTACATAAAGCAGTCTAGGTCTTAAAGTTTCTAAACGAAGCAGAAAATGATGTGACACCAGTGGAAAAACACTTTGGAAAGATACAAAGTATACAGCAAGGGAAAGCTTATGTTAAAATTCGGGATCTTAATACTCATTTACGGGAAGGGTCATGACCCTTAATAACCTGGGAGGGAAGGGATGTTGGTGCTTCCACATATTCTGGACCTTGCTGGATTCCAGCAAGATCTGAGACCAGCCTTGAAGGAAAAGGACTACTATTCCTTTGACCATCCCTGCAGCCATTGGTTTTTTTGCTCCTTGCTTATGGACATGGTTGTGGTGGCTTGTGTTGTGTGAGGAAAAAAGTTCAGAGGAGAGAAAAATTCTAGCAAGAAAATTTTTCTTTATCAGTAAACTCTAACAACAGCTCTTTTGAGCAGCAGGGAGAAATCACCATGAGTTTCTCCTTTGGAATGAGCTTCCAGCTTGTCTCTGCCAGTAATGCACTAAAAATTGTGAAACAGAAAAAAAAGATGACTCACTAACTTTTCTCAACCTGAATTAAAGAATTGTTTTCACATTCTCTCTAGTTCATTATAAAAGAAATTCTCTGAGGTCAAATTGCATCCCAGAGATTTCCCCAGCTGCTGTAGGTAGTTGATGAACCATATCAAGATCTATGTGGGTTAGGCTTGGCTGTAAATCTTTACTCACTATTACTAGCCAGCCTAAAATTAGCAAAATTTATAAGGCAGCCCAGAAAGTAGAGATTTTAACTGGAATTGTATGTTCTGTAGTAAAGACTTTTGAGCAAAACTACTGCTGCTGAAGGAACTCTGAGACAATTATTCAGAGATTAGATTTAAACCAAATTTTTTCCTGTAGTTTAAAGGCTTAAAGGTTAATCAGTTGCTTTGGATGTTTTCAACTGATAATCACCTTCTCCTCACCACACCTCATTTACAACTGTTAACAAATGCCCAGGGCTCATTTTCTTTCCTTGTGGCTCCTCAATATGAAGGAGCTGCCTACCTTTGATGAACAGAAAACAAGTTAGAGAAATCTGAGGTTCAGCTGCCAGGCCAGTGATGCTGACTGCAGCTGAGAGTCACTAAGCCTTGCAGACATTAGATGAAAAACTACAGAAATAATTAGCTTCTTTTCTTAGGTAGAATCTGTTAGAAATACAATGTGGATTTTTAGCAGTAATAAAGACGGGATGGAATAGCCAAGCTACCTTAAAAATAACTTTGTAAATGGATAAGTAAACAGGGAAATATTTCCAATTAATTTGGGTGATGAGGAGACATAACTAGTATCAGTATGTCTAAACTTTTTACAAAAAAGTGAAAAAATTAGAAAATAAAGATTTTACATGCCTTTGCCTTCCTACATGATTCCAGTAGGGCAGAAGAAAGATACATTTCAGTCTAAAGCAGCCTAAGAAACCTAACAGTATGCTACCTAACAAACACTGCTTAGACAAAAGTTTGTTGTTCAGGAAACAGGTATAGCATGTATTAAAGTCAACATTGCCTTACAAGGAACATCAGACAAAAATCATTATTATTAGATTTTCTCTGCAGTACTGATTGTATGTGGTAGTTGAAGGTGAATAATGAGTTTTCAGTTGTTCAATCCATTTTCCAAACATTCTTTAGTGTTATTTTAGCCTGTTTAATTTAAAGGTCTCTTGAATTTGTTTATTTTTCTGCTTTCCTAATAAATTCAGAAAAAGACCTCCACAATCCTAATTGTTTCCAATAGTAACAGAGTGTGCATTGCCCTATTTTTTAGGGAGAAAAAAAGGCCTGTTGAGAAGTTAGCTATGTAGGTTTCATGTGTATGGAGCTTTCCAGTTCCTTCAGTATACCTCCACAGAAAGAAAACACATCTGAAAACAAATGGAAATTAAATAAATGACTTTAACCATCCCTGCAACAATTATATATATATATATACATACATATTTTTAGATGAGTGAAGGATTCTGCTCTGAAATTAGTTAAAAAAATGATTTAGCCAAGTATCATTTACTTTGATTGTAGATATGAATGCACAGGTGGGAAATTGTGAGCACATCATTGCTTTCTCCACCGTGCAGAATAAAAGCCCTTACTGCCTATTGAACAAAATAAGAGTGAGTATATTCCTACTTTGGAGAACATGCTGCAAAACACAATCATCTATTTTTAATTTTAAGACTTTTGGCAATATAGTAATATCATCATAGATTTCCTAATTAGACACAGAGGAGCTCATGACAAACTGCCTCATTTCTGCAGAAGTACTCTCTGTCTGAATGGCAACAGGATTTTGTAAAGTAACATTAAATGTTCTCTTGAGGCTGATTTCCTTGAGCAATGAGCTTTGCTGTAAAGTAAACATGAAAGTACCATATTAGAAATAGAGCAGCTGGATCAAGAGCTGGCACAAACAATACAAGACTCTACCATAATCTTGACTTTATAATCCCTTGGCAAGCTGCTGGGTAGAAGGGAACACCTATACCTATTGCACACATTTTTTTCAGTGTTTCTTTTGGGAGAAACACTAAAAACTGCTCAGAGGTATTATTACTTATTATATTGTGCTGCTCTGGATTGTATATTGATGATTTTAAATACTGCTGAAAAATGCAAAAGCTTGGTACTTCTGAAACTCAGATACCACATATTTATAAACTTGGATGTCTATTCAGGACTCTGGCAGAGAAATCCTCTTTGAGAACCCTGAACTCTAGAGGTGATGCTTCAGGCATGAGTTAGCAGATATGTAGGCTAGAACAAATGATGTTTTTCAAGGAAAAGTGAAAAAGAAAAAAAGACAGAGAAGTAGTGGGTGGGTGGGTGTCAGGAGGATGGGGTCAGTCTTTTTGCTGTGGTGCTCAGTGACAGAACAAACTTGAACATAGGAAGTTCCTTCCAAACTTGAGGAGGAAATTATTTATTTTGAGGTCAGCAGAGCTCTGAAACAGAGTGCCCAGGGAGCTGGTGGAGTCTCTGTCTCTGGAGGCATTAAAAGCCTGCCTGGATACCATCCTGTGCAACTTACACTATGAGAACCTACCTAAGGGATTGGACTAGATGATCTCCAGAGGTCCCTGCCAAGCCCTAGCATTCTGTGATTTGTATTTTGACATCAATGCAATTTGCTAAGTTTAATTTATACTACTGACTTCAGACATTGTGTTCCTTATTCACAGTACAAGAGGATCTTAATTATAACATTAAAAATACGGCCAGGAGGAGGCAAGAACTGAGATCAGAAATCAGAGTGAAAAAGAAATTCAGTTAGAATAAAAAAGGACAGAAAGCAAGTAGGGAAGAAAGAAATCTTAAAGCAGCAAAATTTCTGCATTGATGATTACTTGTTCACAGAAAGAAGTCTGAAAAAGTTGCATAAAAAAACAATGACACTTAGAATATAAAAAAGAGTAGTGGTAACCAAAATTACAGTACTAACAAGGAAAAAAACCCAACCTACTAATGAGAGTAACCATCATCATCCATTTTTAAGAAAATTAATTGGAAAGATCCCTTCACTCAGAATAACCAAGCAGTCCTGGGTGACTGCCTCAGTGCTTATCTCACCAGTTGTGAATATTAATTGAACAGCACGAGGAAATCAGAATTATAACTTAAGCTATTGTATGAACATTGCACCAAATGACTGGTTTGGAAACACCTATGAAATTATTTTGACATGTTCATTGGGAAGACTTTAAGCTCTGTACTCCTGTACTCTATCAGAAACTTTTTACACCAATTTTCATTCAAGGCCATGACACCAAATACAGGCTGTGTAAGTGCAAGTTGATCACTTATTAACTACAGTTGTATGGAATATGAGAAATTTTTATTGTTGATTTGCATTGGAGCCACGAAGAAAGTGCAGGGTTTCTGAATACAAAATCATGAGAGCTGGCAGTTCTTCTGTAGGAAGCATGGCTTAGCATACATTACATTTCATTTTAAACTTCAGAGACAAAAAAACTCAGCTAAAGTTCATAGATGTGTTCTCTTTTGAATATTTTCTAGAGCTTTAAATGAAAATACAGACTAATTGGTTTTTATGTGCAAATGAAATTCCACTTTACTGAAATTGCACTTATTACACATTAAGCATAGCATATCTTGAAAAAGATCTCACCTATTTCTTTATACCATTATTTTTTTTCCTAATTGCATATAACAGTATGTAAGTAATGTGAATACACACATCTTTCTTTCCTCCTGGGATTTAAATGTGACATTTCAGCCTTCGAAATATGTTTTTTATTAACTCACCTTTGCAAGTGCAGACCCTGGTGATCAACATTCAGTCTTAACTCTAAATTCAAACTTCTAGTTAAAGGTTAACTGGGTTTAGCAAAATTAACACTTCATAAACTAAAAAAAAAAAAAGAAATTTTCTTTGACTTAGGGAAACTGAATTTTTTATGGCACTAATTGGCTGAATTCACGGCTGGCTAGATTATCAAATGTTCTTGAGTATTTAGAGACGATTTTAAAAGTTTTGTGTGAATGACAGAATATAGAGTGAAGTTCATAAGTATTGGAAGTGAATGTAAAAATGGATCCAATTTACAGAAGGATAAATATGTCTCTTGCAGCACACTGTCAACACTCAAGTCAAAGATTTGGGATTTTATGATTGGGCAGAGATAGAAAATAATATGTTTAAGACTATCTTTTTAATATGATTATCCACTTAACATAAGCAAAAAAACCAAAAAAACTCAAAACAAGCCAATAGGTCAGCAAGTAGTATAAAGAGCCTAATAAATAAAAATAGTGCTTGATGCTTTCTATCTCTCCCTCTAGTATGTATAAAATCAAAATGGGATTTTAAAACTAGCTAATTTTAATTTTAAAGATTCATTGCATCTTGCAACCGAGGGGTTTTTTACTGGGCAAGTATCCATGTGTGTTTTACAGATAGCACAAGTGAGGTAATTTTATTAGTATGGCAGAAAAATTATGCTTTGTTGCTGCCTGCTTGAAATCAGTTTGGAATTTAATCAAACTTAAAGACAACAAATTGTATTGATGCTGAGCATGACTGAGAAATTTGGAAAAACTCTTAGAAAAGTAGGGAAGGTTTACATGGCCTCACAATTATAGCTGTTTTCCCTGAACAAAGCCTCATATGAGGTGCACTGTATTGAAATTCAAAGTGGTTGATGCCCACTGCCCATGATGTCCAGCATTCTGGAATTTGATCAGAGACATGATCTAATGTGGGAAACAGTGAAAAACACCTTACAACTGAAAAATACTGATATAAATACCTAGAGCATTTTTATTCAAGTGTTTCAATATTAATTAGAGCCAGTATTCTAGAGTATTTTTTAACTCTTAGAGACTGTCCACAGGGAAATAGTTTGTCTAACCTGAACTGAACTACTATAAGCTGAGCAAATTAATACTAAAGACTGTCAGAGAACTGTAAATTTACCATAAGATCTTTCTTTGATCCTCCAGGTTTGCATTCTACTTTCTTATTAAAACTAAACCAATGAAAGATCAGTCCATGAAAATTCAGAATTATGCAACCAGTAAGCTCTCTGAAATTAAGCCCTAGAGTTTGGAATCTTTGCAGAAAATAATAAAGTTTAAAAAAAAATAAATAAATTAAAAGGGGGGGGGAAGAAAAGGGAGGGAAATGCTTTGATATTTCAATCCTATTAAAATTTTTCCCCAGTGATTTTTTTAAAAATTCAAGCAAGAGATGCATTGTACTAATATTTATTACCTCACCTTCCCCCGAAATCTGCCTCCATAAAAATATGGAATTGTAATAATTGTTCCACTTTGAAAAAGAAATAGTGTGAGTTCCTAGAAATTTCAGCTCAAACTGTTGTCTTCTCATATTTAATCTCCAAATGCTTACATTCCTGAAAACATAGGCTAACCTCAAAGAGATCTCAGACTGGATATAAATGTTCAGTATTTTAGCTTAAACAGGACAAAAAAGTTTAAATGAAAGTATTCTGTGGGACAGAACTTGGCTTGCTGTATGATTTTCAAATTTTTATATGTATTTTTATGCTGTAGTTGCTGACCATAGCTAATAATTAACAAAACAATAAAAAGCTAGGAAGTTAATGTTAATATGTTCTTATAAGCCCATAAAATTTTAAAATTTATTTTGTCCTCTAGAGCAACAAGCAGTGTTAGAAGTTCATTTCCATGCTGACACTTTCAGAAACTTGCTTTGTTTTTGCAGCTGATGCCAAGCTACTAGATTAATTTTAATGCTTTAACTCATAAAGCATTAAATATGGTAATGAATCAGTTCTTCTAACAGTTATATTTTGCATGGTACCTCCAAAAAAGAAAAAAACATAGCAAACATTAAATTAATAATTTTACCTGCAATAAAGTTCACAATACTGCACTGCAAACATTCATTGCAAATAAACACTTCAAAAACCTGTTTTCTAGTTTCCTTAGAAAAGATTTTTTTTCCTACCAACATCTCATTAACATCTTTGTTTAAATACAACTACTTGACATCACTCCATTGCACACAAAAACCTCATATGGCATGCAAAAACCTACAAGACTACATTCTCAAAATTATGCTGTCACAAAATATTTATTCCCAGTTAGACTAAATTACAATGACAGATACCCTCCCATTTTGCTGTAAAATATTCCAAAAGTTCCTTGCTCTGAGCATTAATATACAGTTCATGTTAATATACCATTAATATATGAGCCAGGCAGAGACCCCTTTGTTCAGGAAAGTATAACTGCTCAGGGATAAATCAAGTCCAGTCACAACTTTATGTTGCAGGACAGCAGTGAGCACAAGCAAGTTACTGTTACTATCAGGCAAGGAAACGATTATTATCACTCAGGCATACAAATATGATCAGAAATAAATTACTTGAAAACAACCAATTTAATTTATATGTAAGCTGAATCAAGGCCAAATGCATTGCAGAATGAAGGAGTGAAATATGGTTTCAGGTAGTTCTCTCTTGCTGCATTTTAAATAAGAGTTATTTTCATGAGAGAGCAGCTGATGTTTGCAGAGCTCTGTAACTCACAATACTGTAACAGTCACAGTAAAAAAGAATAATTACCCCTTGTACATAAATGGTTCTCTGTATGCTTGTACAGTCTTTCAGAGCTCTGGGACAAACTAGTTGAAGCGTTATAAAAATAATCCTGTGATATTATAAATTCTGAATAGGTAAAATGAATAGATGGAGAGCACACAGAATACATCATCTGACAAGCATTACCATGTCATCCTTTTCCAGTTTTTACTGAATAGCTACTGCATGATGTATACAGCATGACAGTCAATTTAAGGGCTGAGTGAGCTGCAGATAAGGATCTACAATCACAATGTGTTTTAAAATTAACAATAATTTTCCCCTTTCACTCATTATTGCTTTGATTTTGTGTTTTACTTCTCCCAATTTTAACTATTAGTAAAAACATTCAAGTAACATCTCCCTTTTGACAACAATGATGCAAATTTAAATCAGCATAGGCTTTCAGGAGAGCAAGAGAAAAATTATTAGTATTTTTTTAATTTCATTTTAACAATTAAGTTACGTCTATTTTTTAAAGATGAAGTTTAGCAGTTGAACAAAGTGCCTATTGTAATCCTAGGCAGCAATAAAAAAAGCTGCCTCTGGGAAGGAATTTATTAAACTTGTCCCCCCCTAGATCCACACTAACTCAGAATTACACAGCATGCAACCCATCTCCAAAAGAACATGATTTGCCTTTCACTCAAATGTTTCCTGCTGCTGGTGAAACTTAAGCTGTGTTCCCTGAAAAGGTTCAATTTGAGAATTATTGCACTGCCATGGTTACAAGGTAAAATATATGGTAGGCTCAGGGGGCCACCAAAGGAAACTGGTAGTCTGAGAAAAAAAATGACCACTCTATTTGAAATTATATATATGTATATATATATGTATATGAACTTTTGCACTTATGAATGCCACATATCTAAATTTTAACTGAGTCTCATAAACATCATAATAGTGACATGATTCACCTGCAGTGTACTGTGTAGTCCAACAGTTTGCAACATGTTAGTGTTATCTACCAAAGACTTGAGATTTTTTTACTCAAACAGTTCACAAGTAAAACAACTCTGTCTTAAAAAAAAAAAAAAACAAAAAACCAACAACAACAAAAAAAAAAACCAAACATGGGAGAACTTTCTCAAGAGAAACTATGCATGTTTTAATATCTGACAGAAAACATACATTCATTACTGCTGGAACTGCATGCTGTTACTACATCTTGTCATATTGTCAGCACCTCCAGTATAACAGAGGAGTTATTTTAAACCTGGTACTGTTAATCAAGGTCCTCCCTGGATTTTCTTCAAATGTAGGCAGTTGAATAGAGTGGTATCTATCAAACAGAAAACATGGGATCCTTCCTAATGAGAGAACAGAATGAACCAGTTTTTGAGGGGTCCTGAAAGCCCTCCATTCCTGTATTAGATGACAATCTGTGTGCTGTAAGAGGAAGGATCTGGCCCAGAGTGTTTCTCACTTTAGGAATGTGCTCTGCTTACTTAAGAAGGGGTAGGGAGGAAGGGGAGGAAGAAGTTATTCATGTAGACATCATCCACCCCTACACTTTGAGTGAACTGTAAAACACAGATTTCAATCAACCAGAAGTTTAGAGCCAAATCTCATAATTCAAATCTCATAGTTCAGAATTGCAAGTGAATTTCTCAAGAATTTATACCACTGAGTATCTGAAGGAGCAAGCAGGCAGAGTCTTTACACAGCACCTACAAATGCAGCAGTAAGAAAGTGGTTACTAAAAAGAAAAATAAGACAGAATGCTACTCTATGAGAAGATAATCTATGGCTCACACATGCCTGGGAGCTAACATCTGTTATAGAAATTAACAAGATTTTTTACAGGTTATCCAAATAACCTGTAAAAATAGGTTATATATAATATTATATATTACATAATATATATAAAAATATCTTTTGCATGTGGTACAGAATGTTTAAGCTTTTTTTTTCCCCCTTATGCATGTATATGTACAGGCATAGAAAAATTACTAAAATATATTTGATACACAGCTTCCATTCAGTTTTCAGGTACTGTGCAGTATAAAGAAGTGACAGATATGCTTTCCTAGCCTAGTATCCTTTCTGAATGATCCTCTCAGACACTGTACCACTTACACTCTGCAGTTAAACTTATTCTTTACCTTCTCCATCTCTCAAATGCCTTATGCTGTTATGCACAGTTACACACCAATCAGCCATGTTTTTTCTCAAATCTTTTCCTGCTTGACTACAATTTTTTTCCTTGTTTTTTTTTATATTCTCCTGTAATTTTCTTTTTAAAATATGAAGTGTGTAGTACAAAATATCGAGGCAAAATATGAGCCCAGGAAAAATGTAGTAGGTTTTAACTTTACTGATAGCTGTGAGACTCTTCATAAAAGGTACTTATTTTTTTACTGCAGCCTGCTGAATTTACTGGTATAAAATACAGAAATTCTAGTTGGAAACCAGAATTGAAGAGCATGTAGATTCAGAATTTTAAATGGTGGTTTTTTTTCAGTTTGACGTTTTCTCATATTTCAGGAAGAACAGCATTGAACTTTGAAATGTCTTCCAAAGAGTACTTCTCTTCAACTGATATTTCAAAATCTAGGGTTATAACTTCAAAAAGAAGAATATTCTCCCTTGCTGATAAAAATTTTAAAGGTTGCAAAAGTTTTAGAGGCAAATTCTATAAACTGGTTAGAGAACAGATTCTGTCATTGACATTCTTTCTAACATTCAATATTTGGAAAAGTTTCAGAAGTTTCTTATAACTAAATACAATTATATACACATTTTATACATATTTCTACAACAGGTGAAATTGTTATGCAGAGCAGAAATTCTTAGTTTTGACAACACAAATAATTTATCATGTATTATCACACTGCTTCAAAACAGGCTAGTACACAACCTATAAATCTCAGTATAGATCATTTTAAAAACTCTTAAATTAGCAAACTTAAAGAAAGCTAAGATAAGCTACTTTCATATACAGGAATCTGAATCCATTGTAAATATCATGTAATTTTTATCCTGAGTATATGTATCCAGTAGCAGAACCACTAGAAGACAAAATGATCCTGAAAGTTGGCAACCAGACAAACTAGAAGCCTGAGCAGTAAAAAATACTTTTCTTAAAAAGCAATTCAAAGAAATTTTGGTCTGAACAACATAAGGAACATTTCAGTGGAGTCCTGCTGAGTTTCCATCAGAAATTATCACAACTGGTAAGCTCAAAGATCAGGCAAAACTTCTACAAAGGTAGGAGACTGGATGATTACCAAGAATGACCAACTCAGCATATTCCATGAACTAACAGGAAAGCCTGCACACTCTGCAGCAGGAATTCTTTCAGATACTCTCTGGCCGGTGAAGCCAAGTAGCACAACCTGAGATGAAGCTGAGGAACAAAGAGATTGCTTCAGCTACTAGCATCTTCAAGGCATGAGTGTTTCCTCCCATCCCAAATAGGCCAAGCCAGTGTTTGGCAGCTATGAGCAGCTCCTTGGCCTTTGGGATATCATGGCATCACTGTGCTTGCAAGGAAGTGAAAGAAAAAGGGCAGTTACAGAACCAGACTATTTCTTAGCAATAAAAAACAGGCGAGAAAAAGAGGAAGTACACAAAACAGATGATTAGTCTTTATACCAGGCATATCACATTGCTTTGCATGTACAGCACTTCTTCCAAAAAAATTTCAGAAAGCATCCCTAGAGCAAATGTGATTTTTAAAAGTTATATTGTCATGTCATCATTCTAGATGCTTAAAAAAATTCTTACAAGTATGAAGGTATTTTATGTGATGGGTTTAAGCATGTTATCATGTCGCAGTTAAACTACTCATTTTTCATTCTTTCAGAGCATACTTTAAAGCACTTGTTCACAATATATTACAACATTTATAACAATGCAGTATTTCTACAGTGTAACACTATTTCTTTGAGTGACATACATTATAAACCAAGATGGAATTTAGGCAAATGGAAGGATTTGTATTTTACAGGTAGTGTGTAGCTGGTGCCACTCTTGCCTTTCTGAAATGGAAGGACTAAAGCAGTAAGCTACAATTCATTTTGTTCCTAATAAAACCTGCACTGAATAAATCCCAACTAACTACAAAAGCCTACTTAATGAAATGCATATTTTTGAAGACTCAGAGGTACTGTAGTATTTGCAATATTATTAAAGAACCATTAAAGGTATTTGAGACAGTAACCTTATTAAACATTTTATAGTCTTCTGAGTGTACACTTATTTACTACATCAACTTTTGTTCTTTTACAATACTGTCCTATTAATTCAGCACCAAAGCAATGCTACACTTCAATGGATTGCAGCTAGCAGGACATTTTTCTGGAACAGGAAAAAAAAGGTTTCTGGCAAAAAGCCTACCTCATCTACATGAATTATAAGGGGTTTAAAATAATTTGCTGTCTCTAGGTCTCTCTAACCTTGCAAGGAAATTTTAAAGCGTTCCAGAAGCAAACTTACGTAAATGTAATAGAAGTTCCAAATCTTGGATTTATACTTCCCAAAGTACCTTTTTGCTGTTAGCTTATGGTTTTAATGGCAATAGGAAATTAAGCCTTTACTCAAACTATTTGAAATAACAGCACCTCGATACAGTTCTGTAGATTAAAATACTCATTAGCTAAGTGAAGTCACAATGTGAAGGTGATTTTAAAGGCAACAGAAAGCAACTTGAAGCTTAAACTGAGTTTTAGGGGGACCCTAGGCCAGAGAGAGATGCTATTTAGAATTAGTAGCTAACCATACATTAAGGGTAACAGTACCAGGCTGCTCCCTGAGGCTGAGGACAGCTGATGTGACTGTTCTTTTAACCCCAGGCAAATATATGTCTGTCAGAGGTCCAGGATCGACTTCAACAGCTCAGAGTGTTGGTGTGAATTTTGGATAAATTAATTACTTTGAAAAATTCTGGAAATTGTAATCAGATATCCAAGACTACAGCTAGACGTAGAGTTTATATTTAGATTTTTGACCTTTTATGTCTTTCTCAAACCTCTACTACAGAAATGCCCTTCAGGTACTGTCAGGATTTAAATCTTCCTGGATTTTGAAGTTATTCAGTTCTGATAGTCAATAGAAGTATTTTCTTTTTAAAAACAAAATCATTTTTAGGGTCATGACATTTGGCAGGAAATAGAAAAAAAAGCCTAAGTACATCAATGTCTACACTTGTTCTGGTAGGAAGTAGTGAGTAAAATACATTCTCCCCTGTGAGGGAATGTACAAAGCTAAATGGTCTCATTTGATATATCTGCCTTTTATGATGTTAAATATTATGAAGTGTACCAAGGACAGAGTAGAAATAATGGGTAAATTTTTACTGAAAACAGAATTACGGGGAAAAAAAAAAAAAAAAAGTTACTTTAAAACATGTCCATTGTGAATTCCTGCTCAGAATATCCCCCTCTGCTCCCTTTCCTCCACTCTCAGCTCAAATGGCATGCTTAATTAAAAAGGAGAGGCCTTAGAGTAATTCCAGGTTAAAGACTGCATCTGTTAATGGTTTGTTGCCATCTTGACAACTAATAGAATTTTATCAATATTTTACCATGTTAAACTTTTCAACTTGCTATTATGAATAATAGGAAACTTTTATAATTACCTAATTCTTCTCCCCTCAGTCTTTCTTTGCCTGATTTCTATTCTCTCTGCCTCTCAATCCATTTAATCTAACCTACTCACTCATCACCAGCCCCATGCTGCTTTTTGTTTAATTTTCATTTCTAGTAATTCATCTACCTTCCTTCCAGTCCTCACTTCTGTAGAGAGATAGCTGTGAATATATAAAGGAAAATCCTGGTTTCATTGAATTTGATAACACAGTTCTCACTGATATCCGCCCTGCCAAGATTTTATTTGCGTTCTGATATTTCATATGAAAGTTCCAAATAGTTTTCCTCTTTGTTTGTGATAAATGCACATAGATTTTTGATAAAAAGTAAGTTCAGGGAAGTTAAGCTCCCCATTCAGGAAGGTAAAAATGGTCTCATATCCACACATAGTACATAGAGGTAGGAATCTTGATAAATGTTTCTGAATGTAATATGTTTTAGAAATTACTTAATTCAGACCTTTTGTAGCCTTAACACTGTTTGTCCTTATCAGAAAGGGGCTACCTCCTTCACACTCTCTCCTTCCCCAGTGTCCAGTCAGGTAATAGAAACTATCACTAATTCTGCTGCTGAAATAGGTGCCACATACATAACCCAAGAGACATTAAAACTCTTTTCCTTGTACCTGTATCACTGTCCCACTGCCTACATATTTCTTTGTTATTTCTTTGCTGGTTTAGTGTTAGCTGACAATTATCATTCTAGTTACTAAATGCCTTTCATTACAGGTGCTTTATGTAACCCTAGTTGACATTAGAGTCCAATCTCACTTATTAAAATTTAAGCCTAGATGTACTCCTCTCATATTTTGTGTTACTAGAGATTCCTGCTGGTGAAAGGGTCCAATATTTGGGATATAATTTTTCAATTTCAAAAACTTAATCCTTTTTACTATTCTGTCAGGCTGCTACCTTTCTTTTGGCAGGAATGCCCTAGCACAGATAACACAAAGCATTTCTTCTTACAGAACATTGCTTTACTCAAACAGTTTTTACTTATGCACTACATAGAGTAATAGAATGGTTTGAGTTGGAAGGGACCATAAAGCTCATCCAGTTCCAACTCCCCTGCCATGGACAGGGACACCTCCCACCAGCCCAGGTTGCTCCAAGCCCCATCCAACCTGGCCTTGAACACTTCCAGGGATAGGACATCCACAACTTCCCTGAGCAATGTGTTCCAATGTCTCACCACCCTCACACAAAAGAACTTCTTCCTAATATCTAATCGAAATGTCTTCAGTTTGAAACAGATCCCCTTGTCCTATCACTGCACACCTTTGTAGAAAGTTCTCCTCACCTTTTCTGTAGGCCTCACTCAGCTACTGGAAAACGACTATCCAGAGGTCTTCCCAGAGTTTTCTCTTCTCTAAGGCTGTAAAACTCCCATGTCTCTCACCCTCACCCTGTCTTCATAGGAGAGGTGCTCCAGCCCTCTGCTCATCTCTGTGGCCCTCCTTTGGACTCACTCCAGCAGCTCCACATCCTTCTTACTTGTGCTGGGGACGCCAGAACTGGACACTCTACTCCGAGAGAGGTCTCCTGAGAGTGGAGTAGAGGCGGAAAATGACACCCCCCCCCTTGGCCTGCTGCTAATGCTGCAGCTCAGGATATGGTTGGCTTTCTGGGCCGCAAATAATCACAGAATCATTTGGGTTGGAAGGGACCTCTGAGATGACCAAGTCCAACCCTTGATCCACTACCACTGTGGTTACCAGACCATGGCTGAGTCTCATCCAGTCTCTTTTTAAAAACCTCCAAGGATGGAGAATCCACCACCTCCCTGGACAGCCCATTCCAACGCCTGATCACTCTCTCTGTGAAGAATTTTTTCCTAAACCTCCCCTGGCAGAACTTAAGCCCATGCCCTCTTGCTTACTGACAGCTGCTACAACCAACCTGGCTCCAGCCTCCTTTCAGGGAGTTGTAGAGAGCGATGAGGTCTCCCCTGAGCCTCCTCTTCTCCAGGCTGAACACCCCCAGCTCCCTCAGCCTCTCCTCACAGGACTTGTGCTGGAGTCCCTTCACAGCCTCCTTGCTCTTCTCCGGACCTGCTCCAGGACCTCAATCTCCTTCCTGAACTGAGGGGCCCAGAACTGGACACAGGACTCGAGGTGGCTCCTGTTCAGCTTCCTGTCAATCCAGACTCCCAGGTCCCTCTCTGCCTGGCTGCTCTCAGCCACTCTGTGCCCAGCCTGGAGCTCCCCATGGGGTTCTTGTGGCCAAAGTGCAGGACCCAGCACTTGGCCGTGTTGAACCTCATCCCGTTGGAATCAGCCCAACTCTCCAGCCTGTCCAGGTCCCTCTGCAGAGCCCTCCTGCCTTCCAGCTGATCCACACTCCCCCCCAGCTTAGTGTCATCTGCGAATTTGCTGATGATGGACCCAATCCCCTCATCTAAATCATCAGTGAAGATATTAAACAGAACCGGGCCCAACACTGATCCCTGAGGGACACCACTAGTCACGGCCGCCATTTGCATGCAGCCCCGTTCAGCACCACTCTCTGGGCCCAGCCCTCCAGCCAGTTCCTAACCCAGCACAGAGTGCTCCTGTCCAAGCTGTGGGCTGACAGCTTTTTCAGGAGAATGCTGTGGGGAGACGGTGTCAAAGGCTTTGCTGAAGTCCAGGCAGACCACATCCACAGCCTTCCCCTCATCCACCAGGCGGGTCACCCGATCATAAAAGGAGATCAGGTTGGTCAGACAGGACCTACCCTTCCTGAACCCGTGCTGGCTGAGCTTTTCATCCACCAACACCCCCAGTAAGTCTCCTCAGGGCTGCTCTCGATCCACTCAGCCTGTATTTTGTGTTTGGGATTGCCCTAAGCCTTGTGCAGGACCTTGCACTTATCCTTGCTGAACTCCAAGAGAACGGCATGGGCTCCTCTCAAGGTCCCTCTAGAAAGCCGCCCTTCCTTCCAGTGTGTCTGCCACACCACACAGCGTGGTGGCACTGGCAAAGTTACTGAAAAGGTGATAAAAAGAATTTGCCAAGCTATACATCAGAAGAAAAGTTTTATAGCTTTAGTGCTGTTTACAAATCAATTCCTCTAAGTTGGGATACTATTAGTAGCTTTTAAGACTTCCTAGAGCTGTGTCATTCACCACTGTTTTGACACATTACTGCATTAATGCTATGTGCAGGCTGACATAACTCCTCTTAAGTACTACTGCAGTAATTACTAGGAGTCTTCAATATGACATGCAAAGTTAAGAAGGGTGACATAAAAGTATGTAGATATTCAGACTCTTAAAACATTCATTAACATTGACAGTGCATAATTAAGAAACTACAAAAACATTAAGACAAGAATTGTCCGCTATATATACTGTCAGAGAAAACAAGCATGAATGAAAAAGGCAATTTGTGAAAATGTTGGCTGATACTATAAAAAAAAAAATTCTATTTCAGTAAAACAAGGTGAAGAGAATCGGGGTAAAAAGTACTAGGTTTAATCAGTTCTGTTCTTTCACAGAGAAAAATGTTAAAATTTCATTAAGTGTTTAGTTAAAAGAGTGCAAAGTAATTTAAAGAGGCAGCAGATGATAGTAATGAATCCTCAATCTGTATTTCGAACCTTTTGAAACTCAGAATACAATGCTTTTCTGGACTTCTTTAACTATCATAGATGTCTCCTAAAATAAATTAGTAAGAGCATGGAACATTATCTGGAAAACTTATCTTTGCCATTACAAATAATTTTATTTTCTTCTTCCTCAATCAGGTTTTGTTTTCCTAAGATAAATATTATTCTGAACTACAAAATTAGAATGCTGAACATTAGTTCCTCTTCTAATCTAAAAAAACTTTCATTCTCCACATGGGTTGTTAATAACCTGTTTCAATGAATTAGGAACCTTAACAGCAAAATCCCTCAGCTGTACTTCCTTCTCTCAGAACTAGGGACCATCAGTATCTTGACAGCTCATTGTGTCATGGTCTGCTGACTGAAGTGCTCTGGAGAATTAATTCCTTGAAAAACATCTTCATGATATTGTGCAAAAATCACCATTCTTTGAGGTAACAGGTAATTTTTGTAGGTTGTTCACTTTTGAGGAAGTGAGCATGAAAAGGACTATACAACTATTTAATATTAATTTTAGAAATGGCTTTCAAAAGCCATTCAATACATTTGAAGTTACTCAAAGGGAACAAAATCTTTTCTTGCATATAATTAAACATTCTTATATTATAACCATTTTCAGCAGGTAAATAGTTAACTCTTTTAGCAAAACATATTTCCAAATTACCATTCCTAAAGCTATGCTGGTGTTTTGCTAGAACAAGAGCTGATTAAGGACATCAGCCGTTGACTGTTAATTGTTTACAGACAAACTATTTCTATGTTTAGCCAAAGACACATTTTAAATCACTGCAGTTTATTTTATAATCTGAAATAAGCAGCAAGAATATTGGTGATTTTTTAAACTATTCATAAATATTTAAAAGTTTGCTGATTTTCAATCATATCTTTCTGCAATCTGTTTCTCATAAATACTGAATTTAGTGACAGGTTATTTTCAGTAAAATAGCACAATTATCATTCTCCTAGAAAAACAGTTAAAATAGCAAAGAAAATACTTTAAGACTAGCAAGTTCCTTAGTATGATTTATTACCTAAAAGGTACTAATGTATTTCAGAAGCATGCTAGAGCTGTATTTCTGTTGTTCCTATTAAAAAATTCGAGCTTCCAACTTGTCAGCTTGATATATGTTTCTTCATATGTCTTGTGTTTTTCATTGTCATAAGGACAAAGTGAATTTGATAGCAATATTTACTTCTATTCTGCCAAGGCAAGAATATCTGAACACTGATTAGGAAGGAAAGCAACTAAGAAAAGATTGTGTTAATAAACAGTATACTATTTAAAAGAAAAAATATTATAGAGGGACTGCTGAGGGGAAACCAAATAAATAAACAAATATGTTCTCTTTTCTCTCTACAGCATATTTTAGCTTTGAATGCAAACTAATTCTACAGACAAGTTTTAACCTGTTAGGAATAATTGTCCAGGTTAGCCAAATGAACCCATGCTAAACATCAGCTATGATATGATAGAATGTTCAAAAACTAGATATTGATAAATAAATACATGCATCTATAAATATAGATGTTTTGTTAGCCATCTCTTCTCCCACCAGAGCCTGGTGCTTTTAAACAACCAGATGTTTTAATTAGAAGATACTCAGTGGTGTTTGTCCACAAATTAAGTTTTTTACCTACTCTCAGTTCTCTGATTACATGGAGACTTACATGGATTATATTGTAGTGCCCTGGAGCAGTTCAGTATCAACTATTGTTCCTTGCTGACTGAATATGCAACTGCTTTCAGCATTCAGGCTTCGTGGAAGTACCAACCTGTAATCCTATCACTAGTCCCATAAACAAAACTCTTTCAAGCCCTTTTAAGCTTATTAATCCTTTCAAGGGATAATTAATATTCTAATGTCGTGAACATACTACATTTGCAGAGCTACCATCCTCTGGAACCAAACAAGCAAAAGTAAAAATCTGCAAAGTGTTCTATCCAATTTCAGAGAAAATAATTTTTTTTTCAAAATGCTTCTGATGACAACATGCTGTGATGACAGAGAACCACAGTCTTAGAAATAATCTTTCTGTATGTCAGTGATAACTTAATAGCAAATGCTCCTGAAAACAATTCAAAGCTCCTGTGGGAAGAAAATACATTTTCAGGAAAAATAACCACTCACCACACAAGAAAACACTTGGTTATCCCAAATTAAATTGCTTTCTTAAGAGATGCAGCTGAAAGAGGTCTTAGGTTACTTAATTGTAGAAGGGCTGGACCAGATGATCTTTGAGGTCCCTTCCAACCTGACATTCTATGATTCCATGATCAGACTATTTAGAAATCATAAGTTTCCTTCTAGATAGGAAACCAAAGAGATAAAATTAAAATTACTCATCACAAGAAGACAAAGGAATTCACTACTTGAAGTGTTATGCTAACATAGTTTGATTTTTTTTGTTTAAACTAGGAAAGCAAAAAAATGTACCAGAAAAACCAAGGTTGTTTCCAAGTTCATTTGAATTACTTTCATTAAAGTTTGAAAAGCCAAAATGAATAGAAAACCTTTGAATTATACAACACCAAAACACATCAAGCTGAACAGAAGCAAAGCTCAGCTAGAAACACAAACATTGTATTCAATTAGAAACATTGTAAACAATTCCAGCACACGTCAGATGAGAATAAACAAGTCTAGAAAGAGAGATTAAAGATCTACATATGCATGTAGACCAGGAGAGTTGGAAGCACTGGAGATTATGATCAAAGGGTTGAATGTTAGGGAACAGTGGACCCCAACAACTTTACTACTGTACTGGGCTTTTTCAAGTCTGTTCAAAAGTAACAAACTAAATTGCATAGAGACAGATAATTTTAAAAGCAACTTCAGACAGTGTAGTGTAAAAAAATGTTTCTAGATTAACCTGTCCTGCATGAATGAGAAGCAGAGTTTCAATTTAACAGTTTTAAGATTCAGATGTATCAATTCACATTTCAAGTGCTTGCGTTCAGATTACTTTCAACAATAACAATTCCTTTTTAACACCATTTTAAAAGCTGTATCATAAAGCACACTTTTCTATAGCACATCATAAATCTTCACAGCAGCCAAGGTGTAGGTCATGCTCTAGACTACTCTCTCTGTGAAGGCACACAGATAAACATGTTTCCTGATTTTCAGATCACATATTCTGACATCACAGAACATAAACCTTTGACATACAAATCAATCTATCAGGCACTAAACTAAAACTGGAGCCAAGGGAGTAGACAGAATGGTACATGCCATTTCTAGCAATGTTTTGTTTCAGAAGAATAAATCTCAAATCATTACAAATTTTGTGAATGTCTAGAGCCAGTAGCCAAACAACCCCCAGAAGAAAAAAAAAAAGGGGGGGGCGGGGGTGTGTGTGAAAGGGAGATATTAGAATTTCTTTACCAATATATAGTGCACACAAGAAACTTGAGCAATACGTGGCCTCTCAGGAAAGCTCCTTTATATAATGCCTAATGTTCTGCATTCCTCTTTCATAAAGATTTCTTAAGTGTGTAACAAAATAAACAGAATGACTGAAGCAACATCCTGGGGGAAACCAGTAGATTTAATTTCATATGCAAAAGCAATAATGAGGAAATATCAGTTACTGTGCTTCTAATAAAAAACAGATTGTTCGTAACAGAAACTTAAGTTACTTAACAGAAACTTCGTGTTCCTTAAGTAACACTGTTTTTCCAGTGAGTAATCTACATCAAGGACTGGAATTATTCCTCTCATTCCTCTAGATTTTAATTTCACCATGGAAGTAAAAAGGAAGCACAAGAGCATCCTGGTCCTCCATACAGTGTTGCTGTGTATGAGCATTGCAGTGGTACAGAATGACTGCAATGGTCCCCAGGGCTCTCCCCTTTCTCAGCCAACACACACAGGGATGCTGGTAGCACCTTTGCAACAAAAACAAGTTCATGCCACCCAAAGCTAATGACTATGGTATCTATACCAATTCTCATATTTGATTCATTTTTATCCCATGCATATTTAATACTCAGAACAGTAGCTATGGCAATGGATAATTTTTTGTATTAAAAAATGAGGAAGGAGAGGTGACAAACTGGAGGTGGATAATAGACTTTTGCCTTGTTATCTGTAAAAGCAGTTGAACAAACTGACTAATTATATGTTTAGAAAAAGCAATTTTACTTAAAAAATTAAAATGCATCCTTCAGGCTTCACATACTGAAGCCTTGAGTCAACTTTGGGCAAATCAAATCTCTCAAAAAGTGGCCAGAGAAACAAAAGGCATAATCTGTGCTACTGATCACATGCCATGCGCTGTTTCTTTGTTTTTAAACAGTATTACTGAGCACATAGGTTTGTTCTGAGAAAAATAAAAACAGCTTTCAGTTCAAGAAGACAACTAAGTATACACAGAAGAACATTTCATCAAAATGTCAGGCTGCAAATAAATGACACTATATTCAGGACAGAAAACAGTCCCATACACTTGATGATTTGTTAGCTAAATACATAGATACCTGCTTTTAATTTCCTCCCTGAAAGGTATTACGATACTTTTTCCCTAGAATACCCAAACTTAGCTCAGAACTAATTATTCCAGTACAACTGGAACACAGTATAGTAGCACAAAACATCTTTAGAAACTTATAAGCCTGCTGTAAAGGCACATACAAATGTGTAGGACAGCACTTAAAGAATACAACCTTCAGATTCACAAAATTTCTCAATTGCTGAAAGTGTTGTCTAACTTCAGAAGTCTCTATAAGATACTGAAATATTCTGAACAAGAATGCCTGCTACCTACTAGGATGTATTAAAAGAAAAAGTTTACTGTTACATTATTAATTCTGTTTTGCACTGTATCATTGCTAGCTGACTGCACAGCACAGATTAAGAACACACTTCTCTGGATGTGGATGCCTGTATGATGACATGATCCACAGAACCTCAACACTAACTCTCAAGGACATTCACATGTTACTCCTTATTTTCCTACATTAACCTATTTATCAATTCCGATATTGAAGAAATCAAACATACAGTAAATTGAAGGCATGACAGCATTATTATATAAAAGCTGCAATTCTGCTAAAATCTATATTATTAGCTTTTAAGATGCAAAGCACTATTTACAACCCTGGAAAAAAAATAAAATTCAACATATTAATATTTATGACATGAATCTCCAGGAAAGCCAATGCCTAGTTAAAGAGAAAAAAATATATAGGCTGTTATTAAGTCTAGACATTTTGGCAAAATCTGCAGAATCCTGTAGAGTGCATATTAGAGCATCTGAGTCGTCAGCCTCAGCTTTGTGAATACATCATAAACACTACTATGTAATTTATGCATTCCAGCATGCCAAGTCATAATAAGATTTTGGTGTAAGAAAAATATCTTGGGAGGAACTACAAATGGACTGAAATACAGATTGCTTCACACTCATTTCAAAGGTTCTGCTTATTTATTAAGAAGTTCCAATGATGCCATTACAGGAAATTTGAAATCTGGCAGGGAACATACCCTATGAATAGAAAGGCACCACACCAAATACCTGACAGGTGTAGCTGAGGAGAAGTTATTAAAAACCACCATCCCCTTTGATGATTCTGATTTCTCAAGCAAAATTTTGACACAACTGCCAAGCTGCCCCATGAACATGGTAATTCTTACAAGCTTTCTTACATGGATAAACTGAGAGCAAGTACTATCCTAACACACAGACACTACCCAAGAACGTTAAAAAATTGTGGCAATAAGACACCAAACCTATCTGAGAAAGTTAAAGGTTCAATGTTCCATATGTCCCCCTCATAGGATGAAAAGTAAAACAGTGCCTCATGCTAACTCTAAAGGAGATTTGCATGTCAGCCCCTACATGCCAGACTACTTTTTCTCTCCTGTTGAGACATTTGCCATATTATTATCTAATAGAACTCCTATCTGGAAAGTCATCTCCCGCATACTGTAAGTGACACAATTAATCGAACAAAGAACAATTTAAAGATTAAAATTTATCACATGCACTCGTCCAATGGAATTTAATCAAGATGCCTTGTAATATACAGACTCTTAATATGTTCTAGACATCAATCTCATCATCTGCAAAAGAAATGCTTCAGAAACACAAATGTGTAAGTGGGGAACTTAACATATTCACAGAGATAAACACCAGAACAATGACCAGAAGCTATATTTCAGACAGAAAAAATAAATCTAACAGTTTAGAAAAATGCCCAAAACTATGACAAATGAAGATGCAAAATTGATGACTACTTTTTAAGAATTTAAATATTTTAAAACAAGTATTTATTGAAAGCTATATATAAAACCATATATCATTCTTGGAAAGCTGAAGATGGCACAAAAGGTTATAAATACACAGCAAAGAAAAAAACAAAACAAAAGAACCCAAACAAAAAAACCCCCAAACTATCCAGGTTAACTCATTAATTAAAATGAGTTTATATTTTATAATAAACTAGATACCACTATAGATTCTTCACGGAACAGTACAAACCTCAAACAAGTTAAACCCTAAGAATCTTCTGGAAAGCCAAAACAGTAACTAATAACTACAGTATGTGAGAGCAAATTAAGTCAAAATATTGAAAGAAGTTATTCAACACCAGAAAATTAAAAACTAATAACAACTAAAAGCTGGCAAAAATAACTATGGCTTCAGAATGGTATCCTGGTAAGCCATATGGGATTTTGTTAGAGTTGTTATTAATCTGGCCAAATTTTATACTGAATATTATCTCTAGATTATAAATACAGAATGTACAGATCTAATAGAGACTCTCTTCTCAGAATTTAATCATACTCTTCAGGAAAAAAATATTCTGCTGTAACAAAGGCTAAAGTTACTCTATATCAGTAAAGATATAGAACAAAACTTAATAACTTCTATTAAATGGAGAGGTATTGTTTGGCTAAAAGGAAACCATGACTAAAAAGCTGTATATGGGAAGGAAAATGCAGAATGTAATTGGCATAATACAGCACATCAGTGATCCATCAAGTTCACCATTCTGTCTTCAGAAACATGCATAAAAATGCTTAATGAAGCAAACAGGACATGCATAAATCATCAGCTGCCTTTAGGAAATGCTTCATGAACTCCAAGCTGACTTCACATCAATAGTATTTCAAAAGGGCGCATGCAGACCAATATCAGATGCTGGTTAAAGAAAAAAAAAAAAAAAGTGTTGAATCCTGTAATAATTTATGCAATTTTCACATTGTGGTTTTTGTATTTTGGGTACAAGTGTATTCTCTACCATTCTTTGGTATTCAGGTTGAAACTACTAAAGTATTTAATGCATTTTGTCAGCCTGTTTTTTAAAACCTTGTTTTGTGACAATTTAGAAACTTACTGAATTACAGATGTAATGTTACTGCAGCATCACATTAATTGCTTATTCATGAAGTCTGCAATTTCTGCTTTCTCATTTCTTGTTTCTATATCAGCAATTCAGTTTTTCTTTTTGTTCTCATCCCTTATGAACGTACACATTCCTACTTTATAAAATAAAGGGAATAATTTATGAATTAATATGCAGTTAATAAATCATAACAAAAACTATCTTGTAGAAAATGACTATGGACAAAGGTGACCTGAGATCCAATGGAACTTCTGGATTCCAGTGGCAGAAGCCAGAGGATGGAAAAACTGCAGGATTAAAGTGATAGAAAGTTCAGAGTGAATTCAAAGTAACAAAATTTACCAAAATATACAGTTTCCAAGTCTGACACTAGTGTAGTAGTAATGTATCAGGTCAAAGGGACAGAGAGCAGTGGAACTGTAAGATGATTTATCAGAAAAATCATTGCAACGTGGTGGCAACTCAAGAATTCTCTGTGAGGGATGGTATAATAAAGGGCACATGCCCTGTCCTTCCTAACCCTCACATCCCTGGGGGCCTGACCCTGAAAACTGCACTGAACCTTTCACAGTTCCCACCATCTAACCCTGATCTGATGTGTGTTCACAGATTTAACTCTGCACTGGAGACTTTATGCATTTTGTAGACTAACAGGTTTAGTTAACCAGTTTAGGCTTCCATTATTTGCTTGCAGACAATAATTTACAGTCTCTAAATTACTATAGATGAGGTCTACTTTAATACCAAATACAATTTTAATACCAAAAAATTTATATTTAATGGTAACAATACTATCATTTATGATCAGCTAGTATCAGAGTGTATCTGACACCAGCTTAATTTAACAACAATTTTAAAATACTTTAGTGTTAAAAAAAATAAAGGAATTGAAAATATGGAAGCCAGCAGACCAAAACTGTTTTAAAGGTCACCTCTCACTGTTTTATGAATAATTACCTTTTGATTTAGCTTTTCTGAGACTATTTTCACTTTCAGAAGAAAAAAACAGTGTGAGGGGTCATACTGGTATGACCCATTTTCTTCAAGATTTGTTATTCCAGACAATCCAAGTATTTTTGTAAGTTAGAACAGGTAAGTAATAGTTTATTTTAGGGCAAAAGGATAGAAAAACTATACACATCAATTGTTGAACTAATTGTTCATTTCATTAATTTTTTCAAGTCTAACAACCAATAAAATGTTCAATTATTTTACAACATGATTTTGAACACACATGACTACTTCATCATCAGTAACCAGGCACTGAATAAGGAAGAAATCTGTTTATTTGGGTGACAGAAGTCTAAATGCTATGGCATGCATTAAACATTGGTCATCCTTCCATCTACCCTGACCACTTACCAGTATCTCCTCTATGATGATTGTCACTCAGTTGATCTTGCAGTATTTTATTGTGGCCATTCAATTGCACAACTGGCTTGTAAAAGGAGGTCATGGGCCGCTCCAGGCCTCTTATAAACTGTCTGGTGAATGATGTGTGTCCCAGCTGGGGGTACTGCCCTGCTGCATGGGAAGGCAGCATCCTTAACACACTGATGACTGAATTTTGATATGCCATTATGAGATGGACTGAATGTCTTCTTTGTTCATATACCAGGAAGTCAGGATGGAAAACTAGTCTATTTTCCAAACAAATTCTTCCCTCAAGAGAAAACTTGTGCTTGTGCACCATCTCTAAAAAATGTAGGATTCATTCTCAAAAGCAAAGAAGTTAGGGTTCTACAGCAAGTAGTATCCAGTTCATCTCTGAATAACTGGGTAAAATATATGTAAAATCCTTAGTAAGATAAGTTTTGCAGTTTCCTTTCATTCAGGCCTAACTTCAACCTCAAACTTCTATGACAAAAGTCTGTTTCAAGTTAGAGTGAAACAAGACTGTACAGGTCTTTGTTTTACATTTTTCAAGTCCAGAACTTAAAACCTGCTTCACCTTGCCTGAGATTTCTTCCTTCTCTCTGGAGCTTCCATTCACAAAAGAGACAAACAAATTCAGAAACTTACTGTTTTGTTACTCTTGTTGCAGTTGCTAATTAACAACTGTTGCTGGGCTTCTGACAGTGCTCAAGTGCAATGAATTATGTGATCTCTTTGGTCTAATACTTCAACAGTCCCATTAAATCCCAGCAACCTTTTATTGTAAAGATATCACAGAAAGAGAAACAGAGGATTTTTTTGTAAATTAACCACTCCTTTAGTAAAAGTAGGAATCCCAATTTTTAAGTCCACTACTAAAGGAAACTCATTACCATCAACATTTCTGTTTTCAGTGTACTTAACATCTGAGTCAACTCAGACCAGTTAAGGAATCAGAAGCACTATTAAATTAACTCAAAGCTATCTCCCCCTTTCTGTGCCTACAGCCTAATTTAGGCCACAAATCAATTTTAACTCCACTACCATCTACCATTCACCATTCAGGAGGACTGGCAAATGGAAAAAACACTTTTTCTTCCTTACTGAAAGTGGGCAAAGGGAGACAAAATCTCTGGTTTAGACCACATATCAAGTATAGTGCCTAGTGCTCCAAGTCAGTGATCATTAATGCAGATGTCATGAAGTCTGTTTTCCTTTATGGTATCACTGTACTCCTGTTTTCAAAACCGACTCTCATACAAAAACATTATTGTGCTAATGGAAAAATTGTCACTGGCTAATGGTAATTCTGTGAGGCAAAACATGTTAAATAATGCTTATGTGGCTGAAGAAATTTCCTTCAACGCATAGACAAGCAAAACCACTCTCACAGAGAATGGTGAGGTTCCTTGTCTTGACATTCCTCGTACAAAGAATTAACCAAATTTAATGTGAATGTGTTCATCATACTGAGCTTCATCTAATTCCATCCCTCAGAAACCTTCATTTATCTAACTTACTGAGAATATGTTAAACAAAAGCACTTCACAATATTAATGCAATTTACATCAACTGCACAAGGGAAAATTACCTAAACCAATTTTCTAAACCATTTAGTATTATGAACTAAGAAGAAAAAAATTACAATTTATGATTTGTAGGCTATTGAAAACATTCTACACCTGGATTCATGCAATCTGCATTGCTCTGCTGCTCTCTCGGTCATAAAAGGCCTTAATAAACCAGAGAACTAGAAACAACAATCTATGAATTAAGCAGAAAGATATGCTTAGTCCCTCTGTATCTGGTTGAGCAAGACACTGCTCGAGGTCTCTTCTCAGACTTTAGCACCTGAGCCAGGAAATTAATTTGTTACTTAGAGCTGGCTTTTTTTCCAAATAAAACTGAAGGTAGAGGTGCTGAAACAAAGCCTAGGTCTTTCAAATACACAACATACATCTGCATCAATAAAGAAATAATTACCATTTTTTTCCTTGTCTAATGTTTGCACAAAAATACTACAACTGTGATTGAGCCAACCCCTGAAACAGCCTGAAACATTAAAATATAAATACTTCAAAGTTGTGGAATAAAAATAAAGCTCCCAAAGTATGCAGCTTTAACACACAGCTCACTGATAGAGTAGAAAATACATGCAAAGTCATATGGGACTACACATGGGATTTATGTCAAAATGCAGTGGAAACAAAACTGGATAGTCCAATTTAGTTATTCTAAGCTTTCAGAAGTAGCATCTTCATAGAAATACAGGATAGAAGCCATAAAAAGTGACAAAACTTTGTTGCTATAGTAATCAGCAATTATCAACAAATTATTAGATAATAAAGTTGTTTACAAACAAATCAAAATACTTCACTGTTCCTTCCTATCTTAGATTACTAATTATTGAAGGTGGAAAAATAATGTAGCCATCACAAGAGGTTTTATCCAAGACTTCAAATGCAACTGATATTGAATTTGGGATTAACTTCAAAACTCTAGTGTTTAGAACCATGATCCAAGTATTACTTAATATTCTGTGCTGTGTATAAATACTGGATCAAATTTTATGAGACAAACTGTGACTGAATAGCTTGGTATCTCAAACAATTTGCTCACTTGCTTTTCTCTCTACACAGGACAAGGAAAGCAAGTGTGCAAATTATTTGAAATACTAATGAGTATTTATCAAGAAAGCAGTAAGGAATACAACTCTGTAAAGAAATGGGGTAAAAACTACCAATGATTCAAAAGCCTCTAGGTAAAAATCAGCATTCAATTCTTCTGCTTATATTTAAGCATTTTTTTCTGAAAGGTTTTACTTTTACTGTATTTAAATACTTTCATTTAAGCATCTAGAAATTGCCAAATTCATCATTTCAAGCTTTGAAAGGGAATTAACAAGATAGCTAAAGTAGAATGTATGTCTATTTCCTCCTAATAAAAAATAATATTTACCATATGTTCAATATAGTCTATTAATGAGTCTCAAAACTTTAAGATGCCAGAGGGTCAAACTCTGCAGAGGTGTGAAAGTTCAAATACCTATATAAAATTTATAATAAAAATCTGGCATCTACTGCATGCCCAAGTGTAAAACAGTATGGGCTGCAGTAAAAGCAACAAATAGGATTCTAAAAGATGACAGATGTCTCAATAAAGAAGTCTGCTGTGTCACAAATTCCTTTCCTATGGTATCCACAGAAGGTTGCCCTGGTTAAAAACTCAAACTCCATCAGAGTTCTGATACCACAGACTGGAACAACTCGGGGACAAATATTTGTGTTGAACAGGGGAATGCCTGAGGCAGCCTGTGAACTACACAAGCTGAGTAACTTGTTCTGATGCTGAGGAGGAGGATGTGTTTACTGAGGAGAGCTGGAGTGCAGAAGAGGGATGCCACAATTGGCACTCTTCAACCTTTGCAGGAAAGAGAAACTTTTTTTTTTTTTTTTAACTACTTCTGAGGACCATATTAATGAAAAACCTGTCGTAGATGAGAAAAAATGGTTGAATAAATAAGAAATTTTGGAGACAGCTGCATTTTTGTATCTTTTCCATGATAAATGTAAGCTTTGTGTACCAATAGTATACCATACACACGTACCATCAAATTCCTAAACTGTTCTTTCTCAGTGCTGTAGGAGCAGTCTAGCCTTCTGAAAAAAAACCTGCTTGGTCTCTAAAATTCAAAACTGTATCAACATTATGTGTTTCCCTTTACTACCGATTGCATTCATGCTCAGAATTTTAAACATTTTGAATCTTGCACTACATACTTTTATCCATAATTTTATCTAATGTGAACCTATGGAAGACTTTCTTAAGAAACCAGAATGTCCTCTCTCTGTTCAAGTCACATCATATTAACTTTTTTTTCAGTCAACTCTTTGTTATGTACCATCTCTATACAGAATTCTTTGACTATTTATATCTGCTGTAATAATTTAAAACTCCTTTAATCTGCAGTATTAATATTGATGCATACAGTTTAAACATATGCATGTTAAAACACTTTCAGTCTAATTCTGGAAGGAAATTTCTAGGGTGATCTGAATGTTTCTAAAAGAAAAGTGCATGTAGTAATACTCAGTTGTATGGCTTTTATTTTCCTGCACCTTTCCGCTTTAAATTTCCAGAAATTTAGCAGCAAACCAAAAAGCAGTTCAATCTAGGACAGAGACAGAAGTTTGAGGGTCAGCATATGGAACTAAAGCGAGAATAAGAAGTTGACATTTCAAAATTCTAAAAAAGATTTGACACTACACTGACCCTCTGCAAAACAGTATCTAGTGCACAACATACAAACACTTTTGCAACAGGTGTTGCAAAAAGAGTGAGGGGAAGTACTATATCAGAGAAGGCTCGTGAAAAAGAAGCCCAAAGGCACAAATGGCGAGTACCAAAGTTGTAATGACATGGACAGAAAATGATAGTTTCATTGGTATTTTGAAGACAGAGTAACATAAAATTCAGGGCAGCCAGCAGAGAGAAGACTGATACATTTAATATGCTGTAAGGCTAATGTAAGATTGCCATATTTAACATGTAGGTTTTCTGGTATAGGAAGAATATTTGTAGCAATTAAAAACCTTCAAATATCATAGAATCATAGAATTGGCTGGGTTGGAAGGGACCTCAGAGATCATCAAGTCCAACCCTTGATCCACTACGGCTGCAGTTACCAGGCCATGGCACTGAGTGCCACATCCCTGTCCATTCCTTTTTGTACTGAGTAGGAAGACCAAATGTTATTCCCTGCCTTAATTTCAGTACGGTTTTGAGGAAGTTCTCTATGGTTCCCAAGCTTCTATACCAGTGTCTGTACTTACACTGCAGAAGAAGAGGGAGAAGGAAGAACCTCAGTTCTATGTAACTGGTATAGCCAACATTTCACTGCCTGGAGAGAGTATGCAACATCTTACTAGGAAAGTTAAGAACTACATATTTTCTAAGCATGTTATTGGTCCTGCAAGTGCCATATGAGGTAATGAAGCAGTATGAGTTCTGTCAACAGAGTAGAAATCTACAGCTGCCTGAATTTTGACTGCATCTCAGCAGTACAATGAGTTCATAACTCTCATATTTCTTTCCTTACCAGGTATTTCTGTATCTTTCCCAGTTATAAACTTATTATTGACCTTTAAGTGACAGTAGAAAATAGCACCCACACAATATTAAACTATGCTATACTGTACCTGAGAATTTATATATACATAGTTATTGCTGCTTTGAATTATTGTGTATAAATTGTCATGGTCTTTTATGCCAAAGTAAATGTAACAGCTGAAATACTCATCTAAAAATCTAAGCATCCCAAAATTTATTCTGAATAAATAGCCCTTACTACTGATCCAGGTATCTGCATTTCCAAAGAACTGCCTGATGCCAATATATTCCATAGTAATGGAACAGGAACCTGTGTCTACCCTCTAAGTTCTTTAGACATCTTCTTTCATAGTCAAATAAATCCGAAATAATACCTCAAAATCAGGTATTTCACAGAGACTTCTTTCTATATGTTTTTTTAATTGGAAAGCATGCAATCCAGATCCTCAGGTTTCAGAAAAAACACTTCTTGCAGAAAAGGAACACATTTTTGTGAGATATGAAACCGTATGTTCTGCTTCAGCACAGTTTACTATTAACTCATTTTCCCTATATTAATTCCTATTGCATTTCCAGTGCTGAGTTAGTTTCCATTTACACACACAGCAGAATGAGGAACTAATTCTGTGAGGCATTAACTTAAGCTAAATACCTAGAATTCATTACATATGCATAAAATGTTAATATATTTTCCAGATGTGCAGCGTTTCACCAAAACCCCTGAATACTACAATATACCTTTCATTGAAGACCTAAAACATGAAATTTTATTATAGGATAATATTATGACTTAATTGCTTTCACAGAACATAAATAAACATTTATATACTGAAAAGACACTGTGCTAAATTCTAAGCACATAAATATATATTGGGTGCATAAATCAATCACAATTTTTATAAAACTGTTTTAATTAAAACTTGCCAAATGTGTAAAACATATTTTGCAATTAAGACTAGAGCATTTTCAGGAATTTAGTGTCCTTATTTATCAAAAGCAAAGTGGTCTGAGACAAAAATTGAGCCTAGCAGAGAAACTACTATCAATTTCCTACAGTACACTCTCATGCTTAAGGAAAAGCATGTTTTTCTGGGTCACTACCCAGCTACCTGAATATGCCACAATTAATCACATTATGAAACTATAAACTATAGGTTTAGCTTCCTTAACTTGGAACATGAGAAAATTCAAGACCCTCCAGGAGCCATTCAGTAGCCACCCCAAAGTCACCTTATACAATGCACTGCCTCCTGTTTCTATCTATCCACATAAGCTGCCATGAATCACAGATTTTTAGGTTTGTAATGTATGCACAATAATTATCTCCAGGGAAACTATAGGTCAGACCTGGAGAAGCAATACACTGCCACAGTGGTTACCTTGTTCTGTGAACAAAACTGAAAGAGCAATATAATAAAAGAAAATGCTTCTGAATGACCCAGTGGGTGGTTTTATATCCAATACAATAAAACCATCTAAATTTGTGAAGGCTATTCCTTAGTCATATGATATTGTAGCCTACATATAGAGATATCACTACTTGCAGGTAAGAAAAATAGTGAAGAAAATCAAGCTCGCTCTCAGATTATTTCAGATCCTAAAAAAATATCAGTAGATATATTTTTCAGATTGTAAAATCACATCAGCTCATTCAAGTCTGAAGGGAACTTTATCCAAAAATAACCCAAAAATCTCTGAACAAACTAAATAAATAACAAACCCAATCTTAGTAACATTGGAAAGAAGCTATATTCCTGTTGGGAACTTAGACCCTTGAACAGTTGCGTACAGGATTCAAACACAACAGGAAAGTTGCTCAACCAGTAACAGTACAGCAGAATTTCATGTTTACATCCATCCTCCATACATCTGATAAATCATAACTTCTGACTGACTCCACTCATTGAAATTATGTTTTAGTACTGCTGTAGAGGGGAAAAAAACTTATTAGACAATCACTTGTACTGTCTTCTTCAGTGAATAACTACAAACATTTTTCACCTCATATATATTCAGTAGCTGCAAATTACAATTTTTCAGCACTGGCAATGGGATATTTGATCATCATCAATAACAGTAATGACCTCTCAAGCAGCATTACAAAGATGTGAACTTGCCTGATGTTAATATTCCTATTACATTCAACTAAGACTAAGTACCACCTCTTCTAGTTTCTCAGTACTAGCAGAAGGTCTGGAAGGTCCAGAATGAGATGCACAAATGCAGACTTGACAATTGCACTGTCAGTGGACATACAAAAATGTGATTCAGCACAGGGCTCTGGCAGGGAACAAGGCATTAAGTGAGCTGACAGGAAGCTAAAAGCCTCAAACTAGGGACACATTCAAGACTGCAACACTATTTCCTGCAATTTGGGGCCTCAAGCATGCCTTTGCAGTGACAAGGAGCCAATGCTGAGAGCAGGAGCAAGAGCTGCTGACAAGTAGTGGTAAGCTTGCTAACAAATATATGAAAGTATATAAATAAAGAATTTGACCAGGGAGCCATAAAGCTGGATTCCTGAACCTGTCTCAAGAGTGTTTACATTTTAGCAACTAGGTTAAAAAAAATAATTAAAATTCCTAGAAATACTTTGAGAGCAAGAATTAGAAACCCAGGATTTCCTGCAGACAGGCAGGACTCTTGTACATTATCCTGCACCCTTACTCTATAGCCCATTAATCTGACATTCTTCTTGGTACAGTAACTCACTATAAGTGAGTCTCCCTTCCCTTTTATTGCCCTCCTGGGGTGCTGGCAACTGGAGGCACTTGGTTCTAGGTGAGTGCTCTAACTCTCACTGTCACACAAATGACAGCCTCCATCCTCCCTGTACCTCTGGCCCATGTTTCTAGAAAGAAGATGTGCAGCCCTCTGGGCATCTGACTGAAGTAGAAACTTCTATTCCAGCTCTAGGGTTATCTACATCCAAGGATTTCTTTTCCATCAGTTAAAAAGAGCATTCCTTGCTCATCTGCCAAATCAGCAGAGGAAGAGTTAGCAAACTGAACCAATAACAATTTAAATGTGTTGCTAGGATGTTTTACTGGCAAACTATAATGGACCAAACTACTATTATTCCTAGTAGTGTCATACAGGGATAGGAATCAAACCAACCTCATAAAACATTAGCCACAGCTGTTTTCCACAAAGTACATGAATGTTCCTTTTTAATAGCCCTGAACATACCAGGCACACCAAGAGGAATGGAATATACAGAAAAAAGAGATTGCTGTGCCTTAGTTGTCATCTCAGCAAATGCCCACAACCACCCCAAAGCTCAGCCCACTCTTCTTAGAGAATACTGTTTCTTTCCTTCATTGCCAGGATGACTGCCCTTTTGTGGGATGCTGTAAATCCTTGCAGCATCGGGGGTAGGAGACCCCAGATTGCTCAACATGAGCACACTTAGTAATTAAGCACTTAGAAAACCTGCAGTGTGAAAAACAGGAAAACTGGATACTGAAGAGTGAAAAAGTCACCTACTTCTATTTCCTAAACCAAAACTTCTCAAATCAACCATGCTAAAGCCAGGTGCAGCCTTTAATATACCCAGCAACTGCAGGTAGCTTTTGAAAACCAATAGCATTGTGAGTTTGTGTTTCTTTTAACCACACTTTCAGATATTGAGAACAACTTCCTCAGATTACTCAATGCTTCAACAATGAATTGAAGCACCTGCAATCAAAATAAATCATTGTAGTACCTGCAATCAAAACCAACCTGTGAAACACCAGGCATGCTGCTCTCTTCTCCTCCAGGTGAGTGTGAGTTACAGACTGAGGAGCTGAGTCCTTGTTACAGTGTTCTGGTAGTTCAATGTTCAGCTTCATCAGATATTTGAGGAACACACTGGTGTCAGCTGATGCACTGAAGTCTTATCATCTAAAACCAAATTAAAATAAAAATATTAATTTTTAACATCCAAAATAGACTTTTTAAAAAGGTTTCATAAAAGAGAACAGTGAAGAAATGAATGAAAAATCAGTTTATTAACTCTGAGATTGGAACATGAATGTTTAGAAATCTCTCCCTGTGTTCAGTTGTTTTCTTTTTTTTTTTTAATTCTCAATGTTTGGATGGCCTCTCCTGTGTTTCACTGTGGGCACATTGCCTCTGGACACCACTAAGTGCCTGGTTCTGTACTCTTTGAACCCTCTCTTCAGATGTCTGTACACATGGGTGAGATACACTTGAGCCTTCTCAGCTAGTTACAGGGGATGCCATTCAAGCAATTAAAAGGAAAAAAATAAAGAAATACTCTCACTATGGTATTCACAGGTGGTTGTGTGATTAGGATTCAGAAGGGGAAAAAGCACTTGGGAGGGTAAAAAAAAAGAAACCACCAGTGCTACTGAAAAAAATCCAGTTATCCCTGCATAAAATCATCAATTTAAACAATTTTATCTCATCGCTTTATAAAAACGTGCTCAATACTTGTGGTGAATTTTAATTTTACTCCAATTATTCTGTATTAACTGCACTTGGAAGGACTCTGTAATCCACAGAAATTAATATAAACATTATTTTTACATCCTAAAATAAAGATGGAAGTCATTAAAGAAAAAGATTTTCGAGCATGAGTTTCAACGTGTACAAAATACCATCACAATAAATTCCAGTGAAATACATAGAGGATACAGCAGCTCTATTTGAAAGAGATCTCTTTATGCAAGATGCAACAATTCAAAGAGCCTGTTTAATTTCTTAGAACCATTATTGATGCTGAAATAAAATTATTTTGGTTATTATTACCCCATGCCAATCTGCTACAACATTATGCCTGAGCCATTGTCATAAACTTCCATTATGTTAGAAATCTATTAGCAATGACTGAATTAAAAGTAGCTCAATTTTTTAACCAACAACAAGAATTACTTTAGAATACACTGGAAAGCTGACATCACCTTGGAGACTAGTGCCATCTTCCTTCATCTGTCATTGTTTATTATGGGGAATAAACTCCAGCCAAGCCATGCTAGGGGTTTTATTTATGCTTACACTTATGTTGCTACTGTGTACTTTAACGCTTCTCATCAGACTGGTGAAAGACAGACTCCAGGAAAGCCAGAATGTCTCTCACCTTCTGACATATATTCTGTGTTCCTCTTCATTCTCAGCTTATTCTGTTTCTAAAGAGTCTGTGATTCCCTTCAGCCTAGCTGAAAAATGATGTCACTTTTTTAATTTACCTATTCTGATATTCAAAGCCCATAAATACTCCAGTACTCTTTTCCAAAACATCATCTGCTATATGCTAGATAAATTGTTAAATTTGCTCAAGTTTTAATTGTGGGTATTTGGGGACCTTTATCTGAAATGCATAGCAATGCATCACTGAGTAAGCACAAATAAAAGGACACCATCCATCTCTCATATAAAATTATGTCTTGTTTTTTAATCCACTGTTCCTCTAGCTTTTTTTTTGCACAGTGGACTCTCAGACTGTTCTTCCTTAAGAGTTATAAAATTTGTTTATCACAGATTTTTGTATTAGCTCATTATCCTCCAGATAAATCCCAGTATGCTTTCATCTTTCTCAAAATGGGACACCAAATGCATCTCTAGTATTAAGTTTATTGATGTTCTTTCTCAAGCTTGGTAATGCTCTGCATACACAGGAAAGATCATAATCCTATGACAACATGTAGATATAATAGCTTTTTAGTAACATAAACAAAACACCAAAAAGAAAACCCCACACTAGCCTTTTTATCCATCAAATTTCTGAAAAAAAATCAAAATTAATCTTTAATTGTTTGTTGGTTGGCTGATTTGGGGGAGACATGGATGAAGTTTTGGTTTTGTTTTCTGTCAAGTGAACTGCATTTTTGAAGACAGTGTCCTTTGTTTTTATTCTTTGCCCCTGGAAGCTCAGATGTTGAAACTTAGCAAATGTAAATCATTTCCCCCAAATTTAAATTAATAAAAAAATGACAGCAAATCTACCCTTTCTACAAAATAATACTAATATTATGAAATAATGTGGAAACACAAAGAAGGCTTACTGTAAAGGAATGTTAAATATTTCTGTATAAAAATGGATTGATCCAGAACACACCATAAAGGATTTTGTCCAGGTGTTGTAAATATTAGGAGAGGAATACTCTTACATCAATGAGACTTGTTACAAAACAGTCTTGGCAAGATCCCTTCATTAGGGAAGTAATTTATTATAAATATAGGGAGGGCAAAAAAAGAAATAAGCAGATATGCCCCTTTTGAGAAGTTTTCAGATCCTTCACAAAGGAAATAAAGATAGAATCATTTTGATTGGAAAAGACCACCTCATTTTTTGAATACCTGCAGGAATGGTGACTCTACCACTTCCAAAGGTTATTAAGTCCTGGTGAGAAAGAACCTAGAGCTTGTGTTAAACAAATGGCGAGAGCTGTCAACTTTAGTGCAACTGGAATAAAACTGCCCATCTGTGATCTTATTTTAATATTATTACATCTTACCTAATAATGTACTCACTCTATGTAACAGCCTTTGAGTTCAGAAATATTTCCTGTATTTGCCTAAATAAGGAGGAATCAAGTAAGTTTTGGGGGGTTGAACCTATATCACTTTCACAGAGAAGAAAGAGAGGACTCAAAAGTGAAAGCTGAAAAAAAGTCACAAGGTTGTGTTCTGTTTGGGAGAAGTGGTGAGGAAAGAAAGGAAAAGTCTGAACTAGGGGGAAAGGAGAGCACAACACTGCCTCTGGGAGAGGGAAGGTGTGTGGTTAAGAATAAGGCAGAAGAAATGCAAATATAATTTTAGTTCAAATTAGAGCCATCTTTCTAGATCTACAGCCAAATTATGTAGGCTCCTCTTAAACAAGGCAGCAACTATCCTGGGGACTTGGCCTCACAATGACAAAAGTGCTTGTGAACCAGTTAAAAACTACAGTCATGTATTGCTAAATTTGAGTTTTGCATATGCAGGGGTTTTCTCCTGTTTTTACTATCTCCAGAAGATCCCCAAGATCCCTAACTTGTAGAGAAATAAATAGTAAACCAGAATGTTATTTCTAGATTTCCTGAACTGAGGAGCTGTGCAAGAATATTCAGATTCCTGTGGCTGGGAATGGCAGCTGGGAACAGCTCAAATGTGATGGCTGGGAGCTATGCAGAGCACTAGATGCTGATTGCTGTACTGCTAGTGGCAATGATCTAGCAGTGTGGCTGTGGATGGAAATTATTATTTCCAATCTGTAAATGAAGTATTTCATTTTTAAGAGAGGAATGGGCTTGCCCAAAATACAGAGGCATCCAGAATTTCTGCCCAGGCAGCCTCAAAAGACTACAGTCCACAGTTGGACTAGATGATTGTTGTAAGTCCCTCCAACTGAACTGTTCTATTCTCCACATAATTCAATTAAGCTGTACTGTAACCAGATCATAAGAGACAAATATCCCATTTTGAATCAAACAATTTATTCCGGCTAAGATGAAAGTATATGAAACACAACTTGATTTAAACTGTTGCTTTTTCTAAGTCAGGAGCAAAAATCCCAATAACTTCTGCCATCCAATGTTAAAGATAACTCCAAGTATATTACATTTAATTTCATCAACCATCTCTGAAAATGTGACAAGTTTGGGAGGGCTTCCAGTTTGCTTTCATATACCTATCACCTATAAAAGACACAATAGTCAATTTTAAGATGTTCAATTAAACTATTTAAACATGAAATATTCAGATTTTGGTTAGCCCTGGCTTTATAAAACTCACTTCATCAAAAATGTTTGGCTAAATTTTAGAAGTCATCAATAAATAACCATTGGTAAGGAATCAGACTTTTTTTGGAGGATAAAATTATGTCACTGTCTACCACATGCTGGCCTTTTTTAGCTTCCGTAAATAATTAAACAAGTGTAATAGGAAGGTTGTAAAATTAAAAATACATGCCATCATTTTTCAAAAAAACCACAGCAGTGTACTATTTCTATAATTTCAAATTCCTAAGGTGATACTTTAACTTTCAACAGAGTATTAATTATTCTATGGAAACTTTTTCCACTGTAATTCTATATAATAAGAAATGACATCTTATAAATTCAATGTAGAATTATTGTAAATCCTTTTAAGAGGCCCATATGAAAAGAATAAAGGCTAAAAATGTCACTTACTTTAAGGAGGGATGCTCAGCCAACAAGGTTGGCTGAGCTGTCAGAATAAGATAAATGGAGCTCAGTTGTACCATTAACCTGTGACACCTTTGACAGTGCAAAGTTATGCACTGTGAGAAAAGCAGAATATGTATCTCTTGATTTTTTTTCCTCTTGGTTAATAATCAAATAAAGAAAAAAGATGCAGTGGTTTAACATAAGAAAAAATTACAACCCCCCCCTCTTGAAAAACATAATAAATGAAGAGATCCATGGCCTAAGAATACTCTGTAGATATATTCCACTATAAGACACAGGAAAGAAAACTATACTAAGTAAATTAAATAAGTTCTATTAAAATTTAGAACTTCATAATTTTTTTCATAAATCTTAGCATTTTAAGAAAAATAAATTATAGCTCACATATGGAAAAGTTGATCAACTCTTGTCATACTAAATTTAAGAAACCAGGAAAGTAGAAAACAAACAAATCATTATCAAATGACAATCCTTATACATAAGGCAACCAGTCAGTTATTAATTTAGTAATTTCAGGTTTTAGTTTCAACATTTCAGATTTCAGAATTTCTTCCTTAAGAATATACATCTTCCTGAAAATACAAAGGACACTTTCACAAGTGTTTTACAAGTATTTTAAAATTAATACATGCTAAAAAAACAGGGAGATACACTGAAAAAAGCACTTTAGATGACTTGATAATAATAATTAGTAACAGTGCTCATCCCATGAAAGAGAATTGAACTGCTCTTACTTTATCTAGATATCCTTTAAGGTATGAACAAATGTTGTACAATAAGTAGAAGCTTTACACCGATTTTCTGTATTTTGGAATGATTCTGCCTTTTTATTTTCTTCTAAATTTCTGGAATTAACTGCATTATTGCATTGCTTAGTCAAACAAAGACAGGATCTTCAATCTTCTCATGCAGTTTTACTGGGGACAGAGCACTAAAAGCCACAGGACAGGCAGGGCTTACAAATTTTTACTGTGTTATTTGATTATTAGTTTCAGGAGTAAAAAGATCTCTTGTAGTTATGCAACAATCAACACTGATACCACTAATGGAAGATCCTGAATTCAGTTCTGTTAGGATAAACACAGGTCAGTCATTCAGCATTTCTTGTCAGTACTCTTTATCAGCTTTTTCATCTGAAAGCATGATGGCATTACCACTCAGGGATTTGGGGATGTCTCCCACAACCTTTCTAAGAATCTTATCCTGACAATTGCTGAGTGCCTTCAGCATCAACAGAAAAACATGACAATAAGGAATTTATATTATCAGCAACCTGGTCTGGTGGGAGGTGTCCCTGTCCATGCAGGGGGTTTGGAACTAGGTGATCTCTAGGGTCCCTTCCAACCCAAACCATTCTACAATTTTATGATTCTACAGTGAGTCAAGTTATCTCAACTCAGCAAACAGAGAAAGCAGTCTTAAAAAGGACAGCAGAGGTCACTCTGGAGATTGAAAATTTTTGAACGAGTAACCAGAGTGACATTTTACATCAATAGAGGGTGGATAAACTCATTATTTCAGCTAGCAATCCTTTGAAAAACTTGGCTGCTCTCTAAGCTGATAGATTTGGAGGCAGCTCAGAGAACTGCAATGTCCATCGAGGTACACTGGGTCAGAAACCACTGTGTGTTCAGCACAACCTCAGAATGTAAGCCTGATATTTTTCAGTTGGATTTCTGCTATCCCAGCAAGGCTACGTTTTCATCAACCAGATGGATACTGCAGCTTTTGTGAAAGCTACATCATCTCACCCAGCTGAAACAAGAGCTTAGGCCTCCATAAATGTTTATGGAAAAATGACCTGGGAGAAGGGAGGAGTCTTTTGTGTCACATATCCTAACAGTTAATAAAGCAGTCCTCACAGTTAATAAAACACACAAGGAAGGGTATTTCAAGAACTGCCCCTGCTCTCTACCTTGGCAAAGCAGAACAGGGTAGCTTCATCCCAAGTACAAACTGGGCTTCTGCAAAAAAGAACTTCAAGAATATTTATGGTAGGGAAGGTTAGTGATAAAACTCACACTGGTCTTTCTCTTGTAGACAAGGCAAACCCAAGAATATAAGATTTCTTTAGGCATTGAGTTCTTGTTCATGGAGCTTTGATTGCAGGAGAGAAGTACTTGGACAAGTACCTGTAGCTGCAAGGCAGCTTTAAAAGACAAGAAACTTCAACATCACAAATCTATCTAGCAATAGCAAAATGGATACAAATGGATCTATTAACTAAAACTCCAAAGAAATATGTTTCCTAAATTCAGATAAGAAACAACATTTTGAGCCAACAGATAGTTGAGGGAAAAGTTAAATACAGCTGATGCACTTCTCCCTACAAAGCACTAACAATTTCTGGACATGTGTTTGCTCAGCACTCAGAGCTGATGCACAGCTGATAAGAGCTCCACACTTAAAGCAGCACTGGGGCCTGCATGTGAGCAAACATCTGAATACAAATCAATAGATTTCACTGAAGGAGGATGGTAAGCAAAGATGTGAGAAAATAAATTTATTCAGGACAGAAAAGCATTCTAGCAAGCAAGGAAGATTTTCAGAGTGAAATGGCTTTCCCTAAGCACGTGAGTCTGTGACTACATTCTGTGCCTCAAAAAAAAGTACTGTGTAAAAAACCATAAGGGACTCAAAAGTACTTTATAGGAATCGTTAATTCAACCTCACACCTTCAAATCTGCCACATCTCTTGTGGAATATATCTGGTCTGTCTGGCACTAACACACACGTAAACAGACTTCTTTCATTTAATTTTAGTAGTCCTTTATGCAGTTCTGAAACTGAAATAACTCACACCAGAAGATTTAAAAATAGCTATTTTGTCCTCAAAAATCAGAATCTGGTCTAGGTACAGAAAGATATTAATTCTTCAGATTTTATCTGGATCTAAATCAGAAGATCTTCTAAAATATGTATCAGAGATTTCTGTGGGAGCCAGCATTTTATGGCTTGTGTGTGGTTTACTAACTGCCTCAATGGACCACCTCAACTGAGCATTCTTAGACAGCTAAGCAAGCAAAAGTGCTTTGGAAATCAAAGGGCAGTGACTTAAGAAACTTCTGAACCCTAAGACAGTCTCTGAATAGGAGTATCTTCCCCTTCTCTGCATGGCTTCTCAGTGGAAAAAAAAAAAAAAAAAAATGGTCCAGAGAAGGTACCACAAAAGTTCATTGGTGTTCTCCTTGCTGAAGGCATAACATTCAACCTCTGGTCCTTTGAGTGATGCAAAATCCTACGATATTTTCTTTTATGTATCACATGTCTATACATTGATGCAATGAATAAATGGATCTTATTTCAGCCCTGATAAAAAGATCAATCCTTTTTTCCATGTAAGCACCTGTCAAAAATCTGCCAGTCCCCAAAATAGCCTTTTTCCAATACTAGTCACTACAAACAGATGAATGTGAGTCTAAACATAGCTGTAAGACAAACTACCTGATCCTCTCTAGAACATGCATGGTAGTTAAATTAAAATTAATCTATTAATATTGCAGAGAGAATTACATGAGTAAGAATGTCTCTAACTTCTTGCAAAATACAACATAACTCACTTTTCCACAACCACCCATCAGTTGTTTTCCTTTTCATGGAGAAATTGAGCAGGATGCATTTTTGTCTGGCCTCAGTGTCTCTCTGAAGGCTATATTAAGTGTATTTAGTACCCCACACCAGCTATTTTTGCTTTTGTCTGTATGAAAACAGCCTTTATTTTTTCTAGAAATGTTCTTGAATTGACTGACCACATAAGAACTTCATATCCCTCTAAACTGCAGGAAAGCCACAAAGCCACTGAAACAAATTCCATATTAGACTTCTTAATTCAGAAAGATGATTTAGGACACCACTGGTTTACTACACACAAACTAACAAAGTCTGGCACTGACTTGCAGAATCATGGCTATTAAGAGAAACAAATCACAGGGGTTATATAGAAGGAAAAAAAACAATGCTAATTTTAAAGGATACACACATTTTATGAAAATAGAAGGGCAAATAACTTTGCATGAAGCTTGAGAACTCCGAGTCCTTTTTTTGTTCAAATTGTAATTGTAAATTATTTTAGCTTCAAATCAATGGCTTTCTGGTGGAAAATGGAGAGCATAGGAATTTGAAAAATATTTTTTAGAACAAAAGTGTAGGAAAAATATAACCTTCTTCAGAACTTTACCTTTTTAGAAATATGTCTGCCCTGACATCTCTCTCAAATGAATCTAGTACCTTTCCCTCCAGTATTCCATATTATTATGGAAATTGCAATGGTGTCATAAAGCCAGGGCTCTTCAGACAGAAGAAGCTGCAGAAGCTGCAAAGCAAACATTTTCATGCAAATACACATTATACACATTCCTTATTATAATAAGGAATAAAGGAAAGGGAAAGCAAGGGCACCAACTCAGACTAAAGAGAAAGACCTGATAAATCTCATGGACTTTTTGAAAATACCGTTTCTACCATGAGATGGAATTAGATATATCTGCAAATATAGTACTTTTTTTAAAGTACGCCATATGCTGCCACTTTTCTACAAACTGACATAATGTTCTGGTTTGGGCCAGGATAGATATAATAGAGATTAGGCATTAATACATAGCATTTGTCATTTGGTTAATTGCTGGCCAAGCATTAAACCATGACACAGACATCCATGTTCTATCTAAATCTTATTGTTTCATATTCACCCACACAAACATCAAATACAAAGGGAAAATACTGCATCAAAGGTATCACTCACAGTGTTTTCCTACTTAGAGAGATGTTTTTTACTCAGTATGTGTCTTACATCTCCTTTCTAAGGAGGGAGTTTAAGGCATTCTTGTTATTTTCCACATTATTATCCCTTTGACTAAATGACCTTTTATATTTTGGAATGTAACTGATCATGGGAAAAGTCAGCAGAGCAATATTGCAAACAAATGAAAGTCAGCTTTCAAAAGATTCCATATTCTTCAAAAAGGCATCCTAAAATGAAACATGAAAGCAGAAGATATTTTCCTGAATGCTTTATACATAATACAGTGTTGTGTCAAAGAGGTAAAAATCTCTGAAGTCTTTCAATCTGCCAATCAATTGCCTTTTTATTCTACATTTTCTTCTATATTTTAATAGGGGTGAAAAAAGTATTTGTCAAGGAACAAGTCAGAGATATTGAATACAGGTCTCCTTTATCCTTTTGTTTCATGCTTCACTTTCATCAAAATGTGAAAGCTGATATGCTACTGAGAATTTACAGGCTCTTGTTCTTTAAAAAAAATTTATGATGTTTACCAGATGATACATAACTGTCACTCATTTCTTTTTCCCTGACTTAGGATAGGTCTAATCAATGAAAGACACCCACTTCTTCCATTCTTAAAACCTAAAAATAATAAATGGTGAAAGTGAGTTGGCTGTATCTTCCAGCACAAAGAGCCATGGATTTATAATAAAAGAAAACCACTTGTTGCCCACTTTCAAGACCTATCCAACAATTTCTTATCCATCACGTTTTAGACTGCAGAATTTTCATCTACTTTCTGGTCCCAAATCTGAGAACAGAAGGAAAATTAAGGAGACAAGGATTTATATTTGTAAGAAAGTACTGTATCCACCTTCAGCATTTTAGTGGAGGGAAAACACATTTGTTTACAATTACAGTAAATCTTCCAAAATATCCAAAACTATTTCAATCAATCTCATTGAGAAAAACCAGGAGGAGCTTGTTTGGACATTATTTGACCTCAGAGAGACTATTAAATTGAAAACCAGCCTGTGCTGAAGTTCATAAAGAGTGAGGGCTGTTAGCAGTCCTCAGGACTGGCTCTTTTGGAGTGGGTAAACTGAGGAGTACAGCACACACAGCCACAGACATCAATGCTGAAGAGAAAGTGAAGCAATATTAGCACGAGACTGTATCCCAACAAGGTTTATACTGCTTTCAGGATCTTAGGAAGCAAAACTGCTACCAGCACCAGCAACTCTTTACCATTTAACTGACAAGTACAGAGAAGGCTTTAATAACCTGTGGGTATGTCTACTTTGCAAAATACAAAGGTATATCAAAGCAAAACCATGGCTAATTCCAAGTGAGCTACTTCAGGTACTGCTGACAGCACAGCTCAGCAGTTGCTTCTCTTCTTTATATCAAGCAATCACAGGGTGAAGCTCATTAAAAATCCTGAGACAAGGAAATTAATTGCAGCACTCATCTTTTCTAGGTAAGTGCTCTAATCACCAGGGTACAGAATCATGTTCCTCTTTTTATAGTCTCTTTTTCCAGCACAGTTCTTGAATTTTTCCTTAATAACTTTAGAACACATGAGGACACACAAAGTTAACACTAATGTGGAGATTGCTCAGAGCAGAACTGAATCAGATCTTTTACTTCATGGGCAAAGACTGCAATTAACCAGCCATTACAGAAAAGATAAGCAGCACATTAACCCTCCTTTTCAAAATCCTCTAGAGTCTATTACTGGACTTAGATGGAAGAATGTAATTTAAAGGTTAAGCCTTAGTAAAGACCTTTATGTCCAGATGGGACAGTCTGAAGAAGGCAAGTTTGATAGCACTACCATGCTAATAAATTTATTTTTATAAAAATGATTGTGGAAAAGACCTCCCAGTAAGGAGCAGGTCTTTATTACAGAGCTACCATAGCAGATATTAGCATGAATTTAAAAACAAACAATAAATCAATATTTCCACTTTGGGCAGGTCTAGTTTGCCATTAAAAAAAAAAAAAAGACTGCCTTTTATGTGGAAAGAAGAAAAAAATCAAAGTAAATAGTCTGTAGCACTATGTCACTAGTTGATGCCACACATGATGTCTCTGTGCACAGATGCACAAAACCAAGGGCATATAAATCCAGACACTTAAGTCAGCCCAGCTGCATTTGTACCATTATGTAAAGACAGGAGAGGAACCTAGGCAACTCCTTCAGAGAGCTGCAACATCCCCAGCTATACAGCATCACAAATGTGCTACAGAAAGTCCTTAGTCAAGAGTGATTTCTCTTGGTTTTTACCTTCCCAGATCTTTGACAGCAGGTCTTCAACCACTTATAAATTCTCTTGAATCAACACCCTATCTAGCAGGGTCATGTTTGTTTTTCTAGGGCAGACTGTTTTCACTAAAATCTTTTAGCACAGTCACAGGCATTAAGAGAAAACTTTTGTGCATTATCCCAGGTGGGTTTTACAGTGACTTCAGTGTCTAGTAATTCCAGCCCAGAAGATCCCACAGGTTTCAGCAGTGACAGAATCCCCCACCATCTATAAATAGGAAGCAAAGTTAAAAAATAAGTAATTTACTTCAAACTGACTACATAAGTGTCTGTAGATGGCAAGTCTGTATATTACTTGAACTGTGACTTTTGACAGTCAGGAAGCTCTTAACCTACTTAATATGAATTTTCAAGGAAGAAGAGATTGAGAAATTCAGACCACTGATTTGGTGTTACATATCATCTTAGCTTACTTTGGATTTCACTTCTGAAAACTTTGGCCACAGTCTTTTATATCAGTGTGGATTGATATAATTTAAATGAAAGTGCTGCAAATGAGGAGCTTTTCTGGGTCTCAGTATCCACATGAGGTCTGACTGGGTTGAAAGGAGAGAAAAGAATCTGAAAAGAGATATTTTAAGCAAAGTGTTTCAGTAAAACATTCAAAGATATGTTCTTTTTGTTTGGTTTGGTTTTTGAAAGGCTCTGTATGCCTTTCTTTACATTCTCTCTTAAGCCATTGTTCAATCTTTGTTTATGAAATTAGTAAGTCCTAAGTTTCAAAGAGGAGGTGGGACTAACTTTTCAAATACGTATTATAATAGATACCATGATCTTATATTTGCTTTCCTCCTCATACACAAAAACATCCAGAGAAAATTTAATTAACAGTGAGGAAAACACATTGTACTTAAAATATGGAAAGCACTAGGGCTGGGTGGGGTTTTTTTGGATTTCTCACATTCTAAACAAAATGAAGTTATCTGAAAAACCTCAGTTTGGTTTTCTCAAACCATACTCTAAAAATAAAATAGTAAAAGAAAAAAACACAGGGTGTATATCTCACAGTGAGAACGAGCAAATTCAATTTTATTCATCAAGAGAGACAGATTGGTCAGGGTGTGCAAGCACTTTAGTGAGGACCAAATTTCTAGTACAAGTAGGTGAAAAAATTATAAGATCTAAAGGCTAGTGATAGGCTAAACAAATTAGACTGAAAATGATCAGTGAAAATAATGAATGAGACAACATATCTAAAGATATATATATATATATATATATATACTGTTAATCAGCAACAGACTTTGAAGTGAGAGGCACATTTTCCTTGGCCAGAAGTTAAAAGCAGGATGTGAGAATTATTGCAAGATTCTGTGGCCTGGGTCATATGAAAGGTCAGTATGCACCATTATATTGGTTTCTCCTTTAAACAATTAATCTCTCTACACTTTAATTAAAGCTAACGAATTTGACTTCCAGGAATATGCCTTTAGAGCCATGTCACTGAAACAGACTTAATGTCCTCATTCCTCAGAATGCATGAAAATTATAACTCTTCTTGAAGATAGGTGGGTGGGGAAGGTAACAGCTGGAAAGAGAAGTGTTTCCTGTCAGGTATATCATTAACAAAATCTCCCAGCTCTGGATCGATGTGGGAATTTTTAAACTCCAAGGCCATATAAGAAAATCAGCTCCCCAGTACTTTACTCCAAAACCAGCAGCCATTATTTACTAATGTAAGAAAGCACAAGACCTCCACAGAAAAAAAAAATCCAGTGTCAGAAGTGACAGCCATTTTCCAAGGTCTAATGGAAGCAACATGAAGGTGATGTAAATACTGATCGATTGAAAAAGATTTTCACATTTGGGAAGCTTGTGGCACAGAGGACCCACCCAATGCATGGTATAAGCTGTATCATGCAGCTGAAAATTCAAAAAAATCTCTTAATGGTTTTACCTTTTCTTAACCTTGTTCTCTCTCTAACTTAAGAAATATGTTTGTTTAGACATTAAAAAAATCCAACACTTTTAAGAGTAACTGTATTTGTTTGTAAGTTCTTTTGCTTCTACCCGACCTTGACTTTAAAATTCTTTTTGCTGTGATTAGCAATGGCAACATGATGGCAATATTTTTTCCATCAGTTAAAAGGTGTTAATGGATAACATTTCAAGAAGCTGTTGAGAGGCACTACATAAATAGAAGATTTTTGAGCCCTTTATGCTATTGCAAATTTCAACAGCACATACAAAATAAATCTCACTTAATGCAGTAAGTGCCTATGGAAAAGTTACTAAAATTCTCTTTATGTAACTGTCTTTTTCATTAAGTGAATAGCTTAGGTAATGCATGAGCAAACATCATTCTGAAAAGCGTGAGGGGAGATGTTTCTCTTTTAATGACCAATATTGATTTTATTTCTAATCTATCACTCTGAAAATGCAAAAACATCATTCAAGAGTTTTCTCTTACTGGCCCACAAACAGTGTAGAGGGTCACAGCAGGATACGTGGCACTGGAACTTACTCATCTACATGGTGAAAATGCCACATGCTTGCACCTTTTTGAAATACTCCATTTCGGCTGAAGTCAAGAGAAACTCTCCTATGGACATCAACAAAATGCACATAACATTGCTGCTTTTTGAAGCACAGAGAAAAGCTGTGACTCCCCTGTGCTTATGTGTCTGAATGAAGAGCATTTTCAGTAGCTCCACTATAACACCAAAATGATCTCATCAGACTTATTTGTGGTTGCAAATATATACAAACAAGGCAGAAGCATTAAATATATTTGGTCTTCACCTATTCTAGCTATAATTTAACTGTTTCACTCTAGGCATTATATAATATATAATACATATTGACTAAGAGATTGGGTGGAAAATCCAACAAAAAACAATGTATATTAAAGAAATTTAAAATAAAAATCAAAGGTTGAATATACTTGTTCACAAATGATACATAAACTGAAAATATCATATTGTATGCATTCTATTTTATACAGTCCTAGTGTCCTAATTATGTACATAAACAGGCCTTTCACAAGAATATACTTTTGCTTTGTCCTTATATTAAATTTAGTTTTTCACTGACTCATTCAATCACACTATTAGTTTTGCATTTGCTTATCACTTAAGCCTAGTTTACTTTGCACAGCCAAACTGTTCTCAAGTACATGGTAAAGCAAACAGATCCATTGGTAACTAATTCAGAGTATTAAGAAAAATGTATCAATTTAAATTCTATTAATAAGAGATATCTGAATATTATTTTGACATTTTAGATAGATATAATAGCAATATTTTATGTGATATTATGAGTTCCAAAAGTTAGTGACTGTTTACCTCCTAGTGAGCATAAAAGGGCAAAAAAAACCCAAAACACTGCAGTGCTCAGCCCAGATTCATCAAGTACTTACACACAGTTCTAGCTTACAGATGATGATATCAAACACATACTACGTGTTCCCCTGAGTAGTATCCTTAGTAGCTAACATGTTTTCATTTTCCCCATTTTATTATATTATTGACTAATTTTCTCAAAGCAAAAATACAAGAAAATTTTAAAAGTCTCTATAGAAAGTCTGCGCAGCTCTTGAGTTCAAAGCAAATTTTCCAGCTGGGTTACAAAGTCCCTAAATGAATTTCTAATGAAAAGGCTAACAGGCCTTTAGCTACAGTGGTGCTACAGGGTCTTGCTAAAATAAATAGAAATCCCTGTCAGTGTCAGAAAAGCAGCCCATCATTAGAGGCACTTTTCTGGAAGCTTTTTATTATATCTGGGTTATGATAATCTTCCCACCAGTGGGCACGCTGGTTTTTGGCACATATCAAGCTTGTCAGAATCATTTTACACATTCCAAGCAGCAGGCAGCATAGGCAACAACAAAGCAGAAAAGAAACTTTCTCAACATGATGTGCATCTTTTTTCTCAGGAGTTGCTATTGCCTTTCTAACACGGAATCAAAGGAGGCATTTAACAGATCCACTATGGGTATGAGAGTTATTGTCTTGAGTTACAGCAGGTATATCAGTGCTTCTGGGGCACCCTCAGCTCTGAGAGAAGAGGGCAGAAGTAGGTCTCTGTGTTGACAGTGGAAAAGAGTTTTAAGCCACTTTTTCCCTTTTTTTTTTTTTTTTTTCTTTTCCCCCCAACCAGATACACACTCTGGTCTTGGTGCTTCTTCTACAGGATATATTAGCTAACAATCTCTTGGAGAGATAAAGGAATGACACAAGGCAACCGTGGGAATTGTGACCTAATCCTACAAATCCTAATCCTGCAAACATCAAAAAAGACTGCTTAAAGTAAAGCACATGAACCTCCAAATGTAAAATGTGTGGTTGTCCAAAACACGTATGGGTAGGGCTCAATCATACTGGAATTAAAATTAGGGATTTAAATTTACTGACTATTTCCAACTACAGCTGCTGCACACTGCTATATACCTCATTACCTTGGTGATATTATAAGAAAAAAAAAAACAAATTGCAGGTGTTAATCATGTGCTGCACCTACAGAACAGGAGGGGATAAAGCAGGGGTGAAACCTGGTCTGCAGAACTTCAATTGCTGACAGTTTCCCACTGGAGATGTAAAGAAGGCAACTTCTCACACATATGGGATAATTTCAAGGGATAGCAAATTAAAACCTGGAGAATTCATTCTTAAATGAAGTTTTGCACATTTGCTCTGGGAATGACTGAGATATGACCACTATAGGCTCTCAGTTGTCAATCACTTTTCAAAACATTTTCAAAATGAAATAAACCAACAGATAGCTGTAGTAAAATGACAGAGAGACCAAAAAGGATTTGTCATGGGTGTCACACCCATAAAAAGAATATCTTGCATATGGAAATGATGCAGAGTTCTCCATTTTACAAACCCATCCCCAGCTTGACTTCCTCATACAAAATTGTAGAGTATTCAGAATGGTTTATGAATGCAAAAGATAATATCAAGTGTGAATCTGATTTCATAAATTTCACATATAATTTCACTGTATTACACACGTAAATTAAATGAGTAAATCCAATTACCATGTTTCCTGAACTAATGTCCCCTGAGGTTTGTAACATGCTTCAGTTACAAGATTTAACTAAAAGAAGTGAAACACACAGGAGAATTGGGTGTTTTCTCCTTTATCATATGAATCTCAAGAATCTGTATTAAGTCTGGACAATATGGGTTCACATTAAAGTTTTAATGCTGTTCTTCTACACGTTTCTTATGGTTGTCAATAACAGCTTTACAGAAACACTGAGCCCTGTAAATGACAAGACACCTTCAGGCTTTCAAATCCAACTTTTCAGATGGCAGCACATGGATAACCTTAAATTCCAGATCCCCAAGCATGCCACGATCCTTTTTAAATGACCACCATCAAAAGTAAACCAAATCAGCTATTATCTGCCGCAATACAGAAAACAAATATTACAAAGGTCAGACTTAAGCATACAGATAAAGATAATAGTACCTTCTTTCAAAGCTGAAAGCCATTTGCTCAACTCCATATGAACAAGCATACTTTGCTTGTTGATACCTTTCTTCCACGTTTTCTGCCTCTCAAAAATGAGTATCTTGGGGGGAAAAAATACACTAAGTCTTCTGAAACTTTTCCAAAATCATACACATACTTCACTCTGTGTATCAAGATTGAGCTTGAAGCAAGATTTCACTGCTAATTTATAAATCTTTGAAATACAGATTTTAGAATAAAATGCTACTATATCTCTAACTATAGAAATTCTTGCAGGCACTGCTACAATGAAATAAGTAATTATCTCAATAAAATTATACTGGTTTGACATTGTTTGCTCAAACAATTCTGAATGACTAACAAGCATTGTTAATATGACTGCTGTCATAAATCAAAGCTATCCATGACCAAAGTTCATGCAAAATAATATAGAAAGAAAAAATCATTGGAAATATTAGGAATTTTATGAAGTGCAAAATTCTGAACTTTGTCTTCCTCTGGAAATTCATCTGTTGTGCTTTGGATTAAATAAAACAAATTAAATTGAACAACCTTGAGTAATTTTGGCATGTGAACATTTTAATAAAATCTCAGATTCAAAAAAAATGAGTGCACAGATTCTTCTGTCCACACCAATTAAAAAGCTGCCCTCTACTTTGATGTAGAATTTTATCTGGTTTAAAATAGAAACAAAAAGTCTTACACTTAAATCCACAATACCTGTCTAAATTTGCTGGAGCACATCCCAGGAAAAGGAATATACAAAATTCCTTATATTTTTAGAAACTGATTTGCTGAGTGCAAGCTTTTAAACCTGTCTCAACATGGGTTAAATGATCACTTTCCCTCATAAAACACATGGCTACCAATAAGCTACTAAGCTAAGAAAGCATTTATTTTTGAGCTTCCCTTAAGATAACAAGCATAATAGAGTAATAAAGCATAAAATAAATGTCAAATCAAAAGCCAGATACATATAAATACTTGCAGCTGTCAGTAACACCTGTCAAGGTAGGTAAATACCTTTCTGAGTGAAGAGCAGTTTGTATTGGAAAAATGGATGCTACCAAAGTGCTTTACAATATTTTTCAGTGTATTCTCAAATGTTTTGTATTGATGAGACGAGGAGCTACATTGAAGTAAAGCCTAAAAACATAAAAAATTTCAAAATGTTTCACAATACTTTCTGAAGTATTTAAATTTTTTCAGGCAGTTATTAGAATGGAGGCAAAATGAGGTTTTTTTGTTATCTGACCATTCTGTTATGGATTGCTCAAGTCCAGAGCACTTAATTTGTGTAATGCGCAGTGATGATCTATTACGTAGCATCATCTCAAGCAGAACTAGTGAACTCTTCCTTTTCATTTTAAATAGTGCATCCAGAGGGAAACATTTACATAAAATAAAGAGCTTTAGCATGTAAAGTATGTTGCTACAGTAAATTGATGAGTTGATATGTTGACAGTTCTCCTTACCCTGATAAATACCTTCCTGATCTTCATTATTATTACATAGCAGACCATTGCCATGCATAGCCATTCACATAGCTATCAAACCTAAATATTATCTTCCTTTGTGACAAGGATGGAAAGCTTTCTACCACTACAAGGATAGAACAGCTTGAACTAAAAAGACCAGTGTATTGACACAGTGAATAACCATACACTGTTAAAAAGCTCAAAGGACAGCTTCAAAAAAGAGAAAATTCCATAGCAGGTCTTATGTCAAGGAATCAATTACAGCACTGTCATACTAATGGCTATGGAGAAGCAGGGAATGGGTGACGATAAGTGCATTCATCTTAGTACTGGACTGGAAAAGCTGCACCTGAATCCCCATGCACTCTGTCTCCTACTGTCCCCTGACAAATGCAGCCTGTGACAGGGGATCTGATAGGGGGGATGCTGCCTATCTGTCATCCCTTCTTCCTAAAAGGCACCTTGACTACACCTAATGACTACAGGAGACCAAGCAACTCCCTCCTCCCTCCAGCCACATACAGGTTTCACTATTATGACACTGACAATACAGATCAGCTAGACAATACTAGATTAAACTAGTGGAAAGCAACACACTTACCCGGAAAGAGATAGGTTTAGCTTCTGGAAGAAATTCCTGCACTTTAGACTGCCTAGGCCATCATATTGGTATAAAACACACCAATACTGAGGGCACCCTCAGAACTGATATGACATTTCCACTGCCCAACCCGCTCACTCAAGATTACAATGAATGTTTATCTTTGGTCTTCCATTAGTAATAATTTTAAAACTATTTATTCTGTTGGTTACATATTACCCCTGTAAGGACATAAGTACTGGTTCTTCAAGTTCCACATTTTAAAAAGGACAGTGACTACAGATGTAAAGAACTTAGGTTCAGGCATGGAGTTTGTACTCAGGGAAATCTCTACTGAGGTGACCTGAGCTTTAGTCAGAGTAAAGTTCCATGCAGGCCCTCCACACACTATAGAAAAAAAACACATCCTGTATAAAATACATAAGCTTACTTTCTAAGTATGTGTTTTTGCCAAAACCAATATTTAGAGGTGTTGGGTTTTTTGTAATAAACAATAAATGTGTATGTATAATTTAATTTTAATAACAGAGATTACACAGCCTACAGAGATAAGAGTAGCTTGCAATATTTATAAAGTTAAAAATAATGCCCTTCAGAAATTACTCATGAGCACTGAGTGTTCATAACACATCCAATCTACCCTTATCTGGTTGAAAATAAATTGCATATCTGATCCAAACCACTCACACTGCTGCTGCAGTCAAAAGAGACACTTTTGCCACTGCAATGGATGTTTCATCCCAACTAAAATAAATGGACATGTGGGACAGATTGGCTTCTCAGGTGCTTCTAGGTCTCTGATGACTTTACCAGGAGTCTCTACAATCAAGTTAGACTGAGCTGGATTGCCTTTGCAAGTCTAAAAGAGACTGTGGAGTCTTACTGAATACACTCAAACTCTTGGCAGGGTCTGAACTGGGTAACTGCCACTCCAGACATTATATTTACATTACAAATTCTGGCAGAAATAAAAACAACATGTAAGCCCTAGAAGAAATCTCTCCAATACAGGTTTTGCCTATACACAACATTGGGACCACAACCTCATGAGGTGTGAAGGATGCTGAAATTCTGATGTTACACTTCCCATAAAGGAAGAGTCATCCTGCTATGGAAACACTAATATAATACTCTGGAAAGCAACAGGAACTTTTACTATTGATCTGAGCAATGATCAGATACTTTCCTTCCAGAGTTAATAATATTCCACAGGTCTTTCATGTGCCTATTTACCTGTGAATGTTTTCATACCCTTTAAGAACATACAAAACATGGGAAGTTGATGCTATCAATTCCATTAAATAAAGTAGATAAACACAGATTTAATGACAACTAAATTGTTTTAAGCTTTTTTTCATTTGCTTATTTTGCTGCGCTCATTTTAATAGGAAATTAAATACATGTATTAAATATTAAGCAAGTGGAAATACTGTCATGGAACGGAATGTTTAAGCACGCAGGTATAAAAATTATTTTTAAATGAAAGTTTCACTCTCATTCCCCAGTTCTAACACAGAAACAGATGACATTCTTAATTTCATAATTTTTTTTTTTTTTTTTTTTTTTTTTGGCACTGAAAAGAACCTGAGAATTAGAGACTGTAAATGCTGGTAAATTCTTTCATAAAGAAAAATGGTACAGCAGGGATTAAGCAACTCAAGTTCTGTAATCACGTAGTGTGCTGTTTTGCATTACTACACTATTTTGAGGATGCCAAACAAGACAAAGGCTAAGGAGAACCAGTGGACACAATTTCTGTAGCTTTTAACATCATCCCTCTTCTGGGATGTAGTGTACTTACCCAGTATGCTTGGGTAAGTGTTAGGAGAGGGTGGAGTATTCTTTAAATTTTTCTCCCTAACCCTGATAAGATTGTTTCTCTTTTGTATTGTTATAGGCTGGCTAAGAAACCAAGTGAATTTGGTTTAAAGTTTTCCTTATCACATCACCAACTGCTCTACGTCCTGTTCCAAAACATGGAAGGACCACAAATTTGCAAATTGGTCTTCCCTGTCTTTTGCAACAGCACATCTATGGAAGTCGTTCTATGACAAGCCCAGCCCTGAAAATTACATGCAATTGTCTGAGGGTAAGTCTGAAACAGGTTAGTACCACAGAGACAGGTGTCCACAAAAATTCTCATACACAACTTGCCAACAGTAATGCCACATGGCCTAAAAAATTAGATGCAGTTTTGGGGCAAGCTCTACATCAAGACAAATTTTGGACTATTTTATTTCCTGTTCCTTTTTAGTATTACTGAGACACAGAACTAGAAGAATTTCAAAGACAACAAGGATGACCAAAGGAATCCAACCACCAACACTAAGCATGTTAGGACTCTTCTACATAAAGATGGGGAATAAAAAACAAGGGAAAAAAAAAAAAAACAACTGAGGGGCACTGCTACAGTAGTGATCTATAAATGTTTTCCCACCTAAATAAAAGGAAAGCACCCTTTGTTCTCAAAACATGAGTTGATGCAAAGTGATTGAATTACTGGTGCTGGTTAGCTCCCTAAATATTATTAATGCCATAAAAGTTTAAGAGTCCTCTGATTCACACAAGGAGCATTAATAGTTTGTGCAGTGCATAATTAAGGTAGATGTATGGTGCCCTTGGGTAAACAAAATATAAATACTTAATTTCCAAGAGCAACCCCTTATTTTAGAAAGAGGAATTCCTGCTTATTTGCTTACTTTGTGAAATAGTATCCTTTACTTGTGAAAAGGTCACTGTTAATATTACCAATAAATCAGCAAGAAAATCCTTTTTTCCATAGCACTTAGTATGTTCCTCTGCCTCTAATTATTAACAGTCAAGATTTAAAGAGGAAAACATAGAAAACTATTAATCAAAGGTCAAACAAGAATTTAAATTCTGTTTCATTCCTGGTGCTCTCCTACATCTTCAACACGAGCAATGTCACATCCATGATTATTTACAAGTAATAAAAAAACCAGACAGTAGCAGACAGTATTGAACTCTCTACATATACCTATTATAAGCTCCATTTGCTTTCTTTAGCCACAAAAGAGGCTTTCATGAGGTGTTCCTCAGTTTAGAGTGCTTGTTCTTCCACGTATTGGGTTTGCATGGCAAGGTTTTGGTACTGGAGGTTGACAAGGGTGACTTCTATGAGAGGCTACTAGATTCTTCTCCCATATCTGACAGATCCAATGCCAACCAGCTCCAAGCCAGAGCTGCTGCTGGCCAAGGCAGTAGCACCCCTGGGATAACATATTTAGGAAGGGGGGAAAAAAACCCTGCACAACTGCAGCCAGAGAAAGGAGTGAGCATACACAAGCAACAACTCTGCAAACACCAAGGTCAGTGAGGTAAAGGGGAGGAAGAGCTTGAGGCACCAGAGCAGAGTACTCAGATACAAAAATATCAGAATCACTATTTAGTTACCCTCAGAAAAATTTTGAATAGAAACAATGTCAGGCACCCAGTTAGCATCAAAACAAGATAGCTTTGGTGAAGTCAACAGCACAGCAGCAACCGAGCTCAAAAACTGCACAGTAAATTCCATCAGAAAACCTCTGAAGTACCGGAAAAATAACATTTACTCATTGTGAACAAGGAAAGCCCTGGAACATACACAATCTCCTTCTGTTGGGTATCCAGCATGATGAAAGACATTAAATAGGTCACCACATCCAGCATTGAAGCTATAGTCATTCAGCCTTCAATTCATCCCCTGGAAGCTTATTACTCCACCATGTAAATAATTTTTTTTTTTCCATTATACAAAGCAAAACACTTCTGTCCCTCTTACCCAGTTATGCCACTTTGCCTTCTCAAATGCTCTCACTAAATGAGCTCTTAAACTGAGTGTTGTGACCCTCAGTCTATCTTAAACAGCACTTGTGCAACATCTGAGCAAGAAACTAAGGCTTATGGATACACAGGACAAAGTAGTGCTTTGAAGAGATGGCACATAAGCTGGGAAAGAAAGGGGTACAAATGTAAGCATGATTTTAAAGGCCAAGGGATGATGAACATATTCAAAAATAAACATTGGAGCCAACACCAGACACTAAATATGCCTATTGGAATCCCAGATATTCTTTCTGGTTACTCTTGCAAACAAAGAAGTTACAGAATGCCTAAACTGCAAAGATTATTGAGCAAGTTAACAGGTAACCCACTAATTCTTTTTCTTTTAAGGATAGACTGTTTTCTAGATGACCTTCACACTCAGGCTAAGTTACCATAAACTTGAAAATTGCATTTTCTGCGTTACAGTGACAAGATTGCCTGGCTCATTTCCATCTCTTAAAGAGTAACAATTTCTCTCAAAGGGTTATCTTACCCTTTTTTCCTGTCTCTGCACTGCCTTTCAGAACACACACAAACTATGTGACCTGACAGTTTGTGTACTTTCTTCTTGTGCAGTGAATTTTGTTGGTCTTGCATTATTATAACCTTCCTTGTAACCTTGTACAATGAACAGAAGGTTTCCCAATGAAATCCAGTCTTTCAACAAAGCTCTCCTACCTGTACAGAAATATAAATATATAGCACTATACACAACTAAATCTAACAGGAGTTGAAACACAAGAAGATACAAATGCTTCTTGTCATCTCATCTATGATAAGACATGATCCATTTAAAAAAAAAAAAAAAAAATCTTACCCACAAACAATGGGAAATCATTCCCTCATTTTAATCTTGCTACTACCAATCTAGAATTTCACTGTGGATGTATTTTCTCTTTTAATCTGATCTCCACCCAAGCCTAGATGGGTAACATTTGTGTTCCCACTGGTGTTTACCTTGGGTATTTGTAGAGCAACCAGCACAGCAGAGCCTTGATCTGGACTCCCATGCACTGCTGGGATTAAAAAATGAGTATTTTTCCTAAATGGTGTCCAGGAAATTACTGCAAGCAAAGTTCAATCAGACAACAAAGTCTGTCAGAAAAGGATCAGAATCTCATTTATTAGGAACTGTGTGTCTAGACCATGCTTCATTTGAACAGAAAGAAAAATACACCACCTTACAATCAAGAGCTGTTTAAGTCCATAGAACACAAACACACATTTTTCTAGTGGACTAGTTTTGAAAAATTGTGCAAATGTGGTTTGATATCTAAAGTTTTCTGCTCTTAGAATTTTTTGTAAGCTTACCTGACCAAATAAAACCAAAATCATAAAAGAATATAGTTTTTAGTATGCAAATTTATTATAAAAAATAATCTTTCCAACCACTCTTATTATATTAGTAAAGAAGACATGATTTGATAAGTTGCTTGACACCATCTTTTTCTATTCTTATGTTATACTTGCTCTAAAACGTTAAGCATTTTCTGTACTCTACATTTCTAATCTAAGGATATATCCTTAATTTACTTATGATGCCACTCACATCATACAGGTCAAAGACCTTCATAACCTCTGAAACAAATTCTGAGATGAACTATGTAGAAATTATCTTCCACTTATTTACCAAAAATGCCACACTTTAATCACAGGTCAGTGAAAAATAAAAATTCATTAGAAGTTAAAATACCTATGAAAAGTATGTCTGCATTCTGACTAGTATATAATGAGGAGGTAGGGGGAAGTAGATGATTCTTCTAATTATATAACTTACAGCCCTATGGTAACTCACTCTCTATGAAATGTCAACCAATGCTATGGGGTAAAAAACAGCAGAGAACATGAGGAATGGGTAATTTAAAATGAAAGTTTGTGCTCTGGGCTTTGCAGTCTGAGCATTCTACTAAATTAGAAGAGATCTGGTGAGCTACTGCTTTTTCAAATATGAGATTTAAAATTTAAACTAAACCAGATGTATTAACTTGTCTTTGTGGGGAGGAAAGAATGTTACCCATGTATTATTGATGTGCTCCTCTATCCTACTAGTAGCTAATTTTACAACAATTTATATAAACTAGAAAAAAATTATGCGAATGAAAAGGTGTGTTAGAGGACATACATTAAAGTGTAATTTCATAGAGGAGTTTTAAGAAGTTATGTTTCTGATATTTTCTGATCTTGCCTTGAATTCAGATATAATTCAGTTTCTGTAGTAAAAATGGAAAAATTCATACTATTACCTACTTAAAACAGCAGAAGATGAAAGGTTACCATTAACATGGCATGTATGAATACATCCTTGGGTCATAACATGTTCTTGGAACATGATCCTTTTAACTTTTCTCTAGAGTGACTAAAATATTGGTGTCATAGGTACATATATTTGTGCTTGTCTGGTTTCAAAAAGGGCTGAAATCCATATTTCCCCACTGAATTGCTTGAGTACTACACAACTTCTGTTTCTTTGAATGTAACATACATCCATCAGATACAGAGGAATACAAGTATATATCTATCATTCTTAACATTTTTTTCTTTACAGTTGCTTGCCACTTCTGGAATTTCGAACTATAAGACCCAGACATACAAGCAAAAAAGCAATAGGACAAATAAAAGGGGAAGTCGGTACTCTCACCAGTACCAAACTCTTTCCTAGATATGTTATGACTTCTGAAAACAAATTAAATCATAGGTACCTCTAAGGAACAGATGGTTCTTTTGACTTACAGGAGTTGTTTTACATTGGGTAATGATGCAAGCTATAGAAAACCACAAGATACACGTGTAGATGAAATCTTATTTCATTTATTCCTTCTGTCCTAATTTTTCAACTCCATTGTGTAAAACCTTAAATTCTGTGGACTCCAGTGAATGCCCCAAAGAAATCAAATAACTTCCAGGTATGTGGATATGAAGAAAGCCCACCAAAAAAATTAGCATTAACAGCATTGAAATAACTTAATTTCCTATACTTGGCCTAGGTACTGTACAGCATTTTGATATCAGATGGTCTGACAAACCCTTCCAGAATTAATTACACATGCCTCCAGCCAGTCCTACAGTTATATTAAAAAGCCTACATAATCTTTTTTGGATAGGTGATAACTGAGCTTTTGTGGGTAGAGTGACAACTGGTTTTCCATTTGGTATCCTGGAAAGATATGCCATATTTAAAACAATTTCAGTCATAACAACTGCAGTATAACATAACTTAGGTTCTTCATTCTTATTCAGAATTTTGATGGAAGTTTTAAATGAACTTCTACTTAGAAATATTAGTGCAACTGCAACATCAGTTTCTACTTTAATCACATTGCAACTACTTTTGTTCACAAATCTGTCAGTCTCTGAGTGATGACAGCATGATGGGCATTTTCTGATTATTCATCATTATCAAATAAGAAAATAAAGATTTGGCAGTGTACACTTTCATGACAGCAGGCTACATTATATTCTCAGTCACATTGCATAGCTCACTGTATTTGGATTGCAGCTTCTCAAAAGCTGCCTTATTACAGCATTGGTAGGAGTAAAATCTATTTTAAAATGTATTTCAAAACTAAAAGTGTTAGATATTTAATTAGATACTATATAGCTAGAAAATCTGTGTATAGAACAGCATTTACAAGTCATCATGCAGAGGTGAAAAGGCATGTAATATTAATAAATTCCAGGTAATCATAGCTATTTAGTGATCTTTTTAAAAAATAAGTTTCAGTGGGTTGTGATGGATGATACTTTGTTCAAGAAATCAGGTGGACAGATAGAAAGCTACTTCTTTGTTGCTAAATAATACATGAAATGGACACTACATGTTTATTGTGTTGGTTTTACAGCTCAGAACTTTGCCCACTACTTCCTAGTATGCATCACTGTGAGACTCAGTTTTAATAGGCTTGATCTCATTACATTCAGTAATTTCACTGAAAATGTGAAGGAAAAGCAAGTGAAAGTTGCTCGTGTGGTTTTGAAGATGCACTCCCATGTGTCTCAGAGCAAATTATGAGGTTCATGTTCTCCTTAAAAGATGAAGCAATTGTTCACTTTACCCTGAGTGACCTCTGCTGGTAAAAATAACTTACATACAAAAGTTAGAACTCTCCACTAAAAGCAAATTTGCTAACAAGTCCAGTAAATACAGGCACATATACAGAAGCACACACACATTTTTTCTCTTTATCAGATATAGACATCAAATTAAGATGTTGCATGATCAGTTAGCATTCAAGATGTTTGGCCAAAATGTTTGAAGTACTCAGTTTATCTTTCTCCCAGAGTTTTTTAAATAAGTGTACCTCTAGAATTTGCTTTAGAAAAAGCATATTTGAAGTGGTAACTGCTGAATAACTAGTGATTTAGGAAGTATAAGCCTGGAGTTTACCTCTACACATGAATTTAAGGTAATGCTGTGTTACTGAATAGTTTCTTTGTCATCTTCCTGGAACACACATCTGAATCTGGAATGCAACTTCATGTTTTGTGAGGGTTTTTTAGAGTTCACAAAGTGATCTAATAAAATCTATATACTAAAAATAATGTTGGAGTAAGAAGTCAGTCTTAGGACTGATCTCTGGTTTCATACATCCCTAGTAGAACAACTGAAAATGATTTATTTTGTGGTACTTCAGAATGATACTATGAAAGGTTTCAGTTCAATGCACATATCTAATTTAAAGAGTGGTTAGAACCATAAGATCATTAAAATCTAGAAAAATAAAGAATTAATTTACATTAAGTTGCAGTGTGATGGTTACACCATAAAAATATTCACTTACTACTAGATTAGAAAGAGAAAAATGGACCAAAAGTACTGAGAAGAATCACTTCCAAAGAGCCACCAGTTTTGGTATCTACTAGTAAATATGTTTGAGCTAGAAAAACACCTCCACAGAAGCAAAAGAAGTTTCATGTTTCTGATACCATAACTGACATCTCAACTCTGAGGTCACAAAAGTGTCACAGTTGATGCACTCTAAAAGGTTTTGACCAAGCAAATTATTACTATTCATGGCTGCTGATCACTGCAATATTCTATTTTATATAACAATGTCCATGGAAAAAAAGAAAGATATTAGGTCTCTGCTTCTGCAAATACTGGAAATACTGGCAAATCTATTTATATGCAAATAAGGTTTCCATTATTAGTATGAGAAAAGTCACAGGCATAAAGGAAGAAATAAATTATCACTAGAAACCCTTAATGAAATCTATTTCAAAACATAACATTTTACAGTAAGAGCCCTCACTCGTGTAATATTTGTTCAAGCCTAGAAAGGAATTGGCAAGTTCTGCACTTAAATGAGAACTGATACCACATTATTTCTGATGCCAATTTGTTATATAAAATGCATTTATCTTTCCATACGAACAACTTGAAATTGCCAATCTACTGTTTACTTACTTATAAGCATGCTTTAATGTTACAATGCCATTTTATGCTCATTTTCCAACTGGAAATGTTAAATTTCAATTTTTTTGTTGAATTATAAACATAAGAATTGTACATTTTTGTTCTAGGAATACGAATCTCCAAAGAATAAGGAAATCTCTGAAAATTAGATTTCACATCTGAAAACCCCAATTTGAATCCAATGCTTGCTATTTATTTTAAAGAAAACAAAAAAGAAAATAAACCACCACTAACCAAAACATACCAAAACCCTTCCTGACATTAAATAAGATGTCAACAGTCTAAAATCTCTTTCACTGAAATAAGAAATGTTAGCTAACAAAACTGAAACATACAGGGAATATCACAAAATAAACAGCAATTAAAATATATAGAAGAGAATAATAATACTTCAATAGCCTGGAAACAAAGTATTTACAGGTAAGGAATACTTCCCTCTTTTAAAAAAGGGTCAGTGTGAGACTAGGAAGGCAAAAGGCTTTTTTGTCACTTTTGATCAAAGTTTATGATACAAATTTTTAAAAACTGCAGTGCTCATTCTTTAGAGAAAATGAGTAGGTGAAGGAAAAATCAAAGTTATATATCTAAAGAGGGAAAACTACATAACATCTACAAAAGTAATAGTTTTGACTGCTTTGAACTTTTGCCTTTTTAAGAAGCTTTGAGTAGATCAAAACCCCTCAGGCTCTTGCTTATTCTAATACAAGTAACCTTCTTTATGCTTATACTTCCTACAGGTGGTTGTTCTAATTTATAAATAAAGCAAATTAAAATACCAGGACTCAAATAAAGTCCTTAGAGGTTTTCAAGGCAATATCCTGCTATCAGTAAGACAGAACTAAACTACTTAAAAAGAAATTTAGAGATTCAGAAACATTATAAAACATAACCTTCTCCCACAAACACACCTCTGACAGTCACATGAACTCTTCTAGTCCCAAAATCTATCACAATTAAGACAAAAAAAGGTTGGTAATGATTTTCTGAAGTTGGTAAAAATGTTTCTATTGATCTTACTATAAACCACACAAATAAAATAAAACTTTTACAGCAATACTATGTCAAGTATCTTGTATTACTGACAAACACTTTCTATGGTGAATTTTTTTTTAGTGATTACATCACAAAGGGTTAATCTAATAATTTTAAGAAAAAAGTTTCCTGCTGGATTCTAAATACTCCTTAATAATTAGAAGAAATGAGTATATACAATTTATTTTTCTCTATAGCGAAATCCCACACAGCATGATGTTGATTATGTAAGAGAAAAAAGGCTTTAAAACATGGAAAACTATCCTTAAGTACGTCTTTCAAGTTTATTTTGCAAAATTAAAGCATCTCAGACTTCTAATGCCACATAACAAACATCTTTCTGATCTTAAGTGATCTAAACATTTCTTCTTCGTTCAGTAATTCAATACAATTTCATTTCAATACAATATGGTTGGTAACTTCTCTTTAATGTACTAAATAACCTCAATGTTATTTTTATGTAAAAGAAAAAAAGCAATTATATGTACCCTTTGTTCTTTGTTGCTTAGCTTTGATCTCATATTCAAATTCCTCTCAAATAATATCCTCTTGCTTTACTCAGATAACAGACAGCATTGAGCAGTAGTTATCTGCTTACAGGAAGATGGGCTGAACACTTAATAAACTCCTGGTTTGCTCTGAAAATGCAAATGTATTTTGATGTTATTTCTAGCATCGGATTGGAAAACCTTTCACCATCAGTCTAAGCAAGAATGAAAAACGTAATGGGAAGAGTATGGGAAAAATTTCTGAATTAGTGAGAAGAAAATGCCTATAGAGATAAAAATCAATGAGATTTTTCTGTTGCTAGAAAAAAAAAATTCTAGCAAGAAAAATGGAAAATCTAATCGTTCCTTTCCCAATCTCTTAAACCCTCAAATATGACAATTTCCTGATTCATCTCCTTTCCAGAATATAGACATTACCTGACTAATGTTTTCAGCAGAAAAGATTTGGTAGAGCAGACAAATCCAGTTGAGGTTCATGTTTTAGAAGCTGATCATATCAATTTCTCCCATCAAATGAACATAGGATTTTTTTACAGAAAAATATTTTTTACATTTCCCTCTGAAAACTGGAATAGAATCAGTAATTCCACAACAATAACATACAGGATGAGTATCTGAAAAGTAGAGATTAGGTAGCACAACATATACACTTCACACAGAATACAGTGTTTATGACTGACACCTATTTGGTATTGTTTTAGGAGATTAATCAGACAGGTTTTCTATTTGAAGCCATTCACTAATGTTGGGGGTTTTTTTAATTAAATATCAAGTTATCTTTCTTAGATGGTCAATTTTATTTTGCTTCTACACCCTTCTGGAAGATACTTTAATTACTTAACTAATACCATATCAGTTTTTAATCGTGTTTAAAAAAAAAAAAAAAAAAAATTGATCTCTACTGTGGAGGGAAATTATGCTCTTTATTCTGCCATTTCAAGAAATCAGCTATGAGTACACCACCAAAGCAGCAAAAATAACCTCTTTGATGAAGAATAGTCTTTTTATTCTTATTGTTGCTAGCTAGCAGAAAGAAAAATATATCCAAAATCTTCCATGAATAATATTTGCAAGCTTGGAGAATATTTTGTTCCTAAGTCCTTTCAGAAAGAAAACGCTTCTTCAAAATATGCTTTTGTAAATTTAAAGTCATGCTTTTCAAAAGCTCAGACTGCTCTGAGCTTCCTGATGTTAGATTAAAAGCTGTTTTTCGAAAGAAGAAATAGATGAGCATTACAAAGTCATGCCAGTGTGTAATAAATGTTTGTCTAAAGGAAAAATATAGCAACAAAACAAACCAACCCATCCCCCTTTCACTGGAATAAAAAATGTACAGCTCCATTTAAAGACAATAATCATGACATGAATTTTAATTATTTAGAATTAGGAAAAATAAATAGTCATTGGATTAAGACCACCATATTCAAAAGGTAAATCCATGTTAAGGAAAAAAACCAAAACCACAAATATGACTCTATGACTGCAGTATTATAAAGTCACACTGAATTGTGATATAATTTGTGCTAGAAGAATATGCACAGACATGCAGATCCTTTGATATTTACCGCTTTAAGAATCAAAGTTATAATAGTCCAAGTACTCAAAGCAAATTAATATTTAAGAGTATGACAATTCCACCTCAGACTAATTTCTCCTTAATCTTGCAGGGATTAGAAAACAAATATTTAAAAAGCTACATTAAAAGAAAAAAGGAGAAACCACTGCAATTTTAAAACTTAGGTCATGGTTCCAGCTCTGACAAAAGAGGTGACAAATACAACCATTGCATATTGCAAAACCATAGAATCACCAAGGTTGGAAAAGACCTCTAAGATCATTAGGTCCAACCATCCACCCTAAAAACCCCTAACCACTACACCATCCATTGTAGCTCTTCATCAACCCATCCTTTGAACACCTCCAGGGATGGTTCCCCCATCACCTCCACCCAACTTAGTGTTACCTGCAAATTTACTGAGGGTGCACTTTATCCCCTCCTCCATCAATAAAGGTGTTAAACAAGAGTGGTCCCAGCACTGAGCCCTGGGGAACACCACTTGTGACCAGCTGCCAGCTGGATTTAACACCATTCAGCACAATTCTGTTGTTACTCTTGATACTACACAGAAAGGAGAACACAGTCCAGAGGCTCTTGTAACCTCTCATAGAAAAATATTGATATTTGAAAGGTAAGGCAGCTAATAAAAGCTACCAGGGTTTAAGTGGTTCATCTCTACAGAACACCTGAGACCCTCAGGGAGTTCTTTACCTTCCTTGAGTGTCTTTTACCCACTACCCCACCAGGCATATATATGCCTGCCTATTCCTGGATGTCTCAGGCTACCCCAGGCCCTGACATGTTTGACATTTGTGATAACCTAACAGGTATTTGGGTTTATATTTCCTATTCTCCTATTCCTACTCAACAGCTTGAAATACAAAATAAGGAAAAAAACAAGCCCTTCATGAATTTTTTTCTTCCAGAAGTCTGTTCACTGAGCTTCATAAGAGGTTTGTGAAAGCATCTCCTTTGTAGTTAAATGAAGCAGTAATTTTAGAAACTAAGTTTAAAGTGCAATTGAGTCAATTTGAGTATCTTAAACACTTCCCTGAGCTATGTTTTAGGTAAAAGCAATAGGTTGCAGAATGACTGATGATTCACTCAAATTCACTCTCAATTCCTTGTATGTTACACAGGTACAGGTGGCTTCAAAACACTGGAAAAAATCCTGTAAGCATCTCAAGGCCTACGCCTTCCAACCAGTTAGTACAATACTAGCATTCTAAGCTGTTGAGAAATGAGACAGAGCCTGAATAAAAAGACTACACTGAATTTTAGTCAAAAAAAAAAAAAAAAGCTTTTATTCTCTAAAGTATGTAGAATAAGGGAAGGAAACAGAAACCTGCCACATAAATATCCCTACATGGCCTACAGCTGTGTTTATATTTATTTTTACTTCTCTTAGTGATGACACACAGTAAAAGTGTTCATTTGGTCATCTCTAGGAATGGGAATAGACCTTTTCACCTTCCCAAAGATTGCCATTTTCCTACAAAAGGTCAGATTGTCACATTTGAGCCCGCTACTTCAGCAGCAAGTAAAACTCATACATTGGGAAAGATTTATGTAGGGAGAGCACTGTGTATTTGTAGTACTTTAAATACAGCTATTTCTCAGACCTCACCTTCTGCCTGAGTTCTAAGTAATCAGAGTGGGACAACATTTGCCTCCACTCTCAAAGAGCAAAAAAAATTGCCTCTATGTGATCTTGATATTTCTGTTCTGACATAGGTTCACTTCAATTTGTATTCAATAAAACCCTGCTGCTGAAGTATGAGTACTATTATGAGAAGAAGCAATGAGGTAGAAAACTGTCTTTTGAACTTTTTCTTTCACTGTTAAGGAAACCATGGTATATTTGAAACAAATAGGAACTGTTACAATCTCTGAAAGCACCTACCTTGGAATGAATTACATTTTATACTTAAAGAACTTGAGTGGAAAACAGTTCAGAAACTGATACTATATAGTGAATTTATTTTACAAAAAAATAAAATTACTTACAGTACAACTATAATCTTTCCTCATAGTCTGCTATGATGCTATTTTATATAACATAACATTTATATAAAGTTTCAGAGTTGTCAAAAATTATTTAGATTGACTTGAAATATAGAGAATGCCCTGAGAAATACTTCACGTTATTAAATAAATCCAAGTTTTGAGTTTGCCTGGCCTCTTAGCTGGGGCAACATTCATCTCCCCATGAAGCAAAGATTCTATAATGATGGACAATAGCAACCAGACTTCTTAATAAAAGGTCAACAGTCACCTGTTCTCAAGAGCTTATTTCCCTAGCAGTTTAGTTTCTATTGAAAATTACCTCGAAAGGATTATCCTTTAAAATTATTTTAAAACTTGGCCAAATCCTGTCCCTTAGGTATAGGCTGCAAGGCACAGTAGTCAAGTGAAATATAGGGGCAGCTCTTTGCAAAAGGATGACTTCTGAGGTCCACTTAATATACAGATGGCTTTCCAGAATCTCTATCTATTTTTATATTATATTGTTGAAAAAATTGCTCCTCACTTAAGCAAATGAAAGGATGTATACAAAACACACTATATTACCAAATACTATGGAGTACCCTGGTTTGGATACTAAACACAAATACTAGGAACTCACTGTTACAAAAAGTAATATTGCTGTTGAAAAGAAGAAAGGCAAGGACATCAATGTGTCTCCTGAGCTTCCAACTGCAAAACACTAAAGCTTCAAGATCTTCTCCTGGCAGCTTCAGAGAACTCACACAATAACTTGAGCGCCCAATAGAAGCAAAATGGAACTTAGGAGAGATGCAGCAGCTGGGAAGGAAAATTAATTTGTTTTGTGGTTTTTCCAGCTTTGTCTTCACCTCTTCCTACCACTGGCAGATGGATTGCAGAGCCTAACAAGGGCCCAAATATAAGACTATTCAAACCCATCTGAAAATATGATCCTCAGTAACCTCATGTGCACAACTTTCCAAACATAAGCTGATAAAGCCAGATAAGTGCAACCTCAAACTGAAATTTTTGAGTATGCAGTATTGAGATGGAAACCTATAATATTTCACCATAATAATCTAAAATTGCATCAGATAAGACTTCTAAGGTCTTTTGTCATTAATGTATCCTGTTTAGCTTAAAAAAACCCATGCTATTAGAACACTGATTAGCAAATTTTTACTAATGTAAGCACTAAAGATTTGACTTTTCTCCTTTGGTAAAGAATGTGCTGAGATGGAAAGGCAAACTAAAGGTAAGCATATGCTGTATGTTCATTACTAATATGGGAACCTGCATTCCTATATTGTACAATCACCTTGTAATATGTTGGAGAAAAACTAATTTTTTAAACCACTGGAGCTGGATGATGATTTTAATAGCTGTTTTGCCCTATTACTTCTAATTTTAGTAAAAGAATAAATTGCAGCCTTTTGTTAGAATTGTATCACAAAACACAGGGCAATTGAAGTGTCTGAATGCTTATGCCAGTTAAATTAAAACCATAATCAGAGCATTTTTAGTTTTCCACAAAAAGACTTACATAGGCCAGGTATTTCAACATGAAAGACTGTGGTAACAGCTACCACTGAAACAAACAAATTTTGTCCTTCATTTCAGTTATGTCAACATTCCAGTACTGGCAAAATAGAACTTGCTCAAATTGAGGAGTTCTCAGTGCCTGAATACTGCGAGAGGCAACTCTTGCACTGACTTCATCCCCATCCTGCCAGAAGAGAAATCAAAGTACTACTTTTGCAGAAGAAAGCGTTCAAAGAAAAACACCTGAAAATGAGAATAGGTAGAAATCTGTGCTTTAGAATTGTAACAGATTATTCCACAACTCATCTCAATCCTTCAGATTTAGCAATAAACCAATAGCACTAGTTTCTTTAGCAATTTGTGTTTCTAATCTACATTGCTACAGTATCCCTCTAGGAAAATCATTAGAATTACTCTGATTTCTTACTAGGGTCAGGATAAACCATGGGAATCTTGTCCATTTTCTACCTTTCAAAAATTAGATTACATGATTCAAGTATAGATGTTTACTGTATATAAGGAAATAGTATTGCTGCTGAAAATGAGACAGGTCATAAATACTGCAGTAAGATTTCAGTCCAATATCACTATTTTGATGCCAGGTACAGTAAATTGGAACAACTTCCTTAAACTTTGTTTAACCCCCATTATTAATACATTAGCATATTTTTGTGTTCTTAAAAATGACTGCCCTATTACTTTAGAAATATTTGAGAAGGTATTTAGATTATATTTACTGATGAGTAACTCTCTGATGATTCCCTTTGGGAAAACAGGTACTACACATTCATGCTATGCTGGTATTCTATAATCTGCCCATTATGATGCTGGGGTTTTTAAGTCACAGTTATAACAGTTCTTAAAATTATTCCATTAGTCATTTGAACTTGATGAATCAAATTAATTGGCCTCCACAAACTTCCCAATTAATATGTATACTTTGGTTTCAGTTCTGTGAAATGAAAGAACTTAACTTGCGTTCCCAGACTTCCTAATTCTTTCTTTCTCTGCTCCTTTTAAAGTAAAAATTAAATTGTTTCCACTATTCAAAACCTTAAGGGAAAATATTTCCAACTTCAATATAACAAAAAAGCTGTTACAGATTAAGTCTAGTTTTTAGGCTTTGCAGTGTCTTTTGTATGATACTTGATACAGCTACAATGTTATCACTTGTAATGATAACTGCTATGATCATTATGATCAAATCATATAAAAAAGCTAAAGAAGCAGAAAATACGTGTTGAGCAGTACCACAATTTCAGTTCCAAAGAAACGTACGTTTCAGAAAAATGTGGGCGTTTTGAATTTCATATGATTGGTTTTTTTGTTTCTTTGGTTTGGTTTTTTGTGTGGGTTTTGTTTTCCTTTGGTAAGAACTACTAGCAGGTTGAATTAATAGAAATATTGCAAATGACTCTCACATCCCTTTACATTATCTGAAAACATCTTATATTACTTCTTTTGGTCTCTTCCACTGACTACATTTCAAACATATTCCACAAGTTCTCACTACCTTTATAAATGGAAAACATCCTTACAGATGGTTACAAAGGCCAGAGTTGCTACATAAAAATGCTAAATACAGCATATTTAGCAGCTCTTCAGCAGTGAGGCTCATTCATAAGCAATGGCCCAGCATTATTTTCAGTGGTACTCAGAACAACTTACATCTGAATTTTAGAAACTCAGAAGTTCTGTTTCAAAGGGTTTGTCATACCTATTCACATTATAGCATCACACACTCAAAACCTGAAATCAGACTGTCATTCTAGCTAGGGACACATCATTCATGGCATGAATAATATTCCACTCGAGGGGAATAAAAGGAAGTTGCTGCCAAAGAGTGTTCAGTTATCCCTACTAGATTAAAGCCCTAAATGGTTTTGATTCCAGCAGATAAAATCTGTATTAAAATCAAGGGAAAATTAAAATAATCTTAAAACAGATTTTTTTCAAATTAATTTTTATTCCTACTAAGCAGGTTGAGAAGCACATACTCCAATCTTGTTAAAAGCCTATTCAATCCTTCAACAACAGAAAGGCATGCTTTGCTTTGGGACTTCCACTTTTTCCTAAACTCATCTGTCAGTTCAAAGCCTGCAATTTCCTTTGCTTAGTATGAACTGTCTGTAGAAAATTATTATAAGGATAAACCAAAAATATTTGTTTAAAATCGATATGACCACAATTCACATGCAGGTCTCAGTCCAGCTGCAGACCTCACCTAACTATGCTAACCAAAACCTATGAAATTTATAGTTTTAAGTAATATTTTTCCATTTAGCTTGTGGTTTCTTCTGCTTTTTGTATTCAGCAGTGGATAAAAGGATAAAAGACCATGGTATAACCAGTTATGGGATAAAACTCCCATGAATGCCCATGGAAAAAAAATGGATCACTTAATCCATTCTCTTGTAACCAACAAGAAGAAAACCACCTTCAGTTTTCAAGCTCTTTACACGTGTTGAGACAGTCTCCTATCACATTCTTGTGCATCACCTTTCCCTTCCCAATTTCTCTCTATGTTCCTATCATATATACATATCCTGCTTATTGAGTTATGTTTGTAAGTAATGTGATGATGCACAGCAAGACTTACATCTTCATGTGACATTTAAAGTATTTGCTTAAATGAAAATTTGGTCCAGTAAGTTAAAATATATTTGTCTTTAATAAAGTGAATGCTGGCTACAAAAAAGGTGAGGGAAAACACACAAGTCAGAAGAAAACAGTGGCTTTTTATACTCTTAAAAATGCACCTGTTTGATGAGCTTCAATCACAAATAGAGTATGCCCATTGCTTACAGTATTAAAAGCAATTAGAGAGCACAGAGTCCCTTAAGTACAGGGGCACAGAAAACCAGACTAGGCAAAAAAGAACTACTCTGAATTAGTCAAAGCAGCAGCCACCTTTTGATAAATTTCTTTTCCATTTCTCTCCATTTTCAATTTCTCTTTCAGATGGTGTCAGATGAAACATTTTCCCAAGAGCAGCTGTGGCATTTATAATCCAGGGTTGATAAACTCAAGACCAGACCAAGAGAAAAATATCAAGGCATACTTATCAAGCAGACGATCACAAAAGGAAGACAGACAACTCCACATATAAAGGAAAAACACATTTAAAAAAAAACAAAAAACAAACCAAACCCACCTCTACATAATATAGCCACATTGAGGAAATTATTAATAACTTATGTAAGAGAGGCAAAACCAAGCAAGACAGAGTGTGTTAACTTTTTCTGGTATGAAATATATTTTAATTTGTGATCTTACTCTCTTATTTCTTTTATCACAGATATAAGTAGAATTAATGTGCACCACATTTAAAATTTAAAACTTCCTGTATGTAAGTTCAGATTTGCCATCCCTGTTTTTTTTGTCAGAACACATGGAAAAGAAAAATGTTCCAGATTTAGAGATACACATTATACCTGCTGGAAACTTACATGATGTTGCACAGTACATTCTAAAAATAAAATTTTAATACCTAAAAATCAATCACGTGTAGTGATGTCAAGTCATTGCCATGCTAAATCTTCAAAGTGCTTAAAGAAGAAGAAAAATCAGGAAACGTTGACATACTTAATGTAAAATGAAGATGCAGTGAATACAGAACATTTTCGCTAAAGCATCATCAAGTGAAAGGTAATTTACATTCACCTCATCGCCAAATAATTTTACCTGCATACAAATTCATCTTCTACGTTTTAGATGTGCTCCTATAATTTTGTTTTTAAATGATACTATAGTTTAATAGCCATCTTAACATCCACTGCCTTCTAAAGAGTGGGATATCATAAAATTTATTACAAAATACATTACAATCTTCATTGAAAAAAATATCCTTGTGATGCTATCCCACTCTAACAAAATCACCATAGTTTTGGCTGTTTCACAGCAGAGGGTCCCCCACTATAACCACAAAACCTTGTGCATTTCTTTACACCTCTCCCTAAGTGGAGTCCACACATTATTTCCTGACTCTTTTCCAAAATGACATCTTTCTTAGATGACTCTTAGGGCACCTATATGATTCTTGGCATGTGTCTGAATCATTAAGATCAGAGACCTATCAGCTATAAGGTGGTCAACAAATAAATATTTTATTTACCCTGAGTGTATCCTTACAGCGATGAAGGCTAACTATATATTCAGCTGCACCAGAAAAAGCAGATTTTTCAGAACCTGATACATCTCTATACAACTTGATCTGTGAAGGCAGCTCTGCTTTGGGTCAGAGGTGGGAATAGACAAGCCCCAGAGGTCCCTTCCAACTTAAAATTTTCAATGATATTATGAATTTCAGTACTAAAAAAAAATGTGGGCTCAGTTCTCTCTCCAAGGTTTTGTGGAGGGACCTTATTTTATCTTTGCAAATTGACTCCCTCATGCTTTGGAATAAGCTTAAAACTCTTCTCAGCATTACTACATTACATTAAAACTCATCTCAGCATTATTAGCTATAATGCAATAGGAAGGGCAACTAAGGATCTGTGGACCAGTGTGGATGAAGCTCTGCCCCATTAAATTTCTGCCAACACCAATGTTCAAAAGTCACCCTCTCAGCACTGTTCAGTTTCACACAAAAGGGATATTCAGACAATTTTTTGTCCTTCAAGCTGATAGGCAGCGAAATGAGTTGAAGTAGAATCCAAAAAACTCGAAAAAAATATTTTCTAAAACTCTAAACAACTTTTAAGACTCAATATACCAACTTATGATCTGAAAATTGGGGTGATTACTGCAACACTAACACTGTAGAGACAAAACACACTTTCACAACCTGAAACATGCTCGATGTACGTACTAACACTGACTGCCTTTCCATTGCCATAATATAGGAAAAAAAATCAAGATTTCTAAGCTGACTGTTGACACTGCAGCTATTTTTGAAATTCTAATGCATTCTGAAGAGCTTAAGTGAGCACTAAATTATCTTTATAAATATTAGACAATAGACAACAATAATAATACCATCATATATCTTCAGCTTGATTTGTCCTGTTGGATTAGTTCATTCTGTAATACATCACTGGCACTTTGCTCTAACAGACAGCAATTCTTAGAATTCCTGATTACATGATTACACTCAAAAGCCTCATTATTTCAAAATGTTTTATCATCAACTGATAGCTTTTTTATCACTTTGGGGACAAATCCACAAGCCTGTTCTTACCAAATTAGCATCACAGTCCTTAACTGCATTTTGTTTACTTATCTCTACAGGCTCCTAAAATCTCAAAATTTGGAAGAGGTAGAGAAAAGCTTTCTCATCTGAAATAAATTGATAAGTTGTTTATTTTTATTCATCTGATGAATGTATCTTCTCAATGTAAATATTTCTCATTTTTATTCTTAATTTGCTACTTAGCTGAGGTTTAAACAAAGTACAAAGAACAGAGCACACTAAAGCTGCATAATTGCACGCTGTGATTTAATTAGACTTTATCAAGTAAATAGGTAAGGACTGAGTCAATATTTGAATGAAAGATCTGCAACAGATAAGCATCTCCAGTGACAGTTCTACATCCAAGTTTGCCTTCAGAGCCACTGCCAATGATCTAAGCTAGTGTTAACAGTGCAGAAACATTTCTCTGTTGTTTATTGATAATCCAGTAACCAGCTGGGAGACAAGAGACAACACTGGGCTGGATTTACAAGATCCCTCTTCACTGTAGTTTGTTGCAGGAGTTGAGTTGCATGTGCAGCTCCTATCCATTAAAATACAGGCATGGACTGGGACTCAGCAAGGACAAGAGTATTTGCCCCTGACCCATGCTGAGCCTGAGAAGTAGATTCTGCTTCAATTCTAGTATTTAACTATTTCTATTATTAAATTATTACATAATAATATTACAATATTATTCTAGCATTTAGATATTTAACTCTCACCTTCAGCTTCTCCGAACCAACTACCAACACCTCTACACAGACACAGCTCTGTGCATCAGCCTAGAGCTCAGAGCATTCATGGCTTCCTAGAGTATCCTCAAGGAAATTCCAATGTAATTTAGCTGAGCTGAGTTTATATCACAAACACACAGCATATTTAGTGAATTGTCAATAGGAACAAAACAAGCAGACTCATGCAGTTATGACTAACAAGCCAGGCTTCTTACAAAAAGCAACAAAACATGGAACCAGTCCACAGAGTCACAGAGGAGAACTTTAACATTCTTTCAAGTTAGAAGCACTAATGCCTCTGCCTACTCATTTTTCCCTCTGATTTCAGCCTGCTGCTGGGAAAAATGTCAAAACAACCTTCCTTGATGAGGAGTCAATATAAAAATACTTTGTTATTTTTCAAAGCACCTGAAAAAAAAAAAATTAAAAAGCTCTATCAACTTTCTTTTATACTTCATTAGTGATAGATAAAAGGGTAGACTCCACCTAGATGCTTACTTAAGGATGCAGAAATGTTTCAGAGATGTTTCTAATATGAAAAAAATTGCCATAAAACAAAGACCTCCCTTTTAAGGTTTTTCACAGACTTATTCTAACTCAGACCTGTGAACATCTTGTCTATTAATAGCAAGAACACTTGTAGTTTAACTATTTTTTTTAATTATGCTAAGTATTCAATCACTGTAATAATACACTGTACTCTGAACAAAAATGAAGCAGGGTTGATCAGCAAAATTTCCTACTTTTGAAGTAGTCCAAGCTACAGAGCAACAGTGTTTGGGATGTTCAGTAGATATAATGTTACTGAAACCAAGCAGATCATTTCTACATCAAAAGGCAACATTGAGAATATTTAAATATAAAAAACTTGAAAAATAATATTATTGACTTCTTGCTCTAGGAGGACAGGCCCATAGCCTAGAGATCCATTTCCACTGAAGTATTTTTATACATAATTTTTATATGTTTTATATGTAATATTGTATATTGAAAGCTATGAGTACGCAATAAATCAAAACTAAAAAGTTTTTTAAAGTAAACATAATTCTTATAGATACACTTCTTTTGTGCATTATTTTGAGTCATTTTGCTGGTCTTCAGTTTTCCCCTTCATTTTTTCCAATTTATATTTGTCATGGTTTAACACCAGGCTGGCAATTAACCAAATTAGATGCTCTATTTTAATTCCTCTCCCTGACAAAGAAAGGAGAGAGAATAAGAGAGAAACTTTTAGGATGGAAAAAAACCTACACAGATTTAATGAAACCTCAATGATGAAAAGAAAAAACTATTAAAAAAAATATATGCAAATATGCACAGATCCTGGCACGGATCAGGACCACAGGCAGAGGAACGGATGGAATCCTCTTACACATCTAAGCCCCATCCCTGGAAGTTTTTAAGGCCAGGCTGGATGGGGCTCTGAGCAACCTGATCTAGTGGGAGGTGTCCCTGCCCATGGCAGGGGGGGTTGAAACTGGGTGATCTTAAAGGTTCCTTCCAACCCTGAAAATTCTCTGATAATACTACTTACTGTACACAAAAATAAAACTATAATTTTACTAAATCTACAGGAACGAGATATAAATTTACTCTGTGTACAGTAATTCTCTGCCTATAAATATATTTCATTTTTAAGAGCAGATGTTCTCTGAAATGGCATTATCTTTCTCTGGCTGACATTTGTTTCACAGCTCTAATATTTTAGCTTCTGTGTGCTTAATGTTAGAGATAATCAATGAGATAGTAAAAGGATGCAAAACCTAAAGGGCATACCTATTGCACCTTCCCAAATACTCAAAAACCCTGAAAGGCAGAAGTCCCATCAATATTTTCCCATGAAACATGTATAATGTTTGTATCAGTAAATGGATTCCAGTGAGGTGCTTGCCAAATGATCTTTGTGAACCTATATATTGGCAGACTTCCTTTTTTTACATTATGAAGACAGTAAGTAATGCTTTCCCATCTATTAATAGATGGCCATTAAAGATTGAAAACTGGCTGAACTGCCAGACTCAAAGGGTTGTGATCAGCATCACAAAATCCAGCTGAGGGCAGTCATTACTGGGTCAATACAGGACCAATACTGCTTAACATCTTCCATTAAGAACATGGAAGATGAGGCAGAGCATACATTTAGCAAGTGATATTCAACACTCCGTTGGAGATGGCCCTGAACAACCTGATATAGTTGACCCAGGTCTGAACTGAGGGGGACTGGGCTAGATGATCTCCAGAGGTGCCTTCTATTCTCCACAAAAAAAAAAAAAAAAAAAAAAAAAAAAAATCTGCACCTGAATAAAGCATTCTGATGAGTGAGAACAGCAGGAACAACATCTCTGACCAAACATTTTCTGGAGTATAACCCACAGTGAAGCCAGCATACGTCACTGGTATTAAAAAAAAAAATAAGTTATTTGTTCCTCAGTAACCTTTGTTGTGGTTTAGGCCTAGCCAGCAACAAGAATCTCAACTCCAGACTCAGCACTACAAGAACTGAATGGAGATTTTGTCCTGCTGGCTACCTACTCCCTAATACAGACAAGTATTAGTAGTATTAGTATAGTATAGTAATAGTATATGACTAGTCTTCATCACTACAAGAGTATGGGAATAACTTTCGCATCTGGACCACCAAGGTTCTTCTGAAAAAAATGATTCCCAGTTGAATACCATACAACCTGCTTCCAGACCCAGAGCTGGTTCAGCCTCAACCTGGTTTAGAAGATATTTAATACAGCACTGCACTGGGCCAGGAAGAAACACACTGCTCTTTATACAAACCAAATATTTGTTCATTAACCCAACCCTTCAACCCAAAACACAGATTCTAGTAAAGCAATAGGCATAGACTTCTACTTTAGGAAATACAACTTCCCTGAAAACAAACATTTTTTACAGTATTTTGGTGAAAGGATGGAGATCATTATTGATATACAGAATATGCTGCAGATGGACAAATAAAAAAGCTTTCACCACATGAGCATGTCCTCTAAAATTTCATTGAAAATGTTAAACTTCCACATAGGGGAATTTAAAATTTCTAGTTCAGAATATACTAGCCACTAACGTAATTTAAAACAAAAAGTCTATTAATTGCTCTACACAATCATGACATTTCAGTGTTATTACTTCAGAGTAAATTGCTTTTTTAAAAAGTAATTTTTTTGCTACCATTTACTTTTCTCAAAATGATCTAAGTGCAAAACAGATGTTTAAAAAATTAGTTAATACCACATTTTTAAAAAATGGGAGAGGCAACTGGCAAATTACATATATGCCATGTATTGCAAAATCAAGTTCACTTTTCCTTGAGCATGATTTTTATGGATTGCAAAACAGGCGCAGTAACTGACAGAGCATCTTACATTTGGTAGTCACCCAGCAAGTTTCCATTTTTTAAGGATGTAATCAATTTTTTCTCTGGTAATTTCTATGCTTTCAGTGTACATAAAAGAGCTAGTCAAACTTTCTCTGAGGTTGGTTTTTTTTTGGTTTTTGGTTTTTTGGGTTGGCTTGCCCCTTGTCAGAAGGTCAGATTGTAGAGGTCTCTTCCTTAAATTTTACAAAGTTGCACATAACAGGAAATGTCAAATAAAATGTGGATTACTCAGCCTTTTATAACTCTTGCAGCTTTCTCAACTTCTCCACTAATTTGCTGGAAAAAGAACTTTATATATCCAACATGTCAAAGCAGATGAGCTCTTAAGTCAAGGTCTCATTTGTGTTAAATGAAACTTCCTGTCATACAAATAAAGCAAAGAAATTGCTATTCTGTCACTGGCACATTGAAGTTATTGGTTGCAAATCCTTAGTAACAGTCATCTCTAGCAACTACTTGATGTAGTGAGGGGCCCAAAACCACACACAGAATTTAAGGTGTTGCTTCAACAGTGCTGAGTACAGCAGGACAATGAAAGCACTAATAAATAACAATTTGTAAAACAGTAATTTCTAAAGGTTTTTGAATTGGTTAAATAATATCCATTTTCAGAATACAAAGGATTTTCTTTGAAAAAGGAATTATAGTTGAATTTGGAGTTTCTACTTCTTTATCATCTGTACTCTAAAACCCTTTTTCTAGGAGTCCATAGTACTCTTAATGGAAAAAAGGTCATATCTCTCCACTGGAAACTACACTAAATTCTTTTAGCACAAGATTTTTAAGTCATATTCAGACCAAGGCCAGACCTGGAAATCTTACAGTAAAATAGAACATGCTGGTTTAGATACACACAGTAAATAAAACTAGTGCATTACCATCCTGAAATACAAAAGCATTTTTTGTACACATCTACAGTGAGATAATTCACAAAAATTTTAAAAAGCCACATTATAGTGCCAGTCACATCAGCATACTACTCTGGCTTCAGAAAACAAGATATGTTAGAAATGCTCTGATTCTAGGTTAAAAGTAGCATCTATATATAGACATGAAAATATTAGGAATAACAAAGCTTTCATAGCAGACAGTCAAAGAAAGGCTAATCATGACTTCAGGTACATGTTATTCTTCTGATTGACATAATATTATAGATAACTAATGTTTGCCATTTATAGGTATGTGGACAAATAAACTGGTTTTAAAACAAAATATGGATGTGCTATTTGATCAAAGTCTTTCTTTAGAAAGCAGAACATACCTTAAATACGAGGTGCAATGTGTTAAGAATGTTAATCACATCTGCTGTATTATTTTCTCTTTGACTCTACCCATGTTACAACAAACAAAACCAGAAAATCCCTTCTCGGAGGATAATTAAAAGAAAAGAATTTTGATAAATCAGGCATTTCACTTAACCAGATTACTCTGCTAGCTACGAATCACTTGAAATCTCATGGAGACATTTGAATAAATGGCTCTACAAAGCATAATACACAAATACCTACTGAATAAAGCATGTAACAATTCACCATCATAATTATTATTGCTAGGTCTCTGAAATACTATTTATATGCTAATTATATAGGTGCAACAAACGGTTAGCATAACTGAAATAGCAAAATGGTCTCTATTTTTTATTTCAAGTAAAAGCACTCCTGCCCATTCAAACTACAGGCTCATGATGCCTTGTACTGGAAATCCACATTTAGGACTTTCTGCATATAGCCCATACAGATGATCTGATGAGCTTCTAATTGACTACACCACAATTAGTTCCTGTGCCCTGCCTTTTGGTGTATTGTTTTTGAACCATCCGTACCCACCATATGAAATCAGGACCAAAACAAGAGAACCAAGTAAGTTTAGAAGCTTCTCTTTTTACTTTTCTTCTTTTATCTCAACTGGATATATTTTCAGATTTTCTTGTAAATTTTTGCTTCATACACAGTATCTTTATTCACCACAACATCAAGCATCTCACGTTTTTACTATTTGTATTACCAAAAAAAGACTGCCTATTCCTGTCTTAGACAGCTGATGATTCCAAGTTACCTTGTATATCTTGATTTGTCTGTCCATTTCCATTGAGCAAAAAACAATAGGTTGATGGAATGTTGATTATCATAGATAGAATGACCTAATGGTTTGGGTTGAAAGGTACCTTAAAGATCATCCAGTTCCAACACCCAGCCATAGATAGGTATTCCTCTCACTAGACCAGGTTGCTCCAAGCCCTATCCAACCTGGCCTTGAACACTTCCAGGGATAAGGCATCACAACCTCCCTGGGCAATGTATTCTAGTGTGTAGCCACCCTTACAGTAAAGAATTTCTTTCCAATGTCTGACCTAAATCTACCCTCTTCCAGTTTAAACCATTACCCCTTGTCCTATCTCTACACTTCCTTGTAAAGTGGCATGCAATGGATGATGTGCAGTACTAATAGTACAGAAATATTTCAGTGAAAGGCCCTTTAAAAATACAATAATATGTAGTTTCTAGACATATAAATGCATGAGGATTTTTCATGTAATCCAATTTTCTTCAGAATATAATGCAATTTTAGTAATCTCTAGATAAGACAAAAAGATGAGGCACCTTATATAGGTTTGTATCAATCATTAATATTATTGAGGAACTGTCATACTAAAAAGTTACTTCTGAATTTTACTGTGTCTTTTGCAGGATTCAACTAAATTGTCTTTTGCATTATTTATTGCATAATTTTTAAATGTCTCTATCAGTCATTATTAATCCATAGTTTAATACATCATATGGAAAAAGAAGAGAACCTGGCTATAATATTTAGGACATGGAAGTACAAATACTGTCAATTCAATCAACCAGAGTCCATGAAACAATGGCTACCTAATTTAAAAATCTATAGAAGTAATCTCCTAACCTTTCAAAGGTGCAAGAAAACGTTAGATCTCAATGCTTCAGTTCCTATCTAAGTCACAGAACCGTAACACAAGTTAATAGAATTGTGAATGCCAGATATACAGATTCAGGTATTTGTACACATGGGTAGGCAGTTGATATATGCATTTTTTAAAAATGTGAAAGTTGTCAGTACCTTTTGGGTCTTCTAATTTAGTGAAGAGCAGATGCTGTTCTGTGAGCTAAAAGATTGTATGCAAGCCATATAGCAACATACACATCTACCTTAACTCTTCCTATGAGTATTCTGTTCACTATTGTCAATATCATTCAGATGCACAGACACACTTTTAGAACGTTTTAGAACTTTTCTAAACATTGCAGAATAGCTTTGCTCATGGATGGGACTCCAGGGCTCCATTTAAGGATGAGTGTGAAGGGATCTTTGCTGCTCCAGGCTCCCAGCTAAGCTGGACCCTCTGCTACCCTTGCAACAATTGTTGAGCATGCAAAGGGGAAGAAGCTGCTTCTTGAGATTAACAGAATTTTATTCCCCCCTTTGTCATGACTCGAGGCTACTGGATACAGATTTGGCATCTTTATTTTCAGACAGAATCATCACCAATATCTGGGTGTTGGGAAATGAACAGGAAACTGGGCTTCAGTTATCAGAGAGGTTTTGTACATGTTATTCAAACCACACTGCATTTATTTTTTACAAATTACCTTTTCTGCTGTAGAGAATTAAATGAAAGATGAATTCCACAAGAAGGTACTTTAGAATATATTGTTCCAGCCATAACATATACTGTAAAAATTCAAAGGCCAAAAGTAAACATCTTACAAGGATTCGATCTTTCCCTTGCAAGTAAAAAGCAAGCTTATTAATTGATTTGGGCATTAATTGTCCATTGCCTATTAAGGCAATTCTATAGAAGCATTTTTATGCAATGTTATGATTCCCTTAAAAAAAAAAAAAAACAAACAAAAAACAACAAAAAAAAACCATTTCTGATCAAATGCATAACTTTATTTCAAAGATAATTATCTCGAAAAAAAATCTTTGCTTAATTTATGCCTTTTTTTTTATTGTTGTTAACTAAGTGCAAACATTTTCTTGATATTTTGCTTGTGCTGGTAATACTTGGCAACAATGCCAAGTAAATATCTCAGACTTTGACCTAAATCTGATCCAAATCCATGCAATGATTTCCATATGTTTTGAAATAGATCTTTAAGCCCCATAGAACTATTAGAGATGACCTTTTCTTATGTGTCTAGATTTTTTTAATTATACAATTAGCAGTAACTAGTTAGCAGGCTTCTCAGATACTGTGAAGAAAATTCTGGAAGAAGTGATAGTAAAATATTTTAAGGTCTTGTTATCTGATGAGCCACTATCTTAAGGACAACAGTACAAAGTTCTATGGGTAAGCACTACCTAACAAAACAAACCAAAAAAAATTATAGAAATTACCCAACATCTTAACCCTGTATTATACTCCCTCAAAACTGCAGAGTTCCTCAAGTGTAGTTTTGTTATTGTTACTAAATACAAAGTGGAAGTTCAAGACAAAAAACTTTTAGGTGGTTCATATTTGAATAAGAATGTTTTTCTGAGCTTAAAACACTGCTCTTATTCCTCCCTATGGAAATCAACACGCGACAGTATTAATACAGACACCTTACACTCATCAAGTAGAATTCAGAAGGGTCCATTCAGATTCATAAATTTTCACAGCAAATCAAATCATTATTTCCTGCTCAGGATAGCTCTACACTGCCAACCATAATTAATAGGTAATAAAGCCACAAAATTGCTATTTAGCAACTCTTCATTCCTGGCCATAGTAACAATGAACAGAAAAACAGGGGCACCCTCCAGAGGAGGATGAATTGTGTGCAGTTCTGCCAGGGATGAGGAATGTAAAACTGTTAATGCAGTTTATTAGATGCTATTTTAATCTCTCACACCATGAAACGCAAGAAGATGGTAAAAGAATCCAACAGCAACTGCCACAACATCATGGTGATTTTCATTAAGTTTGTTGAAAGGGGACTCAGCATGGAATTATTAAACTGCTTTCAAAGGCAAATGACTAAAATGGCTCATCTATTTATAGCCAGCATTCTCAATCACTTTTTTTTTTCCATAGTGACACCTGCTATAGTTAAGGTTCTGTCAACCTTTTCTCAAACCCTAACTTTTTCCAGTTTTCTTTTTCGGTGATAAAAGAAGCTACCTCTCTTTAAAATTGGCAGTAAAGCTACTTAGAAATGGATTTAAGAAAACAAAAATCAAGAAACCAAGTAAGAAAACTGTTCTCATTATTTCTAAACATCTGAAAATATCATCAATCCTTACAGCTTTCAAGCTGATTTTTGCATTTAATGAACCAGATACAAACTTAGTTTTTAAATAATAAATTTATACAACAGTAGCTTATATATTAACTTGATAAATACTACATATATATACACACACAGAAATATATTTATACAGACATTATTATAATAGAATTCTCTTCCTCTTGAAAACAGTGGTTAAGTCTAATTTCCAGTGAAATCAGGATATTAAATTCTAGACATCGTTGCTTTTATCACAAAAATCTCAGCACACATGCCAGGGCTGACCACTTTGACCTTCTAGTCCTGACAGTCTCCTCAGGCAACTGAACATCACCTAAACTGTGGAAATCCAGTAGCCAGCCAATACATTTTTTCACTATTCATTATCCCTTTTACCTTCTTAATTCAACTTCTTAGCCATTTAAGCATGCATGCAACTTAATTCGAGAAAATTTCTTTTTTCATGTTTGTACACCACAATGGGATTTCTGAATCTTCAGGGCACAAATATAATACCCTCAAAAAAATACCAGCCTACAAACCAAGTTGAAACCTTTGTAAGCTCATGCTGCAAAGCAAGTGACAAATAGGTGACCAAATTATCCACATAACAATACAGTTCCAGAAGACAATGTTCAGAAGTTTTTTGAAAAGGACTGAAGATTAAGCCTACTTGAATACTTCATTACAGCATGCAGTAAAGTGGGAGAATTATTAAGTGACAGCTTTCCCTCCAGATGCAGTTTGCAAACACCAAAAAAACTGCAGATGGCTTGCAAAGATACCAGGGTAAGATTTGCATCTACAGACTTAAGATAATGGCAACATAGCACTTTACTAACAACCCACTATAGAAGACATCCCATTCATCTAAAAGATGATACTTAAATAAACAAGATTAAATTGATTAAATTTCACATACTTTATGTAGCTACCTGTAACATCTATAACTGAGTCCTTTGATAGTTTCTTTTGAAGTAACAGAGCATAAAATCTCAGACAAACCTGGTAACAAGAGTTATCATTCACTTGTCTATTCTTTTGTCATGCTGATGCATTTACACAAATATTTTCCTGTCACTACATTTTAATGTATAGTTGTCACTTTCTTGCATATCAAAATGGTATCACAATTATAATTACCATCCACTCAAAGCTGAACTCAAGAAATGAGGTTTGCTATCAAATAATATTAACAGGGTAAGTGGAATATTCTTGTGTGGAAAAATTCATACTCTCCCTGTGCTTATCCATCTGTAAATTTTTTTAAAGTAATTTAAAGTAATTAAGAGCTATGTGAAGAGAGTTATCATTCTCTTTTTGCCTTGTGTTTTTTCTACATCTTCTGTTTTAGTGTTTGCCAAATATATACTGACCATTGTTAAAAGCCTGACACTGAACTAAACAGACTGACCCAGCTGCTGTTTGCATGTAGGCTGAGGAAGGCATTAGTTTTTTTAAATTACATGAACAAAGACAGAAAGCATATTGCATTTAAGCCAAAGCAGATGAAGTCAAAGGAAAAAAAAAATTATAGTGGCCAGTCATGACATCACAGGCTTTCATATACAAGTGTTAAAAAGCTCTCAGAGGTAGAATTCATTGGAGAATTCATCCCTCTTTTGAGCATCCAAGAGAAACTCACCAATACATGGATTTATAGCTTGTAAATTAATTTTTTGCTAGATTTTGTTTTCAAAGATTTTCCTCCTTTTTTTCTTTTAAATCCATTTAAGTAATAAAAATAAAACTGGAATTACTGTTCTTGTGGTTGAAGTGTATGATGCAAGTTTTCTTAGCAACAGGTAATATTTTACAAAACCACCTGATATAACCAAGAGAAAAGACAGTCAGAAGACAAGGAAAAACTGGTTAAGTCACATCAAAAGTAAAAAAAAAACAAAAAAAAACCAAAATCCCACTTACTCCAAATAATGTAACTGTAGCATACTGTCTATTGATACCAATACATGAATTTGTTCTAAATCTTAAGTGGCAATAAATGTCAATGAATAAATACCAGCCTGGTGCTAGAATTTTACTCCTTTGACTAAATTAATCTTACTGAGTTGACCTAAAATTGTACTTTTCACTGTAATTATATAAGAAGTTATAACATATCAGAAGACAGCTTCTCTCAAACCATCTGCTATGCAAAGGTCTTATATCTACACACTACAATGCTTTTTCCCCACTATTTTTTAAGTGCCTGTACTGGGTCACTAATATCTGTCCAGACACTGTTGCAAGCACCACTAAACAGTTTCTAAAATAAGGCACTGGCTTGATAAATAACATAACTCTTTGGATTTAAAAGATTTATACAAGTTTCTGACTTTTATTTTGTTATAAAATAAGAAGATACTACTTATTTTACATCTAAATAGAATAAGAAATTATTAACTGCAATTCATACAGCTTTTATTTGGACTGAGAATCCTGATGCCTTCTCAAATCTTCTCAAGCAAATTTCACTGGCCTTGCTTACAGTGTCACTCTGGATGAAACAAGGAAAGTCAGACTTGATCTAAACACTATAGAAATTCAACATTTAAGTTGCATTGTCATGACACACACACATATATTTATATAAATGTTCATATGGGTAACATTTTATCTTGATAACAAGCAATGGGAGAGTTAAGGCAAGTTTCTTTCCTTCCATTATGTCTTCTGAAATTCTGTCTGTGCCAATGAGATGCACAAATTACGCACAAACTAATTTCAGAATAAGTGTCAAGTACAGAAGTATGAGTCTGACACAGTGACATCTTCAAATAAGAGATTATGCAGGTAGACTCTCTGCATGGACCTTCTTCTGTGAATAAACCCCATGTAATCTATCATTACAATCAGCTAACACTGTCTAAGGATAAACAGAAATGAAAACATATTAAAGGTCATGTTTCAGGAAAATTGCCTGATTTGCTTACAATTTATTGCTCAATATTCTGCGTTAAATATAGGCAAATGCAGAAATATCTTCCTGGTGAGCTATCAAAGACACAATAATAAGCCTGTGTTGAGAGGAAATCTTTATAGAATTGAGATGCCTACCTGAGAAGGAATGCAAATTCTTGTTGCCACATACAGAGTTCAAGACATTTTCCCTATTAAAAATATCTCTAACATTTTATGAATCAGAGCTATTATGAGGTTTGCATTTAAATGTGTGTAAATGGCAATTAATAGCAGGCAACTGCTGAGTTTAAATTGATTACTGTGTCTCATTTTGTGAGTCCCAAATTTATCTGCATAAGAACACAAGTTCCATAAAAAATAAATTGTCTTTCTAAACAGAAATTTAAGCAGCTGGATGCTAAAGGCACATGCCATATTCTCAGTGCTATAAAATTTGCAGCAGAATTTTTTCATAAAGGCTGGCATGTACTTAAGTAAAGAAACAGATCATTATTCTTTACATCCTTTTCATGTACTGATGCTGATTAAAAGGTTCCTCACAAAGCTATTTTTTATATACAGAAAGCGAAATCAGATCTCAGAGAAAGCATTATCCAGAACAAAAAAAAAAAAATCATGCTTGAACATTTTGAAAAACACTGCAAAAATGATTGCTTAATATTTTTTCATCACATTCCATTCAAAACCAATTACCCTAGTTTTCACAGCTACCATTTTTAGTCATGTGGGTGCTTCTCACTGTAGTTCTCATTAGTGACGTAAATTGGAAAGAACAGCCAAAAAAAATCAACTGAAACAAGTCATACTTTTATTGCAGCCTACATATATTGACAGCCTATAGCACATTCAGAAACTACACAAAGTGCTTACATCAATACAGTACTTTTACGATATTCTCTTTTAACACCATTCAGATGCAGTGGCAGCTACCAGCTTAAATCTTTCTGGTCACATAGGAATGATTTTCAGCCATGCATTAATGGCAAGCATTAACACCACTTCCTTGTGTAAAATGCTTTGCATGTATATGCAAAAAAAGCCATATGGATAGCTGACAAGAGGTAAAATATTTACTCAGTCAACTCTTGCATTAGTAGTATAGTTACAGACATTTTCAAAGATTTACCTATCTTTGAAAAAATTGCCTTTCATTTGCAATTTACATCACTGCTGTGATGTAAAAATTGTGGCACAGGTAAATTCAAAAATATTTCACCCTCAACCACTGTGTCTTGCACACTGACAAGGTATTGGGCAGACAGAGGTTTCTAAAACATTCTTGTTACTATCCCTGCTTTTTGAATCTACAAAAGTGAGAGCACAAACACAGGTCCTTCCTCTGTACCTGAGTACAACTTTAAGTAAATGATTGGTTTTTAAGGTATTTTCAGTATCTTGTAACAACTCAGCATTTTCCTAAATAACTATAGTATGGTTTGTTCAGTAAAGACTGCTATGAGAATACAGCACTCTAGTGGGTTTTTGTGACTTGCAACTGGTGGTTGATGGTCTAATTCACATTACATTTCTTGCCATTCTTACACAACAGAGATTTTGCATCTGCAGAATTGTATCATGGCACTGATGTGATCAGTATCTTCATTGCTAACAAAGGCAATGAGTATGAAACACTACCTCCCAAACCTCTCTGAGAAAAAGTTAGCTTAAAAGGTTCAAGTAAAAAAAAAAAAAATCCTAAAACCTGTCCATTTTCTTCATTTTACAATTGAAGAAGCTTACTAATTTACAGAGAGCAAAGCCTGTTCAAGTATTTAAAGCACAGTGTTATAATCAGACAATGGGATCTCAATCTTCCCAGGAAAAAAAACCTTCAATGATAAAGACAATGTTTTAAATTAATGTAGAAGTATTGCATACAATAAAATTTGTATATATCAGCCCTATTTTCCTAAATTAAAAAAAACAAATAATAATGAGCATGTTCTATATTATGCATTCACTATTTTCTTTTCTAACTAGTAGACCTATTTGTGTTATGTGATAAATAAGGGGGGATGAAGGGCAGAATTTGCTTCAGCACTGATATCAGGGTTGGACTTTATGATCTCTGAGGTCCCTTCCAACCCGGCTAATTCTATGATTCTATGATCAATCTGTACCACACATAGGCAAAGTCTTTAGGTTCTGGAACCAGCACAGGGGACTGGAACATGGAAGTGCTGCAGTTGGGATAGAGGATTCTAGAATCTTTTAGAAAAAGCTTACTTTTTAGTTACTTCACCTTGTTTGGCTTAAACAATTATTGATAGCTATTTTAGTTTTAGGATTGATGGAATTCTTGGTGTGTATTAATATAATATGGGCTTTCTTTTATGTCCTTGTTGCAAACGAGTAAGATAAGAAAATATTTTGCTGCTCAAAAGAAAAGGGAAGTTAAAATTACAAACCTTGAACCAAAGGATTGGCCAGAGAGGGTATTCCTGATTTATTGCAAGGGCTTGTAGCCAAATGGGATAAGCTTAGAGGACATCATGAAGAAGACTGCAAGCCTTGCTCCACTTTTGTCCCACATGAGGAAATTTATCTACAGTGAGCCATGTTTCTCACATGTTAGGAGAGTTGGGTTTTTTTACAGAGAGAGTACAAGAAACAGCTATATCTATATGAAAGTTACTCACTACAATAGGAAAAAAATAATTTTGTTCTGGGCAACTATTCTATTAAAAGATTTTATTAGAATTAATTGAGCTTGACAGATTTTAATCATCATTATACTTTTACCCTTTGATTAAGCTGATAACATTACAATATGGAGCTGTCCTGTTGAATCATTTAACAGAACTTGAACTAGCATCATCAAGAGTAATTTATAATCTAGAATGGGTGAAAATCTCAGACAAACATAGGACTATTTAAGCACACAATTACAATTGCAATCAGCTATAGTGAAAAAAACTGCAAATTTTGTTCACAGATACCTATTAAAAAATTATAATCAGTCATACCAGTGGCTTTTGTTTTCCTTACAGAATGTGTCACTGTATATTTTGAAAGTGTAAGAACATTTTGCAATTGTGAATTATAACACTATTTTGAAGAGCAGAAGAGTCTATTCTGTATTTCACTCTCTTGAATCTAAAGGCCTTGAATGCCTGCATATGGATTACTGATGTAAATTTTTAATAATTTCTCTTACAGTTGAAAGCATTTTCATCCCTACTAAAATCCCTATTGTAAAGAAACAGGGACCCCAACACGGATTTTAGTCCTAAACTTTAGCAAAACAGAATACTGGCACTGGTTTCAAGTATCTTCTCACAACTACTTCTCAGCAACCTTTCAATCTATTTGTACTATATCTACACAAGCATACCTCAGTGAAAAGTTCAGTGTTACAGCATCTAGAGGACTTTGCTCAAGTTTCTCCTTGTTTTGTTGGTGGTATTAAAAGTTACAACTAGTTCAAACTTATGCACTTGAGAATAAATCTACTATTTAAGCATATAGCATTTATGCAGGCAACTTAATTTTTAAAATAACAAATTTTTATAAGAAACTATGGCTTCTCTCTAAACCATGTAGATCTAAAACTAATTCAATAGACTTATTTGGGATTTAGACTTCCTTAAAGCAGAGTTTGGCCATCTCTTACATGTATATTAAACAGCCCATTTGAGCACAGAACCTGAAAGGGGTTCATTTTTATATTTAAGAGTCCTATTGCTTTCTGGTTTCTGGATATTTTATTGTACACAGCACTTTTTGCAAGCCTTATGTTTATTCTATGCAGTGAATAGAGAAAAGCTCAAGTTCAGAGTGTTTTCATTCAACACATTTTCAAAAGTTGTAACTTGAGGCTTCTCCCAGAGCTTTCTCTCATTCGACCTATATTTCTCTTTGAATGAGAGACTATTTCTAATTTTTTTCCAAGTAGTATGCTAATTTTCATAAACCATGTGTGCAAGTCTTATGCTATTAGAATACTCAATTTCTGCCGTTTGTGGCTATTTAAGACAAACATTATCAACTGAAGAGAAAGTACTTCAAGTTTCATTAAGTAGTGGAACCTTTTCTACTGATTCAATAAGGATCACAAAGTATTTCAATTGCCTGCATGAAGTGCAAGTTCCACCCACCATTAGGTTAACTCATTTTTTCAGGACCTTAAAAAACACAGGTTAAATTGTGAAACTTTACTCCCTTGAAATTTAATTTCTAATGCTTCTATATTAATATATTCAAGTACAGTCAATGTTGCACTAAAATACTTTTAGAAGAGGAAGAAATGCAGGTGGAAACACCTCACTTATGTGATCATCATTTAGCTAGCAATTAAGCTACATTTTTTTATGAGTTATATAAAAGTGTCAAAAGCAGATTAATACCACTTTGCTCTCTGCCCTGCCCAGAAAAAACAGAAGCTATGTCTGTTCCTTGAAGGGTCACTCCAACACATGGTAAATACTAGGAATAATGCTTGAAGATAAACTGATCAAAGCCTCACTACCTCCCAAACCAGGCTACAAGCTTAGAAGAGAAAAAAAAAAAATTTAATTAGCATCATATATCACAGATCTTTCTTGGCCCATGATATTCCAGTTTTTAAGAAGCTTTGATACAAATTACAAACCTGCAGGTATCAAAAGCTACTTCTATTAGGATTTCCTTATACAATAAACAATCTGTTCTTCATAGATAATATAAAATAGCATTAGACCAGTATTACCTCACATCAATACTGCTTGCAACAAATGAATTTTGTCTCCAGAAAGCTCAACTTGCACATTCTAATAATATAATGCTGAAAATAGTTAATGATGCTAATTATAGGAATCTTTTTAAGGGGTCAAATTTATCGACCTTCATTTAAGCAATAAACATCAGGCATGAAATGAATTGGTTTTCAAGTAACACTAATTCTGAAAGGTCCCACTTAAGAAAATTATTTCCTTGCATAATTTTTTTTATGTCTAATCAAGCCACAGAATAAAGGATTATAACTGATAGCAAATTGCAGTGTTGTGTCTCTTCCTGTTGCTCGGAGACCAACCTCCCATTTCCTTTCCCCAGGAGTTTTCACAGAGAACACCCATTATCAGGCATAAGGAGACTATAGGTACAGAACAGCTTTAAAACTGTTAACACATGATTTCTTCCTCACTGTTAAGAAACCTTTTAAGCAATGTATCACTTGGTGTCATCATAGAAGTGGTCTCACAATAACAACTCCACACCATACAGTTTGGCACCAGCAATTGCTGGGTACTGTTATCAGATTCCTAAGAAATGGTAGTTCATTGAGACTGTTTGTTCAGATGCTTCCACTTCTAAGGAATAAACAAGTGTTTGAAAAGGTCACCCTGCTACCAGATGAAATTCAAAAAGGTAACCCAACAAAAAGAAGATCAAAGAGCCATACTGAATGATCTCCAAACTGGTATTACTTCATTATGTATTAGTAATAATTGTATTTTATTAATAATTTAAATATGTTATTGGCTGTATTATTATATTTTGATTGTGTTATGTGCATATGTTATACATAATATATAATAATTTTCCATTACACTTTAAATGGAATATATATGTATTTGATAGCTACATTAGTACTTGTAGCTTTCACATTTCACTAAATCTAATAATATTCCTGTGTAGTAAACAGTTATTTGTATCTGGATAATGTTTGGCCATGAGCCTGATGGATGAGCCACTCTGCTTGCTGTCACACAGAATACACAGCAGAGACAAATAAGGTCATAAGTTTTCTGCACAAAAAAACACCAAAGCTTTTTTATTTTGCATAGTGGTTTCTTTAAGATCCTACAGTCAAAATGTTGCACTTCCAAGAAAAAAAATTTAAAAGCCACAGACCAACAGAAACTGATGTGTTCGTATGAAGTTACTTTCCCTCAGCTGTGTCTATTTAGCTCATGGGTTTCTCCACCTAAAAGAGCATCTATGAAAATTCAAAGATCACTTAGAAGCTTGCTGGCAAATACACAAGTCCAGGATATTAAAAACAAAAGCAGTTTGAATCAAGACAAGGTTAGAGGCCAGAGTATGAATTTGACAAGAATGTCCCCTTAGGACAGTACAAACAATAGGCAGCCTTGATAGGGGACAGTAGAGGATTGGCAGTGGAAGGAAAAGATGGACAAACATCTGACTACAACTACTATATCACAAATCAAATATGCATGGAACATGAACTGAAACTGTGTTCTTGTGTAATTTTAGGTAATTTTTGTGAGGAGGAGTGTGTTTAAACAGGAAAAGAAGTTTTAAGCAGAAGTAAGAATTTTCAGAAAGCTAATAAATAATTTTTCCTCATTTAAAGAAAAAGAAGTCTGAATATCAATGCAATACAAAATCCTAAAAATACACGGAGTGCCACTCAAAACAATTATACAAACACTTCAAGAATACCAATGTCTGCACCATATTTCTTGATCAAAAATAGCAGCATGTGATAAATTCCATAAACAAAGAGATATACTGATATGTCAGGTTGAATATATAAATGTGACAGTTGTAGTTCATTCAGATGCTGCTACTTGCCATATTAAGTCATCCCATCAAATCTGAGCAAGAATCCAATTAAACAATTATAAAAGGATTTAAATAGCAGCAAACAGTATTCATATGACAACATTTTACTGGGCAGTGTTGAATATGTACTTGTATACAAGTGTACAAGTTTTTAGACAACTTTCTTTTAAACAACTACCATTTGAAAATTATTAGGATCTACTAGTTACAAAACTACCAAAAGTTCTTTAATACATTGTTATTACTTTTAGTAACCATATTCATTATAATTTTACTGTTAATACTGATATATTTCTGGTTCTATCAAAGGTTATTACAAAGCCTTCTGTTTACCTTCAAAGTCCTGTACCTATTACTCAAATATCTCGATATCAAAGCAAGACATTGACTTAAAAAAAAAAACCAAACAACAACAACATAATACTAACTGTTGCTAGTTCTACAAGGCATAAAAATGTTCTGGTGAAATAAGCAATTAACAGAACTGTATAAGTGATTTAAAATCAATCATATTTGTCAAATGTGTTTTACAGAATATGGGATTTTTCAATTTCTTTAACACTGAAAGGTAACTCTGCATTTGAACCTGCTATTATGAAGCCACTAAAAGGATTTATCATTCCAGTATTCCCTAGTTATGAACCACCATACTCCATTTTCACATCCTAAACATAAAATTGTTTCTGTTGTCAATACAATAGCAAAACATCACTATTTTTATAGCGATATTAGCAAATCATAACACAATCAGTGGTCTTAACACAGAGGTGTCAAAGTAGCATAGTTATTTTCACATATGAAAGCTAAACAGTGGAATTAAAAGTACTCATTTAATTTTGGCATAAGAATGACAGTTAAAATGAAAAAGGTGTAAGGGAAGTTACCAAAAGAACAGAGGAGAGTAACACTAAGAATTATAATGACTGGGGCTCAAAAGATGACACATTTTAGGCTTGTAAAGAGGTTAAAACACCCTACAACAAGCAGGAGAGTAATGATAGAAAGAAAATTAATCACCTGCATTACAGAACAAGGTAAAGAGGATTTGCAGCATATGTCATGGAGTTCACACAGAATGAGGAAGGTAAAAAAGAAAAAAAAAAAGACTTCACTCACAGCTTAGCTATTCTGTATCACCTAAGTCAAGATCCTTTGGAAAACATGGTGTCATCATATAATTAAAGATTCTATCACAAACTGCAGATACAACAAGGCCATATTGAGGTTACCTGCACAATCTTAAATCAAAGCCTCTCAAATAATTTTAACAGCATCTGTAAATGATATAAATACATTAAAAATACCCTAGATGGATGCTGAATGTGATCTTTAACAATGAGTGATCCAAGATCACAAATACATAGAACATGCTAACACATTACACATTCTTCCTCAAAAACTGAGACTGAATAAATTTTAGTATTTAGCTTAAGTTATAGAAACAAGCTTCAGCCACCTTTTTATCATGCACCACAGCAAATATATCAGCCAAAAAAACTGAAAACACAGCAACAGCAGGAAGATACTGCATTTCTCATGAGACAAACTATTAATACCCCTTTCCACAGATCAAGTAGAATTAACTGTCATAAGCCTTCTCTACTTGCAAGTAGAAAGCATGGGGTTTTTTGGTGTTTTTTTTTTCTGTCCAATTCATCTATTGTACATAGAACTTCAAATATTAGTTTTATCACTCATGAGTATATCACTTCTGACAACCTCACTTATAGTATTTTTCACTAAGTCCTTTTATAATGATTAAAATATCTTTGTAATAATTATGCTTCAATAATTAGGTCAGGTTTTTCCAGGAAAGGAGAAACCTCCCCTTGTTCATTTGGGGTTTTTAATTCAGCACCACCTCCTTCAAGTGGAAAGGGATGCCTTTCTTCACTGGCAAATGTAGTTCTTGTTCCTTCCAGGAAAACATCCCAAGGGAAAAGCTAGTGTCATAATCACTGTCTTTCTAGCTGGAATCAGTTTGCCTCACATTTAGGGGTGTTTTAAACTCAGTGAGACTAAAGGAATTTTCTCCAAAAACACACTGAAGTGAAATATCAATTATAATACTGCTAACACTGAAAATCTATTCTTAAAAATCCCAGTTTTGAAAGAAGGCAAGCCATACTAAATAATTGATACATAGTATTTTGGTTTTTTTTTTCAAAAACGTTTTCAACCTTCGGTTTAAACTTAAGCAATATAAACAGCAACACTTGAGCTATAGGGGAAAATGGCTTTTACTTTCCCCTCCTGGTAACAGGATGATGAATGCATTTTGCCTTCAGCTTTACTTCATAGTATTCTTTCAAAAAAAGCCCTTAGTTTAATTTTAACAGAAAATATTCTGGCTGTAGAAAAGAGATGGTGAAATTGGAACCTGGAGTTCAAATGAAAATATTTATACCAGTTCAGCATTGCTATGTTATATTCTATAATATTCTTTTTAAGAAATGGTCATCAGTAATTCAAATGTTTCAGCTATATTTTCATTATCTCAAAGGTGAAGAGAATAAATAATCATTAGAATAAAACCACTAAATATAAGCCAGCAGGGCTGAGGAAAAAGTCTAATGTTACTAGACATACGAGAAATATCTTACCCCATTTCTATGAAGTAAATATGCATCTGTGACCTGTATTGGACAACTTTGCCAGTCCTCCAGGTATGCCCAGAGGACAATGTTGGCTGTAATGACCCATCTGTTCACTACTGGCAAGCAGCAAACTTCTAATGAAGACAGATGTGGGTCACCCTGTACAAGAAGGCTGCAGGGTGTTAATGAATCCACCTAATGGTCACTACCTGCCACTTCTGACTGATGGATGAGCTAAAAAGGTTAAGCTTCAAAAGCAAAGACAAGTATTTCAGGTAACCATTAGTCTTGCTAGGATATCCGTCACCCTCCTTAATACATACACACTTTAATGTTGTCTTCTCCCGTTTTCAAAAGAATATAAAAAAAAAAAAAGCTTCTATTATTTTTCTTCAGACAACCTGAAATAACCTGAAAAGCTGAAACAAAGACCTTCTGAGAAATTCACACTTCTATTGCCCAGAGAAATATAAGTTCCCAATATTCATAGTAATTTCTAAACATATGACCTCTGACACTAACAGTAAAACCAAAGTGTTAAAAGAAACTGCTACCAGTTGCAAAGCTCTGCATTTATTCATGCTTTTCAAAATCTACGATCTGACAGTACAGGAAGATTTCTTAGAGCGAACTCAATTTAAACAGACTACAAGCTAATACATTAAGGTTTTTTAAATAATAATTGCCACAGAAACTAGAGAGGATTTGACTCTTTGCTAATTTCCACATGAAGGTGAAGCCACCACAAAAATCAGGTACTTCTGAGCAAGGTACCAATGCAAATCCAATCATTCATCAACTTCAGCAGTGAGCAAATGTCAGAAAGAGCTGCAAAGGGGAAACTCCAGAGAACAAAGTCTCTCTGGAGAAAAAGGGGAAAAGAAGAAAAAAACACAACAAACCATGCTATGGTGGACAACCTTATGACTTTGAGCTAAGTGTGAGGTGCAACCTACAGATAACATTACCATCTGCCAGGATGCACCAGGATTTGGTCAATAAACAGCTGCGTACATCTATGTACAGCTAAGGAATCAGTGACACTTGAAAATTTACCTTGCATATAAGCAATGATTTGTAGTAAATATAAGGAAATTTATACCTACTCTGTGAGGATATAAATTGCACTTTTGCCTAAGATGTGCCAAAACTCATGTAAGTTACTTTTTCCGACACATTTAAAGTCACAGATGATTTACTGTTGTTCCCAGAGCTGAAATGATTAAGCAGCCGTAGTCTTTTGCCTAAGGCAACAAAAGCTCTTCAAGAACCAGTAACTCCAATCTGTATAATCCTGAGAATTCTCTTTTAAAGCTAAATACAAGATAAAACTAACTATATATATATATATATATGGGTGATTGACTTATAACAGAGGTTTTCACTGATTTAACCTATGAGAACAAACCAGCAGTAGTGTGTGTGTGTGTGTGTGTGTTGGGAGGGGGGTGAGGAAGAAAAGAAACGTCTGGGAGTGATGGGTAACACAGGGAAAGTGTTAAAAAAATAAATAAATAAAATTGTGTACTCATGCCATCATTCATGATATCATTGGCAAATAAAAGCTATCACAGTCTAGAAATAAGCCCTTAACATTTAAAAAGATATTCAAGTGTGAGTATCAGAATGTTTGGTGAAGAGGACTGCTTTGGTTTTTGGTTAGCTCACTTGCCTTTTCCAGACCTGCCATTTATTCATGAGAAAGACTTACAATTGCAGTAAAATCTGGTTGTTAGCACACATTACGACGTGTTCAATTTTTATCCATAATAGCTACTTTCCTTTTAATGTGTAATTACGATCGAAAACTTATAGTGTAGCTTTAAAAACTCATAGTCCATGTAGAGAAGATATTACTACTCTGTTGAAATTAAATATGGCAGCACCTGGAAATTTAACTGTGCCTACCCATTAAGTCCTGTCATCACCAGACTTCTTTTAAAGGTCTTTTGACCTTGTGGAAAACTGGTTGCAGAAAAGACAGATTCTTGACCAAAAAAAAAAAAAAAACCACCACATATAAATAAAAATGTGTATATTTAAATAGTGCAGCACAGTCATTAAACAAGCACTGAAGATTAGGACTGCTTAGAGAACATTGCTGTTAATATTCACAAGTTTGGACTAACCTGCAAACTGATCTAAATATATAACTGAGGTAAAACATTTTAAGAGCTAAGACTGGTAAAAAACTAAAAAACTTCTGATACCTGTGTTCACATATCAGCTGAAAACAAGCAATGGTTCAAAAGATGCAGCTAGTGATAAACTAGAGTATAATAGGGGAGGGGAAACATTTTCCAAATCTTGCTTTATTTCCTTATATTCTTTTTTCTATTCTCATATAAAAAGTTGTTACACATTTCCTACCCTCCTTTCTCAGAGATGCCCATCTTCCCAGATCCAGAGGAACATAGCAGATCATTAACTATTTTGAGAAAATTAATAAATTAATAAAATGCGAACTGGAGTGACAACACCCAGGGAAGACTGAAGAAGTTTATCAGGAGTTAAGGGACAAGGCAGGACCTTAAAAAGGTACAGCCTCACATGTAGACCTCCTAGCATGGCACACATTTGATCCTAAGCCAAGAGAACAGCTGCCCCCCCCAATGCAGTTCCAGCCATTCATGTCACTGCTTCATCCTTTGGCCTTTGCCTGAGGTAAGATATTAACTTTCTCATTAATTATTAGCTGAAAATACCCCAAATAAGAAACCATGTAAATGTTCACAAGAACCTCTCATTTCAAGAGGACTCACACAGCTTTTGCAGGATTATGCTTTACTGACACAAAAACCTTTGTATCTCAGTGTAGTGATACAACCATCTTCATTATAATACCATTTTTTTCTCAGCTTTCAATCTACATCCAAAATTTTTAAGATTCAGAAGTTCCATACTTATACTTAAGTTCTTTAAAAATTAACAAAACTTACATGTACAAAATCAACTATACATGGCTTTCACTCAAAACCATAAACATTTGGCCTTTCAATCCAGTAATGGTAGTTACCTCTTTAATACAAATTCAACTAGCTAGTTCTAGTGCTCACAGCTTTGAAAAATGATGCTTCAAATTCTTCTCACTTGTTGCCTTGAACTGGTAGTATCTATGTCATTTACTTTACAATTCTTTATAGTGGTACTGAGTCTAAGTAGAAAAACTAAAGTAGAAAAACTCAACTAAACAATGATAATAGTGTTCACACATTAAACATTGTTTGCTGAAGACACAGAAAATTTAGTCAAAAGAGAAAACAGATGGATCTACTGTAGCATTCCTTTTTAAAAATTTTAGCTGAACTCTAAAAATATCAATATATAAAGCTAAATTTAAAAAAAAAAGCGCCTTTTCCTGTAGCTTAAGCCTTCTCTCTGCATGCCTGCCCAAGGGCTCCAAAATTCCAGTAAGTATGGCCAAGACGCTAGAAAGATGATGGATGCTTGCACATCAAATTAAGCCAACCAGCCTACCAACAACACATGCTAAAGTTGATTTTTCAAAGTCTCTCCCCAGCTTCTAATGTATTTAGAGCTGTAGTCTGAAAACTTAGGCCCTAATCATTTGATGACAAATATAGAGACCTAAGTCATCTTTAACTTCTCAATAAAGTTCTATAGCTCTGAAATCCACTAAGAAACCTATCTGGTCAGACAGTGTTCACCAACACTTAGCTACTACCAATACATCAAAGCAGCTACAAGACTTAAGAGCTACACCAAGAGGCAGTTTGGGGCTTTAAGATCAAAGATGCAACCTAACCATACTCTGCAATCATAGGCTTGGAATTTACAAGTCAAAATTACACATTTAAGTGCCTTTTGCAACAAGGAGATCATAACTTGCCTACAAACACAACTGACATCAGGCAGATATTGCTCTTAAACTAGCTACCTTAAACTATTCTAAAAATCTTGCCTTTCCCAGCCTTTTCTTACTAACTTCACATTTCAGACTTTGCATTCTGTTCTTGAAATGAAATTGAAATATGAAGTCTTTTTCTGCTATTGCTTTTAAAAGAAATCAGAGCCAGTCTTTTATACTCTTAAGACACACAAAGGGGGAAGTACATGTATAGTAATAGACATATATATAGTCTACAGTATCTAAATGAGCATCTCTACAGACACAAATTAGATTCCTTCATCTTAACACAAAGCTATGAGCTCAAGGAGGAAAAGTACTTCCCTACATCCTCTTTGAAAGTGAGCCATCTAGAACCAAAAGAAGGGGATAAATTAAGGATTAGTTAGATAAGGACTAGTTTTATCACTCGACTTGCCCACTTTTTTCAGAGTCTTTATTCTACCAACACTTTGACCTTTACATGCTCAAAAAAATTATCCTTTTCATCAATAAGAAGCCTGTCAGAACATACCTCTTAGCTTTGACTCACTCAGGGATGTGCTTGAATGTATTCCATAGGGCATAGCTCTGATTGGCCATGGGGCTCAGGAGAGCTGAGCTGACTGTTATTCAAGAAAAAAAAAAAAAAAAAAAAAAAAAAAAGGTAAAACAAAAGCCTTTTCCTTGCTTGTACGATTCCTACTCCTTCACCATTTAAATCAATTTAAAATTATCATTATTCTTAAGAAACTACAAGTAAATTGAATTTTCAGAGCAAAAGGGTGATAGCACCACCAAGTGGCTCCATAAGGCACTATTTACTACTGCTTTATTAATATATGACAGGAAAAAAAGTATTATTGTCCAGATATGTAAAAAAAATGGACTTCATAAAATTAGTTTAAATTGTGACATATTTCATCCAGTAAAATCCAATTTATTTTGAAGTCTGCAATAAAGATAAACATAGTGGATTTTTTTTATATGGTTAATTTTTCTGATAGTAGATACACTTTATTGTGATACTAGTAAGGGAACAGTATGTTACTACTGATGGAAAAGAACCCTTGCATGGCAGGAAATTCTTGTACAATCTAACTACACTGGTGAGGATCTTCAGTAGTTGGAAGGTCCTAATCTCCGACCATATCCACTACAATCTGGAAAAATCTTGAGCAGATAGGAGCCTCACATCAGTTAATTTCTTTGGTAGCTACAAATGTGAAATTAACTCCAAACAGAATCCCACCCAGAAACCCTCCCTAAAAAAATTATCACAATAACAAATGAGAGCAAATAATTTACATGCAATTCACCCTTCCTTCCATCACCACAACCACAAAAATACCCCATAAATCATTCTAGCATTGTTCAGTCCATGTTTTGCCTGTTCCCTCCTTGTCTTGGTCCCATGTTGGGCACCATTAATATGAGGGTTTGAGCCTGGGCAATAACAAAGGACCATGTGGCCACTTACTCCCCTCCCCCATTAGGTGATGGCAAGGAGGAAATCCACCCAGAACCTCATGGGTCAAGACAAGGGCTGTGAGGTTCTCACTCACAAATTACACTCATGGGTAAAACAGACTCTACTTGAGAAAACATTGATTTATCATTAATCAAAACAAGGCAAAGAGGAAAAAAAAAAAAAAAAAAGGTTAAATATTTTTCCCCACCCATCCCTTCCTTCCTGGGCCCAAATTACTTTGCTCTTGCTATCTCTACCTTCTTGCCCCCCAGCTGCACAGGGGAAACAGGGAGTGGGATTTACAGCCCAGAGATCACAGGTTGTTCTCTGCCACTCCTTCCTCCTCAGGCAGGAGGGATTCCTCAGTTATTCCCTATTCCAATGTGGAATTCCTATTCCAAACTGCTCCAGCACAAGCATCTCAGAGCCACAGAGTGCTTCAGGAACAGTCTCCTCCATGGCTTCATGTCCATGACATCTGCTCTGTGATCTCCCCCAGGCTGGAGGTCCACAACTGATCAAACAGGATTCCTCATGGGCAGCAGATCCACAACACCCACTCCACTGGGATTTTCCATGGATGCAGAGGACAGGCTGCCACTTCACCATGGGATGTAGAGAAAAATCTCTTCAGGCATCCCTTCCTTCTCCTTCCTCACTGGCCTTGGTCTCTCTGCTCCAGCATTGCTCCCCTCTGGTGGTGCTCTCTCTTCACAGGCTGCTTTCTTTCACCTCTGCCCTGCTCTTAACTACCCTGTGCTTCCCCTTCTTGAATATGTTCCTCATAGTCACACTTTTGTGTTCATTGATGGCCTAAAGCAAGCCAGGCATTTCAGGGTGGGAAGAGGTAACCAGAGCCATACTTGAGACACCCCCTGGGGGCTACCAAAACCAGCACCACATCAGCCCAGGGCAATGGTTGAGTCTCCTGAACTGAAATTTGTCTTTTTACTCCCCAAGGTGCTCAATGTACCCCACTATTATGCCACATTTCAATATGCAAAAGATGCTGGTCATCTCACAATCTCCAGATTGAACAGCCCAAAGCCTATATGATATTTTGTTAGGCATGATGCAGAAACCAAAAAAAAGAGATTCAGGGCTAAGAAAGAAACCAGCTGCAGGAACTAAACAGACTAATTCTCAGTTAAGGTACATGAAAATAATGGTGACTCCACTAAAGTCAACTTTTATAGTGTAGTAATTCAGGCAAAACAAAAGTTTATTCCTGAAAGAATTGCTTGAGGAAAGATTGTAGTTTGATCACTGCTTGGTTTTTTTATCCCATGCAGGAAGTATTATCAGCATATGGAACACTTCTTAACAAGTAAAACATAATAACATTAAAAGCATCAAATCCAAATATGAAATTTAACAAAAAATACTTAATGTAGTGCTGCCTTTCTAACCTCAGGCTCTAACCTCTAAGGCTCTTGGTTTTTTTTTTCCCGTGAAGACAGATATGATCTAATAAGAAAATATGAAGCAGAAACTAATGACATTTTCAGTAAAAAATATTCGTGACCTGGCATTGTGATTATGGATGCATCTGTATTTGGATGACATGCAACATCAGCTTCCAAAAGGAGAAATTATAAAAACAGCAAATTGAGAAGTTCATTAATATTTTTACTGACAAACTGAGTTCATTAATGCACTTTTTTTTACTAAATACTGTGATAACCTAACATGTTCAAACCAGCCCATTGTAAATTACATCTAAAACCATGGGCATTTCGTATTATTACTAGACTATGAGGTTCTAAATATTTCTAAGCAATGTAAATGTCTTTTTATTATTCATCTTTGTTCTGACGTATTCATAAAGAATTAACAATTCTGCTGAATTATACTAGCATCTTTTTTAAACATACAGTGAAATAATTTAGGCCATGACAAAGTACAACTTCTAAAATAGAGAAATTCAAGATATAAGTATTTTTTAAAATTATTTAAGTGACCTAGGGCCAACAGAAATTGGATAATAATAAGTTGCACTTGTAGTTATTAAAACTACTCAGCTGTAAAGATGACTTTTATACTTTTTTTTTAACTCAAACCCAATAAAAGTGTTGTCTAATTGAGAGTCTTTAAAATCCTCAGTAAAAACGATATAAATGGAGTATTACTTAACTTACTAACCTGTACATTATTCAGGTAAAGTATCCTATCTATAATGGAATTAAAAAGCTTTTTAAAAATACCAGCAAAGGCTGAGGAATAAATTGATGCACTCTTAATAACTTTAAATCATCTAGCTCTTTATGCCAAGAAGTGTTGACAATACCAGCTTCAAGGTCATTGTCAACTTGGTAAGTCATTAGCAAATAAAATATGGCTTAATTGAAGCAAACTCAGCAAGGAGCTGAGTTATTTTAAGTGAACACTGCAATATAACTCGAAGAAAAATTACTAATTGCCACTCCCGTTGACAATGAAATGGATGAAGTTGCTTTCTAACTTTTTCCTATGACTTTCCTGTAATTAAATATGGAAATACATTCTGTGAAGAATTAAAAGTCCCCAAATGCATTAATTCAGGCACTAATGGACTGCCTGCCAGTGTTACAGCACACAGGTAGTTCCCAGCACGTTGCAAACAGGAGTTAATCTATCAGTGTCAGACTCCAGCAGTATTCCTTACTTTGAAAACCCAACTCTGTAAAGCAAAATTAAGCTGATTACATATTCTGTTTTAGATGTATTTTCAGTGTTCTGAAATACTGAAACTTTATGTGCTTTGATAAAACATATTGAATAAAACCTGACATCCTGTTGCCTAAAGATATATGCAGATGTATTACACACATCCAGTGTTTATGTAGACTTTATAGCCACCTAGCCTCCAGCATAACACTTGTAAATTTTTTGGGTTTTTAAACATCTTCTCCAGCACAATGTATCACAAACTCCATCAATGCAATTAAAACATTCAGGTTATTAATTCTTCAACTAGGGAAGCTCCTCTCAAACACAAATCTTTTGATACTTCTGCTCCACTCAGCCACTCAATTTATGCCATAGAATTATTCACTTCCTCCAGCTCTTGCTCCAAAATGTATTTTATGGGCCAGGAACCCTAAAGCTGCAGAGCTCCTTAAGTCCCAACCTGATACACCAGTCCTTACTCATTTTTAAAGCAAATGTCAATCTTTTCAAGCATGGTAATACTCACCATAAGTGAAATGAATGACTGTTTTTTGTTTGGGTTGTCTTTGTTTTGTTTTTTGGGTTTTTTCCAACTCACTGTGATATTTATAGAGTACATATGTTTAAATAGCTACAGTATTTGCATTATAAAATAGATTTTTTCTATTGCAGACTTTGCAGGTCTGTATCAGAGAACCTAGCTCAGTAACATAATGAAAATATGTTGCTCTTCCTTGGAATTACATGTGAGCACCAGTTCCTTAAAGCTTTGGTAATTAATTGCTTATGTCAAATATATACCCACAGTAGGGAAAAAGGCAGCAGCTTGAGGAGCCTTAAGATGAGTGGATTGGGCTTTGAAGCACAATGAGGTAGCTCTGGCCTAAAATGAGTAGTTATGTAGGCCAAAATAGTAATTGCAAGTTCTGAAAGAACACTCAAAATAGTTTATTATTCACTTAAGAATGCATATACTCTGATTTTCACATTGTTTCTATATTTTAACTGTGAAAACTCACTATATTATTAAAGCTTTAAGTTATATTAAGCACATAGAAATATGTAAGATATAGTACATATAATGTTATACATATATTATATATAAAAATATATACATATTATATAATCAGGTATGTTTTGCTGTCAAAAACCTCAAGATAGAATTTTTTTCAGTCTATTTGAAAGCCCTTTCTCCCCTCAGTCTTTAGTTTTATGTTGTTGGTGTGTCCCTAACAGTGTCAGTTGCTATTATTGTTCATATATATCCACACAAAGTACTGACTGATCCCACTGATCCTGTAATAAGAGAAATGGGAATCTTCAGCAGGCTTTCTGCTATGAAATAACCTTGGAAACCAGTCCTTAGAATTAATGAAAAAATTATCCATTTCTAAGAAAAACAGGAGGATGATGACAAGACTGAGGCAAGATTGCCCACAGTAGAATCAAAACATATCAATAAAAATGTTTTATTAAAACAGAGAGAATATTGAGCATATGAATGAATAGCTTCCAGTGAATCAGTTAAATATTTTCCTCTCTAGCCCATAGTTCATCAGCAGTAAGGATTGGAATTAGGAAAGTACTGAGCCACTCAAACACTTAGCTCTGGTTATGGCTCAATTAAATAGAAACTAATAATTACACTCTCAAAAAATGCCTATCTTTTCCCATTAAAGTGTTCATTGTTTTCCTTAAGACAGAAACACAGCTCCTCTTTATCCTCAAGTCTTTTTTTCTGACAAATTCAGGATATAAATATAGGCAAATTAAAACTGAAGTCCTTAAAGGTTTTTTATTTTTAAAAAATCCTTTTATATAGGATAACTCCCTCAGAACTAGCCAACTTTCATTAAATACCAGGCTTGAAATTAAATGAAAGCCAGAGTGGGAGATCAAGATACCATACAATCTAGAGAATCTCAGATCAGAGAGAAGATTCCTGCTCTTTCTACAGTTTCTGTAAGCTCAATCATACCAGTATCTGGAGATACTTCTAATAAAAGTTATAGTTGGTATTTAGAAAGGAATTTTTATCAATAGAGAACTCTCTACCAAAGAATTCTCAAATTACCACCATCAGTTAAGTCTAAATTTTGAAAATGGTTTCTGATTAAAAATATACCAATTTTGAATTTAAACTTTAGTTGCACATTCTGACTTCTCTCCCTTCCTAAAAGATAAAGCATACAGGCAGCTGAAATAATACCTGGAGTCACCCAAATCCAGAAATCAGCAGCTTATTACAGATAGGAATTCTCACTTTCCCCAAACACTTTTTCAATCTATCATTTAATCTCCTTGCCTTAATTCTCCATTTGTATAACTAATTGCAGATAACTACACAGATTCTACACATGACCTTTTGCTTATTCAGAGTTTAAAAAACATGATTTCTTACATTCCTGTGAAAGCATTTACAGAAAAGGTAATACCTAACAAAAATACTTCTGTTTTAGCATGAAAAAATCGGAGTGGTCAGAAACTGGATCACTACATGACTCTGCTGCCACCTAATGCATTTCTTGGAAAATTACAGGAAAGAAAATTACCACGAAGTAGTAATTCATTATTTTTTCCTTATTTAATCATGAACTCTAATTTTCCACTCTATGCAGTATTTCTTAAGCCTCCCTTTTTTTTCCATAAGTGGCATACATATATATAGTGCTAATGCTGCTATTTCAGAATCATCTGTAATATGGCTACGTGAGCAGCAGGTATTGAGGTCTTCCAAATTGAAGACACCTTTATTCTGCAAATTTTTTTTTTGAGAATACATGACAAATTCTAGAACAGACTGGCTATGGCAATACTTTAAAAATCTTACATCTCCCAACCAAATACAAGAGTTCTAATCCATATGACAGGATTTGAATGTCATATGGTCTCAGAATGGTTTGAAAGTAGAGCTGTTAATCTGCACATCAATTATAATTAAAAGAATCTCTTTTTGCAATGTGGATTTGATAGCAGATTTATAGTGTTTCCACTCTAAAGGTCATTTAATGGTATGAAGTGTTTTTAAACCATAATTAATTCTCAGAATATGCAGCAAGTTGAGCTGGAGCTGAAAATTATAGACAGTGTAAAATTAAATGAGTGAAAATAAACCAGTAATATGCACCTCTAAAACTAGAATTTTTTACCAGACTGATCTAGATCCATTAACTATTCAACCACCAGGAGTCACACAATTAAATTCCAAGTACCTTCTCAAAAGAAAAAATAATAAAATCACTACCCTGATCCAAAATGATCCCCTTTAAATTAAAGGCAAAAAAGCAAAGAAAAGTAGATAAATATTATAAACAAAAAAAAGGAAATGCCACAGCCCCAAAATCTGTCTAATAATAGCTACTCAGCAGGTAAGATTCTTTCCCAGATGCTTTAGATTTGGGACTTGTATTTAAAATTAAAATCATTAGATTTCAGTGTAATGTTTTTTGAAACTAATTACAGGTAACAACTTACTAAGATGCTGAAAAAGCAGCAGAGCTATGAAAGATCATTAAAGTCATCTCAGGGGTGACTAACAATAGGATAAGGGGCAATGGTTATAAACTGGAGCACAGGTGGTTCTGTATAAATATCAGCAAGAATTTTTTTTCACTGTGAGAGTGACAGAGCACTGGCACAGGCTGCCCAGGGAGGTTGTGGAGTCTCCTTCCCTGAAGATATTCAAATCCCACCTGGATATATTCGTGTGACCTCCTGTGGGTGACCCTGCTCTGGCACTAGATTTTTTGAGGTATCTTCCAACCCCTAACTTTCTATGATTTTATGATTACTAAAATAACAAAATTGAGAAAAATTAGTCAAGAATGTCCAATTCAACTGGTCTCATATACTGAAATCTTATGTGAAAAACTAGAACTTGGTTTGTTATCAAACTTTAACAACTAGAAAAAAAAAAAACACCTTTCTGTAATAGCCTACCTGTAGTTAAGAACCAGAAAAAAAACTTTTAAAAAATTCATATATATTTATTTTTTTATTACCTTATTATGAAAGGAGTAAAGAAGAAAAAACCTCTGAAAACCTTTTGATTCATGGCTAAAAGATTGCAAAAAATTCGAAATTTATCTGGAATATTTGCTAATAAAAATAAAAGTGACAAAGACATTTTTAAGGTAGCACTCAGTTTCCACAGTATAAAAGAATCACAATCTTTCAATTCAGTTGGGGTTTTTAAGTGATTTAAAAAAAAAAAAAAAAATTAAAAAAATCAGATATACTCCAGATCTTTTACCTGATTTTCCCATAGTTTTGTTATTTTAGAAAAGTAATGACTGCTTTCTTCTCAGACTCTATACACTGGGCTTTTCTTGCAGAAGTGTCACATGGTTTTACAGTACCTTCCTAAGTAGAAAAGATAAATCTTCCAGATGTACAAGATGTTTTTGTAGTCTTTTAGCTGAAGCAGTGAAGCAGACTTCATTACATTCATATCCCTTTCATCCCGAAGCATCCTACTATAAAGTCAGGAATCTAGTGGTAATAGTTCTATTTTTGTTATTCTAGGAGAAAATGCAACAGGGGCAGTCCTTTGGGATTGGTGTGGGCAGGGAGAAGGGAAGCAAGGTTTGAGGGTAGGGGAGTTTGATATTAAAAAGAAACATTATTGTTTCATCTATAGTGATACCAGCATCATTAATAGTTAATTACAAACAGTATCTGAATATGAGCTGGACCTAATGTTATGTCTCCAACAAGGGTGCTGGTTTTTTACAAGAGTGCCAAAATCAACCAAGGTAACCCCACAGCAGTAACAGCTTTAACACTTGCCTCCAAAAAGCCCCCCAAAACCACCTCTTCCCAGTACTTTTCACCACCATCCCCTTCCCCAACACAGATTTACTAACACTGGAGTTGGTCTCCTCAGTGAGATATATATATATGTTATTGTGTGAAGTTTGGCCCACAAATTAAAGCTTAAAAAGCTGAACTTAGATTTTCTTCTTGCCATAAGGACTTAAATATACATCTAAATATGGGCTCATTTCAATTTATAGGCATCTTACTACACTTCTTTGAGTGTAACTCAGGCAAACAGCAATCCTGATCACCTTCCAGTAGAAAGGGACATTGTACCCACACATTTATTTCTGCTGGCAGTCAGGAAGAACAGTCAAAAACTGTCTACAATGCCCAGAAGTACTCAAGAAAGCATTAAGAAGATGAGACTCCTGCATCCCAAGCAGAACAGACCGTAACTGCAACATTTTGTGGTGCAAGGCTGAAGCAGACAGGAGGCCCAACCAGAAAAACTAAAAATATGTTAATAAAATTTAAAGTCAGAGGGATTCAGTTATCAATTTAATTGATTTTTTTTCATGACACTAGGCCTACATATTGAAAAAAATCGTCAATAAGCAAATGATTAAGTATTTTTTAATCGTCTTCATTGGTACTAGTAGTCAATTTCTTAATGTGCTTTTTCAACACTAGCTATGTAGAAGAGATATTTTAAGAGGAAACACACAACCACAAGAAATCCTACAGAGGTAGCTGCAGAGGGCGTATTTTCCCAATTTTCCTCAGGTTCTCTCTTGTATCACTGAGCTCTGCTCACCATGGCAAACATGATGCAGCAGAAAGCTTTCCCATTTCCAGTGCTTTCACTCAAAAAAGTATTTATAGATAGTATCTTCAGGCTACTACTGTTCTCAGATTAAACATACCCATACCATACTATCTACTCACACAAAAAAAAATTCAAGCTTCATAAACATCCACTCCAGAATTACACACAACAAACAGCACTTAAAAAACTGCAACAAGTGGAAACCAATTATGAAGCTCTCCTATCATAAGTTATTCTCTTCCTCTTTAGGTAAAATATTAACACTTTTTATTCAGGTGATGTATGTGAAATGCTAATGGAGCTCTGACATCAGCAAAGTCTTAAAATCTGAGAGATGGGGGTCAGAGCTCAGCTGAGTGCAGGCTTCTGGATCCAGCACTGGCAGTAGCCCTGGTGCCAGTAACTGCATTCAGTATAAAAGAAATCTCTGCTTCTCTAACCATTTCTGAGGCAAACTTCATGCAGCAATGATTACAAGCTTCTGATCCTATCTTTTTCTGATATCACCCCGTTTGATTATAATTTAGTCATATATTCCTGAGGTTAAAAAGAAATTCCTCTTGTACAAAATCTCCTAGGGAGAGGAAGCCAATAAAAATGGATGTGTTTTATAGTTAAAAGAATTCAGAAGACTCACATAGGCATCTGTGTAAGAAGCAATTTCTCAGCATGAAATTAGCAGATAAGCAGTTTGCCAAAATGCTGGAATAAAGCAAAAAGAAAAGAAAAAAATGCGTTTTGGGTGCAAGAAGTCCATGAGAAGTCCCAAACTTAAGATGTAGTATGAGACAGAGCCACTAGACTTGAAGTTTCATACTGAAGAATGCTTCTTGAGACTTGTAGTAATGTACAAGTAATAGCACACTTACTTGCAGTACAGTGTAGTACAGTAGTAGAATTATGTAAATAAATATCTTTACAATAGAAAGTATATATTCAAAATACAAAGCATTAAATATATTTAAAAGAAAAAAGGTGTCCAAGCAGTGTGCAAAGGTGCTTTAAGAATGCTGAGCTCCTATTGCTGAGGCAGGCAGGATTATTTAGACCCTGAAACTCATCTGTCACTTATACCACACAAAGATGCTGGTTAAATACAATGCAGCAGCAAGAGAGGACTACATTTGACCATGGAAAATAAAAAAGATGAAAGGCAGGAAAAATGGGCTTATTTCAGAAAAAAGCAGTGAACAGGAAAGTTGGAGATAGCCAAGACTATAAATTATAAATGTTTTAAAATTATTCAGATGATTACTCAGATGAAATAGTCCAGATTTCTAATGCTAGGCCAGATGTCTTTGTTTGAATAGAGCCAAGAGATTATTCTCTTTACCCTAACACTTCTTTCTGCATCATGCTGCAAATTCTTAACGTTTAATTTTAAATTAAATTTAATTTAAAAATACCTAACCACAGTTTTCCATAAGAAGAAACTGCTCAGGCCTCACTCTGCCTTATTGCCTGCCAGTCTGCTGTGAGATTTGTCAATTCATTTCCCATTCTGAAATAGCTATACAGGTAGGAAATCGTGACTGAAACTACTGCTATCCATTGGGCTACTCCATGGATACATTTGTATTTCCAGTGTTTGCCTGGAGAAAAGGTTTGGCTGAGGACAGCTCTGATGTAAAGATGTACTTGTTCCAGCTCTTCTCCCCAGCTCCGTTATCAGCATTATCTTACAGCTGTGATTCAGAAGTTCCAGGTATCACACCATGGAACATAAAGACATTAGGTATTATAATTTCTTCTCTCCAGCTCAGTGGTTATTACAGATACAATGCTTTGGAAGGCATAAAGTTGTCTTTAACTACTTTGTATTTTCCATTAAACACACATAGTATGTACATCTGCCTTCCCTATCAATTGAAATGTCTCTTGGCAGGAGCTGTTTAAAAGCTGGCTTCCTGAGAAATAGCCATCTTCTGCTACAGCAGATTATAGCAGGCTTTGTCCTTTGGAAACAAATTCCATCAGCTATCTCAAGCAGCAGAACAGTTAATCTGTGGAGCACAGATATATTTAGTATTTCAGAGTTATACTCTCTGTATTCAGCCATGCATACAAATATGAACTGCAGGGCTACTGCTAATTGCTGTAAATGAGACCAGAGTCTAGCAACAGCAGTGGCAAAGGACTGGTCCTGAGTACAAACTTGTTCCAACCCAAATACCATTAGGAAAAGTAGTTAATAGAATTTAGCTTCCACTTGACAACTGTTCAGCAGCTGTGGGAGCTGAGAGAGCAGTATTCTTACTCCAGCTGCCAGTGAATTGGAATTCAGCTCTGAACTGAAAAGCCCTCCTGAAATTTCCATGTTAAGCTCAGCTTAGGACCACAGTGGTACAGTCACAACTTCAGGTTGGCTTTAAGAGCAAGTTGAGCAATGTGTGCCTGCAACACACATCGTGTCTGTGGTGCATGGGCCAATTTTACCCTTGATCACAGTCCATCAAGGAACTGGTGACATATATAGAGAGTTTCATTCAGTATCCCTTCCGTTAACTGAGCATAGCCTAGATCCTGGATAATTAAATCTGTCTTTTAAATCTTGAACTTAGCAAATAGGTTTTACTAAAACCAACAAAGTGGTCCTTTTTCTAGTAGCTTCTGAAGAAATTTAAATCAGACAGCAAGAAAGGAGACAGAAGGAAAAAGACACAAGTTTCCAGCTCACCAGCCTTCTGGGCACACAGTAGTAGCACTTCAATGGCACCCAAAATCCCACCCACATTCAGGAGCAAATGGATTGCTGAGTGTGGATATCAGAGGAGTTGCTGCTACATTCAGCAGCTGTAGTTTTTCCAGGCTGCAGCTTTCCTCAGCCTGTGGCTTTGGTTTGCACATTTTGTGATCATTTACACTCTCTCTCTAGATTGCTATCGGAGCAGAATATCTGTGTTCAACCTTCATTTTGCCCAGCTGAAAGCAATAACCCAGACTCTAAAGCTGCAGAAAACCTAGTATCAGCTTTTTTCGAAGGAAAAATTGGATTTTGTCTCAGAACTGAAACAAGTTGAGTTCAATCTTGTTAACCAGGCCAAAAAAATTCTCTTCTACAAGCCTATGCAAATGCAAAGAGTTTCCCCTATTAAAGCATCCTACCCCCTCTTTCAACTGTTACAACTCCAAGATGTTTTTTGGCACAAGAGCTTTATCAGCTTCCATTTGGGAACATGACCACCCCCACAGAAGTGTGAGAACAGCTGGGATAGAGTTTGGAACGCATGTTTCCTTGAAATAATATGTATAATTTGAACACTATTCTTTAACACTGTGAGAATTCGTCCTTTGGTGGGGTTGATTTCTGAGCAATTAAAATGAGATTTGTCCTCAACCCTACACTTTGTGTTCTATTTCAGGAACTAAAAGGCTTATCCCTTCCTTCTTGTCTCATCAGAGGCTTTACACAGCCTGTGGCCAGTTTCTATGGTAACTATAAGGACAGGTGGAAATGTACAGATGCCACATAGAACTGCACTTCCAGCAGCAGTCAGGAAGGGGTAGGAGTCAAGGCAAAGGGACTTCATGGATGGATGTTTCTCAAAGCTGTTAGAATTTAGATCAGCACTTTGGGGGTGAAGGGAAAAGGGACTGTCAAAAGCTAAACACAAAGTGCACATGAGAAAGGAGACCAAAAAAACTGAAAGCTCAGACCACAAAAATTGGAAAACTATTGGAAGAGTAAGTTCATATCTTTGGACAAAGGATAATGGCTTTAAGCTGGAAGAGGGTAGAATGAGGTTAGACATTAGGAGGAAAGGGAAGAGGTTGTCCTGGGAAGTTGTGGCTGCCCCCTCCCTGGAAGTGTCCAAGGCCAGGTTGTGTGGGGCTTGGAGCAACTTGGGCTGGTGGGAGATGTCCCTGCCCAGGCAGAAGAGTTGGAACTGGATGATCTTGAAGATCCCTTACAACCCAAACTATTCTAGGATGATTCTATGGCATTTCCACCTATTTTCTAAGAAAAATATTTGCATTAGCAAAAACTACTGTTTTCTCTGCTCTGCAAAGACATGCTCAAATAAGAGAAAGACTTGCACAAATGGATTTTTGTCCAATTCTTCCCTTCTACTTAGTGCTGAATAAGTTTTTGTTTTAAAATAGCAGTGGTTATTAAACAGGGGCTTTTACTAAAATCCTACTGCTAATACTTTGGGATACTTGATAGCATGCCAGCTGCCTTGTGAGCTCAGAGGCAAGCAATGCAAGCACTGTAAACAGCAGGCACTATAGGCTCCAGAGCAGCACTCCCTAATTTTCCCCCTACCCCCTCCTCTAACATGTAAACAGCAATATAAATCTTTTCCCATGGATGGGCCCCTCTCTACCTCATTTATAAATGCTGGGCTTCTCATTCCCAATTGTAAATGTATAATACCATTTGGTAATTCAGCCCTTAAGTATGGGCCAAATTTACACACTAGAAATTATTTTTCAGGAAAAGTAACAGAAAACAAACAAAGCCAGCACAACTTGCCCACTTACTGTGGCTGAGGGAATAAGAGGCTCTAAAAGCTTTTGGTATGTTCCAGCTAACAGCCATATGCATGTTTCATGGTAAAAAAAGTTTCAGAGCTGGCAAAAAAGTGGAAATAGCATTGGGGCGGATCCAGGCAAAAGGCTGTCATCGTTCATCTGAGCTCCAGGTGTTGCCCTGCCCACACTTATTTCTGTCCTTCCCCTGGAAAATACTTTAAATCTTCCTTTTGTCTTTCAGTTTGGGTCGGATCTCTCCCATCCAAATCATACTTCATTATTAACAGATATAGAAATAAAACCTGTAATACACCGTGACTCTAATAGTGACTCTGACCCCACTAGTATGCAAAATACATTTAAATGTGTTATAACCTCTCTTCCACCTCTAAAAATGTAAATTCTTCAGGAAAGGATTATTGTAGTGCATTTGTGCAGTATCTAGAGCTTTGACCTTAGCTATACTTGCTGCTAAAATACCTGCTTTGTAAACACAGATAAAGACATAGAAATGACACAGAGTTCTAACATCTCTAACATATATGCCTGAAGGATGCTGATGAAAAGGGAAAGGAGATTTTCTTGTTTTAAAACACACTGTTGTATTTTGAATGTAAAATCTGAGGAATGAGTGATTACTCCTATCAGCAATTTCCAGAAGTAAAGATTGCTCCCAAAATGCTAAGCAACACTGCACACTTCTGTTGTTATGCTTGGAAGACTATCATGTAAATATTTCCTGACATGAGGACAAACTTTCACAGGTATTTTCTGAATTATTGTTTTCTGTAAAATATGTATGTTTTCCAAGGTGCCTGACCTCACATGATAAAATGTTTCCTGAATTCTTCTGATATTTTATTTCAATAAAATATTTAAAAATAAAATTGCACCTACAGGTATTGGATTTGCTTCACTTGTTTAGTTTTCTGTAATGTGTATGGATTTTCAGCCATCTTCACAATTCTATCAAAACTAGCCTTGTTTCACTATATTAAGAAAATACTAGAAAATAGTGTCTCTTCAGATTCAAGAATGAACAAAGAGTAATTTTAAAAAAATTTTAAATTATTAATTTCTTTGCTCAGTCATTCCAGAATTCATGTAATGTGCATTCATGCTTGAGTCCTCTTCTCTACTTCTTTCTTTTTCTGATTTCTGGCTACTTTCTGTGCCCAACTTACTGCTGACAGCCACAGCTGTAATTAGCCTGTACCCAAGCCTGTTTTCTTCTTGAATTAAGTTTCACTTCCTCCCACACAAGCATTCATGTCACAGGACACCAGGCAAAGATTTGAGTTTATAAGCTACCTTATTGAATAAAGTAATTCGACTGTTTCTTCCATTTATCTTTTAAGAAGGATGACTGGTCCATGTTTTATCTTGAATCAAGTTCACAATTGCTTCCCTACTCCCCCATCATGCAGTGTCCTTCCCTTCCCTAAAATTCTAGTCCATACCTAATAAATCAGTGAGCAAAGGGCAAACTGCTCTGATTCATTTGGCCTTTTGCAAAACCTCTGGAAACCAAAAGGCTAGTGTACAAAATGTGCACCCTGTATTGTAGTTGATCAAATGTTACTGATTGCCTTAAAACTAAGCCTGACATCTTATCAGCTGCATACAACATTTGTTAATGATCTGATAGAGAACTTGAAAAGACAGTTTTAGCTGCTGCATGATGTCAAGTGTCCAAAGGTTTTTTCAGCTTTGACCTTATACACAATGCATCAGGAAACCCTCAAACCTGCAACACCTTCCAGCTTGCTACCCCATATGACTTCTTTCTTCTCCAAATCACCAGACTAGATCCAGGCTTCCAGAACCTCCTTCTGGAACCACAGATTATCTTCTTAGAGGAGAGAAAGGAGTTTTTAGACTGCTTCCAAACAGAAACCAGAGTCTAGAGAAGGTGGTTTGCTGGGTTGGCATGCATTCAGCAGAGCAATCTTGGAATTAGAGATCACAAGTCTGGCTTTGTCCAAGCTCATGTCCTGTCCTGTGCCCAAGCAGCAGACACACTCAGGGCTCTACACTGGACAAAAATCTTTGCATATCAGGTGCAGTGCAATGGATGCATTCAGCTTGGCCCCAAACCTACAACCAGGACAATAAATCCTTTTTTTAAAAATCTGATTAATAGGGAACTCTGATATTCATACACCCAAGCTGCCTCATAAGAGACAAGAGGAGACCTGGGCAAAGCTCCAAGCTTTGGCTCTTTGACAATTCTGCAACATTCTTAGGCCTCTGTGTTGCAACCCTCAAGGTGTGAATTAGTCAAGCTTTTTCGTTCTCAAGGTTATACCAGTTCTTTTCTGCTCTCAAAAGCAGAGAGCAGACTGTATAAGAGATTATATCCTGGCATGCTGTTGATAGTTGACCATGCCATGAAGACAAACAATAGTTGAGAGTCACATCCTTTTATTTCCCTTTTGACTTGAAGAAAGTGCTAGAATTGTTGTTAGAATTAAAGTTTAAACTGCTCAAAATTAAATATTTGTAATTCAGAATGCTTGAGCTGTCTACTGAAATCCCTTTGTCCCTTATAGTCAAATAATCATCAAGGAGTCATCTTCAAATGTAACATCATTTAAAAGGAGGCAAATCAGTTTCTTGTCTCTTTGGGCAGATTATTAATTGGGGATAAAACAGAAACAGGATGAAAAAAAATATCCTTTCTTAGCTAAGGCCTCTGGATGTTCAAAATGTCTTAACTAGAAAGCTAGCTCCGACTACTAATCCTGAAATATTTTTCTATTTGTGAGCTATTTAGTTACTTCACAACTTCCAGCATCTTATCTCAACATTTTCCAAATTGGCCAGTAGTTTCCATGTCTGCTCTATTTCCTGGAAAACTTGCTGGGTCATGACAGACAGGTCACTGAGCACCTCATCAACCTGTCTTGCTCTTACAGAGAGCTCTGTGATTTTGTTTCCACATTCACTCATACAATTTTATCTTCATGGCTAACAGATTTTATCTCCTCTGACAAATAATCTCAGTCCCTTCTGGGAGACCTCTGATGCTTAATTCATTTTGCAGTCTCTAGCTCTTATGTTAGAAAAAGTCCAAGAAATCAAATGTCTTTTGGTTGTCTCTCAGTGCTCAGTGCTCCCAGCATCTTTGCAACAGTCCTGTGTGGGCTTAGTGTGAGTGTCACTTTAAAAATTCCCATCCTGGGAACTTTCCTTTTGACACCAGCATGTCAAAATTTAATATATGATAGAGAAAACAGGTCTGTATGTAGACTGAATGACTTGGATAGCACTTTTGTTGTTTCGAGGTTTATGCAGAACAGGGACAGGGTTAGGAAGGTCCACTACTGTCTGAGTAGTAAATGCCTGTTTCTATCTGTCAATAACACAGCACCTGAACAGCAGGCTGGCTATGGAGGGACAAGCTAATAGCCCAAAGTTACTATGATACATCCACACCTCCTTTCCTGCCAATACTCTCTCTTCTGGCATCTGAGGAGTCATTACATGAGCTCTGCATCATGTCTCTGCTGAGATGCTACTGTTAAGGCAGGTGCAGGGCCACTTCATGCCTCCTGTCTGGAACAAAGCAGTTGCTGCTGATCTGCAGAGCAGTGGGTTTGGTTTATGGCAGATAAATCTTAAAAAAAACAAACAAAAAAACGCACCCTACAACACAAAATAAATCACCACGACTACACAACACTGTATGATCATCCACAGACTGGAAAGAAAATTGCACGAGTCCCAAGGCTAACTTTTGTCCAGATGGGTCTGGACCAATGCCACAAAATATTATTAGATGTTGGAAGAAAAATTTAATTCTAGTTGCTGACTAGTCCTATAAAAATACAAACTTGAAACCACTCAAAAATTGAGGATCTCACCTTTTTGATGTTGATAAATAGTTGCTTCTATGAACAACATTTCAAATTAACTGAGATGTTTACTAATTAGCATCTATACCCCAATAGTGCAAAAGAGACAATTTAGATATTACCAAAGGGGCAAATGAAGCTTTAAGCCAACTTGAAGTTTAGGGACTGGTTGAAAATTGAAAAAAGCAGAAAATTTCTACTTTTCATAACACTGTTAGTCATGCTTACAAGTACATCCATCTCTGTCTTATAACCAGTCAGGTACTTCAACTATTCAGAAGACTGTTCCAGAACCTTATTTTTCTTTTAATTGAATATCTTCTGTCCTGCCTAAATTAATTAATGGGCAGGCTATGCTCCTATGGCCATTTGCCATCCCTGCTTTAATTCTAATTACTTCTCTCATTTTTATCTCACCTCAGCATTCTTATGAAGAACAAATGTGGGCTTTCCACCTGTGTTTTCAGGCTACAGAGTCTCATGCTCATGCTCTCCTTATAATATACATACTCTGTTTTCCTGTAAGGCAAATTTGAATTTGCCTTTCCTGAACAGGAACAATCGGAGAGAGATCCTGAATAAGATCTAATCAGTGAGAGACATTTTGCAGCTTGCCATTTCATGTTGGAAACAGATCAAGAGACCTATGAGATGCTAAAGAGGAGACATTAAGGATGTATATATTTGACCACCTATAGCAGGAGCCCTGTTATTAACACAAATATCCCTCTTACTTCAAGTATCTTAAACTCTATGCTATTTATTCCAAAAGAAAAAAGCAGATCCTTCAATACAGGCTAGATTGAAAGAACTGCAAAACTCAGCCCCTAATTGGTCCTTTCTTCTACTAAAATAGCAAGAGTGAAAAGACTAGAGTACTTGTTCTTCATCACTTTCTGCTTCTTTAGCTCCTTATTGCTAATGGATCAGACTAATGCAAGCAGGCTTACAAAGAGTTTCATGCTACATTTTGAATTTTTTTCTTCTTTTGTGTGTGTGATGTTTGCTTGCACTTGTTTTTCATATCTGTCTTGTCCAGAGATTTTGTTCTGCTTTAACTAAGGACCAACTGCAGCAAGAGATAGAAACCTCCTGTGTATGTGGTTTTGTAATTATGCCAGGGCAACATCTACTTCTAATGCTCTTAGTCAAAATTAATATTGGCAGAAAACTTGTGCTGAACTAGTAAATAATAAATTGTACTTAGTACTGTCACAGCTGAACAGTTACACAATGCTGTAACTTGCAACAATTGTTCATACAAGACAAATACTAGATTTCAGCAATTACCTCCCAAGTATTCTGAAAATTGTCTTCATCATCATTAGTAACAAGGTGCTTGATGTCTTTTAGATCGTTTTCTACTCACTCCTAGCTGCAGCATTCAAAGCATTTCCTCAGTGCAGTCTCAGGCTTGCAATTACACTCTGCCTGTGCCTGAAACCTCATGCCCAATCTATTTAATTTCTCAGACAGTCTCCCATGAGGCATAAAACTATTTCCCTCACTGAGCTCATTAGTATCTATTCCTGCCCCTGCAAGTAGATCTCAGACTTCCAGGGTCTTCAACTTAAAAAGACTCTTTTGGAAATTATATACAAAGAAAAGGACTATTATTAATAAATATTGGAGAAAATTGGTGGCTATTGACTATTTAATAAAATTAACAACCAGAAAAACTTAGTGCAGGTCTGACCTAGATGACTACTTAAACCAAATTCCAGAAACAAAAGGTATATATACCAAGATGAAAGTGATACAGTTAAAGAATACCCATTTTACTGATACAGTGATATGTAAACAAGGGAATGTCTATACATCCAAAGTATACCTTCCCCACAAAATTGCTTCCACACTAGGGATTTTATCAGCATGTCAGTTTTATATTTTAAAATATGTAGATCTTTATTTACTAGGTCAGAGTAATTACTCATAGCACCACACAAAGTTAAGATCTCCTCTTTAAAGTTTTTGCTAAGACATAACTTAAATGAAGTATGTAGAAGGACCAGGGAAAACAATTTCCCTCAGCTATTGAACAATTAGATTTCCCAAAATTTATTCATGCTTTGATAGTTACTGCATCTCTGCCCTGAAAAACAGTAAAATTTATTCTAGAATAAGATATGTTTGAATCTTAATCTATGTTATTAAGAACACTTAAGCCTTTAATAAGCTTTCCTAAATGAGATAACATACTATTTATGTCTCAAAAACATGGCATATTCTTACATTTAAGTGTTTGTTAGGTAGTATTACATATACAACTCTGTCTCCAAATTGCATAGCATCACCAAAAAACAGATCTCAGAGGAAGAAAAAATTCAGATGCTGATTATGGGAACGGTACCAATTTGTACAGGAAGAGGAATGAGTCACCTTTTGTGCAAGATTATCTGAGTGCACTCAGACAATACCAGCTTCGTATCTGTCAAGCCTGGAGTATTTCTGGAAATCTAGAGAGCCTGACATTCCTGTCTGCTCCAGCAATGTGTACCCCTAATTAAGATATACATACATACAATGATGAAACATCATTCCTGTCAACTGATACAAGGGCTATTCTGGACATGCAGGAGTGTGAATGTAGCACTGCAGTCTGTGGCAGCTGTTTTATCCTATTTCCTCTTTAGCCAAGGGCAAATATTAAACCTGGTATTTTACTGGGATTTGTGAACTTTTAGTCATATTTCACTTCTTCTTTATGACCAGCTCTCAATTTTAATATGATTCTTTACATGGTACATCAGGGAAAAAAACAGCACTTGCATAAAAAGCAAAGACAAAATAATATATTCCAATTAATTAAAAGACAGCATAGATTTAGAATACTGATAGAAGTGAGAACACAAATACATATGTTTAGTTGTAAACACATATTACCTGTAGTATTAAGTTAAAAAGAAGTTTGCAGAAATCAGTAAATCAGTTATTGCAGTTAAAGACTGGGAACTTTTACCAGGGATTGCATACAAAAGGTTTGATCAATCTGTTGCTGGTTAGATAGCAGAGCTAGCAAGCAGTGAATATTTGGAAGGATGTCATCCTTGAGGCAGCTTGCAGACTACTCTCCTATACATCTATACATTTTAGATAGTACAAAAAACTACATTATTTACAGAAGAACAAGAGTGTTCATTTCCTAGAATAATGGGGAAACTGAACACAAAAGATAATTTGATAACCTGAACCTGTATGCCTGGATTTTCTTCCTCCAAGGAAAATGAAACTGAAATAGTGTATTATGTACATCCCCCCCAGTCTGGATACTTATACCTGTGATGCACATTAACTCCAAAATAGAAGCAGACAGGATAAAATGCCTGGAATAGTCTGCCTGCTCTTTTTTTTCTTTGTGATTATTTCTTTGTGCTGTCTGTGGTGTGATGCAAATGACAGTCTCAGTTTCAATCTGGAAAGCCCAAACATGTCACATTAATTTTATTACACAGAAAGTCTGCTGAACAGTTTGCAGAACTATGCTGACTGCTCAAAAATAACATCTTTGACATCTGCCTCAGCCTGGCAACCAGGCAATAGCCACCCCTTGCAACAAGAGGGTTACATTCAAGACCCCCAACAGCACCAGAACTGACCAAATACATGCAAGAGACATCACTGTGATGAGTTATGAAGGTAAAATTTAGAATGATAAATGCTGGCCATCCCTGTCATCTTAATAGTTTAGCTCTACACTGTGTAGTGAAATAGCACAAGTTCCCTATTCATTTCTGAGGTTAAAAATAATTTGTTCTCAGACCTACTCATCACCATTTTGTTCATTGCATTTTTTTCCCATAACCAACATGCCTGACAGAAACTTAAAACTACATTATGAAAATGGTCACGTTTCTGACTGAACACTTTATGCAGACTCAACATCTGCACTGAAGAATAGGAAGATGCAAGTTCACAGGCATTTGTATCACAAATAACCAGGCAGCAATTGTACCATAATTCATTGACCCACATACATCATTATAAGGGCTCTGTCACTTTGCAATTAGAAGTTTCAGTGTTCAGTAATGAGTTTAAAGCACTGAGATCCAACAGCAGATTTGTGTGTCCAGTCTTCCCTGTGAGTCTGTTACAATCAGGAGCTAATGAAGGTAAGATGATTTTAATTACCATCTTGTCCTCATAAATTCAAGATAACACCTCCCCACCTTCAAGCTACAGCTAAGTTCCTTTTAAACAGGACTAAAAGGTGATAAAGCAACCTCCAGCTGCAGGGTTTGGCAACCAAGTTTTACAGGGGAAGACTCTGCAGTGGTGCAGGACAAAAGAGGTGGCTGGAAACACTGGATGATTGATAAGGTTGTTAGGAGAAACTGTTCATGGTTTAATGCATTTGTAATTTCAGTAAAAAATGCCAAATCTAACATTTTTATAGTTTCCTCCTCCAACATTTTAAAAATAAACAAGCAACTGTGACATGCCAGAAGTGCTAATAAAAACATTAACATACATTATTTTTTAATATCAGTCATGCAGCTTTTGTACACTTCAGGTGTACAAAAAGGTGTATTGCATTCAGGCTTTTCAAAGAATGAAAAAAAAATGCTTTTCTTCTTGTCCACAACCACTCAAACATACAGCCTCTGTGCAAGTAAAATGTAACCCCACCAAATCCACAACATAAACCAGCGTGAAAGCAAAGGTAAAAAAAAAAAACCAAGAAAAACCTTGAACAACCTTATTCTTAGGCACATCAAATCTGTGGGATTAATCTCCTCTGGTTTAATTGGAATTGTATCATTTCCACAAAAATAAGAACACTGAACAGCATGACTAATTATCTTTTGATTCTCTATATTTTATGATGCTGTCTTGTAAACCCAAAATCAATGTCTGCCAACCTGGCAAATATTACAAGTGTTCATCCTCCTTCCAGAAAAGATAATCCTGAGACAGTAGAAATGCATGGAAAGTTACAGTAGATAAGGACTCTCAGAATGGATTACTTGAGCTCATTTCCAATATAGAAAATGGTAATTTTTCACATCACTGGCCAATTAAATGAGTTCAAACATAGTTCTCATATCCTGGGGTAATGCAAATTTGCAAGGAAATAAAAGAAAAAACAACCAAAACTAGCACTCGGTCTTAGAAATCTAAAGTAGATCAAAGGAAAACACATAACAATACCCCAATGAAAGAGTTTTTGCCTGGAAAATAAGAAGCCCTGCAAAAATGTCCAACACAGCAGAATTCCTAGATCTCCAAGTTTTATAAAGCCAGAGAGAAAGATCTGACTCATCTTCAATAACAAAAATCTTCCCAAGGGCCAGGCATCTGTGCTGTTGGAGGCAGTCTAAGATCCACAAAATTTGAAATTTTGGGAATGTGTTCTGTTAAACAGTGTACTTGAATTTTTTTTTTTGGCCTTTAAGTTATTATATCCTACCTGCCCTGCACAACACATGTGCATTAAAATAAAACAACTTTAAAAACAGGGGAATTTTTCAATCTGACAATTAAGACCTAGATCCAAAAGCCTATAAGGAACCATGGTGCAGCAGCCCCATATTTTAGGCTCTGACAAGTAAATATCACCCTTCTTAGTAATGCTTCTAATCTGGTGGATTAAGATACCAGGGGAAAGTGGATCAAATATTGCAGTGAAACTCTGAGGCAGAAATAACAGTTATTGAAGACTCCAGTTTGCTATGTTTGTTCCTTCCTGTAAAATCACCCCTAGACTATTAATTTTCAAGTTTTCTATCAAGCACTGATCACTAGCTTTTCCCTTCTGAAAAGCCTACTCACTAATAATTGTTTACCCTCACTTCCAGATATTTTATGGAGCTAAGCCATTTGCAGTGCTGAGTTTTGATAGCATCGGATCCCACAGCATCTGCACATGGGCTCAGCTCAGTCTCTGGGGTGCACTGAGATTGTCAGAGTGCACAGATGCTTCCATTAAGCCACAGGTCTTGTTAGTCCAAGGCAGAGGTCCCCTAGAATTAAACAAGCATACAGAGAAAAGGGAATTTCTTTCCCTACAAAATACATAGCCCTGGAGAATCTCTCTGGAAAAGCTGAATAGGAAAAATGCAATGGAGAGTTCAGGAAGAAACAAAGGAAAATAAATAATAACATGAAGTTGTCTCTCCTTTGCATTAGAGGAGTTTTCAGACCTACACCTCCATAATTTGCAGGTCCAGAGCATAAAGATTTGCATGTACTTCATAGTGTGTGTGAATTATACTTCCAAGCCCACTATTTTCACAAAATTACCTGCAATACACAGGTGTGCCCATGGGCCCAGCTCCAGCTGATCTCTGAACTATTCTTGGCAAATGACCAAGGAGCAGCAACTACAATGAGTGGCAAGAGCCAAGAAATTACAGTCTTTTCTTCCTGCAAAAAGCTCTGAAAGCTCCATGAGAAACTCATCAACTAATGCAAAACCAAGAAAGGAGGAAAATGTGCTTTCACTAAGTGGCATTCTCACTGGGGCATCCGATTAGGGTAACATTCACAGGAGTTTAGAATACTTTCTATAACAAATCAGTCAGTAAAGATTCATGCAGGATAAATATATCAAAGCAAACAGGGAAGCAAAGCAGCCATTTTAACTATACTGGTTCCAAACTTATTAATTTGTAATTCTTTTTCCTCATTTTTTTGTTTATTAATCAGGTTTGTGATAAAACAATTTTGGGGACTGTTAGCTGAGAATACCAGAGATCTTTATTCAATTTAAAATACTTTTCAATTTCAAGCTTGGGTAGTTACCAGTATCTTACACAAAGAAAAAAGATCTAACCTTAAATGCAACATACAAAAAAAAAAAACCACAAAAAATACCACCAAAAAAACCACCACCACAACAGAATTCAGCAATACAAAGCAGCAATGAGATTACTTGAAACCTCTTCTCTCAAACATCCCCTCAGTGCTTGCTAGCAGAAAGTGCAAGAGGTGCAGCTGCAGTCAGCCCTGAAGCAAGAAGCTTCAGACTTCAAAGCTAATTTCTCAAAGACTTCTCAGTTTACTCCTGACGACAGTATTTTGGTTTCATTTGTGTAGGACCTTATAACTAAAAATACCGAAACATGGGTGTCCCTGAATGCAAGCTAAAATCAAGTGAGAGATTTTTATATAGAAACTATCAACAGGCAAACAGTAGTTATCATTTGAGGCAATAGGGAGGGCAAGGACATAAAACATGGCTAGAAAAGGCAACAGTAAAAAGTACTGGAAAACTGCCATTTAAATCAGATACATTTTCATAAGGTCAAAATACAACATCTCTCTTCTAAATACTCTATTCTAAAACCCCCTTCTAATGCTCTCCCTCCCACCACCACTCCCCCCCAGCTCCAGAGGCTGCTGATGGGATGTTTCCCCTTACAGATTGCAGGTCCTGTGATGTTGCTGCTGTAGCACCACGCCAAAAAACTGTTCAGAGTGCACCAAGTCAGCATTTTGGGCTCTGACTCCTACCTACCTTCCCCATCCTCCCCCCATCCCCCAGGGAAATCACTCTCCTCAGAGCAACCTGCATTGCCTGGAGAACTCACTGCATAGTAATGAGCTTTTTTGTGATTTCCAGCCCTACCTTCTCTGCTCTGGATCAAGTTTGCAGACATGACAAGTAGCTGGCAAGGTCTCAGTTTGTCACAGTGCCCGAGAGGTTAAGTTAACAGCAGTGGTGGGGAAAATCTGCCAACGTACACATGCAGCAGTAAAATTGGACTTCAAATCAGTTCTAAGGTTCAAAATCAGAAAGCCTGACAAGGAAAACCAGTGTGTTAATACCCATCATTAGAAAACATGGGGACTTAATTTTTTAGAAATAGAGTTGTGAGTGTGAACACAAATTCATGAGCTACTTATGCAAAACATCTATGGCTACATCTGTGCTGGTAAAGGGAGCACACCTGTCCAGTGGCTGAAAAAGGAGATCTGCATTTAATAACATGGACTCACAATTTGAGTATCTCAGACTCACCCCTGTCCCACAATATTGTTCTGAGTATGAAAAACAATGAAACTTCCCATTCTTGCAACCTCTTGTGTTATACTGATTTTGAGCATCTGTGCAGTGAGGAATAACTCCCATTTTGGCCCAAAATGCAGATGGAAATAATCGCTCAGCAGTCTGGATCTGATTTCTTTTTAATTTACATTTTATTTTCTGTTTTCTTTTTGTAACTTGTTCTGGAGATAATGAAGAAAAGGAAATATTACTCAATCTCTGCATTTCTAATTGCACTGGCATTAGATTCTGCCTGTGATCTGATCCTTTCTTGCTGCTGCTATAGCCTGGACATCTAGCTCAGCAACTTTCCCTACATGACAGAACATTACTGCTGACCATAATTCTTTTCCATCATGCAATATAAACATCCAATTTTTTTTTATTTTGCTATTTCCTTCTTCTCCTGGGACTGTTTTCCTTCACTACTTGGAGTACAATAGATAATTTTGCTCTTGTATAATTTTACAATTCAAGTGTAAATTCTCCACAGTTCTGCTGTCTTACTCCTTAGTTCCTTCCTGGTCTGACTGCTATATCTGCTACCAAGCTGCTGTCACATACCTCAAATCCTCATCCATCAAACACAGGCACCAACACAGCCCTTTCAAGTATCATCTTAAAAATTCTAGACTAAGCAACCCCTCTCTCACATTCATTGGCAAGCCTTATGCCCTCTATTTTTCATCTGCTAGTTGTCTTGAAATCTCTTTTTTTTAATTGAAAACACAGGTTTTAGGCCTAATCCAAAGAACTTGGAGACAATTGAACCTGTCCCCAGATGCAAGATATAAAAAAAAAAGTGACACTTTTGTATTTCCAGTCCAACTAGGGAAAGTAAATAAATTTGTTTAAGCCTGGAGTAGCATATGTTGGGTTTTTCTCATGGGCCAAACCTGACAAAGGCAAACAATAAGAAGTGAAGAAACCTGGCTCAGTGAAGTTGTTTCAGTAACATGTCATGGGAGACAGTTAAAATTAGCACATTTCACAACTTCTGGGCTCTCCTGCTACTGTATGTAGAAAAATGCCCTTTTTGGATGAAAGGAAAGGATATTAAGGAGGAGAAACTACTACAAGTAAATTGAGATATCAAGCCTTCTAATAATCACAAGAAATATGAAGAATCAAACATCTAGATTTAACTTAAGTAGTTGGAGTGAAAGGCTTCAACATACTGATAGTAGCTCTTGTGGGTGGCTGATTGCCTCAGAATTGCCTTTCTGAAATTCTCAGCCTCAGTGAACAGGCAAGCCTGCCAAGAGCTCACTAGAGTACTCAAATATAAACTGCCTCACTGCTGCTGCCTCATTGCAGATTTTCCCTAATTCTAGTCTTCAAAAACACTGTCTTTCTTTAGAATGGCTGCAATTTATTCTTGATGCTACAGTGGGTTTTACTGGCAATATAATTATTGGTATCTAAATTCAACGTAAAGAAGAGAAAGAATGCAAACCCCAGAAGTCACAAAACTGAGACAGTTGCTGATCTCTTCACAAAACCCAGCATCTTCATTGCCTGAAGCAACACTTGAACTTAATTGCTCCATCATTCCTTTTTTACACACAGAAACACACCTTGCTTTCCCTGTTACACATTAATCACTTTCACAGCATAAGTTGCTATTCAGCCCCAACTTCCTGAGCTGTATGGCTGAAGAAAATAAAAGGGAAAAGAAATTTGAGAGTGAACACATTAGACAAGATCTCTACGCTTATTTGAAAATTCAGTTTTGTTCTCAGATTTGTCCAGCTGCATTCTTTCCTCTATAGAAATCAGAGATGTTACTACAGACCAAGTTTTTTGCACAATCTCACAGTACAAGTTTTGAGAGCTTGCCTGGGGAAAATGACAATTCAAAAAAATTACTTTAAATCACCAGGTTATAGCTGGAACTGCCTTGTTTGCAAAGCAGGCTTTACCTCTAAGCCCCAGGAAAACAGTGCAACTAATCATTTATGTGGTGTAATGCAGTCAGAGAAATATGGGCTGCAGTAGCCCAAGGGATAGGAAGAAAAAAAAAAGGAAAAAATAAAACCAGGGATATGCAGTGGTAACAAAATGGTGCATCCAACAAGAACGTCAAGACTGCAACATATTTCAGAAAATGTCAGATTCTATAGTATTAAAAAATTCAAGCCTAAGATTTTATCTGTGATATTTTGAGATATCACTTCAGACTTCCACAAATAAAAAAACGCTTTTAGTTCCTACTCAAATTAAGATATCTGTGCATACTTGTGCATATAGACATATCTGTATCTTCATATGTATTAGTACATATTCAGCAGAAGTTCTGTTTCTGAAATTTAGCAAAACCTATAACCTGATTTGCAGTTAAGGAACCACAAAACATACAGGGTCCTGTATAAACACACACTAAATAACTTTTGCTACCTTAGAATATACCTTGAATCCCTTCACTAAAATCCTAAACATCAAATAAGCCACAGAGCTCATATTTCACCTGCCTGAACTGACGGCAGCAAGGCTTTAGAAGGACACAGTCCAGGCAGCTGCCTGCTCACTTCTCCAGATTAACATCACATCCTGTGGGCAAGACTACCTCAGATCTACAAATCCTTCTTGAAGACAGACATCTGGCTAATGTGCCACTCATTTGTTAACTTCAGTCAGATTTAGTTCAGTTGTCAAGTGTTTTCTGACAGGGAAAAAGCAAATGGAGTCAAAATAATGAGAGTTAAAGAGTACTTGGGTAAGCCCAAATCCAGTGGACTGCAAGGCTGAAAAAGGGCAGAAAGATTTAACTAAGAAAGTCTGGTGTACAAATCTTTGTGATTTATTATTTAATGTCTTGCTTTAAAGGCTTATTGATGTTATTAAAACATTGCAGTATTGAACCTGGCACCGAGGGAGATAAGTGCTAAAGCATAGCAGAGCTTTTCTTGGACCATTTTTAAAATATATTTGTCTCTACCAGAATACATACAACAGACAATACATCTCCTCTTATTCATCAGCTATTGAAAAGCTATTCTCATGGACATACAGCCACAGACCAAAGTAATTTGCCTCTATCACCCAGAAAGTATGAAGGGTGGGATTTCAAACTGGGTCTTTTTTGTAACTCTACTCTAAAAATCCTTTTCTTTTTAGGGTAATCTTTTGGTTTATGCATCACTAACAGTTGAACAGTGGCCTTAGCTACAGCATTCCTCTCACAATTATAATTGCTAAGGTAGAATTCAAGTTAACACCAATAGAATTATCCAGTCAGAAGCTGCTTTTACAAATTAGAAGTTACATATAGGGCTTAATTTTATTTGTGCTAAATAGAGGAATTGACAGAAGCAGAGAAATAAATAGGACATAGTTGTCCCCCTAGAAAAGTAGCATTATTTATAGAATAATAAGAGTTTGATATAAAATGCCTGATAATTAAAACACACTTTTTCAAAATTTGTTACAGATGCATGCACTACACTGGGTTAAGTCCAAAAACATGTCATTTACACAGATGGACATATACTAAAAGAACACACTTGAAAATAAAGAAACATACATATGTGCTTTGTACAACTAACAACTTCAAAAAGAAGTTTTGTTCAAGAACACGATCATATCTTAGTACCTACTTGGAAATAAGATTAAAACATCAAAAAGCGGGAAAATTACTAAAACTAATTCATGATAAGCAGTCAATATTGTAAAGAATATACTTACCAGACCAGCTAGAGATGCCAGCAGATGAAACCCCCTTCTTGGTGTCTATTTTAACAGCTTTTATTTTACAGCATTTAAACTAACTGAGAAAAATCACCTCCTCACCAACCTTTGAATAATAAATCCCAGAAACCTGGTTCAGCCTTTTATACTTTTCCCCCCTCTCAGCTGTCTTCAATCACCTCATTAAGCAGAATACAGCAGGGGCCATTGGGTCACCTGTGTATCACAGGCCAAGAAACCACACCCAGCTGTTCCCCAGAACAGGCTGACTTTAGTCACCTCAACCCTAATTGGATTTAAGCAAATTCAGCTCTGCACCCCCACTGGGGAACAGCTACCACCAATTATCCTCCTCAGGGCAGGTGGATGCTGGTTGGGTGAGATTTGCAGAGCAAAGCACCTCCCCCAGCAAAGGGAAAAGCAAATGTTAACTACTCTCACCTGAAAGCAAAGTCTTCTTGAAGCCCACATCTCCTGTCTAGGGCATCTAAGTAGATTTCATACACACCCCACCATCTTGGAGCAGCTTTTCCCTGCAGATGCCCTCCTCTCTATTCTTCAGAGCTGTTGGAAATCACAGAATTAAAAAATGGTTTAGATTGGAAAGGACATTAAAGATCATCTAGTTCCAACCTCCCTGCATGGGTAGAGACACCCCCCCTTAGATCAGGTTGCTCCAAGTCCCATCCAACATGGCCTTAAGCATTTCCAAAGATGAGGCATCTGCAGCTTCCCTGAGCAACATATTCCTGTGTCTCACCACCCTCCTGGTGAAGAATTTCTTCCTCATGTCTAACCTAAATCTATCCTCTTCCAGTTTAAAGCCATTACTCCTCATCCCATTTCTAGATGACCTTCTAAAAGGCCATAACAAGTACAAAACCCTAGAAAGCAAACAAAAAAATAAGAAAAATATCCAGTTGCATTTAAGGGGAAGAAGGACAAAATTTCTTCCTGACCAGGCTGTAAAACTCTTTCAGCTATAAAATGTAAGCCTAGCCCATGGTTACTGTCTCCATATGTTATGAATGTACTATTCATCATATGCTATGTTTACTCTGCCCAATCCCCAGCAAGAAATTACAAGCTTTTAGGCATTCAAAAAGTTCCAAATTTTCAGGCCAGAAAAGGTTAATGCAGTCTTTTAGCATGACACACAAATCATACACACTTATCCATACCACACATAGATTTTTCCTTCAGCCAGATTAAAGCTTTGTTTTTTGAAAGCTTGGTATTGAGAGCTACAAAAAGCCCATGAGTTTCTCAGATTTCACTTTCCTGTGTCAGCTATCCTGGTATTTACATTGCACTCACAGATAGAAAGTTGTATCTTGTGTCAAGGTTTGAGTTTTCTAATTTCAACTTCCAGCATTGCCAAGAAAGGCTTTATCATGGATACTTATGCACCGGATATGGAAACATAAATGAGTTACCAGAGAACAAGGTCAGGTGTTCATTTCTCTATTAAGAACTGTTCTTATCCTATGGAAAATGTGAGGCTGCTTACTCTCAGGGGGAAGAACATCATGTCATCCCTGGAAACACTCTTTCCCTGTGCTCATTTTGTTGTCCTCCCATTCACACATCACAGGAAGATGTCAAGAAGTAGCTTGTACTGTTTTCTATATGCAAGTTCACAGATAGCCTGAACTATTTCCACCTTAAGAGCTTCTCAGAACTTCAAGAACCTTCAAGAACTTCTCAGGGTGACAGGACTTGGAGGGCTGCCTCTCCTTCTTGTAGGAAACAAGGGGTAAAGTGCTACCCACACTTCTGATTTTCCCTGCCTTTCCTTACTTATAGAACAAATTGTGACAGCATATTCTCATTTGATGATTCAAATTCCACTAAGTTACATATCATACTTCCCTATGTATCTGAGCATCCTATGAAACTCCTCTTGCTCCTGTAGGTTTCTAACATCAGGACACCGGCAATTAAAAAAAAATTCTTCACATATGCCTTTGTGCCAAATTAAAGGATGTAATATATGCAAGAAAATTTTGAAGGCATTGCTGTGTCAGGGGTGAGGAGATGTGCTGAGCATTTGAAACTGATGCAAGATATGAAAAAGAAAATGAAGTAGTAAGCCCTGAAATGTCACTGACCCAATTTTCCATTTTCTTGCATGACATCAGACATAGTGCTTGGGAGTGCAGAGACAGCACTTGTTAATAACATCATAATTTCTGTAGTCTATAACTCAATATTTATAGCTGCATTAAAAGTGCAGAAACAACCAGTGATCTCATAAGCTGTTCTAAAGGATATTTTTATAAAAAGAAACTTCCCTGCTGCTGAAATTAAACAATTCCTGAAATCCACAGAATTTACTTGTACAGGTTTCCTCCCAGTTGCTATTGTAAACCTCACTGGTAACTTAATACATTGCTTCTAGTTCTCAGTCTTACTCAAAAAACTTGTTTTTTAATTATTCTTTTCCTTGATGAATACATGAAAAACATCATTATTTCACTATTCTTAATGAGATATTCTCTCAGGCACCACTACACCACATATCAGAGGTGTTAATCACTTTTTAAAAATTCAGAACACTGATTTTGCATATTATCTTCTACAGACATATTACCTAAAAGCCTGATGGACCAAAGCTCTTTCAGTCTCTTGGAGATGGGAATCCCTTTCATCAAGACTTCTCTCCCTTTTGCACTATACCATGAGTAGTCATACATATTGGATCTTTAAATCAACTTCAGCTTCCAAATAGCAGCATTTTATTCAAAATTTTTACAGCAGCCCCTTTGCTATTTTGTAAATTTGTGCCTCATTAAGAGACTGACAAAAATCAACTCCTCAGCTTCTTTGGAGTTTTCTTTTTCTCTAGAAAAGAAAGAAAGAGAAAAAGGCCTTCTTCTTGCAGTTTTTTTTTTTTAAAGCAGAACTCTCTAAAAGTCACTTTCCTTAAATTTTTCTCTTGGAGCAGGCAACAGTCCTATCTTTCTGGGTCTTGCAAACACATAGGTATACATTACAATTAGAACATGCAAGCAAACTTCTGAAACCCATGCATTTTACAGATGGGTCTGGTTCTTCTCTGGAAAAAAAAGATGGAATAATATATGGAATATCTCCTCCTCAGAGACAGTTATAGTAAAAACAGAATTTCACTGCCTTTTCCCCCAAACGGGTAAAGGAATCAGTTGGGTCACAGTTATAAAGCCACAGCAAAATCTGCTGCTGAGAGAAATAAATAAGGGCACAAAAACATAGGACAAATTTCAAACAAGATCTGAAAACAGAAGAAAGCAGAAAAATAAATTATTTCACCCCTTACGCTCATTTAAGAATCCTTGTATTTTTTAAAGTACTGAATCAGACAAACCTTGCAAATAAAAACTCAAGATGTTCTGGTTTACATTTTCTGCAGTCACAGTACAATGAAAGAGTAACAGAAGTGTTTTAGTTATCTAACCATTGTATAAACATGCTGATCTTCAGTATCAGCTGATCATAAAATTACATAACTCCAGTGTCACGTTCTGCATACTGAGACAGTGGTTAACCCTCTTGAAATCAACTGCAAAATTCTGCTGATGTCCTAAGGAAAGAGTTGGTGAATCACAGGGTCCACCAGTGTACATGGATAAACTCCAATATGTTCAGTTTGTAATCTGCAGAAGGACTGATGAGTTATTCTTTACTTGTCATATCACACTGCCCTTTGACAGGCATGTAAGCTCCTGGGACCTCTTCCAGAGAGGAATCCCCTGGCAGCTGCTGACTGCTGATGAAAGGGACCACTGATGTCTCTTGTGAAGCCACCATGGGGGCTAACTCATCCATGACTTCATTTTGTACCACACATACTCTACTGGTTCTACTCCACTGAACTGTGCTGGTGAATACATAAAGGTGGAAACATTTGGGAAGAGTGAAAATGCTCCAAGAGCTACTCAATTTCAACACGTGCTTCTGCCCCAAAATGGTTCCTGGTGAAACAGCCTTAATGAGAGGCCTGTAACAGCAACAGCTCCTTGTTGTTCCCTGTGTTATAGAGACTGAATATCCCATAGCAGAAAGGAAGGGAATTTCTTTTTGTGTTAAAAATACCTTCTAAACATAACTACCTTGTGCAGAGCCTATCAGTTTTGGATGTAAAACTCGTAATGTTGGTTCAGCAAAATGCACAGCAACTGGACTGCAAAATGCTCCTCCTTAAGTTCATGGAATCATAGAATGGAGAGGGTGGAACCTTCAAGATCATCCAGTTCCAAGCTCCCTGCATGGACAGGGACACCTCCCACCAGACCAGGTTGCTCAAGGCCCCATCCAACCTGGCCTTGAACACTTCCAGGGAATGGGCAGACACAACTTCCTTGGGTAACTTGTGCCAGTGTCTCACCACACTCAAATTAAAGCATTTCTTCCTAACGTCTAACCTAAATCTACCATCTTTCAGTCTGAAACCATTTCCATTTCCAAGTCAAGTCTGTATTCCAACGTATGAATTTAAATGCCATGCTCTCCATTTTTAGCCACCCCACCCCTCTGGTATGCCTGGCTTGTGCCCCAGCCCTGCAGTGGGGGCTGTGGGGAGGGAGTCTTGGAGTGCCTGGGCCTCTGCAGGGACCTGGAGGAGGAGATGGCAGCAATCTCAGCACCCATTGCCCCACCACCCCACCCGGTGGTCTCCAGCCCTGCTCTCCTTCACCAGCTGACAGCTGAGGAGCACTGCCTTTCCCAAAGCATTGAGGGATCTCCAGCACCCAAGGAAAAAACCCCTCCTGCTGCCTTGCAAAGTAAAACCTCAGCCCCTACTCCCCAGAGGGCAAGTGGAAGGGAAACAGAGGAAGAGGCCAGGCTGGCAGGGAAATAGAGGCACTGCCTCAGGCTCCTGCCTCAGCAGGCAGCTTGAAAGCCATCAGCGTTGGGAGTGTATCAGGAGTATGGAAGTGACAGTTCCCCTGTACTCAGCACCTCAAATACTGTGTTCAGTTCTGGGCCCCTCACCACAAGAAGGTCACTGAGGTGCTGGAGAGAGCCCAGAGAAGGGCAACAAAGCTGGGGAAGGGTTGGGAGAAAAAGTCTCATGAGGAACATAAGAATGAGCTGCCCAGGGGGGTGAGGGATTCTCTGTCCCTGGAGGTTTTTAAGAAGAGACTGATGTGGCACTCAGTGCCATGGGCTGGGAACCACGGGAGGAGTGGATCAAGGGTTGGATGATTTCACAGGTCCTTTCCAACCCAGCTGATTCGATGATGCTATGAAATTCTGAGGGAACTGGGGTTATTTAACCAGAAGAAAAGGAGACTGAGGGCAGCAACCGCCTGAAGGGAGATGTCAGGGATGTGGCTGTTGGTCTCTTTTCCCAAGTAAATAGCGATAGAACAAGAGACCATGGCCTCAAGTTGTGCGGGGGAGGTTTGTATTGGATATTAGAAGAAACTTCTTCACTAGGGTGAAGGGTTATTTAACACTGGAACAGGCTTCTCAGCGCTTGAATCACGATCCCTTGGAGCTGTTTAAAAGATACGTAGAGGTGCTGCCTAGGAATCATAGAATCATAGAATCTGTTGGGTTGGAAGGGACCTCAGAGATCATCAAGTCCAACCCTTGATCCACTACCGCTGTGGTTCCCAGCCCATGGCACTGAGTGCCACATCCAGGCTCTTTTTAAATATCTCCAGGGACGGAGAATCCACTACTTCCCTGGGCAGCCCATTCCAATGTCTGAACACCCTCTCCGTGAAGAAATTCTTTCTAATATCCAACCTAAACCTCCCCTGGCACAACTTGAGACCATGCCCTCTTGTCTTGCTGAAAGTTGCCTGGGAAAAGAGCCCAACCCCCCCCTGGCTCCAGCCTCCTTTCAGGGAGTTGTAGAGAGCGATGAGGTCTCCCCTGAGCCTCCTCTTCTCCAGGCTGAACACCCCCAGCTCCCTCAGCCTCTCCTCACAGGACTTGTGCTGGATCCCTTCACCAGCCTGGTTGCCCTCCTTTGGACCTGCTCCAGGACCTCAATCTCCTTCCTGAACTGAGGGGCCCAGAACTGGACACAGGACTCGAGCTGTGGCCTCACCAGGGCTGAGTACAGGGGCAGAATATAGCACCGAGCTAAAGGCTGATGGTTGGGAGAGTCCGGTTAGGGTTGCCACTCCATGATCTTAAATCCGTTTTCCAACAGGAACGCTTCTGTCATTCCCTAGACGCCTGCGTGCGGAGCAGCCCCCACCCCGGGCGGTCCCGCGGCCCCTCTAACAAAGGAGGCCCGGGGCTGCGGTGAAGGGCGGGGGCTATGTCTCCCCGCGGGGACTCGCCCTTCGCAGCTCCCTCCCTCCTTTCCTTCCCGGCCCGGCGGCTCTGCCTTTCCTCCTTCGGTGCCTCCGCCCTTCCCGGCTCCCCGCTCCTCCCCGGCGGCGGCATTGGGCGGTGGCAGGGTGCCGGGCGGGGTGTTTCCCGGGCGGCCTTTTCCCGGATGTGCTCCCCTGACTCATAACTCTGCCCGCACGCACGCAGGCACACAGGCAGCTTCCCTGCCCTTCTGTCGCGCTTCCCCGCGCCTCCCTCCGCGCCTGCGGAGAGGCGGTGACAGCAGAAGGAAGAAGAGGAGGAGGAGGAAGAAGAAGAAGAAGAAGAGGCCGCGGCACCACCACCACCACCATGGGTAAGTCGCCTCAGCTCCCCGCTGTGAGGCAGCACCGCCGCCCCTCTGCCCCCGGAGGACACCGCCCGCTTTACGAGAGCCTCCTGAGGCAACTTCCTCAGCGGTCGCCTTCCTGCATCCCGCGCCTCGCCCCCCCCCAGAAGGAGGAGGAGGAGGAGGGTGGCAGAGGGGCTCCGCCGAACCCTCCCACCCCCGGCGTTGCTCTGGCCCCTGCCCCTGCGGCGCGAAGTTTCCGTGGTGCCGGTTCTGCCCCGGTCCGGTACCGGGTAGCCCTTAGGCAGCCTTTATCCGGGGGGTGCGTTCAAGTGGGTTAAGAAGGAAGCTAAAATTCCCCGGGTGGGAAGAGGGGGTTCAGAGCACGGAGTTATATAAGGCACCCCCGGGACGCTTTCCCAGTTACTGTTTGTTTAATGGAGACAGTTGGGGTTAATGTCTTTAGGAGATTATTTTATAATCTCTGCTCGTTGTTGGTGGGAGATACGAGGATCCTCGTATTTCTCCGCGTTTGGGAAAGAGCATTACTCATGCCTACAAATGCAGCCATATTACCTCTGCCTTTTTTTATCTTAATGGTGTAAATTAAGTAGTTTCACGTGGATTCCCACTTGCATGGAGCTCCCAAAAAATGCCATGTCAATCTAGGAAGTACAGTATTCGATTTTTCTTCTCAAAGTGCTCGATTAATTTCTCTTGCCTTCTCTACCTCTTCCACAAACTATGGCTCTCCTAAGACTGAGCAGCCACCGTAAAAGAGATTTCCCAAAAATCCAGCTGTAACAGAGATCCCGGAGATGGGTAAGGAGTGCCCCCTTTAAGGTGCCAAAGACCCGGCCAGATTGCCAAATATGATGGTGGGATCTGAGTTGTGGATGCTGAGGTTCCTGAATTCAGCTCGGGTTTGACATCAGCACTTCCTGTGGCCTTAGGTAAATCAGTAGTTTCTTTGCAGATCACACTCCTTTCACTTTCAACTAGAAGTTTCCATCAAGAAGCAGCTGGAGTGCTTCAGTTTTTCTGATGGGGAAATGAGGATAAATACCTAAACTCCTTTAGAGCAACGGAGAACCTCTGGAGAATTCTTCAAATTAGAAGCTGCCAGGGTCAGGCATGAGGAGTAACTATGAGATTTTGTTAGAATTAGGTAAAAGTGTAACAGTGAACATCTCTCATTTCATGTGAGTGGACAGGACACTATGATTTAGTTTACATATGTTTCTTGTCTCCATTCACAAAGTGAATTATTAATCTCATCATTCTGGTCCAAGTCTAGCTGTGGCTAACTTTGTTCTGGTTTCCAGACTCAAACACTTCAAGACATCAGCTAAAACCATCCAGAAAAGCTGCTGTAAAATGTGCAGAGCACTCCTTTCTAAATGAGACTGCACTTCAGTTGCAGGCAAGTTTGTAAGCAGATTGAGAATCTGCTACAGCTTGCTGCGTAAGTAAGAGTAGTTATTATTTTAAGGAAAACTGAAATTTTCCTATAGAGTCTATCAGCACCCATCCATAACTGCCAAAGAAATTGCTTGTGAAAATACAGAACTTTTTCCCCTTCCCCATTTCTTCACATATTGGTGCCTAATTCCACTGGCTTTAAAATCAAGGCACATTGTAAGCAGCCTCTGCAGCAGATGTTGCTCCAATGAGTGACTAGCAAAGACTGGAAACAGTTTCAGCTTGGCTAGCAATAATGACTTTCCATGTTAAAGATCTAAGTTTAAGCCCATACAATCAGTGCACCAGCTTCCCTCATTCATGTTATAGTATTCTATTTCGTAAAAACTGAAAATCCTTACAGTCTAATCAAGGATGGATTTGTTCTTCTTATAGCTTCTGTGTCATTCAATAAATTGTGCTCAAAAAACAAGCATTTGTGACAGGCTGCAGTAATGTCTTGTGCTTAAACATACAGTCTATTCTGTATTTATGAAGGTTGGTATGGTATTAGCTGTTTGTATACTGGCAATATAAAATGGAAGCCCAAGAATGTATAGTCTAACTCAAATCAAAACATTTCTGTTGTTAAAAGGCTTACTATATATACATTAATCTGTATTTTCTTACTGTATCAAAACACTGCTGCTGTCACTCTGATTCCAAGAGTCTATTCCTCTGAGCACATTATCAGGGCAGTTGTTTCCTCCTAGAGGATAGTGAGTTCCTTTCAGTAATATAAATTCTTTACAAAATTATAGTTTTTGTTGCTTGCATTTATAGTTTTTTAAAAGTTGTGTTTAAGTTATAATAGAAACAGTATTCAACTTCTGGCTCTGAGAGGCAAGTTGCCAATTACTCCTGACAGTAGAGGACTTTGGATGCTTGAGATGATGTTCACCACCACTATTTCACTGTTTTGTATAGGAATAGTTACGAATGTTAGTTTTAGTTACTAATGTAACTAAATGTTACTACTAATGAGAACTAATGTTACTAATGTAACACTTTAGTTTCCAAATTAATAGCCTCTTTCCCCAGTCAATTTTCTTGGTTTTGGTCCTGCAGAAACACAACTTGTATACTCATACAAACATACTGTATCAAATAAAAGGTTTCTATTTTAGAAGAGCAGCCTGTGGAGTTTATGGTAAGCAAACTGTAGTTTTTTCACAGATGTAACTAAAATCAGGAACTTGGTTATATGTTGACCACTCAACATTAATCCATTGGCCCCAAAAGGTGGAGAAACACCACATATGGGAGTTTATATGCAGAATACAACTACAGATGACAGATTGGTTTGTTTGTAGGGGTTTTTTTGGTTTTTTGTTTTTTAATGGGACAAGTCATTTTGTTTGTAATGTTGATATTATGGTCTCTAATAGTCAAAACTCAAAAAATACACTTCCATCTTGAGGGAATTGGGGTTTTTAGCAGGAAATGGAACGTAGCCTCTTTTCTGAAGAAGTTTAATCCATATTTAATTATTTGGGCAACAAGCTGCAAAGGCAACCTGCCTGTTTTACAATGAGACCAAGGAATTTTGTAGACTCTGTTTACAATACCTAGCAGCAACAACATGCTGGCAAGATATGTATGGTACACAGGCTATATGATGTAGATGGATTTATTTAAGCACTGTCCCTTTAGCTACACTATTGTCAGAACAGATGATTTGTATTGCCCCTCTCCTTCCAATATACTCAATTTTCTCTCCCTTTTTCCTAAAGAATAACCACGTGCAACTATGTATCTAGTTTTGGGGTCATCCTGGTGTTTGTCAAATGCCAAATCCACAGAACCACAGTTCAGGGTATAGCAAGCCATTGCCTACCCTCAGGGTGCTGGGTTAAAAGAGGCAGGAGGGTGAAGCTTCAGGCATGGCTGTGTGCAATACTGATTTTTGAAAGGAGAAACCTGGCTGCTTTTTGTTTAAAAATGTAATCAGGAGCCTCAGACATGAGGGGAATGAAAGCTAATGAAAAAAAGTCTTCCATCTTGAGAGCTCTTTTGCTGGTTTTCTTAAAAGAGATGCAAGTCAGCCTAAGAAACTTCTTGGAAGAGAGATGAATCAGTTGCACAAAAGAATAATATTTAATTCTTCTGAAGTTTCTGCTAAAACAATAAGACTTCTAGCAACACAAGCATAGCAGTCCTAGCAAGCCTGACTACACCAATTTAAGCAAGTATAAAATGTTGTATTAGCAGTTACTAAAACCAGGACTGATTTGGGCAGAAGTCTTGTCTTTAAAGCAAAACCCCAAAGAAAACTGCTTTTAGACTGCATCTTGTTTGCTTGCTCTTCATCTGAAGCAGCCAGAGAGGTTAGGTTAGTTCTGGCTGACCTTCCTTAATGAATTACTGTTCCTGTGTTCAGGTCAATATTTGTGATCTTTTTGTTATAACATGAGACTGAAATCAACCAATTTTGTCTTTAGCTTTAGGATAAAGGCTTCATTCACAAGTGTGTTCCCTGAGAACAGAGTATTCAGGGGTAGTTTTAGAAGTCTGTGGGGAACATCTGGCATTCTGAAGCATCAAAAGAAAAGTGGAAAGAAAAAGAGGAAAGGAACAGCTGAAACTTGAAGGAAACAAAGCGGTAATAATGGAAATGAGAAAGCTACCAAGACAAGTCAAGAACAGAAGGGAACAAAAATCACCTAAAGGAAATGTGTGGAGGGAGAGAAATATTAGAAGCAGAAGGCAGAGAGGGATAATAAATGGATGAATGGAACACCAGAGGACAAAAATAGGCTGCCCACCCTCCCTGTCCTGCCCCCCAAAAAACTTAAGAAAATAGTTGGAGGGTCTAAATGTATAATAAAGGAGATTTTTTTACCTTTAGTGCCCTTTTGTTGCTGTTGACAGTCCTTGAAAAGACCTGTTGTAATTTTCCATCTTCTTTGTTTCTGGAAATTTGTTTTCTTCCAATTTCTTTCTGGAAATTGAGATTTTAATTTTTTATGAATATGTTAAAAATAAAACATAAAAAAAAAAAAATTTAAAAAGAGATTTTAAGATAAACTAGCATGTGCTTAATGAAGGGGAAATCAATGTCATCATTGTTTGACAGGAGAGAAATCTATGGAGATTCATCTCTGGCACCTGTCAAGGAGGTTGGTTGTGATTCCTTCTTAACTGAGTTGCAGGATGGAGTTCATATCTGATGAGAGATATTAAACAGTGACATAGTTACTTACATAAGAGGAAACCTCCTTCCACTGCTGAATAGTCTACCTGGATCTGTGTGTTCAAGAAAAAGAGCATCCCTGCTGTCTTGATACTGTTGGGGGCATTATTTTTAAGATTCTAGCTTGTTTCCAGATTAAAATAGTTCAGGAACTATATCTAAACTTCTGGAAATTTTGAGTCTTAAAAAATGTTGATGTCTGTTCTCCAGGTAATGGAGAAATTTTTTTAATGACAGTTTGAATTTTAAGTATACAAAGAGCTTTTGCTAGTAAGGAATTCTATAATCAGTATCTTTCACTGAAAGGACAATCTCCCAGGACTTGTTTTTGTTAAATATGGTCTAGAAATAGTTTGTTTCCAAATTTTAATATAATGGCAACAATTTTTTTATTTTTTTATTTTTTTGTTTTTGAGCGAGAGTGAAATGGTAATTAAAAGCCACAGACTTCAGAATGTTGAAGTTCCTTTTAGTGCAAAAAATAGCTGATGTGTAAAAGAACTTACGTGCACTTCCAGATTTGCCTAATAGAATTTGTAAATTCTCTGAAACAAGTGGCTGTGGTTCAAGGATCCTCAAAGTTGTCCATGCAGCCTGCAGATGTTTGTCCAGCCTGAGGAAGCTTTAAAGTTGTGCAGAAAACCTGGTGATCTCATCGTGTTCTTAAGCTGTAGTTGAAGTAGATGACAAAGTTGGCATTTAGAAGAATTTGTCAAATATCTAAACCAGCAAACTGCTGTTTGTTTCAATCCAGACAGAATACAGAATTTACTGCAGGATGCTTTGGGACCTGCAAATAAACAGATTACCTTAACTGGGTAAGTGTGTGCTGCCAATGCATGTGCCTTAGAAATATCTCTGATTTGAAGCACTCTCAGATACATCTTCACAAATTCTGATAAGAAATACAGGGAAATAAATGTGTTTTTCTTAAGTAGTAGAAGTTCACAATATGCACACATCAAGACAATGTAGATGCCTGTGCAAAGTTGTGTTAAAGTTTGTAGTTTAAAGTAAGTGAAGTGCTTTCGTTTCATGGTTTCCTTTTTTAGGCTAGACAAAAATGTCATAGAAGAATCACATTTACACATTTAAAAATCAGGGAAAAAAAAAAAAGAAAGATAAATCCCACTTTGCAGAGGAAATACTTTAAGTGATACATTTCAATATTTTGTCCCATTTTCCACATATTTCACAGCTCGTACAAGCTTACTGCTACCTACTCATGTATTATAGGAAGATCTGAGGCTTAAGTCAATTCTCATCTTTTATTAAAATACTGAGCTAGTCCTTGTGTTAGTGACAGCTCAGGGAGATTTATTAAACTTAATCAGTGTTGTTGAAGTTCATTAGTTGGTTCCATCCACCGATACTTGTCAGCCTGATGGATACAATAATTTTGAAGAAAAATGCAAAATTTGTGTGGGTTTTTTGGGTTTTTTTTGTGGAGGGTTTTGGAGTTGTTTGGGTTTTTTTGACCCTTCCTATCATTTGACTCACTGTTTGACAAGTTGTTTCATTATCTGATTAAATCTTATTAAAATGTGCTTTAATTCACCTGGTGAAAAACAGCCTTTGGTTCAGATTTTACTGCCTGTGTTCTGCAAATGTACTTGTGAGTAAGACTGGACAGAGAGGAATATGGAAATTATAAGAGAAATGAAAGATTCATGGAGCAGAGCAGTGAAGCAGTATAGGATGGACAACATGATGAGAGGATTGTACAAAACCTTGGGGAGATCTGTCCCAAACCTGTGCCTAGGAGACCTGGGGATGTCACAGCTCAGCATCTCCTGGTAGTCTTGTGTCTGCATATCCACTGTCAGCCACCTGTGCATTTTTATGACCTTCCTGATACACTAATATCAGGGCACAAGACCTGCAGTTGAAAACAACATCCTTAGCACATTCTTTACCTTTCAGTAAATGTCTCTAGAATACACCAGTCCAAAAAACCCCCCTGGATCTAACAGAATACTCCTGTTTCTCTTGTCCTGTCCTCCACAAAGAGGTCTACAGTTGGAAGAAAACTCCCTCATACCCAACCCAGCACTTTACAAACCCTGTTCTACCCCATTTTCCTTTAGTTTTATGCAGGCTGGAATCTAAAATTGCATTGAACCATAAGATTAATTCTGTGACAATGTTTTGTGGCTGTGAAAGTTTTCCTAGCTTAGTTCTTCAGCAAAAATATAAAAAATTAAAAAATAAAAAATGAAGACCTGCAAGCCTTTATGATTTCTAGGGTAAATGGAGTGTTTGGCTGGAGAGCTCTGTGTGTTGCTTGAGGGTGTCCTGCTCTCTAGGAGCTAGGAACTCCTTTTGGGAGCATCCTCAGAAACATTTCCTTCATTTGATGTTGGACATGACAATTCAGTGAATTAACTTAATGGGACTATTTTAGCATTTGTAGCCTTAAAGGCAACCTTACAAGTACCTGCCTACTACAGGTAGGTACTAAAGGGCCAGTAGCACACCTGTTCCCTTCTCTAGCCATTCTAAGTTCATTCCTGGATCCTTTCTCTATGGAGAAATCTCAGTGTGCTTGCAGTCAATGGCACCCAGTACCCTGCAGGCATAACTTGAGTTCAGTGCTGCCAAATAGCTCCCTGTGCTATGTGAAGGTTTTGGAAGGGTTTCCTTACATCAAAATGCCATTTTATCTTGACAGCAAGAACAAAGCATGGAACGAGAAAAGGGTTTTTAAACCAAAGCAGGATTGTACACATCTTTCTTACCCAAATCTTCACTGCCCACAGGATATTTAACTTACTGAAGTCAGTCTTCTGAGTCCAATGTAACTACCTGGTAATTAGCATCTTCATATCTCCAGCCATTTCTTCAAGCAATCTTCTGATGTGCACATTGAAAGTCACTAAATTACTGGTCAAGTTTTGACCATGTTGTACAAATATCTAAGACACCTTTCCTGAGCTTCAGTGAGCAAGAGGAAATGCAGTGAGTGAGAAGAGAGGCAGAAGGAATGAACAGGTATTTATGAGGGATTTCCACACTTACCTTTCTCTCATTCTTCTTCTCCCTCTCACCTAAGTAATTAGTAGCAATTATTTTTCCTCTTTGCTCTCCTCTGCATATCTGTTGAATTGATTTTAGGATCAGGATGTTATTCTGTGGATGGGAAAAAAAGGCCAAGCACAACAGAACACTGGTCTGTGAACACATTCATTGTAAAAATGTATGGCATGATTAAATGGGTTTAGAAATCTATTCACAGGCTTTATACAAATACATTTGGTCTCATCCTGCAAGACCTATGGGGCAGCCCCCTTTCTTACATGGCTCTCCACAAAGCTCCTGCAATACAGAACTATGGGAAAATCAGGAAAATGTTGGTGAATAAGGGAAAGAGATGGAACATGGACATATGTGATTGCTGACATGAACCAAGCAGGTTCAGGATTTTTTTTTTTTTTTATCCTTCACCCATTTACAGCAATATAGTGTTCCAGTCCAATCAAAGACACTAAATCAATGCATTTACATGCAGCAGTGCCCAAAATGCAGTGTGCACATTCTGGACAAAAATACACTTCTGTATCTGATGTTATACTGTTTTTATGTTCTTCAAGTCTATGCTATTTTACTCAAGAATACTTTTTTACTCTTTGCACCCTTTTCCACAGCTGTCCTATTTCTTTGGCTTCTTTATTTCATTGCCCAGTTTCCTTCTCTCTACCTCCTCCAGTTGTCTCTTCTCTTTTCTCCCATCTCCCAGTTTCTCTCCTCCTCTGGTTCTGTCTTTATTAATTAAATATCTGACAGCCTCTACCATCATCTACCATTTCCACTATCTTTTTAGGGTAAGAATTGAAAAACTTGTGTTCCACTTCCTAATTTCAAGACTTGAAGTGTGGTTTTTTTTTCTTCTTCTTTTCAGTTAAATATCAGTTATTTACAACCAGTTTAAAATCATGCTTCAGTTTTGCCTAATGTGCAATAAGTGAGAACATTTGAAAGAATGTATCTCCTAGGAGAGAAATTGTACAGAACTGGGCCCTATTAATCTAAATGCTATTTACACAACATTCTTGAACCCACACAAAGCCCACACTGAGTACCACTGAAATCACTGGGATATTGCTGTTCTGACTCAGCTGTAGGGGAGCTTAAACTGTCCTGGTTTGGTGAAACCCCTGTAAAATGACAGGCATCACTCCATCCTTTCAAGATGAAATAATAGTGGCTTTCCAGTTTGTATGGTTGTGGCAAAAATGGCAGACACTGGACTGATTTTGACCATCAGAGGCACTGTTTAGATGTCTTTAGCATCTGAAGGAACTTCACATATGAAGAAAACCATGCCCTCTGATAAAGCAAATGGCTTGGTGAACTTGATATTTATTAAAAATTGATGGAAGTCTCTAGTTTATTTAATTTGTTCTGTTAAAGAATAAACCAGTTTAACATGGAGATCATCCTCCCCTAAAAGCAATAGTAAGCATGGTATCATAAGCTATTAATATAAAAACAGTTCTTAGTTCTGCCTTGTAGCAGCATAGAGAAAAACTATGTTTTTAGAAACTCACCTTGTAGCCATTAGATTCTGATATTCCCAGAAAATGTTAGGAATCCCTCATTACAAGACTGCCAGACATTATGCTTCTAATGACACACATGTTGAGCATGGACACCTAATGCTCCAAAGGCAAAAATGGTGGAGAAGAAGAAAAAGCAATTAATTTCACTTCTTCAGAATGCATTTTCATTCCAGAAATTATCTGAAGTGATTGTTTACCTTTAAGAAGACCATAACTTCTGCCTTTACAAGGAGGGTGAAGGCATCACAGTTCTTTTTTTGCCTGTGGAGAACAAGGAAAAATTTAAGCCTTCTTATGCAGTCTCTGGAAGAGACTTGAAGAGTTCTCTTGCAAACATAAAATTTGAGTTCAGTGCATGTGCCCAGTTCAGAACAGATGGCTGAAAAGAGAGATGCTTTAGATAATACAGCAGCTCATGTTAGCAAGGGGTAGCCTGTTATACTTTTGTTTTGTTTTTTTTTATAACCTGTTATTAAATAGGTGTTCTGATAAAAAGGAACAGCCGTAGGGTACTGGATTGGGTTTTTTCCCTACTTGGCTCTCCTGATTCTGAACCATTTTCTGTACTTCAGAGATCACACTAGCAAAGTGTCACTTGGAAGCCAACATACTATTTAAACCAGCAGCTATTTAAACCAAACTCCTTTCTTTTCAAAAATCAGAAATTATCATCAATAAGAAAGCATTATTGGCTGTACATAAAGAACTTGCTGGGTTTTTTGAAAGCTGTTTAATAGGCACATTTTACAAAACTACTTAAATTTTGGCAGGTTTTTTGAAACATAGACTTTTCTCGGTTTGATTCTTCTTATGGCTTAGGAATAAATAGATGAGCCTGTTATTTTTTTTCCCATTACCAGAAATTTATTTCTTACAATCAGAAATGTGCTGAGGGGCCTGCTTACAGATTAAGATTAGACTGTGTTTGGGCAAGCAGAGATATAACTCTGACATCAAGGTTTAGGTATCAAACCTGAAAATTCAGGAATTCTTGTAAGCTCTTGGGGTTTTTTCCTTCTTTTTTTCTCCCCAGATTCACTTACATCTTACAAAAACAGCTTTTGTAACAAAGCAGGCTTCTGATTGCAGTCACAATTTGGAAAGAAAATATTTTTGTTTTAACAATTTTTGTTTTAAGTTTGTTTTGTTAATTGTTGGCCTTTCGATGAACAATCAGAATAGGTTTTTGATGGCTGCTGTGGTTATTGCATTTACATAACAATAAAAGATTCTGTACTTCTTAGGCTTTGATCATGTAGCATGTTATTTTCTAACACCTTCAGAGGGTCAGTGCAAGGTTAGAAGCCAAAGTCTGCTTGTTTACATGAGCATGCTATTCTGCTCTCTATTTCTGAATCTATTTTGTCCCCAGAATCCAGGATATCATTTGAAATTTTCATTCTAGAGGTTTCTGTAGCTTCATTTAATACAATCTAAGGGTAACTTAAAATCATCAGACAAGAAAGTCTGTTTGCTTTGAATCAGCATGCTCAACACAGTGTGCAATAATTTTATGAAAGTAAAACTATTTTTTTCAGTTCTGAGACTTGACTCCTTTGAATTGAATACTGCAAACTATCAAGACAGGTTTAAGAGTGTTGTAAATGTTTGAAATGATGCTGTATTGCAGTGCTTTAAGTGACCTGGTTGCAGAGCATTTAGAAAAGGTAATCTGTTGAAACCAGCTCTGCTGCTGAAACCTCTGTGTTGTCAGATTATGGCCTCGGTTCCCAGTTGCCCTGTATGATGCATAAATTGACTGCAAATTTGATTTAAGATGGTAATTGGGCCCAAATTGTAGCTATTATTTTCTGCCTGGACATAAATGACCATAGGATAATGGGTAATAAAATGATGCCCATGGTGCCTTCTTATTTGAGGTAACTTGAAGGAGTCTCATTTTTAAATACTCATCATGGCTTAGTAGAATTAATGGCTTTAAGATCTGCATACAGTTTTGAGGCTGCAGTGACTCACAACTGGAAGCCAGAAAAAGCTGCAGATGTTTGGTACACTGGAGAATTCACAGGACAAGGGAATTACGAGTTATATTCTCAAAAGACTGTAGTCAGTCCAGTATATTATAGATGAAGAAATCTGAATTTTCATGCATTAGAGAGAAAAGGTAGATATGCTGGGCGTGGGTGACTGTTACTGAAAAGATAATACTGAGCTCTGTAATTGGAAAAAATCCTCTGCAGAGGGATATATAAACATTAATTCATCTAAATATTTTTTTAAGCGAGAGTGTGAAGATAATGCTTCATTTTTCATGTAGTTAAACATAACAAGGAAATAAAGCCACACTCAAATTTACCCTTCCCCCAGCCTGTTTCTCTGAAAAAGTGAAGAAGACCAAGAGAGTAGATTGTAAAAAGGTGTCTTCATCTCTTAGCCCATTCTCATACAGGATTTAAAGTCAAGTGTATCACAGAAGGCTGCTATTGACCCAGATAGAGAAATAGGAAATAAGAGAAAACTAGATTTTTACCCTGAACTCTGAAATGTGAAAGTAAAGAAGTAGCCTAACAAATGAAAGGCAGTGTGCAAAAGAGAGATAGGCTTGGCATATGGAAGACACTTCATCCTAAAATATGGCTTTCTAGTGTGACACTACATCATTACAACTGATATCCAGGTGCAAAAGGTGTCACAATGACAGCTAGAGTTAAAACCAGCATTTCTAAAGGCCTGTGTTCAGACCACAACTCTTTATTCAGTTGAAAATGTAAAGTTTCTGGGTACTGTGATAATTATTTCATTATATATGTATCAGCACCTAACAATTAATAGGAATGTGGAGACATAATATACTTTTGTAGTTCTACTAGTAAACAGTTCACAAAATTGACTCTGTGGTACTTATGTTCCACTTGCATCATTGTCACAGTCTGTAGCTATTAATATTTTATATTTCGGTTGTGAGGAAATACTGGCCACTGCACATATTCATCCTACAAAGTAACCAGGTTTATGGTTTGAATGATTTACACGGGGTTTACTTCAGGGAAAATGACACCACGTTGAAAGGAGTCTCAGGTAGGAGTTAATAGGGGGAGAGAAACACAGGGAAAAAAGCTTTTTAAATGAATTAATCACCCCAGGGAAAGGTCTCTTAAGAAAAGAAAGAGGACAACTGGAGTTCTTTTCACCCTCCTCACCTCTGGGATCACTGTCTCCTTGAAGTCACTGATGAGGGTGCTCTCTGGTGCTCTGCTCCTTTTCACCTGTTTTCACTTCTCCTGTTGCTCTTTGGCTTTGCTGCTGTTTCCCTTCACTTCTGTTTGCTTCTCTTTAGGCTTTTGGCATGCTGATGATTTTTTTCCCCTTTTTCCTCTGAATTTTTATAGGAAAAAGTTCCTTCTTTTCATCAATTATTGCCAGAGGTTGGAAACTGGTAAATGCAGGTCTACCCTTTGTATGCAGGTTTCCTGGAATTCTTGTATTTGCTACCATTTGCATTCACTGTCTGGCGGCTTATTGGCATTTTATCTTTTTAGTCCTGACAAAGGAGAGGGGTCTGTTGATGAGAGCTGCTGATACATGTTTGATACATTTTAAACAGAGTAAACTATGCCAGGGTTTTGCTGATTCAAGAGGCAATTTCTCTATTTTCAATGTATCCACATTACATTTCGCCCTGTGGCTCTTGAGTCAGCATTCATATTCCTATCCCATCTTTCCCAGGGTTTTCCCACTCCAGAGCCATTCCTGCCTGGCAACATTACAACCCGAAGGTGTGGAGTGTTCCATTGAGCCATGCCCTTCCCCCACTGTATATCCAGGCTCTTTCCTGGCTCAAAAGTCAATAAATTTAATGTGTGGGGGGAAAAAGTCCATTTTACCACACATGTACCACAGTCATGCACACTAACATCTCAAAAAAATTGAGATTTTTTAACTGTCACATTTTTTATCCTTTTTTTTTCTTTTCTTTTCAGAGATAGAAGTAATTAATAATTTTTCCTCGGTATTAAAACATTGCTACAGAAAATTAGCTTTTCTCAAGCTCTTTTTGTTTGCCTTTACAACTGAAGACCACACCAAAAGGGAATCTTTGTCCTTCAAAACTATGCTCAGATCCTTCTGTAACAGTATGAAGGACTTACCAAACAGGTCCCATGGATGTGTACAGTTTCAGGTTCTTCAGATGGTCACAAACCTGATCTCCACTTACAATGGGCAGTTCTTCCTTCCAACCCTTGCCATTGTCATCTGTGACTTCCAGAGTGAAGGGGGGAGGCTGGAGCCCTTTACAGTGAAGACTGAGATAAAGAAGTCATTGAGAACCTCATCCTTCTCCATATCAGATGTCACTAGCTCTCCTGTTTCCTTTCTGAGGGGCCCCACACCTTCCCTAGGCTTCCTTTTGTTGTTAATATACCTATAGAAATTTTTGCTATTCCCCTTGATCTCCCTGGCTAGACTTAGTTCTAGCTGAGCTTACATGTACTGTAATGTGCTGCCTCAGAACATCAGTATCATATTTACTGCATTGTAAGTGTTATTTTTACTAAATAAAGCTCTTAAATACTGTGCAGAGGTTAATGACCACTTATAACTGCAGCAGTCATGCAGAAAACTAGAGGATTTGGTGGGAGTCTTTCTTTAAAAGAGGCTATATTAAGCATTTTGTGCCCCATTTTATTTTTCCCATCTGATTGTGCAGCTTTTTGTCAGCCTTGCATAAAAACCCAGTTGAATCCATTTTCTCTAGAGAGCATCTGAGCTGATCCTATCACTGCAGTGTTTTTATCGGTGTTGTACATCCTATGCATTCTTAAGTGAGAACAAATAACTGCATTAATAGGTAAATATTTATCCCTGGAGGGGTTAACCACAGATGTCTGCTAATCTTAGTAACACCAGGTTTAAGGCAGTACATGATACCTTTAAAAACAAGCTCTAGAGTACATTTTGGCCCTAAAAGCTTATAGATTAGTGATACTGACAACCCAGTCTTCAATTTATAACATGTGGGCACCATAATCTGCCTACAAAGCACCTCTTATTGATTTGAGGCCACCTTAGGAATTTGTGCTAAACAACTAAATTGAAAGACAAGTGGCATCAGACAATTTCACCAGCCAAGAGGAAGTTCTTTCCAGGATTGACTTAATTTCCTTCATATCCTTCAGTGACATTAGAGAATATTAAAAGCTTGTTTCTCAAAGGCATGAGGAGCCTGTCACAGGCTAGAGGAAAATTTTGGATTTCAGGTTTTAAATATCATGTTCTCAGGAGCAAAGGCACCTTCTTATGTGATGGACTTCCTTCCTTGGGACAAAAATGTTTTGCCAAGAGTCACTTTAGTAGGAGAATGCAGGCAAACAAGTATTTACCAGCATTGGTATATTTAATTGTGAGACATCTGTCAGTAAAGGGGTTTGGAGTCATGTATTACATTTGTAACTGATCTCTTTCTAGACAGCTTTCACTGAAAATCAAACAGTAGCCAAAATGGAAGGTCACTTCTATTATGAACTGGTTTGCACACACTCATCAAATGTAAACTATATTTTTCAGGGCTGAAGACTCAAAAATACTGTTTGTAATTATCATGGAGCTAGTAACTGAAAGCAGCGATTAATATTTTCTTATTGTTATTTTTTGGAAATTAAATAAAAACAAATTAAAAGCAAATTTTGAAAGCTTTTTGGAGAGCAGCATAAACCACCATTAAGACTTTAAATCTAAGGAATATGTGCACTTTGGGACTTGATTTTGAACTCCCCCAGTCTGAAAAGATGCAGAGGCTGCAACTCTCAGCCTTCTGCTGGGATAGAGAATTGTGACAACTGCATGTTGCCAGAAAAAGATAACTGTGGAGACAAGTGTAATGGATCAGCTGGTTTAGGATATGAATCTTGTTGTCAAGAAAGAAAATGGAACTTGCATGAGTGTTGGATAACAGATTGTCTTACATCTTTTTAATTATGAACAGCTAGGCTAATTTATTTATAGCTTCTTTCATTTGTTTTTAAGCTTCATTTCATCAGTGATAGATGTATTATTTTATATTTGTGTCTAAAATGTAAAAAAATAGAATAGAAAGTGACCTCTATAATTATATCAGGGTAAACATTTCCTGCTGAAGTTTCAGTGAAGTTTGTTGTGTGAGCCCTCAGCCTTTCAACATCTAGTGTTATGTGCTCTGATCAACCTTGAATTTAAATCTAGCTGCTTGAAGAGCCAGCAATGAAACAATTTCCTACCTTGGAAAAGGACTGGGAAATTCAAGTCTTTATATTTTCAAAGGGCTTAGCATTCAGAAAGATGGTCAAGGTCCAGGCTTCCTTCTAGAATGGCAGGTAGAACAATTGTGTCCTGTAATCACATGGAAGAAGAGAGTAGCAAAAGAAAGGAAACATATTAACTTCTAAAACATTAAGACTTCAGACCAGGAGTACAAAAGCAGATTACATAAATTGTTGATTTTCAACAACAACTTCATTTAAGGTGCCAAGACCCCTTTAAAAATGTAGCACTGAGTAATTATATAATGTGTAGGAACATCATTCTATTCTGTTATTAGGTCTTTTATAGCCTTTCCTTAAAGCTTCACAGCATTTCTTAGATTAGTCACTATTTTTTTTCCACTGCTGGGGCCTATTTTGTTTTCTGTAGAAGATTGTTCTTTGGGTCCTAATCATATATGTTATGGCTTCAAAGACTGAAATAACTTGTTTTAATTAAGTCCACAGCCAGGAGCTGAAAGAGAATGTCAAAGCAAAGACCTCTCTATTAAAATCCTTTTCAAAATTCCATTTTGTTGAATTGCCCATGAATTAAAACTGCAATAGAAATAATCTGTATTTTTACAGTTTTATTCCTTTAGTATTCTCATGATATGTTAAGACCTCCAAGTGTTTATGGAAGACTATTTAAAAAATACCCCACTAAGAATGAAAAAGTTACAGATGCATAGTGACGGTCAAGCCCTTATCTGCATTCTTAGTGCTTCTCCTGCAGAAATTTAAGATACAAATTAATCCCATTAGTTTACAGATTGTACACTTGATTCAGTTAAAAGGTGTTGAGGGGTGGGAATGAGGAGGGAATGTTATTAAACAGCTTCTTACAACTGAAACAGCATTTTTATCTCACCGTATTTTTTGCATCTCAGACAACTGATCCCCAGCTGGAGGATTCATTACTGTTTTACAATATATTTGTATTTTATTTATTATTTGTATTTATTTATTATTTGTATTTTATTATTTACAATAATGTTTGGCCTCCTGTGCCAAGCTGGGCTAACTTTGAAGCCAGATAAGGTCCCTCAGAATTTGGTTTTGTCTTTAATTGGGAGTCTGAGGATTTGTTGGTTTTGGTTTGGGGTTTTTTTGCAAACCAATTTAGGTTTTAGGTTTTCCAAGGCAAATTTGAATATGAAGTACACTGTGGAATTTATTTTTCTCAATTAAATACACATAGTTTCACACAGTGCCTAAAGAATAAATCTGATTTTGGGACTCAAAGATATATACTTAGTATATCCTGACTGTAATACCCATCCATTGCTGAAATCTCTCATTGCTCAGGGCAGTTCTTGAGATTTGTTTCCCCAGTAAGGGTTTCTGTCACTGAACATTTCTTTAACTTCCTGCCTCTTGCAGCTTTACCTCATTGTCCCTACTGCCATTCTGTTGGCCCTGAGCTGGTGAATAGATTCTTGCTGTGTTTGCAGTTTTAAAACAACTGGGCACCAGGTTTTCACTTTCACTTTGTATTTGCCTGATAAGGAACTTGGTGCAGCAGTAGACTGAACAATCCCAAATGTTAGAAAACAATATAAACCCGAGCAACAACCCAAAGCAAAACTTCAGCAGTTTACTTTCAAGGTTAATTTCAAGTTTACATGCAAGTAAACTTGTTAGAACCTAGCCATCTGTACACTATTAGGTGCATATTTGACAAAAAAAAAACAAAAAACCCAAAAACCAGTAAGTAAAAAAGCTGTCAAGTGACTCTTGAATGTTCAAATGGCTCAAAGGCTCTTTATGTGGTAATGTTGGCACAGTTCCTAAGTGACCAGATGGAATCTTATTAACACTCAAAAGGACAAGAGATGAGATTTTGGGTTTTTTAACTTACTATATTTGAAACTCTTGTAGAGAATGTGTCAGAAAGCTTAATGTTTTTTTCCTACTACACAAAATTACACATACACTTTCCTTTAATGTGAGGATGTTGAGTGCTTCAGAGGTTGTCATTTCTGTAAGGTGCTGAAGAAGAGATGTGTGGTAATTTAAATATCACAACAACTTTTAAGTGAATTTTAAAAAGTTGTTTTCATATATGTTGTCAATGGCCATACATAAAATAAAGCAAAATTTAGACACAGGCTTTTTAATAAACAGACTTTTAAAATGCATTTTTCTAAGAGAGAACAAAAATATCTTAAGTATTAAAATAACCTTGATTTCTGCAATCAATAACCACTGGCAGTAATGATGCCAGATTTCCATTTAAGGACTCTAGTAAACATACAAAGCCATGTAAATTAATGCAAATCCTCTTTTTCTTGCATCATCATGGTTTTATTGTCAGCAAGAAATACCTGAAAACTGAGAATCTCCGTTTTCTCTGGTAAACCACAGGATGACCTTCAAGCCAGTTTGAGGCAAAAAACCAAAATCTGTAACACTCTGTGGGCTCCTTGTTTGCCCTGTGCCTTTTAAGTGCTTCCTTTCCATAGTGGGGGTTTTCAGGCAACTTTTGATAGCTAGAAATTTGCTGTGTTACAGATTAGTATTTCATAAAATCTGATTTACCTGAGGCTTCATGAAGGACTCTGATGTGACACAGAATTACAGTCAGCAGTACTAATTTTGAGCCTGTGGCTATCAGGCAAAATTCTCACTGGTCAAAGATGAGCCTGAGGGCTTTGTACAGAATCAGATCCTGTATTTCTTCAATAACTCAGACTGCTTAAATATTGTTATGACATATTGTAATATGGACTTACATGGTGTCATTTCTACATACTTGTACAGTATAGGCCAGAGACCAGATCCAGAGCTTCTTGAACTCAATGAGAATTTGTCCTGGCTTCTTAGTACTGCTGTCAGTCCTGGAACTTTCTATGCTCAGCTTTATTTTACCTGCTTTTTATTTATTTATACATTTATTTTATTTTTAAAGCCCCAGTTTTTACCTTTCACATAGAAGATGACAGGCCCAGTGCCATTACAAGAGGAAAAATTAATTTTAGCTTATTGAAAAAATTAATGCTACATTAACCTTATTCTACAGATTATTAATTTATACTTCAAATCTAAATCAGTATCAGTGTTCTGCATTATAGCATTATTCCATGCTAACTTCTGGCACTGGATACATGTTATTTTGTTGCTTAACAAGTCTTCTTTTGTACAGAACTTAGAGAAAGTATAGAGAATTGAGAGCCCCATCAAATTATGCAAGGAAAAAAACGGATGTTTGTTCTAATAATATATTAAATCTGTTCTAATATAGTAAAGGAAATAATTTAAAAGAAAATTCAAAAACTTTAGGGAAGTGTACTTGTTTGTGTAATGTGTACATTAGCATTTGTCATCTGCATTCAGTTAATTTGAGTCATGGTAGGTTCAATACTTTAACAGTACATAGTCACAAAAGGTTATATGCAGTAGCATAAATGAAGATCATCTTAAAGGAAAGATTAAGCTGAGAGAACTGTTTTAAATGTGCATTTTTAGACAGTACTATTTCTGTAGATTGATTCTCTTGTTTTCTCTCACCTGTTTTCTGTTCTTGCTATCTTGACTTGACAAAGTGTTTTACTTGCTAGATTAAAAATGCTTCAGGCAGAAAGCATCTAGAGGGGCAGAAGAAAAATGAAAGATAATAATAAAACAGCAAACACAAATGAAAAAAAGTCAATAAAGTGGTGGCTAGTCGTTTCTGTATGTGTGCATGTGCACACCTAAGTTTTCATTCTCTATACTCCTGCTCTGTATGGCTGTCTAGTTATGTGTAATATATCATTGTAGGGAATGATAACATTGACTATTATTAAGGTTAGCCCTTCATTTACAAGATCCTGCTTCAGTCCTTTACTGACTCTTCAGGAAGAGCTACATTCTATGCCAAGTGTCTCCTTTAGGCTGTCCCTTTCTATTTTCTTGGTGGGTTTTTGTTTTAGCATTAGCAAGAAACAAATTTAGACTATTATTTGAAGTATCTCTTATAAGAGAATACTTTGGTCCTGTTGTTTTGCCCCACAGAGTTTGTTTTTTTTAATTCTTTGTGTAGGTTGGGCAGTACTGAAGAATAATCTGGTGAGGAAGACCTTATGTTGCCTCAATGACCTTACCTCTTATGTTACTTAGAAGCCGTGTCATAAATTAAAGTGGGGTGGGCATGTATAGAGAAGAATTGGTCTGACAGGTAATAGTTGAATGTTCCCATGAAGAACTGGAATCTCCTCTCTCCCATGACTCCTCTTCCCTGTGTTCCTGTGGGAAAATACGGTAGGCAGTTTTTTAAACCAAATATATCCCTGGTAATCCCTTATCCTACCTCATGCATTCTTGATACCTACCCACAATGAGCTGCAGTCTGCCTTATAGAAGTGCTGAGGATTACTCATATCTGCATCTGAAAAGAATCAAAAGGAATCCAGAATGTTCAGCAACTCTAGAGCCTGAAAAATATGAGCCATCTTATGTTGTAAACCCCATACTACCACACAAATACTTTTGAACCTAAATTTTCCATTTTTCAGTTTTCCCATTCAGTCCCATAGTGTATTAATTCCATTTTACCTTATAAATACCCTGTAAAAATAAGCACAACAGTATCCTTGAAACACTATGATGTAATGTAATGCTACAAACTTAAAAATTACCAGGGAGAAAAGAAAGAATCCTTCAGAACAGTATTTTTTAATAGTATCTGGTAAATTAGTCTAGAACTACATACCAAGAGGTAAGAGAAGACATTAAGTAGCTATTTGACAGAATATTTGTCCTGGAAGAAATACTATGTTTTATGCCAAATACTTTACAAGGAACTCTGGAACTTTCTGTGTTTTTAATATGTGACTATGCAACCTACTACTGCTCAGCAATTTTTTGTTTGCAGTAGTGTATGTATATGCTGTATGTGTTTGCATGTGTATACACACCTAAAGTAAGCAAATTATGAAGAGTTTACAACATGGGATACATACAACTTTTGCACAGATATGTATTCTACTTATTTGGGGGATTACATTAGGAATAGGACTTGTTTAAATCTAACTAACTTAAGGAAACTGACAAGTATGTATATAAATGTGGGGAAGAAAACAATGAATCTTGAGAATGCTGAAAGATGAGCAAAAAATAAATAAAATTGGCTAAAAAAAATCACTACTTTGTAAAGGATAACCCTTTGGATTGTTTCTCTTTTCTCTTGTAATATCTAGCTTGTATTTTTGAGTTATTATTCTTCTAAACATGAGCACTAAAAAAATGTATATTGAGAAATGAAACCCGATATTCTAGGAATTTGAGACTTACTGGGAAGAAACAAACCTTCGGAGAAATACCAGCTAATGCATGACAATATTGTGAGTAGATGACCTGGGAACTGTGTAATTCTAGGGAGCTGGTGTGGGAGGTGAGCAAACTGAACAATTTGTTCACAGAGTTTGAGGCAAAAAGTCAGCATCTGCTAGACAAGAGAAAGAGGCTGTTGTCTTTTGTGCTTCAGCTACATACAGTGGCCATTTGGTTGATTCTTCCATGAAGCCAGTTCATTCCAGCCTGCAGTGGCTTAAATCCTAGAAGAAACCTACTTCTTGGTGCCCACTCTTCTGTCCTCCAGCAGGGATTGGCAGTGCAGCCTGTCAGTGCCTGGCACAGGTTACATTCCCACACATCAGACCTAGGGGAGGCAGGAGGAAGGATGAGTGTAATGCCCATCATGGCCAGCATGCTTTCAAATCCTTGCTTGTGTCTTTCCCTTTTGCTTTTTTTTTCTCTAAACAATGTGATCAGTGCCTTGGTTTAGAGGCAGCAGTGCCACTGACCTTACTGCTTCCACACAGCATGGCTGCTAGCACAGGTTCTAACACAGTCTATGAATGTGAGAACATTTTATCTAGGAAGTGATGTTGTGTTTTCATTACTCAGTTACACAGAGTAAGAAAAAGCCATACACACCATGATACACAGATATGTCTCCTGCATGAGCTAAAATCTCAGAATATAAAAAATAGACCTTTGGCAGGACTCACTATATGAAGGCTTAGGTTGTGATACACATTTTATAATTTTTATTTTGATTCTGACATGCATCTATGCTTGCAATGTCATTTCTGTTGATGGTATAATTTCTTCAACAGGGAGATGAGTTGGTACTTTTTTCATTTAGATACTGTTGGAAGGTTAGGAAGATTGCTGCTTTTGTGGTACATCACCTCTACAGATTTCCTTTCCTTGGAAGAGGTTTAGAGACCCCTTATAACCTAAGGGGCAGGTAAGAGTTACACAAACTCCTAAGATGCTAAAGTTAGGCTTTTAACTATCTCACAGCTTTTCTTTCTGTCTTATTGCTGGTAGTAGCTGAAACATCAAAGGACATTTCTATTTTGTAATGTCCTGGCCTTAGCCTTCTTCCCCCCATGGGGAAATTACTGCAATGAAGTTTGGTTTTCCTCTCTATTCAAAATTCTGATGCTACTTTGTAGAAATGCAAGTAGCTTGAATAGTAGTCTGGAGAAAGAAATCACCTAAATATTGTCGTTAAAAAACTTTCTGAAAAGTAAGGGAAATTAAATGTAATATGCATTCATTCATTAAATTAATATATTTTTTAAAATGAGCCACATGAACATTGAGAATTAAACTAAAGGACACAGAGGAAAATTGTGTTTTACTTATAAACAATAAGACATTTTTCTTTCATTCGCATGCAAAAAATTTTTATCTGAAATTTGACTATTACTGATACAACATAACATTGAAGATAAAAATCTTACCTCTTTATTATCATTTTCAAAACAGAGTATTGAAAAAAGGCACTGAAGTGGATTCAGTTTTGATTGCAGAGAATGTTGGGCTTCATGCTCACCAAGGACCTGGTGAGAACTAAAAAGCCTTTTGTCTATAAGAAGTTCCAGTTAGTATTTTCTGTTATGCTCTGTGTGTCTTCTGGATTTTTGTAATGTGGTTCAGTCAGGATCAGGGACCTGAAAAAAATAAATAACATGAAAACAAAATACATTACCTTTCAATTAAATTCACAAATTGGAAGCCATCTTGTATATGATTTTGTCTACTTCTAGTAATAAGAGTATCAAAAAAGATCTTTCCATGAAATGAATACCATATGTCTTCTTGGTTAAAATAACTTTTTCTGTCATAGGCTGATTTTTAAATTAAATTAATCCAGTGCAGATTCTCTTAATCAAACAATACATTTTTATTTACAAAAAAAAAATCTATTTCATCATTCTTTTAGGACTTGTTTTAAGCAAGACCCTAAAAGGCTTGTATGTCAGTAGGGTGGTTTAATTGATTTCACTGAATTTTGATCAGTTTCTTAAGGTAATTCCAGATCTTCGGTGTTAAATTACAAAACACTAAATTACAAAAAGATCCCTAAATGTCTACCACATTTTCCTAGAGAAGTGACAAAAATTTTCTAAGATTCCACAAAATCTTCTGAAGTGCCATTTTTATACGCTTCCCTTTGTAAATCAGGGTTTAAGTAATAGGGAAAGGATCATTAGCATGATGAAGCCAATTACAGCAGCTACAGATCAGTGTATCTTGTAATAGTTTAAATATGTTTGTAGTAATATCTATTTTTTATCTGTGACTATAGTAACAGTAATACACAAAGTTATTTTCAAGGATCTCCAATTTCCCCCAAGGTAAAAAAACAAAACAGAAAACAAGAAAAGTTATTTTTGCTACTCTCTGTCTCCAGTTTTCTCTAGGATTAATTCTTTTAATTCTACTTATGGACATGTTAATGAGGGAGTTCAGAAGTAGTAAAAAAGCCAACTCCCACCTTTTTAGCTTAAAATTAACAAAAAATCTGCAGCAAAATTGAATTTTTCAGTTGGCAAGAGATTCTAATGAACTGAATGTTAGCTGATGCTGCTTTGTTTAGGTTTCTATCCTGATTTTAAATACAAACTGACTAAGTTATTAGCATGTGTAGACTGACCTGATAATAACCAAAAATAATTAGGTAGCTTACTGCTGAGGTGGAAATAAGTCAGTTTTTTCAGGTAATAAAAATGAAATACCATGAGAGATCCAAGTGTCAGAAGAACAGATGCTAAAGCAACTGGTAAATGAAGGAGTAACAAGTCTCTAAGACCAGATGGTATATATCTAAGAGTCAGAAAGTGTTTTAAGAATGAAGCAGCTGAAGTGTTGAAAGAAGTAGGCACTCTCATTAAAATTAGTTACTATGCTAGAAAAGTAGAGCAAATGTACCTCAGTTAAAAACAGGTTGCAGGAGCCCTGCAGTTAGTGATCTATCTGTATTTCCACAGAGACAGTAAAAGTAGCTGGAGGGAAAAAAAAAAGTTAACCCACATCAGTGGACATGGTAGGACAGAAACAAACAAGCAGGATTTCTGTTAAAAGGAAAAAAAAAAAAGTTCTTTCCTGATAAAGATTAATAAATTTATGGATTTAAGTAGTAATCTGGTTTAGGGCCAGGATCAGCCTCAGGACCTGTTCAGCACCAAAAGTACAGCTGGTAACACTGAGATTATCTTACAGCTGTGGAAAACCCACAGGACTCTAAATCTTCTCCAGCTTGCTTGATCCAAAAAGATGGCCCAGGAAATTCCAAACACATCTGGGACATCTGTTTGGCCATATTCTTCTCTTGGTGGACCAGGACACTGAGGCACAATGTTCAAATGCCATATGGCCCACCTGGAGCCATAAGTCAGTGCACCCAATTATCCTATTTCTGAAAGTGAATGAACAGGAAATGATGTCTGGGAAAACATGGATTAGGACATGGACAGAAAGTGGACAATTACACCAACTTCCAGTAATGTGACATTTAGGAAAAATGCCTCCACAAGAGACAAAGTATTTGCAAGAGATGGTAGTAGTGCTGTACCACCAAAAGCAATGTGGGTTACTATAGAGCTTAAACCACCTCATACTTATGAGTGTTTGTTCAGAAGAGGTTATCAGCAGCAAGCAAAATGCAGCAGTCAGGTCTGACAGCTCTTCCCAGACTCCACTTTCTGATTTAACAGTTTGTATCATTAGGGGATGTGGGATTAAGATCTGTGGGATTCAGGGCTTTCTATTCAGATAAGAGAACTAATTCTTCTGAAAACAAACTGGTAAGCCAGGTGTAAGTAGGAGTGACTACCCGTGCTTGGGATCATCAACATAATAGTTGATATTTCTGTCAAACTTCTGACTTGGTGCCTCAGAAACTCATGATCTGATACCAAATTGATGAGCAGATGGGGACATTAGGGGCCTTATTAATTACTTTTACCATCTTGATCTTGCCCCCTTATAGTTTCCCAGCTAATAGGAGCTTTCACATAACCATGCAAGCCAAGGTCTATTTATTCAAATTTCAGAAGTAAATGTGTCTTTCATGGTGTTGACCCTGCTTAGAAAGGAGACCAGCTTTGACAGAAGTCAAAGTGGATAAGTAATGCCTTTCCTGAAGGCTGCTTTTTTCCTCTGTGCCTTTGTCCTTCTCACATTGTACCAAGAAGTGTATTGTTTCTACAGTATTCTTACTTATATTTTCTTCTTTTGCACAGGAGTAAGTCTCCATCTGCAATAAGTTTGTAGTTATATATGTTAGAAAATTAAGGATTATTGTAATGTATTTTAGAAACACTTTGTGCATATGGTTTCTAGTTTTAATTTCTATTGTTATTTTAGAAGTACTTATAGTATCATACCATACTGAGTGAAATGGCAGCTTAGGACATACTGCAACATAGATCCATAAGACATCTTAAAAGTAACATGGCATACCATTGCCATAAGTATCCATTGATTCTTGAGGTATGTGTCTAAAAGTTGAAGGTTCATATATACCAGTTGGATTTGGATAGTCACATCTGACAATTTTGTCCAAAATGCATGATTCTGCATATCATATATAACTGTATGGTATTAAAATTGTGGGCTTTCCCCAGAAAAACTTAACATGAACAGAAAGGGGAGGCAGGAAAAAAAGGGGAGGTAGGAATATCATATGTAACTGTATGGTATTAAAATAGTGGGCTTTCCCCAGAAAAACTTAACATGAACAGAAAGGGGAGGTAGGAAAAAAGGGGAGGTAGGAAAAAAGACTGGATACCTTCCTAACTATTGCAGGTTCTGATGTGGCAGGGAGTCAAGGATATTACAAGTATTTGAGGTAAAGAATTCATCTCTTTGCACAGTAAAATTAAATAGTAAGTGGGAACTTGTGACTTATTTAGCATATGCAAGGTAGAAGAGGCTGTAAGAGTGACAGAAAGTCTGTGTGTGCTCTCCCAAACAACAGAATTTCTCCATAGTTTGCAAAATCTAGTGTGAAGGTGAATTTCTTACCTGTCTTGTCTTCTTTCACAGACTGTGGAATCTATACATTTTTGCTACATATTTATATCTATTAGATTTAGTCTGTGTTTCAAAGCTGTGCATGAGTATACAGGGAGATGAGAAGCCTGTAAGATGGAAGAGAATTAGTTCTATATTAGCAGAAAACTGAGGAGTGTCATATGAGAGGGAAGTGGGTGAGGAAAGTACAAGAGGAGGTGGAGTGCACAATGTTAAATTGTAATAGTGGGGCTGGATTCCATTGATACTTCCTGAGCAATTTATTTAAGCAATGAGACTTTGCAGTGCATGTTCAGCTTTACTGTTGCTTAAGTGTCATTCAATACATGTGCTGCAGTAAACTTGCTAGACAGTAACATAAGTCGGAATAAGGGAAAGTTATATATATATATATATTTTTTTTTTTTTTTTTTTTTTGTAGCTTGTTCCAGGAGGTGTCAGTTCAGTACAGCAAGAAGAGTTGGTAGTCAGGGGCAGGTTTGAGATCTTAAAGATCTTAAAGAGCACCACGAAGTGCAGCTGCCCCAAAAGCTTTTACAGAGTTGTCTGCATGCTGCTGGCTCTCTGCATTTAGGAGTAATGGGATTCCTGGCTGTAATGTAGCTTAGAACATGGTCATTATGGCATAGACAAACTAACTGCCTCATAAAGCATTTCATGATGAATTTCTGACCTAAATACTAAGCACTTAAAAATTCATTATCTTACTATAATGCATATATTTAAAAAAAAAAAAAAAAAAAAAAGTTAAAGAGAAACCATAGCTTTAGCTGAGAAGCTGATCAGCTCCAGGAGGAGTGAGATTCCACCCTCTTGGTGGGACACGTGTTGTGTCTCCACTGGACAACCACTGCCTCAAAGACAAATAAAGGGAAGTTCTTGCTATCCCTTCTTTTCTGTGCACCATCCCATATGCAGGCAAGTGAAGAGGAGGCAAAGCACAGCATCTGCCAGCTCGCCTATTAGTGGGGCTTCCTACATTGGTGTGAAGCTCTAAGGCAGCACTGGCTGCCTGTCAGGCTCAGAAGATAGCAATGATCTATTGCAAAGAAACTAAAACTAGTGCTATGGGGCTTTGGTCAAGGCTTTTTGAATAGTTACTGGGGAACAAGAGCCAGCTCAACACTCTTTATTTGTTTCGAGTAAAGCTTTTTGCTTACTGACAGTTGGCATGGAAACTGAATCAGCACTCATTTTTTAAAAGAATTTTTAGTCCATTCAGAGTGAGGTTAGTCATCAGCCAGCAAACCAAAGAGAAAGACTGCAGCTGCTAGCACTTATACCTTGCTTGTGAATAGACAGAATACTCAAAATGGTAGCAATCGTATTACCCCACCTCTTATGGTAATAAATGTTCATTTATATTGTGGGGTCTGAGTGGCTGGTTTGTGGGTTTGGGTTCTTTTCAGCAAGGAAGAGTTATTCAGTTATCTGAAATCCACAAGAAAACTTTCTTCTTTCTAGAAGATGCCTTATGCTTTTATGGATTGGTTGAATTCTAAATTTAAGAGAGTTCATGTAAACAACAGTGCTTGTGGTGGAAAATGGCAATACTTGAAAGGCTCTGAGCTTGGCACTAGGGCTCTGTGAATGTGTAGCCAAAATGGAAGCCTACACAGCATGCAGAAAACAACATTTTTAATTACTTTCCCTTTACTGATGAAAATATGTGCTTATTTCCATCATATTTTTTCCCACACACAATAGAAGACATGGCTGCTGGTCTTCTACACCAGCTCAGCTGAGAAAATATTTGTGGGTGAATTGCTGTTCAGTGTCATTTCATAAAGTGCCTGCTGGCATCTTGTTCTCAGATGCAGAATTATAAAGGTACATTTAGATTTGAAAAGTATAATTTCATCTATAATCTTTGACTCCCAGCTTTTTGTATCCTCAGAATCCAACCCACACATGCCTTCTTTGTTGATAAAAGATCTTGTTTACAGGAACTATTTACATTCAAGACTATAAACTGCCACCAAACTGATGAGGACACTGATTTCTCTTTTCTTTGTGTTTACCAAGCAGATAATCTAAGTGAAGCCCTGAAAAAGCTGAAGATAACAACCACTGACAGCACAGCAGATAGCTTGGAGGGATGCTTGGACTGTCTGCTTCAAGCTCTGGCACAGAACAGTAAGTTGTATGGACCTGTCAGTGAGTTAAAATGGAAGCAGTAAAATGTGGCAGAAAGATGGACTCAAGCAGTAGGCTGCTGGATTGGGTGTTCTGGGTTTGAGGTTTTTTAAACCATATATCTGTATCATTTAGGTAGTACAGTAAATATCTGGATATTTGCTACAGGTGAAGTCCAGTCCTTTTTCCAGTATATGAAGTAGCAAAATTCCTTTTCCAATTGATCACTCAAGAAACAAAATCCAGGGATGGGTAAATAAGCCTGATAGGATGGGGAGAGGGATATGGGAGCAGCTTGCTAGTTCTGGTTAAAAGGGCACAGTTTCCTATTTGTAATGTATTTTTCCTCATATTACAATCACATATTTCTTATTTCCAATAGTTTTGATTAGCAGAACTATCCAAAGATGGTCCAAATTTGACATGTGGTATGAAAAAAAAATAACTTAATGGAACAAGATGTCTTTTTCACCAAAAGCAATAGAATGTGTGTCCCCACTTGCAGCAGGCAGAAAAGTATGATATATGAAGATGACAGCTTATTAGACTTTTCTGAATTTAACTTTAGCAGTACTTCAGATGGTGGCAAAATTAAAATCTGTGTACAGTTTCTGCTCAAAAAAACTTTGTCAGAATTCTGTATTTTAAAAAATAAGGTAGTCCCTTGTAAAAGTACATACTAATAAGAAGTCTTGCTTCTTTCCTGTGATGGTATTCTGTAATTCACAGCCTTTTGGCTTCATTGGTGTAAAGTACTTCATGAGGTTTTTTGCAATAAAATATAAGCACCATCCATATAAAATCAAATACTGTTTGTAGCAGTCTATGCATTTAATGGTACTGGGTTTTTCATTCTGATTATTTTGCAAGGAGATGTCATCCAGGAACTAATAAAATATTTGGGGTTTAGATCAACCCGATTTTTTAAGATGCTGAATCATTTTTCTTGTGGGGTTACTTATAAGGTATATCCAATACTTAATCCAACTTTGAAATGAATTTTCAGTACTTTTAATTCTATTACTTAAATGGTAAGTACCAACAAGAAGCTGGTATGAAAAGTAACAAAGTTTAACAGAGCCTGTAATTTTGACTAATATAAAGCAAACTTACTGAACTTCCTTGGAAATAGATTGCTGTCTTCTGTCTCAGTCTAGGACTTTGCTCTTCCTTCCAAAGTTTTTCTTCTAGTCTCATAGCTGCCCAGTAAGATAAGCAGATTATTAGGATTTTGAGCTCTCTCTTTTGGGTAGTTTAAAAAAATTTAACTATAATCCCTCCACTGTTCACCATCTTCTTTGCATTTAAGTCCGTAACATAAATTATAAGCCTGCTGAGCTGCCACATGCATCTCCACATATTTTCACTTGCCCAAGATTAAGGGCAACTAAAAAAACTCACTGGAAATTAAGTGGGTTAGATAGGACAGTTTTTTCAGCAGCTTGCTGGTGATTAAGGTGATCAAAAGTGAATTAGATACTCTGATATCTAAGTTTTGCTGAGTCTCTTTGGAAAAAAGGCTTTAGTTCTCAAGAGTGTTTGAAGATTAAGAAAAGAAAATTCTCATGGGAGGAAGGTGTCTGTTTTGGACAAAAATTGTGTGAATAGTGTTACATTTAAAAGACTTCAGAGATGGAAGCAAATTGCATGCAAGAGATGGATTCAGCAAAAAGAGCAGAATCAGCTTTTTAAATGCTACAGACTCTGAATCGTTATTGGGCTACCAGCATACAATCCTGTCTTTGGTCAAAGACCCAGTGAATGTCCTTCCTTACAGTTCTCACCCATCCAGATAATATAGAGAACAATAGAATCTTTCAGGTTGGAAAAGACCCTGGAGATCATCAAATCCAACCACCATCAACACTCCACAGAGCTCTCCCCTAAACCATATCCCCCAACACCACATCTAAACAACCCCTAAACACATTCAGGGATGGTGATTCAACCACCTCCCTGGGCAGCCTATTCCAGAGTCTGACCACTCTTTCTGTGAACAATTTTTTTGCCTAATGTCCAGCCTAAACCTACCCTGTTGCAGCTTGAGTCTACTCCTTCTTGTTGATTCCCACTGCTTACCTGTGAGAAGAGACCAGCACCAACCTCTCTGCAGTGCCCTTTCAGGTAATTATAGGGAGTGATGAAGTCTCCCCTCAGCCTCCTCCTCCTCAGACTGAACAGTCCCAGCTCCCTCAATCATTCTTCATAAGATTTATTCTCCAGGCCCTTCAACAGCTTCATTGCCCTCTGCTGCACTCACTCCAGCACCTCGATATCTCTCTTACATTGAGGTGCCCAAAACTGGACACAATACTCCAGGTGTCGCCTCACCAGTGCTGAGTACAGGGGGGCAATCACCTCCCTACTTCTTCTGGCCACTATTTCCAACACTATTTCAGGATGCCATTGGATTTCTTGGCCACCCAGGCACACTGCTGGCTCATATTCAGCAACTTGTCAATGAGAAGCCCCAGGTCCTTATCTGCCTGGCAGCTTTCCAGCCACACTTCCCCAAGCCTGTAGCATTGCATGGGGCTGTTCTGGCCTATGTCACCATTACTTCTGGCTGAGTTTGAGATACCAAATAAAACCGAGGACTTTAGGATCAAAGGGGCAATGATAACAGAAGAATAAGAGATAAACATATAGTAGAAAAGCTAGAATAATATAGTAGAAAAGTAGAATAATAACAACATACCTCATTTTGTGTGGACTTCCTTCAGCATTCCCCGTGAAGTCAGCTGGCATAGCCTGCAGTAATGAGGACATGCAGTACCATTAGTCTGGATTCCCAGATAGTACAAATCAAAACATCTCCTTTCACTTCATCTACCTCATTCACCTAAGCTCAGATTCTGTCCACCTTACTTCTGAAAAAAAACATACCCGCCAGCAGCCACCATCTCTAGATAGATAAACTCTCCATAATGTAGATTTCTAAAGGAAGGCTGTGGGACATAATCCATAAAAAATGTTGGAAGGAAAGAAATCATCCATGCACTGTATGAAATACTGCCTTCTACTGAATCAGGAGGTGAAATTCATGTTGCATGTGTTTTCTTTTAAATACTATATATTAAAACAAATTACTACGTTGTCTGCCTCATGGAATTTGGGTTCTTTCCATACAGACATGGTTTCACGTATGACTGTCAGGAAAGGATTTTGTTGATCTGGAAGCAGACTGTTTACAGTAATATGAAGCACAGAATGATCACAACAATCAGAAGAGGCAAAAAACAAGGAATTGCTTTGTCAGAGAATACGATTCTGAGGTTCTGCAGCAGTTTTGTGATTCAGCTGAAGAAAAAAACGCAAACCCTTGAAATTTAACTGTGCATTGCAAAATGAAATTTAATTGTGTTTAATGTCTGAGAATGCCTTACACTATAATTTGAGACTTTTTACAAATAGGACTTATTTTCTTCCTCCCCCCAGCCCCTACAATCGTGGTGTCATAGTTTAGGCCCAGCTGGTACCAACCGGGCCTCTTCTTGCTCAACCTTCACCCCCACCATGGGACAGGAAGGAGAAAATCCACGTTAATTGAGACAAGGATAGGGAGGTTTGCACTCCCAAATTACGGTAACAGGCAAAAAACAGGTTCAACCTTGGGAAGGAAAGAAACTAATTTGATCTACAAGGAGAAAATGAAAACATGGCCAGATCTTAACAGTTTTGCGCCATCTTCTTCACAAACCCAAATCGCTTCACTGCCGTCTCCCCTCAGGGCACAGGGGACACAGGGGGGTTCAGGCTCAGTTCCCCACACGGTGTTTCTGCCGCTCCTTCCTCCTCAGGGGAGGACTCCTCACATTCTTCCCCTGCTCCAAGGCGGGGTCCCTCTCACTGAGAGTCCTTCAGGAACCCCTGGGACATGAGTCCCTCCCGTGAGGTGCAGTCCCTCAGGAACTGCTCCAGCCCGGGCTGCCCACAGAGTCACGGCTGCTTCAGGAACAGTCACCTCCTCTGGCACGGGGTCCTACAGGGCTGCAGAGCCACATCTGCCCCTCTCTGCAATCCCCCACAGGCTGCTGCTTCACATCTGCCCACCCGTGACACTTCAGGGGCTACAGATCCACATTTACCCCACTGTGCTCCTTCAGGGACTGCTCCACCGTCTTCCTCCATGGGCTGCAGGGGCACAGCCGCCATCTTACCACGGGCTGCGGGGAAACCTCTGCTCGGGCACCTTACCCCTCCTTCCTCATTGACCTTGGTGTCTTTTCTCTGGTATTGCTCTCACTTCATCTTCTACTCCACTCTGCAGGTCCTTTTTAATATTTTTGAACTTTCATTTTCCCGTTCATGAATATGTTACTCACAGAAGTGCATCCAGCTCCCCATATCTGCTCAGCCTTGGGCAGAAGTGGGGCAGGGATGGGAACCAAGGGACCTTCCAGCAGCTTCTCACAGGAGCCACCTCTGAGCCCTCCCCTTGCTTCCAAAACACCCCTGCACTAACCCAGGACATGGGGTAGAGCACCAAACAGCTTACTTTGCAACTGCTGTATCATACTGCGTAAAGAAACGGGTTGAATTCTGCAGAAAAATCCACAAGAGAAAACTGGAAGAGGGAGAGCTCTAGTAGGTGAACCTGGATATATTTTTCTCAGAGCAATGCAGTTCTGTCACCCCCCTGCCCTCATTGCAGAAGGGCTTTTGATGTGCCTCCTCCTGGGCTTCAGGCTGCCCCCTGACCAACACACATATGTCACATAACTTGTATACAGCCCACAGCCCTCTGCTTTGTGACCTTAGCCAGAGTTAGGAGAGCTGTATATTTACTCTGATAGTTTTGCTAAGTGTCTGTCATGTGTAGCAACTTTGGAATTACAGGCATTGTTTTTTTAAATAACAACTTAGAGAGGAACAGTCTTTGAAATCTCATTCTTCCCCTCTGCAGAAGTGGTACTGAAAGTTATACTTACAATGCAAAGGGAGTATATTTGCTTCTCCAGAGCAATGGAAATTCTCAGTGTGAAGAGCTGTAGGAAAAATGAAAATATGCAGTGGCATCATTAGACTTAGTATATTAGTGAATATTATTTTTTTTTAATAATAAAAAACAGCTTAATGTTACAATGTTTATATTTGAGAACCAAAACCTATCTTGTGAGTTTTGTTTTATAAGCACAATGTTACATTATTTTACTACCCTGATTCAAAGAACAGAGTAGTTAGAACTGAATTAGCTATATATAGAAAAAGATCTACCTGTGAGACAGTGGGTGCAGCTTCATCCATTTATGATTTTATTGGCTCAGATACTTTCCATTTAAGTCTTAATCAATGGCAGGCTAAACTAACAGAAAAGTATGATAGCTTAGCATAGGCTTTGCAGCTTGGAATCTATTTAAAAAAAAATAAATGTTGGCGGAGATTTGTTCAGCAGTATAGCCAAATAATACATTTTTATATATAAGCATGCACTAATATAAATTCTTATCTAACCGTTCTCACAGCTTACACCTGGTAGCAAGCTCATAATATTCTCCAGGAGCCAAACTCCTCCAATTATTCCCAGGCTGTGTACCGGTCACACCACTCCATTCCTTGCAGGATCAAACAGTCTGTTTATGCAGTTCTATGTCACAGAGCTCCATCTGTTCTCCTGGTGTTTTTCCACAAAAAGCAACTTGTGAAAAGAATGAGGAAAGCTCTTATGCACCTGAGAAGAGTATTTTGAAAGATTGTAAGTTTATTACTTTTCTGGAAAGAAGTTGTAAATTATTTATTTTTTATCCCACACCCGATGAAAAATACATGTATGTACTACTGGATTTTGAGAATAATAGGTTAATTGTATTGTATACAGAAACACAACAGACAAACATAGTGGTAATAATCTTTTATCAACTTACACAGATTTATACCTGTTAAGAGCCATCTCACAAATATTTGGCAGTTATAAGTTACAATATGTGAAGTTATCCTAAGATCCTCAAATAGAGGTCCACAAGAAAGGACTGCCTGAAAAAAAGAAAACAAGAAGGAAAGAGGTTTTCTTTTATGCCTTCTGGGACATAATTAATTATTATAGTAATAAAAGGAAAATAAAATGTTATTGTGAGTGTAGACATGCTGCATTTCAGATGCAAGAGGTTATAGCAGGCATAAGTAACCTACTTTTAACAGGTGAGAAATCTGAAAATCTGCTGAAAATGTTATTTTTGGCTCTGATACACTCAGCATAAGAGGCTGAAAATGCTCACTAATCCCCTCCTTCAGCACCTGGCTCTGAAAAATTTTTAACATGTAACCGAAGTGCAGAGACTAGCACATATATTTGAAACATTTTTTAATATACTTTTTGGGAGGCTAAGAATGTAAGTTTGCAAGTTAGTCTCTAAAAAAGCAAAATCACACCAATAAAGATAAGCTTAAGTGAGGGGGGCAGGGCCTCAGTTTTTAATGGGATTTAGAGATTTTGGAAAGCTCATACAGTTCAAAGAAGGTTTAAAATAATGCACTTTACCTTCAAGAGGTGATTTGCTACGATGCCCTATTTTCTGTTGAGTTATGCTGATACATAGTGACTCAAGGAACCCTCAAATGACATATGAAAATTTTGAATTCCTGTTTGAAACTGGAAATTTCAGCATTATTCTAAGGCTACTTTGGCATGTCATTTTACTCCCTATAATAAAAGCAGCTTCTTGACGCTATTTTGTTTTGCTCAGAAAAGATACTTTGTCTATATGCTGTAGCTATATTTTGTTTCAAATATACTTGCTGTGTCATATCAGACAAAATAACAATACTTTACAAAGTTCTTGTGCAACCACTAGCAAGCCTTTACCATCATTTCCTGCTGTTCAAACTGTATTTTGTTGAGACCATGAGCTCAGCCCTTCTCCTAAAACTTCTGTTCAGGTTTTCTCTTGAAAGTCACCAGTGGGTTTTTTGAAATGTGTTGGTTCCTATTTGACAGAGGAGGATGTGTTTGCATCTGGAGTGCTTAAGCCAACGTGGGATTTCTGCAGACACTGCAGATTTCTCACATTCCTTCATCAGTGATGAAATTTTCCATCCAATTCCCTGAATCTTCTGTAAGCACTTGCTTCCAAAGGCATCAAGTTTCCTGCCTTTAATGTTTTGGTGGGTTTCCAGTTCTCACAACCATATGTTAACACACAGGTTATATTTGAGTTGGAAATTCTTCATTTTGTTCTGTTCTTTATAGCTGTGGCTTCCATATGTTGTTGAATTTAGCTAGAACTTGTGCTCTTCCTATTCTTGATGCTCCTTTTTATCATCTTCACTGACCACAAAAGATGGAACAAGTCCTCTACTGGAGCAGAAAACTCATGGAGAATTTAGAGATAATGTTTGTGATTGTTAAATTAAGGCTCAACTGAAAAAAAAAAAATCTATCCTTTGAAATTTTAAAATGTTTTATATTTGCCATTATAATGCCTTTGATTTATGAGAAAAGTGAGAGCTTATTTTTATCTATTTGCTTCTTGAACATGTTTGACAGTTCAGCATAAGTACTCTTACTCATTACAGTCATATAAATGGCTGTCAGCTAAACTTTTAGCACATGAGCATGCCCTCTGATTTCAGTAAGATCTTGTGCCTCTTTAGCAGACAGAGGATTAAGCAACAGTTATTTCATCTCTTGTTTATGTGATCCTCTCACATACTAGTATGAAAGTAAAATTTGTGCTAACCTCCACCTCAAACATAGAAAAAAATTAAACTGTACAAGTTTTTGTCCTGGCAAAGTTGTTCTAAGGTATAAGCATTGTCTGAAATCACACTTTTTTTTTCCCCACTGGCCAGACAATGCTCTTATGATTGGGAATGCTTGCACACCATTATAGCTTAATACAAAACACCAACTGCCCATAGACCTTGTTCTGACCCTCACACTCTAGGATCAACTTTTGGCTGCTATTTTATCACATAAATAAAAAAACACTCAGTATCCCCACAGATTTAATCCACATTATTAACACAAGCCAGTGCACAAGCACATCAAGGTAGAAAAGCACAGGCAAGTTGGTAGAAGATGGTACCAGATAGATCAGTGGCCTGTTAAACCAGCTGGTAACTGGTAGAATTAAGTCCAATGACAAATAGCATTTCTCACTCTCTTATTCCCTTTGGTCTTTAGCATCTCCCTCTATTCTTAGCATCAGTCTTTCTTCTAGATGGCTTTTTGATACTCCTCAGGCCCACCCTCCATTTATCCCTGGTGTGTATCACCCACCTGTGATCTTAGAAGAAGAGGGTGCCCACTGATGGTGGTACATTAAGTGTCTCAGCCTGAATATTCAAACAAGGAGCAGACATTTACTTATCCATGAAAAAAAATATTTATCCATTTATACATCCATTTATTATCCAGTTCTATACCCACAATAGGAAAAATGCAGATAAGAGCTAGAGCATCCTCTTCCTAAAAGTATTATTTGGTATTATTGCTAATTGTCTACTGAAATCTATAGCTATGTGCTGAAATGAAGGTATTTTTTGATGGTCTTAGCCCATTACAAAGATTTTACTCCTTTATTAATTTTGGTTTGTCTTGAAAACTACAAAATTAAAGGTAGCACTGACTTACCATAGTACCTTGTAGAACTTGTTTTCTTTGAATATTGGAGACATCAACTGGTGTTTGTTTATCAACTGCTAAATCTTGATTCAACTTCTTTGGACTCAGTATGTTACTGCAGCACAAGTGTTTAGAGCACAGAGTAAAATTATTAAAAGGAATATAAAGGTTCTGATTCTGCCAGCATTTAGATAAGTTCTTACCTCCAAGGACATAGATGCTTACATTCTGGTAGTTCCACTGAGCTCAAGAGGTTTATTTCTATGTATAAAGCTCTTTACATGGCAAAGCACTTGCATGTTCAGAGCCAAAAAAAAAAAATATATATATTGCCTCTTTTAGCAATTCCTTTGTTTTGTGTCACCATCAGTCTTGATTCTTATATGACATCAGCTGCCAAGGAAAGTGGTCTTTCTTCAAAGGTGTCTTTCTTAGTATGCTGGCTTTGCTGCGTAGCATATAAACATGTTTTTCTTGATAAGGAGTATAAAGCTGTAAAACTGAAGGAAAAAGCATGACATAAGCATTTAACTTTTGCCACTGAATTATGTTTTACATTTATATTAATAGAGATTAATAGAACATTTAACATAATTGGGAATATTTAACACGACTCTTCTGGACTGAGCCAGGCCAGAACCAATTTTCTTTTTTAGTAATTTTACTTTGCAGTTAAGCCTCTTCTAAGTAATTGCACTTTCTGAAGTGAACAGCATGTTTTTCAGATGGTGTCTGCTTCTAGGACTGATAACACTCTGTGTTTGTAGCTATTCCTGCAGAATGGCATGCAGAAAAGCTCTTGGTTATATTGCTATAGAAAACAAGGTCACTGCTTGGTTCTGCTAAAATGGAGGAAAATAGGTAAGACCTGTGACCCTCCTGCTAGAAGGAGCAGCCCAGACAGGTGACCAGAACTGACTAAACAAAGTATTCTGTTTTATACATCTCATACACAGTATAAAGCTGAGGGATCACAAGGGTCAAGCTCTCTTCTATGGCTACCATCCTGGACTACCTTTGATCCCAGTCTCAGCATTCCTGAATCTCTACATTCCTGCATCCACCTGCTTCTGAGGACCAGAACCAGACCAGGACTTTGCTAAGGCCTCTCCTGCAGTCTCCATGGGGACAGGGGCATTACTGGGGAGGAGCACAGTATTGTTTCTATATACAGTTTTCTTTTTCATTATTCTTATTTCATTAAAGCTGTTTAGTTTCCAACCCTTAAGACTCTCTCCCTTTTTTTCTTCCCCATTCTGGAGAGGGAGAGAGGCTAATAGAGAGCATCTGTCATTTGTTTTATAGACAGCCCAGCCTTAAACCTTGACAAAGACCACAAAAAAACTTTGATTGGCTTGTATGTATAAAATCAAGCATTATGCTCACTTAAATGCCAATAATGTATCACAGAGGAAAAAAATTTTGACAGGTGCATTTTTATACAGAGAGATACTGTCTTGGTGAGGAAATAAAGACAGTACATAAAATCCTGAGGAAGGTTTTATATTCTGCAGCTAAGGAAGGCTTAGGTCTGGTTTTGCATTAGCAAGGACAGAAACCATCTTAGTACAAATGCAGTTTCTACCAGATAAAATATTCCTTTGCTACAGTACCTTACACCATGTCCATCAGAAAGTAACATTAGCAACAGAACATACTTTAATTATTTTTGTAGCTTTTGGCATCAGGAGGAAGGGTTTGCTGGTAGGACACTAGCAAACCAAAACCTGCATCTTAGGCCAACACACTCCTCAGAGCAGAAATTTCTACTTTGCCTCTGATACAGATAAGCTCTTGGAGCAGAGCCAGAGGTTCAAATTGAATTGGGTCAGCTCAGCCAATTAAGTTAATTGTAGTCCATTAAGTTTACCTGAGAAGATATCAAGTCAAAAGCCTTTCTGAATGTTGGAGATCCTGATGAATATTTTGCAAGAAAGTTTTGGCTCAAATACTCTGTTACAAAGTGCTCCTTATTTTTGCTGAAGCAGGATGTTCCTTGCACCTTAGCTTATGAAGCCATTGTCTTTTCATTACACTGTGTACTCATAATCCAGAAATGTTTCATTATAAGTGCTGTATATAATAAATTATTTCAGTATGCCTGTTTAATTGGAAGATAGTAAATCAAGTTGACTGCTTTTTATTGGGCTGCCTCCCAGTAACCTGGCATCCCCTAATGATACTGAATGGTAATCACTGCTGCTTGGTGGGATTATATTTTACATAAATTCCTCTTAATAGTGATGTATTTAGTCAGTGCCAGATAGTTAAATGATGTTTATCCAAGTGTTAAATTCCAAGTGCTATTCATTGAATACACAATGTGCCAAATAAAGATTAAATATTTTTTTCTTTCTTTGCAGAAGGCATCAGTGAATAGCAGTTCCAGATAATAGAATTGGCAAATTTATTTTTAGAATCCATTTTTTTAATGCAATACAAAAGAAAAGGAAACTGTATTTAGAGATCACGTATTCACAATTTCAGGTCTGAAATTTCATTCTTAGTTTTGTCCCAGTCCTATATCACTTACAAACATGATCTTTTCAGATTAAATTTTCCTTAAGCTACTTTGGCAGCAAAACCTTTTCAAAACATCAGTAGCCAAAAAATTCCTTTGTATGTAGATGTACTCTTCCAGTAACCACTGTGCAGAATTTTGCAGTAAGCACTTGCCCTTGCTTGAGAACACTTTTAAGACACTGCTTAAGAGGAATATGAAACATTTCCTGCATATATAATACATGGCTTTCAAATCTGGTTTGATTCTTAAACTAAATCAAATTTGGAAAAAGGCCTCTCTGGCCTAGGATTTTTGTTATACAGACTGACAGATGAAAGCATGAGAATGCTTGGGGGGAGGAGGGGAACTAACACCTCACCCAAATCCACCAGACTGTACATGGGGCTCTAATCTGGATCCACCTGAGGAATATAGGTGTTCTGAGCTGCTTAACTTTAATATTCTGCCTTGTGCTGTAGCATATCTGTGGAAGTATCAATCCACATATTTCTTCACTGAAGGCAAAGCTGTCTTATATCTTTATTATTTTATTTCACTGGTACCTGCAGCAAGCAATTCATCCTGAAATTCACTTTTATTCTTTGGATAGAGCTTTTGAAGAATGTAATCAGTGGGAAACATGCAGCTAGTTGGTAAATCTTTCTCTTTCCATCTTTCCCTGCTTCCTTGTTGGACGTGGGATTTTAATTACAAACATCTGTGCACTGTCTCTGTTTCTTCATTAAAAATGGACATTGAAGTTGCCCTGTGGCTGCTAGCAGAGATAGAACAGAGTAAACACCACAATGGAAACATTTGCACAGCCAAGGGAGAATCCTCCCTCTCTGCCTCCTAGGGTTCTAATTTGAAGGATAGGTGAGCAAGCAGATTGTATTTGTGGGGATTTTCCCATGTAACCAGGAGCATGCCGAAAGGAAATTATATTTATTTCTATATGTAAATTATTAGAGGATTTTTTTTTCCTGTAAAAATAACTCTTTATAATTGGAACAGTCTTTTTGGCCAAGGTATGTTAAGCAAAAGCCTCCTTATCAGTGGTGCACTCTTTGTTCCTTGAGAGCATGTAATTTGTTTCACTGAGGTTCTTTACAGCTCGCTTTTTGTGCTCTTATAGTCAGACTAAAACTTTGATTTTGTGGTTTGGATAATACAGTAGGAGGCTATGGAGAGAGAGACAATGCTTCTAGGAGGAGGCCATATGAGGAGAGAGCATCAATACTTGGTCAGGTGAACTGTGAAGCTTTTTTACTCTGGTGGTTAGGAGGATGTGCCAGTTAGAAAGATATCCCTTGCTCCTTTCCTTCTCCTCCCTTCTGCCTTCAGGAAGAGCAGATGGAAGTTTCCTTTCATGATATACGTGGTTCATCATTATTTATTCATGTGTTCATCTTTCTCTTTCTGATAAGAGAGGACGTGTAGGAGGGACATTATGAAGCCAGGTAATTTTCTGCAGTAGTTTCAGAGGGTTTATAAAACATCTTTGCAGCTAGAAATACATGTATTTTTTTAAAGAGTACACAGAAAATACGGTTGGCTTAATAAAGAGGGCACTCATGAAATTGTTTATTTGCAGTTCTGTGCTGTGCCTAATTTCTCGTGTAAAGATCTACAGTATGGGAATTGTTGCAGTGCTGGCCTTAGCTGATATTGGGTTTTATCTAACAGTGTAACTTAAACTCAATTTTCATAGAGAACAGGAACAGTGAACCTGTAGTTTTCTTCTGCTAGAAAACCAAGGTAGTAACACTTCTGTCAGATGGGTCATTTCCCTACCCCCTCTCTGCCTCTTCTTCCACTGGAAGGTGGACAAATGATGCAGAGAAAAGGAAAAAGACTGAAAAGAGAGGAGTGTAATTTCACAGGAAATGAAGAGGGGAGACGGTGTGGAGTTTAATTTGAGACACATTGGATTTTTTCCTATAGTGATTTCTGCTACTTAATTAAGCAGTCTGATAGCCACAGTGCCCAGCTCTCTGATCTAGGGCATTAAAGAATTTCCTGCCCACACCCTTCAGTATTCTGACTTCAGGCACTGCAAAAACCATGAAAACCAAGGATATTGACATTTTAATCACTCAACTATGAGATTTTGGCACTATGTGATCTAACATAACCTTTGTCTTGATATCTAGTGATATAAAGAGACATCTAAAGCTGCAGCCTTATGTGCTGGTTTCTGTTCAGAGTCAGCTCAAGTGGATCATTCCCATGCTCAGAGGCAATCAGGAGCTATCACAAGTCAAAAATCAGTTGCAGCCCTGAGAAAGGGGAGAGAGGTGAGGAGGAGGAGGAGAGAGGAGGTGCTGAGCCCAGTGTGCAAGTCACAAGAGCACAGCAAAAGGGTGGTTGCAAACTCTGTTGCCCTAAAAGTCTAGCAAGTTGTGGCATTTACTTATTCAGGGGAAAAACACAAGATACTGTTTTGAAAAAAAACACAAGATACTGTTTTGAAAAAAAACACTAGATTAGTGTAAGTCTCCTGCCTTGCTAGTACGTATTATCCCTCTCTTCATTCCTGGATTTGAAAAATAACATAAAATCCTAAAATCCCTTGATTACTACTGTTACTGCCCAGCCTGATTGCCCTCATAGCTCTTATGCCAGAGTAAGGTTGCTTCTAACAAATCACAGAAAGTGGTGCTCAGGGGCCTGTCTTCCCAACTCTGACATGTCTATAGCACTTTCTCACTGGTACTGGCAAGATCTAGCAATGTTTTTTTAGTTTTATTTTAACTTGCACTTACTGTAAAGCTGAAAATTTTAAGTGAGGTGAGGGGGGTAGTGCTTAAAAATGCCCCTTTGACACAGGGTTGTTAAAAAACTGACTTGCATTCAGGTGGATTTGTTTTGCTTTGGAAAAGTCATCAATTAGAGCATCTCATGTTTCCAATCAATGCAAGTAACTTCCATTATGAATGGAATAAGGAGCCATGATGCTTTCCAACATAGCTGCTATGTGATGCTATTGTATGTCACACTAATATTCATCTCAAATATACCATTACTCAAAAGCATTAGCAAAATGTGTTTTAGCATCTATTACCTTATCTTTCAGTGCAGTTGAATTGGTGTTGCTTTTCAGTTTGTTGCAGAGCTGTTGGCCAGCAATGCTGAGTGTGACCCTGCTATGGTGCAGCTGCACAATTCCTCTCTGCTATAGCTCAGCAGGGTAACACTGAAAGTATTCAAGCTGCGTGTATGAGGAGTCTAGACCAGGATCTGTTTAGCTCTCCCTCTTCTCCAGTTCCTGACTCCCACAATACATTAGGCTGTCTTCTCAGCTCTGAGGACATCTCTTCATCATTCCTGGAATATTTCCAATAATTCATCCCTTCAGAGTACTGTTCCTTGGCTTTTGCATAATATTTCAGGATGCTGCATATCACTACATGACCTTTAGTCTTTCTACTGGTCACTCCAGTAGTTTCCTTATGTATGCATGAATATATATCTCTGTATTTACTTTTATAACACACTCACTTCATAAAGCACATCTGGAATGCCAAAGTATTAAGTTCTGTGAGCACATCATATAACATAAATAAAATCACTTGAAAAAGCAGTTGGCTTTGTATATGGGAAAATAAGTACTTTAATAATTACCTTTGAGAAGACTTCTCTTCTACTTTTCCTTCTTCTCTTCCCCAAAGCAAGCTGATGCACAAGTCATTTTTCTCTGATGTGTTTTTTTCAGATATGGAGACAAGTGAAAAAATCCAGAAAAGTGGAGTTCTTCAGGTGTTCGCAAGTCTGTTGACGCCACAATCTTCCTGCACAGCCAAAGTAGCTAACATCATAGCAGAAGTAGCCAGAAATGGTGAGGTTTTCTACAAGAACTTTTCTGCTGGAACATCTTCAGTTTTTCACCTCACTTGTCAGTATGTTTTACTTCATTTATGTTTTAATTTTGTCGATTAGACACTTTCATATCCCTCCCTTTCACTCTTTTTGGTTTTGTTTTGTCAAATTTCGTCTCTCTGGTTTTTAATACAATCACAACAGCATTTGGCTGATGGAATGTTTTTAGTCCTTACTTACTTCCATGCTACTAGTTTTTAAGACAATCTATAGTATAATTTATTGGGCATGCCACTGGCTTTATGAAATGCATAGAGGGGAAAAAAATGTGCATCATTTTTGCATCCAGTTACACATAGTTCATTTAGCTGCAGCAGTAGTACATTTACAGGGGGTTAAGGGATAGTAGATTGCTTTTTTGTTCTGAGATTTTTGATGACATAGCTACAGTTATGATGCCTTTGATACCACATGAGACCCAGTTTCTCCTACCTAAAGAGCATTATATGGAGTAAGAGCCCAAGATCCCAAATGAGAATCAGGGGTTCATTTTGGTATTTATTATATACTAACAGTCACATAATAAAGATGATCATCTAAAACTATTACTTTATTTTCTTTGCTTAAAGAGACTTATCTTAAAGATTTCCTAATATCCTGCTTGAGCCCAAAAGAAAAGGCCTCATTTCTGCAGGGCTGTGCTACGGGCAGACACTGATGGGAGTAGAGGAGGTTTGTGGCTGACTTTTCTCACTCCTTGACTGCTGTCCCAGCCAAAGGGACACAGATTATATTTTGCACTTCCTTCAGCAGAGGCCAAGCAGAGACATGTGGGATGCCTCTAAACTGCTGTCTGCATGCAGGCCTGGCAGCCAGATCTCTCCTCCTCCATAGAAGAGGCTACATCATTGCTGACTGTTTCCACATTCCCTTCCCACCTTATCTTGGAAATCACAATACTAAAGCCTCTTATTGATAGATAGTCCCTTGTGTGACCCCCCTCCATGCAACTCACTCATTTTGAGACAATGCTATATATGGATATTGAGAAACAATATCAACAAGAAAAGAAAATATAATTTGTTAGCTTTTAAGTTTTAAAATCATTTAGATAGACAGTAGAAATGTAAGCATAGAAATGTATACTTTAAAATTAAAATTTAAAAGTTTCAGAATTATACTCATGCAACCTTACCATGTGCTTTTTCTGTAATACATAAATTCACAATATATATTCAGAATATTGCAGCCAACCATCTATCATCACGGTCCTTTTAGCTCCTACTTCAGAAAGGGGAAAGTTAAAAATAAAAAGTGTTTTTGTGTATGTTCACAATAGATTAACTGACTATTCTGCATTGTTTCCTGCAAGATTGTCTTACAGAACATTTTAGCCAGTAACTTTCAAATCTGAATTAATATATTAAATCTTTGAATAGTTTCTAACCTATCCTTTTTCCTGCCAGCTTTTAAATTGCTGTAATGAGTACTGTCTTCAGAAGAGCTGGATTATCATGGAAAATAGCTTTTGTCTTTTTTTTAAGAGTTATTAGCACATGTAACTGGAATATCTGGCAGCCAATGTTAAAGTGAATTCAGAAATTATTTCAGGTTCTTAGTGCTTTCAGGACAGAGATGAGCTGGGTGTTCCTCTTTGGATTCCAGCTCTGTTGAAATAGTTCCTTAAGCAGGAGAGCAGAGAACACATCTTTTGTATTCCTCCTATAGAAGTATACAAGCATTTCATGCTTACACTGCGTATTTTTTGACCAAGCTTCTGGGTATTTTGAGAAATCTGCATTATCAACATCCTACAGATAATAGGCATTAAACCCAAGCAATTGAACTGATATCCCTGTGCCATGCAGCACTGGCAGAGCTTGAAGTGACTCTGGGCTTTACTGATAAAAGAGCCTGTTCTTCTTCCTCACTTTTTCTCCTTTCCCATTGCCCTCATCTGGTCCCCCCACACACACACACATCTGGTCACATCACATCCCTCTACTTGCCTCAGGTTTTTGGTTATGTTTCATCTCCTTTTCACCTCCTTGTGCTCTTCCTCTGTTTTACCTCTCCAGTTCACACAACTCTTCCTTCTTCCAACATGAGCTCATGTTAGTCTCTCTCATTTTAAATATCCAAACACATGGAACTCCTTTTAGTCATTCTGCTCTCTCCAGCTACAACCAGTCCCATTCCACTCCTAGCACCCTGGAGGCCCAGGTGCACTTGCTATGTGTGGAGTTTCTCTTCCCCCTGTGAACCCTTAAATTCCTCTTCCAACATCTTTAGTCTTCTCTTCTTTGCCAGATGTAGGAATAAGAACATAATATTCACAGTCTGTAACACAAACAGTACAGTTCCATTTCTCTTTTGAAATCTTGTCCTCCTTTAGTTTTTATTAGTCTGTCCTCAGTGACTTCTTAAGTGATTTATCACTGCTTCTTTCAAAGGATCTGCTTCATTTCCCCACCAGGTCAGTGGAAACTTTCTAAATGACTCTCTTCTTGGTTACCTTCTCCTTTTTCTATTCCTTCTGTGTAGTATCATCTATAAATATAGTTGCATTTACCACATTTTTATTGCTATCTCACAGATCTATTTTGCTATGTATAGCACCATTTCTTTTACTTCTTGCCCAGATATTAGCTTGATAAATATGAGTTTGTTCAGTATACTGGCTAAATATTTCATTGCTGAATAGGAGAGATAGCTTCTGCTTATCTCAGGTGGAGGGAGGTTGAAAGAAAGGTTTCATACTCCTTTTGACCACATCAAGAAAGCAAGACATAGCAAGAAACTAAGTGTATGACAGGGCAGACTGAGACCTCTCAGTCTTTTAGGTGAGACCAAGGTTTTTTTCTAGAAGAAAATAAATAACTGACTTTAATCATGTAGACACTATGGTGAATCAGTGGGTGTGAAAGAAATTGATGGAGGGAGCAGCTGAGAAACAGAATAATTTTTGTAGGCAATGAAGATAAGAAGAGGCTGAGGGGACAGAGATGAAAGAGGGAGGAATGTAATACATTTATTAAGTAAACATTGAGATGAAGATCAAAGTGGGTGATAAAGAAACAGGTAAAACTTACAAGGACAGTTTTAAAGAACAGATGTCTCTGATATATTTTGTGTTCATTACAATGGATACCTCTTTCATGAGGATTGTACACCCTGGTTTATTATGTCTTATAAATGGTTAACACAAAGGTAAATTGGTTTTGGAAGATCCTTCGTAGTCTAGAATCAGGAAAGACATAATTTGCAATTCACAACAAATCAAAAAAGTACTGAATTTTTTCCTGTTACAATGCTACATCTCTGGAGGGTGTTCTGTAGTAAACTATTTAGTAACACTACTGGTCTATCAGGGTGTTACTTCTGTAAACTTGCCTCATAAAATGTGAAGCACAGTGCCTGCCTAGCTCCTTCTAGAATATAGTCCTTTATCTCTCTGACACCAGGATAATTCTCTATGACATAAATTGATATAAAATAATACTTTGGTTCTCTGTGGCTTGGAGACCTAGCAGGAAGGAAGAAGGACAGAGAGCTTCCCAGATCCTCTAGCTTTCCTGACATGGTGGGCAGCAGTGAGACTACACCAATGTATAGGCCTTTAGGCTCCCATAATCTCACTCATATGTCTCATTCTTCTATTTTCTTGTCCTTTTTTCTTACCCAAGCCTGTTACTTAGCTTTTTTTTTTTTTAATTATTAAAGCAGAAGCGTTTCAGAAATTCTAATTAAGGAAACAGAGAGTAAAAAAGTCAACCTTTGTATTATTTAGTAATTTTAATTAAAGTTGAATTTTTTGGAGTGGAGAGAAAGGTTGTGAATTCACTGTCCTTTCCAGCACTTGTTTATGATGCTGAAAACATACTCAGTCTGAGCTCTGTTAAATTGGGTTCCATAGAAGTCAATTAAATACTCTTAATTCGTTCTAAGTTAAGGAATAATGTAAAGAAAATAAGCCCAAATAGTGGTTTGAACTTCTTCTCTAGAAACTTGCCTAAGAAGTGACATTGTTTGTCTATACATATGTTTACTCTCACCAGTGGCCCACTTGCAATGCCAGTGTTACTAGAACAGATGAAACTGAAAATCCTTGGCTCGATTTAACAGGCTTTGCATTCTTTGCAGAATTTATGAGGAACCCATGTGTGGATGCTGCATTGATCCCTCCTCTGGTGCAGCTGTTAAACTGCAAAGATCAGGAAATATTGCTTCAAACAGGACGTGCCCTGGGCAATATATGCTACGATAGCCGTGAGTGTTGAAATATGCCATATTTTGTAGATGTTCTTGTAGAAGGGAGGGGGGGTGTTATGGTGTTCTGCACCTTGTGTCCTGGGGGGTCATTTTCCTCTTATTTTGATTTTTATTTGCCACAACTTGTTCTGATTGTATGGGGCAACTGAATGTCACACTTGCATTATGCTTTTGTGACAGAAAGATGAAAAAAGAACTGTTAGAATATTGTGATACAACTGCATATAAGAATAGAAAAGATTTGTGATCATGTTTTGGTTTTGTTTTTTTTAAACATAATGAGCTAGATTTTCAAAGAGCAGGTGCTACATTCACAGAGGCCTTAATAGTTAATTTTTCCTCAAGCAAAATATCCCAGAAGGGAACAGACAGAGTCAGAAGGGAATATTCCTATTCTGCCTGTCTCAAAATTGTGCAGAGCTACATATGTGTCTGAACTGATGCCTGAGCTATGTTGCTGGTATTCAGACTTCTTATGTGGCCAATTAATTGGTCTAAGATTACCTATTGGTATTTTTGATAGTAAAGGGCTGTGGAGGCAAGGGGGGGTACGTTTTTTAGCTTTTCATGGATACAATAGATTTTGAAGTGCCAAGTAACAGAGCTTTGAAATGAAAGTGTGACTGTGTGCTGGTTACATACAGGGATATATCAATTGCAAAACTAAACCAGTGGTTGCAGTGGTTTTTGCAACCTCATTATACCTTACTTTGAATATTTTTATAAAAGACGGTGCATGATAAATATGGTACAGAAGCAGGGACACCAGAAACATCTTTCTATCCATGTGAAGGAATTAGAAGACCACGCCACGGATGTCTGCAGATGGGAAGTGAGATGACATTGTAAAATAATTTTGTTATCTTGAGATTTAGTGCCTTATTTCATATGGCAAGAAATTTTCTTTTTTACCATGTGTTGTGTTTACTAAAAGTTTTTCTGTTCTGCATAATGCCTGTTGAAAAAAACAGAATTATTTGTAGCCTTTCTCCATACGACTTTTTTCATCCTAGTTTGAAAATTTACATTTGACATTGTTTTGAATTACCTTGCCTTTGGCCTCAGTGATGTTAATCAGATTTTCCATGTTGGATTTTCCATTTGCAGACAACTACTGCTTGGTGATGTTAATGTATAATTCTTTCATTTAGGATTTTCTTTAAGGTGACCAATCAACTGAACAGCTGGCTCCCCATGGAAACATCGTGTAGAAGCTGTTGAGCTTCTGTTACATAACTTATTTACTGCATTTTATTTCAGGGTCATATGTGATACAAAGCTCCCTCCCTGGTATATTTCATATGAGGAAAACCTACATACATTTGTGTCATTTTTTGTTCAACCCCTATTTTTTTCATGTACTACAGTAAGGACACACAAAACTGGTTTTGTAGTGACAGGTATTGTGGGCTGCTGCTGGCTCTTACAGTGCAGGATTTATCCAGTGAAGCTGCATTACATTTTGCTTTTTGTTGCCCTTCTGTGGAGAAAAACTGGCAGTGAGAAAATCTATAGCAGGCAGTGATGTGTTCTGTGTGCCATGTGTTGCTGTGCTCCTATGGGAGGACAGTCACTACCTTCCATCTGTATTTGAATAAGATTAATGAATTAAATGTAATAAAATGTCACAAAAATCAAGACTAGCATCCTGGATTTAAATGCAAGAGGCTGTTTACAGGGGTTATTTATCAGATCCATTTTATGTGACTTTATTTTGTTATCTTAACATGTAATTAAATGTATGTAGTTACATACCTTTCTCCTAAATTCTTATTTACGATAAATACTTTCAATATGCTTATTACTATAAAATGTAATATATTAATATTAAAATTATAGATTATAATTTATATATAATGGTAGTTTTTTACACACTAATTTTCAATTTAATTTACAATTAAATTTCCAATTTAATACTTGCTGACAAACTATTTTCCTGTGGTTTTTTATAGCATTGAGCACACTATAGAAGCTACCATAATTGTACTATAAAAGTGATAATTATAAGAGGAAGGGGAAGGGCAGCATATTTGAAGCCTGATTTAGTAGCTGTACAGACTGGAGGGAGTAATTCTGATTGACTGCAGATGAGATTAGATTAGACTCATTAGAAAATAATTCCTTCTTGCTGTTAAGATCATCCACATAGTCTGAAAGCTATCAGTGGGAAACAAGCTCTCTGTGTATCTTGTAAGAGAAATGAAAAATTTCCCATTCTGCCCTTCCATAATATACATGTTAATGTCAGTGCTTAGAGACCTCCTTGGGGAATCTCAGTGCTATTGCAGCCATCCACAACTTTGTTTCTTCAGGAAACCAGCAGCCTGGGTACATGTTCCAACCAGCTATACTTTCTGATATAAACAGTAACAGCACTGGAAAGAAACTAAAAGCACCAACTCATTCCATAAAGTCTCTCCTCTGACAGCTTGCCTGGAGCACAAGTCCTGTGAGGAGCAGCTGAGGGAGCTGGGGGTGTTTGGTCTGGAGAAGAGGAGGCTGAGAGGAGACCTCATGGCTCTCTTCAGCTGCCTCAAGGGAGGTTGGAGTGAGGAGGGAAACAGCCTCTGCTCCTTGGTGGACTGTGACAGGACCAGAGGGAATGGATGGAAGCTGTGCCAGGGGAGGTTTAGGCTGGATGTTAGGAAATGTTTTTTCACTGAGAGGGTTGTCAGGCATTGGAATGGCCCAGGACAGTGGTGGAGTCACCATCCCTGGAGGTATTTAAAAGGCATTTGGACCTGGTCCCTAAGGACATGGTTTAGTAGTTGGATTATGGTGTTGGTGAAAGGTTGGACTGGATGATCTTGGAAGTCTCTTCCAACCTAAAACATTCTGTGATTATGCCTTTTTCTGCAGGAAATTTACTGTATCTTTTTCTCACTTCCCAAGCTGCACAGTTCTTTAGTATCAACTCAGTCTTTCTTGTATTGCTGGCAAGACTCCTTGATGAATTTCAGTGATTTGGCCTTTCACATAGACCCAGATCCCTCTAGATCCCAGCCTTAACACCAGATCATGAACATCATAGACTATTTGAGAAAAAGATCTTACCTGTGCTGCAAGTTCTGTATACTCAGATGCCCAGTGTAGAAGGATGTGAAGAGTTCTTGCAGAGATCTGATAAGAAACTACCCAGTTGTAGAGTTACATACATCTCCTCCCAGGAGCTTAGGTTAATATTTCAGGACCTAAAGCAGAAAAACAGACACTTCAGATTTAAACGTACTGAAGAGAAGTCAAATCCAGTTTTCTTCAAAAAATGGCATAACATAACATTTTTCATACCATATGGAAACCCAGCAGAATCCTAGAACACAACTGGTGTTGATAGTGGCATACCACTAGCTAATCATTTTCTGAAGGTCACCCTGATTCATGCAGCATCTCACCATGATCTTTCACTTTTCATTGTACTAGATCCCACCAAACGCAAATGCCACCTGCTAAGCTGTTTCCCAAGCAATACCATGGAATCAATACCAAAGGTTTGAATTTGTTGCTTGAAAACTGATTGTTTAGAACAGCTAACAGAGAATTAAAAGTCATTTTTTTAATGATAGCATTTTACCTTTAGATGTATCCTCTCCAAAGCATGTCAGAGTCTTAGAAAACTATAGCATTTTTAAGTCCCTGATAATGCAATATTTTTTTTCAAGCCTCTGCAGCACAAGCATTGCATTATCTAGAAATACCATATGCATACCAACACTTTCTCAGTAATACTTAGTACTTACCAGCAATTAATCATGAATGTTTTAAAGAAGCTGTTAAATATTATTACAATTTACTTACTTTAAAGCTGGGCTAAATGGAATCAGAATTTTGAGGAAATCGTCCTAAAGCACCAGAAAAAGCCATTCAGTGGTGATATTAAAAACATGAATTCTCATTCTCAGACTATTACCCTTTTTTAAAAATTCTAAATATTAACTCTGGTGAAACAAGTGTGTCAAAATTCTAATGACTGAAGCCAAAACTTAACAGAAGTCCACGGGGAAAAAAAATAGTAAAAAACCCAAACAAAGAAACCCAAGTTGCCATAGATTTGCATTTTTTCTCTTCTTTAATATGAAGGTATGAGGCCCGATTTTCTGGCTTGTTTTTTTTTTTTTACAAGTATGATAAATCCTACTTATTTTTTCTGCAGCACAAATATTTTTCTCTTCCTCTTGTTTACAGGAAGATCATTTGAATAAGCACAATAAATACACCAGAATTCTGTCAGTACAGGTACAAAGAAAATGAAATCAGAAGCAAGACAGATTTTTTTTCCTGATTCTTTGTTCTCTCTCTCTGCAGCATTTAATTCAGGGTCTGTAAAGTTTGTGTATTGCTCATATTCCAACACACTGAAAGAAATCTGCTTAAATAAAAGAGGTGGAAGATGTTTCCAGGGTCTTAAGTGTCTTAAAGAGGTTTTTAGCAGGCTTAGAAAGAAATCCTGCTTTATTCACTAGCTCTTGCTGCCGCACTAAAAGCAAGTTAAGGATTCAAATTTTGTTTAAGCACTGAGCTATTTCTTTGCACTTCAAAGCTAAATAAAGTAGGAAAGGCAAAAACTTGGGATTCCCCCCATATCTGGGGAGACTAAAAAAAGATGCTTATCAGGAAGAAACGTTTTTAGAGATCCAGTAACAGCAAGTGAACAACACAAGATACATAACTCTTCTCCTTTCAATTCAACTTCCCTTTTCATGTCTTTTTTCAGTTTGCCCTTTAAGATACTGAAATTGTTCATATTTAGGTATAACTGCACTGTCACATGTTGCTCTGGCCAAAGTGTCTAGAGCTTTTTCTACTCTGTTTAGAGAACCAGCAGGCATTAGGTGACTGGAAATATTAACTGCCACTAAATCAGCAGTGGTGGAAAATAACTGAATTACTATGGAAAGCAGAAGAAAGAATCTCACCTCCTCCACCCAGCAGTACCACTTATGCAACACCAGGGCTAAACCTCTTGCCAAGTTCCTTTCAGCAGCACCCAGCAGAATGCCCCTGTTCTGCACCATCCTCATTTCACACCCCAGTTCTTGGAGAGTCTGAAGGTGAGAGACAACATTGCACTCAAGGCCTGGGAGTAAAAATTCTAAAGAAATTGCTGTATACAGATTCATTCTGTTAATAAGAGAAGATGCTATAAATGTCTGTTTACCAGTGTAGAAAAACTGCCTGATATTTGACTATGTAATTGGATTCCATTATTTACTTCATGCTGTATGAAATAATAAAGCATAGGCTGGCTTCAGTTTTGACATGCTTTCATCAACCCAGAGTGATTTGTTTTACTGCAATGGAATTACTGAGGAGCTGCAGAGAGAGTTATAAGATCAACTGAAGAATCTGCTGTAAGCAGATTGCATATGGAAAGGAAGGCAGAGGGAATTGCTATTTCAATTTTGAGGACCTTTACCTAAGTTTAATATATTTATTAAGAAGTTTTTCATGCTGGTTGGCTTCCTTATTTTCAGACAGAATTCAGGAGTGGAAATTACTACACTTTAAAACTGAAACCCCCTCAGAATCCAGAACAAGTCACCTGCAAATACTGAGACTAGTAGTGCTTTAAGTCTGGCTAGTGATAAACACATTTCTGTTTTTATATTGAAATCTTAGGTCCACTTGTACAACTTGACTGGAAGTGAAGTGCTGAGAAGTCTTGGACAGTAAACTCATCACTGTTTCTTTGAAACCAAAAGCACAGGTTTTCTTGTATATATCTGACATAAGAGGAATGTGAAAAATAAGCAAAAAAAATACTGGAATTGAATTGTGGAGTTGAATCTGGCTTGCATTTAACTGCTGCATCAGCGTGATATTAAGGAGACTGTGAGAGTGACACATTTACCTGTCCCTTTAAGCATTCTGCCAAACTGTAGACAAAAGAAATCCCACAATACTCATAAGTTAGGCTTTGTTGGCATTGATATCCTATAGTCCACACACTGAACATACCATAAGGAGTCTACCAAAAAGACCCCTAGATCTCCATTTGGATATGTCATTTTTAAATCCTATTTGTTAGATTAAATCACTCTAAGAAAAGGGCTGCTGCATCCATTGTCATTAGCTCCAAATATGCTGGCAACAGATTTGTCCAAAAAGATCTATGCTACATCTTTTCAGTCCCTGGAAACACTATTAAGAGGCAGTATTCTTTCAGTATTTCTAGTTTAGTGTTTACATATTTACTACTTTAGCAATAATTTATAGAATAATAACTTCTGAGAAAATACCCTCAATGCAGCTGGAGTTAAAGCTTAAGGATAGTTGCCAGCAATTTAAGATTAACTGATCACAAGGCTGTTTTGTTTATCTCTGAAGAAAACATGATGACTTCAACATTGTTTTTTCTTCATAAAGCAAAAATTGTAAGGCTGTATTGATTCATTTCAATCAATAAGCAAATAAAACTCTGTTTCTAGTAATCAGCCTTACAATTCTGGAAGGAATGAAATACAGGAGGAGAAAATTTCAGTACAATATAGACAGAGCAATCCCCCCAAATATCTCAAATTATTAAAATATGGATAGCAAAATACAGCATTGCTGTGCCCTGTCCCCCAGTGACAAGTGCACAGAAGACACAGGAAAAGCAGCCCATAATAACAGTGCAATGTAATTACATGTAGCTTGCTTTATTTGAAAAGATAAAATTAATGCAACACTGCTCTGTGTTCTGTAACACAGCTGCAGTCAAAGAACTTACAGGGTCCAAAATCCAGTGATTTAAAAGACACAAAGAGATGTGAGAGGAGTAGGGTCAAGTATTAAAGCCAAATGACAGCTTTGCATTAAAAAAATTATCTTTGCAGTGCTCAGGTAGGAAAAAAATGTAGTAAACTTCCATTTTGTGTAAATGGCAATTTTTTTCCTAGTGTCTACATAGATAACATAGTTTACAGGAGCTAAGGGCTTGCCGCTGATTTTTGAGTATTTTCTCTTTGTATTTCCTTAATTCAAAAAGTGAGAGTGAAAACAGGTAAGCAGGAACTTACTTTCTGTGGAGTTCTACTTCTGCTGGTTTTTTCCCCTACACATGGTGATAATTTTCTGCATGCCACATAGTAGTTCCCTCTGCAGCAGCCAGTTTGATACCACACAAGATTATGACTTCAAGTGGAAGAATTAGGAGCAGGAGCAGATGAATGCTTCAGTACAAAAACCATGGAGGACCTAATTAAAAAAAAAACAAAACAAAACAAAACAAAAAACAGATTAAAATAAAAATAGAACTTGTAGGAAGAACTCTCTGCCCTCCTACCCCATGCCCCATCTTGGGCTGCTCTACATTAGTTCATCTTTTAAAAAAAAGAAAAACAAAAGAAAAAAAGAAAAAAAAATTATCCATAAAGCACTGATCTAACCTAAACAATATTTTGGGCAAAAAGAATGCAATATTGGAATAAAGATAAAGCACTTAAACTAAAATGACAGTATGTGATTTAAATTATTTGATCATTACACCCAGTTACAGAGTGAAATAATTCAAAAAGCAATACTGTATTGTTTCCATATCACCAGAAGCTGTGGTTTTACCAGCTTGATTTATGCAAATCAGGAACCCTGAACATAGAAATCATCCTTTCCCTCACTGAGTTGCATCAGGAATGCTGGTGCAGTTATTCACACCTCCAAACTTCTGTAGAACTCAAACGAGAGAAAAGCTAAGTCAGGTATCCAGTTGCAAGACAAAACCAGACTATTTCAAAGTACAAATCTTAAATTTTAAGTCCAAAAGATCATTTTTAAGAAAATCTGACAGTTTGCCAACTGATTATCTGAAAAACGGGTATATTTTGAAGCCTGGATATATAATAAACATTACAAGGACTCAATAACACATGATTTCTGTTCCTTTTTTAAGGTTAAATCTATTTTATGCATTTTGAGTCTCCAAACCAATACAGGCCCCCTACTGAGAAATATCATTACATATGAAATTGTATTTACTGTGAAACACTAAATTCACATTTTAGAATGAAGATACAGTAGCAAAGATCTAGCAAAGCACTGTTAGACAAGCAGTGGCACTGTGGCCATCATGATGTAAACATATGATAGAGAAAGGTAATATGGGGTGTTTATACCTTTCCTTTTTTGTGAGAAAAATAACGCACAAGCTTTCAGACAACAATTTTAGTACATCCCTCTACCAAACATAATTTTCTGTGCTTTGACTTTTTTTATTTAACTAGGTATGATGATATCATCACCAGAGTTGTGGACACCTACCTAATTTTTTACCAGCCTGTGGGTTTATTAATCATATACACGTTTAAATAACAGTGTGCATTAGTGCAGGACCAGAATAATTTCTGAAGTACAAATGACTTCTAAGCTGAAGTTGAAATTTCAAACATGACAAAGAGAAAATTTTGAAATCATGGAGGAACCAGATAAATATATTTAAAAACTTAACTTAAAAATAGGTAAAAGATCATTTTTCAGAACTGTCTGAAACTATGTTGGTTTTTTGGTGTTGATGATGCAAATCCAGATCCTAATAGAACACTAATTAAAAATATTTTTTTCCCAATTTGTATGAGATGCATGTGCTTCTTTAATGTCACTTGGATTGGCAGAGCCTCAACTTTATAATTTAAAAAGGGTCTAGTATGAAAACAGCAAAGCTAATTTAAAGTTTTGATTTAAGAACATTAGGTGAGCTATTAGCAAAACTATTTTCTAATGTCTACCTCTACTGTGGCATAACCCTTTACCTGCCAAAACTATATTTCCAGAAAGAAACACTTAACATATATCAAAGTATTGGTGTGTTTGGTTTAGAAATAATTGTATATAGCTATATATAGGTTATGCTTTACATTGGTTTTGTATTTTAAAGGTCTCCCTTTAATTCTTTTTTCTTGTTAACCTTTTATGACTTAGCTATTTCTTTTTTTTTATTTAGCAAACTGAGTTAAAAATCTCAAGGGAAAATTATGCAAACATATCTTGGGAAAAGCAAATCAAAACTACTTTCAAGTGTTTTAAAGACCTACCAATCATATGCACTACAAACATTTTGGACTTTGACTTGGGTGTCCATTGGAGCAGCCTTGGCCAAGCCACAGGGAAATTTGTCAAAATCCAGCTCCTAGGGGGAATGTGAGCAGTCACAGGAATTGGATAATCCATATTAAAACACAGTTTTGCATAAAACTCCTCTGACAGAAAATTCAGCATAGGAAGAACCCATCCATCCTAATTCTTTGAGATGGTTGTGTTTCATTAGGCTAAAGAACATTGTGGAAATAGTAACTCATTCTGCACCAGTCACTGATATTTGTTTAAAAAGGTCACAGGAAAAGATTTCAACACAGCTTTTGGGAGGCTGGAAGCACACGAAGTGTGGGAGTTCATAGGGCTGCTGATCTGCAAGGTAATAGTGGGACTGAGAACAAGGCCTGGCAAGATGCTGTGGTCTTGTTTTGACTGGAAATGTTTTGGAGTTGGATGAGTATGCAAAATCTGGTTCTTGGTGACAGAGCAGGGTGAAGCAAGTCAGGAAGAAGTACACAAAACATTCTGTGTCAGAAATACACATTTTGCTTGGGGGTGCAACGGGGTGTCACAGCCTGAGTTTGGAGTGGGTAGTCAGGACCTTTGGAATGATCCTCCTCCATCTGGTACAGGATTCCCTGTGTCCCTGCTCTCATGAGCTGAGTTAATCCTCTTGGGAATAAGAAGGCAGCACCAGAAGATCCTAATTATAGCACTTGGCCAGGTCTGTTCTTCACCCTGCTGTCTGGGGCAGAGAAGCAGCCAGCTACACAGGGAGAGCTCCAGCATGGGAAAGAGGGAGATGCCTCAATTAAGGTACCTCTGCTATGAATCTTCCAGCCTCTGCAGTCACTTCAAAATCTGGCACTTGCAACGTTTTACCTCTTTGGGAAGGATCCTGAAGTTCATTTTATACTAAATTTTTTAGTGTACTATAAAGACAGAGAAACACTGCATGAATCAAATTTTTGTCCTGTATTTAAAGTGAGAAACTACTATGTAGATTCAGCATTTTTTTCTATGTATAACTTCTTTGACAAACCAAAGAGAATGGAAGTAAAATGAAAAGTTAGATTTTCATTTGTTGTAAGGTATTATCACACCCTTATTTTCAGTGGAGTTGGGTCAAACTCCATCCAGGTAAGGAATTTGGCTTGTAACTGGTTTTTGGGTCTTCTAACCTTTGCTTCCAAGCCCTCATCTTACTATACATTTATATTATTCTTTGCTTAAGCATTTTGTTTGCAGTTCTATGTCAAGATAAGAGGACAAGCTTGACATCTGATTCTTTTCTCAAGCTTAATTTTATCATGGTGTTAGTGTGTTGATTTCACTTGCAGACCACATTCAGTGCATCTGATTCAGAATCAGTGATTGAGGTTCATATTTCACACCTGTTTTGACTCATGAAACAGGTGTCTCAAATACAGAATAATGTATTTGCATAACTTCATAGTAAAAAAAATAGAGGATGATACATGAAAAAGGATGCTGGAATACTCCATCCAAGTTCGGTTTTTTGCTCTGCCAATTTGGTAAATATAAGCACTGGTTTTGAACACCTGGCTATATACTGTCACTATATTTTTGTAGGTTTACTTTCATTTCAGCATTATGCCTATGCTTATCACTGCATCAAGGATGTTATTTCTTTTATATTTCTCCTTTATTTTTTTGTAGTCCTTCCTTGACACAGTATCTCACCTTGAATTTGATTTAAAGAGTCCAGTTTCTCATTTTTCAAAATGGAATATACATACCTTCAGTGAAACACAGTCCCCTGATGTCCTGATCATAGCCATGGTGTAGACAGTCTTGACAGTGATAGTTTAGCTCTTTTAAATGCATCTCAGTTACTCTGCAAACCAGTTATTACTTTGGTGATAAATATAATAGTTAAGATACACCAAGAATTACAATTTCTCCTTCAGTTCTACTCAGCAAATTATCTGAAGTCCCTATATATATATATATGGTATAGGTGGATATACAGTGCTTATAATATTTATATAGGTATATAAAATATTTTTTTATATATTTAATATGTAAGGGGTATAGATACCTCAGAACTAGTATTAACAAGAAATGGAAGATTTAGAAACTTACTTTTACAGAGGTCTGGAAGACTTTGTAGTGGAACACCATATAAATGTGAACAACTTTGGGTTTTGTACTGAATATGCTGCAGAATAAGTAAAAGAGATTGAACTCCACATATAATGGAGGAAGAGAGAGGAATGAAAATTGAGTGATAAAGAACAAGGGAAAGAAGAAATTTGCTTTGGGGCCATTAAATTAAGAAATTGAGGAGAGGAGTTTTTTCGTATTTTGCAAAACTTTTGCTTTTGTGATCTTTTCCCCCCAGGGTCTTTTTCTCATCTAGATTTTTCAACTGTAGCTCACTTGGAGATCTCTCCTTTTGGAAGCCCTGGAATTCAGGTTATTGAGTGTTGTCTGTTGCTGACTGCCTGCTGGGAAAGGAAGCAGTACTGTCTATTACTGTAATAGGAGGGCAATTATTCCTTTATTCCTACACTGTTACATCAAATCTGATTTGTTATAGAGAAAAAGTTCTGTACAAAGATTATTACGGTGTGTTATTTACAAATCTCAGAACATCTAACAGTCTATTATAGATGCAGAGCAAATTTTTCTTTCAGCCATTCAAAAAGAGTCTGCAAGTGGTATTAAATTTCAGGCATACAAGTACAGAACATGCTGTGTGGCAGAGTGACATGATGAACAGAATTGGTGCCTGGGAACTAGTACCTCTGCTTTGTCTGTTGTACTCCTCATTTTGTTTTTAAGTAACCCAAGCAATTTATTTTCTGTATTTCAATTTCTTTCTCAATCTGCATAACAAGAAGAGTAATTTGTCTGGTCCAGGGTGTACGAACTAGGCTTTGTAAAGTGCTCAGAACCTCCCTCTGGCAAAAACCCAGTGTATCTTCAGAATATTATCTATCAGCTCGAATGGCTCTGCCTGAAACACTGAACTTCATTACAACGGTATTAGTGCCAGGTGGTTAATCCCTTTTGTTGTAGGTGTTTTCACATCCCTGGCCCCATTGCATTACCAGGTGGCCCTCGAGCATCACTCTGGATGAATTGGACAACACTGGAGGAATGATTTCACTGTTTAAAAACTTCATTTTGTATGATTACTGTTATGTTCGGGACTCTGTGGTGGGTTTTGGTTTCATTTTTTTTTAAATGTAACTCTTTGTTTTACAGATGAGGGCAGGAATGCAGTTGACCATGCAGGTGGTGCACATATTGTAGTAGACCATCTAAGGTCACTGTGCAGTAAAACAGATCCAGCCAGTGAGAAGCTCTTGACTGTCTTTTGTGGCATGCTGATGAACTATAGCAATGAGAATGGTAAACAATACTGAAAATTTGCTTTATATCTGCCAGGAGAACAACCCCCATCAAAAAAAAAAAAAAAAAAAAAAAAAAGGGAAAAAAAAAAAGGGAAAAATAACAGTTGAAGTCAACTGTAGGTTTACATTGTAGATACTAAGGTATTCTGAAAAGATCAAGTATCTCAATTCACATATACAGATTCTTGTTTCAGTAAAATTATGTTCCTAAAACCACTTCCTTACCTTCCTTATGCTCTTCCACGTAGCACATTGTATAAAGTTTTAAAATCAACATCTGGAATTTGCTTCCTTGTCTAAAAGAAATGCATGGAGATGTATCCTACACCTCTGGAAAAACAAGATTTATAGAAGGCTACATTAAGTCCTCTTTTTTTCATGTAGTATCAAACACCTTAAGATTAATTTGCTTGAGTTTGTCTTGATGACTTGGGAATTTGTATGCCAAACAGCTTTCTTTAATCATTTTTCTCCTTGTCAAATGTATATAAACCCACATGTTTTTTCTTCTAAGATAAATGGGGAATCATTTATGTGTATGTTCAACACTTTCTGTGTCTGTTTTGTATCCCAGAAAATTGAGATGTTTAGGGGCTGGGACAAAAAACAAGAGAGCATTTTAAATAAGATCCTTAACCACTGAGGGCAAGAAAATAGTTGTACTACACTAGTTGTTCAAACATGCAGATATATTAGTACCTAGTTTGCTTCTGCATGCCAGCCTGGTAATATGCCAAAGCATATTTTAGAGTTTTCCCACATTTCCAAATTTCTCAAAACTGGAATCTCTAAGAAAATTGGGATCAATGAGAAAAAACTAAATCGAGGCTGTTCTCCTGACTTGTAATGGCACAGATTGCTAATGGTGTTAGCTGATCACGTTGCTTCCTCAATCATGCCTATTTCCTGAATTGTAGTGTTTTATCTTAGGAAGAAATAGCTGCCTTAGTAGCTACTCACTATTTCCTTAAAGTTATCAGCTGTTGTAACTCACTTTCCAAACTTGTGTCCCTGAAACTCTTCTACTTTTCATGATGGTCCATAGGCTTGACTTGGTTATTTTTTGACCTCTATTATATAAATTTTTAGCCTATTTTATCATCTCTTCTAGCATTGTTTCCTTGTGTGTTTTCTGGCCTTTCTGGAGCTCTCAGCTCTTGGTGTTACTTATTCACCTCCAAATAGTGCTGTTGTATGTGTTTCATCTCTTTTGCTTGTTCTTACATTCTTTATTTCTCCTCTTTTCCTAGTACCACCTAAGAATCCTTGATTACAGTACTTTTTCCTTCCTTTCCAAATAGCAACTTCCTAGTTCCTTTCTATCATATAGTTTTCAGGAACAGTTTTGCTTGATGTCTGCACGAGTATCACATTTTACTACATTTCATAGTGTTAACTCTGTATTTTCTTAATTTGTTAAAATATTTGGAGCAACTATATATTCTCACCTCTAACCTACCAGAATCCTCTGCATTAATTAAGACTAATGACCAGCCAGTGTATTTGGTAGCTCAAGACAGCTGAGTCCAAAAAGCCTGTGCAGAGATACTGCAGGAGTTTTGCTTCAGTGACTGAGCTCCCAGCAGATCTTCCCTAGGAAACTAATTATGAGATCAATCTCCCAAACAAGCAGCTTCTGAGCAGTTTAACTGTTATGAACATTGAATAAATTACTCCTTCCATCTAGTAGATAGCTTGTTCTGATGCAATCAGTAAAGCAGTTGTGTAGCTCAGTGACAACTAGAACTCACTAGCTGGCTCTTTACTCTGCTAAATTATATTTTCATCTCACCAGAACTAAAGAATTTACACAATCTTCACAGGAGCTACTGAAGCAATGTCAGATGTGAGAAATGCAGGAGGAGTCCTAGTTCATGCATTACCAACCCTCACCTTACCTCACATACTTCACAGGCTCCATGAGAAAGGACCTTTCAGTAGGGACCCAGCTCCTGTTTGGCCCAGCACCCACGGGTGTGCTGTGTAAGGCTTGTGTCCTGCAGTTCCACTGTCAATTTGCTCACCAAGCAAAGCACTGAATCAAAACCCAGGTAATCTGTCAAATCAATATGTATTTTTTAAAAAAAAAAAAATTAAAAAAAGAAAAAATCAAACAACAATGACTAGAAGATTAAATTTTTAGAAGTAAACTCAGTGGCCTGAAGCATGTGAAAGGAGAAAAGGGCTGTTGACCTGTCTTGCCAAGTTTGTTTTAAGAGCCACAAGTACAATGGGACCATAGTTGTGAACTGCTCTAAAAATATCACCTGCAAACCATCTTAAATTTTCAGGACAACAACCAAAGTCAAATAGGAGCCCGAGACAACCACTTGCATCCACACATTGCAGAATCAGGTGGATAATATTCCAAGTAAAAGCAGTTATTTTTCTTTAGACCTGTTAAAAATGAAAACTCAGATTGCCCTGACAGTTAACTGTGCTCACAGATTAAGAGAAAGCATTTTCAGGATTAATTTGCAAAGCTTTGATCCCCTGTTACTTACAAAGATAAACACTGCATTGGTTTGGCTGAAGGATGAGGAGTATGAGATTGCAGCCTAGAGTCCCAGCCTGTAGTTATGGAAACAAAGTGGACTAAAATAAAAGAAAAAATAATAGAAGGAAGTGTTTCAGTCTTTGAAATAGCACTTCTACCTTCCCTTTTCTTGGTTCTGAAATTTTTTCCTGCTTAGCATGCTCCGTTACAAAATTACAGGAGGGGACTCTAAAGATTTCTTTCCTGCTTTCAGTGACTTGCACTCTTTTTAAGTTGCACTTGCCCAAGCTATCCAGATAAGGACAATTACAGCACATTTATTTCATAGCTGCATCTTTGAACCTTACCTTAATATTTTGTTAGAATTTTATGAACAAAGAGTATATAAATGGTTCTATTTTATTCTAAACAGTTCATCATTCCGAGTCAATTAATTTCTATCCTTTTCCAATAGCTACTACTTTATTCTTAATAGCTACCAACTACCTTATTTTTTAACTTGAGAGATTCATTCTTGATTACTTTGAGTTTTTGAATCAGCATCTGGATTTATCACATGAGTTTTTAAAAGGCAGCAGCTAAAGATACAGGTAATATTTTCTTTTCCGAAAAAGAGCAAATCACTTGGGCCTCCTTTTATCTTCTGCAAATTCTGGACACTTTACTTGCAATTGTAACTCCATTCATAACACTGTGGTCTAAAATTTAAAACTCAGATTCCCTTTACAAAGTTCTTGTGCCACCTGCTTGTGTTCAGGAATTATTTTTGCCTGCTATCTCTCAATTCTTTTGCCTCCTTGGAATCTTAAAATTCCATTAGTTAGTTCACTGTTAACAGAAGAAACTTGGCTTTGGCATCTCTTGCAGTTCAGTGCAGCTTAAAAAAAGTGTTGATTTTTAATTGCATTGCTAGAAGGCAGAGGGTTTTTTTCTGATGCAACACATCCCTTTGCCTTCAGCCCAGATTATCTTGACCCTCTCTGTCATACTCATATTTTACTACCCAAATGCAATCAGAAACAAACAGTTCATCCCTTCTTTCCATTATTAGTTCTTAAAATGCAAAGCTGCAGGTATGGCTAGGAGTGAAACAAACATGTCACAGAAGTCTGAGAATGTTTTTGCTCATAGCTTAATCCCAAAAGAAGCCAGTCTTGGAAAAAACTTATAATAATTCCTTCTTTGTCAACCTATGCAAACTTTATTTGGGGAACAGAGCACCCATACTTAAAGCTGCTAGTTTTGTACCTTTCAGTGGGTTCAGTATATTGTGCTTCTCCCATTCTGAAGTCTGTAATCATACAGTCTCTGTGCAGCTGTGAATCTGTTTAAGAGCAAAGCAGGCTTGGATGAAGAGTGAAAAAATAATGACTAATCTAATAAATCCAATAATCATATGTAAACACTTGTAAAAAGTGACACGAGTAATTTAGTCTGCAGATTTCATAATCCTCTGAGCCAAGACTATTTACAAGTTAAATGGATCAGTCTATAAGGTAGCTAATTCTCTCTTGAGATTTATAAAGAAAACCATGAAAGCATTTTTAAAGAAATGCAAAAATGACACAAAAATTAGGTTAATTGCATTATTATAGTCAAATTGGAGATTAGAAGTTAACCAGATACAGTATGCATGTGTGAAAGTATACATATATTTATATATGGGTATATGTATGTAGGTAAAAATAATTGTTTATAGATAGCTTCCTCATCTCATTTCATATTAAATTTGAGTCTGTCAAGGTTGTCTCTCCTTCAGTGCCTGTTTAAAATGTAACATGCTGATGTTAAGTCATACAACTCTGAAGCCTTTCTTACTCTCATAAAGCTCTTAGCAACTGGAGTGAGTGCTGGGGACTGATTTGCACTATTTACCATCTGCAGAAGCTATGTAAATATGTAGGAAATGGAAGGGAGATTTATAGCACCATTATTATGGTCTAACAGCAATATTTCAGTAATGCTTCCAGGACTTACTTTTGCTTAATTTTCATGTCTGCCATGGTTTTTGTTTCATTTATATCACAGCTAAAGTTGTCTAGCATGCTTTCAAACCCTAAATATACCTAAATGCAAAGCAACCTAAGGCATGCAAAAGCAGAAAAAAATTATGTTTCTTGTGATAGTGAGACAATCAATGCAATCACTCATACCATTACTTAACACAGATATGGGGATTGCAAGCAGGTTTTTCTAGGGTAAAAAATTATGTTGCATATTTGTAGAAAACAAATTTTCCTTTAGCACTATCACAGTTATATAAACCACAAAATAACTAATTATTTTCTGAGATTCTGTCCAAAATCATGAACTAGCCTAAATCAGCATTTTTAACTCAATTACACCCCCAGTAAAGTTCTTAATTTGGGATATTCTCCCTAGATCTTACTCTTTGGAGTTTCCATGTGTGTCAGTCACCGAAGGACATGGAGCCATTGAAATTCCAGTTTTAGGTAGGTAAATCTTTGTGCTGGCGCATGGATAGATTGCTTTTTATCTCCCTCTATAGGTAATAGCATCACTGCCAGTGCTTTTCACCCTGAGAAACACAGAGGTGTCTTATTAGTGTAACGTGGGACCACAGTGTCAAATTCGAGAGTTTCTTTCAAGCCATAAATTCAGAAGACACTCTCAAGTTTTCATGCTTCCTGCTCACTATGCATAAAGTTGTGCTCAGGGAGCTGACAGGAATGTTGTTCATCCTGAGACACATTCCCTAGCTTCATGGCTCACTTTAGTCCTGTGTCAAGCAGCTGCTTGTAGGAGGGATGCATGTATCCCCTGGATTTGACTCTTGCTTTAGTAGGGCCTCTTTCCTTTAAGGAAAGGCTGAGACATGCAGTTAATTCCAGGTTATTCCAGGCTGTGATCTTTCACAGGACAGCAGAGACCTGCTGGCAGCTTCTTCAGCTGAGACTGAACCACTTAAATGCTTTTAATGTCTCTGAACTCAAAAGCTCTGTTGGTCTCCATACCAGTGAGAAGCCCAAATGTTTCTCTCTTAAACAACTTGTCAATAGATTTTGCTCTTGTATTTACTAGATCAAGAGCCTCCTCTTGGTAATGACAGATGTAAATGACAAGTTCAGAATCTGCATGGCAAGCCCAGGCTGAAGTATAAACACAGAAAACAGCTGCTTAGCAGCCTTTTCTTTTCAAAGGTTTTGCTTCTTATGCAGCTTTTTGATTCACAGGGTTTTCCTGTCTTTGGCAGAGGAGAAAATTTACCTTTCACCACAATTAAAGCCTCAATATCTACCTTATTGGCAATTCTAGTCATCCTATTCCTTCCTCTGTGGACCATTCCTTTTCCCAGGTGCCAGGGAGATGAGACTGGTAGATGTAATACCTGACTTGTGACACAATGCAATTGTTCTCTCAGTATATTTTATTTTTCCTTTTTTCCTGCTTAGGAATTCCAGAGGCCCTTTAGTCAGTGTACTCCATGCCCTCTTGATCAGCAATATATCTGTTTGGCTTTTAAGATTCTGGTTGCTTTTCAAAGGTGAATATGGTTTCCCATTTTCCACTTGTCTTCTCCTCTGCACTTTATATATGTTGTATTAAAAAAAGAGAGAAAAAAAAATATATACACTGCTCAAAATAGAGGGCTTATGCTCCTGATGTCACAATAGTTTGCCAATTAAATCCCATAGAGACTCTTTGTCCATTACAGTTGGACAAAGTTATTTTAGAGTGACTAAAGGTATAGCCTAGTAACAAAAAAAATTTCTTTCAACATAATTTTCTATGGCATTTGTGGTTTGTGTCTTTGTACTCCTCCTTTCCACGACTACCATTTTTCCTTTAGAATTTTTAAGTGTGTGCAGGGAACAATCACAAACTGAGGATAAAACCAGATTATTTACCAGTAACTTGAGTTCTCCTACATCACCATTTTCTCCACAGAACCACTCCAACTCCCCCTCTCCACCATTTTCCTATTGAGAGCCAGATTTTTACAGCCAGTTTGGAATGAAGTAGGAGGGTGTAGTAGTGAGTCACACATCTGCAAGAGGGAAAGTGGCATTCAATGCATGCGCTAGCTCAATTTCTACTTACCTGAAATTTGACAACTTCAACAGCTCTTTGATGTCTGAGGTGGCATTACCAAATTTCTCTTAAGACCACAAACCTGTGGAAGAGGTAACCCCCAAAAAACCCAAAATTCAGTTACTGGTAAGTGATGCAGTTTTGTTGAAGATGTCAAGCCATAAGGATTCCTGCTCATCCCCAAGAATCTGTAATAACCATGCTAGTTACTATTTAGTGTGCCAAATTGATAATGATTATAAAAGTGTTTCTCACTGAATATCAATGAGCTAAACATTCTTGAATCTTTTCATAATTTTCGTGATATGGAATTTTCAAACATGCTGGGCAGAATCTTGAAGGCAAAGGCTTTTCCAAGAGCATGACATACTATATTTTCTATACTTAGAGATGCAATGTTTTTATCTCCCTGTAAAAAATCTGCAGTTATTATGGTTTTCACTCCACAGATACAAAAAATCCAACTGATTTTAAGAAGTCAGAATGAATTTTTTAACAAAAATAAGAAAAAAACATTAAAAATTAAATAGCTAGTTCCTCTTTAGGGCTTGACACAAAGCTAAATGAAGTAATAGAGTTCTCTTGAATTCACTGAGCTTTGGATCCCTGTCCTTCAACTCTGGAGCATTTAAACATAGCTAAAATGCTTAGAAACAGGGGGGAAAAAATTACTAGGAAAATTACTAAACAACATCTGGTGTGTTCATGTCTGCTTCCTTCTATTCAACTGTGAAACAATGTTTTTCTTCTTTGCTATGTTATAGGTAAAATGTGGAAGATAAAATACCGTTACAAGTTATCCTTTGAAACAATAATGTTTCTGCCTAACCATCAAAGCATCTTTCTATTTGCAGACATCTAGGAGCAATAACTTTCTTACTTGTAAATACTTTAAAGTTTCATCCTATGAAAGAAATTATCAGAATGGCTTCTAAGGACTTTTCTTAAACCTTCAATTTTTTTGGTCTTTATTAAACTTTCTTTTGTCTCAAGCTCCTCATAATCTACATTGTGACTTCTTGTGTTTATAAAACTTTTCATGTTTATTTCAGTGCCAGTTGATATTCATTCTAATTTTTATCTTTAAGGGAAAGCAGTATATAGGAACAAGCTCTCAGTTAAATAATTTCACTGCTGTAGTTTTGTTTGATTTCCCTCAGCTAGTCTCAGTCAGCTCAGAATCAAACCCAACATATAGCAAGAACCTGATAACTACAAAATTACCAGAGCTGCATAATTCATTATAACCTATGATCAGATCAGGAGGGGATGTTTCTGGGTAAAAGTCCCATTAGGAGGGGCAAGGGGAATTAAAAGAATTAAAGGGGAATTAAAAGAATTGCTAGAAGCTGCTTTGTGTGAAAAATGCTTTTTTTGGTTTAAAGAGTAGTACTATGAACAGAAATGCTAACTCACTGTTGTACTTTCTTTTTACATAGATACTCTGCAGTCACAGCTTATCAATATGGGTGTTATTCCTACATTAGTGAAATTATTGGGTATTCATTGCCAAAATGCAGCTCTGATGGAGATGTGCCTTGTTGCATTTGGCAATTTAGCAGAACTGGGTAAGTCCACAACATTAATCTCAAATTTACATCCAGTTTTCATGCAGTCCAATCTTAAAACTAACAAAAGCCTAGCATTGATGCTTTTCCATTTCTTTTCATACATTAAAAATTTAAAGCAAGCAATTTCTGCTTATTGTCTTTAAAATGCTTTAGTTGTGGGATTTTTTGCTTTCAGTAACTGAAATGTATTTGGGTTCTTAGTACAAGCTAATATTTCATGTTAACGTTCTTCAGTGCAACTAAGCACATTTTAAATCATCTGAACAATATTTCCAGAGCAGTGCTGTTTACTGTGAATTATTTATTAATAGTCTAAATAATGTGTCCTGGTGTGGCTCCACAAAATTGTATCAGGATTATATTTGGCTCATGGAAATCACTGAATGAAAGTGAGACAGGCACAGGTCACAAATTTGCCTTTATAGTGTTCCTTAAGGTGTAAAGTCTTAATATGTTCTAAACATGAATACTACTAAGCCATATACATTATTTTTTGCAAGTTTAGTTGCAGCATCATTTAAACTGAAGTTGGTGGTCCTGCTTTGATCCAATGTCTTTGGAAATGGATTAGTATAAACCAACAGGTTATTAGGACAACAAGTTGTTGTTGGCTTGTGTTTTACATTACTTACATTCTTTCACTATTTGATTCTGCAAAATATTAGCCTTATCAGGTGTTTCTTTTCCACTGGAGTACAAGAATACAGCACTTATGGTATCATCCGGTACTTCTAAGAAGATTCAACCATTCAAAATACAAAAAATATATGTGATTTTGTATTCTGTGGTGGCCTGAAGCTATTCACAGCTGTCCTAAGTTCATAGATTTCAATGCCAGAGAGAATATCATGTTATCTAGTGTAGTCTGGTGACACATATAAAAACTTTGCCTGTAGCAGACCAGACAAAAGAACCTTCAAAATAGTACTTGAGAAAATCATAGATTAAAAAGCTTCAAGATCATGGAATAGTTTGGATTGGAGAGGACCTTAAATATCACATAGTTAAAGTCTCCCTGCAGGGACACCTCCCATTAGACCAGGATGCTCCAAGCCCCATCCAGCCTGGCCTTGAACACTTCCAGGGATAGGGCATCCACAACATCCCTGGGCAACCTGTGCCAGTGTCTCACCACCCTTGCACTAAAAATTTTTTCCTATTGTCTAACCTAAATCTACCCTCTTCCAGCTTAAAACCATTACCCCTTGTCCTATTTGTACACATCCTTGCAAGAAGTCGTCCCCAGCTTTCCTGTAGGTCCCTTCAGGTACTGCAAGGCTACTCTTAGGTCTCCCCAGAGGTTTCTCTTCTCCAGGCTGAACATCCCCAACTCTCTCTGCCTGTCTGCTCCAGCCCTCTGAGCATCTTTATGGCCCTCCTCTGGTACTTGCTTCAGCAGCTCCATGTCCTTCTGATGGGCTCTATGTATTTTGTCTTCACAGCAGAAAGTATATGGGGACATATACTGGAAATTCTAGTGCTAAAATGCAACTAAAACCTTCAGGGTATTACGTGTAATAAGTGAGATCTTTACTGAGAGCTACATTTCCTTTCCCTGTTTGGAAGGATCCAGCTCTGTCCTCTCCAGTAGTAGTAAGAGCCATGGGAAAGAAGTTTAACAGCAGCTGCTTCCCTTCCTGTTCCCACAGGCTGAAAAGATCCTTGTTCCTTAAGACTGACACAAAATTAACTTAGCTTGTAATACTATACTCTCCCTTAAGCAATAGCTTAGTCAGTCACATCATAACTGTAATGTTTTATTTTTGCCTTTGTAACTTCAGGGAATTTTATTGTGAGGTTGTCATCTGTCACCACTTAGGAGACAACCACAATGCATAGATCCCTTGAGAAATGTTTTGTGAAATTCTCATTCTGCATTGAAGCAGGGGGAAAAAAACCGAAAAACACTAGAAAGGAACTGATGGTCCTGCTTTTTAAAACACTAGAAGGGTCAAAAAATCCACAATATATACCATGCAGTCATTCATATTGAGAGCAAACAATAATGAGTGTACACAAAAGGGTCTGAAGTTCATGCTTTCCCCAGTCTTTGGGGCCAATTCTATATTAAAATAATCCTTAAGCATTCATTAGGACAGTGGCTGGAAGGTTTTCTAACTACAGATGGCCCTCAGGAGGAGGCAACTGGAGAATGCAGAACAACAGCCCTACCACCTGCATCCCCTGTAATACTGCCAGTGAGAGGAACAAGATAAAAGGATGGAAGAAGAGATTCTTTTGTTGAATCTACCTTTTAAAAGCCATTATCTGGTGGCCAACCTCATGGTAGCAAGCACATCTGTAAAGCTGCTTCATGCTATCTGTGCACTATGGAAGGGCCCTGAAATAGTCAGGCACAGATTTGAATGCAATGTCACCATCATGAAACCAAGTAAATATCAGAGCATTCAGTACAATCCTTCATCTCTCCCATAGACAATGCAGTAAATAATTGGCTAATATTCCTGGTAAGATGAGGAGAATCAAAGACATATTTTTTTAAATGTATTTATGTATTACATATGTATTAAATATATATTTTTGTAATGTTACTGTTTCTATAGCTACCTTTACATTCTGTGTTCAGCTGAACCAGCCCCAACAGCCTTGATCATATATTTATATATTTTAACAGCCTTAATCATAATTAATTTGAGTCAGAACATTTATCTGAAAGTGTTAGACATTTTTCTTTTCATTTAGCGAGAAGCACGAGTCTATTGTTCTTGTCTGTAAAGAACACTGTTAGTCATCTTACTAAATTAACCTGGTATTAAAGAGAAAAAAATAATCCTACCTTTTGATGTGGTTTGTTTACTTGATACTGAATTTTCCCTTCTCCTTCCCAGAGTCAAGTAAAGAGCAGTTTGCCTACACAAATGTTGCTGAGGAACTTGTGAAACTGTTCAAGAAGCAAATAGAGCATGATAAAAAAGAGATGATTTTTGAAGTTTTGGCTCCCCTTGCAGAAAATGGTGAGAATTAAATTTGCTTTTCTTACACTATTTTTTATTCATTGCCTTATATGGTGGTATATCAGTCTCTCCTTTTCAGGGTTTAATGCAGAATAACTGCCTGCCTCATGGCTGACCCTTGTGATGATACAGTGAATAAGTCTTAATTGCCTTGAACATATGACAGGAGCCAACAAACTGTTGATGCTCATTGCACCTCTGATTCACTCTGTGTATGACTATGTTATGTCTCAAAAGCCACTATTTTTAGAGGGCTTACCAATATTTTTCTGCAAAATTCTGGCTCAAGCATTTATAATCTGTTACAGCTTCAGGCCAGCAGTCATTATGTCATCTTGGGAACACAGAACCACTGGCACTTCCATTTCCAATGGGTATTTCTTTTGCAAGGGGCACATTAATAATTGCAGAACCTGGAACTGGATGCTCTCCCCCCACTCTTCATTGAGAGGTTGTGTGAATTTAATTTATGGCATATTTTATGGTAGCTCCAGGAGATCTGAGTTTCATTCACTCCTCAAGCCAGAGTGGGAAGTGATGTGTGCCTGATCACTCCTCTGGGATGTTCCTCCCAAGGGAATTCTGGGTGGTTTGTATAATCTGCCATCTGTCCTTAATGGAAACAGAAAAATATGAGTTAAGAGGTGGAGTTGGACTGCAGTGGGAAGCAGTTCTGAGTATGGAAGACATCATAGTCTTTGAAGGTTCCATAAGCTTGTTTTAGCCATCTCAGCATTACAGCTTGTTTAAATTGATGAATTATTAGATAGAATTCTAGACTCTTATCTAGACTCTTTTATCTTACTCCGTTGTACACACACACATACACACTCTGCCTGTGTCTGTTCTACACAGTATAAATCAATATCAATTTTTTATTTCAAATGTATTTCAAATGTATTTCAAATGTATTTCAAATGTATTTCAAATTTATTTCAAATTTATTTCAAATGTATTTCAAATTTATTTCAAATTTATTTCAAATTTATTTCAAATTTATTTCAAATTTATTTCAAATTTATTTCAAATTAAAAAGTTAATTTGTCACATAGGTGGTATGAGAAAACAATTATTTTTTTTCAGTTCTAAAAATGCACATTTGGTCAAAATTTGTTAATTAATTCTGTAATTACTAGCTCTCAAATATAGTTCCATCCTTGGTGACTGACACACAATTGTGTTGAACATTTTGCAAGGGTGACATACTTCAATTCAAATCTTTAATCTTCTTAGACTATGTTTTATAGACTATAAATTTGTCAAGTTTACTGCTGCTGTAAAGAACTTAGCGCTTGCATGTTATGAGGTAGTCAGCTGAACCCTTCCACTGTGGATTCAAGGCATACTTACGTGAGTTCACTTTGCTGACAATGTTTAGGTGCTTTTAACTGCAGATAATTAGCAATAGGTCAGGAAGCAAAAAACATCTAAATGAAGGATTTACAGAGTCTGGATTGTGGTGTCTGGGAGGTTTTTGTTTTGTTTTGTTGATGTTTAAGCACACTGGTATAGCAATTTATGTTTCATCTGCAACTTGTGTTCTGTAAGGAAAGGAAATCTGTTTTTTAAAGTACCTCAGTGCAAAAGTATCTATTTAAAAACATTTCAGCTGGATATCTTAACACAGTTCATGAGAAGGTCAGCCATCCTTAGAGGAATAATCAATTTCACCCAGGCAAAAAGCTTAGAGACAATGGGAAACTGAAAGTCAGACACATTCTTCACCAGAGGGAAAACACACTTCCTCACCCAACTGTTGCTTGTAAACTGTATGAAAAAAATTATTTCCAAACCTTTGGTCTTTAAAAATATCTTAACTGGACTTAAAGTCCTTACTGTTAAAACACCATTTCATGCAGAAAAGCTAAGAGAAATCCAGTTGTTTGTACATTTCTGCAGGTGAATAATAATAGAAATTTGCCCTGAAAATTTTACATTTTAAGTTGTTAAAAAGTTGCTATTTTATCTAAACAAGCTGCCAGTGAAGCCATTAACATCACTACCTCTTTTTACAGTCTTTCTGGTGTGTAGTTACACTAGAGGTATTTAAAGTCATGATTCTCACTCCTATTATCTGTGCTATTCTTCAGATGTCATTAAACTGCAGTTGGTTGAAGCAGGTTTGGTGGAGTGCTTACTTGAAATTGTCCAAAACACTGTGGACAGTGACAAAGAGGAGGATATTGCAGAGCTTAAAACATCTTCTGATCTTATGGTTTTATTATTGCTTGGAGGTAAGTACAGTGTGTCCCTATCTCCTGCAAACCAACAGCAGGTATTTGTAATGCTGTTTGCCTGCTTTTTTTTTACTATTTATTAATTTTCTAAATTACCTAGAGGACCTATTACCTGCCAGTTTAAATTTAATGGGTCAGATTTTGTCTCTCAACCTGTTGCAGGACTGGATTAATTGTAGTGAAGCCAGCATAGCTTCTTAAATATAAAGTGAAGAATTTTCCCTAACAAACACTTTGTTGACTTGCTGACTGTCTATGTTTTTTACCCCAGATGAATCCATGCAAAAGTTATTTGAAGGAGGAAAAGGCAGTGTGTTCCAGAGAGTACTCTCATGGATTCCTTCCAATAGCCATCAGCTACAGCTTGCAGGAGCACTGGCTATTGCAAATTTTGCCAGAAATGGTAAGAATATGCCATAATAGCTTATGGAAATTTATCTGTGCTCTACTCTGAAGAGAAATAGTCTCTGTACAGCTACAAACACAAACTTCATGTCATAGTAAAGCTAGCTGAACTATAAAGCAACATCAGCATTGTTGTACTTTACAATCCTGGAAACCATAAAGCCTACTTTAAAAATACTGTTTCACATTTGTAGAGAGGTACAGGGAATTTCTCCCTTCTTCAGTGTTTTTTATATCCCTCTTCCAAATTTGTCATGAGCAGTGCAACTCCCAAGGATGACACTGCTCAAGTTCCTAACAATGAAAACCAGAAAGGAGGAAGGAAATAACCCTATTTTTAAAAAGCTCTTGTAAAAATCTTAGCTATAGTCTTCCATTCACACGTGACCTGTCTCATCTCACACAGATGGAAACTGCATCCATATGGTGGACAATGGCATAGTTCAAAAGCTGATGGATCTGCTAGACAGACATGTGGAGAATGGAAATGTAACTGTGCAGCACGCTGCCCTGAGTGCTCTTAGGAACCTGGCTATTCCTGGTAAGCCTCATTTTGCATTGCTAATTACCCAGGGGTGGAATGCTGCTCTCCCCCTTCAAACCCTGCAGGGGACTGGGGTGAGACAAGTGGCTGACAGCCCCAGAGGCAGCTCAGACCTTTTCATTCAGGCCCTTCCTCACTTTATGTCTTTTGCACAGAAATTGTGACAAGCAGTTTTAAATCCCACCCACTAAGAAAAGGGCAGGGACCTGAGGTGGCTTTGGATACGTTTTCTCAATCCTTTCTATCCAGAAAACTTCATTTATTTTTTTGTTTCACAGCTGAGGTTTCCCCCTTTGCTGAAACTCTGCATCTTATTGTAACTTCCTACAGCTTTGACAATTCCCAAACTAGACCTGGATGTAGACTATCAGAATAACCAAACTATTGCAGTAGTTAGTAGGCAGTGAACTGAATGCTAATTCTGACAGTGTTAATAACTTAATTTGTATGAGTTTTGGTTGCCCTAGCATAAAAGGCAGAGTGCATGCACATAAAAACAAAGCAAGTCTGTAATACTTATGTAAGCTTTCTTGTACAAAGCCAAAATTGTCTTTCATCCATTTAACCTTATCTTACTATTTTTAGTTTAGACAAACTGTAACTTCCTAAAAATAATCATAACTAAAAATAATCAAAACACAACTAAATCCGTGTAGCTTTAGTGGTATGCTGTGCACTTACCTTCCCCAGGTGAGTAATTCTATTAACTTCCATCAGTCTGCAAGCTTCCCTGTAGCCTCAAGGATGTCTGCCAGTAACCTACAGAAGTTTTCATATATATTGTTACTGAAAGAAGAGCAATTAATAACAGCCTCAGGGATAAACTACTTGTTAAACACTACTTCAAATCTTAAATAAATACTTTTTTCTAAGTACAAGATTAAACTAAGCTTGCACATTACATATATTCCAGAGAGCTTCATGAAGGTGGAAGATGTAGACTAGTGGAGAGGATAAAAGAGTTGGGGGGGTGGCAATACAAGGACTACAGGCTCAAGACATGTCAGGTCACAGGTGGTGTTTGTACGATGTACTGGAACTGGGTAAGAAGTTATTCTGGTGATTAGATGCTCTAGTTCCTTTGCTTATGTGAAATAGAAGAGTGCTGTTGGGAATAAGAGAAGTTTCCTCTTATTTTGGGGTGCCTGTACCAGCCTGGGCTTCTACTTAGTACAATTTGTTGAAGACACCTTCCCTAGGTGTCTTTTCTCCTTTCCAAAGGGGAAAAGTCTTGCCTTCAGCTGATGTTCAGGCTGAATGCTGACTTAGATGTGTATGCTAAGAGAAAGCCCTTCATTTCACACCCGTGTCTTAGCAACTATGACATTTTTCCACAAGACTGTACTGTCAGCACATACTCATGCTCCTGAAGTCTGTGCTCACAAGCTATTTTCCAGACTGTGTCTGAAAATATGCCTCAAAACCATCTTCGAAATAAACTGCATCTTCCAGAAATGTTCTTGAGCTCATCTCTGTTCTTTATTCATGCAGTTGTAAATAAGGCTAAGATGCTATCAGCTGGTGTTGCAGAAGCTGTATTGAAATTTCTCAGATCGGAGATGCCCCCTGTTCAATTCAAGCTGCTGGGAACATTAAGAATGTTAATAGATGCACAAGGTAAAAATAAACTGTTCTCTATGTTAAATGATTCTCTTTGGTTCAGTCAGTGATACACTGCCAAGATTCTTAGAAGGGAGAAGCAGAGGGGTTTTCAAAATTGGATTCCTGTAGTCTTGGAATAAATCTAATACATATGCAAAAGGAGAGGAATGTGGGCTGATTATTTTTTTCAGGACTCCAAACTCACTACTAGGGACCCTCAGCAGAGGTGTCAAATGCTTATTTACTTTTATGCTTCAGAACTCTCCTACACTGTCACAGTAAGAATATGTATTGATGCTTGAGTGTTTGAAGCTACCACTCCTGTTTTGCTCTTCACTTACCACATGTCCTGGCTGTTTCTGGCTCCTTGGAACAGACTGATGCACTTGTTAATTGATAAACTACTACTTGAAAATGAACAAGCACCTTCTAGTTCAACAGTGTGTTCCAGGATGAGGAATTAGAAGTCTACTAAAAAAAAACAAAAATAGTGAATAAGATAAATTAGCTAAGCATTTATTCTTGACCCAGTTCTGCAGATTTTTTCAAAAAAGCCATTCCAGTTCTAGCAGAGCTATTAGATATGAAATATAAATTCAGTGAAGAAATTTAAGTAACTTATAGTCTATAAAACCTAATGTAGCTGACCACAGTGCTCCCTTCTGGCAGAGGTTCCTCCTGGTCTTAAATTCCTGAGCTAGCTTACCTGGGGGTGAGACATTACCTGTATTTTCCCTACTCTTTATGAATGCAGAAACCTCATTAACTAGTCTTCTAAATTCCTTTCAAAAACAGGATTATGAATTTTTTTCTGTGCTTTATTCCCATTTTGACTGGCTTTACTTGCTTCCATGCAGCCTAGATTTCTCCCACTCTTGGTGCAAGCTAGTGAAGTTCTACTTAAACTCCTTCTGGTTAGTAACTTTCAGCTTATTTTTCTAGCACTTCTTTTTTAAAGTGACAACTTTTTTATTGTGTTGTTGGCTCGGGATCATGTAGCAGAAGCAGCTGAACAGCTGGGCAAAAATGTAAAACTGGTGGAACGATTGGTGGAGTGGTGTGAAGCCAAGGATCACGCAGGTGTGATGGGAGAGTCCAACAGACTCCTTTCTGCTCTTATACGACACAGCAAATCAAAAGTAAGTTTGTAGTGTAAAAAGTCAGCTGGTAAGAACTAAGAGTTACCTCTGCTCTTGGTATGGGTAGCCAAGGCCTCTGGTTTGTCATCCTTCTAGAGAGCCAGCTTGGTTAACTGATGTGTTTCATCCTCCTCTGCCACCTCCCAGTCAGGAACAAGTGACAAATTAAATGCTACCTGGAACCACATAGTTAAAAAAAATTAATTGATACCCAGCAAAGCAATTTCAGAGTGGCAAGCCAATTAAAAGAACACTATTGGATTCACATGGCCTAGTCCTGAGTAATTTTTATTTGTAGTATATCCTGTAGCAGTTTAGCATGCCAATTTTTCTACATTTTAATGATGCCATATAAGAAGAATTATTGCACTCAATTGTTATGCTCTTGCTATATATTTATATAAAACTGAGACAGAGAAATAGTCTGTCCCCTTACTCTTCAAATAGTGTATTTCAGAGTTTTATGAATCTAGTATTATGATGGAGTAGGGACAGTGGATCTACACAATGTACCTAGTATCATTAGAAATGTTCATTTATTCCAAATTCTAACACAAGTTTACTTGTACATGGCAAAGGGTATATGATGTTAAGAGAAACTGTGGGACAGATGAGTTCTGTCCCTCCCATCACCTTTGTATCAACCACATACCTCTGTATAAGGAGTCCAAGTCAAAACAGTCTTAGAAGGCACAGAAGCATCTCCTCTGGAAACAAACTCACTCAGGCTCAGACTTCATTTCATGTGGCACTGATAAGAACACAGGCTGCTTGACTGAGCTAAAATAGCAGTGTGAGTTGGAACACTTGGACTTTAAAAGTGACCACTTCATTCATGTGTGGCATTTGCAAAGTGAAAAAACCTATTGTGGACTTGATCAGTACTGAGCCTCTCCCAGAACAAATCAAATCTTATCAATTATCAAATCTTATCCCAGAACAAATCAAATTTTAAATCTTCTCTGACTGCTTGTTTGACTGGCTCTTTCTAATGCCCATATTCCATTTTACATTCAGCCTATGAGCCTGATCAGGTTTTCCTTTTCCTGAGGTCTCATTTTTTCTACACCCCAAGCACACAGTTGTGATGGTGGATGCATAAATGGCATCTGCTGCCACGGGTGCCAGTTTTCATCAATACTCTCTACAGGAAAACAGAATTCATGTTGAAATACAGAGACACGATTGCTGGCATCAAATATATATTAATACAGAAGTTAATTATCTCAGATGAACATTTGTATGGCTTACATACAGTAAAAACTTGACTGGAATATGCTTTGTGACTAGTTCCTTGCATAACGAATGTCACTGCACAGCCTCTGCAAGCACTGGAATGTAAATCATTCTACAGACATGGATCAGTTAATGAGTTTTGGTTTGTGGCTGGAGTTAAAAAGGGATGTGTACTTTAAACAGAAATTCAACACACTGATTAAAAAAATTAATCAGATTCTTATTTCAAGAAATAACTACTACTTCAAAACTTCGTGCACTTGCAGAACAAATAAAAAATAATAAAAACCAAACCATATTTCCTTCATAGTTTCCCACTGGCATGCCAAATTACCTAATTCTCAGGCAAACATTTTGCAAATATTTTTTCAGAGCACAGAGTGGTGAAAACATTAGGTGCAAACTCACTCTTTTAATGATAATTACTGAGTAATCAAAGATGTGCAGACACCAGAAGTCCATATTTGTCCTTTATACATAAGCTGAATCAAATTTTGGACTAGAAAAATGAATCCCAGCTGTGTATTTTTAAACTGATTTATGTCATTTAACCCAGTACAGCATTTTAATTTCCTAGATACTGGGCAACAGTTCATTTTACTTGCTGGCTTTATAACAGAAACCAATACTTTGGTATTCCATAACTATCCTTTCATATCCTGCTTTGTATTTGAAGAAAAATTCCACAATACTTCATGAGCCTGCTACGCATTTTTCTGCCCATTTCTTAAAATCTTTTTTTCAAGTACACCATTTCCATTACATAGCAAGGTGTAATATCTGTGATCTCACCTCTCAAAATTTTGAAGAAAATCAAAATCCTTGAAGAGATACAAAGGATTTGATGACTTTATTAAAACTACATTCTTGTTCTTATTCAACCCAAATGCATGGTTTGTTGGATGCCTTTGATAAGCTGCTCAGAATAAAACTGCTGCTCACAACATAAAGGGCAAACTAATCATCTTTGAACACCACTCTTAAGTTCAAATACAACATTTGGCCATTCCTGGCACACTTAAGAACATGAGTTACACAGTATAACATCGAAAATAGTTACATGTGCCTTAACTTGGTTATGCAGTTAACTGGCTTGGTTTAACAGGTTGTATCTTATAATTGCAGAGTAATAACAGATAATATTTAGACCCACATGCATGCATATTTATATATAATACGATTATAATGTCATATATTCATGTGTCATAAGAATATATATGCCATATTTGTAATGTCATATATTATAATATTATGTCAATGAGCATCCTTACCCAAAGAACACAGCACCCACGACAACTGCTATTTAATCCAGTTTGTATGCAATGCAGAATTTTTCCATTTCTATGTTATTTATTTTAGGATGTAATTAGGACCATTGTACAGAGTGGTGGCATCAAGCATTTAGTAACCATGGCAACCAGTGAACACGTAATAATGCAAAACGAAGCTCTCGTTGCACTGGCATTAATAGCAGCTTTAGAGTTAGGTGAGTACCCCCCTGGTTAACCCTACCTGCTGTTTTTCCAGCCTGTGTCCAAGAGGAATCACAGAGGGAGAGCTGTGCAGGTTTCTTCTGCAGCACAGAACAGCCACCTCCTTCCACCTGCCTTTCAGTAGCACAGAAACACAGGACACTTTATGCAGACAGAGGCAGGCACTCAGGTTATGCAGGAAACTGGAGTTTTCTGGTAATACAGCGTCTGCTCCATCATTCTGCTAGGTGATCACGTAATCTAGAAAGGCTTTTTAACATAAATTCCAGATTTTGGATAAAGCTGAGAAGGCTACCAGTTAAAAAAAAATAAAAATCATACATTAGATTAGAGACTATATAACCTGACTACATTCCTACACTGGAATGGTTAATCCCCTTTTGAGAGGGCTTATCAAAGTAAAGCTTTCACTTAGTGAAAGTGAAATTAGTGAGAGCTAAAGCACACACAGAGGTGGATGACGCCCCCCAATCTCTGTTTTTCTTACTATTAACAAAACTATGTGCAAGAGTTGCTGTATGAAGGCAGAGATGATTACATGTCTTAACCTGCCTTTGTAGTAACTCAGCTTACCAAACAAAAAGGTAAATGGCCAACAGAGATTTAGTTTATCCTTCTTGCTTGCTTTGTAACTAAGATAAGGAACTAAACAAGCAACATTACCTATTTCTACTCTTGATTTCATCTCTTGCCATCATGTACTCCAGGAATGTTTTTTCAAATTCACATCACTGCTAGTGCATCAAGGAACTGTTTGAATGAAAAGGAAAAATATTCCTATTCACATGAATAGTATAAGCTTTCTTTGTCTTGTCTTCAGACATTTGGTTTCGAGCCCAATGATGTCTCCTAGAAAATCGAGAGAACACAACTGACATTCTGAAGTTTTTCACAGCATTTATAATGGACCGTGAGCTCCCTCTACCATGGGATCAAGAATTACACCATCCATATTTAATGAGAATTTCCAAAAGCTGAAATATTGCAGGCATTGGCCTAACTAACTAAAGCCTGGTGGCTTTTCCATCAGCTCACTGGACATTCAAGATTGGGTTTTATCATGAAACTCCTTTCAAGCAGTTAGGCTGTTTTACAGCAAGAGCTGTGATTTCTGTTTCAGTTTTATGTCAATGAATTATATACCACAGCAACTCTAGTGAGAGATCCATGCTTCAATAAATGGCTAACACATGGAAGCATAAAAGTGGCACTTCCAGATTTATAGATTTTCACTTGTTTTGCAGGTACTGCTGAAAAGGATCTTGAAAATGCTCAGCTTGTTCAGATTCTACACAGACTGCTCTCAGATGACAGGAGTGCTCCTGAAATAAAATACAACTCCATGGTGCTGATCTGTGCCCTTATAGGATCTGGTGAGTATTGAGGAGAGGCTGCTCTCCTGAGAGATTTAAGTATTAAAATTTAATTCTTTCTTTCAGCCTGAACACAGAAGGTGTGCAAACACACTTTGAGATTGGTTTGTTGTTCACAATAAATGTACACAGAAGGGTTCAATTTACTCTGACACTTCATTTACAGCGTTTATTTGCAGTGTCAAGAAAGAGACCGTTACCTCAATTTTGGATATTAAGTGCTGAAATTGGACTCAGGATTCTGCAGGATGCATCTAGCTCATACATCACCAGACAGGAGAGAAATGAAAGGCATTTAAAACTATACCTATCAGTATCAGGCTATCTTTGCAATACACAGCTAACAAAAACATTTTTGTCACCTTTAGCTGCAAGTTCCCTGTAATTGATGCATGATGGCTTTTTTTAATTGGTCAGAAAAAAGTCGAGTAAAATTTGGCAAATCTTGCAATGAGACTCTTCACCTGTAGTTTTAAATTCTAGCAAGAATGGTAGGGAAAAAATAAAGATACAGTTAATATTTGCAAGGAAACATGCACACACAAATGAGCTCTTAGTACAGCATTTTTAGGAGGGATCCTGACACCTCACTAGGAAGAATCCTTCCCTCCACAGCCTTCACATGCTCAGCCCACCAGGCACAAATGTTCATGGTTGGTTTGAAAGATGCTCAGGACACACTCTAACACATACGTGCTGGACACCAAAAATTCTCATCTTTCTGAGCTAACCCTCTGATAAAGGGCAGACTATTTGAGGAAGATGCAGCCAGGTGTGGTTTGATATTGCAGCTTCCCACCTCTGTGTGGGCAAACAAAACCAAACAAAAAACAAGGTATCACGGGGAAATTTGATTTCTACTGAGGTTTCAGGAAGTCACTACATTTCTTTTATTCAGTTATTTAAGAAGTATTTACTCTGTGTAAGGAGAACAAATTTTATTCAATAAAGGCTTCAGGAATTCACAGACAACTACGATGACTAAGAACTGGATTAAGTACAGAAAGGTGGAAATTTGGAGCCTGTCTGCACATGACTTACTAAGTGTGAAACATCTGGATGTTCTCCAGAGATAAGTTTACAACAATTCAATTGAGTTGCCATAGTTAAGTGTGTGCTGTCTCTGTAAATAAAGCTGTTTGGCTTTATTTTTTCTTAAACGGAGTTCATGAAGTGTAGCTCTGACGAACTTTACATTCATGGGAGGGAATGCTGTGTTACTGCCTTATTAAATGAACAAATATTTGGTTTTACAGCAGTATATAGATATCAGTGTACAAAGCCTGTCCTCAGAATTTGCTAAGAAGCATCAGCTTCCAGTAAGCATTCACGTTAATGCTAAGATATGCAACTTAGTTTTTACAAGCTTCTTGAGCCATTTTGTCCTTGAGTATGCAACCATTTTAGAGGAGAAGCCTTTTTTAGAGGTTCCCCCTCAGCCTCACTGTGATGCTCTTCTGTGTATTCCCACTGCTTCCAACTAAAACAATGATCCTCAGAAATTCTGCCTGACACTTGCATTTTTCCTGCCCCGAGTTGTCATCTGCAAGTTTGACTGTTATAAAGTCAAATACCTGTTTCTTTATTCCACCAGAGTAAGGAGCAATTCTGTCTCAGGCTTTGGGTTGTTTTTTGTTTGGTGTTTTGTTTGGGTTTTTTTTAAGTTATTCAAGTGGCAGAGTTCAGTCTGCCAATACACTCTAAGCTTTGCCTGATACATGAGGTGACATCCCAGACCCAGAGGGGAACCTGGTATTAACATCAACCTTTTTTTTTTTACACTATTTTAATCAAGGAGCAGGGGTCAAAGAGTTAAACCTGCTCTTTAGAAAATACTAAAATACACCTCTCTCCCAGCTCCCTTGCCTGTAACATTTTCACCACTGTCCCTACACAGTGAGCACTTCTATTTACATGTTTCTGAATTCTACTGTAAGATCTTTGTAGCCATTTTAAAGTAATTGACCCTGTATAGTTCCACAAAGACTAGAAGCAGTTACACTGGTTCAATTATTGCTAAGTTTAATTCTCCAGTGCCTCCTGTTGTATCCTTTGTTACAGGGCATCTAGCAGCATGTTGAACTTGATGCTGCCAACAGCTCTGTGTTAAGAAGCATTTATCTGTGATTTTTTTGCCATCTGGAAGTTGCTCTTGCAACCAAGTGAATGGATGGAAAGAGGAAAAAGTAAGGACAATGGAAAATAGAAAGAATCAGCAAAAGCAAAGCATTCACAGTTAGCACAGTCACTTCCATGCACAAGGGTCTCCAGGCTGACAGGATCCTGGATGTTAAGCAGAACTATTCAGTCACTGTAAAGCACAGAAAAATTCCTGAGATTCAGGAATTCAGTAACACCTGCTTAAATGTACTTCATAAAATGAAAGAGAGCAGAGTGCTCACAATTCATAACCACCCAGCAGCCTCGTTGCTATTGCTCTGTGCATGTGGGTTCCCAGGTACACAGCACTGTATGAGAGTTCCCAGCTCTTACACAGCAGGGTTTAAACTGAAGAAAACTGAAACCATGAACCAGAAAATAAATATGCCTGGTGTACAGCATAGCTATGGGAAACAGATGGTTGGAATTTCTCCTGGGGAAGATCAGGGATTAGGCCTCCTGCAGCACTCAGAAAGCAAAAATATATGTTATTTGTTGCTGAGTGAGAGTTCATTAGAGCAGCCTGAACAGGGCATGAAACAAAACCACATGGTTTAGATCTCCACTGTGAGATGTCTAGAGCACAGGGCCTTGACAAAATTCATTATTCTGGTTTGTTTGGTTTTGGTTTTTTTTAAATCACTCAATTTTCTCTCCATATCAATACAAAATATTGTGCAATCCAGGATCAGAATCACAAAACGGTGTCTCACAGTTTTGAGTAAAACATAAGCACTGTGTACCTAAGTGTCACATTCAGCAGTGCACCAGGTGGTATATTCACACTAACTTTAGAGTTCAGCTGTAAATGGACAGCTAGCAGTGACCAATGTCTGGTGACATCCATTGAAGAACCTCACCAACTTCAGGGCCCCATGCAAAGAACCAGAGCTAATGTGATATAGAGAAATGGCACAGTGAACCTTTCAGGGCAAGCTCACTTTGTTAGGCTGGTTTAAGAAATAAAGTATTTTTGCTAAAAATACTTCCTAAGCATCCGTTTTGGAAAGCAATTTAGGCGGGGTTTTTCTCTACCTGAAATCCGTGGTCTCTGTGCACATCCCAGGCCGTGGAGAGTTTTCTCTCCATCCTCAAAAGGAAGTGAAAAAAGCAAATAAAAATACTATAGGTACACACACTTTTTTGTGCTTCTGTGTGTATGAGGTTCAGTAGAAAAGTTCTTGTACCTGCCAGGCTTTTCTGTTCTTTGCCCATCTCATACCAAGCACCATGTCTTTTACTATTTCTTCTTCCAGAACCTCTTCAGAAAGAAGTGCAGAGCATGGCATTTCTAGAAGTCGTATCAAAACTCCGCAGCCACGAGAACAAAACTGTTGCCCAGCAGGCCTCGCTAACAGAGCAGAGACTTGCTGTAGAAAGCTGAGGAAGGTCTTGTTTTTGAGGCATCCCATCACAGATTTCACCTGTTGTCCTCCATCCTGCTGCCACTCCTGCTATGTTTTCCACTGTATCACTTGTGCATGCGTGTAATGTTCCCACACAAATTGATGAACTGCTGTAGGTACCTGTCCAAAAAAGGTTTCTACAAATTCATAGGTGGTGTTATCATGAATCTGTCTCCACCCGTAACTGTTCTACTTCTATTCTTGTTGCTTGGGCCACATAGTAGAATGTGCATGTTGTAGTCCTATGATGATGTAGAAGTGGTACTACACAATGACTCTTTTCCTCACACACCCCCAACTGCATAACAATGTACTACTAAATTAGGGACAATACCAGATGCAGCAAGTCCAGGCTAGTGTGCTGGCTATAGGATTAAGAAGTCTATCTAGCTCCATTTTTGGTGCTTTGGAGATTCAGGTTTGAATGCACTGTACTACTCCTCATTCACTGGTCTTGCCTATTAATGTCAAAATTGTGGTACCTAGAGGTAACAAAATAAAAATTTCAATGCTCCCACTTTATCCTGTGGTTTCTCCTTTTTTTGTGTTCAGAAGCAGAAGTCGTAACTGCGCTGGCAAGGAGCCCTCTTTGTGCCTGGCTCTGGCCTCCATGCAATCATTGCCTTTCAGTTGAGCAAATACAAAGGAAATTATTCCAGCCATTTTTGCTGTGTGCACTCACAAAGAGGCACTGTGTGGTTTAACAATCCCATATTTTAACAGCAATACACTGTACAATCCTTATCCCTTAAAGCCACCGGGGCATGAGTGCTCTTGGGCTTGCTTGGGTTTTTTTTTCTGTAGATGGATTTTTAAATGCATACCTTGCAGCCACTTTTCAACAGATCCCCACTGAAATGCAATATCTGAATCTTCCTTTCTCCTGTCCTAGGTAAACAAGCTGAGAAATTGCCAGTTTAAGCCTCTTATCTCACAGCTGCTCCTTTTTAGGTTTCTAATACACCGTAACATGAACAAACCAGCACACAACTCTTTGGCAAAACAGGGAGCAATTGGAACAGCAGTTTCCAGCAAGCTGGCACATGTTATTCCTGATTATGTGATACCATTGTTTACTTGGATCAAGCCCACAGCATACTAAGATCATAATTTAAAGTGAACTCCACACTCTCAGCAGTGAAGTGCCAGCCTCAGAAACTTCAGGCTTCTCTATCAACAGAAGAGTGAAACCCAGAGGCCAACTGGGTCAACCCATGTGATCCATGCCAACTGATTCATTTCCCAGCTCCATGAAGCCACTGGCTATCCCCTGGACACTGATGGGAAGATGCCAGCCATGACAGGAAAGGGATTACATACACAAGCTGGGTATGAAAAGAAATTTGCCTCAAATAACCCAGAGTTCAAGCTCTGAGACTCTCCCAAAACCCAGCAGATCCGACAGGAGTATTGATACAGCAGATGGGATTCCATATCCATTTAATTCAGTGGCAGAAACACACAGAAAATGCCTCTAATACTAAACTGACTTATTTAATAAAAAAAAAACAAACAAACACTCAAGACATTTGTGCAATAAAGACACTAACAGGTGTAGAGCTGTGAACACAGACCAGGACCCCCTGACAACAGGATCCAAATAAGAGAACCTCTGTACTGCTGAACATAACCACCATGTCAACAATCCCAGTTCACAGTGGAACCATGCAAGCCTGTTTTCTCAGGCATGGAAACAATTTCCCTTGATTTAAATAGATTTGAAAAAATACATTTGAAAACCCAGTTATCCATGACTTACCTGGTTCCAGACATTCCTTTTGACATTGATATAATCTGCAAGTGCTCACACAGGCTGACCACAACCAACAAAGCTGTGACACTAACAAAATTCCCATTCACCTCATTGTCTAACTGCACTTCAGGTTAAGCCTTAGCTATACCTTTATTCCTAAAGTCCTATTAAGGATGCCACTGTCACAGCAAGAACAAATGAAGGCCAAAGCTCATATCCCTCTACTTTCAGATAGTTTCTCTGGATGGAGTATCAAGACTTAAATTTCTAGACAAAATCTGTGCTAAGCCTATACACAGAAGACAAGTCTGCATAAGAGCAAAGATAAATATGCCATGGAAGCCACAGTAGGAGGAGATAATTGAAGAGACCACATTTATCCACACAAATTATGTGCTGTTTTGAGGCAAGCTGCAGCCAGCAGATCATTTCTATGTAGCTGGTAAATCATTCATCTTCCAAGATGCTTTTAATAAGATTGGGGATCCAAGGACAATACTATCATGTGCATTTCACTACTCACTTGAGAGAAGTCAATGGAATTGAAATTGCTGACAATAGGCCTGATTGGATGTTTAGTAGATAGATTCTAGCTGAACAAAGCTTGACTCTGCTGCTCAGACTGTTTTTATGACAGCAATGCTAGACATTGGGCCTTTTTCATTTGTCTACTGCCTCAGCAATCCAAGTTGAAATTATCACTGCTGCCACACTGCACAGGGCAGGAAGGACTTCCCTGGTGTTACTTTGAGAAACAGTATGAAGGTCTTAAAGAGTCTGACAGAATGCAGGCAGCCACCCCAAGCCCTTCATCATGAAAACAGCTATATCCAAAGGTGTCATCTATTGCATGATACAAAGATTTAGACAATACCCTCCACTTTGCTTCTTTTTGGCTGAATTTTCTTCTTCCCTCACTGCCCACGGTCTCCACATTTGCCTTCTTATTTTGCCAAGTTCTTTCCATACATTCACATAAATGCATATGCCTGAAGAGTGCAAAAGGCACAGGACTTCTATTTAGATATAGAGACACATTTTTCAATCAGTCATGGTGGTGTTTTGTGGACAAAACTATAGGTTTGAGATATACTGAAATGGATTATCTTGCTTTACTGTTTCTAGCATACTAGAACACTGAGTTGCTTGCTCTTCTGTCTAAACAAGCACAAGACATCATTACCCATTTTTACCTGCACAATAAGCTACTCACTACTCTCTTTAAGGACATGTTGCACTTAGAAAAGTGAAAATCCTGCTTTCCATAAGTCGTGAGAAATCCCCTTTGTGCTGCTCCCTGCAAAATAGCAACTTCTGAACACATCGGGGTCACTGAAATGATTATGGGGAGAGCTCCAACAGTTGTACTAACCAGCAGCCACAGCAGCTTGAGGAACAGTAACAACCTGTCAGAAAGAAGCAGAGCATGACCATTAGCCACAGACTTCAATGACAACTGACCACAGATACAGGATCTCCTCACGTGGGGATGTGCTCTTTATGTATTAGCTTATTATTCATTTCAGGGCAGCCACTGGCAGCATAACAACATGGTTTGGGACTTAATTGGAACACAATATTCTACACTGTACACAAGAGAATTGGGGATTTATTTTCTATTAGTTTAGGGAAGGGTAGGCAGTTGATCTTCTCCTGAAGGAATTTTGAATGAATTTAACTCTCTTTCATTAACGCTAAGCACTACATCAAGAGTAGACATTCACACCATCATATTTCACACAATTTTATTTATAAAATTGTAATTAACAAATTGCATATAAAATTATTTACTTCAAGTAAATACAGAATACTGCACAACTATTAAAACTATTGTATTGTCCATCATAAGTGTATTAAAACATTCCTAAAAAATGCCTCTTAAAAAACAAAAACCCAAGAACACAAGTAGCATGATCAAGACCACTTTCAATAGCTTAAAATGAATTACCAGGAAGTTGCATTAACTTCCTAAGTAAATTCCAGTTACATCCATTGAAATCAGCATGTGATACAATACCACAGTCTAATGCTAAAGATGACAAGTAATAGATAGATGATGTACCTGCTCTATGCTCTTCTCCTAGACTGAAGGTACCAGTTCAAAACCAGACAACTAAAGCTCAAGTCAACTCTACTGGGCATGCAGTTCTGTTATAGCAATACTTTCAACCAATAATTGTAGTTGGCTTTTACAATCAATTTACAACAGATGGAAAAAAAGAACACAAGAGAATACATTCACATAAAAAGGAATGATCCACAAAGGGTAAATATTGACACTTTGATGTACCCAGGATGAACCAGAAGAGAGAGATTCAGTTTGACCTAATCTGGAATATATAGATATATATATATATCAAAGATGAGTTTGATTTGCAAAACCCAATTTCCAATCTCCCCCAAGTTTAAGGTAGTATCAGGGCCACCTCTACTATGTACACAGTGTGAACAGGAACACACATACAGATGGAGCTTTCTATTAACAGTTATATTGCCAAAACACAAAAGACAGCTGGCAGTGATGCCTGGTGCACACAGGTAGTCACAACACTTATTTTTAAACTGCATGTCAAGGGAGACATTCTTTATTTTATGTGGCAAAATTTGGTAGCTAACGGATCCAAAAGGGTAGTTTATTTCTTTTGCTTTACAAAATCTTCTGACCAATTACAGATACCTGAAAAAAAAAGACTTCAGAGAGAAAATAAAAATGGGAGGGAGGAACTGGAACCTTCACCTGTGCTTGACACCTGCTGAGAGCTAATCTCCTTCCTAGGCACATGCAGACCTGCCAGGAGGCACACACAGCAAGAAGGGAAACAGATTAAAAGAAAAAAAAAAAAATAAACAAACCACACGAGAGTTTCTCTTATAATCAGCACTGTTCATCAGAATCTCTTTTACGAAGGACATCCCTAAAGCAACAAAAACACAGATTAACATCCAGGACAGGTCTTATAGCACCATGTTTAGCCCTGCCACAAGCAGCAGTGACCTCCCACAGCTGGTAGGGGTTGCCCTCTATTTTACAGTCTACCGCTGGTTTAATGCCAAGCAGCAAAGGAGAAACGCAATGGGGGTGGGAGGGTGGGAGCTGGGGTTTTGGGGAGGGGGGTTCGGGGTTTCCCCTCCATCCCTCGGGTGCTGCTGCACCGGGGCTGGGCAGGCACTAGAGGGCAGGCGCTGAAAGCTCTCCTGTATCACCGGGGACAGGGGCGACCTGATGCCAGCAGCCACATCTCACAGGGGACACTTTCCTTATCGCTTTTAAGGGTGAAAAGCAGTCCCCCCCCGAAGAAGAATCATCGCTTAATCTGCATGCTACTATTTACATTTCAAACACTATTTACAAGCCGGAACTACAATTAGCATCTCTCTCAAAGGAGGCTTTCGGGACAGAGTACACTTTGAGCAACCATCACAGCTTCAAACTCGAAGGAGCACAATCAAAATTATGGATTTTGAAGCAGAGAGATCCTAGTGCTACTGAAGAAGACACACACAGCAACAAACCAAACATTTTTCCATTAGGCTATTAATTAAAAAAAAAAAAAAAAAAAAGTCAAACAACAGAAATGCCCGTGAATATGGACAGAATTTAGAAAGCAGAGGTTGAAGGACTGGGATGCCCTGGGGAATTTGGGAATGGTTTGAAAGCCACGGCTACTGCTGAAGCTACCAGACCTCTTGTTTGCAAGGTCACCATCCCACATGAGCTGCCCAGCAAACAGACACCCTACAAGGTTTCACACCCTACAAGGGCCACAGTCCCACCAAGAAATCTCTCAACAGCTATTGCATGTTCAAGATAACGAGACCGACCTCAGAACTCACATTATCTACCCCACCACCACAGCAGGCAGGCTACAAACTGCCAAGAAGTCATACTGCCTGCCCTATCTTATTGCCAGAAGTTGTTCTCCAGCTGCAGCTCACCTGAATTTCCACAAAGTTTTCTGGAATAAAGGTTGCTTGCATTTGGCAGGCTCTGAAAGTAATAGATTGATTTCCAAGGCCTCCCACAAGCTTTCCAAACTGGTCACCTAAGCTGCTGCTGATGGGGCCTTTTCTAGGACATCTTACCCATCTGTAGACAAAAAAAAATGTGGGATTTAAATGTGCAATATAGACAGCTAATCCTGAACATTCACTATGCATCCATGAAAAAAATGCAAAAATTAGGAAAATAAGAGCATCTGTTGGGAGTGGGGAAGGGGAGTGGATCAGTATCTGTAGCAATAAGGACAAACTCTAGAAAAATAAGTTATTTAGTGGTTTTTATAAGAACAGTCAGTCATTCTGGGACTCAGCAGAAGTGTTGCACATTTGTATACACAAATGTTCAAGTAGTGAGAACGAGATTTGCTCACCCCAGAGCATTTACCTTTCTATCAAGTCTGATGCTGCCAACAGCACATCCAGCAGACTGGAACTCAGAAAACAATGTGACAAAACAGAAGGCCATACAGTACAACTGCAGAAATTCAAGTAGAAGAATGAAGTTGTCTTCAGAAGCCCATAGCAGCAATAGCAGTATTCAAGATCAGTGGCAATAAGGAATGTTTCTATAATGCAAGCTTTTTTCTTTTTCTCCAAACTAAAGCACTGGGTCACAATCAAGTTTCTTGGCTGGAGGGGTTACTTCCTCAACCACACTTCCCTGATTTCTCCATGCACACTGATGCTGATGATCTCTCTGTTCTGATGCTATCAGGCAAAACAGTGTGTCCCTTTAGGGAGAAACAAACACCAGCAAATCCTCAAGATGAGAAGTGCCTCAGAGAAACATACCCCTGTGGTGAGGTGGAACCAACTTTATCAAGGACAGTGAATTATAATTGCTTTCAAAGTTTTAAAAAAAAAAACAAAAAACTACTCTGAGTCATGGCTGACCTTTACCAGCAAGTACCAAAGTATAGGGAGGCTGCCTGATTCAGAGCCAGTCAGTGGGAGTTAACCAGAAAAGGATGAGGGAATGCTCAAAGGAGAACACCAGGACTGCCTGTGCCATCTGTGGAGCACTGGTGAGCCTACCACCAGGTTGAGAGGGGGGGGGGAAAAAAAAAAAAACAAACCACAGCCAACCAAACACAGAAAAGCAAAATGTGCAAAGGTACGTACACTCACATATTTAAGAGTCACAGGACCAAAAAGTATCTTAAAAGGTCATAATGCCAGCCTTCTATACATCCCCCCAGAACAGGGAAGCTTTGAAAGTGATGCATTCACCTCTTCCATTCCACATACTTCATCTCAGGGGACTCATCAGAAAGATGCTAAGCTCTTACAAAGAGGTGCTATGTACCCTTTACCACTGTCTGACCAAAGCAGTAGCCAAGCACTCACAGCTTTCAGGACTGGTTCTGCAGATACTGAGAAGGGTCATAGAACAAGCTAAATTTATACAAAGTGCAATAAAACTACCCAAGCCATGTTCAGGTTTGTAAGTTTATTATTACTGAAGAAGAATGAATCGAAAACTCTTAAGCTGTATGGAGTCTGATCTAATTCTTCTTCCACTATTTGTGCTTTATTCCAAATTCTACTCTATTTTCTCCAATTCAAAAGAGTCTGTATTGTCTGACCCTAATACACACATCTATTTTTAAACTTTTTTGCCATTGCTTCAAGAAAGCCTTTTGTTGCATTTAGAGCCACAAAGGGAGACATCCCCATAGCAAGGATTTATTCACTGGAGGTAAGCAGTTACTCTGGCAAAAGCTGTTCCCTCCAACTCCCAAGGGAATGGGATATGATCTTCCCATAATCACATGCATTTACCAATAAGTAAGTTTGGATTAGACTGTATTAAAACATATGCACAGGTTTAAAGCGCTGGAGTGTCACAGATTCTTACTCCACAGCTCATGCAAGTAAAAAGAATTAAAAAAAAAAAAACAACAAAAAACAAACAAAAAAAAGAAAGACCAAAGCCTCAGCTAGGAACAGACCAAGGAATTCTCTTAAAAGAAGTTTTGCACAAGTATATCAAAGCACTAATATTAGTGAGATCCCTAAGTACACTAAATTCCAGAAAAAGGAAAAGATTTAGCCATATCGGATACATGTTTTGACTTTTTTTTAAGTTAATATATAATTCACTCTTTGAATAGTACTATTCACTTGAACCCAACATCCACACTGCTTTCTTACATTTATACAGTTTCATTCCATCCTTGCCTTAAGAGACTGATGTCCTAAGGTATGGCAGAAACCAAAGGTTCTACTACCCTTGTTTGTCAAATATAAAACTCCTCGTCCTTCATACAAGGGTGGAGAAAGGAAGAAAGATGTTGATAAAATTCAGCAATTCTCCCTGTGAGCTTGCTGATTCCAAATTCAAGGTACTACACGGAGATAACTGGAAGCTTGCATAAAGAAAAACAAAAATCCCTTGTTTTAAAAACAATTTCTTTTACTGTACAATAGATGCATAGAAAGTTGCTTCCTGCTTGACGGGTTTAAGCCTGTAGCTGTGTTTAGCTGTGAAAACAAGAAGATTGTTCCTTTACAGAGTGGTGAGGAGAGAGATGATCTTGGGAATATTTGGCAGCTATTGAAGAGCTCATGACACAAGGAATAAACAGCATATCCAGAGACTACGATGATGCAACTCCGTCCCACTGAATACACCAATTTTTAAAAGTGTCCACTTGTTACTCAAGAGCAAGAATACAGTAGAGATTCACGGCTCAACAGCTTTCAAAGTGGTGGTTTAAAACAAAACAAAAAAAAATGTCAGTGAGCAGCAGATTTTAAATAGCCCACTCCTTGCTCCCCTGCCCCAAAGAGACTCAAGTTCACTGCAGTATCAGGAACTTGGACTTGGAACTACTTGGGAGAGAAGGCTTCCCTGTCACCCATGTCCATACAGCTTGGTGTTGGAGCAACACACTGGAGGTTTCAGAGGGTTTCAGTTGTCCAGTGTCTCGTGGTTACTTCAGCAGTTTTACCAGCTGGCTCTGACAGCCTCAATGTCACTAACCAAATTCTGGGCTAAGCATATCCCAAATATCTGGAAAAGACAACAGTTTATTCATTTGGAGCATCAGACAACCCTTTTCACACAGCTAAACTCCTTAGGTTATACATAGGAACAGAAAGTTAGAAATAGAATTAACAGTAAAGTAAGTGTTGGAAGAAGGAATAATATGGAAAAATTCCATAACCCCAGTATTTTTACTGGGTTCTGGGGAACTGAACAGCTATAGACTTGCTTTACAAAAGCAACTGCAACAACTTTTTGCTGCTCATTTAAACACTATCAGAAACAGTAGGTCTGTACAGGCTTAAAAATGCCTGGTTTTGACCTGCAGACACTGAACAGAAAAAAAAATGCATTCTTACAGATATAAATTAAATACTCCTTAACACAAAGAGAGCCTCACGCATTTAACTCCCTTCACTGAAAACTTGTATTTCTAAATGCAACTACCACTTTATTTCCAGTTCTTATATACAGTTCCCCCCCTCATATATTCTATACCTTTTGTTCTTCAGTGTAACTCATTACAGAGAATGTGATGATTACCTGCAGTAATGCTATGCCAATGAATATACCAGCAACTATGGTGAGATTGTCCTGCAACCATTTTTCAAACTGAGGGACACAGCCTTTAGTGTAGATAACAATCTGCTGATCAACTTCCTGCCAAGAAGAAGAGGAAAGAAAAGTTACATTTAAATATCCTACCAGTTGAATAAGCTGCTCTTGCAAGAAGGATTTAGATCTTTATGATATCACATTAAGAAAAAGCTTACTGGTTTTTGCCTTGCATCGTAGCCACACTGAGTATTAATAACATCTTCCTAGGAGAGAGAGAAAGAGAGAGAGAGAGAGGCAATCAGTGAAGTGTCTCCCAAACACCCTCTCCCCGCTCCCCATGAGCTGTTTTTGAATGTAGTAAGACCATCATCCTAACTTTGGTTACCATACTGCATTTAAAAAAATCCTTCTTGTTCCATTCAGTGCTATTTAATAGTTGGAAAAACCAAAAGCACGTGGTTAAAAAATATTTTCAATTCTCAAGACAACGAGCTTAAAAATCTGGCCCTCCACCAGGGTGAACTCCATCTTCCAGGTGCAAGCATTCCATAGTCTAAGTAAAGGGATTAGGGAACATCTACTGTAAGTGAACCCTGCTTTTCTGCTGAAAAGGGTCTGTCTATACTGAAAAATATGCCAGGACTACTGCTAGTACTTTCAGAGTTCAGTCTGTGCAGCATGAGAAGTTAGAAGGAGCAGTTCAATTGCAGAAGCTGCAAGTTCCTAGGGTATGTCTGTACAAATATATGCAATACCTGGTTCCTTTACAAAAACCTGGGGGGAAAAGAAGAGATGAGGTAATGTGCTCCTGCCACCTATTCTTTATTATAGGAGCTTGATAGTTATGGACAAGGAGTGGGTTTTTTCCTGCTGCTTTAGCACTCCCAAAGCACCGGTAATAAAATAGGCTATGGCAGATTTTTCCTAGTGAACAAGGGCTACTCAGTGGAAGCTGAAGCTGCATTTACTCTGTATATACAGTTATTTCAGAGTAATAAAACAAAGCAACTACTTTTGGTGTCAGCCATAATGGCAGCAAAAAACTATTGCTGGCTCATATAGTAACAGTGAGCAGAAGAAGAAACTACTCAAGGAAGTGGAAAAAGACAGCCCATCACAGCTTGGTGTACTAAACCCCACAGTATAATCAAATTGTAAGAAGTGAGAAAGGCAGCCAGCAGAGAAATAGGTTTTAAATAGTAGCCACATGGAAAAAAAATCTATCTCCTATTATCAGTTCAAGCTCCTCTAAGTGTTTCCTCATTTTGCAGGAATTATATCAACAGGTCACATCCTGTCAGTCGCCCAAGCTGCATTCCCTCAATGGACCTTTAGCATTGGAGCAATTAGTATCTTTTAATGAGATGAATGCTTCAGTTCCAAAATCATAAACATGCCACACACATCAAGGCTGTTAAAGGTTAAAATCCCTTTGGCTGGGATCTTACCTACTTTCTTCTTCGTACTGAAAGGCTATTTATTAGTGCCTTCTGCCTTTAGCCCTGGAACTTGTTAACTGACCTGAAGAAATCGTGAAGAATGAAAGGGAAATATATCATCTTTCCTAGGCCCTGCCAGTAAAGGAATTTGGAATACTTCAAGCTACTGAACTACAGCAAAGTGAACTACAGGAGTTCCACTTCCTGCTTTAAACTAAAAGTAATTCCTGTTTAATAAAGCATCCCTGTAACTTTTTGTAAGTTATGTTTTTCAATCCAACTCTGTACCCTAAGGCCAAAAGGGGCAAATTTTCTTTCCCACAGAATAAACCTATTGATTACCACTGCAGTTAAGCCAGTCATAGCCTTGTCACAATTACATCCATTACCTGCATGACTTCCAATGTTTTTAAATATTACTATTTTTAGCATTATGTTAAAGGCAACCAAGCATATTGCTTTCCCTCAGTGATCAAGAATGAGACTTATCTTTAGGCTTCTGGTTGCTGCATTATCCCCTCAGAAACTGCATAACCATATACAAAGATAACTTTAGCATGGATTATGTATTTACAGAGTTACCTTGTACTCCTGACACTGCTTTGGTGTTATAACAACTGTATTTTAAAAACTGGGTTGTGATGACCTCTCTGTGTGGCTGAGGAGACCGAGAGGAAAACAGTAGGAGGAATCCTGAGCATAGTGTAATGCTTGAGCATAACCTACTTTCCATTTTGGTTTAATATTGCATTAAAACATTTTCAGCAATGTTTGGGGGAGAGCAGAAGTTGTGGCTGGATGCAGGGAACATTGACTGCATTGCATCAGCAAGGAAGGAAGCACCTGAGGTGCCCTGTTGGCAATTGCCTAACTTCAGTCAGTGCTACAGATTCACACATAAAAGGAACTGTAAGTCGCTTCAAGTGGAGAAAAAGCCACAGCTAAACTACTAGATAACACAAGCAGTCACAGGCTGCTTCCTTCAAGCTATCTGAAAGTGAAATATATAGAGTGTTAGCCACATAACAGTTTCCATGCACATACCCATCCCTATTGCAAGCCCTCCACTGCCAGTGAACTTTCCCTACACTTTTGCCTTTCGTTTGTGATCATGTCTGTCTTAGTAATGCATGGCTCCAACATTTTCTGTTTGATGATCCTTAATGGAAACTACTTAAAAAGACATGAAAATTTACCAAAAAACTGTTCCTTCAAACATTTTCTAATCTTTCAAGTATGACCTCTGGGTGGCTATAGGACAGGCAGTAACTTAAAGGGAAAAAAAGAACATGTAAAGATGATGATACCCAACTCAAGATTCTAACACAAACATATGTCAATTCTTAAAGACATAGACTTTCATTCATTACCATACCTAGCTCAAACTTGTTTAAACTGGCTGCAGCCTCAGGACATTACATGAAATAAAAAGTAATACCTGATTTAGAGTGTCTGATCTTAAGAGCTACTGTTCTTTAAGACAGTAAATGAAATATCCCAGTGACATTCAATTGAAAGCTCATATCCTTCAGCTCATTAAGGCCTTCTGCTTTTTATACTTGCTAAAATTAATACATATGTTCATCCAAGCCCATGGTTTTCTCATTCTAATGAAAAGCAGCAAACAACATACCATGAAGTTTTAAGTTAGCTCAGTATTTTTGCTGACTGCAGAAAAATTAGTGGTTAAGCTGAGCTGCAAGTACAAAAAAAAGACAGGTTGGTGAGCAGTTAATGATCAGGCATGACTTCCAGTAAATAAAGAAATCTTATAGAGCATCTTAAAATTTGAATAGTAGACCTATCCTATCCTCTTGTCTGTCACTTACAGCAGGATCTTTAGTGCAGCAAGAGAAAGGGACACCACAGCGCTCTCGACTTGCATTGGAATCTGTGCAATTGAAGTAAATATTAAGGTTCCAGTCATCAGCTCCAAAAGCCCCACAGCATTGCCACTAGAACAAAGAAAGGAGATCTTCTTGACTTTCAGAACAAATAAATATCAGCATTAGTAACATACATCATTGCTGACAGTTTCTTTTTAGTTTTCAAAAGAAAATCTGATGTTCCATTGAAACTGGATGGGTTTTGTTAGTTTGGTTTGGTTCTTTAATTAAAAAAAAAGACCATTCCAAGACTATAAAATGTTCTAAAATTATCCTTTTATTAAAGTTACCCTCACACCCTGCAATGCTGCTCTCTGGAGAGAAACCCAAGGAGTAAGCTGTTAGGCCTACAAAATGTTCCATAGTTTACACAGACCTACAAGCTCAGCCCCCAGGGATAGCAGAGCCAAGAGTGTGACATCCTGTCCTGTATAATATTCCCAGGATTCTCAGCAAAACCAATCATCTCCAAGGGCTACACTGATACACAGCTACTCCTTTGGACAGTTTGGGGGACTCGTTTCCTGGCTGGACATCAGACAGTATGACCACAGTTTTCTGAGCATCACACATTGCACAAATAACATCCTTGCTGAAGGCAGGCAGAATCCTACAAAAAGTAAATCTGCCAAATAGCAGACTCAGTCTCTGGCAAAACATGCTGAACATGAACAAAGAATGGGTAAAACTTGCTGAACATACAAAGAATGGAATGGAGATTTCTGGAGAACTGATGCTTTAGAGTGTTTAAGAACTAGCTCAATGAATCCATCTGTGTCAACCTAAAAAAAGTAAAAAAACCTCAAAAAGAACACATTTTTAAAAGCACTGGAATGGCAATTCTATGTGCAGCTGAGTTTCCCCCTGCAATACCTGAACACATTGTCTTCAAGCATTATCTCCAGTAGTTGAAAAAGTACCTTGCTCTCCAGACTCATGCTGTCTCTGACATACCTGCCAAGATTGTTACTCTAGTTAGGAAAGCAGATTTCATCTAGTGGCTGCAGAACTGGACTGCAGCCCTTTTAATTGTACATAAGTGGATCACTGCTTTTGGGAATGTGGTGACCTCTGATGTTCTCCCTACTGGACAAGGTTCAAACCACCACAAGGATCAACATCCTGTTACTCACTTTGCATCTTTTCCCCAAAGGCATACAGAAGCAAATCAAATAGTTAATGAAATTACTAAGGAAATGTTTTAATTGCAGAATGTACAAAAATTAGTAAGTATGATTTCAAGAAACACAATCACATTAGCTACACAGGGCCAAATTCAAAGAGGAGTTCCATTGACACAGCCCAGAATGGAGTACAAGAAGGTATGGGAAAAATAACCTGCCTGCAGAAGTCAGTGCAAGACTCCTTTAGACACAGTGATAAATTAGAGAGTTTAATTTCTTTCATCTTCATCTCTGGCTTCACCCTTCTCTCCAAAAAGTAGCTGTTACATAAATTAGACATTAAGAACTTTAAGAGTTGCCTTTGTTAGGCTAATTGCATTGTCAACTTAAAAAGTAATAAAATTGTGGTTTCACTTAGACCAGCTAAACCTCTGCCACTCTGCAGAACATTTTAACATTGCTAAAACTACACCAATATTCATGTCAGAACCACATTAAGGTTAAAAATTAATTGTTTTTTTAAACAGATGTGATGGCTCCTACAATAAAATATACTGAACATCCCTCCAAGAACCCTGAAATATTTTCATATGTATATGGAGTATGTTCAACAAAATAGCAAACACAAGATGCTGATGGTTAACTTGTAAATTTGACACATTATCTCTTAGTCTTCAAGACTAAGTCACCCCAACTGTCCACTCTGTTCTGTTTAGTCATTTATCAAAAAATAAGACATTTGTCACACGTCATGTGTTTGTAGAAATTCTGTAAAGAGAGATATACATATACAAATATTCAAACGTGTTATATGCCAGAATTTTTCTGTTGTTCCTTGAAGAGACCAAACAGGAAATAAAAAATAGATAAAGTAAGCAGTAGATAAAGTAAGTTTAGAAAAAACAAACATATTCAAACTTACATATTCCTGTGTGAAGTCTATGAGGTTTTGCAAATCAATGTCATCTCGGTATGCTCTGATGTTGTTGTTTATAAAGAAATACAGCTGGTCCTTTATCCAGTCTTTGAAAACAAATGCTAAAACACCAGCAGTGAGCTCCAAGAAGAAAATAATCCCAAGAAACACAGAAAACTATGAATAAAAATAAGAAGGTTAAAATGATTTTGCTTAATGACCAAAAACTTATTTTTCAATGCTCACAATTATGTTTAGTGTTAGGGCTTTATCTGTCCCAGTGCAAGTTCAAGCTATTCCAGCATGTAGGAATTTTTCAAATAAAAACACCATTTCCAATTCCTGTAGTACAGAAATCTTAATTATATTCTAATGGATTATTAAAATGTCAACAAATTCAAACTTTGGACATTTCACAAGATCCAAGAGAATTCACTGGATACTTGTCTCTGACTACAGAGATGTCTATTTGTAACTTATAGGGCCTTCTGAAAACTCATCTTAAATTTCTATGTAGGCACTTACCTTTTCAAAAGCATAAACAACCTATAGTGCTAGTGGAATGCTTTCCAAGTGACTTTGTCTTTAGACACTCTCATTGGTAAAGCTTTCCTAAGTGGACAAAGCAAAAGCTGGCAACAGCAGGAATTAATTAATGAGTAAGTCTGAATAGAATGTCTATGGAATTACTCACATCCACATTAAAACCAAATGAGGTTGCTATGATTAATGCAAATGCAATGGATGCCAAAGGCATTACTAATGATCTGCCACTTTCTCTAAGCATCCCCACTGAGCCTACAATTTCCTAAAACGCACAGGGGTCCTCATATAATCGAAGTCCATCCCTTTTGCAAGTGTGCCTTAGTTTCATTCTAACATGCTCCCTTCCCTGTGTTTGTTCAGATACATTTTTAATTTCTCCTGCAGCTGCTGAATAGGAAGCTATTTCTGGTACAGCAGATGAGTTCATTCAGGCAAGCTAAGAGAAGCAAGGAAGAGGAGAAAAAAGTGTAACAAGAGCTTCCCCATCCCCTTATTTTTTTTAAAGCAAGACAAGAGTAAACTACAACTCTGCAAGTTGCTTTATAAATGCCTCAGAAATTGTAACTCTCAACTGCCTCTTCCCCTTATACAATATGTCTATAGGAGCCAAATATGTCCCTTCAAGGCAGTTGCTTCCCTGGATGCATTTTCATGTATATTTTAACATGGTTAATGGCTATGAAGACACAGCTACTGTCCAGGCTGTGCCCACCTCTGGAAGTTGGTGTGGAGGAAAGAATCTTGAATTTTCATTATAAATCTTAAATTTATCTAAAATGGAACATAATACTGTTATCCTCATCTTCGAAACTCACATGAGTAGAGCTTTCAAAAAACAAAAGTGTTCAAATTACCTTTAGCTCTAAGTAGCCTGCTTTTGTTTTTTGAAAGCTCTACTCATGTGAGTTTTGAAGATGTTATTAGTTAGTGTGAGAAGATGTTTGTTAGATCAGCAGCTCCTTCTCACACTAACAGTCCAGACCAGAGCTCAAAAAAGACAACTTCTATTTTCTTTACCTATCCTGTGCACATTCTTCTCCTTTTAGGAGAGAATTATTGGGCTCAGGCCCCAATACTGACAGTAAGCAATAAATCCTTTTCAAATTAGCTAAATGGTACAGAAGTGACTGTACCAGCAAGCAGCTGCTCATAACAGCCCTTGTCTCATCTGTACTGTGCAGGGATTTGCTCAGAAGAAATCACTCAGGTCACATTCAGTGGTGTATCTACATTCTTCATATTTCATTGAACTCAAATTTCAACATTCAGACTCTGAGTAGAAATTTCTCTCTTTTTGTGACAGGAAAGCAAAATGTTAGGTTATATCCATAGGAAAAGCTGTAGTTACACATTATGATTCTTAAGGTCAATAGCTTCAAAACTTTAAAAAAAAAAAAAAAAACCAACACAACACTAAGCAACAATGACTGTAAAGTGTTAATCAGAATATTTCTCTCACATCAGATAATACCTTCTACTCTCCGAAAGACATTTTTAAAACTTTACACAGTGAAGGAGGAACAAAGAACATTAATGACTTGTGCTATACAACTGATAAATGCCACAGTTGCAAAGGCTACTTACAAATTTGAGAAGAAAGGTATTCTCTCGCAGAGCTCCGATGCATCCTGCAAATCCCAAAATGAACATAACTCCTCCTACCACCAGGAAGAGCCAAACTGGATCAAAGCCACCCAAGTCAGTGATGGAGGAGATATTGGACAGCACTCCCTAGAAAAGAAACAATGCCAAGGGATAACAAGTATTTCAGATCTCAGTTGTATAAATGTTGCTTACTTTTTCCTTTTTCTTTTTTTTTAAGAGATGGAAGACTACAGCAAATAAATGTTCTGTGGTACATCACAAAAAAAACAATTATGAAAATCTTTGTATTAAAAAAAAAGATGAAAAGGGTGATTATGTGCAATATTTTGGAATCAACATGTGGAATGAACAACAAAATGTGTTTCTTGAGTCCCCTATGAGAAACCCCCAAGGCATTTTGATGCTTTGTAAATGTGAGAAGTAGTTTGCCAGAAATGAGAATAGGTATTTGAACAAAACTGCATTTTAGGCATTGTATATATTGTTTATGTAAGCAGACTGTTACACATAATGGTAGACAAAGCAGTTAACAGCAAGAACACAAACTTGAATTTACCATTTATGCTCAGTATTTACAAGAATTGATGGAAATTACAAGTGAGGCTCTCGGTTGCAACATCTTGCAACAACAAATTTTATTTATACCAAGGTATGACAAACTAAATACCTGGGCAATTCAATGATAGGCACCTACAGTGTCACAAACTTATGATATAAATAAAGTAGTACAACAAGACTAATCAGTTAGCAAGAAAAGTCTGAAAATAATGCCTAGAAGGCCACATGATAGTTAAAGGACTTGTCTTGGGAGATGGTTTGCACTACCTTAGGTTAGATCTATCACAGAGTAAACCACATATGTTGTGTTTTACATGTGCCAGCCTGCACAGTCTGCTTGTAATGCCATCACCTTCTTAGAAGCAGAGCCTGGGTTGTGATGCCAGTCATCTGGAGAGCTACTGCTTTTTTGAACACATTTTAACCAGAATTTGGCTGCTGTTGAGCACATGGGTCATACCAAGAAGCAAGTACAAAGTCTTCCCTGTTCCAGTGAGTTTGCATGGTAACAGTTGGTTTCCTAATCCCTTCTGACAGCCAAATAGCTGAAGTATTACTCTTTCTTCATCCACCCCTCTGGTGCTGCAGGTCAACACAAAGCACACTGCTGTAGCAGAATTTTTGCTATGTGTTTCCTCAAGTAAACAAAAGCTGAGTGCTTTTCCCCTGCTAACTCCTGAATGAGCAGCTGTGGCTTGAAAAGCAACAATATACATGTTTACCTCACTACACCTCCTTATTGCAGAATTAGTAAGTTCTACATCCTTTTCCTGTTCATATCCCCCTTGCTTCTTCAAATAGCCCCAAAACAGAATAAATTTTGAAGGGAGTTATCATAACCTCATTTCCCAAAGTTGTTAAAAGATGATCTTCACACCTGTGGCTTTATACTTGTGATTTTTTTTTTTTTTACGTATACTGTTTGTATCACCCAGAACCTATAAATGGTAACATAATCAATATCTCTAATATAGCACTCCACATATGCTGCAACCACTTCCATACTTTCCCAAGCAAAACTGACAGAAGAGAGTATGCAAAGCTTTTTAATTTTGCACACAACAATGCACTTGATAGAACATACACATATTATCATATTATTACACACGTGTATTATCCAATGCACACACCAAGGAGACTTCAAAAATGGCAGCATGTTAAAAAGCAAAACCTGACTATAGCTCAGTCTTAAAGTACAAACAATAAACCAACAGCAGTAATTACTTTCTCAAACCAGATTCCTTTTGCTCTTGCTACAGAAGGCTACAGCCTGACAGAGAGGGATGAAGAATTCAAAATTAAACACGTGCTTTTTTAACATTTTTCCTGTATTAAATATAGCAATAGTCTCACTGTCATTCATTAAAAAAAAAAAAAGCATGACATAACACAAGAGCCAGTATTGCATTGAAGCAGACCAGTTGGCACATCCTTGTTCCTAACTGGTATTGAGATGGTACAAGCCAGTCTGAAATAAACACTTATTTGTCCTTTCTATATGAAGTAGTAAAATTCAAACTAAAGAAGAAATCCAAGTGAAATGTAGCTCACATTTGCAGACAATGCTCTTAGAGAAGCTATTGAGAATACCAAGAATAGTTTCTGAGAAGAAATATACCACTGTGCATTGGTCACACTTTCATTAAAGCTGATGACAGAAGTTAATCAGATGTATATTGCCTTTCCTATCATGTCCTTTCCCACCTTACTTGATTTTCTAGCACTATTAAGCTCTTAGCAGCCCGGCATACTACATGTCAGCCACTTGGCAAAAGTCACTCATCTACTAACAGTCTCCTACAGGCTCAAGTTAGTTATGATCTACTGAAATAGAAGTAATAAAAGAAGTAAAGCAAGCTTTATAAGCCATTATTTGCTTGGAAAGCACTTCAATGTGCACCTTTTTCTAGTCCACATGTGACAACCATAATCCCAGGTTTGATAAACCCTCAATAATATATCCCAACAGCACAAAGCATATACTACATAATTCCAGTTTCTAGTCTGTGTGATCTCTGGATATGAACCCCAAGTTGTCAGCATTCTGGATTTTACAACAGACAATCTTCAGAGAGACTCTGGCAAAAAAAAAAAAAAATAATAAAGCTGACAGCAGGAATGACAAACAAATAATGACAAACAAATAATAGTTCCAGTTAGAGATGCATGAAGGTAGGCTGAGAGAAGACTGCTGCTCACTGCTGAAATGCAATTTTCCAGCCTTATTTTTTCCTGGAGACTTACAAATAAGCTCCCTAAAGAGCAACATTTTAACGTAAAGCTTATTTTTCTTCAGGCAGCAGGGAATATTATCTTACTTTATCCCATTAAGAAGAACTAAACATGAAATCCTATAGCCACATACTTTTCCTACCCACTGCAAGTCTCTAGAATGCCTGCTGCCAGGTTATTCAACCTGCTCTTATGGTACTCAACATTTTCTGTCTTTAATGGCTACTTCTGGGGAAAGTTTGACAGAGCTGTACCAACACCTGGTAGTGACTAGAATTCTGTCTTCATCCCATCTTTAGCCAAAAACAAAAAGGAATACTTCCAGAGGTGCTTGAGCAGAGGATCAGGAGCCTCATAGTCTAACACTGCATCCCCCCAGCAATATGTTCTGAATCCTCAGCCTGATCAGTCTCTTACAGCATATATAGTGTCTGTTTCCTGACTGATCTCTTCCATCAAACCATGACCCAAACAAACCACCTGTAATCTTTTAAAGTCAGGCTTCACAGAACTGCAAACTGTTATTCCAAGCAACACTACTGCAGTACTTTACTCCAACCTTTACTGTTAAATAGCTGCAAGCACTACTGAAGATTCAGGAGCTTCAGTAGAGGAGGAGGAGGAATACTTTTTTTCCCAAACCCACTGTCTCATTTTGGAACTATGGTTATTTTTCTGGATTACACACTGTCATCATTTGAACAGGAGGAACTAAAGAAAGAGGGCTTTGGGACACTGAGAGGGGTGCAATGAAAAGGGAAAGGATCTATTCCCTCCCATTTTCTGCCATACCCTAGAGAAGATGAGAAAGCCAGCAGTTCCTCCCTCTTCCTCCTGTAAAGTGGGAATCTGGCTGTGCTGTTTGTTACCACCAGCTTGCCAACTGCTATCAGGTTGCGTGTGTGGTTGTACTCTTTGTTACTTTACCCCTATGTTATTACCTTTCCCTTTTATTAGTAACATCTGTATCCAATCGTTTTCAGTTTCCAACATAAGGTCTCTAGTCTTTATTCCCCTTTTATCTTCCCTTTGTTGGGGGGGGATAGAGATGAAATCTGTGATTAGGTTTGTGGCCCACCCAAACTGCTAAACCATGGCACACTCACATCAGTTTCTTGGTAGTTCAGGCATCCATGTAATTTTATTTGGCTGTAAACACTTTGTGTAAAGCAACATACTCTTAACTACTTCTCACAACTGCATCAATCCAGGGCTCTGTTAGAGTCCCACAAGGAGAGCCAGCAGGACATGTTCCCTGGCTGATCTCCAGCTCATCTGTTTGCTCTGTTCCCCCACCCTCAATTGCCTGCTCTACATTATGGTGTCTGGGTTATTATTTAACCTTTTAATTCACCACGAATCAAAAGTTATTTGGATCATGAAGCAAAAAAAGCATCATCCATAACTGAACTAAAGTCAATAATGCTGAAGTTGCAAAAGAAGTTCCTTTATTTGTGATATGTACCTCTCTTCAGTCATTAATATACAATGTAGGCATGGAACAGGAAAAATTGGACTCATGTTCCTACCCCACTCCAAATTCAGGAGAAGTCAAGTGAAACAGTAGGAACTGCTCTTTTCTTCAGCAAAAGAACTGAGGAGAAGAGGTGTTGGTTGTTCCTTCTGCCACAACCCAGCCAGGCTGGCCAGAAGCTCCTGCAAAACTGCAGTGGCCTCTTAGAAATATGTGGGCACAGGCAGAGAAACTGTTAAGAGCTGCCTGAATCCAGTGACAGATGCTCTGTTGTCATCCCAGTTTTTTTCCCGTGGCCAGAGCCCTCCACCCTACAAGCTGGACCTCTTGCAGGGAGAAAAAAGCATAAGAAAAATGCTGGTATTTAAGACAGTAACTTGATAAGGCCACTCCTGATTTTATAGCTGCACCATTAGTTGCCTTTGTCTCATCAATAAAGAGTAAAGAAGTGACTTAGAAGTCACTTAGAAAATCAGTAAGGGTGTATCCCTCCTCCCTTCTCCATCTTGTCCTCTTCCAGGTCACCAGGACAATTTGAACCAATTTCCAAAGACAGATCTCTGACTCCACCTTCCACCACTGGTGCACATCTCCATTAGCATTTCAGGTCAGCTCCTGAAGTTCATTTAAAGGGATCACAGCCCAGCTACACTTTGATTCACACCAGGGAACAGTCTCAAAGCACACAGACTGGATTAGTTTCAAATGAAGATGTGCCCCTGAAACATAACTCATGCTCCAATTACTAGCAGGCATTCAGCCCACAAGTTCACACCAGGACTGGGCTGAAGAAAACTCAAGCCTTCCAAAACCTGTGGAGTGTGTAAGTTGGGTCTTCAACACCATTTCCTCTCCTATTGCCCTACACTACTTGCACTCAGCAGATGCAGTCTTTGCATACTGAACCCAGAAAGTTGCTTTATTTTTCCCAGAATATATGGATGCCAACACAAACATTTTGGCTGGAGAAGTGTCCCCCCCATTGGCATATCTATACAATCTGATCATTCCTGATTCCCAGTGAGGTGAAATAAAAGGAATTCACAAGAGCATTAACCAGCCTGTGATTAGTGCTTGTGATTAGTGTAGATAATCTACAGTCACCTTCAGGTCTCACATGTGTTTCCAGAAGTCTGCCAGACCTTTTTTTCTCTCTGAAACAGCTTACTTCACAGGCACAGTAGCACACTGCAGGGTAAGAGAGAATGGCACCAAGTGAAAGCATTCTAGGCAGCAACAATTTTGAAAAACTGACCCAGTGATGAAAATTCGAGGCATCTGAGGTCAGAAACAACTCAGAAGAATCATTATCCTGTGGGAAAAAATGTGATACCCTGTGAAAGGATATGGAATTTGGCCTACAGAGTGTATGTCAAAGAATAGGACTCAACACAACAGTCCTTGTGTTAAAGAAACACCACAGAGGGTCATTAGAAAGTAAAAAGAAGAAACCAAACACCAGTAGGATGGGAGAAATCAGCTGCCTGGGGTTTTTTCCCCCCTATTTGCTCCATGACAGCAACAAAACCTTCTCTCCTGCAGAATCCCATTAGTGGAGAGACCAAAAAGAAAAAGCAGATGGTCAGAAAAAGATCTAGCAACACAAGATCTTCTGAAACATTTCTTCTTTGCAAGCAAGCAGGATTGATAAGCCTTTTCACAAGCTCTTCTTCAAGACATAGAATCACTGGCAAACAAGAACACAAGGGAGTGAAGTATTTATTTTCAGATGCATGAAAATATGCATATAAAAATGTCTCTTTGTTAGTCATAAAATCTATGCAGTTTCTCCATGCTTTTCATCTGAATGAGCATGGGGAACAAAACAATAGTCATTGAGACATGCCAAATTAATTCCACTCCAGAATTCTGTTTCTGCAAGCAAGAAACTGGTGGGGGATGTTTACAAATCTTATTTCCTTGATTTTTGTTGGTTTTGCATTTCCCACAGCAGCAGAACCTTATTTTTCAAGCGCCTAGTGAAGAACAACTAGCTTTCTTGCCATGATGAAGCAGAGTTCACTAAGAAAATAACTAGCATAAATATATCTAAGATACAGACTTTTACATTCTCCAGAATTAAAGGTTCCTAGGTGTTGGAACACTAGTAAAATTATTTAAGAGCCTTTTTAGGTAATGCATCTTTACATAATGAAATTAAAATTTAATGCAATGGTATTATTATCCCTTTCTCTCTCTTCTCCATTATTGTGAAATTCACACAGACACAGGCCTGGCTTAGAAGCAAGATACATGCTTTGGGTATCCTTCAGCACATAAGGAACCACAGGACATGCCAAGAGTTTCCTTGTTGGCAATTGTTTTTAGAAGAATTATGTGACAGACATGTATGCACAACAACTGTGGAGTGACTAATGCATCATTGCCTCTTGATGCTGCCACTCACTGAGTCAGTGAAAGCAGCCAGAACTTTTTCTGGAAACATCCTTAGTTTTCATTTGGGGGCAAGGAGAGACAGACTTGGTCTGATAAATGGGACTGTTTCTATATAGAAATTCCAGAATACCAAAGCAGGCTTAAATCCCTGTCAACATGTACCAGTCAGGCTTAAAACTTGAGATCCAGATCTTGACCACCTGTTCACTGCATGTACTACACTGACAGAGGTACCACACTGCTACTCCAAACTGTGTACAACTTGACTGCTGAGCTGGACTGTCTTCTAATTACACCAATTTAACAAGAAAAGCCTAGGAACAAAACTTAGGCTCATAATAAACCTTTTTTCTTCTTCACTTCAGTTAATCGTACACATGAACTAATTCTATTGGAGTAATTTTGCAAGGATCTGCATATTTCTTCCCCACTTCAGTATCTCTACTTTTGCTACCTCCTACTTAAAGTGTACTTCAAAACCACAGTCCTACAAGGTCTTGGAAGACATAGCTGCAATTCATCACTTAGGCTCACTACTCTTGAGCTGAAATCTCTCACAGGCAGTGAGACAACCAGGAGGAAGTTATTTTCCCAAGTACCTACATGAACACTCCCAATGAGCCTTAAGACCACATTATTTATTACATAAAACCCAGGCAGGAAACAAGACATTTTGTACAAGTCTAGTTCATTTTGAAAACATCAATAAAAGAAATTACTTCATGTGGTTAAAAGAGCCAGAGAAATATAAGCATTTTCCAAAAAAACAGTGTAAGCTGATTGGATTTAGTACAGTCTCTTTATATGTTAACAATATTCATGTCATTGTTGGGCTGGGGTGGGAGGGCAGGGGTGTAGAAATCAGCTGCAATGGATGAACTTTTTTATGGTCCAAGCTCAAGTGCAGAAAGCCTGAAAACACTGGGAGATTGTGAGCCCTATAATGCATCCATGTATAGATTGCTTTATTCATCCTCGGTGTCCTTTGCCCCCACCCTGCCCCCCCAGCTCTCTTTCAGGTTCATGACTCAGAATGCTAATTGCCCAGTTTTTGTTTAGGGCTGGCTGACTGGCTGTCAAGCCAATTCTATTGCCTTTTTGACAAATGAGCTCTTTTGCCTCCCTGTAGAGCCTGTAAGGAAGGTCATGAGACTGTATAGTGTGCTGCTTTTTTTTTTTTTTTTTTCCCCTAGTTTACAATGAAGTTTAAAGGGGAGAATTCAAGCCAACTTGGCAAAAAAAATAAACTAGCCACCAAATTCACCCCAAACTGTTTTTAGCCAGCAGCAAACAACTTTCTACAGGAACTCCTGTAAAATGTGAATTATTTCTTTAAACCTTCATTTTTAAGGTGGCCTGGCACAATCTCTCTTCTATCTTAAAAATTTTTTGTGAAGCAGCAACAGTGTATACAAGTTGATGGCCAGGGTTTTAGTACAACAGTGCTGAATTTAAGCCACATGATTCAAGACAGAAGTAAACCAAAATCATCCCCACCACCAGATCAGTTTACAGGAGAGAAGTTCTTCTGAAGACCCTTTTCCATGTAGAAAATATGTAAAACCTAACAAACCATAACACTCTCAAGCTGTAGGACTGGCATATTTTAGATTTCAAACACAAGACAACAGCTGTTGTCCTTTTACCTGATACCTAAAGAGGAATCATTTCTGTTACCTACTGAAATGCTACCTACTTTCTTCTAGAAAGCCACTCTAAAAAAGGTTCATCTCTAGGGCTACAGACAGGTATAAGCTCTGTAGTATTCTCATTAAATGAAACATGTTTTTACATCTTTGCTGAATGAAATAAAATCACAGCACCTTTTTCTAAGACTACTCAGGCCATTCAACATGAGTATCAGATGTAAATAAACAGTGGGTGTACACAGTGGGAGTTTAATACTACCCATTACCATTTGTATTTATCTACATTCAAGGCACATGCACAGAGAAACTAGAATCTAAGTTAACAACTCACTTCTGAACCAGCAGCATTTGTCCTGAATTTTTTTGTGGCAAAACCCCAGTGTTTCCAGTGTGTTATTGTTCTGCTGCAAGTGCCAGTAATTAAGCCTTAAGTGAACATCAATTCCTAACCTCCTTAATGTTTTCCATTAAAAGAAGAAAAAAAAATTATGTAACTGAATGTCATGGCACCATTGTTATCAGCCAAGTTTTATTATTTTCAATCTACTGAACAAAGAAGAAAAAGAAACTGGTCTTAATTGTAACTTGTTTTGTATATTGTCTCTATATTTCATCTTCTCAACTTCTGCAGCAAACTAAAAACTAGATTCTGGTTCACAAATGTGTTTTGTTTCCCCACCCCCCTTTCTTTCCATTTCCAAGCTGATTTAACAGCCTTGAAACAGATCCCCTTCCAGTGGACAGTTTTATTTGCACAAGAGAAAACAACAGTTATTCTGTCTCAGGTTTGGCTTGAGTTTTGGAGTTCATCTTGGTTTTGTTTGGCCTTTTTGTTTATTTTCATCGTTGGCTGCTTGTTTTTTTGTGTAAGAGGAACAACAATTAGTGTGCTATGTTACTGCAAACCTGAAGAAGCTTATTGTCAGGAAGCTGCCCTGGGAAACATGTACTCTCCCTCTCCATTCTTGGGCAGAGAGACACTGCCAATACTGCCTTCTGTAGAGTATTCCAGTGTCTGAGCTCCAGTTGGAGTGTGCATGGATTAAAATGGTTATTTCATGTTCCTGAGATGAGCCAAGGTTTTATTTGACAAGAAAAGCTCCATTTTTTTCAGAAGAAAATTTGTGTGGATACATAAAATGTGTAGCATAATCCTGCTCCAATATTTCATCAGAAAAAGAGAGAAAATATGGAGTTTGGTGCTATAGTCAACTTACCTTTTCATTCCACGCCCACAGTCCAATCCCAAGAAATGCTATGCCAAGGAACTAAAGGAAAAAGAAAAATATATCAGAGCAGGAACTCTAAATGTATGGATTTTTTTTCTTTTTTAAACATACACCAACCTCCTGTTGGATAATAAATTTTATCAGGACTGCAGGGGCTTACTGGAAATTTTAAAATAGGTTTGTAATTGTTTACTACTCAGCCATTGTAACTGGAAGAATTTCAAACATATGAATAGTACAAATGCATTTTCTCAGCATCAAAGCAAGCAGGGTTCTTTTGGTGTTTATCAGACTCAAAGCAAACTCCCCAGTTGAGCAACATATTATTTCACTGTTGTATCACCACCACCTGGCACAAGACACCTTCCTCACATCTCTTTCCCAGTGAAAGTTATTACAACAAAGTCCTAAATACACATGTATTATCAGCTTTAGCAGTGCTGTTCACACTCATAGAGATCTGTTTAAAAGTAATATAAAGCATGACCTCTTGGAGGAAAAAAAAAAAAAATCATCTAAAAGAGTAAAAATTTTTACAATCTCTGAAACCAACATTTTATAACCTGAGTGCTTGTGTTTCACAAAGTCACAGTCCCTTTCTCCTCCAAGAGACTTAAATGCACTGAGCTCAAAAGACAGTGTCTTTCCCCCATGATGCAAAAAGGACAAGCACCTGTGATTGTTCTATCCCTGTATTCTCCATTCCACTGAAAAATTTAGAGTGCATCATCCTCCCTCCAAATACTACAGGATTTCCAGGCAAAACCCACATCAAGTAGCAGTGACATGGACAGAACAGGCAGAGTAAGCACTCTGTCTCCCAAAATCACCACTGTGTACATGGTAAGATACAGAATCAATCATGCAAAATATTTTAAAACACATAGTAATTGTCTGAACACATCTCTAAATGTTCAGCTGTCCAACTTCCATTGTTTTTTAAAATGGAAACTATATTCACTCTAGTTTCAGGGCATGTAGTGAAATGTTGCTAAGACTTTCAACTCTGATTTTCTTTGTGTTTTCTCCATGCTGCAGTATACAGATTTATTTTGGCACACAGTATGCTTTCTATTATGATTTGTGAAAACAGCTATCCTAATGATTTTTCTTTTCCAAAACAATTCAGAAGTGGTTTTCTGTTTCAAAGTGGGAAGAGGCAGGAATAACAGCTTAATCTTTCCCAGAAGATACTTCGACAGCTTCAAAAATAAGATTCATTCTTCTTTATATGCATTTATTTTCTAAAGTGGCCATTTTAAATTTATACTACAAAAATATCTGTAAAGCATAACTCACTATCAAGTGGAATATGCACACCACAATACCCTGAAATTCCCTAACACCCACTGCATCTCTGACTTTCTCCTCAAAGTGTGCTTTGCCAGCTGACCAAAGGACCATGCATACTACACCCAACCAGCTCTCACCCAAAGCCCATTTATAGCAACAAGAAATGAGATGCTCCTTTTGACTTGAAAAATCATGACTAAATTTAAACAACACCACACTACAACATTCTTCAAAGGGAACTGTCATAGGTTTGGTTAATATATTAATACAAGATAAATGCAAATTCTTCCTAGCTGGAAAAATAGAAGTGCTGATCAAGAAAGTCTTATTTCAGCAGTCTTAACTGTCTATGAAGTACAAGAGATGGATTTGAGAATGTCAGTACCCCCTCCTGTGACACACCACAAATCAGAAAGGTTTGTCTGACTGGTACTGAAACTGCTTTTTTTCTACAGTTATAAAACTTCCCAGAAGAGTGAGTGTAACCCTCCTGACTGCACTGATTATTTGAAACTTGAGATAAAACTGTACAGGTTTCCAAATGACTTTCAGACAAATACAGTTAAGTTGGATATTGCAGTATCTGGCTCCTTTCTTACACAGCCAAAAGCACCAAGGCTGAAGGAAAAGGAGTGAGAAATAAAAAGCTATGTTATTAAGATCCATCAGCTGTATTTGGAAGCAGCAAATTATTATTTATGGAGAGGTTCAATACATCATTTTTTGCTAATAACTTAATATTATCTTGAACAGAATAAGCATTAAAGCTAGACTGAAAGAATTTGATCAGTGCTTACAAATGTATCTCAACAGCCATACAAATCAGCTGCAAGTCTGGCTCAGATCCACTAGCTTTATTAAATTTAATCCAGTCAAGTGTCCTGGTTCTTCACCAGAGTTGGGATTTATGGATAAGATTACCTCATGGGTTGCAAAAGATGACATACAGAAGACTACAGAGGTCTCAAGCCAGACTGAGCTAATCTCATTTTACATATAGGGGAATGAGCCTGTACTATGCTAAGCTGAAACACCTAAAAAACTGAGATTGTCAAACTGAAAAGAATGAAGAAAAAAATCTTAAAAAAATGTTACTCATTGGGAGATTTTAATTAGGAAAAGATCACTATATGGACACTTATGTTGCTTAAGCATCTCTTTCCTCAGCCAAACTCTACTTGCATAACTTGAGACAAAATACTGAACTAGGCAGAACACCAACCTAACCTCCTATAACCATGCCCTAGAAATGCCCACTCTGGCACAAACACAGCCTAAGGGGATGAAGCAATACAGAAATGCTCCCAGTAATCTCCAGTGGCAGAAGACAGGTATTTGTGGGGAGCCTTACACCTCTCACCAGGATTAACCTGGGATTTTCTTGAATATTACGAAAGAAACTCCTGCAAAGCCTAAAAAAATGTTGGAAGTGCTTAGCAAAAATCCCTCTATATTTCTGCTGTTAGAACCAGAAGTAAGACAGGACACACATCCTGTTTATTTAGCAGACTCCTGATATCTCCAAGACAGTCATTCTATTTGCTTGAAACCAGAAAAAAAGTCTTTTCACATCAGCAATATGTGGGGAGAGGGCAAGATGGCAAACACATCAACTCAGTTAAGTCTGGAAAATTGCATTTACATCCATTAAATTATTCCAATGACTAATAAAGGGTTGAAGTCTGCCTCATTATCTACAAAACACTGCACAGAGAAAAACAGTCTCAATTCTCCACAGACATCAAGTAAGACCATTCATCCTAACTATAAAATGGATCAGAACTGGATCAGAATCATCTGACACCTGTGGGCCAAGCAGGACAAAGCTGCTTCATGTGCCACATGCATAATCCAGTGTGTGCTCATGTATGGATACGTGAAAGGCTTGTGTGAGAAGGAAATATCCAGGGCACCCATCCAACCTCAACTTCTCTGCAACAAAAGGAAGAGAGCAGCAAAAAGCAGTATGTCAAAATTGCCCCAGTTCAGAACCATTTGGGGTTTTTGGATGAATCCTGGATTTACGCAGTGTGAAAACTTCTCACCTGCCCTTGCTTGGAACTGTCACATTAACCCTGCCCATGGTGTTAGCAAAGAGAGTGTGAGCACAGCCTGGGAATGTAAGAGAGTGTTTCAGTGACAAGCACAGCAGTGATGGGGACAACACGAAGTGTAACATTTCACATCCTGAAATCCAATCAAGAAAACACAGGACCCGTGGGCTTTCTATATAAATAGAAAGCAGCACTTACAAGTTTCTACTCGCAATCCCAGGGAATAATTTTTCCTGAAGCCACTTCCTCTGCAGTACTCTGTGCTCAGACTCACTCCAGAGATATTTCAAAGTCAGAATACTCCTTTCTTGAAAGTATTTTATGCCAAATCAGCCTTTTTGCTTTTTAAGCCAGGGCAAAAAGGAACTTAAGTGTCTGCCTCAGAGCACAAAGGATTTTGGTTTTGGTTTTGTTGTTTGTTTGTTTTTTTAAGTAGCCCTTAAAAAGAAAGGGCACCAAAACAGAAACTGCAAGTTTCACAGTGTTCTTCTTCCCTTTACACCACTGATGAGTACTCTGCTTAAATGTCAGTTTGCATTCTTTCAAACAAAACAGCCAGGACACCCTCTCAATTCTCCATTTTTCACCTGGACGGGTATCACAGAAAAGGATGGTACCTGAAGTTTGCCCTGCTCCTTCTTTCAGTCACCCCAGTTCCAATAACTTTTCCATTCTAAATTCCAAAGGCTGCAGCATTTCATTTTCACGTGGCTAAATTTATGTAGCAACCATGGGAAAGGAAAACTGCTCCAAGCATACATGCACATTTACATATTTATGCCAATACTTAAAGAATGCACTCTCCTAAAGCTCATTTCTTGTTTGCCTTGAGACATCAACAGGAAAACACAATGTACTACAGTCAGTGAGTGGAGATGCTGCGTAGGTGACTACTTAACACCAACAGTCAGATACAGACTGCCTACAGACTAACAGACATCAAATCTATTTCCATTTTATGTGCAGCTTTTAAAAAAATTAAAACTATATTTCACAGATAACTCTTTCAGAAATACCTTTCCCTACTAATATAAAATGCACACACATGGAAGAAATAAGATAGTGGTTCCCACACATTTTGCTCAGCTGAATGAGAGACACAACCACTTTTATACAATCATCCAGAGTAGAAAAGCAGACCTGAGAACACAATGAGAAAAGCTGTCAGCTCTACCTTGCAGGACTCTTAGCTCGATGCTTTCTAGTGAAAAATCAATCAAGTATGACCCTAATTTTCAAAGCAAGGCACTGTGGTTGCTAATGTATCTTTCATTTTCACCAGTATGGAGTTTTCCCTTTTGTCTGACAAGTAAACAATAGAAACTATATACCCTGCCCCCTCAACTGCACAGTCAGTTGCCATTATTTTCTTATTGCCTTCTCCAGTTCTTTAATTACAAAAGCAAGACATCTGCTTTCTGTTACTGTTGCTCTATGTATTTCTTTTATTGCTTTCTGGTGGTGCAATTGTAAGCACTGCCAATAAGCTTGGAGCAAGAGTCCCTAAAGTCTCTCTCCTCTTGTCCACAGAAACTGATATACTGGAAAACAGAAAAAGGAAGATGAATTAGACCCTATTTCCCCTGTTCAAACTTTCGAACTATTACTCCCCTCAAGCCTAGATAAAATACATATAACTCTCTCCAAGTTCACAGTGAGGCTCTCTAAACTCAGGTCCTGTTGTCTAAAGAAAGTATTTGCAGCAATTTTTTTCTAAAAGCACACAAAACTTATACATAGCAGTCACTTTGTAAAATTCTTCAATAAAAGCTTCTGAGAGCTTAAAGGCTTTGTTTCTGTGACATCTAATTAATTTCCTAAAACCAGTACCTTCTTCCTCACACAACAAAAAAATTAAAGAGCTTGATGGGTATATGCCCCACAGAAAAATTTTAAAAGCCAACAGAGTTGAAGTAACATCACCATTCACTGTCACTTTGGAACACTCATCTTGCACAGATCCTATCCTTTCTCTTCCACTCTTCTTTGCAATCCCCATTGCTGTTTCACTATCTGCTCTTTCATGGCTCTCCCTGGCACAGGGAGACTAGCAGGAAATCTAAAAAATTCTGCTGCACACACCTCTCCATGGGTTTTTCCCTGCCTTCACTTCTGAAAGTGGTCCCTCTACATTAAGTGGTCCCTCTACTTTTCCTATCCAGCCCTCCTATCCTCATCAATACCATTTCATCTCTAGCTCTATCCTCTCCACTGCAGCTCCTCTGCCTGAAGTCAGTTTCTATTTTTAAAACCATCCAAAAATTATGTAAGTGGTGCTGTAGCACTGTCTGAAAACAGCGTGGGCTTAACACAACCATAAGCAGCAGCAAAGTGCAAAGTGAAAATAAGAACTGAAAAGAAAAAAAAAAAAAAAGCCAAACTAAATCTGAATTCCATGTCCTGTACCAGTACCCTAACCATTTCCCTTAGCCAATTTGACAATGCAAAGACTTAACACTTCTTATTCTGACCTGTAAGTAAGAAAAAGAATGAAGGCAAAGAAAGCATATTCTGCTTCAAGCTGGGGTGAAACAAAGTGTATGGAAGCAGTATTGCAAATGAGTTATTTTCCAGGTTTGCCTTGCTGCATAGTGCTAGCAGCTTCTTACCCCAGACAGCAGCAAGACCTCCTTTGGCTCTCCTCTTCCCACTGCTGTATATCTCATTTGTCCCAAACCACCCTACCTCAGCTTCAGGCTCTATGGGTGCAGCCCCACCATCACTCTTCTTTATGCTCTTTTTGTGAAGGTACTGTTCCACTAAGAGCAGGAGAGGAAAAAAAAAAATTTCTGTTACAGAAATGCTCACTTATTTCAGCTACTACAAGTTGTAACATCTAAATCAGGCATTTGATAGGACCTGAGCTATTCTTTTTCCTCAGTAACAAATGGGCAATTACACTGCCTACACTATTGATTTGAGTAGCTGAGAACATAGAGAGGGCAGAGCCAGGAAACACCAACAGGTGAGATGTCAACACAGCATGAGACTCTGAATGCTCAGAATTTCCTTCTTGGAAAGCAATCTCAGATCCTAACTGTGCTCAGAGCATACAGACAGGGAGTCCCAAAATCTTTTATCTCAGCTACACAAGCTGCCACATCTCAGGCCCTTTCAGTGAACCCTGCTCTGAGATCAACTCTCTTCACTTTGAAGAGAAGCAAATGCATGAAGAGGCCTGAAACAATTGAACCAGTCTGCAGAGAGAGGCATATTATGTGCACACCACCAGCTTTACAGACAAACTCCAGGCAAACAGCTTCCTCCAGCTCTTCTACTTAAAAATCAAACCAAAACAACCCACACAGAAAAAGGTGTGAATGGAGAGCAAGCAGTGAACACACCCCCAGCCTACAGGTGTACACAGAACTATTCCCAACAAATTCTACAACAGCTTTACTGCCTCTTACCTTCCCAAAATGTTCATTCTTATTTCTTTTTTAGGCATTCCCCACAGTAAGATGTCAAATGCCTTTTACAGAGAAACTAGTAACACGCCTGTAGAAATCATAGCTTGAAAATCACAGAATGTCAGATTAGAAAGGACCTCAAGGATTACCTGGTCCAACCCTTCTAATATTATTATGTATATCTGTCCCATCATCCCAATGATCTGAGACTTCAAAAGCTTTTTCCAAAATGGGGGAATCCACCATTTCCCCTGGGAGACCATGCCAATGTCTGACTGTCCTCAGAGAAAACTTTTCCTCTTGTATTCAAATGGAACCTCCCCAGGAGCAACTTGTGCCCATTGCCCCTCACCTTGTCCATGTCAGCCTGACCTCGGTGCCTGGCAGGGTTATGGAACAGATCGTCCTGGGAGCAATCACACAGCACCTGCAGGATGGACAGGGGATCAGACCCAGCCAGCACGGGTTCAGGAAGGGCAGGTCCTGTCTGACCAACCTGATCTCCTTTTATGATCAGGTGACCCGCCTGGTGGATGAGGGGAAGGCTGTGGATGTGGTCTATCTGGACTTCAGCAAGGCTTTCGACACCGTCTCCCACAGCATCCTCCTGAGAAAGCTGGCTGCCCACAGCTTGGACAAGCCTACTCTGCACTGGGTTAAGAATTGGCTGGAGGGTCGGGCCCAGAGAGTGGTGCTGAATGGGGCTGCGTCCGGTTGGCGGCCGGTCACGAGCGGAGTCCCCCAGGGATCAGTGCTGGGCCCAGTCCTGTTCAATATCTTCATCGATGACTTGGATGAGGGGATTGAGTCTATCATCAGCAAGTTTGCTGATGACACCAAGCTGGGGAGAAGTGTTGATCAGCTGGAAGGCAGGAGGATTCTGCAGAGAGACCTAGACAGACTGGAGAGATGGGCTGACTCCAATGGGATGAGCTTCAACAAGGCCAAGTGCCGGGTCCTGCACTTTGGCCACAGCAACCCCATGCAGCGCTACAGACTGGGGACAGAGTGGTTGGAGAGCAGCCAGGCAGAAAGGGACCTGGGAGTCTGGATTGACAGGAAGCTGAACATGAGCCAGCAGTGTGCCCAGGTGGCCAAGAAGGCCAATGGCATCCTGGCCTGGATCAGAAACAGTGTCACCAGCAGGTCCAAGGAGGTGATTCTGCCCCTGTACTCAGCCCTGGTGAGGCCACACCTCGAGTACTGTGTTCAGTTCTGGGCCCCTCAGTTCAAGAAGGAGATTGAGGTCCTCGAACAGGTCCAGAGGAGGGCAACCAAGCTGGTGAAGGGACTCGAACACAGATCCTACGAGGAGAGGCTGAGGGAGCTGGGGCTGTTCAGCCTGGAGAAGAGGAGGCTCAGGGGAGACCTCATTGCCCTCTACAACTACCTGAAAGGAGGATGGAGCCAGGCGGGGGTTGGTCTCTTTTCCCAGGCAACTCTCAGTAAGACAAGAGGGCATGGTCTTAAATTGTGCCGGGGTAAGTTCAGACTGGATATTAGAAAGAATTTTTTCACAGAAAGGGTGATCAGACATTGGAACGGGCTGCCTGGGGAGGTGGTGGACTCTTCGTCCCTGGAGATATTTAAAAAGAGACTCGATATGGCACTCAGTGCCGTGGTCTAGTGACTGTGGTGGTAATTGATCAAGGGTTGGACTCGATGATCTCTGAGGTCCCTTCCAACCCAGCCTATTCTATGATTCTATGATTCTATGATTCTATGTGATTCCTTGTCAATAAGGAGTGTCTCCATCTTCTATGTATCTGTCCTTTCAACACTGGAACATTGCAATAAAGTCTTCCCTAAGCCTCCTCTTGACAAAGCTGAACAAAGCCATTCCTCCCAGCCCCTCCTCATATGGCAAAAGGTAAGAAAGATGCTAGAAGCCAAGATAATAACCTCAAAGTAATAACCTCAAAATTCATAGTGGCCATTCACACACCTTGTTTTTTCAGAGGGATGTAGGGAAAAAAGCCAAAACCCTAATAAGACAAGCATCAAAATTATTTTCCAGTATCCACAGAGAACTGTCAGCAGTCCAGATGCACAAAGCCAAATTACAAAACACACGTTCTATAAATACTTAACAAAGTTCTTTGTCATTCTGTTGCAAGAACTCCAAGGTGGAGAGGCAGTGTCTGCAAACACAGCAGTGTTTTTAGCCAGTCAACCCTCACCATCTCCTCTGTATTACACAGACACTGCAACTGCTTTGAAGTAAAAAATTCAGACGATATATTATAGTTTTGTGGAGATCTTAATGCAGCTTCCAGAAGCACCAGAATGTCTGTGGATGACAGATTTGAAAAATGCCATTCCAGACAATAAGGTCATTCAGCCCAAATTTTTGTCTTGCAGTGCATTGTTTCTTACTCTAGAAGCTACTGTGTATGCCCCTGATATAGGCTATACAAGGTTATTCATAAAATTAACCCAAATCTTTACTTACATCAAAATTAACCATTGCTTTATTAGCTATTTTTTACTACAAGATTATCTTTAACTTCCAATAAAAGTAAAATTTGCAAGAGCTGACATCAATTTGTCATTTCTGAAATCATGCTGCTTCCTTTGCTGAAATAACTCTGATTTCAATTCCTTTTCACACAAAAGTGAGATGGAACAAACCAGAGGCAACAAATGGTTGCAATGCTGTTCACCTGAAGGTTCTATCCCTAGGCAAAAGTTGCACAGTTTGGCAGAGAAGAAGAAGAAAAAAAAAAAAAAAAAAGAAAAAAAAAGCAGCTATAAAACAGATGAGTGTAAGAAATAGGTGATTAGGTGCTTCACACAACATGTAGGCAAAATGGTCTTCACTTCAGTAGAGGTGTCCCTTCAAATCACAGTTGCTTAATGCAACATGGCAGTCAGGTGAGGTTTTGCTGCTAACACCTTTGCTGGACTTGTGCTGGAGAGATTAAACACAGTGCTGCAGCTGCAATATAATTTGAGGGTGTTAAACTTATTTTAATCAATGCATGAAAGAAACAGAAGTATATTGGAGATTTCCAGTTCACTACAACAGAGCCTGATCTCTTCGTAAAATTTCAGTTTGACCAACAGTGAGCAATACCACCCAGATCATATAAAATGTTCACCTGCTAAGTGCAAGCTTATTCCTGATTTTATTGCCACTTCTAGGCAATTCTAGGGTATGGAAATGGTAGTTGTAGCCCAGACAGATGGCTCCCAAATTGAAAAGCTATAAAAAGCAAGTGACTCTGCCTCACTAAGATCCTCCTGCTGCATCTGTGCTCTTGCAATTACCGATTACCAAGAGGATGAAGGGGGGATTCTGGTCTTGTGAAGATGACTTGCAAGAAAAACCATGTGCCAACAAGATAATCACATTTTCTCCCTTATCTGTAAAAGCAGAGCAGCTGCTTTTCAAGTTCCACCTTATTTACTTGTAGATAGTAATTACCAAGGAGGACAGTACCTCATTTTTAAGAAAGTCTTGAACACACTAGGATGACCTTACAAATAAAGCCTTCAGATGTCACATCTCTGTTTCTAAACAGGATCCCACATTTTAAAAAGTAAATAAACAAAGGTACAGAGAGCTGGATTTGGCTTAGCCTCCTGCATTCACCCATCATTTTACCTTAATCCCCTAACTGCAACTCCTCCTTATACAGAAGTATTTTCTTCCTTTCTGCTTAGCCCCAGAAGGGTTTCAAGGCAAAAGGTATACCAGCAATACAAAGCGGCCTTTTAATCACACAAACGTGAATACTGGGTAAGTTTCCATGCCCAGAGTTGAACGTCATTGTAAAAGAGAAGAAAAGAAAGCACTTAGGATTTGAGCGCCGGCAGTAAAACAGAACGTAGACAATTCTGAAATTCGGAATTGTGAGATTTAGCACCACGGTGTGACAGACCTGCATTGCTGGGACCACGGTGAGCTCTTTCCGAAGCATTAAAAAGTTTTCTGAAGCCTTAAAAAGAAGGCTTAGACGTAGGGTCTAGGCCTTCTCATGGCGGCTGCTCCATGGTACCTGAGGCAGTTGGCGCCAAGGGGACTGCAGAGCTGAGGTGTGACACTGCCACACAGCCCTGGGCTTCAGCTGCACCGGGAATGGCCTTGGAGCTTCCTGCTCCAGGAAGGAGAGATCCGGAGCTGGATCCCAATCTTTTTTCTCTTGCCTTGCCGGTGGTTGCCGAGGGACGGGGCGGAAAAGCGGGAGAGCGGCCGGGAGAGGAGCGCTGGGAGGGAACACAAAATGGCGGCAGCTGGCAGCACGGAGCGTGGGGATGCTTAGGAGCTCGGAAGTTAATATAAAGTTAAAAGGTATGAGAGCAATACTAAGCAGCCTTTTAATCATAAATAAAAGCTAGAAAAAAAAAAAAAGTAGAAAAATAGAAAAATAAATAGAAAATATTCAAAATAAATATTTAAAAGAAATGTTTATTTTATATATTTTATATTTTTAAATATTAAAATAGGTACAAAGATGGATACAAAGATGGATACAAAGATGGATACAAAGATGGATACAAAGATGGATACAAAGATGGATACAAAGATGGATACAAAGATGGATACAAAAATAAATATAAAAATATAAAGCTATAAAAATATTAAAAGGAAATGTAAAGGGAAATAATGTAAAGGGAAATAATGTAAAGGGAAATAATGTAAAGGGAAATAATGTAAAGGGAAATAATGTAAAGGGAAATAATGTAAAGGGAAATAATGTAAAGGGAAATAATGTAAAGGGAAATTTAAAAATAAATATTAAAAATATAAAGTTAAATATTAAAAAATATAAAAAATAAATATAAAAAGTAAATATAAAAAGTAAATATAAATGTTATAAATACTGGGTAAGTATCCATGCCCAGAGTTGATGGTTTCCAGGGATGGGGCCTCTACCACCTCTTGGGACAACCTGTTCCACTGTCTCAACCATAAATTTTTCCCTACTATCTACTCTAAATCTGCCCTCTATCCACTTACAACCATTACCCCTTTCCCTATCATTACAGGCCCAGCTGTTTATCCCCATCTCTCCCATAGACAGGCTGCAATAACATCTCCCAGAGCCCTTTTATTCATTCTCCAAGCAGAACAACCCCAGCTCTCTCAGCTCCAGCACGGATCCTCCTCGGAGCCTTCCTCTGGACTCATTTTGTGCCTTTTTTGTGCACCCCAGAGGTGGACACAGGACCCTGGGTAGGGTCACACCAGAATGGAGGAGGAGAGAATCCCCTCCCCTGACTGCTGACCATGCAGCCCAGGATATGATCCAACTAATTCCTTATCCACCAAGCAGTCCAGCCATCAAATTCTTATTTATCCAACTCAGAAAGCAGGATGTTGTGTGGGACTGGGTCAAAAGCCTTGCAGAAGGTCAGACAGATGGCATCCATAGCAGTCACTCCATCAGTTCTCTGACATTTAAAAACAATTCAGCTTTCCTCGCTCTCCTGTGCTGTGGCTCATCAACTACAAGGATGCAAGAAACGTTTCAGAGCATGAATTATTTTTCTTTAATTGTACATGCATATTTTTAGATACTTCTTCATTTGAGCTGAAGCTTCAGGAAAAATGATGAGACCTTTAAATTTGGTCCTCCCCTGATGCACAAACACTGTGAATAATCCTACTCTGGGCTATCAGGTAAAAGAGTGAGAGAAAAGGTCTTCAGCAATGCACACCCATACAAAGTGTGGCCCCACAACTGTGGGGCTACCAGCAAGAATCCTGCATTAGTCCTTCATGTCCTTTCCTCCATGTAACGAAGAAAGGGGATCACAAACAAACTGAACAGTAGGATTGCTGAACATATGGGACATACAGATGGAATGGAACTGAACAATCTAAACACATATACTTAAAGACTAAGGAAATATCTGCTACAAGCTGAAAATTTATTCACTGGAAACTCAACAATCGCATGTATCAGGCAGCAAGGAAGCAAGTTGAGGGAATATACAGAAAGGAAAAATTAGATTTTCTGACACTTAATAAAACCTTCTCAGAAAGAATATAATTTCTGGATGTTTCTATGTGCTTTCTACAGGTTTCTCTCAATTCCATATCTCTACAAAGGTCTAAAATAGTCAGCACTAGTATGGTTGTAGGCTCTTCTTAGGAATGTTGTATCAACACTGACAGTGTCCAACTGCATGAGTTACAGCATGCATTACAACTCCTGTAGGGGCCCCATCAATACTCAGTAATGAAAATGAGTTTTCACCAATTTTTTCACATGAAGCCGTAACACTTACTATATAGCTGGGCCTGTTAGCATAAAATCACAGAATCATAGAATTCTCAGGGTTGGAAGGGACTTCCCAATGCGTATGCATTTAAATGCAGCCACAGAAACAGAAGCATACAAGATCACAACACTAAATTTTTAGGGTGTCAGGTTTTTTTCACTAGGGTAACCATGTCTTCATGAGCTTCTTGTGTGTTAAACTTAGGTCTCCCTAGCTTGTGTCATACACACAGCAATTATATTCTACATTTTACAGCAGTCACCACCAGGGTATTAAAAAGTGAAAGGGGAAGAGTGTGCATGAAGACTGAGAGACATCTCCAACAGCTTTTCCTCTCTCCTTCAGTTAATTTAGTAATTGGCACTACTAGGTCTTGCCTCTGGTGGAAAAGAAGGAAAAACCACGTACATGTTGAAGTGATGTGCTCTGAATTAAAGAAAGAGGTTGCTTTCCTGCCTTGCCATGACAATAAACACATATAATGTTTATATAACAATGCAGGACACTAAATCTATCCTGTAGTTTTTTACATTGTCAGTGTAGTCTATCACCAACTCGTTTAGTGCTCCTACTCTTGCCTCTCCTACACAACTCCTGGCAAGATGCAGATCTTTGAGGATGTGCTGCAGAAACTGATAAACCCCATTTTTTTAAAATGAGCCCCTGCATTCCCAACCAACATCATCACAGACGTACACAAAGAAGGAGCTTCTGATGAGCCATGAGGCCATGTGGAGGCTGAAGCTGTGAAAGCAGCAGCACAAGGATAAAGCCTACATTCCACAAGGTTTCCAGTGACTAAGAGAGATTGGGTTTGGCTGCTGGCTTAGCTGTCTGCCCCCAGAAGACACTGCATCTATTATCTCAAGATAAAAAAGTAATTTTCAAAAAAAATTTTTTTTGTAATTTTTAGTGTTGAAAAAATGAGGAAAAAAATTGCAGTCACTAGTTCTGCAGGCAGAGGATGCACATCAATCAGGATATACAAACATAGTGAACTGTGGAAAAGCTGTTTCTGACTAGAAACTCTTTATTCATTATCAAGAGGAAAAAATTCCAGTAACATTATCAAACCTGAAATAATTTAACCAATAGCCCCTCATCTATCCCTTCCATGGCCTTAAGAAAGGGCGCTGAGCAACACCTTACAACAAAACTATAGAAATTGTTACCATTCAAATTGTAGAAAGACAGCTATTTTTAATGATGTGGAATAAGGCTACTGGTATTCATTTTGCATTGAAAAAAATACCTTATGGAAATAATAATGTTTCACCTCAAGAGCCAACATCAAATAGGCTCTTCTACTGAAAAAGAAGTGTCAAGAAAATGTTTATACAGAAGCAGCCTCACGCCTTCACCAACCTCTCTGTTTACACAAGAGCATGAGTTTTGCCAGAAGCACTTGTATGAAATCAAAGTCACCCACATTTTCACACAAGCCAAATTACCCCCAATCTACTTTTCAGTGACCACTCTTAGAACAAGCTGTGTGTCATACAGCACTGATAAACCCATTTCCTAGCAATTGCTCAACAGCATTCCACAGAAGAGAGGCTGCAACTTGGACAGTAATTGCAGAACTTAATCACAGAATTGTCATGGAAAAGACCTCTAAGATGACTGTCTCCAATTGTCAACATATCCCACCCACCCCACCCCCTAAAATAAAAATGTGTGTATTTATATATCTATAAATATATATATAGCAAAGGTTTCATTTTAGCACTACTGCTAACTCTCACTTGGTTTTAGCCATCTGCTATTAAAACAGGTTACAAATTCAGCATTTAATGGATCTGAAGTCCAAAAGTCAGTACTGAAGGAGGGAAAAGGGAAATAAATGCATCTCTAATGGAGTGGCACTGTCGTCAGGTGATAAGATTTAGGAAAACTCCAGAGGAGAAGCAAGAGAAATGCAGAGACCCATCTTTTCTAGTCATCTGTCTTAAATGCCACAAGAAAATAAGAGCAGCTTATCAAGCATTCACACCTGACAAATTTTCATCAGTATCATGATATTAAAGGTTGTTTTGAAACCTTCCAGTCACAGCAGACAGCTGTACTTTAAGAGAAGCAATTACCTTGTCTGACAAAGCCAGGCACGGGGTTTTTTTTCCTTAATAAAGCCTAAGAATCAAAGTACAGAAAAGCAAAAGATAAACCAAACAGAAAAAAACAGGACGGAGGGGATTTGGGTGCCTCACACTCTTTAGTTCTCTTTCTCCTTGCCCACCCTATTTAAAGTGCATTTGCACAATTAGGTCTCATAATGTCACAGAGGACCCTAAGAGAGCCAAGGCATTAAACTTGTTTGCTACAAGCTGCATGTCCCTGCCCAGGCCTGAGGAAACTGAAGTGCTGACCAGACTGAGAAATTCCCCTGGTGGTATTTTTGCCATCCTCAGACACAAGGAAAATCACAGAACAAGCTGGTAGATGTTGAGATCACATAGAGAACCCACACAAATCAATGAAAAGATACTAGCAGCATGTGAGAGCAAAATAAAAGAAAAACAAAAATATTATGCAGAAGGTCCTGCTAACATTTCTCTCTGTGGAAGTACTAATTGTTATCTTAACTGTTTCACATTTCCTCATCTGTTTTGCACGTCCACCCATTTCTCAGAAGAGGAGAAATTCCATTATGAAATGAGGGTTGGATCAAAATCCCTGTCCTGGGACAGTTGTTTTCTTCCATTTCACTCCAAATGCAGATTCCATTCACTGCATGAGATTGTTTGAAAAACAAATTTTAAAACCCCAAACAAACAAGAACAGAAACTTGTTCCTGTGTGCCTTTAGGCAGCAACTTTAATCAGCTCTTCTAGAGAAACAAAGCCCCCAAAAAAGAAACAAAGTCCAAAAAATACAAACAAAGAACCAGCAACATTTTATGACCATCCCATCCTTCCTACAATGTGACATCCTATGAATTTCCTACTCAGTAACAAAATGTTCATTCTTTAACGTTCTCAGACAATGTTATTAGCAAGGAAGACTGCAAAACCTGGAGTTTTACATACAAATTATCCACTTTAAGCAGCTATTACTAATTTCATATCATTTTAACTACTTGCTGTGTAACCATATTTAAACAAGTACTTCAAATTAGAGTGTTCTTTGCCTCTTTATGTTGAGGGCTGGGGTATTTCTTGTATAGATAACTTTTTTCTTTATATATAAGCCAACTCAGTTACACTTATTAATAGAAGGATTTTTATATGTTTCACTCATGGACTCTGCTCATTCAATCATTTTTTATTGCTTCCAAAAGATTGTCAGTAATCACAAGACAAAGTAAATTTTACACCAAGATTGGCAGGGAAGTTAAAAGAATATCAGGTACATGAAATAACACCCAATTTTGCAAAACTTGAAAGCTTCAGAAGGTAGTGTCTCCTTAAATAATCTTCCGGTTTTTTCTTCTTTACAGTCTTCTAAAGCATTTTTGAGAATCAGTGGGAAAAGGAATAGAGCAAGATGGATTTTAAGCTGCTGCTGGTTTTCAGCTTACAGAGTATACCAGTATCATACCACAGAATAAAATGCAAGAAAAGCACAAGCTTCATACAGGAGCTTAAAAATGAAGCAGCGTAGCCTGCAAAACACAGAGAGTAATCCTTACGCTATATTTAGTCCCCCTAAGGCTTAGCTGGATGTTACATCTAGTTTTAGACACAACTTCTACATGGGCTTTGATCATTTACAGAATCTTAGACAGCAAAGAACCAATTTCTGGCCTAAAAAGAATGAACATGCTTAGGATATTTATTTACAAACACAAAGGACAGCAAACTAGTAATAGCCTTTAACTGTTGCATAAAGAAAAAGGAATAGCCTGTATCCTGTGTTCCCAATCCAAACATCAATAGGCTGATATTTAACCAAGGAGAATTCAGATGAAATACCAAGTTTTCTAATAGGAGGGCAGTAAAACACTTCAGCTTCTCTGAGCAGTCCCTGTCCCTGCTTTCCTGAGACCGAAAACATACAAAGTACTTCAGTCTCCCCTGTATGACCCATTACTAACTTGCCTCTCTATTCAGCAACAGACCCATGTTTTCATTGAAATACTTATGGTATATTTGGCAAAAGCCCTTCTTGTTAACCTTTGTGTCCTGAGCTTGCACTGCAGCAAGGCTTTGGCCTTCTTGAAAGCATCCCTACTGCCCAAAGGATGCTTTTATGCACCCTTCTGCCTTGTCTGACATTGCTTCTGTTACTTGTATGCTCTCTTTTTACATTTGAGTTCATTACAACTCCTTGCTTAGCCAAACAGCTTCCCTGGGAATTCTTAGAGCTCCTGCACAGTGGGATGATTTGTTCACGACCACTCAATAAGTTTTCTGTAAAGAAATCAATCAAGTCAAACTCTTAGCAGTTTTATCAACTAGCAACAAAACAAAATTAAAACTTTAAAAAATTGGCTTCACCACCGTTTTTGCATCTTTCTGAGATTCAAGTGACAAGTCACAGGATAGGGTTAAAAATTCTAGAACAGCAAATACTGCAAAAAAACCTGTAAAAATGTTATAATTTAAGGTACTACAGAGCAACTTAAAAGCTGTCATTGTAATTATTTTGCCATCTCTCACCCTGTCTCCCACGCCTTCAATGAACACACACTCTTTGCTTGTGATCTGAAAGGTTTTTTTCTTGTGGCAAGAACAAGCTGAATGTATTGAAAGGTTTTGTGAATGAGATAAACCAGCGCAAACTGGAGAGACCAATGTAGACCCCAAACTTAGAAGTTTATCCTAGGGATAATAAACCTTTACATAGAATCATAGAATCTTTCAGGTTGGAAAAGACACTTGGGATCATCGAGTCCAATCATCATCCCTACTCTACCAAAGTTCTCCCCTAAATCACATCCCCCAACACCACATCTAAATGACCCTTAAACACATCCAGGGATGGCGACTCAACCACCTCCCCAGGCAGCCTATTCTGTCCACTCTTTCTGTAAATTTTTTTTCCCCCCCACTGTCCAGCCTAAGCCTACCCTGTTGCAGCTTGAGTCCATTCCTTCTTGTTCTATCACTGATTACCTGTGAGAAGAGACCAGCACCAACCTCTCTGCAGTGCCCTTTCAGGTAATTATAGAGAGTGATGAAGTCTCCCCTCAGCATCCTCCTCCTCAGACTGAACAGTCCCAGCAAGTGTCTTTGCAATTAAAAAAAAGGTTCCCTATTCCTACCCTGATAAAGAATAAACATGTTTCTTTGACATGAAAGTTATCACCACAGAGTAGTCAAGTCTAGTTGCTTGGAAACTTGCTTAGGATGCTAGAGATCCTGTTCTGTTTCATTTCTCAATTTGTTTGAGCCAGGGGATGAATCTGATCCAAATCTGCTCTGCAGAGTGAGAAAATGAACCATGTTAATGGCCAATAAAACATTTCCATATATTAACAAGAAATTTAGGGAAATGCTTTCCGCTAAAAAAAGCAAAAATTAAACACTCTCTTAGTAAGTTTTAATAAACCAGCATTTCTTAATAGAGTCTCAGTAATTTGGTGGACCTTAGAAAGGAAAATTTTACTGTTATTGAAATAGCTTAATTTGTTAACCTGCAAAGGTTAACGAAGAGCCTCTTACCCTACCCCAAAACCCTTTCCCCATCTCTGCTTTCACAGGTGGACAAGCAGTTTCCAGGATCCTTGGCTGGACAGATACAGCCCCAGCAAGCAGAAGCCTTTGATGAGCTTCCAGCTGACTGCTCCAGAGGATCTGTTTAGGGTTCACACTATTATACAACAACAAGAAACTAAGTTACTCTGTGCATAAGGTCACATGAGAGACATTTTCAGAGAGTATTTCCCTGGCTAACACCAACTCCCTCTACTACTTCACAGTCCAGAGCTGCTCTATGAGGAACTTCACTCAAATATAATTGTCAAGGGCTACACTGAAAATAAAGTGTGGTGTCTCAAAGGAGCTCTGTATTAATCCTTCTCCAGCTGAGAAACTGCAGTGGCATTTACTGAAGTACTTTTGCTGTTGTTATTTCCTAAAATTACTTCTTCAAACCCTAATCTGTTTTGATTGGTATAGGTCCATGGCTAGCAAGGAAGCTATCAATGTTTCCCTTGGGGAAAGGAGGAATACAGTTTATCACACAGAGGCCTTTAAATAACAAGCACACTTTGGAGACAAATTGGCTAGTACTCAGTAAGTGATGATAACCAAAAATAGAAGCATATAAAGTATTGTGTTAGCAGGATTCTGTTTCTCCTCACTTTAACATCTCCTTGATCTCGGCAGCCCACTGAACATCACCACTATCTGAATCACTGCCCTGCATATTACCTTCACTAGAAAAAGCAGAAATTAAAAATATCATGACACAAAGTAGTATGCTAGAAAAAACTTCTTTGTCTTTACCCCTGGAGATGATGCCAGGAGCACCAAGGATGCTAACAGGATGAAGGAGCAACCTGTGGCTTGTAAGGAGCTGGCAAACTGCCCTTCAGACACAGAAAACAGATGGGTTATGAGCTACTGGATACTGAAAGGCTTAGAGAGGGAAGAAAGGACATTGTAAAATCCACCCCTGAAAATCCTCAGCAAAAGGCAACTCTCCTTGCTAGCAGGCAGGTCACACTGATGTCAGATCAATCAGGGCCACTGGTAGTTCAAGAGACTGCTACACTGATACCTCAGAAGTAGTTATACAATTCATTCTCAGTCTTGAGAACTCTTTTCCAGCAATTTTCACAGCTTCTCACTCCACTCAAAAGTCACACAAGAAACAGCAGAGATGGCAGATGGAGAAATGGGGGTAAAATCTTGGATGAAAGCCAGCAGTTCCCAGAAAACATATCTTAAATCTGTAGTCCATTCCTCCAAGGCAGACTACAGGACAATACACAGTAACCAGTTTCTTAGGGAAATGTTAATCCCTTCAAGTGGAGATTGGGAGGAGTAAAACACGGGATTCCATGAAGGCAAAGAAAGTAACTCTGAAAGAGGCAGGTGTAAGGGAGAGGCAACATTTTCAGCTTTATTTCACTTCACTAAACAGCAGCACACATAACTTGGGCCTTTTGTAGAGAGCAAGGGGATGACTAGAGATGGCAAGGCAAGTGGAAAAAAACAAAACTAAAAGAACAACCTAGCCTAAAGAACAAATTCAGCCACAAAGTTTTGTGAGGCTGAACTAGATCACTGTAGTATTTATAAAAACAGAGAAAGACTTAAATGACTGGCTACTTATGAGTAACTATCACAGCTATTATAAAAATATTTGTTAAGAGAATTTTGGCTCTTATATAATTATCCTATGGCTCACCATCTGTTTTTAAGTCTTCATAAAATTAAACATATATAATTTTCACTAACTGCTTAATAGATTCACATTGACATTCTCGTCCTGCTTACTTGATGCAACATAAGAAGTCTATTCATATCACAGGGAATGTCTCAGAGCCAGATACCAAGCAGTGCTCTGCTAGCAGTTTCTTTTGAAAGCCAGGCCACATCCTCTCATGTTTAATACCTCAAGGATGTAGACCTCTCACTAACTCATTATACTTACTTTGCCCATTGTTTTACTGCAGCTTTCCTTTGGCAGCAGAGCTATAATCTTAAGTACTAAAGGATACTTCAGTTATTCTTAGCTTTTATTTGTTTTATTCTCTCTCTTTCAAGTTCTGGAAAAGAACAACTCAGAACTTTAACTGCTCAACAAGTTCCTGTCTGTAAAACAAGATCCTTTTTGGCAGGCTCCTACTCCATCCCTTGCCAAGGTGTTAATAGTGAGAATTCCCAACACTGCTCATAGTCAAAGGTGTATCTTCATTTTCCTCTCAATAACTATGGGCCAAAGGGTTTCAGAATTGTTAGGGAGGAAGGAGAGAAGGATAATACATTTAGCACCTTAATTCCTCTGTATTTGTGCCAGCAGGTCAGCACAAGTTTGAACATTACTGTTTGAGCCTCACAGAAATGCCAACTTTCAGCCCATGCTGGGGAATGGTACAGGACCAAGACTTTGCACAATTCAAAACATCCATACCCCCATATAAAAAAAAAAAAATAGCTTTAAGTAGTCCCATACTATACTGGCTGTTTACATATGCCTTGCTATTTTGGGATATCAGTATAAAATCAACAACCCAAAAACAAAATTAATGGTGGAATCAAGGAACTGTATGGAAGAGCTGGCTGAAGTCTTTGTAAGCAAGAACACATAGAATATAAAATATGAAACATAAACCTTTACCCATCCCTGTGTGCAGTTTTCAACTCAAGAGCCCCCCAGAAACAGACTGTGAGTCAAAACACCAAAGTTCAAAGCAAACCTGACATTTTATCAATGTCAGGGCTTTGCATCAGTCTGTTTATATTTCTTTTTTTCCCCATAAGTGCAAAATTGATACAATTTGTCATAGCCACTAGGACAGTTACAACACAATTAGCAGCAGTGGGCTGTCCCTCTTTCCAAGTGTTTGCAAAAGTAGCAATAACCTCAAAAACTGAACAAAGTAATCAGATTTCATTTCCAAAAAAGCACTGCAGCATGATCATTTTTAAAGTGATGACAGACAACTAAGAAAAACTGACAGATATAAAACAATCAATTAAAAATTGAATCATCTGTTGATTTGGCACTATACTTAAGCCATTAACATGTCAGAACTTATGACAAGTGCTTCAAATTTAAGTCTCTAATAAAAAAACTGGCTATAAGCCTTTAAACTAAAATGTACAATGTCATGCACCAAAATTATATAAATGAGAACAACAAGAATTTGATTTCAACACTGGACACATTGGGCAAGAGTTGCAAAATGTGTCTCATACAGAGCCAGACATGCTAACCAAGTACAGGGGAAAATTCTCTTTACCAGCTTCAGGTCTGAGTGTTACACAGGGCTTACTCTGTATAGCCACATACACAACCAATATTTCTTTTTGAAGTAGCATTCCACTCAATTGATAATGAAGGACAGTGTGCATGGCAACAGCACTGTATGGGGGAAAAAAAAAAAAATTACAAGTGCACAAAGCAAGGATGGAAGGGGTGCTGTCTGGATGAGGAAGGCACTCTCAGGCTACCTAAATCCTTCCCATCCAACACTGATCACCTCCCCTTTCCTGATGCTGCTTTCCATCAAATACAGGACAAAAGGACCTACAGAGTGGCTCTTTTATCCTCCTCCACCTCCAAACTGTGGACATGTGTGCCTTCATGGCAATCCCCAGACATCAACCAGATTCAAACAATCTGGGCTCCACTCTGGGACACTTGACCCAAAGAGTCCTTTTATTTTATAGCACTGGACAGCATGGAAAGAACCAGCTCATCAGTCTGCTATCAGGAAATCTACCCTATTGAGAGATATGTCTGGCAAATATCCATAAATTCTCTCTCTCTCTTCCCAGAACCAAATAATCCTGTAATTGTTTTGCATTTCATCACTCCAAGAATGAGTAAAGAAGGCAGCAGGAGTTGTAAAAGTTTTTCAGATCTCCCCCAACCTTCAGTATCCCCTAGTTAGAGCTCTTCAACGTCCAATGACAAATAAACCAAGTAGGGTTTCTCATCATCCAAACTGGTTATATATTGTTTCTGGTTTTATCAACAGCATTGTCACTGAGAAGCAGTGGGAATAGCTGTAAATCAGGTGCATCCAAACTGCTTCACAGCATTTTATCTTAAGAACTCAGACAGCAGACATTTACAAATCCGTAACCTAAAGGACTAAAGCCATTCCACTTGCCAATGAGATTAATTTGAGACAAAAAAGGATTGTCTCACAGTAAACAACTTGAAGAAAAGAAGCCCACATGTCATTCACCCCTCGTTATCATTTTGCAGATTTGTTCTGCAAGGACTTGAACACACTTAACAATGATCCAGATGCAACACTTCAGCAGTTATTTTGCATGCACAAATAAAGGTTTGCTCATCGGATCACAGTTATCAGTGCTGAAGGAAAAAAAGAAAACCAGCACACTTGAGAACAGTCCTTACTTTCTGATTCTCATATCATCACCGTGTCCCAAAACTCTTTAACACCCCTGAGGGAATCCCAGTGAGAAAAATCTTTTTCAGTACACACTGCCACATGCAATTCACTCCATACCATTGAGAGTCACTTTGCCTATCCTGAGAATATATTTCCACATCTTCAGTGGACATCATGGGACAGAAGCAGCCACTGCTTGTCACTGCTCTTTTAGCTGGCTACCAGTTTCATTTCCTCAGAGCACTTGGTTTCCAAAACTTTTCTCTAAAGTTTATTTTATCAGTGGTGGAAAAAAATTTTACGGACTTCAGAACCTCCCTGTGATTATGCTACAATATTATTTTCCTCATTTCTAGGTGTCCAGTTGGCTTCCCCATGGCCCCTGTGGACACAGGCTAGAACCTGAATGCAGAAGGCTATTTTGGTTCTACTAATCAAGCAACAGAAGGAGCAGCAAAGGGAAATCATCCTACAATATAAACAAGGTGGAATGACATTTGGAGTGATTAATCCTTCATGTACACATCTGCCCCCACCATTCTCATTAGTTAACCAGCCAGTTCAACCAGTAACCAGTGTGCTGACTTTTCTTTCACCACTCAGATGAGGTTCAGCATTACCAATCTCAAAACTATTCTCAACATCACAGCTTCAAAATTAACACTGCAACAATTACACATACTGATTTTTCTGTTGCAACAATGATCACTGGGCTAAAATATATATAAAAAACCTGAACAAACCACAAAACACAGATGCATGATAAATTTTACATTTAAAAAGGTTTCCTATCCCTCTCCTGACCTCCTCCACTAAAAAATTACATTTCCTGTAGTTCATTCTAACCCCCAAATCTGCATTATTGTTTCCATTCCAGATAATTCAAAATAAAAACACTTCATAAATCTGTTTCTGCATGCTGTTCAGCAAGGATGACAGAAACAACTATTTATTAGTTACTCACTCAGCTCCTTTTAGTATGCATTGAGTGGGAGCATATATAGTAGTTTCAGTAGACAACACAGATACTCCTACTGAGCAAAATATGGATACATTTAGGAGCTGCACAGCAGAGTGAAACACAGCCTTGTGCTATTTTGGTTAATAAAGATCATTTTGAAAAGCTCTCTCACCTTTAAATCCTTCCACCTACAAGAGAGTAATGTTTTAGACAGTTGGCACTCTCCATACAATAGCTGTTCTCTACTGTACCAGGGCATTTGTTTCCTAGGAAACAAGTAGAAAGAAGAAAAAAAAAAAAGTATCCAGTATGCTAAATATGAAAATAAACTAGGTCACACCAGTCATATTTCACTCAATGGAGTGAAGAATCCACACTCATCATACTGTGGAGTACAGGATTAGTTTTTCAGTAACTGCTCAAACCTAAATCTTATTTTTCCACAGGCACCTCTTGAAGTATAAAGCTTTATAGGAACAAATGCAAGATCAGACTTTACTTACAGCATGAAAATACGTGTTGTTTAAATGCAAAATAAAAAATATGCTTATTGCAAGTGTATTTTAATGAGGAAGCTACCTGCACAGACTACCAAATTCTGAGCAAAGAACTGCCAACGGCAAGTCACACCAAACCAAAGCTTTTTACTCCAGTCCAAAACCTTTTCAAATTCTAGGCAAATTTGCACTCTGCTTCTATAGCCCATAAGAGACTTCCAGTCTGAGAAGCATTATCGAAGATGTTCCAGATACCTAAAATACAGGATGAAAAAACAAAACAAAATCAAGCCTCAAGAAGCAGCTACCCCATTAGCAAGCAGTCTGGCAAGGCCACTGGGTTCATTAAGCAGCAAGGAGCACTCAGTAGTTGATTCCAAAGCTATTTCAAAGACATTAATTTTAATCTGATTATGAAGATAGTAATGGCATTTTATGCTTGTTAGGTCCAATTGGTAGCAAGAACAGCAATACTATGGTTGGTCCCATAATTACTTCCAAACATCACTATATGCTTATACAAACTCCATAATTCCTATGGTACTTTTAAAGAAAAACTTAGGAACAGGGCAAGTTTTCAAAGAGCACTTACATGATTTCAAAACCTCCAATTAACATTCAACATCAACGTCAGCCTCCTGGATTCACAATGAGGAACTCTTATCAGTCTCCATCAGTCCAGAGCCACTTTTGATGATAGCCCACAGCTCACATTACTTTTGAAAGGCTTATCAATTTGATATCAATCTATCTATCCTCTAAACTAAGCCTCTGAAAGTTAGGACCCTTCTTCCACAGCACACAAAGGCAGTGTCACCAATTTCAGATAAGGTTCTTGCTTGAAGCCTACCCCCATCCAGATAAGACCTAAGTAACCCTTTACATACAAAAAAATTATTTGATGACCACACTTGTTTTATTGAAGAGCTCTGGAAAGACATTGTCAAGACTGTTTCCTCCAAAACCCACTCAGAAGATGCAAGCAATCAGACCAATACTTTTATCAAATGCTGCAATGGCTGAGTCAGAACTTAAACCTCACTACTACAAGGTAGAAGAGGATAGGGGACCAGGGTGGAGTGGTGGGAATTCACCTCAAGTTTTTTTAAATACTTAAGTTTTGAAGAAAGAAAACTAAACACCTAGAAAAGCCTCCACGGTTTAACATGCTCTCATGACAGTAACTGATTCAAGTTCTTAACATGAAAATTAAAAGAGCATGTGGAGGGGAAAAAAAAGAGGAGGAAAAAAAAAAAACCCCACAGACACTCAAATTATGTTTTTTAAACTATTTTTCAAGAGGCAAGCTGATTAAATCAGAAAGATGGCTGCCCTGCAGGAGAAGGTTGCATTTGAAGCCAAACCATATCTAAAGTAAAGAGAAAGCAATGAATCATTGCACAAATCATGGAGAAGCTCCATATCCCTAATCTAGAGAGCAGATGGATCAGATGAGTAGAGGACCAGACAAACACGGCATTCAAGCCTAGCTGACAAGTTCATAAATGGAAATATAATACCAAGGAACAGTTTCTTATGTCTTTCACAATGCTCAGGGACTCAAGATTAACTGTTTCCTGAAATGCTTTACCTTAGGGCTGCCCTTTCAACTCAGACAATGCCCTGAAGAGAAATCCATCATGACAGGAGCTACAGCTAAATGGGATGCAAGTTCCATGGAAAATAAAAAAGAAAAAAAATAAGGAAAAAAAGAAAAAATTCAAGGATGGTTAAGAAAAACCAAATAAACAAACAAAACCAGCAATAAACAAACAAAATATTAATCAGTTTAATTTTTTCCCACCACAATTTGAAATTCAGGCACTGGATGAATGTAAGAGGATTAGGAAAAATCTGAACAGTTGCCCTTACATTAGGACATTCAACACCACTGGCATAAACCAAATGCTGGTGCCCAACATAAGCCAAACCAACCTGGAGGGCCTACAGCAGGAAAAAGCAAAGAGGTGGGCATGGTTACTTTAATAAAGGCATCACTAATCACCATCATCACCACCCATACCACCTACACAGAAATGGCCTTGCATACATGCACATTGAACCAAAGAACATCTGCTATGGCAAAGACACACAGGATAAAAAGAAAACAAACCTCAGAAAATACACATACACAGTTGGGTCAGTCAATTCTGTGGCATTCCATCTCATCACCAAGTAGCTCACTCTCTGCCATCTAGAAATGGCAGAAAGAAAGTCCTCCTATATCAACATTGTAAGACACCAAGATTCAAGAAAAAACAAAAACACCCTGGGGAAAAGACTTCACTTGCTGCTTGTGCCCTCGGTCACAGACACACAATGGTAACACCACATTTCTGCTGTTTCTAATACTCTGTGGACCTTCCCGTGGAGACAAGAACAGGAATTTGTCCTGTATCTTCAGCAGCTGTAAAAAGCACAAAAATTGCCCCTCTTTTCCAGGCAGTATAAAAAGGAAAAAGATCTGAGCTTCTTATGAAACCCACACTGATAATTCTTTTCTCTACAAATTGTTCCAGTCACTCAAGTACATAAAAGTTTTGGAGTGGCTAGATTGCTGCTCATATCCAGGCCAGTAATAAAAGACTGTGATTGATACAAATGCAAAGAAAATCTTGAGAAAAAGAAGAAAATAAGTGAAGATGATACAGGAAGGTCTGATCTGCCATTGCAGTGTCAGCCAAGAGTAGCCACAGGAGACCTCTGTATGCTAATTTATGCTCTCTCAGTCAGGCTGAGAAGCAGCAGCTGCTACAGTAAGTAAAAGATAAGTAAGGATCTTTTTTTAGCCAGGATCATACCATCAGGTTATGCTGCTGTATGTCCTCTCCACTCTTCTCTTTGTCAGCCATGCCACTTCTGTTCTTCCTCCCTTTTGTAATTATTATGCAAGTAAACAAGAAATTTTACTTATCAGATGTAAATTACATCAGATGTATCACATTTTACTTATCAGATGTAAAACGCTGTGGTATAATGTAAAATGACTCCTATAAATTTGACTTTATAGCAGAATTTGCTATATATTTGCTGCAGTAGAATTTGCTACGATACAGCCTTAGGGAGTTGGGAATATCGTGCTTATACAGCACCAACAATTCCTCTGTACTTACTCTCTGGACAGGAATTTACCATATGTAATCCCTCAAGATCCTACTCAACACTGATCTCTGCTTCAGAGGCAACTTAGGCACACAAGGCATCACTCCCCAAAAGCCACAGATTTGCTTATGGACATTTTTGGGGCCCAGTTGTGCCAGAAATTTTCCACCTTTACTTCCAAAATAATGAATAAGTGCTACATTTGAACTTTTATGTTAAAGAAAACTGCCAGAGTCTTTCAAAACAATAATCAACAGAAGAAACAGTCTGATGCCTGCCTGAGAACACCCTTCAGATTCATCTGTGCATCACAGAGTTCTCATCCTTCATATATTATTTTAGTACTGAATAAGGATCCACTGTAACCAACAGACTAAATAATTATTTTGGGACCATACTATTGCTTTTTTCTTCCTTTGTGGAGGCCAGGGAAAGAGAGGGACAGATAAAGGGACAGAACTCCAATCGTACATAAAAACTGCCAACTACATACCTTGCTGTTAAACATGGCCCAAGCTGAAAATGGTAAATTCATTATAATTGGAGGAGCTGTGTAAAGATCCAGTTAGGTCAAAATCTGGAAAACTTACAGCTCCTCTTCCCAGCAGCAAACATTTTCATCTGTGACATCCAGCTGCAGTTGCCTTGGAATAGTACACTTACATGACTCCAACGTTTGTAATTGAACCATCTGAACTACTGAAAAGGAAAGTCTTCAAAACTTGTTTCTCAATGATATTGTGTGGAAAAGTCAGGGGCAGGGTATGGCAGGGAGCAAGAGAAAAGGCTCTTCAAAACACATTCTTCAGATGCTGTATTTTCATTGTGGTTTCACAGAAGCAAAGCAGATGAGCATCAAAGTTCACAGACTCCACCCTGCAGAATGCTTTATTACACACCTGCTGGAACTCCACCTCTCCCAAAAGTAAGCCAAGATTAATAAGGAAAAGGTACAACTCACAACTGGATGTCACATACTTCAGAAAGTTAAGAGATTCAAGGGCCAACCAGACAAATTACTGAAGAAAAAAACATCTAGCAGTACTAAGTCCAAAGATCCTGATTCTGGCTCTGAAAAACTGAAGATTCAGAGCATATTCCCTAAGAATTACCACTATCTATCTGCCTTGTTCTTCCATTTTTCACCAGCTGTCTACCACTGACCACTGTTCTAAGGATACTTAACTTAAACAGACCTTTCGGCTGGTCCAGTATGATTATTGGTATTTTCTCTTTGTTGCATTTCTGAAAAGGTTCTTTGAAGACTGCCTTGAAAACACTGCCTATGCAATTCCTATCTATAGTCCCATATAGTTCTTATCTGTACCTAAAATTCACTAGTTTAGGCTTTGTTAACTCAAGCCTGGGGTTGATTAGTACTAGACTTTGAAAACAAAAGAGAAATAACATCAATTCCCATATTTAAGAGCTAAATAAGATGAAACATTTCCAAGCGACATTTTTCAGTCTACAGCAGTTCATTTGGTGTTTTGGAGTTTTTTTTTCAGATTTGATCTTTCAATAGAAGTTACTAATTATGACAAATATTAATTGCAGGGACAGCACTCACAAAAACCCCGTAGCTTTGACTCAAGGCAGTTAAAACAGGTGCCTCAGTAGCAAAACTGAGTTCCCCCAGTCACATCCTCACCCGAGTGGTTCTCTTCCCATGTCACTCTTCACCAGCCCCTCAGCTGCTTTATGAATCCCAATCTTAGGCTGCACGCTGGCACACAAACTGTTTTCAGCTGGTTTCATCATCTTGAAACACCAGTTTAGACAAAACTATCAAACTTACTATCTTTGAATTGCATGGGACTTCAGCAGGAAATTGAAGTATATTCAAAAAGGTTCCTTTTTATCATATCTTCCCCACCATACAGAACTCAGCCCATTTATATATGCAAATGTTTATATGTGTTCTAGGTATTTAGAAGTTGGCAATACACACAAACGTAACAGAAATTGAGACTACACAATCTTCAAAGAAATATTTTCTCAATTCCTTACCATTAAGACTTAACCTCAACTTAAAGCTGAAGGTGTACTAACACACTAGAGAAAAAAAGATTCTTTCCTTTAGGGAACTCTTTTACACTGGATCTAGTCAGAAGGCAAGCAGCAGCACATCTCCAAAACCTTGAAACAATTTTTGGCTCTGTAGGTTAATGTTTCATTTGAAGGTACATGACAATCCAGCAGATTAAGCATTCAGTATAATAGCTCAAAGTAGTTCTTTATCTCCTTTGGTGGTATGAGGAGTCTAAAAGCAAGGAATATTAATACCTTGCTTTTTTTTTTTCTTTTCCAAGTCATCAATTAGAATCAGTTTTAGATTTCCTTAAAGCCTTCCTTAAAGCCAAAAGGTAGGTTTTACTGTTTACTTTTAATAGTATCAAAACCATTTGTAGTAGCACAGATCTAACTATCTACTCATCTTGCAATACCACAAACTGCTGAAATAACAGTAGAAAAGAAATGCAACATTAAGTTCTGCATTTAGACAGACTTTTTTTTTTCCTCTATCAATAGCCAAAGCATAAACAAAACTAGTCCAAGATGTTCAGTTTCCATTGAGATACAAACTGATTTTCAGGCTCAATTTATACTCATGCTGCTTTTATGCTTTGCTTGCAGAAATTCTTTTACCTGAGTAAAGTATTTACAAGAGACTTAGCTGAAAGCAAAAGTACAAGCCAGAAAATCACCTTTATCCTGGCCCAAACCAGGACACTGAGACATTAGCTTACTTGATAAAACATCATTAGCAGAAATGGAACGTATTTCACTAATAAGCCATTGCTACTACCCTAAGATGTTAAAGTTCAGTAGCCATTAATAAAATGTGCTGATTTCTTATATGGCTAATGGTAGACAGAAGAAATGGGACTTAACTGATGAGCACCAGTAACATCAGACATACATGTATCATTAAGTTGATGCTATGATGCACATGCCTGCAAAAAGCAGGACTCAATACAAAACTGTACATTGCTAGTTAGAAAAAATGACAGCAGTGAGCAGCTTGCTGCCCAGGCTGGTGGCAAGGCAGAGAGCCTGCAGAAACCACTGTTAAATGGCATTTTGGCACATATGTAGATATTTCATCCAAGCACACCACTACTTTACAACTAGAGAGCAGAGTCCCTACCACTTGGCTGCTGTGGATGAACCCTGTGTTCTTCAGCAGCTAAGTTCTCTCAATGCCACATGTATGAGTCACATACAGATCCTATTACTGGAGGAAGTTTTCATGTAAAGTATCAAAATGGTCAGAGAGGATGCTTTCTCTGAGGCACAAAATAGCAGAAACTGCCCGATAGGCTCCACTCTTCTCTGCCAGAGTTTTTTGGTTAGACTAACCTATCACCCTTTTTGTCAGCTTTTAGATACTTAGGCAACTGAAGTAATTGCTCTCCTTCTTTTGAAAATATTAAAAAAAAAAAAAACAACCACAAACAAAACAAACAAAAAAACCCCCACAATGCTTGAAAACCAATTATGCAGCTACCACCAAGTGATTGCCATTGAAGTCAACAAGAGCTGCTTTTATGCAGAGGAATCTAAGAAGGGCCCAAGCATTTACAGTGCTGAAAGCCCTTGTGCTCTGTACTCTTAAGTGGATGAAGGAAAGCTATGCAGGGAGCTCATTCAAAATTAATACATCAGGAAGGGGTTGAGGGAGAGGGAAGGTACTTAATAATTGATCCACACTGTGTTTCCTCTGAATTCTGAAACTTCTTTATGTATGTTTGGTTTTTGCAAGCTAGAGTTTTTGACCTAAAGTTCTATTAACAAAGGAGTGAAGCAATGAGGAGAGCTCCCAAAGTAGTGCTTTGATAACAATAACAGCAGAAAAATATCTACCAAGAAGGTAACATGGAGATGTAATATAAAACAAAGCAGTTTATATTCAAATAAAATCTGACTACCTTCTCACTTTTAGAAGATTCAATTTTCAAAGTTTAATACCTTCTGCTTTATGAACAAGTGATGCATTCCACTCTCTCACAAGTTAGAGGTTTCTCTTCTCACCACCATTTATGCAAAATTCCAATGCCACCCCACAAGTAGATTATGCCCATCCTTCCAATTTATTAAGCCCTCCAACTTCCTCAAGCTAGGAGTCTAATCCTGGCTCACAGGAACAATTTTGACCACAGACCTCCACCAAAATTTTTCTACCTTGATCTATAAATATCACCTGCAGAAACTTTAATGATTTGTTACCATGGAACAAGGTAGCCTTTTAGAGTAAATACAAATCCTACCTAGCAGGCTAGGGAGATTTAAAGAAATAGCAGTTCTCAATGAAGTTTTGATAGTTCTCCAAAGACACAAAAAAGGACCCCCATGAACTCTCAAAGTATTTAGTACTTTACAGTATGCTTCTAGCTAGCATACTGTATTTTAAATTCCATTCTGTGCCCAAGCCTCAATTAACATCACTAAGACCCTGTGCTTCAGGAGCAACAAACCTTCCATGTATTCCAAACATCATATCCCTCAAATCTCCACTGACCATGCCAGTCCCTACCACAGCCCCATCTATCCCACCTCACCTGACTCTACAGGGCTCAGTCCTACAGCAACTGCTTAAGAAACTAAAATGTGACATTCTTTAGAGCCAGAGCTCTGTGTATAGTTGTGACATTCACTAGTTTGATACATCAACCAAAGAATCACCATCTCTGCAGGTATTATTTGGGAGGTCTTGACCAGCATTGATGCTTGCTGTTGCAAAAGCATATTTTGAAATGTTTTTTAACACATTAGGGAAAAAAAAATTTAACGAATAGGAACGAGTGCCTTATAAAATGGTGGTGTCATTTTTTTTTTTACCTTCTCCTTCCCACTTTCCTATGGAGTGGGTGTTGGGCTCCAATAAGAGAATCAGCAAACTGCTCCTGTAGAAAGCCCTCTCAGAGCACGGCAATGACCATGCAAGGGGCTCCTATGGGCTAAAAGCACAGAACCCAGGTGACTTTTAAGTTCCAGGTGACACAAAAAAGGCTAAGTGGAAAGTGGAACAAAAAGAACAACCTCTGCAAGCTGGAGTAGAGCACAAACAGAAAGGAGGGAAAAATCAACAAGAACCAGGCATTTACAACTGGCATGGTAATTTATCCAGGCAATAATCACCTGCTATTGGCAAGAAAAATGTAAGTAACAGTGTAACTGAGTACTGATTACTTGCCTGGAAAACATCCTGCAGAATAAAACAGTGAATCAGATGCCACCACAAATCTTTAGACTACCCAAGCTGTGTTTTTTACTATCTTCAGAATATTAGGACATCTTTTCAGAGGAAGGAAACTGCTGACATGTAAAAGCAAGCAACATTTTTGAGCACTTAGCCCTGATAAGTGGGACCACAACTATGAAGAAAGACTGAGAGAACCGAGGCTGTTTAGTCTTAAGAATGCCAAGAGGGGATCTTAATGTCTACAAATACCTGAGGGGTGTATGTCAAGAGGATGAGGCAAATCCCTTCCCAGTGGCTCCTAGTAACAGGACAAGGAATAATGGGTTTAAACCAGAACCTAGGAAGCTCCACCTCAACATGAGGAGAAACTTCTTTACTGTGAAGGTGACTGAGTGGCACAGGCTGCCCAGAAAGGCTGTGGAGTCTTCTTTTCTGAAGATTTTCAAAACCCACCTGGATGTGTTCCTGTGTGGCTGCCCTAGGTTATTCTGCTTTGGCAGACTCCCCAGCAGAACAGTGCAGTACAGACAGAGGAAGATCAGTGCAAAAAGTCCTTCTTTGCATGTAATAGCTCTTACATGGGTTTCCAGTCCCTTCAAGTCTTGCTTTTAGGCACATAATTCAATGAACCTCTGCTCTATCAAGGTGGTTTTTTTTTTCTTTTAAACACATTTTCTTTTATGTATGTGTATATACAAACTGTGTGCACAATATATAAAGGTGTTACCAACATTAAATGCATATTAACCCTTTGTTTGCAACAAATCATCAAAAATTATATTACTTGGCAATGGATAATCATTTTGAACTCTCTTGGGAAAGGCCATATACCACACCTTCCAACAGACCACTCCAACAACATATCTGATTAGAGGGCATAATAAGATACAAGAAGACAAACCAGAGAGGTAGATGGAGCTGTTCACTTAAATTCAAATTAATCTCACATTACAATAAACTATCACTGCTCTTGCTTTCTCCAACATCGTTGAGCAATTGGGAGAAAACAGATAACAGCCATAACTCTTACTAATATAGAAAAGACCAAAGTGCACTGCAGGTGCATCCCAAGTAGCACATATATCTACATAATATTCCTTACCATCCTGAGTTAATAAAAACAACAGCATCATGTCTGATACTGCACAGTCCAAAACTACTTTGCTTAGAGGTAAAAGAGGCTGTGCTTGTACAATCACTTCAAGTTGATCTATACAGGAAAAGGAGGAGACTTTCTTACCACCTTCCCACACTTCATTCTTGCAGCCAAACAGCAAGTCAATAGAAATTGACCCAGATGATGAGAGAGTTCTCAGTCACATCTAGTAACTGATGACTATCAGTCCACTGAAGCTGTACTAACACTTTCTGCAACCTTGTGCCAGCCTCAAACATTTGCAGCCTCCTTCTCTCATTTTGACACCAGAATTTATTTACAAGACAGCACACCCAAACGAGTCAGGAGATCACTGTCAGAACCAAGGCAAGAAGTAGCACTGCTACAGAGAACAGGTCCTTCAGAGAGATAAAAAAATTGAGTTAGACTATTGGGAAAGTAGCAGGGCTTTACCTCCCCCTGGGTGCCCACAGTGAGAGAAAGAAACAAGAGAAGGTTTGTCATATCAAGCAATATTGATCAAACTAGATCCTCATTATTTATTAACTGCAATCGTACATATTTTCTCTACATATATATACACACATTTTTATAGCTTTCATGCAAGTCATATGGCTGAATTTTTATCTAAATACTAATTACATAGCTCCTTGGAAAACAGGGCTTTTAATTTTAATTTTTATCCCCTTTTTTATTATTGTTGGACTGACTGAATTCATACTTATCCCTTTAGACACATACACACATAAACTGGCAGTCACCAAGACAACTTCTATGAAATCCTATCTTTTACCCACATGGAAAAAGGAACTCTTCTAGTTTTATATTTCAGTGGCAAAAATTAAAATTAAAAAGATCTGAAACCCTTGCTTTGTGCATAGTAAAACATCCTGGTCCACTACCAGCTGAACGTGGCCCAGAAGACTTCCTGACCTCTTCCTTACTAGTGGGTAGGACACAAGGTTTTAAATTATAAGCTTTCTCCATTCTGTTCTCCAACCTGAAATATTCCAACCACATGGCATTGCAAAGACAAGCAAGGTTCTTCCACAAGGTGACACAGTTAATTGAAGCATGGTATGAAGCAACAAAACCTTTGCCTTACATGATCTGTGTTTTTTCCTCACTGTCCCTGCTTTTATCCATAAACCATTTACAACACATAAAGGGAACCTCCTTCAAACCTTCCTTTTCACTCTTTGGGACACTTTTTTAATCACAGACACTTGACAGAATGCAGCAGAAGAGATGCAATTCAGTGAGAGGGAAGCACAGAGAAGTTAATAGTCTTGCCAACTGGTAACATAGAGGCAAGGTGTCCAACAGGGAGAACCTGTGATGCAGGGTCTGACCAAATTACAGATCCCAGGGGTGACACCTCACACAGGCTGCTGCTGCATCTTTGCTCCAGATAAGCAATCAGAGCTCAGCTGAGAAACCCTTCCCTCTTGACAAAGAGGAGAGTCCTGACATAAAATAATGTCCTGCACCAGAGAAGATTTGCATCTAAATCAAAGTAAATTAAGCTAGACTCCCATTAAACTTAATCTACTAATGTTAGGAAACACACAGTAGGATGAATTATTGCAGTCACCCTTGCATTCTCATTTATATCACACTCATTACCCTATAACAGTAGCTTACTGGAGTTATGGCAGTAGATACACTCAGGTTTTTAACTCATTAACAATACAGTTAGGTAAAACAAGACAATGTCTCTATGAACCCAAAATATTTTCTGTATCTAAATTATCTAGTCTCCTTTTAATCTTTTTCTTTGAATACAGAACTATAAAGAAGCACCAAACTATTTTAGAAATAATTTTAACTGCCTGTTAAGGAGTAAGATAATGTTTTTATAATACATATTTGCCTTGTTGCAAAAAGAAAAACCAATTTCCATCACCACACATCAGGAACTTTGCCTGAAATTATTTTCAATATTATTTGACGCAATGAAGCCTTCACTGGGAGCAGAGGGATTTTCAAGGCCTGGAAGAGGCATATTGATTTTTCTCCATTCTGTGGGAAATGGACAGTTCATTCATAAGATCCTCTGTGTCTACCTATTCGAAATGGTGTCCAGAGGAAAATGATGATGGAAAAGATGGAAAGATGAAACATGAGCTGAAGAATCTGCTGTGGAGATGAATGCATATGAAATAAATGCCTCTACTGTTGTTTTGACTCATTTTTTTAGCCCTAAAGGACTAGAATCTGACTGGTTTTAACCTCCAGATGGCCTGACTTGCACAGATGCTGTATGAGATCACGCTGAGTCAGTTTGATAACAAACCAAACCCTGACTGGAAGCCTCAGTGTGGAAGGGTAAGGTTAGGCTGCTCCAGATCTTTGTGTGTTACAGAAGGAGCTACAGAGAGCTCTGTGCCAGCAGTGACATCCACCCATCCCAACCCTTATGCCTCCACAAAGTCCTGCTGAAAGGGAAGATATTTTTTGGCAGCAGAAGGAGGGCAAAAATGAGGACGCTTTCCCAACTTGCGCAATAGCGCGGTAGAAAATAAACCAATTAGGCCTCAAATCAGTAAAGAAAAATCTGTGTTTTCCTGGATTGTGCACTGTAAAACTGTAGTGGAACGCAATAAAGTACAATAGTAAAAAAATTTTTTTTTATTTAATTCTTTCTTTATTGCACTGCAAGATTGCTAATTTTTAGTGGGGACAAAAAAAAAAAAAGATGTAAAGTGGTACAAGAGTACTAATTCATTATGAGATGCTACCTAATTAAAAAGTCAGATATTTAGAAGAGTTTAAAAACTACCATTATGGAAGGCACTTGAATAGTTGATGCTGACAGTGAGTTCTGGGTCATCACTAACAGAGCTGGGTTACTTCATGAGTTGTTCAGCTCCTTGCTCCTGCCTACATCAATAAAACAATTCCAGTCCTGCTGACAGGCCACGAGCCATGAATTTGAGAAACATGCTCCTGCTGCTGCATATTTTGGGCAAAGCAAAGTATGAAGCCTGCAATTTAAGACTGGAATTCCCTAAGTGGGAGAATTAGGTCAGTAATGTCTTTGGGTCAAAAACATTCTCTCACCTCCAGCTTTAATTGCAAGCAAAACATTATATTCTAAATGCTTATAGCAAGTCTTCACTTTATTGCCCGTGGTTAAATAAACTGTAGAAGTTCCTAAAATGAGCATTTAGCTACCTATCAGTTTCCAAATGTGTAACTTGTAGTAGCTCTGGTGCCAAAACCAGTTTATAATGCACTCTGAACAAAAAGTTATTATTTGTAGGAATAGGGTTCTAAGGAAAAGGAAATGCTGTTTCACTAACTGTAAGCTCAAGTTTTTTATGCTCTCCTGCTCATTATCTATTGCATCTTACAGAGTTTAAGAAATAAAGAATAAATTTAAAGTTTGCTAAGGAGTACTTCAGGATTAATCTATGGAACTAGGTCTTAGTGTTCTTTAAGAACCAAGTATATACATTCTTTCAAACTCACATTCTTTCAAACTTTCCATTCACTGGAAAGGACAAAAAGTTCCTTACATTTTTCTTTTTTTTCTCACTCCCCACACACAAAGCAACAACAACAAAAAGACACACAAATCAAACACTGTCCTCCACATTTTCCATTTGAAATTTATGCTACATCTGTTGCACTACCTAAGGTATTTTTTGTTTTATTAAAAAAATAACAAAACTAAACTAAACAAAAAACCCCACACATAACCTTGCTTTCTCAGCTCCCATTTGGGAAAAAAAAAAATTAAAAAATAATAATCATTTCTTACCCAGCTCATGCTTACTTTCCCTGTGTGCCTATTACAACACACACTGTAGTTGAATAAATATACATACATAAATACACCCAAGCATTTATCAGGAAAAGACTGCCTTGCTGAACTAAGATAGAATGTCTATCTTCAAATTCAGTGTTACAGAACATGGACCTGTTGTTGCCTTTATTGAGAAAGCATTATCAACCTGCAACAAGAGGGATGGCATTAGGACAAACCTGTTTCTCAGGGTGCCATTTATATGCATCAGTTTTTCACTCATTGGGACACTAAAAATTCAAATTTAACTCTTCATACTTTGAGATAGGTGTGACTCCAGGTAAAAATTATTATGGTAATTCAATTAAGGTAGGAAATACTTTTACTAAATTCATCTTCAACACAGAATTAAAACATGAAAGCTCCATTTGATAGCTCAAATAATATTCCCTTGAAGTATGCTGCCATCAAAGATGAGGTCACATAATCACAATTTTTTTTTTCTAGGTCTTTTGCCTTTGTGCTTCTTCAATGCCCAAACTAGAAACATCAAACAGCTTTAAACAATGACATATTTACAAACACCTACTCTTGGCAAAACAAACACTTAGGAGACAGGCAACAGCTTCATCGGTTTCTCACTGATTTCTTTTCCTATAAGCAATGCTACAGCCTGCCACAAAGTTAGGAGGGAAGGCAGGGCAAGAAAATTATTATTCCGAGAATGACCTCCACAAATTGAAGCAAGACCTCTGGAGCCCTTGGAGTTACTATAATTTTCTCTGCATTTAAAAGATGGGCTACATCTGCTGAAAGAGACGCTGAGGAATTCAGGAATACCAAGCTCACAGCAATGCATCTATTTCATCAATATGTACACCATCACCTCGCACTGTCACAAAACAATTGTGGATTTTCCCAAGTTCTGTCTTGACTGTCTTTTTTCTTGTCTTCACTGTTCGTGGCAAAAAAACACTAAGTTACCTGTGCTACTAAGAAATTAAAATAAATAAATAAAATTTAAAAACCCACCCACATTTGAACACGAAAGTAGGGGGGACAGTGAGCCAAATGGTTCCACTTCCACCACAGGGGCTTCTTCCCAATGCAGATTTTTAAAGCTCAAATGCTACAGAATGCATTTGAAAATCGTACAGAACAAGCTTCACACTGATTTTTATATTTTTGTAACCATTGTGGCAAAGGAAAGTTACATAACAAAAACTTCCTTGTGGATTTCTGAAATCCAGCTGACATCAAAATATTATCTTCTGTCCCTTTGAAAACAAACTAACAATGTACATTATTTAATAAACAGTCTATTTGTTGCCCCTTAGAGGTCAATGCACTTTTCCCATAACACAATTACATAACCTTATGCAGTTTTCTTTTCACTCTCATCCTGAAATTCAAAAGACTATTTAGGCTCCCATATGGTTGCCATCAAAACCAACAGATGCCAAGCAAATTATGATTCGTATCCCAACTGCAGCACATCTCACAGTGAATCAACAGATAAGGAAAGGATTCTGCCTGAAATGTCACTGCTTTCTATACATCTTCCCAGTTGGGTGAGGATTGCAGAATCAAGCATGGACTGAAATTCATAAATAGTAGTACATCTCCAGAGTTTCCATTGAGTATCATAAAGCACAGAAAGCAATTTAAAACAGTTCTTGGAACTAAAAGTCAGCTTAAAACTACCTTGCAAAAGTAGAAGGTGAAAGAGGGGAAACAGTTCTTGCCTTTTGGGAAGCTGGAAAGCCTACTTTAATTTTTTGCATTGTACCTTTGCCATCATTCATTCTACATGGACAAAAGCAAGGAGGAGTCACTGATTGCTTTAACTACAGAAAAATGTTTTCTGTTACCTTATAGTCCAATCTAAATCAGATTACATTATGATTTACAAAGCCATAAAAATGCACTGCCTATTCCACCAGCATTGAAAGGTAGCAAAATAAAATTCTTTCACACAAGAATTATGCTTGTCAAGTTAAAACCCAGGTGAGAGCCCTAATGAACAATCAGCAGAAGAATGCCAGCTGAGCTATGCAAAGGGAAGCATAATATTGAATCCTACCTGTATTTGTGCCTATTAGGTCTTAGTTCCTAAATCTTATTTTGGCAAGTGCTAAATGAGCTTTCCTTTTGCACAAGAGCACTCTGTGATCTCAGAAAGCAAGTTTTTCTAAACAAATACCTCCAGCATATTTACCAATATTAATACTGACTTTCAAAAAAAAAAAAAAGCTTGTAAATATACATAGAATATTAATACTTAGACTCAGAAAATACTATTGCCTAATACAACAGACTTATACACATGGTGCAAGGCAGATCTCCTGAAGAGAATACTGACACCTTTGGTTACAACTACATATCCAGAAATAGAGTGCAGCTTCCCCATATTCATTATTTTAATAATTTGGGTTTGTTTCTTCAGGAAAGAAATAAAAGACCACCACAAAACCAGAAAATTGAAAAAAGGTCTGTTAATTTATTTTGCACATATTCTGTGGCATCCAAAGCCTCTGATTATTGGTAATATTTTTTTGTTCAAGTACCATATACAGGCATTCTCCACTGAATTTCAGCAGATTTGCAACATTCCTCTGTTGCAGGCACTGACAATCTTCTGGACAAAATCATTGCTTCTCTAACTCAGAGAGAACTGCCCTATTTGTTTATATTAAAATCTTTTAAAAGGTTCTGTTAAAACCACTATATAATTCAGATGTTTTAACAAAGGTGCTTTACATATCTCCATGTTCACAAGACCCCTGGAGAGTGACATGGGGCTAATAATATGACCTCTTCATCACTTCGATCTATTTACAATAAACTACTACATTAATGGCTATTTTTGATTATCACTTTGTGTGAACATCCAAGTGAACTTGTGATTTTCATTTACAGCTTTTCTGGCCCATTTTCATGCCAAACTATTGAGGGAGTTGCTGTTAATTCAGTAAAAACAACACTCAAATGTATTGTACAAAAGTAACTTTTACTCCAAAACATACAGACATGGTAGTAAATGCAAGCTTCCTCATAAGAAGATCACAGTATTCTGAAGAAATTGTTAAACTCTTATAAAGTGCTTTGTCTGGATTTCAAGAAGTTTAGCCAAGGACACAAAATGTGCATTTTGCAAAAGGGGAAATCTGTAAACAAGGGCCACACATCAAACAAATGGCAGAGTGGGCAGCTACTCAGGTCTTCAGATTAGTATTACAGCAGTATAAAGCCTCCTGGCCTAGCCAGACAGCCTTTAACCCATTCAGTCACAATAGAGGAACATCTGTCATAATGCAAAAGCTTTGCTTTATCTGACCCAACAATACAGGAATGAGAAAATTATTAGCTACAAAATACCTAAAAGATAGCACTTCCCCACTTGTGCCTTCTACACATTATCCTTCAAAGCATAAGATGAAGGAAATTGCAAGATATACAACTTCTTATAGACTGACAGTGCCTGAAGGAGCAAGAAATAGACATGTTTATGTACATTTCACCATAATCTCCCTCTTCTCATCCAAGGACATGGCATACAAGTCTTCTTCACACTACTCTGCTGAAAAACATCTGTGTCTACAGCAACACATGCCCAGAAGAATCAAAATGAAAAAAACAGACCATTGAAAAGAACCATGGCAAACTCAACCGCTAAAAACTGATCAAAGAGTAAAATAAAAACTACTACAGGTCAAAATACTACAAAGCTTGCAACCATTCATCTTTACAGATTGGTTTTAGGCCAAGTAAACACTGACATAAAACCACAGTCAGCTTCACTTTATCAGCTTACTTTCTTGATTAAGGAAAGGTATTTCACTATAGAACTGTCATTAATTAAAACTCTCATCCTCCAAAACCATCCTTTTCGGGCATCTTTACTTACCAGAAGCACAGACATGAGGTCAGCTATGAATAAATACCTCCTAGGCCATTTAACCACACTCCTCTATTCTCACCAAGGTGATAAATCTTCACTCAGTATTGGTTAGAAGGTATCCCCCCTCTATTCTTTCCTACCTTCATCCATAAAAATTCAAGTGGCTTTTTTTTCCTCCCCCCTCTTCACCTTTCTAGTCCAAAGAAGACATTATACCAGATACAGACCTCCAAAACCACTTTCATACTACCTGGGTTTATTTATGTTTTTTACTGCTAAATGGAGTATCTCATGGAAGGAGGAGGATTACACGTGTAAGAGCCTTCATCCAACTTTTAACATTCTAGGCAGTGATAAAGCCTCACCATTTATGTCTCTGTGACAACGCTCACCCCCACCCTCTGTCGTTCCAAACTTTGGCATTTCCATCCAAAATCAGCTGCTTCTCTTTCAAACCCAACACATGAGGAAAATGCTAGAAATCCTGCGATAAGCATGTTACTCCTCACAATACAGTTCTGCCTACTCCATAGCCAGTGCTAGCACCGAGATGCTGTGGGGTCAGGAGATAAAGCACCACAGCCAGCAATCCCAATGCCAAACCCAGCCTCCCATGGATGGGAATCCTGTTTCTTCCCTCCTCAATCCTATTATTGGCGCTACTACTACTACGTGGTAATAGCTAAAATCACCATAAACCCACGACATCCACCACTTCACCATTGTGTAATCACCGCCTCATCAAACAGCACCAAGAGCTTCAGCTGTGGTTTTTAGGGTTTTTTTTTAGTGTTTTTATTTAACAGGGATTATCAGGAGGAAAACCTGCCAGATCATTTCGTTCTCCAGGCCTTGCTGCTCCCTCTTCCACCACAAAGCAGAAGAGAGGGAAGGAAACAGGGAAAAAAAAAAGGAGAGAAAAAAAAAAAAAGGAGGAAAAAAAAAGGAGAAAAAAAAAAGGAGAGAAAAAAAGGAGAGAAAAAAAGGAGAGAAAAAAAAGGAGAGAAAAAAAAGGAGAGAAAAAAAAAGGAGAAAAAAAAAAGGAGAAAAAAAAAAGGAGAAAAAAAAAGGAGAAAAAAAAAAGGAGAAAAAAAAAAGGAGAAAAAAAAAAGGAGAAAAAAAAAAGGAGAAAAAAAAAGGAGGAAAAAAAAAGGAGAAAAAAAAAAGGAGAAAAAAAAAGGAGAAAAAAAAAAGGAGAAAAAAAAAAAGGAGGAAAAAAAAAAGGAGGAAAAAAAAGGAGGAAAAAAAAGGAGGAAAAAAAAGGGGAAAAAAAGGGGGGAGGAGGGGAAAAAAAGAGGAAGAAAAAAAAAAAAAAAAAAAAAAGGCTGGAAACGTTTTTCGCACCCGGAGCCGACCGAGGGGGGGAAGGGGGAGGCTGCCGGGGGGGAAGGAGAGGTGGACGGCGCCACAGAGGCCTCAAAAAGCCCCAAAAAAGCCCCAAACCCCGACCGTCACGCCGGACCCGGAGGGCTCCGCTTTTCCCCGTCCCGCGGTTCTGGTTTCGGGCCGTAGCCGATCCCGGTGAGGCGGAGGAGAAGGTGGGAAAGAAAGATACCGAAGAGCCGTGTGCTCAGCCCACTTACCCAGAAAATGACATTGAAGCCGAAGATGAAATATTTGATGCAACAACTGACTTCAGGCCCCTTGTAGTGCTTCCCGGACATCCTCTGCGCTCCACACTTTGTTCGCAGCCAGGATGAGAACCGAAGGGAAGGGAAGGAGGAGGAAAGGGGGTATAAGGAGAAGGGTAGCGGGAGGACGAGGAAGAATTAAAAAAAAAAAAATTAAAATGTTTTTAAAAATGAGAACAGGAGGGAAGAGGGCTGGGAGCCGTGCGGCGGGCAGGGCTCAGCACCGGCTGCGTGCCGTGGGGAGATGCGGCAGGGTCCGACTTGCCGGGCGCCGGGGAGAGCCGACAAGCAGCTCCCACCTCCTCCCTCCTCTTCTCCCGCATGGAGAAGGCCCCGGCTACTCGCGTCGGGAGGAGGCGAGAGAGAAGGAAAAAAAAAAAAGGGGCAACCACCGGGGAAGGAGGTGCCCGGGCAGAAGCGATGCCCTGGCCCAGGCGTTATCCGCCGCCAACCACCCCCAGCTGCCCCAACGCTGCCTCCCCCCGACCCCCAGAGTGGCAACGGCCGCCGGGAGAGCCCCGCCCGGCTGGAGGGGAGGGGAAGCGGGGCGGGGAGAGGCGGGGAGAGGCTCGCCACTGGTCCCGCCGGCTGCCTGATTGGCATCGAGCCCCGCAAATCTGATGCGCAGCCGCCGACCCTCGGGCCCCCTGGAGGTGGTTGCTTGGCCCCTCCGTCCGCCGTTCCTCTGCCCGCTTCCTCCATGAGGAGCTCGGGTTAGGCTTGGGGTGCGCGGCCCGGCATCTTCTTCCCGGCTGGAGGAGGGGGCAGGCGTTCGGTGGTTCCCCTGGGGGCAATGATGGCGGGGGAGCCGTGCCCGCCGGCCTTTGTCTGCGGCGGCTGCGGCGGCCACTGCTGCCTCGGTTACGAAACGGAGCCGGCGAGGCTCGGGGTGGCGGTGGGAAGGGCCCCTTGGGGATGGGTGTCTGAGGGGGCCGCGTCTGCCCGCCCTTGGGTAAATAAGAGTTCGTTTTGTACAGGGGAATCATGAGGAGCAGCGCTGTGCCACCAGCCGTCTCCTCGTTGCGGGTTTTTTAAGTCAAAGTCGAGGTTTCTTCCCGTTCTTGCGGCAAAGTCCCCGTCGGGCTGAGCTGTGGCCATGCACAAAACTGCGCTGGTGAGGCCACAGCTCGAGTCCTGTGTCCAGTTCTGGGCCCCTCAGTTCAGGAAGGAGATTGAGGTCCTGGAGCAGGTCCAAAGGAGGGCAACCAGGCTGGTGAAGGGATCCAGCACAAGTCCTGTGAGGAGAGGCTGAGGGAGCTGGGGGTGTTCAGCCTGGAGAAGAGGAGGCTCAGGGGAGACCTCATCGCTCTCTACAACTCCCTGAAAGGAGGCTGGAGCCAGGGGGGTTGTAGCAGCTGTCAGCAAGACAAGAGGGCATGGGGCTTAAGTTCTGCCAGGGGAGGTTTAGGTTGGATATTAGGAAGAAATTCTTTCCAGAGAGGGTGATCAGACATTGGAATGGGCTGCCCAGGGAGGGGGTGGATTCTCCCCTGGAGAATTTTTATTCCCTGGGCTTTTTTGAGAAGAGACTGGATGTGGCACTCAGTGCCATGGTCTGGGAACCACAGTGGTAGTGGATCAAGGGTTGGATTTGATAATCTCAGAGGTTCTTTTCAACCCAAATGATTCTGTAACACCCAGAGATACCAGGGTGCTGGGATAGGGAGCTCTCCCCATCTCCCATCTGACACAGGCCAAGACACCAGGGAATACCTCGGCCTTTCTGGTGCGAGGCAACAGAAGACAGCATTCCATAGCATGCAGGGAGAGAAAAGCCAAGAGAGCAGCACGGGTTTAGGTTGGCTGTGGTAATGAGCAAAAGCAAGACCACAATTACGGAGGTTATTCTGAATGGGTACCTTTGGACCACCTCCCATCTGAACTTGTATGCACTATACATGAAAGAACACGAGAAGAAATATTTTGCAATGTTTTCTGAAGTTTAACGTCCTCTGAATTATATTGAACCTTCCAACTGTAAAGTTACATGGCTTACTTGTATTTGTATGCTGTGTGGGTGTGAGAGGCCACATGGTCTAGCATTAACGTCACGATTAAAAGCACTTCTTTGCTGAAGAATATGATAATTTCTGTGTTCCAGATCTTCAGAATTTCCTGGTCCAGCTTTAAATGCAATACTTTAATTCAGAAGATGGTGGGCTTCTTTGTAATGAATTACATTTCTCATCTCTACAAGGCTGCAAGATAATGCAATTCAGAAGTATGAAACATTGAGAACTACAAAAGATGGTCTCAGTTCAAGATCACTTCATATTGATTATCGAGCCTTGATTGTGTGTCTCTTTTTGAGATTTTTTTTCTGTCATGTCTAGTAGATGCTGAGAAGAAAAAACATCCATGAAAATAAGCACTGTTACTGGTAAATGAGAAATAAATGCAACATGTATAAACAATGTAACTATGACTGTAGTTAACACATGAATTTTACCACTGTGTCTATCATTAGGTGATTGTTAACACTTTGTCTTTGCAATAATTTCTATGGGAAAAGGGTGAATAATTAGTAATGTGTAAATTCTGTACCAATGAGTAAAAAAGCACATCTCTTAGAGCAGGATATGTTAATAATGTATGATACTAAGGTGCTCTTTTTACAAGTGTCTTCAAATGTTGGTGAAAACCTGTACAAACATTTAAAATTTTGCTGTCACAATACCCTACTAACATCACGTGTTGGCACCCTTTAGCATCTTAATGCTTCACAGACAAGGAAAATATTAGTAATATTTATTACAATAAATTCAGTAACAATCTCAGATGCTGTACCTATTAATCCATTCATTCCCAGTCAGTTTAAAAAAGAAATGCAACCTGCATCAATTACAGCATCGTATTACATTACTGCACTTGCTTTCTCTATCAAGAACAATATTGTCACTGCCAAGTGTCATTTTAAAGTCAAAAGCATTCAACTTTGTCCCATCATCTGATTGGCTTCTGGAGAACTTAGGATCCTGTCTGGTGTTGACTGCTCACTTGGAGAGGGTATTGAACCCAGAACTCTGCTCTTTTTAATTCACTTTGTGCATGCAGTTCCTGTGCAGCCTCAGAAATGAGCAATCAGACAGCAAAGGCAGCAGAACAGCTTTGATGTAGGTAATTGATCTTTCAGAATGCCAGCTGGAACAGAGTTCTATGCACCTGCAGCAGCCTCTTTGGTTTACAAACACATTTTGTCTCCTGTCCTAAACAAACAGGGTTTAAAAAAACCAACAAAACAAAACAAAAAAAAAAACCCACAACCAAACAAAAAACAAACAAAATCCAAAACAAACAAAAAAAAAACCCAAACATTCTTTGGCTTCATACCAACTCATGTGTATCACTTCTTACATGCTTTGCCCACCTGGGTCTGGAACCTGACCAAGATGATTGTGACAAACAGCACTTTAAATTTTTTTGTTTCCAGTCAACACTGAGTTTCAGTGTGATGTTTTGGCACAAAAGCCTGAGGCAATGCTAAGCAAAAGTGATACTACCTTTTCTTGCAGTATGAAAAGACAGTTACTCAAATTAAACTGGTTTATAACTCACCTGACTTGTGACAGTATTTCAATGACAAAGCAATGTTTCCTGTAGTACCATGCTGCAAACCAGGCAATGGTTTGATTCACTACTGACATAGCAAAAAATCCCCATCCAAATTATTAAATCCTATCTGTAATATGTAGACATCAACAGACTTCCTGTGACCAAAGACTGACCAAGACTAATGCTAATAAGTGCAGGAAGTTTTGGAGGTATCTTGAAAGGGCTATGTTGAAGACTCTGAAATTTGTACTTCCCACCAAGTAAAGAGCTCTCAATTCAATAAAGTTCCTCAATTCAATAGTTTGTTAGATCCAGCACCTCTGGGTTTTTTGTCAGCTCCTGTTTTTTGATCTAGAATTCTTTGACATTTTCCAGAGAAAAAGAAACGCAAGTCTGAGTGACTTAAGATGAGAAATGGCTAAGCAGCACATTGAAGACTGCAGTTCCATGAGTTATCACACTGATAATCTCAGTACATGCCACATTTAGTGAGATAAAGAGTCATAGTCTGAAAAGAGTTCAGCATCTGTGTCCATAAGTCTAAGTGTTTCCTAGACACTTCATTTTTGTTGAAATTGATAGGGTGACAATATTTTTCCATGGAGAATCCATAGAGCTTTCTGAAATACAGCAAGATTTAAAGAGAGGTATTATCTACCTCAGAATATTTTTCAGTCTAAATATCCTATTAGCTTGTTGTGTCATTTGTATTCATTTGGTAGTTTTGCAACCACAGAAACACCTTTTCTGCTGACCAAGTGACCACTGATGAAGGGGTGGGTTTTTTAGGTTTAAAAGGTAAGAGGTAAGAATTCTTCTGAGGTAAGAATTTTGTAGGACCAAACTCCAGTGATGATGCAAATTGTATTAGCCTTGGTGGTGGAGTGGCATGCTGTGTCACATGTTAACATGACTTCAGCTTCCTTGTAGAGTGACACAAATCTTTTTAATTAATTTCCAAGTGCTTGTACTTACTAATTACTGACTAATGGCTAACACTTGTTAGTGGCTTTCTGATTACTATGGAGTTGCTTTTTCATATGAAACTTAGCTCTTCATACTGGAAAATAACCTCTTGCAGGACCAACTCAATATCATTATAAGCTAATAACAATATTATTGCTAGAATGAGTCACAAAGCATTAAGCATGTCTATACATCTACAGAATAGGAAGACAGAATCTGAAGCTCAGGTGTACTAAATAATAACTGATAACAAATGGCATTCTGTCAGATTTCTCAATAAAATGTGTATCTGAGCCTCAGTTTTCTTTCTCCAAATGCTGTAATTTTGGGCTAAGGATCTGTTATTTGATTTGTTCTTAAAGAATAGCTATATAAAGAAACTACAAGTTGTATTCACGACAGTTCCCACAAGCATTGGCAGATTTTGGAACAAAAATGATGAGAGATATTAACCAGGATGCAAATTACTTAGAGAGCTACTAAATATCAGCAATAGTGGTCACAGAATCTACTTGGCCAAGCTCTACTTCATGCAGTTTGCAAGATAAGGCCAGTTAAGTCTTGAAGCAGTCTCAGCAGGTAGACACAAAGATACATCCTCCTTTGTACATGCAAAATGAGATATGCAGACCATCAGGCTAACAGACCTAATTCATCTCAGACCTCAGCTTTTAGAAAAACCTTCAGCCATGACCTGGCCAAGAGTTGAACTAAGAGGTGTGGGAGGAGATATTTGGCCAGCCTGCTTGGGAGCTCAGCCCCTCAGGTCTCTGTGCAACTGGGGCCTTAAAATCCTCTTGCTGAGAAGACAAGGGGATAGCGAAATGTGCAACGAGTTCTCATTTTAAATCTAAGGAATAATTTAATCATTTTCCCTTTTTTTTTTTTTTTTTTTTTAATTCAAATGGCTGTAGAGATGCTGTGACCCGAAGGGACCCTATGTCATTGCCTTCACAGCAGGTAGAGCTGATCCCAAACCCTCTGGGGAGAGTGACAAGGTGCTGGAGGGAGTCAGAATCTGCTGGAAGGGGCCCCAGAGCTCCAATGCAGTCCAGAGCATTTAATAAATTATAAATACAGGGAGCCACCTCCTTAGCCTCTGGCAGGAAGGTGCTTGTTCATCTGAGCTATAGCAATAGCAGTGGCAAAAGCGCTCAAACACATTTTTGGGTTCAATTCCATCTTACCATTTCATGTACTGCCATCTTCAGGTGTATCTTCAGGATATCTTCAGTCTCTCACAAAGATGTTAAAGTGGCCTGAGGTTTCCAGGTTTTATATTTTAGTTTATACTACCTTGGAGGCAGGGATTATTGCCTCCTCCTTGTTCCTGCAATCCGGAAGCACAAAATGTTAGGGTTGCAACAGGAAAACAATTAAATTAAATGTAAAAATATATTTCTCTGGTGTTTTGAACTCAAAGATACAAATGTATCTATAAGCACACAATGAGGACCCAATAAATACAAAATGTGAAGAAGAGACTGATAAGGGGGAAAAACCAGTTGTATCTCCAAGAAACAGTTGTATAATTTGTCCTTTTTGTCTGCTTTCAGGCAGGAGAACATCTGCTTTTTGAAGTAGACCTCCTTGCTCTGTGTAATGTATCAGTCTGAAGGAAACAGGAGAGGTGATGTTTTCCACCCAGACGTATTAATCTTTTTGAAGAGACTGACCATGAGGAAAATATTTTCTCTTTGGACAAGGAGTGCTAAATTTTGCTCAGGACAGACATTTCTGTTCCAAATCAGTGACACAGATGTCACTTTCTAAAGGTTTACAAATTTTACTTGCTGGTTTTTGGTAGAAGAAATAATGGCAAATAGCACTTCAAAGAATATAATGTAAATTTTAAATTTTACGTGCAAACAGAAGCAAATTCACCATAACAAAATATAGGGCCACAACTTCTCAGGACTTCACTGTGCTCAAACTCTCGCTTCTCTTTGCATGTTTCTGTTATGTACAGGAGAAAAAACAAAAGAAAAAAAGGAACCTTCTGGTTCTTACTTTAAAATGCTATTTGCCATTATTTCTTCTACCAAAAATTAGCAAGTAGATAAGGATACAAATTCATCATGAATATTTTGTCAGGGTTTTGTCCTGGCCAAGGACAGGTTGAATCTCCCAGTGAGTAATTATGCTCATTCTTCATCTGGTCTTTACCAAACACATTCTTTCACCTGGCTAATGTGAGAAATTAACTGATCAGGGAGAGCAACATTGTGTTACCCTCTGGGATCCTGCCTCATGCCATCTGGCTTTGCCCCCCCTCATTTCACTGGTGGATCACACCTGAGGTTTGTGTTGAATCCTACACCATAACACTTTCAAACCTGCCTGAAACCACATATTTCAGAAGGAAAATGAGCAGAAAATCCATGTTGTTTCCTTCTCTGTTTCACCCACTGGAAAGCAGAGGCAAGAAGTAAGCTGTAATGGACTTTCTCACAGCATATCAGTAAATTAGTAGCCAGGTTTGCTGCCTGCTCCTGTACCCAGCATCCAGTAAGAGGCTAAGGCAGAATGCTAGACATGAGCATCCTGCTTCAAAATCTCAAGTCTGCTTTTCCTTTTTTCCAGGTGAGCAGAGCCTCATCTTTGAGTAGTATCGAAAAATCTACATATTAATTGAAACAGGCTTATTTTAAAGACTTGAATCTGGAATTTAAAAGCTGCTGACTTAATAAAAGGAATCAGGAAGGAATGCAACCGAGAAGGGATCAATGTCTTTGGGCAGAAAATATGGAAACAACACCTCCTCACCAAACACCCACTGGGGTCAGGGGGGAGTAGTCTTGCAAGGAGTCCAAGTGTACACTGTGGCACATTGAGGCACGGACTCAGTCACTTTTCCAAACTGAGACAAAAGTTTATTCACCTGCAGGCCCTATTTACAACCCCAGGGTCCTCTCCCCGACCTCTCGGTATTTTTCCACAGCTTTCCAGGGATTTTCCATCCTCCCATCAGCTCACAGCATCTTCACCACTTCCCACATCTCCCCCTCCTTTGTTTTGTCAGCAGCGCCTGCTTAAGGGCTCAGGCAATAAGAGTTTGCACAAGTTGTAACCATACCTGGGATACAAATTAAAGACAAACAAAAAGCAACAAAACAAAACCTCCCAACACCGTGATTCCCCTCAAAAACCCTGCAAAAGGGCTCCAACCATTTTCAACCTCAAGTTTTTGGGTGAGGTCCTTCAAGGTTTGAATGCACCGACCCAGAAGGATCAGAGAGGCACACACAAAATCCATCAAAATCCTCCCAGCCGTGTCCATCAGCAAGGAGAGAAAAAAATCAAGGGCTGCACGACCTTGCAAAGCCACACATCCCATCGGATCCACCTCAAGCAACAAAGCAGAAGGGGTTTGGTGATGTGGCCACGACAGACACAGTACATCCCGGCCGGTTACATTGGCCAAAATTACCCAAATATTCTCTTTGGGCTGCACAGACGGCCAAAGGAATGTTAGGACGGTGACAATGACAAGCCAGGAAGCTATGCTGGTCTCTCAGATCTTGCTGGAATCCAGTGAGGCCCAGAATCAGTGGAAACACAACATCTCCACAACATCCCAGGTTACTGAAGGGAATGGCCTTTCCCATAAATGAGTATTAACGTCACGAATTTCAACATAAGCTCTTCCTTGCTGTATACTTTGCGTCTTCCCAAAGTGTTTTTCCTTCATTTTCTGCCCGGTTTAAAAAGTTTAAGACAGAGGTAGGGTCAAAGCCTGTCAAAAAAACCAATAAACAGAAATGCTCTATTACCATGAGGCTATGAGCTCCTGTCTGGTAACACGTTTTGCAAACTGATGGGGTCAAATTCCAGCAAAACCCATTGTCCCAATAATCCAAAAGGCTGGAATTATGATTAAAAAAAATAAAAATAAAATTAAAAAAAAAAAAAGAGGGGGGGGGGAGGAAAAAAAAAAAAAAAGGAGCAAAACAAGTGTTCCCTCAGTCACACGCTGAGCTTGTGGAGCAGAAACCTCTGCAGAGATTTAGCTGCGAGCTTGTCGCTGCTGTCGCCGCTCTCGTCGCCACCCTGGCTGGCCCCGCCGCCACTGTCACTCGCCACGGCGCTGCCGCTGCCATCCCGTGGGGTGATGCGGTACCCGGTGCTGCTGTACCCGGTGCTGCGGTACCCGGTGCTCCGGTACCCGGTGCTGCTGTACCCGGTGCTGCGGTACCCGGTGCTCCGGTACCCGGTGCTGTGGTACCCGGTGCTCCGGTACCCGGTGCTGCGGTACCCGGTGCTGTGGTACCCGGTGCTGCGGTACCCGGTGCTGCGGTACCCGGTGCTGTGGTACCCGGTGCTCCGGTACCCGGTGCTGCGGTACCGGGTGCTGCCGCTTCCCAGCAAGAGCCGCGCTCCCAACTCACGTCGGGCAGCGCCGGATGCAACCCCCCGGGATTCTCCGCCCCAGCTCCCGCTTTGCTCCGTCGCTGCTCTGCTCCATCCCGGGTGACGAGGGATGCTCAGGTGTCCCCCCCCGCCACCCGACTCCTCCTCAGTCCCCTCCGCCGTCCCCCGGCCTCACCTCGGGGCAGGCGAGCGCGGTGTTGCGGGACTCGTCCCGGGGATGCTCCCGCTTCTCCCGCCGGTCCCTTCGTTGTCAGCTGCTTGGCCGGGAAGAAAAAGTTGGGTTCCTGCTCCGAATTTATCCCTTCCGGATGGAAAGGATCATCAAAAAGCTCCGAGGGCGCCTCCGGTGGAGCTGACAGGAAGCTGAACAGGAGCCAGCAGTGTGCCCAGGTGGCCAAGAAGGCCAATGGCATCCTGGCCTGGATCAGGAACAGCGTGGCCAGCAGGTCCAGGGAAGGGATTCTGCCCCTGTACTCAGCCCTGGTGAGGCCACAGCTCGAGTCCTGTGTCCAGTTCTGGGCCCCTCAGTTCAGGAAGGAGATTAAGGTCCTGGAGCAGGTCCAAAGGAGGGCAACCAGGCTGGTGAAGGGATCCAGCACAAGTCCTGTGAGGAGAGGCTGAGGGAGCTGGGAGTGTTCAGCCTGGAGAAGAGGAGGCTCAGGGGAGACTTCATCGCTCTCTACAACTCCCTGAAAGGAGGCTGGAGCCAGGGGGGGTTGGGCTCTTTTCCCAAGCAACTTTCAACAAGACAAGAGGGCATGGTCTCAAGTTGTGCCAGGGGAAGTTTAGGTTGGATATTAGAAAGAATTTCTTCATGGAGAGGGTGATCAGACATTGGAATGGGCTGCCCAGGGAAGTAGTGGATTCTCCATCCCTGGAGATATTTAAAAAGAGCCTGGATGTGGCACTCAGTGCCATGGGCTGGGAACCACAGCGGTAGTGGATCAAGGGTTGGACTTGATAATCTCTGAGGTCCCTTCCAACCCAGACAATTCTATGATTCTATGACGCCGTCCATGGGGAGCTGAGCGATCCCGCACCGGGTTTTTTTCCTTTCCAAATTGCAGGCTCGCCAGGATGTGGCAACTCGACTGCTGCTGATGCCACGGAGAACTTGTTGTTAGAAGGCTTGGAGCCCACCTGACTTGTTTGAGCATCAAAAAAAAGAGGAGTGCGGCAGGAGCAGCAGTTTGGTCACACCGTGTCACTCCATCCCACAACCAGGCTCCAATTTTGTCCCATATTTCAGGCTCTTACACATTCCCTGTGTCCAAGGAGGGCTCCTCTTCCTTGAAAAGCAATTGCTTCAAGTCTGTGCTGAGTCCCAACCCTGTTTTTCCAGCATACGTCTAAGTACAGTCAAAAGATCTTTTTGTTCCGCTGTAATACAATTCCCCATTTTTTTTCTCAGCTGCTTGCCTCTTGTCCCGCAATGAGGCAGCTGACGGTGCACCCAATTTTTTCTCTCATTAATCCCTCAAATTCAGCCGCAAGCACGGAATAAAATCTGCATTATTTTTATCTTGATACAGGTGCCATTTGTAGCACGGACTCAGTCACTTTTCTAAACTGAGACAAGTTTATTCACCTGCAGGCCCTATTTACAATCCAGCCCTTCCCCAGGGTCCTCTCCCCGACCTCTCGTGGTATTTTCCCACAGCTTTCCAGGGATTTTCCATCCTCCCTTTGTGTAGCTTCATTTACACATTCCTTTCTTATCAGCTCACAGCATCTTCACCACTTCCCACAGGACCTGCAGCTTTTTGGGGCACTCAGAACATCCCTGCTCTCCTGCTTCCTTCTGCTCTGCAGGCTGCTGCTGCCCTCTGCAAACAGACTCCTCTGGTTATTTTTGAAACAGCTCCTTAAAACAGAAGTACTCACATGTGCCTCTTCCCTGCTACATAAATAAAACAGTTTGCCTCCTGCCATCGTTTTGAGGTAAATTAATAAAAATTATTTGAAATTTAATTTATTTTTTTTTGTAATGGAGGGAGGGGGCATGATGACAACACGAAGAAGAGTACTTGTGATTTCTGTTTTAGCTTTAGTGGCACTGTCACTCTAGGACATGTGTTGCCTTCATGCCTTTCTCAGGGTGAGCTACAAAGGTCTTTTCTTTCTGGCCTTCTTTTTTGCTCTCCCCAGGATTCTCCCCTCTTTAGTCCCTTTTGAACTCTCCCCCACTTCTCTTTCATTCTCCAACTTCTGGAAGCACTGCAAACACCACAAGTTTCATAGAAACTTTCTCTTGAGTTTCTATTGATATATTTATATATATATATATTTGTATTTATATTTATTTATATAGTGCCTATCACCATATTGATAAACATTCTTTGGAACTACCCTGACAGCAGAGGTAAGAAGAGGAGGTAGCCTGTTAGTACCTCAGCACTTCTGTTTCCAACCAGTTTTAAAAAAAAAGAAGAAAAAAGACCACAAGACTTTGCTGCCTGGCTGGTGTTTAATACTGCTTCTCTGTCAGGGTAGAGTTCCACAGAGACCCAAGGAAGGATCTACATCTATCCATTATAATTTACCCTTTTTTCATAGTCTTCTTGCAGCTGGCAGTACCATTACTTGCCACCCATGAATTCCTGTTTTGGGCATCCCAAACTCTTCCCTTGAAAGGAATTGTTCTTGTTTTGTCCTTCATTTCTCTTAGCAACACTAACATCAGTATATTCCTAAAAAAACAAATTTCATGTGTGCAGAATGGACTGGCTTGAGATGCATGGATGCTAACATAGATAAAACCAAGCCATTAACACCCACAAGAACCAGCTGATTACACTGGAAAGAGCTGAAGCAAACTACCATGCTCCCTCTTGGTCTCTCTTTAGAAACCAACTCTGCCACATCATTGCCAGCTCTCAGAGGATCTGCTCTGCTCTCCCACAAAACAGGAAGCCCCAGCTTGGACTTCTGACCTCCAGAGAAGATGCAGAGATGCAAGCCTTAGCTCCAAGATTATGAAAATGTTAAACATTGATTTTCAGATGCTGAATCTAGGTGAATCAGCCAAGCAATCAATCAGCCTGTCCATTCCAATGATTAAAGTAATGTGCTCAGTTGTGAAAAAACAAAGTAAAATATCCTTGATAGAATATTTATCTGAAATGTCATTTTCTGATATCTTTTATGGTATCAGATCTGGGATAGATTGACCAGGGACTGATTCTGCTTCCCTTGCTCACAGATTAGCCAGGAAGTATCCTTACACATTCAAAGACAACTGATCAATAAGGTACTTTTCATGAGCAGGGGAAGAAAGGACAAGCCAGCAGAGGCAGAAGAACTACACAGTCCTACAAACTTTGAGCCCTTACATGAAATCCCAGCTCCAAGCAAATCAATAGGACTTTTGCAGTTTTGGCTGGGGGCAGAGAGGTTTTGCCACACAGCTGATTGGGCATCATTCCAAACAAAGCACAAAACAAAACCAATCTACAGAGCCAAGGGCTTCGAACAAGAGAAAAATATTTTTCCTCTGTAGCCAAGGCCCTCTGTACAATCACTGTTATACCACTGGGAGCTAAAACAAAAGAGTATGGTCTATAAAATGCAACATTTCAGAGACAGACAGTCCTGGTGCTGTAACAGCATTCCTGAATGGGTGTTGTGTCGTTGAAAAGGCCTCTGGAATGCTAAACAAGTTTTCCACAGTTGCTAATGCCACTCAGTTTCATTTGCTTTCCTTCTATGCAACTGAAAAGTTATCAGACTGTCCACTTCCACTACTCCTGTTTGCCTTCTGTCTCTGAGAACAAGGTCCTACAGTCCTGGGTATCTGCATGGGCTTTGTTACTGCTGGCACAGGAATTATAAAGAGATAATAAGGTCAGGATAAGGTTTAAATTGGACTTGAAGTTCAGAACTTGTTTTTCTGATTGTATCTTTTTTAGTTCTCTTTCTCTTAACAGCTGTGCTCCCCCTAATGCTAGAAAAGGAAAACAGCCCTCTACTTTGCACTGCTAAGAAGAAATTCAGAGATGCTTCACACAGGGACAGCCTTCCACACCCTACATCTCCCACCATGACTTGGCCAACCGAAGAAACTGAGAATGTAAGCATTGTCCTCCTGGCATAGCTCTTTGCTATGCTGTAAACAATTATTTAATCACTCTTTTAACATGGGAAATGGATCTCAGTTGTGATTTTTCAGGAGGAGGTAATCGATAGTGGGAAAGGAAAAACTTCAGCAGCTGCTCTGCAAAAAAACCCACAACCAAACGCAATGTGACACAAACCTGGAGATGCCACAGGCTCCTGCCTCCTTTTGCTGCCACATGGAACCATGGGCAGTGATATGAACATTGCTACACAGAGCTAAAAGAATGTGCTGCCAAAGGATTGGGTCATAGAACACGTTTCTTCTTCGTGGGCTTGTGGGGTAAGGGTGAGGTCCCAGTGCAGCAGGACTGGGAAAGGCTCAGCCTAGCTGCAGGCAGCATCCTCTGGCAGAAACACTGAAGCTCTGGGCACATTGGTGGGGAGTGAAGGAAACCAAGACCCCTGGATGCCCTTCCCCACTGCAATGGGCAGGGGCTTAAAATCTCCAGCGTACCTGTTTCAATTGCAGCTCAAAATAAACAGCTGTCAGCACAGTGTAGGAGATAGGATGAGAGTGCCAAGAGGAGATTGATTCTCCTTAAGGGAACAGGTTGAGGAATGCAGAGAGTGGCACAGGACACCTCCTGTTGCTGTCCCTCCACCACTAGCTCTGGGACATGCTTTCTCATCCCCACCAGGCTGATATTTGTCCTTCCCACCACAGCCCAGGCTTCACCCCTACCACAGAACCATCCTGGCAGCCAGGAGGCTAGGCCAGGAAAGCTCATCCAGGGTGGACATGATACCATGCCTCTGGCAATCGAAACAGCTTGCTGCAGGTCATTCCTCTTCACCCTGCCACAAAAGCCTGAGACAGCTGGGAGGAAAAAAAAACCAAAACAACAAACTAGTGCTGTTCTAGTTAATTTTAAACCAGTGAAAGCTGATTATTGCTTAGCAAACCTAATCCATGCCTGCTCTCTAAATGCAAAAGGCAAAAGTATGTACGTTTTCCTCTACACAGCAAAGAAGAATAGATTAGTACAATAATATCTCAAGGAATTATGAATCAGAGAACTTGATGAGAGCTCTCTAGTTTGACCCTTCTTCTTTCAAATTACCATTGAGGCCAGAAGTTGAAATTCTGCTGCACTAAAGCTCTCAGCTAACACTCCTGTCCTGCAGACTCACTCACACCTACAAAAAAAAAAATAAAAAAAAAATTCCTGCATGTCAGAAGCAGTACATTTCAAAAGAAGCAGCAGTGAGTGAAAAATCATGGAAACCTGGGTGCCCAAGACAGCTGGAACAAAAATTTAGCAATCCATTTTGTGCTGACTGCATTAAACCATGGACAAGAGATGTACTTGACACCATATCCTCTTTCTTCACATGTAGGTGTATTAACTGTTTGAGGAATGGCTTCCTCCTACATATTTATTTCCTATCTGCCTTAATGCATGGCATTCTGCCACCCAGAGAGCAAAATACATTCGTCAGCTTCTTTGGGTCATGGAACAACTCCAACCATGCTTGAAGCTCATCAGTCTCTCAGCTGCCACCACTTGAGTCTCACATCACTTGAAGGTGAGTTAAAGGCAGCAGACATTAAAGTCATGTCAAAAAAACTGATCCATTCCTCTAGCAAACATTACACAGGGAAAAGTAAGGGCTGGCAAGAAGAGTCCACAGATCTAAATTAATTTGGTGTGAGAAGCAGAGATGGACTGAGAGGACAACAATGCAAGGAGGCTGCAAGGTTACCCCACATCCCCTGGAGGGAAAGGATGGGAAGGTGAAGCTCCATCTGCAACCGTGGGTCCCTGGCAATAGAACCAGAAAGAAAAGAGTAATAGCTGCACTCTGATTCCCCTTCTCTCTTTCTGCAAATGGCAAATATTAAAATTTTCAGACTGCTTTTATGCCTTCCCATGCTTCATGGCAGTACTTCTCTGCTTAACCTGTTCTGAGCTCTCTCCTCCTTAGACCCAGATCCTCTCTTCAGCCTCTTCTGCTTTAGTCTTTGCTTTTTTATTTGCATGTTTTGCTAGGAAGGTAAAAGTGTTGCTCTACTTTCCTGCAGTGGAGAAACTTGATAGGTTTAATCTAAAGCCATATCTTCAATATTGCTGTCATTGCAATGAGAAAACAGATCTCTGGTCTTCTCAGGGTTTTTGTTATACATGTATGCCAGATAAACTTGGCCCACCTCTATAGATTGAATTATAGTTTTGAGTGCCTTCAAATTTGATCCACTATACAATATTTAAATAACATGAGTACTAATAAAAAAAGCACCATCATGACCTCATAGGTCTACATAATCCCTAAATTAAAAAGCTTATATTAATCCTGCAAGGCTTAAAATCAGTTTCTGAAACAGATTAAACAAAGTTAATGGAACCAGCAGCTCCATGGATGCATCTGCTCTCAGTCTGGATGCCTCACACTAGAGGTGGACACAGTACAGGTAAGATCTATATGAGCAACCCTTAAAAAACATCCCCCAGACTGGTCTGGATGGAGCTTGGTATCATTTGGTTTGTTGAAAAGAGACATGGAAAATTTCTTGCAGGCTTGCAAACCAAAGCAGTGACTCTGATGAGAATGAAAGAATGAGTATCTGGGGCTCGATGACATGCAGTCACAGCAAAAACCTGCAGATGTGTCCCACCATCACTGACAGGTCATTACAAATATTTTGTGAGTGATTTTGTGTAAAGGTAGTCATATAGCAGAGCACTGCTGGTCTGCCACTGAGAACCTTGCCCCACTGGAGTCATCAGCATCACCTTCAGTGTAGCTGCTTTCTCATTATTAGGAGGCTCCACAAAACTGTTTGGAGAGCAGTCAGCTGGTTGGGTTATCTGGCAGTCTTCAAGCTCTCTCTTTCTGACAAATACCACATATTCTGCTCTAGCAAGGGGCTAATCCATCCACAGAACCATCAAACAAGCCTTGTGGTAAAAAAAGCTCAAGTCAGATCCAATCGATATCTCCAAAGGGAAGCCTGGTTCTTTCAGGCAGTCAACTGAGTTGGAAACCTGGATTTCCACAAAATCAGATGGCAGCAGCTGCACTTCCCTTATCTGCTGTATGGCCCCAGACTGCCAGGAGCCATGTGCACTGTAAAAATGCCTTGTCTTCTGTTGTGAGAGAAGGTGTGATCTTAGGTTACATCATCTCAGGCAAGATAACTACTGTAAGGTGGGTGGGAGAGCAAGCCAGCTGCATTTTTTAAAAGAGATAACAGGATGAAAGAACTGATGGGCACCATATAGTGCTTAGTCCAATGTGACTCCTAACAAAAGTGCAAACAGCTCTGTCCTAATGAACTATCACACCCTAATAGCATCTCCTTTTTTTCACCCAACCAAATATGTGTCCATAAGGTCAGAAAAGAGGAAACACATCCTTCCCCTCTCTGGTAAACACATGGAACAGTCATTGCCATGCAACTTTTTTTTTGTGAAGCCATTTCCTGTGGCAGATGTATATTTGCAGAAAGTCATCCTGTGACAGATAGGACAAAAAAATCGTTTGGGGGAGAAAGCCTTTTGTCTTGTGATTTCATGTCCCTTTCCATGGGCATGATTGAGTTTTAACTTGACTGGTTTCAGGAATAAAATAAGCTCATCACTCATATTTAAGTAGTATATTATATGTGTTCCCAGAGTCCCTTAGCAGCAAGGGCAGCCTCCAATGCCTAATTACAATTAGGGGAAATTATAGAGCAACAAGCCATGCACTTTGGGCACAATCCATAATGTCAATGACAATTTGTTTATACCTTCAGTGATATGTCACAGCACGAGAACAATTCAGATCTTTTTCTTTTTAACAAGATGCTCTGCACAGAGTCAAAAAGCCAAAGCCCTACTTCCATTACCAGAAACATGAGCATAAGAAACCAAATCCTTCCCCTTACAGCCAGCTGAAAGGTTAACACAGCAGCACTGAGAGTGCCTGCAGGATTTCATTGGTCTTACCCTCCTTGCTCTTTTTGATGTCCTGCTCCACTTTGAGCTTCATTCCAGCTCCCCAGGCTGAGCTGTCAGCAGGACTCAGCACCATTCACATCCAGATTTCACAGAGAGCTTTTGAATCTTTTCCACAGAGATCACTGCTACAGTACAGGGTCTCCTAAGAAACTTTATCTGAGTTAAAGACACTAAACACAGCCTATGTGTTACATCTAGGTCTGGAACACAAATCTGCCATCTTCAGCTAAATCTGAGGGCTGAGATAAAATGCAGATTTGGTGTGTCTGTAAATTTTACAATCTTACCCACCCCATCTTCCTTTTTTTTTTTTTTTTTTCCAAAGGAAAGTAGATTATAGCTGGAATTTTCTGATATTTGAGCTTGTCTTGCATCAGTTCTTCACGGATTTGTATCCACTCACCCTTGGAATGTAAAAAATGTATATTAAAGTAGTTATTATTTGGAATGGCTGGTATTTTTGTAAGATTAAGAAAAAAATTATTCATAGATTATAGTAGAGATGTGTAAAAGTTAATTTTATGCAGGCAAGATGAGGAATATTCATTAAATTTCCCTTTTTAGTAAAACATGTACAAGTAAGGCACAACTGATTTGGAAAGCATTTCTATCTTCAACTAAATTTGTCTTACACGGGAGCTAAGTTTTTAAGGAGCCAACATGATACATGGAAGTCTGATAAGACATTTTTTTGGCAGAGAAAAATTAACAGTTCTGCATAAGAGGCAGCTGTAGCACTTACACCAGAGTCAGGCTTTTACTCCTTTGCAGACAGAGACTTTCTCAAAATTTTAAATTCTATGCATATGAAACTCAGGCTCCAGTAACAGGTCAGATTCCCTAAAGTTAAAATTAATATCTATGAGAAAGTGGGAGATTTGTACATAAGTACTCATTAGTAACAGTAGTTCCTTCCTTTTTGCATGCTTCATTGTTAATTTATTCTAGAACAATCAAAGAAAAAAAATAAAAAGAAGGAAGAAAGAAACAGAGAAAGAGAGAAAGAGAGAAAGAGAGAAAGGAGAGAAAGGAGAGAAAGGAGAGAAAGGAGAGAAAGGAGAGAAAGGAGAGAAAGGAGAGAAAGGAGAGAAAGGAGAGAAAGGAGAGAAAGGAGAGAAAGGAGAGAAAGGAGAGAAAGGAGAGAAAGGAGAGAAAGGAGAGAAAGGGAGAAAGAAAGAGAGACCCCTCCCCTCAAGCCAATCCAATTTTCAGTCTTGTGAATTCCCACCCCCACCACATTCCCAGGTCTGCATTCTGTCATCTGGGACAGACAAAATCCTAACTGGTTATGTTAAAAAAAAAAAAGCAGAAAAGAAATACATCAGGACATCCTCAAACATCTTTTTCACTTCAGCATCTCTTCATATAGCACTAAGCAGACAAAACATAACCCAGCTGACAGCTTGTGTTCTTTTGAAAATCAGCTTTAAAAGAAAGAGCTTTTGAGGCTACCTCTAAAGCCATGGAGTATATTTTAATGGCAGATGGAGGCAGAACTCTGGAAGAAGGCAGCATGAAGACACAGGCATGTGCTCACCCTGTGAAAATACACCTCATGCTTTAAAATGAACCCAGGGCCTGCAGGTGAGGTTGGCACAGTTCCTGGTCTGCAAAGCCCAGAGAGATGGGGAACATCTAAGGCTCCCTCACCCATGGCAGAAAAAGATAAGTTTACAGCATCAGTCCTCTCTCTCCTGGTCCTTCTTCTGTCTGAGAACACAGCTGAGTCAGCCAACCCTCACTTTGCCATGGCAAAAAGCCTGTTTATGGCTCTTTTGTTTATTAAGTCACAAAGTTCCAGAAAAAAAAACCAAAACCAAAACCACCACAAAACTCAACAAAAAAACACATAAAAAACCAAACCAAACCAAACAAAAAACCCCACAAAGAACAAAACCCAAACACTCCCCCCCCCCCAAAAAAAACCCAAACAAAACCCCCCCCAAAAAACCCAAAAGAAGAGAGCAGCAGAAAAACTGAAAAGCACCCAGTAACCATGGTCACCTCTGCCACATAAAATCCAGACTTAATGATCCAGCTATTACCAGGGTCAAAAAATATGGCTTGCATTTGAAAAAAACTTGGTCCTCTTTAATGAACTGTAGTCATACAGTTCTCATCGCCCTAGGTGGAAGAAATTCAGTCACTAACCAGCTTTCCAGTACTCAGCAGTTAAATAGCCCAGCAGAAGGAGAAATGTACAATAAGCGATAAAAAGGATTGCTAGAGAGGGCATAGTTTTAAAATGAAAAAAAAAATAAATCCAAAGCTGTATTACTATCTCCACCTTCTTTTGTTAAGCTGTAGTTTGGCCTTGTTTGTGTAAAGCTCCTAGAGAGGATGACAGAGGCAGAACTGCCTTCTTGTGATGCATCACTATACTGGAAATTCAATAATTATGAGGACATCTAAGTCCAATGCCATAACTTCATTCAGAGAAGAACTCACCAAAATTATGGATGCTGATCAATGAGTAGCTATTAAGCACAATGGCCCACATGCAGTTGATTTTTTTTTTTTTTTTGCCAAAAATTGACAAGGTTTCCCAGGGAAAAGATGACACTACAGATCTTTGATTCCCTAAGCTGTTTGTTATTAACCACTGTTGGGAACAGAATATAAATTTGGTCAATATTTTAACCAAGTCAGTAGATAGGAGGACATCTTTGCTTTCACAGCAACAATTTTAAAATAAGCATGGTCAAGAATACACTATGTGCCAAAGGAAGACAAACATCAGAACTCCTGGCTCCCAAGTGAGCCAGAAAAGCAATTTTCTGCATGGAATGCTCGAAGTAATAAAGTATCTTCTCCGTAGCTCTACTAGCAGTAATGACACCCCTTTGTTTTTTAAACTGTTTCCAAAGACTAAACAGGCCCTGGATTTCACCACGGGGAGAAAAGTAAAGCTTACCCCCTTTTTATTGACATTTTAGTCTATGGAACGTAGGTTTAATGAGAGAAAATTCCTGTCAGCCCAGTCCAGGGTTGTATTTACACACAGTTAATTTCTCGTGCTTTCAGCACAACCCTTAGTAACAGATAACAATTACTCACATTTTTGTCCTCCTGAACAAAGGGAGAGCAACAGTCACACCAAACGATGCTGAAAACCAATATCAGCACTTTCAAAAATACCTACCACGGCTTATGAGTTTGCTTTTTAATCACATCTGCTACAGAGAACAGCAGTAATTAGGGCATTTCCTGCTTCTTAGAGCCTTGCAAGGCAGAAGAACATTTTCTGCAAGTTATTTCCCTCTTGCTTGTATACCTCCTGCTCCTATGTAAAAGAAAGAAGCTCTCTAAAGGGCTCAGTGCAAAAGCCACCTCATGCCACATCCCCCGATTGAAGAGGTTTTAAGTCCCTCTTGCTGGGGCAGACATGAGCAGGAAAACACAGTGAAAGTTTCTGTGGTCCTAAAAATATAGCAGATTAACACAGTACCAGCTGCTGGGAAAGGGCAAGGTGCTGCTGCTTTCTACTTTGCTTCCCCAGTGCTTTTGAGCAGAGCTGCATTTGGGATGTGCTGCCTACAGCCCTGGTGCAAACCATCTACCTCCACATGTGTCTGCCACCTGAAATTTTCTATGTGAAAATTTTATTACTCCTTGAGGGCAGGTGATAGCTGGAGGCTGGCACTTGGAAAACGTGTTCCTGCAAGTATTTGCATTTCCAAACCATCTCTTCAGCCAGAGGGGAGGTGGGAACAGGCTCAGCTCTTAAGCCTTTCCAAACCATCTCTGGAAATGATGTATGCACCTGGTGATGCTTCCAAACACTCCTTTGTGTCCTGCCCACAGCCTCCTGCTGTGGAATATATGGCCACAATCCCTCAGCATCTTAGCTCTGCTTTGTGCATGGAAAAGAGGAGGCTCAAGAGCCTGGGATGGTGCTGGAGTCAAAAAATGAGTTTGCAGCCCAGCTGGACTGGAGCTGTCCTAACCTGTGTTGCTGACATGGCATCTGCTTCATTTCCTCATATCTGCCAGTTTTGTGCCACCAAGGAATTCCTTTATTCAGAGCAAAATTCTTAATCCACACATTGCCATTGCTGCCCTTTTTATAGCCTCTGAAGACAAATCTAGATGTCATGTTGCTTAATGACCAAGCAGCACAAAAGAAATTGCTGAAAGGAAAAGAAACCCAACAGGCTAAAATTGAAGCTGTACACACCTGCTTTCTGCATGGGTAATAAGGCAGTAAGAACAGAGCAGACCAAATGAACTTGAACCCACAGGGCTGAAATGACTGGAAAACAAGAACTGTAATTGTCCACTGATATTTGCAAACAAACAAACAAACAAATAGATCTCAGTAAATGACAAAAAGCTTAAGAAGCAGCTTACCTGAAATGTTTCCCCTTCTACAAGATCTTGAACTCAATTGAATTCTCCCTGTGTAAAACATCACAAGGACATAGAGAGGTAGGAAAGCCCATGGATTGCATTTTTTACTCCAACTCTTCCTACACAGATAGGCAGATATGTGTGTGGATTTAAACAGACCAGCCTGGAAAATATGAACTGCCTCGTCCAACAAAATATTTCACAAACTCCGATTCCTGTCTAGGAAGTAAGCAGCATGGAGTGAATCAGAAAATTCTGAAACATTGCATTAAGGGCAGCAAAAGGTCACATCACAGAGCAGCTGCTCTATCAAAAGGGTTTGATGATGAGTTGTAGAACTTGTTTAATCTTAAGTTATGTCATGCTTGATTTCTGCTTCAGTATCTGCCTGGATTCGCTCCTCTGGATTTGCTCCAACACCTCGATGTCATTCCTATAACAAGGGGCCCAAAACTGAACACAGTATTTGAGGTGAGGCCTCAAGAAAAGGTATATATAGTACAGCATTTCAGAAAAGTCAAATCTCTGTTCAAACCTACAGAAATCATTAAAAAAAAAGGAGTAGGACTCAGTTGCCTCAGAATAGTTTTAGTAGAAATTACCCTAAACCATGTGCTTCAGTGCAATTAAGATGTAACCTCAAGAGCATAAATGAGGAAAGGTTGTTGGAGTTGTGTTTAATTCAGCACTGATAAATGTAGCAGAACACCTAAAACTCATCCTGGATTGAATCAAAGGATTAAAAACCCTCCAAGTGAGAGGTTTAATGTAATAAACACCAAGTGCACTAGAACTGGGAGCACGTTTTTACACGATGACACAAGGAGGCAGATCTGAACAGCAGCAATGAGGCACCAATGGCTAAAGCACCAAAACTGCTAGAAAAAGTCAATTCTTAATTTTTTGACATTTTCCCTGTTCATGCAAATGCGAAAAATGAACAATCTGCTGCTTAAGAAGAATTCTATAGCCAACCAGGAATTTCTTTTCAATACAGTTCCAGAACAGTTCACTGCTGTTGCAGCTTGTCAGCACCAGTATTACAACCCACTCCCCCAAAATTGGTAAATCCTCTGTTCAATGAAAGTAAAGTGAGGCATATCTGTATGACTTAAAGTCACATCCACAAACTTTAGGAACAGTAACTCGAGAATTTAAGGCGACTTTTGCAGTAGTTAAAGGAGTACCATTTCCCTATAAAAGGAATCAACCTTGAAATTACATTATTTTTCAGCTCTGTTAGTGCTTGAATCTCACAATTTCAATTTCTTCTCAAAATACCTTTAAGCAAGTTGAGAAAATGCCCTTCTTTTCCAGCCTCACCCCCACACCCCAGTTTGTGTGTACAGGCAATATGCACATCTACAGATTAATTAAGGCTTGAGGACTCAAAATAAAACCAACATGGAATGTATCTGTCCCCAGATGACAGCCTATAGAAATTTCTCCCTTGCCTTTAGGAAATGAAACCAAGGATGAAATTTTCAGGTCCAGGGCAACTTTGAAGCAGCCACATCCACCTCTGGAAGTCAGCAGTCACCATCTCCTCACCATCCAGGAACATTGTTTTGAGTGGTTAAGATGAATTGTGGCCTTAGGGTGAAATCAGGGTCCAGTAAACATCCACTTTTATATCCAAAAAACATCCAGTATGAATTATACAGCTGTGCAATGATGTAACTACAGTTTCTTTCTGGCCTTAAAGCCTTTAATAGCCAGCATGAACCCTTTCTGCCACTTCCAGGTACTGTGTCCAGCTGTTAAACATCAATGGGGTAGCACAAGTGAAACACAGGAGCTCCTATTGGGAGATTACCTGCAATTTTCTGCTGCTTGGCACCACTATACAAATGTATTTCAACTGCTCTTTCCTCCTGGTGAAACTGTGGCAAAGAAGGGAAGGGCAGTCAGCTGTATTTTTGCAATCCCATTAGAGAATTTTTGTTCAGAAGGCTGATCTGGGGGTGAGAAGCTACACAAACAAACTCTGAAGAGTGAATGGCCATTTCAAAGCAGAAGTTCTACTCGGTTATCTTTGATTTGCATTTCTCTACATCCCACACAGAGTCAAGAAGCTGAGACATTCAGTTCCTCAGAAGCTTTATTTTCATTCAAGCTACAGAAATAAAGTAGTACCTTCCAATTTCCCATTATACTTTCTGCATATTTGTATGGCTCAGGGTGAGATGCACCAGGATAACTACCCTGTACATATGGAGGAAGTTAAGGCTCAAAACTAGCTTTAGTTCAAAGAATGTCAAACCTTACCTATGGAGTTGGCTCCAATTTCTTGTTAACAATAATAGGCACAACATAAGAGATTGATCTAAACTAACTATTGTAAGCAAAATCCAATAATTTGTTCAGCAAGTCATCCAAAGAAACCTTTTAGAAATAACATAACAGCTGTTTTCTACTTTGAAAAAAATAGAAAAAATAGATGAGTAATTTCTGCTTTATATATGATATATTCACACACATACTTTCAAGTATCATTTTCAGTATTATCATACTTACAGGGCTAGACATAAAATAGTGAAAATCCCATAAGTAGGTTACTATGCCTAAAAAGTCACACACAGTCCTTATCTGGATTTAGCAACACCTGGAAGTCTCCATGGCACCAACCTGACCAAAAATGCAGTGACTAGACTCAGTTTAATTTTTCCCTTTATTAAACGTGTTTCAATAAGGCTTCAGAAGTATCAGAATTTCAAAAAATGGAGATGAGAAAAGCACAGGCAGTCATAAACCCCACAAATTCACAGCTAAACTCGTCACACACTCAGTATAAGCAGGCAATCAAAAATATCTGAGTTGTTTGGTTAGCAGGCAACCTGATACCAACAGACTGACTTCAGCTTGGATCTTTGTACATTTAAGGCATCACACAAAATAAGTTAATGCTGGGAAGCATAAACAATCATCATGTGCTCAGCCACAATTCACATTTAGCTCTGAAAGTGCCAGGCAGCCTCCAGCAAATTGCAGAAGTGAGTGTGGGTTTTATCAGAGGGGAAGGAATTTAAGTGCTTAATTAAAGGCTTTGCTGCAGTGCCAGAGCTGGACACCTGAAAACAAATTTTGTGGTGAAATACAAAACTTAAGAGCTAAAAGGAATACTGTTCAAGCAGTTACAGTGACAAATGTCCTGCAAGGAGATCGAAAGGAAAAGTCTGCAAGATCTAACAGCTTCTGGAGCTTTGAAATGATGTGGAGAGGTCCAGGAGCTGAATTTGATAGCCAGGACAGGGACTGGTTCCACACTGCTTGCCAATATGTTCTGCACTCCTGCTATCTAAGTCTAGTTGGGATAGAGAGGTATGAAATGTCTCCTGATAAAACAGGTATAAACTATTTCCTTACTGATTATTTATTTTCATCTTTTTCTTACCCAATATGAAAAGGCACAAATTCTGCATGAAAACTTAATCTATAATGCTAAAAAATAAGTGCAGAAACCATTAACCATTCTTAAAGGGGATAAAGTAATCCAGAAATTAAATGCTAGACAGTTGGAAAGTTCTATGGGTTAAACTATTAAGCTCAACTATTTGGTTTAGTATTTCAGTGCAGATGTTCTTAAAATCTAGTCTTAAAACCAACAGTCCCAGATTCAGAAGCACAGCTTCTTGGAAGCAAGGGAAGATATCTAGATGAGAGAAGATCCATGCCTCTTTGCTAGGCTGAAATACTTTTCTGCTTTTATTAAAGGTCCCATGGAGTCCAGAACATTTTTTCCAAGCATTTCTGTATGAAAAGATTCCATTAGGTGGAATGAAAGCTTTGAGCTCAGACCAAGCTTTGCTAAAAGCTCCTTCCCAGAATCTGGGTAACACTAAAAATTTGAAGTTTCCTGAGCTAGAGACAGCCTGAAACACAAGACCAGTGACAGTACAGCAGGAGTAACAGAAAGTGATAAAGAAAAGCATTGCCCAGCCTGAGAGTACAACCAGAAGTTGTCCATTCACAAATACTCCTCACATAATCCCTTCTTCCCAGGCTGTATTTTGGCACTTTCTTACACATCTTTGAACACAGAAAGTTTCTTTTCTTTCTTTCCTTCCTCTGCTGGTTTTGTACCACTTAATACTACTTCTAAATAGATGCCTCAGCCACTTACTGTTTAGTCTTCTCAGGCTCACTAAAAGCACACACTGACAAGGGCTACCCATTCAGCCAGAAGCTTAATGGCACCAAGTAATCTGTACCAACGCTAGATAACTTTAAACATTTACTATTTTTTCCTCTTATGAGCCTGTGGCTGTTTCATTAATACACAGAACAAAGAGTTCTCAGCTTTCTCCCACAGCAAAAGAATACAAACTACACCATTATAACCAGAACAACATTAGTGTGCATCACAAAGTGACTTTCAAGTGGGAAAAAACTAGGTTCGTGGTCTCTGCCTCTTCTGTCAATGAATTAAAAGGTTATATATTTGGTAAAGCAAGTATGTAATTTCATTTTCACCCAAGTCTTCTAGAAACATTATTACTCCAGCAGTGAAGAGTCTCTAATCAACCTACTTGAAGTCTTCACATTACAGTGCAAGTCAGTTGGCTGCTTAAATAGGCTCAGGCTCAAAAACCTGAGACCATACCAAAAAACTATCAATCACTTTTATAGAGGAACAAAATGCTGCTACTCTGAACAATGTTCCAGTTAGTCTTGCAGGGAAATTAAACAAATCCAACACTATTTACTTCTCACATCAGCATTCCATTTATTCAATGCTCTTTACAGAAGGGCAGCACTACCTATGTTTCTAAACTACACTCATTTTAGTGAGCTTTGCCCCAGTGCTCCCAAATTCTATACATGGATACAATTTAATGGTACCACTCAGGAAGCTGATTCATCTTTCCCTTCCCATCCATACAAGCATTACTGATTTATTCAGAATTATCAATGCCTTTATAAACACTACTCAGCTGGAGGTTGATGACACAGGGCGCTTAGAGAAATATAGTTTAAAAACCCCTTAATTTAATAAAAAAAGAATATTAGCTGAAGCAGTAAGCTGGAAAACAGGCAAGGACAGCTATATTCCACTATGAATGGTCCTATTAAACAAACCCCACTTGTTCTGCACACCTGCAGTCAGGGCAGGCAACCAGTTACACCACTATCCACAGAACCAGCCCTGAACCAACCTAATAGCTCTCTCCACATCCAGCATCTATCCTGCTTAATGATTAATACTGAAGGTATCATTAGATATAGATGCCTACTGTGCTTCTATTAAACAGACGTAATAATGATCCAGAAGCTAATGTAATACCTTTCTGGTATAGTTTGGCATGCTATTAAGACATACATTTCTTATAAAATGTGAAAGAAAGTGTTCAATTCTATCTTAGCATACAAACACTTCAGTGCCTTCATCAGCAGATTTAAAAGTCAGATTCAACTGGAGCTTTGCTGGGACAGTGACTAAAATTGCTTTAAGGAGATACCAAATGTCAGAATCCTAGTAACTATCTGCCTTTAAGTTGAACTGAAGAAAGGCTATGTAGCCCTGTTAAGATCTTACAGTACATCACACACTAAAAAATAAGAAACCAGCAACGAAGCACAGATTTTGTTGCATGCTCTACTTTTAAAGAGTGGTACAAAAAAAGTCTCTTACATTGCTCTCCTAACAAGAAGTTAACTCAACTGCCTTCACAATCCTGCAAGTCAAGCAGACCTAGAGAGCTCCTACAGCAACTTTCAAGCCAAATTTAATTTCATTGTAAGACACACATAATAGTCTATCTAGATGCTGATATACTTTTATTTTATAGCCATGTCTCTACTGAGTATTACTTGTACTTCATACAGGAATTATACACTAGAAGTGGAATCACTCATTTAAAAGCACTTCTAATGTAGTTCCTACCTGAAACTGGCTGTCTTTCTATGTACCCTTGAATTTTTTGGTTGGCATAAACCAAAGTCAAGAGAAACAACAAAAATCATGATCAGTCCGACCAACCACTATGAAAAAACAGTAGCCACATCAATATAATTTTGCTCTGATTTAGGGTGCTAGTAGATCTATTACACTATAGCTCCAGACTTCAAACTTTCTTGGAAGACACTACAAGAGAAGCCACAGTGGAGACTGCCTTGTCACAAGAGGTACAAATACTTGCTGTATAGATGGAGAAATAAAAGGACAAATCTAGTTGTCTAAAAGACAATTCACTGTACACATTTTATTTACAGTTTTGTACACTGTCTTAATATGAATGGGACCGCTTTTCTACTTGAGCCTTTTTAACCAAAGCAAAATAACCTAAGTAATACAAAGTGTTAAAATACAGCATAAGATACAAAACCAGACATACTATTTCTAGTAAGGAATGTAAATTATGGTGTTACATTAAAAAAATCCACAATTATGCTTAGGAAATCACACAAACAGATCACTGATTTGACTGAAATGCATAAATTTGTAGCAAAGCTTTGATGTTACAAAAAAACCAAAAAATTACCAAAGAATGCACAAAATTAATGTTTATTCCACCTTTGTCATATTCCCAGATTCTTAACCAAATGTTACATGAGCAAAAAACTGAAATCAAAATATCACTAATGTTATCAAATAGGGAAAACAAATAAATTAATCTAGCAGCCATCAGCATAGGTTACAGCAAAGATGATGCTGTATAAAAAAATTGCTAGAAAACTGTATGCACCACACTCTTTTTCCAAACCAGCACAATGTTACTGCATACAATGCAAATGTAAAACAGAGTAATTTCCTCCAGGTACAGAAATGCAACTTCTTTTCTGAATACTGTGGATAAGCAATTTTCTTTTTTTTTTTTTTCTCATAATAGTAATGTTTCTACCAAGCTATTACAGAGTGGGCCAGGAAAACATTTATGGATTCGGGGGGTGAAGTGTACTAAAATTGATTGGTAACGGTTACTTCAGCCAAAACAGAAAAAAAATTGAACACAGAGGTACAAGACAAAGGCGAATGAGACTTCTCACAAATCTTAGCAACACTTAGATGGAAATCAAATTTAAATGTAGTCCACTCTGCTTTTGAAGAGGCTTTGGTTCAGCTCCCAAATCTCGATTGCTTGACGCAGTCTCCTATGAAAGAATACTTGGAAGGTGTCTTCTTAAACAACAAACCTATTTTTAGTAGTGGAGCCGCTCTTAGTAGCTGTGTCTGCATGGGACTGATAACCAATCACTATCTTTGGAGGAAGTCCTAATCTTTCCTTGTATACTCTCCTGGAGAAAAGAAATAGAATAAAAGTTTAAGGAAAGGCCTTAGGAAGGCATTAGTAACACAACGCCTGCTTTTTTAAGATCTGCCGATACCTCCGTGAAATAGCTGCCAATTTAGAAACAATTTCTCTGCTATAAACAGGTTTTTCTAGCTTACTGAATCAAAAAATCAGCTTGTAGTTCTGTATGGACAATGCCTTACTGTATCAAGTAGGTCAAACTCTTGCCAAAAAAATAATTAACAGGCCTACAGAAATGTAGAACACAGGGATTCTACTACATGTGAAAAATCTTCACAAATATCTTTAATATCAACAAGCTATATTCCCAGATGTAGGAACAAAACAGCCATTGTCCATAATTCCAGGACTACTGAGAAAATTAAGTCACCTGAACTGAATAAAACATCAATTCCCCGGAACAGTCAGGTTTTAATCCCCACACACACCTCAGTTGCACAAGACTTGCTATCTTTTTTAACTGCTGACAGAAAGCAGACCCCCATGCCCCCAGTTCATTACAGTACTGGTTATGGGCAGTTACTTAATGTGAATTTTAGGAAAAATCAGCTTGGATCTTGTACCTTAATAAGCAGCAATATCCGTCTTACACACACACACTGTGTTCCTCAGCAGAGTGAGGAAGATGCAAGCCACTAATGGCAGTAGACTGCAATCTCTGGCTAAACCACAGAACAAGCCTGTTCAGCTACACATTGCTTAACCCAATTTTAAATGTTAAGTAAAAGCTTAATTGTCTTCAAGAGTTATGGCAACTTTGACAACAGGGAGTCAACATAACTTAGGCACTGGGTCAGTCACTTTGGAAAATCCTAACATTTTCATAGGTCTCTGTGTGATAGTCACCTTAGCTCCTTAGTTAATGGTTAATACCCTTGTAAAAATGCTCTCTGATGCCTACTAGGTTTGATGTGAGGTTATTCCCTCCTAGCAAAAGATGTGTACCACAGTTCTGTACCACATCTTCTGGATGTTCCTTGCATCTTAGCTTATGAAGCCATTGCCTTTTCATTACACTGTGTACTCATAATCCAGAACTGTTTCATAAGTGCTGAATATATTATATTATTTCAGTATGCCTGTTTAATTGGAAGATAGTAAATCAAGGTGACTGCTTTTTATTGGGCTGCCTCCCAGTAACCTGGCATACCCTAATGATACTGAATGGTAATCACTGCTGCTTGGTGGGATTATATTTTACATAAATTCCTCTTAATAGTGATGTATTCAGTCAGTGGCAGATAGTTAAATGATGGATATCCAAGTTTATTTTTAAACACTTACCTTTAAGTCTGAACATGACTGTATATTAAAACTCCCTGTATAAGGCAGACCCCACTGGATTCTAAAGGCTTAAATGAGGAATGTGTCAAGAAAGCCACCCAAGTAGGTGAAAAATGTAAGCAAGCCACTACGCCTGACAGTTGATGTGTGGTGCATGCAAACCAATGAAAATACTTCTGACTGAATTTAACAGCAAATAGTTGAGTCCTCAATACTACAGCACAAGGAATTCGTTGGCTTTACCAATGCTTGCTAAATAGAAAAGCACAGTAATCCCAGATGAAAAACTGCTGTTGCTTACTGGAATGAAAACTCCAACATGCAATTACATGTCAAATGTTTCGTGAAGATCAGCATAATTTTGTTTGATTTGTATTTAAACAGAGATAAGGTAAGAAAATATCTGTAGAGTTTCACAGCACATCACTGTCCAGCATTTTTTAAATATAGAGACATCCCGGTGACCTTCATATCCTCTTTCCTCTCTTATTTGTAAGCATCACTTTCCAAGAAAAATCTTACTGCTCTACTGTTACTGGCTACTCACCAGTAGCCAGCTCACAAACTGGCATGGTGCAACACAATCTACAGGTATTAATTACAAGGCCTCACTGTGAAATTAAAAAACTTCTGCTGGGATTTGTGTTTAATCCCTATGTCTCAACTACAGCAAAGGCAGTGCAGCAGTACAAAGAAATTAATAACATAAGACCTTGCAAGAAAGTACAAAATAATGCAAATAATTTGGCACTCAGTTACTTAAACTTGGGATACAGCTCTGTGCAGGTTACAGTTACCTGAAGTGTGTTCTCTGTTAAGAAAAAGCATTGTTACACCTCATGTAGTAAAAACATCAGTCATGTTACTTACCCTATATGTGTAACAGCATCCCTGTTTTCACATTCTGTTGTCCATATTGCTATTTTATCACCCTTAGGTCTAACATTAACAACAGCACCACACACATCATCACTGTAGTCATCAAACGACTCCCCAATAAGGCACAGCAGCTACAAAACAAAGATTAACTATTAAAAATGGAAGTTAAAAGTCAGAATCCTGCTCCACAGGCAAACACTTGGTGTACACAAGGACTACATTTTACTGCTTATAGCTACTTGCAATAGAGACATCATTTTCTCTTTATTGTATTATCTTCTTGAAGCTCTAAATGTTACAAATTAATGTAAATTCAGTTGTATCAGGGTGTCCTCCTCCTATTTGGAGTTTTCCATCTTTCCTCTTGTCCCAGAAGCTGCAAGTTTGGACAGCTGATCATTAAGGTAGTGCTGCCTCCTAATCCACACCCAGTTAAGAATTAAAAGAAATTGATTCCTTTTTTCAAAGTATGCTTAATGCATGTGGACAAATCTGAAATTTTTAGTGTTTATATACATTTTCTAGGAAAAATCTGTGAATAATTATTTGAGCAATGTCATCTATGCAAGGTCCAACTTCCATTCTGAAGCACAACAGCCTAGAGGCATTTCAGACTGCAGCTTAGATGTAAACTGCTATCTAATGAAGTGTTTGCTTCCTATCAACACACTCAGGAGAGCTTCAGAGTCCCCACAGGCTCTGAAGTGGCAATCTGTCATCCTAACCAATGTGTCATGCAAGTGCAACAACACAAGTATACAAGTGACAAGATTCTTCTCCCCCAGATTTCTAATGGTGAAGCTTTGAACTGGCAAAGGCAGTATACTTCAGGAACACCAGATCAAGTTAGGTCACATCCCTGTACTCTATACTAACTGTGAAAGCAAGATTTTAAATTTTCAGCTAGCAAACTGGGCAATTTTCAGATATTCAGAACTGAGAATTTGTTGTGGCTAGGACAGATACATGCTGACTTAAAAATCCTTAAGACTGAAGTATTAATCTTCAAATAGACACTTCTTTCCTCCATTTGCATAGTACATTAAATCACCACTGCTGTATTAGTCTTCCAGAATCACTTGTAACATTTGGAAATTCAACACTCACAACATTTTGAAAAGGTCTTTCAGTATCCATGTGAGCTACAAGGACAGAGTTCAACAAGGAAATACAAAAACTGCAGGATGCACACATTCAAAGTGATGAGAGTCATAAATGTTTGAACATTCAAAATGCTAATGAATGGCTTTAGTACACATACATCCAAAGGTGACTACCAAGCTCATAAATACTACAGTCAACTACACCCTCCATCAATGCTGCACAAAAGGGGAAAAGTCTTCTCAAATGAAATTTAGTTAAAAACAGTAAAGATCATTAATTAGAAAAAAAATTTGTGCCAAAGGGGAGTGATAAAGGAAGATGTTTTGATTTTTAGTAGACAAGGTTAGAGATAAATAATTACTGGAATTAGAAGAGACAGGGTTTTTTAAAGCACATATCCCAGTTACCTAGGTATCTGGGGTATTTGGGCTCTGTGCCATTTGTTTACTGCTGAACAAAAAGCAGAGACCTCAAGATTTCAGTCTACAAAGACTATCTAGATGTTCCCTATCCATATGCAATGGCTATTAGGAGTCAGAAGGACTCTCACAAGCATTGAGGCTAAAAGCACACAGCAAGATGTTTATTTACACACATCCAGTCATATTGCCTAATAGCATAATTCTAATCATCCTTTCTTCAAATCACTACTACAGTGAGTAGAAAGATCCTAACAGTTCTGGTGTTTTGGACACCTCTGCTCTGATCCTGAAGGCCACTTCTCCCTTTCAAAGGGGTGCAACACTTCTCATATCTCACAAAAGAAGGGAAGAAAGATCAGAGATTTTCTAAGATTGTTTTGCATTGTACAACCTACAATCCATGCCCCTCTAAAACCCAGATGACATTAGACTCTTTTAGGCTATTCTGAGTCAGTTCCTAGACAGTACAGTTTATTTTTTTCTATGACACATTTACTGCAACCCACATAATCTCTGGAAGCATACTTAACATTCAAAAAAAATCTAACCCAAAAATATAGCATCAAGGGAAAGAAGTATTTTTATAGTATACAGGAATGTTGCATTATTACTTACCTACCTTAGTGTTAAGATTAATACAGAAAGAACAGAAATAAATCCAAAATTCCCTTGTTGCAGCACGACCAAAGCCTGAAAACTATTAACTTCTAGAGTATTTGTAAAACATATTGTTACATTTAAGCAGTTAAATATGTGTGTCCTAATAAAGACACAGTATTACTTTCCCAGTAGCTCAACAACTATTCTGCATATTCAACAGGAAAACATTAATTTGTCCTGTGGAATTCTCCACTGCTGCCCATTATAAGAAAATACTCAAAAGAATAGCCTACAGTGAGCATCACTCTTGAAAAATCATGTTTCAAATGCAGCCTGGTAATAAAAACATAAAACACACTGTGCAACCAGGAAGTTATAAGTTTAGTGTGGCACACAAAAAGAACACATCAGTTAAAATATTTAGGACAGGATTCTTCAGGTGCAGCTTGTAAGGCCATAGTGCTTACTGTCTCTAGCCAGAAGCGATCAAGATCACTTCTCCTCTGCTGTTTGTTTAGTGTAATGAGCCACCGGCCTCCTCTCTTGTTTTTTTCATCTTCCCACATGGGTTCAATCCCATCCTGTAAAGAATCACCAGATGTTAAATCAGACTTGATATGGATTCTTCCTAAAGGATAACCAAAAGGCCAGAGACAACTGTGATAGCAACTTCAGAAAAAAACAGGTAGCCGAAGATATGCAAAGTTCCAAAACTTCTTAAGAAGTTTGTTCAAACAAATTTTTATTTCTATAAAAAAAATTACAGCTTAGGCAGAAATCTTGGCTACGCAACTTTAAATAAAAAATTTTGGGAACAGGCTAAGTCAAATATCCAGTCTTCCCTCTATGAAACCAGATAAAATTAGCAGCTAAGTCCTGAAGTCTTTATTCTAAGCCTTGGACTCAGTGCAACACTGGCCAAATGCTTTGCTTATGCATAAAGAACACTTCACTGAAACAGACACCCTTGGCAGCTCTAGCTCAATGACTTCCTGCCCACACAACGTGAGACTAAGAGGGCTTAAATTGCCAGGACCACAAAAAACCCAAACACACACCCTTTAGAGGCAAGTTCCATTCTGATTCATGCTTTTCCAATGGCACTTCATGGACCTGAATGACTCTGGATGCAGCTGACATTCCCATGTGCACTAACTAGGCTGCACTTCAGAAAAAAGTCAGTCATTAAGAAAAGCAAGTAACTGTCTAGACAGAGAAACTGGGTTAAGAAATGCCTATTAAGAGAACTGCATGACAGAACTTTGGCTGAAAACTAATTAAGAGTTTAACACACAGGATGGAATGTTGTCAGCTCACTTTAAATTTCATGCCCTCACTGGCAGCTGCAGACCTCAAATACTTCATTACTTTTAAGAGCAACTCTCAGGAGGTCACAACTGAAGGACAACAGCAGAAGATCACTAGGAAGCCTGCAACAGTTGCCAATGCTGTGCCTGTTCCACGAATTTACAAAATTAGATTATTGCTGACTGATAAGATCCACACTCAGAGTAGATACACATACTTAAAATACAAATTCAGGATTCATGGAAAAAATACAAGCACGATCCACAGGCATTCTAGCCTCTGAAGGGCCTTCAGCTTCTTGAAGTTCATTGGTTTCTCACCTAAAATATTATTACCTTCCCAACTGAGGCATCCCCACCTCTTCACTACCTGAATATGCTGGGGTTTACAAAACTGTGCACATGGTCTACTAAGGAGTGCCAGCCAGTAGCTATGTTTTATAAACAAAAATGGTAATAGACACCAGTACTTAGGGGATTTAGATACTTGAATCCAAAAAGGAAGCTCTATGTTAGAAGCACTTCAGAGAGGTTAGCATTTCATTTAGAGCTCCAGTTGAGATCTCCACTTTCTTTCTGCAAATACTTTCAACATTTCCTGTTCACTTGATTGAACACTTCCTTGGCATGGTCTAAGTGTTAGTGTTGGGTACAACTTTCTATTTCATACATCAGTGATTTGGCACTTAACTGGTGTAAAAATTAACTATAGAAACATTGCATCTGTCTAGTAGTGCTAGAATACTGGAGAACATTGCAGCCTCCCACAGTACTCAAGCCATTTGAACTCACTTCACAACAAATTAGATGAGAGCTTAAAAATCTTTCATATTATAGAGACTCAACATCTCAAACATAGAAAGACAACAAACATAATAACAAATTAAGAAGTAGTGCCTGTAATGTACATTAAAGCAACAACTTGGCATTTTCAGAACTAGTGACAGCCTGATTTTCAGAGAGCATGTGTTTGGGACTTCCCTAAAAAAACAAAAAGACAAACCAACACCCTTAGGATATTCCCAACCATGTTCATAAATATTGGAACTGAAATATTTGGACAGTGTTGTGCTTAACCAGGAAACCATCCCTCAACACCCACAACTGAAGAAAAAGATTAGCAAGCATACCTTAAAGAGCGAGTAGTCACAACCAGGCATTAAATTACTAGAGAGCTGGATATGGTTGTATAAACTATTGGAGGGAAAAAAGCAGGATTAAAGACTAAGCATTATTTTAAAGTACAAAATTCTTAAAGAATTTAAGATGTATGACCAAACAAACCCCAAAAATTAAAGCATAAAAGTTGTTTCAGAAACAACCCCATTTCTTAATTATTTTTCAGCAGTATAAAAGCATTAGCTTTAAGGTGCTTTGGACTTAAGATGCAGAATGGAAACCTGTTTATGAATATATGCTGGGTTCCTTTAACAATGCTTAATTTAAACCTTGGTCTAACAAAGTTATTAAAACCATAATTCCCTGAGTTTCATGGCAACACATTCTGTGTGCATGTGTATTCTGCATGGAATAAGGGTAACTTTGTATTTCTAAGGCTACTCCCTCTGTAGAGAGAGGCTTTAAGAGAAATATTCAACTTTGCTATTTAATACAATACAATTCTCTAGGGTCAAAGGCTGTAGGTCTGGTAAATCAAATTTAAATAACAACTCAAAGAACAAAAATAGATGACCAAAACAAAAGTATATACTCTGAATTAAATTCACAACTATGCAATTCAGAGAAAAAAAGAAAAATCTAAGGAGCACATACTGTCTCCTCCTCTAGCTAGTGGATAGATGCAATTTTTTCCTGCACTGTTAAATTCAGACTTCAGTAAAAGGCCTGCACACATCACAGTAGCCTGCAGTTAAAGGCCAATAGATATTCACACAAGGCCCAGTACCAAAAAGAAAAAGAATTCCTGTGATGTTCTAATGATCAGACATCATTCATAGGGATAAACAAAGCCAGGCAGACTTACCAGCTTTCCTCCTTAAAGTTTACCTTAACACACTGGTATCTTCTCCCCAGAACACAGTTTATTTCCCACTTTAACCACAAAGGAGGCAGAACTTCTTAACTGCTTGATTTTATACCCTTGGCTACAGACATCTAGATTAAACACTTCTAATTACCTGGCCCATCTTGTTTTATAGGAGCTCAAAAACTTGCCCTTAACCAACTTTAATAGTGTGCTTCAAACCATTTATCCACCCATCACATAGCCCAAGACTTCTAACTTGTGTTAACTCCAACAATCAGTCACCCCCATAGTAGGAATTGGAAAGCTGGTTACCCCTCACTGGAGTGATAAATACTTGTTCCACATTTTCAGTATCTGTATTTCCTTCCTGTTGCTGCTAATGGGTCACTGAGGGGTCTCATCATTGCACTTAGAGACACCATCAGTCTGTTACTGATCACATTCAAAAGAAGGTATGCAACAAAAACTTTTAAGAACCCTGTTACTCAATGTAGCATAAGACACAGAGATCAAGCACATAATGCATTATTTTTTTTACCCTCAATCTCATGTCACTTCTATTTTGTCCATATTTCATCATATGACAGACAAAATCTTCCAGGTAAACCATATGAATCTGACTGCAGCAAGTGTCTGGATAGCACAGGCCTACCTTCAAAGGCACTGTTCTTGCTGTTCAAGCTTGCTTTTGCAGACCTTCAATTTAGAATGAAGGTAGTTTCTTCTCTAATGAGCTTCTTTTCACAGATGCCATTAATATGCATCGATTCCCCAAGTATCATGCTCCAGATGTATGTACTATTGCACATCTCTAGTAAGTCAACTGCCTGAGAATTTAATCAACTGGCAAAATTTGTGACTTGGCAACCAGTTTGCTTCAAGAAATTACAGATTCACATTACTGCGAGATAGATACTGCACAAATACAGTTTTTTATATATATATGCATATATATATACACACAAACACACACACATATATGTCATGTGCATATGAATATAAATAGTGCTACAGCATTAACAGCAAGAAAATGTCCATTTAAAGTACAAAGAACTTGTCCAATCATATTTTATTCAAAGGTTTTATTCTACCACACTCTGAAGAACAGAGTAACCTCACCTTCAATTCTGCAGATATTTCAGATCATTCCCAAAAAGTTGCAGCTAATGGAATACTTTGTTTTTCTGATCTGGGAATAAGCTTTGCTAGCATATGCCAGCATTATTATACAGACTGAAAAATCTTTACTTACGCCCAAAAATCTTCAACAGTATCAAACTTTGAGATAAGACGAAGATTTGCTTGCCAAGTTTTGCTCTTGTCATTTTTAAAAAACCAGAGTGCCCATCTAAAACAAACAAAAACACAACAACAAAAACCTGAAATAAAATGACTGCACCACAAAATTAAAGTACATTAAAAATATAATTATCGGTATCAATGCATCTAAACTAATTGCAAACCTTGAGATATTTTTAGCATTGAAGTCTGTTTAATCAGTAAAATACATGAGAAACTCACTTCTCAAATCCAGCTCTCTGCAGATGAACAATATTTATGTTCCCATTACAAAAATCATGGCAGACTTGGTTTAGGTAAATGTTTCAAATAGTTTTGAATAATTTTTAAGACTCTAAACCCCTAAAGCCTTGGATGTTTCTCCTTGCTTCCACTCCTTAACTGTAATCCCCTACTGCAACTAACTGATTACAGTCCAACACAACACCAACTATTCAAGCTAGGAACACAGGCCCCTTATCAGTAATTAATTTGTGAGGGTTACAAAAGCCAATCATATCACCCCAAAGTTATAATGACATGACAGTTTCCTAAGCATTCTCATAATAGGAGAGCCTAAGTTTTAAAAGGGAAGCTGCTTTAATCTTAGTAATGCTAAAAATCTTAAAAACCCACACTAATTGCTTCAAATTTTTAAATCTGAATATGTGAAGACAAGACTAAATTAAAAAATTTCCATCAAGTGTTCTTCATAATAATCTCTGCTGAGTACAAATCTTAACATACACAAATTGAACTTTTACAAGCAAAGATGGTGTTTCTGGATTTAAAAAGCATTCTTTAATATGCTAGAACAGGATACCTGATTATGAAGTTAACAAAAGGGGCTTTTTAAAATTTTTACAGTGTCAGTAGTTTTGAAACTACTCTGGTTAGCACTAGAGTAATTTATCTTCTCACAGCAGAAAACTCTAAGTCTCCAGGTGTCAATCTACTGTTTTGAGAGCCTTCCTAAGATTTCAAACTCATTTCAAAAGCTGACTGCTTTCCTGTTTTCCAGTATTAGCCCCACTACCAATCACAGTAGTGGGGGAAATCTTCCTTTTCCCAGTCCTAGCCTTTGACTTCTGCGACACGTAGGGTGTGAGCAGAGTCCTTGACAGTGAAGACAGAGGCAGAGTAGTCATTGAGCAATTTGTCCTATCTTAGATGACCAGCTCTCCCATTTCCTTCTGGAGTGGGCCCACATTTTCCCTTGTCTTCCTCTTACCACTGACATACCTATAGAAACTTTTCTTGTTGCCCTTAACCTCCCTTGCCAAATCAAAGTTAAGTAACTTGTGTATATTTAAGGTCAAGGTTGTGAAGTACAAAGATTCTTGGTAAAGTCCTGATTTTCCCTGCAACTCAGTAAAAAGCTCTGTAGAAGCTTTTAAAGTATACCTGCGTATGCATACTGAACACAGAATTTAAGTAAGAGGACTCTGATTTTTTGATAAGTATACTTTTACCTACTGCTCCATGTATTTGTTACACAAGAAAATTTAAGCACCCTACATTTGTTTCTTTTAGTGACACTGGTACAAATATGTACATTTGCACTTCAGAGGCTTTCTGCTTTGTTTCTTAGAGATAATGAAAGCAACGTTGGTGAAGACATCAACCACTGGTAGGATCAAGTCTAAGAAGCTCTTTGGGTGATTAATACAGCTTCTACCACTTTCAGTTTAGAATAGAAAAGATGGCAAGATATTAAAGAATCAGACTGATAAGAAGTAAGAATGAAAAGTCTATACTACTGGCACCCTAACTGCCTCATGTATGAGGCAGGACAGAAGGTTTTTCCAGTTGTGCTTGGCTGCAACTTTGCCTCAGTATCAGAAAAAGAGAAAAAAAAGCTCTACTTGCTTCCAACTAAAAGGGCAGTGACACTGGAGTGTGAGTGAAGCAGGTTACCTGGCTGCATTTTGGAAATTCCCAAAGATTTTCAACTGTAGCAACACTAAAAAACCTCCATATTACAAGATCAGATTCTATTTCCTCGCTGCAAAAATCCTCAAAAAGACAGAGAAGACTCAAAATGATGCTATAGAAAGTATTAGGAAAACAAGGAGGTTGTAAAATCGTATGCATTTTTCCACCTTTTGTAAAACTACAATCATGCTTCTGGGCTATTTACCTGTTTTGTAGTGGATGCTTGATATACTGTTCGGGACTGGCAACCTCCTGACTAGGTGCTGGCTCAGTTTTCTCCTCTTCTGAAGGCTGAGGGTTGGGAGTAGTTTCCTGTTTGAAGAAAGGAGTTATTAATACATTCTTTCCATTTTTATTGAAGGAATTTAGTTCTTTGAAGTACTTTTAAGAAGGATGAAGCAGAGTTCCTATAATCATCCTGCAGTAGGAACATTAGGGAAGCACAATTTGCATCCCTTTATTCTTCAACATCTGAACAATTAACATTAACTGCAGGAATCCATATTCTGCTCTTTAGTGAGTTGTTTCTTATGTCATCTGTTTCCAGAACACACTACTGTGTATATAAAATAGACAATATTTTATATTAGCCATAATATGCACATAGAAAAGCTAATTTCTAGAATAATAATTCCAGAAGGAAAAGTATTTATCAGTTTCTAACAAAGCACCATTGGAAACAGATGTACAGGCCCTAGTTTTTTGTCATTACAAGTAGGAGATATTCCTGCAATGCCTGCGTCTGAAATTAGCTATTACAAGCAGCTAGAAACCAAACCAAGTAGTTACTTTTATGTTTGCAACACCACTACTAACAAAGCTTCAGACACCAAACAACAATTTCAACATCCTAGTTCTCAAATTTCAAACAGAAATAAGGCTAGTTACACATTCACAACAAATTAAGACTGATTCCAAGTATTATTTTTTCATATCTCTAGAAACAATGCTAGAGATGTAAAATATACTTTAACACAAAGTGTAATTATGCATGCAACCCCCTCAAACTTGTCATTCAGTTGGAGAAGCCACTGTGTCAGAGAATACAAAGCTTTACTGTGAGGCCAAGTGTTCCTGCCAGTTACCACAATCTCTCCCTAACCTTCAATCTGTGCTACAAATTTACAGATGAGGACTAGATCTCATTCTCTACAGCTAAGACAAAAAATGCCTATACAGCTGACCCTGGTGGGTCAAAAAAAAAAAGGCACTTCAGTCATACAAGCATAAACTAACTACAGAAGAACAGAAGAATCTACACTTGCCTAAACACAACAATACAAAAGTAGTACTTAAAAATTATTTTAAGCTTTGTGGTTTTAATAGGACAAATTGATGTAGGGCTGGGTTAAGTAATAGTAATCCAATTATTGGTACAATTTACTACAGACTTTCAGTTTCAGGTTATCATCAAAGCTGCTGAAAAGTTAATTCGAAGTGATAACATGAACAAATACTGTTTAACCTTCATCATCCCAGCTGGCAAACTCTTCTGGTAACACCTGAAGATGTCTCAATTGGAATTTTGTTTTCATTGTTAATGTATTTAGAATTATTAAACAAGATGTTTTACTTCAGAGAAATTACACCTTTATGCTTAAAAATAATTGTGTGCCTTAGTTTAGTAGCTCATTTAGAAAAAAACACATCTGAGTTTAAAAAAATCCTAATAATTCACATTACAATTAAAAATGCTTTCATATGCTCCCACTTTTTGTAGTGAAAAGACTAAGATGTGAAGGCCTACCCCAGGCAGTAACAAAGATAGTGCTTTGATTTACACAAAACAAGGAGCAGGTAGTAAAATTTCCTGCTTCTCCTAAATGAGATCACTGACAAACCCACAGAAGCAGTGTCAAATCTCCCTCAGGGTAATACTGTAGTAAGATAAATAAATCTTTAAAACACTAAGTACTTCAAATTCTATCTTGAATAAAATTTCTACAGTTGTCACCATTTAGGTTGATAGGAACAAATATACTTCTTTCCCTTTAATCACATACAAGAAGACCACAGAACAAATTAACATTGTCACAGCACAGAGGCTGGGAAACACACAACAAGTAGTATATCGCTATTTCCTCCTACAATGTTATCATTTATATTATACTACAAAATGCCAAGTGCAGACAACCACAATTTAAATGTTGCCCCTTCAGGGGCTTCTAACTAGAAGACAGAAATATCACATGTGCAAATACAATGAGCATACAAGCAAGAGCTTGTTGATACTTTGGAAGTAAACTAGGCACTAGGTTTTGTGATAAAGCTTCTTTTCATTCACAATACTCTGCACTTGGGATATCTAGTATTTACAATTGCTTTACAAATGTTATTATAATACAGATTTTTACATCAATAGACTCAGTCTTGACTGCTGTGCCTTCCAAAAATTATTTCAGTTGAAAATCTCAGTCATGTTTTCTCAGCAAGCAGCTTTTAATATACAAAGAGCTATTCCTGAAGAGGCTCCCTGGTCAGCTGTACAGAGGTACAACTATAAAAAAATCAATACAGAACTACTAAGCACATGCAGGAATATGCCACTGCAGAACTTCTGATGCAAGACAACATCCAAAAGGATTAAGGTAGCATCATCTCCAGACAATGAAAAAAATTTAATGAGCCACAATACCTGCCCAGTGTAGCAATGGTCACCCTTGACATATTATGCTAGAAGTCCATTTTTGGACAAGTGAAAGACCTGACTCAGCACTAAAGTTTCAGCTAAGTCACCACAGTAACAGGTCACTTAAGGTATTTTGAGAACTACCTAGTAGTTAATTAAATTCAGACTAACCATTATTTCAAGCTCCTGTCCAAAACTACATGACAACTCGCCTCCAGGGCACAGCCAACTATGATTTTCATCAAGGATTGCACGTCTCCAAAATTAACCCAGCTGGTAAAGATTTTCGTTTTTTTAAGCACCAGGGTGTCCATCAATGACAGACACAGCTGTACACACCACAATTATTCTGGGTGAAGGTGTAAAGTTGGAAGCAGAGTTTTCTACCACTACACAGCTTTCCAGCTGGTCTCGGGCAGAAGCCTAAAGCAGCTTGTTGTCACCACCTTTTATTTTCCACTCTGCCATCAAAGAGAACAGGAGAAAAACAATCTTAATTTTAGCTGGTCTATCATATGACCTCACCTTTATCTCACTATTCTGACCACCAAGCTAAAGCATTGGTGTGGTAAAGCACTTTTCACTTTTAGACACATAAAAAGTATGCAAGTTCACTAACAGGCACTCCAAGTCCGTTTCATGTATCTAACTTTGTTCTGTGCACTGAAATTCTACCCCAAACCATAAGAACTCAGGTGTTAAAAGATTCTATAAATACAATATGAAATAAAGGAATATTGTATGCATTTTATCAATTCACACCTTGAAATCTCTAAATAGCTACACTATCAACTTACTAAAGACTGTCTCCACAAGCAGGTTCTGAACTACTACATTTAAAATCCTTCATAATACTTTATTATTGCTCATAACTAATGCACTATTTAACCTAAAATTGACTTTGTGTCTGCTATTAAAATAGGAGCCACCACTGGGTTTGTTGCTTTGTAAACAGATGTGGTAAAATAGGGTAGTATTACCAGATAAACTGGAAACCTTCATATGGCCAATCCTATTTCTCATACAGAAGACAGCATGCAATTAAGTGACACTTACTCACTACCAACCTTTTTTCAGGGAGGAATCAGCTTGCAGAACTTCATGAAACATTTAAACTCAGCATTTAATGACTGTGCATATCTGCACATGACATGCAGTTTTAATTGGTGCTATTTACTCTTCCTCCACATCACATAATGACCAACATATCAAAGGAAGCTAAACATGTCACAGGACAGGAAACAAACAGCACAGTAAAAACTGCTTAATCAGGTTTGTTTATTGAAGAGAAAAACTAGCTTGACTGGGTTACACCAAGAGTTTCCAGGTGTTGCCCAGACCACATTTATGGCATCTAATTGTCTACAGAAGTGGTTGATGAAGTCCAGTTGACAGAGCAGAACATCTACATACCAAAAAGATATAACCTAGCACTACTATGCATTCTTGGTCAAAGTTAAAACAATCACTTAGTGAAAGAGGCTTCCAGTGCTTTCTTGCATTACACCAAAATACCTTGCACCTGAGAGTTTCCACCTTCTTGTTTAGTGTATCCAACAGAAAAACTCCACATCCCAGTTATCAGAAGTCTAGGGAAAGAGAGTGTCAACTATCTGCTGGTCCTTTGATCTCTCCCTGCATTTCTACATGACAGGAACAGAAGTGCTCCAATATTGAGACACTCCTACAAGACATAGAATTTCACTTTAGCAGAGAAAAATAAGATACATTCCATCTTCTGGAAGGAATTTAAAATAAAATTGTACAATGTACAGATGCTCAAGACATCAGTCTTCAACCACAAAATACTGGATATACTACTGATATGTCTGATTACTGTAAACCATGTAATGTACACAAGCTACTTTGATTAAAAAAAACACTGAACACGAGAAAAACTGACCACTATATAAAAGATTAATTCAAACAACTGCTCTGCATGTTTTAAAAAAAGGCTTCTTACAGTTTAATTTCTTCTGCCTTACATCCACTATATAAGAATGAAGGACAACTGCCTCACTCAGGCAACTAACAGAACACCTGTATTACCTAGACCAATTAAATCTGTAGATCACACTATGAGCACCTTGCTAATGTGACATTTTAGAGGCTTTAGGACTTCAAGCACTCATTTCTTGAAGTTGCTTGGTCAAAAATAGTATCTAAACTTACACCTAACCTTTATATTTCAACAGGGAAAGATACCAGATGGACAAAAAGTCACCTTAACTTTTTTCTCTGTTGTGTGAAATGTAATTTTTAAAAAATTGCTTTCAGAAAAGTGTTTATCTCAAAAAATTTGCAACTGGTCCAAAATACTCCTCTTAAAGGAAGCTTTGTGTTTGATCAGAAATGTAACTTACAATTTAAAAGTTTGATAGACATTCTCATTTAAACAGCATGCATGATACCTTTATCCTGCACAGTTTGAGAACAATTCCATGATCAAGCATGTTCACAATATTACAGCTGAACACTATGCTGATTTCAACCATAGCAGGTCACTGACTGCATTATATCAGAAATATCTAACAATAAGTCATGAGATGAACACTGTGTACACTTGATTTGCATGTTATCTGTCAATAATACAAAAATACCTTTATGGGTGCCCTGAATTTTGGAAGCTATTTTGAACTTTCCCTACACCACTATATTTGAAAATCCTTGAGATAATACTGTTTTGCATAAGGAAAGTTTTGAGTCCCACCTATTGATGATGAACTGTTTAAACAAGAATTTTTCAAATTGTGTATTACTGAAGTTTCACCCAGGTACCTTAAAATGCAGATTTAAATGCAAAAGAATTGCATTTATGCAAGTGTAGTAACTGTCACAGAGAAAAAAACCCCAAAACAACAACCAAACCACAGAACCATGGTACTAATTTTGAATTTGAACAATAAGAGATCAAATGGAATTACTTCCATATTATTTATAGGCAGCTAGAAAACTCAGACTTTGTGTGGCTACATTTTAAAGTTACCTTTGGTAAACTATTGTTTACTAAAGAGTTATTATTGGGTTTTTTGTTGACTTTGTGGACTTTTGCAGAGTGTTATCTGATCCCATCTAATCCTTAAAGGCTACAATATGAGCACACTCTAATGGAACATACCTTCATACCTCTGCATATTCTCACAAATTAATTCAGAATAGTCTTAAAAGAAAAACACACTCGGATAGTACCAGAAAAAGATGTAAACATCAGTGTTGCAGAGGCTTAACTTTATCTAATAAAGCATAGAAGTAAACCACTGTGCAACAGGTCTACTACACTCAGAATAATCTTCCTGTTCTTAGTAAGCTCCATAGAGTACTCTTTGCAGTACTCTAAATTCAAATTTCAATACTCCTCAGAGGAATTTCAAACATTTTTCCAGCCTCTTAGCAAGTGTATGTTACATGGAAGTTCTAGAAACATCCCTAATATTGACCTATCTTTAAAAACAAAATTCAACACACTCAGTAGTGCTTCCCAATTCCTGAGACATACTTTTCCACTAGGGAAGCATCAGAGATGACATCTCTATCAAAGCTAGGTCCAGAGTTTGAAGGTCAGGAACAGAAAGACTTCCCTATGATTAAGAGGTATTCCAATCCCTAACCACACACACAATTAAATTGTTCAGTTGAAAAGCACGCAGGATTTATTTCCGCAACATTAATCACCTATGACCTCAGTCACTATACCAGTCTGACTTTAAGCCTAGGAAGAAGTGTGAGCCATTTAATACAACATGAAATGCTAAAAAAAAAAATAAAATAATCAATTAAATAATAAATCTGAAAATAAGCAAGTATAGTCAATATTTGTTGCTTGAAGTCCAACACACTTCAGCCATAGCAGAACATTCAATAGCAGTATAATTTAAATTGTTGTGAGTGTTGCCCCATCTTCTACTTTTACTGCCTCAGCACAACTGCTTGTCATTGATTGGGGAACTGGATCTGCAAACCCATCTTGCTGGGAAATGATGCATCAAAAGTAATCATTTATTTTTGGCTAATCTAGCTGAACATGCAGTCTCACTCTTAGAGGGGAACAATGGAGAGAATGGTGTAGAAAGAGGCTTATGCCAGCACTAAGGGCAAGAATGCTACAAATCCAAGTCTTCAGAGTAATTTCAATTTCCAATGGCCATCAGTATTGCAATGAATTTATTAATCCCTCCATGGTCACCGCAAAGCACTGAGCTGACAGAATGCCCTCATCTTCAGAAATGTGGGCTACAGCTCACTTAGATCAGCTTTGGAATGGGAAAAAGTGTTTAACACTATGGCTGAAGTACAAAGGAAAGGTGCTGCAGGTGGTCCAGTCTGAACAAATGACATTCCTTGTGTTCAGAACTGCTTGTCAAGCAATTTATAAATGCCACCAATTTTCAATCTCTTCCTTGTAAGTAAACGTGCAGTTTCTTTTGTTCATGGAAGAAAGTCATAAGGGGAGGTTTAAGATCCCTTATACAAAAGGATAAAATTAATCTCCGTTTAAAAAGAGGGATTTTCAAACTTTAAAGTGTTTTATCTAAATGTAACAGACTCTCCAAAGTATTCATTGGATATTTAGTCACTGTTGGTAAGCAGCAGGAAACCAGCCAACCTGAAGTTTCATGTTTTCTTGAAACTCTAATACACATTCTTTTCTGTACTCATGATACACAAGCCTGTGGGATTAGAATAACAACTGTACTTGGATCACTTCCAGCTGCTTCGGTTTTCCATGGAAGTGAAGGCTAGGCCCTTTTAGTTTATAAAGTAGAGCACAGGATCTTAAACACAGCGTAATACTTAGAAAAAGAATAAAAAGCACGTCATTATCATGAAAAATATAAGAAAAGCTCGAATAAAAATAGAATGTTGTTCCAGGGAGATGACACAACCGGATGATTCCGTTTGCATACACTTCGGCTTGTTCCCAGCCTCACCGCTTTACCCTTTCATCTGCCAAAATCCCCAGCACCCCCCCCATCTGCCGCCTTACAAACCCTCGCTCCCGGTTTTGAGACCCTGCTCCTCCTCATTGCCAGCACTCTGTCTCCCATTGCCAAACTCCCCTCTTGCCTTCAAACCAGCCCCTACACCGCTGAGAAAAAGCCGCCCCGTCGGACACCCAGCTTAACCCACCGGCCTGCAAACAACATGGCCACCCCCACCGAGCCACATGCTCCGAGCAGCCCAGCTCACCGCCATCACCCGGGCTCCCGCTCCTCCTCGCCGTGCCTCCTGGCCCTGACATCCTGCCCGGCACGGTGCCGGCGGGGGCGGCAGGGCAGGGCCGGGCCGGGCCGGGAGGCCGCAAGCGGGGCGCGGCACAATGGGCGCCGCGGTGGTTGCTGAGTTCCGCCGGCCGGCAAGGCCCCGCTCCCACCCTCCCTCCCGGGCCCTGCCCCCGCTTCTCACACACCCGGGCTCGCAGGCGGCACGGCCCGGGCCCCCCCGCACCCCGCAGGCGGGCAGCGGAGGTAGAGGCCCCGTCTTCAGGCTCCCGCCTCCCCGTCTCACGGCGCTGCCTCCCTCCCTCCCTCCCACCCTCTCTCCCTCCCTCGCTCCGGCCCCCTGCGTGCGTGCGCTCCTCGCCGGCCTCGCCTCGCCTCACCTCACCTCCCATCGCCTCACCGGGGCGGGCGGCGGAGCTGCGGGAGGCACGGGTGGAATAAGAGAAGGCGGCGGCGGGAAGATGAGGGAAGGGAGAGAGAGAGAGGGAAGGAGGGAAAGCGTGTGGGAAGCAGGGAATGAAACACTCACCGGTTCCACCGTCGCCATCTTAGATCGGGCCGATCGCAGAAGCGCTGCGGGGAGGGGGAAGAGGCGGGTAACAGCCGCACGTTCAAACCCGGTTGGCCGCCCGGCGGTCACGTGAGCCCGGCAGCCGTTTGGGAAGGAAGGGAGGGGGGGGAGAAAGGAGGCGGCGGTCCCCGGTCCCCGGGCTGGCCGCGGTGCCTGCTGGGAATTGTAGTCCGGCCGGCAGCGGAGGCTCCACCGGCCATTGTGTCACCTGGGAAGGAAGAGGCGGGAAGAGGTGGGAAGAGGCGGGATGTGGAGGGAAGGGGTTTGCTCTGGGCATCGCTGCGCTTGTGGAGCGAAGTGGTTTGTGGCCCTCGTGTTTCCCCCCGACCATCGGAGCCTTTCAGTTTGTCCGTGCGGAAGCGGAGGGATGGACTGGTCCGGAGAAGGGCAAGGAGGCTGGTGAAGGGATCCAGCGCAAATCCTGTGAGGAATGGCTGAGGGAGCTGGGGGTGTTCAGCCTGGAAAAGAGGAGGGTCAGGGGAGACCTCATCGCTCTCTACAACTCCCTGAAAGGAGGCTGGAGCCAGGGGGGGGGTTGGGCTCTTTTCCCAGGCAACTATCAGCAAGACAAGAGGGCATGGACTTAAGTTGTGCCAGGGGAAGTTTAGGTTGGATATTAGAAAGAATTTCTTTCCAGAGAGGGTGATCAGACATTGGAATGGGCTGCCCAGGGAAGTAGTGGATTCTCCATCCCTGGAGATATTTCAAAAGAGCCTGGATGTGGCACTCAGTGCCATGGGCTGGGAACCGCAGCGGTAGGTGGATCAAGGGTTGGACTTGATGATCCCTGAGGTTCTTTTCCAACCCAGATGATTCTGTGACTGTCATTTTTTCCACAAAGGTGCTCAGAAGGCTGGAGCACCCCTCCTGGGAAGACAGACTGAGGGAGTTGGGGTTGTTCAGCTTGTAGAAAACAAGGCTCAGGGGACACCTTATGGGGTCTTCCAGTGCCCGAAGGGGACAGCAGGAAAGTTGGGGAAGGATTTTTTGCAAGGACATGTAGCAAGAGGATGAGGGGTAAGAGTCTGAAGATAAATAAAGATTTATAATAAAATAAGGATTAGACATGAGGAAGAAATGCTTTGCTGTGAGAGTGGTGAGGCACTGGCACAAGTTGCCCAGGAAGCTGTTGATGCCCCATCCCTGGAAGTGTTAAAGGCCAGGTTGGTTGGGGTTCTGAGCAAAGGAATCTAGTGGGAGGTAGCCCTACCCATCCAGGGGGATTGGAACTAAGTTATCTTTAAGGTCCCTTCCCACCCAAACCATTCTATGATTCATTTAAATTGATATTTTGCAAAGTGGCATCAAAGTGTGCAAGTATAAACTCTCAAGTGATCTGCACACGTGTATCTCACTGATTTGAGTGGAAACGGAGCAGATCACTCTCACATCAGTACCGTAACACTTTTAGAATAAATTTGTTTTTATGTGATTAAAAATCTGATCATCTTAGTTTAATTTTTAAACCTGAAAATAAAAAGAATGATTAATATCTTATAGTATTGTCCGTGACATCTAAAGTGGAAACAAAACATTGTTAGTATTTTACTACTATTAATTCTACCTTTATGGCTGTAACTTTGATGACAAAAACTGGGTGAAATCCCTGTTGATATCAATAACATGCCCATTGAATTAATTGGGCCAGAATTTCATCCTGTGACTTTTATTGTTTCCATAGTAAAGGAAAAAAAAACCAAACTATTGCCTCTAGACATATTTATGGATTCTTTCAAATACTACAAGTAATGGAACTTCTATCCTTAAAACTTGCAACTTACAGGTTAAATACAAATGCTTTTTCAAAAGTACCACTTTGTTTAAAAAGATGAAGCTTATTTTCCTTTGTTCTTGTCCCGTGCTAAATATCCAGTTTCATATTAATATATTGGACTCATGGAACAGAAGAATGATTGTTTCCACAAAATGCTAAGATTCTTGTATACTAGAGGATCATGAATGAATTCAGAGAGAATCATTCTTGAATCAGCAGAATTTTTGATCTACTATATTAATACATATGCTGCAAGAGGCAGCCTGGATAGAACAAGCAAAACAAAATAAAACAAAACAAAAGATTGTGCAGGATCTTTCTTTCCACCACAAACAGAGAAAGCATGCTTGGAATTAAATGCTTTGAGTAACCCTGCTGCAGCCTGAACTGTGGCTGTAGTGGGCTTTTCAGTGGTTTAGTTTGCATCTCCACCAATTGAAGGAGTAAGAGGGATGCATAGGCTTGCAATTTATTGCAGACTCTTTTGACTTACAGAGTTAAACAGACTTCAAAAATCCCATGGAATTTTTCTTTAAAATGGAAAAATGGAGACAGGCATTTCTGTAATGCAACTCTACATTTAAAAAGGATGTTTATAATGTTTCTTCTCTGTCCATGACCAGACTATTTTGCTTTGACCACATATTTGTCTTGTCTTCTAGGTTTCCTTTTCCTCCAAAGGTTTGTTTTCACTTTTCTTTTTTAAGACCATGCATGGGTTTTGTGGCAATCTTTGAGACATTTGTCTTTGTGTGCATTTCTAATGGTTCTGCAGTTTCTCATTTTTACATGCAGATACACACCAGCCATGTAACTGTTGCATTTGGTAGGGGACTCACAGTAAGTGCCTGTGCCATCTGGTCAAGCCCTAATAGTGCACATTTTCATGTGGCCTAGCTCCTGGGAGATATTTTTTTCATTGCTTTAGCTATTTCTAGACAAAGTGGCATTTAATTGTGCCTTCAATAAGCCTGAGCAGAAGACAGCTACTATACCCAAGAGCTTCACTGGGTGAATGTGATTGCCCCACTACTGCAATGTACAGAAGCAAAGGGAGAAGGGGGAACATGAACTAAGGCACTCTCTTAATTAAGTAATGTCAAATTCAGTGGCCATTTTCTTCTTAAATAGCAGTTGTCTTAGCTGCTCTGGCTTTTTTGCAGCAGCTATCTGACCCATGAGACATTGCTGACCTTTCTTCTGGCCTTGTTTGCCAACCTCTCAGCCTCACATCACTTTGGAGAAGTTGGGAGGACAGTGGAAATACAGCACTGACATAAATCAAGGCTCATGAATGGGCTATAAAATTTCTAACTCCTGTGCCTCTGTGTGCATTTGTCTGTGACGCAGGGGGACTGGCAGCTCAAAAGTGACATGAAAATCCTGACAGAGGTAGAAGAGCTCTACTCAGGGAAGGTCACAGCAAAGGTCAGTGAACTTGGTGAGAATGAGTGTGCCACCAGAGAGTGGGAAGTGGCAGTGGAGGGACCTCCAGGAGTTGTGAATGGTTTCTTTCATCAAATTTGAAAATCAAGGCCACACTGGAAAACAAAAGCACTGAAATACCACAGAATCCACAGAATTTTTACTATGGTAAATGCTAGGTGATGGATGGTAATGTAGGGCTGTGTAAAACTAAAAACCATCACAACAATAGTAATAATAATAAAAAAGTCTTAGGTAAAATCTTTCAGAATTAGTCTCTTGAGGTCAATCCACACATGCAGTCTGGCTTCTTTCCAAACACTGAGGAGGACAAGTAAGCAAGTTAGTTAATTCAGTTAAGGGGTTTGCTGCTCTTAAAAATGTATTTAAAAATTGTTTAATTAATATATGCTTCCTTGGCATCTCCAAGTAAGCAGGGAAATGGCATACTTTTATTTTGCTCTTCAGAAATACAGCAAATAAATGAAACTGAGTAACAGAAGGAACCTTGGCTACTAGTTAGAATGAGAGTAATCTTTTTTCTGACCTGCATCATTGTCAGGACAGAATGAGGTCAAACCTATACTGACATTGTCCTGCTAATGGTAATGGAAGACATAAGTAGGAATAAATTGAAAATTATATTTACACAAAATGTGAATTAAATACTCACAGCATTTAGTAAAGTATCCTAAATTATTAAGGATGGTTATGCTGAAATCTCACCAAGAGGCAGATGCTGACATTTGAGCAGAAGACACTGGACTAGATCCATCAGGATGCTTCAGGTCTTTTATATCATGCTAGTGACACCAAGTACTTCTAAACCCTGCTTAACCAGGGAAATTATGACACAGAGTGGCAACTAAAGTGTACAATGGTATTTGTCCTACATTGCATGATACCTTGATTTATTAGTTACTTGGAAAAGGAGCACAGATTTTTCATGTACTGTACACAATACAATACTTCCTAGCAGCATGGATCATTAAGAGTGATTCTGCACTTTCAGGAACATACTGCTTTAAGGAAGTTAAACCAAACCTTTAATGATGAGTTGGGTTTGGAATATATAAAAATCACAGCCTGTGAAGGTGTCCTTTAAAGATATTTCATGATGGATGGCAAGTGGTTGCCTGCCTTCAGAATTTGGAGATAAATGCTATCACAGCACAAGCTGCATGACTCAATATGGAGTTATTTTTACTCATTGAAAAAAATCATAGTTGTAATCCTTGTATTTTACAAGAATCTTAGAAAAGTTGTCTAATTCATTCTCAGAGTGTTCTCCTATGAGAATAAAAGTATTAGCAATAGCAGAGGAATTATGGTGAGAACTGTCAGGAAAAAAAAAAAAAAAAAGGTGTCCACCTGGAATTACACTTCAGTAATAGCATGGCACCCAATTTCTTTGGCTGTTTGACCATGCTGGTGAAAATGCTTGTCACACAAACCAGTATCAGATACTTTGTTACCTGTAACCTTCATCCCATAAGCAACAAAGCTACCTTGCAACTTTTTACCAATTATAATGACAGCAAGTATGTCTACATGGATAGACTTAACTCTTACAAAAGAATAGGAAGTGTGCTTCTCTGTTCTGGAATTAGCAGTGGGAAATTTGATTTAACCTCTTAAGTCTAGGAGATATACAAGTATTGTTTTTTATTAAAGATGAGGCAAGAAGACCACGAGTAATAGAACAAATTGTCTGAAAACAGTGAGATATAGTTTGGATGTAGAATTATTTGGATGCCAGGAAACGAGAATATTTTGTGTATTAAGCTCAGAATAAGAACTGTTTTAGTTTCATTGAAGTCAGTGTCACTGAAGCAAGAAGAGAGAATCTGATCCTGCAGAAATTTGTCTGAAATAACAGGCTTGTGCCTGCCAGATAGTGGGAAGACAACAAAAGGTTTAAACAAAGAGTGAGATCCCAGCACTTGGCTGGACCTAGCCAAGATGTGCTCTGAAGCCTTTGGCACCTGTTTTTATAAACATTCAGGACTGACTGAATATTGACTTTGTGATGATTCTCCCTTTCCCCCAAACAACAGCTAAAAGCAGAGCAAAAACAATGATTACAAACAACACAGACCGCTGCCGAACTTCTCCCCCTTACCTCACCCCTCCCACAAGCCGGGTTATCCCATCACCAAGCCGGGTTATCCCGTCACCAGTCCTGGTTATCCCGTCATCAAGCAGGGTTATCCCGTCACCAGTCTTGGTTATCGCGTCACCAAGCCCGGTTATCCCATCAGCAGTCCCAGTTATCCCATCACCAAGCCCGGTTATCCCGTCACCAGTCCCGGTTATCCCGTCACCAGTTCCGCGTATCCTATCACCAGGCCGAGTTATCCCGTCATCAAGCCGGGTTATCCCATCACCAGTCCCAGTTATACCATCCCCAGTCCCGGTTATCCCATCACCAGTCCCGGTTATCCCATCACCAGTCCCGGTTATCCCGTCACCAAGCCGGGTTACCCTGTCAGCAGTCCTGGTTATCCCGTCACCAGTCCTGGTTATCCTATCACCAGGCCGAGTTATCCCGTCACCAAGCCCGGTTATCCCGTCATCAAGCCCGGTTATCCCGTCACCAGTCCCGGTTATCCTGTCACCAAGCCCGGTTATCCCGTCACCAGGCCGCATTATCCCGTCATCAAGCGGGGTTATCCCGTCACCAGTCCCGGTTATCCCGTCACCAAGCCGGGTTACCCTGTCAGTCACCAGTCCCGGTTATCCCGTCACCAAGCCCGGTTATCCCGTCACCAGGCCGAGTTATCCCGTCACCAAGCCGGGTTACCCCGTCCCCAAACCATCCCCCAGCTCCCGCTCTCTCCTCCCGACCCTCCTCGGCAAGTTCCGCTTCCACCTCACCCGGCGTCTGCGCGGCGGGAGGAGCGCGGAGGGGAGGCCCTCGGGGCGGCCTCAGTCCTCTCCACCCCTTCCCTTCCTTCCCTCTCCTTTCCCCTCCTCTCCTCTCCCCTCCCCTCCCCTCCCGCCTCAGCCGGCGGCACCTCCGGGCGGCAGCTCCTCCCCCGCCGCGGCGCGGCTGTGGCAGCCCGGCAGCATGGCGGCGGTGGAGCCCCGCGTCTGCGAGACGGAGGGCTGCAGCAGCGAGGCCAAACTGCAGTGCCCGACCTGCCTCAAGCTGGGGATCCAGGGCTCCTACTTCTGCTCTCAGGTGAGCAGCCCTCCTCCCGCCTCCCTCCTCGCCTCTGCCTTCCTTTCCCCTTCCCCTCCGCGCCGCGGGCCGGGTTTTCCTCTGAAGGGGGGCTGCTCGGGGAGCGCTCTCTTTCCTCAGAGAGAAGCTACGGGACGATTTTTTAATTTTTTAGTTTTGTGTGTGTGTAGAGGAAAGCCCTAAATGAGATTTCCAGTCAGCACATGGGACCGGTGTGCGAGGGTTAGGCCAGGCGGACGGGGAGGAGTCGGCTCCCCTTGTCTGCCCCCCGGGCCCGGCCCGGCTCTTCATGCTTGGGTTTGCCTCCCTGCCCCTGGGGTTCCCTTCGGGGAAAAGGCTTCGTTCCTCAACCCTTCGCCCCCCAACCCCTCGCCCCCCTTCATGGCAGGGGGCCGGGGGAAGGTGTTGGACCCTCGGTGGCGGGTGTGGCATGAGCCCTTCTGCCCCTCATGGCCCGAGGTAATGGGGGCACTGGGGTGGTCAAGAGGCAGAGAGGAGGTTTTGTTTCTCTGCCCGAGTCTTTGGTTGCTTCCACGCTGTCCCCCTACCCTTGTCAAAGTAAGGGCTTAGTGGGACAGAATGAGAGCTGCTCATCAAATTCCAGTCTGCATTTCTGTGTCTGCATCAGCTCTGGGGCTGTGTGTGGATGGAGTTGTTCGGCTTTGATAAAACATCCTGAGACTTGTTGCTTTAAAAACAGATTTTCTGTTTCCTTGCATTATATTAAAAAAAAAAAAAAAAAACCAACCCAATCTTTTGGGGTAAATGATCTGGTGCGTTGCTTTTTTATTTTACATTTATTTATTTATTTAATATCTTTCGCTATTTGAGTTTAAAGGTGCCAAACAGAGATGTGTGTTAGGCCACAACCACCCTCAGCTCTTGTCTATTCTATAGGCCTTGGCTGCCCTCAGTTATCACCACAGTTTGGTCCTTGATTTAAATAGCAAAGTCTGCTTGATTGCTGTTGAGTCAGGGTATTCTTGTTCACTTGTTTTTAATCTTTAAAATGCATAGTAAAATACATAGCTTAATCCTTTGAACTTTTTGTATGTATAATTTCTGTCAACATCAGTGAGCAAGTATGTGTTCTATTCACAGAGTAATGGAGAACTTCATTGTCAGGATTATAATTCACAGTAAAATCATTCACATTTTGTAGATCAGCTTAACCAAATCGTTCTTTCACATCAGGTAGATTAAGTTACTAATTGGACAGATTTTTTTTTTCCCCAGTCAAGATGTAAACTGATAGTTATGGGTTGCATGGGACCAAAGGGAAAGCTTCCCACGTGCATGTCACACACCCACTGCACAGTTTCTGGTACTTTCCCCTCAAGCCTCTGATGCCAGATGCTGGGAGTCAATCCTAAATTAGACTGACTGCCATTCAGAATTGTTCTCATGATTCTCTGTCTGTGGTTGCCATGTGGTGCTTGTAGCTGGTCTGTAAGATTTACTCTTTACCACCTGCTTTGACACATCTGATGTGAAACTTGTCATAAATGCATCAGCAGCACAAACAATTAATTGGTAATGACAAAACCATTTGTTAAGAGACCAAACAGTCCTATGTGAGGAGTTTTGGTAGCATCTTTACTCCCCTCTGGTCCATCCCCAGTTCTCTTAACTTTATGTACGATGAAGGGATTCTTGTTTTCTGTGTATTAGTTTTAATTCTTTTGAAATATCTGCTACTGTTGTAAGGTTAAAAGGCAATTACCAGAAATATATATATTAGCTAGTAAAAATGGGCTGCTGGATAACTGAAGACATGCTTGTAAAGCTGTCCTGCCTAGAAAATGAAATACTTAACTGGGAATCTGAGTCATACTATTTCTGAGTGACCTTGGGTGTGTTGTTCTTCCTTGCTGTACCTCTCTGTCCTGATCAGTAAAATAGGTAAGCAGAGTTATTCCCCATATGAAAGGTGCTTTGAAGGTTTTGGGCTGACACGTGTTCCAGAAGACAGAAGGAAATTAATGGCAGCCTGTTTTTAACGACATACAAAAAATGTCATGCTCTTGGAGCCCCTGTGTTCAGCCTACAGTAATGACCTTGATCCCCCTTCCTGCCTTATGTAGGGTCCAACCCAGGCTGCCCAGAGGTTCCAGTTATCCCCATCATCTGGTGCCTGCAATGGACAAGGCTCACTGCAGTGATCTGCTGGAGCCCTGTGAGGAGTTTCCACTGACAGCCTGGCTGTCCAAATAAAAACAAGCACATGGTGGGCAAAGGAGTCTTAAAGACTGTGTCCAGTTCTGGGCCCCTCAGTTCAGGAAGGAGATTGAGGTGCTGGAGCAGGTCCAGAGAAGGGCAAGGAGGCTGTGAAGGGATCCAGCACAAGTCCTGTGAGGAGAGGCTGAGGGAGCTGGGGGTGTTCAGCCTGGAGAAGAGGAGGCTCAGGGGAGACCTCATCGCTCTCTACAACTCCCTGAAAGGAGGCTGGAGCCAGGGGGGGGTTGGGCTCTTTTCCCAGGCAACTATCAGCAAGACAAGAGGGCATGGTCTCAAGTTGTGCCAGGGGAGGTTTAGGTTGGATATTAGAAAGAAATACTTTACAGAGAGGGTGATCAGCCATTGGAATGGGCTGCCCAGGGAGGTGGTGGATTCTCCATCCCTCGAGGTTTTTAAGAGACTGGATGAGACTCAGTGCCATGGGCTGGTAACCACAGTGGTAGTGGATCAAGGGTTGGACTTGATGATCTCAGAGGTTCTTTTCCAACCCAAATGATTCTGTGAAATTTTCTCTGAGAATCCAGCAAGTGTCAGCTGACTGTACAGGACTGGTTAGCATCTGTGACACTCCTGCAAAGTTCTCCCTTTTTTTAAAGTTTTTCTTTCCAATGTAGCATTACATACCTACGTGAGTTGTTAGTTAAGCTACTGAGCAGACCTAGGATGTTAATTCCACTTCACAGCACAGCCTGCATGCTAGCTGGCACTGTCCTATTCCCTTCCTCCAAGGGTGAGGGTTTCTACCCTCTGACATTAGGCTGGCCCTGGTTCTTTGTTAAGCCACTTCTGGTGTTTTTAGGGTTTTCTTTTAATGGAGGAAAAGCAGTTGTATTAAATGTCCTGCTAGTTTAGCTCCTCAAAGCTGTGTGCTGCAGGATCAGAAAACACCAGTGCTTCAGGACCATGGTGCTGAAGAGCACTTGCCCATTGTGGCCCAGTTTGGCCCAGTCATAAAGTCAGCCCATCTCTATTGAAAGTTAGCTGCAGGTATGCAGGTGCTTACACTGGGCAGACTCAAATTTGTAGTTTATTTTCTCAGTGCTGAAAGTAAATGAGAAAAGTGTGAACTGCTGTAGAAAGGTGATTAGTATGGAGCAATTTGTTAGGATTATAAATTGTAAAATACTATTTGTTAAGAAATACTAATGCTGGTGGTATAGGACTGAGAGTATCAGTGTAATGAGGAGATTGATTAAACTTTATTTTTTCCCCTTATGTGTAGAGAATTGAACTTTTTCAAGTAGATTGTGTCTGAAAAGTGATTTCCCCAGTGGGTTTATTATTTGTGTTTCTCCTTTCCTTGAGAAAGGGCATTATTCTGGTCATTTTTCTTTTCCCTCCTTTCTGCATCAAAGATTACAACTCAACAGCACGCCCTGATAATGCTTACTCTGAAGTAATTTGACAGCCTTTGAAATTTCTTTGAGCCAACACTTTTTAATCTCTGGCTGTTGTGCACCTTGACAACTGAGTACAGCTCTTGAGTTGTAGTTGTGCTGGTGGGTCATGGGTGTACAGGCAGCTGAGAGCTGGTCTAGCAGGGGGGTTTTGGACTGGTAATGGAGATGGACTAAAAATGACTTTGAGCAGTGGAGAAGCTCTGAGGTGGTGTGTTGAACCCCAGTGTTACTTTTTTTTCTCTTTTCTTTACTCCAAGGTGTAACCAGAGAGTATTCTGCTGAGGGATTCTGTCTGCTGTTAACCAATAAGGTCTTCATTGAGGCTAGTAAATCAGATACTGTTACTGCCAGCTACCTTCTTTCACTGTCTTGCCTTCTCTTTTGGAGTCTTACTACAGTGTTATATGAGTTTGTCATCTGAGATAAATTACTGCACCCCCCTGTAACTTCTGAATGTAGAGATAACACAGGTGTCCAACATCACATTTCAAGTGTGATGCTTCTCTGAGATGATTTGCTTTCATGAAATCTGCCTTTATCAACAGGTGTGTAACTTCTGTGTAAATTATATGTAGAATACATAAATAGTTTGTGTTTAAATGCATGAACCATTTACATTTCTTCCGTGCCTTCTACCAGATGCTGAATGATAAGCAGAGGGAAAGCAGTAACTGTTCTTGATATCTCTGGTTACCACTTCTAATTGTAAATTGAACTCCTATTAATAATTTTATGTTGGTTTAATGAAAACTTCCTCTCTCATACTATTTATATCTGCATAAGCATTGTGGATGAAGCAAAGTGGTGTGGGGTTTTCTGTTGTGTGGACTGGATGCTGGTGTAGGGGCATTTTTCCAGCCAAATTCAGGAAAATCTGTTTCAAGCCACAAACTGGAAGCATTCTCTCAAAGTCAGCATCCTGGGCTCCAGTTATTTGGGTTTTTTGTTTTGTTTTTTCTGAAAAGTTGAGGCCACAGATTGCTACTGGAATAGTAGTTTGAAGTTACTCAAGGAGAAGAGTTGTCCCTTCTTCCTTTGTGTGTCTGCATGTGGTCAGTCCCCAAGAGGCCCAGGTGTATCAAGTGATCTGATTTTGGAGCCAGAAGTGTTCAATATATTGAAAAGATGGTCCAGTTTTCATGTTTCTTGTCTGTTGTTACTTTGCTGTTCTGAAAAATCACTTATATATCTCTATAAATCTGAAGAGATGCAAACAGTGGTTTGGGTTTTTCTTTGTTTGTTTTTTTATTATTTTTTATTTCAATGACTGATAAAGAAGCCCATGGTCTTTGGTAGTGATCATTGTGTTGCTAGTGAAAATGCCTTCTACCATAAAACAACTTTTGGTGAGCTGCATTATTCTGACAATATCTGAACCAGTAAACAGAGAATTGGCTGAGTCTGAGAATAGTTGTACCCAAGATTGCCCTAAAGAAATTGTGTTGCCTTTCCCTCCCCTGCCTTTTTTTGGTCAAACATTTGACCTCTTTTTGTACAGCCCTTTTCAGTGTTTCCAAGCCTGTCCTTGATTGTTATATAGAAAATATATGCAATAATAAGAAAAATGCTTCAGGTGAGAAGAGTACGGATATTGAAATCAAGCATACTAGTGAATAATGTTATGTATGAATAATATACATAAAATATATATGTTATAATGAGTAATAGTGACTAATCCAGAAGTCTTCCAGGAAAATTTAGCCAAATTAATCTTACTCTTTTGTACTTTTCCCTTGAAGCTAATTAATGTTTTCAAATATAGCCACACAAGGTCACATTTTCCTTTTTTAACCATATCAGAAAAAAATAATTTCTTAATTTAAGGATTACAGATCACTGTGGATATTATTTTCTCCTGAATTTTGTTTATTTAATAATTGAAAATGTTCTCTGCTGATCTGTGTATGGGATAGGAACTTGGAAGACTCATTAGAGGCAGGAGTGATAATAGGAAGATCAAAGAGGAAAAGGCTTAGTGACAAGCAGAATTTTCTCCAGAAAATTGTCCAGGAAGTGTCCCAGATGGAGAGAAAAAGTTGATTTCTTCCATAGCTTGTCAGGAAGTCTACTGTATAGAAGGTGAGGGTATTTGCAGTATGCAGGGGTACATTGGTAGGGTTTTTTCCCCAGAGCTGTCTGTGATTCTGCAGCCTGTGGGGTGGCAGCTGAGGTGTTTTTACCTGGGACTGCCAAGGCAGAGCTCTGCAGGCATGTTCAGTGTAGTGCTTGTGCTGTAGGTTGTTGAACACAGTCTGTGTGTACCTGGGAAGTCTGGTGCTTATAGGAAACATATGGCTGATCCACAAAAATACATGGGTTGTAGGTGGATGTGCAGCATATCCCTTGGGTGTCATCCAAAAGTGTCAGACCAAGGCAGAGGTGTTGACTGGTTGTCCCCTGCCTGTGTACAAGCCTGTGCTTACAGAAATGCTTGGGATTTGTGCTGTCTCCTTGTTGCAGTGGATGGGTGTGCATCCAGAACACCTGTCTGGGGTGTCCTGGGGTACAGCAGCTTGTTTGGATCTCTGCTGTAGGTGTTGTGGTGGAGCTGCTGCTCCTCTAGAAACAGGGCAAACAAAATCTGGGCAACACGTGTGGGAAAACCCAGACATATGGCAGCCTTGTGAGGGATCCTCTTAGGTTGTTTGCAGCTGCAGGAAACAAAAAGCCCAAATGGTGCCTCTCAGGTTATGATACTGCCAGCAGTGGGGTGTTTGCCTGGTGGTTTTGGGTTGTGGGCCAGCAAAGAGTTGGCCTGGGAGAAAGGAATGACACTGGAGAATACACCCCAAAATTTTATGGGGAAGGAGAGAATGAATTACATCCAGTAATTGCCACAGCTGATGTGTTTGTTCATTCTCCAAATGCTCCTTTATATCCCAAGAAGGGAATTATAGATTTGCAGGCTTGGTAGCTGATCAGGCTCCTCTGATGTGTAATCCTTCTGCTTTAGAACAGAGGTCTGGTGTTTAAAAGGGACTGAAACCATACTAATGCTTCTAGTGTCCTTGAAATAGGGTTTTTAGGTTTTTTTTTTCTTAAAATAGCCCTCAGTTAAAACTTGCTCTTTCTCTCCCAGATCTCCAACCAAAACCTGATAAATAGTGCAGCACAAAGGTCTGTGCATGCAGTGGGTTGTACAGGAGTGAAAGTAAAACCTTCCCATACTTATTGAAAAAGATGTTCTCTCTGGTAACCTGAAGTGCTGGTTTCCAAGCCTCCTGTAGCCCAGACCATCATGTAGCACCCTGGTATGTTGAGTGACAGTCCAGAGAATGTGGTGGCTTCAAGTATGTGGCATACTAGAAGGCAACAAACATCTGGGTTTGGTAATGAGGGAAATAGTACAGGGTCTCTTTAAAGGTAGGCAAACTTCTGCACCACTTTACTCTGCTCTGGTGGATTGAATTTAATTACTACTGTTTGCAAAGCTAATGAGAAAAGGTGGCTCTACAGCTAAGACTGCTCAACAGCAACCATGGAGCAGGGGCAGAATGTCATAGGCCAGGCTTGATTTACAGATTTGTTGCCTTGGACTGGTTGAGTGTTGGCTACATGACACTGATTCAGTTGTTGGCTCTGTTTTATGGTGATGATTCAGCATTAGTAGTGCTTAATAAATAAATACAATAAATAAATGGTTTGCTTCCTGCCTCTTCAGAAATTCAGCTGTTACTGTAAATGACTGGAATTGGCTGTTTCCTAATGGTTGTTTTGAGTGCATATAGTCATTGATTCAGACTTTGTACTATAAAATCCTAGTAATTTCCTAATTAGCACCATAAAAGATCATCTTTTATGCTGTCTTCTGCAGCCTTTTTACTTAAATCTCTAATTTTTTCCATGTTTTTCCTTAATCTTTCTTTATTTTCTTCATCTGCTAGCCATTTCCATCTGCTCCTTTGCTGATCCATTGTTCCTCACGTGAACTGCTCTATTTCTTCTGGGGAAGAAGAGAAAAAGACAAATCCCTTCACATTCACTTTTTTTCATTATTTCCATTTCAACTTTCTTTATATATATTTTTTCTACTTAATTTTAAAATTCCAGTTCAGGAGCCCTCAATCTCCCTTACTTTTAATCTCATCCATTTGGTCCCCTGTGGTCATGTGGGTTGGTCTCTGTTGCAGAAAGGATGCAATTTGGCATGGAGATAGAGGAGAACTACTCTTATCTCTCTGTTTCCATGAACAACGTAGTGTTTCAGCCAACCTGGAGCAAGCATAGCATTTAGTTACTTATTAAAATGATAAAGGGATAATATTTAGTTAATAGGATTGGATTAGATTACTGTGTCTCACTGTGATGGGTGACTCTGCCTATGCTTTGTGCCTTTTCTTGCTGGTAAGCTGTTGAATGTAGTATTTTCTGTTGTTAAGACTAGCAGCTACAGTGGGATTTATTGCATGTTTCTACAAGGGTTCATAAAATCTGTCTTAGTTTTCTTTTAAAATACAGTTGCTTCTCTGGGGATGGCATGTCTGTCTAGGGTAATGCTACTTAAAAAAATGTATGTATTTTGTTTGCAATTCTAGGAATGCTTTAAAGGAAGCTGGGCCACTCACAAGTTACTACACAAGAAAGCAAGTAAGTGCATTTTTAAAAAAATCCCTTTTAATATTGTTTTGAATTTGCTTTGTCTTGTGTGGATGATTCTAGGTTTGAGCAGAGGGTTGGACCAAATGACCTCCAGAGGTCCCCTCCAGCTGTCCTATGATGCTGTGTCTAAGAACAGGATGGATTTTTCCAAGATACCTGGCACTGTATTCCTCCTATGTAAAATTTGGTCAAGTTCCTGGTAATCTAAAGATCTAAGTAAAATTTCAGAGACAGAAATCTCTTGTTTCTGTTCCCTGTTCTATTTGAATGAAACATTCCTTGAGCTACATTTCTCTGTATATGAAAAGAGGAATAGTCATGCTGAAATATAAAGCAAGGAGAATAATAAAGCATTATTCTAAGGCACTGCCAGGCTTAGTCCATATTAATATCTTGATGTCTGATGTAGTAAAAGGCAGTAATGTGGAGAAGGTTCTTGTGGTGTCCTTGTGATTAGATACTTGCTGGAATGCAGGCAAGCCAGTCAGAGTGCAACTGTTCTGTACATTGGGGTTGTTCCACTGCAGAAAAAATACTGTTGTGCTCTGATGCAGTGGTTAATAAGGGAATGTATCACAGCTAGGATTTTCCTAAGTTTTGCAGAAGGTAGTAAGGCTATCTCTATGCCTCAGTTACCACTGGCAACTCTTGCACAGAAATACTAGCAGATTCTCCCTTATCTAAGTAGTAAAAATAATCCATAAATTGAAAACTGAACAAAAAGAACTGGAGAGCAGACCCTAGTTTTGCCTCCCCCCACTCAACTTCATCAGGCCCTGCTTAAAATGAAGTGGGATTAAAACCTAAGTGGTATGGCAGAAAGTCAAGACTTCAGTTCCTTTACCTCTTTTTCTACAACCCAATAAAACTCATTTTTCCATGCTAAATGTTACATGGTTAATAGGCTGGAGTAGCACAGACAATTACAAATGTTTTCCTTCTGTATGCCTTCCCAGGGGTCTTCTGGTTCACACTTGCTTTCTGTATCCTTTTATTTTGTACCTGCATTACTTTGTTAGTAATTCTAGTATTTTCCTGGTGCATTCTTCTGATGCTATTGCCTGTCTGACAGCAACATTTTTTGTGATACCACGGAATGCATCATCATCTTGGCTGCCTGGATAACTGCTAAACCTCAGGCTGAATAGGCTGGGTTCTGCTAGCCCTCAAGACCTCAATGCAATAAACTACTGAAGCATCTCAAGGGGATGATGTAGAATACTGCTTCATTAAAACTTTGGATGTTTAAAGTGTTACTTCTTCATTGGTTCATCTCAACTGATTGCCATGTAAGCAGATGTCTCAGATATCAGCCACAGAGAGTCTGAGGAACTTGGGGCTTGCTATGGCACACTTTTTGCCATCCTCTCATTTGTGTGAGACATAAAAAGAGAAAACCAACAGATCAGGTTACAAGTTAAAAATTAACGCTACAGTGCTCCTTCTTAACCCTTGCCACCTCTTTCTGAGTAAATTTATTTCCTTTTGTTAATGCTCATGATCTACCTGCTTCAATCTTTCATGAAAATACCTTCAGTATCTACCCTGTTAGGATTGTGTTATTTGTGAATGAAGCCAGTCAGGCACTGGTTTCATAAAGCTGAGAGATCTGGGAACCTCCAGCAGTTTGGGACTGTCTTGTAAGGTGCATACACTGCTTGTCCTGGAGTGCAGAAGCAGCAACACCTTCAGCCTCTCCATTAGAGCTGGAGGGGTAGCAGGCTCTCTGTGTAGAAACTTAACAGCTGGATACCCTTCTTCTCACCTTAGGTCATTTCTGTCACTAAGAGAAATCACAGAAAAGGAGCATTCATCTATAGTGCAAGAGTGTTAATTGAAGGAATAATGAGTGTTTCTTTAGGAATGTGCTTTTTCCCCAGGACTGAAAACAAGCACAGAACTACAGAGGAAGACCTACTTAAGTAATTACTACACTTTGTTCCTGCATTCAGTAATGCTCTCCTGACATCCCCCAGTTTGCTACTGAATAGAGTTTGCAAGAAACAAATTTTGAATGTGAAAAACTTAAGGGCAGTACAAAATGGTAACTGCCACTTACACTTGCATATAGAAGTATCTTAAAACACCAAAAAGAGTAAAATCTAGACATGCATACTGTGTCACTTTTGGGTCTCCACAGTTCTTATTCTTAGTAGGAACTGATTTTGCTGCTGGGATATTATTTTGTCTTTTCAGAAGATGAAAAAGCTAAGCGTGAAGCTTCCTCTTGGACACTGGAAGGTGATGTGAACACAAATCCCTGGTCTGGTTATAGATACACTGGTAAACTCAGGCCACACTATCCACTGGTGAGTAAGAAAAAGGTGGCATTCTGTACTCCAGCACTGCTGCAGTCTGCAAAAATGCAGTCTGCAAAAACCTGCTGCTAGTTCAGAAAAAGTCAGCTGTTCACTGTTCTCACCAATAATGAAACAGTCTGTTTCAGAAAAAAATTCAGGTGAATTAATTTAGAATTTAAATAAATGAGTTTCTATTATTTTATGTAAATGGATTGAGGTAAGCTGATGAGGTAAGCTCTGATGGAGCAGAGGTTATAGCAGTCTCTAGCTAACTGAAGTCAGTAACATCTAGCTGTGGAAGGTGGGTTTAGAAGATGACAATCAGTATAGCTGTGTTTTTAAATAGGTAGAAGTTTGTACATGGAATGTGTCCTGGTTTGGGCCAGGATAAAGGTAATTTTCTGTCTTGTACTTTTGCTTTCAGCCAAGTCTCTTGTAAGTAGCTGCAACACATAAGACACAGTTTTTACAGGAATAATGACATTTTATTTACATATGTCTCTTTTCACTGTCCTGTGGTAGAAATGCTGCCCCTGTGGCATCCTGTTCACAGTGTTCTCCATCTGCTACAGGCTTATCAAAGAACCTCATTAACAGCCTGAGCCTCTGTGTTGGTTGGTGTGATTGGAGGAAGGGTGTTTTGGATATGTCCCTGGCCAAGTAATTTATTAGTGTTGCCACTGAACATTTGCTTTCTTGACTTCTGCTGTAGGATTGATGCAAATGAAACTATAATAAAAAGTGCTAATGGCTAGGGTGATGATTAGAAGCAACAATCTTGTTAATAGAAGCTAATAACCAGAGAGAGCAAGGATGCATTTGGAACCAATGCGTTTGCAGTCTGGAATGTAGCAGGATAAACACTGCAATATAGCAGGGATAATATGTTATAAAACCAGTTTCAAAATTTGTTTTTTAGAAAGCTGTAAAGCTGGCTTCCAGAGGCTGTATAATATGACAGCAATAATAAGTAAGAGGAGAAATGAAAAATGGAACTGTTTTGGAGTGTTTACATATTTCACAAGCTTTTTTTAAGTGGAATTAAGCATAGTTTAATAGTTTAATTTTTCTATGTGAGTCTTAGATTTTAGGACTGTAATGATACTTATGACTGTAATATTCTTGCAACCTAACCAACTTTGACTTTGATTTATTTAGACACCAACCAGACCTGTGCCAAGCTACATTCAAAGACCGGATTATGCTGATCACCCCTTAGGTAATTTGAAACATGAGTGCCATGAGTGTGTCTGTTGGAAATGTTATAAAGTAACAAAACCAAACAAAACTGCAGTAATCAACCTCCAAAACTGAGATGAATTCCAACTATTTTTAGACTTGGACATGGTTCATTCAAAATGACTTGCTTATTGGTTTGTTTTGGTATTTTCCCCCTCTTACATCAGTATTGGTTCTTTGCATTTCTCAGAAAAGCTGGTATAAAGTCTATTAGAATTATTTTGATATCTTCAACCATTCTTTAGTTGTTCCTTACAGCATGTAAATATTTAGACAGCACAAGTAATGTCTTTTAGGGGGTCATTCAACTATAAAAATGGGCTTGCACATAACCTGGTAGGAAGAATTTACATGTTTTCACTAGTTGCAATAGTATAAATAGTGATATTAATAAGCCTATATAATACTTTATGACTCTTAGTCTATTATATATTGCTATTTATTCTCTCCAAAGCAGCAAAGAAATAAAAGTACTTTGTATTAATAAAATATATTCCTTTTAAATATATTTTTGAGGTTGTGTTTTGACTAACGACATCATAGTTTTATGCTGTAAATGAATGAGCATCCTGAGCACATATGGGCATGACAGTATCGTAGAAGGTTTATGAACTGAATTAAATTCAATCTGGATAAAAATGATAATGTCATGACTTGTTGGGTTTGCTACTTCAGTCTCTGAGAAAGTACATACTTTTATTGCCATTGGTAAGCTAAATAAATTCCTTGGTTTGACAAATATAGAAATCACTACTCCATTTAATGTGATTGGGTTTTTTGATTGTTTGGTTTTTTAATTTTTTTTTCTCCTCCTTCTTCCCCCCCCCCAGGAATGTCTGAATCAGAACAGGCTTTAAAAGGAACCTCTCAAATAAAAATACTCTCATCAGAAGACATAGAAGGGATGCGAGTAGTCTGTAGGGTAAGGGTTTTTCTGTTTTTTGGTTACTAAGTGCCTTTATTCTTTAAAAACCCTGCAATGATTTTACCAGTTGGTGCCAGCACATATGGGAATACAGACTTTCAAACCACTTCTGAGCATCAAAAAATAGTTTGGCAATGTTAATATTGTCTTGGTTTCTTTCTCCTTGTCTGTCAGTTGACAGTTGCTATTTTGCAAGCAGAAAGATGATTTTTATTATTATGTGGCTGTGTTGTTACTAGTGGGATAATTTGTGGCTGAAACACTGTTACCACCATGAATATATTTTATAGTGCATAAACAAGAACAGAACTTTTTCCTCTCCTAGAGTACTAAGTAAAAACTAAAAAGCAGAACCAAACCAGAGCCCTAACAGTTTTTGAAAAAGAGTAGTTGAATTGTAATCACTTTTTGTGCATAAAGTCAAACTTGGAAATGTATTTCCTAAGCAATCTCAATGGAGCTGTAGCAAACAGGTTGTCAGCTTTCTAAGAATAGTCTTGGTCTTTTTTAAAATCAATACTTTTGTTTCATTTTCAGCTTGCTAGAGAAGTATTGGATGTTGCTGCCATGATGGTGAAAGCAGGTGTAACTACTGAAGAAATTGATCATGCTGTCCATCTAGTAAGGTTATTTTATTGTTTGCCTGGTGTTTATAAGTGTTTTCTTCTCTCTCTCTGTTTTTTGAATGATAATCTTTGTTGTTGCATGAATTCCTGTTCTGTATTTGGAACTGTTTCCCAATTAGAAGCAAGTGGATTGTGTAGATGTTAGAAATGCCTTGCAGTGCAGTGGTTGATTTAAAATGAGCCACAATTTAGGAACTCCTGGGCTTCTCTCTGTATCAGCTCCTTCTGTGATTTCCAGGTTCAGATTCCCTCTTGAGTTTCTCCACCTGTTTTCTCAGTTAACATCACATAATCTCCTTTCTTCTAAACCCTTTGTGCTGCGCAGATATAATTATATAAAGAACATCATATGCAGGCCATGGAATTTGTGTGTTCTGTTTTGTTGGTTAAAATGTGCAGAGGAGGAAGTTTAATTATTTATGAGAATCAGGAGCCTGAGAGAGAATTGAAACACTGGTTTTTCAGTCAGGAGAACTAAAACTCCAGTTCAGCAAAGTAACTGAAATGCATGTTCACGTGTTTTCCTGGCTTAACTATTCACAGGTATTTGAACTGTGTAATTTAAATTTTTCTTTATTTTCTTCTCTATAAGGCACGTGAACTGATATTGGGGATATTTCTGTGCACTGTCAGAAAGGCAACAATTGTGGCATAGTTAGGTTTGTTAAGAGAGCTTTTGGTTGCTGTTTTTTATACCTACATATACAGCTGTTGAGCCAAGAATATAAGGAACTTACTATTGTTTGGTTAGGTTGGAGGTTTCTGTTGAACTGCATTAAACACTAAATTATTTTCTTATGCATAATGTCTGATAGGAACAACTCGTAGTTAAAATGGTGTTACCATTCCTCAACAGTTTCTGGAACCTCTTGGCATTGTTGGTTCTGACTGATACACTTAATAGGTTCTTTGCCATTTAAAAACACTATTATATTTTAAAATAATTTTAATATTTATTTAAATATATACTTACATATAAAACCATATATTTTATATTGGAATATGTTAATATACTTTATAAAATAAAAATTATTTCAATTTTCTTTATTATATTATTCAGTATTATTCTACAGTTGCTCATTATGTCAGATAATGTGTATTATGTATGTGTATAAATATAGATAAAATGTATGTGTCAGTTTTGAAAAAAATCCCCCACTCATCACAGTGAGTGCAAAGGAAGCAGCTTAAGATTTTAAAACCAGGGGTGAAAGACTGTTGCTAAATTTTATTTGGTCTAGCTTGTGTGTTTTGCAAAAATTACTTAACTTAATTACCTGGTCTTAGACCAGGTGCTTAAGAACAGTAATTGCAAATGTCTGTTTTATTTTATTAACTACATATTGCCATGCAGTGTTTTAAACCTTAATATTTCAGCATTAGTAATTAAACATAAAAATCGGTAGAAACAAAAGTAAAGTAGCTTTACTTTCTTCCTGGTAAGAAATGCAACTGCACTGCTTTTCAACCTGTCATTCTTACTGTGAGCCTGTTGTCCCTATGTTTTTACTTTGTACAAAATTTACTAATGTAAAATGTAAATTATGTTTTCTAAATTAGGCTTGTATTGCACGGAATTGCTATCCTTCCCCTCTGAATTATTACAATTTCCCTAAGTCGTGCTGTACGTCAGTGAATGAAGTGATCTGTCATGGAATTCCTGACAGGAGGCCATTGCAGGAGGGAGATATTGTTAATGGTAAGTGCTGTGAAAAATAGACTTTAACATTTCTACCTTCCATGCAGTTAAACCATGTAGTAAGGTGAGGTTTCACAAGCCTGCTTGGAAAACCTTCTTGAGAGGCATTTTTTCTAATTTACCAATTAATCTCTGCTCTTTGCATATTTGCACTTATTAGTGCACTTAATAAAATAATTTCAGAAATTTGGTCCGCTTTGAGAGTTTTATATTTCTTTTGCCCTGATCCATGCATCAGCATAGTGTCTGAGTCTTCCACTTGTGGGCTGGGACCCAGTTGTTCCATACTTGGGGGTGGTGTTGGACCAGAAGCTCAACATGAGCCATCAATGTGTGCTTACAGCCCAGAAAGCCAACTGTGTCCTGGGCTGCATCAAAAGAAGCACAGACAGCAGTCAAGGGAAGGGATTCTCCCCCTCTGGTCCTGTGAGATCCCACCTGGAGTTCTGTGTCCTGTTCTGGAGTGCTAATATATTACAACATGTCTGGTGTTCTTTGCAGTGGATATTACTGTCTATCGTAATGGCTACCATGGAGATCTGAATGAGACCTTTTATGTTGGAGAAGTTGACGAGGGTGCAAGAAGGCTTGTCCAGACGACTTATGAGTGCCTAATGCAAGCCATTGATGCAGGTAAAAGCTCTGGCTAGGGCCTGAAGCATGAGGCTTTTGGTTCTGAAGCCTAAGTGCTCTTATTTGCTGTTACCTAGGAGTGCCTGTTGGTGTGGAGCATGGAAGTGTTAATGTGTGTCACCTGCAGATGATGTATATTGGTATATTGTATAACACCATGACTCTTCAAAAGGCAGTTTTGTGGGTGGTGGTTGCAACTTTTTTAGTTGAAATTGGAGTTGAAAAGGAAAATTTAGTTGATGCTGAGCTGATCCATATAGAATGATATTTATGTGGAAACAGCCTTTTTGGACCACTAGATGAGTAAGACATCCTTGATCTGAGTAGTTTAGAGAACTTGAAGAGCAAAGTGTTTTTTGGAAAACCAAAGAATGGCTTTCTACTTCTAAAGATAGTGTTGCACAGCAAACTGATAAGGTAAAGCACTATGTAAACACTTAAACATATCTCTTTATCCATGCCAAACCTGATGGTTATTTCATAAAGTTAATGACAAGCTTTTGATTTTCAGCTGTGGGAGTGTGCCAGAAAAGACAAATCCATTTGCTTCAGTACCAATAGAACTTAATGATGTTTAGATATAACTCAGGACAGCTTCATCAGGATGTACAAGGAGATAGAAAAATAGCTAGAGAATGTAATGTTCCACTTCATTAACAAAGGAATATACTCTGTTCTCTGAGCCAAACCACAAAAACAAAACAAAAATCTCCCAGGGCCTTGGAAATACTTCTGTCAGCTTTTATCTTTTATACTCTGCAGCTTCTTGAAATCTCCAATAAAATTTTCTCAGTTCATGGCCTCTTAAGACTGGAGTTTAAGGTGAAGGCTTTACACTTGCACTTAATCAAAAGTAAATGAAAAAAAAAAAGTACTTAATTTGCTTTTGTTTATAATTTGGAGATAGCTAGCCAAGCTGAAAATACAAAAATCCATGTGAACAGAGTCTTGCATATCTGTTGTGTGGTAAAGATAATACTGCAGAGTAGAGCTGTGAAGAATATAGATTGCCTATTTTGTGGGATTACCATTTTGAAATGACCACTTTCTTTTGCAGAGCTAAATCAGAACAATGTTTATCTTTGCTTCCATATGTAATTTTTATAGCGAATGCTATAAACATTGTCTTTTATCTTTCATATCCTGACTTTAATGTATTAAGTATGACATTCACCTCAGAGCGACTTTGATTTACCAACTTTTTTTGTTGGAGTTCATGCATTCCCTGTTAGTAGGAATTCTGGCAGCAAATGTCTTAGCTGCTGAAAGGGGTCTACCCTGTTTTAGTCATCTTAATTTCTTGGCATTGGACCAGCAGAGCTCTGACTGGTAGAGTTTGTATGAGAGGGAGAGGCAGAGGGCTCCTTGCTGCATTGAGATGAGTAGCTTGGTATTGTCAGGCCTGAAGGAGCTGGCACTACTTCACAACTATTGAGCACCAAAGCAACATAGTAAAACCAAAAGCAACATTTTTTTTTCTTCCTCACTATGTCTCTTTGCCTTTTGGGAAAAACATGCATGTTCCAGTAGTCTCTTGTTATTTTCTGTAAAGTCAGTTGACTGATTTAAGTTATTTACATTGGCAGATAATAGAACTAAATCACTTGCTTCACCTCAAGTTTTAGCTAGGTATGTGAACTCTACTTAAAATGGCTCCACACAACCACACATCTGTATATTCAGGGAGTTGGCTTGGCAAAGTTCTGAGAATGAATTTTTTACACTATTTTCATCTGTTTCAAACTTTCTAATTTTCAGGCTTCCTAAAATGATTGTCAAGGAAGTCTTGCATATGAGCACTGTTATTTTCTGTAGCATTGCCACTACAATTCTTGTCTAAGAGTAGAGATAGTGGTTTCTCATTTTGTCTTTTTTTCCACTTCTTAGTCCTTCACATATAATAATTTTTCTTTATTTCTGTGCAGCTTTAACCTAGTACTAGAGAGATAAGTGTTTATCAAAATATAGTTAATACAATTGTTGAAACAACTCTGGATACAAAAATTTACCAAGTACTTAGAAAGTCTTTTGTTGCCTTTATTTTTAAACTTGAACATGCTTTTAATATTTGTGCACTTACATCCATGAAAGGAAGAAAGCAGTGTTCTTGTGAGGAAGTTGCTATCTTTCTCTCTCATTTTCTCCTTTGTAAGATAGTTTCCCCCTTTCTCTCTTAATCCTATGGATTAAGTGATCCTAGGAGGTTGCACACTCGGACATAAAAGCCATGAGTACTACAGAGATACTCACTTGAATGGTATGTGTGATGGTTTTGTTGAAGGAAAGTTCTATAAATTTCCATCTGTAACTCTTTAATTTTGCAGTGAAGCCTGGTGTTCGGTACAGAGAACTGGGAAACATTATTCAGAAACATGCTCAAGCAAATGGATTTTCAGTGGTTCGGAGCTACTGTGGGCATGGAATCCATAAACTTTTCCATACAGCCCCTAATGTGCCACATTATGCCAGTGAGTATTTGTTCCTTTTGGGCTGTCCTGTAGACAAGTGGTTTGCAAGGAATGCACCTAATTTACTTCTTGTTTATATTCTAATAAAGTAGTATGTTGCCTGACAGTCATCAAATTAGCATTTCACTAAAAATAGAAAGAATAAAGGATGAAATTTCTTCAAATTCAGAAGGCCAGAAGCTTACATTTAAGTGTTGAGAGAAATACCAGCAGATGATAGGGGGGATAGTGGTGAGGCCATATACGTGAAAAAAAAAAATATTCTGATTGCTGTTGTGTCAGCTTGATATCTGAGAGTTTTGAAGTATCTAGGTGATTTTGACAGGTCAATAGATTTACTCAATTAGAGTAGACTATGGGGTGGGGAATCTGTGTGTAAGAATTTATGCAAATTGTCTAGAGCAAGTAAGGTAGCTTGGAGCTAACTCTTCCTGTGCAATACTGGAGTTTGTTCCAGCCCTGTCATGCTAGGCTGAATCAGATCCAAGATTCACTGCCCTTCAAGGTGAATAGGCAAGGGCTGAAGCCTTTTTTCAGGCAAACTATACCCCTAGAGACATGCTGTTCATCACTTCATGTGCCTTCACATAAAGAGTTTTGCTGTGTATAGCATCAAAAAATGATAGAATATTGTCCTGGATGCCTTGAAATTCTCTGCTGCTTTATGTTAGCTAAAGAAAGACAACATTATGACCCTGACAGCTACTATGGCCACATTACTCAGGGTGTATATATATATCTGTCATATACGGAATATACCTGTCATAAATGGAATCAAGGGGTTACTTAAACACTACCATATTTTGACAATTTATTGGAGCTAATGGCTCAGTGAAAACAAGATGTTTTAAGCCTTTTCTTAATATCTTAATGACTTCTTATTTTTATAATTTTTAAAATTTTTAATTGCAAATTTATAAATTGTCCTAGAAGTCTGCAGAAATTGGTGTATTACATTTGCTCAGTGTTTTTATAAAACTGGAGCTGAACTCTAGAGAAAGCACTTAATTTTAAGCCTCTTGAGTAAATGTGGCAGTGTTGGGGGACAGGGAGGAGGAAAGAACTGAGGGGGATCTTAATGTAGAATTAAAAATGGATGACTGAGTGTGTTGTTTCTGAGGGGCTGCTTTAACTTGATAGTGTCCCTGTTGTATTCTTCTAGGACACAGATTCATTAGTTTACTAAGATGGGATCACTTCTTCTAACTCCAATGTTCATTTTATTGCAGAAAATAAAGCAGTTGGAGTCATGAAGCCAGGTCATGTATTTACAATTGAACCAATGATCTGTGAAGGTGAGCAATTTAGCAAAAGAGTGAAGTGTTTACTCCTTTTTACAAATAAATAGTGAAAGAGTAAGATGCTTGGGTCTGTGCTGTACCGCTGACAGATTTTTATTTTCTCTGGGGTGGCGGCTGGTCTCTGCTACTCATAACCAGTCAGAAAGTCATCATTTATGGTTTTTTTAGGTGGTTGGCAAGATGAAACGTGGCCTGATGGTTGGACTGCAGTAACAAGGGATGGCAAGAGATCTGCACAGTTTGAGCACACCCTCCTGGTCACTGATACGGGCTGCGAGATCCTGACCCGGCGGCTGGACAGTATTCGTCCCCATTTCATGTCTCAGTGATATTCTGGACTGAGCAGGTGGATCTGAACAATACAATTTTTTTTTTTTTCCTGTTGAGCTCTGTACTATGCATTTTTTAAAGAGTACAGAATAGATTTCATCACTTACTTGTTCTCAGTGATTGCAGGTAAGAGGAATATCTTGATAAACCTGACCCGGTGTCTGGATAAGCAGAGAAGAATTTAAAGAATTTCCTGCTTTCCTCCTACCTACAACACAAGCTATATTTTTCTTTTTTCTTCAGTTCTCTCTTCAGCACCTTTCTTCCAATTAGACTCACAAATGCTTCTCTTGCTGGCCTGATATTAGCTAGAAAAATGTGGGTAATCTTCCTCACTGGGACTTGATATTTTGGGATCCAGGTTTTTTTCACCACTTCAGTGTGTCCTGTTTCTCTTGGTATGTGAATGGCACCTGAGATTTTAAGCATTTCTAGTTCCAAAGACCTGCTGCTGCTTCTGCAAATACTGTTCTGATAGGCTGAGCCTTGTTTGCTTATCAGTTTAGAAGGGGACAGAAGGGAGAGACATGCATTTAGCCAAGAGAAGGCTACCCTTACCTTTAATTCTGTCCTCATCTCTGCTGATGGCCTCTGTAGGTTTGTGACTGTAGGTGACACACTGTTAATGATAGAGTGGCCTTACTACAGGCAAAATTAATGAATTCTGTCTTATATGCAGCTCCCTGGAATAAGCTGCTTGCCATTGAGGCAGTATTTGCAAGCAGACTCCTGATCCAAAAGCTTGGTGGAGCTGATGTATCAAACTTGCCTAGGGAAAAGAATGAAACAAGAACCAAAAAGATTCATGGGATCCCTGTGTGTGTTAACTGTGGGGCCTTTTTTTAAAGGTACATCCCCAGTAGCTGTGGAGTATTGGATTTGCAAGACTTACAGTGAACTAAGTATCTATCTCAAGTCTGAGTGTGAGAAAATGAAACACCTTCAATGCTGCATTCATTTTCTTTTGGTACTTTTTAAACGGGTCATTCCCCTTCCACCCTACCCCCACCACCCCCCAGTTAAGTGAGTTTCATGCTTTTGGCAAGTCTTAGGGGGGGGGGCAGCTATGAAAACTGACCTTTTTTCCTCAGACTGGGTATAAAAGTGGGCAATGTTAGCATCTACACCCCTTTATTTTCTGTTTATGGTTCCTGATGAGCTGGAAACTGTCATGTCAAGGAATGTGGATTGCTAAAGCCTCTTCTCTCTACCCTTTCTTTTCCCATGCCTGCTTCCTTTCCACCATCTTTGGTGCATCTGCTGAGGGAATTAATTTTTTCTTCTAAACTGTAATGAAAAACTTTTCAGCCCCCATTGCAGACTCAAGTCTTACACCACTGTAGTGCAAGAAACAGTTAACCAGTGCAGACATTCAGTTGTGCAGACATTCAGTGGAACAGTCATGGGCATAAAATACACCTTTTACCAGGTGTCTGGTGAATTTGTTGCCACATTAGACCCAAGCATATGAGGTACTTGAGACCCTTGTGTCCCCTTGGCACTGCAGGATTTAGGTGGGGGAGGCAGGTTAGTGCTTCATAAAAGTGGACTTGTGTATTACCAAATTTGCCAGAAAATGTCTTCTTTGCCCTGAGTGCCTCAGACCTCTGTTGCTGTAAGAGTATAATTGCAATGTTTTCATTACCTTTATTATTATTTTTAATTATGCAGTAAAGTGACCTGAAATTGTGCATATAGAGAGTGTGTGTGTACGTATGGGTGTGTGTGAGTCTAGATTTTAACAGAATGGACTGTAGTACTTGAGTGGAGTTACCTGTGTTGAATGAGATGTAATGCATTGAGGAGATGACTGTCCTGGAGTTTTGCCCACCATATCATTCACTTGAATGGTTACAATGGTCTTGCCTTTTCTATATGTGTGTGTGTATGATGGGGGTGGGCTTAATTTTTTGGTCTATAAAATAAACGTTGCAGCTGCTTTTAAGAGAAATTATTTTTTAAAAAATTATTTATTTTTGTGAACCAAAGCCAGACAGAGCATTCTCAGTTACATTAAGGTTGCTTGTACGGGTGAATGCAACCAGTTTAAAATCATCCTTTAATCTGCACACATGCAACTTGAACACTTACTTCTTGTTGCACAAATACAACCAAATTTGACACTGCACATTTTTAATATAGGTAATCTGTGGTGCTATATATTTCTGCCTATAACTTGAGATCACAGCATGAAAAATCTTTATACTGAGTTCATGTTACTACAGTGTTTTTAAACAAGTGGAAAGCTTAGTCAGCACCTACACCAGTTCTTTCAACATGAGACAACATATTTGCCTGCAAAAGAAAACTTATTTAATAAAAATATCTATTTTTTTCACCTATCTAACTGTAACTTTGCTTGAACTTGACATATTAAGCTTGTGATGAATGGAATTGGGATATTACCTATTTTTGATTCTTACAAAAGTTGATATCCAGTTAAAAAACAAAACAAAACCCCCACACCTTAAATCCACTTTCTAATGAAATTTTTAGAAAGTTTGCCAAAAAAACCCCAAATCATGCAGTCAATTTTGAAACACTCTCTTTAGGTATTTTCCCTTTATTATCAGATAAGAGAGTGTGAAAACTCTTAATGCAGTTTCTGCAAATTAACATGAATATTTAAGATTTGTTAGCTAATAACAGCACAAGAAAGCACAAGCTCCATCTTTTACAGCAGAGTACACACACGTTTCAGGTAAGTCACTTGGTGGAAACTTTTTGTCCATTGGTGTCCTTATAGTTGTCAAGATTGTACAGTTTAATACAGCACCTTGATCTCCAAGAATAACTTCTATGTTTGAGTTCCTTTGTTAGGTGAGCAACTTCAAAGAAACTACTTCAAAGATGCTCCATTTAATCAGTTGCTTTGCAGGACAAAGCAGTCTGAAGATCTGCTAGGTAAGGGCTAGGACATTATTATTATTATTATTATTATTAATTATTATTATTATTATTATTATTATTAATTATTATTATTCAGGGTGGGATAAGCTGTAAGTCTTTGACCTGAGTGTTCTGGTATTACCAAAGGTCTTTGTTGGTGACCTGGTATTACAAGACTAGCTTTACAAAGTTATTTTAAGATGCAGTTATTTTAAGTTTAAAGGTTTAAAGTTAAGTTTTAAGTTATTTTAAGATTCCCTAAAATTATGCAGTGCAGAAAACATGGCAGTATAGGCTTGGTTTAGTCTATGCAGCCTACAGGAACAGTTGTTATGGTAGAAATGTTTTAAATGTTAGATCCAGTGGGGGGATGTGGTTTTGCTAAGATGTTGATGTTGAGCTAATACTGTATTGATACCATGTTGTAATTTATTATAGTGCTCTTGCTTTTGGAAAGGCTTGACAGTAAGTCTTGTACTGAATTCTCTAAAGACCAGCCAGCACTTGGGGAGCTCTGATGTACTAAGAATCACTTGACTGCTGTCTTGGAAGGCTTGCTTTCCTTGTACAAACTCACTTTTTATTTCTTCCAGATGCTCAAAATTCAATTTTTATGACATTCACAGGAGTTAACTGTTGTTTACAAGGTCTGCAATGAAGTTAGAAATGCAGTTACCTCAACTATTTCAGAAGGCTATAGGGACATCTCTCCAATGACAAATTAAAAAGATGTAATTGTCCCAGTTGTATAGGCAGTCTCTTGGGGTAAAGCAGTTGTTAGAGGTAAGAGGGAATTTCTTCTAATAAGACTGTTTGCATTGAGCTCTCTGAAACAGTTGTTGATAACATGAAACTTCTCTCAGTCAGTGTCCTTGGTTCACTGAGAAGCACTGACTTTTTAATGTATATTTTTCCTTCAACTTGGTAGCTTTTCTGCCTCTGCAGTTTTCTGCCAGTCCTGTTTTTCTGGACCTTGGGCACTGCTTCCAGGTTTCAATTAGAATTTTACTCAGAGCATTTCAACTCTAGTTTAAAAAAAAAAAACAAACCACAAACCTGCAACTCCAAAATGAAGACTTAACTCCTGCCTTCCAACAAACAAAAAACCCTGAAGCCTCATCACCCAGTAGGGCTGCATGGTGCATCCTTTGTAGTGCTAGAATCATCTCAGAAGCTTAAGAGCCACTCTCTCAGAGTTAAAATATATCAGTGCTCCTTCTCAGCAAACTGCCTCATGTAATGAACTTGTCAGTGATTGAAGAATGCTCTTCCTTTCATTTACACAGAGAAAAAAATCACTGGAGGAAAAGGGTAAGACCCAACAATCAGTCACAATGCTCAATAATTCCAACACTGTGTTTAGAAATAAGCTTTTATTAAGTAGATTGAGTTAGGCATGATTGAATTTTTATAACAAGTATAGAAATACAAGTTTGACCACCAGTTCAAATTATATAAGGCTTTTAGGTGGCTACCAGTTTTTTTGCATTTAATATTCAGAATGCTTACTCTAAAATACATCCTCTTCCTTAGTCACAGTGAATCTTCATTTGCTTGATTCTCTCCTCTATCAAAAATTCCATTCTAAATGGACAGCTACCATGTTGCTGGTCAACTGGAAGGTCCAGATTTGGCTCTAAAGCTTTAGCACAGTTCGAATGCTTCAAATGGAAAAGAAAAAAAAAAAAAGTTACAAATCAGTCCATTATATCCCTTCTCTCCCCTCCCTTTTGTTGCTGATACTTACTTTAACTTATGCTGTCTTTGTGTAATAATGCAGTTATGCTTATGGCTATAACATTTATCACAAATCCTGGTTCAAAAAGGGTTACTAATGCTTGCTACCTTAGTTTTTTTTAGTCTCTCCCCCAGTAAGACACTCACAACAGAAGCTTTTCCAAACTCAGTTTTCAGAAGCTAGACAAAAATATTGGGTTAGGAACATTAATATTTATAGGCATTTCCTTTTGTGGCAGCTTGAAGAATTTCAATAACTTTCATTATTAATTTCATAGGACATTGTCATGAGGAAATAAAGCTGTGAAAAAAGAGAGAAATTTGTAACTGGGAATGGCCATCAGCTGCTGGATGAAATTCACATAGATACAGTGTTTGCAGTTGGAAAAGATACAATGCAGCTCCTGTGGACAAACTAATCCAAAACAGGAATACATATGAGATAAAGAAGAAAAACTTATTACTTTTGAGAAAATTATATAGATTACATCAATATGGATTGAAATCAAATACAAAGACCATGCTGGTTTCTTGAGATAATTCTGGTAACTATTTATCCATCTGCAGATTAGCCTAAATATAGATAAACAAGAGTTGCCTGCATGAGTACAAATATGCAGGAGATTTTTTTTAAACTAGAATTTCTCTGCAATTTTTCTTGTCCATCTCCTGATTCTCCTTTGCATTCAAAACAAGTTCTTAAAAAATCTGTGACCTAGTCTGCTAAATAAGATGGTTTCTACTCTTAGAGGCACTGGTAGTTATCTAATCTGAATTCCCAACAAATTAGGCTCACAAATTCCCAACACACCTCAGGCTAAAACTGTCCAATCCTTTCCCCTTTTCTGTGTTAGATTTTTACCAGCCAGCAGGATCACTTCAGTATGAGTGGAGTTGGGCCTCACTGGAGAGTTTAGTACAACTATGGCCTAAGTCTGCAATATGAACAGCCCAAATTGTTATTTATATTAATAAAGGTAGAAACTGCTGTGTGTTAAGCACACACCCATCAAATGTTCTAACCCAAATTCAATCTAGAGGAAAAAAAAAATTAAAATGTAACATATTAAAAAATCATTCCAAATGATGGATTGTGCTGGTAATCTATCCTAGTTTGAAAATATACTATAATCTGCTATTTAATTGAAGTAGACCAACAGTCTAATGACTTGTAGAAATGAATGTGTGGTATATGTCAGCTTTTATCCTCCCTGTTTAAAATCTTAGAGTGGACAGGGACCCTATGTTTTGACAGTGTCTTACTAAAGAATACCTCATATGCCTTTTGATATTATGACTATTAATGTTACCTCTTTCCTGTATGCATCAGCTCAAAAGCCTCATTAATTTTGTTAAAAGGCAGGGTTTGAGTCACAAATTCATCGACCTTGATCTTTTTGGCCATGTAGTCAGTCACCAGTTTTGGGACACTGTCTACACTCTTCCAGCCTGAAAGACAGAAAGCATGCATGGGTTTTTCTCCTTTCCACACCCCTCAGAAAACAAAGACAAAAATACAACACCTACAGGGGCATTTATGTGATAAACTATGAAAAGGAACAGAGAACAGCGACATGTTTGTCCCTCCTGCTCCAGGCAGACAGTGAGTAAGGAGGACAAGAGGACTCTGGCAACAGCACAGAGCATCAAGTAGAAGTGCACCAACCATTCCCTAGATACATCTCTGCTTTCATTGTACAGCAGCCCTCAGGTAGGAAAGCACATGCAAGGCATCTCACTCACCCCTTCTATGTATCTTTATAAGACAACTAATTTTTTTAATTGCTTGGAAATACTTCCACGAACTTCAGCAATCACTGAAATCCTGAAGTTACTGGCAGCAGACAAAGTCTCAAAGTGGTTTTTTTGGTTCAACAGCAGAAAATGTGGACCCAGCACCTGCTTTAAAATAAAGCTTTGTTTGGCACATTTCTGTGTTAGCTCCACAATTTGCTTAATCACAGAGCAACACAAACAAGCTTAAATGAGTCCCCATCTCTCCAAGGACTAGGTCCCTTCACTGGACCAAATCTTCACTTGGTGGCAAAGCAATCCCTCTATACCCCTTCCTTTAGTACTGAATAGCATATAGTTACATACAGTCTTCAAAATATGGGAGATCTCATACCCATGTGTTTATTTGTAGCCTGTCTTACTGTAAGAATATCAACTTTTTAAAGTCTTTTAGATAAAGCCAACATAACGTTTACAAATACCCTGTCATTAGTACATTTCTTGCACAAGCAAACACAAGGCAGTGTGATCTTCCCACCTTTAAACCCTAGTGAATTACTTTTTATCCCCATACCTCCAAATGCTGTCCCTTTCCATGTCCTCCCAGTTACCAGCTGGAATGGCCGTGTGGAGATCTCCTGCCCAGCAGCAGCTACTCCAATTATCACACTGACTCCCCAGCCTTTGTGGCAGGCTTCCAAGGCAGACCTCTTCACAGATGGACAGGACAAAACAGAGCATTTACTGCTAATGTTTATGCTGCCTAGACTGGCACAGGCTGCACTTCATTTGGCACAGTTAATGAATCACCACATTAGTATTTAAAGAACAAGAAATACACTGCAAATTACATTAGAATCATAGAATTAGAATCATAGAATTTTCAGGACTGGAAGGGACCTTTAAGATCACCCAGTTCCAACCCCCCTGCCACAGGCAGGGACACTTCCCACATGGATCAGGTTGCTCAGAGCCCTGTCCAGCCTGACCTTAAAAAATTCCAGGGATGGGGCTTCCACCACCTCTCTGGGCAACCTTAAATTTCCCCTTGATTCAGACTCTTTACACTGTTAAGGATTCACTTTGCTCTTTTTATACCCCATATGTTTTCCAGAGAAGTCACTCCAAACTCCCACTGGAAGCAGAGATAAACTGTAATCAGAGACAACGTAGACCATATTACTGACAACTGGGAATGCTGTTGTCATTCCTGAAAAGCCAGCTTTACAGAAATTAATACTTTCAGCAATCAAAGGTTGAGTTAATAATTTGAGGTATGAAGAGAAATGCTGAGTGGTTCTTGAGATTTCACTGTTCATAGTACAGTACCTAATGGGTTTTGTTAATTTTTCAACTACCAACATATGACAATTCAGGATTGAAAAAACATCCCATTAAGGAAAAAAGTTTGTTAATTCTAAGTGCCATTTTTAACATAAGCAGTAGCATCTGCTTGCATTACATAGTTCGAATTGGATGTAAACTGACTTTTTTAGTCACGGCCGTTATAATTGCTGTTTAAAATATAAATAAATTAGGATGGCATGTTTTCTGTAAGAAGAAAGAGGGTTTTACTCATTAGCTAAACAACTAATTGACAGCTAGCTATCCCCTCCCTCTCTGCTGTTAGGCAAACACTCACCATGACTCCAACGTTTCCAATGCACTCAAATGAGTAATCCACACCACCATCAGTCATCTCAACCAGCATGTCCTGTATAGGCTTCTTGAAGTCTTCAGGGCTTATGCACTCAGTAGCTCCAAATGCTTTGGCTTTGGCATACTTATCCTTGTTAAGGTCAATGCCAATGATCCGAGATGCTCCTGCTATTTTACAGCCCATAATAACAGCCAGGCCAACTCCTCCTAAACCAAAGACAGCACATGTAGAGCCAGCTTCCACCTAAGAAACAGAAAAGAGCCATAAGCAACACAGAAAATTCATCCTTCCACGTGAGGGAGAAGGCGGTAATGGAGGAAACATGGAAAGAAATGTATGTGGCTGTGAGTGACAGATTAGATGAGGGAAACTATATAGAAATTTTATCCAGAAGCTCTTTAGGTACTAAGCTTTTCATTTTGCTCAAAGACTCCTAAAACCTGTCCTAGACTCATGAACAATCACCTCTCAGCTCTGTTTCACCCTGAGCTTCAGGTTATCAGAAAGACTTGGAGCAAGATTAAGATGAATTGGTAAAGTGAGTTATATAAAGCTGGTATCAAAAGATAAAGAATCTTCTACCTGGATTTTCTCTAAAGGGCATCGTTCTTCTAACCTGATCTGGCCTTTATGGAGAACTTAGAAATTCTTCACTAAACTCCATCAGTTGAAGAAGAAGAAACAGAAATTTGGTACATCCTGTTTACAGTCTTATTCTAGTCCCTGAGCTGTCTCTATCCTTTGGCTCAGATACAGCCAAGTCAGAAAAGCCAGAGGCAACCCCAGTATTTACCTTAGCAGTGTTCACAGCAGCCCCATAGCCAGTAGAGATGCCACAACCCAGCAGGCACACTTTATCAAGAGGTGCTGCAGGATCTATCTTGGCTACTGAGATATCAGCCACCACAGTATACTCTGAGAAAGTGCTGGTCCCCATGAAGTGGTAAATCTGCTTTCCTTTGCAGGTGAATCTGCTGGTACCATCAGGCATGAGTCCTTTCCCTTGAGTAATTCTTAAGGCAAAGACAGGACAGAAAAGTCAGAATCTTAAACAGTAAATACTCTAACCAGAGAGGATCTGTTAAGTAGCAGAGGGATGCAGCTGCATGCTTGCACCATTATTTGTGTGTGTGTTATTCCACTCAGGAGTTCACAGATATTAGATGCTGAACTCCTAAAACATCACGCTGTTAATTTGTTCATGGAAACACTGAAATGAAATGAAATTTATCAACACAACCTTGTTAGCTACCAATGCCAATTGCTTGTGCCACAGTACTACACCCCTGTCTTCCTCTTCCCTCCTTCAGTGCACTTCCCTTGAATAGCACCTATAAATTATGCCACTGGGTTTTTTTGTTTGGGTTTGGGAGACTTTCTTTCAGAATTGGGACTGAAAATTTAGGTAGGAAGCAGCTGTTAACGAAAAAAGAGCTTTATGGCTCATTCTGTACCACTTGATAGCTTTGGTGTTACTCCCAAGAGCTGAATTCCCTTAACTGCTTCCCTTAAGTATAGATTAAATATGGAGTCAGAGCATTTATGTTTTCAAAGCTGTGGGCACAAACTAGCAGTTTACACCTTCACAAACATAACACAGAAACAGATTTATTTAAGGACAGGAAAAAGAAAAGACATTATAAGGAAAACAGAAAGTGTGCATAACTGACTCCCTGAAACATGTACTGTCCAAGTCGTTAAATGATGCATCAGGAGATTTTTTTATTTGAAGATAACTCCTACCAATTATTTTTGATAGCTAAAACAGGCATACATTTGAAAAATACTTTACCATGTTTCAAAATAAAAATTATACAGACCTTATCTTCTGGCAAAGATTTGTTTTAGGATTCTTGCAGAACTTGCACTCTCCACACTGGGGGATGTATAGAGGGATTACAGTGTCCCCTGAGAAAAAAAAAATTCTTTGGCTGTTCATCAAGTCAAGAAAGGCACTAAGAAAAAAATGAATTGAGTTTCCACGGCTTTTATGTGAGCTTGTGTTCACTTAAAACCTTCTTTGTGTATTAAAAGCTGTTTTGACTATATTAATCTGACTGGTATGCTGGGCTCTTTCAAGCATGAAACCAAGAGCACACTGAAGAGATTATCTCACAGAGAATAGAAATCTATACAGACATATACACCAGAATAAGACATTACATTAACTCCTGCACTACAGCTCTTCAGTGGTTCAGCTCACCAGCTGACCTTTTACTACAGGAATACTTTTTAGGAAGGCAGAAAATTTGGAAAATGCTTTCTTACCTGGCTTTACTTTTGTTACTCCTTCCCCAACACTCTCCACAATTCCTGCTCCTTCGTGACCCAAGATGACAGGGAAACATCCTTCAGGATCAGCACCACTCAGAGTATAGGCATCAGTGTGACAGACAGCAGTGGCAACTATCTGTGAGGAAGTATTACAGAATCACAAAATGGGAAGGAAGGGACTTCTGAAGAACACCTGGTCCAGCCCCCTGGCTAGAGCAGGATCACGTCAAGTAAATCCCATAGAAACACATCCAAACCCCACAACCTCTCTGGACAGCCTTGATCCAATGCTGTTACCTTCACAATAAAAAATTTTTCCTGACATTTAGATTCAGTCTGCTATGTTATAGTTTGTGACCATTGCCCCTTATCCTGTTTGTGGACACCACTAAGAAGAGATGAGAAATAAATAATCCAAGGCAGCTCAGAGAAGACAATAGTAGCACAGATATAAGTATTTCCTTTCGATTAGAAATTCAGAACAACTGCTGGGACAAATTCAGCAATCCTGGCAGCATCTGTGATATGGCCAGTATACTTCCACTCCTGGGAAGGCATAGGAGTGCCAAGGCAAGGCACTTTCCCTTTGAAAAAGTGAAGTAATTATAGAACAGCTTTTCTCCTTTCCATCAAATAAATTCTGAGTCTGCAACAGGTAGATGATGACATTCAGTTTCTCAAAGATAGAAATTCAGTACTCCAAGTTGTCTCCAAATAGACTGGCATCTCAAATTTAAACCAAGTTAGTGTCTCAAAGGAAAAATGACCAGAGAGACCATACAGAACTCTCAGTACTGCATAAATCCAGTTTAAGTATTAAGCACTACAAAGCGACCCTTTCCAAGAGATAAATTTCACCTCAATGTACACTTTTTGGCAGGTAGGAGCTACTGGAAAGTCCTGATGAAATGAGAAACTTGGGTATGGGGAATCAAAAAGATCAATCACAGCTCAGCAGCCAGGAACTTATGGTCTGACTGAAGTAAAATCCAGTACATTACACAACTGCAATAGGTCACAAGCTGCTGTTCTTCAAACAAGCTAAAAGGTGTTCCTACCTGCAAGGTTTTGGTCTGTAAAAGCTAGAATCCATCCCCAAGACCTGTCACAATCTTTAGACCAGATTGTGAAGCAAGACCAGTATAAATTAAGTGTTTTTCATAAACAGGAGATCTCTTTTTTCATACCACAATTTTCTTTTTCTGTAGAGCCAGTTGAGAGATTAATCAACTAATGCTTTCCATTCAGCATGTCTTCTGCTGGTAAACAAACTGTTCAGCTTTAACACTCAGTCTCCCAAAATAAAATGTATACAGCAAATTATTTAATTACCTTGATACGAACTTCATGAGCTTTTGGTGGAGCAACTTCTACCTCCTCTAGAGAGAGAGGTTTACCTGCCTCCCAGGCAACAGCAGCCTTGCATTTAATAACCTAAAAGACAACCAAAAAAGAAAGACATCTGTTGTACGGTTCATTTAAAACAATTCTTGTTCAACCAAGTGAGAAAATGAGAGAAACACTACTGGGTTTTGGAAATAATCCCAGATCTGAAATTCGTAACTTCAACACAAAAGCCTAATTGCCCTACATTTGCTTTCAGGAAGCTAAATAATAATGAACAAAACAACACTGGAAATTTGGATGTCATTTTCTTATTGAGCAAAAATATAAACAGCCCAGGAGTGCTTAGGAGATACTCAGATTTTCTTCCAATCAAACAAGGTGTAAGCCATTGCTATGACAGTTGGAAATATGAAGCATTTCACAGCAGTTGCCTAATTACTGAATGTGATATAGTAACTAACTATGGATCTCAGTATGGGCATTCCATTATAATCTCTAAATTTGGCAGAAAACCTAAATTCAAGGCACAAAGTGCAAGGGAAGGCAGCCATAATTTGGTAAATTATTGACTGGTTTTCAGTCTGTCCCTCATCCTCCTGACTCGAACTCACTTGTTCTCACATAGAGACCGCACATTCCTAAAATTTTATTTCCCACAAGCTTAGCTGAGCACAGAATTAAGGAGGGAAGAAAAGTCTCCTTATGGGATAAATTCTGATATTTTTAAAACTAACGTTACACACCTGGAAGTTCCCAGTTCTTCATTTTCTCTATTTATATACTAGCACGGGGGCACAACTGTTGAGCTGTCTGCAGCTACACACACCATCAGCTACCTCACTCTGTATGAAACTGAGCTCTGGGCATTGCCAGAAGCTGCCCCATCCCCTCTGAATCTGCTGCTGGCCCGGAGCACCCATTAGTGTCTGGAGAACCACATGGACCGCTCAGACCCAGGGCACTCAACACCTGCACAACAGGCAAAGCAGTATTACAGAATCCCAGAATCATTCAGGTTGGAAAAGAACCTCTGAGATCATCAAGTCCAACCCTTCATCCACTTCCCCCGTGCTTCCCAGCCCATGGCACTGAGTGCCACATCCAGTCTCTAGTTAAAAAACTCCAGGGATGGAGAATCCACCCCCTCCCTGAGCAGCCCATTCCAATGCCTGATCACCCTCTCTGTGAAGAATTTCTTCCTAATATCCAACCTAAACCTCCCCTGGCAGAGCTTAAGCCCCATGTCCTCCTGTCTTATTGACAACTACCTGGGAAAAGAGCCCAATCCCCCCCTGGCTCCAGCCTCCTGTCAGGGAGTTGTAGAGAGCGATGAGGTCTCCCCTGAGCCTCCTCCAGACTCCAGAGCCGGATTATCATGATGTTTTGAAAGCAATGCTGTAAACTTCTCAGGCAATGAAAGCAAGCAGCCTCCAGGCTCCATGGAAAACTGGGATGGCTGCCGGACAGCAGCCCCAAGGCTCATTCCCAGCCGTGCACCCATTCCTTCTTCACCCACCCATCTCAGCACACAGCAGCTCCCTACTGCCCCGCAGCAACCAAACAGCAGCCAGCTCTTTCCCAGCCCCATTTTCCCTCTCTCCTTCAAACTTATTCAGTCCCCAGGCAACCCTGCAAGCTCCAGGTCTTCCCCCTGGCTTTCCCCCCACAACGCCAAACCAGCAGCCCGCAACCAGCACCCTCAGCACCCCCGCAAATAACAGCACCGACTCCGCACCCCTTTAGGGCTGTAGGACGAGGGTGAGGAGCCACCCCCTGCACCCCGCTTATCGCTGCACACAAATCAGCAAAGGGCCCGCAAGCCCACCCCCCGGCAAGTCCGGGAAAGCCACCCAGCACCCACACCAGAACCAGAACCATGGCCTGTAGGGCGGGGCTTTTACAAACTCCTCTGCAGCCCCTCGCCGGCTCCGCATCGACCCCCGCCGCTTCCTCACCCCGCTGGCCATGGCGACCGCCTGCCTCTGCCCGTCGGAAGGGGAAGGGGAAGCGGAAAGGGAAGGGGAAAGCGGAAAGGGAATGGGAAAGCGGGAAGAGAAGGGGAAAGCGGAAAGGGAAGGGGAAAGCGGAAAGGGAAGGGGAAAGCGGAAAAGCAATCCCACCCCTTCCCACGCCCCCTCCACCGCAGCCACGCAGCGGGCACATGCGCGGTGATGCGGGAGGTGCGGGGCGGAGGGTGAGGCGGTCATTAGGGAGGGAGGGGAAAGGAGGGGAGCCGGGGATTAGGTTTTTTTCCTCCGTTGTGATGCTGTATCCCACCTGGGAAGCAGGGAGAGGCTGGCTTCGTGTCTCCGGTGCGGGTTCTTCGCACCTGAATCTGTAGGGGTGGGTGCAGACAGCACCCGGGAGGCTGCGTCTGTCGGTCTGGGAAGCAAAGATGCTACAAAATGGGGTCGTTCAGCCGCTCACCTCGGTGAGTGAGTTCAGAGGAAGGCCCCGAGGATGATCAGAGGGCTGGAGCACCCCTGGTCTGCAGACAGGCTGAGAGTTGGGGTTGTTCAGCCTGAAGAAGTGGAGGCTCCAAGGAGACCTTATGGTGGAATTGCAGTAGCTGGTGGTGGGAGTGTGTGTCTCCAGGAAAGAGGTTTTTTCCAAGGGCATGTAGTGATAGGACAAGGGGGAATGGATCAAAACTGGAAAAGGATAGATTTAAATTAAGATATCAAGAAGAAATTATTTAGCGTGAGGCTGGTGAGATGCTGAAAGCTGTGGATTCCCCCTCCCCGGAGGTGTTCAGGTTGGATGGGGCTTGGAGCAACCTGGGCTAGTGGGAGGTGTCCCTGCCCATGCAGGGGGGTTGGAATGGATTTTTAAGGTCCCTTCCAACCCAACCCGTTCTATGGTTTTCTGAAGAACCTTCTCCAGGCAGGATAGGAAGGGATCCTTGCAAGGTCTGCAGGCACAGTTCTATAAGATCTGCTGAACAGTTCTGTCGTGGGACATTGGGACTGGACAGGAGAGGTGCTATTACCTGAAGAATTACAGGGTGTAGATAAGTCACACTCAGTAAAAAATTAAATTAAGAAAAGCTTAGGAAATAGCACAGTTAGACAACAGCACCAGCTTGTGGAAAAATAAATCTTAATAACCAGAACAAAAAAAATCAAGTTTATTTTTAAAATAATAACAAAAAAATAACATCACTAAAATGACAAATCTGTAGGCTCAGGAAAGCTGACACCTATCTGGAACATAATTTGGGCAGTGAGAGTGCTCTGAAGTTTTTACATGTTTGAGAAGGAATGAAGGGATGTATGATCAGGCTGTCTGTCCCATGGCCTTCTTGAGGCTTCCCACTAATTCCCTCTGCTGTTCACTGGCTACCACTAAAACATCCCTGAAATCAAAGCAGTCCTTGGCCATTTCCTTGCCTAAATTCAGCTCTTCAAACCTCTCCTGTGAATTTCATGCTCTTGGTCTCCCCTGCTTTGTCAGTTTCCAAAAAAGCCTCCAAATGCTTTACATATAATCTACTAGACAAAAGCACAGATACATAAATCATAACTCTCTTCATGCTTGTCCAGTTTCAGAACTTAAATTTGTTTTTTTTTCCCCTTCTCTTGCACTTTTGTGATGCTGCCTGTTCTGTGTGACAAGTGGGAGGAAAAGCCCAAAAATACTAGGGATCCAGATGCTCTCTTTCTCTTTCCTTCTTCTCTTTTCTGTCTCTCTTCCTCTCTGTCTTTCTCTCTGTCTTGTCTTTCTCTCTTGTCTTTCTCTCTGTCTCTCTTTCTCTCTGTCTTTCTCTCTCTCTTTCTCTGTCTGTCTGTCTCTCTGTCTGTCTGTTTTTTATTTATTTATTTTATTTTATTTTTCTCCCATCCTGGAGATCTTAGTGTTCACTGAGGGTTTTCTATACCCTAGTTTGACTTCAAGAAGATGCTTGGAAAGAAGTCCCTTTGCAAGCTTGGCAGTGTATGCTGTAAGACGATGGGAGTGATGCAAGCTTGGTGACAGAGTTAAGGCTGGTTCCGTGGAGCTGGGGGGCTGCAGAGGGGTGTGTGGTGCAGGATGCAGGATCTGCTGCAGACAAGTGCCTAAACTCAGCTGTCCCGGGGACGGTGGTGACAGTGGTGACAGTTCCCCGCCAGGTGGCACTGATGCCATGGCAGAACCCGGCACTGAGCCCAAGTGCTTATGTGTTTATGCACTTGTCCAGGGAATCACAGCATAGAATCATAGAATTGGCTGGGTTGGAAGGGACCTCGTCAAGTCCAACCCTTGATCCACTACCGCTGTGGTTCCCAGCCCATGGCACTGAGTGCCACATCCAGTCTCTTTTTAAATATCTCCAGGGATGGAGAATCCACTACTTCCCTGGGCAGCCCATTCCAGTGTCTGATCACTCTCTCTGGAAAGAAATTCTTTCTAATATCTAACCTAAACCTTCTCTGGCAGAGCTTAAGCCCATGCCCTCTTGTCTTACTGACAGCTGCTACAACCACCCTGGCTCCAGCCTCCTTTCAGGGAGTTGTAGAGAGCGATGAGGTCTCCCCTGAGCCTCCTCTTCTCCAGGCTGAACACCCCCAGCTCCCTCAGCCTCTCCTCACAGGACTTGTGCTGGATCCCTTCACCAGCCTGGTTGCCCTCCTTTGGACCTGCTCCAGGACCTCAATCTCCTTCCTGAACTGAGGGGCCCAGAACTGGACACAGGACTCGAGCTGTGGCCTCACCAGGGCTGAGTACAGGGGCAGAATTACTTCCATGTTTTAGGTTGGAAGTCATCAGTTGAACATACCTTATTGTGATATTTATTGTGTACTACATAGACTATAGTTATAAATTATAAATCTAACTATATATAAATATAATATATATTATATAAAATATATAATATATAATTAGATAAAAATTATAATGTAATTATAATGTACTATAGTAACATACCTTTTCTTGTACCTTAGCTGGTACAATAAACTAGCTTGGCCTCTACAGAATACATTTTGATAAAATTATATGAGAATTGAGGTATTATTATGTTCTTGTTTCTGCTGAATCCATGTTACTACATATGAGCTCTGTTAAGTTGTATTGAACCCCCTCTCCTATATTTAATTTTTACACTGTTGGGTCACCCACAACCTGCACTGAAAGAGATCAGAACTCTTCAACTGTACTGCACCTGGAAGGAATTACGATCCAAAGAAAATCTTCAGTCCTGACTGCACACTTAACAACTTACTGAAGTTTGAGCCTTAATTGCTGTGTAAATATAAACTGAGTTTACCATGCTGGCACATGCTTAACAAGCTTATTCTATGAAAGTCTAATCTCTTAGTAATTTATCCTTAAATGATTAACCTCACTGGGCCGTGCAAGGACTCTGCTCTTTCTGCTGACACAAACAAGTCAGACATCATTAGTGCACACTCCTCTTTTTGTCACAGGCTCTTCTTACCATGCACGTGAGTGCCTGCAAGCTCAAATCAGGGTTTTCAGAAGAAAGGTCAATGTTGACCATGTCTGCTGAGATAGCAATAGCCCTGCTCCTGTTTCCATGTTACAGGTGAAGATGCTTTATGTTTGATTTTTGGCAAGCTGCTATCTGTCACCACGTACTTCCCATGTACTCTGTAATCACACATAAATGTTAAGAAAGCTCCCTTCACATTGTTTCCCAAGAATCAGATGCACTTGTATTAATTGGCCAAAGATCTAAAACCATACCAATAAAATGACTAAAACAGTCCCAAGAAAGAGGTACAAACCTAAAACACCAATGAAACATCACCACAGAACACTGGTTTATTTCAGTAATATATCCAGTGGTTGAATATTCTTCAGTACCTAGATCTATGATTTACTTAAATATCCTTTACTGCAGTTTTAAATGCAAACAACTGGTCACCAGAGATTTTAATCTCTGCAGTAATTTACTTGCCTTTCAGGGTAAAGGAATGCTAAAATCCAGTCAGGATGGTTACATAGGTCAACTAGCTTTTTTAATTGCACCGAGCTGCATGCACAAATCTATTAAGCTTGCAGTGTTATGAAAGCCCAAAGGAACAGTTTCCTTAGTTTCATTAAATGTTTGGATATTAAAATCCATTTAAAAATAATCCCAGCCTTTCATAATACATGTGACAGCAGCAAGTTCTGTAATTTTTAACTGCCTAACAAGAGAAAATTTCATCAGAATACAATGGATTTAAAGCAAGAATCAGGAGAAAGAAGTAGCACTAAGAAGATTATTTTATTTATAAATGCTGTGCTTGAAGTCTAGGATTTGAGCTTGAGCCTCTCATTCCTGGTTGGTGCTGGTAGACCTTTCTGAAATGTTGATTTGTCTTTCATACTGGTTGCACAGGAATATAGCAAAGTTTGTATCGGTGTTGAGCTATCTGCAGCTTAACAACTGGGAATCCTAAAGCAGGAGGACACTGCGAATACTGCAATATAAAAGGACAAATTAATGACTGTAGACAAGGCCCTGGGCTAACAACACAGTGCTGTTTTCTTGGACAACCTAGGCTATTGCTGCCAACCAGCATATTGCCTCCCTGCCCTCCTACAGCCCAACTTGCAGCAAAACAGCAGAGCAGATGTGCAAACCTTGCTGCAGCTTCCAGAGAACAAAATTCAAGCAAGGCTGCAAAGCTTTCACTCAGAAAGCCCAGGGCTGCTGGCACTGACCATCAGATGTAGCCTGGGAAGTTCTTGGAGGGGGTGGGCAATAGACAGACTTTTCAAATTGCAAATGGAATGGTACATCTCTGAATGGTACAGCTTATTCTGTAAGTGTTTCACTTAATAAAAATGGTCAGCTGCAACAGGTGTCTGTCTTCAGCTTGACTGTCAGTATTATAGCAAAGCTGATGGCATCTCTGTCCTAACCAGTTTCCCCTATTTGCTACACTAAAATCTAAAATTAACATTTGCAGCATGTCTAAAATAAGTACAGTCAAAAAAGTGAAATGCCTGATGCATAGTTAGCACCTGAGAACGAATTTCAGGCACTAAATTCCTCTGTTACATTCTTGTTATATTTAGAGCAAATAGACCTAAAGTAACTTCTGGCAGATGACAAGGAAAAGAAAGCATGAATTTAATTGTCCAGTTTATGTAAGTAGCAGCTAGATTTTTCAAAAAGGGCAACTCCACACATACTAAGAGATACAAATGTATTTCCTTATACCAAGGAGAATTTTCAGTTATTGCAGTAGTGAATCTTGTCAAATGTCTCTGGCAAAGAGTATTTCTGATTTCAGCAACCTATGAGAACCGTGTCTGAGCTGAACTCTCACAGTATTTAAGCAATACACAAGAGCTAAATTCTGAATTTGTAATATGTGTGTATATTTTTCAGCTACTTTCCTTTTTGAAAAGCTCTGAAGTTGAAGGTAAACTACGGGGGGACTTTAGGAGTATTTGCACTGGCACTGTGTTTCCTAACTCTCAAGAGGACCAGTGAGTTGCTCTTCCAGTAAACACAGATGATTTCTGTGTTCTCACTCCTCGTCCTAAAATATTTCTCTACAGGTTGGCATTCCCAGGCTTCTTATGTTGTGTACTCTTTTCTGATGGGTAGTAGGGAGAGGCTTCCTGATTTGTGTGACCTTGTCTCCCTCTGCCACTTGTGAGTCTTTGTTCAAAACAGAAGCTGAAAGTTCATCTGCAAGGAACGACAGAGTCCACTGCATTTCAAAAGAAAAAGCTTCCACCCATTTCAAAATCAAGGGGCACAGTGGGTTGCCTTCCTCATTCTCTGCTTTGAGTTCATACTCTGTGTTACTGCACAGCAATCTCCTTTAGGTTATTTATATTTACAATAGAACAATGTTTACCTCTTTCCAGTCCTTAGCAGATCAAACCCTTCATTGATTTTACTGAAAGGAAGTGTGTGGGTTATTAATGGATCCAGAAGAAATTTTTTCTTCATGTAGTCATCAACAAGTTTAGGGACTGAATCTTTACTCTTCCAGCCTGAAAAACCCCCACAGACAATGGATAATGAACCATTAAATGTTTGTGAAAATAGATAAAACTCACGGCAACTTAAATTTTTACATAAACATCCTACAGCAGAATAACATGATGAAATACTGCTTTGTAACACAGAGTGCCAGCAAGAAACACTAAACATAGTAAAAATCTGAATCTTTACAGAAGCCAAACTTTCCATCACATTAAATACTGTTTCAGCTTCTCTATTGATACATCATCTGCTAAATCATACACAAGCCAGAGTGCTGCTATCCATGTTGGTAACTGGTCAAAATTGGGGGTGAGGAGGGAGGTGGATGCATCTCCCATTTTCTTACAAGCAGCACCAGATAAAGCTGTCTCAAACAGTGGGAAACCTTTCCTAAGGACTCTAATTTGTCTCTGCTATTATAGTCGAGTGTCTGTTGGACCAGACATGGAAGATGTTGGCACATCAGAGGAACTGGTTGTGAGTGGGAAAATCTGGTGCTGGAAATGAGTTTTATGTGGCCTTCAGCCTTGTATTGAGTGAGCTGATGCCTGCTGAGTGTGGGATTCTGCTGGCAGAAGAACTGAAAGAGACAGATGTCAGCTGGACAGGGGCTGAGTTGGGGTATGACCTATGCAGAGATCAGGTGGGTCTGTCCCCTGATGGCCTTTAGGGTCCCAACTCTTTATTTCTCCTGCTCTCTCTTTTTATTTCCCTCTCTGTTTGTCTTTCTGTCCCTCTCATTTTCTTTTTTGCTCTTTTTCTCCTGCTCTTCTTTTCCTCATTTTTTCTCCTGTTGTCCTTTTATGTTTCTCCTTCTCTTTTTCCCTTCTCTATTTCTGTTTCTCCTCCCTCCACCTCCTTTTCTTTCTCTCTCCTTGCACCTTTCCATCTCCCATTCTTTTTTTCTCATATTTTCCTGTTACTTTCTTTTGCCTCTTTTACTCGCTCTCTCTGTTTTGTCATTTTCTCTTTCTTCTCTCCCACTTCTTCCCCCTCCCTCTTTATTTTTCTCTCTCCTTCTCTCACCATTAACTAACAGTTCCTGTAATTAATTCCCTTTCTGTTTCTTTGTCAGAAAAATAGCTATCAACATTAGTCCCAACAGGACAACCTGAGCAACGTGTTCAGATATATCCTGCTCCACTCGTGACGATTTACAAGTTTCCTAAGCCAGTTTAACCACCTTAGAAATCCTTACCTCCAAAAATAGAGCCTTTCCAGGTGCGACCAGTGAAGAGGAGCATGGGGTCAAAAGTCAGCTTTTTTGTTGATGGTGGCACTCCCACAATCACACTGACCCCATAGTTGTGGTGACAACAGGCCAAGGCTGCAGTCTGCATTGGAAACAGAGGAACAGCCCAGAGGCATGGAAGATTTAAACAATTTCCATTGTCTCTGCTTTCACCATTGTGAAATTTCACCCTGACATTGCTCTAAGGGGTTAGGTATGTCCTAGCTTTGTTCTCCTTACCATTTTGTCTCAGTCATTAGTGGTGGAAAGGACATAGTGAGCTATGTGAAATTTAGGCACTGGTTAGGCCAGGGGACCACTGAAGCACCCTTTCCAAACTCTTTGAGCATGCTTCTTCGATTGCTTTTATCTCTACGGCTGATAGCTGGAATTAACAGGTCCAAAGTTAGCTTGACACTTTGCCAGTGGCTCTCAGCTCCTCACCCTTGGTGCTTAGTGAGTTAGCAGGGAAAAGCAACGAGCTAACTAATGAGCTAACTTCTCATTTGAGCACAACTTTAGGTGGCATACCATGGTGTCAGTACAGCCGATGACCTCAAAGGAGTAGTCAACACCCTCACCGGTCATTTCCATCAACACATCCTGAATGGGCTTGTTGAAATCTTTAGGGTTGACACAGTCTGTGGCTCCCAGCTCTTTGGCCTTGGCAAACTTGTCGTTATTGATATCAACAGCAATGATCCGGGAAGCTCCAGCTGCCTTGCAGCCCATGACAACAGAGAGGCCAACTCCGCCGACACCAAAGATGGCACAGGTGGAGCCTGGTTCCACCTACAATAACCACATAAACATGACATACAGGCTTGGAAAAGTAAAAGGCATTTTCTTATTATCAGTATGTTTTCACTTAAGCTTCTTCTTGTAATTTAGAGATCACCTGATGAGAAGGGATTTGCACAGCCAGCTGCTAAGATCCTACCTGTGACTAAGATAAATTGTCCTTAAGATGCATGCCTGAGACAAGGTTTTCATTACACATCTCAGATTCAGCTTTTAAAGACACATTTTTTTCATGATATTACAGCAGTGTTAAGATCTGTGTTTTCACTCCACTAGAGACAGTGCTAGCTCCAAAAGTCACATGTATGTATTGCTAGAACTTATGAGTGTTATAGGCTTCCATGTATTCCTAGACCTAAGTTACAATTAAACAAAACATCTCAGTCGTGATATTATTCTAGGGTTGATAAAGCTACCAGAGAAAATTTAGCTGATGGTAACAAGTATTTTCCTGGATTTTGAATGGGAGGCTTCTGAGTACCTTAGATACAGAAACTCTGAAATAGTAGCAAAGAAGTAGTATCCAGTTTCTACCCTGAACTCACCAGAGTCTGTACCTCCTGGCTGCCATGCTGATGACCTTTTTACAGGCCACACAATCCTGGACAGACCCCATAAGATACCAGAAACACCCACCACAACACTTACCTTGGCAGTCTGCACAGCAGCCCCATAACCAGTTGAAAATCCACAGCCAATTAAACAAACTTTTTCCAGAGGAGCAGCTGAATCAATTTTGGCAACAGCGGATTCATGCACTACTGTGTATTCAGAGAATGTACTTGTACCAGCAAAATGGTGAATTGCTTTTCCTTTACAGGTGAATCTAGACGTGCCATCAGGCATGAGTCCAGCACCTGAAGCAAGACTGTTTGAAATTTGACCAGAAGGAATGGTGAGATTTGTTGAATATGATCAATTTGGTGTAAATAAAAATTAAACAAGGGTTTTACATAATCCAGGAAAACTTACTCGTTATTGCTGCACAGATTACCCTTCTTGTTTAAGCAGATGTTGCACTTCCCACATTGTGGAGTAAAGAGTGGAATAACCTTGTCTCCTAGAAATAAACCAGTAATGATAGTGCATTAAAAAAGGAAAACAAGAAACATCCAGTTAAAATACAAAGACAAAGTGTGTTTAAACCCTGCACTATAGGAGTATAAGTGTATGATTCACATAATTAAAAGCACAAAAAATTAATGATGAGATCAAGGAAACTCTATCAAACAGAAGCTGTTTTCTAAAAGTAATGTGAAACACGTGCAATTAAAAACAAAACAAAACAAAACATTAAACCACAACTTTTAAAAGTTAAACTAAAGGAATTATAAAACTTCCAAAAATATTTTCTAAAGGTGATGCTAGACCAGTGTAATTGAAAGTGTTTGAAAAAGTTTTCTTAAAATAAATTTTTAAAAATTTTGTTAAAATCCATCAAAGGACAATTTTGAAAAGTGATCTTCAGGACTGTGTCCTGAAATGAGCTGTTCATAATACGTTTGATTGAATTGCCTTTACCTCATTGTCAATTTTTCATTCTCACCATTCTTGAATAAAGACAACTGGAAGTAAGGATGTGTTAAAAGTGAACTCCTTAGGTTTTGTAACAAACTGCCTTGGTAAAACTGAGCCTTTCCATGCACATTCTGTTCAGTGCTTATTTTGACTTAGTAACTTAGCCACTGTTGAAATTTGTTCAGTTCTGCAAAAGCGTGTAGAAATCCTGTCTCATCTTGCAGCAATTGGAAAAAAAATAATCACCTTTCCCTGAATACTTTCTTCTGCCTACTATCAGGTTCAAAGAGAGTGTAGTGAGAGGCATAGTTACTCCAGGTAAGTGTTCTCAGAGCAATCCAGCCCTCAGTGAGCAGGGCTGATTCAGGGTGGGCATCCCTGTCATGCCCTCATACTTTTAAGTGAAGTAACTGAACACAGAGACCTAATTTCTGATCTACTGGAGTCAATGGGTTGTATAGGTGCTAGGAGAATTAAAAGGTGCTTTGACATGTTGTCTAGTGCTTTGCCTTATTCATGAGATCAGTCAGCTGTTTAAACTGTGTTTATAGAACCTGCAGCTAATACCTTATTTCTTATGAACAACAGCAAAGAAATCAATGTTCTTAATCCCATGGCAGAAGTGCTGTGTAAGTGGATAGCTGCAGATGTTTTTGACAAAACCAAAAGCAATTGAATAGAAAATCTGAAAAGAAATCAAGGTTGGGAACACAGAAAGATGTAAACAGCACTTAGTGTCCTTTAAGGTACCCTTGAAAAACTTCAAAGTTGGAACATTTTCCTCTGCAATAGAAATACCCACACATTTAATCATCTCTGACTTAAACAGGTGTTTCAGTCTAGAAGCTCAGCACAGGGTTTGTTTTCAATGTTTCCTACCTGGTTTGACTGAAGTTACTGCTTCCCCAACACTCTCCACAACGCCAGCTGCTTCATGCCCAAGAATTATTGGGAAAGGCATAACCAGTGCACCAGTTACCACGTGGTCATCCGAGCGACAGATCCCTGTGGCAACAATCTGATTTAGGGGAAAAACAAGAATATTTCAGCATGTAAGTATGGCATGTCACCCACAGCAGTGATATGACATCGAGTATTTGAAGAAGTTACGTGCTGTTCCCCCAAAAATCACATAAACACACAATACATCGACAGGTAAAACACAGTTTTTGTGGTGCATGATTGATATTAGGCTTTAATTGACAAAGAAAGGCTCAGTGTCAATGTTTGCAATGCAATTCTGAGCTGTATGGAGATTCTCACTCCCAGCTTGTGTAACAGTTGAAACTGCTCTAAAATTAAAACAGTTCCTGAATTACCCTGAGAAAATTCCTGAAAGGAAACATATGCTGAAAAAACAGCTAAAAAAAGGAACCTCAACCCTACTGTGCTATTTCCCAACACTCACACACACACAAAAGTAAAAATAATTGTGATAAACAGCAAGGTAGAATGCAAATGATAGTAGTTTTAAATTTATTTTTAGTACCTTTATGCGAACTTCTTCTGCTTTTGGTGGGGCAACTTCCACGTCCTCAATAGAAAATGGTTTATTGGCTTCCCACATTACTGCTGCTTTGCATTTAATAACCTGCAAACAGCAGAGGAAAAGGGCATGGCACTTGCATTTGCAAACAGCCACACAGACAGATTGATAGATTTCTTCATGTGACACTCCTGCTCAGATGTGAGGGAGAACAGGCAAAAACTATAGGGGAAAAAAAACCCAAACCCAATCCACAATAAAAAAGGCCAGCACCAAAGAACAGTGTAAGACTGGGACAGCTAAACACCACTGGGCTGCCAAGTCCTCAGGTGAAAAAAGCAACTTTAAAGTATCAAAGTTTTTGAATGAGAAGTCAATATAATTTATAATTTATAATAGTTAATTTATATTTAATTTTCTAAGTAATTATTGATGATTTGTCAACTGGTAACCAAGATGCTAATTATTACAAAACATTAAACATATGAAATATAGCCTATTTTTGGCAGCCAGACCCAAGGTGGAAATGGGCACAACACTTTGAAAAAGACAGACTCAAGAGGGGTTTCCACTAAATTTAATGTTTCATGTGTCAAACACAAGCATCATTAGTAAACAGTTCACAAGAAAGATCACATTTTAAAGGTCCACATTATCTAGGAAACAAAAAGAAAAAGGGGGATGCTTATGTAATTAGACTGCATCCCATGTAGCCCAGTGATGATTTCACAGTTTGCACATGCAAAGCACATGTGTTTCTAAGAACAAAGGGAACCAACAACTCTGATTGCTGAAAACAAACAATATTGTCCTACAATTAGACATTGGGTAAATGAGTTGTTTTGATGGCTGAATTCCTGTGAACGGGCTTTAACATGACCTGAGAGATGTGCCAACAGCACATTCACCTATTTCATCCTTTAAGGCAAGTACTAACAGGTTTTGTTTTTCTGCTTGTGTGTTCTAGCAGCCTTACAAATTCCTGGAGCCTGGGGAGGTGTAGGATCATGCACTTTCTCAAAGCATAAGGATTATGCTGCTTATAATCTGAATGGCAACTCACATATTACTCCAAGATAAACTCAGTGTAAAAAACCACAGTTTTGTTCCAACACAACACGTCATTTACCATGCTTACTCCAAGACTGTGTGGAGGGCAGAACCCAGGTCAATTTACCTACAAGTAAACTACAATTAATTTTGCAATTGCAATATTTCAAAGTTAAAGAGAGAGCATTTCCTCCCTCGCCTTGTTTTGTTTGCTTTCAGAATAGTGAAAAGAGTTGGCAGCAAGAGCAAACAATCCTGGTGCTTAAGGCATGTTCCAGCAAGGTACAAGCCTTCCATTTTCTCCACCCCTGGGTTCCTGTCCATCCACATCTCTTGCACATCTCTGGGTGTATGTTAACTTCTTTTAGGTCATACAAGAAGCAGAATTTACTGCCTTCAGCAGTATCCTACAAACCTACAAGATTACTTGTCTCTTTCTAGCAAAAATGTAAATACTCATTTTATTCCCAGATCAGTACCTCATTGCATATAATACTTGGTCTTCATTAACTTAAGCTCCAGACCTGTTATACATATGTTCAAATTTAATTACTGTCTTAACAGCAGCACAATTACATCCTAAAATTTAACACAATATCAACTGTGTCTCTTTTTTTAGAAAAACAACTGATATGAATTGTAAAGAAGCTAAAAATAGTCTAAACTGCTGTGGGATCCCAGAACAGAAACCAACAGAGCTGATAAATAATACATCGATCTGAACACTTACTACATTGTATCAAATTTTAAATTGTCCAATGAGAAATTAAAAATAGCTTCATGACCCTGAGGTGAGTTTATTCTTATTCTGGCACTGTTACCTTATATTGCCACCTGGACTTACGGTGTCCCTGCAAAGAAACTGCATTTCAAATTTATTACTCACCTGCAAAAAAAGAAACATTTCTCATACAAACTTTTGCTTACTTTGCCTGCTGTGCTCATGCTGACCAGTGTCTGTTTCAAATCTCACCACCACTGTGCACCAAGAATTCAGTGAGTTGCAAAGCTGTCAGGCTGCTAATATCACAAGTCCAGTCCAATACTCTGTCAGCGGGGTTGTGAAGTGTTCTGCCAAGTGCACTCTTCCAACCTTTACGTGAAGCCTCCCAGCTTGGAGCCCCACCCCTTCACTAGACAAAGTGCTAGAATGAAAAAACAAAACAATCAAACAAACCTGCTGAAATCTTACTCTTCACAGTACTTGGCAGTCTTCTGGATTCCTTCATCACACTTCCCCCCACACTTGCTTCATCCCGCCTATGGTTGCCTTAAACATTATAGGAAGAAAGCAAAAGCCCTAGCTGGAAGCTGTCCCCTCTTTGCACCTCCTTGAGAGGCAGCCCTCCAAACCCACTACTCTCCCTGGCACTGTAGAGCTAAGAGAAAAGGGAAGAGTGGCTCCTGAATTTACAGGCTCAGGGATGCATTGAGAACATGAAGGCTTTGCTGAATTTCTTGGGTGAGACTCGGGAGAGCCCAGCTTGTACATGATGCTGTACAAGCTGCCTAAGAAACACACACTCTCTGCCTGTGGCTGCAACTTCTTCTCTGATTCTGTATTTTTGCAGTCTGGCTACTCATTAATTTTTTAGAATGGCTTCCAGTGAACATTGATCAAGGACAACGTGTTGATGGAGCTCATGGGAAAACAAAAAAATCAGTAAGTCAGCAAGAAGTATTGCGAGAGGATGCATATCTATTACCACATTCCACAACTTGCTCTTTTTGCAAGTGGTTGCATGATCCATTAGTTTCATCAGCACCCTCAGTCACTGCCCCCACACCCCCACATACTTGCCCTCTCTATAAATACGTCCCAGTGGAAGGTATTGGGTGCAAAATAGAACTGCATGGCTTTGCTGAAGATTTCAAGCCTCATCTATTGTCAAATTATTCCAGTATTTTGAAATCAAGGGGTTTTTTTCCCCACCAAGGAGATAGCATACCACATATAACTTGGCTAATATTAATAATATAATAATTTTTCCTTCATGACAAGGACTACAGAAAGAAGAAGCAGGGAGAAACATGGTTCTGATGAACTCTGATGATTCTGTGTCTGTGGTGCGAGTTGAAAAGATCCTGTGGCTCCTGTCTCCAGCTCCCAACTTGCCCCTTTCAAGGGCTGGAGAGGCCATGTCAGGGCTCACAGAGCACCCTCTGCTCCCCTGAGGTTTCCCCTGTTCAGGAGAACCCCCTGTACACCACACGAGAATGCTCCACTGCTGTTAGTGCCTCCCAGAAACGTGGCCTGTATTGCACAAGGCTCAGACATCCAAAAAGCTTTTTCCAGCTTTGCTGCACGTCTGCCAAGGCTGAGAATGTGCTTGTCAGCTCAGCAGGTGCAGAGCTGCACATCCCTCCTGCCCAAATCCTTCTGTAGGCAAAGAGAGAGGGGATGCCAAGAAGTTGGAGTGTGCCCTCAAGTCTCTTTCTGGGACTAAAGTTTCTCTTTAGGTGGTGAGGACCTGAGGTCCCACGTGGAGGAAGGAACCTAGAATCATTTAGGTTGGAAAAGACTCTTAGGATTGATCATCAGATTCAAACCTTAAGCTACCTCTGCCAAGTCCACCACTAAACCATGTCCCTAAGCACCATGTCTGGATGTCTTCTAGCTGCTTCTAGGGATGGTGATTCAACCACTTCCCTGTTCCTATCTTTGATAGCCTTTTCAGTGAAGTAATTTTTCCTAATATCTAATTTAAACCTCTCCTAGAACAATTTGAGGCCATTTCCTCTTGTCCTATCACTCTTTACTTAGAAGACCCCCAACTAACCCCACCTTGCTACAACCTCCTGTCAGATAGGTTCAGGTAGCAGAGAGTGATAAGGTCTCCCCTTAGTCTCCTTCTCTCCAGGCTAAATAATCCTATTTCACTCAGCCTCTCCTCTCAGGACTTGTGCTCTAGACCTTTCACCAGCTTCATTGCCCTTCTTTGGACACACTCCAGCATCTCCACATCCTTCTTGTAGTGAGAGGTCCAAAACTGAGCACAGTATTCGAGGTGCAGCCTCACCAGTGCCAAGTACAGGGTGGGCAATACTATCTGTAGTCCTGCTGACCACACTATTTCTGATACAAGCCAGAATGCTGTTTGCCTCCTTGGCTATCTAGGCACACTGCTGGCTCATATTCTCATGTTCAGCCAGCTGTCAACCCATATCCCCAGGTCCTGTTTTCTCTGGGCAGCTTTCCAGACACTCCTTCCCCAGCCTGTAGCATTGCATGGAGTTCTTGTGACACAAATGCAGGATCTGGCACTTAGCCTTGTTGAACCTCATATAATTGGCCTTGACCCATTGATCCGTGCCCCCCACATCCCTCTGTACAGCCTCCAACCTTGGAGCAGATAACATTCCTGCCTATCTTGATATTGTCTGCAAATTTACTGTTGGTCCACTCAATCCCCTTGTCCAGAGCATAAAAAAAAAAAGGTATTAAAGAGAAGTGGGGCCCCAGAAGGAACACTGAGGAACCCTGAGGAACATCGTGTGCCCCGATTTTCCCCATTTCCCTATCTTTCCCGGGATCCAAGGCCACCCTGGGAGACACCGTGGCCACGGGGACTCCGGGGCCGTGAAAACCGAGGCCGGAGCCACCCCTAAGGAGCCGTGGGGAACCGGGACAGCCAAGGCAGCCCTGGCCGGGGTGCCCCGGTGCCATCCCCAGGGCCCACTCGGTCCCAGGCAGCGGAACCGGGAGCAGCCATAGAGGGGGCAAGGCTCGGGTGTAGCGGGAAAGAGGCCCCAGGAAACATCCTTGTGGCTTCCTGAAGATGTGTTCCGAGGGTCCCCGTCGGTCAGAGAGCCAGGGAGCAGCCCTGGCCCCGTTTTCCTCCCCCCTTCCCCCCACCTCTCTCCCTCCATCATCGGTGGCTGCCGAGCCCCTGCCCGCGATGCTGCGCCCCAACTGCGGGGCACAGCGGGAACAAGGAGGGAATCTGGAGATGGGAACGGAATTCCAAGACCTGAAGAAACTTCGGGTTTTGCCATGTGGCTGGGGCAAGCTGGGATACATACCGGGCTTCCTCAGGGAGCACTGCTAAACTGGGGCTACATTTTTCACAGAGGTGATGCCAGATGTTGCGTTGGCTGCAGCAAATCTCTCCCTTACAAGTGTCCCACATTGATACCTTTGGGCTCAGGTGTTAGGAAAATGATGTTATTTTTACCAATCAGTATTAATATCAACTCAATTACTGCTGACTGACACCTCAGACAGAGCAAATCACAAGATGCTGCACAGAATAAATCCGCATGATCTGGCTGTAAACACCGAGTGGCATAAACCTATCAAAGACTTTTGCCAGTTTTAAAATTTTATGAGGGAAATAGACAGCAATATAACATATCCAAATATCACACCCTCTGCTCTGCCCTCCTTCCTTCCCCCATTAATCTTTAATCTGTCAGGAGCTGGAAAACCAAAATTACCTTCTCCATGCCACAGAGGTGGCCTTTGTCACCCCAGGGACATGGGGTGGAGACATAAGATGTTCTGCAACCTGCAGTGCTGCTTTGTCCCCTGAATGCCCTCATCTCTCCAAATCTCCTGCCTGTGGGTCCAGTCCACATTGTTTGTTTCATGACATTTTTGCATCCCTTTTGCACACCATTGTCTTTTCCTCTCCATAAAAGCCCCTGTTAATGGCAGAGAGGGAAAGCCTCTTGCATCCTCAAGTGAGGAGGGAGCATCATCCAGCATTGCTTCCAGACAATGTGGGGGTGCCTAAAATTTTCTGTGGTCGACACTGCAATGATGCAAAAAGAAGTGGAGAAGAGGGTTGGAAGTATCAAGACTTCCTCAGTATTCCCCAGCCTTGCAGGGATTGCTCTGACACAAATGCAAATGTTTCTAATGCCTCCTTCTCTGCTGGCATTTCCCAAGCAGAGCTCTCTTTGACCTCCCTCTGTAAACATTGACATTGCATTCACATGGATAATAGATTTCTGTCTGCTTTTACTGCAGCTGAATGTTGCTGCAAGGACTGTTATTATTTCTTATGGCTGGGAATGCACCAGCACCAGCTGTGAGGCTCAGCATAAAAAACCCATCAGCCCAAATCCCTCAATCTTTTAGCAGACTACCACTGCCTCATTGCTAGGAAGCCCCCATTTGTCTTGAGGGAGTGGGGTAGAATTATTCTGATTATTCCTCTTCCATGGGAAAAAAAGAAAAGGTCCTGAATTTGTTTGTCTTCCTCTCAAATCGCTTCCCCCTTCTGAAAATCACAGTCCCAAGGCAAGTATCCAGCCTGAAAAGTGACATGCCCACCACACACAGCTCATGCAGTCCCCAAAGAGTAACCCTGTGACAATTCTTGAGCCTTCCAAAGGAAGGACAATCGAAGGCTTTGGTTTTCCAGTAAAAATGTAGCTGTTTATAGCTAGTTCTCCCAAAATGAAATCATCCCCCCATCTCCCTCCCTATCACCCAAGGATCTAGCACTTTGCCTTCAGCAAAGCTTTGCTGCAAAGCATCACCCTCCTCTTTCTGCTCATTGCAATCTCTCTTACCATGCCAGAGAGCCTCCTTTAAAAGCAAAATAGGTTGGTCAAGCCTAAAAGAAGCTTCCCTAGGCCTTCTGCTTTCTTATGTATGATGATTTTGCAGCATCGAGAGAGATCTGGGGGAGCCCGAGGCAGTGTCCACCTGAAAAAGAGTACCCAGGAGCTAGCTTTGCACAAATATCTGATTTTTGCAGTAGCCTCAGCCCCTTTGCTGTCATATTCAGCCCCTTTCCCCCCTTCTTTCTTGCTGTTTGTCAAAGGAAGATCAGCTATCACCTGGCCAGCATGCCCAGAGTAGTTCTTGCCCTGCAATGCTGGGGGCAGCTGCTCCAGTTTTTAAAGATGCTTTAATATTACCTGATGGTCAGATTATATCCCCCAAGCCTGGACCATAAAATATCAACTCACTCCCTTTGCACACACCACATGGCTGCAAGGAAATTGTCAGCACTTTTAGCAGCATCTGAGGGGCTGCCTAAATACATCCCATGTGGCCATTGCCTTTCACAGGGTCAACACCACATGCTCAGCAGAGGTTTGGTGTTCAACTTTAATGTGGCCATGGGAGCAAAGCAGTTCCTCCTGTTTTCTCTTGCTTCAAAACCCTGTGCAGAGGCAATGTGTTATGGGGGTTCCAGGACCATCCTTTCCTTGTAGCCAGCTCTGGGTTGGCAGAGGAAACAAATGTCTCCCCCATCTCTTTTTTTTTTTTTTTTTTTTTTTTTACAACATCTGGCACGCAATGGGCAGGAAAAATATGGTAAAGTGGAATTTTCTTAATTGGGAGAATTACATGATGTTATTCTGGCCAAGCCTAAAGTTTGTCTCTTGTGATTTTTTGCATATGAATGGGAATTCAGACTTGGTCCCTGGCAGGACCATGATTATATGCATTAACAGACAGCTGGGCTTTACAAAAAGGAATAAGCAGAAAGAAAATAGATGTTTATTAGGTACTTAAAAAAAATTCACAGGAGGAGAATCATCCCTCATTCTTGCCACTGCAAACACTTCTATCTCTATAGGCTCTGAATGCATTCACTCATCAAGGCATATTGAGTAGCTGCTTATTAGCACACATTTGTCTCCCATTCTGCATTGCTCAGAGACAGACACAAAGATAAGTCCTCAGAATGGGAGGCTTCTAGAGAGATTATTTTGCCTTCCCTCCTTTGAAGAAAACATATGTCTAGAGCTTTAACTTTGATTTGATAAAGAATCTTTTAAATATGTATATGTTTCAATATAAATTTTGTATTTTTCTTTTTTTTTTTTTTATTTTTATATATATATAAATATATATGTTGTGGTTTTTATATATTCTCATATCTTTTTACAACCTTCCTCCATGTCATCACTTGCCAAAGCTGGGGAGGTTGCAGTGCCCTATGACAAGGGAACATAAAAGGGCTTTGCCAAGGGCCAGCTTCAAATGAACTTAAAATCAAATTAAATCATGGGGCTCTGGGAACAACAACAAAAAAATATTTTCAATTTGACTCTTGATTTCTCAGATCCTACAAAATAATAATTTCATCAGTGGGATGTTTCTGCAGTGTAAAAACATAGCCTGGAGCACAGCTACTTGTCCTTTTCATCTTTCTTTTAGAAAATAAGACACCTCCTCCCCTTCAATAGGTAAGATCCCTGAAAGAAGAGCTTACGCTACAGTAAGTATTTCCTGACATCTCCAGGGACCAGATGCCTGTACAAAGCCATTGCTAATGAAGACATTTCATTGCTGCTCAGCTTTCTTGCACTTTTTCCTCCAGGAAAGTGGGCTTTTTGCCTTTCTTGGTGTTAGTTAGTTAGTTTGCTTTTTGTTTTTTTTTTAGTTCAGAGGAGTCTTGTGTCAAAGTCAGCCATGCCATTTTGTATAGTCTCTCACTGCACAGAAAAATCCACAAACTGGTCCTTACCTTCTCAAAACTCAGCTGTACTCAGGCTTCCCAAATCCACAGGGATGGAGGGGTCACCAGGATGATTAGCTGTTTTTTTTGAGTTGCATTTTTACACCGAAATCCACTGCGAGCCATCCTGCTCCGTCTCTTTTCTTCACCCTTTTCAGCATTTTTGGTGATGTGCACATCACCAGCTGGCAAGCTTGCAAAATGCCAGGGCCCTTAAACCCTCCCCCCCCTATTGCAAACCCCAGCTGCAACATTCACCAAGGCACCTGCAATTTTTTGAAGGGAAAAATCTGGCTTTAAACAACCAAGATGAGGTGCCAAAAGGACTTGCAGCATCTGTGGGTGGTACCTGAGGGTCTCAGTTACTTGTTACAGAGATCTTCCCTTAATGGAAAAGCCAGGCTGCTTATCAGCTGCTTACTGCCTGTGGCCTTGAGGATCACTTGAGCATAGATGACAAAATAGCAGGAAGCAGAAACCTTCTCTACCTCCATACCTGCATCTAAATTGCAGATCTGAACATGCTCTCTTGATGTAATTTATTTCTGCATTATATTTCTGACCTGGGCCCTAGTTTTGTCCCTGTTGCTGTTGACCTTTTGCCCCTCTAATTATGCTAGCAGCAGCACCTGAATGCTAATTGCTTTTGCTCATGAAGAAACCACCTGATTTCTGGGTGATAGGGAGGGATGGATAGTGTGTGAGTGCTTTGCCCCTGGCTAGACCCCTTTGTGGGATGCAAAGTGCAGGGGCAAAGGGTTTGGTGTCCCTCCAGTGGCTGTATGGGAGTGACCCACAGTTTTATTAAGGCCTGGGAGATGAATGAAGTTATCTCAGGGCTGATTTCTGTGCCCTGAAGAAACCATCCATAATGAATTTTGGTTGCTGCACTCCCAGCACTGCCCTCCCAGGAAGTCTCCCATCCTTGCCTCTGCTAGAGACACCAGTGTTTCCCCCCAACAGGAGACTTACAATTAAAGTATTTTAATTTAATTTCTTTTATTGTTGTCTGCTGGAATAGGACTAGCTGTTGCTATGAAATGATGATTTTGGCTCTGCAATCCTGTTACCCAAACCCTGGGTGTCACAGGACTGAAAGCACATTGCCAGGCTAAGAGAAAGACCCATGCAGGCATGTTTACAGCTTAAAATCACACCGAATCAGGTTTTAATATCTTCCTGTTGATAGAAAAGGGGAAACAATAAGCCCTATTTTCAAAAATGGAAAAAAAGAAGACCCAGGGAACTACAGGCTAATCTCACCTCTGTGCCTGGCAAGATCATGAGCCATGAGATCCTCCTGAAGGCTATGCTAAGGCATAGGGATAAAAACATAGCTGGTGGTGGGACCAGGAGCTTAACATGAGCCATCAATGTGTGCTGGCAGCCCAGAAAGCCAACTGGGTCCTGGGCTGCATTTAAGGAAGCACAGACAGCAGTCAAGGGAGGGGATTCTCCCCCTTTGCTCTTGTGAGACCCCACTTGGAATTCTGTGTCCAGTTCTGGAGTCCTCAGCATAAGGACACAGATCTTGAACAAGATCAGAGGAGAGGAACTAAAATGCTCAGAGGGCTGGAGCACCTCCCCTATGAAGCCAGGCTGAGGACATTGGAGTTGCTCAGCCTGGAGAAGAGGAGGCTCCAAGATAACTTCATAGCAACCTCCCAATATCTGAAGGGCACTGACATGAAATCTGGGGGAGGGCTTTTTACATGGGTGTGTAATGAGAGGACAAGGGGAAATGCTTTAAAACTTCAAGGGGGGAGATTTAGGCTAGACATCAGGAAGAAATTCTTTTCTGTGAGGGTGGTGAGACTCTGGAAGAGGTTGCCCAAGGAAATTTTGGCTGCCTTCTCCCTGGAAGTGTCCAAAGCCAGGTTGGATGGGGTTTTGAGCATCCTGGGCTGGTGGGAGGTGTTACTGCCTGTGCAGGGTTGCTGGAATTAGATGATCTTTAAGGTGAATGATGAATGATCTCATTCCTAGGCTATTTGCTGCCATTTATGATTTATCCATTGTGCCCTAATCCCCCTGGTGCTTCTGCATGCACACGCACACCCATCCATCCATCAACATCCATATATCCACACACCTCTTTTCCTCTCCTCCTACAATATCTGGGTCCAGCCATCAATTTTACACCAGTTGAAAGGTAATAGCAAGCTCAGCAGTTCTGGGCTCCTACATGTCTCAAGGAAAGAGACTGCAGTGTGCTGTTTTGCTGGCATTTTTCCTATTAAATGGGAGAGGTTGTTGTTCCCTACCTTCTTTTTTAAATGAGCATATCATTTCCTTATCTTTTTTTTTCTTTTCTTTTCTTTCAATGAAATATAATTTTTACCTATTGTGTCCTTTCACTCAGCAGCTCCACATACCGTATTTCTTGAGGAGTAAATGATTAAACTTTGGAGCCTGGAGCTTCCTGTTTAAATGTCAAGCCTGAAACACAGTATCTCAGAAGAGAAATTGAAAGGATTTCAATTTTCCTGTAGTAAATATAGCCTTTATTGGGAGCAAACAAACAAAAAAAAAATGTCTGGCAGCCTAACTCAGAGTTTTCTTGTTTTTTTGTTTTTTTTTTCAGCTTGCAATTTTTTTTCCTGTTGGTTTTCTAGTTAAAAAATAAGCTTTGATAGAAAAGAGTCATCTTCACCAGCAAAAACATGTCTGTCAACCACTTGTGGGGGAGCTCAAAGGGTTTTCTGATTAAAAAAAATCCCAGTTATGGATGCTAATATGTTATCAAAGCATCATGTCAGCAGAAGAAAGCTTCTCCTTTCTTTTATTTTACTTGATTTGCTGAGCATCCAGCTGGAGGCAAGGAAATGATGGGGTAAGAAAATCACCTACATGGACACCTTGTTCTCTGTGGATGGCACATAGGCCTTTCTGGAAGGAAAATCATGAGCCACAGCTTAGCAGGTTATCAAAGGGCACTGTAAGGTGGGGGGCTGCAGCCACCAAAATCCAGTGGGTCCTAAGAGACTTGCCCCAAATGCTTCAAATGGAATTCCTGTTATAGAGGCAATAGGTATCTTCAGTGAGAATCACACAAGCACACTGCCCCAACCCCCCTCCCCAATTTCTCTAAGGTTTGTTCCTCAGAAATTCTATGGCATGAAATTCCTGCAAGTATACTCTGGTTTGCTCTTGGGAGTGCAAAAGGAGAAAAGCCTTTCTCTGGCCATGCTGCTCTGGCTCCTGTTTCCTACCTGATCTCAGCCTGATTTCTTCCTTCATATCCATTTCTATGAAGGGTACATGAGGTTTTAGCTCTGGCAATGTATTAATGTATTTAAAGTATTAAAAATGCACACTTGGAAGCACACGGGTACCTGCTGAGGGGACAGACATGGGGATTTTCACCTTTGCAACACTGCATCCCTGCACTGAGTTTTCCAGTGTGGCTTTTTTCCCGTTTTGCACTGATGCCATTTCACTTTCTCCCCTGACCTGGCTGCTGGTCCAATAGTTTCTCCTGGCATCTCCCCAGATCCCCCACTGCCCCCGAGGCATTGCAGATGAGGTGGTCTCTCCCCTCCCACCCATCCATTTTACCAAGCAGATATGATGTCTGCCCTTCTCCAGCCCTTTGAGGTCCTGCTCTCTCCTTCTGATGGCGAAGATGAATCTCCCCAGGATCAGGCCATGCTGTTTTGGCTGGTTCTTAATGCACTTAAGGGTGACTTTCATCAGGCCCTGTTGACCTGAATAAATCTATTTCATTCTTTCATCTCTTCTTCTACTTACCAGTCCCTTTTCTGGGGAAGTATCTGGTCACAGTTTATGCATTGCCTGCTATTTATGCAGTTCAGCCCATGAAATATACATGAAGAGCCCCTTGCTCTTTCTCCCCACGGCTTCATAAATCTTGCATTGCTTTCTGCACAGCAGCTCAGCTTCATGGGGTGATGGGGAGCAGCCTCCCTGCTCCTCCTGCCCTGGGGCAGCAGCATCCTCCAGGGATGGTGGCACTACGGGCTTACACCCTGCTGGGCTGGCAGAGGAGGGGAGGAGTTCAGAGCTCCCCCAGTCCATTTTTAGGTTATTGAAGAGGATAAAAAAGACAGAGGTGCTGCTTTGCTGCTGTGCAGTGTCACTATCACTAGGGTCATCTTGCTTTGCAGTTTATTCTGTGTTTACTGAAGAGTGGTGTAGAGAATAATATTACCCTGTTCCTGGCTTGTTAAGCACTCTGAAGAGTTGGCAATCACTGCTGGGGATGCAACTGTGCATTTATTGCAGGGACCAAATGGAAGCTGTGCAGAAGAACTACCCAAAAAGTAAGTCAGGCACATGGTGAAAGACCTGCTTTTCAGATAAAGCACCTTCCCTTTCTGAGCAGGTAAATTTATTAGCTGATGTCCACAGAGTACAAGTGCCTCTTGTCCCACTGAGCCCAGTGGCAGAAAATAATAAGCAAACACTGACTTGAGATTTTTGTAAGGGTTGGTTTCAAACCAAGGTGGGAAAAAAGGCTCAAGAAAATGGCCCAGTTCCTTAGCTCTCACTTAAACCAAAGCATTACGGAAGGAGTATGCAGCCTCCTCTCCTCTTTACTGGTAGCTAAATTTTCTCCTTTTGCATCCTAATCCCCTCTCCCTCCTGCTCATGTTGGCTGAGGAGCAGTGACAGGAGGCAGGTGCTCTCACAGATGTGTCTTCATGAAGCCATCCTTATTTCTATGGAAGCTGGACTTAGGGAGACCTTATTAAACACCCTACTTTCTCTAGATTTTTGCTTGCTTGCTGGAATTATTTTTTCATGAGAAATTCACTGCAAGTGGCAGTGAATCTTCCTACTCTCTTCATGAGCCCAGCCTCAGTTGTTCAATACTTCCCCATCCCCTGCAAAGCTATTTAACTTTCAGCTTTAAAGCAGCTTCCTCATCTTTGCTTTCCCCTTAATAGGCTCTCTGCCTTCAGGAAACTACCAAATGAGTTTATGTAATTTTTTCCCCGTCCTCAGAGCCCTCCCTGAGTCTGTTGCCATTGCAGTCCAGCAGCAGACAACTCCAGGCTGCCTCACAAAACACTGCCAAGGGACTGGAACATCAATCCAGAGAGATTTTATCCAAGTTGCTGACAACCTTAGTTTGCTAACCCAAGTGATCTTGGGCTCCCTTTAAAATGTTCCCCTGACTATCATGCCTTTCTTTGCCAGGGTACCAGCATAGCACCCATTATCTGCCACAATTTCTTGTGCTCTCAGGAGAACCATCACCCTCATCCACAGCTCTCCCCTTTGTATTCCAGGTGTCATCATCTCACAGGAGCCAGAAGATGCTCATTGCTCACCACCACCTCTGTCAAGCCCTTCCAAGGCTGATTTTTAGCACCCACAGCTTTTCTGACCCTCCTTTAAGGCTGGCTGATGTCCTCTTTGCAGCATGAGCTTGCCCCCCACATCCATGGGCCAGGGGAGGAATGGGGCTTGGGATCCAGTGGCAGGCACTCCAAATGGCCTTGGGTTTGCTGGGATCCCTCTCTCTCTCAAAAAACAAACAAAAAAACAAACACCACCACCCCCCCCCCAACAAACAAACACACAAACAAAACCCCAAACAAACAAAAAAACCCCAGAGAAAATCAGTTCTTGGAGTCCTTGGGAAATGGTGTGGCCAGGAGCTGCTCTGGGGCTTGGGCAGTTCAGTGGGTGCTTTGCCCCACAAACCAGACTAAAAGGGAGATTTTCCCCCCAAAATAAAAACAGAGGAAAGAGGAAACAGCCTGTAACAAGGTAGGATGTCTTCATGTGGGGTCTACACTTCTCCCTCATCCCAGAAATCACTCTCTCCCCCAGGGAGCACCAGATTAGCACCGAGTCCATTATTAGGAGAAAAAATAAAGAGGATTTATTTCCTCTCCAAGGGGAAAAATCCTGATGCTTTGTGGAAAGCCAAGGGGGTGTGTGTGTGTGTGTGTGTGTGATCCACAACTGGATGTCACTGTTAGTCAAAGGTTTTTATTTTTATGAAAAAATAGAAAATTCCATATCTTACACTACAAAAAAAAAAAGAAAAAAAAAAAAAAAGAAAAAAACAAAAATAAAACCAAAACCATGTACACAAATGAAATGCACAGAGAGCATCCAAGGAGGTGGGGAAGGAATAAATACAGCAATGCTTACATTTTCCTATGAGTTTAAATGCCAATGCAAAGAGCTGAGATGGATGCTGCAGTTCCAGCAGTGCTGGATGCACCAGCTCCTGCACTCCCTGCCATAAATAATTGTAAAAAAAGGATTTGGAACTAAGCATTACTCTTAAGACTGCTACTGATGTATCTTACACACACCTCAATGACTAATTTTAAGACCACAGTAGTCCAAGGAATCACAATTTCTTGACCACTGGAACTTCTATAATTATATTCAACACCAAATAGACAAAAAAAAATTAAGTAATTTTTTTTCTTCTTTCCATTAAACATATAGAAGGAATAAATAAAATTTTAAATTGGATGTTTTTTCTCTTAAGCCAGTCTTCCTTATTTAGCCTTATCTCATTTTCCAAATGAGAGCTACAGCATGAAAAGTGGTCACATGAGCCATGCTCAGAGACACTTCCTTCTCTAGAATGAAAAACTATATTGAAAAGAGCTTTTTCACCTCCCAGACCCTTTAAAATACCTCCCTCACAATTAGCAGCAAAACATACAGGGAATAAAAGCATTCAGTGGACCAGCCACAGCAGTAGTGAGCTGGACAAGCAAGGTGCTCAGGCTTGCTCTAGGCAGGAAATTCCTCTACAGCCCTTACAAAGAGTGTAACCATTGAAATATGACTGTCATCTCCTGCTGCTGCACCCCAACATATAGATATATATATCATGAACAAAATACAAAGTACTCATAGTTTCTCTGGAATGTTTATGGACACGTAAGCTGTGACTTTTGGACCCTATTATTTTATTGTTTTATTTTTAAAAAATTTTATGCTCCAAGACAAGAATTACTATGCAGAGATCTGCAGTAAGAACAGCTCTTGAAATATATGAAGAAAACTATTTATTTATTGGAGAAACTGAGAAGAGATGCCCTATTTACAAATGCACTGTGGCTTTAAGAACAGTTTGTTTTCCACTGGTTCATCATTTTGAAGGTTACTCCTGCTTCTGGTATCTGTACCAGTCATACCAGACCTGCCTTTAAAACTTTAAAAATTCAGATTGTTCAGTCTGAGGAGGAGGAGGCTGAGGGGAGACTTCATCACTCTCTATAATTACCTGAAAGGGCACTGCAGAGAGGTTGGTGCTGGTCTCTTCTCACAGGTAATTAGTGATAGAACAAGAAGGAATGGACTCAAGCTGCAACAGGGTAGGTTTAGGCTGGACAGTGGGAAAAAAATTGTTCACAGAAAGAGTGGTCAGACTCTGGAATAGGCTGCCCAGGGAGGTGGTTGAATCACCATCCCTGGATGTGTTTAGGGGTTGTTTAGATGTGGTGTTGGGGGATGTGGTTTAGGGGAGAACTCTGTAGAGCAAGGATGGTGGTTGGACTCGATACCAAGGGGCTTTTCTAATCTGAAAGGTTCTATGATTCTATGATCCAATAATCTTCAGAAACAGCAAACACTTGCCATCCACTCGAGCCATTTTAAAATCCTTATATTTACCAAAGCCTTCAAAAAAAACCCAAAACAACCCAACCTATGAACACCCAGTTAACTTTGCTGAATAATCTTACCTACAATAAAACGAGGAGCACAGCCCCAAACTGTTTCTGGGTGGGACTCCCAGGGGATCAGGTTGTCCTCAGGCCCCTCTGAAAACTGCAGCCAGGAGCTTCAATAGACACATTGAGCCACAGCTACAACCAGGTGTGGAACCCAGATGGATGGGACCCTTTCACACCTGGGATGCCATTCCTGTGACCACGTTAGGCTACTTGGCTCTTCCCCCCTCTTTGTGCTCGGTCTCGAAGTGGCCAGGTCCATACCCAAACCAAAAATACCCAGAGAGAGAATCTAGGACAACCCCAGTCCCTAAAACAACCCCACGAACACTTTGGGGGAAATATTGCAAAATTTTCATGCTGGATGAACACGGGCTCACCTCCACACCACCACAGGACAGGGTTTCTCTCTAGGACTCCAGGCAGAAGGGGCAGGGCTGTACTGGGAGATGGCAACTGGGCTTAAAACCCAGTGCAGAGGCAGCCCCACACTATTTTGGGGCAGGACTCATACACACAAAAATTGATAGCACACTGTCAATGGAGGGCACAGAGAAGTAAGTATTTTACTTTCGTTTTCTGGACATTGCCAACCTGCTGTAGAAAGGAAGAGGGAGTGGCATCTTATATTGAAGCAGACTCCTACCTCCTATATGTAATCAAAACTTCTGAAGGCTTTATAAGTAGCTCAAACCAAAGAGCAACAAAATACAAAGCACAGCAGTAACACAAAAGGGAGACAAAGCAAAAGAGGTAAGAAAAGAAGAACAAACCAAGGGAAGAGCCCCAACCTTGTACCTGATGCGTAGCAAACTGTACAGTATATACATCTTCATCATGTATTGTCCTCCAAGAAGAGCAAACAAGAACTTGGTAACACAGAAGGAGGGGAAAAAAAAAATACACCCTGTATTGTATTTGCCATGGAGCAAGCAACATTTTTATACACTAGTCTCTATAACTTAATGCTGTGTAACAGCATTTTTTCTTTTCTTTAAATTTAGGAAACAAAATATCTATCAAGAAATAATCTAATCATATTGCTTTTCAATACACTTCTGTAGACACGTAAGACTCGAAGGTAAACTTCAGTAAAACACAGCCCATGGGAGCCCATGAACAGCCACAAAACTCCTCCACTCAAGTCAGTCCTTAGAAGAATTACCATGTGCTGCTGTAATTCAGTATATAAAGGTGATATATATATATTATATATATATATAGCCCATGTACAAACAGTGTGTGGTGGGAAGGCTGGTTGTTCTCATCGCTGAAGCTTTAGAGATGGGTTAACCACAGGTACTGCAGATTTGTTTCCACGTTCCATGCATCTTACATTTACTTAATGAAAATGAGGACACAAATCGGAAGAAAAGGAAAACTTCAGTCAAACACTGCTTTAGAAATGCTGTGGAAGAGGCCAATGTCCTTCAGTTATAGAAACCTTTGATTTTCCCTTTTTATCTTTTTTTTTTTTTTTTTTTTTTTTTTTTTTTAGTCAAAATAAATCTCAGGGCTAATGTACAAAGTGCAGGACCAAACCCCTTGAGGAAGCGACTTTAAAACTGAGTTAGAATGGCACCATCCCATTCACCAACTGGACCTTCATCTCTTGAAGGCTGTTCATTATCTTCTTCTGGTGACCAACAAGTGTCACTCCCAGCCGCCTCAAATCCCTGTGGGAAAAAGCAGACGTTGGTTCCAGGGACCTCTCAGACACACACCACACACACACCACACACTGCACACACCAGTGCTGCTGCCAGCACCTACCTCTTACCATTGATGGCACCTGAAGCCAAGTTCAGTTGGGAGGTGTAATTTCCCCCCCCTCTTTTTTTTTTTTTTTTTGTTTTTTTTTAATTTAATAGCTGACACCATCTCAGGGAGCTGAAATCTTTTGGTTGAGATCACCTCACCGGCCAAGGAGAAAAATGGGACAGCAGAGAGTCAGCATCATGTTTGGCCAAGGATTCTGCTAGGCATAGAAAGTCCTATTTCCCAGAGAAAAGCCATGTAAGAAAGGCTGTGTTGCAGTTTCCTCTTCTCCTTCGGAGAGATTAGTATCTGATACGAGCAGTGAGGAATGATGTCAACCCATCCTTCCTTCCTCTTTGGATAAGGAAAAGCCAAAGATACACAAACCACAATCCTAGAGCTCAATAGTGAAATCTTGAGCACAGCCACCCCCCCCGAATGACCCCCTAAAGTCAATAGGAATTGGCAACACAGCTTCCCTTGAGGCTTTTTACAGCTTTCCATAACCCACGTTTGATTTCTCTGGAGGCGTGAATTCTACAAGCCAAAGTCATTTGTGTTGAGTTGGTCTACTGGGCTGACATTACAGGAAAGCTGGAAAATAAGATAGTTAATGAGAAATGCAGGATTAGAAGGACAGAAACTCAGTTTTCTCAGAAACTCAGCAACTCAGTTTTCTCAGAAAGTCAGCCCTTGAAAATGTAGGTGTATAGCTGAAGGTAATCACCAAGGTTCACATGGATGGCATGAAAGAGGTGCCTCCAGTGGACAATTCATCCCAGCCAAAGACAGGAGTGGGCAAGTTGTCCCCTGGAGATACTACAGCAGGATCCTGGGTGATCAGATTCTGTGACACATCTAATACCATGTAAAGCCCTGGGTTATGGCAGGGTATAGTCGCACAGATTTCTTCCTATGGAAAAAAGTGAAAGTGTAGGAATAAAAGCTTTGAAGACGCATCAAGGCAGGCACATCTGTGGTTCCAAAACAAGACACAGAGATTGTTAGATAAGCAGTTCAACTGTGAGAAGATGTTGTGTTTTGTCTTGAGACTTCCACTAGAGAAATATCAGTCTCTCACTTTCTATCTCCAGGCTGGACAGAATAAAAGATCTTTTGAAAGTAGGGCTCCACAGTCTTGCCAATACCCACATGAATCCCAGAGCTGCTGGCATCCTGTGTGTGAGTCTTTTGGGAGAAAGCTCTCCACTTAAAGTCAGTGGGACATGATCTCCTTGAACATGTAGATACTCTTTGGAAATGACACTGGCAGGGCTGGCACATGTGAGGGCTGGGGATGGACAGCAAGATCCATAATCCAAATCATCACAGGACACATTCTGCACACCTGACCTACAGCTCGTGGCTGCATGCTGGACTGCAGGTCAACATGTGCAATGACCACCAAATGCACTTCCATGTAACCTTCTGTGAGGTGTACCTCTCTGAGCAGCTTCTCATTCTTGGACAGACTCCTTTGTGAGCACAACCAACCACCCATGTCCAAAAATTAGGCAGATGAGCATTGCTTTGAATAAAAAGCAGTCCTGAGTGAAGGTTGATAATATATTAACACATAAGCTGCATCTGCTGGTCTCCAGGGACTGTCACACTTTCAGCCTTTAGATTTAGAAAATACCAGTTCTTCTGCTCTAGGCTGAACACTCCATCTCATTGGCATACTCTTTTTTGTCAATGCATCTCACCAATGCATCCTGGGGAAATCACAGCTTAAGGGGCATGGTGCAAGGCTGCTCAATGAGACACATCAGCAATGCTCCTGACCTGGCAGAGAAAAGGTTGCAGTACCAGAAAAAGGTGTCTACCTTCTCAGGGGGACATGCTTTTATTTCTGCCTTCACCGAATTGTGAAACTGGTTCAGCAAGACATCTTCTTAATAATGAAGGGAAATGTAGTTACACTGCTGTTACATGCAATTTATTTTATGTACACTGCACAGTTGGAAATTCACACCAAAGATTAAAAAAAAAATCTCAAAAAACAATCCAGTATAGGACCTGTTTTTTAAAAGAACCAGCATTCATCTTGCCCTTGCTGCATGCTGCTCTGCTGGTACTTTTTGAAAATTCAGATTTTTTTCTCCCCACGTATCTAAAGTGCAAACTGAGCTCTTTTTAAAATCCAGCACCATCTATTTCATAGATGTATTATTTCTGATATTCTTGAATGTTATGAAGAAAAAAGCCAACCTGAAACTATGAGAAAGGCAAATATGTCTTGGAATTTCACATGCAGCTCCATCAATTCAATTAAAAAACCACCCACTCACTACACAGCTTTTTCCCCTCCCCTCCCCCCTTATAATATACCTTTAACTCAATATCCTTGAGGAGTGTCTCATTGATTTACAAGAGAGAAAGAAGAAAAGGGAGTTCCTGGTTTCAATCCATTAGCTGTTCACCAGGGTACCAAATCTTATTTTTCCTGAATAACAAATCCTCTTGAATGTGGAGCCACTGGCCAAGAACACAGGGTCTCCTCAGAAAGAGGGAAAAACACTCCTGTGAGGTCTTGTACCTCTGCAAAGATGGACCAGAAGACAACAGCTATTCAGCTCCATGCTCACCTAAGTATAAAACCAGCAGCCTTTTTCAAAAGCCACCTGGAGCACTGTGAAGGTAGCAACAAAACTTTCTGAAAACCACCTACAGAACGTGTGAGCGTTAATAGCCATTTTTCAAGCATGACTTACAGCACATTGCATCCTCCTGTCCATCCAGAGCTGAAGGACTTAAAGCAGTTTAAAGCAGAAAATCCTTTATAACAAAATCAGGTGCACAAAAGAATGGGTTTGGGGACAAAAAAAAAAAAATAGAAACCAACTTCTGTGCCAAAGTTTGCACTTTACTGTTGTAAAGTTCCAGTCCAGAACTGCCTGGTTCAGACTACTGCAGACAACTGGTAATTTCACTGGGACTGGTGGGGTTATTTACTGGGGCTTTGCAAAAGAAATGTACAAGAAAAGACTGGGGGGCAAAACACCCACTTGTGAGCAGGATCCAGGCTGCATCTTGTTGTGCAAGTGACCCAACCCCTGGTGCTGGATTTTGTGTGCACCACTGTGGCAGATGCACGGGCACTCCTGGAGGCCATGGAGATACGTGCTGTGGTCTCCCTCTTTCAAAACACTTGATTCCCTCAGCAATGAGACCACTTTTTTTCTTGTTTCAAGGTGTCCTCCATCCATTCACAACGAAAAAAGGGAGGAATTCAAATCACTTGCCAACACAATAGTGATAGGCCAACCTAAGCTGATGAAAAATCCAAGAAAACAAAGTGGAAAATTGGTGTTGGCTCATCCCAACCAGCCTGTATACAGCTGCATGCATGCTGGTCTCTTACCACCACCTTGCATCAAAGTCCAGCTGCAATATGCCAGGGATAACACAGTATCCTCCTTCCCTGCAAGATCCTCCATTTGGAAGGGCTGAATTCATGATCTTCATGTTGTAAGAAACATATTTAAAGCATTTTATCTACAAACAGAACTACTTTCACACCATGGACCAGTCTGTCAAACACAGTGTATACTAGGACTGCATTGCCACATAAAATATGATCCCCCTCACCAGCTGGATAGTCATGCAATCAAAATGGACAGGATCCTGAAAGATTTCTGTGGCCAGCAGCCATCAATCTACCACAGATATTTTACATTTCACCTCCCAGCCAGGCCAGATTTCACCACTCTTCCTCGTGGTGTGATTCTATAAGTGCCTGTGCACATTGGAACTACTCAGTGTTAGTTACCAGTTTGCATGAGGGGAAAGAAGAAGAACATCAAAAACCTTCAGAAGATGGTAAAGAGAAGGGAATCCACTCACTAGGAACTTTTGCATGTAATGAGGACTTTAAAAACACTTTTCTAGGAGTTCATCTGCTCTTAATTATTATTCCCATCCTGCTTAATAATAAGGTAACTACTGTATTGTTCAGAAGCAGATGCAGCATCACAACCTCAGGACTGAGATTTCAGGTTAAGAATAAGTATCTAGAGCAGGTGAACTCTTCAATGCTCTTCCATCCAGTATAACTTTTAAGAAATAATTTATTTTATTTTAGAAGAAAAAAAAATATACAATGCAAAGCAACACAGCACATATTATTACAAATATTCAGAGCTCTTCATCTATTAACAAACAACAGGGTGTCCTGAGAATCAGTGTGTACAGATCTTTCAAAAGGTGGAAGTATGTAGTCCACGTGGTTAGCAATTGGTCCAGTCAAGGGTCAGCCTGAACCTCGTGTCATGGATCTATCTATTCTTGAATACTGTCCTGGTAAAGTTATTCTTGCAGTGGATTGAAAGAGCTCCAGACACACTCAAAGTCACTAGGTGGTCCACAAGTTTAAAGAACAGGTCTGGTCCACTGGAAAGGTTGCCTTCAAGTCTGATATCCACTTGGAAAGAGGGGGTGGAGGGTGAGGCTCCACTTTTCACAAGGTGATTCATCCCTTTGCAAGAATTAGAGCTAAATGTAGAAATCACTCTTTGAACACATACATTTTCAGGTCTTTGCTTAAGCAGACAGAGCTCAGGACTTGGGGTGATATTCACCAGGTTTAACTATTTAAGCTTTTGTTTTCAGAAATTTGCATCTAATACTACTATTTTCTGGAATAAATTGATCAAACCATCATTTTGAAAGAAGCAGGGAAGTAATGGGGGTTTTGTTTTGTATGCTGGGAGGGGGGATTTAAAAACAATGCTTAACATGTAGCATCTCAACCAGGTCCTGTAAAGAGGCCACAAGCTGGGTGTCACCAGTCTCATCAGTGTTAGGGCCAAAACCACTCATACAGAGCTAGTAATTTTTTTTTCAGTAGATTTTAGGAATTCTTCACATTTGTCATATTTCTTTTCCTTTTGCCTTTTCTGGCAGCAAGTACCTAGTTCTCTTTTCTCCATGTAACTTCCATTTCTCTCTCCTATGCAGTTTGAATTTCAGAAAGATCATTTTGGATAATATTTGAAGGCAACCTCTTAAATTGTAAGTGGTGTAATTTGGGGAAGTAACTGAGTTATTCAGATCATCTTTTCACCTGATCCCCCCAAGTCCCAGCTCTGGAATATACTGAACAGTTGCCTCTATTAATATTACAAGGAACATTTAACCTGTATTCTCCTTTGTGGAGTACAAAATGTTTCACTGTTCCCTTTTACAGGGAGAAAAAAATGAAAACCTCCAGAAATCCAAAACCCCAAATATATGAACTTTTAGAGAACTTTGCTTGTTCTGCTGTTTATTTTCTGGAGAACTCATATGAGAGTCTCAACTGAGCCCACTCAGGAGCCATTTCTCTCCTTTATTTTGTTGATTTTAAGGGCAATCTACCAGTTTACATCAGTCTGAGCACATAGTTCAGGTTTTCAACATAAGACATTTTTCCTCTTAAGCCACTGTGATGGTTTCTCCTTTTTTAACTGCTGAGAATCTGGCCTTTTGTTGTTTTTTTTTACTGAGAGGAATAGGAGAAGTCTTGATTTGATGGTTTTTTTAATGAACCCTCCACAGTTTTCCCATAAATAGCCTTAAGCAGGGTCAAGCCTTCTTGCTAAGCCATCCACTGTGATGCAAAGGTGGATGAGCAGGCTCAGCTGCTCAAGAACCAAGCCTGACTCAGGCAGGTACAGGAGGGATTTATTTGCTGGCATGGGAGTTAGTTTCAACTCTTCAGTTCGAAATGAAATGCAAGATGGATTAATGAAATGTCTCCTTTCAGCTGTAAAAAAGAAAACCAGCCCAAAACACTACAAACCCAGAGGCTCCCCAGGCTTCCAGGCATCAGCTCCTCTGCACTTCTCTGCTGCTGTAAAAGCCCAGGAGAAAGATGAAGCTGAGCAGATCAGAAATGTCTCTACTAGGGCCAAAAAAGGACCTGAGTAGAATGACATCTGTGCTATAGAGGGATCTGGTGGAGAGGTACTTAGAGGCAGTTTGCAGTTGGTGTGGGTCAGAGCATCTCTGTCAGTTATAATCTTATTTAAAGAGCTTTAAACCACCCTGTATTTCTGGCCAGAACTGTAGGGATAATGGTTTTCTTGGTTCACTGCCAATCAGAAAAACATTTTGAAGTGCTTTTGGGGTAGCCTGAAAAGACTTTGGGGGACACTTGAAATTTCTGAAAAAGTTTAATTACCAAAGACTAAATATAGGGAAGTACTTAAATTTTTAACTCAAATTAAGAAGGTTATGCCACACTCAAAATGTTGTACTCAAAATAGGCAGCTAGGAATAGTTTTGTCAGTGGGATGGGCTGCTAAGACTGTTTAAAAGCTACATGAGTAAATAAACTTCTAATTTATTGTAAAAAAAAAAATCATTTGGGCTAAATCTCGATGTTTTCTCTGAACCAAACCAAAGCATTTAAGTTCTGTGCATTTTTAGAATTCTTGAAACTGCATACAGTTCTGAAGAGGAACAAACCAGAAAGCTTGTGTGAAACGTAATATTCTTCTTTGAGATGGCTAATTGAGTAAAGCAGCAACAAGTCTGTGATAAATTTTAGGCAATCTGCATTTTGTAGCAGAGCTTGCTCTGGTAAAAGATCAAGCTGACACAGTAGAGGGGAATGCTCCAATATTTTTCCTTTCTCTTAAATTACTGCCTCATCCTACCCCTCTTCTTCCCACTCACCCTACCTCTGCCTAGTTCTTTCTGCCCCGTGGACTCTGACCACCCTGGGGATGGACCATTTCCTGGGTCAGTGTTTGTATGTTTTAAAAGTGTTTTAAATGGAGCCCCAAAGCCCGGTGGTTTTGGGCACAGCCATATCAGATGAGTAGGTAAGGAACTGTGGAATCCTCCAAAGCCAAAGGAACATGGCATGTAATTGCAGGACTAGGCTGGGAAACTCCATTTAAGAGTCTGAGACCCCAAAAAAAGGATCTAGGCAGAAATCCATGCATCCTGACTCCCTAGACAGTTGCTGGAGAGAATTTAATCCCTAGCTCAGTTTTCAGATGAATGGCTGAAGACAGACTGGATGAGTCCAGGTGTAAGGGACAAATATCAGTGAGCAAATAAAGTCTGAGTGAGAACATACAGGCTCCCTCCATAAATGCAATGCAAACCTGAACTCCAAGGAGATTAGACTGACCTGCATCACAGGCAAAGGATCTCCTACCCTGTACAGTGAGCTCCACAGCAAGCCCCATGGGAGACAAGAGAAATGCTGTGGTTCTGTGGGGTGTGGAAATTTTTTTTTTAATTCTTAATCCTTGGCACCAATTCTGTATGTGCACTGGCAATCTGCATGTGGTCAGAAGAGCCACAACCTCCTCCAGAGCCTCACAGAACATAATCCTTCCCATTCTGCTTTAATGCCTGCAGTAAAATAAACTCAAATTAAGGCAGGCTTTGGGATGAGTTTGAGTTGGCAGCAGGAGGAAAGTGCAGATGTAATTACACAAGTAAGGCAATTAAAGATGGAGCATACCACATCAGCAGCTTCTGAGGCATTTACCAAGTCATTTGAGTGCTGTCACCCCAGTGGCAGTCATACCCATGTGCAAAAACCAAGGGCACATTCAGAAAGAAAAGTTTTAGGCAGGGAGCCTGTTCCCTAGATCTAGAGCTGTGAGTTTGCTGATGCTTTTGGCATCTATGGTTACATCAGTTAATGCTGAATACTATTTCCATGCCTTACTGGGCTTGATTATGAAATCAGTGTAAAGCCAGTATCCCTCTGCAGGGACTGTAGCTCCTGTACACTTACTAGTTGAGTGGGTTTTTTTTATTTGTTGGTAAGCCTAAATAATCAACTGCTATTATGTCAAGAGGACATATGGCAATTATTCAATCTCAGCCATTAACTTCTGTGAATAAAAGAGCCAACTACATACAAAGGGTAATGGTTTCCCATTCTGCAGCCTCATCCCTACATGTTTTTGAATAGTTTGCCTTCCCACCACCCTGCATTTCCAAGACATGATGTAAAAAAGATCTGGGCACTACTCACTCTAGGGTCACCTGAGCCACAGCATCCATCGAACTGTATCCGTTCTCCATGAAGATCTCTGTGTATCGGCCCATTTTGATGGCTTCCAGCCACTCACCCACCGACCTGTAGGCACCACTTCCAACTGGATTGTGCTCTACCAACAGATTTGATACTCTAAAGGCAAGCAAAAACAGAGAAGCAAACAGAATCAGTATCGATATGTACCCAACGTGACTCAATTGCTCACGTTTTTATATGGTAAAGATGATTTTTTTTTACTGTGCTTTCAGTGATTGCTGCAGCTTAAATCCTGCCAGCAGGCTTGATACAGAATGTATCAAACATACCACTTGGCCTGTAACTTCATCCACTTTGGGGTTAGTTTGCCACATTTCTGATTCACACTGCAAATAAAAAGAGGAGGAAAGGAACAGTGTCCATCTGCATCACCTCTTGCCTACCATCAGGCTCCTCTTCTATCATGCTCCCACAGTTACTCTGCCTTTTAAGTCTTTTTACTCCTCCCACAGTGTTTTTCCTCCTCTTCTTTTAAAGCTCATAATTAAGACAGCCCAGAGCCTGAACAGAGCTGAAACCTATATTACATTTCCCAGCAGCAGGCATCCATGGCAGCCTGATGCTAACACTGCAAGAGTCGGGGTGGGGATTTCAAGTGCAGGCAGCATCCAGCAAGCCCTGCAGAGAACAGTGATGCTCCAACCATCCTCCAGCCCTGAAACCAGAGGTAGACTCTTGCTCTTGCTCCCACACCCTCACTCAGGAACTCTCTGCAGCAACTGATACCTGTTTGGTTATGCCAAACACAGGGATTGCCAATATACAGCTGTTGTCTACTTTGGTGTGATGCTGACTGGAAGAACTTCAAATGTGCATCACCATCAAGGTCCAACACATAATCCAGCAGCATTCAGGGTGGATGGGGAAGGATAGAGGTTATACATTTCCAAGTAATGGTAGCTGGAGATGGTACTTCTTCCTAAAATGCCCCAAAACCTCCAAAAGAAATTGGGTGGGAGGAATGAAAGATATATAAAAAATTGTGTTTGGGAAGGCTTGTGCCAGGTATGCTTTTTCGCTTTTTTTGTCTAAAGACAAAAAAAAGTGTATGCCAGTACATTCTCCATCTGGCTAGCTGGGAAGGTAAGGGAACTGTCCAGGAGGGATTGTTTAAAATGTTTCCTGAGCTGCACAGTAGAAACAATTCAGGTAAATAACAACCCTTCACCACAGAAAAAACACCAATACCTGCTGCAAGCGACCCCTGCCATGTAAAGATCCACCACTCTACTAATGAAGCAAAAGGGGCTTGTTCAAGTACAGCCAGGAAAGAAACTAGATGTATCCCCTACTTTGTAAACTAGGACACAGCTAACATTCACCTTGCATAAAGATTATTACCCACAGTTAAAAAAAACCCAACATTTTCTGGGTCAGCCTCCAATGGTGAGAATTGCAATTAAAAGAGTTTCAGCTGGAAGGAGAGCTGGGATATTATATGATTAGAGCACTCCAGGAATCTTAAGATATTTTATGAGCACATTAGTATTATTTGTTTATTTAACAGCAATGCTGAAGAGTCCAATAAAATGTGAATACTTGAAGTACAAAGAACATAATGGCTTCCTGTAACATTTTATACATGAGGAATCCTAAGAAATCATAACGAGGAGTGGATTTTCATCACTAATGTCAGGAGGTACCTACTGATGATATGCACACACTATAATGTAGAGTGACTTCCTCCCTAATTTGCATTAATGAGAATTTCCATAAAGAATACATTACGTATATTAAAAAAAAAAAAATCCCTTGCAGTTGCTGTATGTTAAAATTATTATTCCTTTCAAACCACTATGGTGTAGGTATGGCTATCTACAATTGTAAAAACACAGTTCCAAAGGCTGGATTTTCAGGTGCTCCATTCACACTGAAAATACCACAGCAGGTCTGAAAAAGAGAGGTGTGGAATTGCAAGGACATGTTCATTAAATAAAACTTCAGCAAATTACTTAGCACCTTAAGGAAATAGCAGCTTATTTTCCTCTTTTCTTGTGTAATAGCTTCTCAGAATCATAGAATGACCAGGATTGAAAAGGACATTAAAAATCATCTAGATCTGACCCTGCTGCCATGGACACCTCCCACCAAACCACGATGCTCAAAGCCCCATCCAACCTGGCCTTGGACACTTCCAGGGATGGGGCAGCCACAACTTCCTTGGGCAACCTGTTCCAGAATCTCACCACCCTCACAGGAAAGAATTTTTGCCTAATGTCCAACCTAAATCTCCCCCCTTGAAGTTTTAAAGCATTTCCCCTTGTCCTCTCATTACACACCCATGTAAAAAGCCCTCCCCCAGATTTCATGTCAGTGCCCTTCAGATATTGGGAGGTTGCTATGAAGTTATCTTGGAGCCTCCTCTTCTCCAGGCTGAGCAACTCCAATGTCCTCAGCCTGGCTTCATAGGGGAGGTGCTCCAGCCCTCTGAGCATTTTAGTTCCTCTCCTCTGATCTTGTTCAAGATCTGTGTCCTTATGCTGAGGACTCCAGAACTGGACACAGAACTCCAGGTGGGGTCTCACAAGAGCAAAGGGGGAGAATCCCCTCCCTTGACTGCTGTCTGTGCTTCCTTAAATGCAGCCCAGGACCCAGTTGGCTTTCTGGGCTGCCAGCACACATTGATGGCTCATGTTAAGCTTCTGATCACAACTCTTACAGTCTGACCATCCAGCCTGTTCCTGACCCCATTACAAAAGGCAAACAAAGAAGTCAAGCAGGACTTACCCTTATTGAAGCCATGTTGGCTGTCACCAATCACCCCTTTGTTACCCACATGCCTTCAGGAGGATCTGCTCCATCATCTTGCCAGGCACAAAGGTGAGACTTTCTGGCCTGTAGTTCCTGGGCCACAAGTATGTACCTTACTTGTGACCATGCAGCTATTTAGATTCATGTTTATTTGCATAGTGGCTGTTCTATTCCCTTAATGTGGTTTTAGAAAATTGTTTGTGTTCAGCTCTTTGGGAACCACAAAGATCCTCTCATAACTACCAAGACTGTCAGAACTGGTGGTGGCAGCTAGCACACCTGGGATTAGTTGTGGGAGGATGCACTTGCACTTGGACAGCTTTGCACATCCTGTTTCCCCAAGAGACCCTCTTAATTTGTATTACCAAGATAAAGTCAACTGGCAGATAATTTAAGCAACATTTACTGTCTACTTTGTGCACTCAAGTCTTGCCCTCTCTAACCCTGGGGTAGAACACAGGTAGCTTTATCATACACCTATAAATGCTGCTGAAACTCCTGTCTCTGAAAGACAGGCCACAGTAATGTTCTTTGAGGCAGCAGCACTGTGTTTATAGAGTAACTGAATTGCTCACCTGCTTGACAATTTCAAGAGAAAAAGCTGATCTGAGACAACTCCCATGGACATATGGAGGAACATCCATGAATGGACCCATGCAGACTAAATAACAAGTTGGTAATTCAACTCCAGGGTGGGTATTCAGACAAGGATCTTGCTCTGAGAAATGGCTCTGGCCCCAGTTTGTACCTGCTTGATGCATTAACCAATGTCTTCAAGCTGCTTGGGTTACGGATGAGCTTGTCCAACATGCTGACAATTTCATCAAACTTGGGACGGCTGTTGCGGTCTTTCTGCCAGCAGTCGAGCATGAGCTGGTAGAGAGCAGCAGGGCAGTCCATGGGACTTGGCAGGCGATAGCCTTCCTCCACAGCTTTAATCACCTACAGGAGACAAAACAGGAGCCTGGGGAGTTGCCTTGCTTCAAGCTTTCCCCAAATGGAAGCTGGCTTCACGAGAGAACTTTGGCGGACCAGAAATACGCTCGCGTAAAATGCTGCCCTACCCTGCCCCCTCTCCTTGCCTGCACACGAAAGGCAAACCCATTAAATGCCATTGCCACTCACATTTTCTCTGGGGTGGGTTGAATATATTTTTTGGACACTGCAAAATTAATCTAGGAAGCCAAGGTACTTCTGAGACCAAGGGGCCATATTGCCAGCTTGCAATTCACAGAATCACAGAATGTTTTAGGTTGGAAGAGACCTCCAAGATTATCCAGTCCAACCTTTGACAGACACCATAATCTAACTACTAAACCATGTCCTTAAGGACCAGGTCCAAATGCTTTTTAAATACCTCCAGGGATGGTGACTCCACCACTGTCCTGGGCCATTCCAATGCCTGACAACCCTCTCAGTGAAAAAACATTTCCTAACATTCAGTCTAAACCTCCCCTGGCACAGCTTCCATCCATTCCCTCAGTCCTATCACAGTCCACTAAGGAGCAGAGGCTGTTTCCCTCCTCACTCCAACCTCCCTTGAGGTAGCTGAAGAGAGCCATGAGGTCTCCTCTCAGCCTCCTCTTCTCCAGATCTCAGATGAGGTCTGTAGGTTATAATACCAGGAAACTCCCAGACTCTAAGTCCACAAAAAACAGCCTGTAGGGTTTTCTGACATCTTCTTGGAGGGCAGTGATTTTGTTTATTATTTTTTAAATGAAAAGGCATGTCCTAGATTACAAATTTGTATAACAGTAATAAAAGTCTGCCTTTATTTCAAAAGAGACTTTGAATGCTAATTGATGGATGGATTCAAGGCAAAGGCAGAACATCTCATATATCATTCAATACTGTCTGGGTCAAGCAGTTTCTTAGTATGGCCATGTCAGCCCAAGAGCATATAAAATAAAACCAGAGGAGGGCTGTTGCACTGATTTCAAATACAAACCGTCTATGGTTCTATATCTAAAACAAGTGGCACACACATGGAATGCTTGCCCTCTTGAAAGGCATAAATGCAAGCAGAATTGAAGAAAGCAACTTGTTTTCTCTAATTTGGTGCAGATTTATACCAGGGTTCCAAGCCTAGCAGTTCCCATTTTGAACCATTAAAATTTTCAGGAGACTGTGGCTCAGATTTCAAGCCAGAAGGATCTGTGACTGTGCCAAGAGTGTCCTGTTGGCCCATCTTCACACCCTCATCCCTAAGACTCTTTGACCAAGAGGAGCTGGAAGTAGCTATTTGCTGGTTGGACTACCACAGAATTTCCATGTTGTACTCCAAGGACTGCCTCAGATGGAACTCATTCTAGGCACAATCTCATGATTTGAAAACAACCTGTGTTTAAAAAGACTCTGTGGTCAGCACAGAAATAATTTTCTTGATCTTCAGTCCCTATAGAAGCAGTACAGGAAGAGCTGTGTCAGGCTGGCATTGCGTTTCAGCAGGCTTTGGAATTCAGGATTTCATGGATCACCTTCAAATGGTCCTCTACCACAGGGCTTTTTGCCTAGTGGAAAAGTCACAGGAATGAGCTGGCCTGGCTGAGCAGCTGTAGTGGAAACCTCAGACTCCTTCAGGATGTACGCAGTAGAGAAGTTGTTAGATGAGAATTTGTAATCTTCTCCACAGGTAGCAAGCATGTCTGAAGATCTGGCCCACAAGACCTGCAGTCTTTTTGTACTCATCTCAGATTTCACATGTCAGCAGAGCAGTTGCACTGCTACCAACCCATTATGTGCTTACAAAGCAATCTCTTCCATGGCCTTGCTTTAGCTTGTAGCATCAAAACCCAGCCCCACGACACTATGCTAATCTGCACTCTCTGTTCTTCAGATTATGCTTTTATGCTGGTCTCTGGTACCAAATCTGCAGCTGCCCTATAAGAAAACCCTCAGTGTGGCACAGCTGTGAGAGCATCATTTGCCTTGTTTTTGTCTGTATCCTGGATCATCCTCCAGCTGGAGCAGAAAAAAAATGGTAGCAAGACAGGGAGCAGACCATCTGGCACTAGGTCAAAATATCTGAACCACATCTGCAATGGGGTTATTGCATGTTTGATATTACTGACAGTAACATCACAATCAATTGTGTTAGCTTAATTTGCAGGATCTTACTCATTCTGATGATACGATGCAAATAGTATCAAAATACTGGGAGGAGCTAGGATGCTGAAATACCCTTGCATCTGAAGGTGCTTTGAAAGTATTGGCAATAAGAGGAGCAAAAGAATAAAACAACAAAGATGGAGTCACTTATTAAAAAAGAAAATGGCACATTTGCTGTTCCACTCATTGGTGTGTGCTGCTCTATAAAACCTGAAGAGATAAAATTTACACTTATAAGGAGGCATTTTTGTACCTGTTCCTCTTCTGGGCAAGCAGAATACTTAGGGACTGGGTGAGTGAATTGAATGATTTGGTATAATCTGTTCCAGTAATACAAAGCAACTCTGTTTTTTCATAAAACTGTGAGTCTGAAGTCTAAAAAGCAACCACAGTGATCATTTAGCTTAGTAACATGTATAACACAGGCAACAATTCCTCATCAAAGCCTTGTTCTTGTGCTCAAGTGAAAGCATTCTTTTAGAAGTCCATCCAGAAATCAGCAGGACTTTAAAATGTGATTTGTAGCCTTTGTAGTGCCCTATGGCACTGCCCCTCCTTTAAAGCAATTCTGCTATAACATGGTGAGAACTGTTTTTCGCATCACTGTCTGTCCTTACAAATGATGGGCTTTAATTATAAGCCATACAACAAGAAATCCTTGTGCAACGGAGACCAAAATTCATGTGTGCAGAGTCCCCTGGTCCTTCACACAAAAGCCAATGCTGTATCTAATGCCACTGGTTCTTCTGTCAACAGAAGCAGGGGAGGAAAGAAGAAAAGGAGGCTGTCAGAAGATGAAGGGGAAAGGCATAATTCACATGAGAAACATGCCACAGCACTGAATTAAGTTTCTTAGGATACCACCATCGAGGCACTTGCCATCTGCACGGGTAAGCCAAGCAAAGCCTGAGCAGGAAATTATGCTCATAAACATCTCCCCAGTCCTCTGCTTTCTGCTGCTAAAGAAACCAGTCCTCCATCTACTTCTTGTGTGAAATTCACCCTGTGCCCCACAGTACTCAGAGCCATTTGGGCTTTTGGGAACAATTCCAGAAAGTGTAGATGTTCAAAGTGCTACAATCCAGACAAGGAATGTCCTGGCATGGAGAATTACTTCACTGGCACCAGCCTGAATCTTATCCTGGCATTTACTGCACAACATCTGTCCTATGCTGATGCATCAGCATTAAAGATAGTTACAAAGCTCAGTGTGACAAAGCTTGGCTTTCAGTTGCTTCATTCTCTGCACACAGGTTAGGGAAGAAAGTTTCTGCATTTGGATGAGAAATCCCTATGCATATACATGCTGCTTTACCAAATTCCCCGTGAATCTGACAGTCCCAGCAGTGTGGAAGCAGTGGGGCATTCATGCCAAACAACATCCTCAGCTCCCTGACAAGAAGCATGGTGTGACTATCTCAAAGGTACTGCTCATTTCTGTGCCCGGACTCAGAGATGATAAAAAAGAATAAAGCATGAAACATCAGGTGGTGTGTACAGAGAAAACCCATGGCAAAGCAAGTACCTGCTTGCCTTGCTCAGAAGGTAGCAGTATCTCTGCAGATGGCTGGGCTGCAGAGGAGAAGTGGAGGGGATGAGGAATGACTCCATTTGGCATGTGGGAAGTGCTGTGCTTTCCCACACATTGCAGAGCTCCTCTGAGGTCTCCATGTGCCTCATGATGAACCTGGCCACACATCCTGGTTCTCAGAGATGGGAAGTGGAAAGAGGGGGGGCCTAGAATAATCAGGCAACCAACATCTGTCCTTGCCCAAGGCTAAAAAATTTAAATCTGGGTTTTCCTGATTTTCTACCCCGTAGGAAGTAGCCCTGCAGCAGGATCGTGAGATCCTTACAGAGCTGCAGTCAGGAGGGGGACAGGCATCTCCCTGTTTGGAGCTGCTTTTGGAAGGTGTCTTGAGGTCAGAGGCTGAAAGGGACATTGGGGCCCAGGAAAAAGGGTACACCACTCCCAAAGGATGCTGTACGAACAAACCATGAGACCTTGGCATTAGCACAGACTTCCAAGACAACATGAGCAAAACTATGGTCCCAAGATTAGCAAGGCAAGAGCAGGCAGATGCAGCTCTCTGGACTGCTGTCACTATATCAAATCACCCAGCTTTTGTGCAGGGAAACAAAGCCCTTACCCATGACTCTCTTGAGTTTCTGATTTATGTGACAGTAGGGGTTTGAAGACACAACTGAAATGCTGCCAGTTATCAGCATCCTTCCAGACCTTTGTCATTAAGCAGAGGAGGGACATGCTCCAGCACTAACAGCATTAGTGAAGCTCCAGTGCTCTGCTGGGGAAAGCAGACGCCTCTGTGCAGACACATTTCCCTCTGTGCACAGCCTGTTTGGGGCTGCTGCTTCAAAATAAAAAAAGAGAATCAAACAAGAGGACTGGGTTTTTTCTGGTATGGGGGAGCAAAGCCATTTTTACTTCACAGAGGCTCTCTTCCTCTTATCCCATCCTGTCTTTCTGATAGCAGAATGAATGCCAAGCCCTCAAAGCCCCATCAAGCTCTCCCATGTGCTTACATCTTGGTTTGTCATTTCCCAGTAGGGTCTTTCACCATAGGACATCACCTCCCACATCACAATTCCATAGCTCCAGACGTCGCTGGCTGATGTGAATTTGCGGAAGGCAATCGCTTCAGGTGCTGTCCATCGGATGGGGATCTTCCCTCCCTAAAAGAAGGAAAAAGGGAAAAAAAAAAAAATAACCAAAAAACCACATGGCAGAGTAGGGCAGCAAACGCGCAAAAGAGGATGAAACAGCGCTGCTCAGAGCACCGAGGGATGTTATTTTCTCTCTGGAAAGAGACATAGAATTTTAAAGTAAATCTGTTTGACAGCATGGGGCCCCTTTCCACATTATCTCATCCCAAAAGTGTTTGTAGGCTGCCTACTAATTGGCTGTCCTGAAGGTCTGTTGTTTGAATGCTGGGACATGTAGGATCAACATCTCAATTATGTTGTACTGCTTGGTAGGGGAATAAAATTCCTCCATTTCTGAGAGTGAGCCATGGAGGAACAGACAGCTCTGAAGCTGAGGAAGACTTTGATCTAAAGGAGGGCTTCATGCAAATTGCTGCCAAAGTAATGCTGATTTTTCTTTTTTTTTTTTTTTTTTTTCCGTTCTTTTTCTTTTTCTTTTAATGTGGTCCTGATCCTGCAAAGAGATCTGCACAGTGGGCACAGAAGTATCTGTATGCAAAGACAAGCTGCTTGGCCTCCGAAAATGATGCCACAGCTGTCAAATGTGCTTTGCTGTTTCCTTTTCCCTTCTCTACTATTTTAGAAATCAAACTTCAGATCAGCTCTGAGAAAAAAGAGGGGAGGAAAAGGGGAGTCTGGGTTAAGGAATACTTTTCTCACTGGGTTTAAATAGTTATCTCCCTTGATTTATACCAAAACATATTTTACTGTGAAGTCCATTCTTCTCATTGTTGAGCTAAATACTGGAAGGTCTCCTTGAATGTCCCCTCACAGTGTTTGTTATTGGAATCAGGGAGAATTTGGAACGGGTTTTCACAGCAAGTTTTTAAAATTCTTCCAGTTTCCAATTACTTATTCACAGGCTTATTGGTGCATGCCTTAAGGAAGAGGTCAGGTTCTCAGCAGTGCCAGTTAGCACATGGCAGCACATTGCAGCCACAGCAGGGCTGGCCAGGAGCCTTCCATCCTGCAGTGAAGCTCCAATCCATCCATGCCCTGGGTCCCTGCTGTAGGGTTGTGACAGCCAAGAGCTGAAATGCTTCCCCCAGTTCTCTGCAGGAACTGGGAATGCGACCCAGAGAGCTCCAATCACCTGTAAAACAGTACCCCTAGAAAAACACACTAATAGGACATGTCCAGGCATGCCAATCACTGCTATGAATATTTCGGGCTTTTTCCAAGCCTGTGCTGCTGAGGATGGGTCCTATTTACTCACTCTTCACAGTGCTGAGGCCACATGGACTCACACTGGGATGGAAGGGCTGATGACCTGAAGGGATGGATGAAGGAGAGAATAGGACAGAGACTGCACTGAGACTGGAGCAGCTCTTTCTCAGGTTGGGATAAGTTAACCTCAAGAGGGTAAAGTTGAGAGCAACTTGTGTCATTTCCAGTGGGCATTACACATTTCAGATTGTTCAGAACACCACGGCTTAGCTCTCTGCACGGGTGTCTAAGTAAAGAAATTGCTCTTGCTCTTTCCTCCCTTTGGTATTCCCCACAAAGGACAGAACAGAGCTGGGAGCATACCACCTTTGCAAAGCTTATTTGACTCGGGTGCTCAAAAGGAACTTAAAAGTTTTAAGTAAAGTTCTGCCTCATTTGGCCATCCCCACAACAAAGTTACACACATCTGCAAAATTAATTGATTACAACTAACTGTTGACACCTAATGACAAACCCTAATGAACAGTTCAGAGGCTCTGGATTCACAGGAAACTCTTTGCTAGGGAGCCTAAACACCAAGATGTGGCAGGGAATAATTTTTTCTTTAGCTCAGTCAGTTTGGTATCTTCATAACTCACCCTGGTTGTGTATGCTGCTTCGGGGTCATCTTCTAAGACTCTGGAGAGGCCAAAGTCTGACACCTTGCAGACTAAGTTGCTGTTGATCAGGATATTCCTGGCAGCCAGATCTCTGTGTACATAACCCATGTCAGACAGGTACTTCATTCCTGATGCAATGCCTCGAAGCATCCCAACCAGCTGAATGACTGTGAACTGCCCATCATTCTTCTGCAAAAGGAAGGAGACTTTTGATCAGCTGAGAGTCTCTGCACCCTCAGCATTGCAATATACAGGAATAAAAATGCAAAGACTAGTCCCCGGGGAAGAAAAGCAGGGAAATTAATAATTCATTACTCTCATGCTCTGACCACCAAGCTTTTCAAAGTTTATCTGTTTGGATTAGGATCTACAGAGACAAAAGCTAAAGAAATTGTAGTTCTTTTAACTGGAGATAAAGGAGCAAGCAATTTCTACTGGTGACTTGACTGGTAAGTGCAACTGGGAGTGAACACATGCAGTTACCTGTATAAAAATGCCAGGGTGGGCTGTCTCTGAGTCAGCCAACTGAATGGCACCAACTTGGATTGGAGTGCTACCTGCAGAGGTCTAGGTGTAAATATTTGGGGTAGGGATCTTCCCCATGTTGCCACACAGCTTTTCTAACCACTTCCCCTAGCCTCTCTTCTCTAGCTCTTGTGCTTCATGGACAAACTCTGACAAGTCTGGGCTTTGCCATCATGTACTGCTGATGTGCTCTTGTAACACATTAGATTTTGTAGTGTAAATTAATAATTTCAGTGCCTTGTACAATAAACATATTATCCTTGAATCTATTCTTATCTGTTCGTAATGATGCATGAACCAAACCCTTCATGATGCAGTATAAAAATAGATCAAACAGACACTCCTGCCTCCAGACAGCATCAATAGCTGGACCAGCAAACATTTTCACTGATATTAACCATCAGCAAAGAACCCAAACCTTAACCAAGGTTCCCCTGGGAAAAGGATCTAAGTATTACCTTTAAAAATGTATCCAGAGAACCATTCTCCATATATTCAGTCACTATCATTACTGGCTTGCCTAGAAAAAACAAACAAACAAACACCACGAGTTTGTTAGCAATTTATTTAAAGTCTTTTCATAATGCACCTGAATCTGAATATACAGCCATGAAACAATATATTTATATCAAGACACTGCTGTCCCAGTAGGTTTACAATAGTTTTTGCCAGAATGTATATAGAAGAGAGGAGCAGGGATTAAAAAGTAATCCCATATTATGGGTGGAGTATCAAGCCCTGGAGTATTTAGCTTATGTTTGAGGAGGATGATGCAAACCGAACCCAGGCAAACTATGGATAACCTTCTCCTTGTTTCTCTGAACAAATTCAAAGCTTGCAGACACTAACTCCTTGGCACCCTTTCCTATAGCTTCAACACACTCAAATAATAATGAGAGACTGAAAAGAGTAACCAGGATCATAGAATTATTCAGACAGGCTGAGGAAATTGGGGTTGTTTAGTCTGGAGAAGAGGAGGCTTCAAGATGACTTTATAGCAACCTTCCAGTATCTGAAGGGGGCTACAAGAAAGCTGGGGTAGGGCTTTTTACATGGGTGTGTAGAGAAGGGACAAGGGGCTTTAAAACTTGAAGAGGGGAGATTTAGGCTGGACATTAGGAAAAAATTATTTCCTGTGAGGGTGGTGAGATGTTAGAACAGGTTGTCCAAGGAAGTTGTGGCTCCCCCCTCTCTGGAAGTGTTCAAGGCCAGGTTGGTTGGATGGGGAGCAACCTGATCTGGTGGGAGGTGTCCCTGCCTATGCCAGGGTGTTGGAACTACATGATCTTTCATGTCCCTTTCCAACCCTACCTATTCTATGGTTCTATGATTGCAAAATACCTGTAAGATCCTCCAGTCCAACCTTTAACCTGACTCTAACCTAGCTCTGCCAGCCAAACCATTGCCCTAAGCAGAATATCTGTATGATTTTTAAACACATTCAGGGATGGTGATTCAACCACTTCCCTGGGCAGCTCATTCCAGACCTTAATAACCCTTTCCGTAAAGAAGTTCTTCCTAACATCCTCACACCCCTGGTGCAAACTGAAGCAGCCTCCTCTCATCCTACTGCTAGTTACTAGTGAGATGAGACTGAGCCCTTGCTACAACCTCCTTTCAGTAATTGTAGGGAGTGATAAGGTCTCTCTCTTTCACTGCTGGCTCATATTCATTTGGCTGTCCACCAACACCCCCAGGTCCCTTTCTGCTGGGCAGCTTTCCAGCCACTCTTTCCCAGCCTGTAGCATTGCACGGGGTTGTTGTGGCCCAAATGCAGGACCCAACACTTTCCCAGGTCCCTCTGCAGAGCCTTCCTATCCTCAAGCAGATCAACACACCCACCCAACTTGGTGTTGTCTGTAAACTTACTGAGGGTGGACTCAATCCCCTTCTCCAGATCATTATTAAAGATACTGAATGGAACTGGCCCCTTGCAATTAAATCCCTTGTAACTCAAATAATCCCATGTGACTACACTTGTAAACACACCTGGAAGTAAGAAAAATATTTATGCTGCAAAACAAGAGCAAGTTCAGCTTGGAATGAATGCAAATGGAAACCAAAAAAAAAAAAAAAAAAAAAGAGTTCGTAACAAAAGAGAAAAGGTCTCCTATTGTTGATAGGAATAATAATGTTTTTCCAAATCCATTTGATTAACTTTTATGCCCGAGTCATTTTAATGGTAATTATGTATAATTTTTTCTCAGTTTTTATATCTAATTTCTCGCTAGCTTGCCACGACATAGCAATAATTAATGTGGTATGCTCCAGCCTTGTAAATTCAATGAAATCTTATAAGAACATGCAAATTATTTTTTATTTAAATCAATTTCTGTTAGCTAGCATGAAGCACAGACAAAAGAGGAGCTGTCAGTTATTTGTAAAGTGAATAATAAATGTCTTTCACAGAAATGATCAACACAGGCTGCCCCATGTCATAACATGCACATGAAGGTAAATGCTCCCCAAAACGGGCACATATTCCACCATTTAGATTGATGTTAATCTTCCCACTTTCCCATTACTGTAACAATTTGACTAATTTACTGCTTAATTATCTACAAAATGCAAGTAATTATGGACTTGTCAATCAAAACACTCATTGTTGTGCAGATACTACCTTTGCAGCATGAGGGACCTGCACTGCTTGAATTCTTTTAACTTACTATCCCAGCTAACTACCTGAGCTGGAAGCTTGCTAAATGTATTACTTGAGAGTGATACAAGAAATGCACCTTGGGGACATGAAAAATACTGTTGAGTCCCCCCAAAAATAATGGGCCTTATCTTCAAAGATGACAGCCATCTGTCTATGTATAACATGGACTGCCTGCAGGTGGGAGGAGAGATCTCGGGTGACGTTGCCATGGGTTGGCAAACACATCAGGGGCTATGCAGGGAAGGAAAATCCAAAATCCCTTTTTTTTCTTTTTAAAAGCTAAACCCCATGGAGTCCTTTATCTCTGACACTTCCAAGGCAAGGTTGGAGCAAGACTGGCATCTCATTACACCACCACCATCCTGGTGGATCTCCTTCAGCCTCCTGCTTTTGGTTGCTGTAAGACCCCCCAAAAAAATAATTTCTGGCACCTATGTGTCATTATCTGACTGCTGCAGGCTGACAGTAATCGTGGAATAAATTAGCCCCATACCCAATAGCATGGAAATAAAGACACAAATAGAGTAACTTTCCACAAAATAGAATAAACCTAAATATAGTCCCTTCTAAAGCACCAGGTTGATTCCTCAAGTCAGCAGGGCTCCCTCCCACTGGCACTATAGGGCCACAAAATGTGTGCTGATATCCTCCACATCAATGCACTACTGCAATGTGCACACCATCAGTACAATCAACCAGGTGTGAATGAAAACAGGACCATCATTACCTTTGTAAAGCTGAAATAGCTAAGGGCTTGTCTGCAATGAAGACAGTTAATCCAAATTAGCTAAGGTGTGCATCTAAACTCTACTAGTTAAATGGCATTAAGCCCCTATGTAGATATTCTCATTCAGAATTAAAAATGGCCTAATTCAATTTATCTTAATTTACTTCCAAAGTAAATCACGATGCAGCAAAGACAGCTTACCCTGAAGATAAGAATCTGTGATAAACTTACAACTAAAGCACTGAAGGGAAAAAGTAGTTAAACAATACTTTGAGGTAGCAGCATAGTTTGGGATTCATAAAGGATGTTGGGGTACATTGAAAAGAAAACAAAAAAATCAGAGAAGATGCTCCAGCTGTCCAATAGAAAAAAGTCTGGGTGCTGTATACAGGTGTTTACTGAACTAATGAGCACATGTTCCTCTGAATCCAAAATCCAGCTGCTCCAAGTTCAATTTAAAAGCAAAGCTCCCAGTGTTTCCATGGTCTTTGTACAGCCAGCCACTTAATATATAAAAGGCAGCTCACTAAGGAGGCATATAGTCTCTAGAAATGGGAGTCCCACCCATCCCCTGAGGTCCTGGCAAGCAGAAAGACTGAAGCACATTTCAGCAGCAGCTTATCCCACATTCCTGCAGGGCTAGAAATGGGAGCTTTGCTGTACTAAGGGTTGCACAAGGTGACCCTGAGATTTTGACATTTTTTCAGTTTTGGGGAGAAAACTGTCTTGATTACTTTTTCTCTATTTATAAGCTTTTGGAAATGCAATTTCAAGGAAAAATGCTGCTGATTGCAAACCAGTATTGACCTTGAATAGGATATAAGGAAAAAAACAGGACAAACAGCTAGCATCTCTGTACCTTCACTACTGCAGCTCTGAAAAATAACTGATTTTGGAGATGCTGCCTCTAATAAGTGACAAATACTATTAATGGCAGCCACAAGGCCCCAGATGCCAGCACTTGAATTGGCAGTAGCTAAGCTCTGACATTACCAATCATGAAGACAAGAAGGGAGACAGCCATTTACACTTGTGAAGCTGGTGCTTCTTTGGCTAGCAGAAACTTTCCCAGATACTTAAAATACGCCTTAAAAGGAGAGTAACACCTCTGCATCTTTCCTACAGTGTCAGCACAGCACAAACAGCCAGAGAGGTATGGGTTGGGCACATTTGGATATGCTGTTCCCCTTCCTCTGACCTTATCTTTAGCGCATATAGTAACTTGGAAAACTGGGCTGGGAAAGTTAATGGAAGGTTATTTTGTTAAATGAGCAATCAGACCTCAGAAATTCTTGTGATGGGATGTTTTGCCAGCCATTTCAATTCTCCTCAGGCCTTCAACCCCTCTCATAATCTGTATGCCAGCATCAGGAGCAAATATTACCCTGTGGTTTTATGCAGCTCTGTTGTCTTCAGCTATACTTCAGTTCTGTCTGATTCTGGAAAGCAAAACTTCAGCTAACTCTGTCCTTACTCACATTCTGTGTAAGTGATCACAAGGCTCACCACTACCCTCCTGTGGGCTCTGCTTCAGTGGTTTCCCAAAATACAATGACTGGAAATCATAATGGGTTCTGGGCAGTGTGTTTTTTGTTTTTTTCCAGACTTTTGGTAGCAAAATCCTGACTGGTTTTCTGCCAGTGAAATTGCTTCCCACATCTTGTCACACGTAGTTTCAAAAGTAAACAAAGAAAGGCAGGAATAAGAAGTGAGAGTGCTCAAAAAAACCCAAAACAACCTGAACAGATGGCTCAGTGTCACCTGTGTTCAAGATGGTCTTGCATTTTACAGACAGTGTGTCTTGCTGACCTGCTTGCATGGCAGAAGTAAGGCAGAATAAATACTCCACCAGCATTCAGACACCCCGGGCTGGCCAAACATAAGATCTCCCATTTCTGTCATATTTAATTTTGGGCCATTGAAGAGGGGCTTTCTCTTAGCCTCTGCATGTTATGGCAAGGTTTGCAGAGGGATTTCATGCTTTTTTACAATTTTAGTCATCATCTATCCATTCTAGCTGGAAGAACACTGAAGTCCTTTGGGCACAAGTCCCCTTTACAATGTTGGGGAACCTGTTCCTGGCTGGACCTACAACTGTGACATTTCAGGCAAGGGGAGCTCATTTTTTTTTTTTTTTTTTTTTTTTTTTTGACAAATCATGAAAGGTGAAGTCATAATATGAGTTCTGCAAATCTTCCTCCCCTAACCAACTCTCCCGACCAGCCAGAGAATTCCACAGGACAGCAGATCACAGCAACTTCTACCTACTTTTTGTGACGACGCCTTCAAGGTGGATGATGTTGGGGTGGTCAAACTGGCCCATGATGCTTGCTTCTCCCAAGAAATCTCTCCTCTGTTTCTCCGTGTAGCCCACCTTCAGGGTTTTGATAGCCACAGGAAACTCACGTTTTCCTGGCAGCTTCAGCCGCCCACTGCATACTTCCCCAAATTCACCTTCAGAGAGAAATCAGATGGGATTGGGATCACTGCATGTAGAAGGAACACATGCAGCCCAGCACCTGTAGATAGCTGAGCAAAAGCACACAGGGCTGTCTGGCACCCAGGGGTGTGGAAAGCTGAGCATCACAGTGATCAACATCTTAAATAGCCAGCATACCACAAGCTAAGTAATTCATAAGCACACACACACACACAAAAAAATAAAAAGAAGAAAAGAAAAAAAAAAAGTAATTTTCCTATATTTAATGAGCTGTGCTCCATATTCTACTGGGTTTTTCCTCATTTCACGTTTTTGGCTACTAGATGAGAGAGTTCTGTCACATCCTGTATCATCCTCCTGTGTTGATAGCTGTGAAACACAAGTCACTTGCTTCTTAACCTTCCTTTAGTAAGTTAAATATATGGAATGCTGTTAGGCTTCCACAGCAACATATAATTTTATAGACTATAAAGCCTTCCCAAATTTATGACTGCCTTTAAAAAAAAGTAACCCAAATGGATTTTTTTTTTCTCCTTATTTCTGATGCACAGTAAATTACCTTCAAAAACACAGCTTCAGAGGACAGAAAATATTCCTGATGGATGCAAGTCCAAATAAACAGCTTAAGTGGAAAGAAAATAGGAGTTTCTTCTTTTAATCAAGGAAGTTAAAAGCTTTGGACTTTGGTTTGTGCTTTTTTCCTCTTACAGATGATGTCTTATTTTTTGCTTTGAGACTGACCTCAGGAGGGGGAGGGAGGGGAAGAAAAAAGTGGTGAAAAGAACCCGAAAATTAAATTACTTATTTCTCATAGCATCCATCAAAATAACTCAGCATGATCTAAAAATGATAATTTTTTGCCATTTTCAGTTCAGTTCCTGAATTTCAAAATCACAGACAATGACAGGTTTGTCCCAAACTTCATCTGGAACATGCTCCTCATCTCTTGCAGGGTACCTAACAGCCCAAATTTATCATGGTCCTTCTCAGATCTTTCATGTTAAGGAAGCCAAACTATTACACTGCTAAGGGTCATGAAATGTATTTCCATACCAGCTCCAATAACTCTTTCAATGGTTATGCATGAAGCTTCAATTTCCTTGGCAAACTCATGGACAGCTTGATTAGGGTCCTCATAGGTGTGGGGGTCAATGTAGGTCTTTACTCCAGGAAGCTTAACTGCAAACACAAATTATGTGTTAACACCACATGGCAGGACAGAAGATGGGCAATACACACTCCTTTTGCTTGCACTTTGCTTTGCTGGAAGACATTGCAGCAGGGAAACCTATTCCTATGGGAAAAACTACTAGCATCCTTGGAAAATGACATTTAGTTTACATGTGACATATGCAACTTCATAATATTTAGAAAAGCAGATGGTAGTGCTCAGCTGGAATGATGAGCAGCTAAAAAAACCCTCATGGTGCTGTGTAAAGGGCTGGTCTAAGGTCTGCTGCAATAGAATCTCTTTCTGGATCTGGAAGGGGTACACCAGGAGGAAAAGTAGAAAAAGAAGAATGTTAAGGGAGCAACTTGCAGAGCAAATTGGATGGATGAGGGCCGATGGAGAGCTGCCATAAATTATGCCCTACCAGTCACATATTAGCTAATCAATTGGCCACAGTATTTCAGATGGAGTTACTGAGATTTAAATGAACTGAATATTTGCAGTACAATGCCTGTGGGTTGTGCCAGTCAATATATAATTGATAGCAGACTTTTTCTCCAGGACTTAAAAAGGAGGAAAAGTATTTTCATTATCCATATTGTAAGTTTGTTTTGACAATCATTAAGGCTATTCATATAAAGAACTGCTCATCAGTCTAGTAAGACAGCTATATTACACTGTGGCTTTTAATTGATTTGCTTCCTGCTGCTTTCATTATATATAACTAATGGAAATTAGACTTCCACTCAAGATGTGTTTGCCTTTTCCACCCCAAAAGGCATCTTGCTGTTACTCATCCCCAGATCCCACAGCACTTGACAAAGGAAGACTTTTCAAGCACTGGCTTTGGCTGCATGGAAGGACTGATATTAACCATGAGATGTGCTTTCTATCATCACTGCAGAGGTTATTTTGTATCTAAGCCCTTATTTTGCATGTAAGGACATTAACACAGCATTTCTGAAAGCTTCCTTGGAGCAAGATGTAGGCATTACTCCTCACACCTCTGCAGAGGCATCCAAGGCAAAGAGCAGCTGTTGGATGGATCTTGGTCCTCACGTCTGGCTGGGGTGGAACAAGTACTTCAAGCAGGTATTCTGGACTGATGCATCCAGACACAAAAACCTATGAGTTTTTCTGACCATGTAAAATTAATAGCAAAGGCAGAGAAACAGAACAAAATGACTTACTACAAGTACAGGTGTGAGTAGCTGGGCAGATATAAGGACAGTTCAAATGGATCATTCAGTCCTCCCCAAGACTTGGAGCAGGGGCAGGAAGGAACTTATTGAATAATAGAACAAATAATTATTTTGTGAATTAGCAGAAAACCAGTCTGTTCTTTTTTTAAAATTTTTTAAGAAACCCTCATTGTTGTATTTCTCTTCACCACAGAACTAAACCCACATATTTACACGTTTGATCTAGACTTACTGTGGCCATTATGAAAATGCATCTTTTCTTCTTCTGGATCTTGTTTGGCCTTGCTATAGCCACATCGCCTGAAGAAAAAAAAAGAAATAACAGAAGGGTGTTTTTGTCTCTGGTATGGCAGAACTCCACTTTTCAAATTATACTAAGCACAAAACCCCAGAGCACCAACAAATCCAGCCTCTCTAGTGGCTGCATTCCTGCTGTCCCAGTTTTAGCTCATCAAACTACTTGCAATTTCCCTAATGGGATTCAGGGCCCACTGATTTTCAACTGAATTATTGTTTAAAAATCCCACAGATGCTTCTGAATAACTCTACTCCACTATACCTCCAATTCAGCTATTACTGAGAAGAAAAAAAATAATGCAAGAACAGGAAGGACAACGGAAGGGGAATGGGATGAAACATAATTGCAGAAACAAGATCTCCTAGACCATAGAGCTTTTTCAGGCACTATGATGTATGTATTGCATGCTCCCCTTCATCCACTGGGCATTTAAACAGAACTTCAGATTTTGATGCTTAGTCTTATGTACACATTACCATTTTATATACATGCAAAATAATGGCTTTAAAAAAATGAAAACTTGTTGCCTCGCTGCCTTTAAGGGTATCCTGTATGTTCCTGGCTCTGATGGAGTTTCTGCACACCTCCTGTCTTTATGCAGGGGAGCTACCATTCATGCAATTTCCTCTGCCCAGTAGCAATATAGACAGAAAAAAGCATGCAGGCACTGCCCGACCTATCTTGCTCCCACGTTAGCACCAAGCAGTGTGATGCTGCTGAATCCTATCATGGAGTTGCAACCTCAGGCATATGAGAGTCACATTTTCCCCAGAGCATCCTCCTATTAGGCTTTGGCTGCTCTTACCTGCCTCGTCCCTCACTCTTCTTGCTGGTTCTCTAGGTGATGTTATTGCATTAACTGGCTGCTTCGGTGGCATTTTTGAAACCTGCTTCACTTAGACAACCATGTAAGAAGCCCCAGTGTAACTGCACAAGCAAGAGTAACTGCTGTATACACACATAGATATATATATATATATACACATTTAAAAATACAGGATGAGGTACATATGATGCACATATGTATGCCAGTCTTTCCGAGGACCCTTATATGATAACTGCATACAGGAACTGGATCATCCTTAAAGCAAACCACATGGACATGAAACAGAGGAATGTTGCTTGCTAGAGTTAAAAACCTGCAACAGACACCTGCAAACCAACCCGAGCACAGTGGCATTGCACCTGGCAGACCTCAAAGAAAGCCTCTGGTTACCAAGAAGCCACTTAAAGCTGAGAAATGTGGAGTCCCCTCTCTTCCATTGCCCAGGATTTTGGAGACAGGGGGCTGCCAGCATTTCAGCATCAGTCACACCAAGGAGGAACATGTGATGAGCAGAAACAAAACTGCAATTAGGAGGCAGTAAAAGGCATGGGCATGAAACATGCCCTCAGTGTGAAGTCCTGTTATAGGGCACTGCTGTCTCCTGGATGCAAGGGGCCAAGCAGCCTTTCAGCTATAGGATTTTGGCACAAATCTGTGAAATGATCACTATTACAAACAACAGCTCCAATGCAACAGGATGAACACACCACTGCTGAGCTGGTCCCAGCAGAGTTGAAGGGTTGAGGAGGGGAAAAGCAACATGAGCTCCCAGGATTAATCTGGGGCAGGAGTGCAGGCACACCAGCTTACCTTTGGGAGAAGGGGAGACCTTTGTGAAGGGGAGAGGAGGGAAAAACAGACTTCAAAGGTTGTGCGAGCACAGTGGAATGGATAGAGAAAAGGTGCAAAAGAAAGGGGCAAGCTGACAGGCATTCCAGGGGCACAGGCAGGCAGATGAACTGGTTGAGCTTGATAAACAACCAGGCTATCCATGCAGGGCACAATTTCAGCAGCAGTGACCAAGCTGAGACCTCTAAGTTCCAAATGCAAAACCCGGGAGAGGGGCAATTATGTACCCCGAGACACAGCTCTCTTATCCCTGTATTTGTGTTCATCACCTTGCTTTAGCAGCAACAGTGCCATTTCCCAGGATGAGGGGTCCTGCCCAAATAACTCAAAAACTAAGCACCAGGTGTACATGGAGACCCTGGGAGTAAGAGTCCTTTCAGAGTGTGTTTTGGTGCTCACAGTCCCTGAGGTGAAAATGGATTCTCCTTCTTCATCATGCTTCCTCCCTCTTTAAGTATGTAACTTAGACATACTAGTATCAATATCAATCCAAGTACCTTGGATATCCTTCCTCTGGCAACCACAGTTTTTTTCTGCTGCAAGTTGCCAGCAGTTACATCAGTCTTCTGTAGAATTGATTTTCTGGACTGAGGCATGTAGCTCAATTTTCATCTTAAAAATACACAAAGGTTTCAATTCATTCTTCTACCAAATGCACACCAACAACATTTCTTCTGTTTGTCTTTTAAAGCAAATGCCCTCATCTCTTCCTCACGTTTTGAGTACTTCGCTTACAAAGAAGATTTTCTAACATCATCCATTCTGCTACCCACATCTCCTGATTCTTTGACCATAAAGATGGAGAAGAGTAAAATGGAAGATGTGCTGTCTGATCTAAGCACACTTTGATGCACAACAGCCTATGTTTCACTGCCCAGGGACACACTCAAAGGGCCAGTGCAAACCACTTGACTCCAGCAGTCTTCCTCTCTCGAGCTGGGTGACACATACATCAGCACATCACATCAGCATAAGAAATCAGGCTCTGGGACCCCCAAAGCATCATTGAAACAAGCCTGGACAAGACACCCCTAAGTGAAATGGTAGTTGTGGACTGCATCTGTCAGGCAACACTTGGGCATCATGCAAAACCTGCCTGTTGCAATCACTTGTGCCCTTTGCACACTCAACTTTCTTAAACTACCCAGAGAAAAAACCATGTACACAGTGACTGGGGCTAAACCACATATCCCTGCTTGATCTTCAGATGCTTTAAATAACACACAAGTAGTTTTTTCTCCATTCTTCCCCAACTAAATCCCATAAAAATCTGCTATTTCAGGTTAACAATCCTGATTCACTCCATGAATCTTACTAGCAGATAGCACATTGTGCCTTTGCAATATATTTTGAGTGAACAAAAAGCTCCAACTTCTTTGTAAAATAATCCATTTCTGCATGTGCATTTCCTCTTGAAATTTCTTGGAAAAGCTGCGAGTCAAAAGCCTCCTGATGGAGAACTCATTCTCCAGTTTACTGTCATTGTACAAACCATAGATTTCATATATTCCTTTTGTATCACAGCAAAAGCATAAAGATCCTAATGCTCACTTCATACCCCACTGAGCTGAAGACACTCAGCTTATGAGTTAACATAATTCAACAGTACACCTGAATTTCAACTCATTTACTCCTGTTGTGGATTTGTCACAGTTTCTGTATCTAGCAAGCAGATGTCTTCCTTGCACAGCTCTGTGTTTTTCAATAAAAGTATCAGAAGAAAAAAAAGGTGAAACCTTAAATATTCTTAAGGCATCATGTCTTATTTAAAAAACTACTTGCAGATTGACAGGCAGCTTGTAAAATATTTATGGGGCGGATTATAAAAGTGAAGTTGTAAAATGATCTCTATATAGATTTATAAAATATAAAACAGACAGGTAGAAAGATGAAGAATCCAGCTGGGAAACCAATGCCCAGTGCCTCAACATGGCAGAAGCCAATTCACAGAGAAAAATCCTTGAAGCAATGAGGTGGGAAGATGCTTGCTTCCCCTGGACCAATGGAGATGCTCTGCCTCTGCATTTCAGGGTGTTCTGTGGGCTCTCAGCCACCCAAGGAATTACCCAAAACCACAGAAAGCCCAAGGGAAGGAGTTTCCATCCCACTAGCTGGGGCCACCACCCTGGTTACAATCCTGGCAAGGACACAGTCAGGGCACTGTATAGCTGGACTTTGGATATCCAGGCCCTAGGAAGTGATGTGGGAGAGTCTTTATATGCTTTTTTAATAGTCATAGGCCAAACCATTTTGACACTCAGCCAAGGCATTACTGAAAACACACATGGGAACCAGCAGGTAGACATCCCCAATAAGTAGAGACATCACCTTGCCAGGTATAGTCAGTACCAGTGAACAACTTGTGCTCTGAAGCAGCAAGGAATCTCCTGTCCCTGTCCTGCAGAGATTTATTTGTATTTAATCTTTAAATTTCTATTAATAAGAGATAAATGAACTGTGGCAGCTTCTCAGAAACACAGACAAAACACTACTTGCTTTTCAGAGCTGAGACCTTCACAGAGAAGCACATCTTTTACAATAAATCAACTTTGAGGAACATATCCATCCCATCTAGAGCTGTCATTTTATAGGCAGTTTGTGGTGACAAGGTTGTTAGTGACAATTTCTGACTATTTATTCCAAGATGTTAAAGCAATGAGGTTGCATATGTTTTGGAGCGTAGGACCATGTTCTACCCTGAGGAAAAAACAAACCTGGGTTTGTCCATTTGGCAAATATACTGTCACCTCAGATATGAAGAGACAGTAACTTCTTAAGAAAATAAATTTATTGTGGATAAACAACACCAATACTGAGAGCCAGAGGCAGAAGTCTACTTGAGTAACATTGGCCTGTGTTCAACATTCATTTTTGTTGCTTGCAGTCCTAGAATATGTCCAGTATCACAAAACCAGGGAATACTCAAGGCATTGTTATAAAATGAACTGCTTTTATATTGGAAGTTGTTTCTCATTTTCCTGTTCACATTCCTGTTGCTTCCAGGGAGGAGGCAGCCACAGCTTCCTTGGGCAACCTGTTCCAGTGTCTCACCACCCTCACAGGAAAGAATTTTTTCCTCATGTGCAACCTAAATCTCCCCTCTTGAGGTTTTAAAGCATTTAAAGCATTTCCCTCTCATTACACACCCATGTAAAAAGCCCTCCCCCAGCTTTCTTGTAGGCCTCCTTCAGATACTGAAAGTCACTATAACATCACCTTGAAGCCTCCTCTTCTCCAGGTTGAACAACACCAATTTCGTCAGCCTGTCTTCACTGGGGAGGTTCTCCATCCCTCTGAGCATTTTTGTGGCTCTCCTGTGGACATGTTCCAGGAGCTCAATGTCCTTCTTATGTTGGGGACTCCAGAACAGGACACAGTACTGCAGGTGGGGTCTCACAAGAGCAGAGGGTGAGAATCCCCTCCCTTGACTGCTGTCTGTGCTTCTTTTGATGCAGCCCAGGACACAGTTGGCTTTCTGGGGCATACATTGGTGGCTCATGTTGAGCTTCTGGTCCACCACCAAGTCCTTCTCCTCAGGGCTGTCCTCAGTCCTGTCTCCTCCCAACCTGCATTGGTGCATGGGATTGCCTCAACCAGGTGCAGAACCTTGCACTTGGCCTTGTTGAACCTCATGCAGTTTGCACAAGCCCACTTCTCCAGCCTTTCAGGGTCCCTCTTGATGGCAACCCAACACACTTGGATGGTGTTTGGACTTCAACACACAGTTTGGTGCCACCAGCGAACTTGTTGAGGGTGCACTTGATTCCACTCTCCACTGATAAAGCTGTTAAACAGCACAGGTCTGAGGAACACCACTCATCACACATCTCCATTTGGAAACTCAGCCATTGGTCACAACTCTCTGGGTGCAAGCAGCCAGCCTTATCCAATGAGTGGTCCATCCATTGTATCTTTATCATTTCAGTTCAGAGATCAGCATGTTGTACAGGACAGTGTTGAATGCTGTGCACAGGTCCAGGGAAATGATATCTGTTGCTCTGCCTTTATCCACTGAGGCTGTGACCCCATTGTTAAAGGTCACCAAATTACTGCATTAGGTAGGAATGTTTGATGTTGATAATTAGTCAATTCCATTGCACAGTGACCTGGAGTAACTGGTAGCAACCCATGTAGGCTGGAAATCTGTCTTGAATATGCAATTCCTCTACACTCAAAGTCCCTTAATTTCAGGAACAAGATCAAAAGAGCAGTAAAAGGTCTTGAGATGATAAGCTAAGACCTTTGGCTCAGTTCAGAGATACACTAGAGAACTAGCCCAAGAGGAACCAGGGCAAGTTCCCTTCCTACAGGCTGCAGGCTACATGGTGTGACTGCCTTTGACCTTTGAAAAATCTGAATGCCCTATAAAGGAAGTTTCACAATTCCAGCGACGGTATTTTTAGCCTTTAGTCTTCCCTTGCCTTTGCAACAAATGACTCCCTGCTTTCCTATACCACTGCCAGAACAATTAAAAATAGCTTAAACAAGGTACCATTTTTCCCCTCTCGCAGGAAGCTCCCGCTGAATTGATCTCCATAAATCTCTCTAAAGAGGTTGTCGTGCTTCCTCGTAGCACAGCCAGTGGCATCTGTGCCTTGAAGTCACTCTTCCCACTTCCACCTCCCAGCTTGCTATCACATCAGTCTCTCCACAGCTTAGGAAGAAACTTGCAGAGGGTGTTTTTCAGGCCAGCCAAGTTTTCTCTATGTGTTTCTCCATACCCATCCAAGCCATTCCTGGGCTCCTCTGAGATGTATTTTTCCATCGTTGCCACTCTGTGGTTGGGGGGGGCTTGCTGAGGGTATTTGAATCATGACTCCCAGTAAGGGACTGCTTGTGCATTGGTGGCATGAGCATGACAGACAACAGATGTACTGGGAGGTTTTACCTTCAGCACAATCATTGACAAGCCAGTGGCTCACAGGAACACCCACATGTACCAGAAAAAAAGCCAAAACCTTTGAACTGAGCAGCCTTGCTTGCTAATGCTGCCCTTAATGCCCTCAAATCACAAAAACCCCCAAATTTCAAAACCCTCCAACAGGAAAAAAATAATCCTTCTACTTTAGGGTTTTTGGTATTTGCATTTGCAGACTCCTCCCTGGTTCCGGCCTCTGTTAGAGCCAAAAAACAGCACTAAAGAACCGCAAAACAGGCCACCTTGGTTACTGCTGTGCCCCACAGCCAGGGAATGTACTATGACCTAGCTACCACCATGCAAAGCCCTAAGATGCCCCAGAAAACAAAGCAGAAGAGTTCCACACCTCCTGTCCAGCTATGCTGCAAAACTTTACGAGTTTACCAAAGCACCTGGGACATCTCAGTGCTCCCATGGTCTCAAGCAGCTATTTGATGGGGATGGTGATTTTTGGAATCTCCTGTCAAAACGGGGCAGCATGCAATATGGACACGAAGCTCTTGAAGCCTGCAAAGATATGTCCAACACTGCTGGAGCATATCATTGGCAAACAGCATCACATCATTGCTGTGTGTGTCACACACTGACATGTATGTCAATGACATACAGTTTGTTTCACTGACATGCACGTTACATGCCCACTCAATACCTTTCCACTCCCACCTGCCCCCTGCTCTCCTTTCTGGGGGTAAATTAACTCTCCCCCCTTCCTTCTGATGACAAGAAGCAGAATTTGATAAAGTGTCCAGCATATTTTTTACTATGCCACCCAACATTCCTGGTGTGGTGTCTGGATTGACCACAGCATAGCATATCAGGTTATTTTTCCTCTGGGACCCCTGCTCTTGCTGGAGACACACTCTGCTTCAGGTCACACTATTTCCAGTTTGTTGAGATAGACAAGCTGGGTGTGGAGATCAGATGAGAAAGCCATTTCCAGGCCAGTACAAGAAAGGGAGGGAGAGGCAAACTGTGCACAGAAAACATGGAAGGACATGAAATAGGAGCCAAGGACAGGTGGGAACACTGACCATGTTAGGCTCGGATAGGCAACAGCACGCAGAGAAGAAGCCCACCCACAGCCACGATCGCGGCAACTGAAAAGCAAACAAAAAGGCCCAGGATGAGGAATAATCCCACCTGGCAAGGTGCAAATACATTCACAACATTTTTATATCCGCTTCTTCCTTCTTATTGCAATTATTATTTGGACCTTGACATCCTGTGCTGCAAGAATATCGTGGCACGTGCTACTGGGGGGAAAATCGCTTTGAGGAGAGCAGACAGAACCTGGTCCTGCAAAGGACTTAATTCTGCTCCCCAAAATTGAGTACTACCATTAGGATTAACAGGGCTACCCTTGTTTGAAGCAGGAAAAGTGACTTTTTCCACAAGCAGACAGTGTTGTACAGTGCTGTACAGTTACAACCTCCTTTAAAAAAAAAAGTGCTGGATCAATATTTCGCAGACCCTTATGCATTGTACTCAACTCACACAGCCCTTTCCAGGTATCCTCTTATCAGTGAAGCTTTCTACACACATCTGCAGAAGCAACTTGTGAGTTATGTGAGAGCATTCAGCCTAAAAAAAAAAAAATCAAAATATGGTAAGTTGATAGGCACTCTTGTGTGTCAATAGCTTCCTTTTGAAGGCTCCCAAGCATGACTTGGGAGCAAATGTTCACCTGGGATTAGTCCTTAACCCCAGCCTGGCTGCACCTCTGTAATTGCCATTTATCCTTGTCAGAATACTTGCATGAACAATTTTTCTGCTGTCAAATCTATTAGGATAATTAATCCTGAAAAAGAACATAGTGCAGGAAAAATAACAGGAATAACTCCAATACAATATACAAGCAAGGAGCCCAGTGATGCAGACATACTCTGGTTGAAGTCAGCTGACATGCTCACTCACCATTTATCCTCAAACCATCACAACATTCTTGAAAAAAACCTGTGCCTGTCAGATTTTTATAAAGTATAATTTATAACACCTAAGCATATTAGAATAGCCTGCTTAGACAAAATTAACATTCTGCAACTGCACTTACATTATGATGCAAAATAACTTCAGGCACGCAATGATTTGCAGAATTATATATTAGATTATGAGCTTACTTAAATTAGAACTGGTGAAGAATGTCTTTATAAGCTCCTTTTGCATTAGCAAAACAACTTGGAAACATTTTCTGAACAGGGCTGCCAGTATTTTTTTTCTGTAATTGACAACATTTGGTATTTTCCTAATGCCCCAGCTTGTGCAGTCATACTAATATAGGAGCAGCATAGCCTTCACTAATCCACTACCTAGATCCAAATTAACACTGAAAGTCCAAAATCACACAAAGGAAACCCAAGCTTTATATATTTTGAGTAAATTTTGCCATTTTCTGTGTTTAACCTCACCGGATTTGAGCACAGGAAACTGGAATGTCTCCAGAAGACCTCTGTTCCCCCAAGACATTTTCTAACAGTGGCTGCCACCAAATCATTCCACACCTCTCAGCATGCAAATTCAAATTTTTTTAAACAGTTCAATTAACCTGAAAAGCAACCAATTTTTCTTAAAGTTAAAAGAGCTCACTGTTTACTTAAACAAAGAAAACTCTTTGAGCACCTCATCAGCAACTGGGTTGCTCCCAGACAAAATCAGTTCCCTGCAATAAATGCAGAGCACTTCAGATCTATCTTGCTCCCTTTATGTGGAGGAAAATAGGCTCAAGTGCAAGAGAAATATGCCCCAATGCAGCCTTATTCCTGCACACCCGTCACATAATGTTGTGCAGTTAAGGTCAAAATACTCTGAGGTGTAACATTAGGGGAAACCTAAAGCTCTTAAAAGCAAACTAAACTAATTCAGCAGACAAGAAAATTTGCTTTCCAGTCCAGGAGCATGTGGATAAGTAAGTTAATGGGCTACTTGGCCTGAACAGTTACGATAAAGGAAAATTCATTATTACTTGTGTTGAAAGGATGGCGTGATTTGGGAAATAAACTTGAGAATATAAAAATCCTGAGGCAAATAAAACTGGATGTTAAACTCCAATAAACCCATTGGCCACTGTATTAGGTGCTGATGGCTCCCAGGAGGGGCAAAGTTTTCCCATCTTCTCACTCCAAGCTGTACTTTCTCAGCGTAGAAACTGAGGAGCTGAAAGCAAATGCTTTCCAGATAAGATCAAACTCTGTGGCAAGATAAGAGTTCACTGCTCAACAAAATACATCCATACCTTTTTTTTTTTGAGATCTTTAGCCAGCAAGCTGATCTGCACCAGGGAGCAGTCAGTTGAACCAAGCAGTGTTGAATTAAACAAACTTATCTGCAAACTACCCTCAAGCCTCACTGAATCAACCAGCAGACTGCAAGAACTTGTGGCCCCAGTAGGTGTTCAGTCACTCCAATCTGCTGCACTTTAACAGCTTACACATCCATTACACATCTATGTAGCAGTGAAGGTTACTAAGAGAACACCTGCACCATTAAATCCCATTTGCTGGGAAAGGATGAGGTGCTGAGGCAGCAGCATCTCCAAAATTCAAGATGGCATGAAACAAGGTGTGCCTTCTGCTTTGAGCCCTGGTTTCAAGTAAAGGGATGCAGATGGGCAAAGACAACATAGAGGAACCTGGAGATGCAATGGCACCTTCTGCACCTCCAAGGCCTGCAGGCAATGCCTTGCTTCTTGGCTTCACCAACTCTGCTGCTTTCAGTTATCTCAGCTGACACTCCTCTAGTTCTTGCAGAGGTGACCCCCACAACATCTATGTGGTTTGCAAACCCGACTGTCCAGAGAACAAACTTTAATTAACCTGTGCTGGGAGAACTTATCAACACTCTTGGCATTGTTTCAAACCCTGGGCTACATGCTCTGTTGATGAAATGTATATATATGATGGGCCCAAACAACTGTGCCAGCAATCAATGTAATTAATTTACCACAAGTCTGTAGATGATCCAGAGAGCATCTGGAATTAAACTACTTTTCTAGTGGCTAGATAAATCTCAGAAAGGCTCTGCCATATGCAGCCATGGCTTTTAAGAGTTATAAGTTGAAGCCTCGTTTGTACAGCTTTAATAAGTTGTTCTAATGGGATGTTTTTCAGAAACTTGCTATTAGAGACTGAGGGTGCCTGGGAAGATTTTTCTAATCCTTCACACAGCCTCAAGCAATAGCAATGACTGCTCCCTGAATCTCCAGGTCAGGAGGGCAGCACTACACCTAGCACCTGGTGAGTAAATGTGCTTCCTTAAAACATCAGAGGAGCAGCATTACACACTGTGAGCAGCTAGGATTACGTCCTGACTTTGCCCAGAACTACCTGGATGTTTAAGAAGACATCTCCCCTTCCTGCTGGGCTATAACCTAGTTCACACATTAAAGCACAGTACTGTGCTGTTAGAGAATAACTGAATGAGAATAAGCAGAATGACTGCTTGGGCTTCTACAATCTGTAGAGCAATGCTTTCAGGGAATGAAACTGCACTTGCAAACTGGCATTACACTTTGCTATGTCTAAGCTGTAAAATAGCAGATAACTTTTTTTCTACGAAACAGGCCAAGGGCTGCAACATGGCATGCCCCCAGGAGATGTCCCACTTCCTATTTCTAGCATCCAAAGCAAGGTGAAACATCCACATATTCAGAAATGCAGAGGAACCACAGTCTGATTTTCTTCTTCATCTTCCACTCAGTCCACAGCCACAATAAGAGACTGTAAAACCCCAGGTTAAAACACTATATACGCATGGGGCTTTCACCAGTGCTTAGCAGGAGAGTGGAGCTGCAATCACTGAAGTCAGGCTCCATTTTCAGCTTCAAGGGCAGCCCAGTTGCCTTCCAAAGTGGAAACGGGACTTGGACAATGCCATTAAATGCATCATCTGGATGCAGGTGAAGAAGTTTTGGCACTCAGTGCTGCTCTGCCCTGCACAGCCCCTGCTCAAAGCTTGCATCAGGCCAGGGCAGTCCTCCTGTCCTCTTCCCTCGGATGCTGCAGTAACTCAGAAATTATGTTTTCAAGGGCAATGCCTCAAGGGCTTGGAGCTCAGTTACAGATTTGGTTAACTCTCATGCTCTGTCTGGGCCAAAGTCATCTAAAGGCAGATTAGCCCAGGTTTCTAAGCCCTCCTCAAAACTGCAGCACCTCAGACTGACTTGTAAAGCCCTGAACATTTGCACAGAAGTACCAAGCCAAGAAAGTGTTCAGAATTCAAAAAAAGCAAAAAAAGGTGTTCAAGCAGCTAAACTTGCCAAACTGATCTAGGAAGGATATTAAAGACTGAGATTGGGACTATGAGCATCTGATTTCCACACTGCCCCTGGGAAGGCATCACCCTGTACAGAAGCACTTGTGGAGCTTCTTTTCACAGGAGCAATTCTTTTCAAAGAAGGATCCTGTATTCCTGTGCCTATTCCTGTGCCACTAACACTTCTCTCCAGGAAAATGTCTCGTCAAAGAACATCAATATGACAGACGCAATAAAAGACCTAACCCAAACAGAAGCAGAATCATACCCTCCCTGCTCCTGCTGGATGTGAATTTTGACTTGGCAGAGCAATAGCTTCTCCAGCAAAATCCTTCCTCATGTCAGGTGGATTGTGGGGAATATCTGGCAGTGGGAGAACGTCATAAGGTGGATATAAATCATGGGACACAATGTCCTGTAGGAAGAAGGAAGAGCAGACAAGAATGTAGAGATAAAAATCCTTTAAAAAGTCACAACTAACAAAAATTGTGACTCATGCTGGAAAGAATTCTCTCTCTGAAAAACATTATCTGAAAACTGTCACCCATTTCCTACAAAAATACTGAAAATACAATTATTTTAATCCCTGACATGTTGGAAAATAGGATGGGTGAAAGCTGTGGAAAAATTAATTCCTTTTAACCTTCTACATCATGGAAGGTCACAAATGCTGGCTCAGGACCTCAGATATACTCCACAATACTTTCACCCTCTCTATTCCCTGAAGTCACTTTTTAACAAGATGCACATATTTGTGTTGAGAAGATAGCCCTCTGCCACTGCAGGGGCTGATATTTAAAAGTCTAAATAAGCTAAGGTCAAGGACAGATACCCTGGTACAGAAATCTCTGATTACCAATACCCAGGTGGCAAGATTTGTCTTTAACTTTGTCTTTTGAAGGCCAGTTCCTTGCCAGAAAGAGATTTTCTATACATGCATGATGCAGGGTGAGGGGCAGTTTTTTCTTGCTTCCAATCTAATTTTTTCTTAAGTTCTATAAAAAGCTCCCTCTGGTTCTTTGGAAGATCACTTGAGATGGAAAAGTGATCCATACTGGGTAGCTGTCTATAAATGCAGATGGACAGTACACTACTTAAGGGTTTTTTTGAGCAGTTTTTGCTAACATTCACAGCACTGACCTAACAGAACCCCCATTTTACTCTGTAAAAGCCCAATTTGAGGTCTGTAAAAGCTCGAATGCCTGGGGGACCTGAGTGACCAGTGGGCTCATAACATTCAAACTTAGATCCCATCAGTTTTGCAAAAAGGGTTTGGGTTGAAGGACAAGGTAGGGAGAACTGCTCTGAAGCTGTGAGTCTCCTTCCTAGGTTGATGCAAATATGTTTTCCCACCTTGGTTTGTAAGAAGAAAGGGGCTGATGCCACAATAACAACTTTGGCACCTTATTGCTCCTTGCAAGATGGAATCCAAAGATCTTTGTGACTGGCATTGTCCAACACTGAAGGTAAGCCAAAAGTCTGCAATGATTTTAGATCAATATGTACTTCAATCAGGAACAGGGATGCCTAGCAGCATCTAATTCAAGCATTGCTAGGAAAGCAAAAGTCATAGCCTTGCTGTATCTGTAAAACACATTGTGCTTTCCAGAGCACACAATGCTAACAAAACAAAGATAATAACAACTCTGTGTTCATTAATTCAATGCTTGTAGCTGGTTTAATCACAGGTTTTCAATCCACATTTTCATTTTTTTCCCCCTGAGGCAACGAGTCTGCTTTACTGAATCTCTTTGATTTGTAATCCTGATAGTTATGTTATTAATATGTCCCTGATGCAAAGAGTAGGATAACTAAAAAAAGTGATTAGCTGTTTTGCTTGGCATTGATGACTTTGGTCAGAGGGCACCTTCTTTACAGGAATAGTTTTCTGGAGTATCCACAAGTAAAGCAGCTCTGAAATGCAGGGTAATTGTTTAGGGCAAAGTGTATTTAGTTTCAAATTCCCAGGAATCTCCAACTTCAGACACAAAGCACGTTTCCACAGACAGATGCTGGCATGTGGAAATGCCACTGTGACTACCATTCAGCTGACCTTTGGTTTAGGGTCAGCTGCCCCCAGGAAATGCCAAGCTGCTACTTACATTCATTCAAAAGCAGCAAGAAAACTGCAGAGACACACAGAGAAAGCTAAAAAAGGGGAAGGGTGGAAATTTCTGCCTCTAGGAACTTGGTGACGAAAAAGAAAAAAAAAATAAAGCCTGCAGAGCAAACTCCTGGGTCCTATGCTTGGGAAGCTACTTTTCAAGCTGCTGAGAGCAGGAGGATATTTCCATCTCACTGCAGGACTGCTCTCAAGCCCTTGCTTGCCTCCACCTGGCACTTGGGAGGAGGGGCACAAAGAGATGCCATACAGCATCCTAGGGAGGAATATCCTAATTCTGGGGTGCCCGGGGTTCAGCAATGAGAAGCCTGTTTGCAGGAGCAAGCTGTGTCCTCAGAGATGCAGAATAAGGTTTTTCTCCTTAGCTTTGCTGCTGGGCAGTACCTGCTCTTCCACATTAGCAGAAAAGACAGAGCCTGGGCTTTGCACAGCTTGCTTGGTGTGGAAAGCAGCAGTGATTCCATCTGGAGCAACACCTGGAGTCCAAAATATCTGTTTTTCTAAAAGCAAGTGTGGGAAAGAATTAGGAAAGGAAATTTAAGTCCCTGGAGCCAAGCACTGGAACTACATAATCACTCCAAAGACACAGGAAAGCATACAGAAAAAGGTTAAAAGCTTCACAAAGAGATTCTTATGACTTGGAGTGTGGTTACCATCCCTGCAGTGTCACAGCAGGAGAGTCAATCCACAAATTGTCTCAAAATCATATCCAAGGCAAAGCAGTGTAAGTGACACATTTCAGTGGCATCTCTGCTTCTTCCAAACAGGAGCAATTTTTTTGTTTTGCTTTGTTTAATTTCAAATTGGCTGTCAGCTTTCTGGGCTTTGGAAGATTATTTTTCTCTTCTCAGGAATCACTCATTGCATTAGGCAGGTTTTAAAATTCATGGGAGCTCAAAGGGGTTGAGATGCTCTGTGGTTTTGAAGCCAGTTCTCTAATGATGGGCCATAGCTTGGTGCTGGAGGCTTCTCTGCTACCTCCAGCTGAGGGATTGGCTTCTTCCCAGTTTAGTGGAAGGGTTGAAGAGATAAAAATGGACCTCAACTGTTTGAGCCTGCCCCTCCCCACACATCCAGCATGGCACCACGGAGAACCTGCAGCTGCTCTGGGGTCTATGGAGAGAGGGAGGAGGATTAAGGCAGCAGTAGAGTCGGTGAGAAAAGTCCAGCCAAAGGAGGGAAGAGCTCTTATAAATGTGCCAAGAGAGGAAGAGCCAAGAAGAACCACATCCTGGAAAGCCCATCAGGGCAAAGCACAGAAAGACAGAACCAGGAACAAATGGCTCAGGCTTTGCAACTTCTTGCTTGGACCAGAGAAGTTAGAAGCAAAAAGGAGATCTGTAAGGGTATGTCCTTCCCAAAGTGATTCTGAGCACTTGCCAGCAGCTGAGGGAAGAACAAGAGCTGGTGGCTGCCACACAATTGCAATTCTTTACGATCACAGAGGGATATATGGCTCTCCACCTGTGATATTTTCCTCCAGGCTCCTCCCTGCAGAGGTGCCAGGATATATCCAGAGTTGCCCCTGGCTGGGCACATATCCTGTTTAATCAGTACCAGCCTGCATCAAGGCTGGAAGGGGCCAAGGTTCACATATTCCCACTCTGCTCAAGGAAGGACTTTACTCAAAACCTCCAGCCTTTAAGAAAAGACTTGAACTCCTGCCTACAGTGTTCAGAGCCAAGTCATTTTGGCTACAGCTTTCCTGCAGCCCCTGGTGTGAATGGCCTGTGGCCATTAATCCCCCATGCCCCTGCATGCTTCTTGAGCAGACAGGAGCATTTACTTTCACATTTTTAAGCTCAACAGTCACTCAAAGCAGATGACAGGAGCTCAAACGGCTGAGCTGGAAGAGATTGTCAGTATCTGACCTTGAGTGGAGAGGAGTTTGGCAGCACTTACCTTTTAAGACAGGAACTAACTGTGTCCTTCCTTGAATGCCTTATGCCTGGGGACAGAGCTGCTCAGCCTGGCTGGATTTCACTGTGCCACACTGACAGACTGATAACCTACCTCCTCTGGGAAATAAGACCCTCAGCCAGTATGTTCAGTATCACCATACTCTGTAAGTATCTCATAACTACTGCAAACACCCATAAAATCCTGCAATCTTACAGGATTGTAGTGACCTTGCTAGATATGAGCTTAAGACAGACCCGTGTCATGAAAGGAACAGTGGGCTGATGGGTACCTTAGAAGCATAAATGTTTGCTTTGCACTAAAAACAAATTTATCCTTATTAACAGATACACCTCATATTGCTTTGCATGAAGGATGTTACATTGCCTGACTACTGGAATTAAATATTGTAATAATGAATGTGTAGCATATGAAGAAAGCAGCTTGTGTGATGGCTGCTACACAAATTTAATGCCACAGTACAAACTGACCCTGATACAAAGGAGATTTCACCCAGTACCACAGCCTCTTTTTCACCATCAAGTTCCATCAACTTCTGTTACAGTTGTCAAAGATGGTATAATCCAGGCTTTTATCACTTGCCTACGTTTAAGCACAAGAAAAGTCAATGGGATCACTTATGGTTTGAAGCTGTCTCCCACCATGCAGGGAGCTCTCCATATAAATTATTAGTGTGTGGGGAACACACTAGTGTGCTACACATAAAAAATGAAATCCAGACCTGACCAAAACTTGGGACTTTTGGCTGTTTGGATGGGTTTCTTGTCTTTTTCTTTGCAAGTGTTTTTCTGAAGCCAGATTTTCTCTCTGAGTCAAGCCCCTTGTGAACTCTGAGCGCAAACGTATGGGCTGTACTAACGTGTTCTGTTTATTTTTAAAGAAATTTGAAAACACTTCAGTGAGGATCAAGTTGAATAATTAAGGTCAGTCCATACAGAGATGAAAATCACCGGGAAGTGAACTAGATCTGTAAGCAAGCCCTTACCAATCCTGCCTGTCCAAACAGATCAATCAGACCACCATTATGCTGTTTTACAGTGCTACTGCTCAACAGCTTCCTTCACCTGCTGCTTTCACCTAAATCATGCTAATCAGTCAGTCCAGTAAAAGTTACTACAGAAGTTGGAAAAGTATAAATACACAGCTTCTCATCTTACCTTCCACTGAGAAGGAAACCAATAACGACAGCCAGCAGAATGACTCCCACTGTTACAGACACAACAATTATAGGAATCTGGCTCTGGTCACTGGATGCAGCTACTGCTGAGATGAGAAACAGAAAATGGAGATTAAAGTGAAAATGATAGTCAGCACTCACATAAGTTTTTCTAGTGAGGCTGCCAGTGAGGTTTCAAGTCTTACCAGTTTGTTTCTTCTTTTACGGTTTGTGTTTTCTCCCTTTGCTGTCTGTTTCTAGTTTGGAAAGGAAATGGGTGGAAAGAAACCAAAATCACATGCAAACCCAAGCCAAAAACCCAACAAAATTGCATCTCATCACTGAATTCAGAAAACAAAGTGCTGCAGAATGCAGCCTGTGAGCCTGCAAGCTCAAGGTTGTCTTCCTTGGTTAGCTGCATTAGAAATCACAGAGATAAAAAATAAAAATCCCACAGGTTCTCCTTTGCACAGAGAATATTTATGAAATGTTGTTCCTAAGAGATACAAGCAAGATCTCTGAGATGAACAGCATTACCTGTGTTTTAAGAAGCTATAAACAATTAAAAACTAACTCAATCTGTAGCATGTGGCCAAAATTTGCTAGGACACATACATTGCTTGGTCTTTTTATCAGCCAAGGGAAGCAGAACTCTCCCAGTCCATGCTTTGTAAAAAGCCCTACTATCAAAAGGCAGGAGATAAGTCCTGTGATAAAGATGGCAGCAGAAAGGCAAGAAAAGCTATTCAACTACTGGCTTTTTCCACAGGTTAAGCAAGAGCAACTGAGCAAGCTTGTGAAACCTGTAAAATGGAAATGCCACCACGACCTGTGTCTTCTTTATCTGCTTTACACTGCGTGGGAAGGAACTCTACCCAAGGGTTTGCCTGCTCCCCAAGCAGAAACCAAAGTGTCCTCACCCAGTTTTCTCCACTGCCAGCTTCTTTAGCTGCATATATTTGATGACCCTGGGGTAAAAATCTCATTACAGCTCCTACCCTCATGCCAGCCCCAGGTGAAGCTTCACCCATCACAGGGAGCAGCAGGAATCGATTGTGCACTGAGGAAGTCTTTAACTAAATGATTAAAGCAAAAATGAGTCCTTAGCACAGGATTAACTTTACAGAGGCTATAAAATAACTGAATATAGTCCCATGTTAATTGTTAAGAGAAAGACGAAAAGGTATGGCATTAAACATTGATCTGTAATGGGTTTCAAGTAGCTCTTCATAGGGGAGCTCTTTGACACTCAACAGTGAGCATCACAGACCCACTACAGCCATGTAAATTATTTCAGAAAGATTGGCCACAATACATTAAATATTTAATGTCAACTGCTCCAAACCTGTGCCATCATCCAGAGATTTTATTAGCCTCATGAATTTATGGAGGCTCCTTAAGATGATGCTTTATTGTTTTCTTGACAAAATAATTAAAAGAAAAAATATTTAAAGGAGAACATTAAGTTGTGACTGGAGGTTTTTTTGCACAGCCTGAGAGATGAGGCAATGAGATAAATACTGATGTGATCTATGGCAGCTAAAAATCCTGAATTCATAAGGTGAGTTGGGACATTGCTGCCATTCAAAGCAAGGGGGGAACCTGCACTACCCCTCCTTAACTTAGTGACATGTCCCCACTTCTACCTGGCTGGCCAGATAGATGAGCTCACCAACCTACCAGAAAAATGGCTTTTGGTAAGGTTAGTTTTGCCAGGCCTAGACAAGCTTGGTGGCATTTGGAAAAGAGAACAAGTAGCAAGCTCCTACCCAAATAAAAAGTTCCACTGAAATCTGCAGTCCTGGCTGCAGCACGGTGCTTTGCAGAATTAAACATGAAGGCAGCAGTATGTAAAAACACCCCAAAACCTCAAAAAACAAAACAAAACAAAACAAAAATTTTAAAACTTCACAAATTTGTAACAGGCCAAGCAAATGTGTACCTGCAGTACACATTTTTCCCATTTCTAATCACAAGTCAAATTCCTCTCCTTGAGGCTGTGGCACTGGCAGCCAACAGAAACCATCTTTCAGCTTGACAGGGACTCACACCAAAAGAAACTAACACTGGTTCAATTCTTCCCCTTGCAGAGAGGCACCATTACAGGGTCTTTTCCCCAGGCACAGATATTTAAGAGAGCTCAGCATCCTCTGCAGACAGCCATTAAGAGGTGTGGAGGAGCAGAGCCCTTGTCCTCTCCATCAGCTCCAATAAATACAAAATTTTTCTAAGCAGGGAACACTATGATTTTCTGCAGCCTGAAGGCCTCCTGACTTCACCATGAGAGTCAAAGCAGCAAGGAGAGATGTGTTATACCCTGTCTAGTGTACAGTCATGATTTTCTGATGTTTTCAAAACCAAGGGAAGAGGCCAGGACAAGTAAGAGCTCTCTGCAAAGCTCTCAATCCCCTGACTTTGAATCTGCTAACTGTTCCAGGGACAGGGGCTGACAGCAATTAAAAGGACTTACACACTGGGCTGGTTTCAAACTCAAATCTTCGGCTAAAGACACCGTAGCCAGCAGCTGTCCGGGCTCGGATCTGGAAGATGTAGGATGAGCCTGGTTTCAAGCCATCTGCTGTCATCATCGTCTCTTTGGATTTGATGATGGTGTAGCTCGTCTCCTGGTCCTTTTCCCACACCCACCCCCCCAAAAAAACAAACAAACAAACAACAAACCCACAAAGTTCAAACACAAAAATAAGCGGCTTTCAAAGAAGACAAACTCTTACAACCCTCCCCCCATAGCAATCTTACAAAGGATGCCTGAAATTTGTATTTTTGAGGACCTCTTCCTCAACACCTCACCCCGACCCTGAAGGCCCTCTTTCTGCAGTACCAAACGTGAGATCTGATTTTCTCTTTTAGAATCCATGACTCCAAGTAGTACAAAACACTACAAAATGGGATTTGCCACATGTAAATGACAACACAGGGACCAAACCAGCTTCTGCAGGTGGTGCCGTCTACATTGCTGGGAATGTGCATGGCTCAGGGCAATGGTAAGGCTCATCCCACAAAGATTGATCCCAAGACATAAGAAGAGGAAATTTTAAATTTATAACAAAACTACTTGAAAGTAATGCCTAGAAGAGAATAATATATTACACATCGTACAGCTTTATATTGGCATTTCTAGAACCATGAATTAGACCTTGAAAAGGGCATAATAAGCAAAAATTCCAGGTAAATACTTGATTTTGTATTGTTTTTCTGAAGAGACAAACTTTAAAATTTGCTGAAATAAATCTTCATTTACATCAGTTTCTAATGCAAAAGAGTTTTGGTTCTTTGATTAAAATTTCACACAAATGCTTGGTGATTACTTTTAGAATTATTTACTGTAACACAATCTAGACAAGAACTCATTAGTTAAGGTCTACAAACTTAGAAACTGCTTTTAATTCACCACAGCCTCTCAGATCATTATTATGAGGTAAACAGTCTTAGTAATTCCCTACCAAGATTTCTGCATAGCTCTTAGGATTTCACCTGACTTTCATTTTATGGAGAACTTTCCACAGACAGCAATATGCCCGGATAAGAGCCTGGGAATCTCCAAATATAATTTCTCATTGAAGCCCATAGCTAAAAAAGACTGCTTTGGAGAAGTGTGTGCATATATATATGCCTTTTCTTTTTCTTGTTAAGAAGTGATTTATCTTAAAGGAACGTGATCTCACAAAACTCAGTTTTCCAAAACATTTAGGAAGGATAGGCAGGGGAGGAGGTGTTGCTTTCTACATCAGTGACCAACTGGAATAGATGGAGCTCCACCTGGGGAAGGATGACAAACTGATCAAGTGCACATAGGTTATGATTATAGGGAAGAAAGGAGAAGGTGATGCTACAGCAGGGGTCTGACCAGCAGAACCAAGCAGATGTGGCCCTCCCTAGGCAGACAGAAGAGGCATCATGTTCACAGACCCTGGTCCTTGTGGGTGGTTTCAACCAACCTGACACCTGCTGAAGGGACAACACAGCAAGGCATCAGCAATCCAGGATGTTCCTGGACTGCATAGATGATAACTTCCTCCTCCAAATGGCAGAGGAAGCAACAAGAAAAGGTGCTATGCTGGACCTTGTTCTCTTCACCAACCATCAGGGAAGGGTTGGTGACCAATGTGAGGCTAAGGGACAACCTCAGCTGCAGTGATCACGAAGCACTTGAATTGGAGATCCTCAGGGAATCTAGGAAGATGTATTCCAAGCTTACAACCCTGGACTTTAGATGTGCAGACTTCAACTGCTTCAGGCATCTGCTGGCCAAAGTACCATGGGACAAAGCCTTAGAGGGAAAGGGGGCCCAGCAGAGCTGGCAACTATTCAAGGATCACCTTCTCTGTGTTCAGGAGCAATGTATACCAACAAAGAGGAAGGTAGGAAAGAGTGCTAGGAGACCTGCCTGGATAAAAAGGAGCTCCTGGACACACTATCACACAAAAAGAAAGGAATAGAAGGAATACAATACATTCCACTCTACAAGGAATGGAAGAAAGGACAGCTAGAATGAGGTGTACATGGGGAAGCTGCCTGAGCAGCAAGAGACCTGGTTAGAAAAGCCAAAGCTCAGTTAGAACTAAATCTATCCAGGGAGATCAAGGGGAATAGAAAAAAATTCTATAGGTATATTAACCACAAAAGGAAGCCTAGGGAAGGTGTGGGGCCCCTCAGAAAGGAAACAGGAGATCTAGTGACAAGTTACATGAAGAAAGCTGAGGTTCTTAATGACTTCTTTACCTCATTCTTCACTGGCAAGGGCTCCAGCATCACTCCTGAAAGTCACAGATGACAATGGCAAGGGTTGGAAGGAAGAACTGCCCATTGTAAGTGGAGATCAGGTTTGTGACCATCTGAAAAACCTGAAAGCACACAAGACCATGGGACCTGACGGGATACATCCACGGGAACTCAGGGAACTGGCAGAAGTGGTTGCTAAACCCTTCTATTATGTTCCAAAAGTCATGGCAGTCTGGTGAAGTTCCCACTGACTGGAAAAGGGGAAACATAACCCCCATTTTCAAAAAGGGAAAGAAGGAGGATCCAGGGATCCCTCAAGGATCAGTGTTAGGACCTGTCCTGTTTCACATCTTTGTTGGTAATATGGACAGTGGCATTGAGTGCACCCTCAGCAAGTGGATTTAATATAAATCATTCTCATCCCTTGGAAATGAATACTGTGAATTCACTCTTACAAAGGGCTGAGCACCAAGAGACTAGAAATGACAGCAGCAACAAACAAGAAGGACGAAGGATGACATCCCAAATCTAACTCCATGACTGCTTAAAAAGTAGTAAGTGAATATTAGGTTATATTTGTGTCTGTATTTCTGCCCAATTAGATTTCCAATGTACTGTCAACTTCTGCAAACACTGAAACACTGAAGCTTCTCTACAGAAAGCACTAAGTTTCACTGTCAGCCTGAAAGAAATAAATCAACTCAGACTGGCTGTAGCTACGTCCCCATGAAGGACTTGCACTTGAAGAACTACTTACTGAAGCTATTTGAAAATAGTTCTGGACCACAAATACGACTTTGAAGTTCTTCCCAGCAATTTGTTTTTAGAAGAATAAACTAAACAAATATATGGCCTTTTTGCTCTAATTATTTGTTCATTATCAAGGTTTCTAGAGGCTAATCTTCCCAGGCCACTCCACGGTAAGGATTCAATGAGCCACAATGGTCTTTCAAACAACTTAATAAAAGACTAAGTAATTAATTATTTCCAGCAACAGCATATCCTGATTCTTGCTTTGTGCCTTCATCTTTTTTAAAACCTCAGCCCTATTTAATCCACCCACACACCTTGTGTCGTTGCCCAAGCTCCTTTCTCTGCAAAAATAATGTTGATTTTATCACAGTACAAAAGATTTCAGAAATTCTTTCCTCTCCTCGCATTGGCTGCTTGAGTGCATTCATCCCATGGTCAGATAAAGAAGAGAGGAGTAAGGAACTAGTCCTGGTCCACATTGAGTGGTTTCACCTGGGCTAGAGAGAAATAATGGAAGATCTTCCTTAAAATAGAAATTCAATCCCCCCCCAGAGTGAATTGTGACTCAGATTTCATTGTTTTCCTTTTGTTTTCATGCAGGAAGCCTGCCTGTTTCAGAAGAAAAAAAGAATACTTCGCAATCCCTGCTAAGACAAGAAACTGCTATTCAGTCAACTCTTACAAACTTGATTTTTGGAAATCTAAGATTTCTAAAGATCTAAGGGGCTTCATTGCTCAAAAGTTGTTAGTTAGACCAAGTGGTTTACTTACCATTCTCATTTAAATTGCATTAATTTTGTAGCAAGGGAAGAGAGCAAGTTGTCATTTTAAAGGAAGACAAGGAGAGGCAAGTTTTGTAGAGCGTGTTTTCCATTACACTGAGAACTTTTAAGCCAGGATACCCTTCTCCATGTCAACACATACACAATCTCTCCACAAAACCTTTCTCCTTTTCATACACTATGGATGAAAAATCAAGTAAGAAATTGGAATACCAAAGGCAAGTGATTGCCTAATGTTTCTGGAAGGAGACAGATGCCCCTTGCCCAACCTCTCCTGTTTTTAACAAAGGACCACGCTCTATCTTAATGCAGTAAGGTTGGAGAGGAATCTGACATGCAGATTTAATATATCTGTTCAAGAGAAGTGGCACACTAATGGAAAACAACACCCTCATTTCAACTCTTCCTAATCATTTGCAGCAAAATCAATCTAACATTGATTTATGCATAAAATCACTCCATTCCCTTCCATGACTCAAATTATTATAACTTAAAGAAGAATACAGTAAAGAGAAGGTACTTGGGATGCTCAGCAATCACTCCTTCACACCTTTTCAAAATATTTGATTTCATATTCCAGGATGATGCCGTTGGGTCGATCCGGCTCCTGCCAGGAAAGGGAGATGCTATTTTTAGTTATCTTCCCTTTTTTCACACTGCTGACTGGAGAAGGTGCTGCAAGACAGGAGAAAAACAGAAGAGACAAAAACCATGGTTAGTAAGACTGTCTGCCCCTTGTCAAACTTGTCAGCACATCCTGAAACCCAAGGCAATCCTTAGCTACTGCAGACCCCTGGCGTCTGTTTTCACCTTGGTGGTATTTGCCATTTTTAACAACTGAACTCAAACTGATTTTCAGCAGCTGAAGATCTGACCAGCATTACCCACATGAGCAAAGTAACATCATGAACTACCATCAGCAGTTTACACATCAACGTTGTGTTTTCAAGCACTTTTCAAGCACATTGACCCCACATCTTGCCTTTTCACATGTGTCAGAGGCCTATGCCATCAGGATTACTAATTGTTCTGTGTTGTTTGCTTTCAGCTGCTTTGAAGTGATGTATTTTTCGAAGACCTTAGGTCATGTGGGCTCCTGAACTATTTATTTTTCAGATGGTCCATCAGGAAAAGCCTAGGCATCTTTCAGCCCCTTCCTCTCAGAAGGAAAGAACAGAGTAGCAAGGCCATTACAACCTTTGTAATTCAATTGTGCTCCATAAATATCGCTGGAGTGTTACAGCTCACACAGGGATGTTAATTCCTTGCAAACAGCAACTCTAAAGATTTTAATGGCAATCACAGTTTGGAAGTTTGCAGTGTGCTTGGGCAAGCTACAGCATGAAAGCAGCTATGCCATCTCTGCTTATTATTTTATGATGCAGCCCTGAAAGGTTATCTGTCCTTTGCAGCACACATGAATCAGAGACAGGCTTGATCCTTTGTTTTCAGTCTGATATCTGCAGACACTTTTCACATTGTGGTTGTTTCCACCCCTGCCAGCTCCCATAGCAGCTACAGGAGCAAAGCAAACCAGCAAAAGCTGCTATGGGCAATGCAACCCTAGCAGCCCAGCTATTTCATGCCAGAGATTAGGAAACAAGAGAGTGAAAAGGGGATAGGAAAAATTCAGAGTCTCTAATTGACAGGGCCAAGAGCAGCTTCTCCAGAGGAAAAAACAGCCCACACTTGGCTGAGGGCCTTCAACACATCCTCCAGATAGGCCAGTTCTTGGCAAGGATTACAGAGGACCTGGGGAGATCCATGGCAAAGACCATCCTTTGCAGCCATATGGGGAACTGACTGCAAAGAAGCAGCAGCAGATGACCACATTTTATCTTCCAAAATGTATTTCGAACTATTAGAATAAATACTTCTCCTATATGCAGGACTAGCTATTCATCACACTACTAAAAAAACCTCGACCCACTACGTAAAATAAAGAGAACAAAGACATTAATTTTGCCAGGTCTGACCTACTGCCAGAAAGAGTAAGGGAAGGCCTCCAGACAACTACCCCTGGACTGAAGTCTAGAAATAAGCTTCCACTTTTAAACTCCCACATCTCAGTCGCTTCTCAGCCATGGTTTTCTCATTCCTATTTATTATTCTCTCCTCCACTTGGCTCCTGGAGGATCTGGAAAGGAGTTGGCCATTTCTATATTGTTGCAGGAAAGCAGGCATCAAGCTGCACTGTTAACACTTGCTTTTTAGCAGTGCATCCACCACCATGCTCACAATTGCTCCACTGAGCAAGAAAAAAAACCTTGATTTGAATGATGATCAATGTTATTTATATAGGGACTACACAGTCATCCCCAACAATTTTTCATCTGCAAGTCAGCTGGTGTCCTTTACAGTATTTTGGGCTATGTGAAGTTAAATAATAACCTAGACTCAAACTCCTAATTTAGTATAGGACTTTCCAGTAATTAAGCCAGGTACCTAAATATGAGTTGTTCATGCATGTGCATTGGAAGTTGAGTTGTGTATGTGAGACAGACAGCCCATGTGTATGTGTCTGATGAAATATGTTAGTCCAGAGGAGATATAGTGAGAAGTGAACTCTGTTAAAACAGGATGAACTTCCCTTCCAAGGCAAAGGGACCTATGTGGTTTTCAGGGGCACTTGAAAACAAGTCTCACTGTGAGGTGGCGGAGCCAAATAACAGGAAATTCTACAACCCTAGTAAAATATATAATACACTTCTTATGAGACCCTCATCTGCTACATATACAGGATGGAGACACCAAAGTAGTCAATAGTGCCCATCTGGACCTGTTCTCCAATGCTGTCAGATCCCTGCAATGCCAATCCCAGGTTTGCAGAGCTGGCAGCAGAGGTCTGGCAGGATGCAGAAAGTCAGAGTTTAGCATTAGGCCTTTTTAAACACTTACTAGCAAAAGTAAATTTGAGAAGTGCAGCAAAGGAAGACCTCAGCCCCTGCTGGTACTGAATGCCTCTTGGGAAGGCAAACCCCATGTAATTCTCAGTGCTAAAATCACCTGACCAAATAATGGACTTTTCACCCACTTTGTCGTGGTTTTCTGAACTGTTTATAGGACCAAGGCTCACAAGCTCCTGAACTCTGCTACAAAATCTTTCCTTAGGAGATTCAGGGGAGCTGAGCTTTGCTTTGCATGCATCAGCACAGTACAGTACAAAATGCACCACCAGCCATTCAGAAGTGCCCAGCAAACTCCCTGTCCCCCTCAAAGAGAGCATCCTCTTTAAAAAGTAGTGTGTAAAAGGCTTGGCTAGTGAAGAGCTCCATGAACTTACATCTCCCACCGTGCAAAACTCTAACACACTCAGTCACAGCTGTGCAGAATGTTCTGCTCCATCGGGTAAAGTAGGGAAGATAAGAAAATGAGTAACCCAACTCCCAAAGTAAATTAGAAAACGAGTAACTGTATCCTTTTTGAATCTCCTTCAAAAGAAGCGTTAAAGTGTAACTGTGAGATAAAGGCCAATTAAGTAAATTCAATAAATCCCAGCGGTGCTGGGATGATAGGGCAGCTACTCTGCCTCCTCAGTGCACAGAGATCAGGATGCTCTGAACTGAATGAAGGAAGGTATAAGTATTTTAGTTTTCTTTGTCAAACAAAATGTAATCCAATCCAGGCAGGAGGACAAAGTCGGCAATCACTCCATCTTAAAAGCCTGCAAAGGGATACTGTGATACATGATCTCAGGAAAATAAAAGGATTAATTGAGACTTCTTTTCAAAGGTCATTGCTTCTGCAAGGTCACCATCCTCTTAATACAAAGAAGCCAAAATAGGGAGCACTTCCATTTGGAGTACAACATGTAAAAAAAATAAATTCATCTAAGAGTCAAGATACATAAAGCTGTAATTTCCAATGTTTCTTATGTAGGCAGGCAAAAGTCTTTTCCAAATCCCTGCCTTAATGCTACAAAGGATGGATGTACATTGCAAATTGTTCATGTTGGTTTACAGGGAATCTCCACATATGCATTAATTTCTCAGCAAGACATCCAAAATCAGATGGATATTACATCATTTATGTTTGTTTTCCATTCATGGGAACAGCCATGCATGTGATGAAAGCAAACAGAAGATGCAACAAGGTGTGACATCGCTAATACACATTTTCCCTTTCCTGAGACCAAAAATAAACAGGAAGCAAATAAAAGCACAGCAAACTTATTCTAACTTTTCTTACTAACCTTTCTTAAGAGGAAAAAGGGGGCATACCAAATAAATAAAAATAAATAAACAAATAAATAAACAATTTATGCAGAAGATACATCACTAGTCACATCTGAATAACTCCAGGGCATGATTTCATGAGGAATAGACCTTTTAGGACATTTTTCCTCTGCAATCTTTGATAATTACATCAGCACTGAATTAGCCATGTAGGCACCAAACCCAGTATTTACAACATACTGTGCTGTGTCCCACTAACCTTTAACATACAATGATGCTGAGTGGAATAAAATGTTAATTATATATTAAGAGAAACTAATTTTATCAAGTGGATGATCACTGCATCAAGATAAATAATTCAGTTTTTACATTTCATGATCTATCTAATGATCTGTCCAGCCCAATTGCTTTTGGTATTTTTCACTCTGGAAGGAATAAGAGCTAATGGCTCCCCTATCTCACCCTTCCCCCACAGCCAGTGAAGTTTTCCACTTCTGATCAGAATAAAACCCAACAAACCAACCCCAACCAAACAAGCAAACAAACGCCCACAACCAATTCAAAAATTCCATCCAAACAAAAAACCTCCCTTCACCCTCAATACAAAATCCAAGGAACTAGCCCAGGACCTCCAATACACCTTTAACTTCTGCCAGGACAGATCCTAACCTGGAGCAAGCCAGAGCAGCCCAGGGAGAGATGCTGATTTACATGGGGAAAGTGGCTGGCACCTCCCCTTCCTTTGGCTCTCCAGGGCCCTTTCCAAAGACAAATAAGGCATAAAAGAAGAAGATCCTGCTGCTTCTATCCCTCTCCTGGCTGCTGTTATAGACAACTACGACACATCTATAGATATGGACATCACCTTTTAGAGACATCTATGCTACGGATTTTCAGGTGACTGAAATTTCTCTTACCATGACTACAAATCTACATTCTGTATGTGCAAACATTTTGGATCTAACAGTTCAAACTTCTCAATTTACCTTTAGGTTCCTCCTTTCTTGTGATGCCACATTTCTTTTGCAGTCTGAATTTATGCCAGAAGATTTAAAAATCAAATTTATGCTTGTGATGAAACCAATACTTTTTCACCTGTCATCATATAACCAAATAGTTGTGCTATCACTAATGCACTTACAAAGCCAGGTTTAATTGAAGTAAACAAAGCCTGTGCCAGTAGAATAATCACAAGACAAATAATTCTGGTTCCACTTCAAAAGCCTGGTATAGCTCAAATTTTCAGTTTCTAATTAATGATGTTATTGATTTTTTTTTTTTTCTCAGGCCTTTGGTGATTTCAGAGTTTGGAGCAAGAGATGCATTATTCACCATGCCACACTACAGGCATGTCAAATAACATCTGGCTTCAAGCAGTAGATAAATTTTAAACAACATACACACATCAGTTAAAACAGCAACAATGGTTTGCAAAGAAAAAAAAAAAAAGACTTCATTGTATTTATTATCTCTTTGAATTTCTGTATAGAAATTATATACTTTTAGAAAAGCTCAACACCCAATGGGTCCTCGAAGGATACTTCTACAGATATTATACCTGGGTCATGACTTGACTTCTGTTCTGCAGTTCTTAATATCCCAAAGTGTACCCCAGTTTGCCTAATAATGGCATTCAAAATTCTTTGTCCCCTGAGGAGCAGATCCAAATCATGCCTGGTTAGTTAGGCAAATAGGCTGGATCCCAATATGCAGCTTCTTTTTTAAGTGGTTCTGAAAACTGAGTCCAGGGAATGAAAGGTCCCTGGACTATGTAGCATTAAATACATTTTCAGTTCTGGTTGAGATTTTACTTGGGATTTCAATGATGAGCAGGCTCTAAATAAAGTAGGGGTAAATTTTAGTCTCAGGATTAAATCCAAACATGTCACCAACACAAGCCCGATCCTAAAACACAGCTAATACACAATAATCTTCTTACAAATAATTTCTTCAAGGTAACTCTTAAGTAGGTAGGGACTTCACACTGGTCCTTTTCACATATTAAATTTCAAAATGAGAACACAGCCTTCAAATTTCCTTGGAAATTAATACATAGAGTTTCTTCACATCTTCTACCTCCCAAGATGAACGAACACCTGAGATAAATGCCAGGTCTTAGACCAATTTACAATCTCAGTTACCCACCCATACTTTGCCTCCGAAATCCGAGATTCCTTGATGTGTGCCTTGAAATGAAAGAGGACACCCACGAAACAGGAACCCAATTAGAGCACTCAGTGGCCCTGACAGAAGGCAGGACCCCAGTTTTGTAACATGAGTCCATGGCTAACCCAAGCAACCAGATCTATCACTCAGAAAAAGTGGCAATCTTTCAAGTAATTCCCATTCCAGTCCCTAAAAGATTAAATGCAGCTCCTTGAGCTTGACAGCAGGACATGACTTGAAGCCCAAACTGGACACAGAGCCAAGCTACTCCTGGACCTTGCTGCCTCCCAGCTGAACATTAGGTTTGGTTCTTGCAGTGTGAAACCCACATTGATGCTTAATTCTCTTGGGAAGCATGTTCTTCCTTTGACAAAGCTTTACTCAGATAATTTCTCTTCTAGACTTCTAATCTTTGGACCTAGGATGCTGTGGTTTTGTGGACCTGATGCTTTAACTACCAGCAGTCCCACTGCAGAGAAGTGCTCACAGCTGGAAGATACAAAACATAAAAAGCCTTCAATTCTTACTCACATTAGAGAGATAACAGAAGTAATCTCCATGTAATTTGCATTAACACAGGGATAACTGTTAATCTCTTACTTCTGATCTGTGTTACAGCTCAGCAGATATGCCTGCTTGAGACTGGCACTGCAATGCACCAGTGTGGACTAAGGCTTCAAGATTTACTGTGCCCCAATAACTTATTCTTGCTATAATTCCACTGAACTAGCACAACTTGGGTGAAGAAGGGGTGCATGCATGCTAAATTCACCTAATTCATAGAATCATAGAATTAGCCAGGTTGGAAGGGACCTCAGAGATCATCAAGTCCAACCCTTGACCCACCGGAGCAGTTGCTAGACCATGGCACTGAGTGCCACATCCAGGCTTTTTTTAAATGTCTCCAGGGACGGAGAATCTACCACCTCACCGGGCAGACCATTCCATTGCCTGATCACCCTCTCCGTGAAGAAATTCTTTCTAATATCCAACCTGAAGGTTGGATATCAAGATATCAAGATATTATGGATAATCAAGGCTGCCTTTTCTCTGAGCATCTCCTAATGGAGGTTGCAAGGTGAGAAGGAAGAAAAAAAACAACCAAGGGAACCCAAATATCTTCTGTTTAACACTGACTAGCTAACATCAGCTGGTCCACCCAGAAGGACCTCTTGCTTCTTGCCACAAGTATTTTGATGAACATTCCATGATATTTAGCTACTCCTACAAAATGGTATTAAAAGAACAAATAGCAAGAGAGCAGTATTACTGCATGTACAAAATTACTACTCAAATCCTCATTACATTAACTTGTGTTATAAAAATGTGTCAATAAACTGTGCTTTCTTATTAGGACATTACTAATTATTGATGCAGAAGAAAACAATAAAATGCATAGCTTTAAAGAGTCTGTATGTAGTGTCTGTATACAGCATCAACTGTAAGAAAGCAGGGCTCAGCTCCTTGAAGGACAGTAGATGCAGCCAACACAAGCTTTGACATTTGAAAAAAGTTTTACCTTAGCAAAACAGTGCTAAAACTCACTGAAGCACCTACCTTTGTGGAAGCCACCCAGGCAGGTGCAGCAACATCTCACCTCCAGGGAATCCTTTCTGCATGCCCGATTGTTGACTGCACAAATGTTTCCAAAAATCACCACTTTTGTCAAAAAGAAAGCACGTAACTTAAAAAAAAATCTAGCACAATGGAGCTATACTGTGACACAGCTATCATATATAGCAATTGCAACAACATAACTAGCAGAGCCTGAAGACATGACAGGATGTGGGCATTAAGCTCTAGAACCTTTGAGGAAAGACTTTGTCATTCCTCATGTCCACACCACACAATATACAACAGAGACAGAATATTTAATGGAACCTATTATATATCACTACCATCTCCTAACACTGCACATCTTGGGCAAGACTCTTAAAAGCACATGATTTCAAAAACCAAATTGGATTCTTGCCATTTCCCTCCTGTTCAGAGCTGTACAGACATGCTTTGGGCTCCTGGCAATCACGGATGTGAGATGCACTCTGAAATAGTGGAAGGTCCTTTAAGATTCACATCACTTGAAGGCACAGGACCAGATATCACAGGAGAAATTTGCAGGTGATAGGAACTCCTCTGGCAATCTTAAAAAGTTGTAAATAAGAATGGCATTAGTTGTAATTTTTCTCCAAGTAGTGCAGGCTACCTTTGAAAATGCCCACTGTTAACAAGTAGAGAAATGAGAAATTCCCTGGCACTTCAGCTGTTGAGAAATCCTCTATCTTGTTATTTTAATTTCTTTTGTGATTTCTGAAAAGACTTACCACGGATAGAATACTGAGCACTCCCATCTTGAGGGAGGGGAAATATTACTGCCAGCTTGTTCACACAACAAACTTGTCCACTGCCTCATCAGGAACAGGTATATAAGAATATTAAGGACTGCCTTATAACAAAGGCTAAAAAGGACTCCATACCCTGCAACATCAATCAAGGTAATTTTTTGCCCAAGAAACCTAAATGCTTAACACTCACCTGTAGTTTTTAGAGACTACAAAGCCAGAACCCTCAGGCACTGTGCTGCAAAATCCCCTTCATACAGATACAAACTGTTTTAAAAAATATATATTTAAAAGAACTGTCCCAGCAAGATTTATCACTTAATTCACTGTTTGGAAAACTTCTTTCCAATTCCCAGGCCTAGCATACATTACTCTACACTTAGAGCAACACCATCCCAGAGTCCTGCACAGACAGTACCTGTTGGGCTGTAATTTATCCCAGTCCAGGGAAGGAAGAGACATCAAGATATCATTTTTTGCTTGGACCCTTCTAGGGCTCTCTGCTGTCCCTAGCAGGTGCTTGCACCCAAGGCCTCACACAAAGGGTTAGAGCAGGGAAGAAAGGCATGAAGTAGTATCTTTATATAGAATATAGGGCATAGAATATAGGAATATGAAGAATATAGGGCATAGATCCACAGGCAATACCTGGTTTTGGTTTTTCCTAGGGCTTCTGCAAATCAAGATATTAAATTTTTCTCAAAGCTGGGGTTAGAATCAGAACCAGATTCCTTCACAACAGAGAAGAGCTGTAATTTCCTTATATTCCATTAGTGGTTTTGTTGTGAAGCCTAAGAATAAATACTATTGACTCACAAGACTCTTACTATAAATTCACTCCTAGTAAGGTGATATGGACTCCAGCTCTGATCCATCAAAGTACTCTGGGAAAATGCTTAACTTGAAGAACATGAGTGCTGCCACTGCTGTTAGCACTTTGCTGGATCATAGCCACAGGGCTTAGCATTTTGCACTAGAATTGCCATTATTGAGTGCATTTATCAGGTTAGTTTTCAGCACATTTACCACTGCCTTTCCTATGATTAGTAATCTAGTATCTTATTTGCACTTAAGCAAAAGCTTCCTTTTAAAAATGACACACCATTAAAACCAAAATAAAACCTCTAATCCCAGTAAATTTATGGACCACTTTTAAACCACGTGGGAAATTCCCTTCTCTGGCAGGGAGTTCCTGCCTTTCTGAGTGATACACCAATCAGTCTTGCTGATGAATTCTAATGTTCAAGCCAAATTATTAAACACTCCAGTGAAATCAGAGGCACCCAAAGAAATTCCTCATGTTTCCACTTGAGGAACAGCAGCTGAAGAGGTATAGCAGGTCAGAGGGAAAAATGGGCAAGGTCCTTAACTCCCATGGTAGATATCTATCCATGGTAGATAGTTTCGGATTTCCTTGGTCCTTTGGTTACTTGGTTGCCCCTACTACCACATTCTCATACATAAAGGGGAGAAAAGCATAAGCCCACTACCATTGGCAGGATTCTAAGCTGGTCACAGATTTGCAGAACCATCATCTAGACTTTTGCCATAAACAAGTTCCCTAATGAAGACCAGAAGGCTTGAAATAGTTTGGATTTTCTTTTAAATAATGTATCAAAGCAGGCTATATTAGAACAAAAAGCTAGAATAGCAAAACTCAAAGCTACAGCTGAAATGGAAAGGTGGTTACCCTGTGGTTATATGCACTCAATCATAAATCCATTCCCACTTTGTCCTTGATTTCAGACTGACTTTTCTGGATCAGGGCAAATGCTGCTTAGGCTATCAATGTTTTTAATGGAAACAGCAAATAAACGAAGACAAAATCTAACAGATCTTATCCTTGCTGCCCAGTATTTTGGCACTTAAATGTGACCATGGGTACCATTTAGCCTAAAATCTCAGGTTCCAAGCATTGAAATTAAGCCAATTTGCACCTCTGGTGCACAATAAAGTGCACTACAGGTGCTTGGGAAAACATCTCTGATACTACCAAAGGAAATTTGGGTACCTTCATGTTTCTAAGTGGTAATTGCAGTGTGAAACATGTGCAACACCTCTTTGGAAGGAAGGAAGCAGAGCTGCAGCTTCAACCTGGGGCTTCCCAGGAGGCAGAGATGTGATTTACTGGACCCTTGGGGAGAAGGGGAAAGTACTCAAGGGAGCTGGCAGCTCTGTACTGTGCCTCATTTCAAATGCTGGGAAAAACACACAGTGCATTTTGAAGTAATCCACGATGGAATCAGAGAACAAGCAGAAGTTGAGAAAGCTATGAACAGAGAATGAAAGCAGCAGAGCTTTTCAATTCCAGCAAAAAAACCAAAAACCAAACCAAACCAAAACAAAAAACCTGAAAGAGAACATCAATCTCCAAAAATCAGTAAAAAGCTGCTGCCTCTGGAGCAAGACAAGCACAGATTAAAATTAGGAACAGCTTTCTAAGGACAACAATAATGAAGCACCAGGAAAAATCACCCAGTGATTTTGTGGCACCTGTGTCTTTGGAGGTTTTAAAGCAGGTTAGATAAGCACATTCTGAATTTCTTCCAGATGCAGCTCTATAAAAGCAGCTTGGCATCATAAGGTGAGTGATAAAAATAAGAAGGATCTTGAAAGGCAGAGATTTGGGAGGCATGCATTTCATGCCATTTACTAGCCTGCACATCTGTGCCAGGAGACATTAAAAAAAAATCTGAATTGTTGAAAGCAACTCGTCACACAAAAGGATGGCATTGGGATAAAAAGCATTAGGCCAGAGGAAATAATACTTTGCTCTGCCAGAGACTCATAGCATGACCATGGGCAAGTCACTTGATCTTTCTCTGCAGTTATCTATGTAATGAAGATAATAATAATTCCTTTATCTATTTTGACTTGAGGGGCAGGAACTAACTATTCAGATGCTGCCAGTACAATCTTTGCTTTGGCCTGCAGGCACTGCTGTAAGGCAAATAAAGAAAGGGATGAATACCTGCAAGCACTACTCCTGACAGTCACCTCCTTCTATTTAAATCACAAGCAACTTGGTGACACCACACTGAGCTCAAAGCTGGAACAAAAACTCTATATGAGTGACAAAAAGGAAAAATCTGGGGAAATCTGTGACAAAGATTTATTTTCATAATTTAATAACTCCCTCCACCTTCTATTTCCAAGCAGAAGGACTAGTTGTGTGCTTACAGAAGAGCACTGTGTAAAATTCCTTTGCTGAGGCAAAACTGCAGAGATCACAACCAAGCAACACAAAGCTTGGGAGGAACAACAGTGTTTTGAACAGGATAAATGCAGCCACAGATGAAAGCACAGCTCTTGACCCTCCTGCCTTGCAGAAGCATTGTCTTCCTGCAGAAAGCAAATATCAACTCTCTTCTGACAATATGTGGCATGCTTTTCTAGTCTATCTGGTTTCTGGTGTTAAAAAAGATTTAGAGACAAACTCAAGAATACTTCAGAACAATTTTGACATGAAATCACAATTTATAGGCTGTACAGGAACTCTCTGCTCCATTTTTTCCCCTCAATTGCTGACTGTCTATGCCCTAAGCACTTGCATATTCCACTGGGTCACCACAGGCTTAGGAGATCAGGACAATACTATAGGAACAGGAAAACAGCCTGAGCATCCAGAAATGGGATTTACCATCCAGATAATAAATGGTCCCAACAGAAATTTCAGATACGTAGCTGGATGTGTGATGTATAAATGGATGTAGCTTCTCCTCAGCATCAGAACCATGGTCAAACAGATTTCTGTCTGCAACATGCTGCTTAACACAACCTACACTGGTTGGTGGCTGGTCCTCCCATGATAATATTTTCCACCTCATTGTGGACATGACTGATCAAGCCTTAGGTGAGATACATGCCTGTAGGAGAGCAGAGTGGGGATTTTCTGCCTTTTTGGCTTGCATTTCCAATATGCAAGAGCGTTGCTCTCTGAAGCATCAGGGGGAAAAGTGTGCCCCAAATCCACATTTTTAGAGCCATTCACCTCCTGGCTGTGATACAGAAAGAGTTCACTATTCCTAGATGAGACTAGGTAGAAGCTTAGAGGAATCCAGTTTCAGAGTAAGCATTTTGTGAAGCTGCACACTCAAATATATCTGGATTACATCATCTCATCCAGCATTCTCAAGTCCTCATTATAGAAAGATGGAGGCAAGACAAGTCTCACTGCATCCTGATTCCTCTTTTGATTCACAACCACTATAATAGGGCTACAGATCTGATTTTTGCAAGTAATCTTAGAGTAATCACTCTCAGCTTTGTAACTTCTGGAAGAGGAAGGAGGATTTACACATTGACAGTCACTGGGGGTTCCTCTTTCACAGATGTTTCTTGGCTTTCTTCTCCAGCTTGGGCCAGGGGATGTCTTGGACAGACCTAAGCAAGTGCTGTATTCCTACCGACTCTCTCACCCTTGTCTTTATTCAGTATGTGGACTACACTACCAAAAGTTTAGTAAGTAAATAAAATACATACAAGCATCATACCTCCATACATGCAGACATAAACCCCTTCCCTAACCCTAACCCCAGATGTTTATGACTTGAGTTATTCACAGTTTGAGTCATGACAGCTTGAATAATTTGAGTCATTCATGGGGCTGTCACCCCAAGATCAGATGTGTGCAGCAGTTTCTCTGCATGGGGCCAGGGCTCAAGCTCCTTAGACTGAAGAGCCAGAAATTGAACCCCACAGTTTTCTTCACTATTCTGCTCCCCTGAGACATTGCCTACCAGGATGATTTTTCTCTCTTTAAATGTGCCCTGCATAAATTGAGATAAGAGTAAGTGGCATTAAAAATGTGAATGGTTAATGCTATACATCTGGCAGGATGATTAAATAACTAGGCATAGATTCTAGGGTATATTATCTTCTTTGACTTCTGATATGATAATTGATCATCCCTAATCTATGGCAGAAACAAAACAGAGATTACATCCTCTCAAACAATTTAGCTTCCATTCTTTGTTCATCCTCCCTACCTCCCCCCACTTCTCTACAAGGGAAAAGCCCATTAAGTGTTTAATTCAGAGGTACTGAAAATAGGATCCTATCAATGCATGTAACTGATCTCATTTTTACAGGACCACCATTCAAGAAGTAGCAAAGCTGAAGTATTCGTATTATCAAGGTCACTGTGGTGAATGAAGAATCACAAAGACTTGGGCTTGCATCAGGATTCAATGACAGTGAAATATTCAAATGTTGCTAGACTGCTCCCAGCTCCCCAAAAAGAAGAATTCTAAGAGACTTACCAACAGTTTAGCAGGCTTAACAAAAAGAGAGATATTTAAAATGTTTAAGTTGAAAATCTGTAAAAACATACTGGACTGAACCAGAATGTGTTTTATGCTCATTTAACTTGAATTTGCAAATTTATAGGCAGCAGGTAAACCAAGATAATCAAATTTAAATCAATAACCCTTGATTTCAAGGCCAGAAAAGGTAATTTAGCCCTTCCACAAAACACCACTGAGTTCTCATCTTCCTTTAAATCAATAATGATTCACCCCCGGGGACAGATTACCAAAATTCACCATGCAGTGACTTGCTGGAGTACTGCCCAACTTGTCCTGTGTTCCTGACTACAAAAACACATTTATATCTAATACTCATGTCTGCTTGAGTAAAGGAATTTCACTATTTGAAACAGAGGGCAAACCTGGTCTGGAAAAAAAAAATAATTTAAGAGAACTTTCTTCTAGAAATCAGTACTTACAACAAAAGGTATTTAAAAAAATATCAAAACAACATTTACTTGCTAAGAACTCAAAAAGTAAAACAGAAAAGGACACTTTTAAATACAGATAAACACAAGCACACTTCCATGAGTCACCCAGAAAAAAGTGCTATTTAAATCTGAACATGCCTTGAACACTGTCAGTGAATTTATAGTCAGTTTGGTAGCATTTATCAGTTTACAAAAATTATAAAAGCAGACTGTTTTTTAAAAGCCTGCAGATACTGAACTATCACATTTGATCAGTGTGAGCTGTTCACATGCATTTTTACACTATGTAGCACTACAGAATGCAGAATTCAGCTCTGTGGATTCCCCTCCCACGGACCTTTTCCTACCAGGGATGAATGCATCTGGGAAAAGCAGAAATAAATTTTTCTCCATGTTATCATCCATTCAAAAATATTACAGTTAAGAAAAAAGGAAAAAAAAAACCGAAAGCCCTCCATCCAATCATACATCTGCCAAGCAACTGCTTTCAGAGACTTCATTATTATTTCACTTGGCACACAATCACTTTATTTATTGTAGTCCTACCAAAACTCCTCAAGCCATTAATGCCTAACTCCTTGTGCATTGCTCTAGTAAGAACTTTGTATTACTTGCTTCTTTCTCCTGCTAAATGAAAGGCATGCTGGCTGTGTAGCCACATCTTACCTTGTCTGTCAAGAAAGATATCACTATCATCCTTGCATGGTTTCCAGTGGCTGCTTTGTCTTGTACTGGCTGCATAAATATCGACCCCAAGTTTCCACTGGTGTAACTGGGATGCTGCTCATTTTAAAGCTGCTTGAGCTAGTTGTGTTCTCTTCTCTTCTGTTCTCTTCTGAGACTCTGGCCTTTAAAGCCTGGATGTGACATTTAAAAGGGCCACTAAATGCCATCTTGTCTCTCAACTACACATCTTGTCTAACACAGCAGTATATTATCATCTCAGTGATCTGATTCTTGAGATCTTTTACTTACAAGACCCAGGATGGTCACTATGATAAAGCTCTGGGAACTCAAAAAATATCTCAGTCACTAACCCAATAATAAATCTGAAGCTCTCTGCTTCATCTTTTCCACAGTAAGGCATGTCAAATTATATATAGTGTATATGACTATATATATATATATAATCATAAATTAGTGTATATGACTATACACTAAATGACTTGGGCAAAGGGAAATCAGAGAAGTGTGGGAAAAAGCAATTTTGCAAGACTCGGCATTGTTAAAAAAATGAAAATCAAAATTATAATACTTTCATGCTTTCTCAACATCTTGGGGAAAATTGTATGTTTAGAGCCAAAATTTCTGGAGCCCAAATAGAAACAAAAGCAGCAGCTGCAGAGACACCCAGGAGAAAAACAAGAATCTCAAATCCACCTGACACATCAAGCCATACCTTGCATTTGTCTGCAAGAGCTCTCCTGCTGCTTGGATGAAGGGAGCATCTCTGTGACAGGCTCTAAAGTCTTTGAAACTAGATTAATCTACATGCAGCATATAGTAAAGCTACAGATACTTCCTAATGGTCTGAAGTGTCAGCTCCCATGATAAATATACATATCCTATGTGCAATTATGCCTCTTTCTTAAAAGTATTAAGATGGCTGAAAGACAGTAATTATGAAGTAAGAATTTTGCAATTATACTCCATCATACCTGTATTTTCCATACAAAGCTAGTTTTAAATAAACAACAATTTTACTTTTGACATTGTTCTAGTTTGGGCCAGGATAGAGCTATTTTTCTGTCTTCTAATTTTGCTTCTAGCTAAATTTCTTGTAAGCAGCTGCACGTGATGAAATTAACAGCAAGTCTCTCAGCCAGTGTCTGCTTCTAGGACTGATAACACTCAATGTTTATAGTTACAGCTAGGAAATGGTCTGCAGAACCAAGGCCACTGCTCAGTGCTGAGGAACATCTTATGCTCCAGAAAGAGAAAAGGAGTAAGGAGGTCACACCTGCAACCCTCCTTTAGGGAGGAGTGGACAAGATAAATGACCAAAATTGACCAGAGTACTCCATCCTATATGTATCATACTCGGTAGAAATTTGAGGGATCTGAAGGGTCAAACCCCTTCTTCTTTCTTTGGCTCTTCTCTTCACCCTTCTCCTGTCCCTGTTTGCTTCAGCATCCTGGGAGGATTCCATCCATTCCTCTGCCTGTGGTCCTGATACATTCCAGCCTGAATCTGTGTGTTCCTGCCTCCAGCTCCCGACTGCTGCTGACTCCAGGATTCCAGCCTGGACTTTCCCAGGGCTGCCCTGCAGCCTCGGTGGTGACGTGAGAGTTATTGGGGGAAAGGGGGGAGGAACGTGATATGATTTTTCTGTATAATTGTATATATTGAATAATTTTTTTCCTTTTTTATCATTACTGTTTCATAAAAGCTGTGTAGTTTAGTTTCCAAGCCATAAGTCTCACTCCCTTATTCTCTCTCCTTTCTTTATCAGGGAGGGGAGGGAGATTAATAGAGAGCATCTGTCACTCAGTTAATTGCCACCCCGGCATTAAACCATGACAGACATCACTAAAGAAATGGGAGTTTTCTCCTTTAATCTGTTTTAACTTTCCAAGTGTGATCATGGAATGACAGAAGACAAAAAATTCCCATTTGCTGAAGCATTGCTGGGGCTTCACTGCAGCCATTTCACTGCTATTAAGGAACGTATTTTAGCCCTTATATTAATCAGTGGGAGGGATGATGCTACCTGAAATGAAGGCAAACTCACGAGCTAATTCCTGCTTCCTCCAGCCAGAATTTCAGTGTTTGCCATGAAGTGTTTGCAGACTTACCTTTACTTTAATGAACAATACCATAGGATGTGAGCTATTCCCCACTGACGTCATGAGACAAAACACATCTCTTACCTGTATCTCTTGTGGAAATATTGGCAAATATCTTACACCACAAGTACAGAAAAGCTGTGTTCTGAGCCACATGAGAAGGATGAAATGAGAGGGTACTGCCAAAACCATTCAGACACAGAGATACTGTCCTTCCAGTGAATTAAATTACAAAGTCCCTGGTTGACTACAGTGGGAAGAGAATTAAGCCTCTGCTAAGCAATTTATATATCTCCCCTTTCAGCGTTATCTCCTGATATTAAAAGAAACAGACACGATGCTCATCTGGGTAAGAAGCCAGTTAGGTGAGATTATAACAAGGATAATGTAAATTCAATCCAAACAATTCTGTGATTTTAAGAGCTGTAACCCACAGCATTAAACACAATGTGAAAGGATGCACTAATGATAGCAATATTTCTCCACTGTTCACACCAGCACAGAGATAAATGTTGTGATATGTCTCTGCCTTTTCTGGAATGCTGTTTTATGACACAGTTAATGATTTGGAAAAAAAAAAAGAAAAGTAATAGCCTTGTACTGCAGCAATTGCAAATGATCTTTGCCTTCCATCTTGGAAGATGAGTAATGGAGGCCTGTGTTTGACCCTTTTATGAGCATTTTGCTTGTCACGGAGGCTGGAATAAACACCTAAAAATAGAAGTGTGTAAATGATGCCATGATGTACAGCTATCTTGCTTACCATCATCCTCAGCCATAGATTTATCGTTGTGCTCTTAGTGTATGCTGTACATCTTTTCTTTCCTCTTTTTTTTCCCCCCTTTCCCTTCTAATTGGAACTCAGCCTGTGAAATGTAATTAAATCTCTCAGAAATACTGCACCTTCTTTCTTCCAAGTAAATTCTACCATCTTCAAGAAGACTTCATCAACCCCTGATAGAATACAGACTCATCTATTTTCTCACACACCCTGCTCAAGATGGGGAAGTTACTCTTCCCACCTTTAAGCAAAGTCACCTACATTTTGTGCTTTCCTTCTGCCACTCCATCCCTCTCTGACACATGTATTACCCTGTCACCAGCTTCTTTCCTTTCATCTGATTTATTCTGCTCCTAATCACTGAACAAAACCTAAAGCTTTTGAGAAGGCCTGGAGCAGTCTTAGGCACAACTCAGCACCAGGTTTCCTTTTTCTTGCCTCCTCCCATTTTATATTAGAAGACCACTTTTAAGTCTTCTTTCAGAGGGATTATTTTCTGCAAACTAGAGAGTGTACTCACACCGGGGAGTGAAAAAAAAACAACCCACCTTCTTCCATTTGTACATAAAAGCATGGGGCTCAAATCTCCTGTCAGGAAGAGGAACAAGAGATTTTGTAACAACAAATGAAGATGATTGGGTTGAAATGTGAAAGAATTTTAATAGTCTTAATTTTTTTCAAATGAAAGACTAGCTACATTCAGAGTGAAGTGGAAGTAAAAGTGAAATACGGTCAGAAGCCAGCAGCTTAAGACATGTAGTAGACTAATTGATCCTGAAAACAATAAGCCACACATTAATATTCCTGAGTTTATCAAACAATGTAACCTCTGGAGTGATCATGAGGCAGATTTTAAGTAGGCAGTAACTAGTATGTGATTCCTTATATGCCATTTAAATTCCCAATCCTTCCTTGCAGTGACATTACCTTGTTCAAGTGAAACCTATGGAGGCACAGGCAGAAGCATCACTTTTGAGAGGGACTTCTTTAATGAAGGGTGCTGGCCTGGGGCAGGGAACTCAGCACAGGGACAGAAGCTGCTGCTGCCCTGCTCTGTGCTCTGGGACAGTTCTGGCATAATTTGTTTTACTGGTTTGGCTGCAGCCAGAACATGCATTTCCCAGCTCCGCTGGAAGTACTGCCTGAGGAAGGGAACTTTTCCTTCATCTTGCTTTCCCACGTGTGTGAAGCTTCCTCACTTCAGAGGCGTTGTGGAAGGAGAAGCCCTTCCCAATACGGGCAGAGAGAGGCTGAGACCAACAGCAGCAGAAGAAATTGGCCATGTTTGCATGCACTGCTCCTGGGATGGCTGCAGGGGTACCTAGTTTGGCAGCTAGAAAGCTGGGGTAGGGCTTTTTGCATGGCTGTGTAGCAAGAGGACAAGGGGAAAAGTTTTAAAGCTTCAAGAGGGGAGATTTTGGCTAGTCATTTGGAAAAAATCATTTCCTGTGAGGGTAGTGAGATGCTAGAACAGGTTGCCCAAGGAAGTTGTGGCTGCTCCCTCCCTGGAAATGTTCAAGGCCAGCTTGGATGGAGCCTTGAGCATCCTGGTCTAGTGGGAGGTGTCCCTGCCCATCCAGGGGGGTTGGAACTTGGTGATCTTTAAGGTCCCTTCTGACCCTAGATATTCTGAGACTATGATTCTGTGATTCAGGGTAAATGTCTGAGACATGAATGATGAAATTCAATGGTACTTCAAAGATTCCTTTGGGCCCTAAAGGTTGTGTAGGGCTGCAGAGATGCTGAAGGAAGCCCAGTAAACCCAAGAGGTGGCTTCATTGGGTCTGTTAAAAAGCAACACTCTTGGAATCAGCCAAATGGCAGCTATACACACCTGACTTGAGGCATCTCTAAAGTTTTCAAGCAGCCACCTGGCAAAGTGAGAAAAAGACGTGGCTGCTGTGCATCCTAAAGCACTGCTCCCTGTATGGCATTGAATCCCCCCTGCTATGGAAAAGGGCACAGACCTTCCTGGGTTCAATGGCTTAGGAGTCACGGATGTGTCCCATCTCACACGTCCATCACTACCTCTATGAGGCAGAGTGGCTGGAGGAGGAGAAGTGAAGGTGGGAGGTCTGACAACCCCATAATTCAGAGATTTGAATACTCCCCCACCAAACTCCTTGGGCATCTGTGCAGAGTTCAGCCATGGGGACTGGGGAGCAGAGGGCTAAGTGACCCTGGACTGCAGCATCCCAGGAGAGGAGAGCCTGACACAGCCCTTGCTGTGATGCCCCTGCCTGGGGCACAGCCCCCTTAGCAGCCCCTGGAAGATGCTGTTTCATGATCTGGGTTCAAACTGTAAGACAGGCAGAAAAACTGGGAGCTGCTGCTGAATTTTTTGCAGAGCTCTCATGAAGATAAACAGCGCCAAGTCAGCGTTTTTAGCACTTCATTACTTCTTGATTTTGTTAAGTGCTTTTTTTGGACCCTCATTAGTGAATAGTTGCCAAGCCAATCTAAATACTACTACTACCAAAGGCCAAATAAAGCCAAATATATCTACTGAAGAGATGGCAGTTGCTCTCCTACTGGATAGAAAGTCGAAGAATCAGGATTTTAGTTACATTTAATCTCCTGGGCAGTGGAATTTGCAACCACTTGGAATGGACAACATCACATTATGAACAGCAATATTTTTAAGCAGACAAAGCACACTTCACCAACCAAGGCAATACCTTGCACTCAGCTGAACTTGGATCAAGGATTGTTTCTCATGGCTGATGGTGTCAAAAAGGAAAGAAGGGAACTGACACCACTGTAATTAAGATTTGAGAGCCAACAGACCCCACATCAAACTTTTCCCCAAGCTATGCAGCATTCCTTAGCTCAATAAATACTTTGGGTTAAAATACTATTGACTGACATTTCTACCTTTCATGCTGCGGTGGAATTTAAACCACGGTAACACTGAAACCAATTCAGAAGAAAACAACTCAACAGACTCACAATCCAACAATACACCTGTCAACCCATCGCTGGCGAAGTCTGACAAGCTTTTTTTTTCCTGAAGTCAGTTTGGCAAATAGGTTAGGAAACATTTCAGCTGCAGCTCAGGGCTCCAGCCACAGAGAAAGGGCTCAGCAGAGGCAGAGGAGCAGTAAGGAGAGTCCCAGTCACACTGCACTTCCATGCCTCAGTTTCCCCAACAACGAATGAGATGCCTGAAAAACCTCCCTGATGAAAAGCAGTGCAGAAGTTGTGACCAAAAAAATATCAGTTTACTGACATCAGGCATTCCTTCCAACCATGCTGCATCCATCAGATCAGGACACAAGAAAACTGAGCCAACTTATATTTACTGCATTCATTTACAAAATGAGTACATATTCTCCTTTCATATTTTGTCCTAAATGAAGAAATGGACACTGTACAAGCTGAAGTTTAAAGTAGCAGTCATAATCTGTTCACTAACATCAGAAGATACAAGAACAGTGTAAGGCCATAACTGATGAATGATTGTTAGAGCACAATCAAGAGACTGTGTTATTAGAGAACAAGAAATATTTACCAACTGCCTCACTACTTTATGGCAATTTGTTTCGTTTTACAGAGCTGTTCTGCAGGGGTTGCAAATAGCACACAAATCTCTGCAAGCCTATTTTACTCCGGCATAAGTCCCCCTTCAAGGTGCAGCCAACACGTAGCAGAGGGTTTGGTGCACAACCTCTGCAGAAAGCACAGGGTGTTTTGTCCTTCATGCACACCCACACTACCTTTGCTAGTTACTCTCTGCAATTTTGGAAATGACAGAGATGGGTCTGTGCCTTCATGTGCATCCTTGCCCAGTCATCCTCCAGCTCCTATCTCCCTGCAGGGACCCAGTTGCACCTGGTACAGGGAGATGTACAATAAATTAAATAACCCAGTCATATCTGCAGTGACAGTCTTCAAGTTTACTGAACTGAGTGAGAGCACCTCTCTGTGGAAACTATTCTTGCATGACTAGGTACTTACAGGCTCACTATAAGTCTCCAGCAAGGTCAGCAAGTGATTTCACAGTCTTGGTGCCACTCCTCAGGAGAACAAGGCAGAACCATGGAGCTCCACAGCTTAATGATCCAAGAGTAGAACCCACTGAGGGGATGTCAGAACCCCAGAGATTGTAACAGTGCAGTGCAGATCAGTCCCTGGTAATAAGCCACACTAATGCTGAACTGTGGGAGAGAGAACTCAGGAAATAATGCAATTAATCATCTATTTAACTGAGCACCACTTTTTCTCCTTGGACTGAGGCAGATTGCACACAGGGTCCTGTAAACTCCTGCAAAACAAAGGAGGGAGGACAAGCTCAGTTTTCTGCTTTTATCTAATTCAACACTGCTTCTTTTCATCTCAGTAAAGGGCACAGAACAAAGACGATGAAGTTTTGTGCAGCAGGATGCAGAAGCATTTGACACCTAACTCTGCAAATTTGATTTTGAGGCATCTTTGCTTCTGCCAAAGGCCCTGCAGAGCTAAGAGGTCAGGAAAAAAAAAGGCCCCTTCTACCAGCTGACTTGGCCACACCACCCCTGGTCAAAATTGACAAGGGTGGATTTTGCCAAATGTGTAGCAGTTTGCAAATTTTCCCATCAATTTCAATGAAGCAGCATTCTCTCTAAGGCTTGGCCATGTCAAAGTGCTTACAGGATCAGGCCAGGGCACTCAGCATCTCTCAGCAAAGAGCCATGCATTGCCTTGCTTTGCTTCATTGCAGCAGAAAAACTCCCAGCACTGCCACAGCCTGTGGGTGTCCTGCATTGATTCATACGGAGCCTTTTGATGAAACCTTGTGTTCTTAAAAATTATCAAGTCTGAAGAAGCAGGAAAATACATGAATAATATAACATTTTCCTCCTGGTGATTTCTATTGTACTGATCTAGCTGGAAATCCTATTAGCTACTTGCTTTGATCAGGACTACTCCTCCAGGACTGGGGGATGCAAAAGAGCAATCCACCATGCCAGCAAATGTGCATATTTGAAGTGTGTTTTAATTACAGCTTTCCAACTCTTGCACTTTCTGTAGTTTTTGCATGTAGCTGGTCAGTTGCTGTGGAGGAAATATGGTTTATTGCTGGCTTTTATTGCTATGGTTTTACTGCTCTCCAGGTAAAGTTTTCCTGTCCAGTGCACCTCCTGGCTCCCAGAGCAAGAAGAGGAGGAGCAATAAGCTGGGATAAAGCACTATCCAGCCTTATTTCTGCTATTTCATTAACCCTTTGCAAGAAATACAAGTGCCAAAAGTAGCACTTCAGATGCCTTTCAAGGAACCAGCAAGGGGTTTGCTGTTGAAGTGCACTGTGATAGCAGCCACAGTAATAAATGCAGAAAAACCTTCCAAGCCTCACAGAAATATGCCTCTCCAATAACAAGCAATCCAATAGAGAAAAATATTTCAGTCTTCTACTGTAAAATACCAGCTGGGAAGCTGCAACTCACACACATTGCTAGCTTGAGCACAGTTTGGACGCAGCAAAATCCTTCCCAAGATGAAGCAGCTCCAGGGGCACAGACAGCAGGGGAATCAGAAACCAAGGGGAAAAAGCTGGCCAAATGAACAAATAAATAGGTAAATTGCAAATTGTTTATTAGGGAGAGGTTGGGAGAGCAGGCTGGGAGAAAACAGAGCCAGCAAACCATCAGGGGGACTTACAGCACAGCCAGCCACCCTGTGTGTGGGCTTGGCTAGAGTGTAATTTGGTACAAGGGCAGCAAGAGTGAAAGGCATCTGAACCATGTAAGCTTTACAAAGCTGTCACAAATACCATGTAAAACAAGGGTGGGTAAACTTCCATTGCCTGCTCAGCTTGTGTTCTGCATGTTCATACACACACAAATGCCTACATGCTGCCATGTGCATCCTTAAAGCTTCATACTCATTCAAATTCACTACCCTGAGAAGTGTTTTTCTGCAGCACAGTTCACTCAATGCGCAATTACTGAAACTCAAATGTTTCAAACTGCTCTGCCTCCTCCACCTTTACATTTAATTTTTGAGGGAGATTACTATAAAGAACTTCCTCTTTATGGTAAAGAAGCTGCAGGCAGAGAACAAGTGGGGTATTTATTAAATGTTTATTTCTCTATCAGCACTGGAAGTATTTTTACCGTCTTTTTTGGCTATTTTCAAGTCCCTGGTGTCTAACAGTACTTTCAGAAGTATCATCTAGGCAGAGTGTTAAAAATATAGAACTAACTTTAATGTTAAAATCTGATAAATAACGTATCAGCCAGTTTGCAGACTGAGACTAAAGCTGAATAGGATTTTATTAGCAGTAAAATTCAGAATCTGCATTCATGGGAAAAAATAAATCTATACATTGTTGCCATCTGGGCAGTAAAACCATTTTAGATGCTTTACTTTTGCTCTCTGCCAAATACTGTGCTAAGCCTTATACAAAGAGAACTCCCTGGCTCCAGAGACTGTGTTTTAAGGTGATTAGAATTATATTAATATATGATTACTTGGCAATTCTTAAAAAATATGCCAGCAAAATGGGAAATAAAATTTTAAACCAGCACAATCACTCTTGTGATGCCACACCAGTGGTGCTCTTCAAAACCACAGATTTCCTACAGCTCTGACACTGTGAAGCTCTTACCACATCTGACCGCAGCACAGCCAGCTCTTTGCTTTTTGGAAAAAATCAATATTTGCTCGTCATAAATTACTAAAAATCCAAACTGGTGCTGCCCACCCTCCACTTCTTTACCTGAAGCCTGAGGCTACATTATCAGCAATGATCCCAGTGGCTCCAAGGATTATGGAGGAATTACTGCCAGGCTGCTGACTGCAGCATCTCACGTGGGGTATTTGGGCAGTTCTTGCTCTCTTGTCATGAGCTGCATTGAACCATCTGAGTGCAGCCCACAGACAAATTTTCCCCAGGCAAAATCTGGCATTTGCTTCTCTTGCTACTTCCTCACAAGTAGCTTACTTTGAAGGACACTGATAACTTCACCATAAAGATATTTGCCTCACTGCCTCTGGGAGGTGGTAAAACCTGCACCCTAATGCACAACATGCAATAGATGGCATTGTTTGACTCTTGTCATGGGAATTACAGCCTCTTTCTCTTGCATTTTTCAAGAGGATATTGGATGGGGACACTGTTTCTGACTGTTTTTATTTTCATCTCTAAATAAGATGACTTAATTTAGTTTCACAATTGAAAGGTATGTCCTTAGATGCAGGAAAATTGCTTTTATTTACTCTTTTAATGTCCTCGTATATTAATAATGGAGCTGCCTCACATACTTCAAGATTGAATATTACATCTGACTAAAAGTTGCACTGTAATTTTGGCGATATATTTTCATATTCTAAAAGAATTCTTTCTATATTCAAGTATGAGTTTCTAATAATCTGAGTATAACAAAAATACATGTAACAAAATAGGAAAAAGTAGCAATTACCAGCTGGGAATCTGTCAGTAAAACTCTATAATATTTCACTGACCCATAACTCATTTGGTAGCAGACACCCAGCCATGTGGGCTGGGATGAACTCAAAGCTCTGGTATAGGACAGTAGATGAAGATTTTGCACTCAGAGTAAATGCCACCTGCATAGAAAAAATACAAACCATAAACCTTTTTTGCCATACAAGCTTTCAGGTTTTACTTTTGTGCTGCTAACACGTTTGTTTTTAACTATCTACAACTATGTGACGATACTTCAAAACCAAAGCAAAACAGCTCTTGAAGTGGATTAACAGCACATTCACAGGCCTTTACAAATGAAATTATTCTCTCTTCTTGCCTGAATCCTCACTATTAGCTCAATAGACATTTCCATATCTCCATGAAGGGTTCATAGCCAGTAGAAAGATGATGATGCCACAAGGAGCAGTCACGATCTCACTGGGCAGGGTGCACAGAGGCTTAAATGGAGACCACAGTCTTTGAGACACTACTGGTTTACCTCTGCTTATTAAAATACCCCTGTATCCACCCATCCTGGTATGGGAGATGACAATTTACTTTAAAGTGTACATTGTTAAATGCTGCAATACCTGTGTTAATGCACTGGAAGCTAGTACAGCATCTCTAAATGACACTGCTTTTCAAATAGATGGGCAGCTGCAAGCCTTAAACCCTCTATGCCATTACTAGCTCAGCTCTGACAAACATGAATTTAAAGCACAGCTTAAACTATTAGACATGCTGAATTCATATAGGATTGCCTGAAGCTGCTAAAATCTTCTCAGACTTCATAAAATGATTAAACAAATTCATGGGAAAAAAATCCATTAAAGGCTATAAAGTGCAAAGAGGTTGTGCCCAGAGATTGGAGAGCTTTCTAAAGAAGCATCAGCATTTTGCAGCCCAGAAAGGCAACCAGATCCTTGGCTGCATCCAGAGAAGCGTGGCCAGCAGGTTGAGGGAGGGGATTCTCCCCCTCTGCTCTCGTGAGACCCCAAGGGGAGTTCTGTGTCCAGTTCTGGAGCCCCTGTTCCAGGAAAGCCATGGATGTGCTGGAGTGTGTCCAGCACACAGAGACTGCTCTCTGAAAACCATCTCAATAGATGGCAGTTTCAAAAATATGAAAATTTGAGCAAAACTACGAAGAAGAAAAGGATGGCTAACTCAGTCCTGTAATCCTATTCATAAATTTTTCACTGGGCTCTAGCCCACATGCACAGGGAACTTTTTAAAGCACTGTGAGAGTGACAGGATTCTCCCATGGGGGAGGGAACCATGCTTTGGCCAACCCATATGCCTACAAAAGGATTAAGGTCCTCTGCCTGCAGCAACTATAGGATTATTAGGATAGAGGGCAGTGCAATTTCCACCTCCCCTGGCTTGGCTCACCCTTTCTACATCCATGTTTTCCAGCAGAAAACATCTGCAAAATCCCACAGAAACAGCAGAAGTTTAGGGATTGTCTAGAGGTACTAGGCTAAAGTCACTGGGTCCCACATCAACTGGTCCCATATCCAAATACCATTAGGTTCCTAGGACCTGGGGGGGCAGAAGCATGCTGGGGTTACCAGCTGAGATCAGCTGATTTCCCTCCTCTTGTCCATAAAACACTACTGTTTCTTTATTATATTTCCAAATCTGATTACAAAAGTTCAGAAGAAAATTACATCAGGCTGAAAATGCCGAACTGACTCAGTGCCCATTCTTTTTCTCCTTATTTTAAAATGGGCAGAGAGGGAGGGCGCAAAATTATTTTGGAGAAAATGATTTATTTTTTTTTTCAGGAAGCCATCCCTCCAAGAGTTCAAATCAGAGGCAGTTTCTGCTGCCAAAAGCTCCCATACACAGCAAAGGTGGTGAGCCTAGCACCCTGCTGCCTGCACATTCTCTGCAGCCCTGAAATTAGCGTGGTTTTTTTGAGACAGACAAAAGGCAAACCAACAAAACAGACCCTGGCATTTCTCTGCAGTGCTGGGTTAGTGAATAGTTGCCAGCAGAACTCCAACAGCCAGACCTATCTCACAGCATGCAATTCTTTCATTTTCTGCAGCCAGAAGTTCATGTAGCAGGATTTTCCCCCACTGCTGCAGCTGGCCCTTTGTCACTACCTTTAACGACTCAACTTCATTAAAGCAGCCTTCATGAAAATATAATCAGATGACCCAAAAACTTGTGTGAGGGAAAACATGAAGCCTCAGAGCTGCATCTCTTGGTGGCAATTTTTGGGGGGAAGATGAGTGGGTTGAGTATCCCTGAAGCCCCACGTGCCTTGCCTGCTTTTACTTGAGAGAGTGGCTGAAGGTGAGACCTTTTCAGAGATGTCCAGCACCTTTGGGGATGGGCAGGCATGGGTCAACTCCATCTCCACACCTCCATTATTTGTCTCAAAGAACATTTTTCAGAGGCACCTTAAGAAAACAGATATGCCCTTTCCATGCTTGTCAGTTAGTCTGATTGGCTAAGTCACCCTCTGAGGCTGCTTTATTTCTGGCATGGATAAAACAATGACCACCCATGGACGTTCTGAAAGATGATGCTACAGCTCCATCAAACAGGCCTGGTTCTTCTTCTCCATAAGTGGTGGGGCAAACCAGAGAAACAACAAAATACAGTCCCCACTCCTTGATTTGGACAGAGGTTTGATTCACCCTCCTGCTGAATCAAACATGAGAGCAGACAGATGCAATTTCAACACCACACAGTGAATTAAACCCTTGTGGCTTGATCCATTGGTATCTTCCCTGATTGTGGCTCTCTCAGTAGTGAGACTGAACCAGAAGCTACACTTACTACCTTGTCCTTAGCATGACCCATGTTTGTCATAGGTCTACCATTTACTGTAATGGATCTTTCAAAGTAAGGCTGGAGGTGATAACTGTGCAAGGAGGTTATTCTTGGCCTGCACAAGAAGGCAGCTCAATCCTGCTACAACTATGGAGAGTCTGGGACATAACTCACAAACCAGGACCATTTCCTTAGAATCTGCACTAATCAGCATGTATTATCTGCTTTCATCCAGGTACATTTACTGGGCTTTATGCGGATTTAACTCCACATGTCAGGGAAAATCCAATGCCAGCAGTGAAATACTCATATGCAAACCCACCAACAGGAAAATACACTTTTTCCAACAACAGAGCAGCTTTCACAACAAGAAAATAGTAAACAGCATTAGGACTGTGATGCCCCTTGATCTGTGTTAAACAGGTGCCTTCAGCAGGTGTCACGCTGCCATCCACTGATGTTCCTCCAGAAGATTTCCTGCCACATCCATCAGCAGCAAACCCCAGCATGCCTTTATTTCCTCTTCTGGAGATAAATTTGAATGATTTGTCCAACACTTCAACAATCCAGTCTAATTATCAGGACAGGTATCTGATGAATTGCAATGCAATCACACTCTCTGCCTGCTGGCTGCCAAGCCCATGCATACTACACCTGGATTGTAGGAATGAAATGCAGCCCTGATCCCTGGCATTTTTCTTCTCTGCAGTGAGGATCTGCCAATCTCCATCTATTGTTACACTGCATACCACATCACTGGTTTTGCTTGCTAAGCCTTGTCCTTTAGAAGAAGTCAAGGGGTGACTCTGGTGATCTGGTAGCACAGTCCTTATTGTTCCAAGTGTCACCAGTTCACACTAATGGAAAGGCTCCGGAGCAAAGTGCCACTGGAATGCCCTGATTTAAATGGCAGGAAGCAAGCCAGGTAGGCAAAAGTGGACCCCAAAACACAGAGCACGAGGAACAAGAGAAGAAGGATGTATAAAGGTCTCCAGAGCTAACAGAAGCTATGTAACATGCCTGGAAGGAGATGTAATCGTATTTTTGCCTCCTATCACACTCCAAATGACTAGGGATAATAGCAACTCCCTGCCTATGTCCAAGAAAACAGCAAGTCTCAACTGATGGGCAAACGAAGGGCAAACAGATGTGAGCCCTGGATGAAGGAAGAAACCAGTCTGTACAGTATGTAGAAGACACAGTATGCAACGACACCTCAGACCTACCTTTTTGAAGAAGCAGTGACAACATACCATATCTCACCTGTCTGAGTTCAATCACTTTGGCATCACAGTGCAGAAGGATTAAAACTCCTAAAGTCACTAAAAAAAAATTGTCTTAAAAAAGCTAGGATGTTTTACTTGGCATTTAGAATAGAAATGAACTCCTAGAAATTTCTCTTTTCTAACAAAAGAGGCAACTGTTTTCTTTCTGGTTTACTGAGTGGATACAATATAACGCATACACGTAGAGGGATCTCCGAGTTTCTTAGTGTAAAAGGAAAAAGCTACAAATCCTAAAGCTGTGTCCTACTAGAACATTGAAGACTGCAGCAATTAAAAACCTGTTCGACACAACTGCCCCTACACTCTTATATTTGAAGTGGCCAGGGTCCAGTCCTCAACAGGGGAGACTTCCACCCATTTCAAAGGGAAGCCTGCACCGGTTCAGGGTCCCACCCCAAACATTTCCCCAGGTTTGAAGAATCACTTACCTGCCTGGTTTGTGGTTACATTTACAGACACAAACTGCCGGGCTCCAGGGTTCTGGTCGGACACTCCATTCACTGCCTCAATTTCAAAGGTATAGTTTGTATGAGCAAGCAGATCCACCATCATGACAGAGGTGTTTTTCAGGCCGGTTTGCTGGGGGAGGTACCTGACATGACCGCCACACGCCTCACACAGACCTGAGTCTGAGTTGCACTTCTTGCATGCAATATAGTAAGACACATCTTTCCTTCCACCAGTATCAGCAGGGGGAATCCATTCCAGAAAGACACTAGTCTCGTTAACATTTGAGATGGCACTCCGAGGAGCAGAGGGGGGTCCTGGTTTGTAAAGTGAGAAAAACACAGGGTAAAAACAGTATTATCAGTCATCCTGCTCTCTACGACTCTAGGCTGAAAAGAGATGCCCCTTGCTCGTGTGCCAAAAAGTACACGGGAACCATTTGCAGCAGCACCTAAAGAACTGGGAAAATGGGGATTTGCATTGAACACCCATCTCTCCTCAAGTTGTTTGTGCTGAGATGCAAGATAAGGCAAGGGGCTGGCTCAGACACAACATCAGGAGCACTCCATCCCTGAGCATTGCCTCTGGTGCTCTCCTTCCTTTTCCTTTGAAAGGATCTGCAAATCTTTTGTTCTGCCCAAACCACTGTTGGCTTTCAAGGGGCAAGATTCCCCCCTCCTCGCCCCACTGCCCCTATGTTATTAGCCCTAGATCCTCAAAAAAGACACACACTGAGTGTACTCATGCTACTTAAGATACTCGGGCTGTTCATCTTTCCTCTCCATGCACCCTCTTTTCCCCATCAGCTATCTGGCAACATGAAGCTTTGGAAAGAGCTTTGGCATCCAAATCACACCTGAGATGCTCAATGAAACCCAAAGCAGATGGTGACCTACACAGCCCCCTGCAAACACAGCCATAACCATCTACACAGCATCAGCCTTCTTGGTCCCTGCCAAGCTCTAGCACGGTTGGTTTGCCTCAGCACTCTCACTTATTTTGCCAAGCCTCCCCACCCAAGATGCCAGTGTGGCACTGGCAAGGCTATCCAAAGAGGAACAGCTGCTGCAGAGGTAGTGGAGCTCTTGGAAAAGGTCAGTTTTCCTTCATCCTGCTGGGAAAGGCCATGGCTGGGCAAACAAAGCACACCTGGAGAAATGCTTGCTTGCTAAGGAGATGCTGTGAGATTTTTCAACAGGCTTCTGTTTGAGATGAAGGGCAAGCTGCAGATACACCCTGGAGACAATGGTGAAAGAACAAGAAGGAATCTCACCCAAGAGATTCACATAGTATATACTCAGGGAATGCTAATGTATGAGGAAGAAAGGGGAAATTTATCCGAGCAAGCCAGGATGGATTTTAGGAATGGCAGAACCAGAAGCTATACAGCAAAGACTGGTATTTCTCTAAGGGAGGTAAAAAGTAAGTACCACACCCCCTTTCAGTCTGAATGAAGCTGTCAAAACCCATGAAACCTTGAAAAGAGCCTGACAAGTAGCTTCACCTTAGACAGAAATCCATGCAGTTTCAGTAGCTTGTCTCAGGCTGCCATCTTCTCATTTTGTTGTGATAATTAAGCTTGATTAGTTATTTAAAACAGGCAGTGCTGCAAAAATGAAATTACCTTACAAGCTAGAATTATTTTCCTCTATTTCCTTTTTCTATTCCACTTTTTAAGTCTAGAAAATTAGTAACACTGATAAAACACTGCCATGATTACAACTCAAGCTGTTCTGATTCAATGAGAAATTCAATACCAGAGGAAATAAATAATCCTGATATCTGGTTTTTTCCTTCAGGGAACATAGTTGAAAATCAAAGCTAAGCTAGTTTAAGAAATGGGAGATCAGTTTTGTTTCTTTTTTAATCACTTCAGATCACCATGGATGAGGAGTGAGCTGCTCACAATCTTCTCTGCAGGCACCCAGTGCTGTTCAGCTAATGACACCAAGCTCAAGACAGGACTGTTTTCTGCATTGTCATATTCATATTGATATCATAGAAACGCTGAATTTTATCACTGGACCTGTATGAAGCTATATATACATATATTGCACTAAGGGTTTTTATCTTTTCTGCTGGTTAAATTGCACTGTTTTTTCTTCCACAGGATTAATGCCCTTTTACTGCTACCAGTACTACAGTAGTTCCTACTACAGCAGGAAAAAATAAAGAACACAAAGGCACAAAGAACACTTATTGGACAATGTGTCTTTAACAGAGGATGAATTATTACTTTTGTAAAGTCACCAGAGTTTTCTATTTGCTTTGTACAGAAGAATCAGCTACTCTTCTTGAAGGCTTAAAAAACATCAGCTTCAGTGGAAGTGCTTTGAAGCCAGTAGGACTTCATAACCTATAAAATTAGCATTCTCACAGGGGCTCAGAGAAAGGTCTTTAGTAGTCTAGAGATATCTAACAAGACCAACTTGAAGAATCTTGAAACTGCACTTGAGTAAAACTTTGATGAATCACAGTGGGGAGAACAAAACGGTGTTTTGTCTTCAGAAGAAGGGAGTCCTAGGCCAGCTAAGAAGTTCTGTTTTAATTTCCAAGCTCCTTTTGTCAAGGACAAAGCTATTACTTTGCTGATTTATTTATTTATTGATTTTTATTTGCTGCTTTCTACCCTAAGCTGGTAAGATTCACCCCTTCTGCACTACAGTGTCCTGATCAGAGGCAAATATATAGACAACAAAGATACTGGTATTTTTCTTGATGGACAGCAAAACTGTTGTTGACTGATGCACATGCTTTAAAAATAAGATCTGAGAAATTTGAGACACAAACATGTATTTGTACACACCCAAAGCTAACTGTAAACTTCTTGTGAGTAGAATACTACACTAAATACTATAAAATCTTCAGTTTGTTCCATGTGTCATGACACTAAAAATACTGTGCCAATACCCTCTGAACAGCAACAGGGTTACTTGTTAGAGATTGAGGGTGAAAGAAAAAGGTTGCAACTATGTTTTCATTTCAAAGACATGTTGTACAAGGAACTGAAGCTAGGATCACTTAATTAAGAAGAAATAAAGACCAATTGCTTCCTGGAAGACACATAACAATAGTAAGAAAATTCTCAAATGCCCATAAGGAGCAAACATTTTTTTTTGTCTGTGAGTAATAATTACTTCAGACTGCATCACAGCACTACTAATTCCAAAATTACCACTCACTACTTATAAAACATGCTTAAGGAACTGGAAAAATTAAGTGTATTTATCCCTCCCTCCATACTTATGTGAGCAGTAGACAGTGGTGTAGCTTCAGTGATGGTGGTGGAGACCTTCATGCAGCTTGGGACCGAAAAGCATTTTCTTTAAATTACAAAAATGTGATTTTATAGCTATACTGATTGTCAAGGAGACTTAGCAGGTACAGAGCAGAAAATGAACATTGATGTATTCTCTGAAATTAACTAAATTTCAGTTTGAGGGAATCCTGCAGATATTAACAACTGCAGTAGTAAATAATAATAAAAAACCAACCAACCAAAACAAAACAAAAATTTGCAGTATCTGTCCTGCTTTTCTCCACAGTGAGATGCTCCCTTCCAGATCCAAGTGGACTCATTTCAAACATTAGTGTCACGACGTACTCTTTACTGTCCCTGCCAAAATGTACTGCTCTGGCAACTGAGAAGGAACAACACATGGGCCCACCCTTGTCACCCTTCAGTACAAATACAGCTATATGAGGACAAAATCCCAAGAAAGGATACACAAGGCAATGAGAGTAACTGAAGCATATGGAGAAGGCTCAGATAATCCAGTTTTGGGGTATCATGTGTGGATGCCAGGGGGGTAAGGCAGCATCCTCAAATGCTGCACCACTATTTGCAGTGGGCAACAGAAGTTGAACAGTGTCTTGGTCAGCATTAAACCTCTCACCTGCCCCAGAAGCACTCAGTGCACTGCCAAGCCATAAACTAATATAGCTTCAGGCACCATGCCAGCTTATAGTAAGCTTTCAAAGCAGAAAAAAAGCAAAACCAAACCCAAACTGAAATGAAACCACTCAAACGTTAATAACCCCAAACAAGCATTTTCATGGCATTTGCAGAATCAGAAATTACAGCCTTTGCCTATGGGATTCAAACTGCACCAGAAACCTGAGGGAGACAGGCATTCTTTTTTTTTTTTTTTTAACATGAGCTGGTCACCAAGCCTGCCTACACCTCTCAAAAATCTTATCCTATGCTCAGGTCACAGCCCTCTTCCTTGGGGATGGCAGCTCCTTCCCTGTGCTAATTCACCAGCAGAACAGAATGGATGCATACCCCTCCATCCTGAGGAGGGACAGAGAGCAACACCACTGATGATGGGCAGGAGGCACTATGGACACATGCAGTCTGACATAACTGTATCAGTCCTTGCCTTTGGTTTTGCCTGCAGAGAAAAGGCCTTTTAATGTGCATTTCCATAGCTCAGAGTACTCCTCTCACTTCCCATTTCCCAGTACCACACTGGATCTCCTCAGCTCTCATTCACCTGTTTTTTTAAGTCAGGCCAAGGGGTAAAATGGACATCAAGAAGCCCTGGTATCAAAGCTTTTCATGCTGTAACCCACCTTGGCTACTACTCCAAAAGACACCAAGATATCTATTTAATAAACTGAGCAGCACTTACATGAGTCACACTGTTCCAACCCTCCCCAGACCACTTTGATCCTACAGCACCAGCTACTGCCCTGCTGCCTAAGGCTGTCTTCTACTTCCCTGCAGTACACCTTCTAAATGCCATGTGATTCATATTCCTTTGGCTGCTGAAAAGCAAACGAGGAGTTTCAAGGGCCCTGATCCTGCTCCAAATGCCTCCTGCAGGTAAGCAGAGACCTTCCAAGGGCAACTTCCTTTGTGAGAGTGTCTCTCTCCAACAGGACCAGATTTTTCTCTCTTTTTGAAGTGCAGACTTGGGAAACTAGGAAGGATGTCTATATTCACCAGGATGATGGCACAAAAAGCTACTACCATGCTCACACAATCTAAGGAAACAGTATGGAAGTCACCTCTGTGATGTTGCCCAGTGGCTCTGAACATGCAGGGACTCATAAACCTACTTTTTCCTCCATCACTTATGTTTCCTGGAAGCTCTACCTGCAGCAGCTCAGCTCCTCTTCAATCCCTTTCAACTAATTTTGCACCACAAAAATTTGGAGCATGACAGACCCAGCTCAGCAAAAACTTGGGGTCTGTGCTACCTTCAGTATGATGAGGAGACCTTATGGCTTTCTTCAATTGCCTCAAGGGAGGTTGGAGTGAGGAGGGAAACAGCCTCTGCTCCTTATTGACTGTGACAGGACCAGAGGGAATGGATGGAAGCTGTGCCAGGGGAGGTTTAGGCTGGATGTTAGGAAACATTTTTTCACTGAGAGGGTTGTCAGGCACTGGAATGGGCCAGGACAGTGGTGGAGTCACCATCCCTGGAGGTATTTAAAAGGCATTTGGACCTGGTCCCTAAGGACATGGTTTAGTAGTTGGATTATGGTGTTGGTCAAAGGTTGGACTGGATGATCTTGGAGGTCTCTTCCAACCTAAACATTCTGGGATTCTGTGACTAGCTGGAGGCATGCAAACTGTGGCCCTAAGTATCTGAAACATAAACAAGAAACTTTCAAGGTACAGCTGACAGGAGAGATTGTAGATGGCAGAAGGGTAAAATCAGTGATTCCACTGGGTTCCCAATGCCCCAATTTGCTTGTTATACTGCCCTCCCTCTACATGTTTTTTCCACAGCTTTGGAGCAGCAGTGTCCACTGCAGATTTTTGAGGCCACCCTGAAGAACAACTATCTCCAGGCAGCTTGGGAAGGTCAGGCTCTCCCTCTGTTTACTGAAAATGAGCTAAGTAGGACCATGTAGACTCAATTAATGCCCACAGTGCTACCCACTGTTTTTCTCTGCCTGTGTGCCCCACACCAGCACCCAGACACAGACTGGATCCATACTGCTGGTTGAGTCTACCCAAGAGCAGATAGTGAGAAATGGAGCATCCGCTTGTTACAAAAATGCTTTCTGGTTGTAATAACAGTTTTTAAAGCAAAAGGCTTCAAAAACTCTTTTCTCGTGTTACTGGGAGTATGGTGGACAAAACCAGTGACATTACAAGTGTGTCAAGAGTAGTTCAGACTCCATCTCAGAGCCTGAAAAGCACATCAATGAGGATCATCAGGTCTAGTCACAGCAGAGGAATAGCTTGAAAGGATTAAAAACAACCCTATAAGCACATGCTTACTTGTACAGGCCATTGTAGGTGGGTCTGATTCCTTCCTAAAATAGTGTTCTTCACACAGGCAAGATGTGGATGCTTCATCAAGCGTGTAGCTGTGAGGGGGACATTTGCTGCAGGATGGACTGTGTGGTGAAGCTTTGAAGAACCCAGGTCTGCATACTGTGAAAAGAAGAACCACAGGCTAAGCTCTCCCATCATAAAATTAGTCTCTTCACATATTCTTAAAAGAAAAAAACACCCCAAAACCATATCTTCATCTAGAAAGCAGAGAAACACTAGTGAGCTATTTGGTTTGCATATTTTAAAACAGTCCAAGCCACTAACAGACAGTGCATACTTAAATACCTGGACAAAAACAGAATGAGAAGCTGTTGATAATGTTTTTCCCTTTGCATGTGCCTTTGCTGGGGATTTATTTCCATTGCTGAATGCATTAGAGGCAACCTCTTTTGGGTACTGCTTTGAAAAACATTGTGTTTGAGGTTGTTGGGTTGGTTTTTTTTCAGTCAGTCTTAGAAAAACAGGTAAAATACATCTCATGGTTTTCATTTAAGATGTTCTACACCCAGAAATCAATGTGCCAGTAAACAAATAGCAACATGGTGTGGAGGAGATCTCAAGACTGACAGCTTTAAGGCATTGTGATAAGGCTACTTCCCCAGGGTCTTTTTATCTGCAAACCTGTGATGAATTTTAAAGTGTTCCATGTAAGACTGCTCAGGATATAGCCTGAACCAAGCATCCTCACCATGAAGATATTCTTTCCAGCTTTGATATACATACACAAGAGGGTGTAGTGGGTTGGCTGGACTCCAGGTGCCCACCAAAGCCACTTCATCACTACCCTCCTCAGCTGGAGAAGGGAGAGAAAATTTATCAAGAGGCTTCTGAGTTGAGGTAAGCAGAGGGAGGGTTCACTCACCAGTTACCATCATGGGCAAAACAGACTTGACTTGGAGAAATTAGTTTAATTTCTTACCAATCAAATCAGAGTAGGATGAGAAATAAAACCCAAACCTTAAAATACCTTGCCCCAACCTTACCAAGCACACATCACTTTGCTCCCGATTTCTCTAACTCCTCCCTTCCAATGGTGCAGGGGGACAGGGAATGGGGGTTGTGGTCAGTGCATCACACATTTTCCTTCCTTCTGAGAGGGAATGACTCCTCACACTCCTTCCCTGCTCCAGCGTGAGGTCAATCCCATGGGAGACAGTCCAAGTGACAGTTCCTCATGAACTGCTCCAGCCTGGATTCCTTCCACAGGGTGCAGTCTTTCAGGAAGAGGCAGCTCCAGCATGGATCCCTCCCTAGTGTCACTGCCAGCAAACCTCTTCCAGCCTGGGCTTCTTTTTCCATGAGGCCACAAGGTCCTTCCAAGAGTTTGCTTCCCATAGTCACAAACTACCTCTGGCATCCACCTGCTCCAAAGTGGGGTCTGTCACAGGCTGCAGGAGGACATCTCCACCATGGATTTCATCAACTGTGGGGGGACAGCCTGCCCCACCATGGTCTTCACCAGGAGCTGAAGGGAAGTCCCCTCTTGGTCATGAGGGAAGCTCCTACCAATTTCTCACAGAAGTCATACAAACCCAACACAGAGAGCTCTTTTTGTTCTCACAAATATAATATGTAACTAAGGGTAGCTTAGGAATCTTATTTTCTTTTTAAAAGAATTAGGTGAAGTGAAACAATAATATCTTGAAGTGAAACAGTAATATTCAGAGTGTACCTCGGAAAACAAAGGTGTCCAGGAGGGATGGAAGTACTTCAAGAAGCAAGTTTTGAAAGCACAGGAGCAGGCTGTCCCAGTGTGCCAAAAGGTGAGCCAGTGGGGAAGATGACCAGTCTGGCTGAACTGGGAGATTTTGAAAGAAATTAGGGTAAAGAAGAGAGCCTACCAATTATGGAAAAAAGAATTAACTACTCAGGAGGAATTTAGGAATATAGTTAGGTCGTGTAGAAAGAAACAAAGGCATGACTTGAACTGAATCTCGCCACCTCTGTGAAGGATAACAAAAAGTCCTTCTACAGATACATCAATAGCAAAAGGAGGGGCAAGGAAAACATCCATTCTTCACTGGACATGGGCGGGAATATAGTTATCAAAGAGGAAGAAAAGGCTGAGGTATTTAACACCTTCTTTGCCTCAGTTTTCAACAGTAAGTCAGGTTGTCCTGAGGACAGCTGGCTTCTGGAGCTTGTAGAAAGAGACAAGACCCTAAACAGCCCCCCTGTAATCCAGATGGAAACAGTCAGTGACCTACTGAGCTGCTTGGATCCCCACAAGTCTATGGGAGCAGACGGGATCCACCCAAGGGTGATGAGGGAGCTGGAGAAGAGCTCGCCAAACCTCTCTCTATCATCTACCAACAGTCCTGGCTCACTGGGGACATCCCAGATGACTGGAAGTTGGCGAATGTCACGCCAATCCACAAAAAGGGCGGGAAGGAGGACCCGGGAAACTCCAGGCCCGTCAGCCTGACCTCAGTGCCTGGCAGGGTTATGGAGCAGATCATCCTGGGGGCAATCACACAGCACCTACAGGATGGACAAGGGATCAGACCCAGCCAGCACGGGTTCAGGAAGGGCAGGTCCTGTCTGACCAACCTGATCTCCTTTTATGATCGGGTGACCCGCCTGGTGGATGAGGGGGAGGCTGTGGATGTGGTCTGCCTGGACTTCAGCAAAACCTTTGACACCGTCTCCCACAGCATTCTCCTGGAAAAGCTGTCAGCCCACAGCTGGGACAGGAGCACTCTGTGCTGGGTTAGGAACTGGCTGGAGGGCCGGGCCCAGAGAGTGGTGCTGAACGGGGCTGCATGCAAATGGCGGCCGTGACTAGTGGTGTCCCTCAGGGATCAGTGTTGGGCCCAGTTCTGTTCAATATCTTCATCGATGATTTAGATGAGGGTATTGAGTCCGCCATTAGCAAATGTACAGATGACACTAAGCTTGGGGGAAGTGTGGATCAGCTGGAAGGCAGGAGGGCTCTGCAGAGGGATCTGGACAGGTTGGAGAGTTGGGCTGATTCCAATGGGATGAGGTTCAACACGGCCAAGTGCCGGGTCCTGCACTTTGGCCACAACAACCCCATGGGGAGCTCCAGGCTGGGCACAGAGTGGCTGAGAGCAGCCAGGCAGAGAGGGACCTGGGAGTCTGGATTGACAGGAAGCTGAACAGGAGCCAGCAGTGTGCCCAGGTGGCCAAGAAGGCCAATGGCATCCTGGCCTGGATCAGGAACAGCGTGGCCAGCAGGTCCAGGGAAGGGATTCTGCCCCTGTACTCAGCCCTGGTGAGGCCACAGCTCGAGTCCTGTGTCCAGTTCTGGGCCCCTCAGGTCAGGAAGGAGATTGAGGTCCTGGAGCAGGTCCAAAGGAGGGCAACCAGGCTGGTGAAGGGATCCAGCACAAGTCCTGTGAGGAGAGGCTGAGGGAGCTGGGGGTGTTCAGCCTGGAGAAGAGGAGGCTCAGGGGAGACCTCATCGCTCTCTACAACTCCCTGAAAGGAGGCTGGAGCCAGGGGGGGGTTGGGCTCTTTTCCCAAGCAACTATCAGCAAGACAAGAGGGCATGGACTTAAGTTGTGCCAGGGGAAGTTTAGGTTGAATGTTAGAAAGAATTTCTTCACGGAGAGGGTGATCAGACATTGGAATGGACTTTCCAGTGAAGTAGTGGATTCTCCGTCCCTGGAGATATTTAAAAAGAGACTGGATGTGGCACTCAGTGCCATAGTCTAGCAACTGCAGCAGTGGGTCAAGGGTTGGACTTGATGATCCCTGAGGTCCCTTCCAACCCAGCCGATTCTATGATTCTATCTTGTTTCCAGCCTCCTGAAACAAGTACTATTTCACCTAAAAAAAGCACTCTGCACTTCATCTGCATGCTCTAAGGTGGTAACAGTCACAGGTTTGCACATATACACCCTGCCTTTAGTTAAACAAGAAACTGGCCCTGTAATCATACTGTTATATTTAGAACCACAAACCCACTCTTAGCAACTGATTTTCTGTTTGTCTCAAAAAGAAGAGACATGGAGACATGTTAAAGCAGCCCCAAAGCATTGCTGTTTTTTTCCCCTCCAGAAATAATAAATAAAATAATTCTGCCCAGATCAACAATGCACAGGTCTGCTACCAGACTTAGAGAAGTTACCCGGAAATCCCAGGGCTTTTCCATCTGCATTCAAACTTTCCCAGATATAATTAGCTCGCAAAGGAAATGAACTTACAGCAAAAACGTGAATATTATCCCACCAGGAATATGCCAGACAATCACAGCATGAAGGTCATGTGCTAAAATTCAAACAGTGATGACAGAATTCATCTTTGCCATGGATAAAGTACAGGATTTGACAAATGATCCCTTTTCTTCTGATGGACCAAGTGGGACAACTGCCTCTAAAGTTGGCTCTGCTTTCTGTAGTATCAGAGAAAGTCTCTTGATATTTTTCCTTTTATCTCACTGGTTGAGACACTTGTGAGGCGAGACATTTGTGCATCAACCCCTAACTCCTAGAACAAGCAACAAAGTCTTTGCTGATGAAGATCACTCATGCATCAAAAGGTGCCTGATTCAGGAGCATCCAATAGACCTCCCCCAGACCCCACCTCCAGTCTTGTCTGGACCACAAAGCTGTCACAACAAGAATCATGTAACCCTGACACAGTTCCCAAGCCCACCACAGGCTGTCAGGACTCCAACATTTACCTGCAGCCTCTTCAACCTACTCTAGGGGATGCTCATATCCAGCATCCCTCCTGACCTCTGCAAACCAGGTACCCTCCCACACCTTCCCCAGCTCCTTTTTCTTCCTACAAGAGAGGCAGAGAACAACGAGCAGGACTGGAGGGATTTACAGCTCTTAAAAATCTAATTTCCAAAATTGCTCATCATTCAACCAGTGCTCTATACCTAGGCTGTGAGCTCTGCAAAATGCAGTTCATCTGATTTGTGTCCATACACCAGGGCAGGTAAGAAAACCTAGGGCAAAATTTATTCTTGGTGGCTGTTACAAGACTTGCCATGAGCTGCCCTCATGCTTTACAGTACAGTTCTTGGTTTCCAGCATAGAGTTGTTTTTTTTTACTTCACAGCCACCTTCAAATGCTGCTCTACCTAAAGCAAGGACATGCTATACAATCTCTGGAGAGCCTTCTGGGAGAGAGGACTACAAAACAGCTCCTCTCTAGCCTACAATTTGTAATTTCAAAGTCAAATCAAACTCACTTGTACACACAGACAATACAGACAAGGAAACAAAAGCACAAAAATTCACAGCATAACAAGAGCAGCCCACGTCTAGTGTGTACTTGATGTAATTAGCCTTCAAAAAGGACTTGAATTTATCTCATTATGTCCCATCAAGGCAGACAGAAAATCATTACACCACAAGAGTTTGCTGTGCTTGCCTACTTTGTGCAAAGCAGCAAATACAAAATAAGTCAGTTTTCCTTGACAGATTTTCAACAAGGTGCAGCTTGTTAATGATGGTATGAGATGTTGCTCAGCTCAAAGGGAATGTTTGGTTTTCATGAATAACCATGGAGCTAACAGATGTACAACACAGATAATGCATGTTTTAATGAGTGATGTGACATCAAACTGTACTGGACCAAATTTGTGTATCATCTGCAGGCTCCCATGGGTCAGGTAAGTCCCTTCTCTATCCCAAAAGGTTTAGGAAGGAACATTCAAGAGCATTAAATTACACTGAAGATTCCAGCATGAGTCCTCATAACAAAGAACCAGCAGAGCAGCATGTTGTCATTTAAATGAAATACTCTTGTGTCAGCTGGAAAGGAAGAATTTAGGGATAGGAGATGGGTTATGGAAAAAAAAAAAAAAAAAAAAAAAGGAAGACAGAAAATAAATACAAGAGTAACCACAGTGAGTACAGTGTGCCAAGTCCAGAGCCCTGCAGGAGAAGGTTTTAGGAGGACAGAGGGTCCCCTCAGCCCCTTGCAACCAGCAGCTTGGGGACCAGTCCGGATGGAAACCACAAAACCACACTTGTGTTGGTGTTGCAGAAGCAGCTGTAGCTGCATGGGTGTTTCAGGTATACCTAGCACCTATTAGGATGCTTTTCTCTGTACCCTTTCCTACTTTTGCTTTGTACACAACAAAAAGGAAAGGAGGGTAATCCTCTAATCAAGCAGCAATCCTCTAATAAACAGGGATGCTGCAATTAAATGGATGCTGAACCAAGCACATCTTATGCCTCCACACTGAAGGGCAGGTATGATGGTGGAGCCAGACTGAGCTCAACAGACAAAAGCAGAGACTGGTACTGTGGCACATTTCTGCCAGCAGTGGTAAAGTCTCAGATATTTTGGAAATTTGATTCGGAGCAGAACAGGGCCATGAAAAGCTTACTTTGAATGTACCTTGGGTTTTGGTCTTTATCTTACCATTCCTATTCTGAGAGTCAACCTTACAATCTCTTCATGAAGCATGACTTTATTTAAAATGGCATGGGTGTCTGGGGCTCAATTCCTAATTAAATCTTATTTTAGCCTTCTTATATTTTTATCTCAATATTTTTCATTAAACAGCTCTTGAAAGGATACTTAGAACTAGTGCAGTACAGTCATGATGAGCCTAAGACTCCCCATAATCTGTTGTAAGCCATCTGAAAAGGAATTAAATAAAGTTTTAACCTGTTGATGAGATCAGCTTCTTTCTTCCTAATATTAAAACTGGTAACTCCTTACCTTAGCTGATTAACAGTCACTAATATGTGAAAATAGTCTTTAAATAGCAGTCTTTAAATAAAATTGTTTGCTAGGGAAAAAAACCAAAAAAGTCATTTTAGACACAGCAAATATGCCATAAACAACCTGCTCATGTCAGGTACAAGTGGAATGTGTTTCTGGTAGCAACACCCCCATTATTAGCAAATCAATTTCACTCTCTTTATTTTTAGGGGCAACCAAAAAAAGTTGCGAGGACTGAGCATTAACACTTGTGCAACTTCTTGCTTTCTCACTTCAGGATGGGACAGACAGTGACAGCAATGAAGGAGGGCAGCAAGGGCTGATTCCTTAAACCAGCAGCTGTCAGATTAGAATCACAGAATCATTTGGGTTGGAAAGGACCTCTAAGATCACCAAGTCCAACCCTTGACCCTGTATTTACCAGACCATGTGTGTGCCACAGAGGGCAAGAGGGCAAGGGCTTCAGCTCTGCCAGGGAAGGTTTAGGTTAGATATTAGGAAATTAGAAACTGGCTTCCCACCTTGCAGACAGGAGCCTACAGAGAGGCATGCTGATAGCAACTTGCTCCTTCAATATGGGAGGATAAGGGAGGAATCTCTAGTCCTCTTACAATGAAAACCCAGCCTCTTCAAAAGCTGTGCTGAACCCCATGTGCTATATCAGTTCTGCAGACAGGGAGTACCAGGTGGGGGAATTCAGGGTTGGGGTTCAGGGTGGTGGGAAAAAGGCACGACAAGCCACTAACATCAAATAGATGGGACCACTTGGCAGATTATTTTCTGCAAGCCCTAATGATTCATCAAGTGATACACAACTGCATCCATCCCTGAGCTTCAGCTGAAGGCTGCATCCAACAGGTAGGGCTCCCCTCTCTGGCTTCTCCACACCTTCAGTGTACACCAGCCCTAGGAAACAACTGCTGGAAGCAAGGACCACCTCTGAGGCCCTCCATATCCACAGTCACATACACAGCCACGTTGGGAAAACCATTCAATTAACATTAGAGGGAATTCCTGTTTTGTCCTTGGAGAATGAAAAGATAGGAAACACAACCCCAGAAGCCTTGAAACCACAGGAGATACAAAAAAGGTCCAACCTATTACTCTCTGCACTCTTGTGATGCTGGGAGGATAAGCTTACAGTACTTAAGTGCTTATGATCAGCAAAGCAACCTTTTATATATCCCAGGAAATAAAGCTCAAACAGGAATTACACTTTCTTCCTTGCAGAGCACCAAATTACTCTCCACAGTAATTGGAAACCACAAGCATAACTCATAAGGCAGTGTCACTGATCTATAAATAAAGCTAACAAATGAAATCTAACAAAAATTCATGAGGGTAAGGATGCCTAGATCAGACAGAGTGCAGGTTATCTGACTGAAAATGAGGTTTTCTCCTCAGGCTGTAAACTGCTTTTGACTCTCCTTCCCATTCTTTAGTCCCATTTTCCTTCTCAAATGGCAAACTTCTTCAGGCAGGGATACATAGCTAAAATTTCCAGAGCTTTTGGAAGGAATCCTAGCGTAGACAGACCCATAATCCGTACCGAGACAGTTCTCAGTTGAAATACAAGCAGGATGCACTGTGTGTGTTCAGCAGAAAGGAGAGTAGCTCTGTAGCTCATCAACTCTGATTGTCATTAGCACATGAACGCCAGGACAGAGAATATTCCTTGAGAGTTGAAGGACTGGAGGGAAAACAAGGTACAAATAAACCAACCCCTTTTCTGTTCTCTGGAGCTGCCATGCCTTGAAGCCTTTGCATTGAAAAGAGCAAGCTGCTGCTTCTTAGATGCATCCAAAACCTCAAAAAGGGTTTGAAATACTGTCTTTATAACATGGAATCAATTAAACTGCTGAGCAGCTCCAAGACTCATCTTGTGCTCCTGACACACTTTTACTTACAACAACACACATGAAAAAAAAAACCCAAACCACAAGCAAACTGTTTTTATGTCTCCAAACCAATATAAACAGATGTTCTCAATGCTCTTAAGTATTTCAAGAGCTACAGCAACCCACCATTGAGCACTCTTCTTCAGAATTTACAAGCAAGGATCCCAAGAGGTAACCCTGCCCACCCTAACAGCTCTCCTTTAGCTGCAGGCTGACACCAAAATTTCTGCCAAAGCTATAAAGCTAGAGCAAAATGTGTTTAAATGCAGTGATTATATCTCCTTTAGGGTTGGTCTTTCTATGTGCAATAGTGCTGTGTTGCTTCCTGCAGCACACCTTGGGGATTTAAAGGGAATTGAATAAATACCCACTAATGAAACACTATAATTCAAAGCTGCTGGTTTGTTGAAACCAACAGCCTTGCCAGCATCTTTTGGCAACTCTAACATCCAACACTTCAGCCCAAGACCTGTTAAACATTATTTTAAGTGGGTTTCTGGAGCTTGATGAATAAGTGAGGCATCTGAGGACTTTCCACCTTGAAAAAAAGAGACTCAGCCCTTACCTTAGATATAAGCTGATTCATGCATCTCAAGTGGTACATACTCTTTTAAGCTTTTGTTTGTTCTAACAAAACATTGTGTCTTTTGATGCTGTTCTATCCAACCCCATGCTAACCCAGGCTGAATTACCTCCAGTCTGCATTTAAATCAGTTCTAGCTCTGAATAACAAAATAACCAAGAAAACTAGAATATAAATAGATTGGTACTTTGAGTTTCCCCCTTTGAAATACAACTTTTTTCTACTACTCAGTCACTGAATTGTCACATGGCAATTTATGACCTGGCCATAGTTGCTAGAAAACTAAGAATTAATTGTCATTAATGACATTAATGTGTTTCTTCTAAATGATATAAAACTTCATCACATGGCATCACTCTGAAAAATTAATCAAATTACCAAGCCAGCTACATTTGCAAGCCATAAAAATACCTAGAATACAATGCATTTAAAAATGCTTGTGATTACATTAAGCTCTTAATGGGCTATATTTCTGCATATTTTGACTTTGCTCTAAAGAAGATTTTGAAGCAATCAATCAGATTTTGAAGCAATCAGCCAAAACCTGAGTCAAGCCTAAACTCTCAGCAGCATGATGGAGGAGCTGGGAAGGAGATTTATCCTGGCATATATGCAAACCCATGCCATCATTGGGTTTCTTTTTACAGAAGGAAAGGAAGATATGGAAAATAAGTGCTCTTAGGGGAAACAGATTTTTTTCAAAAGCAGTCAGCACTGTATGGGTGTGTTCCCATCAACTGCATCGAAGGCAGATCTAGCTGAGCACACTTTGGTTTTGTGGTGTTTTTTTCCAAATTTTCCTGTCCCAAAAAACCCTGGGAGAAACCAGTACCTTTCCAGAGAAATTGCTGCTTTGGATGAAGTGTCATTTCCTAGCAAACCCAAAATTTCTGTGACCAACAGCTGCAAACTCATGCAAGCGTGTAGAAAGATCCTTCAGCTCTGAGGCCAGGTGGCATCTGTGCTCCTTCTTGCTCTCTGGTCACAAGGGACAGGTCCAGGTTGGTCTTAGGTTCCTGAGCCCCATTACAATTAAAAAGGCAGCCCACATCCTGTTGCTACAGCCTTTCTGCCTGTTATGGCTATAAAATATCTATGTCCATCAATTTCTATGTCTACAGAATGATAAGACATGTCTATCTATGTCTATGTCTATAGAATTCTCTCTCTTCATCTCTTCTTTGTTCTCTGAGGTACAGGACCTTAAATTATGCTTAAATTACTGTCTCAATTTTTTTAAATGAAGACAAGCTGAAATCATTTTACACCCTTCAACAGAGGAAGCAATGACAACGCTGCACCTAAGGAAAAAAAAATTATTTAAGATACCGAAGGTGACAGAGAGGCACTTGTTTCTGCACTCTTGTAAAAATTACTTGAGTTGCCTGGCTCTGTGCATAATCCAAGAGGTGCAAGTGTCTGTTTTGGACATTTCTGCAGACAAAAATACACGCCCCAGCTTACCCTTTGTTACAAGAATGGTAATTTAAACATTCAAGCTGCACCGCATGCTAAGCGAGGGGAGGCTTGATGGACAAGCTGCAGAACTCCCTTGAGTTGGACAGAAATGTTGACTGAATAGCAATAAGAAGCAACATCCCTAATGGCAACAGGGGGACAGGATCAAACTTGAAAATGAAGCAGCCAAAACTCCCTTATGTCCATCCGTGCACATGTATTATGGACTTTAATGCAAATACCAGTCAGTAAAACCTTGTGGAAAACAGGCTTCTTCAAAGCCATGTGTTTGCTGGCACAATATAATAATAGGGTTTAAGTCTTCTGGTTTAGTCTGCCATAGGGATCTGGAGCTCAGCCAGCAAAGAGAAAAAGATTCTCTAATTATGCTGTGGCTTGGACAATTGCATCCCATTGTGGTTAAAAAAGTTGATGTTTGGGAGGTTTTATTTTGATGATTTATGTCGTGTGTTTACCAACAGTTCAAGGTTTTAGCCTGTACTAGCAGATTGTACATATGCAGGCAGTAAAGAAATAAAAATGCTTAAAATATTTCCTTCTGGTTAGGTCTACCTTGTGCAGCTTTCTTTGTATGGATAAGATTTCTAGGTGGTAAAAAATCAGCCTCTCCTCCACTGACCATTTTGGTCCAAAACCAGCCAGCATCCCACCAACCTACAATGATGCTAACTTCTACACAAAAGGGTCCTTTCAAACCCTATCTTGTTTGTTTCTATCTTTATGACAATCTGTCTCAGGAGGTAAATGTGGTAGAACTGGCTGCAGACAACTTATTTTAAAATTGTTCCTGTGTAATTTATGGCTGAACAAATGTGACTCCATTCAAATTCCATCAGAGGGCGACGGAGATGGATCTTCTACAGTTCTGAACAAAAAAAGACAGGAAAGATTTATGCATTTTTGCCTGTGCTAGGTATGTTAAATGAGTTTATGCATATATAAAATAACTCTGGGAAAGTGCTTTTTTTCTGCAAATTTAAGATACAGGTGATGCCAGCCAATTCTGCAGCAGGCAGGTGGTTTTGAGGTGCACAGAAGGAGATGTGGATGTGTCTTTTGGGGAACATCTCCCTTCAGTCATGCCTACTTCTGCAGAAGCTCATGGGTTTTTCCATTGGAGCACCAAATACCATTCACAATTTTTCTTGTTAAAGTTGTGCAAGTGAGGACCCAAGGTTCATTATTCTGCACATAAATTCTCTTGTCACGCAGCAAAATTTAAAATAAGTAGGTACAATTAAATGTGTTGCTATGTTATTTGTGTAGATGCATTAAATCTGCAGAAAGCTGCTATAAAATATTCCCCTTCAATACAAGGGAATTTTATTGCACTTTTATTCTATACTTTCTTCTCCCTGGCCAAATGTATATCACTTTCTGCCTATTTTTCTTCTGTTACTTAAAGCCATCATTTTCCAGACAGTGTTTCTGTTACTTTTGTCTTTAAAGAAGAAAGGGCTGTAATCCAAAAGTAAATGTTTCTTGATTATTTGTGAACAAGGCTGCTGAATTGATTACTAGACAGATAATTCCAGTATTCCCTTGCTATTGAGGACCTCTCCACATCTCTGCATTGTGTGGTTAGAGCAGTAAATTGTACACACCAAGGCTGCCCAAGGCTTCAGAGTGCATATTAATTCTGCCAGGAACTCCAGAAACTCTTAAGGAATTGCTAATTTAACAACACACTGTGAAATTATTTTTTCTTTCTTTACTAATTGCTGTGCTATTTGAAAGCGACTTCACTGCCCTTATCATCTTCTGGCACGAATAAAGGGAATATTTAATTCTGCCAGGAAATGACTGAAAGTTTTCTCCCCAGTAGTCTCTATATTGATAATACAACATAAATATGTGAAGCAAGTGCTAATAAAAATAAGCTAACTTGCTGCAGGTATTCCTCTGTCAATTTATCCAGGTGATATGAGCAACATCTGACAGAGAAGCACAGTGATATATTTCATTTGTACCTTGACATTTTGATTCTGTTAGGGAATATGTGCAGGGATCTGGCTTTTTCTCTAAGACCTCTCTAGCTGTCAGTCTGTGCAAACAGGATTTGACAAGGTGTCCATTTAGCAGGATGGGAGGGGAAAAAAAAAAAAAAAGAAGGAAAGAAAGATTTTTACAAGGTCATGTAGTAAAATGACAAGGGGCAATAGCTTTAAACTGGAAGAGTGTAGACATTAGGAAGAAATCCTTCACTATGAGGGTGGTATGGTGAGACACTGGCACAGGTTGCCCAGGGAAGTTGTGGATGCCCCAACCCTGGAAGTGTTCAAGGCCAGGCTGGATAAGATTTTGAGCATCCTGGTCTAGTGGGAGGTGTCCCTGCCCATGAAGAGGTCTTAGAACTGGATGATCTTTAAGGTCCCTTCCAACCCAAACCATCCTATGATTCTTAGAAAGTGATGAAATGAGACATCTGCCAAGCAAAACCAGTCATGTCCTCCTTCCCTTGCTACTCCACTGTGGTAGAAAATATGTATTACTGAAGCAGTAAAGTGCTTTCAATTATGGCCTCAAACCCAGTAATCTCCACTGATGTGGATAAATTGCTGACCCCTCTATCACTGTTATTCATGATGCATAACAACCTTGGATTTTCTCTGCAGCTTAATAAAACCTGTGGGGAATTGGCACAAGGCTTTCATTCTTTACAGTTAGCCTTTCATGTTGAAATCTGGATTTCCTGGAGGGAAACTGAATGGTTTAGAATAATTAGTGATTTACATATAGAGTTGTCAACAAAGATACATGGTATTAAGTTACCAAGATGAAGGGTTCCACCTTTTCAGTCGCTACTTTTGATTTGATTTTATTTAAGAATTCTGTATTTTAATTCTGCTCACATTCTTCTATTGCTAGTAAAGTGGGCTGAAGCAGAGAGCAAGAAGAGAGCACTAAATCGAAGGCTTAAACCACTTGTTCCTCAGTTCCCTGGCAGATTTAAAGAGCAACCTGACACTAGGACTTTCAAATAATATACTGTTGGATCTGACACAGCAGAGAAACTCTGCTTCAAATAATACAATAGTCCAGGTGATTGTGCAATTACAATTAACCTCCAGCCCACTGTGCCTAATGACAAATGATCACGTGAATAACTGGCTCTGAGAAGGACCCAGGTATAATAATAAAGAAAATAATTCTGATTCTTACATATTTTAAAAAATATATTCAGTGAGAAAAACGCCAAGGGACACTAATTTTACTTTTTCACCCAAAACAAATTAATAATCCTTGATAACATGCATACAGGTTTAAGTGCAGGCTGCCAACCTTCCAGCAGCAACAAGGATGCATTAAAGTCTCCTACTGACACAGCACTGTAATCAGAAAAGTACTAATATCCTGCACAGCTATGAATCTCAAACCAGAGAATGTGAATTTTGTCAGTGTTGGATAAAAAAGAGGTAATATAACCTTAAAATAGCATGCCAAACTTTTGGCACACTTACAGGGCCCATGGGGTTCCCATTACAAGGTCACTAACTAGGGAGGTGTCCTGTGTTGTCCCACAGGATTTTGCACTTTTTCTGCTTTATGTCCCCCATTTATTACTTACCTCATGATCTCCCTTTACCAGGGAGCATCCTCCCCTCTCTGCTCACATATCTTCAGCATTAAGCAGAGCTATTTTCCAGCCTGCTTACTCTGCAGAACAAGCAAGCACAAAGAAGGTCCCAACCCCAGGAAAAGCTGAGGCACTAATTTCCTTTCCTGTACCTAACAGAAGAAGAGTTTATTTGCCCCAAATACTCTCCTAGTCAGAAGTCACTGCCCCTCCGGATCTGCTGGCAAAGCAGCTGGAGTGATTTCTCCTTCACCTGCTCCACTGAAGCAACCTCATTAGTTGAAATAGTTTGTTGCAGCTTTTCCTAATTCACAGTCTAATTAGTGTCCAGACCTAAAGGGGCAGAAACTTCCAGATGAGAAGCAGCAGGACTCCTGGATGTTTATATATGTATCTTTTTATATTTATATGTATAGAGCACGCTTATGAAAATTCTCTCCCACGCTATTCCTGAATCTGGCACTTTCTAGCATAGATATCCCAAAAAACCAGAAGCAATATGGACATGTCCACCCATATGTCAACACTTGCACCTGGAAGGAGCAAATTACTTGCCAGGCACCCCCAAGACCCCTTTTGAAGCAAAGCAAACTTTTACCTCCTAATTGCTCTACAGCCAAAGGACACAGCCCCACATGGCCCATCCCTCCAGACATGGTAAGCAGGCAGCAAGCAGCACTGCTGGCTCCTCCTGCAGAGAATGTGATGGAAAGTATTTACCTAGCTGAGCTATTTTATAGTAGCTAATGACAGAACTAACACAATTAGGACATAAGCCTTATAATGCAGCACATTATGTGTAAGGGTTTCTACATAAATTTATAGCCCCTGTTTCAACACGCCTTTAGACAGGGTCTTTTCCTATAAAATAAAAGAACACAAATACAATGCATTCTGGCAATTATATCTGAGGCCTGATTAGGGAAACATTACTTCATGAATTCTAAGCCATGACATTTTCACTAATCTTCCCTTTTATAACAGCAGGGAAAGAAATGGCTTGCATATCTCTCTGCTTATAATTTTCAAGCTATGTATATTATCTGCTGGTTTCTGGATTTACTCAATAGCTCTTAAAAAACCCAAAATATACTGCCACGTTCTATGAAACTTATGTGTGGCTTACTAAGAGAGCTGTATGTCATTCTGAAGATGAGCAAATATAGAAACTAGCTATCATTTTTAAGTATGTCAAATAAATAAATAACCAGATTGCTATCTTATTTTTCTTCAATGAGACTGCTGCTTAAAAGGTTATAAACGATGACGTTTTTGCTTTTGCAGAAGGCAATGCATCAAACTTCTCATACTGCCTTGCACAGATCTGATATGGTCTGTTGTCAGGTTTCTTAAGCCTGTTCTTCTGTAATGTAATAACTACCACTAGTAGCTCCCTACAAACTAGTTTGCCCCTGAGAGACCTTACCTTGCAACATCTCACCTAATCCCCAACCCCAAAGACATTTTAACACCTATAATATATTCAGATTCAGCTTGTCTTTGTAATTTGCCTCTCCAATTACTGTCATGCTTCAACACTCGTCACTTGTCCCAGATAACCAAATATTAGTCTCGTGTAAGCTAAAAATTCCCTATACAAACCGCAGGAAATTCTTCCAGTTCGGAGATAAATTAACTGCTTATCAAGGGCAAAACTCACAAAGGTTGTTGGATGGTTTTGGGTTGGTTTTTTTTTTTCATAAATCCATGGTTTATTGCTTCCTAGCCCTGTAACACTACTTAGCTTTTTCATGATCCATGGATGAAGACCTTTACATATATCATTTCACCTTACAGCAACACAATTACAACCACTTAATGTGTTTCAGGAACAGTTCCAGATTCCAGTGAAAGCAAGGAGAAGGTGCATGGTCTAGCAAGGCATAAACTATCAGCCTGTGCTTAAATCCACCTTCTTTTGCTTGCCCACTGGCACAAGGGGATCCCAGATCCACCGATCCCAGCTCCTCAGAGCAAAGGCCACACAGATGCTTTCAGAGCCTGACTGTGGCTCTTCCCTTTCCTGCACCTGAATCACCCCACAGCAAGTCCTTTACTTGAGGTTATACTAAGCCCTGCAACTTTATCCTTCTTTTTCCTTATGTAATCAGCCTTCTGAAGGTTATCTTCTAAAAACCCCAAAATCGAGCCGGGCAGCAAGCTGAAATGTCTCAAGCCACAGAGTTTTATCAGTGCTTAAATGCCAAAGCATTTAGGCTGCCCTTGCCCCTGGAAAAGAAACTTACTCCAGACTCTGTGAGGACAAGGATGCCAAGTCCTCTTGTCCTTAAGGAAATGTGAAGGCTGCCAGAGGGTCACCAAAATAAGCCCTACACATACAGCCTTGCACTCAGCAATGTGCCTACAGAGAAATTAGCAACCCACCACTAAATAACCCATCCCATCCAGCCACACATGGTCCACCATTCTTCCAAACAATGTCATAATTCCTCTTTTAGAAAGGAGGGGAAAAAAACCCCCAAGCTATAATCCTTTCCACCACAGAATAAAAGGGTGGGCTCACTTTAGTGCCTCAGCAAAGCCGAACTGATGCTGCCCATACAACCTGGGGTTTGGAAATAATGTATTTATAGAAGTACATTAAGACCAATTTAGAAAAGGTTATTAGATAAAGTAATGCTCATTCAGGAAAGCCTAAATGATTTTCTTATTTCATTGAATCAGCAATAATGTACTCTTACAAATGCAATACATATATATCCAATCACCTCCTCCTTCAGTGACTTCTCCACTTGTTCCTTTCCATGGGCAGCATTTGGTTGGGGTTGCTTTCAGAAAGACCAAAAAAAAAAAAAAAAAACCAACCCAGTAACTCATTTACAAAATCTTCTCTTCCTGGTAATCTTATTTTATCTCTGTAGCATAAGGCAATCTAGCAGAAGCAAACATTGCTTACTTGTTAATATCAAGCCAGAACTCTTAAGAGTCAATGAGACCATGGTGGAAAACTATTGTTTTCTTTGTTATTCTGCTGGAAGACCTGCGGCAATATGTTAGACATTGGTAAAGTCTATGGGGGAAAATACAAACAGTTCCTCTCTTGTCATCCATATGCATGGGAAATTGTGCTGGTCTACATGCACTGGAAGATTCATGCTGCTGCTCTACTTAGGTCTTCTCAAATTCTAACAACACCTGCTCTAAAAAATAGAAAATTCACTGCAATTGGTAAGTCAGAGACTGAAGTATTTTAAAAACCTTGACTGTTTGATTGTGTTGCTGTATCAACTGATTATCCACAAGGTACATCTCCAGGGACATGTAACACAAACTGCAGAACAGGGTTCTGTGCCTGCAGTTACCCTGGCTGAGCCCTGAAAGCACAATCCAGCCTTTTGGCATCCAGAAAAACTGAAAAAAACAAAGAGCTGCTGGCAAGTGACAGTCTGTATGCATAAGCATATAGAACCCTTTTGGTTTTGTTGTCCAGTGGCAACAGTTGTTGTTGGGACACTGGGTATTTAACTATGTTTTTCATGGCAGTGTGATTATGATTCCAGACTGCCTTCAGCTCAACCCACTGCTGCACAGGTATTTGGATCACAAGACTCTCTTCTGGTCTCCTCCTTCTGGTTTTACCTTCTCCAGTATTTACCTCTAGCTTTACAAGCAATTAATATTTCTTAAGAGTAACCTCAGGGGAGAATTGTTTTTGTCATCTCCTTCTATGCAAACATTTGCTGCTGAAGTATGAAGGCAAATAAATGTTGCTGCAATGATTTTATAAAAGACAGGCATGAGGAAATTGCTGCTGCTCACAAATTTCACAGCTGCATCCGTGCCCAAGCTTAAATTCCCAAGCCTACACTCTGCATAAAGCCTGCATCAAACACCATCACAAAAAATTGATTCATAAAGTGTACCCTTTATGAAGACAGACATTTTTCATTCCATGCTACAAAGTCAAATTTAATAAAGGATACTGCTTAAGCAGGCATTTATTTTTTGCCATAACCAAGTCCAGCAAATTTCTCGGGGAATTTGCATTCAGCCAGGGGATGTTTCTGAGCTGCTACCAGAGCTCACTCTCTCTGAGAGGGAAAATAGCAACATTTGGCTTCTAAAACCAAAAAGGCACCAACTGACCAACTATTAACACCCTTCTCAAACATGCCTTTAGCGTGACAGAAAGATGTTGGGTGAAAACTGTCAGCCAGAACTGAGTCTTCAGAAGTTCTGCATGTCCAGTCATAAAACAACTAAAATCAGGAATAACTGAAGGCTCACCATTAGCTTCAATGCAATAGAGGTTTTATTCCATGTATTTCACTTGCATGCCTTCATGCAGGTTTAGAAACCTAACTTTAGTTTACTTCTCTGGGAAATCTCAGTCTAAAAAATCAAAACCAGTGAGGATTCAGTTAGGAAACTGGAATTACCTGGACTTGCATAGCTACACAGGAATGCACACAGCTGAGCAGCTGTTTCTAAGGAGTTGGCATGAAAGCTTGGAAGATTTGCTGGTTTAGGACTTGGAACTACAATTTTATTTGATACAGGAATAACTCTGCTCAAAAGTGAATCAACAATAACCTTTGATGTAGATCAAAGACCCCACCTGCTACGTTTCAGGAATCAGGGACCTGCGAAAGGATCTGCAGCAGTCCAGCAATGAAAGCAGGGAATCAATAAAAGAGATTTGGTCAAGAAAAACTTAGCTGATCCTTCAACTCCAGCCTAAGAATAGTGCCCTTTGGAAAGGTATGAATGTATTTCCCTTGTCAACTGCACCATTTTTCTGAACCATCCCCACTGAGCTTTGCTCCCCTATGAGCACTTCACATCCTTTGACATAACCTTTCCTAAACATTTTCCCCTGAGCCAAACTGCTCAGGATACCTTCCCTTGCTGTGGCCATGGCAAAAGTCAGCTTTGGTATTGTCTCAAAGATAAGGAGCAACTGCAGAAAACAAAAAATCCCTAGTAAAGTGGAATCAGTCATGATGGAAAGGTGTGGGGCACTTGCTGGAGGGGGCACAAAGAACTTTGCATAGAAAAAATGGAGGGGAAAAAAATACAAGGAGAAAAAGAAATGCAGAGCCAGGAACTTGCTGGTGCCAGTTCCAAAGAATAGTGCTGCTCCCTGGAGCTGTGCTGACCTTGCCAGAGAAATTAACATATTCTGCATACTACGTCTTTTGTGTTGTTGGGTTTTTTGGTTTTTTTGTTTGTTTGTTTTCTTTTTCTTTTTATAACCCCAAAATACCTTGCAGCACTTACTCTCACATACACGTACAGATTAAGTTTAATATAATGCACTTCCCATTACTGAGTGAAGGTGCAAGAACACCTGCTCCACATCGCTTCAGGCAGACAATTTCCCTGTCCTAACCTTTTCTGCAACCAACATGGCAAGCAATTTATCACCATCATCTAACTTCATTCACTTCCCTTGTTGACTGACAGCCATCAGAAGTCTTGTTATTGGCCTGTTACTAGGTGGCACGGCCATCAGCTAACAAGGTCTTAAAGAAAGAGAGAAATTTCCTAAATCCCATTACCTGAAGGCTCTCCCTCCTCCAAGATTAAGATTTGCGTGTGTTTGTGTCAGAGATGTCAAGTGCATTCCTGACCCTTTTTAATGACTTTCAACCTTGCTTTTAGGTGAAGAGAAGCAGCAAGAAAGTCCTCAGGTGCACAGATTTGCTTTGTGGAGTTTAAAACCATCAACAGCTGAATTTGCTGGATGTTTTCAAGGCAAATCCACTTACCTGACTAACAGGCAAGCCTTCCAGACAGGGGCAAGTTATGGAGTGATTTATCCCTGGTGATTCTGGCACACTGCTAGGAGTGTATTTCTCTACCATGCAGGAAGGCTGCTTTCACATTGTACCATATCCAAGCCTACCCCTGGAAGCAAAGACAAAACCCTTTCTAGACTTCCTACTCTATTCACTTCTGGGGAGTGAAATGGAAAGGGACACTCGTGGGAATGGAAATCACAAAATCTGAAAGGGTAATGACAACTGCAGCAATCAACACTGATATCATAGAATCACAGAATGGTTTGGGTTGGAAGGGACCTTAAAGACCATCTAGTTCCAGTCCCCTTGCATGGGCAGGGACACCTCCCACCAGCCCAGGTTGCTCAAAGCTCCATCCAACCTGGCCTTGAACACTTCAAGGGAGGGGGCAGCCACAACTTCCTTGGGCAACCTGTTTCAGCGTGTCACCACCTTCATAGGAAATAATTTTTTCCTAATATCTAGCCCAAATCTCCCCTCTTAAAGTTTTAAACCATTTCCCCTTATCCTCTGACTACACACCCATACAAATAGCCCTACTTCAGCTTTCTTGTAGGCACTCTTCAGATATGGGAAAGTTGCTATAAGGTCACCTTGGATGCCTTTACAGTGAAGTACTGAAATGCATCTACAATTGCTAGAAAATTTTCATTGGCAACTCTTTTTCTGATATTTTTTCTAAGAATTGCTAGATAATTAATATATTTAAATAATTTCCACCGGTTGTCCAAAACCCAGATACTTTTACTAGGCATAAGGTTTTGTTAATAAAAGTTATGAGAAGAATTTTAAATGTTTTTAATTTCATTCAGAAACATTCATGGAAAACACTTGTTAACCACTCTAATCATGTTCACAGCAGTGAGCTTTGCTGATGACATACATGCCTTATATAACATAAAAACCTTTTTCCCACTTAACATTATGGCTGCACATTCAGGTTAACTTATAGCAGTATCTGGGGCTTCTGGTCAAAACTCCTCAGGGGAATAGATCAGAGGGAAGAGTGGGGCAAGGACTGAAACAAAGTGAAACCGTAAGAATAGCTGACAATTCATAAATTGACTCCACCACAAGTGCACACCAAACTGCAGCAGAGATACAGAGGCAAATTAAGGATTTGGTTTTGTGCAGGCCTTTAAAGTCTACTGATGGAATCTACACCCTGACTAGCCAAGGCTATCTAATATGAAATTGGTGGATTTTGCTTTCTTAAGGATTTTTGCTTTCAGGGACATTTTCTGACAGCTGGGCTTGCATGCACAGCCAAGATAAAAGAATGGTAGCCACTAGGAAAGAATGGGTATCTACTAGGAGTCCAGAAGAGGGCAATGAAAATGATCAGAGAGATGGAACACCTCTCCTACAAAGAGAGACTAAGAGAGCTGGGGTTGCTCAGCCTAAAGAAAAGGCTTCAGGGTGACCTTAGGTGGCCTTTCAGTACTTAAAGGGAGCCTGTAAGAAAGATAAGGACAAACTTTTTAGTAGAGCCTGTTGTGACAGGACATGGGTTAGTGGTTTTAAACTGGAAGAGGGTAGATTTAGAACAGATATAAGGTCTACTGAGGGTGGTGAAACACCAAAACACATTCAGAGAGGCAGTAGATACCCTATCCCTAGAAACATTAAATGTGGACAGGGCTCTGAGAAACATGAACTAGTTGAAGATGACCCTGCTCCCTACATGGAGGGGAGAGTGAGGGTGGGGTCTAGGTGACTTTTAAAGACCCATCCAACTCAAACCATAGTTATTTCCTTGCCTAGTTACAAAACATGATTCAAATGTTCTCTCTCAAATGTATAATCTGATAGCTTCATATACACACACATCCACCCACAAATCAAATGGGCTGGGGTCTTCATAGGTTTTTTTAATGTGCTGTTTTGGTGGCTTTTAAAAGTTTTTTTACCCGGTCATTGCATTCATTTGAGTAATTTAAAGGAAAAGGGAAGGCAGTGCTCTGGCTGATATGAGAAAATAGATGCTCTGCAGACAAAATCTTTAGGAGAGAATAATATTTGAGTAACAGGTCTTGAACTAAAGGGCAGTGATGCACAAAAGAATGCATTCTATTATTTGCCTGGAAACAGATTACAATTTTCCCCTTACAATACTCTTATTTTTAGAATAATCAAACTTCAGCTTTTGCCTACTAGGTCTCCTTTTTTTCTCCTTATTTTTTTCCCTTCCAAATCAAATGTTTTTTCAAGTACAGATCATTTCCACAGAGGAGTCAGTTCTTATTATCACTGGACTTCTTAATTAATGTTCACTCTGTCTTTTTCTGTTGCTATATTGAATTTGAATGCATATGGCTTAATAGACACACCAGATGCTGTTTCCCTAGGTGGTTTAGGAGCTAATGCTTCATAATTTGAAGGTTTTTTTTAAAAAAAGCAAGGTTCATTATTTAGTGGATTAGACACCTGTTCAGAAGAGGAGACAACCTGAAGGAGCCAACTTGCCTGGCTATAAAACAAAGACCAGAGACTTAGAAGGGGCTATGCTGCTTCTTCATTGGAGAAGGAAGCAGGCAGCCTGGGCTCCTTCCTTCTTCCAAAGCCTCTATCAGAACACCAATAGAGAAATTATGTCTTGAAGAAATACCATTGTTTCCCCTTACCCTTCTCCAGGACAGGCAAGGACTGAACCCAATGCATTCTGACTTCTTCCAAGGCTGCCCCTTGAGACTCTTCCTGCTCCAGTCATTTGCTCCCTCTTCTATTTCACCCTCCCTTAGGGTTTGGAAGGTGGATAGAGATAGAAAAACACAGGTTAACACACATTAGCCTTTAACATCTGCCTCTGCCACCCTCAGAGATACCAGCAATCAGCCAGCAGTGACATCTCAGACTCAGGCATGTGACAGACTGAATCACTGAGTACGGTGATACCCATCCCCAACTCTCCTCCCTGACCCTAAAAGGTCAGATAGAAAAGTAAGCAATTCTTGCTCTCTATTATTAATAATGCAGAAATATCTCCCATGTGTCACTTTTAATGTATGAGGTCACACCTGCTGATTTAGGAAGTAGACAGGCACTGTCCAAATATCTCTGGCTGCAAGAAATGTGGTTGATGTAGTAAAGCACATGATTTAAGAGTTAAAAGTTTTAAAAATGTGTTGTAAAACACAGCTCTGAAGGTAAGTACATATCGTGCATTCTGGGCATCAGAAAGAAGCTTGCAGTACATGCCAGTAGATGTGGTTTTAAGTATCCATTGCAGACAAATTTCTGAAGCCAAATGCATTGGAACAACAGCCCCCCTGGGATCTTTAGACTGGGTCAGCTCTAAACAACTTTTTAAGAAGATAAATATGGAGGATCTGACAAATCTAAATCCACAATTGCCATAGATTACATCTACAATACAGGCTAATTGCAAATACGTTTTGCTTCCAAGTAAGGTTAAACCAGCTCTCCAGCTTATTTGGAACAGGTGATACAGTGAAGTTCTTAAACTGAGTTAATGGACAGGAATATATGACTTAATGCTTCTGGCTGACAAGGACTACAAGAACAGTGGAAGTTCTCCCTGCTCCTCACTCCTCTGATGCTTTCAAAGTTTTCTTTTTTTCCCAGAAACCAAGAGAAATATTAACTCATTGTTTAGGCTAAGTCAGCCAGCTCTGAGTTGCCAGGCTGAGCAGCCACTGCAGGAGCCTGTGCTGAAGCATCTGTTCCCTCCCACCCACAGAGTGAGGGTTTCACCTCCCCAAATGCTCATTGCCTGCTTCAGTCAGCCCATGGCACAATGCAGCCCAGGACGTGGGCTCCTGAGACATCATCTTGGGTTGTCCTTGAAAGACAAGAGCTTGTTAACTCTGCCTAAGTATCCTAGGCTGCAGTCCCTCTCTCTCTAGAGTGTTAAATATAAGCTGCTTTGGACTTCTGGTTCTGGAAATATGACATGCTCACATCAGCATGAGGGGAGAAGAGAGAGAAGAAATTGGTGCAGAAATAGCTTACTGCAGCCCAGCCAACTACTGACACATTTTGCCTCTCTACTGCTATCACACAGTAATCTTTTTTTTTAAAAGGCAAGAGTTTAAACCAGTCTGGAGAAAAAGACACACAGAACATCTACAAGGCTTACAGTGGTATAAATGCAGAGAGGAAAAAAACCAACATTACAAGATCTTCACAAAAATTACACTGGCCTTGATGAGTCCCCTAGCTGCACTTCACACAGGCTTGGACAAACTCTCTTCATATGCATTGAAACTGATAAAGTCAAAATTCCCACTCCCAGTCCAAGAGCAACCAGGGTAATTTGCCAAGCCTCACGAATGCCAGCTGATCAGGAGCCACAACCTGAACTAACAGCTACCTAAAGCTCAAATAGTCCCAGCTGCAAAGATGTTGATATTGGATCAGCAAGGAAGAGGCATCTTTTTAAGAAGTTTCCAATGTTCATGGAAAGGACTACTGTCATCATCATTTCTGAGCACATACCTAACATCAATGGCAATTTCTTGCCCCGTGTCTTGTAGAGACAGCCCATCAAACCACTGCACTCTTGCAGCTTGGCCTGAGTGCCTTTGCCAAAGTTCAGGCATACCCTGAAGCCATAGGAGGCAAGAACACACACTCATGCTGTAGACAACCCTACACCCACTGGTGTTTCCTCAGGGGCCACCAGGAGCTCTGCAAAGCTCCCCCAAACCCAGCAAAACCTCCTCCAGCTGCATGGCCATCTCTGATGTACAAACTCATCCAGCAGATTGTTCTTCCAAGGCATTTACTACTTATAGCACAAATCAGCCCAGAGATAAGAACAGAAACGTGAACATACACTTACTTTCGATTTGCTCCTTCAACATATTCCTGATACACATCATCAACTTAGTCCCCAGCTCAGAGACATCTATGCATTGTGCTCAACATATTGCATCAGGGAGGTATTGTTAGTGAGTAAAGCTGTGCACAAGCATAAGTCAAGGGAGGGGAGTGTGGACATGTGCACGTGCATCAGAAGCATGCAGGTCTGAAGCAGAACTGCACTTACAACAAGCAAAAATGCATCATTTTTTAAGTGCAACCACCTAATCCTTTTCTTTAGATCTGTACAGCATGAGATCACATTGACAGCACTGGTACTACCACAAGCCACCAATCTCCTTTTATGTGGTGTTCCTAATTTTTTTTATTCTCTGATAAAAAAAAAAAAAAAAAAAAAAGCGCCTTTTTAATGAAGCTGTTCAGCCTTGTGTTTGAACAGCAAAAGCATGAGCCAACCTCATCGGTGTTTAAGAATTACAGGGGCCAAGCGTGTTTCCTCACTCAGCATCAATCCCAGCCCTTTGAACCAATTGCCACATATTCCAGGAGCTTGCCCACGCTACTATTTTCACACTTAGCAACTGTAAAATTGTTAAAGCGATATCTTTCCACACGGCTGCTCTGTTATTAGTGCTTAGTTTGGCATGCCACCTTAGTTACGGGCTGTAAATGCCACTTTCAGCACTTCCCAGGGTAACCTTGGCCATGAAATCGGAAAATCAGATCATTTTCTGGTCTGTTTTCTTCTTTTTCTCTGGATGAGATTAGATTTTGCTACGCTTGACTGACAAACCTCATTTGGGATTCCAGAGGAGGCCAAAGCCCTGACCTCCTTAAGAAGGGGGAGGCAAAGATGTCTCTAGCTATGATGAGGAAAAAAAGGTCTAATTTCAGCACATCACATAACAGGCAATTAGTAATAATTTGCACTGAGAGACAAACACACTTGCAAACTACATTCAGAGAGTGCTTCCTTGTCAAGTCAGGGTGATTAGCTTTATTTCTCTCAAATAATGTTAAAATAGAAGAGGTTTTCTTCTTCCTCTATGTTATCTGTTTCTGTTGTATCTGTCTCAGGAAAAAAGAACAATGATAGGTGAGGGTTTTCTTTAAACATTTTAACTTAACTATAGAATTACAGAATGGATTGGACTGGAAAGGACCTTAAAGATGATCTAGTTTAACCCCCCCCCCCCCCAGCTCTATGGACAGAAAACACTCAATATGCAAAGTCTGAAAATTTTATAGATTCGGACTAACCCGAAGACTTTACAATCTTTGCCTGGAGTATTCTCCAGTAAGAAACACAGTAGTACAATCTAACCACAGCCAACTCTACAGTGTTTCTCAGAAAGCATGGGCCAGCAGGTCCATCTTTCAAATCCATGTCTTGCCAGTGTGGAGAGCAGGATGTCATGTGGGACAGCATCAAATACCTTGCACAAATCCAGGTCCCAAGAACACTTCTTTCCTGAGCACCACTTCCAGCTTTTTGAATTAACTTTCATAGAAAACTGTTTACAGACAGATGTGTTGAGCTAGGGAAAGGATAATGTAACCCAGCTCACAAGAATGAGCTTGCAATGGACACCATCCTTTCCAACCCAGGTTTAAAACCTCTATGAAGCTGACATGCCAGTGTCATGATAGGATACCATATTTTGTGCCTTCACAACCTAGCTGGAAGTTGGAGGCTGCTAACTTTTCCATTGTTGCTAATTATCCTCAGGCAGGGTAAATGAGGTACATTGCTAAGTGACAGTAACTGATTTTTCTGTGTGAAATTTTTATATTTAGACAGCGAGTGCCAAGCTAATGAAATGAACCACTGCAGTACAAAAGTGGATTACAGTATGTCAAACAACCTGTGAAAAGCATCCATCTCAATGTCCTTCAGTCTTCCACTGCCACCATGCTTTGTGCCTATAGCTTGACCTGCTATAGTGGCCTTTAGCAAAGCAGGTACATGAGGACAAGGGCTAATTCAAACCAAGTCAGTCAGGATAGGACCATGTACTCCTGACAAGGTGACCACAGAGAGCCCTAGAGAACTGGGGCCATCAGTTCTGCAGAGCCCCTGATAAGACATAAACCCATGAACACATTACACCCAGAGAGACAACAGGAAAATACTTTTCTCAGCCATGACCTGGCCACTGTTAAATGTCAGAAACCACAGCAGCCATCCACAACCACCTCATCTTGAACAACAGCTCTGAATCAGACAAATAAGAAAAACCTAGTTTCAAAAAAAGTGAAATCCCTTAATTTTAATGGTTACAGTTTAAAATGTAGACTAGACTTAAGGAGCAAGGCTCAAGTGCCTCCTGTCAAAAAAACTCTGCAATGCACAGACATGTGAGTAATAAATAATATGCTACAGTATTTCCTGCTATCATCAGATCTACATGAAGTTTGTGATCAAGGATCATATCAGAACTCCAAGAGTGACAGGAATTCAGAAACTATCTCTTGTTATTTCACATCAACACTGTGCGACTAAAAAATTGCAGTACATTGCAAAACTTAAATATTTTATATCCGCATCAGGCACTCACAGCTCTCCCTCAGACAAAAAAAGAGCCATGCCAGGCTCAGAGTTTATCCCAATATTGATGGGGGTACAGTTTGGCTTCAAACTATACATCATGGATTGGTACCTCCTTGGACCAAGTGTGAGCTGACAGTATTGTATGGACACCCTCCACAGAGCACATCCAATCTGGAATATTATTTATGGGTGAGGAATGAGGCAAGGCAGTTTGTGAACCTTGTCCAGTGATAACCCCAGTCCTCCAGATCTGCAGCAGGCCAAGAGGCCAAATTCCTCAAGTGTTTCTTAAAAACCACAAGGTTTGTTCATCTGTTATCACCTGTTATCCTTTGTTCATCTGGTTATCCTAGTTAAGAAACAGGATAAGGGACTTCCATAGTTAGGATAAATGTTGGTAAAGCTCAGCACTCCCAGCTATTTTGCTGCTATGAAGAAAACCACATGATCGAGTCTCTCTTAGGCAGAAGAATCCAGAGCTCTTCCCACATCTTTTTTAATTTCTTTCCCCCCTTTCCATCCTACCTGTTTTCATTGCACATGAAATTTCCTATTTTATGTTAAAAAGTTCTTTATCTTATGCTGGTCTTGTATTTGATTGCCAACTTCTCTGCTCATTCTATGTTTTTGTTAATAATAAAATAAAAATTAAAAAGAGTGAGGCAATAAAATGAAATCATATAATGAATATCTTGGGCATTATAGATAGAAGGAAATTAGAAAAACATCTATAGAGCTGCAGTTTTATTTAACAGGATATTAACATACAAGCCTTCAAGACCCAAATCAGAGCATCTTTTTATCACTTGCACTGACAAAAGGCACTGGCAGGAGAAAGAGGATGTGGACAGTCTTGTAAATAAACCACTCAGTGATGGAGCACATAAAACAGGTAAGTAATAAATACCAATTTGATTATGCCAAAGTTTCTGCCTGTTCTCAGATGTTCCCTTCAAACACTGAATGCCCCTGGGCCAAAATCAGAGGGGTTTTCTCTAAGGATGACCTTACAGTAGGCGTCTGTTACTGACCCCCAAACCAAGATGATGTGACCAATGAAGCTTGGATAGATCAGGCAAGCTTCAAGTCAACAAAACCTGGTCCTTACAGGAGACTTTAACTACTCAGACATTTGCTGGAAGAACAATACTGTAGCTCACCTGACATCAGTCAAGTTCCTGGAATGTGTAGAAGACACAAAAGTGGGATATGCCAACCAGGAATGGGGCACAGCTGGACTTACTAACCAAGAAAACTTTCTCTGTAGTAAACTCGATTAGTGACAGACTTGGCTGCAGTGACCACAATATTGGGGAGTTTGGGATGCTGAGCAACATTCAACAACAAAGGTTTTAGATTTTAGAAGAGCAAACTTCAGCTTGCTCAGGGCTCAGTTGGAAGGGATCCCAGGGGAAGCTTCCATGGAGGGTAAAGGATCTACTGAGTGCTGGGAGATTTTCTTTTGATTTTTTTCAACAGAAATATTCCGTATCTTTTTCTTCAATTCTCCCCACTTCTGTGAGAAATGCCACAACTCAGTCAAGGCTGGCATTTAGGTTTTCAAAACCAACCTTCATAGTTACTACTTTTGTAGCAAAGAAGGGAGCTGGCATTATTAGTCATAGTACTTTCTACCAGAAATGTTAAGGAATGCAGTAGATAATAAAGGCTATTTTCTTATATTTAAGATAATAAATCTGTAGAAATTTTGGTATCTGTAAGGCTCAGAAAGGTCTGAAATGCTGCAATTCAACATCCCTGGAGTTTTCAGGGGAAAGAGGTGATTGTACTCTCAGTTGCAACTTAGTAAGACATATTCACTATGGACACAGCATCTTCAAAGAAACTATATAAAAAATGAACCAAGTGACCTGCACTTAACCTTTTTAGCTATTGAATACTTTATTTTTAACACTTGCAAAGTTAAAACTATGTGCTGCCTGTAATACAGCACTATATTTTCCTAGAATAATAAACAGCTATTTTCTAAGCTACATAATTCATGTATATGGTAAACCCAGCAGAGAAAACCTACTATGATTAATAAGTTTAACATTTTTACTTAGGTGACATAGTCACTTTCCAAAGACATCAATAAAATGTTTTAGAGTTAAATAACAAATCAGTCACTAATAAGATAAATCATTCTAATGGGCAACTACTTTCCAATTACACTCTATTTTTGCAAAGTCATTTTGGGGAAATGACATTAATTGTCATTTGGAGTTGATAGGGCATTACCACCAAGCAGAGAAGAAGGCATCTCTGCTCAGGACCGTAAATGTCCTGTGTGATGTCAGCATGATATTTAAGTTAAAAATAAATCACAAGCAGCATGAAGATAGCAGGAGTAATAGTTCTCCCTCCACCCCCATAACAGATGAACCAAATAAAAACCAAATAAATGAGAAGGAGCTCTATAAAAGGTTAAAAAAAAAACAAGCTATTCTTCTATCCAACAGCTTAGCTTTCTATGACACTTGCTGGTTGCAAACACTTGAATTGTGATTTTACTGATGTGGACTTTCTCCAAGGACAGGCCAAAATTAAGGAAATATATCTGATGCCTTCTTCAGTTTTGAGATGGCCAAAAAAAAAAAAAAAAAAGCCACACATTTCCAGAAGATTCTATCACGTAAAAAAAATAAAGTAAAGGGAAAAATCAGGAGTGGTAAAGCAGACCTGCTTTAAAAGATATTATAACTACCTAGAGTTCTAGCAGTTCCCACTGTCCTACAGTTCTGAGTGACTTGCTATTCAACTTGTGAGCAATGACAGTATGTGAAAGAGAGCTATTTGTGGAACAAACCTAACACAAACAGTCAAGTTTAAACAGATGAGAAAATCCCAACTTATTGAGGAGAGAAATACAATTAGAACACTTTGCAAAGCAGCATTTTCCATCCTCCCTGTCAGGAAGGCACCAAACCCTTTGGGTGTGAGGAGCATCCCTGTCTGCCCCAGGGACCATGAGAATATTCAGGAGTCTGGGCAGAAAAAGCACATTTCTATTTTTATTCAAGGAGCCTTGTCTGTTGGTGTTGGTGGCCAGTCTCTGTGTCTCAGCAGCAAAAAAATGAAATAAACTTACTCCATGCACAAATAGCTGTTGAGGCATTGGATTTTCTCAGCTCAAGCCAGAGGTACCTAACAAGATCTGGTAACTCCAGTGTATGACACTGGTGCCTGGAGAAAGCGTGGGGAATTTAGGATTTCAGCCTTAGAAGACCATCTGAACCCCTTCTTAGATGGTTAGCATCCATTTTTGGATTTGGCTCCATGTGCCAACAGACTCCAGAATATGCCTATGCCACAGAACAAGGATGAATTTCTGGACTGCATGAGAATCTAAACATTTTAAAATCCTTGCTTCATTTTCCCTAGTTTTGATCTATAAATATTGTAAAATTCAGGATGAAGGACAGACAGGCAGTTAAAAAATTCATGGTATTGTTGAGCTTTCTATAGTGCAGTAAGCAAGACTATCAATTCCCAAATTCAGCATTGTTGGGCAGCATTTTAAAGTCTGCTTGTATAAAACTCCAAGGGAAGCACTTCAACTTGTCAAGCCCATCCTGCTACAATACAAGGAACCAGCACAGTGGATTTTTCTGTTTGGGTAGTGTTGAGGGCACCAAATGAGCCGGGCTGCTCCTCAGCAGCAAATCACTCATTTTCAAAGGAGCATCTGTGATGTCTCATCCCAACAGATGCCCCATGGTCTCTCTGCAGTCTTTCCACAGTTGCAGTGTTTTCACAGTGATTTCACAGGCTGTTCACTTTCAATAAATATTAGCCACCCAGGCTGCCCATGCCACACCCCAGTGTCTGTGTTCTGCTGCTCCATGGGGAGCTCATGCATGAGAGCAAGTCTGACCATTTACTGGGAGCTTCAGCAAATTCCAGGCTTGGTTGGTTCATCTACTGCTAATTGAAAACCTTGTTTTCCAACTGCTCATTCCCTTTCCCTTCTTATCATTTATACTTTAATGATCAAAATGTCCAGGATAAGGCAGAAATGCTCTTGGACTATGAGCTGATAGCTAGCATTAGTAAGGGCAAGCAGATGGGTATGCAAAAATCAAGTGCCAAGAATACCCTTATGTGTAATTTAGCAGTACTGATGTGCCTCATATAAGGTCAGGAAATTTGTGCCATTTGGCATGCTTTTTCCCCAAGACAGTGAAAACAGGCTGAACTGACAAAAAGGTGGGAAAAAAGCAGAACGAGAGACTTTTCCAAAGTCAGAAGCACAGCTTTAAACATCCCAGCCTCTACTCATCCTGTGCAGTTGGCAATACTCTCAGCACACAGTAAAGCCTTCTTCAGATTTACATCAATCCCCTGCACTTCCTATATTGTGCATATTTTTGTGCATTTTCAGAAATCAAGCTGTGCATCCTCCTAAGAATGCACTTTGAACAACACATTTAAGCCTTAAGTCTCCAGAACAAGCCTGAACTCTCAGAGGGAGATACAATCTTGCCCCCACTGCTGCTTATTTAAAATTAGTCTTTTCCACACTTACTTGGGCACCTACACAAAATCATCCAAATAGAAAAAGCCCTGGTTCTAGCAACTCCTACTCACTTCAGTATTAAATCTGACCATCAAGGCAACTGCATAGAAGTTGGTATATGTGTGTAAGTGACTCAGAGGAACTATTGCTTAATATTTTGTCCTGTTGGTGCATCACTTTCTTCTGAATACTTCAGCTATTTTGCTATCTGCTTATCATGATGACGAGAAAAGATCAGATTTTTTTTTCTTTTTCCAAACTAACACTACTTTATTTTTCATTTCAGCATGTGGAAACACTGCTCACAGAAACAGATGATCTTCCAACTTCTGCTCCCTCTAATCATTCCCCCTTCCCTAATCAACCTGGCAGGGAACAAGGTGGCTTAGGTCCCATTTGCTGAAAGGGGAGAGGTCCCCTTCCATCTTTACTCAGCACAGGCTTTATCTGTTCAGGCAGGCATAGCATCCAAGTACAGAGATAGGACCAACACACAGTCCCAGCCATGTTTCCCAAGCACAGAACTGACTTAATACTGACAATATGGACCTCTGGTCAGGTATTCACAGATCTCCCTGCAGCAGATTGCAGTCACATCTGAGCTTCAAAGGCCTAACACACATCCATATCCATGAGCATCACAAGACACTGAGAAGTTTTTGAAACCTGGCTTCTGGTTTAGAAACCTCCTCCCTTCTTGTATTCCTCTGGGTGCAGGGATAGGGAACACCATTTTCTGCCACCAACAGTGTATAGGTAATTTCTAGTCAAAAGAGAATGTCCGAAAAAAGACTGAGGTGTTCTGAATTGAAAGAGAGTTAAGAATCATAGAATATGCTGAGTTGGAAGGTAGCCATCAGGGTCATCAAGCCCAACTCCTGTCCCTGTGTAGGGCACCCCAAGAATGATATCATGTGCCTGAGAAATGCAAAAGTTGGTAATTACATCTTTTAAAGGTTAACATAAGGACCTGAAAACAGCTCCAATTATCCCATTATGGGGATTCAGCTTTTTCTGGAAGACTGGTCACATGAAGAATCCTTCAGGTGGTATCTTAAAAAGCTCTCAAAAGTTTGGGTCAACTGCAATTTGCCCTCAAACCACAGTGCATGAAGTTCAAACATATGAACAGATAGGAGGCTTCAGTTCCTTCTCAAAACATCATGAATCGTTGCATTACACTTCCAGAACAAAGACAAAGGATTATTATACTGAAGAGTGAAAAAACTCTGCATCCACCCAGAAAGAAACTAATTACTACAGGAAAAATGATATAATATCCTAACATACTTCAAGAATTGCAAAAGAAAACAAGCACACAGGGAACAGAAGAATATGGTGATATCTATGATTGCTCCTTGAGTATTATACATCACTTCTTTAAAACAGGTTTTGGGTAAGAGAGATACATAGAGCACAATAAATATGCAAAAGGGGGTAAAACTAGGGATATTTCAAGGTCATGTTTTCTGAAAACAATTTATAGTTACATTGCTAGCACTGAAGTAATGCAAACAATTTCCATAGTAATCTAGAACAAGCATGGGTTTTATGCATTATGAAAGCACTGTTTTCATTACTGTCAGCAATATTGCCAGAAAGTAAGTGTCCTACCTAAACCAGGTGATTGCTGTTAGCATTCCTATAAGCCTATAGTAATATATGCTTATACACTATTACCACAATGAACTAAATCCAGCCATGGATAATCATAAGAAAATGTTTTAACAGGTAAAATGGTACTCCTGTTTTAAAGTAGTGAGTTTCTTTCATTTTATAAGAAGTTCCTTTATAAAACTTAACTCCTACCATACCAGTTACTATTTCTCTCTCATGTTTTCTCCCTACGGTCCTTAAATTCCAACCAAAATTATTAAAGTGTCAGAAAGGTAGATTTTCACCGTTTGCTGAATAAGCCACTCCAGACTATGCCATCTCTCATCCTAAAAATTGCTCCTCAAAACAGACTGTTCCCTTTTGGCTGGCAACTGTAGCTCAGCTCCCATACTCTCTAATTCTCCTTCTGCCCTTTCTTCTGCACAGAAACCTCAGAAAAAGCAAGCACATGTTGTTGGAATGAGACAAACCATGGGTAAGAATGACTGAAAGAGACAGCTTAAAGCAAGGAAGACTCAATAGATCAGCTTTTGTGTTCACACAGAGTATAGCAAGAGCAAGTGGCTGAGGTGATTGCTGATGGCCAGAAGGAACCACCATCACCCACTTCCAACACACCAATTACTGTCACCATAAAAACACCAAACGTGAATGAAGATGTTGAGGAGGGTCTCAGATGGCCCTTTTTTCCCAAGGAGAGTCTCTGCCCCGCACCACCACAGAAAACAAAAGCCCCAAATCACATCATCTGTGTTGGAAGTTTCATCATCCAAAACAAGGGGCTGACAAGGGACACAGCAGCCAGCAGCACAGTCATCAAGAAGAAAAGCCTCCAGCAGCATAAAAAAAAAGTAATTTAAAAGGTTTCTTTAATTCACAGATGTGCTGAAGTATCTTGGGCAACAGCTCTCAGGGGTTCAGGGAGTCCTCACAGAAATACAAGCCCTGTGTCTGTGAAGCCACAAAAATGGGAAACAGTGACCATCATTCCCACTGTTTGAAGGATCAATTTAACAGCTCCATCTTTTGAGCAAAATCATGACAGGCAGCACAACACTGATCCAAATCAATGCGCAGCAGTAGAGGAACAGCCCATGGCACAGAAATGGCCAGAAGCATCTGCTGGTTCATCATGCCCACTTCCACAAGCACCATGGTGACCAGTGCTGCCTGTGTCACAAGTATGGTCCCTCATCACTTCAAGGTCCTGTTGCAAATAAGCACCCCATGCTTCGTTTACTCCTTCATCCAGCAGGATGCTTCAGTAAAACCAGCTGGGTTCATCATAGAAATATAATCTACTTCAAGGCATCTCTCTAGGTCACATTGCAACCAGTTTCAACACAGCTTAAGATCAATTTGGGTAGCCTCCAAGGTTACTGGGGTATTCAGTACCCCTTGCAGTGTAAGATGCAAAGAATTTAGGCATTTGAAACACACTCTACACAGTAAACCGAGTCAAGAGATGAAGGCCACCAAAGACACAAATGTGTTTTGATTAAAGCAAAAATACTGGTTGAACAAGTGTTTCTTTATCATAAGAAATTCCCATTTTAAAGCCTTCTAAGTATACACTTAGTATACACTTAAGTACTTCTAAGTATACACTTCACTTACACTGGCCTTGCAATGCCACATTTCCCACTAACATAACATAAAGCACTTCCCATTAAAAAGTTTTACCAAATCTGTGATGGCCCAAAAATGTAAGTAAGCAGTTAACAAGCCAATTAGCAACCGCAAAAAAATTCCACGTGTCACCATTTTGTAAAAAGCAGAGGATACAGCATTCCCAAAGGCCCCGAGTGTACTCCTCCCACTCCTCGTTTTTATGTGCACCTCTGAGGGAACTCTGGAAAAGCAAACTGATATTGTTTGTAATATAAAGCAATTCCTTGTCCAAATCCAGCTGTCCCTTTCCTCCATCTCCTGGAATTTATACACCTCTGTACACCCTACCCAGCAGCCAGGACACTGGGGTTTCTTTCCATCAGTCCTGATCCCCCAACTGGTAACAGGAACCTGGGTGCTCCTGCTCCTCTCATCTGAGCTGTCCAAGATGCTGCTGGGGGCAGGAAGGGTGTTACATCCCCTTTCTTCCTGCCCACATAGCTACATAAGAGATAAAAAATAAAAATAATTTTTAAAAAGAGGCATGGGAAGGGGCCTTCTCCCACACCCAGGAACAGGAAGGAGGCGATGGAAGAGAGAGGAGAGATGGAAGAGCTAGGAATGAGCGAGGGAATCTGCAGAGAAAAGAAGGGAAGCACAAGCTACCAGAGGGTGAGTGGGAGGAAATGAAAGCAGATATGTACTTGCTAATTATAGCTGCATTTCAAGCAGCTCTAGTGAAATGCTGTGGTGCATGCTACTGCAGAGAGAGGAGTCAGACATGCTGAGGAGGCCAGGTTTCTCTCCAACTCTGATCTCATGGAAGCATACACAGGAAGCCATGGGAAGTGCTGAAAATGAGGAATTGTATTTTTGTACCTTAGGAAGAGCTGTGGATAATTCACTTAAACATGCACTCAGCACTGGGCTTCTCATGGATCATCTGGGGAAGGAGCTGCATAGTTTCCACTCCTCTATGACCATCCATGGGAGAAGAAACCCTCCCTGCAGCAGCATCCACCCCCTCTGTGCCTCAGCATCCCCCTGCTCCATCAGCATCATTCCCTCTCTCGTCAGCTTTTTTCAATTCCAAACCAGTTTTCACATTGGAGGTAACCAGACACAGCAGAAAACATTCTGGTTAATAAAGGCCAAATGCCACAAGGGAACAGAACATTTGCCACAGGTAATTTATCATTGATATGCAGTGGCACTGCCAGGAGAATGCACATCTCAACTTCTGCAGTCTCTATCTTTTGATTGCTAAAAGGCTTGATTAGCACATAAATTGAGCTGTGGCTACCGAAAGGGATTTGAAAACACTAATAATTAAAAAGCAGGACAGCAACTGGACTCACATGCTGCCCCTCATCTTCCCTGGTCTGCTTGCCAAGCTGCTGACAGATCAGTGGAAGAAAAGAACCAATGTTACTAACTGTATCCTGGTATCCAGGAGCATCCATGCCTCACCAGCCCCATCCTTGTAAATACACAAGCTCCCTGCCCTGTGCCAAGTAACACAGTATTTATTTGAAATTTTCTAACTTAAAACAGCATTGAGTTCCCCAGAAACCTCTCCTCCACTCCCTCCAATGCCTGCAGAGGCTGATCCTCAGGTATTCCCTCATTTCAGATAGATGGTTGGACACAAAGCTCCAAAAAGGGAAGAAGCAACTCAGACAGGGAGAAGAAAAATGCCAAAGCTCAGCACACCACTTGCCTTCCATCTTGCCTATGCCAGCCATCACCTAATGAGTTGTAATCTGATGGCAAATGATGTTCTCAGGCTTTAAGCTGCTCCCCAGGGAAACCATCAGCATCTTTTATTTACAGACCGGCAAAAATCCCTAAGGAAAAGAATTCCTACTCCTATGTGGAGCAGGGAAAAATTATATATTTTTAGTCACTATAGCACTGATTCACCTTCAAGGCTGGTAGAGTTCTGCTCTGTTGCTCTAAAGTATCTGCAGTGATGTGAATACCTGTGAATACCACTGCCTCTCAACCACAATATTTACTATTAGGATGGCTAAACACACTTACTGACATCCAGGCAGCTCCATCCTGACCCCTGGGGTGAAGTCTTTTCAGCTCTCCCATATGAGGAAACTTAAGCACCAGAACAAATAGCAGGTCCACAGAAGTTGAATGAACATAAGCTTAATGAAGATTTCTCTAAGAAGGAATGCCAATTCCCCATGTTTCATATATATAAATTATAATACAACTTAAGTAATCCTCTTCTCCCTTCCACATCTGAAACATCCCAATTTTATGATTTGGTCTGAAAAGTATGCTTGGTTTAAAAAAGTGTGGAAAACAAAATGACATAGGAAAAAAGACTAGAGCTAAGAATAAACAAATGCAATCACAAAAGGGATGGCATAGTTCTACTCCATTTAGCACTGCACGAAAACTCATGGTGCCAAGCTGATGCAGCTACACAGCTCAATATCCCAATGTCTTGCAACCAGCAAGATTAAGTGGTGGCACTGCTACACCTCCATTTACAAGATCAAAAAGCAAGGCACAGTCTGTTACACAAACAAATCCCTCAAATTGGGGGACAAAACCTCACCTGTAAGGCTGAGAAGACTCAAACCTGCAAACTCTTTCAGAGCACAACAACAAGACCTGGGCTTTTCTGTGGTACTCTACAAAAACTATAGGGCAATTAATAGTATATTTAGTCTCTACCACTTCAGTCTCCTGGTCACTGCAGGTTTTAACAACTTTAAACAACAGAAGTGAGAGTCCATCCAGTAAACAGCTTTAAAATTAGGGTGAGCCAAGTCCCCTTGAAGAGCTACATGCTAGAGAGGGACAGTTACAGATGAGCCAAGTAAATTTCTATCAGTTGGTTTAACATTAAATCTCTCCAGAGCATAAAAAACATTAAATTGGGACCTTATTTGAAACTCAGCAGATTAATGACATGTTATTAAATTAAATCTGTAGCTTCAAACACCACCAACAACGCAGCTCTATCCAAGTGTAGTTAACTAGTTATCATTTTGGGGAAGATTTCTGGATATACAACAGCAAGCTTGATAAATTCAAGTAACTGATCTGCACATGGGAATCCTAGAACATACATTTTATTATTCTCTTGTCTTTCTGCATACAATGAAATATCCTGATAATGTTACATTAAAGACCAGTTCAACTCAAAGCTCACAAAGGGCTTCACTTCCACATGCCAGTTAATAATTGTTTATTGGAAATTTCACACTTGTGTAGTGTGGCTTGTTAATCCTTTGACTGCAGAAGCTTCAAGTCTAGGGGTTTCATCCAGACAGCAGATTGTCTGTTTTGCTTAAAGGCAGTAAGAGCTTTTGTTTTCATTTTTACGTGAGAAGAAGCTGTTGCCACAGGATGCAAAACAGAGACACATTAGTTTGGAAGGCACTGATCTGTTTTCAGTCTCTTTTGAAAAGCTTTAATTGTATGTGGAAACACCATTCACAATGACATGCTATTTTAAAGAAAACACTGGAACACATACTTAGGGTCTGGTGCTTCAGCAAAAAAGAAAATATTGCAAATCATCCTTTTTAGTAAGTCAGCATTGATCAAAATATATAATCCAGCTTCTTCTAGAAAGGAAAATACAGATATCTTAGTAATACCACATATTTTGTACTAGTATTTCTAGGACATATTAGATGTCTCCTATTTCCCCAATAGCTTTCAACATTATAAATTTAATACTCATACACTGATCACGTTCTCCTCTGTCTACCTTTTCTAACCTGGTTATATTAGGAAATATCCTGGAGTGCATTAAGAAGAGAGTGTCCAGCAGGTCCTCCCCCTCTACTCTGCCCTAGTGAGACCACATCTGGAGTATTGTGTCAGAGATGGATATACCACAGAGTCCAACAGAGGGCTATGAGGATGATCAGGGGACTGAAACATCTGTCATATGAGAAAAGGCTGAGAGACCTGGGGCTGTTTAGTCTGAAGAAGACTGAGAGGGGATTTTATTAATGTTTATAAATATCTGAAGGCTGGGTGCCAAGAAGAAGGGGCCAGTCTATTCTCAGTGGTGCCCTGTGATAGGACAAGGCACAGTGGACATAAACTGGAACATGGGAAGTTCCACATCAATACGAGGAAAAACTTTTTTAAGTTGAAATTCTGGCCTAGGCATATGGGAAAAAAACCCGAACCACTTTCAACTGTAAACTAGAAATCTCATTACTGAAACTAACTATTGCCAGGACAGCAATTCACTTAAGATCAGCTAAACTACAGTAAATACATGCCTAAATTTGCTGATGAGAAGAAATAACAGTCACTGTGCTTTTGGGAAGCCTGATTTTCCACTGAACGACACGTGAGTCCAGAAATTCCTTTTTTTGCTTTGCTTCCTCATAACCAAAAATAAGGACAATGACATCACCTGTGTACAGTACATATTTGACCCTGTGACAAAAGCTCTGGGAATTCCAGCCCAGAAAGCAAATATACAAGAAGCATAACTGAGGCTGACTGCTCAGCCCTTTTTTCATCATCAATTGGGAACTTCCCATGACTTTGGAAAGGCCCTGCTACTGCTCCTAGTATTCTGTTTTTGCTGGTTTAAAGCCCAGGAAATCATGCTTTTCCTTTATGTTTTTTTTAAAAACAAACAAGTTATTTAAAGTAGGATCTGATTCTTTTTCTCCAAGAAATGAAGGTTCAAAGCATTTTTAAACATGGTGATTTTTGTAGTGTCTGGGCGACTTTAATCTCCTGCTGCCATTGGAAAAAAATTAATCAGAGTCCAAAATCTAGCTAAAAAAAAAAAAAAAAGGGAAAACTTGAGTTTATGGGTCATGTTCAGGAAATCACAGGTCAGCCCCACCTAGTTCCAGCACCACAACCTCCTTTAATAAGTAGCCTTGAAATACTTATGTGATAAAACCAACAGGAAAAGCTATCACAGAAGACCCATGATGCCTGCCTTGCCTGGTATGTCATGCCCCGACCCTGCCTCTCTTCGGAAGCACCTGCTCAGTGCTCTCCTTCCTTGGGTATATTCCATCAAGTTTATGTGCTGTATTTTTAAGCACATCTGAAACCAATTCCCAAACTGCTGGCTATACAGATGCAGCCAAACATAAAAGGTTAAGTTTTTTTTCCTCCTTATGCATACCCTCTGATTTCATGGCTTTTTTACCACTTATGATGCCAGCCAGTTATGGCAATTTAGATTTTTTTCTCTCCTTCATGCTCAGATCTATAGACCAACTACTTCAAAAATTAAAACATAACAATACTATAATATTTCTCTGGAAAAATGATGGCTTTGTTATATTCCAGTACAGACTGAACACCACACTATTTCCAAGTAGTGCTTCATGTCATGTAAACCTAAGGAAAGGGAGGGGAGCAGAGGGAGCAAAGCTCTTCTATAATTTATCAGCCACACAGTCTTTTTATCAGTCACAGTCTGTGCCCCCATGAGCTATCTCAGATATCTATGGACACAGCATCCACAGAAGATTTTTTCTCATTAATGCTTTCAGCCACGCTGATCTATGACACAACCCTGAATTTACATATCACTGATTGCTGTGAATTTTTTTTCTTGTGTCTCCAGGAGTGCTTAAAAAAAAAAATTCATTTGCCTTCATGTCTAACAGTGTGCAACACAGTAGCATACAAGCCCTGCACACTTACTGAAGCTCATAAGTTATTGATGAAACTTTTAAAGACTAAGCTGACAAAGCCTCTCCACTTATGGGGATTTACATAATCATATTATAGGTACAGTTTACTTATTATTATTCTGCTGCCTATAATCAACTTTTAAGTAAACACAGCATGTATAACCTATCTGTTTTAACCTGAACCAGTATTCTACAAATGCAGTTTCACACAAGAGAAGAGGTCTCCTGGAAGGCATCTCAGCCACATCTGCCAACTCTCTTAGCACTCTAGGGTGTAAACCATCTGATCCCATGGATTTATGAGTGCCTAGCTTATAAAACAGGTCCCTAACCATTTCCTATGGATTACATAGGGCCCCAGTTTCGTCCCTGCCCCCTTTGATACCTAGTTTAAAGCCTTGTCTATGAATAATACCCATCACCATCTCCTTGCACTCCCGTGACTGCTCATTTGTTTATATAACAGCAGCACACCTAAATCAAGGACCAGAGACATTTGCCAGTTGCTTGCTAGACAAGTTTCATTGGGGCATTTATCCACTTGCCTGTTCCTTCAGAAAAGCTGTTTCCAAACAACCAGACACACCAGGGTACTCAAACCATGTGCTCATTTTCTATCTGACACAAAACCAAGACTGTGATCTGCATTAGACTGCAAAAATCACACCCTTGAAATTTCTCTCTGTTCCAGCCAGGAGGATACAAGCAGCAAAACAGTCAACTGAGTGAGGGCTCTGTTCCTCCTGTAGGGAAACAGATGAGAGGAAAACAATGCAAATCCAAACCCAGAGAGTCAGGAGGGAAGTGAGTCAGGGTTGCCGGAAAATATTTACTTGCTGATTTGAACACAAAGGAATCTCAAGAATTCCCCACCATCACTTCAGCCAGGCTGGTGTATGGCAGTGAATATGTTATGACAGGCTATTTAAGAGAAAACTGTCAGTGCAAGTTGCTGCCCTGGGCCCTGACACCACAGCATCCCTTTGCAAGCCATGTCCAGCTGTGCAAGGAGGCTAAATCATATTTTGTTAGAAAGCAAGCACACACCTGAATCCTTTTCAGGAGAAAAGGAGAGACAGAGGAATTGCTAATGATTTTCAAGCAAGGCTTGCGGCGGCCTGAGCCTCCCAACTCAGTCAAAATTGGGTCACAGGATCTTCAGCAAGTCACACAACCTTTGTGTCTTAGTTTTCCCTCCTAATACCTACCTACACACTTAACACACATGTATACAGCTGATAGAAGGCTGGAAAACTCCTCCAGAAGGCAGATAGGATGAAATGTCAGTGCTAGAAAGCAGCAGTGAAAGATCTCCTAAAATTCTTTAAAATTTATAGCAATCTTTTAAATAGGCACTGTGGCAGAGAGGCATCATTGCAGCTCAGTGTTTTCCAAGTGCTGCTCTAGAAGTTAAAGGCAGATGCAGCACAGTACTCAGGAATTACTCAGCCTCCTGAATGGTGTAAGTGGAAGGCAGAAGGATCTCAGGGGTGAAAGAGCCTTGCCTTCATGGAAAGGAAGGGTTGTATGAACCACAGCACTGTGTAACTCCTCCTCCTACCCAGCTCTTCTTCTAGTGGACTCATTACCAGCTGAGGATGAGGTTGTGCTGGTTTCTTGAACCAAGAAAGAAACACTCTGCACCACAAACAGACTTTGCAAATGAAAGCCACTGCTCAGTAGACCTTGTGTAAACCAGCCAGCCAGCATCTTTCCTGCTTTCCATCTTACCCTGGGTGGGACTCTAGTGCAAGGCAGAAACCCTGGCACTGGGAGATAGTCAAGGCAATTTATTTTTAGTTCTTGTGCTTGAGCAAGTCCTGCTAGGAAGAGCCTGGCCCAGCTGAAGCCCTCAGTGTGGGAATGGGGATGCTTGAGATCTGTGCTGGGATGCTGCAAGCAGCCACAGTGCAGCTTCAGCACCTCATATCTGCAATGAGACACTGCTGATACACAGTATTTAGAACACCACTGATGTAAAACACAGAGCCACTGAGCTCACCAATACTATCTCCCCAGTTTGGGTAAGACTGAAGAATAGGCTTCATAAAATCATCCTTCCATGGTCTGGGAGGTCTATGCCCAAGGAAGCCAGGAGTTAAACATACAAATTAAAGTCCTTTTGAATACTGAAATGTTTTCCATCAGCATCAGAATGCCCACGTAATTTTTGTATCACAAATATGATTTGGCAGGATTAAATATGGAAATAATATATCAAGTATTTGTTATTGGAAGGGAAAACATTTGCAGCACACAACAGCCCAACAGAAGAAAAGCCTGATTGCTGTGATGAATAATGCATATTGCCTATGGTACTAATTAACCTTGTACTCCAGTAAGATATTATGGAACAATAAGGCTAATTTGAATGTGGCCTGACACTTTTCCCACTGGCATCTAAAAATCAGTCTTTGGAACACATAAAATTTGAATTTGTTAGAAGTCTTTGATCAATAAAGTTTCAGAAGGAATATTTTTGTATCCACAGCCCAAGTTGTTTGAGTGCACATACATAGCACAAAACACAGAAGAGGACTTCACAACTAGAAATGGTCTGGCTTAGCTTTCCATGGGCCCCAACTCCTGCTAGGACAGTGTGCCTCCAGCTAAATAACCCAACACCTTTATGGACTCAGATGTTCTACCAACATAACTGCAGCACAGGACTTTTGCATCACCTTGGTTTCTCCCCTATCAGAGTGGCAAAACACAATAAGCTGGCTAAAACTAAACATGGGATCTTTAAGCTGATGCTTTTATGCCTCCAACCCCAAAGCACATGCCTCCACCTGAAAACACTGACTCTAGTTTGGGCTGGTCTTACTTTTCTTGTAAAATACTCATTTTGCCCAAAGCTACACATGGTAAACACAAATGCCACACTAGAAGCACTGTTTTTTCAGCTGTGTGCACAAAATGCAGCAAAATACCTGCACATAAAGGCACAACCAAAGATTCAGAAGGCATCATGCACAGGCATCTTGATTAACACCTTTTGTGGGAGTGTACCTTTGACTGCAAGTTTACACAGTTAGGTGATGAAGCTTTCAGATAAGACCAGCCAACTGCTTTATATACCAAGGTCTCATCTAACATAGTCTTATCTTGCTTTAAAAAAAAAAAAAAAAAAAAAAAAAAAGAGAGAGAGAGAGAACCCTAAACAATTAAAATCAAAAACAAAACCAGGAAAAAAGCAGACTTTCTGCTTCTCTCCAAGCCTCCTTCTGCCCTGGGAATTGTGGGAGACCAGCAAACCAAACAGTATCTTACAATATTTTAGAGAGGCAGGGTCTGGCAGGGGGTAGTGTCCCCCAGCCCCCATCTACCAATGCACTTAATATGCTACATTTTAGAGCCAGTGCATGAGCAGCTGCCTTCACCATCAGGATGACACAGTTCTTGTCATTGCCATTAGCCATGCTCAGAGATCAGTCAATAACATAACAGAATCATTTCACATGTCCCCAAGCACCAAATTTCCAGCTGGCAGAGAGTAAAACCCCCATATACCACACCAGCAAAAAGGCACCAGTTGTTTCACTTGACTGCTGAGTATTATGTTCCTGATGCATCCATAAAATGAGAATCCAAAGACACCAATGATGAGGATGCCAAGTGCAGAGGAAGAGTCAGTTGAGCACAGCAGCAGCAGCTTAGGAAAAGCTTCCTATGGTGCATCAAGTCCTGGAAGCAGGCTCAAAGTGCTGACATGCCATTTTTAACTGAAATAAAAGAAGTTCCTTAAATTTTTTTCCCTCTTCTTTTCAATGGAGCAGAGTGCAGTAACAAGTGGATGAACCTTAGCATGCATCCTCCTGCATGAACATGAGGAAAAGACAGCCACAAAGAGCCAGAAACTCTGGATATTTGGGAGATTTGGAGATTAGGATCAGACCATTTGCTGAGAAATAGGTCTGCTCTGAGTTCCATGAACTATTAGGAACTAAATTTCTACCCTATAGGCTGGCAGCCAGTGCAGCACTTAGTAAAAATCTACATCAGGAAATAGTTTAGTTCCTAGGAATGTATCATAAAGGATTACCATCCCACTCCCACCAATGACAGAAACCTCACTGACTACATAAAGCACAAGATCACATTGCAACTCACTTCTCAAAGGAAACCTGCATCCAGATCTCTTACTTTGGCAGCACTAACCTGGAGCAAGGGCTTCAAGTGCTACTTCCCAGTCTCCCCAGCACAGACACCAACAGGATGGTTTCTACCTCTCTCTGGTACTAGCTAGACTAGGACTGAAATACTTTTGCACATGAATGATAGATTAAGTCTCTGGAGCATAAACTTGTCTTTGCATCTGCTTTTGTGGGCCCACAGTGCTCTGAGACCCAAGCTGTGTCTGCAGGCATTACCCCCATCTCAATTCCCAGCTGCCAGCTTTATCAGAGGATGCTACTACTGTCACAATACCAGAGCAGATCCTAGCTGTGGTGACACTTCATTTATCAGGGCAGCAGCCTGCCTGGAAGGATAACTGACTGCCCTGTTTTAGTGGAAGTATGCAAGACAATCAAAGCCAGCTAAGCAAACTAGTTTTGACATATTAAATCATGCTTGAACTGTGAGAGCAAGGAAAAACACTGTAAAAGGTCTTCTAAAAAAGAGGCAACTACAAATAAATAAATAATAAGGACCAGCCATGTGCACGGGCAGGAGAGAAAAGCTTTTATCTGATCCTGAGTAAGGACTTTGGGTAGGCAGAGAGATAAAAATTTTGCAAAACAGACTTCTGCAGAGGTTTGTAGCCATCTCCATGCATTTCACATCTAGGATGAGTCTCTTCTCAATCACCTGTTCTGGCACTAAAAGAACATAAAGTGTTAAGGCAAAAAGAAGCACCAAAACCAGGTAGGACAGGAAGAGTGAATTATCATCTGTATGCTGACTGCTTACCAGCACATTCATCCTCATGCAAAAGCCCTAAGGAACATCTGACTTGGTACTCGAGGGGAGTTCCATGACTGCTTTTGCCACAGTACTCTGTACTCTCCATTTTTACCACAAATTCCTTCTGCAGACACTTTGTTCTAGAGGCTTCTTTTCTAGAGAGCTAACACTCAACCTGCTGCAAGTCAACCACTGCAATATAGGAAATCCCACTAGCACAGGGTCACTGGGCATCCACAGACCTTGACAATTAACCATGGCATGTCCCCATCATCCTGCTGTGGATATCTTCCAGTAATTAACATGGCTATTTGCCTTGGATTTCTACTAATAAAAAACTGGCTCCTGTCCCAAGATCCCATCATCACTGGCACTTCCCAAATGCTCCCAGAGCCCCAGCAGTAAAATGAAGGCCACGGTCCTGGCTCTCTCACTGCCCAGCTTGCAGGTATCTGCAAAGTGGCTCAGAGCTCAGAAGCTGCAACTCACAAGCTGCTTCCACAGAATACCAAATAAGCACATTCCCCACGCAGGGAGCAGCTTTTCCTTTGGCTCTGCAGTAATTAAAAAGCTTCCTTTTCCAGGCAGATTTTGAAGGCAACGTTATGACCTCTGTCACCATTGCAGCAGGGTGACAGACTGACCAACTCAGTAATATTCCAGTATTAACAATCTCACACACCTCAAGGAAAACCGAAAATTGAAGTGTTGTACTGTACCAGCAGTAAGTACAACACTTACCACAACCTTAACTACATGTTGTTCATGGATACCATCCTGTCTAAATAGGTTTAATTTCTTCAGTGATAGAAAACAAGCAAACTTCTAGCAGAATAAATGGGCATCTCTACTTACATGGAGAACAGATTCACCTCTTTATACAGACATCTTTTTTTTTTTTTTTTTCTTTTACTGCATTTTACCTTGTACAGGATACGAGTTTCCCCAGTTAAAGAAATGAAATAAAAAGTAAGCTGTGAATCTGCTCAGACAAGTAACAATTGTAGCCTCCTCTGTGGAGTCTGAATTTATACCTCAGTGTTAACCCAAAGGAAGCTGAAATTGTCAAGAAATAGAGCATGCAGAGAAAAAAGCTGATTATTGAAATGTCAACACATCATTAACTACTGTAAAGTGTTTCTAAATGAGAGACACCAACTGAAAACCAGAATTATGAGCAACACACAACAGTACAACTTCATTTTAATCCCCCATATAAATTAGGTGAAATTAGAGTTCTGACAAATGAGCTTGGGCACACCCGAGGCATTTCAAGAGGTTGCAGCCACCCTCCTGCTGAAAATCATCATCCAGGGATAGTGTCCACATCTGTGGCCACCAGACCAGGGCATCAAGACAATCTCTCCATTGGTCACATCACCTTATGGGCAAACTATCCAATTCTGCAGAGCCAGCAGCAGCTTCCAGCAGTGGGACAGAGAGGGCAGCTGGGGACAACTGTAGCTTAAATCAAGGCAATTAAATTCACTACATTACCAACAAGCATTCATAGCATACTTTACCCTTAATATTTCTCCAGAGTCCTTAGCTGTTTCTAAAAAAACCCAATTAATTACACAAGCTGTTACCAAGTAATTCAAAGTCAAACGTGGCAATCAAACCAACCTAAAAGCACCATGGCTACCACTCCTTTTCTCCTACAACACATCTTCCATCTCATAATTGAAGATATTCCCTAAGCTACCAACCAATACCCTATATTCCAGAATGCTAAAATCATAATCAGCATTCAAGTATCAGTTATCTAGGGCCAGACTACAAAACATACCTTCAGAATTACCCTAAAATATCTCATGGCTAAGAAGGAAGCATGACCTTCAGTTTACACTTTTGGGGCCATTTCCAAACCCTTTTTTATTTGCACAATTTATACGTTGGAGGGGAAATAAAGTACTCCTTAAGTGTCCTTCTGGAAGGTGACAACACAGCAGCCACGCTGCAAAGAGCAGTAAGGTTAAGCTGGTCAAGTAGTGGCCTAAAAGCATCACTGCAAAATGAGGAAAAATCTTCAGGCATTTGGGTTCTAAGCATACAAGGTTGTGCAGAATATTACAACTCATTAGCAAAGCTCCATATACTGTGCAGACACAGATACAATGCTTCCTGTAATGAAAACAAATACACATGCAAAATAAAACTAAGAAGGTAGTATTGATCGATCTTGTTGCAACATATTTTTGATCTGAGGAAAATATTTCCCTGCTCTATTTAATTATTTCAGCTGAAGAATACACCTACATACATACATGCACACATCTCTCTTACAGAATAAACCCTGTTATCTCCCCAGTGACAAATGAAATTTGCTGCAATACAGTTTTCAAGTGATTTTCTTTTCATTTGAAAAGATAATATACACTGTGTGGTCAAAAATTCAGCTATTCTAGGCACTTCAGCTCGTAATTATATAGACACCTACCATACTATACTCCCAGCCAATTTGGTTTTAATCAGAAAAATGCAAGAAAAGTATGAACGATGGGCAAAGAACTCCCTGAAGAGACAACTGTAATTCCAAATTCTGTTCTCTCTGTATACTGAATATTTCCATCAGTGTTTCCTTGCCATGTAATCATCTCCCAGTAGAACAATTAGAAAGAGGTTTTAATTTTTTTTATCCCTAGATTTTGCTTGCTTTCCACTCTACCACAAGAGTAAAAACACACTTACCTCATTCACCTGAGTCACAGCTGGGATCTTTCCTACAAAACACGTGGGATTTAACAGTACATTGTCTTCCTAGAATCTGTAACAAGGAGTTTGGAGCAAGAATTCAGCTGACTTGAGGTAGAGTGGAAGGCAAGCAAATTGTGGAGGGGATTGATGAAAAGTTGTCCCTCTGCTGCACTTACATCAGAAACAGTGGCTACTCCAGAGCAAAAGCCCAAGCTCCAAAATAAGATTACCTGTGCAGCAGCACGTTTCCATTTCTAGAAATGAGGACGCAGGGCAGGCAACAGCTGAGCTACACACAGTGAATTTGTTAAAAATACAGGGAGGGGTTCTTGTAGTACCAGCAATGTATTTGATTCACAAGACTCTGGGAGAGCTGCTGTGCACAAAACCATGATAGTCAAATCATGGCTCTGCCACCACTGCCTTTCAAAACCCCCTTCCCAAAGCTCCACAGGCAGCACCTGCTCCCCAGGAGCCAAGGGTCACTACTTCTACCCGCCTGCTTTTGCACAGCTCCAAAAGAAACCCCAATTGTCCTCAAATATCCTTCCAGTCAAGATCAAGATGGGGGCAATCACCGTTCTGTAAAAATGCCTTCAAATGCCTGCATTGATTGCACCCCTCTGGGAGGAAGGTAACTGCTTTGCCCTCATCAGCCAGACAAAATCAACTGAGAACTGAGCCAACAGATAAACTTCTGATCAACAAGAGCTAGATACCTATGTCAAGTATTTTATTCCAGAATAAAAGACCCAGGAATACAAGTTTTTTCTGCAGCCTTTGTTTTCGGTACAAAATTCTCATTTCTCATGTCAAGAGCTCATTTGAATCACAGCACAGGTAATGAACAATCAGCAAAAATAAATACTGTTTTGTAAACACACTCAGGTATGTTCAGCAAAGGTGATTAAGAATAATAAAAAGAATCAATATTTAAGGCAACTGAAGAGCTTGAACATTCTAAAGTTGTTTTACCAAAAATAAATAAATTAAAGAAAAAAAAAAATCAAGTAGTTCCTCTGGCAACAAATCCTTTCTGAAATCAGAAATCCATACCCTAGCCCATCTGCCCTCCAGCCCCTGGTTTCAAATGTCTTCCTCAGATGGAGGCAAGTGTGAAGAAAGATTATTTGTCCAACTTTAACATCTGTAATCTTGTCCATACCTTGTAGCTTGCTGAAACCAGCTGTACTCCTTTTGATGTTTCTTCAAATAGCAGCATGCACCAATTCTTTGAAAAGAGAGCCTCAAAACCTCCTGAATATGTTACTCTCCTTTAGAGCTTGGCTCTCATTCAGTGTACTTTCTCTCGCTCTTTTTTTTTAATTATTTTTTACACCCACCCCACCCCCAACTCAAATATTTAATTAATCTGTGATTCAGCTCTAAAAGCAAGTGGAAAATACAGCCTCTGCAAATCAATTACCTCTGCAACCTCATGGTCAGTGGTGGGATCTCATCACTGTAAGTGCATTTGGGTCTTAAGAGCTTAACATGTCAACATCTCCTCCTTTCCAGTAGCGTGGGCTCCAGAGACTTCAAAGGCATAAAAAGAAGCCCTTCTTCTCACTGAGAACCTATTGGGCTGGAGGTGAGGGTGAATATAAAGAGAAATGCCAGAAGGTGCTCTTTTCACAGTGACTTTATTCATTTCCTACACAACTCACCTATGCCAGTGCAGGAAAAAGGAAAGTATACACCAGGGCAGATAAGATACTGCTTGGCCAAACCCCAAGATAGGTAAAAAAGACACTACTACATCAAGTTTTATAGCATTTTAGCATCTAGCCTTGAATTTCTGTTGCATATTGTTTGCTAAGGAGGAGACCACCATTAGGAAAACTGAAATTGGCCAAACAGACTTAAAATTGGGAATTTTTCTCAAGGACCTGTTCAGGCAACATCAGATGAACTGAGCAAAGGCAGAAACCATCAGTCCTTTAGTGACACCAAACCACCACTCTGGAAAGTAGCACAGAATTCACAGAGCAACTGTTTTCATTTCTCCTATTAACTAGTACAGCAATTTATTCTTATGAACAATGAACCTTAACTTTGGTCCTTTATAAATAACTCCCCAAACAGTCATAATTTACCTCCAGATGTTCCATAGCAGTTGCTGATAAATGGGCTGTGTTGCCAAAGGAAGTATAAAAATCCAAGTAGTTTGGGTTCCTTACAGTAACTACTACTGCTGCCAATTGAGAGTGCAAACACATTATATATAAGGAGATAAGACCACCATCATATTTACAACCTCATTGTCACCAGTTAGAGATATTGCTCAGCTGTTGCTGTCAATGCCTTCTTCAGACATGAACCCTGCTGACAAGATGATGAATTCAGAACATCCCTGCCAATTAATGATTTGTAGGCAGAAGGGATTTCAGTAGTTTCTAGATGTTCATGACAGTGACTGGGATTTATATTACCTCTGATAACAGAGCATAGTCTGCTCTGTCCAGACATGGACCAGAGCTTGGAAAATGTCAACTTTGCAGAAGAAATTTTAATAAACAAAACCAGGCACTTTTAGGTTGAAAAAGTTTCCCCAAGCGTGGTCACTAATAACCTGCTTATGCCTAAGTGAAAGCAAGCAGGGAGGATGCTTCCAAGATGTACCCAAGTGATTTACAAACCAAAGGTCAGAAGTTATCTAGGTGTTTGTCAAAGCTACACCACAGAGTACCAAGAACATAATTATGTCAGCCAAGAGCATGGAGTGCATTTCCTAAACACCAGTCAGGCTGGGAGGGGAGAAAAAGCCTCTCCAACCACACAGAGCTTCCTCAGTATTACCTATTTTATGGGCTGCAAAGCTTAACTTTACTTCCCAAGATCTCATCTTTGTAAATATAACAATATCCAAACCAGAAGGCATTTTACTCACAGATGATATATGCATGAACTCCATACATGCTGAATGCAGACCTCCTGAATGGCCTGAGGCTGAACATCTCATATTGACAGAGCATCTCTGGGCCAACAGGAAATGCTTGCCATGATGACCTGGGTTAAACACAGGACAGCCAAATATTGCCCTCAAACAGACTTTGCTGTAGGCACTCGGATCCCAACATCGGATCAATTTGGTGATGGAATTTAGGGCTTTCCTACAAATGAGAATGATGGGCTTTAACAGCTCTCGAGCAATTAAGGTGATAAACTCCTGCAAAGGGTATAGGCTGGAGGTGAAGAGTAGTTTATATGAGTATGCCTTATGACAGACAGGCAAAGGTACATCACCACAAAGCATCTTTACACTTCTGTACTATGATCACAGTCCTACCTGACATAGTCACAAACTGCAGGGCCAGATGCTGTCCTCTGAATTGACTAAGAAAAAGAAATAAAAAAGCAGCCCACATCCCCAAATGGATGCAGAACATCACTAAGGTCTTCTGAAAGTACCCCCAGATTGCTATCACAGCACTACCAAAGATCCAGCAAGCACCATAGGTTTCTAGTTTAAAACCACTCCAGCTTTTTGGTTTGGATTTTTTTGTATTTTGTTTTTTTGTGTGTTTTTATCATCTTTAAGAATGCTTTGAGATATGCCATGCTGCTCATGTAGCATGGAAGGGCAGGATTTGAAAGGTGTGTACCAAAGGATGTACCTCTTCAAAAATTCTTACAGGTGGCTGAAGTCAGTGTCTAGACATTGCACCCAATCAGTGCATGTTATTATGGGGACATGATATTTATAGCCATAGGGAAACAGATCCTTACTGATATGACTCATATTCCTCATCTATGACAGTCTAAGATTTCTTCAGCTTGAACTAATGTTGAGCTTAGCTCCCCTTCTGCAGTACTCAAATATCAAGTCTAACTCTTCCTGCCCCTTAAATGGGAGAATTATCTTTACTAGCACAGGAAAAGCAAAAAACAGTCAGATTTTGCTGTACTGACTATATCTGCAGAAAAAGGAAACTATCCCAGTCAAAAATTACACTCCACATGCTGTTTACTAGAGGTTTCTCCAAAACCAAACATACCTACAGTTTCTCTCCAATTCAGCCCTCAAAGAGACTGAACTATGTAATCTTCATGGCCACAGTGTGTGACTGAGGACTAAAGGATCAAGGCCAGAGTTTGCTTTGGATATGCACTGATCTGTCCTTTGCACCAACACTACAAACACCAGTAATAAGGACCTGGAAGTGAGATGAAGTAAAAAAAAACAACATGGACTTAGGTTGAAACAGATTTCCTCTGCCTACCACAGAGATTCAGGAGACCTATGCATGCCAGTAACTCAGGAACCTTAGCCAGCTACTTGTGTCAAAACTTCAGCATATAGGCAAGCATTTTTATCAGTGGGGCTCTAAGCTTAACTCTGAACAGCTGAGCAGCTTTGTATGAAACTATTTACCTGAGAGGAAATCCAACCAACTCACACCACATCAAACTACCACACCCCCACAGAGTGATAAAGATAGAAAACCACACTCCTTTAAATACATGGCTGAAATTCAGCTTGCATGAGGAAATTAATTTCAGACATTCTGGATCAATCCAGAAAAAAAGAAATCATGCCTCTGCAATTCAGGAGGAAACCCCAGTTTTGAGGAAAAATAACAAAGATATTAATAAGAGACAAGACTGCAATTGCCCAGCAGTAGGGTGCTCCAAAGGTAACAGTGGCGTGCCAGATTCAACTTGTTCACAGAACCAAAAAGACCTGACCTGTACATCAGTGTTAATCCCACTACCTCCAGCCAAGGCTTCTTTCTTCATGCTCTCATGGTCATTGAAAAGACCTCTCTGGAAGTGAGAACCCAACCCACCTCCAGGCACGATGGACACGGGAAGGGCAAAAGCCAAGACTGCACATCCCCTTGGCAGCCTCAGCACAGCACCATCCCTGCAGGTCCTTACCTTGGCAGGTGTTGTTCTTCTCCTCATACCCTGCCTTGCACAAGCACTTCCCAATGGGCACCAGCCATTCCCCCTCAGCACTGCAGTGCATCTTCGGTGCCTCCTCAGTCACTGAGTGGTTGACACAGATGCCTGACACCTCCAGCAGCTGCGAGGAATCTGCTCCTGTGATAGTGTCAGGAAAGTGGGCCAGGTTGCGGATCACCGATGGGCATTTCTTGTAGTACACACGCACGGAGACCAGGGCAATGCAGGCACCCACGTCCTGGAAAGCAAGGTAAAATCCCTTTTTTGTTAGGGGCCCAACATCTCTCACCTCTGTGTTTAGCTTCATAACTCTGTCACCAAGGTCTAACTCTGTGAAGCTCTCATCAGCAGCAATGGTATCGATCTTGATGTACTGGTTTTCTTTGATGTTCCTCCCATTTTCATCATCTGATTCGAAGTAATACATGTTAAAAGTCTCTTTGCAAGTCCCAAGTCCTCCTGGAAGGCTGTTACAGTCCCTCAGGGTGAATTTGAGCTCAATGAAGATGCGGGATGCCCCTTCATTAGAGATCCAGCTGGTCAGAAGCCAGTTATTCTGATTCTGTTCCATAACCTTGCACACTTGGTACGTGTGGATTGGAGCGTAGTTTTCATCCACCTCACCAATTTCTTCCCACTGTATAAAAAGGAAAAGTGTTACTTTAAAAAGTTACAGCTGCAACAAAAATCTTAGCTTTCCCACCTAGAGCATCTTGGGCATCAGAGGTTCGAGAGGACTTTTAGGGGTAAAAATGTTTTAAATGTCAAAGTTTTCCATACTGGAGGCTTGCTACATTCCTGATAAAGTCAGATAAGACTCTTTCGAAATATAAAAGGATGCTAGTTAAAACCTTTTGTTTCAGACATGTCAGAAGAAGGAAAACATACTGTTGTATTTGAACACCAGTACTTTGTTAGGGTACAAACCAAAAGCAAATGGGGCCATAAGTTGGCCTGTTCCAGTGCATCAGACAGGAGAAAAAGAACTGTTTACAGTTCATCTGTTCTCATTCCCACAGGCTCCTATTCTACCACATCCTCAAATCACTGCCCAATCCAATGAGGGTGACCACAGCCCTCCAGGCTATTTTCCCCCACCAGCTTGCCACAAAATCAACAGACCCTTGCTCTCCCCAAGTCTGGTAGTCAGAGGAGTTCTTGTTTTTGCACAAAGATTACTTCCAATCAAACTTACAGGAGTCTGCAAATCTTGAGCTATTTGCATGCTACACTGCTTTTTAAGCAGAACTCCAGATAACCTCATGCAGCTGTTTGTGGAAATTGTAGTGACTATTTTTCCATTTTATTTTTGACCGTGCTTTGAAGTGCATCACTTGGAGGAAATGCTTTTTCCTGCACACCACAGACAGTAGCATCACAACTCTGCCTACAACAGAGACATCATGTCCTCATAGGTAAGCTTAGAAGTGAGTTAGAGGAATGGACTGCAAGGAAACTGAGAACTGGCTGAATGGCAGAGCTCAGAGGGTTGTGATAAGCAGCAGTCTAGCTGGAGGTCTGTAGCTAATGTGCTCCCCAATGGGTCAGTACTGGGTCCAGTCTCATTCAACACCTTCATCATTGGTCTGGATGAAGGGATAGTGCAACCTCAGCAAGTTGGACCTGGAATGTGAAAGTGGGGACTTCTGCCATTTCAGTACAACGTGCTCACCTGGATGGACAGAGTTCACCTGTACCACTGTCTTCCTAGTGAGAAACCTAACCTGAAGACATCTTTGTCATACTGAGCAGTACTTCAGTTCCTAAAAACTTTATGTCCCTGGACTCAAACAGCCCATGATCCCACTGGCAGAGCCATGGAGACAGCTGGATAAATGCCTGCAGTAAAAGCAAGGCAGATCTGTGCAGGATTCATGACTAGATTTGTGGTGAGGTAATTAACAATTACAAAGAGCAGAGCCACTGAGGAAACACATAGGAAAAGTATTCAAGATAGCACAAATCTGCAGCTAGCTTCTCCATGTTTCCAGTAAATAGAGTGGGTTTAGAGACATGAAATTTAAAAGCAGAAAAGCACCATTCTTCAACTATTGTGGCTAATTTAAATGCTATATCTGTTGTACATACATTATTTCAAGTGGATTAGTTAAACATGACACTATATAAATGGGAATTTTTACCACAGTGGTATTTCTCCTTTTGATGAAAAGGGGGAGTATCTCTCTCCTCAGAACCAAGGCAGATATCTCTGCCAAATTAGCCTGGAGCCTGGGGGACAGGTGAACACATCCAGGACTTGAAACCTTCCCAAATAACATATAGGGAACATCTAATGTGTATTTGTTTCAGAAAACTGGTGTTTGCAGTAATATGGCAAATGTATTGCAGTGACCTAACTTGAAGGCTTATCAAAAACCATCACTTCTCCATACTTGCCAGATCAATTTTCATAGACCCAACCATCATGCTCTCCAGAGTTACAAAGTTAAGTTCATTTCCATTGCTGCTCTAGGAGGTTACTGGGAGCGAGTATAAAGAAAGCTCATTTGTTCAGGAACTAAATCCAGTTATTCTAATGGCTGCTTTCATGCACTGAGAAGAATAAACACCCTGTGGAGGAAGGTTCAAGCATAAATACATCAATTTAGCTAGGGTCTAATCTCAACTGAAAGAAATAGCACATGACCTAACATCTCAGGCTTCAAGATGTACTGCATTTCCAGCACTGCATCCCAGATCAGAGCAAGTCTTACCATTACCAGTTCTGCCATTAAACCTGAAGCAATCATCAGAGAGCAAGAGGGAATATCAGGGTAATAATGAGCTATGTCTGCTTATCTCTATATAAAACCCAAGGGGAAGCCAACCAGATTTTATCAGCACAGCCACTATTGTGCAAAAATCTCTGCTCTCTCATTTAATCCCATCATCTTCTCTCATTTGTTTCTCTTCAGTCAGGTCTGCCTCCCCCCAGAGACTGCAGGCAGTCTGCCACACTTTAGCTTTTACATCCCTCCACCAGAAAAGGATGGGGGCAAGAGCCCCTGCACCTTCTGCCTAGTCCCAGATTCCCAGTCACTGTAGACCTCACACAAGTATTTAAACCAACAAAGGAATGAATTGACTAGAAGATGAATCGCAGCCTTATGCTTGATGAAAAAGCAAACTTGCCACATTAAAGAGACAACATCTAGTATTGGCATAAAAAATGAAGTACAACTGGAAAATTGGGTAATATTAGAATTCCACTCTGCAGTATTTTTGAGGTATAAATCAACCCCAATCTGCAGGATTAAACCAAAAACGCAACCATTAATTTGGTGCTAAATGTTTTCTCTACATCTTTAATAGCTCCAAGAAGGACAACAAAAATGCATTTCAATGGTCTGGTTTTAAATCATTTATAGAAGACCTATTTCTGACTCAGAAATTTCCAGTACACTATTGCTAGTGAGTTAACAGACACTAAAGACTGCACTCAGCTCCATCCATAGCTGGCTGTCTATAGAAAGGTATCACATATCTACCAAAAAATGTAAGAGCTAAAAAAGCACTCAGTGGATCAACCTTGGGTTAAATGGACAATTTTAAAACACATTCACCAGATGTCAGCTCATCAGGCTTGTTTCTTATCTCCAGGATTCCAGAACTCCAATTTACTACCACAGCACAGCAAAAGGCTGCTGCTCCCAGAAAACAAATACTGACAGCAGGGATGAAAATTTCAGAGTTTTTTTATTTGGTTTGTGATATTTTTTTTGTGCGTGTGTGGTTTTTATTGCTTTTTTTGTCTGTTTTGTTACTGATCTTCAGTAACCATCTGACTCTCCTTTGCAGCCACTAATGTGGAGATTTCAGGACTCCTTCCTAATTCCACACATCTGAGTATTGCTGACAGAGAAATGAAGCATTTAGCAAAATTGTGGAAGTCTCAAGAGGGAAAAGGAGCTTAAGAGCATTAAGCAAAGGGGTTCCTAACACTTACCTGGAACCTTCCCAACAGGACTCCCTGCCTCCAAGGACTGTGCAACCTGCCTCTGTTCCCAATACCTATTTCATAGGCTCCCTGAAGCCTCATCCTCTCTCATTCCATTTTCACCACCACGTAGAGCTCTGCACCTAGGCATATTAATTCAGGTATCTGCTGGCACAAAGATGTAAAACTGGAAAAGGATTTATTCATTTTCACCTTCTTTTCTTTTTTCTTCTGAAAAAAGGCAAGCCTTAGATCTTAGATCCCAGGCTTTCAATATGTGGAAGGATCTGAGATAATCCACACGCTTTGCCCACGTCCAGAAAAAGGTAATTTTAGCCCCAAATCCTGCAGTCAGAGCCAGCACGAGCAGACACTGGTGCAGAGGAAAGTGCAGCATGGGGCTGTGGAATCTCTCCCTACACCCAGTTAATAGGGCAGAGCTGCTGCCCTACCAGAAGGGCAGAGTAGATCAGCATTAAGCTCTGTGCTATTTATCCCCCTTTTTATCCTAGTAATATTTGGGCAGTCTTTTCAATTTTCTTTTATGCAGCTGATGTTAAGACCTGGCTGCAAATCAATATCTTCTATCTCAGCTCCAATATACACATTCCCTCCTGCTACTCAACTTTATCTTGCAATCTGCTCCTTCCCTCCTTTCACTGTTTTACCACCACAAAAATCAAAAAACTTTGGATTTTGGTTTTGTGTGTTGGGTTGGTTTGTTTTTTTTTTCTTTTCACTGCCTGCCTATTTTCCACCTGCTATCATATTACAAAGTTAAAGCAAAATAAGAGGCAGGCTTTCTGCACAATTTCAGTGACTTCAGTGAGGTCACGTAAGGCTAAATCTATAGTGAAAAGCCAGGCAAAGCTCTACACATATTTTTTTCTGCGCTGCAGAAGGTGTTGCAGAGTGGTGCTAGTTGTAACATAAGGCTGTGTCATCACCTTGCTTGTTTCAAAACACAAACACACCAGTCCCAAAATTCAGCTATTTCAAAGCCTGCCACTAATACTGACAATTTTATCAGCATGCCCTGTGATGCACAGCATTGCTCGGATTTTCAGCTCTGGAACGGTACGATTAAAGGAAAGTCTTTGCTTTTGCCAGGGGTGTTTGAGTCTTCATTAAAAAAGGTTTTGATTGCTCGAAGAATAAGAACACTAAATATCAAGGGCCCCAAAATCACCGTATTTGTAGCTTCCTTTAAAATGACACTGACCTCAGGACTGGCAGAAGCAACACAGTTCTGTTTTGAACTCTCACAATAGCATAATATATAACCTCTAGGACCTACCTACCAGTCATGGCAGAGTCCAACAGCACCTGATGGAGTATTTAGGAAGCCTGTTCTCCCTCTCAAAGTGAGGGAGAATGATCCAAATCACTCTGAAGCAGGAGAAAAAAAATTAAAATGCAGTAACCTGACATAATGCTGCAAGTCTGCTTTTCCCAATGGAGGAGCAGGAGCAGATCAGAGGTCACCAGATCCTGTTTTATACAGAGCTCTTCAGGAACAATTTTTAGTCCCTGCCTATGGTGGAGGGGTTAGAACTAGATGATCTTTAAGGTCCCTTCCAATACAAATGATTCTATAATTCTGTAATTTGTGTTAGTGTGATAACTCAGACTTAAAGCAACAGCCCCATGACATCCCCCCACTCCTGCCCTGCAGCAACCAGACAGTGGAAGGACACCAGCCACAGCTGTGTGACTTTTCCCAGTAATTCACAAATTTGAAATAAAAAAAAAAAAATAAAATCAGGAAACCAAAGCAATTCATGTAGTTGGATCAAGATAGGAAAGGAGAGGGTGGAATAAATAAATAAATAAAATCAATACCGGGGAAAGCAGTGATTTTGACACCCTCCAAAATCATCTTTTTGAGACACGCCACATCTGACTAGTGAACTTTTTTCTCTATCACTGCATTAACAAAATACATTTTCCCTGCTATCCCACATGTCCTATTTGCCTAGCAGAAAGCAGTCTTTAAAAGTACTTCCATTACTGCCTCCTCCCACAAAAAAATCCCCAACCCTTAAGGAGCAAATTATCCATCATCTCCTATTGTTGAAACATTTGAATGTGCTACTTGAACAATTCTTCAATATTATTTTATATTTCTAATATGCTTATAAAGTTTGCTGCCATGCCTTCTATTTCTACAGCAGGTTGTACAGGGGACTTCTCAGTAAACTTCCCCTGGTGTAATAAAATGCAAAAGTTTTGACAATTCCTGGATTGCTTTGCACTAATGACAAGAAACAATGCAAGTTTCTGTAAAGCTGAGATAGCAAATTACTGCTTGTGTTGTGAGATGCTAAATCAAATCCTACCTGAGCAAGTCTAAGAAAAAAGAGCAATTAAAACTTTAAGAATTCTTTGCAGCACATGTGTATGATGATGAAAGATACAATCAGTTCAGAGACCTGCACAAATCAAGCTACTGAAACATGAAGAAACATCAGGACAAAGTCACCTAGACTTTCCAGTGCTGCACACTAAAATGCAATGGAAAAAAAAAAAAGAAAATGGGACAGAAGTTTGCTGAGACTTTGATCACTTCAGTGATCAATGAAAGATATCAGGACCAGAACCCAAATGGAAGGAGAGCCCAGCTGGAGGTTAGAGCAACTGAAATGAAAAGGAGCATCAGCACCTCTCCAGCATTCCTAATCAGAGACTGCTCTGACCCCTTCCCAGAACAAAGAATGTGTTATTTGCAAACCCCGTCTCCTCCCCCCCCCATTTTTTTTTAAAGGTTTGAAATTCTTCGTGCATCTGAATTAAAACATCCATTTCAAACCACAGTCCAACTACTGGGGGTAAGACAAAGGAGATGAGCATGAGAGAGGCAATGAAGAAATGCAATACCATTAAATCACTTTTCACTGCTTAATGTAACACTCATTGCAAAACAATTTAGCAAATGCCATAATGCTGTTGACACCACACTGTTTAACATTGGAAGACTAACAGGGCCAGATTTTCAGAAGAACTCACAGTATAACATGCATTTTAGGTTTATAAGCAAATGCCTGGGTTTTCAAAGCTTTTGGGATGCTCTTCACGTTACTCATTTGGTGACAGGCTCACAGGATGAGTTTCAAAAGCAGCAAGAAAGGAAGTTTTCCTTGTTACTTTAATGTCATCCTAATATTTAAATAAAATTTATGTAGAGCTTTTTTTTACTACAATTGGAATAGCACAAAGCATTTGGCTTATTTTTAATGAATACAACAGTGAAAATTTGCAAAACCTAAACCAAATCCTGCATGTTTATCCTTGTCATTGACTACCCATGATTTCCTGAAAATGAGGAAATATTTTTAAGAAATCCCAGTAAAAGAGAAAGAATATTTGATCAAAAAGTGCATTCAGTGAAAATAAACCAGATCTAACCCCTTGGTTTTCTAATATTTCAGGCAAAGTGATACAATTATCTGTGTGTTGTGCTGGCAAAGCCTAACTTCTCAGGCACATACCCAATTTGACTACATTACAGACAACCCATACACCATATCAGACCCTCCAGCAAATGCATTATTTTGCCTCTGCTCCCTTGTCTCTAATCTACCCGAAGCTTTTCACAGAGATAATATTACATTCATGGTTTAGGCCTTGACAACTACACCCATAAATCAACTTTAAATCTCGCATTAATCATCTTTCTGTAATCAGTGGCTATTCAGCACAAATTTACATCTCATTTCTGTTGGCCAAACTGCCACATTAGAGCTTTGAAGCTTATTCAGGCTTAAATGATTATATTCCCCTAATAAACACTGAAATCCCCTCAGTCCAGCCACCGTGAGCTGCATTAATGACATGGCACAACAGCCAGGGCCATCCAAAGTCAGCCTTGCACCATGCTACGAGCCCCCCCAGACAAGATTTTGCCCATTTCCAGTACATTCAAGAGAGCAAAAATAAGAAGACTGCTCTTCCTGTGCAAACTCTCTTAGGGGAACAGCAGGCACACACACCATGAAATTTGTTCCACCTTCCCCAACAGCTCCATTTGCCACCTCTTGAACAGGAGGTGACCAGTAAGAAAACAGAAACCACAGATTTTCTGACTCCCGAGATGCTGAGCACCTTACAGCTGCCACCAAAACCAAAGCAAGATGTTGAAGCTGAACTCTTTACAAAAATGCACTTTTCCCATTTGCCAGAAAACTGTTAAATTTGTTCACAGGACCACCAAATTGGGTCTTCACATGCTTTTCTTTTATCACCTCTGAATTAGGCACTGTATTATTAATATCTGGCTACAATTTTTTCCTGGTTTTTGGGTTGCTCTCACTGCTTTGTGAGACAAAGAATATCACTTATGCAGGATTACAGTAAGTAGCTAAAACATGATCAGTTCAGGGAGGATTTTGCATGTTCTTGCCCTACAATCCCTACAGTGAAGCAATCTATCCTGATTGAAGAAAGAATAATTATTTAATTAAAGGTCCTCAAAAGGCCTTCGTTATTAAACCAGCATAAAAAGCCTCACACTGATGTTATGGTCTGAATCAGTAAGCTAAAATCTAAAAATGAATTAACAGAATGAGTTTATTGTGATTGTTGCTAAGTACTTACCCACTGTAGGTAATAAATTATACATGTGGATGCTTGTTGTGCTTAGTCCACAACAAAATGAAACTTTTAGTTACTTCTTAGTCTCTGGAATAACATTCCCACCACATCAAGCTTATGTTGCTATTTAAATACAGCACCAGAACTGCAAGGATGTAAATCTGTGAGACACAGATACAACCTGGACCCTCAGTGTTTCTTTAAATCTGAAACAGAAGAAACATGGCTGTGCTTATCTGTTTATGATAGATGTCCTATATCCTAAACATATAACAAAAAATACCCTTTTGGAGAGGTTCCATATTTCATCAGTTATTTTTCTTCACCTGCAAACCCCTGCTACTCCATGCTCTCTTCTAGCATCTGACAACCACTGAAACACCAGTTTTGTGCCAAACACTGAGCTGTAGTGCAAAAATAAATGCTGCTTCAGCAATCAGTTGTGAAAGTGCAAAGTCTAGGAAAGCTGCTGAAGTTTTCAGAGGAAACTGAAAATCTCAAAACTATTTACCTAACCAGGAAGTAAATCATGTGCTAACTTGATGCTAATGCTGCAACACCTACATGAAGATAAAGATAGTTATTAGATTGCTTTTCATCTAACCAACAAAAAATCCACAAACTCAGAGAACTTTTAAGAGAAGGTAAGATATGTGAGATCTTGTAAGTTCTGAGGGGCAACCAACTCTAGGAAGAACTTGCCACAGGAGCTGAACCTTCACCATTTGAAACCTTCACAAGAGGGATTTGAAGTTTCAGTGGTAGATTACTGGCTCAAGCAGCCTAGACCATTGTGAGCCATTTAGATCCATCACCTACCTAAACCTAAGCAAGGCACCTTAAAACTATCACCAACATGCCTATGTAATGTGGAACAAGAGACTGAATATACAGATATCAAAGGTAAATATATGTTCTTCTCATCAGACCTAAAGCCCCTGAAGTCCAGAGGGGAAGAACACAGAAATGCTGAGGACATACAGCTGTATCTATCAAAAAAAACTCAAAAAAAATGTATGAGTTGGTCTATTGTTAGATGTTTGCCTGCTCAATTAAGCTACAAGCTCATACTACTGCTACTTTCCACTCGGGGTGCACTGGACTGAACAGTGGATGAGAAGTTGGAGTGGTAGTGAGGGAGTAGCTAAAAATACAGACATAGGAAGGAGCTACACTTCTACAGGAGAAAAAAGGTTGTCATCAACTAATTTTTCCTGCAGCAGCATAAGATTCAGTCAAGATGGGACACAAATTGCACAAAGCCACAGTCAGCCCATCCCAGGTGGCAATGGACCTGTTAGGTTTCACCAACCCAAACACTCTGATTTTCTGTCCTGCACAGCTCCAGTCTCTAGTGTTACCTTGCAGTGCTTCTTCTCCCCTGCCAGCCCAGGGACAGTCAGAAAACCACAAGCAAGGATCTCCCCTGGACTTGTGTATGGAAGACACTTTGACAGAAGGCACATGACTGAATGGAAGCTTCTCTCCACTTCGAGCAGCTTATGGACAAAAGACAGCTGAACTGCAGCAACAGCATTTTACTAATAAGCAAAATAATCCTTAACTGTGGTCTGAATTTCTGGAAAAATAAGTTTTAAATAAACCTCAGGAGTCCCTGGGAAGAAAGGCACTGCTCACTACAGATGATTATTTATTCATCCCTATTGTACGCCTTACAGTCACTCTTCAAAATGGACTGATCAACCACTCCACATTAACATGAAATTACAAACCCAGTTTCATAATTATTTAACAGTCAAGCCATTAAATCAATCCCCTGTCAGTTGTTGTATTGCAGCTTGTCAGCTGCAGACCTTTCAGTAAAACTGGATGCATCTTTCACAAGTGTTGAAGTTCGAAAGGCAAAGGATGAATGGATGCAATTTAAAAAATAAATTAAAAGTACAATTCTCAGAGAAATAACTAATTAGCATAGGAAACAGCAATTCTGCAGGTAATGTCATTAATTGACATCATTCTTCTTACCAGAATGCATACCCACTGGAAGTTACACAGCTGAAGAAATGACACTTTGATGCTGAAAAGTTGTCTCCATAGTGCATAGTACATAAAGCTTTCTAATAATGTGTGCTCTCATCCATAAATTATTCTGCACAAAGACATTTAAAACAGAAAGCAGTGAAAGATACTTCATGTAAGTAAAAGAATAACCCATTTAGAGGAAAGATACAAAAACCTCCTGTTGTACCTCCACAGCTTTCCCTTGCTTGGGTAAGAGGGACGTAGGACTGTACGCAATGAACTCTACCACTTGACCCAAAAGGGGGTTTCACATTTTTGTGGACCACAGCAGTCAAGAGACAGGAGATCTAAGCACACAAGTAATTTCAGGGCAACCTCCTCTGCTCAAGGATGCAACCACCCAACCGATGGCAGAGTTTTCAGCACAGCTCTCACAGACAATTTCCCGTCATGGATCCATCTGGCACTGTACCCCAACTCCTCCCTCCAAGAGCATCCAGATGATCAGCCCCTAACTGTCCCCCTTCACATCTATTTGGCTTTCATCACAGATGATTTTCTTATCTATCTGCCTCACAACAAACAAAAAGATAATGAAGGACGTGAGTACCACCATCTCTAGAATTTCATTGCAAAAGGCAACAATTCAGCTAGGACAAATTGAAAGACCCCAGATCACTGCAGTTCAAGATATCAAAAACATACAGCACAGAAGTCTCTAAAAAAATATTAAAAATTAAGAGAAGGTTGAGATGTGGCTAACTTGCTAGTGGTCTCTATTTTACTAAATTGGGCTAGAAGGAAGAAAAAAGAAATTACTTGTACATACCTGTAAAGTTAGCAAGAAGAGACACCAAGATCCATCCAGAGAACTTGTGTGACCAATTCAAGCTAGAAAGATTAGACTTATAAAAAGGACAGCTTGCTGTTGGCACAAACTACAATGGGATATGGTGGACTCATCCCAAGAGGAAAACTAAATAGAAGAAGAAATATCTTTGCAGAAGATACATTATAGGTCAAATCAAAGTTACAGACCTGCTGCAAGGACCCTTTAACTAGTTTCTGCGCTGTACATACCACAGGAGATCCAACTACATAATGTTAGCAGACCCATTGCCTTCAGCTGACATACTCAAAAACTGCTTTTATTTTTAAATAACAAGAACTAGCAAATACTATAATATTATGCTTCTTTCCTCCCCCCCAATGATTGTTCACTCCACCAGCAAGAAAACAATAATTCAGTAAGAAACAGCATGTCTAGAATGTCAGTGATTTGCAATTAACATATTTGAACAGCAGGGAGTTGCCCAACTTTCTATCTAAATATAATGTTGATTACTTATGTAATATGGGAAAAAAAAAACAGTGCAATTCTCAGATTTAAAACTGTGCAGAGCAGAGAAGAGAGGAAATTTATCAAGTAATATTTGGTCACAGCATTGTGTGGGGAAAAAACTGTTTTCACTCTGCTTTCTCTACTGCTTTATTTTTGAACAGACATGTTAGGAAAAAAAGGAAGGGCACTGTCTGTTTTTTAAGGCAGCAATCAAACCTCTGCTAACTTAGGCTCATTTCCAGTTCAAGAAAACCTGTGTCTACCTACAGACATCTATGGCACCAGCAACCATTTGGGTCTCAGTTGCTTACTTTATCCTTGATCAATGGGGACATTAAATGTTCTTCCAGCAGCAACAAATGCACCAGGGAATTAATCTTTGTAAAGCCTCTCTCCTTCAAAAAAAGCTCCACACAGAATCTGGCTTCATCCAAAAAGGCTCTGCAAAGTTGAAGAGATGAACACCCAGCTTCAGTGAGGTCAATCTCTGCAACTACTGGGGGAAAACATGCCAGAGATGGCACTGGAGGTGCAAGCAGAAAACCTTAGGAGTAGAGTTGTGGCTCAAAAGGGGAAAAGAAGAGAGGAGACCAAAAGGTTTACCTGGGCTAGTAGGATCAAACAAAACAGCTTTGCATGCCCTAAGCAAGGGCTGCTTAAGATTTCCTTCTTCCTCTCCAACATCTTCACAGTAAAAGCCTTTTACAAACATTACACAGGCAGCAGCATAACCAAATCCCCTGGGGGGTAGAGACATTTGCCACTTCAATGCACCTCTATGGCTCTGAGAAACAGGGTCTGCCAGACTTAGTTACTGCAGCCCCAAAGAACACAGCAGCTCCTGCCTCTCTGTACTGCCAATTAACATTGAGACCACCCCTCTGAGTTAAATACTCCATCCACTGAACAAGCAGTGTTTTGAAACTGACTATACAGGGCTTAGGAAGCTGAGCTTACAGCCTGTGTAATCAGCACAGATATTCAGTTATCCTTAAAATTATTAAGTAGGACAAAACCCAAATCCCTTGATTGGCTTTGATTATCTCAGTGTGGTAATTTGTCAGAATTACTCTGAGACACTGAGTCATCAGGCTCTGGTCAATGGGTACAAGTCACTCCTTACCCCACTGCTGCTTCCTTCATACTGGAAGCATCATGATATCCAATATCAGGAAAAGACAACTGCTGTGCAAAAAGGTTTGATTTGGTCTGAAATATGTTTTCAAGTGACCTATTCATTTCATTTGTGTTCAGCAGCTGTACTCTGCTTCACTGTAATTCTGCAGCAGAGAGACTGCAGCCACTGCTTCTGCTCCATCCTGCTTGCTGTCCCCTACCCCATCACCTAACACTATGTACCAATGACAGTAACCAATCCATTTTTTTATCATCTGACAAGCCATCTATAGTGACTGACATCAATAGCAATTCTTTTCTATTCAAATGCATATACTATTAAAATCTTCATCATTTTTAGATTGATTTTCAGCACTAGAAGTGAGATCATAATGGTTTTATCCAATTATCATAGAATGCACCTTTAAAGTGCCATCTACTCTAACCCCTCTGCAGTGAGCAGGGACATCTTCAACTAGATCAGGTTCTCCAGAGCCCTGTCCAGTGTGACCTTGAATGTTTTCAGGGATGGGGCCTCCACCATGTCTCTAGTCAACCTTTGCCAGTGTTTCACCACCCTCATAGTGAAGAATTTCCTAATATCCAATCTAAATCTACCCTACTTTAGTTTTAGACCATTGCCCCTCAGCCTATCACTACACACCCTTGTAAAAAGTCCCTCCCCAGCTTTCCTGTTGGCCCCCTTCAGGTACTGGGAGGCAGCTGTAAGATATCCCCGGAGCCTTCTCCTCTCCAGGCTGAGCAACCCCAACTCTCTCAGCCCATATGCATAGGAGAGGTGCTCCATCCCTCTGACCATCTTTTAGACCTCCTCTGGACTTGCTCCAAGAGCTCCAGGTCCTTCCTTTGTTGGGAACTAGACACGGTACTCCAGGCGAGGTCTCACCAGAGCAGAATAAAGGGACAGAAAGAATCACCTCTCTTCATCTGCTGGCCAGGCTTCTTTTGAGGAAGCTCAGGATGAAACTGTGCCTCTGGGCTAGAAGCACACATTGTTGGTTCATGTACATCTCTTTGTCTACCAGTACCCCAAGTCCCATTCTGCAGGGCTGTTGTCCATCATATTAATCAATAGCCATATTTTTAAGGATGTAAAATAAACTACAGAATTAGCAGAGGCACAAAAAGCATGGGCTACTCTTGAAATTAACAACACAGGAAGAGTTATTCGACCTGGCATCAAAATAAAGCAAACAGTAAACCAGAAGTAGACTGTGTAATGAAGTGACTTTATCTCACAGGATTACACTTGTGGTTATAACTTTAATTGTGTAGTCTACAAGGGTTTGTGACAAACTGCATAATCTGGCATTATTGTAGTGTTTTGTAATCACAACACTGGGTATGATTTACAGGCTTACTATGTATTTGCACTGCACTCAACTAAAACAGTCACTACATGCCCTAAAATTCTTAACAGTGCTTAAAATTATGTCTTGCAAGGAGCTCCAACAGCTGCCCAAGTCAAACAGTTTGAAGGTTTGAAACCAAGGCATAGCTCTGAAGTATGAATTTTCCCAAGAAAATACAGAAAAAATCCCAAAGGCTTCTGAACAGGAGACCAAAGGCCACATTGTTGCTATCCTTTACTGGTGACTGAACTAGCTGTAAGGCAATGCTGAGCAGAAGTTATTTTGATGGCCTTCAAGTGACATGCTTCAGCAAGGACTCCCAGGCTCCAGCAGGAAGCCAGGAGAATCACCACTCATGTGCTGTAACTGGAGTTTTCAAGCTCAATAGGAAAAGACAAACACATACCACCACTCCCAAAAATAAATTTAAAAACTTGAGGTCCCAATGAAAAGGAGAACAGGCAGAAGATGTTACTTTATTTTTAAACAGCTGGAGGAAAATATACCAAGTCTAAGTCCTTCTTTTCAGAAATAGACAACTTTGACCCCACTCAGTTATCTGCTGGATACAACTGGGTCTTGGGGACAGAAGTCTTTTGGCATGGGTCCACAGGAGGGTCACACAGATGATCAGAGGGCTGGAACACCTCTCCTAGGCAGCGATTTAGGGTAGGAAAAGACCTAAACAGATCATCTGCTTTGCTCCTCCACAAGAGATAATTCTGATCATCTTGAGTTAACAGAGATGAAACTTGGACCTGCTGCTATGAGACCTCCTGTGAAAGAAACCTCACTTCTGCCCCAACAGTGCTCCAGAATAAAGCACTTCCCATCAAATGTAACCTGATTCAGGTTAGCTGAAACAGGTCCTGGTTTTCTTGTCTTACTCACTGCCAACCTGGGCAAAAGGTTATTCCTTTCTTCTCTGCATCCCTCAATGTGATTGTGGACCAGGCCAGGATGCCATCAACCTTTCCACACAAGACATATCTCTCCACTGCTGAGCTGATCTCTTTGTATTTTGATTGATATATTCAAGCTCTGTGAAACAAATGCAGCTCTACAAGCACTGGCAAGGCCACCAACTTGCCATGGAAATCTACCAATCTGAACAGTAGTCAGCTGGCCAAATTCCATTCCCATTAACTCCAGCATCTTCAGTCTTACTCTGGAGCTTTCAGAGTTTGAAATGTGAACTCAGCACTGCTTTAAAACAGTTGAGTTCAATTATAATAAGGGTATTGCACAACTGCATTATTAACTTCTGCTGTCTTTTCTGACCCAAGGCTGAAGCTCTGTTGTTCTAATTATGCTATACAATACAAGCATGCATGAGTCGTTCTGGGACACTAAAACAAGCAGCAGATCCAAAAGAAAACACAACATGATCCCATGGGATAGGAGCAAAAGAGGCCATGTAAGCACACGAAGAATCGTGAGGAGAGTCACAGAGGACAGAAATTTCCATATAAACAGATACTGCATTTTACCTTAAAGAATCCTAGTGGAAAAAAAACCTCCCATATACTTCAGCTCCACTGAACACATCATCCCACAAATTATTCATGTAAAATTCATTTATTCCGTACATAACAGAAAATTTTATGTATTGCTTTCATTTTAATTACTGAGTTTACTTCAAATACTTAGATGTGCAGTATGTTTTTTAGTAACCCCTGCATGCACAAAAGCATGTACATACAAATAAAGCAGCCAAATTTTGTTTTTAAGGTGTCATTAACATTTTTTTCACCTACTCAGATATTACTTGTTTCCATCATGCTCCCTGCTGCAGCATAAATTGTATTGTTGCCATGTTAGCATATCCCCCCAGTTTCTCTTCTGCACTGGTCACAGCTGAGCAGCAGCATTTGGAGGAAAAAACCACAGGCTGCCAAATGTACTGCCCTGAAAATGCCAATTATAATCATAGCTACATGACACAGCTCAATGGTGCCAAGAATCATCCTTCTCTTTTCACTACCCCCTATCACTCCCCTTTAATTTTATTTCTATCCCTGAGGGCAAACACTGCCTCCAATTCAGGATTCCTGTATAAAACCTCTGTCTGAACCTATGCACATAGAGCAACATGAATCTGTTCACAAATCATGATGAGTAATCTAAATCAGTGTTATTTTTAACTTCAAAGAGGCACCCCCAGGGTACCGGCTCCCAAAATGAAACAACAGTGCTTCTTAAAAAAATAAATAATAATAATAATAATTAAAATAGCAAACCCACCAATGTCCTACATAAATGAGAAGCAACTTGCAGAATCAATCTGGCTGAATTTACCCCCCAACTTTCAATGTTTGGCCTTCCTTATCAGCAAAACCAGGGGCAAGTGCTTTGCCTCTTGCTGTTCAGGTGCAACAAGACACCGAGTTCTTTTATTTTCTGCAACGAATAAAGCATTATTAACATCTCCACAGGTTCCTTAGTACGTGCTTATTTTCCTGTCTGAGCCTAAAAAAAAAAATCAAACCAGCACACAGAGCTGTGCAATGAACCACAGCACTCAGCCCATACCCCAAGGACCACTGAGGCTTTCCTGTTCTGTGCTACAGGAAGGTCAGGGAAATCAATGGGAGGTGGAGGAGAAGGGAGAGGATCCATTAACACAAAGACAAAGCAGGTGTGTAAGCACTCTGATTTGGACAGAAAAAAAAGTACTTCCAAGGTGTAAAGAATGAAGTTTTAAAATAAACCTTCAAAAGGAGGGAAGGCTCGGAAACAGATTAAACAGCACTGTTATAGCCACTGAAACAAAAAAATCACACAAAATTACTGAATAAAGCAAGCTAGCTAGAAGAAAGCTTTTTTAATCAGCAACTCTTGCAATTATCTGGATATTGTTAGAAGTGGCTGTGTCTTTGCTTGGCCAGCTCAAATAATAAGTCTGAACATACAGGTTTAAGAGGGCTCCTTATAGCTTCTCCCCCTGCTATATTTTTGCAGGGAGTCCAAATGCATCCCACAGAGCCTCCTGACAAACCTAGGGAGAGGAGGAGGCCATACAGCTTCCCAGAACTGCCTGACCCAGCTATTTCTCTCACATCACTCACCCTCATTACTACTTCTGTGAGCTTAAGACAAAAATGTATGCTTAGCACAGGCCAGTGCAGGCAGTTTCTGTAGGTCAAGCCACTCATATATAATGCACACATAAACCTCTGATGTGCCCAGTTTGAGTAATCCCAAGCAGCACCCCAAGAAGAGGTCCAGAGGTAAAAGAGATTCACAGGCTCTGCAGAACTGCTGTACAAACATGGGCTGTAATAATAATAATAATAATAATAATAATAATAATAATAATAAAAAAAAAACCTGGATGGTTTTGTTGATGTGCTTGGAGGGCTTCCTACTACAGAAGGACCAGACTTCTCTGATATAGCCTCTGATAATTTCAATAAACTTCAGGATCAAGTGAACTTACAGGAGCTGCAAAGTCCAAATTGTACATTCATTAAAATTTATCCCATCGAAACGGGATCAATTATGAACTTGAGCTGCAAAAGAGGCAGCATTTCCATACTTAAGCCATATCCCATGGCCATGTGGACCTCAGAAGGACAAAACTGCAAGTTTAAGAACCTCCAGAGTCAGGGAAGGCCTCCCGGGGTAGCCACAAAGCCACACTACCATAATTCATTAATTCTTCAGAGCAAAGGAACAGAAAGGAGAAAGCATCTTTTTGTGCAGAACAGCCAATTATTCACACCAGGAGAAATTGTTCCGAGTCTTGTTTGGCCAGAGCATTGTCCAGCCATATTATTTCATCTCCACTGGAGCCTCAACACTCTGTATGACAGAAAAAAGGGGATTTTTCTTACCTTTTATGTGCGTGGGGGAAATGAAGGCCAGCCAGGCTGCAAGGATTCTGAACAGTACTATACCTATACCAAATAAGCCCCTAGCAACACAAAGCTGTGCAGAGGCAATCCTTGCCTAAAGTGCTCTTCTTCCTTCTCCTAAAGCCCATTCCACACTAGATAAGCTGGTAGCCCCTGTTTAGCAGTGGACAAAGGTCTGATCTTGTAGGGAGCAAAGAAGCTGCAGTGCTTTTTTTTGGAATTACAGACATGAAACAGGTCTACCTCAAAGCCCAGTTTGTCTCCAGACTGGAGGGTCAGTCTCCTTTCCATACACCACTGCTTTCATTTCCTAAGTTAGATCCCATTGTCCATTGTGTTCAGCAAAAATGATGTGAGCACAGGCTAAGCAAGGGCAGCTGGACCCCCCTGGAGCATGGAAAGTATGAAAGCTTAAACACTCAGAAAGTGCCATGGCACACAGCTATAATAAAAATTTACACTATGATCTATCAAAAGCAAGCTTATTTAGCTTGACTGGACTTCTTGCCTCCATTGTTTTGGAGGGTTTTTTTTTTTGTTTTTTGTTTGTTTGTTTGTTTTTGTTGTTGTTAGGTTTGTTTTTTTGTTTTTTTTTTTTTTTCAATAAAGAAATGTGGAAATCTATTTTCAAAACCCACCAGCTTGAGCCTTTGTGATATACAGGTAACTTCACCTAGGCACTCACATACAACTACAAAGACTAAATACTTGCTTTCTTTAACATCGGTGCTCCTGCTGCAATCTCCTACTTCTAGAAGATGTGGTTCTAGGAAAAATATTGCTTTCCCAGATTCATAATAAAAATCAAGTGGACAAGCAGCAACACAAAAAGAACTGAAAACTGCTTCTATCTTCAGTTGGAACTATATAACCATTGAAATTTCTACCAAGTAGTTGAAAAGTGAAAGTATACTGTACAGGGTACTGTTAACAGCAAGAATAAAAACATCATGCATCCAAAAGCCCACTTCAGCACATGGTCTGGATCTACACTCTTTAGTGTTGCAAAATGTGACAAACTATGATGTTTCTGCTCCTTTACTTGATGGGGAACCGTGAGATACATGAGCCTTGCAAAATTTTCCCTCAGAGGACATCCTGAGATAATAAATTGGTAAGAGGATATGTCTAAAACAACAGCTTGCATATGTGTGATCTCAATTAAAGCTACCTCCTTCTTCAAATTCAAATCCTGAAGTGAGAGTTACTTAAAATATTTCTGTAAGATAGGTCTTTTTAAAAAATGAAGCAAACAGAGTATGATTGCAGCATAGCTGACTGCAGAACACACAAGGGAGATAGAGAAATAAGTCTGGAAAGACGTTTTTCAGTAATAGAAAAGTATTGCAAATATATTAGGGATAACCTCATGATTTTTTATGATGTCTCATGAAAACAAAGAAGATTTACGAGGAGATTTCTAGAAACTCAGAAAACAACTGCCTGCTTCCCTTTCTATTTGTGGAAGTTAATTTATCAGGAAAACCCCTCCAAATTAATAACCATTAATTAGGCATTCATGAGTGCACTTCCAGGTGCTGCTTGGAAACTGAGCTTGTACATAAAGAAAGGTTTCTCTAAATAATGAAAAAAAAAACCACAACTAAGGCTTATGCATAGGATATTTAGCTCTTCATTTACTCATCTACACATACAAACCCAGAGAACTCCATCTCTTCAGGCCTAGTTAATTCTCTACTGATATTCCTGTAAGGACATTGGCAGATACAGCAACTTTTGCATTATACCATTGGAAAAGACCTAGAGGTATTCAAAAAGGAAAAATCTTTGATTAAAAAGTGAGAACTGGAATCTTTATGGTGTGCTATGGCACCAAGCCAGTGCTCTACAAGCACATCTGGCAATGGTTATTGTGATGCCAAAGGGAGCAAGCTTATTTCTTGGCTTGAAACCAACAGAGAAAAAATATTGTTATAGACTACAACCCCGACAAGATGAGATCTTGGATGGAGCCAAGGATAAACTCAGCTCCCCATCTTGCTTTTACATCCCTGCCATAACCCATGCCTGCAAGCTGAGTGAGGCTGCCATTTTTACCACGTTGTATTCATACAAAATATATGGAAAGCCAGATTTTAATTCAAGGTGTGATATAACATGTGCAGGGTTGGCTGCATTATATATAAACACTGCCACTGTTTTTAGGACAATCAAACTGGAGTCCAAGACAATTCTGCAGCCCCTTTCAGCTGGTGACTACAACTCTGGGGAAGAGGTTCCTGAGAGCTCCTCTGTTGGAGGACTCAGTTGTGCAGCATTTCTGTCTCCTGATGCCTCCACAGTGCTCCCAGAACTGACAGGAATACTTGGGAACCTTTGAGATGGTACAAAAGCTCTGTTACAGTACAGCAGGGAGGATGCTCCAGACAAAAATCACAGCAATGGATGCTCACACAGTGTAGTCAGGCCAAGTACACACATTAGAGGACATTAATTTATTTCAGGTATCAAATTAGGAGGCCAGCTTCTTTCAGATCTCAATACAGGTAAGAGACACAAGCTCTTCAAGGTGCTTAAAACTTGGCTGCTGCTTCAGTGCTATCAGATGCCAGAATTTTATTATGGGTCTGGAAAGTATTCCTGAACAGCCCCATGCATTTAAAGTGAACAGTGATGTCTCAGGCCCTGTGTTTCAGAAGAAAATTCCTAGAAAAATGTGTTGTATATTTACCCCAAGTGTTCAAGACCAGGAATTTATAATATAAAAAAAATATAATTAAATAACCTCATGGATTTTTTTCAGTGAAGGAAGAAGAGAAGGGGTTGACTAATGATTTTTAATTTTTTTTTTTAATATTTGTGGCTGGCTCTATTGCATAAATGAATCAATTCCTAGCCACACAGCTCCATTTTTCCAGTCACTGCTTGTTGTTTTATTTTTTTTTCCCCTCTACTGGCAACGAATCACTCCAGGGAGTTTTTAAACCCAGTAGTGTACTTTCTGGATGGAAACTGTTAGTATAATTTGTGAGAGAGAAAGCAAACAATAACAGAGACTTACCCCATTTTTTGGGTAGGCTATCCATCCCAGATCTCCCATTACTGTGCGTGAATCCAGTAAATTCACTGAAAATAAAGAGAAAAAAACTGTTAAGGAAGGTGGATGGATGGATTAGAAACTTCAGTATATATTTCAAAGTTTGAGTAGTTATGATAAACAGGCTGTTTATAATTCATCAAGGAAGTTGGATTCTTTTGTAAAGCAGAATAACAATGCAGTAACTCTTGTATCAACGAGGTCATACACTGAAAACAATTCTATATATGCATTACTTTATTCCTTTGAGACCTGTCATTGAAATTAAGTTGCAAATGCACTAAACTTGTATAAGATCCTGATCCTTCATGTTCTTAGGATCTAGTCTTTTGGGGGAATGAACAAATAAATAATGAACACTCTGTATTTATGTGTAAATGCAAGACTTACAGTACATAAGTAGACACACACATTCACATACATCTATGTGTGTATATACATAAATTTCTTCTAAAGTGGCATATTTTTTGTCATAATCAGGCCTTCAGGACAAAAATTTAAAAAGAAACAGCATGCAGAGATTCATCATTGTCATTAATTCAATTTTTAAAGCATTTTACCTGCAACAGTCACAGTATGACTGTTACCAGCACTCTATTCTTTTCTCCCTCTCCCACATTTTTCCCCAAGTCGGACAATTTCATTGCATGATATCCAAGGGATCTTTTTTCCCCACAAATAAATTCAGTGTAGCTCTGTTCAGTCACATAAGCAATCAACAATTTACATTAAAAAGCAAAAAAATATTTCCAAGCTTGCATTTTCCCCCTCATATTACCCAAAATACTGAGTAAAAAGTCTGAATTAAATGAATCTATACACATTTAACTCAGATAAGGAAAATTAAAGCAGCTTCCGGTGCTGAGCTTTCACCTCCTGTACCCAGGGCTTAAAAAAAAAAAAATCTCAACCTAGTGCTTGAAAAGCACATTATTTCCTTCTCTTTTTGTTACAACACTCACTTCTCAATACATTTCTCTGATTAATACCTCACTTTTTGTACTCATGACCCTCCTGAAAAGGAAACAATTCCTCTAGGTCTTCAATTTATGATCTTCACCCTATTACTCTTCAAAGATCCCACTGGAAATTTTCAGAATAGGACTTTCAAGACTTTCTAGCCCTTCAGGATCTAGTCCAAGAACAAGCTTGAAACAGGCGGAGGTAGCTTTGCACTCCATCTTTTAGTGCCCATCATCTAAGTACTCCAAGTTTGCCAGAGAAGAGGAAAAAATCAGGTTGCATGCACAAAGATAAAGGCTATGAGCACTATAACCTTCAACCTTCGTATGAGGCTCATTTGCTGCCACTTTTCAGTCAAATATACCAGAGCAAGCACCTGTAAGAAACACAGACCCTTCTTCACACCAGCCCAGGTCCATCTGCTGCAGGGCATCACAGACAAAATTAAAAATGCTGCCTATTAAGTAACTCAGATACCAGGATTACACAATTTAGAGATAGTAAGAAAACCTAGAAGTACACTCTAGTAAAAGACATGTTCCTTTAAAATCTTAAGGAATGTTTGAAAAGCAAATGAAGATTAAACAACAAAAAAAAAATCTTGACATTCTCCAAGTCACTTTGGTCTTATAATTGTGCTGTACTGAAGGCTGATGACTATATTCCCTTGTACACATAAACAGCCCAAAACAAGGAAGAACAATGCTGAGGTATTAAAAAAAAATTAAAAGTCAGTTTTTAGCTCTGGCACCAAATACTTATCTTAAAACAGATTTGATTATCCAGATATTTTCATGATGTATGCAAGTATTAATGCTGCACACTATCATAAGGCATATAGATGTTCTGCCTGGAGTGAAGTGTATTTTTGTGATCTTGAGCAAAAACATTTGGCAGGTCAGGATTTTCATGCCCAGAGTGCTTTCTTGTGCCAAAACAGAAGAGTGGGGAAGCTGGCAGCACTACTGAACTACAGGACATTTGGTGGAAGCATAGAGACTACACTGAACTATATCCCCAGTAAGTAAACATACAATTAGGTGGATTTCTACCTCACAGCCTGGGCAAAATAGTAGTATTGCCATCATCTACCACTAGATATGTCATCAGTGATGGCCAGACTTTTCTCCTGGAGTCTGCAGGTAAAACACTCATTAAGGTCTCCTGCTCCAGCTGAAGTCAAACACCAGTACCCAAGTGCTCCTAAATCATACTGCATTTTCTTTTTAATGGAATAAAATAAATGTAAAAACAGGACATATGTAAATATCATGTTCCATATTATAACTGTATAGTACTTTAAAAAGCAAGAGAAAGAACTGAAGTTGCCAAAAGAGCAAGTCTACCCAAATTCCTTCTGTTACAACGCTGTACTTAAACTGTGGAGAAGAGTATATTCCTGTCTTCTGGATGCAAAATAAATATTGATCTCCATTGTATGACTTCAAACTTGTCCTGAAGATCCTTCTGATGAATGTAATTAGTGTGTTTCATGCCACAAACTTCTTCATGACATGCGAATTAAGAAAAAAAGCAGAAAAAGTGCTTTTATTCAAACATCAGATCATAAAAAGAACATGATACAACTAAATATTGTATTATCTTTCAATCAACAACAATTTTTAAATTGCTGCTATTAACTTCCATTTCAAAATATTTTCCTGCATATGAAAAGATAATACAATCCATTCAACACTCCCTCAGCTCAGTGGGAATTTTTCTACTGGTGAGTCGTCCTACAGAACTGAATACTAAATCTCCAGTTAGATAAGACTCAACTCCTCCCTGATTTTAGTAGAATTCTGCATAGAGCAAAATAAATAGGAGAGGACAGAATACCCCTGTTGACAGGTGACACACAGTAACCCAAAATTCACATGCCAGCCAAAAGCCACAAATTACTTTAAGGTGTCCCCATGCCTGGGCTGCTCTGTATGCAGCACAATCCAGACAGCTCTGAGAGGAGGCAGACTCCCTGGCTGCCCTGTGGGCTTCTGTCCAGGATTTCCTTCACAGTACATCTAAAATACTGCACTATGTCCATCTACACTGAAGAGTCTATATAGCCAAAAGTTACTCAAGACTGCCTGCAAGGACTAGGTAATTCCGCTTTGAGAATTCCCCAAATTCTCATATGAACACGAATTATCACAGCTCCACCTAGATAGGAGCTGTCTGCATCTTCCCCATCACCACCCTAGCTGGTCATTTGCCAATACATCTGTCCCCTGCTTGAATCATTGCCAGCTCCAACCCCACCCTGATTCCAGACTCCTGGCATCCTCTCTCCAAGGAGATGGTCCAGCTGCAGGAGCTCCCCACATCAATTCATTACTGTCCCAGCATCTTTGGGATACCCTCTCAGGCAGCTTTCCCACACCACACTGCTGGAGAGGCCATCAGCAGCATCTCTCTACACAAGGAGATGCTCAGCACCACCTCTCTTCCCACCACCTTCCAGCCTGGCAGTACCATTATTTATTTTTCATCAAAAACTGCAGATTGGCCAGGCTGGGAAATAAAAGAGTGGGCAATCAGCAAGTAAAATATGCATCTGCAACATGAAGAGCATTTTAGCAGAGATTTTAGAGAAGAGCTGCCACCATTTCAAGCAGTTGCTTCCATAATTCACCATGTGACTACCTGGGTGAAGATGAATCTTTTTTTCTAGCTGAAAAAAAAAAAAAAAAAAAAAAAAAAAAAAGCCCTGAAACTGTTGCTGGCTTGAACCACCCTAAGAAAGAGACCAGATGTTTCTCCAGAAACATCCTCCCTATTCAACCTCTGATGAGCATGCACTTGGCCATGGCTGTCTAATATCTAACCAAACATTCAGATCACTGAAGGAGGTAATTCAGGAAAATTTCCAACTATGCTGCTTGATGTTTCAATGCTTCAGGAGGTCTAGTGACAGCTCCTGCATAGCTTGGGGCTCCTCGATATCCCCAATGATGCAAATACTCCACAGGCATAACCCAGAGCTGTACTCAGCAGCCCTTGCTATGCAGGAATCTCTCCAGAAATAGCTCAGTTTGACTGATAACCTTAAAAGCCTCCAGAATAACAGAACTCATTTATTCCCACTTCCACTTAGCACCAGCTACCTATGGATCTCAGTGAACAAACAAGAAACCTCAGAGCCCAGCAGCACACTTAGCACCTGTGCTTTTGCCAGCAGACTTGGAAGAGGCACATACACACGTTCAGAAGTGTTTTCTCCTCATCTCTACCACCAATGCATTCATCCCACAAGCTCTAATTATTTCTAATGCTCAGTCAAGGGGAACACAAAAGTACATAGATCTATATCATCATTAACTTCCATGCCTTCGGGGTAGGATAAAAGATGATTAAGTCTAAAATCACACCACAGCCCTTTTTCCTTTTTTTTTTTTTTTTTTTTTTTTTTTTTTTTTTTTAATACAGAATAATAGGCTGGGGAATTTGCTTACACTCTTGTTCTCAGACAGGCTAGTTATCACTGGTGAGCAATCAAATTAGAATAAAATCAGAAGAGATCTAAACCTTTGCCCCAAATTCTACCTAGTGAAATAACAGGTTTTTTTCACTCAAGAATCCCTGACAAGGAGACTGATTACAGCTTTTTACTCAAATGTCCCAGTCACAGTCGTATAGCTAACATTTAACAGCTTCACTACAGCTAAAGAGGGATTGTGTCTGGAAGGAAGCACAAGAAATGCTATGGCTGATGGGATGCAATGTTGACCTAAACCACCACTGCTACCCACAGAGCAAAAAAAAAAAAAAAACCAAGCTGAAAAAACAAGAATCCCCCACCAACAGACTAAAACAACAAGCACTTCTGATCCTACCAGCCCATGTCATTCCATCATCTAAGGATCCTCCAGAAAAACCCTTCATTGCTCAAACTGGAGCAAAATCTCTTCAGGCATACAAAAGACTGAACAAACTCTTCTGTGTCGCCATGGTCTGTGAGCTGATTCCAATAAATTCTTATACAGGAGTTGTCCTGCTCTTCAGCAGCACCACCTGCAAACTAAGGTTACCACTGGGCATGCTCTGCCAAAGTTTATCCTGACAAATCACTCTAGAACAGGCAAAATGACAGGACAGCAGATGCTGATGGATTGTATTCCATAAAGCTGTAAAGCCATAAGAACTTTTTTTCTTCCTTCTTTATTTCCCTGAAATACACCTAAAGCAGAAAGAAAAGAACATTCTCTTTGACCAAATCAATACTCTGTAACTACAGTCAATATCACAAAACAAACAGCAGTAAAGAAACATTCCTTAAAGACAGCACAAGTATTTCAAAACGCCACATGAAGCAAATCTATTTTTTAATACATTTGTTACAAATTGCACAGGAATCTGAGCATTGCTTCAGGCAACCTGAAGTTGAACTCCCATTTGAAAAAAGGTGTGAATAAAAATTCTACATCCCCCTGCAGCTCCTGGCCTCCTTTGCACAGCACTCCACAGGACACAGCCACCCACAGAAAGGACAGAGCTACATCAAAGCAGCCCCAGCTTTGACCCAGCACTCAAAGTCTATGGGTGCAACTATAACTACATTTTAAATACTTCTGAGAAACCTCTCATGGGAACACTCACACACTGCCAATGAAGCACGAGGTAAAACACTCTGCTCGATGAAGGTGAAGGTGCATGACAACATCCAACAGCAGTGTTTTGCAGCAAACCCTCTCTGGAAGGTCTCCTGAACAGGACCAGAGGCTTTCCACCAAGTTCTATGCCTCTTCCTTCTTCCCAAGGAAGGGGGTACAGCATCCAAAGATATCATCCATCATCATTAACAGATCTGGTTTCTCCTTACACTGTGTTCTTCCTCATCCTCCCTTCTGCACTCCTGGAGTTCACAGCACTACGAAGACACTGACTGACGAGGACTCTTCATTAGCATGAGTCAAAGTTTTCCTGCTTCAAAATCCCTACTGGTTTTATTGCAGTATTGTTACCACTCATTTTCCAACTGTTTTCCCTGCTGTGCCAAAGTATTTCTTCAAAAAGTATAAATCCCAGGCGCTCCAACAAGTGACAGTCAAAAATAAGCCAAGAAAGCAAAAACAAAGGAAAAACAAACTCTTGAAAGGAATCAAAAGCATCAGGGAACAGATGTTTTGTATGAATTAGCTGTGCTGAGTAGGGACAAAAAACATGCAGGAAAGAAGGTCAGAAACATTTCCATCAGTGGAAACAAGCTACACTGGAGTGCAAGCTGTAGCAGTACCTATTATTTATAGCCCACTGGAGGAAGAAAATATACACTAATTAATAAACTCACAAACTAATATTAACAGCAGATTTCTATTTTATTACATTGGCTTCATTCTGCTCTAAGTTGTCTCATTATTCCCTTTCGTAGCAATAGCCAAAATGCCAGAAACTGCATCACAGATTCATGGGTTTTTAAGGCCAGATGGACAACTGCAATCATAACATCAGCCAGAGAATTTTCCCCAGTAATTTCTGCATTATATCTGTAATTTGTTTGAACACACTGTTTATAAGGGGTGTGTGATACTGCCCTGTGACAAAATTCTTTGGGTTGGATGCCCTCTAAAACAAATAGGAATCTGCAGATTTTTTTCCTTACAGGGACTTCCACTCAAAACAAGAGGTAGCCATTAGCTCCCCCCATCGTACCTAATGTAAAAGCAAAAGTGGTCAGGAGATCATGTTAGGTCAGCCTAACATCAGTGTGTCTTGGAAACGTAAAAACTACAGTATGGCTTGCCTCTTACTTTTTCTTGCTGGCAAACACTCCCATTCCCAAAGTCACCACTTGACTGAATAAGAATTACTCACTTTGAAGAAAGTAAAATGCTTCTAGTTCCACTCATGAGATCCAGGGGAAACACCACTGTACTAACACCATAGATGATGTCTGAACCAGATGCAGCCCAAATCTTTTGTGGAAACCATCTGGGAGAGTATCATCCCACAATTCAGAATGAAAAATCCACTGAAGGCAAGATACAACCAGCATCTACAAACTGACAACCAGCTTGCCTGGAGAAACAAAATACCAGCACTGCCTGCAGACCCAGGGTATCTGCAAATAGTTGAAGGAGGCAGTCAGTTTCTTCAAGAACCCTACTTAAAACAAGCATCTCATTAAGGACTTGCATAAAGTCAAGCCCTAAAATCCTAACATCTTCTGAATGCAACCAAAACACCTGCTGGCAGTGCTGAGATGAAAGCTCACCTTCCTTCCTAAGTTAGAGCACTACCAAGTAAAAGCAGTATGGTTTCTGCTCCTAAAAGGGATGCACATTCCATTATGCATTTAACTAAACTCAACAAAAGGAAAGAAACTCAGCACAGACACACTGAGAGTTGTCAAGGCTGTCAGCTTTCAGTACCAGCAGACTTGCAAGACCTCCCTGTCCAGTGCCAATAAAGCTTTCCTGTTGACATTAAGGGCTGCTCTGCTGGCGCTGAGTACACTGAAGTAATAGAAAAAGGAACTGACATAACGCTTACATAACATTCAGGAGCAAAAAAAAAAATATTTTGAGATTATCTACTGGCTTTTCAGGGGGGTTGACAGTTTATCCCTTCTATTTCTGTTGAGGGAAGAGGTTGCTAGTGGGAAGAGCACATTGCCAACACATTTCATTAAGACTCTGCATGTGAATATAAGTGAAGCAAAGCTGGATAAACCAAAGTGACTGTTTTTTTCTGAAAAAAATAATTTACCAAGTCAAGTATGCAGATAGTTTTCCCAAGTAGTTTTACTGCTTTGGGACATGCTGAACAGTTAAAAACTTATTCAAGTCCATCCAGAAACACTATGAAATTCACATTAATGATGCTGAGTAACAATTTCCTCCCAAGTGTTCTATCCTCTCAGAGAACTACAAAATTCCAACTGGTTGTTCTGACCTCTTTCTAAAATTAAGTGATCCAGCTTAGAGAACCCAGGAGTTAATACAGACACTTCAGTACCATCCTCTGCATCAAAATGAAGTAGCTGGAATGTAAGCCTGCAAGCTCAGGGTTCCACCCTCTCTCCTACAGACTCAATACCTGCTACACAGCCACCTAAATCTAGAACAAAATGTATTTTCAACGGAAATAAAGATTCTTTACTAGCTTTCAAAATACACAGCAATTTTTCAGCAGACATTCCAGAAAATAGGTTTAGTACAGAGTAAGTTATGAAAAAGTGTTCATTCCAATGCAACTATTAGCATGGTACTTCTGAAACAATCTTTGAATAAAGAGAAATACCAACCTCAAGTTCACCCTGGTTGAAATGAGGCCCTATCTCTCACCAACACTTATGGTCAGTCATAAAGATACACTAATGACAGATATTTCAATTTTGTGTTTGGATATTTTATTATGAACACAAGGTTTTCTTTGAAAAAAAAAATAATCCACAACTTAGAAATGGCTGGTAGGCTGATTATCTGCTGAAAAGCTGCACTGAATACAGAAGAGAGCACTTAATAGCTTAGAAATTCAGTTCTTCAACAAAATGATGGATCTCTGTGCATTTGGATTTTATACATCTCATTTTGCCTTCGAAGCAGGTATGGAATTAAATTTATTTCCAAAAGGGGAAGTGAGAACATTTTAAAAAAATGCCAGAAATGTGTTTTCTTTTTACTTTGGTGCAGGGTCTCACTTCCCTGACATCCCTGAACAATGTTTGAAGTTCATCTCTATGCAAGAATCTACATATCTGCACTTTTCAAAGAACAAAGCACCAAAAATGCATCTCCGGGTCAGAAATACAGGGGGGGGTCTAACAGCCCCACCTCTGCTTAAGCAGCTAAACCCAACAGGGTTCAACACCATTGCTCAGCTGAGCAATCTCAGCTGGACCTTCCCAGCTCAAGGGGCTCTGAACTGGCTCAAAAAGTGCTAGGAATAAGGATTCCTGAAGAGCAGTACAAAAATACTCAGAACAATAAAGCCTAAGACTGGAAAGATCAGAGAGCAAGGTATCACAGAATAAACTGTCCTGGTTTTGCAAAGATATGGTTTTGCAAAGATATGGTTTATGAAATCCTGCTGCCACCTCTCCCCCTCAAAGCCTGCTGCAAAATACTGCATTTTAGTGCAAAGAATAAACATTTCTTTACAGGTGAGATTTTGTTTTCTTATTTATTGGATAGAAAACAGCAGAATGAAGATGATGGTACACCATAGATAAAAAGTTAGATAAGAGTGGAGGAGGAGGAAGGTGTCAGACAAGCCTTCTAACTTCTCCCTTTCTCCCATGGTACCTGCATGTTTGCCCTTCTAAAAACTGATGTGCTGCTTTAGACATCAAATTATGGTGACAACATTTATAATGCCATAAGCAGACGATGGTTCTGCCAGTGGTTCTGTTTAAGATAGTATGCTTGTTTCCAATTATTTATTACAATTTTTAAGATAAACTTCAAAAGGACAAAGGTACTATCTTGCACTCTATCTTTGCTATTGTATATTTATCTTTTTTTTTTTAATCATGTCATTAGGCACCAATGCTTCCTAGTCATATACTTAAAAGTGCTGCAATTCAAATGTCATTTTACTATCAGAAGGATAGTAGTTTCCATTTTTAAGCCATGATTGAGTCATTTTAAATCTCTCGTAAAGCCATACATCACACCGACTGATCCCAAAAAGGCCATTAAACATGAGCTGTTCTTCCTCATACCAGTAATTCCACTGCAGTAAATTTAAAAGTTAATGGGATTACTCCTGTGAGTAAAATAAACACAGCACTGAGACTACCCTCTGCTATCACACAAAACACACAGGGAACCATTCCAGTACATGAAATTAAGGTCAGATACCTCCTCAAATCCCCCTCACAAAGTACTGTGAGCAAATAGAAATGTGTCCAAACTTACCCATTTTGCAAACATAAGGTATATGCCTGTAATTAGTACTTAATAACTATGAAATAACACAAAATGCAAAAGCGGTGTGAATGTATGACATATGAAGCCAAGCTATTAAGAGCAACCTAATAAGCCAAATGTTTTGATTCTGTATATTTTACTCAAGGCATCAGACTAACTGGAATATACTGATACAAAAAATCAAGACTATTTTCACACCTGCTTCTCCTTAATACACAAAAAAAATTTCCTGTAAAAATACTTCAATAACTGATTAAAACTAAATACTGTGATGTTATACCTAAATATGCATTTATTCAGTGTGCCATGACACAGAAATTATATGTCACTATGAAACAACACACACATAAGTCAGTACACTGAAAACAGGTGTATCATTCCAGGCTCTGGCATGAATAATTTGCAAATTACAACCTTTATTTTTTCCTGCACCAGACCCACCCCTTCAACTGTAGTAATTTATTAATTCATTAAAAATTATATATTAAGATAATGCAGGCTGCAAAAAACCTTCAAAGAATTAAGAGGTAGAGGACAGGTATTTGTACCTCAAGATTATCCTTCTAGTCTTAAAACACATTACAAAGTCATACTCATTCTGTCATTCTCACATCTGGCTATTAAAATAAATGCCATTATTTCATGCTGTATTTCTCTGGATTTGCTTAACAATCTACTTCATTGTTACAGCACAACCTCATCAGCACTTCTGCTGGAAAGCTCTAAAATGAAATATACCTTGTATTTCATGACAATTATGCAAGTATGGTGTGGAGTTACTCTGTAATGTACTCCATTCTTCTAATCTGCCTGCATGCCCCTTTTTAAGGTCACCTGGGTGACATCCAAATGAGATCTGCAAACCAATCCAAATCCACAGGCGATGTGTAGCACATCATGAAGCTTAGGGTGGAGAGAAGGTCTTTAAACAATTCCTTCCTTCATTCTGTGTTTTTCAGCAGTAATTTATATAAACCACTTCCCAAACCCTAATATTTACAACAGAAAGATTTAAAATACATCCATTTTTAATTAATGGAGGCTCAGGAAGCCCAGTCACATACTGCAGAGCTGTTTCTCACACCCTGTTATCATAGGGGATGAATTAAAGAGTAATAATGTACGTCTGAAATACTTCTGAAAACTGTATAATTCTTTTGGTGTACTCTTTGCAATTTTTCCTTTATGGCCAATTTCTGAATTTATAAAAATAGTCACAGGAAAGAAACAATTCTCTTGTTCTTATCAATGAACTTTGCTAATGAGTTAAAAATAATGGCTAAACAATGCATGGAAAATGCATGGAATAGCACTAAGCCTTCATCCTTTGCTACATATTTTGCTTTTAGTATATAAACAGAAAAAAGGCGATCGAAATCAAAATTTTTTCTATGTCCCTATTATAGGGAAACCTGGGGAAAAAATGAATTCAATTTTCCCAATGTATACCCTTCAGTTCATAACTGGAGGTACTGATGAAGGTGCCCAGGTTTATGATACAGGTTAGGCACTTGATACTTCCTTATCGAAAACAGCAGGAGCTTCTGAAACTCAGCTGCCCTTGCAAAAAGCTGTTTCCATACTAAGGAACCTAAACACCGAATTTACTTGTTTCAGTTCAAATCTTAACCTAGGTTTGAAAAGCATTTTGCCCTAAGTGTCCCTCCACTAGAGGGTAAAACAGAAAATTGAGCACTGTGAATTGCTATCTGGATATATATGATCTTATATATATATAGTCACTATGTATTACAGTAATACCTGGAGAAGCAAAAAAAATTATGATGCAGGGTTAAAGAAAAGAGTAATTATGAGAATTTGTCATCTTCTATATGACTACATACCAACACAGAACAAGGTATCAGGTAGCTGTTTAACTGTGGTGACTAGGATGAGGGATAAAAACAAAACCCTGAAAAACCAATACAACTAACTTTTGAAAATATTAATGAAAAAATTTTAAAAAACATTATATTATTATATTATATTATTTGAAAATATTTTGAAAATATTATTTACAGGTCTCAAATGGCTAGCTCCAAGTACAGTTCCCAGCCAGCTGAATATGACAACTAACCCCAGGGGAGGATCTCTCTCACCAGAGCCCAGAAGCTGCCAAACTGAACTCTTCAAACCCAAACCAGTGACAAGTGTCAGGGCATAGAGCTAGGCAGGCAGAGCGCAGCATCTGAGGTTTCTCCTGCATTAGGCTTCACACACTGCAGGGTGAGCCATTCCCAGAAGTGGAGCTGCTCAGGAGTAATTGGCAAAGAAGATGTGCTGCAAGAAGCACTTGTCAAATTATGCTTGTTTACAAATAAATCTCCCAGCAGCAAAGGGCAGCAGTTATTGAATAAGTTCAGGTCTGCAGTAAGACCCTTCCTACCAGCAGACTTTTAGCTTTGCATTTACTGAAGAGACCAGAATTGGAGAGCAGCAATCAGAAAAGGAGAGGGAGACCCTGGATTAAGCTGCTGATCATTAGTGTACTACTCCCCTGCAGTCCCCCTGTAAAGATTACACTAAATCTGTTTGCTAGGCAGCTTCATTCTTTCCAGTACCATTTACTATCATGTAAAAGTCCCATTCTGCAGCTGCCTGTTTGTGCAGAGACGCCTCCACCCTCAACGAACAGTCCCACTGACCCCACAAATTCTATCCAGATTTTGTAGAAACTGGCAAGGAAGACCAAGACAGGGCCCAGAGCATCTGCCAGTTTCTTGGCCAGGTATCAGGGCAGAGCAGAGAGCAAAGAAGAGAGAGACAGGTGAGTAATGGGGAGAAAGCAGCCACACTGCCTCCTCAGCATCACTCCCACAGGTGAAATAATCTGAAACAGTGTGGAGGCAGAAGGATTGCCCCACCATTATTTTACCAAGGCAAAACCAAAGACATTTCCATCAGTACCCGAAACACTGCACTCTCTTAACATTTGATACCTTCATACAAATGAAAACAGTGTTTTCCCCTTCCTCTGTTGGTTTGGGGTTTTTTTTGGGGGGGAGGGAGTGTGGGGCTGTTTGTGTTTTGTTTGTTTTGATTTTTTCCAAGAAAACTGCAATTCACATTATTCTCGCTCTCCAAAATAAATTACATCTAGCTAGTTCCCTCAGGCCACATCTTTGAAATTCCAGAATGGTTTTCCTTCACCAAACGCTGCGTACCTCCTCCCTCTGACGGAGTTTCACAAATAATGACAGTGCATCACATAACCTGCCTGCTACCAGATACTGAACCCTCTTCAGATCCTGCACTTCACCCTCCGCTTTCACATTACGGCGGGTCCAAACACGTTACATCCCACGGCTCCAAAAATAACACTGAAAAGCCCCAAGCGGCGCCCACATCACCTATAGAGGGGAAAAAAAAAAAAAAGAAAAAAAAAAGAAAAAAGAAAGAAAAAGAAAGAAAAAAAAAGAAATAAAGAAAGAAAAAAAAAAGAAAGAAAAAAAAGGAAAAAAAAAAAGAAAAAAAAGAGAAAGAAGAAAAAAAAGAAAAAGAAAAAAAAAAAAGAAAAAAAAAAAAAAAAAAAAATACAAAACCAAACCAGTCCAGTTTGAAAGCCTGGAGGTACAGACAAGAAACCTGGACACCTGTTTTTGACTATAGGCTACAGAGAGATCAAACGTGTGTGTGAGTATACATATATACACCACGTATAAAACCAGTGGCCACGCTCCGCTGCGTTGCGGGTTAAACACCGGCACCCCCGCGGCTTCCCCTCCGTTTCGGGGAAGTCTTTGAAGCCCTGAAGTAAGCGCAGTGCGGGCAGAGCTCGCTTGCAGAGCTCCTCACCGGGAGCCTCCTCCAAGCCCAGCCCGCCACCCCTGAAACACCTCCCGCCCCACGCAAATTCACCCGTGCGAAGACGTGCGAAGCCCTGCAACACACACACATACAACACACATACATACAACACACACACACACAACACACACACACACACGAATGCACCTGTTCAACTCCCCCGGTGCAAAGCGCTAAGGAAACACAACGCTGCGAACGCCCCTGTGCAGGGAAACCTGTAATACAAGCGCTCTATCTCCCCTCCTTCCCCCCAAAAAAACCCAAAAAACCCCAAAAAACCCAACTATCCCACAACCCTGCAAAAAGGGCCGGTGCCAAGGCATTTCTTAAGCCTGCCCTCGCCCCAAGCCAGGCTGCCTGCCCGCTCCCCAGCCGAGGGATGCGCAGCGCTCGCTGCCACCTCCCTTCCCCAGGACATCCCTCAGCTTTCCCGGGAAGGCACCCGCCTCCCCACGGGCTGAGCCCCTTTGCTTCCCAAAACGACTCCGAGGAGCCCAAGCAGCTTCCCTTCTCGCTGGGCGCTACCCCGACGGTCCCGGTCGCCGCCCCGACGGTTCCGGTCGCCCCGTCCCCGCTCACCCTCGCTGCCGGGGCTGGCCAGCAGGTTCTGGAGCGTTGCACACAGGAGTAAGGGGAAGAGGCACGTCCAGCCGGGAGCCGCTGCTCCGGCACGACCGATCCAGCCTCCACCGCCCCTCAGCTCCATCCCGCTGCACCTCAGCACATGGGGCGAGGGCTTCCCCCAGCACTGCCCGCTCGGGACGGGACGGGATGGGATGGGACGGGCTGGTACCGGAGCCTCGCTCCTCTCCCGTCCAGCCTCCGGCGCGACTGGGGAGCCGGGAGGCGGGGATAAGGGAGGTGGCCCCGCGCCACCGTGGAGACGCCCCCGACGGGGCGGACCCGTTGTCGCCGTCATCCAGGGCAGGGGGACGGCGCCCGCCGCGTTTTGGGGGCGCCCCGGGGACCCCGCCTCAAGTGGCCGCTCGGCGGGAGGTACCCACCCGCCCCCCCCTCCCCCCTAAGTCCTCGCTGCCTGCGGGGAGGGGCGGTGGCTTCGCTGTCCCCCCCAGGGGTCCCTCGGGCCTCAAGGAGCTCGCTGAGGGAGGACGGGGAGCCCCAGTGCTCCCCGCAGCTTCCAAGGGTCACGGGCCCGCAAAATTCCCTCCCCTCAGCCCAAACAGCCAGGAAGCCAGGTCGGCCAAGCATGAGAGGAGAGCTTGTCACCGGCCAGGAGAGCAAAAATGCTAGAAATTCTGTAATGCAGCCAATAGAAAGATGATTTTCAGATGTATTTTTACCTCGGGTCACCACCAGAGTACAGCTTTGAATCCAGCATTAACAATTAGTTTCATAGAAGTTTTCACTAAGGCTTTTAACCTCTCAGAGCCCTAATTGTCACCCACTTAAAATTCCTAAAAAAAAATTAAGAAAAATAAAGAACATCCCAAAAGTGTAAGAAATAATTCTGGAAGTTCTTTCACCTACATCTGTTCCTCCTCTGAGGAGACTACATGCACATTGACCAGAACCCCCTTCTCAGCCAGTGCTGCCTCCTCTATTTCACCTCAGTGCCAAGATTTTGACCTGTTCATTTATATTATAAAAGCAGTAACAGAAGGCTGAACACCTGCAAAAAGCTCTCTCACCAGAGAGCAAGGCTCATGAGTCCAAAGGAGTTGCAATTACAATTACAAAGTCCCCAAATACAGCTTTAAGAGGTCAAGTAGCCTTCAACTGGGGAACTGCTGATAACAAAACTATCTCCACACCGCCCTTGCTTGTTTGATAAGTAGATGGACAATTTATTCCTGTGTTCTCTTGCACCATCCACAAACCTGAGCATCTGTCAGAATAGAAACATAGTCCCCTGCATGCATATTATTTTCAGAAGCATTTCTTCCTTTTGCAAGAGGATTTTCTGCCTTAAGCCATTCAGTATTTTTACTGCCACCAGGAGGACAAGGAAGAGGCTTTGTTTCACAACGCGAGTAGCCAGCCAAATGAAAAGCATGGCATGCATCTCTTTACAGCACTGCATCACTATTTAAATATCCTACTGGTTTGTAGTTGAGAAGGCAATAACTTTTGACACCAGGAAACCCCTCTTTAAAGCTGTATGCCAGGTCCTCAGCTGGGATAAGTCACAACTGAGAACACCAGACCCCAGCCCTGCATCAGATTTCAGATGGGAGCAGCACTGTGTGGTGTGCTTATTTCTAGGAATTTTCTCTTTGTAGAAGCAGTGGTAAGTTTTGCCACCCAGAAATCAGGGCAATGCAGGAAAACCTCCTCAGAAACAGCACCTTTGTAGCACAGTAAAAAGGATCAGAAAGCAAAGAACAAGCAAAAGCCTGCACTGGCCAAGGCACAGTATTGCTGTAGCTGAAGTCTCTTATCACAGCCACAAGTCAAACTGTTGTTTGCTCCTGATTTTTGGCTGCTATTTGACAATGATTAACTGTGGTTTGGACAGCTAGGCTTATAATTTAGAGACATTTCATATGATATGATAGTGACACCTTGATTTTCTAGGAAACACCAAGATGATCTTCATGATTCGTGACCTATTTACGAATAGCCACCATGGTCTAGGCTTCATCCTAGCTGCTTTTTTTTTCATTTTCTTTTCCCCTGCAGGAAACCAGTTCTTATTCCAAGGCATTGGGCTTGTTCTCAGTCCTGACTGTGTCCAGCAAAAGTGTCCCAGCCTCATGTTCCAGGACATGATTGAATATGATAAAAAACCCAAAAAGGATCATTCTGTTTGGTGGGAATTCAGTTTTTTACAACTCTGCTCCCCATTTTGTCACCAGCCTTATTAGTAATCTGCAGCAGGCAACTCTCTCCTGCCTTTTGCCTCATCAGTGCACCCAGTGGGATCTTGAAGAGAGGACAGAAATTTTACCTAAGTGCTGCAGCATTCCTGGTAGCCATGATGAGTTCATCAGAGAGAAGCTGGACAAGCTGCTGGAATCCTTTTCTGTTGCAAACCAGAAGTATATATTTTATTGCTTTGAGTAAAAATTACAGCATGTAGGTCACAAACTGTCCAGGAACTAAAAGTATCTCAGGCTTTTGCTATTTTCCTGTGCTTTATGGTGTTTTTTTTCTTTTTTTCTGTATCTCTAATTCACTTCTGCCCCCTACATTTATGCCTTTTCACCTATGCAAAGAGTATTATTTCTTAATTGTCACTTGGTTAAGGTGTATATTACATCCTCTTTATCTTTTTTTCTCACGAGTCATTCCTATAGTGTTATTAATGCTGTTATACTCCGAAGTCCCTCAAGTTTTCCCAACATCACCGTCATAACAGTTTGCTCAGAAGTATAATCATACTAAAACCATAATAAACAACTATCCCTGAAATGCTTTTGCATATAGTGTCTGAAACTGAAATGACAACTTTGCCCTCCATAACTTGCCACTTCATATTTAATTTGATGTCAGCTATTACACTGAATTTAAACTATTTATTAAACCGGACATCTTTTGAGCTAGTGAATTTCAGATGATTTCACATAGATATGCAAAAGCTCATTTTTCCAAATTTCTCTCATATATGTACCTCCCTCTCTGTAATTTCTGTGTTCTGACTGGCTTCTAATTCTGCACTGCCAATTCATTTTGTTTGCGTGCTGCTTATCCCATCATCAACAGGATACACTAGAACAATAGATGAGTCTATCCTTCAGATTATTTCAGGAACAAAAAGCTGACAACCAGATTCATTCCCTGTATCATTATCCTTTACTGAAGTGTAAGGGCATAATACTTACTACATCTCTGTATTCAACAGGGCTACCATCTGAGAAAAGATTCAATTTCATACTTGAAATTTCAGTGTAAACAGTTCCACTAAAGCTATGTCTTTATTGCACTGATGGAATGGAAGCCCCACTGTAATGCAAAAACCTGTTTAATCAGTTAGCCAAGTAAGCATTTCCATTTTCCCTTGAAAAGTCCTTTTCTTTCAAAAGAGTCAGAGAAGATGACACCTTTAAGGAATACCCTCATGAAATTCAGTTATTAGTTTTTGTTTTTTTCACCACAAGCATTCTTTGAAACAGAAGAATTACCTTCTATTAAAAAACTAAATGCATATTAAAGCAAAGCAATCTGGGAGCAGCTAAGCAGCTTTGCAGAGTAGACATATTTATATTTGTACTATGAATAAAACTACACTTTTGACACAAAATGGCTGTGTTCAATAGACATCACAGCAACCTGGGCAGGACTGAAGAAAGCAGTAGTCACATCTCGATCAAACAGAAATATCTGTATCAAGAACCATCAGGGACAGGAAAGTTAAACATCAAATGCAGGTGGCCCACCCCTTGGCCAGAGGAGATATGTCAGAAATTGTGCCCCTCAGTCATTGCTGAAATCTTCATACCTCAGCTTGAAGATGTTAACCAACAAACTGTTATTTGCACAAAGAAAAATGATCAAACTGTAAATAAAGAATAGCCCGTGCAAGTTCACAACTCAGCCACTTGTATGGTCTCAGCACCAATTTGTCTTTTGCTACCCCCCACAAAACACAAGAGCTACTGGCAAGTGTGCACTGAGGAAAATTTGCTCACTTCATTTACATCCTGAAATTAGATCCAAAGCCATAACAATCCATGCAAAAACCATGCAAATATTTGTTTCAGCCAGAAAAGGCTTAGAGAAAGCATGACATTTTAGCTTGGCATTTTATTTTGGAGCACTTCATCATCAGCCCTTGGTCCCAAGGTCTTTCTTCCAAAGGTTCCTGACCTGGCAGCACGTTCTTATTTGCAAACACTGGGGCATTACTCCCCTTCAGTGACCCACTGGAGCCAGATCCCAGGTGTTAAAAACCCACTGTACCTCTGCAAACAAAGCAATGGTCCCTGAATCAGAAGGGTCAATATATACCACTCCACATTCAAGTCTGGATTAGACAGATCAGCAAAATAATCCTGGCCAGACATGGAAATAAACACTCATGAGCACCAAAAGCTTCGGCAGATACAGCTGGCATTACTTGCAAGCCAACCCACTACTTAAGAGGTATTGAGGTGTTTCTTTGCATCACACCAGATGAGACCATTAAAGGGAATAAATGAAATGGCTTTGCAGAGATTTATGGAGATTTTCTAATGCAGAAAGTGAAGCACAGGAGAAAGTGCAAAGGCTAATTTGATTAGATTGTTAGTCCTGTACAAATTTAATAATGGAATCACTTCCACATTTCTCATTGTAAACTATTTACATGCATCCACTAACTCCAAGAGCTCAGCACATCATGCTCTTGAATCCATCTTCCCAACCCACTCCAGTGAGGAAGAGGAGTGTTACTACTGCACAGATAGATACAAGCAAAGGACATGTTTAAAATCTAGATAAAAATTACGGAATTGATCATGGCTCCTCTAGGTGAGGGACGATGTTCTTAATATATTAATGAAATTATCCTATTCTTGTAGCAAAATAAACAACCAGCAGATATTAAGAGGCCCTGATTGATCTCCTCAAGACTTTAGTAGACTTTAGTCAAGCACTTTAGTAGATACTGCACAAACTCAGGCAAGTGACATGGGTACATTTGCAAGTACTAGGGTGCTCTGTGAAAACCTAGCCCTCGAGTAACTTGCTCAAGGTCACACAGAAGTTGTGTGGCAGACCTGAATCAAGTTGAAAAGCTATTAGAGCATCCATTTGCTTTCCATTCTCACTTTTCCTTTTTCAGCATGTCATTTTGGATCAGGATCTAAGCTAGCAAAATGTGGACATGACTGTAGTTCAAGGGTTCATGTTCAGCACTTTACTTAAGCGCACAGTCATTCAAGGTACAAAATACAATAATGAATATAATGGTGAAAATCACTACATTAATGTAGCACTTAATAGTGAAGTGCATTAATCTCCTGCATACAATCCAGAACGTAGTTGCTTTCTGAACTGTGTTTCATAAGGTCAGTAATGTCTTCTGTAACTTGTAAGGTCAATCTGGATGGCTACCCTGAATTTCTTTGATTACAGGCAGACTAATTTCATTACCTCAAGCTACTGTCCTGTACTCTACATCCAGGCCAACTCTGTCTACTTTCCTCTTGTTTGAGGAAAGCAAATCCATTTCATCTCACCTCACTCCAACAAGGAGAGCTCTCTGATACTGACTCCTTTATTACATCCTACTTCTAATGATTTTCTACATGAATCACATCACACATCATTGTCCATCATTTCATATCTCAAACAGTTGCAAATGCTTAGCAATTTTATCTGCCAACACATTAATTTATGTTCTTGTGAGATGGCATCTGGATCACAGTTTTAGTCTTTGAGTCCTTTCCATCAGCTAATTGCAACTATTTTTGAAATCCAGCAGCATATTTATTTCTCTGCTTCCTTTGCAGGGCTCAAGTTTGCCTTGTGTTCCAAACTCAGAAATACTTAGCTTGCAGAACTCTAGTGTCAACTCAGAGAAGTGCTTCAACAAGTCTAAATATTTTTCTGGCATATATTTTGTTAAGTAATTATTAAACAACCAAGTGACAAGGTAGGATCAGAGCCAGCTTTCTGGGGCAGACTGCCTCATGTGATAAATACCAACAGAAATATTGCCCAGTGATATATGTTTCCCACTGTCACTCTAAGTTTTCGGTTTTCTTCCTCTATCCCACCCAAGAGTTACAAAAAGAATACTACTCAAAAAAGCTAGATTCTTGAAAACTTAAAGAAAAAAGCAGAACCCAGCAGCCACTTTTCATACACAAACCTCCAAAACTGAGGGTCTAGCTGCCATAAAGAGGCAAGTATTCCTGATAGACTTCTGCTTATTACTACAATGAACTGTCCCTCCCATACCAGAAGAGCTGAAGCATTAGGTGGTCCTGCAATCAAGCTACAAGGCTCAGGTACATTGATAAAAATTTTGCTTCCAGTACAGACACCCTGAGTAAATCCTGAGGAAGCAGTTTCTCAGCTGTAACTATCACACAATCTTCACTCAATGATCAGTGACAGGGGTCCAAATGAGGTGCAAGTAAAATCTTTTTAATAAAGACAGGAGGCTGAAGAAAAAAATGAAGATGAAGGAGAACACCATCAAGCCTTGCTATTGCATCGTGACTATCACAGAAGCATTTTTGCATTACTGTTCACTGGTAGTAGAGTTTAACAAGCCAAGCAGTATCCAGCACATAAACCAAATCCACTGCCTGCACTTCTGTGCCTTACTTCACCTCCCTGTCCTTCTGGAACTGCCCTTTCCCATGCCAGGCACCTTTTGACTTCTCTTTCAAGCAAATCTGTCCTGTAACATAACCCTTGGCCATGCCTACTTTTCTCTTCATAGAAAGCCCTTTTTGTTAATTTTGACATCCCTTGCCAGATTAAATTCCAGTTGGACTTTGGCTTTCCTAACCTTATCTGTGCAATTTCAGTGTGTTTGTATTCTTCATAGAATTGCCTGAAAATCTGTCTATTACCAATGTACTGGACAGTATTGGGGGGGTAAACATATCATCTGCATCATGACTTGCTATAAATGAGAACTGGCAACTCATTACCAGTTATTTCTACTTTTATAGCTTGTCCTTGTTCTCTAAACTTTATTCTCTTATAACATCTGGGCTATGGCATCTCCGCTTGATCAATCAGTTCACCCTTTGGTAGGTTCTGCCTCCCCACGTGTGCACTCCTAGACGCTTCTGGCTGCCCCTCTTTCCTACATTTAACTCTGCCCCCAGCTAAACAGAAGAGTAGGTGATTATAATTTCATTCAATCAGGAGGTGGAGGTGGGAGCACATGCACAGCAAGTTGAGAAAGGAGTGGCAATCAGATTACAGCTATAGCCTGGAGCTGAATACTCCTTAATGTGAACTTGTAATGGGTCTCTGGTCTAGGGCATGTAATAGACATTTTACCCAGAGTGCAATAGTCACCCAAAGACATTTTCTTCAGGAAATACTGAGCCTGGTATAAACATTTAAACTTTAATAAAATCATTACAGATGCACTGATTGTGTAGCTCCTTTAGACAGTGAAGATATATAGGGAGCTTAATAGTGAAATAAGCAGGTGAATAGAAGTCATTATAAGGCCATTTACCTAAAGATTTACTGAAAACTCATCCTTAATAGGGCTTTTTGTCAACGTATTATCCACATCCAAGAACTAGTCACTGAACAATAACCATCTCAAAACATATTCCTTCTCAAACACACATTGTCCTCTGCAGATTTCTTTTAATTTAAAAGAAATTAAATTAACAATCAGTATTTTCACTCCAATTTCACATTCACAGTACCCAAATCCCTTACACATCTCGATGTAACATTAAAACACATCACATTTTTGTGGGGCTACCCATTGTTTCTGCACATGCTTACCAACAAGTAAGCTGTGTTTCCAGTGACAAATATGACTGCCCACAAAATAAAAAGATTTTTAAAGGATTTGCAGGGAAAGGAAGAGATCAGTCAAGAGGGCATGCAAATCTACCCCTCTTTTTTGTTAACCTAATCAGCTGACCAGTCATGTACATGTTTCATCATTCTGGACTCTTTCACATAGAATTACTTCACACCAAACCAAAATGTCAACACTAAATAAGTTTTGTCTGTGCTTGGAGAGAAGCATCAAATGCAAAGTCCCTCCTTTCCTGATTGAAAGGCAATTATACAAAAATTGTGAGAAAAAAAGTCTCAGAGCTACAGATACAGGAGAGAGACAGGGATTTTCATGAAGAATTATCCCTGGCCAGCAAAAGCATCTGTACAAAGGATGAGTATTTACTAAAGAGACCCTTACAGACCCTTAGTACAGTAGATGAAGCTCATAATGAGAAAGAGGACAGTCTTGCCGAGATCAGAGAGGATCTTGCAACAAAACCTGCATTTAGACCAGCACTGAGAAGCAAGTTATGGTCCTTGTCGATTCCCTCCTGTAAGTACCCATTTGCAGACCAGATCCTTTTCAGGGAAGTTTGCTGCCTCCCAGGGGCCCAAATTAAGGACATCACCACAAGGCTGAAGAGCCCATTTCTCTCTTCAGACTGCTATTCATTCTTGCTCTTTCACATGGGTACAAATGATGTTGCAACAAAAAGCCCCAGATGAATCAAAAGAAACTTCAGAGCACTAGGGAGAATATTAACAGATTCAGGAGCACAGGTAGAGTTTTCTTCAACCCTCCCATAAATGGGGGGAGATTCAGTCCTCACAATAATGGGAGAAACAGGCAAGCCCAGGATATCAATACCTGGGTCCAGGACTAACCATTCTAAAATCTAAATTCTAAGTGGTCATCTGACTAATAGGGATGAAGAAAAGGCAGTGTCATTCCTTGTATTTTTTTGCCTCAGTCTTTCTTAATACTGATAAACCTCAAAAAAAGCAACTATGTTTACTAGAAGCAGTAGCAAAGACATGGTGTCACTTAAATGTGGTGATAATACCTTATAATATACTACATTTATTGCAATTAAATTTTTGTTTAGGTCTCTTTTTTTTTGTCTTTACATCAAAGGGAGATGCACTTTCTGCAGCACTGCCACTGATGGGCTTTGGTCTTATTCAAGTCTCCCATATTTAAATAGCTTGAGAACCCACTAGCAAACTGCAGATCTCCACTGCCTTTTATCTTCTCCATTTTGTTTGTCTCTATGTATATACCTAGCTCCTTGCACAACAGTCCCCTCTTAGGCTGGGATCTGTTCTCTCCTGATGCTCATACTCATCTAGGTTATACCTGGGATCCACAAATTCTGTCTTAGTTTAATTGCATTTGGCTTGCAAGTCAGTCCTGTCATCTCAGGTTTATACACAAAAAATTAACCATCTCCCACTCCATACAGAAGCCCTTTGTTCTGATCACCATCACATTTGGGGACTTCACATTAGGAAAGTGTGTGCTTGCTCACAGACCAATCAGGACTGGACTCTTAAGTGAAGGCTTCAAAGCCATTTAGCACACAATATTTTTGAACTGACTCAAGCAGTTGATTTCCCAAAGTTCAGTCCCAGGAGAAGGTTTGAGCCCCTTATTCAGGTCCCATTTTTCAACGCATACCTCCTTTCAGAAGAAAGCTTTTTCAATCCCTCCCCAGCTCCATATGAACACGAGGATAAGGGCAAGATGCAGCAGAACAGATGCTGTGTCAGGAGTGTGTTTACACGAAGCTGCTGACAGCAGATGCCAGCTTGTAAAATTAGCCAATAAAAAGACCAGCATCACTGTTTACAACTACTCTGAGCAAGATGGGCTGCCAGCAAATTGGAAATCACATTACACTGACATGCCAGGTTAGAGACACTGCATTTTGCAAAGCATCATCATTTTTAGGCTACCAGAAGCGGGATTGTCATTCAAATAGAAGGGAGTCAACCAACAACTGCCCAGTCTCACTCCTCCTCACTTTTACATTCCCAAACTATCCATTTAATGTTAAAACATAAAAGAACCAGAAATACTATAACTAAGAAACCATATGTACCATTAGATACTGAAAGCTTTTTTTTTATCCTACTATTCTGGACAAACTAGAAATTTTGATAAAAAACAGCAAGTATATTATAGAGCTGGAAACTGTTACCTGAACTTCTCTAACCATAAAGGTAGTTTTTTTAAAAAATAAATCCTTATTTTGTACCAAATTGTAGTCTACAGCTTGTCCATGTAGGTTTGGAGATGCTCAGACCAGTCCTTTCAGAAGGCTAAGATAGTTTTCCCTTGTTAACTATCGTTCACTCTTCTGAGCCATTTAAAAAATTAAGACCAGCATCTAGGGTAAAGACATTTAAAACATTCCAGAAGATGAATAAAATTATGGTTTAACTTCAATTAATACCTTCTATAATATTCTCAACTAGAAAATGAGAATTATGCAGGGAAATATTAAAGAAACATATTTCAGAGACTAGATTTGGTAAAAAAGTTTAGTCAGTTATTAAGCAAACACATAAATTCAGTCCTCTGAAGAAATAGTCATTGTATAAATAGTTGATAAGTTGTTGATAGCTTCTATATGCCTCTTGCAGGCATGAACAAGAAGTTTTAAAAGATAAGTAAAACAGATAGAGTATTATGCATGATATAAGCCACGATAAAAAAAACTATCATCTTTTACTCTATAATCAAAGACTAATATCAGTTAATAGCATGATACAGCTTTGGAATGCATCTGTGAAACCACAACACTGGATCAACTATATGCCTACAACGCCTTTTCCACAAGCAGTGCTGAAAATATTTAGCTTTCTGTATTATGAATTAACACAAGATAAATAAAACAAAAAGAACAAAAATCAGAGGTCTGAAATACTCTCGCTAGTGAGATGAGTAAAACAAAATGCAAAGAGTACAAATTAAACTTTCTTCAATACACTGGAAAAGCTAATAAGCATGACCTTCCTCAACATTTAAAGCAAAAATAGCAACAAACCATCTTCTACTCTACAGTTCTCTTACAAGGAACAAACAAACCCCTCTATTATACATCCAAGCAATAGTGTCTAGCAGCTTTTCCCAACTGTGACCAAACAGCAATTAGGCACAATTGCTATGAAGTCTGCATGTGGAGTCATTTTTGCAGTTTTGTAAGGGAATTTGGGGGGGCAGGCTGTAGCTCATTCTGGAAAGGAGAGGTGCATTCTATTCAACACAAGATTTGTCATAAAAATACTTGTTTGTTTCATTAAAGATAAAGGGCCAGGGAGTAGTAAGTTAGGGGTCTGAAAGCCTACAGGTATATTTTTGAAATGTGGATGCTACCTTTCTGTTGGGTTTAGACAGTATGGAGATCTTTACAAATTATGTCTGGTTCATGGCAATCATGTTGCTAAGCCTTTTGTTTTCTTTTCTTGTCAAGTAAATAATTGTGCCTTTTCCATAAGCAGCTCTTGTTCATGAGTAGCTTGGGGCTTCTCATCTATGTAGATGAGCTCTATTCCTGTTATTAGAAGATGTTTAAATGATCATGTGGAAAATAAAGAATCTCAGTTTTGGGAGCTGAAGAAAGTGCAACCTTTTCTACCCTCAGTTTACTCCTAGGAAGTAGTATTGTAGCTTTTTCTTCCTTAGCCACTTTTTACTGTATATACATATTTTTTATATGTAGTAGCTTTCTTGCCCTGGGATACTGGAGGGGGGAGAGGAAGGTTACTGGGGCTCTCTGCAATAACTGGGTCAGAAAAGTACTTAAAGCTGGTAAAAACTTTGGGTTTTCCTTAGATAGTCCAAAAGCTGATCGTCTCAGCTCAGTTAGTTAAGCTCTGCCTGCTAAGTACAGGTGAGAACTCTGTGTGCCTGTTAAGCATAAGCCACTTGTATGCACAGCTGCTGGCATGTTGATCAAGTTTTGTTTCTTTATGTCACAGTTTTAGACAGTAACTGGACTGTGCCAGATGCTCTGTTATTCCCCACTACCCTCCCAGGGGAAGACAAAGAAGGGAGTAAGGAAGAAAGACTCAGGTTAGGAAAAAACAAAACAAAACAAAACAAAACTTGAGTAGGCTTAATGAGGTAGTAATAGCAAATTACAAATCTATATACAAATATGTAGATATGGAGCTTGCCCTCCTCATTTTGTAATTAATTCCTAAACAGAAAAGTCCCACAATGGACTGGGCAATAGTTTGAGGTGCCCAAGTCCAGGGTCAGAGTGACAGCTCACAACAGCCTTAGAGCAACCAAGTTGGTCCTGCCTGTGAAGGTAAAAGGCAAACTACCTTGGTGAATGATGTTCTTCTCCAGTGAGGAAACAACAAGCAGCAGAAAGCCTTAACATAGCCACTGTGTGTGTATATATATATATGTGTGTGTGTGTATCACTATATATATATAGTTGTTTTTGGGGTGTGGGTTGTGGGTTTTTTTGGTGTTTTTTTTTTTTTTTTTTTTGTGGGTGGGTGGTTTTTTTTCCTCCCCCCAAAGAGGGCTCTTGGGAACCCTTTTAAACAGAGCACCATGGACAGGAATACTGTGACTGGTCCCTTTGGGTCACCTGCTCCCCATAAGCTCATCTGCTCCCCATTATCACTGCCACATTAACAGGCTGGGAGTTGCTCATGGTGTTCCAGGTAGGTGTTTTGTTTTTTTATTGGTTTGTTTTTGTTTTTTGGGTTTTTTTTGTGTGTGTGTGGTGGTATTTGTGTGTTGTGTGTTTGGTTTGGTTTTTTCATTTGCTTGTTTTTGTTATCATGGTCTTCTCATACCAGAACTCTCTACTTGAGTATATGCTCAGCTTTGTTCTGTGGGTAATTTTTGTATGTGTTTGAGGCTTCTTCAGGTTTATAAAACCAGGTATATGTGAGAAACTACAGAAAACGGACTTTCTTCTACCGTGAGTGCAGAAGAAGTGTGCTTTGTCACTAACACGTGATGTGATCAATTTATGGGATTACTTTAGCTCCTGTAAATTTACAGAGCAGTGATTCAGCCTGTTTGTCACACTGTGATATGACCTAGAGACTTTAGTCATGCTCTCTTTGTGAGCTGGTGTTTGAGTGTGGAACCAAGGACTCTTTAAGTTGCATGTGGTTGTATTCACAAGCCTGAAAGGATTGTTTAACTCCTTAATGGTCTGCCTGCTAACTTTCACTTCCCTGGTTTTTATTATGTGCAAAACTGGTTGCCAGTATATGTTTTTTCCTAAATAAAATAGTGCAAATAATTTTTCACAGATAGCTGTGCAGAACTGAAGGGCTTTCCTTTTGCTACTAGTGTGCTAGTTTTGAACCTGGTTCAATAATGCTTAACCCTCCAGGTTTCTTTTATTCTATTTCTAATCTCTATATGTCAAGTTCTCCATCAGATATGTATAGAGGTGTTTGGCTTGTAGGTCTCTAGAGACTGATTCCTTTCTGTTTTTATGCAATCTGGTGATAAGGTGATTCCTTGCCAGGATACCTGAGGGCTTGTACCATAGTAGTGATAATTGGTAAAAGCTTAAAAACAGCTCTGTGAGTCATGTGCTCCTGGGTGGGGAGGGTGAGAGGTGTATACATGGGAAAGATGGTCCCATAATTTACAGAATCACAGAGTTAACTTGGTTGGAAGTGATCAAGATTATCTAGTCAAACTGTTAAGATAACTGACAAGTCCTTAACTAAGTCATATCCCTAAGTACTGTGTCTATATGACTTAAATAACTCCACCACTGCCCTGAGCAGCATGTTCTAATGTTTAATAACCCTTCTGGTTGAGAAATTCTTCCTAGCATCCAATCTAAACCTCTTCTGGTGCAACTTGAGGCTGTTATCTCTTGTCCTATCACTTGTAGCTTCATTGAACAGACCCATCTACATCCACCTCACTACAACCTCCTTTCAGGTAGTTGTAGAGAGCAATAAGGTCTCCTCTCAACCTCCTTTTTTCTAGACTAAACAACCCCAGATCCCTCAGTTTTTCTGGACCATATGCAGGGTTTATGATCTACTCATCTCACCAACTTTTTCTTCTTAACTATACATATTTATATTAAATGGGAGTGATGGACACAGAAAGCAACTTTGACACACTTTCAGAGTCATCTGCTTAGCTGCTGAGTTTAAGAGTTGAAATTAAGGCTTTCCAAATGGAAACCTGTGTGAAGCTTGCAAAAGACAATTATGATATACCCGTGGGATCTAAAAATGCAATGTATGGGAGTTATGTATGAATGCTTAAAAGTGATTTTTGGTGTCTTTTGTTGAATGTGCAGAAGCTGAGGACATTTTCACTTTACTGAAAATGCTTGTTCATGCTGGAAAACCCAACTTTTTCACAGATTCAACTGCAAGAAACTAAAGTCATGCCTGGGTTTTTCTTTGGCAATTTCAATTTCCTTGCTTTTAATGTTTCCATAGACTTTCTTCTGAAATAATTACTTCAGACAGTGATTTATAGAAGCCACTCTAATGAAAAAATAATTGACTGACTAATGTTCCTTTAACACAGAGATGTAATAGCTGGTTGATTACTATTGTCTCACCATTTTGTACTGTCTTAGCTACTACAGGTTTTTTTTGTCCTCAAAGTAGTGTTGTATCTGATAGTCTAAATGAGGTCTGTCAATAGTGAAATAATTTTAAAATAAGCATTTAATTCCTGTGGAATACTGTTAAGGTCTAACTTGTATCTTTTTAATCAAACTAAGAAATACTGGTTTGGGAGTGAGCTCACCAGGTGTCAGCCATGGCACAGATCCTGGAAAATGCCTCATGACCTATGAGTGTGAAGTCTGAGTCCTATAGCAAATGATCACTTAACTCAATCTCTTTTATTTAGACCATGTTGTCTACAAGGCATGAGAAAGGAGTATGATTTCCATCTTGGAATAATAAAAAAATTAATCAGGTGCTATTTGTCAATCAAGTTTGACACATCCACTTGGCATATGGGAATGAGGAATAATTTCCTTTCAATTTAATGTAACTGTTTGACTCTGCTTTATCTGGTTACATTATATTTAACTGTCCATTGGGAGTCAAAAGCTGCATGGGGGCAACTTGGGAGGGAGAATATTGTAAAGCAGTAGTATGATTGAGATTAGTGTAGGTGTCTACCTGACAGGTATTTTTACTGCTTTGTGGAAGTGAGATGAGTATTTGGGTGGTGCTGGGTTCCTCTGTGGCCAAGCATGGTATCTGTAATGTACAAGGTTTTTTTGTAAAAGAATCAGTTGCATGTATTTCCTCCTGTCAAGCTTCTGATTTTCTCTTGCTCCTATAGCACTTTGCAATCTGGCTTCAGGGCAAAATATTCAGTTACTTTCATCTTGGATAGTGAGAATGCTCCTGGGTTTTCCCCAAACCATATACTCCAACTTCAGGAAAATTGCAGAGCTATTGGTACAATATACTTTTCAGTGAAGTGAGAAGAGATTGGCTTTGGCTTAGGATGTTTGCCTGGGGTAAATTCTGGTCTGGCAGTTCATTGGACTTTTACCCTAAATTTTTGATGGTTAACAAACAGCCATGTGGTTTTCCAAAATAGAGGCTGTCTGAAACTGCTTGCAGTGACTTATCTGACTTAAGCAGAAGTCAGGGTGGTGTCTTCTTCTTGATCAAATTATGTGCACATGCTTTTGTCTATTGGGAATGGTTATGGTGAGTTAAAAGGTATTTTGAGTCTCACTTGCAAACTTGGACCATAAGTGTGCTGTGGTCAGACATTCAGGAGTTACCCAGTGTGCAGGAACCAGGTTCATATTGAGAGCAAATTGCTGGCCTTTGGTTTGCCTAACAGAGGTGTGGGAGTTTTCTAGTTCTTACTGTTGAAATTTTTGTATTTGTGTTCTCTTGTAGAAGGGACTGGAACTTAAATATTCAGTCTCAGTTTCTCTGAGCTGTTTGTTCTAGAGGGGACTTTTGATCAGGGATTATTTCTTAAATGAAGTAGCTTCAGCACTGCTCACAACGTGCATCCTAAAAGCAACACTCATTTAAATTCTCACTGAAAAGCAGACAGCTTTTCTGAGTGAAGTATCAGGACACGATTCAAGAGTCATTGGCTTCCCATGATGTAAACAAAACTAAGTTGCAGCTCAGAGTTGGAGTAAAATTTAACCACGGTGATACTGGGAGCTTCCTTCAGGCCACAAAGTGAGAGACAACATTAGCAGTGAGTGCTGTGCCTTTTCCAAATTGCAAAAGGTTGAGATGCAGGAGGGTCTCTGGAGACAGAGAAGCTCAAGGGAGAGCTGGTGGTGGGCTGGGGAAAGGGCAGGAAATTTAAACATGACCATCAGTCTGTGTAACGGAGCAGCAGTGAGGATGAGCTTGAGGGCCTGGGGCAAGAGTTGATGCAGGCAGGCAAGGTCGACTGAAAGTCCTCACTCTCCCAGGAAAGCATCCAAAGGTGGTCTCCACTCAATCCAAAGCCCCAGTTAAAAGAGATGTGGTGACCCAGACAAGACACTGCTGTCCTGGTGACGGGCTGTATGGAACGTCTGAGCCTGTCGTGCTTGCAGGAGGACAACAGAGACCTTGTGGCTGAGCTGAAGGAGGAAATGGAGAGATTAAGGACCATATGGGAGTGTGAAAGGGAAATAGATTGTTAAGGAAAAATTCTTTACCACGAGGCTAGTGGAAAAAATGGAATAGGTTGCCCAGGGAGGTAGTTAAGACCTCATGCCTGGAGATGTTCAAAGTGAGGCTTGATGAGGCTCTGAGCAACCTGATCTAGTTGAGGGTGTCCCTGCTTATGGAAAGAGGGTTGGACCGGATGACATTTAGAGGTCACTTGCAACCCAAATTAATCTATGATTCTATGATAAAGTTAGATGTTATCATTTTTACTGCTACAAATTAACATGGCAAACTTGAGTCAATGAGGCAGATGTTGAATGAACATTTACATGAACTTGTGTTCTTGACCTCAAGAATCATAGAATCTGCCAAGGGACCCATCGGGATCGTCAAGTCCAACTCCTGTCCCTGTGTAGGGTACCCCCAGCATCACACCATGTGCCTGAGAGCATCATCCATGTGCTTCTTGAACTCAAGCAGGTTTGGTGCTGTGACCACTTCCCTGGAGAGCTTGTTCCACTGCTCAACCTCTCTCTAGGTGAAAAACCTTTTCCTAATAACTAAACTAAACCTCCCCTGATTCAGCTTCCTATCGTTTCCTTAAGTCCTCCTTTGGATGCTCTCCAAAAGCTTGACATCTTTTTCATACTGCAGTGCCCAAAACTGCACACAGGACCTGAGGTGAGGCCATGACAGTGCAGAGTAGAGTGGGAGAAGAAGTAGAAGCTGAATGAAGGCTGGTTTAGAAGTTATACAAGGCCATTTGATTTGTGTGCCTTGGTTGTTCTGTCCTGGATTTCTAATCTGTCTGTACATTTCTTTGGACAACAACCCAAAGTTTTCCAAAGTGTTTGCTTTGTGTAGTTAAGGCTGGGAAAAGAGTCAAGGGCTGCACCTCCTTGAGTTTCAGTTTATCATCTGGAACCTTCAGCAAGAAGGTTACTTACCTGTAACCAAGTGTGTCTTTTCTGACACTGTCTGCATCTATGAAAGATCTACTTTCTCTTGCAAGGTGGTCAATACTAATAAGAGTAAAGTCATGACAAAACTTGTTTCTGAAGTATTTTAAAAACATGTTTAAAATATACAACAACCTAATGTCTGTCCTTTGTTAGTAAGTTATAAAGTTATAGTGGTTGCCTCAAGCTGTATCAGCACTTGCATCTGGAACTTGAACTCTATACTGTGGACTAGTGACATGATGGGAAATAACTGGTGGTACATGCTGAGCTGAACTTTGGGAAGTAGTGGAGGCTGAAGGTGCTACTTTCTTGGAGGTGCTGAGCTCCTTGGTCCTGTTGTAAGGGTACATCAGCACTTGTGCTACCTGCAGCTCAGACTTTGTTCTGTGGCACTCGTATATTTATGAATTTGGTGTCCATGTTGTGAATTGTCAGAAAGATGCTGTATTTTTGACAATTACCCTCTTGAAATTTGTGTGAATGGGGGAAGAGGCAGAGATGGAGTGCTCTAATACTCAGCCTTGCTTCTCCCTTCTGCAAAGAAGCAGTGGCTTCCCTTTTAGTATGCAAGCAGGTATTGCATGAAATGAGGCATAGCCAGAACCTTCAAGATAAAACTTCCTAAACTGAATTCTTATTTGCTGTGCAGAATGTTCAGACAGTGCTCGCAGAAGGCAAGTTAAGCTGCAGGGGTCTTCCTCATAGCTGAGAAATGCAGAAGGCATTTAAACCTTGTATGCAAAGCCAACTTTGTGGGAGTACAAGATAAATGGCTGTTACAGTGCAGGCAGGCTGCCAGCAGCCTGAGGGCTGCCTCAGCCTGGTGTGTAAGTGTAACTGAAGGACGTGTTTGTTCTTAATACAATAAAATTCTTCCTACACTTTTTTGCACTCAAGGCCGATGCTAATTCCTTAAAATCTTAAGGCAAAGGCTGATCAAATGTTAGGGGCTGTACACAGGTCAACAGAATGCATCTTAATCAACTTTGTAGTTAACTGTGGTCACAACAGACAACACTACTCGGTTTTGATTTTACTCCAAGACAACTGGTTTCTGAAGCTTGTGAAAAAGCTTGTGTTGTGTTAGTACTAATCCTGTTCTTTATCTTAAACATATTGCAAGCCTCTACAACATATGATCCAATCAGAACAGATTGTGACCCTCCTACTCCCTGATTTGAAAGGGATTCTTGCAAAATCAGGTTCTAGCCAGGGGCTTATGATTGTGTTCTTAGCAATCATGTGTGTTAATTATCTATGATCATGCTGTGTAGAAGAAAACTGCCCCATATGTAACTTCCTCAAATGTATTGCTATCACAGTCAGTTGGTAATGTTTCTGGTGGGTGGAGAGAAATCTTGCCCACATTTCTCCCTGCTAATTTTTTTTCCTTCTGAAAACGAACCGTAAATGAAGAGCTGAGGTTGAAGTCTTTGGGAGTTTTCTTAATTAAACCGTGCCTTAACATACACACACAGAGTGCTTGCCTTTGTGGCTTTGTGCCTCTGTTTCTAGTCTTTTGAAAGCAAACAGGTTGAGTCAATGGTGTTTTGACACGTGGCTTTTGGTCAATCTGGAATTTGACTGCACTGACTGTTTGTCCAGCTCACAGTGGTGGTATGTTGTCTGTGGTATGGTTTGGCCCTAAAGAGAGATGCTGGCTTGGCTGAAGAGTTACTGAGAGCAGGAGAAGGGTGACCCTATCTCTTGTTTCCATCCCAGGCCCAGAAATTATTATTTTTTTTTTTTTTTCCTCTGTGTACAAGTATTTGACTCCAGACTTGGCCATTCTAGGTTGTACAGTCAAGCTCTGATGTCTCCTGGCCAGTTTCTTTGCAGGATGATCACTCCTACAGAGAGACTCCTTATATCAGGCCCAGCCCATTTGCAAATTATGGACTAATGTCTGATTTAAAACTATTTTCAGCCTGTAATTACTACAGTGAATTGATTTCTTATATTCCTCATGTTATTTTACTGTGGATTCTTGTCTAAGTGCCGAGGGGTTAAATATGATTCATGTGATCTACTTTCCCACTAATCATTTATTCAATTACCTATTAGAACTCGGGCAAGAAAGACCAAAAAAGGAAAGGGGAGAGACCAACCAGGAATGTATATTCAATAAAATGCTGAACAAACAACCAATCATTAATTATCTAATCAGCATTCTCTTAGTCTTTTAGACATAATCTCATTACTGTAATTAATTGCAAGAATCGTTCTGTAAACAGAGCACAATAAAAGTATATGCAACATAACAGCACCCAAGTTAAATCTAAATCCCGGGATGAATAACAGAAAGCTGGAAGATGCAACTAAGAGAGGGTGTCATTAAAGAGGTAATATTTCAGTGTCAAAATCTGGTGAGTTACTTGTGCTGCGGGAGTAAATCAATAGTGTTGCATTGAAAGGACTGGGCCTGATCCACTTTGGTGCAATTAATCACAACTCCTTCAAAGCTCAGAGGGATGGGAGTGATTTCTTAGTGAGTAGAAATGGATCTTGTAGTTAGTGGGGCTGGTACATGTTGGCAGAAGTTCTGAACTTGGCTAGTGTTTTTTGCACCTAATAGGTAAGGTTCTCCAGGTGGTTAAAGGATTTAGGAGAGCCAGTCTCTTTCTTTTTTGTGGCAAAGATGTGTTTGAAGGTTTTCACATACTGTTAATATCCTCCTTTAGGAGACATTTTTGCTGTCCTTCACTTCTGATAGTGGTAACCCTACTCTACTTTTTTGGCTTCTTCTACAATAAGTAATCAAATGATGCAGACAGATCCCATGAACACCTGCCAGGCTTACAGCAAAGTTATTTTTTGACATTATCAAGATTTTACATCTAATATTCTAGCAGCACAATATGTTAGTGTCTTTGCCCTCACCAGCCTTTTGACTGCAGCAAGTGTTTTTGTCATCTTTCTCCTTTTCATTTAATTTTTCCTTAATTTATCTAAGGATCAATGCCAGGTTTCATTTAAAAGCTATACCACACAATATATAAAATAGCCCCAACAGCCATAGGCTTGCTTGTGCCATTGACTTTTCTGAGCAGAATTCCCTGGTGACTGCAGTGTGGAATTGCTCAAAGATATTGATAGTGTGTGTCCTCTACAGAGAATTTAGATTAAAAACACACCACCTTCCTGTCAAAAAGGTCTGTGTGGAGTGCTTTAACTGTGAGGAAAAGACAGGATTGTACAAAGAAGCCACAAAAAAGCTGGTAGGCTCCAAACTGGTGCTGCTAATGGAGATCAGCATTCAGATGAACACTGTCATGGAAGGGAAAACCCAAATTAAACCTCTGCCTCTCCCTGCTGAGACCTGACTGTGTGCTGGCTTGTCCAAACTGAGCTCCTTTGGACAGGGTAGGAGGTAAGGATGCCTGATGGAAGCCTGTATGGAGAAACTCCCTGGCCTGCTGCTCAAAGTAGTGTTTGGTTTACCTGGACAGATTGGCCAAGGCTCAAATTTTGAGGAAGATTTCAAAGCTTTGTGCTGTTCCTTACTGCCAAGTGGGATATGCCTGCCTTAGTGTGGTGCCATGCCAATCTGTGCTTTAAAAGGTTTGCCATGAGACTTCAGTGTATTTCTTGAGCTCCTAAGTGTTCCTTAAATCCTCCCTTGAAGAAAATTCTATGAAGGAAATGCAGAATGCTTTGTTAATTCTGGTTTTAATGATGAATGCCCTGTGGCTTTCCCTTAGATAATCACTGTTTCCTTCCATGACCAGGCCATACCTCTTTTAGCTCACTATGACCATTCATAAGACTGCTAATGCCTCAAGGTAAAATTGAGTGTTAACCAGTTTCCTCAGTTCTGTAGATTAAGGAATTACCAAATATTGGAACTTTGGTCTGTGCCATTTTTGCAGGTATTTAAGTAGTGGAAATGCATCTGAGCCAGAAAATTGCATTTAACCAAAAGCAGATGTTTTAAGTCACTAAGTTTGTTTTTAAAGACTTAAATGTCCTTAAAGTACTTTTTCCTTTGGAAGGGTGATACTGATGTTTTATAGAGTTAGTCTTGTATTTAAATTGTCTTCAACAATGTACTACTGCTACATTTAGCAAGTATGTTTTAATGTTAGGGTTAAATAAAATTCCTTTTCTTGCCAGTAGAAATAAAGTGCATCAGCTGTATGAATTAATAATTTCTGGAGTAATAAATATTATAAACTTATTCTAAGACACATTGGGATGAAAGTTAGGCAGGAAAGCTGTTTAGTTTCTTCTGCTAGGGAAACGTGGGCCTATGCAGAAGATCTTAACTCATTTTTTTTGTTTTGGTGCTTTGGGTACTTAAATCCTGCTCTGAGTACTGAGCCACTTGGGATTTGAAGGAGAGGTGATGCTCTTCATGTGGGGCATCTGCTTGTCTGGATTATGTAGTTTGGAAAGTGTTTGTGGTTATTTTAAACTGTAGCTGTTTGCTCCTTCTGTGCAGAGCCTGAAATTAGATTATTTTTATAGTTTAGGTGCTTAGGAAGATTTTGGAAAATGTCAGCTGTCAAATAATGTAGGGTGTTTTGCATTGGAAATAGGTATTACGTTCCAGGTAGCAGTATTAGCTCTTTCCTCCATGAATTACATGGTACTTTGAATTGGCTTTAATCTTGACCCTGAAAGAATAGATTTTTCCCACCTGCATGATAACCAAGTTTGGGAAATAAGCTTCTGAAGGAATAGTAGATGCATTATCTGTCCACATGGGATTATTAAATTGAAACAGCTACATGGTATTTTGTCAGTTGTCTCCCATCTTTAATTTGAAGCTCATACAGCTCAGTATCTCCGTTTACAGCTTTGAGAATACTCAGGGAACCAATAAACTGAAATGACAGATGCAGAGGGATTACAGGATATCAAGCAGTATTTTCCAAATGGGATAACAACTGCTATGGAAAAAAAACATTCTGTTGTAATAATTAAAGTTATCTTTTACATCTTCTGCTTGCTGGTCTGGAATCATCAAAGAGATGAAAATTTTTCCTGCAGCTAGAACACTCAACAAATCTGCTGTGGGATGCTTGTTGGTGGTTTGCACTCAGCATAACTAATATAAATAAGCCCATCACCATTACAACACTGGGAACTATTGAATGTATCACTCCTTGCTACTTAAGCTGCCTTGATTCTTTCAGAAAAGATCCTACTGTCCCCAGCCTTGGGGGACCCCAGACCTAAGCAGGATGAGGTCCTGTGCCCTGGCAGAGGAGGAGACAACTGACATCTTGAACTATGTAAGGGGAGGTGATATCCCTCTCCTTGCTGCCTGATGGTGAGATTATCAGGAACTTTTCTGTTTAACTAAAACTCTCTTATTCCTGCTGTGGTAAGTGTGTCTTCAGAAGCAGTTACCCTGGAGGAAATAATGTGCTTCCAGGTAAATTCACTGTCACTTCTTTCTCCTGCTGCCCTTGAATTAATCTTTTCAGGGGCAGATAAAACGAATTGGAGAATTGCTATTATACTTCTGGCCAATATTTTAATTTCAATTTGCTGATTTCAGTCTGTCTCCCATCAATTCCCTGTCCTGCTCTGCCCCCTCCTTCCCTAACAGTGCCTATGAAACTGTTCCTACGATTCTGCTTTGTTTAATGCATTCCTGCAGTGAAGCTTTTAAGAGCAGAGTAGCAGAGTATCAGTGCACCTATTGTGGCCACTCAGACATCTCTATCCATCAATTTTCTTTAGCAATATGGCAAAGAATCTATGTCATAGGGCACATGTAACAAATACAGATGAATTCCAGAATTCCAGCTCTGCTACAGCAACATTTTTTCTTAAATGAGATCCATAGGTTGTTAATGCTTTATAGACCTAAAAATGTTAAATGCAAATATAAAGAAGAGATCTGCTTTTTTGAAAGAAGAGAATTCATTTCCTGACTGAATATCAGATAAGACTAATTTCTGAGGGATTAATTTTTTGAAGGTTTTGTATTGCAGGGAAGCTTTCAATCCTCAACACCCTCTCCATTCCCTGCAAACATTTAGAACAGCTATTTTCTCCTTCGGTTGACAATTTTCATTTCAGGCAGGCTTTAAGAGGTCATTTAGCTAATTTATGTGGAGATGAGGGAGGGTTGGTGGAACAGGCTTGAGGAATCATGAAGATCTGCAGCAAATAAGACTGCAAAAATAGTTGATGAAGTGCCACTGCTGTCAGCATTTGCAACAGCAGATTAAGGTGTTCACATCCTAATTTAGCCTTGTGCTTGAGGCACACCATTAACCTCCTGACAGCTAACATAGTGCATGCACCTGATAATTTTTTCCCCCAAATGTTGACTGTTTAAGTGCTGCAGAAATGTTAAAACTCTCTGACCACAGGCTGCTGTTCTAATTTTAAACTGGAGTGTTCACATGGAGATACAGAACTGACGCTATTGAATGGGACAGTGTGTTGTCTGTGAAATACAGACAATGTTCCCAACTGTTGTCACACATGTTAACAGCCTGGCTTCTCCTCTCCAAGCTGTGCATTTCAGCAAATTCCAGAATAATAAAAATTCAGACTGTATTATCTTTAATGAGTAATTCTTCTGCTTATGCAATGTTATTCCAGAAACTCTACTCTGCCAATGCCAACACTTGGCACAGATCTTGCTCCAACTCTTGCCCTACTTTTAAGCAGATTTTAACTTAGACATAGAAGGGGGATTATGGTATGTGGGATATTTGTTAGCCTGTGATAGTCATGTAGAACTTGATATTTGAAATATAGCTCCTGTTACAAACCTTACTTGCACTCATCTTGATAAGGAGAGATTAATAACAGAATCCTTTTCTCATGATGTGCACCAGTGTGGTTTACACAGCTTCCCTGTGCTAGGTTCAAATTCAACCAATAAAACTCTTTATGAAAGTTAGTCCAAGTCTTGATTTGATGGTCAGTCAGTGTGAGAGCCCATACATGCTTCAGTAAGGCACAATGGAGAAAAAGCAGCTTTGTGCTGTTTGCTCCAAGAAAACTAGGGAAGCAAACTATGGCAGCACCTTGCCTTCTCTTGAGCTTGTGGCAAATTGGTCCCAGAGTAGGTTCTTGCTTTGTTTTGTTTTGTTAATTTTTTTCGTTTTTTGGTTGTGGGTTTTTTGTGGATGGATTTTTTTTTGGTTTGTGGTTTGTTTTTGTTTTTTTTTTTTTGTTAGTGGTCAGAAAAATATTTCCAGTGGGATTTGGTGTATAAGCAGGTTAGCTTTAACCATTCCTTGATTTTCTTTTTCTCCTGTCTGAGATGCAGGGATTTGCAGAATTCTTTGATCCTGTCATTATTTCTCTGGGTGGGAAGAAAATATCTCCTCATTGCTCTGTCTTGAACTCTATGGACTTTACAGCATCCTCCTGCTGTGGAAGAGGTTTTCTTCAGAGATGCAACCCAGTACAGATCTGTTGAGTGTAATGCTGATTCCTGTTCCACAGACAGCCCTTCTCCCTGTGCTAGGGCATGATAAATGTTACCAGGTGCATGAAAGTTCTCACCTCCATGAGGTTTCTGGTTTTATTTGCAAACATGCTGTCTCTAAGAAATAATTAAGCTAACTGGTGTATTTCTTACATTCCTTAAGCCTTGGTGGTTGAGTAGTGACTAGTGAGCAAGCACCAGGAGGGTAACTGAAAATCAGAGTATTCAGGGTGGTGATTTCTTTTTTAGTTCATGAACTGTGTTCAGGCTGGATGCAGATGCTGAAGGCTTGTTTTAGAGTTTGAGGTCCAAGAGGGAGTTATCACTCTGCCTTCTTGGAATGTGTCACCTCCAAAGTAGTGACTGCTTTCTCAAGAATAACTTTTCCTTTTCTATCTTTTCTGATGCATTTCTAGCAATGCACCCAAAAGCATATCCTATCAGGCCTCTGTTTGGTGACAGGCATCAGTGCTGACAATTGCCCACTATAATCTGATGTTTATTTCTTTTCATAAGCTTCAGTAGTTCCCTGATACAAAACAGTATATGCACATGAAGATCAGTGCTTTCACTCAACTAGCCAAAAATAGCAGTAGTTCTTCTCTGTGTTGGGAAGATGATTTCCAGTATTCTCTCCAGCATTTTCCCTTGGGTTGTGTGTAGTGGCTTCCTCAGTAGTGTTGTTTTTTTCTATATAATCCAAGTGCAAGTCTACACCTCACATTTACTACCCCCATCAGACACTCCCTTGGCAAAGCTACACTTGCACAGCATTTTAGGGGACTTGTCCTATCCTTTCAGGATGGTGCTTCCAGCCTTTCAAGGTGACTTATTTTGTAGCTGCTGCTGGTGGCTGTCGAAGTTTTGAAGACAGAAAGCCAACCATAAGCTTGTGAGGTGACAGTGAGAAAGGACTTCACACTTTTCTGAGCATTACAGAGTTGTGCAGTGCATCACGAATCAGTCTTGATTTTCAATCCTGCAGTCTCCACGGTAGCACTTCAGTCTACAATACCTTTCCACTTCTCTGGAGAGGCAGGGAAGAGCTCAGTGCTTGCCTAATCAGCCCTGCATGTGTTTCTTAATATCCAGCAGCTCCTCAAGAAAGAGACCAAATTCTCCCAGCACTCTAGGAGCAGAAGGTAGTTGGGGCAGACTGCAGTAATTGCTCTTGGTGAGTGGCAACTGGCATGGAAGCTTATAGTTTTTTATTTTAGTGTAATAAGGGCTTGAAAATTAATGTTTTCATTAGAAGGCATGAATATGTTTGAAAACACAAGCACGACTCCCCATCTGACAGTGAGTCACTCCTGGGTGTTCTGATAGGGAGAGCAATTGCCTTAATACTTCAACAGTGCTAAGTAACAGTCTTGGTGTAAATAAGAATTGGATCTAAACATTTTTAGTATGTAGAACTGACTATAGATGTGATTCCTTTGGTTTGTTTCAGATTATTGCCATGTAGGTCAAATATTAGTGATTTCCTTTTCATACTGAGTTCACGTTCTCACTGGCTGAAGAATGCCACTTCAACCAAAAACAAAGTGGAAGTTTGGTTTTTCTCCAGTAGATCAACGTGGAATAAATTTATTTCTCCTTATTATTGGGCTTTCTGGGTGAATAGCTAAATGCAGATATTTTCTGCATTAATCCTGTTTCTGGGACAGCTATTCACTGAAAAGGGACTTTCAGTGAACACCTTTAAGGACACTGAGGGTCATGTCCTGAGTGATGCTGTGAGCTGCCAGTGCTGCTCCAGAGCTACACTGAAATTACAGCAGGAGTTACTTCACACAAAAAGGGATGCAGCACCACCCAAATAATACAGGGAACAGAAATCCTTCCTGGCACTGAGCAAGCAGAAGGACTTGTGTTTAAAATGGGATGCTTTCCCCTGGCTACTGGGTGTCTATGAAAAGAATAAGCACTCTCTACAAAGAGTTGTACCATTATGATTTTGTCATAAAATGCTGACACCTCTGCTTAAATCTCCAGACAGTTAATGTTGTTAAGTAATACTTTAGAGACTACCCACTGAGTTGTTCTTTTGAACTATTCCAGCTTTTAGAATGCACTTACATTGACTGTGAGGCTCTGCTTTCAACTCAAGACTGATTGTCTTTTGTTACTGAATTAACATTTTCTACTAGCTTTGCCTTTATAAAATTATTCATAATAAAAAAGAAAAAAAGATCTTGCAAAGCATGGCCATGGCCATCTTTTCTTTGAGACCAAATGGGTAACTTTGAGTTACAGTACCTGCAGAGACAGTATAATCATCTCAGCTGTCAGTAAAGTCTCTAAAGTGTCTCAAAAGCATGATTAATGGGTTTTGACATCATTGCATTTCATATTTAACCAGATTATGCATATGTTAGGAACGGTGCACTCCTAACATCTGCAGTGAGAACCCATGATTTGCATCCAGATCATCAGTTAGGCAGGAGTATACAACACAGTCTATGGCAGGCCTTTGACAAGTTAAAGTTATGTGCTGCCTATCATTTTTAAAATCAGGTGTGTTCATTTGAATGTGGGTATGCATGCTTGGAGTCTCCTTTCCTGGTGAAAATCCCGCTATGGCAAAGCACACAGCTTAAAGCCAAATTAAACTGAGCATTTTCCTGAAGGCTGTTTTAAGCCAATGTTATTACACATACCTCAGTATAAGTGCATCTAATATTTGCTTGATTCCTAGCTCTTCTAAGGTGGTATTTGTGTGACTTCTGTCAAGTTGGCTGCAGATTAGTCTTACGGGCTTGTCTTTTTTCTGGAACTCGTGTCTTTCTCTAATTTAGTTGGTAGCGCTTTCCTATGTTGTGGAACTGTGGGAGGATGGAGGTAAAATCAGGTACTACAATAATGGAGGTTTATCTGTACAACAGAAACATAAAGGCTTATGATTTGAAGATGATCATATACATATTTGAGCAGCTCTTGAGTCTCTGCCTGGAATTGCATGGCACAAACTCATACTTCAGCTAAAGGCTGTCCCAAGGCATCTTTTAAAATAATTCTGCTTTGACTTTTTCCTGAAACAAACCAAACTGCTTAAGTAATGTCTACTTTACTATTTTTCTTGTTTTGCTTCACCTATGGAAGCACTGAACCACATCATAGCATCACAAATGTACATGAACCAAGAATTTAAATTCATGGAATCATTTAGAATCAGAGACTTCCATTCCATAGAATCACAGATTCCATTTAGAATAACTTGTTGGGAACATACAGCATGAAGGACCTCCCTAAAAGCTGCTGCTGATATATTCCTGGGTGCTCCTGCTATGCTGTGCAGTAGTTCTTGCTGGGCAGGAGAAGTCCCAGTGGATGCACATGGCACAGTGCACACACCAGCTCTGCTTTTCTTTTGCATCCAACTGGGAGCATTCACTGAGCATCCCCCTGATAGCAGGTTGGGGGATGAAGCAGAGGATAAGCTGTGCTCTGGGGTGAAATAAGTTACTGATGGCCTAACACACTGTAGAGGAGTTATGGCTCTGAATAGCCCCATTCTGTCAGCTTTGCCGCTACATCTTGAGGCTTAAAAGCAGACTAGAAAAGTACACTCCGGGGTGAATGTGAGCAGGAGCTAAGTGTGAGCCTTTATTGTGAAGTTAAACACTGTCTCAATAGGATTTGTAAGACTGTCACTGTTAGAGGAGTGTTACTCCTCTGCTACCCCACAGAGCTCCCATCTTCCCCCAGGCATGTGGGAATAGGGCTTGCAAGCAAGCTGCAGTTTTCATGGGTCAGGGTGATTTCTGGTTTTACCTCACTCATTTCTTCTTCCTGTCAGGGACTTCATGAGATGAAGGGTCTTAAGCAATCTCACACTTGCTTTGGAAGATGATGTCCCTGCTTTGACAGACTGAGAAGAATTAATTTTCCATTTAAATACCAGCTGTCACCCTGGCCTGGTTCATGACCATCTACATCTGCAGGATAATTTTCTTTTCATAAAAACAAGTTCTCTTATTTGCTCTGCGAATCTTTAAATGGAGGATTATTGTTTTTATATAGACAATAAGTAGTTAAAAGACATTCCAGCCAACGAAAACAGAGTAACAGCCTATAATTGCCTTGTTGTGACTATTGTGAAAAGCAGTACCTTAGTGGACAGATTTACACCATCTCTTAGTGTCTCTTTGCCTTTAGAAGTGTCAAAATGTGTCCAAATGTCCAGGAACAGATAATTACACACTGTTACAAAAAATATATATGGGTGATTCATAGTTTGGTTGGATAAATCATCAGTCTCAATATCAGGGAAAGGGATGAGCCTCTCTTGTTGAGCAATGTTATCTCTAAAATATTCTTAAAGCTTTTCTCCATATTTCAGTAGTTTCTGTCATCATGTCTTTTTTTTTTTTTTTTTTTTTTTTTTTTTTTCTTTGCAGTGAGTTTGGGGTCCTGTGTTGTGGAAGATCCCATTTTATTTAATGTGGAAAAGCTGACAGGTCATCTATTAGTCAAAACTAGGGAAGAAAAAAAAAAAAAAAAGGCCCTGGTTAAGAAAGTAGGAAAGCAGGATGAGACACCCTGGTTGAGAGAAACTATCCCTGTTCAGGAAAGCATGTGAATACCCACATATATATATATATATATATATATATATGTATATATTCCCCTGAGCAAGGAGCAATATAAGCACTACTAGAAATAGTTTTCTAACCCAATAGTTTCTAACCCAAGAAAAACTAAATAGTTTTTCTAACCCCCAACCAAGGGGGTAAGTTTTGGGGAGGCTGGGCTGTTTTCATCTCGTTCAGAGTATGTTGCCTTGGGTATAATGAATAAGCAGGGGAAAATTTTGGAGAAGAGAGGTCAGCTGCATTTAGATCTGCATGTGGTACTGTTCCAAATAGTCAAAGTACTCCAGGTAAACATTGGCTAGTGAATACTGTTGGCTAGGAAACCATTCCCCTCTCTTTGGTATTTTGTTTGCCAACAGGGAAACCTGTCTGGGTAAGCTATCTTGAATTTTGACAGCCGAGTTCTGGGATTCAGTGCAGCTACTGTGCCTGAAGGGCTTTCAGTATGTCCCTTACATGCTGGTAGAGTGAGAATTGCAGCTGCTTTTCTTTTCCTGGAGTACCAGGTTTCAATGATGAAGAATTTTTAAGTGTTCCATTTAAACAAAGGTGAAAAAAAAGTATAACTGCAAAGGCTTGGAATTTAAAAGTCTGAGAGCTGGTATGAAAACTGGTTCAGGGCATCATTAATTGTGCTTCATCCATTAACCTCTGCACTGAGTTTGCCATGGGGCACCACTAAAAGCAAAAGTCTTGTACCTTAGATACAAAGAAGTTTCTGCTTGCCTGCTCTGTAATCACTTGGCATCTCGAATAAATCAGCTCCAGATTTTCCAAGGCTGCTACAAATGGAATTTTCCAAATCACTAGTTAGCTCATCAAACTGAGAGCTGGTATCCTGATATTTGGCTGAAACTCGGTGTACAGGCATGTGAACGTATGGCTATCAGAGCTAGATTATCACACCCTGCTGAGGGTGCACTCAATGCCACCATTCGCATCACCAACAAAGTTGAACAGGACAGGTCCCAACACTGATCCTTGAGGGACTCCACTTGTCACTGGCCTCCACTTGGACATGGACCCACTGGCAGTCACTCTTTGGGTGTAGCCATCAAGCCAGTTCTTAATCCAACGAGTGGTCCATCCATCAACCCCATGTTTCACCAGCTTGGAGATCAGGATGTCATGTGGGACTGTGTCCAAGGCTTTGCTCAGGTCCAGGTAAATGATGTTGTGACCTTTTCATAGAAGACCACAAAGTTTGTCAGGCATGATTTGCCCTTGGCTGATTATACCCAGTCACCTCTTCATTATTCTTCTGCTCCAGCTGTACCTTCAGGAGGATCTGCTCCATGATTTTACCAGGCACAGAGGTGAGACTGACCAGATTGTAGTTCCCTGCATCCTCCTTCTTTCCCTTTTTGAAAACGGGGGTTATGTTTCCCCTTTTCCAGTCAGTGGGGACTTCACTGGGTTGCCATGACTATTGGAATATAATAGACAGGAATTTAGCAACCACATCTGCCAGTTCCCTCAGTGTATCCCATTGGGTCCCGTGGATTTGGACACTTACAGGTTCTTCAGATGGTCACAGACCTGGTCTCCACTTACAATTGGCAGTTCTTCCTTCCAACCCTTGCGTTATTATCTGCATATATTCAATTATTAAATTATTGATATTATCTCTGTTTATTCAATTTCAGTGGTAGTTAGAATGGACTTACTCCTGCTTTTCTGAAAATTGCACCCAAAATCTGATATTTGGTGCTGCTCCACAGCACGTAAGTTCTATTCTGCATCTCTTCTGAGCTTTGGTCATCCTTAGAGAAGAGAACTAGATCTGGAATTTGAAACTCGTGCTTCCTATCTACAACCAAATGTATTGAATTCATCTTCCATTACTTCTGGTGTATTTTCTAGGTTTTTCAGTTTGTCACTTATCAGTGTAGCAGCCATACTTGAAACTAATAGTGATATTTAGCAATTAATATGCCTGAGATATCCCATAGTCCTGCAAAGTCCATCAACTACTGTTTTACTTGAAGATACATTTTAGCAAAAGTATTAGGAAAATACAATTCCCAAGTTTGCTGCACTTTGGCATCTTTTGAATTGATTTATCTTCTCTGAGTATTACATATATATATGTGTGTGTATATATATATAACCAATGTCAGGCAATTTCAACATTGGTTGTGAGAACCAATGAGCATACCAATGTGCATTATAAAAGCTGAAATTCATTATGACTACAGCAATGCAGAATTATTTTCTTTCTCAAGGAAATTTTCTATAAAATAAGGATTGTTTCCTTTTATTATGCACATTCAGTCCTTGCCACATTGGAAAACTTTAAAAAAGAATACAGAGTAGGCTTGACCTCAGAAAGGAACACAGTAAATTACAGTTGCTTCTAAGAATTCAAATTAGTTTTGCAAACTGGTTGTTTGATTCTGAGCCAGGGTATTCATGCAAAGGATGGGAAAGATGATGGTAGCAAGTTAGACATGTGGCCATGAAATCCTACAGAAGGTCGTTTTTATTTCCTGTTTTTTCTCCTGGTTTTGTTTACTTGTTAGCAAACACTGGTAAGTGACAACCATACACTGCTTAAACTAAGGAGAGGAATTTTTATTTTGTAAAAGTACTTCCTTTGAGGGGTTTTGGCTTTTCCCACTGAAACTCTTCAAGACACTGAACTGGGGAACTGTGAATTTTTGTTTTCCAAAGGCTACAGAAGCTGAAGGCTGATTTTCTGTCAAACTATTAAGGGAGAGCAATGGAGGCATTTAGGCTTGTAGGGATGGCACAGAAGGACTGAGGGGAAAAGATTGGCATATTCATGGCAAGGCCCTGGTGTGAGACATCAGGGCCAGGAGCATATCTCAGATAGTGGGCAGTGCTTGGGGCAAGCACCTTTTGTGAGCTGGCATCCTCTAGAGGTCACCCCCTGCCAAAATCCTGCCTAGATGGGTAAGATGAGTTCTTAAGAAAACTTCATTGCACAAAAATAAATGGCAAATGCAAGTTGTTGCTTAAAGTGCCCATTTTGCACATAGGGGTCTGAATTTGTCTTCTGATTCTGACTTCTTTATTTGATTTTCCTTCCTAGAAATTTAGCAAAGCAGAAGCACTGAAATGGGATGAAAAAGAAGGAATGGGAGTGAACGAGGAGGGGAGCTAATAGATCTGAAAGCAGTTCTTCTTTCAGGAGAATATTTCTATCTGGAATTCAACTTGGTAATTTTAGCCCCCATTTGGCAGCTGAAAGAAGAGACCTCACCAAGTAACATCTTATTTTAGAGAGGCTGAAATGTGCTGGGAGGAGAAACTTCTTCAGATTCCCAAATGCAAACTAACTGGAATATATGGCTTGGCTTCTTCCAACTGGCTCATTTTCCAGAGTGGATCTTAATTCCTTTCATTGCTTGAGGAGGGACAGATTAGAGGATGAGGAGCAGATTAGGTCAGGAGCACTGGTGTTGCCAAAAGAACAAGGGGTGATTGGACTTCTTTTTAGGCTGTCATGGTTATCCTATAGGGAATCTTACGAGGGCTACAAATGCCTGTGTGATACCCCAAGAGAAAGCAGGGTTTGCTCCTGATGTCTCATTTCTTGCACATCCCCTCCAGTTTGGTGTGGGTCTTTGCCACTGGGTTAAGGCCAGGACCAGCTGCTTGCATTCCTTATGTGTCTGCCCTGTTTGATGTGTCCAGCATCTCCTGGCAAGTTGTTTGAGGCTTAGCTCTAGCTGGATCTCCCTGCCAGGGCTTTTGCAGCTAGAAACACGGACTGAATCAAAGTTGTCTGAATTCCAAGAGTACTGTGTTTTCAGCAATTACTCAAAATTGGTGTCTGCTTCTTGCTCAAAACTTAGGCAGAGCTTTGATGTCATCTTGAGCATCAGCAAAATGAAAGGTGAGTGCTTGGGGAAATCCTTCACTTGAGCTGTACCCTTGGAAACTCTATGGTGGCTTAGAGAGAGGTGAGACACATTCAGATTTCTCCATGAGGAGCAGAAGGCATATGTGCTGGGGAGCCCTGGCTTCTTGAACTCTAATAATTCCTGAGATTTGTGAATATGGAGGGAGATTACTCAGATGTAGGTTTGTCTTAGATAAAAGTGTACATTTCTCTTGCTATCCAAAGCACTGAGCAGTTGCTGGAAGCTTGAAGCTTTGTGGGATGTTGGCTGTGTGTCCCCAGGAGGCTGATGAGCAAGCTGAAGCAGTCACAAAGCTGAATTCTGGAAAAAACCTTCTTTACCTACTGCACTTCTGACTGCAGCCCAAGTCATGGGAAAACAGATTTTGCTTTCAGATGAAGCACTAGAAAGAACACTTCCCCAGAAGGGTCTTGGAAAAGATCCTGGTGCCCAGATTTTGCTTCAGCTCTGAAAACCTGAAACCCAGCTGTTTATGCCATGTTAAGATCCAGAGCAGAGCTATTTCAGGCTGGTGCTGACTACTCCAGAACTCTATGTAGCCTATTCCATAAAAATCACTTCTGACACCTTATATCTTTCACTGAAAAGAACTGCAGTGGGTCCAGCCAGCCCTGTCCAGGGCAGAGAACACATAACAGAGTGGTAAAACAAATGCATAGCTCTTTCAGAGTCCTTTAGTTTTATAATGAGTTAGTATTTCTGCTTGGTAGCACACGTGAGATGCAGCTAATAGTTAATCTGCTGAGGGCATTGCTGGTGCCACAATGATCTTGCCCTCATGTAGTGATATCTGGAGAAAAAACGCCTGACTCTGCTTGGAGCACTTTCCATTGAAATAACAGCACTGTAAGGGGAGTGTTGATTACAGCCTTCCATGAAAAATTAAATCTGCAGATAATGTGCTTTTTGTAACTTGCCATGTACATTGTTCATGAACAGCTCAGGAGAATCAGTCCCCTTGTTAATACCAATTAGCATACATCCTCTTCTGAATTTGAGGTTTTGTGCACAGAATCTTTTGATTATGGAAGTGATTTGTATGTCTTGTCAGAAAATGTATTTTCAGTTGCTAAGATGCATTTTGCAATGTACAAGGCCCCAGATATGCAGAAGGAATGGAGCTGCTAACATACCTGAAATCTGGCTGATAATGCTTTGCTGTTACACTTTTATTCCACAAAAGAAGTAATGTAATCTAAGTGACAGGCAGTCATATTTTTTAAGTGCTTCTAAACTCAATTTATGTATTCCTTCAATGTCATTTGCATTGAGTTGAGGTGCAAACTATCATACTGTAGGGTATTTTAGTGCCAATTCAGTCCTGCTTAATGTTTCTGTTATAAAATGTAAGAACAGAGTTAGAGCTCACAAATCCATCCTCCAGAAGGGGCTCCTCAGTGTCATTGCATATCTTGCCCTATGTAGCTGAGCAAGGGCTTCCAGGATTACCAGCTGGACCCTCAGTTTCTCTATGCTGTAGACAGCATTAAAAAAAAACACAAAAAACCAAAAACCCACAAGCAAACAAAAAAAACCGAAACCAAAATCCACAACAGCTTGAAGGATATTGTGAAATTGTAACTCTTCTACGATGTATAATATTGAAATATCATTTGTTCTCCAGACCTAATGCATATGGAATTTGTTGAAGTTGATTGTAAATTATATTCTCCCTGAGTAGCAAAAGCACAGAAGCAGCCAGATGGTTAGCAGAAATATATAGTATATTAATAGACCATGACAACTTGGTCTTATAGTTTTTCTCATTTATTGGCAATTGAAAGAAGTTTTTTTCAAATTGAACATCTAAATGTCCTGAAAAAAAATGCAGTTTCTTTAGAAGTCATAGCACAATTATTTATTTTAGCTGAATTCTCCCCACCACTCCTAGGTACTAATACTACTAATACTTCTAATAGAATGGAAAAATATGTAGCAATTAAGGTTACTAAATTATATAATGTATTAGTCTAAAGTTCCTTCTTTCAGTTTGAGAGACCTGGCCTGTGTCTGCAAACTAAAACATATTTTTTAAATCTCAAAGTGAAATTGTATGTACTAGGATTTTTTTAAAATTGAGGCCAGAAGGCATAATAATTGTCATTTAATCTAACATCTATTTTTTCCTCCGGGCTAAGTAACCTACACCATCTCTAGGCTGAGACATGCTGTTCATTAGCATAATAAAAAAGTCTGTTTTGCAAAGTGCCTAAACTGATTCCTCTAAAAGCTTTTCTCTGGGTAGAGATCTCTTCTGTGTGTGTGAGTGGCCCTAGCATGATGTAAAGCAGGTGAATACCTGGCCCAAAGTGTCAGGAGACACCAATTCAGAGGCTCTCCCTCTGGCTTACAGCTTTAAACATCCTGATGACACATGGGGAGGTAGAAAGGAGAGCACAAGCATTACCTGAAGAGCTCACTTCCATGTCAAATCAATGAGATTTTAGCTAAAAAACTCAGCAAATTGTTGCCCTGCTGCAGTTAAAAAAAACCATTTCACTCAATAGCAAGGTGAGTCTCATTGTGAAATGGTGATTCAAAGAAATAATTGGAGTAGCTGATTGCATAAACCTAAATTGATACCTTTCAACTTTGCAATGAAGGCCAAAAGAAATGGAGAATTAGAAAAAGTAATAACCACCATCTTTAAATAATTCAGTTGCCCCAGACACCTGTTATCAGTGCTATGAGTCTTGTAAAAAGAGAGACTGAAGTAATGAGTGAACTGTTGTGGGAACCTTGGTATTTTATTGATGGAAATAGGCAAATACCCCCAGAGATTACATTATTGATTTAGTGGAGACTAAGCTTCAGGAGATAAGGTTTCAATTCCAGTATCTACTGCAGACTCCATGTAATGCTGCTATCACTTTACTCCTGTGCTAAGTTTTGTTATGGTTGCACCTCCGAACCCTGACTGAAATCAGAGCCACATCACGCTACACACAACACAAATATCCTGAAAGAGAGTGCCTTCCTCCAAGACTTTACTGTGCAATTAAGGGATAAAAATAAGATAAGGTTGCACAAAGCAGCAGTATTGAATACTGGAACAGCAGCCTTCTGGTACCCATCTTAAGGCTGTTCTACTACATCAGAGTGAAACCAAGATTTGACCTGCGTTTGCTCAGAAAAATAAACCACAAATCTTTGTTTGCTACTACACTGAAGTCTTAGTTACAGGGGAATCAATGAGCATTAAATGGTCTCTTGAGGTCTCTTCCAAACTGAATTTTCCTTTGATCATAAGACAAAGTTTATCTTGGTTTATTTGTTGTGAGTCTTTAGGGGAAAAAATGAAATAGAACACCTTTGCTACATTTTCTCTGACAGGCAGCACTGAAGAAGGATAAGATCTTTAAAATGGGTTGGCTGTGAAATGGCTGTTAAGGTTTTGCTTGACATGTCAAATACAGAGTCAAACCTCAGTCACATCTGCATACCTTTAATTGGCCTTACATGCAAATATTTGTCCTATATTGTTCATTATTTGTAAATATCTTGGATACCTAGCAGGGTGCTGCACATAAGCCTCCAGGGGAATTTTTTTGTTAAAAAATGAGTGCCAAACTACCTTTAAGTGTTTCAGTTTGTGATGAAACTCTATTCAGTAGCTCATATCACACTAAAATCAGCCAGCAGGACTTACCCTCCCTTGTACAGTTCCATCCAGGCAGTGGAAAAAAGATCCAGCACTTGAATGCAGCCAGTAATGTTTATAGATTGGGAGCAGAGTGCTGATGTGCCAAGGGTGTAGCAATCCAAAAGACAGATTTATTGCAGATCTGACGTATCCATCAATCTTTATTCAGTGAAGTATTCAAGTACATGCAGATGATTTCATGCTGCTCCAAGAGATGAACTTAATTATGCTTTCTGCTGCAATCATTTAGAGATCATCTCTGGGGAATCCCTCTCATTTGTCCAAAATCAATATCGATATACTAAATATAGGGGAAAATATTGCAAAAGATTTGTTTTGCTGATACTGGATTAGACTGGGTGGTATGTGACAAAAATGTGGTGTGATACATAAAGCACTTGCATTCCACACTGCATGCAAATGTATTGCTTAAATGAATTCATAATGTGGTGCAATAGCTGCTGAACAGTGCATGAATCTGTTGTTTATGTTCACCTCATACTGGAGCCATGACACTTTGGAATTTAGACAAAGAACAGCAATTAGTATGTACCAAAATTAACTAACTTTCTGCACTTAAAGAGATTCCCCTGCCATGCAGAAATTGTGGCACTATAGAATGATGTGATAATGAAGAGTGACCAGCCAGACAAGAAGCCCAGTTTCAGGATAGGGGCTTGCTGTGGCATTTGCCCCATCAATGGACACAATTATTCATTCCCACATAAGCCTCAGCACAGCACCTCCCAGCTCTCTTAGGTGAGGTGGGGTTTTTTTGGTATTTTTGTGTGTGTGTGTTTGTTTTTGGTTTTGTTGGTTTTTTTTGGTGGGGTTGGTTTTTTGTTTGTTTTGTTTTGTTTTTTGTTCTCCTGTAACTCCAATAAACCCAGCAATGGTTTGCAAAAAAGTGAAAGCCATTGCTGCTGTTATCCCAAAGGCTGTGTCGACACAGACGGAACCCCCCCAAGAAGGACCCTAAGACAGATGCAGATGTTGGGGTTTCTGGCTGCAGAGTGTTTGAGCCTGGCTTTAGTACCAGAGGGCAGTGTGGGTGGCATCTGTGTGACGTGAGCAGGTGAATGATTTGCTGTGCCTGGTGACAGACACCAAGGAAGATTGGCTCTGAACTTAACTAGTAATGCTATTCCACCCTTCCTCAATATTTTATTGTAGCAATTAAGCTCCTTCACTTTTAAGCTGTACTCTCTTCCATTTGAATCTATCCCTGTCTTGCTCTCAGCTGCTGCCTTTTTACATGTTTCTCCATTATTTAAATGTATCTTTATTACCCAGAACTTTATTCACATTAGGCTACTACATTCTGAAGTCACCTTTTGGTCTTTTGGCAATTTAAGAACAGTGCACCAATGAGACCTCCTGATGTAAGAGATTTTTTTCTTCCTCAAATTCCTCAAGATTCTGCTTTTACCCTCTCCAGCTTTCCAGTATCTTTTCACAACTGTATAAATGGCTGCATGGAGTATTTTAGTGGTAGAATCAGATGTGTCCTAGCAAACACTGCTCTTGAACTGCAAGATGCAGAGTGCTGCAGCAGCTTTATGGTACATAGTTTAAGATGTCACATATATAGAACACATTTAAGGATCCAAAATTGGGTCCTTCTTCTGGTGACAGATCCTAAGTGTTTCCACATAACATCCCTTAAGGAAAATACTTGCTTGGAACAGTATTTAGCCCACATTCAGGCTCATTGGTGGGGTGGTGGTGTTGTGATTTACTTACTACAAGGATAAGCCTTACTTTCTCCAGAAATCCCAATGCATAAATATGCAGTGAAAGCACTAATTTATTTGCCAAAGTAAGAGGTCAGGTAAAGACAACTTTGCATGGCTTGGGTTTTCCTTTTTCCCTTCTCAGGGAATTAGGCTGGGTTGTCATTTTGCCTGGTATTTTATGCACTGAAGATGCACCAGCCCAACTTCCCAGTGAACACGTGCTTTTTTTAGTGACCAAAACCTTTGAGCATTTAGGGTTTGTATTAATGTGGCTGCCAAAGGATGAAGAAGTGCCAGGGTCACCATTTCTCAGTGGTACTTCTGCTTCTTTCTTCAGTGCTTTTTCAGAACTCTGCAGCAACACACTCCTATCATGGCAAAGGAGGAAAGCACTGAAAGCAAGACAGAATCTACTGTCTTGCCACAAAATTAGTACAGAAATTAGGATTTTTCAGGACAATCTCAAATAAAGAAAAATACTGTCACACTGGGCAAGATGCTTGTTCCTGAAGGTACTGTGGGTTTTGAAAAGTTTCTGATCTGCCTAGTCTGTTTTTTTGCAAGCCAGGGGGGACTGCACATCATGCTGCAGTTCTTCTAGCTGTGGCTGAACCACCACTCTGCTGCTCCTGTCTGCTTGACAGTATCTCTGGGAGCCAGATTTGGGTTGTGTATTGGGACACAGAAGGCGGTCCCCAGGAAGAGCCTTTTCAGGGAGAAACAGCATCCAGTCCTGCATCCTAGCAGCAGCATTTTTTAGGTAAACATGAAGTCTAGGTATGTTTTTGCACACATACATCCCCACCTATCCGTGCATACACAGGCAAAAAAACCATTTCTCACCACTCAGTTCTTTCTGGCTTTTAAAGCAGACCAGGGCACTGGGAGCATCCTGTTTATGCCAATACACTGAGTCAACAGCAGCTCCATCAGTCTGAAACCAAACTGTGTGGTTTATTTGCTGCCAGGAGGAAAGGAGAAATCCTTGAACAAAATGACCCTCTTTAGGAGCATGTTTACAGTTCAGCTTGCTGATGGGGTAAGAAGCCAGTGCTTTAGTGTATGGATCCATGGAGGAAGAATTAGATGACTGAAGAGGAAGATGCATCCTTAATCTTCTCCTGCCAGGTGCTCTGTGAATGCTGCCTTTGGGTCTTTCACTCTTCTGCTGGGACAGCACTGTCACTTGCATCAGCTGCCTATGCATATGTCTTCCTTGACTGCAGCCAGGGAATTTTTCAACTGAATTCACAGAAATGTAATATAATTTGACCTTCCCCTTGTGGCTTGGCTTCTTAATCTGTTCACACATTGTCTACATACTGCATGGTCATTCCCTCTTGTCCAGCTCATCCTTTGCTACTCCCAGAAGTATCTTGGTACTTCACTGCTGAATAGACTCAGCAAAATTCTTTGGAAAGAAATGCACAGCTTTTTCTTTGTTTGTATCATACACTCTGAGGTTCACACCCAGGTGATACAGAGGGAAGAGTGAAATCTGCTATTGAGTGGCAGTGACTGTGAGCTTTGGCACTACATACTGTGAAGTAATTAGCAGCAATGGGCAAGCAAGCTTGCTTATCCTACCTCCATGGAAGCATACACCTGCAAATCCAGAATGAACACATGAAATGATGGCACCATGTTGATGCAAGAGCAAATTCCTGCTGAAGGCATGCATGGTCTTCTGAAACCAGGCTTACTGGGGTGTGTGTGTGTGTGGGGGAGACAAATCACATCAGCAGCTCTCAGTTAGTTGCATTTCACAGACTGCAATTTGCATCTGCTAACACAGACAGTGGTTACCCAAGCAGTTTAGAGAGAACTGACACTGCAGAAGAAAAGGTTCAATGATATCTTACTGTGGATGCCTCAAAGCCAGACAGCACAGGATGCAACACAAAAACCTGCTGGAGGTTTTAGAAGGGTCTTCCAGGTAGGAGGGGAAAGAGGACTAAACAAACCCATTTATTCTTATGTGCTCCAAATGATTCAAGGTTACATGGAGATTGCCTACAACTACTAGTGATGTGATTGATAAGGAGTTAGTGAGGCCAAAGCTGCTCAAAGTCCTGGAACATGAATCTTCTCTACATGACCTCCTGTAGATGACCCTGCTCTGGTAAGGGGGGTTGGGCTCAATGATCTTTCAAGGTCTCTTCCAACCTTCTTTGTGATTCTGTAAACCAAGTGTTATTTTCTGCATGCCTGCTCATCTACTGGATTCCCATCTTTACACCAGGAAAAAATAGTTGGGAGGAGGTTTTCAATGGCTGTAGCATTTAAGAGCAGCAAAGACATTCTTTTGCCTACCTGGACATGAGTGCTGAGCACAGGGTGCATGGGCATCCAAGCTGCATGGGCAGGGACACCTTCCCTTCTTCATAAGCAGTGCATGGAGTAGCTAAAAATCACTGGATATCACAGAGGGAAAGAAAGCTTGCATGCCCCTTCACCGCAGGGAGTAGGGCTGTGTGTAAGGAATGGGAACTGGGATTAGCTATAGGATTTAAATGTAGTAATGTGCTCTAAACCTAATGACTAGATCCCCCTTCCCTTCAAGCAGATGCTTCTCTTACAGCTACAACCAATGTGGACATTTTAGTCATGGTACAATTCACTGCCACTGAGCTGATCAAATTATCACAGTATCTGGTTTACAATATCACTGATTAAGTCACAGAGGAGGAAGCTAATTATAGAGGAGCTTGCTATTTACACACAGGGATTCTGTAGCAAGCTCTGCAGGATGCAGATGGAAGTATTTTGGAAAAAAAAAACAAAACAAAGCCCAAAGAAACAGGGGAAAAAGACATGCAGCAGCAAAACACAGGGTTTTTTTGTTGTTTTTTTTTTTTTGTGAGGAATGCTACAGCTTCTCTTGAATAATTTCTTTTGGATGGCAGAGACAGCCTGAAGAGCACTCTCAGACTCTGTGAGTACAACTCCAAGAGGCTGCATTATTTTTATTCCTAAACACGTGATCATTATGCTACCGACTAGAATAGCTCAAATTTGCCTTTAATGTCAACCCCTCAGTGTATTTATCACTGCACAAAGATTACATAATTACACGGAATCACAAGATTAGAATGTAAGGGATTGTTTGGAGGGTATCTTAATACAGAAAGATCTAATTTGTGTCGATGTTCCTTTCTATAACATGTTTAAGGGTAGGTGTACTTAGGAGACAACAACACCATAAAAACAAGGTCTGGACTCAAATGGAGGAGAGCTGTGGCACAACTCTGGTGCTTATTCAGAGTATTTTTTGAAGCAAATGAAACCAATAACAATGTTCAGTGCACTTGGAGTTGGAATGTTGTAAATGCAAAACAATTTAATGTTGTACTTACAGCTGACATTTTCTACAATGATCATGGGTGCTGTAGTTTTCCAACTTTGCAATGAGAACTATAAGTTTCTGGAATGTAAATCTGACATTGCTTTAATTTGTTTCTTGTGTGATGCTTTACAAAAGGAGTGTAATAAAGAATTGCTGATACATCAGCTTTTACACCCATTTAGCATGTGTGTTAAGGCCAGAGAAAAATACAGGAACAATTAAGGCTAACCTGCTTTATACATCCTCTGGTTTAAGCTTTCTGAATTACCACCATAAGATAAAATAACAATAAATAATCTATTAATCAGGATCCATAACAATGCTTAACAGAATTGGATTACTCCTCTTTGGCTGATTCCTGAAGTTCATTTAGCAGACCATTTTCATCTTGAGGGGATCAGTTAGCACAGTAGGAAGGGGGGAAGGACATAATTTCCTCTCAGTGGGATTGACCATTACAAAATCAGGTGGTAAAAGAGCATTTACTTTGTAAGGGTAAGCTTTGAAACAGGGGTCATCTATTTTGTCCCTGCTAAGCAGCTGTCAACTGAATTATGGTTTTTGTTTTGTTTTGTTCACAGCCTGGTAGGTAAATTTTTGAAAGAGGAATAGAACTGAGGAGTTAAGAAGAATAGAACTGAGGAGTAGATGTTGTGTGAACTCCCTCTCTCTGAGGCATCAGTAATACCATCTCTTCCACATAATCACTAAAAGCCTGAGATAGCAGCAGCTGGTGCTTGGACAAGCACCCGTTTGGGATGCTGAAGATGTGACAGAGAGAAGCTGTCAGCACATGTTTGCTCAGAGCAAGGAACAAGCTGCTTGCAAACCGTATCTGAGACAGGAGCTGTTTTCCTTCAGCTGGCACAGCCTTGGCTTTGTCTGGACATGGAACATGGGAACACTTAGTGGGAGCATCCCAGAGTCAGGCCAGTCAGTAGCTGGTGTCTAAACCAGCCTGCAGGGGCAAAACCCCCAAACAAATAAATTTATATTTCTATATATTTGGAAAGGCAGGGAGAGGTGTCTTGATAGACTGCACAAAGTTTGAGGTGAACAGAGGATGAACCTAACATTTTTCTAGATAAAGATAATTTTGTGGGAAAATCTTGGCACGGAGAGTCCCATCTCCCTAATGGGTTATTCCTGTGGCTGTACCAGAGAAGAATCTGCTGGTGCCCATTTGTGGCAACATGCAGAAGTTTGCCTCTGAGTGAGTTTGTTATTCCTGAGGTGGTTTCTCTTTTACTAGTGAAAGTTTCACTCATTTGTTAGAGGTGTGCTTGCAAGTTCTGGTAATGGCCATTTGGACTTTAGGGTCTCTGGGATGATGTGCCCAATAATGTTTTCCTCTGAAATTCTCTGCAGGGCCTTATGGAGGGATGAAATGCCCTGTTGTATTGCAACTGTCCACAGAAATGGGTTGTTAAGTGTTGAGATAAAATCACTTATCCTTTCCATAAGTAGGTTCAGTATGTATGCCCTGAAGGGATGGAAAAACTGTAAGGGAATATAACTCATCTTTTCAACTTTATAAAAGCAGAATTCCCCTGTAGACAGCTTCTCTAGTTGGTCTGCTTAGGTGTGGAGTTCTCCATTTCATAGAGAAACAAGAAATTCAACAGCCTTCCACATGTATGTGTCTGGCTTTCTCACACCAGCCTGCCCCTGGGAGAGCATGGATTGCTTTACCAATCTATCAGAGTAAGATCCATGCCCCAAAGGGGTAAGAAAAGCATCTTGTGTTCAATTGTGGCAAATTTTGCATTCTAATTAGATACCAATTTTCAGCTCAATTTCTTCAGTAGCAAGTTGCAAGGCTCCTGCAATGTAGGCTTGAAAATAAGGCTTGTTAGATAATTGTGTCCTAGTATTTACTTTCTGAACTGGTCTAAGGAGGGTGTTTTAATGCTGTGAACAGGCCTGCTTAAATGTTCATGAGAGTCTCAGTATAAAATCCTAATGAGCAATAATCTGTCTCTAATTCCTCTAATGTAGTGTCTGGTCTGAATGATAGCACTTATATTACTTTCTATGAAACACATTTACCTTCTGCAATTCATTTGATTGTAATTCTTTTGCAGTTTATATTTGGCTGATTTTGTTTCATACTTAACAGGAACTCTATCTAAGCACAGATACTGTTCTTTAAAAAAATGAAATTTAAATGTCTAAATAGTACCAGAATATGATTCTTCTAGATGCAGCTATAATAACACCTCTAATGTTTAACAAGAAACAAGAACTGGAAGAATAGAATAATTTACTTGGCTCATAAAAGAGCAGAAGTAGTTACATAAAATGAATGTGTCAGTCTGCTGTTATTCCTATCCTACATAGTTCCCTGTGGCTTATTTCATTTTAGGCTTTTTTTTTTTTTTTTTTTTTTTTTAAATTTAATGATGATCCAGTTTATCCTGGGTCAGTGAGACCAGGTTAGGCAGAAAGAAATGGCTTATCAAAACCAGAAAGATATTATGCTTCTTGGCTTTCAACCTGGTTATTAATACAATAGATGAACATAAATTTCAACAAATACATAATAAGTCCAGTTGGAGAGCTACTCAGGGACTCTGAAATGAGACATAAACAAATGGGTTTATAGAACTGGAAAAAAAAATGCTACATTACTTATATCAGTTTTCCTGAAGGTATAAAAAGATATTAAAAAGTCATTAGACTGCTAGCTTAGTCACCTGAGAATCTCTGGAAATGACACTTCAATTCCAGTTTCTTAATGACCATGTGGGGTTGTGGAAGTGGAAAGACAGCAGTATTAATTCTTCAGTTCTTCTGGATGAGTTATGTGCAGGGAAGATGGCAAAGTGTTCCTGGCAGCTCCAAGACAAGCTTCTGCTCCAAACAAACATTAAAGGTCAGGCCCTGTGTCAGATCCAGACATCCTGGCTGATATTTCAGCCTCTGCTAAGTCTGCAGAGTTAGTGCTGGCAGCTTCTGTGGAAGTTTCATTCTATGTCTAGCAACTTTTCCAATTGTCCAATAGTTTGATATTTTCTAGTTTTATAAGGCTGTGTATTATACCCCTCTGGTTTTATGCTCTTCTGGAGAGCAGCATAATTTTGGGGGCGGGGTGAAAGCTACTTCTACCTGGCTGATATTGTCACTTGGCAGCCAGTGGTTTGGGGCATTTTTCACTGCATTCAGGAAAAAGTGGGCTTTGGGACAAGGTGGTCTAGTGGCATTACTGCCTTACAGCCAGGGTACCTCAGTACTGAGCCCCACAGCTCAGCTGATATTGATCTGGCTCCACTGAAGTGCATGGGGCTCTGATCACTTTCTTTCGTGTAGAACAACTCTGCTACTTGTCTCGGATGGTGTAAGGGAGAAGGGCATTTGTTGTTTTATATTCTACACTTTACCCAACCCTTTGTCTTGTCCTAAAGTAGCAGGAATAGCATGTACACGTACCAAGTAATTGCATTCTGTGGCTCGGTGACTGGAAGCAAGTGATTGTTTTTCACTGGGTTTGTTTGCTTTCCAAGATTTTGAGTCATCGAGGAGCTCTTGGAATCCAAACCTAAGCTGAAGGCCTATAAAACATGACATTTTGAGAAAGGGATATGTGAATTTTCCCCAAGGGATTTCACCAAGGCCTAAACTGGAGTTGCCAGTACTGTAGGGGTGTGTTTCCTTAGACAAAATGACCAGATGAAAAGTGATCTCACTTCTGGGGGTTAGCACTGCTGGTGTCTTCAGTCTTAGAAATCCTTATGGCAAAAGGGGTTGCTGAGAGCAGCCCTTGCTCTGTTTTGTAAGGCCAGAAGTTTGATTGTTTTTGTGTCCCTTGCTCCCCCTCTGCACAGCCCCACTGAATCTACGTGTTTACTATGGCTACATGTGTTGACATGGCACTGGAGTATCTATGATATTAAGGACAGTAGGATAATCAAAGTAATGAGAGGGCTAAGAGAATATTCATTCATTCTGAATATAGTCTATCTTGTGCTTACCTCTTATTTGTATTGCTTCTCCCTAGTCATTTTAAAGTCCTTAATAACCTGCCATTGCTTATAATTATCACAGCTGAGAAATCATTGCTGGCTAATATCTTGTTTCTGAAGGAGACTGAGGGGTGACAAATGAGATCTGGTGTTCTGCATATCAGAGCTGTCTCTGCAGCTTTTGCTCTACTGGAAAATACCCCATATTTGCCCCTTGGCTTTTCTTTCCAGTCCTTCAGGGGAAGGATGTGGGAGACACCCTGATGAAGGCACATGCAAGCCCTAGGCATCATGTAGAGCTTTTCTACAGCTAAGACAGGGTGCAGACATCTTCCCTGATGTGCAGAGGCTGTTTTCCATGGCCTAGGGTCTTGCCTGCTTCTGGTTTAGCCAAGCATACAGCAAATAAATCCCCTCGTGGCTGTGCAGCCATCTGGGAGCAAGTTTACAATGGGCTAGTGGACAGGATCTCCCAAGAAGTTCTCCCTCCTTGGATGCAGAGGTACATCCCTAACAGGTGTCTGGATTCTTCCCATCCCCAGGCTGTGGGATGCAGTGATTCACTCTTCCACCAGCACCTGGGCCTGAACATCATCCCCTGTACCAGCACCACCAAGCCTGAGGCAAATGTTTCTCTCTATCACAGGAAACAGGGGCTGGGCTAGCTATTTATTTTCCACTTGCCTTTTTTTTTTAATTTTTTTTTTCTTTTTTTTTTTTTTTCCTCTTCCAGTTTGCCTTGCATTTTCCCTAACTTTAGAAAGTGCTTTTGTAAAATTTCACTCATGGGGCTTGACCTGCTGAACATTTTGAAAGTAAAATAGAAATAAAGAACAAAGTTATTGGAGGTCTGAGAAAACTGCTGCTGGATAAAGCCAGCACAGGGGAGCTGCCTAGCTAGAGCTCCTGTTGTAAAATGAATACTGCTTTTTAGCCTCCTGTGGTTTATTAACGAATTTTGGGATGTGTGGGACAGCAGGGAGCTGTTTTTTCTGACTTAAATTTGCCCAGAGTCTCACTTTGGACTTTAAACATGCCAGTGATACAATTGTTTGTTGGGCAGGTTGTGTTGGTTGTTTTTTAGGGGTTTTGTCTGTTTTATGGATGATGTAATTTTTTTTTAAGTTAAGCCATTTCAAAAGATTTTATATGATTATTAACTAGTGGCCATATTTAGGCATTTAGAAGGTCTGGGGCACCTAGAAGGACTATGGCTCTGGGTTGGGTTGCCCTGAGAATATACCAAGCTTTCTTGCTCTCTCCAGGATTCACAAAGTGTAGAAGTTAAGTGCCTGAAATTTGTTGTGATTAATCTAACCCCCAGGGCCTGATCCAGAGTCAGTTGTTATTTCACATGAGTAGGATCAGGCTTGTATTTATTTTGGGATGATTTCGGGATGTCTGTTGACTTGGCACCAAGTGATATTTGATGCAGCCAGGTGTCTCCTGCAGGGCTGTGCCAGATGGGTCTGTCCATATTGAGGTTTGATGTAGTAGCTGAAGGGAGACAAACTAACAGGAATCACAATAATTGAGTTGCTGGGAAATGAGGGAAATCAATGTCCAAGGAAGAACTTCAGTCTTGGGAAACAAACTGCAAAGTCTGGCAATATTCAAGAGGTGGAGAATGGACTGGGGAGTAGGCTGTGGGAAAATGGTGGGTGGGTTTTTTGCAGATTTCTTTTTTGGAGGGGAGTTGGGTTTTGGGGGGGGGGGTATTTTTTTTTTTTTTTCTTGGTTTTGTTGTTTGTAGTCTGGTGTTGTTTTTAATGGCCCTCAAGTTCTGCATCCAATTCACATAGTGAGTTACAGTCTAAATCGATTTTGAAGGCAAGATTTTATCCAAAAGTTGTATCTGAAGTGGATTATTACTTATGAGGGCAGTGGGGTTACAACGTATTGTAATTTCAGATTTGGGTGTATTTACATGTGAGAAAACATTTGAAATATTTGAGTTTTCACAGTTGCATGGAGCTGGGGAAAAGGGAGCTCAGCATAACAGGATCAAACAAAGGCAAGAGTGAAATAGATTTTTAGACTACTAGCAAACTGTTGAAAGATGCAGAATTTTAGTAATGGGCAGTAGCATAAAGGCCAGCATGGCCTATGGATCCTGAATAAACTTAAATTTCAAGAAACTTTTTATGCAGTAACTAGCTGAGCTGAAAAGGGAGAGGAGGAGGAGGATACCAGACAGTAAGGACTTGTCTCTGGGGGCAACTAAGTTCTAAATCAATCTTGTGGTGCTCTTGAAATGCCAGTGAATATTTCCAAACATTATATTAAAATTTCATGATCAATGGTGCTGAAAGCTGCACTACACACAGGCTAAAATAACTGCTGACAATTCACCAGTATATGAATTTAATAAAATGTTGTTCACCAGCACTAGCTGAAATGCACTGTCCAGATTATCCTCTTGATTGGAAATTACCTGTCAAACAGTCCTTTTTTGTTAGGTGAGCACAGATCAAAGGCTGTATTGCTTGTTCCCTTGGGTATTTATTGCCAGAAATAGGTGGCTGTTTATTCAAACTTAGTCTAGCTGCTAAAGAACATAACTTTTTTCCTTTCTATAATCATATTAAGGGCGCAACTATCAGAGAGGTACCTGAGAGGTGTGCAACTTGGCTTCCTATCTGTGTTGCATGGACTATTTATATTTTTTCATACGTATTTTTAAAAATATTTTTGAGTCTTTTGGAATCTGGAATGCAGTGGCCCCTCTGCTCTAGAAACTGGTTCCAAGATTTCAGGTATGCTGTTTATTTTAGCTGATATTTAGACACATGTTATGCCGTGTAACGTAGCACAATTTCTGGAATAAAGAATGAGGGCATTCTGTCACATATTCTTATGCCTTGAGGTATACCATATTTTATGATGATGCACTCTCCTGAGATATGGAAAAACTGTATATACATCACTGTTTATTCTTACGAGTTGTTACGCTTAATAAACTAAAAATGAGGAAATAGTTGGGACATACCAACACTGCTGTCTTCATGAATGTAACCCTTCTGTGTTCTCTGAGGTGTATAATAGTTATTAGTGTGTAAAAGCTTCCAGTAATTCCACAGCAGCTGGCAACTTTTAGATGGTATTGCCTGGAGGATGTGGGCATAGGCTTGTCTAATATTTAGGATTGCATGATGATATTTGGATAGTGCAATACAATATTACATATTTTGCTTACAGATTTAGTACTAGGAAAATATTTCATTAACTCCATGTGACTCTGACCATTAGAACCTTTAATGCACTTCTATAATTTAGTCTGATGAAGTCTGATGCCCTACTTTGATTGTGTTCACAGCTTCAGTGGATTGGTTATTTTTCCTTTATAATGATAGGGACTGCTGTCCATAACAGTTCTTTGTAATGTAGCTTATGTGTCTTGAAATACTCTGGTATTTCTTATGGGATAGCTGCCCATGATTTGCATGGAAATGTGAAACTTAAAAAAAATCTGATTTTATTTGTCAGGGATATAGTAAACCAAAACATCATAACATACTGTGGAACTACACTACCTCACAGTAATAGTCTTGAATCTTTCTGTGGGAGACTCATTATTACAAATCAGGAAGTGAATATGCATTCACAAACAAGCAGTACCTCATTCATTTAGTTCGAAAATTGACTTCTAAATACTTTATGACAGCACTTCATCAGCAGCAGCCACTACAGATACCATAGTAGTGCGTCTTGCAAGAGTAAAAAAGGGTACAATAATGCACAACTTCCTTACAGAAATTCACTACTAAGTCTTTGAGAAATGGGTTGGTTCTAGTGAGAATAATTATGCTTGTGGAATATGCAGGATGTGCATGAGGAGCAGTCAGTACATCCTGGAGACCCTAATGAACCTAGAGAAAACTGATTAAGGGAGGATGTCCTGCTCCATACAGGCTTCTGGTCCAACCATGCCACTGATTCAGGGCTTTGGCTTTGTTAATTCTGCTTTCTGATACTGCAAGCACTGTCAAGGTAACTGTTTGGATTTACACTTAGCTACTGCCTCTAGGTGGGAAAGATATGCATAGATGCCCTCAAAAACCTATTTTTTAACATAACACTTTTGAAAACTGTCAAGGAGAGGCAGGATAGTGTAGTGCTAGAGCTCTAGCTTGGAAGACAAGTGATTAGTTCCTTTTCTGCTGTTGCGTTCTTTGAGGCAGGGCAGGCTATTTATTTTTCTGTGCTACAGTTCTCTCAGTATTGTCTTATCTCACCTGATAGCCTGGGAATAATTACAGCAGGATACTGTGTGGATAGATACACTGTATGTATTATAGAATAAATCCAAGCCTTGCTGCTAGGGGGTTTCAGTTCTGAAGCTATTAGCAGCTTGGATATCACAAAGGCAGATTCTGTCATCTATGGGAGTGTTTGTCCAGAAAACTGGTATTTCATTTCAGAGACTGTCTGATTTAACAAGGAGTGGAAAGCAGACTTGGAAAATTGCTGTGCCCAGACAAATAAACTGCTAGTGCAACCAGACTTTGCATTTCACAGGACAATGTGAAAAAGACATTTAAAAGATTAACACCTTCCCCCCGCATCTCTCCGCTCCTGACCTACCCTTCCTCCCCAAGTCACTGGTACAACTGGTTTGCTGTTTGAGTTCCTAAAGCAGCATTCATTGTAATGATTAAAGGCTGTATTTACTATTTTTGCTTAATGGTGTGGAAGAAAAGTGCCACTGAAAACATCTTCCAGGATGGTTTTAGGTTAAATTTCTATTCTAGTTTAATATTGTCTTCTGATATCAAGTTTCCACTAAAAAAAAAAAAAAAAAAAAAAAATTTGCTCTGTCCCTTGCTGTATCAAAGCACCTCAGCATAACTGGGCAGAACAGTACAATGTAGGGTAAATGCAGAGGAGTGATACCCAGGAAAACTGCTGCAGGAGACAGTGTTACATCTTGACATGTCCTGTCACTTGCTTATATACAATGGCATATATTTGACTATAAATGCAGAAGATTTTAAAGACTGCATGGAGAATGTAGCTGCCCTTGACAAAGAGCACCACTTTGAAATCTTCTGGTAACAAAGGCAGGTGAGAAATTGGGAAATGTCAGGCTATCACAGCTATCTCCAGCCAAGTGAGTTAAACTTGGCTGATTTTATTCCCTGCCACCCCACTGCAGCCCACCCCACCCCTGCAGAAAGTAAATGTTGAGTACAGTTTCTTTTATATGTGATTAATGGCTTGTTTATTTGGCAGTTTTGGCACTAAGCTAATATGACGTGAAGTAGGTTTGGTCAAGTTGTTTGGCATTTTTTTGATTGTTCTTGTTTGTTTTTTTTAAACCACAATCTCTGAACAGTGAACTAGCTGGAAGTTTTCTGGCTCAGTTTACAAAGGGGCAGCAAATTTCATACAAGCTCAGCTGCAAATTTGCCAGGTTAGCTCCTTCTTTTATCTGCTGATCTGACTGGAAAGCTTCACAGTGCCCCTGTTGTCTCTTTGGCACTTCTTGTCATCTCCCACATTTGCTAATTTGCAGCCTATCTAATACATGCTTGGTTTGTGGCCATCACTTGTTTGGATTTAATATATTATTCCTCCCCAGGATGTTCCCCTGGTGGTAAGCTAAAGAAGCCATGACATGTTTGGTTCTTTTTAGGAGCAATTTTCATCTTAAGCCCAAATCCTCTCTCCTTCCACTCCTTTCCTGTATGCCAGTAGCCCTCCTTTTTATTTCTTCTGTTAGTTTATTTGTCCTAAACTGGAGAGTGTTTCTGAATTATCACTGTCAGGAAGGGTCTGGGTCACAAACCAACTTTCACTCTTCCCTGCTTATTAGATGTTCACTTTCAGTATTGATTGCCCTGTGACAATCCTTGTGTGGTACGTAGCAAAAAAATCCTGGTCAGTGCATAGATTATTCATCTTCAATAATTTGGGCAAAAGAAAGTTCATTTTTGTGTTAGCCAGCATGATGGCTCTCACTGCAGAGTCAACATTTGCTCAAGGTTGCTGTGCATTGAAAAATGATGATTTTTTTCTCTTTTTCCTTTTCTTTTTTCTTGCCAGTATGCTAAGACCAGGGAAATATCCATGGTAACTGTATGTTGTGTCATGGTAAATGCTGAAATTTTTTGTATATGTGAAATAGTGACAGCTGCATGGTATAATTTGTAAGAATTTTCAGCATATGTTGGGCAGGGTAAGGTTATCTCATGCATTATCAACTTTAAAGAATCAGAGATTTAGTATCCCGTGTTTGTACTTCTCTTCATGCTTTGCTTTAATCTGGTGCTAGGAAAATATGCCTTGCCAGCAAACTTCAAGCTTGTGGATCTTTGGATAGTGTAATTAATGCCCTTTGAGGCACTTAAAAGTGAGGACAGAAAGAAAGGTATGTAAATTTACTGTTACTTTTTATTATTATTTCTGGGCTTCATGTCTTACGGACTTTATCCAAAATGAAATATCACTTCAAAATCCCTTTGAATTATTGACAGATCGAGGGAGGGGATTCTCCCCCTCTGCTCTCGTGAGACCCCACGGGGGGTTCTGTGTCCAGTTCTGGAGCCCCTGTTCCAGGAAAGCCATGGATGTGCTGGAGTGTGTCCAGAGAAGGGCCATGAGGATGCTCAGAGGGCTGGAGCACCTCTCCTGGGAAGACACTGAGAGAGTTGGGGTTATTCAGGCTGGAGAGGAGAAGGCTCTGAGGAGACCTCAGTGTGGCCTTCCAGTATCTGAAGGGGCTACAGGAAAGCTGGGGAGGGACTTGTTAGGATGTCAGGGAGTGACAGGACATGGGGGGATGGATCCAAACTAGAGGAGGGGAGATTTAGATTGGAAGTTAGGAAGAAGTTCTTCCCCATGAGGGTGGTGAGACACTGGCACAGGTTGCCCAGAGAGGTGGTGGAAGCCCCATCCCTGGAAGTTTTTAAGGCCAGGCTGGTCAGGGCTCTGAGCAACCTGATCTGGTGGGAGGTGTCCCTGTCTGTGGCAGGGGGCTTGGAACTGGGTGATCTTAAAGGTCCCTTCCAACCCTGAAAATTCTATGACTTGGATCTCAGCTTGGGCACTTACCAGTTATTTGTTAGGCAATCTGTGCCAGACAGAGCCAGCAGTGCTGGGCTGGTAGCTGAACTCCTCTAAAACGTTTTTATTCCCTCAAAAGTCTGGTAGATGAGAAACTGAGACACTATATTTGAGAAGGGGGATGCTGTTCCTGCCCACTGCCTGTCACAGTTCTTTGTGTCTCTGCCTTCTGTAACATATTTCTTCCAGGCAGTGCAGAGAAAGTCAAAGATCTAAGTGTTTTGCTTTGCTTCGAAGTGGGGCACCTCTGCAATTTCTGCCTATTCTTAAGTCCAAATGAAGAAAATAACACTTGTGTGGGAGTATAATAATAGGACAACTAAAACTATGGTATGGTTCATTGATTTTGCAACTTGAAATCTTATTTTAAAAAAATACCTTAAAAAAATTATGTTTGAAATTCTTAATGTTATCACTGAGGCTCTACTATAGGGCTGTATCATTTATATCCTTCTACCTGCTAAGGCTTGGTAGCCAAAATCACTAGCATATCTTGAAAGCTAAGGACAGGTCTTCCATGAAAATAAGAATATGAATTTTGTATGCAAATACTTGTTTTTCAGTCCTTGTGAGCTGTTTCTCTGGGTTGTCCATGTGGGAATTATAATGTTAGTTGATACTTCCACTAAAGATAATATTTTTCTCCCTGGTGTTAGTACAAATAGCAGTACTAGTTGCTGAGCTTCTGCTGCTCTGTGTTGCCACAGAAGTTTTTGGGTCCTGAGGGGATGTGGTAGGTTCTTCTATGCCATGGTAATACTGATTAATGTGGTACAATGTTCAGAGCTAGGTGTGTGGCTCCTCTGACATTTTCAAGGACATTGTACATATCCTTTCTAACAGTCAGTATTACTGTTTTCATTCCCATTTATTTGACTGCAAGTTCTGCAAATTTAGCTAGGAACAGAAATCCTCTGATTTCAATAATAACTACACACATTTCATTACCCATGTTCACATTTTTTCCCAGCCTAGCATTTAAAACCTAGGCAAACAGTGACTTTAATTATATTGTAAAATATTGAAATTATTTCCAGACATAATATAGAGAGTCTAGGGACAGTATTTTTTTTTTTTTTTTTTTTATTCTTGAAATATAACATGCTTATTTAGGCCATAATTTCAGCTGCAATGTTACTTACTCCTTGTAACACATTTCAAGGAAGAGTCAGCTTCTTTCTTTAGAGGAGTATTGTACTGTATATTGTGTTTGGTAGCTGATGACCTAAACAGCATGGGTTGAGAGTTTCTGTTTCCAGTATTGTTACTGGATTTACATCTCAGTATGAATGTAGTGTTTACTTGCAATGAATAAATATTTTAGTTTTCAAAATTTGTATTCACAAAGCAAGCAGACTAGACTGAGCCTTCACCTGTTTACTTCAATGTAGCTGAATATGAGAAGGATGGATGTGGCATTTGGTGCTTTCTACAATAACTGACCAAGTGTTACTCGAGATGCTGTAACAGCTGCAACTTTCAAAACAGCAAAATAAGTTAGGACTTAAGTTTATTTCTCTTTGACTTCTGTGAGAATTGAGTATGTGTTTGTTCAGAGTCACAGATGCAGTTAGGACAGGATACTCACAAATGTGTCCAAGCCCATACTCTTGCAGCCTTTAGTGGGGGTCAGTAGAGTGTTTTCATAGTTTTTGTGCCTAAAATGAGCAAATGGGCAGGTGTGATTTCAGAATTGCTGCCTCCAGCTGAGCTGCAGTGCCTGGCTCTGGCAGTGCTCCTGGGCTGCTTCACCTGTGTTGTAAAACATTTTGAACCATGGCTCAACCTGTTGGTAATGCTGGCCGGGTGATTTCCCTGCACTCATCATTTAGTCCTTGCTCCGATGAATGAGTTCAGCTGATCTCTGCCTTTGAGCATAATTTTCTTCGTAATCACAAGTGCTATTCTCTTAAGCTGTTTGCAGTTTTCCCTTGGTTCTGATGACACCGAGGTTCATGGCTTTTGCAGATTTGGTTTCCTCCTTTCCAGAAGTTTTCTCTAGATGGTTAATCCAATGTTAAATAGGTCATAACAGGGAACCTTGAGGCAACCTGGGACCTTATTGTAGCATCCATATAACTGAAAGGGGTGATGAAAGCTAAAACTAAAAGATCATCCAGTAGAGAAGACACCCAAGACAAACATTTGCAGATCATCTTGTCAATGCTTGTACCAGTGATAGTATGCTTTGCAAAAGCCAAAAGGTCTGTTCTGCCTTCAGAATGTTTTGATTTCCTTCACTTAGATTTCCTGTTCACCACCACCCCACCAGAGAAGTATATAGGAATCTGTGGAGAGCCTGGGGGGTGAAATGCCCAAACTGTGTGTTGTTTCTTTTATATTGGAGCCAGGACTATAATAGGAGAAAAAGCATTGAGAGGAATGAAAAACTGCTGGCTGCTACTCACAATTCATCCTGGGGAACAAAAAGCACTACTTTGAACTGCTATAAGAAGCCTGAGTGCAAGCTTCCTGAATCTCTTGATGGTTAAGTAAATTATATGCGTGTGTAGATGGGTTATTTAAAATTATACAGTGAACTTAATTTAAATTGATCTTCAAAGAGATATCAACAAACTGTTTCATTTGTCAGGGGAAATCACCTTTTATTGTTTTAAATGAGAATGGTAATTAGAAGGAAGTTTGGGTAAAATTTGCTTCTTGGGATAGCTTGTTACTTCTCTATTCACTACACTACCAAAGGGAAATAGCCATGTCCCCATCTAATCTCATCTCATCTCATCAATAAATGCTCAAAACACACACGTGGCTTGTTAGTAAAATTAAAAGAAGGAAGGGAAAGCCTTAGGTCTAGCATGTAGTGGGACCTGCAAAAAGGGTCATCTTTTTTCCCTTGCTACCCATTCCCTCCAAGGTCCACATGGTCTGGTCCTAAGTCAGAGCTGCAGCTCTCATTGTAAGTGGTGTTTGCCCATGAAGTAGAAAAGCAAATGGAGAACTATAACATAAGGTAAGAAAAGCAGTGCTGAGTTGTATATCAAGTCAATAATCAGACACTCTTCCCTGATGTAATATGCAGATTGTGATCAAACAACAAGATCACTATTCCTTAAGCAGATGATCAGAACTAGAAATGTGGAAGGGCAGGGGCCAGAATTTAACCTAAAAACCATAAGGGAATAGGAATTTATAAAATATTTAGCACTTAAATTTTGAAAGCAACTGGACACTTGAAAATGGGAGCATCTTATGTCCACACATCTCCAAGATTTTCATGTTCCATTTTATGCATTTTCAGTGTTGAGTCTCCTCCTGGCAGCCTTTTTAAGACAGTTTGATGTATCCCCTTTTAGGAGTACATGTAATACTTGAGTTCTTAAATTTTGAGGTAGCTCAAGGTCGTGTCTGCTGGTTGACTTTCTAGGATAATGCAGCAATATTTGGGGGTTTATTTGATATTTAGGTTCTCAAACAGCCCTTGTCTGTTTCCACAGAAGTATACATATATTTATCTCAAGGGTTTAAGTCTTCTGGGGTCTTTTAAGTATGGTTATTTGTGGGAGGGGAGAGAAAGGTAAGGAGGAAAAATGATCATGAGCATATTAAGAAACAACTGTGCTGTGTGGTAGCTTTATCTTTCATACATGTCTCAGCAGTGACTGTCTGAATAACACACAGAGGAAAACAGGTGTATGGGTAGGTGTAGATTTCTATCAGAATAAAGTTTTTTAAACATTAGTAATATTCCTAAACTGTCCATACTAAGCAAAATGTATTCATACTAAGCAAAATGTATTCATTCTTGGTTGCCTCCTCATTTTTTTAGCCTGTTAAAACAATCTATTTGGGAATGAATATGGAATAAAAGTAACCTAAAAGAATTTCTCGTCTGTCCTAGTTATAAGCATAGTTTGCATTTTTTCCCATATGCCATTCCAACTGCTGGCATGTGCTTTTAATGTAACTTTCTACTTCATTTCTTGAATGGCTTTGATTAAAGCTATGTACATTTCTAGTGCTGGTTTTTTTTTTCTTTTTAAAAATTAAAATAATAATAATAAAAAAGAGGAGGAAACCCTCCCCGAACTGGCTTTCTCTCTGATAATTCTTATATCTATTGAAAGAGATGTGCTAGGAAATCTAATATACTTTGCTTCTAAACCCACACACACCATACTAGGTGCATATTAGGTAGTAGGCAATATTGTGAATAACTAATGATATGGGAATTACCGTGGAGAGATGTAAGGGTAAGTTGCAGGGTTTTTTCCAATGCTAACAACTAAGTAGAAAATACAAAAACCTCAGCTTCCTATTAGCTATGGCATTACAGTAGTGGTGCTATCAAAATATTTAATTGTTATTGGTACTTTTTTTGTTTTGTTTTGCATCACAGTTTCCATGCACTTGAAACCTTGAAAAGCACACAGACGTGTTTAGCAAGTAAGCAGATCTGCCTAATAGAGACCCTTTAATTCAGCTGGATGTTTAGAATAATTTATATTCTGCTTCTGTTGCTCTTGTAAATTGGTGGACTCTGGATATAAGAGAATTTTTGTTGTAAGATTGTGGATTGTAGGTGTTGCACTTCTGTAATGTCACCTTGTCAGCATGTGCCTCATCCAAAGAGGACTGGGAATATTGTTTACAGCTGCTGGGCTAGCTAATGAATGGCTCTAGCTTAAGTCTGTAAAGTGATGGCATTTTACACTTGTCTGCTCAGAGTGGGTGCTCTGGTTGCTGAGCACTTTTGAGGAAGTAGCATGCACTGCACTGGGTCAGGTTTAGTGCCAGCAAGAGGCAAAAGACAATTTAATAATGATGCTGTCCACACAGATTGGCCAGCTGGACACTTCCAAAGCAGGTGGTAGCATCTTTGTAGTTGAGGGAAAAAAGATAAAATGTGAGATCTTTAAACTGGACACATCAACCCCTAGTAAAAAGCTATGCAAATTAAAAGCCTCTCATTAAATGCAAGATAAAAGAAGCTTCCTTGAGTATTTGATCAGATTGTGAGGTTTTGACTGTAATCAATTCATTCCATATTGAGGTTTTACCTTTTTATAAATTATGCCTAGTTAACTTGAATGTAATGTGAGATGTGTATTTTGGTTCCTAGATAATACTGAAATGACACTAGTTACAATTTTACAAATCTGACAAATCCCTGTTAATTGTTATCTTGTTTTAAATCTAATTAATAACAGTATAGTGTTACAGTTGTGCCTCCTTTGTGAAATTTAACAGTCACTTGATGACTAGCAGAAATTAGCTGCCTGGTAAGCATACATACTGCAATGGCACACCAGGAATATGCAAACCTTAAAAAAATCAGCCATATGCAGTTTACCGTGATGTGGAATACTTTTAAAAAATTTCTATTGCACAAGGAGGCATTTGAAAGAGATTTTTCCTTGTGTGGTTTTGTTTCAGTATTGTTTTGTTTTGTTTAAAATGGAATATTGGTGCAGCCTTGAAGTGCTCCTCTAGATTGATTTTTATTTGCTTTAACTCTCTGCATGCAGCATACATATAAATTGGAGAGACCTGATTTATTGGAGAGACCTTTTTTTATTTCTGTATCTTTGTGAAAGGTATACTGTTCCATATGTTATGCTTTGTTATGCTGTCCTAAATTCCTTTGGCAAAACAATGAATGTTTTTCCTTTAGTATAACAAATAGTATTGTTTAGCTGGAGTCAAATATTTGCCTCCTGAATATAGCTCTGTTTGTGCTTTGGTTCTGAAACAGAGTGGAAGTCAGGTCCAGAGGAGAGCCGTGATAGAACAACTATTCAATTAAAGGTCAGAATTTCACTTGCTTTCCCTCTAAATTCTCAGATGTGTCTGAAACAGCACACTCTGATCATTAAGTTCTCTTAATGATCCCAAAGCAGTGGGATCAACCTGAACACATGCAGTATAGGGAAGCAAAGAGGGAGGTTCAGCATTCATCTCAGTTGTCTGATAATGGAGCCCTCTTACCAGTCTTTAGGCCCTCTACCCTTTTTTTTCAGTGCAGGTGGTTGAAGTCTGTGTTTGTAAAGATTTATTTTTTATAACTTCCTCATCCGAACAGACAAACTTCAATGTGTCTGGATTTCACTGCAAGCAAAGGGCCCAACTGCATGGTAGATGGCAGGAGAGCTTAGCTTTGGAGTATGTATGAGGGGTAACCTAAGAGGATGGAAAAATGCTTTATTGGTTTGGGATCCCAACAGAACCATGATCCACCTGCAAGGATTACAAGAAAAAAACTGAAAAGAAAGGAGGAGTTTTTGTTCTCCGGGATCTGCCTCTTTCACTGGCTACCCATTAGAGATTTTGTTAGTGGCCTGTTTGTTACAGCTGACTGCTAAGTGCAAGCCCATAACTCTGGATCTTTTTGAGATATGGATACACCCTGTGGGGTTCCTTCATTCAGATCCTGTGGCAGATGGGAATGTGTCATGATCCTATGCAATGGGGTCAAAACCACTTGTGAGCCACTCCAGTTATCCCAACATTGCATACTTAATATAAAAAATACAATTCGATATAATATACAATACAATAAATATAAACAGTAATAAAATACAAGATCTCTCATGATTATGTTGATGATTTCTCAGCTGATCAGTTGGTGTACGTTCAAACTGAGTTCTCTATGCCACCTGGTACTTGATGCAGCATCTGGAAGGCTACTTGCTTTTGCTTGTAAGAGCCAGCTTGGTGGGAAGTATCCTTTGATGGTGCAGATATAAAGTTGTATGCTGGAATATTGATAACCAAAGGAAACAATTTTCTGCTTTAGAGATAAGCAAGAGTCACATTAGATAACAGACCACATAGCATGATTACTCATTGATAGCACCTTTCACTGAGCAATTGCATTTGTCTCATGGACACTTCAGCCCATTCCAGATGCTGTCAGTGCCGCTGGAATTGCCTCTCCTAGAGGGGGTACGGAAGCAGCAGCATCTTCACAAAAATCTTGGTACATTAACTTTTCATTTTGGATCTGATCAACACAGGCCTTAAGCAAAACAGTGGGAAGAGAGGAAGGCAGCAGTAAAAAGAAACCACTTTGAAAATACATACAAAACTTAAAAAACACACAAAACTTAAAAAACCTCACAACTCAACAAACAAACAAGACCGGAAAGAGCCTACAGGCAAACTGAAGTTGTCTCTTACACACACTTATTCTGGAATTTCATCACATGTCCAATTGAGGAAAGAAAGACCAATTATCCCAGGATAACTTGGATTGTATTACATTTGTATTCACTGCCAATGGGGAAGAATGTCGATTACTTAACACAAAAGTGCTGAAGCCATTAGAACAGCCTTTTTACAGTGGAAATAACCGTGTATAATATGCCTGTAAATCCCACTGGACAGCACAACTGGTGTTGTATTCCACAGTGGATCCATTAGCAACATAGTGTCATCTAACCACAGGCCATGCTAATGGTTTAAATTATAGAATTATAGAAAGTTAAGGGTTTGAAGGGACCTCTAAAGATCATCTAGTCCAATCCCCCTGCCAGAGCAGGTTCACCTATAGCAGGTCACACAGGAATGAATCCAGGTGGGTTTTGAATGTCTCCAAATTAGAATGTGTGGGGGTTTTTTTTCATTTGTAAAAGACACTGCTGGCTGATTAGTATAAATGTCTTGAGCCTAAAGCTGCTGCTCTCGTATGAAAACCCTGGTGATATGTCACTTCAAGCAGTATTAGTGAATGGTGAGGTGTGAAACTAAGCTTTCTGAGCATGTAGGAACTAACAGAGAGTTAAACAAAATCAAATATATCCATGTGCTCCTTGAAAGTTTTTAAAAAAAAACAGGGCTGCATATCTTAACCTGAAATCCAGTGTGGGACAGGTGACAAAGTGTGTATAATGGTGTGTTTGTGAAAAGCCATTTTCTAGCTAAATTGGCTCCACCATACTATGGGCAACAATTCAGTGGTGCTAATTGCTTGGGGTAGAGAAACAATAAGAAATTGTCATGGGTCTATCTAATGCAGAAAAAAAGCTGTGTAAAGTAAAACTTTAAAAATTAAAACCATGACCTCAGAACTGAAAACAGAAGTGTGAATTTGGAGGCTACTGCCTTTCTTTCATTATTGATTTAAATGACTCTGCAAGAATTATGGAAGATATTGCTGGGGCTTCAAACTTGCCCCAGAAAACACAGAACTTGTACTTCACATAATACATAATTCCTCTGTGGAAACTTTTCACCAGTTTTAGTAGGACACCAGTAATTTGTGCTCTTCTATGGAGCTGGAGGGCAGAGAGCTAACTTTGATATTGTATGGCTAACTAATGATAGAATTAATTCCCTTTAAACCTTCTATCTACATCTGCCTTTCCTTTGGAAAACACAGATGTGTTTTCCCTCCCCATTCTCTTCTCTCTCCCATTCAGAGGGATAAAAAACTCAGGTTCCATTTACAAGTATCAGTTAAACACAATAAATAAAGAGCTGCTTACAAAACATGTCTTACACAGTTTGGTCAAAGGAAAAGAGAAGGATGGTAATAACCTCTTCTGATGAGTAGAAAAGCAGGATGGGGACCTTGTGCTCATAAAACTTCACTGAAATAGTTCTCACTTCTTTTCAATAATATGCTAACTCCACCAGAGTTTTTACCCCAAGGCACTGGAGTATGTCAGTTTTTGACACTCAGTCCTATGTGTCTTCTTTTGGACAGGCTAAGAAAGTTATATTGTGGCCTTGAGTAGAGCTGTATTGGATTCTTGAAAGCTTCTGCTCAAATGAAAGACCTTTCCATGTAACTTAAGCCAATCTGTTTGCTGGTGAGCTGGCTTGATACCTTGGGAACCTTGAATTTATGTTTTTTTTTTAAATGCTGGAAAATGCAAACATGCATAAGTACTATTAGCATCCTCTCTAAGGGAAAATGTTGAGCTAACTGAATACATACCAGGTGTGTATTCATTTCCTGTTGGGGAGTTACTAAAGGACTGTGAAGAGTCTCATGTAATATACGTTGTTCTATATTATTACCTATCACATACACTTTCTGCTTCAGATCCTTACAATCTGCTTGACATTTTCAAACTTACCAAAGGGAGTTGTGCAGGAATTAGACCACAAATTTTTGAAATACTTAAAAAAATACATAAGGCTGCTGCATGATCTGAGGTATACCCAGCATACCAGGAGCAGGCTCTGAGTTTGAGTTTTCTGTGAGTCTGTCATCCCATCTTTAAGTGAAGGATTTTCAAAACTTCACTGCACTTTTTCCTACAGAGGCTTGGTTGCTATTAGCAAAGCACTGCAGTAAACCCATTTGCTCAGCATATAATCAGCATTCAGTTTTGCTTGACACCTTTCATCAGCCTTGTGCTTCACATTTATATAAGAATGGTTAAGAAATGCATGTTGCTGTTTTATTCCTTAATTCAACAAAGGTTATAACTGACTTTACATTTCCCTACTTAATGAATTTGTCTTCAGTTGGGGTAAGAAAATAAAACTTCAAAAACTGCATTCAAAAATGGAAATGCAAAATATAAATTGGCAGTATGGCATAGTTTGTTCATTATATTTTTTAATATCAGACATTAATTTGTAATGTAAGAGGTGAAAATAAACACTCAGAGTGAACTTTTGGTGTTGAAATGTAGTTGAGATAAAGACACTATTTTATGTAGTTAGTTTTCTGTAGATTGTTTGAGTATTCCCTCTGCAGGGGGAAGTTGATTCAACAGAGAAGTTTGAGATAGACTTTAATAAAAGCAAATGCCAAGTGGTTTTCTTTAGAGAAACCCCTGTTTGGAATTTCTGCCAGCTCTGATCATTTCATTAGGGGTCATGTTCAAAATGCCTGTGTAACTCTCCCCAGCATGTACAGCTCTAGTGGAAATCCCTGATATGGGATTAGTTTAGCCTGGCTATCCACAGCTAGTATTCTTGACACATGAATACCATCTGTAAGAGGCAAATTGAGGACATATTTTGTTTTGCATCATCAAAAGCAGTCATCTAGAAGAGCAGTAAGATTTTCTTGTCGTTGTTTTTCCCTTTTTGAAGGGAAGTAATTTTATCAGATGCCTTCTTTGGCACCTGTGATAGCAGACACTTGAGGCACTTTGCCTTGCATGGTAGCAGCAAGGAGAAGCCAGGGTAGCTGGGGAACTGAGGCTTTGAAACTGCAGTGAGGGCCCAGCATAGAGGAGGCATGGTGTATGAAGCTGATACACCTTTGAGTGGAATTAGAAAACAGGAGAGAAGATGGAGTCCAAAAATCTAGTCTGTGTGTCTGGAAGGAAAGAATATAAAAAGCACGAGTTTCTCTCCAAATACAGATTTTATTCGTGGAAAAACTTTAGCAACAGTAATGTTTGAGAAATGTCTGTCCTCTGGCTGAACTAACAAGGTTGTTGGAGTGTAATATGAACACTCATGCTAAGGTGTTTGTGCTGTCCCATGTACACACAGAAGCATCATTACACGTACAGTGGGCAGTGTGTGTGTTTCTAAGTAAATTGTAAAATAAGCTGTCTCCGTGGGAGAGGAGCTCTTTAATAATGACAGGATTGCTCTCCCTGTTTGGAAGGGGGATGAAATTGTCCCTGTCTTTATCTGCCTACATTGGGGATAGCTTTTCTGATGCCAGCCATCTGGCCAACAATTTCAGTAATGTGAAAATCAACCCTAACCCACCCCAGGAAGAAGGGTTGTTAGGACACTGTGGGATCTCCAGCTGGTGATACTCTTCTTTCTCTCTCTTTCTCTTTCTCCCTCCACAAACTTGCCAGATCTTCACCGGGTGATTTCACATTGTTCGTGCAATTTGTTGCTCACCAAATAAATCTTTCAGTTTGCACCTGACACTTTGTGTTTGGACTTTGTTCTCACAGGACCTGAATAATAAGTTACATTGACCACAGGGTGGATCATAACAGTGTGAAGTATGATCTGAACAGCAAGAAACAAGGTCAGAGAGGAATTGAGGGGCTGGCTGCAAGTGGGTAGCATGCTGATACCCAGGGCTTCATCTCTTCCCTTACAATATGGGATGTAGGTAGTTGCTTTGCAGCAGGTTCTTGCAGGAGCCTTTGGCTGCTGCATTCCCAGATGTTCCTGGGTCCCTTTTCTTTACAGATTGGGACTGAGATTCCCTGTGCTCCAGTGCTGCAGATGTGGCACTTCACATTTCTGTCATCCCTTCTACTGGACTGTGTTTTTAAGGGATATCAGAGCCCTGGTCTCCAACAGTTCATCTACAGCACACCAAATTTGTACTCTGTATCCTCAGATGCAAACATGTATGGCACACTGCCATAATGCTCCTGCATTGCCTATTTTTAAGATTATGAAAAAAGCATGAAGTGTTTCAGCTAAGACAACTTATTTTTGCTTCCTGTTTTGTCATCTACTGCAAATATATTTGGCAAACCTGCTAATCAATGTTTAGTGATCTTCTCTGTGCTGTCTTATCTCTGACTATCTTGTCTGTTATGATTTGTTGAATATAATTTTGTTATACCCGAAATTTTGATGAAAATTCCTAATGTCTGCTCCCTCAGCTCAAGACTTATTGAGGGTGATTGAAGAACAATTTTAATGTGCAATGTACTGAATGAAAATACACTCATAATAATTGCATTTGGTTTATATCTGCAGTGACGTAAGAGTGCAAAGAGTTTGAATAAAGGAAAGAAAACAGCCAAGAAAACAGGAAACAGATTATGAAGGGATGAGGAAAATTTTCTTTGCTTTGTCTTATTTCACTTAAGACTGAGTTTATATGTCACATTTTAACACTGAGTGGACAATTAAATGAATGACAGATGCTCTCTATTAATCCCCCTCCCCTTCCTGATAAAGAAAGGAGAGAGAATAAGAGAGTGAGACTTATGGGTTGGAAACTAAACTACACAGCTTTAATGAAACAATAATGGTGAAAAAATAAAAATCATTAAACATTTACAAAATATACTCAAGTGATATCATGTTCCTTCCTCTTCCCCCCAGTAATGTTCACATCACTGCTGAGGCTGAAGGGCAGCCCTGGAAAAGTCCCAAGCTGGGCTTCTGGGGTCATCAGCAGATGGCAACTGGATGCAGAAACATACAGATTCAGGAGGTCACAGATTGGGCTAAAAGGCAGACAAATGGATGGAATCCTCCCAGGATGCCAGTCAAGGGCAAAGAAGAACTTGACCTTTGTGACCCCTCAAATTTACACTGAGTATGATGCATATGGGGTGGAATACTCTGGTTGATTTTGTTCACCTGTCTTGTCCTCTCCTTCCTAAAGGAGGATTGCAGGTGTGACCTCTTTACTCCCTTTCTCTTTCCAGAGCATAAGATGTTTCTCAGAACTGAGAAGAGGTTCTGCAGACCATTCCCTAGCTGTAACTACAAACACTGAATGTTAGTCCTAGAAACAGACACTGAGAAACTTGCTGTTAATTTCAACAAGTGCAGAGACTTAGAAGAGACTTAGCTGAAAGCAAAATTACAAGACAGAAAATTAGTTCTATCCTGGCCCAAGTTAGGATAATGTTTTAATTCAAAGCTGCACAGTATTTAGGGGGGTTCTTCTTTTGGTAAAGAAATCTAGTTCACATGTAGGTCAAACTCATGAGATTCAATCCTAGGACAGAGAACCTGATTTATCTACTCTTGCTTCTAGCTCCTCTGTGGACCATGGGTGGAAGAAAGGGCTCTGGGGAGAGGAATGTGACTGCATAAATGTCAAGATGCTGCTGTGCAGTGCTAAGAGGGAGATGCTGTACTGCAATCTTATTTGCCTTGTCTTCCCTACCAGTAGATTTATGGCTCATTTGCTCTCTTGTAGTTATGATATCTGAAGCAGAGATTGTCCCTTGCTAAGTGTGGGTCTGGCACAATGAAATCTTGAAGAGGAGGTATTGGTGTCTAATAAGGGTAAATAGCACAGAGCTCTGACCTTGATTCTGTCTGGCAGTATTTGGGCTGGGAGTTGTCCATGCCCTATTAAAGTCTTGCTGTTACTCAAAGGCCATTTAATAATGATAATTATCTTTTTCTATGCCATGCTGAAATATTTTGGAACAAATTTTTATTTATTTTTAGTCCTTACGGCTACTACATGACTGCTAATTGATAATTTAATTTGTCTGGCAAATTTGTCAAGTGTCCTACACTTTTGTATATGATTCAAGATAAATAAGAAGAGTTCTAACCTTAAAAAACCCCACAAAGTAAAACCACACTACAAAAACTCCCAAGACTTCCTGAACAATATTCTTGTCCCCTTTCTCTAATTTCTTTCCTGGCACTGACTGGGGTGATCCTAAAAGTTTGCTGTAGCTCTGTCATCAAACCATGTAACATAGAAAAGCAGAAACATGTGTGAAATGTCAAACATAACCCAAGCATGCAACACGACCTTACCCAGTCACTTCAAAATCATCATCTTTCTCTCTTGCTGTACATGGGGTGCAGCACCTGGCATCACGCTGTGTCCTACAGCAGCATTCCTCACCCATGTGTTTGCAGAATGCCATCCAGTGAGAGTAAACATGCTGTAAAAAACCCAGATGAAATGGCATATTTTCTGTATAACTCTGAAATTTATAAAAAAGCTGCCTCATTTCTTCTCTTTACTAATTAGAAGTATATCTTAAACGAATATCCACTTATCTTGTAGTAGGTGAGTCTGGGATAAATAGTCACATGGGCTGTTCTCCAGAAAGGGAGTTTTGGGCCCACTTTATTCTAGTTTGGGTTCACTGAACTGCTGGATAACCTTAGGCAAGTGCATCTACCACTGCACTTGTCTTCTTGACTTCTTGGGGTCAACTGGTTTTTGCTGCCTGTTTGCATAATTGTTGCTGTTCACATTCCTGTCCCATCCAAGTGCTGTGGCTTTATTCCTTTCACTTGTGAGAAGAATGTTGTCATCTGTATTACCTAGAAGCAGGCTGGCTGTGGCTTCTCTCCCTTGACTCAAGTAAAGCAAGACCTTGCTTAAATTCCTTTTATCAAATTAATTTGGTTTAAGAAGTCAGCAACCTGATGATGTGTGAAGCAAAACCTGCAGTGACTGTGCTTCCAGGTCTAAGTCTATTACAGTGAAAGAGCAGAAGGCTTACAGTCTAAAGCTTAATTTAAACAAGTAGGTTTCCAGGTAATGTACCGGAAAGAGAAATTGCTGTGTGTAAATTATAAGAGACTTCCCTGTTTAAAAAAACAAAAAAGCACACACAAAACCCCAAAAAACCTCTGAAGAAAAATAGATGTCAAATTATTCTGAAAGCCACTGGTTTATGTGTCAGTCAGAGTATCTTGCTGCTCATGGCAACAGCCTTTACTGACAAGATTAGAAACTGCTTTTTCAACTGTCATCCAAGACTGTACAAGTAATTGATTTTTAGGTTCAGCTGCCAAACTAAAAATAACAATAATAATAAAAATGGCTTTGAATGGATCACATATAAAACTTCTTCCCCCCATTCAAATGGAAAACCATCATTAGTTTTTGAGAAGAATATATTAAATTTTTGTTAATTTTAATAAAAGTGGAAAAACAAATATAGATAATGTGCTAATTAATTTCTGTTTGATACTGCAAAGATAGGGGGTTTAAATATTTCATACTGGATTTGAATATCTCATAATATCAACTAGTTATACTTTTCCACATAAAGAGTCAAATTTTGAAACCTGTGTGTGACTATTTACTGTACTGTTCACAAGGGAGACAGCTTGAGCATCTGATAACATCTGATAGCATCTTCATAAGACTCATGAGGGGAAAACCTGTGGTATGAAAGCTACCTTCAGGTTTTGAGTCCTTAGTTTCCTTTTAAAGTAATCAAGTACTTGAAGCCTTTAACGTGACAAAATGCAAGTGAAAGTGTACAGCTTCCTTTCATCTTCTTGTAGGGAGGCAGATCCAAATAATATTTTGTGACAACATGGTGGAATCAAAGGTGACATTTGTCTTCAGGATGTAGTAAATTGCCTTTTGAAGTGATGAGGGAGTTAGACCCCCAGTCACTGGCTGCTGGCACACCAGATCCATGAGTCCCTGTGATCCAAGGTGCCATTCCAGTTGCTGATAGTTATGCAGAATTACTCCAGTCTTTCTAGTTACTGGCACTGTAGATCCCCAAGTACACACATGCACACAGAAAAAAGAGGATCCCTTATCCAGCAAAATAGAAATGGAATTTGATAAGAAAATAGGCCAGACTATGCTGATCAGGTGCAGGGTGTTGTCAGATAAGCAGGGCAGTCCTGTTATCCCCTGGTGTCTTTCTGTTTTCCCACAGTAGTGCCTCTCCAAATCACCTAAATCCATCCTTTTCCCTTCCTTTGATTTGCCCCCTAAGAATCCCATAATGTGTAATCCCCAAATGCTCTTTGTCTGTGTCCTGTAATTTATGGGTCCTGCCATTGCTTGTCTGTTTGTCTCATTTATGTTTGAGCAGACCAGCTTTTATCACACAACATAATCTTGTTATCATTGCTTATTTTTTCAGTCAGTTCACACGTTTCTGGAGGTTACAATGGCTCAAGGGCCATGTGCATTCTCTCTTTCATGGAAGTCTGGGGATTTTTTTTCTGAAAACAGCACAGCCTTCAGTAGGGCTGAGCTCTGTTTCAAGAAAATTGTATCTGGGAGTGTGTTGCCTAAGTTTTTGCTTTCCCTGAGACTCTGGTCTAGTTAAGACTGAGATCAAGAGATCACTGAGTTTACTGGAAATGGGAGTTTAATGTCAAAAAAGGCTTAAATATTTTGCCACAACCAAACTGGAATTTTGTTCACTTCTGAGGAAAGTATCAGCACCTGTCTAAAGACTGGAAGAAAACACTGATTATTCTTTTTAGGTTTTTTTCCAGCTCAGCTTTATTATGCTGTTCTTAGTCCTTGTAACTTCTGTTTTCTGTCTGTCAGAAGTGGATGTAAGAAAGCCCTTAGATAAATTGCCTCCATTCTGACATATCTGTCTTTAACAACTTTAAGCTACACCTTAGTGTGCCCAAACTCAGTGAGTCAGTAGTAAAGGGCTCTGGTAGAAGAATATGCTGAAAATTAAGTCCTGAGATTTGAGGCAGTTTATAAATTTATTTTTTTTTATTAATCTTTTATCAAGACTCCAGTCTCACTGTGGCTTTGACTTGAGTTGGCAATGTGCACTTGCAGCCCAGAAAGCCAAATGTATCCTGGGCTGCATCAGCAAGGATAAATAACCAGCAGGTCAAGGGAGATGATTCTCCCCCTCTATTCTGCTCTCATGAGACTCCACCTGGAGTGCTGTGTTCAGCTCTGGGGCCATCCAACACAAGAAAGAGATGGAGATGTTGAAGTGAGTTCAGAGGAGGGCCACAAAGATGATCAGAGGGCTGGAATGGCTCTTCTATGAAAACAGACTGAGAGAATTGGGCTTGTTCATACTGGAGAAAAGAACTGGAACTGGATGGTCTTTAAGGTCCCTTCAAACTCAAAACATTCTATGATTCTGTGACTTAATTTGCACCCCAGGGAAATGTGTTCTCTGTGTTACATTGGGTTTCCATAAAATAACACTTGTGGAGCTCAGCTCTCCTAGTTATTGATGTTGACAGTAATACTGAACAGAAAAAATAATTCACTTCTGCAGCTCCCACCATGCTGCAGAGCGATGGGAATTGTCATGGAGTAAGTCTGTCCAGGAAGCTTTCATCTTGCTGACCAGACTGGTATTGACTATTGCTGTTGCCAAGCAAGAGACATAAAAAGAAGATAATGGTTCAAAAATAACCTCATCCAAAGGAAAGAGTCTTTCTAGCCATTTTGGCAAACCTAACCATTCAGTTGTTATGTTCTTGGAAGTAGCTGTGGATGTTCCTTTTGTGCCAAAGCAGCTTACCCCTCTGTGCTCTGACTGTGCTCTCAACCTGGGTGGCTGTGGCTGAAGCCATTCTGAATTGCATACAGGCAAGAAAGAGTTCTACCTCTGTGCTCTCTGTCTGCACAGATATATCTGCAAAGAACAGGGATAAATAGCAGGAAAAAAAAATCAGGAAAGATACAAGAAAAATAAGCACCAAATATTAATTCATTAAAGTTAAAATTTAATTAAAGTTAAAACCATTAAAATGGGTGTTTAAACCACTGCTTAAAAATGTTTTTGGATGCATGTGATATTCATTAGCTTGATTTTTCTCTTGGGTTTGCTTAATCAGATTTGGAGGTAATACTTTCCAAAACTTCCTAAGTTACTGCAATGAATGCTTTGTAACCTAAGAGAGAAAGGTCTTTTATTGTCCTAGGTACCTCTGCTGTGAAACTCAACTCATAGTAATGAATTTGCTCACCTTTGTCTAAATAAGCCATGTGTGATAGCACTGTCTGAGAGCTTTGTTCTTTTCCCTTGCCACATGGCAGTGTTCACACCTCAGCTGTTCCCTGCATATACATATTCAGGAGGAAGTTTCAAGAGTATAGATTTTTTATTAACTGAAAAAATGTTTTCGCTGTCCCTGTGTAATTTTGTATATATTTTTTTTTCATAGCTGGAACTGGATTTTTTTTCATTTAATCACAGGAATTCAGGAAAAGGAAAAGCATTGTGAGCATCTCAGTCAAACTCATAATCATTTTTTTTTAAATATATGCTGGAATAAGGTTGTTTTCTGCCATGTGGATATACTTCAGTGTGGACTTTCCATACAGGAAGGGAAGAATTTCATGTAATGTAAAAATGTCTTGGCTACTGATGGGATACCAACAACTGGAATTTGCTGTGCACTTGGTGATGACGTTCCTTTTTGGTACAGTGTATATAATTTCTTCTGTGACAGATGACTAGCTCTGACAGATCCTTTCTGAATAAAGGACAGTTTCTCTGAGGTTCTGTCAGATCTCATCGCCTGGAAGAGAAATTTCAGGAAGTTCCCAAGGTTTCCAACCCAAGTTGCATGGGCTTCTCTCCCACCTTGTTCCTCTTTGCTGCTTTTCATTCAGGATGACTGCTACTTGTCACCTAACATGAACTCACCCTGGCTGCTGTTCAGTGCTAAAAAAACAGCCTCCACCTGAGGAAATAGCACAAAGGAGAGATTGCAGTGACTTTCTGTAGCCTCTGAAGAAAAGCCTTGTGTTGTGTAAGACCTTTTCTTTCCTTTCTATGGGAAATGGAGGTCTTAAACACGGCATTACCAGAGATGTGACTGATTAGCTTCACAGCAGCTGAAAACCATTGCAGAGAACATTTCACAAGGCAGGGCTAGGGGGGCTAAATGTGTGTAGTGCCACGAGAGCCCCTTGTTGCTAACAGGAATCTTTCTGTGGAGCCTGGCAGCAGCAGATGAGGATCTCAGCTGTCTGCTTAGTGTATCTGACAGTGCAGAGCTCCAAGAAGTGTGATGTGGATGCAAAGGGCTGCAGCTGCTCTGCAATGTGAAGCTTGGTGTACAAGAAAAAAGGAGAAAAACCTGCTCTCCCTGCAGGTCTCCATCCCTCCCGAATCTGCCCTATGCAGTCTGGGCATCTTCTGCAGTAAGAAATAACTTTGTTTCCTGTACCTGTGAACACATAGGCTCAGGGAGAGCCAGCTACTTTTTCTTTGCTTCACAGTGATTTTGTTTTTCTAAATAAGGAGCAAGTGATTACAAACCTAGAGCATCCAGGTCAGGGTAGAGGTGTGGCCCACAGGCAGTGGGCATGGAGGCTCCCAGGTAAGTAACACAGGGCTACTGGGGCTTCTGTTTGCCCTTCATCTCCAGTAGTGTCATAGCTTGTCCTCCATCCCAACTCTTTGGCTACCTTGGCCTCCTGACAAGGCTCAGTGTTGCCACCTGTTGCATGGTTCCCTGTATGCCTTTAAGGCTCCCTGGTATCTTAGCAGGAAAGATGCTGTAGAGCTGTGAGGCCCCATGTAAATTCTGACAGTATTTCAACCATCTTAGCACAGGCGCTTTCCATCGAATAATCTGGATTTAATGAGTTGCTCTCCCTTTACTTCCACCAAATGCTCTCTCACCTGCAGGTATTGTGTTATTCATAGAGAGAAGTAAAAACCCTAGGAGCAGTCCTGTGACAATGGCAGTGTTGAAAATTGCAATGTTCACCATTTCCTCTGTAGATAAAGGCAGCAAGCAAAGGCTTATTAAAATCCAAAAGTCTCTTCAAGTTCAGTTGCAGTGGCTCTGACTTCTGCCCTGTGCCTATAACTTGTCCTTCTGGGGGGCTGAATAAATAAAGTGTTGTCAGACTGGTGTCACTTTTGGAACAGGTAAATGGAAGCAGTTGAAAACCTCAGATATTAGTTTGCTCTCAGTGTAAGCCTCTACAACATGAAAAACACTAGGGATTTTTTCACAGAAATAACTTGAAAAAACTGACCATTAAAAAAAGGATTCTTAATACTTAGTGGATGTTCCTGAAAATGTTCTGGTAAGGTCTTCCATTATTACACGACTGGAAACAAATACTTAGTCTTGTGTCCCATTCCTTATTTACAAGAATCTTAAGGGAGCTGGATACTCAGTTTGTGACTTTTCTGTAATCTCACCTAATTCTGCTGTCCCACCTTGCTTATTTTGTGCTTGCAACCTTCAGCCTCCTTCAGTGCTCCCTAGTTCTTTGCATGACCAATTTAGACAGATTCATCGATACACAGAAATAAGCTTGTGAGGTGCTATACACATTGCCCCAGGTGAATTTCAGACTGGGATATCTTTTTAGTGGAGGATGCATTTAAAAAAAGACTGTAGGGAACAAAATGGTGCTAAGTTTCTCTATGCAAACTAAGAGAAAAGTACAAAGACCTGCCTGCCACTGTAAAATTTCAGTGTATAAAGTCAGCTGGGTCCACACAGATGAGCACTACACAAACAAGAGTGAGCCACAACCCCTTGAAAGAGTGTGCAGGAAGCATGTATAAGGAGATGGTCAAAGGCTCGGTTGCAAGACCTTCCCAGACACATTAGACATTCTGGCTAGAGATGTGCTGGTGCAAAGGAAGGTGTTTCCTGATTTTGTTACATGTAACAGAAAGTGTTTTCCCACTGGGAGCAAGAGTAGGATTCCCTATCAGGCCCTAAAGCTGCCCAGCTCTTCCCCTCCTTGAGACTGAGGGAGGTAGACTGGACACAACACAGAGCTGATCACTATATGGTGTATCTACCTCTGCATTCACCAGAGGAAAAGACTTGAAAAGGAAGGAAAAGAGAAAAAGATGCTCAGCCAAAACCCCACCTGCCCTGCAGCAAGCAGAAGGCTTTGATTTGTCTTCCCATTTTGAAGTTACTTGTTACCAGAGAGTGATACAGAAAAAAATCTGTGGTTCACCAAATAAAAAAGCTGATTGCTTTGCCTTTTGGCACTTTGAGTCAAGTTCTTAAAAGACTAACCCTGGGAGACAAGGCAGAAGAAAACAGTTTATTTTGCAAAGAAGGCTTATTAAGAAAACCTCACATGAAGAAAGTTCACTATGTATCAGCTGTGCATGTCCAAATTGATTTCATTAATCTATCGCCTTTTCTTACCTTTTTCTCCCTTCTGATGAGGTCACAGCTAATAAGTTTCCAGCTGTGATCCCAACACATGGTGAAAAAAATCTATGGGAAATCCATTGAAGTAGCTGCAGTTTGGCATAAAGGGCTTCTATTAATGAATTGACACTAGAAACATTGCTTTCATCTCCTGCAGGGTCACTGCTGTATGGAAGTACTTATGTGATCTCTATGCCAAAGTCATTCTTTTGTTCAGAAATATAGTCTTGACTGAGCTGCCAGACTTCTGGGAAATCACATTTCTGTGGAGCTCAAATGTAATGAGCAGCAAGGAAATTTCACTAGCTCAAAAGCCGGTGTTCCTGCTGCACCAGCAACACCCCCAAGTCTCAGTTCTGAGGAACATCTTATGCTCCAGAAAGAGAAAAGGAGTAAAGAGGTCATACCTGCAACCCTCCTTTAGGGAGAAGAGGACATAAAAAAAGGCCAAAATTGACCAGTGTTGCATCCCATATGTGTCATACTCAGTATAAATGTGAGGGATCACGAAGATATTCTTTGCCTTCTTCTTTGGCCTTTGCCTTCGCCTTTCCCCTTTGCCATCACCCTTCACTGTCTCCTTTGCCCCTTCGTCTCCTGTTCCTGTTCATTTTGGCATCCTGGGAGGATTCCATCCCTTCCTCTGCCTGTGGTCCTGATCCATTCCAGCCTGAATCTGTGTGTTCCTGCCTCCAGCTCCCAACTGCTGCTGACTCCAGGAATCCAGCCTGGATTTTCCCAGGGCTGCCCTGCAACCTCGGTGGTGACGTGAGAGTTACTGGGGTGGGGAATGTGGTATTGTTTTTCTGTATATTTGTATATATCTAATATTTTTTCCTTTTTATCATTACTGTTTCATAAAAGCTGTGTAGTTCAGTTTCCAACCCATAAGTCTCTCTCCTTTCTTTATCAGGGAGGGGAGGGGGATTAATAGAGAGCATCTGTTATTCAGGTAATTGCCAGCCCACTGTTAAACTATGATCATTCCAAGGATATACTATTACACCTTATGCTTACACAGTCCTTTTATGTCAGGAAGATGGTCTTGCTTTCTGGAACAGAACACACACAGGGAAGCATGGCTAGCTCAGAGGAACCTGAGGACCAACAACAGATGTACCTCATTCATGTTGGCTTGTATCAGTGAAGAGAAACCCCAAGCTGGTCCCCTTGCACTTCAAATGTTAAGGGCAGATCTTAATGTTATCTCCCCTCACATTGCTCATCTGGTAGGTAGGTCTAACCTATTCAGACTCAAGACAAGAAGCACCAGCACGAAGTGGAGAACAGGCAGAGGCAGTCTCCAGACCACAATTTCTTTGCATTGATGTTTGCTTCTGAGTGGGAGTGCTGCTAGCTTGTGGGAAACACCCACCTTCCTGTGTTGCTCTGCTGCAAGATGGAACAGAGCAGACTTTGCCAGGATGAGTCAGGGCAGTGCATGCTCTATTTCATAGCAGCAGAAGGTGCAGGTAGACAGCCTTTGACCAGGACTGAAGTAATAAATTGCACTCATGCAAATTTCTTTTGTTTAATCACACTTGAAAGGTGCAGGATGTGGCACTCCTAATGTTTGGACCTCTATCTCTTTCACTGTTGAATTCCTCTCTGCTACCATTGGCCAAGAGATTAAACTGGAGTGCTGAGTGCATCCTAGCCTCACACATAAAAAAAGATTATGTATCAGCCCTCAGCTCACACTACCAGCATGATGTATGACTCAGTGATTTTAGACTTGCAGAAATCATGTAGTAACACACTGATGCTAAAGCTAAAGTACTGGCCTCACCTAAGTTTCTCTGCAATGTCTCACCCCAGCTTCTCACTATTCTAATCCTAATTGATTAATCACAACCCCAGGCAGTATCTCTAAGGCAACCAGAGAGACATGAACATGAATTGTAGCACTGGCAGCAGTAGCTGGTCACAGTAGCCCAAGGAACTAAATGCTTCAATCTCCAAACCTTCCTGTTTTTGCTTGCCTCCTCCTATAGGTGGGTGAGGGTAGGGAGGCTGTTGGCTTTTTGAGTGCAAGCAATTGTAACAACATGGACTTCTAGTCACAGGCTTTTAATGCCATAACACTGTGCTATGAAATTCACTGCAATGTGCCCCATAACCAAAGTGAACAGAATATAATGTATTTTATTTGCACAAGAGACTGCTTTTCATCTCTCCTGCTGCCATCTGCCCCAATGTTCTATCAAGGTTTCCCGAAAATACATTTTTTTCTTCTTCATAACATCTCAGGTTTCAGTGATTGTGTCATCATTTTAAAAGCACCCACCCTGGGTGAAGCACTAACTGCATTAGAAATGTGGAGCTGGGGTTCAGCAGACACAATTTCTGATTCCAGAATTGCTATTGCTTTACAAATACCAGCAAGCTGTTGAGACATGCTTGAAAAATTATCTCCCCACTGCACACAGATAAAAATCTACCACAACAAAATTCTCTCTACAGCTGGAGGTCTTCTAAAGAATTTTTTTTTTTAATGACACACTGGTTGCAATTTTAAATACTGGAAGGGTACAGGGGGAGTGGAGGCAAGAGGGGGAAGTAGGTGCCTTATGAAACAAAGCAGGACTATTATTTTCATAGTTTCCAAATAGAAAAGTGCCAGAATCACACCAAAACTATTTTGTGAGGGGAAAACAAGGTTTTGTTTCTAAAACTTGTATTCTCATCTAAACAATGTCTTCCAACAGTTTTCATACCCCACACATCAATGACTGAAATGACACGACTGGCAAGCTTCTTCTGTCCTGCAGTAAGTACTATACTAACACTGTTGAGGGCTTCTATTTGTTGAGTTCATTCATAAATGAAGAAAAGGAGGTAAGACTACAGTTGAGGACTTCATGCTGAGTACTTGATATCAAGCTGATTGATCATTATGATCTAAATATATTAAAGACCCATTACTTAATACTAATGACAATGTGAGGGCATATTTGTTAAACATCCTTTCTGTCTTCTCAGACATCAGTATTCAGCAGACTTCGGGAATGGAATTTCAACAATAAGTCATATTTTTCTGCTATGCTTACAAAAGACAAACTGCAATAGTGTTTGATCCCAGCAGGTTTCAATACTCCTCCTAGCCTGTGCAGTAGGCTTACTGGGGCTCACAGAGTGGGCTTTTCCCATGTCTCTTCAATTACTGATAATAATTCAAGGCATTAATCACACACAGCAAAACCTTCCACAGCCAGGGCCCCCTGAAAATTATATAATTCCACCTATCTATGTTCCTATGGCTATGCTGTCCTTGGCCTGAAAGACAGATATAATCAAAACTTGAACAGTGAATGGATTTTCACATTTAAATGGGCCAGGCTTTCAGCTTGGCACAGCAACCCACTGATGCTGACCAACTCCCTCCTGACTTTCAGTTTTCCTTATTTTCCCTTTCCTTGGAGGCACTGAAAGAAATAAGCCCTACAAAGATTGTGAAGCATGCCCATTGCTAACATAAAAAATGTGGTGGAGTTGTTCTCAGCCACACCACTCACCATCAGGTGTGGTAAGCTATTTTAAGTGATGTGGCATCCTCTCATTCTATCAAGTTAACACCAACAATTAAAACTGAAGTTTCAGGCAGTCAGTGGCAATGCCTAGGTGACTGCAAAACATTGCTGACTGAAGGCTTTAACTTGCAGATTTAGCCCTGGGTACAGGAACTTCAGATATAATTTTTTAAAAAGTAAAAGAAAGAAGAGAGAGCTCTTTTTATCTGCAGAGCCACTTGCCATGTAATGTAGTGTTTGCTGTTTATTGTTGATAAAAGATATTTCAGTGGGAGACTTGACAAAAAAGGTAAGCCAACATTAGTGATAGCAATCTTCTTTTTATTGATCTCACATTTTAATGATAGAGAAAACTTGTTCACTTGACACTCCCTCATTTCCAGCTAATCCTAAAGGGGAAAGGATCTAGAGGAAATTTATTTTTAAATACTTAATATTTTCATTAATTAGGTAGAAATAATATGGGCTGTGCAGGATTTGGGCTATCAAATACTGTAAAAGGTTGTAATTTACAAATTAAATAGTTTAGTTTGTGGTTATGCTGAGCCAGGAAAATGAATCCTCTGAAGGATTTTGCAGAAGTTGTAAGATTATGGAAAACATAACAGCTTTATGATGAAAATGCCTCCAGTTTTGGGTTTTGGTGACTGTATTGTAAAAACACCACTAATTGCAAAATCATCAATTCTATGCATCTCAGGAAAGGAATAAAGATGGTTGAATTTTTGCCATGGATCTAAAGATAGAGAAGCTGATGGGCAGGAGCACAAAATGGAACACTCTTCCTACAGGACTACACATTCTCTTATCTCCAACCCTAAACAAGCACTGAGAAGGTACCTGTACTCCGAGGAGAACAAATTCTTCCTTTCCTCCTGATTTTCTATCTCCTCTTTCAGAAGCTCAAGGGTCTCTCTAGACTGGAAATCTGCAATTAGCTCTGCAGTCACAGTGATGGGAAGTGAGGTAGCAGCCCCTTTCTCTGTGTCTGTCTCAATGGCAGGATTGTTGCTTCCCAGTCCTGTAGGCTGGTACTGCTGGGAATAGCTCCAGGGCAAAGCAGGAAAAATGGAGAAGGCAATTGCATGGTTCCCTTCAGGGCAAAACCAGTTGCTCCACAAAAAGCAAAACAATTCAATGGCTGCTGGGTATTCTGGTAAGAGAAATAGATTGTTTTTATCTAACAGCTGAAAATGCAACATACATTTTAATGTTTTCTCTACAACGTCTGATGTCAGAAAATTATTCATAAAGAAGAGAGATGTATTTTGGCTGGAGTGAGGAGACTAAGGTCATCAAGAAGGAGAGCAAATCAAATTCAGGATGCTGGGAGCTGTGTGATACCATCCTGTGCAAGGACCTCAGTGACTTGACATTAATATTGACGAGGCAGATGATCTTGGAAATGTGGACTCAGAAGGGATATGTCAGCTGAGGACAAGCTCTTTTGAGGCTCAGCAGAGGGGAATCAGGTCCAACTGTGGTTTGGGTACAAGACAGTTTGATATTGTACCTAAATTTCCAGCAAACTAACAAGATACAAGTGGATGATGTGATGTATTAATCATAGACTTATTTAAGTTGTGAGAAGACAGAGTTAAATGGAAGATGTGGTGTTTAGTTTTGTTTAAGTGAAGGGGCTTTTGTACAGCTAATGCTATTATGGAACTGTTTCCTGTGCAGCCACTTTCCCTGGTTGTTTGGAAGCTTCTGTAGCAAGAACTGGGTGGCATATGGGGGATGATGCATCATCCCAGCCCTGTGGAATCTGAAGTGGCATGTGGCATTTCCAAGTGTTCCTGCTGAAAGAGGGAGTTGTGAGTCTGCTGTGTCTCAGGCAGGTCTGAAGGAACAGCGAACGGGATTAACACAACTTGTCTCTGGCTCAACACACAACATGCAGTGCAATCTCCTCAGGCAGGAAGGTAAAATAAATCATTTCAGTTGAAAAACTATTAAACAAAAATGAAGCAGCTATTATTCTGAAAAAAAAATAATAAAAAAAAAAAATAAAGAAAAGGTAATGCTTTCTTGTGAGCACTTCTGTTTTCTTCTACACAGGAGAAAAAAGATTGCATTATTAAATTTCCCATTCAATAGAACTGTTGATTTCTGCCTGCCCTCTTCCTCATGAGGCAGAAGATAATTCTTGAAACTGGTAATAAAGGACCAGAAATGGAATACTTAGTTGCAGTGGAGAGCGAGACACTTGCGTCAATATTGCCATTTAAACATGGATGATGAAAAGAAATTTTTTTTTTCAGAGGTCTGCTCCTGCAGTTCCTGGTTAGCCACTGATGCTGAAAAATGTTTCTGTCTCTAATATCTTCTCCTGAGATCTGTTTGCTGTGCTGCACATCTCTGAATAGTTCATCTTTTCATAGAAGGGTTTGGGTTGGAAGGGACCTTAAAGCTCATCCAGTTCCAACCCCCCTGCACGAGCCCAGGTTGCTCCAAGCCCCATCCAACCTGGACTTAAACACTTCCAGGGATGGGGCAGCCACAACTTCCCTGGGCAACCTGTGCCAGGGTCTCACCACCCTCACAGTGAAGAGTTACATACAGTTAAAGGAGCATTACACTTTTTAAAAATACTGGTTGGAGTCATGGGTGCTGAGAAATTTTCAGAAGTCTAGACTCTAAAGGTTCAAGAAAATTAATTTCCTCTTGGGTAAAAGGTAACAGTGGAGGGAATAAATGGAGGTAAAGGTAAGAAAATAGTGAACTGAATGACTCATGCATGGCAAAGAGTAATTCACTGAATTAATGCTTGCTTTGTCAGCTGGGGTGTTTTGTAGGCCTGGGAGCAGAGTGGCATCTGGAGATGGCCAGAGAGATAGTTCTCAGAGCTGTTCCCTCTGCACATAAGAAAAGGAAAAAGAGACTGTAGATTAGAAGATGATGGATGGGGACATCTTAAAAGTAAGAAGGAGTTCAGGAAAAGGTAGGAAGTGAATTGGCCCTGATCCAAAGAGGGTGGAAGCTATGACCTGGACATAAACCTGAGAAAGAAGGATGATTCTCCAAGTTCAAGGGTGCTGAGACACATATGGATATGGTGAGGGCACATAGAATGTGCAACAGCAGATGTACTCGGGAGTTCTTTTAGTCCAGCCCTGAGCAGAACCAACACCACATTCAGACCAGGTTGCTCAGGGCTTTTTTCAGCACAAGAACAGATTCCTGACTGCTCTGGGTGGGTGGTCCAGTGCTTTATTATCTTCCAAATGAAATCAGAAAATAGACAAGAGGCAAAAATTATTTGTTGTCTGCACATTTTTTTTAGTTGTTTGTGGTAGGGTTTTTGTTATTTTTAAGCAGTTCTTATTTTTATGTTTCTGTAACTTAAAGGATGTCAGATCTTATTTTCTGTCTTACTTAAATTCACTTTTTTAAAAAAGTAAAAAGCAGTGAAGAGTAAAAGAAAAAAAAGAATAGGGAAGACATTTCAGATTCTTTCTTTTAAGTACTTTTCTATCTGTATGGTGGATAGAGCACGACTGGAGGAGATCGCCTGCTGTTTCTGACATAATCCTTTGGGAACTGAAGATGTGAGGTAGTCCATTTCTGGGTTTTGTTGCCTTCAACATTAAAGGCAGCTATTGGAATGGAATGACTGAGATGCAGTCACTGGTAGGTATAGAAACAGATGGAGTTTGCTTTCCCATATGGAACTCATTCCTAATAGAAACCATAGGGCAACCAGTAAACCAGTATGCTGCTGGGAGGGTGGGAAACAGTATTGCTAAGGCAGTGGAGTGCTGTGGTATGGTAGCAGAAAATTGACTCTCATTTGCTGGGTCTCTTCCACTGAACCAAAATGTTACTGCCTTGGACTACCACCAGAGTGCTTGGCCTGTGCCCAGCTACACACACTTTCCTATTAAAAGGTGTTTAAAAATTTGCCTGGGTACAAGATATCTTTTATGCTGCTGAGTGAGATGTCAGGAGGACAAGGGTATAGGAGGGGTTTCAGTCAGGCTCCCAAAGCTGAGCTGCTGCTAGACAATGCTAGTAAAAATAAGGAAGTAATAAAAAATGGTTGCAAAGCCAGTCTCTTGTGCAGTAGGGGATCCAGGGAGAAGTAAACCAGTGGTTGCCAAGTGGGAAAAAGGACACTGACTGCCAATGAGAAATGGTATTTAATGATCTGAAGGACAAGCAGGTGGAACAAACCCAAATCACTGCCTATTCATCAGAAGGGGAGTGTGTGGAAAATGGAGGTGGCAGTTTATAGCTGGCATTTTGCAGTGACTGATCTCTTTAAACTTAGTGATAATGCCTGTGTTTTTTTTCCCAGCCAATCCTGGAACAACTTTGCTTTTGCCTCCACCCTTTCTGCAAGACCTCTGTGAAAGGCAGTGATGAGGAGCAGATTGTTAATTTTTCAATCATCAGCCCAGTGGGCTCAGGGAAGCATGGCAGCAATAATAAAAAATGGATGCTTAGAGTAAGGAAGCTAAGTAAGCAGTAGGAGGAAATATCAGCAAGTATTAGCAAATATTTGTCAGTGTTGCTGCAGTTTTACAGTGCAGTGTGAGTTCTGGCCCACGTTGGAGAAAGTTTAGAGCTCTGCTGGAAGAAATCATAAAACAGTAATGGAAATTTTGGGATCCAGCTGCTGGGGAACAGTTGGAACTTTCTGACAAGCTGTAGGATCACAAGGCCTGACATGTTAGATCCCTTGAAAAATCCAGTCCTAAGATGTTGTTTTCTTCTTTACATCAATTTTGAAAGCAGTGTGGGTGTGTTCTGCCTCTGCTCTCACCAGTGGGATCTTTGTCACATGTTTTCAGTGGGTCTGTGCTTTCACTCTGCCAGCTTTATTTGCCAGATTTCCTTTATGTTCTGCAAAAGCTGAACCAATTATTTTGGCAGACTAGTTATGGTTTAATATGGGAAACAAAAGCAGTGGATTTCAAGTATAGCATGTGCTAGCATCTCTGTTTGCCAGTAGAGGAGTATATATGGAGGGGCAGAGCAAATACCAACTGAAATCCAATTTTTGGCCAAAAGTTTCTGTGATTTGCTCCAAAGGGACCATCAAAGCTCACAGATATTTAGTATAAAATTAATTTATTGAATTCAGATTATTCCTGGAACATATGGTCAGAGCCTCTCATATATTTAGCACCCAATAATGAATAACTCCTTTATATTTCAATGATAGTTTTAAAAAAAATATTAAGCACATAGGTTTGCCAGAAATGTTCTGATGGGTAGAGTGGGGGTGATGCTTCGATTTTTTAATAGAAAAAGTAACAATTAACATAAGTATTGATTTTCAGCTATGAGGAGGAGAATACTGAGATCATAAAATTGTACATTTCTCTCCATCATCCCCTGTACAAATCTTGAAATTATTTCAGAAAAGATGTGAGGTGTGTATCTCATATGGGCATCAGTGATAGTGTTTAAGCAAATATTGCTACAAAACAAGCAGGAGCTACACAGATAATACAAATAATAAAATATAAATTTGCTCTTGCAATCCTAATTTCTTATGTTGGTTAAAAAGGATGATGACTTCAGAATATTTGCAGTGTCCTGGTTTGAGAGGACCAAGATGAAAACCACCTGCCTGGGACACCCCCAGCAGCTGCCAGGCTGTTGATTTGTCAGTGCTAATGGGGAGCAGCTGAGCCTAAGGGAGGAGGGGATGGTTCAGGTGGCCCAAATGGACCCATCACAGGGCTCCTTCCCATGGTGCTCAGTATAAAATGGTTCCCAAGAGGCTCCTCTGGTGCTTTGTGTGACCTGGGGTGCTTGCTGGGTTAAGGTCTGTCTGCTCCTCCTGGTTTCCTCACTGGAGAAGAACATCGTTCACCAAGACGGTCACCTTCTGCCTGCCCAGGTAGGAATAACTTGCTTGCTCTAAGACTGGTGTGAATTTTCACTGAGACCCTGGAATTGGGCACCTGCTGCCCAGTCCAGTGTGGGACTTTTCTAGCTGGGAGGTAATTACCAGCTGAGGAAGGCAAACTCCATCTTTACATATTTGTAATTTGCTACTACTTCCTTATTAAGCCTACCCAAGGTTTTTTTCAACCTTACAGTCTGTCTCCCTTTTTTCCTTTTTTATCTTCCCCTGGGAGGTTGGTGGGGAATAACAAAGAGCATCTGTCAGTGTCCAGTTGCTGTCTAAAAGTGAGACACAGAGCAACCTCTGCCAGTCATCCCTCCTCATCTCCTGTAAGGTCAGGTTTGGAGGTTATGACTTAGACACTCACACTAAAATGTGTAAGGCCTAATATTTCATTACTGGGAGCTTCTTTGGATCATTTAAAATAGGGTAAAGTAACTACTTTGATTTGTTAATGCAGTAAAGCTATTTTGCACTGGCATAAATTTGAATGTTAGATGTGAAACAGTAAATTGAGGACTAGAGATCTGGATTTCTATACGGCAAATGAGCTGTGTAGTAGAAAAACACTACAGCTGAATATGGGGGTGTACAGTAAATTATTATTCTCACATCAGGTTTTAATTATGTTAGAAGCAAGCCTCAGAAACTCGGCTGAAATATTCAGTTTTATCATGCTGTGCTTGAACAGAGTTTCAACATCCATGGCTCGCATCTCTAATGTAGTTAGTTTTTAATAGACATGTCCCTGCTACACAGTGCTAAAGGGGCTAAAATGAAGCAGATGCTTACCCTACTCTTACTTGCTACTAAAGAGCAATTATGTCTATTTCCTCCTCTATACAGAGGTATATTCAGCTCTGTGTCTTCTCTGCTCACCAGGAATCCACCTAAGAAGGCTACTGTAAATTCTTCTCCTGGATAACAAACAATGGGACTCTAGAAAGAAGCCAGCAGGTGCAGAGCCTGGGAAGAAAGGTATGAGAAGGGTTTTTGCCTAGGAAGATGGGTGTGGAGTAGGGACTACTTGGAAAAGGATGGTTTGGGCAGAGACTATGGGAGGAAAAGGCAAATCTTGGTGTGTGCTGAGTGGATGGTGAAGAGAAGAGCTGCTGAACATGTGGGTAAAATAGCCTGAAATGGCCTCTTGTTCACTAGATGGGAAGTATGGTTAAAACAAAGACTGTAATGAAAACAGCTAATGCAATACAGGAATATGAAGAGAGAGCCCTTAATTGTGTGCTTCCACTAGCATATGCTCGAGTGCTTTCTTGAATCAGGGTCCTGAAAGGAAAGCAAAGAATAAGACAACTGGATCTATTTCTGTTTACTATTAATCTGTCTCTATTTACTATTAATCTATCTCTATTTACTGTTTGTCACCTTTCTTTCACTCAGCGAATAAATATGTGAAGAATAAGCCTAGACTTCAATAGAATCAAGAATATTTAATTTAAGATTGTCACAGGCCACAGCATTAGTTTCTTGTTCAGCTTGTTGTTAAAGGTACTCTCTCCAGAAATAATTTTATGAATCCGTTTACCTTCCTAGACTTGTGGTTTTGTTTGCACAGTAAACTAAATTAATTTATTAAGCCAAGTAGTCATAAATGGAAGCTAAATTAAAACTGATCTTGGATGATATTCTAATTGGACCTAGCCTCTTGAGGCAATGTGCTGTGAAGAAACCTGTCAGTTTTCAGATGCATTGCAGCAATTCATCTTTGCTTTCATGCTTCGCATTACAAAGACCCATCAGCCACAATTGTATAAGCCACCTGCCTATATGCAAGGTTAAGGGAGCTAATCAGGGTATTAGGGAGGGAAAATAGTGGAGGGTAGCTTGCCTAGGAAGGAAAGGTAAGATTGGGAGCAGGAGCTTTCTTTCAGGTTGTTTGTAGAGATTCACAACATTGAGCTGTTTCCCTAAAATCAGGAATAAAACCCTCTCGGTGACTGCCTGCCCTTCTGAGTTTTAGTATGCAGCCCACCTACACACAGCCCTTTCATCTGCAGAAGCTGGCTGTACAGTCTGTCTTGATTGTGTCCTATAGCTTTGGCATTTTTTCAAATTCTTTGGATACCCATCTTGTCAAATCTGTCAATTCATTCTTAAAATACAAAACACGGAAGACAAGGAAATGTGTCTAGCCCAGTATTTAAAGCTATCTTTGTTTGGATGGGCTGTTACTCCTTATTCTTTTCCCCACAAAAGAGAAAGAATAGATATCAGATCAACAATCAAATTACAATGTCGACTTTTTAACAGTCCATGCTCTCATGATTCACTGTAATCATCTGCTCTACTCCCAGTGCAGGAAAGGAATTAAGATAACTTGATAAAGCACCTCTACTGTATGTAGGTTTCATCTGGCCCAAGCTTTTGCTTGCACTTGAAAGTAGCTTCTTAAAAGAAATCAGGGATGTTTTATCATGGCTGCATTTTCTAAGTAGCAGTGTAGTGTGTTGATATGTGTAATTTTTTTTTTTAGCACAGTCATTCCAGAGGTTTTGAGTTAGGGATTTCTTATTTATCATTCTTTTTGGGAAGAATGTATAATTTATCTGACTTTGGAAGAGCATAGTCAGCAAAGGAATAATGTTAGGGAACACAGTTATGGTATTCCATGTTATTGTTACTTCTGTGTGTCTGTGGAGGCACTTTGGGTGAGGTCAGGCCATGCACACGGATTGTCTTGACCTTGTATTGTGATTCTGGAAGTGAAACACAGGTATAAAGGCTGGGTGGCTGCATGATGTGGCACTCAGTGCCATGGTCTGGGAACCACAGTGTTAGTGGATCAAGGGTTGGACTTGATGATCTCGGAGGTTCTTTTCAACCCATCTGGTTCTGTGATTCTATGATCTATACATGTACGGAGAAAATTGTCTTCTTGAACCCTAAACTTTTGCAGAAGGGAAAGTAGCGGTGAAACAATGATAGGACTTGCTCCCAGCAGCCACAGAAATATTAGGATTCAGTCCTGCAGAGTTGATGCAAACCCTTTAGCCTTTGGAGTGTACACCTCTTTTGGAGGCTGAGGAGGTGTGTTTGTTATCTGATGTGATAACAGCCAAAGCCTCCTTTCCAGAGGATGCTGCTTGTGGAGAGGGGAATGAAGGGCCTCACCTGGCTCTCCTTAGCTGAATGGGGCTGTTGTGTTGAAAGCTTCCTTCCCTTTTCTGCATCCGTCCTTGACGTGAAGATGTATATAGAGATGAACTATCAGTGAAAAACTTGTGGTGGCTTATGTGGCTGGAAAGTGCAAGAGGTTTTCCATCTGGGATGGCAGTTCTGCACTTGTGTGAAAGAAGCAGTATAGCTTTAAGAGCCCATGAGCCCTGATTAAGTGTTGCACTTTGTCCATATATCCTAAATAAAACTTCAAAGGTTTGAGAGTGAGGAAGGATGAGAGCACGTTCTCCCATTCAGCAGGACTGGTTTTGCCTGCCAGAACCATTTAGTGAATCTGCTAAACAGCTTTGTTAAGGTGTTTATCCCACCAAGACAGTTTATAGCTGTGGGCATTCAGGAAGATAGTAGCAAATTCAGGCTATGCCAAGCATACAGGACAATGTTTCTGAGACTGACACAATATCGTGGCTCATCTGCATAATCCCTCCATCCTGCCTGAGATGGAGGAGAACAGAAAAGCAGTACATACTCTGTCAACCCTGACAGCTTCATTAAAACTAGTCTGTTATTCTGGTCTTGCTACTTTCTCCTTGCCAGCATTCACCCTGTAGAAAGAGGGCTGTGTTTCTCCCCTTAGGGAGACTGGAAAAACCTGGAAGGTTGGGAAGGATGCTAGGATTTCTCTTTGTACTCTCCCTCCCTCTACCTGAAGATGCTGCAGGTTGTTTTTGTTACTGCAGATAATGACATTCAAGAAAGAACTGGTGGGTGAGCTGCTCTGTGCAAGGTGGAGTGCATAGCATGGGAGTAGGAGAAGCCAAGGGAAGGTTCCAAAACTGCCAGCTCTCTTTCAGGCATGTCCCTGAAGCAGCTGGATTTTGAATAGGCTACTGCTCTCAGCAGGAGTTTCTGGGTGCTGAGCCCTTCTCAAAAGTTGGCTTCTTGACAGTATCATGTGTTGCTTGATTGAAAAGATTGCTTGCAGCACCCTGTGAATAATCTGTTCTGTTTGAACATAAATAATATGTCTAATATTTCCTTTTTGGCTTTTGTGGATTTTTTCCTTCTGAAAAAGCTACCTCCATTCATTGGAGTTGAGTGAATAATTTACAAGGAATAATTCATTCAGGGAATCAAGTCTTTTCCTGGTTGCAAAACTCTCCACACTTCAATTACTTACTCACCATTTGTGATAAAGTTTCTTTACTGATTCTCTTCTCCTCCCATTCCTTTCTCCCCGACACATCCCTTCTCATGGAGATGGAACTTCAGGGGACAGGATCAGACTTAGAAATATTTCCAGCTCCTTTAATTTCCACTGAGCTACTTAGTGAGTAAAGTGCAGGGTCTCTAGTAGCAGAATGAGTGGAAAGACTGAGAGGAGTTACTTAGTAGAGATAATTCACACCTCCTTCTGTAGTTGTCAAAAGGGTCATCTCTGTCAGATTCTGACATGAAACTGGCAGCCTGACTGATGTGTTCTGGGGCACCCTCTGGCAGTTTGATCAGTTGAATAATTTTGGCGCCTAAATTAAGTGCTTAAAGTGAGATTGTGTGAATATGTGCTTTCAATAAAATCTCGAGTAAAGCATTGGAGATGTGCTTCCCCCTTCTTTCCCAGTCAGTAGATACAGGTTTTCTAAAGGCTTTTAAGAGGGAACTAAGCTGTGGCCATGTAAAGAGTGAGCTTTGTGATATTTATCTCCAGGTTCTGCCTGAATTTGTATGTGGTTACTACAGCATTGTCTCAGGCTGCAGGGCACCTATGCAGCTCAAGTTGGCAGTGTGTCTCTAGCACAGGTGAAAATCAAAATAAGTGGAGGGTAAAGGCTCCATGGACACCTGAAGGACACCTTAAATATGTTTAAACTTTCAAACAAAATGTATAGCTTACAGAATTTTTGTGAAGGTTAATTTTCTTTAGTGTACTTCTGTTTGCCATTTGCCTCTTCTAGCCTATTTGTGCTGTCTCTTTTACTGCTGCCAGGAGATTTTGAGGACTGCTTTCCTCCAGAGGCCATTTCTAGGACTGCAGGGATGGTGTCAGTGAACTGAGAAAGTCTCTTGATAATCTGCATTTACCACAGCCCCCCTGGACCTGCAATGCTTTTCTTTAATAGACAAATCTTTGTCATTGCAACTAAGCAATGAACTCAGTGCAAATGTTTTTCATGAATGAATGCTAACTGAATCATAGCAAGCCTATACCACTACTCTTATCTAATTTCCTTCTCTATATATGTGAGCAAATGCTGACACACATGCTAACTGCACAAATCTCCCAGACCAGTGGAGGATGTCTCTAGGATGAAAGCCACAAGTAACTGAGCAGAATGGCCATCAGTGAGATTTGGGACAAGGCTTGTGGCGAGCCAAGGGCATTCTGGAAGATGCTGGATCAGATGATGTGTCCAACCATGTTTTATGTACCCATAATTCCAAAAGCATCCTGCCCTTCAACTTTCCCTTTTAAATGCTTGTAAATGATTTAAAGCGAGCAAAGAAATGTGTGCATGAGATAACAGGATAAATTTCATTAAAGCATCTCATGTTGCTCTTAAATTCCCTCTTGAATTTTGGACTGTGACTAGCTGGTATCAAAGTCCTTCATGTGTTTAGCCAGTTAAGAGAACTCCTGTGGAGGTTGAAGCAATGGCTTGTGTCTGCCCACCCAAATGCCTGTGTCCAGGCCTCTTAGCCAGACCACATTTTATGCCTTTCTACTGAAGCTCTTACTCTTTATAAAGAGTATTTTTGTATTTTATTTTCAGAGTACTGGGGCCTCTGTAAGAAATTAATTTTTTTGATGTAAAATCATCACATTGTCACAAACCATCTTCAGGGAAAATGCTATGCCTGTGGGGGAAAAAAAAAATTCAGAGGGAAAAAGATTGTATCTGATAAGTGAAATTAGTAATAACTTAGGAAAAATGTATGGTAAAACATGAAAGGAAGTTCTTACAAAATATATTTTTTAGGATTTCTTAGAATAACATTTGTTTTCTAGATCATGTTTTTCTTAAGTAAGAGATGGCTAGTGTTTATAAAATGTTGTAATCCACTAATGGCTTAACAGGACTTTTCAAGGTACTTGGATGTTAAAGTGTTTCAAAGGATGCCCTATTAAATTTTGCTCGGTGCAGGAATTGAAAAATGCACTTGGACAGACAAAAGCCAAGACAGTCAGCTTAAAAATCACGGCAGGAACTTGATTCGAGCCAGATGAAATGATGCTTGAATACCCCTATAAAACAATCCCCAAAGGTGCAAACTGTTTTTATGAGATGATTCCCCAAACACCAGTTTTGTATCTGCATGTACCCTGAATGTGTATTTCCACAGACTTTCTGTAGCAATTTGTATAAAGCTTATTGTATCACACAGATACAATACTAAAAACAACATTTTGGTAAGAAAATACACAGTGGGCAACAAAGGAAGGGGCCTGTGGGAAGCCCTATTTATTTGCATTTTGCCTTTCCATTTCTTGCTGTAAATGTGTAATACATGCCTTTTGATTCAGATTGCATGAGCCCTTAATTTGGGTTACCCAGCATCATCCGTAGTCAACAGACTATGAAAAGAGGATAGGCATTGCTCTGGTTGCTGTAATAGCCACATCAATTTGCAGTGTCATTTTTACATTCACATGACATAGCTGCATAAAATTAGGTGCCAGATCCTCTGCCAGCAGCATTTACCAATAGTTACTTGAGGACTGTGTGAGGCTATCAGGTATCAGAAAGGTATCCTTGGAGAAAGCTTTGGAACAAAACATAGCAGCAGCAAGAAACACTTCCCCAGGCAAGAAAATAAAGGCTAGAATTGAAAGTTAGAGCATTTGTTAATTTTGAATTAAAATCATGGGACAATTGCTGTACAGAATGGCACAGGGTCATGGATGGTTTACTTAAAACCTCAAAACTGTGCTCCATGAATTAATAACACTGAAGAGTGCTGAATGTCATGTTGATACCTGAACCAGCAGATGGTGAGCAAAGGTTATTGTCTCTCTGATCTGGTATAAGTATTTGATGTGGACTTTAAAAGAAAGCCAGTTCTTTGTCACCTTAGCGACAAAAAAAATCTTGATTCTGGCATGGAAATGGGAGAAGATTGAAGACTCAGAAGTTCACAAGGCATCAAAGAACTGAGAATTTAGTTGGAAACTTGTGTAAGTTGTCTCATGGACACTTTGGAGGTGTCTGTAGAAGATAGAAATGAAAAAAGTATTTTCAGTACTTCAGAGATGAAAAGACTCAAAAAAATCTCCTCACAATTAATTTAATCATCAGAAAGTCTGATCTGGAAAATAATTAGGAAAAAGGAGATGGAAATCTCTTCCCCAATTGGTTCTAGCAGAAGTATATTTATTGTACTATCCCACTAGTGTCCAGTAAAGAAAATGGAAAGCAAAAATCATGCCAAGCTTACATATTCACAGCTTTCCCTACTGTCTTCTCAGTGTCCAGAAGCATGAAGGCCTGAAAAAAACTTCATTTTTAACATTAAACAAACTTTTGTCATGTGGAAGTGGATGATATGCTAGATCTAAGATAAATATAAGCCGCCTGCTACAGAAAGAAAGTTGGATTCTAAAGATCTGAGACAGTTGTAGGACAGGTAGCAAGAAACCCATGATGTTGATAAAAAGACTGACCCTTAGTACACTCCTAGTAGTTTAGGTGCTCAGCTGTGTAGGCAAGAGTAGGTAGCAGGGAGCAAGCTGTGCTAAAGCTGCAATGCAGACCAGCTGCTTAAAGTGAAAACCAGTGCATGATTTTTGGCTTCCCAAGGGCTAGGGGAGGTGCAGCAAATGCCAGAGCATCCAGGGGAGGTCTGAGACTGCCATAAGACATGGCATCATCTCCTGCCAGTGGTCAGTCTGGTATAAGCAGCAAAACTCCTGCAGCAGGAGCTGGGGGGTAATGGTGGTTTAGGTGAGTGGTCCTGCACACTTGCAGATGAATAGGAAATTCCTGTAGTAATATCCAAGAGTGAAGATTGTTTCCTCACTGCACTATTAGGACTCTGAATGAGATGTCACAGTCTATAAGGCAAATATGTGTTTAGGCAATTTTTTAAAAATTGATTTTTGATCGAGTAAATGGTAAATGCTCCTAAGGAACCAGCTATGTAAATCCTTAACTGTATAAATACCTATTTTATTCTCTCTGTAGTTACCTTTCATGTGATGGCACAACAGATGAATGATGATTAGCTGGAATCAGAGCTCGGGAAAGAGGGAGAACAGGGAAATGGATTCTATTTCATCAATTTTCTTGTGAGACTAGTTATTAAACACTTTGCAAGTGGGGTAATAACTGATAGTCTTTATTCATCATGGTATTTTTCCTGGCTCTACCATTCAGGTTGGTGCAGTTGTATCACCTCTGTTTCCTCATCTGTACAATGGGAATGAAAGCACTGACCTTCTTAATAACATCTCTGAGACAGAGAGTAAATACTCTCTGAGAGCTGCATAATTATTGTTGGCAAGCTATGACCAATTCCCTTGGAGTCAATGGGACTGCTCACATCTGGGGTTACTTAAAGTACTGGGAGCCACTGATAGCTGCAAATCATGGAAAATTGGCTTTCTGATGGAACACACATCTGCTTCTGGAGAGCAGGTTTTGCTTTCCATGTGAGCTGTGAGATTCAGTGATGCTTTAACAAGTTCTATGCCTGGGAGCTGGATGCCTAACTCCTTCAGGCTCTTTTGGAAGTCCTCACAAGGAAACTTTTGTTGCTGTTGGAATTGCAGTCTGAAATTACAAACAAGAACATACAAAAAAAAACCCAAAAAACAAAACAGAAATTGTAGAAGGAGAGAAATGGTCTTAAATTAGTTTGTAAAAGGAAATTTTACTGGGAAATGAAAATTTAAAAACCAAACACTGACAGTTGAAAAGGAATTCTGGTTTTGTTATTCTAATGCAAGCATATTTCCTGCTCTATAAGAAAATAGACACTGCTGGGTGGAGGGCAATTCTGAAGTACAAAGTCCATGGGAAAACTCATGGTTCTTTCTTTTTTTTAAATTGTGTCTATCTTAAATTCCTATTTGGATTAACTGAAATACTAAAATAAGTAGCCTGATTTTCAACTGCTCTGAGCAGTCTCTATTAAAGAGAAAATAAGCACCTGTATCTACCTACTTTTGAAAACCTCAGCCACTGCTTTTCACTGATGCTACTTGTTTTCTTTTAGTTATGTCAGTACCAGAGTGATCTCACTTGAGCCATGATTTCTCTTTTTAAGTGGGTAATATCCATATGCAAATTTTCTAGAAAGGTCTCTTGGCAAATGCAGGGGAGAAAAAAAAAAAAAAAACAAAACCAACAAAACAACAAAACTTACTGCAACAGCTGGGAAGAACATCAAGAAAAGGAATTTTTTTTTTTTTCCTCAGCCTTGGAAACATGTTGGCATTCACATCTCAGCAATCTGCTTGAGCTGTGTGCTTGTTAGTGCTCTTAGAAGTGCAGACAATCTGCACTGATTCACGGATTCAGCAGCTTGTCCTTGCTGAAGTCTGTGTCCCTTTACTTACATACCCTTCTCTCAAAGTCTCTAAATCCCTGTGCTGTGTCCCTCTTATACAAGCCTTGAACTGATGCAGAATGTCTTTGTGCTTGTATTTCAAATACATGTTACCTCTGTGTGCTCTGGGCTGGGAAGCAGTCCTGCAGCCTTTGAGAGGAACTGATTCAAACATCAATTTGCAAGTTGAGTAACATGGAGTCATGGGACACCCTGTTCTTTATTTGCTTTTAACATCAGTATGGTGCAGGGATGTTGAGGGGGGTTATGGTTAGGATCAGGCTGCAATGAGGACAGCCATGGCAGGATTTTTTTCATCCTGAAATATGAAAAATGTCCTCTTCTTTTAAGCAGAAAACCCTAGGAAGATAGCCCTGGTAATTACTGGAAATCAGCAATCTGTCAGCTGTCATTCAGTTTAACCCATGCAAACTTGTCATGTGCAATGGATCCACTCAGTGGGTGTGATTTCAGAGCAGGAATATCCATCTGGTTTACCCAAATGCTGCTTTGAAGGGAAATGACAGGTTTCTTCAGACCCAGAGTGCAGCAGGCTGCCTGGAAGCTGGTTACTTACCAGCTTGGATACAAAAAATTTCTTTATTAAGCATGCTGTTGAAGTAATAGTAGCTGATAGTATTAGCAGAAGCATGCAAGTAGGCAGTGGAAATGTCATGGCTGAGCAGGTAAGCAAGAGCTCAGCAAACTGTAATGTGAGGTGACTCATGTATGTGGAAGACAAAAGGTTCACCTCTTCTGGATGGACAGTGATTTCTGTAAATAACTCTAATTTGTAAAACCTGCAGTAAAGTAAGGATGTGTTATGGCAAAAAGAGGTTCAAAAAGCTCACAAAAATGGTGACTAATCATAACTAGGACTGAATCCTCACTTCCTCTCCTGAATGTGGTACTTCTGATATAGCTGTTCCAGTATTGTATTTCAGAATAATTAAAAGACAATTATACCTATTTTTCTTACTTAGGTTCCCAAAGCTGCTGCCAAATATGATGTATTGTGTATCTGTCTGCTTCATTTGTACCTGGAAATGCTTTGCCTTTTTTTTTCTTTCCCTCTTTGAGATTTCAGATTACTGGTCTGGAGAAAATGGGCAGTTTGGCCTTATATTTTATGAATAGTAGAAGAGGGTCTTGCCACAGATGAAAGTACTATATTTGATTCATTATAATCCATTCATTGCTTCATGAACCCGTAGCCCCCCAGGGAAAGCCACAAACCCACATAATTTTCCCAGGTGCTACATTTTGCATTTGGTTTAGCTGACAAGTAAGAAAAATGAAGAAAAAAAGTGCAGAAAGGGAGAGACTCTATGTGATCGTGCCTGTACTGATGCTGAGCTATGATAACAGCAATTTCAGTTTAGACCCATCCCATCATACTCCTGCTCCTCCTTCCCTCTAATGTCATAACAGCCTTGGAAGGCTGGCAGAGACTGGCATTCCCTTCACTGCAGGCTCATTCCAGCAGGTAATACTTGGCATAACAAATCCATCCTGTGCTGCAGCAGGCTTATGGGGGGGGTTCATGTATCCTTACGCATCCGGATTCCATCCAGAGGGACCTGGATTAGCTCAAGTGGGCCCATGTGAACCTCATAAGGTCCTGCACCTGAGTCAGAGGAACCTCCAGTGTCACTTCAGGATGGAGGTTAAAAGGATCGAGATCAGCTTTGAGAAGGGCTTGGGGGTGTATGAGAAGCTGGACAGTTCTGGGGCTCCAAACACAAGAAGGACATCAAGATCTTGGAGCAAGTCCCCAGGAGGGCCACAAATATGATCAGAGGACTAGAGCATCTCTCCTATGGAGACAGGCTGAGAGAGTTGGGGTGGTTCAGCCTGGAGAAGAGAAGGCTCCAGGGAGACACTATTGCAGCTTTTCAGCATTTAAAGGGGGTCTATAAGAAAGGTGGTGACTAGCTTTTTAGTAGGGTCTGCAGTGATAGGACTCAGGGTAAGGGTTCTAAACTAAAGGAGAGAGATACAGCTGCACTAGATATAAGGAAGAAAATTCTTACAATGGAACAGGTTGCCCAGAGGGGTGGTAGATGCCTCATCCCTGGAAACATTCAAGGTCAGGCTGGACAGGGCTCTGAGCAAGTGGGAGGTGTCCCTACCCATGGCAGGGGGGTTGGAACTAGATGATCTTTAAAGTCCCTTCCAACCCAAGCTGTTCTATCATTTGATGATGTTGCTGCAGAAAGAAGCTTGAAGTCTTGTGCAGGAAAGCTGCTGTGCAACCTTTTCACAGTCAATACTTTGAATTGCCTAAAAATGCAATTTTTGTCATTTATGTTTACAGTGCCCCAAAATGCAGTGATCTGGTATTACTGAGAAGATTTCCTAGATAGAAAGTAATAGTTCTAAAAAAGGTGTTACCAAATTATTATGCAAACAGTGTTTTGGACAATGGTGTCAGAGACACAGTCCTTTGTAGATTGCTACCTTAATCAACAGCTTTCTGATTGCTTTGCTCAGCTGATGTGCTGGTAGGCTGTTTGCAAAGTGATGGTGGGGACTGTACAGGTAACCCAGTATTAGTAGTACTGTGGTAGAGAAAGGCTGGCTTTGAGGGTTGCTGATGTCTGTAAACTCTTTTCTGGCTTGGTTTGACAGAGTCAGTATTTGTCTCTGTCCTTGACGTGGGAATTAGCTTCTGAGCCATATTTACATTGCCCAGCTTTGGTAAGTGGTGCAGTGGTTATTCTGATGATTTTATTCTGTGTACTAATCTGCTTTTTCATTTGCAGCATGTGTAATATGACCAGAGCTGCCCAGTTCTCAGTGGAAATGTAGCTACACTGATGCCAGCCCTACTCTGTCAGTCACCCTCAATGCCTTTAGGAGAGGGAATGTAATTGGTGATGTTTGCAGCTGGGAGTGTGGGGATCTCTGTTAACTGGAGATGGCTTCATTGGGGTCAAAGTGTCACCTCTACCAATGAAGCAGAGAGGGAGAACAAGGCAGTAAGGTGCAAAAGGCCAAATTCAGACCTTTGGGAAGATAAACATAGGTTGGAGTAAATGAGTTGAAGGCTTCAGATTTTTACTTGAACATACAAAATCTATTTCTTGTATTTGCTGATATGATTAGCAATCCCACTGCCTGGCTTTGTATGGAGTCCAAGGGATTCCTTGCAGTCTCTTCTATGTCTGGTGCCTTCCACAGTTACTGTTCCTGCTTCATGATTCCTTTCCTCTTTTTCCCTCCAAACCTAGCTTTTTTTTTCTAGCTGAGAGAAGACACTGAGTGACTTCTGATCACTTTGAGGCATCTGTTAATTTTCTGCTGTTGCTTAATGGAGCCCTTCACAGAACTATGCTCCATTTCATTCTTGCACAACTGTGAAATACCGTCATGCTGTGTGTGATGATTAGGGCAAAAAGGTAAATATCTCCACTCTGGGAAGTTCATTGCAAACCAGCAGAGATTTGGTGTTTGCCATGAAGGGAATATTGTATGGGATCCCTGGGGAGCACTCTGCTGTCTAGGGTAGAATGGCTCTGCAGCAGGGACACAAGAGCACTGTTTACCCCAGACTCACTCAGGAGGGATTGCTCTTAAACCTGGTATTTTGAGAGCAGATCAGGTCTTCCAATGGCACTTCAATTTTTGTGGCACCACAGGTTTCCCTGGAAATTCATCGGCTGAGACTTTAAAGAAAAGTCTTAATGTGATTGATTGGATCTGGGTAAGATATGATTTAGAGAGCTATTCAGGAATTCAGGGCACTTATGCACTAAGTATGGATTTAATGGTTTAATTTAAAGCATCCCAGTTTTAAAATGTTAGACTTGGGGTAGTAATGTTTTGTATGAATACTCAAAGTGCCTAAAATCAATGAGGATCCATCCCTTTACTCTCCAGGCAGGATTGTAGTTGCTAGCTAGGACACAGCATTGTATGGAAATACTGCACATGGTATTTGCTTGTAACCATAATAGGAGGTTATAATGACAGCTGAGCTATGACAGCAATGTAGTTTGTGTAGTTCTGTCTGGTGCTGTTAAGAAGTAAAAATGATGGATTTCTCTCTGAAATGCTGCTACCTCTCGGGAAATACAACTGCAGTTATGTTTACAGCAAGTGAAATTTTTAATCAAGGAATCCTCATCCTAATCTTCTCCAATTTGCTTTGTGATTTATGCATTGTGATCACTAAATAGGAAAGCTTTGAGATGTATGCTTAGCCAGACATCCTCAATGAGTGCACAGTGGAGTTCCTTTCATCAAATTCACAGTTCCCATAAAAATGAGAACATGTAGTTATGTGTTATGCTTAAGTTTTGAGAGCAACAGTCCATTATATTTTAGTAATACTTAAAGTGTGAGCAGAAAAGCCTGTACACAATATCACAATACGGCTACTCAAGTTCTACTTGCACTTTTGATGCCTCAGTGACTGCACATGTATTCCCTCCTCCTGCAGCATTTGTTATTGGCTGGAATCAGTATATGAAATTTTAACTAATATAGAAATACATAATATATGTTAAATGGGAGTTCTTGGTTAGGAAGCATAATATCTAAATATTTTCAAGAAGAATTTTCACAAGTGACACTGAATAATATCCTTGCAGTACTTTTATCCTGCCTTTCAAAAGCAAGGCTAAGCCATAAAAACCAAAAAAACCCCACCAAGATGATTAAAAAACAATCCCAAGCTGGCATGCCTCTTAGTTATTTAGGATTTTATTTAAAACATTTTAATATACTCTTCATAGGCTAAGTGCCAAGACACAGTTAATAACAGTTACACTTAACTGAGTAATCCTGAATAAATTAACCTGAAAAATATGGACATATGCTTTTACTTGAATGGGTTTAGAATTATGTGGTTTTGTGAGGTGTTGAGGACTAGAGCTTCTTGAAATCAGCTTCCCACACCAAATCCCAGTCCCTATTGGTCTCACTGGTTAATTCATGACTAATCATGGGAATTAGTTGTCATTGTTTCCAATATTAATTATTGCTTATAAGCTCAAGCTTAAACTTACCTACTAGAGAAAATTTCTTTCACAGAAACATTTAACAGGCTTGCATTGGATGACCAAAATTATCCATTAAGTCAGGGTGAATCAAATCATTTGATCCAGTGAAATCACGGAAAGAAATAGCGGCTTTTAAAAATTTGGAGCTCTGTTTTGGGAATAAAGCACTAAGTGCATCTTTAGCAAGAAATTAAAACTTTCAGTCCTTGACAGAGGATTCCAGTTCCTCACAGGGCTGAGGCTGCAGGTAGTACTTTGAGAACAGATTCAGAGTGGCCCTCAAGAAGCAGACTGCTTTTGTGCTAGGAGCAGAAATGAATATAGCAAGGATGGATCCTTGTGAGGGCTGACTCTATGGCTCTGTCCCCTGTAGCTTTTCTGTTGTCTACTGAGTTAAACTCATGCATATACAGCTTTTTTTATTTTGAGCACTAACTTGGGCCTCTAACGTCCATGTCCAGCTGTTTCCAACAACTGCAGGAAAACAGTTTGTTTGAGATGTCCATGTAATTAAGTTGGATCAAAAACTTAAGAAGTTTTGATAGAGGATTAGCAAACAAAGAGAGCACACCTCCAGTTTCTTTAGGGAAGCATGGTGTTCCTGACTATAGAGACAATTACTGCCTCTTGAAGCACTCTGGGCTTATAAACACTTTGAAGTTTGCCTAACACCTTAGGTATTCTTAGAAAATGACACTGTGTTGGCATATGCCAACATATTTCTGATGAGCTCCCCTAACTGACTACCCTTCTGGAGTTATTTAGCCCTTTTCAAATTATTTAGATTTTTAATTAGAAGCTCAATGGCATTGAGTTTTGGCAACTTGATAGCAGAAGTGACTGCAATCATCTTTAAGGAAACAGCTTTCCAATTGACATAACCCTGAGTGAGAGGGAGGAGGGAGGAGGTGGGAACAGCTTTTCCCATATTATCCCAGAAAGAAAACTTCATGGATTAGGAGCTTAATTAGGACTGAAATCCATAGCAATAAGTGAGAAACAAATATAGTTGATTTGATTAAGTCTCAGTGAACGAGTTACACACTGCATTGATTACTTTAAAGCAAATAACAAAGGCAAGGTGGCTGTTTATGGCACAAATACTGCAAATGAAATCAGTATCAAGCAGGCTGCTGGGGAGTGTAGCTAAGACAACCTCATAACCTTATCTGCTGATAAATGAATCTTTGGCTAATCAGTAGACTCAGCATGTAGGCTACTCCAGCAGACTGTAAGTGAGTCACAGCAAGGCAGGTACCCCCCTAAACAAGAAGACTAACAAATAAACAGGTCCTGGATATGCAGTAAAGGTCAAGCAGTCTTTGTGTTTGAGAGCATTCTTCAGAAAATACAAGTGCTGTTTTGGGGAAGGCAAGAAGGAATTATATTGATTATGCCCAATGCAAGAGAGCAGTTTGTAGGGCTCTTTAGGGGAATTTACATCAACTGACAGACATCAGAACAACCTACTCGAAATCCTGAGGGTTTTGCTGCTGACACAAGAAGAAAGACTGTTTGAACAGTGGGAGAACTGGAGAGCAATCTCTCTGCGGGTTCATCACAATATTGGTTTGCTTCTACAACTCACTGTGGTCCTCTGTGGGGCTGGCTGTCTAGAGATGTCTTGGAGTGCCATTACCTCTACAGGTGGTGTTATCTAGAAGAGAAAGCAGGACAGTTCTTCCCCATCCCCTTCTGCTCCATAATATACTGAGTCTGCATGTAGTCAGTGACAGAGAAACCAGTGTGCTCATTTGCTTAAAGTTAATATTGATCAGATGATGTGCTGACAGCAGTCCATAGGAAGAGTGGAGGGAGTATTTCTCCTAAGCTCCTTTTGCTAGAGTGGCTACTTCAGTACAGAATGATGGTCCTTAAAACATCGTGTTGGCTTTTAATTAACACCAAGCAGATCCTAACTGTGCAGCATTCCTTGAGGAAAGCACTCACTGCAAATCTTGTAGACTGTATGTATGTGAACAGTCCCAGCAGAGCCTTCTGCACCTGGTGTTAGTGGAGGAGAAAGAGCTACACTCTCACCCACTATGGATAATTGTATTGCTTCTGCATCTCTGAAAATATGATTGTCAACCACTTGAAATTTGGAGACAGGAATTCTTCAAACACCCCTGCATCTGTTCTCAGTCCAAGCAAGCACTCTCAAGAGGCCAACTTCCCATAGGCCATCATGCATAATGTGGCTGAAACCTCTTGAATTATTGATCTTGCAGAGGCATATAATTGTAGCTTACGCAGTGTGTTTACTCTCAGTGCTCTGATTTATCAGATCTTATAATAATGTTCTCACTTGGCTCTCATAAAATGCAACTGCCTTACAGTTTAATAAATATTGACTTCTAGCAATTTGCTGCTTTGTGATTATTCCTCCTAAAGAACAAACTGATTGCTTCCTTCATTCAGTTCCCCTGCAAATGTTCAGGAATGGAACACTTTCAATACTGCGTTTTCCCACCAGGGGAAGACTTGGCTCAGCAGTGCCCTTCCCACACTTTCAGGATCAGGGCACTGTTTCTCTAAATGATGGGCATTTGTGGTCACCCTAAGTAACAGCTGGTATATCTTCTCCTTAAAGAGTCTTTTTTTTTTTTTTTTTTTTTTTTTTTTTTTCCTTTTTTTCCCCCTGTTCAACACTTTAAACAAATGAAGATGTTCCCTGTTGCTATGATTAGACTGAGGAGAATCTCTGTGCTTTACAGAGATCTTGTGTTAGATCCATTCATCACTGAATTGTTGGCATGTGCAGTACACTGGGCTAGGGCTACCTCTGCCTGGGGAACTCCTGCCAGAGGGGAGGAAAATTTGAGTGCATATTTGCTTGAAGCAAGACGTGTAATCCAGACTCACTTTCCAGCAGCTGGAGAGCCCTTTTCTGCTATTGCCCTACCAATGTTGGCAACAGAACTTGAAGAACATTTTAGGTCACACCCTGTCTCTAACCTTAGCTGCTCATACTCCAGTTTGCATCTATGCTGTTTATTATCTTTGATGTGTTAGCATAGATTTACTCTTCTGACAAACCAAAATCACAGTACTAAACTGAATACACCCCACAATTATGTAGCAGTTGTCAATCATGACACCTTTCCAAGACTGACAAATGCTTATGCTTTGGATGTAAAACCAAGAGGATAATGAGCTTTTATCATCAAGTGGCTCTTGCTGTCCTGGAGGCTTTTTCCTTGGTTGGAGACTCTGTGTTAGGTGGAATACAGACACACAAGGGGAGCTTGGCAAGCACACTGCCTGCAGCTCAGCAGACTGGAGAGCAGGGGTGGGAAAAAACCACAGATGATATCCTAGATTTACAGCCTGATGAAATTACTTTTCCTTGGCTCTTGCAGCAGGTCCTTGGCAGATCCATACAACGAATCTACATTTCATGGTCATCAGTCCCATTTTATGACCCAAAAGCTCACCTGGACACACCTATCAGCATGGGAGTTGGAATGAACACTGACAATTTTAGCCAAGGCAGCAGAACCATGATGTTATGGGATACATTTGCAATTCTGCCAGCACTCTCTTCCCTGGCTGTGTTTCTGCTAATTGACAGTAATACTAGAGCAGTCAGTTTGAGGAAAAATTACTCATTCTGCCCTCATCATGCAGCATCCTCTATCAGTTTTGTCAGCAGATGCAGCAAGACTGCTTTTTGGATATGATTATCATTTGAAATTAATTTATATAATAAAGAGATTAAAAAATAGAAAATATAAAAATAAAATTTTACCTGTGTTTTCTAATTGGATTTATTTTGGGTCTTAGTCATGTATTTCCTTCTTTGCCCACTGCTGAAAAGGAGATGCATTCATCCCAGAAAATATCAAGCTAGATCTTCTCTTATTTGTGAAGTTTGCTTTATACCAGGTCAGGATTTGCCCTATTGCCACATACTCCACTTTGTGTTAGCAAATAGCAGTGTATGTTTGTGAGCCTCTAATCCTCAGGGGGGTGGTTTGCCAAGTAAGCAATGGTAGCTGAGTCTGGGTGAGGAAATATTTCCCTGGAAGTATTTCTGGCTCTTGCCCTGATAGTTCCTCGGCAGGTACCCTGAGTGCCAGGCTGGAGTGCTCAGGAGGGATGTGTGGAGGAAAGCCTAGTGTTACCTCAAGCTCTCTTCCAACTTTCTGCCCCACTTCTAGTTACAAGTAGAAAACAGCACACGTGACCTATATACATTTAGATTTTCTCCTGGTGTCCTGACTTTTCCTTCCTGAGATCTTATTCTTGTCTTTTTTCCCCTGGTTAATGGGAAGAGGATACTGGGAAAGTGAGAGGCAGCCCTAGGGACTGTGCTTACCTTCTTCTTGTCTCCTGAGACTCTACCCAGCCCCAGTGTGAGAAGTGCATGATCCTCCTTTGGTGCCAACATACTCTTGGATGATAAAATTGTGACCAGTCCTGGGAGATTTTCCTCCTCTTGTGTTCTGGCTGTAAATTTTCTATAATGTAGAACATAAGGTATGGAAGCAGACAGACCTCACAAAGAGGGAAATGAATGTTTGGCTCTCGCCAATTTGGAAATCTCCCCTGGTAGCTGTGAAGCTGGTGTCAGTTTTTGTTTTGGGTGTAGCAGGGCTGCTGTGTGCTCTCAGCAAACATGGATTTTCACACCTGCTTTATCCACTTGATGGATGACATAAAGCAGCTTGCTTTCCAGTGAATACTTTATGCCATCTTTAATCTGAAGTGTATTTCTGTAGTCTGCCAAAACACTTTGGTGTGAATTTCTTGTTGGGTCAAATGTATGTTTGGAAGCCTTGATCACTGCTGTAGAGAAAGATTTGTCTCCACTAGCAAGACTGGTGGATACAGACATTGCTATAATTGAACTAGGAGTCCCATACTTCTCAGCACATGTTCACAATGTATAACTGCAGGACAGGGACTGGAGAGGGTAGCTGATTTTATTTTCTGTGTTTCTATCATCTGCCTGCCTGACTGCAGCATTTCCAAGATGTGATATCCAAACTCTGTAACTGAGCTCTTTAACACCACTCCTTAACATTAACTTAGATCCAGTTAATGGATCTAAGAGCTTCCATTAGCCACTTTAATGACAATGGAGCATTGAGATCTTTTTTAGAATTGCTGTAGTTTCCTCCGAGGATTCACCTGACCATCCACATAGGTACATTTTCCTTGAACTGATGTGTCTTGTAGTTTTGTGCTGTTAGACACTGACTCGAGAAGCTCTGTTTTCTCTGGGTCAGTAAAGTTTTGCAAATGTACCTTATCAAATTAGAATAGTTTTCCCCTGTTTGGCAACACAATTGTAACCTGAATTACAGTGTGTTTCTCACTTCTTTCCTAGCTGCACCCAGCCACTGCCTTTTTTTCTTCTTCTTTTCTCAAATTTTCTTAAGAGATACCAATTGTATATTAACATCAGGTTTTTCTTTTTTGTTTTTTAACAAATCCACCAGCAAGCTCAGAAATTTTTAGGTACCTTTTCGAAGCGTAATGTGGCATTACATATGGGGCATGTTACAAACATGAGTATACTGAGCCTGACATGTCCTCTGGGGATGGTAGCCTCCTGATCTTATACAGAGAGAAACTGAGGAACAAAGACACTCATCAGAAGTCATAAAAGGTGCCAGTGGCTGAGCTGCCCAGACAGCTTCCTCTCGAATCCCTTCCTTCCAACTAAACCACAAAGACCACATGCTCTTTCTCTGAAAAGAGATGTATAGTGCAGAAATTAATTTCACAGAATTGTATGTCCTTAATAAAATTCAGCTCTAGTTATGACCCTGTGAGATAATTACTGAATTAGAGTTCTTAATTAGCATGTTGCATAATTCATGACAATTACAACATTCTCATGGATATGATTGTCAAGGTGCAGATGTGCAAATGTGCAGTCTAATTTTCTCATCTAAAGAATTCTTTTGGTAAAACCTCTAATTTTTTACAACTCTATTGTGTAAAGACCATTATTCCTGTTATTTTTAAGGCATTAGGAAATGGATGGGAATCTCACTTCAGCTTCAATCACTGCAACCAACTGTTTTTCAGAAGCTTTTAAAACTGTCATAAAAGTTTGCTCCTGAGTGAGAATTAGGCATTTGAATTTTCTGAAGTACCTATACTACCCAGTTTTTAACATCCCACAGGGAACTGTATTGCAGTTTTTCAGTTACAATAGTAAAACAAAACCTAAATCCAGTATGTGTGCTCGCCAAGATTTATATGGCTGGAATGCTAATGGAATTGAGCTCCCATTCCTCCAGCTGGAGATAGATTTCAAAGTCCTTTGTGCTTTGAGGATCCTTTCCTTTTGTCAGAATTGTATTATGTATCTGAGGTCATTAGGATGAGCTTTTTGGGTACAGGAAAATCTGGCAGTTGCAGAGAGCAGCAGCTAAATAGAGAAAGAAGACAGTTGCAGCAGTTAGGACCCCCCCCAACTTTCCAAAATATAGTCCCTCAGTTATCAAACACGATAGCACAGATGATCAAAAGAGCCAGATGATCAAAATGCAGTTGTACCCAACTAAACACTTCCAGGTACAGCTCGTTTTATAAAAAGAAGTACTGAGTTCCAACTGACAAATTTTAGTTTTTAGTTCCTTCATTAAGTGCCTACACAGACAATATTAAATGTAATTAATTTAAATTTCATAATTATAATCTAATATGTAAATCCATTTACAGTATGCCATCCTACTAAAGATACAAATCAAAATTATCTCTTCTAAACAAAAGTTATGAATTCCTTAATGAAAGGCATTTGTAATTTCCCACAGGAAATCTTAATCACTTTTGGAACTGTAGTCACAGAACATGTGGGAGTTTCATGCAGTCAAGATTTAAGGGAAAATGCAACCCTCATATTCTTATTAGAGGCAAATGGTACTTGAGGAACCTGGACATAAATGTTTGGACATATATTGCTTTTAACAACTGCTCACTGCTTCTGGCATCCCCCAAAGGGATTAGCTTGCAGAAGTTTGCCAGTCATTTCTAACAGGAGTTTTTATACACATAAGGATTACTTTCCTTTCTGGCACTCTTGTGCCTATTGAACTTAAAAATAAGTCAGTTCCCCTGGTCAGTTGGAGCTTGATTGCCCCATTATGCTAGGACTTTCTTACCCCATTTATATTATCCCTTAGAAATGTATTTCTGTTATTTAGACCCCTGTCTTCCTGTGCTCAAGTTCCACAAAGTAGCAGTACTAAAACAAAGAATCAGTTCTAAAAAACATAATTCCTTGCTTTTTTTCAAAGTGAAACGTTGAAGAAACTTCTCATCTATTTTACTGTATTCTTCAGTGTCTCAGTTGCTTTGAGCACTGTGATATTACTTGCAGCAACTTACTCCCTAAATGTCATAACTGCAAGTGCTACCTTCAGCAGGATTATTCCCTTTCTTTGTCTCTGTTACTCTTTTCTTGGACTTAATACAGTATGTTGAAGTGCATGGTGTGGTCCATGTATTTAGCTGGTTTTTGTTTGTGAATTCTTAGTGTCCCTACTCAATATACTCATGTTAGAAAAGTTTTTTGTGGATTTTAAGCATGTATTTTTTAAAATTACCAAGACCACAATTAGCAGGGGGGAAAAAACCCAAAAAATCTAACACCAAAAACCCCTGGTGAAGCTAAGCATAAAAGGAGAAACGAGTGTGAATTCCTTGCCTTAGAGGAGAGTTAGAAGACACAGGAACCCAGCTTTTGTCCCAGTGAACAGCATGGCAGTTTTGCCTTTGGATAGAAATAAGGAAACATTCAAACAAAACTTCTTTTCTTTGTCATTTTGTTTATTATTTTCCTGACAGTAATACCTTGTTCATGTTAGCCAAAAGCATTTATGAATTTGGGTCAATAGTTTCAGCTGAGGGGAGGATAAGGTTGATAAGGATTTGGAAAAACCTTGAAATATTTCTGGTTCTGTTATCTGAATGACATTTTGCTTAAGTTCATTTCTAACTTTTAAAGGGAGAAAACTACCTTCTCCCATAGAAGAAAGGTTTCTGTTTTCATCTAAATGAAATATTTTGACAAACCAGGAGTGTGTTATACTTTCTACCAAAATATGAAGAATTGGTTTCTGTTGAAGACAAATGTTACACTTTTGTTTTTGTCAGCCAGAGAACTAATTCTCTCACTTCAACACTTACTGCAGGAGTGGCCCAGACATATATAGCCATGGAAAAAGAATTTGAAACACTAAATTATACAGTAATTTGATGCAGTTTCTGTCTGTAACCTTGAAAAATCATATCACAAGCAAGCAGTTAAAAAATAAGTAAGTAAGCAATGGCTTCCAATTGAAATCTGTCACTTGGGATTGATCAGAGCTGTCTGATGGCTTTTTTTCAGTTCCTATTCTGGTCCTCTCTGAGCTAAAATACAATGGGGGAAATTTTCAATGCCACAGAACAAGGTGGAGTATCCACTTCACACACCTGCAAGTAGAAGCCTGGTCCCCCTTGAAATTAAAGTCATCTTGACCTAGCTCTTCTTCTGTCAGCAGAGTAGCATGGCAAGGCGGTCTTCTGTCTGTATAGCCACATCTTGAGCAGCCCTGGCTTTATTCACCAAAAGGCTCAGAAATGCATTCCTGTCAGCATGTTCCCCATGGGAGTACCTCTCCTGTGGCTTTTTGAGATGGTAGAAATCCTGACTGCTCCTAGGATATCATCATGCAGCTGTGAAATACAACTTTTGAACCCTTGGACTCATGAAAATAACACCATTCTTTTCCATGCTGAAATAACACGTATCTGAGGCCAGCCACAGAATAACAGAATTACCTTGGTTGGAAAAGACCTTCAAGATCATCAAGTCCAACCATTAACCTTACACTGAAAAGACCTTAACTAAGCCATATACCTAAGTGCTATGTGTATACAACTCTTAAATACCTCCAGGGATGGTGACTCTGTCACTGCTGTTCCAGTATCTGATAACCCTTTCGGTGAAAAAATTCTTCATAACGTCCAATCTAAGCTGCCCCTGGAGCAAGCTGAGCCCATTACCTCTTGTTATATCACTTGTAACTGCACTGAGCAGACTGACACCCTTCTCTTTTCAACCTCATTTAAGGTAGTTGTAGGAAGCTTCTGTGAGAGCATCTGTAGAGAGCAGTCTGTGTGACAAGTTCTCGCCTGATATATTCTTCAGCTGGAATAAGAAACTAAAATGCTGGGCTCACTTTCATTTTGTTTATAGTATTGCAGATTTTGGTCTCTTGTGCTGTCAATGGTTGGTTTGCTATTGGCTAACAGAGCATTTGGTGGCCACTAGTGAGTGGGTGGCAAAGGTAGCATGGAGCATTTTGGTTTTAGCATCTTTTCATAGCTTCTTCCATTTGTGGGATGACAGTTTTATGACCTTGAAAGTCTCTCCAGTTTAGTGACTCCAGAATTCTGGTTTCCTTCCAAAATCGCCAATATATCAAACTCTTTTTGTCAAATTAATTTCAGAAGCTGCAATGCAAATGAAACCTACTCAACTGAGTCATTTAACCTTCAAGATCTGATGATATACCTGTTCTTTGCCTGCCTTTGCCAATGTAGAAAGAGCCAAGAGATAAATCACAAGAAAGGATACAGAAGATATCTAACCCTAGTTTTGAATGCACTGGCATTCAGTGGCTCTATGCTGGAGCCTCTGTCAATTCCTCTCTGCCAGTTCTCCAGAGATATTTGCTGAGATGTGTCTCCTTTGAGAGAGAAAGCACTGCTAGGCATGGAAGCAGGTTAATTCAGCAGGAAAGCACAGGGTTGATTGAACAGCACTTTATTCTCCACTAGCTGCATGCTCCAGGAGAGCTGAAGGCTGTCCTCTTTCTGCATGCCTGCTGATGCATACACCAGTGCTGACATCTCTAGCAGACCTCGAGCTCCATTCAGCTTGGCCAGCATGACATCTTTGGCATGTAATTAATTTTGACTGAAAGCTTTGACAAATAAAATCACTGAATTAGTTTAGGTGTCTCGTCAGAGATGTCTCACTTTTGAATGGTCTGACAGTCAGGTGGGTACCAATTTAATGAAAACACTTGTCAAGGCCAAAAGCTGCTTGGATTTAGAGCATAAAGGATCACTCATATCTTTCATGCTAAGCCACTTGAAGAAACTCCATGTTCCCTTCACTGAGTTATCCTAGGAATCTATGTGAGAAAAAAGTGTGTGAGACTGTCTTGTGAGAAGTTGGGTCATCCTTCTGTGCACCAAGCACAGGGTGATCCAAGAACAAAGCTCTTACCCACTCTTCCTTTAATATTAATCATGACATTAAGTACTCTGGTGTCTGTCTGTGTCCAGGGAACAGGAAATAGACATGCTATGGTCTGAAACCTATTTCTGAAATGTGTCTTGTACTCAGATGAATATCTTCCAAGAAATCAGGGTTGTTTTGCAAACTGTGTGCTGTTTCATGGCTGAATTTGGGTGTGATAGATGGTTCATGTGCCTCATAGGTAGCTTGAGTGAGAGAAGAGAACAGGGTGACTAATGGAGCTGTTAGTACTACTCAGATCATTGTACAGATGCAGTTTGCTGGAGGCTTGATCTGTCTCTGGTAGCTGTTACCTGTGATTTTTGCAGGCATGACTATCCAAAAGTTCTCCAGCTGCTAGAATTTTATGCTGCTATTAATAAAGAGGTTCTCCCCTAGAAAAACATTTGATCTGAGCCAAGAACATTACAGCATGGCTAATTTTAGTTTGCTTAGTAAAACAATGTTTGCTTTTACATCCTACCACTTAACTATTTACAGACTGTAATCACTATGAGACTTTAAGTACAGAAAATTTTCTCTAATACACAACTAAAGCACTCTCTCTAAATTTCACTGGTCCAGGCTATAAAACCCATCTACTGTTAAGAATATGGCTTTGAAGTGCCAGGTACCCTCTGACATTCAGAAGGCTCCCACATATTATTATTTTTTAGATGAGACATGGTGAACCCTAATTATGCTTATTCACAACAACCCAAAAAGATATCAGTGGAGGGGCCCATTTTACCCTAAAGTGCTATTTGAACTCTTCAGAAAATGGTGAATTACCCCTACAGCTATTGCTGATTAGCTACTGATTAACTACTTAATGAAGCATCTGTGACTGTCCCAGCCATGTCACTGTGATGCTTGAAGGACGATGGAGATTACCAAAAAGATTGATCACAGTGATTTCTCATGTTGCAGCCAATCAATTATAATTAAGGGGCACTTGGAATTGAAATTCACTTTGGAAGAACATTGTTTAGCTATTATATAAATGCCTCTTTTTAAACCTACCTTGCTTATATTGCTTGAAAGGTACCATATATGAAAAGGAACGGTTTAGATGTATGCACATAGATTATATATGTAATACTTTAAGTGTGTAAAAACTTACATTTAAAAATTTAAAAGGAAAGCATACATGCGTGGATTTATTTCAGTGAGGTACCAAATAATATCTTGCCATAATTCACAGCATTGAATAGCTGAATTTAGCATTAAACACAGATTTTAGCATTAAATGCTTTCGATGAAAAGCATATTGCATCTGAAACCAGAAGTATTTAAAAATCAAAGCACTCTGCCATTTTCAGAAGAGCTGTTCTAGTGTTGAAATAGAGCCTGGCTCATGTAGCAGCTGGACTGTCTGATACAGAGGGAGCTGAAGGTTGTATTTGGCATGGCATTTGCCTAGCAAGAGCCAGGGTGCCCTTCAAACGTTGCTATGGATCTCTGCTCAGGGAGCAGGGATTGACTCACTTTCTGCTTTCAGGGTTTATACTCTTGCCAGGTCTTAAGGTTTAAAGATCCTGGTTTGTTCCCAAATTAGTAAAATCAGACTATTGCAAAGATGCATTTAAAGTGTTTTGTGGTCACCTAGGGCTCATGTTGCTTTCAGGAAATCAGTTTTATTTGACACTCACCTCCATCTGGATGAGCAGCACCCCAGCAGTTTCCTGTTATGGATATTCTCTAACATTCCTTGTAAGAGCTGTTGGGAGCATTGACTTGGTGATAACAGCCAGGTTTTTTTGCTTAGATTTTTGAATCAGTCTCTGATATGTGTGATATCCCATGGTAATATCCTCAAGGACATATTCTCTCATCAATGTTTCCTGGTCTTCTCCAGTAGCAGTCATAACCTGCAGTGCGTTGGGGTTGCATGGGGAGTTCTGCTGGTCCTGGGCTGTAGGGAGAAGCTGAGAGTTTCTCCTGCCACGAGTCACTTCTGAAGTTTAAGAGAGCAATCAGGGCTCTTGAGTTGGGCAGAAATGATGAAAGGATTTTGGGGTAGAACATATTTTAGGATAATCTCATCCGGGATTTGCTCTGTCTTGGAGAAGGCAGGATTTCTGTATTTTACTCTCCTGTCATGGTCTCAGCTGGGCCAGGCAAGGATTGTTTTCACTTGGAAGAGTGCAAGGTGCTGTCAGTGCTTAAGCAGCAGGACAGTCCCTGATGTTTTTCACTCACAGAGGTTGCTGGAGTGACTGGTTGAGAGAAGGGCAGAAATGACTTAAGTTTCATATCAGGAGGGCAGCCCTGGAGGTATGTGGTAACACAGATGGACATCAGTGGATCCTTCAGGCAGTGGCTGGAAACCAGAGCCTGGTCTGAATGTTTTGGGGCACATTAGAAAAGTATTTTCTGAGGACCATGATATTATTGCTATAGACAGCACTGTCTGGACTCCTGGTCAGATATGTTTTAAGGTACTTCTCAAGTTGGCTTGTTTTTCATAGCTGAGATGAGATGCTAAAAATTGCACGGAAAAAATAGTCTTTCTGTAACAAGCTATATTGTGATCTGTAGAACAACAAAGCTGTCTCTGTTTTATAAAAAAATTGCCCAAACACCTGTTCAAAGAAGACTTTCCATGACTTATCATGCTTCTGCTCACTAAAGATTGGTATGACTTCTACACAGGTGTCACAGTGTTTTTAATTCCAACAATTGTTTTTAACTTTGCATATTATGGGGAAAAAACCTGAAATGTTAATGTCTGTGATTTCTGGCTAATTTAATATTCCCTTGTAAAAATCCAAATACACCTTCCCTAGCCAAGCCACAGTGATGTAACTGCTCTTATCTTTCCTGTGCTGACCTTGGGGGCCAATTCAACTTTCCTTTCATGAAAGAAAAATTTGGGAGTGATTGTTGGAGATGGCGGTAAAGATCTGGGGAAAAGACAAATGATACAAGATGTACACAGCAGGAGAGCTTATGCTGGCAATAGTGCCTCAACCTTGAAACTTCAGCATTGGTTGTGGACAGTAACATGTATTTTGGGGCTTGCATGAGGATCTGCATTTGCATCCAGATAAGAGAAGTGAAGCTGTGGTAGAGCAGATCTCCAGCATTTCCCTCCTTGGTGCTGCTGTTTGAGGAATTGGCACTGAGCCAGGCTTGCTTTTTAATCTTTATTAAATTCTTTTCTGTGCTACATGGTCAAAAGAATGCTTCACTCTTCTCTCATTGTATCACTGAGTGTTCGTTTTATTTATAAAGGTGAATGAGCAGCCACCCTGTCCAGTGCAAAGTAGTCTGGATTTCTGTACTAGTATAGATGCAACCAGTTCTAAATCAATTTACTTCATCCTCAACCACTCTGTGGTTTGCCACAAGTAGACATGTATTTGTGTGATAATAATGTGCAGTTTATGCACTACAAATTGTTACCAGTGCCCTCACAGGAAGATTTTGCTTTCAGAAGAGCATTCTAGGAATATTTCTGTCTGTCAGTTATTACAGGTTTTATTTCTCTGTCAATTCACTTGTCTCGGGTCACATATTTTAATTTCAAGATATTCGCATTTTCAGAGCAGAAAAATAAATGCTGCTGAACTACAAAGGTCTAAAGTTTCTCGAAATAGATTAACTGCTTCTCATTAGGTGATCAATAGAGAGAAACAGCCATCTAAAACTAGAGGGTATCCAGTGAAAACCAGGCAATGATCGTAAAAGGAAGCAGACAGGATGAAATGTATTTGATACATATTTAAATAACAGCAGGAGCTTCTGCTTTAGTTTATTGAGCACTTAAGTTTGCGACTATCTATAAACACATGAAGCAGAAAATACTGTCTCTGGTATACAGCTGGGGACCAGAGTGTAGACCAAAGCTTGTATTTTACCTGTTTGTGTGGGAAGCTGCAGCATCTCTGAGGGTTGCATCTCTGCTGCATGTCCAGGCAGCTCCTCCTGAGGAAAGGGGAGTTTTACTTAAATTAGATTCTTGGTTTTCAGCTCTTGCCCAAAAGCTCCCCAGCAACTAGAATCTGAGAAGAGGAAGGAAATAGCATCTTGCCTAGCAATTTCCTTCAGTCTCAGTAGTTTGGTGGAATAGTTGGTTTTGACCAGAAGGGACCTGAGTTCCTGTGAAGTAATATTGTTAGTACCTGCACATTCATATTAAAAAAGTTGTATTTGAGTCTGCAGATCCCTTGGGGACTTGGGAGTCCACTCAGAATGAGAACTGAGCTGATGTTTGTGGACTGTGTTCTCCTCTATGGAGGTGCTGGCTGGGGCATCCCCTGTTCCTTCTCATTGCCATGTGTGAGGAGGTTAAACAAAAACACAATGAAACTCTGGGCAAGGCTGTTTTCACTGTAACTCAGACATTCATAGTAACTTATTTGTGTCATAAATCCTTCTTTCCTTTGTGTTCAAGGAAATTAAAATTAAAGGTATCATCTCTGCCATCGAGGTCTAGGCTCCCGAGGCCAGGTGATAGTTTCACTTCTGCTTATTCACTCACTTGCCTCTTTTTTAATGTCTGGAGGATAGATTGTCTTTACCTTTTCAATTTGTACAGTGGCTCACAAATAATAATTTTATTGCCTTAGTCTGTGGCTGCAGCCTTAGTCTGTGGCTACAAATAATAATAATAATGCCCTTTTTCCTTTTTTCCTGGTACTTACTAGCTGATGGTGTGTGCAGGACAAGGATGCAGAAAGACAGAACAGGCTCAGTAATATAGCAGAAAAACAATAATCATGCATAAAGTCTTAACAAATTTTGCTACTATTTCTCAGAGCATAGCACAATCTGGTGCACTCCTTACTGTGCCAACACCTGGAAGCTGGGGACTTCAGAAGTGTGAGGCTTTTTCTCTTTTTTTTCTTCTTTAATTATTTATTTGTTGATTTTTGTTCACTTTATTTGTTGATTGATTTATGTAATGATTTATTTATTTTAGCCGGCAGAGCTGCATAGCAATTTGTTTCTTAAAGACTTAAAACCAGAATGTAAATAAAAAACAAATTGGATTCTCTATATTAAAATCTTATGTAGGTTTTAAACAGTCCTAGTATTTTAGGGAGAGAGAGAGGAGTTGTTTATTTTTCATTCTCAGAAGCACAGAACTGCTCAGAGCAAGGGATTCCAGGCTCACATCAACAAAAGAAAAGGCCATTAATAAACTGCATCTTTTCCCTGCAGTTATGTTTGAGATTTTAAGAAATGGGCACAGTTTCTAGCAAAATGCTGTGTGTGTGACTAGTAATCTAGACTGTCGTATTCTTCTGGATGAATTTCAGTTCCTTTTCTTCACAGCAATCACCTGTCTGAAAGAAGGAGAGGGTAAAAAATAACCAGGAAAAGTGACAACATGCTCAATGCCATGGCTCCTTGGGAGTCCTGGTTATCCCTGCATGATAACCTCACTGGTTATCATGCCAGGCTGGCTGGGTGAAGGGCACATAGCCCCACTTGCTCTCTCATCACATGTGTGTGCTGGATGCAGACCACTGATCCTCCAAAAACTGTACAAATCGAGGACATAAGGAGAATATGCTAGGAAATGGAAGATGGGTGCTTTACAGCCCCTTTGTTTCCCTCCCTGGCCATGGAGGGTGAGCAGAATTATAATAATTATCCTTTAGGACCCACTGACCAGTCATCTGCAGGGGGGTTTATGGTTTCAGAGCAGAGCCATTCCCTTCCCAATTGATCTCAGACTTCTGCTGGCTCATCCTAGCTCCAAAGAGGCTTTTTCCCCTTCTCATTTGCTCTTCCATTGCTGCTCAGAGGAGGATTGAGGATTTCCTGCCTGCCAGGCTGCATTTGCACTGCTGCCCATGCATTTTTGCTCATCCCATGATCCTCACCTCTCTTTTGCTCCCAGGCTGGGACAGGCTGATGGGAGAGTGATCAGAATTTGTGTCCCTACTCCTGATCCCCTGGGCTTGCTCAACATCCATTCCCACTGTAGGGTAACCTTAAGTCTGGTACAGAAGGTCAGAGAAGGACGCTGTGCTGAGACGAGTGTGCAGTACAGGAGAGTCTTTGTGTCCTCTTTCCCTCCCTGGAGATCCCCAGCTATATCTATTTGCCCCCATTTTCCCAGTCTTTTCTAATCCATCCCTCTGTCCACATGCACTCTCTCCTGTGATATAGCCGCTGTCTGGGTTGAATTTGATTTTTTTCCAAAGCCAACAAGCAAGTGCCCAAGTGAAAAGGTTCCTTTTTCCATAACAACTTTTAGTGACTCTTGAGTCATTCTGGCCTCTCAGCTTCCAGAAGGTCTTTTGTGGCTGAGGATGGAGACTCCTGGGAAGCCCATCCATGCTCCCACTGTCATGCTCCAGCCATACAAAAAGCCCTGCTTGCCATGATGCTCCAGGGAGCACAGGGTTCTGCTGTCAGGGAGTCTGACACCTGCCCAGCCAGGCCACCATTCCCAGGGCCCTGATGCATAGATATGAGCTGAAAGGCAAATCTGCTTGGAAACCATCTTTTCTTGTTCTCCTGCCCATCTGCTTGGCAAGGTGATTGACAGCCAAAGGGTGAAGGGACAGAGTCTGTGCTGATTGTCTGAGGCCTTTGCTCAAATATGTCTGGAGAAAGATGGGGTCCCCACAGGCAAGGGAAGAATGGGAACCTTTGTGAGGCTGGGAACAGTAAATGACATCTTTGTGAAGATTTAGACTTGCCGAGGTCAGTTTTTAACAACTTGTGATGCTCCACTCTTTTCCTCTTTGCTTTATCTCAAAAGGCTTCTCTTCCTCCTTTATTTCTGCTTCATCAACAAGTATTGTTTCAGTCAGGCCTCAATCCCCTTTCAGTGGTTTAGCCAAAGAAAAGATATCCCATCCTAAACAAGACTCTTTTGGGGGCTGCGTATTCTTTTTCTTTTCCTCCTTGTCTCGCATGCTGTAAGGAATGCCTCTTACTATTCCCAGAGGAATGGGCACATTTGCATATTAATTTAATTGTGTGTGTTCATGCAAAACTATTCAACTCACAGCAAACTAGCCACAGTTATTAAAATTAATTTGCAAAGGAAGAGCACTATTGATTTTCAAGGCAAGAGTTGTCAAAGATTATTGGGGTTTGTGTGCTGAAAGCACCTTCCCTTATTGGCACTGGGGACTAGCTGGAGAAATATAACAAACTTCTTTGGAGAGAGTGGTGAACTGGGAATATTTTATGCAGGCAAGGGCTGGGGGAAATTCTCAGTGGTTTTCAGATGTTCCCAGGGCAGGACTTCCCCTCTGTGACTCAGTCCTGGTACTTACTGAAAGGAGAGTAATAGCCCCTAGTGCCTGTGGCAGTGTAGATAAACCCAGCACAACTCCAGCAGCACCTTTCCATAAAGCTCCTTCTAGGCCTTTTTTGATAGATTCCCATCCAGTTCGGGCACGTCTCTCAAAAGAAACCTCTGTAAAGGTCATCATCTTCTCTTTTTGCCTTCCCTTTTTATGCTTTACAAGATGTAAAGCCTATATATTTTTAAAGTTTGTCATGACCAGAGAGAAGTCAATGTATGCTGTTACGCAGCATGTGCAAGACTAAATCATAAAGGTTTTTCCATATTTATGTTTGTTGGCATTTTGTAATTACAAATAATATTGCAGATTTGGCTACCAGCACACAGATGTGCACACAAAGCAGCAGAAGGTTTTCTGGAAATTTTGACAGTTCCATACATAAGCCATGGATGTGACATGACCCACATCTGGTCTAAAAATGTATTATTGGAATTATCACTGTCACAATATCCAAAGTAGTTCAGCTTCAAACCATGAACAGAAGCATAATATATAGGTGCTTTTGCAACAGTTGCTCCTGTGTGACTGATAATAAAGGTGTCAGAATGACCTTGGGGAGGTTATAACTGCTCATTGATTAGGACTTAAAGCTTCCTTAGTGTTTTTCCCACTGTGTCATATTTGTTCAAGGAAAAAGACATACAAAAATGAAGCTTGTTTCACAATCTCCTTTCAAAGACACAGACAGGGGGGTTATAGAGACACTGAATGTTTATTAGCTGCACAGCCCTCTGAAAACTCCCAGAGACTGAATTACTTGTTCCTGGGAACTACACAGGAGGGGTCCACTCAAGACCTTCATACCCAGAAAATAGTGGTTTCTGTAATACCCAACCTGACAAAGTGAAAGCTGCTGAGCCAGTTTCAATGGAGCTTTTGTTCAGTGGAAATGTGGTGGGTAATCCTGAACAGTGCCTACATTTAAGGAATTCTTCTCAGCTGTTCTGAGCTAGAAACTTTGATTTCATACACAATTTCAGAGGATTCATAGGTTCATAGAAATCATAGGAATCATAGAAAGTTAGGGGTTGGAAGGGACCTTGAAAAATCATCTAGTTCAATCCCTCTCCCAGAGCAGGGTCACACAGGAATGCATCCAGGTGGGATTTGAATGTCTCCAGAGAAGGAGACTCCTCAACCTTCCTGGGCAGCTTCTGCCAGTGCTCATGACCTAGAGGTTTTTGGGGCAAAAGAACAGGCAGTGGGAATAACTGCGATCAGAAGCAACTGAGCTGTAAGATGGGAGCAGCCTGAGAACTCTTTCTGAGAACAAGGCTCAGCACAGTGCTATTAGTTCTCATCACCTGATCATTAATTACAAGTGCCATTCCAACAATTTAGTGTACAGATCATGGATCTTGGGTTAGCAGGAAAGGCACATCTTAAGCTACACTATTCATGCTTGCGGATGCTTTAGGTTTAGAAGCTCTTGAACAGTTTTTAAATTCTGCACTGAAAAGATATTTTTTTCAAAATGGCATGCTGAAGTTCTACTTGTTCATCCCTGTTGCTACAGGTTTTCTTTGATATTTTTTTAATTGATCTGTTCTTCATGTCTAAACAAGAGGAGGCACGTTTAATTTTTTTGAGTTTCAAAAGTCAGTGTCTTATATTATGTGCTCAGAGTATTTCAGCTGGAATTTCATATGTCCTGGCCAGACTGGTTTTGAATCAGAAAGCTTAACATACAGTTATATAAAACATCACTCTGTGTTTGATTTCCAGCTTGCTGCATGCTGTACTCAAGAGTCAGTCATAGATGGATTAATTAATTTGAATTAACTGCAGGGTTCCTATCCATCGATTTCAGTGGACTGTGGATCATGTTGAAATATAATATAAATTGATGCTTCTTAATTAACCCCTCTACTCTTATCTGATCTCTTCAAGTTATTTACCAGGTGTGCAGGAGAACTGAGACTGAAACTTTGGTCTCATGTATCAATGTATGTTATCAAGAGTGGGTTATACATCAGGTTTTTCTCTTGCTCTCCAGCCAAATTGGTGCTTGGGCTTTGGGTTTCTTTTTATGCTGTAGAAATAGAAAGAAACTTGCTCTGTAGAAGCAAGTACTTGCCACACTGGGGAAGCCCAGGTAAGACTGATGACACAGGAACTTGATTTGGAATTTGTTACCCTTGTCAGGATAAGTCTCACCAGCTTCCATTAAGTTTCCTTTTCTTCTTCTGATTTTTATCAAATTGTAACATTTAATGTTTGACCAGTTGGACACTGGGGACCTAGAATAATGGTGATCAAGAATAAATTCTGTCAAAGAGAGAGCCAGAGTAGGTTTGAGTGAAGAGAGGTGTTCATCTATGCCAAAAATACTCAAGATGCCCAGTAGAGAAGCAGAGAATTCATGCATCTTTTCAAGGTGAAATTGAAGATGCAGAAGACATTGACTATGGGAACTTGGAACACTGTTTATATAAATAGTCTGTCTTCACAATGCTGCCTTTTGGCCTGATAAATTCTTTGTTCATCTTACCAGACAAAAATCTATTGCATTAAAAAATCAGCAGTAAAATACTGATATGACATCAGACCCCAGCTTTTGCCACTGCTATCCAGGACAAGGAGGCTACAGACTGAAATGTTTTAAGTCCTGTATTCTGTTGGTTTCTGGGACATATGTTCTGCATTGACTAAGGAATTTTGGACCTTAGGAGTGCCATTTTTAGCACGATCATGGATAGATGCTCATAGACATTTTACTTGCATGGATCTCAGGGCATACTGAGGCTGGATGCCCAGATGTTGCTCAGTGAGAGCTGAGCTAGATGGCACTCTTGCAGTTTAATTCTTTTGACCTTGAAGCACCTATCTACCAACTTATATACTGAAAATTGTGATCAGGCTCTGAACTTGCAAGGACACACTGAAAAAGCTGCCATTCATATCTCATTACATCAACACAGAACTGTCAAAAGTTCTTCTTAATATGTAGGAGTAGATACTGAAGGCTGGTCACCTCCTTATGTCAACAGAGATTGAGCCAAACCCCTCAAATGAATGAACAGTAGGCACACAATAGCAAAGATGCTTGCTTGCAGGGAGAGGAATCTGAAAAACCATATTTTGCCTGTCTTGCAATAAGGAACATGAGTAAATTATTATAACCATTTACCTGTGTACTTTTGCATCCATTGCCTTAAAACAAATGATGCATTATTGATAAACCCATTTCAGAGAAAAAATTGATGTCATGCTCTTTTGTCAATGTTCTTTTTAATTAATGGTGGATTTGAGTATGGTGTTTTAGAAACTGATGCATGCTTTCAAAGCCATCTTTTGCACATTGCTTCCCCAAGATCTCAGATTCACCAAGTGAAATTAGCTATGAGACATCCGACTGAGTGATCACAGAAGTATCTTTCAGCCTTGATGTCATCTTTGTGGGGCTAAATTATGCATCTTCTTTTAGAGAGGGCATTACAGAAGTATGCATCCACTCAGTAAATTGACATCTTGAGCAGAACAGCAAAGCCACCCAGAGAATGGCCTGACCTGGGGGCTATCAGGATGTTGCAGACTGCAGTTTCTTCCTGTGCCAGTCTTGTGCACAGTGGTACCACTTATGCATCTCTTTGTTTCATGACATGAATAAAAAAAGGCAATGAAGGGCAGAAGGGTAATTAAAGATGGGGTTTCTACTGAGAATAAAAATCCTGATATGCTCTAACTAGGCTTGACTGGGCTGGCTCCCAGTTTATCCAAATACACAGACTCCCAGGAACTGACAGACTGGACCAAACCCAAAGCCTGTCTGGTTTCCAGCACTAGGCAGAACCAGCAATACCAAGGGAAAGGTTAAGATTGGGTCAGGTCTTCAAGCTTTTAACTGATGATATTCACACACTGGGAGCTCAAGGTGAGAAGGGTGGGAGGAGAAACTGCTTTTTGGTGGCAAAGAGCTGAACACCAACAAAAATAGAGAAATCTTCCAAGGAAAATACGCAACAAAGTATTTTAGAAACAACGTGTGATTAAAAAAACACAAAATGCTGTAAAAATAACTTATCATTGTAACTATCTGCAACCAAGAATAACTTAATGCATTACCCTTGATGTGAAGTCAAATAAGAATTATCTACCTTAAGTGTCATAAACATGCATATGGAGGAAACTGATGCAATTGGAGAGTCTAACATTTTCCCCCTATTGGGAAGGAGAACAACATAAGCAAATTATTAGCTCTGCTCATTCTCCCATGCTGAAAATGCATACTCCATTCATTCAACATATTTTACTTAATTTGAAGGAAAGTAACACTTTGATCTTGATACTATTAAAAATCTGAAAACTATTGAAAAGGCAGAAGCAACCATAGATTGAACAAAGCCTGTCATTGCAACTGAAAAGGCAAAATAATATTATACGTGGAAGCCTGCAATTTTCATAAGGCCATAAAATGTTAAAAGACAAAGATCATTAAGAACTTAAAGAAATGACAGCCAAGGAGAGAGAGACAAAACTGTTCTTTATGGTACCATGTTCAGGACATACGTTTTAGCAGTGTCATGCTAGATGATTCAAGTGCTAAATAGTAAATGTTAATATAATATTAGGAAATTATAATGATGAATACAGCTGGATACCATCTGGTATTAGCTCAGTTCCCGGAGCATTTAAAATTCTGATTGCACAGTTCTTTGTAGGATTACTGGGTTGAAAAGCTGTAGTGAGGAATGTTGTCAGCCAATGCATACTTTTAATAGAAAATATCGTTTAAAAAGACAACCCACCAAGATCAACAACAAAAAACCCCACAATATATTTCAGTGAGAGTGTTTCTTTCCAGAAATTTTGATTTTTTTTCTTTCTTCTTCTTTATAATGAACATGCTTTATGGAAGCTACATATCTGAAGACTCAATTTTGTTCTGACTTACAATTGAAATTGGTTTTGAGGTTATGTTTGCTGTGCTGCCCCTCCTAAAACCCTGCACTGTAGTGGGATTTCCTTCCTCAGAGACAAAGCTCTGCTGGGTCACTGGGGCTGTGGTGTCACCAGACTCATGAGGGAGAATCAGCATATGAGAAATACAAACTGCATCTCACAGGGGACTTCTTTTTATATATCTGCTTTTCATACTCCAAAGAAGCTTTTCCTATAGAAAAATAAAACACTTCTTCACTCATAAATGCTCCTTGATTTTTAAGAATGTGATGAAAAGCACTGGCTGTTCTAGGCCAGTGACAAAATAGGCAAAAATCATTACTAGTTTGGTGTATATGAATAGTAAAAACTTAAGTCAGGTGAGTTTGTCAGCTTACATAGAAGTAACATATGCAAAAAAATTTGGGGATGCAAGAAACATGTTACATTTGCTGTGGGTAGAAAGTCAAAATAACTTCAGTGCCTTGGTACTGAATAGATCTATTAAGCTAAAAAATTATTTATAAAAACATCTGCTAACAATATGAAATTTAAGACAATAAGAGGTTATCTGATAGCTTGAGTGCAATCCTTCATCCTCAAGCCTGTGTTCAGTAGAGATTTCCACCTGCAACTCTCTGACATTTAATTAGAGTATTTACAAACTGTATGTTTCCCCCCTAATACACAACTTTCTGTGAGTGTAATTTTTTTTTAATACTTCTTTCTCTTAATTGCTTATATTTGCCTTTATTTTACATAGGCTTTTATTTCCATGCTGTATCTCTAAAACCATAAGGTAAATTTGTTGTGTTATGTCAGTATCGTGTTGGTCTTACAGCACTGAGTAGATCAGATGTGAAATAGAAACTGTGTCGTTCATCTTTGGGCCTTTGGGATTCTTTGAGAACTTGTCAGAGGGTTTGTACCTTAACATTAGACATTGGTTTGCCATAAATTGGTGATATGAGGGGAACAGGATGGCTATGATGCAGAAGAGCTCTATCTTCTTACTGTATAAATGGGCACTGGAGTCCCAACAGTCTTAATTAAGCCAATATATGTGGTTCAGAGGGCTGGTAAGTACTTCCACCATCCTCTTCTCAGCAGTTACCTTCAGGCAAAATGAAGGTGCATCTCAGCTTCCAATTGGTCTGATAAAGCACAAAGCTGGGATTTTTAGGAGCCAGTAGTGATATGGAGTACTGCTCTTCTTAGGCAGCTGGCTTAGTGCATCACTGGGAGAGCTTGGAATTTGGAAGGAGAGACTGAAAAAAAAAATAAATCCAAAACTGTGAAAGGTCGGGGGTTTTTTTAGGAAGTCTTTGTTCTCTTTCATTACTCCCTGAAGACAGAGATTTTCTGCTTCTGTCCTTAAAGAACCTTTCATTAGTTCTCTGTGTATGGTTTTCAAAAGTACAATGCAAAGGAATTGAAGCCAGGGCCTGTGCATCTCTGAAGGGGCAAATGGCAAGAATTGTTACTCTGGGTTAACTTTTATTTGGGTAAAAAGCTCAGGTAATCAGACCACTCAGCTTCCTCCTGCTTCAAGATCTTTTTCTGTGCCTCTTGCAGGACACAGCCCAACATCCCAGTGCTTCCTGCTTGCTGGTTCTGCAGCAGTCTCTGGCCTTAGACCTTTATGGCACCCCAAGTAGAGAAGGGACAGGAGAGGTATGGGCTGTCAGCACAGTACAGTGATTGGCAGGCTGGTTTTATCTGAAAGCATCATGCACCTAGAAAAATTCCTCCAAACCCCAGGAACAGAAAGAAATCATCTAATCAGACCTTTGTTCCTACAGCTAAAGCTCTCCCACTCAGAGTCAGGTTGGAAAGGATCTCTGAGAACATCAAGTCCAACCCTTGATCCACTCCCCCCATGGTTCCCAGTCCATGGCACTGAGTGCCACATCCAGTCTCTTCCTAAAAACCTCCAGGGATGGAGAATCCACCCCCTGGGCAGCCCATTCCAATGCCTGATCACCCTCTCTGTAAAGAATTTTTTCCTACTCACATAGCAGAGGTCTGCTTGTGACTTGTGAGGCTTAAAGTTAAGCAGTGCATCAGGTTTAGATGATCTCTCAACACAGATGACTGAGATACAGATACTTGCTGTGTTAACAATTGTAGCTCTGCCTGTAGGAATCAACAATGCATTTACTTTGGCTGACATCCAAGCACAAGCAGAGTGAATGTGCATTGCTCTTTTGGTACTAAATATAATAGCCCAATACATGCTGGAAACAACAAACTGTTTGGAGACTGTCAGCCTGTAAATTCAGGGTAGCTAGAGTTCTGCTCTCCCTGTGTTCATTTTGGTGAGGATGCTGAAAGATAACATTATAGCACCGTGGCAATGGCAAAGTATGACTTCTCTGGACTTACTCTCAAGTACCTCTGACACCACTGTAAACAGCAGGAGCACATGGAAGGCAATGAAAGGACTCTTAAAAATGCAGCTTGAGTTGTGTCCTGAGACACAGCATCAGTCAGCTCAGAGCCTACCTGCCATTCTGCATGGATTAGAGGATACAAGTGTGGATGTCAAGGGAACACGCTTCCCTAAAACTCAGCAAAATTAATGTTTCCGTTAGCTCGGCGTACAGTCTGTCACTCTTTCTCCCCAGGTATCATTATCATCAAATATGTCAAAAATTTATATATGTAGTTAGACAAAAGTTGAACAGAAAATGAATCACATCCACTAGTGGATGAGGCATAAATTTTCTCGTTACGGAAAAGATTCAGCAGAAGAGCAGAAAAAATGTTCTTGGTGTTGGGGTTTGTTTTTTTTTTTTGTAAGAATAATCAGGACATACCAGGGGAAAGTATTCTTGCTTCAAAACAATTAAATTAGCCAATTTGAAAAGAGCAAATTTATGGTGCCATAATAGAGGAGCTGTTCAAAATGAAGGATTCCTCTCCTTTTCTTTTTTGGAAAAAATTGAACAGGTTGAGCAGGGAGGTGGTTGAGGCCTCATCCCTGGAGATATTCAAGGTGAGGCTTGATGAGGCTCTGAGCAACCTGATCTAGTTAAGGACCTCCCTGCAGTAAGCAGAGGGGTTGGACTAGATGACCTTTAGAGGTCCATTCCAGCCCAAATTATTCTATGATTCTAAAACACACATGCATTTTAGCTTTGATTTTTTGAATACCATTTAAGTAAAATAGAACTTTTCTGGCTGGCTTTCTGTGGTTTGTGATATTCTTAATATTCAAGGAGAGTCATTAGGAGATTGATATAAAGAAAATAATGTTTATTTGGATAGCTGGAAGGTAAGGATGCCTTCTACTTTCTCTGTCTTGTCTCTTCAAACCTGCTGGATCACACATAGGAACATGAATAGAAGAATTTACCTCCAGAACTTTTCATTATTAATGATGCTCTATAACTAAATTGTAAATCTGCTACAGTACCCCAAGGGGATGATTAATTTAGTAGACCAGGAGTTTTGATTAAAAGGGAATGAAATGTATGACACATAATCTATTTATCAGTTATTATGATATTAAAGCACTTTAATCATTATAGTGCCTAAATTAAGGCTTCACAGCCTAAATGTCACTTCACAGTGACAGATCTTTTAGATCTGTCTGTATGATACAAGTTTATTATTAGTGGGCACATGAGAATATAAGTATACGAAGTGGTATTTGAGAAGAACAAAGCAGTATGGTTAAAGCTCTGCTCTTTGCCCCTGTCCCATTTAAAGAGGAGATAGGGAAAGATTTTAAGATGTGATCTGTACATGCATGCAGGAAAAGATGCAGCTATTCCTGATGTCCCCATGAATTATGATGCTTACTTTGTCAAAACTGGACTGAGCCTACAGGATGCAGAAAAATATCTTAGTAGCCTGAGGATCGAAGTCAAAAGTCATTTATTCTAGAAAACAGGTGTGGCCTGAGATGGTACATTTCTCTGAGGGGTGAAATTGTAACATGTCCTTAAATTAAAAGGCAGGGCAGACATTAGCAGCAATCAGCTGGTGAAGTTAATCAACAGTTGGTGCTGGGAGTGTCATCTAAGCAGGCTGCAGAGAAGTAGAAAGCAAGAGTAACAGGTCATAGGTTTCTGTATAAATGCCGAAGAAATACCTGTAAGCCATGTTATGGATGTACCAGGCCAACTGCAAGCCTCAGAGGGGGAAGAAAGAGAGGTTCAAGGGGCACTGTAAGACCCAGGAGCACAGTGTACATGGAAGTTAGAATTAAGTACTGGTGTAAGAGTGCTGCTGTGTGTTAGTGGAGGCTTGGAATGAAATCAAATCAGTAAAATAGTCATGTCAGCAAGTCAGACATAAGTTTTAGACCTCAGGAAAAATGCTACATTAGGACAAAATTATCCATTTACAGACATTGACAGTGACTGTGACATTTTTCAAGTGAACAGACTGCTTTTGAGGGCAGCAAACACAATAAAGATGAACAATTTCCATGACCTCTTTGTAGCTTGGCTCCATGTCATATCAAGGTATAGTGTCAATTCTCTTCCTTGAGGCACCATTGGTGACCACTTAACAGAGCAGCCAGTCAAGGCACACACCTTGTAGATACAAGAGCAGAAGCAACTCCTGAAAATTAGGCCAGTGGACTGTGTGTTGCTCATAATATTATTGTGAAAGACCCACTCTGCTGCAGGGGGGGCACAATGCATTTAGATGGAGCATTCTTGCAGGAGCAACAAAAGCTAAACATCCACTGCTGTCATATTTAATTTTAAAAAGGAAAATCTAGAAGAGCCTAAAAGAGTTAAATCACAGCAAGTAACATAAAGGCTATTTAAAGACACACTGATGGAACTGCAGAACAAATGTATCCCATTTATTTAAAAAAAAATCACCTTGAGAAAAAAACAGGAGGAAGATAAGCTGACTAAACAGCAGGTAATGCATATTACTAAGAGCAAGAAGGCATCCTTCAAGTAGCTTGGGCCTGACAAAAGAGAAAGGTAGAAACACTCATAAACCCAGGCACATTATAAAGAAAAAAACATAATAAGGAAGGCCAGAGGAGTTGCAGGAACTTAGAGAAAACACAAAAAATCCTTATGTCCTGAGTCAAACACATGAAGCAGGAAGATTGCTGGAGTCTGTAAGACCAGTAAGCAGTAAATATGCAGAAGGAGTGTTCAGAAAAATTAAATGTTTTCTGATTTTGCTGTGGAGGAACATGGGAAGGTGGAATGCCTCTCCTGGCAGAGTAAGGTTGAAATAGTTCAAGAGGTAACTATAGCATCCCCTACCTTGTGTTCTGCTACCAGAAGGCAAGGACCAGTGTAACACTTTTTTAGCTGTTTCCTGAGAGAATCCCAGAGCTACACAGAAGTAAACCTGATTATCTACAATAAATGCATTGATAGAATCTAGAATAGTAACAGAATGAGCAGGAGCATCAGTAAATATCATAGTGACAAAGAGCCAGCCTCGGGTTTTGTGGTGAAAATAATGATTTACTAATATTTTGTGCTTGCTTTGATATCCAAACTTTTTTTACTGCACAGATATATCTTCCAATCTGAAGACAGAGGTGGGTAGTTTACAGGGAAAAAAAAAGACCAAGAAATGTAAATAGTTGGCAGTTGGAGCTGTCTGGAGATTAGCATGTGTTTTTAAGAGAATCAGGATGTGAAACAGAAGAGGAAACTTCAGGGGATAAAAACAGATGTTAAAAGACATTTTATCAGAAAGAATAGCACATTGCAAACAGCATTTGTAAAGATGTGAGGGAACAAGTGAAATGTGCCCTCTGAATCAGTGGCAGATATGGGAAAAGGTAGTCTCATCAGTCTCCACTTTCTGGAATAATTATTCCTCTAGCCAAAAAAAAAAAAAACAAACCCAAGGAGATCTGTGGAAGTAAAAGATCTTCAGCAGAGGTTTTGTTTGTACATAAGTACTAAACTGTCAGAAGATAAATACTTCTTTAAAAAAAAATAAATAAACCAAGCACCAGAAAACCACCCAGCACAAACTGAATGGGTGGTGTTTGCCCCCCCCCCCGCAAGTGCAGGGCTGGCATCCTGCCCACTGCTGGAGCTGCTGAGCTGCAGATGTCTGAGGATGCCTGGATGCTCTACTCCTGCCCTCTGAGTCCCCTGCAGCTGCATAAGAATAATGAGGACATTGCTCTGTGAGTGACACAGAATCATTTGGGTTGGAAAGGACCTCTGGGATCATCAAGTCCAACCCTTGATCCACTCCCCCCGTGCTTCCCAGCCCATGGCACTGAGTGCCACATCCAGTCTCTTCTTAAAAACCTCCAGAGATGGAGAATCCACCCCCTCCCTGGGCAGCCCATTCCAATGACTGATCACCCTCTCTGTGAAGAATTTTTTCCTAATATCTAACCTAAATCTCCCCTGGCAGAGCTTAAGACCATGTCTTGCCTTACTGGTAGATACTTGGGAGAAGAGACTGTTCCCCACCTGGCTACAACTCACCACCACCTCAGTAGGGTCTCTAGGAGAGCTCTCTACAGATATTCTCCCGAGTCCTGCAGTAATCTGTACCCTGAGCTGGCAGTGCTGGTGGGCTCAGCACTTTGCTCTCTTTTATTTGCCTTTTGAGGGGAAACATTGCTCTTACCTCCATGGTTCCTTTTAGAATGATGGAAAACAGTAATGTACCAAAACAAGTGGGTAACATTCTCTGCTAGGATTAGAGGGGGTGTTTATGCAAAGAGAGAATAGTTTCACTTGTGTAGCAGAACTTGTGTCCAGTTCTGGAGCCCCCACAAGTCCCTAAGAAGGACACAGTGCTGTTGAAGTGAGACCAGAAGAAGGCCATGAAGATGATGAGAGGGCTGGAACACCTCTCCTATGAAGACAGACTGAGAGTTGAGGTTGTTCAGCCTGGGAAAGAAAAGCTTCCAGGGAGTTATTATAACTAATCAACTTTCCAGTACCTGGAGGGGGCCTACAGGAAAGCTGGGGAGGGACTGTTTCTACAAGGACTTGTAGTGATAGCACAAGGGACAATGGCTTTAAACTAGAAGAGGTAATATTACGTTAGACATTAGGAAGAAATTATTTAGTGTGAGGGTGGTGAGACACTGGCACAGGTTGCCCAGAGAGGTTGTGGCTGCCCCATCCCTGGAAGAGTTCAAATCCAGGCTGGATGGGGCTTGGAGCAACCTGGGCTGGTGGGAGGTGTCCCTGCCCATGAGAGGGATGTTGGAACAAGATGATCTTCAAGGTCCCTTCTAACCCAAACCATTCCATGATTCAAGTCACACAGTCCTGCTGAGTTATACCAAACCCAAAGTACATCCCTGGATTTTGCCCTGCAGAGGTTTTGTGGTGGGAATATTGTCAGTAATGGGCAGTAATCTGTATGGTCTCTCATTTCCTGGTGGGACAGTTCAAATCTGTGACCACATCTGTTATCCCTTTCCCTTGGTGGGAGTTTGCATAGAGGGATTTGGATGGAGGTGTTTCAGCCATTAGACTTTTAGTCTAAATGTTAACTTAAAGCAGCAAGGAGTGTGGTGTTGAGTCTCAGAACACAGAAGACTGAGTCTTTTTTCCCATAAATAGCACTGAAATTCCTAAGTAAGAATCTTTGGTCTGTATAGCCTGCTGGAAATCTATTTAGAGGACTGGGATGGTCCCATCTGGCGCTAAAATTCATGCATTTTATTTTATGTACTGAGTTTCCATTTTTTACAGTGTGATTTAGCAGAAGAAACTGAGCAAGTGTGTGAGTGAGGCAGAAAAGAGCTCAGTCTGATGGAGGCTTGGGGTTAACCAATACATGGAAGGAGTTTCTTCATTTCTGAATTTCTGGACATTGAATTTTGTGTGATCTTTTTCAGTATTTTTAATTCATTGCTTTGGGTGTTGTTCCATAGACCCAGAGCTCAGCAAGATGGAAGTGGTTAGAGGGAAAAAAAAACCTGTCCGTGAGTTAGTGATAGAAATATTGCTAGCTTTTTATCTACTTTCCTGCTTTGAGAGAAAAGGCTTACTGTAACACCACTGTACATGGCAAACCCTATTTTCAGCTGTATATCTCAGCATGGCAAAGTCTTGTTGCCAGACAATGTGCTACAGGGTAATTGAGAACACAGCTTATTGCAGGCTTTTGTTTCTCTTCCAAGATTCATTCCTTTTCATCCCTTTCTGTGCTGAAACAGAACAGGAGCTGAAGGCAGTTTGGCTGGGGAAACAAGATTCAATAATTAAAAAAAAAACAACTAACCCACAGAATAAAAAAAAAAAACCCACAAAAAAACAAACAAAAAAAACCACACACACACAAAAAAAACAGCTGGTTAGGAAAGAGGTAGAAAGCCTCCTGTTGACAGAGGAAGGGGGAAAAAGTAAAAGAAGGAAAGGAAATGTCTCCTGCCCTTCTCAACAAGTGTGAATGGAGGTTGTGAATAATAAAATAGAGATCTCCCTATTTCCTACTCAGGCCATGCTTTTTCATCACTCCCTTATTACTATCAAGCCTGTCAAAATAAGAGTGGCTGTCTGCAAGATGCCTTGCTAGCTCTTCTCACAAGGAGTGGGGATACCAGCCAAGTGGGAGGTCAGAGTGTGAGGCTAATGCTCTGGTCTTGGGGGTCCTTATGAAAATGAATGTTGCCATTTGGCCCTTACTACCTTAACTAGCCTGAAGAGAGATCTAGAGAGGTGGAATGTGTTAGGGGAAAAATGAAAAACAACGAACCCACCCACCCCCCAAACAAACCCCCCCCCCCAAAAAAAAAAACCCCAAACAAGCCCCCCCCCCCCCAAACCAAACAAAAAACCCACAAAAAAAAAAATCTTAAAGCTTTTGTGTGCATGGAAAGGCAGATTTGTAAGGTCTTAGAAATGCTGCATTTCTTTCAGTTCCTTCTCCAGTGCTGAGTGTGAAGAATTTAGTAACTGCCAGATACCCTTGTCAACATGGGAAGGAATATCATTTATATTTAATCCAAGCACAAACTATATATGATGAGCCTAGTGACAAATTATCTTGCATCTCCTTATAGTGATATTTTAGTCTTTCATTTTCTGGTCACAAACAAGAAAGTGGCATAGATGAACTTGGGGCTAATGTGTTTCAGCAGTTCCTATCTTTCCCTGTTTTCCTGGACTACTGTGGGTATCCACTATGGGTCAGACTACTTGGAAAGGGTTCAGTAATGTTTGGTGCCCTGTTACAGACTTGGCTCTGCTCCCCAGTACCTGCTGGTACCCATAGGCACCCAGACAGTGTGGCAGAGCTGAGGATCACAGGGTGCTGACAGGTTCCTGCCAGGCAAGTTGGTTGTGATAATCAGCTGCCTGTGACCTCATTAAAACAGCTTGACTGGGGCTGCCAACCACATAAATAAAGAATTAAATCATAGCATTAACCTTTTACAGGTGCTGACAGAATTAAATCTATTAATTATTTACAGGGTCATTTGATAGAAATGTATATAGATGGCAGATTATGAGCACTTGAAGCAATAAGTTAACCATAAATTATTGCCCTGGTAAGAATCTTTTCATATTTTCCTCTTAATGTCCTGAGTTAAAAGCTACCTTGCTTTTATCTCTCTACAGACAGTAGCATCACACATCATTTATCATAGGAGTATCAAACAGAAATACTATGACCCCACATCAAGGTGTTTTGGCTCTTGAGGTTCCTTGTTTTGTTAGCAATTCCTTCGGTCCAATCCGAACTTCCAGCAGCTAAATTCAGAGAGAGTTCCTCACCTGCTACAAGGCTTGGAGCTTCCAGGGTGGCCAAGGTATTTAGAGGGCCTGAACACGTTTTCTTGCCATCATTGAACTAAAAGTTAATGCCCAGGTAATCTGTCCCACCAGTACTGCAGTTCTTTAGGATGCTTGCAACGTTTTTTTCCTCTGCTGTTTCCCCTGGAGGTATTCAATTCCATTAAATGCCTTGTAGATTTTCCTATCTATCTCAGAACTGCTTGGAAAAAATGCTCTTGAATCAGATGGGATGATGAGTTCATTGTTTTACTGATTCTACTGGGCTTCCAGGAATGACAATGGTGCTAGATAGGCTTGATTGCTGACCAGAATTTGAATGTATATCTGCAGATAGCACACAAAAGACTTGGTCATGTGGAGTGGAGGAGGGTGGAGAGACTGGAGGAAAATCTGTCATTATTTATGGAAATATCCAGTATTCATGGAGCCATCTGCTGTGAATGATTCAAGTCTGAGAAGTGTTATAAAATGAGAAAACATAATGTAAAAACCAAAAGAAAAAAACCCAACCAAACAACCAACCAAAAAAAGCCTGCAACCTAAATTAGCATCACTCAGAAACCTGAACCAGTGAATATAAAATCTCAGAATCTCTCTTTTTAAAGATGCTTTGTAAGTTTGATGCCAGATTGAGAGATAAAGATAGATGATATTTCCCAGGTTCCTTTCCTCACCCTTCTTAGAATAATTCATTCCATTTGTTCATTTCCAGCCCTTTAATTATTGATCATGCCTTCTCTTTTTATCTTTCTTACTGTTCTGGGCTATAAGGCAAGGGAGGGTTTTTTAAAAAGGTGTTTGTGAGACCTTGAAGCATTGAGAAGGTCTTTACTGTAGAAGCAGTTTTCTCTTGGATTTTTTTTTTTTTTTTTTTTTTTTTTTACAGAATTTTATCAATATTAAGAGATTTAACTAATAATAAGGGTAGGACCCTTGTAACATTCCTTTGGAGCAAGTCTGCTTCTCTGTACCCTGTCAGGTAATCAGATACTCAGTTTACTGATTTGCTCATTATGTTCTTTACACAGTTAATATAGGCAGTTAGTGGGGAAACTGAGGGGGAAAAAAAAAAAAAAGAGGCAATGATGTGCACAGACACATAGCAAGCTACTGACAAAATCAGGAATGGACTGGGACCAGAGACTTGCTCCAAGTACTTTCCTTGGGCAGAGATGGGAATCCCTTTGCAATAGTTTTTCTTTCCTGCTTCAATATATTTTGGTTACACATTAAAGGTTGAAAGTCTTTGATTTCTTAGCAACAACTAAAATCATCAACATATTATCAGCATTCTTCTCAAAGCAAATACCATACTAAATCTGAAACAATGCTACTCTAGCCACTAAGAAGAAAATTAGCTCTATCCCAGCTGAAAACAGGGCAAGAGATCTCCTGATCTCCTAATGATTTCGTGTTCTTCAGGGCAGGATCAGTTCTACCTTTTTCTTGACCAATGTGTTTGCTTAACCTTGAAAAATGAGCCATAGTAGAAGCTTAGCAAATATTCTCTGATGCTCAAAGTATATCTAATCAAAATCTTCCTCACCCACCCGAGCTGTTCACTATGCATATAAGGGAACAGGTTCTGCCTTTTGTTTTTTGAGTTTTGCAAACTTGCAGATTTTTATTTGCTCACAAGTTTTCTGCAGACTTGTGTCAGTTCTTGAAGAAGTTGTGCTTAGCCCAGCTGTAATGCTCTCAGAGGCAGGTTTCATATCTTTGAAGAAAAGCCTTAGCTCCATTTTCAGGATAGAACAGTTTTTTCTCTAGTATCTCCTTAGCTCTAAAACCAACTCCTTCCTTTCGCATAAAATTTGTCAGCCTTCAGCTTGACCTGTGGAAACAAACTTCACAACCCACAACAGGTTATAAAGCAGGGATGGATGGTTATTACATCTGTGTGTGAGGGAGATAGCTCCTTTCCAAGCTCACACACCACAGCTAAATGCAAGCAACTATTTATTACCCAAAGTTATACATATGTAGTCCAGAAGCACGTATATACAAGAAGAGAGGTTATTAAAATCAGCTGTTGATGTCTGCACCCATCTCTGTATGCTCACTGTCCCCTGATAATTATGGGCAAGGGTCTCCAGAGGTCTGGGTTTTCTCTAAACTTATCAGGGTTTTCTCTAAACTCAGCAGCAGCACTTCTTGTTAGTCCTTGTGATAAATCAGAGATCTCCTGCCTGGCCACATTTTTCCTAGCAACATCCCATTGTTTCCTGTCAGCCAGGGCAAGTAAGGCTGAGCCACTGGTATCTCTATCTACAGAATACTGGCTGATAGTTTTGTGGTTAGTTATTAATCCAAGAGGACAAAGCAGAATTTACTTCAACACCTTTCTATAATAAAATAGCATACTAAAGTTTTACATTTCTGCTACATGTTTTTTCCTGTAGCAGAGAAAAACTGAAGCAAGAGCACCTGGCTATGAATTACAATCCTATGGTATAGTCACTGTAAGTTTTTGGACAGATCATTTGTTCCTTTCTTTAATTATATAGGACTTGTTCCAGCCATGCTTATGCTGATTAGCACCTCATTCAGTCAGCAGCCCCTCAGTAATCAATATGTCTGCCTGGAAGGAAGTATTGTCTGTACCTTTGCTTCCCACTGCAGGATGTTTCTCTCAGCCCTATCAAAGGTTATGTTTAGGCCAGTAATGAAAAGCTGATTGCATGAAGACATCTGTGAGGTACACAATTGTGCTGTCTGCAACACACTGGAGAACAGTCCTTTGTTTGCTTGGGACACCAAACCCATTGCAAAAAAAGCAATATTTGCAGCTAATCACCACAGTGATTTGAATTTGCATTTAGCCGTTATGCTAATAGAGGCAGCTGGAAAAAGGAAAAAAAAAATCAGCACAAATAAACACCGACATAAGTACAGCAGTTTTCAAAACCAGGAGGTGCTGGAAGTGATGTTGATGCCTCCCAACCAAGAAATGTTTTCAACGTGAAGTGACATATCTGAGCCCAAAAAAGGAACACATTTTGTTGTGTTTGCTTAGTCTTCAGAACAGATATCTGAGTCTCTGGACATAATGATTGCTTAGGCAAGTCAAACACTGTATATCACCTGCTGAGCATCTGATTCATTGGCTGAGTGGATTGAAGCCAATTTAACCATCTGGAATCTGTAATATTGACTTCAGTAGTGTGATACTGATCTATATCACTCAGAGGATTTGGCACAGAGGCAAAGGGAGGTGGTGTTTCTTTTGGGTGACATCTTTTCTGAAACTAAGGTGGACAGCATCTGTCTTGCACAGCTCAGTTGTCCTACAAGTGCATGTTGCTCATGGAGTACCATGATGTTTCATGTTTCATCATCATGGTGATCTTTTAGACAGGGGATGGAAATAAGGGACAACAGTATCCTTTCTCCTGGTTCTGTCTCTACTTTACAACTCGTATCATCTTACAGCAGTTCTGGGATTGATTCTTTGAGTGTCCTGACTGCTATCGTGGAGATTTCAGTAAGCTTTTGCTGCTGTGTAACATGATTCTGGAGGAGAGGAAAAGCCTTAACCTGGCTCTGGTTTTCCTTTCTACTTTTCTAGGAAGGAGATGGGCAAGGCTTAATACCTCCCTTTGCCCTGCAGAGAGACCCAGCAGTATGACACATGAGCATGAGCAGTAGCAGAAGACAGGCAAGGCAAGACAAAATTCCAAGAGTACTGTGACAGCCCTGGTGCTCAATACTGTGGACATTAGACTTATGGTACCAGAGTGTTGTTGCTCGTTATTTTCTAGCAAAGTGACTCCATTTCACTAAATCTTTGCAGCTTTCCCTATGTCCATAACCAGGAAACCAGAGGGACAAAAGGCTAAGCAGAATTTATTATTACTCTTGATTATTATCACATCCTTTGCCTTCCTTTCGAGATTTATGATCCTCTATTCAGTTAATTAATCAGAAGCCTGAAAAAGCTAATTGTGAGTTCATATATTTCCATTGGCATGAGCTCATTCCCATGCCAGATGTCAGTAATACCTGATCCGTGCAAATGGAACTGGGTTTGTGGCAGTCTGCTGCCCCATCTACTTAATGTTGTGACTCCAATCCACCTCAAGTAAGAATGGAGCTTGGTTTTTGCATAATTTTAAGGCTAGGGGTGGGACAGTTAGGAACAGGGATCTGAACTTCAGTGTCTTAAAGGCTGAAATCTGAAATACCAACCCTGCATTCCCAGAAGCCCAGGTACAGTAAAGTAATGCAGCCCCTTGCAGAGGATAAGGCCCAGGAGCATCTGCAGTTCACTGCCCAGCCCTAGCAACTGCTTGCAGAGGCAGGAGGTTAATAACTTGAACTCAGGATCACATTGGGTCCCTCTTTGGTTTTATTTCATCCTCCTAATGCTGCTGTTCCTCCTGGGTCACACTGTGCCAGATTGCCTACTGCAGATCAGTACTCTTTCTTATATTAGGCTTTCTAGGGCAGCATCAGGACTTCAGTGGCTTGTGGAAGTGATGTTTGTTGGCTAAATCCCCAGGGCCAGGACTATGTGTATCATCACCTCAGTGCCTCCCCTGGGGAGGCAGATTCTCCTTTCTTTGGGGCTGATCCTATTCTCAGGCCTGGGTGAGATTCTGTTATCCAAAGCAGGTCTCAGGCAAGCACAATTTGTATTTATTTTTGTTGTTCCTAGGATTAGCAGCACACGCCTTGTTTCAAAGATAATGATGTGGGGGAAAAAAATAGCATTTTGTCAAACTCCTTTGGTATACTGTCTGCAGGTTGTGCTATTTTATCAGTGTCCTACTAAGCAAACTGTGATACAGTTCGTAAACTCTGCTTTGTGAGCTACAAAGGGAAGGACAATATTGAAATAAATCACTCCCCTACCAAATAGCCCTACCTTCTTTGGGTACTTTTCCTCATCTATCTTTGTGCTGTATTGTAAGGATACTGTTTAGCATTTTAAAAAGCTACTGCTGCAGTCTATTATCAAAGGCATATTTGTGAAAACATGCATATGAAAAGATTTGTAATTGAAGTACAGCTTTGATATATTTAATAGGATGTAAAACTGATCTTTTTAATAGGAGATGCTTTATGTGCATTAGAAAGAATACAATAATGCCTCTCCATTGAGATCTATGCATTAGTAGACTTTTTTTCCTCTTTTAGTTAATCCTAAAACTCTAATCTAATCTAAACATATTAACATCTTTTTTCTCCCGTTTCTCTACTTGGTAATGCTTTGAACTGAACTTTGTTTCAAGTTAGATACAAACATTGCATCAATACACAGTGCCCCAGCACTGCCTGACAGATGGTCCATGAACCAGCACATCTCCTTGCCTTAGAAATGTTACCAGGAATGGGAGCTCAGCTGTATGTGTGAGTGAGCACACATGAGAATAACCTTGTAAACAGCTAACAGCTTTAAGGGTGTGCTTTTCTATATTCCCATGTCTCAAATGTAATCAAATACCAGAGCAGCAGAAATAGAAAATTACAATCAAAACAAAAATGGTCATAATGTTCTATTCTGTGATTCTATTTCTGTGTTTCAGTCTCACAGTGCTTTAGAAGGGATCATCAATTTAGGAAGCAAGGTTGTGAGCTGGTAAAGAAAAAGTATGCTGAATCTGACTGGTGTTTTGGGGTACTTGCAGTTTGGTGTCTTATCTAACAGAGCTGCTCTTTATTCCTTTCAGAACTAAGGATTATGGACTATTTTGTAAGCTGGTTTATCAGAATTAGTTGCTCTGGAAAATCCTGGATGTGTCTCTGGACCTTATAAGAGCCACACAGGTAAGAGCACTATTTTACTGGTTTCTAGTCTAGTGCCCCACCAGCATCCAGCAGTACATATTAATCATGGTTGTAAGAATATTAACAAAATGCCTGAGATATTGTTGCTTCATTAAAAAAAATGAGACCTTTCAAAAAAGAAAATATCCCCCCCTTGATTCAGATGCACTGCTGTATTGGGCAAGATCAAATTTCCATTGTGACTGTGCAAATGTATTTCCTGCTTCTTTTTAGATCATCTCTTGATTTATTCATTCATTCCCTAGTGTCTTTAAACATGAAAATGTGCTAGAAGCTAGACACCTGTGGGCCATGGCTGTAGTCCTTTGCAGAATAACTTCTCCAGTTACTATCACTGCCATTTCTTCATCATGTTTTAAGTGGCAAGGACTGGAGGTGTGTTGTAAAGCCCATGTTTTGGTGATTGTAGGGATGCTGCTGACATTCAAGTCTGTTTGTAGGAGGGAGTGGCAAATTTGGGACAACATTTCCCAATGAGTTTTTGGAAGGAGGACTGTTCCTCTAGGTTGACAAAGTAACTGGGACAGCATAAGCTGTCTGTTTTCCCTCAAGTCATCTCAAATTGACATTGATTTGTAAGAGTTAGATTCTTAGTTTAGGACTATAGTTGCCTGGTATTGCAGCTTGTGCCATGCTTACTGCTTTTCTTCAGCAGCATTTTGAATCTAGATCTTCTATACTGGAGCCCACAAAGAGTTGAATCAGCAAGGGAACACATTATTTCAAATGGCAGAGGTATCTGAATTTACTATAAAGCTATGTATGTAAATATTTGAATGTCAGAATATATTCTGCCAGTGTGACTTGATGTTTCATGAATAGACAGGCAGAAAACTCTATTTCATATAGGGAATAACAATACAGTATTTTTGTAAAGAGAGCTAGTGCAATGTATTGTTTGCATTTGGATATTGCCATTGTTCAAGTAAGTGTGGTGTGTTTGGGTGCACACAAAATGCAAGAAACACCCAATGTGGTTTCAGTGTTTTCTAAAACTGCTTTTCTTTTGCAGATGTGAATCCAGCTCCCATCTTGGCCAATATCTGAATTCTAAAAAACCCAGGTGTATTTATTAGGGATCCAGCATTTGAAAGAACCACAGTCATTTTGGTGATGAAGCTGGTCTGCAATTTGGACTTATATAAGGTAGGTTTAAATAGAAATGTAAAAAAAAAATATGTACCAAGCCACAATTCAGGAATATTGTCACTGTTGCCAGTGCCAGCATACAACTACAGTAGGCACAGTTTAAATGCCAAGTCATTTGATTGTCATAATCTCCTCAGGTTTAAAGCTAAGTGAACTTGGGCAAAGTGCTGACCAACTACATGAAACATTTAAAATCAACCCAAAAAACCAGAATGGGACTTAGAACAAGGCTGTGAAAGAAATTAAATAGTGCTGCAGTCAGTGCATCATAAAAATACTAGTTTATTGGTTTTGTGGGGGGTTTTCACTTAGAAAAAAAAGAAAAAAAGTCAAGCCATGCAGTCAGGAGAGGTACAGTGAAGTCTTGGACAAAGCTAAACTGCCCTGCAATGTGAGCTCTGGTGTGAGATGTGAGTTCTTCCCAGACATACTCAGACTCTGCTGGAAAAAATTAAGTTATTTACCCATTGCAGTCTTTTGATTATGCCTTTTCTGCATAAATTAGCTCTTACATTTTTCTTGCAGGACAAAGCCATTGACCTGAAGCACATCACTAAACAGAAAATTACTGTTTGGGCAGAGTTAAGTATAAATATGCTTTATAATAATAATGTCTTCTTTAAGGGTAGAGCTTGTGAAGGACTGAAAGCAATACTGCATTATTCCAATATGCTGTAGTGTTTTATTTCAGGAAAATAGCAAACAGAATTTTACTTAAGATGAGTAGTCTTAGGGAAAAATATAGCTGAAGCAAAGCATTCACAAATATATGTATGAATTACAATGGGCTGATAATAGACTAACTTGATTTAAATGAGGAATGAAAGCTCTATTTAAAGCAACTGCCTATGGCCTGGTCCACTAAATGACATGGAGAGCCTACCTGCTCTACTTTCTTTATGGTTTGGCCCATGTTTTCCATGAGAATACATTTACAGAGCAAGAAATGCCTGAAGTGTACTTCAGAGAACAACTAAATGCTGCATGTTGGCCAAATACATTCCTATACAGACTTCTCAATTTCAAAAAAAAAAAAAAGTCTCAGAGACTCAGTTGATCCTGAAGAGGCATAAAAGGCATGCATTGGAGCAGAAAAGGCACATGTAGCTTTGTCTGAGACACATTCCCTCCAGCTACTCTACATTTTCCCAAAACACAACAGAAAACAGATGCAGTTTGATATTGGTAACTTCTGTTCACAGGAACTTTTGCTTTAACAAACATCAGGACCTGTGTTTGAAGACACAGCCTTCATAAGAGTGAGGGGGAAAATATGGATTCAGTGACAGTTCTCTGGCAAAAACCAGTGTGGGACTCACCTGAAGAACCTGTGAGCATCAGTTAAACCCAGAGAGCAGAGTTATGGCATTGCCAACATTAGTGCTTCCCTTCACACAGAGTTTGTCTTCTGGGAATTAATTTCTTCTTTTGCTCCCCAGCACATGCAACAAATATTTTAACCTTGAAGCACCTTTCTGTCTTTCTAAGAGTCACTGAAAATAAGCCTAGGAGTCCTAGCCTCATCTGTGAGACTGAGGACATAGTGCTTAGTAATCTTCTTCCACAGAGTAATCCCACCAAGCCTGACTGATACAGAGCCTTGGATATGATGGAACAGAGTTGTCAGTCTTCCCTGAGAAATTATGCAGGTTCAACCTGTCCCTCTTTTGTAAATCATTAAATTTTTAATTTTTTTTTTTTAATAGTAGAAGTTTATTAACTCTTGTTTCTCTTCACAGACATGTGCCACTGAAACAACCCCCCCTCTTCATGCTATGTGAGGATCTGCAGAGGCCTCAGCTGTGGTCTGTGGAAAACAAAGGGGAAAGGACAGGAGAGGATTAATGAGGATATATCATGAAACAGAACAGGTAAATTCTGGCTTTACAGGTATCCAGTGCTGTCATGGCAGTTCATGAAGGCTTAGAGACCTGAATGATCAGTTAGGCTGTAAGATTTGCTGTTCTTACCAGTTCTTTGGGGCTGGCGCTGAGTTTATGAACAGTTGCTGAACCCCAAAAGCAATCACTACACTATTTTCATCAGGGTGGTGTTGGCAAGATGACAGAAATTCAGCTTCTCATCTAAGCAGTGGAAAGGAGGTGGGTTCTTCTCTACCCATCATGTGCTCAGGTTCCTGGGAGCAAGGTTATCTCGATGACTTTCTGCTGATGCTATTCTGCAGTTCTACAAATAAAATTTAAAAATAGATTAAAAAAAAAAAAACAATAATAAAATACATGTGTTCACTTTGCAGCCTGTTCGTTGTTGTAGAAACCTGCCCCTGCTGTGTGCCAGTATAGAGGCCAGGCAGCAAGTTGGGTTGAATTTTGGGTAAAGTCAGCTGCGGTTCATGTGCATAATGGAACCAGAGGTCTCTCAGAAACTGAGGCATTTACCTGGGTTGTTAAATAGAAGCTGGGGGTCACTCATAGGAAATAGGGTGCTGTGAGTAGTGCCTGGAAAGCAATGAGAGCCAGGTAATGGCATCCTGACAATTACAGTAATATGTTGGCATTCTCTAAAATGGAAAAACCAACAGTCTAAAATGCTGTAATACTGATTATGTAGAACATCAAACTATTACTTTGTGCTGATGATATCCTACTGTTAATTAAGGACATCTATGCTTCCCCTCCTGCTTATAATGACTATTGCTCTCTGAGTACAAAGTTATCATTGCACAAAATTAATGACTCTGAGACTGCAGTGATGCAGCTTTCTGGAGTTCGCCCTTCAGCCCTGCTCACCTCATGGAATCTTAAGTGGCCACCCAAAAATATAGTTCAGATACTTAGGGGATGATATTAAGAAAGCCCCAGAAATGTAATTAAAGATCATTTCAATCCAATTATCAAGTAGGTAGGAAAAGATTTGGAGGGCTAGCAAGAGCTAAATAAAAGCAAAAGTGAGATTCAGTAGGCTGGATTCTATTCTCATTTACAGTCCCATCAGTTCATTTAAGTAGAAATGAGGACATCATGTAAGTCAGCACCCCCAGAGTCACTGTCACAAATGGTCTCATGACAATATTTCCTACTGGCAGCAACACTGGTTACTTTGAACATAAGTGTACATAGAGAACTCAAAGTACAATGACAAATTCTAACAGTCACTAGTAATTATATTCCAACCCCAAACCTAAAGCACAAGACTTACAGATAGGAATACTTCACCTACAACTGCAACTCAGCTGATTTTTTAAGGATACATAGGCGGATCATATAATTTTCACAGTCAGCACTACAGAATTTAACAAAGCCTAATCCATACTACCAAGTTCCCATTTACCCACAGGCCAGGCTTCTGATGCTATAAAATAGCAAGTTGCTATATAAGCTGCTGTAAAACTTCCTGAATAGCTACAACAAATACAGTACATTTCAGGTGACAGAAATCTCAGGATGTAAGGATGAATTAAAGCTTTTACAGGAAACGTTTGAAACATACTTATGGCTCTTGGGATGAGAAATGTTACTATTTCTGCTGAATGTCATATAATTGGCCCAATTTCAAGCACCAAAATCATGCAGATTTTTATGGGTTTTTTTATTCCTAAAAGGGATCATTCTGAATGAAAATTGATGTATTTTAGGTAAGATTGTCCTTTTGCCCCTGCCTCATACTTTAATACTGCTGTTAAGCAGAGGTTGCATTTCAGCAGTGCCTTGAATGGTTATATCTTTCTGGAAAGCACACGAAATCCTTTGTGATGAAAGGAATCACATAAATATAAATCCATTCTTTTTTGAGTGGCTTAAAAAATTAAATCAGTAGCCAGGTGGGGCAAGATAACAAAAAAAATTGTGCTGGGGAAATTATCAGTGCTGCTTTAGACAATATCCACCTACCAAAATAGAAAGCCCACGTGTGCTAGAGAAAGCAGTGATACATATTTATGACAGGATGGAGGGTTGCAAATAAAAGGTGTCAATTAACAAAGAGTCTGAGCAGCAACAGGAGAAACCAAGAAGCTGTTGCTGGTACAGAAGCATGACCCATACTGTGCAGTAATGACTATGAGGAGGGTATCATCCTGCTATAAAACAGCTTTTGTAACAGCTCTACAGCAAACACAGGAAAGACAGCACTGTACATATGTGACAAAATTTGCAGAAAATGCTCAGCACATGGGAGTTCCTCTTCAGAACTGCAGCCTGAGATATGTGCTTTTTTACTTGCCAGATACCCACAGTGACCAAGTTACATCCTTAGCAATTTTCAGTGTGGGAAATTGCCAGATTTCTGCTTTAAATACAATCTGTGCTGACTGTGTGTCCAGAGTTAAATTCAGGAGAATATCTAAATTGACAGAGGCACCTGCAATAACCAAAGATCTCATTAAGATGTTATTTTTTAAGTACTATGGAACAATATAAAGGGCCTCAAGGATATTCTACTCCATCTTTCTGATCCATATTCAGTTGTAATAAGCAAAAGGTCCTCTCATAAATCACTGATTGAAGTAATTGAGAAAAAAAAGAGGAAATTAATAGAGCCAAGTTAGTGCTGCAGTTTCCCCACAGCTGATTTGGGGCAAATTGGCTCAGTTTATTGAGGCTGTGCACAAGGTAACAGTCTGCTCATGTTCCTAAATTATTCAAGGTTTTCAAACAAAAAATTAACTGTAAATAATTGCAGCAAAATCTGTCAGAAGCTGCCAGGTAAAATCACGGAAAGCCTGAGTCAATAAATGCAAAGTAAAGCATATAGAAAAAAATAGTAGTGGATATGGATGTTTAATGGTATGCTCTAAATCAGTTAGACTTCCTTAAGAGAGACACCCATCAGTGTCTGTCAAAGTCAATAAATTAGGGAAAGGGAAAAGGAACAGACCAGGAGACATCACTGTGCTGTGCACTACTCTCATATATGCCTGCACTCTGAATATCAGCTGTAGCTCTGGTGCTGATCTCAGCAGGGATCCAAAAATAACTGGAAAAGGTTCAGAGGTGGACTGGGAGAAGAGTCAAAGGAAATGGGCAGCTGCCTGCCCAGGAGAGATGAAACACCAGGCTTTGGAACTGCAGGAAGGAGATGACTGAGGGAATTATGAGGGAAAAGGTCTCAGCTGGCAGAGCAAGGGAATAAAACAGCTAATATTTAGTATCTCTCAGAATACAAGAACCAGAGGCTAATCTCATAAAATATTTGGTATGAAGATTTGAAACAAAAAGACCAGTACTGTGACACCCACTGTGCAATTAAACCAAAGAACTACTTGCCACAGAACCTACAAAAAACCCAGCACATTGTATAGTACACCACCATATCACATGAGGGAAAAGTGTAGCTGTACAAACTCATACAGGGCAACAGGTCACAGGCTATGGAAAAAAAATAAAAATAAAAAGATGCCACAGCTAGCTCAGGAAAAATCTAAGATGTAAATCAGTAGATGCTGCAAGAACATTATTGTACACCCATCCTACTCTTACCCACTTCTTTGTCTGGGTGTTGACTACTTGTGTGCACAGGAGCTCTGGCCTGAGCAATACAGCTATTGATATGGCAGATGAGGTACTCAGGTATGTTTACCCACGATAAGTAGAAGTGCTTCTGTGTTTAATATGTTTAATACTTCTTGTTTAATACTACAGCTCTTGGAGCATTACTGACTGCATTCGTGGTCATAGCATGGCCAGCTAAAAGTGACAGCAGAAAGTTGCCCAGAATGGTGCCATCCACCTTGTAGGTTAGAAAAGGTGATTAAGAAGCCAGATCTAACAGAAGATAATAAGTGTAAGGGGACAGGAACAGATGGACACCCATTTTTAACACACAGTTTGAGACTGCAGCCAAATCATGAGTACAGCAGAGAGGGAACATTAATCCAGATATGAAAGCAGTGAGCCTACACAGGGGGTATGTTGGATACCAGCTGAAGACAGAGCCAGGAGGGAGCTGTTTGGAAGAGAAGGAAAACAGAAGCACAGTCTTAATTTCTTCTCTGCTAAGGAAATAATGCATTGTCTAAACTGATAGAACTGAACTTAAATCAGGAATTAGTTTCTTATCTGAAATAAATAAGAGTGGCAATAGCAAAGCCAGAGTCAGCCAAGATTTTTACCAAAGTCAACACCCTTTAAGACTGAGATATCTAAATTGCTTAGACTTACAGAAATCAGTGCAGTTGTTAGGATTTACCTATCCCAGTCAGTCTGCCCAGGTTTGTTTTCTCTCACCAAAATACCCAAAACAACCACCCTGCAAGACGTCTCTGAATATCTTCATCAGAAATTAGAGCTTTGTTTGTTGTTCTACTTGTTTATGACATTGACAGGAAGTAAAGCTAGTCAAGATCAGGCTCTAGTATCTTATTTTAGAGTACAGAGTACAACTTCAATTGGGGATTTTAGAGTATTTCCATCACCAAATTTCTGTGTTGGATATGTCTTTCCTAGCCACAACAGATAGCCTTTCAGAGACAGAATGACCAATGGAGCTCTTAGCTCTATTTTTTCAGCTACCTTCAAATTCTTTTGCAGGTTTTGGAAGTTAAACTCCTGCTCTATAATTTTTGTCCCATCATCTGGCCAGTTGATTTCAATTGCAGGCTCTCTGGGGCAGGGCTCATTTGTCTCTCTCTGTACAGTGCCTGTGGTCTTAGTCTGCATCTCTAGGTACTGCCATAGTACAAACACTATGTAATAATAATTTTGTATTTTATCAGCTGTCTTGTAATGGCTTTTTTTTTCTTTTTACTTATGGGATTTAAATATCTTTATTTGATTGCATCTTTGCCCTCATTTCAAAGATGGAAAATAATAGATTTTCTACAGAACACTCTCAAAGGTCATATCTACAGTTATCTGCAGTTCAATATAATGATTATTTCCTCTATTTTTATTTTTCTCTTTTCAGATTTGAATATTATTTGTGTGATGTCCCTCAATCTCTCTGTTTTAATTTGAAATCCTATTTTTAATCAATTAGGAAAAAATGACCTAATTAGGGAGTAATTTAGTCCAGCAACTTCAACATTGTTTTATAAAGTGGCTGCATTTAATTGGAAATGTGCTCAGCTACTGCATTGCATTAGCAAGTAATTTTGAAGAATCAGCCAATGGGATCCCCTGACTGATAGTTCAGAAATCACAGTGACAAAGCTGATGTCCAAAGCAATCTGATGAACTTGGGTTTTATTAATAGCTTTGCCATGAGCCTTTAAGGCCGAGGCAACAACAGCCTCTCATTATGCTAAGCACAAACACACAGGAAGCGACTGCTGCCTCCCAAGAGTCAGTGCTGAACAGTTCTGAAATGACATGATGGATAAAAAGCTCAAGAAGCAAGAAGGACATAGAGAAGGGATACAACTTGGTCACCCCCTGCCACCAGCTCAGTCACTGGCAAAGCTGGCAGTGGCCTTCGCCTACCAGAGTGCCCTCATCCATCATCATCATCATGATTCCACTACACCTTTTTCTCCCTGTATTTCCCCTAGGCTGGTAGAGATCCTAGCTCCAGACTTGTCAGAACTTTTTCCAAAAAGTGCCCACATGCCACAAAAGGCAGAGGGATGTTTCAAAAGTGCACTACCCGTTTTTTAGAAAAGAAATTTAGCTTTGCTACCCAGAGGATATGTTTCAAGCCACATCTCTGCAGTGGCTGCCATTAGTGCCAGTATGGTGCTCTCCCTTATAGCTGCCCTTATCTCTCCACTTGTTGCTTTTCACTGGAGCAGCAGCACAATGCAGGTGGTTTCAGCATCACAAAGAGAGATGCATTTCATTCGTATTTATTATTGTTGCTTTTAGCATTATATACTTACAGAGGCAGAGCAGAATAAACAATTATGACTCTGCCCTGGGCATCAACACACTCTTGAAAGGCCACTGGTTTCCAGCTGATCACCTAAGGTTGTTTTACTGCAGAGTAGGTATTACTGGACAAACTATCAGCACATTATTTATACATGCTGGCTTAGAATTTTTCCTTAGATAACAGCTCTCAAGTACACAGTTACAAAGGCCTCTGTGCTGACAGAGTCTTTGCCATGTGTTACAGCTTCATCACTGGGAGCAAGTATTGTATTCTATAAAAAAAAAATAAACCCAGAGGAAGCTTGAAGGCCATCATTTATTTTCTGAATTTTATGGGTGAGATCTGAGCTACAGAGGAGGCAAGAGATGTTGCCATCTATTCGGCATCTAAGTGGCTGTAACACCAAGAAAGCCCTGGCAGGAACACGTGCACCTGTGTGATGCTGCAGAAGCGACACTTCCACAGAAGGGACAGAAATTTGGCATTCAGGTGACTTGGTTTACATCTACTGATGCATTACTTCAGGCAGCAAACAGTCTCACTTGGCTGAGTAAAGCACAGAACAGCAGACATGTAAAACTCACTGATGTTGAGCTGTACAGCAAGGCTGGTGCTCTGCATATCACCTCTAAAATCAAGTGTGCCTGGATAAAAGAACTCATGGCTTTTGTAGTCAAATATTGAGCTCCCCAGGAGATCTATGTGAGGAAAGCACAACTCCTGCTCCTTCCTTTAAGTCAGTAGTAGCAATACATTATCAGATTGCCTATTTTCCCAGATACATTAAATCTAGTTTGACAAAGGTGAAAATGTTAGCTGTTTGCAGCCTGACAGTGTTGACAAAATCCTGGGCCCTTCAAAAGTATCAGCTTTGATTTTAAATTGTGTCATACTTCAAGAGAGAGGATATGCAGTCACCTAACCTGGTGGGTTCCTTCAGTGACAGCTTCATTTCAGCCAGCAGGCAGCATGAGCCCTGGAAAGAGCTGTGCAGAATCCCAATCTTGCTGAGCCATATTAATGTATGAAATCTGCCTCTATCAGCAGGATCTCTAGATTTTCAAAGGAATTCAGTACAAGACACATCTCGCCCTAATCCATCTATCTTATGTGAGTGGCTAAATTGTCCTCCTGGAGGTCTTGACCTCCCCCACCTTGGGTATTGTGGGAGACAAGACATCTATTCCAGTATGCCCTCTGACATTTTAAAGAACTGAATCTTGGTCATCCACACTCCACCAAAAGAGTTTGTGGCAAAGACAGGGTCTGTTTGACCTGTAAAGTCAGGGTCAAAGCAAAGAATAATCAGTATTTGTTTGCCTTCAACCCAAACACTAACACACCAAAACCATCTGACCTGTGCAGTGTAAAAGTGTCTTGTACTACACTTGTGCCAATAACAACCAGCAACAAGATAGGACTGAGTAGACATCTGCTAAGCAGATATGTCTAAATTGCACAGAACTGCAAAGGAGGGAAGGGAGACTTAGATCCTAACAATAAAACGAACAATGCTGGGAGATTTCTCTTTTTGGAGAGAACTAAGAAGCCTAAAAAACATGAGATGGAATGAATCAAAACAGAGAAGAAAAATGTCATGCACTTCTGTTCCAGCTTTCCTCCTGGAAGAACTCTTGAGCCTCATCATGTTGACGTCAGCCATTGAAACCATCACCATCAAGAGCTGTAGCCATCAGCATTAGCTATGCAGCATCAGCTTTGTTCACACTCATGGTTAATTTAGAATAAGATTGTTAAAGACTAATTGTTTGAATAAGTAGTGCTAATGATTGATAGTTATTAAAAGCTAGCCATTGGCAATGTGCATTTGCTAATGAATGTCAATCTGGAAAAATGAGGTTTTAAAGTTTGAAACTCACCTGACTTATCAGATGTTTAAACACTCCCATCTCAGCAATTGCTAACGTCCTAACTGAAATATGTATATAATGCTCATATATTCATTTGTAAGAATCTGTTACCTTTCAAATTATCCATAGAGAATTCAGAGCACAAACTTATTCTAATTTGTCATTTCAGAACTGTTCAACATTGACTCGGGAGGCAGCAGTCACTTCCCATGTGTTGGAAACCTACTGGAAGAATTTCAAGGTCAAACCTCTCTGAATTCCACCCAAACTACTTCAGCAAGCCTGTCAACCCTCAGACTGCATGATCAACTAAAAACATCATAATCTGGTCTTTAAATTAAAGATCCAGTTGAGTCCCTCTGCCAAAAGACACAACCTCAGGACCAGGATTTCTTCTACCACCTTTAGAGGCCAAGGTTTTGATGAAAGGCATGGAGGGAGAGCTCTAACTCAACAGAATGACCCCTGGTGCTGGATACTCCACTTCGGAGGCATCTAATTCTGTCTTGCAACATGGAGAACCTATGTCTGATCATCTTGCGCTAAAGCAAAGATTTTCTAAGAAAGGAGAAACCCTACAAAAATTACATTATCCCAGCTATACAGTGACTTGTCATGGTCTGGTACAGTGGCTGCTATACAGTGGAAGTCTTGTGACACAGAATAGGAACAGAAGAACAGGCTCATGTCTCTACTTCATGAGAATCTCCACAAAGAGGACTGAGTACCAGTAAAGAAATATGTAATATGAAGTGCCTGGATGCTGAAGCCAGAAAATCCCTATTTTGTTTATTTTTTTTTTTTTTAAAGTAAGCGTAATTAACCACTTGGCAAAACCATGAAGAGAAGTAGCAAATTAGAAAAATACAATAAGCCAGGTTTAATGAAATAGAAATAGTAAGTCAATCGTTCCTTCTGCTCCTGAAATCAATGCATTATCCAAACTCACAGCAGGTAGTAGAGAGAGGGCTTAGGTTTTTTTTCCTTAAAAATAAAAGCAATCAGTGTTGACTAATCAGCACCAGATTTGATATATAAGAGGGTCCACAACCACAACCTGTAAGCACTTCCAAATTGCTCTCTTGGCAAAGCATAATCATGCTTTAAAAAAGAAAAAGATAGTCTGGTGAGGCTTTGTTTGCTATACATCTGGAAGAGAAGGTTGATTTTTTACACACCAGCTCTGACTTTTAAAATTAATTTGAAACCACTCATTTGCAACCGGTGGCATCTAAAGTGACATCAAAGCTGCATTTTCATTTGTTCAAATGAGTAACATTAACACGGCATCATTTCACTCCTACTTGGAACACAAGAGTTACTTCTGAACTGTACATAATTTTAACCCACAATTAACAATTAAAAATCCCTTTTACGATTCTTAATCTATCAGGAAGGACAGGAAGAAAGAGCAAGGCTGCCTTTGCCTGAAAGGGAAACTCAGCTGAGCAGATGAGCAGCTCTTCCTCCCTTAATGGAAAGGTGCTGCTTCTACTGCCCCGTGCTAGGGAGAGCAGCAGAGATGGTGGTGGGGTCAAAAACCTGAGCTGTGCCAGGGGGATGTGCTATGGGCATCAGTCCCAGTCAGAGAAATATGCTCATTCAGATCTGGCTGGTGCCAGAATGAGCTGGTAGAAGATGTGAAACAAAACCAACAGGAAATAAACCTAAATGAAAAAAGGATTAGATGGCAGGCAAGATTATCCTATAAATAGGCCCTCACTTTTAGTTCCTTTTAATACAGACAGGGGCCAAGGAGACCCATGTTTCCAGTGCTAATGGGCCTAGTTGAAGGCATTAAGACATTTTATAAAGAATGAGAGGCTGAGGGATTAGAAGTGATGGGAATTCACTGAGCATTTTTGAATTAGCATCAAAGGATGTCTGACTCCATGAAAAGTTTGAAAAGCAGAGGTAAATAGAAATACCATTATAGAAGGAAAATAACATGAACATTTTTCTAGCTAAAAACAATGTTGTTATTATTTAAACGTAACTTATTATACATGTATGTTAATGTCTCTCCTGAACTTCAAGATATAGAGCAGAGTGAGGATTTCTATTCACTCTTGCTTATCGTGAAAGCACAGGGGATATTAACTTTGGTAAGAGGATTAGCTCAGTCGGGGTCTAGAGTGGGACTTCACAGAGTGACTGCAGCCTACACAGCCCACACAAATACTAAAAAGTGCAGCTGTGTGTGCTAAAGAAAGGCAGATTAAAAAAAAAAAAAAAAAACAAAAAAAAACAAACCACCAACCAACCGAAACACAAGAAACTATTTCAGGAAAAATGGCTAAGAAAAGTGGTCCTCATAGATTAACAGCCCTGTACTAAGTGCAAACAGCTACACAGGAGTGGGGCTGTGGGGCTGAAAAATCCCACGTCCACTAGGTACAAGTAGTCAACATGCAGATGTTTCAAGCAATTCTTCCTGAACCAATGGTCCCTGTGACTTGAGAGTACCAGAAACCAAACCCCAAAGCAGTCCATATTGCCACAGGCTGGAAGTAGCAATCCCAGGAAACAAAGTGCTGGAAATAATGAATGATGTTATACTAGTTTAATGCACGGACAAGATCAGCCTGCATGACAGCAGTTTTAAATCTTCATAGCTTTATAGTGCTTACTTGTTTAATGCTTTTTAAAACATAATGATATAATCAGTATTATTCAGCTTTTGTTTACCAGTACAAAGAAAATATCAAAGATGCTAATAAGTGTGTAAGAGTTAAGTAGATGAAGAAAAAAGGGGTCAATCAAAGCCATACACTGAAGTGTGTGAGAAATGACATGTTTTTTAAGGTCTTTCTATGAATCTTATGAATAGCAAAATGAGGGGAATACACATGCCTTATAACACAACAGAGATTATCAGTTCTCTCTGAGGCCACCTCTGCCCATTACGTACATCATTTTACATGAATTAAAACATTATTATCACCACATGTTACTAATACTGTTCTCTATCCCCTTCCTAACCTGCCTATTTCACATGCTGGAAATGAGTACTGTTGCCAGCACACACCAAGTGCATCAGTATTAGCTACACTAGGAATAAAGAGCTTTCCCCAGTGGGGCAGCTGACTCAGAAGCTTCTTCCTGGCACAAACAAACTGCTGGGAAAGGCAGATGTCTGTACCAGACGGAGCAACTCGCAGAGAAGGAGCTTTGATACCTGCTGGGGCTGGGCACACGCTGCTATCTGGCATCACCACTACTGCCAGGAATGTTGCTTCAGCATTTCTCCTCTCTTGACATACCATCATTTTGCCTTTTTGCCTTCTTTTTTTTTTTTTTTTAAGCTGCCTAAGCTATCATCTGCTCATCGATCCCCTCAGACGTCTCTGCCAGACGTGCCAGGAAGCTGCTGTACACTGGTTTTTTGACAGCACCCTTCAGAAGAGGGAGTTTCAGCAACTCCTTGCATAACAGAAAAAAAAAAAAAAAATCACTTGTGCAGGGGCCAAGGGGAGTGTGGGGTAAAACCCAGCTGCTTTCCCAGGCTGCAATAAGAGTCAAGGCTACAAAGGAGCCAGGATAAAAACACAGAAGTGCCAACTAGGTGGACAGCCCATTTGCACAGCTGCTTGTACCAGGGGCTCACTATCCTGCCTCAGAAGAGGCAGCAGAAGGCCAGTTTAGTTTCAAATACAGCAAACTTAGGTTTAAATACAGAAAACTTAGATTCAAATACAGCTCTGTCCTTGGTGTGATGAAAGAAGTCGCCTAGCATGAAGCAGAGCTGCTTCTGTTTCAATCTGACTCTACATCTGCAAATTTGATGCTGATTCTTCTGAATCTATCTGCATACCAGGTTTCCTCCTCAGGAACTGAGGCCGACAGACCTATTTAATCTTTTATATTGGCCACGGCGATAACTTCTTATTAAATATTTAATATTGTTGTACTGATAAAGAACAGAAGACAAAACTTGGCATGAATGCAGTCCAGAGGAGCATCTGATTAAAAATAAAGCACTTGGGAGAATGTGGAAGGAAACAAGTAGCCATGTGGCTGGAAACAAAAATAAATTTAAGGTAAGCAGGTCAAGCCTATAATGAAGAGCTTGTAAACAAAGAAAACCCAAACATTTCTACTAATCATCAGCTCCGGTTATTTTGCAACCCCCTCAATGTACACACTTAGTGGTTTGTGGCTATTCTGCTTTCTCAATTCATGTGCTGTCATCTCTTTTAAGAAAACACATTGCTCCAGAGGGCTGAGATGCAGACAAAGACAAGCATTAATTTAGCATCCTGCCTGGCCACGGCACAGATGCTTTGGGTGATGGCTGTTGTCCTTTGCAGTGTGAGTGTCAAGGGGGCAGAGTGGAAGTCAGGAGCAATATGCTGCTGTTACCAAGCCTGCATGCTCATTTAACACATCACAATAATCCAAGACGGGTGCAGATACTTCAGTTGTTCCAATACTAATGGAAGCCAAACACACAAACAGCTGCCCCACAGCAAGGGGGACCCATGGCTGGGCTAACACAAAGCTTTGGATACACAGACAGCTTGTTGCTGCCATACTGTTTCATGAGGGGATCACTTATACACCAAGTCCAGGGACTTTTATTCAGCAGCCCTCTTCTCAGACACTCCATGATAACATCCGTGGCTACAGCCATTCCTTGAACCTTTATGATTTTACCCAGCCCCCAGGCCTGAGTCTGCCAACTGCCAGACACAGACTTGGTGATTTCAACAGGGTATCACCTTTCTGCATGGCCTCTCATGGGCTTCTGTTCCAATAAACCTGTGAGCCTTTCCCAAAGCATCACTGGCTCACAGCCTTCATGTGGTTAACCCTGCCTGCCCTGTCCTGCCTCCCGAATGCTTTCCCCATAGCCCAACACCACAGGCTTCAGATCCCTCAGCTTTAAAAAAAGCACAATTGCCAAGTTTAAAAAAAAAAAAAAAAAAAAAAAAAAAAAGTCAGATGGAAAGTCCAAAGACATGGAAAGTCCAAAGACCTCACATTTATTAGTGAAGACCAAAAGCAAAGAAAAAGCAATGACTAAGTAATTAACTGAAAAATTAATGGCAGGCCAGGCCAAAGTGTTGCCATTGCCTTTAATGATAAAAGATAACAGGGACGGTCAATGCTATACAGCAGGATAATAAAAACACACCCTCTAGAGTAAAAGCACAAAATGAGAACTACTATTATCATAAATAGATTAATTAACTAGAAAGAGCACATTAAAGAATAGGGGGTTCCTAGTGTGCAGCCAAAAGCTTATGCCAAGTGTGAAGCTGATGAACACCAGTAGCCAGAAAAGCTGCACATAAACATGGAAGCAGAGAGAAGACCTAAGTTTTGGAAAATACATGTCAATTATTTCCTCCCAGGGCTTCTTGCTCTGGCCACGGTGGAGCTGCTGGCGCCAGAGGCCATGGGGATCCAGTGCTTAGCTGGGAGCTTTCTTTTTGCACAAAACTGCAGCTCAAAATATGGTGAGACTTTTCCAGCTGCCTGCAAAACGCAACTGCCTGGTAGGAAGCGTGCTGAGGAAGGGCTTAGGATATGTAGCAGGAAGGTATTAGTGTTTCAGAGAAAACCACTTTAACAATGAATCAGTGTCACAGTTTATTCCTATTAAGATTTTTCTTGATGAAAATAGCACTGCTTTCCCATCAACAGTTTGTACATTTGCCATCAAGAAAAATATTTGCTGTTTGGAAGTATCGAACAAAGCTTCGTGCTAGATACGGGTAATAGGAAATTTAACAAAAGAAAGCTCACTCATGTTGTGTTCATAGCTGACGTGACAGAAATATCTATATACGGTATAAATATATATATATAAATATATATATATATAAATATATATATAAATATACAGGTTTATGCAGATATAAATATATAGGGGGGTTGTACATGCTTCTCTCCCAAGTCCTCTACAAACTCATGGGGTGCTCTACAACAGGGAAAGATGCATATATTTTATCCTGCAGAGAAAACAGAAAACATGTGCATTTCATTCCCAGACAAAAGAAGTTATTTTTTAGTTCACACCTGACTTCATTTGGGGAAACTCTCAAGACACAGAATTTGTCCCCAAAAGAGCTAATTCTCTTAACTTTAACACTAAGGTGAGCTGGGAATAGGGCCATGGACCTTTAGAGATGTTCACAGATTGGACAGGGCAGAATTCAATCTCAAACCCTCGGCCTCCAGCACACTCGGATGGGAGGGGGCTGAACTGTCTGAAAGTGTGGCCCTGGCAAGGTCTGTGCAGATTTTATTCTTGATTTAGGAGAAGTTGCATCAGTTTTGCATACTTCTGAGGCTACTGTGTGGTCCTTTAGAAAGCAGGGACTTTATGAATAAACTCAGTGCAGCTGGCACAATGTAAGTTAACAGCAGAATAATGTAGTTATAACACTGCAAATAATATTTGTCCTGGAATATGGAAGCATTTCTGACAGGCTCTTGGGTATTCTTCTTCTATGAATAGAGATAGAGCAGTTTCTTTCCATCATCTTTTCCCACCTGGCATTTCTTGCTAACTGTGAATAAGGGCTCAGCATCATTTTGTGCCTGAACTGGACCCTGCAATGCAGAGCTAGAGTGAAAAATGCAGTAGATTTTCCCCGAATGCAAGGAAAAAGACCTCCAATCCCCATACAGCTGGCTTATTTCCTAAAGCAAATTCACACCACAATGCAGTGAAAACATACAAAACATGGACACGTTATAAACAATATGCTGCCACAGCCTGGCATTATTATTCATACATCAGTTTTAACAGAAATCTGGACCTTTGGGACCTTCCCTGACAACACCCTGTAAAGTCTGTATGGACACAAACACATACATACATTTTTTTAGATATAGATGTCACTTGTAATATAGATAGTACAGCATAAATAGCTAGAGACTTTACCACATTCCAGAGAAATACATCACTCAGACTCTTTTGATCTTATCTTTAATTCTCTTTTTACCTTCCACAGAATTTAGGAAAAGATTGCAGAGATCTACAGGATCTCATCAGATATTTATTTATTCAATTAAAATATTAATATGGGAGAATCCCATTGCAGTATTACCAAGCAGGAAGGGCCAGACAGAAGCAGAAATTTACTGCAAACCACCTAAAACACCTCCCTAACATCTTTCTGGGTTTTATTTCCTCACTTTGAAGACAGCAGTGGGGAAACCTTCAAGTGCTTTCTGGCCTTGCAAGGCAAACTGATTTGTGCTTATATTATATGGAGGTTTTTTGCAATGGTTTCTGTCTGAAAGGGATTCAGAATGGGACTAAGACCTCTGATTTCATCCCCTCTTCAGGTTTTGAGTGCTCACCTGGAGGGTTTTCTAAGAAGCAAAGCTTTGCTGAGCATAGTAAATGCATGCTCTGTAACCACCTGACTCTTTCTTTGTCTCTTATTTTGAGAAAGAGATGAAATTTTTTAAAGAGACACAGAAAAGCGAGACATTTCACCAGGGAGAGGATCCCTAGTCCCAAATTTCTCAAGAAGGTGCTACTCAGTAGTCTATATTCTTTGAGCTGTTAAGGTAGTTAAATCGGATTTCCCTCAAATCAAAACTCTCCTGATGCAGTAGGTTCGCTCAAAAACATCACTCACAGACTTTAGAAAAGAGGTGAGGTTGCTCTGCCTTGCAGCTCACCCTGGGAGCCATTTACTTCCAGGTCAGCTCTGGCACCCATTTTCCCTATTTGTACAAATCCATCTGTATGAGCCTGCTGGTTTCCATTCAACCCCATCCCCAGTGTCTCCCCAGTCTGGTTCCATTTTGCCACCACTCACCACAGACCTGGAAATGAGTATCTGCAGCTTGCAAATATTAATTCACTGGCAGCAGGAGCTGGTTGGGGATCACTCTCCCTGAGAGGACTTGTTGGGATCCTGGTATGTCAGCCAGGAACCCATCAAACACCTTTGATTCTCCAGCCCACAAAAGGTTGTGGTAACACAGGTGTCAATGGTAGCAGAGCACCTCAGAAAAGCTGATCCTTGCAGCAAAGCAAAAGCCAGCAGGGAAAGAGAAATCTGTATATACACCATTTGAGCAGGAAAGCCTTCACCTAATTCATGAAAGCAAATGCCTTTCACTCAGAAAGGGGACAGAAAAGTGTAGCTGTAAGCAATTAACACAATAGCAAATGTCCCTACCATTGCCCCATATGGTGTGTAATTTAAGTCATCTATCTTTTTCTCTGTACACGCTGCTAAAATTGATACATGACAATTTTAAAGCCAACTGAAGTTTAATTAATGTAAATTGCTTCAACATCTGAGATTTAAAACTTATTAAAAAAATAATTAGGATCAAATCAAACATGTTCCACTTGTGCTGAGCCATGTAAGATAAAAATGGGGGGGAAAACTAATACATTATGACATATGTTGGAAGTGCACCTTTTCTCCTCACTTCAGCAACACCATCCATCAGATTGTTTTCCTTTCTTTGCATAGGACACAAGGGGTGTCCTCGAAATCTGTACCTTCTGTGTGGAAATGTGGCTTGAATCAGGAAATCAATATAGCCATGGAAAATAGAGACCTGAGCGTATCTACACATACTACTCAAATACTACAAAGCCTGTCTAATTCTGTTTCTGGACCTATATGACAGGTTTCAGAGAAATCCTAGGGAAAACAGAAGCCCTGAACAGCATTTCCAACAGGATCAAGCCCTGTATGAAATCTGTACTGCAATGCTATATTTATGGTTATATATATTTATGGTTATGTGTGTGTGGAGAGGGAAGAAAAATAATCCTAGCAGACCCCTGCTTCTCAATGTCTGACCAACAAATGGCCAAAACACTGAAGTGTCCAAGGATTTTAACTCCACAATTGCTTCTCACCCTTAGAGCCAGATGGCTCAAGATCTGGGACCTGTCTCTGCAGCTTTTATTATCATTATTCTAACTCTTTTCCACTTTGTATTATTACTATTATTATTAATTATCCACTACCCCTTCTATGAGAATATCACATATAAATAAATAAAATAATAAATATTGTTTTATATTTTTATAGTAATTATTATTATATACATACTCTTAATAAAGGGCAATTCATAGCAGTGAAACCCACAGCTTATAAATAAAATGGGAAAGGCAGGAATCATACACTTGTTCCCTCAGATCACAGCAGATTATTTGCCTGCACCATAGCTTCCCTGAGTTCTGTTTCATCTTTTCCTTAAATATCTGTTCAATACCCCCCTGTTGTAGAAGGACACCTCCTTCAAGTTGTAGTATCCCCATGGGTCTTCTGACAGTAGGGATATAATTCACTGGAGGTTTTTGTAACTCCAGACACCAGACTAAAGAGAAAATAACCAAAACAGGAAAAGTGGATCTGCTATCACACAAGCACATCTGCAATTACCAGCACATACTGGAAACCCTGCATTTGCCTGCCTGGTTATGACATTTTAATTTGAGCCTTTCCTGTTTCAGAACACATTTGCCACCTATTCTCTAAAACTATACAGATTTATTTCCTAGGCTTTTGAGTTCCCTGAAATAAAGATTGATGTGAATGACTGAAATGTCCCTTAATTGCTGTACTGGTCCTCCCAGGTGTGCTCTAAAACATGAGCTGGTTTAATTTCCCGGGTACAACAATATGGACTGTAATTCTCAGCTTCAGGAACAATAAATACCATTATAATCTGTTTCCTTTAAGAGTCTGAATTTATGGGAGGAACATAACAGCAGAATCAGGCCAAGCTACAAACGAAATAGCAACTCTGTAATCCCCATTTGTTTTTTACTCTTTCAAGCAACACATCTCTGCATGTCTTATTAATGAAGGTTTTGCTGCTGCAATGTGCCTTCTGAGGGGTATAATGTATTTAACTCAATCTATAATTATTATTATTAATGCAACTAAGCTCAGTGTAACAATTTCCTTTATCTCTAGGGTTAAATACAGTTCTCAGGTAAAATGTACAACACTTTAAATCTGTCTTGCATCACAACTGCTGTTGATTTGAAAAGAGTTTCATTTGAAAGAGTTTTCCTTTCATTCACTGCTAATTATTACTCAGCGTGCTGCAACCCCCCTCAAATGGCTGCAAGTTCTTAAGACTGAAATTCACATGAAAATAGTTTCCAGGTTTGTGTTGTTTTTTTTGTTGTGGGGTTTGATTGTTTGTTGGTTTTTTGTTGTGTTTTGTTTTGTTTTGTTTTTTTGGAAGGGTGGTGGTGTTTTTTCCCAAAACACAGCTAGGAGCTGCAGAGAAACATCAAAACCTAACATGTTTCCAAGTAAACAAACAGAAAAAACAGTGCTTAATTTTTTTCCAATATTGGCTAAGTTTTTCAAGTCTCCAGCTGCAATCCTAAAAAATTCAGCTTACTGTACAGGAGATGCTCAAATGCATCTCCTGTATGGTGAAGCAGCTTTCTAGAAAGCTGTTTAATACCTCAGAATGATTTCAAGATAGATTATGGTTTTGCTGTGAGCAGGGACAATAGGAATGTACACACAGAAAGGTACAAATGACTGTGTGTTCTTCTCTTTCATTAATGACTAGGTTTGCTCTAGCAAAATGTAGGTCATTTCGTTCTTTCTCACTTCTCTTACTCTCAAGTTCACACGCAGCCATTTTCACAAGCTGTTTCCTCTGTAGCCATTTATATTTTGCTCCAGTCTCCAGATCTTTAGCTGCAAGAATATTAACCCTGCCTATCAGCTGGAAGGGATAACTATATATTCCCTACTTCAGAATTAATTTAAAAGCATCCATCTTTGACAGTGTAAATAGTCATGTTTAATATTGTTTCGCATATACTGACAGTTACATGACAAAAGGGAGAAAAAAACCTCATCTTAAACACCAACACCAGCACTCCTGACAGCCCTTGGAAATGCAGGGTACAAGTCTTTACTAATATTTTTTTATGTGTACATTAGAGGCAGCTAAACCCCACAAAACAGCTGTCACACCCTCCATTCCTATTTAAACAAACACATTGCTCACTACTCTGTATAGGTTTTTTCCTTTTCCTCCCCCGGTTAAAACAAATTTCCAAAGACAAGAGGAAAGTTTCTAGTGCTTGGTATTCAACCTTCACCACCCATGTATCACACATAAGTAGCAAGTTAAACCTACAAATTAGGTGTCCTAATCTGGTAATTACACCACAATCTGGTACTTTTTAAACCTCTTTTTGCCTGAACAAGAACATTCACAGCATCTTGTGTTTACAAAATACAGTCCAGTTGTCTGTCCTTACTGCTGAATTTTTGTTCTGAAGTGACAACTTAAGAGGAAAGTTGAAAGTACACGAGTTTGAAGTTTTTGCTGTTATTGTTCTGCTTCACTTAACACCTAAAGCCAAGACTTTCATCACAAGCTGTATTTAACATGCCCACAAAATACAGTCAGCATACATTCTCAGTCTGCACACAATATGTAAATACTTTTTGTTAACTCTGCTTTAAATACAAAAATGCAAAAAGGTTTTGCTTACAGAGGAGAGTGGTTAAAAATACCTAGAAGAAACCCACTCTTTTTATTCTATTGGTGAAACATGCAGATTCTTTCTGTGCAGTGACACCAGTTATATTTACTTACAACTGTCAAAGTGGAGCTGTAAAATATTTTCTTGTGTTAAGCACGCAGGGAGCAACTCTAAACTCTCAGAGGAGCTTCCCAGAATAAGCAGCCAGTTCAGTGAGGTTTTCAGAAAAAAAAAAATGTGCAAAGCTGTTACAGGCACAGTCCAGACTTGCAGGAATAGTGAAGCAGCAGATGAGAAGCCCCTTTTTGGAGAATCTCTCATTTTCCCTGACTGGTAATCAGCCCTTTGTGAACCCTCTTGAGCCTCTCCAGTTCCTAATCAGTGAGCGTGATGGAGAAGTAGATGCTAGATGGACTTATATTTTGTTCTCTTGCCTTTAAAAATCACCCCATGTGCTGGAATGATTCTTTAGAGGAAAGGATTCTGCACAAAGCTTTCATGTGGAGGGGGAATGTAGGGAGCAGAAGGAAGTCTTAAAATTATGTGCAAATGCCCAGTAATACAGGGAGCCCCAGGGTGCTGAACACTCCTGATCTTCAGCTTAATTCTTGGTGCATTTGCTATCAACATCATTATTATTCCTCAGCACTGGCTCTTACTGTGGAAGGTGCTTAAGCAGGCACCTCATTTGAAGCCCACAAAAATTTCCAAAGGGATTAACAGGGTGAAGAAGTATTTGGCAGTGGCAGTCACCTTGCAGGACCACAAATTCTCACTGTATCCCACAGAGCTACCCATCGGGAGAGTTCATTTAAAGAAAGGTTTGGAAACAAAATTGACTTTTTTTTTCTTCCCCTTGCCATGCCTCCTCTCCCAGCACCAGGCTCTGTACACCTCTTATTCCTGTTGCTGGCTCTGCATGGTGGAAAATGCTCCCTGGGAAAAAAGTAGTGCAATGGAGTTGGTTTTTTTTTTTTAATATTGGTGCTAATGAGCAAATATTAACAAACCAATTCAAGGCATTTAAAATCACTCTGGATCTACCCATATAATCAACAATCCGCTTAGTGTTTTGCTTTCTTTTTCAAGTACGCTGACTGGAAAAAAGTGACTGAGAGACTTTGCTGTTCTTAATTAATGGTTCTGTAGAAAATTACTCTTTCATTCCTTTGATGAAGACTAACAATAAAAGTAAATCAAGGGACATAAAACCTGATAAATAACTGACAGCACTTTCTTTGCAAGACTGATTTAAATGAGTGATTTCCCAAAACATCAGGAACCAGGAATAAATAAAACAAAATAAAAAATATAAAGAAAGGTTTTGCCTGATTAAACTGCTTGAGAAAATGTACATGGATAGGTGAAAAATACAGGCTTCAAGGAAACATTTCACCACTTCCCAGTAGACATTTAGTTCCAGGTTAATGATAAAGTGATGGTGGAAGTCATTGGTTTTTTCCTTACACATTTCAGTCTGATATCAAGTGGCTTTTAATGCTAAGTGTTGACTTTAGGGAGAAGATTTTGGAAAACAGAAGGTAAATAGTCATAAATAATACTACTGCATTTAGCATGACTCTGGCTTTCCCCTTCAAGGCACTACCTTTTAACCCAGCATTAGCTACCCTGGCTAAATACAAAACTAGATAATTGCTGTTTTTTTTTTTAAATGGTTGTCAACAGTCCCCTTGTAACAAGGAGGAAGAGAAATACTGACCTAGAATTCAGTGTGAAAATTACAACCAATACAGAAGCTGTCATATTTGATGTGAGGATTACAAAAGCCTCAGCTACCTACCAGGGAGTACACAATAATGAGAGAGGAGAGACTTTCAATAATTTTTTAAAAACTCATGAGTGACAGAATAAACTTCCCTAAAACTCAGTAGGTCTTGGGACTCTAAGGGGCCACCTGCTTTTCAAAAGTTTCCCCTCAATCAACTCCCATTTTCAGCAACAGCATTTTACTCTGTGCTTTGCTGCACAGCAGACAGTCCTGGAAGGATAAGCTGCTAAAGAAAAACTAAATATTTGGCAGATAAGATGTTGTATAAGTTAGTCCTCCTGTGAATATATATTGCAAAACTAATCACTTCCTCTCTAGCTAAATAGTTTCAGCCTCTTTGCTGCAGATATCCCTCTCCCCTCCTGTCTTTCCCTTGCCGTGAAGCTTCCTAAAATTCCTGAAGTCTCAGCTGCTGAAAATTTGCAGCATATCTTGGTGATCTGCCTCCACATCAGTTTCAAACATGTCTCCTAGATTCACCTTCCTCAGGAAACAAACTGGACAGCCCTTACAAATAATTATGCAGCCAAGCTTCCCCCACCAGAGCCCATAGGACAATATCAGCCTGGTTTTGACATTACCAGAAAAGAGATTTAGAACATATAAGAACTACTTAGAAGTGCACAGATATAATTACTCCCCATTTGGGTGGATCACTACTGAACTACATTAGAGTGTAGTTCCACCAGCTTCATCAGACTTTTGCCATAAAAGTGTTTTCTCTCCCTACTATACCCTTTGCACATGTATCTCTGCCCCACGCCTGCTGTGGATCCTTCTCGTCTGTCTTCCTCACCTACACAAACACTTCCCATAAAATACAGAACCTTGGTGAAGCCAGAAGCTGTGTTTTCATGGCATGCAGAAACCCCATCCTCTCACTTCTATATTACCCACTCTGGACAAAAATCTACACGCTGGTGGGAGCTGCAGCACCCCAGAAACCTTTCTAGCACTTAATCTGGACACTACCACAGAGCAGAGGTGGCCCCAGAGCAATAAGAAGTTTCCAAACCCATAATTAGGAGCAGCAAGACCAAAGCACTGGTGTCATGAATAAAAAAACCCTGGAGGTTTCAGACAGTGCAAAACCAAACCTGATTGGATTTGGCATTTCCTGTGGCTTTTCAGTCATTTCAGCTTCAGAAGGAGATGAGGGAGTTGAATGACCCCAAGCCTTTATGTACCTTCCAGGCTCCAGAATAAAACGAGCAGTTTTATTTGCATTTTATTTCTTCGTAGATGGAACAAGTGAAGGTGGAAACTCAGGAGGTTAAAAGAGGAGGATCGAGCCTCTGTGGCGTTTCAGCCCAGCGCGAGGTTTGTGCATATCAAACCTCCACAGCTCAGCAAAACTTTGCTCCAGTGACCTGCCCTTTGCCAGAAATGGTGGGTGATCTGCTCTCAGAGCCTCTGAGCAAACCTGCTACGTTCCCTAGCCAGGAGGGAGGTGGGAGGGAAGGGACCTCCATCCCTCATGATTAAAACATGAGCCGGAGTCACCCACCAGAGACCCCACGTAAGGCTGCATTTTGCTGGTGTGGGAAGTGCTTTCGCCTGAGGTGGCTTTTGTGGAGGCCATGTTTGCGTGCAAACCTTCACTTACAGCAACACGGGGCAGCTGAGCCAATGTTCATACAAGTGTAAACTTACAGTGAAAGGCAGGAGCCACCGGAGACATTACGGTGCCCGAGCCAGTCAGTGTGGTGAGCAGCCTCATCTTTTATTGAAGTCCTCTTCTCAGAGGAGAGCTAAAAATTCACTCAGCGTTGTCAGGAAAGTGTCTGTTTTGGCTGCAGAGAATGGTTCCCAATCACAAAAAGATAAAAACATCAAAACAAGCTAATAGGGATATGCCTTGAAATTTGGTCCCAGCAGGCAGGGGAGCAGGTTTCCTGGGGACACATTAAGCACGGCTCAGGGCATCGCAGCACGCAGGCGTGTTGGAGACAAGAGGGGCAAAAGCAGGCAAGGAAAAGATGCTTGAGAAAGGAGATCCAGCAAGGGCAAAAAAAAAAAAGAGAAAAATGAAAAAAAAAATTAAAAAAAATCCTGTCTTCTCTAATCCCTAAGCCAAGGGAAAAGAGCACAGTCACCAAGCTGAGTTAAAGCCTGGACAGGTATGGGGATGGGCCCCTATAAGAAGTCTGGACCAGCTCCCTCCAAAACCCCCTTGCATGCCTCCTCTCATGGAGTTACTCTGGTTGCCCTTATGAACCCACTCATGAACAGCTTAATATTGGGTTTTAATCTAATTGGGGTTTTGAATCTAATGAATTTTTAGGAAAACAAAGTCTGTGCACATGAAGAGATGGTGTATTGAGCCCACTGCCCGATTTCAACCAGTTTGTGCTTTCTGTTGTGTGCTTTCTACCAGTTTCCTGCAAACTGGTTTTGAGTGGAGAGACCTTATGAGTGTCTCTAATGAGGGAAACCTGTCAAAAGTGCTCAGCCCTTTAAAACCCGTGTGTGAGAGAGCTGTAATTGCCTGGGATGTGGTAGTTCTGGGCAGATGCAACATGTTTTTCCAAACCTGGTGTCTACTTCTCGTGTTCCACTTCACATCCCCCAACACCACAGCTAAACCACCCTTAAACACATCCAAGGATGGTGACTCAACCACCTCCCTGGGCAGCCTATTCCAGTTCCTGACTATTCTTTCTGTGAAACTTTTTTTCCTAATGTTCAGCCTAAACCTACCCTGTTGCGGCTTGAACTGTCCCCAGAGTCTGTCCCCACAGAAACTTCCTATCTAAGAAGATATAATCCCATTAATATCCATGCTACAGAAGATAAAATTAAAATAGGGAAAAAAGAATAAGAGCAGACTTATAAACCATAGGTGAATAACTTGCTAACATGAGTATCCTGGTCTGGGCCAGGATAAAGATAATTTTCTGTCTTGTAATTTTGTTTTCAGCTAAGTTTCTTGTAAGCAGATGCACTTGCTGAAATTAACAGCAAGTTTCTCAGTCAGTGTCTGCTTCTAGGACTGATAATACTCAATGTTTATAGTTACAGCTAGAGAATGGTTGCAGACCCAGGCCACTGCTCAGTGCTGAGGAACATCTTATTCTTTGGAAAGAGAAAAGGAGTAAAGAGGTCACACCTGAAACCCTCCTTTAGGAAGGAGTGGAGAAAATAAATGACCAGAATTGACCAGAGTATTCCATCCCATACACGTCATACTTGGTAGAAATTTGAGAGATTATGAGGGTCAAACCCCTTCCTCTTTGCCTTCACCCGTCCCTGTTCATTTTGGCATCCTGGGAGGATTCCATCCATTCCTCTGCCTGTGGTCCTGATCCATTCCAGCCTGAGTCTGTGTCTTCCTGCCTCCAGCTCCCAACTGCTGCTGACTCCAGGATTCCAGCCTGGACTTTCCCAGGGCTGCCCTGCAGCCTCGGTGGTGACGTGAGAGTTATTGTGGGAGAGTGGGGAGGAACATGGTGTTGTTTTTCTGTGTATTTGTATATATTTAATTTTTTTTTCCTTTTTTATTGTTTCATTAAAGCTGTGTAGTTTAGTTTCCAACCCATAAGTCTCTCTCCCTTATTCTCTCTCCTTTCTTTATCAGGGAAGGGAAGGGGATTAATAGAGAGCATCTGTCACTTGGTTAATTGCCAGCCCCGCGTTAAACCGTGACAATGGGGTGAGATTCAGGCAGATGCTCTGCAGAGGTTCTCCCGTCCCATCCAATCTAACACAACAGATTTATCTTCTTTTTCATCTCTAACCCTGCAGGCTACTAATGGTTTGAACAGTGCAGTGCTTTTCTTAAAGCCAATCTAACTCACAAACAGAATTCTTGATTATATTTACCCAACCGACCCATTTTAAAAGATCATTTAAGAAAAAACCTTCCAGAACCAAATACAGGGGGTTAAGAAAACATGCTACAGCAGTGCAGCTTTCTTAGCTCAGTACTCATGGTGCATCAGCCCCAGCTCTCCCTAGCACTTATCAAAAGTCCCAATATTTAATTAGGAAAATAATTACATGTTAATAAATGAAAATCATTCAACAGTATGATGATACTTTAAGGTGATATCTACAATCACAAAGAAGAGTTGGATCATTTAGCCCCAAAGCAGACCTTAGTGAGTGAATTCACTCACTATCAACCCAGTGGTACTAATTTTCAAAAGTAAATAGACTGTAATTCTTTGTGCCTGTCAATCTGCATGATTTTATTGGAATCTGTTGGATTTTGAAAGAGAAAAGCCCCATCTTCTCGCAATACCTATGCTCGTTTTTAAGGTCTCTGTACAGTAAGCTCTGAAATTAAATGTTTTCAAGCTTTTATACCACGGATTACCCTTTTACTTTACTCATCAGCCATGCAAAACCAGACTGAAAGCACTGAGACTGTCAACATCACTTATACTGCCACCTATGCCTTTCACTGACATTGCTGCATTCCTTAACAGCAGGATTTACAGGACAGTATTTTATGCTCCAAGTTGAGCCATATGAGGGTGGCACATCCTTGCACCTTTTTTTTTTTTTTTTTAATCACAAAATACTGAGCTATCTGCCACCTCCAGTAGCTCTCTCCCTTGCAGACACAGGCCATAATGATCCATGGACTTCCCTGTATGCTTTCTGATCCTAAGGTGGAAAGTGTTTCCTATGATTATATTTCTGGTTTCTAAAGCAGTATAACTTGACTCAGCCTCTGTGAAACCTGCTGAGCTTTGCCACCTTACACCAGCCAAGGATCTGGACCAGATTATCCTGACAGCTCCTATGAAAGCCAGAAGCAGTGCTTCCAATCCTGAAAACATATCGCACCATGGGGTTTTTAATTTTTAAAAAATGTATTTCAATTTATTTATTTCAATTACCTTTTGATTTATTTGCACTGTGTCTTATCTTCAAGGTTTTTTTCAGAGGACGTGGGCAAGAATTTGCTTTATGGTCATGAAAACTGGGGTTCTTCAGTACTTGGAAGCTGCCAGATCTCCATGAATTACAAGCTCTCGAGACCCAGCCTCAGGTCTGACACCATCAACACAGAAAAAAAACCCCATGCCAACACAGCCCAAGAATCTGGTGATAAGAAACCCAGCAGGCAGTGCCCAAAGGTTTGTAAACACAATTCAAGCCAGATTGGTCTCCTTAGGGGTGGGATTAAATGGTGACATTTGCTATTACCTTAGCATGGGATTCTTCATTTTAGTTATTTTAGAAGAATAACTTCTGCAGAAATCTCCATTACAGCAAATGAAAGTTTTAAAGTACTGCTGACATCTCCTGGAAAACTTTGAAAAACCTCCTAGATCGCTTGAAAATACAGTAATACCTGTATCATACTTTTGTCTGCTCTTTTAATCCTTGCTCAAGGGCATTTATGTAGGCACAGCAGCCAAGGATTAAAAAAAGCATATAACTAAGAGAAAAAATCCTATAACTACAGTTAACAATTTGTTTCAGATCTTGTTCTTTCACAGAATTCTCTGTATTTCCTTTAAACAAGAAGAAAATTAATTAAAAAATAATTTTTCTATGCTCATCAAACTCTCCTCTGCAACATTTTTCAGGCCTCCCCTCAAACACTGGCTGCATGTACAAAAAATATCAGGTTATATGTGAAAGCTGAGATTGATCCCGAAAAAATATTTCAGAGTGGAGCTTTGTCAGAAGCTATTTAGGAGACATTTATTGAAATTAGAAAAATAAAAAACCCCAACCAGCTATTGTACTGATGCATTGATCCTCCTATGTGAACTGCCCTGATTTTTTTTTTAGAAGGTCTAACTAAAAGATATCCCATATAAAAGCCTCCTGCCAAATAGGTTTGTGCTGGCTTGTACCCTTGGCTCAGCTGACCAGGGAAAATACTGCCCAACTTTCCTTTCTATCTCCATTACCATCAAATCAGCTTCTCATGTTTCCCTCTTGTCCTTTTAGCTCTTAGCTGCTGCTGAGCCTCCCAAGGCTCAATTCACCCCCTGAGGAGACATAATGTTAGATAGAAATCTCTTAGCAGAGATCAGAAGATGAGAAATGTGACCCTGTCCTGTTTCATAGCCTTTTAGCCTCATGTATGAATGACTTCTTGAGAAACAGAAGGATCGAGCCCACAAAGTGATGAGTTTGTCATATAATAGGAACCTCTGCTAAATAGATCCATTTTTAATTTGTTTTGCTGATATTATTTCTTTTGCTTCAGAAAAATGTTCTTGTCCTTTCCTGTGAGTGCATATACATTATTTATTTATCACCCTATGAATATCAATTTGATTCTTCTCCATAATTAACTCTGGCGCTCTATATCAAATATATCCTCTCCCATCATTTTGAGTATCTGTCACTGCCCAGCTAGGGCAGGGAAACCATAGTCCTGCAAAAAGGATGTTATTTTTTGGACATCCCTGTTACTGCAGCTCCTGCCTCAGTTGGATTTTCCCTTCCAGGCTTCCCCTCCTGATTTATCAAATACGTGCAAAAGGATTTGAACTTTCAAGTTTGTCAGTTTTCCCTTTCTTCCCAGCAATCTCAAAGGGGAAGAGCCTGCAGTCCGGGTCTGAAACTGCAGGGGATAGTATTTGTTTCATCCAGAAAACAAAAGCATCAGGCAACTGAATAAACCCTGATATAGGAGGCCTGACAGCAGCACTGGTAACCTTGCCCAAATAAACATTTAATCAGAGGGATTAGCTGGTTCCATTAATGTTACAAACTACTAAATGAGAAAAGTTGGAAGGAGAGCTCGATTGTACAATTCAGCTTTTTTAGAGAAAGAAAAAGACAAAGAAGAAAAAAGAGAAAGGAAGAACTTTCTTTGTCACAGTGCATTTGCAGAAGGGACCTGAGTGGGGAATGTGGTTTTGCTCTTTTTCAGGTGTTTTATGGGCCAGTCTGCTGATCCAGTTTCATTACCACTGCCAGCCAAAGAAGAGGGCTGTTCTTTGTGTAGGTGCTCACCACATCAGAAAAGACCCTGGTTGTTCTCTCCTAATCAGAGTTGATTTACAGGCTCTTGCCCATATATTACCTCACAAAAAGAAGAGTACAGAATAAATGGTTTTGGCAGAGTTTGCACTCAACATTTTGTGATTCGTGCCTTGAGATCTGATCAGAGTGGGTAAGCAGAAAAAGCAAAGCAGCAGCACCTGTTTATTGTGAGTGAGCTGTCCTCTCCACTTCAGCTTTTCTATTTCTGTCACAGTATAGAACATGGCAATCCACATGGATTAGAAATTAAACTGTAAACGAGCCATTTCCTGCCTAAGTAAGGATTAGCATATTTTACAATGTGCTCAGGGGTTTTGTACTTTCTGTAATGAAACCTGTTCAAACAGATAATTGATATGCAGCCACTAAATAAACATCTGACTGGAGAAATAATGTTCTCTCTTAAAAACAAAATAAAAATAATAATCATTCTCCTCCTCTCTGTGAACATTTCCTACACATGAAACTTGCAGTGGCAAGTGCTTACAAAGTTGGAGAAGGTTGAAGCACTGACCAAGCATCTGACCCTGAGTTAGAAATATTGAAATCCTTCAAGAACACAGCAGAGAGGGGAAAGAGGTTCTGAGCAGCAACTGCTGCCCTATTATCCCACTGAGAAAAGACACTTGTCCCCTATGGAGGAAAATTCCCCCCATCTCCCTGCTGGAGGCACCTCGGTGTGAAACAGGCAGGGTTGTGTAGATGAACACAAGCCAAGGACACCTCTTCTTGAGTTTTGTCACTATTATGCTCCTGGTTGGATGAAGCCACCTACAACCAAACAATTTCTGCAGCCAGACTCCGATACCAGCCCTGCAAATGTCTGCTGCAGACAAGTTCACTCAAAAAAAAATCCAAGAGCAATTACCCAATTAACACTTTGGAGCAAGTAACTCAGGTTGAGCCTAATGAGTTTGTGAGTGCATGAATAAACATCATCTATCAGATGAGGGAAGGGGCACCTGCTAGGCCACCACATCCTCTGCTTGGCCCAACTCCAGTAGTTAATGAATCTGTCATCTTTCATTACATCACTACCAGGCCTGTAAATATATCCCAAGTCCCACATCTAATGAAACAATGTCACCATGCTGACAGAAGCCTTGGCAATTTGGTCCTGATGGTCTCCAAATATCTCCTCTGATTCAAAGGCACTTCAACCTCCAACTAAAATGGTGTGGTCAGCCAAGATTTTTAGACTGAATAAAGCAATGAAGCATTTGTTCTTCAGGGGTTTTTTTGGTGACAATGCACAGAAACAGATTAATTACCATCTGACTGTAGTTTAGAGTAGAAATAGAAACATTTTGTACATAGTTCAAAGGTAAGTAGCTATAACAGCTCCCTTAAAAAAATAGAATAAATCCAAAATTAAAGCAAGGCATCTCTGAAGTCCCTAATATGAGATACAGAGTAAAAACCCTCCTGGCAAAGTCTTTTATTTCCCCCCCCAGTCTGAACTTGCATGCAGCACAGTCAGCAAACAAAGCAAGATCTTTCTGGAAGAAGGAAAAGGGGCTGTGGGCTGTGATGCTGTGTGTGAAAGTAGTGGCACAGATCATGAATTTGCAGATGTCAGCTTAGTTAGAGACAGCACACCCAGCTGACAGTTGTGGCAAATGAAAAAGCACATATTGCCTTTCAAAATGCAAAGAAGGGCTTAATGTAATTTGTGGGGGAGGTAGTTTTTTTGTTTTAATCAGAAAGTGTCTGCTATTCTGTCACCCACACTAACAGTCCTAGCCACTGCAGTCACATCATTTAAATGTATAGCTGTGCTACCTTCATCTCCTATCTAATGACATGGGAACCAAAAGAGTGGTATTTAGATGTGCTTGCTGCAGTTTCAAATCCATCACCTGATGCTAGACAGGAAGAAATTTGTCACTTTGAAAAAAGAGGATGTAAAAGGACACATTTCTTGTTGGAGGTGGAAAGTTGAAGAGAAAGCCCTGATAGATTCAGAGTCTCACAAGCTGGGCAGTATCAAGTCCCACATGTCCCAAAAAGCTCTCATCTTGTAATGGGGCACTAGGCAGACCTGAAGTAGGAATATATACTCATGCTGTATATAAACAGCTTTCGAATACTTCTATCAACAGTGATCTCATTTTTTCATTCAGGAAGAACATCTTTAAGGTACTCTTTTGGTTACACACAGGAACGCATTTTCCACTTGGACAATGTGTTCTTTCCATCAAAGGAAATGTCCTTTGCACCCTGAAATTCTGCCCTTCAGCAACACTCGTTCCTTCACTCTGAAATATCTTTCTCTTGCACGTTACTATGCTCAGTAAATGGTGCATACTCTGCACCCAGCAAAGCACACAAGAAATTGGGGAGTGAATTTTGTGGTGGTGATGCAACTTCAGGAACATGTTTTCATACAACACTGATCAAGCAGCCATCTGGAAACCCAGTGGCATGAAGAGAAGCTGAGCTACAAGAAGGAAAACCATGGTGCCTTAGGGATTTATGCAGCATGATCCATGACCAAAAGCCCATAAGGAGGCACCATGCTGTCTTGCAGCACGAGTAAGCACCTTTCAGGCTCATGCCTGTACCCAGTACTCCCTTGTCAGTGCTTGGACACTTTCCCCTCCAAAAAACAAAAAAACCCAATCAGATTTCAAAAGTGAGCTGTATATCGTATCTTAAAACAAGTCCAAGTAGGTACACCTGCTTGGACTGGCATCATAATCCTATTAATTAATAAGAATACTTTCTATTTTATTATAAGTCTGTGTAGATATGCTTACTAGGATTACAACATTCAGAACAAAATAAGTACCAGACACCACAGCACAGCACCAATGCTTCTCCCCTTATTTCCTGCTCTAGCCAGAATTCTGGAAAATGAATGCTTTGTTTTCAACCCAAGGTCAAATGAGTTTTTGAACAAGGATGTGATTTTTATTTCATACATTTAGTCACCTTTCAAATTGCCTCTCTAGAGTATATAATGTAGGCACCTGTATGATTTAGTTGAAATCAGCAGCAGCGCAGAAGGGGTTAAGCCAAGATGCAGAGGTTAAAACCTGGCTTGCTGACAGATCATACAAAGGTCATTTGAGGTGCCATGCTTTCAGTGGTTACTTAATGTAAATTACATATGATTAATTCACCATAGCCATCTTTCCCTATGCTAATTAACTGTCTGAATACTTACTTTAATATAAGGCTTTTTTTTAAAATTCACACAAATTTATGGTCCTTTTTTTAGAAGGCAGCAATACCGTGTTTATTACTTACGTAAATTCTTTTAATTATACCCTAACTAGATTATCTTCTTTATAGCATTTCAATCCTTCTAAGAGTCAGTAGCTCTTTAATTAAATAGAGAGAGCAAGAGGTGTCTTGCTAATTGTAAATTAAATAAGTTTAAATAGAGAATAGATTACAAATGGCAGATTCACTTTTACATGCTACCGAGAAATCACTGGAAGGCTTCAGAGTACCATCTGCCTCGGTTTGCCAGCAAAAAGAAAACCATTCAAACCTTCCTACCTTTGCTCCAGAGAGATTCCAGCACACCAGTGGCCCATCAGCCTTCAAACAGTTTCTCAATGAAAAATTTAGGAAAGATTTAAAAGAAGAAAAAATCCCCCCTACCAATCCAGAACTGTGACGGTGCTGTGAGAAGTGCAAGAAGCCTTACTACAAATTAAGTTCAACCTTGAACATGAATTGATTAATTTTCTTCTGCAGGAGATCTGCAGGTAGCCATTGCACAGAATACAGTGGCTCACCCAGCTCAAGTAGACCGAACCACGGGCAAGTTCACCTGTTTGTGCATAACTTCCTATGCCTTAAAAAAGATGTCAGGGATGCTCTAAATTAGACCTACTGAAAGATGCACATTCTTACATACTTATGTGATACTGTTGGCATCAGCTCTGATGAATCAGATACATTTACACACCTAGAAATAAATTATTTTTAAAAGCCATTACTGCAAATCATTACTACTAATGTCCCAGTGTTGCCACAAAGACAAGCAGGACTATTATTCTGCACTAGGGCAAAGTGTATACTGTATATGTGCTTTTACTTCCAAATTAGAAGTCAAATTGATTATCTCTGCCATTAGGAGTTACGGCTCATGGAATTTTATCATTCCTATAATGTGCTGTGAAATGCAATAAGGGAACAAAACAGAACAGCAACTTACAGTAATTCTTTATGAAATGCAACAATATTGAATGTGTCTAGAATGTATTGATAAACAGATATGTTGTAACAGCCAGTGGATATTAGGATTGCACCAGTCCTGATCTCCCAATGACCTATTTTTCTCAAGGTATACTGGGGCAGCTGGATGCACAAATCCCATTAACATAAATGGGAAGCAAGGGCAGACCTGGGACCAGTGTAAAGCAGTGTATCTTCCCCAAATCACCAAACCTACAGCAGCTTCCACAGGCTCATACACATCCCTTGACATCTCTTCCCCCACTTCATGTTTTAGCATAACATAGAAAAGGCGTAGCACTGGCGTGAATTGGTAGCATCTTACACTTTTACTAAATAGTGTAAAAATTAATCAGAGAATCAGAGAATTATTTTGTTTGGAAGAGACCTTGAAGATCACCTTGTTCAACCCTCCCTTGCATAGGCAGGGACACCTCCCACTATATCACTTTGCCCAAAGCCCCATCCAACCTGGCCTTGAACACTACCAGTGGGGGGAATCCACAACTTCTCTGGGCAAACTGTGCCAGTGTCTCACCACCCTCACAGAGAAAAATTTCTTCTTAATAGCTAATCAATATCTGCCCTCTTCCAGTCTGAAACTGTTCCCTCTCATCCTATTCCTCTATGCTCTTGCAAAAAGTCCCCCCCCAGCTTTCCTGTAGGCCTCCTTCAGGTACTGCAAAGTTCTATAAGGTCTCCCTGGAGCCTTCTCTTCCCCAGGATGACCAACCCCAATTCTTTCAGCCTGTCCTTATAGGAGAGGTGTTTCAGCTCTCTCATCATCTTTGTGGCCCTCCTCTGTACTCATTTCAAGAGCTCCAGAACTAGGCACAGTACTCCAGGTGGGATTTCAGGAGAGCAGAGCAGAGGATGAAAACTACCACTCTGGACCATATCTCCATCCTTCTTTTGATGCAGCCCAGCCAGAAAGTTGGATTTCTGAGCTGGAAATGTGTGTTGCCTGCTCATGTTGAGCTTCTCATCAACCAACAACCCTGAGCCCTTCTCCTCAGGGCTGATCTCAATCCATTCCTTGCCCAGCCTGTATTTGTGTCCCCACCCACATGCAGGATTTTGAATGAATGCAGAAAGAGTTTAAGATATTACTTAATGTGTTCACTTGATTTGATGGAACACTCTACTTGTGAGGGATAAATAAGATTAAGAAAAATAATCCTATTTTTGCATATCTAAATAAAAATAAGTCCATGCCTCAGAAAGCACAGAGAATACACAGTCATGACTGTGAAGAACTCATACACCCTATCAACAAAGAGATGGCCAAGCAAAAATATTCCAGAGAAGATGGACACTGCACAAATCTATTCTGCATCTGCCCTGCGGAAGAAATGAGCTATCACTTCATAGACATTTATATAGCATCTAAGACAATAAAATTTTCAGGAGAGGAGGCACTGCCTGGGACTGTTGCAAACAAAAGACAGACCTGCATAAAATGACATTGACTCAGCACTAATGAAAGTTGATCATTTTTCTGAGACTTGTGGGGGAATAATGCTCACAGCTGGGGAAAGCATCTCTGTCCATCCACTTGTCTCTGTTCTCCTAAGACTCCTCAAAATCCAGGCTTTACTTTTCCCAAAGGCATTGTTATGGATGCCAGTGCCACAATGGCACTGGGCTCTACCTGCATAGGGTAACTCTGGAGCAGGACCAGTCCAATGCTTATGGATCTGTTCCACTGCAATTTGTAACCTAGACATTTTTTCTACATCTTCATAGAAGACAAAGTAGAATTTCTAGACCTTTTTTTCAGTAGCAGCTGAAATGCAGCTCTTATTTAAGGAGGATTGTGAAAAGGAAAAGATGACAACCGTGTTAGACATGGTTTTCAAACTGACTTTTCCTTTCATTTTGAGGAGCTGAAAAACATTTCCAGTGTCAGATGGATTGAGTTTCAACATGACACACATGCCCATTTGTTAATTTCAAGTCTTCATTATCAATCTTCAATTAGCATAGTAAAAAGGTGGCTTGCATCCAGTGTCGGGCATTTGTGTAAGCAGCACATGCCCCCACAGTTAGAATCAATGTGTGCCATTGATAGATGGGGAAAGATAATTTATTTTATGACACAGGGATCACGTGATCAGAAAAATCAGGTATCTTGTGAAAATATTGCTCTGTCTCAAAATCCAAAAGACTCTCTAAGATTTACAGTGAGGAAAGTAATCATGATACTATAAGGGCACAGGAATAATTTGTAATGAATAACCATGAAAAGGTGCACCTGATTTTGGAGACATCAAAGAGCACCACAGCAATGATACTGACACATGTGCCAAGGCTGTTTCTGTCCAGGATCTGCTCATGACAGGCATTCTGATTTAACTTCTCCCCTATTTGCTAATAAAATCAGGATTGACTGGTCCAAACTGCAAACCTCCTCACAACATGTGAATTTTTACATAGCAAGATTTCAGGATTAGTGCAGTGGAAGCCTGTGCACAAGTTGCTTGTGTAACTGTGTGCAAACCAGACATGCAGTGTACAAATACTAGGAGGATGCAATATAATAAATATAATAAAATAATAAAATAACCTAGATAGCAACCTTGCTGATAATTTCTTCTGATTTTAACCATCTAAATATTTGTCATATAAAATGAGACAGTGTTTCTTACTACATCAAGGTGTTTAATAAGATGAACTGTGGTTAGTGGGGGCTGAGCTGCAGAAAAAGTCCAACTCTTCTGTTCTACTGTACATTGAAACTGTGTCTCAAGGGAAGATATTTTCTCATCCTTTACTACCCAAATAGATGAAAACAGTAAGAAGAAAAATTAAGTTATTTTCTTACTGGAAAGATTATTTCAGTGGTACTAGTGACTCCAATACAACAATGGCAAGTTAAAATGCTATTTCAGATTAAGGTGCATATTTGATAGTTACAATTAAAAATGGTCAAACTTTCCTGATTGAGTCAGCAAATCCTGAGATCTTATTTATTTTAAATGACCTAAGGGATGCTTGGATAATTAGAAAGAATGCAATAGAACTGAACCAGCAAACGCATCCTCTAAATCCAGATTTTCTGGAGAAAATAGTAACTTTTTTCTCCCTCTCTGAGCACAGGCAGTACAGGAAGGTTTTATGTACCCTCTTCTTTGTACAATCGTGGTGACTTAATAGACATGTTAAAATCAAAAAGAAAATCAAATCCAAAGGTGTTTGGTATGTACACTTGCCAACTATCTAATACAGCAAATCAAGCCATCTGAATATTCAAATATCCCTGCTTTTCTCTGTATGCAGAAAATTTCAGACCAAAATGTTTTGTTCAGAAACCAATGGACACTCATTAAACTAACACTCCCTGTCACCATGTCTGAGGTGATGTCTGCTGTCCCAAATCCCACTTCACTCCAACCTGTCACACAGAACTACCCCAGGGTCCCTGAGGATGGCATTCCCCATAGTCAGGGGCTGCCCATCTCCTTCCCACCCAGCACCAGCACTGCACAAACCCCTCTTGGTGCTGGTGCACAGGGCAGGGCTGAGCTAAGCAATGCTCAAATCATTTCATGTGGCATCACTAGCAGCATCCCACAGCCCCCTCAGGTCAAGTTTACTCAGCTTAATACTACTATTCTGCACTGGAATATGTCTACACTGCACTACTATGTCTACGACTGGTGAAGACCAAATAAACCAAATGCACAGTTTTATGTACACTTCTACCTTGTGATGCTCAAACTTAAATATTACTGTAAGACAATAAAATAGACCAAGGGTCCATCTTACCCTCCAGCCTGTCTCCAATGGCAGCCATGAGCCATTCTATTCTTTTTGAAAGCAGGGTGAAGAAATTACAAAAAAAAAAAAAAAATTACTGGTTGACAAAATAAGCCTGATTCTATGGTTACTTCAGGGCCATGGTTGATCACTTGATAGGGAAGATGCAGTGTGGTTTCCTGGTGATCACTGTAGAGCTGATAGAGAGCTATGAATAATCCAGGAAAAAAAACCCCAAAAACCACCACTACAAAACAAAAACCACCCAAAACCAACAAAGCCAACCAAACATAAAAACATTAACAACAACAACAACAAAAAAAAAAACACCACAAAAAAACCTGGAGAATTAAGCATCTCTGTGCATTACAGTCTTCAGTGTTCTGACTTACAGACTTCAAGAAGTGGGCAGTGGTGTCTACAACTGTTTTCAAAGCCTTCACAGCACTGCAGATTACCATATATTTAGGTGTCAAAATATGGATCTGGAAACTCAGTGGTACTCACCTACTCTGCAAATGTCAGCCATGAAATCCAAATCATATTCTGGGAATCCTGCAGAAAAAACAAAACAAAACAAAACAAAAGTATGTTGAGTTGATGAGTGACTCTGTCCATCACTAAGCCTGACACTTGTGTGCAGCATCATTTTTCACAGCCTTCTTTCATCCATACCCTGTGTGCTCTCAGACACAACACATCTTAAGCAAATGTTGTTTCCTATTTGCAGCAAATATAACCAACTCTAATGCATTTTTTATGTGCTTGCACAACCTACTGACACTGAGATTTCCTAAAAACTAGGAGGAAATCTAGCACTAGGATCCCCTCAAAATACCACCTGATTTGGGATTTTCTTCCATTATATCTCAAATTCACCTTCTGACATTTTCTTCTCTTTAATGCTCATGCGGGAATAGGTAAGCCACACCAAGACACTTGAATTTTGCTGCTTCATGAGGTGTAATGAGAGCTGGCTGTGTGACAGAACTCAGAGTGTGGCCAATAGGTCAAGGGAGGTCATTCTCTATTCTACCCTGGTGAGGCCAGAGCTGGAATACTGCATCCAGTTCTGGGCTCCCCAGTTCAAGAGAAACAGAAAACTACTGGAGAGAGTCCAGTGGAGGGCAGCAAAGATAACTGGGGGATTGGAGCATCTCTTCCAAGAAAAGCTGTGAGAGCTGGGACTCTTTAGCCTGGAGAAGAGAAGGCTGAGGGGAGACCTTGTTAATGTCTGCAAGTATTTAAAGGGTGGGAGAAAGGAAGATGGAGCCAGACTCTTCTCAGTAGGTCCCAGTGACAGGACGAGGGGCAATGGGCACAAGATGAACATAGAATGTTCCATCTAAACATAAAAATAAAACTCTTCTATGAGGATGCCAAGGCACTGGCACAGGCTGCCCAAGGAGGTTGTGGAGGCCCTGTCTTTGGAGATATTCAAAACCCACTTGGATGCTGACCTGTGAAATGTGCTTTAGGTGATCCTGCTCTAGTGGGGGAGTTGGACTGGATGATCTCTAGAGGTCCCTTCCAACTCTGACAATTCTGATTCTGTGATCTGCAGTGATCAAAGGTTGTATCAGAGTATCTGGCACTTTGAGCAGAGGTTTTCTTCTTTCCATTAAGGAAAATAAATTAATTCATTTCAAGGATACAGCCTAAACGTGAATATATGTGACCCAGATGTATTAGTATCTACTAATAATCTAATACATAAACAGCAATGAATATGACCAGTGGATATTTTCAGGATGGGTAGAATTAGTGAACTACAGAATAAACATCTATTTTTGTCTTCCTCCAAAATACCATATCAGTTCAAGTAAATATTTTACCAGAAAATACTTTTTTCTAGAAAATTTGTTCTGCTTTCCTTAAGTTTATTATGCAAGTATATTTAAATTTTGAAAAGTTAGTTCAGTTTGTGTGCACAGATTGTTTGCAAGCAGCTGGAGTTATCGGATATTAAAAATAATCAAAGGAAGGCAGATTGGATTTTCATTTCATGGACTTTCATTTCATTGGATTTTCTCATTGGATTTTCACCTTAAAACTTCTCTTGACAGCTGGCACACACTCCTGTCCCCCACAAAGCTGGACCAAGTGGCAAAGCCTGCCTAGAAAACCTACATTGCTGCCAATACAGCCCTTCCGGAAGCCAGGCTGCAGATCACAGGACTGACCTGTCTTTCTCAAAAGTAATCAGAAAAGATAGAGAGAGCTTAGCAATCAAGTGTCCCTGCAGCCAGAATATTATGTACCCGAGCTCTTGGGCTCTGTGTTCAGTGTTAGGATTTAGAAAAGACATTGCTTTTGCAAATGAGCTTTTATATTTGCTTACTTCCCACTCTTTTATAGAAAATTCCTGCTACTTGAAGTGCTTGCTTGAGTATGGAAGGCAAACACAAAGAACAGATGCAAAGGAAAGGAAGTATATGTCTGACACACATACTGTATGAAATTTGTTTTCCAAAGAGTGTGGAGAGTTGCAGGGGGCTGAGTCCTTCTGGAAATTTGCCTCCTGAAGTCACAATAGTACATTAAAAAAAAAAAAAAAGCATATTTCCACCGGTGCTTTCATTCTGTTACTGATTTAGTGGGAAACCCACACAGGACACTTTGATCTGTCCCTTCATTACACTAATTCTTACATTTTCTCTTCCTGTTTAAAGATCTGTGGCACCAATAGAACTTTTTTCCATTCATGGCAAATTGGTCCTGGACTGGCCTTTCCATTTTCATATCACATATAGAATTATCACAGTTAGAAAAAACCTCTAAGATCACCACCTCCAACTGCAAGTCATCTCTCTTTGCTATTCTCTTCCTGGGGTAATACAAAGCCTTAAGTTTTCAGGTAAGTCAGGTATATAAGCAAGGATGTAAACAGAGAAATGGACAGATTCCCCCCCCTCTCTACCAAGACAAGATTATATAGATCTTCATCCCCATGCCTGGAAAAGTTAATTCACCATCTGTAGTGGGTCTCAGCAGATTGATGAGAAGTCAGGAAAGGACCCTAAAGTGTCTGACCAACTCCCTGCAATTGATTTAAGCAGTGTGGTCCTCTGCAGATGGAGAAGATCTTCCCTGAGACTTTTAACTTCCTTCCTGCTGCAAATCACTCTTAAGAGTTAAATTTCTCTGCCCAAAGTACAAATTAACATTCTGAAAAGATTGACTCTGATGGGATGGAAATACCAGGTTGATCTGCCGAGCCCCAAACACTTTTCCCTATCATGTATTTGCAAACTGGCAGTTGCATAAGAGCAAAAAACAGCCCTGAGAAGTACGTGTGGTAATCACAGTGTAATCACTGCTGATGAAACTTGATGTTCTTCCATAATCACTGTAATTTTAAGTGGACTGAGTGCCATTTAAGTGACAAGAGTGTTATGATGGATGAAATACATGCTTCCAAAGTTATATCAGCTTCTTTGACATTAATGGCATGGAATGCTTAGTGGCATTTAATGTTTGTAAATCTTTTAAAATAAGTTAAATATGTTAATTACCATGGAAAAATCTCTCAAACTGAAGTACTCACTGACTGTATCAGAGTTGTTGTTAGTCCTATATTCTTTTCTTCCTATACACTAAATGAGCTTGTATCAGCTCGGTGATTATAATCAGGATTTTTATTTATTTTGGTTTGTCCTTATAGATAAGGCAGTGAACTGGCACTCAGCTTGCACTGGGTCATGATCAGTGCAGGGTCAAGCTGAAGGCCTGTAGCCAGCACTGTTCCCCAGGGGTCAGTACTGGGTCCAGTCTTGTTCAACATACCCATCCATGGCTGGGATGAGGGAACAGAGTGTACTCTCTGCCAGTTTGCTGACAACACAAAACCAGGAGGAGTGGCTGAGACACCAGAGGGTAGCACTGCCAGCCAGAGTAACCTGGAGAGGCTGAGTTGAGCTGAGAGGAACTTAATGAGGTTCAACAAGGGCAAATGTAAGGGCAGAACAACCCCATGCATCAGTGGAACTGTTTAACCTGGAGAGAAGACTGAGAGGAAACTTAATCAATACCTGTAAATATCTAAAGGGTGGGTGTGAAGAGGATGGAGCCAGGTTCTTTTCAGTAGTGCCCAGTGGCAGGGCAAGGGGCAATAGACACAACCTGGAACACAGGGACTTCCATCTAAACATGAGGAAAAACTTCTTTACTGTGAGGGTGACACTGGAACTGACACTGGCACAGGCTGCCCAGAGGGGCTGAGTTGTCTCCTTTTCTGAAGACATTCAGAACCCACCTGGGTTCAATCCTGTGTAATATACTCCAGGCAATCCAGCTTTAGCAGGGGGGGTTGGACTAGATGACCTCTAGAGATCCCTTCCTGCTCTGATGATTCCTTCTGTGATTCCATGAAGGTGCAGTGTGCTCCCACCTTCATCATCCCATACAACATGGGCTGAGCAGAGCAGACAGAAGGTTCAGAAGACACCCACAGAAAGGCAGCCCCAGCTCTGTCACTGCCAGCACCCTCAGCAAGCTGGGCACAGGGCAAGGATAGAACTTCCATTCCTTCTCCCAGATACATCAGATCATCCCTGGCTGTCACATGGGATAAGGATACTGGACTAAACCCAGCAAAATGCCTACACTGCTTTAATCCAAGCTCAAAAAAAAAACCACACTAAAAAAACAAAAAAACCCCCAAACAAACAAAAAAACAAACAAAAAAACCAAACTAGGATTAAGAATGGGGAGACACAGTGTTACCAGATGGCAGCCTGCAAAATATCATGTTGGTGACAGGACAAGGCTGGGGTTGCTGATGGCATTATTTTCCATCATAAGGTCTAAAAAGCATCCAAAAAGCCATCCTTCAAAGAAAGTGTGTCCCATTTCTGCACCCCTCCCACTGCAAACTCTAGATGACAGATTTGACACCCCCAAACTGTTTTCTGCATAGAAATAAAAATCAAATTTCTGCAAATGTTACGTCAGATAGTTGCTCTGAACCAGGAACAGAAGTTATCAGAACAGCGCAGGCAAGCAGGGTATGAAGTAACCCAGCAATATATTAATTTCTTAGCATCTTGACAACAATTTAAAAAATTATCCAGATGAGATTTCTGTAAGAATTGCAGGCAATGAACAACAGCAATGGCGGGTCAAGGCAAATGATTTCTTTACAGCTTAAAAATTCGTGTCTGAAAATTATTTGGGATGCTATTTAACCATTTTTAAAACAAGTAAGGTATCAAAATGAAGCAGAACATTTTGTAAATTAAGTCTTCACAGACCTGTGGTGATTACTTTCTCTCCTCTCATTACTGGTTCCTTTAGAAGGCAAAATAACTTATTTTCAAAACTGGCATCTCCCAACTTCTAAGTAAAGGAAAAGAGGGGTAAGGGTGCATATGCATGACTAGTCTTCAAGAAGCACAGGGTATCTGACTGGCAGCTCAGAGACCATGGTCTTCCTTTCCTTTTTCAAGAAATTCTCAACAATAAGGCCTCAAATAGCCCCACTCTACTAAGAAGGTGAGAAAAGTTGGGATAGAAAACCATAATCCATTTTAAGCAGCACATTGGGCACTGCACAGCTTGCCAAAGCCAACCCTTAGCACCATCACACAAAGCAACCTGAAGTTCACTAAATGAGTTATTAATAAGTTAATGCACTTATTATTTGCTCCATTGTCACAACTATCATCAGTTGGTAATTGCAAATTACAGGCTGTAGTTCTGATTTTTAAAATTTGAGCTTAAAGCTCTACTCACTAACAGCCTCATTGCTTTATACAGGCTCTAGGCAGGCAGAAGAACCCAGCTACTTGGCTTGAATTTGAAACTAAAATTACTAAAACCATGTGCTTCACCTTGAATACAAGCTTATTCCTGATTTTAAGCACATGCTCTGGTCGCATACCAAATAAAAGCCTAAAATCCCATCCCACAAACTCTTAAGCATGTGATGTTAAAGCAGCTTCATTGAAATTGAGAAGAATTTTGTAACTCAAGGCAAACTATTCATGAAGAGGTTTGCAGGATTGAGTCCTACACAGTTCCAGACCACTGAGAGATTTGTAATGGTGATACTGCCTTCAGAATATTTCCCTCATAGGCTGAGCTCATCAGATATATGTTTTCCATCTGAGTTTTCCATCAGATATAGATGACTTTTCACAAGGGAAGTATGATATGAAAAAACCCTCCTTTGGGCTGTAGCATTCCCTGCAATAAAATAAACCAAGCTAGAAGTGAAATGGAAACCTGGAATAAGTAACACAATCAAGGCTATTACAGACTTGAAATAATCAGATCAGTATGTAAGTCAAAAAGTTTTGCAGTTAAATGCATAAATTTCTAAACCAGCTCAACACAGGAGTTGGAGAGAGGTTCCTAAATGAGCTCAGTCTCCATTTGCATCTCATGTAGCTTGGTACTGGGTCTCTGCAGCTCTGGTGCTTGGCATGGCAGCAGCTCGATACTGAGCACTTCTGAAGACCCAAAGAAATTTGAAATGGAGGTTTTGCAGGCAGGCAGGCAGTCATACTTGCCTGTGCTGGACCAAATAGGAAAGAATAATGGTCCTGCTGAAGGTTGTCACAACTAATGAGACCCCTAACCCAAATCTATGGACTATTCTATCTGACCTTTTTCAGGCTAAAGAAGCAATTTCATTTCCTCCATCCAGCAAGCAATAAACCACCAGCTTAAATATAGGTTTAGTAACAGGAATATCACCTCAATAACCAACCCTTTGATTATTATTACTTGAACCCACAGTCCTGATGCCAACATATTTCTGAGACTGCAATGAAGAAATTGTGCCCACAACTCATACTGTTCAGTAGTTAGGCAAAAACCACCTGCAAGAGAGAGGGTTCATTGATCTGTTTATGTGGTCCTAGTCATCCCAAGAGTTCAGCATGTACTTAATTCAAACCATCTCATTTGGCCTGTTGCTCTCAGTGCACCACTGCAGAAGCATATAGCTACATAAAGGATGACAAGATCTGGTTTTCTCACAGAAAGCTGTATTTTTTGAGAAGAGAGGAAGCACAGAGTGTATAGCTCATTAAATATATTACTTTAAAATAAGATGGAAAAAAAGGAAAAAGTTGAGAATACATTAATGCAGTGTCACTTGCCAAAAGGATTTATCATAACTCTACTGAAGTCAGTGGGGATGTTGACATTGGTCATTCAGGGATCATTCACCCTGAGTTCTCAGATGCTAATCTGATCAGGTTAAAGTTTCAATGATGTTTTCCTGTTTAGGAAGAGAAAAAGAAAAAAAGAAGAAAGGAGAAAGGAGGAGGAAGGAGGAAAGAGAAAGGAGGAAAGAGAAAGGAGGAAAGAGGAAGGAGGAAAGAGGAAGGAGGAAAGAGGAAGGAGGAAAGAGGAAGGAGGAAAGAGGAAGGAGGAAAGAGGAAGGAGGAAAGAGGAAGGAGGAAAGAGGAAGGAGGAAAGAGGAAGGAGGAAAGAGGAAGGAGAAAAGAGAAAGGAGAAAAGAGAAAGGAGAAAAGAAAAAGGAGAAAAGAGAAAGGAGAAAAGAGAAAGGAGAAAAGAAGAGGAAGAAGAGGAGGAAGAGGGAGAAGGAGAAGAAAAAAGGAAAAAAAGGAAAAAGGAAAAAGAAAATCAACCCAGGCTATCCCATTTTCAGAGCTAACTAAGACAATTTCTGACTTCAAAGATTTTCCATCTTAATCCATTTTAATTACAAAAAACCCCCCACCAAAATTATTAAAGCAAATGGAAGCCATTCAGAGGGACCTTGTCAGATGGGCCAGCCTCATGAAGTCTGACAAGACCAAGGACAAAGTCCTGCATGTGGACAGGGGCAATCCCAAGCACAAATAGAGTCTGGGCAGGGAATGGATTGAGAGTAGCCCTCAGAAGGGCTTGGGGGTGTTGGTTCTCCATAGATTCTCTGTAGGGTAGCAAGAACAGAAATGATTTTTTTTTGTATAAGAAAACTGGCTGAAATATAGATAAAGTTGTATGTTACACATGAAACACTGCATTGTTTGCCTGGACCAAAGTCAGGAAAATTCCTTTTAGGACTGGAAATCTCATTCTTTACACTCCAAACCACACAATGACCCTTTCCCATTCAAAAACAGCAATGCAGTTCCAAAATCAAAAGAAAATACTCGAGACAAACTATTGTATACACAAGTGCTTAAATTGTGCATGTTAAAGGAACCTCCCCCCCTTCTTCCAGGTGCAGACCTGCCCCTTCCATCTCACAACAGCTCCAAGTTTGAGCATTTCCAGCTTGTCTTGTGAGTGAGATTGGCTTGCACAGCACTCCAGCTGGAGAAAAACCTGCTCTTTGATTTAGTGAAAAAAAAAAAAAACAAAAAAACCCCACAGTTGTGAAATTTGCTTTTGTGTCAGGAAAAAAAGGACACCCCTTTTAAAAGCTTTGATTACAAGATGTTAAGTAGAGCCCCATGAGCTGGTACCAGCTTCCTAATTAATCAGTGTGAGGATTATATAAATCCTGCCAGAAGTCCCCACTCTTTCTGGATTAGCCCTGGATGTTTTGACCTGGAGATGGAAAAAAATCTGAATATTGCTAGTTTCCCCTCCCTTCAAGAGAACCAAGTAACCAAGCCTTTTTTAAAGCTTATTTTAAAATGTTGCACACAAATCATGCATGCAGACATGCAGAAGATATAACTTATATATATATATAAATTATAAATATATATGCATATATATTTATAATTTTTATATATAACATGAAACCACACAGACTAGTTTTAAAAATAGTGCTTTGGGGCTGAATCCTGTAAAATCAAGCAAGTTAAGAGAGAGAAGGGAAGAAAACAGGAAGGATGGATTATAAAGTAAGCTTTTTCTGAACAGGAAATCAAGACTCCAGCCTGGGTTGAGTTTTTTATGGGTCTCCTGCATCCAGGCAGCTGATGAAGAGCTTTCTGGAACTGCAGAGCCTCGAAGCATCATATGCATGCAAAACTTAAACTTTGCATTTAAAAGGTTTCCTGAAATAGGGGATGTTTGTTTATATCAAGGTAATTTCTTTCAAATGGGAATTTTCTTCTGAATTTCCTATGCTACTTTAATAATAAAAAAAAAAGTACATAGTTTTCAAACCCAGCTAAAATGTCTTCTCTTTTGGGATAAAGCCACACGAAGGCAAACATTTATACATATCTACCCATACAACTGTTCTCTGGAATTCAATTTAATTGCTGCCCTCACTTTTAATAACTTTTTAGATAACAGAAGAAGTTTCTCATTTCAACTCTGCCTCACTTCAGCATTGTAATATTTCCTCCTGGCCAGAAGACCGGTTTGTTTTTAATACACCAGTACATTTCCACTGCCTTTCTGAGCCTTGGGCTTCTGCAGAATTTGGCTGTGATTAACAATGTGCTGTTCACTTGGATGTGTCAAGCTCAGAGTTTTTTTTCAATTCTTCAGTGTAGTTTGGGGGTTTGTTTGTTTTTTAATTTATTTACCGAGTCATATAACTCTGCTCTGAGTGCTAGAATACTTTACAAAACTAGAAAGCAGCTGGATTCTTTTTCACTGTGAGGTACACTTCACCCTCTGAGATTATAAATCATGGTAGCTGCTGCATGTTTGTTTGAATATTGCATCATCTAAACAAGAGCTAGAGTTAAGAGATTCTTCTAAGACAATTCAAAATCCTTTTTGCCAACTCTCACACTCTCCAGCAAAGTCCCCAATTTGTGTTGGCAATCAGGATTTCCCCTGGTGGTGTCCATGGGTCCATTCTCCTGGTTTGCATGCCCTTTCCTTTAGATTAATTTTTACTACCTGAAATTATAGGGTTGCTCCTGGGGATCTGACTTTGAAATGGCCAATTTTTTTTTTTCTTTGGAGGTGGCAAGGATCTCCATTGATTTTCAGAGGAAGTGCTTCTCCCTTTGGACCTCCCCACCTCTACAGAATGCACTGTGGGGACACTGCTGTTGCCTGATAGTTTTGCTTCCCAGATGAGACAATCTCAGCTTTCAATAAACCTGTCTGACTGCAAGTGACATCCAGTACAAATCTTTTTTTTTCCTCCTTTTCTCTTGCCCATAAATCAAAGAAGAAACAATCAAATGGACAAAACAACAAAGTGGTAAAGTGCTCACTTCAGGGCTGTAGCCAATCTAATTAATTTTTCATTTAGGTCTGATGTATTAGAGGCCAATCAATCAAGGATTATGTTTACAGAGCTGTAGAAAGAGAGGAGACTGAATCCTCATTTGTTGTCTGGGCTGTCCAAATTAGTCAGTTAAACGATCCTGAGGGAGATCATAAAGGATATGAATAGGTTCTTGTAAGTACCTTTCTTTTAATTACAGACCAAAGAGTCAACACTTTCCACAGTCCTTGACTTCCCACCTGAAGGGCAGAGTTGGCTTCTTGGAAGCCATAAGGATAGTGGTGACTTCTGTCCCCCAACTTTGGGACATTGCAGACTTTCTTCATCTCTGAGAGCATCCAAGCAGCCCATCAGGTGGCTCAGGAGACCTATCCAGGTTAAAATCATAAAAAGCAAGCAGCACCAATAGCTGCCTCACTGTACCACCCCAAAATTGCACAGATATATTTCAGATGGCACAGAATGCCATCCTTACAACCATCCTGTCCTAGCCTGGGAGGACTGGAGCCCTGTCTCCCTTTGCAAGGCAACAATCTCATCTGAATCAGTTCAACTTGATGCACAACAGCTTCCCTGTAGATAAACCCTGGCTTGAGAGTGACTACAGCACTTACAGAAAATGTCTGGGTGCTTAATTGCTCTAAGTAATGTGGAAAATGAGGAAACTGAAATTTTTGCCAAATTACCACTTTTGATGTATCCAAATCAGCTTTTTCGTCAAGGTAACTGTACTTTCTGTAAAAAAGGATTATTTACATTCTTTGAAAATGTGGTCAACTCTAATCATGGAATCACAGAATGTTTAGGTAGGAAGAGACCTCCAAGATCATCCAGTCCAACCTTTGACTAACACCATAATCAACTACTAAACCAAATCACTAATCACTGCAGTTAAGCCTCTTTGAAAATCCAATGCCTACAGACACACTAAAACCATAAAATTCTCAACACTGGAACTAACAAAAGTAGTCTTTAAACTAGAGAAATCCATTTAAAAACATCCATTCTCACATATACAGTGATGTATGGCAAGAACATAACAGGACAAAACACACACCTTGATTAAAAAAAAAAAAAATCAAAAACCAAGCAACCTGGGTTCATATGTTTTGTGCAACTAGATATTTCCATGGCTAATAAATAAAAATTGAGTTTAGGCAAAGTCTGTCCCTGTTGTGGGGGATGTCAGCTGGCCTTTACTGAATATTAGCCCAGGGAGACACATGAGGAATAGCTGGAATTATTGCAGCAGGACAAGGTAGGAAGGGTTTGGGCCTGAGTTCGCTCAGAAGGGAATAGGTAAAAATAACTTGTTCCCTAAGGGATGGTGATTCTGTGGCAGAAGGCATTTACCCAGTCTTAAAATGTTTTTGTTGTTAGTTTTTTCTGTTTTGCTGATTTATTTTTTTCTTTCATACAAAGGTGCCTTGCCTCATTAGGTGAAGGTGCTGTAACCATACCAGCTGGTCCCATCTCACAGGACCAAGTTGTCCTGAAACTGGGCTTTGTGTGACTTAAGAGTGGTTGCTGGTAGATGTAAAGTTTCTATTTCTTTCACATGAAGACTACAAACCAGAGATGGCTGAACCTCTGGCACTGTATTTCTGCAAACCACAGGAGACTTAGCCTCATAAATCATAGCCAGTGGACTCCTGAAATATTTAGACAAGCAAATGGAAGAGCAGCAACTTTTCTTTGCCTCCTATGCACTAACCACCTGCAAAAGCCCATTGGTAGGTAGATTTCCTTGGTGGCCTCTGCTGGGAAATGAGGAGTTTGGTAATTGAGGGATTGTCATGAAGCACAATGTGGTTTTCCTCCACTAAATGCATGTGATGAACCTGATTTATGAGCAGGAGCAATTGCTCTGTGGCAGATGAGGATGTATTTTGGGCTTACACGGGTGCATCCACATTAGCATTTGTCTGGCAAAGGAAAAAAAGAGAATCCTCAGTTTCTCTGTGCAAGGTGGTGGATGCAAAAAAATCCTGTCAATGGAGAGTGGTAACACAATATTGTGTGTCTGCACTAACAGGAATCACAACGAGATGGGTGGCTATCAGTCCACAAAGCCATAACAGAAATCCCTATGGGCTCTAATGAGCAAGCCCCTTTCATTCACATTACAGTTGTAATGCTGCATATGGGACTGAGCATTTTAATTACCAGTTTGAAATAAAGCTTTAATCCAGTGTTCATAATCCTCAAAGGGAACTGGTTTTGAAGTGACATAAATCCTAATTGTTGGGCTCAAAAAGTGACTTTAATCATTGAGCATTTATGCTCCTTTTTTTTATTATTCTTATTAAAACAAACAAACAAATCTTCAAATATAGCCCTTAAAAATAATTTTTTAAAAAAAGAAGAATGAGTATTAACTCCCTTCCATTTGTGAAGCTATTGATCAAAAACACTAAGGTGCCAGTAAAAAGTCAATCCAGCCCTTCCTGGCAAGAGTTGTCAATAATGTCTAGAAAAACATTGGTTTACTATCTTTGCTCTTGGGACTGTTCAGGATGGGAGCTAAATGCAGTTGTCAAGCTGAGTACTTTGCTCTCCTAAATATCTGTCTCCCATGCATCCTCTCTCCTGGAAGAACAGTTGGGTATTTCCCATTAAATCCTTCCAGCAATTACCTAGATCCCTTCCTACTTTGCAGTCTCTTTTGCTGTGGGAAACATCAGGGCAACAAAGCCAGGCTTTGCCTCTACTTATTTCTTACTTACTAGATGCTGAAATAATGAGCTCCACAAATCACAGAAGCATGTAATCTACTGATCCAAAGCAATGCTTTCTGCCTCACTGCCTTGCAAATATTTTTGCAGGCTGGACTGCAGCTCAGAAGTATTTTGCACACAGGGTGCCAAGAAGACCTGGTGCAGAAAAACACAGGCAAGGATGGTGTATCAAATGTGCCCAGGCATCAGGTGGTATGCCACAAAGCCTGAAAAATGGGCTAAATGATGTGGCAGTTCTCACCTGAAAGGTCACAAGAAGCTGATGGATGAGTTTGAATCTATGGAGGTTGATTGATCTCCAACAGAGGTGGCAGGGCACATGTGCCTCCTTGCCATCAATAAAAGAATTGCAGAGTTCTAAATGTTGCTTGAGTCCTTCTTCCCAAAGCTGCACTGCCACCATGGCCAGGAGATTCCAGATTCCAGAGGTCTTTTCCCTTTTGCACAGAGTTCCAAGTGAGAGAGGAAGAGAAGCCCTGACTTCCCTGAGGCTCTTGCAGAGAGGGGAGAGCACAAACCTATCACAAGGCTGCCAAGGCCATTGGTGACCTGGAGGTAAATTTCATGTAGTCTGAGGTATCATGAGGGATTGCTGCTGCCTTCAGCTACCAAATGCATGGCTGAAGATAGATTCAAATCCCACCACCACCCCATGATGGTACACAAAGAATAATTCCAGCTCCAAGAACCTATCTAGAAATGGAGGACAAAGAAGAGAAAAGGACAAAATACATGCTCTGCTACACGTTTATGTTTGCAAACCCCAACAGCACCTCCACCCGTGACATACCCAGACTTCTTAAGCTCTTTAACCAAGACAGACCTAGCACTAATGCTGCAATGAGTCAGGCATACAAATCTTGCTGATTTTTACAATTCAGTTTAACATATAATCATCACCTTGGGGGGAGCAGAGGAGAGAGCTTGCTTTGAGAGACTCTTGGTGCACATCTGAAAGCCCCCTTTTGAAATCATGAGGCCCAGGAAATAATTCTTGAAGAGACAAATGTTATAGGCTCATTTCTGAAAAGTCAAAATTTTTCATGTTCACCACACCAGGACATCAAATGGGCCATATGGGATGAGAGCCAATTTACATTTCTGATGGAGAACCTTATGCTGCTGCCCAGACTTGGCAAATCAGAGTTCTTTAGTTATGATTTTTAAGTAGAAACCTGCAAAACTTTATTTCTTGTAGCAGCAACTAACACCATACAAAGCTTAAATTGTTTCTGTACAGGTTTGCCTACAGCTTCTTTCATCGTGACTGCTCAATCCGTTAGAAATTGGAACGGGAAGGAAAATTGCCACAGAGATGAAAGGAAGAAGGAAAGCCATTCCATGGTATGATAACCTACTTCAATATTCAATATAGAAAAGAAATTGCTACCCACCAAAAGCAGATGTTCCTTACAGTTCATAAGCACCCATCAAACACTAAATCCCTGGTGATACATTCACTTCCTTATAGCTTTCATCTCTAATGTTACCCATGTGAGTAATTTCAGTCACTTATACAACCTATAAACAGGCACCTGTTGTTATTGGAATTAGAGCAGCACATACAGATTCCAGGTTAGAACTGGGGTTCTTCTCTACTAAGGTATGTATAAGGCACCTGCACACCACAGAATAATGGACTGATTTCCAAGAGCTGCAAGATACAGTTTTTTCCTACAGTTCCTATGGCAAAATGGACTTGGCCTCATATATCACAGGCTCATACAACCTAAATAATTGCAGAGGTCCTTGCCTCCAACACTACTGTCACTGTAAAACTATATCTCTATCCACGTTCCATATCAGAAAGCTTGCCTGCTGCTGGACAGCAAGAAATTTGCAGACATAATTAACCATCTGAGGCCATCCATTATTTTAATGAGTCTGCTAAAGAACACTGCTACCTGATTAGAAGGCATGTGGAAGATGGTAGCCTTCATTATCTCCCAGACAGAAGCAGACTGCAAAAGCAGGAAAAAAATCCTTGCACAAAAAATAGAGAAAAGGTGTAGACTTCCTCTGATGTCATCTTTTAATCCTGTGAAGACAGAGGTGGTGGTAATGTTGCCATTTTCCCAGCAATGGTAGATGCTGAATACTCATGGTAAAAACTCCTCTTCATTGCACTGGCAAAGGTTGGAGAATATCTAAAGCTACAGGCTCTGACAATCCCCATCCATTTGCAAAACCATCTTAAGAGAAGGAAAGTTAGAGCAAGGGGCACAGAGGCTCACTGTCAGCAGCAGAATCAATTGCCCTTAGGAAGACCGAGTCCCTCCTCTTCATTCCTGCTCTGTATCAAAGGCATGTCAAGCTTTCCCCTCTGAAAGCACTTTTGCAGAAGTGAGGGAATCACTCTTAGCCAGGGCAGCACAAACAGCATGTCTTTAAGAAGAAGGGGCCTAAACCATAGCCAGGCACAATGCAGGGCACTGCTCAACATTTGCAGCTGCCTAGCAAGGCTCCCAACAAGTACACACTGCCCAAATTGCATGGCAGGCAAAGCTCTGCCCAGTAAAACCCCCAAAAACCTCAAAATGCTTTTTTGTGGTGATATAACTTCAAATCTCCTTGCAGACGAGGAATAGATAAGGCAGTCTGTGAAAAACATGGGTAAGGTGCAGAAGGTGGGGGACAAGGGAGGAAAAGCAAAGATGGAAACAAACAGCAGCATTAACACACTCAAAGAACTAGAAAGAATACAGATGATGACCAGAAGAAAGTCGCCAGGAATTTCTGAATGCACAGCATTTAAACAAGTGGACTCTATGTGGACCTCAGTAGATTATAACCTGACCTCCTAAGGCCATTGGACATCTGTCCAGAGGATTAGAGAGTTTACCAAGGTACACAAAACTCAGCAATAACACATGGGTACAGTAGAACCAGTCTGTGAGCAACTGAAATAAACACAGGCCATGCACCCCACATGGCAGAATCCCTTCAATAGCCCTCTCAGATGGGCTCCAATGCTTTGACAGCCAAGAAAAGGTCTCCATCAGCCTTGGCCAGTCAGCCCTCAAGCATCATATGCTGCACACAAAGCAGCTAGGAAGGTGCCCAGGTGTAAGAGCTGAAGAGGGCTCTTGAGCAGGTTGCAGCTGCAATGAAAGAAATTATTATGCCAAAATCAATAAGCTCAAATGCCTGGGTTTTTTTTTTTTGCAGCGGATTTGCAGTGGGACTCAACCCAAGTGAGTCCTCAAAATGGCTGCCAGTGTGCCCAGGTTAATTGTGCCAGACTGATTACTGGCTGAAAGGTTAGCTAAGCAAAAGTACTTCTGAGTGAGCACAAAAATAACATGTTACAGAGGGCATAAAAGCACTAAACCTATTAACTCAGTATGTAATGAACATCATCCAAAGCAAAGAGATTATGATGCCTAAGAAAAGCAGAAAATCCTGATGTGCCAAGCTATTTTCAGCTAATCTGCATTAGTATGGTAAACCAGCACATTAGCACGTAGGATTAAAGTGGAAAGTTTTGTTTCAAGAGCAAAGATGACTATTCCCAGCATCACAAGAGCAAACACAGTGCAATCTACTGAGGTAGCATCCTGCACTCCTACATCTGAGGCAACAAATCTTCTAGAACGTCTCAGCTACTTTTCTGAACTGTGTGTTCATAATTATATGAACCTACTGGACAGAGAGACTTGCAAATAAACTCCTCTATAATTCTGACTCCTCTTGTTCACTCCAGAAGCTTTCATGCTGCCAGCATGGCTTGCTCAAGGCCCTGTCTATGGCTATGCACATTTGGCACCAAAGCACAGGCAAAAGACAGGGAAAGGACATGGTGAAACTGGAAAGGAGTCAGGTATCAAAGTGACAGAACACAGCAGAAAGCCCTTTTCTCAGCTTTCAACCTGTGCACCAAGGTACCAAAGTACAGCAGAAAGCACCCAATAGACTTCCTGCCCCCAGCATCTCCCCAACAATCCAGCATCTCCAGCAGTCATCTCCAACAAGGAACAGGCAAGTTAAGAGCCAAGAATCCCCTGGATTATTGACTATGGATCAAACTCTTCCTCCCATGTGAAATTTAGGTTCTGTAAATAAAAACTGAAAAAAACCCTAGCTACTGAAATATTAGTTGTGCAAACAAGATTGACAGAGAATATTTGACAGATCTGATGAGAATGCTCTGGCTGCATGAAGCTGGAAAACATTACCTAATTATTACCTAATTCATTTACAGTTTCACCATTCAAGTGTGTTATTCTGATTTCAGTCCTATTAGGCATTCAGATGATTTGACAACAACACTATCTGTTCATCCATCCTCCCCAAGTGTACAAAAAACTGAAGTTTTTCTTGCTATAAAGACAGGAAAAGAAGCCTATCACCAACAGTTTTGCACTCAGACAGTACAGACTGTGGCCTGAGTAACTTATGAAGCAGCTGTGGGCTTTAAAATTGCTGTCTGGATTCATCTGTTACTGCTTAGAGTTTGTAGTTCAAACTGTGTAGATCCCCTTCTGCTCTTTTGGACTCATCTGCTTCTATATAAGCTTACAATATTTATCTTTTATGTTGCCTCAAGGGGATGGTACACGATGTCAAGAAGTCTGCTCTTTGATGGTTATTCGATAGGCACGCAGGAACTTTAGTCAATAGACAATATATTACTTCATTTAGCCTAGTATACAAAGGAAATACCATTTATACTATGTATTATATTAAGCAGATGTTCCTTTTAATTAGCTAAGATATACAGCCTGGCCATAGCTCCTATTCCACATGTGACAACATAAAATTGTTGAAACTGTAAGGTGGAGGGGAGTTCTAGTAAAGATGAGGACTACTTTAATGCTCCTGAGTCACATCCTATGTAAGATCTAAAAGCAAGGACACATGCAAAACTGCAATATAAAGTCTCCTGAGTCTTCACTTCAAAATCACTTGTGGAATTTTCATTCCAGTAAGCAAATGAAGTGCTATTGATTTGGCTGCTTCGAGTTTTGTTTTGTTCCTGGGTCTGTGTCAGACATTTCTTCCTCAAAGGGAATGCTGAAGCTTTTTAAAAGAGCTGGGAGAATTTTATTCGTATTATTATGAGAGTATCTCCTTGGCACAAGGACCTGAAATAAACCAGCTTCTTGCTCCCTGCTTGTTTTGACCCCTTCACACAGGACAGTCTGAAAAAGGAAAAAAGATCTCCAGGAGACAGAGTCTGCAAAGGTTTTCTCCCACATATAAAAAAAACAAACAAAAAAACCCCAACCAAACAAACAAAAAACAAAACAAAAAAAAACCACTAATAAGTCCTGCGTGGCTGTGGATGAGCCTCAATGTGCCACAAAGCATGATGTCCAGAGAAGATAAATGGATAGATACGACAGGTATCCACCATGTCCTGGGAAAGATCCCATTCTCCTGCAATTAGGTGGGATCTCAGTGCCATGCAGAGTTTTTGATGATGTTTTTCCTCACACTGTGAAATAAATGTGTTTGTCTACTGGGAGATGCAAGAAATGGGAACACTGAATGTGGCCTTTGTGGCATTCTGCCTAATAATTCACGTATCTGCTTGTTGCCTAATTTCACAGTTCACAAAAAAGGTTTCAGTTATGGATGGGTCCAGTGGTCCTGGGATACAAAAGTCTTTGTCTTCCATAAAGAACAACAAAATACATTTATGTGATGCTGCTCTGACCCAGTTTAATACTCAAATGTGTGAGAGGAAAGGACACACATTCAAGAAACCCCATCAGCCCAAACACCATCCAAAAAGAGACCTAAAAAGCATCAGCTTGCTTGCTAAGAGACATACACTTTCATAATTAAGTTGTCTTTTCTCACAGATAATGGCCTAGAGCTGCAGTCTGAGTGCCAGACCCAGTGCAAAGCTGGATATTTACATCACCTCTGTGGAAATTTTTCCTTCTCTGGGAAAATGACTAAGTCTGTCTCCTTGCTGCTTACATATCTAGTTATGTGATTTGAGCTACACCTTCAAAAGCTGTGTTGCAAGAGCAATGTAACTGGAAAAAATAAATCCTAACTTTATTAGTAGACCATGATCCCATATTACAGGTGAGATGCCCATTGCATGAGGCTTTCTATAACCAGAGAACATAAAAATAAGTCACAATAGGAACTCATCAAGTTCACTACTCCTATTTCTCAGGAGGTTTCCTGCTTTTCTGTAATCAGTAGCTTTATGCAAGCAATGACTTAAATAGGATGAGTTAAAAGAAATTTTATTCCAGAAATGCATTTTAAAGCCTGGTTAACAGTTCACTGTTGATTTCCCTGGGTACATGAGGAAAATTACATGAAAAAGAAATAATATGGCTGGCAAATGTCAATGACACAGTAATGCATACATCCTGGAATTCGCCCTATAGGCAGAAATTCATTTGCCATCACCCCTCAAGCAAACTCCTGAGTAAGCAGATGGATTAGTAAGGTAAAGGTCAACATCTGTGTTCTGCTTTGGGACAAATGGGGAAAAATGAATGTCCGGATGTTCCCAGAAATTTTAGGTAGTTTCTTATCTACAGTCTCCTATCAGCTGCCATGACTGGCCATTGGTTTGCATGACCTGCCACCAGACAATACATGGGTGGGTGCCAAAAAGCACCAGAGAAGCTTTAAGTTGTGGAGAGGGAGCAGTCAAACCCAGAGGCTGCTTTGTAAAAGGTGAAGAAGGTCAGAGAGCATTAAAACCTCTGATGGCAAAGGGTGGGCCCAGCTGGAAAAGAAGAATTTGGAGGCTGAAGGAAATGAGTTGTGCTGAGGACCAAAAAAGAAAAAAAAAAAACGTGGAAAAAGAGAGAGTAGAATTATTTAATTTATCAGAATAGCAAAGGCCTGAGATATTTAAGAAAACCAAGCACACAAGTGAGCTTCTACAAAGCTCATTTGCCAGCACTGTCTTTCCTGTTGACCAGGAACTCATTGACAGAAGAGCTGAACAATGTAAGTCAGAAAAAAAATTATTACAGACATAAACTTTTATCTTCAACAAGTATTTTTCCAATACCTGAAATCACAAGAAAACACCCAACAATAGAACTATACTTCAAAAGGCTACCTGGAGCACTGTTGGAGTTTGGTCCTCAGACTCAGGGCCTTCAAAAGTCAGCTTTTCAGAAAAAGATTGCTGAGTTTGGGAGTATCCCTAGTATCAGTCTTTCATGGATGAACCACATATCACCTGAGAAGCAAATGTCGAGCCACAGATCTTCAGACTTTGTGATCCTAATTCTCTGAGATACTGCAGTTACGTTTTAGAGATGCACCACCACTTCAAAAGGAGGGTGAGATGAGATTTATTCTTTATTTCTTTGGTGATGAGTGATGAATGTGCTTTGCTGTATGCTGCTCAGGAAAAGAATAATTGCTATTTAGAGGCTTAGACAAAATGTAGGCTTCAAAACAAGCAGCCTGATTTTTAAATACAGCCAACCATTTTGTATGACAGACAAGTCCCGTTTTCCTAAATTAAGCATGTTAGGTTGGACTCATAAAGCACTCTTGATTTTTGAGAAACATGGGAAATCTGATAGGAGCTATATTTCCAGTCCACCAATAGCTGCTGAGTTCTAATCATCTTCACAGATGGGTAAAGGCATTTAGCACTGCAGTGGAAAACAAATCTTTTCAAAGTTGAGCCCCCAAAATTGAAAGGAGATCCAAAATTTCAGTAATTTTGCAAGTGATTTCTTGAAAACACATGCAAAAATATTAGAAGAATCCAAGAAGAAAATTAACTATAGGAAAGAATGTCAATTGACAAGTGTCATTATTCTTTCCTTGACCATTCCTCAGTATCTCTTGTCCTACTTTTATTTTTTTAAAGGATGTTGCCATAGTGATATTACAGAACCTGCAAAACTGTCCCAGCTATTCATCATCAGAGATTAAAATATATTATGAAATTAGTTTTAATATGTTATAAATTATACATGCTGCAATACCACATTCTATCATAAAACAGGCTTTAAATAACATAATGTGGAGCTGGTGTAGCTGTCCTACAGTTCAGGTGGAAGATTGCTTTGTATTATAAAGTCTGATTTTTCAGTCTTGCTAATGGCCCCAAGGAGTCATTCACTATGAAATTTTATCTACAAGCTTTTACTCATTGCTACAATTCTGCCAAGCAGCTAAGGCTAGAGGGAAAGACAGGGTTAGATTCAGTGGCACTTCTTGGACACCTAATATCATTCAAGGTGCTGTAGAAGAGCCACGAGTTCCAAAGGAACCATGGGAGAGCTCTGCTTTCTTGGAAAGCACCTGGGTTGATAATGATGCCCTAGGGCACCTCTAACTGTAGTAGGTGCCTAATTTAAATAGAATTGTACCTAATCAATGTGTTTTTCTTTACTCCAGGGAACTTGAGATTAGAAAGAACATATCCAGCTTTGCTTTTTAGAAGGGTCTTCCCATGGCATTTCTTTACCTCCTGCTTAGGAGGGCAACAGGGAGTCACACTGGGAATGAAGGATGAAATTGCCCCCTGAATTCTTCCTTCCATCCCACATAGTGGTACATTGAGTTACTACAAGGACAGTTTTAGCTTCAGGGCTGGAGAGAGCATTTTAGCAACTAAAGCCTGACAAGAAAGATCTCCAGGTCCTTGCCATGAACCACCTGATCCTAAAGAGCTGGGACACTTTTCTACACACTTGAAGCAGGAACAAGCTGCATCTCCTTGAAAATAGCTGATGTTGCAACCCAGTGCTACAGTCTGTTGGGAGTATTAATTCCTCCAAGGGGATTTCATTCCTACACACAATAGGAAGAGCAAAAAGCTATAGTGGCAAAAAAAGCTCCCCCAAATCTCCCTACTAACAGAGGGCTTCAAACACTGGTGTAGAGATGCCTGCAACGGCAACAAAGACTTTAGCTTGTACATTGGTGATAAATAGCTCATTGAGCATATTTTGCACACAATTTACATAAAGTTGTTGAAGCACAAGGGTTGAAAAATACATGCCAGCTGCAAGGCACATGCTGCTGCCTTATGGACACAGGCTGGGAGCTCTTGGTTGCTTTCAAAGCAACCTCCAGCTGCTTGTGTGGCTGCAGACCCAACACTGGCACTACCACAGAGCCAAGAATAATGCAAGAAATAATCATCCTTAATAGCAAATAGATTTGATATAGCAAATAGGCACTAACTTTGAAGTGCCCAGCCAATATTATACCCACTTTACATTAATATTTTCAGCTTAAAATTGCTGCTTGCAAGAATTTGGATTGTTAGCATACAAACGCTTTTGTGATCCCAGGAAACACAAACAGATTGTGATCAGTGCCAGCTCCAAGATTTTTTCATTAATGGCCAACTCTTCTTGGTGCTCCAAGGGGTCTGGATGACTTGTGCCCAGCCTAGCACAGTTTTAAGTTCTTTGTACTGGAGGATTTATACCATTCCTCAACACACCATGTCAAATCCAGTTTTCCTGGTTGCACTTCAGGACTGGGGATTTAAAGCCAACAAGCAATAAGGACAGGAATACTAAATGGACTGTGTGTTTTAGCAAGCAAAGCACAATCATTATGGCTATTGTTATCTGTCACCCTGAGATATCAGGGGCTGTGGGCTTCACTACAGCCAAGTGTTAATTTTTCCCCCAGAAATTCAGTGCCTTACATATTAGTAAGAGTCAAAACAGAGCTCTGCATAAATCTCTGTGGCATTTGCTGTTTTCTGAGCAGCAAAGGTTTTTTTCACAACTTGCTAGTGGGGCAATGCATTTCATTAACCTGGCTTTCATTCATGCCAGCTCAAAAGGTCAGAGGCAGTACCCTGAAATAGGTTCCTCATTTTAACAATGTGGTTTTCCTGCTAATGAGCATCAGACACTGATAAAACCTAAAAAAATAAACATTGTGCTCATAGGTAAAGATTCTATATATCTTGCAGCTGCCAAGCAGGAGAATTTTGTACAGAGTCCTCCACTTGCTGCTACAGATACACCACTTTAAGTCTAAGCTTTACCAGCCTTATCTTTTGTTTTAATCACATACCTTGGGCACACACAAGAGTCCTGACATTATTTGGGCTCACCCTAAATCTCTTCAGGAATACGTATGTGGCTTGGGTGATCCTGTGTAGATTGTTTGTGCCCCTAGCAGAAAACCATCCTAAAAAAACACTGAGCCTGTGGCTTTTTTGTGCTTTTACATCATCCAAGAGTTCAAATAGACAACAACTTCCCATTCAGAAGCCAACAGGGTCAATGAATCTGTATTACTTCCTTCTCCTGCCTCAAGCAAGACCCATGCTTGGTCCCTTACACTACATGGTGCTTTAGGTCAGCATTTGTTGCCTGAGGAGATGTAAATAAAGGAATGAACTGCATAGGAATCTCAGGCTACTTTAACTACTTTAAACTACATGATAGTTTAGCCTATTACAGTCCTGTCATTCTTGACCTTCTTTCTGTGCTATCTTCACCAGCATTACCCAGCTCAGTATGAGTAGCATCTGCTCAAAGCAGCAACATATAGAGGCACTTGTGATAAGGATCAGGTCTCTGGTCAAGCATCCATAAAATCATGAGCTATTGTTGAAAACTCAGGCTCATTACACTAGCACTATCCAATGCAGGGTAAACCAAACCATGATTTTCCTGGTTTACTCCAGCTAAACTAAAAATCCCATTTACATTGAATCAGAAGTCTTCCGGACCATCAGGAAAAATAAAGAAGAATTAGCATTTCTGATCAACAAATTTCTCTTGACACAAAAGCAATAAAACAAAAACCTGAAGTAATGCAGAGCAGATAAACCCTGAGCACTGACTGTGTGGGATGAGCGGCTTGGCATATTGGCTTGATCATAATTTCATACACATTAAACAAAAACGTGTGTCTGCTCATATTTCAATTAAAATAAGTATCATTTAAATGGCAAACCAACTCTAATCAAGCATGTATCCTTGAAAAAAATAAGACATTTAGCCAATAGGTAAGTAATTTATGGAGATGTAAGGTTGACAAGTCTTCCAGCAGCAACAACAAAAAAACTCACCCAAAAATGAAAAACAAAACCAAAAATAAAACGAATCAGAGAAAGAAGTAATCAGCAGTTGCACATCACTTCTATCAACACAGGGCAAACATAGCAAAAGACAGACATTGTCTCAGCATCTTCATATTCAAGACCACTAAGACATCCAGAAAATGACAGGAAGGGCTGCAGATACAAATGCAAAAAAGCCCAGGAGATTTTTGTCTCCCAGTTCAGAACCCCAAACCTTACCCTGGTCTCCCCAGGGAGAGTGCAGAGGAAAGGAAAAGCTTTCTGAACTTTTCCAGAGTTCAGAAGATAGTAAAGAAAGTAAAGTTTCTAAAGACTGGCACTTCAGTGATGGAACTGAGCAATTTGACTTCGTCTCACAACAAGACTAAATAATATTTTTACCCATGTGGTAACTAAACAGTAGGTGTAGAGATTTCCCTGATCTCAGTCTAATTTTTGGAGGTTGCTGTCTGTTCAGTGAGAAAACAGTGGAGAGGGACAGCATGTGTGGTTGTCCCTCACTGTTTCTTACTGAAGGACTGAATTTTACTTGAAGTCCCAGCTTATAGTGTGAAAACTGAAACCTCAGTCCAGAAATAGGATTCATGCAGCACACTCCAAAGCTCCTTGTCAATACATTCCTCTCTCCATCAAAACTGCAGAACTGTGCCAGGATCAAAGCTGTAGGAAATGTCTTCTGGTTTTCTAGCAGCAAATCAGACAAGAGGTAACCTGGAAATACTTGAATTGCAGCATATCTTACAACTAGTCCAAAAAGCACACGGCTTATGATCTTCTCAATGTAATTTTGCAATACCAGAGGACACCAAGAGCAATTGGCATCACAGGCAGTGTAAGCCTATGAGTGGCCAATTACTCCAGTCTGTGTTTAAAAAAATAAGGTTTTTATTCACTCACATGTATTCAGTGAATGACAGTCATAGTGGAACAATGTGCTCTTTATGATGCCTTACAATGTATTGGGATTATTGCTACAGATATGGAAGAAACATGAACTATTGTCCAAGTAACTCCCAAAACCAAATATTAAAGCCATAGAACAAGTTATTTTCCCAGACTCTACTAAGTATTCAAATTCCCAGTGTCCCATTGTTTATAGCAGATAGCATAAGATGAAAAGTGACACAGACATTAATATCCAGGTGACTGTGATTGACAATGAGCCAGTGAATGACAGCCCTGGAAATGGATCTATGAAGAGACAATGAAACTAATTCCTTTTGTGATATAATCCCGATTCTAAGCTACAGTAAAAATGCTAATATATTAATCTATGTCTCTAATGTCACCATTCTAATTTAATACATTGCTAGGGAGATAAATCTCTGAATACCTCCTGCATAAATAGTGGGCATTGTTATGATTTTCTTAATAAGCTGTGGAAAATTAACATAAGCATTGCTAGCAGCTTCTTATCCTAACACAAATGCAATTTATTGTTTTAAGGGATGTAATGCTATACACATATACAGACAAGTTATATTACACTCGTTTTGCAGACAGCCTTGAGACAGTTGACAAACTAGAAATACAATATGCTTCCTAATCCTGTCCCTTCTCAATGCAGCAAAGAAGAGCTGACACAGGACCAGCAAAGGACATTTTGAGCTGAAGATGCAGGGTGGAAGATGGCATTTGCCTTAGTGTTGATGCAGCTGCAGGGTTGCAAGTTTAGGACCTGGAGGATAAGCACCCAGATGCAAGCTGCTGGTTGCCTCCTTGGGAAAGAGTCCTCAGGTCCTTACAGCAAGGACAGACAGAAAATGGCAGGACAGATTATGTTTCTGTTTTATGCACTCACAAAGCACCTCTGTTCTCCACGCAGTCCACCAGTGTAGTAGGAAACAGCTGCTCATCCCACTTTTATACACATGAATTGTATGGGAATAATTCTGCTGATTCCAAAACATGATGCCAAGAAATCTGCTGGACTCACAGAAAGATCTGCCTCATAGTTGGATACTCCAAAATGGCTAGGCTCTGATACAAGAAAACATACTTTGGAACAGGGACCACAAAGTTATAACCTGAGGATGGGGCCAATCCATTCATACAGAGCAGCACTATTTTATTTAATCCCACAGTCCTCCCAGAGCCAGAGAGTGAAAGAGGAAACATTCTGGTATTACCATAAAAATTCATGACACTTGGAATACTGCAAGCTGAACTCTCCTTACATGCCAAAAAATTCCAGTAAATCTGGACAAGGTATGAAGAAGGGTAGCAAAAATGGTTAAAGGATTGAAATGGGTTCTATGTAGGGATGCACTTATAAAGAATATGGCTCCACTCTGGAAAAGACAGTATGGTAGAGGTCTATAAAATCATGAAGTCTTGAGAATGGTGTAGGGAATGAGTGCTCAGAATATTCTGGTGCAAAAATTCAAGGCCATCAAATTAAGTCAAAAATTATTAAATTCAAGAGCAAAGCAAAAGAGGTACTTCTTCACAAGACATATGGTGAGCTGTGCAGCTGAGCCATGGGATACTCCAGGTGCTAAAATCTTTCTGGGAAATCCATCCCTTATCTTTCTTTTCTCCTATGCTTTCTATAGGTTCCAGACCCATTTTATACACCTGTGGCTTAAGTGTTTTTTTCAAGGACCAAGAAGGTGCACAGCTCAGTGAAGCAATACAATTAAAGGATATCCAAAATTGACTCTGGGAGTTCTCTCAGATGGATGAACTTTAATAGTAAGTATACAATTCAAAAACTTGGATTTGCACTCTCCTTATGGGCTCCAAAGTTTAAGAGAAAAAAAGACTTGTGGGAGCTTTTTTTAATTTTGGTGTTCTGATCCTATTCAGAAGAAAGCCTTGAATTTTAAGCAAAAAAATATCAAATGTTTCATTTGGAGCTGAAACATTTAATCCAACTTCCAAATATTTATCTGCCCACATTAAAAAAAAAAAGTGGGGGAGAAGGGCGAGGGGAGGGAGTGGGGAAGAGATCTTAAATGAAAAAACACCAAAAAAAAATTAAGATTTTAGTTGCTAAAAATCTGTTCTGGAGGAAGATTTTTTTTTTTTTTTAACAGATATGTGAACAAAAAGATTCTCAGATGTCTTCTTTGGGCATCAATTTTAGATAAACATGAAACCACAAATAGCATGATAAACATGCATACCATGTTTCTTCACCCATCTGCAGCTGGGAAACCAAGCAATAAATACTACTTATTTATTTTAATAGTATGCTTAGTGAAATTATTACCAATATTTCCTAAGCTTAAAATCATCCATGAATGTATTTTACCGTCAGGCTCAGCATTTTCATAGTAATTTACAACTTTAAAAGGGTAAACTCCATAGCTCTCTGTCAAGCCAACAACTGGGTGAGTACTGAATGTTACCATATGAAGCATGATGAAATTTATTGCTGCAGTCATTAGTACATATTGATTTTGTTTGTAACAACCTAAGGGGAATACTAAACCGATTATGGCTGTGCTGGGCTCCCTCTTGCTCCCTGACATTATGCAGACATGGCAATGCCAGCTTGCAAACCACTGTACCTGCTTTCTTTCCTCCAGGGATGGGATTTTGGGCAAGAGATCAGCATTGGGCCTTTGCTTAGTGCAATGGGGTTTGCTCCTTTTTGGGGCTGCTCTGTGAGTTGCTTCATTTTTAAGGATCTGCAGCTCTCAAACAGCACAAATATTGATTCAGTATTAGTCAACAAAGGATTAAATCATATCAACTCTCAGTTAAGCATGCTTTTCACAATTTAGATCAGGTTTTGGACTATTTCACAGTGTTGAGAGCCCCATGCCTAGCTTTGAGTCACAGAAGAACTGGCTGAAGACTTCTCTTCAAGTTGTTTAATTATTTCTTCAAAAGAAAAGAAAAGTAAAAAGATGGGGGTTTTTACAGGAAAATCTGAAGCAAAATGTGTTGTCCTGGTTTGAATTGTGTGGTAAAGTAGCATTTTAGACAAATGCTAATTTAATTTTTACCTGATCAAAGACACAACATTTAATACTTGTATAGGAAAACTTAGTGTGAAATTTGATTTAAAGAATTAGAGAGTTGCAGTTCAATATATAATTGAAAAATAATTAATTATTTTCACTCTGCAATTAGGACAAAAGAGATGCTGAAATAGAGTTTCCCCACATTCACATGATTTTAAACATTGGAGGTAGCTCAGAAATTTCCCCTAATTAACCTGAAAAGACTGATACACTTATTTCATTCTGTTCTGTCTACCATTTTTACTTAAAAGTATTTCTTTAATTGAACAGAAAAACAATTTCAGTCTTAATCCCATGAATCCAAGGAATGCAGCATTATGAAAAAAACCTGCTGATTTGCTGATTTAACATGAAAGAAAAGGGGAAATTATGAAGACTGGGACTGCAGGGCCAGTTTAGGAATCACCTTCAGCCAAACTCAGCAGTTGGAGGCTACAGATGTGCTTCTCAAGCCTTGGAGTAGGAATAAAAATACCTCAAAGTGTGCATTTTGCTTTTTCAGACCCATTTTTTTGCCAGAAAAGCAACTTATGACAGCCTAACCCAGTGATGCATCACCCTGCTAATGTGAGTCAAGAATGGGGTAAGCACAGGAGAACTTTTTACTCCAGCTTGCACAACAAGAGTTGCCAAACAGCATGGACCCAAAAGAGGAAGAAGTACCTCTAGGAAACAGACCTTTGCAGTTAAGGTAGTACCATCCTCCTTAAAAAAATAATATTTGTGTTCCATTTTTCCATCAGGTTTGTCACATGCAAGTTTGCTCCCTTTGCACAGAGAAATTATGGCTTATGAAGCTGGCTAACAGTTTCACACTGACACATCACAAGACAGATAGTTTATGGTGGATGGCCTTCATGTCTAAAACCTCCTCTGCCTCCAACCACCTCAAGATACTTCTCTTACTCTTCAGTTTGCTTAGTGTGAAGAACATGTTGTAAGAGAAAATTTGTTCAAATTGTCACATCTCCCCCCACTGTGGGTATTGCAAGAGTTCATTAGAGGCTGCTAGAATGAGAGAACATAGTAAAATAAATAAATAAATAAATAAAAATAATTAAAAAAAAAATCACAACAACTGCACAATCACATTTTCTAAATTGCTTCCCCCCTTCCCCCTCCCCTCCAGCGCACACAGTAATGGTGCCCATCACATTACTCTTGCAACAGGCCTAAGGATCTAAGTCATACAAGCAGCTCAGAACATTGCCTTGGGGCAGTTTCCATCTCATACCCCTTGGTTGCCTTATCTTGCCACACAGAGTTATTTCTTACCTATTTCTATGGAGGTCGCATGAACCTCAACTCACAAGGCAGAAACTCAGTTTACCCGACCTCAAGAAACTCAAAAAACTCCCCACTGGCAGGACATGGTTGCAATTCAAGGTCTATTTTGTTTCTTTCTTTGGGTTTTTTCCCCTCTCCTGCAGCAGCACACAAGCAAGGACCAGATCCAAGAGCTTTCAGCAGGATACAGCATCTCTACAGGGATCCAGCTTGGCACTCACAAGAAAATAAATTGTCCCTTTGAATATACCCTCTGGTGAGGATCAATTTGCACAGCAATGGACTTTTCCCTCCCATTTTTCCCCACAGCTGTATATTTGCCTGTACTCTCCCAAGGAGCATCATGCAGCAATGAAACCACCCACAGCACACCGAGCTGGAGGTGGCAGGCACCTGGGGAAGTGGAAATTATAAACTGTAGAGCAAGCAATTATTTCAAGCCCTGCTTTTAAAGCCAAACTAATTTCTGTCCCTTGTGTCATGCATGTAATTTCTTTATTAGAGGTGATCAGACCAGGCCATAACCACTAGAATGTTCTCGACCAGTAACACTTAGGGCACATGCCTTCCTGCAGAGCCCACTTTCCTTGAAGATCAACAGGCATCCTCAAAGGAATAAAAAAGTGTACCACTGGGAAGTTACTTGACTCCTGTGACAGCACATACACGGCTACACCATGCATCCCTACTTAGAAAATAACAACCCAAAATCAGGTTATCCATTGATATGGATAAGATTATAATTTTCCATCCATCTTCCCAGATGCGTTTCCATTTTGGGTTGCATGTGTGTGTTTTTCTTGTTTAGGGCTTTTTTGTTTTGTTTTCCCTCTTTTGCTGTCATTCTTCCTCCCAGTGCAACAACTGGCTGCTGGACACTCAAAATCCCTAAGTAATGTCACCACTTATTGCTTTCCACCTGCAGTCCCATCACTAATTACAGCTTCCATAGATCAGTTCTTTGGTGACATCTAAACGAAGCCATTTACAAATTGAAATAACACTGAGCAGCCCGGCTCCCTGATAAAGGTAATGACTTCATGTAAACATCATCAGACTGCACAGGAGGGACGATGTGTTGAATTCACCATTGTTACTGTTCAGCCAGGATGGCACAGATTTCATTTTATCTCATGCTTCTAAGATTTCCCTGTGCTGCTCAAAGCAGAGAATGGGTGCTTGGGTTGCCAGTGCTCCCTGCATTCATTACAAACCAAGGGAAAGGGGGAAAAGCATTCTGGAATTGGTGAGCTTCAGTTCCTTGGAAAAAGCATTTAACCTATCTGCACATAAGCACAGAAATTAGGGTTTTAGACAACTTGATTACACACAATGCTCCCCTACAACAGATGCCTTGAAGGGTAAAGCACAGTTCAGGATAAAAGCTACCACCTTATAACTAGAAAGTGCACTTGGCAGGGAAAAACTATTTTGAGGCCTCTCTGTAAGATTTGGCACAGAATTGGATGTCTTGGACGATCACTGCAGACTTCAAGAAGCATCAAGATGCAAGAAGAGGTCTGTTTTGCCAGTTAAGTTAGATCCAGATACATCTCAAAATACTTCCCTCCATGAGCCACTCAGTGAAATCACTGGATTTCCCAAGACTCCCTTACAAACCAGCTGCAGGCTAAGCATTCTCCCTGCACAATCTTGGGGCAGAAAAGCTGAGGTCACCCTCTTACCTGCTCTACTATTCAGCAGCCACCTGAACCAAGCAGCAACATCCTCTGTCAGCTGCACAGCTTAGGGAGCAGCACCACTTGGTAGAAAAAAATCCACTTTATTCAGACAACCAGTTGAGAAAGCTTTGCCCCAGACAACCTCATGCTCTGCCTAGAGCTGCTAACTTGCATTGCTAGTTGTGGGGCATCTGGGGATTGACCAGAAAGTCCTTTTACCCTGGTTGCAGAAGGCTACAGCATCAGCTAGCTAACCCATATGAAATGAGACCATGCCTCACACTGCAGAACTGATAAACACATATCAATGAGCTGCAGTTTTTCCCTCTGAAAGACAGAGTCAATTTGGTAAGCATTTGCTCTAAAGCCCCTCTACAACCCACAGCATCAAAACAGAATAATCAGCAGGTAGTCATTCTGCAACCTCTTACACCACAGACCTTCAGTGAAAGCACAGTAGAAAGAGCAAGACAAAAAAATATAATTAAACAAACAAATGAAGAAACTAACAGTAGTTTTGCCAGGGATGCCATTCTAAGAGTTTAAAGGAAGGTGTTTTTTGAAAATCCTTCCAAGTGCATTGATTGTTTCTTGCTTGCAGAAAATCCAGAGTTAGGGCTCTCATTGATTTATGCCACAATTGAAAGCCTGGTTCTCTTGAGTTATTCCACTACATTTCAAGCCAATCAATTAATTCCTGTTTTTTTAAAAACTATCTAGTGTATAGAAAGTTTCTGGAGTGACACACATCACTAGAGAAATGAGTCTCTCAGAAAGCTGCTAAGCATTCCTATGCCAACATATTAAACAGACTGAACTGCTCTGATATTAGCAACCCTCACAGCATGTGCACACATACATATGACACTCCTGGAACATTTTGTCACTTCAGTGGCATTTGGATGTTTTTTTGACTGTGACTACATGGCAATGATTTGATTTGAAACAAGCATTAAATATCTCAGGCAGGCAGTGCTTCTTCAGACCCTGATTTCTATGTTTCCCTGCTAAACAACTGAAGAACCTCTAGTATTTTCCCACTAGGGAAGCTTTTTTCAGAAAAATAAAACCTACCCTGGGTGAATATCTCCTTTATTTTAGAGGTCACCAAGAAGTCTCTTAAATTTGCCTTTTAGGCTTATATTTTTAAAGCTTTCATTTGCAGCTACAGTATATAGAATTGTGTGTTTTATTTATTTACTCATTTTGCATGCTGGATTCCTCTGCAATTACAGGGAACCCAGCAGGCTTTCAGAAAAGCAGCAAATACCATGAGAGTGTGAGGGCTGACAGGACAGCAGATCTGTCACAGCATTAACAGTTTTTTCTCTCTGATTGTAATAAAATTCATGAAGTTACACAAAGACAAATTTTACCCATGTTTTAATTTGTTCATTATAAGTAAGCCTAGAAATTCAGCTGTAGGGAGATAGAGGGGCTGGCTATGTCTCTGGGATGGCCTGTCTGCTCTTTTCACCAATACTACATTATTGAGAAGACTACTGAGCTCAGCACAGCTCTTTCCACTAGAGAGCAAATCACAGCATCACTACTTCATCTGCCCTCATTTTGGATATTACATCAAGAATTTCTGAGGGTCCTAATGGATATCTCTGGTGAATTTTGATGTTGCAATTTAAAATATTTCCACCCATGGAGTTTTGTGCTGAACACAACTCCATATACCTCCAGGAGCAGAACTAAACTTGCTACCAGACCTGAGTACTTGAGCATAAATCCTCTGTCTTCATTTCAAGCACTGGCAAACATCACACAGGGCTGTGACCTGGGACATCTAGGACACAGGTACATGTCCCCTTTGGCAACTGAATACAAATGGAAAAAGGCATAACAGATAGGGCAGCCTTCCTTCCAATCACACACACACACAAAAAACAAACAAACAAGTAAACAAAAACACCACCACCACCACCACCACCCCAAAACCCTTATATTTGCTTTCCCCTGGGATACAGATTTTCATTCTGAGAAGGCTGACAAAAGGACAGGTTTCAACATGATGGTCCCTCATCCATGGGGGAAGAAAGCCTTTTGCAAAGAAGAACAAGGTCTGGCACCAAAGCTTCCCTTCAAATTATGCTGACATACTTCTCCTGAGCCCTTCAGACAAAGTGGTGGCACCTCTGGGAAAACACAAATTTGATTTTTCCCAAGACTGTTTTGCCAGTGACCATAACTGGTAAACAAAGAGGGCATGGACTTAAGTTGTGCCAGGGGAAGTTTAGGTTGGATATTAGAAAGAATTTCTTTATAGAGAGGGTGATCAGACATTGGAATGGGCTGCCCAGGGAAGTAGTGGATTCTCCGTCCCTGGAGATATTTAAAAAGAGACTGGATGTGGCACTCAGTGCCATGGGCTGGGAACCACAGCGGTAGTGGTCAAGGGTTGGACCTGATGATCTCTGAGGTCCCTTCCAACCCAACAGATTCTATGATTTTATGATCCACAAATGTTTTTTCCACCCCAGCTCCAATTCCCCTTGTCCTGTTAGGGAGGGGAGTGAGTGAGCAGATGGGTGGGTGCCTGGCAGCCCCTACCCTGGCATCACAACTGCAACATTGAGTAGAGTCCAGAAGGAGCTCCCACATCTGGAGGAAAAACAAGTCAGTGACAAAATCTGAAAATTTACCAGTTGCAAACCTTTTCCAGGGACATTTGAACTTGTGGCCCTGCTGACAGAGAGCTCACTGCAGGTTTGCTGTTTCTTGCTATTTGTAAGGAGGCCAATGTCACTTTTCTTTTGTATCTGTTTGTTGTGGGACTGGCATGCAGCCTGACTTGCCTCTGTACTCTCAATTCCGGGACTGTGGAATAAAAATCACTTGCTGTTAGTCAACCAAAGCTGTCTTTTCTCTATATATATTGATTGCTCCTGCATAATCAATTGACATTTGGCACAGTCTTATTTATAATAATTCAAGTCAGCAGCAACATAATTTAGAAACTGGCTACTAGGCATGTGTTGGTAATGAATCGAATCCATGGATAATTCAAATTCATAGACTAAAAAATTACATTTAAATAATGTTAAGGTTGTGACAACCCGACAAAAGACTGCAAATTCAATGTGAAAACTTCTCCTCCAATGGTGGCTGAGGGAAAAGCCTGGAGAGGACATGGGAAGGGACTGGCATTTGCTGCCTGCTCCACGAAGATGATTGTGCAATACTTTTGGATTCATACCTAAGTGACATTGCCAATACCCAGGTGCTGAGATGAATTGCATCCCTCCTCCTTATTCATTCATTTCCAGTGGTGTGATTTTATCCCTTAACAGGGAATGGACTGATATTTTTCACACAACAAATTGCTTTGCCCAGTCCAAACTAAATAGAGCGTGGATTTTTTTGTGGATTATGGAGCTGGTGGTGTGTTTATCCAGGCGCTGCATGAAAGGAGAAACCAAAGCCCATAGCCATTCTTTGCTGGGAATGAAGCTCCCACAACATCTAAGCTCCTCTTGCAACCCCAGAAATGCCATTTTTCTCCCCGTTGCAACCTGTGCCAAATTCTCCTGTGTACAGAGTATGAATCTGGCCTGAGGAGTTACTCTTAAACCACATTACTGGCACTCAAGCTTTCAGAAGTTCACAATCCACAAACATCTTTTCTGTGAAAGAACTGGGTTTCTCTAACAAAAGTCCTCCCTGCAGCCTTCAGAAGCTCTTCCCATTGGAAGGTCAAAGCCAGAGACTTCAGATTAAATGCAAAACCTCTCTAGTTCCCATGTGGATGGGACTGACACTTCAAACTCACAGCACTGTCATCTTCCTAGCTGCTTTACTAAGATTGAACTGCACAGGTAAACACATTAAATGAATTATTAGACATCTTAAGAATTTAGCAGTAGGTTGATATAAGGCATGGTAACCTACCTTACATATATATTGCCATGAAAAAAACAGAAAAGTTATTGCTCTGTGCAGGATTGAAAACACTATGGGTATGCAGAAGAACTTCAATTATGAGAAAATGCATTGTCAAGCCCACATTCAAACCCTCAATTACCAGCACTTAACCATCACATACTATTCAAAGAAACTATAATTCACTATGAAAAAGACCTGGTTTATACCTATAATTAGATTAATCATAATTAATTCCAATAGCTACTGCTATAACTACTGAAAGAGAGAAATATTAAAGAAAAGCATTGCCTGGGATTGCTTACAGCAATGTTCCAGTGGAAAAGTAAGTGCACCAGATTTCCCCAGTTTTCTGCATCTAGGTATGTAGCAAAGGACACTAAACTCTTTATCTTCATTTCAACCATGTCTTTTAATGTGGCCTCCTCCCCAGCCCAAGCCACATCCAGATCTTGGACATTTACTTGGTAACATTTCTAAGATCTGGCCTCTCTTCTCAGCCATATTGTGTAACCTGCTGATAATTTACAGCACAATTTGTCTCAAATGTCCCATTTGTCCCAATGGCACTATCTTGTTTTCATAATCTTCTTTCCTCTTCAATGACTTACTTTGTCTATACTTAACCCATAAATTTCAACAGTTTTTGTTAAAAAAAATGGGGGGTCATTGCTTCTTTCCTCCAAGATGGGACCTTTTTATTCCGTCTGCTGAGACAATCCCAACTCAAAAATATGAACATCTTAGTTTCAGAAAAAAACAGGAGTGTGTCTTTTTCAAAGTGAGTCTCCTAGAATGTTTTCTCTAATGTTTTATATTGTAGCTTCTTTTCCAATTGCAGTTATTACTATCACATCTTGAACAGATTCTGTGAATTAAGTCTCTAGGTTGATTATGAAAAAGTCTCTTAGGGAATGTTTGGTCATTTCTACTGTTCCTTCTCCCAGGACTGTTTTCTGGGTGAACAGAAGTTAACCTGACTCCAAACACCCTGCAGGTATTTGTATAAAGCAATGAGTAAACTGCATGGGTAAAGAAAACAAATCTTTCTCCATTTATCTGCACTTTTCTCCAAAGGCTTTGAAAGAGAGAGAGAGTTTCAGTAGGAGGTGAAATATCAAGATAAACAAGCACCAGTTAACCAGGTGTGAGGTCTCTGACTTCCCAGGGAGCTGCACTCATGCAAGTGAGAGATTTCAGCCTATCTGATGGGGCCACTGCTGACAGAAACCAAAAATTTCATTATAATCTTTCCCAACAGCTCAGCAAGCCAGAGCTGATCCTATGCTGCTGCTTTTAAAGACAACCCTTTGAAAGAAAACAATGCAAACCCATGGGCTTGGGCTAGCAAAGTAGGAGAGTGACAATCACCTCTCCTCAAGTGAACACTGATCATCAGTATCAAACAGGTCCACTGTCATCTACTGCTAGGAGGGGTGAAGGGAGGCATAAAATGATCACTCCTAATGGTGACTGCCAAGGTCCAGCAGCTGTTTGCCCAGGGGATCCTGTTTTGTGATCTGCTTTTAGCCATGGGTTGTGCTTTGCATTGACAAAGCAGGAAGCTTTCTCAGCTGGCAGTACCCACAAAACTTTGCATCTCCAGCAGGCACAGTTCACCAGATTTTGGCAAAACTGCTCCACCTCCCACTGCTCTTTTAAAGAAATGATTTACTGAAAACAGGATGCTTCCAGCTCTGCTCTGACCCCTTCTTGCTCTAATAATGTTCAGTACCCATCAAATACTGAATGTAAAGGGTGTGCATTTTTGCCACAAATGGAACAATCATTTGCTTATTACCCATTTATATTCCTCCCATTTATCCGAAGGCTCCAGTTGCCAGTCAATGCTTCAGGTTGTTTTGATGGTTTTTCTATTTTAGGGTTTTTTTAGCTCCATCCACCAGCACCCCCAAGTCCCTTTCCCCTTCAGTGCTCTCCAACAGCTCAGTCCCCAACCTGTACTGGTTCCTGGGGTTGTTCTTTCCCAGATGTAAGACTCTACACTTGCCCTTGTTGTAATTCATTAAATTTCTCCCTGCCCAACTCCCCAGCCTGTCTCTGTCCCTCTGAATGGCAGCACAGCCTTTTGGGGTGTCAGCCACTTTTTGACACAAAGCTGGGAGGAGTATCTATTCTTAAATTTGCCATTTATTTTGCTTTTCTAGATGTGAACTAGGACTGGACCTGAGCTGGTGGAGAGCAAAGGCCTTGTTTTTTTCCATCTGAGTGAGCTCTGGGATCAAGATTTTTTTCTGAATGACTCCTGAACTTTACATTTTGCCATTTATTTAGAATGAAACACTCTGGTTTCAACAGTCCACTCCTCTCTGCTTTATCCACCAATGAAATAAATAGAGACAAATTCTTTTTAAACAGCAGAGCCCCCAAGAAAGAGAAGAAAAGAGGAGTCTGCAGATCCTGGAGAGAAGACTGGTATGAAGGAGATGCTCTTTGCAAGCAGTTTAACTCCTGGCTAATCAGTGCACAAAGTCAAACCACCTAATGAAGGTGGTTATAGCCTCTCCTTATAGCCAGAGTCTGTAAATAGCAGCAACATGTGTAGTAGCTTCAGTGTCACCTCCCTTCACCTGTGCCTCAGAGCAATGCTGGGGAATATTTAGCTTCTGCCTTTCTCCATGAACCTGAAAACTTTCTCTGCACCTCCAGCCAATGCAGTGTTAAGGTAGGGTTTTTTAAATTGTGCTCAGAGGCCTTCCAGTGTTATGTGAATTGAGAAGGATTTTGCCTTAGCATGTACAGAAAACCAACTTCATTTAAGTAGCCCTGTTAGACTTAAACAGATTCCCCTGAGATTTAAAATCAGCTACCCACCCAACGAGATTTTCTTTCTGAGTTCATTATTTTCTCTGATAGTTCATTACCATAGAGTTCTCTGGTACGGGTTGGCTCATGCTGCCCCAGTGCTTCACCACCACCACTACCACCAGATCCTCCTTCATCTCCAGTTGTCCTTCCAGTGCCACGTGCCCACCCACACCTTCTCCATGCTCCTCACCCAGGCTAGGGGTTTGCTAGACACTCCTTAAGTCAGTGCTGCTCAGTAAAACCAACAGCTATTTTTATGGCTGGTTTATGGCCAGTGAGATGAACTGGACCAGTGCCACGTGAGATGGATGCAAAAAAGGTAGGGAGTTGCACGGATAGAAACTGGGGAAGGGAGATCTCCCCCTTGAGCAAATGGCCATGAGACCAACCCAGTCACCTCACAGGTGGCTGCCCCTGGGCTGTAAATGCCTTTGAGCAGTTTTGTTCTTGTATCTGTTCATGCTAGGCATAAACTCAAAGGGCCTCTTGATATTTAATTATTATTTTACTCCTAGATGGGATCTCCACCTGCACAATGATACAAACAGAACTTATTTGCTGAGAGGAGGAACAGCTCATGGCAGAACCAAGGAAGGGCTCAAAACAGGTGTGTGTGTGTTTTGAAACCTCATTAATCCAGGGCCTTTTATGACAGTGTAATTAGCACTAGAGGCTAAGAGGAGTGGCAAAATACATTTATCTTAACAAAGGCGGATGAAACCTGTAATTCTCACCTGAATTATGGCTTTCAAAATCCTCTCTAGGGAGACAGATACTATGCCAAACCTCACTACTATAGACTGCATTTTTATTGAAAATAACAAATAGTTAATTAGTTATGAGTACCTTTTGAAAAAGAGATAATTTTATTGCAGGGAGAAGTTTTGATCATAAGTAATTTCTTTGCTCTGAGGTTAGCCCTTCATCCCTCTGAGTGCACATCCCAATGCACAACGACCACAAATAACACCTACAGTGGGAATAAAATCAGTGCAAAGCTGCTATTAATTGAGAATATATCAGTATAAGAGAGCTAGGGAGTACCTGTGGAAACCAGTACAGAATCTGATTAAAGCAGAAAACAAAGAAGGTCTCAAAAGGGAGTAGATAAATTCAGAGATGTGAATGGTGCAATCTGTGAGAACCATATAAGAATGGGGTCTTACTGATTTGCAGTGGTACCACCTTAAATATGCCATACTTAATGAAGCATCCCTATCCTCTACCCCTCAAACCCACAGAGGCACAAATTCATGGCTAACAGCAGTTAATGACAGATTTGTTAATTAACAGCATGAGGCAAAGCCAAGGTTGATGTTCTAATAAACAGGTCATTAACTTTGGTAATGACCAATTTGGGAAGATGATTACTCTTACAAACTGTATTCCATGGCTTATAAAATGCAGCTCTGAAATACATCTGGCAGCCAAGATGTTAACAGAGCAGTTGGTCTGAAACGCTGACCATTCCTTGGGAAGTGATCATCCCCATTTTTCAGCAGACACACTGTGTAACCAGGAATGAGAATAAATGTATTTCAAGCTACAGCAATTAAAATCCATACAGATGTAAAAATGAAATCAAAATTAAAGAGCTTTGAGACAACTGACCATCTTTGCCAAGGTCATTCAGAAAAGGTACTTGGCCTTTGGGACTGGTTTTCCCTGACACAATTCTGCCACTATTTAAATCAGACCTTTCACTGTAGTTCTCTGTGAGGCCAAAGGACACACCTGTCCAAGAGACTTGGGTACTCCAAAGAGAGAAGCCTTTGATCAGCACTGTGTCACTAGCAGGGATTTTGTCCCTCCCTGCAGAGTGTGTAAGGACTGGAACAGAGATTCAAGATACCTAAAACAGACACAGGAAGAGCAGCTTTGAAACAATAACCCAATTTCCCATGTCTCAAGAGAACAGAAGGCAGCTGCAGTCTCATTGCAATGTAAAGCAAGCCCCAAAAGAAACCTGTTTAGAATGACTTGAGAACAGTGAACTACAAAATCTTCTGGATTGGGAACAGAAGGAGACTGAGATCATGTTGCAAAAAATTCCTCTGCAGGACCTGTGCCATTTTCAGGTGTTACTTGAGTAAGAACCAGAAGCAAAGGAGGCTAATGGTAATGTGTGTCATTAGCCAGAGGATGCATTAGGAGCACTTTGGGGGATAATTAAACATCCTAAAGAACAGTCATTTAGTATAACAGCACTTTCTAGTTACTAGTGAGTTAGTGACCAGATACCAGAGGGAAGGAATTATTCTTTCTATAGTTTACTATCAAATTATCAGAAAAAAAATAACTCTGTAGTTTCATGTGTTATAAAAGTAAGTGATGAGAATGCTAGCCTGGACTAGACCCTTGCAGTCAGAAGCTGAATGGAAATGCATGGTGTTAGGGGAGCAGAGGTCATCAAGGATATTTATCCACAGTAAAAGAAAAACACTTGAAAACATTTTGGGGAATAAATCCTAAGAGTGGCTGAAATTAGCCCATGGATCTAGAGTCTGGACTTGTGGTGCAGAGATAAGAGTATAGATACATATGGCTAGTTCTCTGACTAGTAGCACTATCTACAGTAATGCTGTTAGAATGTGACATTTAAAAGGCTAAAGGAAAGCAAAGTTTTCCAAAAGTGATAAAGCTAAGCATAAGGGAGATCTGCCTGGGACACACAGAAATGGCATTTGCTTGTGACATGTGCTTTAGACGAAATGTGAAACTACTGTGCTTTACCAGGGGAAATAAAGATCGTGGATTTTCTTTAGTTATATTTCCCTCTTGATTTTCAGCCTGCCTATGCAGTGCCCTTAAGGTGACAGCTACTTTGGTTGAGGTTACATGGGCAAACTTTTTGCAGAGTCGGAACAATCCCACCATCAGGCAGGGATCACTCAGTCTCCACAATGGTCAGCTGGGTAATCTCACACAGAAGTGTCAGAAATCCACTGGCATTGGCATCCTTGCACAGTCACTGGAGTGCACAAGGGCTAAATGCTAAAATACTCCTCCTGGCCCTTCCTTTCTGAAAAAAAAAACCTGAGTAAACACTGATTTGGTGTCCTCACACTGAGCTCAGTATCAGATTTAATAGAATGGTTTGGGTTGGAAGGTACCTCAGAGATCATCTAGACTCAACCTCCCTCCCATGGGCAACCTCCCACCAGACCAGGTTGCTCAAAGCCCCATCCAACCTTCCCCTGAACAGTCTGGGGGGAGGAAGGGCATACAAAACTTCTCTCTGGGCAATCTGTTCGTGTCTCAGCATCCTCACAGTAAAGAATTTCTTCCTAATGTCTCATCTTAATTGACCCTCTCTCAGTTGGAAACTCTTTTCTCTTGTCCTGTCACTAGAGGCCCTTATAAAAAGTCCCTCTCTAAATGGATCATGAAAATATCCCAGAGAATCATGAAAAGAAGTCCCTCTCTCAAATGTATCATGAAAAGCTATATTCTACCATAGGTAGCTATATGGATTTGAAATGAAGTACCAAGAAGCTTATAAGGATTAACTTTTATACCTGAAGACTCAGACCTAATGATGCCACATCATGGTAATTAAAAACATTTAAAATACAGACTTCTGACCTTCAAGGAAATCCAACTAATTTTGCATCAAAATGGTCTTATTAATATTTTCCTTTTTTAAGTACTTAAAACAGGATGAATAGAGTAACACAATCAATTTGATCTCACAACTATCTAGAAATCCCAATACTGCTTATGAGAACTTTCCTTATTCTAATGAAAAGCCTTTCTCTTACTGCAAACATCACATCACTCTAGAAGCAAAAAAAATACTGATAAATTGACGTGCATGAAAATGACAACAGAGGTGTTTTTGTAAACAGACCCCTTCTTTAATTTGTGACACAAACAAACATAGGAGCTGACACAGATGAAGACTAAACGGGCAGAGCCTGACTATATCCATCCATCGATACAGCACTGAAAACTCATTTTGTGTGCAGATGGGAATTTACCAACAAAAGACAAATGATCCTGGAAGACAGAAGAGAATGTTACTGAAAATAAAAGTTAGAGATGACAAAGCACCTGCTATCACCTGATGTAGCAATCAGAGCCGACACATTCCAATTGTCCGTCCTGAAAAATGGGCTTTATCACAAAAGAAGGTCTCAATTCATTATTTCTTCGTTGATGTTTTGTCAAATACACAGGGCATATCATCAGCCTGCTATCTAAGAGTGAAGAAAAAAGCTAGAGAACATGGTTAAGGACACAGAAAGAATAAAATTTACAGAGGTGATGGAATTATTTTTTAAAGTCATAACCAAGTAGAAATTTCAGAAAGAAAAGAAACTAAGTGAACAAATATTTATGGTTACATTTTACAGCTACATCCCTATATAAATTAGCCTAATACTTCAAAGTGTCTGGCAAGTTTAGCTTGTTTCATATTTGTGGGTTGAATTTGAGGGACTTATAAATAGGCCAAGCCTTTGTAAAGTGTTCCAAATTGAGGCTGAGATAGCTGAAGCTGAATAAGATATGAGATGCAGCATTTAACAGAAGCAGATCTCCTTTGGAACACACCTGGGGTTGGTGATAGTAACTTCAACCTCTTTTGAATGGATGGTGAGGGTTTTTGATGTACAGCCCTTTCCATTCTTATGGCCTTTGATTTTGCTCCATGGGAATCCTTTTTTTTTTTTTTTTTTTTAATCATTCAGTGAGAGAAAGTTTAACTGGAGAAATTTAAGATTATCAGGACCGGACTGGGACCAGAATTTACTTAGCTTGTAAATGACAATGCTGGATGAAACAAGATGCATAATTAAATATACACCCCTGCAAAGCTCTTAACAGTGGCTTATCTCTGTTCCTATGGAAATTTATATTGATTTCACCGGGAAGAGATTTAAGACAATGCCATGCCCCAGCTCTCATGACTCACACAATATTTGTTGTGTTTCTTAAAACAGCAGCTCCTGGGCTCACGTGATCACACAAGAATCTCAAATGCAATCAGCCTTCTGGGCTATGCAGAGAAGCTTGAAAATCAGCACACAAAGGAAACAAAAGTCAGCAGAAGAAGAAACCCACCTGATTTAGGGGATTTGTACTTTTTTATCCTCAGATATACTCCCTCTTTGCCATCACCATTCATTCAAGTTCCATGAAATTGTGTGAGACAGTGTGCCCAGTCAGGGCAGGGGGAGAGGTGAACAGAGAGCAGTCTGCATTGCTACATGGCATCTAAAAAAACATTGCTTGGCTTTATACAGAAGAGGAATCCTTCTGCAATACAAAGAAACGTGTAGCCAAATGAACTACCTAATCCAAAACAAACAAACAAACAAAAGGTCCATGGGGGAGAGGGGTAGGATTTACACTGGTTTATTTGGAGGTGGAACAAAAATTATGCTCTAGTTTGCACCCAGGCTTGAGAAAGAATTTGGCTCAGAAATTCAGTTGCCATTCTTAAAAAAGATAACAGGTAGACAACACCATTAAACACAACCAGTGGGTGCAGACAACAAGCAAGAGACTGCCACAAGGATGCATCCATGCTTCCAATACACAGTGCTAGGCTAGTGATTTGCAGCTCTGACAGATGCATAACACAGCATTTGGCTCTGAGATTGTCTGCAGTCACTGTAAGAAGCAATATGACGGCATTTGGGAGAACTCGGATTTTTAAAAAGGGAATTAATCTTCGAAGGATTAAATGACCTTTGCTAAATTCCAAAAAATTAAACAACTCGCATGGATTTTTATATTCAATGTATATTAGTTGCTCATTCCCTCTGAAGTGATTTGCTTTATTGTTTTAGCTTTATTTGCATAAAGCATGGTCTGCATGAATGGACAAGCAGCAGGATTGTATGTCCTTATACAGGATTTTGCTGTAATATTTTTGGTAGGTTTAATGTTTTTCTTTAATATTTGCAGTCTCCCATAATTTCCATTCCAGAGAAACCATTTATTTCCAAACATAGCTTTACACAGCCCTCTTGGACCTGACCTGTTCCCCAGCTTTCCTCTGCTGTTAAAGCCAAATCTCATTTGTATTTAACAGCTTAATTTTCCAAATTGGTTTTATCAGTGACCCTCTTGCCCCGTGAAGACAGCACAGGAAAAGAGATGAGACCTGAACCATGTGCCCAGCTACGTTGCTGACCTGCTGGCTGACATGACAGCACATCCCTGTGCCTCTTTCTCCTCTAAGCTTTTGCCAATTTACAAAAGTAAATCCCTCAGAAGAGGAACCACCTTTAGCTGAAGGGCACAGCAGTGGAACCACTTCATGCCCTACAGTCTGACAAGAGGATCAGTGCTGGAGGATGCTCAAGGTAGAGGTGGGACAACGAGGAGAAAGGCACAAACCACCTGCAACATGTGGGCTACAATAAATGTCTCCTACATGGCATGAATGACTCCCTCAGCATGATGATATTTTTCTTATAAGGAACCTTCGTTCACTTTCTTCTTCTTGAAAAAAAATATCTAGCTTGTTTTTCCTTATTACTCTAAGAAGAGTCACTGACTGCTCTTCTCTTTCCAGTCCTCCAGCTTGCTTTTCCCCTGTCCCAGCCTGCGTCCAAGTATTTTAAGGTTATCTCAAGCCTGCGATTTTTTTTTTTAATTTAAGCTGAGGAAGAATAAAGAAGAATAAACAAATCCACATTTGTCTTTTGCTCTCATTATAGCACAGAAATCACACTTTTTTCTCGAAGAGATTCAGGGCCAAAATAAGAATTAGTTTTGAGGTAGAATTCAAGCAGTAAAGTGTGAAACAGTAGGGAAAATGCTCCTTTAGGGAGCAGCAATGACAGGACAGCAGTGCCTACAGTCCTGTGCATAGCAAAAGAGATGAACTCATGGATGAACTGGTCAGTGGCACACAGAACCTACCTACAGCCACACAGATAAACACCTGCCTGTGATTGAAAGATTTCCATCCCAACACACCTATTCAGAGACGTGCTAATGAGGTCCTGATTTCCAGGTTGTGCTTGGATGTCAGTCTTGTGTTGACAAGAGCACTGCAACAAAATGGAAATATTTTAATTTCATGTGTGCCAGGATCCCATCAATTTTCAGAGATCTCTATTTCTTCTCTAACAAATTCTCTTACAATTTGTCCCCTGGGAATTTTGCTCAACTGCAAAGTGCCAACCAGGGACCGAAAAGAAAAAAAAAGACTGAAAAATCACACAGACCTTTGAAAGCTCTGAAGAATTATACACCTGGAAAGGAGATGGTGGCACTCAAGGAAAAAATTAAAAAACCTTGCGACTTATCTTCACAGAAGTAGTTACGGGTTTCATTCTGCTAATCTTTGCTCACTCTGATCAGTGGCTAATTGCAGAAGTGCTGACAATCCTGGTGGCTCTAAGCAGTGCAAGCTCAAAGATCAATAGCCATCCTCAGACTATCCAGACAGTTGTGCCATTGCATCCTATGGAATTACTGCTGCCCTTACCCTTTTTTGCAGCTTTATTTTCAGAGCTGCAAGGATCCCTTTGGGGTAGAGACAGAAGCAAAGGCTTCTGACTGTAGGATGAGGAGACCCTTAATTCTTACCCACACACTTTCAGCCTCTTCTATCTCTCCCCCTGGATAGAACTCAGTACATTCCAGTTGTTCTCATAAATAAAGAGCAACACCACTGCCTCACTGCCTCTCTTTCCTAAATAGCACATAACCATCCTTGACAAAATTCCAGCCATGGGAGCTGTCCCACCACATTTCAGTGATTGCAATTATATCATAGCCATGCAACCTAATGCAGATCTCCAACTCCTCTTGCTTATTCCCTGGAAGAAAGAGCCACAGTACCTTTGTGAATAATGCAGAGGGCAAACACTCTCAGGGAATATAGTTCACAGGAAGGGGCAGAACGAAGGTTGGACTGGCTCAGAGGATCTTCTTCACTAAAACACCCCCCTGCAACATTCCAAGGGAAGTGCAGACCAGTGTTCAACATTGTTATATCCTAGTCAAAGTCAGATAACTATGAGGGTTTTGATTAATGCATAAAAATCAATCAAATTAGCTGAGTTGGCACCCAACTCTGATGTTCATTAAAGAAGCTGCCATGCTCCTTAAATAGAAGCAAGATACCTAAACGGTCAAAAATAATTTTGAAAACCCTCCTAAGATTCAGGGTGGGAAAGCAGGGTAAACCTGGTGTGGCAAAGAAAAACAGAGAGATACCTGGGCACCCAAACACTTCTGTTAGACTCTGCCACCACAGTTCTAAGTGTGCTGCACTCATCAGTAGCATTTATCCCCCTGCAGCCCTTAAAAATCCATCTGTGTCCTCAACAGGTGAGACCTCAGCATAACTGATTTGCTCAAGGATGCTCAGGCTGCAACTGAACCCAGTTAGTCCCAGATGACAAAATATAATTTGAGAAAATACAATTTGAAATGCTGATGAAAGTGAGACTCAAATTCATATTGGCCTTAATTCTAAAAGTAAAAGGAAGCAGAGCAGCTTCTAGCTTGACTACATATTACATTTAAGTACAGATGTAACTATGGACAGAGCAGGTGAACAAATTGCTTAAAAATGCTGTAAGTACTAAACTCACACAAGCAGGTAAGAAATCATATTTTTCAGGATTTCCATTGAACTTTGAATAGCATACAGCAGACCAGGAATAATAAACTGCAAGGATAAAACGGATATGGTAAAGTTTTTACAGGAATAGAGGCAAGAAAATTGCTGCATTAATGCTGACCTTTGTAAAATAATAAAGCCAGCAAACCATAGAACAAAGATCATAGCAGTAGTATTTAACTAGCATTGAGAGTGTTTCCCCTGCTCTATTTCACAAGTAAGACATAACTGAGATTATATGGATCAAGAGATTTGCCACCCAGGCTCTCCACATGGAGCTCTGTTATCTGTGAAAGTGCTGGAGAATGTTAAGGATTTTAGGAAGCATCTGCCATGTTCTGACCCAGATGTATCGATATTTGAATATTTTGGCCAAAAGGGGCCAGATACTCAAGCCTTTTTTTAAATGTCTCCTGGATTCTAGACGTCAGGTGAGAAAAGAAATTGGATGTGTATCCCAGAATGAAATGGAATAACCCAGGCACTAGAGAGACACATGTGCAGGGATTACTTACTTTAAACCATATCTATCTGGTGGAAATTTATTGTAAGAAAATGCAGTTATGTTGGTTCCAACTTTATACAGTCAAACTATACTTTTTGAGAGCTTCAGACTGAAGCAAAAAGTAATTTTGAAAAGGTACATTGAAACACTCCAGCCTAAAACACCAGTATATTATGAAGCTACAAGTATTTCAAAATGCCACTGAAATGCTTCCTCTCTTTCAACTTACTGTCAGTCACCAGTGGAAAACAATATACAGTTGCAAGAACTACAAAAGTTGCTTCTCAGCAGCTCCATTTCTGAGTTTATTTTGAGGAGCATTTCCCAAGCCCTGATGGGAAGCCAAGGTGATGCATTTCCCCAAGCTCATTGCAGAGGGAGGAATGTGAGGGAGGTTGTACTGTTCTCATAGCATCTGTTTTAGCAGTAAGTTAAAAAATATAGGTTATTGAATAAAAAACTTATCCCTGTTCATTTTTATGCTTGCAGTGGCTGAAGATGCTATGTTCACTATATTAGCTTCCAGTTCCATTTCTGCTGCATCTCCACATGAACCTTGCTGGGGGAGGGGGCTGATCACTCTCATTGTGCTACTAAAATGCTAAAAATCTGGAAGTCTTTTCCCTATTAATCCAGTCCTCCCAAGACTGGTTTGCTTAAACTGCAAACATAGCCAAGTAATGTCACCAGCTGAACCATTCCCCCCAAAAATTAACCCAGTGGATTTAGAAGACTAACATTTAACGTTGTGACAAGTTACATACCCCTTTTCCCTGAGTAGCTTTTTGGGAGTGCATGTGAGTGACTGCAGGCATATATATATTTCATATAAATATATATACTTATGTGTGCATATATCAGAAAATGACAGTATCAGAAGGAAAAAGATTACAGTTTTGTGGGAAAAAATCAGACTTCTTCCTACCCTTCGTTCAACATATCAACTCTTGCTCACATACACACAAGCACCCACAGAGGCAGAAGAAGGGGAAATAGAAAAGCTCCTACCTCATTTTCAACCAGACCTTCCCCAACAACAAAAGCAAAGCTTTTATCCCCCAGACAGGGATAAAAGACAATTCTAGCAGTTCACTGAATAGGCTATGCATGGATTTTTCAAGCAACTACACGTTTTCATTCTGCTGCGTGGGAATTCAGCACAGCCTGTTAGGAAATGCCTGGGTGCTTCCAAACACAAACATCCCAGTGTCTTATAATTGCTGTCCCACTAACAGCTTCCTACTTCCTAGCTTCCCAGGAAGCTAAGAGCTTCTTACTTAAATGACACTACGTGTGGATGCACACACACAGGCAGAGAGATGTGCCACTAACCAATTCATACTTCACTTTTCCAGCAGAAATAAAACTAGAGGTAGAGGGTAACAGGAAAGATGATAGTACTGTATTTTAATGGCCATGATGTGTGTTTTGGCAGCACTTTGAGAGCCCAGGTGGTGACAGTGCTGTGCAAACCAAGCCACATATATGTAAATCAAGTCTATGTATCTAATCCTTCCTGAAGATCCCAAAGCCAGATGATATGAGCAGTGCCTGGAGAGGTCACATCAAACAAATCTACTGGCATCAGCAAACCCAGATGAGGCAAACAGTATCTGTGGTTTACAGAGTCATTGCAACACAGGAAGGCTAAAGGACCTGCTCATGGACACACAAAAAGCTGCTTGCAAAAAGGCTTGAACATAAATCTCCAAAGTCTCCTTCAAAGTCCTCATCATGACTCATTTGCGCTAAGCTGGGTACCAACGTTGTTCTGTCTGCTACCTTGCTTTGTGTCTATTTGTTCCTTTATTTCTAGAGAAAATAGTTCCCTTCTGAAATCTGCTACTATTATTATGGAAGAAAATAATGTATTGATCACCCTCAATTAAGGCCTGATGTCAGAGGTGTTCTTTTACAACAGCTACAACTATAATATTTTGAGTACCTGAAGAAGAGCTGTAGGTAGGCTATAACTGAGTTTATAACCCAACTTCTTCTCTGGAAGGGATCTCATTTGCTCTAGTTTTCTCCCATTTTTAAGATGAGACTCCACTGACTTCTGTAATAACAGCACAGTGTGCCAATCATCAGGAAAAGTCACTCCAAAAAGGCACATCATACTGGCTTTCTTGGCCAAAAATAAAATTATATATATATCTACATATAAAGAAGTTTGCTTCCCTCTGTGTGTCACCTCCTTCCAGCTTATTGTCACTGTGGGTGTCTGGTGGTCCAAGAAGTTAACAATGGTGAAGATGCAGAGGAGGCAAGGTGACACTGAACAGATCTCATCACTTAAAAAAACCCCACCTTTTGCTGCTACCACTGAGGCTGAGGTTTGGGATGGATGTAGCTCCCTCTTTAATAGCCCCACATCCCCATAGGAGCAGCACTAGCAGCTCACTTTTGTCCAACAGATTACAAAGGGTCTTTGTAGCTCTGTCCTCACCAAACCAAATACTTACAAAGTAGTTGTCTATGTTATATTTCTTACTGTGGGCATCAGTCTCCTGCTAATCTGTTATTTCTCCCTCACACACTAAACCTGCCAGCTTGTAGAGCAAGGCAAGCCAGTCTTACAGCCTGGAGACTACTGCCTGTCCTGTTGCTGTCCTAGCACTCAGGAGAGACTGTTCATTTGTACAAGAATGACTGATACAACAAAAACACATTTTCTTTGGGTTTCAAGGTCAGGAGACAAGTCTAGCTGGCATGCAAATAGCCAAAACCAAACAAGGACCATTCCTATTTTGATGCACACACAAAGTAATACAACTAAATCAAAGGTTCAGGGTGTCTTCTTTCAAAATATAACATTTGCAGCAAGGCTAAGAAATCCCACAGCTTTTAATGTATAACAGGTTACTTAGAACTGCCCTCAGCAGCTGCAGCTCTGTGACCTTGAGTTCCTGAGCTGTGACTGCAGAAGGATGTCAGGCAGTTCCCAAACTGAATTCCTGCATCAGGAGAGGGAATCAGCTCATGTCCCTCTCCTTGCTGGATGCTGAATTTTTGGTTTCCTCTCCTGGAAGAGGGTTTTTTCTTCCCCTCCCCCACCTTTTATCCAACACCAAATTAAATCACCCTGGATTCCTCCTCTTGCACTTTTTAGGAAGCAGAAGTCTTGCAAGGGAATGGTAACTACCAGCACATTGCTGCCACACTGGGAACAGACACTGACATGCATCACTTGTTTGTACGTTGTCATTCATGCTCTTGCTTGTACAACACAGTGATTGAGCATTTCCTCTGAGTAAATGTGTGTATATCTTCTTTACAGAGGTATACACAGATGAGCAAGGTCTCCTTGAGGACATAATTAATTTTTCTGTCTTTTTAGTGGAGTGGCTGATACCGGGGTCATTAGCTGATCCATACCAGAACTTCCTTGAGCCATTTATTGAGGTAAATGGTTAGGTAGGTGAAACTAATGCTTCTCTTCCCCAGTTAGGATGAACCAGTTCATTTACTCAAGTCAGACATACTAAAAGTAGTAGTCTACTTACTTCATAGCCAAGGATTTTAAAAAGAGGTGGCCAAAGGGCACTCAGCAAAATCAGCATTGATTTTTTTCAGGGCTGCCTGGAACATGGCCGTGTCTCACGGAGACAAAATTAAATAAATACATGACCCAAACCTTAAAATGTTTAAAGACAATAACATGTACAGGCCTGTCAGCCAAAATCAGTCTGGACAGGTGAGAGGGAATGGGTTAGTAACGAATAAAAGGATGGGATAATTAACCTCACTTAACATGGGTTGATGAGGGCAAAAGACCTTGTCAAAGTAACGTAATGCTAATTTTGGAAAAGTCCTAAGGTTGCTGGAACACGGATTGCATCCCACTTAGACTTCTGTGCTTGGGGCCACGAAGCACTTGAATAACTAAAATTTGGAAGCAGCAGAACAGAATTAATGGATTTAAAATGAATTGATTAACAAGCCTTGACTTTGGGGAGAAACCTTGCAGAACAGGGGATGCTGCTAATGGGGTCCTAATTCATACCCCACTTGCAATTCTTAGATAACCTGAATATAGGAGCAAAATTTCAATGAGTAACTTCCTCCTACTTTTTCTCCAGCTAGACTGAAGTGTCATATTGTGCAACTCAACTTGTCAGTGTGAAACGTCCACCTTGCTTTCTCTGCCAAAGAGGTAATGGTAAACTTGAAAAATCCTGGAACATTTCCAGACTGCTGTTGTCCCAATAAACCTTCCCCTGCTATTCAGTTCTGACTATTCTTAATAATGTGTCCTGGGCTTGATAAATATTAATTACTGCCAAAAATGCAGCTGAGTAGCCAGTGCTCTCTGCTGTCCTTACTGGGAATGTGCTGCATGAAAAAGAGTTTGTTTAAATAAGATTCAGCCTTGCTTCCACCTAAAGCATCAGTGCCTCCCAGGAGTCTCAGCCCTCTGGGGTAGGCAGTGGGGATGCAGGCAGGACCACAAGACCAGAGCATGGCAGCTTCTGCTGTCATTAATGTACATGGTGAGAGGGAAATTTTATATGTCAGTCCTAAGCCCCACACTACTCAGGACCTTCCTTGCCAGTGCCCTGGCCTTTGTCACTGCCTACTTATTTTCTCCAACCATCATCAATAAACAATGCTATGGGGTCCTTAAAATGCCCTGAGTGTTCTGCTTCTGGACAAATTCAACTGGGCTCATTTGCAGTTGTAGCATCTATGAAAAATACTACTTGTTTTTTTTCTGCAAACAGCTAGAACAAGTTCAATTGAATTTATATCAAGACTGGGTTTGTTTTTGAGCTGGTGACTCATGTTCTTGTCTATTTCTGATTAAATATTATCCCTGTAAATGGCATACAATTTTTTTTCCTATTTAATTTTCATGGCTGAAGGAATTTAATCTATGCACCAATTCAATAACATGTTATCACTGCCTGGCCACACGAAATGCAATCAGGATGCCATTGCATGCGTGGCTTTGAGACATAGATGTGCACTCCTGACTTTCAGGAAAGGGCTTTGTTTCACTCAAAGAGAAAGAAGCAACTAAAAAAAAAAACCAAACTGATGCTTCTTTCACAGAGCCAGATGTCTTGCACACAAACAAAAGTCATGAGCAGCAAAAGAGAGATCCCAGTACACTGTGATATTTAATTGATGCAAATTTGATGTTCAAAATATCAGGGGGCAATTCCTACAAATACATTTTCACTGATAGGAGAAGAGCAGCTGGGGTGCTAATGGCATTCCTAAGCCTTCTGGGAAGCAGTGTAAGTTATTTTCAGGTACATTGCTGGGATTTGCTTCATGTCAAAGCACAAAGGTTTTGAGGTGCTCTGTGTTGGACTTTTTGGCTGTTATATTTTCAGTGGTGAAGCCAGGTATCCAAAGGAGCCCAGCTGTACTTAATGCAATTCTGACATTTTTTTCAAGTGCCTGTTTATTGGTATGCAACACACAAAGAGCCACTGAAAATCTGGTAATTGTGCTTGCTGTTCAAACCTGCTAGGTTTAGAAGTACTACCATTACTGTTTCCTTGCAGGAAAGGCATTTGCTTCAGCTAAGGCATCAGTTCAAGACCCTGAAGGGGATTTGAGCTGACCAGGATGCTCAGGCTGAGAAATCCCTGCTGACTGACCTGAGGGAACAGTAGCATATTTGCAGCATGGATTGCATATTGGTCACCTAAGGAAAAATCTCCCAACAGCCATCTCTAGTGTTTGTGGTAAACTCTGCAAGGTGTTGGAAAAAGACAGGCAATGGCCTCTGCATGAAAACTGTTGAAAGTGTATCCCTACCCTGTCTGATCTCTAAATGAGACCATATTGTTCAGACTCTCATATAGGAGGGCTTGGGTTTTGCAACTGCAATGCATCAGGAGGTAATAATGAGTTAATATAGAGCAATGGTAATGAACAGTAAAGAACGCTTTATATACTTTTATAATCATCATGTAGCACCATTATTCCCAAATGCACCCAATAAATATGCCAAAGGAGGCAGTTCTACAGCAGAGACACTTTCGTATGTATTTAAAAAACAGGATAAAAGTCAGATCAATCCTTGGCAGACCTAATTTTGTATTGCACCACATTTATCATAATACCATAGCATTAAACTGGATGCCTACTGCACTGAGAGCTGCAGGCAGTTTATTGCAGGGCCAGAGAGAACTGGTAAGCTGTCCAGACAGGGGCTGAGCCAGTAAGAATGAAGAAGTTGTAAAGGGAAAAAAGGAAACCAAAATTTCCCTCTGTGCCATGGACCTTTCTAAAGAAAGCTTATTGAGGTCCAGATCCTACTGAGATCTCCAAATGTGGTCTGTGCAAGACCCTTATAAATCTAGACTTTTAAGTAATGTAGCATAAGCCAGGATGTGGCCCCAGTGGCAAAAGGAGACAGTACTGCCAGGGGTTACCCCTAGGAAAGTGCTTGTGGTACAGCCCAGTACACACAGCAGGACCCTAAATCCCACATGCTTGAAGTAAATTAGATCTGGAATGTTGATTCTAACCCAGGGTTTCATAAATTAATAACACCAGTGCACACTATCAGAAAAATCTTAGAGCTGAGACCCTAAGTTTCCCAAATTAGACTGCAGAGAGGTGGTTGAAAGTTTCCTTACAGGCTATTACATGAAAAAAATTGGACTTTGTTATACACAGGCTCAGGCACAAAGGTCTGTTTTCAGTGGAAAAGTGATTTCTCACCTTAGAAGCTCAGCAAATAGAGAAACACATAATGCTGCACAGAAAACACATTCACAACAGAAACAAGAAAAGCAGAACACCTGAGTACCACTTCCACTGGGCCTTGAGGTGATGCTTTGAGACTGAGCATCTCGAGTTTTGCCTGCCTTAGTATTTTGCATTTCTGTGTTTCTCATAGGCCACAACATCATCTCTATGGGAAGTGCTGAATCATTTTTCCCACACACACATTTGAAAGGGGAGGTGTTCATGGCATAAATGACTCAAAGTGCTGCAATCACTTGCAAACACTGTTAGGGATTTCACGCTTCCTGGCTGTCAGTGCAATCACAACCATTAATCAACTTCTGCAGGCTCCCAGTTGGTGTGGAAACCCTCATTTCTAACTTTCCAGGGAGGTCCCAGTTTATTTTTTAGGATTTTTGCAAACCCTGCTGTCTGCTGCTTGAACACCCAAGGTACTTCTAACTAAATAGTCACCCCCTGGTTTTTGACCTAAGCCGAAATCTGGGGTGGGTTTAAGCATCTCTCTAATAGCAGTATGCATTCAGCAAGCTGAGCAATCTTCAGAAGAGCAGTGGGAAGAGAGAACTGGAAGGAACCAAGCCCAGCTTTAAAAATGGAAACCAAAAAACAAAGTCACTGCTAGTATTGCTGCAGGCAAACCAAAAGGCATGTCTGAGCTGCTTCTAATCATATCAGCCCTGATCCCCAGCAGGAGGTGAGGGAGGAAGCCTGACACGAAACTGACAAACATACCTTTTATTTCACATCAGCCAGAGTACCATGCTGAGAGATGTGATTCAGGCTTTTCTTAGGAAAACAACACTCTGGCCTATTGGGAGCATCATTTTAACAACCCATCAGTGTGATCCCAATTAGAGAGTGCAGTGGAAGCCAGCAACAAGCCCCTCAGTGAGGGTCACATCCTGCACTACAGCCTGCAAACGTGTTCTCCTGTACCATTACTGTCCATCCTGGTAATGAACCCCCCCCCCCCAAAAAAATACCCTGCCTCTCCATGTGTGCCACTTGGCCAGCAATGCATCCCAGGCCACAGCAGCTGGAAGGAAGGACATGCCCTTGGTGTTGCTTGGAGCAAAAGAAAACTATGGAGAAGGGTCACAAACCTTCCTGCTCCAGGATTTCCCTGCAGTAAGTGATTGTATGCAACCACGGAGACATCAAAAAAACTTTCAATTTAAATCAGACGATCTGGAGCAACTCGGCAAGTGAGAGTGGGGGCCAAATGGCCCAAATCCAGATTAGGCAAGACAACATTGCATGGAGATGTCTGCAGCTACCATGGCAGCCAGCAGCTGGAAAGAATGCTTTCCAAGAAGAGCCACCCTGCTGTGACTTTTAATCACTCCATGCATTTACAACCTCACCTTTCCTAGACAAAAGGGCACTTTGTCCAGACTGTCTAAGTTGGCCAATTGATCATTTAATTGCCCTTGTTTAATTATTACCATTTGGATCACAGAGCTATTGATTTTTCAGAAAGGTTTTACAGACTTTTCACAGGGCTCTACCTCAAAGTGAACTAGCAAGTGTTGGGGAGTTAAGTCTGCAATATAAATAATTTAAAGCACTGTATCATCCATAGACTACATTAAAGAAGACTGTGAGTAACACTGGAAAATAAGCCATGGTGTATCAGTGGAGAGGACAAGCTGCCAGTCTTTGATATTCCTACAAGTAAATGTTAGGGGTTTATTTAACGGCCCAGCTCCCAAACATCAGCAGTTCAGCTTCTGTTTAAAACAAAAAACAGTAATTCTTAGTATTCTAGAATAAAAAGATATAATCAAACTTCAAACACAGTGCCTTCCAAGTTCATCATTTGTCTAAAAAGCCAAATTCCAAATTTAGGAGAAGGGATGAGAAGCAAGATTTCGAGGACACAGCAATGCAACTGCAATAAATCCCTTTAACACAAAAAAGGTGTTATTTTGTAAAGATTCTTACTACTTTTAAAAATAACTTTATTTTACCAAAGGACCCAGACAGAATGACAGAATTACTGCATGCCAGCCAAAATCACAGCCTGTCAACAGGAGCAAAAGCCCTCAGACAAGAAAAAGACATCACTGCAACCTAAGCTGTAGCTGAGATGGTTTAATATGGGACTGTAGGTGGTGTGCAGCTCCCTTCTAGTTAAAATCTGTGGGTTTGAAGTTTAGTGCTGTTCCTAGAAAACAGCATATATGGTAATGTGTATCAGTACTGCAGTCTCTAATGAATACTGTTAATACCACAGCAGGTCTTCTGCAAAGAGTCCAGCAGAGCTTTGAAGCACTTAGAGGGGCTATAAGGGAAAAGGATTGTACAAGGCCATGAGACAAGCCCTAAACCCTTTTCTCACAGAGTTGTGTAATTGCTTAAAAATACTAATTCTCAGAAGAGAACCAGTTTGCTTTATATTCCCAGTCCTCATTATGGCAAAGTAATATTTGAAAATGTTAAATGAATGACACTGAAGGATTTAGAAATAGGGATAAATGTTTTAAAAACCCAGTGGGGTGGGGTGGGTAGCTGTTGTGTTTTTCTATAATTTCTCATCCACACATTAAGAGGGAAAAACCTGAGGATTTTTCTGTTCGATGTGAAACCAGTGTAAATTGTACCCTGGTTCCTTCAGCAGAACTCCTTCTCTGCAAAACTCTGTAACATCCCAGTTCTTTCTGTCTGAAGATCCCCAGCTGAGAAGCAAGTGGTGATATTCATCCAAGGTCATAGCCCCATTTAGTGGAATTAAGGGAATTTATGTTTCCCTGGTTTGCCACACATTTTGGGGGAAAATTGCTTTCACCTTGATATGAACTAACTCCCAGGTGACTTCAAGGATGAATTAAAGAGACCTCTAAAGGTTTTGTGGATTAGTGTTTTCCCATCTCAGTAAACCTGGTTCCCATCACTTTGGAGGGGTGAGAGGCTCAGATCCAAGTGGAACAGGGAACCATATCAGTGACTTAGAGCGGGTCGGTTCCAACTGGACCTCTTGCCACACATCTCTGGTAGCCCAAGCCAGCCCCAAAATTTAAACATCTCACAAGGAAAAGCAGCAGCTTGAATACAGTGTTGCCTTCTCCATTGGCACAAGCTGCACAAGGAGCAAACTCAGGACTCAGATGCCATAATAAGCCCAGAAATTCATCACAATTTTTTAAGGTCTGTGCTAAGCATGCAGGAAGGTAGTAGGGGAAGAGAAGACCTAATATTCCTGGTTGGACAGTAGAGAACCTGTTCTCTAAAGGGGACCACCAGGGGAAAAACAAAGCTGGAAAGCTGTTATAAGGTTTGTACAAACGCTAAAATTTCAATATTTACTTCTCTGACTTTAATCCCCATTGAAAATTATGCATTGAGAGCACCTGTAATAATTCTATCAGCAAATTCTTTTCTTGTAAGTAGTAACTGCTGTGGCAAAGATATAAAAAAAATCAGGATGTGTGTGTGTGTGGTATATACATCTTCTGAAAAAAACAGTAATAGCATATTTATTTATCCCATGGTTTGGGGGAGTCAAAAATAGCTACAAAGCTGTTTGAGTTGCACACAGTTTTTGCTAAAAAATTTTTTAAGTTTCCATACTTCCATATTTTCTGCAGCATTCTGTGGGTATTACTAAGAATTAAAATAATGTTTGATCACAGTAAGAGGATCAAAATGGTATCACTGAGCTGTAAATAATGTCATCAGAACTATGACTGATGCCAGTGTGTGCACAGCTGTGAGGGTGGATGTTTGTATATATTTGCAATAGTTGCCTTTGACAGAACCAAAAGAACACAGTCCAGTTGTGAAACTGGAACAGATTTTGCAGGAATTACATTAAAGGACACCAATCTAAGGACTAGAAAACACAAGCAGCTATCCATTTATGACTTCAAAACATCAAACAGAAAGAAGTTTTGGAATAAGAGTCAAAAGACTGAAAATCATTATCAGAAGAATGAAAAAATATTTTGTGTAATTGTTTAAAAATATTAATTCTATATTCTAATAAAAATAGTACCTTCTATATTTTATATCTGCATATTTACATAGAAAACAATTCATGGTCAGCTGTTTTCTCAGTGTAGGTAATGGAATCATATAGGGCAAAAATGACAGAGATTTCATTTAGGGTATTCTATGCAGCTTTTTGGAAAGCTGGATTCTAATAGATTCCTAACTTCTCTGCAGAGGTGACAAAAATATTTGAGGCATGTAAAATTCCTCTTGTATACATTCCCTTCAGCTCCTGAATTCAAACTTTTCATTTTATGGGACTTAAGCTCAATAGTTATACAATAACTGAGAATCTTCCCAAATAAGATTTCTTTTCTCTACTGAAGGCTTTCTACATTGAAAGTAAGGACCTCCACACAGGCACACAAGGAAAACTGTCACTGTCTAGGTTTTTAAAAATTGATCTTTTGGCAGCACCTCACATATCACTGATTCTTCATTTTAGGACTTTCCCAGATAAGATATCTGACTTTTGGACCAGACCGAGGGATGAGCCTGGAAGAATCAGTGGTGCAGGTGGCCTTTGTAGGTACAGACATCTTTGTCTCAAATGTTAATTTCAATTTTACATCCTGAACCTGAATGGATCTGTTTTCTTTTCTCTTTAGTAAGAGGAAAAAACAAAGATGCTATTGCTGGGAGCAGGCCAGGCAGCACAGAGGATTCAGCAGGTACCTGGCAGCAAGGCAATTGGAGCTCTCACATGGGAGACAACTTCTCTGCTCTTTCAGACTGAATGAAGATTATGCAAAGTCCTGATGTTCCATAGGAAGGAAATGAAATCATTCAACATATTTTACAGCTCAGGGAAAAACGTTGCTTCATTTTTCCCTCAAATGAGGTATTTAGCTCTGTTAGCAAGAAGGTATTGGATTTATTACCATGTCAAGTCCAAGAGAGCTACCAATTTAACTCTTTCTCAGTTAAAGTGTTTAGAGGGAGGGGGGGAGTGCACACGTCTGAAGGAGGTGATTTTTTTTTAACATATGTTAACAACTTTGAGTCAGTAAGGCACGCTGAGAGAATGTAATCATTTTGATAATTTGGGGAGAGATTCAAGATTAGAAAATACTATTCCATTTTGAAGACCTGCATATAGTTACGTGTAGGAAGGTTAATAACCAGAGAAGAGAATAACACTACAGCTCTCACTTTTTACCTAAAAGGAAGAAAAACTGTTTGGGGCCCTATGTAATCTAGAGTTGCCTGGCCTCTGGATTTATTAGGATTTAAATCCCCTGCATTTCGTCAGCTATCCTAGGATTGGTTATATTTTGAGTGTTTCAAGTTCAAAGTCCAATATCTGTAGTTCTTGCTGAGCAGCACCATTCTCCACCATTTCTATTGATTCCACAGTAACAATTTGTGGAGTTATATCTAATACCCAAAGACATACTCTGCTCACCATCACAGCTTACCTCCTCATCCATCTGAAAAGCAAGGGAAGAAGAAAAAAGAAGTTTCCTGTAATACCTTGTTGCCTTACATCTGCCTAAGTGCAGTGCCCTGTAGAGAGACAGGGAACTACTGGAGAGTCCAGCAGAGAGCAACAAGGATGACTGGGGAATTGGAGCATCTCTCTTGTGAGGAAAGTCTGAGAAAGCTGGAATTCTTTAGCCTAGAAAAGAGAAGGCTGAGGTGAAATCTTGATAATGTCTACAAGTATCTAGAGTAGGTGCAAGGAAGATGGAGCCAGACTCTTCTCAGTGGTTCCCAGTGACAGGACGAGGGCCAGTGGGCACAAGCTGAACATAGGAAATTACATCTAAACATAAGAAAAAACTTCTTTACTATGAGAGTGCCAAGGCACTGGCACAGGCTGCCCAAGGGAGGTTGCAGATCCCCCTTCTCTGGAGATATTCAAATCCCACCTGGATGCTGACCTGTGAAATGTGCTTTAGGTGATCCTGCTGCAGTGGAAGAGTTGGACTGGATGATCTCTAGAGATCCCTTCCAACTCTGAAGATTCTGTGATTGTGTCCCTTATATCATCAGTGAGTGCTGTGGCAAGTCCCTGAGTTGCCATAGTAACACTGGGCTTCTGTAAGGGACAAGGTTGGTTTAAAAAAGAACTGAACAACAGGCTGTAGCTGAAGATTAGGAGATGGATGGGCCAGCTACCTGCCAGTGGCACTGCAAGCCACTTGCTGCTTTAAGGATGAAGAACCAGCACCAGAAGTCACCAGCACTTTACAGCCCAGTGATACAAGACCCACAGCATCTCTTATGCTAATGCAGAGGGTGAATATGCTTTGCACTGATTAGGTTAATATTTATTTTTGCATACACAGATGCTAGGTCTGAAATGATCATGGTGTGACATTTAATTCAAGAAACAAAGGCAATGACCCTGCTTTTACAGAAGGCTGTAAAATCTTGCTGTTGCAGGACTCAGGTGCTTCACATCCTCCAGAGTGTTTTTCAAAAGGCTCAGAGAGCAGATGCTGGGTTGCTAACAGATCCAAAAAGCAAACACCACCAAGCATAGGGGGAGGGGGAAAGCAGGACTAATGAGACCCTACAAATGTGCTTTGATGGTTTCCAAAGCCAGGGCATCTTTCTGAGTGACATCTCTTACCAGCTCTCATTGCCTAGAGATCAGTCTCTTGGTTGTTTTCAGCTAAGCCTACATAAACCCAAGTATTTTCAAACAGAAAAACAGATGTGACAGGGCCTGCCACAGCCTGTGACAGGGACACGTGGGTTAATTATGACTGATGCCATACCACTCTTCATAAAGCACCCACTTGCCACATCAGGTGGTATACTGTCATTTAGGGAGTTTCATGTCTTATTTAGAAACATCTGGCACTGATGCTTGTCACAGAGGGGTTACTGGGCTAAACATAACTTAGGTCACATGAAAATATGTTCCCAAACTTGATTATTTTTAAAGGGGTTTTTAAAGTAACCAATTCAACACTCCACTCAAACAGATCCTTCCAGAGAGGCAGTGCCAGCTTGCAAAAAGGTTACAGTTTGATGTCCTGTAGAGAAGCCCTCACTCTCAGCCAAGCAGTATTTGGGTTCCTGGGTAGCTCATTGCCACAGCCCAGTTCCCTGCATAAATCAAAATTGTCACTAAACCAATTAAGTAGCAGGAGAGACGTGTTCAGGGCTGCTGCCAGCACTAACTCCATCATGGGGTGGAGCATGGACACCTAAGGAACCCACTCCAGCATTTCAGCATTTACTCTGGCTGTAAATACCAGCAACTCTCTTCTACAACCTCTTAATACTTTGTACATAATTTAAAGAAGGTTCAACTCATTTTGAAGCAAATCATGTTTTTCAGTCACTTTGGAGCTTCAGTGGAAACTGGTATTTGCAAGTGCACTGCATAAAATACTCTTAAAATCAGTAAAACCTAACAGCTGAAAGACAAAGGAGAACTGAACTCTTAGCATCCCAGGAAAATCAAGAGACCTCTCATCATTTAGAATTGCAAATGCTTCCTCATTAACACAATATATTGTACTGAAGCTGGTCATGTGGTAAAGTTCTAGATGATAAAATAGCATGGGAGTGAGCACAGCACAGTTTTTACTAAGTAAAAAAATAAATGTATTGATGCCACCAAAGGAAAGGAACAAAGCTGTAAACATATTTCCCAGACATCAGCCAACAGCAGGAGTTTACAGGTTTTTTTGCAGTAGCCAAGTATAGTAAAATTGATCTGTTGACTATATAGATCCATAAATTAGTTTACACAGTTAGAGTTATTGCCAGTTGGATCAGAAACAGAATTCTTCCCAAAGAAAGTGGCCTTATAAGCATCATTTTTCCATTACACATCATGGCAGCTGCAGAGTAAATAAGTACCAGGTTTCCTCAGAGTTCAGCACTTCTGGATATTCCGCATTTAAGCATCACTCAAGGGCTGAGTATAGGAAGATAGGTGAGCTGGAAAGGACTGAAAAAACTTTGGACATTCTCCTCCTCACAGTAAGTGCAGGTTGTAGCTCTGCCCCAGGCACTGCACTTTCCCTGGCAGATGAAACAGGTTTGAAAAGCACTTTGAACACTTTTTTTTTTTTCTCCAGGATAAACAATGGGAGACTCTCTGTCTTAACACCCCCAAGAAGATACCAGGGAAGAGACTTGCAGATGAAAACAGCTTAAACCAACATTAGTACCAGTGCCCAGCAGCCAGCAGCCATTTAGCATCTGAGTCTCCTGCTCCTCAGTCTGAACCAGATGTCCTCAGAACTGTGCCCTTCAGACAAACCCCAGCAGACCAGGCTTTCAGCACTGCTACTCCATGTAATCAATTCTGGTCTATTATTAGGGACAAATTAATCACATACCAAAAAGAGAGGAAAAAAAAAATCCAACTTAAAAACTCATTATCGTCCAAACTTGGACTATAAATTGTTCATAATCTTGATCCTGGAATCAGACTGCTACAGATGGACACTCAGGTGAGCTAGGAATTGAGGAGCTTTTCTCTGACAAAACTGGGGGGAAAAGGACATTTGGGCACAGAAAATGAGGGCTATCTTCCCTCAGGGCTCCAAGTCCATCCTTGGAACACTGGAAGCTCTCCTATCTCCATTGTACACACAAGGTTAAAAGACCTGAGGAGAGCTAATGCATAGCAAGAAACTGAACCTGAGGTTCAAAAATACCTGGCTACTGCCCTAACTGTTGGAGTAGCCCCTACACCAGTGCAGGCCTCTTTTCGCCAAAATTAATTTCACAATTACTAAGGAAAAACCAGTATATACAACATGCAAAATTGCAATTTATTTCACAGTGCAACGTACAGAAAATATACTCCCCAATGTGCCAGCACTTAGTTAAAAATATGCCAAGGTTAATAGCTATAATGTAAAATCGTTATCTGCAGCAGTGTATTAATTAGGGCCCTCACGCACAACTCATTAACAATTTGCATGCAAAGAGGGCTGCAGTGATTCTCTGCAGGAGGCTGGGAGCGCCTTATAGCCGACTGAGATCTGGAAGACTTCAGGAAAAGCCTCACACAGAGCTGTCTCAGCCCAAAACATGGCTTTGGGCCAGAGCCAGATGCTCTCTCCTGCCCTGTGCCCCAAGAAAAAGGTTTTGGGGGCATAGAGGAGCATATTTTGGGGGCATATACTTTTTTGGACATATGGAAGCCCTGGTGGCACTGGGCATGTACCTCAGCACAGGCTGCCACTGGAAGCTTTTTTTCAAGTTGTTCCCCTTTCAGAGCCTTCTGACACTAAGCTCTTTCAGTTTTTATCCTCTGTATACTTTTGGAAAAATGCTGTTTGGATACAGAAAAGGTCTGATGTGTTTAACACTACTATTAACTGAGCCATCTTGCTCCCAAGAATCTCAAATCAGTAATTAAGCAGCAACCACTTCCACAAGTCTCAGAGAAGGAAAGAAACAAAACATTTCTGCCCTTTTTGTGAATTTATAACTTTGGAGGGCCTTACAACTTCCCATGCACAACATTGGGATCCTTAGCACTCCAGGGTAGATCTAAGAGAAAATTTCAAAACTTTCATGTTCTTGTTCAGCTGCAGCTAAGGAGCACAGCTCCTGCTTGCAAATATTTCGAGAGCAGACTTGTGCCTCCACCCATCTTTTTCCTGTGCTGGCTAATTCTAACATCAGATCCCCATCTATATTTTTCCTTTTCTTTTTTTTTTTTGGGGGGGGGGTGGGGGTGGGGGGAGGAGCGGTTTACTGGTTTGATTTTTGGCTGTTTTGTTGTCTCATCACCCACCGTCGTCTCACATCGGACCCTGTCCAGAATCAGCACCAGCTTGAAGAAACTCGATGGACACCTGGACCTCTGGTGGTGACTCTGTGTCTCTCTCTTTCTCATTCTTTCTTCCCGCTCTCGGACTCCTTTTCTCCACTTTTCTCCCTCATTCTTTCTTCCCGCACTCATACCCTTTTTCTCTCTCATGCTTTCTTCCCGCTCTCGGACCCCTTTTCTTCACTTTTCTCCCTCATTCCTTCTTCCCGCTCTCGGACCCCTTTTCTCCACTTTTCTCTCTCATGCTTTCTTCCCGCTCTCGGACCCCTTTTCTTCACTTTTCTCCCTCATTCCTTCTTCCTGCTCTCGGACCCCTTTTCTCCACTTTTCTCCCTCATTCTTTCTTCCCGCTCTCGGGCCCTCTTTCTCCCTCATGCTTTCTTCCTGCTCTCGGACCCCTTTTCTCCACTTTTCTTCCTCATTCCTTCTTCCCGCTCTCGGACCCCTTTTCTCCACTTTTCTCCCTCATTCTTTCTTCCCGCTCTCGGACCCCTTTTCTCCCTCATGCTTTCTTCCCGCTCTCAGACCCTTTTTCTCCACTTTTCTCCCTCATTCTTTCTTCCCGCGCTCATACCCTTTTTCTCTCTCATGCTTTCTTCCCGCTCTCGGACCCCTTTTCTCCACTTTTCTCCCTCATGCTCTCTTCCCTCTCTCGGACCCCTTTTCTACCTCATTCCTTCTTCCCGCTCTCAGACTCCTTTTCTCCACTTTTCTCCCTCATGCTTTCTTCCCGCTCTCAGACCCTTTTTCTGCACTTTTCTACCTGATTCCTTCTTCCCGCTCTCGGACCCCTTTTCTCCCTCATTCTTTCTTCCCGCTCTCGGGCCCTCTTTCTCCCTCATGCTTTCTTCCCGCTCTCGGACACCTTTTCTGCACTTTTCTACCTCATTCCTTCTTCCCGCTCTCGGACCCCTTTTCTCCCTCATGCTTACTTCCCGCTCTCGGACCCCTTTTCTCCACTTTTCTCCCTCATGCTTTCTTCCCGCTCTCAGACCCTTTTTCTGCACTTTTCTACCTGATTCCTTCTTCCCACTCTCGGACCCCTTTTCTCCCTCATTCTTTCTTCCCGCTCTCGGGCCCTCTTTCTCCCTCATGCTTTCTTCCCGCTCTCGGACACCTTTTCTGCACTTTTCTACCTCATTCCTTCTTCCCGCTCTCGGACCCCTTTTCTCCCTCATGCTTACTTCCCGCTCTCGGACCCCTTTTCTCCACTTTTCTCCCTCATGCTTTCTTCCCGCTCTCAGACCCTTTTTCTGCACTTTTCTACCTGATTCCTTCTTCCCACTCTCGGACCCCTTTTCTCCCTCATTCTTTCTTCCCGCTCTCGGGCCCTCTTTCTCCCTCATGCTTTCTTCCCGCTCTCGGACACCTTTTCTGCACTTTTCTTCCTCATTCTTTCTTCCCGCTCTCGGACCCCTCTTCTCCCTCATGCTTTCTTCCCGCTCTCAGACCCTTTTTCTCCACTTTTCTCCCTCATGCTTTCTTCCCGCTCTCAGACCCTTTTTCTGCACTTTTCTACCTCATTCCTTCTTCCCGCTCTCGGACTCTTTTTCTCCACTTTTCTCTCACTCTCTCATATCTTCTTTTCCTCTCTCCCTCTTTTGCCTGGCTCTATAGTTTTGCTTGTGGCAATTGTCAAATAAAAGTCTGCTTGCACCCAACCCTTCTACGGTTGGACTTGGTTTACTGTAGTGGACCCAAAACAAAAATAAATTTTAATATTACCTCTGACCTTAACAGCTCTCTTTGAGCTCCTTTCCCTCCACAGCCACAGCCTGCTAAAAAGCAAGGGTTGGTGAGTTTTCAGCCAGAGTTTAGACACCTGTGGCCTGGAACTCCAGCCTGAGAGGACTGATGAGAAAGCAGGAAAAATAAATCTCTTCTTGCAGGTGCCTGCCTAGCTCATCACCTGCTAAGCAATTCCTCTCCAGGGACCACTTTGACTTTTTAAGGATTTCTTTTCTTTTTCTTTTACTAATGAACATGCAGATGTTCTGCGCTTTTTTATTCCCATTTACTTTTCTTTCTTTTTCCTCGTTTCCAGCTTGTTTAGGGCAGCACAAGCACTTGGCATGCAGCAAAGCTGTCAGTCAACAGCCTCACATCCTTGAAGCCCAGGAAAAGGAAAGTACATCCCTCTAACACTGCTCCTCCACTCAGTGTCAAAACTTTTCCCCTTTTCCCCCTTTGTGCCATGAGCCCCTACTGTACCCTCTTTCACCCCTTTGGCCCCTTGTATTAGACAGCTTTCCCAGACTTCAAAGTCCCCAAGGTGTCTTTGATTCTCTCAGCCTCTTCCTGCCACATACTTCCTTTAGCATCTGAAAATGAGGCACAAGATGAAAGGTGCAGAGATGAAGGAGCAAGAGAGACAGCTCTGTCCCCAGGTAAAGGTGTCAGGAAGGAAAAAAGCCAGACTGCAGCCACTGGTGTGGGCACCAACAGGAAACACAACTTGATCCCACTAAAAAGCCACTTTGCTGCAAGCAGTTTTTAGAAAAAGCAGGAAGGGGGTGAAAACAGCAGAGCTCTGCTGGCTAATGCCTCATGGCTGCAACACACATCTACACATGGCAGCATCAGATCAGGGAAATGTGGGGGTGAAGCTGCAGGAGGAACAAAGCACCACAGCACCCTGGCATCCACAAAGCTGGATCCTAAAAACTGCAAATTGCCAGACCTTGGATGAAGGTTCATGAGCATCAAACAATCCCCATAAGCTAAAGGTCTTTGCAATCACTTGCACCAATTCCAGTGTCTCTGAAAAGAAGGTCCCTCCCACATTACCAGAACAGCAATGGAAAAATCCAAAAATGCAATCAGAGGTCCCCAAAGAACATAATACTTCACACTTTTTAATAAAAAGGTGTCAGTAATAGGAGCCTCAAATGAAGTTTTACATCTAAATAATAGGCCTTCCTTTCAGCAGCACTGCTGGGAGCTCCCCATATTTTTGTAAAGTCAGGCATCGTGATGATCTCCCTGAATAGACCCATTTTTATACTAAAGATCTACTCGCTATGCCAAATTCTGCTCTTATTTACTTATTCAAGGGTTACCTAAAATAATGAAGTCACCTCTCTTATCTGGGTAAGTTCAGGGTTGTCTAGCTGACCTTTTTGAATAACAGTTATTGAATTACTCTTCATCATCATTCTTCTCTGAAACAGGAATTTTTTTTAAGTAAATAAATATATATAAAAAAAGAATTAAATAGCATGGGATTTTCTTGAAAACCTTGTGTGTAAGCCATGGGCTTTTGGCTGCTCAAAACTATTTTAATAATCCCTTTTGGTGACAAAAGTATTTTGATAATCATTTCAATTATACTATCAGCAAAACTTATTCAAAATTTTACAAATTTCCTGACAAATTTTGTCAACAACTGGGAAACAATCTGCTTAGGTATTTGAAACCCCACACCCTGCTTTAAAATACTCCCCCTCTCCAGTCTGTGCTTAGATGTCTTATTACATCCTTGACCTACTATCACAGCAAAGACAAAACTTCCAATTTTCCTTTCTTCATAAGAAAAAAGAAATGAGAGCACAGCAGCTCTTGTAAGCCCCAAACAACAGAACATTTGGATTCAATACTGTGACCCAAATGGCTACATTATTCTACTAACATCTGTGGCATTTACTGCCCCCAAGCCCCACTGTAAATTCATCCCGGATTTGCATACTTATTTTCCGGGGTATTTTTGAGAGTATTATCTCGTGTGTTTTTTTTTCTTTTTATGTGTGGTTTTCTATATTATACATATGAAAAATACTCCTGTGGACCCAGAAAGTATCTGTGAAGCTACAGAAGAGATTTCCTGGAAGGAACTGATCCATCAAAGCAGCCCTCTACACTCTGTCCAAGCTTTGTAAAACTACCTGGGTCAGTGATAATTATTATCAAGGTAAAGCATATTCTCTGTCATGTCATATCACAATTAACCAAACAGCCATAATAATCTTCTATCTTGCTAAGTCCCTCAGTAGGCAGTTTGCTATCTGCTGCAGGAAGATAAGATAGATGCTCAGAAACAGCTGTGAGAAACATCCTATTTTCTAGATACACTCCATCCATTTCAAAAACAATAAATGCCCAACAGAGTCCTAGTCTACTCTTTCCCATCACCTTTCTCTCTCTGCAACCTGATTAGCACACTGTGACTCTGCCTTCCTCCTGGCAGCAGCCCCATTTATACACCTACTCATCATTTTTCCAACTGTGGGCACGCAGTAAGAGACACAGAAGTATCTATGTGAACATGGAGAAATCATTCACCAACATAGGAATGTATCCCTCACAGGGGTGCTCATCATGAGTTAACCATCAGAGGCAAAAGAGGAATCTACTGCTTCAGTGCATAAAAAGCAACCTTAGCACAAGAGAGTGTCTGCTTGCCTCAGCACACCTAGACTTAGAACTCCAGAAGTCTTTAAACACATTGGATTTTCTTCAGTTCAGTCTTGTGCATCTCTCAGCCTTAGCTGTCACGTGGCTTTTTGAGATAGGTGCTTCTGAAACCAAAATCTTTATAACCAGCTTATAGGACAACTCTCAACAGCAACCAGTCAGCCCAATGTCATTCTTCCACTACTCATAAACAGCCTCAACAAGGGTAAAAATAAAAGCTAACAAATGGTAAACTTTTATAAATACTTCTAATCATTACTCACTGGCCTTATAAATCTCTCACACATTAGACAGTCAGACTAACTGGACACAGAAATTTTGGTCTTAGTGCCATAAATCTTTCTCATGTTCTTTCTATGGTCATAATAACAGAAATTTATTGTTGCTTTCAGTTCCACCCATCTTCTGTGTGATTAATCTTGGTGTGTTGCTGTGTACGTTTAGAGACAGTACATTTTGAGCCTGCCCATTTGTATTTTTTTCAACAGCAAATCCCATCTGAGTTAATATATTGTTGCATTATATATAACCACTGACCATAACTCAGATAGAACACAACACATTTTCATTTTGTTGCCCCATTATTTTTGCAGTAAGTCGATATGATATGAGGTGAAGCGTGCCTTGCTCAGCATTTATTGATCTGTCCATTTGCTCATTGCTTACATCAAAACACCACTTGTCAGCTCTGGCTCTGTTATAATTATCTTATCATGCAGGAAGTGACAGCCACAAAGACTAAACACTAGTAGAATCCAAGGTCAGGTGATACCAAGAAACAACCCAAAGGGTTTTCAGCAAGGCAGAGATGACTTCACGACCAAGTGTCTTTTTTTATTAAGGGCACCTCCTCTACATTGCAATCAGGAAAAACAGCTATGGCAGAGATGAATGCTTCAATCAGCTCTTGCAGCAGTGAGATTCAGTTTATAGGGATGGAGGTAGATTCACAGTACTCCAAAACTAGAGCAACTCTACAGACCACAGATGACAGACAAGCTGTCTTTATTTTTTGTAAGGAAAAGGAGTTCAGAGTATACCAAAAGCTTGTCCATTTTGCTATAAAGAGCACTGACCTCACAGGAGATTCCAGTGGAGAAGAAATTTTGTGCTTTGGTTGGATTTTTTTACCTCTTCAACAACTGCCTTGCACATTGGAAAAACTATAACCCAGCTTGTTGTTGAGGACATTTAGCCAGCTGCGTGTCAGTGCAGTATATCAATATCACTTTGGACCAAGACCAAATGTCCAGCATGTCACCTCTCTGCATATTCAATGCACCTAGATTGTGTATGGTGTTCATCCATCTTGCCCTGACCTCGTACAATGCCACTTGAGCTACAAAAATCACTGTGATCTCTTTCTTCCATGTTTCTAAATGATAGACTCCCCTTCCCTTCTCTGCAGACCGCTGCTCTTAAGTTGTTAAAGAGCTTTGAAAAATACATTTGGAAAGGCAACTCTGCTCTTTCAGAGCATGCAGCAGGGCAGTGCCTGAATAAATGAATACAATTACTGAACCCCTGCTCAAAGGATCAATCACTCTGTCATTGTAAAGAAGAGCTGTGGAGAGACAGATGTGAACAGCCAATGTGCTGCTGCCTTTTGGAGTTTGTCAGCATGGGGGAATGTAGGGTTGTGAGTGACAGCAGAGCCTCTTCAGGGGTCACACTGTCTTGAAAATTCAAATGGGAAAGATGAAGATTTATGGCTGGATTACTGATTGAAATAATCTGCCTCCATTGTACAGTCATCCTACTACGTGGGGATCACGTTTTTAAGTGAGTAGTTTTCCCATGCTTGGGCAGGTACATAGGGGTGACCTTTTGATGCTCTGGAGGAGCCTTGTCTGTTTAAGCCTTTAAAGCCTTTGCAGAGAGAGGAACTTATTTACAAGGTCTTACAAAGCAAGAAAGGAACTCAAGTATCCCCTAATGCAAGCAATATAGGGGGCTGTGCAATGGTAGTGTGTAGAAATGGTGAAAACCCTCCACAGCATATGGGCATTAGCAATTACCAAATCATCCTTTGTCTTGATCTTATGTTTTGGGGGCACTATGTGACATCAAGAGATGACACCAAACACCATAAGCACTGAAGGAGGTTCCCAAGCAGCACAACATAGAGGTCAAAAACCTTTGTGCACTCTACCAAGCACCCTCTCTTTTTTGCCATCATCCTGCTTTGTGGAACAGCAGTGAGAGGGTTTTCTGGCATAGTTATTCAGAGCATATTTCTTCTGCTTCTTTCAGAGTAAGGCTGCAGAATGGGTTTAAACTCATTTACAGCTGTGCAATGCTGGCACCTAGAAATTCAACAATTTACACAAACACAGACCCAAATAATTTCTTGTAATGTGCTTATAAAGAGGAACTCAAAAGCATTTCCATGTTCTGCATGGTTTGTATTACCAGTGATTTTTTTTACTATAATCCAATACATTACAGCTAAATCTGATAATGAAACAGCTCACTGAAGTCCCCAAAGGATTGTTTTCATGTGTTCTGTAATTCATAACTCTTTGATTTCACTTTCATGTGCTGGATTTCTAAGTGCAACCTACCCATATCTAAGTTTCAGCCCATATGCCACACACTTCTAGTTACAGAGCTGGAGGAACTCATATCCTTCCCTCACCTGCACAGCAGCCTGATCCTGCCCTTAAGAGCAAAGCCCACTTGTGGTCTCTTGAGATTTATACTTTGAGGCACAGAGTTTCCCTACCATATCTCTCAGTTCAGCTTCAGTTTTTGAGTCATTTTCCAGAGTCCTTTCCATCAGATGGTCTCTGATTTCAAGGATCACAAAAGCCACCTTCATTGGTACCAGCAGCATTTCCCTACTGCTGTTTGCAGAAAATATGGGCAGCATCCTTTAAAACCACTTTTATTTATCCAGGAAGACCCTCTTCTCCATCAAAACCAAGAGGGGCTGCTGGCAGTAAGCTGCTCCTGTTGCTTGGTGTTTCCATCCCCCAGGACAACAGAAGGGAAAGGTGCTTAACCATAGGATATCCACTTTGCAGCTGCAATATGCTTCTAGAGGAAGATAATCTAATTGGTACCTTATTACTGGAGCACTTTAACAGCAAAATCAGTGACAGGAACATGCATGCTGGAGTGCTCAGTCATTTGGGGAGAGCTGATATGAGCTGTGGTAGCTGGGCTCATCACTGTGAACTCTGAGAAAATTAGAAGTGAGCTAAGAAAGAGAAATTCCTGGACTAGGCTGACCTATGTTTAGATCCCAGAAAAGCTCAATTAATTTCCTCCTTTATTCCTCATCTTTTGGGGCAATTTGAATCCAGAACCTGCAGCTCAGGATCTCTGATCCCAACATGTAACTTCAAGATCCTGGCAGGATGGCATGGTTTGGGGAGCCTCCACCAAAATAGAACCTGCATTTTAAAAAGCGTAGGGCACTGCCAGGGAGCACCACTGAAGGTCTGCTGATGTCCTTTGGGACTTTATCTCTTGGCCTTGTCTCTGGGAACAGGCCACCTCCAGCCTCCTGGTGCTGCCATCATTGAGGCAGTCACAAACCACAGCCCAGCTGACAGAATGAATTTTGAATACTCATGAGGGGGAAAGAAAGCTCTTTCATTCAGTTCATTCTGCCTATTATTCTTCTTTGCACATGCTGCGTTTGTTTTTGTCATTAGGTTTCCAGTGTCCCTAATAAGATATTAATGAGATGCTAATTCAACATGCAAATTAAAGGAGACTGGCATGGAAAGGTTGCTATATTTAGATCCAGAGCAGGATTTTAATGGCTGTATTCACACATCTTGTGCCTTTTGTCAATTGCTTCCTTACTCTGGTGAGAAGCCTCACATCCTTGAAGTGTCTAGGTGACCTTGGAGGTTAGAAGAAATGACAAAAATATTCTGGACTATCTTACTGAACCCACTATCTTCTGAGGAGATTGTTAAGAGGACGCAGTCTTCTTTTAACAAAACAAAACAAAAAAAAACAACAAAACAAAAACCAAACAAAAAACCCCTAAACCTTTGGATGCTTGCCCATTCAGGATCAATAGCAAGGGAAGGGGATGCCCTGAGAAACAAGATCCTCATTGTCACTCTGCAGCAGTCCAGAAGTAATGTCAGGATCAAGATGTGCCCCCATCACAGAGCCTGGTCTGGAGGAGCAGAAGTGTATTTACATCCCACAGCCTGATAAAAAGTCAGGGTCTCTGCTCCTCTATACATATTCACAGCAGGGCTGTGACTGCCTTGAGCTCACTGCACACACACCAGGAGTTTGCTCTGTTGAAACAAAAAAAAACCAAATGCTGCTGCAAATGTTACCCAAAGCCAGCAAGCAAGCCAAGTGCGCAAACTCAGGATGGGACCCTCCATTCCCACCACCTTTGCAGTCTTCATGACATGCAAATCAGAACACCTTCTCACAGTGATATTGAGGACCAGTTTGTGATCCAGATCAGAACTCAAGTCTTTTATTTTGTCACCTGGAAACTGACACTAAAGATGCAGCCTTCTATATATAATGTTGTAGCATCAGTGGCTACATAAACTTTTATCCACACTGCCTTTAAAGGTGCTCAGGTCTTAGAGAAGACCTAGGTACTGAAAGCAACATGTTCTTTATTGCCAGCTGTTATCAAGTTCCCTACCAGAAGTCACTCACCATGAGAGGCTAGAATCATGATGGACTTGATAATGGTGTCCCATTGCATTTTTAGGCTGGGCTTTCAGAATGCTGGGACAGCCTGCCCTGACAAGATAATCATGCTTCCCATTATACCCATGACCAAGCCCTTCCAATTGCTAACTTTGGGGTGCATATGAGAAGAAATCAATTATTTTTACTGAAGGGTGCCAGCAGCATGCTCACTATTTCATTTGCCCTCACCATGCTGCCACTTGCACAACAGATGCCCAAACTTCATCACAGTATACCCCCCACCCCTGCCAACAGTTGTTCCCCCAGAGAGGCATTTTTGTGACTTGCCAAAGCCTAAAACATCCCTTTTCAGTCTGGAAGGAGATCCATACATAAAGAGACTGGATTACAAAGTTACTGAGACCCCTAAACTGGACTCCCAGGTTATGGAAACCAGTCATGATCTTTGGACCAAGTGTTTGCTTGGGCAGGCATTGTCTCATTCATTGTTTGCAGACTGCCTCATTTACTAGGCTTTTGGCTCACAAACAGCATTTTTAGTATTATTCTATTTTTGGATACTACCCTGAATTTCTGGACAGAGCTCTACTTGCAGGCAAGACAGCCCCGTGGCTCTGATGCTTCTTACATGTTTCAATCATTTGCACCAGCTGAGAAACTGGCTCCCATTTTATGGATCTAATTTTTTTTTCTCAATCACAGTCTCCAGACTAAAATGCTACTAAAACATCTGCAGACTTCTCCTTCCCCCAGTGATTTCAGCTGTTTTTATTGCTCTGAGGCACCAGACAGTTTTGTTAATAATAGTAAATCCTTTTAGCCTCTGGTTAGTGCAGGTTGTGCTGTGATTGACAAGGTAATAAAAGTGTTAATGAGAGAAACTGGCACAGCCAGAGATCAATAGTTGCCAATAAGAAAAACAATTCTGATACTTAATTTTGTAGAATTTCCCCAAAGCGGTTGAAAATACATCACGATCGGTCTATTTTATTGTTTAATAGATACTCTCTCCCTGGTGCCCAGATAGAGATCAAATTAACTAGAGATTGGGCAAAATGGCAAAGAAGGGAAAAGGATCCTCATTCCTCCTAAGTTTGCAGAACTGTTGAGACATGGAGCTCTGGGGCAAAGCTATTTCTGAAACAAATGTGTTTGGGGCTACTTTCCCCAGCTCTATGATTTCCCCAAATAGTGCTTTGTTCATATTTTTCCTGCAGTACAAATATGGGAGGGGGGAATTAACACACCACATTAGCTGTCATACCAGTGGTCACATCTAGGATAGGGCCATAAAATCAACCATAAGCAAAAAGGCTGTGTCAACTGTACTGCCCCAAAGGGCAAAGTTACAAGGATGCTGAAGAAGCCAGGACAAATGCCCTTTTGAAAAAAAAAGAAGCAGTTTTAACATTAGTGCCAATCTAGACTTCTGAGAGCTAATCAGAGTGGTGAAAGCAGATGAATTGCATACAACTTTTAGCACAGGTTAACTTCAGTTTTTTCCTAACAGGCTCCTGTACATGGCACAACCCTGTGTGGCCCTAAACACCCTGTAATACCCTAAATCTCCTCTCACAAATCTGTCTGAGGCCAGATTCATACAAAAGCCTAATCCTACTTCAAGGGCAGCTGTTTAACTGCCAAATTGGGCAATGTGAGAAGGGAAATCATTTCAAGGAGGGCACAGAAAGGCAGTAAGTAAAATGAGAGACTCCTAAGTATCCATGAAAATACAGAGAAGGGGACAAGGACCAATCCTTTACAATATGAAAAGGATTACATTTTCTGGATGCTGGTTGGATTATGCAGGGATGGTAAGATTATTTGGACAGGTATTAAATGACAGCTTGTGCAGTCTCACTTGTTCTGCACCATGTGTTCTAGCAAAGTCAAAATGAAACACTGAAGAAGGCCCCTCCACGTGGGCTGTGCTCATGGAGGACACTGCTCTGAAACCCTTTCCCAGCCACAACCAGGAAGCCTCCAGTTCCAATTCCAAAAGTAGTAACTTGTAGTACCTAGACATAATTATCTGACTGAACATTTCCGTTTCTACCCCTGCATGATGAGATGTTCAAGGCATTTTGTTGAACTGGGGAACACAGAAGGACAGCAGAGGTTACTGGTACAGGGCTGACTTTGTGTTCTAAGCCCAGCAGTCATCAAAATCAGTGGCAAAACTTCACCTGACTTGAGAAACAGCAGAGCTTGGGCAATGCTGAGGGCTTTTAGAAGTGCCTCCACCTATCCTTTTTATGCCTAGGATTAATAGACAGGCTCTAATATAGAGTCTTCTAGTATTACATCTCACGGGTGTCTGGGCTTTAGGGATGTCTTAGGGAGGCTGGTGAATAGGGATGCTCTCACTTTACACCAGTAATTCTGCACAGGAATAAAGCCAGGATAGCTTTTCAGCAGACAGAACACCAGAGGACTGCTTCTGTGTGAGCTCAGAGGTGCTGTGCGATGTGCTCTCAGCTGGCAGTAGAAGAGTTGTGCCTGAATTTTCCAGCACAAGCCTTTCAGCTCTCAACTAAAGCTACATGGAGATGATCTGCAGGTCCAGTTGGGTACACAAGGGCTCCAAATGCAGGATTTGCCAAGGTAAGTAGCGATTTCTGCTGAGCAAATCCAACAATAGAAGAGTAAAAAAATAAGGTTACCTAGATCCAAATCTGTTCTTCCTTCCCCCTCCATCCCACAGCGTAATTAAGCAAATATTCTCAGTTGAAAAGAGAAGAGAATAATTGGAATCAAAGAGCATGAAGGCAGAGATCAGCATGAAAGGATTCCCAAACACCAGGGAGTATGGCTTATCCCTCTGGCTTTATCCCCCATTTCTCATCCTGTCTGTATTAATGTGGTGCTAAAACCTTGTATTGTCTGGCTGCATTATTAATGGCAACTGCTACCCCAGAGGTCAGGGTGGCACTGCAGTTTGCCATTCACTTTAATTATCGATGCACATCACCATCTTGAGAAATAAGAGGTGATAAGGTGAGGATTATTGAATCCTATCTTATGCTGTGTGTTATCATACACTCTACACCCAGACTGGTTCCTATCAGCCTTTCTCAGCTCGCTGGGGGAAGCAAGAAGGTGTCCTCTTTTTGTTTTAATTTTGCCCATATATTTACAAATTTGGCCAAAAAGAATTCTGAGCACCACATTAATGGTTACCTCTGCACATGGGATATTTGTGGCCACAATATTCAGATATCTAAATATTGAGATACATAACTCTTTAGAAACCCAAATAATATGTGCCTGCAGGAGCTGTTGTACTTCAGGACTTTCTCTGAAATAGGTCATGTTACAAGTGTGTGGCTAAATCTCCTTTTGTAGGACCAGAGCAGACTAGAGAGAACTTAAAGCTGTAGAGAAAATTCACTATTCTCTGAAAAAATTCACCATTCACTGCTATTTTACCCAGCCTCAACACTGAATTAAGGAAGCTGAAGCAAAAGAAGGGAAAGGCTTGGATTTTTCAAGCAATGAAAAAGATCAGTAAAACCTTAAGTGAGGTAAACGTTTTCCAAGCAGAGTTCACCCAACCCAAAGAGTAAGCTCTTAACATGGCATATTCAGAGAGAATTGCTGGGTGGAAAAAAATTAACAGATTCACTGCATCTACAGAGAGTCCCCTCTACATAGTAAGAACTGCCATTACAATAATATTAACATATTATTTATGGAAATGTATGCAAAAGCTAAACAAGAGAAGCTATCCATATGTGCCAAGTACCCATGCTAATTTTGAAAGGCAGCTCAGAAAAAACAGGAGCATTTTATCTATCCTGTCATTTACAAGGTGCGTGATGCAGCTCTTGAGTTCCAGCAGATTGCACACTCCCAAATGTAACTCATCACGTTTGTTGGTAAAAACACAAGATTAGGAGGAAGTGGTTGAATAAAACTTTCTGTGGGGAACGCTGCCCAAAGCATTATACAGCTTTACCCTATTTCCATGCAAGGCACACATACCTTGTTAGCATTTCTTTTAATACTTCCAATTACAATCAAGAGGCAGGTAGGCCCACTACGTGAGTCAAAAAGGACTCTGACAACCCCTTTCCGTACTGAAGCAGTGAAATATATATATATACACAGCTCCAAACCCTTTGCTCCTTTTCAGAGCATGATGATTACCTCTTAGATTGCCTTTGGCAATCCCACGGTCCCCTTCTCCTTCTAAGAACTGGAAGAATGAAGGGGAAGAAAAGCCCAGAAGCCTTTTCTAGCCTCCTTATTTTTCTTTGTCACATCATTAAGGGTTCAATGAATCTCCAATTAAGTTTCCCTGACTGCTGTCACCACTTTGATTGATAGGTGTCCTTGGATCAACCTCAGTAGGGCATGCGGTTACACCAAGCCCCCTTCTCCCTTCCCCATCCATTTTCAGCCCCTTGTCATCATTACCTTCACATGTCAGTTCATTTGCCACAGAAACAGTGTCACCAGCTAATAGGTGCAATAGAAAAACATTTGTGACAAATAAGAAAAAACTCTTAATAAATCAGGTTATGTTCTAGCCTGAAACTCATGACAAAATAGCATTTCTACAGTGTGCTCATTCACAAGCTGCCCTCTAAAATATTTTTTCCTGTCCTTCCATTAAACAAAACACACACAAAAAAATATACTCAGAAGGAATAAACACACATGGCAGAGCCATGTGCAGATAAAGATGGCTTTTATAGCTTTGGATTTTTCAATTTTTAACCAAAAGAAATCTGAAGATTTGAGTTAACTTTAAGTGCCTGATACACTAAGACTATTTAAGCTACAGAAGCTAAGAGTCCTTGCTACTGACACTTCCTGGAGATTTTCTACCAAAAGTTTTTCATCAGAAAGCAAATACTTTGTCAGAAATAAAACCGTTTGAATGAGAGGGTCATTTGTGATGCATTTCTGATTGCAAAAAAGAAATCAGGAAGAAGGGAGAAAGATACTTTCAGCTATCACATTTTTTAGTTTCATCTCTTGATACTTGAATTTAATAATGTAAAAATTCTTGTTAAAAAATGAAATGTTAAGAGCACAACATAAAATTTTAAACTTACTGAAGTATTTAAATGAATTTAATTTTATTTAAAAGAAACATAAAAGTTTGCTTTCAACTATTGCAGTCACACGACAGAATTTGGCTCCAGTTAATAACTCGTTTGAAACTCAGAAAATCTTCATGGGATGGGAAAACCATTCTGTATTTAGCACCAGCACAAGGAACAATGGACACAAACTTCACATTACATATGTACTATCCCCATGACCTGGCTAGGACAACAGCCAGGTTTTTCTTCCCTTCTTTGTTCAGCATCTTGTGGAGTATGAATCTGTCTGTGACAGATGTACTTTCCCCTGCAGTAATTTATCATATAAAAAGGTCTTTATATGTTACACACCAAGGACTGTATCCCCAAGGACTGACACACAACCAGTGCTGCAATCTCTCTTCTCCTTTTTCCTCTGATCACCATCAAAGCATAGGAACACCCCTAGATACCTGTCAATTCACAACCAGCAGGGAAGATCTGCCCTTCAAGAACAAAAAAGGAAAACCAGAACAGTCTTGCTAAATTATTTGCAAATGAAACCTAACTGCAAGTGTGCAGCAAGACAATATCATCCCCATCTCAGCAGCAGCTCCTGATACAGGATGAGGTCAGCATACATTGCCCTGAAGCAGTTTGGGCTCAGCCAGCCATGGCTGCTATTGATACAGGTGAGTTCCATCCTCAAGGTTGGAGTCCTTGAGTCCTTTGCTCAAGGTTTTGCCACCACAGCAAGGGGTAGAGGTATGACACCTGCAAAATAGTGTACAGTATTACTCAAGCTCCAGCCCAGTCCTCACCTCTAGCTCTCATAATCTCCTTCTATCCCAAAGGAGCAGCCAATTTCAAAATGGGGAAAGCCTAGATTTTCCCTCAGGGGATGTTTGGAAGACCATCTAAGCAATTAAAAAGCTTTGCTGCTATTGAAATCAGGAGGATTAATGTTCTTAAACCCCAGGGATCCTTGGTTCATCAATCCACCAGCACTTTTTTTTCCTATCTGCTTATAACTGATTGTAGCTGATACATCCAGAAGCAGCAGGACAAGGAGTTCACATGGGCCAGCAGCTGCTTGGTGAGCAGAAAATGTGGGTTTGCAAAGGCCACTCCAGAGCACCCCAACACTGTGCAATTTGCATCAATTCATTACACAATTAATGGTGGGTGCAGTTCAGTCCACTGTCTATGAGAGACAACCCTGGCAAAGCTCAGTGCTTAAACCTGACTTCATACTCAGGCACCTAAATAACCACTCTGGTTTTCTTCACCCATTTCAATAAGAATTTTTGCCTGAAAATGAAAGGAACACCTACAGATTCTCAGTGCTGAAAATCTTGATGAAAGACTACAAAACTTGAGGGTTTTTTCACGTGGCTATTCCAAGGTTTCTGAGTATGGCCCAGCTCCCATAGCCTCTTGATTGTGCCCTCAAGGCAGCTTCCCTTCCCTCTGCCATTCACAGCAGTACACCTGTTTTAATTCTTCTGTGCACTATTGAAAGCCTTTAACTGAGAAAATAATTTTGTTGGATAGAATCACTCCCCTTCAGCTAAAAAACTTTTCCCAGCCCTTATAGAATCATGGATAAAACACAGAAACAAAGAAAGGAAAATGAGGAGTTACTGCTGGAGGTGGGTGTTGAGATAAACAAAAGCCCTTCACCATTGTGGTGGTGAAGGTCGTGTTGCTCTTCCTATCAGGAGGAAAATCTCAATGCCATAAGATGTCTGTTTTTTCTGGTATTTGTACATTTCTCTTTCTTCCTTTCTACCTTTCTTTCCTAGCAAGCTGAGACAATTAAGATACTTAAATGTCAAGCTGCTAAGAGGGACAGAACAGAAAAAAAAAAAAAAAAAAAAAAAAAAGAAATCAAAACTGACTGCACAAACCCTTTAAGTGATACTGTTTGTAGATGTCTGAATTGCAGTTAAAAAACTAGCAAAAGGAGCTGAAAGGATAGCCTTCCCTCGTCCTGCAGGCATTTAATTAAATTCTAGGCTGTCCTTGGGCACTGGGTGCTGCCCACGTTTTTCACTTTTTTTTGTTTTTTTCCCTTAAACCACCAATTTGACCCCATGAAGAAGAGTTTACTTTTTAAAAAATGACAACTTATTGTTTAAAAATTTTAAATTTTTTTTTAAAAAATCAGTGATAACTCACAGTCAGGCTTCGTTGAGAAGGGTTGAAGAACACTTTCCTCCCTGCACAGCCAGGCTGCTCCCTCAGACACAGAATCAGCTCCCCCAAATTCACAGGGCTGCAGCTCATAGGCCCCATATGTAACCTGTTAAGGTTCTGAAACACCTGTTAAGGAGAGGCCCCACTCCTGAGCTGAGGGGTATTTCCTAAAGGTGTGACTTATTAAAGTTAATCATCGTTATAGTAATCATTTTTGAGAGGTGTGAAACAATCAGAAGATTATTCCTGACGACTAAGCAAGCCTAAGTGCCATGAAAATGGGATGTTCAGCATCATCACTACCAAAAATGAGCTTCACTTTGGGTGTGAAATGTGTCTGATGAGCATGGTTTTAAAAAATGGAGGATTAATTTATGGAAGTGAGTAAAATAAGAATTTTTCTGTCTGTCCAGCAGCTGTTTAATTGGGTATCTACTATCAATTGGCAATTACAATCAGCTAGGAAAAAATTTAAAGTCAGAAAGCTACAAACACCAAGCAAGAAACTTTTTTACCCAGCTCTGCCTGCAGCTGGGCTGCAAACTTTTACTCTGAGTCATAGCACACATTTCAGAGGAGGGCCTGAGGTTTTGCTAGGAAGACTTAAGGCAAAAGGACACGCACCACATCCCTCCACAAAATGTTTCAACAGCTAATTCCCTTGTTAAAATGTGCCCTTTGTTTTGTAGCCTTTATCTTTCAGCCCTCAAATCTTGGCACACCCTTGTGTGTTCAGCTGAAGAGCTCTTTAGCTAAAGAAAATGTGGCTACATCCATTCTTTGATCAAATCATTTTTCCTTTTGCTCTTTGTCAAGTTGAAAGGGCAAGAGCTTTTGGACATCTCCCACATGGTTCATTTTGAAAAGCAATCATGGAAAATGAGGCATTATTCCAGGAACAGCTTCACAGGGGCTCAATATAGACCTTATCCTCTTGGTCCTACATCTTTTGAAAGACCATAATATTTATACAGGAGTATCTTCTTCAGGACAAATCATCACACTGAAAGCAAGGAGCTGGGCTTTCCCCTAGACTGGTGCAATCAATTGGCACAAATTGGATGCCAGCTATTCCCCAGCTCTGCTTCTTCCATCCTGCAAATTCAGGGCAGCTCACATACTGACCAGAAGGGTATTAACACAGACCAAGAAAACATTACACCGTTACCCCTGCATCTGTCCTGGCCCATGAAAAGAAGAAAAATTACCAAAGACAAGGGAAAAGAAAGAACAGCACATCAACATGAGGAAACAAAACCTTCAACTAAAAACAAGCAAAAAGGTTGTCCCCAGGTGTTTGCCTTGCTGCAGGTTTCTATAGCCAAGGGCTGGTTAGCATTTTTACAGGTGCTCAGAAAAGCAAGAATTGATAAAGGCTGCTGCAGGGTCTTTCAGTGACAGAGCAAGAAAGGGCTTGGGATGGGTGTGCTCAGCACATCCCTATTGCTCCCTGCCTCCTGAACTGGTAGGCACATAGAAGCACTAGGAAGAAGGCACCGAACAGTCAAAAATATTTAAATACACAATATCAAGAACTGTTCATTTCAAAGCACTGCTTTATTTAATGCCTGTTTGGGTTTTTTTCCCCTTAGTCTTAACTCACTAACTAATAGTTTCATCAAGAATAACTGAAATTAAGGTTTCCCTTCTATGAGTATGGAGGGTAGCACAGACTGGAAGTGTTTGATGTCCATTTCACTGCAATAAATGGCAAAAAATGCAGATAAAAGTAAATGATGTGTAATTATTATAACCATTACCACCACCTGTCATCACCCATGATGTGTGCTGGTAGATATATTATTTTTTAATATGTAGACACGTGTGTATATATACTCACACCTTTGCAATGTACCCACCAACACAGGGAAGACAACAGGTACAAAGCAAACTGTGGTTCCCAACCCCTTCAGTCATCCAAGGGGGAAGAAAAGCTCCATAAGGTGACATCAGGCCCAGAGTCTTCTCTTTGTAAGGGCAAAAATAATGGTTTAAATATAGGCTATACAGGTCCTCCAGGAAAAGGCCTCCTGTTTTTTTCTGTTCTCATGATATCCCACAGCTGTGCCTTTGAACTACACTTTTTTTCCATTGTTAAAAGAGTTATGACATTTTCTTTATTTAGCACTTGGGTTTTTCTTTAAAAATACAAACCACTTAATTGTAAACATTAACCAGGAACAAGAACCATCTGCATACTTTAAAGTACTTTGGATGGAGATACATTAATGATGGAATATGGCACATACGCAAATTCTTGTTTGGGATACATTTTTAAAATGCACTTTTTCTACAGAAAGGCAAATGACTAATTGCTTCTGTTGTTTAGGTCCTTGAAGTGGAAAATGGGCACTTTTGCTGTTCTGCCTCCATTCCTAGGTGCTAAGCCTTGCTATTTATTTACAATAAAGATAAAACAATCTACAAATGGTCAAGACCTTGGCACAAAATCCCTCCCTGGCTCCTTGCTCCCAGCTAGGTAATATCTGGACTAATTGCTGCCTGCATGTGTATGTCAAACTGTCCCAGATGTTTTATGATTTACTGTTGCAAAATGAAAATCAATCTAAACTATGCAAATGAATCGAAGCTTAATCACACCTTCTGCTACTGACTCCAACTTCCCCACCACACACCTTCAAAAATAAGGGTTCTGCCCATGCTTTGTTCTCATCCAAAATGAAATTTAGGTGCCTAAAGAATTTAAGCCACCAAAGCCTAACTGTGATCCTGAAAAAACATCATGCAGCTGTTGCCTATATGCACCTCCCCTAAATAATGGGGCACAATGCTCGATTGCCCAAATGTTTCCAGGTGCTCCAGTCCTGCTTGGCATGCTGGAAAAACATAGGCCAAGGTTTCTTACTCACATGCAATCCTAATAAGAGCCTCAAAACAAGGGGGTGCCTCCTTCATTTGCCTTGGGTTTGCTCTGAGGCCTCCTGTGGGATTTCATGCTAAACCCTATAGGAGCTGTTACTCAGAGGGCAAGGTGCAGTCCTTGTTCTTTTGTAGTGAACCTGGACCCCTTTACAGAGTGATCCAAACATTAAGGAGCAGTGTTGACCCTCCTTCAAAATGGTATAGCTGTACTGAAAGAAATTAAAGATGCCTTTGGCCAGGAAGTTAACTGGAAAGATCTTGTGTTTCTCCTTCCATTCCAATAAATAAGTACATGCACTGAAACTTGATGCATGGTTGGACAGATCCTTTCCAGCTCATTGGCTGCAGAAAAGTATTTTGAAAATTACTTCAATACGTATTTAACCAATGGAGTAGAATGACTCACTCTGGCACATGAATATGCCATATTAAAAACTGCTTACACACAGGTTATTCAATACAGCCTTTTTTTTTTTTTTCACCACTCCAAGTCAGGTATTGAATACCGTGTTCATTCTATCTAAGTCTGGGGGACCCAATTTATTTCTCTTGTCTTCTGCTAGAGAAAAGGGAGTATCTTAAAAAAGAGCATAATAAAAAAGGTTACAGTTAATGTTGCAGATATTATGAACTGGCTGCAGAAAATTTGTCTGTAGTTGAAGGTGAGGGATGAGCCACCCTGCAGTGGCAAGCCTTTAGTAGTGCCTGTAGCATTAGGAGAAGGGACAATGATTTTAAACTAAAAGTGGGTAGATATTTTTTACAACAGGGATGGCGAAACACTGAACAGGTTGCCCAGAGTGGTGGTAGATGCCCCCTCCCTGGAAACTTTCAATAACAGGTTAGATTGGGCTCTGAGCAACCTGATCTAGTTGGACATGTCCATGCTCATTGCAGGGGGCTGGACTAGATGACCTTTAAAGATCCTGTCCTGGTCTGGGCCAGGATACAGCTAATTTTCAGTCTTGTAATTTTGCTTTCAGAGAAGTCTTTTATAAGCAGCTGCATTTGCTGAAATTAACAGCAGGTTTCTCAGCCAGTGTCTGCTTCTAGGACTGATAATGCTTGATCTTTTTATTTACAGATAGACACTGGTGTGCAGAACCAAGGCCACTGCTCAGTTCTGAGGAACATCTTATGCTCCAGAAAGAGAAAAGGAGTAAAGAAGTCACACCTGCAACCCTCCTTTAGGGAGAAGCAGACAAGACAAATGACCAAAATTGACCAGAGTATTCCATCCCATATGTCATACTCAGTGTAAATTTGAGGGATCACAAGGGTCAAGCCTCTTCGCTCTTCACCTTCACCCTTCTTCTCCTGTCCCTGTTTGCTTTGGCATCCTGAGAGGATTCCATCCATTCCTCTGCCTGTGGTCCTGATCCATGCCAGCCTGAATCTGTGTGTTCCTGCCTCCAGCTCCCAACTTCTGCTGACTCCAGGATTCCAGCCTGGACTTTCCCAGGGCTGCCCTGCAGCCTCGGTGGTGACGTGAGAGTTGTTGGGGGAGAGGGAGGAGGAACATGGTATCATTTTTTTGTGATTTAGCATATATTTAATAATTTTTCCTTTTTAATCATTACTGTTTCATTAAAGCTGTGTAGTTTAGTTTCCATCCCATAACTCTCCTTATTCTCTCTCCTTTCTTTATCAGGGAGGGGAGGGGGATTAATAGAGAGCATCTGTCACTAGGTTGATTACCACCCCAGCATTAAACCATGGCAGATACCTTCCATCCCAAACCATTCTATGATTCCCACCCTCCCGCAGAGGAGGCAACACCACAGGGTGCAGAGACTCTTTTGCAAGACGTTCTGACAAGGCAAGATAAGAAAAATTTCCTGTTATCCTCACCCTCTGCAACAGGTGAGCCTACATTGCCAGGTAGAATCCGAGCAGCCTTAGGGAGCAGTGCCTTAATTGCTGGTAATGCAATAGCTTCACTTAGCACCCACAAAGCAATTAAAAAAAAATGGAATAAAACACTTCCTGGCTACACATTTAGGAAGCAGCCAGCTGTGTTGGCATGTCACTCCATTACTTAACCACTGGGTCATATATCTGTGACTGCAGATGGCTTTTACATCCGTGCCTCTTAAGCAGCATCTGATACCATCACCAAACCCTGGCCCAAGGGGAGGGATGCATCCATTTTGACTAGAAAGACTTTTTCCTTTAGATTAAACCTCATCTCAGCCAAAGCATTAGAAGGTTTTTCTTCACTTCCATTAGACTCATGGAATCAGCCTTCCTCATCTCTAGCATGGGAAGCACTACCTGGGTGCAATTCAGATGCAATTCTGCCTTGAAAAGGAAAATAATTGATAATTATATTACCTATACCCAGTGATCTCACACCAGCAGCCTGGGACACCCACACTGCTTCCCATGGAGTACTTGTAGTGATGTTTCTTAATGATATTTTTCTTCCAAATCCACTTCCACTGTTTGTTTTATTCTTCCAGGCAGCTCCAAGGCACCCATATCCTCCAGGGATGGCTGCAAAAGCATAAGCATGCAAGTATTTGAACCATAAATCTGCTGGGCTTAATGCTGACCTGGCCACAGCAGTTTAGGTGTTGACTGCACAGGGAAGGAAATGCAGAAGATCAGCAAAAAGCACTTTGAGCTACCTGAGCCAACACACCAGCAACAGCAGTGATATTTCAAAATATGAGAGCAGAATGGTTTTATAATCCCATCCATAGAAGATCAGCTTATCATGAACATGAAAGTGTTCACACTGTGGATCCTGCTGTAGGCCAGACAGAGAAAAAATGGTACAGGTCACAAACTCGTGGCCCTTACCTGACTGTGCTGCTGAAGGCTTCAGCAAATGCCACAGTGGACTCTTGTGGTCTCCCATCCCTATCCTCAAACAGAAGCTAAACATCTGAATGTCTCAACTTGATGAGAGCTGCTCACTTGCTTAAAAATTTTGATGGCTATGGTTATATAGCGAAAGACTTTTTTTTTTCAAGGAAAACTATGTTGGGTGAAAATTTTTTAAAGCACCTCGGGATGTATTTCCTTATTTTCATACCTCCCATACAAGAGAAGCCACATATGGCAGCAAATCTTTTCCAAAATATTTTCTACTTATAGAATAAACTTCCAAATTATTCCATGTTGTTAAGGACCTATGAACTGGGTCAGACCTGATTGGCCTGGAGAGTCAGGCTTTCTCTTTTCATTGACTTCTGTGCTAACTTCTTATTAGTACTGAAGACCATCTCCATGGGTAAGGGGAAAGTTTGTTGGGATTTTTTCCTAATAACAGTTTTTTCCCTAACAATATCTTTGGGCTACCTCCCACTTCAGTAACAGGTCCACAGTAAATAAATACATAAATAAAGGAAAGGCTAAAGAAAAGAAAGAAAAAACAGACCAGTTCAGGAAGCCCTCAGTAACAGGTCCACAAAAAAACAGTAGCTAAACCAGTTCAGAGTCAAGATTCAGGCAATAATGAAAATTACTCCTTTTAGAAGTTAATGTTTCTTAGAGTTTACGATGTTTTGAGATGTATTTAACCTGTCACCAGTGCTGGGGAGGGCAGCATCACAGCACTCAAGCACGTAAAGCTGTTTTTTAAAAAACCTTTTGTCTTGAAAATTCATTCTCAAATTCGTCAGTTGGAACAACGTTTCATGCTAAAAGAGGAAGAAAAACTCACACCCCTAAAATTAAAGAAAAGGAATGCAAACTCTATGGCAAAAAACCTCCCAGCAACCATGCAGGATAACGTTTTGAACCCCAGAATTATAAAATACAAGGTTATCGTTGCTATGGCAACTACAAATCAATTACTTTACACACAGCTATTACAATATTAAACGCATACACACTCAAAACTACTCTGTAGCCTCATGGGGACTGTGTTAAAATTGTTGTGGAGTCCAGAGCATGGTGTCAATATAAATGCATTACTATACAATTTTTTTTCTTTTTTTCTTTTTTTTTTTTTTTCTTTTTTCAGGTTCTGCCACTCGTGATGAGTCTCTTTATACTGTCTGTTATGGGATGCCATGTACACAAGCCCCAAATCCACTAGAACATACACTAGAGCAAGAACATCTTCATGCATCTCCTAGTGGCTCTTAGAAGATCATTTCTACCCGCATTAAAAGAGTATCACTATGGTTGTGTATCATGTTACAGCTCTGCATGTATTTTTCTCTTAAGAGGTGTCCTTTGTGGGACAGCAATGGTGACAAAATTCACATTTCTGAGTCAGGTCCATCCTGTTCAGTCCAAATGTAGCACTCTGGACTTCCCTGGGGCCAGAGAGGGGTGAGCTCAGACCCACCCATGTAACTTGATCATTTGTGATGACATTCAGAAAGTCTGAAAGCTTATTGATTTGTTTTATAATCACATTATACATCCTTAAGAGCTGAACAAGTGCCTGATTTAAATGATTGGCTTGTTTTTTTTTTCCCCTTTGGTTCATTTTAGTAAAGGGTGATAGCACTTATCACCATTAAATGACATGCAATTTCCAATTGGGGCTTTCAGGTCACCTATTCTGATAGAGGCAAAATGTCAAATCAAAAGGGGATGATGCCTGAGAGCCCACTTAATATGCTTAATTTTTATGCTTAATTTCTTAATCTTAAAAGTGTTTTAATTTTTTTATTTAATTTTTCTTCTTGCTAGAAGACAAATTCCTGTTTGCTTCTGTCATCCCCCATTTTGCATTACCCCTTGTCTGCACAGGAATAAACAAAGATGATGAGCATCAGCTACCATTTCTATTCTAAAAGCTTACCCAGTAAGATAATGCTATTCTGCCAGTGTCTGGCTCCAGTCATCATTTTCCAAATGCCAGGCAAAGAGCTGGGCCATGAGCTGACACCCAGAATTGTTAGGTAGAAAGAGTGTAAATAATCATATGCAATGTGCCACAAAATTGTCACCAGGTAGAAACTTGTTTTCCGCATTTAAAAATTTTAAAGTATGACCAGAAAAAAAAGTCTTGTAATTTTTTTACAAACTTCTGTTTGTACATCTCCTCCTTCAGCATTTCCTAGAAATGGGGAAGAGCTCACAAGAGGAATGGGGGCAGCCAGCATCCCAGGGACAGGATAGTGCTGCCATCCAGCCCTCAGCCCTGGAGGATCACACAGCATATAGCTGAGTGCTGCTGCAAAAAGCTTACCTATTTTCCTGTAAAATGTCATTAAGACTTTTGAGGATGTTTGGTTCCAGTTGAGCCAAAGAAGCATTTAACCCAGAGGCAGGGGGGAATTTCACTTGAAAAATTCACAGCTGGCTTTAGTGCTTCAGTAACACAACACTCCTCTCACCACAGATCCACAATTTGTTTGCTTTTCCAGACATGACTGTTTTCCCACCTCTTTTCCCTTACATTCTCTCCCATTCAATTTATCAGTTATGCTCAGAAATAAAACTGTTCTATAGAGAATACCCTCATTAATGTGCTTTAAACACTCTTGACTTTAAAATGATCCACTCCAAAGCTCTAAAGGCATTTTCGAGATTAAAAGTATTATTCCCCTTTTAGTGCAAACAATGTGAAGTCACCAGGTAGAAGGCAGAGATAGGGGAAATCCATTTCCAAAGCTGAAAGGGATTCAGGAGACTTATCTACAGCCTATCCAGCTTAAAATAAAGTTACAGCCCTGTCCTTTCCTAGGGGTCGTGTCTCTGACAGCAGACATCATTAAAGCCATACAAAGAAACATTGCTACTTGCTCTGAATCACTTAAACTTGAAAACCAAGAAAATAATGCCAGCTAATGGCATGTGTTTCTTTAATGGCCCCTCCAGGGCCAAGTCCTTCAGTGGATTGAATACTGCTAAAGGGAAGCAGTGCTGGAGGAGATGTCTCTGGGCACTGGCTACACAACCAGGCATTGTTGTTAAAATTTGGAGCTTGGTCTTGCTCTGAGGACTCAGGTAGTTTTCTAAAGGTGCTAAATGTCATTTAAGCTTTCAGGTAATTTAGATCAAGCTCCTAACATGTACCAGAATCCTACCTCATCCACTTGCAATGAGCCTTAAACCTACTTCTGCACCCAAACTGCCTTTGATTTCAAGTTCAGCTTCCCCCTTACTAGAAAAACTAAAGCAAATTATTCATTTCTTTCTCAGACCACACACAGTGACTTCCATCCTCTGTCCAGCTTTGCTGCATAAAACTGTCCTTTCTTTTTGTGTTTGCAGAGGGAACCAGTTCATGGTCCTCCCTGCAAGCCAGTGTGTCCCAGCCTCCCAGCAACTCACCTCCACTTCTCTGAAAAGTATTGCACTTTTTAGGACCCCTCACATAAATGCTCCTGATGTTACCTCTGAGCCCATGCAGGTGGGACCCAAATCAAAGGTCTCCAATTCCTGTGGCTCCCACTGCTCCCAGCCTGTGGTGTTGGCCCTGTCTCTTCAGAGCAGTGATGAAGCTGTCAGTTGCAAACAACCTTTGAGGAATACAAATATACTTTTTTTTTTCCTGCAAAGCCTCTCTTAAGGATGCCATTCCGTGATCCATATTTAAGTCAGTATTTCACCACCGCGGCTGCCTGCGTGAAAGAAACTGAGAAACTATTACTGTGAAATTGCCTGCAGCTCTTGAGCACAGGAGGTAGCAACTGGCTAATAGTTTCCTAGACAGTCCTGGCAGATGTGTCAGGTTGCTTCACAACTGCACACCTCGTGGGAGAGCAATGCATGAAAGCTCCCCCCTCGCAGTGTCCCCAGCGGTAATTAATCCATAGCATCATTTCTATAGTGTCAGCAGCACCATATGGACCAAGCACTATTTTGCAGGACTAACCACAGAGGAGGAAGATTGCAATTATGTGCCTGATTATTCTCCAGGGCAGGCACAGGGCTGTTTTACAGAAAGGATTGAAAGTGGTGGCATTGCCATAGATCTGACAAAGAGGAGGATGACCAACAGAAGATGAAACAGCAGGAAAAAAACCTACCTCTCACCTTCTGTACTGCTACCATCTTACATGGCACTGCTTCCAGCCCCTCCTACAACATAACTCCAAGAAGGGCAGCTCCAAAATAAAGCATGTTTCACATTCAACTCATCAAATTACCCACTGCATGGTATCTGTTGAGTGAGCAGTTAAAAGGGTGTGAGGAAACATTGGTTTGATACCAACATTAACAGCCTCTTCTTCCCAAAGCTTATAAAGGGCTCCAGGCAGTTCCCAATCAGAGCTGAGTGGCTGCTTTCCCACAGTGTATTTAAATCAATAGTAGTTATGAACTTTTACAGGCCTAGGTGCAAAATTCCTAATTGTCTTTGAAACCTAGACTAGAAAGAGATAAACCTTTTTAAAGACCAAACAGCCTCCCTAACCCTGTATTAAAATAATTCTGATGCCAATGCTATTATTAATTATCTACTTAATTTATATGTCTATATTCTATGCATAATTAGATCAGATATAAGATGACTTACTCAAGGAGACAACGGAGAAAGATTAAGCACTGTGTCTGCTAGTGGCATCAGCACTGCAAGAGCAAAACTCACTGCAGGACTCTACAGAAGAGCTCCTGGTGCTCCTATCAGCATCCCCAACCTGACCCCTCAGGGGGGAATTGCTGCATTAGCAGCTGATTGCATTTCCCCATTGGGCAATGCATGTCAGCTGCCTCCAAGGCAGCAAGAAAACTCTACCCAAACAAGCAAATGAGAATGATCCCTTCTTTCCTGCCTGCCTTCCTTCCTTTGATATGTACCAGGAATGCTTTTGCCATCCACTCAATGCAGGGAAAAAAAGAGGGTATACTCAAAAAATAATCACAATTGCTTTTATTTGAATGTACCTTATAGCAGCAGTTGAAATAAAGCAGTTATGATCTCTGTGACAGTCACTACTGCTAATGCAGATCATAAAAGCCAGCAAGGAGGCAGATAAGTTGATTTATCATGCATTGCTGCTCCCATATATCTACTTTCTAATAAAAATCAGTGGAATTATTGCTTACGCTGAGCTTCATGTGCCCGTATTTGTATCACTAACCTCTCCTGGAAGATTTCAAAGCTTTATTTATGGGAGGCTTTTATCTACCCTAGGAAAAGCTCTTGCAACAGGAGCATGTCTTCTCCTGAGATTCAAACCCGTTAAGAGTACAGATTTATGCCATCCCAGATTCCCCAGTGGAGAAACATGCTCTTTATCTAAACTCCCGATTAAAGAGAGCTCATGCTTGCTGGCACTGAGGGTACTGCTGACTGGGGATTTTTATATCAGCCCCAGATAAGTCCTCCAGCACCAGCTCTTCAGGCACAACCACTGTATCACCTAAGATCAAGCCATTCTTCTAAAGCACTTAAGTGTTGTTTCACGGCTGGGAATTTCCCCAGTGCTCTGCTTTCCTATCTGCTTTTCAATCATATCATATAAATATATATTTTTTAGATATTATAATTTTTTTGTTGGTTAGTTGGCTTGATTTTTTTTTTAGCTTTTACTACCTATACACAGGAGAGAAGTGACACGTTCTTTTGAGCCAAACTATGTTAAGTATGCTCTTCAGGACAAAGTGGTTCCCTATCTTTTCTCTATGTTTCTTGCAGATTATTATGAATTTTGCTAGATTTAAGAACAAAAGAAACACACCAAGTGCTCTGTAGCTGTTATAGTTACAAAGTAATGAGATGAAAAAGAAGAAAGGTTGATGGTTTGGAGAAAAACATCAGTATTTCACAGAATCACAGAATTATTCTTGCTGGAAAAGACCTTCAAGATAATCCAATCCAACCATAACCTAACCTCAACCAAGTCCAATGCTTAAATCATGTTCTCAAGCAATGCATTTCCTACTTGTGACCTGCTTGAGGGTGGAGGTGGATTTAACAAGACTCAGATATCTGTTTCCAGCAGCAGTTTGGAGCTCTGTCCATCCTACCATGCCCCCCTCAAGCCAGCAAATTGAGAGAACCTATGCCCATCTTCAATCTTGTCAATCTTGTGTATTGTCACAGCATGCAGTGCTGAGCCAAAATGGCTTCATTTGGGACAAATATCCTGAACCAGAGCTACACCTCTGGAAATTTCTCTACACTGTTATTCTTCTCCAGCTTTAGGGCCTCACATCCTGTCCATGCTTTTGCAAAATCTCAGTAAGCAATCATAAAATATGTTATCCCACAGGCACAGCACAGAAGGGGACATGCAAAGGACAACATGTTTGATACATAGCATTACTTACAGGGCAGATTTGCATAGCACCCAGAGTTATTTTCTGAAAATCAGCTGCTCCTCCATTTTGTGCCTTGAAACCAAACTGCAGATTCCTGGTAGCTGCTTAATCACAGCCAAAAAGCAGAGATCACTATTAGCTGTGAATGCAGCACAGCTCTGACTAAAAGGTAATTAGCACTGGCTGATTAATCAGATAACCTACATGGGTGGATTTTCTAAACCACAGGTAAGGAGTGGCCACAGAAAAGCAAATGTTTGTGGCCTTCTTGGCCACCTGAGCTCACTGCTAGCTCATATTCAGACATGTGTCAACCAATACCCCAAGGTTCTTTTCTTGTGGGCTGCTTTCCATCCACTATTCTCAAAGCCTGTAACATTGCCTGGTGGTGTTGTGATCAAAATGCAGGACCTAACACTTGGTCTTTTTGAACCTCATGCACTTGGCCTTGGCCCATCAATCCAGCTGCTCCAGATCCATCTACAGAACCTTCCTGCCCTCAGGCAGGTCAGGAGTCCCATTCAACTTGGTATCATCTGCTAACTTGCTGAGGAATCACTTAATCCTTTTGTCTAGCTAACTGATAAAGGTATTGAACAAACCAGCCCCCAAAACTGAGCCTTGGGGAACACCAGTGATAACTGGCTGCCAACTGGAGTTAATGCAGGAGCTATTTGGGTGGCAGCTATTACAAATCTTTTGAGGAATGGGAAGGAAGAGCTGCTATTCCACAGCCTCTTCTCCACTGGTCTGCCCTGAAACACTGGCAGTATCATTGATTAGGTCCATTGAACTGGACCTGGAACCCTAAAATAGAACAAAGCTGTGGGCACAGGCTGGTAGGGCTCACACCTCTCCATGATCCCAGAGGCAAACAGAGGGAGGACTGGTACTAAACCAGTGTCAGCCACACCAAGTGGAAGATTGGGCACTGAACCCCAGGTGAAATCCCCATTTTTCACAGCTCTCTGATCTAATGTAACATTTTGATGAGAAAGTGTGAAGAGGTGAACTAAGTGAAGGTGCCCATCCTGGCTTTTTCCATGAAAAACGCAGAACTTGTAAGCAACTTCACAAAGAAAAATATACACCCAATAATTCTTGAGGAATGAGATGTTCTTGCTCAGTAATGCCAACAGCATGGTGTCCTGGCTTCACTGAACAAAACACACCTTTTGCTATTGACTTCAATGAGATCCTGAGCTTTCTCATTATAATTTTATACACACTTTGCTCATGCTGGCTGCAGAGAATCTCTTAAAGATTACAGTTAGGTAAGGAGTGAATCCTTGCCAGTCTCCCCTGCTAAAAAAAAAAAAAAATTAATCGAAATTTTTACAAGAAGAATAACTTTATTCCACTTCATCTCTCCAAATCAAAATGAAAAACAGCTTGAATTCAGGGAAGTTTTGTGTATTTGTCAAAAACACTTTATACTGGGGGGTGGGACAAAAATCAACCCACAAACAGAAAGAATCACCAACAGTTTCTCCCAGACAAATTTTCATTTTGATTAAATCAATTTCTGATGTACTTGAGGATGAAACATATCAAGTCTAGGAAATAAGTGTGTGAGCAACTTCCATGAATAATCAGGATTTACAGTGACCTTTTATTCAAAACAAGCAAAGGCAAGGACAAAATTACTGAGAAACAAGGAAATTTGCATCCAGCAGCAGCAGGGAAATGGGTCACTTAAATGTGCTCATTTTGCACAGAGAGCTATGTTAGTGCAGACAAATGTAGTGCTTGTATTAAAAATGCACAATTTAATCAAGAGGAAGGCTGCTAATCAGATTACAATATGCAGACGTGATATTGTTTTTTAATATTAGTTTTATTAAATTCGGCTTTAGTTCCTTACAGAACCACCCAAATGTAAATTAGTATAAGGAGTTAAAAAAATTCCTGCCCATTTGTAAGCATCCTGCTTATGTATGATATTAGAGATGGCATAAAAAGCTTAGTATAAAATACTAGATATGCTGATCTAATAGCATTTTCCCCCATCAGAGTAGCTAGAAATGAGCATCAGCCAGTTGTTGGTGCCAGGTGAATGGGAACTGAGGTTTGGTGCCAGTGGAAGCCTCTGCCTTGGCCCAATGCAGAGCTGCCTCTCTGTGCCATAAACTGGCCATGGCCAGAGGGCAGAAATAAGCCCATGCTATGAAGAGAAGGAACTTATTTCCCAGATATAATCAGCCTCCAGAAATAATACCTGCTCTGAGAAAGCAGGGCTAAACATTCCTTTAATTGAATGCATTGAAAAGTTTTAGAAATAGCCTCCATTTGTGTATGCACAAGTCATGTGAGAGCCATTGCCTCTGCTCAGCATCTCTTGGGCTTTTGACACCTGCCCTTACCTAGGGTTCTTCCACCATTGGTGCTAAAGTGCAAGGTTCCAACTTGCCCATTTTACCTGATGGCAAGAAAGGGACTATTGCTTGCCAAGGAAAAGGCTTGGAAAAGACCCGCAGCTCTTTTTCCCATTTGAGCATTTCTGATGTGGCAAACCTCAAGAGAGAGAATAGTGCTTGGCTTGAAACTCTGTCAAGGAAGTTGAGGCTCACATTTCAGATGATGAGCCTGTCTCACTCTACTCAAGTTACAGCAAGAAAGTCACTCTTCAACACCATTCTTCCAGAAAACTAAGATTTATTAATATTGACTTATTCTACATGAGTGGCTAGTGGTCTTGGCCCCACTGTTCCAAGCAATGGTTTATTTAATGTTTATGTTCTAATTGACAAAGGGAAAAAATAAAAAAGTGTAATTTTTCTGATTAGAATCATCAGAAAAATTACACTTTTTTATTTTTTCCCCTTGTCAATTAGAACATAAACATTAAATAAACATAGAGAGATTATTTCTTTTCATTTGCACAGTACCTTGTAACACAAAGTTCTAATCTATTGGGCATATCTGAATACACATGAAGAGGATCAAAACAGGTACTGAGTATTTAACATTCACACCGATTCCCACTGACACTTTATTTGACATCCATGAGAGAAAGAGGAGATGCACAGTGAGAAAGCAAGGAAAATTAAACAGCACGTGTGATTGGTAAGACAAAAAATTGAATATTTTTCAAAAATAGTTGTAGTCTCTTTTAGATTAAAAGGTGATATGTTAGTCTCACTTCCTACTTTTTTTTTTAAATGCTATTTACCATATGAGTGTTTGTGATACTACTCGCACCAGTGGATACATAAACCCAACCCAGATTCCCTCTGCTTCCTTTTTTTTCCCCATTTTTACTGCCTGGTACCTCCCACTGGTCGTAGGTCCCCCATGTTCATGTAACACAGCAGCACTGCACACGTGCAGCCAGCAGCAGCATCAGGTAACAGCCAGGAATTCCCTGTTATGTTACACCAGTGTTAATGAAGAGTAGATAATAATAATGAATCATCTTTCTTCAGCTGACAGTAATGCATTCAGTATTTGCTGAAGCTACTGGCACTTCAGGGTCAGTTTCCAGAGGCCTCTGCCTATCAAACTGCAATACTGCAGACACCAAATATTCTGGAAATGCAACCCTGGTATAAACTTCAAAGCACCCTGTCCTGCCAGATTAGGAAATTCTTTGCAGATGGCAAAGATGAATGAAGCTGGAGGGGATACTTACATACAGTTACACACAGCCTGAGCTTGATGTCACCTGTCTAACCAAAGAAATGCTGCAGCATGGCCCTTCTGGTCCACCTGGGTGTGTCAGGACCTTGCAGATGTAGCTGAATCCTTGGGGAGTCATGGGCACCCCAGCTAAAAGGGTTGCATTGAGTCATGCCCCACACCGTAAGAGCTGGCTCCGGCCATATCCATGCGAGTTGCAGTCCCACCTCAGTTTTGCTTCCCACCATTGCAGCATATCCTCCAAAAGGAGAATCCCAGCTCCCTCTGAAGCCACTTCCCCACAGCCATCAGGGAATTCTCACAGATTTAGAAGCAGCTGAAGCACAGCGCTAGAACCAGACCCAGCAGTGTGACAACAGGGGAGGTGACACATGTGCTGCTCACGCAAGACCCCAGCTAGACAGCAACAAATTCCTAAACAATCTTCCAAGCCAATGCACTGCACAGTGCCTTTGTTTTGCTGCAAACATTTCTGGCCTTAACCAACATTTTAGGCCAAATTATTCCTTGCGGATTTGAACCAAGAAGCATGGGGGAGTTCCCAGTCCAACAAGCCTTGTCCCAGATGGTTTCCCCTTTCTGTGACACAGAGGACATCTGCTGTCCTGACCCTATTCTTAGCTGTGCAGTAGAGTAACACTGCTATCCAGGTCTGAGACCTGACCCAAGGTGGTAAAAGCACTCAGGCAGACTGACAGGAGTACAGACAAGACCCAACCTCCTCAGCTGGAATCAGGTGTCATTGGCTTGGTCACTGGTAAGCACAAAATTTAGAAAGATCTCTAGTAAAATGCAGCATCTAAAGGCATTTCCTGAAACTCTTAAAAGACCAAAGCACTCGTATTACCCACTCTGCTCACATCAACTCCTTTATGTCCCCTTTATTCCGTGGAGCCTGCTACACAGTTAAGAGGCAGGAATTTAAAACGTGGAAGGAATAGAGTATGAGTAAATCAAGAGGGTAATTCTTTAACTCCTTGAAGGCTTGGGGGGAAAAAAAACACTGGAAGGAAGACCTAGCAATTGAATTCCACTTCACTGGAGGGAGAACCATTTCTAAAAGAAGAAATAATCATCAAGATGGAAATACCGCAGCTGAGCAACAGGTTTGGGAGGGGAAAAAGATGGGGCTTTTTGCTGAAAGCCTGGCAGCTCCTTTCTCCTACACTTTATTGCCCTCTAGTGGAAAACAGAAGTCTTGCACTCACAAAACTTCATTCACAACGCTCAGGGGAAAATATACCACTCCCGACTCTCTGGCTCATGTCACATGCAAAGCACTCACATGTCATGTCAGCAACAGGGCTGTATAACCAACAAGCATCTTTGCTGGGTCCTGGGCAACTGAATAACCTGCTGTGCAGTGGGAGAAAACCAGCCGATTGGAATAATTTTTAAAACCAGGACTTTGATTTTTATGCACTATCATTAAAAAAAAAAATATTAAAAAATTGAATTCTTTTACACATGAGAAATTCAGGCTTAGCCTCTGTTGTGCCCCCCTATGAGATGTGCCCCTAACTGTTTATCTGACAAGTCCTGAAACTTTTTAGACCTTCCTTTGACACAGCAAACTTGAAATAGTGCATTTATGAACACTGGAGGAACACCATCACCCCCCCCACCCCGAAAAAAAAAAAAAAAAAAAAGAAATGGTACAAAGGTACAAGACAAAGAAGCTCCTTGGTTCCTAGAAGTTGATACTGGGTCATCATACAGAGTTACTGGAACTGCCCACCTTCTGTGAAGTTATGAGCCTAATTGGCACAGGAAGAGCACATGTTCTGATTCTTCCAGGTTAAGGCAGGTTAAAGAAAAAGATGTATTAACGATCTTCCTGCTGGTCAAAAATACAGTACGTGATATATGTTGTTATTGCTCTGTTTCTGTCTAGCGCATTGATTTGATCCAATTAACAAGAAACTGTGATGGACCGCTCTGGATGAAAGCATCTCCAAAACTCTGCAGTAAAGAAAAGCAGTAACAATTCCTCACATCAGACTGCAAGCACAAGAGAGCATGACCCCATCTGAACAGTCAGGATGAAGAAAGAGTCCCCAGGTCCACATCCTCCTTGAGGGATTAATCCTACAAAGCAACCTGCCCCACAGGCTGACCAGAACAGAACAGAGCTTAGGTCAAGCCAGTTTTGGGGAGGATGCAGCTCTAGGCTCCCATTCCTCTTTGCCACAGCCCAGGAACATATATGTTGTGGATGCCATACACTTACCCAGAAGGCAGAGGAAGCAGCAGATGGCTGAGTGTTCTCACTGCTTTATTTAATGGTAAATACTTACTGGAATTGAGACAGGGCTTCAAGAACCATGAGAACTGCAGGTTGGAAGCCTGCACTTCAGCAAAGCTCTCACCAGAAAAATGCTAGCAAGTGCTGCTTGGGAAGGGGTGAGGGGAGTGAATGAGATAAAGGGAGTTTAAAGAACCTTCCAGAAGTGAAAAACTCCTCTTTCGCCCTTCACTGCAACATTAAATAACTTAGTTCACTATCATCCATAGTACAGCACAGTGTTGTTCAGGACAAGATGTTCCCTTGCCCTCTCACCTTAAAAAATCAATTCTATAATTATTTTAAAACCAGTACAGGCTCCCAAGTTTTAGATCTGGACAGCACTTAACTTACAACAAAAACAGTGAGTTAGCAGAGGCAAAGATACTTTAAAAAAACAACCACCACCAAAGAGAAACCCACAAAAACCCAGAACAGTGCGTAGTATACCTGAACCCAATTTGAATTTTAAATCATTCCTAGGGAGATCTGCTTTTACTACCCACATTAAAGATTTTTTTAGAAAATGAACTCATTGCTGTAGAATCAATAGATCCATGAAGACTGATATTCCCAGAAAGGGAAAAGGAAAAATATTAAAACCAGATACTCCTGGTGAATGAAAAACTAATGGACCATATTTTCCTAAAGAGATGGGAGGTGCTTTCATATTATTTCACTCTGATGATTATGTGAGGCTGTCTGTAATAGGTAGCTTGCAGGGAGAACCATATTCAGGTAAATGGAAACACCTTAAAAATTTAATTGAGAACCCAGAGGAGATTGTAATCCATTACATAAAAAAATCTAAAGAGCACTGAACAGTCACTGCATCGTACCAGAATGTAGCTCAGTTTATTATTTATCTGAAAACTTAAAGAATTCCACAACGTTTCAACACAGAGTTTCTGTAAAACTAAAGCAGGAAGATTAGGGGTTTGAATTAGAACAAAAGCCACTGTCACAGAATGGTTTTGGTTGGCAGGGGCCTTAACAGTCATATAGTTCCAATCCCCCTGCATGGGCAGGGACACCTCCCACTAGACCAGGTTGCTCAAAGCCCCATCTAACCTGGTCTTGAACACTTCCATGGAGAGAGCATCCACAACTTCCCTGGAAAACTGGTTCCAGTGTCTCACTACCCTCACACTAAAGAATTACTTCCTAATGTCTAGCCCAAATCTACCCTCTTCTAGCTTAAAACCATTACCCCTTGTCCTATCACTACATGCCCTTCTAAAAAGTCACTACTCAGCTTTCCTGTAGGCCTCCTTCAGGTACTGGAAGGTTGCTATAAGGTTTCCTTGAAGAAGGAACAACACCAACTTTCTCAGCCTGTCCTCACAGGAGATGTTTACAAATATAGAAAGGGAGAGAATCAGAAGGATGGTGCCAGGCTCTTCTCAATTATTCCAAGTGATAGGACAAGAGGCAGCAGATATAAGCTTGAGCATAGGAGGTTCCATAAAAACATGAGGAAAAAAATTTTTACTGTGAGGGTGACAGAGCACTGGTCCAGGCAGGTTGAGGAGTCTCCTTCTCTGGAGACATTCAAATCCCACCTGGACATACTCCTACATGACTTTCTGTAGGTGACCCTGCTCTGGTAGGGTGGTTGGACTCCGATCTTTCAAGGTGCCTTCCAAACCCAACTTTCTGTGATTCTGTGATCTGCCCAACTTGTGTTTGTGCTTGGGATTGCCCCGACCCAGTTGCATGACCTTGCAACCAGCCTTATAGAACTTCATAAATTTGTCATGGGCCTACCTCCCAGGGCTGTAAAGGTCCATCTGGATGGCATCCCTTCTCTCCAGCATGTCAAGCATACACCATCATTGCTCTTATCAGCAAGCTTGTCAGTTTGACAAAGCTAACCAACAAATTGTCAATTAGGAAAAATTTTTAAAATTTAATCTGCATTGGCATCAGAGATTCAAGTCTCCTCCAAAACAACCTCCATGAACACCAGACAAGCTGGCAGCCAGAGACAGGAGCCACGGGATCTTTTCCACTTGCTCCAGGGACACAATTTGCATTCTGCTTGATGGTCAGGGATTGCAGGGCCAGGTCCTGCCCCAGCAGAAGAGGAGAACAAGGAGGTGGAGTTTTGTCTCTGTCCAAGGGCTTGTAGTTCTTTCCAAGACAAGTGGGACTCAGACTACTTGGTCCAGAAAGCTTTGGACCTCTCTACCTTAGTCAGGGACATCCATCTACAGTCCCCATTTTCATTGTTATGAAAGCAGTTGGACCTGGGCAGTCTGGGCTGGATGGGGGACAGGACAGATGGCCAGGGGGTCCCTAACCTTGAGTGAGAGCTGAGCCCCTCAGGGCAGGGCATGGCATCACCCTCAGGGCTGAGGGCAAAGGTGCTCAGGGAGGGTTTGGGGTTGTGCCAGGTGCCTGTGGCTCCGTGTGATTCTCTTGTGTGGCCTGGGGAAACTGCTCTGGTGTCCTTTGCAAGGCTTTTCATGGGGCAGAGCCCAGCTGGGGGGTGGCCATCAGGGCAGCCTGGGCAGGCTGTGCACCTCACTGTGCTGTCTCCAGCCCTGCAGCCCCTTCAGTCCTGTGGACACCAGCATTTTCCCACAACAGCCCCTGGCTCCCATCCGTGCTCCCAAACCCTGCCCTTGCTCCCTCCCACCTCCCTCAGCCCCTCTCCTCCCATCCCCCAGCTCCAGGCAGCCCCTGCTCCTCTCCCCAAGCCCCGTGCTCCCTCCCACCCATCACCTCTTTTCTCCAACCTCCTCCAGGGCATGGCTGTAGCAATCACTCTCCTCCTCCTGGCCATCGAGCATGGGCTGAAGCACAAGCAGGAGACTGATTTGACCACAGTCAAGAGGATGCAGCAGCACAAGGAGTATGTGTTAGGAGATGACTTGGTTGCTGCAGGAGATGGAGCAGATCAGGGAAGCCATGCTCCTTACTATCTTGCACCCATTCTCCTTTTGGATTGCTGCTGGAGTGTTGGTCCTGCTTGCTGTTTTGCTGTCTGGGTAGGAAAGAGCAGCTTTCCTGAGAGCTGCAGTCACAGCTCCAGCAGTGAGGTAGAGGAGGACAAGGAGCAGCAAGTGGTGCACAGAGTCTTGTCAGGTCTTGGGCTGGGTGCACCCCATTGCCAGTGCAGGATTTGCCTGACACACGGTGATGGAGCTGATGGGTTTCTTCCTTGGTGCCTGCCAGGTGCTTTGCTAAAGGACTTTTATGCCTCAGGTGCACCCAGCCGATGGATGGAGAACATCCACGGATTCTAAAGTGTCCAGAACACCATCACCCACCACCTGCCCGTGTTCCTGGGTACTCCTTCAGCCTAGAGCTGGACACTCACCACTATTGGTGAGTCCCTGCAGCCCCAGTGGTTTCACCAGGGTTACTGGAGGGGACAGTGTGATAGTGGCTTTATATCTATTTGTATATAGTTTGTTATTTTCCTTTTCATCATTACCATTTCATTAAAGCTGTGTAGTTGTTTCCAGCCCATGAGCCTCTCTCCTTTATTCTCTCTCCTTTTCCTACATGGGAGAGGAGAGGGGTTAATAGTTCATTAGTGTCATTAGTTTCATTGCCAGCCCAGCACTTAATCATGACACAGACTTTTCCACCCATGCCTGTGAGATTTTGGTTTCCTCAGACACTGGTGGGGTCAGGGCCACAATTTCAGACACCAGGACTGAAAATCTTCCCACAGGCTGCCTGGGAAGTCTGCCACAGATCTGAGTAAACTAGACATGGAGAAGATCCTGGGCAGGACCCTGCACTTGGTCTTGTTCAACCTCATGAGATTCACCTGGGGGATGGGAATCAGAACAAAGTCCTGTAGTCCAAGGGTGACTGGGCACTGTGAGGGTTCTATTTATGCTTTATGATCTAAAAGGTTTTTCCAACATGACTATAATTCTATTCTATGAGATATATTTTAATTTCAAACTCTTTTTAAGCATTTCAACTCCAACTGCCAGTGAGGGGATTTCGCTGTTGGTGACATCCTTGAAGCCACTCAAGGTAACTTGCATTATTTATAACTATTTACACAAACTCATGCAATTAATCTGCATTTTCAAATCCCCATGGACCACTAGAAAATTAATTCCTAAAGGAAAGAAAAGAAACCAAATAAATCAAAACTGATTTGTATTATTTAGTATTTACTGATACAAAAGAAAAAAACACTTTGTAACAGACCATGTATTTACAATTTATACTGGAGAAAGATCTTTTGAGATCAGTGAAACAACATGCCCTGAAGACTGGGGTGTACTTCCAGTGGGATGGCAGCTACAGTGTCCTTTAAAACTCCTTTGCATTAGATCATCTTCAATTTGCCCACAAAGTAATGGGGAATAGGTCTTCAACAACATGCTTCATGCTTTTGATCTAAATTATAAGAAGAGCAGAGATTAGTTCAAAATAACAGTTTTAAAAATGGTTATCTGACTGTGCCTTATTAGGGAGCTGCTAGACCAAAAAGTGGCAGAATTTCCACTTGTACTCACAGGAGCAAAGACATTAGACCATTGACCTACTGCAGTAGTAAATCAGTAAAAATATGAGTGTGATTTCAATTATGTTCAAAAGAGTACATTAGCCTAACTTAATTAGCAGTGGTGTCTAACAAATGTGTTCCTTTGTGCAAAGTTGGGAGTTGTGAAAGCCTCATCTGGTTGTGACACTGACACATGCTCTGCATCGATTTTCATAGAACCACAGAATAATTTGGGTTGGAAAGGACCTCTAAAGGTTCCCCAGTCCAACCCCCCTGCAGTCAGCAGGGACACTCTCACCTACATCAGGTTGCTCAGAGCCTCCTCAAGCCTCACCTTGAATATCTCCAGGGATGGGGTCTTAACTACCTCCCTGGGCAACCAGTTCATTTTTTCCACTGCCCTCATGGTAAAGATCTTTTTCTAACATCCATCCAATCTAAATCCAATATTCTCCAACTTAAAACCATTGCTCCTTGTCCTATCACTCCAGGCCCTTGCAAACTGTTCCTCTCCAGCCTTCCTGTAGGCCCTTCATGTACTGGAAGGTCACTATTAGGTCTCCCCAGAGCCTTCTTTTGCTCCAGCTCCCTCAGTCTGTCTTCACAGGAGAGGTGTTCCAGCCCCCTGATCATTTTTGCAGCCCTGCTCAGGACCTGCTCCATCAGGTCCATGTCCTTCCTGTATTGAGTGCTCCAGAGCTGGATGCAGTACTCCAGGTGAGGTCTTAATGCAGCAGAGTAAAATGGCAGAATCACCTCTCTCAAGCTGCTGGCCACACTTTTTTGATGCAGCACTCAGCCAATCCCTTATCCCTTGAGAAGTCCACCCACAAAATCCCATATCTCTCCAACTTGGTATGATAATGCAGGGGACCATGTCAAAGGCCTTGCAGAAGTCCAGACAGATTACATCAATAGGTCATCCCTTGTCCACTGATGTAGTTACCCTACTATAGAAAGCCCCTAGATTCATCAGGCAGGATTTGCCCCAGCTATGCTGGCTGGCTTAGATCACCTTCCTGTCCTCCATGTGGTTTATCAGTCCTTCTAGGAGAATCTGTTCCATGATCTTCTCAGGCACAGAGGTGAGGCTGACAGGATGGTAGTTCCCAGGGTCCTCCTTACTACCCTTTTTAAAAATGGGTGTAATGTGTCCCCTTCTTTCAGTCACCAGGGACTTCACCTGACTGCCATGACTTTTCAAATATGATGGAGAGTGGCTTGGTGACTACATCTGCCAAGTCTCTCAGACTCTGGAACGGATCTCATCAGGTCCCATAGACTTATCTATGTTCAGGTTCCTCAGTTGGTCACAAACCTGATCTTCAGAGTGTGAGGGACTCTGTTGCCCTCATCCCCTCCTTGTTTTTTTTTAACTTGGACAGTGCTGGAAGAGAGGCTGCCAGTAAAGACTGAGGGGAAAAAAGTTGTTGAGAACTTCAGCCTTCTCTTCTGTTGTTACTAGCTCCCCAGACTTCAGGGGTTCATTTCAGGGGGTTATGTTTTCTTTAACCTTCCTTTTTTCATTAATGTATCTGTAGAATCACTTCTTATTATTCTTCACATCCCTTGCCAAGTTCAGCTCCAACTGTGCCCTGGTATTTCTGACCTTGTCTTTGCACAGTATGAATAGCTGTATTTTGTGCAGGACTAAGGTCTTAGCAGTTAAAGTGCATGTGAGTTTCATGCTATTTTTGTAAAAATCTAGTCTGCATGCAAGTCACCAACTCAAGTGACAGCTGAGGACTATTACTCCAGATATAGAATTGTGTATAAATAGTAGCCTGGATACAGACTGAAGGCTGCTCTTAAGATTTGCAACCGAAAATAAAAGCTCACTATCAAAATTCCTAAATCAAAATATTTTGGGTTATAATTGATAGCCAGTTCCCCAAAACTCATCAAACCCAGGTCTGTGTCTTTCTCAGAGCAAATTTAAAGCTGACAGTTCTAACATAACTCAGTATGCACATTTCACCTTTTACCATAGAGAAAGGGTAACAGTGGCTGTTCACCAGTGGCCAAGCACTGTGGCACACCTTACACTTTTCTGGTTGGTTTACCCATAGCCTGCTGTGTGACATGGAAGAGGCCGTCCACTTGAGTTGTACAACATAAAGAGCCCTCCCAGCTAAAGCCTGAACTAAACTTACAGGAGAGCAGCTTCTGTAGCATGGGAGTCTCTGATTCCACAGAACAGCTGAGGTTGGAAGAAACCTCTGAAAGTCATCTGGTCCAATGTCCCTGCTCAGGCAGAACCACCTAAAGCTGTTTGCCCTGGATTCAGATAACCTTTTTCCCTACATACAACCTCTTTTCTCCTGATTTCTTCCATAATTCTTGACTTCTCCACAGCAACTGCAGTGGTAACAATGATGCCAAAACCCACTCCTTTGCAAACACACACTCCCACCCACTGGCAGTAAGTAGGGTGGAATGGAGATGGCAGATTCTGAATTGTGTGGGCAGAGCTGCTCCGCATGGAAGGGTATGCAAAATTAGCTTGGTCAGGCCTCAGCTCTGTCTCTAAGAGAAATGTATGAAGGTCATCCTGAAGGGCCACCCAGTTCTTTGAGATTATTCAGTCCAGACTCTTCTGTTGACACCACAGAAGCATCAACACCCAGGAAGATTATTTTCTCCTAATATTTACTAGAAAAGTCAGGCAGCAACAAGGTATGAGAGGGCATATGCATCCACATCCGTAGCTGCAGTAATGAGCAGACACTGCCACACTACACCTCTAGGCTAAACCCAGCTGGTGCCAAGCAGCATTCCCACTGGCAAGAGGAATGAAGAATCTAAGCACAGGTGAATGCTTTAGCAACAGAAAATTAGAAAATATGGAGTGGTGCCTAAGTGATGGCAGAGCCATGGCAAGAGTCTGTCAGAGCAAAGGAAGTCAACATCACACTGCACAGAAGCAAAAAGCACAGTGCCATGGTCTCTGGGATGTCTGTCCAGAGGGAATGGTGCTGGGATGGATTCTCCTGGCACTGCAGAGCCAGCCTCAACAGATGGATGAGACTCAAGGTCAACCATGCAGGCATGAAGCAGGCTCTGTTCTGCTTCTGTGGTCTGGAATACTGCAGATGATGACAGTAACAAATGCCTCACCAGTGACATCCTAAACTGACCTTCTTGGGATTAAATCTACACAAAAGCCTTTCAAAGAATGGAGGCCAAAGGACATTTTGCATCACTTTTCTCCGCAAGCAAATTGGGAGCTTTGCCAGGCCTTGTAATGTTCAGGCACAAGAATAACTTGGAAATAATTAAAATACCTGGAACTGACTTTGAAAAATGATACAATGCCTGCAAGCAGCACAAAAAGAAAACTTCAGAAGAGAAATGCAAGAAAGGCAAGGAATTAGTTTAGGCAGCAAGGCAAAAAATGAAGGAGCAGCTGAGGAGATGAAACAGTGGCAAGAGAATGCCTTATCCTGCAGCCTGCTCTCAAGAGAAAGAAAACAAACAAACAAAAAAAGGCAAAAGCACACTTTTGACAGATATTTCAAGAATCTAACTTGCATAGCAGGACACTGGCAGCACATGCACAAGACATTTCATGTAGAAAATTTTACTAAAGTTTTTTTAAAAAATTTAAGACCTCTTCTTTTATAACTGCAAGCTTGAGAACTCTTCCAGAAGAGGAGCTGAATTATTTTAGCTGCCCCTCTCTCTCTTTTTTTTTTTACCATTAAGAAACAAGTATGTCATGCTGCATGGGATGCAGGATGTAAGCAACAGAGACCATTTCAAGACAAGATAATGATTTCTGTGAACTTAGCAACTGAACAAAATTAAGCTATCAAAAATACTGCTAAAATAATTCACTCAATGTAATTTGTTTGAAAGGATAAACCAGGATGCTAAGATGGACTTGGTATTGCACAAAATGAAGAGGCAAATAAAGCAAACATTCAGAGTTGCCTTTAAAACACAGTTGGGCTTTTTTGCTAGCTAAAATACTGTTAAAGTCTGGCAACTAATTTACCCCAGCAGCAACCTCTGTGCATTACCTATAAATTACCTTAAAAGTGCACAGTAAAGCTTAGTTGCTCACAAGGCAAATATCTGCTTCTACTAATATGGAGAAAATTAGCCATAATAAAAGTCAGAGAGCATTTGCTGGATGCAAAAAGGCCTCTGCAATTATCATTTAATTGTCCTTCATGGGCCAATACTGAGAGTCTCATGATTTCCCCTCAAGGCTGATCCCTCCTTCAGCACTTTTTCTTAACTGGCTACTTAATTAGTCTTCTTTTCTGGGCTTAATTGTAAATTTGTTTTGATTCATTAGCCTCAGAGCTGACTTAGCACTAACTGAAATACAGACGTGCTTAATTTCTTTAGCATATAGGCTACTTCCTCATAGGGGAGGCCCTTCTTTGTCAGCAATAAAACTTCAAGTTCATATTGTGTTTGGAAAAAAAAATCTTCATAATTAATTTTCGTTTATTGTAATTGCCCCCCTGTACTACTACACAAAAGTTATGATAACAGAAAGGATAAAATTCAGTAAGCTTTGGCTTCTTGCTCTGTGAATTACCCAGCATGTTCATTAGGTGAAACCTGGAGTTGCAGATGACTCTTAAATGCAACTGATCATAGCCCTACTAGAACTCCAAACCAAAAATTTGTGTTCTAATAGTTGTGTTCTCAAGGCAATGACACAGAAAAGGCTTCCCCTACCAATTGGAAGGGTCAGGTTCTCCCAAAAGTTACTGAATTTGAAGACCCTTTGCACAAAGTAGACAAGCCAGTTTGCAACACCTTTGGACACTATCGTTGCTCTTTGTTATGTTTACACCTCTCTCATATAATTCCTTTACTCAGCTTGATCAATTATCATTTCAGCTGTTACTGAAGAAAACACAGGAAAAGGCAACTTCAAACACCATGATGATAGAAGAATTTAATAAGCAAACCAGAACACTGTTTGTGAACTGCTATAGTACCCATTTAATAAACTTCCTAAACAGCTGTCAAAAGTATTGCAACTCTTCATTTTCCAAATTTAAAAGTCTTTGAGCTGCAAAGAGAAGTTCTTGCTTGGGACATGAATATATTTCTCTGTGAACACTGGTATAACTCAACTGAACAGTCAGACTGAGAAAGTAAACACTTTGCTTCTTTCAGTTCGTTTCAATTATTGCTCCTTTTGTGCATCAAACAAGAAAGGACTGCAAAAGTGCAAAGTAATTGTGGTTTTATGGACTTTTGTGTGTGCCTTTACTTGGCCACAGGAGTTTAAATGAAGTAAACCACAACTAGAGCTTTGCACGGGGCCTTAAGATCAGAGCAGGGACTCCTTTTAACATTAATTCCCAAATAACCTGCAGCTAACTGTTTTGACTGATGATCAACAGCAGATTTCATCTTATAACCGGACCACAGGAATCACTCGTGTTGTCAAATCCTAAGTGAAGCTTTTCCATATATATGACACTATATTCTGAAGGGAAAACATACCAGCTTGGAAAGACTAAGATATTCAGTTACAACAGCTGTCAATACCATTAAAGAGGCATATTCTATACTCTTCATATAGATGTATTATCTGCAAACAATCACCACTTAAAGTAAACTCTGTATTACAAAAGACATCATGCAACAGAGTCTATATATCAGTAGAAATGTAGGGCACATTCCTTCATGCTTAAATGCCTTTTCAGCTGTTATGAAATAAGGAAATAGCTCTTTAGGTTTATTGCATTCTCCAAATGTTAATTCAAAATCACCTGCAGTTAACCAGTTCAGCTGTGTACTTAAATAACAAGAAATTGTACGTGCGCCTCAGGGTTTTTTTTTGGCGCTGTTTATTTTTTCACAATTAGCTTACTTCTCCAATTTTATGTTCAAAAAGTTGTACAAAGATGGATGTGCACATATATGACAGCTTTGAAAGCATTCTTCTGTTGCTTTAGACTGTAAAAAAGCATTGTTTACTAAAACAGGAACAGCTTTCTAACCAAATGAAACTACAAAACTTCAAAAAGAACCAGTTAACAGGTAATTTTTCTCAAAGGGACCCAAAGCCTTCACAAATCTTTTTGTTGTGATGGGATACTGTCAGTTAAACTCCTTAAAACATGCCTCTAGTTCCTAACACAATACCCACCACAGAAGATATGTACCTACTAACATGAAGCTGATGGAAACAAAAGCCAAGTCACATACTCCAGCTCTCCCAGTTACTGTTAACAGAAAACAATCCAATAATACACTATTAATACAGAGTGATATTCTCCAAGAACAGAATGTGTAACATACAAACAACAGAAAAGGCCTTATCTCTTTCACAACAATGATCCCAGCTTCACTACACAGCAGGTAACACTGGAACTGACTTGGGCCCAGCTTAGTACAAACCTGGATCAGATCTCTACTACTATTAAACGTGATGTTCTATACTCCAGTTATGTAAAAAGTTGTGCTGTCTGAGCTGAATATATAAGGCATTGTCTAGGAAATAATTTAAAAGCTATAGAAGGCAAATAACATTACAGAAACCATAGAAATTTTGCCACATATCTATTTGAAACCATCACAGTAGTCAGTGGAAGTTAGATTACTCAACAGAATAGAAAATATGCTGACAAAAAGAATTGCACATATGCATGAAGAATGCTAACTTCTCACATTTCAGATAAGGCACTTTTTTTCCTCTGCAATATCCCATATGGCAAAGGAAAAAAAAAAAAAAAAAATCAAACCAAAGGTTACCCACAACTACTAGCAGCCTGATACACACAAAGATGTAGGAAGCATGAGTCAAAGCAAGACCAGGTGAAAATGTCAGCTGCTGCTTCTGACTAATGACAAATTCTCATCTGCCACATGCACAACTCAGCATCCATAGGAGTCCTGGAACTCAGAGCACTCTCCTGCACTTCCTCAAACTATAGTCAGTTTTTTAACAAGTGTCAAGTTGAAGAAAGAAATTTAAATGCAATCCAGAGAAACAGTAAACAACCTAGCTCAACTCAACTCTTACTGTCCACTAGAATTTTAAAAAACAGCTTTGAACAAGTGGCTGCAACTAGTACAACATATATGCTAACAGAATTAACTTAGTAAGGTTCAGTGTCAAGTATAAATGTTAATGGCAACTGATTTATATGTCCTTGCACCAGAATTCAACCAAATTTATCTCCATCTGTAACATACCCTTCCTCCTCCCTTTCAAAAACCAAATCCTGCTGAACACAGATTCCATTAAGGGCAAGCAGCTGTGCTTGAAGCTCCATCTAGTGAAAAATAGTAGAATCGTTACTAAAGTAGCATCCAAGATAAACCACCACACTTGGCACAATTGTTTTTGCTACTTAAAAACAACACAACAAACCCACAAGGATTTTCTGATGTAGTCCAACAAGAAAACGCTCTCTACAAACTATACAGGACATTTTTCTCATGGAACTTGCTACTTAGGAAGCAACAAAACCACCCAACCTAAAAAGCTGTGTATTTGACCAATTCCACCCTAATCTGTTGACACTCCCAACCACAGAATTAGGAAAATACAGACAGGCATTCTTGGCATCCTGACCCTGAATCTACACTTGAACATCTACCACTTTCCAGACTGTGTTAGGAAAAGGTCTCCACACTTGTTACTTCTGCTTAGTGAAACATCCTGAAGCATGGATCTCACAACACAAAGGAAAATTAACTCAAAACCATGCTGCCAAGTTGCAGTGTAGTGCAGAACTCCTTGGCCTGTAAGACAACTGAAAAGTAGTCTTGTTCTGACTTTCAGATGGAACCAATGAGTTGGTGGGCTCAGACATCCGTGGCCTGACCACTGGGGCACATGCTTGGGAGAGAATCAGAGAATCTTCGGTCTAATATGAGCTCTGTACAGTTTTCCAAGTGGCAAATTGCCAGACCTCTGCAATCCTGAGGAGTTGAAAGACTTACAAACTGAACATTTTAGTCAGTGGGATCCCCTCAAGCAGTGAAGACACTATGTGTGCCCATCTGATAGCTGGCATGGCTCCAGCACAGAAGGGACAATAGTTGAATCTCACTGACCTTGAAGAGACCAACCCAAGCCCAAAATTTAGAAAAGCTGACAACATCAAATTATTATAATCTGTAACTGACTCCCTTTTTTTTTTTTTTTTTAATGTTAACTGCTTACAAAAGTTAAGGCTGGGAAAAAAAAAGAAAAAGTCATTCTGTGTAACCTAAATTTTGGACAGAAAATAGTTCAGATCCAGAGAGGAAAAACTAAATGGTAATAGGCATGTTCCACTGTTTCATTTTCTCAGTTAACCATGATGTATCCATGAATGCAAAGATGTCACATAACTTCTAAAAAGTATTTCCATATCTGTCTATATATGCAATAATTGTAAGAACTACTGCTTAAATGCAATTTATTTAAATAATTTAAATTATTTTTAAAATATAATCTCAAATTCCCCAATCTAAATAGTATTTCACAGACACATGGTGATGTTGGTGTCAAAGTCCTTTCACAAACACAAAGGAAGCTGAAAATTTAAGGGAAGCACTGAAGCCAAATCATCTTTCCTAGCTTAAAGTATACTCTGTATTCAACATGGCCAAGACTATTTATCAGGTCAATACAATATTGAATCCTCAAGTCCTAAATTTTATAACTCTAATTCAATTTTTCCCATCTCCTTCTCTTCTAGAATAGCTGTGACCACAGAGAGAAAGCACTCTGCCAGAATAGCTGTAGTTTACCCTGATCTTGAGGGAGAAGAAACCTTTAAGAGCTTGGGAGATAAATGCTATGTATACCATCTGCTGTCTAGACTTGGCTTCTGGAGTATACAGTATAATTACAGCTTTCCCAAAGGTCCTCATTATAATCCAGGAACACAGCAAGCAAAACAAAAGGAGGTATTAAAGCAATAAATTTGGCAATGACCTATTGCTGTTATACAAAATAAAGCTATCCACAACGTTTGGAGCTAATCAAGCCATAGCTTCCATAGAAAAGAAACAAGAGAAAAGCTCCTACTTAAGAGCTCCCTTTTTACAATTTCAGGTTCTAATCATATATCTGCTAGACATTAACACAGAAGTCATTAACACAGAAGGCTGGACCTCAGCACACAAACATTCCCACAGCCCATCTCCTAGACAACCATTACTGGAATGAGATCAGCAAGGCCCTTCATTTAAACAGAGCTTACTCTAAAACAGTTTGTACCAGGCAGACATTAAGACTATCAGATGTTAGCTGAAGAGGACAACATTTCAAGTACTATGCATCTTTAGGGAGATTTGGTATATAAACACGATTTGGAACAACAATGTGCACAACTTTAACACATCTATCTGTATTTGCACACTGCAAGAACCATAACTGATGTACAGTGAGGCCCATCAGTATGTTTTTTCAGTTTGACAGCAAACTACTGACCATTTTTTGGTTTCATTCTCTTCTTATGTTGAGTTCAACTGCTCTGTATTAATTTGTAACATCAAGCTGAGCACACGCAAACACTTTTTGTATATAAAAAGAACTTGAAAACATACAAAAGGTTGAAGTGTTTCAGCCAACTTTTCTGAAGAAGGTTCTTCAGGTGCATCTTTTCAGTTGTGTGAAGAGAAGAACACTTTCTTCGTTCACTAGATTATATAAGTTATATACATTTCCTACAAAGAAAAACAGAGAAAATAGGCACATCATTGCATTTTGAAGAGGTAACAAGAACACAGCTATTGTCATTTATTTTAGCCTGTGGTCAGAAGAACATACATTTTTGATGAGAAGACTTTTACTGAAAAGAATGTAAAGGCTTGATCTCTCTGCTCTTAGATCTCAGTGGAAAACTTGAAGGTTACTAAACCTAATTTATTCCTATAGAAAATCTTAATGAAAACTGCACATGGAAACTTACCTGCAGATCTTCACTTGTGGTCATACAAACATGACTGTAACATGTAAAAGGCACTGAATGTCAGGATTAAGCAATAATACAACCACACTTGATGAATGACAGACAACCCACCACAAGCACTGTACTGGCCATCCAGGCATACTTAGACAGGCAATCAAGAAGCAGAGAGGATTGGAAAAGAAGCACAGATCCTTATGGCCACACCAAACTTCCAGCAGTTTATATAATCTGCTTTCTGAAAAAGCAAACACCAGAGTTGTCTCTGCAGACTAACTTTTCCAGGTTATAACACAAGAACCCCACTAACTTCAGAGTATCAAACCTTAACTGAATGATGACTTTTCAGTCAGGACATTGTGGTAGAAAGTTAATGACATTGTTTTTCCATCAACACGAGCCTCTTCACAAGAATGTGGTACAAAGGTTCTCTACAGCTTCATGATCATCCTGATTTACAACTACTACAAACTATCCTGACTAATGTCTTAGCCACTGAAGGACAGTTTACCATATGGATTTCCTTCCACTTTTACCTCAGAAGGCCAAAATTAGAGGTGTCTAAATTCTCAACAACCCACTCAAAGTTACAACCTATTTTCAACAAGACATTCTGCACCTTCATGTATCAAGGATGAGGTGCAAAATAAGGTGAACTTCTCCAAATGAAATTTTGTAATTTTTACGTAGAAAAAAACCAGCAAACATGGTGACAAAAACAACTGTATTAACTACCACTACATTAAGCAGTCTGTGAAGTTCATCTAACATTATTATTAGACAGAACCAGAATACCAAAAGAAATTCACTCTTAGAACAAGCAGTGTTATGAAAAACTTTGAGGCCAACTCATATAAGCAAGAAAGTGTTTCTAACACTGCACTCAAAGGTTATCAACCCACATCCAATACTGGGTCATACTCCTTTCTTCATACCCCTGTCATATCCCAATACTTTCCCACTCTCTACTCAAGCTTCTCTCTTCCCATCATTCAGCTTGGTTTTGCTTCCTAGCATTCTAATTCAGGCTCATTCTTCTCCAACAAATTGGTTTTAAACACATGTATTTACCTGCTGGAACATAGAAGAAGTCCCCTGTAGCCAGACAGTAGGATGTCTTATGTAAGGTAACGATAATTTTGCCGTGAATAACATAAAAAGCCTTAATGAAAGAGAAAGGGTTCTAAGATTACCAGCATTTCCTTTGTAAACATTTAACCAAGTTATCCAAGAAAATGTACTCTTTGTTTTACACAGATATTTTAATAAAGATAAAAGCCCCCAAATAAGCAAGTAGAGCTCCAATCCCTCTTTCCCCACCATTCTGAAAAACCAGATGCACACTTAAAAGGGTGTTGGGGGGCAATTTTATTTATTTGGTACTTATATCTTGCCTGTAGGATCCAGACAGTAAGTGTACATGGGCATACAGATTTCATGTGAAGCAAACCGGGGCAATATGCATGCAAAGCACCCCTAGGAAGTTTACTTGATTATAACTGATTTCATATCTGGAATACATTTATTTGCATTATAGGGGAAAAAAACCTGGCAAACTTGTCAACTTGCTATATGACTTATAAACATTCTAAGATTTTCTCTTTACATAGACTATTTTATAAAAGCAGAAAAAAAGCATACTTACTATTGTATCCATGTGCACAAACTGGTATCCCTTTTCTTTCAATGGCTTCAAAACCAATGTACCAGTGGCAAAATCAGATGTGTTCAAATTTTTATATATTTCTACTGCTTCATCTCTGAAGAAGCATGAGTGTCGGCTTTCAGTGTTAACACATTCTACAAAAATAGCCCAGGAGATTAACATTAATGCTAACACACAGTCTTCTTGCTTGCTCACTATCTCCTTATTAAACCATATGCATAACATTGTTTCACTTTTACACCCCCAAGAGCAAGACTCAATATTTAGATGAAAAATCAGGACACTTATTCTGTCTCTCTCACAGTTTTCTCCAGAAGAGCAATGAATATTTTAACAGCTCATCTTTTTATACTCGATATGGCATGAACAATTTTTTTTGTTAACAGTTGGAACACTTACTACATAACTCAGAAAGCCCCTTGATCACATTCCCTTAACTCACTTAGAAGTATCTCCTCATTTGTTTCTACATCCACTATGACGGCTGGCTTAGAACTGTCAACCAGTGTATCATCCAATTTTTCAGGTATTCCACCTTCTGAGGAGACAAAAAAAAGAAACAAACCAGAAAAACAAAAATGCTACATTTTAGAAAACTTAATCTTAGCTACAACTTTTCTGCAGTTCTAGATTTCACACAGAGGCATTTACATTTAAGTGACTAAACAGACTGAATGGACTTTTTACATATAAAAAGAAAACAGCCATTAGAATTATTTGAAAATTTAATTTTTGTTGGAACTATTTGTATATCAAATAGATAAAGGGACTCTAAATCCTAAAGAATTTGAGGGGATCACCACCTATTTATCCTGTGCTATTAGTGACAGTACTCAAACATACGTGTTTTAAGAAATGTGCTTTTCTAGCAACAGATGCTAAGAGGTTATAACTAAAAAAATACATGAAGTATGAAGAACAAGTTTTTTCCTTTTAACTACTGCTGGGCATCAGGAGACTTAAGAGGTAAAGTATTTAAAAGAGTAAGCACGTTTGATTTTCCTTTTCTCAAGAAAAATGTCACTGTAAGCTGTAAATCAGAGAACTATTTCTACAACAAAAAGGATTTTTCCACATAACGAAATAGCCTAAGAATTGATGACAACCTTATGCTTTTCAAATAGAATAGAGATGCTGGAGAACATTCACAACAGCTCTCCTGTAGAACTCTATTAAGCAGACAATTTTAGCTCCACAGTGCACAGGAAAATTTCTTTAAATGCAGTCAGAACAAGGATGATAAAGCAAGTTATAGCACATAATAGGCACTTGTGGCAGCTTAAGTACTTCTACACCAAGAGAGACAGGAGTAGGAAGAAAGTCACTGTGTTTGAAACAGCTTTGTTGCAACGTAACTATCTCTCTGTAAAAAGGAGCTGGAACAGGTGCAACTATACCTATAAGAGAAATTTTATAGTATCAATAACATTTAGGACTTTTTTCTAGAAATTCTGCTCTGATGATGGTCCTTATTTGCATGACTTAGACCTACAAGCAAATATGACAAGCAAAAGATTCTCTCTCAGGATGAATGTCAAAGAGGAAATCCATCACTTCTGGAAGACAGTTTAAATGCACCTAAAGCAACCAATAATACTTTAAAAATACAGTACAGTCATTACCAGCTCAGGTTTACATGGACAGCAAATGACATATAAACTGCACTTAAAACAAAGGTTGGTTTAGACCAGGATCCCAGCTCCTATCAATGGCCAAAAGCAGTGCCCCCTTCCATCCCCCAAAATGCTTTCACCTAGAGAAACAATCAAGTTTCTACAGTAGAAAAATCTTACAGAAATAGAATACTTCATTATAGACTTCTTTTGTGTGTCAAGAATTAAAAAAAAACAAAAAAAAACAAAAAAACCAAAACTGTAGTCATACTTGTTTTGTGACTTTTCTCTTTGTGACCATCCTTCCTCTGTTTTAACTTCCTCGGAGGTTTTATTTCAGGACACACTATTTCACTCATCACAAGCTGTCCTGAAAGAAAAGAAAGTTGAACAAAGTTTACTAACTCATAATAATTTACAAGACATGAAATTCAATTTTTAAGACAAAATACCAATTTTAGGGACACAAATATTCTTTTCAAGCACATTAGTTAACTAGGAAAGGATCAAATTAGGATGAACCATCAGAAAAATATCCCTCCAGAACAACATATATTCTATCACTTAGGCAATTTAACACAGACTGGATAAACTATTATAGCATCTGGTCTAGAGAAAGATCCCCACACAAATAAATGCTCCAATGCATGATCTAGTAGATGGTCTCCTTTTCCAGTATCATACAGAATCTTTGACGTAATAAACCTATGAGTACAGAGAAAATGTTTTGTTCTACCCTAAACAGTTAAAGCAAGTGAATATAAGACTGTTGTGCTGATACTATTTCTAGCTGACACAAAGAGGTGCCCAGAAGACAAAGAACACATGGAAAGATGACAAAATAGCTGATCTAAATTTTTTTTTTTTATATTACCAAATGGTAAGCATCTCAAAGCTGTCATAGCACAAGGATCAACCCATAGATTTCTCTTTGCAGCCCAACCAGGAGAAAGCAAGCCAGTAGGTATTTTGGAACCAATACCTGAAGGCAGCATCGTGTAATTCACGCGCTCGCCTCGCCAGTATTCCAGAGGCTTCAGTCGTATCCTTTTTGTCCGACGAACGTTGGGTGTGTTGGAAGGCATTACTAACACAAAAAGAATGAAATCATCTGTGTTAATTACAAAAGGAAAATTCAGAAATGGAAAACACTAAATAAACTTTCCTGTTGATACATATTAGGAGGTCAGCACTTCCCAATAGGTCAAGGGAGGTCATTCTCCTCTATTCTGCCCTGGTGAGGCCACAGCTGGAATACTGCATCCAGTTCTGGGCTCCCCAGTTCAAGAGAAACAGAAAACTACTGGAGAGAGTCCAGTGGAGGGCAGCAAAGATAACTGGGGGATTGGAGCATCTCTTCCAAGAAAAGCTGTGAGAGCTGGGACTCTTTAGCCTGGAGAAGAGAAGGCTGAGGGGAGACCTTGTTAATGTCTGCAAGTATTTAAAGGGTGGGAGAAAGGAAGATGGAGCCAGACTCTTCTCAGTAGTTCCCAGTGACAGGGCAAGGGGCAATGGGCACAAGCTGAACACAGGAAGTTCCATCTAAACATAAAAAAAATCTTTACTATGAGGGGGACAAGGCACTGGCACTGGCTGCCCAGGGAGGTTGTGGAGTCCCCTTCTCTAGAGATAAATATTTAACACCTGCCTGGATGCAGTCCTGTGTAATGTATTTTAGGTGATCCTGCTCTAGTGAGAGAGTTGGACTGGATGATCTCTAGAGGTCCCTTCCAACTCTGACAATTCTGTGATTTATATAACACTGCTATCCAGATAGAAAAAGGGAACCTATTATTGCCAAAAGTCTTCTTTTGTATACATCAGTACATCAGCCCCGTTTTTCTTAGTCATCATGCTGACTTTACATTAGATGTCTTCATATATATATCTTAGTAAATTATTTAGATACAGACATTTTGGGCTCAAGCACAAGAACCAGCAAACATGCTACAGCTGTGAAAACAAAGTTCTCGTCAGAGACTAAGTACCCTGTCTAAATCTGAGCAGTTAATATTAAATGAAAAAAGGAAGTGTGACAGTTATAATTATTGAATATGGTAATTAAAAAAACACTAGAAGTGTTAAAAGTGGCTTAAAAATTAGAGCACTGTTATGGTACCTTGAACTAACTAGAACTAACAAGCCTCATATGTAAACACTTTTTAACATAGGAACCTATTTCTAGATGTTCTCCTCTGCCTCTTTCAGCAGTCAGCATGAAGACAAATACATTTTTAGTTATGCACTTACATTAAGATATATTTAAATAATCTTACCTATTTTATGCCTTGTTATGCTGTTTGAGAACAGATCTCTTGCACAATGAGTCCGGTCTTCAGCACTACCTAAAAATACATTAAAAAGCCACCATAATAGCCATTTACTATTCCTGACTTTTTTTTTTACATTCCTGCCCACTAAGTACAAACAAAGGTAAGAAAAGCAGATGTCCCACTGTTGGTGTTCCCTCTTTCTTCTTTAACATATATGAAATCCAGGGCTCATATTATGATGGTAAGTACAAATTGTGTAGGGAAACAAAACAAAATATTTCTACATGAACAGGCCACAATTCCATAAAGCTGTAAAATTTGGTCTAGGGTGGCCTGAAGTGATCACCTATACCACCATCATATGAGAACACAAATTGAGTCTAAAAAACTTGTTCAAAGTATTCTGGAATAATAATTTTATCCTGGTAAGCTTGATGCCAAATCACATAGATGTTGTCCTTCCAAAGCTAACAATGTAAAACTGGCATACTCTATAATGTCTGGGCACAAATGGGACCAATACAACCTGAATTTCTTAATCTGGACCAGCAGAATACAACAGAGATTACCATACTATCAATTACAGTTTAGTAAAACGCAAGAAAATACCAACTTTAAACATTACCTGAAGATGTACTACTTTGTTCACAATACTTTCTCCTGGAAGCACATTTGTCACAATGTTCTAGAACAGGTCCACTTGAAAGAAAAAAAAAAATAAATTTGCTTGACTATGTTAAGTGTTAAGGGAATAATAGAACAATACAACAGTACCAAGAGCAGCAAATTTAAGTTTTTCAGATGTGGGGTATTTTTGTTGTTTGTTTTGATGTTTGTTTATTTTTTCCTAAACATCTGTTTGTACCAACAACACTGAAGCAAATGACTGCTAGTTAGGAATCAAGAGATCTGAAATTCACCAATTTCTCCCCTACTTGGTCATCAGGCAGTCACTAATATGCAAGCCAAGCCTCAATGGGGAAAAAAAATAAGTATCTCCAAAGACAGGAAAGTTACTATGAACCCTTATTCATGTCAGAAAAAAGATTTGTGTTAGTTTATTAACTGTGTTAGCATAGCATTTAAACACTTCAATTAATTACCCTTTTCTACAAGGTTCTTTCCTAAGAGGACAGAGAACACAGCAGTAGTACCAAATAGGAGCTCTGTCTTCAGAGGGCGGAAGTGGAATTAAATGTAAGGTTTACAGACAAATCAAGAAATTACCTTTCATGACTCCTAGTCTCCTGAGCTGCAAAGGAATCTCTAGAAGAGAAAGCATAATCAATAATTATTACTGTTGTTGTTATTATTATGTTTACTGTTAAGTAACTTTTACTTACTGAAAGGAACCTGTAGGTCATTAATTTTATATAGAATTATGTACAACCACAGAAAAGATACTTTAAAAAAATTAAACATAATGCAAATAACTGATTAAAAACTCAATTTGACTGGTTAAAGGAATTTCCTCTTCTGATTACCTATCATTAGTAAAGTTACTTCCACGTAAATAAATATAGCTGAAGAATTAAACACCCTTTTCACAATTTATAAGCACAGTAAAAAACCTGACAGTGAAAGTGGTGGGCTTGTACCTTCGTTTGTTTTCAAACTGGATCTGCTACTCAAATATCAAAAAAACACTTGAAAAATTCCAGCACAAGTTTCCTTATCTAAAAGCACACACTAGATCTGTCCCCCACCTTTCGTAATAGTATTACACCTCTTGGTTTCTGTAACAGCTATTCCATCAGTCTGAAACTGTCACATATGTTGATTGGCCCAATAATATTTAACATGTTTTTAATTATTTACCACGTTATACTCCAGTTATAAGGAATTACATAAAAAGCTTACTGTAGTCCATGTCGTGTGTTACATTTTCTTTTATTACTTTTTATTTTTGCATCTGGTAACTTCTGTTTTTTTCTTGCTGTGTCCTTTTGAGAAGTGATGTCAGAATCCACCTGAGACTCGCTGTCCTCAGGGTTTGAGCAAACACCTTTACTGGTTCTGTAATTAACCTTCTTGGGTGTCTTCTTTGAAGATTTAGCTGACAATTGTTTTCTTTCAGAATTCTTCACACCATCTGCGAGATGCTGCAGTTCTTTTACAGGAGTTCTGTTATTTGCAGCACCAAGTGATTCCAATGTGTGCAATGAATTTTTAGGCTTTTCAGACTTTGACATCTTGTGATTCACAGAAGTATGCAATTTCTGCTGCAGGAGTGAGGTAAACCCTTCATTCGAGTTTCCAGGTTCTCTTTCATGATCTTTTTTCTCAGGTTCACTGTCAGAACTCTCCAATCTCTGTAACCGAGGCCTTTTATTACTACTTTTCTTGCCAGATTTTTTAAGTTTCTTCCTCGGACTTTTTACCATTCTCTTAGCTACTGTATCTTTTGGAAGTTTCTGCTGAGCAATTTGTTTCTTGTTAACTGAATGCTGAGGAGTTTTGGAAGCTGACTGCCTGGAAGAATTAAGATTCTTTTTTTGAGACACAGGCTGCTCTTGCAGACACCCAGCTGACAAGTCAGGCGAATCCTCACTTGGCTTCATCATTGTTTCACGTTGTTGTGTATCAGATGGTTTTGTTTCCAAATCAGACCACGACAACATCAGTTCTTCAGCTTCTGGTTTCCAGGATGTGTCCTTTTTCTGTCTGGGAGAGCATTTCTTAAGTGCTTCCTTTTTAGTCTTTCCTATCGACACACAAAACACATGGACATTAACTTTCTTTTCACTTTAAGCCTGAAGATACACATTGACATCTGAACCCATAAACATAAATTCAAGAATTAAAAAAAGAGTAGTAATGTTACATTCAGTTTGCTTTCCAGTTTTCAATGCTTCCTGATACAAGACCATTCTCAAATAATTCCTAAAAGCTTATCCTGTCCAGTTCAAAGAATGTATCTTAAACTTTCTACAGAGAGAGAAGCAAAAGCTTGTGGGTACCTACCTTCTTCATCTGCCCATAAAAAAAGGCAACACTTCTAACTTAATTTTTAATGTCCTAACAGGAAGAGTAAGGGAAGAGAAAAAAAGAGGCAAAACAGAGTTAAGACCCATCTTAAGACCCACTGCCTTACATACACCTAAATCTAACTGCACAACTGAAACATCAATTAGGAATCCATTAGTGTCTCTCCTTCACTTTATCCTTATTTTCCAATAAACAACCACAAAAAAAATTTGACTAATATGACCTAAAGCAGTCTGAAGACCTGTCAAATAACTTACCCCTATGAGTACTGTTCTGCCTCTGAAACTTAAGGATCTTTCCTTCATGGTCAGAGACTGAATCCAATTCTGATGTTTCACTGAAGTCAAGTAATCTGACATCCAAATCATCCATTTTCCGTTTAGTAAGTGCTTCACCCTGCATTTTTCTTTTCTTCCTTTTCTTACTGCCTGTCTTCTCCTTTTCAGAGGGCTGAGATTTAGAAACAGGAGTTGCAGAGACATCTTTTTTTGACTTTTTGTTCTTACTGGGTATTGAAAACCAAGAATTAAAAGGTTGACTATCTGATTCATCAATTAAAAATTCACAGTGATTTTCTACTTCTATATCTTGATCTTTCAAAGGAGGAAGTGATGGCAGTGACGTTGAGGCTGAATACCTAAAGAAAAGAGGGAGAAAATATTCATATAATTTTGTGGGGAAGGAATTTACTTTCAGTATTGCAAATCTAGTGGTGAGTCTAGATGGCCTAAACACATTACAGGACATTCCTCAGAATTATGATAAAGTTCATAATTCGTTGCCCTTAAGCTTCCAAAAAAGAACACAAGGCCTGCTTCTCTTTGCTTTGGCCTTATCATTATTTCTCAGATTCTAGAATGTCAACTTGCTGTCTAACCCTGTGAACTGTGAAAAAGGCTGCTTGATCATTGTTAACTTCAGAATCACACAAAGCTTTCCTGAATCCTCCAAACTACTAGTGAAAACATTTTGGGCTCAACACAAAACACTATTAATCAGCTATACACTATTCTACTGCAGGACAAAAGCAGCAGCACTGTTAAAGTCCTAACAGCACAAACCTTAGAAACAACTATTCAAACCTTTTCTCAACTGGCATTTTTCAGTAACATTGGACTATCTCAAAACATTCCCCAAGACCAGGTTTACAGATAAAAGGATGTTGCTCCAGTACTCAGGACTGGGTTATTTCAGTAGCAAATTATGTTCCATATCAAGCCTCAAAACAAACCTTTTTCCAAGCGCTCCTGTTGCTACAGCTTCTAAGACAACTGAAGAGAAAGACTTTTCTCTCTGTACAGAAGATGGAGCACTATGTTCTGTTCTTTGCCCAAGAACAACCTGCTCATCTCTCCCAGTCTGAGGTCCTTCCAAATTTTCAACTTCCACATGGCTCTTCACTGCAGGAGGATTATCTTGGTCATCCAGTAGGAACCTACATATAAGAAACAGCATTTAGATATGACGCTATTAAACCTGAGTGCGCATTAAAGTGTAGTGCAGAGGGACAGATGCTCTCATTTTCTCCTGCTGACAGTGTCTCACTGTCTCACTTCACTCACAATTACCAAATTGAAGCCCAGGAAACACAGGTTAGCAGTACTACTTCCCAGCACAGCAGCAAGTGTCCAAATCAGTGAGGCAACATAGGGTCATCTTGTGACTCGTGATCAAAGTGAAGGTTGCTCAGTCAAGACAAAGTCCTAATTTTAGGAGCATGTGCTTGAAAAATTGTCATGTTTCTTAGGCCCTAGGTGCACTGTCTTCACAATCTGACCCATCAGATGGGGTCAGTAAGATTGGCATCAGCCCCTGGTCTATCATCCACCCTGGAAAGCAGAACTGTCACAGGGACCACTGGACACTACTGCAGCTGAGCTTCAAATTTTCCAAAGAAAAGATAATAATCACAACTGAAGTTGTTCAGAAGAACAAATACTGTTCATCTCTTCTTTAACAAACTGTTAACTTTTAAGGTCAACACTGTCAATATGATTCACTTAAAAATTCTAGACTACCTGAGAAGCTGATCATTTGTGTCACTTTCCTGAGAAAAAGGAGTTCAGGTTTATTCGACAGGCTTTCTGCATTTGGATACTGCACTTCTACAAATTAATCCTTATCACTAGAATATTTAATAAAAAATAATTCTTCCTTTTCAAAACTCAGATATGGAAATTTTCTAAAGAGCTGGGAATTATGGGTTCACAATCCAAACTCATAAATTACTGGAACTACCAAGACAGATTTGTCCTAAGGGTGGGGAGGACACAACAACATTGCCACATTCAGCTCAACTTACGCATGTATAGAATCATTCAGTTCCTCCACAAGAGGTGATCCAACTGACCCATGATCATCCTCACAATCTGAAAACATGGGAGGAGTTTTGCACAGTGCTTCAACATGTTTTAATATATTATTTATTTTCCTTTCACACACAGGAGACTTTGTTTTTCCAGAATCAACTACACAGTCGTGTATTGCAGGCTTCTTGGGTGATTCAGGGGACAATCCTGCCAGATATGCAGAATAAGTTTAATTCTTCTATTCCAAATCTTAAAAAATCCCTAAAAAAGTTACCCCCTCAAAAAAAAAAAAAAAAAAATCTGTATTTGTGCTACCAACCTTTGGTGCTGTCTGGTTTTAGTGGTGATATGGGTAAAGACTCTCTAGAATCACAGGCTCTTTTCACTGCCTTAAGCTGTCAGTCAATGATGAATAATAAGACAAAGTAAAATATTTGAAAAGCAACAGTATTTTGAAAGGAACATAAATTTCTAGAAACATGATATAATTTCCTTCTCTTATTACCCATTGGACGCACAGTTCTATTTTAACTAAAAACTTCAATTTCCTATCATGTATGACTAAATCTAACTGTACATCTTAAAAAGCAGGTAAAAAACTTAAGTCAAAATATTACACTAAATAAAGATTATCGGCATCATTCTCTCAGAGAGCACATTGACAAGTCCTTTGATTTGTTTCCATTCTTCAAAGTTACAGATATACAAAGCTACTGTATAGATAACTGTTTGTCAGGAGTTGAGAAGCTGCTTCTATACAAGAATCATCTTACAATTTTACTATCCATCAGAAAGCTCAGAAATATGTCTATATATTTGGCAAAGCAACTGCAATCAACACCACTGGAGTCCAAGAGAGCCATACCCACCAGTAGTTATAAGGACACATGCTTCAAGCTGAGACCATGAAAAATTTAACTATCCTGGACAAAAATCTAAAAAAGTTTTAATCATCAAAAACTCAAGACAAAAAGCTATTTAATAAATCTAGTTACAGAATATTTACTACTAGAGCACAACAAACTGGAAAAAACATTACCAACAACTGTTACAAAGTGCTAAATTATAAGCTGTGTACCAGCTCCTGGGACATATGGAGTTCATTCATTCAACAGGCATACAGAACTAAATCTTCCAGAATTAAACGTGTACCAATGCCACACTGTGACACTGCCATAACTAATTTACCCTTCGCACTGAGGTCTTCTGATAACTTCTGATAAAAGGAGTTGAGCAACAGGTTGTACTTGGAGAGCTTATTGTAAGATCATTGCCATAGCCTATAAAAAAAAAACAAACGAAAAAAACCTATGAATTAGGAATTCTTGCAGTTTTCCAGGTTTCATTTATTTTAACAAGTTGCTACGATTCGTTAAGGTCAGGTAAATCCAAAAAAGAAAGCAACTGGAAAGATTACCTTCAAAAGACAGCAAATACACAGTTTTAAGTAGTTTTAAGATTGGGAAGGGAGTGCTTTTAAAGACTGTGAGAAAGAATTTATTTTTAACCATTTTATCTCTATTTTTTAATGTATATTTATTTACCAATAAATATAATACAAGAAAGAAATTTTTTTTTTCTGTAGCCAGCAAATTAAGGAAAACAACAAATACAAGCTTGCCTTCAAAACAATCCTGTACGACTTTCAGTATATTTTGACCTGGCTGTACATCAATCTTATTTCTAGAAAGAAGGGGAAAAATATTTCAGTCAAAACCAGTAAATGTTCCTATCTCAGCAACATAAAAGTAATTAAGGTCTTACGACTTTATGCACTACCCACTACTCTCAATTTCATTATATTTGACCTATCATTTCCATGCACTGATATATGCAAAGAAACTTTCCTGAATAAGGATCCCAAGAGAAAAAGCCTCACTGTCACCACATATGATGAGAATGAAATCTCCCAACATGGAAGAAAACATACAGCTACTGCAATACTCTCAGGTAAAAGAGCTTTGAGATGAAGAAATACTTGCTTGAAATAAATTCTTTAAAAAATCAGTACTTAAGGCTGCCTGAAGTGATCTAGTCCCAGAAGACCCAGAAATGAAATGTGTAGGTTGGACATCTACCCCTTCACACCAGGAGTCACCCTCTACTACTGCATAAGTAAGCAAACAGCTCAACTGCTTGGATTAGTACTTCAAATCTCCCCAGAAGAAATGAAAATGGCAGAAGTGATAAATTAGCCAGAAGATGTTTATCAACAGCAAAGCCACAGAGAATTTATCTCATAATGATTTCTATATGATCTTAAAAACAGCTAATTTGTTAGATTTGGTGAGTTAATGAAATGCATGTCTAAAAACTGATCCCAGTAATAAAAAGCTCAGGGACTTCTGACATGCCTTTGAAGAAAGCTACAGCACTGTGAATAAATATCTCATCTCCTGCATTTACCAGCAAGGGCCAAATAAGCTAGAACTCTGCATAATTTCTTCTACCTCTTAAAAAGCACAATCTTTGCACAGATGACTCCTTTCCTGCTCAGGTAGCCTAGTTAAGCAAGTCTTAAGTATAACTACACCATAGTCTGCTGCCTCAGCAAAGGAATACAGAGGAAATCCTTGGTACTTTGCCACCCACCACAACCTGCTCCTCCCACCCCTAGGAAATACAAGTATGGGAAACATCATATGATCAGTTTAATGAGATACACTCAATAGTTTTGATATTAAGATCTCTGACAAAAATCAACACAAGTTTTCCAGACAATTGTACCCAAGAATAAAATGTTAAACATAAATTACCCTCCTCCCTGGCAGAATCTTGCTCTGTAGTTCTTTTTAAGATGATTCTGTGAAAAAAATAAATTTTTACTAAGCATAGTGACACAGTACAGGAAAACAAATGAGCAACCAACCTCTTGCCACTCACGTAAGCAAGTCTTAGGGATTCTCAATCCATCTCAAACTAGTGGGAAGTTACTGCACCCATGTTTTTCTCAGAATGCACCAGTAACTACAAGTCCTATAACAACTGCCAGAAGTTAAAATTCTCTCAAGAATTACCAAGCATTTGTTGCATTTAAAGTCAGAAGCCCTTACAGGAGACTTACATGGCAGAAATCACTTCTTCATTTGTGTAAACTGGAATAAAGCATGTATGCATAGTACTGAGATTACCCATTCCTAACACAACAGAATTCTGCACATTTTTTGTATGTTTGCCATATTGACATTACTTTGCACTTCCATATGCTTTCTCTTTGGCTATTACTTCTAGTAACAAAAAAAACCGAAACAACATAAAGATTTATTGCGCTGCAAATTTTTAGTAGACGCTTTATAACGGCAGGAAGAAACTCTTAGGTCACACGGGAAAACAACTGACCAAAAATCAACCCTTCAGAAACAGAGCAAACCCCACATTCTACAGCAAATCTGTTGCTCAGGCTTAAACTTTAAAACTTGGCCTCTCTATAGCCGAGGAGGGTTGGAGAAAGATGAGGACGTCTCTGGCAAGAGTCACTGCTTCTCACCCTGACGTGTTTAAGGAAGTTCTCCAGAGACAACCGAGAGACGCAGATCCCGACAGCCTAAAGGGAAGGGGTGTCCCGAAAGACCAGCCCTAGCAGAAAAGTTTGTGCCAGCCACCAGGGGGAAGATTAAATTGCCCCAATTTATCTCAGGGGGGAAGCGAGGAACCACCACCACCCCCCCCTGCCTCCCCAAGGCCTAACGCGCCGTGAGGGGCGGAAGGACAGCCCCGCCTCAGCAAGCCCCCAACAAACCCCCTCCTCCGCGCCGCTTCCCTTCCGCTCTCTTACCAACGTCCCCGCCATCCGGCACCCCTGAGGAGAAGACAAAGACATCGCGGTTCGGTTCGGGTGGGTTAGGTCGGGTTAGGTTCCAGTCAGCCCCGAGCGCCCCTTTCAAGCTTTGGGCGCCTTTCTCGCCGCGCGCGCCAGCCACGCCCCCCCGGCCCCGCTCCATTGGTCGGCGTCCGCCGCGCGCCTCCCAGGGCGGTTGGTTTGTCCGCGCGCCCGGCGGCGGCCGTTGGGGCGGCTGCGCAGCTCCCTCCTCCCCTTTCACCTTTCTCGGCCGCTCCCTTCTCCCTCTTCACCTTCCCCAGCGGATTCCTCCTCCTCCTTCTTCTTCTCTTTCACCTTTCCCGGCGGCTCTCTCTTCCCCTTTCACCTTCCCCGGCCGCTCCACCGCCTGGGAGCAGCTTTCCTGCCCTCCGTCATTCCCTGAGGAGAGGCGTCAGGCGGGTGTGTCTCTTACCTCAGGCTCCCGGGGTTTCCCAACGCTACGTGCAGGAGGCTGCAACTTCTTTAAAACGTCGCTGAAGAATTCAACAACGAGCTAAAACAAATGCTTGAGGACATAGCGCCACAGTATCAAGCAAAGGACAGCAAGGACGGCCCCAAAACAATTTAAAATTATGCTTTTTAACCACACGCTGGCAAACAACGGACTGACTACGGACTCGGCAGCAGTACAGGAAAAATGCAGGTAGCCATGTTCACTAGCAACATTTCACAGCAAAGTCGAATTCTGACATTTAAACATTCAACAGAGAACATGTACTGAAATCTGCAAATCTAGCAAAAATCTGAGGGGACATACCTGCCTGCAGCCACGTTTAGAGATGACACAGGGAATTTACTTCCATCCACAGAACTGAACATCTCCTTCACTAGCTGGTTAGTGGCTTTTATCCACCACAGGTCACCTTCCTGGCTCATTATGTACCCATCCTACATCTATACACAGCTGAGAAACACAAAAGGCAGACCAACAACAAGCCTTTTAAAACTATTATTATATATAATGTTTGCATTTAGAAGCAGTGAGCACTGAACCAAGTCTTCATTCCTATTATTTCTGGCAGCAAAGGTCAGAAAATACGTTATACATAGTCCTGTGAAATTGATGGCAATTTCACCACCCATTTCATCAGAATTTCTTTAAAGGCTTTGGTATATTTATCTCCTTCACAATTAAAATCTTCAACATGAAGGAGTCTCCTTGACAGTTATAACTGTAGGTAGATTTATTTCCAGTATTGCTTTTAGTGTCTTGTGGTCAGTCCCTCTAGCCATTTGCTAAAGCAAGTTCAGTTCTGATAGTCTCAAAGTTAATCCACACTCCCAATGAAAAATTTAAATATTATTTCAGAGGCATGAGAAAGCAGTTTCTCCTCTGGCAGCAGTCCATGCACAGTCCAGTGCTGTAAGCCACTGTGACCTCCAGGTGACAACCATCACAGGATTTACACACTTTTGTACCATCATACTTATCATTTTGATGTCTCCCTTGAGATAACCAAGGAAATCCTTTTAATCCTCTTAATCTGGTTCCCCCCAAGTCACATGGTAAGCAAAGATTTGGTAGCATGTGCTGACCTAAAAGCAAGTATAGAGACTTCCTCTTTGAGGAAGTCCTCTTCCTGCCTCTCCCCAGGGTGAGTTCTCATTTGTCTGAAGCTGATAATGAGCAGACTGAGAACAGAAGTGTGTATGCATGGTAGGGGGAAGAGCACAGCAACAGAGGTTATCCAAATGGTCTAACACCTTGTGGAGGTACCCAAAGTATGCTGAGAGGCATTAGGGATCAGCCTGAAATAACTCCTCAGCCAGACCCATGGCAAATATTTCAGGAGAAGCAGAGGATCACAGGTTAGCTGACTGTCTGGCACCCAAGAGGCCAGGTAAGGCATGCAGGCCTGGGAAATGGATGTATTGAAATATTTCTTCAAATATGTTTTCCTGGGAGCTACAGGTCTGTGGGGGGGAAATGTTTCCGGGCACTGAATAACACAATTCATGCACTGAAATAAGATACTTATTTCTGTTCATATTACTTGGTGGAGGGGGAGAATTAAAATAAATTGTATGACATAACCATCAGTATCTCCAAGATCCCACTATAATTTACTATTACATACTGAAACGTGTGTTGAATTTGACCGATATCATAGCTAACACCATGGTGAAAAGTCAGTGCAGTGTTTTTAATACCAAGAGCAGTGTTTGATACGGCATTATTGCTCTGATGCATCCTGTATTTACACAGCATCCATCCTGAAGTCTTCAGTTACATGCCACCTCAGGTATATGTGAGATTCTCTACATCTTCTTTTATTTTCTTGTTTGTAAGGCTGATGATTTAACACACATGGACTAACTGGGAAAATAAGAGTAAATTTTTTGATCCGAGGTACTATTTAAGACACAAATCTAAAAAGGCTTAGTTGGTTGTGTATGTTATAATAATAGCATTTATGTTCAAAAAAAGTCCCTTATCAAGCTGATTGCTCTTTTTTAGCACTTGATAGTGACACTCCCCATACTAAGGGTTACAAATTAATTTTTACCTTACCTACACTCACACCTCTGTAGATGCAGAAGCCCAGAGTAAAGAAAACTTAGTCATGTAGTGCTAGAGGTAGATATAATCAAAAGACCATGGTAGTTTACAAACACAGGAACAATCAGGTACCATGGAAAACAGGAACTGCAAGAAACAAAATGTTGGCTAATAATCCTTCTGCAGAACTAGAAATTCAATTAAACACATTGCTTTGTTGTATCTAGCAGGAAAACACCTGTGAGTTTAATAAACCCCTCTTGTTACATTCCTCTCTTTATAACCTTTTATATATAACTTTTTTTTTTTTCCCCTGAATAATCCCTCCTTCTGAAATTCAGTGAATACCATACTGGAATAACAAAAGCTAACAGGGCCAAACAATATGAGCCATGCAGCCCATCTGACTGGCCAAGGGGAAAACATATTAAACATATTAATGTTTAATTAATAAAACATATTAAAATGTTCAATTAATAAATGTTCAATTAATAATGTTCAATTAATAAAACATATTAAAACATATTAATGGCTGTGAAACAGTACAAGTGCTCCTGGGCACCTACTGTTAATACATTTCTATAGAGCAGAAAGCTCAAGTCATCTGTATGGAGACACAGCTATGTCTATAACTTCTGACACAGATCCTTTCCAACCTCAACCTGGACTTTTTGACAAGGGCTAATAAAGTTCTGTATATTGGCATTCTAGACAAATGCCAGACCATTCTAGACAAAATCTAGACCATTAATTATACCTGAAAATTTACTTTAAACTCTGAGGACTGTCAAATAATATTCTAGCTAATTACTGAAACTTTACTGTTTTTATATTCTACACTGCTTCAAAAGCATAAGCATGATATTAACACAACACTGAAGTACCAGAGTGTACTTAATCAGTTTCATTTGTTTCCAATCTCCAACCTGAGGTGATAGCTTTCAACTTGACCTAAATCTTCAATGATCCTTAGCACTAATTAGTGATTTTGATTAAGAGCTCAGATTCTAATCCTGTCATAGTGAAATACATTTCAGTTATTACTAAAAAATGGAAACTTACTGTCTGCCTGTACCTTCTCTGCACTAAATGTAGTAATTTTTAATCCTTTCAAAAAGCTTCTCTAAAAGAAGTTCTTAAAAAATGAAATAAGTTAAGCAGTTAAAAAAATTATTATTCATCTGGAAAATTAAATACATAAGCTAGACTGACTTTAAAACTATATGCACCTTCCAAAAGACATCCCACATGTTAGACTAAATCCCAAATACTGGAATAATTGTGTTGATTCCAGATCTTCAGTTCCATACATTGTGGTGTTCAAGTTCCCAGCTTAATAGCTGTTTTTCCTGACTACAAGTAACCAAGAAGAAGAAAAAGGAGAGGTACAATTCCTGATCAGTAATGTTCATTAAGTGTGAAGATACCCCTAAAGCTTAATAATTCATGACTGAGGATAAATGACTTTGCAACAGCTGCTGGAGATACCATGTAATCACAATCTCTAAAGTTTAAACACATTAAGAGGTTTTCCAGTTCATAGGCTTTTATTCTAAGCTCACTTCACTCCATCATCATTGGGAGAAAAAAAAAAAAAAGTACCAGGTCAACTACCCAGTACTTAAATGACAGAGAAAATGAGATGGTGTCACAGATGTTTCTGTAACACACCTCTGCCTCACCACAGCAGCAAGGCTACTCCTGTATTATTTCTGTTAAGCAGATTTATATTTAGATATCCTAATAACTGACTGATGATGAAGAAACTTGTGCAACTTGTGCTGTGGACAGGTGTGCAGCATAACCATTTTCTATAAGGAAATAGTACCAAAAAGAGCAGCTGAGGAAACAGTGTTTGCTATAACATACAGAGCCATTTGCCTTTTTCTCCTTTCAAAGTCATCATTTCTACAGTGTTTTTAATTTGGGGAGGGCAGAGAGGCTCAACCACACCAAACGTTTCCCTGAAGCCAGTTTTATTGTTGAAAGTGTTAACTCAGCTCTCCTATAGGCTTCCACTTCCCTCATATTGCAGTATTCCCTGAAGAACAGTCTTAGTGAAGATAGCAATTCCAGCTCTCCTGACTTCAGGTCAGCTGTGACAATTTACACCTACTCAGGACCTGCCTCCCCACATTTCCATGTTGAGACTGACAGAAGATAGCTGTTCTGACACACAGCATCACTAGCTGTTCAGAAGAGAGCACCAACAATACAATAAATCAGTGAATTTGCTTTTGGGTGGGAGTTTAAACCTTTTGGATTAATTAAATCTTGCATGTAGATGGCAAGAATGAAATTCTTGTTTGAGAATTAAGTAACATATGAAATGGATCTGAGATTTTCTTAGAACACCTGGAGTATCATAAAAAGGCATTTTCCTCATTTTTTGCACTCTTCTCTAAGCAGAACTTAATTTCCACATGTGGACCATCTGTTAGGTTCACCATTCTTCTTGCTTTCTTCAGCTCCCCACAAATTAATACAAAACTTGTCTTTCAGTTATGGGCTGTATTGGACATTCCATCTCATGGAGTTACCAGTCCTCTCTTGGAGCAAAAAGGGCTGAAGAAAATGGGAGCAGATGTAACATAAATCCAGTCTGTCTTCAGTGCAAAGCCACTTTTTTCATCATGTGTTTTAATTAAGGCTTCACCAAAAAGAAATATATAGTACCATCTTTAATAGCTGAAAATTAGCACACTCCTTTCAGAATAAATGGTCCAGGAGTGACTTTTGTGTCTCTACCATCAATTGTCTTCCTGAACAAAGTAGTATCTCACTGGTGGCCCTGGCAAGTCTTCCTCTCCATCAGTCTCTGGAGCAAATGATACTGTCAAATCCACATACTTCTTATCAGCTGATGGTTTTACAAGCTTTTGCATCCTACAAGGAAATGAAGAATAGTTTGTTAACATATCAGAAGGAGGATTTCTGGGAATTCAGAGCCAGACTAGATGAATTTCACTGCCAGCAATGAAGCCCGACATATTAGAAGCCATATTATTTTCCATTTATACTTACGTCAGCTTTAATCGTTTAATATGACCTGGCATGACAGGAACATACAGCATTTTGACTCCCTGTACAACCATAGTTGGTTCAATTCCATATTTCTCCTGGAACACACAAAATTTATTAAAAACTAGAACAGCTTCACAAGCCAGCAGATACTACTACTGCTAATACTACAACTACTCATGCAAAATCACAGGATCCAAACCAGAAAACTTCCTAGCACACAAATGCTGACAGAAGTTTTATTAAGATACATTTGAGCCAAGTGAATTAACAGGGAATTTGAAAACAGGCTTGGAAGCTTTTTCTTAAGAGACATTCCCGTTGACATTAGTTCTGTCTTGAATTAACCCAGTATAATAGATGATAACTTACTCTGACAGCATTTATGAAATCCAATAGAGTAAAATCCTCTTTCCCATAAATTGTCCACCTGTCCCAGATTGTAAATGATATCCCATTTCTGTTTTTAAAAGAAGAAAGGTTGCTTTTTACTTTAGAATGTGAATTCAAGCACTTCCTTAAAACGTGTATTGAAAGACTGCTATCTCTTCTAGAGACTTACTAATTTATCTTGAGCAAAAAAATCTCTTTCCTCTCTGCTGCCATTTCTCCATCCCTTTGACCTGGCTAAGCACAAGACACAGTAAGAACTCTGAGTAAACATGGTATCTGGCAATGAACTTATTGACTGTTCAGACCTAATGAAAACTAGCTCTTGTATTGACTAAGATGCAGAATTGTGTCCAGTCTGTGCAGACAGGATATTTATCAATAACCAGGCCACACATCTAACTCATCTAAATTTTTAAAGCCTCACTAGCAACAGCTTCCACTGAAAACAAAACTAGACCTGTAACACAACTGTTTTAAAATTAAAAAGGAAAGAAGTGTATGTGCTGCATTTTCCAAAGACTTATTGAGCAATGCATTATGGGACACCTTCAGCAATACTAAAAATATCATATCTTTAGCAATATGTAGTAAATAGATAGTAGAGTCTGACAGCAAGCAGTAAATGATTCATGATCTTCCAAGGTTAAATTAAAAAAAAAAATAACCCTGAATATTTAGAAGATGTAATTGAAGTATGACTATAGTCTGTGGTCCCCTTATAGTTCTGCTACATGAGAATACAAGACCTGTATCTCTTTATCTGGATTTAACAACTATACGAACTTCAGACTTTTTGTAATGTCTCACCAAGTTTTAAGCATCAATTCCTAGATTTGCGAATACTGGATTTGCATTGTCCTTCCTACCTGATTTCTGTTCTTCTTACTTCAGCAGTTTCTGTAAAGACCATTATGGGGATGGCTAGGTTCAGAAAACAGTTCTTGTACGCACCAGCTGAGTAGCCACCAGCAACTTTGATGAGTTCCAGTGCAACCTGCAGTAAATAACAATCCCATACTAACATGAGACCAAACACAGGTTTTTAGGTACTGTGTTATCAGCACCAGTTTCATTAAGAGGCCAGCAACTACAAAGTAAGTTGTCAATGCAATCAGCTTTTTTCCAACTGGCAGAGCATGTCATATCTGTGTATGCAGCCCAATATGCCACAGATCAATCCGACTGCTAACATAAATATTTACAATGTTCAAAAGTGTTCCTAATGTAGAACTCTTCCAGAATTATTTAATTCAAGACACCTCCACAAAACATGCAGTTCTGTTGAGATGCATGGATATGAACTATGACTCCACAAGAGTGGATCCTCTCCACTCCTGGCAGTGGCACTCTGATGGAAGTGAGTATTATTGCAAGGAAGAAACCAAAATGCTGATCTCCAACTCCTCTTTCCAGTCAGCAAATCAGAAAAAAAGCACAAAGGGCTTATGACACCTAAACCCAAGAGCAACCTGTGGTATTACAGGAGAAAAAAAGAAGACTATTAATTTTCAAATAAACTTATTTCTTTATCAAAGTTCTGTCAGGGTAGAGTTAATCAACATCCAGACAACAGTGGGTTGAGGCAAGGAAGAGTAAAAGAAAGAAATATGCATTTATGTATTTTAAAAAGCATACTCACCAGCCCTGATACTGCAGCAGTAGCTGTTGCAATTGCAGGAATAATCTTTCCAGCAATGCGCTTTGTTTTGAACCGATCTGCTGGGTCAATGTTGTACATCTTGGCTCTTAAGTTTGATGCTGCTGTAATGAAATCTATATGCCCATTACTATCATCATCTTTTTCAAAGGAGATGGGCTTCATTCGCAAGTCATCTGCTCATGAGGAGAAAAAAAGAATAAAAATTCTTATTGGAAAACTGAACACTTTCTAAATAGAAGTTATAGAACCTTAGCCAATTGAAAATGTCACATTCTGGAACATGGTAAATCAACTTACTTTCCCATGCTAGACGTAGAAATGCCCCTATCAGTCCCAGTAGTTAAAAGTGAGTAATGAAAGAAGTATCAGCAGAGCTCCAAAATTTTATATTCCTTGCAACATGAGGAATAGATTTTAGACAGCTCGATGGATGTTCCTTATACCATAGCTCCATCCTGTGAGAATTCCCTCTAAAAGCTTTGTTCATCTGTAACCATTTCGCTATGGACTTCATAGCACAGGAAACAGAGGTTAGAGTTGGCACTCCATGGGATGGGTTAGAGCTAACCAAATCTTTCTCCCTTGTGTTCACAGGCTAAAAATGCATGCATGTATTTACTGTTGCCTAGTGACCTCTCCATGTGGCCAGACACAAAAAAAGGGATTTGAGCATCCTCATCTTAGCACATTAAAAGATGCTGAAGAAGACTCTAATTGCCTTCACAATTTAGGATAATTTCAGATTTTTTCCTTAACCTTCTCATACCCATATCACTTTCAGACCATCTGGGATCTAGCTGGTACCTTTTTCCTCCTTAGAGTTTAATTCCCAGCTGCCTGCTTGCTGTCATCAGGCTTGTATTTAAATGCAACTATAACAGAGAACCTTTATGGAATCTCAGAAACACAGAAGCATAATATGGTATCAAGCAATAAGGACAGCTGTCTCCATGGCACTTCAGAAAACTTCAGACATCAGCTATCTGCTTCTTTCAGAATTACAGAACTGCATTATTCAAAGACACGAATGTCATGCTACCAGCAGTGCAATTGCAAGATGTTACCAAGCTTTGAAACTACTCCACTGTCCACTACTACTCACTTTCCAGAGCTTCATTGGATAGTATAGACTTCTCCAGCTGGAAAATAGCATTTCTTTCATCCTCACTGCTGACTGGAATATGATCTGGTTTTCTTGCAGTTTCATCAGTCTGTACAACCTGCAAGGGTGCACAGTCCTTGAGTAATAAAATACATGAACTCTGTACAGTGCAAATGTGCAGTGTACTAGATTTCTTGTCTTTCCTCCCCAGTTCAAGAAAGATGTCACACTTACTGGAGTAAGTCCAGCCAAGGGACACAAAGATCACTAAAGGACTGAAGCACTTCTCTTACAAGGAGAAACTGAGTGCTGGGACAGTTCAGCCTGGAGAAGAGAAGGCTCAGTGGGATCTTATCAATGTGCATAAATACCCTCACTAGTGCCCAGTGACAGGACAAGGGGGTATTGACACAAACTGAAGTGCATAGAATTCCATAGGAAACATTAAAATAACCCCAAACTTAAAAGCAAAGAGAAAAAGAAACAGAAATGCAAGAATTAGTTGGAGATGTAGGACACTGCTTCTGGATTATTTTTTTCTTTAAACTAACTACCACACTTACTTTGTTTGAAGGTCTGAACTCTGGTACCTTCACAGCTGAAACAATCTTCAAAATAGTCTCCTCCGACAGATCCTGGTACAGTTTTAAAGAAAAACAATTTAAATTCACATCTAATCTAAAGGGTCCCCCACAAAAAGACTGTATATACAGTAGCACAGAGTGGTGTGAAGTGCCTAGAACTTGAAAACTGAACAGAGCTGAAGTGTAAACATGCCTTACAAGAAGATCCAGTTAGAAAGAAAAGGGGTAACAAGAAAACCAATGAATAAGCAGCACAGAGACTGTGAGTAGTAAAAAGTAAACTCCCAGATCATAGCTAAGGCAGTTAATTAAAGAAATGCCTTACATAGGTGTTCTTTCAGTTCAGCTATTATATTTCACAGGCACGAGGTCCATCAAAATAAGAATTCCCCAAGTTCAGTGCTTACTGAAAATACCTAATGCACTGCTCATGTCTGCTTTAGGCTAGAGATTTAAATAAAGGCTACACATAAGCAGTTGCTGAACAGCCAGTGCTGAATGATTACCTTAATGATTACCTTAAGAATCACCTTTATCAATTCTTGGAAAGAATTAGCAACTGCACATCAGGCCAAAACTGAACAGGTACATCCAAGTTATACGATGGGAACACTGTTGCAGTATGGATTACCTTTTCTGTGAAAGGAACACAGTATACTGTTGCAAAGAGTTTTGCTGCGCTCACAATGAAACCATAGTGCCTGAAGAAAAGAGGAAGATAATTTGTATTTGTTTGGTTGTTTTTTTCACTTGCCTGAAGGTTTGCAATCATAATCAAAGACCCCTTGAAAACACACAGAGAGAAACAGAATTTCCACCCGTCAGAGTACACAGTCCCAAAGATAATAGATTTTGAGTGACACAGAATTCCTCCCCAAAACTGAGCAGACTTGGTTAAGTGAAGAGTTATTTAATGGAAATCATATTTCCTTAACATCTGCAGTCAAGAAAATGACTAGTCACATAACATCAATATGATAATAAAACCCCTCACCTCAGAAATACTTTGTTATTTGCCATGATCTCAGTTTTCACCCAAACTAAAAATGGCAGTCCAGAGAGTTTCTCAAAACAGGTGTAGATATGCTTCAGATAAAGGCTTTTCAATACTTCAACCACATCAAATTTTTAATTTATCTAATACCCAAGCCAGGTAGATCAGACCCAAATTGTGAAGAAGGGGTGCCTCCACATGGTCATTTTAGGTGGTCAACTTAATTTGGCACACCCTGTGCAGGGGCACACCCTGCATTTCCAGAGAAAGTCAAATTAACTGCAGTGAAAGAATGAGACAGCTCATCAAATATGCTACAGTGTAAGACTATGCACTAGTACCTATCAAGTACCAGTCCAACTGCTAGTGCTGCGAAGCCATTGCCTTGCATTTTCTGCTCTAGATGAGTTTTATAGGATACTATAAAATACAACAGTGGCAGTAACAAACTTACAAAGGATCATTAAGTTCAAACTTCACTGGGAAAGGTGGCCTCTTGGGTGACTGCCAGAACAAACCTGGTAAGAAGACAGACTTAAGATGAAATCCTACAGAATCAGGAACAGCAATGCATGATGTAAGCTGTGAATTCACAAGAGGCCCAGAGGAGCATTTGTACTTACTTCCATCTTTTAATCGTGTATCAAGGGGAAATGAATGAAGAAGCTGAAGAGCCTAGAGGAAAATCCAGACCAGCTTTAATAAGTTGTCATAAAAAGATGGACACGACTACACTAAATCAAGCCTTTTTAGTAATGATGTCAAATATTGACTTCAGTACATAGCTGAAGTGATGTAAAGAGTTAAGAAAATCTAAGACACCTGTGTCAAGATGGAGAGCTTGAAAACACAGAAACTGTTAGACAGAGTGACTTGCCCATTTATATACAGGACAAAGATGACAATGTCACCACACCTCTCCTAAGACCAAGCAAGACATGTAATCCATCAAGCAAAGTGTTCCCCCAAACCCTGTTGTCATTTTAAGCTTCTTGCATAACAATTCACAATTGGGAATGCAATGTTTTCTTAATGTGTCTACTACCACCAGGGCTTTCATATGCACAGATATGTGTTATGCTCATTAACATGCAACCTCATGATTACTTTATCAGTCTAGTGACACCTAATTTCCTGGTCTTACCTACCTTATGGCTAAAATATTTCTCAAATTTTACTCTTGCTAGTTCCACACACTGAGTCCAACTTCGGGGTCTTCTACTGAGTGTTTTAATAACATGAAAACAGCCTTCTAAGCTCTCCCCTGATTTTATTCTCTAGATAGAAAAGAAAATATGAAAATATGAAAATATTAAAAGACAAGATTCCTCCCAATTAGTAATAGTATGTACAATTTTAGAAAGTTATACACAAAAGCAACCAAGGATCATTTTGTGAAATACTATCCATTATGTGATTGTCAGTGGGTTTTTCCCCAGGTGCTGTGGCCTACTCATATTAATTTCCACCCAGAACTATAGGCTAGAAGCCACTATAGACTCACAAGAAAAGGTATTAAAAAATTGAACCTAATTTATTACACAGTTGAACTCATTTGAAAATCAGTATTCCCTTCATTTTTCCCAGCTGACTGCAGATCAGTGTGACATCTACAAAATCACTCGCAGTACCTCAGTATTTCTGGTATTTCTACATCATGTACAGTGCACAAATGAGCTAGAGAAGCAACCCATGCAAAAGACTGGCCTTTAATTATGAGGCAAAACAAAACCAGACTGTTCCCATGAAAGATCAACTAATGACTTGGCCAAATAATCCTTCAGGTTTTCTGAATCAAATCAGAAAAAAACCCCAAATCACTGAAGTTAAATAGAAATAAAATCCATAAAGCGTTAGTTTAAACTCTATATTTTACCCTGTCAACATTCCCCTACCTGTAAAACTTCTTCTGCAGATGGATAGATTTGCCAGAATTTGTTAAACAATGAAGGCTTGTGAGAAAATGAACTTTCAAACTAGAAAATAAAAAGAACAAATATGATATTTTGCAAGAAGTACATCAGATCCCCCACCTTTCCAAAAACACATTAAGTTATGCTGAACACTTGTAAGCTTATTGCCTTACCTTATCTCTTGCCCACTGTATGGTATGCTCAATGGCAGCTGGGAAAGACTTCAAGGTGCAGAAAGGTATTTCTTCTTCTGGTGGATCCCGCTGTAATTACAGAGTTATTTGTAAAAGCAAGCTTATTAAAGTATGTTGCTAATAACAGCACCAAGAATTTCTAGGCTATGTAAATTTAAAACTCCATTGCTATAAAAGACAAGGTAGCTTATTTATGCTTAGAACACAATTTGTTTTATGAACCCTAACACACCACTTCCTCTTGATGAAGAATAGCCTAAACTCAGCACTGGAAAGCAAAACCAAGCTCACAAACAACAGAATAAATTGCCAGGCAGCTTTTCCAAGAGGTGTAGTTTGCATTCACATCCACTCTCAAGATGAAATAGTTCACTTGCGGCCAGAAAGACTTCTTTCTGGACCCGAGCAAGACTGATAGGATGCTCAGAATCATGTCTCTGTATCCACAGGTCACCATTTAATGGTATTCTCAACCAGCAAGTTTCCATCTTGTAATGGCAGTTTCCCAAACACTTAACCAAGTGATACTGCAAGGAATTTGAACATTCATTTCCCCCTTCCCCATTCAAACAGAATTGTCATGAATGCCTGTAGAAACTGGCAGACTAATTCCTACTATAGAGGCTTGTTTCTCCTACCTGCCTGCAGAGGTGATAGTCACTAACAACAGAATGAACAGGCAGAAAGCAGTTCTAAGGAAGAAACTTTACTTGTACTTGACAAAACAGTTTCCAATGCAATTGTGGGATGAGATTCTTATTTGTAAGGGAAGTTTCAAGGGAGAAGCAAAGTCAATCCCTTGGAAACACTTCGAAATTGGGACTTTTTCCAAAGCCCGTGTTTCGGGATTTATGTAGTATCTGGTTTTAATTACTTGCCTAGATATAAGCATCAGCTAGGGAGCAGACATTATCTATAACCAGTCTGCTCAGATTTTATTTCCAAGGAGCTTTTCCTCACAAACCAAGAAGGAAATTCTTCCCTAAGAGTACAAATCTTCAGCAACTCAAAACAACTCCTAACCAACTGAAGAAACAGAAAGCACAATGTGACTGGATACAGAAGTGATGGTCCTAAAACACTTACATGACTATTGTAGGACTCTGTCAGATGGGGGACAATAACTTCTGTGTGTCCTTTTGTTCCCATAGTTCCAGAGTCTATAAGAGGACGCAGGTTTGCTACACAGCGACTGACATGGAAAGAATACATGTTAGAATACAGTGTAATCACAATATTCTTGCCTTGCAGACATTACCAGAGTGTAACCAGAACTGACTGACTTTAGGCAGTTTCAGAAAAGTGGGAGCTTACACCAAACTCAGGAAAAGAAGAGCTTAAACAAGAGCAGCTACTCCACATTAGATCAGGATACCATAAACCTGAGCCTTCCTGGATTAGGAGCATTAGTGATTATTTTAAGTGTAAACTTCCCTACTTATAAATGTAAATACATATTCTCAAGCATAAATAATTCAATCTGAAGACTGCAATAGTATTCTCTCCCCTATCAGACTCTGACAGCTATTAATTTCCAAGAACTCACTCCAAGGCTCTCTGCCATGTAAACAGTAATAAGTGTGCAACAGCATTTCCACCAGAAGTATAAATCCCTTCCTCCCTCCCCAGCCAGTATCCCTATAAAGGAGCAAGATAAATCTGAACAACTTGCTACCAAGTCTTAAAAGCAACTGCAAATCAGGAAGATTATAAATAACAAAGCAGAGTTCACATAAGAACATTAAAAGAACCCCCTGCTTTGTTTCCACACCTACCTATCAATGTATCTCCTTGCCTCAACATTGTCCAAAGCAGTCACAATCACATCTTGCTTGGTATAGAACTCATCACTGTAAGTGTTCTCAGTGGCTGGACAAACTTTATTAATATATGAATCAATCTTTAAGCAAGGATTGATGCTCAGAGTTGCTTCTGCTGCAGTATAGCTTTTAGGTTTCTGAAAGTATAAATACATATACATATATCAGTAATATTCAGATAAGGAAAACCTGGGACACACAAATATTGACATCATTTGATGATCAAGCAATAATTCCCTGACAGAAATGTTAGTATGCCAAGCATACAACAATGGAAATTTTTAATTATATACCTCTCTCACTAATAATATCTTATTAATGTAGTTTTATTATTTAAAATAGCATGTTAGAGACTGCAAGGTGAAAGTGTTTAAACATTGCACAGAAGTGTATCAAGTAACTGAAACTGATGCCATGTGCTGCCTCTCATGCCCTAAAAATACCATAAGAAAGGAGGAGTTCATGACTGTCAGAGTATAAACTCATTAGTTGCTATGACTATGCCTGTGCAGCACAGACACCAAACACCTGTGAACAATCACACAGCTGCAAGGCATTCCACACAAAGCCAATTTCAGAGGCTAAACTGAAAGTGAGTTCTTAACCTACCTGACACTTCTAGCCATTTACAAATACTATATTCAATTATCTAGGGTCAGCAGAATTCACAGAATCACAGTATCATTCTGTTTGAAAAAGACCTGTAAGATCATTGAGTCCAACCATAACCTAACTCTACCAATTCCCATGTCCCTAAACATGACATACATATATCTTTTAAATACCTCCAGGGATGATAATTCATCCACCTCCCTGGGCAACCTGTTTCAGCATTTAAATACCCTTTCAGTGGAGGAGTTTCTTCTAAACCCAACCTAAATCCCCCCTGTTGCAACCTAAAGCCATTTCTCAAGACAGCCAAGCTTCTGACAGCTTGAACAGCTCACTTTTCACTTATCTATCCATGCGGAATGTAATCTGTTCCCAGATTTGGTAGACATAGTCAGAAGGCAGAAAATTAAGCTGCTGGGTTTTGGACAAGGAAATGCCTTTTCCCCATTGCTGTCAAGATCTGAACCACCTTTTGTATTTTGCCCTGTGTTTGCAAGTACAGGGGTATTCTCTGCACTTCTAAGGAATTAACACTTTCTGTACCACGAATTTACTGAATGCACATGGTTTTTCCCATGCTATTTACCAACTTAGTGAGGATTGATCTACATCAGCAATTTTGGTCCAGTTTCATTAGCAGTGGCTCTTCCATTGAGAACACATCTGCTAGGGCTATTTCCTGTTTTATTCTACCCAAATTTCAGTGGTCTAGCACAGCACTCTGGGATACTAACCCATGGCAGCTGCTTCTGCAACACCGCATTCCTTATCTGCTTCTCAAGTGCGAGACATTCCATTAGTCAAGGACACTAGTACAAATTAAGATCACACCAGACAATTTTACTCAACTGATATGAGTGATAAATGAGATACCAATGTAGTTTTAGGTATTGTTTTAGAAGACACTGGATTTCATTACTTCCTTTATGTCTTTTCTGGCCAGAAGTACACACACTCCTAAGTTCACCTGTCGGTGAGAACACAGGACAGGGAAACACAACAACAGCCCAGGAAGTTTATTGAGCAAGAAGGCTTACCTGAATGTGATGAGGTCGAAAAAGAAATTGCCTGTTCAGGTTGGATTTCTCTATCAAGTCTGGATCTGTAATTGTAACCTAAATCAGAAGAGGCAAAAGCAACATCTGAAGTTACAATTTAAGTGTAGTATTGAGCAATAATCTTGATTAAATCTCTATAGAAACTTGTCAAAGCAAAGCACTTCTGTTGGCATCCATTCTGGTTAACAGCTCTGTCTATACTGACTGATTAAATTTAGCTTAAAAATCAAAATACAGCAAGACTGCTCCAGCTGTGCTCAGCTTCTAATCTCACTCTGTTTCTACTATATGCTAAAGCCATTTTACTCTCTGCATAGAGAATGACCTTGAACAAAGGCTTAAGAATTTTTACATTTTAAGTAGTCCAGTGATTTAATTATTTCTTATCATGTTACTTTTTAATAATCAAAGTAAAGAGGTGAGTTACCAATCCTTTGTCTTGTCCAGTACCGACACCAAGAAGTGCGAAGTTCTTTAGCATTTCACAGCCTATTGCCCCACAGCCAACCTAAACAAAATGATATTTTGAGAGTTAGAAATGTAAGAGAAAATCATGAAATCACTTCACTGTAAGTGAAAACCACCAATGTAAAAGACAAGTACCATTACAATTTTAGACTATTTATTCTGCAGTGGCCCACATCCTCAAGGCAGCTCTCATTATTTTGAACACAGTGGATATTTGCTGTATTGACAAAGATTTGCAAGAAGTGTTAACAGTGTCAGTCCAACTCACCAAGAAAACATTCAAATCACGCAGCTTCTGGCACAGAGTTTCTCCAATGCAAGCCCTCAAGGCATCATATCTATCTCCCCTATGCAGACAGAAAATTAGAAAGTTGTCATTTATCACAGCAATATCACTGATGCCAAACTGCACTTTGACATAACTGAGGAAATCAGCCCAAGCCCACTATAATTCCTATTCCCCCCATGCTCAAACAGGACACACACACTCAACCCCAAACCTGCCCCTCCAGCAAACAGCACTTAACTAACTTTGACGGACATTTTCTGTGCCTCTCATATTGAAACTCAGATGTGCAGGGCACACAAAACAGGAGATTGTAGTTATATTTACCGTGGGAGAAATTCTTCGGAGCTCATCTTTTCTAGAGGTGTTAAAATGTCTAACATATCTATATAGAGCTGCAAAAAAACCAAACCAAAACGAACAATTGAAAAAACCTGTGAAAAACATTATTATATTGCTTAAAAAATCTAAAGTATTTTCAGTGTACAACAGCATCTAGAAATTTAGAAGCACAAAGTTTCTACTGTTAGTGGAAGACTACGGCATTCAGTTCCCTACAGTTCACAATTTTAGTTGACAAGAAAAAGCACCTAGACAAAGAAGGGAAAAAAGCTCACTGAAATGTGAGCTGCAAGGTTTCAACTTCTGGCCAGCAGATTACTCCTCCAAATTAGGCTGTGAAGTTTTTTTATCCAACTTTATTCTGACACCCTGAGCCTGAAAGCACTGCTCTTATGTACAGTAGCTTAAGCTGGCATCTGCCCTATATCACCCATTTGCAATCATGCACTGAGAGGCCAATGCTCAGGAGGAAAAAAGAATTTGTCTAAACCCTAAATATGAAAAGTTTAACTAAAATGGGCTATCGTACACATAAAAATAATTTTTTTTCTTAAATTCAGTCTCAAATATATAACACGGGGGTTGCTCAGATTATTTTGATCACAGAGCATATACACACAACCATACTTTCTTAATATCACAGTCAAAATGAAGATCCAAGAGCAAAAACAGCCTTACCCACTGCTGCAGTGGAGAAAACTTTCCTGTTACTGCTTTCAAGACTTCCTGGCTGGCAACACCACCCACTGCTGCAGCCAGAGGAGCCAGAAATCCCTGAGCAGTCCTAGACAGCCATTTCACTACATCTCCATTCACCTGAGGCTGAAAAATAAGATGTAGTAACAACAGGTTTATGCTTTCAATTGAGCAAGTCAGTGCTTGATAGTGTCATGCATGTTTGTTCTTCAGTAAAACAAATTATTTCACTCTGACTAGCAAAAATGTTTCCAGCTAATACAGACCACTGCATACCCTGTACTTGTAATCAAGCATAAAAAGCAGATTTGCATAGCCAGAGGATTCAGCCTTCATGTCAGGTGAGCATGTGGTTGAACCCATGCTGAAACACCATTCTGTTTCCTCACATGGCCTTCAGAAAGCCATCTGATCCATCTAAAGATGGATACAAAGACCAGAACAAGGTCTTTGAACAAGGGCTAGCAACTAAAGCACAACCTTTAGGCAAGTAAATGAGAGCATAAAAAAATGAGTCATAATTATGATGATTTCTTACTTTGTTTTCCAGTGTTTCACTTATAGACACAGCTATTTTCAGCATTTCCTCAGCATCTTGAAGGCATCTAGACACCAGGGGACAAAAAAAAAAAAGATAATTTAAACATTCCAGTCCTTCTAGAAACACAATACATGGAGAAGAACACACTGGATACAGTAGGAAGAGTGTGAAAATTTATACTGGCTTTTAAAGTGAGGATTAAAGATGCATTTCTAAATGTTATGGTTATGGCTCAAGCACAGGAGTCTCAGGGGAGTAGCAACTCCAGTCATAAGATTTATACTTTTAAAAAAATATTTATGCTTTTTTTTTGTCTTGTTCAACTGAAAATTAGGACCATGGAGAATTACAGCCAAAAAAAAAAATACTAAAAACGAGAAACAAAGCCTTTAGATCATTATTTTTAATCGATAAGCTACAATAAAGTTCAGGAATCCCTGGAACAACTTTTCCTTATTAAGCTCACAATGTGAAAATATTGGAACAGAGGAGGACTTCCTTCTGAAGGATTTTCTGTCTACCTGGGCTTGGAAAGTGCTACTGCTCTATTGGGAAAGCCTTATTCCCAACCCAGACATGAAGATGGTAACATTTTTCATCTGGATTTCAACTTTTCCTTTCTAAGTCACCTGTTAAGTACCAGACAAACAAGATAACCTGCTGCACATGAAACCACTAAGTAGAATAAAAGGAGAGATCTCTCTGATTCAAGGCTTAGCAACACAAGGCTCCTGCATTACCCAATGTTCGGTCCACGACCAAAGCTCTCTTGGAAGTGGTTCAAGGCAAGCATGGCAACATGGATCTGCAAAGGTGCCTGTTAATGTAACAAGAGTTGTTGATGAGTTACAAACTCAAGAAAACTGAAGGAAACCAAAGAAACTATTTGAACTCTTCTGTTATCATTTCACTTCCTTCTCTCTTAACCATACAGCTGCAAAAAAGTATAAATAGCATTAAAAAGTGAATTTGAAATCCTTTCACTACTGTTTTTACAAAATAGGACTAATAAATATTATTCACTTATAATGCAATACACTTTACACATCCAGTATCCACTTCAATAAAATTCAACTAAAAAGTCCTCAAAAGAATTTAATTCTAAAATTAAAAAATGCTGTCATCTTCTTTCAACTGGACACTAGAATGCATTCCGTTTTGAGAAACATCAGCAACAAAGCCCAGTATTAAGCATCATAGGTAGAAAATCTAAACAGGTATGTCAGGACCTTGCATTATCAAATAAACAAAAATAATTAGGATTAACATTTTTTAGTTTAAGATTTTGATGAGCCAGAGATTGACATGCCTCACATATCCATAATACTTAACTAAAATTGTGTTAGAAATAAATACTGCCAGCTTCCTCTCACATTTTAAAAATACCCCTGAATCATCTTTTTGAAGAAAAAATAATTTATTCATATACCGTTAACTCTGTTCACTCCAGTTTCCAACCAATCTGTGATCAACTTTCTGTGATTATCCCAGTTTTGATCCTAGTGTGATTTGTTTCAACCAAACAATTTAATTAGAGGAAAAATCATTGCCTCACTTTCATAAATTAAATACTTATCAAACCTTGAAATTTTAAACAGCAGGATGTCCTATGCATTTACAGTATACAGGTAAATGCTATTATTTCACACTTAGAGAGTACAGTTAGGAAATTACATTGTTCTACACAGAAAGCTGCAGATTACATTCCATGTAGTTTAAACATGAAAGCATTACTGAATGCCCAAATCCCCACATCCCAATTACCTCAGGCTTGCTAAAATCCGCAACAAGGCAAAGTGGATTTTTTATCTGCTTCTCCAACCGTTCCTGGAAAATTAGAATTCATTATTAAAAACACACCCACTTAAGGACATGACAGTCACTGCTACCTGACAAAACAATACTCTTCCTGGAGAGATTAAGAACCAAATAGCACTCCTATTACTTTCTACCTTACCAATGCCACAAAAGATGCATAAAATAATAATCTACTGCAAGTTTTGTCGATCAAAAATGGTCAGAGAGATGTTTTACATCCTAGTGGTGAGACCCATCTCAAACTGCCCTGAGGTTAGAGAAGTCCTACAGCAGAGGCTGAGGGAACTGGGATTTAGTTTGGAGGAGAGAAGGCTGAGGGCAGACTTTGTTGCTCTCTACAACTACCTGAAAAGAAGTTGCAGTGAGGTGGGTGCTGGCCTCTTCTCCCAAGTCCTAACAATAGGACTAGAGGAAATGTCCTGAAGTTACAACAGGGGAGGTTTAGACTAGGAGGAATATTAGGAGGAATTTTTTCACTGAAAGAGTAGTCAGGCACAGGAATAGGCTGCCCAGGGAGGTGGTGGAATCACCATCCCTGGACATATTCATGAAATGTGTAGATGAAGCACTTTAGGACATGCTTTAGTGGGCATTGTGGATTCTGTGATCTTAGAGATCTTTTCCAACTGTGACAACTCTATGATCCTGGGCAGATGGCTGCTGGAGATCTTATAGGCAATTGGCTGTTTGCTTGTAAAGCTTCCCCACTCAGGAAGAACAAGAAGCTATGGCTTCACAGAGACAAAATACTGCACTATGCATTCTCAGATCAGAAGCAGCTGGGCCTCACACAGTTTTTTAGAAGAACATTTTAGGCCAGACAGGATCTATTTTCTGCAGGCCCAAAAAAGGCACACAGTACCATTCAGCTTTCAACCCTTCTTACACAAACTCATCCAATTGTCTCTTTCCATAGACCACCAAGAAGCCTCATATTCATAGGACTTTATGGTGTCCCCAGCAGTACAGAGATATGCTGCCTATAGTTGTTTTTTTTTCTTTTACACTGGCAGGTAACTTTAAAGTATTTCCTATTCTTTATGGTTTAGTAAAGCAGTATCACTGTTCTTCCCCAATAAAAGTAGTATAAACCAAAATTGCAGGTAACCAAATCACTTCTCTGCTGAACTTTTTTTTCCAGTACTCAAACCATTAACACTCAAGAACTTCATAAGTGCAAGCACACACTTACAAAGTAAAATATTTTAGGTGTCTTCACTTGGACAGCTATGCCTCCATGTAAGTAAGGCTCCATATGTGATGTATCACCAATGCTGAAGGAATAAGGTGACACCACTGAAAAAGACAAACAGTGACTTGTAATTAAAAGTGTCATTAGATAATACAATTCTCTATACAAATAAATATATTTGTATACAAATATATTTACAAATACAAATAAGATAAAGTGGGGTATTGCTGATGTTTTTTATGCTGCAATTTTGACTGTGCAAACTTGCTTTAAAAACATGAACATAACTGATCCTCCTAACTAAAAGGATTGTCCCTCTCTGCCAGTTTCTGGGACAAAGGATTAGTTCCACGTGATCTATGGATAAAATAAACTTTTTAAAGAGGCAGCAGATTAAATAAGAATTATGATGACCATGGCTCTGTAGCAAAAATTAAATCACTCTCAGTTTTGTTTTGACTGTGTCCAGTATACTGCTCAGAGTAGGATTTTAACCCTGTGAGTAGAACACAGGCAAACAAAAAGAGCAGCTGGAGCACTGATGTGACATCTCTGCTCTCATACCACTGAAGCATAATTCAAATAGAATAAGAAGGCACAAAAAATGTTAACTCATGGAAAACTGAAACAAAAAGGTAGATCATGATTAAGAGGAATGAACTGAACACAGCACCAATATTAGCAAAACATCAGGGCCCAGAGAAAACACCATGTTTGAACCACATGTTTCAAGGGTGCTGGTTTTGTCTCAGACTACAGAATGGTTAAAACCAAACAGGCAACCCCCAACCTCCCTCTCTCTTCTGTTGCAGACAAACAGGTATTCAGATCTGGGAATGGGGCAACTTCCCAGCATCCAAAAGGAACCAAATAGTATGCCTTGAGATATGCATGATGCAGACCAAAGCAGGATAAACATAAATCATGAGAATCACTTTAAAAGCATGTTTAGAAACAAAACTATATCAGTGCATCCCTGTACACTTAAAAGAGTGACCCAAAAACCTAGAAAGCAAACAGCAACACACAAAGTGGTGTTAATTTAGTCCAAAACTATGAAAGCAGCACAGGCATTACAGGGCCCTCCAAAAGGCAAAGCAGTTTAATCAGCAAACCAGTAACTAATCAGAGAGGCTTCCAACTAGTTTTCATCCACTGAGAGCTCCCACTGCTCCTCAGGCAGCAAGATGACTTTGGAAAAGACTTGACCAAATGGAAATGGAACCAGGAAGACCTCTGCACCAGAATGAATTTTTTTCTGCAAGCTCACTGGAGGTCTGAACAACTCAGCACTCCCTCAGCTACAGTAAACAACCCTGGAGTGGGCTAAAAAATAATAAACCAAAAATTAAATAACTTGCAAATGAGTTAGAAATCGTTTACCTGTTATTTGGTGTGTGGATCCATTTAAGCATGACATTCCATTGACTTCCCGAAAGGTTAAGAACTGTCCTGTTTCAAGCCTGTGTGGATGATTTTCAAGGCAAGTGACAACACCAGGATTTGACTGAAAGCAAAAATTGCAAGGTTAGTATAATGTCATGGAGACAGCAGTACATTGAAAATAAAAGATTGCCATTTAACTCCCCAGTTTGGCCCATAAGAAAACCGAACAGGAACACCTTCCACTAGACCAGACTGCTCAAGACCCCAGCGTAGTCATGCTTTACCACAGACATAGTCATTATAAAAAAAAAAAAAAAAACAAAAAAAAAAGCAGCACAAAGATTTCTATCCCTTACTTGTGTTATATTTGAGATGAAGATCTCTTTTGGCTCCTCTCCTGTTGTATCCAGCACTTCAAATTCATCACCAAAGTCACAAAACAAACGTGAACATATTCCATACACATCTGCACTGATGAACTATGAGAGAGAGTAAAAATCATGAGCATCTCTAAAACACCACAAGCCTAAGGAATGACCTCTTACATTCAATCTTGTCCAAGGCTAGCAGGCTTAACTTCTACAGTGGTAACGTGTCACATGTACCCAGACCACTGACCTATATAGCACAGCATTCATGACAGACTTTGAACCTGCAAGAGCATTTCAGAATCCCTAAGCAAAAAACAGGAACTGCACCAATACACAGGTGAGTACAGCCATTTCTACTTCATTTACATTTGGTTTCAGTATGTTCTTCTGGAATAATTACAATGGTGAAAATTATTTATTTAACAGAGCTTTTGCTTCTTTTTGTTTGTATTGTTTTTTTGTGTTTGTTTGGTTTGTTGTTTTTTTGCTTGTTTTTTTTTTAACAACCAAGCTATAGTTACCTGGGCTGGTATCCAGATAACACCAGACACATGTACAGAGTAGCAGCAATATACTCACAAAACTCATACTGCTCCATCAACATGCTGTCTGCATAGAACTACATTCCTCATAACCATCTGTTTCTATTTCTGGGTAGAACATGTTGCTCACTGTACAGATCAGCATGTATTTAATTTTTCTGTTACCTTAATAGGTGGCTGCTGAGCATGACAGAAGTCATTAATCTTCTTCTGCAGCAACAGACTTACTTCGGTCAATATGACACACTGAACAAGAACAGAAATAAATCTTAGGACACTGAAAGCAATGAACAGGCTATGGAAAAAAGTACTAACAGTAAGTTACTCAAAGTGTTCCATTCCTTTCCCACACACATAGCAGAGAAAGCAGTCTTGAGCCAGTTTTCTTATTACACATTAGAACAGATAGGTGACTGCTCTACAAATACTGGAAATAAGATGAGCAAGAGAACAGCAAATCCCCATTCTTTTTTGTTGTTGTTGTTTGGGTGGGTTTTTTTGAAAACAATTATGGATAATCTCATGGAAAATGTTGATCTTGAATTTTAGATTAAAGTTATCAAAACAAACACAAATGATACATATCAGTGTACACTAGAAAGTCTGCTCAAGGTTCAAGTACTGGTGATTATCAACTTGCAGACATACAATTTCTGCAAGCATCCTTGGAAAGTTTAGGATAGTACAAGGCTACAAGGCATAACACTGTGTCCCACTCAGTTATATATGGCATATTATAGCTGACACATTCAGAAATTTGGTGAGCTTGGGTATAACTGATAAAAGTTCTCAACTCAGACTGAGACACACACACAGCCAGAAGACAGCTGACTAAACAACTGAAAACATTCTCACTCCACCAGAGGAGCTTATGTTTCATTAGGTAAACACATACACATATACATAAATGATAACTAATTATATAGCCTGACTTTCTAACTGCCTGGAATAGAGCACGCAGAAGATTCACAGAACATCAGTGCTACCTAGCTGCAAAAAGAAGTCAGTTTCACTTAAGAACAAACAAAAAACACCCAACTACCTGCATGGTAATCTCAATTAGCTATTTATTGTCACAGTAAATTCCTTAAGTATCTAGGAACATAAAGCCATTGTTACAATCTTGCAAAAATACAAATAGTCCACATACAAGCCCTCCTGCTTTCTTTACATCATCTCACAATGTACTTTAAAATCTGTTTGAATTTTATTTATGTAAAAAAATTGAAAGTTGTTTGCTCTGAGCAAAACTTTACACACAACTGCTTTAAGAGTTACATACCTGGTACTGCTTTAGAAAAGACAGATCTGTTGTTTCACAGAGTGGCACAGTTGATGCTGCTACATGGACATATGGATTGAGTTCTGCAATACGATGAAGCGTGGCCTCAGCCCTGAAAGAACAGTGACCTTCACACTTTTATACAAAACTGTGTTTTCAGTACAGAATTCCACACCACACATGCCCTACAAAAGCTCCTCAGGCAATCTCCTGGCAACAATCACCAGCTCATTTATTCACACTTAAATTCCTAGCACTCATTTATTCACACTTAAATTCCTAGCAGCTCTGAGATAGAACAGCTCTGTCCAATAAACAAGAGGATTCACTGATGGTCTGGGGCCATGGCTGCTTTCTAGTCCAGCACAGATGGCTGAGAAAGCCCAAGGAAGAAATACACCCTGGTGCCCAGCATTAAACTTACATTACAAGCTCCCAACTGTGAGAAGCAAGATGCTTGACTGGGACAGGACTCCAGCTCCAAGCTAGGGCTGTTACATTCCAGAGGAAGGGCTTAACAAGCATTTGCCAGGAATTAGTATCTCTTGGACAGTGAGCTGTTATTTTTGCTGCTCATGAAGCTGTTACTCCTAAAAGTTCAGTCCTCCCTCACTCCAAAGACTACACCAACCTGTTTCTTTGACTGGTAATATCATCTTCATGGATAAAGAAGTTGATCCCCAAATCCTGTTTCGTGCATTGCTTGGTGTCATGAACTGTAAGAGCCTAAGAAATTTGGGCAAAAAGCATTGACTGGAAGAAGTGTACATGGTCAGAACATTCAAAAGGATAAAATGGAGGACTAGCACTGCAGAAGGTTTAATTGCACTATGTATAAGAACAAGTTTCTCCAACCTCTTCTCCAAGAAAATTCTTACTGTTTGAGAAACAGAATCACATCTGGAATATGCAGTTTATTAATATTTTCCTCCCAGCTCGCACTGATGAAAACATTTAAATATCAAGGATGATTTTTGCCACACTGCAATTAAGGGACAACTGCAATCTGCATATTGATGGACTCCCAAAACTATAAACCTTTGTTTTTTTTTCATTAGAAGAAAGAGTTTTAAAAGACTTCTCTCCAATAAACTTAATCCCAGCATCACAAAAGCAGTTGTTGGATTAAAACACCCATTCATCCTAAAATCCATACAGAAAGACTCTGATGGATGACAGAACAGGCTAACATATTTTTAATAGATTGCCTTTATGGAGTTTATACCACTCCATTTAAGAGAGGCCACTTTATAGAAAAGGATTCAGTGTCTGATCAGCAGAGGTATATTACGAGGTATTTCTGAGTGCAGTGGATGTTAACTTAAGACTCAGACTCTATCACTAGAACATCAAGATTATTAAGTTTTCACCTCCAGGTCCTCAAATGTTTTGCAGTCCTTTAATGAAAGAAGAATTTCAGAAACTTAAGATTAACTATCAAGTAGCGTTTTCCCCTTTTCTCCAGCTCACCTAAGAATACCCAGCAACAGAACTGTTTTACATACCTTTACCCCAGCCAGAATGATATTTTTAGCTGAAAAAAAGAGAGAGAGAGAGAGAGAGAGAGATACTGTTGCAGATTTCTTGCAAATCTGTAATTGAATAGTTAGGTGGGTGGACAAGAACAGGATGCAATTACTAAGAACTTCACAGCTTAAGGGTTTGTTCTTTTTTAGGTTTGGCTCAAGAATTCTACACCACCACTGAAAGCAGAACAACATGGGCAAGGTTAAAAAGGTTCTCTGCATTTGTCATTTGTCAGCTGTTCATCCCACAAGTGTGATTACAGAGGCATTAATGACAATACACTGCAAAACCCTGTGACTCTGTTTTGGCATCTGGTGCAGAGAACCATTAAAGCCAACTGAAAAGGAATTAACCCTGATAAGAACCATCCAAGACAAGTGTTGCTCATAAAGAGTAACAGAAATTGTTAAGGAGTCTCTTGCACCAGAGTAGTTACTTATTTTTCACCAAACTGAACTTGCTCTCCTACCTCCCACCCTGTCATTTCCTCCCCAAGGATAATTCAGGCTATCCCTGTTCCTTTATTACATTCATTGATATTGATGCCTAAAGGAGTAACTTGGATTATCTACCCTCAACCTTCACCCAAGACATGAGATTTTGGGTACAGGGATTGGGTCCACAGAAGCACATTTTACAGTAAACTTTGAAATGTTGCTCTAGTAAAAAGCATACCAGTCCACAATCTGTCCTGCATCTGCTATGTTATTCATCTGCATCATGAACATGAAAATTCCCTCAGACAGTTCAGACATGGCTTTTAGATGTAAATTAAGCTTTACAAGTACTCTGGGACCGTATGGTGGTATGAACTTGTGTCTGCTTAAATAAATGTTACCTAACTTACCAATCTCCACACCAAGACCACCTATACCACTCAGGAATACATGGGACTGAGCCATCTTCTGCATTGCTGTGTCTCCAAGAACATACCTCTGACGACTACAGAAAAGATAAATGCAGATCAAAACAAGATAGAAATAAAGCCAAGAGCATATGAAAGCAAGTCAAGAATTGCCAGTCATTTCCAAAAAAAAGTACAAATACTTTCAGCTACTCTACCATCCCAACAAGCTGCTAATTCACAGTGTCAGACCCTACAGATGTGTGTGTCACTGGTGACACATGCACAGCCCTCTGTTTAACAAGCAGCTGTACATGCTTTGGGAAATAAATGTGTCTCAAAAGTAATATAGGCACTCACACTACAGACAGTGAAATGCATTCAGTACAGAACTTTTCAGTGCTAGGTTCTAGAAAAGAGGAATAACTTCTAATTTTAAACCAGTGTAAAAGCTATTCAGGAGAGCAGGCTTTTAGAATTAACTGCTGAAGACAAGCAAGCCAAAGAATTTGCTATCAAAAATCTTCAAACCAGAGGGTGCTGCAGCTTTGGTAGTGATACCCTGAGCTCTGAGAGACTCTTGGTTACCAACTATACAATTAAACTATTCTAAATACCACCTTTTCCACCAAGGAAAAGTCTGACTTCCAGAGGATCGGTGTCAAAGAGTAAAATGAGAGACACAACACAGCAAGCATTACACTGATTTAAAAAGAAGCCTTGTTTGTTCAGCCTTTCATCCCACCACATTTTTCTAGGGATACCACTTGTGTCAGTACAGGCTCTCTGAACTATTGCTGTGCCAAGTGATCTCAAGCCACACCCAGCTAACAAAGTAAAGTAATAATAATAAAATATTTTTTTAAATCAACCAAAAATAAAGGAAGATCCAGTACCCTTAAGTCTGGAGGATAATAGAAAAACTGATGATGTACATGAGGACAGAGAAGTATAGTAAAGACTGAGGAATAAATTAAATTATGGAGGAGATAAATTATCTAATGTCAAAGATAGAGGTGAAAAGACAGTGAAGAAGGATAAGGAACAAGAAAGACAGAAGTATCTACTTTGTCAAAGAGGAAACATGCTAAAGACAGAAAGAAAATTCAACATCTGCATTACAAATAAAAGAGGTATTATTTCTGTTTCCCAAAAAGCACACATTATTGATGCCACTGGAACTCGGTAGACCTTTTTTTACTGGTCACATACTAATAATGGTCAGAAAATAGCTGTTATGAGACCAATATGGTAACAGTGTTATAGAAAGAAGGACTGTATCTTCAATTCACCCATTTTTCCAGCTGACTTTGCAAGAAGTGTGTTCTGTTTCACTTGCCAAACACTTTGCTGCTTTTGCCTTACAACAGGAGGGACACAGCAGCACAAGTACAGACATCTTTACCTAATCAGCAGTAGACAGTACACAGTGTTTTCAAGTCTTGCCTTTCACAGTGTAAATACTACTGAAAGGTCACAGGCAACACTTAAAAAACAGGCACTTACCTATACAAAGCATCATCAATTTCCATAGAGTCTGCTGCCATGATGCACTGTGATTTGTTTCCACTACAAGGGTTACAGAAAGAAAATTCTCTTACATTGGATGCGATTTCACAGTTGGCCCCCTACACCACCCCACTCAATTCTTTTATTCAAGAACTGAAAAACACAAATGTGCTGTTACACATGAATTACTTTTAACATTAAGAAGCCTACAGAACAGCACAGCATCTATGTAATTAAAAGGCACAGAAGCCAGAAGAACCCCCAAACCTTCAATAATAATTAAAAAGTATGGATAAACATACTAATTTCTCCACTGAGAAGATGCAAGACTTCTTGCATTTCCCACAGTTAAGATTTACTAAAAGTAGGATTTAATTTATATTAACAGTTCCAAGCTGTTTAACTTGGATCTGCCTGACTGGTGTTTTTTTTTGAAGACAGGAGATCCCTGAATGACTAGGAATAGTTATTTGTGCTGGACTATTTCTGTGTTAATTGGTAATCCTTAGGAAACAAGTTACTCTTTTAGCTAGATGAAGAAATCAGTACCCAAAGATGTGAAATGTAACATTTAACTAAGACATCAAGTTAAACAGTTCATTGAGACTTGAAGAAAAAAGATCATTTGTGTTCTTAAGGCCTTCAGTCATTAGGAAAGAGTTTTTAATTGATAAGTTACCTTAGTGATAAGTGAGCACTAGGATAAGGAACAAACTGTGTAGCTTTTTTCTTAGCTATACAGATGGGAACTGGTGCTTCCTAAATGCCACCAAATACAGGATGAGGAAAACAGACCCCATGTTTGGCTAAGAACTTAAGCTCCCATCACTGTCAGGAAGACACACATCTTAAACTCCATACCCACAGTCTTGGACATCAGAGATGGCTGACAACCCTTTCTCCCACAAGACTAAAATATAAAGGCCCAAACAGGGTAAGGAGTGTTTTCTCTGAGACCACAGGTATACCCTAAAAAAGCTTTCAAGGCAATCCTGAACAGAGGTTCACTCCTATTTACTATTCAGATGCTCTTGGCAAGCATTCTAACATTTCTGAAGTGTGGCATGTGCAGCCTGTCACTTGGAGACTACAACATTCTGACCTGAACTGTGTCCCATTTGATTTTTTTTTTTGGAGGAGGAATTAGAAAGTGCTGAATTAGAAAGGGCTGGAGTAGCACAGCGAGGGACAGAGTCACATAGAAAGGAAGCCACAAATCTCACCAGTTAAGCTCTTTACACAGTGTGGATACTAACTCCTACATGTAAGATATCACGCAAGACAGCATGAGGCACCAGCATCACAATCTACACCACCAGTGACTTCAGGGCAGCTCCCATGCCCCATACACAACCAAGCAATACCAATATTACTGGATCAACCTAGGAAGCAGACCTCAGGCCAGAGAGCAACACACCTCATCTCATATGCACTGCCTTCAGTCTCTGCTTAGGTGGAAGCCTTCCTTTCAGCCACTGCCTGAGGCATCAGAATGGAAGTTCCTCTCAAACCAAGCCAGCACCCTCTCATAATGCCCCAGAGCAAACATCCCTGAACTGTTCCACTCCTCCACAAAGAGCACAGGCACTCTGGGGCTGCCCAATGTAAACAGATCGTGGTGCTAAGATGAGGAAGGTGATCCACCCCTGCATAAAAACACCAAAAGCACACAGCTTCCTCTGCTCTGGTTGCTGACAGCCATCTCAATCATCGTGTCCTTACAGACAGCCTCTTGTAAACGCAGATTTGTGATCAACCCACAAGAGAAGCTTCTCCACCTGCATCATGCAGATCCATTTGGCAGTGGCTTTTCCAATATATTTATCAATTTCCAGTTCTCATTATTTTTTTGTTACAGTACTGAGCTGCTGCCAGTGTACCCATCAGGTATGGCAAAATCACAGAATGTTTAGGTTGGAAGAGACCTCCAAGATCATCCAGTCCAACCTTTGACCAACACCAGTCAACTACTAAACCGTATCCTTAAGGACCAGGTCCAAATAAATGCCTTTTAAATGCCTCCAGGGATGGTTACTCCACCACTGTCCTGGGCAGGCCATTCCAATGCCTTCTAAATGGCTCCTTCCAGAAGGGCACTTAGTGGTACTAATATCAAGTGGCTCTAGGACAAAGTTTTCTTAATATATTCCTACATCCAAGCTGTATTTATCTTTTAATTTAACTGGGGATGGATCTGCCTCAGAAAAAGGCATGTAATGGGGGTGAGGGAAGGAAGAAGCCATTCTAACATTACGTCCTAGTTCTTACCACATGCTCTACATTCACAAACTTGCCCGTTTGCTTTTAAAAGCCATTTCTATCAGTTTTATGCCGGATTCTGTAAGAAACGTCCTTCATTTCTCAAAGCCTCAGCTGCTGGTGGGACATAACCCAGGCACACATGAGAAGGTTACAAGATGCTCTGGAGGGCAGGGCAAAGCAGAGGAGCTGTAGCTGTAAGGCCGATTTAACAGCGTTTCTTACCTCCAAGTCAGGGCAGGCAGCAGAAATATCAATTACTTGTTTTTCAGCAGGCTGGGATGGCAGGGAGGCCTGGATGCATCCCACCTAGCCAGGGTTTTCCAGAGGCGGATCTCAGTCGGCGCAGTCTCTCCCGTTCAGTGGCTGGAGACAGACAGAAGGCGCTCAGGCTCACTGCGAGGGATAATGGAATCCAACCCACACCTCCCAGCCAAAGAGGGGGACCGAGACACAGCCAAAACCAAACCAACCCGGCTCCCAGCACACCCAGACCGCCTGGAACCCCCACCCACCACCCGGCTGCCAGGATGCAGGGAACCGAACCGCCCTTAACCCCGGGCTCGGGGCCGCCCCTCTCGGGGGTCCCTTTCCTCGGCCCCGCCGCCCGCGCTCACCGCGGCAGCGGCCTGGAGCGGAGATGGAGGCCCGGAGGCTGCCGGGGGAAGAGGCAGGAAGGGGATGGGAAACAGCAGCACCGGGGCCACGGCACTTCCCCGCCTGCGCCGACATGAGGGGCCGGGCTAAGGCCGCCTCCTCAGGGGAGGGGTTGGGCCGCGATATGGCGGCTGCTGAGCCTCTTCTTAGTGCCCGGCGTAAGCCATTGAGAAAACGACAGCTTTCTACCCCCAAAATAAAAGAGCAGGGTGCTAAATAAGTAAATAAATAAATAAGAGGTTTTTTTAAAAAGTCCTGATGAGGTTCAAGCGTTGACAGGTTAAAGGATCAAGCACACGGTCATGAGCCTTGCTCCTGAAATAAATGCTCCCTTCCCCATCTGGAGGTTTGGCCTTCCTTCAACATAAACCCCTTCCTTCAACATAAACACTGCCTTCCCTTTCGTGGCCAATGGGATAGGTGAGACGGAGTTTAAAATTTTAAATAAGTAAATCTTTTCTCAATACCCTTAGCACACCTCGGACAAAATGGGAGGGATCTATGGTGCTGCGCAAGCAACAGCTGAAAAACGTCCAAGCAGTCAGACCCAAGTTTTGAGCTCTTCTTTTAGCATTTATCTCCAACTAACAGAGTTCTAGCAACCCTCCACGCCTTCCTCAAGATTTACACCCCGGCCCATCACAGCATGCAGGTTTTTTACTGAGTTAGTAATGAATTCTAAGAGAATCTGGACAGCACTGTGCTCGTTCAAGCAAAGGCTGCTCTTTATCTGATGGGGAGAAAGGCATTTGCTCCACAGCTTTTTTGTGACAGCAGACAGATGTAGGAAACAGCAAGGAACCACTAGAGGTCACTAGAAGACTGTAATATCTGAAGGATAGCATGAAGTGGATTCTTCCCAGTGAAGGAATTTATATTTAAGACAGGTGTTTGCTTTGTATTTTCACATAATACAGAAAATACAAGAATGAAATAGTTCTCTTATTTCAATAATTTCAAAGTGCTGTGCATATATCTTATAAAGAGGATTAACAGGAGTTCCAGCTATAAAGAGAAGGAAAAAAAAAAGAAGAAAGTTTAATGACAGAAAAAATATACCAGCTTCAGTTTTGTCTCTTTACAAATTTTTACTTCTGTCGGTGATTTTCACCTTTAAGTTTTGTGGTTTCTTTTCATAAAAATGAACCTGATTTTTTTTTTTTTTTTTTTTTTTTTTTTTTAATCTGCTACATACCATATTCCTGTCCTGGTTATTGCATTTTTTAAGATACCAGTCACTCTGATATGCTGTCATCTTACAAGAAAGAGATTTTGCATAGTAACAGTGAATACTGCAAAGCCATTTCCCTAAACAGAGAAACAGCAACATCCAGTTTATTCCCACTTAACAGTTTAGCTGTAATTAAGCAAACAATAACCATCAGTGAATCCATTAACATGGACACTCTAAGATAAACTGGCAAATATGATTTTTTCTATTTCCTCCAGAAGCCAAAGAAACTGGTTCCCAAATGCATCAATTTGTGGGTGTACCCAGGAGCCCTTTAGGTTGATGGTACCAAACCAAAGCCTGCAAACTTCGAAAAGTTTGACTTTTCTTTTTCCCCGTAGCCTCCTCTTTTAGAAGTACATATAACCTGAAAAGCTTAGTGAATTTGGTTAATTTCAAAAGAAATCTCAGCTCCTTAATTTTACCGTGTTAAAGTCAGCTTTTGTGATTGGCGAAAGGGATGAAGGAAGGCTGTCAGTTTACTGACTTACTGAATCAATGAGCAGCTGATTGCAGTGATCAGGAGAACAGCATCACCTCTGGACTTTTGAGTCTTTTCATGCCCAAGATCCCTGTCACCTCAGGTTATGTGCACTCCTGCAGATTTATTCTGCACACCGGTGTTGAATACATCTTTAGAGACAGTATTTTCAAAAGGAGCTGAAGCTGAGACAGCTGCATCTTTCCTTTCTATCTCCTGGGAAAATCCCAGATGCCTGCACTTTGTTTTTTCCCAGTGTGTTCATTTCTTGATTTTCAGACGTGATTTCACACTCTTAATGGGGACTCCAAAATGGAAATTTGGGGTTGGGCTGTGTGTGTTCATTTGTTTCCCTGATTTATTTACTCCGTAAGGAAATTAGCAAACAAAACCACATCATTTTCTCACTAAAAATGTGTTATTTGAAAGCAATAAGGCCACTATAATTGATTTCAGTGCACAGGCCCGTGCAGAAATGGCTATAAATTCCACACCAATGCCCTTCAATGGGTCTCCAAACATTCTGCCATCAGCACTTGCGGGAGCTGGCAAGGCTTTGTTTCCTCTTTTTTGGCACAAAATGCAGTGCAGTTTTTTGCTGGCACGTTTAAGAGGACTCCAGCTTCACACTGGGGAGATCCATAGGAACTTCTTGTCACTTAAGGCTGCTCTGTGAAGTGACACCTTCCTAGAAATGACATTAACAATGTTCTTAAAATCCTGGTCCAGATAAACAAGGGAACCAATGACCTAAGCTGATTTCACACTGAGATGTGCCCGAATGCATTTCCAAAAGCAAGAGACAGCTTTTCCACACACAAGCACCCCTAACACAGGCTGTGATTTCCCAGATAAATATTTATTGGGTTAAATAATAACTTCTGGTTCTCAGCTTTTGTAAATTGTTAGCAGGATGCAGAATTGGAGTTTCTGCAAGTTTGACTTATATAAGGAATCTCAGTGACAGATTAATGTTATCTAACCCGACCTCCTTACATGTTTAGGCCTTGTGCAATCAGCCTCTTATTTCTTTCCTGCTTGTGCTCCAGGCTGAAGATTAATACTGGGCAAACCTCAAACAACCCAATTTGAATCACCAGAAGTTTGGAACTTGTTTCTTGGTGCTTTAAATCTGCCTGGGAAATCGCAGGAGCAGCCAATTTCCAGGAATACCATATTACCAGGATAAGTTTTTTCAAGGTCTTAAGAAAGGTGGTGGATTCTTGTATGAAGCTTCAAATCCATTCTCAAATTTGTATAGCACTAGCTGAACTGAAATTCACCTTTCAGTATTCTGGAAAAGCAGATGTCCCACCTTATCTTTGCTGAAAACATCTGTAAAGGTCCTGCCAAAGCTAAAGACAAATAATTCCTTGAATAGGGAATTATCAGAGAGCTGCAGGTTATTAGAATAATCTTGTACCAAAATAAGGAAGATTAATCTATCTTGAATCAATTTTTAGCTTGGTTATTATTAAGCAAAAAAAAAAAAAAAAAAAAAAAAAAAAGAGCAATTGTTTTTAAATACATTTAATGTTATGAAATACATTACCTTTATTTCACTTAAATCCTTGCTAAATCTTAACATCAACAATAATAAAAGGTTTTTAAAAATATTTTATTTAATGACACAATATTTTCCTTTCTTTGTTCTAGGGCAGAAAACAGAGTCTTCATAAATAAAACACTGACATGGACTATAAGAAAACCCAGGCCAGACAGTTCGTGAAAAAATTAGTGAAAAGTGCATCTGGCTGGCTCAGGACTCCCTGAGTAAGGTAGACATTCTCCCACACACCTCTTGGCTTTTTGGCCTCTCACAAGAAAATCTGAACTAAAGGCTGCCTTTCCCATTTTAAAGGTTTTGTATTTACATTCGACTTGCAGTGTGAGGTAGGAACCAATTTATAGGGGTTGTATCTAACCTGGGCCTCACCTCCTTGTTGTTGCCCCTCCATCTGATAGGCAAAAAGTGCAAAAAAAGCCTCAGCTATCTATGAAAATGAACTACTGTTTACTTTCAATTGCAACTGATCAGTTGGTTTTAAAGAACACTTGTCATGATTTTCACCATCAAAGACATAAGAGGCACAAAAAAATAGATGTATTTTTTTTCCAAAGGATGCCTTCAATAAAAGGGGACCTTAACATTAGAACACTTTTTCCAGGTGACCTAATCCAAAACTCCATGAAGCTTCTATTTTTTAACTGAACTGGCCCAGAGTAAATTCTTAGTTGAAAAATAGCAGCAACTCAAAAGTGCATAAATTACAAACTTCATCAATAAATTAAGGAAACAAATTTGCTGCATCTAACTATCATTCTAACTGTCCCAAGATTCCTTTCATTTTAGAATAGACATGGAGAATAGAACAAATATACAACTATTTCAAACTCAGAAGTAATCTAAAACCTGCAATAGATTTCTTTCTGAGATAAGGCAACTTGTCTTTTATGGAAATTTAAAAGAAAGAGTGGAAGAAGCCTAATAAATTCAACAATCCCCCTTCACCACCACCAAGGCTTAAACATAGGCTTTTACATCCACACGTAGACTTGCAATTTAGGGTGTGAGTCTTCAGGAAATGCTGAGCATCACATTCCCAGGGTGCTGGTTATTGGAGAGCTTGCACAGTAGGAAGGCTGAGGAGAGACCCAGTCCTAAGCTGAAGGGGAGGCAGGTGCTTCAGAGAAATTTGCAGCTGTAGTAGGTTCAGCTGTGGAGCTTTCAGCTTCTTTCATGTCTCTGATGCAGACTCCTGTGAGTGCTGCATTCACAGCCTCACCAGTCCAATGGCCATTCAAAGACTGCAGGAGATAGTGATGGAGTGACATTTTGGATTTTCATATCGAAGGCATGGCTAGAAAAGTGCTTAAACTGTGTAAAAAGATGGCATTTACTCTGAAGTTCTAATCAGGACTGTTCTTACACAGGAATTACTCTTCAGCCTCCAGGATCATATTCATTCATGGCAGAGATTAACCCATCAGTGAAAAAAAGACAGTATCACCAATTTCTTTCTTTGCAGTGAGATGGTTTCCATGAACTGGCATGCCCTTGAAAAAGCACACTATTTCTTGAAAAAGGTAGTTCCCAGTTAATTTGTGGTAAATATTTTTTCTTCCTTTAGCACAATTATAAATACTGAGTTTCCTTCTAGGGAGGTTGTTCACGGGGACACACTTGTTAAAACAAATTTGGGTAGAGTTTGTGTTTCTGTGGCTTAAGCATATTGTGATCTGAACACAGAACAGATCTAGAAGGCAACTGGTACAGAGGTAGCAGCACAGTACTGTGATAAAGCACTTCCACAACAGTGCTTTCAAGTAACTTGAACTATGAGCACAGAGAATTGGAGCATTTGCTTCACTGGAGGAAGAAGGTTCAGCTTGAGTCCTAGGCCATGGCTGAAGGAAAAAGTCTTTTTTTCTTTTTTTTCTTTTTTTCTTTTTTTGTTCTTCCCTGGAAACTGTGTTTTTATTAAGCAAGTAAATGGGTAGCTTTTAAAAGTTAATTTAATGATGTCATTTCAAGATTTCTTAGAAGTGAGAATGTTTCAAGGCTCAAAGATGAGGCAGGCAGTCTCATATATTTAGTATAAATTCACAAGGGGTTAGGATCTCTGACAGCAAAAATAGCCCCTGCTTGCAGGCAAAGGTTGCTTCAACCAAATCTACATAGGAATAGATATACTAAGAAAATAACCTTTTAGAATTACAGACAAGTACGAGTTACATGTGGTCTATGTAGCTGAATCCATTTGTGATTTTGGAATTAGATGTCAGTTTTTGAGGTAATCCAGTCACGGAAATAAGTCACTCGAGTGTAAACTCCAGGTTTATTTGGTTTAGCACATTCATCTCCCCAGCTCACTATTCCCACGAGGTACCACATCAGTCTAGAGTCTGGAGTAACCAATGGTCCCCCAGAGTCCCCCTGGAGAAAGAAGAGGGAAGAAAAAAAAAAAAAGATTTAATTAATCAGAAGGGAAAATATAATCCCATAGATAGGAGAGTGTGTCCAATAAGAGAAGAAATATTCTTTTTCTTTTTACAGTAACCACTATCTCTTCAACAAATTCTTCTATTCACCTGCAGCAATTACATTTCAAAAGGTTATCATTGGAAACTTGATCTACTAATTAGACAATATGTCCTTAAGATATGAGCCACTTCCAAAGGCTGAATTCAGATACTGTTAATAGCATGATATCAGAAACAGGAAACCTTACAGGTGGAAAGGCAATCCTCACACAACAGCCCAATTCCCCATCTTCCACCAAAATGCTTTACTGAAATAAAAAGCAGTTCCACCTTTCTGTTCAGGCCTTTTCACTACTGAGCTAGACAGGAACAGAAGAACTGAGCCTTCTCAGATTTGCTCTGCAGAGAGTTTTGCTTTGGGCATAAATCTGTGGGACTGGGATTCTGGAAGGGGTTTGTTTTGAACCATCACTTAGGTGTCCATTCTTTGGTAATAATACAAGTAGAAATTACCTTTTTAAAAGTTATGGTTTTTTTAAACATAGGCATTTCCTTGCAAAATTTGCAAACCAGCACCACACATGTATCCTTACCATTCCATTTATACCTAGCTTCCTTATAGTTTTTGCTTCAGACAGTTTTCCTTCCTCTGATCCACATCTGTTAAAATCTTACCACAACAGATCTGAGATGATCCGGTCCAGAATTTAATGTCAATGAGTGACAGTGCAGATTTTGCTGGCAACTTAATTGCTACTTTTTAAACTTCTTCCTTCCCAGCTGTACAGATGTCCCTTCTTGGCTACTTGACACATTTTATTCATAGCTCATATTTAGTATTTTAGGATTTAGTATCTCTGTCTATGTCCTGTTATACCACTTTGCAAGAAAATTGTTAGTTAGATTTCACACACAAGAAATTAAGAGAAGCAAATGGACTCGCAGCAGCTATTTGGAGTTACAGAGTAAGAATTTAATTTCATGCTTTGAAAGGTTTAAATTCTGAATTACACTAATTTAGCTCTTAATATGGGTTTTATGTGGTAAATTATGTATACTGAATGCTATCTCATTTTATAGCTTAAATCATGTTTGAATTGAGCCTATTTAAAGGACTAATTCACTGTCAGTTAAGATTTGATCAGCCAGATACCAGAGTCAGCATTAAAAGTTTTCACTGCTGATTTTCAGCTATGGTTACCTGACAAGCATCTACTCCTCCTTCCAAGTATCCAGCACACAACATTCTGGGTGTGATGTCCCCATCATACACTTCTTTTCTGTTGCAAGTGTTTGAGTCAATAAGTTTCACTGTTGCTTCCTGAAGAGCATTTGGAGTTGGACCTGAGGGAATATAGTTTTGATGTTTATCAACAGAATTATTTTGCAGTAGTTAAGATGCAGGAAGAACATTTAATGTTCTCTTATGGAGGACCAGCTTGACTTGCTGTTCAAGATTCTTTGGGGTTTTTTGCTTGATTTGCTTGTTGATTTTTTGCTTGTTGATCTGTCCAGGCTAGAGAATATGTACATACTCATAGTCTCACTTCGGAACTGTACCATTAAGACAGAAGTAACAATTGCATGATACTATAGTGCTTTTAAGTGTAAAACCATACATTTTATACCTGTTCCACATAATATAACAGAACACAAACTACCTAGCATTAGATTCGAATCAGAGATTAGAAGAAATTAAGACTCCACTGCTAAATCTTTGGCTGGCTAAGAGTATGAGGTTGGCTAAGTCACCCTCTGCAGCTTGCTCTCCACATTTACCTGAAAGCCCATAGAGTTATCTGTAGCTTCTGGCTAGCACTGGGAGAATATTTCTTAGGTGTTATATAAACACATGCATGGATGGGCTACCTGTCTTAAGAATTTACAATATAAAGTGGAAAGGCTGGAAAGAGAGAGTTTTCTGCTTCAGTGGATTGTAGCTCTTTGTCCAGTCTCATTTTAGAACAAGAAACTGCTGCTTACAATTAAATAAATCTACAGCTTATAGACACAGCATTACTGCCATACAACGTATAGATACAGAAGTATCAATTCAGTAGTGAACCAGACACTGTTTTTGTGACATACAGGTCACCCAGCAGACTCAGGACTCACCATCATTGGTAAGTGCTCCCCAGCCCGTGATCACGGCATAAATATTGTATGGAAAAGTCTGGGATGGCTCCGGCAGACAGACGCGGTGAATGCTGCTTGAAAACTCAACTCGTTTAGAGAGCTGCACGAGTGCAATGTCATAGTCATGTTCTGGGTAGTGGTACTTCTCATGAATGATTATAGTCTTGACTGATCTTTTCAAGCTTGGTGGTTTCAAAAGAGCTCCAAAAGTAGCGGTCCACTTCTGAGGGTGACTCATGCTGAAAAAGTTAAGAGTGCTGTAAGGATTTAGCCATAAATGTTTGGGATTTTAAACTTGATGAGCACCTTTATTGTAAAGCTCCTTCAAGCCAGCCCCCTACCAGATTCTTAGGGCATCCATCACTTTCCATAACATCATATCCCATGTAAGTGTGGGATGCTGCTAGAAGAGAGTAATCCTGCATTGCCTTCTCAACCATGGACTCCTACTCCTCCCCTGCACCTTGTCCCTGATCTCACCATTCTGTGGCTGTAAAATGTGATCAAATCACAAAGCTCTTCTGCTAGAAAACTCTTCAACTCCTTTACTCTTTTTGTATGTTAATAACCTGCTCAATCAGCAGCTCCATCTTACGTGCCCTGCAGCTGCACAAATGGAAAAACAGTCACACCCTCAGAGTTGTGGTCAATTGCTCCATGTCCAAGTGGAGACCAATGCTGAGTGACATTCTTCAGGGGTCAATACTGGGACTAGTGCAGTTTAGTATCTTTTTCAGCAATATGTCAAATGACTACTGATTTCCACTCATACCGTTGCCATTTTTTCTCCAAAGAGTCAGTCCTTTAATTTTCCATTTTTACATCCAAGTGATGGGTCTGCTTAACACTGACTTTTCTCCTCCAAGGCAGAAAGTTGTTCCCTGGAGTCAGGGGTGCGGTGCAAACCTGGAGAGCAGCACAACTGGATACCTCTGAGGCACATTCTGCTGCAGACTCTCTCTAAAACGGGAAACTTACTCTCTGAAGCAGTGAGCTGCAGACACAAGCCACGTATTGCTGATGAGTGTGGCACCACAGCGATGGATATTATTGTATTGCAGACTGGCTTGCCACGGCCAGTCCCCGGTCTCTGCAGAAGACAACCCGCCGATTATTCTCAGAGATGATGATTTTGCCATGGACTTCACTGATCTGTTCTGCCGTAACCCACAGACTGTCAAAAAGGAGAAAGAGTGTATTAGCTATTCTTCTGTTTAATAAATACGCCTGCCAATGGTTGTTGAAAACATATATGGAAAATTACACCACCAGCCCCCCCCCCCCCCCTCATTGACAACGGTTCTGTTAGGAGCCTGAATGAAAGGTTATAGAAAGTCATGATGGTCAGCCACTCAGGTTTATCTCTGTGAGCAGCCCAAATCAGGAACCAAAACCTTAACCACACACCCTATTCTCAAATACAGGGATTGCCAACCTTAATATCCCAGGTAATTTGTCATTAGGATAAAAACATAAACAAGGCAAAACCTAAGATGGGAATGACCCAAGCCTTGGCAGGATTAGACTTGATGAAGTATTCTATTTAAGCAGATCTTTAACACTACTTATAATAGAGATGGCTTCTAACTATAACCTGCTCAAATATAAGATGCACTCAAATTTGTGTTAAGGACTCTCCTGCCTTTAGTACACTGTAGTGTACCTTTCAGCTACCTGCTTTGCCTGACACTAGAGCAGCCAACTAGCTCAAGAAATTAAGTTCCTTTATTTATTGGAAGTCCTCCTTGCTCACTCAATTTTACTATGCACATCCAGAAGTCATCTGAAATGTTTTAGCTTTCGTGTAGAAGCATGATTAAATCCCTGCACATCCAAATACACAATTAAGTCTTCTTAAGACTGTGTAAAAGCTCTCACTGGTACCAACAGCAGTTGGATCAGGGTAGGAAATAAACAAGTGTCCTGAGCATTTTAGTGCTGCTTAGCCCTCACTGGATAAAACCTGTTTTCTAGATAGCAGGATTTACATTTAAGATGCACCCTCCACCTTCAACACCAGCACTGCTGGAGGCAGAAGTGTGCCAGAGACACTTGTGCAGCAGAATCTCCATTATCTCCTCTCTGCCCAATGCTGGAAATGTCTATGGAGCTCTCAGCACTTGCTCTTTTCTCATAGTTTGCCCTTTTCTTACAGACCCGCTGATACTTTTAGCATAAGGAACATCTCACTGCAAAAAAAACCAAGCAAAAAGATCAGGGAACTCAGCTGTGAGTGTAGACTTTTCTTAGAAGGGATTTTCACACCATCACCACTGTTTTCAAGCCAGTCTTCTAAATATACCAGAAGACTTCTGACTGAGCAGGGGTTCTAAACACACCACTCATCTGTGTGAAGTACAAGGTCACATTCATTACACAAGAGGATAAGAAAAGGCTTGTAAGGGCCAGAAAAAGTGCTCAGAGACCATAAATGCTAATTAAAACAATCAGAAATTTACCAGGCTTAAAAAGCCCTCACTTACTGTCATTGAAGAGGGCTTCTGCTCTTTTCGTCTCCATACCTGAAACAAACAAACAGTCAGGGTAAGGCCAGGCAGCAGGTTTCTTATCTGCTATTTGAGCACAGGGCACTGCAGAAGGTATGGCTGAGGGGGGCTGCTAGAGAAACCAGTATAGCTCATATGTAGTCACATCTTGTGCTGGCTACTGCACTCTTCTCTGCGATGCTTCTTGCTCTTCTCCAGCCAACATCCTCTGAGGACCAGGTACAGGGTCTCCCCCATCGTGCTGGACCCTGATGTGTCTGGAGGAGAGCACATACAAAACAAGTCCAGCATTACTCAAGATCCACAATTTTGTTGGGGAGAAATTTTTACAGTGGAAAGTTGTGTTGGTTTTTTGTTTTTGTTTTTTTTTTTGTAAAAAATCAGCTTTCCACTTTTTACATCAGAGTGAAGGCCAGAAGAGAGCTGGTACTCACTCTGTGCCACCCTCAAGGTCAGAAGCCACTGACTTCACTGCAGCAGTGCAAGATTAAAATAGCAGCAGCTCACTCTCCTTTCTCCTATCTTATTAAGCCACAGGGTATCTGGTACATGATTAATACTAAAAAAGATAGTTAGCAGCAAGTTATTTTATAGCACAGAAGGTTCTAGCACTAGATTCCCTTCTTGAAAATGCATACATTGTGAGCATGCTGGCAATAACAAGCACTGACTCAAGATGGAATTCTATTTCCCTTCTTCCAGAAGAGTATTTCCAGCAGAGCCACTATTTTAGTTGCCAGTAGTAAAAAAAAAAACAAATATAAAAAATTTAAAATAAAGAAAATTACACCTTCAATACAATTTTTAAATTATATGGTAATTCTTGTACAGCATCCACAACTTCACATTTTGTGGCTGGGTAGCCTTTCTCAGCAGATCCCTGTTCTTAGCAACTTACTTGATTTCTCTTTTATCTTTGCAGCTACACAAAAGAATATCCTAGTTTTGATCCAAACCACACTAAGCCAGGAGGAGTCTCTTTTGATTGCAAAGGGCTCAGGCCAGCCCTTGTTGCCTACTGTTCTTGTATCACTTGTGTTTTGTTTGTGGGCTTGACGCTCTTCCTGGTATGCAGGGTGAATTGGAGGTTTGCAGTCAACCATTACTAGACACATACTCATTCATTTTTAAATATAACATTAAGCAGACTATGACAGAAAAAAGGAAACAAACAGAGCTCCAGTGCATGTACAGCTTGGCTGCAGAGATTGTTACAGGGCAAAGGCAGTGCTAGGGCTGCCAAATGTGCATGTGGCCACTGCTTCTTTTTTGAAGTATGGGAGATAAGTTATAATTTGACATCTGTATAGCAACACAGTTTCATTCAGTATAAATGGGAACTGTTCACATAATAAAGATAAATAAACTTTACTGGTGGGCAAGCAATAACTTGCAAGGTCTCCTTTCAGTAAAAATGATGACTTGTACTTTTTCAGCTCCTATGAAAGAAAGGCAAAAGGAAACGCTGAGGTGCAAGTACTGCATTTCTGGAATGCTGGTTGTATTCTGTGAATTTCCATGGATAATATGGTTGGTTGTTGCCAAGATGCCTTACATCAAAATGTAATAATACCAGACAGTTAAAAACTAAGCCAGCAGAAGGATTCAATGGTGATGTAAGCATTACTGTTTGGTAAGTTAAAAGTGAGGGGGGAAAAAATCAATGCTCAGCTCTGCTAAGGATTTGGGTACTTCACCTATTATATTGGCAAGAAATGTTTTGAAAAATCTGGCCCTAAGTGTTTATTTGAACTATGGTTAGCATCCAGGGTTTTCCTAGAGATTCATACAACCTTCAGAACCAGCTCATCATTTGGGTCACACTAATATTTTGTAGCTGGAAACTGATAAGAGACGAACAAATATCAACTAAGACAGAGCACCTTTCGCCTTCAATTGCAATATTGATAATAATGTTTCTTTAGCTCCCTTCTGGGTGGAGAGATATTTACCTCATAATGACTAATTATAAAGTCTGCAGTCAATTATTAACACTTACATTATGTTGCAAAGCTTATCAAGAAGACAAAAGGAGCAACCAGCTTGTTCAAGAGCAGTGCCGGAAGGAATTCCATTGGCATGAACTGCACTGAGTTTTGCTGTGAGTCACTCAGCTGTTCTGCCAGGCACCTCTCTGTATCTTTGTTTGCCTTTTTGTAAGTCACCCTAGAAAAAAAGTCCAAACCTCACACGGGCAAAAATTTACCAATTGCTTCCAGTGGGACTGAGGTGTTTAATTGGAGAAACAAGTCTCACACAAGCATGCTACAAGTCTTCACTATGATGTCTATACAGCTTTGAATTTTAGTATATTTTATAATACATTGGGACTATGCAAATGCTCTACTCTCCAACCCATCCACTGCTGAAGGAAAAGGGCTGGTGACACCTGTCAGCAAATTAAAGGCTCTCCTTATCTTTAGAGTTTTGACAGATACCATGCATTGACCACGTATTCCACACTGAGAGCTGGAACCCAAATACTAAAAAAAATACCACAGCAAGGGAGGAAACCTCAAAGTAATGGGAGTTTTTAAGAGGTGAAGGCAAGTGTGTCTGGCAACAGACCTGGGAACATATCATGCAGATCAGGGCAAGTGAAATGAAGGGCAGAATACCAAGGACTCAAATTCAAGATCCCAAACATATGTGTTTGGAATCTTGAACTGACACAGTTTTCAGATAAGCAGAGCCCACAGTAAATCCCACGAAAAGTAGGGACCCTTTTGGGTGACATGATACTGCTGAAAATCAGATTGCTTGCTGGCTTGCCTCATCAGGGGCTTGCCTTCATTTGTTACTAGCTTGACATTTTTAGCCTGGTCAACAGCATAGCTGTTTGCTTTGTGCTACCCAAGGTGTTGTAAGCCCTGCCTTGAAGCAATCACTTGCAAGGCACGAGAGACAATTTCGCTGCCCTGCTCATTTATTTGTTGCCCCAGTTGTTTGCACATCCAAGAAAAAGCATCAATTAGTAACAATTAAAGTGTCATATCTTGTCTCAACCACACAGAGCTGCAAAAATAGTTGTTTGTGTCACATTTAGGAAAACAGTGTTCAGTCTTGAACCGTAAACAAGAACAAGTTCAACTTGAACGTGCATTGCCCAGCTGTAAAATGGAACTTGCTGTTTAATTAGACCTTGCCTAACTTAAAAGAGAAAACTACTGTTTAAATTAAAATCCCAGCTTAAAACATGGCTTGGAGATTCCATCTTTCAGAGAGGACTCTGTTCTCCAGTGAGACATACCAATTTTGTTGATACAGTTATTTTACATATTTAGTAAGCACAATAACCTTAAACTACCCTTAAAATATTGGTCTTAATTTTCTACCAATGAGAACAATGACTTGCAGTCCCAATTTAAAATTAATATCTTATCGTTAAACAACTTTTTTTTACTCCTCAATATATGTTTGAGCAAACATAGAAAGAAGAGAGGAGTAAGCAACAGCAGGAAAGCATCTTTATTTTGTTTTTTTTAATATATGCAATAGCCAGTAAAGGACAGGATTTCTAAGAGAGCTCAGTGTCCAAAGCCCATGGATCTATCTGGCAACGAGGGAAATGTTTTCAAAGTGAATGTGACCACTTCTCTCTGAGGTATTTAGAGATTCTCAGAAATATGTAGTCATCTTGCTACATCTCTAAATAATACTAGTGCCATCAGAAGAATTCATCTTGTGTCCACTGCCTCATTTTAGTGTTAGAGACAGTCTTTATAAAGCAAATAACAGATAGAACTCCCAGTGACTTAAATGGAGCAGACATTGTAGTGAATTAGTTCAAGCAAGGCAAACAAACACATTATTAGGGGATATTATGCATTTTCAGTGTGGACAAGGCAAGAGATGGCTGCAAAATTATAGATGAGAAATCTCTTTTTAAAATCTTTACCCAAGTACATAGAATTTCACAGATGTGGATTCTCACAAAAAAAAAAAAATTGATTTTCTCTATAAGTTTTCTTCCATGATTTTCTGTATGTCATAATGTAACTGCTAACTTCAAAGGCAAACTGGGTGTTCCATCCTTTGTTACATCTAGTTCCCACATCTTGCTTGTGTAGGTTGTTTTTCCTCCAAGGTAGAGATTATCTCAAATGGGGTATGAAGGGAGGAGAGGATTGTAAATACTAAAAAAAATAAGTACATTCTTCAGTAGTAATAACACATATTTGGACACAACTGTGTTTGAGGCACAGCTCTGTGACATGCAGAGAGAGCAGAGGAAGCATTTTTCCCACTGTCCTTTGTCACATTTAATAACACCTTCCTTGAAAAGAGAGAATTACAAAATTCTCAGGTGCATCAGAAACAGGGGGTTCACCTAAATCACTGTTATTTAGGGTAACAATAGTGTATGCAGGCACAGGAAGGATCTCTGGCAAGTTCCAGTAGGTCACCAACCTGAGCAGCCAAGAGTAATGTCACAGTGCATCTGTCCTGTAGTGCAGGCAGAGTGGAAGTAATAGCTCTACCCTAATATTCTTTAATTACATTAAAGACCATGAAGGCCCTGAGGTCTTGCAGTGAAATGGGAATGAAAGCTGTGAGCAGCAGATGCAGTCATGTTCCCAAGAAAAGTACCTGGAAGGAAATGCTGGAGCTTCCTGAAAGATGGCTTGGGGCTCAGCAGGAAATTCATCTCTTGTGTGGTGACATAGTGCACACAACCTAAACCAACTCCCCATTAACTTTCCAATATTCTCCCTGCTCCCTCAATAGAAGTCAACTCCCTAGAGTTGTACACACTCGTAGAAGGAGCAGAACATGGCTTAGATACAGGTGATGCAATTCTCATTGCTTCAACAGAGGACAGTAACCTGGTGAAAACAAGACAAAGGCTTTGTGCCTCTAATTGGCCCTGTCACCCAGCCTTTCCCTCCCCTTCTATGGACCTGTACTCACATCCATGACTTCCTCCCCTCCTTCCCCTCCTTTCCCAACATCCTAATTCTGTCCATGAGGACAGACAGCTCCATGCCTCACACCATATTTATATCAACTTCATCCCAGGGAGAGAGTTGCACAGGGAATTATGTATTAGGTTTGTAGTGTGAAAGGTTTTTTAGTGATAAAGTTATTTAGCAGAGCCTATACTCATGCAATAAAGGCCCCACTATAGAAGGGACAGCCCAAATCACCTGCACCCTCTGCATGCAAGGCAGAGAAAGAGGAAACTAAAATTGAATGAGGAAATTAATTAAATCAACTTATCTGGGTCATCTAATAAGTCAGGCTGGGATGATTTTCTGCTTAATTACTTCAATACGAGCATGTCTTTGCAAAATATTCATTTTAAAATACATTTCTGTCCCTCCCATTTCTGTCAGCCTCTCTAGAGTGTTGCAAACACTGAAATGTACCACCTTGTACTAAGCTAATGGCATTAATATGGGGGAAAGTCAAATCTCCACTTTATTTCCCAATGTACAGATGCATGTCCTGTTCCACTCCCCCAGTCTGCTAGTGAAGTACAAGAAACCAGACTGTTATATAAATTGAGATGAAACATTCCTTCATTGAGGTCAGACACACATCTGCATGGCTCTCAAAGAACACTTGATAAAGAAGTGAGCATCTGGCTCTTGTATTCTGTACTTTTTATTTGTTAAGGAGCTTTAGCAAGACCCAGATGCCAGATAAACAGAAATAATAACAGTTGCCTTGTTGATCAAAACTGATTCATGACTCATTGTTCATGGTCAAAACTCTTGGCTGTGCAACAGGTGGGAATACTTCCTACTCACTTTGAACAGTGCCAGTGATCTTGTGATCAGTTTTTTCTCTGATGTCAGAAGCACATTCCCAAAAATACATTTTGGGAGACTTCCAACCTACCTGACAAAGGGAAATAGTCTGGCAAGCTGCTCTACACTTTGCTTAATAGAGATCCAAGCTGTGAGGTGGTGGCTTTCCAACCAAGAAACCTTGGGGAAAAAAATCCAGTCTTCAAGAAAATTTCTTTGATGCCAGAACCATACAAAGGGCAAACTGTGACACATTCTTCCTTCAGTGACATTGGAAGAGTGGGTCCTAACGTGGGAGTTTCCAAGTCACCCAACTTTGATATCTCATTTTGCTGGCCCTGACACTGCTGTTCAGAGAATATAGGGCTTAGTTTGATTGATTCTCCACTGAAAAAATCTTTGTGCTTCCAGTGGGCTTTGTACACAAGTGCAGAGATCTTCATCACCTCCCATTTTCCACCAAAGCTTTAGTGGAAGTTTGGAGATACTGCTGTCCTTGGCCAGTGGGCTTATTTAGCCCTCTGTATATTTAAGCTAACTAAGAAAGCAGGGGCTTGAACAATAACACATCTGAAGGTCCCCCAATACTAATGGTTTTTTAGAGGCTTATGTCAAGAATGTCTACTGTTTAGTGAAGTCAAGAACATCACTGTATAGATGATGCAAAGCACTGACAATATTATTGTTTTCCTTTAAGTTTTGTACACTTTGAATTTTTTTTTTGTACACTTTGAATTTTTTTTTGTTGGATAAATCTTCTGTCTCTTTTTCAAAAAACCTGAACTAATAAAACATTGTCAGTTTAGATTTTAGCCCCTCTTTATTTCCAGTCCTCAGGGATGGAGAAGCAAAGGAAGTTTTACCCCTGGGCTGGCAGACTACTGAGTTTTGTACTGCTGCCCTGAACTGCAGCTGAAGATCCCAAGCATTGCACCAAATTTGCAGAATTTTCTTGAAACTGATCTCCAAAGCAAATCCTTATGAGTGAAGTGGAAGTTGAGACACAGTGTTGAACAACAAGATGATTAGATCCTGGGAGGAAGATTTAAGGAGGTTCTCCTTATCAGACCCTCCTAGGATGCAATGTAAATAAGTGCCTGACCTGGATTTGTTCAACTAGTTAGCTATGCTTAGCTAAACCAAGCTATATTTTATGGCCCCCAAATTAGAATCTTTTGATAAAGTTATTACAATTAACAGGTTAATGATTTTTTTTTACCAGCCAATATGAAAATATGCTGAGATTACAGGATTCCAATTGGAAAAAACATCTAAGCTACAGTGAAGCAAAATTTAGAAAAGTCCTGCATAGCACAGAAAAATTTACGGCTTCTTATCTTTCCTTGATTTCAATCCTAATGTTGGACTGGATAGTCCAGAAGGGGAGAGAGAAGTGGGAAATGCAAATCCTGGATCCCTCTCTGGACTTCCAGAACCTGTTGAAAATTGTCACTTCTCCCAGGGGTGAGGAAGAAGACAAATTTTATAAATTGAGACCTTTCTCTCCCCTAAAAGCACAGGAGTGCTCTGTTCTATACTCTACACTCAATCTGATTCTCTTGAGCAGCAACACCAACAAGAGCTTGCCTAAACCTCATATCACTCCTGAAATCCTATTAGCAAAGAAAGTTCCAAATGGAACCTTTTATTGTCACCCCATAGAGATGCCAAGGTTTTGTTTATGTTCCTTTGTATCCCATGTACCAGTTGCACAATCCTGGTTCTGTAGTGAATTACAGAGCTATGTAGTCAGTGTTTTATGGTTAGGCTGAGACAGCCAAAAAAAGCAACATGAATGTTATCATACAACTTCATCAAAGTAACACAGAGATGCCATCTTTTACTGACACCAAATATCTAATGAAAACATTGTGATTCAGCTGATTTTTTAAACTAGCAACTACTGTGTTACTGTAACTGACCTGGTGCAGTTCAAAGTCAATAACAGAGTTTTGAATCACTTCCCACATTTACCAGACTTAACAAAAGCAGCTAATTGCATCACTCAATGCGAAAATCACAGCCCTTTTCTAACAAGCATTTTTGTACTCCTAATTTAATCCTTCATTTGAGGCATCACATTAAACTGAAGATTCAAAATTCACCAGATTGTGACCTGTCTTTTAAAAAAAACCACAAAACAACAAAAAACATACAAACAAAAACCCAAAACAAAACAAAAAAATAAAACCAAAACCAAGAAAAAAACCCTCTTTAAACCTCTCTAGTTGATGCTCACACACTTTTTCTTTCTGGGACAAATTATATGTGCATTTTGCTTAAGAGGAACTACTGGTGTATAAGTAACACTGCAGAGAAATGGTGATTTTTTAGTTCAAAGGAATGTCACCTACCATCTTCTACCATTCCAACAGGGAAGACTTGTTGGCTCATTAAGAAATGATGGATGCGTGACAGCTCATATTTGAGTTTCACTGCATTGCTGCAATGCAACGTGCATACTTGAAGCACCAAGAGGCAGAACAAGAGGTTACTCCTTGTCATTTCTGAGTGGGAGGAAGCCTGGATCCATTCAGCATGGAATCTGGCCCAGGCTTCTTGTTCTTTCAACACAGCTGTCTGGCTCTCTGCTGGGTCAAGTAGCCCAGGGTGGAAAAGGAAGCAGCAAGAACCCACCCATGTGCTGTACTGTCACCCTTCTGCTAGGAGGAAGAAAAACCCTTTTGCAAAAACAAATGGTCAAGCATCTCCCCTTCCTTTCAACTAGCAACTTATTCTTGAAAAGTCTGGCAGCCAGAAAAATGCTGACTATGTGTAACTAAAGCTAAGTCATAGACAAAGGTCTAAGCCTGCACAAAAATTCCCTAACAGATCAGAAGTGTAGATGAGGAGGGCAACCTGCCTTTCAGTGCCTGTTTGGTAACTCCCAAAATAAAAAACACAGTGTTGTTAATCCCCATATCCTGCAGATCCAGGTCTGCTCTGCAAAGGAGCTGAATCCTCAGCTGAGAAGTCACACACATAAGAACATTTTCCTTTCCTTTTCCTTTTCCTTTCCCCTGGGGAATATACAAGGGTTTTTACAGCCCCACCAACTATGTTTTTCCAGTGTAATGGCTGTTCTCCTGCTGCCACTGAAGCACAGATGCTGCACTTCCAGGCTCTTCAGAGGACCAAAGGCCCAGGAAGCATGTTTGTGTTAACGTGTACTCAAGCACTGTGGAAAGGCTTCTACTCTTCACCCTGATGGTAGTATGAGATTGGTACTGCAGTTTGGAGGGATGCTAAGGCTGTACCTTCAAAGCCACAAAGCAACTGGTCCTGTTTATCTGTATTTAAGACATATTTTTAAAACTTAGGTAGAGTTTACACATTGCCACTGATTTTTTTCTAACTTAATAAGCAAGAAGGACTGTCATCCAGGCTCAGTAACAACGAGCAGAAGGGGAAAATCACATTTCAGCAATCAGAAAAGGTCAAGAACTATCACTAAGAGAAATACAATATACTTACTGGAGATGGTAGAAGATCTGACATTTATTCTCAGGGGCCCTGTGTATTTTTTCAGACCCCTCCGTAAGATCCTTTCAATTCTTTCTTGCAAGGCATCTCCCGAATCCGTGGAGGAGAACCAGAATGTGAGCAAAGCCTCTGCCATCACACCATCAGCTTCTGGGCTACAAATGAACAAAACACAGTTTAGTTACCTTCAGCCCATCTCTGCATTTCTTAGTTGTTATCTTGGCTCCTCTAGCAATGGAAATGTAACATAAAGGATTAGATAGTTTTGGATATTTCGTATGCTTTTGAGAGAAGGAATTGCCAAAATAAATCTAAGGAAATGCTGCATGTTCAAATTTGTATTAGGCTAGAAGGCAGCATGATACATTCTGTGAACAAATGTCCAGAAAAATCTTATAATGGAGACTAAAAGCAGTCACTGACTACATGCTTGGGACACAAGAGCTGGAAGGAATGAACTGGTTTGATTGCAATGAAAAGCTCGATGCACAGCACTTCAGAGACATCAGGTGGATGGTTAATGGCATCTAGACAGACTTTTCCAGGGCCTCATACATACAGAGAATAAAAATTTCCCATCATCATCAAAAAGATACTTAGGCAAAGGGGAGAGACCACACAACCAATTCCACCACTGCAGACTCTTAGGAGAACATGACTAAAAACCTCACGTTATGCAACAATAAATGGAACTCAGCAGCATATCTACAACCTACTATCTACAATCTATATCTATCTGTATCTATCTATCTACTATCTATCACAGTCCAAGAGATGGGCCACAAAAGGGGCTTTTAACATCTGACTGAAAAGCACCCACATCCACACAGGGGAGATCAAAGGGGGGAAAAGGAAAAGAAATCTTTTAACAAATGGAATTCACCTGTTAGCAGTATTTAATTTTCCTTAAAGCCCCAGATACTGCAAGAGTCTGAATGCTAGACAAACAGCAGAATCTAATCTGGTGTAGTGAATCTTACTCTGTATTTGCAGATGGCTTATTCTTAGTCATTACACAGCAAAGATAAGCACGTGCACCAAGAATCCTCTTTCCTGTGCCTCCTCCTACCTAAGCCAGGAAGGAATGACATAACCTACAACAGGTGGAATCACAATTACTTCATACAGGAGGTGAGCTAAAAGCAGATTGTTCTGTCTTAAGCATCATTCAGATAGGAAAGGAGAAGATAAGATCTTCCAGTTATATCTCACTATCTTGGTAATTTGTAATTATATAAAGTAAAAATAAGAAAATTAAAAATAGAAGGCAGGTGGCTTATATAGGAGTTATGCAATCAGGCTATGATCTTTTAAAGGAACACACACCCAAATGAAATAGACATTCCTCTTATAGCCAGTGAAGGGAAAATAAAAGGCCATGTGTTAGGAGCACACCAAGGCACCTTGGGTGTTTTGTAGCTAAGCACAAAGATAGGTTCCTTGCCTCAAGGATCTCAGAACTGAGACCGAGTAGCTCTACACGGACTTCCCAACAGGCTCTTTTTCCCTTTGTGCCAACTTCAGCGTGATTGCCACTCCATTTATTTTCCAGATATTATCTGATCCAACTGTGGGTGTTGCTCTGCATTTCTGAGGTGTTCCCTCACCTCCCCCCCACTCCTATTCCTGTGCTGTGCCAAACTGGAATTACTCTATCAACTCTTGCAAGCACACCACACCTCTCGAAACCCTTGGGTTATTTCAGCCCGCCTTGAATCACTCACTATATAGCAAAGATCCTGAGCCTAAGACACTCTGTCAAGATTTGTTTTGCCTTTCTCAGTGAGTAGGGGGCTTTATTATGTGTTGTTTATACTGACCCAAAAAATTACACATAGTACTTTCCAAACAAATTCACAACAGTGACCCTGCTTAAAAGAGGGTCTGAGCACTTACAGAGGCACCAAGCTGGTATATTTGAAAAAAAAAATAAAACAAACAACAGCCAATGGACCAAACAAAAAAAACCCAAAACAAACCAAACAAAATATAAATAAACCAAGGTTTGGCACATACAAATTTTGCATCCAACAGCGCAGACATCACAATGAATACCTCAATCTGCTCTTGGAAATCAGGAAGTAATGAAAAATTTTACTTCTCCCTACAAATTGGACTCTCAGATCCTTCAATCAACTTGTCTATACTTACAAGATTCCAGTCAATATCAAAAAATATTCCTGAAGCTACATTCAAATAATGACTGGTGTGATTTGCCTAACTGGGGATTAAGTTAAAGTAAAGCAGGAGGCAGAATGTCACAAATCTTAGACCAAGGAGAAGTCCTTTCATAGGAATAAGATCTTGAAGCTGCTGTCATTAGTCTTGCAGCTTTAGCATTTGATTATTAAGACATTCAAGGTTTACTTGCAAAGTGATGGGCACTGTCATTCAGGAACAAGACTTTAGGAACAAGACTATTAGTTCTATAAAATTGTTATTTTCAGCACTCAATAGTGGTTCAAAAATGAAATTAAACATTAAGTATCACTGGGAAATGAACAGAGCAAAAATAAGATTAAAAAAACATTGCTCATTATAATCCCAGCCACAGGCCTGACCCCTTGTTCTCAAAAAGCAGGGACAGTAGACCCGAAAGAGATACAAAGCAAGGTGAAAAGGTGATAAAAAGTAGAGTTTATGGGGTACAGTAGAGAAAAGGGATATGATGGCAGTGTCTGGTACCACTAATTGCATAGGGAGGAGGCATAGAGGTCAACTTTTCATCACCTCTTCCAACAGAAGAAATAAGGGCCACTGAATGATCCAAAGAAGGTGGCTCTTCACAAGTAACCCCTTACTAAAGGATTGAAGTGCACAGATTTCAAGAGTCCAGAGGAGATTGGACAAGTCCTTCAAAAATAACTCAGCAGGGGCTGCTAAAAAAGCCACAACTACTTCAGGAAATCCCAAGAGTAAGTAAATAGCTGGAGGTAGGGAGCATACCAAGAGGCAGCTGCCATACATGTTCTGTTGTGCTGCTGCTGTTTGCAGTGTTTGCATACTGCTCCACACCTACTCATGCCCATTCTTAGAGATGCAACTGTGATAAGTGGGACCTTCTGAACTAGCACAGCTTGGGTTTTACTTGACAATCTCAGCACAGCAGGAGTACTATTAATAAAGGACATCTGGATTATAGTGAAGGAAATATTTTTGAAAAGTCTATTTTTAGATACCTCCAGTTATATGTTCTTTATTAGCTAAAGCTTCCTCAGGATCTGAACACAAACTTGTACAGAATTTGGACTTCCCTGAAGTTTATCTTCTGCATCAAGATCCAATGGAGGGCACAGTCCCGAATAAGATTAGGTTCAGATGGGGATTATGCTCTGGTATTATTTAAAATACACTTTACTGAATTAGATCAAATGGCTATCTAGCTGGGCTTGGTATACATTTTACTTTATCTCAGCTGCATGCATTTAGTATAATCTCACATACCTCACTCTGATTAATCGTGAACTGATGTATTTTTTCCTTAAAATGGAATTGTAAAATGTCTTGTCGATCTGTTGAAAAAAGAAAAATATAAGATAACAACAAAAAAGGAGGGAAACTGACATTGCTGCAAGGGGCATTTAGGAAACAAATCAACAGTTTACAGATCAAAGAAACATAATCAAGCCCAGCCTCTAGATAACATTTGTCACAGACTTTTCCTAACCATTTCCCACTTGGCCACAAGTACATCAGAAATAATTTTTCTAAATATCTTGTGATTACAGCAGGATGCCACTATAATGTTGTCCTGTTCACTCCCAGACATAATGGGGGATATTTAAAAACACACTTGAAACACACTGCTGCAATCTCCAAAACCACAGCCTTCAAGAGATAACCTGCAGAAAGGGTACAGCGTGCTATGCTCTGTACTGCACCTCTTGCAGGGACCCTTTCCGATGCAGCACTTATCCTTGATCCTGTAGAAATTTATAGCAAAACTATCAGTGATCTCAAATTACACCACCCCAAACACCCTTGTGATTTGCCACATATTAAGGGAATTGTCAAGAAATCTCATCAGAAATTGGAAATCTAGGACTTGCAAGGAATCAATCCCCAAATGACAATTTTGCTGGTGCCTGCCTAACCACTTCCTGAAGTAGGCTGAATGTGGCCTCAGGATTGCATGATCCACCTGGGACAGTGCAGTGTGACATAACATGGCATGAAATTCTTCCTGGAATGGCTCAGGATCACTGAATCATTGAGAAACAGCAAAGTCACTGGGGAGTTATGCAGTTCCTCCTATCAGCAAGACCTAGTAAACCAAATGTATCCTGTAAATACCAAATGCATTACAGGAAAAATTACATAGAAATGTTTTACAAAATCATGTTTGTCTTTTTTACAATTCTTAGCCCATGAAGGATATCTGACTCAGATAAGTCTCCAGATTTTCTGTCTTCTTCAACTTCTAGTATGTTGAAATCTTTCAGATACAGAATCAAGCACATAAACATGAAACCTGGGGGCAGTTCCTCCCAAAGAGCACAAAGCCCCTCTGTCCAACTTTGGCTCTCAGAAGGTGAAGTCACATGTAATTTCAAAGAGATACTGAAGAATATTTTCAGGATAAAAAGGGCACAGTTTTATTATTTTAAGGTGATTTAAACTGTGTATTAGTAAGGAATAAAATGAAAAGTTCTTCATGGTCCTGGTCTGAGTTGATCAATGTTTATCTTGCTGATACTGGCAGTTACCTGGAATTACTTTGGCATTTGAAATAGACAAAATAAGTACACCAATTGCAACAAGATGCTGTGTGTATGTAAAATGTGTTTAATCCTGCCACTTTGGAGACTGCCAGCTGCTACCACTGCATTTTGAGGCACACAGTAAGAAATCAAGTCTTTTGTTCCCTGTAACTCTGCACCCTGTTCCTCCACAACCCCTCATGGTTATTGGAAGTATCTGCCTTGAGACAAAAAGAAACATTTTGGTTTGGTTTGGTTTGAATTCTATCATTTGCTTATTGTTTCTGTGACAGTGTTAACTGCCTCACTGATGGTTGTGTAAGCAGAAACATGCAGTTTTGCCAGCTTTGTGGCATGCAATGGCTTGTGCTATCTTTGGCTACACTGCCTCTGAGAACTTCTGAGAACTTTGAGACCTTTGCAAACAAACAAAAAAAAAGCCTTGGGCTGGGCTGAGGTAGACCTCAAGCTTCTAGGTTGCTAAAGACTAAAGTGAAAGCAGGCTGGCTTTAAGCTTAGGGATGAAAAGGTAAGAATTGACAGTCCCTTGCAAGGGAGGGTTAAGTCAGGATGACATTCCTGAATTCTTTATCTCCCGGAAACTGTGTTTTGAAGTACTGTCTCATCTTAGAGATTGCAAGTGGGTTTGCTGCATTTTCTACCTGCACTTCTGCAGCAGATACAGGGATCCTTACTCTGTGTCTTTGCTACACCCTGAGCAGCTGTATTGTTGTTTTTGTACTCCTGTCATGTTTAGCTTTCTCCTTACCTCTTCACCTTGACCACTTTCCAGCTGTTTTGTACAGTCTGATCAGGAACACCATGTGCTGCAGCACACAGATTTCAAGTGATATCTGATAGAGCACAATTACATGCAGTGCTTTATATGCAAAGAATCTAAGGAGTCCAAATGCAATAGGCATTGTTTTAAGAAAATTCAAACCAAATGCTAATTTTTTTGGGATAACAGTAAGGAAATTATTTTAAATTATACCAAAAATTTTGGATTTGTATTACTTCCATTCTCTTTTCTAATTTCATATCTGAATAAGACAGTAGCCACTTTTCCTGTTACATAGTGTCACTACCTTTCCCCTCTCTAAGAGTTGCCTTAGTACTACATCACCAACAGATAAAAAAACAAGAGAGTGGGTTTGGTTCCAGTATTCCTTACTTGTGTAATTTGTTGTATCTTACCAGGAAAGACATGCTAACCAAACCTCTGCACTGTTGCCCCTATCTCTCACCTGATGATGATGAATTCATTTGACAGATACGAATCTGTCCCGAATCTCCTCTTTCCTTTAGTGAAAGTTTTGGTAATATGAATTATTAACAGTAATATTTATATTAATACAGAGTTTATGTAAAAGATGTCACAAGATGCCTTCAGATAATAATTTTGAAAGATTAATGTTCTGTCTCATGTTCTACTGTTCATCTTTTGGCAAAGCCTTTCACATCCAGACATGGATTTCTCTCCAGTGTGCTTATAGCTCTTGATTCAGCTTGAGTCACAACCCTGGAAGCAAAAGCATCTAGAACTTGGTCCAGTAATCAAGTGGGAACCAGTCCTGCCTGGGAGAAAGATCTACACTAATTTTAAGGATTTTGCTTTGATTACAGCCACTCAGAAGTGATGCTGCCATGACTAGATGCCTTAAATTCACTGCTGATTAATCTCACTTATTTTCCTGGCCCTTGTCTAGCAACTGCTCCATGGTGACAGTTGCTGCTGCAGACAAGGTCTATAAGTATTCTTAACCACGTGCCAAGTCCTACTCCTTTCAAGTGAGCAGCACTTTCCTGATAGCCTTATTTCAGCATTGGTCAAAAAAATATTTTATTTAAATTAATGTTTGCTTGCTAGTTTAGGTTAGTGCCATGTGGTATTTCCTCAATTTGATTTCCTATCATCTATCCTTTTTACAAAACTTCTCTACACATGGTAAAATTTCCTAAGACAAAATGGACTTTACTCCTGAACACAAGCCTGTGTCAATATAGTAACTACTAGTGGCTAGTACTAAAGGTGAATTAAGAAGGCAGAACATTCCAATCTGTGCCAAGGCAGCTACAAAGGAAATTCTTTCTTGTTCCTTGCAGTCAGAAGTTGCTTTACACCTCGATGAACAAGACTTGTTTTCCTATCCTATCTTGAATAATTCTGCATCTCACAATTATCCTCTTTTTTTCATGTCATTCTGTGGCAAACTCTCACCTTGTGAGCAACCTACTAATATCTTCATTATTCCAGAGTCACTCGATATGCACTGCTTCCTTGGGGCCAAAAAGCACTGGGAATAGGTCACATGCAACAGGGATCACAGTGATCCAGTGTAGGACAGGGCTGACATGACACGAGCTGGGCTTGGCCAGATGCATGGCTTGGTCTGGAAGTCACCAAGTAAGTTTCTCTGTGTCACCCCTTCCTTTCTCCCACCACACACTGCTCTGCCACTTGCACACAGGGCAAGATTTATCCGAATGGTTATCTTAAATCTAGTCTGACAGAACTTTGCTCTGGAATATTTGCTGAACCCACTGAATGACTTGTGTGGGACGTTCAAAAGTATTCAGTAGGGTTGGCAGTACAAATCATCTTGTTGCTCAATACTACTGCTCTTTTCCCTGCTGCCAGTTGATTCCTTCAACAGCTACCCTCATACTGCATTCTTGCTCTTGCCTTACTAGCATTTCAAGATGTAAAGCCTATTAGTAGTGATTTTCAAAGCTTTTTGACCATAAATATAAATAGGAACATGCCACCTGATTCAGTGATTCTCTCCAGTTTTGAGGCAATCATATAAGGTGAATTACTACTGGTCAGTTGTGTTAATTCTGTACCTAGCACCCAACTCACAGGCCAATTTGCATCCAGTTTACACCTCTGCCTGCTGAGCCCCCATTCCTGATTGTAATGCAAATCCAGGAGCAGCTCCCTTAAGAATATGACTTATCTCCTTCCCAGGTTTCAGCTGAGGGGCAGAGATGAGAGGGAGAGAAGGCAGGAGGAGAAATACAAAAAGGGACAGCAAAAATTGAACATGGCACAGTCCCAAACCAAGATGTGGACATCACCCTCCCCTTAGAAACAGAGGTACCAATTATAACAGGTCTGCAGCCACAGAGCTTGCCTGAGGCAAAGAAAATGGACCTGCAAGAGAGCAAGTGTAATCATGCAGGGGCCTCCAGCAAACCAGAAGATCAGAAACTTTCCCATCAGAAACAACAAATACACAAAGACAACACGGTGAGTGACAGGCAAGAGCAGAGTGATCTCATGGATCTGCAAGTGGTATCACAAACTCTTCACAGAGTTTAAACTGGACTGCTAAAAAACTGGGAAGTGAGTAAGCACTACCTGACTTTGCACAGGATGGGTCCTGGAGGTGTCAGCTACCAAAGAGAAATAATTGACCTTGCACAGTAGTTGTTAAAAAGACTGCTCTTTCAGATAAAAGAAATTAAGAGGACTAACAGATGGGATAATGTCAGGATTTCAAGTATCATGCTTATTCCTAGTGTAGCCAATTTCAAAGGCATGTAATGGCATGAGAGTTCATTATAGCCATGTAACAGTGACTGCCAGAATTAAGGTCACCTAAGTATTCCCATTCCTACTCCCAGCTTTCAATTGTCCATAATTAGCTTCCTAAAACTTTCACACTGCCATTGAAATTTTGTCTGCTTAGGGATGAGATTTTTCATCTTTTAGAGAGAAAATCAAGTTTGGTGAGAGAACCAGTTAGGAAAATATTTAGAGAAGAGCTTTTGTTTGCGTGTATTGGTTTGGGGTTTGTTTTTGTTTTTCAGAAAGTACGCTTTAACCAGGAAAACAAATTTTTGCCCTCTGTTTTTTTTAACAGTGCTTTGAAGTAAGAAGCCAAAATACTGGAACAAATAGCTCTTAGGAAGAACATAATTTTATGAAATCTAAGGAAGATCAGTAGTGATGTATTCAGGTTAAAAGTGCCTAAATAACCAACCAGGCAAGTCCCCACTGAATTTGGGTTCTCCCTTTTGACAACACCATGTTCTAAAAAACCACTCTCTTGGCAGGCCAGATTTTTATCTCAGTGACACCAGTTCACATCTTGAATCACTTCATTGATTTAATTACCTGCAAACAATGCAGTAATTCAGGATTGTGAGTCTATAATTAAGATAAGATTCTACCCTTAATCACACACGCTATCAATAACTGCCCTTTATTTCATTTTGAATGTTTCCAGCTCAGGTTCACATCCATTTTCCCAGTTTACATTTTATAGCTTTTCTTACCACACGCTGGATCTGAATTAAAGTTTCTTATTTTACTGGTTTGTATATGCTTCTTAGATGAACTTGATGAACCAAGAAAAAAATTAAAAAGAAAAACCAGCTTGTATGTCTATTACTTGAGAAAATTACATTGTATTAATCAGTCAAATAATCAATGAAGTTAAAGGATCATTGAACTTAAGTTTGAGAGAAAGTTGGATATTGGGCACATGGTTGATAACCAACCATATTATGCTGTAAATTCATGCTATGTAGGTAGAGAACACCAACAGTCTGAGATCTTACAGGTAAGGAAAAATACTAAGCTGCAGCTTCATACATAATACTCTGTCAGCTCACAGTAGCATTTTCCTCAATAGTCTTTTAGTTCCCTGTGCTGCTGTGACTTGTGGCAAGAAGAAAATATGAAAAAAAAAGTTAAAGCAAGAAAAAAACCTCAGTTTTTAAATTGATGCAGTAAAGAGTCTTTTTCTTCTTTTGATTTCAGTAGGATTTCTGAAAACAAGCAATCAAAAGTGAGATGCAAGTGCTTTCAGTGAATGATTTCCTCTCTCAGTGTACAGCATTTCAGCTGTATCTTTCAGACCACACCTGTATCTATACATACTGACAGTCGAGTGTGCTGTCACCCTCTAATTGCTACATAACAAAAGTCACCACACTGGCATCTTGGCCATTCTTACATTGCTCTGTTTCCCAGATGGCTGAATTCTGCTACAAAAATGCTGTTTTCTTTCCAGCCCCTGTCACCCATAGAGGGCACCCTCATTGTACTCTGCTAGTGCCCGGACAATGTCAAATAATGCTTTTAAAGGAGAAGTTGTCAAATGCCCTGAATTTATTTTACAGGTTTTTTTCTCATAATGCTCCTTAATCTTATATCTTTTTTACATAGATAAAAGACTGGGGTTTTTTTCCATTTCAAACCTTATTTTGCAGAACAAGAGGAAAGGGAGGGTACTATTAAAGTCTCTAAAAGGCTTAATTTAAAAAGCTTCATTTTCATGGATTTTGTACTATAGATGCATTTCTACATTTAATTTCCCTCCATGAAGAACAAGAAAAAAAATCAGTAAGAGGCTCCATTCTTTTCACCTTATATTTCTGCTAAGCAAGTACCCAAGGGAGCATGTCTAGAGCCTAGGAATGCTTGGGTTTAAATAATGAATTAGGATTTAAATGTGAAACTTATAACAACCAGGAACATTCCTACTCAGTTTGTTCTGGGTGTTGCAAGACTTTGAAAAGCTGTTGGAAACATTTGGCTGTGGTGGCTCCCATAATTGCTCTCTTTGTGATCTGTCCAACATATTTTCAATTTTCTTTTGTTTCAGGGGCTGAGAGAGGAACACAACTGTTTTATGGGGGCTGGGGAGGGAGCACACATACAGCAAATGAAGTGAAATGACACTTATAGATACTTTTACTTTTCATCTTGCTGTAAAAAAACAAAGTGATGTTAGAGTCCCTCGAACTTCAGCACACTCCCTTTTCGTGGGCCATGCTCAGTTATGACAGCTGAACTAGTCCTCAGGTTGGTTCCCCAGAACAAATAGTTTTTAGGAGCATTTCTAAAACCTTCTGCCTTGAGGATCTGTTCATATTGACTCAATCTCCTGACTCAAAGACCATAAAGCACTGATGGAGCAAGCTACCCGCTTCTGAACTTTACCTTCGACCCCACATGGAAAGTGTGACAAACGCAACTTCTGCTCCTCAGAGAGACCTGGGTCACATCTGACCCTAAAAAGGCCAACTGGCAGCAAACAGGGGTCTCAGCTACCCACTCACTGTTGCCAGTCTTTTCAGCTATGCTCCCTCTGAGTTCAACTCATGCGGAAACCTTAGCCAGTACTTCAGGCTTTGGCCTTGCAGATGTGAGGGCAATTTGTTCACAATTCAGGGGATACAAACCACTTCTTGATACCAGGATGACTGCAAGCATATCACTGGGTATAAAGGTCTTTCAGTTACAAGCATCCTGTTGAAGGCTAACACACCCACCAAACATGGTTATCAGGTGTTAAAGCTCCAGTTTACATGGAAGAGTAAGTGTACATGAGAGTTAAGAGAGAACAAGCATGAAGAAACTGGACTACTGTGATGAGTGTGAATAAAACCTGAATATGCCAAAATAACTGGGTGGTTCCTTTTCTGATTACCTATAGGCAGTTGAAAAATTCTTTTATCAGGTCCTAAAGTGGCTTTATGGATTTGGCCTTTCAATTCTCTCCAACTTAGTTCCCTGTTTGCACAGAGGAGACCTCATTTGAAAACTGCAGCATGCTTTGGTCATAACTGAATTGTGCTGAAGCAACTGAGAATCTGCAGCACTGCAGATACAGAGGAAAAAGTGAGTTCACCACCCCACTGGTGTCCTTCTCAGTGGTGGCCCTGAGAGCAGCTAAGCCTTGGGGTCAGCTAAGAAGCCCTGTTTGTAAGTCACAAAGCAGCAGGGATGGTGCAGAAGTGGAGAGAACTGAGTACCAAATGCTGCACTTGACAGTGCCTGGGATCCTCACTCACCTTAGGAGCACAAAGAACAGGAAATATGTGTGTGGGGAGAGTGGGGAGAAGGTGCACGGCCCCTTCCTGCCTCTCTGCTTGTCCTTGTAATGAAAGAGAAATATTAACAGCTTCTAAAATAATCATCTCCCAGGACAGAGAAATACCATCTTCCTTACCATCTCTAATAGGGACTCATCAGTGAGTCCTTAAGCTGACCAAGAACAGGCAAAGTCATCAGAATTATTCTGCAGCATTTTCCTGTGGTGTTGCCAAAGTGTTTCTATAATACCCCAGGAGACACTACTTCTAAATTAAACCCACACTAATTCAATTCTCTCAGACAGGACAAACTTCAACAAATGTTTTCATTTAAAACTTTCCCCAGCATCTGCACTTAAGTACACAGAAGATTCTCTTATCACTTGAAGTCACTGAAGCAAGATATCAGTTTCTAAAAGGGATGTCCTGACACACAATACTCAGTGCAAAAATTGATTAAATTTGATTACTGCAATGAAATATTGGCATAGGCAGTAGTTTCCAAGGGGAAGTACCCAGGTGTCCTCTTATAACAAATCCCAGTTCCCAGATCCAGCCAGCTGGATGAAGATGGTGGAAGGATGGGGGAGAGCCCAGGTCTTTTGGAGATGCTGAGATGACAGGGAAAAATCCATGCCAGTCCATTCCATGATTAAGGAATTCATGGAGACAAAACCAAGACCTTGCCTCTTCCCCAGCTACTCAGTCAAGGGGGAAGCCCCTCTACATTCAGACTTGAGGAGAATCCATTCACCCAACCCATGGCCTGGCTTCCCATCCCATGGGATCAGGGGAGAGTAGGGAACAGTGGACAGGGCATAGCCCCAGAAACAGGGGAGGGTACTGTGTCTATTGCAGGAGTCCACAAGGACACATGGACTGGGACAGGGAGAAGCAGACCAACAGCCTGGGAACAGCTCTGGCCAGAGGAGAATTAGACAAGAGAGATAGTGGGTGCTTGGGAAGGGAGAAGGGTAGCAGTAGGCTGTCCTTGAGGGGAAAGACCACAACATCTAGAGGAAAGTATCAGAAAATGACTGTAGTGGTAAAAAGAGCAGAGAGGTACATTTGGAAGTCACTGATGTGTAAGGTAAAAGGTAGTGTCCGTTTCTATTGAGCAGCCAGCAATCTACTGAAGCAATCTACTGAAGCAGATACTGCTTTGTAGTTACTACTCTCTCACAGACTGACACTTGGCAGCCTTCAGCTAAGAAAAGTCTCATTAAGATGGGCTTGATGAGATACTAATTCCCAGCTCTTCTGAATGAACACCTCCTTCCCTTGGGGTCAAAGATGTCTTTCCACACTGGATAAAACCCCTTCCACCCTCCTTCCTGAACACAGGACAGTTAGTGCTGCTGCCCAGTGTCAGAAACTGGGCATCCCAGTCACTGAGGTCCATCTAGAGCTGGCTGTCTCAGCTCCCTTCACACCTGAGGGCTCCAAAGGTACTGCAGAAGCAAAGCTCAGGGCAGAGCCTTGGAAATTTCCCTCAGGATGCTGTTAGTAAGAGAGTACTAACAGGCCTCAAAGGACATTTTGTGGGAAAAGAGAAGAAGTCCAAGTTTGGTGCAGGAGTTGGGTAAAAACAGTGGGTAAAAGTTGAGCAGATCAGCTAAACATTAAGTGAACCCAATATAAAATAGAGACTTCTTGGGGAAGGAGCCATTAAGGCTGTGACTCTGCCCTTTTTATCCAGTGCAAGAGGGGACAGTCTGGAACAATGCATTGTAGCTTGGCAAGGGAAGAAGGACTGATCCAGCTAGAAAAACGAGGAGGCTCAGGTGAATTGGAACATCTCTTCCCCCAGTGGCATTCAGTCAGATCTTCTTTTTCAAGACAGCACAAAGGGAACCCTCAGAGGCACTTGCAGGAAGCCAGGCCAGGAGCAAAGAGCTTTCATCATCTGTTCCTCAGTCCCCCCCAGCTCCACCCCACAAGACATTTTCCAGACTTTCCAGTCAGCCCTGAGGTGTTGACTGGTGCACCAGCTTCATCAGCTCTCTGGCATGATCTTGCTGCATTCCCTCCCACTTTCAATGAGATAAGAGAGTCGGAATGCAGTTCACACAATGGGTGTTACTACTAAATTCTGGAAACCAAAGCAAACATCAGGACATTTGCTGCCAGTCCCAAGGAAAGCATGGGGTCATTTCACAATGGGAGCAAAGCCATTTCTCCAGGTGAAACATCCGTTCTAAAAAGAACTCCTCTCAGGGTTGTTCTGGGGACAAACAAAGGAAGCTTCATCAGGGAGGGATCAGAGAAGGGAGCATTTTGCAGGGAGTTGCAGTAACTCAGGTAATTTGAATGCTTCCGATTATCAGAGATGATTCACTTCTGTTCACTTTGCACCAAGCATTGTGAAAGACTTTGCATTTATCTGCATTGACTCATTGTTTCACAACATGACTTAAGGTATGGTTACAACTGTGAGGATGGAAAGGCTTGGCTATCCAGAACCACCTGGGGAAAGACTGTAAAGGATTTTGGTAAATCCAGACAAATCAGGAAACGTGATAAAAAAGTTAATTCTCTCCTCCTCTATTAAGGAGGTGGTGTGAAAACCCTGAAAATAAAAATGCAGATGTTCTGAGACAGCTGTTGCCAAAAAGTCAAGAGGACATGTCTGTCTCTGGAAAGATTGCTTTGAATGTTTTATCACAACAAGCTGAGTTTTGCTTGTAGAGACTCAGACTTACAAGGAACATACTGTTGTTAGCAATTAGTGCATGGAGTCGCTTTAAATAAGTTTCTGGATAACTCTCAGTCTCATATATCTTTGTTAGATGGAACAGTTGGAGCTAAAAACAAGATGTCAAAATTTATTTTAAGGTCTATTTACAGCAGCCGATCTAAAATTACAGCAAAGAATTCATCAAATTTGAGATAGGTAGACGTTAGTGGCTGAATTAAAGACAGCTCTTAAGTCACAGGAATGAAGGAAAGGCAACACAACTCTTTGTATGTTTGTTTCAGTGTTAAACGTATCAGGTACAACTAACATGCTCTGAAATAATGGTTCTTACTGCTCAATTAGCATTGGTATTTATTGTCACTCCTGTCAGAAGTGCTCAGTGTGCAGAGGACACAGGATTTCTAGAGCACTGGCTCCCAAACATCTAACATCTTCAAACACCTAAATTAAAAACCATGTTCAGAGGAACTGACTGCACTTTCAGACACTGTCTGAAAGAACATTTTAGCTAACATGTTTCTTTGCCAAAGGACCCACATTTTTTAAAAAAACGAAGAGGGAATGGAGTAGAAGAAAGGGATACAGGTTTACTCAATCAGGCATTGTTCCCCAGACTTCTTCCCAGCCCTTGCCTTCATCCTGCCTCAGGAATACACAATGTCTTTTTGGCAGGGAGAACATCCCCTCTCCAAGGTCCTATATCACATATCACAAGGTTAAAAGCCTGCAATTACTAAGTAATAGTTGTAAAGTGGTATCACCTAAGTAAATGCAGCTTATGTAAGTCTCTATACAAACAGATTTGCACCAGCAGCAGATCTTGAGAAATGTGATATAGGTTCCCAGTAGGCAAAGGGGGCAGAAAACAGGACAGCTTGACTAAGATCTCCAAAGTGCTAAGCAGTGGAGCTGGGAAGAGATGCAAACTCTGCCAAATCTCTGTACAGCACCCCACTTCTACAGAACAATGTTCACCACAGCTGACATTTTGTTGTGGACAAGTGGCAAAGCCCTGAAATAAATGACAATAGGGAGCAAAGCATTGGTTGTCCTATTAACTCAAAATCTGTGCAAGGTTGCTGAACAGGAGGTGAGAGATATGCATCAGACTCTGATGAATGAAACACAAAAAGATAAAAGCACAATCACATGCTTATTGCTGTAAAGACCTGAACTCTGTAATTATCATCTGTGGGTAAGTGTCTCAAAGAGACAACAAGAAAGGAAATAGCAATGTGTCTATTTATTTCCATAGCTACTGTATGACTGAGGCCACTCAGCAGCCTCTGCTATTTGAAGGAAGGTTTCTCAACAAAACATAACAAAGGTGCAGGACAAGGGCTTGTTCAGAGTTTTCTCAACACACAGCAGCAGTTTGATAGGTAGAGTTCCCCATTCCATAAGGGAAAGGGTCTAAAAGCCTGCTTTCCTTAGAGACAGTGGGACAGAAATCACAAAGCCAGGCTCATCACAGGAAAAGAAAAGACACACACAAATGATTAGTGATACAGGAGGAAGCTGAGAACACTGTCAGTATCTACTTCACCACTGCAGAGGCAGAGAGAGGTGATGTGCTAGAAGAAGCAAACTGGCAAGAGCCTGGCCTGCCAGGTTATGATCATGACTCTCAGGTTATCTGTTTCCCAGGTCTGCTAACCATGGGGGCTCAGGGGACACCAAACACCTATGGTCTAAGAGTGTGCCATTCACACTTATCTCTTTTATTATCACACAGTCCTTAATAATAGAAAAGCATAACATTTCAAACTTACCAGTCTCTCAACCCTCTCACTCAGGTCTCTAAACCTTCCTGAGGACTGTCTGGACAATTCATTATTATACCGGATGTTGGTAATTTTTAAATTGCCACTGTAATAGAACAGCTTCTGATCTGTAAAGGAAAGAAAAACAGGTAAAATACTCAAAGCAGCAAGATGGATAAACTTTAGAGAAACAGCTGACTCATGCCCAGACATCCAGGTGAGTGGATAAGCCTTCACCTGTATCCAACCCATTCAAATACAGCTTCCAAAAGATAGGAAGAGAGGAGCAAGAACTCAGTTGAGTTGGATGATCTAAGTTAAGTAGTGACAAAAAGCCTGGTTTCCCCAAGCCACATTTATGGCCAAGCAACAGCACTTTGGGCTCACACAGGATCACAATCTGCAACTTGTTGGCTTGTATGTCAAGCCCTGGGAGGGAGGCAGCTGCTGGTTAATCACCAGCAAGGGAACAGAGAAACACCACAGGTAGAGAGAGAGAAATGAAAGGCTCTGGTGTAAGGGAGACCAGAGACTTGTGTGTTGACCCTGTTACAGAGGTAGATCACGAGAATGATGAGAAAGGAGTGCAAGCAAGTGAAAGCCAACAGAAACAACTCTAAACCACCCCATACAGCAGGAAATATTCTTAAGAGATCTAAAAGGAAGCTAAATAAGGAAAGAAAGAGAGCTCTAGAGAAGCTGATGGTTTTTCCCCTGTGAGTTTTAGGCAGACTGATGAAAAGTAAACTCCCAGTATTTTATGGCACAAGTATAAAAGAAATGCACTGAATGTGGGGTCAGCAATATGTCATATAAAACTTACCATATGCCAGAAAATAAACTAGGAGACCAATGGTGATAGCTGCTACTACTGCTGTTCCAATAACAATTAGAGCAATTTTCCAGGGCTCTAGATGTCTTATTTTGATGGCTGGCTGATGAATTCTGGAGGAAAATAAGAAGAAAAAAGGGAGAAGATTAATAAGAAAGCCTTTTCTGTTTAAAACAAAACAGAATAAATCAGAAAAAAGCTAAAGTTTTCTTCCTCAACATCAGCTGATTATTGCCAGGAGTATTAATTGACTTCTCATCCAACACCCATAAAAATGAAACCATAACTCAAGACTATTTTGAAATAGATGTTGGGATATGCTAGAACTCGTGGAACACAGAGTTTGAGGGTTTGTGTTTTTTTATTACTAGAGCCAAATTAAATAAGAGTCCCACTACCTTATGTGACCCTCAACTGGAATTTGCAAGAAAACCTAATTTTCAGTGAGGTGAACTTTCATACAGCAACGTAGACAGCTTTCAATTGGTTAAATAAATCAGTTATCACAGATATACTGGCACCTTTCCTCTCAAAACTGCTTAGTGCAATAAAATTGGAAAAAAAAATATTCAGTGCTTAGTATAGTACATATAGTATAGTACATATCTATACATTATTCAAGTTGCCTAGTCCATTTCAGTCCATTTCAGCCTTTCAGCCTTCAGCCAAAGAAGGGATAGACAAAAAAGGAAAGATTTCAGAGGGTCAGACTGTGCTTCTTGTTTTACTCAGGCTAAATCTAAAAGCAAAATGCAAGCAGCATTTGCTGGTAATGGAGGGAGGGGGAAGGACAAAAGAGTGGACCAGGGAACATAGGTAGGGAGTTTTGCCAGGCACTTCATTTTGCCAAGCTCTTCCTCACACAGGTGCTAATCCAAATTAACTCAAGGGAAGGCAAGAGTCAGTAGGGCAGTATTACAGTAAGAGGAAAAAACCTGCCTGAAGAAGGTTACTTGCAGCAAATTCTGCCTTTGGCTATAAACTCAAAGACATCTGAAGATCCTCAAAGCCATTTTTCAATTATGTTATCAGCCATTACAAAAGACTGGAAGCCAAAATTTTTGGCAAAGAGTCCTTCATTATATAGTCAACTACCTCACTCATGCAAACATGCACACCTTCAGGTTAAGGTGAAGCCTCCCCCAGGAAAGCAGCTTGGAGAGATTCTCTCCTGAGGGTATGGGGTGTCTCAGCAAGTTCCCACATTCATAACAAAGAACATATAGTGCCCCTCCAGGACATATACCTCATGAGCCATAAATTGAAATATACTAAAATAAGTTGGAAATGACTGCAAACAACCACTGCAGCTTTGTGCAAGAATGAGGGGACCAGCACTCTGTTTAGGATACATAAATATTGAATCATGTTCTTGTATTTCATTCTAATGAAGTTGTAAAGCCTTACAATTAAAGCTTCATTACTTCAACTTGGAAAACAACTGACTCAGGCTAAATATCATGACATTTGATTGAAAATGGAAATACCCATCTGTCACTCCTGTCTGTTCTGACTTGTCCTGGATCTCCTAGCTAGTGATTACTTCAGTCTTGCTGTCCTCTACACCAGCTATCAGTTAACATCTCATCTCATTTGATTGCTTCAAAACGTAAGGGGAAAAAAACCCAACAAAAAACAACAAACAACAAACCCCCAACTGTATGGAAGTTGCCTTAAAATTTTAACTGCAGGAATGAAAAATGCACAGAAATAAATAGTCAGGACTCTACCTCATTACGAAGAACATTTCTAAATATTAGGTCTTCAGAGAAACCATCAAGTCATTGGTGAGTTCAGCTTTGTCATGTGGATTTGTTGTTTTTCCCCTACCACCACCCACTCCATTTAATAGTCCTTTGTATGGCTTGTATGTTTTGCAAATATTTCTACTCTGTTTGAAGTGGGCCTAAGTTACAAGAAAAGCCAACAAACCAAACAAACCTCACATTTAACTTGACACAACCTAGTCATATTCATTCTTGTAGATTTTTCTCATTCTAAAAACAGTTGATTAAGCTGCATGGAAAGAAAAACACTCAGAAGATCTTTACCTATAATGATGCTGGGATAGCCCCACACTGAAATGCTGGGTTTGAAAAGCCCATTTGGAAGTCTGAATGCCACCTCTACACCCCAGCAGGGGAGTGTGAAGAAATTACTGCTATCATATCAGTGAAAGAGCAGATTCAGACCAGAAGTAGCATGGTTGGGACACAGTTAAATATCAAGTGCTATGTAAGTTTAAACCTTTTCAGCATTCTTTTGCACATAGTATAACAATTTTTATAACTCTTATTTTTTTTTTCCCATGTTATCATTTAGGAAAAAAAAAAAAAAAAAAAAAAAAAAAGAAGCCAGTCCACAACAGTTACTCATGGGTGTAATTTTACTTACACACATGACTTTAACTTAATTCATGCAATGTGTTTGAGAGCATCATTTCAAAGAGGTTCTGAGGTAACTCAGCATTAACTTCTACACTGGATTTCCCCAGACAAGAAGCTGTCTGATAAATGGATACTAGAAACTCACTTAATAGAAGGGGAAGATGTTTTGGGACTTGGATGTCTTTTTTTTAATTCCTTTTTTTTTCTTCCATTTTTTTCTTGCATAAGCTTTCCCCCTTCTTTTAAATAACAACATGAAAAAAGTGCTAAGGTTTAGTATGTACTTCTAATTTGTTTTAAAGACAAAAACTGATTTTAAAAGAAAAAGGTATTTTTGAGTAGAATGTCCTTGGGTAGGCTGTACCATCTGATACCCTCCCATTTGAATAGAAGGCAGACTGACCACTAAAGGAAGATTTCAAATGCAGGCTTTCAAAGATATCTGTGAGACAAAAAAAACCTCAAAGATTGCTGGGCTGATACTTTTCCATTCCCATTAATTTTGAGCTTTATTCCTGCTTGACTATGTCACCTGAGCTTCATTCCTCAAAGATCAATTATTTCATCTGACAACATGTCCCATTTTGTAAAGCTGAACAGTAATTACAGGGATTCAATACACACAAGAGAAGTAACTACCCCACAACTGACACAGTTTCAATACACCTGATGACCCACCAGAGCTTGAATATTCTGCAGGGAGATGATAAAATTCACCATAGAGAATTTATTTTCTCAGATCAAGAGTCACAGACTTTATTAATTCCTTGGGAACTACCCGTTCAACAGAGAGGTAACAAAGAGCATAGCCTAGAAATGCACAGCAACATTAAAAACACTCCAGCTGAGAAGGTCACTGAAACCTTCCAGAGTTGAAATGGACGTTTTAAGTTTGAAACATCAGCTGAAAACCTCCCACAGACCTCAGTGGGCTTTCTGTCACAGTCCTTCCCTCTACCCCAGAGACTCTGCATTTCCCCACACAACCATGCCTGTACAGGAATCATCAATACACTGCAATAAACTGCTTTTACTTACTGGAATTTAGATCCACTTCTTGCAAAGAAGCAGAATTAAAACTGCCTTCTGTAAGTCAAAGAGCCTGCTTCAGAGGAAAAGCCTCAAAAGTCCTCTTCAACAGAGCAGAATGAATGCTCTGACACCTGTGGGAACTCCTCCATTACCTGCAGTGACTTCATGTCAGAGACAGAGTGTGTTTAGCAAAGTCAGCACACACCATGAAAGAGAATACATGCTCTGCTCTGGCAAGCAAGCACTGACATTGTCTGCTCTAGAAAGGTGCTGACAGTACAGACCAACAGCCAAACCCAAAGCAGTCACGTAGAGATGATCTCTTGTGGGCTATTAAATGTCCTTTGGTTTCAGTCCTATAAGAGAGGTGTGCTTAAGCAAACAAATTTTCTCCACTATTTTAGAGTATGTGGGTTAATTCTCTCTTACTAAGGTACTTGGAGAAAAATATTGATAAAACCCATTGTACCAGCCTTAGAAATAATTATAATATATAAACACACAAAATAGGGCAGTGATGATGTTTTAACCTGTGTACTGAGAAGAATCTGTTTACTGGTCTATGAAATGTCACTGTAAAACTCTTGAAGTGTTTCAAAAGTCACTCATGTGACTCTTGAAGAGTTCTGAAAGCCTGGTACAACAGTTCTGCCTTCATGATGGTTTGTGTGCATATCTATGTGTGCATGACAGCACAAATTTGTGTGTGCTTGACCCATTGAGAAACTGACCCAAAGTATCCACATTTTCCTGTAGTTTTGGAAGCTTACATTCTGGGTAAATAATAAGTTTTTCTAGATTATATACTTTATATATAATAAATAATCACTGGGCAGGGTAGATAAGTGAGGAGATGCTGTAATCTAGCCATGTATTTTTGTGGACAAGTTTTTTCATGGGACAAATGCTGAAATTAAAGAAGGTTCCTTAGACCAGAGGTTCATCTGAGACTCTGAAACCCCAGACAATTCTCCAGTGGTAGAGAAACTGGACAGTTCTTATGTTCAGTTCTATATGAAAGCTGTCTCCCTGGTATCCCCAGATCTGTCCACAGACCACATTAAGTTTTCAGAGTGTCTTGTATCAGAAGCATGCCAAATTAAGCCATCCCAAGCTTCGTGTTAGCTCAGCTTCATTCAGAATCAAGATGTCCATGTAACCAAAAACACAGACATGGAAGGACTATGTGATGGACTTGATCTTAAAAGCTTATGCTGGCCCAAAATGTCCAATAAAAAACAGTCTGTGAAAAAAATAAGAAAGTGAAGCACCTGTGTAACACCTTCTAGAGGGTTTACACTGAGGCTTGCTCAGTTAATAGGGACAGCCAGATTTTAAAGGTCAGGAGGAGATCCTTTCTCATTCTGGTTTTCCTGCCTAAAACGCTTAGAAAATTAGTGAAAGTGGAAAGGAAACACAGATGGTACTGATTCCATGTGAGCCAAATCAGGTCTCGTGTGTACCAAAATCAAAAGTATTTCTCTAGGGTTTCCTGGTATTATCATCTACTCTAGGGCAAACTGAGCAGAACACATTTCTGTTTGGTACCCTGCAGGAACCACCTCTGCCTCCTGCAGTAACCAAGGTTAACTCCCACTAATGCCAGTGGGACATCAGCATCCTTGCACTGGGGCTGGTATCCATTTCCTGCTATACCTCTGCAGTTTCTAATTTACATTCATTTTTTCCCATCTACTGCATGACAAATTGGTGCAAGTGACACTCTATTTCCACCTGCATAGTCACTTTTAGCCTGCCATATACAACACCAGCTACTCTGAACCCCACCTTGACAGGATACAAGGTTTTCATAAGGAAGTTTCAGGTGGGACACTGCATAACAGAGTAGAGATAAGAGCAGTAAGGCTGTCTACTCCACCCACTTTTCCTTAGCAGTTTGCTTTCTGAAGGATTTTATGGAGCACAATTTCCAGCTTAGCTTGAAACATTGTGAAAAGAGGCATCTTGGAGCTGAATAAAAGCAGTATTATGCTTATAAGGGAATAAGGCATGGTAAGCTCAAACAGCAAGGCTTACAGCTCCATGCTTAGCTCTACATCCCTCCCCTGTAAAGAACTCTGGAACATATAGCAGGTTTCACAGAGTCTTTGATTAAGACCAAGCAATCTCCATTCCTTCCCAAATGTGTAAATAATTATCCAGCACAGATTTCCCCTACTATACTTTAGCTTTTATAATAAACTAAACAACTATTTAAACAACTCAATCTTTTCCTAACTAGGAGGCAAACAAACTGGACTACAGATGTTGTTTAACTACCCTCTACCACACTATTATTAAAATTATTTACACCATTGTTAAAGTCAACGAGACATGGCAACTAGATTTACATCTAACTAGAAAAAGGAATGGCTTTTCGATTCTGCCAGGTAGAGAGCTCTCACTCAGTTTTCCTTCTTTATATAACATGCACAAACTGGTATTCACAACTGATGGGGGTTTCTTTTTTACCTGACAGTCAGAACAGTGTAGCTTTTAAGCTATGGATCTTAAACAGGGCAGAGGATCTTTGGGGTAGCACTGAAGAGCATAGAACCAAAAGCTGAATTCCATCTTCTAGCAAAGTCAACACTGTATTGACTTAAATGATGCTGTCCTCACAAAAAAGGGAAAAACACTTCCGTGGGCAGAAAGAGTAAGTTTTGTCAAACTAGAAACACTGCTTCTATTTAAGTATGTCCAGAAATAATATTTAAAATCACATGTTTAAAACTACTGAGGGTGGAAAAAATAACAAGTATCTTGCAATTATCCATAGACATTTGTCCCAAGCAATGTCAGAGAGGAGACTAATATAGTAGGTTTTAGCAATCACACACAAAAATTCACCCATCCAGCCAAATCAGGTGGTAAAAAAATATTCAGGTTATTTTGGATTGTTACTGAGGTCATACTTTTAAGCTTCATCAGTCACTGAGGCAACAACACAAAACAAATTAAAGGGAGACTAAGAACTATTGCCACATGAATGTGGGAGCCAGAACACTAAACAGAAACAACAAATTCTAGGAGGCTCACTGTAAATTTATGACCAGAACCCTGCTCTGACCCAAGAATCATATAGAGTGTCACAGCTGGGAGACTTATTTTTGTAAAAACACTCTGAACTTTCCAGGACTGTCTTAAATGTTGCTACAGTAAAATAAAACTAAGGGTATCCAGCATCTTTACACAAAATACTTTAAGGCACAAACCACTTTGTCATTATTGCCTAATCATGGCTTCTTCCTTATAAGTACTAGGGTCAAAACAGGAATTATGAACACCTATAGTGTCCTCCTTAGGTACTCGTGTTGCTATCACTGCTTTAAATGGGACCTTTTCCAGGGCTTGGAGGGATATTGACACAAAAGAGTTTCTTGGAATCTGCACTGCTATAATAAAAGCCTGCTGAGAGTAGGGTAAGAAAATCAGAGAGAGGAAAGGTAAATGTCACTCTAAGCAATCTCATCACCTTTCAAAAGAGAAAGCAAACCTTTGAGCTCCTGGCCATGCTGCTTTTCTCACTCCAGCCACATGTTATTCTTTTAATCCAGCCCACAACCTCCAAAACTTCCCTTTCATCTGCAATTTACTGTATGGCTTTTCCCTCCATCTATTGCCCCTCTTCAGGTTGCAAATTTCAGACAGATCCATGATGTACCTCCATCTAAAAAGATGAAAGGGACAGAGACAAATCCAAGAGAACAACGAGGCAAGAGAACAAACAGATTTCTGGATCTATCTATGTTCTCAAAGTCCTAAAGCTGTCCCACAGACAGTATCCTCTACCACCACTACACCTCCACATGAGACTTGCTGAGTTAAAACACACCACCTACTTTTGAAGATCCCATGGTAGGTCTCTGTAGGTCTGGTAGCCCTTCTGACCACCAACAAAGGCTTGACTGAAGTCTGGACTGCGTAGGGAATGCTGCTGGAAAACGCAGGAGTCGTGTGGAGCGGTGTGACGGGAAGGGAAAGGTGTTGAATGAAGATCCTTCATTGGGGCACGGCTGGCGTAACACCCAGCACCCTGTGGGTTATTGCAAAATGGGGGAGCCAACTTCAGAATAAAAACAAACAGAGGTAAGCATGGAGTTGATAAGGAGACTGTAACCTTCAGATGAGTTCTGCATCAAAGAGCTCCCCAGGCAGAGATGGACAGAGCAGATAAACCGGCCCGGGCAAGACGACTTGTTCTTCACCACAGCAGAACAGGAAGTGTGTGAGGTTTCCCTTTTCCAGCACTCCCTTTCTGCCCAACTTGTATCCCTACAGCAGGCCTTCTCCTCAATGGCAGCACCTTCTACTGTAAAACCCACATGGGAGAGGCAGCACACTGTCCGCAATGCTAAGCCACTTGCCTTCTGAGGTGGTTGGCACAAAGGCCAAACATTAAAAGAATTACAGACATAAATGCCTTGGTCAGCCAAGCATGATCTCCCTCCGTGCTCACTCTTCCACAGCTGTCCTGGAGTCCCTTGGCATCAGGGACATGACAACTATAAGTATCCAGCCTCCTAATTACATGTTAGTCACTTAATAGTTGGCATAACCCCGCCTGTGGAAAATGCTTACTCTGTGAGAGGGCTACCAATCTCCTGGGAATTCCCTTCTCCCAGAAAAACTATGATTCTTTAGAGACAGCTGGGAAGAGGAAAAATGGATATTCCTTAATGAGAAATTACGTATTTGCATCTAAAATTTTAAACCAAAACAAAAAATTACCAGAAACCAAACATCTGGTTTCTGGTCTTTGGTGCACTTGATTTTCTGACAGAAAGATTGAAGCATTGGTTTTCCAATTAAGTGTCAAGACTTCACAAACATTTTTATAGGAACACTTAATTTATAGGAACCTCAGTTAACAGAAGGTAAAAGGAAACAGTATGAAGAAAATTTCAACTAATCATAACAGGTCTGTTTTCATCTTTCCTCAAAGATGCCCATTCACAGGTACTTCAGTGCAATTATAGAAGAAACTGGACAGCCTGTATTTAGGACAGTGGGAAAAACTGAGGACTGCTGCAGGACATCTCCTGTTTCTCTAATATCAATTTCTTCCTTTTATCAAATCAATTGCTTTTTTTGTTTGGCTTCTAGCTTCCTGTAGAAAGGGCATTGTTGCACTTACCTACCTTACCTGGGGCTTTACTGACTGAATACACAGTTAGCTGTCAAGTACTAACATCCTCTGGCCATTCCCTCCTCAGCCCTGTCATTTTCTTTTTCAAGAGCAGTAAAACTCAAAAAGTGTGCACAAAGAAATCTGTGCCCCACCCAGAAAGACATACACCCCCACAGGAACCCCAGCACTTGGTGGAGAGCTGGAGATCAATTACAAACCAATTCAATCCTGGAGTCAAGAAAATACCTTAGAATTCCTTAGAATTTTGTTTTATTTCTTTTTCTTTGATCACAAAATCTGTCATCTGCACAAAACACACTCCTAGAATAAAAAAAGCTGAATAAAGGTTGGGATGTAACATAAAGAAGTACCTAGAAATTTCAGAGCAGAATGGTCAGACTGAGCACAGTGGTCTGCTCAAAAAGATGAAAGGTGGCAGCATTTTCAGAGGGTTACAAACATTAATTTCTTCAGTAGATTTTAGAGACTATTGATCAAGTGCCTTAGGTATTCAGGCTAAGCACACTGGGAAAAGATGGATCTTGAAGCATTTACCCTGTAAGATGCACAGAATTTTCCCTGATGTGCTCAGAAATCCAAAGGCCAGCTCTATGCACTTGGGTCAGGTAGAAAACCCTCCAGCAGAACTAGGTTTTACGAGACAGCTAGATTTTGGAACAAAAATCACTAAAGACCTTGGGCTCTGCAACAAGATTTCATGGAGAGGAAGAGAAATCATTGGAAGAATACCAGGTTGCAAAGTGTCTCAGGAGGCAGTGATAGAGGAAGGGCCATGGACAACAGATCAGTGAATTTCTGATAACTTGCAGTAGACTCTACGACAGAACTTCCTGACCAGGAAGAACAGAGGTATTCCAAAAATGTTATTTGAATTTTTTTGTGATCTGACTAATACAAACTGATGCAGGTCTTTTGGTTTTAAATTAATTCATCATTAAAAGGAACTGTCCTGGAAAACATTGGAAAATAAGGAAATACAATTGTCTGTGTTGGATTATGCAAAATCAATTTACACATACCTGTCCCCCAGGAACACTGGTACAGACAGGGCAGGAAAAGCCAATCATTGGGGAACAATTTTCCTCACACCCAGTTAACAAGTTGCAAAGTGCTTGGCATTATGGGGTTATTCAGTAACCTAAGGCAGTTACTAACCTTTTTGGTTAATCCCAGGGAAGCAGTACAGAAACCAGCTATCAAAGTGTGGGCTGGAAATTGGAGAATGTGGGTGCACAGGATTTTGTGAATGAAAGTGTAAAAAGATGTAATGACCATTTTCTCCATTTAACCCTGCAAAGTCAGCTCAGCCAGTTGGACTGCTTGCCTAAGAATGGTAATAATAGGCTACCTTGGTTTATGTTTGCATACTTATACAGGCTTCCTGGCTGTAGAGACTAAGAACACCCTTAGAGAAGACCATTGGCAGCCCCACAGCAATAACGTCTTTGGAATTCACAAAGATGTTTCACATAATTGTGTACCAGTTACACAACCTGGGCCACAAATTTTAGACCAAAGGCAGCTGTCAGCCATTACTTTGAAAACTGAGAAGTAAATGTTCACAGTGATATTTAACAGTGATATTTAACAGACCTGACAGAAGCACTGTTAAACATCATGGTCTTAAATAATCTGAACTAATGAGACCTGCTTTGAGTAGGGGTTTTGATGAAATTATATGTGTATATCCCTCCCAATCTAAATTACTCTGTGACTCTGTGAGAATCTGGTAGGACTAAACTGGCAAACTGTGATGAAATCCTTCCTTTGGACAAGTCCACTCATTTTTCATCAGCACACCTTGATGGCTCAGTTATGGCTTCAGGCTGCCCCCTCCTGAAAAATACACAGGCATCTTGCATTTGGCCTTCAAAACGCAGGGGAAGCTCTAAAATGAGCTGCATTTCTTTATACTTTTTAGCTTGAGATGTAGCCATGCTACACAACTTCACTGTTTTTACCAAAAAAAGGTCACCAGTTTATTATCCCATGCTTTTCTTTGTGACATGACATTCCCAGCTATGGCTTTTAATAAGTGACAAGCAGGTAAACAAAACCAGAAAATCCACTGAAAGGATAGAATGATTCTCCAGAGTTAATGTCAGGACTGGGAGGGAAGCCAGATCCTTCATCTTGAGCCTTGAAAAGTCACTTGGGGCCAGATTTTATTACATGCCTATGTACCTTTGAGATACTGAATGTGCAGAGGCTCTCAGATGCTATAGCAATGGCCTCAAGCTCTGAAGTATGCTGGATCCTGCCCTGCGTGGTTTCCAAATAGTCCCTCTTTCCAGGCTCTTATAACAGAAATTGATACACACATCTGAGTTGCAGCCAGAAAGGCAAACCCGGAATACTGACAACATCCTTAAGACCCCCATTACCAGACTCATTAAAAAAGAATTCATAGCCTGTTGCCCCATTTGAGGCAAAAAAAAGGCAGCACACTATACCTGTCCTCTGAGCTGCTGAGCCAAAGCTGCTGCTTGGTACAGAGAAACAGGCCAGCCTACATTTTCTTCCAGGTGTTGCCCAGCAATCAGGCTAACAAGCCACTCACTCTCTATATCCACTGCACAAATGCTCCACTCCCAGTCAAGACATGCAGCATCTCCAAAGAGACAAGGAGATCCTCGTGTGAATTGGACTAGACCTGCAAAAAAATATTAAGACAGAAGTAAATTCTTTACAGGCACAGCTCAACTTAAGGAAACCAGCAGCATTGTTTCACACATCAGAAGTGCTAAAGGGACTTACCGGGAGCAGTAACACACAGCTCTGCAGAAGACAACACGCTCAAACCAAGATTTTTTCTATATTTCTACATCTCTAGAAAATTATAACTTGGATTTGATTTTATAATGTTTGTTAGCAGCTAGCTTGCCTGGTGGAAGCCAGAGTCTGGCTCTCTGAAGTGCTTTCTGCCACAGCTATTATCTGTTCCAGTTTGCTCTGCAGAAATATGAAAGATCCTACATGTGATTCTTGTGAGCAAAGGCCTGATTTATCATACACTGCATTACCCTTTAAGACTTCATGGACTAAATTAGACCAAGTGTAAATCAAGTCCAAGGCCTCCATCCTGCAGCCATTTTAATTCTGGCTATTCCTTTCAACCTCAGTTCAGGAAACTGAGTCATTCTGGCAGCCAAATGCAGCATGCTTCAGACAGGACTGCTCAGTACCAAATGGGGTCCCACTTAGTTTGCTGCCTCCCTGTGAGACCTTGTGGCTGAGCTCACTCTTGGGTAATCTGCTTTCTACCCAGCTGCCACAGGATGGACTGTTTTCCTTTCTGTGCCTTGCTGTTTTCATTGATAAATGGCAACAGTGCCAGACAAGTTGGATCTGTGTGCTGCATCTAAAGGTCAAGCATGAAGGTGATGGATTGTCATCTTCTTTAAGTCATCTGCCAGAACACTGACCTGCCACAGAAACAGCTGAGGGGCAGTTAGCTCATATGAGACCCATCAATTAACCATGACCTTGTGCCTTTCCCTGAAGCTGCCAGGCAGTTTGGGAGAACAGAATCGCAGAGAAGCTGAGAGGAGAAGGGAACTGTGGAGATGGTGTATCCCAAAATCCCTGCTCCAAACAAGGGCAGTGGGACCAGCGTGCTCAGGATCATCTCTAGTTGTGTTTTGCATATCTCTAAGGATGGAGACTCCATAACTTCTGACAACTTTTTTAATGTTTAAGCACTCAGTAACTCATCTTTTCTTATGGTCTCATAATCCTGTAATAAGGGGGACATAATTTCCTAGTACAGTTCCCTCTGGTCTCTCCACTGGGGAAGGAATGATAGCAGAAATGACTCCTCTTGGTATGCAGGTCATCTCTGCTGGCCTGGAGATGCCAGACTGTCTGGGTCATGAGTCCATAGCTGCAGACTGCAGGTGATCCCACGAGTCTGGGGAAGGACAGAGATGTCTGGTCTCTAAATTGGAAAGATATGGATTTGATGGATGGGCCATTTGGTAGATAAGGAATTAGTTGTATGGTTGCATTCAAATGGCAGTGGTCAAAGGCTTGATGTTCAGAGGGAGACCAGTGATGAGCAGAATACCTCAAGGGTCAGTATTGGGATTAGTGCTGCTTAACACCTTTGTTGGAGACACGGACAGTGGAGCTGAGTGCACGCTCTGCAAGTTTGCTGACAACACCAAACTGTGTGGTGTGGTGAACACACTGGAGGGAAGGGATGCCATCCAGAGGAACCCTGACAGGCTGGAGAAGTGGGCTTGTGCAAACTGCATGAAGTTCAACAAGGCCAGTTCAACAAGGCTTGTTCCTGGGTCACGTCAATTCCATACAAAAGTACAGGGTGGGCAGAGAAGGGATTGAGAACAGCCTTGTGGAGTAGGACTTGGGAGTGCAGCCCAGAAAGCCAACTGTATGCTGGGCTGCATCAAAAGAAGTGTGGCCAGGAGAGAAAGGGAGATGATCTTCACCCTCTACTCCACTCTTGTTAGACTCCAACCTGGAGTACTGTGTCCATTGTGGAGCCCCCAACACAAGAAAACATGGAGCTCTTGGAGTGAGTCCAGAGGAGGGCCACAAAGATAGTCAAAGACCTGGCACACATCTCCTATGAGGACGGGCTGAGAGAATTGGAGTTGTTCAGCCTGGAGAAGAGAAGGCTCTGAGGTGACCTTACAGCAGCTTTCTAGCACCTTAAAGGGGCCTACAAGCAAGCTGGAGTTGGACTTTTTGCATGGGCATGCAGCAAGAGGACAAGGGGCAACAGTCTAAAACATTAAGAGTGGAGATTTAGATTACATATTAGGATGAAATTCTTTAGTGTGAGGGTGGTGAGACACTGGCACATTGCCCAGGGAGGTTGTGGATTTCCCCTCCCTGGAAGTGTTCAGGACAAGGTTGGATGGGGCTTTGAGCAATCTGATCTAGTGGGAAGTGTCCCTGCCTGTGGCAGGGGGGTTGGAATGAGGTGATCTCTTTAGGTCCCTTCCAATCCATTCTGTGATACTATGTGTGAAAACTGTGAGCAGCTGACTGTATTGACCTACAAGGAATGATCTGTGGTAAAAACAGGATATGGATGTGAGGCTGATGGTAAGATCTTCCTTAAAGAAGGGACTGCTCAGTGGCACGACTGGAAGTTGAAAAGCACAGAAGCTAAGGGGACAAACACCATATGGCAAGCACAACCTTTCATGTTTGCTGGAAGAAGAAAGGAATTCAGTAGCTAATATAGTGAATCAGTGACATGCAATCTATGTCTTGGACCTATTTGAGCTTATATAGAAAAAAATAATTGCATTTCTTGGATAACAAATTCCCAACAGCCTTTTCTTTGTCTTTACCAAAATAATTTATTTGCCCCTGAGAAAATGCCACCAACAATGAATGGCAAGTGAAATATTTTTCAAAGGAAGTGTCATTTAAGAACAGGTTCAAGTAAAAGTAAGTTTATCCTTATGAAACAGATTAACTGCTATGTGTTGTATTTATTTAACTATTCTAACCAGATGAGTTTTGAAACATTTTCTTCACAGCAGCAATGATTCAAAGATTCCAAGCAAGCTGAAATCCTGGTTCAACCACATGTAGAGATGAATATGAGACTTATTATTCTATTCAGTTCTTCACTTCACACACCCTTCAACAGAAACTGCTCACACAGCTCCTCCAGCTGGAGACAGCCACACAATCTGAACATATACTTGGGTCATGACACAGTTACTAGCTCCTGAATGCTCACAAATGCTTTAAGTGCCACATACACAGCATGTGCTCTGTCAAAAACTCAACACAAAGCAGTTGTCTCTAAGCCATAAAAAAGTGAAAACCAAAGATTTGTTCAAGTGATGTTTTTTCAGAAGTATGTCTCTACTTCTTTTATTGCACTCAACCCAGTAAAATGTGACAAAAAGGCTACTGTTCTTCCAAAGAGGCACCTTCCCACCCATTGCCAACCTGCATGTCCTGTAATATCATAATAAAACTGTTGCACACTTTTTTATACTCTTAGATAATCTCAAATTCCAACACGATTCTTCAGGTGTTATGTATTATAGACCAGGATCAGTGAACTCCAGAACTTTTCATTCATCAAGAGTTTGCTTCTTCTAGATCAGAATACGGTGCAATTTGTACCAAGTTTCCTGTTCTGATGGTAAAGGGACAAGATGAAATCTGGTGAGTGTCTTCAATCTACAAGAATCATCAGGAGTCATCAAAATGGAAGGTCAAAGCAAACAAAAACTGAACTGTGTGCCTCTGCAAACCTCCTATCCTATCAGATTCTCAAAATTACTTCTGCTCTTTCCCATCTTGTTTGCAAGAAGACTGATCAGCTCAGAAAATAGATCCATAATGCCAACAGGACCTGACAATGTTTCTTTCCAGTCTGCATTTCCACAGGACAGAAGTTTTGCTATGGTGTGGCAGAGAAGAAGAAAAAAAGCTGCTCAACCCCTGACTCCCAGCCATAGCACACTGTACTTTACATATTGAAAGGGGAACATCTGTTGCCAGCTTTCTAATGGAAGAAAAGACTGAAACTCACGTATTGGTGCAGAATGCTAAAAGCTGAATGGTTGTAGTCTCCTCAAACTTTGCAAGACAATCGTGTAGCATCTTCAAGGCAGGAGAGACAGAGTGCCTTGTCCTCAAGATCTTCTCTACTGAGTTGAAAGAACTCTACCAGTTTAAGGTTCTTATACAATACAGTGCTCCCTCTTGTGGCCTGTTTGCCTGCCCATAAAATTGGGTAACCAGGTTGGTAAATCTGTCAAAAAGTCTGGATGGCATTTTGCTCTTCTAACAAGTCAATAAAAACAGATGGCTAAGACTGCACAACAGCTTGTACCTAAATACCTGGTATGGAATCAGTTTCACTCACAGAGGACTCCTCATCTTAAGATCTGCTTACCATGACATAGAAAATTAACAAGTATGTGAAACAGAAGGCAATTTTTTAGCAGGTTTTATTAAAAATAAATACATCCCAGCCTGCCACAAGTGAAGATGTTCATTCCTATGAAAATGTGGCAGAGAGTTGAAGTTGTGGCTTCATAAATAGATGAGACTGCAGCTGGAAAGAAATTGAAATCTGCTATGCAACCTGAATGAAAGAAAATGTTTTGGCCACCAACATTGCTTCAGGCATCCATAATTTCAGGAAAAGTCAGACAATGCTGACAAAGTGCAGACATCAGTATAGTTTTGTAAGGGATTCAGACCCATGACATCCATCTGCACCAACTTTCCCAGTGGATGAGGGGTGTTCTTTCAAGCCCTCCTTTTGACAGTCCCTATTATACTGCTTTGCATTACCAAGAGGCCTCAAAGCATGTAAACTACATTTCTTCCAGAACAACCTGGACCAGCAGACTGCTATCAGAAGAATTCCACAAGGCAGTCCAAAATGAAGGTTCCCAAAGAGATGCACCATGTAAATGTCAGCTTTTCTTCAGTACCGCTCCTCCTGGCTGCACTGTGCTGGCACTCAGCACTAAGGTGGATCAGGTACCTCTCAAGTAGATGCTCATTTTTCAGCCTTCTGTGCACCACTTTGGAAAATTATCTTTACTGCAGCTTTTCCTATCGAGCAAAATGCTTAAGGCTTTCTGAATTCGTACCCAAAATAAGCACAACTGTAAAGCTCAGAGATGCAAAATAATATATATAATTTTTTTATATCTACTTACCTGGTCTTGAGATAGCTGGGATTTGCAAACCTATATTTTTCCTACTGTAAATTCCAACTCACAATGAGACCCAGATGGGTGGGGAAACCATTACACCCTTTGAAGACCCGAGCCTAAAGTGGTTTGGGAACTGGAAATCCATGGCATCTTGTAATGATGCTTTTCTTCACGAAGATCAAATTTTATTCATTGCCCTGGCAAGATGATTGTTATCAGCAACAACAACAAAAAATCCTATATCCTTGTCATACATCATTTAATCTTCCATCAGAAGGAATATACTTCAAAGCCATGTTTTGGTAAGTGACTAAAATGAAATTTGTTAGGCTCAACAGACCTACAGAGCCAGTCTGGCACTTTTTACTCCCTATTTTGAAATTAATTCACCAAGTTTTGTTTCTGAAGCTCACAATGTTCCACCAAGTTACCTCAGAAAAAAAATTAAGTGCCAGGTTTCCTGATATATACAAGTAGAGAACACATAAGAACTGTAGATCCTTATTTTCCATGTAGACTGTCCTTTGGGCATCCAAATATTCCCAGTATCTCCACTGAGGCTCTAGAAAAGCATGGTTTTCTGTACAGTAATCAAAATACTTCTGTTAATTGAATGGACCGCTGCTAATTTTGGCAGCATTTGCAGCAAGCTGGATAATCCAGAGGGAATCCCCTTAACTGCCATTGATTATGTCAATGACTTGGACTCAATTTAGACAACACTTTGATCATAGGACTGTGATCACTTATAGACTGTTTCTTCCAGATCTTACTAGGAGCATGCTGAAATCCTGCTGTTTGCCATCTCTAGTCTGGCATAAGATTCTTGGTTGCTTGGCACACTGAACCAGCTCCAGGTCTCAGCAGTGAGGCTGGTATCTCCATTTCACTGAGTTTTTTCTCTTCTGACTATAAAGGAAAAAGAGAACAACTGAGTGTCTCATTCTCTAGCAACCAAGATGAAGGTACTTGCTGTTGTCAGGATCAGCATCCACACAAAGTGTCTGCAAGTCTGCAGGCACAGCAAAGAAAGCATCCTCACCAAGAAAAGGCATGTTCTGTTGCTGAGGTGTATAAGGTGTTTGAGATCTGCCTGGCAAACAGAAAAATGGACTCCTGAAAACATGAAGTCAGAGAGAATATGAAGTTTGTATGGTTGAGATCAAATTAGCTATAGTCTGGCAGTGAGACACAGGCAAGACTGTGCCAGAAGAAGATGATCTTTACGTAAGATTACTGGGTCAGTCAGAAGTTCTGCCCTCCTCTGAAGGAGACAGGTATTTCCACCATTATACAAATTATTATTTTTTCTAAAGGATGCAGCCGAAGATACACAAATTAGAAAGACTTGAGAACACCATTCACAAGAATAAGTAATTTGAGAAGGGTTTTTTTGGCAATGGTCATGCTGAGATTGTTACAATCCTCCATCCAGCACAAAAACCCAAGGACTTTTATTCAGAGCAATACAATCTGTAAAGATAAATATGGAAATTAATTTAGCCAAATACTCTGATATGACAACAGCCTGGTATGAACATTAAGTGGTTTTTGGTCTTAAGTCTAGCAATCAGTCTCCCAGCAAATGCTGTGATAGGCACCATTCATTTGAAGTGATGAGTGGGTGCACAAACACCTCCTCAAAGAAGGTGGACAGAAGCTGGTGTTTTCCACTGATTCTTTTTTCAGGACAACACAGAAAGGAGAAGTTCTCTTTTCACCTAAGCAACAGTCTCTGCTGTATTTGATATTAGGAACCACAACTTCTCTAAGCCATCTTCCATTCTTCATTAGAGTACACTCTCCAGAATGATGCAGGAAAAAGCTCAAGAAGAATTCCGAAGTGCAGCACCATTGGAGTCAGGAGCTGGATTGTAGCTGATCTATGGATAGATGGGGCCTTGGGAGCACAGAGCAGGTGGGCCATGTTTCAGTTAGAGCTTGTCTTGGATGCTGAAAAATGATTGTTTGGGCTCATATGCTTTTCTTGGATATATAAGTAGTAACCAACACATTTGGCCATGGAGAAAAAAGGGTCAGTATAGTGCACACAGACCAAGTTGTCCCTTTGACAGAGTACTTCCTGAACAAGCAGCTGTCATGTGAATCAGGTCTGTTCCTGTCCAGCTGTAGGCCAAACCAGTTTCAAGTTCCAGACTACTCCAAACTTGCTGGCACTTGATGCATGACCACAAGCTAAGCCAGCAGCTGTTTAGAGGGTAACCACAGAGCAGAATGTGCCAGAGGGATAGCTGTACACAGCCCACAAAACTTCACTCTCCACAGGTTTCAGATGCCCGTTTTGGATTTGATCCAGTTTTGATAGTAAGTCACTCGTGTGTACACTCCTGGTTTATTTTCCTTGCCACATTCGTCTCCCCAGCTCACTATTCCCACAAGATACCAGATTCCTCTGGAGTTTGCATGCACCAGTGGCCCACCAGAGTCACCCTAAAGAGAAAAATGTCAAAGGCAGGAAGAAGAAAAACAGTGGTCACCTCGCTAATGCAGCAAGCCTCAAATTGTTCTAACTGACAGATGTTTGTTTCTAGACCACAGCTGTAATTCAGCCTCCACACAGTTTACTGAAAAGACAGAGACTGACAGCCTATGTCTAATTCAGTCTCTCCCACCCCACAGCCTCACATCTCTGTTCTCTCACACATGTATAAAGTCCAAGAACCAAAGTGCAGACTTCAGCCCATGAGCCATAAAACTCTTCATTTCCATCTTTCAAGAAACTGAACCCCATAGACTTAATCAACATTCCTCAAAGTGTCTTTTATTTCCAGGAAAATTCATCTCCCACCCCACCTATTTCCTGTTTACTATTAACTATGAAGAGACTTACCTGGCAGGCATCCACCTGCCCTTCCAGGAATCCAGCACACAACATTCCAGGTGTTATCGCTCCACCATACACCTCTCTTCTATTACAAGTTTCAGTGCCTATAATTTTCACTTCTGCTTGCCGGAGCTGATTAACACCATAGCCTAGAAGGAGAAGTGGCATTAGAATTTGCAGACAGGGTATGCAACCTAAAACACTCAAGTATGAGGAGTAGCTGGGTTTTCCTACAGCTTTTCTGCCATTGCTGGCAATAAAGGGACTGCCCAGTCAATTTCTCAAGAAGAAAAGTTGCCTGTCCCACCCCCTAAAGTCCTTCACTTGTTCTCTTCTCCATCTTCCATCCTCACCAGATGCTCTTAAGCATATTGGGCAAAGGGATTTTTGGACATGTTTCAGTCTTGAATTCAGTTCTAGCATACAAGATATGTCCTCAATGTCTTTGGAAAGACCCATTTGATTAACTGCAATGTAGCTTTGGACAATTACTACCCACCCTAAGGGTCTACCATGGTAGAGCCTAGGGGTCTACCAACAACAAAAAGCTGCTTTTATTCCTGTAAGGCTAACCTGTAGGGTATTTGCCCCATATTCCAACCCAATGACCAAGCTAAAAAAAAATCCAGCAAACTAAGTCCATAAGTGTATCATTACCACATGTTTATCAAACACAAGGAACTCAAAATAAACAAAACACTCCCATAAAACTAACAGCAGTCTTCTCAGATACGTGTGTGACAGGGCCCAGAAAGATGAGACACTCACCATCATTTTTCAGTGCTCCCCAGCCTGTGACAAAACAGGAAGTGTTCTCTGGGAAATTGTAAGTTGCTTCAGGAAGACAGACACTGTGCACATCACTCGTGAACTCAATAGCAGAGGCAAGTTCCACAACAGCCACATCATATTCATGATCAAGAACGAAGTCGCTGTACCTTTCATGAATGATAATTCTCCGGACGAGTCTTTTCTGTTTTGGAGGTCTCAGCAAAATTCCAAAGCTGGCAGTCCACCTCCGAGGATCATTTCGACTGTAAGATATTGGAGGTTGTCACAGCTACACAAAACAAGATCCTCAAAGCTTTTCCTAACACAACAGAGAAGAGCCAAACTTCATGATCTTTCAAGCAGGTACAGACGTCAGCAAGCCGCAAAACCTCAGAGCACACAAGAGTCCTAGGGCTTGTAGGATAAGAAACATGCTGATGACTTACCCTCTAAAGCAGTGGGCTGCTGTCACTAGCCATTTGTTGCTGATCACTGATGCACCACAGCGGTGGATCCCATCAAGCTGAATACTTGCCTGCCATGGCCATTCCCCCTCCCGTGCACGTTGGCCGCCAACAATTCTCTCTACTCCTGCGAAGGAAAACGTCTGTCTGCGTATCCCACAGCCTGTCAAAGAAAAGGCAGCTCTGCTTCAGCTGGTTGAGGGAAATCAACAGCTTGCTTTGTGAAAGGCTCACATGGCTTGCAGGCATAGGAATAGCAGGGTGGTAGGGGTGTCAAGAGACAGTCTTTGCCTAAAGTAGTGTACCCGATAGCAGGGAAACAAAGGGTTGTGGTTACAAGGATCTCTGGATATATGTGGGGCAAAAAAAGAAGTTGGCTGAAGGGTCACCACTTTTCTGACACACTGACAAGTCCCTGTGTACTCCCAGGGGAACTGAAAGTTTGAGACACGGTTTATTTTCTCCAGTTGTAACTGTTTATCTAGTTAAAAGGTGTCACTACAAACTTAGTTTTGGTTGGTATTTTACCAAAGCTGGTAAAGGTGGCATACATAGCCATTGGTGTGTCTGTGCATTCAAGTATACACACAGATTATTACATGCAAAGACATGCACTGAAAATTAACCTAAACATTTACATTCATATATCTTCCGTAATTATGATATGTAAGTTTCATCTGAAGACTACTGTTTTCTTGGTACAGTTTGCAAAAAAAAAAAGAATATTGTTCATTTACTTTTGGTTTGTTTTGTTTCCTTCTAAGACTTCTTAAAAATCCAATAAAAAAATATTGAGGAACTCCCACAAAAACAACAACCACACCAGGACAGCTCTAAGCTTCTACGCACACATTGCCACCAAAATATACACAACACTTGTGACCTTGTTGAAGGTAATTTTCCCATTAATTGTAACATCCCACCTGTATATAGCAAAGGCAAGATGAACACAGTCAGCATAGCTTTAAGTGTCACAGAATTGCTGAAGACTGGTTTGCAAAAAAAAAAAAATAAAAAAATTCACAAAACAAAACAAAAAAATCCCCACCCACAAACTAAGCAAAGAAAGGATTTTGTATGGTCACCATCAGGTCAGCCTTGACAACAAAAGCAACAAAAAATAGTGTCCCCCTCCTCCAACACTTCATTTATAGCCATTGTGCCAACAGTGAAAAAAGTTATATCCAAACCAGTTCATTCTCAGAGTCCAATTGAAGATGGAAAGTTAGCACTCAAAGACTCCAAAACCATATAGGGGAATGATGTAGTCCCCTGGAAGGAAAATTGTGCTGTATCTTTATTTCCTGAGGAGCTTTAAGACCTCATGGGGGAGCACAAATCAGGAGAGGGAATGAGAACCTCCCACTCTCCCAGGCTGTGTCACTGCCTTACTCTCACTTTGGATAGCTCTTCTTCCTATCCCACCCTCTGGCCTTTCCCTGTATATCGCAAGAAACTCAAGTCCAACAGCTATTGCCAAACTTTTCTGCAGGGAGGAGAGAGCAGGAGGGAAAATCCATTTGGAAGGATTCCAGAAATAATCTTGACCCACAGCAACAGCAGTCCTTGTGCAAAGCTCCCTAACAGCAGCTTATCCATGTACCCCTACTTCCCACAATCAACATTAAAGCAAATGTTTCCCACCACCAAGTCAGAATGTCTGATTCTGCAAACACTAAAAAGCCAGCCTGACTGACAGAAAAGGAGATGAAGTCTTCCCTGAGTCATGCACATCCCTAGCTTCTGCATCTAAAAAACGTAAGTATTTTGTAAAAACAGAACTTATAGCACCATATCCCTGGACTGTTTATATAAAGCATTTGTACTTACAGTTGTTTAAAAGGTTATCTCCCTTTTCCCTATTCAACTCTGAAATGAAAAGCAAATGCCACAGTGAGTATCTCTTATACTGCTATGGGATCTAGCACAGACTCCCTCCCTGTACCCAGCAAACACAAATTAAATGGTTTGCACTGCTGCATCAGTGAAAGTATAGTAAAAGGAGTAATTTGCTCTGTTGGAGTTCAATTAAGCCTCTGTTCCTCACTGAAAGTGTAAAGCAAAAGGTTACATAAGGATACACCTTTGTTGCCTTAGCTCAAAGCCAACAAAAGCAGCAGATGAACACAAATAGGTCCAAGTAACATCTACATGTGCTGGCAGCTGTGCACAATATAAACACCTCCATGCATTTGTTCAGTTTCAGTATGGCAAGGTAGTCACAGAATCACAGAATCAAGCCCTTAAAGATCATCCAGTCCAACCATTAACCTAACTCTGCCAACCATTAACCTAACTCTACCAAGTCCAAGCTTAAAACATGCTCCTAAGAACCACACCTATTTTGAATCAAAACAGTCTTCATAATTCCTCAGTGCTGAGATTGACTGGAGCTCAACTGTAATTTTACCAATTTCTTTCCTGCAAAAAGCCCTCTACAAGATTCTGATGGTAACTAGTAATAGATTAATGGAAGAGCATTGCTGCCCAGAGCACTGCCCAGTGTTTTGTTTCAAACACTTGCCAGCACTTAACAGCAATCTGTTAAATAAGCAAAGGAAATGGTAGGGGGTGGTGAAGAAAACTGTCTCAGTCTTGCATTTTTCCAATGGCTTGAGATGGTCTCAAATGGTTTGAGAGCTCCTATCATTGGGTGATTCTGTGACTCTACAGTTCAGTACCTGGTGTTACAGGTTCTTGTCAATTCACTGTGTGCCTTAAAGTAATCTGTGAAATGATTACAAAGTTGGACCTTTTTCTTTTCTGATGAATTGGGTGGCACTACCTCACTGAACAGAGCTAGGTCACACAAAGAGAGTCTCTGATGCAGAGGAGAGCTCACACTCATAGATCAGTGCTAGTATCCTTTAGTCCTTTTTCATACTACTTCTTTCAAGTTCCCAGGCTGTCAGCCATAAAACACAATTTTGAGAAGGAAAAACAAGAAAATGAGAATAGCCCATATTTGCATACTAAAGTGAAGCTCATTACACTAAGAACAGCAAAGCATGGGGAACAAATACAAAGCTAAGAACACAAACCTAAGGCACTTGCCTGTGAGTCTAAGGGTAGATTGGTCAACACTCAGGGACCTGGAGCTTGTTTGCAGCCTTCTGCGCAACACACGGTTGACATGACCCCAGTTCGTTGCCTTGCTGTCAGCTGAGGCAAATCTAAATACCAAAAGAACAGATGCAAGCACTCCACCAGGATCTGGGCTGCAAACCAACAAAAACAAAATGGTATCATTCTCTCTTTGCTCACTAATCCTCTTTGTTCTGCTTTGCACCGTCTGCCTTCTCTATAGGAGAACAGGTCTGGTCTGCAGAGATGTAGAGAACAAATAGCACAGCTGTGCACAAGGATGATGACAACACATCAGGAGGCAGCAAAAGGCTTGGTTCTTGCTGTAACAATGAGAAGAAGGAATTTTCTGGGAGCAGTTACAGTTCAGAGAGCTAAGAAGGAGAGGATGAATCACTCCCTATGGCCTTCAAGTAGCTCAGTTTGCACAGGTGGCAGAAGCAAGAATACAGTTAAAACTTCAACAGATACCTAGCAGGCTATTCCTAACAGATGTTCAAAAGACCTGGTTTAGAGCCACAGAAGTTAAAGAGGTCTTCTGGCATTTCTTTCCACTTAATTCACTTGCCTGTTTACTGGCCAGTTAGCTCCATTGTATCTAGAAACAAAAATCTCAGTAATTTGAGTTATCAGACCATGATCCCTTACTCTTAGTATAAAATACTGGGTCCAATATTTCAGGCTAACAGTCTAAAGGAAAACCAACTGCAGCCTAGAGGAAAAGACAGCCCAGTGCCTCGTTACACAAGCTGAAAACAAATGAAAGTGAAAACAATCTTGGAAGAGATACAGTGGTCAACCTAAAAGGTGAAAAGAGGTTGCTTGAAGTCTAGCTTCCAAGTTCTGTAATTTCAGTTGATAGACAGTACGGTGGAAGCCTCAACTCTGTATCCAGAAATCTCAGTGGAATCATATATTCAGACCTTTTCAGAGAGGGAAGAAAATCATGCAGAGGATTCAACACCATCTTGAGCTTCCAAAGGAAGCATTAAGTGGAATAAAGAGCAGACTAGGCATGTCTCAAGATCTCTCATCATCTTAACTACTAGTGAAGGCTGGGATCACCTAGTAATTCAGTTCCTGTATCACAGCCACAAACAACTGGTGTTCAGGTAATCAATCTGCAGAAGTATAAGGTCAAATTCCTCTTTGGTGCTGACCTCTGAAGGCAACTGAGCCCTCAGTGTTGTGAGCACTGCAGGAGAGTGACAGTCAGCCAAGACACTGTCATCCTGCTGGTGTAATCCAAGCATAAACAACCAGACACACTCCATAGGTCAAGGGGTAGGCAGAAAGGATATTCATCACATCCCTGCTTGTTCCTAACTTTCATATTACTTACCTTAGACTGAAAACATGGGACCTGATGTACCTTTTACTTAGAAACGACCCCTTGAATACTGAAGATAGCTGTTAAAGGAAAAGAGTGTGTTAAAATACACTTGTAATATATACATCCCCTCAAGAGAAAAGTCTTGTGAGCCTCTGAAACACAAGAAAGTGCCTTGAGACCTGAATTTGTACACCAAAGCTACTGCTGAATTTCTATCAGAGGATGCAAACCCAAATTAAACAGAAGAGTTGGCCAATTTTGCTGTCCCTGTGGGTGCCAGTTCCAGGAGAGGGCTGTTGGAACAAGGAAGCACTTGTGCTTACCATCTGCTTGTCCACACTCAGCAATGCAACTTTAACCCACTAAAGCAAGGTGTGGAAGGTAAGGCTAGCCACAGAAGGAGAAGGCACAATTACCTCTGACTCTTTATTCCCAGTCACACAATCAGAGGACTCTTCCACCACAGGTCAGGCAGAAACAGAGAAATAGCTTACCATGGTTTCAATCTCTTCACTCAGGTCTCTGTACTCTTCTGTGGTTTGCCTTCCATACTGAGAGTTATACTTGACATTGGTGATCAGGAAAGATGCATTGTAATATCGGTTCTGATCTACAGGGGAGAAAAAAAGAGGTGGCTGATCTTCTTCAGAAGAATTCAGACATGCACAGCAATTCTCAGAGCATAGGACACGTAAAGCTCCCAGACTCAAGCTGTGACCTTGTCAGCTGTGTAAGTACAGATTTAGAAGTACTTTGGGAAAAGGGGTTCTGGGGCATCTTGATGCTCCATGGACCAGCTAGGGGCTTGTTTCTACTTTGAGAACCATTCCAAGTAGCTCTAAATTACACCCACTACAACATTTTTCTGGGGATCATCTCATCAGCCTGAGGTTGGCCCACCACGAGACACAAGCCCACATATGTCCCTTCTGACTCAGCAGACACATTCACTCCTCCCTGGCTGAACTCTGACATGCTTCTGCCCCTCTGAGAGGCAGCTGGTCCAGAGCTCTTTGCATCCATTCAGCACTCAGATTAAGTTTAAAATCTAGCTCTTGGGTGAAGGGAAGAGAGGAGGCCTCATAATGCGGAGTTAGCAAAAAGCAAAGACAAGCTGTAGCTCTGCCAGTGCACTGTCTAGTGTCCCAATGCAAACCACAGATCTGTTGACTTGGTGAGCTGTGGCAGCAACACAATTAGTTCCATCACAGCAGGAAGGCTTTTCAAAACTCTGCACACTGGTATCTCACATACTGGGAAGGGAATGGCTTAGCTTCATTCATCTGCTACTGAAACTGAATCCCTGGAAAGCAGGACTGACTCCTGGGCTCCAAAAAGCCTAAACCTCTGTCCTCTCTCTTCCTGGAATATCCTCAGCTAGGGGTACCAAGTTCAGTTTCTGCAAAAATCCATTTCAAGACTGTCACTGTTTGAACATGAGGAATTAAAGGAGGGCTTCTGGGCTCTCAGAGGGGTGAAACACAAAGGGAGGCGTCCATTCCCTCCCATTCCCAGCCCGTACTCTATAAAGGTTGGGAAGGCTAGCAGCTGCTTCTCTTTCTTTCTGCTTGCTCCTGGCTGCACTGCTGTTCCCCTGAGCTCCTTTAGTACTAGCTCACCACATGCTCTCCAGAATCCACATTTCATGGGTGCTGGGAAGAGCCATGGACCCCCACCTCCTGAGTCAGCCCTGCTGAAAGGGGCCCTCAGGCATCTATCCCTGCTGGCATTGAGACCAGGCTGTGTATCTATCTATATATATTTGTATATATTTCCATTTTTATTACTTTATCCCTTCTGTTATTGCCTTTCCCCTGTGCTAGGTAAATCTGCCTCCAGTTGTTTTCAATTTCTAACTTAAAGTCTCCGGTCTTTATTCCCATTTTATCTTCCCTTGTGTGTGGGGGTGGGAATTAGAGAGCAATTCTATCCTTAGGCTTGTGATCTGACCAAACTGCTAAGCCATGACAGAATAATTGGTGCTCAACATGGGGCTCAAACTTAAATTTTTTTTTTTAATTGAAAATATTGGAAAGTTGGAAACTGAAAAAGGAAAAATGGGTTTCAAAGTGGCGTGGGTAAAAGACTTGTTATATATTGCCCTTATGAATTTACTCATCCATGTATGTTGATTTGTGTTGTCCCATCTCCCAGCCATGTTTCTCTGCTGGTAAACTAGTGATTTCTGTGGGAATGAGTTTGGTTGGGAATTTGACTGGGGAGCCTGGGGGCTCTTTGATGAATGCATTCACTGTGCAAAATGATTCTGCTCCTTTCTGTGGCAAGTTTGACTGACCACAATTTGGAGGCCTTGGTGGTGCTTGGTGTTACTTGCTTTGGTTATTATGACAAAGACCAAGGTTACTATGCATAGCCTGAGTAGTAGATATATGTCTGGCTTACACAGAAGATTGCTAACCTTTGGTTACCCAATGGAAGCAGCAGGGCAATATGAGGAACAAAAAGAACCAAGTAAATATTTTTATTATTCTTGCAGGTTTTCTAACAAATTCAGATCTTGAATAGGGTTTAGTAAGTTTCCTCATGCAGATTCTATAGCAGGGATGAACTGTATACCTAAATCATCAGACAAGACCACAGGAGCAAGTGAAACAGAGATTCCTGAAGACCAGAGACAACAAAGAGATGGATGCACTTACCACGGCACAAAAAAAATGTAACCAAGCCAATGATGAGGGCTACGGCTATTATCACTGACACAACGATGGCTGCTATCTTCCATGGTTCCATACGCTTTGTTTCTCTGGCCATCTGAAGCACAACCTACAATGAAGAAAACAACACTGAGAAATTCAGTACAACGTCTTCTTTGTACTTCTCTACTATTGTCTAGTACAAAGACAATAACGCATATTGACCCAAATTATACATGACACAGCTTAGTTCAGCTGACAAACCTCAGAGTGAGGTAAGCTGGGGAGGACCTCTGGACTCTTCAGGTCTGACCTTCTGTTCAAACCAGGTCTCACTACAGCAGGTTGTGCCAGGCTTTGCACAATAACTTAATAACTTAAGTTTAATAACTTAACTGGTTAAGTTATTTTTGTATCACCAAGGACAGAGATCCCCCAGACTCTCCAAAGTCCTGGACCAGTCTCAGACCACCCTCTTACCACCCTTTTTCTTTATATTTAGTCAGAATTCCCTGTGTTCTTACTTGTCTCCATTGCCTCATATCCATCACTGAGAAAAGCCTAGAGTTGTGCAGGTAGTGCTAGTAGAGACAATTTCCCATCAAGAAATATTACACAGATTTCAAGTGCAGGTGACTGCCCACGCAGGTGCTTGGATATTTAGTGATTCATGACTGATGAAATAACTTCTGCACCAAGGATACTCTTGGCTACTGGAGATGCCACATAACACACAGCTTTGAGTTATTTTAGTTGGTATGAGTAGCAACACATCGATTTCCTACAGGGTTTGGGTTTTATTACACCAAACCTGCACACATGTTGTAAGAGACCACATCCTGTCTCCTGCCAGACAATCTCTCAGAGATTGACAGGGAGAGAGAAATAGCTACTTGTGTGCAAACGTGATATGGAAACAAGATCCAGACTTAGTGACTCACTGAAAACCAACAGCAGACCTGTAAAAGGGTTGGGAACTTGACTCACCTATGGACAAAGGAACATAAGCCTTTCTCCTCCACTTACGTCCTGCTGTGCTAACTTAAGCAAGAGAACATAAGGAAAACTCCATTTTTGCGCATGTCCCCAGTAGCTTTGTTGTAGGATGATGCAAAGCCTTAAGCACAATTATTTCAGATCCCCAGTAATTCCACAGTACACTATGTAGTAATTATTGTCATGCCATGCACTGAGTCTCTAAACCATGGTTGACATTCGTACAGGGTATCAGGAAAACACGAGATAATCTCTTGAAGGTGCCTGGGGTGACAAATGGCAGTAGCCAGCTCTGGGGAGAACAGACTCAGCTGGCTACTCACCATGCTGTTTTACACCCACTGATTCATGTTTGTATTGCAGTGGATCAGACATACTAAACGTTTTTTTCCTCCCTTTTTAGGCTTACACCACAGCCATTTCTGAGCCACATCTGAGAAAACAGGGGCAGGAAGGGGTAGAAAGGCAGGCAGAAAGAGTAAATCTCTGTAAGTTTTCTGACGAGCGGGTGGCAAAGAAGAAATCACAGTGAAACCAGAGCAAGATATCAGGAAAGACTCCATCTGAGGAAATGAGATGGGGGGGCAGATGAGCAGTGAAGGTGAGAGTATGATGCACAAATCTAACACAGCAAAAGCCAGTGAAGTGGTGGGAGAGCAGAATGGAGTTATGCACTCTGCCCTGAGGACAAGAAAGCTGAGCAAAGCTATGAGGAAGAGATGGTAAGAAAGGAAAACCAGAGAGAGGGAAAGGGGAGGGAGAGAAAGAGGAGAGAAAAAAGGGAGAGAAGAAAAAAGGGAGAGAAGAAAAAAGGGAGAGAAGAAAAAAGGGAGAGAAAAAAGGGAGAGAAAAAAGGGAGAGAAGAAAAAAGGGAGAGAAGAAAAAAGGGAGAGAAAAAAGGGAGAGGAAAAAGGGAGAGGAAAAAGGGAGAGGAAAAAGGGAGAGGAAAAGAGAGGGAAGAGAGAGGGAAGAGAGAGGGAAGAGAGAGGGAAGAGAGAGGGAAGAGAGAGGGAAGAGAGAGGGAAGAGAGAGGGAAGAGAGAGGGAAGAGAGAGGGAAAAGAGAGAAAAGAGAAAAAAGAGAAAGAGAGAAAGAGAGAAAAGAGAGAAAAGAGAGAAAAGAGAGAAAAGAGAGAAAAGAGAGAAAAGAGAGAAAAGAGAGAAAAGAGAGAAAAGAGAGAAAAGAGAGAAAAGAGAGAAAAGAGAGAAAAGAGGAAAAAGAGGAAAAAGAGGAAAAAGAGAAAAGAGAGAAAAGAGAGAACAAGAGAGAACAAGAGAGAACAAGAGAAGTAAAAAGAGGAAAAGAGGAAAAGAGGAAAAGAGGAAAAGAGGAAAAGGGGAAAAGGGGAAAAGGGGAAAAGGGGAAAAGGGGAAAAGGGGAAAAGGGGAAAAGGGGAAAAGGGGAAAAGGGGAAAAGGGGAAAAGGGGAAAAGGGGAAAAGGGGAAAAGGGGGAAAAGGGGAAAAGGGGAAAAGGGGAAAAGGGGAAAAGGGGAAAAGGGGAAAAGGGGAAAAGGGGAAAAGGGGAAAAGGGGAAAAGGAGAAAAGGAGAAAAGGAGAAAAGGAGAAAAGGAGAAAAGGAGAAAAGGAGAAAAGGAGAAAAGGAGAAAAGGAGAAAAGGAGAAAAGGAGAAAAGGAGAAAAGGAGAAGAAAAAAGAGAAAAAGAATGAAGAGAAGAAAAAAGAGAGAAAGAAGAAAAAAGAGAAAGAAAAAAGAAGAAAAAAGAGAAAAAGAAAAAAGAGAGAAAAGGGGAGAGAAAAAAGAGAGAGAGAAAAAGAGAGAGAGGAAAAGAGAGAGAGGAAAAGAGAGAGAGGAAAAGAGAGAGAGGAAAAGAGAGAGAGGAAAAGAGAGAGGAAAAGAGAGAGAGGAAAAGAGAGAGAGGAAAAGAGAGAGAGGAAAAGAGAGAGAGGAAAAGAGAGAGAGGAAAAGAGAGAGAGGAAAAGAGAGAGAGGAAAAGAGAGAGAGGAAAAGAGAGAGAGGAAAAGAGAGAGAGGAAAAGAGAGAGAGGAAAAGAGAGAGAGGAAAAGAGAGAGAGGAAAAGAGAGAGAGGAAAAGAGAGAGAGGAAAAGAGAGAGAGGAAAAGAGAGAGAGGAAAAGAGAGAGAGGAAAAGAGAGAGAGGAAAAGAGAGAGAGGAAAAGGAGAAAGAAAAAAGAGAGAGAGAAAAAAAGAGAGAGAGAAAAGAGAGAAAAAAGACAGGAAAAATAGGAAAAACAGCCAAAGATTTTCACACAGTGAAGCTGGGATTAGCAGATGACAAGGAAGTTGGAAGAAACTCAGAGTTTAATTTTCTCATATAAGAATTTGGTTTTGCAGGGTGCTGGCAGGCACCCTAGTCCATTACTTTAAGGAAAGCAGGCAACTTTCTACCCACTCAAACATGTGGCATACTAGAAAGAAAAAGGTGCACAGTATAGCTTCAGCCAGCATCACAGCTGCAGGTGGATAAAAGCAGCAGCTTAGTGTTACCAAAATACACAAGACAGGTGACCAGGATTATGTCTCTTCTTCAGAGTCACCTGTTACAGAGCAGCTTAGCACCTCTCCTTCTTTTGTGCCTGCTTTACTGGGGCAAAGCTATGTTCTGGCAATGCTCTCCCACAACACAGCTGTCTCCCCACTAGGCTGGCTCAGTTCTCTGAGCAGTTCAGCTCTGAAAAAGTCTGCAGGGGTCTGAAAGTCTAGGCTGGCCAAGAGTACTTTCTTTGGAAACTGCAAGTTGCAATAAGCACATAATATCCAAACACACAATATCCAAACACTAGAGGTGTGACTAGTTCTATGGAGGCCCTGACTTCTCTCCATCTAGACCTTCGCCATCTGCACTACTCTGCCCTTGAGGGTTTATCAGATGCAGAGATTTGGAGAAAAACCTAAGATGAGCAGGACTGTCCTGCCTCAGCTTCTTTAACATGCTGCAGCCTCCCATGAGACATTCCCATCCTCATCTCCCAGCTCATGGTCTTTCACAGACCTAGCTCATGGAACTGCAGTGTAACCTCATCATGGACAGCCAATTACTCCCCTTGAGAGCTGACTAGAAGAGCCCACTATAGCAATAGGTCTCTGTCCCTCCTTAGCTGACCACCTCTCATGTTTGAAAAGATTTTTCTTTAGCATCTGACTCTGCTCTCCAGCCTGTACCCTTGCCACCAGTCTCAACCAGACTGTTTTTCAGCTCTCCTCACCCCAGTGCACTTTCAGATGAACAGCAAGCAGAGCAACCACCCCCCCTCATTGCTCTTGACACAGCCTGACAGCATATGACAGACTCTGCAGATACTGAAGCAAGAGTCCTCCTGTTTCACAACCACTGGTTTTCTTGAGCTGTACACAGACATATTTCCTCCAGACATGGCCTCATGCCTAAGCTACAGAAGCTTAAGACTCACACTTGAAAAATGAGCGTCTCGCTGCCTGTGGGACTCGTGCTCCAACAAGTAGCACTGTGTTCAACTTCAATCTCTTTTTCTTTTTTGTAAGAAAACACCAGGTACATTGACAAACACGAGTGACACAGAGCCCCTTCTCCACTATTTCAGACCTGCAAGGGAAATGGATACCTTAAGAACTGCTGCAGTGCTGAGGGAAACAGAAACATGGCAGATGAGGAATAAAAACCACCTCTGCTTCTGATACTGATTTCACTTTAACTTCTTTTAAGAAAAGAGTTTAAAGGAAGCACTTCCATGTATTTCTACATTCATATAGGCAATTAATTTGTATATAGGATATACAAATTAAAGTGGAAACACCTCTTCAAAACCAAACCAGTTTCCTCCTTTTAGCAGGATGCACTTGACTTCTATCTTGATAAGATAAATAACAGAACAGGAAAAAATCTCTTGTGCAATGGAAGCACCAAGTCTCATCACCTCCCAAAGTGTACTGTATCAATCCTTCATCTGAGATGCTGGTGTACAAAACTCTGCTCAGCAGCTCCCTTTTTTTTTTTTTCTGGGTTGGGGGGATGGAGGTCTATTTAATCAGCAGCCATGTTAGTCACTAGTTGTGCAGAAGGCTCAGGAAAGAAAAACTCTCCTGATTTTAACTTTTTAGGAAATACCTAATCTTTTTCCACCCATTTCAGGAATCAGCATGAATGCAGGGAACAGATGGCCTTGTTTGGCCCCAAATCAGCTATCCTTTACTCTCTGAAAAACAGCTCAAATTTAGGCATCACCAAATGTGTATTGCTTGTATTAGAGCACAACATATTTCCAGTAGTGCCCATGAGTTCTGGCCTTCCACACTGCCATGCTAGGGTTTGTATTCTTAAAACAAAACACTCCCAAGTAGGTATGGTTTTGAGCCTGACACCTACTAGGATGTTTAGTGAATGACAGTTCTTGTTGAGATTATGTCCACTCAATGCATTCAGTCATTTATCACACATATCACACCTTCAGCTAGCTTCTTCACCCCCATAGCCTTTTTTTAGCTTTTTGATGTCATACCACGGAGGGCAGGATTGTCATGCTCTACCAGAATAACCACCAGGGATTCCTGTGCCTGGGACACAGGAATGGTCCTCTCTGCACTCTAGTAACCAAGAAAACTCTGCTCCACCCAGAAACACTGATCCTCTGCAGTGCTGATTAATGCAGAGATGATCTCATCACCTTCAACCACAGATGCATTCTTGCTTTCTTCCTGTGGCAGAGACACTGCTTAATAAATAGGCATTCTCCTCAAAAGACCCCCAATACCACAGCTGTCTGTAGATGCCTTCCATTCCTGACATTTCCTTCAAATCTGACATTTCTTGCTTCTTGCTCCTTACATCACACGTTTTGATTTTTTTTTTTTTTTTTTTTTTACTGCTTAACCTCTAGTAAGCTGTGAATTAACTCCCAGGAGTGGCAGAGAGGCGAATCCAGGTAACACCAATGCATTCATCCCCCAACACAGATGAGGATAAATTTCATTCCTCAAGGGCAAACCTTAACAAGAGATCTGAAGCCAGACTCCACTGGGAGACCTCCTCTCTGCTCTGAAAACCACCTCCTCATGGTCTGTGTACAGCAGCTTTTGGTCTGCAGTGAATTAGCCAGAAGTTTTAAACCCAAGTTCTTTTAGTTCAGTTCAAAACTTCTTGGCAACACTGTGGATGAACACTGGACCTCCTCCAACAATCCCTGTTCTCATTTAAAACACACTTCATTCCCAGAAAGTCCAAGACAACACAGAGATACAGCAGCATCTGACAGTTTAATATCACAGTTCATTTGGGTCTATGCAAAGTATGAAGTTTCCTAGTTCACACACCTTGGCTCTAAGCCATAGGATGTGTTTTGATCACTAAAAAGTTATTCCGTACTGCAAATAATTAATTCAAGTGAACTAGTTTGGAAATGGCTATGTTTATATAGAGTTATTTTAAACAAAGTTGTATTTATAAAGAGATATATTAAATCGTCTCAATACAGGATACTTAGTGGAATTCAGCAAGAAATAAAGCTACATTACTAGATGTTGGCACGTTAGGAAGAACAGTTTTACTGAAATTTTACAGGCCTAAAATTTGTCTTCCTTGTGAAACCACAAAGTAAACAAGCAGAATTTCAGGTTGGATTTCTGATTAACTTCAAATTAATTCTTTACCTTCGAATTTGGAACAAAGGCAAAACACACACACACAACATACAGGTGACAAGCTAGTTTTCCTCTCTCATCCTGTATCACAATCCCTAAAGGTTACTGTGTTCATTTACAATGCAGGTGGTAAAAGTTCATCTCCCACCTCTGTCTGACAGGATTTGATTCACTATAGTGGCCTTATCCATCTCTTCTGGTTGAGCTACTCTGTGTTACCAAAAGCCTCAGTAAGAATAACAGCAGAAAACCAATCAGAAAATTTTTGTCCTAAGAAAAGGCCCCAGTTTTTGAGCTTCTGGATAAGCAGGGAACAGCTGCCCTATTTTGTTTTACAGATCTGCCCTTGACATTTTTGATTTCTTAAGCTAAGCTCTCACACCACCCTGACCTAGATTTGGTTTCAGATGAATCTAGACTGATTTTTGGCACCAGCTGTTTACTGAAGGTTGTTTTGCCTCATTTTACATAGAAGAAAACTGCAGTCTCTTCTAATTTGCTGCTGTCTTCCTATAATAAATTTTTTTTTTATTATTATATATTGATATTCCAATCCTCTTATAAGACCCAGTGCCAGAGCTTGGGTGGCACAACTGCTGGTCAGGGTCTCTCTACACTTATAGCCACAGCCAGTTTTTCCATTTGGAGATGGATTCAGGCACATCTCTACCGTCCCTCCTTTCTAGAAACAGGACCTTTCACAAGACAACAGAAGACTGATCTGCTGGCTTGGTGAATGCAATTTGAAAAATTGCTGTCTACCTGAAGCTATCTACCTTGGTGGGGTGGTTGGAAATGACAGTGACTGAAATACATCTGGGCTTAGCAAAAGCAAAGGGTAACAAAGCAAGGCTTGCTAATTCCATTCCTACCTTTGCTACGAGCAGTCACATCAACCTAACACTTCTCCTCTGTTCTTGAGGCACACTCAGGACTAAAAGAATGGAACTACAACTTCTGCTACTTTGGATACTGAAACAGAAGCAGCTAGCACCTGCCTAGGTATTCCAAGGCCCTTGTTTGCATGAGGCCAGGTACCTACCAGCCTGTATCACTCAATTTTTGAATCTCCCAAAGCAATTCCAATACAGTGAAAGACTTCCAAACATTGAAGGGATCTGCTGAGAGAAACAAAATGTGTGTGTTCTTCTATGCGTCACGCTGAATCAGCTTGATCTCCCCACACCCTTGATCATCCCACAAAAACAGTAGGTGCTGCATGCCACCCCTCTGCAGTCAGATAAAGCATCACTAATGTTTTTGCTACTGACTAATTGAGCTCCTCCCCTTAACCATCGAATTCTACCAATTGTTGTTTCCCAGAAGCACACTTCAGCCAGGCAAAGACAACAGCTCCAAATACAGTTCTTGTCATTTGCATCAAGATTCAAGGGCAGTATTCAGTCATTGGGATGTCTTAACTCGGAGAGGTTTTCCTGATTACTTGATCACCTTTGCAATCAGCACAAAAGGTTTCTTGTTCCTTACTCTCTCATCCATTTTTTGTATACCTTTTGGAAAGTTACAAGCTCTTTAACTGTTGGCATAGAGCTGGCCTCCCATACTACTACAACAGACAACAGTCTGTGGGACATAACTGTAATGTTGACAACTAAAATATCCTTGATCAACAACACATCTTCCTACAGTTGACTGCCCCAGTCAACATCTTGAGAAAGACTCCCTTGTTCTGAAATAAGCTTTAGTAGGACTAGGAGGGATACTAACTATATAAGGATCTTACAATCTACAGGATCTTGTGAGAGTTCTTTACACTACATTGTAGTGTAAAGGAAATACTAGTGCATGGCCATTTTTTGCAAGTTTAGGATAAGGTTCTGCAACTTCAACATCAATTTTATCTCTCGGATTTCTACTTTTAGCTGCATTGGTCATAGACCATACCTTATTCTTTTAGTTTACAGTCACAGAATACCACAGTAGATCTCTGGTATTCAGCCTATAAACATAGCTCTGCCCTCCTTTCCTCCCTCCCTTACTCACTCCCTCTCTCCCTCCCACCATCCATCCCACCTTGACTGCTAGAAATCCACTCCAGAAGTGAGACAAAAACCAAGCAGTTATATCCTTTGTGAGTCTGAAGTTTTATTTTCATACCAGGGGTGAGTGGAAATGATTTGGTGCATTTTTAAGCTGATTCTGCACAGGTTAACACTTCACTGTCTGCATACAAAGCCCGTGAAAATAAACAAGAGCACAAAAAGCTACTTTTACCTACTTGACTCCACTCACTGTCTTGTGCCATTCTATTAGCTCAGCAGTTGTGACAGCAACACATTCTAGCCACAATAGCACAAACAGCTGATCAGAGTCAGGGCGCAGTGAAATGACCATCAAATGCTCTTCACAACAGCCTTCAGTGGCCATAAGCTACCACACTGTGCTGTAGAGGAGCTGGAGATTTCTGAAAACAAAGGCATTTTAGGTGAGGAGAAAGGATGAAATATCAGAAGAATTTGTGATAGATGGAAGGCAGCTCAAGTCAGAAGTAAGCTCTCTGAGCTAGTGCCATTCTCCCACGCCCTTGGTCAAAGCTCAAACTGCCCAATAAATCCACGCATGATACAGCCACACTCCCCAAACTACCAAGGAGCAAGTCAGAAGGCTGTGGCACTTACCTCTAGATACCACAGAGAGGTCAGCAAGTAGCTCTTCTGCCTGGGAGATCCACTGTCCTGAACGCCACAATGCACTATGCAGCATCTCAGCATAGACTTGGGGCTTTATCTCCCCAATTAGGAAAGAAAGGAGTCATAGGCAAGTCAAAACAAGTCCAGCAAGTCTCAGTGACAGAGGCTTATCCAGTAACATGATTACTCCCCTAAAACAATAACAATACACTTCTTTCATCACACCTTTCATCCAGGAATCCCAAAGCCTTTTCAGAGCATTAACTACACCCTGCAACACCCCAAATCAGAAGAGCCATGAAAATTTTGCAAGGACGCAGAGTTTATTTCCTTCTTTGGTATAATTAACAAATCAGAAATTATGGGTAGCACCAATGCAGAAAATTTGCATGTTCTAAAGAGACAATGTTTAGGCCCAGGGTAGATATGGAGCTGACATAAATGGATGTAGATTCGGTGGCATGTGGCTATTAACTCCCTTGAACTTCTTTGAAAGTGGTCATTTGGCCAGAAAAGAACTTGCCCCCACAACAACAGCTACATTGAAATCTGTCATTCTTCTCTAACTCATTAGATGTTCACTTTAATTGTGGCCACATAGCCACACATATAGTTCTGTCCTTGAATAATTCTTCAAAGCTATAAATATTTGTGATCTAAATATTTGCAGGTTGTCTGGATAAGCATGCCTACTTGTGCTAGTTACAGCAAGTTAAGTGGCACATCAGTTAACACAAGCACAAACTCTAAAGTAGAATTTCTCCATCTTTTCTTGGGAACCCTTTTTTCAGTTTTTACTTTTCTCAGTTCCATCAAACTTATCAGAAGATATATCTCACTACACAGCCTTATACACAGATTTGGTTTGAAGGCAAATAAAGAAGACAGAACATCCCAACAAGATACATGTGTGGCACATATTTCCTTTGCTTCAATAAAATTTCTGCCAGCTAGGGACTCTCTTCTTCCACCTTAGTGACCTTCATTTGACCTCTCTAACATCTGAGGGATCACCAGCTTAGTAACACACTGACGTAAATACATCTTGCATGGCTGAAGCTCTTTTTTCCTTTTTATATCAAGTCTATAGCCAAGTAGCAGGAAGACTGCCTTTCTGGAAACATCAGCTTCTTTTGAATGAAACATAGGCTAAAGATAAGACTCAGCTTCTCATAATTTGGATTCAGTCAATGTCTCAGCATAATTTGCTATGAAACAATTAATATGGTTGCTAATGATACACATAACTGCTTCTCAATACTGGAAGTTGCATTGCCATCCCATATAGGAACACTTTTCCTGAGTCAATCCAGATGTGCAAGAGAAACACAGTCAGAAGCCTACCTAGAGGGTGACACTTTCCAAGGGTGAAGTATCAAGTGTCATATGATTACCTGACCCACGTGTAGGCGGTACAGAGACTTATTCATTGCAGGCAGCCCATGATCCTCAGAGACAGAGCTTTTTCTTGTGACTTGGCTGTGGCATAGGTAGGAGAATGTATGATGCAGAGGCTTCATGGCAATCTCTGAACAGTCTCACCTGCAGGCAAACAATCCTACTGCTGCTTAAGGAAAAAGGTTAAGATGAGGAGGTTTTTTAAGGCACTGAAAAACTCTTCCAGCCCTAGTTTTGTGTCGGGGAGGGACCAAACTGATTAAGAATACACTAATCTTAGCCAATGGTTCCCTCCCTGCATAAGGTGTCTGTGTATCTTCTTGTACTGACAATACTTCCCTGGTGCAGAAATGCCAGCTGAGCAAAAGGGATGAGGCAATAACCATCAGTGGTTCAGTTACAGTACCTAACAGGTTCGGCTCCTGATTCTTGAGAGTGCACTGATGTGCCTGCTGGTGCTGCACTGATATATTTCAAAAAAAGCCTGAACAAGTTGGTAAGCAATGCAAAGGAGATAGAAGATGTGGTAGAAAGGTAACACATAAAAGAAGGAAGAAAGATGGAACACCAAACTACAGGAAAAGAAAAGGTTATAAATTCAGGCACAAGCTAAAAAACAAAACTAAACAAAAACCAAAGCCTAAAAGTTAGGCAAAAGCATACCAGAAATATCTAGCTGGTAAGCTGCTATTTCTTGGATATAAAGTATCATTATAAGAAACTGGGAGGAAAAAGCCAAGAACTAGACTAAGATCTGGTAAGCACTATGCAGCTTGCTTACTCAACACTACATTATTGCCAGAAGACCAAGGGAAATCTTTCCAAAAAAGCATTCCAAAGCAATTCTGAGGAACCTTTGACAGTGTAGTATGACATACAAAATGTCCACATAAAACAAGCAAATAATAGAAGTAGCAAGTATTTATATAAATACCCTGTAAAGTGTAGAATCATCACTGCTTTTATAAAGCAAAGTGCCATAGAACCACAAAATAGCTACGGTTGGAAGGGACCTTAAAGCTCATATAGTTCCAACCCCCCTGCATGGGCAGGGACACCTCCCACCAGCCCAGGTTGCTCCAAGCCCCATCCAACCTGGACTTGGACACTGCCAGACATGGGGCAGCCACAACTTCCCTGGGCAACCTGTGCCAGTGTCTCACCACCCTCAAATTAAAGAATTTCTTCCTAATGTCTAACCTAAATCTCCCCTCTTCAAGTTTTAAAATATTTCCCCTTATACTGTGTAAAAAGCCCTACCCCAGCTTTCTTGTAGCCCCCTTCAGATATTGGAAGGTTGTTATAAGGTCACCTTGAGCAAGGTCCCCATAATCTGACTGATGTATGTTTATCTTCCCTATGTGTCCTCCACTGACTGCTCCACAAGCCTCTAGTTCATTTAGCTGCCAGGTATTCCTTCATTATAATAATGTATTATAAATCCTTTGACAGAATAATGGTCAGCTTGGAATCAATCTTTTCCCTATCTGTCTCCACAGCAAAATGAGGTCTGACCTGCCTAGCTAGATCTGCAGCCACAGGAAGGATGAATTAGTGTCTTTTTCTCAGTTAAGGAACCATGGCAGCCCTCTCATCAGAATAGTTCAGTTGGGAGTGTAGTACAATGTCTATCAAGACACTGTAGGGAGCATAGAATTACAGAATATTAGGGGTTGGAAGGGACTTCTAGATCATCTAGTCCAACCCTCCTGCCAAAGCAGGATCACATAGGGCAAGCCACACAGGACTGCATTCAGGTGGTGTTTTGAATCTCCAGAGCAAGACTCAAGAATCAGTCTGGGCAGCCTGTTGCAGTGCCTTGCCACCCTCACAGTAAAGAAGTTTCTCCTCATGTTTCAGCTCAGGTTACAGAGGAAGCTTGTGTTTTGCATCATTCATTCCTGTCTACAGATCATCCTATCTGTATGGTGTCTTTATCTGATGAGAGATCAGACTCCAGAAAGCGGTTGTGGCCCTCCCAGGTAGGCTGAACAGGGTTCCTCTGATCCGAGAGAGACTAAAGGGGTATCACAAAAGCAACAGCACTTGATGTCTTGCACATGACTGAAATCTGCTACTGTCTGTTTGAAAATTAACTTCAGACACTCACTATCATTTTCCTAGATTCCCCCAAAGCTCGGCAAGTGAGGTACAGTACACAGCAGGCACTCACCTGTGGTCAAGACAGGAAATTGCTTTTTCTCTCACATGTGGACACTGGGATATCAGTTTATCAGTGATCAATGAGCCAAGCATGTTCTTCTTTCTCCCACAGAGATGTCTGGTTACCACAGTATCTGCCAAGAAAACAAAACCCACTTTACTTGCAACAATCCTAAGTTAATATTGGGATAGAAAACTCATGAGAGGATATTTGCATTTACAAAGATTCTTGCCAAATTGCCTAGGTCTTTTTGGGGGACACTAGCTCTTCCTTCAAAAAAAAAAGTCAATAGTGATCCAGTGCTGTCTGCTCAAATACAGCTCTTGAGGAAAGCAGCTACTAAGTAGACTTCTTGAGTAGAAGAGCTGAAGGAAACTCAGGCTGCAGCTTTGTAGCCACAAGTTTAAGAGAGTCCAGTCCCCAGTGCAGTACACTGTGACTGCCACAGCTGTCATCTGCAGACACATTTGGGAAAGAAAGGAAGGCTGCCTGTGGGCTGCAAATTGGAATGAAAAAGCCTAATACTGTGTAATTAAAGTCACAAAGAAGTATGCAATGCAGCTCTGCTGTTATCCATTGCAAATGCAAGTCCAAATTTCATAGCTTATGCTTTTCTTCATGGTTACACACAAGTATCTTCAAATATAGTAGCAATATTTTAAATACACAGCACAAATATATTTTAAAACAGTTCTTTTGAAGTATTCAGGAAGGGGAGCTTTTGTATGAGGAACACACAGAGCATACCCCCAACCTGCCTCACAACTTGGCTTGTCCCTAAGTCTGAGTGTCCTTTCCAACAAGATGCACAAAGCTTATCTTGATTTATCTCTGAAGAAAAAAAAATCTACACATTCATATAAATCCAAAATTTTTTAAGAAAAGACTCAAAGCCAGGGTCCCAGACCATAATTCTTTGAACCAGGTATTCAGGCGCAGTAAACTTTAAACTTAAAACACCTTTTTACTTAGGTGTGTAATTTCCCAGGATAATCTCTAGTTAGACATACTTCACTAAACACAAAATTGCAGCAAAGAACACAGTGTGCCCACAGCCTGGCACTCAGGTTCCTCCACCCAAGCAAACATTTGGGCTATGTGAGCACAATGCCTTCACATGGCAGGTGATGAACTATCCCAGTACAAACCTGCTTTTGCTTCTCTGAAGGCCTAGTTCCAAAGCTTCGTCTAATAGTTAAAATAAAGCTTCTGAAGCAAAATCAGGTCACTTTCTAGAAGCTGTTAAAATCCTTTATTAGGACTGTACAAGCAAAAGATACTAAATCCTCACTTCCTTTTCTATGTTATTGAGGGAGTATCTTTCATTGTGAAACTTCAGAAAACAAGAGAAGGTTCCAATACACTTCATTCACTTTTTGCTTTTTTTCTTGGTAGAACTGCTGCAGCTGAGACTGTCATAGGGCTGTGTTGGACTACAATTGCCAGAATACTTGCTACCATGTTTATTTTATTAGTAGTCTGCTTAATTAAAGTCCAAAGGTAGGGATATAAGAGTTTTTATGCCTTTGTCCCTTCACTTTTTTTTTTTTTTATATCTTGTTTTGCTTCTTGTGTCTTTAAGAGCAAACTGTATAATTTTACCAAGGCTCTGCATCAAGCAGCATTTACTCAGTCTCTCACTTAGGGCAATCCTAAAAAAACCTTCTCCTTATTAAACTACTCTGAAATAATATTCTGCTAGGAGGTTCCTGCTGCCTTGTCAATCTCTCTTCCCTAATTGAGAAATGCACACTACCTCGAAATGTCCTGACTTGCAGGACAAGAATTGCTGAAGAATTGTTTTAAACACCAAGTCATTAACAAGATCTTGCTATACTAATGTGTCATTGGAATTGTTTTAACAATGCTTGTGAATCCTTCCCATCATGTGTGCCAGGACAGCTCTCATTTTCTTCCTAAAGTGACACTGAGACATATACATGGCTGCAGTACATTTTATCTCTACAGTACTTAAGAGCTCCTTGGGCAGTTCTTGAAACACAGAGAAGCAAGAACAATCATCTGCTGTTGTAATGAATTGCCCATGTACATTTAATGAAAAAACAAAAACTGGTATGCAGGCTGTCCTAGTTTGGGCTAGTTTCAGGATAGAATTAATTTTCTGTCTATAATTTTTCTTTCAGCTGACTCTCTTGTAAATAGCTGTACTGGCTGAAGTTAACAGCAAGTTTCTCAGTTAGTGTCTGCTTCTGGGACTGATAACACTTGATGTTTATAGTTACAGCTAGACCATGGTCTGCAGAACCAAGGCCACTGCTTGGTTCTGAAGAACATCTTGTGCTCCAGGAAGATAAAGGGAATAAAGAGGCTACACATGCACCTTCCTCTAGGGAGAAGCAGACAGGAAAAATGACCAAAATTGACCAAAGTATTCCAGCCCATATGTGACATACTCAATATAAACTTGAGGGACCACGAGGGTCAAACCCCTTCGCTCTTCCCTTTCACCCTTCTCCTGTCCCTGTTTGCTTTAGCATCCTGGGAGGATTCTATCCGTTCCTCTGCCTGTGGTCTTGATCCATTCCAGCCTGAATCTGTGTGTTCCTGCCTCCAGCTCCCAACTGCTGCTGACTCCAGGATTCCAGCCTGGACTTTCCCAGGGCTGCCCTGCAGCCTCGGTGGTGACGTGAGAGTTATTGGGGGAAAGGGAGGAGGAACATGATACTGTTTTTTCTGTATATTTGTATATAATTAATATTTTTTTTTTTATTTATCATTACTGTTTCATTAAAGGTGTGTAGTTTAGTTTCCAACCCATAATTATCTCTCTCTTATTCTCTCTCCTTTCTTTATCAGGGAGGGGAGAGGGATTAATAGAGAGCATCTGTCACTTGGTTGATTACCACCCCAGCATTAAACCGTGGCACAGGCACAGGTCTATAGCTGATTGAAATAATCCTCACTGGGTTACCTGATACTGAACTGTGCTAAAGCCCACGAGCTGATGACTTCTTCACATTCCTTCAGGGATGGCTGAAGTAATTAATTCCCATTACTTCAGGTACAGGCAATGATGCATGTGCTTGGAAATGAAGCTACAAATCTCGTTAAAGGCAAAGTAAAAGCAGGAGAAGGAACAGAGAAATTAAAGAAAAAATTATCCCTCCTTATAATTTGTTTTTGGATTTATGTTCATCTCTGGGGGATGAAGGATTAGTCTAAAGTCCACAATTGTTCTACAAAGCTAAGGTTAAGTTGAAGGGAAAATAACTACCTCAATCCCATTGTTAAGGATGAAATTAACCACATGTCCATGTGTTAGCAGTGACAAGCTGGCTCCTGTGTTAGATCTTTGCAGGGACAAGTTAGCAAGATCATTTCCAAGACCATCTAGTTACATCTGGAGACAATGGTAAAATAATTCCCTGGCATTTTCAAGAGGTTCAGAGACAAGAGCTCTGAGCCAAATGGGCCCAAGTTATCCCTTTTTCCTCTGTTTCAGGTTCCCATTGGAGCAGAGCTGGACTAAATGAATAGTCAAGGGCTTGCTGAAATTTCCCTTCTGAAGGCACAGCTGCTTGTAAGCTGGAGTCCTCAAGGGGTTGTAAACCAAACTGTATGGCTTCATCAAAATAGTTACTAGAAGCAAGGACAGAGGAGAAATCAAGTCAGCTCTGAAATCTGTCATAAAATAATGTGAGAGCACATCAAGACTTAAGTGGGTTCTAGGTGTCTGGAAACAAATCAGTATTTAATTCAGAAGTAAATCAAATAATAACAGTATGCAGTGGGGTGAAACACAGGATCAACCTCTTGTAGACTAAATAACAATTCAAATTCTGAAAGATCATGCACTGTGTTGTGGTTTAACCAATACCAGCTGGCTACTAAGCACACACAGCCACTCACTCACTCTCTCCCAGTGGGACAGGGAAGAGAATCAGAAGAGTAAAAGTGAGAAAACTCATGGGTTAAGATAAAGGCAGTTTAATAAAGCAAAGCAAAAGCTGTGTGTGCAAGCAGAGCAAAACAAGGAATTCCTTCACTATTCCCATTGACAGGCAGGTGCTCTGCCATCTCCAGGACAGCAGGGTTCCATCACACACAGCAGTTACTTGGGAAGACCAAGTAACACCATGACTCCCAGTGTCCCCACCCTTCCTCTGTCTTCTCCCTGGCCATGATCTCATGTGGTGTGGAATATCCCTTTGGTCAGTTGGGTTCAGCTGTCCCTGCTGTGTTCCATCCCAGCTTCTTGTGCATTCCCAGCTTACTCACTGGTGGGGTGAGAAGCAGAAAAAGCCTTGACTCTGCGTAAGCACTGCTCAGCAGCAATGAAAACAGCTCTGCATTATTAATACTGTTTTCAGCACAATCAAAAACACAGCCCCATGCCAGCTACTGTGGAGAAAATTAACTCTATTCCAGCCGAAACCAGAACATTTTCTACTCCTTGCTCCATACCACTTATGTCATGCTCAGGTCCCACCCTATTCAATATATCCTTGCTAACCACAACTCTCCTTTCCATTCTTTGATATACCACACAGATATCATTCCTCTGAATCCTGGACCACACCTGTGAAATGTCTGTAAAGCCTCCACAAAGTGTCCACTGAGTTCATTTTGTCCATGACTTTGGGCTCCAATTTTATGGTAGCATCTCAAGACAGGAGAGATGGTGTGTTGTGTGGAGTCACTGGGCACCAAAGCTAGCTCAAGTCTGGGCACTGCTCTGGATTTAAGTGGCGGGAGCAGGGATAGGAGAGGGAAAAAAAAACATGTTTGGAAAGGAACAGAAATGGAGACATGATTTTAAAAATAAAACTGACTGCAGGGTTCCTAATTATGTAAACTATCTTTCAGCACATAGCTGATTGCTTGAAGCCACAGGGCAGGAAGAAATCACTCCGTACAAACCCATCTCAGGTCATCCAGCAGGTTTCATTTCTGAGACAGAGACAAAAGTGCTGATCTTTGCCAGGCTTACGACAGTGCTTTTCAGGAGAGGAAACCTGAACAAAGGGTGACTTTTCACCCTTCATTTGTAGGCTGCCTCTCCAAAAGGTTGGCTTCCCTATAGGATGGCACACAGAACAAGTCAGTTTCACTGCAATGCAAGCTCAGGCTACCACATGGCCTCACAGTCAGCTGATCAACAGGAACATCTGTGAAACCCTCAAAAGCTTTCACAATACTGAGTTAAAATCTCAAGATGAACACAAAAGATTAGTCAGGGTCAGTGCACAATATTACTTAAAAACTAGTCTTACACCCATTCTAGAAGAAATGCTTTGTAAGAAGAGGTGTTGCAAGACATTCTAGCCAAGAGCTTTCATGTCTATATGACTTAGTTGCTAATACAAACGGGAAGTTTCTTTCCCTCCACACTGAATGATGCTTCATAAAGATTGCTGACATTGTTACAACTTGAAGGCATGCAAATGTAAGAATCATAGAATCACAGGATGGTTTGGGTTGGAAGGGACCTTAAAGCTCATCCAGTTCCACCCTCCCTGCCATAGGCAGGGACACCTCCCACCAGACCAGATTGCTCCAAGCCCCATCCAACCTGGCCTTGAACACTTCCAGGGAGGGGAAATCCACAACCTCCCTGGGTAACCTCTTCCAGTGTCTTACCAGCCTCATAGTAAGAAAAATTTCCTCCTAATATGTAACCTAAATCTCCTCTCCAAGTTTTAAATCATTGCCCCTTGTCCTCTTGCTACACGCCAGTGAAAAAATTCCCTCCCCAGCTTTCTTGCAGACCCCTTCAGATATTGGAAGGGTGTTATAAGGTCACCTTGAAGCCTCCTCTTTTCCAGGCTGAACAAACCCCAATTTCCTCACCCTGGCTTCACTGGGGAGGTTCTCCAGCCCTCTGAGCATTTTTGTGGCTCTCCTCTGGACATGTTCCAGGAGCTCAATGTCCTTCTTATGTTGGGGACCCCAGAACAGGACACAGTACTGCAGGTGGGGTCTCACAACAGCAGAGGGTGAGAATCCCCTCCCTTGACTGCTGCCTGTGCTGCTTTTGATGCAGCCCAGGACACAGTTGGCTTTCTGGGCTGCCAGCACACATTGATGGCTCATGTTGAACTTCTGGTCTAACAACACCCCTGAGTCCTTCTCCTCAGGGTTGCACTCAATCCTGTCTCCTCCCAACCTGCATTGGTGCATGGGATTGCCTTGACACAGGTGCAGAACCTTGCATTTGGCCTTCTTGAACTTCATGCAGTTTGCACAAGCCCACTTCTCATCCCTGTCAAGGTCCCTCTGGATACCATCCCTTCCCTTCAGTGTTTTGACTTCACCACACAAGTTTGGTGTCATGAGCAAACTTGCTGAGGGTGCACTCGATTCCACTCTCCATGTTGCCAACAAAGACATTAAACAGCACAGGTCTGAGTACTGATCCTTGAGGAACACTCATCACACATCTCCATTTGGACACTGAACCATTGGTCACATCTCTCTGGGTGCAACCATCAAGCCAGTTCCTTTTCCAATGAGGGGTGCATCCATTAAATCCATATCACTGCAAATCAGAGACCAGAAAGTTGTACAGGGCAGTGTCAAATGCTTTGCAGAGGTCCAGGTAGATGGATGGCAAATGTTCTCTGTGCTTGATCCACAGCTCATCTAACACAGATGTTAACTCCAGCAGAATGCAAGCCCAGAGGTTTGAATGATTTTTAATTCAAGAAGTCAGTAAGACTCACTCACAGTGACACAGTTCACAAAACAAATGCTTTCTAGTGATGATGACTCCACAAGTGTTCCAATTGACTTTGCACAGCCCAGTGTTCACCCATTGTAAACTGTGTTTTAGTTCAAATACTCAAGAATTTCCCTAGGCAAGACCCTTGGGAAGTACTTGGAAACCCCAAATCTTATGTTGGAAATGAAGAAAATGTATTCAAGATGTTCAGCCATATATGGCATTCCCACAGAAGTCAACAAGATGGGTTTTGGAAAAAGAAAAGTCTTCAACTAAAATTCCTCAATAAAAAAACTACAAGTTTTCAAAGATATCTTAAGTAGTCTCTGCCACCAACAAGATTAGAGTGAGTAATAATCTGTTTGAAAAGGAACACTGACATTTCCAACTCTTCTGGCTGCAGAGGGAAGGAGGAACTCACTATTAGCCATACTTCAAACATTGACACGCTCATGGTGATACTTGTGCCAACTACTTGTAGTAGCAACTCCCCCCTACCACCAACACATTTAGCCCAGCAGTCAGGTGCTGTTTGTTTGGTTCTTCTGCCTCTTTCTTCAGTACAAAGGAGCCAAGCGCTGGCAGCTCTGTAACATCTGTATTGTGCACAGTTTCCAATTGCTGCTCAGGAAGGATGAGGCTCTACTCCAGTGCTACATGTCAGACCCAAAAGGACACCTCATATAGCTCAAGCTGTTTCAGACAGGATTAGAAGGCAGTATGATGACACCTGTATCAAACCCAAGGGGGACACTGCTTTATCCTGTGCAGGGACAAGGGTTTCCATTACACTAGCAGTGTAAGTCACATCAAGTATTCTCCCTGAAAATTCATAGAACCATAGAATTGGCTGGGTTGGAAGGGACCTCTGAGATCATCAAGTCCAACCCTTGAAGTCCAACTTGATGAGATCATCAAGTCCAACCCTTCTTTTTCAGCACTGTTGGGGGAAAATTATATCCCAGACATGATCAGGTAGGAAAGTTCTGTTTATAACTTAAATAACCCAGAATCCTTACATTCAAAGCAACATGTGGGGGCACTGCTAAGTCAGTCAGGCTTAAATATGCACCAAACCCTAATTTTTCACCTTGTAGGCATTTAAGTACGTATTTCTATTTATCTACACAAACAGTTCCAAGGACTGCTGAAAGAAACTACTATCTCTATGCCTAACACCTTTGAGAGTCCTAAGTTACAACTCAGAAGCTTGCCTTTCAAAGATACCCATCATTAACCCTGGATGTCAGCAGTTAGGTTTGCAAGGGACAAAGTGTTGTGAGGTGGTCCTGTAAGGAGCTCAGGCTAAGAAGAGATGACTGCTAACAGTCAAGTCACCACATGTTAGGTAGCTACCAATTATCTGCTAAACTGTATTAACTAGTCAATTGCAGGGTAACCTGAACTTACATCCAGCTGATTTATAACAACATGTTAAGCTAGTATAATCTTGCTTTGTGCTGTGATGGGATAGAAACAAGCATGCGGTCAACATGACTCAGCTGAGCTGTACCATGTTGAACAAAAGCAATCCAAAGGTCACCCCTTTTTCCTGCATCCCCAACAATCCTTCCTGTAACAATGGGGTGTGGCATGTTTCCAGCATTACCAGTATTTCACTATTAACCTCCTCCTCTATCCTGAAGGAAAATACATTTAAAAAAAAATTAGAAGAGAACCAAAGAAACTTGTTAACCATTCATCTTCCCACCCTCTCACCTCCATGTTCTGTACCTTTGTGGTCATCCTCACAAATAGCCCCAGGACTAGTTCACTTAAATTGTATGTAACCTCTCCTAATTAATGTTGGAAAGAGGTGGAGCTGCTGTTGTAACAGCAAGAGGCATTCTGTCACTAGCCACAAGATTTAAGATAAAAACCTAACAGGAAGAATTCTCCCACACACTCTGCCAAATCCTGACAAAAATGTAAATCATCTAAATATAAACAGTTTGAGGAAATGTAAGCTCATGTTACTCTACTCCAAGCTTAATGTTTGCCAATAACATGGAAAACTTAACTGTGTGAGGAGCAAAGACTCATTTCTATAATTCAAGTTGTGTTCTTCCCAACTATTAAGTAAAGCAGCATGCTTGGTTCATTGGAATAGCATGTTACACTGTTTTATATTCCAGATAAAGGTCTCCATCATTCTGTCTTGAAGACAAGTCTTCCTTGACCTTCTCCTGACCTCTGCTTCTGCTGACAGCTTTACTTTCCTCTGTAGATTGCAAGTTTAAAAATGACAGCTTCATTATCAACTACATTCAGGCTCACCTCAGTGCTGAAGGGGATTAACTGCTACCACCTGATCATACACCCAAGCCAGGGGTCAAGAAAAAGCCCACTCAATATTAAATGGAAGACCAAAATATGCTTTGGCTTAAAGGTGCTTCACTAGGACCTGGATTCTGACCACCTAAAACTTCAACCTATTTCTGTACAGAAAAGGAAAACCAGAGTCCGTTTGCTGCTTGCAAAGTTACTCAGGCATGGTAGGTTTTATAGCAATACATACTTAATAACAAAGGGTATTTTAATTCATTTTAGTTCTTCATTCTCTTTCAAGAATTTCTCTTTCTTCATTTCTCTTCCAAGGCAAACAATACAAATCTGCCAGTCATGAAAAAAAAGCCATTTGGCTCCAGCTGGGAAAACACCAGGGCTCTTCCCAGGACCTCTGTGTACACGTATTAAGTCTTTAGAACATAGGTGATCTGTCTGGAGTTTACAGATTTATTCTGTGGATACTCAGGTAATTCATATTCAGCTATTACATGCAATTAATAAACTAAGGTTTTTAAAGCTGTTGGTTTTCCCTTTCATTTGAATGCTCAACTTCCCATTATAAATCATAGTGCTCCACTACTGGGCTTCTGCATTGATGACCACAATACCCACCGATTTAACAGGGACAGTTTCAACTTTGAGCCTGTTTTTGTGACAGCTTACAAACATTACCCCAGCATGTAATTGCTGAGAACATTCCAAGCATTTGCCAGCTACTTCCCACATCTCCAGAAGGGGAGAAAGGATACGGAAACTCAGCAAGAGCAAGCAGAATACCTGTATCCTGTTCTTTACACTGCAGTCCTGCTTCTACCACATGTATATTTAATGACTTTCCTCAGTGCTCAACAGAAATGGTGAGACCTGGAATGGGAACACAGAAAAGTTTTGGTAATTCTTTAGGGTTTCCACCTGTGCTTACCTGTCTTTAGCCACTCTACGTGGGTATTTATACCCTGAACTCATACAGTAGCTCTGCTAAGGATTAAGAAAAGCCACGTTTGCAACTAACACATTTTACACTTACAGCAACAACTTATAGCACGAAGAACTGTTCTTACTCCTTGGTCTGATCATCATATGTGTAAGGCTGAGATGTGTTCACATGAGCAAAAAAAAACCACAGTTTAGATATATTGTCAGACTTATCTGCACCCATATGCTTATCTTTTTATTTTCCCCCAATACAGTAGACATAAGACAGTTTCCTTGCTCAAATTCTCTAGTGCCACAGCTGCTGTGCTCTTCCTGTTTCCTCCAACACATGGGCTACCACCACTCAATCCTTCTACACCTTTATGAAGCAACTGAAGTTGTCAGTGGGCATCTTTTGCAGTAGTTTTCCACAGCAAAGATGTCTGAAAGGCTAAAACAACCTTAGATTCCTCCTGTCAAAGGAGGAAACAGGAAAGAAAATACAAAAATACAGTGCTGGAGGAAAAGCCCTTGACCCCTATGAAGATTTTTTTAGGCATGAGACAGTGCCTGTACGGACAGATCATGCATGCAGAACTTTCTCTAGAGAGCTACTGGTACCTAAATCAAACCCTATTAAAACCACTCAAAGAAGAGAAGCAGATATGTGGCACCATTGGAGGTAAACTACTCATAAACTGACAGGCAGCTCTGAAAGTCTCTACTGAGCTTAGCTGGTCAGACATCTTCCAGAATACAGTTTAACCAATATAATGCTACCTGCAGGATATCTGCCAAACATCCTGTCCCATGAGTGACAGTAGTGTGGGTGTGTTGGACCTATTCTTAATCTCCCCCATCAGGTCTCAACAACTAAATGGGTTAAACATTTGTAAGAAATATGAAGGTTATTTAAGGTCACCACACTGGAAACCTGGATCTAGTTTATCTTGTGACAAAAGGGGTTTTAGAAACAAGGGAAGAAAGAAACAACACAAAGCAGAGGAAGGGATTCTATTAAGACACCCTTCAAGAAGCTGGAGTTATGTCCAAATGCAGATGACAAAAACTCTGGTTCATAAAATGCCAACACAACATAAAAAAGGCTCAAGTAAAGATTCAAAGAACAGTGTGATCAAAACATAATCCAACTGATAAATCCTCTTCTAGCATGTCAGAGTAAGAAGTCCATTGAATCAAAAGACTCAGATTATTAAAGGAGTATCGACAGAAGATGCATTCAAACCAAAATGTTAAGGAAATTCTTCATGCCATCCTGTGGAAGTTTGCACTCTGGAACCATTCTTTAGAAATGGTTCTCTTATGTCCTCCCCAAAGAAGTGACAGCAGAACAGAATATGACTTTATTCAGTCTTCCATTACCACTTGTTAAGGTCAGGAAATAGTCACCCAAACATTCAAAGAAAATTCTTTCAAAGGGCAGCAGGAGGAGAACAAAAGCTTCTGGTCCTGAAGACTTGTGAGGGCAGCTGAGAGGGAGAGTTACTATATTAAAACTTGAGCTGGTTCTCAAGATGCTACTTTGCATGTAAGGTAGCTGGCAAGTCAGAGCCCATCAGCACACGGCAATAAACACAAGAGCAGAAGGCAGAGAGGCATTGAAATTTTTGTTAGGTTCTTATTCAAAAGTGAATGGGATGAAAAAAATAAGAGAACTGAAAGCCTGGGTAGCCCACCTAACAACTATCAGCAGAACTTATCTAATTCCTAGCATCATTCAGAAGAGGTAGTAATCATCAAAGGATTATTACTCTAATCCTCATTTTAGCTCTCATGCCCCAAATGACAGAATCACTCTCTAGTTTTAAGTGGCTAAACTGTTTAGACTGAGTTTACCTCAAACTTACTACTAGTATTAAGTACAAACATGGAAAGAAATTGCATTGAAAACTGGTAAACAAGTGGTGAAGGCTTTGACATAGGCATTGACAACATGAAAATGTAAAGTTCCTTTATAGAATCATAGAATTCTATGTAGATGTAAGTTCTGTATCAGTAGTAGTAAGTTCTACTTCATCTCCACATACTAGAAAGTGACATAACTATCTACAGAACAGGTTTAAATTCTAGCACTTGGAAATTTATCAGGTAATGCAAATGATACAGGCATATAGTGAAATTAAAAGCATTGAGTTTATAGTGTATTTTTACACATTATACAGTTACTACCTTGTTGCAGGATATGACTGAGACAAACAGCTTTGTAGTATTTATGAAACATATAAAGCAGTTGACTATCTGGCTTTAAATAAGAGGCCAGTTCTGGGCTGATGTTGCTAGCACTTGTAATTGGAGAGAAATTCTCTGCAGCCATGTAAAAGCCCTCACTTAGCATGTGGCAAAGCAATCAGCAAATGGGTCATAAAAGCAAGGATCTCCCAAGAACATAACCTCCTGCACAACTTGCACTGGCCACTAAGAGACAAGCTACCACGTTAGGTAAATTTGGATTGCTGTAAGGTACAACTGTTCTGGTCAACCCAACTTACACTTAGATGACTGCATTACAAAGCCATAGAGGAAAAGAGCAAAGCAACAAGCATATCCTTTACATTATCTCCCATGGCATTACTTCCAAGATCACCTGAGCATCTGACTATATCCACTTCTAGTACTTCCATTTCTATTTTGAACTACAAGCAGCAGATCTGGTTTGGGGTTGGTACAAGAGTGCTATCATACTCATCCTGTTCGGTATGGAAATAAAAAAAACAAACCACAGCCTGGTTTCTTATGATAAAAAAAGGCTTTTGCAATCATGCTTCCTCTGTACTTACCCTCAGCTGTTTGATGCCACCACTTCGATGTAAGGAAGATGATATTTACACCCCTGCTGGGAAAAAGGCTGGAGTTTGAATTCAGGTCTTCTAAGGATCCCTCACAAGTGAGGTGATCAATGACACAGCCAACAGCACTGACCAAAAAACAGTCAGTTCAAGATCTTTACAAACTCAGCTTCCACAGCTGGTGTGTTGAGAAGGCAGTAAAAATGCTGAGCTTGGCTCTGTGAGCATTGCTAGCCATCTGGACAGACAGAAAGCAAGGCCCCTAGTCTATATAATCCTCTAGTAGTGCCTTGCTTCTAATTCAGAAGAAAGCCAAGTCCTACTCTTCCCAATAAAAGCAGAAGGGAAAGCCATCACAGTGCTCCATTCCTTCCCAGCAAGTCCTCAAAAAGCCAGTATCTATGTACCTCAGGGAAGCTGGGGCTGCTAAGCAGCCTGCCTGGGTGCTTTCTGCTGCCATCTGGAACAGATCTCACCTGGTGAGATGACCTCCCTAGCTGCACCTGACTAGAAATCTGCAGAAATTTAAGATTTTTCAGCTCAAAACCCCACATGTTTTACTAGAATCTAAATTAACTTTTTAATTAGGGAAAGCAAAGTGCCTATGAAAACCACAACAGAAATAAAGAGACTCCGAGACAGATCTCACCTAGAGACTTCTCCCTTTTTGCAGGTTTGATTCTAGTGTGTTTCTGGATTGCAGCAAACCCTTCCCCCAAGGAAATTGCTCTTTCCATCACAAGAGGTCTGGCCAACTGTTCCCCAATTCTATAGCATCCCCCAATCAGTGGTGACAGGCTCCCAGGGCTCTAGCATCCCTTTTGCCACTTATCAATCCAGAAAAAATTATGTCCTAAGCACTAGGCTTAGTGACCTTCTACTGTTCCCCTTTTTTGAGAAAATCTGACTTCATGTTGTCCAGGTTGCCTTGATACTGCCCATGTTTATGTACACAATCTTAACTCTATTTATTTAAAAGTAGGCACAAAATAGGGTCCATGTGCTCCCCCACAACAAAAAGGGCAGCTGAAACTCAAAGGGTCCCCAAAAACTACGAATGTTTATTCCAAGGAGGGAAAGCCATCATCCAACCTTTCAAGATGAGGTGACAACATTGATCAGTAACTAAGTCTGAAGGTTTCTGGCTTGCTCAGTGTCAGTCTCCTTTGTCAGACTTGAGGCCAGCAGATAGTTACCTATGTTGAGCAAAATATCCTTCAGCCACATTGCAAAATTTTAGGCTTTACAAACATAGTAAGTGGAATTAAGTTAAAGAAAGTAGTTCAAATATTGATACTTTTTAATACTTTTGTCTTACAGAACAGCAAAATTTTGTTGTTTTTATTTTTTGAGAAGAAAAAAAAAAACCACACTTTTTTTTTCCAAAGCAAAGTTGTTTTTGTTGTTCTTTGGACTGTCAAGTTTTTATCTAATATATCCACATCTGAAGCAACTATAATACCCAAGGAAGCCATAAGATAATTAACCTATCATATAGATGTAATTTATATTTCTACTCCAATACTCTGAGAAAGAACTATGTTGTTAAATGATACAAATTTAAAGAGATCTTAAAAAGTAGCAGTTAATAGGCTATAAACTAAAATAGGAGGCAATTAAAACAGTTTAACTTGTTGCAGAGACTACTGTCACAGAAAAGTGTATTTTGTCTGGTGGGGATGCAATAAATATACTGCAGCAGCTCACATGGTGTCATGTTTTGGATTTGTGACCAAAATAGTATTGGTAACATACCAAAATTTTAACAATTGATGAACAGTGCTTACACATCAACAAAACCTTCTCTGTTCTGCACTCTACTCTCCCCCTCCCTGCCAGCCACTAGCCTAAAGGTAGGCAAAAGACTGGGAGGGGTCACAGGATAGCTGACTCAAACTGGTCAAAGTAATATTCCACCCCATATCATATCATGCTTGGCAAAAAAAATGGGGAGGAGTATTTTTGGAAATAGTTGTTGCTCACACACTGGCTGGGCATCCCAGTGCTTGGGGAAGGTGGCTGAGTAATTCTTTTGTATTGCTTGTTGTCCTCACCCACATACATCCTTCATTTAAACTGTCTTGACCTCAACCCATACATTTTTCTTGCTTTTGCTCTTCTGATTCTTTCCCTTATCCAGCTGGGTGAGCCCAAGCCATCAGCTGGTGGGTGATCAGTTACTGGACAAGGTTAGCTGCTCTCAAAGTGACACAAGACAGAATTCCCCCTGAAAAAACAAGGAAATGGGACTCCCACATGTCAGCTTAAAGAAAATTTAGGACTTAGGGCACCGGAAAGAAATCTACAGATGAACTGAAAATTATTGCAGTAGCTAGGGATTTCAGGAGCAAAAAAAAGAACAAAAAGAGCATGCAGTTTTCCACAACATCAGAAGCCACTTAGCTGAATGGTTTCTAAACTACCGGGACAAAGATAAAATAGATAAAGTCAGTGCAGGGACACTCCATATTTCTGCTTCAGCTTTCAGTTTAGCAGATATAGAACAGAAAATCCTCAAGCCTGTGCTGACTGCTTTCAGCAAAATGTAAGGTGCTTCTGGGAGAAAAGAAAAAAGAAAAAAAGAGCCAAAGCTAAGTATACTCATCTGGGTCTTACAGTTAATGCTTGAGGAGCCCATGCAAAAATGGACTAAAAATTAAATATTAAACCCTATGTCAGTATGTCAGGAATAAGCAGGAAAGCGGAGCTTGTGACCCAACGGTGCTGACAAACTCAGAAACCCCTGCAGATTAAATTAGACCTATGTATTATGATTCATTAGAATAATTGTGCAGCAAGCTGTGCCTGAAGAAAACATCCCAGCATGCAATAATTTCTACACCTGGGTCAGAGGAGGTGAGCTGTACTTAGCTGCCTTGCCTTGCAGCAGAACTTGTCAGTGCTTTGCAGAGAAAGCCAGGTGGCAGAGGAAGAGCAGAAAGGAGACAGAACAAATTAGTTCCCAAATACAGTTGCAATGAGTTGCAGGAGCAAATTAGTCCAACAGGCAATGGGTAAAGAACAAAAGCTAAGAAGAAAAGCATAAGCATTATTTCGTATGCATCAACACAGGGCTGTATGAAGAAGTTTGATAAATAGATGCTTCCAGAGAACATCTGAGGCCAGGTCAAATTCTTGAGCTTTTCTGAAATGAAGCACCACTGCCTGCATCTCAAATCTATTCCATTTTACTACCATTTATTCATTCCTCTCTGGCACAAATGCTGTAAAGGCACAGCAGTTGTCCTGCTTCCTCCAACACATCTTTCTGAAAATGAGTGCTCTGCAGCAAGGCTTATCAAGCCCCACAAGTGAGGCCACAGCTTCCAGCAGGAGGATTCAGTCCTTGTTAGCTCACATATATTATCCAGACAAAGCACAGTACCACCATCAACACATTGTGCAAGGAGAAGGGGTCCATCCACATTGTCTTTTGGTTTACACTGGGGTAGGGGTTTTGAGTGGGAGGTGGGCGAGGTATATGTGTAATTGGGGAAAACTTAAAGGCTCCAAATGGGTAATGCTTTTCAGGATATTATTTAAAATATTATTATTTTGAATAATTCTAGAGGAACATACATACAGGTTGGGAGGTGCTTTCTCAAATAAGATACATTTCTCAAATCCAACTCATGGACAATTTCTGAGAAGGATGAAGCATTTCTTTGAGGTTCAGCTTCTTCAGTGCTATACTGAAACCTACTGCATGAGATTAAGGCTTCATACACATGCAATCCTGACAATACTGATTCTGATCCCTGATTCATAGTCTGATGTTTTCTTTCCACCATTCCACCTCTTCCCACTTGTCTACTGTAGACAAGATACTTCCTCATAATTTAGTTGCGTTCCTTGAACATTTCTGGTAAGGCAAAGCACTGAAGTATGAATCCTACTTCTAAAATTCAAAGGCAAATGAATACCCACCCTTATGGTATCTGAGCACTTAATAATTGTCTAACCTGTTCTTCCAAGCTTCAGTTGCAGATATTCTAAAGCTTAGGTAAATAAACAATCAGGAGCACATAAACTACAGTTTATCAAGCCTGTGGTGGAAGAGGAATCAGAAGACCCACCAATACTTTCAGCCTCAACTTCTATTATAGCTCTAATGTTTACCTATGAAACCTCATAGTTTTGTTATCTGACTCATGACTCTAAGCATCCAATGAAGGCAACACAGGTAACCATTTGATAAACAAACAAAATCACACAGAAAAACAAAAGCAAGCAAAGAAAAATCACAAAGCCAAGCAAAACTTAAAATAATTGAAACAGGGCAAAGAATGAGCTGGTTTAAACTCCAGTCCTATGGAGCACACACATTCCAGTGGCCCCAGAAACAGAAAAAGGGTGTGATACCAGATAACAGTGGTGATTCACCTGGAATACAAGGAGAGGACAAAAGTAAGAGACAAGCCAAAACCTGCACTGTAATGACAACACACAGAGTCACAGCCTTAACAGCAACTTTGGTGATGGAATGAGAGGTTAAGAACAGGGCAACCTGCCTTTCACAGGAGCAAATCATAGAAAAAACCCTATATCCATCATAAAGGCAAAAGCCACCCCAAACACAAATGGATATTACCAGCTTAACTTCCAATAGTGATGCACATATCCATCCACCAAGTAAGTCACTTACTAAATCAGCACAGCTTTTGCAATGTGAAACAAGACATTTATTGACAACCAACAGTCTGACCATAAAGATTGCAGATGCACAGAGGAAAAAATATTGGGAGTAAAGGAACTTCCTGCCACAGTAGATCATGGATATGTCTCTCAACGTGACCATTATTCACATGCTTATAGGGACAGAATGAGACAGAAACTCCTTATGCAATTGCTAATGTCTATTTGCACACTGCCCTTTTTTTATGAATGACAAAGTTTGGTCCCATTCTGATGGGGTTCATGTTTGTGGGGTCAAGAGGTGGATACATACACAACCTCTTTCCAAAACCACACACAAACTTTTCTACAATTATGACATGGATTGCATTTTTTCTTAGCTGCTTTCTACTCTTCAGTTGCCCTCAAATATTGCTTCCAATAGTCTAAAACTCTAATCAGCTGCTACTTTGAACCTGGTTTCTTAAAGAAATACTATTAATGCAAACACTGCCTACCAACAAACCCAGCAGGCTCTGAAATTTTTAGAAGCAGAATGGAAATGGAGGGTGTAGAGTAGGAAAAGAGGCTACTGCCCCTAATGAAATGTATTGATGCTCACACCTTGATACCAGAAACTCCACTAAAAACAGATAGGTAAGTGGGGTTTTATTTGGTTAGGTTTCCCCTAGAATTACATTTTAACAGAAAACTCCCTACCAACTCACCAAACACAAGTTTTCTTCTTTCCTTACAGATGACTTCCCAGCAACATTATCCCAATGATTATATCCAATCTTTAATCAGACCTCCAACCCTGAACAGCTCTCTGCAGCCAGAAACTAAGCAGGAGATGTTCAGAACTGTCAGCATGCAGAAAGCTTCTTTGAACTTGGCTCCAACAGCAGGAGCCTCTACAGTCTGGTACCCAAGCAGCACATGATGATGCCCCTCTTGTAATTCTTGTTTGAAACTTTTTACAATCAGAAAGAAAATCTCTCTGCCTTTCTTCCTCAGACAGGACAGAATGGAGGAAAAATACACTGGTATGAGAGAGGAAAATCTGATGTGTTCTCTCCATTATGTTATTGAAAGCTCTCTGTCCATCAGGTACAGCTTTAAACTGTGCTGCTGCCAATGGGTGTGAACACTTACTGCGTGCAGAACACTGGATGCTATTTTTGTGATGAAAAAAATTCCTTGGTTCACATAAGGGTGCTATTCATCTATTTCAGGCTAAGTTAAGGTAAGGCTATCTAGCTAATGATAGGATCTATCATAGTACTATGTAGACATCTAGTCTTGTCAAGCCTGTTCTTTAAACCCCTGCCTAATTGGGCTAGACAGTTTATACCACACATTAATTGTTCATACACTTCCACTGAGATGACAACTCAGAAGAGAGCTGTACTTCTCAGCAACTATCTATATATAAATCACAGCAGAGAGGAGTGAGTAGAGAATACCAAACAAATTCCTCACCCCTTCAGTACAGCATAGCATGGAAGATGAGTTCCTAGTATAGGGCTCACTGGCAATAAAGAGATAACTAACACGATTCAGCAAGGAGCATAATGCCATGCCTCAAGTGTCTGGGAAAGACCTTGTGCCTTCTGTAAGGCTCAGGCAGGAACTCTCACAGGTCTGAGAGTTCAACTCCCAGCCGAACTCAGCCCAACCAAATGCAAATGTCAAAAACAGATCCAAGAATCTCAGGGATAACCCTATAGCCTCTCTTGTTACCCAGGAAAAGACACAGCACAAGAAGCAAAAATTCAACACTTCAGATATCACCCAAAACAAATTCTCCCACCTCCAGACAAGGTCTAGCTAGGCCAGGCAACGTTCTCATGCCAGCGATCTAAAGTGGACTCTGTATTTCTTTTCCTCCAGCCATATTCACTGTAGACCGCCTTCCTGCAGCTAAGAAAAGAAAATAATTCACCTTGGGCTGGGTTAAAAACAGGCACCCGGGGGAAGGTGCTGCCACCTGCTGATGCAGTAGGGGACCTGCAGCCAAACGGGGACAGACACATTTTCTCTGTGTTCATCCTGGCTATTTGTAAAACAGTTTCGAGACATGTTCCATAAAATTATCCAGGAAAGAAAAATGAAACTGTTTTCTTTCAGATTAGTAATTTAAATTAGATCAGTGATGCCTACGAGAACTCACAGCTGAAACAGCACAACTGAAAGCGAGAGCCATGAGATACAGGAGGGTCACTACATCCTGCAGCAGACAAACACTGACCACCGCAGCTATATCATCTATCACTACTTTAATGGAATTAAGATGGCAAATAATGGAAAAATTCTTTAAACTGGAAGCCCCAAGTAAGGGAAAATTGCAGAGATTATTATGAAATATAGATTATTCAATCTCTGCAAAACCAATGAGACCACATAACAAACTCAGCTTTGTCCTAACTTGCTTGTTGCTGAAGATTCAGCTCTCTGAGGTCAATCTGTCTCACAACAAGCACTTTATTTATCAGATTTTTTTTTTCTACTTAGAAAAATCTCACCTTCCTTGAAACCCAGTGAAAACATGTAGGTATCACCCTTAACACTTTCAGCATGAGAATCACATTACCTAAGGGGACAAGGTGGAGGAGGAAAAAGCCAGAGAGAAAACAGTCAATGAGCAAAAACAAAATGAGCAAAAAAAAAAGGGGAAAAAAAGGCCAAACCCATATCTTTTGGAAGACAAGGAAAAAACTTACTGGCTTCCATAAACTTAAGTTTCCTTTTTTTTTTTTTTTTCCTCCCTCCTCCATCTTATCAAATTGCTAATTAAATATATTTTTGAGTAATACCTATAGTGAATTTCCTGTTTACACAGCAGTAACCCTGTGAGCCAATAAACTCAGCAGCCTGAAGTACCTGGCCTTGACACACACTCAGTCCAGAACACAGTAATTACCTTGTAAACAGGAAGCAGGCTACTACCAGTGCACCCCAGCACAGGAACAAGAGGCACACAGAAGATAAACTTCTGCACTAGCACCTCCTGCAGCTTACTTTAAGAACAAATAGGAATTACATGAAATGGAAATAATACTTTATGGATAACTATGCCATGAAATGTTTAGCAGCACTCTCTCTGCAGCTTTCTTTAAGCAAAAAACCAAAACCACCACCTTTTTTTTTTTTTTTAATTGTAAATGTCTTCCATGGGCTGACCTAGCCAAAATACCTTCAGGCATCACACAGTAGCTTTAGTAAAGGCTTTCAGGCACAAGCAGATTAGAGCAAGATAAGAAATTGTGATAAATTACACCTTACTGTTGCAAGGTTGTAAGCAGGCTGCCATTGCATACATTCTGAAAGGGATCAGACTTTATGGGAATTAAACACATGGTAACAGCAGCCAAATTTATGGCTTTATCAAGCAGAGAGTCATATACCAAGACGCAGCTACAGGAATGGCTCCCCATGAACTTGCATCATACAAGTCTGCTTTTTGAAAAGAGCAGGAGCAATAACAAGTCTGAAGTTTCCACCTACTGGAAAAGCAGAAACACAACCATTTCCTTTAAAAAGGAAGACTCTGAGCCACAGCTCAGACAGTTTCAGCTTTGATCATGGAGCAGATCCTACAAGAAACTATGCTACTGGACATGGAAAATAAGGAGGTGACAGATGACAGACAACATGGCCTAAACTAGGTGCAAATCCTGCCTTACAAATTTGGTGGTCTTCTCTGATGGGGCCACAGAACTGGTGAGTAAGGGAAGAGCAACTTCTACCATGCACCTGGGCTTGTGTATTTGACTCTGTCCCACAAGACATCCTTGACTTTGGAGTGACATCGATTTGATGAATGGACCACCTGGTGGAGAAGGAATGGGCCAGATGGTTATACCCTCAGTGTTGATCGACAGCTCCATGTTCAAGTGGAAACTAGTGAAGAGTGACATTCTTCAGGGGTCAGTGCTGAGACTGGTGCATTTTAACATCTTTTTCAGCAACGTGGACAGTAGGATTGAATGTACTCTCAGTAGGTTTGCTGATGACACCAAGCTGTGTGGTGTGGCCAACATGCTGGAAGGAAAGGAGGCTGTCCAGAGGGACCTTGACAGGCTGGAGAGGTGGGACTGTGCAAACTGCATGAAGTGCAACAAGACCAAGTGCAAGTTCCTGCTCCTCAGTCAGTAAACCCAAGCACAAACACAGGGTAGGAGGAGAATGGATTGAGAGCAGCCCTGAGAAGGAGGTGTTGGTTGATGAGAAGCTGAACATGAGCTGCCAATGTGCACAAGCAGCCCAGAAAAACAACTGTATCCTGGGTTGCATCCAGGGAAGTGTGGTCAGAAGGTCAAAGGAGGTGATTCTCCCCCTCTGCTCTCATGTGAAACCATCTGGAGTTCTGAGTTCAGCTCTGGGACCCCCAAGGTAATGAGGACATGGAGCTCTTTAGCCACAAAGATGATCAGAGGGCTGGAGCACCTCTGCTGTGAAGATGGGCTGAGAGAGTTGGGATTATTCAGCCTGGAGAAGAGGGGGCTCTAGGGAGACCTTACAGCACCTTTCAGTACTTGAGGGGTGCCTACAAAAAAGCTGGAGACATTTCACAAGGGCGTGTAGTGCTAGGACAAGGGGGAACAGCTTTAAACTGGAATAGGGCAGATTTAGGTTATACATTAGGAAGAAATTCTTTAGTGTGAGGGTGCTGAGACACTGCCAACAGTTTGCCTGGGGAGATTATGGACACCCCCTCCCTGAAGTGTTCAGTGTCAGGTTGGATGGGGAAACTTGGAGCAAACTGGTCTAGTGGGAGGTGTCCCTGCCCATGCATGGAGGTTGTAACTAGATAATCTTTAAGGTCCCTTCCAACCCAAACCATCCTATGATTACTGTCCAACCTGGAAGACAAATTCTGAATCAGTGGGACTTGCTTTTCTGTCTTTTTACTTTACAAAACTGATATCCTCACCTTATCTTGGTTTTACACAGGTCCAAGTTACACAGCCTGCAACAGGCCTATGAATGAAGAAATTTCAATACTACTACTCTGAAACAGTCAGCTACCATGCTCACTCAGTCCCTTGATAGACAGCATGGACATAAAAGAAGTCCAAACCTTTTCTCTAACTTAGGACTTTATTCATTCCTCAGCAGTGGCGCCTCTCTATTGTGCAGTATTCAGAAAACACCCATCAGCAGTCACTTGCACAAAAAACAAGGAGAAATGAGCTAACACTAAGATATTATAAAGACCATTTTAAAGGAAGAACTTCCAAGCAGCTGCCATAACCCAACTGTGAAAGGCATTCTGTGAATACCAAGGAGATTCTTCAATATTGCTTTTAAAACAGATTTGGGCAAAGCAATTATCTATCCTTTAAGGTAGAAGTATATATAACAAGTCTCTTGCACAGCAAGAACTCAAAGAAAACACACTAACAAGCTTAGTACCCTTTTTTTCCCATCCTTTCCATTGGAATTTTCTGTAGTATAGTCTATGAGGAAAGCCACAGCTACCAGCTGCTATGCTTGCACTGAGCAGTCTCCCTTATCCTATAATTTTTGAAGAACCCATCAATAACAGAAGACTGGTAAAGGTTGGATAGGACCTCTGCAGATGACTTAGTCTATCCAGAGACACTACACCCTTGAGAAAAGCATCGTTATCCTCACTTGCAGACCTCCCCCCTGCCCCAAAAATGTGCTAGACACGTGCTACCAATATCTGAACTTTGAGCCACGTTGAAAAGCATAAAACCCATTGAAGGAGCCATGTTTGGTTTTAAAGCACAGCCTTCTCCAAAGCTGTCTTGATACAACTCCAAAGAGAACAGAGAGAATAGAAAACAGCAGCTCCGTTTAAGTGCTCTTCCAATTGAGTCACAGTAACGACACCACCTAGTGGACAACATGCAGAAAGACAATTTTTTTTTTTTTTTTTTTTTTTTTAAAACAGTAACAAAACACCACGTAAAGAAATATGACATGGCAATTCCTAGTAAAATTAGAGAATAGAAGTATTGTTCATAGCTAAATCAACTTCTGTGCATGCCAGCTGCTGCAAGGTCACTCTACAAGCAGCATACAAAAGTGATGTGACTGGAATAGACACATACAAACTGCTTTGGTTTTAAGAGTCATGAGGTTAAATGGCAGTAAAACTAACAGTGTCAAATCCTGCATATTTAACATGACAAAACTCCAGGAAACAGATAAGGACTCGTGGGATGAGCAATGTTAAGTTGTAATAATATCAGTAACAATAATAACCTTTACTCTGATCAAAAAGCCAATACAAAGTTGAAGGACAAGTACACTTCTTTCCATAAGCTTCACAACCACCCCGGGATTTTTTTCTTCTTCACATAATTTCAATTTCTATCACCTCTCTGCAGAAATATTTCCGTTTTCCAGGGGATGCTTTTATCCTCTTCTCAGGCTTTGCTTTCAGAGTCTTCAAGCAAGATGGACAATACCAATCAGTGCTACAGAGTGCCTTTTGTAGTCTGGCTTTCATCACTAAAAATGAAAACTGCTTCCTCATGCTAAGCAACAGTGACTGCTGATCAAGACATTTCTACTAACCTGTCCACTCTGAGTGCAGGCAAATACACTGAATATCAGTAGTGAAGCATCCTGGAACTCCATTGTTCTAGAGGGATGAATAGGAGGCATCGAGTTGACTGGCTGTTCTAGCTACTACCTGCAGCCTTAAAACAAAACTTATAATTTAGTCTACAGCATTAATCACCTTGCTATGCATCTACTCAAATTAAAAGGAAAAAAAAAAAAAAAAAAAAAAGGCAGGTAGAGCTTTTATGAAAGTAGCATGCCAGCTAACAGGATTAAAACCAAGCACTTACTTGATAATTGCAAATTACACACAGCCCTAATAAACTACTGAAGGCCACTCAACTGGCCAAGCCTCTTTCTAAGCTGCCTGAAAGGATAACTAAGATGAGGTGGTAAGCTTTCATGTAAGTTATGGTATGAAAGAAACCCTGCCCTAATCCCAAGTTTTGTTAAAATACAGGTTGATAAAGCACATGCATTTCATATTTAAACAGATAAATCAAAAACAAGCTGAACATCACCAGAAGCAAGAAAAAAATTTTTTGCTTGGAGAAACAAAAAAAAAAAAACAAAAAACCCCCAAAAAAACCCAGCCAAAGAGAACCCAGGGAACAGCACTATTCAATGCTTGGAAGGCCATTTGTCCCACTCAATAGCAGCAAGAGCTCCAACACCTCATACAGCTGTCCCAGTAGCAGAGGAACACAGAGATGGGGACTTCCCTTCAGCTTTCCTCACTTTGAGGGCAGAATGCTTCTTCCTCCACAAATTGTGCTGGTTGGAAAAGACCTTTAAGATCATCAAGTCCAACCACAACTTAAGTCTACCGTAAAGTCCAGTGCTTTAACCATGTCCCTACAAACATCTATACATCTTCTGAACACCTCCAGGGAGGGTGATTCATCAGCCTCCCTGGCGAGGCTGTTCCAGTGTTTAATTACCCTCTCAGTGAAGAAGTTTCTTCTAATTACTGATCTAAACCTCCCTTGGTGCAACTTGAGGCTGTTTCTTCTTGTCCTGTTGCCTGCTACTAGGAAGACAAACCCTCACTTTCCGGTAGCTGTAGAAAGGGATGAGGTCTTCTCTCAGCCTCCTCTTCCACAGGTGAAACAACCCCAGTTCCCTCAGATACTTCTCATCAGGCTTCTTCTCCAGACACTTCACCAGCTTAATTCCTTCAGCATCTTTCCTGTACTCAGGAGTCCAAAACCGAACACAGTATTCAAGGTCCAGTGGCACCATTGCCAAGTACAGGGAGGCAATCACTGCCCTGGTCCTGCTGGCCACTTTATTGCTGGTACAAGCCAGGATGCTGTTGGCCTTCTTGAGCACACTGCTGGCCCATGTTCAGCTGGGTGTCGACCATCACCTCAGTTACTTTTTCTCAGGGCAGCTTTCCAGCCGCTCTCCCCATGACCACTCTTCCACACAATCTCCCCACGGATGCTCTCCCCCACACACACTCTCCCCTACAACCACACTTCTGCACAGCCACTTGTACCCACAGACACTCATCCCCACAGACACTCCCCAACACATTCTCCCCCACAGCCACACTTGCCCATGGCCGCGCTTCCCTACAGACGCACTCCCACACAGCCGCTCTTCCCCAAGGCCACGCTCCCCACAGGCATTCTCCCCGACAAAGCCATGCTTTCCCCATGGACGCTTACCCGCGACCATGCTTCCCCACAGCCACGCTTCCACACCCATTCTTCCCCATATATCATCTCCCACACACACGCTCTTCCCCACAACCACACTTCCCCACAGACACGCTCCCACACGGCTGCTCTTACCCATGACGGCTTTTCCTCAAGGCCACGCTCTCCCACAGGCGCTCTCCCTCACAAAGCCATGCTTTCCTCACAGCCATGCTTCCACAACCATTCTCCCACGCACACAATCTCCCCCATGATCACGATTCCCCACAGCCACTCTTCCACAAAGCCACACTTCCCCACGGACGCTTGTACCCACGGCCGTTCATCCTTACAACCACGCTTCCCCACAGACACTCTCGCCCAGAGCCGTGCTCCCATATGGCCATGCACCTACATGGCCGTCCTCCCCCGCAGGCACTCTCCCCCAAAAGGCCATGCTTTCCTCACGGCTCCTCATCCTCACAGCCGCTCTCCCCCACAGATGCGCTTCCCCACAACCACACTCTCCCACAGCCTCTCTCCCCCACAAAGCCATGCTTCCCCGTGACCGCTCTTCCTAACAGCCACTCTCCCCCATGGCCATGCTTCCACAAAGCTGCATTTCCCCACGGCTGTGCTTCCTCACAGCCACTCTTCCACAAAGCCGTGCTTCCCCACAGATACTCCTCCCCATGGCCACTCGTACCTATGGACACTGTCCCCCGCGGACGCTCCCCCACAGCCACACTTGCCCACAGATGCGCTCCTACACAGCCGCTCTTACCCATGACCTCTCTTCCTGAAGGCCATGCTACCCCACAGTCGCTCTCCCCCATGATCATGCTTCCCCACAGCCACGCTTCCACACCCGCTCTCCCCCACACATGCTCATCCTCACGACCACACTCCCCCATGGCCACTCTTCCACAGACGCTCCCTCATAACCATGCTCCTCACCGCAGCCACTCTTCCCCGCTCTCTCCCCACAGATGCGCTTCCACAAAGCCATGCTTTCCCCACAGCCATTCTCCCCCACAGCCACTCTTCCACAAAGCCGCTCGTACCCATGGCCACTCGTACCCACGACCATGCTCCCCCCCAGCTGCTCATCCTCCCAGCCGCTCTCTGCCATGTATGCGCTTCCACAAAGCCATGCTTCCCCACAGACGCTCTTCCATACCCATTCTTCCCACAGACGCTCTTCCTCACAGCCACTCTCCCCCACAGCCACGCTTCCACAAAGCTGCATTTCCCCATGTCTGTGCTTCCTCACAGCCGCTCTCCCACAATCCCATTCTTACACTCTCCCCCACACCCACTCTTCCGCAGAGCCACGCTTCCCCACAGCTGCTTGTACCTGTGGGTGCTCTCCCCTGCGGACTCTCCCCCACAGACACGCTTCCCATTGCCACTCATACCTGTGGACGCTCTCCCACAGCCACACTTGCTCAGTCGCTCTCCTCCTCGGCCACTCTTACCTGTGACTGCTCTTCCACAAAGCCACGCTCCCCCACAGCTGCTCTCTCCCACAAAGCCATGCTTTCCCCATGGCTGCTCATTCTCACAGCCGCTCTCTGCCACAGCCACGCTTCCCCATGCCCGTCGTACCTGTGGATGCTCTCCTTGACAGACGCTCCCCCACAGCTGCTCTCCCCCACAGACGTGCTCCCCTACCCATTCTTCCATACAACCACACTTCCCCACAGCCACTGTCCCCAAAACCACACCTCCACAAAGCTGCTCGTACCCACGGCCACTCATCCCCATAACCACGCTTCTCCATGGACACTCTCCTCCATGACCGTGCACCCACACGGCCACGCTCCCCCACAAAGCCATGCTTTTTCCACGGCTGCTCATCCTCACAGCCACTCTCCCCCGTGGTCAGGGTTCCACAAAGCCACGCTTCCCCACAGATGCTCTTGCACACCCCTTCTTCTCCGCACACGCTCTTCCCCACAGACGCTCTTCCACTAAGCCACACTTCCCCACGGCCGCTCATACCCGTGGAAACTCTCCCTCACTAAGCCACACTTCCCCACGGCCGCTCATACCCGTGGACACTCTCCCTCACTAAGCCACACTTCCCCACGGCCGCTCATACCCGTGGAAACTCTCCCCCACTAAGCCACACTTCCCCACGGCCGCTCATACCCGTGGAAACTCTCCCCCACTAAGCCACACTTCCCCAGGGCTGCTGTCCCCTACAAATGTGCTTTCCCACGGATGCTCTCCCTCACTTACACTCTCCCCCACGACCATGCTTCCCCACAACCACTCTTCCATAAAGCCACGCTTCCCCACGGCAGCTCATCCCCACACGCACTCTTCCCTACAGCAATGCTTCCACACCCAATCTTCCACACAAACACTCTCCCCCACGACCACGCTTCCCCACGGACGTTCCTACCCACGACCACGCTTCCCCACGGACGTTCCTACCCACAACCACACTTCCCCACAGACGCTCTCTCCCCCAGACTCTTCCCCACGGCCACGTTTCCTCCAAACCACGCTTCCCCACGGCCGCACTTCCACGCTCTTTCCCCCAGCCACGCTTCCCGCACAGCACACGCAGCCCCGGGTGGGTGCTCTGCTGGAGGCACCCAACTCCCGCACCCCCAACGGCTGCTACGCGTTACGCGTTACACGTCACGTCTCCACCCCACGCGACACGGGTGCCGCGAGCCCGACCGTTTCAGGCACGAGCTCCGCTCCGCTCCGCTCCGCCCCGCCCCGCCCCGCCCCGCCCCCTCACGCGGCTCCCTGTGACGCGCGGCGCGTAAACAAAGCGTTGCATGCTGGGAAGGGGGAAGCATTACGTGAGGGAAGACGGAGCCTCCATCTTAGGCGTTCGACGCGTCCCGGCAGCGGCGGGATGGCGGCTGATAGCCGGGAGGAAAAAGGTACCCGGAGTTAGGGCTGGGGGGCAATAGGGAGGCTCCGGGGACGGCTTGTAGCTCCGGAGGGAGGAGCCCTTCGTTTCCGAGCCGTTCCCTTTGCCCGAGGCCTGCTTCCTTGCTCGCTGTGGCGGGGCCTTCACCCGGGGAGACCTCCGTTAGGAGAGCGGAGGGACAACGGGGACGGGAGGCTCTCTTCCAGGATGATTTTTCTAGGCTTTAGAATAGGCGTGTGGGAAAAGAGCCCCTCTGTGTGTGCTGGCGTGCGGTAAGTGAGAGGGGCACCGTGCCATAACGCAGTGTCCCGACAGCTGAGGGCTCAGGGCAAGGTGACTTGAGCATCAGAAGAAGGAAGAAGTTAGTGGGCCAGAAGTTTCATATTATTGGCAGCGACTTATTGCTGGTTATCTACTCTCAGGAAGTGTGTGTTTTGTTTGGGGTTTTGTTTTTTATTTTTTGGTGGGGCTTTTTGTTTGTTGGTTGGTTTTTTGGGGTTGTTTTTTTTGGAGGGGGGCTGGTGTCTTGGGGTTTTTTGTGTTGTTTTGTTTGGGTGCTTTTTTGTTTGTTTGCTTTTTGTGTGTGTGTGTGTTTTGGGGTTGGTTTGTTTGTTTTTTTTAAAAATATATTTATATGTATATACCACACTTTATTGTTTGGATATGTAGCCGCGTTTTTTGCACGGTTTTTTTTTGCCGAGGGACACAGTTCCTTTAGCAAGAGCTGGCTGACGGTCAGGTATTATTTTGGTGATTTTTCACCCGGCTGCTTGCAGTAGGTTGTGCTTTCTGTGGGCACGTAAGTGGGAATTGAACGTTTCCAGGGTAATTTATTTTCACGACTCTTAAAACTGCCTGTCATCCTACGTGGAAGTTCGAGCTATGCACTCTTTGAGGTTATACATGTCAGCCTTCACAAAGTAGTCCATTTAGGAAGTAAAAGCCAATTTTAGATGTAGAAGATTGCTGTTTGGTCAGTGCAGGTAGTAACTGTGTTATAAAAAATGTAAAGGACCAGCCTGGTGTTGTGGTGGGGTTTATGTTAGTTTGGATTTCTGTGGAATACATTTCATGTTTAAATTTCTTGCAGGATAAGCGTCCATGAAATTACGTTTTCTCAGTGATGAAAGTTTGCTGTCTCTACTACTTATTGCAAAATTAGATGATGTGGAAAATTCGAAGTAGATTTTGTTAGAACTGATGGGTAGAATTATTTCTGGAGCTTGATTCCTAACGGTATTACTGTAAGAGTAGTGGGAAAGGATGAGATGGCATTGAAACAGGAGTATGCTGCCACTCTGGATGAGTACTGAAATGTTTAATGTTCTTATCTATAAATATCTACCAATATACTGATTTATCCAGATGGGCATCATGATATTTTTTAATTTTTTAAGGGTTTTTTTTGGTTGGTTGGTTTTCTAATTGCTGACACCGGTCAAGTAACGAATAGCAGGCAAGAAATATTTTTGTTTCTGATTTTAATTTGCATCTAATTTTCAGTCCTATGAAAGGGATTATTCTGACTGAGTAGGAGATAGTAATGCACATTTGTTTGTAACTTATTTCTACTGCAATGTTAATTTTTTACGCTCCTTTCAGAAGATAAATGCTATCTCACTTATTGAAAATGGTGGAAATAAGTCTTGCATATTGTCTGGGTTTATCTCCTGTTTGCCAAATCAGATTTTTACTCGGATTCTTCCTTGAATAGATCTAAGGCTCATGGCCAGCAGAGGAAAAATGGCCTCTCCGAGTTAGATGAGTTCTGTTTGTTTATGGGGGAATCCAAAACACTACAGAGTCCAGAAAAGATGAGTTACAGAAGAGTCCAATTGGGACTGTTTTTAATGAAAAGGATTCATTTGGACCTTCTCCTTTCAGTAGTGATGAACTGTAAGAATATGTCCTCTACTGGTTTTCTTTTTCTGTGCTTTTCTGATGCTTATCTTGAGATAATTTAGCTCATCAGACTGAATATTAGCAGTTCAGTGAGAGGAGTCATGTTGTGGAAGTCACTTGAGCAGTATACCCAATGCAAGTGAGGGATGTTAATATTCCCTTTTTTATCACCAGGCTGCTGGTGATACAATAAGCCTGGAAATTTATTTTAAAATTCATTGGACAGATGTAACTACAGAAAATGATGGGGAGGAACTCGTCCTCTTCCTGGTTTTGTGTACTTATTTAAGGTTCCAAATATAAATCAGTCCTGCCTAACCCAGAGGGGATTTATTAGAGAGCATGTGTCAGTCTTGTTCTTTTCATTAAATATTCCTTCTCATTTATTTCTGAACCAACCAATGTGGGAATCATAGCACTCTGGAATGCTACTGCAGTAGCTAAATTAAATGTATTTTACTCAAGTATGCAATTGCCTCACCAGGAAGGAAGCAAAAATAAGGTTCAATATGCATGATCTGAGATGGATGCTATGTTGAAGATTCTAATCCTAGTGCATTTTTTTTTATTTAGTGTCCAGTAACAAAATGTCGTCTTCAGAACCTGCCTTGTCTTCCAAGGGGAAGCAGAATGCAAGACAGGAAATTGCATGTTTAGCAGTTGCCCAGCCATGAATCAGGCTTCTGTATCTCATCAGTAACAGCAAGAGTATTTACTGTGGGTGCATAGGTATCTCCAAACACAAAGGGCTGTTCTCAAGGGAATTAGAGAGCAGCTTCATGTTAGATTTAAATACCCTCTCACTGTAGCCTGCCAGGAAAGGGTTTCATCCACCTCTCTCTTCACAGCTTCCTTTGAATCAGCTACGTTAGTTGTGCATTCAGGGACCACTTCTGTATTCACCTACAACAGAAAATGTGGAAGAAATACCAGCAGGAAAGCTAGCACCCATACTGACCTTTAGATCCAGTAGTATATGTAGAGATATAATTATAATACTAATTTTTCTGGTACGGGTTGTGTGTTTTGGTTTTTTTTTTTAATATCAAGCTGAGCTGCAAAACCTTTTTTGTGGTGCAGCTCCAGATTTTGAGATAGACAGGTTGCCAAACTCTGAAGGACTTTGCTGTCTTACCTGGATCTCCTTCAGTACAGGGGTCCTTACCTGCTGCTTCATAATGTTGGACACTGTCTTCTCTAGTTACCACCAACTACCTGAATCCTTTGAATTTGCTTGGCTTTCCTTTCTCTGAACACATAAAATAAAATCATTCACAATAATATGAAATAGAAAGTTAAGAGTTTCAGAGTTTTCCTGGAAAAAAATGCAATATTCCAAAGTTAATATATTTTCTATTATTTTTCCTTTTGCATGCTTATGCTTGGTTCACTCTTACTTTTTAAAAGTTCTTGGAATATAATGTCTTACTGTTGAATCATGCTTCTGCCAGAATCACTCTGTATCCCCTTTGGCTTCAGGAAACAGTGACAAATTCTAAGCTGTGTGGTCATTAAATGCTTGTAGCTTCAATTTTCAGAAACTTTTGCCATTTTGATCAAGATTAATTAATCGTAGGGGTTTTTTTCAGAGAAGATCAGAATTGATTAGTAAGTTGATAACTGCTACTTTCCCCTTCTTCAGCAGGGTGTTCTTGTTAACTTGCCCTGTTGCATTTTTAGTGCTTCTAGGTGAACCACAAAACTCCTTTGCCTTGCACAGCAACAACACCAAAATAACAGGCAGAGGAGTTAATTTAGTGTGAAGAGTTATAATACAGTTATTTAGAATTTGGAGAAGAGAGGTCCCTGCTCTTTGCTCATGGCACTCGGACTATCTCCCAGTCTCCTTTTTCTCAAATTGCATACAGGCTTTTTTTGGGAAGTTTTCTTTTGTAGGTCAGCTGTCCTGCAAAGCTTGTGTGACATGAGGAGCCAAGTTGGACCTTATTCAGAGGTCTAAATGTGTTTTAATTCTTTTATTGCCTTTGCTTGATCCTTCCAAAGGAAACTGTGGAAATAAATCAGGAAGACATAATTTTTTGTCTTGTAGCAGCTCTGTAACCCTAAAGAAAATGTTTTCGTTTATAAATAACCAGTTCTGCTGAATTTTACATATCCAGACTTGTAATAGTTGTTTTTAGCTTTCTTGTTTGTTTGTTTTCAGATGGTGAACTGAATGTTCTGGATGACATTTTGACTGATGCTCCTGACCAAGATGATGAGTTGTATAATCCTGACAGTGAGCAAGATAAAAGTGAGAAGAAGGGTAGGTGACTTTGGTAGTGGATGTCCTGGGGGACAAAAAATGTAAAAACTGTCTTTCTTATTAGGTTTAAAGTCTTTGAAGTAGCTACTCTCATAACTTCATTCAAAGAGTGAGAGTTCCCAAAGTCTTTGTTTCACAGACATCTGCTTTTTCACATGTGAACAGTTAACTATGTTTCCTTTTAATTTTTAAAAGCAATTGCTGGCTTATGGGTTTATTTTCTGTTAGAAAGTAACTGTCCTTTTTGGTTTTAGAAGTGAAATGGAAATAGAGCAGGGGAATCCCTAAGTCCAGTTCCAGCTAAGTTCATTATTTGGTTTTAGGACAATCCCATAAGTATTTAATGCAGCATTCCCATTTAGAAAATCCAGAAAATGCCTGTCAAAGGCTAAAAGATTGCTTTTTAAAAGTTAAACACATGTTTTAGAACACAAGCTATTCCTGACAAGCAGTTTTGCCTGTTGTTGCAATGCCTGCCACTGGAAAATGCTGCCTGTGACTGCAACAGGGGAATTACTTGCCTACAAAAAGTAGGGCAGAGTTTTTGGTTTGATAAACAGAGTTAACACCGAGCTTTTTTCCCTTTAAGGATCAAAAAGAAGAACTGACAGGATGGAAAACGCTGAAAGCAAGAGACAAAAACCTTCTGTGCATTCATCAAGGCAGATGATGCCAAAGCCTCCTAGTTCATCAGTCAGCAATAACAAGAGAATAGTGAGTACAAAAGGAAAAGCAGTATCAGAATACAAGAATGAGGAGTATCAGAGGTCTGATCGAAACAAGCGGGCGGATGGTGATCGAAGGACACGCATGTCGAGTGGTCCCAGGGAACCTTACAAAGGACAACCAGAAAAAACTTGCATGAGGAAGAGGGATATTGACAGAAGGGCAAAGTCTTCTACACCCGATGGTTCAGAGGTATTAAATATTCTCACTGCTTTATAAGTAAAGCAATTATATGAGACTTTTATATGGCACATTCTCTTAAGACTGTGTGTGCCTCTTGACAATGTTTTATGACTGCTGATTCGCTTTTTCTTTAAACATCAGAGAATCAGGCATGATGTGGATAGAAGACCAAGCAGATCCAGCCATTCTTCTAAAGAAGAGGTGAACTCTGAGGAATACTGTTCAGATCATGAGACTGGCAGTAGTGGTTCCTCTGAACAAGGCAATACAGAGAATGAGGAGGAAGGAATGGAAGAAGAGGAGGATGATGAAGGTGAGGATGATGAAGAAGTGGAAGAAGATGGGGAGGAAGATGAAGAAGAGTATGAACAGGATGAGAGAGATCAGAAGGAAGGAAATGACTATGACACACGAAGTGAAGCCAGCGATTCTGATTCTGAATCTGCCTCTTTCACTGATGGGTCAGTCAGATCTGGGTCTGGTTCAGATGCTTCAGGTAGGTAACATGTACATTGTGTACATTGAAGTACATTGTGATTGAAAGTTTGGCTGCTTGTAAAAATAACCACTTCTTAACCATGTAAAAAGTAAGCACAAGGCAGTAAGCTATCAATTATGAAATACCATAGGCAAGAAAAAAAATATACTGGAAGGTGGCATCTCCTTACACCAAAACCTGTGAATATCAGGATATATCAGGATAGCCATACTGGCTACTCATAGTGTTCTAGATTGGTTTGGCCTTCCTGTTCAGTACTTCAAAACATTAGAATTAGTATTTTCTGAGATATGAAATGGTTTAGTTTTCCATACGACTCATTTTAAGTTGGCTTTGAGCTGTTCTGTATTCATGTAGTTGAGCAACCAAGCATGATGGCGTAGTAAAAGCACAGTCCCCCAAAGGGAAGATAGTTAAATCTTAAATAGTGGTTGGCTTCAGTGTAGGAAGTCTAAACCTAAATTTCTGCTAGGGCAAACTGAGAAATCTTTAAGCAGAAAATAAAAACAAATGCTTTGCAGTTGTATATTATAACCAGTCCTAACTTCTAGTTGTGAAGTGTTAATGACAAATACTTTTATTTTTGTATTTTGGTTGCTGGGGGGGGTTGGTTTGTTTGTTTTGTGCTGGGGTTTTTTTGTTTTGTTTTAAGGAAGCCACATGCAATCCTGTTAAGATTCCTCTTGTGTATCTTCCTTGTCTGAAGTCTCTGTAGGTGGTCATCCTGCTTAACATAATGCCTTTTTTGGCTCAGCTCAGCTGTTTGGAATTAAAGAACAGAAAGGTGTAACCTAAAGACAAGTGAAGCTGTAATAACTGTTCTAAAAATTCTGCAGTATAACTTAATGCTTTTAAGAGTGAAAATAATTGCTTGTGTGCCACAGTGTTTTGTTTTCATACCTCATGTCATTTCGTTCAGTTCTGAGTGAATGAGCCTGCATCACTAATGCAGCACAGTTCATGCTTTGTATTACAAATTCGGCTGAAGGCTGGAGGGAACAGCCTAACCCACCCTTACTGTAACATCAGGAGATAAATTCTGTCTCTAAACTTTGCACAGAATTACTAGATTTGTGGCATTTGTTTGCCTTTGTGAATGAAAACCTTGAGTAACTTGCATTTGCTTCTTTTGGGAGTGATGTTTTGGGGGCAGCAAACACAGCCAAATGCTAACTTCACTAGTACAGGTGTTTATTTCCTGTTTCAGTACTTCTTACTGGTTAGCTTGATGGGTAAAGTAATGCTTTTATTTATTATGGAAACTTTTTTTTAGATGAGAAGAAGAAGGAGAGGAAGAGAGCCAGAGGTATCTCTCCAATTGTTTTTGACAGAAGTGGAAGTTCTGCATCAGAATCATATGCAGGTATTCTTTCCCTTTTTTGCTTGTCTTAATGTGTAATCTAAAATAAATATAACTGGCTGTAGAGATTTATGGGGTATGTAGCTTTGTATAATTTGGTATTGACTTCTGGCATGTTGTGTGTCGATACCTTTGGGGGGAAGTAGGCTTTCTTGTTACTTTAATGCTATTCTGTTGCTTAAGTGGAATTTTCACTTTTTTTTTTTTTTTTTTTTTTTGTCCTTGGAAGATGATGATTCAGTGACTAGTTTTCTGAGTAGGAAATTGTCCAAATACCACTTAAAAAAACCAAACCTAAACAACCCAAAAAGCAAACAAACAAAACAAAACAAAACACTGGTGCACATTGACTTCGTTTTTTGTGTGTGTGGGTGCGCGCCAGAAAGCATAATTTGTCATGAATGAAAATTGTATGTGACAAGGCTGTAGACATTGTTTATTATCTCTATTAAGGCTCAATCTGAACAAATGTACTTTGGCTAAACACAGGTTCAGAAAAGAAGCATGAGAAATTATCATCTTCCGTTCGTGCTGTCCAAAAAGGTATCATTTAAATTTGAATTTTTAATGCATGCCCCCTAGCAAACCATTGTCTCTGTTCACTAAATTACCTGCAAGTAGTAATGTTCCGATATAAATCAGTTTGAGCACACAATTCCTCGGAGCATAACAAGTGAACCTTGAGCTACTTTTGCATGTGTTGAAAGCAATATGCAGAAAGTTCAACCACTTTGCTCCTTGCAGAGTCAGCAGAGCAAAAAATAAAGTGCTTGCATCTGAAAAGAGGAACATTTCAGCATTTTCTGTTGGACAACTCATGCTTATTCAAATGTTATCCAGTATTTATCCAGAGATTCTTAAGCAAGGAAATCAATCCTGTATATCGGAACATCACTGAATCATGCTGATTTTATTTGATTTTTCTCTTTACCTGAATATAAGTTTTAGTTTTGATTTGGTTTCCTCTGGCATTTTGTGCTCTACAGCTTAGACTTCAGGCTGCGTGGTTGGCTGTGGTAATACACAGATGTAGGAACTGGGTGGGTTACAATGTATCTTAAAGCAAATAAGTATCTAGTCTCAAAGCAACATTGTTTATAACTGTAAATATTTACAGTTCAGCTGATTTGACGATTTGTTTTTTCAGACCAAACAAGTAAACTTAAATACATTCTTCAAGATGCAAGATTCTTTCTCATCAAGAGTAACAACCACGAAAATGTATCACTTGCTAAAGCAAAGGTATGTTGAATTTTCTTCAAACTGGTTGCAAACACTCCCACCATAGTAGAGAAAGCACATAGATGCATTCTTCTCTCTACCACTCAGATCTTGATAGAGGCAAGGATGAATCCTGTACTGGATTCTTTGGGGGTAGCTATTATGCTTCTATTCTAACCTGGAAAAATATTTACACCACTAGTCATTTATTTTAGTAAGAGTAGGGTTAAAAAGGGGCCTTGGGGTCTGTTTAATAATGTCCTAAGCCAGCCTTCATTGGAAATGCTGCAATAGTATTTTTTCCCTATTTTCTCCTCTCTTGCTCTGTTTCTTCATCACCTGTGTTCAGGTTGCTGTACTGTGAGGACGTTCAGAAGATTATTTTGTCTTTCATTTAATGCTATAAAAGTAATTTCTTTTTCAGTTAAATCAGGGATCTGAAACCATATTGCAGAAATGTGTGCTTGGCAGTGCTGGTATTGAGGGAGTTCCTGGGAGGGAATCCAGTGCATTGGACTTGAGCTGCTGAGGAATGAATGTCACTAGGCCACTCTATGGGTTTTGTATTTGCATGTGTTATTTGGAACAGCTTGTAGAGAAAATAGCTACCTTGGTGTTACACAGTATACACAGAATAGGTGATGCTATTAATGGAGATTTTCTAAAATAAATTAGCATTAAAACGATTAAATTCATCTTGAAGTTCCTGAACAAGTTTGGCTCCCCCTCCTCTCCCATCTTGGGGTCATTGTGCAGAGAACACCATTCTCACTGGTGTTTGCTTTAACCCTTTAGAGGAGTATATCCTGTCTCTGCCTTTTCCCCACTTGGAATTGTGACAGTATTCTAGTGTGTGAAGTTCCTGGAGTGGATGTTTTGTCACTCAATCTGTAGACATCAGTGCTTTACCACTGCATGTCATGAAGCTGGCTTTTATGGTGCCCAGTGTAGTAAGTTGTTTACAGCAGGGCTTCACAAGCAGCCTAATGCAATATGAATCTGACTGAAAGTTGGTAAAACCAAAAAATAGTTCTCTGACTCTCATGAATTGTCAGTCAAGCGAGCACTAATCTGAGCACAGAGTAGGATCTGAGAACATATCTTCCCCTTCCTTTTTTATTGAAGATCATTTCTTCTGGTAGATTCTAGATCATATTCTGAGGCTGAAGGTTGGTGATACTAAACTAGAATAAGCTTCTCTGAGTTTGCCTAGAGAAAAGATTGAGTTGATCTCATTGAAAACTGGCTCAGCAGACTCATGTTTATAGCTCAGCTAAGTTGATACCTTAAAACATTTTGGGGTTTTTTTTGTGCATAGCTACACAGTAGCTAATGAAAGGGAAAAGGTAAGAATTAGAAGGTAAGGGTGTGGGAGGCTGAACAGTTTTGTTGTCTTAGCAATTCAAAATGTTGGTCTGGAGTTTTGTCATGTTTCTGACCTTTCAGTAAGAGTTTCAGTGTCTGCAAGCTATCTTCAACAAATCTGGCATACTAAGAAAGTTACTGAGGTCTGTATTCCCATATTGCAGTGTATATGTTGCTGTTCTGGCACAACTTGTGTGTATTATAAAAATACATGACCCCAAAGTCACTTAGAGCATACATTAAAAATCCTTAGGGCAAAGCTTTTCATACGTCTGTCCATCATTAGAATTACAAATTAAACCTTACACGTTGTCTAAATTCATCTACAGCGTTCAAAAAAGATTGAAAAGCCAGTTTTATTTTAGCCAGGGACAGGCTAAAAGTATTTTCTGAAGGGATAGAACTTGGCAGACAACTTATCTTGTATCAGAGTGCTAGTTTGGTCTTGTTCTCTTTATCTCCACTCTATGCTTCTCTTAGCTAAATCACTTGAGGTGAATTCTTACATTTTGGTGGTTGGGTGGGGTTGGGTTTGTTTTATTTTAGGGTGTATGGTCAACACTTCCAGTGAATGAAAAGAAGCTTAATGCTGCATTTAGATCAGCGAGGAGTGTTATTTTGATATTTTCTGTAAGAGAGAGTGGCAAATTCCAAGGTAAGGGAAAGTGAGCGATTATCAAGGTAAGTGAACGTGAGTTTTACCTGCAGTAGCTTTTCTGTTGTGTCTTTGTTACAATTCATGTGGAATTCTTTAGGATTTGCAAGGCTGTCTTCAGAGTCCCATCATGGAGGATCACCTATACACTGGGTGCTACCTGCAGGAATGAATGCGAAAATGTTGGGAGGTGTCTTTAAAATTGACTGGATTTGCAGGTAAATGATTGTTCATGTAGGTTGCTGTTTATTAACAAGGCATTATAATACCATTTCTGTGTTTTACTGACAACATTCTTCTGAAAATTGGATTCAACCAGAGATCTGTCCTCTAATCTCCCCAAACTATGCCTCCATGTTACTGAGCATGGGACTCAGGTCTGTACCTGATATGCGCTATAGAAAGCATTTTTTTTTTTTAATGTCAACAGTAATTTAGAGATTTTAAGCATGTTATTGTGTTCCTTCAGTGATCTCTTGCACTGAAACCAGAAAACTGTATTCTGAAGTCTTTCAGTAAAAGCAACTGCTCACTTGAATAGACAGCTATGGATAAAAGGGAAGAAAATAATCTAAAGAAATCTTTGTTTAACATCTTGGTATCTTATTTGGCTAAACAGAATGCTACTGCTCTAAAATATATGAAGTAGTACAGATAATTTTGCATAATGTAGGGGTTGTGTGCAGTATGGTCACGGATTTAACTGAGTATGTCTTACAGAAAAGATTTTAAACCTCTCTTAAAAAAAGAGGTGTATCAGTCCACTGAGACACACTGCATGGTTTTACATGCAATTTGGGCTGCTGGAAAGACTAATACGGGGAAAGCGAGACTTGAAATTAGAGAAAAATTTGTGTCATAAAGATCATCTGGAAGTTACTGAGTCCCACCTCCAGCTTGGAGAGGTTCTACCTTCATAAGATGCTCAAGTATTTGTTTCAGTAGGTACCACGAGTTGCCACTTCACATAGAGACTGGTCACTGTATTTCAATAGTGAGATAATAGGCAAGCACAATCTCAGTGTTGTACAAAGACCTAAAAAAATAATAAGGCTGTCATCGTATGGACTATGATGGTTAATATTGGAACAAGTGGAAGTAAAATCTTCACTTACTAATACTTAACAGGTAACTAACACATTCATTTGGAGACCTAACAGTGCAAGGCATAACAAGATTGTTTTGTAGATAGTGTCCTGATGTATGCGTTTGTAATGTTTTTTAAAAGAAAACAAAGACAAAAACTATAAATAATGCCACTTGCATATTTAGGCGTGAATTGCCGTTCACTAAGTCTGCTCACCTGACCAATCCTTGGAATGAACATAAGCCAGTAAAGATTGGACGTGATGGACAGGTTTGTTCATATTTTTTTCCTATAAACCACATCTTCTAGTGATTGCTTTCAAGCTTGCGTGTACATAAAGATTTGGGATATTTTTAGAGCAGTTGTTACTTGCAGTAGAGTGCTGTGACAAAGGCATTTTGTTGATTTCTAATGTTGCTGCAGAAGAAAACATTAAAAATTACAATGCTAATTCTGTTTTCATCTTTGGTATAAATAATGATGCTTTGTGATATTTTGGATTTGAAATGTAATATGCCTTGCATTGTATGGTATGCAAACCTGTATAGCATCAGATTTTAAGAACAAGTTCTGGTGTTTCCAGCTGGGTTCTGTGTTGCATTTTTTTAGCATACTGTATTGCTTAGGGCCTAGACTTTACCATTATAAAATATTTGCTGAGTAGGTTTTAAGGAGGTTGGCTCTTTTTCTGGTGAGACATAGCAGACTGCAGCTGTGTTGCTGCTATCATCAGGTAACCCAGCCCTGACTAAAATAATGTGTTCTGCTCTCTTAAGGCAAGATGGGAGTTGCATGATCACCTTGCTGTGTGGAAAATTGAGACTGTGTGTGTTATTTTGCCTATAGACACATTCATGTTATAGCTGAAGTAAAACAGTATTTTTGACCTTGTTTTTAATTTAGTGTGAACTTAACTGAAATCCTTTAATTATTTTTTAACTTTGTTTTTGTTAAATGGTCAAGGAAATAGGGATTTTCTAATGTTTTGTCCACTTCACTTTAGAGTTGCAATTCAGATGTTGCTTTCATCTTTTTTTTCATAAAATTGCTGTACTATTAGGTGCTAGAAAAGCATCATCTGATGCTTGCTCTCCCTGCTTTTCAAGTTGTATTATTTTCTGAAGTGGTTGTCATTTATCCATTTACATTTTATGTAACTCTGGGTCTCTCTTCCGAGGATATGTACACCAAGTTTCTTACCTTTATGACATCTTTTGGGAAGGCATTCCACAAGACTGCTAGTCACCAGGTTGAAGAAGCATTTTTTTGGATTGTTTTGCACCTGGCTTCTGTTAGCTTCATTTGATGGCCCCAAGTTCTTGCACCAAAAGGGGGAGTCAGCAAGTTGATATCTGTCCCTCCCTTCTCCAAACAGGGTGGTGTTCCACCCTTCTCCAACATGTGGTGTCAGGCACTCCCATTGTACCTGTCTTTTCCCCTATACCCCACATATTCCTCTTTTATTGTAGGCTGGAGAGACCTGACCTGCTCATGTAGGAATTGATGCACTCAGTAGTTACCCTTGGTGCCTTGCTTTTCTACTGTCTCCTTTTTTGTTTGTTTGTTTGTTTTTTTTGTTTTTTGTTTGTTTGTTTTTGGGGTTTTTTTGAGATGCAGATATCAGAACTGCACTCAGTATTTGAAGTATGGGTGGAACATGGACTTCCAGTGTGGTTTAATTGCTTTCTCCTTTTCTATTCCTTTCCTAATGATCCTGAGCACATGGTTTGCTTGTTTTGACTACTGTCAAGCATTGACTTGGTATTTTCATGGACCTGTCTATCATACAGTGAAGAACTCACTTTTGAGGCCACAGCTTTATATGTGAATCTGGAATGGATTTTTCCCTACATGTGTCACTTTTCTCTCTGTAATAGGTGATCATTTTCTTTGTGAAAAACAGTCCTGTGATTTTGTAGCAAAACAGTGGTGTGGCCTGTGGGAAGATATGGTTGCCCCAAGTGTTGGACTGTTTTATGAAAATTCTATGAAAAGTAAATTTTATGAAAAGTAGTGCCTAAAGAGTGAAAGGTAACACAAGTGATTTTGCTGTCTCTAGTGATACTGAAGTCTCTTCAAAATCTTGTGGGTTTTTTGGTTGGTCGGTTGTTTTTTTTTTAACGTATGTTGTCACTGTATTTGGGGAGAGTTTCATTTCTTCAGTTTATAAACTACTCCTGAACTTCTAACTAATTCTAGGAAATTGAGCCGGAATGTGGAACCCAACTTTGTCTTCTCTTCCCTCCTGATGAAAGTATTGACTTGTATCAAGTCATTCATAAAATGAGGCACAAGAGAAGAATGCACTCACAACCCCGATCAAGAGGACGCCCATCCCGTCGAGACCCAGTTCGGGACGTGGGAAGGTTAGAAACGTTCTTTGGACTGATAATAGGCACATGTGTCAGAATAACCTGATGGAGGAATGTGATTCGTCAAAGCTTTCCCTGCGATAAAGAAGAGAGAAAATCCTCAAATCAAGCTGCATGGACAAGTTTGTGGCTTCATTGAGGATTTCGCATGGTTCCCCGGTCTGTCATTTTTCAAGAGGAAAATGGGGATCTTTGCTTTTGCAGAAAAAAAAAAAAAAAAAGCTTTTAAAGTGCTGTCTAGTTTAAACTAGACACTTATTGAGATAATGCAACGTGTAATGCTAGCTGTAGGTATGCTTGGCTTGATAACAAGGAGGCTAGATGGAGAGAAGGAAATATTTATATGCCAAAAATGTGTTAATATTTTGTAAAAGCCTTTTCTTTCAGGTGTGTCTCTGGATAAGCCTTATCAAATATGGGACTTTTATAAGGATCACTTAGAATTTTGCAGAAGATGCCGCCTCATTTTGAGGATAAAATATTTAAGTTATTTTGATATTCAAGAGGAGCATTATTGGGACTGTTTCAAATTGTGTCACCGTGATGTGTTAACCCCATTGCCAAATATTCTCTAACATGTAACCACTGAATTCACACATCTTGCTGAGCTACTGAAAACAGTAGGTTCTTTCCAAAAGGGATCGAGTGGCCCCTGGAGACCCGGCAACAAACCAAAAAGAATGGCTGTTGCTGTGTCTGTATATACAACCTTTCCAGATGCTGGCAGTACCTGTGGACTTAAAAGTATTTTTAGAGGATCGACATGGTTATTGATCACTGCTATATGAACTTAACATCATTTTCCAGAAAAAAGGGGTATAACTTGTTACAGAATTGGAGAAGTCTTTGCAAAGAACTGATATTAGCCCTTCTGCCAAACACCTTTTGCCCGAGTAGCCACTTTGCATACAGACTGATGTATGGTTTGGGCTGAAACCTTGATTAAGTTTCCTCTTTGTGGAAACATCCTGTGGTAGGTACAGATACCCAACAAGAGCCCCCATTTCCTTGAGCCTAAAAAAAGGACACTGTAACGAGTAGGTAGGAGGAAACCTGGCAGCACCCCCCTATTTTTGGCTTTAAAGGACTGAGCACCAAGATGGCTTTTGAAGTTAAGCTAAGAGGTTTCCAGTGCAATAAAGTATATACAAGTGAAGGTTTTGCAATGGACTGCAAACTATACATATAACACCACCACACCTTCTCAAGCCTGCCAGGGCCTCCATTTATATATGTGGCTTACAGCTTAAAGTCAGTAGTTGGACTACTATATGAACTGTTTCTATCATATTTTATACCGGTCGTAAATGCACTCTCAAAACTACAAGAAAGCGGTATGTTTATTCTTTACACCAGCTTTTATTTTCCTTGATCTGATTTTGCTGTAGATGCAACTGCTTTGGTTTTTTGGGCTTTTTGCTCATAGTAAAGAATCTGCTTTTATTTGAAAAAGCTGAGTAACTGGGGATGATGGGGTTTAAAAACTGAAGTTGGGAAGGGGGAGGAGAAATTATAAAACTAAAAGCTACGTGAGCTTGTTACTTGGTGAGCAAGTTGCACAGTAATTAAGTGATTTAAGAAAGTGTTAATTTTTTGTCTTAAGGAATTCTATTGATGGGGTCTGGGGTGGGGTCTTGTGGAATGGGTTTGTAGCTGTTTTGTGTTTAGAAACACTTGTGTTAGCTTTGGAGTGTCCCGTTAATATTTATGTACCTTGTTGGAGCAAGATTAGCAGCCAGTTTTCAGTTCTTCATTAAACCATAACAGCAACTGGAATGTAATATCTGTAATCAAGCTCCCTCTCTGAGAGCAAAGTTCTTAAAGGTGACATACCTTCAGTAAAAGAGCTGTTTGTATAGAAAGGAGCCCAAATTATTTTAATTATTATAAAGCTTTAAGCTTTCTGTAAAAGGCACCAATGCATTGCTGGTAAATTGCTTAGAAAAGAAATAGTTATAAATAATATAATCAGCCCACTCAGGTTAGCAGAGCTGCAGTGAAAAAAGTAATTTGACAGAGCATGTACAGTTTTATTTATAACTATTATTGAAATAGAACTTTTATAGAATTCTTTACCCCATAGCTATCAAATACAGCAATGTCTGTGCCTTCTGACTGTAACAATATATTTTGCCAACTATTTTCACTGTCTTTAGTTCTGTAAATTCTTTTGTTATCCAGTAGGTTGTTTCAAAATGTAATGTGGAAAGTGTAATGTTAAAGCCTAAGTCTGACAAATTTGTTACCTTTTGTGTGGTACAAAGGTACAGTTGGATGGAGTTCCTTCCATAACTACCAAAACTCCTTAGCCAAAGGTAACAGTGGAGCACATTTATTCAGAATGCTGTTCCTTACTATTTGAGTTCCAATTTTAAGCTGTAGTATGTTTTGAAGCAGATGGAATTCAGAATGATTAAATTGAGATCCTGGGCAGCTCAGGCTGTTCCTGTGAGGTATTCTGCTGTGACAAATGCTCCAAGCAACCTTGTTTAATCTTTGATATCTAATTTGTGTAGGCGTCGACCAGAAGATTATGATATTCATAACAGCAGAAAGAAACCAAGGATTGACTATCCTCCTGAGTTTCACCAAAGACCAGGTTAATATCTTACTATGAAGATTTGTGTGCACCAGTTCACAAGTGTTTTCTGTTTTAGTGTATACTCATTATTTCAAAAGTAAAATAGTTATGACTGGGATATAAAAATGAGACTTGTCCCAGCTGCTGCCTGCTGGTTTAACCCACCTCACTCAGAACTCAATACCAGTGTTTCACTGCTGAGAGAGAGATAGAGAGAGAGAGAGCAGACTTAATGTAGGCTGAGTTCTCTTTTTTTAAGAGCTTCAGAACTGCAAACATTTTTGTGAATGATCTTCCCAAGCACTCTGTTAATAGAGGCACAAGAATTCCTCTGACCTACTTGTCAGTGCACTGGTCATCAAAGGAAAATGTTTATCAGAAATTTCCAACTGGAATAGTCAGCTGAGATGGCCTAACTAGCAGCATATATATGTAGACATGATGGTAGACATTTGGTTATGTTTTCAGAGAGAATTTTTTTGCTAGCTTGACCTGAGAAAGGGAGGAGAGAAGGTTCACTGCATTTTACCAGAGAGTCTAATGATGAATTTGAGAAGTTAATTTTGTTGTTCTCCAGAAATAAATGTATGCAACAACACATTTAATATTGTAGATTATTTTCCTTCAGAAAGCAATTATTAAGAAATTTTCACTTCTAATCTACAGAATCTTACTTCACTGCTATTAAAAATACATATTCCATTATTTCAGTAGTAGATTTCTAAGTCTTAAGAACATGTCTTTATCTGTGCATCTTGACTGCAAAGGCTGTGCTCTTTGATGTTAAAGAAGTGTTGTTGCTGCTCCCTGGCTTTCTAAGTCTATTGTTTAGAGTACAGAACCAAAATTTTTAAAATAATGAAGCTCAGAAGCATTATTTTAATGTAATTTAAACTTAATCTGTAAAATTTCTTTGCTTTGTGGGGCTTTTCCAGATGATTTTTAGGTTGTTTTTAATTTTCTGTGTAACATTATATCCCAGACCTAGTAGGAAAATGGCCTTAAAGAGTTCTCATCAGAATCTGCTAATCTGGACAACACACTGTTAATAAGTAATAACAACCTTGTCCTGACTGCCAAGGGACAATAGTACCCTTGAAATCTGTGGGCATTCCCAATTTGTTTGATTAAAATTGAAGTTTTCATTTACACAGATACCCCCTTGCAAATTTGTTTGCACTGTGTGCAGGTTCCTATTGATGTATCTGTATCTCTTTTTTCTTAGTACTTTATACTATTCTGTACAATCTACAAGAAGCTGTACCTTTTTGAGAGTTGTTTTGAAAGGGTGGGTAGTGACAGGTAGACAGAACTTGAGAGATGGTACAAAATGAAGGGGCAGTTTCTAATCAGTATGTTTTTTAGAACTGTTAACTGGAGATGGTAACTTTGAATTAATACTGCTTGATGTTTGAACAGGGTATATAAAGGATCCCAGATATCCCGAAGTAGACAGGTAAGGTGTGTTCATGTTATTAATTTTATGCCCTGGTAACATGCCTATATGGATAAATTGGATTTAGTTCTACAAATTTTTATTCCCAACAGACGATTTTCAGGAGTTCGACGAGATGTATTTTTAAATGGGGTAAGTTGATGCATGCAGACTTTGGGGGAGCTTTTTATATTCAGATTTCTGCACTGCCAGAGAACACTCATCACAAATGTTAATATTGCTGTCTTTCATTTTAGTCCTACAATGATTACGTGAGGGAATTCCACAACATGGGACCACCACCACCATGGCAAGGAATGGTTTGTGTCTTCTTGAATTCAGTTTTGCTCTCTAGAATATGGCTTTTTATATTCCCCTGTAGAGGAGCCTAGGGTATGTGATAGAAGCTCAACTCTTCCCTTGTCCTAAAATGTATCTTTGCTGTAACTGTGTAAAACTTAAGGGGGAAAAAAATTACTGAAACCAACTATGTTGTAATTTTCTTAGCTCTTGGCAATAGTCCAGCATTCTAGTAAGCACAGCAGCATCAGGAATCTGGCTTGTTTTGAACCTACAGGAAACTAAAAGCTCAGAGGAAATAAACCCTCCTTTAGGTTACACAAGAGGGTGTGATGAAATTTTTTTTTCCACTAAATGTTCATAGTAATTGGCTTTCTCTCAAATAGTGAATGCATCAAAGAGGTGGACTTGCTGGAGTGGCTGGCATGTTCTAGTGTTGCACAGTGGTTTCATTTGGACCAGTGAGGCATGCAGGGAAGTAGCAGAATATACTGCATAATGTTAAAAATCAGTCTTCTGCTGTATTGCAGCCTCCACAGAAATGCACATTTTACCCAGTCAAATGAATGTGTGTATGAGCAGATGTATCTATAGCTATGTACATGGAAATTAACTGATAGTTCACTTGTGCAGCTGTGGTTTTGCCATCATGTCAGGAGAAATAGTAATTATAACAAGTAATTTGTTATATTTAATAGTTCTTGCCCTGAGGGACCTGATTTTGGTTAACTGTGGTGAGTCTTTTGGCAAAAGACTGTGAGCAAAATGCGAAATTTGTGGTGAGCAAAATGCAGCACCAGATGTAGAGGTGCTACTATAGCATCTCATTTTTCTCCACAGAAACACAGCTCTCTTTTTTTGTAATTGAAGGAAGTGAACAAATATTTCTGACTGGAAGGAAAAAGTTTTTTCAAACACAGCTAAGCCTCCAGAAAGTTCTGTTCTTGTATTTGCTTCCCCAGTCAATATGCTGTCCGAGTAGTTACCCTAAAATCCAGCAATTCCACCATTTCCTTTGTGATAAGAAGTGCAAGCACAGATGCTTTGGTAATATGGAAAAGAAAGACCTTGCAGATTGAAGAAGTGAAAGAAAACCTCTAAGAGATGTTGTTTTAAAAAAAGAATATTCAGCTAGCCTTTTATCTTGCAGACTATTTGTTCATGTAAAATTGGAGTATATTCCTAAGGAATCACACTGTAAATCCTTGGTTGTGTAAGAGTTCACTGATTTGGTTAAAATTCACAATCCATAGGCATGCATTTATAAAAAAATCAAAACCAAACCAAAAAACTATGACATTGAAGGAGAAGATTTATGTACAGTATCCCTTTGAGTCAGATACAAACAGGAGGTGTGTTTGGGGAGGGTGTTGGCCAAACTTCTGAAAAAATGATGTTAGAGAAGTAATGAAGCATGCCAACTTAGATGAAAAGTAGTCTGCCATTCAGTTCATTGGCTGTGCTATACTCACATGTTACATGTTCCATCTGAGTGTAATTAACTCTGCTCTTTATTGCCAGTACTCAGCCTTGTGTGCATTCCTTTGTTTCCAAACACTCAAACTTCCTTTGACTTTCTTGTAGCCACCTTATCCAGGTATGGAGCAGCCACCACACCACCCTTACTATCAGCACCATGCACCTCCACCTCAAGCTCACCCTCCATACTCAGGACATCATCCTGTTCCACATGAAGCAAGATACAGAGACAAACGAGTAGTAAGTGTCCACAGAGACAGAGGGGAATGTGAGTCTGTGGGACAGAGTAGGAATTTGGGGTGCAGATGTAATCTAACCTGAGATGTGTTGACTGCTAAAGTGTGTTTCTAAGACCTGTATTAGTTTTCCTTGGAAAGATCAGTTATTTTTATTGACTGGAGACTTCCAGCATCCTTGAGAAGCCTCCCTCTCCCAGGTGATGGAGAAGTGCAAAAGTTTTAGAACACAAAGTGTGCTTCCATCTCTCTAGCACTGAAACTTTTTGTGGTGACATTGCTCCTGCACAGCAAACCACTTTATCAGCAGGAAAGTTTCTGGTTTTTAACTTTTTACAGGCACATCAAAAATCAGGACAGAGCATTAAGGAATTTGCTTAGCTGGCTTTGGAGGCTCCTTAGCTTTCAGGTCTCTTGCTGGTGTACATCTGAACTCCACCTTCAGCACAGTGGAAGCACTGGTGCTGTCCTGAAGATGAAAATTTGTGCTTATAGATGCCGGATATACTATTTATTATTTTGTTATTTTTACTGCTGGATTTAGAGCCAATTTTACGGGGAAGAAGGGAGGGGATTTTAATCTGGGAAAGAGACTAAACAGAGGTGTCCTTCCATCACAGCACGACTACGACATGAGAGTAGACGACTTTCTTCGCCGCACACAAGCGGTCGTCAGCGGGCGGAGAAGCAGACCCCGGGAGAGGGACCGGGAGCGGGAACGGGACCGTCCCAGGGATACCAGAAGAGACAGAGAACGTGACAGAGGCCGTGACAGGGAGAGGGAGAGAGAGAGGATTTGTGACAGGGAAAGAGACAGAGGTGAAAGAGGCAGATATCGGAGGTAATCTGTCTGGAACCAGTGCTCACTTGAAACAAAAAAAGCTTGTATTTTTTTGTGTGTTTACAAGTAGTACATTTTATTTTCAGCTGTCTACTTAAAAGTTTGTTGTGTAGAAGGATTTATAACGACCCCTCTCTATTCCAAGCATGCAGTTGAACTGTGAACTGGAAAAACTCAAATCAGCCAAAACCAAAATAAGCAAAGCTGACACTCAACTTCATGTTTCTACTGGAGCAGAATGGGAAACATCTAAGGATGTAGATACTGGTTAATTCTCAGTAAGTGTTCATCTACTTAGTGACTTCATTCTAGGTTTTTGAATACTGATGGATAACTGCCATATTTTTTTTTTTTGCTTTGATGTTTTATTCCTGTAGTTTCACATGGTTCAGTGGGAGAATGCTGCTATCAAGTATGCAAATATTGAAGTATGACTTTTTTTGACTGTATGGCAGTGTTGTAGCAGCCTTTTTTTGTTTTTCCTCCCTCCCTGTTTTTTAACCCTATCTGTAAAGTCAAGTGTTTTTTCAGTCTTCAGTAATGAAAGCAATATTAAGAAGACACTGTTGATATCTAATTTTTCACCTTTTTAAAAAATCTTCCCATTGTTCAGTAACATTTTGGTCAATTCTCTTGTCGAGTCTCCTTACAAATTGTACACATTGCTTGGAATGTTCACAACCTGCGTGTGTGGAAGCAGAAAATATTGCTGTATTCTACATTGCTACTTTTTTTTTTATATAAAAATAAATTGGTAACTATTGAAAAGATGAAAAGTTCAGATGGAGTTTCTTGGTCTCCTAAGCTTGATAGATTCTGGCAGTTCTTGGAAAGCATTTGTGTTGAGTAGTTCAAAGTTTCTTGTGATAGGTGAAATTTAGGAATTTAGGACAGGGCTACTGAAATAAAAGGTAATGGTTTTTCTGTTTCCATTATGAGGTAGTCAGCTTCCAGCACTTGTAGCTAATCAGAGTTATTAAGGCCCTACATGTTTAACTTAATCAAATGATTTGATTTATTGAGAGGCTGTCCTGCCACACCTGTCTCCCAGGGGTGTTAGTCCTGCAGGATCCAGACTCTCCCCATTTCTTTGTAGTGATTACTGCATCACTCACTTTTATTTCTCATAAAGAGGAAATGTTCTAATATAAATGCCAATGGTAAAACTGAAAAAAGAAAAGTAAAATCTGGAGGGGAAGTTGTTCAGTTTCTCCAGCAGTGTACAAGTTCTTAAAACTTGTGTGAGTAGCACTGCCTTGATGGACTTTGTCATACCCTTACTTCAGTGACTCCTCATGTGACAAAGCTGGAATGTATCATGTGCTTTAAAGACCTTCAACTCCACAATGCTGAGAGCTGAAGCTGTTTTTATAAAATGCAGTATAGGATTGACCACAGTGTGGCAGTTGTGGGGACATGTGGGGGTTTTTTAGATCTGACAGTAGTTTGGGCTCTGTGTATTTTAGTCTACACAGCTATGGTAACTTTTACATGTACTAAGCAAAAAAAGTGATGTATGTTAGCAATGGGCTTAAATTGGTATCAGATTCAGTACACATACTGTATCTAATTAGAGAAGTGCTTCATAGACCTCCCTTACTTTTTGTTACCTTTCTCTGCTTTGTATACAGATTCTAGAAAGAAGAAGAGGTGTTGGTTTTCTTTTTTACTTATGAAATTTAATACTAGATAAGCCAGATTTCTCTGCCTAAGTTACAGAGGTGAAGTACCTCCTTAAAGTGACTGCAAAGCACTTTATCTGACCAACTTTTCCCAGCTACCCTCTTTCCCTGTGTCCTTTGTTAACCTTGTCTGAGCAGTGTCTACACAGTATCCTGGGAGGCTTGCTGGCCTTATGGCAATCAAACTGATAAACTCAACAAATCTGTTTGCAGAAGCTGCTTGATGAGGGCTGTTAGTGATCAGACTTGACAGAGCTGTGCCTAGGAGGCTCGTGCTGTTCCACTTCCATTCACTATGCATATTCCTGCATGTGATCCCATCAAGACCAGGAACAGTGTACCAAAAATTCCCATGAGAAGGACTAGTCTTCTTCTAACCCTTCTTTGGTTATGAAACAATTCACTTGAGTTTCTGTAAGTGTTGTAGTACGAAGAAATTCAGGCATAAATTGAAACTATTGACAATGCTAAAATTAATGTAGTGTAGGAAATTTTAATATGTAAACAAATATGTTTTCTCAGCCTGTTCTATTTGAAAACAATCCTGCACCATCCAGAATACAGCAAATATCAGTTAAACTGGGGCAAGTTCTTTCTTGAGTAAGCTGGCACAGCAGTAAAGGAACGTTGCCTAGAACAGGAGGCCTGATTAGCATCATTTAAGTAGGCTTTCATCAGTAAGTGCACCTTGAACAATTTCAGCAGTGCTGCATTTACCACCATTCTTATCCAAGCCAAGAGCAGCCCTGTTTTCCCTCCAGTTTTTCAGGCAAGTGACTATTGCACTGTCCTCCCATGTAGTGATAATGCTTTGGAAGTTCCATCTCTAGAGGTTTTCCTGCATTTATCAGCATGGCTCAGAGGCACTTGGAGGGTGCCTCTTGGCACTTGAATGGGCAAGCTCCTGACAGCAGGTGGCTTTCACACCCCTATGGTGTTGCAGTTAGAATGATAGCCTGTGCAGGAGCACTCCAGACTGAATGGAAAAGAGAAATGGTTCTCAGAAAAGTAATTTCTCTGCTAGTGTTAGGTCTTGTCTCAGCCCCCAAGTTGCCAGTGCTTTTGTAAAAACAATGATAAAAGCTTCAGCAGCCACTTCCAGCTCCCAGTTTTTCATCATCTTGGCTATTAAGGTCAGTGCTTTTTAGGAGCCCATGGTCTTATTTTTAGGAGCCCATGGTCTTAATTTCACTGTCCAGTCTGCAGAGAGCTGTTCTGACAGGAAAGGCATTTTGGTTGTGAATTGTCAAGTCTTCACAGTGTTGTAGGAGAGGGCAGAGGTAAGGTAAGATAGAGAAGATACAGAAGATAGAGGGACTCACTGTACCATACATGGTAAGGCTGAGTTCATGGAACATACCAAAATTAATTTGAAAAGTTAGAGCAGCAATTACCGTTCTAGGGACCATGTATGATGGGCTAACAGGGCCTCAAGGAATAAAGGAACTATAATTCAGACTTATTTAGGCCAGAAGGACTTTGCTGGCTAAGCAAGCAGCTCTTCCCACAACAGCTTTTTATCACGACCCAGTTCAAACAGGATGCTTCATAATATGCCCAGCTTAATAACCTGATCATTTTATTCACCAAGGAATGTGTATAAACGCCTTGCAGAATCAGCCTAGGGAAAGAAAAAGTGCTGGTGGGAACAAGATGTCTATTCTTTTTTTGTCTTTGCACGCCTGCCACATCTACAGCAAAATAAGCAGCACTTGCCAAGAAGGAACACAGCAATGGCTGTACAGGTGAACAAGAATGCCAGAACATCCAGGCAGTGGTACTGGTACCAGGTGAGATTGTGAGCAGCTGGTCTCAGGTGCTTTGCTCCTTTGTGACGCATGACAAATTCAATCCAGAAGACTGCTCTGTCCAGAGGCTTAAGTGGCTGGTCGTGGTGTATCTTGGATAACCTTAACACATTTTCCTTATAGCTGGGAAAAAAGAAGAAACCAAGGATTTTTGTCACTGATTCTATTCAGCACCTGGCAGTCTTCCTGAGGAGGATAAATAGCCCTGCTTTTACTTCCATCAATGTTCTTTAAATATATTTGAAAGTGGCTGAATTTACTGCTACCTGCAAAGAACTGGGTTATGAACAGAAAGCCAATCTTCTGCCAAGAAATGTTATTCAAAGTTACTTCAGAGACTACTTCCAAAAACATGGCAATGTGGAAATATTTGCAGCATTTTCTGTTCCAAAATATCAGAGTGTGCTAGTTTGGGCTGGGATAGAGTTGATTTTTTTTTTTTCATAGTAGCTAGTATGGGATTTGTGCTGGAAATCATGTTGATAACAGAGGGATGTTTTCATTGTAGCTGAGCAGTGCTTACACAGCATCAAGAGCTTTTCTGCTCCTTACATTGCTCCTCCCAGTGAGTAGGCTGGAGGTGCCCAAGAAGCTGGCAGGGGACACAGCTGACCCCAGCTGACTAAAGAGATATTCCACACCGTGTGACATGTGGATAAATAACTCAGCAATAAAACTAAGGGAGAAGTTGGCAGGGGAGGCACTTGCATGGTCCAGGTCTTTGGATCCCTGATTGTCATGCAGGTTGTTCCAGTTCACCTCCAACATGGCTCATTTCCTCACACTGAATAGCTCCATATATGTTGGTCCATTTGCTTTGGGAATTTGCAGGTTCTGACTCTGTCCTTCACATTTGACAAGAGTTGTTGCCAAAGACAGGAAAGCTACCAGGCTTCCTTACCCTCTAGATCCTGACTGACAGGAACAATAACCCAAGGATCTTGGTAACATAACTCTCACCCAGAGCTTCCAGAGGATTTCTACTATCAGAGAACAAGGAGGAGAGGGTGAGCAGAAAACTGTCTCAAGAGCTGGTCTGGGCTTACTTTTCTAAAAGGGATCATAAAATGTAATATAAGGAAAATTAAATCACTGATTTCTGCTTTCTGAGAAATACCAGTTGTCAGAAACTAAAGGTGGTTTTCAGGTGAAACCCAAACTCCAGCTACTTATTACTTCTGGTCCCCAGAAGAGCCAGCAGAATTTCTCATATCAGCAGCCCAAGGTTTTAATAACCTCATTCTACTGTAAGGCAAGGAAAAGAAACTCACGTGGAATTGTAAATTACTTCATTCAGTGCATCAACCAGGTCCTGTGTCTTCAGTGTGCTGAAATCCAACTCAACTGCAGCTCCCTTTACCCTCATGTGAGCAAGGTTGTCATGCTGGTCTGCAAATATGGGAATCCCAACCATTGGGATCCCATGGTAGATAGCTTCATAGATCCCATTGGTCCCACCGTGAGTAATAAAGGCCTTTGTCAAGGGATGGCCTGGAAGAGGGAAGGAGAGGCACATGGAACAGCAGCTGTGGGATGAGCACTGCAAACTACTTGGGCAAATGCACTGCTAGAGAACAGCCCTGACCTCTGGGTCAGCATCAGAGCTTGGATATTTAGCTTTCACACATTCATACTTATTTTAATGCAATGTGTCAACATGTTCCTCCTGACTACCCCAGAGTTATTTCAGCCCTCCTGCTGCTTTGCAGTTGTAGTTTTTACATGTTCCCACATTGACAACATCCCCTTTCTGCAGCCTTGCTTAGGTCAAGCATTTTTAAGCATGAACTTTGGAGGCCCAATCCAGCTCCAGAGTACATGTCTGCTTGGTATTTTCTTCTGCTGCTAGGGTCTTAGCCCTTCCAGAAAATTGCCACCAAGCTTGGTAAGACAGAAGCTTTTGCTTTAGAGATCCATCTTAGAGTTAAGCTCAAACTTCTGCCTTCTTGAGCCATTGCTTCCCATGCCCTTCACAGCCTGGCTGTATTTTCCATGGTTCTTCTATAGCCACTCACCTTAAAGTCAAAAGCAAGCCAAGAAAAAAAAAAAAAAGGCTCTAAGAGCAAATCTCCGCTGCTTAAGCTGTGAAACTAATAGAGCAACAAGTGTTGTGTGGTTCTTCTGCCTGAATAAGCCATTTTAGTGGAAAAATTCAAAAGGAAGTAGTTTTTGAAAGGGCACAATACATCCCAGATAGAATCATCTCACCAAGTAGGTCATTTTGGGGTATCCAGTCATAAATCCTGGTGTTGGAGCCCAGGGTTTCTGGTTTTTTTCCTTTGTACCTCCAGAGGACCTTGGACAAAGGAGGAATAAGATAAACATTGTGCATGTAACGTGCCCTTCTGTATTATTACATTAAATATAGGCCTTTATCTCATCCCTGTGTACCCTTTCCCAGTAATTCAGATAGATTTGGCTCCCCTTTGGCTCTTTCATTAGTTATTATGTGCTTACTATAAAAATTGCATGGAGTGCAATTTATATTTTGACCTATGGACACACCTCTGTCATTCAGTTTAGAGAAGGGGAAATGCCAGAACTCCCCAAGAGGTGACTCAGTCTGACTCTGCAGAGCCCAGCTTCATGGTTGTGGCACATCCAGCAGAGATGGAGATAAAGACCAGGCCAGACCACATGTAAAAGGCTTGCCAAAGGCAAAACGAATGACAAAAAAATCAAGGCAAGTTGGTTGAGACCTGAAAGAAAATTTCACCTTTTGTGGAAGCTGGCTGAGGGCTTTGGCAATCATGTTGCTTTTTTCATCACTTAGGTTGTAGACCATTGACCCAAGAGAGAATACCACAATGCCATGTTTCCCTGAGCTCTGAACAAATTCTTCCATTTCCTAGGAGACACAGAAAACATACCAAGAGTAATTACACACTGCAGATTACACAGATTTCTGTGAACAAAGAGCACAACCATTTTAGCTTAGCAGGGAGATGGTGGTGGTGTATGAGCACCTCTGCTGACAGAAGGGCATTACAAAGACAGACCTGGGCAGTTTCTCCCCAAGAAAGAGCAGGACACACTCAGGTGACAAAACCTTTATCTTTTTGAAAGCAAGTCAAGCAGTCAGGACACATCTCTACCAGAGCACAAGCAGCAGGAATGGATCCTGGCACTTATGGGAGAGGGCTGTGCCCTGTGACACCCTTCCCAACATAGTTAGTCATAGTTCTGGATTTTCCTGGAACAAGTACTTTGCATTTCCTCTGCAGGAAGGGACAATGCTGAAAACTGATGGGGATTTTCAGCATCCTGATGAGAGATTCACTGAGTCACTACTGTCCTTTGTTAGTCATCTGAGTCTCTATTTCTTGCAATACAGCACCGGTTGCCAAACAAATTTTCTACAAATCAGACCAATAGGTCTTCCTGTTCCTCTCTTTTTAGTTAGTGTCATGTGAAATGGAGCTATAGTATTCAAAACAGAAGAGTTATCAATGCCCCCCAGCTCATCCCCTGCTACAGGGGAGTGGGAAGAGAATTCAAAGGTTTCTTTTAGTGGACAACTTGCACTGAAAATACCTCCTCTAAGGCTCCTACAGGGGCAATGATCTAGACTAGAGCTTGTCGTGTTGCCCACATCAGTATCCAGGAATTTCAAATTCCACCTAAATATTGTCACTCATACACAGGTTAGAATTGCTGAGTATTTTATTTTATTTAAGATGTCTTGAGTACTGTAAGTCTGTATCTTAGAATTCTACCTTACACTTACCTACTCTGAGGTAGCACCTATTTTTCCTAAAACAAACAGTGTATTCCTTCCTGCTGACCCCATCTATCCTCTTTTAAGACAGCAGGCTGCAAATACAGTTCTCAGGCTGTAAACCCTGCACAATTACAAACCAATTGCTAACCAGCTCCACGCTGTCCTCCTGCAGCAGAGCATCCTCCTTAAGAATGAGCTTTCTATGGATATGGCTGGCATGGATAATCAAGGAGAGAAACATTTTCTGTTCTGATGGACAAACGATAATCCAGTGGCTGAACAAGGTTGGGATACAGAATCACAGAATGACAGAATCATTTGGGTTGGAAAGGACCTCTGAGAACATCAAGTCCAACCCTTGATCCACTCCCCCAGTGGTTCCCAGGCCATGGCACTGAGTGCCACATCCAGGCTCTTCTTAAAAACCTCCAGGGATGGAGAATCCACTACTTCCCTGGGCAGCCCATTCCAATGCCTGATCACCCTCTCTGTAAAGAATTTCTTCCTAATATCCAACATAAACCTCCCCTGGCAGAGCTTAAGCCCATGTCTTGTCTTAGTGACAGCTGCTACAATCAACCTGGCTCCAGCCTCCTTTCAGGGAGTTGTAGAAAGCGATGAGGTCTCCCCTGAGCCTCCTCTTCTCCAGGCTGAACAACAATCTAAACTATACCTTTGGTAAGGGCTTTGCAGGTTTGCAGTGAAGTCCTCCAACAAATTCAAAGTTGGGCAGGAAAGGGCGTGGAAATTCAAAATCCCAGTATGTTCTGATTAACCAAATCTCTGCTTTCCCCATCGTCTCACACAGGGTTGTGGGCCTTCCTATGGGCAAGGTACAAGTTAGAACACACACAGGCACATCCTTCTTTGCAGGTTTTGAAATAAGAGCCTTACCTTTGTCTTCTGGCACTCCCAGTTAGTGTAGTCTATCAAATCATGCAATAAATGAAAACATGGACAAACCCAGATTTATTTCTTGCCCTGTCCTGTGTTCAGCCTTGGCAGGCTGCCATGAACAAGGCAGTGTGATCTTCAAAGGGATTTTGAACCTCCAGCATTAGTTTAGAGCAGTACAAGAATAAGTGGGATGCCTTTAGTTTCTGTGATACAGAAGTGCAATTTTGGTACTGCTGGAAGACTTCATTACCTGTGCTTGCGTCCTGGTTTGAGCCAAGACAGAAATAATTTCATTTTTAGTCTCTTTTAAGTAACTACACTTTCTGAAATCAACAGCATATTTTTCAGTCAGTGCCTGCTTCTAGGACTGATTACACTCAGTGTTTATAGCTATTGCTGGAGAATGATATGCAGAGTTGATATGCTCAGTAATTTACAACACTAATAGTAAAGTAGTACTTTACTACAATAAAATGTGGGTACAGCCATCCCTAGTTCTCTTGGGGACTTGGTCAGCTCCTTCTGACACACACTAGGAAAATTTGTCCAGATCCGTAGATGCTTTGAATGTAACTTTATGCAAAATCCAACTATAGGAAAAAATCCCATGAGTAAAATTGTTTTTTAGCTTTCCACTTGAAAAAATATATATGGGAAAAAATGTATATTCTCAGGTACAAGTTATAAGTGGTTTTGCAGTATTTTCCCCTCCAAGTGGAACTGGGGAGTGTTGGTAAATGACGGTCCAAAGCCAGCTTAATGCAAGCAGGAACAAAAAAAAAAAAAAAAAAAAAAAAAAAAAAAAAAAATCATCAGTATAAAATATAAGCATCTTCTTATACTATTTGATCAGTGTTACAATTTACACCAGTCATTTTTTTATCTTATGTAAAGAACAATGAATCATTTACAAAGTTACTAGAGTGAAAATTAAGCCTGCAGTATAGAGTGATACAAAGGCATAATTAAATCTTATGTAGTATTTAAAAAAAAAAAAATCAGTCTAGGAAAAAGGGACTAATTTGCAGAGCACAGAGGCATTCTTGGGAAATGCAGGAAGAGTTTGGAGGGCAGCAGAACAGGTGCCCTTGTTCTTGCTGTTCACTTGTTATCTGCCTAAACATATTCTGTACAAGATTCAAAGTCCATTGGACTATAAAATGTCTCAGTGAGACTTTGAATAAAGCCCGAGGTGTACTTGCTTGGAAGAAAAATTTCAGCAGCTCACCCCCAGCATCATCACTGACAGGCATGAGAACTCTGTGCTCTAAAGGTCCTCCAGCAGAACTCGAGTAAACCTGCACTGGTGTCTGTTAGACTGCACCAGACCTAAAAGGGAAATCACAGCCTCCATATGACCAGAACAGGGTTACTATCTCTCCTGATCTTTGGGAAAGAGTATTTTTGAGACAACAGCACTGAGCTCCCAAAACATTCAAAACACACAACCTTGCAAGAGGAGAAACAACTCAATGGCGGTTGAACGCTCAACCTTACCTAAGACATTACTATAGTACCCATCCAACTCATCTCGCCAGAACTTCAAGAAAAATAAATCTGTATACAAGTAAAATAGGAAGTTCTGCAGTCTTTCCACAAAGGACATCTGGTCTGTCAGCCCCATGGTGCTAGCAGGCACGTAAGAAGGTGGGGATGGGAGCCCACCACACAGCCGCTCCACTGCGTTCCCGTTAGAGAAGCGGAAGCTGTAGACAAAAGGGATTGCCAGGATTTCTGCTACCAGCTCCCCACCCACAGACAGGGGGTCAGCAATCAGAACATCAAACTTGGCCTGCTGCAGCTTTTCTATCAGCTGAGGATTCATCAGCAAGGTGTCGCAGGTCTGTTTTGACAATTTGATAAAGTCCTTCAGGTCCTCTATCATCCTCCACATGATCTCCCAGGGGTAGGCAGTAGAGATCTCATTTATCCAGAAATTGAGGAAATCCTCCATGATATCATCGAGGGTCTTCTGAGTAAATGGGACTTCCAGTACCTCAAAAGTGAAGGGGGAGGATTTGTCTGTATAGTTGATGAGCAGATTGCTTGAAGGCACCAGCACAGACACTTCGTGACCCCGGAGAACAAGCTCTTCCAGCAGCACTTTCACATTGATCCAATGACTTGCATCCGTGGGCCAGACCACCACCTTCCCACAAAAACCAGTGCTCCAGCAACATGCACAGGTCCAGAGCAGCCAGGGGAGCCTTGGCCCCATCATTACAGCAGCCAAAGTACAATTGTGTTCTGACTGAGCTGGAAGCAGTCTGCTGCTCTGGTGTGCAAACATTTCAGAGCCAGCCAATAAAAGGGAGATCCACTCAGTGCCAGTTTGGCAAGGGGAAACCTCGGAACACAAAACATGACTCATGGGAGGACTGGGCAAGAAGCAAATCCTGTTCTGGAGTCTCCTGCAGAGCCACAGTTTGTTTGAAAGTGACAGCAGTTCCTGTTTCTGCCCACCACAAAACACATTTTGCACGTGAGGACCAGAAACCCTTTCTTCCTGTTGTAGTTCAGTCTTGATAGGCAAATAAGGACCACAGAGCCTCTCACTCCCCCACAGAAATAGGGGAAAAGGAAGGGCAAAAGTTAGAAAACTCACAGGTTGAGATAGAGAAAGCTTAGCAAACAAAAGTCAAAAAAATAAACCCAAGAAAAACAGGTAATAGAAAAAGAATTGCTCACCACCAGCCAAGCACTGAGCAACAGCAGCCCTAGAAAATTCCCCTTCACCCCCCTCCCTACTGCAGTTTCTCTAGCTGAATAGAGTATCACACTGTGTGAAACATTCCTCAGCTGTGTTCCCTCCTTGTGAATCACCAGCCTACTTGCTGGGAGGAGCAGTGTAAGGAGCAGAAAAAGCTTTGATGCTGTGTCAGCACTGCTCAACTGTGCTGACTCCCTATGTTATCAATGCTGTTTTCAGCACAAATTCAAAATACAGCCCCATGCAAGATACTATGAAGAAAAATAACATGATTCCAACCAAAATCAGCATACCCTCATACCAGAACTTCAAGCTGAAGATACCCATTCCTGTTCCAAGCAGGACCTCAGGATAAGGAAAGCACATGAACAGCCCACGGGACAATTGACAGCTACAAGATGAACCCCCCCTCACTTGACTACAGCCTAGATCTGCTTCTTTGGCCTGTAAGAACCAACCTACCTGTAAAGCTGGTTACATTTTTTTGTCTCCTCATTTACTATCTGCAAAATGTCCTGCAGTGATTCACAACTAGTCCAGAGGATGCTCTGATTCTGTCTTCTCTATAACCAGATGCTGTGTATGCACAATACTGCTGCTGGAAATACAAAGGGCTGTAGGGATGCCTCCAGCATCAGGAGAGATGCCTCCACCCCAGGAGAGATGCAAGAGGAGGTGAGGAGCACAGGTTTTCTTAACCCTGATGCTTCTGTGACTTCTCTTGGGGAGAGAGCAGGCATCAGTGTACTCATGTCATGTAGTTCAGGACAGACACTAACAAGACAAGAGACCTGACTTCTCTTAACTCTATCCTGCAAATGCAGTAGAGCTGCTTAGTGCTGTTGGTGTGTTCAGGGAAAAGAACAGGTGAGCAGAAGGTGAATGAGGCTCAGACTGCATCTGAACAGGTCCTGAGCAGTCCTGCAGGAGCTCAGCACCACCACACGATCTCCTCTCACTAGACTGACAGTGGAGCAAGCAGTCTTTCCTTAATTCTTCAACTTCATCACTTGAAAAAGCCTTGACAGCTCTAGGAAAGGAGCTACAACAGTAAGAGCCCTGAAGAAGATTTTCCAAGGAGAAAGAGCAGGAGCATGCATACCCTGCAGGAGCTGGGACATCACCCCATTTCTATGAGATGTTTGCCCCTTCCTTTCACACCTTCCTCAGGGCTGGACACACTCCAGACCAAAGCATACCACAGTCAAGGTAGAGAACAGCTAAGCTAACAAAACAGATATTGCATGTAGAGCCTTAAATGCTAAACCTCACATTTAAGAATAAAAAGGCAGCAGCAGATCTGAGCAGCTCTGGGGCTTACACAACAGGAGGTCAGCAAGCCATGCTTCTGCCAGCACAAGATTTTCTGGTTTCTGTCAAACATGAAAAGAAACTCAAGTCAACACAGAGGTAGGTACACTAATAGTAGGATATCTTAATAACTTAGCTCTCTTAGCAGTATCATCCCCTACTAGTGAAATACCAATTGAAACACTTAAGAGTCTCATATTGAAATAATATGTTATATCTGTCCACCATCAATGCCTGGGTGTTTGCTCTGTTTCCTTTTAAGCATTACAATAATCACTTAGAGGGAAGATGTGAAAATAATCATGCAAATACTATTTTTAAAAGAAAAAAAGCTATAAATAAGTAGTGTATCTTCCAATATTTGTTTTAGACACTTTCAGATAAGTGAACAATCCTGTCTCTGCTTAGAGCCTTTTATGAGTGTAAACTGGGGCTCAGCTACTCTCCCAAGCCTTTAAAAGACCAGAGGAGGCCATTATCTCTAATTTTGAGATAAGCTTGCAGCAAGAAGGGGCCAGGGGGAATAGGTAGTATTTTTGTAAAGCTTTCCAAAGCCATTTTTTATTTCTACATCAGAAACTTGAATTCAGTACTAGTGTTTGGTGAGTAGATAGGATTATTTTACTCTTACTGCTTTGTTCTTAGTGTTCGTAATTATTCACCTGTGAATATGACTAATGAGCTGTGTAACAAGTGGCTTTAGTTCAACCTACCCTGGAAGTATCAGCACAGATTCAGCTCTACAAGTGTTGCAGGTAAGGATTAACAGGTAATGTTTGTACTTGTCTGGGTTGCTTGACTTGACACAGGAACTTTGGAAGGAGAGTGAGTTCAAGGCTGTCTTGCTCCTAATTTGTGTCATAGCCTCTAATCTTTTTATCCTTGTGTGTAATTCTGGAAATAAGAGCATCCTTACCAAAACCACCTCTGTAGTATTGATCCCAGCTTCCTCAGAGGAGGCAATGATATCCTGCATGATGTAGGTGAAGATGTTTTTTATCTTTCCACAGAAGAACATCCTATCTGTTAGGATGCTTAGGGTGGCTGGTAGCTAGGAAGGAGGTGCTGGGAGTGCCCCACAGAGCCTCTCCAATGTGTTGCCAATGGAGAAGCAGATGTTGCACATACAGCTTCTCAGCAAAGAGCTCCCCACTGGGTGACAGTGGGTCTGCCAAGAGGACATCAAAGGTAGATGCTCTCAGTCTCTCCAGCAGTGCCTCGTTCTTCAGGACTTCATCACAAGTGATTCTTGTTACAGTCTTCAGCTGGTACACCAGTTGAGATGCCTTGTAAAACCTTTCCCAGATAGGTAGCACTCTCTCCTGGTAAAACCAGAAATAGAAAGCTTCTTGCAGTAAGGTAGCCATCTCAGTTTTGGTGATTGGCACCTTGACCACCTCAAACTGGAAGGGTGAAGGCTGTGTGGACTTGAAGATGAGGAAGCACTTAGGCAGGAGCCCTGGACCACAAGCTCCTGGAGTATATAGCCCGTGCTCAGACAGTGGCTGCTGTCAGCTGGCCAGACCAACACCTTGCCCCCAGACACCCAGCCCAGCAGAACCAGCACCCACAGCACTGGCACCTCCTTCCCTGCCACAGCCCACCCTGTGTGGCAGTGTCCCTGTGGCCAGGAGCAGCAGAAGCTCTCCCATGCTTGTTTGGGCATGCAGGACTCTGCCTTTCTTCAGAGGGCAGGGAACCAAGGAGTGAAATCCCATCCTGGATAATAGCATGTTTTCCTGGGAAAACAAAAAAAATGCCTGGGACCAGCTGTCACTAGCTAGTGGTAAATACCTTGCTGGAGCTGAAAGATGTGCTTCCTCTGCAGGCAGAGCTGTCAGCCCTGGGGAGCTCAGACCTGTGAGGATTGAGTCCTGCTGCTCATCCTCCTGCCTGTCTGACTGCAGTCTCTGTGTTACTTGTTTGGTGGAATGAGTGACTTTTTAATTCTTCTGGCTCTTTGAAGCACAGCTGGGGATGCAGAGATGATGTTTACCCATTCTGTGGGCACCCACTATAAAACCACTGAATATCCTTTTACCACTCGAGGTGGTCATACAGGCTGCAGCTAAAAAGTTGCATCAGTGTGGATGAAACTGCACAGCAAGTGAGTCCAGTGTCAGACTAAAGGTATCCTCATGGGAACTTCCTCTTCCAGAGCATACACCACAAGAGGGCAGGGCTGGTGGATGATGCTTTGATCCCCTCCTGCCTGCCACCAGCTGCCAATTATGCACTCTTAAAGTGAACCAGAAAATCTATTCAGCAGTTTTATTTATGGTCACACTGCTGATGTGCAATTAAGAAATAATATCAGTCCTCTTCACTGTGCTAAAAATTATCATTACTGGGCTTCTGCCCAGCTCTGTTACACAAAGCTTTCCTAATGTTTTTGTGCAAGGCTTTTGGTACTGCTTCTGTGTTGCCTAGAATATCCTTTCCAGGATGAAAAGGAGGGTGATGGAAGCAGTTGGGCTGTGAGAAGCCAAGCTGAGATATCTCATCTGCTGTGCACACCACAACAATTTGGTATATTTGTGGAGTCTTGCAGCATGCAGGTATTTGCAGGCAATTGAACCCTGCAATATCTGCAGATACTCTCTCATGAACTCAGTGTGAGGTTAGTAAAAATGGGATGTCCATCATGTGTGGTTAATACTTAAATAAACTTGCTTTTCTACATATTCACTCAGAATGCTCCAGAAGAAAAGCCTGCAGAGGAAGACTGGTTGCTTTCACTGCTTTCTTGGGGATAGAAGGTATGTTTTAAATAAAAGGTGTTTTATGCAGAGAGCACTGGTTTTATATGACCAGTGATGTAAGTGTAATTTCTCTTACAAAGCCACAATGCATTTCAGTATTGCTACGGAGAGTGGCAAGGCTGGCTCAGAATTCACCAGCTCTGCCTTTCTGGTTATGAAACTCAAGATTAGGAAAACATCTCTGGTCCTTGCTGTTTACTGTACAAGCTGTCATCATAGGGGAAAATGTGTCAGCTGAACTCCCTTGCTGAGGACCCTGTGTGATAGGGAAGTTGTTTCAACATCCACATTAAAAATAATTTTGTCAAAAAACCAAATCAGTCTGGTGGGATGAGCAGTGATCCCTGTCTGAATGCAATGACAAACGAGCACAGCACCCTGACAGAGGAGTGGGTACAACTCATGGACCCTGCTGTCTTATTCCCTTTTCCACCAAGGGCAGAATGACAAACTTCTTGGTGACTTGTGTGACCCTGCAAGGCTCCTAACTCTGCAAATCATGAGGCAGGATGCTGTGTAATATGAGAAGTGAAGCAGCAGAAAGCTTACCTAAGATCTTGCTATAGTAGCTATCCCATTCTCCCCAGTAGCTCTGGAAAACGTAGTCTTGCAGGTGGTAGGAGATGATGTTTTTTATCCTCTCGCTGAAGGACATGCAGTCAGAGAGCTTGGACAGGGCTGCAGGTGCATAGGATGGTGGGGCTGGGATCTTGCCACAGTGCCTCTCCACGGTGGAAGCCGGGGAGAAGCGCAGGGAGAAGAGGAATGGGATGGACAACTTGAGAGCCAGGAGGTCCCCACAGGGAGTCACTGGGTCTGACAGCAGCAGGTCATAGCTAGACCTCTGCAGGTGGCCCATCAGCTCTTGGTTGGTTAGCACAGCATCACACATGAGCCTGTTCATCTGGTGCCAGTTTTGGGAGAGTTTTCCCAGCTCTTTGTAAAACTGCCAGAAAGTCCAAGTGGTTGGCCTGTTATTCACCCACAGTGTCACGACACCCTCAATCAGGTTCTCAATGGTGTCTTTCTTGAAGGGCACGTTATAGACCTCAAACTTCTCCTCAGCCTCAGCCCTGGGTGTGATGAAGAGGGAAGCATTGGATACCAGGACAGTAACACTGTGCCCACGGTGGATGAGGTCCTGTATAACAATCTTCACATTCAGCCAGTGACTGCCTTCTGTTGGCCAGACCAACACCTTCCCACAGAAGACAGGTCCTAGAAGAGCAACCTGGAAAAGGAAAAGCTGGAGGCATTTCTTAGAGCTGGTGGGTTTTATGGCCATGGCAGAGTTAAAAGCTTGTGAGTTTTTCTTTCCAGTTGCAAGTGCTGCACCTCTCTGTGGTGTTTGATGGTACTTTTAGCAAAAATAAGTTTGCTGTTGCACAGGTGTATAAAAAAAAAAAAAGAAAAAGAAAAAAAGAAGAAAAAAAAAGAAAAAGATGTTTGGTGATTTGGTGATTCACTTTTCCCTGTTAGCTTCCCCTTGAGAGAACTCTTTTCCCTGATTAGCAGGCTGGAAGCAATCCCTGCTGCTGTCAAAGGTCTGCCTTCAAGCTATTCCCTTTGCACGAGAAGAATTTAATCCTTTAATCTTTTTGCCACAGCTGTGTTATCTGTATACTGTAACATTTCCAACTGCTACCAGACAACTCTTAATGCAATGGGCTCGTTGCAGCTGGCAGGGGCACATTGGGATCAACCTGGTTATCTTGTGGGCTCACTTCAGGTGTCCAAACATGGGTCTGGGGCCCTTCCACACCCTAAAAATTCTTCTCAATGCAAAACCCACATGTGGGGTGTCTCTCACTTGGAAAGTCAGCACCTGAATGTAAGGCACTATGTCCTGGAAGGAGATCTTAACCACCAGGAACCAAAATAACAACAAAACCCCATGCATATTCTCAATCCACCACAATCTGGGGAGCAAATGCTTTGCAGCAAAGAACTCTTACCTGTCAGGGGCTTCTGAGGTATGTAAGCATCTTGCCCTAAGTTGAAAGGGGCAATTTGCTGCCCAGGTTGGCTTCTGTTTCTGGCTGCTCACCTCCTCTGTGCCTGGGCTGCTCTGGTGAGATTGGGTATCAGGGAGAGGGAGCTTAAATAAGTGACACTCTCACCTGGGCACTTCAAAAGGAGGAAGTAATACAATATGGAATGGTCCCAACAAGGCATGTATTCTGGGATTATTCATTGTTTTGTTATGCTCTAGTAATTTAATAGGCAAAAAGGTCTTCCTCATGCTAAGGTATATTGTAATGTTATTGCAGAGACAGAATCTCACAAGGGCTTTGCATCTTGTAGCACAGATATATGGTGTCTGCTAGAAAGATTTTTCACTTTCTTTGGCGTCCCTGACAAAACAAAATTGTTTGTTAAGTAATAGTCTTGTTTATAAACTACCCACAGGAACAAAGAGAAAATCTTGTGGTTAGTTTGCAGGTTTTCTCAAAAGTTGGTATGCTACCTGTGCTGGGTATGTGGGCCTTGATTCTGATATCTAGGAAAGCTTTTAATGACTTGAAAATATAAGAATCTAAAGATTAACCTCTGTTTTTTTTAGATAGTGTCCATGCTATTAACCTAATTTATTCTAAGCCCTCAGAGTTCAGAGTAGTTATAGTAGCATGTTTCAACAATAATTTGTCCCTACAGTCAGGATTTTCACTGTTATCTCTCTACAGATGTTTGTATTCAGGCTGATAGCCGCTTTTTGGGCTAATTTAGCTCATTTGGGAAAGTAATTTCAAATCCCTCAGTAACTAATTCCACTGTAGCAAATAAGAGCCATTACTAGGGGAACCAGAGGGTTAAATTTCTCTTGTTTTCATGGCTAGTTTTTACTAAGTACTGCAGACACTGATGCAACCTCCATTCCTGTTAAATAACAGCAGGAGTTTTGAGAAGGGAAGTTATGCAAAAGTTAGGCAATACAAAGCAGTGTTTTCCACATATGGGTCCCTTCACCATTTTGCTGAAGGGGTGTTAAGGTCTGCACGGCCCCTTTACTCCTTGACACCTGACACCTCAAAAATTCAGTGCCAGAGTAGAAAAGTGAAGCCATATCAAGGGATTCAAAGTCCTGGGTTTATGAGGGTGTTTACAAAGGAGCTGCACTCATCCACCCTGATATGCTAGATGGTGCTTTTAAGGGCAAAGTTACTCCTGCAATCCCTCCTTTGGCCTCACAACCAAATACTTGCTTCTTTCCCAGTGTCTTAGCAGTTTGAGACCACACAAAATTTCTGGGGCACAGTATTTTAGCCTCCCCCAGGTGGTTGTGTTGCATCTTCTCAGCTGCTAACAAGCACTACAGCAGCAGGTGCTGCCTTTGAGCCTAGGGACAAAAGATATAAATACAAACAAAAAGTGGTTCTCATTAAGAATAGTGAAAAAAAAGGTTTGGTGCCCCTATATGTTTCACAAGAACTGCTGCCTGAGTTATGAGGAAGAAAGAGTTATCATTAGAGAGTCACCTAAACAGTCTAGAAATGCTTTGGGGAAAAAAAAGCAAATCTGTGCACTTCCACACAAAAGGAAATATCTAAGGAGCAAAGCAGGGACAATTGGAAGGCTTGGCTTTATATCCAAGCAGCACCAAACGGGTGTGCAAGGGATCTAGGGAGGAAAGAAAAGGCTTGGAATTAATTACAGAGGAACAAGTTGTTGACTGCAAAGCATCAATACTTGGCAACAGCAGCCCAAAACAACTGCTGGTGTTGATTTGCAGTAGTAGGAGCAAGGAAAGGGAATTTCTGTGGCAAAATATCCTGATGTTGAGGAGCTGAGAAACAAACCAGCAAAGGAAATTCAATGCCTGCAGCCTAAAAATGCCCAGCAACAGGAGGCTGTGTCATGAGGGAAGCCTATAGAGTCCCAAAGAATGGGGAAGATCAATGTGAATGAATTGCTGGTAGCATCTCAGTGCATGTAGTAAAGCATTTAAAAAAAAATAAATAAGCCAAAAAACAAAACAAGAAAACCAAACAAAAAAACCCCAAAAAAACAAACAAAACAAAACCCACCAGAAAGTGTTTGTGGAAAAAGTGTTGTGGTGGAAAAGTGAAAGGTGAATCCCCAAGGGAAGTATAACCTGCTATGGGATGTGGTGGATGTCACAAGAGGCAAGGTTTTCAAGGCAGATTTGTAGAAGACAAAACTACAGTGACCAGACACAGGGAACTACATCTGACCCAGGAGCTGTTCTCCTACATGGCACCTTTTCCATATACCAGCCAGTTCAGGTGTCACTGCTCCTGTCTGTAATTACCTGGGTTATTGTTACCCTCTCCTGGCATCTCTGGCTCAGTTTTGTTTGTACTGAGAGGACAAGAGGAGAGAGTGAGGTTCAGAGCCTGCTGCCTGGTTCTCTAATAAATTGTTACAACCAAACCATACACAAACTGCACCATGCAATACAGAGCAGCTCCCAGCATCTGAGAGAAAACCAGAAACAATTTGCAAGTATTTTATTATGACTTAAAATAACATCTATTTCAAGGGGAGGTCACAGTTCAGTTTCTTTTTCTGCTTGTTATCCAGGTGGGTAAGGCCAATCTCTGCTGTGACATCAACCACCTCCACTTCTGTTGGGTTTCTGGCATCTGATGGCGAAACTCCAAGGACTTTGCTGATGGGATCTACTTCAGTTTTGCTGCCTGTATTCCTAGACAGGCAGCACCTGACTTTCAGTCCCACCTGAGTGTCAGTCTCATCCCTGGAGCAGAGAGTAGCTGTTTCACATCCAATAACCCATGTTTCAGTGCTGGCTGTGCCTGCATGCATCCCTGTCACCTTTCCTGTTTCCTAGCCTCTGGACAATTTTTTTTTAACCTCTTGGCCTATTCACCCACCCCTGAGAAAGAAATTGCAACTTCAGAGATGCTCTGTGCCTACAGGCAATGAATATTTCCTCCAGGTTGCAGGGAGGGTTGCGTTGCACATGTAGCTAGCAGAAGAGAAGATGATGAACGTGGGCAGGAGAGGACAGCATCCAAGGAGCTGTGATTCAAGAGTTCCCTTTTATTTAAATGAGTGTTACATAAGAACAGCTATTTCAAAAGCACCAGATCCTGGCAATGCCATTTCAGTCACCTGGCTGTACCATGTGCTGATTTTCTGGCCATGGTAGGAGATTGTGCAGCTGAGGGGATCCTTTCCTCTGACTTCCTGACGACTGATGCTGTAATTGATGGGTGGTGTGGTTGTGGTTGACTTGCACAACATCCCAGCTTCCAGGTCCCTGGGGGCAGAACAGCACAAAAAACACCAGCAAAATCCTCTTTCAGCCTCCAGCTTCATTACTTCTGTGTGGAAGGATTGGTCCCAAGCTTCCCATGGTGTGCCCATCTCCTGGCTACTCTGGGGCTGGTTTTGTCCCCATCCTGCTCACCTTGTCTTTTCCACATGGAACGAGGAGGAAGGGAGGGGAGAGGGGGACATGGCCATGACCATTCCTTGTCCTGTCTCCCCCTAACGTGTGACATCAGCAGGGGGGCTTCTGAGGTAGGAGTTGGGGGGTGCTGGACCCTGTTTGAGCCTTTGCCATGGTACAGATGCACAGATAGGAGCTGTGAAAACTTTGTATGCTGGAAAATCCTATGTATTATATACTATATACTATTTTTTTCAGGAATTAAAAAAAGCACACAGGTGTGTCCTGTGCACGTCCTGTCTGGGCAGCTCTGGGATGGGGAAAGGTGGGAAGAGTCTCCACATTGCTTTGTAGCAACGCATCAGCTTTCACGTGAGTGCACATTGAGGATAAAGATGCAGAAATAAAACCCTTTATTGTAAAACCCCCTCTGACAGGGGAAGCTGCTCAGGCAAGAGGAGGTTGGGGTGGTGTTGGAGCTGGTACTGAGGAGCGGGACCGGTGTGGGTGGGCTGGGGAGGTGTATGCAGTGTTGGGGTCTCAAATCTGGGTGCGGAAGCAGAGGTCAGTGCCCATCATCTTCTGCTGATAGTCCTGGTCAAAACGCTCGCTCTGTGCCACCGTGAAGTGGTTCTTCCAGTCCCCAGTGGTGCCTGGGGGCAGAGGAGACAGGGGTCAGCAGGGACCCGTGGGGACAATGTGCATGGGAAGCCCCTGCTGTGGCTCACCTTTGCGCATGAAGGGGGAGATACTGTGGTCCATGAGGTGGGAGGGCACCATGGTGTAGTTGGTGGTGGGGTTGTCCCGCATGGCTTCAAAGGAGGTGTGCTGGGTGATGGTGTCCAGAGTTGCCTCTGGCAGCTCCCTCCCCAGGAACTCAGCCACCTTGGCAATCTCCCGGCGGAGGTCCTGTGAGACACGGGCAGATACTCACCCCTCCTGCCACTCCCCCAGACCCAACATCACAGAATCACACAGAAAATCAGCCCTTGATCCTTGATCCACCATCCATCCATCCATCCATCCATCCATCTATCCATCCATCCATCCCTGCCCTTCACCTCCTTCAGTTCTTCATAGAAGAGGTAGAGGATGGGGTGATCCTTCCTCCGTTCCCAATAGCCCTTGACATGGTCATACCAGGAGCCATATGCTACTGTTTGGGGAGAGCAGCCAAGGGGGTGTCAGTGACAAGGCTGGAGGAGGGATACGAGGTGAACCCCCCCCACCACCACAGGTCCCCTGTCCCACCTCTGCCAGCCATGAACTCCTCCAGGTACTGGGCCCATGTCCCAGGGTGTGGCTCAAATTTGTTCATCAGGTCGAAGTGGTAGAAGGAGACAGCCACATCCTTGGCATTGCGCCCCACGTAGATGATCTGCAGAGGGACCATGGGGCAAAAAGGGGCAGCCCCAGGACCCCCAAAATAGGGGATGCTCCAGCCCCCAGTGCTCTAGACACTATACATGGTGCTGGAAGGAGGAGCAGTGGATACAGTCCCAGGGGAACAGTGAGGCTGCAACACCCCTGGAGCAGATCTCAGGGTAAGGGGGGGTTACCTTGCAGTGGTTTTTCCAGAAGGATTTGGGCAGGATATGTGCAGGCAGATGGGTTTTCACCACACGGGGAGAGGACATGGTGGCCAGTAGGTCTGTTCCTGGGGGACCACAAAGCACATCTCTAGTGGGGCCCTTAGCAGCCCCCTGTGGGGTGTCCTGTGGCCAAGCCCCCATGTCCCATTACCTGCTGGCATTTCCCCAGGTGCAGAGAACTCCAGCATGGGCACCCGGTGGTTGATAACATCCCGTCTGCACTTCTTGGGGTCTCCACCTTGCAGGATCATGTCCACAATCTCGCAGACCCAGGTGGTGCCTGGGGAAAGGAACCCACCAGGGGTGAGGGGCAGTCAGGGTGGTGTTGGGGAGGCTGGACCAAGCACAGAGGGGGCAAAAAGGATATCCTGCACAGAGCCCAGAATATGCTGCGTCCCCCCTGTGCAGCAGGTCCCAGACATTTCATAGAATCATAGAATCATAGAATCGGCTGGGTTGGAAGGGACCTCAGAGATCATCAAGTCCAATCCTTGATCCACTACTGCTGTGGTTACCAGCCCATGGCACTGAGTGCCACATCCAGTCTCTTTTTAAATATCTCCAGGGATGGAGAACACACTCACCTGGCTGGCACCACCACTTCTGTTGGCCTTGGGGACACTCACCAGATTTGGGGTAGGTGATTACCAGGATGTCCTCAGGGAGGCTCTGGAAGTTGTCGATGCGCTCCCAGTTGTGGGAGAAGGCGTTGACCATGGGGATGCCATGCACCATGCAGCAGGGCTGACGCAGGTAGGGGTCTGGCTCGGCCATCCTGACAGGAAGGGGATGCATCAGGGGGTGGCCAGCGAGGGGGTGTCCCTCACCCCCCCCCGTGGCAGCTGCTGGCCAGGGCACTGTGGGTACCTGGCTCTGTGCCTGCCCAGGGAGTGGCTGCAACTCCACCAACGCTGGGAGCAGAGGTCACCTCAGCCCTTCTGCTGTGCCCACTGCTGGGGATCCCTTCTGCAGGAGAAGGAACCCACCCCATGCACCACTGAGGGATGCCCTTGGGGTACCGGTGTCACCCAGGCCAGGCACCTCTCCCCCTGCCCCAGCACCCCAAAGGAGCAAGGAAGCATGTCCCTAGGTTTACAGCAGCAGCCCTAAATCTAAAGGGAGGCTTAGGGGTGCTGGCTGCACCCCAAAGTACCCCAGACCCCCCACTCCGAGCCCCACAGCGTTGCAGCCCCAAGCAGCTGAATGTGGGCAGGGCACCCACAGCACAGCCCGGAGCACCCGGCTCACCTCAGAGAGAGCTGCTCCGTGCTGGGAAGGTGACAGCAGGAGGGTGACAGGCAGAAGGGGGATGGCAGAGCAGAGCCAGATGCGGGGCCCCACGGCAGTGTTCAGGGGAGGAAAGAAAAGGAAAGAAAAAGGGCGGGTGAGGACAGCATGTTTGCCAGAGCGGTGGCTGCTGGGAGGGAGGAGCGAGCCTTGGGAAAAGCTGGTGACCACTGATCCCCTGGAAGGACATCACAGCCCTGCTGGTCCCACACGGGTCCCCACCCCTATTCCCCTGCACAGGGACAGGGAGGACACCCCTTGCTGCCTCTACCCAGCTGGCCCCCTCCCCTCATGCAGTTTGGCTGAAATTCTCTGATCCTACAAGCCACTGGTGGCAACCTCCCCACTACAGCAGCCAAGGGGATGTGGGGTAGCACTGACTTGTCCCCAAGAAGAGCCTGGAGGACCTGGGGGATGGCTGGATTAGGGTCAGCAGAGTCACAGGGTGATGAGCATCCCATGAGGGTCAGAGACCATGTTTTATTTCTCTCTCCAGCAATCCCAAAAGAGGAAAAGAAGCTCCTGGCACAGCAGCAGTGCCACCAGCACAGGTCACTTTGGGATGGGGCATCACATAAAGGTGCTGTCTCAAATCTGTGTGCAGAAGCAGAGGTCAGTGCCCAACATCTTCTGCTGATTGTCCTGGACAGAGCCCTCACTCTGTGCCACCCTGAAGTGGTGCTGCAGTCTCCCGTGGTCTCCTCTGCGGCTCAGCAGGGACCCGTGGGGACAATGTGCTGGGAAACCCCTGCTGTGGCTCTTTTCTCTCCCATTTCTTTTTTTTTTCTCTCTCTCTCTTTTTTTCTTGTTTCTTCTCCTTTTCCTCTCTCCCTCTTTTGCCTGGCAACATATCTCCTATACCTTCACGGGGGGTTCTATCATTTTCCTTGCATCAATCATCAAATAAAAGTTTATGCTTGCATCCGACCCTTGCTGGTTGGACTCTGCAGATCAAAAAACAAAACCAGGTTGTAATGTAACTTCGAACCGTAACACGGACCTACCTCGGGATTCCTCCAGGTGCTGATTGGAGTCACTGATGGCCCCGGGAGCTTCAGCACCTCCTGCCCCACCCTAAGGGGTAATGGTTAATGGAAGCCAACACGTTCTAGAGGCACAGAGATTAGCGGGAAGGCTGAAAGCACCAATAAGGAGTCGGGGGATGGTTTTGGGGCGGGCATCCGCCGGGGGAGGCATTGGGGTGAGCAGCGGGAGAACCTGTGGGGACCTCTGGGCCCGATCCCAGCGCATCCCTGGCAAGGGACAGGCTTCTGGCTCTTTATTCCACCTTAAGCAAGCGGCCTGGTGGGGGAGCGCGATGTCGCTGCGGTGTCAGGGCAGGAGGGAGGTGGCAGGAGGGGCCGGTGGGTCGCGCACGGTGTCACCGGTACCGGCAGCCGGGAGCTGCAGTACCGCTTGCGGCCGCCAGTGGGCGACGCCGTGCGGAGCAGCGGCGCGGAGGCGGTAGCGGAGGTGCCGGGGGTCGGTCCGGCGGGGGTTCTATCGGGTCCGGGGAATCTGGGGTTGGTCTCAGGGCGGGACGGGAACTCTACGGTCGCTGCTTCCCTTCCACGACTGCTCCCGGTGCCACGGCCGCGTCTCTCCGCCTGGGGCCGAGCGGGCGGATGCGGGTGTCCCTTCTCCCCGGGGTTCTGTCCCGGCGGCTCCGGTTGCGGTTCTTAAACGGGTCCCGGCGTCGAACAGGAGGCGAAGCTGTTTCTCGACCACCCTGGGAGGGGTTGGGGAGTGGGAAATGGGGGAAGTGGATCAATTCGGGGCCGTTTTCTCCTTTCTCCCTCCCGTCGCTCTGTGGGTGCGGTGGCACCGGCTGCTGCCGCCCCTGAGGTGCTGCCTTAAACTCGGGTCCGGCTGATGCCTGTAGGCAGCTGCCCGGGTGTCAGGGCCGTCCCAGCTTGGCTCTGGGCTGAGATTTCTTGCCAGGACCCATGGGTGACGCCAGGAAAATGCTGTGCTGCCCGCTTCCCACCGTGTTTCCCGGTCTCTGCTTTGCCCGCCCCGCCGGGGCTCCCTGCGCTCCCTTTCCGCTCCGCTTCTCCACTGGAGCAGCCACGCTGGGATGAATGTGGGGGGGTTTCCCCCACCCCCTCAGTCATAGAATCATAGAATCATAGAATCATAGAATTGTCTGGGTTGGAAGGGACCTCAGAGATTATCAAGTCCAACCCTTGACCCACTGCTGCAGTTCCCAGCCCATGGCACTGAGTGCCACATCCAGTCTCTTTTTAAATATCTCCAGGGACGGAGAATCCACCACTTCCCTGGGCAGCCCATTCCAATGTCTGATCACCCTCTCCATAAAGAAATTCTTTCTAATATTCAACCTAAACTTCCCCTGGCACAACTTGAGACCATGCCCTCTTGTCTTGTTGAAAGTTGCCTGGGAAAAGAGCCCAACCCCCCCCTGGCTCCAGCCTCCTTTCAGGGAGTTGTAGAGAGTGATGAGGTCTCCCCTGAGCCTCCTCTTCTCCAGGCTGAACACCCCCAGCTCCCTCAGCCTCTCCTCACAGGACTTGTGCTGGATCCCTTCACCAGCCTGGTTGCCCTCCTTTGGACCTGCTCCAGGACCTCAATCTCCTTCCTGAACTGAGGGGCCCAGAACTGGACACAGGACTCGAGCTGTGGCCTCACCAGGACTGAGTACAGGGGCAGAATCGTGAAGGATCCCCCATGTGTGCCAACTTGGAGGGATCTTTCCCAGCAGGTTTCGCTGCTGACTCTCTGGTGTCCCCTCCCAAGGGGCCAGCAAGTGCATTTCAGCCTTTGGGGATGGGGTTTCCAGCAGTTCTCCATTCCCACCATGGAATCAACCCCCACTTAGCCACACCAGCAGCTGGTGGGAGAGAGAAGGGGAACCAGCTCTGTCTCCAGCAGTCTCAGGGCACACCATGTTCAGAAGTGGGGGGATGCTTGGGACACCCTGCCTGGTCCAGCATGGGGTTAAGTGCAGGGAACATGGATCAACACAGCTGCCCTGCTCTGGTGTTGCACTTTGTACATGGCTGTGAGCCTCCCCAGGACACTGAAAGCACTGCCAACCAACCTCCTGATCCTGCCTATTATATCAAGATAAGATGATAAGATAAGATCTGGCTTCAAGGTATTCAGTCCATATTTCTGCTTTCTCATGTGGGACCTGGAGTGCTCCCAGTTTTTCAGTGAAACCCCTGCTATAAATGTAAATCCATGGGCACAAAGCTGAGTTGTGTGGGTGTTAGTACCCTGCCAGTATGCATCAGACACAATCCAGCATCCTGAGCAGGAACAGGGGTGCTTCTTCTCCCCATGTGCTTCATCCTGTCAGACAGGGATGCCGTCCCATGCCAGGCTCATCACATCAGCAAGATGTGTCAGACTGGGAGCTCCCTCAGCTCCTCAGCTGCTGACCATCAAAGCTGTCTTCCCTCAAACCAGCTGAGCTACTTGTGCTCCTTTGACTTGCCATGAGGCTGCTTTTGATGGGCAGAAGCACCTCAATATTCACACTGTCACCTCAAAAGCAGAGCCAAAAGCCTTCCCCATCTTTGGTAAAATAGGGCAGGCTTGGCTTTTGATCATCTAAGTTTTCCTCTGGAAGGAGGAGGAGCTGTCTAGCCACGGGTTCATTGACTCCCTGCCCAGCAGGAATGTTTGCTTGGCTACAGCCAAGCCACCTCTTGATGAGTGTAACAGGCAGCCCTCTCTCTTTTGATATACTATCAGCTGGGTTTATCAACACAACCTCCCCACTCCAGCACTCCTGACCATCTCTCCCTGCAGAGGAGAGGGCTGCGTGGGAGCTGAGCTCACCTATTGGTTCAAGGAACCTTAAAAGGAAGTTTTTAAACTACTTAGGTTTTTGGTCTGTGCAGGAAGTCTGGGCTAAAAAAAGAAAAAAAAAGAAAAAGACAAGCAGCATAATTGCTCTGGCACGCCTGCATTCCTGCCCCAGGCTGAGGCGGGGAGGGACTCTTTCTTGTCAGAGCTAGGAAGAGGATCTGATCCCTGGAGATCATTGCCACAAACCTGTGTATCTGAAACCTGCAGCCATGCTGAAACAGATACTATCAGACATGTACATCGATCCTGACCTGCTGGCAGAACTCAGTGAGGAGCAGAAGCAGATCCTTTTCTTCAAGATGAGGCAGGAACAGATAAGACAGTGGAAGGAAAGAGAAGCTGCTGCGGACAAAGCTCCAGCAAAGAGGCCATTGCCAAAAAAAGGTAAGTCTCTGCCAGAAATGTCTCTGGACATTTCACCCTCTATCACATATCTGGCCAAGTCATCTGCTTCCTAGAAACAGGAGGTAATGTCTCCTTAGACTAATTTCTTCTCCCTGGGACATGCCATAATTGTATTTCTAAACTGTTACTAAGCTCACTTGTGAAGGGGCTGTTTTAGCCAGCCATGCAGTGGTTTTCATCTCTGGCCCAGGCTCTCTGGACTTGATCAAATTGCCGAATTCCCCCAGCTGGGAAGACAGAGCTTCCTTGCCCCCAGGAAATGCATCTCATTCAGTTTGCCACTAAATGGGGTCTCTGAATCTGTCTATGAAACAATCATGAACTTGAACATCTGTCCTGGGGCAGGAAGTTCACACTGTGCCTTTAGACCTGATTTCCCTTTGCCAGGATTACACAGCATTCCAGCTGCTAGGAAGCTTGGACTCTACTCCCAGCTCTTCCCCTGTGTGCTCTGTTTGCAGGTAGTTCCCCCTCACACGGTTTGGGGAGGGCAGTGGCAAAGAATTAAAGCAAGAAAGGAAGCAGTGGTGTCCTATCCCTTGCCCCTAGACTCAGGAAAGCCTTCCTCAATGCCATGGCTTCAGTACTGAGAAATTAAATGGAAGGTGCATGCTGCATCCCAGCAGAGCTTTCCTTGCACAGAGCTGCTTTTGGAGTGGCTCTGCCAGAAGGGCACAGTAGGCAGGATACAGGCCCTATAAGGGGGCTGCTGAGTCAACAATTTTTGCTAAAGAATTACTTCTTTTCCAGTCAATGGGAAGTCAGTGACATGGAAGCTCGGTGCTGACAACGACGTCTGGGTCTGGGTGATGGGTGAACATCCTTCAGATAAATCATATGCAGCCATCTGTGAAGAGATCCAGGCACAAAGGGCAAAGAGGTTAGCAGGAGAGGAAGGCAAGGAGGGCAGGTAAGCACCCTTCAGCTGGAGGACTTGGTGGGCAGACATGAAGGAAGAGGCATTTCCAAGGGTCCAGAGGATGGATTCTGCTCCGGAGGGGCTGTGTTTACCACTGTCACACTCAATTTGCAGGCAAAAGGGGAAAAGGTTGGCTTCCTGTGAGTATCCACAATGCTGGCAGAGAGCAGCTCCAGTCTGAGGCTTGCACTTGCTCATGAACCTCCTACGAAATGGCTCCTGTGCAGTACCCTCTGCAGACCACAGGAAATGCTAATTCTGTTATTGCAGCAGGTGATGAGTTTGGGTTGCAGTGATTCACCCCCAGCTGCCCATGTACAGCAGGAAGACAGTTACTCACCACAAGTCATTAATTTAATTATTCTGCCTACCTGATTTGGAGATATGAGGGCTGCCTGAATGAATGTTGCTTCACCACAGCACTGCTCTGCTCACAAGCAGCTCCCTTGCAAGTTGCTCAGAGAGCTGAGAGTCATTCCCTTGGGTTCATAAGTCCTCTCTCTCTTGCATTTCAGTGAGACTGACTCTTCTGCATCACAGTCTCTGCATCCACAACTAGGAGTCCTGAATCAAACAGATCTTCATGGGAATAAAACAAACTCTGCAGAGGAAGAGAAGAAAGATGGGAGAAAAACTGCTGCTGCTGCTACAACAGGGAAAAGCTGGGAGCTCACAAAGGTACTTCACCTCCTTTTCTCCATACTGATCAGAAACACGTGCTTTGAGATCTGGGAAGTGCAGTAAATCCTGGTTGCTGTAACTAGAAATTAGCAGAAGAAAAACCAGCTAACTGTTAAGGGTTTCCTTCTGTAATCAGAGAAGAAGCCATTCTGTTACATCCTTCCTGAGGACTCCTGAGGTCTGGGTGCTGGCCTAAATCTGCTCTGCACTCTGGGTTCCTTTGCTCCCACTCTCTGTGGGTAAACCAAGTATCACAGTATGTCCCCTCCTGCTCTGTGGATGGTTGGGATGGCTTTTAACTCAAGACAGGAGTTAAAGACATGTACAAGTCCCTGCACCTGTACTTGCATGGCCACAGCCCTCAAGCAAATAATCTGTTTGTATAGAAACAGATGAAGGTAGTTTTACCAGCATCCTATTCTAGGTTCTTCCTTTTTTTTTTTTCCCTGGTCTTCTAAAACAGTTAGAAAATAGCTTATGGACTTGACAGCATAGGAAAACTCCGAATGCAGGAGCTACAGTGTCCACTTTGCTATTGTGTTTCATTGCAGAAATATTTTTCTCCAGCAATAAAAACATTTCTACCTTTTAACTTGCTACAAAAAGCCATTGAGGAAAAGATGAGATAAATTAACTACCCATGCAACCGAAGTTGAACAGAACACTGTGCCAATTTAATGGGAGAAGTCTAATCTCACTCAGCAAAATTTTCATTCAGCCTTTTGCTCCTAACTTGTATGAGTGTATATTTTTATTATACAGCCACTCTGTATTTTGGTATGAAAAGCACAATAACTGCAGGTTGGGTTTTGGCAAAGTGCCTGTTCTGCTGTTACCAAAATACTGAAGGGAATTTGGACCTGCGGTCTCCTTTATCAAAAGCCTCTGAGTCACAGGGGGCTTTTCTTAGCACTAGCTGTTTGCTAAAGCTGAGCAAATATGTGAGTTTTGTTTTCAGAGGAAGTTTTAATCACTGGTAGCAAATAAAAAAAAAAATCCCCACCCCACCCCCCCCATTAAAGATGCCACCACCAAAAAAAAAAATTTAACTTTGTCTTGCACATGGAAAAAAAAATCTAAACTTTGTCCTGCATATGGAAATAGAGGAGGTGTTGTATATTTTACTTTTGTTTTCTGTTGTTATATTATCAGTAATTTTCCCTGGGTTTCTAGGACTTCTAATATTAGAAAGAGAGATCCAGACTGCAGACCCTTGTTGCATTTTCTAGGCCTGGAGAGGGACTTTTTCTCCCCTCCCTCATTAAAGTGCTTTCTCAGAGACCCATTCCCCTTTAACCTGAGGGCTCCTTGCATTCTCCTTTGGGTGCTGGAGGAGCTTTTTAAGAACACAAACTGCTTCACACCTGGGAAGTTCCTCCTTTCCTGTCAAAGAGAGGGAAATTGGAAAGCCAAGCTCATATTAAATATTAGCCAAGTGGGTTGTGGAGATAAACCCAAGCCAAGTATCCTTGGTAAGCTGCATAGTACAGTTAACTTCTTACTCACTGGGCTGTGGGAAGCAGCCTGGGTCCAGTGGGGAGGTGGGTGGAGGTTTGCACAAAATCCAGGTGTCTTCAAGGGCAAATCTCAGCGACTGCTGCCCAGGTAGCCAGACTGGTTTGCAGGGAAGAACAAACATAAAACAGGCAGCTAGCTGGGTCAGTTTGACAAGCTGAGCTTTGCAGCACCTCAGCCACAGCAAGCAAACAAGCAGAGGCAGGTAAAGGTGTGGAGGGCAGGTAAAGGTGTGGAGGGCAGGTTCTGCTAGGGCTTGCTTTAGAGAGAGGGAAGGGATTGCTCCCTGGCAGCAGTTGGGAGCATTGCTTAGCAAATTTGGGCTTGCTTACAACAATCCAGACACCCTTGAGTTCTCCTCCTGTGGCATATTAGGCCTAATGTGTTAAAAAATAAAATTGATTTTTGCCATAGAAGGCTGGTAAATTTTGTTAACATAAATGCTATATCGCTGCTTCTGCATTAAACACCTATTACTCAAAAAAAGAGCAATGATTCTAACTCTGCATTTATTTCTCATTGCTCTTTTCCTCTGCCCAGAGAAAAACCAGAGATGTTCACCAGATGCTGGCAGACTGCTACTTGAGGAAGCATGGCTTCCAACAGGTAAGTGACAGCCTAGGATGCTCTTAACACATTGAGTGGGGCCCAGACCTTATCCTAGATTCCCAGTCAGCCTCAGAGACCTATCTGACCCAAGAATGTCCTCACTTCTTGGACCAATTTTATCCAGTGTTGCCATGCTCCTTATGTATGGTGTAGTAATTTGGAGATGGCACAAAGCAGATGTCAGCTGCAGTAAAGACAGAGGATCTGCATGTGGTTGACGTCGGAGTGATTCACAGTAAAGAATGGAACTCCCAGTATTTCAAAACTGCTAAAAATCAGAGTTAAAACTAGCTTTTTTTTTTTTTTTTTAATAAAGCTGAACATAATGTTTCTTTCACAGGCAAAGGGAGCACAGAGGAGAAATTCAGAAGAGACTACAGCCCCCCAGGAGGCAACACCACAGAGCCACCCCAGCTCAGAGAGCCAGAGGACACTGCAGAAACTGGATGAGAATGAGCCTGAATGGCAGGAATCCTGTAAGATCTTAGGATGACCTTTTCCTACAGGGCTTGTGAAATACTAGGGCTCTGTGGGGTCATCTCAAGCCTTCTCCTCACACTGGAATTGGATAATTTCTTGGTGGGTGACAAGTACTGCCAAGAAATACATCACTGCAATATCAGGAGTATTTCTGAGTCCACACAGCATTGAGACTAGAGCTGGGCAGGGAAATGGAAAAATTTCCCTACAAATACTACATTAAAACAAGCAACAAATACAAACCAAATGTGTATAGCCAGGATAACTCATTCTAAACCAGAAGCTGGACTTTTGTAGGACTTTGCAGAATCCATTGCTCTTGAGGACAAGGATAATGGGTGACAGGGACTAAATAAGTGCCCCAGCCCACGGCATGGGGGTGGGAACTAGGTGATCTTTAAGGTCTCTTCCAAAACAAACTATTTTATGAACTGAAAAGGGTTTCCCTGTCATCCAAACATGATCCCACCTAAGCAGAGTCCTGCTGTAATGAATCCAAATGATAGGAAGGAAAACTGCAAACAGCATGAGACTTGCAGTAGCATCCGTCACTGCTGCCAAATATTTCCTGAAGGAGAACCTGATGCTTTTTTTATTATTATTATTTTCCCAGTTGCTCCCCTGCTGCTCAATAGATGGCAATGGTGTACTACCAATTGTTTCCACTTCAGGCCAGGGGCTTTATTTTTCTTATTGACTTAAAAAAAAAAAAAATTGTTTGCAAAAGCAAGAAAAGAATGAGCCTCACTCTGACAGAGCAGAGAGCTGGTTACTCCTGCAGACTCCAGGAAGAGCTGGATCTAGACAGTTAAGGTTGTTTTACAGGGAAAAAACCCAAACAAACCAGACAAGCTCTCCAATTTCTGTAACAGTTTCAGCAAAACTCTTTCAAAAAACGTTCACCACTTTCAATCCTTTAAACTATTGATTTGGGGTAATTTCAACAGGTTTTATTCCATACAGCCTCCCACCCCACTCTCTCATATGCAAGACTGTAGAAATCTGTCTTAACCAGGAGTCAGCACCCAAAACAAAACCAAGTAGTCTCTAAGTACAAGGGGACCTGGTGCCCAGAGAGAACTCTTATTTTTAACCCCTTGAAGCAATAAAAACTGGTCCCTGTTAAGCAGTAGATACCCCAAAGGACAGGAGGCATGTGGCAAATGGTCTCACAGCTGGGTGCAACTTTCACCTCGTGCAGTGCATGATTCTTCCACTTCATCAAGTGGGAATATGGCCAAAGGGCAGCAAGTTTAAAACTTGCCTGCTGGTTCACTCCTCTAGGACTCCTTTTTTGTTCCAGTGCGGAAATCCAAGGCAGCAGATGAGAAGAGGAGGTCCCTTGCACAGCAAGCTAGGGATGACTACAGGAGGCTTTCACTGCAGGGCATCCACAGAGGAAAGCAGGAGGATATTTCCAAGGGTGCCACAGGAAGAGATCAGCGACCACTCCAATATCCACCTCTTCCCCCCAAGCCTAAACTTCTCCCTCCTCCGTTGGCAAATGGGAGAGTGGTTGGGTAAGGAAACACTCGTGGAGGGGAGAAGGGATGAGATTCTTCTGCCTTGCATGAGATGATTGAAATGGGAATGGTTAGCTCTCCTTCTCCTGTGGAGGAGACGTCCCACAGGGAAACATAAGGAGCCTAGGTTATATTCCAACTTAGGTTGTAGATGAGGTTTGTTTGTTCACCCCTGGAGGGCAACAGGTTTATTTAGTAGAGCATCCTAAGCCTAAAGTGTGTACTTGCTGTATTCTAGGTGTCTGCTGAAAAAGATATATTTCTGACAGCTACATTACTGTAAGCCTTCTGTTTAAGGCTGTTCTTAATATCCTGAACACAAGGCAAGGTCCTGCCAAAGACTCAAAATCTGTCATTTGAACTTGATGCACAAACCGTGGTATCTTCTAACAGGAAAGAGGGGATCCAGAGGACAGTCTCCAGTTCCACCAAAGAAAGCATCATCAAGTGGTTCAAAGAGGAGCAACTCCCTCTCCGAGCTGGCTATCAGAAAACGACAGACACGATAGCACCTTGGTTCCATGGTGAGCCCTGAGTATTTCTACCCCAACCCAACTTCTGCTAACAAGGTTGCTGCCACAGGCTGGGCCTGGGAGCTTTTAGGAGGGGATCCATTTTAAAGTTCTATGAACGTAGTTTAAATCCCTTTATCATGATGACAAAAGGCAAGCTAAAGTGTTAGAACAGAGGCCAGACCTTACAAAATACCCTGTATCTTTGCCACCCCCTGCCTCCCTGTACTGGATGCACAGTCACCCTGCTAACAGTTTCTACTAGGGTGAGAGGGATTTGGGCACACCTCATCCTGCTCATCCTTGGCCTCATGTGATTTTCCCTCTATATGTGCTCATCATCCATCATCTTTCCGTCCCATTTCTCATGGGTCATCATGATCTCATCAACCTTCTTTGCTTTGGAAACCCCTTCAGGCTGACACTTCAGCAAAAAACCCCAAAACAACAGTGTTCTGCTCTTGTAACCAGACTTTCAATACTTGTCTGTCTCTCTGACAGGGTCTGTGGTCACAGCACTGCTATCCTGTAATCAATCTGTAACACCTGCAGTGCCACTCACTCTCTTAACACAGAAACTGTCCTTTTGAGCCCTATATGTTTATCATTCATAATCAGTCAGGGCTGGTACAGCTAACATAAAACACAGGTGGCATGTTAGCACACAGCAGTAACAGCCCTGGGCGATTGGGCAAGAAAACAATTCCAGGGATGAAGTGCCATGGCCTGGTTTTAGAGTAGTAAAGATTTTTTGTGAGAACTATTCCATACAGTGCTGCTTTTCCTCCCTTCAGTTTTGTGTTTTGGTTTTGGACAGGTATCCTAACCTCTAAGAAAGCCGAGGAACTTCTGACTAAAACTGTACCAGGAAGTTTTCTGGTCCGAGTCAGTGAGAAAATGAAAGGCTATGTGCTCTCCTATCGCTCCGTGGAAGGATGTAAACACTTCCTCATTGATGCCTCCAGTGATTCCTACAGCTTTCTTGGAGTGGACCAGCTACAGCATTCAACACTGGCTGACCTTGTAGACTATCACAAGGTGAACACGTAGCCATGAGTTCATTAAGTGTTTGTTTAATTGCCTCAGGGCACTGCAAAAGAAGGGATTCAGTTGTTCTAAAGTAGGTAGTTGGTCCAATTTCAGCTGCTCTTGGGCATTCTGTGTGCTGTTCCAGGTGGGTATGCCAGCCTGATGAGTACACCTCAGGAGACCTAACCCCAGAAGATCTCAAATATCTTAGACCTGCTTCTCTTCCCCTCAAATGCACAGAACACCTTTGCACACAGGGCTTGAGTTACTTACCATTTAGTAGAAATGCTGCAAAGGGGAGAACATAATCACAATCACTCCTCTCTTTTTTTTGGATTCTCTTTGTGGCTGTGGAGTCCTGGCAAGTTGGGTAAGCAGAAAATTCTGCTTGCCTTCAGCTTCAGCATGAAAGAGAGCAAGGTATCCTTGTAACCTCAAAGCAGGTCTGCCATGGTCCTTTCCTGAGTTTCCCAAGGCACTGGGTTCCATCCCAAAGTGTGATGAGCAAGTCCACACCATAAGCCTGGTCTTTAGGGACATGGTTTAGTAGTTAGATTATGGTGTTGGACTGGATGATCTTGGAGGTCTCTTCCAATCTAAACATTCTGTGATTCTGTGGTAACAGAGGCAAAGAGACTGCTGTCCACCTCACGAGGTTGTAGTAGGCAGGGTCTGTTTGAAAGCTGGTGTTTAATCATATCCTATATCAACAGGAAGAACCCATCACTTCCTTGGGGAAGGAGCTTTTGCTTTACCCGTGTGGACAAGAGGACCAAGAAGCAGATTATTTGTGTCTCTTTGAGTGAACCCCCGTGCTTGTATTCACAAAGATGCAACTTCAAACTAGAGCTGCTGATGCTTTGCCATAAGTGCCTCTATTTTATATACTTCCCAACAAAGCACTGGGAGGGTAAGTAGTGTTGTGGCCTTGTTGTACTTGAGTTAAAGGATGCATCAGCTCAGCAAGCTGCAAAGGACCTGGACAATGGAGTACCCTACACAATGGAGTAAAAGAAGTGATGGAGTAATCAGTTGAACAGACCCTGCCACGTATTTCCAATGTGAAGATTTCCTGGGGGACTTCTGTATTTGAGCTGACTTTTTTTTCTTGAAGGAAAGGTTGTGTGCCATGTGATAAATAGATCACTATCTACAGTTGAATGAGGTCATGCCTTCCTGAGGGCACAAAACCACTTGGGAGGCGAACTGGTCTTGATTTGCATAATGCGAAGCTTAATCTTGTAAAATGCTGTGCCCTTGGAATTGAGGATGTTCAAGCCAAACATCCAAGCAAACCCTCAGTGCCTTTCAGTGAAAGATGCTCTCTGTGAAGAGGGATTTTCATGAAATGTGCATTTTTAAAACTCCTTTAGCCTCTGAATACAGATCCTCACTCATGTAACCTATATTTAAATCCCACACTGGCCTCTTGAAAGAGAAAAGGGAAGGGATAAAGGAATTTGTAGGAAAGACTACCACATGCACAGAACCTAAACAAATGTAAGAAGCAGCACCTATATCAGTATTAGTACCGTATGTAAGAGTGTTTACCAGTAGCAAAGAATTAAAGAATACTATTTTCTAATGTTGAACTATTTATTGCAATTTATTTCCAGATTACTGAGATGCATCTGGTGTAAACTTTAACATAGAATTTGTTCTTTTGTTGTTACGTTCTTTCTGTTACACTGCTTTTAAAACACATAACTCAGAATATTGGGGGAGAGGCTCAACACAACCATGTAACAAATTAATCCTCATCCAGATTCCCTCACATTGTGGCATGTGAGGAAGTGTACATCTGAGGGCTGTGGTGCAAATCTGCAGACATAATTTTTTAGAGACAATTAGTGAATAAGAGTCAATCTTGTTTCAGAAATATACCTATTCTCTTCTTTCTGTCAAATTCCTCTGCCTAACTTGAGGAATCAGTCAAAAATTTCCATTTTATGTTGATCTGCATTTTGCAGAATACAGACTAAAAGAAATTGTTGTAGTCACTTGGTCTTAAAACTTACAACTATGCTAATAGGAGGTTTCCAGACATGGAAAGAGGGGATACCTGTACTCCAGTTACAGCAGGTTTAGCTTGCTTGAGATAAAGCCTTAATGTAAAGTGAGATTCTGAAAGTAACAACACTCTGGCAGGACAAATGACTTAAGCATCCTGTCACATGTCAAAGAGATATTTTCAGCATAACCTGCAACAATCATAAGGGACATCAGACTATTTGTAGGGGGAAAAACAAAAGCCCTCCTTCCCTCTTCATAAACTATTTATTTTGAAATATACAGCCAAAATTAAATGTCATGCAGGGATTCTAGAGACCAGTTAGCATCAGTTCTCATGTAAAGAACATTCCATAGGTGTTGTCCTGCTGGAGACAAATCACAAAATGTTTTGTATAAACATGAGCTGGTAAAGACAGGGGAGAAAGTCACCTTTAAAAAGGCAGTTTGAGAGGCAGAGTATTAACTTGCAGGAATAAGGAGCAGCTGATTTAGCATAGACACAACACGACTGCAGGACTTGATCAATTTTAGCTCTAAGATCTAAGGTGGAACTCCTCAGGGTTTGACCTGCTGAAAAAGAGCTTCACATATCTTTTGATTATAACTATGTATTTGCAAATGTTGGCTCACTGGAGCCCAGGGAAAGCCACTACCACTATTCACATATGTCCCACAACCTTCAACATCATACCTCAGTTTTTTTAAAAGATTCCCAGCTTCACTTGTCTGCTGTGAGGGAAAAAACCTGAAGTTTTATACCTACACATTTAAATCACTGCACTGACTGCAAAGGCAGCACTCTTGCCAGAACATATGGCAAGATCTAACTCCTATTGCTCTGAAAACTTGTTACTCTCAAACTTTATGGAGCAAGGACAACTTGCAGTGGTCAGGAATCAAGGGTGCTGGCATGTTTTGGGGAGCTTCTCTGTATTTTCTCCAAGGGATGCTGTGCAAGGATTACTAGAGTAGCCACACTGAAAATTGCTAGCTGGAGAGATGACAATACCTGGAAAGATCAGGCAATTTGTTTTACCCCATGCACCTATGGCTAGAGCATGCAGCAGCCATCAAAAATTAAGGCAAGGGGTCCCTATGTGGCTTCCCTGTCTACACAGGGTGATCTCTACTCCCTCCCCAATTAAGATGCAATAATTTGCCATTTGGAGAAAGATCACAAGGTATTTCTGGAACAAGGAAGATGTAGAGCTGAAAGGCAAAACTTATGGTTCTATTGGCTGCTCTGTTTGGATTTCAACTTTTCTTTACTTGTCTGGAAGACCTGTTCCAGCTCCATGTGGCTCACAGAAACCCAGCTAACAGCAGCTTCACTTTCTTCACCTCTCCCATCAGTGCAGACCCTGCCAGACTCCTGCTGTGACTCCTGCACATCACTGAGGTGGCCAATGGCTCTGGGCTGGTATTTTCTATCTTTGATTGAGTCTCAGCTCTTGCCAAACTGTCTTCTGCAGCCAAAAAACAGGAATTGTATAGACAGTACTATTCCTGGCAGGAGGAACAGCATTTCTGTGGAAAAGAGTGTGCAAGAGAATCACAAAGGCACTATTTAAAAGCAGAACTTGTGAAACTCTGTCAGGGATGACATGCTTGCTAAGGTACCCAGAGTAACAAAGTGTTGAATTTACAGGTGCCCAGTGCTTAGAATTAGAGCCTAATATAGATTTCCAAAGACCTTCAGAGATCATCTGGTCTAGCTCTGTTCTACAAGTCTGCCCAACCTCAAAGTTACATCAGGTTGCTGAGGGTTTAGGAAAATCTAAGGGAAGATAATGGAAAAACCATCACAGAAACAGTTAGAGTAGGCTTGAGTTATGACTGTGAAACTTTCATAATATACATAACCATGTTCAAATTCAGGTTAAATGAGACAGTAGGAGGAACTGCCTCCTGGGAGCAACTAAGTTACTATAATTGTCTGAAGCATTGACCATGCCATGCCTGTCTCCTCCATATTTGTGAAGTTACTCCATGAAAATGAAGCACTTTATAAAAAATTTATTATGTGTTCTGGGAACGAAAATGCTCATTGGAGGACACTTGAGTTATTGCTGAAGTTTTTATGGTAAATGATGTATTTGGGTGTTGCTTCTTTTAAGCATACAGAATTTCCCTAATATTTGTACTTTTGCAGTTGTTTTAGACATCAAGTGACTTGCAAGGGAAGTACAATACAGATCATTTGCATCCAACAGAAGACAGATACATGCAAACAGGTGTCAAGGGAAAAGGTACTTACAAGTAGCCTGGTCTGTGTGCAGTGGTCTCTCTGCATACAGTGCTTTAAAAAGAGGTTTCTAAGAGCTATTCTTACCACATGGTGGCATGATAAATTGTGTTTTATTCAGTGCTCTCTTGTGTATTTCTTCCTCCAGCATTTGCAGGCCAAAAACCAAATTAGAATCTGGTTTCAGACTGCCTTGAATTAATCTGAAGCAGCAATACAAAGAGAAACAGCATTTAGGTAAGCAAATAAGATTTATATACCCATGCAGCTTTTGTTGGCTAGTGTATACTAAAATTATAAGCAGCAGTTATATGCTTTATAAGAGCAGTAATTCATGCTTTCAATAGTTTTAGGCAAATGAAAAAAAAAATCTATTAGGAAGGAGACTAATCTTAGGATGCATGTATAGTTATTGTAAGAGAATTTGCAGGGTGCAGTAATCCGTCACAAAAATTTATTTTGTGTATTACAAAAAATTGTTATACTCTAGGCAAGATTCTAGATTTGGTTTTGAGGGAACACTTTGGTATAAAATCATAAAATGTTCATCAATTTTGGTAGCTGACATTCAGAGTTTAAAGCCTCCTATTAAATCAGTACTGTAAGTTGATAGGTACTTCTTTTACTTCAGCATGGTAAAGCTTTTTCTTTCCAGCACCCAGGTTGTATAGAAAAAAATACTTTGCTATCTGTACTCAGTTACCATCCACCAGAAACACAAATCTGCAGAGAGTTTTCCAAGTGTTGGAAGGCTGTACTGTCTCCTGGTAAGGCTAAAAGCAGAAAATCTGAAGTGTGACAAAATAATTTCCAAGCAAAACCAACTCCATTTAAAAGTGTCTCTTGAGATATTAGGGTATTCTAAAGCAGAAATACACCACCTGATTCATGTGATACAGACATGGCTCATTGCTTTTTGCTCACTGTCCACAAAAAACAAACACTACCCTCCAGTGGTTTTAAATGTCACACTTGACTGGTAGATCTTTCTGAATTTTAGAAAGCACTTTTTGAGAAGCCTTTGTCTCTGAATTGATCAAACCCTGTTAGTGCACTGCTGCTGTCTCCCTGCCCCAGCCCCTTAGGGGAAAAAGATTTTTGATCACTCCAGCTTAACCATTGTTAACAGTTAGATGTCCTTCTCAGAGCAGGAGCTCTGTAGTTTTTTTAAAAATAGCCCTTTTAGATAGGTCAGGTTAGATGTAGAAAATAACTCATTATTGGCCCACAAAAGGGTCAGTCCATTGAATAACTGTACACATTTTACAAACATTTCACTGGAAGAGCACATCCATTTGTTACTGCAAATAACATATTGGCATTTATGTTCATTGCCTCCATGATCTTGAATCTCATCAAGGGTTCAAGTCTCCCCCAGAAGCAAGTGCTGAACAGGCAGGCTAGTGGAGTACATGAAAGTCTTATCAAGAAACAAACAAACAAACAACAGAAGGGAGGACAAGCACTTTCCCTTATCTTTTGCTGCCATCCTGCTGGAATCTCCATCCTCTTGCAGTCTCATCTGATCTTTTCTTGCCAACAACTCTTACCCAAAATACCCTCCAGCCCAATTCAGAGGCTTTTTGCCTCCCTTTTTGGCTTCACGTCTTCTTACCGCGCAGCTTCTGTTTGTGCAGGTGTGCTTCAATCTCTTGCTTGAAAACAAGCATCCCAAGCTGGCCATGAGAAGCTTCATTCATGGCTTTGGACTGCATGCACATTTTGTACTGCTCTGGGGTCAGCTCATCTGGACATTGCTTTTCATGCCAGAGATGGAAGAGTCCCCTGACAGGCGTTCGGATCACAATGAGGTTGCTGTGAAGGTATTTGCGGTACAGGTGTACATCTTCACCACCCCAGCCTTTAATCTCCAGATCAAAGCCACCTGATAGAAACAAAATCCAAAACAAAACTAGAAATATACACTAGCAGACTCAAAGCTATTTATGCCACTACAGCTGTGGGCAGCCCTCTAAAACAGTCATACTCCGTGCCAACATCAAAGTGTCAAAGTTTCCAAACTTCAGGTCTTGCAATATCTGACAAAATTGCATTATTTATCCTCAGCAGTGCTTAGATTCTTGTTAATATCTATGGTACCTCAGAATAGCATGAACATCTAGCCAGAGCACTGCTGCAAACCAGAGACCTAGACAAGGCCAAGGAAAGGGAAGCTCATCACATTTTTTTATGTTTCAGTAAAAAAGTAGATGCATTGGATTGTATTTTTCTTACCTATGTTGATAAAATCAGATCTGTACTGACACGTCATCCCAAAACCAAAGTCTCTCCAAAATCCAGTTTCTTTTTTAATAATCTGCATGAAAGAAGAAGAATATTTATATGGGAGCAAAAATTCTTTCAGTGTAAGCAGTAGCAAAGACCCTGCATGTGGTGCCCTTTTATTCTTCCCAATGCAAATCCATGGCTGATCCCAAACTAGTTTTTGCAGATGCTCTTTGCATCTCCCCCTCCCCCCAAAAAACAGCTGTGTCATTAGCTATCATGGATAAACCCCCTGATCTGGAATGTCCTAGCTTCTTCCTCACAACAGCTTCTTCCTCATCGAGGAGAGTCACCTGGGTTTAATTACATGTTTTAATCGTATGCCTTATGGCAATGTTTTTGAAAAGAATGCTTTGCTCTCACACTAAAGATAAGTAGGTGAGGTGGAAATCAGTGGGATTAGGCTGTGTTATGTTAATGTCAGAATAAAGGCAGAAGGGATGGCACTAAGCATCTCATTTGACTCTGATACAGTGTGGCACACACTTCAGAAACATACCCTCCGCTCATGAACTTTGGGCTGGGAAAAGCCACTGGAACTGTTGAAGTTAGTAGGGGAATAATTTTCACTGACTCAGAATATCTGTGCTTTCTACAAATAGTAGATCTTCAAGATGCAAGCAAAGGAACTACTCAGTGCAAGGAAGAAATGAGAGCAAGGTCAGAGACTCTCACCCCAAGTCAGCAGGCTACAGAAGAATTTTTCACTAATTAAAAAAATCCTTTCTGGCAGAGAAGCAGACATAATTTAAATTTTTGGGTTCCATGTATAAAACATCAATCAAGAGTCAAAATAAATGGTACCAAAATAATTCCTTCAGAAATTTAACTGCAGAGCTCACAGTAAGGTGATTGCTGTAGTTAATCTTGTCTGTATGGTAGTCACTATGCACAAGGAATATGGAAATGCTACCCTAGACCACGTGCACCTTAAAAAGATGTTTTGTCCAAATAAAAGCAGATATTCAGAGAAGGATGTACTTACCAGCTGCTGTTCTAAAGATGGGATGGAATCATGGTGGCCATAAATTATACTGGGGTTATACTGGCTGAAGAGAACAGGATAAAATACCTTTTTCCCTGGAAATGACAATAGTTATGTGTTTTGTTTGGGGCTTTTTTGTTTTGTTTGTTTGTTTAATGAAAAAAAACCAAACCAAAACACACACACACACAAAAACAACCTGTAAAAGCAACACTTCTCTCTCTCCCAAGATGTCCATGCCAGATGAAATCCAGTCACACAAGATTTGGACTGGCCTGTGTTCTTTGCATGAGAATGTGATCCATAATTAACAAAGATCCTGTACAGGAGCCAAAGGCAAGAAATCACAGTGGGAGCAGGAGTGTTACAACCTTTCAAAAGCCAACCAGCAATCAAAACTTTTGTATATGTCTTAATTAGTTCTCTAAGTTTTAAGAATTATTTACAGCAGCTTCATTACCAATTCAAAGGCAAGAATATTCTGGTGAAGGCTGTTATACAATAGGTAAAAATCTGTTTTAGATTGTCTTGAACTAAGACAATATATTTCATGAGTAGCAGTACCTGGCTGTGTGTTCAATCTACAGGAGTTCAGGAATTCAGCTGTGAAGTAGATGTCCACATCACAGAAGAAGAGAACAACATTGTTTCCTTTCCAAAATCGAGCACCAACATCTAATCCTTTGCCCCTGGAAAATTCTTCATTCAACTGGATGAAGGTGAAGTTCTTGAAGTTGGCTGACCTAGGAGGAGGAAAATACTCAGCAACTTGCCTTGTCTTCCAGCTCCTAATACAACTGGTGCGAACCCAATATGAAACAATTCACGTAGAAATCTGTGGTATCACAGTTCTGAGAGCAGTTTGAGGGAAGAAATGTCCTATTTGAATCTTGAGGAGATTTCCAGTATTTCAGCATTCACCACTTGATCTGTGTACTCCTATACTGGCATTCCTATCACAGGCATTCAGAAAAATCCCAACCAGCCTTAGGTGGACAAAAATATATTTAGTAGACAAATATAAAATACCTGTGGTCATATTATTGTATCTATATAAGGGTCTTCTTACCATATGGAGATGATAACAAAAGGCTATACTGTCACATAATCTTGACAAATACAGCTGTGGAAGTAAACACAGTAGACCAGACCTGACCAAAAGCATTTCATTCCTATGTACCCTAGTGAAATTGTCTGCATCTGCCTTTGGACTTCAGTCCTAACAGTTACAGCCACTTTCAAAATCACTAATGAAGTTAACAGTGTGTGAAGAAAATTTAAACAAACAAACAAAAAACAGCTGCACTGAGGTAAATTTAGTAAAATCTGTTTTGTGGTTCTAAAAACCAACATTACAAACCCAAAGATATGGGACTGTCAGGGTAGTACTATTTTTATCTGATACAAAGGAAAGAAAGCCATTTTCTCCAATGCAGTTTAGAACTTTTTGGTGCAACTGTGAGTTTGGACAGCTGTCTAGTCTCCAGTTCATGGTATGATCACCATGTATGAATAGCACACCTCAGATATTTAGGTACTTACCTGGAAGTATTTTCAAGTATCGATTTAACTTCATTCATTTGTTCCTTTCCAAAGTAAACTACAGTAAGGTGAATTCTCCCATCCTGCTGAATGCCCATTTCCCTAGAGAACAGAGACAGATTTGTGACTTTTCCCAGAAGTTATTTTTCTTCAACAACCTACACCCACCAGGGAAGGGCAGAATAGGGTGAACTCAGCAAGGCATTCCTGAGGGCACTGACAGAGATCCCTGTCCTGATAAAGGGGCTCACTACCTCTGTCAGATGAGATGAAAGACTGCCTTTCAGACAGATTAGGAAAAAACCTCTTTAAGGAGTGTTTGTATATTACTAGGAGGACACTTAAAATAGGCCACCCAGCCCCAGGAAGAGTGATCAGGCAGTTAATAGCTCTAGCACTTAGGACAATATGAGAAGGGGGATTTAAAAAAAGCTCTATGTACCCTACCTCTTAACCTTGATTTTTTTATAAGAGATTTTCCAAAGTTCAGATCTTTGGCATTTTGTTAGGAAATATTTGCTAAAATCTAATTTTAGTGAATCCCTTAATTTTAGATCAATCCATTAGCCTAAAGGTGGGACCAATCTGAGCAAATGCTGGACATCATGCTTCACATGCATGAAGTTTAGTCAGCAAGAGTTCATAATCATATAATCAATAGAGAGATCAGCATGAGCAGAGGGTGATTTCTTCCATCCTAAAACAAGCATCCATCAGATGGCTAATTTAGACAAGGAGCCTATTTTTGGCTGTAATGTAATAATGTAATGATGGCTGTAATAAGGCAAAACAAGTAGCATAGTAAGAGTCAGTATCTGTTGCTCACACAGTCCTTTCAAACTTCATATCTATGTTTAAAAAACCAAGAAATTTAAAAGTAACTATCCCAAAAGATCAAAAACCTTTCCTTTCCTCTTATTGCCTTCCTCTTTACTTTAACAGGGCCTAGCACAGTGTCCAAGAGCACTGATTCCTTTTTGCCTTACAGAAGTTCCTAATGCCATGAAAATCTCATGTTGCCACAGCTGTGTGTGCTCCAATGAAATATTGAGACCCATAAACCAGGTACATATTAATCAAAACCCTGATGACTTGGAATATAATTCCTTTTACTGCTAATCACAATTCATTAAGCAGCCAAATGCCTTTCAGTCTCTTTCAGTCACTCCAAAGTGACTTCTCAGTGGCACAATCAAATGTTATGTAAAAGGAGCATCTTACTTTCCAAGAAAAAGCAAAGGCAGTACTGGGATAGAAACCCACCTGAAATTCTGCATGAATTGCCGAAATTTGCTGGCTCTCTTAGCCAGTGGCACGATGACATTAATAAGTGTGTCAGCCATGTTGACATTTTCTTTTTTCACTTCCATTACAGGCCCAAACGGCCGGAATAAAACAATCTTCTTGAACTGATATTTTGTGTCTCCTTTGAAAGTCAGCTCATACAATGTGCCTTTGTCTTTTTCCGTGCGGTAGATCCCTGTGTGAAAAAAAATAAAAGAGAGGAGATGGGGTTCCTGGGAAAAAAAAAAAAAAAAAGAATGCAGTCTTCATGTGTTACACCTAAGATGAAATACAGCAGAAGGAAAAGATATTTACTTTTAAACAAGTATGCAATCTACTATTGTTGGGAGGAGGCTGTCCTAGTGCTATACACACATCAACACAGGCTTCTTCTAATTCTGCAGGTTTGTTCTTGTTCAGGACTTCTGCTACAGCTAAAAAGAAGCAGCTTGGGTGACAGCAAGGTTCCCTTGCAGAAAATGCTAATCCAAGAATTTACAATCCTAACATTTTACCTTGAAGAGATGATATGCAAGTTTAATGCATGTAATTGAATATGGTAACTCTTGATGCACACAAATAATTTGTTTTCCTTTTTAAGCATATTATTTCCTTTTTTAAATATCTTCTTTTTTAGAAGCAGAGAATGAAATTATTTTCCCAAAGTCAGGCAGTGGATATTGGAAATGAGCCTGAACATCTTAAGTCACCCTGGGGACTCACCCAGCAGAACATCCTGCCTTTGACAAGATTTTTCCATTTCTGAGGGCATTACTTCATTTTTATGTGATTCAGAAAGATGTGTCAAGCAGCATCGATTCTAAGAGATGAAGTTACAAGGAGGAGAAAAAAGTACTCTCAAAAAAGTAAACCGAAAAGTCTTGTCCCGAAAAGTTTGCTGCTGAAACAAAATCCTTGGAAAGGCTACATGTTAAAAACAGGTTAGTTGATCATCTGTTGTTTCCATTACAGCTGCTATGTTCCATAATATGCACAGTTCTTTTCAGAGGCTGAGGGAAAAGTCAAAGCCTTTAGAAACCCAGTGTAAAAAGGTGAACAGGAGATTTGGGTCAGCAGGGAGATTGGCCCTAAAAAAATGAAGGAAATGGACAAATGTGTAAGAAAAAAAAAAAAAAGACCTGGTCTGGAGGGTTGACTGAAAAGCACTAAGTGTCCAGACTTTGAAACAGCAATTCCCAGGGCTCTCTGAAGAAATGGAAAATATTTGATCTCTATTCAACAGGGCAGGCAAACAAGTTTCATAGAACTGATAACAAGCAAACAGCCATGCAACCTTATCAAAATGCTGTTGAATGGGTAGCACTTTTAGCCTTAGTTCCACCATAGGTTTCAGGTCTTCCACTGTCAATAGAATAACTCCCTGGACTCATATCATTACTTGTACTCTGTTAGATGTTCTAGGAACTGCTGTGAGGATTTCTCAGCATTCATTGTCCCCATTTTAACTCAATATTATCATAGACTTCCCACCCCACATGCAGTAAAATACAGCATCTTATTCTTTGAAGAATATTCTCTCTATAAGCTTCCACAGCAAAACTGCATCAGGTAGCCTAGCACCAGGAGCTGTCAATTTGAGAAAGCAAAGCAACTTCTTTTTGTTTGTCTCTGAGACCTTATTTAAAATTCCAGGCACTAGACAGCCATGTACTTCAGGCAGGTAAATTCACAACACAGCACATTTGACAGTGCCATAGCAGGGCATTTCTGAAACAATCCAGGGATTTTCTGGAACTGTTGCTGTTGGGAAAGAGTTTCACCAGACAGTGATTACATTAATTTATGGAACAAAACAGGCTTGTCAGAGTCTCCAAATTATTATCTCCATCTTTGAGAAAATGAATGACTTACAAATCTCTTCAGCTTTGTTGGCATTTACATAAATTAATGACCAGCTATGTTATTCTTCCCACTGATCAACTGGCTTTCTATTGGAAACAGAGCAGTCCTTTGCCTGCCTATAATACACAGAAATTTCTCATCTTTTTCATGTTGCTTCTTACTAACTCCTCATGGTAGAAAATTAGTGAACTTAGTACAGAAGTGGGAGGAATAAGGGGGAGAGGGGAGGATTATAGCAGTTGAACAGACCAAGTGCTTCTGTAAAGTGAGAAGCAGAGCAAAGCAGCAGCCAGATGGATGTGTTTCGGACCCTGGAGAGAAAGTGTGGTTCTATTGGGTTTGGATAAGAAAAAAATGGAAAATTCCACCATGTGTCAGCTACTACTCCCGGACAGAGAACTGTCTGAGAATTCTATCCAAATTTCACATAACAGCAAATCTGCTGAGAAGGAGTTTAGTTTAGTTGTAAGGTACTAGGGTCACAGTCTAATCCCCACGCACAAGTGGCTCTGCCTAGAAACTGCAGAGAATGCAACACTTATTTTAAGAGATCCTAGCCACAGAGATAAAACATTTCTCAAATGGAAGAAGGGTCTGAAGAAATATTTTCATTCTGCACAGACAAGAATAAAGGTACAAAACAGAAAAGAGGACAAGATACAGACCCTAAATGACTCTACTGCACCACACTCTCACCCTGTGTACTGGCATGTTAGCAATGGCTTTGCCCTGAAAAAGTGATAGCAGGTACCAGATGTGACCCACAAGAATAGAAAAATCCATAGGAGAGGCCCAAGCAAACAAGATGAACTTGCACCACTCTATATGCTCTAAGGACCTGAAATCAGCAACACACATAAGCCAAGTCAGTTTCAAAGGCTTTGCTGACCAGCAGAGGAACAAAGACACAAGTCTCATATATCAAGAGCAGCAGTTCAGGTTTGGAATCCTATCTCTGATTCCCTGATTTTCATTTCAGCACACTCCTCCACCTCCTCAACCTTGAGACAAGGGCAGCAGCCCCCCCTTTAACATGAGATACATAAAGTTGTGTGTGCTAAAGCAGCTGGAATTTAGAAAGATTACAAGGTTAAGTGGCATTAATTTCAGTGCATACCTAGGCCACATCTCCTAGAACGATCCAGCTACTCTGGGCAGTTTCAGAAAATGAAAACATCTGGTTTTGCCAGCTGGGTAATGCTACTCATTGGATGCTGTGTTGCTGGATTGGTACAAAGCTGCCAGAAGCTGCCCTGGACCCCAGCCTGTTACTAACTTGTTGTGTAGGCAGTGGCACCTGCAGAACACTGTCTCCAAAACAAGTTCTGAGTCCAAACCTTACTTAAAATGGAGAATTGGAACAGAAAAGTCAGTCCTCCCTTCTCCTGCTCAAGCTATGCAGAGCAGTGGATTTGTTTGTGCTTCGACTGGCAGTTTTTGCAGTTATTGGAGACTGGAGCATGGGGGAAAAAGAGAGTGCCAGGAGATGACAGAGACTTCCAAAAGAGCTCTGTGGGGAAATCTTCTGCCAAGTCAGCTCTGTGTTTACTGCCCTGCTGCATGGATTCCTGTATCACATACAAACTGGTTGGCACTGTGGAGTAAGGATGAGAATTTGTTACCTTGCACCTAGAGAGGCAAGGGCCTGCCCTGCAGGGAAGGACAGAAAGAAGGTTTCTTTAACGCAGACTGAGCTCATGCAAAGCTCCAGTTTCTTGAGCTCCACGTCGTATGCAGAACTCTCTCTCTTTGGATTATTTTACCATGGTATGTGAAAGCCAGCAAGGCAGTTAATGCCAAGCACGTGACTAGAGAGCTGTGAACACACTTTGGTGGTCACTACAAGAGACTGGAAGACTCTGTTGTCACAAAGTCCCAGTCTCCAAAAGTTGCAGTTCTGCAGCTGTGCCTGGGAGAGCATTGCTGGGTCACAGCACTAACACCATCCCAGATATATGTGCTCTGAGATAACTATTTCTCTCACCAATGCAGTCACACCAGACCCCCTGACCAGCACTATATGGACCTTCTAATCTGTTGTCTGCATACAAACCTTCAACGAAGTCAGAGGCTGTATATACATGGTGTTTTGCATTGTTGTCCCCCTCTGGATTGTTCAAACTCCCAACAGCTAACTCAATCACCTCTACCAACTCATCTCGTTTATCCTTCCTTACAGGTTTCTCTTCTGGGTGGCGTGTGAGCCCTGTCTCCAGCTGGTACACCTTCTGCAGGGTAAAGCTCTCAAAGGGCACGGCCGCATACTCTGTGGAGAGCTTAACGCCACTGTGGACCTCTGCCTTGTTTATTTGGGAATGGAGGAAAGCCAGGAGGTTAGCTTGGGCCTTCTCTGGGTTACTGTGGTCAAGACGAATGTCCAAAGGGTCTGGGTACTGATCCTGCACATTCTTAAGCTTTTTGCTCCTGCCCTGGAGCTCAGCCTTTAGCTGGGCAATTTTTTTCTTCAGGCCGGTGATGTAGTTGCGGTGTTGCTCCTCTCGCTCGTGCAGAATGGCTTCATAACCCTCCTTTGAAGTTGGGCTGTGCACCCTGGGCAAGGCAAGCTGCTGATTGTTACCCTTGGGTGTGCAAGCCAACATGTAAACAATAGACACTGAGCAACAGGCCACCACTAGCAAGCCAACAAGTCGAGGGAGAAATAGAATAAATCCTCTTCGGAGCATCATCTCTCAAAAAAACAGGGTTAACCCCACACATGCAACAGTTCTTACATCCATGCAGTGCCAAAGAGGCCCCTGGACTTGGAGTACTCTTACATAAATGCATGTATGTACAGGAACTGGCTTGTCAGCTCTCTTAAAACATGGGAACTGCCTCTGGATTGGGCTCTCTGTGGTGTTTACCCAGCAGGAGCAAAATCCACGCTGCAAAGCAGGCAGGACACCTCCTGATCCTCATGGCAACATCTGCACTGCTGCAGTGTGATCAGCTGGTGGCTGATGGAGCCTGATAACCTGAAAGACAAGTAACAGGGATAGTCATTTAGACACATTAGAATTTGGTCACTCAGTCCAGACCACTGAGAGTCAGCCAAAGATGCCAAGAGGTTTAGGGAAAGCTGGATTACGTTTTTACTTCAGTTTAGTTTTGCTTAATTTAGTTTAGTTTCATTAATTTCATTTAGTTTTATTTTATTTTATTTTGCTTTGGTGTGAAAAAGAAGGTTTTCTTTGAAAAAGAAGTTGAAACTGTGAACATTATCATTTTTAGTAAGACTTCCTCAAGTATACTTAAAAACAGGAAAGAAAGATTACATGACCAAATGTTAAAATCGATCTAGTTGTAAAATACATTAAAACAACTGTGCTGAGAACATAACCAGTGGGGTTTTCAAAATCCCTCAGTTTTGGCCCAAATCCACTCTGTTGCACAGAACTTCATAATTTACTCAGCTGACAGTAGTAATAGACTTAGGCTGAGGCTGAGTAACATCCTAGATCACACTGTGATGCTGCATTATTCGACTTAAACACAAATTAATCCCTTGAGACTCTTCCCTCAGATGCATGCATGATGTTATGGCACTGCTTTTGACAATAAACTCAAACATCATAGTCATATCGTATGTCTTTGCTGGCAGACTCTTAAGTAAAAACAGTTTATCTAAGAATAAGAGTTTCAGAGTTATTTTCAGGTTTTTTCTAGTCTTGAGTCAAAGTCTTCTGCAGGACTTTTTATCAATTGCTACAACTTCCCTCCCTGTGTCTTGATTGACTATTACTTTATATACAGCAGTTATACAGAGATTTTAATGAGCTTTGAACTGTTATAAATGCAGAGCTTTAGGTAAAAACCTGACATTTAGAGTAGGAATTGAGGAGTTTAGAGTAAGCTATAAAAATACTAATATATTTTTCTCAAAATAATGCTTAATGGTTATTATAGTACTTATAGGAGTCTCCAGAAAATGTCAGCATTTTCAAAGGAAGAATTGCTGATGTTGAAGAAAATATTCAAGCATCAGGAAAAAAAGGACAAGATGAGGTTGGCACCCTTACCTTTTTGCAGTGATCTTCTCTCTGAGTGATCATCTTGGTCTGCTACAGTTACTTCTCAGCTTGCCCCAATCATCCCCTGTTTATCTCCTTTCTTATGCCCTTCCCAGAAAACATGGATACTATAAAAAGCTCTGTCAACCCCAGAACACCTCTTCATTGCTTTCACATTTTTCAGCTGCCTACATCTTCAGTCTGTCTCCTGTGTGGTGAAAGGCTGCAGTGGAGAAGCTTCCTATGGAGGTACTATAAAAGCTGGCCTCCTGCAATGTAAAGGAACTTGTCAAAGCAGGGAAAATTAATCTGGGCATTTCTAACTCTACAACAGATCTGGCTAAAAGACTGCAAGAAGGTAGTGTGCAGTGAGACAGGGTCAGGAAGTGGTAAGATGTAGTACATAAAAGACTGCTGTGCTTGTATGCTCCACTTCACACAATTAGTCCATTGACTGAATTGGCAGAAGCTGAACATCACTGAAAGGATTAGTTGTGCTAACATGGTATAAACTGAAATTACATCTCAATGGCTTAGATAAACACACAATTTCATTTATATAAGCACCAACAAATTCAAGTTTTGGGTAAGGAACTCTTCAAATGTTGACCTTTAAGTGTATGTGTGCATATGTAGCTATCTTCACTAAAACATATTTGATCTCTCTTCAGGGTAGTCTTTATTTCCTGCATAGTTCTCTGGTTTGTGATCTCAGCCATCAAAGATGCACCTTTAAAAACACTTCAAGACAGTAAATGCACTGAGCTACTTTGTTCTTTGGACCACCATTCTCATAACAAGAAATCCAGGCCATGAGGATTTCCACCTTCTTCATGGGGATTTTACCATCACGACTGGAGGTATCCTGACAGCAAGCACCCTTACTTGCCTCTGTTGCTAGATCATTAAATTGTACTGGTGGCTTTGGTGGCATTGCCAGTGATTGACATTTAAATATACAGCTGTTACTGCACTACTATCTCATGGGCATGCTTGTGAAAGCCATGTCAGTGCCAAAAAAAGCAGATTACTTTAAGTCAACACTGAAGGTGGTCACAGCTAAGGCATCTCAGCTGCAGACAGTACCAGAGAGCTAGGGATGGTAACTGCTCCTAACAACCATCCTGTTGATTTCATCAGACCTATACAGTTTCACACCAACTGAAAGAGACTGAGATGAAGGGGAGACAAACTGAAACATCAGGTTTTTTTCCAGGAACTGACAAGAACACCTTTGTATTTCAAAGCAGTCAGCTGCACCAAGTAGTATTAGTCTGTTTGCAAAGAGAAGCGTTAATAAATATGCAGTGGCAAGTCTGGGGAAAAGACATTGATTCTAAAGAAGCCTCTGTTTGCAAAAGCATCTTCAACCTCAGCTTGACCTGTTAGCCCAGCCAGAGGTCAGCCTAGCTCACAGAGCTGCTTTTCATTTGTCTTCAAGGAGTCTTGCCCACAAAATGATCAAAACACAGAAAAAGGTTGTTCCATCACTGGAAAAGAGGAAGGAGAGGAGAGGAGAGGAGAGGAGAGGAGAGGAGAGGAGAGGAGAGGAGAGGAGAGGAGAGGAGAGGAGAGGAGAGGAGAGGAGAGGAGAGGAGAGGAGAGGAGAGGAGAGGAGAGGAGAGGAGAGGAGAGGAGAGGAGAGGAGAGGAGAGGAGAGGAGAGGAGAGGAGAGGAGAGGAGAGGAGAGGAGAGGAGAGGAGAGGAGAGGAGAGGAGAGGAGAGGAGAGGAGAGGAGAGGAGAGGAGAGGAGAGGAGAGGAGAGGAGAGGAGAGGAGAGGAGAGGAGAGGAGAGGAGAGGAGAGGAGAGGAGAGGAGAGGAGAGGAGAGGAGAGGAGAGGAGAGGAGAGGAGAGGAGAGGAGAGGAGAGCCTGGCTGATACTGATTAACAGGAAGAGGCCAGTCCCCTGACTCAGCTTCCATTTCCTTCCTCCTCCAGGTTAGTGCTTAATGTGAAAAAACATCTGCCACAGAACCCCATCTAGTTCATCACCACTGTTTTGGTATGTGGTTTTGGTCAAAGATCTAGCATTTCCTTGATAGATCAGACAAGAGTCTTAGCAATTCTTGGAAAAGCCCAAGGTTTTTTAGTTGTTTCAGTTAAAGAATTTTTCTCTTTCTAGAGAAAGTTTCTAAATACCTTTTTCATATTTTTTTGTTTATTTTGAAGATCATATAGTACTTGAATCTCACTGACTTCACTTTCATGATTAAACTAGCCAATTCTTTGTTATAGGAGCTTGAGAAGATAAACCACAGCAAGGCCTCTGCAGAGCAAGTCCAGACAGAGTAGAAAAAGAAAGGAAGGCTTTCTGTATTTAATATTCTACAGTCTACCTACTTGACCATGAAATTCTTCTTCCAAAAAGAAATTTTAATAAAAACCTGAAAACAAAGAAAAAGTAAAGAACTATCTCGCAAAACTATCTACAAAATTTTACTTAGGACAATTGATTTCAATTAATTTACACTCATAAAGACAATTTCAGTTTTTGTTGGTCATCAAGACATTTCAGTTCCCTCATTGAACGCTGTTGGTTTCTGGGATTAAAATTGTGGTTTATCTTGGAAAATGTAACTGCATTTATTGTATAGTTGTCAATAGTCTTTAAAAATCAGTCATTCATCTAGAAAAATGTTTAAAGGTTAACAGTTCACACAAGAGGCATCCTGGTTCTCTAACACAGAGCTGATTGATGACATAAGAAAAGACAGTTTCCCTTGCCAGTAAAAACTCTTTTTTTCCTCCCATTTGTTAAACAGCAGAAGTACAACTCCACAGTCAAGTCACCATTTCCTGAAAGGTTGCAGAGAGCCTATCTCCTAAAACAACAACTTCAAGCTTCAACCAGAAATAAAGACTGTTTCATGCAAAGTTATCAAATAACACACAATATGAACTTCCACCATAACTTTTTTAGCATTGTACTACAAAGGAAAGTACCTGGCTTGGTTTGATTTAACAAGTTGTGTATCAAAGTTGATGCAAACTCAATTTCTTTTTTTTTTTTTTTTTAAGGGTATTCCATCTTTTAAAAGAGAACAGTTTTCTGAAATTAGGTGCATTTACAAAGCTTTTCAGAAAACAAGAAAAAAAAATATAATTCTCATCACCTACTAGCATATTGGAAGAAAGATTTCCTGATGAGCTGACGCTTCATGCTACTGAGTCTTTGTTTCTGTTCAAATGGAAACCTGCCTGCAAATGATAGCATTATTTTGACTTTAACAAATATTGGCTAGAATATGTGCTGGCACAGCTATCCAAGCTAATGAAATAAAAAGAAGAAATTGCTGCTGTGCCTTAACAGATTTCTCCCTTCACCTCCTTTTAATACAGTTTTCTGCAAACATTAAAATCATACAATTTTCAATGAGAACCCATGGCAGCTTAACTCAGAGGAAGACATTCTCACTCCCAGGCCCATGTCCTGTAGTCTGCCTCTTTTCTAACCCATGGAAAAGGAGGAAATGTGGCTCTTTTCTGTCATCTCTTAAAAGTGTACATTGTCCCACTAACTTCTCTTAAGGATTTACTGTAATCATGCATTCTGGATTACTGGTCAAAGTATAAGGATTCAAAATCCTTATGCTGGAAACAGATTACTCTTATTAGCAACCATTTCAAAGAGCTGTTCTTCTTGCTTAGTACTTCAGCTGATTCTATTAAGGTGCAGTCATAAAGGACAAAGAAGAGAGTAAAATTCAAATAACAGAATTATCTTATCAATAACCCCACTGAGACAAGGATACAATCATAGGCATAATTTTGCCTTGTTTACTGTAAGAGACAATCATGCTGAGAAATCTACTCATATTACCTAAGGTGAAGCTCCTGCACTTCACTAGTGAATAATTTCCCTACCTCCCTCTACACATAGCAAGAATCATATTCCTTTTGGGAGCCTAGGAAATGTACCTGGTTAATTTAATTATCTGGTCCACCAGATGCCTCTGGATGGCTGGGGCAAATGAGCACTTATTACACACAATTATTTCACTTCAGAGCTATGCATAAGCATCACAGCACTAAACCAACTGATTTGTTTTATATAACCACAGGGTATTCCTTACTGCAGAAGCTCAACAGAGGGATTGTGCCAGGAAATGGGAAACGTCCTGATAACTTTGACACGTTGGCATGTCTCCTGCAAACCTCATCCACTGTCCTACTATTTATTTAAAAGAAATCCAGGTTGCAGTTATAGGAGGGACACTTATATATCCATCAGCATAGGATAAAAAGGATTCTTAGTCTAAGAGGAGACAAGAGAAGCAGCTGAGAAGCTGCACACAGAGGTCCCTCTGAACATGGGTCCCCAATAGACAAAGGGAGGCAAAAGTAAAGACAACTGAAGACAACTGCTTCGATGCAGCCTGATTTTCCAGAGTAATTCAAGCTAAGAGCCATTCCCTGAGAACACACTCCACTAGAGAGAGGCTCATGCAGCAGAGCTATTCTTAGCAGCACACTTTATAGCCTGCAAAGTTATAAACAAAAGTTCAAATGCAGATGCTTGGAAGCACTGGTAATACACAGTTCTCCCTCAGCCCAAATCCACGCTGAGGCACAATGACTGAATACAACAGACAGGCTGGTTCTCAGGCTTCATTCAGTTCTGTCTGCAAAGTTGTCAAAACAAGAAAGAAAGAAACAAAAAATAAACCACAAACAAAACACCCAAACAAAGAGAAAAACCCCACAAAATGACCTGAAAATGCTTCACTGCACCAGCTTGTTCAGTTTAAAAACTTTCTACACCAAAAGCACATCATTTTAAAGACCCTGGGAGTTATAAACACCTGATCCACCTCCGCTGGGAAACAGTGCATCCATCAAATGGGAACACTGGGAAGACTTCCTAAAGGACACACCACTTTTTTTCACCAGTGTAGCAATGATGTAACTAGATGAGGTTTCTCCCACAGGCAAGCTACTTGAACCAAAGGACATGGTGGGTTCTGAAAGCAGAGCTAGAATTTGTATTTCATTAAAGAGGGACATGGAAACACATAACAGCAACAAAAAAAAAAAATGTCACGAAGCAGGATATTACTGGAATGGTCACTACATGTTTTTTCATTGGTAAAAGGAGGTTACCCAGGGAGTTAAGGCAATGATGATGCAACCTGAGAAGAGGAACATTTGTAAAGGGTAGAACTGGTTCAGGTGTAACAGAAAACCATCAAGGCACACTTCCCTCTGCTGTAAATAACATCCATATGCTGGACAAAGCACCTCTGTCCCACTATTCAGAGACATATAGAACACAGACAGTAGAGCTTAGTAATACTTTTCAGATGACATGAGGAAGTCACGTGCATTACTTCAGTAACTCCTGATAAATCAAGTGAGAAAGAATTTACAAATTAGAATTTCCTAGAGAAAACTGCAGTCAGCTGTAGTGATGGAAAGCAAACCTATTTGCACCTTTGATTTTATGCCTTCTGGGTAGATTTCAAAGGCACAGCAGACACAACATGAAAACTATTTTTAGAGCCTTACAGCTGGACACATTTAGTTACCCTCGCTACGTTTTTCCTGTAAACATGGACTTTCTCAATAGCTTTTTCCATTTATTCTGGAATGCCATTGATCTTACCAGACTTCAGAACAGTTTGCATTGGTCTTGTATCCCAAATCATTTAGAATTAAAAACACAGAGAGTATCTATGCATGAGCTTAATGGAAAAAATAAATTATTACTAATGTCATAATGAACCTATTGTGGTTTCATTTTAAAGGGGAAAAAAAAGAAGTTCTTTCCAAGGCTTAGAACAGAATTAGCTGCTGAAACTCAATCTAGTTTTCTTGCATTGATCCTTTGTCAAGTATTGTGTCAGACTAAACACCAGTACAGTAATAGTAACTCCTATTAATGAACATTGCAAACAGACCACCTGACAAGATGCCACAGCCAGGAGCCACGATTTTGACTAGTCCCTGACCTAAGTTAACTGAAAATTAAATTAAATTAAATTATCATTTTCCCCCCCTAACTCATATAATCAATCTAAAAATGCCAAATCCTTCTGATTAGCTTAACATGTACACTGTAAAATAACATCTGAAAGCAGCCTGAAAGCACATCAACTTGCTTTGCACCTTAGCATCACTCGCATATGGTCACTAATGAACTGAAATACACACTTTAAAATTCATTTCTAAGCCTGTAACTTTTAAGCTCATCACTCAAATTACAGACCTTATGTATGCCAGAAGATGTTTTGCCTGACCAGATGACATTTTTATGCAAACAAGAAGGACAGCCAAGATCTGCTAATGCAGCAGGCTCTGATTTTCACATGCTGAATGCTCAGACCACAGGAGTCCAACAAGTTTGTGAAAGCCACACATGCTCCAAACAGAAACCTTCATTTGAGGAAACAGAAGGGAGTGGATTAAACTGATGTTGTGCTCCTCATGTATTCCTCCATTCTGGCCATTAGCACTGATGTACCCAAGCTGGGGGCACATAAACCCCTTGGCTTTGCCAAGGGGGTGGAAAAAAGTGCTGAGAAGGAAGAAGTGAGGGGTAAATAAGTGGAGACAAAAGATGAGGGAATTTTGGGGAAACACTTAGAATCATATTGTTGCTAAAATAACCTTGTAAGAAGAAACTGGCTTCAAGTAGGTTTGCAGCTACAAAGAGCCACAAAACCTCAATGGGTCTTGAAGTGGTTTTGCTGAAGGGAAGGAGGTGTAGCAGCTGCCTTAGATTCTGAGCTGTGCTTAGGAGGGAAACAAAAGAAAATAAAACAAAACAACAAAATGTTCAAGAGACCATTGAGAGAGCCCTAGAGAGCACAACAGGGCCTGGACCAGAACCACCCCCCTTTCATAAGGGAGTGAGGAGTGGACTGGAAGCCTTACTCAAGGGACTCTCCTATTTTCCCTCTGTGGCCTCTACCAGCAAAAGAATTCTCAGCTTTTGCTCTTCCCAAAGGCAGGCTGGGTTTGGAAGCATTAATACTCCTCTTGCCACCAAGTATATTTATCACAGCAAGTCCAAATGGGTCCAAGTTCAGCTACAACAAACTTTTTGGCCATTTGTGACTCTTATGAAATGGAGTAACTCAGCCAAGCTACAACAGAGAGAGATCAACTTTTATTTATTCACAGAAACTGAGTAAGCCAAATAAATTGGGGAAAAGGGGCAAGTGCCAAGACTGGAGTTGCTCATGACACCTGCAGTGAGAAAACAGCAAGTTAAAGAGGCCTTTACCAACATGAAGGCTTTTAACTACAAAATGTCAGTTAGATTGATGAGCCAAATAATTTTATCACAAATCACCTTAATAGGGGTGCATACTCAGCTGGGGGGAACTGCGGACACAATATGGTTCTAATTCTTTGATCTCACAGAATTTATTTATATGTATTTTAAAGATAAAATAAACATTTAAAAAAAAAAAAAAAAAAAAAAAGCAGCAGGAAAGTCTCACAGAGGAGGCAAAGCTCAGCTGACTGAGTGTGATTCCACCAGCATGAAATAATGCCCAGAAGCTCACAGTTTGGCTCAGGAACTCCAAAGAAAAATGCAGTTGCCACCTCAAGCTGATATTTATCACACGAGGACTCTGATCAGTCTCACTCCCACCTTTCCTCTTTCCTTGGTAGCTCTGGAACACTGGTTATCCTTCCCTTGGACTCATTCCATTGATAGCAAGGGACATCCAGTTAGCTCTTCCCAGAAGCAAGAAATTCTCATGGATTCCTGTAACAGCAAAGGCTCACCTATTCCCTCCAGCTGTCTGGAGAAGAGCACCATAGTCAATCAAGATTAAGATTATCATGGATGCAAGAATTGTGCAAAGACTTTCCTTTCACAGCCACTTCTTTCCCTTGCTTCTTTCCCTTTCCTTCTTTCCCTTGCAAAAGTTGAAATATTTCTGTGGGAATGTACCAATTTCAAACTTCTTCCACTGAGGATTTTTTAACTCTAGGATGGGACTCCAGAGAAAAACTGGAACACCAAAAGGAAACTAAAAAAAAAAATTAATTAAAAAATTAGTTAAAATTAGTTTAAAAAAATTAGTTAAAATTAGTTAATCTGCTGTGTGGGTACCAGCACTTCTGTACAACAAATACATCAGTGAATAAGGATCTCACAGGAGCCAGCAGCTTTGAAACTCAGTCTCATAAAACATAAATACAGCCTCATGACTCATCCATCCTCTTTTCTACACCTCCTTTGATTACATCTGAATCATGCATATTAGAAAAAACATCAAGACAGTACCATTAGCTGTACTACAAGCTGCAGAAGCACAAAATGATATGAAAAGCCAAAGCCTTTTTGATGCTGTTCTCCACTGCAGATCACCTGGCCAGCACAGTGAAAGTCTGAAAAAATAATGTAGCCACTCCCTGATTGAATTACTCCTGGAGTGGAAAAGATATCAAGCAGCCTGCCTGTTTCAATTGGCTGCATAGTGACTGAGCTCAATGAATATGGAAATAACTGGAAAACCTAGATCTATAGGGAGGAGGAGAAATACGTGAACCACACAAAGGGCGTGCTGGAATTGCCTGGAAGTAAAATTATAGTGTTATATCAAACAAGTGGGAAATCCTTGGTATGAGGAATAGGAGTTAAAAACCAAATAAAGATGACTTCAGCAAAATGGCAGAGGGGTCCAACAGAGAGGCAAAGCCTTTTCAAAAGCTCTTTACAGGATGCTATCCTAGGAAAGAGGTGAAACTGCAATTTTGTTTAATCCTAATTCTTAAATTTAATCTATACCTTTGTGTCCCTTGTGCTGCTGAGGTTTAATAGGTTTACAAGATTACTAAGCAGTTGCCAGGCAAGTTTATTTGACTTAGACTCTGAAGCTATGACCTTTTTGATAGTTCAAAGCTAAAAAGATTTCATTTCGAAAATAAGAAATGGATGACTACCTTAAAAAAAAAAAGCTTTACCACCAAATGAACCTGTTTTCACCAACTCAAGCAAACAAACTGCAAAGAAGGTAAGAAAATTACAGCCCTGAACAAACTGGAAAAAACCTGTAACATACCTCCCTTAAATGTCTAAGAAAAAAAGCCTGTGTTTTCCTTGGACACAGCTCACTTGCCCACCTGTGCTAACCAGGAATAACGAGCACCTCAGTGTAAGACATCCTTCTGGTAAAACAGAAGTGGTCTGCATCCCACAGACTCCCTGTAGAACCCAGAATACCAGGCACATTCAGGCATCCTGTATAGCTCTGGTCCTCCTGGCACATATAACACTCCCTGGAACTGCTGCCAAACAAGGGATGTTACAGCAACCTTCTACACTTTTTTCTACCTGGTTGTCACAGCAAAAGGCAGATCCAGAATCAAATGAGAAAAAGGAAGTTTAGATCACATTTGGATGAATGCAAACATATATGCAAGCAAAATACTAAATTCTTCCTGGCCACATCTGAAAATTAGAGCTACTAACTCATTACAATACTTTTAAGAGGTTCTGTGTTCTCAAAACACATTTTTCCATGAACTTTACATTTGCAGTGATCTCATACAGTTTGTATAATTCTTAGTATAGTTAGTTCCTAAGGATCTTGGAGTGAAGATTTATTTTCCCTTCTCTAATGCTAAGACATTTTCCTTCATTCCTTTAACGCTACATAAGTGCTTTTCATTTCCTGAACAACTCTAAGAGAAAGCAACAACATTTGTGGAACAGCTTATTAATTCATACAAAAATGCATATACTTGGTTCAATTAAGCATTAAAAAAATTCACCCCTGACTTTTATCTCATAGGATCACCTTACACTGTTCTGCAAATTTTAGGTGATATGTTCTTTAGATTGTTTTCTACCCCTGTGGCTCACACAACTCTCTACATCAGTTTCTAAGACATTAACCACCACGTTCATAATAAGTGCATCCATCTAAAATATTTCTGGTTTAACTCACTAGAATTTGAGTCAATATTCTGATGTGATATATATATATTCCCCTCAGATATTTTTTTTACTAAATAGCAATCTGATGAGAAAAAAAGCAGTGCAGGTACCCTAATTCACAACACACACTACTGGATATTTTGCTAACAGTTTTTTACAAGCTTTCCAAGAATTGATTTTAAAATATCTTCCTTGAAATCCGGAAGCTTCGCCTTCTCACAAATAGGATAATAAAAACTTTCCTATAAAATGGGTGTTTCAGAACTGCTACTTCTATTTTCAGACTATTCTAATTGAAGAGGAATGGTTTTCCTAAGTACTGGTTCCACATTAAAAGTGCATATATAGAAGATTGTTTGTTGTGACAGAGTAAAGCTCTTCCTTTGCAAATCAATAAAACTCTTAAAGTTTCCCACTGTGAAGGATGTCAGTACCTATGTGATCATCCTAAATGTTAATGAAATGATCAGTTCTAGAATACATGAAGGAGAAGAACCCAAATATAGATACACTCTTGACTGAATAAATTGAAATATAACAGCACTATCAGGGGTTGGGTGGCTGGTTACAAAAGGGAAAAATATAAAAATTCACACAATGTAATTCACAATTGGAAGCCCCTTTGTTCCAACGGTGTGTGATTACAATTGATGCCTGACAGGTGCAATTCTACCTGATTTCCTTAAGATCACCATGTTGAGCACTTATATTACTATCTTCTCTGAATTAAATTCTTAGGGAAAAATGATGGGAAAACCTCTTGAATAATATAAGGATAAGAATCATATTTTTAAGACTAAAATGTTCTGCTTTGTAAGCCCTCCCTGATTTAGCTGACACAGCACTAGTAGCAGAAGTGGCAGTAGAGGTGACATAACATCTTCTTACCTTTCACTTTTCACATCCCAGCAAAAGATGTGAGGGAAACACAAACAAGGGACTATCAGTGACAGTCTGAGTAACACATGAAAGTCACTGAAGACATCTGCTTTTGTGCTTGTGCCTGGGAGCCCTTTGGATGTCCAGTCCCTGCTATAGTTTGAGTATTTTACCTTGTAACTCTTTATCAATCCAACTTTCAAAAGCAGTGATCACTTAGTAAACTGTGTCCAAACGAGGTGGAGTCACTGATGGCTCAACTCTTTTAAAAATTAGGTGATTCTGATTTTTAGATACAGCAGAATATAATGTAGTAAACAGAGTTTTGAGCTGAAATGAAGGAGAGTTAAGTCCTGCTTCTGGTTCTGTTACTGTCCCACTGGAAAGTCTGTGGGTTGAGTCTTCTCACCATACACAGAACAGGAATAAAAGAATTCCTTCAAAATCTAAGCAACATTAAAACCAGATGATTAATAGGGATATCTGGCTGCAGGCTTTTAGCTTTGAAAACCTTGATCCAGTTTCTCATCCTGGAGAAGAAGAGAAGATTATTCAGTTTAAGAGCTGTCAACTATTTATAGCCTTAGATATATATAAAAAAAATATTTTGCAGAAACAGCAAGCCAGAAACCTATTGCTGCCTTAACCCTCTCCAGTAGAAGCAGATCCCAGGGGTATCTGCACACTGTTCCAAGGTTGCTGGAGTGCATATTTCTCCGTGTCATCTTGCCAGTTAACTGCAGGAGCAGTTTCAGCCTCACAATGGAGAGGAAAAAGGAAACAAAAAGAATTTCCCCAGGATTTCACTGAATCAGAGTTTCTATCACTGCTCTGTTATTCTTTTCTTTCTGGATAGGAGGATGCTTCATGCAATCCAGTTGTCCCCACCATGCTCATACCATTTCTGCAAGCCCTTTCTCTTGACCACCAGTTAAACTGACAGAATGGCTCCAATGGGTTGGCAGAACTGCAGCTTCATATTGCTTAGGGCAGGCTAAAGAGCTCAGCAATGTTTAATGTTAAGGTACTCTTAAGAACACTCCCACGTGGCATGGAACAGAGGTAGCATATTACAATTTATCCTAACAACCATAAACCTGTTGATGATGAACCAGGAAAGAGAATCCAAAACTGTAACCATTCGAAAACGGATGAGTTAGGCTTCTGCCTTACAAAAATAAACATAAACAGTAAAATGCTTTCATTATGAGGAAAATTACCATTTTTGCAGAACTGAATATTACTTTTCTTCCCTCAGTTCTAGTAAAGGCAAGATGCTCTGTGGTCAGAGTTGCCTTTGACAGTCTACAGAGGAGATGCAAATAAACCACAACTCCCTCTGTCAGCCCTTGTAGGTGACATAGTTAGAAGTAGTTGCACTACTGACCCCTCAAAGAATGAACTCAAAATTAATATTTTTTTAAATATCAGGTCCATGTCCTTCCTGTGTTGAGGGCTCCAGAGCTGGATGAAATACTCCAGGTGAGGTCTAACCAGAGCAAAGTGGCAGAGACATCTCAGTCTGCTGACCATGCTTCTTTTGAGGCCTTTCTTGAGAAAGGACTGAATAAGAAATGGGAAATTCTTTAAGATGGCCAGAGGTATGCTCCCAAAGACATGGTGTGATGGAGCTTTCACTCTCAGAGAGGTGATGGGGGATATAAGCAGGCAAGAAAATCTTGTCACAAATCAGTAAGATGGAGTAAAAACCTTTCTAATATAAGCTAGGTATGAATAATTTAAGCTTTTTTGCCTTTTTTTTTTCCCTTTATCTGGCATGAGTGCAATGCCTATTTTAATTTACAAAGTTCTTACTGCATTTTGGTCCCTCCCAACTGAAATCATTCCATTATGTATGATTTCCTCTTAAACTGAATTGAGCTCTGCATGATTTAGACTAGAAAAGAGTTAGCTGGCAATCCATAGAGAAGGTCATTAAAGTAAAAAAAAAACATCATCCAGTTAACCTGACACTGTTCTGGGTATGGTTCTGCCATTGGTAAGCAAGAAGGCTGGGAGCCAGTCAGATATTGCAACATATGCTTCAGTTCTAAAGATCCCAAAGAACACACCAAAGCACCTACATCATTTATCCTCCCTCAGTCATGCTTTCTGGCAAAGCAGTGTCAGTAAAAATGTCAACAATCATGAAATTCCCCTCAAGAAGCAGGGCTGACTACCTCACAAACTAGAAATGATGAGGGAAAGGATGAAACCTCTAATAATACACACTCTGCCCATGATGGTGGATCAGAGATGGTATCTAATTTGTTGAGAAAAGGGTTCAGAAAGCATGTTATATAGACTGCATTAGTTTATCATACTGATTAATTTTAAGGTTTTTAAGCCACATTCAACTTAAGATAATTTCAACTGTATAGAATAAACTTTTTTTTTTTTTTTGACAGTGGAAAACAAGTTGCAGGCATACATTGTGCATTTGCACTGTGACAGGATGGATTTGTAACTTTTAACAACAGATGACAGAAAAGGCTGAGAAGATTTTGGCTTATCTTGATGTTGATTAAAAAAAGTTAAGCTTCAATGGATTTTAAAACCACCTCTGAGTGAATTTATTCATTTGGGTATTTTAAGTTCTTATAGTAGTAAATATTTTTGCTCTGTAAGATTAAAAATAGTTCAGTGTAGCTTTGTAACTCTGCCCTGCAACATTCCCCATGCCACCCCAAGTGAAAAGCCTCTCACTAAACTGTTAAAAAGACAGATTTCTTGAATGGAGCCAACACTATTTGGAATTTGAGCAGCAAATGGTTTCAGAGCAGTGAGAAGCCAAGCACAATAGATTTAGAACATTTTCTTAAGTTAAAAATGTTTCTAGAGCAGTAGTACCCTTCTTCTTCTTCCCTTTGTAAGAGGTGTCACAAAGATTCAGGTGGATTGATTTAAACAATATTAGAGAAAGCATATATCAAAATCCTGAATCACAGAAACTGTAAACTTGCAACAGAAAAAACTAAAAGAAAAGTTAAACTCCCTTGAATAGCAAGTTCTTATATTGCTTGAGAAGAAATATAAACAAGTAATATTTTCTAATTCCCCAGGCACTAATCATAGTTCATCATCAGTGGTACCCCATAAAAATTCTATTTTCAATGCAGTTGCATATGGCCAGTTTTGCAGTAACACCTTTCAGCTGTTCTGATCCTCACAAATAATGATTCAACCTTTTAAAGCCACATACGTCCCATAACAGGCAACATGAAGTGGAGAGGGAAATAAACAGTCTGATTTGAATATTTTTTTTCTATTTTATTTTGTAGTGCTGTTAAAAAAATACACTGAAAATGCACTGTATATGTTTGAAAACAACTCCACTGAAGGTAAACATTACCATAAAAGTCATCATCTTACAAGGAAAGTGATTCACAGTGCAAACGATCTGTAACTCAGTTTTACAAAGTTTGCAAAAGAATTGCCTACCAAGGGCTAGAAATCCACTCACTCACACACTTAATAAAGGAGAAAACTTTATTAATTAAAAAAATATCTCCCGTTGATCCAGGGTATAGAAGCTAATAGGAACATGCAGATATGTGGTGCATGTTGCTGAAATAAAAGCACAGGATTTTAAAAGGCACATAGACAAGGAACAGCTTTGTGACAAATATACTCACATTTTATTAACAAGAAAAACAAATAGCAACAAGATAATCTTAGTAACTGTAAATTAAATACTGCATCTACTTAATATTTGAATCTCTGAAACAGAGAAAGGAGATTTGCCTTACCTCAAATACAGCTCGAAGAGACACATTAACAATATGTCTACATTCTTTCTTAGCTCTCTTGATAGCAATCTAAGAAGAAATACAAAATAGAAAATAACTATCTTCCCTGTAGACAGCATGTGCCCAGGAGCAACACATTTTCCAGTAAAATGTGCTGAAAAGAAGTGGAAAAAAAAATCCTAACTTGAAAAAAAAAAAAATCCTTTCAAAACACACTGGCAAAACTTTATATATTAAACTCACAGTAAGGTTTATTGCATTTTGAGGGAGTAGAGACATCCAGGCATTAAATAATATAGACACAACTCTGATGTCACCTCGAGTCTCAATAAAATAATAATTTGGTACATTTGTCTACAGTAGAAAGATAGTAAATTCATATGTACAGAACTCAGTCGCTGAATACCCGATTAGATTCCTGTTCCAGTAGTAGGCACATATGGGCTCACATGATACAACCTAGTTAAATTGCTTTTTCTTCCCAAAATAAAGCTAAAGCTCCACTGAAATGTTAAACGCTTTGGTCAAGAGTTCATCCACTGACCTGCAATGAAAGCCTTGTGTTGAGCTCCAACATATTCTAATGGCAAACAAGAAAAAAAAAACAGTTTCAGGGAATGAACTGTTAAAAAGGAAAATCCTCACATCAGCTTTCCCCGAGGGGGAAGAAATATCCACAAGCTTTAAATTGGCCAGGCGGATTTAAGAGGAAGCAAAAAAAAAAAAAAAAAAAAAAAAAAAAAAAAGGGGAAAAAAAAAAGAAGGCAGCTCTTTCTGAGCTCTTTCTCTTGCGTCAAAGAGCCCACTGTGCAATAGGAACAGTGAACAGAGTTGTTAAGCTGGCAAGCTTTTGCTGAAGACAGCTTTTCAATATGCTCTCAGCATCGTCTCTCAGGGCTGGCTGGAGAGAGTCCCACTCCTCTTCTATGAGCTGTGCTCCTTCAAGAGGCAATTGCTCCCAGGAAGAGTTTCTATAAACATGCTGTTCAACTGCTTTTGCTGCACACAAGGAGGGTGATTAGGCACATATACATACCTGCATTCACTATCAAAACTGCAGGGGACTGGAGAAAAGGCAGGCATATTCACACTGGTGATTGTTAGCTCAGGAGCAGGGTGCTGTTGATGACTGCCTGCCTGCTGGAACTCTCTTCTCTGCTCATACCATTCAGCATGCTGTTGGAAAGGAGTTTTGGAAGGCATGGTACTTACAGAGGAAACTTCTAATGCAATTCCATCAGGACATTACAGTCCAAGCAGCGCTCACTGACTGAAGGAAATCATCACCAGCACGCTGCTGACTAGCTTTGGGTTTAGTGCAGAGAGCTGGGAAAGCCACCAGAGATTGCAGTGATGAGGGATGAGCTATCTGTGCCTCTCAGGAATGACCACTCCATGACTGAAGACATCTCCAGAGGCTGAAGCAGTCTGTTTACTGTGAGTGCAGCAAGGAAACCAAGCAACCTGGATAAAAGGCAATAAAGTCACATCCATCTCCACATACAGGGTGTTACTACACAGATCTTTGCAGCAGGGGAGACCACCCTGCATCCCTTTTACAAGTCACAGAGTCCCAAGCAAAGGCATTTAAAACACACTTCAAGCTACTCCAGCCTCTGCCTGGTTAGCTGGGCTGCCTCCTGAGCTTCACTGCAAACAAAGGGGACCTGCAATGGCTTTCTCAAAAAGTTTGCAGACGACATTTTTTTGTGACGAATGCCAGCCCAAGTGACAAGGCAATGCACACACCTTTCTGTGCAAAGAACAGAAAGAACCTGCAAGGAAGAATAATGGGATTCAGAAAAGACAGAAATGAAAAAGGGGAAATATAAACTGTGGAACTCACTTTTCGACATGACTGGAGGATTAAAATTGAGGACAAACATATGCAGCTGGTTTAGAATTTATTCGCTTTTTCTACATTTTTCAGTGTTGCCTCAGGGACATTACAAGCCTGAATGCACGGGAAGGCAGCAGGAGGAAAGGAAGTACAACCAGTAGATAAATTCTTTCTGTCTATGTTCTTTCTCTATTAAGAAAACTTTTACAGGAAAAAAAATATTTCTTTATTGTGTCTCTTCAGATTCTTCCTAATGAAAATGAAGTTCCTTCCTAAAAAGTGTCTTCATAAATAGCAGATAAGCTTCTGCCAATTTACAAGTGAAATATGGAATTTTCTAAGCTTTCAGACCTGTAAACTGAAGGCAAGGTCCTCTTTGTGCACCAAGCAGTGTGCAGCTTTTTTAGGCTCTCCCCACACCAGACAACTCAGTGAGTGTATGGTGATTTATGAATCCATCCCTGCTGTGTGGAAGATAATTACAATCTGGTTCAGTTTCCTGGACCTAAAAGTTAGGCAAGTATTTTAATATATCTAATAATAATAATACCAGCTCAAAAGACGATCTAAGTGTTTCTTTCCCCTTGTAAACACTGACTGCCTACTGCTTAATACTGTCAAACTGCAGGCTAAAGGAATCTGATCACATTTACTTTTATTGAAATGGATTTTTGATTTGTCTTAGGACCATAAAACAACACTTTGAGCAGGTGACTGGATCAGATGATCTCCTGAGGTTTCTTTCAACTTTCAAATTATTTTCTGATTCTGTAGCCTTAGGCTATTACAGAAATTAAGTGGACTGTGGCAAGATCTAGTGTTTTGAAGCCAGAATGTGGATTCAGCTGTGATGACCAGGGACAACCCCAGAGTCAAAGATCTCTATTCCATCATTTCATGAGAAGATACTAGATCTGCTGAAACATGCACATTTTTACTGACATTCATGCCTATGTTATTAACAGATACCACTCCATGGAGAGAGCTGTGTTGGATCCCACACACTGCACAGTGTCCCATGCTATTCCACGCTTGGATTCCCAGTCTCCTTTTGTTTTTCCTCCTGGTCTGTCATCCAGATGTCCAGTCTACTGTCATTCATCTCCAAGGGACAAACAAAACACTTGGTCTCAGCCTCAAATTCTAAGTGACTGGCAGCCCATTCAGCTCATCTCAGCTGTAGAAATTGTTCTGTAAAAAGCCCAAGGTCACAGAACTTGTAAAATAGTTTTTGTGTATACAGCAGTACACTACTAGCTCAACATAGACTCTCTTCTCCGAGGCCTCACTCATAAGATACTAAGGTGATTAATACTTTTCAGATCTTTTGAGTACAAATGTAAAACTTTCAAAAAGAGAGTAGCTTCCTTTTTACTCTTGCCAGACAGCAACTCCTGGTCCCAAGGCCTCAGGAATTGCCAGCAAGTCAGGCTTACATCATGCAGCACAGCAATTGCCCTTCCCTTTGCAGCTCCACATCACAGACTGCTTAATCTCATACTACAAACCCAACATATCTGTAATTAACACTTCTTAATACACCAGTCCTGCTGTAAGGGATTAACAGTCTAATGGACCAAGATGGGAAAGCCAAAACAGAATGAATGTTATCTACTTGGACTATACCAATCCAGAAACCTATAAGGTGGAGAATGACATTCAAAGCCCTCTGCCAATGTTCATTGCCAGCCTAGCACATTCCAAAGACTCTCTGTAGTGGCTAGGGTGACAGCTGTCCTAGTGGAACCCCTCAGTTGTGGCACAGAAACAAATTTGGTGTGCTACAGCCAAGGTCTGCAATGCTCCCTTCATGAACACCATCTAACTCTGTCCCTATGCTGCATCAACTACACTGCCTGAATACATTACACACTTCACCTCTCTTACTGAGAGGCCTTCCTCAAAAAACAGGACAGTCTTCTCAAAGCAAAAAATCAACCTTCACAGCACCAGATGACTAAACTGCCTTGAGGTCAATGCTGCCTGTTTCCTGCAACAGAAAGTTAAAAAGCCTCTTCCTGATAAACAAGACTTATATAGGCATTTTAGCTCGGTCCTGAATTCCTGCAGGAAGGAGGCAGTATGCACTTCTAGTTGGCTGGCTAAAACCTTGAGACCTTCAGCATGCCCTGTATTGTGGAATTCAAAACAGCACAATCTGCAAGAACTCAGGAAAGCCACTTTAGGTGGAGAGGAAACTTCAGACCCTGAAGCTAGCCCAGCCCCACCACCATCTACAGGCTTGGCTCCTGGAATGGGAAATGAGTGTGCAGTGCCACTGGTACATATTTGTTCAGGGTTAGGCCAGTAACAGCTCTGAACAAAGTATATTGGCCTGCTTAGCTAAAACCTTTGGTTTATGTTTCCTGCACCTTCAAATACTACTCCTGTCTCACTTGATATAGAGACTAAGTACCTATATCCTCAAAAAACAGTGTTCCCCTCTCCCTCACAAACTTTGTGTGTCCAAACTATTGCCTTGGGCTACACAAAATCGCTGTAGTCTTCTGAGCCCCTCAGTTCAAGAAGGAGATTAAGGTCCTGGAGCAGGTCCAAAGGAGGGCAACCAGGCTGGTGAAGGGATCCAGCACAAGTCCTGTGAGGAGAGGCTGAGGGAGCTGGGGGTGTTCAGCCTGGAGAAGAGGAGGCTCAGGGGAGACCTCATCGCTCTCTACAACTCCCTGAAAGGAGGCTGGAGCCAGGTTGGTTGTAGCAGCTGTCAGCAAGACAAGAGGGCATGGGGCTTAAGCTCTGCCAGGGGAGGTTTAGGTTGGATATTAGGAAGAAATTCTTTCCAGAGAGGGTGATCAGGCATTGGAATGGGCTGCCCAGGGAGGTGGTGGATTCTCCATCCCTGAAGGTTTTTAAAAAGAGACTGGATGAGACTCAGTGTCATGTTCGGGGGACCACGGTGGTAGTGCATCAAGGGTTGGACTTGATGATCTCAGAGATCCTTTCCAACCCAAATGATTCTGTGATTCCCTGACCAAACAAGTTAGGAGAATCATAGAATTGGCTGGGTTGGAAGGGACCTCTGAGATCATCAAGTCCAACCCTTGATCCACTACCGCTGCGGTTCCCAGCCCATGGCACTGAGTGCCACATCCAGTCTCTTTTTAAATATCTCCAGGGATGGAGAATCCACTACTTCCCTGGGCAGCTCCTAAAATTCCTGCTCTACAGGTCCTCCTCAGCCTACCTAAGCCCTTGACCTATCTCGCATCCCCCCGCCACTACGGGCTCCTCTCCCCTCACTAGCTCTAACAACAAGGACCGAGACAACGATAAAAAAAAAGGGGGAAACAGAGCGATGGCGACCCGCCCACACCCAACGCCAGCCACTCCCCTGCCCTCATCCAAAATGGCGGCGCAGAGCCGCGGCCCGCGGGGGCGGAGCGGGAGGCGGTGCCCAGGGAGCGCAGAGCGCATGCGCAGCGCCGGGCGGGTGTGGATGGGCGGGTTTGGGGAGAAGATGTCGGCGCAAGGGGATTGCGAGTTCCTGGTGAAACGGGCCCGCGAACTGGTACCGGGGGACCTGTGGGCGGCCAAGGCATGGCTCATCACGGCGCGGAGCCTTTACCCCGCTGACTTCAACATCCAGGTTAGCGACAGCACCCGCTGGACACACGGCCGCCCCGCTCTCCTCACACGGCCTTGCGGCGGCCCTGACTGACTGACTGACGGGCCCTTTGGGCCAATGGTTGCCGTGGTGACGGGGACCCGGCAGCACCTCCAACCACTGCTCTGGGTTCGGTACTGACTTGAGGAAAACGACTTCTTGAGAGGGGTTATATTTATTCAGGGGTAGGAGGGGATAATTCCTCCGAAATCCGTGCCCACCAATCTAGCATTTAGGCCTTTGTTATATACACGTTTGTTTACATCTTCGTTGCATTTCTCAATACGCCTATACATATGCATCACCTACTCCCGCTTTGTGTTAAAATTAGTCCCAAGAGGTCATTTTCATGATCTCCTGCCTCCTGCGCTTGCATAGTGTCTCTTGATGGTGGTCGTGGGGATGAAGTAAAAATGCAGTAAAGGTTTTTCTCTGGGTAAACTTTTCACCTTTTCTACTCCGGGCATGCGCATTTCTTCAGTCTTCATCCAAGCCGACACCACGTTCTGTTTCTTATCTCAAGGTTGCTGTTATCAGTGGAGCACATGTATTTCCCTTATAAACTACCTAAACAATTTTTTAGCTTCTATTAAATAAGCATTCTGTGTTAGCTTCTATCAGGTCAATGTGAGCCCTAGACAACTACAAGCAGGAATTTTATATTAACCTTTACATCAGTACCGTGGCGGGGTCCGGTTCCGCTGGCACGGACAGAACCCCCAGCAAAGGCACCATGCAGCACCAGAACCGTCTGGGCCTTGTAGCCAGGTAGAACCTTGGCCCATCACCCCCAGAGGTGTCCGACTCAGCACTCGGAACCCGTATTTTGGGGTATTTCATTCCTCTCTGGCATATTTCATTCCTCCCGGAATTCATGGGACAGTGCCCAGCCTCTCGCTGTGGTGTCCAGTGATTAAAAATAAAAATAAAAACCCACCAGGATTCATTCCTCTATGACTTTCACTTTGTGACCCTGCTCTGGCAGGGGGGTTGGACTCGATGATCTCTCGAGGTCCCTTCCAACCCCAAACATTCTTTGAAAATTGGAGTTTTTTTCATAACTGAAGGGGTGGTCCCTTTCTGCTTCGTGTGTTTGCACACGGTGAAACTTTTGTGGTTTTCTGTTGCAAAAAATAGCTCTTTCTAATAAAGCACCTCTCTTGCCTGTAGCTTTTTGGGGGTTTTTGCATTGCACTTGGCTGGAAACAAACTGGTCAAAGAACTCTGAATTCTCACTAGTTTTTTTATGTGTGTAAAAATAAACCCAGTATGTTAATATTAGAGTACTTGTCATGGAGAAGTTTATGCATAATTCAGTGTGTGATGTGATGTGGTAGTCTAAACTCAAATCCTAATTTCTACAGCAAATGCTGTTCAGATTATTATTTAGTCTGAAATTTTTGAAGAGGTAAGGATTCTATTCAGTGGATAAGGGTGCTACAAGAGTCTATAGATAATATCTCTGATTACATATCTACTGTGGCAAGTAAACGTCAGTCTTTTTAGCTTTCCATTACTCAGGCTGCTGTAGCAAATTGGGAGTGTTTTTAGAGGAATTATGTTTATTTGATTTATAAGTGTGTTCAGGAATGCCAATGTTCTGTTCTTCCATTTTGCAGTATGAGATGTACACTATTGAGAGGAATGCTGAAAGGACAGCATCTGCAGGCAGGCTGCTCTATGACATGTAAGTAACTAGAGCTGGAAATCTGGAATTATACCAGGTCCTTGTTTTCATAAATGTCAAGACTTTCCAAAAATATAATGTGAATGTTCTGGGAAATCCATTTGGATATATAAAGCAGAAAAGGTCATATTAATTAAAAATAAATAGTAAAAAAAGGTTTTATTTTCCGTTTGCCTATGCACATTCTTTCATAGGAAGGTTTGCATTGGAAACAGATTTTGAGATCTCTCACTGTGCATTCCTTGCCTAAAACTTTATTGCAGGTTTGTGAATTTTCCAGACCAACCTGCTGTATGGAGGGAGATTAGTGTTATCACATCAGCATTAAGGAATGACTCACAGGACAAGCAGACACAATTTTTAAGAGGTAAGGATTCTGTTCACTGAATGGGGAGAGTCTTGAAGAAATCTCAAGATAACTCTTCTGGTGTCTAGTGTGGCAAGTAAATGTCAGTCTTTTTTAACTTTGCATGTGGAATGCAGATTTTATTTGCTCATTTTATTTGCTTAGAGACTTCTTACAGAGTGTTAGGCTTAGGAAACACAAAGGGATGTTAGAAGCTGTTTCCCATTGCTTTGTCTATGATAAAAGTAGATTAAGGCTGCCTGAACAGCAAGCACTTAAGAAAGACAGTGCAGAGGAGTTAACTGGGATGTGATTTAGGAATCTTTGGAGAGAACAATGAAGGGTAATAAAAATTGGGTGAATTCATAGGGATGCATAGAGGGTGATGAAAAAGAACAATGACCAGAGGTCTTGGTGTTCCCTCTTGGCAACCACAGGAAGTCTTGAAAGCAGGATTTACACGTGACACATTACAGTGTGTTCTAATGTGTGCTTCCTATGATCTCAGGATAAGCAGTGTGTAACTGTGCATGCAGGTTTCTATTCCACTTAAGGAAATGTTTGTTTTTTCATGGGGTGTGGTTATTTTTCACAGAGAATACATTAAACTTAAAGGGAGAATATGTTTGGTTTTCTTGTCTCATTGCAAGTTCAAATTGAAAAAAATTACCTTTTAATAATGACAGTATTAATTGTGAAAGTGGAGTATAAGTAAAATGTAACTGAATATTCTTGGAAAAGCATCTTAAAATACCAAATATTTAAGCATTGGAATTTTCAGAGTTCCTGTCATTAGCAGACTTACTTATTTGTTCAAGTTCTGTGCATCTGCATAAACAAAGATTAATACTCATACAGAAATCTCTGAAAAAAACAGCCATTTCTTTCCAGGATTACATACTACAACCAGAAAAAACATATAAGGAAATCTCTTTCATTCTGCATGGCAAGGTGATGTTGTCTAATCCTACCCTTTGTCAGTTGTCTTTACAATTTAGACATAGCAAGTTAAACTTTTTTTTTTTTTTTTTTTTTTTAATTAAAAAAAAAAGGATTGTTTGAAACTCTTCCTGGTCGGGTCCAGTGTGAAATGTTGCTGAAGGCCACAGAGCAGTGCTTTAACACATTAGAAAGAGCAGAAATGCTACTGCTGCTACTTCGACGATTCCCAGAGACTGTGGTGCAACATGGGGTAAGAGAAGAGCTCCTATTTGCTGTTCACAATATTGGCATTCTGTTTCTTGAGGTTTTGCTGAAATGTATTTTCCTTTGGCTAGTGAGAGGGTCAGTCTTTTTATTCAGGTTTCATTGTGGCTAATAGTTCAACTTGCTGAATTTTGAGGTTCCCACCAGGAAAGAGTTGAGCAGAAAGCGAACTGAAACAAAGGAAAGAAATTTTTGGTTTGTAAGTGCAAGGAATATTCCATGCTTTTTGAAAAAGCAGAATAGCACAAATAAAGAGTGTAGAGGAATATCACAGTGTAAGAAAGAATACTGCTTCAGCATTTTGTCAGTAAACTGTCACTGTGGGCAGATTACTTGGAGGATACAACCAGAGAAGCAGTGTGTTTGCTATGACTTACAAAAATACAGCTGGATCTCTTTAAGTGATGGCCTACTTCATGTAAGGACAGTTTAAGGATAATTTTAAAATAATTTAAAGACTGTATAACCTGTTAGAGTTCTGACACTGTCTTACACTGAGATGTTGTAGCTTGTTTTCACTCATCTGGGCACATCTACTTATACAGTTGCATGCCCCGTTTTTTCTTGGTTTTCTTTTGCTGTTTTATTAAGTAGGGGTAATTAAACTATCTGTTTAGAGACTTGCTGAAGAAGTTCCTAAAATCACTGGGCCAGTGTTTGATTTTGACCTCTGCTTACCCAGGTAGGCCTTGGAGAAACATTATTAGATGCTGAAAGTATTGAAGACCAAGAATTGCCAGTGAATTGTTTCAGAAAACTATTTGGTAAGAAAATATTAATTTTCTTGTTGTATTACACAACTTTTTAGCATGGCAAGATTCTGAGTTCAGTAAACTCATTTCAAGATACTAAGATTAGAAAACTGCTGTAGGCTTAGGCCACATTAGGCCAGCCTGACCATATTGATGTTACAGTCATTCATGTGAGGTTCTTTGTGATCTTTCGTGGTGTATGGTCAGCCAGAGGTGGGAGCTTATGTTGCTGATTGAGAAAGCTTACTTGGGACAAAGTAAGGACACACCTAAAGGATTTTAAAAATTTTATTTATTTTTTTAATTTTCAGTTTGTGATGTTCTCCCTCTAATAATTAACAACCCTGATGTTCGGCTTCCGGCCAGCTTGTTATATAAGTATCTGAATAAGGCAGCAGAATTTTATATTAACTATATAACTAGACCCACACAGACAGAAAGCCAGTATCAAGGTAAGACTATTTTTACAAAACTAACCTTTCTTAGAATATATTTTAGTATTAATCAAGTGATGTCCATAAATGAAGAATGTGTTATGTGCAGCATAGTCTGTATACAAGGATTAACAGTAGTATTTGATTTTTCTTAGTTTTTTGATACCAAAATACCTCATGGTATTTCAGGTACTCAGTCATGATGCTTATGATGCTTCAGTTATTCAGAAATAGGAAAAAATGTCCAAACTTTCTTGTGAAGAGATAAGTAAAGAAAGGTTACCCTGAAGTCTCCAATGCATGTGTTTACCTATCTTCTTGAAAATAAATCAGTTGGCTTGATTTCTTTGTGAAGAGGAAAATGTGCTGGTTTTCCTAGGTTCACAAGATTCCTCTGATATTATGTCTCCAAGCAAGCGTGGCTCTCAGAAATATGTAATAGATGGTCTCTCAGAAAAATCATCTCAGATTACAGATCCTTGGGAGAGGCTGTTTAAAATATTGTCTGTGGTGGGAATGAGGTGTGAATGGCAAATGGATAAAGGAAGAAGGTGAGAAATGTATACTTTTCCAGGTATTTATTCTTAAGGAGAATTTGGCTTTTTAATTCATAATGAGAATGTTTGAAGAAGGATTTTAACATTAAGACATTTTGTAGAAATTCAATATAGCTTTTCTTTCAAGACTAAAACTTAAAACAAAAATGCAGACAGCACTTTTAAATCAATCTCTAAACTAAATCCTCATTGATGAAAGGCATGCCTAAGAACTACACTACTGTGGAATATCCTTCCCTGGGTGCCCCAGCAAGGAGAAACATGGTAAATGTTTAGTGAAGTTTCTCTGGTGTGCATTCCCAGCCTGCACTGTTGTGTTGCTGGGGGATTTCCTCAGTCAAAACATGCAGTTTTTCATACCCCCTATGCATTCTTTGCTTTTGGAGTCTGTGTAACATACTGAATTCCTCTTCTCTGTCTTCCTCAGAAGTTATGGTGATATTTTGCACCGAATGAAAGACCTTTGCAGATACATCAGTAACTTTGATAGTGATGCACATGCTAAATATAAGAATCAAGTAGTGTATTCAACCATGTTGGTTTTCTTTAAAAATGCATTCCAGTATGTGAGCAACATCCAGCCCTCCCTCTTCCAAGGTTAGTTTCTAATGATTCAACTTTTGTAAAGTGGTCTTTGTGATTCCATTCCTAATGTCTAAAAGATCTTCTCATTAGCTTTTTGAAACTAATCTTACCAAGCAATGTGGGTCGTCTTTAAAATTCTCTCAAGCCATTAAGTCTTACCAGCTCTTATTTTGGAAGCACACTGGTAGGGAAAAAAAATTGTCCTCCTAATCCAGTAGCATTGAGGCTTAATCTGTGACCTCCTCATGTGCATGGCCTTGGAAGAAACCTCTTGAGAGAAAACTTTTCAATGTATTTCTCTTACATAATTCATACCTGCCTTGCTGGAGACTTGAGAAATGAATGAGGCAATTCACACCACTCATAACTTTCAGGCTATCTGCAGGCTTGGCAAGAGCTGCTATTTGGGCTGATGCTTTTTGGGATTTATTTATAACACTGTGCTAGAAATCAACTAAAACTGTGTAATATTAGATTCTAGAGCTCGATTAGACATAAAAACACTCTTTGTATGGCTGTGCAACTTTCAGTAATGTAAGGTTTGCAGCCTAAGTCAAGGGTGAGGATAAGTTTTGTAGGACTGGAGATTTAGGAATAAAGGCTGCAGTGTGCTTGCCTGCTACTGAGAAGAGAACATTTCTTTGGAAAGCAAAGCACTTAACTGGTATCCATTTAGATCAGTATGAGTAAAAGAAAAAGCCTACTCCTTTTTTCTTGGGAGTTAGAAGTAAGCAGCTGTTGGAATTCTAGTAACAAAACTCTTCCAGCATCCCAGTTGTGGTGTTCTCATGTCTGTTTCTCATGGATGCAATTTCTTTATGACCTGGCTTTGTTTTCAGCTCACACAGGTTGTATTCCAACACAGTGCAATACATGATGGTACAGGGAGGTGTTGCAGCCTTTGTGAAGGAAGCATTTCAGTAGTGGTATTTAGTTTGACCCTAGTCAAAAATAATAACATTATTTGTTAAGCATGCTGGGTTAGCTGTTTCTTGTAACATGAACTCTACACAGCCCTTCTGAGTCGATGGGAAAAGCTTAATATGGGTACTTTTATGTCAAGAGATTAAATCATTTGTCACTACATTAAGCTCTCAGATTAGTTTTTTGCAGTTATGAATGAGGCCTTAGTCTCTTATTTTTCTGCAAGGAGTAACAAAATAAATGCACATACTGAAAATACTTGTCCACACTATTGTTTTTACTAGTGGAGATTTCAGAAAGGGAAAATAGCTCAACAAATTTCACCTTTCCATTGTATTTCTCTTTGTCTGAGTTTTTCATTCTATATACAATTTGATTGTGCAAAAAGAGAAAATGTTTTCAGAAGGAAAGCTTTCTCAGTAGTGGCTGAGATTAAGAAGTATTGTTTCAGTTTAATTTCTAATGAAACTTAAGCACTGACATCTGAAATAACAGGTACCAGATCCCACTGGGTGTTCTGTGACACCAGTGGAAGAAGAAATTATATCTTCTGCAAAATACAGCTTCTCTAGAGACCTTGAAGAGTGATGACAGGCTCTGACAGTCAACTAAATGTTTAATTCTGTACATTTAAATCAGTGGGGGCAAAGCTGACACATAATGATGCCACCTGGGAAGTTTTGTGATAAAATATGCTCACTTCCTTGAGGCATCAGCACCTGTCAGCGTGTTGCTTTGGTTCCTCATGAGAACATTCTGAGAATATTGCTGTGTTTTGCCATGTTCTGTTCACCTGTTGGACGGTTGTACTTAGATAAAAGCAAATAATGCTTGATGAGAGAACACCTGCCTGAGTATATCTTTTAATGTGCAAGAAAGGATATAAGAAAAGGATTCACAGATACTCTGAAGCTCTCAAGCAAACCCTTGTGACATCTGCTAAATGCATTCTGTACTGTGAGGATGCTTTGGGAAAACCTTACCAGTATTGTTTTAGCTTATACAACTGAAGTGAGTTATCTTCAGATTGTTTTCTCTAACATTATAATCATTACTGGTGAAGGAAACAAAACCAACTTGGTGTTGGCATGGGACCTTTCAGATCAGTTTAGAACAATTTTGAATTTATTTGTCTTTAAATCCAGGTCCAAATGCTCCAAACCAAGTCCCACTGGTTCTTCTTGAGGATGTGGCCAACATCTATGGTGATACAGATATTGATCGTAACAAACACATACACAAAAAGAGGAAACTTGCTGAAGGAAGAGAGAAAACAATGGTAACTTTTCTAGACTTTTTTTAATTGCAAGAATGGCAGTGGTACTGGAATTTAGACAATAGTGGGTGTGACACAGATGTAGTAGACATTTTAGAGCTGTTGATGGAATAGCTGTTGATGACCACAATTTGCAAACAGATTTTTTTTGCTAAAGGCAGCAAGAATAAAACAGTTTTTGTAGCAATTGCTGTAGACATGTATGTACTGATGTGAATACTTGAGCTTGAAGGAGTTCAGTAGAGAGTGCAAAAGCTGTTAAAAATTGTAGCCATAGCAGTCAGGTGTTCTGCAGCTAATTCTGCAAACTAATTGACTTTTCACTGAGTTTATTGGTAGCAAACCAGAGTGTTCTAAAACTAAAAGAAGCTAAACAAAAAGTCATTTAAAGGCACTTAAACCAGGACCATGGCATCTTCATGGAATTGTATTTTTGTGTTGAGTGGAATTCCTGTGACTTTAGAGTTCTTTGAAATAAGTCTAAATTAAGAAGTGTAACTTTTTCTTTTATACCAACTCTCAAGCAGAGCTCAGATGATGAGGATCCTTCTGGAAAGGCACGAAGTCGTCATATTACAGTAAACAAGGCAGATCTGGCAAACTCTGTTGAGGTATTAGAGAGCTTTAAACTGGCAAGGGAGAGCTGGGAGCTGCTCTACTCTCTGGAGTCACTTGACAAAGGTAAGGCTACCTGCATGCAGAGTTGCATTTAGGATTCATTGCTGTGCACCCAAGTAATTTTACTATTGTTAAAATAGAATTGCTGTCGTTTTGAATTCTTAAAATAGAATTTACTGTGGATCCTGTGTATTTTTAATCTAAGTTTCAATAAGAAGATTCACTATTTGTTATATTTCTGAATATTTAGTCCCTGGTTTTAGTTTCATTTCTTCATGCCTCTTTGCTTATTCACCCCCACTTCTCCTGGAAGCAGCTTATACTGAAGGGGCAGTTGGTTAGTAGTAGTACTGATAATACTCAGTGAGGATGTGCTGCTAATGCTTGCTTAAGGTGTGTCTTTACTATGTCTCTCTGGCAGTAGTTGGTGTGATAGTCTTGAAATCAAATCTCTCTTTTAAAAAGCAGGCAAACAGTACCACCTAGCTGCTTTTATATTTGTCTAAAACTGAGAAGTATAATCAAAATAGGATTTTATAAGCAGAGAGTACTGAATGTTTGAATCATTTCACATACTTACTCTTGTTTTTATACTTCTAAATTCAGCTATTTCTTTTTCTAGATAACTAATTTTTAACCCAAAGCTGTGAAGTGCTTAATATTTTCTTTTTCTTCTTTGGCCACTTATGCAGAGTTCACCAGAATTTGTTTGTCATGGAAAACAGACACCTGGCTTTGGTTAAGGATCTTTCTTACAGACATGATCATCTACCAGGTAAAAAATAAAGGAAAAACCATTACATTGAAATTCCTTTTAGTGACCAGCTGTTCAATTAGCCTGTTTGAATGCTTTAAGATTCTACTGATTTTATTCTTTAAAGCATGCACCTTTTGGGGATGGAATCAGACAATTCTTCTCACAAGCTAGGTACCCTGCTTAGGATATTCCTATACCAGTAGCTGAGTCTGGCTAGTTTTGTAATGTGGAGAAGACCACTGTTTGCTTTTTGAGCAGTACATATATATATATATATATACATACAGATATAGTGTTACAGAAGAAAAGTGCACCTTGTTCCTCTATCAGTGCATTCAACTGGAACACAAAAAACATTTCAAACAGCAGAAGATTTTAACATGTCTCAGTTAAAATTTATCATTCTCCTCAGAAATTAGGCTGATTTTACTCATTATAAATACCATTTATAGGACAAAACTTGTTCTTCCATATTTTTCATTTAGGGATATTTTATTTTTGCTTGTACCTGAAGAAGAGGTCTTTAATTTATTAGTCTAAATAAAGTAATTATGAGTGTAGACGAATGTGATTATTTGTTTCAGCTATAAATGCAGTTTTGTAAACAGGCCTTTTAAAGGCCTGTTTGTCTTTCCACTGCTTTGCAAGTGATTGATCCATACTCCTCTACACAGCACATCACTGGACAGCGTTCTGCTAGATTAAAATTTTGAATCCCTGTTACTTGGACACACTTTGTTTTGAAAGCATTCTGTAAGGGGATTTTTATTTCTATCTTTCTCTCTGCTGTATCCAGAAGATCCTAACATTGACTTCTATATCTTTTTCTAAAGGGTCAGTACAAAAAAGCAATTAGCAGCCTACATCATTTGGCAGCTCTTCAGGGCTCTCATTCTCCACAGCAAATTACTGGCCAAGGATCACTAGAAAATCAGAGAGCACTAATCCAGTTAGCAACTTGCCACTTTGCCCTTGGAGAATATCGGGTACGTACAGCATTCCATACACTGGTCCATCATCATAGACCCTGGGCTTCCCATTTGTCTTCTTCCATACTGACTGACTCTCCATTATTATCTCTTTTATGTAGCCTGTTTGGTAGTTTTGATTTGGGGGGCTTGGTTATGATTTGCCATAGCTACAGTTGTTTGAGTTGTTGGTAAATGTAACCTCGAATTTTCATTCCTTAACGTTACTGAAACAGTTTTAAATATTGAGGGAAAATTTTTAGGTATAGGCTTCATGTCAGGGGAAAGAAGAGGATTATAGAACGAAACCCTCCTGTGATCATCTTAGAGAAGAGTTTTTATCAGCTGACAGTATATGAGATTCAAGAACAATATTACCTGGCCTGACCTCTGAACTTGCTTTACCTTTGCAATATATATTTTGTGGTTTTAATATTACAGGAGTGCATGGTGGGCTGAGGAGTCAGTATCAGCACTAGTAATAAAATCTGGGTCTCATAGGATCTAACATCATCCTAGTACTACTGGATAAGTCTTTTTGTCCTTTCCAGCTTACTGTTTTTTCCATTGGAAAAATTAAATTGGAAATGTGATAGTATATCCCCACAGACTTTTATTGCCTCTAGGAAATAGCATTAAAAATTCATTGCATTTCTGTTATGCTGTCAGATTGCCATTTTCCTTTCTATATTTACCATGGGCAGAAAAAGCTTTAAAAAACTATTCTAAGAATTTGGTTGAAAACTATTCTTTTAAAATAAAATAGTTTTTGATTGCAGTGGGATTGATCTTAGACTCATGAAACAATGACAATGCATATATTTTCACAATTAAAATGACTCAAGTAGGCTTTCAGCAAAAATGACAGCTAATATCTTTTTTAGCCCAGCCAAACTAATTTATACATTAAATGCACTCAAGTCCTAGCAGAGAATTTTATGATTTTTTTTTAATCATTATTAGTACATCTGAATTTTATGAACTTTAATTTAAATTTAGCATTATCATCTTTCTCTTGTTCTTTTCATAGCAAACATGTGAAAAAGTGCTTGACCTCATGTGCTGTATTTTACTTCCAATACAAGAAGGAGGTAAAGTACAAGAGGAGCAACCTAAAGTAAAGTCTAAATTCAGGAAAGGTATGAGTTGCTACTACCCTAAACTCAGTGTCACCTCAATTTTAGTTTGTATGTTTTGGTTGAGTATGTAATAGTTCTCTTTTTGTATTACAAAAAGGAAGGAAGTTCTTTATGTTTCTTGTTTTTGTGAGTAGTTTTCCTGCTGGTACTTTATTGGTGACAGACTCCTTCCACAGAAAAAGAGAAATGAAGAAAAAAAACTAGCATGTGTAACCTCACATTTTAAATAATTTACCTATAAAGTTTTCCTCCCCACCTGAGATCTGGCCGCTGCAGATTCAGTTTGCTCCATTCTGATTTCTTTCAAACTTGGATAGCCTTGAGACCCCTAAAGAAGTGTCTGATAAACTGTTCTGTTGCAGGGTCTGATTTGAAGCTTTGGCCATGTACCAGTAGAGCCATCATGCCTTACTGCCTTCATTTATTGCTAGCTTGTTTCAAGGTAAGCTATAGTCAAGGCTTTAAATTCCCTTATGTCTTTAGGACCTACTTCATGTATATGGAGTCCTGAAACTGCATGGCCTTATCCCAGTGGTGGGTGTAGGTATGAAGGGCTGTGTCTTAAGTGCTTCTCACCAAAATCAGAATCACAGAATGGCTGGGGATGGGAGGGACCTTAAACATGGACAGGGACACCTCCCACCAGCCCAGGTTGCTCCAAGCCCCATCCAACCTGGCCTTGAACACTTCCAGGGGAGGGGCAGTCACAACTCCCTTAGGCAACCTGTGCCAGTGTCTCACCACCCTCAAATTAAAGCATTTCTTCCTAATGTCTAACTTAGATCTCCCCTCTTCAAGTTTTAAACCATTTCCCCTTTTCCTCTCACTGTCACATGTCTCTCCATGTAAAGAACCCTACTCCAGATTTCTTGTAGCCCCCTTCAGGTACTGTAAAGCTGCTATAAGGTCACCTCACAGCCTCCTTCAGGCTAAGTAACCCCAGCTTGTTTAGCCTGTCTTCACTGGGGAGGTTCTTCTGTCCTCTGAGCATTTTTGTGGCTCTCCTCTGGACATGTTCCAGAAGCTCAGTGTCCTCCTTATGTTGGGGACTCCAGAACAGGACACAATACTCCAGGTGGGGTCTCACAAGAGCAGAGCAGAGGGGGAGAATCCCTTCCCTTGACTGCTGTCTGTGCTGCTTTTGATGCAGCCCAGGACACAGTTGGCTTTCTGGGCTGCCAGCACACATTGATGGCTCATGTTGAACTTCTGGTCTAACACCACCTCAGGGCTCTCCTCAATCCCTTCTCCTCCCAACCTGCATTGATGCATGGGATTACCTTGGCCCAGACACAGAACCTTGCATTTGGCCTTCTTGAACTTCATGCAGTTTGCACAAGCCCACTTGCATCCTTGTCAAGGTCCCCCTGGATGCCATCCCTTCCCTCCAGTGTGTTGACTTCACCACATCATCAGCAAACTTGCTGAGGGTGTGCTCAATTCCACTCTCCATGCCACTGACAAAGATGTTAAACAGCACAGGTCTGAGTAGTGACCCTTGAGGAACACCAATCACCCTTTTGTCAGCTGTTTGCCTTGGCAATCCCCTGGATGAATTTTATCATCCTCATCAGACAGTGTCTCCACTGTCCATTTCCAGTGTCTCATATCTATTGTGAAGCAGCACCTGGGAATGTGGGGGAGGCTGGGAAGGGATTCTCCTGCTGCTGCCCCAGGGAGGTACCTGTTCCCATTCACCCCCTTCACTTTGGTCCCCCCCTTCTGCCTGATGACTGGAGGGCAGGGGGTCCCCTGCTTCTTGTGGCACCTCCACCTGGTGCCTTTGCCTGAAGGCACAAAATGGGTTTGTGTATGGTCTTTTTTTGTGGGGGAAGGAAGTGTTGATGGAGAAGGGTTTGTTTTCTCTTTTTTTTTCTCTTTTATTCCTTTTAGGTTTGGGGAGAGGAGATAGGGAGAAAGATATTCTAAGATTATTATTTTGAAAAACAAAAAAAAATAGTTTGAGATTGAATAATTCTATTCAGACTACCCTTTTAGGTCAGTGAGGAGAATTTGGTACTTTGATGAGATATTTCCAACCTATTTTAATATATCAGGACAGAATGAAATAGCCTTCTGAAGAGTTGTTTTTTTTTCATTTGCACAGATGTGGGTGAGATGAATCCCATGTATTTATAAAAGCAAAATGTTTTTCTGACTCTCTCAATGTCAATTTTCTCCCTGAAGCTCAGAGCTTTCACAGACAGCAGAGATGATATGGCACTGGGACACGTAGTTGTTCTGCTTCAGCATGAGTGGCCAAGAGGGGAGAACTTGTTCCTGAAAGCCATCAACAAAATCTGCCAACAAGGAAACTTCCAGTATGAGAATTTTTTCAACTATGTTACAAGTATCCTTTCTCTAACGTAGAGTGTCTTTCACGTCCAAAACTATGTGCTGGGGTGTTGAAACAGCTGTTAGATACTTGTAGCAGCAGCTCTCTCTGTGAATTATATTCTGTATTTATTTCCACATGTTGTTTAAGCACTACACTGCCACTCATTCACTCACTCCCTGCCCTGGTGGCATAGGGGAGAGAATCAGAAGGGTAAAAGTGACAAAACTTGTGGGCTGAGATGAAGACAGTTTCCCAGGTAAAGCAAAAAGTGTGCACATAAGGAAAGTAAACCAGTGAATTTCTTTACTATTTCCCATCAGCAGGCAGGTGTTCAGCCATCCCAGGACAGCAGGGCTCCATCGTGTGTAACAGTTACTTGGGAAGACAAACACTATCACTCTGAATGTCTTCCTCTCTCTTTTTCTTCTCATGTGCTGTGGAATATCCCTTTAGTCAGTTGGGGTCAACTGTCCCAGTTCCCTCCCAGCTTCTTGTGCACCCCCAGCCTACTTGCTGGTGGGGTGAGAAGCAGAAAAGGCCTTGATTCTGGAAGCCCTGCTCAGCAAATGACAAAAACATCTACACTGCTTTCAGCATAAATCAAAAATACAGCTCGGTACCAGCCACCATGAGGAAAAATAACTCTATCCCAGACAAAACCAGCACACCATACCATGCAAGCCTCAAGTAATAGGTGGCAGTGCCTGGTACAAGGTAAAATGGCTTTAAACCGAAAGGAAAGGGGAAAGGAAAGGGGACAAGAAAGGAGAAAGGGGAAAGGAAAGCATAGGGGAGGAAAGGAGAACAGAAAGGAGAAGGGAAAGGGAAAGGAAGATAAGGGACCAGTATAGAAAACTAAAAAGGCAGTGTGTGACACCATGGTGACATTTCTGTCTGTCCCAGCCTCAGAATGCACTAACTTTTTTTTTTGCAATGCAGCAAAAGGAAGAAAAAACAACCAGGGAATTTATTCGATGAGGAGGGCTTGCTTTACTTCTGTCTGACTGTACATAAGAAATGTGGAAAAAAATTGACTGATTAGTGTGTTTTGCAGTTTAAAAAGCAACTTTTCATTTGTTTGTGGAGGTTTATGAATACATGCCGTGATCTTTTATCACTTTTAGGAATGAGATATTTTAATAGCTGTTCATTTTGACTGCCCTTTCAGCAATGTGGCTTCAATGTGAGGTAGAAGAAGTAATGCTCTCTGTTGGTTTTTCCCTACTCAAATCTTTAACGTTTTCTTCAGATATTGATATGTTGGAAGAATTTGCTTATTTAAGAACACAGGAAGGAGGGAAAATTCATCTGGAACTGCTGCCAAATCAAGCAATGTTGATCAAGTAAGGATAAAAAAGTGTTTACTGTTTTCTTTGGGAAAAAAAGGAGTATGTTCTGGTTGTCTTTGCTTTTATGTCATCTTCTAGATATTAGGCTTGTCATGCCTTTGAATTTAAATTTAAGGAGTTGACTAAGGAGTTCAAACAAGGACATGAGTTTCTTTTTCTGGTTCTCCTGATGATTTGTAAATTCATTTTGGGTTTTTTCAACTTTCAACTCCTGCTTTTACAAAACTTTATTTTTAAGTGTGACATTTGCTTTAGAATGTTTCATATTAGAGTGGTAACATTGCTCTTTCAACCTGACTTGGACTATACAGGAATTTTTAAAATAATTAGGCATGAGCGCATCGTGTTGTTAATGGTTTTGCCAAACAAAAAGCACTGTTTGTTGTAAACCAAGTTATGAAAGACCACTGAATGATGAAAAACTTAGATATAAAACATAAATTAAACTACACTGCAGGTAAACTCTAATGACCTTTCTGTCAGAGCAAGCAGGTCACCTCTTGCTATGTACTGGACAAGTTTATTCTGCTTAGCTTATTATGAGGTGCTGGAAGAACTTAATAATTTGGATGAAATTCCTAGGTGTTCTTAGTTTTGAGTCAAGACTGAACAAGTATATGCTGCAGGGTTTTAGTGGCAGAATGTTTTGGAATATCCTGGCTGTTTATTAGAACTTGTGGTATTTTGCTTTATAAGAGGGGGACTGCTAAAATTTGAAGTTCCAGTTTAGGTCAGTGTATTTTGGTTATTCACTAACAAGTGATGGGCTAAAGTTTTCATTTGAGAAATGGGAGCCCAACATTAGACAACTGGATCCAAATTTGGACTACTAAATGGATTTTCCAGGGTTCTAGGTAACTTAACACAAAAATTAGGTACTAGGTGTAATTAAATAAAAGAAAAAGAAGAAATACAAACGCTTAATTACGTGACAGAATTTTCTCTCTTAAACTTGACATTTTCAAACTCTTACTCTTGCTGTATCTCACTGCTTGTAACCATCTGTGTGAAAACAAGAATCAGGGTATGCTGCACTGCATATGATGTTAAGTAATAAGTTTTTGCAGCAAAAGGGCTTAGCACTGAAGACTGTGCCTGGTAACTGAACTTGAGCAACAATAGGTCTGTGCTGTTTCTGTGTGTCACAGCTTTTATTTTGATTGGCATGGTAGGAGTTACTTACTGTTCTGACCCCACCAGTCAGGAAGTAGGTAACAAGCAATTTTTCTAGCAAGGCAGGAATCTGTTTGACCATCTTTTGACCACTGTTGTATTTCCTGCATGAGAGAAGAATGGTCCATTCCCTTCATTAGCCGAGACAGTCGAAAGCTGCATACAGTGTATTTTGTGTGTCTGAGATGTGTAGGACAGGAACCACTTCATCAGAGAGCTGATGGGAGGGAGAGTTCAGAGCAGAGTCCACTAACTGGAGACCATATCTGCTTTTCTGGTACCCCAGATATTTTTTAGCTGACAGTGTTGACCTCAGTGGCACTGGTTAGCTCACGGCTTCCCTCAGCTGGGGTTTTAGCTAAAGTGCACCCAGCACAGCCCTGTTTCCTGGGACAGTGGTTGGTAGGCTTTAAACCTGCAGACTGCCTTTCATCTTTGGAAACTATCCTCACTTCTGGTTGTATGATTTGCTGCACCATCCTCCCAATAACTAGCACCGTCAGGTACTGTTTAGCCATGCATAAGGAGACTCCTAAGTTTCTCATAGAATCCCAGATGGTGCACTTACTCCTTTGCCTGATCTTTCCTCAGCATAAGTGCTTGTTAGCAATGCTGTATTTTAATTGACGGGAAATGTATTAACAGATCTTAAATGATTTTTATAAGGACAGGTTTGTTTCATGACTTACAGGACATTTTCTTCCCAGGTGAATTCCACATTCTTCTTCCAGTACTTTTCCTTGGTACCTTATACTTTATAGCAAATTATATTCATTTTTTCTGAAACCAGGGAAGCAAACTACAGTGTGGTTTTCAAAAGCTGAAGTAAGATCTTGGTAGCCTGCAGAATTATAATCAGGGCCTGTAAAATATATATACAGCTTGTAAGCTTTCCCTTTGCTTGTATCCATTGTGGAAAAATGAAGGTCCATGGTTTTGGTTTTTTGGTTTTTTGGTGATACAGCCAGCTCATTCTTTTTGCAGTGTCAACAGGACTTCTGTAAGCTCTGAATTCAGCCACAAAGGGTGTTTGAACTCCATTGTAGACAAGCCAGGTTTCACAGTTTTACTGGTTAGTGTTAGCTAGTGAGGTTAAAGGGGAAAAGAACAATATGCAAGAAATGACTGCATAACTTAGTAATTTTTTTTTAATTAGTCTAATCTCAGTCTATCAAAGTGCATAAATTTGTGAAAGCTGCTGAGTGTTCTGTCTCTAGTCACATTCTTTCCACATCTCCCCCTGGGGACAAGAGTCGGCTCAGTTGGTTTGAAGTGAAACAAAGTATCTTGAAAGTGTAATTTTTATCCCGATTGTGCAGTTGGACATGTTTCGTTCTGAGTGCAGATCTTGCAAACAGTAATGAACATGCAGTTGCAAAGAATCCCTTTTGCAAACAGCTGCCACTCAGGGACCAGTAGCATCGTGCTGTGCTTTTGTATTTTCTGTTCCCCATGTCCATTTTTCCAAGTACTGGACTCATTCATGCCAAGAACTCTTTACAAAATTATCTCATTTGATTGAATAATTCTTGTGAAATTTTTATTTCAGGTTATTGTAGCTGTACTGTAGAGTGTTTCTGTACTGCTAAAATGTCCTGTCTTTATTTGTCTTTTATAAGCATACCTCTCCATCCATATTAATAAATTGTAGATACCAACCAAAATGTCCACCTGTAAGATCTGAAGGTATGCACCTGACTTGATATTATAGGTATGTAAGTGCAAGTCTTTGCTTTCCTGCTCCCTTCTTAGCATCCATGGGGATAAATGATGCACTCAGTACTCAGGTGCCTGTAAGATCTAGGGGACATTTAGGTTAAGAAACTAGACCTGTTTTTTATATACCAAACTTCTCATTTCTCCTTAGGTGGGACATTGGATTTGCTCTAAGCAGGGTGTTTGAGGTTGTTATCTTCTGTTACAGATAGCACACAGAGATAAGGACTTAACTTCACAGAGAAGAAAAACTGTCTTTCAGCTGAGACACCTTTTGGTGGCTAATTCATGTGGCCTTGGTCACCAATGAAAGGTTACTCTTGAGTGGGCAGTTGTGTTCTGACATTGTGCTGTCCTCTAGAAGCCATTTTTCTATGCTGTTTGAATTTGAAAAGGTGAAAAAGGCCATCTGTGGGTTGGTGAAAAGATAATTAGGAAACTGGTAACAAACACTGTTATGTGCTTTACTTGGCCAATACCCACTGTGCGTGCACTCTGCTTGGGCTCAGCAGCAAATCCCTTAACTCCAAGTTGTGGGTTTTCCCAGTTTGCTGACATGTTGGTGTCTGAACCAACAGGGAAGCTGTGGTGTCTGAAGTGCTCCTCTCATTAAACCTTTTTTGACTGACATGCTTCTTGGAAAGAGCTCCAACACTTCATCACAGTACAACTTGAATTGTTTTTGTGCACCTAACACTGTCCTTTCTCCCAGTGTAACTGTTCAAAAATCCGTGTGTATATTTAGACCACAATTGCTGAACAGCCTTGCAGTGAAATCTGGGGATCTTTGCACATTTGATGCTGTTAGGGTCCTGCACCCCTTTGGCTGCCCAGTGGTTGTATGGCTATGTGGTCTCACCCTAAGTTCTTTGTTGCTCCTTTTTCTGGAGAGTTGTTTTGCACCAGAGTGGGAGTTGGTGTGTGAGTGTTTGAATGCTGCTATTTGCTGTTTTTTAAAGGACTTCTAGCCCTCCCATGGGGTTACTGCAGCAGGAATTCATACCTGTGCTACAGCCCAGCATACAGACTGCTGACAGGTACCAAGTGGAAAAACCCCACTCATAGTGTGCTGTGTTTTGTCAACATGTTTTACTGCCCATGGTTTTCAGCAATTTGTTACTCAGTATTTTTTTATTTATTTTTTTTTCCTCCATTTGTGCCTACATTGCCTGGCAGACCATGTTGTTCTATTATAACATTTATTTTTATTTTTCCCATAAGTTGCCAGTATCTGTGTCCTTTCAATTCAATAATCACTGTTGATTTAAAAAAAAATTAGAAATCCTGCCAAATTATACTGATGTCCAATCACATACTAGCAAGAGTAGAACCCTCTCTTTTCAAGATACTGGTTACTGGATCCTTTTGTAGCTACTTTTCTTCATTTAAGTTGTTCTGAATTCTGTGTTCTGTTTCCCAGCTCTGACATGACACATCTTCAAAAGTGGTACTGGCTTGCTCAGTAGCTGTATGTTGCATATTCTCCTTCAGGTTGTAGCTGACCATAGTGATACAGAACACAGCAATGTTTAAGACAGTGCAGATGGAAGCAGGGTTTATCCCATTACTTCTGAATTTGCTGGAGTATTTTCAGTGCAGTTTTTCTTCACTCAGATTGGCTCATGAGTTAAGTGCCCAGTAATTGCCAGGGTAGTCTCTTCTTTGCCTTTTTCATGTGTTACAGAGGTCTCTGCTGTTGTAGCAGGAAAGTTTCTTCTCAAATGCTGGACTTGCTGATTTAAGTGAAGGTGGGGTGGTATTGTTGGTGGAGGGCAATTCTTAGACTTTTCTTTTTCTTGATTACAGCCTCTCTGGGTTTCATTTTTATTTCCATTCTGTCTTTCAGTGTGCTTGCTCGGTTCGGTCCAGCTCTTCCCTTCTTAGCCATGACTCAGAACTTACCTCAACATTAACATTATGTTTTTTTCTCTAATTTAATTTATGCTGCTCCTTTGCTAGTGCTAGGGCTCTCATTTCAGGGGACATCTTTTGCCTCCCTTCCCAAGTGGGGCTTGCATATTGGAAGCTCTGATCTTACTTTTCCAGTCCTGGATCAATGCAAGTAAAGTATAGTGCTTTGGCAATCCAGAATGTTGTTTTAAGGACAAGATTTAGGTATCAAGTGCTACGGGCCAGCATGGGGAAGAAGGACTGGTCATAAAGACAGCCTTTAATAGGGCAATATCCCAAGAGCTTCCCCAGCCAGCATCACTTGAGCTTGCTCAGTACATGGACTGAGAAGTTCTGTTTGAAAACAAGTGCTGAACTTCTGCTCACAATACATGTAATCCCTGCCTGTTGTCTCCACAAAAGATGGCTTCTACTGGTACAGGCTCACAGCCTGGCTTGATTTGGGCTTTATGTTGGCCTGTAAAGTGTTGACTGTGCCTTTCATAAGTCAGAATTATCAGTGCCCACAGGATTATATATTGCTACTTCCTGCACTTCCCTACTGGCACAAGATGCCCTCTGCTCTTTTATTCCTCCAGAGAAAGCAAGTTTATCTTTTCACTCTTCTTTGAACCCCAACCCTTTATAGAAGTGATTATGAGGAGGAAGCAGCCTGGGCAGCAGAGGAAGATAACAAAAAAAAAAAAAAAAAAAAAAAAAAACCACGCAAAAAATTCCTTTCCCCAAGCAAGATCACTTTACATGCTGGGTTAAGAAAACAGGTTTTCCTGTTAGCTAGAAGAGCACCATTCCCTTCCCCCAACAGTCACAATCAAAGCAGTGGGAACACAGATTTCTGTGGAACTTTTTGAAAGACCTGTAAGCTACTAAACATGACTTTGAAAAAAATAGCATAGCCCGGGCTCCTTATAGAAACTCAGATATGGACAGTAGATCTACAGTAAGTGAGATGCAGAACCTTTTAAATTACTGTAGTGCTCCAAATAACCATGATTTTATTTTGTCTGTCTCTCTCTTCTCCATGGCTGAAGGCACCACACAGTTACCCGGGGTATCACTAAAGGAGTGAAGGAAGATTTCCGCCTGGCCATGGAGCGCCAGGTCTCACGCTGTGGGGAAAACCTCATGGTGGTCTTGCATAGGTTCTGCATTAATGAGAAAATCCTGCTGCTTCAGACTCTTGCTTGAATGGCCTCCATGCCTCAATGGATTATGATGCAGTGTCTCATGGAGAGGGGGGAGGCTCTTGATTGTATCAACAGCAGCGTGGCACTGGAACACCCATCACTTTTCCAGAGAGTCAAAGAACTTCCCCGTGTCAGGTACAGGTTTTGCAATATGCAAACACCACTCAGTGTTTGTCCATCACTTGGTTTTCCTATGTGAGTAGGTCAGACTTTATAAATAAAACTTTGTTTAGGAAGTTTTCTGTAATACATCCTATTTGTTTTAGGGTTTTTTTCCATAGCATCTCATTTTTTTCCATCTTTATACATACACAGAGAGCATAGCAGGGTATTTTAAGCTTTTTATTAGCAATTATTTGGAAATCACAGCATGAGTGAATTTTCCAAGTTTCCAAAAACTGTTATCTTACATTGAACTGGTCTGCTACTTCTTTCTGTTTGACTAAGCTCTACCTGTATTGCTGGTTTTCAGATTCAGGGCCCTTACATAAATATGTTTATAAAGAGGACTGGTGTCATCAGATCTTGTATAATCACTTGGATGTTACCAAAGTCAATAGGAACTGGCTTTTCTGCACTCTTAGAGTGTAGCATGTGGAACTCAGACCTCATCCATGCTAGAGGTATGTAACACAAAGGACCAGAACATGCACAGACAGGCTGCTAAGACTGTAGCAGTGGCATGCTGATTAATAAGCCAGCAGCAGAGACCTTTGGCAGCAGGCTTTAGAGGATCCTAAACCTAAGGTTTTGATCCAAGAGCACAATGGAAAAACACAAAGAAGAATTGTAAGTTGAATCACCACTTTCTGCAGCATGCTGTAGCACAGAGGTACCCCCTGAGCTTTTTCCACTGCACCACTGACAGAAGTGCAGGGTTGAGGATGCTGCCAGTGCTCCAGAGTCAAAAAGATGGCAGAGTTAAGTGTGTGCCAGTAGCCAGGGTGGCACAGGCACAAGGCAGGTACCAAGGGTATATACAAACCCCAGAACACCTGAGTTAGGGGGTCCCTTGTCAGATGCAGTGACTGTTACCACAGTCCCACACCAATAACCCCTTGCAGCCACCACCCAGATCCCTTGCAGTTCCTCTCAAAAACCCAACTGTTGCAGTATTATTCAGTTTCTCTATCTGAAGGAGGAAGATCAGTAAAATATTTACAAAATACAAAAGACAAAGAGTAACTGCAGCAGTTAAACAGGCAAAAAATTGCTAAACAGGCAAATACTGTCCCTTAAGTCATATAAAAGCCTTGATGACAACTTCAATGGCACTGTAAACTTGAGCTAGTATCCCTTTTTAGTAATGCAGTGTGGCATCCGTGGCAATATTTCAGGCTAATCCACCTTATGCACTTGCCCCATCAGCATCTAGGCCCACTACACCTTGACAATCTCCTTTTCCAAATCAGATTTTCCAGAATATCTTTCTCCTGTAAAGCAAATATGATATTATGACCCAAAGAGTTGTTGCAGTGAGGTTTTGAGTCAGATGCTCTGCATGGGATTGGCTGTCTTGCATCTTCCACTTAAAAGGGAAGTAGTTTTCAAATACTTCATGTCCAACGTAGACCAGGATTGAGTTCATTCCTGTAAGTAAGCACAGGTCATATCACCTGAAAGAGCAGGGATGAGCTTGCTTTAGAGTAAGCAGTCAGAGCCATGCCAGAGTGGCACTGAGACAACAACAGCTAATGTTACTTGTCCCAAAGATGCTACACGTGTGTTTTCAAATACAGTCTGAGGGGTTCTCTTCCCCCAAAAACATTTAATGGAAAGAAATACAGACAATCTATGTGCTACACTGAAAATACAACTGAATAAGTATCCTGCAATTTTACTGACAAGGAGAATAATCACAGTTATTGTCTTCAGGCTGGCCAAGTGCCAACCTACTTGGTCAGATCTGTTGCCTTAATAAACAAATGTTGACTGCCCTTCAAAGCTCTGGGATTTCTGGTAGGAGATACAATACTATGCTGTCACACTACCCATCTTCCTGTCCAGCCACCAAAACTACTGAAAGGTTCCCTCTGCTGTGGGTTTGCATTCTGTACTCAGATGTTTGTCAAGAGCCCAGTGTGGTTAAAACCACAGTGGGATGCTTTGAGAGAAAGGCTTATCTGGAAAAACAGAGACAAAACCTACACAGCTGCCCAGGGGATTTCATATTCCCCATCTTCAGAAGTGGTATTACTCTGCTGACAGGCCTTTGAGTTTCCCAAGTCTCAGCAGTCCTCCAAAACCCACTCTGAACCAGCTGTGGTATTTTGCTTGGTACCAGGCAGCTGTTCCCTGCGACCTTAACTTGAGACCAAGCTGAGAACAGTCATTTAGCAACAGCAGCTTCCAGCCCTCATTTAAAAACTTGTCAGTGCCTCTCTTCTAAATATCTGTTCTTTAGTGTCCCGGTTCTACACAAAAGTTTAGATCAAGTTAATCATTCTGGCATCCTTAGGTTACCTCATGCTTTTTAAAGACGAGGAAGCACAGGAAACAAAAGGATAGTATTGGTGCAGAAAGAACTGGAAGGAGTATGTTTCCTGCTGTGATTTTACTGACCTGGGTAGAAAAATGGAGCACCTGACCACAGCCTCTTGACATCCACAAGGTAATATATCAGCAATAAGAGGATGAAGGCAAAGCAGCTCATGGTTGTCACATATGATATTGACCTATGGACATTTTCAGTAGGAAGATTATTTCAAGAATGATGTGATTCAGAGAGATCTCAATATAAGAAAGTTAAAATACTCTTCAAGGTAAGATTAAGAAAAAAGACAGTAAAATTTGTATCTCTTTGCTTACCATAAGTTCTTGTTTATGGGAATAAACCCTTCTTCTTTAGAACATTTTGTCAAGATGGCAGAAATAATTCCCTGAAAGAGAAAGTTTCTTGAAGTTTATATAACAACTGCAACAACTTGCCAAAACAGTTTGCTTTGCATAAAAATACATGCTTGTTAGAGAGCTACTTAACTGACTTACCATTACTATGCTCCATATGAAGAACCGACCCATAATTTGTTTGTGATCATCTTTGTAGAACAAAATAATTTTTCCTGCCTGATACAAAAAGAATACAAAAAACTAATTCATGTCCATGAATGTAACTACATTTCAAGAGCCAGATGTATTTGCCACCTCTGTGCTAAGGCAGAGAACACAAATAGGATTTATATCAAAGTGGCTGAAAAGCTCAGAATCAGGACTCTCTATAAAGAATGGACACAAATGGGGAAAACAATAAAAACACAACCCACTCAACAACAGAGGTGCAACTTTTCTCCCTTCCCTATGATTCTAACACTGAGGAAGGGGAGAAGCAACTTTGTTGGGCTAACACAATGTGACCAAACTCCATCTCCCTCATGCAAGGATTGCATGAAGGACCAGCACCACCTGGACTCCACTGCCAGCCTCAACAGCTTTTTCACAGTGCCATGTCACAGCCTTGCCTGCTCAGAGCACTTCTTCCTTTTCATACACCTCTAAGAAATTTGTCCTGTAACATTCCTTAGCCAGCACAAGCTTTTGATTAGGTGACACTAATGTGAACCCCTGCCTTCCTTGTGTCTGGAAAGGTGAGCACACCCATAGCACCCATGCAAGGTGGCTAACACTGCATAGCAAGTGGAAAATTAGCAACAGGGAACATGTACAGCTGCAACCTTTAAAACCCATGAAACCTATGCTTCTCTAGTCTTGTTTTCCAAAATGCAGCCTACTCCCAGCATAAGCCCAACCTTTAAACAAGCAAAAGAAATTTGAGTGGATATTTTGCAAACTTCTTGTGTTCAGCCCTTATGAAAATGTAGAAGTCTTGTTTTATCTAATGCAAGCTATTGCCAGATTGGATTCTAATTCTTGACACTCACCTCAGGCTAAGTCAGCCTGAAAGCATTGTTTTGTAAAAGGTTTTGTTAGAACCAGTCTCAGCCTTAAATAAAAAAAACCAAGTTGCCTCCCCACTTCCAAGATTCCTTCAAATTTTCCCATTGTAGCACACAGACAGAAAGAAAGGAGATACCTGCAGTCCCAAAAATGCCATAAATATAGAATTTATGGTCCCCAGAATTCCTTCAGGATCATATGGCATTGTTGTTTGGTAAATCACCTTAAAGAGAAAACATGTTTTTACAGGGCACCAGAGAAACCAATGTCTTGTTTTGTTTTTTTTTTTCCATCTCCCTGCATGTACCATTCCCAAGCCCACCCTGAAAGCTGTGTTCAGTGCTTGCTGGTGACTTCATCCTGCAAACCAAAAGATCCTTACACTTGAGGAGGGATGCTGATATATATGCTTTTCTCCAAGAAGCAAACGATCAATATAACCAGCTGCTCCCCCAGTGCAGTTGGGATAGTTTCCAAAGTCTCCAATGCCCCCAGGACCAAGATAGCCCCTAGGACAGAAGCAAACAGGTTATGACACAAAGCACTGGTACATTCCACTTGAATAGTATCTGGTCCACTGCTCCAGCATGCTAAATGCTTAATGTTTTCCTGGCATGCAGTGAAATAGAGGTCCTGCATGACTGGTGCCACCCTGTTTTGACCACTGTGATGCCATAAGCAGCTGGGTTATGAGGGGACAGGCAGTACTGGGAGCCTAAAGCAATGCTTCAGTTCAGTCCTAGCTACCCAGACACCTGCTCCACCTGCTCTGTAGGTGCTGACCAATTAAAGGGGCAAAGATTGAGGCAGGGATGACATTGTGATGCTGTACACAGACCTCAGGGAGATTTTAATCCTCTTCTTTGGATAGAAAGTAACAGGGATGTCACTTCTATAACACCAGGTGCCTTAGTGCAAAAGTAAGTTTTGTCAAACGATGAATGCTTCCCTTAACCCTGCTGGCCTAAAATCTCTCCTCTTCATTCTTTCCTTATGCCTAATAAAATATTTTTTATAATCAGTAGAAGAGTAACAATCTGATGCCCCACAGAAAGTAGTCTGAGTGCATAGTCTTACCTGGGACAACCTGGCACTGGTAACAAAAAGGTGAGGCAGAGCCAAATCCCTTCTAATATCAAAATGAAAATCCACTGTGGCCAGTAAGGGAGAATATCCTGCAGAGCAGGACATCGGGTCTCCTGCATGAGATGGAGGGGGGAGGTATTAGTTGGCAAGTAAAAACCATGCCTCTGGGGACATCCTGTACTTCCTGGCAGGCAGTCCCCCAGATACAAGAAGGAGCTCTTGTCATTACAAAACTGGATTCTAGCAATAGACCTTTTATCTTCACAAACTATTTCCAGACCTGTAATTACTTAGGGGGGGCGAGGGGGAGAGAAGCAAACTTTAAAAAAGCCCGCAATGTTTTTTAGCTTGGAAAATGTCAAAAGGAATTTTGATTCATGAGAAGAACAAAAGCCTTTTGGGAAAACAGACTCCAGAAGGGCCAAAAAGCGAATTACTTTTCCCTGCTGTGAAAAAAACGGTGCCAAAATTAACTGGACAAAACAGGCCACAGGACTCCTCACAGAGATGCCTGTCCCTGGGGTCCCTTGGTGGTGGAGAGTCATCAAAAAGTGCCTGGCACTGCCTGCTTCTAAGCATCATCTGAATGGATCAGTGAAATCTTCAAAGACAGTAAAGCTAGATGTGATAAAATTCAGACTAGGATACTGAAGGGTGCACATTCCCCAAAATTTTTGCCAGGTCACACTGCACTACACATGAGGTAAAACGCTATGTGTTTGCTCATCGTTTCTCACGTGGTCTTTGCATCCAAACCAGAGCAAAATCTCACAAACCCTACCCCAGTAGGACCTGTCAGCTCTCTACATAACTCACCAAGATCCCACTCTCAGCCCCAGCTCTTGTAAACAAGAGTTCAAGAGCAGCAACCACCAGGTATGTCAATCCCAGCCTCTGGAGTACCCCAGGAATGCGCAGATTATCCCAGGACACTGGAAAATAAGCAAGCAACATGGAAGAGGAGCAGACACGGGCTCTTTTGTAAATACAAAAGCTACCCTTCTCCAAGGAGAGGTGAGACCCACCTGCAGGTACAAGGGACACTTCCACTTTCTGTAAATCATAACCCTGGGAAAGAAGTGGTCCACACAGGGGTTAAACAGAGAGAATTGCATCAGTGCAGAACTGAACAGCACGCTACAGGATACCATCAAACTGCCCCTGTGCAACTGGTCAGTACAGCAAAACTGACACTTTTCTCAATAGGATAGCCATGGGTGCAGGAAAAACTGTTGCAGAAATAAAAGGAAGAGCTCAAGTTCCACTCACAAGGCCCAAGACAGTAATTGGGATTCACAACTAAGATTCCCAGCAGGATTAGCAGAAAACTCCTCCAGAGGATTTTCCTGAGCAGCTTCCACTTGGAACTTCCCCACCTCAGCATGGAGCTCAGTGACAATGATACTGATGTCCCCATGATGAACACAAACCTAGAGAGCAGATGGGAAATGGAGCTGACAGATGTCTCATCACACATGTGCATGACAGCAAACACTGAAGGTAACAGTAGCCCAACAGAAATATATGCATTGAAACTATACAACTTTATTTCCTCTGACTGCTAAAACTTCAAAGACAACTGAGGTTGCACTAGGGGACATAGTTCCCCTATGTTCCACATATTTCAGTGGTCAGTTGAGGCAATAATGTTCAGGGAAGTAATTGCATTCTGGTGTTTTTGCAGCAATACATATGTCACTAAAAAATTCCATTACCCAAAATTAAATTAGCATCTTCAGAGCAGTAAAACACGAGTTGCAAATCTATGACTCAAATTCAGAGTTGACCCACTCCTCACCTCTAGATTAGGTTCACTGTCCAAGTCCATCTCCCATCTCCAAGAGATGATGCAAGAGTCACCACAACTGGTGTGTATTTTAGAGAAGCATGCTAGGAGCAGATGGGATAATTACTTCCCCTATCCTCTGGTTATAGAGAGACTAATTTAATCCAAAATTCCCTTGCCTAATTTGACTCTGGATACACATCAGTCCAGCTTTGAATCTTGCCAGAATTTCCATGTTCAACACAGTAGCATAGCAATGAGCTCCTCAGGGATTCTGCACTTCCACTGGCAGGGTGACCTGATATGTCAGGGGAAGAAAGATTATTTGGGGCAGCCATAAGCACTCAGCTCTTCTACTGGTTCCTAAAGATGATGCTGTTATCTGGACGGGCAGATATCTAGAAACTGTTCAACCCAAATTCATCCCTCCAAATACATTTCCACAGGAAGGCAAGGTGCACACAATGTTCTTGCAACCCTTAATGTGGAGAATGACTTGACAAATGAATATTTTTCAGGAAGACTTACCATGGAAACACAAGATCTGCCACTGTTAATCCTACAGAGAAATATGAAGGAACACATTATTTACCCTGAATCCTCCCTAAATTTAACAGCATTATTGATTTTCCAGAGGAATTGCAGGCTGCTTGCAATTATTTGATGCCCCAAAATCTCAACTATGTTATAAACAAAATTTTAAAAGACCTCATCACCCTGCTTCACTGCTTTTAATATTCTTCAAAACACTGTATCCTGGGAAAGATTAAAGGGATGAGATCCTTGCTGTTCCCCACTAGGGTGGCAGGATGCCCAACCCCTTCCCCATCCGCTTGTCCATTAATGCATTTTTTTTGCACAGCATTGAGCATCCTCAGCTTGACTATTATTAAACAACACAGAGAAGTTAAAGATATGAATCTGTGTCAAAAATAAAAAAGGTTACACACAGATTGTCTGACCTGAAACCATCCTGTCACTGTGACAAGCAAGACTATACACTGCTTTGCCCACCTGTGGGCCAGGTACCCTGCTGAGGAAAAAACTGGCACAGCATCCCAGCCTTCATCTGAACAGCAGCTCACAGCAGCAGCTGCAGTGCTAGCATATCTAGATACTGCTGCAGTTAAAACCCAGATAAACTCTTTCAATTGTACTTTACCATTCCAACTCTCATGTTTGAAGAACCAGTATTTTCCTCCTCCATAGTTAACAAACACCATAATTATGAGAGAGAGCCTAAAAAGACAACAACAAAAATGACACAAAGTATCACGTGTCAATGAAATACAGATACATGAACACACAGTTAATGTTCAAACATTTCTAACTGTGATTCCTGGTTTGTTTCTTTTTTAAGGAAGTTTATGTACAAGGTTTCCAGCTATGCCAATGAGGAAACAGCATTTCAAGGCCTACGAGTGGTGGTGAACCTTCACACAACATGTAAGATCCTTCACACAACAACTTTGCACTGAACACATCTTTTTTTTCCACTCTCTGCCACAATTTCAATGTTTCCTCAAACCAGATCAACTGCAAAGTGCTTCAGAAAATCCAAGAATTAAAACCTGGAGTAACGTCCAAGTGAAACAGACCCCCTGAACCATCCATCTGCTCTATTTTTCTGTACACTACCAAACCACCATTGGAAAAATTTCATTCCCCTTGCAAGAGCTGCTTTTGAGCAAGGTCTTACACTCACCCTCGGAACGTGTCCAGGGAACGCAGCCGCTGCCAGGAGGTTGAGCTCCAGAAACGTGGGGTGGGATCACTGCTAATGGAGTCTGTTGTGTTTGGGGACCCGAGCTCCTTTGGGAACAATCCAAAAACATGAAGGGCAAGTCAGCAGCTGCAGCAGCTGCCTAAGGAACAGAGGCCAGCAAGCTTTCACATACTGTGTTTGTCTTTGTTCTCCCCGTATTCCTCTTCCTTTTGTTTCCCCACTTGCTACTTCTAACCCCTTCCTGGCTCCACCATATTGCAGTAATACTTGCAGATGCTCCACATTCCACCTTTGACCAGGGTGGAAACAACAATGCACTGAAAAGAGCCTGTGACTGAGGTTCATGAGGGTTGGGTCCAGTCCAGATCAGCTACAGACTTGCTGTCTCTGAGAGTGCTGCTTTACAACAGAGCTAAGCAGGTCCAGTTCCTAACTCTCAAGCAGGATCCATCCCATTGGCACTTGTCTGAAACCATAGAGGGACCATTTAGCAGAAAATGAATCCTGTTAAATGCAGGAGTGGCTTCTTTCCAGTTGAGTTCCCTGAGGCACGCTGATTAGCCCCAGTGACAGGATGAAGAATCAGAGATTGCTATAACACAGCTATAGAGATAAACAACCAGAAGAACTAGTGCAGAGCTCTGCTCCTAAGTCTTTTGGTTATAAACAGGTTTGCCTCTCCTAGATGTGAAGCCCAGACTGTGATGATCTGTCTATACTCTAGGTACAAAACACAGCTCATGCAGCAATGCCCACTCTAAGGCTGCCAGAGAAATCTTTACTTAAATGTAGATCCTGATAAAATTAATACTGTGCTGGGAGCAGACATGAAAGCTGCTTTTCTTCCCTTCTCTTACACTATGTCACGAGGGGACAGTATTTTCACCAACATATTTGCTCCAGAGGAACCAAAGAGAGCAAAAAGAGCTGTATGTTCAAGACTTGGAAGAGCTGGGAATCCAGATGGGAATCCACTAAACTTGCATGGAAACCTAGTCGAGCACTATCCATCAACATAAAATTGCCTGTCTGAAATCAGTGTAAGATTTGCCAAAGGGAACTTGCACAAAGGGAAGATAATTAGTAAAAAAAAAAGTCCCCAGATATCCTCATAGTGCCTGCTCCTCAAAGATTAAAACACTACAGAATGCAAGTTAAAGATACCACGGTCACTCACAGAATTAATCAGACGATCAGTTTCTCTGGGGTTCAGTTTCTTGCAAACCCAGTTTCTGACTGGATCAATTCTGAAAATTTGTAACAGTTTAAACCACAAAACATTAATTACTTCATAGCTAATTTCATCTAAATATCAACCACTTAGCAGCATAAATCAAAAGTTGGGGTAGTTCCTGTTTTCCTAGAAAACATAGGTAATAATGAAACTCAGCCAGTACCTGGGACATCAGTTAGGTCAGAATTATGGAATTCTACTGCCTCAAGCTCAGGTTGTGGGGCTTTATTCTTGGGTTGCTTACAGGCAGGGATGACTCAGGTCATTCAGCACACAGGATGGAAGTCTGCATATGTTAAATGTGCTTAGATCCTGCTAACCTGTATTGGGAATTTCAGGTTGGACCCAAGAACAAGTAATGGGAGGGTGAGGCAGGGTGTGTGCAAGTGTATAAGCAGAAGTCAGCAGCTCTGCAGGAACTGCTCTAACACACCAGCTGAAACAAGGCTGGGAGATATCCCTCAAGTGAAATTCCATCACTGAATTTATTCTCATGTGGGACAGCTAGCAGAGCCTAACTTGTTCATGGCAGCCTGGTAACAGAATCTGCCAGCAGGGCTACAGTGGGACTCTGAAGCACTACCACACTAGGATGAGTGTTTTGAAACTGATGGCCTCACTTCACATGTGGGGAGGGTATTATGATACTGTTCACTTACTTCATAAGAAGGCACCCAACAATCAGGATAGCAAGGATCCCCATGTAAACCAGGAAAGCATAGAGAAGAGCTGCATGAAAGAGAGAGGAACACAGCTCCATAAATCATCTAACAAAACCATGCAGCAGCCTGGGCTTGGCCAAATGTGACACAAATATAAAAAAAAGCACAACCCACCAACCAACACACTATCTTCTCTATGCACTACATATGCCCAGCCTGAGACACAAACATCCAACACAACAGAACCCCAAACCAACCCAAAACAAAAGCAGGCTAGTTTTGAAGTGCAAATAAGTGACTGCACATATCAGCATAAAAAAGGCAAAATAAATCTGTATTCAATCACAAGGCAATGGTGAGAAAGGAGTCTATGTGCTGCAAGAGATTTTAAAAACAGCCTTAACATGAAGAAGATGGGGAAAAGGGTAACACACCAAGTTTGCAAGCATGGAGAATTTTTCTTTACAGGTGGAAAACTGGAAGGACTGAAGACTAACCTAATGTAAAGGAAAAGGATGGAAGAGACATAGACAAGAGTTTGAAACAGCCCTGGATAAGATATGCACAAAACCAGAAGACGTGAGGTTTAAAATAAAAGTGTGACAAAAATCCAAACACTGCATGAATTGTTTCCCATTTTGTGAGAGAGTCAAGACAAAGGGAATAATAGGGAGGACTCATCCTGTGTACATATATAAACATGGAGGGAAACAGGAGCTAACTACAAAAGTATTTCCCCCCAGACACATACCCACTGATATTTCTGGGCTAATCCCTGCATCAAAAAGAACTGTGGTCATGCAGTGTATCACACAAAAATCCCTGATCTGGGTCAGGACCTCCAGACAGGTGTATAAAATGTAAGGAAGATGCTGAGAGAGAGGAGGAGGAAGCTCATGACATCTTCAGCAGTGCATGAGTGGCTGCACAGGCTTTTAGGAAGCTGGGAGACATGGAATTTGTAAAATGGAAGGGGGAAACAGAGCATTACATACGGAGGTAGCTGTTGACAGGGCCTTCATTGATGACTAGGTCACATGAAACAGTTTTGGTGCTCGTACTTAGGGTCTTTACCACAAGGGAATAATTGCCAAACTCTCCAAAATGATACTGAATCCTGCAAAGGATAAAGGAAATTAAACTTGCTGAGCCGTAACTGCTTGATGCAGGTACTGCAGCAGCATCTGAGGGGCTGTATGCCTGAATGCTGAGGGGAAAAGCAAGCTGAAAACTTGGACTAACAGCATGATCTAGCCAGGAGCTGCCTGGCTTTGCCTTTGACAAGCATTACCCACCCCTAGCCCAGCACAGATGTTTTACCACACATCTGCCTGCTCCATCAGCTGTCTTCTTGACCTACGGACTCTCTGCAAGAGAAACCAGGCGCTTGCATGTGCTGGCTCAGCTCATCCCATTTGGGCTCCTGCCTGCATGTAGGTGCTTGCAGCACAGTTACATCACCTGCTACAGTTCCATTAGCAGGGGGAAGACTCATCTCAAGGTCTGAACAGTCAGGAAGAAGGAGGTGATGAGCAGGCTATAAAGAAGCTAACTCAAACCCCCCAAAGCAGAGCTCCCCAGCTGTTTCCCTGGGGCAGGGCCACGTACTTGCAGAGCTCTCGGTGGCTCTCAGAGCTGTTGAGGAGGAGGGTGAGTGGATGCTGGGTATCCACCATGACCACCGCCGTGCCCGCTTTTGTCAGGCTCTCATTGCTGGGTGGGACAAACGTCAGGAACTGATACAAGCACTGTGGGGGAAGAGGGTGAAGGGAGCTCATTAGTGCCGAAGGAGAGGGAAAAAGGGGGTGGTGGAGGGCTGGGGGCCATGCTTCGCATAGGGGCAAAAAGGGGAAGACGCTCCTCGGGGCTTCCCGCACCGATGTCGAAGCCACGGGGAGTGGCCAGAAAAAGCCGAGCAGCCCTTCCGAAGGCCGGGATAAGGTTGTCAAAAGCGGAGGCCCCCGGGACGGCACAACCCTCGGCGGCTCCGCTCCGCACCGCTCACCTGGTGGCAGGAGCCGGAGAGGGTGGCGAGGCGGAGGCCCTGCTCGGACAGCTCGTTGCGAACGAGCAGCAGGGCCTGATCCATCCGCCCCGGAGGGCTCCGCTCCACTGCTTCCCCACCGGACCCGACCCTGCTCCCCTCCGGAGGGCCCTCCCGGGGCGGCTGCGTCAGCCCGGGGGCCATCAGCAAAGCGGCCGCCACCAACACCGCCGCAGCCGCCACCTCCGCCGCCGCCATTTCCCTGCGCTCCGCCCCGGGGAGGAGCCGCCGCTGCCGTCGCCACTGCCCCCCGTGGTCGCGGTGAGGTCGGGAAGCGCTTTCGGTTTTTCCCTCCTCCTCCTCCGTGTGTTTTCCGGGGTTAGGAATCCCGGCTCCGCCTCGTTAGAAAGGCCGGAGGGTGAAGAAGCGTCGAGCTCGAAGCTGGTGTCACCATGCACCGCTGCCACCCTGCGTGGTGCTCCCCATAGCCTGCAGCTCAGGACCGCGGTGCCTGCGAGGCAGCTGTGGAGCCTGCGATGAAAAAGCCCCACAGGCCCTCGCCCCCGGGCTGGGAGAGGGTCCTGCTCTGCCTCCGTCTGTGATAGAGAATGCAGAAGGCACGGCCATGGAAAAAAAACCTCATTTCGTTAGGAGGGAGTTTCCTCCCAGGGAGGTGTCGTCCGTCTCCTTGGTGTTACTGCTTGCGGCCGTCCTGCTCCTTAATGCCTTTCTCTACCTGTATCTCAACAAGTTTTACCTAGCTTCGAGGCGTACCGAAGCAGACCCCAACCTCTGTCCTTTCGGGTACTTCAAACTGGGAACGGTAAAGAATTGCTCCCCCTGGCTCTCCTGCGAAGCCATAAATAGAGAAGTGAGGAAACTCAAGTGTGTAGGTGAAGGCGCTGTGAAAAAGGTGAGTTTGGTTGTCCTTTCTTCCCTCCTTTGGATAAAAGATCTTTCTCTGTTCGCTGGCTGATTAATGCCCATACTTCTGTTACAATTACCCTTGTGGTAACTGGAGACATCCAGGGGTATGTGGATACTCATAAGGTGCACAGAACAGGTGGCAGAGCCTGACCGGAGCCCTGGGCCACCACGCTTACACCGAGTGGTATCCAACTGCACAAGCGAAATTACAGACATTGGTGAAGCACTTGCACATGGTACAATCGTGGCAGAGTAAGACTGGCTGGTTGGGTGGTATTAGTTAATTGATCTGCATTGCCCATCCCAAAGAAAACTTAAGAAATTGTGATGTAGTTATGACATCAGTAAGGGCTTGCTGCTACAGATAACATGGCCCTACCTAAAGGTTTGACTTTAATCTGTAGCTGTAATGGAGAAGTTCCTTGGAGGTCAGCAGAAGGCTCTCCACGTCTTACGTGTCTCTCGTGTGTTCTCAGGTCTTCCTTTCTGAGTGGAAGGAAAACAAAGTGGTCCTTTCGCAGCTCACCAACTCGGAGCTGAAGGAGGACTTTCTCCACGGGCTGAAGATGCTGAAAGCACTTCAGAGCAAGCACGTAGTCCGTCTGCTTGGCTACTGTGAGCAGCAGTTCACAATCCTCACTGAGTACCATCCTTTAGGCTCCCTGAGGGGCCTGAATGAAACTCTCCACATGCCCAGGTACAAGAGCATGAACACCTGGCATCGCAGGTTCATGCTTGCTATAGACTACATGAGCATCATCCGGTACCTGCACAGCAGCCCTCTGGGTACCTTGGTGATGTGTGACTCAAATGACTTGGACAAGGTCCTCTCTCAGTATCTCCTAACAACTGACTTCCATATCCTGGTGAATGATTTGGACGCTTTGCCTCTTGTGAACAAGAGTGCCGGGGTGCTGGTGAAGTGCGGTCATCGGGAGCTCCGGGGTGAGTTTGTAGCTCCTGAGCAGCGTTGGCCCTACGGAGAAGAGGTCCCGTTCAAGGATGACCTCATGCCTCCCTATGATGAGAAAACAGACATTTGGAAAATCCCAGATGTCTCCAATTTTTTCTTGGGCCACGTTGAAGGAAGTGACATTGTGCGACTCCATTTGTTTGACATCCATGCAGCATGTAAGAAGAAGGACCCAGCTGAAAGGCCTTCTGCCCAAGAGGTCTTGGACACCTACAGGAAGGTTCTGACTCTGCTTATCAGGGAAGCAGCCATGCCTGGCACTAGGGAAATGTTATAGTGACTCATGGGACAAATGACACACCGAAGCTGACGTCCTTCCTCTTTAGCTTGCCTGAAGGGCAAAATCTGTCCCCAAAGCTGAAAAGGACAACTGAACTTGTACCTTTTGATTCCTTAAGAAATAATACCTTTTCTTTTGCAACATTTACACAAAAACTCTCTCAAAAAAAATGAGAAAAGGAGTTAAAAAAAAATAAGCTGTTGGGTAGAGAACTGCAGAGCAGAAACCATGCTGCCCCACAAGCTTTGTGCTAATTCCTGTGGCTTTGGCCACAAAGCCCTCACCCACTTTCCTGTGGAGTAAAAGCAGTGGTCAGTGAGAAGGGAGTACCCCAGTTCACTTCAGATTTTGGTGAACCCTGATGCCAAAACCCCAGTCTCTCCCTGCTGGATGGGAAACTGTGTGGCCATTGCTTTGTGGGCCCCATATCCCATCCCAGCAAGCATGTAGCCACTTGGTAAGCAAGCAGATGATGCAGATCCCAAAGAGACTGCTTACAGACATGTGGCCTTGGTTTTCAGGTCTTTGCCCCATGGTATTCTCAAATTGACTCTTTGGAGAGGAAGCTTTAAAAAAACAAAAACAAAAAACCAACCAAACAAAAACAAAACCCACCTTTTTTTGCTCTTGTTTAATCCACAGAAATCCTGACCACTATGGAAAAGGGCTGAAGTGTATTTTTTTTTCATTCACTATCCTTACTGAGTATCATCATGACTTGAAGGGAGGAGAACCAGGAACTGAGGATGTGGCTTCCTTCTACAGCAATGAGCATTAAACATGAGCTTTGGAAAATAAAAACCCTGTATATTCAGGGCATACAGCTCTGTTGGATCTGAATTCAAAGCCCAACAAACAATTAACCAAGCATTTTAAAAGTCTGTTTTTTCTCTTCAGTATGTTAAAAAGCTTTTGGTACCTGCATGTATGTTATGGGCTGGTACCAACAGCTGGAGTGGAAGAATAATAATGCCTTAATCCAGCATTAGGCTCTGGTGGGACTGGGATGTACTTGTTCTTTTGATGAAAATATATAAATAGTATGAACAAGACAAAAGCTTGACCATTACACACCTGAGGACTTTCTGTTCTGTGGAATAGGTGCTTGAAAGCCTGAGACAACTTTCATGTTTTGACTTGAAAAGTGATTTTTTTAAGCAAAGAATTATGTAGTCCTTTCTGCTGCCATGGAGTTCTATTCTGATATTTTTTGTGCTGATATTCCTGTTTGCCTAAACAAGCCATGTTATGACTAAGCTGAGAATGTTTTGTATACATACATACATACAGCTGGTTTGTATACATAATGTTCCAATGCAGGTGTATTCTGTTGCTATCAAAATTTTATTAAAAATGGGGAAACTTCCCTGCAAATTTCACAGTTCATATCCAATTTCATAAAATGCCAGCATGAGCCCTTTGAAGGCTGCTTATTATGGCCTTCCTTTCCCTCTGGGCAGTCTGTTTTCTTAAATGAGTGGATTTTTGCTGTTTTGAACTTGTGCAGTCCTTCCTGGCAGTTTTCCTGCTCAGGTTGTCAGGAAGCAAAGCTCATAAGTCAAGGTCTCCAAAAGAGAACAATGATTTTGGATACTTTGTGTTTGTTTTGGAATGTGACTCAAAACACCTTAAAGGAGCCTGGGGAAAAAGAATGCTCTCTCTGTTGCAATTGCATCGTCCAGCCCATATGAACTCATCAGTTGTTATTACTAAGGTTACAGTTCCAGCATGACTCCAGGATGTACAACAGTTGGAAAAGCATCCTGTTACAGCTCCTCAAAGCCCAGGAGCCAGATATGAAGGACCAAGAGTCAAATCTTTTTTGCATGTGCCCCAGCAATAACTTGTTACCTCTTGATAGCCATCATCTATACTTCAAAGAAAAATCAGCATCTGATGGCTGTGAAGTAAGTGTACCATGTATTTTCTTTTTTATCAGCGTGGCAAGGTCCCAAAAGCAGAACCTTCCAAAATTCTAACACTGTTCTCTCTCAGTTAAGACAAGCTTCTGCTTGGATTCTTGCTTTGTTGTTTATGGCTGTACCTTGTAAAGCACCATATTAATTTCACAGGGTGAAAAACAAAGGACAAATTCCTTGGTTCAGATAAGGATCTTGCTGTGGAAATGTCTTTCTCTGTTCCTGGATCAAATAGTTGCACTTTTTTTAAAGAAAAGGTATCCCCTACACGTTCACCCTGAGCACTGGGTCCTCCGCATGTCTCTTCCTCATTTCCTCTCCTCCAGCTTGTGTGTTGTGTAGCATTGCATTTCAGCAGGAATAAATTAATTTTTTCCTGAATATAGCATTAGGGATCTTGATTTTTTCTTTTTTGGTATGTTGTTTCTGTCTATAAGGAAACACCAGATGGCAGCACGATGGGCAGTTTAGCATCAGTTATTAGCAATTGCAAGCTTTACTGCCCAAACATAGCCAGGATCTGGACTTGGAAGCAGTACTTTGAGAACAAATTTGCATAAAGAAAGATCGTATTGTGTTTGCATTAGTAAGTCTGTAGTAACAAGACAGATAAACCTAAGGGCAGTCAGAAGAGCCACCCATGTAAGTTGAAGAGGCTGCCTCCCCTTTAATTTGCTCATGATATTTGTGTATTTTACAAATGTGTGCAATCTCAACCATTTGAATGTCACCTCCTTACATTCTTTCAGTAAAATCTGAGGAGTCCGCACCCTCCATCTTTCTGTTCTTCCATTTCCATAATCTCAAGATTGCATGAATCCTGTCCTTCCCACATTCCCATCTTTTCCCTCAAAGTGAAGAGGCAAGGCCTCAAAGAGGGAAAAGAGGCAGGACAGCCCTAGATATAGTTGCCTCTCCTCTTAACAATTTTCTCTGTTAGGCATTCTAGTTTTTGCCACCAGTAACAGCCTTGGATAAACAATCAGGGGCTTTGCTGCCTCAGTACAAGAAGCTCTTTTAAGTGTGGTGAAAAACATCAAAGGATGAAGAGCAGGAAGAAGTCTGTTCACAGCTGGAAGCCTGCAAGCCCCTCTCTCCTCCTCTTCTCCCCAGCCAGCTGTAGATCAGTGGCTGTGACCTCCCCTGTCAAGACCACTGCCACAGCTCTGCCTAACCTCAGAAAGAGCTGCTGGTTCTTATCTCAAGCTCAGATTGGGAGGGCTTCACATTCCCCATCTTTTTCCACCAAAGATGCTTCTCTTGGGATGGCTGTTGCCAGGTTTCCTCTTGTATCTCTGTTCTTTCATCCCAAAAGTTTAGCCAGGTGGTCAGTGTGAAGGCAGATGTAGTCCCAGTCGACCTAGGGCTTTTGTTTGCTGCTAGCACAAAGAAGTCCTTGGTCTTAGCCCATTGCCCGGGGACAGGACAGTCCTTTTGTTGACACCAGTGATGTGCACCACCTTTCCCTTCCCTTTGGGGCATTGCATCCTCTGCCATGCCTGCACCAGTCCCACAGCACATCCTTCCCACCACATCCAACTATCTAAAGAATCAAAGCAGGGACTGTGTCCTAGAGCCAAGAAGCAGCACCTGCTTCCCAGTCTGGATCCCCTTTGGGACTCAAGACAGAAGAGACAGGAAGACCTAGGAGATGCCAGCTGATCCTGCTGACAGTCTGGCTGTGGTGCCAACTGTGTAAGGGCACGGGGACCCACTACTGGTATGCTAAGCTCTACCCTTGGTCCAGTGCTGTTACCAAAACAAATTCCCAGGGGATTTCCCAATGCAGTTTTGTCCTTACCAGGGAAATTTGCACCAGAGGATACTGAATGGAAACAGTCTGTCTCAGAGCAGAGTCCCAGATTCAGCTAAAAACTCCTTTCTTTTTCTCCTCAGGGTCATCCAAAGAATAGCACTGTCAAGGTTATGTTTTCCTTTCCAAACTGCCTGCTGGCTGCATGCTTCTGGGTGGCCCAAGTCTGATGTATCCTGTTTCCCTCTGTGTGCTGTGCTAAAAGCACTCTCCTACAATGCCCAACCCACTACAGGTGAGCAGTCTTTAGGGCAACTCATCTATAGGTTCAACACTATCATGTGCCAAAAGTGTTGCATGCATATCCACAGCAGCTGCCAGGTAGGTCTGGGTAAACACTGAGGAAATAAAATGGGTAAAATGTATTTAGTTGAACAGGTTTGTGGTGGGTTTTTTTGTTTGGTTTGGGGGTTTTATTTGTTTTTTTTTCCTTCTTGAAGGATACTTTCAAAGTCTGTGTTTCTCTGTTTAATGGAGTGGTAACTATTAAATGTATCTGAAGCTCAGAGTACCACAAAAACTTTTTGAAATTCTATCACAAGCTCTAATATCAGTATTTTCCTTTGGTGCCACATAAACAAAACATCACATCATTATCTTTGTGAAACAGAGGCACTGCTGTGTGCCAAATATAATTTGTGAGATATTTGGCAGAATTTGCAACTGTAAGCTGATTCTATCATTATGACTGTAATGCCTTACCACCAGTCAAGTGACCCTGGGAACAAGAAAAAGTGGTTCCCAAGTTCTTCTAGCATGATATAATGCATATATTTGTAGAGTTCATCCAAATAAATTATATGCTAGATGGTACCTTTAAAAAAGAAAAAGGATTTTATGGTTTTCTTTTAATTGAAATACTATATGCTTGAGATGACCACATGACTTTCAGAAATTGTCAGTCTGTGTTCTGAAGTCTGTAATTTAGTATTTATCAGGATTCAATGGCAAATATATTTGCATTACAGTAATATTTATGTCTCGGTGACTTCTGACTCTGTTTAGCTCTGGGTAACTCAAAATCCATTAAAAATTATATATTTATATATAGACATACACAGAGATTCTCTGGGTATAATTTTCAAAAGAACAAACTTACTGCTAGATTCCAGCATACTCATTCTGGAGATGAAGTAACTGGATTTTCAAAACTCATAATGGTCAGCAGCTTTCAGTCATATTTGTAATAGCTGCTGGATGCTCCAGGCTTTTGGAAAGTGAATTCTTTCCTTGTTGAGCTAGAAGACCATTTTTAGAAATTCTCTTGATATACCTATGGGACTGAAGTGGGTGCTTGTATCAAGCACATGCTGGCTTTCTTCATGGAATGAACAAAGTCTCCCGGTTTTCAAAAGTTAGGATTTATTATTTTTTTAATGAAATCGCACAACTATGTGGTTTTCTACCCAAGAACTTGTTCCTATCAGAGGCTGTGTCTGACCCACAGCTGAAACTCCCCAGGATTATTTGTAACTCTGTAGTGCTGAAAATCTATCCACTGAGTTTGGGCCTCCATTAGCTATGTCTTACCAAAAGTTTATTGCAATGCTATGTATTTTGATTATATTCTATTTGTTTGGTGCCTACATGCTGTGATCACAGGCCAGGATCCAGAAGGTCAGATGCTGTCCAGGAGCACCAAATTTAGTTACAGCTTGCATTCCCATTTATGAAGGTGTTTTAGGAACCCAAGAATGAAGCAAAAGTTATAAAGGGAAAGCACAGTGTAACAGGACAAGCTAAGCTATAAACTTTCCTCAAGGAAATCATGCAAACCCCCAGAACAAGAGGGTTTGCTATGAGCCACCAAGTGTGAGATCACACCCTTTTTTTCCACAGGTTTGCAAGGATGTTAAACTTCTTGCAGTTCCAGATGTTGTGATCCTCATCCAAACTCTGTCCTAACCACTGCTTAACATTTGCTAACTTCAGAGTGCCATGTGAGGGAAGAAAATCTCTCGCTGTCTTCTAGGTTGGGGGGGGTGAGTAGATTATCTGAGCTTTAAATCAAGCATTTAATTAAATCAAACATATCAGGCACCTGCTCAGTGAGGCAGGCTTCTCTTGCATGCTGGAGGCTGCAGGGAAAACCCTCTGAAACACCTGAAGTCATTATTTTTGGTAGTGGGACTTGGTTTCCTCTGTACAGGACACTGAGTGCAGAATCCTGGGGCATTCCAGCCCCTTTTCAGGTTGTCCAGAGCAGAGAGGCAGAGATGTCTTTTTTTAAGACAAAAAGTGCACTTAGAGAGAAGCTTCCCTCTGCCTGTTCCCAGCTGAGGTCTGGAGGTGGTAGTAAATATAAAGAGCACCCAAGTTACTTATGTTTATTTTTTTCCACAGTTGTATAATGTTTTCTTGTCAAGCTTGTTAGAGGAAAAGTTCGCATTAAAAAAAGAAAAAAGCTTCAAATTCACAAAAGTCTCTTTAAAATCTCTGTGAAATCATGCTTAATGAAGTGTCTTGTGTCATGTTGCATAAGTGATAGAGGATTTTTTTTTCCTCTTAGCGGTTTCTTAGTGGGTGCCATCCCAATTTAATATCCTAGAATTATGTCTAATTGCTGTTCCACTCTTTTTTCCCACACCATGTGTGGCAAGGAACTTTTCTTGTGATAACAGTGCCTTAGCTTTGTATTTTTTTTATATTGTTGATTTCACTCATATCCTTTTATGTCCTGCTCTGAGGCCTCTTAAAATTAATCTGTTCATAGCATGGAAAGAGAATGATTTGGCACATCTTGCACTGAGGAAATGGCTCCCCAGTGGGCAGAGATTCCCCAGGCTGGCTCCACATTTGCAAAGGGAGTGCCATCCAAGCAAGGTGTTTACACTCCCCCTGCTCAGTAAGGGGTCAGAGAGTCTCCCAGGCACAGGAGGACTCATTCTGAATGTTTGACATAAATTAGATAAAACTTCCCCCCCCCAGAATACTTGTTTTTTTCCCCTTAGTGTCTTATAAAGGGTGAAGACAATCACAAAATAAGGACATACCCCAAATAAGCAGAAAGCAAAGAGAGGTGAACCAGATCCATAATTTCTACATTGCAGTACTTCTAGTGTCTGAAGGAATATATGGTAAAAGTGTCAGGTGGATAGAAAGCAGGCAGATAAAGGACAGCAAACCAAACTTATCATGTAGCTCAAACATTGCACACTAGGCAGTAAAAAAAAATATATATGTAAAAAAGCTTGTGTGCATGTTAGAACATCCTCTGCCTAATCTGTGTCTCATTAAGAAAATCAGACAACTTTTCAAGTTCCTAAATGGAAATGCTTGTTCTGTTCCACCTTTTCTGCTAAAGTATAATCCTAGAATTGTGCTTTTTGGCCATTGGGAGCACGTGGAGCTTAGGAATATTGTTCCAGCACCTGATTCAGAGCAATTCCCATTTTGGCACAAAAAAAAAGAGAACCGAGATTTTTGAGAAAGTGCTATTTCTACTTTGACAACCTAAACTGTCCCATTTAGTTCCTGTGTGAAAAGCAAACCTTGTGGCAAGTCTGAACCTCTTTTTTATCATCCCACGATTCCATGGCCTAAATCACAGAATCATAGAATTGGCTGGGTTGGAAGGGACCTCAGAGATCATCCCGTGAAGGTCCTTGTGATTCCACACCCAGTAGGCTTTCAGAACCACTGAATTCACACCTTTACCAGCATGTCACTCGCGTGTGCCTTTCCCCACAGACGCTGCCACCCGGGAAAGCAAAAAAGAGGATTACAGCCCCTGTGGCTGCAGCTCCAGGGAGTGAAACTGTCACCTACAGACACCCTCCCCATATGGAGGGGAAATAAAGCCGGAGACGAGGAAGTGAGGGGGAACTGAGGGAAGTGAGGGGAGAGGAGAGGGAGGAGAGAGGGGAGTGAGGGAGAGGGGGGAAAGGGAGGAAAGGGGAGAGGGGAGTGAGGGGAAAGGGGAGAGGATTAAGGGGAGTGAGGGGAGAGGGGAGAAGGGGAGAGGGGGGAAAGGGAGGAAAGAGGAGAGGGGAGTGAGGGGAAAGGGGAGAGGATTAAGGGGAGTGAGGGGAGAGGGGAGAAGGGGGAGAGAGAGGAAAGGGGAGTGAGGGGAAAGGGGAGAGGATTAAGAGGAGTGAGGGGAGAGGGGGGAAAGGGAGGAAAGGGGAGAGGGGAGTGAGGGGAAGGGGAGAGGATTAAGGGGAGTGAGGGGAGAGGGGAGAGGGGGGAGACAGAGGAAAGGGGATAAGGGGAAAGGGGAGAGGATTAAGAGGAGTGAGGGGAGAGGGGAGTGAGGGGAGAGGGGGGAAAGGGAGGAAAGAGGAGAGGGGAGTGAGGGGAAAGGGGAGAGGATTAAGGGGAGTGAGGGGAGAGGGGAGAAGGGGGAGAGAGAGGAAAGGGGAGTGAGGGGAAAGGGGAGAGGATTAAGAGGAGTGAGGGGAGAGGGGGAAAGGGAGGAAAGGGGAGAGGGGAGTGAGGGGAAGGGGAGAGGATTAAGGGGAGTGAGGGGAGAGGGGAGAGGGGGGAGACAGAGGAAAGGGGAGTGAGGGGAAAGGGGAGAGGATTAAGAGGAGTGAGGGGAAAGGGAGGAAAGGGGAGAGGGGAGTGCGGGGAAAGGGGAGAGGATTAAGAGGAGTGAGGGGAGTGGGTTAGGAGGAGTGAGGGGAGAGGGGGGAAAGGGGAGTGAGGGTAGAGGGAAGTGAAGGGTGGAGGGACTGAGGGTAGAGGGGATCGTGGGAGTTAGGGGAGAGGGAAGTGAGGGGAGTGAAGGGAGCAAGGGGAGGGGGGAGTGAGGGTAGAGCGGGGCGTAAAGCCGCTCGCTGCCCCCTCCCTTAGTCCCACCCCGAGACAGTAAGATGGAGGCCGGGGTGAGGCCCCTCGCCTGACATCACTTCCTCCCGCCCCGGTCCCTCCCTTCTCGGTGGTGCCTCCCCCATGGCGGCGGTGGCGGTGGCGGGGGCAGGCGGGGGGGGTTCGGCAGCGCTGGGCGACAGCGGCGGCATCGACTACTCGGTACATGAGGCGTGGAACGAGGCCACCAATGTCTACCTGCTGGTGGTCCTGGCCAGCCTGGCCCTCCTGGTCTACGCGCGGCGGTGAGGGGAGAGGCCGCGGCGGGAGGGAGGGGAGGGAGGGATAGAGATGGAAGGGGGGGTCCCGTCGGGGAAAGGGTCCTGGCAGCTCAAGCTCTGTCCGGGCCGGGCATCTCAGCACCTTGACCCCCTGACAGGAACAAGAGGAGGATTATGCGCATCTTCACCCTCCCCCCAGCCGCCGAGACGCTTCCCGAACCCAATTTCTACGACAGCATGAAGAAGATCCGTCTGAGGCAGCAGCTGGAGATGTACTCCATCGGTAAGGCAAAGGAAAGAGAGAGGAGGGGGTTCGGATGGAGCTGTGGGTTATACGGGAGGGTTCCAGCCTCCCTGTCCTCCTGGGGTGGGGACACCGGGGGTGGCACCCTGTGAGCAGGAGCCCCGCAGGAGTGCGGGTTGCGGGATTGAGGTGCCAGGAGGTATGGAATGTGGGAGGAGCTGATGTCTCGACAGCCCGGTGTCCGGACAAGTCCGGGGGGAATGGCTGAATATCGTCAAAACGTGTCTGGATTTGTAAAATTTGAGGGGACTGCGGAATCACAAGTAATGCAACATCGTATGTAGAAAATAAATGAGAATTTTACTGTACCAACAAGTGTTTCTGCTGCTATCTTAATGCTGAAGGCCAGGATGGAGATAGGGAAGAGCCCCATGCCTCTGATGTTCCTGTGGTCCAATACAGAGAAACACCTGTAGCTGAATCACATCTGCCATACATGCATGTCCAGAGGAAACAGGGACAAGAAATATTAATGAGTTGAAACAATATTTCATTCATAAAGATACAATGTAAAGATTTGTAAACAATAACCAGGCTGTTGCATTCTGCAGGAACAGAAAAAGCATGCAAGGGTGGTGAGACCCTGGCACAGGTTTCCCAGGGAAGCTGTGGCTCCCTGCATCCCTGGCAGTGTCCAATTCCAGGCTGGATGGGGCTTGGAGCAACCTGGGCTGGTGGGAGGTGTCCCTGCCCATGCAGGGGGTTTGGAACTATATGAGCTTTAAGGTCCCTTCCAACCCAAACCATTCTACGATTCCTACAGAGCAATGCCCGATGGCATTCGTTGCTGGTGTTTTTTCTGCTGTGAACAACTCTTTGATCTTTTTGGCAACCAGATTAATTTTGAAGTCAGTGTAGCTGTCAGCTTGTGGTCTGTGTATTGTGGGGGAGATGAGTGATGTGGAGATCAACCATGTAACCAATGAATCATTCAGGTCATCTGTAATAGTACTTACGAAGCATAGTCTTTAATTTTTTTTTTTTTTCTTTTCAAATGAAAGGACCTGAATGGAATCATCGTCTTCTGCCATTAATTTACTGACAGTTTGTTGTGACCCTACTGTTCAGCCTTTCTATGGCCCTATGCTAAAGGAACAGTTCCATGCAGTGACCAAAACTTCCCCTTTTGTGCCTAAGTGGCACAAATTACACTATCTAATCATTAGTCTGTTTCTTCACTGTTATATTTATACATATATATAGATATGTACAGATGCACACAGACATATATGCATGTATAAAATAAATAGTGTTATCTGTGTTGATCAGTGTTTCTTTTTTTTCAGCAAGGAAGTATGAACAGCAGCAGCCACCAAAGCAGACTGAAAGTGTACAGCTCTCAGTGGAATGAAGCCCTCAACTGTAGGACCTCAGGATATATTTCCATTGCTGATGATAAAAGTCAGTGTGGAGCCACTTGCAATGCCTTTTAATTGATGCATTGCTGAAGGCAAGGGGGAAAGGAAGGGGGCTCTCCTTAAATCTTTGCTCTCAGTAGGATTTATTTGAGCTCTGTGAAGTAAACTGAATGCCTACTGAAACATTCAACATGAAAGCACACAGCACAGGACAGACCTGCTCAGAGAAAACTGTGAGGTTAGAGAAGGGCAATTTTACTAATTTCTCTCTTTGCCTAGACCTTGGAAATCAGCTTCTACCTTCTCTGCTAAGGGCACACGAGAGAGGGCAAAGCAGAACCCATCTGCCTGGAAACAGTTTTGTTCCTTGATCACAAGTTATTGGATTTGCTGAATGTGTTTAGTAAATGTGGATGAAGGTACTGTGGCCTTACTGCCCAGTGAAGGTGAGCAGCTTTGGGAACCTGGAGTGTTGCTGGCAATAGTGCAGAAAAGTTTTGCTCTCCGTGTTCATGAGGGCTGTGTATGCAATACTATAAACCTTTCCAGGAGAAACTGAGGAGTAAAGAACAAGTTGCACATCCAGAAGACACTTAAAGGCAATACTGTAATGTTAAAAGCAAAGGTGGTTAGCTTAATTTAGTCAAGCTGCTTTAAAGAATGGGATTGTGTATAAAAAATGTGTAAAAGAAAGATCATAGATTATTCTGAAGAGACATCACCCCCCACTTAATTTTTTCTTTTCAGGAAGAAAAGAAATTCTTGTTCTTTTCTTTTCCAATCACAAAATTGATTAATTTAAATAATACTTTAGAAATTACTTCTCAATAAAGCACTTGATAATGAAAACTACTTGAAGTGTGCTGTGTGATGCTGTAATTCCTAATGTTAGCAATTTAAGGAGGCCGAGTGGTGAGCAGAACCCTAACAACAGCACAGAGAGCTGGAAGTATATGCCCAGAAAAGGGAATTCTTCAAGTTCTGTGTTAAAATAGATTTAATTTGCAGAGTGGTGGTAAACAGCACCGCAGGTCCATCCAGATACGGGGGAACTTGGTTTTCTTCACCCGATCTTCCCCATTAGATTGAAATTATTTGTATTTCAGTGTCCACAGGGACAGTAAACTATGGCCCGGGGCCGGCAACAAACGTCTGAGCGGGTTAGCCCCGTGAAAAGGGCTGCAGAGGGGAGGTTCGGTGCCGGTGGCCTCTCCCGCATCCTCCGTGAGCGGAACAGCAGCGGGGCCGTGGGATGCGCGGAGAAACAACCCCATGCAGTGCTACAGGCTGGGCACAGAGTGGCTGAGAGCAGCCAGGCAGAGAGGGACCTGGGAGTCTGGATCGACAAGAAGCTGAACATGAGCCAGCAGTGTGCCCAGGTGGCCAAGAAGGCCAATGGCATCCTGGCCTGGATCAGGAACAGCGTGGCCAGCAGGTCCAGGGAAGTGATTCTGCCCCTGTACTCAGCCCTGGTGAGGCCACAGCTCGAGTCCTGTGTCCAGTTCTGGGCCCCTCAGTTCAGGAAGGAGATTGAGGTCCTGGAGCAGGTCCAAAGGAGGGCAACCAGGCTGGTGAAGGGATCCAGCACAAGTCCTGTGAGGAGAGGCTGAGGGAGCTGGGGGTGTTCAGCCTGGAGAAGAGGAGGCTCAGGGGAGACCTCATCGCTCTCTACAACTCCCTGAAAGGAGGCTGGAGCCAGGGGGGGTTGGGCTCTTTTCCCAAGCAACTTTCAACAAGACAAGAGGACACAGTCTTAAGTTGTGTCAGGGGAGATTTAGGTTAGATATTAGAAAGAATTTCTTCACGGAGAGGGTGATCAGACACTGGAATGGGCTGCCCAGGGAAGTCGTGGATTCTCCGTCCCTGGAGACATTTAAAAAAAGCCTGGATGTGGCACTCAGTGCCATGGTCTAGCAACTGCTCCGGTGGATCAAGGGTTGGACTTGATGATCTCTGAGGTCCCTTCCAACCCGGCTAATTCTATGATTCTATGAAGCGACGGGCAGGAGACGGCGGGAAGAGCCGGACCTGCCGGTACCTCCGCTCCGCCTCCTCGGAGCCGTCTGGGTTCATCTTCCTCCTTCCACGTGGGTGCCGGCTCCGCACCCCGTTACTCGGTACCGACACCAGCCGAACCTCCTTCCTCCACACCCCGCCCGGACCCCCCGCGCTACCCCCTTCTCTCCGACCTCACTTCCTGCTCCCGTTTCCGCCTCCGGGGCCGTGCCGGCTGCGTCTGCTGCCGCTGCTGCCGCTGCCGCCGCTGCTCGGAGGGCGCCCGTCGGGGGTGAGTGGGTCCGTGGCGGGGGGGAACACGCGTGAGGCTGCCCCGCCCTCGCCCCTCCCCTTGCCCCCCATCCGCGCTGTGTCTGTGCGGGGCGGGAAGGGGGGGAAGGAAGGGGCCGCCTGAGGAGAAAGCGCAGGAGGGGGGGGAGGGAGGGAGCCGGGAAAATGAAGGACCGGTGCCGGTTCCGCCGGTTGCGTGCCGCCAGACCCGGGTGGGGTTTTTTTCCTTCCATCTTCTGCGGGAGGCGTCACGCCGCAGCGCTGCACCGGCGTGGGGATGGGGGGGCTCGGCATTCCCTCCTTCCCTCCTTCCCTCCCGTCCACCGGCACAGCCAGGGAAGGGGCATGGCGGGGTTCGGTCCTTCCTCATGGCTCGGGTCGGTACCGCTCGCCGGGCGGTCTCCAGCAGCCATCCGGTGCGGCTCCATCCTTGTCCATAAAGCGGCATGTCAGGAGGAGCTCGTTCTTCCCAGTTTACTCAGCTCAAGCCCTCTGCTTCTAGCCAGGGATTTTACAGTTTTCCTCTCAGCGCTGAAAAAACTCTCATAGAATCATAGAATCATAGAATTGTCTGGGTTGGAAGGGACCTCAGAGATCATCAAGTCCAACCCTTGATCCACTACCGCTGTGGTTCCCAGCCCATGGCACTGAGTGCCACATCCAGTCTCTTTTTAAATATCTCCAGGGACGGAGAATCCACTGCTTCCCTGGGCAGCCCATTCCAATGTCTGATCACCCTCTCCGTGAAGAAATTCTTTCTAATATTCAACCTAAACTTCCCCTGGCACAACTTAAAACCATGTCCTCTTGTCTTGTTGAAAGTTGCTTGGGAAAAGAGCCCAACCCCAACTCTGGAGCAGCTTGCAGCTAGCTGCCCTGGGACTCATGGATTTGAGGTAGTGGCACAGGTATCTCACGAAGATACTCGGCAAAACATTTTCAAAGAGAAGCAACAAAAGCAAAAGCTTTCCAGGGCACGTACCTTTTGCATTTGCTGGTCCTTGAGCCGTGAGCGAATAGCAGGTAGTGGTTTGGTTTTAAGTGCAGCTTAAGTCCCAGCAAAACTCGGTTTTGTTAGGGGGTTTATGTTTCAGTTTTTCTGTACAGGTGCAGTCAGCTTTTGAAATCTTGCCACAGATTTCTGCAGTGATTTTTACCTGTTAATTCATGGTATTGTGTGTAGAAGAAAAAGTGCTTTCATTAATTTATAATAAACCCCCCCCCCCCCAGTGCCTACAAGCAAAGGCAGGTAGGGTAGAGAAAATAGATCTACTTTTTGTATCCATTCATGGTGCTTAGGCTTGCAGACATGCACAGGAATCGATTCTCAGACTCTCGTGGAACTTTGTTGATGCTGAATTATTCAGTGCCTTGGATGAGGAAAACCTGTGACCTTCAAAAAAAGTGTGCCAAAGTTATCTTTAGTAGCATTTATTTTTGAGAATGCAGTAGAGAGGCAGATCTTCCTAGCTTCCCCAATACTGTTTAAAAAGCTGTTATGACATGTAGATTTAGTGGTATCCAACCATGCAAAACATGTGAGGGAAAGCTTTCAGAGCAGTTAAAGCTTTGGGTCTATAAGGTATTGCAAAAAAATTGTTCTCAGTTATAACTTGGGTCTTGTTGAGAATCTGACCACTCTGTTGTATCCAAGGGAGCTGCTGGACAGTCAGATCATTGGAAATGCAGCCTTCAAATGGAGTTTCAACTGTGTCTCTATAATCTTATATGAAAACCATAATCTGCTGTTAAGTGGTGGAAGAGTTGTCCATAACTAAAATGTGGATAGCATGTATGTTTATTCAGTGCTGCACAGAAGATCAAAGCTTTTTGAATAGAGCTTTATAAATGCTCTGACAAGGTTCAGGGGGTTTTAAAATAGTTCCAAGCCATGAGGATAGCAACATGTGTTTAAAGATGAAGACACTGTAAACTCTCTGAGCCTTGTAGTGAAAATATCTCCCCCCATGTCGTGAACATTTTCAGTCCAGTGTTATATGCCTGGATAGCACAAATTGGCACATGCAGGCCAGATCCAGGAGAGAATGTAGCCTGTAACAGCATCCATGGTGACTTACAGCCAAGAGTTACAAATTTCAGCAGCATGATACTCAGATGGTGCTAAACTTGTGCTCAAACTTCCCTTCCACAACTGCCCAATCCATCAAGAAGACCTGCAGAGGAAGCCTTTGCTATTGTACTACTGGTGCCAATAGAAACTCTGAAAATGGGCAGAAGATCCCAGTGCCTTCACCTGAGGCTGGTTTGTAGGGAAGCTTTTTCAGTGCAGGGCAAAATTATTCATTGAGAATATTCTAACCTATGATGGATCCTTCTGTAGTTTGCATTTTGCATATATGATTAAGCAGCTTTGGCCAAAAGCCTGGTGACAGCACAGGGCTCTGGAATGTGTCTCTGTTGCCTGGGCAGTATATTCATGTTAGTTTACTTCCGTGAGCATAATCACTCCTTTTAAAGTCCTCCTGAATTCAGGAGTGCCACTGCTATTGAGCAAGCTGAAATTATACACGCTGCAGAGAGCAATGTGGGTATGTTGCAACTTAACCTTTCTTTTGGAGGATTTTGCCCCAGCCCTAATTTCTACATTAAAGAGACTGAAAATTGTCTCTGCATGCCTTCTTCAGTGAGGACAAAGCACCTCGTTGGAAAACGTGTAATTAACTCCTTGATGTCTTTGGCTTGTTAGACCTAAAGAGCAAGAGTGTTAGGAGGAGGCTTGCTGACGAAGCACACTCATCAGCCATGGTTGCTTATGCTCCAAATCAGCATTCCCTTTCCCCTCCAAACACTTAAAGCCTGGTTTAGTCACAGTAAGGAACCTGGGTGATGTCAGCTGGTTTATTAACATAGTCACTCAAACAAAAAGCAGCAGCTGATCTTGTCTTCAAGACAAGGCTGACACTGAAGAGCAGAAGGTTTCAGTGCCTCAGGCTTCTTGGGAATGGAGGTAAGATCCTTTATTTTGCAGCCTTGTTCCTTTTGTGGTGGAAGTTAAGGGGTAGGAACAAGTTTCTTGTAGTCTAACAAAGCTCCATGAGAAACTGGTGTCACCTGGGTTGGCAGGACTGCTGGCTTGGCTAAGAGAGAGATACTGAGTATGACCAGAGATACAGACTGCTGGAAGAACACCCCAAAGCCAGCACAAATGTCTCATGAGAAATCTGACATCAGGGAATGGAAATCAGTGCTACTTCTTCTATAACGGAAGGAAAAAAGGGAGGAGAAAAAAAAAAAATAAACACATTTCATGTTAAGAGCAAAAGGCTCCAGATTTTTTTTTAAAAAAAGTGTTTTTTTCCAGCTCTTTGGTAAAAAAAAAAAAGCCAATAAAATGTTTCAGTGCTCAGTTGTCTCTCTGAAATCTGTGTTTACAGGGAAAAGGCTAAAAACCTTCTTAAGAATGAAGGTGCTTTGCCTGCTTTTTATATGGAATGTCTAAGCTTTGGGTGTTACTTCAAAAAAGCCCCAAACAATTCCTGATCTTTTTATGGAATATCTAAACTCTGGGCGTTACTTTAATAAAAATAACTTCAAACTCCAAGATTAACAGATTTGCTAAAAGGAGTTATCTCTCAATGAGAAAAGAAACAAACTGAATTTGGAATTTCTGAACCAAGCCCTCAAAGGCAATTTGTGGCAAAACTCCAGAAAAAGAAAAAAAACCAAAACAAACCATTTTTATGAAATAGCCATATATCTTCTTCCTCAGTTATAGCTAGGCACTACTTTGAAAAGTGATTCTCTCCTTGCAGAAGCCTAGGTGTGAGATGTTTTAGAACTGTGTTTAATTTTAATCTACTAGTAAAATGAATTAAAAATCATAAAAAGGGGCTGCTCAAATCAGGGATTTGCTGAAACTGGAGTCTGAGGAAGTATCTTACGTTTGCACATCTGAAATAAAACTTAGATCCTGAGTCTGCAAAGGAGTCGTTCCCTTCAGGTTTCATCAGGCTGTCAGACTTGCTGGAACTGGTTTTAGACATCCATGGTATATCAGAGGCACATGTGGATCTATAGTTTGCTCCTTGAGAAAGATTGTGGTTTGGACAAGATTACAGAAATGTTTCTCTTTTTTGTAACGGAACAGAATGAGAATTTGAAGAGACTCGGCTAGCAGGAGGGCTGTACTGCTTTCCAAAATATCCTCTGGAATCATCCTGAAGAGACAGGCTGTAATATGCTCTTGACTGACAGCACAGGGTGTGAAGCATAAATTCCTGAGCAAGGAAGACGTATGTTGGTTGTGCAACGGGGGCTCCATGTGATCTTGTTATTTATGGTGCTTCTCTCAGAGTTTTTCTGGGGAGTCAAACAGCTGCTGTGAACTTTACCCAGCACACAGTTCTTGGTATGATTGAACAATCTTTATTTTGCCACAACTCAGATTGTGGTGCACACTCTGATGAGTAAGTAGTACTAGAACCAACTTCTGTGGCACAGGTTGTAAAAACAGAGCAGAACTTAGGGAACCATTTTACTGCTTGATGAAAATCATGAAGGGGGAAAAAATCATCTGTATTATCTAACATAGCTGTGGTTGGTGGACATCAGGGAGGGACAGTTGAAGGGATCCAATTTCTTTATACTGTAATATGGAAGGAAGGGTGGGCTGACAGAAGAGGAAGACTTGCTTTTTGTTCTCAGAGGGAAGGTCAGAAGGGCAGAGGTTCAGGTTTTTCCAATCTTCTAAGATTTTACAAACTTATCTATTCCCATCTTGTTAAATGGTAACAACTGTTCTTTACAGGAACTTTTGCTTGCTCTGGTAGAGAGATCTGGCTCATTGTGCATTTTGATACATGGCAATGTGGTTGCTAAATAGATCCAAATCTACAGGCAGCTAAGTGTGGAATAATGGTTCTTAGCTCAACTAAATAACAGAATTCACATGATCTGTAAGTGGCCAGCCGATTTTTTCCTAGGCAAACCATGTACTGCTTGTATTGCACATTCATTAAGGGCTAATTTTAGCACAACAGATTGAGAATTCTAGCAGCCAAAAATACCCCTGTTGAGTCTGTTAAGAGATCTCCTTACCCAAACTCTGTTTTTGTGTGTGAAAAGCAGAAAATATCACACCTTTTTTTGCTTCATAATCTGTAACGACCCCAAAGAGGTGAAAGCATTGCACTCAGGGATTGCCTCCAAGATTACTTTTGCCACTGCTGATGGGAGAATTGTTCTCTATTATTACTGTCTTCTCTTTCAACCTCAGCAAGTCCTGCAAATGCCAAAGGCAAACCACTTGCTGGCTGACCAGAAGACCTGGAGTTGCTGTTATGCCAGTGCTCTGAAACTTGTGGCTTGGACTTGTGGCTTGTTTGAGCATTGCCTAAGAGCACTGTAGAACCATATTCAGTTCAATATACTGTCCTGACATGTGAGACAAAAGAATGGGAAAGCATTTATGGCCTCTTAGAAACAGATTAAGATGATCATCACTTTGGAACGGTTTCTAAGACTCCTGCATAACTATTAAACAGCATGGGGAGGTCATCAAGAAGTATGCAACGGGACAATTTAATTGACATTATGAGACCTGTGATTTTACTGACTCTAATCAATATATGATACTAAAATAGAGAAAAATGCTGCATGTGGTTGTATTACTTAGTGAGGTAACAGTTGGCAACGTGATGCCTGTTACCAGTTCTGTTTGTGCTATTTTGATCATTAAAGAGCTCTATCCGTTTATGGAGTGTAGGCTGGGACAGGAGTTTTGTCTTGACCAGTTGCTTGCCTTAAGACCCTTCTAAAGGGGGATGAAATGGTGTAATTTGCTTTTAGTTTGAGACAAAGAAGTATTCTCTTGAAATAATTTACCAGCTCCAGGCCTGTAATCAAAACGCTTGTGGTAAAACAGTGATGATTATGCGGTGCTTCTCTCAGATGTCATAAAAACTCTGTCATCTCCTTGGGGGGCCATCTTCCCATAAGATGCCAGCCAGACCTACTCTTTCTCTTACAAAGGCTTTGGGATTAAGAACCTGTGTTCTGAGGTCTGAAGTTTTAGCTCCAGAGGGTGGGAGAAGTAAGTGCAGCCGTGGGAAGATGAGAGAATCTTGAAGCTCGAGTTTGCTTTAAGCGTCTCCCTTCCTTGTCTGCTGCTTGCATACATAATTTTTTATTTCCACCAAACTTTTGTTGAATTAAGCTGTGGCTTTATACTGTGATGCCTCTTGGAAGCGTTGTGTGAGCAGAAACAGCAGTGACTAATCACAGCATTGGAGCTTTAGTGAGTGCTTGGCATAATGATGATGAGCATGTCTCATCCATAAGTAACAACAGAGACAAAAATACTTCACGGAGGAACCTGTAGCCCTCAGGAACATCAGCTGAAGAGCAAAATGGGATTGGTTTTGCTTGGTTGGACACTTGCTATTTGCTTAGGTATGGAGGGATTTGAAATCCCTCCAAATTCTTTGCTCAAAGGGAGAGTTTCCTGTGTGACTTTAAAAAGCCCAGCATTGTGTGCTTCTTGTCTGTTCTTGTATTATAACAAAATTTACCAGAGTTTTGTGGAGGTTAAAGGGGCACAACACAGGGCAAAACAGTTTGCTTATAAGGGCAGCAGCTCTGGAGTGGCAAAAAGTGAGGTTGCAAGATCTGGAAGAGGATAAGGCTTGGTGAAATTCTGATGCAGCTGCTAGGTTCCAGCAGATCCCAGATATTGGGTGTATAGAAGTGTTGCTGGATAACTGGTAGAAGTGGATAAGTTGTTGTCTTAAATGCCTGCAGATTATGTTCCTGCTCTGTTAACAGAGCACAGTATGGCACTGAAGCTTATGGTACAAGCTGGGCTGGAGCCCTCAGGAGGGGAAGAGAGGTGGTTAATAACTGTGCTAGTTCCCATAGTGCAAGAACAAAGGGGATGTTTAAATGAAATTGAAAATCAGTACATTTGAAACCTGGTGTAACTATACCACATGATATTACCAAGGCCAAAAGTTTAGTTGGATTCCAAGCAGACCTGGATGTTTATATATAATGACAATGTCCAGAGTTGCACTAAATAGGATTTAAAATAAATTAAGCATATAAACCTTTATGCTAGTTGATGAGGTCAGGAAGGAATTTCCCCTTTGGGTGAATTACATCATTGTTCACTACTTGAGCTGTTCCACCTTCTGAAGCATCTGGTCCTGATCACAGGAGGCAGGCTTCTCAAATAGATGGACAAGTGATCTGACCTATCATGGCAGTGCTTAGCTTACCCTGCCTGGGCAGGATCTTGCTGAAACAGTTTTGAGAAGCATTTTTTTTTTTTTAAGGTTATCTGAGGCTGCCTATACTGCAGCATATGTCTGCTTTCCCAGTTTCTCATTGATGGAGAAGGACAACTGTTGACCAAGTGCCTCTAAGGAATCCTGAAAAGTGCCTGCAAACATGTCAGCATCAGCCCACATAAAGGTGGAAGCTGTGATGGGCCCAGAGGGCATTGCTCTGTAGAGTTTTGAGCAGCTGAGCTGGTAAGGATGAGTTCCCTACAGCTTTCTCAGTTTTGGTGGCACTGTGATACCTGAAACATTATCCTTTCTTTCCATTGCACAGCAGCACAGTGAAGCTTCCCTGATTTTCCTAATAACACTGAGCAGCCTCTTACCCCCTCAGAGTTCTTGGTTAGATGATATTTGTGTGTCCCTTATATTTGTGAAGCAGGTACATTGCTCAGGGTGCTGTCTTGGTTGCTTATTCTGCAAGCCTGTTGAGCACCTGTGAAATCTCTATCCTTTTCCACCAGATTAGACTGAAATTGGCCTTATAATTTAAATTCCTGTTTGTGGGCCAGTCGGTGTCATTATGTAACTATAATTTCCTTGGGAAATGGCAAAATATTAGTTCTCCAAGCAAGCTGCTGTGCCATACTTTTTTTCTCCAAGCAAATAGGTGCATGAAGAGTTAGCACCAACTAATTGAGGTACATGTACCTTTAAAACATGTGCTGTTTAATCTTAAGACTTTCCCCAAGATTTAAGGGGAAGGCTTCCTTGCCAAAATACTGGAATTGAGTTAACAGTCTGGGAGGCTTCTGTGTTTTGTTACTGAGCTACAAAATTCTTCTGCTGCTGTTGGCTGCTATGAAGATCAAAGTTAGAAGTACCAGCCTGCCAGTTTTCAGTTCTCTTCAAAAGAGAACTGAAAATTCCTTGGTTGTTTCAGGTGACAGCCAGCATCAGATCTTTTTGACAATTATTAATCTTTTCCTGCAGTTTTCTTTTCACATGCAGCAGTGAGCAGCCTGGATGTCATAATCTGTATGGTGCATATGCTGAGTGTAGACATCTGATTAACAAGTCAGCATGTAAATAATAAATTGAATAACTTGTCTGCAGTTAATTTCTGGTGCTCAGAGGGAATATGTAGTTATGGTGATTATGAAACAGTGAAATTGTGCTTTCTGTTTCTTATATACAGTGATAATCATAACAGAAGATTAAGGATCACTGTGGTACAAAATAATTGGAGGGTATCTGGACATGTTCTGGGTGTCCTGCTGATGGGACATGTGAGGCTGTCTTGGCTTTGTGTTCTGTAAGCTTTTGAAAACTGTGATCGCTGCCTTTTCTGAGTAGGCAGTAACATATTTCTCAATAGCAGGCATGATCATTGAGGCACAAACTTTCAGGCCTGTTTGCCTCTAAGTACTTGGGAGGGTAAGGACTTCTTCAAGAGCTCAGAATTGAGGGAGTATGTATTTTTCTTTGCAACATAATCCCTGTACAGCAAATACATTTCTATCTGGTTACTTAACAGCTATTGTTTCTGCAATACCCTCAGTGCTGTCAGAGGGTTTCTTACTGTGACCATCCAAAGCTCAGTTATCTTCTCTGCTGCATTGTGGAAGAACCAAAGCCAAGATTTTTGTGCTGGGATGGGACTCTATCCTTACAGAAGTCCCTCTTTTCTAGTGTAAGAGAGCCAAAGCAACCCATCATTTTTTATTGGGAGCAATTGAAGGACTATGCTGCCTTTCTGAGTGAAGTGTGCCCAGTGTATGCAGCATGCTGCTGTCAAATGGTTTTGCAGAAGAAAGGAAGATTTCAGAGGGGAAGTGGAATTCTGAGAATTTGAGATGGTAGCTGATAAGAGGTAGCATCTGCTCTGTCTCTGCTAGGAAGAGATTTTGATGCTGATGTTTATTTAAAGATGGCCTTAACCCTAAAAGAGAGAGAGAAAACTGCTTTCATTCTCCTGTCTCCCAGAGAGCTGGCTGACAGAATGGTTTTGGTGCTTGCTTATCTGCCCTGGCTGGGGAAGCTGCAGAAATAATTTCCCCTGCTCCCCCTTCCTCAGCGTTCTGGCAAAATTGTAAGGCAGGCAAATGGTCTGGGCTGCTTGTTTGCATGCAGGATGGCTGTGTCTCCATTTTGCAGATGAGTCAGCCCTCTGCCTTTCTGTTTTTGGACTCTCAGTAGGGCTGCTGTTGTCTTTGGGCATGCTTGATGCCAAGTTTTGGATGGCCAGAACAGATAGGCAAGTGCCCTCCACCCCTACCTTAGGAAATACCTTGGACCTTTGGCACCTTGTAGTTAAACTGCTGTGATTTGAAGGGAGCAGCTTTTCCAGTACCTGTTTAGTGTGTAAAAATGCAGTTGTACTGTGGAAGGTGCACAGATTAAGGAGAAGTGGGGAAAGTAGAGGAGAAGCCTGTAGCTTTATTTTTCATCTGGTTTGTGGGCTAGAGCTCTACTTACTTGGAAAAATGAAAATCTTGCTTAGTTTTCAATGGCAAATAAGTTAGTAGATGGGTCAGCGGTTTCTTTTAGTTGAGCTGGCTGCTGCCAACTAGTTCTGCAAGCTTGGCACCCCAGGAGGTTTTTCACAGTATGTCAGGCTAGCCTATACAGGATTTCTCCTGCTCATCATGTCAGGAATGGAGGTGCAGATTGGGAGACTCTCTTGGTTAAATTTTGGCATGCGATATTTACGTACCTAGTGTGGCAAAACTTTGCTTTTGTGGAAGGAAGTCTTTTATTTCCTAAAAGGAACTTGATTGAAAGTTGGGATTTTATTAAAGACACAGAGGCATATTATTATTCATCTTTCCTTGCTTCATCCCTGTGATGTTTCCTGTTTTGCTTCTTGAGATACAGGTGTCATGATGAGGAGCTTCTCAGAAACAGAAGTGGATGATGAGTGGAGATGAAGAAATCATACATTTAAGAAGTTGGCTCAAGTTTCCGTTACAGGCATGGAAAGTTTCTGAGACCAAGCCATGAGAGAAGAACATGAGTAAAGAAGAGGGAGATGTAGACCCAGACTTTCTAGAAGGGATTGCAGGATTTGAGAGGACGCTGCAGAAACGTCACGTAGTTTGCTTGCTTATTCATTTACCTGCGCCCCTGGATTGTCATACTTTGCATACCTGTTTGGAAGTTGAAAAATCCCCTCACATCTGTGTCTTTAATATAATCATGGCTTCAAGCTTGTTTTAGGAAGAGCAGAATATTGGAGTAGTATTGATTTGTGGGTTAGATAGCTGCTGCTTTGTACTTGAAATCAATTTTGGGTTTCTTTTGTAGAAACGTATGAATATGGAGAAGATCAGATTATGACCAGTACAAAATAGGAAATCAGGGCCTCTGTTGGCATTTAATAAACAGCCTTTGCATAGAAAGTGTGACAGGTGCATAAGCCAAAAACTAAAAAGAAAGAAAAATACAGTCATTGCCCTGTAATATGGGTAACAAGTGTCTTGTTCTTATGCTGTCCTTAGAGGTCAGAATAAAATATTAATCAGTTCAATCTTTTTTATTTGCCTATTGGTCACACAAGCATTCCAGATAGGAAAGATTTCCTCTTAGGGCCATGGAGTTTTAAGTGTAGATTACTTAGTATTGGGTTAGGAGAATGCCTTTTAGAAAGGTAGTTCTTTGAACTTGTTGGCTGTTACATGAATTATCTCCAAGGTAGTATTAGCCATGAAGTCCAGCAAGTTGCCATGCTGTGAACAGACTTAATTGTAGTAAGTCTCTGATGCAAAGTTACTAGGACTTTGACATATGTGTATTTAAAGTCTCAAAATTGAATGTAATTCACTATATTGGACAGTTTGTCAGACGCAAATAACATCTTTATTTTTCTAATGAATTCTTATGTGTTGTTTTATCCTTAATAAAAGGCTATGGTTATTTTTGCATACTGACCAAATATTTGGCCTTTAAGAGTATATAATTAGATGGAAGAGTAAAAACAGTTGATAAAGGATTGTTTTTCTAATGAAAATAGTTTGAGATAATTCAATTTTAGTTTCTTCTGAATAGATGTGATCAGTGTGTTGGCAGTTTTACAGTGGATATAAAGGGAACAGCTGAGAGAGAGTGGCTGAGAATATGTCCAGCTATTTTTGTAGCTAAGTTACATTTTTTTCAGTTTATCTACTTAGATACTTTCACATAATTGAACAACCAAACTACAATTGGATACAAAAACTATTTGCATTTAGTAATAAGTGAAAATACTAAAACCAGTAAGATTAATATTTTAAAACAGTTTTGTTGTACTAATTTATAAGTAAATTGCAATGACTGAGAGAATCCTGGCCTATATTATTACTTCGATAGAAATTTGAATATGGGATAGTATTGTCTGTATTATATAAAATGTTTTCATGGATTTTTAGCTGCTGAAACTTGAAATCAATAAACTTTAGTTGCTGTTGTTTACTGGAAAAAGTAAATCTGCAAATTTCTGTTTTCTTCATTACGTTCATCTAGTGTTTCTCCCAGTATTACTCCATTCATTATATTTGCCCTTAGATTGACCTGTGAGGCACTCTCAGTGTGGGTTTTTGCATGTTCTTGTGGAAGACTTGATGGAGAATTGTGTCTCTGAGTTTCTGCAATTACTTTGTGTTTTCTGAATAAACCATATAAAATCCCAGGCAAAATAAAATCCTAGGGTTAGCAGAGTTGCCAGTGGGTCAGTACGTAATTCTTTTCATATTTTAAATATATTTGATAGTGACTGATGATTGTGTTTTAACACTGATTATTGTTTTTTAAAGTTGATACAGAATGGTTTTCTGCACACCTCAGGTTCACATTAGATTAGTGACAGAAGGACATCCCAGATTTAATGTACATCAGTGAATAATATGTTCTGTGTTCTCAGTTACTTTGGACTTGAAAGAAACAAACTTGTAATATAGCCCAAATTTATTGTAATCTGTTTAGTTGTTTGTATTAAATGAAGAATCACTTCACAAAAGTGTTTGTGTCTGCTGAAGTTTTAAAGCAAACAAAATAAAATTGCAGGAGATAATTGCTTAAATTGTTGGAGACAGTTTTGATTGAAATATTAAGCCCCTTTTGTGAGTAAGGTATTCCACTGTTTCAGAGCAACTCTTTTCTTCACATCATTTTATTCACTGGACCTAATTCAATATCTGTTTAACTCAAAGCTGAGGAATTGATTGTCAGTTGAAAAAAATGGCCTAATTAATTATTTGTAGAAGAAATGGAAGAGATAATGACTTCTTCAACTTCTGAAGGTCTTGGTGACCAGAAACAACCAGTTTCTTAATAGATTCCTTGTTCACTTCTTTAAAGGAGAAATATTTTATATACTTATTTCTGACTATTCAGAGTTCTGTACTGATCCACTTGCTAATTTGTTTTATGGATAACAGTGAGTGATTTTTCCTTATCAGTAAGACAGAGGTAGACTCTGGTCTTGCAAGAAATGTGCTCCCCTTGTGCTTCCATACTTCAAAGGATTCTTCATATGGCGTGGTTGTCACACCTGGCTTGCTGTAGATTAAATTTTTGGTTTTGGTGGTGGGTGGGTCTTTTTGCTGGTTGGTTTTTTTTTGTTTTTTTTTTTACTAGGTAATTTTCTCCTGCTTTCTTGGTTATTATGTTTTTTCCCCCGATACTTCAGCTGTCTGCTGGAATTTGCACCCTACCTTAGAGTGCTGTGAGTTTTCTCTCAGTGCTTGTGTGGAGTGGAGAGGTGTATGTCAGCTCTGTGCCATTCCCATTGTTGGGTTGGTCATTTTCTTCAAGGAAAATGCCTATGTCTAGAGAAGTGCCCCCTGTTCAAGCTGTGGTGGGTGTAGCAGGATCGGATCCTGGCAATGTTAGCTCTGATTCTCACCCTTCTCCAGAAAGGCAGGGAAGGTTCCTCCTGAAATCCCCTTTTTTTATTCCTACCATCTCAGCAACATCCAAACTGTCTTTCTCCTCTGAACAACCATCAGGGTGCTGTAATCCATCGTTATCACCTTCACATCTTAGCTATAAACATCTTTTTCAGACAATGAGGCACACCAGCCACTGGCACTGTTTCTTGGTGCCAAGTTCTCAAAGAAATATCTTCTGTTACTTCAAGGATTCTTCTCTTCTCTTCTCTTCTCTTCTCTTCTCTTCTCTTCTCTTCTCTTCTCTTCTCTTCTCTTCTCTTCTCTTCTCTTCTCTCTCTTCTCTTCTCTTCTCTTCTCTTCTCTTCTCTTCTCTTCTCTTCTCTTCTCTTCTCTTCTCTTCTCTTCTCTTCTCTTCTCTTCTCTTCTTTTCTCTTTTCTTCTTTCTCCCTCTGTGCAGCAAACAGAGAAATTCTGTTTGAATATGCTCAGCAGTTCACTGGAGGCAACTTGTGTCCCACGATCCTGCCCATAACTTTAGGAAGACAGTATTCCACCTGGAAGTAGGCACTGGACAACAAAGGATAATGCTACCTGGCTTTGCTCCAAGGCTAGAAAAAGCCCAAATAACACATGGAGCTATCTCTCTATAAGCAGTAACTCATCTAAGGGAGAGAGTTCTTGGCAACAGGATTCCTGAAGCTACTATATTAAACTGTAGGTCCACTTTTCCTATGATTTTCAGCAGAAATTCTTGCTCAAGAGAAACACTGGAAAGCAACATTCTCCTTTGTAGAGGGTAAAGCCTAGCTTTTTCTGAGCTGCTTCACAGGACCACATGGCCTTCATAAGCCCTCTTGGAGGTATGTGCTGAGCCAAGTACCCAGCTATTGTATATTGAGTTGTGTTGCATTGGCAGTGATTTAATTCCTAGTCAGTGTAGGCTATCCAGCCAGTTTGCTCCAGCAGCATCATCAGCCTACAGTGAAGTAGCTGGCATGTTAACTCTGCCTTGTAGGTGGAACCCAAGGTTTTTTTCTTCACCATCACACTCCTCATGTCTCTAGCAGCAAAGGCTACATGAAGATGTGGCCCATTACATTGACTCTGAAGAACAGAGACAAACAGCTACTGTTTTTTTGGGGGGGAAAAAGGCGTAATAGTTGGCAGGTGCTATTCTTTGTGTGGTTTCCAGACAGTATTAGGAACAATCATTAGCCTCCTGGTATACTGCATGGCTCCTATTCTTATAAAAGGAAGTCAAGGTCACAGCTTTCATTGCTGTTTCCACCTCTGTATCTTTACTACTGCAATGCTGGTACAAAAAAGAAAGCAGAATTTCCATTGCCACAATGTATTGGCCTCAACTACTTCCATGTACTCCCATAACCCCAGTCAGCACTTCTGATCATCTGTGTCCCTCCTCTCTTTGGTTATACCCCTGGTCCTTTCCTCCTTTTGGCATTCAGATAGCTCATTTCAGCAGTGCATGGTCTTCTGTCCTTCTGGCCACACCAGTTTTGGAGGTTGTCAGTGAGAGCCAGCCAGTGTGGTTTGGCATGCTGATAGCTCTCACTCCAGCTCCCTTTGAGGAGAGAAAGTCAGTGGACTCAAGGGAGCCCCAGCCATCTCTTCTGGCTCAATATGAGAAGACCACAGCAGTTATTCTCTGAAACCCAAACCCAAATGGAAAGGGCAAGCAATCTGGGGCTTGAAGTGTCAGGTTTCCTTTATCTGAGAAATTCACATTGCTGACTTTTGGCAACTGTGTGTCCTGGCTTCTTACCAGTGCGATCTTTGCATAAGCCTCTGAATTTTAAAAATGCACGTTTTTTGATTGCCATAGGGGTGTTTCACGTGCAGTTACTGTGTCCTGTGTAAACTCAGTACAGGTCCACCAGTAATGCTTCCTCAGCTGTCATCAGCAGCCAGGGCTTTTAGAAAAACTTTGCCCATGCTGATTGCTTTCTTTGGATATGGGGCTGGGGAGGGGAAATGATGGATTAAGCTCAAGGAGCCCCTTTCCTTGGGCTTAGCACGGATATGTACCATGCTCAGTCTCTGTTGAATCAGCCAGAGCCATGAGCATTTTGAGTCTGGTTCTTGACATGAACTGGGGCAGTGCTTGAATCAATGTTGGCCAAATCCTTGCTCCTTTGGAATGAGTTTGCTGCTTTTCAACTCCTGGCTCGGTGTGGGCTTGTTCTGGAGCAAGGGTTGGAGCCAGCCTGGCTCTCCCAGGCCACACAGCAGCCGGAGCCTGTGTTCTCCTCTGTGCCAGCCTTGGCCTCCAGAAATTCCAGTTGTGGGTTCCTCCTTTCATTTTCCCAGGGCTTGCGCTCTCTCTCAGCAGACAGCCAGAGCCATGGGCTGGAACATGGCAGCTCTCCCTGCATGCCTGTGCAAGCACAGATAAATTCACCTTGACCACTGGGAATGGATGTTTTCTAGGTTGGTGTGTGATATCCCCTTTGAAATCTTGGGTCCTTGCTGGAAGAAGAGGTTTGGATGGCACCAGTTCAGAGCCACCAAGAAGCCCATCCAAATGAATTGCATCCTCAGAGCAGAGGAGCTGCTCCATCACTGAATGCCAAATGACTTTTTTAATGATACTTGCCAGAGAATTCCCAAGATGTTTTTTCTTGCAGTGAAACATGGATGCATCTCCTACTATTTGGAGATCATCCTGATGGATAACAAAATGGTGTCGGGGCTTGCTACCCAGCAGGCAAAACCCAAATGTGCTTTTGTTGGTTGGAGCTGGCTTGAACTCTTTGTAGCTATCTGCAAAGGAGATGGTTTTGTTGGTACTTGTTAGGGGCAGTGTAGTTACCAAAGCACCCAGAAATGGTGCTGTGTTTGGTAGAGCTGTGTTTAATCTCTGTTTAAGCCTTGAGGACCCCAGGGCTGATTTCCAGGTAATGATCAGTGCGTGGTGTCCATTTTCAAGTCCCTCATGGTGTATGTAGTCAAAGGGGCTTTCAACACCAGAGTGTATTCCAAAAGCCAGATTTCTTTTGAGACATTATGAGATACTTGATAATCTGCCACCCATTTTCATTCCTCCTCATTAATATTATTTTTGTAGTTTGTAGCTTGAGGGGAAATAAATGTTCCTAGGGAGGGTCAGAGGATCAAGTAGTAATAAGGGAAAGAAGTCTCTGGTTCCAGCTGCTTATGACTCCTGATTTAGAGTACCAGCAGGTATGTGAAAGCCTGAAAGCTCCCATTGCTGCTCAGTAATTTATTTAACTTGGCACTATGTCACTGGAACAATGTCCTTCAGCTTTCAGATGTTTTTATTGTATTTCTGTTACTAACCAAGTTTACAGGTATTCAGGTTCCAGTTCTTAAAGGATTTTTTTTAATGTTAGAAACTTATTTTCTCCTCAGAATGTATGTATCTTAAAATAAGTATAATCACTTAAATACTTGGTCTTCCCATCTGAACAGGGAAAAAAAAAAAAAAAAAAGCCAGTTGTATTTATATAACAGTAACATTAAGTTACAAATTAACCTTTTAGTGGTTACTGGTAAATGAGAACCTGGGCATCTTTCAGAAAATAGCTGATTCAGAATTGCAAAACAAAGAGGGTTTAAAATTAATTATTTTAAATTGGCATGTGCTATTACATTATTTAAACCAGAATATAAATCTGCCTAGCATGGCTTTGTTAAATCAAACAGAGCTTTCTGTTGTGGATTTACCAGAATAAATTACAATTGAAAAAAATGTATGACATCTAATCAAGGTCATAATATATAATATTTATCATTTCTACAAATATTTGATTTGGTGGGAACCAAACTAGTGCTGCCACTGCCAAAAGCCAGTCCTCATAATTTATTTTGTGGTCATAAATTTTCCTTTGCCTGCATCTTTAGTGGTATCCCAAACTGTAATTCTTTCTAATGGTCAACCTATCTTGGCACGAATCTTCCCGTGCCTGAGGTCCACAATGCTGATTTAGCAGAACAAAAACTTTGAGGATATTTCCTTTTCTCTGTGCTGTTTATTATATCCTTTGCTTTGAGTGCAAACCAAGCTCTGAAGCTTAGGTCAACACCAAACCACTGCTGTGGTCAGGTTGGCTCCTGGGAAGCAGCACTCAAATGATTTCCAGTGCGTTGTTCTCCTGGGTCTGAGATGGTTCCCAGGGACTGGGCTGGCAGCTTCTGGCTTTTGAAATCTCCCAAAGAACTTTTGGCCATCTTTTTACCTGCATCTGTGTTATGGTGATAGCTGCTCCAGCCTGGGTGAATGGTCCTTTAAAGAGAACCAGGGTGAGTTTAGAGCTTACTCAGACTGTTTGGGTTTCAGCTTTACCAAGCCAGACATCAACAACTTGTCAGCTATAAAGAGAACATGAAATAATATTTTTTGTGCTTTTTTTTTTTTTTTTTTTTTTTTACTTTATAAAGTTAAATAAGTGCTCCAAGAAAGTTTCTGTTTGTTTATTCATTTCCTTAAAACCTTGGAATCCAGATCTATAAATACAGTCTGACTTCATGTTTACAGTTACAATCATTCTCACTTGAGCTGATTGACTCTACTTTTAAAAAAATCAAATTGGTAAGATATATTTAGATTTGCAGGAAAAGATTAATATTCCTAATGTTAAAATATGTTGGGTTTGTACATACAGGAGAATTACTCTCATAGTATTCATCTCTAAAATCTAGGAAGCCTGTTTGCCAGCCATTGTACAAGTAAAAGGAAAGACTTTGCAACCAGACTCAGGAGATGTAGCTTTTCACAAAGTTGTTAGCTAAATTATAAGCTTAACAGTAGTTTGGTGTTGACTTCAAATAGAGAGTAAGCACTTCTTACAAAGAATTGTGGCCTGATGCTCTTTTTAATTGTGGATTTTTAATGTAATTTCTGCACTGCATATTTGTAGCTGCATATTGTTTTGCCCTCATTCTTGTAGAGGATGATGGAGGCTTGCTAATCCATGTAAGTTTTCTTATGAAATGTAAACCACTTTTCAGATTTACCAAGTTTTCTCTGAATATCATCTGCAGCTGAATTTAGAAAGCTTTTGCCTCCTTGTAAAGAAATAGCCTTTATTCAAACTTGAAAAAATAGATGAAGCAAGAATTATGTTTCCAAGTCTTTGTTTATAAATGTAAATCAATTATGCATTTATTCTAAAATGTACAGGATGCAGAAAATGTACCGATTTATGTTTATTATGTTTGAATTTGTGGCCGTGGCTTTGAGTGACTCAGAACAGAGTAAAACCTAAAAGTTAAATTTAAAACCTAATTTATTTATAAACCAGAAACGTAGCCAAATAAATTTCTGTCTGTCAGATTTTTAAACTCTGACAACACAGTTTTGATTAACATTCTTTTTGGCTTAATCAAATGTCTTAACAATGTTATATAGTATTAAAGCAAATATTTGAGATAAAGCTAAGCTAGGTACTTTTAGGCAAACATTATTTTTTTCTTGACATACATGCGAAATCATTCCCCACTTAAAGAAAAGTGGTTGAAGGAATGTGGATTGGGTAATTTGGGTTGAACTGTTGAAAGCAAAGTTTCTTGCTCAGGCATCCATCCAGTCCAAACTCATGCACATCTTTAACTTTCTGCAGTCTGTGCAGCCTGTGAGACCTCTACTGACATGGATAAAGTAACAAGCATGCAACATCTTTCCCGAATTTGGTGTACATACCCTACCACTACATGCACTTGAATTAGGGATGTGTTTTAAGTGTGCTTTCAGATAGAAGACCCGGGGCTTCTCAGACATTACTTGATCATACCAAAATGCCCAGCTGGCAGTCAAAAATCAGATTTCCTTTCTCTTCTATGCCTATGCTTGGAGAAGGAAAAAAAAAAAAGGGGGGGGGGGGGGAACGTTTTGTTGCTTTTAATATGAGCTTCATTGGATTGGTTTGTCTCAGTAGTGCAGTGGTGACGCAGCGTTGTTTTATCAGTGCCCACCCCCATCAGAATTCTTTGCTTAAGAGGAGGCAGATTTTCACCTACTGAATAAGACTCTGGACTCGCATTGATGCTTCTCAGTGTTGTCTTGTGTGCTGCCCTGTGCCAGACTGCATTTTATCCCTGGAGTGCCTGGTGTAAGTTATAGCTCTCTTTGTACCCTCTGAAGTTTGCATGTTCAGATGTGACTGTGCTGAATGATAGGATGTCTATTTTAGACTTCAGCCTGTATTTGCAATCAGGAGGGCAAGTGGCTGGAACAACTTAGTTCCTTTTTCTTTTGAAACAACTTTTAAACAGTGGGTGAGTTTTAAAGGTTTCTCAGAATGGTTTTCTTTTATAAAACATGTTTTCCATAACCATGAGCACTTGTTTTCTCTGAATGGATCTTAAAAGAATGTCGTGTTGAATCATAAGAGCAACTTGTTTCTTAAAAAGACTTTGTTCAGTCTCTGAAGGATGAAATTGTCCTTCACTTAGAGAAAAATATGCTTATCATCAAATGCACAGGCACTTGTTGATACTTCACCTATTGTATTTGTTTATAGAATTGCTGTTCAAGCCTGACTGGTGTCTGTGTTTTTAGTGGATGTTTTCAGTTACAGAACTTCATGCTAAATATTTTATATGCATTTTTGACCTTTCAGTGGTAGGCACGGAGGTTGATAGGGACTAAGAGAAGGAAGCATCCTTTGGAAGTTTTGGTAGCTGGCAGTGACAGTAGCTCTGCAATGTTCAACTGGATGGGAGCCGTTGGCAAGCTATTAACTTCAATCTTTTTCCCATATCAAGTAGTAGCTTGATGTATGCTTACACACATTGAGAATGTGTTAAAGTAGGAACTGATTGATAAAAACTGCTTCTGCAGATGCAGTAATTGATTATTTTCAGATAAATCAAGGGTGCTTTTTGTGTACTGGAGCATTAAACTTGCATCATGCTTGGCTTTGTGACAAGTCCTCTGCATGTAATTTAGAGCCATATAGGGATGTTCTCCATCTTGAACCACTTCCATTAATACCACCTTTCATGTTGTGAGTGTAGGGTTAGTAATTTAAAGTAGATAATTTGCAAGCCTTGTGGCCCAAGCATGAGCTGGAAATTATAAGGACTACTGACATGAACAACATTTGGTTTTAAATCAGCCTTGGTTTCTATGCAGTGCTGTGTTTAGCACCAATAGACTGAAATGCCAGATCTGGTACGAGTTTATATACTTAGGTGGGAAGCCTTACAGATTGTTTTTATATAAACATACAGAAATTAAAGAGATACGGAATAACCTAGAAGCTGCTGTCTGGTAAGCATTCTAGACAGACTTTTCAGCTACTGGTAACTAGAAGTGAACCTGCCTGTCAGTACAAATTCAATGCCACTGTCTATTGTGAAACATTTAATGTTTTCAAGACTGCAGGGGAAGAGAAATTGTCCCCCCCTGCCTTGTTATGATGTGGAGTAGTTGTAAGAGTTATCTTGAGACATGCTACACTAGCTGCTGTCATGTGATTTTTGCTCATACTTGATCAAAAACAGAACAGTTAAAACTGGGACCTTGTGGAATCTCTGTCCTGTCCAGAATAGGAGAAAGTGTTCATCTGCAGGATGGGGTAACTTCTGAGAGCAGAAGAGCTGCATACAGCGTGATTTTATACATGGTATGAGCTGCATATGGGGTGATTTATATACCTTTCAATGTTTCATGAATGCAGGAGGCTCTTTGCTAATTTTCTGCAAAGAGAAGATTAAAGGACATTTCTGGAGTCTCTGATTGCTTCTTTTATGTCACACAGTTGGATTGCTGGTGGGTACAGCACTGATTGCTTCCTTAGACTTTGAACTTCATTCCAAGCTTGTATTTAACTATTCGTCCCTGTTGTCAGATGCTTTTGTGTTCTCTTCAGCAGCAATTCATTTGTCAAACAACACAGCAACTGACAATTTTGTTTTTCAGATTTTGTATTGTTTTTTTCACGAAAAACTTGCCTGGGTTTAGAAGTGTACCGTGAACAGTTTCCAGAGGAGCTGTCTTAGTAAATATCCATGTGTAAACATACCCTAGAATGATCTCATGGTTACCAGGACATCCTGACTTTTTCCTGAGAATTCACTTGTCATTCTGCATGAATCAAGGTGCTTCCTTACCTAAGTTTTGTTTTTGTCTCTCCCTTAGGGAAGAAGTAGCACTTTGTGTTGGCAGTTATAACAAGATGTTTAGCTAGCAACTAAATGAAGTCCAAGGGGGGTGTCTGGATCATCTGCCAGCAAGGCAGAGGGACGTGCGTAGCATTTCCAAAAGTCACATCACGGTGTGGAAATTCTGTAAGTTTCTGAGTCCACTTAAATACTTAAAACCTTCATTTCAGACCTCCCGATGATGTAATTATGAATGATAATAAAAATAATATTAGCTAAAATTCTCTCCACACAGAATTGGCCTCTTACAACTTGAAATTTAATCTCTAAGGGTTTCCATTTGCTCTTAACAGCTGTCAGAGATGCACTCTCCAGCTTCAGGTCCTGCAGCTCCCTGGTGCTAACACAATTCTCCAGCACCACTAATGCCCAGGGGTGAACCTGCAGCAAGGCCACTGCAATGCAGGCTGAGCTGACTGAGCAAGACCAAGCCGAAGCCTATGTAGAAAAATGAAATTAACTTTGCCACCCAGGCTCTGCTGCAGTAGCATCACGCACCTGAGTGCAGAGGCTGTGATGGAGAAGCAGGGTCAGTCCTGCAGGTAAATGGGAGGATTTCCCAGCATCTGGGATTGCACTTGGCATGCATAGAGGCATCTTGATGAAATATAAATGGGTGCAGGAGAGAAGCAGGATTAGTGACTCGGAGCAGAAGATCTGCCATGCCCCACCGTACAATGTTTTTTCCAATTTCTTTTTTGTCCCAGTAGCAACATGAAATACCACAGGCTCTTGGGTTAGATTAGGTGATGAGGGGCATAGCTGAGCATGTCTGAGCATGCCAGATGTATTTTGGGCTCTAGAAAGAAGTGTGCTACAAGATTTAGTCTGTATTTAGTCACTGGCCTACTTTGTAGAATATTTTGCATTTCTGGAAACTTTCACAGCAGAGATGTGGCTTTTTTTTTTTCTTCTTTCTGTTCTTTTCTTTAAACATTTAACATCTCTTACGGTTATTTAAGACTGCAAGTAGTAACACCTATCCATTTAAATGCTGCCTGCAAGTTTTTTTCAATTGTGTGTTTATTCCTTTACCTCTTTTGATTTTCACCTTGTTTAAGACAAGGCTTGGCTGTTCCTGTGCTCTGCCACTTGTGCAAATGCAGTGGACATCAAAGTCGAGCCTCCCAAGTTTTGGAGGAAGCTCTCTTCTGAACCATCACCTTGCACAAAATGACAGGAGGGGTGACTTCTTACTTAAGACTTACTTTACTACTGAGGCCATATATCCCATTTCACAGAGGGGGAGATTATGTAGCCATCTCTCTGATCCTGTTGCCAAAAGCCCCACCAAGAGACTTTGTGAGACCCTTTGGCCTTCATGAGGAGTTTTAGGTACACCCACTTGAAGTCTTCGTTTCTTTGGGACCATCTGGAGTTCTCCCTCCTCCTCCCAGGGCAGCTAATAAAGGCAACCTTGTGACTTAGTGGTTTATTTTGGAAGCTCTAGGAACTTGCTCTGGTTGGAGGAGCCAGATTTGGCAAATGTTGTCCCGTGAACTCCATTGCAGGGAGGGAATGTCACAACCCCCCCTGCTTCTCCTTATCCCAGAAACTGGCTCACTGCAGTCCATGGGTAGATTGGTTGATAAGTGGAGAAAAGACAGATATCTGTTGGGAATAAGGATGTGCTTTCATCTTCTGGGTCTGAAGGAAACGAGTCTCATATAATCACACTGTCTGTGGACGCATATATGGATCTCAGTCAGCTTTGCCCATTTTCAGGAGAGGAAACTGGGGCACCAAGGCTAACTTGGCAAATGTACTGTGTAAATCCCTGCAGGATAAAGATTTTAATCATTAATCTCCAGGATCAAGAAAGGACCCTAGTCCAGCACTTCATCTCCCAGAAAAAATCTTATATACATTATAAAAATGTCTTAATGAATTAATTTAACAGAGCTTTGTCTTCCTTCACAGGCAAACAAGTGCTAACTCTAATTGTTTCTTCCAAATGCCATCAGCATTTCCTGTCTCTGCCTTTCCCACTCAATAGGCTGAGTGCTGATGGAATATGAAAAGGCAACAAGCCTTCAAACATCAAAAATACATTGGTGCTTCATTTTCTCATGTTGTCTCATGGTATAAAAATCCTTATCCAAATGTTTTTAGCCATTAAGACCTTCCAACATGTTACTTTAGACTGTAAGGCATTCAAGGATTGGTGTGTCTGGAAAAGATTGGAGCAACAGTTGCTCAATTAGTTTGGAGCCTGGAGAAAGAGAGAGACATAATTTCTGCTGAACATGTATATTTAGAGGAAGCATCTATCCTTGACATAAACTTAAGGGTTTTATGGGTAACACTTACCTATATATGTGATATTTTCCTGTTGTTTTTTCTCAAGGATCCACCATCTCAGGTATATGTGAAATCTCTTTACATTTTTAATTTTGCCGTTGTTTCAGAGGTTTCTGAGACCCTTCCTTCTTGCTACCACAGGACCTAAATTGCACTTGGGTCACTGAAAGAAATTAAGCATAGCCTTGAAACTGTGGATGTGGATATATTGTATGAGACTGAAGTGACTGTGGGGAAACAGAGAGAGCAGGAGATGGGCTCAGAGCTTTTCATCTGCCATTCCCTGATCTCCTGAAATGCTTCTTAATATGCGTGGGTTTGGCTGACGTTGGTTTCCTTCTAAATGTTCATTTAACCCCTTGCTATCTCCAAAATGGCACTTTTCTGGAGCCAAACAGCATGGATAGGAAAGCAGAGGGTGGCATGGGACATTTTTGTAGCAGCTGCTAGCAGAAGAGAAGCAGCTCTCAGAAGAGGTTGATGATTTGAGCAAATTTGCTTCTAGCTTTTAGGCATGTTGGCATTAATGTGAGCCTTATCACTCTGCTTAGCAGTCCTTTGCATGATGGAGATTTTAGGTTTGAAATTCTTTTTCTTTTGGTCCATTTTTTGGCTTGAACAAGTGCACCTATTTTTCAGATTATACTAATTACGATGTGATTCAAAGGGTGATTGTAAAACTTATACTATTAAAAAAAGTACTAAAAAATATCTATAACAATTGTTTGGATATAAACAACTGTTAGTAATTGGTAACCATGTATAGGAAAGAGCAGAGATCTCAAATTTTGAGTTAAAAATTTTATGTACTTCTCTAGAGCTGTAGGGATACATTGGAATATTGCAATTATTGTGTTGGTTCAATGAATGAGAACCTGGAAGAAAATTGTACTCTTAGCACATGGGATGTGAAAGCAGCAATAGATGAATATTAATGCTCTTCAGGGTATTTTCAGGGGTGTTTCCAAGCCAGACATATAGATACAACAGTTTTTCAAAGGAGTGCATCCCTGGCTGCAGCTGATAAAATTCTGAGAGCTCTGCTGAGTTTTGGTGGGGCTGGATGATACACATCAGCTGGGAATCAGGCTGTGTGGTATGTTCTATACATTCTTACATGTCTCACTTTCACTGGATGCAAAGATCCAAGAAGAATCCTCCTTCTAGAGAGCAGGCTGATCCCTCTCCTCGGTAAATTCAACACAAACAAAACCCCCAATCTTTCTAAATCCTTTTAAGTTGCTCAAAAGATTTTCTTGGTCAGTGATATTGCAAGAATATTGCTTTGGAGGTGACCTGATTTTAACCTTTTCTGAATTGCTTTATGATTAGAACAGTCACATGCTGAAGTAGGACCCCATTAGTGGGTTTAAATCATCTGTTTACTTCTGAAAACACGCATTGTTATGGGCTCTGCTGAGTACTCCCCCACACCCCCTTTTTTTTTTTAATTTTCTTTTCTTTTCTTTTCTTTTTTTTTTTTCTTTTTCTTTTCTGTTTCAGAACAGAGCATCACAGTTGTACCAGTCTGGGAACAAAATATGGAATGTGTTTCACTGCTGACCGGAGGCAGCCAAATGAACAGTATTTATAGCAGTTTGAAAATCAGAAGTTAGCAGTTTCTTCACATTCTAACACTACCCAGCACTTTCCAGAGAAAATTTCCAGAATTGTTTACAAGAAATCTGCTTTCCAAATCCGTTGTGTGGTGCCCTCCAGCCTTGACTATTAACTATTTTCAAAGGGGAAGCTAATCTACGATTTGGGAAAAGATGGCGATGGATGAGTACCTGTGGATGGTTATTGTGGGTTTTATCATAGCTTTTATTTTAGCTTTTTCAGTTGGTGCAAACGATGTTGCCAATTCTTTTGGAACGGCTGTGGGCTCTGGTGTTGTTACTTTACGCCAGGCTTGCATTTTGGCTTCAATTTTTGAAACCACTGGCTCAGTGTTACTGGGAGCAAAAGTAGGAGAAACGATTCGGAAAGGTATCATTGATGTTAATCTGTACAACGAGACTATCCCACTGCTGATGGCAGGAGAAGTGAGTGCAATGGTTGGTAAGTAATACTTTCCTATTCCAAGTAACTTTCTTTGTGTATTTGTCATCCTGTTTGCTGTGAATATTGTTAATTAAGTCTTCCCATCTTCTGGATTTTCGTGTCTGGTTTGGTGTGAATGCAGGGGCCTGTACTTGTTTTATTAGTCTCCTGTCTTTTTTTTTAATGCTTCTAATAATATTTCTCAATGGTTCAGCCACTTAACTAATAGAAGAAAAACCTTTAGCATAATGGATCACATATACGTATTCCTAAAATACTAAAAAAATATTTTGAAGATTTTTCTTTTGGTAAATGGAAAACATGTGAGCCTAGCATTTATGACTACAGAAGATCCTACAGAAATAGTATTTTGCAATGAATATGTTTGAGAAGGAATTAACTAAATTTTTTAAAATGACATAAAATCCAAATATATTTGCTTAAGCTGATTTTTTTATCTGAGTTATTATGATTAATCATACACTTCACTCTTGTCCATAGCTAAAGGATAGATGGCCACACATTTAAGGTCTTTTTACTTTTTCTGACCCAAGCCAACAGTTTTCAGCATACCTTAGTCTACTCCTCGTGCTTTTGTTTGTAGTCAAATTAATCTCCTGTTAGAACAAATGGCATGTTCTGAGGTAAGTAACTTTAAGCCACGCTCTTTGTTTATATGCAAGAGGCTTTGTGAGCTTTTGGAGAGCTCCCTCAAGGATCAATAGCAAACCTGCTTTTAAAGGGCAGGAGACAGCAGGAAGGAAACCCTTTCACTGTGGGAGAGGAAGCCCAGGCAAGGGGCCAGTCTGTCCACCCCCCCACCACTTCTTCAGTCTGGTGGGTCCATGGCATACCATGAACAGGCAGTGTGATTTATGCAATCATCTCAGGCTCCTCCGTTTGGAAGGGATGTTCCACTCAAAAGGGTTTTTAAGCCTCCTTGACCCTGACCTGGATATTATTCCCAGCTACCCCATCTAACCAACCTCCCCGCAGTTTTAAGGCAGCACCTACACGTGAGATAGGTGAATCTGTGCAGAGGTCTACTATATGAGATTATTTCCCTATTTCTTTGGGGGAATGGGAAAGTTTTGCTGTTTCTAATTTTAATGGGTCAAGTTCTGGTTTCTGGAGGTGGCTGAGGTGGCTTTGTGTGCTTGAAAACAGCGAGCTTGGGCTTTCACTGCTCCTCAGCCTCCTGAAGGTTGGCCACCTTCCCCTGCCCAAGGAGAAGAGGGATTGGTGAGTGAGAAATTGCTGCTGGGACCACAGTTTCTTCCCCAAATCGTCCTCCTGTGAGGCTGCCAACTTAAACCACATCAAATGCTCTTGGGCACCCCCGTCAGTTCCTCTTTCCCGATGTCTTGCAAGGTCAGCTGCAAATTTCTGGTCTTTACCTCAAACTGTAGGGTGGCTTCTTAATAGCACTCCACTTGCATACTTTCTCCTTTTCCATCCTGAGATAGCTCCTTCATTTCCCACGGTGTGTGCCCAGGAGCAATGTAAATCCTCTGAAATGTAAGTGACCTGCATCTTCAGACCTTCACGTTCTGGATACTCACAGCCCCAGCTGAAGGAAGGGTCTTTTTCCTCTTCTGTATCTATTTATGGCATCCTGATCCTGGCCAGGCAAAGTTTTAAGTCTCAGATGCCCCCTGTGGAGGCAACTGAGCAGAAGCTCAAAGAAAACAACTTATTTGCATGCCTATTTACATAAGCCTGTGTGAACTTCATGACCAGTTGCATTCCCTTCCTCCAGTAAGTGTATTAAGAAGAAATTCCACATTTTAAGTCCCAGAATTAATCACAAGTTACAAACTCCAGATTTCAGGGTTTCTTTTGTTCAAATCCACCTAGAGCTTTTCTCTGGATGTATGATTTTTCTTTTCTCTGTGCTTTCTCTGAGCCTTCATACATGTTTTCTTCTTTCTGTTTTGGCTCTGCATTACCCATCTCCCCTTCTCTCATGCTCATGTGCTCGTTAATGGACTTAGCTTCTGAATTTTGATGAGGCTTAAATGAGACAACAGTCTGGGAGAGACCAAAAGTCACTGTATCCTCTTTCCAGATGTTGCTGGAAGATCCTTTGATGCTTGCAGCAAACAGCAGCTGGTGATTTTCAGGGCGACCTTCTCTTCTAAGAGAGAAGGAAGCAGGAAGCAATGGGATTAACATTTTAAAATGTGACATTTTGTAATAACTTGTACTGTATTAAAATGTTGTTAGTTAGGTGGTTGGGAAGCTAGAGACTGTTGCTCTTGGGGGTAAACTGTAGCATTTCCCTAGCGTTAACTCATTGTCAGATTATTTTTAGGAATTACCCCAGTGTTGTTCTAATCCTGGTGGGAGCTGAAGTCAGCAGCTGGATCAACCGAGGAGATGCCACCAACAGAGTGGACATCCCAGTCAGGATTAGCAAAGCAAAGTACTGACCCAGTCTAGCAGGTGGTGTGGTACTTGACTGGCACACAAGCCAGTCTTGCTCTGGCTTGCTTTGTATTTTCCTCTGTTCCTTAATGTGTTTTCTTAAACTTCTTTAGGCCACAGATTGTTCTCCTCAGACACTCCATCAGTCCTCCAGCATTTTCCTTCTTTCTTCTCTGTTTTCAAGGTGAAGTTAATTAAACAAGAAATTATTCCATACTCCCTCTATTCTGTGTGTGTGTGTCCTGCAAAAAGCCCCAGCCTTCATTACACATTTGCAGTGCAGCTGTGTCTTGGTTGCATTTTCCCTATTTTTCAAACTGAGTATTTTGTAATGATATATCTGTGGCTCTCTTACCTGATTATTTGGCTCTTCACAGATGTTACCATCTGTTTTCTCTTTCACCTCACTTCCACTTGCTGGTCTCATAAGTTCATGTCAAAGGTGTCAAAATGTATTTATTTTTATTTTAGTACAGGGAAAGAGAAGCCAAAAAAAATAAGGAGCAGGTGTTCCTTGTTTGATCTAGAATTTCCAATAGCAATAGGAGTACCAGTTGTTTTGGGATGGTACCCCAGGAGACATCAGTTTTAGAAGCTGGTTGACACATGATGCCAGCAAATCACAGTTTGCAGATGACTCAATTTTAAGACCTTCAAACCATCCTTTCCTATTGCAACTAAGCATGGAGGCTGGGATTTGTTCAGTGATCTTGTTTTATCACCTGTGTCTGCTGCAGATCTGTTAAGAGAGGTGGCACAAGCCAGAAAATTCAGGATCTCTTATGGCAGTTTGCTACCACTGGGGCCTCTTAACACATGAAGGTGCAGTGTCTTAATACATGAAGTCTTGAGATGAAGAAGAGATCTTCCCAGGAATTCTTTAGCATGAAGAAAGATCCACAGAAATCTTCTGTCACTGCCACAGTGATCTTGGTGCCCTGAGGCTAACACCATGGCAAGAGGAGCAATTGGAAAATGGGTTGGACCATGGAGCTGCATCCTTGAGGGCTTGGTGTCTGACTGCCATCTGATCTGACTGCCAAAAGTTGGGACTGAAAATGAACACCAGCCTGGGGTGCTTGGGGTCTTATTTTCTGTCTGCACTCCTGGGAAACATCCTTCCCTAGAGCATCTGTTGGGGCACTAGACATGTCATTTACCTTATAGACCATCCCTTAGTTAATTAGAGGGTTTTATTTCCTTATACCAAGGATACTCCTTGACTAAGCAAAGACCTTTCTGCAATTCTGAATTTCTCCAGTGCCCCAGTGAGCTGCAAATGAAGGCAGTGACAGTGTCCTTATTCTTATTCTTGCCTATTTTTCCTATCGAATACTACATAGCCATCCATCACTTAGAAGAAATGTAACAACTCCCTGCCCCACAGTTTTAGTCTTTCTGAAGTAGCATCTGAATGTTAGGTGCATGGGTAGTTTATTAGTGAAACAGTGTTTGGATGCTTCCTCACAGTGATCCCTTGGAGGCTTCTAAGTCCATCTCTTCAGAGTGAGGTTTTTTAAGCTGGATGCAGACTGGGAGCAGTTTATTTATTTAATCAGACAAGCTGTAAAAACTGAAAGCCTTCAAAAAGAAAGCAAAAAAACCCCAAACACCCAAAACAAAAACCAAACCCAGAACTGTTGTGCAGTATAAAGAGCTTTTAATAATAAAAACTCATAAGTAAAATGCAGCTTTTAAAGCTGCTATTAAACTGTCTTAGAATCTGCTTTTAGAGACAGAACAGGAGCAAAACTCTCCGTAGGAGATCTCTGTTGTGCATGTGGAGTGTAGGCAGTGCTTGTATAGCAATGTGGGTACACAATGAAGAATTTCTGTGTGACATTATTGTTCCTGTTGTTTTTTAAACTGTACGGTTGGGTTTTTTTTTTCCTAGGTTCTGCTGTTTGGCAACTGATTGCATCGTTCTTGAAACTCCCAATATCAGGAACCCATTGCATTGTAGGTGCTACCATTGGATTTTCTCTGGTGGCAATTGGCACGCAGGGAGTCCAGTGGATGCAGCTTGTCAAGATTGGTATGTGTTGTTTCCTTTGGTGGCTGATGGTGTGTGAGACAGAGGGTACTGTCTGTAAAAAAAAACCAAAAACAAAAACAAAAAAAAACCCCAAAAAACAAACATTCCCAGAAATCTGCTGCTTTGTACCTGTAGCACTCCCTTCCCTAGATTATTTCCCCCCCCAGTCCTGTTATTCAGAAGATGCACTGATGCTGTGTTCATTGAGGGCTGCAGTGTGTCTCCAGTGGAGAAATTGGTAAGATGCAAGTTGCTCTCCTCCCGTGGTAAGCTGAAGAGACATGGTCCCTCAGAGATATGCTTCAAGGTGACATTCCTCCTCTTCTACTTCTTTTTGTGGCAGCTCATACCACCTTGTTCTTGCTCTCAGCAGTGCTAACCATCATGTGAATGCCCACAGTCATGTTTCTCCACCCACCAGCCTCAGGGAGGCAAAAGCAGGGCATACAGCACATTTAACTCACAGCCTCCCACTGCCAAGATCAGCACAGACAAGCAGGGATGTGAAGGAGTTTTGGAAGCTTTATAACCCAAGTCGCAGCTTTAAACCTGTATTAAAAACACTTGATGCTGAAGGCACAAAAATACAGTTGAGCTTTAGAGAAGCTGGAGAAATGCATTTTTTTTTCAAATTCTACTGGAAGTAGAAGAGAGATTGCAATGACAGCAGAATCAATCTGGTAAATATGGCAAAAGCAATAAATCACTCAGGATGAGATTTCCAGGGCTCTGCCCTAATCCAGTTTTATTGAAATAAGTGGCAGTTTTGCCACCTACTTCAGCTAAATCAGTCCTGGACACTTATAAATCTGGCCTGAACAAAAATGTGTGCACATTATTCATTACAGTTGATGCTTTTGTGGCATTTTGGAAATCAAGACTTCTACCCCGAGAGCAGCTTGACATCCTGCTAGATGCAATTGCTTTCCACTTTCTTGCAATGGTCATGGCAATTAGAAAATTACAGGGCTCTCTTGTTCCACCCTGCATCAAACTACAAGGAACTTTTCTGATGAATTTGGTTGCTAGACTTGCAAAAATATCAAAAAAAGTTTTGGCTGACATTTCTAATAGTTCCGAGCAGTAATTTGACTTTCATGAATGTCAGTGGACATTGAGTTGCAGCAGTTGCAAGTAAACATACAGAACATTCATTCTAGATGTACAAGAACTCTTTTAAATGTTTTGCTCATTAATTACTTACTTAAGTACTATGCAAGAATAGTCTTTATTTCATGTTCCATTCTTTTCTTTCTTCAAAACAGTTGCCTCTTGGTTTATTTCCCCGCTGTTATCTGGCTTGATGTCTGGAATCCTCTTTGTGCTGATTAGATTCTTCATTTTAAAAAAGGTAAAAAAATCTCACTATTATAATGAGTCCTCAGTATGAAGGCTGCATTCTAGCCTCCTATTTGAGTGCTGCCATTTCCAGAGTTGAAAGTTTGTGGCTTGCTTTTTTGACAGGAGACCAGCCTTTTTTTTTCATAGCCATTGGAAATGTACTTGCATTTAGTGGTTCTGAAAGCTCAGAGTAAGTGATTTGACAAGTGTTTGAGGCTTAGAAGGTGCTACATGATAATTAATATTATACATTCTGTCTTATTAAAGGATGGTACACTGAATTTGCTTCTGTATGAGTACTCTTAGCTGTTCTGTTGGCCCTCAGAGATACTCTAACTGGTATTTCATAGTTGTGAAATTTTAAGCTTTGCTTTTCTGCCACATCAGACATCAGAAGTGTCTGCATATTTCCTAGATTCTCAAGAAACCTGAATTGATGGGTTTTAGTGACCTCAGTCAAAAGTGGCAGCTTTGAGGTAACATCAGTCCTTATATCTCCACTGCAGATAACAATTGTGGAGTTCCAGCATGAACTGGAAACCAGAACATTTTTATCTGCTGTTTCCATTTCTCTCACACCATTCAACCTGCTAAAGTGGGGGAGTGCAGCATATGACAATGACCTAAAATAAGGGACACTATATTAGCAGTTGTGCAGAGAACTTAAATAGATGAGGGATTAATTCTTTTGCTATAAATAGCACCACATGTAACTTCAGCTTCATCATTCTTTATTTCTGATGTAAACAAATGTCACTGGTAAAAGCAGATGATAGATGTGATTGGACAGCTTTAAATTCAAAATTACTCAGGTTGTGAAAAGGATGAGGAAAAGTTCCTCTATACCATTCAAAACCTTAAGAAATTAGCTATCAAAATCACATGAACTCTTGTATAAAAGTCACATATTTAAGCAGTCAATAGCCAGAAAAAGTTCAAATTAAGTAAAGTGACTTCTGACTGCCATTTACAAGGTAGTAAGATCTGTAGAGCTTCTGACATAATCAGCTGCAGACTTGGTTGTGTGTGTGCATAAAAAAAGAGCAGCTTTTTAGCTTGCTAGTCCATGCCCTGGTGTAGGGGTTTGTGCCCTTTCTGGGGATTTCCCTGAATAGCAGCTGGCCCTGGGGATACAATGGGTGCAGCATCAGGACCGGGGCATAGTGCAGGGTGGCTGTATCCTTCTCTCAGCTCCCTTTTATAGCTCATGGCAGCAAGAAACAAAACCACATTAGCCAGCCCTTAGCTTTGGCAGGCTCTTTGCAAACACGTGGAGCCCCTCAAAAGGCCAAAGCAGTCTCTTTACAAAGGATTTTTCCCTGGCTGGCAGGGAGCATTTCCGCCGGGCTGTCAGCTGAGCCTGGGCTGGGGCAGGCAGCTGGCACCACGGTGTGATAACCATGGCACTCTCACTTGATGTGTGTTACATGTTTAATATGGTCAGACACCTCATGTTTCAGAGATTTCTGTTAGCTGTTGGAAAGTTCCAGGCTGGCTCAGTTGAAACTGAGAGGTTAGGAATAAGGTTTGGTAATGGATGCCTTGCACTGGTGCTTGTAGCCTTTCCCCAAGGTTGCCAAAAGTCCTCTCCTGCTCAGCACCTTTTATTGTGCCAAGGGAATGGGATTGCTCATCTCAGAGACAGGATAGGTAAGAAAACACAGAAAAAACCTGCCCCCAGATCACCCAGCAGGGCTGCAGCTGACCTGAAAGTACAACTTGCCTACAGGTTCTCATGAACAGTGTCCAGCTGCCCCAGAATGCTGGTGCTTGCCGTGCTCAGCATTGTGGATTTGTTTGTAACCACACAGGTCATCATCTCTTCCTTATCACCCACCCTCAGTGCCTCAGGAGCACTTTTTTTCCTCGTGGAAACTTTTACTGATGTAAATCTGGTGGAAAAATCCATCTAATGCTTCCTTTCTCTCCTGATGTGTATGCAGGAAGACCCAGTGCCCAATGGTCTCCGTGCACTTCCAGTGTTTTATGCTGCTACCATAGCTATTAACGTGTTTTCCATCATGTACACAGGGGCACCAGGTGAGTGAGCTGTTGGCTGGGGGTGGCAGGGCAGGGAGGTGTCCCATGGTGTGTCAAAATGCTCTGCTCTTGTCACCACACAGGGTTATCTCCTATGATAAGAGTTAATAAGGGACAGAGTAAACCATATACTTCCCTATGTGTGTGTGTTTGTGCATGTGTTTTTGTGACTACCTCCTGATCAGGGAAGAGTGAAGCTACCACAAAAAAAAAAAAAAATCCAAAAACCCCCTCTCTTTACAGGAAGGGTAAATACTGAGCTGCCAGCTTCAGCTTCATATATGAAGATGTTTGTGTCGAGGTGGGAAGGTTCAAAGTGAGTGGTAGGAGCAGGTAGGCTCTTTGCAGTCTAATGCTATTAGATCCATGGAAATCAGCAGAGTCACTGTTCTGGCAGACCTGGCATGGAGTTTATTAATTAAATTTCCCTTCAGGGATGAGAAGCTTCAAACCTGTTGCTACACTGAATGCTTCTTTATTGGATACTGTGATTTCATTACAAAGCAGTGGAAGGAAATGATACATGTAGTTTTTCAGGACTTTATCTGTATATTTGTAAATTTTACGTGCATTTACATCATAGAGCCATAGAATGGCTAGGATTGGAAGTTCCAACCCTCCCCCATGGGCAGGGACACCTCCCACCAGCCCAGGTTGCTCAAATCCCCATCCAGCCTGGCCTTGGACACTGCCAGGGAGGGGGCAGCCACAGTTTGCCTGGCAACCTTTGCCGGGGTCTCACTACCCTCACAAGAAAGATTTTTTTCCTAATATCTATCTTAAATTCCCTCTCTTCAAGTTTTGAACCACTGCCCCTTGTCCTCTCACTACACACCTGTGCAAAAAGCCCTATCCCACCTTTCTTCTAGCCCCCCTTCAAATATTGGAATATTGGGTATGTTTGTGTCAGATATGGATATGCTTGTGTTTATTTATATTTCTAGTTAATTTGAAACTGTATTTTTATATTTGTATTTATGTTTTAATAACTATACATATTATAGAAATAAATATATAACATAAATATATATTATAAAATAAATATATGTATTATATATAGAATGTACAATTAATGTATAAAATATAATATTTTTATATTTATTCATATTAACATTTTGTGTTCATACATTTGCCTGTTTATTTTTACACTTCACTTAAGCAGTGTGTATTTAATCACACATTTGTAGCAGAAGAGTTCAGAAAAAAGATTTAATATTCTGTTCTCTCGACTACTTTAATGAAGTCTCTGGTCATTGAATGCTATCTTTAATTAGATTATTGCCCCAGAGCCATGAACTAACAGCCAACTGAAGAAAGACTGCTGAACACACTCTTGAATTAAGAAAGTTTTAGAAAGTGGCCCTTTTTGAATAGACATTTGTTGTCTCTAAAATCTGATGTACTGAATGTACTAGATAAATGCAGCCAGTAGACTCTACTTCATAGCATGGCATTACTGAAATTAATAAAAATGTTGAGAAGTTTCCAATCTGAGGGTAGCGTAACTCAACTATTCCTTTTTCTTTAGTCTAATTGGCTACATATCCAAGATGTTTTACAGTAAATCAGCTGTATAACTAACAGTTCCTCATTAGTTGTACTCCAGAAGTAGGTCAGCCACTCTGCAGTGACTCATTAAACAAAATAAATGAAATAAGAATCTCAATGTCCCTTCTGTTTCAACTTAGCAGTCTCTTAAGTGTGTGACTAAAAAGGTGAGACTGTGTTATTTGATATTCAGGAAATACATATTTATCCTCCAAGGCCTCTGTCCTGGCAACATTTATTCACAAGGATGAATGAATCCCTTAAGTTTCAAGATAGTCATATGTAGGTTTGAAGGATCAGAGTCCAAGCTCTTTCTTCATTAAGGGTCTGATCATTTAATTGAACAAGAGTAAGGAGCTCTATTGGAGGAATATTTAAAGGAACATGAGTTATTAATATGATTGAACATTGCAAGACTGAAACCTCAACTCTCAAGTGCTACATTAAGCTATCATAAGCAGATAATGGCTTAGATTAAGCTAAGCATCAGGCTGCACTGACCAGAGCAAAGGTCAGGTAAGTGCTTACCTTAATGGACAATGAGGTTTAACATGCATTAGTGTATAAAATTGCTGCAAATTTATTTATCCCTGATTTCTTTGGAAATTAGGTCACACATCAGTAACAGAGAATCGAGAGACTAAACCTGCAAATGTTTGCATGTCAGCTAGACCTTGAAGTACTCTGCTCACTGATATATATGTTTCAAATTATTGGCTCAGTCAGATTGGTTTTGAATACAGTGTGAGCAGAGGCTTTGCTGCACCAGACTGCTCTTTGACTGCTTGAGATACATAAGTCACGTTAATTTGTGGTTTACTTGGGTTTTATTTCTTTGTCTTCACAGTATTAGGTCTGGTACTGCCAATGTGGGCCATTGCTCTCATATCAGTTGGTGTATCATTAATATTTGCCATCATAGTCTGGTTTTTTGTGTGCCCCTGGATGAAGAGAAAAATAGAAAGTAAGTAGCTGTTTGATAAAATGTGAGTGATGTAAAATGATGGGAAATTTCATTTTCAGAGCTGGGAGTGCCCTTGAGATGTCACCATCCCAGTCCCCACCCACAGCTAGGATGTGCTTATACTATTGCTTATGTATTTGCGTACCTTGCTTTTATACACCTGCAGTGGTAGAAATTAAAAACCTTGTTTGGCAATCCATTGCAGTGCTCACTTCGGGGGTTTAGTAGAAACAGAAAACTAAATCCTGGAATACAATCAATTTCATATTTTGTTATTAAAGAAAAAATCTATCAGAATTATTATTTAACATTACAGTAAGTTGGGCTGATCACAGCTTTTACCTTTATAGTGTTTTGCTTGTTTGCTTTGCTACTCAGGAAGTTTAGCTTCAAAATACAGATTTCATAAGTGAATGAGCAGCTCTATGTTTTACTTCAATTACTTCAGTGAATTTTGTTGGAAGAAGCAAAGATGCTCTAGAATTTTCTCAGATGAATTTTGTAAACATAAGTAATAAATAAAGAATGTGTATGAAATAGAGCTAGGTTGTTGTATCCACATTAATCTATGCCATTAGTGCAAAGAATGGAAATGTAAGCAGCATATAGGATAGATTTGGTTTACTATTACAATTCTGTTATTTCCTCAGGTCAGTTAAAGAAAGATGCTGCACTGTCAAGGATATCAGATGAAAGTCTTGATAAAATTCAAGATGAAGAAACACCAGTCTTTAAAGAGCTTCCTGGTGCCAAAGCATCTGATGAGAGCACCATTCCCCTTACTGGATCAGTAACAGAAGCTGCAGGGGCATCAGATACTGTTGCAAATGGAAACCATCCCCGTGTACCATATGGTGAGAAACTAAGATAACTCAGAGGGTTTATTTTCTCCCATTTTCGATAGGGTTTCTTAACTGCAATTCGGTCTCTGTTGTAAATGATAAGTTAGTGTCTGGGATTTCCATCACCTATCCCTCTTCAGCACCTGTTGGGAAGGATGCTTATTGACAAGTGACATTTTCTAGAGAGGACTTTAAACAATTACATTTTCTTTGGCTGTATTTCAATTTTAAAAACATCTGAAAACAAAAATTACTTTCTTTGTTGCTTTACTGTGTATCCTTAATGGTATTTTCATCCTTCTAGGCAGTGGAAAAGTATAGAGAACACAAATTGGTAATGTCTGAAGGTTAAATTCAACATAAAGATGATTAGCATAGTGCCACAGGAGATGAAAAGATTTGGGCTTTAGCTGACAAACATATGATTGTTTGGAGTGTGTCCACTAGAAAAATCTTACACATTGTTTTGTAAATGTATATTTATAAGAAGTAGGCTTGTGTGCATACATTTTTTTTTGTTCTCTCTCTTTTTTTGTTCTCTCATGTGGTGAGATCGCACACACAGCCCCACCCCACTTAGTGGTCTACTGACTTTATCACTTTGCTAATATCTACACCGCCCTGTAATTTGGTTAATAAATACCTACTATATTCAACTGATTCTTACAAAATCAAATAAGTCATTACATGAAGCCCTCTGAATGTGTTTTTCCAGTTAAAAAATACTAAAAAACAACTCTGAATGTTGCACAGTGGAAAGTTTCTGGGCTGAAGAAGACAGTTTCTTCTTAAATATTGCCTTAGTTGTGACATGTGGCCTACAGTGTACACTAATGTTAGATGTGGGGATAACAATCATAATGTTCATGGAAATAAGATATAGAAAATGTTGGAATAGCTGAGGAAACATTTCTGCACAACATGAACTTTTTAACTTTTTGTGTTTTTAAATTATTTTTAAAGGTATGTAAAAGTTACGTCTATTAAGCATAGGTACTTCTGAAAAGCGGCCTCATAATCAGTATGAAATTAAAGTAAACCACCTTTTCTGAAGTCCTTCCTGTGCCTATTCAGTGTTGACAAAACCTCAGCAAAAGTAGAGCTTACTTAACACAAAATGAATTTTATAGAAATTGCTTTTTCAAAGAACCTGAGGATTTTTAGCCTTCAAGCATCACCTTTGAATAGGTGATCCCAAGTGACTTGATACAGGTCATAGAGAGTGTCTGGGGAAGACCCAAAGCTGGAACAAAGCTCTTTTTTCACAGAAGGTGAGAGAGTTTATTCTGCAGTGAATTGAATCTTGGCTTATTCATACATGTATTGCAAACTGATTTTCTTTGTCCTGTACTTTTGAGTCACTGCCGTTTTATTGGCTTGTGAAGTGGGAGGGAGGAAACGTGAACTGTGTTATATTTCAGGGGAAAAAAGAAAAAAAAAAAAAGCTCTAAATCTCTGCTTTTTTAGGAAGGGCATTTTCGATGACGCACACCTCAGTGAAATCACCTGTTTCCAATGGCACCTTCAGCTTTGATGGGCAGATAAGGAGCGATGGCCACGTTTATCACACCGTGCACAAGGACTCGGGCCTGTATAAAGACTTACTCCAGAAAATACACCTGGACAGGGCCACGGATGAGAGGCCCACTCCAGATAACAACTACAAACTGCTACGGCGCAACAACAGCTATACTTGTTACACAGCTGCCATCTGTGGCATGCCCGTGCATTCCTCCTTTAAGGCAGCTGATATCTCAGCTCCAGAGGACAGTGAGAAGTTAGTGGGAGACACTGTTTCCTACTCCAAGAAGAGAGTTCGCTATGACAGCTACTCCAGCTACTGCAATGCAGTGGCCGAGGCAGAAATCGAGGCAGAGGAAGGTGGGGTGGAAATGAAGTTGGCCTCTGAACTTGCAGACCCCAACCGACCCCCAGTTGAACCTGTGGAAGAGGATAAGGAAGAGAAAGACACATCCCAGGTCCATCTGCTTTTCCACTTCCTCCAGATCTTAACAGCCTGCTTTGGATCCTTTGCCCATGGAGGTAATGATGTCAGGTAAGAGGATGAGATCTCACAGACCAGAAGTTTTACGCTTTAAAACTTGGAGCAAAGTTTTTCAGCTTGGCCTGCTCAGAAAGTATTCATTCCTGCAGGCAGATGATCATCAGTTTTGTTGTGTTTTGCAAAGCTTGTGACACTGATGTCCCTGGTGCTTTCCAGGAGTTAGGATGCTCAGTCTATGGTTTATTTTCTTCTCAGTGGTAACATCATTTTATTTGCTGATAATTAATTGTGCAGTAATTACTTCATCTCAGGTTTAAGTTTGGCAAGCTTTGAGGCACTGAGACTTCCTTTGGCATGCCAGCCAATGTAAAAGCAAACAGGACAGTCCCAGCTCTGCAGAGTTTGCAGCCTATTTTAAATGAAAGATCAGAGACCATCAGCTAATGAGAGATTATTTTTGTCATTAGATCATTTGTCATTTCATCTCTTGTCACATTGCAACAAAAGGTGTGTGAACAATTTCTGCATTTCAACTGCTGCAGCCCTTATAGATGTCCCTTTACTGAATGTTTTGCTTGGAGTTTTTTAGTGAATCACTAAAAGTCAAGAAAATCTAATAAGCCTTAACATCAAAGTCCTCCTGAAGCTCATAAACTGTACGTACAACTTCTCCAGCTGCCACAGTTCTTACCAAAATAAAGGAAACTACCTCTGAGGAGCCCTAGGCATATTTCCATACCCCATGCAGAGAATGAACATGGGCTATGCCTCATCTCCTGGTGCTCATTTAAGAGTTTCCTATGTCCTAGCATAGTTCTGGTTTGCCCAGTTGGAATTTTACCCAGAGCCACTCTCACCATTGAGTTGCTCTTTGAGTTTGGAAGAAGCCAATGAGTTCATCTGACTTGATTGTGTCTGCCCTGAAATCCCATGACTTCAACATCATTTTCCAGGAATGAAGGAAAAGGGTTATCCTCCAGGAGTCTTTCTCTTGTGTTCATTTTGACTCAGGCAGCTGGCAAAATCTTGAAGGTGGTCTCAGAAATATTTGTCTTCACCTCTTTTACCTCGATGTCAGGTCAGACACCTTTGAAACAATGACTTTTCACTCACTCATTTCCCAACCTTCCTTTTCAAAACCTCAGCTCTGTTTTAGTCCACAAAGCATGAGACTTTTGACTGAAGAACATGGGATGTAGGGTCAGGATGGGGCATTTTATACCTTCCTCATCTGCACTTATATTGCTCATCTGCCTAAAATGTTGCTTCATCTGCAGAACCCTATTGCAACACTCTTGCTTAGTGGCATATGTTGGAAGGGCAGTTTGGGTATTCTTGCTCTGTCCCTGGTAACATGATAGATTTTTTTCTTAGGATTTGGCTGGACTGCCTCTTCCCTGAGCCTGGAGTGATCCACTGGGTATTCAGTAGGTGTTCTTTCCTATGTCATGGTAGGGTCCCCAGAGAAATCCACTCAGAAGCTGCTTGACAAAGCACCAGCCTTTATTGGGGTTATAGCCAAGCCCACTGAACCCTTGCCTTGTTAGCCATGCCCTGCCAGTGTCACTTTCAGCATTTGCAGCAAGGCTTTTCAGTGTTTATAACTTTCATAATCCTCCTTAGGCATCTGGGCAAAGAGCAAGGAGAAGAATTATTGCTCCTCTCTTTTGTCAGCCACACGATTTAACTTGCACCTCATCCTGAAAGCACTTACAAACATGTCTTTTCCCTCCCCATCCGTCCAGTGTCTTGGGAATTTGCAGTAGGGCTTTCTGAAGAGCCTTCTTGTCCCAGCTCTTGTTATTACTCCTTTCAAATCCACAGAGATCTGGCTCTGGGAAGAAGTCCAGAGTCCCCACATCCTCTGGATCAGAGGGCAGTAGTGCAGCTTCCTTTCCTCCTGGATGGTCTGGGAAATACCATTGCAGAAATTTCAAAGCCTACCTCAGTAGCTGCCCCTGCTCCTTTATGTCCTGGGGGTGATGTCTATACTACTCAAGGACTCATATGTTTGTGCAAGCATCACTTGCCTTTTCTATAGGAGGGGTGGGTACTAGGGTTTGTCAGAAGTGATCTGTAGGGATGCAGTCAGATCAGAAATCAAATTTGGTGGTGAGAGCAGCTTCACAAGATGAAAGACAAGGTTTAGACTCTGTGCATATGCTTTGTTGCATCTTACAGCCTAATTCCCCCAGAATTCTGCCTTTGGACTGGCTTGTTGCCTTGGCAATATTCTTTCCTAAAAATTAATATTTCTGAGTGTTTTGTAGACCCCTGCTTCTATCTTACCAATTTTTCCAGCAAGCATGGGATTTTATGAAATGCTATTTATTAAAAAAATCTTAATCTGAATTCATGTAATTGCAAAAGTGAAGAACAAGTTTGCTTTGTTTTATCAAAGCTGCAAGCTGGTCATGGGTGTAGGATTGGATAGGAACCCATCTTTGCAATTGTACTGAATTCCAGATAAGCAATAAAAATTACAAACCTCTTCTTATGCCAAGAAGTTTGAGTAGATAAATCACTTTGGGAATGCAGATATCTATCCTGTGGATTATATAGCAGAGATGTTTTGCCAGTTTTTGCCTAGCAGAGCAAGCAGAGCTTCTTACTTGGCTCTTGGCTCCTTCACATGTCACATTAAGATCTGCAGAGCTCCAAAGGCAGTATCTTGTTTTAGATATAGTGCAGTAGAATCTAGTGAGTAGTATGGCTTTCTGTCCCCATTTCCTTCAGAAAGTGTGTCTTGAAATCTGACTCCCACTGAAGGCTGCTATCTTTCGATCTCCCTCCTTCATTCACTTTCTTTCATTTTAGATGCTGCTGTCAAGCTGCTTCTGTATTTTTTTTTTCCTTCCTTAAATCCTGTTGTTAAAATCCTGCTTTCCTCTGCATTTGATTTTAAGCTGCTCACTCATATATTTAGGGCAGCACCTCCATTGCCCACATCTTTTTCTTTGGACCTGTTTCCTACATTTTCTTTCCACATCCTGGAACTCCATCTCATCCCATGTTTTCTACTTATTTTTCATCAGGCTGTACACTCTTATTCCTTGAAGGGACAGGAGCTGATAAGAGGAGCAAAGAGAGAAAAACTTAAAGATAATATAAAAATTATAAACTGCAGGTATTTATGTGATTGACCTGTTTTAGAGCATGTTTAAGGATAAGGCATATGGTATGTACTGAAACATGATGCAGCTCAGAAACACTTCATGGAGCAAAAATTCCTCATATAGTTTGGACAGCACTTCAGTGGGCAAAACATGATATGGACATAGCATGATAGAACAGAATCACAGAATGGTTTGGGCTGGAAGGAACCTTAAGGCTCATCCAGTTTCACCCCCTGCCATGGGCAGGGACATCTCCCACCAGACCAGGCTGCTCCAAGCCCCACTCAACCTGGCTTAGAACACTCCAGGCAGGAAAGGGGCATCCACAATTTCTCAGGGCAACATCTCTCTTGTTTCACTGTCCAGGTTTTTCCTCTGGACTTGGAAGAGTTAAATCAATATTTTGCCCTTAACTGCAGAACTAACTCATAATAAGGGTAGTGATGCCAGTTTCTTCCAAAGTGATGCTTTTTAGCATCTTATTGATACCAACCATCTTTGCTGTAATTGCTGATGTTTGTAGCAGTCAGGGCTGGTGTTTAGGCTGACAGCAGCAGGGATCCTGACTGGGGAAGTTGTGTGTTTAAAAAAAATAGGGAGTCATGGTGACTCCTTATTTGGGTGACTGTTTTGTTCAGACCATCCCCTCCTGCCCCCCTTGCTGCAGAGCTTATATGCACTGTGTCAAAGATGCTGGAGCCCTTCCAGGGCTGGGACTAACTAAGCCAGGCTGAGAGCCTTGTGACACCATCATGCACGTTGGCTGAATGCAATCTAAAGAATTTAAAATCCTGACTAAATGTGTTGGGACAGAACCACTGAAAAAATGTTGTTGTTGAACTTAATTAGCAGCACCGAGTGAACAGGTCCCACTGGCTCAGCACCCCAGCACAAAGGGAGCATGCCAGGTCATTGCAAGGGCAACTGGAGAATAAAAAGGGCAGGGTGGAAAAAAAGACCTGGGCCAGGAGTGTGACACAAGAAGAACTGCCAGCTTCCTAAATGCTTGTTCAGAGCCAGCTTTCCAGAGAAGCCAGAGGCTGGGCTTTGCTGCTCAGCTGGGATTATGTGCACCTTATAGCTGAATGGGACTGAGCTTATTTTCTCTATGTATAGGCTGGTTCAGCAGGAACCTTGATGATCTGGAGCTGAGCACTGCAGCCACAGCAGCCAACCTGTATAAATGTAGGGAGCTGGAGAGTCACTGAAGCTGTCAGGTTGATGCTGCATTTCAAAGCCTGGAAGCATCTCTGAAAAAAAACTAATTGATTCAGAGATGTTTTAGTTCCTGAAAACAAGAGCAGTTGGTCAGGCTGGTATGGAAGTGGCTATAAAGGCTCACCCCATAGCTATGTCCTGTGCTCAGCACTGTGGTAGCTGGGGCTGCTTCACTACTGGGTTGGGAATGAGAAAGCTATGAGCAAATAGTGTGTTGGTCCTGCAGTCATCCAAGCAAATGAGAAGATGCTTTTGTTGACTCAAGCAGCCTCTGGAGCTGGTTATTCCTTGAATTCTTGCAGTCACAGTGGGATGACACAGATGCTGTGGGTTGACATGAGGTTTTCTGATTAAAATCTGCTGAGGGAAAAAAAGCTGGGCCTTGTACTCCTACACACCTGTCTGTATTTAATAGTTTCTCATGGAGATTCTTTCTCCTTTAAATGGGTAGCCTTTTCTATCCCCTCCTGCTCCTGGTCTCCACCTCATGCCATCATTCCTGCTGTCACTGGAGAAACCCCAGAGATGACAGAAGGAGCTTGGCTTGTGTGAGGAGGTGCCTACCCTGGCCTCACGGATTCCAGACATGGAGAAAGGTGATTTATTACTGTGGTGGTGGCAGGAGCCATGATGTTCCAGATTGACTGCAAACCATGCTGCCCACCCGTGTGCCAAGGTGCAGGTGGTACCAAGACTCAGCTGGCATGTGCTGTAGGGGAGGAAAAACCTGCCTGCAGATGTTTCACAGTTGTGTGTGAGATCTTAGTTCCTGCTGGATAAAATTTTTGAATGTGGCTGCTCTAATTAAATTTTATGTGGAGGACATCAGGACTACCCTTGCGTATTGATAGATATTAAAGGATAAAGGGGTCTTTTGTCTTAGGGCCTGCTGATAATGCCATGTAGATTTATGACAATGAATGGCTTCAACAGTATAGGCTACATTACTGAAAACAGGATTTCAGAGCTATAGCAAAAATGCTTAGACTTTTTAATGTATTTCCTCACTTCCTCTCAGTGGTTTTAAGGAGACTGAACTGCTAGCAGATAGGGTAAGCAAAGCGACATGGGTGATACTAGGAAATACCCTCCTGCCCAAAAGGGAGAGGAAACTTCTTTCACTTCCCTGCAGATTTCACTGGAGTTTGAGGTCAGAGCACACAAAGAGCAGTGGAACTTGCTTTTTCCCCTCTTCCTTAAGTACATGCAATGGGATTAATGGAGGGAAGGTCCAAAACATTGCCAGTATCTCGCTGCACACAGAGAGCTTAGTGGGATTCAGTCTTCCAGCTAAATAAGGAGTCTAAAGGAGCTATAATAAGGCTGGATTACAAAATGAGTATTTCTTACTTACTCCCTGAGAGCTGCAGTCAAGATCACTTAGAACAGACAAGAAACTAATCTGTCCATTCAAGTTACTGGGAACAGCCCTGAAGTCTGGTTTCTTCCTTTTTTGAAAGGTAGCCTATCCTGCAAGTGCAGCCCATGTCCCAAGTAGATATAAAGCTTCACTTATGTCCTTTATTGTGCAGTTATGGGGCATCTTTGGTGTGCCATGCAGGCAAACCAGAGAAGAGCAACAAGAAACAGGGGCTCTGGTGGGCATGGGATTAAACCCCCATCTCTCCCCCCCAAAAATTCTGCTGTTTGCCAGGGGGAGGCTTGTGCTGGTGGGCAAGGGGGACCCTCCTGGGTTCAGGGAGGAGCTGGTATTTCAGGGCCAGCATTTGCAGTGTACATTGATGAGCCACAGGAATAAATATGTGGCCTTCCTGACTCATTAGCACACTCAAAGCTTGTGCTTCACAGGGCACAGCAGTGACAAAACTGTCTGATTATTGGAATTAGAGTAAAGCTCTCTTGATAATTTGAGATCTCTGGTGATTAGGACACTTTTTTTTTTTCTGTTGGTACACACAGGCATATCTTCCTTGCACTCCTACTCAACTGGGTGATGTCTCCAGGTGTAACTATAGCATATCCAGAGACATTATCCCTCTTATTTGCCTGGTGGAATGTTCATTTCTGAAATCCTGGTTTGGGAAATAGTGAAATGCCTGGGGATCTTGTAATTATATTTGTAATATTGGAAGCCTAATACAGATTTCTCAGATGGATACTTTGCTCATCATTCAGTTTTAATCAGTGACAATGTGTGTGTTAAGCTTCTTTCACTCAACTAAGAAAAGTGGCTAAAACACAGTCTGCTTTTTCAGATAACAGAAAATGAAAGCATGGTAGTTAAATAGTCTGCAGATTGTGGATTATGACACAAAGTTTATTCAGAGCATAGTATTCCAATGCAATTACATTTTCTTCTTGAGCAACTCACTACTCCCCTTAAATAAGAAGTAGCAAGGTGGTCGCAGTGTTGCTAGTTCATAAAATATTATGGCAAGTTTGATGGGGTTTGGCAGTAGAACATTATGATACTGAAAAAAACCCCACCTTAATTTTTATTGAAAAAGCAAAAAAAGGTTGTAGTCCTTGTTTCTTCAGAGAAGTGCCTGGACTTGTGATCCCAAGGTACCTAAAAATCTATGCTTGTCTGTGTGTGTGCACGGGAAACTAATTTCTAAGCGTGTCTCATGATAGTTGAATGTGTGTGTGGGTTGTCTGTAATACTATCTGTCTCACAGGGGAGAGGGGAAGCCAGCTCTATTTATAGTTCGGATTCACTGTCAAATGCTATTTTTCACAACAGCTTTATAAATGCTGCAGGACAGATTCTCAACTGGCACAAGCAAGCAGAAAAAGAGAAGTCGTCCCAATTTGTGTTAGTAGAGAGCGAGTGAAATCATCACGAGGCTCAGACAGCACTTCAGAAATGCTCCACAGCACTCTGCTGAACTGCTGCAACACACATCTGCAAGTAGGAGCATTACTGAAGGTGGCATTTAGTCCTGTATTGAACCTCTGGGGAAGGCAAACAGCCCCTAGGCACCTCTACCTGCTAAGTCCTCTGCCCTGCAAGTAACTGCAGCCAGCAGAACCTGGCAGAGATGCTGAAAAATAATGGATGTGGAAAATACTTCACACCAGGTAGACTCAGGTGTTAACTTCTCAGCTAACAGAAGACTGTTAGCTTCTTATGTCATAACATTTTATAAATTAGTGAACAAATTAACTCATAGTGACCATCCTCTTGTGCTCAGTGGAAAAATGGGTATTGGGTGTACAAAACTAAAGTAATACCATAATAAGATTATCCTATCTTGGCTTTTAAACCTGGTAGCTAAATAATACAGTAACATCCTTGGAAGTTGCATAGGAACCTAATGACATTTTTATATATAGTTAGATGTAGATGTTCAGAGCCCCTGGGTGACCATCTTAGGCTTTTCTTCTCCCTCTCTTGCAAGTAAGATTTGGAGCACAAATGAGACAGTTAAGGCAACTAAAAAAGCTGTGTGGGAGAGTAAGGAAAAATAACTTCTTGAAAATAGACTTGTGTAATGGGTCTTAAAGCACATGCCAGATTTGAGGTGTTCTTTCCTGCTAGTCATGTCTTGAGTCAATGGGAGAAAACTGGTGGGATATACTGTGAAAGCCACATCCCGGTCTAGGCAGCATCCTCATGGTTCATCTGCTTAGTCACTCAGGTGTAGGAGACATCTGTTAACCACAGAAGGTCTTGGAGCCACCACCTGTGTACCACTGCCAGTTTTCTGGCTGTTGGTAACTGCTTAGTGGGGGATGCCATTGTCCCTAGGAACTAAATGTTTGAGTCACATTCAATGTGATTTACAGGGAGGAAGATATGTCTCCTACAGCTAACCAGTGGTTCAAATATCCACAAATGAAAATGCATTTAATCACCTTCTTACCTTTCCAAGCATATATAGAGCCAGTGCTCCTCTGCTTTCTTTTATCACAGGGAGGGTATCAGAAGTGCTGTATCTGTGGGCATCAGTGGCTGTCATCTCTTCTGATGTGTTGGGCAGGATCTGCTATTAAGATCTTCTAAGGCTGAGCAGAAGTCAACAGAGTTTTACCTTGCCTTCTGTTGCCACAAATAAGAAAATAACCTTTTCTTCAAGGATTTAGCTTAGTTGATTCACAGAGCTGTAGCATTTGCAAATAATTAAAACTGGATTTTGGTACAAAAGAGCATAGTTTGCCGCTGTGGCTCTTGAAGCCTTTTCTGTCTTCCCATTTACATTAGGACTGAAAAATATCCATCCATAATCTCTTCAGAACAATCAGGAATCAAGTGCTTTGGCTCACTCCAAGTGAGCCTGTTATTTTCAACAAGGAGCTTGTCCCCATGTCATACAGCACTGTAAGAAGGGATGATAGATTTTCCATTTATTTGTCTGGCCATTGTTTTCCTTGCTTTTATCCACTCTTCTGCATCCATCAGTTGAAGCTACAGTGAATTACCTTTTTTGCCTATGCACAAGAAAACATTTAAATGTGAAAATAAATTAAACCACTGAAAACACTGGCAAAGAAGTTGTAGGTTGACTTAAACATAGTAGAAATGCTCTAATTAAGAAACTCTTCTTTGAAGGTAAAACAGTTCTTGCGTTTAGGCACTAAGGACTTCTCACATACTGTCCTTTCAGTTATGCAAACACTCAACAAATCCAATCCATACTCAGGCACAGTATCAGAATATACCAGAATTTTAAAGTATTTTTGCTAATGGAAATCACTCTCTAATTAAAGTGTATTTAGTTCTTCATCACACTACCCAGTGTCTTCAAACCCACTGGATTTTATTACCCACGTTATAAATAAATAAAATAATGATAAATAAATAAACCCATGCTTACTAATTTATTTGCAGCATCTTTTTCAAAATCCGTAAGAATTATACATTCCTTTTTATGTCATAGAGCATTTTAATGTATTTTAGTTTGCCTCGCAGCTTGAATGTCATTATGAGTCTTTTCAAGGGAAAATTCCTTCCTAGTTACTTTGCTTTGAGTTACTTTTCTCTGGGTTCAGAGCTTCATTTCTAAAGGACCAGAAGAAAGAAGGAGGGTCTCGTGTTGCTTAGATGCACTGAGCTTTGCAATGCAGAAGACCCTTGTCTTTTGGTGATTAGCACCCTAGCACCTTATATAGGCAAAGATGGGGTTCAAGTAAATAATTTACTTTTAGTTACAGTGGCTTGGTTTGCACAACACTTAACTTTAAAACTGGCCCTTATTCAGCCCGTGTGCTTTGGAGTGAGACCAGAACTAAATTTAGCTGGTCCTGGCTGCAGGGTGGGCAGAGCTGTTGGTTCTGCCTGCAGCCCTTGCTGCAACCTGCTCTCCTTATCACTTTACAAAGAGGAGAGCTTCCTCTGGGTTTTCAGACTTTTTGAATGACATTGGACAGTTTTTCTCTGCTCTTCTTGTCATTATTTAAACACAAGTGCAGTGCTGCCTCACTTCTGATGCTTTTTTGGTTGTGGCTAAATGCTGCCCAGCAGGGCAAGCAGCTACTCAGTTTAGCAAAAGAGCTGCAAAAAGAAACCAGACCAACAGAATGGCAAAGTTCTTACCTGCTTTTTAGTATTTAACGCTCTAAAATAACTGGATACCAGCTTTCAAGTTTTGCTTCTAACTTTCATGTCTAGATACTTGGTACTTTTTTAGAATAAGCAAAGTCAGAAGTCTCACTCCAGGCACTAGAGATTCCAGCCACCAATATTGAGTGGCCTGCATTAAGAGTAGGGACTTTAGTGTTGCTGACTCCTACTATTTTTCTAGATAGCAGCAGCAGGGTAGCAAAAAGGGTTTACACCATCTCTTTGTCACCAAGAAGTCCTCTCTGATCCAGTCCAGCTAGCTCTCCAATGTATTTGAAGAAGACTAAGTCACATTCCTGGCTGCATTCTGACCGTATCTCCAAATGTTATAGGTTCTCAGGCTAGATTCTATTCGTATCTTCTTGTCTTTGATGGTAATTTTGTTCATTAGTTTCTCTCTTAGACAAAAAGAGCTCATTTAATACTTGAATTGTAGAGATGCAGAGCTCTTGAATTGGTAAATTTTGAGTTAATTCCAGCAGAGTACTGAAAATACTGGGTTTTGTCCCAGAACACACATAATGTTAGAGACTCTGACGTTTCAGGACACAATTTGTGAAAGAGAAATTCTTTTCAGCATTTGCTGTAGTTATCAGTGGTGAAGTGACAACTGAAAAAGCACCATGATAAGAGAGTCCCCTGGCTGCTGTCTTTCCAAGTGAGAAAGGGTGTCACCTGTAGGGTCAAGTCAAAGCAGCACTGCATGCACAACAAAGAAAAATAATGTAGAAAATAAGAGACTTCTTTCAATGCAATTATGTGAATTTGTAGAACTCAGGCAATGTTTTTTCTCTTTCTCCAGCAATGCAATTGGTCCCCTTGTTGCGCTCTGGCTCATCTACGACCAAGGTGGTGTAATGCAAGAAGCAACTACTCCCATCTGGCTGCTCTTTTATGGAGGTGTTGGGATCTGTGTGGGTCTCTGGGTCTGGGGGAGAAGAGTTATCCAGACCATGGGTAAAGACCTGACTCCAATCACACCATCAAGGTAGGTGCACAGTTGTCATTACGGTTGTATGAACTTTGTGTGAGAAATTGCTGCTCCAGTTATTTGTTTATAATGCAGTTTGCTGGATGTGCTGTGCTTTGATTTTAATGATAATCTGGCTTTGACTTCTCCATCTTTCTAACAAATGAAAGAAAAAAAAAAAAAAAAAAAAAAAAAAAGGAGTAAAAGGAGAGAAAGAAAGAATGAGGAAGAAAGAAAGAAGGGAAAAAAAGGTAACCCTGCAAACTAATACTGAGTTTGTTGTGAGGTGCAGAAGTCTTTGTGAACAGTCTTCTGCTGATGACCTCATTGATGTGGCAGAGGTTACATTTGGAACTGGCAAGATCACAGTGGCTTTTCCAGTGCTCTTCAGATTGATAAACCCACATGTATTTATCACAGTGATTTTCATCCTTAATGCATACTCGACCTCTGCTGGTGCTTAACTGAATTACTAATTAGGCACAAATCACCACAGTGCAGAGTAGTAAAAGTCCCTGGTGCAGTGAGCTGTGCAGCCGCGTTACTACAGAGGACTGGCCTGTGCCGTTCCCATTATTCAGCCCTTCCTTGTTCTCTTAATTTATTCCTATGACAAAAAAAATCAGTTGGAAATAAAACAGTGGAAAGAAGAAACGGGTAAGATTTTGGCACGCTGCATGGTATCAGTCCCAGCTGATGCAAAGAGTGATTGTGAAGTGTTTTCTTATGCTTCCCGCAGTGGATTCACTATTGAGTTGGCTTCGGCGTTCACAGTTGTGGTAGCTTCCAATGTTGGACTTCCTGTCAGTACTACACACTGCAAGGTATGCCTTTGCCCAGCGACTGCAGTCAAGGCAGTCTGGACTATTCATCTTAAAATTGTGCCCCTTGAGCCAGCGGATAATGGCACGGCAAGGGGAAAACAGCCACTCCTGGAGGACCATTAGGTGGAGGTGCATCAACGCGTCTCAGCCGTGCCAGCCATGTAGGAAAATAATCAGGCTTCCAAAATATGCATTGGCGTTGTCACAGCAAAGCCACTGTAATTGGGCACAGCACGTGAGGTTAAAGGAAAAGAGCTCTTGCAAAAAACGTGACCTCAATTTTAAAGCAAATGATTACAAGCAAGAACCTGGTTTCCTCCGATGGTGCCATTTGAACCTGGTCGGGTAGCATTTCTCCCTTGTTCAGAGGCTGCGCACCATTCATCATTTATTCTCCACTTTCTTGATAAGTGCATGGCATGGGATTTCCTGCATATAACTCTTTTACTACAGGTTTTCCATCTGTCTTTTTTTTGTTTTTTTTTTTTATTTCTTCACAGTGGATTTTGCATTGAAGTAATGTGTGCGCTAACGGTACTTGTAGCCTCAAATGTGGGTATTCCAATAAGCTCCACCCATTGCAAGGTATTGGAGTTTGCAGTGATCCCATCAGTCTATCACATCACTAGGACAAACCATAACAACATAGGAGATGCACCCATTGTTGCAGATTGCCTTCACTATGCGATGCGTTGTGCAGACAGCGGTCACAAGATAACAAGGATGGCTTTTTGAGCTGGTACAGCCAAGCAAAGTCAGTGTTACAAGTAATTGCACAAAAGTCTGGAACGTCTTTCAGCCTTACATGATCTTATTGAACTAATATAGACATGTTAAAATAATATAGACCAGTAGTTTGTGTGATCCCAGTTACGTGTATTTTAGAGCCACCAGTATTGAGAAACGCTGCTACATCCTTAAGCTAATATTTTAATGTCTCTCTTCTTTTACACCAACTTTCCTCACTTTTGTGCATTATACTGCAGAATCTGACCCTTGTTATTAACTCTATTAATTAAAAAAAGAGCAGTTTTAAGTATAAATGGAGGCTGGGTAATGAGCAGAATTTAATTGTGTCATACACCACACTGTGTGAGAAGGTATTTAAATGGCTTGCAGGCAAGAGGGAGCATGTGGGCATTTATACTGAGGGAAGAACATAGTGGGAATTTGGCGTTCTGTTTCCCAGGAAATTCCTGAGTCAAATATCCATCTTTCATTTCTTTGTTTCCCCATGGACTCACAAGCTTTTGGACACACAGAACTGTCTGTATCCCTCACCCTCTGCAGGGTGTGAGGAAGCCTCTCCAAAATCAGAGACCCCAGAGCCACAAAGCCCCTCTGCTTTGGGTCATCCCTCCAAGCCCCACAAGATCCAGATCCTGTAGGATTTGCCATGGCACCCTGGGGACCTTAGAGACCCTCCAGCTTGGGCTGGGGCAAGCAGTTTTTTGAGCCTAATAGCCCCATGGCATGGAATGCAGGCTGGCAAGAAGCCAGGCATCTTTGCCTGTGACATTGACCTGGTTTCCAGTGAAAGAGTCAATGAAATCCACACATCCTGCAAAACACTCCAAGTTGGTTCAATCGTCCTTTTTCTAGTGAAAACCATTTCTTCAGAAAGCCTTCCTCTATTGCAAAGTCATTTCTTTCTTTTGCTGTAGAGCTCCTTGAGAAGCAGCCAAGACTGAGCTGCTCTGAAAGGCTGTTCAGATTTCCTGGTGTTGGCCGAACTCTTGTTCCTCTGAATCAAACAGGGAGGGGAAAAAAATAACAATGTGATCCACTTCTAAAAATGCTAGCCTAAAACCACTGCCCTTTAAGCTGACTGGCATATCAAATGTGTGATGAAGAATTTGCCAGGGAGAATAATAGAGCTTTGATTATGCCTGTTGCGTGCCTAAAACAATTCTGGCCAACTGTCATAAAAGAGAAAATACACTATGATGCAGACAAAAAGACTGAATTTCAAAAGATAATGTCTCAAAAGCCATAAGCTAATGAGAGGGTGGCATTAGGAAGTATTCATTGACTCAAGGCTGTTAAAAGTTGCAGAGCAAAAACTGCAGAGCAAAATAATTCTTTTTAATACATATTTCCATAAAAGCAGCTAATGTGGTTAGGCTGTGTTGCTCCCTGTAGTTTGCTGTATCTCATTAGATGGATCATTCTTAATAGGAAGATCCACTTCTCAATAGGATTAGACTGTTCCAGGGTGTCACATTACGGTAACTGACTCTGTTTCAGCAAAATGAGATCCTGAGTTGAAAGATCCTAAGTGATCAACATAAGATAAAGCAAACTGCTTGTAACAGATTTATTCCTTGTTTTCTTTGAGGGCCCTGGAAAGAACTAAAAGAACTACTATATACTGTTCACTCCATGGAAAAATGACTCTCTGAAAGTGCTGTCAGCCATTGAAACAGAAATGCCTTCTTAAAAATCAGCAGAAAAGCTATTTCACCCTAGGAATAAAAAAGAAAAGTTCAAGGTGAGCCTAGTCCTAAGCCTCAGGGGGTGAGAATTCTTCTTTTCCCCAACCTTTGCTCCACAACAAAATAGCATTTGCTAAGGTGGGAGCCCTGCTGCAGGGGTGCCAGTCAACATGTGGCAACCAGATAAAGTGATGGCAAAGAAGGATAAGCATGGAACACTTTGGGAGTCCTTTTTGAGGTGAAACAATAGACTAAAACAAAAAACAGAGATCAAATACGAAGCAAAGCTCTGAGCAGCAGTTTTCAGATCATGGAGAAGATGTGGTAGCAAACTGGAGATTGGTGGCAGGAAGAAAAGCATTAGCAGTGAAAAAAATTCAAGCCCTCTGAGTTGCTCAGGAGTTGCATCCAGGCCTAAATCAGAGGGTTTGGTTTATATGAGGCAGCCACAGCACAATACACCTATCCTAAATCTACAGCCCAGCAGCTTTTCTGCTCTCAGTGCCTGCAGCTTCATCCTTGCCACAAGCCAAGCAGGAAAGTCCCTCTGAAAGCCTCCAAGACAAGAAGGATGAGGGAAAAACCTAACCTTTTGAGCCTCCAGAGGAATTTGTGAGTCTGACCATGGTAGCCACATTGCCCTGCCTGCACCTCTTCAACCTCCCTTGGCACTGCAAAGCCAGTGTGGTATAAATGCATCCCTTGCCTTTCTGCTGCCCAGGTAGACAAATGATCATATTGAATCTTACCCATAGTGCCTGTTGTTTATTCTGAGATGTGGAAATAAGCAAGCATTTCTCAGCTGCAACAGATCAAGTATGTTCCTATATGGCTAAAACTACAGTGCAGGAGTAAAATGCTTTTTCTGTGCAAAAGTGACTGCTGAGGTCGTACTGTCAGCTCATTTTTGCTATTATGATTTTGGAGTTTTGAATAATATTCTTGATGTTGCTATGATGGAATTATCATGTTCTGTGTGTTACTATGATATGGCATTGCACAGGAACAAGAGAACCAAAAGCATTTCTGTAATGCTTTAAGCAGAGCATACCGAAGGCAAACTGCACGGGTTTTAAACCAATCTCAAAGTAGATATCATTTGAAATTCCGCAGGTGGTGTAGTGTCCCTACACCCAAGTTTCTGCTACTCTTCTAACCTCTAGGCCACCAAAATCACTATTAATAAACTAAACTTTAATAATAATCTTTTAAACAGATTACCAATGCCATCATTGCTGATACCTTTTAGATTTCAGGAAGGATGTAGCAGTTATCATACAAGCAGTGCTGCTTGTTGAAAGCATGAGAGACAGATGCTAGGGATGTGCAAAATATAAAGCAGAGCCTAACAACTGAGCTGCTGAGAAACCAAACTCTGTTTCCTTTGGGTCAGTGCTTTGATACAGTTGGAATTGTGGGCTTCCTTTTAGCTAGGCACCTCCTAAATGCACTCACGCCTCCTAAATACAGAACAGCATGTTGTCCACTCAGGGGGTATTCAGATTAAATATTATCTAAGAAGTTTCCTTATCGGATCATCCTTTAGAATGGGTTTTTTCCAGCCCTCTAATATCAAGTTTAATTCACCCTTATTCTATCACAGGCACTTTTGAGAGTCCTGTTTCCCTAGAGCTACAGGGCTTTCCACAAATAACCATTTTCTCCAAAAAGAAATGTTAAGCAGTAGTTAGAACTGAAACAGGTGTTAAAAGATGGGGATTCAATATCCTTGTCCTATCTGCTTCCCTGTCCTCCCAGCATTTATCATTTTCCTGGCTCTGCTCATGGGGAGCAGCTCATCTTCTTATCTATAGCCTGGGATCAACACTCCCATTAAGAAAATAAGCAGGGAAGAGGAAGCAGGGATGGCATTTCAGGGAGCATGGGTCCAGTTGTGTCTTGGGAGTTTCCTTTCCTTCAAAACCGGATATTCCTTCCACATTTCTTGCTGCTTTATCATTTTCTTCAAATAGACTTGCACTGATTTCCATGTTTTTGTTAACAGTGTGAAGGGCCACTTCCAGGGCAGAAAGAAAACACAGCATTTCTGAAGTTTTTGCTGAGTTTTTCACTGGACTTTTCTTTTTTTTTTTTTCCTCAGTCCAGTTCTCTCTTAAAACATAATATGCTGGGTTTATACCAGAGCTTATTAGCCAAAAATACATTTTAAGGAAGGAAAGGTTGTAGCTTTGCCCAAGCCACAGTGTGTTTTTTCTTCAAAACCCATTCCCCACCTGAAGCCAGACCTCTTGATGTCTGTGCCTTTTGAATGCCCCATAGCATCAGGCTCATTAACATCTTTTTCTGCAGGGAGGGATTTTAGTTCTGGATGCTTTGCTTGGCTGGCTGGTCCAAAAAGGGATGATTTTCTTCAGAGAGCTCAGACTGTTTGATGCTAGACAGCTGTACTGGGTCTAACCTTGCACTGTCTGTCTGTCCCTTGCCAAGTTACCAGTGCTTTTAGGGGTTGGGCTCAGATGCTTACATTGCCATTGCTGTCATGTTTATAGCCTGAAATATATATAGAGTTGCTGTATGGAGTCAGCACTATATGCCTGGCTAGAAGCTGCAGAGGTTCAACAGCTGCGGGGTGGACAGGCAGGACATCCCAAACCAGCAAGAGGACAGGCAGGTGAGACAGGAACCATAAGAGATATCCCAACCTGCCCCATGCCACACTGTCTGGCAGAGCCTTAAAAACAACTTCCCCGGTGTTTTCATGATTTAGACCACAGTGTGGCAGACTCGGTGGATGCTTCCCCTCTCTCCTGCGGACTGAATGCACTGGGTGGCTGAAGGGCCTCCTCAGTTGCACTCGTGGCTGATCAGAGAGCTAGCAGAGCAGCAAAAAACCCCACAGGCTTGTGCTTTTGGCTGACCCCAGGAGCCATGAGAAACAGGAGATGATTAAAAAAAATAAAGGTGAAAGCACCCTGGAATTGTCGCCTTCCTGCCACCCCACCAGCCCAGAGCCATCGTCATCAGGGGCTCCTTTATCTCTGAGATTCGCTTGGTATCAGCTGACTGGCATTGGTGTGGCCGTGGGCATGTTAGGGGTGCTCAGACCTGCCCCTCACATCTTCTCTCCCTCTCTTCCCTGCGGTCCCAAGGTGGGCTCCGTGGTGGCTGTCGGTTGGATCCGCTCCAAGAAAGCCGTCGACTGGCGCCTTTTCCGCAACATCTTCCTGGCCTGGTTTGTGACTGTGCCTGTGGCTGGCTTGTTCAGTGCTGGGGTGATGGCACTGCTGATGTATGGAATCCTGCCTTACATCTGAAGAGCCTCCTCCAGCTGGGAAAAGGGGAAATGGCCGAGCTACTACCAAGGGAAGAAGCATTCCCACGAAAGAACCGGTCGGAGAAGATTCATCTTCCATATCTAACTTCTTATCTACTGTACATAACAATGTGTCATATTGGTGACATGGTGATGTGGTGCCATTTCTTATATATTAAAGAAATATATATGCATATAGTAGGTAACAATACCTAAGTTATATTATCAGTGGGGTGAAAATAATTGCCTAGAATTTAACATTTAGTAAAATTTGTACATAGTGTATCATTTTGGTGGCAATTTTTTAATCTTTTGAAGAAGAGTATGGATTAGGAAATGTTTCTTGTCCATTTGATATAAGAAAAAGCGAGGTACAGGTCTGCATAACACTAATTTTTTTTTAAAGCTATTAAGATACTGGAACAAAATAAAATGTGCAGAAGTGCTTTTCATACAATAACATTGTTCATATAATATTGATCTTTGTGTATCAGAGCGTGATGGTTATGGCTGTGTAAATACTTACAAACAGTAACTTTTAAACGGTGCGTTTCCCTTATATATATTTTTGGATAAGAAAGTTTAGAAGTACCAAAGAAGCAGGGGAATAGCTTGCTGATACTATGTTTTTGTCTACACCTGTGGGTGTGTGTTGTGTTTCCCCACCTCTAATTCAATGTTGTTTTCACCAAGCTCACGCTAGCAAGGCTGGGACAGTACTGTTCATGTCCTAATGTAACTTCAAGGAAAAAAAAAAACAAACAAAAAACACCTACACAAAAATGGTAGTTCTTGGTACTTAGTAGGCAGATCATGGTTTGCCACATTAGCTGATAGTAGACCGACTGAATTTTGTGGGTTGAATTTGAAGTGTCTCACTGCTCACCTTCTACCTTTCCCCTTCAAGGCTCAGCTCCCAGTTACCCTGCTCTCAGTTCTGATGGGAGAACTGGCCACAAGCCTCCCCTTTTTCTGTCCATCCAGCCACAAACGCACACTCTCAGGTACAGGAGCAGGACCGCGGGGTGCCCGGCACCTCCACGTAGAGGAGCAGAAGGCAGCAGCAGGTAGGAAAGAGGGTTTTGCCCTGGTTTTGTAGTTGAAGGTATGGGTGCCCATGGGAGTACTCACTCATGGAGGGGTTGGCATGTGGAACAAGGTGGGGATGTGAGATGATGCTGGATCCCCCCCCCCCCAGGCATGTTCCATCCCATGCCACTGCTTGCTGGCCTCCCACTTGTGCTGCTGGCCACAAGGAGGGGGACAGGAACCCTGTGTGGATGGAGGTTGAGTGGCTACCAGCATTTGAGAGGAGATTTTTTTTTCATGATAGGTCAGGGGGAAATGGCTACATGCCCCACATGGCTTTGGAAAGCACATTTAGGGGAAAGTTACTGTTTAATGGGTGGGAGGCAAAGGGCATGGGGTGCCCAGAGAAGGTTGGGAATCTATTACTGTTTAAATGCTGCTAAAATTTTGATAAAATGTTCTTGGTACTCCATTGTGACTTTTCAATTGGTCATTCATACTAAATTTATAATAAAAAAGATAAACAGCCCCTATCACTGTTTGTCTTATGGGTTTTTTGAGCATTACTCAGCCGTGCCAGCTGTGATGGGAAGGCTGATGGGCAGCTAACCCCTAATCCTTGGCAGCTGTTGTCCTTTTGTTCTTTGTCTGCTGGGGGTGGTGGGGAAGAAACTGAGCTCTATGTGGTGCTGACAAAACCTCCCTTTTCTTCCTCTCATCCTGGAGGCCCTAGCACCCAGCCCTGGTTCTGCCTGGGGCTTGGCTCTCGGGAGTCTCCCCAACGAGGTTGAGGAGCTTTGGATATGGTCACTGGGCACTCACTGGCTCTGGCTACCTCTCTAACCCTCATCCTCCTTCCTGGGGCTCTGGGGACATCTCCATCAGTGTGACACCACGACACCCAGGTTCCAACCTGTCAGAAACACCTGAGGCATAAATAGAGCTGGCAAACAGGTGGAACTGATGGGCAGTGTCTGAGTGATCAAAGCAGCCCCTAAACACACAGAGACGATTTGGGACCTCTGGAAAAGGATGGAAGGACTCACCCTATCTTAGCACTTGCATATATAAATGCCTGCCTAGTGGCCCAGCAGCTTGTCACCTTGTTTTATCTGCAGAGACAAACCAGACTTCTCTTCCTCCACTGGCAGGGACCCAGCTGCAGGCAGCACGTGAAGGGCTGTGCTGGATCTGGCAGGATGTGTGACACAGCTGGGAGTCTGTCAACACATGCATTTAAAAATAAAACTGTTGTGTGGGAAATGGCCAGCAAGGAAGCATCCCCAAAACATCCCCACCCCAAATATAATAACCTTTAATTTGGAGGGAGGTGGATAACCTGGAGTGACTTACTCTGTGCCACAAAGGTGTCCCTTGCCACCACAGGGAAGCAGAAGCACTGCAGGGGAAGCTCAGCTGGTGAAATGTCCTGATAATCCACAGTGGTAGTGGATTAAGGGTTGGACTCAATGATCTCAGAGGTCCTTTCCAACCCAGCTGATTCTGTGATTCTGTGAAACCAGTCTGAGAAGCAGAGCCAGCTGGCAGGGCATGAGGGTGCTAATAGCTGCTAATTACCCTCATCAGCTGCCCCTGATGCCTCCAGCTTCTACTTCATTTGCTTGTCAGATTTCCAAGCTTGCCCTGAGGCTTGCTTCATCCTCATGTATTTGGGGGTCACTGGGCTATTGCTGGGACTTGTGATTGCCATTACTGTGCCCCATCTTGAGGCTCCTGTCCTCCCACTCTAAAATGAGTACCCTGGGCACTAGAGACTGGTCAAGCTGGCTGAGCACCCTCTGGGGCAGGGGATCTGCCCATACCACAGCTACTAAGCCTTGTTCTGCTGCTGGTAACTTAATTAATGCTTCTTGTAGGGCCTTATGTAGTGTCACAACCCAGAAAAATGCAACTGAGAAGCACCTGGGGCAGGGCTACACGAGTGTACAGGACCCTTGGTGTGCTTGCAGTAGAGAGACTTGGGCTGCTTTGTGAGAGCTCCTAGGCAGACTTGGGGACCTACGTGCCCCTGAACTGCAAAATAATTCTGAAAAGATTGGGACAGATACATCTTTTTGGAGAGCAGACGACTGTTTCAGGGTCTTGGTGAGTGTATGTGGGCTGCTTTGCTAGGAAAGTCAACTGCTGAGAAGGCTTTAATTTTTTTGAAAGGCTTAAGGACCTGTGGTTTTCTGTTCTTTCTTTTGTTGAGCTTACTTTAGTGATACTGATGAAATGGCATGATGGACCTGATGGAGCATTAATTCCATCTCCTGGTTGCCAAAAAGAAGTTGGAATTCGATTAAGATTTTATCGGTACTGTGAGGCTTTGTAAGCCTCCTCCTCCTAAGCAGTAAAGCAGAACAGAAAGGAGTTACAAGAACAAACATAGGAATAAGTGTATGGAACAGATCATCCTGTGTACCATTATGGGGTACATGCAGAACAACCAGGTGATCAGGTCCAGTCAGGGTGACTTGTTGGATGGCCAGGTCCAAAGAAGGGATGATGAAATAGGGGGGGAAGAATCTTCAGCATAGACTCAAGCACTGTGAAGAGCTTGGTCACCTTATGGGCAGAACTGCATAAGTTCAGTGGAAAAAGTGCAAAAACTTGGGATGGTAAACAAAGATGAATGTACCCAGCTTTCTGAGGTCACAGGCATGAGCTGTGTCTACTTGCTTTCCAGAGTTTTTCTCATCACTGTGAAAAATTTGGGTATCTGTGGAACTGGAAATCTGTGTGCAGAATCTTGAGACAGCACTTCTTCAAGAGCTATATTATGTAAAGATTGGCTAAAAACATTTCTACTTACTTGGGTTACTGTTCATAAGCACTGCAGAAAGAGGTTAAAACAACATGGAAGAAAAGGCTCAGTCAGGCAAAGGTAAATTTCTTAACAAACTTACTGAAAGAATGAAGTAATTAGTTATCCAGGCAATATCTGGGATTAAAATTGCAAAATACAAAGCTTTCCTGGTGTAATTATTCTGTATGCCCTGCTCATTCCTACTCAATACTACAGTGTTAAGATTTCTGTAATCAATTTCACAGGTACATTCGTGATGCAAAACAAATTAAGTGGAAGTGTTAAGATTTCTTTAATGAATTTCACAGGTATATTCGTGATGCAAAACAGATTAAGTGGAACAGTTTATGACAGGGTTTGCTTGTTGATTTTTGTCCTGCCTTCAGGACAAATGAACACTTGCTAATGCAAGTGTGCCACCGAGTGGTACGAGAAAGAACTTGGGAAAAGAACTGATCCTCTAGCTAAAGCGTATTAAATTCAGGAGATCTAGTGTCTCCTGAAATGCCACCTTCTTATCCATAAATAGCAAGTGACAAATATTGATATGCTGTATGGCTGGGGTTACTGCCCACATGATTACTGGGGCAAATGTCTGTGAATGCAGCAGACTCTTGAGGCTGTTAAAACAGGCTTGTATAAAAACCTAACCTTTAAAAATTGGAGTTAATCCCTCCTCAGCTAAAATGCTGTTGGACAAGTAAATCTGCTAATGGGTTAAGGCATGGCTAAGACACGGCAAGCTTGGAATGTAACGTGAAGAGCAGAGGCTGTGTTTTCATAGAATCATAGAATTAGCTGGGTTGGAAGGGACCTCAGAGATCATCAAGTCCAACCCTTGACCCACCGGAGCAGTTGCTAGACCATGGCACTCAGTGCCACATCCAGTCTTTTTTTAAATGTCTCCAGGGACAGGGAATCCACCACCTCACCGGGCAGACCATTCCATTGCCTGATCACCCTCTCCGTGAATAAATTCTTTCTAATATCTAACCTAGGGTGGTCAAAGTGAATGTTAGAACTTCCCAGCCCGGACCAAGGTGCTTCCCACTCCCCCTGGCACAGTGAGGACTCTTTCTGCCTTCTCATGCTCCAGCCACTGCAGTGCTGGGTCATGGAGAAAGCACATCAGCCTCTGCTCTCCCTTTGGCTGAGTTTAGAGGCCAGAAATCGAGGCTAAATCCTGTGTTTTGGGGATGCCGAAATCATAGAATGGGCTGGGTTGGAAGGGACCTCAGAGATCATCAAGTCCAACCCTTGATCCACTCCCCCCGTGGTTCCCAGCCCATGGCACTGAGTGCCACATCCAGGCTCTTTTTAAATATCTCCAGGGATGGAGAATCCACCACTTCTCTGGGCAGCCCATTCCAATGTGATCAAACCAATAAGCCACCCAATTTTGGGGGGTTTGAAATCAGGCTTAATTTGGCCGGTTCTGGTGCTTGGAAAACGAAGACCAAGCCCTTTGTCATTGGGCTCAGAAACACCCAGCCCGAGCCCTGTGCTTTGATGCTTAGAACCGGGCCTTCTCTGCTTCTTTCAGGGTTCGGCACCAGAGCTCTAGCCCCGTGTTTTGGGCTCAGTTCTGGAGGTAGGACCAGGTTCTCCTTCCCCCGTGACCCAAAGGTTCTTTGAGAGCTGAGACGTCCCCTCCGTTACCCGTGCGGACTCACGGGCTCGGTACCGGCTTTTGAACACTACCGGCACCGAGGCAGGGTGCGGAACCAGGGTGTGGGTCCGACAACCGCAGGGGCACCCAGGGGCCGGCGCAAATATGGGGAGCGGGGAGCGCGGGACTTCCGCCCCTCTTCCCCTTCCCAGAACCCCAGCGCGGCCCAAAGCAGCTCCTGGTTTGGACCCGGTTCCGGACCTGCACCAGGACGGAGGTGAAGCCGCTCTCAGGGCTCCGGACGCTCGGGGAAGGCGGGGACAGACGCTGCTCCTGGCAGGGATTCTCTGGCCTCGCCGAACGCTGTGGCCCGGATCCGGTCCCGGTCCCGGCACCGGTCCCGGGTCCCACGAGGCCCGGCTGCAGGCTCAGCACAGCCCCCAGGAGAAGCCCTTGGGCCAAGCCAGGACCGTGGTCTCATGTCCGTGATGAAAAGTTCGCCCGGCGACCCGGTACCGGGCGGTACCAAGGCAACCCTGGCTGCGGTACCGGAGCGCGGGGCGTCCGGACCGCCCGAACCCGCCTGCGCGAGGCGGAGCCCAGCAGATTCGAGCTCCGCTGGTCGTCGTCTCCCTCCTCATCCACCTTCCAGATGTCCCTACGACCGGACCGGACCGGGTCACGCTCCCTCAGACGGGCTCAGGTGAGTAGCTAAGGGCTGGGACTCGCGGGACCGGGTTCTTGTGGGGCTGCTGCCCCAGGGGTGTCTCGGGGTCCGGGCGGCAGCGCTGCCGGCGGTTCCGAGCAGGAGCGGACGGAACCGCGGCGCTCAAGGTTCTGGGGTGTAAACCGCAGTCACCTAAACCGCAGTCACCCCCGATCCGTCCGCGGCCACACGGGGCTGGGCCCGTCCCGCCGGTCCGCCCAGAACCACCCAGGACTCCCGGGCCCTTCGCCGGCACCGGCGAGGGGTTTGGGCTTCAGCCGGGTGTTTGTGGGGCTCCGGACCGGGCTCCTGGTGCCGGCTTTTAGACTCAGCAGCACAGAGCGGGTCGGGTATTTCCCAAGCTGGAAAGCAGAGCCCAAGTCCTGGTGTTCTGGTGCTGAGAAAGGCAGAGCCCGAGTTCTGTGGGTTTGAGCTCAGAAATGGAGCTAAAGTTGGCTATTCGGGGGTCAAAGGCAGTGGCCACGTTGGCCAGTGGTGCAGGAACTGGAGCCACAAACCAACGAGCCATCTATGACCTAAAGTGAATTGGGACCAGAACCAGCCTGAAGCTGGCAATGAGCTGGAGCCATCCCCAAGGCTGAAATAAACTAGAGCTGGACCTGAAATAAACCAGAGCTGGAAGTAGCCTGAGTAGTCCATGAGCTGGAGTTATAAAGAATTTGGGAGCTGGAGATGAGGTGGGGCTGAACCAAAATGGGAGGAGAAGCACCCAAGGTGCAGCCCTATGGCCTGGCCTGGCAGCATCCCTGTCTCCCAAGAGGGTTGCAGGAGCAAGTGGGGTTCTTGGAGCAGCCTGTGCTCCCACTGCAGTGTGTTTTGAGCTCAAGGAGGTTTTTGGTAGAATCAGGGCTGGGCCCAGAGCTGCCCCAAGGAGCCTCTGTGGCACTGTGTAATGCTGACAGCCTCAGCCCTCAGATATCACCTGCAAGGGTGATGCCAAGAAGGGATGGATTCCTGTGAAAACCACTTCCCCCACAATCACCAGTCTGAGCTTTCCTGGTCTCTGGCAACGCTAGTGCCAGGCCACAGGGATTTATCCTGCTGGCAGATGATCCAGAAAAGAAACCAGGTGGGAGGAAGGAGTCCTGCGGCAGGAGGGGTTACTGTGCCCCAGCCCTAAAGCCCCCCTTTTCCCCCATGAGATGTGGCTTCCTGGCACAAATACTTATTTTCTGTGATATCCAAGAGCCACTACTAGGTGGGGAGATAGGGAACTCCCATGTGTTGCCACTAGAAATCCTCACTGCTCTTTAGGAGGTGGTTGTGGGAGGCAGGGGATGCTTGTGCTTATCTGTGTCAGACAGGCAGTCATGGGGCTCCTTGCTTTTTCTTTTGATCTTTTACCTAGAGGTTGTATCAGAATTATAAAGATTGGTGGTTGACCTGTTGGTCCCTGCTGTAAGTGCTTTATCAGTGGAAGGTTGTGGCTTTAAACAATAGGTTGCCTCCTTCCCAGAAGCACTGATTTACCAGGGGACACAGCCTCCCTGGAAAAGGGTTATTTAAAAAAAAGAAACCCAAACCAACTGGGGCTAGGAGAAATACCTTTATGCCTAGGATTTTTATGAAAAACTTTTAATGAAGTAAAGTTTTCCCAGGAGAGCAAGCATTACTTGCTAGAACACCTTTTCCAGTTAGCAAATAGCAAATATTGAGAAAGTAAGTATTTTGTTAAAAAAGGCTTGGCATTGTGTGCCATTTCCAAACAGCCACAGAAATGCAGATTTGGGAGTCTGTTTGCTTCTGTCATATCTGATTCACTTTGAGGAAAAAAAGAAATCCAGCCACAGGCAGGATGTTGTCTTTCTTGTAGCATTCCCTGAGAGGCAGCAGTGATGGCAGATGTGATTACATTCACAAAGATGGTGTCAATTACTTTCCCATTTACATACAGTCAAATTATGTGAAGTTCTTAAGTTCCTGGAAAGCTCTCTGTGCTATTTCCATCACAGCATCTACACTCCCCGGGGAACACCTAAGACAGCATTGCTCATAGTGCTGGAGCCACAACTCTGATGGTTTTTTAGCAAAGCACTAAGCTGCAACAAATGAACCCCTGCTGGGTTTCATCAGGTAGTAAAAAGTAGCTGTTTCTTCAGTCTATTGTGGCAAACTTCTTTTGATTTTATATCACACCTCTAGCACCATTTCTTAATTTATTTCTTTCAAATCCCACTGACTAGTACTTTACTTAATAGCAGATGTTGAAATTGAAGATTGTTTTGTGAGCAAGAACTCCGTCTTTGACTGAGGCTCCCATAAGCAAGATAATTACACTTCCATTAGTGCATTAAAACTCTTTAGTATCATTTCTAAGCATTCCCACTGGAAGATGTGGGCTCTGACTGATGGATGCTGGCATTCTCCTTTTTGCAGAGCTTCACACATCTTGCTTCTGACTCTTCTGAGATCTCAGACATGCCCCAGCTCCTGTTTATTACCAATCCATATTTCTCCAAGAAAAATACTGTTTTCAACCCCCTGCTTTTCTTTTTCTTTTTTTTTTTTTTTCCTTTTTTCTTCTTTTTTTTCTTTTTTCTTTTTTTTCCTTTTTCTTTTCCTTTTTCTTTTCCTTTTTCTTTTCCTTTTTCTTTTCCTTTTTCTTTTCCTTTTTCTTTTCCTTTTTTCTTTTTTCTCTTTTCTTCTTTTTTCTTTTTTTTCTTTTTTTCTCTTTTTTTCTTTTCTTCTTTTTTCTTTTTTCTTTTTTCTTTTTTTTTCTTTTTTCTTTTTTCTTTTTTCTTTTTTCTTTTTTCTTTTTTCTTTTTTCTTTTCTTCTTTTTTCTTTTTTCTTTTTTCTTTTTTCTTTTTTCTTTTCTTCTTTTTTCTTTTTTCTTTTTTCTTTTCTTCTTTTTTCCTCTTTCTTCTCTTTCTTCTCTTTCTTCTCTTTCTTCTCTTTCTTCTCTTTCTTCTCTTTCTTCTCTTTCTTCTCTTTCTTCTCTTTCTTCTCTTTCTTCTCTTTCTTCTCTTTCTTCTTTTTTTTTTTCCGTTATATATAAACCTTTAGTCATAGATATGACTTCTTACAAACAGAGCTTTACACCATGAGGTACAGAGAGGTTTTCAGGTACAAATTGAAAGTAAATATTGTGTCCAGTTCTGGGCCCTTTAGTTCAAGGACAGGGAACTGCTTGAAAGAGTCCAGTGCAAAGCCACAAAGATGATTAAGGGAGTGAAACATCTTCCTTATGAGGAAAGACTGAGGAAGCTGGGTTTCTTCAGCTTGGAAGAGAATGAGGGGTGACCTCATTAATGTTTATAAATTTGTAAAGGGTGAGTGTCAGGAGGGTGGAGCCAGTGATGACAGGTCAAGGGGTAATGGGTGCAAGCAGGACCATAGGAGATGCCATGTAAACATAAGAAAAAACTTTTTCACTGTGAGGGTGGCAGAACACTGGGACAGGCTGCTCAGTGAGGTTGTGGAGTCTCCTCTGGAGACATTCAAACCCCACCTGGATGTGTTCCTGTGTGACTTACACTGGGTGATGCTGCTCGGGCAGGGGGGTTGGACTCGATCTTTTGAGGTCCCTTCCAACCCCAACCATTCTGTGATTCTGTGATAGCAACACATGCTGCCTTCATGAACAGCCTTTGTGGCTCTCCACATGGGAGATCACTGATCACCCTGCAATCACACTGCCTATGTTGACAGTGTCATGTTAAAAGTTATTTCTAAGTGAATTTCTTAAATTATGTCTTTTCAGTGTGTTCTGAGAGATGCATATGTGTTTTAACCACACTTGTTAGCTTGGAGTATAGGTCTGCATTGATGGTTTATGGTTTCCAGAGAATTCTGTTATCTGAAAAGCACATCACATAGATGGAAAGCTTTTATATGCAGGTTGAAGCAGCATAAACTTTCTGCTCTCTCTCAGAGTGTCATCCCACTTGGTTCTGAGGTTCCCCTAAATGATTTATTTTGTATGTGCCCCTCTTGCTTCCACCTGTACAAAAGAGGAGTCAAAAAAGTCAAGCCTTTCTCCTTCAGCAGAGATAAGGAGGAACAAGTCAAAGTCACATGATACCCAAAATTCTGGTCTCTGGGCTAGCCCTCCTTTGAACCTGAATTTGGAATCCATGATTTCCTAAGCCTGTATTTTTTGGCTCACTGGATGATGAAGTCAAATAAGCCACCTGTGACAGCTGCTTTGTGGAGTGTGGATTTACTGACTGAGGCATAAAGTTTGAGTCATTTAGGCCAACTGCAGAAGCCCTAGAATAAACCCAGAGGTTGACAGCAGTTGTGGTTTTCTTGGTGGCTTGTATGAGACCTGAATTGTCAGCTAGAGCTGAAAAGGTTTCCCTTATGCCATGGATCTTGGGAAAGGCTGTTTCTGCCCAGACATCTGTGTGCTGCTGAACTGCATGTGGAAGGGAAGGAAAGTGCTGTAATTGTTGAGCAGTTTCTGTTAAACTGAAAAGGGAAGTGTTGCTCACATCTTTGGCCATGAGATTATCATCTTTTATGGTCACAAGTAATTGAATGTCCAACCCAGGATACTGCAGGCACGTTGCTACAATATGCAATTTATTGAGCAAACCAAAACCGAGCAAGCAGAATTTAGCAATAACTTAAGAGCCTCATCACTTAGCTGGTTTCTTTCTTCAACTGCAATGATGCTAACACAGATCAGATCAGCTGGGTTGTTCAATAGCAAATAATATCACTCCTGCCTCCAAGTGGGAGAAATCAGATATTTGGAAACAGAAGAGTATTAATCAAATTATAAACTGTGTTAACTAAGGAATGAATCTTTCAGTTGAAGAAGCCAAACTCAGAGCAAAGATGAGGTTAGATAATCTCTTTGGATGATACATGGTACTGCAATGTGTTGACAAACAGGATGGGGGAAATGAACAAAAAGGCAATTTCTGCAGACTACTTAACATGCCCCCCTACCCTCTGCACTGACATCTCTGGAAAAGCACAAGAGAAACAAAACGGAGCTTTTAGGTTTATCTGTATCAGAACAGGAAGAAATCTGCTTCAGAACCAGAGTCCAGTCTTCCCCTCTTGCAGGCAACCATCCTGTAGCATCTCTTTTGGAAAAGAATCAAGCTTTATCCTAAAGCTGTTTACAGATTTTGTCATCCTTGATGCTTCTGCTTCACAATCTTATTCAAAGGAGGGTTTTAAATTTTTCCTCATGTTAGAAAAGTTACTACTGCTCTTCTCTAATTACCCTTCAGCCAATGTCACTTTTTGGCTTAGGTCTCCCCCTCTATGCTTTGCCCTATGACTTAGTTTTACATTTACAAACAAGGTGGCTTCTGTAAGATTTTTACTTTCCATGAAATCGTTTCTGTATCAGATTGAATTTATTTTTATATACATATAGAAAAGATTAACAAAATTCAGTGTGGTGCTATGATGAATTGTTACATGTCTATAGCAAAAACACATTGTATTGTTTGTATTTTCTGACAGCTGTATCTTATTCTTGTCAGCTGTTTATCCTGTGTTTTGCTAAAACTCCAGCTATCCTCCTTTGTTACTTTCAACAGATCAGCTCCTATATCGCCTTCTTTGGAGTTCAGAACTATATGATTTTGCATGTCATACTATGAAATTTATTCTCCTTCCTTTTTTTTTCTTAACTCCTGGCCTTAACTCTGAGGCATTCTTGAAAAATCCTTTCTATTGCTTCTGTTAAGTTTATTTATTACATGTCCAGGTCTCACCACAACTGCAAACATAGACAAGATAGGTGTACAGACACTGTGAAGAATTCTTCTATAAAACTTCCAACCTGACAGCTTTTCTTTGTTTCCCTTGTCTCGGATTGAATTATTACCCTTTTTCTTTCAATTTTGTATAAATACTTCACTAATTTAGAGGTAGGCTAGGATCTGCCACCATTTCTCCTGGTTATGAAATGAGGTATAAAAAGTATATAGCTCTAAGAAATGAAGTCACATTATACTTTATCTAGCTTTGTGATCAAGGATAAGATTTTTTTTATGGAAATAACACAGAGCAAATGTGTGGAAGTGTCAATAAGTGACACAGCAGCTTCCAGCTAGCCCTAAGGATTCTGGGCTTCAGATGATCAGTTCAACAATTTTACTGTTCAAAAGCAAAATAGGAAACACAAGCAAAAGATACAAATGTGCTAATCTTCCTGGAAAAGCCAAGCACAGGAAAAGGCTTAAAGAAATTTTTATTTTTCTTAAAAACAAGATTCATATGAAAGTATCAAAACCCCACTGTGACTGCACCAGGGTCAAAAAAGCTGAGCTTGCTAAAAATAAGCTCAAAAGTAAGCCATGAGGCACACAAATACTTTAAATTCCTTTTTTTTTTTTTTTTTTTTTTTGACACTGCACCCAGCACAAGTTAATGCTACTGCAGAACTTGGTTCCTGCTTTGCACTTACCACAAGCAGGCAGGGAGCCCTCTGAGGAACAGAAATGTTTTTTCTGAGATGGAGCAGGAACATGCTTTAGCATGTTAAGGGTCCAAAAGTATTCACAAAATGCTCTGTAGTAGTTAATTTTTGAAGAAAACCAATGTTTGAACGGGCGCAGAGTGGCAATATCAAAGATTTGTCTCAATACCAGGACAAATTTCTAGTTTGGTTCATGCCTGTTGAAGCTGTACATTGTAAGAGCTGGAGATCATTTGAGAGACTTTACACATCACAGCTGACATGACACAAATGAAATCAAAGCTCATTTTAGCTGTGGAACCAACAATTCTTCAGGCCACTCACCAGTCAGTCCTAGTCCTTTTTAAAGTCATCTACAGCTGATTTTGTTCTAAACTGACAAGTAACACACTTGTATGAGTAGTACCTACTGGCTAGCTGATGTTGCTGCTTTTCATTTCAGATCCTTACAGTCATTTGAGAATTCATTCCTATCTTTATGTGAGCTTTTGTTTTTTGCAAGACACTTAACCAAGAACAGTTCTATAAAGAGAGAAGTGTACAAGCCCATACTGACAGCTGGGCTGGGGACCAGATGAGGAGCTAGGGAAATGCCAGGCACAGCTCAGGGAAGAAGGTGGCATAAGGATGTATGTTTCAAGAAATAAGATCCTACATAAATCAAGATATTTCATGCAGTATCTTTTTTAAAATCCTTTGTGAAGATATTTGGAACAGGGTTTTGTAGTGCCAACCTTCTAAATAATACAGCAATTTCCATTCTTGTACATACTACTAATAGCAAAATATGAAGAAGGCAATCCTAGAAGGAATTTTACCTTAACCCATAATTTAATATTAAACATTTTGCTTTGGCAGCTCATTGTCCAGATGGGAAGGTAACAGATATGACACATCTATGAACTGTCAACGCTAGAATGGGTTTGCAGTTTTTTAAAGTTATAATAAAGGTTTATTAAGGTTATTATAAAGTCATTGAAGCAGGAAGACATGAACAAAAATAATCAGCACAATGTATGGCACATCAACTGTTAAATTTTTCAGTAGAGTGCTTCAGTGATTTTTGCAGTAATAATGATGTGGACTCTTATGCTCGTTTACATCTTCAATACAGTAAGCTCCATTTCTCTTCAAGCTAAAATGCTTTTCAGAGTGCAGCAATGAAATTTAGAAACACAGCAAAGACATCCACAATGCTTTCAGCTGGCATCCTGTGCTGGCTGCTGAAACACAGCTGTCATCAGGAAACAAGCAGTATCACAGCTTGTCAGACAGTAGGAAGACATATGGAAACCCCAGGATTTCTGGGAGGTGGAATGTGAAGTGTTATTTAAAGATTCATTGTCTTTTCATTTTACAAAAGAATAGTTCAAATGCTGCTGCTTTATTTGAGGGAGAAAACATTCTGTTATTCTATGTTAAGCCCAAAAAGGAGAAACACAGAAGCCTACACTTTGTTTTTAAATTTTGGAGCCTGTTCTATTTTAATCCATGCAGCTACACACTTGGCAAAGGATTCCTCTTAAGCCATCAGCCAGAAAGCTGTGCAAAGGCTTTAGAGTTCCATAAAGAGACAAAATTATTCTTGCCCAGGCACCAGGTCAGATACACAGAAGAGAAAGCAATTGACTCCTTTTTCAGGTCACTGGAGATGCAGGTGACTTCTGCCATGAAACATACGAGCCTTTGTAACCACCATCTCAAGAAACAGTCCCCATGTCTTTAGCTTATTTTCTATACTTCCTTGCAAAACACTGTCATTACAAGACATGGCTTGGTCTCCTGGGAAACTGCAGTGTAATCACCACTACACAAGTATGCTTTATAACCTACCTGCTGCTTAGCATGGAAATCTTCCAGCTGGTAAAGCCCAGCTGAAAAGGCAGTCGGGTCTCAACAAGGATAAAATCCATTTTTGTCACTGAATTGCCCAACAGTCCCATCTCCACTGAAGTACATGCATGGCAAGGAAGAGACTCCCTTGGGCTTGCTAACAGCCATTGGCATGTACTTGTTGAAGGCCTTGGGTTAAGAATTTGTTAGCTAAGAGCAACATTAACTCCATTTCTAAGACAACTCAACCCAATACCTTCTTATCTCTAATCACAGATTGAATGAAGAAACAAGGAATTAAAATGAAAGAAAACAGTTTTATACAGACATTCGCACGCCTTTGGTTCTTATCTACTATCAAAAATGGGCAGTAGACTGTTCAGTCTTTTTTCCTCTCTGTAACAGATTCACAGACTTACTGAAGTAAGGGTAAAGGCATAGAAATGTTTCCTCTCTCAGAAAACTGCATCATCATGTTTTTTCTAATCTTATTAGGAGGAGGACATGACCCCAGTATGCCAGAGTATATTTCCACTCTTTAACAAGGAGCAAATGACAGTGATGTGAGTGCTCAGCTGGGTGGAGATCGGCTGAGTCTGTTCAGCAACAGAGAAATCCTGAGCTCCAGAAGCTGAATGCCCAAGGAAATCAGGTATTTGACTCATGTCAGCTCTCACTAAGCACAAAAAGATCCATGAACCCAGAAAGTAAGAGCTAAGGAACTGCTGGAGACTTACTTGAAGGCTTTGTGACACTGGGCCAGGTGTAGCACTAAAGACACACTAAGGCTCTCCCTGTGACCTCCCATCCTGTATGCATGGGCTGTCTTCACCCTCACAGGTAACAGCTAGGGACAGAGGAGTGCCTTTCAGGAATTTTGGACTGGTATTAACAGCCTTTAGAAAGAACATGTGTTTTAAATCATGAAAATGATTTAAAAAGTAACCAGGCAAAATGTTCAAAGTAAGGAATTAACAAGCCAGAACACTTAACTCAAATTGTGTTCAAGTCAAGAAGAGACTTTGGTATTTTACAGAATATGATTTGGATTGCCAAAGAATTTTCCTTACCTTGTAATTAATCTTCTGGCTACGGTGTCCTTGTAGACCTAGGAAGTCTCTTCCAGCTAGCCCAAGGAAAACACATTAGAAAACAAAGAATTTATTTGTGAATTAGGACAGTAAAAAGGTCCTAAGACCCCCCAGCTTTCTACTACCCATTCTAGACAGGATGCAAACCCATGTCTCTTGTACCCTCATCACCCACACGTTAATTAGCAGCTTCTTCCTTTATGAGGAAGTTTGCCAGTGGATAATTTGTCTCCCTTCTTATATATCCTAATTAATGAAACAAAAAGTTCCTTTATATCATAATGTTACTGGTTTGTTAGCATCTATCTCTACTATTTTTTTAATTCAGCATAACCTTGTTCACACTCAACCACAGACACCTGATGCAGTTGATTGTGCTCTTGTAATGCAGCTACTTCTCCACTAGCTGGAAATTCATTGATTTCAATGGATATCTGATTGCTGCCCCATTTCATCTGAGCCTATAATGAAATTTTGAAAGGAGTTAAGTAACCTTGAACAAAGCAAGTCACAGTTCTCACTGATGACAATCCTTTTTATTAGAAAGATTAACAAAGTGCTTTCCATAGGATTCATTTACTAGAAGAGATTTTAAGAAATATGGACAGTTTCGATGTGATGATTTTTCAGTGCGAAGAGGGCTCTCCAGGATTCTCCTACATGTGGAGTTTTTTCTTTGTACACAGTAGTTCAAATGTCTGTGCATTTGGCAGGTGTGAAACAGTACTGAAGAGTCCATCCTTTAAAAAGCTTCCAGTATGTTACACAGAACGAAAGGAATGACTTCATTTGTTGTTTAACAGATTTAAGGGACAGAATTCCTTCATACAGTCCTAGACACAGATGCATGAACGTGCTTTCAGTTCTATCAATAATCACATATACCAATACAAATAACATTATCGATTTTTACTATATAGAAAGAAAAAGAAATCGAATTTTTAAATTAACCTTCTGTTTTAGTGAGGGACATGCTTGACAGCTTGGTGTTCCCTCTGCCTTGGAACTACATCTTGATGGAAAGAAGAATACAATTCAAGGACTGTTCACCCATTTCATCCCACACTTTTGGTACATGTTTACGACCAGATTTCTTTTGATATATATATATATATGCATAATTGTCATGCATTCCATTTTCTACCATTCTATTCTCCTTTTTTCCTTAACTCCTCTACCCTTACCTGTGAATGGCAGGAAGACAGTATAGCAATTGCCCAAAATGATTTGGTGCAAATTCTTCTATACAATGGAAGGTATGAAACCAAACAGGTGAGGGGTATTTTCCATGCAATACATCATTTTTCATTTTCAGTCATCCAAAATCCATTACAAAGGGTATTTTTTCATATTTTTTAAAAACAAGAAACATCTAAGAAGGGCAAGATGCAGTAAGTTACCCTTAAGAGAAACCATGCAAAACATTCACTGTACACAATCCTAGTCCAAAATCCTAGGTTTCCCTAGAGTACAAATAGGAACATTAAAGAACAACTGAAATGACTTCATGAGTGAAACTGTCATAGTTACAGACATAATGAAAGGCTACATGCATATAAACAATTTCCTTACTGAACTTGCCTGTCACACCCTTGGTTCATTGTTCCCCTTTTCTTACACACAGGACAAATCACCACTTCAGGAAACACCACAGCACAGTTTCTTTCTTTTACACAAGTTACTACTCCAACAAGGATATCAGAGACACTTTTTTCAACAGGATAAAAGGAGCTGAATGAGATTCTCTGGACAGTGACTTGATTGTGGGAAGAAAGGAAGATGGTTTTTATTTTTTTAATGACCAGATGCTTTTGTAGTTCAGGAGAAGAATACACATAAACCCACGATTAAATATACAAATATGTAAAGGTGTAAACAGATGTTCTGCTTTCTAAGGGACTTGAAACAAAACCAGAGTTTTCCCTTAGGCACTTACGAGTACAGAGCTCCTGCCTCTGAGTTGAGCCAGTTTGTGCTGTTTGCTTTGGGATTTCCAGCTGTGAATCACAAACCCCTGTATCCAGGAACACCTTTGGTTGTAAAACATTTCCCTGCATCAGCATAACTATTTAACTGGGTGCCAATCAACACAGGTTGTCATCTGAATACAATGCTAGGCTTCTGTTCCACTCCTCTGCAGTCCTGCTGGTTCAGCAAAGCTCCTGGATCTACCAAAGTCATCTAAAGATCTGGAGAGGAGACCTGGCTCCTCAGAGAGTAGCAGTGCATTCAGTAGAAAAGCACACAGATGTGCCTACAGATGGCATTTAGGCACAGAAAGACTTTAAAGGAGCTGGGCTTTCATGTTCACTGCCTTAAATCCCAATTATTTCACTAATAGAAAAGTCTGTAAAGAGCAGGGCCAGGGGTTCTGGAAACAGCCCGTTACCCTACTTGATCCATGTAGGTATTACATTGGCCATGAGAATCCAGTTGTAGAACTGGGACCATAGAGAAGCTGCCCTTAACTTCAAAGGTCTCTGGAGCATTTTCAACTAATCTGTTATTGATCTCTGATAGTATAAAAATGTTTAGGAAAAATACCACTGCAAAAGTCTAAGTAGCTTTCTGCAAATTTCAGAAGTAGTGTACAGCAAATATTAAATCCGTAATCTGTTTAGTAAAGATCCTGTCCCATTTTACTGTTTTTCTTTAAATAAAGCACATTCAACTTGGAAATACTCTATACATCCCCAGCATGGCTCCTGGGGAACCAGAGTGAATTCTGCACCTGCTCTTGAATGTATACATCCTGCTCTTTGATTTCTGGTGCCCATGACATGCACATATAGATATGCACTTTTCTTGCCTAGCATGGCAATAAACCAGTTAGGGCTACTAAAGAAAATGGCCACCTGGTTTCATCTCTATTCTTCCCTTGCATGAGGAAATAGCTCTGGTCTGCTTAGGTAGGCAAAACTCCTATCTCATCTTGGGTCCACACTGCAGCAAATCAGGGAAGCATTAAGAGATCTGCTCTGATTACTTGTCTTGTTTTTCAGACACTTCACATGTGGCCCAAAGGAAATAGAAAATATTCTACCATTGCTCTCTGGAATGGTAACTCTCCAGCACTGCAACTCTACCTACCTACAAAGTCCATGAATTATCCAAACATTTATCTTCAGAAGAATGGCTGGGGAAACAAATACGTATTAAAAAAAAAGAAAGAAAAAGAAAAAAATAGCAGCAGGATCCATGTAGAATTCCAAAGCCAAGTCACAGCTATGCTGGACCATTTGGCCAATATAGGATTGTGATTCTTCCTAAACAACAGCTGAAGCCCTGTATGAAGCTGCTAAGCTTAGTATAAAGGAATTTTGCTGGCATAGCTTGTTTCCTGGGGAAAGCTTGCTCTAAACTACACTCACCAAAGATGCTTTTGTGTCAGGAAGTTGTATTCACCTTCTGAGCATTTGTCATTGTAGGTTTGCTAACAAACCTTCCTCATGTAGACTTAGTTTTTCAGCAAAAAAAATTGCAAATTATGCAGATTGAGGGAACAAACAGTACACGAGGCCCACACCCCTCCCAGCACCGAAACAAGACACTCACATCAAGTGTCCTTTTAAAATTTTACAGGAAAATTTCACTATACCAAGCAAGAACACTAGGGGGTGGGGGGCTGGGAAAAAAGCCAATCCTTCAACCCCAGGAGTGCTGAAAACAGTACACTGGACACCATTATACTACAAACAACTTTCTTGCCCTTCAAAGACGTAGCAGGGCACAGCTGAATTTGCCTAAAATGCATAATTTTAGTCCCCTCCCCATTCCAAATATTGGAAAGTTCAGTAGAATGCAATTTAAAGCATTGCAGCTTTTGATATGCCACCCATTTACTTATACACAAATCCACTGACAGTGTTGAGATACATTACTCAAACAGCATCTATAAAATTTTACTGTTGGACATAAATAATGACAAGGCACAGAACAGCAACCAGTCCAAGAGCCTGAAGGCCAAGAAACCAGAGCATAACCCAGAAGAATATAATTATTACAGGTTCTACTATACGTTCTCCAAAGTACATCCTTGTGAAGCCCATTCTGATAAGGCTTTTGTTTAGTTCACCGAAGAGAGTCCCCATCTTTTTATAGTCATCTATTACAGGTTCTGCAGTGTGGTTTCTTTGATCTTGCTGGACCTGCAGACAAAAGACAAAATTGAGAAATACGTTGCACAATCGATTCTGTGACTCTGAACAAGTTTCAACTGTTTCTATTTGAATGCCTAAAAATAAAACTACGCCTTAGAGAAACTGGAAATGTTCTGGGGCTTGTTACTTTGGTACAATGTAAGGATAATTCATCCACATTTCCTTGGGACATCTGAAGTGATACTACAAACTCTCTCCCCTCCAGATGCCACTCTAGAAGCTCTCCTGTAGGTCATAAATCTTACCTTTCTGAGCAACGTGGATGCCAAGGCAACCAAAATGGGACTAGATGCCTGTAATTCTGGGGAGGGGATTTGACTGAATTATATTTGCTATACATTATTTCCAGAATATCTTCAGAACCAGGAGAACAATACAAAACTGTTAAGCAAAAACTATGAAGTATTTCTCACCAAAGCAGAGGGAACTGCAGGACTACTACCACCAGTGAAAGAGGGGCACTGAGGGTGACAAGGAGAAGGCAAACATCCATCACAGTGTTGGTGTAGGAAGCTGCAAAAGTCAGGCAAGGGAAGAGAGACCAAAGGACCTAATAGACACAAAGTGGTTTTAAAAAAGAAGCAAAGGGCAAAGGAAAAATTCTGCACTCTTCCCAAAGAGAAAAATGATGGGATGAATGCATAAGAAGGCAGAAGCACATCTTTAGATGAAGATGCCATGCTTAAATATCACTGCGTAAAACATGCAACTGTTTCAACATACAAACTGTAACTAGATTAGAGCTTCAAATCTCATCTCTCCTTCCTCATTGTCCAGAGATCCTTTGGACAAAATCTTATTGCCTTAACATGCTTTCAAGATGGTGAGCATGAGTTTTGTTATTCCACCTTAGTTAGGCTGTCCTGCTCTTTTTTATGGTTTATTGTTGTATGCCAGTTTTTTTAAGATCAAGACTTTATCTCATTTTCTGCTTCTCAGACATGGGTAGATTAATGAATCCCTAAAGCCATTACCCAAAGCAAGCTTCTAGGCATGTAGACTGACAAGTGTGTGTCTAATTACAAAACAAGCACCAAGTTATTTTTCCTACTCTTTCCATGAGCTTACAAAACCCTTCAGAATGATCATGGAAATTCTCAAGACTTCAAAGTCTGCTTCAGTTAATTCAGACTGAGTATATCTTGCTCAGGCAACTCAGCAAAGACCAAGTGAAGATGAAAACAGATGATAAGCTGCAAAACACAGAATCTTTAGTTTACTACTGCACAGTATTTCACATACTAGACAAATACATTTCTCCAAAGGTGTAGCTAAAACAGAACCAGTAGGGCAAATACAAGTAATGTTACAATACTCTAAATTGTTTAAAAAATATTAAATAAGCTTTAACTAGAACACTCATTTTCAGGGCAACAATAAAACCACCTACAGTCCTGCACACATGCCAGTAGTTCTCCTATCCTCACCTCCTGTCCTAACCCCTGTCCTCAAAACCAAGTAATTCTTTACCAAAACTTCACACCAAACTTCATGTGCCAGCATGCAGGAGGGGATGTAAGAGATGTTTAGTTCATATACAGTAATTTGTAGCCTTTCCTCACGCTCTGAAAGGCAGGAGTGATGCAAAAATTCAGAGGGGCCAGAAGAGCATTTATCTCCTAACCTGATGTTTCTTATCAAATTGCTGTAATGAATTATTCTTTACAGTAATTTAAATTAAATTTTAAATCTAAGTGATTTTATTTTAGACATACTGGGATCATCAACACCATTAAAGCAAATTACACTAGCAGATTAATTTATACAAGCCGTGCAAGATTTTATTGCCTTGATTTTCCTATAATTTTGTATGACTTCAATCTTTCACGTAGTGTAATATTTTGACTTTTAATTTAAAAAATAGAATCACAGAATAGTTTGGGTTGGAAAGGACATCTAGTCCAATCCTCTGCAATAAGCTGGGACATCCTCAATTAAATCAAATTGCTTGGAGCCCTGTCCAGCCTGACCCTGAATGTTTTCAGAGATGGGGTATCTACCACCTCCCAGGGAAATCTCACCCAGTGTTTGTTCACCCCCATCATAAATGAATTTATTGCTTATAACTAGCCTGAATCTGCCATCTTTTAGTTTAAAAACATTACAGCTTGTCCTGTTACCATAGACCCATCTGTCTGTCCTCATCTTTCTTACAAGCCTTCTTTATTGAAGTATTGAAAGGCTGCAATAAGGTCTCCCTTGAGTCTTTTCTCCAGGCTGAACAACCTCAACTCTCCTGTCATGTCCGGATAGAGAACTAGAAGACCCAACTTCTAAAAAAAGCTTCACAACAGAAACTTTGTTATCAGATTTACCCAGAAGTTATGGCATATGGGCTTATGGGTTTGGATGCTTTAAGGAGAACCGTCTCAGATTGAGAATGCCATAAAAGCTTTTTTTTTTTTTTTTTTTTTTTTTTCCCCCTAGAATGCAAGTCTCTGAAAAGGTAGCAAAACAGATATTAAGCACAAGTTTTGTCCACTTCCAGCACAGCTAATGTTCCTACAGCCCTGAAGTGCTTCTGAAAAAAAAACAAAAAACCAACAAACTAAAAAACCCTCCCACATAACTGAATGTTTCCTGGACTGGGTTTAAAGTGACACAGAAGGTAAAGTCAACTCAGCCTACTGAACTCAATGATCACCTGGCTGTGGCTTTACCAGTTATGTTTGTCACCAACACAACACACAAAATTACACTTGTTCTGACCACTCACTACTCTGCCTTATGGCAAACTTCCACCACATTCAGACTCCCTGCTGCCTAAATTCAGGCAAGCACATGGTAAGTCACCTCCACCACCCACCAGTCTGACAGCAGGAACTTTCTCTTGCATATCCTCCTCCTATCAAGGGTGTTTTGACCATGCAGAGAAACAAGAGATCCCACCAGAATCTGCCTCCCCAAGGAAAGCATCTTCCCAGTGATTCACATGCTACTCACCAGGAGGGAAGGCACAGATACTACTGAACATTTCACAGTCGTTTAATGCTGATCCCTGTCTGCACCTCATAGACAATTCAAGGGCTTTTCTCCTCAAATTGCTGGAAACTCACAGGTCCTACTCCTGGCTAGATACACATCACTCCAAATAACTTTGCCAAACCCTTTGGTGGATGCAGAACACAAATGGATCTAAACCTGGGGATGTAAGCCTGCCCAATATACTTAGGAAGTTACTTTCTTGTGGGTTATCAAAGACAGCATGGAAGCCTAGATTTAAGATTTCTGTTTTTGGCTATCAGCAATGCTAACTCACTAAGAAATGGTAGCAACAGTGTCCTTACACCAAGAGTAGCTGTCCTCACACAGGGTCACCACAAAGCTCTGTCTGGAAGCTCCTGCAGCTTTTCTGAAAAGCACTTTCCTTGACAAGCACCATGCTCAGCACCCATGCTCAGAGCACTCCACACTTGATGGATGTAGTGGGTATTTGCTGGAGGTGTACAGATCATGCATGAAAAAGCGCTGCAACACCTGTATGCAGGTGCATCTCTGTCTGCTCAGGGCTGCCAACCCTGCCTCAAGAACATGGGCTTCCCAAGGCTCATCCCTGAAAGAAGAAAGTGGTCTGAAAGGAACAGCCCTCCTGAAAGAAAAATGCCTCTGCCTCATCACACATCCCCTTGCCACAAGGCTGCTGTGGTGGCTGAGGTGCTGTGAGATGGGACTACCAGGAAAAGAAGCTGTGGACTGGAGGGATTGTCCAGGAGGACCACAAACTGAATGGCTCTCAAATGATGCAACATTAATTTCTCAGGCCTGTAACCTCACCACTGCACTAGCCAGGAAAAGAACAGGCATAGTTGTGGAGCTGCCTTCCAAGCTTTCCATCTGCTGAGGCTGCAGCCTTGTCCAGAGTTTTCCACACTTAGCCTAAGGATGCTGAGATGCCTTGGTTGGTGTGGGATTTTTTTCCATGTGCAGAAAAAAAATTATAAGGAACTGGCTTGAGGGAAATAATTGGATGAAGTTCAAAAGCCTTTTTTTGTGAAAGTGGGAACAGATGAATATAAGGACTCTGCTCCACCTAAAGATAAAAAGAAAATAAAATCCACTCAACTACTCTGAAGTTACAAGATTCTACAAAACAAACCACATAACATCCCTCTTCCTATTTCTCATGATTAATGATCTGAAGAAACCCCAACAGTCTTCTCTTGCTCAGACCACTTGTAAAGTCTCCACCCTACACTCCACTTGACACGCGAGGACAAGTACAAGCCTATCAAGTTCTGTTTTCTTGCACCAATTGCACAAACAAACATTGCACAAATGTCTGCTCCAGCAGTGGAGGAGAAAAGTCCAATGGATTGAGAAAATAACTGCTCTCAGTGCAAAAGTTTGTGATTTTACAGTCTTTGCTGCTGGGCAAAGAAGGCAAAAAGAGAAAGGAGTAGGAACCAAGTATCCGTGAAGTTCATTTCCAAGACAGAAAAGCAGCAGTGTCTCATGTTTGTTTATAGCATGCCTTAGATCCCAAATGATCACACAGTTATGAAAGAAATTAAAAAAAAAAGCATTTTTAATTGAATTACTTCCACAGTAAATAGAAAAGAAAGGTTAGTAGCAAACACGTCTTGTTAAAGACATAAATGAGATGGTAAAAAAAGTGTAATAAAGAAATGCAGGGATATCCCATTTACATGCCCGCCTGCACATTTTCCTTTTTTTTGAGTAAAAAGTTTCCTCTGCAGTATTTAACTGATCACTCTCTATTTTACTCCAGTCATGTTTATTTTTACTCCAGGGAACAGGTGGTGTGTCTGACTGCTGAAGCCCACAGACACTTAATGTCAAAAAAGCCATTGAGATGTGACTTACTTAAAAATACAGCTATATTTTTCAACGCTGTAACATTAATGTTCAGAAGAGAGCCTAACAAAGTCATCTCTTTTTAGAGGGTACAAATTAAAATTGAAAATACTTCAAGCTCAGTCTTAAAGAAAAATATGAGAAGAAAGTGAGCAGATGACAGCGACAAGGATGGAAAAAACCCAAGTTCCTTCCACTTTGAAAACAAGAGACAAACTCCTGTGGGTGCAGATGGGTAAGGTACCAGCCAGCACACAGCTAAAGATACTTGATAGTTACACAGCCAGCAGTCTAAGTCCCAGAGGAATGAATTAACCCAGTCTTGCTGGTCCTGCCTGGTGTATTGCTATGGAAAGGCTTCAGAGATTTGCAGCAAACAAGTTCCCAGGCTTCCTCTTCCTCTGAAGCACAGATTTAGCTCCATCAAAGGGCACCAGCCCAAAACCCTGTGAGGGATGAGCCACGGGCTCTCTGCCTCCACATATGCAAACCAGACAGTTTCATTATCACTAACACCTGCCACATGACCAGGATTTCACCCTGCTTTGTCATATTTGGAAATACTTCTTTTGTTTTAATTAAAAGAAAGTGAAATCTGCCCAAGTAGAGCAAATAATTTTACTGGAATTGCTTCTGATTTTCTTCCTCTTCTACTATAGGAGAAGAATTGTATCCCCCTGTATCCTTTGCTAGCATGAAAATAATGATTACTATCTGACCTTGTATATGTAGGCAGATTTTGATATTCAGCCAACAGGTTAAGGCAATAAAATTAATTTCGACTGTCTGGAGGAAAAAAAAAAGTTCATTTCTCCAGGTTAATTTAACTGATTTAAATAAGAAAAAGATTAATAGATTAAGAAATGAGAAAAAGTCATACCTTACTTCCAGATGAAAAACAAGACAGAGAAAAACTAAGTTTAAGTTGTTCCTCTGGGAAAAAAAGCAAAACGCAAGAAAACTAGAAAAATTCTTAACACCAAAAGTACCTTAAATTACCTACCAATAAAAGGGAGTTTAAATAAAAAATTGCAAAACAAGATCGGGTTAACTTTCATTTCATGCAAGAATCTAGACACCATCTATAAAATAGAAACAAGATGTTTCTATAGAAACAAGGAACAACATAAGAAAAGCAACTGCACCATATTCCCTCTAGTCAGCTTTTATGAAAACTTCAGGATCAACAGCTGCTGGAACAAACTTTGCAGTACCAGGAGCAGTATAGTGTAAAGGAGATGAAAAGACTTTTCCAGATACTGAACTTGGGTGTGTGCAGAGCAGAAAAGTCAAGAGCAACAGCAGCTTCCATCCATCAACTGTGTTTGAGTCCCATGATTGCAGGGCAAATTTCCTCCCTACCAGGGCACCAGATGAGAAAGCATCACAGAGAAGAACCCAGCAGAGAACGGTCTGAGGGAGCAGAAACCTGACTGTGCTCATCTTAAAATTTGCTGCCTCTCCCCCTCCCCCCCCAGTTTAGGCTTCTGCCTCCACTTTTCCTTATGCTCCTACCCCTGCCCCTGTAATGTGATGACACCCCATGCTGCAAGTTTACACAGGGACTGGGATCAAAAGCAATTTCTAATCCACCTGTTTCTTAACACCTGCAATAATTTCTGCAGGTTTTCAAAATTTCTGGATTTTGTTTATCCAGGTTTCTCCACCAGACTGGTCAGCTTGACCCAGCAACAGGCTTGTAATCCTTGTGCTGCCTTGCTGAAAAGCAACAGCTGTTAATTTTGCCTTTTAAGGAGAGAAAAAAAATAATTCTACTACACTTCTATTTCCAGAATGCTTTCTTCTTTAAGAAATTTGGAATCTTCACATTTTTCAAACAGAGCATGTTTTCCTACCTTTTCTAGGTGCTACAGGTATGTCTGAAGGGTTTTTTTTTCCTTCAAATGCTGTCAAGCCCCAGAAAACCTGCTAATGCTTTTTAGAAAGCTAGTATCTTGTATTATTACATATCTATGAACCTTTGCAGCAAAGGTAAATTATTTGTAGAGCCACAAGAAATTTGGGATCAAGCCCTCCCTGTTAGTTATTGCTCTTATTTTTGGTGTGGAAAAAAACCTCCCAACAACAGCAAGTAGGAGAAACCTAGAATTTTCAGATTATTTCAGTGTGGAATAAATTAGAAATAGGTTTCTAGCCTTTAACACCCCAGTTTCCACACATAAAAGTTTACTTTAAAACATTTGTGGCCTCTGCTGATTTATCACTGAAGCAGTAACCTTCCTGGCAACATGGAATGCATTTATTTTACAATACAAGAATAAAAAAGGGTTTACATGAGGGACATCACAAAGCTGTTGATACTATGCTCTACCTTTGTTCTTGCTCACTCTTTCCACACAGGAATGATATTGGAAATTTATTGAAGAACTGAATGACTTGAAGTTTGCTAAAATACCATACCTTTTTAACATAGTTCTCAATGAGAAACACCAAAAAACTTCTGTAGTAGCTCCTCTAAAGCTGAACCCTTGTATTAGAAGATAAAATATCCCCACTTACAGAGATAAAACACATTTCAAATAATAATAAAACACCCTAAATTGTTACAGACCCAGGTTAATTAAAAGTTCCTTGCTTAAGATAATTTATGTACTTGCAAATACATGTATTGCATATTAACCCTCCACTTAGACCTTTTCCAGGAGAAGCATTCCTTTTAGCTTAGCTGTGAGACAGCACTTTGGATTCTACATAACCTAAAACAGTGTGAGGTGGAGATCCTGGCCTTACTGAAGCACCTGGGAATTTTGCAATTAATGGCATTCAGCTTGTATTATGAGAGCCTAAAACCAATTCCAGCCCAGACAAACAACTTTCAGCAGAGTAGTGCCACAGCTCTCAGCCCTCTGCTCTAACACAGCTTGACTTCCAAGCCCCTGAAGATGGTCCAGAGATGCTGTGTCTCCTGCTGACACCACCTCCTGCCCTACTGTAATGCAGGGCTTTTGCCTCACTTTTCTATTCTTATTTCATGGTTTAATTTATAGGTGTTGATAAGATTTAGACCGAAGCAATATAGAAAAAGCTAACCTATTTCAGAAAGTGGGTCAGGGAAAGAGATTTGAGGTCCTTGGCCATAGTGAAGTTGAAAATACAGGACAACTTGTGCATTTGATCAATAACTATCAACAGTTACAAAGAAAGGTCAACTTGAAGAGTGAAGCAATAACCTACTTCCAAACTCCCACCCCAAAGCTGAGTCTTGCAGTACTTTCAAAGCCCATTTGTGAAAACTAGAAAGAGGTAGAACCCAGAAGAGGTGGAAGAAAATACCCAGGTTCTGCAACACTTCAAAACTAAAGAAAGAAATTATTCTCACCTTTGCATGCAAATCTACAAAGGATATTAACAATTTTATCATCCAGTTCATCTTTTAAGTCTTAGCACTGAAGCAGGTAATTCTACAGTATATTGCAGTAATGAATTCCAAAGGCTATAAATAACATTTTCTAACATACCCTTCTATTCTTTAAAAAATGTACCTGTCAGTAATTTCATTAAGCATCTCCTTACTAACGTAATAATAAACCATTAAAGGAGAATATGTATTTCCTAGAGAGTGATCTTTTAAAAAAAATATTAGAGTGTATATATTATTATTTAGGTTCTGCTTGTCAGGAAGGCATTATTTTACTATGATGCTATTAGGTATGATCTTAAACAAACGGAATTTATTTTGGACGGAATGGGAAAGACAGATAAACCACACCCTGGTTACCAGCCCCACCTAAAAAAGGCTCTTAAAACAGGCCCAAGAATTTGACCTTACAGGGGCTTTACACCAGCTGAGAGAAGTAAAAATTTATACTATTGTCAAAACAGATTTGACCTATTTCCTTTGCACCCCATGTAACACTAAGGTGACACATGGAGTCGCACTTTAGAAGGGATCATGGAACAGGAAAGCCCAGGCTGAGGGCCAGAGGTTGTGTTAACAGTGCAAACACCTTCAGCAAACATGGCAACAATGCTAGGCCTCCATCAGAGATTCCAGGTGAGGACAGGAATCCTGCTTCCAGGATTCTTGGCCACTGGAATGGCAAAATTCAGCAAGAGCACCTTCATGAGAGCAGAAAGGGCAGGGGGGAACCAATTATCCCCAGAGAAAATTGGACACATTCATGAAAACAAAGAAATGATACAATGTGACTAGGCTTGATACAGGAGTTCCTCCACATAAAGTTCTTAAACAAGAGAATCTGTGACTCTGTTTAGTATGTTAACTATTTCTGTTGAAAATTCTTATAAGATGGTCATGACTGCTCTCAACCATAAGGGAGACCTTGCACAGCTAGAATAGCTTAACATTTAGACTGGTAGTTGTTGCCTGACATTACAGCCAGAAGCAGGCCACTTCTGAAAGATGCTGGTACTTGAGAATTCACTTGGTGATGGTTTACATAAGTCAGAGCACCTTCACCTACCTTCAATATTCCCTACACATAAAAAAAAAATTTAAAAAAATTACTATTTATCAAAGTATGATTACTGCTATTACATCCAATATTAACATTCTATATTTGCATTAAATAAAGGCAACTGATATTCCTTACTTCCAAATATTACTCATCCAGTTGCTGGCACTTCAGTATGCAGGAAAAATACTCCAGACTATGACAGTGAAACACGTCCAGTAAACAGGAAGGATTTTCTTTCTCCCTCATGGCCTATTTAGAATTTCTGCCTCGCCATCCAAACATTACACCCCAGCTTGTCAGAAAGGGTCATGATCACTACGCATGCCTGAGAAGAGAGTTTCTCTGCCAAGTGTGCTTGTGGACACCCCAACAGTACCTTTACCAACTTAATAAATGCTCAGGCAATAATGGAATGCAGTTCTTCATCCCCCACCATCCCATGAAATCACAGGGAAACTTGTCACTGAGAAAGAAGCAGTGTTAACCTGGGTGAAGCTCTTTCCTTAGCAAGAAGTTGAACCTATTTTGAGTGCAGTAACATCTGAGATGACCTGATGCCACTTTCTCACCTCTTTTTTTCAGGAAAGGAAGACAACAGCCAGAACCAGGGAATATTTTTGACTCTCCTGCTGAAGGGGCTGTGTGTATTGAGCAGGGAACTACTGCACCTCTCAGAGCATCCAGCCTTACCCTATATTCAGGTACGTGCCCTGCTCTGCCTCATTTTTCTAGAGAAAGGGACAATGAAGATGCACAGACTTAAGTAAACTGTCACTAAGTTAATTCTCAACTACCAGCATCTTTCAGACTGCTTCTAGCTGTAACACCAGGCAACTACTCCCAGCCATCTCTAAATATTAAGCTATTCTAGCTGTGAAGAAAGGGCTCGGTTATGGTTGAGTGCAATCACGACCATCTGATAAGATTTTTCAACAGAGGCAATTAACAAACTAAACAAATCTGTCTGAAAATTACTTTGGGATGCTCTCCAGCAGCTCTGTTTGCCCCTGTGCAATTATCAGTGCCAGTGGATTTATCTTACTTATCTGCTTAAGGCATTCCGAGTGGATCATTACTTTTAAGTATTGCATACAAAAAAGGTTGTGTGCTTTTTTCCTTTAAATGCAACATCAATAAAGGTGCATTAAGCACACTGCCTTTGTCTGAACAGGAACAACACTGTCTGCAAAACAAAGAGTGGATGGAAAGCCACATTACAGTTAACAGGGACATGTAAGCAGCCCCTTTCATTTCCTCAGCAAAAAGACTATTTCCACCCACCACGCCATAAAACTGCAAACCCTGACAAAAGCAGAAAAGTTAAAGGAAGGAGTTGATTATTTTCCCCCTCCGATTACAATACACTGCCTCTCGTAAGTAATAAAGAGGCTGAAAGGTTATTTAAGTGGAAAAAACAAGTGTCTTTAAAAGAAAAAAACGCGGATTGAATGATTGGGAAACACGGGGGATAGCAACAGCACCCCAATTATTTCCGGGAATTCCGGGGAGGGCACCAGCACCCCAAGGGGTTCCATCCAGCCTCTCACCACGTGGATGCTTGTGTATTTACTCCCACTCTTCCCGGCGGAACAAGTGTCCCGGAGGGAAGAAGGCGGGAGTACCCCGGGGAGAGACTCCAGCATCTCGGCGGGGTTGCATAAGCCCCGCCGCAATGGATGGATGGATGGATGGACCAAAATCCATTCAGGGTTCGGCGGGCCGGTACCCTCGGGGGCGGGACGCCGAGGGGAGGAGGAATCAAATCCCCCCGCCCCGTTCCCGGAGGTACCGGCCCGCCGAATCCTAAACGGTACCATCTACCGACACCCACCTGCTCCTCCGGACGCTGCCGGTACCGGGCGGGCGCCGTCCCCGCTTCTCGCTCGCATTCCCCGGGCGGTGGTGGCGGTGGTGGCAGCAGCTCCGCCGCCGAGCCCATGGCTCCTCCGCGCACGCTTTCCGCCGGGCCGGGCCGGGCTGGGCTGGGCGGGACCGTCACGGGGTGCGGGGAGGTCCGGGAGGGCGGTTCCGTGGGCAGCGAGGAGGGAGGCGGGACCTGGCAGAGGCCCCGGGGCTGGAGAAAAAGGGGGTTCCAGACAGTGCTGCCCAGGGCCTGGGGTGGCAGCCTTGCTCGCTGCTAAAAGGAAAAAGAAAAAAAAAACAACAAAAAAACCCCCACCCAACAAACTCGGTTTCCCGGTTAAATGGGAATTAGATTTTGGGTTAAATTTTCCCGGCTTTTGTGTTAAATCCAGGAAATGCCGTTAATTTGGCGGCGCTCCTTGTTGGTGTGTCTGTGGGGAGGAGAGGAGGGCTGGCAGCCCCCTGGCAGGAGGAGGGGGCACAGACATTTGCTGTTCTTCCCCAGAGAAAAAAAACCACTGGCATTGCTCTTCTGAAGCTTCCTGAAGCTGGGCCTCTTCTCTTCATCATGCTCTTCGTGGGCTTAAGCTCTGCCAGGGGAGGTTTAGGTTGGATATTTGGAAAAAATTATTTCCAGAGAGGATTGAGCTGCCCAGGGAGGGGGTGGATTTCCATCCCTGGAGGTTTTTAAACAGAAACTGATGTAGCACTCAGTGCCATGGGCTGGGAACCATGGGGGGAGTGGATCAAGGGTTGGACTTGATGATCTCAGAGGTTCCTTTCCAACCTGTCTGGTTCTGTGATTCTGTGAGCTAACTCAAACAAGGAAGAAGGAAATGCAACAGCAAATCCCAGCCTGATTTGGATACAGGCAAAAAAGCCATGTGCTAAAAGAATGGCAGAGCTGCGTGTTAAAGAGCAGATTCTGCAAGAGTTCTTTGTTCTGCATGGGGCAACGTGTGGTCAATCTGTAATGCTTGTACAGACAAAGTATCTCCCAAGGGGTAAAGAGAGGTGTTCTTACACAACCCTGCCATTTGCTGGTCACTAAGTCCCAACCTCGTGATAAAAATCTATAATAAAAGGGTTTTCTGGAAAAAGGGGTGCTTGCAGTAGGAGAAAGGCTGAGTGCTTCAGCTTTGGTCGGGACAGTCTGAGCACACTGACATTTCTGAAACATGGCTCTAGACTGCACAATATAGAAACAGCTGGAGGGAGTGGGACTGAAACTCCCTCTAGATGGGTATCTGCTCTCGAAGTGTAGCCAACAGGATATGCTGGGGACAGCGTAACATAAGCTGTGGTGATTCTTCTTGAGAGTGTTCTTTTGGTTTCCAGTGATCTGAGGTTCAAAGACTGTCCCAGCCCAGGCGCCAAGCTGGATAGTGAGGGCAGTATTCCAGCAGTGGGATCAAAGTCAGCTGAGGGCAAGCAAGCTGCCACAGGGATCAAATGTGGCAAAGTCATACAGGGTGCTTTTCTTGGTCTCCTTGCCCAGGGAAATGTATCCCTTTCATCCCGCGCTTTTTTTTTTTTTTTTTTTTTTTCTTCCCCATGTCCCTGGCATTTGCTAATGACTCCTTGGAATGCTGTCATGGCTGGGGCATTGTGTTCCCTCTCTGGGGATGTCAGCTGCTCCTGCCTGCAGACTGTCCCATCCCAGCTACCTGCCTGAGGCCATGAAGGCAAAGATGAAGCCTGCCAGAGTGCAGACTGTAGTTTGATGGCACGATAAGGCCAAGTGCAAGGTTCTGGAACTGGGTCGAGGCAACCCCATAAACAAATGCAGGTTGGGAGGAGAAAGGATTGTGTACAGCCCTGAGGAGAAGGACTTGGGTGTGGTGGTTTGGACAAGAAGCTCAACATGAGCTGTCAGTGTGTGCTGGCTGCTCAGAAAGCCAACCAGGTCCTGGGCTGCATCAAAAGAAGCACAGACAGCAGTCAAAGGAGGGGATTCTCCCCTTTGCTCTTGTGGGACCCAACCTGGAGTTCTGTGTCCAGTTCTGGATTCCTCAGCATAAGGTGGACATTGAACTCCTGGAATCTGTCCAGAGGAGAGCCACTAACATGATCAGAGGGCTGGAGAACGTCCCCGTGAAGCCAGGCTGAAGAAATTGGGGTTGTTCTGCTTGGAGAAGAGGAGGCTCTGAGATGACCTTATAACAACCTCCCAATATCTGAAGGGGCTGCAAGAAAGATGGGGAAGGGCTTTTTACACGGGTGTGTAGTGGGAGGACAAGGGGAAATAGTTTAAAATTTGAAGAAGGGAAATTTAGATTACAGATTAGGAAGAAATTCTTTAATGTGAGGGTGGTGAGCCCCTGGCACAGGTTGCCCAAGGAAGTTGTGGCTGTCCCATTCCTGGAGGTGTTCAAGTCCAAGTGGGATGGCAACCTGGGCTGGTGGAAGGTGTCCCTGCCCATGGAGGTTGGAACTGGATGAGCTTTTTACCCAAACCATTCTGTGATTCTATGAGAAAACCAGTTTTAGGACATTTACTTCCAGATTGAAAAGCCCATAGGCATGTAACACAGAGACACCTTGCTGGCTCAGACAGGACAAAAATCTTTGGTTAGCACAGTGTGTACAGCTGTTACCTCTCAGCCATGAACACCTCCCACCAGCCTCAAACTGGGCCTCAGATATTAGCCCAGTCAACAGATAGACAACTGTGTGCCCCCAGACCAAGCTGGGCCTTTGGGATTATTCTCAACACAAAACTTACTCTTGTGGGGCCTCAGAAGGGACAGGGACAAGATATAATGGATGTGCTGAATTCTCACTTGCTTGCTATCTGCTGTTTCCTATCAGTGGCAACTAAACTTTCTGTATGCAGATAATGACTGCAGCAAAAAAAAATAAATTCTTTTTTCATCTTTATATGCATCTAACAGAGGTAACTGACTCCAATATGAGATTCACTCAGATAGCTGAGTGCACAGTTTAATCCTGAATCTTTCTAAACTCCAGAGTTCATCTAAATATTAAAAGGCTTGGGGAAAACAGAGGTTCTTTAAACCTCTGGTAATGGAAACTTTTGTCATAGCTGGGAAGAGGTCAGTGTGGTTTTGTACAGTATAATGGATTTACTGATGGATGGAACATTTCAAACTCTCTGATGGGTTTTATCTACTTTATATTCCAGATGTTAATATAAGTAAATTCTCTAAACACTCAGGCAATTTGTCCAGCATGACCATGCAGCTTATGGTGGTCATTGGAGCTCTTACATGGATTTCTGCAGTAAAGCTGCTAAATTCTGTAATTTCCTTAGATCCTTCAGGCACATTAAGAAATACAAGAAATGGCTTTTCCAACACTGGATAAATAGTGAACTGGGAGAAATTGGAACAGAAAATGAAAATATATTAGCAAATACTGAATAAAAATGAAATGAAGCAATTAATTTGGTTCCTATTGCTTCCACGTATCATAACATTGAAGATCAGCCCCCACTAGCAATACCTATTCAATAGTTGATGTGTATCATGCAATCTCATATAAAGGACAAGGCAAAATATACATTGTCTCATTTATACTGTCTCAGAAAGAGAGAAACAAAACAGTAATGAAGAAGTTCTATTACAAAAGGTCACCTGGAGCACTCCCAGGTGCTGGATGGTAGTTTTCTGCAGTACCTTTTCTAATGCATTTGACAGTCTAATTTTTTTTTAATATCTCAAGAGAATTCTTGCTATTTCCCTTGGGTAATATTTCACAGTCTAAAAAAATCTGACAGAAGTCTCCCCTCTGGCTATGAAGTCTAAATGTTCCCTTTTTTATTTCATTCTGTTATAAGATTTGGTTAATTTATCATACTTGCTGAAAACCTGATTTTCTGCACAACCTCAATATTTACCTTTATTAAGGTTAGGAGGTTCACAAAATCAAACCTTAACTTTGCTTACTTCAATCACTGTGATCTTTCTTAATTTATGATCCTTCTTCTTTGAGAAGAGAGTCTTGGTTTTTTTGTTTGTTTCTTGCCATAAGCCTTTTAAAAGCACTTACTCCACTGCAATATAAGCTCAAAGCAGGCCAAAAAAAAAATGCTTTGAAAATGTATAGACACGTGAATTCACAGCAGTGTCTTTACTTATTTGTTTATTGCTGCAGGACACTGGAACCATGGGGCCAATTTGTTGCTTGCTGCCATTCACAAAGCTTCCTGCAGGCTGCATGGGGGCCCTGCTGGGAGCCTGGAGAGAAATACATTGGCCAAATATTAGAAAGGCCTTTTGATCATTCCTAGTCTCATCCCATGAACAGTTTTGTTGCCACTAAACCAGGATGGTGCTTTAATTCACAGGAACAGAAACACAGAGGTTGAGGCATGAGAAAGAGCAGGGAGAGGAAAACTCCCTAAGAAGGCAGCCTGGCTGAATACTTCACATCATGGATCTCTGGCCTCATCCTCAACATTTAATTATTCTTCCTTTCCTCCACCAAGAATCTCTTTGTGAGAAAAACAATTTTTTTTCTTTCTTTCTTCCTCCCTCTGTTTTGAGGACAAGGATATTTAGGCTATGGGCACTTTAACAAGTATGGGCTTGTAATGTAAAATTTGTTGGTCTGAAATAAAACACAAAATTCCCTTAAGGATGCATCTTGGGTGGTCATTTGTCCAAGTGTAAATAAGGACAGGCCAGAATCACAGGGCACTATATGGGTCTGTTAAATCTCATGTGAACAAAGGAGTTATGGTTTTAAGTAATTCTCAGTCTATAAAACTTAACTACAGAAAGAACAAAGAAGATGCTAGACATGTGACAGCAGAAAAGGTCTTTTTGTTAAAACTGGGAAAGTTTACATTAATTTCTGATTAAAATCCTGAGCATCCAAGCAAGTAAAAGGGCCTATGGAAAGCCAATATTCACAAAGAAATAGCAATGAATTTATATGAGCATGAGGTAGACAGGGTAAACTGAAGAGGAATGACATTACTCAAAGTGCTTCATTGATTTGGCTTTCTGGAACTCCAGAGTAGGCAGATGAACAGACACTGGGGAAAGACTGACTAAGAACTCTCACAATTAGTGGTTTGATTTTAGTCTGGCTGGGCCTTTTTTTTTTTTTTTTCCTTATTAGAGACAGTATTTTATTTTCTGACAATAGCAGCCTGTGAGAAAGCTCCATGTGTGTGTCCATGGATGTAAACTAGAACTGAGAAGTCAGGGCTATGCTTGGTGATGACTACAGTTTATGTGGCCTCAGTTTAATTTCTGTAATTAATTTAATGTAATTAAAAATCTTATAAAGTAGATCCAATTGAGTTATTAAAGACTCAGAAAGGCCTAAGCAATATGCTTTAAACTTTTTTTTTTTTTTTTTTTTTTTAAACAAAGCCTTGTTATTTGAATCTCTCACATACGCTTGTGCTTCAGGGAAGGGGGTAATAAAATAAGATCTTTATCTTGCACTAATTTAAAGTTTTATGTAAGATGATGTGAATAATTCATAATGGATAATTAATCTGATGAATTTTTCCTCTTTGCTAATTGTCCCCAAACAGAGCAGTTTTTCCTCAAATGTGTTTGGTTTTAAAAGTTACGTGCTAAGTCTTTCATTTAAATGAAGTTCTATCTCTATAGCTCATCTATTAAAAAATTCCTATGAATGCCTTGTGAGACAGGAGAGTAGAGCAAAATATATTCTCCTGACTGGGGTCTCCTGTTTACTGCCTGCCCACATCCCTCAGGTGGGAACCCCTGTCAGAGTGTTCTGGGGTTCTCTCCTGCCTCCTGTGTTCTTATTTCCTTCCCAGAGGAATCAGACGTGGGAAGCGAAAAAGTGTAAAAACCTCTTCTCAGCCTGAGGGTGTACCTGGGAAGCAATTTAGATCCTTGATGCAGTGTTGACTATTTGGGTAAAATTTCCCTTAAAACAAATGGCTGTTTGTGGGGTATATGCTAAAACAGCTGCCCAACACTTTCCTTGCTTCATGCTGCAGTACCCTTGGAAAGGGGATGCAAGATTTGAAAACATAGTCAATGTTTAGACACCTAAGAATGCAGATAATACCACACTGGGATTTTTAAAAGGGGCTTGAGATGTTTGTGAAAATCCCAGGGACCACCTACGTATACCTTTGAGCACCTAAATGACCTTTGAATCTGGTTAAAAGTGATATGAACCATCATTCTTTGAAATTCTGCTGTTTCTTCAAGCCCTAGGTATCTACATTTCAGTATGACTAAACCAGGCACTTCCTAAGGGCCAAATTATAATGCCCAGTTCTTAGACAGGAAGAAATTGTCACAGAGCAAGTCTTTAACAATTTAAACTACAGAGAGAGCTAAAATCTAAAAATTCTCTACTGGACTGAAAAAACAATACAAAGCAATTCAGCAGTGACATGTTGTGATGACAGACTGTACTCTAACTAAATGGCAAGACTTAATTAACACAGCCTGGGTTCAGAGTAAACTAAAGCCTACTATATGATTATCTCCTCTGTGCTTTAGTAAGAGAAAGGGGAATTGCAAATGGAAGCATCTGGCTCCTTTCGGAATTTAATTAAAGAAATGCAAAGAAGCAACTAATGCTACTACAATATCTCCTCAAGGCAACAGAAGAAAAAAAGATCAAATGTGAAAGGAAAAACTCAAGAAATATGAAGGACCCCCCCCGCTCACCCCCAAAAAATACCTCAGATAATCGACTTACTCATTTCCTCATCTCTCTACCAATTTGGCTTAAATATTATCTACTAAGATACTGAGAATATTGAATGAGTTCTGCTTTGAAATGACTACATTTTTGAAAATTTTTTGTTTCCTTCTACATCTGTGTTGGAGAGCTAGTATAAAAGATTATTATGACCTTACACTAGAGAAATAGCTGTTAAGTCCTTAACAGCCACTCAGAGATCATGATTCAGCTTCAGTAGAGGTTGTACTTAGACAGAATGAAAAGAATTACCATGCCTAGATGACTTATCATCTAATTATGGAGAGCTAATGTAGTTCATAAAATAACTATCCAAAGCCTTTTAGCTTTTAAAATACCCTAGGGCTTTTTTTGCCTTTTCATTTTATTTTTGTACTTAGTATTCCAGGGAGACGTCCAAACAGAATGGAGCATATTTTTTGCTACCAAAGAAATGTAAGTCTGCTCCAGTCCTGCATGCCTGTTTGCCTTGTTAAAAAAAAGGAGAAATAGAATTTCTATTGCAAGAGAAATGGAAAAGGAAGTTACTGAAAAGCTTCTCTAACAGCAAAGTTTCATGTTCTTGCTCATGTCCTCTTTCCTCCTTTTTTTTTTTTTTTTTTTTTTTTTTTTTTTTTTTTTAATGACTAAAACTACATAGGTCTCTAAAAATTATCAAAATTTAATACTACTGGAGTAAAGCTATTTTATTTATTTTCAATGGGCTTTCACCTCTGGACAGTTATCATGGAACATTCATAGTAAGAGTTTATTCCACTCCAGTCTCATGGAGACCAGCCCACCAGACAAGCTTTGCTGATCTAGCAGATGCTATTGGACATTGCCAAACACAGACTCATTAAATGAAGACAATTAGTCAAGAAGGAGGCAAGCTGTTGAACCCATGCCCGTTGTTAATCCACAGTTTTGTTTGAACTGTGTGATGACCTTCTTGGGCACATTGAGCACCCTGTAGCCTTTCCTTCTCAGTGCAGTTCCAGTGTGACCTGGAAGCCAAATATCAGGAAGAAATCTGCTGCTCCTGCTCCACATGGGGAGAGAAGAGCAATCAGAGGAGGAGGAGGCAACAGCCCTCTAGTTTGGGGCTTGAAGGAAATACTTGGTAGATGAATGTTAGAGAGGAGAAAGAGCACTAAAACCAGTCACAATGTTACACAAGTCTAAGGTGACCTAATGGTGCCTTTGACACTGCAAATGATCATTTGGAAAGTGCTTCTTTACCTGCAAGACAACATATGGAACCTCGACCTGAATTCACTGACTGTAGAAATTCCCAGTTTCATCACTGCTATGTGAGGGTATCACCAAGCAAAAGAATCAGGAGCATTATTGCTCCAAAGCAGCAAAGCCCGACTGTGTTGAGTGAAAAACCCTTTATTTTTGAAGAATTTTTGTAAGGAGGAAATGTCAGAAATTTTAAGAAACAGTTATGCTGAAATGTTCCTAAGTATATTATCTAATAAAGTATCTGATCTTTATATTTGGAAAGTCAAGTACTGTGAAATTAAACTAAACCCCATTGAAATTCAAATTACTTGCTCAATTCAATGCCTTTCCTGCTTCTTTTCTTAATTTTGAATTTCTTATCCAGTTATATGATCCTCAGTTTAACTATTAGAATTCCCTGTCCTTCCTATCTGATTGGCTTTTTTCTCTTCATGTGAGCTGAGAGATTCTGGAACTTGATGAACTTGATAAAGAGGCACTTTTGCAAACCACAGCATAAAATTATAAGGTTGCATGCTAAAAAGCAGCACTGAACTTGGTCTGTGGCTTTCACTGTGTTACACAGTTGTTTAGTACTGGCTACGTGTGTGATTCTGTCAAACATCACTGAATCCTTTAAAATAGCAATCAAATAGTGCATATCACTCAAATTCTGTGTTCAGTTCTGGGCACCTCACTACAGGAAGGACATTTTGTTGCTGGAGTATGTCCAGAGAAGGGCAACAAAGCTGGAAAAGGGTCTGGAGCAAAAGTCTTATGAGGATTGTAGTGAGGTGAGTGTTGTTCTTTTCTTTCTAAGTAGTGATAGGACATGAGGAAATGGCCTCAAGTTGCACCAGGGGAGGTTTAGACTGAGTATTAGGAAAACTTTCTTTAATGAAAGAGTGCTCAAGCATTGGAACAAACTGCCCAGGGAAGTGGTGGAATCAACATCCCTAAAGGTATTAAAAAAATATGTAGAAATGGCACTTGAGGACATAGTTTAGTGGGCATCTTGGTGTTTGGTTGATGGTTGGGCTTAATGATCTTAAAGGTCTTTTCCAACCTTAAAGATTCTATGATTCTGTGACTATATGAAACCCTTTACTGACCAAAGCAGCCAAAAAAATACAGACATTATGAGACTTACTTGTCTATCAAGTTTACAAATGTGCAATAGCATCAAAAAGCACTTTTAGGCTTACAGAAAACATGTGTAAGTTTAAACTTTACTTTTACTCCTTGCCTTGGTGTGGAGAATGTGAAAAAATACATTGCCATTTGTAGTTCCAGGACTGAAGGTGGAACCAAGTGTTCACCAGTCTCTTTCCTTTGAGGTGAAGCTCTGGAAGGGAATATATATGACTGGAGCAGTGGGTCAAGGAAATGAATCTATATGACTCCTTCGTTGCTACTCTGAGATCCTGAGTCAAGAGTCTGGCACTGAGTGGCAGTAGGAGGAGTCCCAGAACATGTAAGGGGACTGCTTGCTTATCATCAACATAAAATGCTGTTTCTGTATCTCTGTGTCTTAGCCTCACCTTAGCTCTTTTGTTACCTGTCTCTCCTTTCTCAGTAGCACATTCTTATCCCTGCACCCCTTATTTAACCTTTTGCCTTTGGAGATATAATCATAAAACAAAGTACAATCATAAATCAAAGTAAAGGTTTATGCATTCTAATAGTAGAATGTTTTCCATTTGAGCAGGAAGCTCTTGCAGAATGAATTGTGCTGCGTGTTTGGCTTCTTCAACTTCCAAAATTCTGAGTTTGTGACATTCATTCTCTGTTGCCTTTTCCATTTCCAGTCACTGTTGCATTCGATATAAATCACTCACCATCATTCATACAGCTCTTCTAAAAAATCAGAGAAGAAAAATAATCTGTCCTGCACACTGCAAATAGATTTTGTTTCCTTAACGCTTCCACCTAATTGAGGCCAAATGGCTCTTAAGTCAGTGACAGAAATTCCATTCCCTTCATTAAGATCAAAACCCCCTCTCCAGAGGGAAGCTGTGTAGAAACAGACAGGACCTTGCTCAACAGTGCTTTACACCTCACATCATCATCACCTCATTCGGTTTGCCTTCCAGGTGAGCTTTTAAACTGAAGCCCGATGACGAAGTGCCACCTGGTGGACAAAATTACATTGGTTTGTTTGATTTTTTTTTTTTTTTTCCTTCCCCCCTCTTCCACACGCAACTTCGTGTACCAAAATTTCTCCTTTCAGCAAGACATAAACTATAGAAGCCTCTATGCAGAAGACCTAAATAAACTGATTTTAAATTTCTCTACATATAGTGAAATAGCTCTCCACACAGATAATTTTGTTTTAAAAAGAATTTAGAAGTAGTGAAAACACACATCTCCATGTTACCTTCACTCCTGCTGTCACAGTGAGTGCTGACAGTTGTACTGGGAGCAACTTCTAGGACAGGAGAGAAAAATGCCAAGAATTTCAAGTCAGTAGCACAAGTAACTGAAAACTCATCTTTCTCAGGTGGAATCCTATCCTCCAGCTCACTGTTGTGTGCAGAAGCAGTTTTTCCTGCTGGTGTTTTCCTCTAAAGCTTCTGCAAGAACCCGATTCTTTTCTAAGCCACATATTGCACAGAAGCAACGAGGTTTGGAGGAAATGGGAAAACCTGGAACTACTGACTGATTTGTACTTGTACAAGCTCAGTTCACTCATGGGATTGATTTTGTGAACTTAGCCAGGTTCAAGACCTTCAGCAATGAATAGGAAATAGATGCCTGAGGGCTAACTGTGTCTGAAGCTGTTACACTGAGCAAGAGAAACTCTATCCACTGCTAAGCCCAGGAATGTTTGGGCCACAAGAGCTTTGGAGGAAGATGCAAGAAACTCCTCACTGGACATTTATGACACAATCTACCCCAAGAATATTTAGAACAGATTGGAACGGGTAGATATCTCAAAAATTATGGCTGAAGCCCTCCTCTACAGTTCATTTTAGAAATAATTCTATCTCAAGCCATAACTACATGGAGATCCTGTTGACATTAGGACAGCACTCAATCACCTGTAGTGCTCAATGTATAAGTGTCCTTCATCGTGGGGTTGTTTCTGGTCTGCACTATACATGACAACACTGTTATAGTATGGACATATAATACACATAATGTGGTTTCTAAAAATGAGTGAAAATAATACTACAGCATACGATACTAAGTATCTAAATATAAAGCATACAGAAGTTGTACAAGTCATTTAGATCTCAGCCACTAGGCGGTAGTGTAAGATTGTCATGTGAAAGTAGCCTCTAGTTTTGAATTAATTTTGTAGCAAACTTCAAAACACATGCCAGCTCTGTAAGAACTTTTGTAAAACCTTTTCAGGCTGCTTTATCAAACCAGCGAGACACTTTGAATAAAGATACGTTAAAACCACAAGATTCCACAATGGGTTAAGTGCATTATTTGAAGGCATTTAACAACAAGGACAAAAGGGACATACACCTCCCCTATTTTTTCTCCTCACCTTATCTGTTTGTCATCAGTACAGACCAAAAAATGCAGCTTAGGCACTGTGCAATCTCATTAGACTGAAGACCTACCATATGATCAGCTTCTTTACACTGTGCTGTGTGTCTAACAGGGCAGCTGCACTATAGAATCCCTCTTTCCACAGAATCCCAGAACAGCTGAGGTTGGAATACACCTCTGGAGCTCATCTTCTTGATGCCTCCTACTCAAGCATGGCCAGGTCACGTACACCTGGATGTTGAGTCTCTCCAAGGATGGAGACTCTACAACCTATCTCTCTGTGCCAGTGTTTGACCATCCTGCAGGTAAAAAAGTTTTTTGTGTGTTCAGAATCAGTGTTTTTTAATCTGGGTCTATTGCTTCTTGCTTCTTGTTCAGTCATTCAGCATGACTGCAAGGAGCCTGGCTCCCTCCTATTTTTTCCCTCCCACCAGGTGTTTATACATATTGATAAGATCCTCTTTATTATCTTAATTTCATTTTTGCTAGTGCTTCAGATGAATATGGAAAAGTCAATTTGGGTCTAATATGATAAATTAATTGTATAGGTTTAGAAGAATGAAAAAAAAGTATTTTATGACTACAAAATGTTTTAATAACAAAATCCAATTCTGAGTACATTTTGGGCAACTCAGCTGAATTTGAATGTCAGCCTGGTTCACTTCCTCTGCTGTGTTTGACTTCAGTCTGCTCATGTAATATGTGGTTGATTGCTATGACTGACTTCTAAAAAGGTTATGCCAGAGTCAATTTGGTTAATTAACAAAAAAGAGCAGGCATGCAGCATTTTCACTCCTTTTCACACAAATGAAACAATCAGATCTTTCTGCACAGCCACCTGGGAGAGCTGAATTCATACTCTTTTCGACACCTTAATTTAATTGTTCTTTTGTTCTACCAGTTATATATAGTTCCTTCTAAAAATACCTGGTCTGCTGTTTATTTTATTGCTCTGCTGCACCATCTCTCTTGGATTTCTCTGTTACTGATGGGTGAATGCAGGGAGATCACCAGGAAAAAAGCTTTTTTCCAGATTTTCATAATTTAAACTATTTTCTCTGGTGGGACAGGGAATACAGTACACTATTTGGAAAACAAAGAAGTTTTACTCAATTTATACTTATTTTACCAAAAAAATCTAATCACCAATAACTTTACTTTTCAATGTATTTTTCTAAAGTGTTGAGGTTTTTTTGGTTGTGGTTTGTTAGTTTGTTTCCCTGGGGGTTTTTTGGTGGTTGCCAACATCCTTATCAATGTGCATGTTGTAGCATGCTGTGTGGATTCAGAGTACTCTAAAGTGGAATTTAAACCAACACTGGACATAAGTCATAAATATGAACGTGAAACAATAAGGTGTTTTAATCTCAGGGTTTGTTTTAGCTTGTCATGCAGATATGAGCCAAAAGGTATATAAGATAGAAGACTCACCCATTTTGAAGAATAAATTCTATAAATATTCCTGTTTGACTGGAATTATAATACAAACAAATTCATGGAAGTTCATTCTCTTTACATCTGATGTCCATAGATTGTTTTGCATAACCTAGAGAGCATAAAAAGTATACATACACTCCTCAGTATAAGTACTTATACTACCTCAGTCTTACAAAACCTTTTCCAGATACTAATTTCTACTAACTTATTATCAACCTAAACTTGAACTGTCCTTGATAAATGTTTGTGAAACCAACCAAGGTTCTGTATATTTTTATTTTAGCGCAATAATTTTGAATTCTGGGACTTGATGCCTCAAGGAAAATAGAAAGACTTCCAGCATCTCTAATAGGGCAGGATGAGATCATAGGGGCTAATAATGAAAAGTATGTTTTTCATCTCCTTTCATCCAGTACAAGCTTGATGCAAGTCATGAATCCTCAAGACCCATTTTTTTTTTCTGGTCTATTATTTTTGGAGGAGCTTCATTCCATTTGCTCCTCTCTGTCTCTGTTGAACTGTAATATGAAGATAGATATTGTGGTAAGTACTGTGGAGGAGGGGAATTAAAAAAAAAATGGTGTCATTTGCTTTTCTTTTTCTCTTGAAGAACTTTCGATGAGTGTATGTCATGGTGTGAACAACAAATATGTGATGCTGCAGTTCCCTTTGCAGTGTGATTGTGTAGATATTTCCTGGTCTTGCAGATATTGATGTATTACATAAAAAGGCTTGAAGTCTTTTCTGTAAAATAATAGCATGAAACCCTTGCATCTTAATATATCACCTTGAAAACTGAAAGAGTCAATAGTTATTTTAGGAGGCTATCCAAAGGTTAACCAGATAAATCTAAAATTATGGTCATAAATAATCCAAACAATGACCAGCCCTGGAAACAGATGGTGCTTCTGGAAGAGCCCAAACTATTTCCACCCTTATTTCAACTCAGACCTCTTCTTTGGACCTCTGCAGTTGAAGCCTTTACTGCCTGGCTTTAAATGTATTTTTCCTTCAAAGGTGAGATTTGTGACATGATGTGTGAAGCTTCTTTAACCAGGAACAATGCTTAGCCTCTGCAGACATGATTGACAGAAGTTACACAAAATTGCAACCAAAAGTAACAGTCAGCTTTAGTTTCTACTGCTGTTTGCATACCACTTGTAGCACCGACCAGTAGCTGCTGGTAGCATTGAATTGTCTTATTAGTACACATTATGCTAGGACTGAAAACACTACATTTTTTTATACACAGTTGTGAGCTTTCCCTTGTTTTCTTCTAGTAGAAATTGATTTACTTTGGTTACCAGTTTTGTCAGATTCAGATGCTAAGTTACTGAGCCAAATGTTCTGAAAGAGTCACCTGAGCTTAAGGACCTAAATAACACAACTCTCCAGGGGCTGGTTTCTTAGGCAGCATGAGGGTTACCTGAATGAGGATGAACCCAGTAAAGGTTCATGAAGATCAGGCAGTGGTGGTGTCCTCCAGCAGACATACTCCCAGTTATGTGGCTTGTTTTTCCAGTTCCTGTCAAGGAAAAAAAAAATAAATAAAAAAGTGCCTTAATTCTAGGATGTGTTCACTGGGCAAGTTCTTGCCAAAAGCCCTCTTTTTGGAACAAAACAATCATTACATCATAATAATTTTAAAGAATTATGTGAAATAAGTGCAGGATATGCTCATTCCATGTAATTTATTAGTTCCTGTGCTTCATCAATCTTTCAGTCTCTTCTGCAACAGCTTATTTTTTACTTCCATGGTACAGAGGTCTGCCATTCCTGAAGAAGGTGAAGTTATGCAAAGTGGGAAAAAAATGCCTGGGAATTTATGAACTAGATACACAGAGACAGCAAAAATAATAAAAAGATTAAATCCAAAGAAGTGGTGCAATAATTACAACGCTGGGACAACATAAGGTAGCAATTAAAAGCACTTCCTCCTCTGAAAAATATATTTCAACAAAAATTTAAGAGTCAGTGACATAAACTTACTCTTGCTCTAAAGTGGTTGATTATTGTTGCCATTGATCTCACTCAAGAGCCAGGAATCAGCTGTATTTATTTATTTGATTGGCTTTTCCCATTCAGGATATTTATAGCCACTGATAGAATATGCAAGCCAGTGGATGGAGAAATGTCAGACAGAATGATGCCTAATGAGTCCCTGAAAAGGAGGGAAAAATCTTTATTGTATGCACTTATAGACTCAAGGTAATTCAGCAACATTTGCAGCTCCAAAGATTACATATTTAGTTCATGTTGATCCGGAGTTTCAAAACCATCTCCCGAATAAGTTAAAAGTAAATACCTTTCAGGGCAAATAAGTTAATATGTTTCACAGAACATGGGCAGGGGGAGGAACAGAGAGAGAGAAAGAAAGCATATGGGAAGGGCATAAATCTGTCTAGACCCCTGGAGTACTCCAAAGGAGATAAGTTTTAAAAGCTCGCATAAGAACAGGTTCCAAATATTTGTGTAAAAGGCCTCTGTCACTAAGGCATCTGAACTTTAAAACAGTACTAAATAAATAAATCTTCACAGGATTTTAAAAAGAGGAGGAATTGAGCTGCAGGGATACTAAAAGCCTGGTTTCCCTTTCTCTTCAAGCCCTCAGCTTGTGCCTCCTGGCCTGAGATCTCTTGAGAGGTGGCTGAGAGCTCCAGAAAGGGACCCAACATTGGGTGCCTGGAAACCAGTGTGCCCCTCAAAGCCTGAGCTATGAAGCAATGTTGCTCTGTTACCCCACACATGCTTATCACTGTTTATTGGTGGAGTATTATCCATCCCTGTTTCAGTTTTTGCCACGCGTTTCACTGTTCATTGGTATCTTCTCATGAGCTAGGGATGCAGAATTGCATCTGAACATACAGCATGAAATCCTTGTCTCTTCCAAGAAACATCTGCAGAGGAAAACTGGACTGATCTGGTGGCTGTGTGGACAATGAGCTACTCTGAGAACTGAATGAGGTGGATTTTCTCAACAAGAATTATTAATTCAGAAAAGCTTCAGGGCAAAATGTGACTTCTGTATCCAAGATTGCATGTCTTGGAGCTTAACGAGGCATTTGGTGTTCAGAGGATGAAAAATTTCTGTTGCAGGAGTGACTTTGCTGAGAGTTTTCTAACTTGATGTGAGCTTTCCTAGGCAGTCAGTAGGTTGTTACTAAGTTGGCTTTAGAGTCCTGCACAGTAGTGCCTTATCTTGAGTTGTGCTCCTGTGCTTTACTGCAATAGAAATGCTTTCTAATAATATAGTGGTAAGTTGGAATTATTCAGAGCATTGGTGGTGCCCAGGCACTTCAGCACTTGCTCTGTCTCTGTCATGAGAGCTGATATTGAGAGAAGACAAGGCCTGTTTTGCCTGAGTTGCCTTCAGAGAGTTTGTTAACTCCCCTCTGGTTTGGGTTTCTCTTTTTTCTGATGGTTACTCAGTACAGTTGATACAGAGAAGAGAATTTTACTGATGATTGTGTTCTTTTTAAGGTAAACCTACTTATACATAAAGTGACACACATATATGTATTTATAAAAATATGCAAACGTACATATCTGGAAACAAAGACACGTCTGTTTCTCCAGTGGCCAAAAGAGAAGGGAAAGGAAGAAGAAATAATGAAAGAAGAACAAAACCATCAAAGAATGATGAAAGATCAGTTTTTGGTTTACCGAAGGTCAACTTTATCTTGATGATAGCAAAAACTCTGCAGTAGCCAAAACCATCAGGCTGTTGTTTCATTGAATGAACATATAGTTCAAAGATTTTATATAGCACATTTTCCTAGCTACTCTTCCAACACTGAGGTAAGACTGACAAAGAGGCCAGTAGGAAGAGTGTTAGCATTTCTATGCAGGAAGAGGACTCTCTGCTACTTTCAGCCTTATCTTTCCACTAGCCAGTCCAAGCAGAAGCACCTTTGAGAGTTTTCTGTATCAGCACATCACTCCTGCATCTTTCCAGCTGTTAGTATTACTGAAAATATTTGTTGCTGCTACTTCTACATAAAATGAGAAAACGTGTTCTTTTCATTAAAATGAAAAAAAACCCCATCCCAACAAACTGGGCAAAGACCAAGCAGGGACACTTTCCACCAAGCAGGATTTCTTAGGATATGTCAGGCAGACTTGTTTGCAAAAAATCATTCCAGCTTTAATTTTGAACTAGTTTCAGTGGCATTTTTCACAAAATGTTGTGCCAGCATTCTCAGAAACAATTTATGTATCAGTCCAATTTTCTGACAAACAATGAGCACAGGTGTCTGTCTACAAAAGGTACTTTGAGTTCTTCTCCTGCTTTTAAGTATTTTTATCACCTGAACAAGTACTGTATAATATGATAAGAGGTGTCAAGTTAGCATGAGTATTTACAGATGCAACCAGTACAGATATCTCACACTTACCTTTGGCTAAAAATATAAAAGAATTGAAAATGAGAACAGAAAATAATTTTCTTCTAGTGTAGCTTCATTAATTTAATGGAATTACATAGAAATTAATAATTTAAGCTCAATCATCATACACTTAGAACAGAAATCACACTTCTGTCTCTGTCAGAGTTACAGCTGAACCAATTACTGCATGAGGTGTTCCTTAAGTTCCACAAAAGCTGTGCTTACTGATTCAGCACTACGTTTTAAGTTTACAAATCCACTGCCAGAAATCAATGGCATAATATTCTTATGGTAATCTAGGGAAAAGCCTTTTCTAAACCTAATGTACATTGTATTTATTTCTAAAATCTCATCAGCTATTCACTTAGAAATAAGTTGTGCTATAGATGTCACGTATTCTCCTGCCTGTGTTTTCAATTCAAATTAAAGCTTCCTTTTCTGAATTCTCCCCCAGAGTATCTTTTACCTCTCTGGAGCTAAAGAAAAAGCAATACTCTTACAGGAAGATGGAACACTCTTATGCAGAATTCATAACAAGAAGTATGTATGGATGTATTATACACCTTCTGCCAGGCACTTGTGGATCACAGGTCATGTAAGTTGTCAACAGACTTACTCTGGGGATCTAGTTTGCTGCAGAAAGTCCAGTTGTGTATGATACTCATAAGTAACCCTAACTCCTACAAAATTTATCTGGCATAGATTCTATTTATACAGTTCAATGGAGTTTGGATTTGTTTATACAAGATTCAACAGAAAACCTCAATTGAAAAATAGATATATCTTCTTCATTACATTGTTCCTGAAAGGAGAATGGGTAACTCTAGTATCATTTTAAGTCTAGTTAAAATTAACTCTAAAAAATTAAGTCTAGTTAGGTAACTCTAGTATCATTTCAACCCAAATCACTAACAGTATCTTTTCTACACGTGCATGGGCTTTCTATTGCTAACACTTGCCTCTTATTTTTTGTGCTGAAGGTCACTGCAATCTCTTATCACAAGGGACCTGTCTTCCCTGGTGCAACTATGCCTCAGTCACCTGTTTATTGCATTAATTTCATGTATGGGATAATGAAAATTGTTCAACTCAGATGAGGAACAGGTTTACAGATGGCTACAATTCCATAAAAACGAGCCGAAGGTATTTGAAAAATATATATGTGCTGTCATGGCTTAGCAGTTTGGGCGGACCAAAAACCAAAGGGTAGAATTATTATTACCCCTCTCCCCCCAAAGGGAAGATAAAAGGGGAATAAAGACTGGAGACTCGAAGTTGGAAATTGAAAACAACTGGAGACAGATTTACTAGCACAGGGGAAAGGCAATAAGAGAAGGAATAAAGTAACAAAAATACAAATATATATAAAAATATATATATATCCAACTCAGTCTCGATGCTGTCGGGGAGAGGTGCCTGAGGGTCCCTTGCAGCAGGGCTGATTCAGGAGGGAGCTCTGAGGTTCATCCCAGCACCCGAGGGATGTGGATTCTGATGGGGGTAAAGGAGGGCAGGGGAAGAGCAGAGAAAAAGAGAGGAGGGGCTGGGGTCTGCCTGACCCTGACAGAGTATGGGCAGGGAATGGGAGGGAACAGAGCCCTCTGTGTTCCACCCCTCTCAGAGGCTGAAAGCCCTCCTGCTTTAGGTCCTTAAATTCAAAGGATGACACGTGCACACACCCCCAGAGTTATGCAAAACTTTTCATTTTTTGGACTCTGCAAAGAAATTCCAGTCAAGCCTCAGGGATGATGCCATTTGCACCCCTTGTCTCTCAATGCCCAGGCACTGTCTGTCCCCTCAGCTGCCCTTCTGGTAGTGCAAGCACTCAGCTGTTTTTTGGGGAGAGACTTTTGGGAAGGCAGGACCTACAGGCAGCAATGGGACTGAAGGTCGAAGATTTAGTGGAAGAAATTGCACTTTATTCGAAGCAAATCTTTGTGGTTTGACAGTAAAAGGGCACTTGGCTCTAATAATTTTCAAAGTGGCTTGATTTGCCAGCTTAGAAAACTAAACTACTCAGAGAGGGACTGCCAAAATGAACGATCTATGAGATCACTCTCTCGAAAGAGAATTGAAACTCTGTAGAGTTTCAGCAGAAAAAAAATTGCACTAGAAATTAAGACAATTAATACATGCATTCCAGATAGAACCATATTAGCATTACTTCTCTGTGCTATCTTAAAAGACTATTTTTAAAAATAACTTATGTATCCATCAGAGGAGTCAGGTCTAGACCCTTGTTCCAGTTTTAAATTACTCTCTATCAGGCAGCTGAGAAGCCTGAATGTTCTTCTTTCAGATTTGGCCAAAAATAATGAAAATAGAACAGATAAAATAAGGCTTAGAGGTATATTTATTAAATGGCCTCATATAAAATGAGGTCAGCTTGGCTTATGTTAGAGCATAATTGAGCATGCTGAACTTTTTTAGCTGTTCTTTTTGCATGCAGTTCTATGAAAGGTATTTATGATATATATTGTCATTTTATATATTCTTGCCAAGCAGTTTCTTAGTCTTTTCGTAAATTTAAAGAAGCTTTATAACAGTTCAGCACTTTTAATAAACATACTTTATATGGAAATAACTTTTTGGATAGTAGCAAGATACCATTTATCTTAGAAAGTTCTGCTTTAGCTTTAAAAAGCAAGATAATCATAATCTGATTTAAGACCTAATGTTAATGATAACTTAAATGCAAATGAAAGCATAAATTATCTGCACTGATAGTCCCTTACTATACTTTGAAGACTGCCGATAAATCTGGAGTGTGCTCAGAGAGAATGTTTTAGTGAGAACTGAGAAATATTAAAGAAAACACTAAGTTTGTAACAGGGACAGGCTAAAAGTATACTGTGATGATATGGGACACAGAATATAAGATGATTCAGGCAAAGAAGTGAAATATGGCATGCAGTGCAGTAAGGGAGAAAGAAGCACACTTGAAGCAGATCTCTTGTGCAGATATCTTGGGCCAAAAGCCCAATACTGGGCACTGTTCCCTGGATGTGCCCCATTCTTATGTCTTCTTTTAATCTGCTGCAATTTATTTTGAAGTGTCGTGCTCAAGTATTACTGTATGTTTTGCCTCCTGCCTCAGTGCATTTCCAAAGCTTGATTAAGAAGGTTTTAATCCTTCAGAAGGGTGCCACTGCATCTTGCTTTCTTACGTATTCTTGCAGTGCTTGCAGATTTCTAATATTCCTTTTCTAACCACCAGCAAAAAATATTCAGTGCTTTTTCTGCCAGATCTGTTGTGAAAATCTCTTTCCAATGTGGTACTGGGCATTCATCCAGGATTAACTACACCTCTTTGTGAATGTGATAAAAGGGAAGTGAGGGCTTTGCTGTGTGCACCTTTGCAAAACTTTCTGCTGTGCAATTTTGATATGCTTTAATTAATGAACACTCTTTGTTAGAAATTAAACAAAATCTAACAGTTCCTCAAATGTACCACTTCCACAAGCATTTATATTGCTCAGTTTTTACCAAGACCTCCCAGAGGGTGTCTCCCTTTCCCCACTAAAGTTACCACCCAAGACTAATGGGCAATTTACACCCTCCTGAATTAATTCAGTTCTTCATCATGCTATGTAACATTAGTTACCAGGTTTGCACTTTGACTCAAATAGTAGCTGCTTTTTATGCATGATATAGTAAGAGCCTTTAGCTTGTTGGAAGAGGACATAATCTCAAAGTGCACTTTACATTTAGGGAGCCAGGCAGACTAAATCCCTCCCTACCCATCTCACAGGGCATGGGAAGCCATGGGAAGTATATTTCAGGTGCCTGTTTTCCAACATTGGCAATTACATGGAAACTGACTGGAACTGATTTTAGTCACATATTTTTTTAGAGAAGTGAAAGAAAGACCGAGGGTACATTTAAGTCTTCAGGCCTATTCATTAGGAAGTTTTTATTTCTTTACATAAAAACACAAATAGTGGGCTGACCTCATGCATCTTTACAGTTTTAAAAAAGCTGAGTAAGAAATGAAATCTCAGGAGCAGAACTATCATTATTGACACTTCACAGGGGTACTACTTGTAATATTTATTCCGATTTGTCATCATAATTTGTTAGAATACCAGTTAATCAAAGGGTATGTTTTAGCATTTACTATATCGCTGAATATGATAAGCTAGTTCCTAGTCCCAGTTATCCCTGTGAATGCATGGTGGGCCTACTGATCTTATAAATATATATAAAAATAAAAGCTTTCTGACCATCAAGGGAGCAATGCAAAAATAAGAGGATATACAATGAAGACAGAGAGCTGTAAAGTTTGACAAACAAAAATATTTCAGAGAGTCTTCAAGAAGAAATAATGTGCAATGAAAATGAGCATTGCCATCAGAGGAGAATTTTTGAAGTGCCCTTTTATTCACATGCTTGCTGGAGTGTTTGCCTCTAGACATGATGGTGCACAAATGAGCCTGAAAAATTTTGGTTGTGCTTCTCAGCCAGATTTAATTTCATCCATGACTGCAACAATCAAAATTACTCCTTCAGATATAGCCATCTCTCTTTCTCTGCATACACCTGTTTCCACTCATTCTGACAGTTCAGTACTTAATGTGGAAAGGGCAGCAGGGCCTGACCATAAGCTCATGCTTACATTCCACAGAATCCGAGACAAACAGGACAAATGAGTCCATGACACCAATTTCATAATGCATACAGAATAATGGGATGTTTCTAGTGCTTGGGTTCTAGACATTGACAATTAAACATGAATTCTCATAAGAAGGAGCATGCTTATTTGACATCTTGCCAACTAAACTGTGAGGCAAGATGCAGTGGATTTATTCTTCTGGCACTGCTAGTCAGAGTGTGAGCCAAACCCAGAACCTCTGTATCACATGGGGTAAATTGGTTTAAGGGAGTTGAGAGCCCATGATGAACCCAGCCAGGTTTTAGACATGGCTGGGGAATAGTATGTGCAAGCCACGAAGGGTGGGTTAACCCAATTTTACTGGTTTCCTATATGCTGGAACCTCTGCTCCAGGTGGGATCAGTGCTGTAAATACTGCTCCCCCCAAAAAACGCAAACAAACCACCCCTCCAAAAAAAAAAAACCAAAACAAAACCAAACCCAAACAAAACCAAATGCAAGCAAAAAAATCACTCAAAATCCCCAACTCCAAAAATCTGGAGTGCATGAAGACAGTGAAGTACCTTTGCTTTCTCTGGATCACAGCTGCTTACGTAGGTAACAGAAACTAAAAGAAACAAGGAAACTTCTTTCATCCCACTTTTCTCACATTTACACTGCCTTTGTACATCCCTTAAACACAAGGGAGGTCTCCATCTGATAAACACATTGGATGGATCAACTAATAGTAATAACAAACAGTGAGGACAGCTTGACTCACATAAGCTATTTACAGACTCAAGGTGTAAGGAGCAAACTTGCAGGGTGTTTATCAGCCAAATCAATGGGCAACAGTACTGGGCATAGATAGTATTTTACAGGCTTAACCTCACAGTTCCTTTATAACTTTTTTTCCTGCAAAATTCTGTAATGTAAAATCTGACTAAACTCAAAAGGCAACATGAGGAATAAAAAGGGGAAATATTCTAAGACATAGAACTACTCAGTTTTAGCTCTAATGAGATTATGATATGAGCTTGATTTTTCTAAAAAGTGGCATAATTACTGTGAATATCCTACTGGATTTTGTAATAAAGAAAGAAGGAATTTTCATGCTTTCTAAGTTAAGGATAAACATAATTGATTTATGATTAACATGAAAGTCTAGGCTTATCTTCCAAATATATTGTATTTCACAGAGAAATGAGGATAAAGGCATTTTTCTCAGTTCTACTGAAACAGGGCATTTGCAAGCCAGAGCAGCTAGAAGCAATACCAGTGAGAGCTTCTTCTTGATGAAGACTTGACATTGTTCATGCTAGTTTCAAGTCCATCTATTGTATGGCAGGAGAAAGATAAATGGGAGGTCAAAAGTCTAAAGAATAACATGAACGAGGTTTTTAAGGGGCATATTTATAGGGTAACACAATTAAGAGAAAACAGGTCCACATCTTCCTGTCAGTTTGCTACAAATTAATTAAGCAACACTGATCACTAGGTATTTTTTGAGAATTAATGGGAGTCAGAGGTTAATAGACCAAGCTTGCACCCCAGCCCACCAGTTCCTGCCAACTTTGCATGCCACTGAACATGCCACTCCAAACCAAGATTCTCATTGTAGTTCAGGTTAAAATAAAGGATGGAAATATTTTGTATATTTGGGAAAGCTGTATTGATCATGGAGCAATTGTTCTTCCTAAAGGGATGTAAGTGTGATCCTGAGAAACATGAAGATCCACCAATTCCCATCAATCCCTCTGGAACTCTGTTCCTCAGCAGCTGCCAGAGGCTCTGGCAAGCCTCCCTGGATCCCACCCTCTATTTCATCATTTTGGTAGATGACATCTTCAGGAGTTTCAGGCAGCCTCAGCCACCATGAATACTGCAATCAAATCACAGCAGATTTGGGTCAAATTTTACACTCTGCACTCCTCTCCAGAAACTCCTGCATTACATAAAACCCTCTCCAAAAAGGTGGCTTGCAAGGCTCTGCAAAATCAGACTGCTTCAGAGAAAGTAAAGAGAAAGTTCCAGAGGCCTGATGAGTGCTGGAAAAGACCTGTTCCCATTAAAAGGGCCATTAAATCCAGTGGCTTACATTTTAACCTTCTCTCTGGAGTACAGAATAATTTTTCAGCATTCTGCCTTGTTCAGCAGCAAGAAAAACTCCTTGCAGGCATAAGATGGATGAAAAAAGTGTGGAAATCCACTGCAAGAGAAGGATGATTCTGACCATCCCACGTGACAGGATAAAAAAAAAGCAACTAGCTGTCTGTCATTGCTGTGTACATCTGATCCCTTACTCTCTCCAAAGGTTAGATGTGGTGTCTATGACAGGACAGCCACTCCCTGGCTGTGCCTGGCTGAAGCACCAGGAACCTACAGAGCTCCCTGGCATTAATAATGGGTATTCAGGAGTGTCCAGACACAACTTTATCCCTGACTGAACTGCCAGTCTGACTTTCACTGGCATTGATGACAATATTGGCTGTGGCTCATTTCTTTAAGACTTTCTCAAAGGTTTTCCTGTTTCCCCCCCATCCTGGGATGGTTCCCAGCAGTGTATAGATACCAGCAATTTCACGAGGTTGTTTTAAACATTGCTCCTTATATCCAAAATCTCTCTCTTGATAGCTGTGCTAAAACACATGCACTCAAGTCCTGGGTGCTTTCTAAATGGCTATCAATGGACTCTGCACTTAAAGGGCAAATGTAAAAAGAACAAACACATATATCATACACCTTTTAGGGCTGAGACATTAAAAAGCAGAAGCCTAATCTTTGGAATTTTTCAGTATAAATAACTGATCCTGTTTATTCAACTCCTGAAAATGTCTTCCACATTCTTACACAAAAATTTTGCTAGGGAGTGCTTTGAGGAAAAAAACTTCTTGACTTTCCACACTATCATTTTCACTGTTTCCAATTTATCAAAACCAAATGTAGCCTATTAAAAAATGTTACTCCAGAGTATTGCTTTGTTTTAAAACACAGGGAGAAATACAGAGTGAGACAACATTCTGCTTTTTTTAAACATTCATTCTTTCATACAAATAATCCTGTCCATAGTCACTGCTTTTATTAAGAATGACCTTCCTGACTTCTCCAGCTTGACATAAAAAATCAAGTTGGTAGCCACAAAATGCAAAAGAGGTGGTGGCAGCCTGCTCTGTTCCTTATCTCCATAAAAATTGAAATTATGGTCACTGAATAAGGGTAAAAACTCACCTGTAATGCACTTCACTGAACACCGATGTCTGCACATTTTTCAAAAGTCACTAGACAGTGCTTGCACAGTGTTTTAAAAGTGCAAAGTATGGTTTGAAAAGTTGATAGTATTTATTACGTGCTAAAACCTAAGTGCTAACATACAATGAAATGGAGAAAATATTTTCCTTTAGAAGAGTTGTACATGTATTCAATTTTAAGAGCAGAGTAGACACAGTGAAATCTATGTGATTATTTAAACATTTCTAGTTAATGACGTTGTCCTATAAAATACCAGGAAAGGAGACTTAATAAACTGCAAACTACAGCCAGTCAACTGTGTGTACTCTGCAGTTTACAGCTTCTCCCTTTATTGATTTATAAGATACAGAAGCCTTAACCTACATTCTTACCTAAGCCAAGCTCAATGGCATTTTGCTCTAATAAATGCTGATGGGTTGCATCCCAAACATAGAGAACACTTGGGAACTGTTCCTACTACTTCCCATGAGCCTTGCTGATCATCAGGGCTGAGTCTGCCTGTGCTTGCAGAATAATTCCAAAATGCTTCTGAAGATAAACCTAATTTTCCCTTGACTTTGCAGATGTCAGGGAATGTTCTGAGCAAAGGAGATGCATCCCCCCAGTTAGTGACTCAAGACAAGGGATCTGATGATAGCTGCTCCAAACACCAGTGGTACTCAACGTCCAGTGACCATGGAGAGAGCTAAGGCAGATGGCTTTTGCCAGTGCCTCTCATATCAGAGAGTCAAGAGTGAAGAATGACAGGCAGGTCTACTCCCAGCTGAAGTGAGCTTCACATAACTGGAATATCTAGAGTACTGAATTTCTCTTTACAGAATATGTATTTATTAGTAGGCACCCGGTAGAAAGAGAATAACTCTTAAAATATAAAAATGAAGCTGGTCAGCTTTGGATTTCCCTTCTACTTTTGTGGTCAGTCTAAACTAAACAGTAAAGCTACATTTTTCAGCTTAATGAATGCATTGACATGCAAAGTCTGTATAAGATAAGCTCATATGCACCAGGGTGAATATTCTTTAAAGCTGCTGGTACGAACTCTGTGATTTTGCTCTAGGAAAGAAGATGTGAAGTAGCAAGAGAAATCAGGGTTGACTTTGAGCTTGTAATATTCCTGCAAATTCTAACACCAATGGCTGTTTTCCTTTCTACAAATACTTCTGAAATAACTTTTTTTTTAAAAAAAATTCAAAATACATATTGTACCAAGGCTTAGCATAAACATTAGATTTATTGATTTATTAACCATCGCTCTTTTTTTTATTTTTTTTTTCAGGTGAAATTCCAGTTCTTCCCTTATTATTGGAAAGTGTGGTCAAGAATCTAAGGAAGGCCTGGTGCCCAGAAATGGAATTAGAATTAGAATTATGTGCCTATGACTTATTTCCTTTTCTATCTATGCCTTTAGGGAAATCTCAGCTTTACTTTCCCTGCACATAAGAGCCTACATATTGGCAAATTTTAATTAGATGGAGTACAACACCTTCAGGATTGTAAGTGTCAAGCATTATTATGATCTATGACCTTCAGCTAATGAAGGAGTGCCCTGCTTTAACATAAAGCATGTCAGGTATTAGTTCATGGTACAATTTGAGCACTCTGTCCTTCTCACACAAGCTGTGTTAGTAAATCCTGGCTTACACACATATGCAAAGTTTGTTGAGATACAGTGTGTGCATGCTTTAATCTTTGTACTCAACTTCTGCAGATCCAAAGCCTTTTACAAGAAGCCCTGCGACAGATTTCAGAGTAAAGGAGTATGATAACCTCTGATTTAACATATCTTAAATTACAAGATGAAATGCAGATTTGGACATGTTGGAAGAGAAGCTCTGCACTGCTGATGGTAGATAAAAGAATTTAAATAACGTGCTTTGATATGGCCTTGTGACCTCTTAAAATTTCCATGGAGAGTAACTAATTTTTCTTTATTTCTGTCACCTTTTCACAGTAAAAAGATTTTTTCCCCTTCTCCCCTAAAGCTCATAATGGGGTAAAGAAGCTGTTGGGAACAGTTAAATCAGTGTATAAATCCCCATGAGAAACAGCCCATCACATATTTTGCATATCTCAGGGGTTCAAGGACAGCGGGCAGGAATCTGATCTCTCTTACAATACTTTAAAACCAGATTAATTTCAGTGAACTCACTGGTGTTCCTCCAGATGTCAGCTGGAATAACAGAGAGCAGAGTGTGGCTCAGGAAGTGAAAAATAAAACAGAAGACCTGTGTCTTTCACCATTGATGCTGTAACTTGTGACAGAAACCTCTGAAGCAGTGATGTGCTGGTGTTCCAACCATGCTGAATTCATTTACTTTGGCAGTTTCTTGATTGTTCCACTGTCTATTTATTTGAAATGGAAACCAAGTCATATTGCCTGCTCCTTCTCCAGGCATATGATTACACAATACATCTTCCACTTTTTGCAATCAATCACTCCCAGTGCTGTTTTCCCATTGTGTACCACAGTACCTGGCTTTTGGAGGGGTTTCCAGCTGAACATGAGTGTAAAGGAAAAACTTAAAAATAAGGGAAAGTGTTCATGCATTTGCAATGTGTGAAGAATGCCTGTGCTCTTCCATGCCTTTACTCTGTCATTTACTGACAGATGATTTGGAACATATGGTTCTTGGACACTCAGTGTACTTCTCAATTTTGGGTGCCAAAACCAGAGATTTTAGCGTCAGATAAGCAAACCTTGTTTTTCAGAAAGAGTCAAGATCTGTCATTATTATGGACATCTCCTGGTTGGTTAGGCACAGACCCCAAATTGTGGCTGTTAAATATCAAAGACAGATGAACCAAATGCTTGGTATTCTCTGGACTCTATTCAAATTGTTCTGAAGTCAAGTAAAGCAAAACCTAAAATAAGGTAGAAAAGAGAGAAGTCACGTCTATGGATTATATGCAACACTTGTTAAAATGCATTTTAAATGGAAAGGAAATGCATTAGAAAAAAATTATGATATTTTAAAAGGTAATTTAATCTAATTAAAATATTTTTCCCCTGGTCTAAGTTCAGAGCTCGCACATATTGGTTGATAGAGCATCCTTAGACAAGTTATTTTAAACTTACTACACAGTTGTAGAAACTGCAGTATGTAGATTTGTGTTAAAGGTCAACCAGCAGGCCAGTGGAAAGGCAAAGAATAAAGTTTAAGAGACAGGAATAAAACTGAATAAGGGCCATACTTGAAACCAGAAAGTGCCTGAGATAATGAAACTGCACTGGTTTTGTCCAAGGGCTGACAAAGTTCCTCTCCTGTAGAAGCACAGCTATGTCTGCCAACATCTAAGGAAGGGCATGGATTCAGTCTGCAACTGGTTTACCCTGGGCTTTATCCATCTATTCAAATGCTGCAGGAAAGCCACCTAAGTGATCAACTAATCATTCAAGCAAAGTGCTTCTCTCACCAAGAGTCTGTTGTTCTCAAAGGGTTGGGATTTCCTCTCTATTCCACCAGATCTCTCTTCTCTATGTCCTTCATGGCTGATGTTTCTCCCCACTGGCCACGCTGACCTTTTGGTCCTTTCCTGACACAATATTTGGTAATGTCCCTTCCCTGTCACCCTCTCCTTGTGTCTTCTTGTTGTCTGGACTTCTACCACTGACTCAGACTGTTGTTAATCTCCTCATTCTTGACCTGTTTCATTTAGTAACACAGAGACTGCCCTATGCCAGCACCTGGTGTTTCTTCTCCACATTTTACTTGGTCCCTTTGTACCCTCATTGGGCTTAGAGGAAAAATTTTGTAGTTCTCTTGTCCTACAGAATATAACCATAATATGGGCCAATATAACTTGGGACAGCAAGAGGAGCTTCCCAGAGGAGCTGGTTTTATGCCTTCAGTGCAGTGTTAAACCAGGTGAGCAAGTCAAATCAATAAAATGAGAATTCAAAAGGAAAAGTAACCATCCAAGAGGAGGAATTATTTTCAAATGTGTTTGTGGTTACTCCCTTTTATGCTATTATCAGGGAAGACTGCCACAGCTGCAGGGTATGTACATCTCAACCCACTAATGTGCTAAACTGTGAGTGAAAAAGCAAAGGGTGATACCTCCACTGAACTGGCATCTAAATTACACCTTATTAAACAGAGAGGTGACATGCACAGCATATGAGTTAGGACTTGCTTTTTTCAGCATCTGAACAGTCATTTGTGAAACTGGTTCTCTCATTATTGTGTCAAAATGAGAGATTCCCAGCAGAGTGGTTGACAGGTTAGACAAAGAGCCCTGTTCAATAATAAAATAGTTATGCAGGTGTTCTCCAGTTTTCCCTCCAGCACTTGCACAGAGCATAGGAACTGTGCTTGGGCCTGATACACTCCTGCCCTATCAAGGATTTCATAATTATTGCTATGGAAGTGGATAAGAAGAGATGTTTGGACTAGAAATTGAATATGTGAAAAAAATAAGGTGAATAATATTTTTCGTCTCAGGAAAGCAGATGACATGTTCACTGTGTCCATCTGTTGCAGTATGTGGTGGTGATGTTTTCTGAATTAAGCACTGGCTTCAGAGATCCAGCCTATTAGAAAGTTAATTTTTCTTGGCCATTACATTTTCTTGGTCTTAGGTACAAGTCAGAAGTGAATTAGAGATGGCATGGAGGCAAGCCTAGACCACCCACTGCCAAAGTTGTCCCCTTCTTTTATGTACTTCTACTACTTGATAAGTGTTCCTTGTAGCATTATTTTCTTTCACATAATTGCAAGACACACACAGACAGAATTTGGCTTACTTTAAGAGTATTTCAGTGAAATTTGCAGCCTTGCCCAGGTGGATTTTGGAAATAACCATTTCTTAGGATAAGCATCCAGCTGAAGAAGCTCTAAAAAACCACTGTGAAGTTTCCTGATGTGTCAAGGTTCTGTGCACTGTTACAGTGGATTATTAAAAGCTATTCTCTCCTCAAAGCAATGTAGAAGAGGAGTAAATTGACTGGCACGGATGGAACTATTCAGAAGCAAATATTTGGACAAGTTTGCACGATGTGAAACAACTTAAAGAAAAACTCCTAAAACCTGAAATTCTGAAAAGAAACCACAGCTTGAACAAAACACTGAATAAGGCCCTGAGTAATTTGAACAAGTCATCAGAAGATGATCTTGCTGTTTTTCACTGATACAGTACACAGATTCATCTCTTGGCATTCTGCTTCACAGAGAACTTTGGAACTGATAACAAGTTAGCAATACAATTAGATTTATTTATTTTATTTAAAAAAAATAATATCTCCCTCTTATTAGCTATTTATTCAGCTACTTAGTCCAGTTAGCCTGCACATTACGCAGACAAAGCATTAGGCCATTCCAGCAAGTAAATCCCTTATGAAATTTTGCCCATACTGGTGTCGAGCACAGTGTGGTGAAGCCCAAATACAAGTTCACACTCTGTGGTTATTTGGAAGACAACTGTGAAACAGTCAATCAGTAAAGGTGAAAAGTGTATTTTTTATCAAATTGTTGGAGAAGGGAGAAGCTTCCTATCATCCTCTATTTTCAAACAAATGCTATTGTCAAATAATTTATTCCTTTTCCTCACCTTTTTGACGATTAAACATCTCTTACAGATTTAGTATGATTCTTGGTTTCCTCTGCCTCACTCTCACTTATCTTCATTTCTCCAGTGGCCCTAAAATTTAGCCATTAATACACCAAGAAAAGAGGTGACCTCCCAGAAATACACTAGACGTGAAAAAGTAACCTTAGAATCCTGTTTTATTTCCTTCTGAGAAATTTTGAATAAGCTTTTGCAAGCATTCTTAGATTATGACAATACCCTATGCTCTTCATGCCATTCTCTAACAGGAATAAGCTACAAGGAAACTATATAGCATTTCTGTCTGAAAAAAAATCTGGTAACACTAATGAGACAGACATTCTCTCATACAATCTGAAACAGAAAAGGGAAGAAATTACTCATTCTTGCTTTCAAAGCCTATATTTATATTGCATTTATATTTGCAACTGTATCAGATCAGGTAGGAAGAAACAACTGAATATTTACAGGAGAATTCTTATCTGTACTTGATCATGACAGGACTGGGGATGGCAACACTGCCTTTCTCAAATGTCAAGAACCTTTAACTGTCACCAAAACAAATAAAATAAATCATACATATGTGCTGGAGGAGTGGTATAGAGGAACTGATTATAGTTCCTACTTGAAACAACAGTTAATCTGGATATATGACTGTCAGAATCTGTGAAAACCTTTCTAAAGAAAACTTTGTTAAAACCTCTCCTCCCAGCTAGCCAAGAGGAAAAGTAGGGACTCTATAGAGTATAAGAGACAAGCAACTATCTTGATATAATGGAGAACTTTTGGTGCTCCATCTAACCAAAATAAAGCCCAACCTACATCTATGATAACTGGAAAAGATTGGAACACCCAGCAGCTGGGAGAAAACCATCACATAATGAGAATTCCAGGAGAAAAAAGACATTTTTTAGGGATTAGAAGGATTGTTATAATTCAACAGGCAGTAATAAAAAATCAGACAGAAGGTACAAATGCCCAGGGAGAGCAACAGTTGATCAAGTATTAACAGTGTAGTAGCTACCAATATGTCTTGCGCACGTCCCCATCACAGTGTACAAGGGACATGGTGCAATAATTTAAAAGAAATGAACTCAAATTAATTTAAAGAATGTAATTAATTCCTTGACAGTCACCAAGCAAAGATAAAAAGCTATGAAAGTAAATGGTGACGGATGACAGAATAATCCAAGACCAAAACAGAATGGTAAATTGCCCACACTGCAAGATACCAGGCAATGGGATGTAGTAAGGATTTACTTTCCATTGCTGTGAACACAAGCAATCACAGGGCCACTGATGCTGCTTAGATGCTCAAACATCATGCTAGAAAACAATCATGCAGACATCTGGTGAGAAATTTTTAAGTACTTAGAAATGGTTTAAACCCTAAGTAACCATTGCTGATCTTTGACTAAAGCGAAACAAGCCAGCTCTGAAGACTTTTAAACTGGCATCAATCACACCCACAATTACTGCCAAGCCCCCCAAACAATCCTTTTCCGTAAAACTGTCAGTACAAAATTAGAGACTAATTACAACCAAGCTGAAAAATCAGTACCTAGTTATATGTTTTCATGACTTTCAGGTATAAAAAGGTACGATTATACCCTGTATCCATTCATTCCTGTTACTTAGTTTAAATATTTAAAATTCCCCCCCAAAATAACAGTTACCTGAAGATAAATAACAGCATCACTGACAAGACACTGTATACCTTTTCCAAGGATATTGATTGGGTATTTTAGAAAGTAAATACTTCCCTATTTCTGAGTATTTTTTCCACATTGGACTGTAACACCAAAGTCTTTATGGGCACAAAACAGAGCTTTGATGTAAAATTGATTAGTTCATAAAATTCATGTAGGGTTTATTATTGCAGCTGAGATGTCTGCCTGAAGGAAAATTAATATATTAAATATTTTTTTCCAAAGAACAGTCTCCATAAACTAGAATTGTTTGAAATAAGACTGATCCAAAGGAGATGTGGAGGAGGTGCTATTTTTAACATGAGGAGCAAATCATAGCTTCCAGTGTTTGACTTCCCAAATCCCTTTTAAGTTTCTCATTGAATTTTAGATCGGTCTGTTTACTAGATCTTTTTCTCTGGTAAACCTGTATTTTATATATTTGGTGTGTTTGTGACATGACCTTCTGATCTTTCTTAATTCCAGTCCAAGCCAGTGAGGTATTCTGGCAACCTGAAAATGAATTTAAATGATCTTTGACATCGTTTATATGAGCCTTGTAAATAAATATTTATGCCTTGATAAAACAAGGCACTTAACTATGTGCATAAATTAATCACATCCCCATTTCTTGAAATACAACCTCTCAACTACACGGAAAGGCTCTGGGGCTGTTTTCCCATGTCACGTATGGATTTCTTTTGTTACTTTGACATTTATGCACATACTGGGAAACATTCACCAAGAAGTTCAACACATGGACTTCACGGGTTGAATCACAGAGTGACAGTGCTACAGGCACCACTTGAAGAGACAAATCTGGTCTCACCTTGAAGAGACAAATCCAGTGTGGTTACACAGCTCGGAACAGCAGTGAGGGGAGATTCTTGCGGGTAATTCCACATCTCGCCAAGCTTGGGAGTAGTGATCAAACCCTGGGCCTGAACCTAGCTGCACACACAAGTGCCTGAGTTTCTTTCCTCCAGTTGACTATTGTCAATGTTGAGTTACAAGCCCGTTTCCTCTCTGCAGTATCAGCTCTTGTCTTCCCTTTTATGTTTTTGCTGCCTTGTCTGTGCCGCTTTTCTCTTTTTCTTTAAAATATGACTAATAGTACCTCTGAGGTGCACTGCAGGACCTTCCTCTTTGTGCAATACTTAGATCTTGTAAAAGCCTGATTTAATGCTGTCAGACCCACTGCCATTAACATTTGTAGTGCCTCAGAACATGTGACAGAATAACTCCTGTTCTCAGCCCCACTGGTGACAAACTTTTCCACATACAGTGCAACAGCTCTGCATTTCATCCCAGGAAACACAAGTATCTGTTTGTGGTCTGAGCCTCTACTCTTTCTATTTCCAAAGCCCATGTGTCAGTGTGATCTGGCCAACAGTGTCCTTAAGAAAAATCTGGCACCCCAGGTTTGCAAAATTTAACAAAGTATGACCATTTTTGCTGTGATAAAGTGCTCAGATCTCCAGCAGTAGTATAATCATGCCCAGTTTTTGTGATCTTCCAACACAGATGGATTGAGATCTGTATCTGATCTAATGCAATATTTGGAGAATATCGCATGCTGAAAAAGTAGAAATTTTCTGCCAAGATTATTGCCAGACTATCAAATATTTAGATTATTCATTATTTCAGAATTACGACAGTACGTAGACATCTGATGTCAGAACTAAAGCGTAAATTAGGCAAAGCACAAAAGCTTTGAAAATATACTGCCTATTATTAAGAAAAAGAATAGCCCTACACAATTTCAGAGACCTTTTTTCTACAAAGCTTAAAAAAAAAATCTGGACAAATTGCCAAGTTTACAAATATGCACACACATTCCACATATGGATATGCTTTAGTAATCATCTTTACAAACCTTTTAGGCTACACATGGCTCTAATAAATAACCCATTCACAAACAATATATTATCATCTAAAAAAAAAAAAACCTCCAAACCCTTTTCATATACAGCCCAACAGTTTTAGCCTTCACTTTCAACCCCCAGATTCATGATCAATCATTACGTCAGTGTTCATTTTTCATGGCTTGGTGTTGAACAATAAATGGAATAGAAAATGACTGAAATAATTAATTTAGTCTCTTAACAATGAGCAAAGCTCAAGAAAGAGCTTGAGAGCAACAGCTGAGGACAGTCTGCTGTCTGTAAGTTGCAAATGTAATAAAATCTGAACTTTTTTTTTTTCTGTTTTCTTTTTGAACAAAGTTCACATGGGCCAAGCTGCATGATGGGAAGGCTCACATGTCAGTCCCTTCGTGTAAACAGTAAACAGCTGCTGTTAAATGTTTTATCCCTTGAAGGACAATACTTACTAGCTCAAGGTTAAGAGCCTTGCAGAAGGTCAGCTTAGCTACTGCAGAGCTGTGAAATATCATCCTTTGGCTATCTGCTGACACACAGTCAAGGGCTGAGTTATGTGATACGGATGACACCAGCTTCACTGCTCAGAAGATGACAAAATTTTGTGTTACCAACCTGCAAATTATTGGGCCAGTAACAGCTTCTGACTAGCAAGGCTCTTTCTCAGCCTTGATTCCTTGAGTTTTCTCCCAAGTCTCACTGGATTCAGTTACCTCTACCACAAATATATGGTTGTTGAGTACGTGACAGCCAGACAAAAACCTTTTGTTTGTGTGGCCTGTTTTGTGCAGGGATGGATACAAGCCAGAAGGAGTGGCAGAAGAATCCAGGAGAACGTATGACCAAGATTGTTCTCTCCCTGGGAGTGAGATCCTGCATATCAATCCACAGGCAGGCAGGCCCCATGACAAGGAAGGACAGTAGTGCTGATGTTAGCTGGGTAATTAGGATTTTCTGGATGTTTTTTTTTTTTTTTTTGAAACTGGGGTGCTCTTATAGGAGGGGCTGACAATGCTTCTCCATACTCTGGATGTGAAGGTGAAGCAGGAGACACTTAACAGTGTAGTGATAAGAAGGAGGGAGGTCAGGGCCACAGGAAAGCAAATGATGGGACCAGTTGGTTGAACTGGGAGACAACAGCATGGTCTTGACTGCACCATGTGTTTCCCTTGATGTGGTGATGCTGGGGGGGAGGTGAGGAGAGAGACGTGATGCACTCCCTCATCTTTCTCCAGTTAAATCTGTCCCTGATATATCTAGCCAAAGGGCAATTTGTTCATAGTCTGTGTTAATACTTTTTCTTCGATCACATTGCACATTAAAATAATAGGAAGGCAATTTTTTCTCCCCATTGTTACTATTTTTATACTTAATGAGCAATGAGCAGTGAGACTTCTCAGAGTTAAAACGACTATTCACCTTTTTGTTGTCATGTAGGACTCAAACTTCTCATCTTAGTATAAACATGCCCAATTTTTGTTTTTTCTTGTACCAACACATTAGACATACAGCCTAGCCCGAGATATGAAAGATGTATTTACCTTGGCAAAGAAACCATTGTGAGCCTGATGCCATACCCTAGGCAGTACTGATTATTTCTCTTTTTAATGGTATGCAAAAGTCTTTCATCAAAATAAAGGCCCAAGTCCCATAATATTTTAGCTGAATGTGACAATAGTTATGTTTCTGGCAAACTGAGCAGTTTTTTGTCCTGAAAATCAACTGTTTTGCATGGCTCTATTTTCAGCCTGTATCATCTTTTATCTAGTGACTGACAACAGAGTATACTGCCTGTGAAACAGTATTCTTTAAGCCATGGAGACAGTTTTGGCTTTCTGCAGGTTGTTGAAAACTACTCCAGCCCTCATTTCATGTACAAATACTGCCTGTTTGATTGATGAGATGTATCTGTGCAAGCAGAAGGCAGCTACACATAAAAACAATACATTAATAAAATAGTATAAATCAATCAATCAATCAATCTCCACCATAAGCCTTCCTATCTCAGATCTGACTGCATAACACCATTTCCCAGGCCAAAGAGAAAGTAAGGTGTCTTGAGCTGTAAACAGACTTCTTTTTCCTTGGACTAACACCATCCTGATGCCCCTTCTCTATGAAAATCTTTTGTTTCGACTGAGGTCCTGAGCACTGGATTTGATCTCACCTTTCTCCCAACAAAAAAAGTAGTGCCTAATTCAAACCGACTTCCAGAGAGTTAATCAAAGCACAAAAAATGAGTTTTTGTTAATGGGTGAGTAAGTACCAACCCCCTGTGTAAGTTTGACAGGGATGATGAAGGACCTACCTATTTCCAGCAGGTACAGTAGGTTCTAAGGGTCTAAGTGGTTTTAAGGGTCTGCTTTCAAGTTATGATTTACATAAGTGGCATTGCAATAGCTGTGGGTAGCTTCCTATCACTGGTCCAGTGAGGAATAATCCCAGCAAACCCTCCATAGCACTTAACCAGAATAAAGCTAGAAGCCCTCTGCTTCTTCTTCACAGTCCATGAGTTCACCAGAGTTTGGAGACACAGAATCACACGTTCCCTGCAGCTAACAGCACTGAGCAGGTGGGCAGCCACATGTCAAGCTCCCCTCCATTTCCAAGTGACCTTCAGCAGCACAACATATTGCATTAATCCTTTCTGGAGGTCACAGACCCATGGCTAAGTGTGCTGCGGTACAGATCCAAGAGAAACAGTTGCAAATGGCTAGCCAGATGCAGTTGGAAAAATGTAGCTTTTCATGTAGATTATTTAGAAGACGGAATAATTTACTGGTGCATCACATGCTTTTTTTCCTATAGTACGCCACTTTGAAGGAAAGAAGATCTTTTAAATTGTAAGCAGGTCCTTCTAACAAAGTGGCTCACCAATGCCAAAGCAGACAAACCATCCCATGCCTGCCAATTCCATGTCAGATGACTTTGATGACAACATTGCCAGTGGATAGCTGAGACACAGCACATCCCAGGAACGAGGCTGTTTCTGCTGCTTAATTCAAACATTGCTTGGTGTGCCCAAACCTCGATGGAAAGACCTTGAGATAACCTTGCCCAGAGTGCCTCCCAGTACCCCCAATCTGCCTCTCAGTAACAGACCTTCCAAGGTGGCAGAGGGGATGAATTCTGGTGGCCTTGAGCGATGCTGACATGAAACACAGTTTGCTTGTCTCTGTGTGGGTATCGTTCTCTGGGCTCTAATGCAGCACAGGTGCTGCAGGCCAGGAAGGAGATGCAATGGCAGAAGTGTGATAAGGAAACTCCTGAAGGAAATCATGCCATGGAAAGCTGGGGAGAGAAGGAGAGGTGAAGCCCCCCACCCCCCCTCAGAAAAAAAACCAAACCAAGATAGTGCTGGGCCCTGGCATTCCCCCAAGAATCATGGCATATCTCTAGGTACCATATGGTTTGAGGATGAACTTCCTGTGCTCCTCAGGGGTGAAAGAGAAGAAGGAAGCGTCTATGGATGTATGGGGAGAATAATTGCTTCCCTCTCCTGCTCCTTCTTCCCCTGTGCCCCGAGCACTGACTTTACACCACCATAAGAACGAGGTGCAGTCTGATCTGAAAAGAGGCTTTTGCAGATAAAACACCAACAGAAATGCATGGCAGAGCAGAAACTATAAAGGACACAGGAGAGCACCTTAAAAGCACATTGTACCTCACCACTGCCACAGCCTTACTGGCATTTCACGAGAAAAAGGACAGTGAGTTCATAAGGCCCCAGATCACCAGAATCAGTTTTATTCCAGTTTCAGGAAGTATCACGCAGTGGTTTTGTAGTTGTGAAGGAGTCTGTGCTTTTGTGGCCTGCCTTAACATAGAGGTTTTACTGCATGGAACCTGTCAACCTGTCAGAAAATGTGACAGTTTTCAGCACAAAATTATTCCAGTGCATGATGAGCATCACTGGTGATTGGAGCAGGATGTGAAAAATGGAGGCAATTTTTTTGGTGATGTATCACATTTCACAGAATGTAAGGATATCTGTTTATTAAGTTAGAACTCTAATTTTCAGCGGTGACGATAAGGCACTGTGACAAAAAAAGCCAAAAAAGATAATAAAAAAGAGAAAGACAATAAAAAAAAAAAAAAAAAAAAAGGGTTTGAAGTCTGCAAACATGCTGCTCTGTGGAAGCCCCACTCACATCTGCCTAAAAAAAGCAGCACAATGTAGGCTGAGTTGTGGCAGTGAGATGGGTAACAAAGATGTGCAGAACATGCCCAGGTTGATACATTGCTCCATCCCCTCATTATACCCTGGTCTCCAGATTACTTATGTGACTCCAGACAATATTTTTTCATTAGCAATCTGGATATGGTTATACAGAGAGCTTTGGCCATGTGCTAATGAAAAACAAAGAAACCCTGCTGGTGGTAAAAAGTAAACTGGTTTTCAGGAAATTAGAAATTATATACAGTAGTGTCTGTGTCACATGCTTGTCTAACTTCTCTGAAGAAACTAATCTTATTGACAAGCACAAGTGTAGTTCTCCCTTGTGTGTCCTTTTTTATTCTTATTTATTTTATTTTTTTATTTTTTTATTTTAACTGGGCCAGAATAATACAAAAGGACTCTCCAGCTTGAGTTGAACTGGTAGGATCTTGTCCTTATTCCAGGACAGATGTCACTATTTGAAGTGATGATTGCTGATTCTTTTATTTCTGTAGGTAACCTTCAATGTGGACTATTTTAAAATCCTCTCTCAATGAATACATTCAATCAAATTACCTTAAACTTAAAGCTAATAAAATTATTCTTATCAAACAGTATCTCATAAAAAAAAGGTTATATAATTTTGCATATTTTGATACAGAATTAGAATTTAAATCCCAAGTTTTGAACTCATCTTCTCACAAAATCTGCAGGAAGATAGCTCAGCTATTTTGGTGTGCTTGCTATGTCACTGGAGGTGATCTCTCTGGGTCAGATTTTTAGAGACATTCAAATGCTTAATTTCCAATGATATCAACCCTTAAAAGCTGGTCCACTTTTTTCCAAATTAAAGTAGGCAGAAAAAAAAAAAAAGAAAAAAAAAGTAAAAAGAGAAGCTTATTTGAGAAGTGTTTAAATGTGAAATGAAATATGGTAATGCAGGCTATAGACCTCTTCCACTTCTCTTTGCTCTATTTCAGCTTTCTACCCCTAGATGACAGTCAGCCTCTGGGCTTCTCCCCTCTCCTCTCCGAGCAGAGCTTAAATTTTTTCCAGCATGTTGGTTGTACTCACACTATTTGCTTACCTCCCCAGTTAAAAAGTTGAGTTTGGATTTACATTGACAAAGGTGTAACTGCATGTACTCTGCGTGTCATACATAAATATACATGTCCCAATTAGTCTCTTGCCTTGCTTTTACTTTAATATAAGTCAGAGGATTTGTTTGAAGTCCCATCAGTCAGTGAAGAGTAAGAGGAGTTAAGCTCTTCATCCATACCTGCTCAAAAACAGGTTTTGTATCATACCAGGAAAACAGACTCATAGGAAATCTACAATGCATTTTCAATTTTAGTTTTGATTTTCCTTTTTTTTTGTCTTCTTTGACCTCCTCTAAGACCTACAGAAAGAGCCTTCTATTAACATCTGTGGAACTTCTTGCAGAAGTCAATCTAATGCCCACAAGGCCAATTGTCATCTGAAGGGCATTTTCCACCATAACTCAATTAACAGATCTGTGAATTTAACAGTTTTCCAAACTGATTAAGTCAAGCTGATAAAAGGAAAGCCTTCTTCCTAATTGATTTTCTAAATATTTCTGTCCAAAGCGTCTTATGGCAAAGAATCCTTTCTAAGCTAGGTTCTCATAAAGTTTTAAGCACAAGGAATTAAAAAATTAACACTTACATCCTTATAATATATGTCTGGTTTTAGTATTGATTTCCTATCACTTTTCCTTCCTATTCCCTTTCTTTGTCCTCCTGTTTTCCTGATTATTTGGGGGACTGCACATCTTTTAGATTTTTATACAATCATCAGATATGTCAACAGATTCACTCTATTATTGGCAAAACTCATATTGAAAAGAACTTTGAAAAATAACTCCTTTCCAGTGGATTCAGCTTTCCAAATTCCAAATATTCACATCTCTATTTACTGTTGCTTTAAATAGGCTTCATGTCTGTGGATGGCTGATGAGCTTCCCAGATGGAGTATAAAACTTTATGTAGCTCTTGAGGTGCTCCTTTTGCTTTTTATGAAGAATAAAGGAAGAAAAATGGCTTTCAGCTGGTAAGAATCCATGAAAAATAAGTGTTCAGAAATTGGAAATATTTTCAGACAAATTGAGCAATTGAAGATTTTTGGCTATAAAATATTTGGTTTGCTTTGGTGCAAATTTTAAACTAAAGATCAGCCTGGTTTTGCACACAAAGAAAAGTAGCAACATGACAGGACCTCATAGATTAAAGCAGTTCATAGCACACTGCTGTTTCACTGATTTTTCTTAAATGACTTAAAGTACAGCTGCTGCATGCCTAAGAGTTGTGAGGAACACGCTCTGCCCTTGCAAACATATTATTTTAATTCTTAAACAGCAAGGAAAAAAAAAAGGTTATATTTCTCCTCTATTCCAGCAGCTTTTGATTGAAGATCTAGAAAAAGAATTTGTCATTGAAGCTTTGGCTTCAACCCAAGCACTGAAGTCAATGGAAGCACTTGCAGAAGTCCAGCCTGTGATTCCACCACTCATTATAAGGACATTTCCTTTTACAAACTGGATTTTTGGGTAGATTCTATTTGGAGAGTTCTATCGATTTCATGGAATTATAGGACAAATATAAAAATGAGAAGTGAAGAACTGAATCAAGGTGGAGTGTTGGTCTCCTAGTTCAGATAGAGCAACTAAGTCTGAAAGATATCATCTGGCTAAAAGCTGTGTTTAAGTGTCATGGTTAAAGGACTTCCCCCAGAGACCACTGAAGTAAAAAAAACCAACCAACCAAACAACAAACCTAACTAATTAGTGTCTTTAGTGCAATTTGGAACAGGACCCAACCATGAGGAAAAAAAATACTAGAGTTGCAGACTATCTGCTCACATTTGGGTTTAAGCTCTGCTCCATATGAAACTGCTAAGGTCTATAATAAGTAGTTAGGGGCTGCCACAGAGGGGAAAGCAAGGGACATCAGGGAGGCTCATTTTATTTCATTTGTTTGTAGCACAGTCTGCAAGACAACAACAGGAAGGGGAAACAACTTAGTATTATAGTGAGCTGCATGTAATAAATTATGGAAGAAAAAAAGACTGAGGGATAATTGACTGAAAAAACAAATGTCAGTTAAAGTAAACACAGCAGTTTCCACTGAACCTATTTGTAAAAATGTCAAAGGAGTTGAGTTGTTTTCCTTCACAATATTTGTGCTGGTATAAAGGGACCGTGGTTTAATTAAATTTCCCCACAGACACTAAGTATTCCACTAGATGTCACTTTGAGACTTTCCTAAGATGAAGGACAGCATCCTGATGAAGGGATGCAGCATCCCCCACCACGAAGGGGATGGGCTGAGAGCTGTCTGGCAGCCAGGAGCCCCTACTCTGGCTTGGCATGCTGAGGTACAGTAAAGCACAGTGAGGATGATTACAGATACATAACCACCTGCCAGGAGAAGAGCTGCCATCTAGAAATGTGAATTAGCAAAGATTACCCTTCCAAGAGAAACTTTCTGCACTGCTCTCAAGGGAAGGAGTGAGGAGACCGCTGGTTCTGCCATCAATCCACCCACTCCTCCCTGCGGAGATGCTCTGGGAACAGGGTCAGGCTTGGTGGGAATGGGAATGGCTCCTGGGCAGCCCCCCTGTGCTTCCTTGGGAGGTGTGATGGGTCAAAGCAAATCTCGCATCCAGCAACTGCCACACATATCTCCCATCCCTCAGCAGCAGGAACACGGGGCTGGCCTTAATGTGGACATCTATTTCCAGTGCTCCTTACAGGTAATATTAAACAAATGAAAACAGTCTCCAAAAAAGGGAGGTAGATGATCAAGCCTTGTTTTGGAGCTGCCCTGTTCTTTTGGCAACCAACTGTTATTTAATACACAAAACAAAAGTTGTCAAGGTTTCTCTAAGTATCATATGCCAAATATTGAGTAACAACAGGGACAGTGAAATACAGTATGCTTGTTCTTTAAAGGCAGGTGAAAAGTGAATGACATGCCTCTGTTTCCAGTAAGGTAGTAAGAGTCATCACAGTGACAGAACCCTGCCTTTTTAGCCCAATCTAAAGAGGCTTAATATTAACAAAAAAAAAGGACACCAAACAAACAAACAAACCAATCCCATTTCATACCCTCTAACAATGCTGGCACATAAATGTCTCTGTATGGAGCAAGAACTTGTGTGTGCACCTACACTCAGCTGTCATAATTACACAGAATAGGCCACTGGGACACAAAAATCCAGGAAATGTTAAGGAAAAAAAAAAAAAAAAAAGACAAAAAGCACAAAGAAATATGTCTGCACATTAAATATGCCCTTCCACATCTACTGCCAAGGGTGCCTGCCCAAAGCTCCAGCAAGCTGCATACTGTTTGTGTTGTCAACAAGGAGCAGCTTTTGTACCTATGCACGTTTGTTTACTAAATAGATGAAAACAATGGATCTCAATTAAAAGTAGATTAGCCACACATGTACCAAAGGAATGTGTCCTTAACTGACTGTGGTGAATCTGGCTCCATTTCAATCCCCTGGAGGGGCTGCTCTGGCATGTCTGCTGAGGCCTGATTGGTATCACATCCTGGCACAGCAGTGGCTATGGCTCCTCTAGAATATATTAACTGGATCATGTAATAACCATGGGGCAGATGTTGCAAGAGCAGAAGTTTGCTGCAAAGGCACAGATGGGGTGGCCGATTATCCCGGGAAGGGAACCGTGAGCTGCTGGGTTCATTTCCATTATTACTTGGCAACACAGCACATGTGTCACCAGAGAGGCTGGAAAACCCCTTTCCAGGAACCAGAATGAAAGCTTATACAGGGAGATGATTTATGAAGGAATACTGTCAACTGTGCAAGCCTGAGGAGACAATGGCTGAGGGAGTTTCTACTTGTGATTTTATTAATGAAAAGAAGAGTGAAATAGAAGGCTACAGAAGTATAATTGGGAAACAGAGATAAAAAGAACTGCTGAACTAATATTGCTTGGGAATTCTAACAGTTCCAGTCAAGCAAACTCCTTTGGCACAAATAAGATATATATATTATTCACATTAACTGAAAAATTACAGAATTAAATACATCTCCTGCCAAAGACCTCAGCTCCTCAGTAACTCTGAGTCCTTCTAAGCAATAATCACTCAGCCTCAGTGATGTAAGCAATGCCTTCAGTCAGACAATTCTAAACTAAAGTGGTTTTTTGTGTTTTTTTTTTTTTTTTTTTAAATCAAAGCTTTATGCTGACTAGTGTCAAAATCTTTCCATAGTTACTGATGGAAGTCTCATTTATCATCAGCAGCTCTTAGCTTCAGCTGGCCAAAAGCCACTTCAGTGATTTGTTTTTCAGGTTCTCTTGTGAAGAGCTCAAAGAAGAGTTATATCCCATTTTCTTTTCTTTAAAATTCAAGCCTATGGAAGAATATTAATTTTATTTGGCAAGGATTTTACTCATCAAACTGAGAACTTTTGTCACTCAGAAATACATGATTAGGACAATATTTTCAATTTCAGTGAACGATTAAAAATTACAGAAACTGTATATGAGTTAGGTCTTACAAATAGCTTTTGCCTTTTTGGGCTTTTTTCTTTTTTTAAAGAAAAAGATACCTTGAAGTTTTTTCAGCCCTACTTAATTGCTTTGTTGCTTCTGCTAATGACCACAGCTTCATTCATAGTGCCACAGATTTGTGTGGAACTGCATAAGTATTACTGGTATGTGACAGATGGTTTGATGGGGAACCCAACCTACTTTTTGACAATGGTATAGGAACAGGTATCTGCCATGCTGATTTTGAAGCCCTCTACAAAAAATTAACTAACCAGTTTAGGAATTCTACCATAATGGTTTCTATTTCTCCACAAAACTAAAGCAGCTGAGTCCAGAAGAGGTGAGGGAAAAACTCCACCCAAACAACTCACTGGTAGAGTTACATCTATAATCAGAAATTCATACTACTGATATCCTTTTTATAAGGACTGAAATGAGTGATTTTTTCTTACTGAGGCAACTTAACTAAACTCTAATAATCTCCAATAATCATCCAATGCTTGTTCTAATAAAAGCTAATATATTTCTGCTATTACCTTTGGTAAAAGTCTTACATGCTCTATAGAGAAAGAAGTAAAAGGTTTTTTGAAAACAAAACACAAAAAGCCTTTTCAAAGAAATGTTCAGTTATCATGTCAACATAGTTACAGAAGTACTTTCACCATCTGAAATTCAGTAGCTTTGATAGCATAGAATTATTACAATACAGCAGGAAAATGATGTGGAAGAATTCCAGGCTCCATTTAAGTAAATAGAAATTTACAGACTTCAGTGAAGCCAAGGTTTTACCACACTAGGTTTTCAAATAACATCTCTAGGCATGCATTAAATTTGCATACAGATTGTTGGGTCCACATCCTGTATTTTCTACAGTGCTTTCCAATAAACAAGTGGTTTCCTTGGCTTTTGGCACAAAAAATAGATACAGTATTTTGGGGTGTGGTGTGTGTGTGAAATATAGCACATTTGTTTAGGAAGGCATATAACTATGTTCCTGTTTTCAGATTAGAAACAGTTCCATTTTGATGGAACTGGCTATCTATGTATAGAGATGGTGAGGTTAGAACCTTTATGAAATGAGGTAAAAACCTCTTTTTGTGCATAATTTTTTAGAGAAGCAATGGCCCTTTCGTATTAGCATTTCCTGAAGTCTGATTAAGTTCCCATTGGAATCTATAGGTAAAGGGCTGAAGCCTAAATCAGATCTAGGCTAAGAGTTAAATATGTAAACAACAGGCATTTGCTACTCTGAGATGCTTTTGTAGCAATGATGAACTCAGTTTATCCCATTACAGAGATGATCTGTAAAAACTTCAAGATTCCATACTATGTTTTTGTACACAGCTTCTTTCTCTCACTGTACTGAAATAATAATACCAAAATTAGAATATAATAACAATAATAATACTACAATGAAATAAGAATACAAAGCCATCTTTTTTATACAGTGGGAGATCAAGTGGATGAACCGAATGCAGTTTTACAAAGCTTCTTTTCCCCCTTTTCCCTGCCTCTTCCCATCAAAAGCTGCATATTATTTGTGTTCAGCTGAATAAATTTACAGCTGTGAATAAACATACACTCACATGGGTTGCTTCCAAATCACTCAGAACAAAGGCCCAAGGCAACTCTACCACCTTTAAGCCCACAGGTTAGGTCTTTGCTATCCCTAGGATCTTCTCCAGCATAAGGCAATCTTTGGGCACAAAGACATGAATGATTAAAATAAAAAAAGCCACTTCCTTCAGATAAACCCAGTGGGATTAGGACTATAGTTCAGAAAACCATCAAAAACTATCAAGTTCCTAGATGCTAATTTTCAAGTCAATAAGGAACACACAAAAAACTTGCCTTAAATACAAGAGCTCTGGTCAAAATTATGTCACTGGCAAATTTGGTCCAAGTTGTTTAAATTTGCTCCATAGGTATAATTGAAGTTTATATACTAGAGCAGAGTTACAGTTATTTTAAAATAATTTTTAATGAGTACTTGACATATTTGGTGTAATACATTATTAATAGGCATTGGGAAAACCTTCCTGATAGATTTTAAGATCTAAATATTATAACAAGAACCCCCCCCCAAACTTTTAACTATGTAAGAAAATGACACCTAGGTACATCTTCTAAAAGCACTACTGATAAATTTATTAAAAGGTTCTTATGTGTGATTAGGGAAGAAAATGATGAATTGTACAACAAGATTTTTATGTGTACCTACAAACACAGACACACACAGATGTATATCACATCCATACATCTATTTTATATGCAAACATACATATAGTAGTTCAGAATAACTTTGATCTAATCAGCAGGATTAATAGAAAATAATTGTAAAGAAAAAAAGACTTGTATTTTAAAATGCCAAACTGCTGTTTGGCAGACTAATATATTCAGTTTAGATTATGATTCTAAAAATGATTGTGTTATCTACTACCAAACAGATTGCTACATAAACAGAAAACCCCTCTATAGGCAAACTCTATTCCAAAGTGTTTTCAAATTAAAAACTCAATTATTTCAAACATATTGAAGAAAAAAAATTAAAAACTTTCCCCAGATCCATTTCACTGGTTTATTCAGGCAGTGCCACGAATAAGAAAACCACTCACCAGGCAATAGAACTACACTCCTCACAGTATCAAAGGAAAACCTCATTTACACTCTTGACAGCTTATAAAATTATATCTTTAATTCTCCTACTGAATGACAGTCAAAAAGCCATTCTGCAAGCCTGATCTTGGGAGATGTACCCTCTCCAAGGGTACAAATATCTTTTTAGATATTTCATCTCCTGCATGTTAATGTTTTCTTAGTGCTCTCAATGATTTTCTTTCAACTTAATATGTTTGAGAAATGGTTAAATGAAACCATTACATTTGTTTAAGTGATAAAGATCAGTGTAATTTGTAAAATGCTAACAGCTCTTTGGAAGCTTATGGTAGAGAAAATTGTTGCTTTTTTTTTAATTTTTTTTTAATTTTTTTTAGCATAGGGAATGATGCCTGAAGATGGAGCTGTTTACAAACTTCTGTAGGACGAAAAGGAACATACCTACGTGTAACACAAACTTCACTGAAACAAGTACTGTACTTATACTTATTACGTATAAATAGCTCTGAGAGTTTCCTAAACACTGTGACAAACTTATAAACAGGGATATCCCATATATGTATTTTTATCACAAGTATTTATAGAGTTTCATTCCAGAAAATAAGTCAATGAAACATTAGATGAATGTTAATTGGCAAGAGGCTGTCCTTTTTGCCAGTGTAACATTTATGTATGATTTCTGTTGGTGCTCAAAGTCTGAAATCTGAGTACTTTATTTTTTTCATATATTTTTTCATCTAGTCATATTTGTATCTGACCTTTTCCCTTAATTATGCCAGAAAAGTTGTTATGTGGAGCTACATCTGTCAATCTTTTCTTGCCTTTTGCAAATCTGAGTTTTTCCCTAGGAGTGAGAATTTCCAGAGCTGTTTCAGTGTAGCCAGGAAGCAGTATGCTTGTACAGGATTTATTTTTCCAGCATGGCCGCTGGTGCAAAAACTACAGTCTTTTTTGGTGGGCTTTCATAATCATTGAGTGTGCAGGAATGATTCACATGCTGAAGTTATGCAGTGCCTAAATACTGGAAGAATCAGGGCCTAAGGAATCATAAACAGCTGTCCAACATATAAACATGCTATACACATACTCAACACATATAGACCCTGCTATGGTTTGCAGCAGCTGCAAGAGCACATGATTATTCCTATGAACTTGAAGAAGTGTTTGCTCAGATCTTTAGCTTTCCATGTGGCTCTCACCTTCCTTCTGAAAAAATATGCAATGTCAGCATGCGTGGAGGTGCTCTATCCATTGCTTACTTTAAGTGGATTACCTATCCAGATTATATGCCAGATTATATCCAGATTATATCCAGATAATATTATATTATATTATGTACAATTACTATTTTCTGTTAGACAAACTTTGGGTTTTGTAATAAACTGTGCTGTCCTTACACAAGCATGCATCCACAGACAATCACATGCTGCCTTTTTCTTTCAGTCGCATCAGTTTAATTAAGAGATTTTAATCAAGCTCCAGCATTGTCATAAAAAAAATTAATCTTACCCACCTATCTGAATATAAGCAAGCTGTCACCTAATTTTTTTTGTCTAACTTCCTAAAGAGCATGGTATAAATAATTAAAAATACCATCCCCATGTTGTCTAATTATCAGACTTAAATCCTGAAGCTTCATCAAAACAAAAACAAAGCCCAGGGTGTTCTTTACTCTTTAGGTAACTAGCACAAAACATACTTACAAACACTTTTTACTTTGGACTTCAGCTCTATCTATTGTACACAAACCCAAGAAAGCTCAGTGGTCATTACTGTCATTTGGAACAGCCAGTGAATATGAAAGGTTAATTTAGTCAAAGGATTGTCAGCATTCACAAAATTCTTAACTCAGAACCATGCAAGACCACATAGCTTAATTTTATTTAAATTTTCACATTGTACCCTTGCAGTTTCTGGGCTACTCTTTCATAAAATAAGTGCCAGCAATTCCCTACTCTCAATTTGTCCGAACCCAGGTGTGTCACAGCAATCAGAGACACTTTACTACAGTGACAGGAATGACTGCTGGAGAAAAAACAATTTACTGCTGAGGGTGTTTCCAGAGGAGACAGAGCATACAGCACTCAGAGACCTGGTGTCACATGCTGCTGCTGGACCTGCCTCCTTCTTTTCCAAGGTGTCTCAATTTTGCACAGAAAACTAAGGCAGAGCCATGCAGTGCACACTGTGGGAGTCCATTCTTAAAGACAATGAAGATACACAACCCAGCAGCATGATCTATGTCTGAAAGGAAATATTTCACTTCTTCCTCCCTGGCATGCTCAGTGTTCTCAAGGAAGTTTACAAGCCTCAGCTTTACCTTTGGGTGGAGGCAGTGAGATAATTTCTCTGCATGTTTTAATATGTCTTGTAGATTTTTGCTCTCATCTCCGAGACAGTTTGTTCTGATTCATTCAGTTAATGAGTGAAGCAGGGGTTATTTGGACTTCCTGAAGACGGAACATCAAATATATTGTGGCTCTTTTTGGCTTTCTCCTTTTAAAAATTTACTAATATATTTTCATGTTTCAAAATAGCTCTGAAAAATCTAATTTTCTTCATCATCATATTTTTTTCCAAATAGAGTTCAGTGACAAATTATGTTCCTCAAGGAGCAAGTACTGTGTCTGGTGCTGTTTAACATTTTTGTTGGCAACATGGAAAGTGGAAGTGACTGCACCCTCAGCAAGTTTGGTGACAACACCAGGATGTGTGGTGAAGTCAACATGCTGGAGGGAAGAGATGTCATCCAGCGGGATGGCCCACACCAACCTCATGAAATTCAAGAAGTCCAAGTGGAAGTTCTTGCACATGGGTGCAGGATACACTGGTGCTCTATTGCACAAAATTCCTCCTTGTGGTCTTTATGTTGCAATCCACACATAGAGATCTCTAACAAAACTGTCTTGTGAAAGACATTTGGATCCATGGTTCCAAACCAAGACTCAGTAGCTGACATGATTCAGTTCTCCTAGTAGGAAAGGCCTAAAGCAAAATTAGGATTGAATTACATAGGCAATTATTTTAATTTATTGCTCACAGATTACCCAGGTATACTACAGCTCTCAATGCTATTGCTGCATTTCATCTGAAAAAATATAGTTCCAGGTTTGTAAAGCCTCCTCTTTACATACACTGTGTGTAGAAGCATATCTGTTGTTACACCTTTAGGGAGCTTTTTACTTTGTGGAAAACATAAATTCACAGAATCATCAGAAAAAAAAAAAAGAGTTTTTATGCTACACTGAACAGTTTTCGATTTAAAGCTTTTATTTAATCTTATCTAGAAACAAATATTGAGGCTCTAGATATAAATAAAAGCAAGCAGGCCAGATGCAGACATCATTTTGTTGCTAATTTTTCAGGGAATACTTAGCTTAAGTGAGGTTTTTAAATCAGAATCCCATCAGACAACTATTCTGCACAATTTACTCTGTCTTATGGATGTCTCTCCCACATCCAATCTGAAACCTTATAATGCTTTATAGTTTTCATTATTCACCGAAGAAAAAAAATCATGCCTTTGCAGAGTTTAAGTATATAGTAGAAAGAAATTTTGATGGGCATTACTTATTTAATTACAACCAGAAACTTTAAAGATTTGCAAGTAAAATTTTAGTCTAGCAGCAAAATTACAATCCATCTTTTCAAAAATGCATTATAGAGTTCTTACATTTTTTTCTGAATAGTTGGATTAAATAAATGCATGTATAATTTATTTCATCAAGTGCTTAGATGCTAGCAAAAAACTTGCAGGAAAAAGTAAGTTTGAAGAGTCTTTATAAAGCAAAAGAAGACTATTTGCACAAAAAATGCAACAACTAAGAAAGCTGTTGTACTTGTACAACACATTGTACAATACATTGTATTGTAAATGCAATGTTCTGCATTTAGGAAAGAGAGAAAATTACCAACCAAAGCTGTCAGTAGGTGAATTTTGCTTGTCAAATTAAATCTGCTTTACTGGTAAAGAAAGGATGAAAAAAACTTGAGCAATTTCTGGAAAGGCCTGATTTCTCTTGGCCACCTCTAATCTTGCAGACTCCCTGCACTTTGGCAGTCTTTTTTTGTGATGTTGCCTGTGGTCAAGCTGAGAAGTGACTTGTAGAATCCTGAGGCACAAGCCAATGCCTAAGCAATCTTCCACTCCGGAAAAATTTAGGAACAATTCTGACAGGTGTGAGGCAAATTTTCTGAGGACAGCCATTCCAGTGCTAAACACAATACTCTTACATCCCAAATTCCCCATTGCTGTGTGCTCATCAGCAAGTGCTGCAATAGTTTTCCATGCGCCTATCCAAAACTTCTTCTAAACATATTTAGGTAGAGGTGTGTAAGCTTGCAGTGTATTAAAATATACATCCATATATCATTATAGAGAATGAGAGAGAGGAAGGTTACGACAGAGAATATTAGCTAAATTCAAATAAATCTTCAACAGCTGTAAAGAGCTGCTGAGTTCTGGACTCATGGATGAAGTTTCCATCTACCACAGTCAAAAGAAAAGGCAATATTATGCACTTATTTCTGGCTCATGAAGTCCTACAGTATTTTGAGCAATGTGATTCCTTTTTCTGTGCTCCTAGCCAAGACTAAACCTGGAAGAGGGTAGATTTAGGTTGGGCATTAGGAAGAAATTCTTTAGTGTGGGGTTGGTGAGACACTGGAACAGGTTTCTCAGGGAGGCTGTGGGTGCCCCATCCCCTTAAGTGTACTGTATTATTTCTGCTCCTTATGTCCAAATAAATATGTTTTTAATACATTTTCCTGAGACCTTCCTTTGCAGGAGATATGGATATTCTAAACTCAGTTCCTATTTCTGCCATCTGAGCTGTCAGAAGAAAGAAGATGAGAAGGAAAGCCCAATATTAGAGGTGAAAAGAGATTAAAATGCAAATAAATATTGGTACATTTTAAGACTGCCATGATAGTTTGTATTTGACAAAAAGGCAGCATGGCAGGTTTTCCCCTGTTACTGTGACAGGTCACCATTTCTAATCTCAGGGTCATGTCCAAGTTCTCTCTTTCATAATTGCTTGGGCTGACATCTATTTTGACCTTTTTGCATTCTGGCTTCACTGATTGAGGGAGGTCACAGAACCATAAAGAGGCAGAAGTTCCATAAAATGCCATAGTGATTATGAAATGGGACTTCTACCTCTCTGCCCTTTGGTATAAATGTATATATAATGTGACATGGTGTTTTAACCCTTGAAAGTTGCTAAAGTACACATATATGCCCCATTTTGGCACAAGCTGAGAGAGCTACTTTTACAATACCTGCAGTGTTATCTTTTTTGTTGTCGAACGTGTACTTAATTATTGATCCTTCCTATTTTTAGGAAGAAATGATTAATTAGCCATCTTTACTAAGGATTGATAGGAATAAGAATTAACATAATTCATACAATTATTCCCCATGCTACTCTGAACAGTCCCAATACCTGTCTTGTGGGTCAACAACCTGCCAATTTTTTTTTTTACCCTATTTTCTATTTAGAAAGATTAAATTAAGTTCTACAGCCTTCAGTGAAACAGCCGTGAAGCTGGAAGCTGTACAAATACTACACTGAGTAAAATGCACAAAGAACAATTGAATCTCAGGTAAGACTGGTATGATAAATAAATTCTCCTTCTTCATTACCAGCTACACAGAGCAGGCTAGAGTCTTACTCACAGTGTATCCTGACAAACCTCAAAGCCAAATGTCAAGCTGATGACAAGTGACTGAAAAACAGCTGCCAGTAGTCCTTTGGAAAGGAGGTGTTCCTTCCAACCTGGCCTTGAACAGTTCCAGGGAGTGTTGTTTAATGTTCTATCATGAGAATTTGGAAAGAACAACATAAGGAGCACTGGAAATACCTGATTTTTAAAGAATATCACCTCAAAATATTAGCCAAAATAGCGAAGCAAGAATTGAAAAATTAATTGGTTTGCCTTGGAACCATAGCACAGAAATATAACTTCATAGTTCATGTAATTTTAGTTATTTTATGTGATATCTTCTAAGATACTCAAAAACTCAAAGTCAAAATGGGAAAAAACATTTTAAAAGGTGAGACCCTAAGCATCTAAACTGCACTTCACTGAAAAACCTTACCTTCCCAAAAGGTCAGTCACAAATCTCCAAATCAGTTCAATGATAATAGAACAATTCTAAAGTTACAATGATTTTCACAGTCCAGTTACATTTTATCATCTGAATATTTTTGCTTTTGTTCAAACCATGTAATTAAGCACCATTAGGTACATTTTGGAGATTTGATTAAGTCATCCACAAGTTAATATTGAAAATAAGATGAATTGCTTTTCATTATTGAAATGTCAGACCCTGGCAAGCTCTAGGAACAGACCTCCTGAAATACATTGCTCCTCTGTGAGGTCATAAAAATCTATTTCAGGATGTTAGCAGAGTTTCCATGCAAACATACCAGAACTTTAAGATTACCAGGCATACCCACTATTTTTATAGACTATACAATACTTTTCCACGTGCAGCTGCATCCTGAACATTACTTGCAAATAGCCCTTGCTTGCATGAACAGCTCCATTGGATTCTCTAAAAATGACACAATAGTCCTCACCCCAGTGACAAACCTCACTGCTCCCTGCAAGTGGTATTTCACTATGGTGAGACCACAGACTTTGTAAAAAAAGAATAACATATGCATGAAAGATGAGTGTGTTTCAGGACAAGGAATTCAAATCTAGCCAAACTTTGTAGCACTGAAATAAGCACAGCTGGTTTTACACTCTATATCTCTGGTCAATGTTTAAAACTAGGAAGTGCTGAAAAACAGAGGAAAAAGTCATTCTGGTAGCCTCTCAGAACTCTTTCAAAGGGAACTCGATTCTTGCTTGCTTTCTCCTTGTCTCAACCCACAGATTAAAAAAGGAATTTCAGCTCTGCCTGCCATGTCGTTCAGTGACAGATTTTAAAACATCTGGTGGAGGCAAAAAACAGATGCCAGAGAGGCTTGTTTAAGCCATTTTTTATTCTTGATGGGCAGTATTCACTGAAAAAGATGGACAGAAAAAGTTCCTGATTCAATCTTCATTGCAAGGTGAGCTTGGATGATCAGCTCTAGATGTAGGGCAGCAGGTTCACCAGTGTGGAGATTTCACTGGGACTCAGTGCAACCCTGGTGAGGAATGGCAGATTTTGTGGGGGAGACTACAGCTTCTGTTCAGAAGTATAGGGGAGGGTCTATACCATTTTTAAAAAATTATTATTTTGGAGGACTGGAGCTCTGAAGCTCATTGGCTTCTGTAGAGCACAAGAGAAACTGTGGGAAAGTGGTGGAGGACTTTCATCAGACAAAAGGATTAGCCTGTTTCTCTATGGCAAAGCAGGTGGCTGCCAGCTGAAGTATGTGCAGCATTTGCACTCTTAATTTTTATTGCATCTTGCCAGCTAGCCAACTCAAGTGGGAAGATCAGGATATTTATGTGAATTAAGAGCTTCCATCTCAACTCTCCACTCAAGACTGATGAGCATCCAGGAGAATAAACACTCATATCAACTGTACCATTTCTAAAAGGGAAGTACTTGTACTCTGGGGGATTACATAGATACATTTCTTTGCAAGCAAGTAATCCTGGATGAAAAGGAAGAAAAAGATGTGGTATTTCAGAAAGCAACTAAGATAACGAAGCATTTCTTAATGGGTTGTTTAGTTTTAATGGAAGAAAACAATGCCTAACATTGGAATCATACTAAAATGACAAGTAATTTCAGTGAGATCTGTCCATAAGCAGTAAGAGACCATGCTTTTATTGACATGGGTACCCCCAACCCTAACCTTTTTAAATGTCACAGAGAGCAGATAACTGAGCTCATCAGGATCTATGTCTTCATGTATTCTCACTCTGCAGGACTTTAAAAGCCTATTGTGCCAACTTACTCACCAGAAAGTATTTACACAAGTTTTATGTGCCAAGGAAGTCGAGGCCCTGCCTTGACACAAAAGTTTCCATAACTGTGAAAAATCTGTACAACTTTAATTCAGCCCTCCTGTAGCCATACAATATGGTACACACTATTTACTTACCCCATGTGTTCCAGGGGCCACAGGACAGACAATACCCACTTTACAGTGCACTCATATTAGTCTTAGTGTCACTTGTTCAGATAAAAACTCTGAGCAATATTTACTGAATGTTATTCTTGATCTGCTCTGTCTTCTGAATGATTAATTTCCTCATAGTCCTACCCATACAGGGTCCAGCTGTATCACAAATATTGACCTGTAATTGCTACAGGAGCAACACCTTGATCACCTGTTGATCTTGTTGATCAAGAATGGGGAGGGTTCCAGGGGGAAAAAGGCACATTGCTAAACCAAAAAATCATTCTCTTAAGTGTCACATTCCATACCAGCAGTATAGATGTTCTCGTGAAAAAAAAAAAAAAAAAAAAAAAAAAAGTCTGATTTTAGTTTCTTTTTGAGTCATGGTCAGAAAGAGGTTAATCATTTTGACTAAAAATAATAATAAAAAAAGAAATATTCAGATTGTGGCAGATACCTCCATTCAAAAGGATAAATTTTTGAAAAGGTAAAACCATGTGAAAATAGGCTTTCTTAGAAGAAATTAGAAGAAGCTTGTGCTACCATAACAGAACCAAACATCCTTCTGACGTGTTAAAAAGGTTCTTTTCAAAATGACAGTTGAGGGATTGAAGAACCTGTCCTGAAGATAAGCCCTATGCTGTTAGGTAGTCACCCACCATTTTCTCTGTCCCATGGACTTTGCCCTTCTAAGAGAACAGCATCAAATTTTTTGTGCTGGCTGCAGGGGCCCCAGGAAGAAAGGAACAGCACCAAGTCTATGGAGTCACAAACCCTCTCCCACATGATTTTGCACAGGTCATAAAATATATGCACAACTGAAGTTCTCTATTCAGATAAACACAGCACTTGCCTCACATTTTTTGGGAGCACCACTTACTGCAAAAGGCCCTAGGATAATGTGGGGTCATGGCTGTCTACTTCAACATAGCTTTAAGATACAAATATTTTGTAATAAAAACCATCTGGAATCAGCTATAAATCATAAGATCGAGCAAAAGCTATCTCTACTCTCTCTGGATTCTGATAATGCAGAAGTAAATAAGATGTCTACAGTTGCCATAAGTAGACTATAACTCCAGGTAGCCATCTTTAACTCACAGTGAAACTGAAAAAGAAGAAGAAACAAGATATGGAAGTCTTCTGTGCTCCTATACAGGTGCTATAGCTCAGATACCATCATTATGGAAAGTGTGGTTCATTTGAAGTCAGCTTCTTTTATTTACAGATGTCATACATCAAAATGAGAAAGAAGTTATTTTGCCACCCACTTTTGGAGAAATTTTTTTCTGTGCAAAAAACATAACTCATCACCTCAAGGCACATTTCCCTCCATCTTTCCATCCATACAGAACTGTCAGCAGCTGGAATGTTTCATTACTTTTATGACCATTTTGCTTAATGTAAGAGGTGATGAACTATAAAGAATGTTTTCAAAAATCATCACAAAACTAGTGTTAGTGTGGTGATGTTGCATGCTAATTTTAACATGATGTCAGTGCCTGCAGAAACATCTGAAACAGAAGTAAAGAGGTGACTTGGGACTTACAACTAAGTGTAAATTTGTTTTTACTGGCAGCACTCAGCTGTAACATCACAGCTCACACTCTAGAGATTCCTGAATGGGAGAGAAATTATTGTACCTCAGCTCTGACTCTGTAAACACCTGAACAAAAAAGCCATGATTGTAATATTTCGAAAATGCTTTTAAGATAAGATGTTGCAAACAAGGTAAAGAGAAATGTGGCCGTTAGTACTGTGGCATAGTTTAATTTCTTGATATTTCTGATAGCATATTATAATAAAGATGTAGAGTAACTGATTTTGTTAAGTTATCTTCTCTCTCTCTCCAAATTAGTTGGCTCTTCATCTCTTATCTGTATCTTATATATTCATTGACTCATTCATTTTATAACAGTGTAGTCTATTGCAAGCAGAGCCATGCAATAAGACCATTTTTACAGGGCAGAATTTTACACTTTTTTTTTTGGTGGGCCACTACAGAATCAGTTCTGCAGGTATGCCAGGCTGAAACCACATCTGTGAGCCTAGAAGTAAGACCTTTGAAACCAGATATCTGAATTAGGAATCCAAAGCAGAACAGGAGAAATGAACTTAAATCCAGGTCCTTAAATCACTTGGACATTTCTGAAGATTTTATGAAAAAAAAAATCTCTCTTCTAGTATAATCTAAGCAGGTTTATGAGAAAAGAATTCCTATGTTAACATCTAAACCAAATGATCATTATCTCACATGAATGTGCAACCAGTCAGTCACTATGAATCTCTGCAAAAATACCATGCAATGGAAAGGCTTTTCTTTTTTTAGTTTTCTTCTTTCCCCAGTCAAAACCAAATAAAAAAAAAAAACAACATTCACTTAAGAAGTGATTGTCTGTAGACCTTTGAAGCCAAGGAGGGTGACAGCAAGGGCAAGAGGCTTATTTCAAGGGTCACATTTCATTTGCATAAGCAAGTAACCATAGGGCACTGTGGAATGTCTGTAAATGGATTTCATTACAGAAATTCAGCTTAAAGGGACTATAAATAATCCTCTGACAAACATTGTATATTGCTTCAAGTTCTTCTGTAATAAAAATATTTTAGTAACACAACAATCCGCGAAAGCAGGAAATGAAACAGGAGGAGCTGCACATCTTCCCCTTTTCTCTCTCAGGGCAACATTATATTGTAATATGTTTTAGGGGAAAAAAAGTGATATTCATATTATTTTAGCAAAGTAATGCTACAAAAACAAGGTTATAAATTCTATATGGCTGAGACGGGGTGGCTAAACAAATACCCAGTTCTTTACTTCCTCTTCTCCCGCGGAGATCATCTGCTCAGCAGGACAGGTGTTCAGGGTGTATGGTATTCTGCCCAAAGGAACATCTCCAAATACATTTGAGTGTGTAAATCTTCTGGATGAATTTCAGTGGTGAAACCATTTAAAGGACACATTTTACTGGTTTGACCTTTTTCAACCATATGAATAAACAGCAAGTGCCTAAAACCCCAGTTCAGCCAAAGCATTTCAGCAACTCACTGATTTGTTGCACACTTAACTCCTGTTCACTTCAGTCAGACTCAGCTATATGGCCAAAAGCTTTCCTTAATGGGGAGGAATGTACTCATATTTTTGGACTTAATGCATATTTAATGCTTTGATACATTAGTCCCCAGCACTGTAGGGTGCTCAAAGCTAGGTGTAGCTAGGTGGACAGCAGGCCACTCATCAATTTTTACACTATGCACTGAACTTCTGGGAAGGCCAGAAATTCATTGGAGCTTTTTCAGTTTTCCTGAATATAAAAAAAAATACATCTATTGCAGTATCCCCTTAAAGAGAGTTGGCTGTCATCTTCAGAGAAGAGTATAAGATATTATCTCATCACAACTTCATCCCCCCTGGGGCTCTGGCAAGAAAAAGCCATATTCTGAAAATCTCTCCTCTGCACTGGCAGTCACCTCTGCAATGCCCCAGATTAGTAGAAAAGGTCTCACCAAGAAGTCTGTATGTATTGTTTCTAATATACTTGAAAAGAAAAATGTAGAGATAGTTCTGCAAAAGGAATTTAAAAATGGGCCTTTAAAGCAGTGATTTAATCAGCTAATTTCCATTTGGTTAGTTTTTGTTTCATCTTCTTGCCCTTTCTAATAACTTAAATTATTCTCATACTGGTATTACTGTTTTCTCTGGAATAGATGTGCTCACACTGAAAAATCCAATTGAATCAGAGCATGTAACCAGAAGATGTAATCCATCATTATTAAAAAAGACAGATTACCTTTATCTGGGTGTTAAATAGTACAAATCCATGAGAGTCAGTGAATGTTTTGAAGTTAAAACAAAGGGCATTATGAAGGCTGAAGTGGATTTGTCACTGAATTATATGTATTACCTCAGAAATGGCCTAATACATGGTTGGGGAAACTATGAGTTCAGGAGTGGGAGAAGAGAAAATAAGTCAGTTTGCTTATTCTCCACATTGCAAGACATACTGAATGACATTTTCAATACCCGAAAATTGCAACATGACAAGGAAGATTGTTTCACTGTTTATACCTGACTGCTGCTTCTGACTGTGCATCAGGAAATGGGAACCAACTTGCTGCATGTGAAGTTGGGCAGCACGGTCACAGGGACTGGCAGAGAGCAGCAGGTTCAGGAAGGCAGTGCCTATCTCCAGCTCCTCAGACAACCTCATCAAATCACTTACTACTACTAGCTACTCATCTTTGTGACACACTTCAAGGACTAAACACCACAAGAAAGGCACAGGGATGCTACTTGATTGTAGTACTCTGTGCATTTGTCATTCTGAAACAGCAAATAGAAGTACTGAACCTCTGAAAATAAAAACCTAGCATACTTTATTCCTAGGCTGAGGAGGTCGATACTAGAAGAATATGAAGTACTTGTTACAACCTCTGAATAGAAATTAAATTGGCTTTAGTGAAAGATTTATTCTTAGGCTCAAGTCACAATGCTTGGATGCTCGTGATACAGGCAGGTCTCTGGGATAGGGCTTTGCTTCAATTCACAGCTGATGCCAAACTGGACTGGACTTCAGGTGACCTCTGGGAGTTTTTGTGAACTTTGCTAGTTTTGAAGGAGACAGAAGAAGTTTACACAAGGTCCTTGGATTCCAGGTCAAATTTTTGCAGATTTTTTTCTTATTTGATTTACAAATTCAAAGCACAAGCTTGCAATTGAGCAAATCTGCCAAATGTTCAGTCACATGAAATGCATGTAAGCTGACCAAATACTTGTGTCAATCCATGGTCCTTCTAATGCCACACACTTGGGATGATCAGCTGCCAGAAAGAACTGCTGAATAAAGCCCAAACTTAGCCTTGTCTCCTTCCTCACAAATTAAATATCTTCATTCAATCCGTAATTTTGCTTTTTGTTTCAAGGTGGGAAGTTTTTTCAGAGGAGGTGATTTTGGAAGTTTAGGGCAAGTTCCTAATCACTTACATCTCTACATACCAGGAACTCTGGTTGGTACCAGCTCTTTATCAACTCACATCTTAAATAATATTTTTTTTTTTTTTTCCTCAAGTGATGTAGCCTCACAGACCCTTCATTGAGCAGTGTGCACAATGGGGAAACCAGAGGGACTTAATGGGAAGGATTTGAAAAGCACAAGCCCAGGACACCCAGACTGACAGAATTCTTCATGTCCTAAGCAGTGTTTCACTAGATACTGGGAGTCCCTGAAAACTATTCTTTTATGGAACTAGGAGAAACTAGACAAGGCATGTACACAAGGTACATGAAAGGATGCTTTTCAGTATTCACAGGGTCTCCTGCCTAAATTGAACTCTCTGGCTTTCCTAAAGGCTGTGTTTCTTATTTTAAAGGCTTTAGTTCTAAATATCACATTTATCCTGGAAGCTGCAAAAAAGCCTGAATTTGGATATTAAGGAATATAGCAATATTTCTGTAAGAAACATTACCATTAAATGTTAGAAGGTATTCCTTGCTTTTGCAGCCTCATCTTCAAAGGTGACATAGACTCCTATCCACATTTTGACTTAGACTAAGAAAAATTAACATGTTTCTACTTGTACATTAACTGAACATTCTTTAGAGAGATCAGGTTTGCTTGAATACATCAGCTTAAGAATTGATTCAGACAGAAATATCAGTGCAGTTTTGCCTAAGTTTCTCACTTCAGTAGGATCTACAAGCATGCATCTGAAGCTAAACAGGTTTAATGGCAAGATGTCATTGCTTCCATCTGCTAGCTGGGCTCAGAAGTAAAGAAATGTTTTTAAATCCTGGTCCTTGGAAATAAAATAGTAACCTTTCACTCAATTTGTTTCTTTTCTTATTTCCAAGCACTTAGAAGCTATTTGGGAAAGGTGTTGCACAAAAAAATCTTTTCAGAGGACAAAGAAATGTGTTCCAAAGAAACATGGGAGACATCTGTATGTAAACATATTTGTGCAAAGAGGAAATAGCAACCTAAAAAGGTATCCAACACTCAGTCCCCCCGTCTCCACTGTGGCACATCTTGCCTAAATCTCATGTTCCCTAAATTGCACTCATGTCAAGTCAGCTCTCAGAGAAGAAAGGGGCAAAGTTGCTCACCTCTACTAATCTTTAGCTCTCATGGCTGGGCTGTGATGCCAGATTCTGTTTGGATAAGTGACTTCAGCTACTGATCAGCAGAGGGCTTGCTCTGTTGTGAGAGTATAGTTACATGCTCCCAAATACTCCTGGATTTGGAAAGCAAATAAGCTTTACTCTTTTCTGCTGTCTGCTTGCCCATGTGTCTTTGTGGAGTCAGGTTTTCTGCTTTACAAGCAGTCTCCTGCTGAGTTCTGTAATTGGGCTTCCAGATAAAATAATCTGGAGTGAAGAATTGCTTGGAAAGAGTTCTTAATCCTTATTTTCGTGTTGTATCTTAAGAGTACTCTTTATGTTTTCAGGTCCTGTGATCAGGGCAAATTTCCCACCACTAGCTCAGATGCTTTTCTACCAGCACATATACAGAATACATGAGCAGCAGTCATCACTATTAATTTTCACCTAATTAAGCTATTATACCTTAATTATAAATAAAATATCAAATTCTTATTAGAGGAAATAATAGGTTAAAATATTCTAATTGGAACTGGTTTTTCCTTTGTCAATGGAATGGATAATCCTTCCATGGATGGAGAAGGATTTTATCTAATCAAATTCTTAGCATACACACTGAACAGACATTTATTCACAGCAACTTAGATGCTGGACTCAAGAGTACCATTTCTTTCTCTCTGTGTTTGAGCATTCTACAGTTGCTTAAGTATAATATGTTAACATTGAACTCATTTAGCCATCCAGCAATTCTAATAGACTTCTTTTCCCTATCTACTATTCTCCAGAAGGAAAATAAAGTAAAAGACTAGCAGGAAAATCTGAAATTCAACCTTAGAAAAAAACATATTGTATAACTTGCAGCTTCTGGAATTTGCTATGCTTATGCAATTTGGTGCCAAAGGGGATGCATAATGATAAATGCAAGAGGACATCTGCCTATTTGGATTACTTCTATAGCAATTTAATTATCAGTTAACAGCAGTTTAAGAAACTTGTTAGCTACTGACCTTGATCTTTTATCTCTGTATACTATTAAGAAAGTCAGTATACAAAATGCATAATGCTGCATTTATCGGTTTTACAATAAGGCTATATATAATGCTTTCTATATCTTGACAAATATATTAAAACTCAACCTCCTAGTCTCTAGGCTGAACAACCTCGGCTCCCTCAGCCAATCCTCATGAGATATATGCTCCAGCTGATGGCTACCAACTTGTTAGAAGGGATAGTCAAGAAAGGAGAAGTGGTTGGATAGCCCTTATGTTAGGGATAGATATGAATGACTAGAACTTAATGATGTTGATGAGTGTTGAATGTCTATGGGTAAGAATCCAGGGGAGGGCCAATAATGGAGGCATCATGGTGGGAGTTTGTTACAGACCACCCAACCAGGATGCAGAGGGATAAAAAGTATGTAAGCAGCTGGGAGAAGTCTGTCAATCATTAACCCTTGTTCTCATGGGAGATTTCAGCTTCCCAGATGATTGCTAGAACAACACAGTAGAGAGGAAACAGTTCTGGAGGTTTCTGGAATGTGTGGAAAATAACTTTCTGAGGCTGGTGGTGAGTGAACCAACCAGGGAACCAACTGGACCTGCTCTTTGTGAACAGAGAAGGACTGGTAGGTGATGGTAGAGCTGGAGGCCATCTAGAGAACAGTGACCATGAAATGACAGATTTCTTCAGTTTTACAGATGATAGGAGGGGAGGCAGCAGAATTGCCAACCTAGATTTCCAAAGGGCAGACTTTGACTGTTTTAGGAGGCTACTTGATAGAATCCCTTGAGATGTAGTTCTGAAGGGTACAGGAATCCAGAAAGGCTGGATGCTTGTTAAGAAGGAAGTCTTCAAGTCTCAGGAACAGGCTGTCCCCATGTGCCATAAGGTGAGCCTGTGGCATAAAAGACCATCCTGGCTGAATAGGCAGCTTTGGCTGCAACTGAGGACAAAAAAGGAGACTTCATGGCCTTTGAAAGAAGGATCTGGCCATTCATGACAATTACAAAGATGCTGTGGGGCTACACAGGGAGAAAATTAGAAGGTCAAAAGTACAGCTAGAAATTATTCTGACTTTTGAAGTAGAATTCTACATACGTGCCCACAGGAAATGTATTGAAATCTTTGATTTAAGTAATTGCTAACACCATGAATCTCCTCCTTTCCCCTCCCTTAAAACCTTAGGTGTATTAAACTTAGCATGGAAGAAGAACATAATGAAAATGTATCTTCTCCCACGGTTTTGAATGCTGGTGAACACTTTAAAGCCAATACCATGTGTTGGGGTCCTGTTTGCCTCAGTCTGGCCAAATATTTTCCATAAACAATTCTGCATTCAGAAGCAATAGTCGGGTAAGTAAAGTTATGAGGAAAATTACTAGAAACATGCCCAGGGTGCACTACTGACAAAGATGAGAAAGAAAATCCTATCTCCCAGTGCCCTAATTTCCCCCTCACGTATATTCATGCAATTTTTTTTTTTTTTTTTAAATGAAGCATTTTATGTAAATTACAGCAGGATTCACACTAGGTTAATTTTTACTTTTGGTAGATCCCTAAGCCCTTGACAGCCCACCCAGTACTTGCTTTTCAGTTCCATTTGGTATATGGAGGATGCTGTATTTATTGACAAAAAGACCCCTCCAGTGATAGGCATTTCTATAAAACTTGCCATACATCTGTTGTTTTTTTGTTTATGTATTGAAATGTAGTTGCGCAACTGGAGAAAAGAGGATTTGTGAGGTGTTATTTTCCTAAAGATTACATTTAATAATGTTGGTGTACGCTCCATAATTTATTTGATTAATAATATTTGATCTAAACCCAAATTATGACTTCCCACATATATGACATAACTAATGAACTGTGAAAGGAAAGCTGTTCAGATGGTCACCAATAACCAATGCTTAGTTAATCCTTTAAATAAACCGGAGCTCACAATGTGTCCTTTTGAAGTCATAAATAATGTATATTTTTCTTTTGACTTTTAATAAGCCAGTGGAGTTCATCTCACAGTCTCCAAACACATATATTTTATTATGGGCCTCTGCAGTTTACTTTAATTAGTGTGTCTGAGTGCTTTGGGAGACTTAGCCCTACTGAAAACAAACAGAGTCTTACCATCTATAAAACATTAGCTCCCTTTGGTTTATCCTGATACAGCCGAGGCTCAGTGAGAAACACATGGTGTAAGTAAACACTCATAATTGCATTAGAATTCCCGGGTGTATTGGTAATTCAAGCTCTGCTTCATGATATTGTTAGAGCAGTTAGAGAAGGTTTACCAATCTCCTCGTCTTCTGGGATTTCATGAAATTCCATTTGGAGAGAACTTGAAATGACAATTCTAATAGAAACAGCAACAGAGAAAACAAGCCTCAGAGGCTCGAAAAAGGAAGCACTCTGCTGCAAAACCCCCTTGGTGCAAGTGTGTTTTGTCATCTTTGAAATTTCTCATTCCTCTAAGCTCCTTGCTGATGGGCTAATTTTTGCTTAGGGTGCCTATGCCTGTGTCTTCTTCCACTGACCCCTGCAGAACTTTTGGTCCAATGTGTCAGATAACCTGATATTCCTATTTCTGAGCTAATTTTTCCACTCAGCTCCAAAATGAAGCATTAAAAACAAAACCACTAGGGCTTATTTAGTATGCTGAATGATAGCAGGTACATTTTTTTTAGGAGGAAATCTTTGTTGAAGGCTTTCCACTGTAAGAATGATTTAAATAAAAGAAAATCCTTCACGTGCCAAGAGTTTGCAAAGTCTTTTTAGAAAAGAAATAACCTGTACCTATGGAACAGACTGAATAAAAATATCTGCAGTACAGTTTAACAGTAGAAGACATTTAAATAATTTAAATAAAAGATATTTCATTCTGCTGTCTGACCCTTGAGATCCTCTTGAATCATTTGTACTGTTGTAAAAGCTGGCCCTTCTATATTTACTAGGATTTGTTTTAGAACTTGCCCCTGCCCATGGCAAGGGATTGGAAGAAGATGATCTTCAAGGTCCCTTCCAAACCAAACCATTCTGTAATTCTATGACTTGTTATGTTTCTTTGCTTTGCACCTTCTGCTTTTGCTCTTATGAAACTCCTCTTTTACTTCTGTTAAGCCTTTCAGAAGCTAGTAATTTTGCTACAGGATGTTTATAAATCCATGCCGTTGTTTTATATTGTCATGATCAGTGCACAGAGAACACCATCAATAAAACCCAGACTGTATTTGTTGAAGGCCTGAACTCAGAAGTGAAGGGAGGTGGTGGAAGCAAAGCTTGCAGCACTCTCCCTGTGGTAGAGAGGGGATGAGCTGGGACTCTGGGGTTACCCATAAAACACAATGGTTCTGATTGATGGGCAAGACTTGCTGGCACACCACGTTTCCATGGTAGCTGTGGCTTCCCCTCATGCACTCTGGAAACCCAGAGTTGTTTCAGAGGTTATAATTAAAATTAAATTTAAAGGTGCCAACGAGAACCCAGTGCTCATTTTCTCTTCAGAAAATGCTAAACCACTCGTTAGCTGTAGCCTATATATGCAGAGTACAAGTTTGGAAGATTTACAACTGTGTTTTAATGGTGATGTTTTGCTCATCCCACTACCCTGTCAACAAGGAAACAGTGTGGAAATGCATCATTCAACCACAGTTCTGCCTCTGGAAAATCAGAGTTGAAAGCTATCAGCTCCATCCCCACAGTATACTCTTGGTCTAAACAACAATCTTTGCTGGAGAGAATTGGATCATCTGGCCCAAAATTCCACACCACTTTCATGTATGAATTGTGCCAACTGACTCCAGCTAGATGAATTCAGCTTGTTCTTAAACCCCAATTACAATTAAATATAGAACCTGATGATGAGACTCTAGCAAGACTGCAGTACTAATAAGGTTTGCTGAAGCTATAATTCTAAACCCTTCTGCACAAACTATTTCCTCTTTATTATATTCATCTACAGAAGTTATGCTGAAATTAAAAAAGGACAAACCAAACCCCAGTTTGTCAAAACAGACCTTATTTATAATATTAAATAATTGAAGCTATAAGTAAATATATACAGTGTTGATAAGATTGAATTATCAGCCAAAGCATAATTGGGGTTTATTTAAACTGTTATTGACTCCAGTCATCTGTTATTCCAGTGGATATATGAAGATAAATTACTTTCTCGGAAATTGAGACACAACCTTCTTTTTTTTTAAAAGATATTTTTCTTATCAGGTTTTCATTAGACAAAGCAGCTTGCTTTATATGTTTGTACAATTTAAGTAGGCTCTTAGTCTGTTTGTTAATACATCGTGTTTATTTAAAACTCCCGAAGGAAGTTATTAATCTGTCAAAACTTTAAAGATTTGAAGCTGATAAATAAACGAACAATGCTAAATAATTCTTTGTGTTGTCTACAAAAAAACATGACAAGTTTTACTGTTCTTCTCTAGAAGGTGAAGACTGGTTTGCTTTGAAATTACTCAATATTTGCCTGCACTAGACAGCTCCCAAAGCCTGCACTGGCTGATGGGTACACCCACTGGCTTAAACAAGGTGCCTTTCTGACTAGAATGGTTGGTCAGGGATCAAAAATATGCTTTAATCCAATTTTCAATTTCATATCACAAGAGGTGCTCTGGAATGATTGCCATTTGCAAATGGAAAGGCAAGCACAATTAAAAGCTGAATCTCTAATCCCTCTGCCTATGGCTTAGAGCTGGAGCCAAAAGAAATATTGCCTTTACAGGTACATTTCCCCAGAGGGGAAGCACACTCGACCACCTAGCTGGCGAAATAAAGAGATAATAAGACATTTGTGTGTATCAATGGCCAACAAATTGTGTGTCAGCTCCTGACAGAAAAGCCTAGAATTAGTGTGTGGCAAACGTGAGCTGTGCTTCCTGACAGTGGCTGCTTCAGCAGAGTGGCAAATCAAACAGCCTGATTTTTTTAGTCTCTATCTCTAGCAGCCAAATCACACACTGGGCCATGAGAAAATCTGTGTGTGAGTAACTGACACTTGTCTGAAAGTGACTGAAGGGCAACTTGAACTGCCAACCACTACTTAGATTCTTATAAATAAGAGTAAACGTGGATGGCAGCTATTGCAGCAACACTCTCATTGTCACTTGCTGTCTGAAAGAAATGTGGCTACTAATAATTTTACATTTTGAAGATTAAAAGAAATTTAAAGAAATCTCTTTAAGACTTGGGAGTAGCGGGCTTAAAAATATTTTCTCCAATGTAACTGAGGAACTCCTCTCTTCCTGCTAACATTTTGCTCACCACCAACACAACAGACACGGTAGGTGAAACATTTTATTTCCTTCAGCAAAAATAATTTTTTTCTTGGACCTAGTTAACCTACAAGATAAACTGCAAATGTTTCTATTTGTCAAACCACTGCATTCTCATTTAACAGGGCAGAGTTTTATATGTTTATGTAATCTCCAGTAGAAACAGGGTGTGAATAAGTTTCTGCAGCCAGGCTTTGGTGCAGACTTCAGACTGCTGTCTAATAGCAGTATCTGTGAGCATTATCAGGCCCTCCCCCAGGTACTGCACTAGGGATTCCTTAGGGCCACCATCAAGTCAGGAACAGATAACTAAGAAGTGGCATCAGATAGAGGTGGTATTGCCAACTTCCTCAATTTTCTCTTGCAAGATCTGTCTTCTTCTAGAGCCTTGACTCAATGCAAGAGAACCTTAGGTCTCACTATAAAATGTAAGTTGCTATCCTCTGGCTACAGGCCGAAAGTTTGAAAATGCAAACTTAGAGGTTCATAAATATTTTTTTTAAATTGATGTATATTTATATTATGTATGTGGATATATACACACACATTATGTATATATATATGTATATTGAATATATATATATTTCTTTTTCCAATTCTGGCATGAGCAATTCTGTTATGAAAGAAGAAAAACATATAAGGTTGGCTTGTTTCAGAAGCCAGAAATCAAATTAAACAAATCTATTGGAAATTAGTTCTGTTCCATGCAACTATGTAATTTTCTTGGTCAGTCATTACAGAACTCCTAATGCTATCTAGAATTAGCAGGTACAAAATGTAGTAAGTACCACACAACTTTTGTAAAAAAAAAAACAGAAACAAAACTACTGTAAATTTTTTACATGACAGGTTGTGTCTTTCCTCTCACAAAATGTCTGTAAATAGACTTCTAATTTTTTAAAGTTCCTTAATTTTATGATTACTAATTCTGCACATAAGCCACAGGTTGTTATAAATGGTCAGCTACCAATATTCATTCACATGTCTGAAACAGGCATCTTTCCTGAGTGTTCACTGCTGCATCTTACTGTATGTTCATACTTGGATATAATCCACTTTTTTTGCACGTTATTTTTGAAATGGATGTTTCCCCTCAATTATATCTACACGCATCTACAATTATTTAAACATGCAAAGAGCCATAACTCTATTAAACTGACAAACTGAATGTATCCTGTGCTTATTAAATTGGCTTATTAGACATAACCATAACACATTCCTAGATAAGAAGGGGCATTGGCTTGGCCTGCTTAAAGGAGTGGTCTTTTTCAATTATTTTAACCTGACAGTGCTTTTAGGACAGTATAATATGACAGTTCTCTCAAAATGAAGGTTTCCAAATGGTATACAAGCAGCATAAAACTCCTTTCCCCAGTTAAGATTTTCCTGATTCAGACCACTGATGCTGGAAGATATTCTGCAGTCCATATCCAGAAAGGTTTCTTCCAAAACTTATGAAAATGGCTGAGGTTTCTCAACAACAAATGTAAATTACTAGCATAATTTTTGGTTCTGGACAAATACTAGAACAATTGAAATACATAGGAGTCTTACAATTTACTTCTCTGGGACTGGAATGTGAACTTCTCTCTAAAGGAACTCTGCAAACCCTGGGCCATTCATACCCAGGCAGAGGGTCTTGCAGTGATTTGCAAACAAGAATATAGTCTTTGAAGTCTTTCACCATGGAAGTTTTTTTTTTTTTTTTTTTTTTTTTTTTTTTTTTTTTTTAGCTGTACAGTATAAAAATACCTTAGGGTATTAACATCAATAAGCCCAGCATTCCTGGAATATCAGCAAAAATATCCAGACTTGGAGTAATAAAAGGGATGATAAAAGTGGACATTACTGCAATTAAACAGCTAAGGCTTTGAGGACAGAAGACAGAAGAAAACAATGAAAGGAAAAAGGAACTGGTGAGTTCAGCACAAATGACTAACTGAGAGACTTGGGGCATTAGTGAATAAAGTGCTGAATTTTTAGGAGCCAGCTTCAAAAGTAAACATCCTCTGCAGCCTACCATATTTCCATAGCTGTGGCAGCAGAAAGGAGAATACTAAGCTCACCCTGGCCTTTCAGCTCAGACTGTCAGGGCAAATGGCTTTTGACTACTGGAGGGCTGGGATTTGTGCTGAGGTGTGTGGGCTGGAGGTTTATACAGAGAGGTGGAAAATGGTGCAGTAACAGAAGCCATGGCTTTAATATTTGCCAGAGTTCACCTCTTGTTCCTCAGAACACCAGGGAAACCAACAAATCACAGAAAGAAATAATAAGAAATCTGCCTGTAAGTAGTGTTTTTATACAGTCAAATATGGGGAACGTGGATTATACCTTCACTAAAAGGCAAGTAGAAAGGGGATGAAATATTTCTTTCTGCACTCCACAAGGTAATACAGAAATCATGAGAATTGCAAGAAGCTGCCTCTTTCAACCCTTTCTAAAATGTTTAATATTTCTGAAGTTATGATCTTCTGAATAAAATCAGGGGTGATCCTAGGTAATGCTAGGTAGGTATAGCTCAGTTTCTCCTACAGTTTGTCAGCCTATACACTACAGCCATCTAGAGTCTTCTAGACAAAGCAGAAATTGCATCTCAGCAGGTGCCCTCTAGGTACTGGACTGAAACAGAATCTGACTGACTTAGGGAGCTGAGTAAAAAGTAACAGCATAGATGGCACAGCAGCAAAGATAAGAGTAGACTCATCCCTGATTTTAGTTACTTTGTATTGAGTGAAGCTGGTTGAGTGAAATTGTAATTCAAGTTCCTCTACTGAAGTATCAAAATCAGCCCTGATGTCTAAATGTCAGTGATGTTCAAATGATTTTTCTAATTCACATTGACAGGTATTTTGAAACTGTGATGCACTTAAATCCCTGTTGGGTTGCCAGTAAAGGCAGGCAGCCATCAGAAATGTCCACACAAAGAGAGCAGTTAAGTTTTGAAAGTGGTATCAGCATTTCTAGGAAGACTTTTAATCTCCTTTTGCTGACTTCCTTGCATAGGAGAAGCTATCAATTCCCAAAGCTAAGAAATCACATGAAATGCAAACATGCTGTTTTGGAAATTCATGAAAAGTGCAATCTGAAATGATTTACATAAATTCATGTAGATTAGAGATGGATGTGCTTCCCTATTCGCTTTGAGGAAGCTGTTATTTCTTCATGAAGATAAAAAAAAAAAACCTGTAGTATTAAAAGCCTTCAGTTGGAAGAAAGGAGGAAACATTTAACAAGAAGAAAGCTTTAAACCTTTTGAGATTTCATGCACTCTTCAGTAAGATGAAAGTAACATTTTTAAGTCTTAGTCTCACTTAGAAGCATTTTGAGGTGTGCTGTTACCACATCTCATCAGCTTTTGCACTTCAGAGCCATTTCAAATCTTATTGTGGTATGTTTGGGAATACACTTAAAAGATTACCACTTAATCTAGTTAAGTAAGTTTGACTTCAAGCAAGTGTCTATCTGTCCATCCAGTTCTTATTACCTTTTGTTTCTTTGAAAAAGAAAGGAAATGGAAATCACTGAAGACGAAATGCGATAAGAAAGTCTGATCTTATTCAGTTTTTCTTGCAGCTGTGAATATTAATAGACAGACTTTTTAGTAGCTGGATTATTGTCACTAATTCCAGTGGGAGCAAGGCTGTTTCCAGAATGCCTCATTTTCTATGGCTGACTTTTTTTTAAAATGAAAAATGTTTCTGTCTTTGAAGAACTGAAGCCAAAGTTTTGCCCTCAATTTCAAAAGCTGCATGAAAGTACATGCTATGATCCCTGCAAAAGTCAGTAATTGTGCTTGGCATAGATAGCATATGACAGTAAAACACTGCCTGAAAAAGTGAATTTAATATTTTACTTCAGCAGAACATAAAACCTGTTATTTTTTTTTCTAGCTAGTTTTACTCTTTTGACATTAGCTGCTGTGTATCTTCTTCATTGTGGAAGGTATAGTTAGCTTTGATACATCAACACACAGGTAAGCAAGTCCTTTATGGTCTTATTTCAACTTTCTTTTGAAGTGTGTGACTTATTTTTATCTTCCATGTAAAGTGAGAGACACCTTCAGAAGCACATTTCCCTAAAGAAAACCTGATAAAGTTGCCATCAACTGCTTTTTAACTCTCCATCCTTTTCCACTACCTTTGATACAGATCTGTTGTAATGTTAAATTTGGTGCATTTACTGCCATAAAATCCCAACCAGTAGTGAATAAAATGGAAGAAACAGAAGAGAAGTCAAAATAGAGTGATAACATGAAATAGAAGACTTGTATCAGCAAAGCAATGACCCGAAAATATCTTCTCTCATTTATATGCTAAACATTTGGATTGCACTTACAGTTAACAAATTCTTGGATCCTTCTATTCACTGTTAAAATAAGCACCACAAATGCAGCCAAGCTACTCCATTTAAATAAGCATGGAAATGAGACTATATCACCAGGTAGACAAATATTGTAAATATTTATACTCGTAAGAATAATAATGACAAAAACCTACAGAAACCAGCTATAGAGAGACATCTCATGAATGCATGCATGAGTAGGTTTTCACCTGTGATCTATAGAGGATTCTAATAGCAAGAATGCACTGAATCTTAATTATTACTACTATCTTTATTTCAGATCTCACATAACAAAGGACATCTGAATCCCTGGCTTGTGACACCAGATTGTAAGAGAGCACTGCAAGCTAAAATTGGTACCTTCTGACAAACAGGTTATATTGGTAATACTGTAAATATTGAATGAAAGATACTCTTAAAAAATGTTCCTTTTTTTAAGAGAAGTTGCTCACAAAAACAACATATCCTGGTATCTTAAGTTCTTACAGAAAGATTCAGATGGGCTTTGGCATTGAGTTCAGACAGTCTGTGTCATACTGATGATCACATTTTGTTCTCTGTACTAGGATATCAGACATGTCTGGAATTGTATCTTAAAAGATTTTGTGTCAGGAGGTTATTGGAGTCTTCCCTACATTTTGTATGAGATGGAAATAAGAGAAAATAATTGATCTTTGCTGGTATATAATACACATGATTGAAGTCTGGAAGACAGCTGGATAGATCTTGTAGATATAAACACTGAAATTAAATGATCTGATCTTTTTTATTATTAAACAATATATTAATCAATTTTCCCTATCCTAATGCTGAACTTGATCTAAGAGAAAGCAAAGACATTTCAAAAACTATGTGAAGAATCCTATGGAAAATAGTCTTACAGAATGAAGAAATATGAGATAAGTCAATCTGACAGCAGTAAAGCATAAAAAAAGGTAAGGAAAAATAGACATTTTAAAGAACTGACAATTGTACTGATGCTGTTTCAGTATGTGATGCTCATATTGAAGACTGAATGAAGAGATGGCAATGAGAATGAATCCAACAGCCATTCAATATACACACATTTTCACCTCTTGATACTATGGTTAATTTTTTCCTTATCCTCTGCCCCTGAGAAGGGTAGGGATAGGGGTAATCTGCTACCACTCTAGCAATTTGGTCTTCTCTGCACCTGAGGAGAGCTGTCAATACCAGAGACAGGCCTAAACTCTCTGATTAAGATCATGATCAGGATTTCAAATGTTCAACATTTAAACTATAGTTGGAAATGGGGTTTTTCTATGCAGTGATGTTTGGATATCTCTGGACGTAGACAAGCATGAGCAAAGCATGTCTGTGTTTGGACTCTGAACACACAGAATCACAAAATAGTCATGGTTGGAAAGGTTTTATGAGAGTCTAGGGCATAAATAGGGTAGGTGGTACAAGAACAAGAGCACTTGTACAAGAACACTTGGAGTTTGGTTCAGACTCATCTACTCAATAAGGATATATATGGAGGTACAACATGTAACAATATACAACAGTTTAAAAAAATAAATATCTTGACTATCTTTTGAAGTTAGAGAAGATAGGTACAACATGAAGAAGAGACAGAGGAATTCTAGTGCAGTAGCTGTCCCTCTGAAGAAATGGATCATACAAATCATAAATATTCTCCCAGGCATCTACCACAGTGGTCAGTGCATGGCACATGACAACCTGATGTGATGGGGGTATGTGGTCTGAAATGTTTGGGTTTTAACAAATGGAACTGATCCAAATTAAAAAAAAAATAAAATAATTGTAGTTACTTATAGATATGCTTTGATGCCATGCTAAGCAATAGTCCTAGCCCTCCTCCCCCTCAAAAACCTAAGAAAACTAAAAGAACTCCTTGGATGAAGAGATGAAACTACTGCAGTGAAAATATGCATTGGCCTTCCCAGGCTGTAAAATAATGACAGAAATTTCTTACTTTTATTTGGAAGCTGATTCACAGGAACAGTGAAATAGAGGCAAGACGGCAGTGAAAGATAACACAGGAATCTGTTACAGATATTTCAGCTGCTTATGCCACTACTGGATGACTCTTCCTAAAGGGTTGATTGCTCTCATTTCCAGTGGCTTAGGAAGATGTCAACCTCCTTTTTAAAAGACCTGTATTTTTGTTAGCCGATATTAAAAAAATACAAACAATACAGAGAAAATACTGCTATTAGTGACCCAACTTCCCATATCTGGCAAGTATTTTCTCCTTGGTGCAGCTGAGCACTGATGAGTGACACTCAAGGGCCAAAATATTTTCAGAATATCAAAGAAATTGGGAGAACTGTGAGAGCTATGGTTCACCACGTACCTCTCCTGACCTATCGTGATGGATAGGTCTGTATTTCAGTTAGCAGCAGCATGGGGGACCCTTTTGAGAGAAAAAGAGGGTAGAAGGAATTGGGGAGATAAATTGCCTTAGTTCCTGTGAAGACCACGAGAGGTCACTCCAGCTATCTAGACCACAATTTCTCACGACGTTTCAAAGGATTTGCTAGAAAGAACTGCCTGCTCCTCTCCGAGACTAGGAAAATTACCTTTTCCAAATAAACAAATGGTTTCTATAATCCAAATGCATTTCAAAGGTTATTTACAATTGATTCATAAAATAAAGACGCTTAAGGAAGGTTTATATGATTTAAATATTTTACTGATCCAAAAAAAAAAAAAAAAGAAAAAAAAAAGGACTGTACAAATATTAAATACCTGGATTTGAATTCTAACACACACCAACACACAGAGACAGCATCACTGCTTCAGACTGCAAGAAGTGAATGTTCCCCTTCCTACGTCTGCTTCACTGCTTTCTGCATCCTTCACACAGGTTTGAGAAGTTGGCTGACAAACACAGGGCTTTCCTGTTCCTTTTGTTATGCCAAGCAGGTTACAAGCAGGCTCCAGTGATTTCAGACAACTAGAAGTTTTTCCCAATAGGAAGTCAACAGACAAGGTTTCAAGTTTTATATCTTTGAGGTGCCTAAGCGGTACCAGAGCCAACAAATCCTTCTAAGACTTACCCCTCTAAAAGCAAACAAGCAAGTAAATAAATTACATTCAAAACAAATCCCAAAGTTATGCTACTGTTCAAAATCACATCTAGGGATGCCTAGAGCTCAATTTTTGTCTTAACTTCAATTTGTTGAAGCATCACTTTGACCGCTTACCAGTTATACTGTGATTTTGCTACACTGAAAAGATGGTGAGTAAAAGTCCTGGGCTCATGGGTCTCTGTTTATTTTGAGAAGCCTGCTGTACACACAGCCAGTGACCACACAGCTTAGTTAAAAAAAAAAACAAAACAACCAACTTTAGCTCTGTCCTACTGCCAGTTATACTTTTAGCCTTATAGCTTTACTTGATACTGTCATCACATCTACCAGAAATGATGGTATGTTTTGCAATGTCATCATTTTTTTGCTTAGACTGAGGTCTCTGGTCAGTTAATAGTGTGGCAATGTAACATCAGAGCTTCACAGAGCTTCAGACCAAGAGGTGCAACATTGGCCTCTGGTTACCTACCTTGCATGATTTTTCTAATTTCTGATGGAGCAGCCCATCAGATCTGTTTGGTAATACACAAGAGCCTGAAAGAAAGATTTCATATGAAGAATTCATCAAAGCTTTAGGTCAGCTACTGAAGAAGTTAAATCCTTGGTTAAGAAGCACACATTACTCTGAAGCTATCCATGGATCTATGTATGAAACTCAAATCCACCTCCAAATCTTGGCTTAGATGTCTGTGTGAGCCACTACAATTCTTCAGTCAGCATGATCCATCCACCTGATAATCCTACCATACCTGTTGTACACCTACTATTCTTCAAACAAACCTGATACTAATTATGCATTTTGTCAGATCAAAATGAAGCACAATATTTCTTTTGTGAGAGCAAATGTCCTCTTTCGGCTACCCCCTGCCCCAAAGCACAATGCAAAGGATGAGATAGTGAGTCTGTAAGTTACCCAGGAGATTAAGATAGAAATGGGTTCCTAGTGCTTGGGAAAGCAACCAGAACATGAACGTGAACATCAGGCCTGCTTCTAAGAAATACACTTTGGAGTCTGGATGAAAAATAGCTTGATGATTCTAACAGCAATCATAGTGAGTAATCCATGATAAAATCCCTCATAGAAATGTGGTTTTATGATTTTTTTTTTTGCAGGTAGTGTTGCTCTGACTCTCCAGCATCAGTATGAAATATAAGTAGTGCATGCTCTGAGTTACTGGGGTATGAAAGATAGTATGAAAATCTACTGAAGCTTTATTTGGTAGAAATATTTAATAACCCAACATTTACCACTGTTGTATGATTACACAATGGCAACCAGACTCTCATAGTGGAGTCTGCAATTTTGCAGTGAAATTAAGAAGTAGAATTTCTTTTAAGTGATACTTTAAAGTCATTTTTTTCTTAGCAATTAGCTCTAATGCTTGAAGAACATTTAGTACTGTAAAATGAAATGAATGAGTGTAGACTTCAGCAGAGACTAAAACTCCCTGTATCATATGAACTCTATATATCAAAAAGACAGCCGATGAATAACTCTGATATAGTGCATATGGTAGAAATGGCAAACACTCAACCTTCCAGCACTGGGTGAACCTCAGAATGTTTGAAAGTTTTGTTTTGATCACCTTCCAGAGAATGAAATTATTATTTCAACACAGCCCAACCTCTTCAAGTGTATAAATCAAGGGTCTTATGAACAGGTTTTCTTGTAACAGGTTTGACACTTCCTGCTTTCAGACAAGTTGAAAATGCCATGAGAGGAGTCTTAGAACCAGTGTGTTCTAATATTTGTTTTACTGGAAATTATTAATTTACCAACATACTAAAGTTCACCATATTCATGTCCTGTTGTGCAGGGTTGCAAGGAATGAATGCAAACATGTTTTGACTGCTGACAATCAATTTGGTTTGTGGGATTAAAACCCTGTGAACTTCAGAGTTTTTTGTTTCAATGAAGCTCACAATTCTGTACAGTATCACAGAAACTTTCTTAAAAACTTGCCAAGAGACGTTGCCAATCACACCTGGCTTTGCTGCAAAAATTGTCTATAGTTTTTGCCCTTAAGTAGGGAAATTTTGTCTTCAGTCTGGTCTAAAACCTTATGTGCTGGCACTTGACTGTATTCCTGGGAGACATAAAAAAATGAGACCTGTCACTTCCTCCTCTCAACCCTCCTCATTCTGTTTCTCTAGAAGCATTGTAGATTGTCACTCTCAAATTAAAATATCTGAATTTTACTTAATTTCCACTGGCTGCTCACCCACATGCTATTTCCTCCTCCAGAAAGTGGAAGCACTTTTCCCTTTGCATTAATATCCAGGATCTGGAGAACTTGTGTGAATGCAAAGGGAATTTTCATGTCTTTTAGCTGAGTTGAAATAAGCTACAGATCTTCTCTTGAGATATCTAGCTTACTTCCCAAACATTGACCAAAGTCCTTATTAACCAGGTATGCACAGCTGAGTATTAATGAGGACAAGATATATTTCAGAGACAGGGTAAGCTCCAAGAACACAAATTTAGTGTGGATATTATGAGCAAAGGTGGCTTGCAGTTGCTACTATCTTTTCAAAAATATTGCTGGACCGAATGGTTATCTATGAGTTTTACTTTCACGAAGGCTAAGGAACAACTTCAAGATTTTATTCTCCTACAGCAGTGGACCTGCCTCTTCTGTAAATACTCTACAATGATCAGATGTACTCTGTATTTCAAATGATATATAAATAGTCCTGGAAAAATCTTGTGGTAATTTTGCCATTTCCTTAGAAGATCAAGTTCAGGCATCTCTAAACTTTGCAGCTCACTTCTTAACAGAATGGTAAAGTTTAAGCTTCCCAAGGTCTGCACAGCTGTAATCCAGCCTCTGGTTTCTAGGGACCAAAGGTCAGCACATTAATCTATTTGTGATAATTCATAGAACCTCTTTGGAGAAAAGAAAAACATTAACATAAAAATAAGCCATGTTTCCTGAAAATTAGTCAGAACATTTAATGATATAAAACAGTGTCCCAGTGAGGACCCAAACCAATTACTTTAGTATGTTCAGACTCAGACTTACTCTATCCTGTGTCATCCTAGGTATTGCAGATCTTTTAACAGAAGATTTTTTTGGAATAAGTATTTTTGCTTTGATTATGAAGTCAGTTGCTTTGAAAAGCAGGAAACTGCCAATGGCTTGGAACATCTGTGATATGAAAAGAATCAAACTATTTCCCACAGCATCATAAACAGCAACAAAAACTTTAATAACAAAAAAAAAAGTGAAAATTTGTTACTATCACACTTGAAAATTACTGACATTAGTTTGCAGTGAGAGTAAGAAGTTTTAAACAAATGTCTTTGGAAGTGGGTGTTAGTAAAGCATTACAGAACTTTGCAGAACCCAATGTCAAAAGTCGAGAAGTTGAAGCTGACATAATTTACATCAGAGACAGGTTGTTGCTGGACAGATTTTTCACCTGGCTTCACTTCACCAAGGTTTAATTATTTCTGCTGCTGTTTTTTTTCAATATTGCTTCTTCCTATTTTTGCCTAACAATTGTGGTGGAGTTATTTGTTCTAAAATACCGTGGCCAGATTTCCAGTTTGCAATTCAAGTGCCCAGCAATGATAAAAGTAATGATAAAAATAGTGTAGATAAACAATCCGTATAAGAATATGAGAGATGGGAGGGATTTTAATTTTCAGATGGAGAGGTTTTGCTTGTGGTTGTTCTCGGCTACCACATGTGCATTTCTTATACTAACAGAGACATGGAACTGATTTAGATGTGAAGTTCATCGTTAAGCTTGGGCTTACTGGCAAATTAATTCAGTTATTGCATATAATGTTTATTCCACTGATTTAAAGAGCAGAATTGAGTGCAAGAGCAAAAGATGAAGCATGTGTATGTGCTTACATGTGTGTATTTCTATCTGTTTGTGTATATTAAAGGGACTTCTTAACCCATCTGAGTTTGTTTACTCAGCTGGTGAAAGATGTGCTGGCTGTCACACATGTACTGTCCCCCACAAAAAGTAGTATGAATGTCCCAATCAACATCTTCTCTCTCCTTCTTCCCACAAAATTTTGGAGAACTCCAAAATGCAAACGTGGGTGAGACACAAGACCTGGATTGGTACTGGCACAACTGAACAGGCAAGTGGCAGGAAGCCTAAAATAATTTGGAGGCTTTCTCAGTGACCTAAGAACTGTGTAGAAAAAAGTTTTCTTTTTATACCATTGTGGCTCTGGTGATGGGAATAAAACCATTGCAAAAAGCTGCTGACCTAGAGGCAATATTTTGCATACAGCTAAATAAAATCATAAGAATTTCCAAATCTAAGAACAAAGCTAGCGAAGAATCTTATAAGTCCTGAGGAGCACCAAGTCTTATGCAGTGCAGCCAGTGTCATCTAACAATATGCCCTTTGCATCCCTCACAAATTTTGTGGAAATGCTCCACAAGCATGAATGAGCTGCAGTGGTTGTTCAGGGACTTGATTAGTATGGATCCATTGTCTCCAAGGTGCTTGGATGTACTGTGTTTTAACTGCTATGGAGAAGGACTGTTGAAAAAGGCATATTCCAGAAGAGATTCCTTCTGCTCTGCAGTACCTTCCATGGGGGATCCACTAAGTCAATGAGAATTTTGCATGGCACAGCACTGTTAAATATCTGAGGATTAATTCAGTTCCCCCACTATGAACTTGGTACAATTATAAAGAGAAATGAAAAGTGAAGATGACAGAATGATCTTTTCTGAATCCCTGTGCTGTCATGCAACATGGATAAATAATGAGAAATAAGTTCTTGGCAAATGCTAAGTTTGGCCCCTGAGAGCTCAGACATAATGGTAAAATGATATCCAAAGAGTGCACTGCTCAGTCAATTAGATGAATAGCCTGTTTTTGCTCATCCCTGTCCAATAAATTTGAGAACAAATGACATTAAAAAACTAAATTATTTCTGCAAACTAGGTACTGAAACTTGGCAGATGACTGAGGGATATTAAATTATGCTAGTTTGGAAGGGTGAGCTATTTGATAGCAATCCAGTGTTAAACAAGGCAAGAAATACCTCATGTAACTACAGAGTTAATCCAAATCTTGTTTTGTTGCCTTTTCTGTGCTACTTCTTAGTCCTAAATCAGATTTGCCAAAATGAAGAAACCTGTTGGTCTTTTCTGCCTGGCACTATGTGCTATATGGCGTCCCTGTTCTGCTCCCCTAAAGCACACAAATAAGCTTTAGATAATAATGTTTGATCAATACACTTATGAGCATGATCCCCTCCAACTGCCAGCTGCCCTAAGGCCACAAAGGGCAAGACAACATAAAAACCCAAAATTGGCTTGTGCTAATTCCATATTAATTAAGGTTCTCTTGACCTGTCTTGTGTATTCTTAAAGAGACAATGGAAGATCTTTGCATGCAGAGCAGCAAACATGCTCTTTTGGAATAATTTCAATAATCTCACTATATCAGGAAGATTCATGGCCGGAATTCATGCCCTTAATCAAGTTGCAGCATGTTAGGGCAACCTAGAGAGGGTGAATAAAGCTATTATTAATTTCTGCATGAAAGCCAATATTATAGCTGAACACAAGGCAAAGGGTACAAATTTCTATGTGCATGACTAAAAGCCTTTTTTTCCTCCACTGTACAGAATATATGTTCCCTGTTTCCTTAAATTCTATCCTAACCATTTAGGTTATTTTCCCTGGTTATTCACACATACACTACTTTAATAAATGTAAACTGAGAATCCAGCTATCAATAGGCCAATCTGTTAAAGGTTTGTTTATGGCTGAGGTAAACACATCTGCAAATACAAGGCTGTCAGTTTGTATGTTGCCCAAACACCATCAGCTCATGGCTTTACCTGAAGTAAGGCAGTGGCCTCTTAGAGTGATTGATTTGGGCCATTAGCTCCAAATCAAAGTTGGTTTCAGTTCATCCATCTTTCTAGAACCTCAGCAAAAATGTTATTTAAAAACAAACACTGTCTCTTTGTCTCTTTTGTCAAAAGAGCAGCAGGGAGCTGATCGACATGTCACTAACTACATCTCAATTTCTGCTGCCACAGCAGCAACCTCCTGGAAGCTGTGCTGGTGAATTTAGGTATTTTGTCTACTTACAGCCCTGAAGTGCAGGTCTGGAGGGCGACAGATTGCACTGCTTTCCAGTAGCACTGAAAAGAGACTTCTAATGAAGTCAAGCCTGCTGAATGTAGGAAGCAGGCTTTGAGACCTAAACCCTCAGTCCAGCTGACTGTCATTTGACTTGAAATGAGGATGTGGAGGGGAGAGGTGGTTTTAAACCACTTTTGCAAATTCTGGAGTATTAAAACAATAACTACCAGAAAAATTATAAAGCACCTAGGGGGTAGCTCTAATCTAAAGCAGCATGACCCTGATCCCTCTTTGGGTTCTGATCACACAGAGATTCAAAGGACATCACAACCATGGTACTCCCTAGACTTGACCTACAACAGAAATCAAGGTGACCTGGAACAAAAGTGATTCTGCATTCCTTGAGGATTAGCCTAAAACAGGTTTATGGTGACTGTCCAAGGGCCTGGCCTGAGCACAATTAAATCAGAGCATCATCTCTGTCTGCCAAATCTGTGTTTGTAATGATAGGCCTGCAGTATCAAGCATTTGTAGATGCTTGAGTCAAGGATTAATTCTGGGGACAAGATTTAACATCTGTGAAATACCCAAGTTCTGTCTGCTGTACCCTAGGAAAGCTGAATGCTGGGGTAGGTCCAAGCCCCAGCTGAAATGGATGCAGAAGCTCATTAAACTCTCAGTGCAATTGTATCAAAAACTGAGGAGAGGCCTTTTCTGTAAAGTAACTGTTAACTTACATGGTTTGTGACATTTGAGACATTCTTCTTTTTGCTCAGTTTTCCTTTCCATTTAGAAAATTACAGTTTTAAAAAATGTTCTCTGCTGCTGCAAGCACTTGCAGCTCAGCTCAATGTTACTTTTTTTTTTTCCAGGGGGTTTTATAGCCGTTCACATTATGTTTTCAGAAGTTGACTGAAAAGCTCCTCAAAAAATGTATGATGCAATATTGGAGTTGGGTATTTAAGTGTGGGGGATTAGCCCACAGCCCTTTCCTTCCCTAATATCTCCTTACAGCTGATTCTCCATAACATGCCTGTGTGACTGCCCTGCCCCAGCTCTCATCTGGCTGGAGGCAGAGTGGCACCTGACACTGTGGGTTATCTGAGGACTCCTTCTCCAGTCTTGGTACTAAGAGAGGACAGTTTATGCTTGTTCAGTAATTAAAAGTTAACTTTTAATGGGGCCTTGTAACCATATAATCTTCCTTTTGCACCTCTTCAAGAGGTAGGGCAAATTCCCAGCTTTTTTTTTTTTTTTTTTTTTTTCTGGCTGGCAAAGGGCATAGTCTTAAATCCAAACAAGTTAATTATTAGTAACTTCTGGTGTAATGAGCTAAATGAATGTGATAGGGAAGCCAACAAAGCTTGGGCTTAGCTTCACTGCTCTAGGCTCAGGCATTAGAGAGATAGAAAAGTTTTTCTTGTACAGTTTGCTGGATAAATACACGTTGTGAACTGCAGTCAGTATTTTTTTGTTAGCATTTTAGGAGCTGCTAATTGTTAACAGGAGACCTTACAAGGGAAGCTTCAATGCTCTGGCTTATTCTTATGGGCTACTGATTGGCTTGGCTCAGTAGGAAGACACAGGGAGATCTCCTGCCTGCTGTTGAGAAAAAAGGAGGATTTAGTACAAATTGAGAAGTTGCCTCATACAGAGCATCAAAAGTGATCTCATTGTAGCCAGTGCAGCCAGCTGAAGTCTGCTGGAGCCTGCCATGCTTTCTGGGTCAGATTCCTTGCCTTTTGTTATTTGAGCTTCCTTCTGAGAGCCTGAGCTGCCTTAAGGGGTAACACGACATTCCTTTTCTCTACCCCTTAATCCAGTCAGGGGGGGTTTGCTTTCTCACAGAGAGTTGGGATCCACACTAAAGTTAGCTGAGCAGCTGTGAAAGTGAGGTGAAGATTAAGACTTTGACTCTGATCATACATTTCAATATGAATGAAGCCAATAAAAGGGAGATTATCTTTCTTGCTACTTCTGAAATTTCTTCTCCATCAAGCAACACTGTTTACACAACGCTTGATGCAGTTGACATGTGCTCCATAAGGAGGAGAAATGTTTGGTCTTCATCTTAGAAATATGTTTAGGAAGAGTAGGAAGGAAGGAGGAGAAAAAAGTGAGGGAGAGAAAGTCAGTTTTGCATTGCAGCAGATGGGAGCTTGTCAAGTATGAAATGCAGAAATATTCTTGTGGTTGCAGTCTGGCACTTCAAAGCAAAATGAAGAGGCATTTCAAAGAGGATACACATTATTATTTGATTAAGATTCAGCTTCCTGAATAAAATGTGCATACAATTATTAGAATGATGACAGTAAGTTTCATAAAAGAAGTTTATTATCTTTTTGTTATTGGTTCTTATTAGCAGTGGGTTCAGCCTCCTACCCTATGTATGAACTTCCACTCTTTTTTTCAGTTTGCATACTTAGATGGGATGTCCAAAACTAGCTGTATCCTTTCAGTTTTGACTACAAATCTCCATCATAATAGAGGTCTATCCCCTGATTAAGGGTGCATACAGAAGTTGTACTATGACTATATACACAAAAACCTTTTTGAATCTCTTACTGATGGCTTTCTGCCTTCTTGCCCTCTTAGGAACAAGTTTGTATGATGAGGGTGGTGAAACACTGGAATAGCTTACCTGGAGAGGGTGTAGATGCCCTATTCCTGGTAACACTCGGGCTGGATGGGGCTCTGAGCGACCTGATCTAGTTTAAGATGTCCCTGCTTATTGCATGGGGTTGGACTAGATGACATTTAGAGGTCACTTCCAACACAAACCATACCACAATTCTATGAAAATTCCATATGGACTCAACAACAGGATTTTCTCCCTCTTATTTCATCACAATGTTACCAGAAGTTATGACACAGGCTGCTTAAACGTCCTAATTTTATATTTGATGTCTTTACAGAGAAGACTGATAAAATTCCTCAAATCTCTCTTCTTCAGTCCTTGCTGATGACTAAGAGGAAGGCTTACTGCCTATATAAACAGGCAGATTCTACATTAATTTTTGTGGGGGCCACAAATAGCCTGTCTTTGGAACTTGCCAGGGGCTCTTCACTGCTTTTCACTAGGCCAAACTGAGATATTTCCAATCAGACCACAGAAAGAACTTTAGGAAGGAATTCTAGGCTGAACATAGCACTGCACTCTGTCACAGCTCAGCCTGCCAATTATATTGCAAAAACATAATTCTTAAAAACTTAAGCATCAAGTGGTGTCAAACCCTGCTCCTAGTCAAAATAAAAACCAGAGGAATTCAATGGAAAGGCTTTTGTAAATCAAAACCTGAGGAAAAATGCATCTAAAGCTCAGTTCCTACAGGTTTTACTTCCTTCCACACCCATACCTCCCCAAAGCCTTTCTAAAAGATGAGAGGTATGAGACAGAACCAGCCTCTGCCATAGACTATTATCTCATAACTTCTGCAAGTAGCTTAACTACGTCCAAACTCTTTCCCCCCCTTTGTCTTTTTAAAATGTTTACTATTGAAGATGTCAGCATTTTAAAATGCAAATAATTATTCCCTTTCTTTCATGTGTAGCCTTCTAGGGGCTGGACAGAATAAGAGCAATCCTATGGGAATTTGTTTTCTTAGCATAGCGTTATGTCAACTCAGAGAGAAAAAAATCCCTTGTCTGCTTGACTCAAAATAGCTGAATGAATGTGAACTAGCTGCACCTAGGCAGGCTGGAGAGTTGGGCAGAGAAGATCTAACGAGGTTTGGCAAGAAAAAGTGTAGGGTCCTGCACCTGGGAGGAAGAACTCCAAGCACCAATATAGGTTAGGGATGGACCTGCTGGAGAGCAGTTCACAGGAGAAGGATCTGTGACTCCTGATAGATACTAAATTATCCCTGAGCCAGCAGTGTGCCCTTGTTGCCAAGGAGGCCAACAGAATCCTGGGCTGCATAAAGAAAAGTGTGGCCAGTAGGTCAAGGGAGGTCATTCTCCTCTATTCTGCCCTGGTGAGGCCAGAGCTGGAATACTGCATCCAGTTCTGGGCCCCCCAGTTCAAGAGAGACAGAAAACTACTGGAGAGAGTCCAGTGGAGGGCAGCAAAGATAACTGGGGGATTGGAGCATCTCTTCCAAGAAAAGCTGTGAGAGCTGGGACTCTTTAGCCTGGAGAAGAGAAGGCTGAGGGGAGACCTTGTTAATGTCTGCAAGTATTTAAAGGGTGGGAGAAAGGAAGATGGAGCCAGACTCTTCTCAGTAGTTCCCAGTGACAGGGCAAGGGGCAATGGGCACAAGCTGAACATAGAATGTTCCATCTAAACATAAAAACAAAAAAATCTTTACTATGAGGGGGACAAGGCACTGGCACAGGCTGCCCAGGGAGGTTGTGGGGTTCCCTTTTCTGGAGCTATTCAAACCCTGCCCAGATGCAGTCCTGTGTAATGTGCTCCAGGGGGAGAGCTGCTCTACATGACTTCCAGAGGTCTCTTCCAACTCTGATAATTCTGTGAATCTGTGATTTACCACTTGCTGCAGAGCTACTACTGGATGCATGACAGAAATGGCAGGTGTACTCTGCTGTAAAAGAGGATTTCTGTCTCAGACTTCATCTCCATGTCATCCTAGGCACATGTGAGACTAAGGGCAGCTACAGGTCACGGGGGACTATAACCTCAGTGCTTATAGAGATTTATGAAGAAATGTTGCTATTTTCTTTAACCTTACCACAGACAATCTCCTTACTAGCCCATGGTTGTATCTCAGGGCAGGAAGACAGAGCAGTTCAGTGCCAGCTAAAATACACCAAGAAGCAGCAAGTGGCAATAATTAGTGGACAAATAAGCAATATACCTTTCATACTGTTTACAAGTTGTCTCTTGGCTTAAAGGACGATAGAGATTATAAACCTAATAAGGTAGCACACAGAAAAACTCTGAAATGTATTAAATGGGGCCAAGTTACAGCCCATGCTCTAGACAACACTAAAAGCTTATGAATACTAAAAATTTCAACATGAAGTGGTGTATTAACTGAAGATACCTCTGTTTCTACATAGGTAGTTACCATCAGTATCTACCTCCCAAGCTACTTAGAGTTCTGTCCTTCTATTTGTTCTAAAATGTTTGACTTTACTATGAGTCTCTTGCAGTGGAGTTTCCTCTTGTACCAATCTAAGTCTCTTGCCTTCATCCTGTCTTGAATTTACACCCAGTTTGTAATTTCATTGAAGTAGGACTGTATTTGGAGAGAACTTGATTGAGATTGCTCCATTTTATTTTTATGTCAAAATAAAAACCCGAATCTCAAAACTCTTCTCTCAAGTTCTCTTGAAGTGAGACCGAAGTCTTATGTGTAAATCTTGGAAGTATATCTGGGTTTCAAATGCCCAACATCTGAAGTACAAGTACAGAGTGCACTGGTCAGTTTGACTGAGTGGAATTGGCCTTATTTATATTTGTAATTGCCCCAGATTTTTTTGAAGACTAGTGAATACAATTTCAATGAATTATTGAAGTCAGTGTTGTAGCACTAAGATTCACTGGGTGAATCACTGATTCTAATCACCAATGATATTAACTTTTTATTGGTAAGCACAGTAGAACACCATTCTGTCAGAAAATGATAATGCCATTTTCATACACATTCCCCAATGTGCAGTGTCAGCAATCTTACTCAGCATCCAGCAATTCCAGGATATTATAATGGGGCCACAAAGTCCTCTCTAAATATCATCTAGCATCTCTTGCACAAAAAGGGGAAACTAGAAATATCTTGAGTCAAAACCCACATACCAGTCTTATCTTGAACTGTCTTACATGACATGGGAACTTACTTCCCATACATGATATGGAAATGTCAACATATTGTCAGGGAAATATGTCATTTTGGAAGAATAACAGCTCTGGGGTAAGAGAATAGGTAGAATCCTAAATTGAGATTAAGGTTGGCCTGTGCTCCTGATGGTCAGCTCCAAAAAATCCCTATTTGCTATTAGCATCAGGACTCTGCCTTCAGTTGTCTTTTATTTCTGAAGATCTGTATCATCCAGTTCTTTGCTGACCTTCAGAGACATGTGCCTTGATTTTCTTGCTTTGGTAAACACAGCCATGTTCTGCAGCTTCTATATCCAAATTAATTTCCTTCAAAGCACAGCACTGTTGCATGTGGTCACATACTTCTCATAAGAGGTCCTTAAGAATATAAAAACATACATTGGCCTGGAGCAAAGCTTAAATGAAAGCATACCTAAATTTAGAAATGGGAATGGAGTGGAGCAGATGGGTACCTTACCAATCTATGTCAAGAACAGAGAAGCACAGTCCTGATAATACAATTATTATTGCTAGCTACCAATCAGTGGAACTATGTATACTATGGAGATAAATGTCTAAGATAAAAAAAAACCCCAGAGATGCTTTTGTACATTTACAGAGCATGCTTGCTTCTCCAAGAAGCTTATTTTATTAAAAATGTTGCTCAAGAATTGATCAAGTTGATTGAAAATGGCTGGTGTCACCTTGATCTGTCCCTATTGAAAGTGCTGCAGATTGCAGTAACTGGAAAACTGCCACCTTTACCCTTCTTTTGGCCAATTGCTCTGACCAGAGGTGGAAAAAACAGTCTCAGCATTTGTTGGTGTGCCCTTGACATGTCAAGAAAAATATAATAATTCTTAAACCTTTCCTAAACAGGGAGTCTTACAGCTGTTAGAAGTATCTTTGTTAATTTGGAGATCTTCCTCTGGCCAGGCCAAACCCACAAACCCCTTTCCCAGAGAGATCTGATTTAAATCTTTAGATTGGAAATAAGAGAAATATGGTTAATGTCAAGAACAGAAGTCTTTCTTAATTTTTTTTTTTATTATTATTTTTTTTTTTTTTTTAAGAAGTGTACCAAACTTGATAGATTGCAGAAGTCAGAATGGGTTTCTAAAATATGTGACTAGAATTCATGATTTTTATAGCTTGATCTTGTTCCTAACAGAAAAATCAGGAGGAGTTTTGCTGCTGACTTCTGCAAGAGAGGAGCAAGGCCTTCAAATTGCATAGTAAAATATTCTTTATTCCTTTCTGTTTTAATGCCTATAGAGATGTAGGCTGGAGTGGGATGAAAGTGTCAGTTTTTACATTTAAGGATTTGTGCTTTATGAGCCTTGATATGTTAATGCTTCCTCTGGGGCTATTCTGGATGAGTGCATTGCACAGGTGGCCCACTGCAATTTATAGGCACAATAATTGAACAAGAGAAATAAGAGACAAGAGTGTTTTCAGCACATGGGATGCAGCTGCTTCAACTGCTATAGCAGGAGGCATAACTTCTGTGTGACAGAGACCTTTTCTAAAACATAGGAAGAAGACTTTTTCATGGACTTTTTCATGTGCTGCTTTCTGCACTTATCCTGCTTGCCTGCCATACCAAAGCATGCTCTAAGAGTCATTTAGTCATGCCCTTAAATGAGCAATTTAGTCCACTATAATTTATATTGCTAAGGAACTTTTTTAAAACAAACATCTGTTAAACTAGGAGTTGACTTGAAAAATGCATAACTCCTATGAACTGAGCAGTCCCATATTAAGGAGCATTAAATTTAGCAAAATGAGAACATTATACAAACAGCAAAATAACTGCTTGCTTCAGGTGCTATTAAATAAAACTAAGCTCAAACAAACATTTTCCTTACTGTCTTATCAGCTGTTTATAGTGTTAACCTGGACTTCTAATGCTGCAAACTGAATGCCTTGACATATGAAAAAAAGCTTTTTCTTCAGAAAACTGGAAGAAGGTGTTAATCTACAGCCATTTGTCTTTCTGAAATGTAAAATCACAAAAAAGCAGCAAATACTAGTACTGTTACAGACAGGGCTTTCTAGGAAAAATTCTAAATTAGGAAGGATATTTACTGCAAATACAGGAAATATTTCAGTTTCTGCTTTTTTAAAGCAAAATGTTGATTATATTTCAATCTGTGAATTTAAAAAAAAGGAAAAAGTGTGTTTTTATTCTATTAAGCAATAACAGTTAGAAGATGAAAATCACTTCTTGATTACCTAATCAATCTTGTGTTCTGATACCACAAGATTTGTGGTGTCTTTCAATTAAGGTTTGAGGAATGAGGGCACGACTTCTGCAACTTAAAATAACTAATTCACTGCTTACTACACATAAAATTTAATTTGTCTCTTTGCATTTCCTGCAACTATATGGTTTTAAAAACCAAGTTTACATCATCACAATACATAACATGGCTCATTTCTGATATACTACTCATTTTCTCTGGAAGATGAAGGGGGGTTGAATTTTTTAATTTTATTTTTAAATATCCTGCTTTAATTTGTCACACTTTTAATGTAAGAAAAAGGTAGAAGTACTGGCAAATACAGAACTTACATTAATGGGGAAAACACAGATTGGAGACATTGCTCAGCACATGTGGAATGAGGCCATGATTCACTGATTCTTGTGTACTTCTAGATTTAGGCAGCTGTAAATGAGCATCACTGTAACCCATCTTCATATCCCACCTGGAACTTACTGCCAAGTTTCACAGACCTAATTTTGACTAATTTTAATTATTATACTAACCACTTGAGGTATTATTGCTTCTGCTTGACCACAGTTTAAATAAAGACAGAGGGAGACCCTATCATCTGGTTTTGGCATTAAGGAAGTACTTGTGCAAAAGAATTACCACTAAAATACACATTCATCACACAGTCTTCACAAAGTTCACTCACATCAACCAGAAGAATTCTGCACATCAAAGCCAAAATAACATCATCACAGCACTGACAGTGGTAGATAATTTACACAGACCCCACCTCTCACCCCTTCCCTGCATTATAACGACAGAACTAACCCAGATTTTTTAAAAACAGATTTAAAACATAAGAAAGCTTACTGAATACAAACATCTTACTGAACTGGGACTAGAGAGAAGGAACTGAGCTTAGAAAAAGGTACACATAATTTCAAAGTCTGCTATTAAAAGAGGAAGACAGAAATGCCCAAGAAAGGCAAGAGGACATCACTGTGGTAGTGAGATTAATGGTGGTCTATAAATTTTCAAATATTTTAGTAATTTCTGAGAGCATAAGTTGGCAGAGTACTCACGCAGATGTCTACTATTAAGCTCACAACACAGATGACATCTGCTTTGGCATCATGCTGTTTATACAAACTTCACTAGGCACAACAACCTTGGTAGTTGCAGGTATAACTTGAACAATAAGAAGTTTCCAGACAGTCTCATATTTTATGCTATTCTTATTTTACAGGAACAACTCTTAGCTGCACTGGGCCAAATGGGGAGTACATACTCCAACTGTCCTTGGCAGCTGACTTCCCAACCAACACCATGACTTAATTTATAGCAAGTCCAAGCATCCACCTTTTTCTAACCAGACGTAAAAGCCAGACTATTTCTAAATCTCAGGTTACAGCAGACGGAAGAAGAAAATGTCTGTTTCTTTACTGATTGCTAATTACTCATTTTAATTGTAATGAGGTGCTTTAAATGAAGGTTGAAAATTACACACTTTGTAGTTTTTCCGCTAGGCTGCAGGAGTGAGGATTATACTTAGACTTAGTTCAAATTGTACCATGCTTAAAAACATTGAGTTTAATTTCTGTTATGTATTTATTTTAAGCAGCACTAAACCTACCTTCACCATAAACAGCGATGACATAATTTCAGTGTCAGCTATCTGAGTGTATCTGAGTTTCTTGGAGTTTTGTATACAGCCAAATTTTTACACAGAACTTAAGCAAATTCACGCCTTTAGTTCTAAGAGTTCTGATTCTAAAAATAGATCCTTCAGATTTTTTCCCAGAATTGCAGCAAACTTAAAATCCAGTTAAATACTGTTTATAGAAGAGGCATGATGAAAAGAAATTGCTCATCTCCATGAATTCTCCTGGAGCTGCCAGAGAGCAAACAATTCTGCTTTGCTCATTGATTACCAAAATAGTTTCGTGATGACTTGTTAATTTGATAGGTCAAGCAATTTATTAGGTGTTTCCTGTGTTTCCAGCTACAGTCTGCAGTGCAAGGAAACAAGCAGTGTCTGTGGCATGGAAGATGAGTCTGTGTCTGATGAGAGCCATGTGTACCAAGCTCCCATTTTTCATAAGTGCTGTCATTTTACAGATGTATGACCCTCTTCTCCTGGTTACAGAGGAGGCGGGGGCTGGGGGAAGATAATGTACAGAGTTCAGTAGAGAAACCCTTGTAGGCAGAAACACAAATCATGTCATGCAAACCAGAACAGGCTACAGGAACATCACATCTCTTTGCAGAAGACAATAACAGATAGGACAGAGAAAGATGGAGTCTAAGATGATTAGGAAAACAGGAATGGTTAATGGATAACAGCAACGTGGCGCCAAGCAGTTCATTCCATGTCATAAAGATATGAGGCAACACAAACAGAGAGCAGGTAAAAGGTCTTTGAAATTCATCCAGTCAATGCAGATGCAGATTTGTGTTCCCAGTACATCTGACAGAATAATACAGACTGTGGAAAAATAAATGTATTCTAAATTCAGGCTTTTGTTTTCTCAGCATCTCTTATTCTCAGTGTGTAGTATATCATCTCCAATTTGAAATTGCTTTTTCAGTTTTGTTAGTTTTTTTTAAAAACAGTTTTCTCTGCAAATTCTAATCATTCTTTTGCCTCCAAAAGCAGGGTTAATGTGTATCTTCAGAACTTCATTTCTTTTACATTGGACTAGTAAGCTTGAGAAACAGTTTGTAACATATGGGAGTAATTCCACCCCACTCCTCACCTCTTGTGGAGATCCCAGCTTTGCTGCAGAATTTGACTGGCTACCATTGTAGGGCAAAGACACAGAGGGATCAGTGTTGCTAAGCCAAGAAAGCACTCAAAACACTATTGCATGCATATCTGGGGTGTAGTGAGTTGTTCTATTTCCCCTGAAGATTTCAACATAGTAAGAAAGATAGAGTTTCCTCTAATTCTACTCTCCTTCATTAAAGGGACTTTTTTTTTTTTTTCTTTTTTTTTTTTTTTGATTTCTCACAAACCCTCAGATTTTGGTTTTCAGTTTGTGGCAGCCCAGTTTTCAGTACTTGGCACTTGTGCTACAAAGTATTAATTTTGGAAGAGCGTTGAGAAGTTAATTTGTGATGATACAACTGTTCAGACATGAAGGGTTCAGTGTATTCATAGATGAAAAGTGCCTGGGTGGGTCCAAGTTATGGCTGACATAGTTTGGGTGTTTGAAGGGAAAAAAAATTCCCTGCAGTCCTCAGTTCAGCAACTTGGATCCCTGGTATACACAAAATCATAAATACATTGTGAATCTTGTGTAACCGTAGGTTCTCAGTAGAAATAAACAAGGAATGAAGTGAGAACATGACAGAATCTTTTGAATCAGCCAGAATTTGTCTGAGAATACGTGTAAGGAACTTTTGCCTTTTTCTTTTCACATTGCTATCTTTCACACTTTTTTTTCTTCACCTACTCCTTGTAAGAAAGGTAGTAGTGTGTATTCACTGTAAAGTGACCACTAGTAAATGGACATAAGTAACAGAAAGTTGCTACTATTGGACACATCACCAAATCTAAATGACAGCAAATACAAGAATACAGCCAACAGTATTCATTAATGTACTTGGTTTTAATTAAATATCTTCTTTGGTTGCAAATGTTTACCCTTATGCAGGCAAAGATTTCATTGACTTCAGTGGAAATTCTGACTGTACAAAGAATGCAGATTTTTTTCCCTCCTCTAAACAGTTTCTCTGGAATTGCAGAGAATTCAGCTCCATCGTTCTAATTCACTGTGAACAGAGCTTCCCTATATCTCAGTTAACAATAAACATAGGCTCTTTTTCCAGAACGATTGAAATCCATGGCAAAACTCCCAGGGACTTCAATAGTAGCTGTAGCAGACCCTAGGGCTTTTAAAGACCAGACATGTGATGGTTTAGTGTTCTGTCTTCTCTGACTACAGGTCAAACCATTGGTTTTGTAAAATATGAAAGAAAAAAAGAATGCATTTTCCGCCTGGTCTATGGAAAAAAATGTAAACCAGCACTAACAAGCATTCAAAATAAAAAGTACTACATGGAGAGCATGAACCTCATATCACTGAAAATCAATTTTATGTAGTCATCCTATTATAAAATCCAGTCAATATAGTGCTTTCCCACAGGTTCCAAACCACTAAATGACACTTAAGTAGCATCATTTGCCCCAGTCAATTACATATGAAAGCTAAATAGATCAAAATAAGTTATATATAACCTATTATAAAATAAAGGATGTTAATTGTTACAGAGCTAAGACTAGAATTAAGCAGAAAAAGATGTGGTTCACTAGATAACAAAGCTGGGAAAACATATGAATAATCTCCGTATGCCATGATTATATCCCATTTGATAACACTGTCCAAGATGCTGTTGTTTATTCTTTAGGTAAATGGTCTAATCAATAGATACAAGAAGACAAAATAAGAGTAACTAAGAGAGGTGTATTTGTCTCTCTATTGGTACATATCTGTTGGAAGCAAATTGAATTCTCATCAGCAGAAAATACTTTGAGTCTAATTTGCAATTTTTCTTTTGATTTATAGGTTTGAGAAACACCACATCATGGATATGGCAAATATTCAAGCATTTGCTTAGCTGAAAGATAAAGGGCTATAAAGCCAGCTGAGATATGACATAGAGAACAAGGTTTAGGATATTACACTCAAAAATGTAGGTCACCTTTCTTCAGTACTAGTAAGAAGTAACATGTCCCCCATTACACAGGGGTTTATGGAAAAAGCATCTGAGTTCCTTTCACGATATTTTGTTCTTGACAGCAGTTTAGAGCAAATTCTAAGAACTGATACCTTTATGGCAGTACTCCATCCAGAAAAATTGTGTTGATAACATCTTGTAAGGGAAGCTTTCACACCTGAATCAGCATCAAGTTCTCATTGTGCTAGACATGTAGAAATGCATGTGCTCCCTGAAAACTTGCAGCACAGAAACAGCCAAACTCTTTTGATTTTCAAAGCATTTTTAAACATATTTCTCCAGGCAGCAATACCACTCCAGCTCACTTTACCTCTACCACTCGCTGCTACTGTCTGATGAATCTGTTATGATCCAGACCAGTAAAATTATGTAGGTTTAGAAAAAATAAAACACTGCCAACTAAATCTTCCTCTCCCTTCACCTCACCTGAAAAAAGCCTAAGGATTTAAACCAATCAGGATTATTTCAGTGGCCTGGTTTATAGCCTGGCTCTTCAGACAGTAACCCCAGTACAGCTGAGGAGGGCAGAGTCTGTGATGTGGGATTACAAAGCAAGAGTAAAAGACAGAGAACTGCTCGCAGTGGCTTTGCCACTCTGAAAATAAACTATAAGCTAAGGCTGCTTTTTTACTTTGACAAACTACATACTAAACAGAAATAAGCATGTGAAGAAAACCTCAGCTCTGCTTAATTCAGGGAGTTACTCATCACTTCAGGGAGGATTTTACCTTTTACACCTAACAGGGTTTGTCTTTTTCAGTGCAGGCAGCTAAGAGTGATGGTATGTGTATTTTCTATCAGCTGAGTGTAGGGCTTTCCCTGTCCATAAACTACACAACGTCTAAAGAGCAGACCCAAATATCAATTTTCTGTTCTCTATTCCTGGAATGCTTTCCTGCTTCCTTGGGCTTCTTAGCCATTTGCACCTTCCAGTATCCTATCTGTAAAATGGGTGTTAGAATATCTCTCTCATACGGCATTGATGACAAATAATATTTATGCTGAGCTTCAAGAGCCTAGAATGAAAGTTAGTAAAGGATACACACATGGTTTTTTTCCTAGTGTTTGGAAAAGCCTTTACATTAGCAATCTTTCTGATGAAAAAGGAATGAAACTAGTGAATGGAACTACTGGTGTCACATCAAAAGAGACCCTTTATTCACCTCATCTCCCTTATTTTTTGGCATTATCTTTTTCCTTCCTATCTTTCCAAGGCCCAAGGCATCAAAATTTACATTTTCTTTGCATTCTCTTCTTAAGAAGAAAAGAAGGTAGGGGTGGGAGGGAAAGTAACAGAGATAAAAGGAACAAACAGATCCAGATATCAGGCAGTGTAACCAATTCCTTGAAGTCAGTCTGTGCTTTTGAATATTTTATAATTTATAAACTGAAAACACATTATGCTTTGATTTTCAAACAGCAGCTGAAGTCACATGCCTGTTCTAAACCTTCTGAGGGAGAAGGAAGCTGATGGAGATAAAAAAATAGTCACTTCTTATTTTCAGATGATCCTGGGGGTGTTCCAAATTTCTGTGGCAGGTAGTGTGGAAAGGATTTGGGACGTGGTGAAAAGAAAGAATGAAAGACTCTTGGAAGGACGCTTAAGAACAATTTTCAACCATGTGAAAATGATTTCAGGATGTCCTCAAAATCACTAGAATTGTCTGTTGCTTTTTAAAGCTTTTATAGTTTTAATGGTGATATTAAGCACAATAGCTGCTGCCAGGTATGCGAAACATAAGACAAAGATTTTCGGCATCTCTTCAAAATTGCCTTTTTTTTTTAAAGTCCTTCCTAATGTGCTTAAGAATTATATACTTAATTTATTTGTGATAAAAGACTGTGATCTGACTTGCCTTAATGTTCTGTAATGCTCAAGGTAAGCTTTGTATTAAAGTCCAAAATTCATTGCAAAAGACAGACTGCAAAAGAAACAGTACAGCACTGACAGAGGGCTGAGTAAACACATCCATCTGAATGAGAAATTCAGTCAGCTATCAAGAGGGCCAGTGCCTCCTAAGATGATAAGCCCCTCTGTCTGTGAGCACACCAGAACAGAAGCACTGAGCATGGCTTTACAAGCAAGATGTGAAATAGTTCTCTTCCAGCTTTCAGCCAGAGCAGCAGCAGAAGAAACAGGCAGTCCAAGGATACTGTACAACTTCAGCCCTTGAATTCTACCATGATAAGGCAGACTCCCAGGATTAACAGCCCTGTCAAGGGTAACTCTCTGAAGTGCTTATTTGTTTAGAGGAATCACCTCATTCATCATTGAGGAGTGATAGAAATGGAAGCCCTCTGACACAATATCTGAAGTCTACCTGGATGTATGTTTTCTTGGTATCGTAGAAAGCAGGAGATAAAACCCTGTAATCTGGTTTTGAAAACAGTATTAAAATGAAATACATTACTTTTGTTCATAATGTATGGTTTCTAAGATGTTTATGTTATTACTTTTCATAGAAATATTGCAGGCCAGCTTGAAATTATGTACTTTAGATGATGAGCAGAACTGTACCTCTATAGGAACACTTAAGCACAGTAATACAAATTAATCTTAAATTAACTTCCTCTTTAAAAGAGACAGCTTTTATTTTTTACTTTATCTGAATTTTAACTGTTTCTGATAACAAGTAATGACATTTTTCTGGTAAAATCATAAAACTGATTTTTTTATTAAGCTTCATTTGCATAAAAGGTGAACTCATCTAAAAATTCATAATACAAAACCCTGAAATATAAGGGTTTTTATTATATAGCGATACTCCATGAATTATCATATACTTCAAAATCAGCCCATCTTTCCTCTAAATCTTGCTTAAAATTATAGGGGAGTGCCTAATAACATATTTTAAGAGCTGTCAATGACTCATAAATACTTGGAGGCCAGAAGACTAAAATGGGGATGGTAAGAAGTGAAGGAGACAAAAAGAGAATAAAACACTACAAGAAGTGCTGGGAAGCAGTCCCTTGCTCTGTTGGTGGTCTTGTAGATACTGAACTTAATTGGATGTTAGGAATTAAAGATATCTTGTTCTGTCATTTTGACAACGCTTGTAGTGAAGCAAACTAGGGAAGCTCTCCTTTTACCAATATAGACTCCATTAAAACACATACATAACTTTTCCAGTTCAGAAAAACCTGTCATTTATTATTAAGGGCAAGCATAATTTTTTGATAAAGTTGTGGTAGGAAACGGTAGTTTTGTTTTGTTATCTTTCACATGTTTCATACCCTCTTACTCTTGGCTAAATGCATTGGGAAAAGAAAAATCAACCAACCAGGACTTGTTTTCAGTGTTCCATTTGTTTTCTCTCTGTTGGTTTTTTTCTTTCTGCAGAGCAAACACATCTAGTGTAAATTATTTTAAATGACTACAGTGTATGAGCATGCTCTCAGCATGTATAGAAGCAGTCTGGCAATAGAAGATTTCACATACTTGAGTGTGGGGGAATAATTCCATGGAATCACTGTTTTCAATACAGTAAGGGTATGAGTGGAAATACTAAATCTTGGCAGTAACTTGGCATCAGAATTGCTACCTGTACATTTGAAATTATCAGAGATTTCAGCTATGCTTCTGATTTTGTTTTTTTAAAACTCTGATTATGCCTGACTGTTGAAAAACTGCTCCCTTAGAAAGTGCTAATTAAGACACTGAAGAATCTCATCTAATATTTATACTTCTGCTGTTGCACCAGATCATTTCACAGTGCAGGAACAGCGTCATGAAGAAGGAATTAGAAGCAGTATAGCTTTGAGCCTCAGATAATCCTTCACTGATTAGTGAGATTCGCATCATCACCTATTCTGAATGCACTCCTCTCAGGATGTTGATAAAGCCCTTCAGTATCACAATATGGACTTCCAAGCACATCTATGGCTTTTCTACCCAATCAAAGTGAAACCCTCAGTTCACCTGGTTAAGCTAGCTAATCCTAAATCGGCTTTTAGATTGTCACTTAACAACTCTGAGGCACTCCAAAAGGATCCCCCACAAATCCTGTGGTAAATGAGGCCTAGGCTGAGTGAAAATGAACAAACAAAAAGCTTTAAAAATGGACAGCAAGTTATTTATCTAAGACGTATTTTTATTTCTTTAGGGTGAGAATTAAGATGTCAGGAGTTGGAGAGTTCTGTTAAATTGGTCTTCAAATGATGATGTATGCCTGCTTAGATTTCAAATGATGACACACGACTACATATTAAACTGCAAAGTAATGCAAATAACGTGCAGAGGGTTTGGTGCTTTGTCATTTTTGAGCGTGCAGATGACAAATAATACAAAATTGCAGGTTTTAGAAAAGAATTTGAAAAGTTTCAGAAGGTCATACATACTTGTCAGTATTAAAACTGTCTGAACAATACGAACTTATTGATGAACTCCCAAGCTGTATGTCATTCTGATGAAACTTTGAGCAAAAGTTACAGTCCTGTTCTAATGGCTCTACCTCGCAGGAAACTTTATGCTGACATCTAATCCCTAAATCTACACACTACACAAAAGGTACTGAAAACCCTGCTTGCTTTTAGAAGAACACCATCCCCATTGTGAGCAGGGACCAAGTGCAGGCTGGCAGCAGTGTGGCTATGGCTGCTGAGTGGCAAGCAAGATAATTCTTTCATCAGTTACTAGAGACAAGCAATAGGTGCTGCCCAGGTAGGTTGGCACTCAGGCCATACTCTAAAACTCTTCCACTGAATACAGATAGATTTGAAATCTCATGCTGGAATTTGTAGTAAGGTAATACAGGAAATATTCTCTGAAATTATCTTAGATCTGAGAGATGGAAATTGGACTTGAAACACAGAATTAATTAGCTGTTAATAATTAGCCTTTCATAGTCAAATGAGAGAGCAAGGTTCCTGACACTACCTGACAAGCAGAGGCACTCACAGGAAAAGTGTAAGTGGCAGAGAATAAAGGTCTTGCCATCTGAATCAGATCATTCAAGTACCAATGCCAGATTAAATAGAAAAAACACACAGAGATCTAAGTTTATTATCTTTCATACTGAATTGTTTAGAAATAATAAACAGAATATACAAACCCTATACCACAGTAGTTTATTTTGTCTTGTGGGAAGTTTTAACAGTTTCTGGGATTAAATGGCTTTCACCTTCTGTGAAGGGTCTGATGTAAACTCTTGTACTGAGGCTTAAAGTCTTTAGGTTGTTAGAAGCTTCCATCAGTCAGTCTGTATGTCAATGGATAATAAGTTGGTTGCTGATCTGACCTGCTCATCACTCTCTGGAAAGACTCCATCGAACTACACGTTTGGCAATGCTGGGGGAGGGGGTTGGGAGAGATGGGTTATTCATTGAGAAATAACAGGGTTATTCAGTGGGAAAAGAGAGTTCCTCTGTGTATTAATGCCAGGACATTGAGACAAAGCCTTAGAAAACTCCAAACCAGTTCTACGTGTGTATGCTTATTTTGTAATATTGAAGACTGCACAAACCCCTAAGAATTACATAAGTTTGTCTGTTTTACAGAGGAGAAAAAAATGAGCTACTTTTTATTTCTGAGACAGGCTAAAAGAATGGTTGCTGTTTAGCATGCTGAGCTCCATGGCTTTGCTGAATGATGTAAGCTTGCAGAGTTACACGTTAGTTCACTGCAGATCAGAATGACAAAATGTCTAAGAAAACTGCAGCAGACAGAAATCACTGTTAAGCTGAAGTTACCTAATACCCACTCACCTGAGCGAGAACAATAGTTACAGCACATTAGTAATTAATTTTGTAATAATTTCAAAATCATAATTAATTTTGTAATAATTTCAAAATCAGTCTCCTAGAATTCCTGAAAGCTTCAAAAAGCTCTTATATCCAGCATATTACTTTTTTACATACTACTTTTTTTTCTCTGTTAAAATTTCTTTCCACTGATGCAGTAACCACCTTTTATGCTGAGAGGACTTCTCTAATTGCTTAAAATCGTTTTATCTGCTTTTGGTTTCTTTTTAGAAGCATCAAATTGTCTGAAGCAAGAAACTGTCTGATTTGTGGGCTGAAATGTCTTCAATGACATTCAGAATTTTCTGCCGCCTGACAAGTAGTGCTTTTGTTTTTCTCTTTAGAATCAGATGTATGTACCTCTAAATTTGCACTTGGAAATGTTAGAACAATCCAGACCCAAACGCTGAAACAAAATATTTAGGCAATATCCTTTTTAAATTTTTAATGTTATTTTCCCAGCAATGGGAGTTTTGCCTCAAAGAGAAGTGAATAGGAAGGAGCTGGCGGTTGGTCTGCATCTTGGCAAAAGAGGTTTCCTGCCTCTAGTGATTCCCTTAGTTCATCTGTCAACAGAGAGTATCTGTAGCAAGTATTTAACCTATAAATTGAGAGGAATTCATATTCTGAAGCATCAAAACTGGTGGCCATTACGGGCCAGATCCAGAGATCAAAGGATGTGTAGGTAGTTTAATGATCCACAGATCACAGGCTGTTCTTTGCACACCAATGCTGCTCTGTAAATTTACAGGAACCCAAAAGCATGGCTAGTTTACTCCATATTTAGGAGAAGCTGAAATGGCTCCTAATCAACAAATTTAAAATGTGATGGCTATATCTGGAAAACAGTAAAAAACCCCATAAGATTATCTTTCTGAAAAAAAGGGCAACTTTGCTTGATTAAGGGAAAAAAAATGCAGCAGACTAGAGGTATTTTCACTGTGGTCATTTATCTTGAGAGTTGTATTAATAGGCCTAACTTAGGCCATATGATGTTAATGGGACTAACAAAGGCTTAATGAGTGAGATCCAACTAACAGTTGTCCACACTAGAGATGGGAGTCCCCACAGACTCCTTATTTCCTCCATTTAGTCTTTGAAGAGTTGTAGGTAATTTTCATGTGCTATTCACCTGCTGCATTTTATTATCTATTTCAGACTGAAGTGTTAACTCCTACTGTACACTGATAAAGTCCTACTGTGTAAATGCAGTGTTTGTCTTCCAGATTAGACTGGACAGTAAGTCAAAAGAGAAATATATTTGTTCAGGTTTGTAAAAGTACCCTTCCATGCTATATAGGAAGCTCTTGTAGATGGCATAGCTAAACAATATGGTCTGCTTTGCAAGGCTATGGAAATTGTAGCTCATCCACTTCCAAGTAAAGTTTTACCACAACTGAGAAACTGCCTGATCCTGATCCACATGTTTTTCAAAATGGCATTTAGAGGTCTGCTACGCCTACCTGGCATATGGCAAGCATCATTCACATGCCAGAACTTGATGATGGAGGTGCTCAGGTCAGGGGTGCGCCTTGTCGCACCCTGTTTGTAGTTGACCAAAACAAGCTCATAAAAGTTAACTAGGTTAATTTTTATAGCTCTTTCTATTAGCTGAATGTAGAGTTTATCATTCAGGAGAAAGGTAGTATCATGATAGATGGAAACCAAACATTAAGCACAGACAGCACAAACAGAAGCCAAGCATAGGTCACCGGACAATCACATCAGGCAACGACAATGGTTTAGGAGTGACTTGGGGCATAGTTCAACAGAGAGGACAAACCCACTGGTTTGCAGAAATATTCTATTGAATTTTACTGATTAATCTGTTTTTCAAGGAAAGAGTTGGTGAGTCTTTTGAAACCTGTCAACAATTCAATCCTCTTGTCATGTTTTCTAGAGAGGTGGAGAACTCCCAACACAAACGTTTGTAGTAGGTCACTCTGTGATAATCAGTATCTGATGAGGTGGAGTAATCATGTTACACAATGGTGTAGGCTATAAAACCCCCAAAGAATATAGTACAGACAGAAAGGGTCAACGCACAAAGGACAAAACAGCTGAAAAACTAGGCCCAAACCGTGTAATTGAAAACGGCTATAAAACAACACATTCTTAAGTCTAATAAGAGAAATGTTCTTGGCCTTGGTTTCTTGGAAGATTTCCCTGTATATCAGTGTTGAACCAAGCACTTCAGAATAGTGCTAGAAATTTATATCCTGGGGATGCCATCTTTTAGACAAAATAAAATCAATGTCCCAGCTAGTCTGGATATTTTACTACTTGTTCCAAAAGGAAGTGTCTTTATCTCCAGTCTTCAACAGATTCCAGATCCTGTCTTAATTCTGTTCTCACTGCAGTTTCACTTAGATCTTCAAATCTAAGATTTGAACATTATGGTCCAGTTACACTGTGTACAAAAAAGTGAATATGAACTACCACTGCTCTTGTGGCACTGAATTGCTGTTTAGTAACACTGAATCTCGAAGATTTAATTACAAAAATTACTTTTTTGTAACACATTCACAAATAAAGGCACTAGAGTACACTGCACAGCTACTAAAAGCATATCCCTGTTAAATGACTACTTACAAGCCACTGATCTGATTTCTTTAATCTATTTTTAAATGCTTTATATTTATGAACAGACTTAGTTCACGTGACCTGGGCTTACATGTTTCCTTCAATGGAAAAAAAGGAAGGATATTACCATTGTCACATACTAGGGAATGAGATTAAACAACAGGAGCAGAACGTAGGACTGCTAATGTAAGAGTCAATAACACTAAGTCTGAAGAGACATAGGAATAAATGGCATGATTTGCCCTTTAATTTGAAAAGAAAGGAAGAGCAGCTTAACGTTATATTTGGCATACTGTTGTGGAAGAGCTAAAAGAGGGAAAAATTACTGATGTTGATGCCAGCTATATCAGATGCATTTGACAGCTGCACATTGGCTAGTCTGTACCTGCATTTGTGCATGACTTTATTAGCACTGCCTATATTCCAGTTGTTTCTAGCAAAAGGTCACTTAAAAGGCAAACGTATACACAATGAGAATGTCAGAGAATAAATTATGTGGTTTTTAAACAACATTCTGTGTTTAGCTAAATCAGAAGGTACTATTAATTTAATTCCAAGCTCCTAATTTATGAAAAACTTCAGTGAAATTAAATTTAGCTCTGACTTTGTACTGAATCTAGAGCCATCTACACTCTATCAACATTACAGAAGTGTCTGAAGTAAGCTGGCAGGTTTTAATATAAACTGGATTCTAGGTGAGACTGACTTGTTGGGAAAAGTGTTTTAAAATATGTTTGAAAACAAGGTAAGACAAAACCACACTGGATAATGAAGTTGCAGTTTACTAAATCCATGGCAAAATTTCCACTGACTTCTTGTGATACCAAGTTTTCTTGAATGAATTTTAGGCATTCAAAATCCATGCCACTTTGGTCTCCTTGTATTTGCATTAAGCAGAAACTGTATTTGTAGAATATATTTTGCATTTTTCACCTGTATAGTCTTTTCAGCAAAACGTAGATGCACATGTATATTAACAGACACCTTCTTTCTTGTGTCTCAAAGCCAGCTTACATTGCAGCATCTCTTAAACAGTTCTACCACATGCAGCCAGGACTGGCTTACAGACCCAAATCTAATTCTGTGTCCAGCTCCTTCCTTCCTTTTTCAGCATGCTCCTCAACTTGGGCTATGATAAAAATGCTACTAGTGGTGAAACAAAGGAATTTTCAGCCTAAAGTAAAAGACCTAATGCTAATCATTCTAATAACATGCCAAGAGACAGAAATAAATCTCCCAACTAAATCCATGATTTCAGAATCTTACTACAGGTGTTGGATTTGTTTTTTTTTTTAAAGAAGTCAAATTATAATTCTGAATGACTTTAGTAATCCCAATGTGAGGTTGCACTGGAATGTTTTATAATTGTAGTTCTCAAAAAAATCTCACGGTTATGTTCAGCAATTCTTGGTAAAAGCTGAGATACACAGAACAAAATTGAAGAGGAGGATGAAGGATTCCACCTGATTTTTAAAACCTTCTAAATGATTTGAGGTTTGGCTTCAACCCCATCTATCTTAATCTATTTTAATTATTTTATCTATCTTTATAAAACACCTCCCTTTCTAGTACCAAGAACAAGTAACCATACTGAACAGAAGAACTGTGAGAAGAGGAGCTGACAAAGTAAATAAATAACTTTAAATAAGAGCAAAAATAAGAGCACCACAGGAATGCAGAATTCTATTTACATCACTGGCATTCTGGAAGGCTGAAGTGTTTTATAGGCAGTAGCACATGCTAGAGAATAGAAGACACTCATGGGCATTTTCATGAAGGTAGGGAGTCTGCCTTTGGGAAGTTTTCATATGGAAACTCACAAGCTTCTTAGCTTCTTGTAATTTTCAGGCATCTTAGATTTTTCTTTTTCCTTTTTTAAAATTATTTTAATAACTGAAGAACAAAGGAACATTAGGGTTAATCTTTCTAGGCTTCTGCATAAAAATATCATTGTCAAGAGTCCAAAAAGAAATGCGAAGAAAGTAAAGAATCTGTTCTCTGAATTACAGAATATTTTATGCTGCATGGCAAAAGTAATATAACTGCTATAAGGTTTTCCTTGAACAACACAAAATATAATTCTGCAGAAAAGGTTTTGGGTATGAAAGATGGAAAGGTTTCCTGGTGGAAAATATTATTGATTCATAGGAAAATGTCCCGCTTACCAATTAGTATTTAAAAACAGCATTGCTTTGCTAAATTATTTTCTTTGAGTTCATTACAGAGCTCTGAAGATCTCTACAGTTTTAGTTTGCACAAAAAATAAACAGAAATCTCTTTCTATCAATCTCAACAAACTCCTAAATCACAGAGAATCTGCTACCATTTTGCGTGCTGCAAATATATATATAAAATACAGGAACAATTATTAGTACTTCTTCAAAATGCCTTCAGCATCATCAGAGTTTTCAGATGAAAATACAGACTATCCATCCTTTAAGCACACTTCTCAGCAACTAAGCATATACTTGGAAAAAAATGGGGTTTTCCCATAGTTCTCTTTTACTTGCAAGACACCACTTAGACAGAAGCAACTCAGATATCCTAAACTCAGTCTGTGAATGTTATTCAGATAATTCATAGGATGGAAAAAGGTTTGGTTTTCCTTCTCACATGTTGCCTACCTACATCTCTACCAAGACAGCATACAGTTTGCCATGAATAACACATCATGTTAAGAAAAATAATCATTAAAATTATACTCCAGAGAGAACTTGCCAAATTACTGCATTATTTTCCACACTGACACTGAAACACATTTGTCTATGTGAAATCAAAAAAGTACACTTGCCATGTGGTAAGCTCAGCTGTGCTTATTCATTTGAACAAACTGGAACTCTAAATCACTAATGGTTAACTCTGTACAAATAATTTCAGTGAAATGAATGAACACAACAAGGTTGAGCATGTGTAGTTGCATTTGCAGGCTCTTCTAAGTCACTAGTTCATAATGAGTCATCTTCGTTATACCCAGTGAAATGCTATTGCTAGCAGAGTTTTGGAAGTACCTACAAGAATTCATTTTTGCCATTCAGGCTTAACATGCATAGCTTGGTCTTTGAACACACTGGTATGTTTATATAGCTGCACACACAATATACTGAGACAAGGTAAATCCCCACTTTTCTTTCTTGTCTTTCAGGTATTTTCAGTGATTTCTTTGTGTTTGCCGTTCTATTTGAATTTTGCAATCCTAATTCTCAAAACCAGCTGAAGAGTAAACAGAGAGGCTTTGTGATGTGGAAAAAAAGAGGTAGATGAACAATAGATGGCAAATAATGCAAGCTTCTTTAGCATTTCTCCCTTTAAGAAAAAAATCAGAGTAAGAGCTTTCTCAGAAAAAACATGCAATCGTGAAATAATTTTAACTGGCTAAGAAGTAGCATGTGATATGTGTCATAAATACTCAAAACCTTTGTCAGGATTTTCTTGGTGTTTTTTGCCCAGTGTCTGTGGGAATTACCTTTTTTCAACCAACAGCTACTGGAAAGGAATCCCAATGGCTCCCATCTCTGACACTGCAGCCCATTCTGGGGACTCCTGACCATCTTCTCCTGGGGCTCCCTAGAAATAAAAATTATATCACAAAGTAAATCGTGAATTTTCTTTCTGTTTCTCTCTAGATGGCAGCATTTGCCTTAACGACTTCCCTCTAGAACATATCTCAAAGGAGTAACAATAGCAGCTCAAGTAAAATAGTCAGGGGCCGGAAATTCTTTGCCATTTGTTTTGGTTCAGTTTTCATACTGTTCACTGTTTCTTTTGCTGGATTTTGTCTGAAGTTGCTTTAGCACAAATAGCTGAAAGCTAAATATCCTGGTGCAATTGAGAGTATGAAATTAAAATGCAGTGGGAGTTCAACTAACAGAGTAACAACATGCACAGAGAAAGTAAAATGTATTAAACTGACATGGATTAAAATTAATGAGTTGAAATCTTTCCCTCAAATTTAAAACACAACTGACATCTGAGAACAGTTGGGCTAGCCTTGCTTTCAATTTCTGATTTATTAATATTTGTTATAATTCAATATACTGAAAAATTATGATCTTGGGCATTACTTTTTTTCATGTAGATGCTGGAAGAATCAGATTTATAAAAGATTGATTTCTAAGGATGAACACACATTGACATTTTAAAATAAAACTTTGAACCATTCAGTGTTTGCTAAAAGCCTGATCTCCTCCAAACCTTTAGGGAAGGATATGAGTCCAGTGGCATAGCATCATGGGTTTACTGGGACTATACAGAGATCTCTGACTGCAGGCCAGAAGACCCAATTAAAAACCATAATTTACATTGTTGGGTAGACTACCATATTAGTTCTTCTTATACTCCCTTATTCTACATATTCCTGATGCTTGCTCATTATTATGTATTTTGGTAGTCCTTACTCTAGTTTTGTTCATCCACTAGATACTTTACTATTATTAAATAGTTACGCTGAAAACTTCTAAACTTTTACTTGTGAGACTATGAAGATACAATATCTCTAGTCTGCTTAAATGAAAGAAATAGTAATTAACTACAATGGGAAAAATCTAACTTATGATTAATGCACTTTTTTCAAATAAATACTCTCTTAAAGAAGACGTGTATGATTACATGTATGTAACATGCACTCTTGCTGTCTTTCAAGCAAATCATAGCTGCATTATACTTACCTCCAATAAACCTTTCTACCTGTAGCCCTCTCTGAAAGGGGACACTGCAGTCAGTACTCATACTCTGCATTTTTAGTGCATCACCACATGTACTCACAGTATGAAAAGAGCACTATCAGTTGTGGTAACTTTTTAGCAGACAAATATAACTTATTCCCCACTTACTGCCCTCCATGTACAATGCTTCCAGATTTTTTCTATAACTTGTCCAGCAGTCAGATCTCTACTGCCTGCTTTGTCTATACTCTGAATCTCATACAAAAAAAAATATTTTTAAAAAAATGAACCCCATCTTCATTTTCTCATGCTTCCTCTCCTCCTCCCTACAGTTTGCATTTGCCTGTTAGTCTCCTAAAACTTCTTGATTATTAGTTTTGAGCTGGCTGGCAAGCTGAACCCCTGGATCCTGGGCTGTCACAGCCATGACATATCCTTGCACAGAACAGTTCTGCATGTCAGTCTCAACTGGAATACACATCTTAGAAAGCTGCAGTGTAAGGGGAGATGCTGGCATGTTAAAATAAGAAGCCTCAAATATAGAGTACAAATACTCCAAGTGTTACCTCATCTAGAAAAAACATTTTAAAGCATAAAAATTTAACGCTGTAGCAGTTTGATCCAGGCTCTCAATTTTATCTGCTTATCTCAGCCTCATCTGATGAATGCCTAGCCAGTTAAGAATTTATTTTCCTCTCTCTCTTAGAGGAAACTTTTGTAATTATTTTTAAAAATAGTGCTGTGGAGACTTGGTGGCCAAATGCCTATTGATCATGTGGAAAGGTCCATTCTTCTTCTGACTTCAAAGACCACAGTGCTGTCCAAGGAACTAAAACTGGCAGCCAAAATACCAGAGGAGAAATAGATAGGGGTAAGGACAGAGAGACTGTATCTCAGAGTGAGGGAAAGAAACCATTGGCTTCAACCTCTGCACTTAAATTACAGCAAAGGTACAAAGCTACTGCATGGTGCCAGATTTGTTGGAATGACTTTTGAAGGCAATAAGAATTATTTGAAATAATGGTTATAAATCTGCAAAATTGTCTACAAAGATACTAAAGCAGCAGTCCTTTCTTTAGTTGATAGGAACAGAGAGGTCATATTTAATTCAATAATCAAGCTATCCAGGGACATTAAAACAAATGGCACACTCCAGATACATTTTCAAAGATGGCACAAGTGTTCATACTGAAATCAGATTCCTTGTGCATTGCACATAATTTCTTCTTGTACTGTACGCCTCTCTTGTTCTTTTTGATTTTTTTCTTCCAGGTTTAGAGAACTGTTTATTCTCCCTCAGTTGATATGATCCAGTTAAATCCAAGCCTTGGAGGCACTTGCATGAAACATCAATGATTACTTGATTTCTCAGCATATAAATCTAACTACAAAACTTACTGGATAGGACTCTGTTATGAGGTAATTTTCGCTATCCAACATTTTTGCCTCAGCTGCCCTGAGACCTGCATTAACATAATACTGTCAAAGCTGATCTCCATGAAGCATATTAAGGAATTGTTTTCCCAGAACAACCTCATAAAGCAACACAAGGATTAGGCAGGGCCTTTCAGCTTCTCAGTAGGAAGCTTCAGTGTAAGTTCAGCTCTGAGCAGCTTTTAGCTTCTAAAAATCAAGTCCATGAATAGCTTCTGTTAGATATGATCTGCTTAGACAGGAAACTCTCTCTTTAGGTTGCCACTCTATCAGCTTTCCAAAACCCTTTTCTGCTTCTCAGGACTCTAACACACCAAGCAACAGCTCAATTCTTTGTCTCCCTTCCCTCCATCTCACCTGACCCCAGCAGCACAGGTGATCTGCAGGAATAGATGGTGTCTGTGCATCTGAGCAAAGAGTGCAAGAACACAAGGGCAGGCAGCAGTGGCAGCAAGTGGCAGGCAGCCTTTCTGAGTCTTAATTAGTGACTTGAATTAATTACGACAGCTCCTCCTGCTCAATTTTGTCTGCACAGCCGCTGCTAATCAACAGCATGAGAGGCAGAGTTGTGCACATGTCCCAGGGTGCAGGATTTAGCATGCCTCAGGCTTTGCTGTGAGCAATGCTGGATTCTCTCACATTGATCTCCTGAGGTTGTGCATCCAAAAGAGAATCCCAAAGACTGCAGGGAACACAGAGGCAGCACAGGTTCTGCCTGCTTCTCTGGGCACAGTCAGACACCAGGAGAACTGCAGCACAAATACCTGCATCAAACTCTGGAAAATCTGGAGTCCTCTCTACAGATGTTTAGTTGCTGAAACCCTACTCTGGCATGTTAGTAGGCAGTCTGAAAAGACCTTCAACAGAAACTCTGATGGAGGCTTTACTTATTAGTGAGGTGATTTTACTACACACGATGTTTGTGTGTTTATAACTGGCTTGCTTGCTAAGGAGAATATTGCAATGGGTCTTTTTACAACAGCTATTACCTATTATTGGATATAGATGATCATAGAATCATAGAATCAGCTGGGTTGGAAGGGACCTCTGCAACAACTTTGGGGAATAATTTTCAGTTTGTCATCACAGAATCACAGAATGGGATGGGTTAGAAAAGACATTAAATATCATCTAGTTTTAACCCCCACTAGACTAGTCTGCAAAGCTGCATCCAGCTTGGCCTTGAACACGTCCAGGGATGAGGAAACCACAGCTTCCCTGGGCAGCTTGTTCCAGTGTTTCACCTCACTTACACTAAAGAATTCTTTATCTAACCTAAATCTACCCTCTTTCAGTTTAAAGCCATTACCCCTTATTCCTATCACTACCTGTACTATCACCCTACCCCTGGAATGTCTGATGCTGCACTGAGGCTGTAGACAGAGAAAGGAGTTCGCAAAGCAGTCACCTAATGAGAGATCTTAAAACCTCCATTTCTCTGTGCAGCTTGGTACACAGGATTACAGCTAACAGACCAGGCTCTTCATCACAGGCAGATGTGACTTTAACACTCTGTGATCTTTACCAGATGCTCTGAACTGCCCCTGGTCTTGGACCTATGACAGTTTTGCCTGTCCACTTGCAGATGTCACCAGCCTGCACGAGCAATTAAGGGACCTGGCAAACATATGGGATTTACATACTGTTTAGATGACTCACCTTGACAGATCAAGAACTGATCCTACACTGTTGTATTTTCTGAAATAGAATTTTTCATGATGTGAACAGATTATTTGTGAGATGCTTTTTAGATTCTTGGGTTCAAATAGATTAAATGCATGTGTTTTTTTGTTTTGTTTAATTTTCTACTTCAGGTCTTTTAGAACAATTACCCTCTGTGAAACTAAGAAAAGTATGTGAAGCATTTGTAGGGGTTTTTTTGGTTTTTTTAAAGAATAATGTGGGAAAAAATATCTTAGGCATAACACAAAATTGGGGTTTTCTTTCCTATTTGATACTTTCCTTTACCAGAAAAATATACTTCTCACTCCTGCTGTATATATTATTTAATGACGTATATCACTACACTTTTATGTTTCTTAAGTCCAAAAGAGGTTTTCTTCTCCCTTACCTTTCACTTAACAAAATAATAGTAATAAAAATGAATACACCAAATACTTCTTGATTAATATACAAAAATGTTACTGCTTTTCAGCAGTCCTCTTCCTTCTCATCTAAAAAATACTTTCAAGATAGGGAACTTAGTATGGTAAAAATTGGAATGCATGATTACAAAAAACCATGAGCTTTCTAATTACTATAGTGATCAAGTGATATTGAAATCACAGAAGCAGAATAAACATTTAGACAGATAGATAGTAAAATCATGTCCTATATCTTTCATGGAGATTTAATTAGAAAGTGCATGCAGAGAAGTCTGTTTTTAAGACACCAAAATTTTAAAGCAAATCTTGGGATTGCCGAGTACATGCCATAATAATTTCCATATTCTGAATCTTTTGAGTTTTTTAAAACTGTTTTGGTATCTTCATCCAAGAATTCACAGTAAATTGAGAACACTGAAACTTTGCAAAAAACTATAGCAGCATTTCTGCCAGTAAAAATATAAGAACAAACCCCAATTGGCTCAACTCATCTTCTTTTCTCCCCCCCCCCCTTTTTTTTTTTTTTTCTGAAGTGCTCCTTGCTCATCTTTGCCCTGGGACATTACACAGCAGACTGATCACTGAGGTTTGCATGCTTTTCACCCACCAAAATCCTCTGCCAGAAATACTTCAGCTCTTCTGGGATCTAAGGCACAAAGGTTGCCAAGAAAACAGGCTGGCTGCCTGTGTGCTCCTGATCCACTGGTGTCTTCCCAGCTTGCCTGAAGGCAGCCTCTGTAACCCCTCTCTGGAATGACACTGACCTTGCATGGTGACTGATGGATTCTGGCAAGATGGGTTCTCATCCACACCATGGATAGGTTCTCATTTACACCACAGAGCATCTCGGCACAGGTCCAGGTGGCTCATCCTGCTTCTGGAAGCCTTCCCATGTATGCTATGGCATGGCTTGGTGGAGCAGTCAGAAGAACCTATAAAACTGTAAAAGAATAATTGCAAATTGTTATATGAAGGTTGTTGCTTATTGATAATGTTGAAGGAGAGGCTTGATACTCCACTCAGGAAGACAATTACTATCCCTCTTCCCATAAATATTACATCAAATATTGTCCATGTTCAAGCAGTCCCTTGGAACTTGAACTCTTTGCTTTGATGCAGTTCTTTACAAAATCCACTCTCAGTCACTACAGAAGAGATTCATGCAGGAAAGCTTGCTTATAATCAACATGAACATTCTAAAAATGTGAAATTATTTGGAAAAGAAATCATTTTCTCAAAGAAAAAGGAGCCTTCTTCACATCCCTAGACCCAAATACAAGGCTTCCAGAAACAACCCCTTAGCATTGGATATGTTGCTTCCCAGATTTATGGCTACATGGACTTGATTTTTAGCAGCTCAGTGGATTTACACCTCTGATAGATTTCCGATGGAATGTTACATGTTTAATGCTTGTAAAAATGTTCCTCCTAGGAAATCTTGCCTTAGCAAAATATAACTTGTGAGTTGTCCATCATCCTCCCCCCTATACCCTCCCTTAAATTATGAAGCAGCATTATATTCCATTTTCTTGTAGAATTGCAAGCTGATCAAAGTCAACACCTACTACTGACAGACAAGTTAGTATTAGCTACATGACAAAATCTCTTAGGGGAGTGGAAGAAAAGAATACTGAGACAAGACAGAGATGAAAGAGACAAAAGCAGAAGAAAGAAGAAGAAATAGAACCAGAAGTAAAAAACCAGAAATAGTGCAATAATTTCCTTTCCCTTTTGAAAGCAACATGTATTTGTTTTAAAACTGCAGATACAAAGTCTTTTTTACTGTTTTTATTGGGATACAAGACCAAAATAAATGTAAATAAAGAAAACTATGCATGTCTATAGATTGTGAAAATGTTGTAAATTCTAGACACTCCTCTGTGTTAAGGAAGGAGCATAAAAATACTGGGATTTGCCCCAGCACAAGGCACAGCAAGTAGCATAGCAGTTGCAAGACAGTGCTATACTTAGATGTCAGCTCACAACAGGACCAAGGAATAGGTGTATTTAAAGAAACTGTTTTGCTTATGCTTGGCCACAAGTGATAAACAAAAGCAACAGGCAGAACTGTAACTAATCTGCATCAGTTTATATCAGAGATTGGAAAAATTACCTTATTGTTTTGGAATGGGGGAATAGGGGCTGTAAAGGTGGAATGCAGCCCTGTGCATCTGCTCAGCTCTGGTACAACATATACAAATTAATGGCAAAAGATACCCTTTTTCCCTCCAAATCAGATGTGTGTTGTCAATCCCATCTCATTTTGTTCATGAACTGGGCATCCAGACTATAATCAAGCCAAATCTTTGGATTTGCACCAAGTCCAGCAGATGCTGTAAATTTGCAGAGAAACTGTCTTAAACTTGGCTTGAGTTTAGGTTCTTTGGCATTCTTACAAATCTATCTAGATTCACCAACTCCTGTTTGCAGAACTCAATTCATTTTCATCACCTGTCTCAGCAGTATCTGCATCATAAGCCTCACAACAGCATGATGCCCTATTGACTCAGGAACATCTTTTTCTCACTTAGTGTCTCAAATTGAGAGACCATATCTCCCATGCAGCCCCAGAACCAGGTGGTCTGCTTCACTTTGTTCCCTGACCTTTGGGATTTTAGCTGACTATCCATTTATTTTGGAGTGAGACTTCGATAAATCACTACTCACTATTGTAATGGAACATGTTTCAGTAGCACTACAAGCCAATGTTGTAGCAAAGTAAATGATAGAAAAATCTATTTTGAAAGAACTGGAAGTACAGGCACCTCAGTCAAACTTTTTTAGGAGCAAACAAATAAACAGGTTGGTGTTAAGCTTTAGTCAGTCTCTTCTGATGTGACATTAAGAAGAAGAAAAATGTTAGCTCTTTATGACCACTGGCAGTTCCCAGATAGACAAACGTAGTCTGTGTGTGTGCCACATGATTTTGAAGCCAAATATGGGAGAGATGAGACATGTGGTCACAATATTCTTTTATTATAGGTTGAGACTATATGATAGGCTATCATTCCCTGATCTCCATCAGTACCTTTTAACACTGGAAAGACACTAGACTTTGATGTGGTGTGCTGCAAAATTGCAGTCTGCCCCACCTGCCTGATACAGCTCACTTCATCAGACACTGTCTCCTATCAAAACATTAAATCACTCAACTTCATTCTGTCTGTAGCTCCTCCAGGTTACAAATCCATGTTTTTAATTTTTGTGCTACAAATAAGCTGTAAACATATTTCAGCCAAGGAATTAAGCTAAGATCTTTTACTTTCTATAGTCAGAGGCATTTGCTTTAATCATTAAGTTTTAGGTGAGGCTATGTATAAGTTGATCAAATAATCTTTCCTTTGCTATCATACACTCAAATTCATAAAACAGGAGTCCCAAACATAAATCTACTTCCACACATGGCATTAATTTCCATTCCTAAGAGACAGGTAGATCCTTACACAAGGAACAGCTATAGTGCTCTTATTGGTCATAGAATATCTGCTACACAAATTAAAAAAAAAAAAAGCTAATAATATATTAACTATTATCATAAATATGACCAACAGGAAAGAAGAAAAAGGAAACAAGTAGAGATTAAACTGGTATTCAAGTCTTCCAATAAAATTCCTGGAAAATGATTCCAGATGAGCACTGAGTAGAAACAGTTTAAAATCCCAAGAAGCCAAACAGTAAGTAATATTGCAGAATAGCTCAATAAGCTTCAGAGGTTCTTTTTGCCAAAAATAATCAGGCTGTTTGATCTCAGCTGGAACATGAAGCTAGGAAAAAAATTACCCCATTTGCTGGAGGAATTGTAGCACTACGTCTCACCAGTAAGGATAACAGCTTCCACACAGAGAATTCCCTTTAACTGAGATTTTAAACAATGCTGTATCAATTAGGGGGATACTTAACTTTTAAACATGAGTAAACTAATTATCTCTTTCAAAATCATATACTTAAGCACTAGTTTACATTATATCATTAATAGTAACTTGTATAAGTCTACCAGAATTATGTGGGTTTCTTCCACAGTTGCTTACAGTAGAAATTTAGTTACCTAAATTTCACTTTTTAAATGTCCTAAATACTGAAGACAGGAACAAGACAATCCCACAAGAAGGATATTGAATTCTGAATGCAGTTTTTGGGACTTTTAGGTGAGATGCTTTTAACAATTATAATATAAATGCTTCTATGTAGACAGAGTAGGGGACACTGCAATGACTCGGAGATGACAGACTGACCAAAAAAAAGGAATATTTTGAATTTGTTTTTGAACTTTGCTTTGTGAAAAAAAGTTATGTATTTTTCTTAACTCAGGAAAAAAAAAACAAAACATAACAGCAGCAGTATCTAAGGAAGGAAATTTCAGCTTTCAGCAGCCCTAATGGAAAGTTTAATTACACATTTCTTAATCCTAAATCCCAGTCTTGTCCTCAGATCACTGTGAAACTGTAACACATTTTTCTACTTGGTCTTTCACTTCAATCCCTTCTTTTTCTCCAGCAAAGATGTAATTTTTGGAAAGTATTTATGGATTCTTCATGCCTTTGTTAGGGATAATTAAACTAAAACATGGTACTTTGATTAACTGATCTTTCACAATATAAATTTATACACAAGTGGAAGTGTGCACTCAAGGAGGATTTTTATTTTGCTGTAACAACATTTGCATAGAAACCTATCTGCAATAAATGGCAAGTAAATTTTTAAAATTTTCTAGCTAACTTTCTAGCAGTAGACCTCTCCCTTTTTCTTTATATGATTACTCAGGGGGATATATTTTACCACCTGTAGTGTCATCTGTTAGGTGACTGACAGATACTGAAATAATCTTTGAGAGATTATTTCTCTACCATCGGAAACCTAAAGCCTGGATTAAACCATGACAGTGGGACTGAGATGCTCACTCATGATTTATATGCACTTTATTCACTTGATATATATGAATGTTAACACCTGTAGGAAAGATTATGACCATTATATTTGCATTTTTCTTTGGTTTAGGGGATTAGGCATACAAAAAGGAATATGAATGTGTTTTTATGGAGATCTATGTACTCAATTTTCTATTCACTTAGAGCAGAGATTGCAAAAAAGCTAGGACTTCAGCACTTTGACAAAATTAAGCTATGAGGCCATTAACTGTTTTTGTATTTATAAAGAGAAAAAATTGCTTGTAAATACATAAACCTGTCTATTCAATTATTATATTTTTTGCAGAGCTAATAGAAAGAGAACCTTGTTGTATGTTTCCCCTTTGGCATTTACTCCATTGCATATTTTTGCTTTTAAACACAAGAGTTTAAGTTCCCATGTGAACATTTAGATTTGCATGCTCTCCAGTCTCCTTTGTAATTTCTCTGTTCTGTTATTTCAGGAATAGTGCAACAGGCATGAGGCTCCAAGCACAGCACCTTCCAAGAAACTCAGGTTCAAGGATGCAGTGCCTGAGTTTAAAATGAATAAATAATGCAAGTTGGTTGCTTCAGATAGTGATTAGAATGTTGTTGTGCTTCAGCATTATCCCTCAAAGTGGGAGGCTACAAGAACACCTTAAAGACCTAAATTTAAGTTTCCTGAGTACTGTCATGCAGAAAACTAATCAAGTAGCAGCATGGTTTTTGGATTGTTCATGTCCTTTTCTTTCCATGAAATCACTGAAATGCAATTTTCCCATCATGGGTGCAAGGGCTCTACAAAAATAAAGTCCCAAAAGTTTCAGGTCACATAGTCATTGCTTCTTTTTAAAAAGGGGATGAGTTCTATTTGTACTTAAAATATAGAGTCCTCTACATCTGTTGGTAAAGCATTTGTTAAAGATGTGGGAACTTAAATCTGGTTTTCCTTCTTCCCAAAGACATTTGAATCTCCACCCTCACAACACTGCTGTAATGAGTATGAATTATTTTGTTAGAGAGCTTTATTCCCTTCTGATCACAGATAGAAACTCTTGAATCAAGGACTGAAAGTCATTCCTGTCTGGTATTAATGATGTCAGTTTAGTGGAATTTTATCAGGTATGTTTAATTAGGATGCAGTAAAAACTGCAAAGCATTAAAAATATTTGCTGCTATTATAATTTATTAGTTATAATATGGTAACTAAATAACAGCCTAGGAAGTGGATTAAAACTGGAATAACTTCCATTCCATCCAGAAATGCTGGCAATCTCATCCTCAAAAAGAGCAGCAAATGAAAAGAAAAAAAAATCAAAGCAAATCACTGCCTCAAAAAAACAGCTGCATTGAAAAATCAAAACCTGAGAACACTTGGAACATAGAAATTTAATACACTACCACATTACTTACACCTTACTACTGTTGGGAGTAAATTCTATATTTATTCCTGAAAGAAGAGGCAAGAAGAATAAAAGACATGAAATAATTACTTCATTTTTAATAAATAGGAGAGAAGAAGTAATGGCAAGGTTCTGCCACTAGCTTCTACTGTTGCAGAATGAGAATCATACTGAAAACAGGACATAAATTGCTTGGGAGCAATGGGAGAGGGATGAAGGAGTATGCCAAATAAGGGATTACAGATGAAGGTAGAGATTAGTGAGGGAGTCAAGGATTTCTGAAAAAGTTCTGAGAAACTTGGTTTTTTTTGCTTTAAAGTCTTCTGCCTCTCTGCGTTGAGATTCATCTGTTCTTTTCCTCAGCCCTTCTTCCCACACTTTAATTCTTCTCCTTTGTACCCTACAAACCTCAGGAGACTCTGTTTCCCCCCACCCCCCAGCCTGTGGGGTGTGAGTTACCTGACTCAATATATGCCCTAATCTTAAAGTTTGATGTGACTGATGAGGTGTACATCTCCATCCTGTCACCTTCTCTGGTAGCCTACTTCATTCACATCCCAATACTTGAGGTCTCCCCATGGTTCTCAAGAACTGAGAAGATCAGAAGACAGCAGCCTGCATGGAGGAGGCTGCCAGCCTGTCTGATATGTGGGGAGGGATTTCAGGAAGACAGAGGGTTAAAGAGGATTACTGGGAGACACAGAGAGGCAAGAAAGTATTTACCTGAGCTTTAATGAATTCAGAAATGGTTTGCATTCTGGTCAGTACAATGAAGATTTGAGTAGACTTTTAAAAAAATATTTAAACCATGTCAGCCAAAAAGAACCACACTAAAATAGTATGAGAGTAAGGAGTATAGCCTGAGACAGTTGGAAAGAAAAGCAAATGGAAAAAAAGGCAAACTTGCAAAGGTCTGGATAAATTTGTGTGTTTAAGATAAGCATCCTGTTTGGGAAGCCCTTTCTGAATTAGACCTTTCAACCTTTTAAGTTTGGGCTGTCGCAAATGTTTACCTCACTGTGAAGCATGCAGAAAAAGAGAGAAAGAAAGAGAGAAAGAAGCTGATTTATGAATCTGAATTCTTGGAATGAAAAATTAATTGCACTGTGGCACTTCTCTATAAACTAATATTGACTTAAAGGCAGCAGGAAGAGATGAAGACAGTGTGTCCCTGTAGCACTTCCAAGTAACAGAGGCCCATTAACCAAATGTGTACCACATCACTACATTTGTTTGGAAAAAATAAATGTACATCCCACAGGTGAATGCAGTAATAGACATTTGACAAGGTTCTATCCTTTACAAATACTTGGACAAAAAAAAAAAAGGCTTTTGAGATTAATCTTTTCCTTCTTTTTTGTAATTTTCCCCCCCTTAGCTTTCTAAATACTTGGTTCGGACTAATTTTATCTTCAGAGAGGTTTAGAAAAATCTGACTCTTAAAAATGTGTACTCTTCCTTTCCACAGAGTTCTGTGCACCAGGCTATTTGTATTAGAGTATAATGGAGTGCAGTTGCCCTGGGACTGTGATAACAAGATGGGTCATATCAAGATGTTTAGGGTCATCTCCAGGAATCAAACATTTGTACACTGTTCATTTCTCACCAGAAATATAGGAAAATAGTGACTTACAGGTTGATCAGACTCTCTGTTCTCTGGTGACAACAATACTGGAATGTTGTAGGAGGAAATACAAATAATTTAAAGCTGTAGGTCTTTAAATAGCTCTCTGGTTTATTAACTAAAGCAATGTCTTCTCAGTGACACAATTTAGAAATAACCTCCTCATCTCAGGCTCTTAGCATTTTCACTGTGCAGTTTTTCATATTTAAATAAATAACATTAACCTATAAGAAGCTCTTGCAACTCCAAATGAGCTCATTAGTGTTTTTTTAAACTAAACTGAACAAGCAAACAAAAAAACCAAACAAAACCCACCATGGAGAGTGAGACCTGGTGGGATTGTATGAACTGACCTTGCACAGACTGGGTTTGTGTGTATCTGCAAAAATGTATATGATTAGAATTGTCAGTAAGACTTCCTGGAGCCATTAACCATGAAGATATCTGCCAATGCATTTATTTGACAGCTTTCTGTGAGCTCACTAGAAAAGCTCTGCAGACCTTTTCTCCACAGTTAAAAGGAAAAGAAATTGCAGTAATAGTGTATTGCAACGAGATTTTAAAAAGAAGGCTAAATTCTTAGGGAAATAAACACTGTGTGGAATTCAATTGTCATGGAATTAAGTATTTTATATTTCCAAGCATTTAATCAAAAGGATAATAATTTAAAAGATAATTACAAAACTGATATGGTTACATAACTTAATCTTGCAAGTGGCAGTCATGATAAAACACCAGTAAGGAAATAGAAGCTCTTTGTGGGTTATACCCTCTGTGAATGCAGAAGAGTAAAAGTTGGTGCCAGCTCTCCTTTGTGTCCACCATAAATCCTTTTCCCACTTATATGCCTTACCAAGTGACCAGATTGATTACAGGTCTTTTGCTCTGGAGAATGGGGACATCACTAAAACCCTTTAGGATTCAGACAGTGCCAAAATGGCTTGAAAGTTTGTGTACCCTGTGGCAGACTTGTCTCCTTCAGAAGTGTTGCCTCTGCCCTTGCAGCTCTACAAACAGATGCTGCAAAGCAAAGTGTGACACAAATATGCCTCTTACAAACAGTTTTCAGGAAAAAAAAAAAAAAAAAAAGGCAAAGGAGATTAACCTGAGTCTAGAAAAGGTGATAATAGGAAAAAGAAAGGTGACTGAAAGGGAAAGGGGGTGGGGGGAGGAGGGCAGAGACAACAGCCCCCTGATGATCATGACGTAACTACTACTGGTGTCAAACATTCCTCACATTCTGTGAGAAGTAATTTCTATGTTGTGTGCCTTTATTGTTGGTATCCCACTAGCTGTTTTTCAACTGTAAGTCTTTTGCTTCAATTTGTGTCAATTTATCTCCTTAGTACTTCCATCATCATTTTCGCCAGTCAGAAGCTTTTTTGTCCTAAGGTTCTTAAGCAGCTGAGTTAATTTTGAGGAGTCCTGGACATCCATAGGCTATCATAGAAGTTAATTTTAAGTCCACTTCATAATTTTTGTTAACCAAGTAAATATATGTGATTGCACCCATTAAAAGATCTGAATTATCTTTTATAATGCCTGAATCCAATGAAACTGAAACCAGCCTGGCTGGCAATTGTCACTTCCATTCATAAATGCTTAATAAAACAATAACTACTGTAAATTGATGCATACAAATCAATACATTCCATGTGTAAGTACAAATGCGTGTGTTAGCAAGAGAGAGACTGTCTGTTAACATCAAGTTACTCCACAAAGTGTTAACTATAGGAAGTATACTGGAAACAGAAAATGAGAATAGGCTTTGCACAGCTCCTGGGACCCTTTGAGTTATGTTAATATACTCCCTTCCACAAATCTCCTTGTGAATCTGATGGAGGAAATACATTTTTGGCATGCCTAGCAGTCATGTCCAGGCACACATTCTTAGAATCAGAAGGGCACTGGCTTGGCCCTTCTCTTTCCATCTTCTCCCTGGATAATACAGGAAGCACTGTGCTGTTGGCTACTGTGAGTAGGGCAATGCTGGCCTTATCCCCTTTCAAAACCAGAGTTAAATTGTGAATATGGATTGTAATGCAACGGCTGAGCCTGAGTGGGGCCCAAACACTGAACGTATCACACAGTCACTGGCAACATTTTGCAAGCAATGGGTGGGTTGTACTCTTCTTTTTAAAAAGAAACGAGTCAGGTACCTGCCTCCAAAAGAGGTTTACAGAGGCAATGGCAACATGACCTATGGGACTAAGCTCCTCTCTACTGAAAGGGTTAGAAAATGTATTATTCTTCATAGCTTTTTGAGATGAGTGGAGTGAGACTGATCAACAATTAGAAATTGGGTATTTTTACACCTTTCTGAGGCATCCAGACTCCATGTATTGTATAAGAAAAGATTGCACTTTGGAAAAATTAACTTGTAACACTGCTGGTGTCTGTTTGTGCACTCAGCCCTGAGTAAGGGACCTCCCTCAGTCACCATCAGCTTTGTTCTCTGAGAATCAAACAACAATTCAACTGGTAGTGAAGCAAAAGGGGAGTCTGATTTTCCTCCTTTTTCATTACACACCCAGCCCTCACTCCTGGTTGCAGGAAAGAGACTGCTGAATAGGTCTGGCATAAGTGAAAGACAAGGGCTGTCTAACACTTGACCAAGAAAAATATTGTATAGTGAATCAACCATACAGCTCATTAAAACAACAGGGTTAGAAGACATTGAGCTAATGTATAATCCATGAATATTTAAGCTACCTTAAGCCTTTCTCCTCCATGTGATTGTAAAACAGCACAGTATTGCTGGCACTAAATGCAGGGGAGATTGTATCTTAACATTTCAATATGTTGATTAATGTTGCTGTAAAGATACATTAACAAACTGCAGAATCATTTTACCTCCATTTTTTTGCTAACTTAGCACATCAACCAACCAATACTTGTAGACAAAGACATGCTATTTTGTGATTAAATGTTCTTAGACATTGTCTGCTAAATCCCTATAATTAGCATGGCCCCTGGTGAATGTCACTGGGTATTTGATGAAACAGGGCATGAACTCTGCAGCAACACCCAGGGGGGTCGGTAATGCTATCCAGAATGACTCTTGGAATTTTTAACTACTAGATAGGTTCTCCTTATCTAGGAAACTCAGGGGAGAAAAGCATTTGTCCAGTCTAATGACCCCTGTTGGCAGATTTATGCCACCTCCCTCTATACAAACTGTCTTCTCTCCCCTCCTTCGGGATATTTAATTGGAGAGTAACTACGCTGAGTAGTATTTTTGGGGAGGGATATGGCATGAATATAGTAAGGAAAGAAATTAGCTAAATTCTTTTATCCATTCTGTTTATGTTATTGTTCTTACTCTTCATAACACCACAACAGCAAGAAGTTTTAAGGGTAACAAAAAGAAAAATAAGAAGCAGCATGATTGCAGCAGGTAATTTCAAGTGTCCTGGTAGAACTAAAATTTCCTACTACAAGACATCCTGCTCTAAGGGAAAAAAAAATAAATTCCTTCACTGATATCAAGAGCAGTTTCCTTGGCTGTAGACACATTCCCAGAAAACTGGAAGATACTTTCCTCTGTGCTGGGAAACAATTTTCAGAATGGTAAATACTCTTAAAAAGTGTAGAAAGTTCCTTTTCCTTGTAGCTCCTAGTTGTCTGCTGGTTACTTAAATTTACCTGAGAGTGAGAGACTGAGTTAAAAACGTGCTGCACAACAGGACCAGTAGTTATAGCCCAAATCAGGGTTTCTACATCTCAGGTTAGTGCTCTAGCAGGCAGAGCATCAGCTGCTGAGACAGTCTGATTTTGAGACAAAGTCCAATACAGACCGCAAAAACTTTCTTGATAAAATGTCCATTTTGCCTGGAACATTTTTAATAACAGGTTTTCTTTCTGTCCTTCTGCACGTTGTAGCCTTAAGGATTGAATGGTAACATCAATCTTGCTTTAGAAAACATTTTGCACCTTGCACATTTCAAATGCTGATAATTCTTACATGATGAATTATCTTGAAATGGTATGGAATTGTTAAAAAAAATAATAAATCAATCTAGTGGCATTTTCTTTTAAAAATAAATTTAATATTTAATATATTACAGATTGAATTTTGCAATTCCATACATTTTTGAAAATCCATCTCACTCAGAGTACAAGGCACTGGTTTTGTTTCAGTTGATCTTGTGGGGAGACTCAATAAGAAATTCAATGTAGACTTTTCCTAATTCTATGTCCTAAGCAGTGCATGATATCAAAAATGAGGGAGGGAGCTGTAACTAAGGTTAGGGGGCAGGAGGGAGGCTGTCTATTGTATTAAGGACTAACTCCTTGATTAAATGTAGACTCAAAACAAATAACCTCTGTGCGCGTGTTAACTTGCCTAATTAATCTTCATGTTAGATTAACTTGATAAAATGTTGACCTAATTTGGGATTAAAAGATTACAAGTAACATTTTCAGCTGAAAGCTGTAACATGCCTCATGTCAACACAGTAACGACAGAATTAACCCTGCAAGCCCTGTGCACTGGATGTCACTGCTTAAGTAGAGTTTGGGTGACCTGTAAATGCAGGAAGGCTGCTAAACAGAAAAAAGCTAATATTGAAAGACTAGTCCATTGCTCAGAGTCTCACAGGCCTCCAGATACTGAGAAATATCACACAGCCAGGAGGAGAAGTAGAGATGCATCATCCATACACTCTTACAGCTTGTAAACTAAGCCTAACTGGATGTTTAGGTTTAGATGTAAAATTTGGAAGGTTGGAAAGAAACATATTGTGAATTCGCTATTAAGAGGATGATGAAGATGAAAATGTCTTCAATAAATCTGGGACATGAAAGATTAAGATGCAGGAATATTCAAAACCATAAAAGCACTGTGAGTTGTAGCTCAGAGAAGCCTGGCAGTATTCATTTGTGTGAGACCAGTGGAGCTCTCTTTCCCATAACCTGTTTGGAAGTGATATTTCAAGCCTGTATTCCAAAGAGTCATGGAAAATAAAAACTGTCAACTCCTGAATAGCATTTTGGTGATCACTCACCTCTTTTGAAAGAATGGAGGGAAAGAAGAGAGGAAGGAGAGAGAGAAACTCACTACTGTAAGAAGTGACTCTTTTAGCTCATACTATTTTTGTCCCTTAAAAATTTCATATCTGCTCTCTTCATAGATAAAACTGTGCTGCCTCTCACCACCTTGCAAAGCAGTGTAGTCTCAAAGATGAGCCAGGCTCTCTTCAGCTCACAGATTCATCATGGTTGTGGTTCTTCCAGCTAACAGGACTCTAAACCTGTCACCATGATGTACACACAAAACACTCCTCCTCTTCCACTATGGCTCTCAGCCCTAACTCTGAGACTACAAAACTCTGAGGTGGCTACTGAGAGAGTGAGTGCCTCTGGCTTTTGCTTAGGGTGGCCAGATTAAAAATTTAGGCTATGGAACCTAATATAGGCAGCAACAATATATGAAATATATATATAATGTATATATATGAAATATAAAAAAAAAATATCAGTTTCTCTGCACTGCTTCCCACAACAGTGCCTGCTTAGGTAGGCTCTTCTCTCTTGTCCTTCCAGCAAACCCCTGGGAAGGCATCAATTTTGCTGCAGTAGTGCAAATGTAAGCAGCCGGTAAAAGTCAGCATTCCTAATCATAACCCAGAACCTGCAGTGCCAGACAAACCAGAACATTTGATCATTCCCCTGTCCAGTATATGCACGCAACCTACAACAGAGAAGAGCAAAAATAAGTTCTGAAATAAGTTTTTATGCCTAAGAATTGCCTGAGAACAAAAATTCAGTAGGACACTGAGTTAAAGACAGTGTCAACTCAATGCTGGGAGAGATTCTTCTTTTCAGGTGAGGTTTGGAACTAATATGTAATTAAAACCTCACAGAATGAAGAACAATACATTGATGAATAAAGTATGATATCCAACTACTCGGCTAAGGCAAAACTTGGGCTTTTTTTTTTTCACTCTTTACAGCACAACTTGTTAAAAAGCAGTACTGACAATACTCAAGTTGTATTCTTTCAGTAGCTTGGAAGGTTTTTCTTTAGTGTGCATACCTAACAAATGCTTTCATATAAATAAGTCATGCAGACTTTTACTCCCCTAGAACAGAAGGATATATGCAATAGTTTTATGAATTTATGCAATAGTTTTATGGATTTATTCCCATTAAAATGATTTGCCTCTCGATAATTTACTGCTCCAGTTTTTCCTATATGTGATCATCTAACTTTTCCTATGTGAAAAGGGGAACAGGATATTAAAGTTTTCCTAAAGTTGCTGTTACTAATGTCACAAAGAGGAGCATTCTTAAGGTTTTTATTGTACTCTGTCACTTCCCATAAATTCATGACTAAGAATCAATGACTAATCCAAGTTTGGTCAGACCCAAAGGCTTAAAAGTTGAGTAGCAGAATTAACAGCATTTCTCTTGTTTTTATTCCAATGGAATAATGGTTTGCAGCCACAGCAAACTGTGATGTGATTCCCATCAATTCTGAAAAGTCATGCAAGCCTGGAATAGGCCTGTCTTCAGGAAGGACAAACTACAGCAACATGCAGTTCCTGAGAGGCATTACTCAGGCAGTACCCTTTCCTGGGAAAGCTTAGGAGACTGATTAATTTGAAAGATACTGCAAAATGCTGTGCTAATAGAACTGTTGTTTTTTATTCTGTAGAGTGATATTGCAGTCTTGACTATCATTTACCATTGCTATATATTACTGTGAGCAGCTGGTGATTAAATTCCTCACATAAGTTATACTGCATCTATGCCTGTATATTCCTGAAGTTTTCTTTGACTTTTGTCACTAAGTATTGTGTGCATTTTCTGAGTTTTAACTCTAGCTCAGCAGTAAATGAAATATCCACCTGATAACTGCAGGCTATGGAGATTTTTAAAAGCTATTTTTGAAACAAGCAGGATAAAAACTGTTCTAAGCCTACTCACTAGTTCAAATACTCAAGCTTGTGAACATGGATATTGTGAATGTCCACAGAAGCAGTTTAATAAGCCAGTGAATTATATTAGTTCTTTTGTATACAACGTTTATGATATACTTTATTTAAAAATCTATAACACACGTATTAGTGGAAAAGTATGCAAGAAAATACATGATCCTTGTTGTGGACGATTGGTTATAAAATCAAAGTATATCTCCAGTAAACAATTCTTTAAACGATTTTAAAAAATTTTTTTCCTCTCGCTTTTTAAACATGTTTTCTACTCTAGCACTCTCTTCCAGATATTTTTACCCTTAAGGTGACACAAACAAAACTTCATTGCTGCCCCATCTAATTGGGCATTTCAAAATAGTTCTAAAAAGACTTGTAGAAGACTTCTTAATGAAAAGCCATAACTAGAACAAAGATTTACTAAAATGTTCATCTGGACTGTAATTTTAGATATAGAAGCATAAAATGACTACTGAAAAGCTTCATCAGTTATAAGCACTGACAAGTATACACAATTAAACAATTGATTTTATCTAGGAAAACAAAGAAACAAACAACACCCCCCCCTCAAAAGAAAAAAAAAAACAAAAACAAAAAACCAAAAAAACCCCAAGAATAAATTGCACCCACAGCAGTACTTCCAGGACCAAATCTATCCACCTTGAGTCAGACAAGCAATGGAGCACATGCTTAATATTTAAAGAAAATTTAAGGTTTTAAATTCTGACATATCCTTTGGCCCAAATTAATCCAGCCTGATTTCTACTCTGGGCTCTTGCTTCCTATTAAAGAAGCTGTTACAGAGATCTGGAGCCAGCCAACAGCCCAGACCAGCTGCAGGAACTGGGTCAGGATCAGGTTGGGCATAAACACTTGACACTGTGGGATGTGACTTTACTACTTGTTTACTCACACCCCCAGTGAGACAACTGACACTTTGGAAAGGTGACATGGAAGATAAATGTCCTGAGATTATTTTAAAAATAAACTGATGTATATACACATGCACACTTATGCAGCATCTAATATTTTTTTTTTTTTTTTGTTATTTTGTCACCCATTCCACTTTTTCAAATCGAGGGGATAAGGCTGTGGGATGGGGCTGTTGTACAGAAGTTCCTTCTTCTCCTTTCCCTCAGCCATGAGGTCCTCTCCAGAAATTTTCTACCAAGACCTCATTATGAACCCACAAATATTCCCTTATTTTTACCTTATTTATGTCCCTCTGGTGTTACCTTATCAAACAATGCCACAATTGGACAATTAGAAATCAGCATTTATACACTGCTATCAGAACAGGGATAAATGCCTATGAGAAGGATACTTTATAACTTGAAGGAGATGCCTGGGTGTCTTTAGATGTGCTCACTGCAGCAAGGTAAAATACATTACTTTTAGCCAAAGCTGAATTATAACAAAAAAGCAAATTCTACACTGATGGCTATGGAGATTCCTCATACGTTTCTACTTACTTTTCAAGAATAACTGAATAAATAAAATAGCTAGCAAGACTGCTTTCAGATAGAAAACATTTTAGGCAAATATAGTAAAACTGGAAATGTTAGTGACAAAATCCTATATCACGGATTAGGAGACAGAAGCTCTGTGTATATTTTACTGAAAATGAACCCAACTCACCCCAAATTTGATACAATGAATAGCCACAAAATCTGCATACAGATGCAAATAGACCAAGAATAATTAATATACAATATTTACTGTACACTTACATAACCAAATATATTGAATCTACCTTTGGATAATTAAAAAACAAAACCAAACAAAACAATCCATTGTATAAATGTTTTCCAGTAAATTATTTAGCTGTACTATTACAATTCTAGTCTTAACATATCTGGAATTTATTTTTCTCCTCTAACAGCTATGCAACAGCATAATGCAAACAGCTGTATCTGATGAATCATTTTTCTTGTATTATGGATGCTATAAAGTGGTTTTGGAATTTGGCAAAAATTAAGAAACTGAATGAAAACTGAGCAAATCTGGTATAAACCTAAAAAAGACCAAGTTCACAGGACTTTTCTACAGTTTTCCCCAGCCTTTATTTGGACTTTAAGTCCAGTGTATTTGCCAGTTAACATTTATTGTGTTTCTTTTTTTTATTATAAAAAAGTAATCTTAGAACTCCCTTCCCTGTGTTCCTCCTCACCCTCCTTCCCCCAGTAATCTTCTGAAAACTAAATCTGACTCAAGTTCACAAGCAGGAACTATTCTGCAGCCAAAAAAAGTCATTGTTAATAAACTAAGTGACATTTACAAGGACAAACATTACTTCAATGAAAAATGATGCAATTCTTTCGCAGAAAGAAAAAATCCCAACATCGCTTGGTTTGTTTTTTTAAATTTTTTGGTTTTTTTAAACATTAATTACTTGAGCAGTAAAGAGCAGATGAAGAAAAATAGGGAATCAACTTTGTTAGTAATATTGATAAAGAAATTGCTTTAATGTTTAAAAAATTGAAGGAATGATGCTTCAAATAGTTTGTAATAAATTATCATCATAAGAAAGATAATATAGAGTAGGAAAAGAACGCAAATTGTATTAATCATTATCATTAACCACAAAAAGACAGAGAAAAAAACCCACCCCACCTGCAATGTTCCACCTTAAGCAATTCCAGGTGTTACGATTTCTAGGTATTTTTCCCTATGGTTTTTACTGTACTATTGCACTTTTATATTTATCTTGCCATCTGTCACAAGAGAGAACAGATATAGAACAGTGGCAAAATCATGTTAAAAAGACTGTCTTGGGATAACAAAGAGAAAAGTTAATGGACATGGATTTACAAATTATTAATGATTTTTCTTGTCATTTCTTGAAAAATGAAAGCTATGCACGCTGTCTCTTTGCCCAAACAGATTGCATTTTATTCCTCTGCAGTTTGTCCGTCAGGCTTCACTCTGACAACATAATCCAAAACTAATCCAGAGCATTCAGTTTTCCTTGTTGGCTCTCATGCACACTGCTTAGACAAATCCTGCTACCTGTCAGCCCTCCTGTGTGTGCCAAACAGGCTGCCAGGTTAACCCCTGGGGAAGCCAAGAGACCTGCTGACTTAACCCCTGCTTCCCTTCAAATAATCCACTGTAAATACGTAGGACATTAACAGGCTAACTGTTCTAATCAGGGCTGGATCCCTTAAAATCTGCTTCATACACAGCCCTCAAGAACTAGGGATCTAAGCATCACTGCTGGAAGAGGAAAGGATTGCTTCCAATAATACAAGCACTAAATAAGCAGATGGATAGAACACATTGAAAGGTTTTAATCCTCTGAAGGAGTTGGAGAAAAGATACACATCACTTCAATTACCCACCTCATCGCTCATAAATATTCCCTAATTGTCAGGAGGAGGTCAGAAATAATTTAGTACAAAGAAAGAAAGTCTTATTCAGTTACAATTCAGGTTCTCGATGACAAACTTTCTACCCATTACTTTGGTCTGGTTTCATACAAATTAGCTGCACAAAAAACAGTTCTTCAGAGCTCTATGGTTTCTGTTCATTCATTTGCAATTCGTGGAGATCTACGCTAAATGTAATATAAGTCTGCAGCTAAAACAGGTTGTCATGAACAACATAGTTTACAAACAATGACATTTTACATTACTTTACTTTCTAAAGACCTATAATTGCATCCCAGCCAACCTGAAAAGAATTAATTTCTAACGCTTTAAGCCTGAAAGAGAGAAAAAATCTGAGTTACAAAAATCTTTTAAAAATACTCACTCTGTGCTCAAAAAACCCAAAATAAACCAACGCCTTCTCCTCATTGGAATTCAAGGCACATCACTCTATCTGCTGCTGCAGCATCAACAATCCACAGCAGAAAATAACTTGCGTAAGCACGGCGTGCAGAGGAGCACTTAAAAGCTGCACTAAGCTCAGCCACATGAGAAATGTAATAAAACATTGCAGAGCTCATTTAATGTTTGGAAGGCATGATGTCCAGGTTAATATCTGAAGTGGGGGAAGGTAGAGTAAGTCATGGGGAGGGCTCCTGAACTCTGCCACAAACCAAACTGGGAAGGTCTATTGTGCCTTCTGATAAGAACATTTATTTTTCCTCAATTAAATTTCAGGCATTCTCCTGAGAGGAAGCAGGGAAAATTGTTCTTCCCTCCCACGCACTTAGACACATTTGTATTTATGCTTTAGATACACATGCAAAGCACACACCTTAGTCTCAGGAGTCCTGGGAAATGTTTAAATAGTTATTCTAAAAAGTGTTGTGGTTGTGGCAGCTAATAAATAGATCTTACAAATGCTACAGATTCCAGAGATGTTTAAAGTACTCATGCTGCTTTTAAACACAGGAGCAGAGTTTTAAAATCCCCCTCTTTCTAGATGTTTTCCCCATTCTAACACTTTTCCTATTTTTCATTTAGTGAAGAAGTCCTAATCCTAATGAGCTTTTAAATTAGATCTCATTGTTATTTTTAGAACCCTGCAAGCCCTTACCTAAGCAATGCAGAAACTAGTATTTGGCAAAAATATTAGTTACTTCTAAAATAAACTGATCTGAAAGATAACTACAGCAAACATTCTTTCATTATCTGTGCTCCTTTTTTAACCCAGCTTGTCTCAAAAGAACAGTTATTTTGTTGAAAGAAAAGTTTGTTTTCATTTAAATCTCAATAGTTTGTCTTTGGGAAGTTGACAAATTTTGTTAGGCAGAAGGCAGTAGTTTGAAAGATATATCTTATCTCTCTGTCAGATAATCTTGCTTAAAAAAACCCTTCTTTTCATTTTCTTCCCTATAAAGGCATTTTACCATTAATATATTCATTATTAGCTAGAACAAAGTTGGAAAAGTGAAATTATGAATGCATTTTGGAAAATTAGTCTACCTCCAGCAATCCTTTTTACTTTCTTTTTTACAAAATCCTGTCTTCCTGCAAGTCCATAGCAAAACTGCCCATTGGCTTCCATAGGACCAAGAATTTATTCAGTGTCTGGAAGGACTGAATCATCCTGGACAATTAATTGACACACATGCTTGTGCTTAGCCTTTCATCTACATTAATTACAGGTAAAATACTGATGCAAAAGACATTCCATGCAGTTCCTTGACAAATTTCAGTGTTACACCTACAGGATCTGTCCTCTAAGATATTGCTTCCTCCTCAAAATAGCTCATAAATCAAATATAGAATTTGCTCATATATCAAATAGCTCATTGGTTATGCAAAGTACAGTGCCACAAGAGTTAAACTAGAACTTAAAGAGCTGTCACTCAAGATTTTTTTTTCATGACTGCCAAATAGATTTCAGTCTTTGGGGATACTAAGCAAATTTAATAAAAAATAACCATGACTGTGTTAGGTTTTTTATTTCCTCAGTTACTTAGGAAATAGCTGCTTTTAAGCTGAACACCACTTTGCTTTCGTACTTACTGTTTTGAACTGTTAATCATGGCAAGCAATGTTTGAAACTTTTAGAAAGCTAATAAGTTTATCCTATGAAGAAGTTCATCAGGAAAAACTTAAAGGTCTGCCATTTCACTCAGAAATGGAGTTCCAGCATGCTTGATGGTCCAAATATACATGGTTCAGTGGTCAACATTACAATTGTTTAAAAGGCAGTGACTAATTTGTAACTTATCAATATATTTTAAACCAACGTTGACAATGCCAGGGTCTTTGTTGATAATTTTTCCTTTATATAACACCAGCTGGAAGATGTTTCCCTATTATTGATCATGCCACTTATCAGCTATTCACAACATATTTCTTTCTACTTGGTACAAAATCTAAACAGTGTGGACTTGGTTCATTAACCTTTTGATGTTGGGCAAAGGGGGGAGTAAGGCAGGGAGAGGAGAGGCACTAGAAGTAAATTCATTGCTTTTTTTTTGATTTTTCCTTTTGGTCATGACATCTATAGGGGAATAGGGCACAAACTTTGTAAGGATGAAATGGCACTGAGAACCTGGTCTGAAATCTATAGAGGCAAAAAGAAGGCCTTCTACAGATTTAATTTTTATTATTTCATATACTGAGTAAAAGGTAAGTTTCAAAATCTTAAAAATAAAAATAACAAAGCAAAACAAAACAACCCTATCTCATAGTGGTTTCCCCAGGGACAGACTGAAAGTGGAACTCTACAAGGAACTGGCAGGAAAAACCTAAACTGTAGAAAACAGAAACAAAATGTGTCCTGCAGTCTGAAAGTCAGCACAGAAATTCTGCAACAAACCTCAGGTTTTCAGAAAATATTAACTAAGTACAGTTTAAAATAGTTTAAAATCTCTACATAAAAATTAACAGATTAATTCTGCATTGTATTTTTAATATAACTTATCAAGTGCACAGTCAGACTAAAATTTAGTTTTGAGTCCACTTGCCAGAAGAAATATTTGAAGGAGTGTCTGAATCCGATAAGACTACTTAAATACATATACACTAGCAAGTAAATTCATAAATAAAAAAGGAAGCTAAGCTTGCAGAGCCAAACATAAGATTAGCACTTTTGAAATCAATCCATTTCCCTAGGAGGTAGCTCATAAGGATCTGATCCCTTATAACCTTTTTGTCACTCCTAATCTCCCATGGAGTGACCCTCTCATCAGCAACTTGGTCCCTTCATCCCAGTAAGAACCAGTGCCCTGATCTGGTTTTCCTGGGATTTCTAGTGTTTTTGCAGAAAGAGAAAAACAATGATTATATTGAACATTTTTGTGAGTGGAGAATCTGTTTTGTAGAAAAATCTGAGTTTCAATAGAAAATAAACACAGGCCTAAATCTTGTAATGATAAATCTGTCCCTGACGTGGGAAATCATCTTCCACACCATCACTAGCTAACCTCACTCACCTCAAGTCTGCCTTCCACCTCCACTACACACTTTTTCATTGTTTCCTCCTTTTTGGCTGTGGTACAAGGTATAATCCTACATATTTTAAGATCAAGCTTAAAGGCAGGTCAACAAATTAGCTGCACTTAAAATTTTCGTCTCCAAAATACCAGGCCACAACTTTTCCATTAACATAATGTATATAAATAATATATGCAGAACAGAGGTTACTCACAAATAAAGAGAAAATCATTACTTTTATTATCTCCCCTTGCACATATAACAGCCATGATCTTCACTAGCTACAGTCTTTAAACCTACTCTGTTTTTTAAACTTATTGCAGTGAAAGCACACTGTATCAAGTGATACATCATTAGTACCACAGAGATGGCACTTACTAAGTAAATAAGGATTTATTCTATTTAAATTAGATTAATACATTATTTGGCATTTTACGTATACTTAAACACATTTATTTTTTGTTTTATTGTGCAACCATGAATTATATAAAAAATCTATAAATATCCTTGAAAATATGCCTCTTCATTTGTTTCAAGCATCTTAATTCTAATAACATACAAACAAATAAGTATTTTCCTGGTAATGCAATATAACAAATCTAGTTTATTGTACTGCTTTCTAAATATAGCATGAATATTTAAAACACAGAAAAACTTGAATGTATTTCTTCCCATAAAGGCTGAATGGTCTATCTACCATGTTATTGTCATGGAGCATCCCCAGCATTTATGGCCAGGCTGCTTCCCATACTTAGTTCAAGTCCTTTTCTGAAAATATGGTTCTAGTTTTGTTTCCTGCTTTTTCCTACAGTTTTATCTAGGTTTCATAGAAACAGACGGACCATAAACCAAACTGTCATGTGACTTTCAAGACAGTAAGTGTGTTTCTTTCTTTCTTTCTTTTGTCTGCTTGCTCTTGACTTCCATGAGCTCTTTGTCTCTTTTAAAGAAGATAACACACCTTAAGAAAAGAACAGTGCTGAAAGACTGTAATGCTTAACTTAATAAAATTTCTGTAATTTGCTGTGGAAGTTGAAGGAGACCTGAGTGTGAGAGAATTAACATTGGCTTTAAAGCAGTAAAACCAGCCACAATAGTTGCTGCAAGTGCTCTCTGTTGTGCCTCTCTATTCTGAAATGTCCTTTGCATCCTTTGTGGCAGTCTCACTACTGATGACATAAAGCTTCTCTTGTCACAACTTGTTCCTTCCAAAATTGGAAAGCAATTCACTCTACAATGAGACATGGGCAATGTTTGGCAACCCATCCTTCTGCTCAAAGCAATATTCATTCTCATGCCCTTCACTCTCTTGCCTCAGTTTGCCCTGGCCATTCATGGAGGTTGCCTGGCAGCTGTAGGGACCCAAGTGTCAAGTTCTGGAATGAAGTTTTCCAGGACTGGAAAATCAATGTTAATGTTGACCTATGGATTTGGCTAATTAAAGGAATATATATTAGATATTAATATCACTGGCAGTTCCTAGTTAGTCAGCTCTCTAAGTACTAATTAGATATTTAGAATTCCACTTCATGTCATCAGTGGAAAACATTCTTTGCAAAGCTTCATTATGGAAACAAGAAATACTATCAGCATCTAAAGCTGCAGTCTTTTTCTGTTTCATTGAAATGGAAAAACTGAACGTTCCATGATTCACAGTAGCTTTACTCTACCCTTAACTCATAAGAACTGAAACTGCCCTTTTTTATCTGGAAAAAAACCAAATACAAGATGACTATAAACTTATATTCCCACAGCATTTTCCCTTGAACTCTTCTAGGTAGTAACAACTGCGACACAGGTTCCATTTATGTTCTGCATTGGAATAATTATCTTAAGAATCTTTTGGACTAAAGGCACTGGCACATCCAAATATTTACCTCAATTCCCTCAAAAAAGTTGTTTCTCTTACATTGGTCTAATATAGTGCCCTGTTAATTTTTTTTTCATTTTCCAAAGCAAATAGTAAGTTGTTCAGAATACAAGAAATTTTACAAGGGAGATTTCTGATGAGTAGTTTTATGTGGGGGAAAAAGAGGAGGAAAGGGAACCATACATTTTAATATACAGAATAGCCCAATCACACTAGTGACAGCTACTTTGAAAGTGTTTTAAGGGTATAAGAATCTACAGACAAAATCTGCAGTAACAAATGGAAGTGGAATAGATAGGAACCCAGAGTAAAATGTTGCCTTATGTCACCTTTGCTGTACCTCTGAGTTCTTAGAGTTCACCTGAGCAAGAAGTAAAGAGTTGACTTTCTTGCAGAGGTCATTACTGTGACAAACACAGATAGATCACATTAAAAACTCCAATTCAGAAAGCCAAATTCAAAGCTTACCAAGTATGAGCCTGGGCCATTTATTTTATGGGCTGCCACAAAATATGGTTGGCATTCATGTTCTCTGTAAATGTTAAGGTAACTATCAAAAGCAGTTTCCATTTTCACAGTAGCAATGTTTCCATATTCTTTTGGAGAGCATCACACAGGCAAAGTGTCACAGCAGCAGATCTGAACTAGATGTGTTGTACTTTATTTGTGCATACCAGAAGTGAAATTTAATTTGTCTTTACATCGAGGGCCAAGTGTTTTAAAAATTTTAAATTAAAACTGCAGAGTGCTTCCAACTCAAAGTGATAACCCACTTCTCTTCTTGCTGCATGCTCTGATTGGTGTTCATGTGGATTACATTTTAATATTGGGCTGGAAGCCTAATTATAAAGGATTATTAGCAAATCATGAGAGTATTGCAGTGGGATGGGGTCGTGCATAGTAGAATATTAAGAGCTGTCTAATCTTTTACCTCCTTCTCCATATCATTTTGGAAGGATTGTGCAAATAGTGCCACTCACAGAACTGTTCAAAGTTTTTGTTGTTGTTGTTGCTTTGTTTTTCCTGCCCTCCTCTCAGAGGGCTAATACTGGATATCCTGAAGCAATGTGATTTTTTTGTGGGTAGTCTTTTTGAGAGGGGGACCATGTGTTTCCTTCATGCTTTTGCATCTTGCTAAGCATACCTTTGGAGTCAGACAGATAATGGCATCCTTTGTATGTGGAAGTCCTGTGGCAGTAAAGGCACTTTAGAGGATAGAAGATAACATGTGTGAGGGACATTTGGAGCCAAGATAAATTATGTGTGTACATAAAGTCTATCTGAAAATAGGTCATAATAAAATTACAGTAGAGTGCAGGACTAGTAAAGGCAGTTAGGCTTTGCTTTGGTTGATAGGAGTGATCAGAATATAAGCAACTGTTTTTCTGTAAAGGGACGCAGTGATGTCTTAAAATAGCACTTATGTTGGCTTTTGTCACATTAACTGTGGGAACTCTGGTGGAAATACATTTAGGTACTTGAAGACCATAAGTTCAGAGATAAGCTTGGCCGATACTGTGAACAGCTTGCCTGAGAGGTAAATTGCATGCAGAAACTAAACATGACAGCCAAAGATAAAACACTTATTATGATTAATACCAGAAGATGTAGCAGGCTTTACTTACTGCAGCCCCAGGAAACCTCACTTTTACCAGATAATGTTTACAACTCCAATTGCACTCACAGCACACATGCTTTCTTAGGAGATGGTCTCTTATCTGTGAAACTTCTCACCCATGTGAATTTTTTAACTTCTGCATTATTCATGTGGCTGTTTTGGGAGATTTACAAATCTCTAAGAGTTTATGCACCTATTAAAAACCTAAAACAGCCTGACAGAAAGAAAAACTTTTAAGAATGCTGCAGTTGAGGAATGTGATATCTTCCCGTGAGAGGCTTATACTAGGAAGACTGTTAAATGAACATTAGATTATATAGAAGGTGGCAAATGAGGTTTAATCCAATATTTATATTATCTCTTGAAAATTTCTGCAAACATGACCATACCTCATTCTTCATTGCCTACACCTACAAAGGATAAAGTACAGTTCCATGTAATATGAAGTAGAAGATGAGAAAAGATCATAAGAAACTCTTTCCAAATTAACCTCATCACCTATTTTAGTTCTTTCTAACTCATCCTAACCAAGATTTTTTGTTAAATTAGTGAAATTTATTTTTCTCTAGTAACTGAGGATAAGTCCCATTTAAAAGAAATCAGCTCAGCAGAACCCCAATTTTTAAATTCATTTTAAATTTTGTTGCACAACAGGATAATAATCAATATCTTTAATAGAGAATTAAGGTTCCAGTATAAAGCAGTAGAACCCTCAAGAGGATTTTCTTAATTTTTCTTAATATAGCAGATAAAAGGATAATTTCTGGGGTTTTTTTTTCATTTTTTACAGGATGAGTAAGATCAACAAGCAACATACAAACCAGTATAAAGCAATCCAAAAGCAGCAGACAACTGCTGGGTCAGTAGTGGAGGAAAGAATTCCTATGGTACCTGAAGTATATATATTTTTATTACCTAAATATATATATATGAGTATATATATATTTATATTATCTCTTGAAAATATCTGTAAACATGACCATACTTCATTCTTCATTGCATACACCTACAAAGGATAAAGTTCCATGTAATATGGAGTAGAAAATGAGAAAGATCATCATAACCTCTTTCCAAATTAACCTCAGCATCTATTTTAGTACTAGAGCTACTAAACCTATTCCACAACACTAATTCTGAGTAGCAGCTACAAGAAAAGGCTTAGTTCCCTGAAGGTATGCATTACACCAGAATGGCATTCTGATAATAACAAATTAGCAAAAGAAACTAATGTGAGGACTCTTGAACTTTTTCATGACATTTTTTACAGACTTGTTTGTCCATCAAAACTGTAGTGTATGTAAATCCAGGGAGGAGACCTCACCCTCTTCTCACCCATGCACACCCACAAACAGAGGATGTACAGATGCAGAGGGAAGTGCCAGGGAACAGATGCCCTCCTAAAAATGCTCCCAGAGCCAGGAATCTGCCCTCACTCAGCCCAGGAGACAGCCTGACAGTGGTGACGAGACATCAGCAGACTCAAGGAGAGCAGCTACAGCCCCTTTCTGTGTGGCAAATGAAAGGAGATTGATAAGAATGATCCTGTCACTCTGGGACTGCTCTCAATCAACATAACCAGTGCTTGAAAAACCCTGAGCAGCTGGGGGACTGGAGCCTGGAGCCATCACCCCTCCGGCCCTTCATCCCTCCATCCTCCAAGTGGGGCTTGCCTGTGACCTGGGTCAGATAGGGCTGATGTCCCCATGTCACTCCTAGGCCCCTGAGGCTGTCTGGGAGGCCTTTTTTTAGAAGATTTTAATATAGGAAAGCTGCATGGTAAACCAGTTTCCTTCCTACCAGACTCCAACAGTCTCTTTGAAAGACTAAAGAGTCTATCAACAGCTTCTCTTTTTGCTTCTCTGACTGCAAAAGGCAATAAAAAGAAAGTTTATCTCATCTTGACTTAAAAGAAATCTTTAATTTTTAATTTATTGAGGAAAAAGGAGTTAAGAGAAGAGAAGTAGCTCTCTTTGTTTTCTCCTGTTTGGGACTATCAATGTTTACCTCTCCTGCAGAAAGTTAAGGCACCATAAACAACTGCATAATTCTGAAACCAAAATCCAGAAGCAAAGTCAGGCATTTACCTCTTTACCAGTCGTTCCCAGATTGAATGTGTCAAAACTTCCTAGCAAATGCAATCCAAATTTATTGTGGTTTTAATTTCACAGACCCAAGTGCTATGGGTCTGCACAAGGTTCTCTCTCTCATTTTTATTTGCTGGCCAGTGAAATACACCACAAAAGAAAAATTAACTCAGTTCCAGTATTGGTCTCTTATGATATAAGGCATGTAGCAGTAATAGAGGAAAATCTCATGAAGATAAAAACTCCAACATTATGCTCAAGTTGTAGTTAGAACCAAGAATACACTATTCTCCAGAGAATAAATCACATGTAAAATTGGATTTTGTTTATCAGCTTAGGGAACTGCTTAAGTTTCAGATTCAAACTATTCAATTTGGGTAAAATAATATTGAAATTGTATCAAAGCCCAGATAACTGTATCACTGCTCCTTGCAAGTACAGTCCTCAAATTTTTATGCAAAAAGAACACAGCGACAGCAAAATACATGAAACGAGACAAGAACTCTATCATTTTTTCCCCTTGATGGTTTTCTATTTTTAAGCTATCATCTAATAAGATGATCTTATTTCTAGTCACTTTTAACCAGTTCTAATAATCTGTAGGTTTTTCTAAGAAATCAGTTAGATAATAGTAAATACTATTTTTAAGAAAAACCATTTTTTTTCTCCATCTTTGTAGGAATATTTCCATTTGGCAAAGCAACCCTGCACTCCATGTTTGTACACTAATTTCAATAATGTTTTTAGTGGGGAGGGTTTCTTATAATTATACTAAACTGAAGTCAAAGTGGGCTGTTAGATAACTGGTTTTACAGCCAGTGTCCTGGCAGCTAAGGCATTAACCTGGTATGTGAGAGCCCAGACTCAAGCTCCAGCGCTGCACAGCTGACCTAGAGAGCTGAGCCTCATTCCCTGCACTCTCCTGAATTTTGTTCCTTGCAAGGAGAGAAATTCTTGGAATCCAATCAGAATGTGTCATATTCCTCCTACAACAAAATGCTGTAAAGTTTATAAGAACCATTTCTCTTCAAATAGAAACAATATAGTATACAATTTCCTGACAATAACAAAACTCGAAGACATTTTTTCTTAATTAAATTAGGCATTAAATCATTGCAGCAGATTTATTTTCCTGTTTGTTTTTTTTATTAATTAAATCTGCACCATCTGCCTCTGTTTATCTCTTTCACAATCTTTTCATCTAGCATTGTATGTTTATATTTTAAATGCATATTAGATTTTATGATGGATGTTGTACTGCAGAATGGTAGCTGCAACCACAATTGTCATAAAAGGATAACCCATGCTATAAAATATCATCACAGAGAGCACTACAGCACAGAAAAACAAGGGACAAAATTATAATACAAAATAGATTATCAAAATAATGCTTCATTAAGGAGAAGACATTTAAATACAATAGCACAACATCTGAGACCTTCTCTTCTACACGAGCAGGGATGTGAGATTAATTTAGATATGCTCACATAAATAATTCAGAATATAAACAGAAAAGATGACACTTCATATCTGTGAATCTAGCAGATAAAGCACACTTCTTTTTACTAAAATAAGCAGATTTCTATGAAAATGGATATTGAATTGTTACGTATCCTATAGTAGCATCTAAGCTCTAAACAAGGCATGGGTATATCTAAAATTTGCTCACTAAGTAGTGATGTCTCTAATAATCTGATATCAACTTAGTCTTTCTTTCTACTTTTTAGAAAAATCTCTTAGTATGAATAAAAGTACCTGTTTTGCTGGAAGCAGCAAAGAAGTCTTTCAAACAACAGAGTTAAGTAACTGTCCAACCAGGAAAAGGACCTTCCCTGGACACACTGGAATCAATTATTTTATTTTTTAACTGTAGACATCCCAAATGCACATTTCTACACAGAGTGTCATGGGGGTGAATGTGGGATCCATCAGATGCTGCAAGATTGGATTGTGGAAGAAAAAAACAAGCAGGCTGGAGGTCTGTTTCCTCTCTTAGAATTTCAGTGCAACAGTAAAAATCAATCAGTTTCTGGAGGCATACAAAGAATTGCCAAAAGATTAACAAGAAAAATTGGCAAGTGGGGAAAGTTGTAGAAATCAGAAGATGAACAGGAACATAAAGTGGAATTATCACTTAGCAAAACTCAAGGAAAATTAATTATGATATATGAAAGAATAACAAAGCTGAAACACAAAAAAAGAAGGAGATAATAGTGTACATTTCATCCATTCTTTTCTCAACGGTTTTAAGGATGGTTTTTTGTGGGTTTTTTTGGCTGCTTTTTTGTGTGTGTTTGTTTTTTATTTTTTATTTATTTTTTTAAGGATTATATGGCTGCCTTTGAGCCAGCAACAGATAGGGGGTTAGTTCGGGAGGATCTTTGAGTTGCCAAGACAAATACTGCCTGTTCCCCATTCCCTGTATTTCCTTCTCTTTGGGAATTGGATATTGGCTACTATGTAAATATTTTTCTTTGTGCTGATTGCATTATATCATCTTATTAGGTTAAACTTAATCTCCTTTACTTCAGCTGAGTAGTAAATTGATGGTTCAGAATGCACCCTTTCTTTCTTTAGGTAGAGTGAACACTTAGCTACATATTTATTAAATATTAAAATCAAGAAATACCAGCCTGCAACATTTGCTGCTGTGCAAGATACGAGTTTTATACATAATCTTCTCAATATAGCAATATCAGAGATTAAAAAATTTCCTCTTGAAATTGCATACTGCATCTTTAAGATGCATATTGCATCTGGATCATTATATACAGTGCTTCAGGATGGACTAATTTATGCTACTGAATTCAGGTATTACCATTCTGCCCAAATGACCAAAGTCAATCACTGTTTGCCACACTGAGGGGAGGCAGCCTGGTAATGTGCTTTCAGTCTGAAAAAAATACCAACTATTTTCTTTATACCAACTTTTAGTGATAAACGGCTGAATTATAAAACTTTCTGTTCTGATTTATCTCTTAGACTGTGGTAAATTATGAATTTTCACACAGTTTAGAATTATGATAAGAAATACTCGAATTCAGTAGAAGTTATTTATTGCAAATCCATTTCTGGCAGAATTGTTGGTCCTATCTGGTAATTTTTAGTGAATTTACCTAGGCATCTGAGACTCATTTTAGAAGTTTAGATTGTTGGGATCTGAGGTAACACAATAGGGAAACAGTCTACATGACCCCCTAGAAAATCCAAGTGATTTCTAGAGGCACAGGTTTTATATTAAATGGTAAAAAATACAGAAGAAACAGACTGTAAGGGTGCAGTTTCTTAAGCAGTATTGAAGGAGAGAAGGTAGACAAAACCCTCAAGTTTTTTCTTTCCTCTTTTTATACAACTCAGAGAAATTAACTTTTCTTGTTACTCAAGAGGAGGCAAAAGCATTTTAGATTTTTTTAAGATCAGGAAAGATCATATTTGTCTTTCAGCTTTCAGTAGAAGCCTTCTGAAAGACAAAATGAACCCAACCACCACCCCCCCCTCTAAAAAATAACTGGAAAGAAGAAGCTTTAATGGGAAACTTCCATGTAGCATAGTTTTCACTGAGCAGCTCCAAAGTGTAATGAAATATTAACGAGTATGTGTTTGGAAGTGATAAGAACTGTATGGACATGTAAAATCACCTGTGAGTAACATTATCAGTCCTGTCTGACCCTTTCTCTACCATTCCTCTCCAAGCCATTCACAACTACAAAACCAAGCTTCTTAGCTACACATGACCATTATTAATAATAGAAAGACACATGGAGAATGAGCTTCCAGAGAGGCATTATCTATTTTTCTGCAATAAAAATTTTGTTAAATGAGTTTTTAGCAAAAATGAATTTCAATGAATTTTGAAAATTCCACTAAGCAGAGGCCATCCAGTAGGCACTGAACAGTCTGAGCTGTTCACACATCACTACACATCACCAGCAGAAAAATGACTTTAGCTTGTAACAAGTCCAAGTCTCCACACTGATTTGGAGAAATAGGAAAGTTTAAATTGTGCTCTGGCTTCTTATCAAGTTTAAATCTTTTCCAGACACAATACCAGTGGACATCCAAATCCACGGGTTCCGAAGGATCAGCATTTCTTCCAAATTACCTGCAGACAGCTAGAGACAGGTCTAATTTCACTAAACAAGTGCAAGGCATCCTTTCAGTGCTCTGTTTCCATGTGTCCTGAGCTGTGATGTACACACAGCAGCCACTCTCACACCCCCAGGCAAAGAGTCCCACAGGTGCAGCTACAGCCCCGCTGCTCAGCAAGTCAGCCAAACAAATTCCTTCCTCCCCCAGTGCAAGGATGTTGTGCTCCTCTGGGAACACAGGAGGATTGAAGACATACTTTTCATTAGTTCAGTTCACCAGTCCATTCTCAGCTGTCTCATTCTAAGTAAAAAAAAAAAAAAAGCCAAACAATCATACGTCCAGGTTCTCCATCACTGACAATGTCTGAAGCTCGGTTCAAGTCCTCCTGGCAAATATCCGGTTAGGTTTTGGGTTAGCCTACAAGATGTATTCCCTTTTAAATTCAGAATCATTTTGATTTAGGGTCTAATCCTGTAAAAGATTGCCACCCTGCCTCCTAGGGCTTGGAAGACTTCTAAAAGTTGTTTTTCTAATAAGCACTGTAAGCCGGTCAGCAGCTTTTTGAAAAAAAATTGGGCTTGTAGATGAATCAGAAATTATTTAACAAAATTTAAAACAACAGTCCTGTAACTGAAATTTTTAAAATGTACTTTCAAAACTTGATATTTTATTAAGATTTCTGATTTTGTAAGTCAAGAAGTTCCTTTTCAATTGTACTTAAGAAGTCCCACTAATTTAAGTAATTCCTCTCTACAATTTCAGTGCAACAGTAAACATTAATCACTAAATAATAAAAATTAAATTTAATTAAAGATCTGTGGAAGAGTAGGGGACGATCATTTTAATTTCACAATATACTATTCTTCTAGAAATTTTGATTATTCTTTGTCTTTGGATGCCTGCCATAATCTGCACCTTTATCATGCACAAGAATAAACCAATCCAAAACATATACTTCAAAAACTCTCAAGATCTGAGGCCAGAAAAATCTGGATACTTTGCAACTTGGACAGGGATTAATAAGAAAAAAAAAAAAGATATAATAATTAAGTAAGTGGTTCACAGCATGGAATCAATATTTTCATTTATCATTTTAGCTTCACCCTAAATGTATAAATGAGGAACACAAACATGAAAACAGACCTCCAGAGGAACTCAGACAGAGACAGAGGAACTCAGGAGCACTTAAATAGCATCTGCTTCTACTACTTCCCCTTCTAGAAATGCCACCTCCCAACACTGTTGTGACCTAAGCTAGAGTTTGGTAGGCATAGCAGTTGGGCAGAATCAGACACTCATTGACATCAGCAAGAGATTAGAAAGCCAAAACAATCTCATTGACCCCAACAGGCAAGTGTAAATTAGACATACTGCACAGATGTCCAACCCCCCCCTCCAAAAAAAAAAAAAAAATTATATATATATTATTATGTAAACACATGGGCATGAAAATCAATCCTGCACCAGGTGGGAGCTGAGTACTGCAAAGCAGCTTTCTGTACAAGCACATTGCCCAGCACCTCCAGGACTCTGGAGACAATCCTGCTGGGAAACCTGGAGCTTTAGGGTCTGTAATTCAGATCTCCCACCCGAGTGCACAAGGAGATGCACAGGAGCTGCCCCATGGCTGACACAGCCCTTGTGTACCAGCAGTGATCCTGGAACATTGACTGCAGGGGACTCTGAGCCCCCAGCTCCAAGAAGAAGTGCTTCCAAGACAAGGAGGTATTTCTAAACTATTTCTAGGATCATGACAGCATGCTTTCCATACCAGATGTGGGCTCTGCAGCAGCAGCTGAACTCTCTGCAACTCTGCTGGAGTGTATTAGAGGGGTGGGAAGCTCTATGGCCACAGAAGGAATGTGGGGCTTGCTCATTTCTGCTCAGTTTCAAACAGCACTTCTGTGAGTGTTTACCAGACAGAGACATTGAGCTGTACATTTCTCTCTCTCTCTCCTCTCTTCACCCTCCCCCTCGTCTTTATTATAGAAACGTGTTTCAGGCATTGGCCACAACATTTTCTTTAACAATTCACAGAACCACTCACAACCTGGCACCTGAGGAAAATTTTAGGCCATTCTTCCATAAGGTTCATGACCAAAAAAAGAGATCTATGGGCTTTTTGACTACAAAGATAAAAAGGTCACCCTCCCTCTGCATAGGCTTTTCTTCATGTTTGAGTAAGAGCTGCTGTGAAACACTACTGAGTTAAATCTGTTGTGAAATATTTGTAAATAGATAAGATCAACTGATTCAGACTTACCAATTAATTAATTTTATCTTACCATGTTTTACTTAGCTTTCTGGCAATGGAATTTTTTATAATATACTCATAATCTCAGCTAAATAAGCTAACTGGCTTTGAATGAGCTGATGCACTGTCTCTCATTCCTAAATGTTACCCTGTTTTTCACAATGAAATTTTTCAGGTGAGTGAAGCCATTTCTCTATGTATTTTTTTCATTTCATGCATTTACATACCCATTAAAATATCATATATATGAGTGATACAGCATCTTTGTGAAGACTGCTCTTTTTTGCTGAATTTACTCTGAGAGTCTGGCTAGCTGCAGAAAGTATCAGATAAGGAAAACTGCTTGTGTCTTATGCACCAAGTATCTCACAGAAAGAATGGGTTTTGTGTATTTGTGACAGGAAAGTGTACAACGCTTTAAGATTATTTAAATTTGAATACTTTGTTTTCAAAAATTCAGTCAATGAAGAATACAAACATATTATCACATTTCAATTTGGTCTGGAAAAAAAAATGGGTTAATTCTTATCTGTGCTAGAGGTATCTGATGTATCAAATTGGTAGGAGCAGCCTGATGTTTTTCTGGAAAAACTAATCAAGTATGTAAACACAAATCAAGATTTTTCTGTATATTAAAAAAACAGTGCATCATGGGGTACTTTAGAAATTATTTAGGAAGGCTGCCCCTTTTAATTCCTTTCAAAACCAAGCCTTTCTCAGTAAAAATTACATGAGCTCTTCAATGACTTATGGACTTTGTCAAACAATGCACTGCCAGGTCACAGCCCCCATGAATCAAACAGGTTTGGAAAAATCTGTAAACTGGTATTTCAGTCTCAGCAGAAGAACAGACTGGTATGGGATGAAGGTTTATAATTAGGACATTGCTTTTTGGAGACAAGTCTCAACCAGTCTGAATGACCTGTGCCTAGAAGGTAGCAACTGTGACTGACAGCAGTTGTGACAAGGAGTACTATAAAAAGACTAACAAGCAGTTGAATGAAATTCTACTACTTCTAGGTTTATTCCTCCCCCCTTCACATAATTTCCTGGTCATAGACAACACTACAAAGCCACTACGAGATGTTACCAAATTAGACCAGCTTTTACCCTGATTTTGCACTAACCTCTTACAAAAGGATGGTCAGGCAGTTCAGATTTAAATTTGTTTTGTTCCTTTTCATATTTGAGTGATATTCTGATATTGCTATACAGATATGTTGTTTATAGACGTAAGAGTGCTATATATCAATATACAATATTTAAATATATACATGTTTTAACTATGAACTCCTCTATATTATGCACGGATAAACCCCCCTTCTTTATTACTGAAAACTGAAGCTTTAACAAATCTTTTTTTATGAAAACAAATGAAGAGCAACTTGAGTAACTGGCTTTAGTCTGTATCTACTGAATAATTTCCCTATGTTTGCTTCTAGTTTTAAGGAATGCTTGCATATTATTGCCAGTGACAGTAAAGCACACATTTGGAGGTAATGCTCTAATCTTACAGTCAACTCCAATAATCTTGGAATGTGACAGGATTCTGAATGAATTTGTTTAACAGTTGGCATAGATGTGATATACAATACCCACATGGCAAAATTTTAGCAGCATAATTTATGTAGAGGAGTAATTAGTCAATAGTATGCAAAATTTTGCTAGACACTCCCACAATTTACAGGCAAAAATAATTTTTTGCTGCAAAGAGCTTATTCTCCAAAAATTTGCCCTCATGGAGAACTGATTCTACAGGAATTCCATGCAGCTTTCCCATGCTGTCAATAACACATACACATCTGCTGTGTGAGCAGCTCCCTGCAGCTCTTCTTACTGTGTCTAGAAAGTGGGATGAGAGCTCCTACCTGGAATTAATCTTGTTCTTCTGTGCACATGTGGGGAAGCTCACACACCATAGCATGTACTCCATATAGTCACAGTTTACCTAACTACAAAGTAACTTTTCTATGTAGAGAAGTTTTAATACCGTGGAATGATATAGTCTGGTGATTTTATATTTTAATTCAATTAATATTCTTCTATACTAACCTATATGCTTCAATGCCCTTAAGTCATCAGTGTTTTAGTCATACCATCCCCATGCTCATTGTTAGCAATCAATGTACCTCAAGAAAGTTTCTGTACAAAAACTTCTAAGATTTTTTTCTATTTTTTTTTTTCTAAGAAAAAAATGGACTCCTTCTTCTCCCCCTCCTCAACTCTGTAAGGCTATGATAACTCCTTCACCTTGTGCAGAGGGTCAGATGGATACAGGTTAACCTCATGAACTAAAAAATAAAGGCAAGCATCAATGAGTCTCCACATCTGTGTGGAATGGGTTCAGCCTCAAACGAAGTTATGTGGGGGCAGAAAGGTAAAAGAAAGCATGCCAAAGAGAATAAACACTCTCAAAACTGAGTCACTTCCTATTTGCTGGTTGGTTTTTTTTTGGTTTTTTGTTTTTTTTTCTTTTTTTCTGATTACTGTAATCAGAAAACTATATTAATACCTATATCTCCAAATAAAATATTTTTTCCAAGAAAGCTAAATGAAATTATTTGTCATTTCTTATTTATTGATAACGAATAAGCTTGATAGTTACTGACATAAAGCAGCAGTCCAGGGCTGACATTAACCAGCACAGTCTGTGATGTCAATGTAATAAATCATACATGGGAGTCTCATGTTATGGATCATCCCACAAACTGAAGCACTAGCCATTTTTTAAAGAAATAAAGTTAAAGGGTAAGTAGGTTACTTATCGTGTTACACCACTCAGACTTCACCCAGTACAACACTTAAAAATATACAGGTGAACACTGGAGTCTGTAAATCAATTTTGGAATTTCTGACCTGGAATTATAAACCAAAGCCTAAGAAGCCACAAAGTCCTGAAGGAGTCTTTGAATAGTAAAACAGAAGAGGTACCTTCTGATGCCAGAAGAGGCATCTTCATGATTATATTTGGGAGGAAGAGATGCTGTAAAATGTGGTAATAGGATTTTGAAGCTAAAACTGTAGCATGAAGATTACCTATTTTAGAACTAGAAAGGTAAATCATATTTTTAGAGGAACTATAGAAAACCAAGACCTACAGCACAGTTAAACTTATGTTCTGCTTCATCAGATTAAAAGGCACTTCAGTTTACTTCTTTTGCTGATAGGAAAAAAATCAGAGGTTAATTGAATCTAGTGTAAAATCTAAAAGAAACCCAACAAAATTTCCCCAATCAAACCACTTTAGTCATCCATGCAGAGTTTCATCCATTTAGCAATTCCCTCAATTTAAAAAGTAAGAGGTCACTTTATGTTCCTAAGCTGCTCAAGTGCAGGAACAAGTGAGAATTACTCCCTTCATGTCCCTGCACAGGAAAGGTGAATAAAAGAGAAAGGTAAGATAGAAAGTTCCCTTTCACTGAGGGAAGAAAAAATGTTGAAGTAAATCAACTTTGATCCCTTTCCTCCCCAGTATTTTTTTTTTTTTTTTTTTTTTTTACCAAGAGAGGTTGAGAAGAAGGAAGAACATGGCTCCTGGAAGATTTGGCAAAGATGCTCCGATCTGGTGGTGTGAGCAAGAGTTATAAAACAACCACAACTTCATATCAGCCATTCCCTACTTGGGTTGCTAGTAAACCTAAAATTGGCACACAGCAAACACTCAGTCTCTCTCCAGATTGATTTTTCTATATGTATGGAATCCAGGAGCCCTGTGTCTTCATTGTAAGCAAGCATTTACACGTGCAGAAAATGGATGTGTAATACTCCCAAATTGCAATGACACATCTGTGTCATGTCAGGGCCTGTCCTTGAGAACAGGTCAAATGGAGAGCTGGCAGAAGGGGGAGGCAGGATGTGAAGGAGCTGCATGCTACAAAGATGTCACTGGAGCTTGTCTTCTATAAGCCAACAAAGCATCATTCCTGTAGACAGCCCTTGCAGCAGAGGCTTACAGTAATTAAGATTATATTATTGTGTTAATGATGGAAACTATAACCATGAAAATAAAATGGGAATTTCCCCACGAAAGCAAAATCTTGCCACATGCCCCAGAACCTCCCTGCATTGCTATTCGTGTTTAGGCTGTGTTTTTTCTGAAGTTCTTGTGTGACCTCGTGAAATCTTACCCCTTCACATGCTGACAGAGTGATGATTATACAGCTATTCATAGCTTGTGACATATCTAATGACTGGTTTGGCTAATAGTACTTTTCAAATCATACAGATCCATTCCTCTAGAGTTATTGTGTTGTAAACCTGTTGCTGCAAGTTTGTAATTATCCCTCGACTCTTTTTCTTCCTCTTACTCAACAGTCTAACAGGCTGTTAATAATTTATAACAGGAATATATATAAAAAAAATACCTCTAAAAAAATCTATATACTGACATCTTGATTGAGTGATGTTGAGGTTTTCATTTTGGGACTTGCCAAGTGCAATATTCATTCTGTGTCAGGAAAACAAGTATGACCACTCTTGGGTGGTGTTCACAGGACTCGGTCATTATTCACCAGGTTGTATTCCTTAAGGATTTGCTGGGATGGCTGGAAGACAGTTTGCAGATCTTCAGCACCTAAGAACAACCCTAAATATGTTTCCTACACAGCCTGCAATGCTCAAATCCTTCTTGGAATTACAGTGAAGCTCATTTCTTCCCCTCTCAGAATCCCATGTTGCTGTCATTTCAATCTATCATTTCAGGGTAGGACTAGAAATTTCCAGCATATCTGTTCTCCAAATGTCAGTCTCACCTCAGTACAGGGTAAAATTATGGAGAGGTTCATCTTGAGTGGCCTCAACTGGCAGGTGCAGGACACCTAGGGGATCAGGCCCAGACAACATAAGCTGAGGAAAGGCAGATCCTGCTTGACTAACCTGATTTCCTGCTATAACCAGGTGGCTCACTTCGTGGATAAGGGCAAGGCTGTGGATGTTATCTACCTGTATGTTTAAGTAAAGCCTTTGAGACTGTCTCTCACAGCATTCTCCAGGAGAAGTTGTTAGCTCATGGCACAGAGAGGTGTACTCCTCACTGGGCTGAAAACCAGCTGGATGGCCAAGCCAGAGAGTGGTGCTGAACAAAGTTAAGTCCAGTTGGCAGCTGGCCACCAATGGTGTCCCCCAGGGCTCAGTTTTGGGACTGGTCTTCTTCAAGATCTTTATCAATGATCTAGATGAGGGAATTGAGTTCAACTTCAGTAACTTGGCAGATGCTACCAAGATGGGCAGGAGTGTTGAGAGTTGCTTGAGGGTAGGAAGGCTCAGCAGAGGGACCTGGACAGGCTGGACCTGTGGGCCAAGGATAGCTGTATGAGATTCAACAAGGCCAAGTGCTGGGTCCTGCACCTTGGTCACAAATGGAAAGATGCCCAAAGGAAAGGGACCTGGGGGTGTTGATCAACAGCCAGCTGAATATGAGCCAGCAGTGTGCCCAGGTGGCCAAGACGACCAACAGCATCGTGGCACTCATCAGAAATAGTGTGGCCAGCAGGTGTAGGGAAGTGATGGTGCCCCTGTAGTCAGCACTGGTGAGGCTGCACCTTGAGTACTGTGTTCAGTTCTGGGCCCCTCACTATGAGAGTGACATTGAGGTGCTGGAGGCTGTCCAGAAAAGTGCAACAAAGCTGGTGAAAGGTCTGGAGAAAAAGACCTGTGAGGAGTGGCTCAGGGAACTGGGAACATTTCATTTGGAGAAGAGGAGAGTGAGAGGAGACCTTATTGCTCCCTACAACTATCTGAAAGAAGGTTGTAGGGAGGTGGGTGTTCATTTCCTCTCCAGAGTAATGGGACAGGAGGAAATGGCCAAAGTTGCACCAAGGGAGGTTTAGATATTAGGAAGAGTTTCTTTACTGGAAGAGTAGTCAGGCACTTTAACAGGTTGCCCAGGGAGGTGGTAGGGTCACAGTCCCTGGAGGTATTCAAGAAAGTATAGATGTGGCATTCGTGACATTCTCTAGTGTTTTTTTCTGAGTTGGTAGTTGGATGTGGTGAACCGTGATGACTCCGTGATTCTGTGAAAATATTCCTCTTCTGCTAAAGGCTTTTCTTTAGCAAGTCCTTGTTCCATATAGTTCCTTTGATATCTATGTCATTTTGGGAAATTCAGTGTTCTGGTCCTTATTTTAATTCCTCTGCACTACCTCTAAACATAAAAGATCTTGGGATTTTTCAGTGGTTCCAGCTGATAAAAGTGAAATGTATTTCAGCAAATGCTCACTCTCCTTAGATGTAGCAGTTTTACAGGTTTTCATTTTCCTAGCACCTCTATGCTACATTTTCTAAAAATGAGACTTCTTCCTACCTGCTCTGGAAACTCCATCCAGACACTGTAAGCAGGAAATTGGTGTTCAGTTCTCTTTCCAATCCCCTGTGCTCCATGCACACACACACACATACTCTTTTATCCTTTCCTTATCTCTCTCTCAGCTTTGGCTCATAATCCCCACTTCAGACCACTTCCCCAAGTCTCTCAGGAAAACATTCTATTGTAAGTCTGACTTCATTCCTGCCTTTTTCCTCTGTAGCAAAAGCCTTCTTCTTGACAATTCTTTCCATCATGTCAGTCCAGAGCTGAGTGTTCCTGTTTTCCATTTGTTTTTTTAATGAAAACCTTTGTTTTGCATTTGATGCAGCACAATAATTTGTGCTGTTTAAGATTTTTTTATTTTACTTAACTAGTAATGTCACCTTTGACACTTAATAGACTCAAGAATGTAAGAAAAGTTCTCATGAATTCTCCAACTGTTCTCCATGAAACTTTTCTATAGCTATCACAGTTTAACTCTGACACACACACAATCAGAGAGCACATAAAGAGTTCTTGCAGGAACAAGAAAAAACCCCACAAAAAGTAATGACAGCAACAGAGCAACTCAGGAAAAAAAAAAAACTATTTAGGTTTAGTCCCATTTTACTCCAGAATTGTTTGGGAGTAAGTCCATAATACCAGATGCATGGGGACATTACTCAGTATAAATTAATGGAATCACAAAAGCCCTAGTTTGTAGGTGTTTGTCATACTACAGGGAAGTGGAGAAAAAGTTACAATCTTTCCTGAGGTAACTGCAATGTCCACAACTGTTACTATCATTATATAGGCCATTAAAATTAAGCCCAAATCATCTCCTTTGGTAAAATAAGAATTTCCTGGACAGCCACAGCTTATCTACTCAGCCTCTGAAAATATTCGCTATATATTTAGCTTTTTCAGATCCAAATCAGATTACAGCAGATGAATTCTGCAGATCACAGAGAAAATATTTTCTTATCAAATGCTGTTTTTCAATGTTAAAGCCCCAAATGTGATGACATTAACTTGCACCTTTACCTTTGTCAGGCAGTTCAGAATTTTGGGAGTATTTGTGACTGCCAGCCAGTGACCTGGGGAACTTTGTGAACCTGAGGTCTCTGCATCACTGGTGTCACACCTGCAGCCATCTCCTATCAAAATGCAACAATTTGTTTTTCATGGCATGGTATCCTTACACTCAAGTCCTGTAAATTCAGTCAGCCTGATCAGTATCACAGCTGAGAATCCTGCACAGCCACTGCAGCACAAGTGAGGAGCAAAAACTCTCTCCTTGAAGGGTACAATTAAACACATGCATTAAGACATGCACATATAGGCATGCTTAAAAACTTGAGGTATTTATGAATCTCCACATAGACCTCCCAGATGGTGAACTCTCAGATCACATACCTGAGAGGCAAAAACACTCCTTCTCACCAAATTCAGGATGTATGTTCAAGGGGAAAATGGCTTCTTTCATCCAAAATATTTTCATTTTGGTATATATGTGAGGCAATACAACTGCATTCTCCAGCCATCAGATGAAGTGAAGCTGTGCCATTGCCTATGATCTATGATTTCCCATGAGATAAACATCACTTTGATATGTAAAAAACCAGGCTGCTTCAGATTTTAGGTTAGGACTTCTCTACATCTATTTGGGTGTAAAGGCATAAAGAGCTGTTCACAGAATTTACGCTATGTAAACTAAAACTGCAAAGGAATATATTTTACTGATAAGCAACTCAATTTTACATACCTTTTTTGTGTTACTTGGTCTTATCATAAACTTTATAGAAAATATGAAACAGGCTCTGGAAAGAATTAATTGCTCTGAAAAGGTTCTATATGATAGTACACTAAATTGTTTCTATGGTGCAGTTGCAATAGGGTTTTAAACTCAAGGATGCATAAAGATTCTCCAAAATATATGAGAAATTAAATTATTCACAAGTGAGGGAAAATGAGATGAGTAAAACTGGATTTGTCTTGAGTATACCAACCAATCCAGTATGTACCATATGAGGTGATACTTATTGGCAATAATCCCAAAAAGGGTTAGAGTACAAAAGACAAATTTGAGCACATAGCATAGTTTTAAGTTAGAATTGAGGGTTTCAGCTTTTATTAAAAAGAAATACTTCCAGTCATTAGGTCTATGCTTCTTACTCAGAGCCTCATAAAACAATATCAGGTACATCAGTGAGTGCTAACCTAGACTGAAACCACAATGCCATGATGTTAAAAGTTGAGTTCCTAAGCATTTATTTATAACAAAAGCTTGTAACAAAAGCATACCATATAATTCAAAGCAATGCTGAGTGGAGAAGCAGAGGAAGACTGCTAGTTAAGAATACATGTTGTAAGACTCCTGACCTTTTAAAAACAGGGGAGAGGCGCAGGTATAGATGCCAGGTTTTTCTGAGTCAGTATTTACTTTTCTAAGATGTGGAAGATACCAAGCTAAAGCATTTGACAAATAAAAAGACAACACCAGTGCTCTTCATTTCAGCTAAAATCTTTTGCTGTTGTTGTTAAAGCACATCTCTGTGCAGACTTCAGCACCTAAAGGAAGGCTGAGGGCTGCGTCCCACACTACTGATGAGATATATGAATGGCAGGGAAGGGTCAAGATTTACCAGTCTTAATTTCCATTTTCCTGGTATTTATTCACAGGATGAGTGTAGAACACAGTCCAAATTGTGTTGCAGTCTGAATAAAGGAATCACAGGGGCAGTGGACCCTACTCTGAAGTCATGGAGACCAGATACATAAGACGGGGAAAAAACCAGGAGAGTAAACAGAAGCAGAGGTGACTGCTGACCTCCTTGAGGTTAACCATTTAGGCATGTGACAGAGAAAGAAATGGATGTGCCACCAAGCCTTCAAAGGAGCAGTTGTTTGGCCACATTTCTATTCTGAAGTGATCATCTGTGTCATATCCCCCACACCGCCCAGCACCAGCTTTCCCTGTAGCCTAATTCAGCACATTGGCAGCAAAACAGTGAACTGACCTTCCCAAAATAAACACAGCCCCGCACTAAGCTTTCTTTTGGAAGCCATTCACACTCAGCACTAGGATGCACAGTTGTTTCCTTACAGTGTCTCTTTCAGACAGGTTCTCAAAAGCAAGTTTAGGCTTTGGTATTCAAAGGGATTCAACAAATTGCAGATTTCTTCTCTGTAGCTGGCACAGGAATTAATTCATCATCTGACTCCCTTCAGACAGGAAGGCACAAAGAATTTGAGCTGTGTTTCTGGTCTGCCCTGATGAATGGATGTATCTGCTATTTTATGCATCTGCATTTTGTATGTAATTCTCACATGCCTCAAGAGAATTGAAACAGATCTCTTAAACCACACTTTGTGGAGAAATCCTATGACTACAGGTAGTAATGGGTCATGACATTGGGGGAAGGCAGAACAACCACCCAATAACATGAATTAAACTTAAAGCAGGCAGTCCTATGACATAAATATCTAGCTTTTTAGGATTACTTTGGAGAACTGTCCAGGTACAACTGCAAGTAATAAGAAGGTGTAAGGGAAAATCAGTTTAAATCGTCCAGGACAAAAAATTCTGAGTGTTCTAAAACAGACTCCTGTATAAAAAAAGGCTAAACACAGTTCATCTTCTTGTCTACTGATTATTATTATAATTAGCATAGTGCTTCCTGTGAGAAAGTATACCTGGCAGGAGTTGTAAAAGCAGCAGTAGATAAAGCAGAGTGCTCACAACTTAGCAACAGCTTTGAAAGTATTGTCAATAAAGCTACAGTTTGAAACAGAGCCAAGTGATAGTACGTGATAATACTGCACAATTGAAGCAGCACTTCAGTATCTAATCTTGGGATTAGAGCAGATCTGGAGGTTCACACTACTGAAACCATGTCAAGGCTGAATTTATATCTCTCCTTGGCAGATATAAATAACAGCTACAGATTATTGGAGGCAAACTTTGATATACTTAACAAAAAAAAAAAAAAAAAAAAAAAAAAAAGTCTATCTGAAAACCATGGAAATTTTATTTTTCATCCAAAAAAAGAAAAAGAAAATTTTCAGCTACAGTAGATGCTGAGGCATCTGTTTTCCACTATCACTGTGTTTATATGAATGTTTCTAAGGATCCAGCTCCTTGATATTATAGTCTTTGATAAGTTCAGTCGAGCAAAAGTCCTGACTACAAACCAGTCTTTTACTCCACACAAGGACTTCATGTACATGAGGACAATCATCACATTCTCCCCTGTGGATGTGCAGCTATTGAAACTGTTGAAGTGAAATACTTAGCCTAGACAAATAAATTCTAAAGTCATAAATTTCTTCATGGTACGAGTATTTTTTTCCTTTCCTTTAGTTTGCTTTTAAATTATTTTTTCAATACACACACATATCTCTATATCTATATTTATCATCATCAAAAAGATGAAGCACCTAAAGAAAGGATTGGTTTGGAAGCCTGGAAAACAAAGCAGAAAAAGCAAGGGAAAAAAAATGGGGAGATGTCATACTGGAAAGTGGTTTTTTAATTACTGTTTTTCAAGCTGTGCTTAGAAGCTGTTCAAAATACAGCCAGATAATAAGATTATAACTCTCTTGTACCAAGCTCTCCTTGTCATACCTGGTTAATAGCATGTGTGTGATACTCCAGGTGTAGTTACTGTTCATTTTTCAAAAGATATATGAACCATATGTTTAGCAGAAATAGTTTTTAGATCTCTGTTTCTTTTATTTCTGTATTTACATGGAAATTTCAAAGTGAAAATGGTTCCTTTTTTTAGCCTGAGTCACAGATGCATCTGCTTGAGAAAGGACAAAACTCAAGTCTATTAAACCAGTAATCCTTCCATATGACGTTGTCACAGAGCACAGATGTCCTTTCATAGGATTTCTGTCAAGGGGAGAGCTTACTATCCCACACTGACAGGTAGGGCTGGGGATGATCAGTAAAGGGATCAGAGATTACTTAAAATGCCTTTCATCAAATTTAGACCAACCTTTAGGCAATTCACTGTGGAGCAAAATTAATTATTGCCCTGCAGTAGTTGCTGCTCACATTTATACACACCTAAATGATAGCAAACCCTGGGTATGTGGGAGCTTCCTAACTCAACACAGAGCAATTGCCATTGAATCTTGGATGGCTCAAGAGTAGGGACTGGAAAGCACCAATAAAATCTTCCTTGAAAATTCTTCCACACTCTCTCTAGTCCTTGTCTTCTTGGAGACAGAATAGCTAGGGCACCTGCCTTAAAATGAAAAGATATGCACAATATTCACATAGCATTTTAGGGTTTTGAAATCACTCCTAATATAGTTCTCTCTTGCTGAATAGAAAAATACTTGGTCACGATCTAAGACAAAGGTTTTAATGGCTGGCACACTGCTTATATAATGTGCAGCTTCACCATCCACAAGTCCTCAAAAATTCATACTGAATAGGGTATACATTGCTGCTTTTCTGTGGAAAATACAACTTTGACATTATAATCTAGAACCCATAAAATGCATGCACTGGGTATGCAGGCAAACAACCCTGTGGGACAAGGAAATACCTAACGTGGCTGTGCTTCCTTGGTGCTCTTAAACCATAACTGACAAATTATAACTTTTTTTTTACCAGTCTGAAACACATGTTTTCCCAATTTCCCATGTTACACCAATTTCTACAACCTGGTTATTTATCCTATGGCCTAAAACCAGGTTTGTAGATGATGTTGTTTAAAAACAACCTGAAACCTTGACTGGGTGGAGTCTGTGACACAACTGTAGTAGCTCCCAGTTTGTCTACTACTACAGGTCATAAACATTCTTAACAATTCTGCAGCACGTTTTTCACAGGTTGAAATGAGCTCATTGCAAGAGAAGTTTAAAAAAATAAAACCAAAACCACCAAAACAAAACCAACAAACCAAGAAAAAAAACCTCAGCACATTCCTGCTACACTCAACCAGTGGATGCACTCTCAGCTGACCCCTTGACATTTTCCAGTCATTGCAGACAGGGCTGTCCCCTCTTAGGAAATAATCTAAACACTGATCCTCCTAACTGTCAGAAAAGAACCAGAGATTAGGAAAAAACAGTCTGTAGACTTTTTCTGATCAACAAACTTCTCTTAAAACTGTCAATGAGTAGCTGAACAAAGGACTGCTTTAACTTGGTAACAAATACTTGTGCAGGGTTACATCCCAAAAAAACCAAAGGGACAGTGAAAATTTGAGATCAACATTTACCCTCCAAGTGGAACTGGAAAGGATTATCACAATTACATCAAATCTAGAATAAATACATGGCAGCATAGTATCTAGAGGCAACAAAAGACAAGTACAGCATTAAGTATAGGCACAGATAAGTAAGCACAAGGCAACTCTACTTAGGGAAGCCTGAATTCAGAAAAAAACCTGACCTAGAACAATATAACATATTCTAAAGCTTTGGAAGCTTTGGAAAAGGAAAGAACAAACTAGAGAAAGGACTGAAGAGGGATCACCTTTGTGTTAATAAAATAATTCTAGAGCCAATATCATTCTTTGCTAACAGAAGAACTGGGAGAACTCCTGCTTTGTTTTTGTTCCTCCCTGCTCCCTTGGGCTAGGTCACCATGCATGGCTAATGCTCATGCCTGACATCAACTTCATTGTTCAACCTCCTGTTCAAGAGCAGCATGGATTGTGACTCAAAGGGATCTAAAAAGCAGTAGTATCTTAAAAATATGCTTATTCAATACTTTGTAGAATTTTCCAAAACTCCTATAGAGCAATATTTGCAAAAACCTCACCCTAAAATATTCAATAGTCGAATACACATCTGTCAAATTAGGTCAGGCTTCTGTACATGAGACTTGAAGTATTCCAGGTAAGCCTCAGATATCAGGGGAAATTTATGTGGGCTAAGTATAAAAAAAGTGAATTTACAGTATGACTAGGTATTCTATTTTAAATGGGAATTTGTATATAGATAAACAGTTCACTTGCAGTGAGATAGGAGGTGGTAATCATGTAGGGCAACAGTGAATCAGGACTACCCAGGTACTACTTGACTTTTCTTCTTTAATGCAATGTTATTAAATAGTGTTTTTCAGTTTATTTGTAGGGATGGAATTTCAGAGCCTATTCATTTGTAGAAAAGCTTTAAGTCTTTTTACATATATGGGAAGAGATTCCTCCCATTGAGTTTATCACTTGGCTGATCCTTATGACTGTTATGATCTACATCCTTGACCAACAGAGTACAAAAAAAAACAACAACAAAAAAAACCAAAAAAAAAAAAAAGGAAATGAAGCACCTCTAGATTTCTTTACCGTAAGGGGAAATGTGAAAAGGAATGGGAAAGACACATTGTATCATCTATTTTATCACTGACACTTTGCATGCAGCAACTAAATATTGGATATACAGGAAGAATGAGTTCCTTGTTCTTAGAATTCCTTAAGTGGTTAAAAAATTATTCTTTTCTGGTTTACCTTTTTTTTATTTTTTTTCCTTTCTTTCTGAAATACATTGCTTATTGTATTTCTGAAATACAATACTCTATGGCTTTTTCCAGAAATCTTATAAATCAAAAGGAACTCCCTTCATTCTGAACTGCAAACTTGAATGGTGCTGAGGGCCCAAAATAGGGGTATTTGCTTCTAAAGAAAGCAGGAGATAGTAAAGAACATGAGGATGCTAAGTGGTCTTAGGAAAGAAAATCTATAGATGACAGCAAATAGTTGGGTAAGCAAACAAAAAAGAAAAAGAAGACAGATGAGATTCATATATTTTGTCAAACCAAAGAGACTGGAAGAAGTTCTATTTTTTAAAACACAGGCTGTAAATGAGGAATAAGCAAACACTGAAGATGAAGTGTTTTACTTCACACCTGACACTGTATGACACTATATACCTTTTTTCTTGTAGTTAGATTTTAAGAAGAGGTGTCACTTGAAAGTTGAAGTGTTATCAGTCTGTCTGGGAAATGTCTGTTTGAGGGAACTGTGCTGCCTCTAAATTTTTGTCTGTTGTCATCAGATGAAGAGTCTTCTACCTCATTCCCAAGAATTACAAGCCAGTAGAATTGTTGAAGCTAGCCTGAATGAAGATGGGAACATTTCTACTGTGCAATCCATCATTTGTCTTTTTAAAGAAATGCTTAGATGTGAAGGCTTACTATCTTTTACAGGAGTGTACTGCTGAAAATAATGTATACTCAAAATCTTGGAGAATGGAAAAGCATCCAATGTCTCTAAGAGACAGGGCTGGGTACAAGGATCTTTCACCTTGAAACTGCAGTTTAAACCTGGTTCACTTAAAGAGTGAAAATTATGTTTTGAAGATATTTCTGTGGCTCATTTGGCTATTAATTCTGCCACCTCCCTCTGGCTCACCAGTGCCTCAGCTGATTATCTCACAAGCTTGGTACAGATAAAGGAACAGTAGGAAACCTCCACTGTAGGGAAGAGGTAATGTTTCCAAGTCACTGTGAGAAAAATTGCATAATATCAGCTTCAAAACTAATTGGATCCTTGTGAAGACCTGTGTGTCCTCAGAGAAATGACAAATTCCCAGTTTAATTAAATGCAGTGGATTCCCAGATCATTATTTCAGGACCCTGAAATATTTCCACTGGCTGTTTGAGCCTCTTTATGAATTTTACATGTGTAACTAGTGATACCAACTAGTTATCTGAATGGGGTTTTGGAGGCTACATAAAAATAGCTTCAGAAGAGTGGAAAAATCACTGAGTAAAAGCACATCCAAACAACTCAAGAACTCAGAATTTACCTACAATAAGATCCACAGAAAGTTAGCATTTGCCAAGCATGAGAACAGCTTTCTGCAGGTACAACCAAGAATGGGAAAAGTGGGTACCTTCATTTATGTCCCCACTGGATGGCACATCTTCAATTCTTCTGCAAACATCAACTAATTAATCCTCATCTACTCTTGCCTAATAAACTATTGTATTAAGAACTGACCTAATGTAACCTTAAATGTTAAACAGAGCAACAGTCTACAGAAATGATAAAAAACCTGCTCAGCCTGGGAGCTGGGAGGTGTCCAACTCATTGTTTGTTTCACAAACATTTAATCATTCTCCAAATAGTAGCCAAACTGGTTACTGCTTGGTGTACCAGGATACTACAGCTATACCAGAAGTCAGGCTGGCTCTCTAAATAATATTTATTATCTGTGAGAAACTCTGCAGCAGGCTGTTTCTGCAAAGAGGAATTTGATTTAGTGACAATGGTCTCTTTGTTAGTGTTTATAGGTTTAAAGGATTATAGAGCCCTTTAGATTTCAAAACAGTAGAAGATCCTGGAGGATTTAATTTTAAACTCCTGTTCATTTCCTAAACCAAGAATTAATACAATTTTTGGATGTGAAATATGCAGTGTGAAGTACTCTAGTGCTAAAGTAGCATAATCTGAAAAGTGAGGTGTAACAATGGGAAACTCTATGATTAATCTTTGTCTCCCTCTTGTTCAAATTGCCTTTAAGGAGCAGAAAAAGGATCACCTCTGATCTTTAAAAGCAAGATGTTCTCTTGAACTCTGCAGCATAATAATTTTAGGAATACTATATTTTACTGAGGAGTGATTAAACAAAATGTATAGGCACAGCTCAAAAATTATGAAAAAATTACTATGATGTACAAACCTCAAGTTTAAGAGAAGGAACACCATCATTTTTTATGTTACTAAATAACAATTATTAGAAATGCCTCGAGAGGCAGACTAAAACTAAAATATAACTATCTGCAAAGTAAACAGTCATTTAGAAATGTCTCATAAATGTCAACATATTAAAACATGACCATAGAAATTGCAGAATCACATCTTTATTTTCTTCCTTATAGAGTGTTCCTGTGTTCTGAATTAACAGTGCAAAGAGAAACTGGGCTAAATCCTGGGAATATTTTAAGACTTCTGTATTTGTATATCACCAAATTCATTACCTGCTTGAGTTCCAGAGAAATTATTTTGCAAGTTTTTCTATATCATGTTATTGAGGGAAGGAGGGAGGGGATTTTCTATAAATGTTTTTTTGTTTAAAAATACTGATTCAAAAGGTATAACTGCCTCATCTTGAGCACTTTAGGAACTGTTTTGGTTTTTTTTTTCTGGAAATTTAAACACACATATCACAACTATGCTGCTACAGCAATTTTTCAAAGCTAGACTTCTAGTTAATGGCTTCAGGGCTTTCCTTCCTCCTTATTTCCATATTTATTTCTTTTAATATTACAATGTGGTTGAGAAGGGTAACAACCAACACCACATCCTCTACGTCTTTTGTGTTGTGTGTCCATCATTGTACCAACATGATTCATACAGAAGCTCCTGAGTAGCAACATACTGCTGTTTTCAAACACGAGATAAATGAGTAATAAAAATTAAAAATAACAACTACAGCAAAAACTACAAGTGGAACAGTTCAATAAATAAGAGAACAGGATGCTCTGATAACAGCATTGTTGATATGAGGGCAAAGGCTTTTATGATAATACAGGAGTACAACATGAATGAGCTGGCTGAACTTTTCACAGAATGATGACATTAATAGAAATAATTTAGAGATTTTTGAAGCAGTAGTATTTTGAGATTTATAACTTCAGAAAAATATTACTGGTCCTGGTTATCAGCTTCCACCAGGTTTGTATAATGTTACTGCTTGTAAAGAATAATTTTGTCTATAGAGACAAAAAGGCAGATATCCACACAGGCAGAATTTCCCTTTTGTTTTCTAGACATTTTTCAAAAGGTTTTTTTAAGCTCTGATACTGAAAAGCCCAAGACTGACATAACATGGGTGCCACTCCTCTCAGAAGCAGCACCACCCCTAAGATCATGCTGACCTTTACTGGTCCTGTCATGGAAGGACCTCTCTCTGTTGCTCAGATTTCTGTGTGTTTTGGTTTGTGGTGGATGCCTCCCCTTCTATATAAAAAATATTTTCTTTGAAGAGGTTTGCTTCCTCTGAAAGCTACAGAAGGAGCACTAATAAGACATAACAGCCACAGACAGAAAGCCTAAGTGGTCAATTGCACTTATATAAGGACATGCATATTATGCATACTTGTGACTGATGTCCTGCTCCTCCACATCTGGATTTCTGTTGAGAGTTTCTCCTGCCTGCTGCTAGCTGTGGCTACGAAAAAGAGAGGTGGGCAAAATCTATGCTTCTGACTCACCCGCACGTCCTCACTACATCTTCAGTATAAATAATTAGTAGTACTTATTACTCACTGGTAAATATGGCAGAAGCCTAAAACTGGAGCAATGACAGAGGGATAATCTCAATTAAAAATAAGAGAAGTGTGGAAAAAATAGGTGGGGAAACAGACAAATCCAAAGGTAACAATATTGTGGTAGTTGTGATATATCATTATATAAAAAGAATTGCTATATGATTCTCAGGCTCCTGATCTTTTCTCCCCCCACCCTCCTACTCCCCAAATCCTTATTTAGCTAGGTCTCAAACTGAAATATTTTTAAATATGCCAAAGGGTCACTGACATCCTGGCATGGAGGGAAGTAGTGAGACAGCTGTGAAAGGAAAGGGTGTAGTGCCCTAAAGCTGTGAGGGACAAGATAGGGAAAAACTGAATCAAGAAAGAAGTTTAGGTTATAGAAATAGATAGCAGGTACTGAAATAAAGGCAACAAGAAGGGAGCACTAGGATGTGGAGGAAGTGAGGGAACATAATTGGCAGGCAAGAAAGATGTCTGGAATCTTTCTTTTGCATTATTATTTTAAAGATCAGCCTTAAAGGATACTGTGCAGTTGCTCATGTGTTTGTAATTCATTGTCTGCTACTTGTATTTTAACATGAGGGCTCAGGAATCAGTCTCCTGCACTTCCTTTATGACCCTGTCTGCATCCTTAGGCACATCACTTCACATGCCTTCATTTCCTTATAAGAGAGACATTACAAGAGCAGTATGCAGCATTTAGCCTTAGTGCTATTAATTCAAATTTCAGAACTAATAATTACTGAACATGCACCCAGTACATTCAAGGTTACTTCAACGTGAAGTGCTCCCTTAGTATTTCAGCTAAATTCAATCAAGAAACAAGGGGAGAAGGCTCACTCTGAACAAACTAAGAAGCTGGAGACAGGTCTGTTTGTACAGAGATGCCTCTGATCTCTTCTAATTCATGAGTGTCTCTCCTTTTTCACATGGCTATCCCCAGGAAAAAAAAAAAAAACAAAAAAAACAAAAAAAAAAAGAAAGGGCTCTGCATATGTTCTAAAGAAGATACTATTTAAATATATATATACTACATGGGGACCATGCCAAAAACACTGCAGGTAATGGAGGATCCCACCCCAGAGCAGGTAGGTGTTTCATGAAGGAATGGCCACCTCTGGACTGGGTTGGCAGTGGTGCAGAGGGAAAACAAGGAGGAAGGAATGGCTGACCAGTTCACCCCACTACACTTAATATTGCATTTTCTGCAGTGATTTCAAGATGTGTACAAATAGTTCATGTATGAGGCACACTGGGATGGATTCTTACCACATTAAGAAAGAGAAAAAATGAGGAGGCACTTTGGGTACATTTCTGGTATTGCTGAAGCCAAGCAATACAGAGAAGTGCAAAAGACATTCTGAAAGAACAAGTTTGCTTTTTTCTGTTACCAGAAAATTTCACAAAATGAGGAATAGACATTTTAGATATGTATTAAAGATAAGCCATTATGCAACTGCTGAAAACTTGATCATCACTAGCTCCCTAGATCCCTCAACACCTATGTCAGTTAAAAAGAGAACACAAAATAAATGTAACTGAGAACAGTCTTTTGTCTCTTAATTATGATGTTGTAAACAGAATCTATTAGATTATAAAAGATTGGGTAATCACATCTCATTAGCCACCCACCTCATCAGGACAGCAAGGCAAATAATCGTATTTACATCTGATGCACTTCTTGCCTTTCCCATCTACCTTGCTTAAATACATTTATTTCTTGTCTTCTGACCAACTTTCTGATTTCAAATGCAATATCTTTTTGAAATATATCACAAGTCCCTTCTAAAACATCAGTTAAAATTAAGTGTAAAAAATATCTCTGCTGCAAATTAATTTGGTTTTGTCAGCAAGATGTATTTCAGAGAGCCAGAGTTGAAAGGTGATAGGAGAAACTCTGGCTCAGACATCAGCTCTTTAAAGTGGGTTCAACTTTTGAAAGTAACAAGCCAGCAAAAGCATTCCCCAGTATACAATTGATGTGAAGTGAGTTAGGTGATGGGAGAGATTTCTCCCAACACTTCATAGAGGGATTCCCTTCTTTCCTAATGGTTCCTCAGACCCTCTGTATTGGCACTGCAGCAGATTTAGTTGGATTTGTGGATGAAGAACCTAGGGAGATCCCTTGGTGGAAAGCCCCACATCACATTGTGCGGAATAGATTTAAAAAGTCTTTCATCTACCTGCTGCATTATGTCAATGGGCCCTGAAAAGCTTTGAAAAAAATTCTAGGCATGGAAAATCAAAACAAAGCTGTCTGAATTTCTGGAGGAGTGAAAGGAAGGAAGAGTGCCCCAGCTTGTCCAAAGGTGACAAAGTGACACTGCATGGTTAGTCAGTCTACAGTCAAAGAGACCCGATGATACAAAAAGCTTGAGATGGAAAGGTCCTGAAAGGATGCATCCATGATTCAGATTGGACTAATTTGACTGTTACATTTCAATGTGCATAAAGCATTTGAGACCTGTTTTTCAGTCTATGTTCATGATGGAAGGGTGTGTGTGGAAATAAGGACTTACAAGTCCATCTAACACAAGTTTTGGGCCACAATCTAAAGTTAAAAATGGCCTCCTGACAGCTGGGTATGAAGCTTGATAGAGAAGCTTCTTTCCCAAACAGGAATATTTTTCATCTCTTTAATTTCGTCTTTTTCCTGAATACTTTGGGCTTACCACGTTTTCTGTAGAAACTGAGAAATTTTCCAAGACACATTTTAGACTAAAAACGAAGCAATCAAAAAACTCTGCAATTAAAGATTCAAACTTTTAAATTTAAAACTTCGTATGTGCTTAGTCTCTGCTTTCATACTCATTTTAAATCTGATCATTTTAAATCTGATGCAACTACATTACTGTAGCAATGTTCTTTTCCTGTCCTCTTTTCCAACCCTCAAAAAAGAAATTATATACATACACATACATATGTATATAAATATATATCTCAATCAGCATTTATAGCTGTGACAAATTTATTCTTACTGTCAATTTAACACATCTGTTTTCCATTTGAATTTGATATACAGCCTGGTGTTTTCTATTAGATCATATAAACAAGTGTTTGATTTAAAACAGGATTATTTTTCTTCACTGAGACTGAGAGTAGCAATAAACATTACTCTTTCTGGGAATACAAATGAGGTGGTAATTCCACTAAATATAGCGATTAAAATAAGAAAAAAAATCATTAAAGAAGAAAAAAGCCTCAACCACAGGCCTGTTTTGTCTACTAATCTTCTGGACAGAAATTGTTTTGTCATAATGGCTTCTCCGATGCATTGCACCCAAATGAAATATACTTCATTTTTCCAAGTGTGCATGCTTGGAAAGATGAGTCTGTTGTCATTAGCAGTGCTGGTGTGAAGCCCAAAGCAAGAACTGGGTAGCTGCTTTGTCACTCTAAAAGGATGAAGTTCCCTTACTGTTCTCTATGTTTCAATCATGTCTTAGACCGAAAAAAAAAAAAAAAAAAGGCACTTTCCTTGTCCCTAAGCAACTATTTTTGGTTTTGTAAAATAGGACAACTGCAAATCTGCAGATGTAGTTTGGAAACTTTAAAACATTAAAGGATTTGTGTCAGAGCAAGTCATCTGACAGTGAGGGATTAGGGCCATCATCAAACTTTAACAGGAAAAAAACTACCCTAAAAGGAGAATGAGCTCATCTCAGAGAGGGGTATTTCGTTGTTGGCATATATCTGGAATAAGGCAAAGCAAATGTACACATTCTGGCCAACAGGACATTCTGGCTCAGGAGCTGGCAGGGAGAATGGGCTGGTGGCAGGTACTACCCCAGCAGCCAGCACTTCAAAAGAGACAACACTTAAGTGAAGCAGAATTTGGAGTGTGAATTATGGTCTGGATCAACAATCCATGCCAAAGAAAACCCAAGATAATTTCAGCTGTTTTGATTTAACTCATCCTCGGAAATTATTCTGCAGTGATTGTGGTGCTCTACAGATCTATTAATAGAATAATTTTAGTTGGAAAAAACCTTCCAGCTGTAAACCCCACATTGCTAAAGCCACCTAAGTCATCCAAAAAAAATGTATGTAATCCAACGGATAGAAATGGATATAAAGAAAAAGAAATTGATATAATGCAAAATGAACAAACAAACCTCTATCCCTTCTGGTGTTTTTCTTTTTTTTTAAAGCTTCATCTTTTCACACCTAGAATTCAGACTATTTTATTTCATGATGCAGCAGATAAGACATGGAAATAAAAAAATTCACTCCACAAACCACATCAGATTTTCAGTCACAAGTCTAGTATTGCAAAAGTTTTAGCTTAAATTATTAAGTACTATTTTTATTTTTTTTAGGAGTAGCTTAGCTTGATAAAGGTAATCTCAGTCACCTTGATAAATTCTAATCAGTATTTTCATTAATCTGAATGTTTCCCATAGAAAAGATAGACTATCGCAAAAAAAAAAGAAAAAAAAATAATTAAAAGTAACAGTAAATGGGATTTCTGAGTCTGGGAAAAGGGAGTAGAGCACAGAAATGTACCCAAACCAAATGTCAATACTTGGAAATACCCTTAATGGTTTTATTTGGAAGAATCAAAATATTTTCACATGATCTACTAGACAAAAAGTTACCTTTTAAAAGTTTTACTGGTATTTTATATTTCTTCTGCCATTCAATGTAGCAGAGAAATGGACCCTGATAAGTTCAGAAAATATTCATTCAAAGGTTGCCTGAATTTAAACAAAGACAAAAGTGATATTACAGGACAGAAAAGCAGGCTGGGTGCCATATTTCTGAACCCTTAGGATCAGCAATAGGGAGGGAAAGAAAAAAAAAAAGTTTCCTTATGAACTTGGTATTTTGAGTGTGGAAAATACTGGGAGAGAAACATGGAACTCCACATATTCATTCTTCATAGAGGAAAACACATTAAGGGAAGTCACATTTTCCCTGACTACAAGCATTTGGAAAACCTTGCAGCATGTAGAAGGGAACAGAAGTTCTCTCCATATTCCAAGTGTCAGATAGGTATGTATATCAGATATGTATGTCAGATATATCAGTGCAAGTAATTGTCTTGTTATCTTTAAGGGATGACTGAAAATTCATATACATTATAGATTTTGTACAATTTATAAACATCTTAATACAAAAAAAGGAAGACAGGACATGGAATGATACACACACTTCTACAAGGTCAGCAGCTGAACAAGGCATTTCCATGTTACACTTGAGCTAGGTTATTGGCATTTTGTACACTTATTCCTTAAGGTCAGATGAGACAGATGTACAAACTGTAAAGTTTCCAGTTAAGGAAATGAAGGTCATAGAGTGTCATGAGTTTATTTATTGATCCGTCAGCAAGATATTCTCTATATGGCAGGAGATTAGTAAAATGTTAATTTCAAGGCTGGAGATGTTTTATGGTACATTGTGCATTGCATTGCACTATTCTGTCATCAAGTAGCAAAGATATGTTAGCACCAAAACACCAAAATGAATTTAGAGTATAGCAGTTTCTCATAGTTTAAAGAGGATTACAAAATAGTTTTTTTTCAACTGAGGGTTAATGTAACCTGTCAATACTATTTAAATCTTGCACTCTGAATTTTTTTAGCATAAAAAAATAGCAATCTTAGGAAATCTAAAAAGGAAAAATTTTACTTATTAAGGTGATTGCATATTAAGTTCATATGTTTTTCTTGCCAACCTGAATAACTGGTCTGAATGTGCCTTATGAAAAGTGTTGCTTATGCTACTGCTGCTGAAATACACAAATTTTGTAAAGTATCCTTTGAAACAGATTGTTGCAGAAAATTTTCATATACACATGCACAAAAGCATTTTTATAAGTAAGTTCATAGAATGAATGAATTACTGAAGGGTGCCACACACACACAGAAATTGAATTACATATCACAGACAAATGGCACCAGGAAGTAAATGGCAGTCAGGGCCACAAAGTGCAAAAAGTCAAAAATTACAGAAGGAATTAATTGTAAGGAAATATGTTTCTATAAACAAACTTGGTTTACTTCTTTCTTTAAAAAGATGAAAATGTATTAGATGCACTCCTTGGATTTTTTTTTTGGTTTCCTCAGTTCTTCTGAAGAAAGGGGTTCATTGGCAAAACTGCAGAAATTACACCAGACGGCTGAGACTTTTCTTTCAGGACTTGTAATTCTGTTTAATATTTCTACAAATAAGTCTGCAATTGTTGTTTAAATTAACTAAATATTTAATCCTATTCATAGATATGGTCTGCACAAAAGGTACTTCTTTTTAACCTATTCTAAGTATAAAAAGCTTACTTACTTCAGTGAAAAAAATGTGCAACTATTTTTTTTTCTTCTAACTACTCCTGCAGCTCTGCTGTGAAAGCTGGATTTTATTTCTGCTTTTTCATCAGAACACAATTGGCCACTAGGGATCTAATCTTTCAGATGTGTTTAAAGTTCAACACACTGGCTTCAGTAGGACCCCTCCTATCCCAAAAGCTGAGCACATGCAGGAATCCCTGTGACCTTACACTGGTGCAAAACCAACACAATATCTCTGGGTGGCTTTGCTCCTGGCTGATGGAGCTTTCAGTGGAGGATGGAACCATGGTCAATTAGGTTGGGTGAAAATTGCATATGACTGTAGCACACCTGAGATCTGAACTAGAATCAGATAACATACTATTTTATCTAGATTTTCACAGGCCATGTCACTGTGAGGTGTAGGGATATGTACAGACTGGCAGTTTCAGTCCATGGAAGAGTTGAGAATTACCCTGCTCTGACCTCTTGGGTGCCTCTACAGCACAGCAACAAATTCAGACAGGTTAATTCCAAAATCTGCAGCAGGCACAGGTCCTAGCATTAAATATGACTCCAAAATGGATCAGCAGCTTCAGTTTGGGAACCAGCTCTAAATATGTCATTCAAGCAACAATTTATAGCATCTCTTAGGTTATTTATATTATTCAATAAAAAGTACAAATTCTGAGATAGAAAGATTGAATATAAAGATGATACACAAAGATTAATGTAGTGAGATGCCTTACACAAATCAACAGATAAGCAAGTTTAGTAGGAAAACCAGACAAATTACTGATGAAAAAGTGAAATGTAGCAGAGAATTTTGTGTTTTCTAACAACTAAATCCAGAGGAAAAAAGTTAGAAGTGATTATAAGAACACCCAATCAAGCCAGTAATGTTACAAGAAAAGTATGGACCATGAGCAGATGTCCAACCAGTGCTGGTTACACTGTTTACAGCTTGTCTGTTGTAATTACATTTTCAGAGAGGTGACCACTCCTACATTTCAAATAAAGAGCATTTGGAGCCACAAGCCTTAAGTTAACCTGAGGCTGGAAATGAAAACCACACAAGACTAACAACAGCCTATAGAAAACTACGACAGCAGGATCAGGCTAGAAATAAATCTCCCACCAACAATAACAGAAAAAAAGAAATAAAAGACAGATTTCAAGACTGGCTCACTCAGACCAGCCACAGTGAAATAGCAGTGAAGGCAGTGTGGTAGTAACCTCTAATCCTGGCAAATTCCATGCTCACACAGCAGTGAAAATAGTTCAATGGAGAGATGGAGCAGTGCTTGTGGAGCTCAGTGGAGGAATGCACCTGCCTGGAGGCTGATCTGTACAGACAGAGTCCTCTGCAGAAATAAAAACCTCACCTGTACACACAAAACATTCTCCCTACTTTCTGTCCAAACAGGTACTAAATGCAGGTACAAGTGTAGGAATCACATCATACTCTGATCCTGACTCGTTCGTGGCCTTTGAGACCCCCAGATTTTTCACTCTGATTATCAGCAATAAGGATGGCTTGGTTGCATTTGATATTTTCATTATCATTATATATTCATTGGGAGAATGAATAGTTTTCCCATCTTAGCAAATTTTTCTTATTTTAACAATTTCCTCTAAACCACAGCAAGATGAAGTCAACTCCTTTCAAACTTTTTTTTTTTTTTTTTTTTTTTTTTTTTTTTTTTTAGGGGGAATAATAAAAAAAAACCTAATGGTCCAGTGGTATTTGTTGACACAACTGGATTTTATTTCTCTTACAGACAAATGGGTAACCTAATGTTAGGTAACTTTATGTTCTGATGTGTCCAACCCTGACCAGGAGGCCTCTTATGAACCTGAAATTCTCCATTTCAAAATAAATAAATTCAGAGGAGAGTATAGAGAGTGATGAGTTATTCTGCAACAGAAAAGCTTTGTCAAAAAAATAACTGACCAGCTACAACTGAAGTATATTGTACTCTCTTGAACTAGAATTAAAACTTTAGGCCATTCCAGCATATCTTTAAATACTTTGGGATATTTGATTCTAGATCTGCTTCTCAGATTTGCATTAATACTGTCTGTCGGGGTCAATCACCTACAAAAATCACCCAAAGGTGATGCAAAGAGCCTATTTGGGTTCAAAGTGCTTCTGAGAACACAGTGCCAAACAACACGGGTGGAAAACATTCAGGGACTCTGCAAATGACACTGACATAAGGCAGGAGCCTAAAAAATGGGGTTCTATATAAATATACTTATACATTTATATACAGTATATATACTTATACTGGCAAATATTTTCTTATCACGTTATATATATAAGTACATGTGTGTGTGATAAATGCTTGCTTAGTACACCCCACGTTCAAATCTAATTAGAGACTCATTAAACACATCACCCAGTGATGCACAAGAGCATTTTCCTGGTAACCTCGAGCCCATCCTGTTGGGTGCTTCCCACCCGGCCTCTCCAGACCCCCCCCTATCCCAGGGGGGTGGGTTTGGGGCTGGGTACCTCCCCTCCAGCCCTGATGCTCAGAAGCAGGAGGGAAAGGTTTGGCACCCTCTGCAGGCACTGCCACTCTTTGCTGGGAACCGAAGGAGTTAGCCCATGCAGGGGCTCCCTCTGCTGTTCTTTCGATTTTCAGAACTATAAAAGGGAGAATAAAAAACCAAAACAAACCCCAAACACTCCGTTGTCATTTAGCTACTGAGGAGGAGGGCAGGGAAGCTTTTGGCAGGCTGCCAACCTATTACAAATTCTCATTCCTGAGCCAATTCTATTTGCCTCAACATTAGATCTCTGAATATGAGATCACCAAATCACAGAATGGTTTGGGTTGGAAGAGACCTTAAATAAAAACCACCTAGTCCCACCTTCCACTAAACCAGGGTGCTCCAAGCCCCATCCAACCTGGCCTTCAACACCCAGAGGGAGGGGACAGCCACAGCTTCCCTGGGCAACCTGGTGTGGCACCATCCTCCCTCACAGTGAAGAATTTCATTCCAATGTCCAATCTATTTGGACAAATTTCCCCTCTTCAAGTTGAAAACCATTACCCCTTGTCCTGTTCCTATGTGCCCTTGTAACAAGTCCCTCCCCAGCTTTCCTGTAGTCACTTTCAGGCACTGGAAAGACCCTCTAAGGTCTCCCTGGAGCCTTCTCTTTTCCAGGCTGAACAACCCCAACTCTCTCAGGCTTCATAGGAGAAGTTTTCCAGCCCTCTGATCATCTTTTTGGCCCTCCTCTCCAACAGCTCCATGTCCTCCCTCATGCTGGGGGCTCCAGAACTGGACACAGCACTCCAGATAGGGTGTCACAAGACCAGAGTAGAGGGATAATTATTTGAGATAAAGGTATTGTGTCTGTAGACAATATTTAGATTGCTGTGAAAATATAAAATAATGTGGCTATACTAAAAGTGCTTAAAGGGAGATCTTCAGCAAAAATGACAGCTAGCTGATACCTACATGGCTTGGTGGTTTCAAGCCATGTCGTTCTTTTAGGTTTTACTAAGAATGATACCTAGAAAGTCAGATGCAGAAAATTCTAAAAAAAAAAGTCTTTACAGTCAGCTCTAATTGTAAAATGTCTCTGTGTTCACACCAGCACACCTTGCACAGAAAAAAAAAAAAAAAAAAAAAAAAAAGCCACAACTGCTAGAGGGTAACAAATAAACTCTCCTCTATTGCTTAGTAATGGGAAAAACAACAACAGATGAGCAGTAGCATTTCACAGCCCCCAAAATAACCAAAGCTTGCTCCTAATTTCTGTTTAAGTTGTTTAGGCAACCATCTAAAGCAGCTTTTGAAGAATTTTGTCTTTCCTTGCTATTTTTATTCTCAAGGTTTCAGCTCAGTTGGGTGGGAAACATTTGCATGTAAAAACATCAGTCTAGAATATTTTTGAATATTTAGTCCATATATGGAATTTTCTAAGGTTAATGTCAAAGACTTCTCAACATTGTTAAAAACAGTGTTAGCATAAAGAGAGAATCAGGACTTCTTTTTTTCACTTAATTAGCCAGATAAAAATATTTAAGTTTGCTGTAATTTCAACAAATTTCTGTCACTGGCTCTAGGTAAAAAGAAGCAATTGAGAAAGAAAAAGGAGAAATACTATGCATTTTCAACACACCTTCAAATAGGTGAAAAGTTATCCATTAATTTCTACCTTCAGCAAAAAGTATTAGTTTCCTCTTTAAGTGTAAAGCTCTTCCAAAACCAAACTCTGGTTTACAGAAACTTTGACTTTGTTTCATCAAAATCACCTGCTTTTTAAAACTCAAAAGGACAACACCATCAGAATTTATATTGACAAGAATGTTCCTAAATGCCATAACAGAGAGATTTAATTTTCCATCTGTCTGCCGGATTTGCTTTGCATAAAGATCAGGACACATACAAGAATGTGTGTGTTTTCTTTTTCTACCATACTACTAAGAAAGTAGCTGAGGATCACAGGGTAGCCTTTTGCTGCAACTAATCCCTCCGGATTTGGCCCAACCTTTCAGGCTGCACTTCCTGTCTGAACCCGCCCATACGCTCCAAAAGTGGAACAAAAAACCCCCCAAATATTCAGCAAAGAGCCATTAAAATAAAAAAACCCAAAACATTTGCCATGCAGGATGAACTTCAAAGAATCCTTAAAAACAATATATACATATATGTTTATGTATATATATACGTATATAAAATCAGTGCAGAAGCCTAGTTATTACTTGGATTCATCAGACAATGTAAAGGCCTTTTCTAGGATCAGATTTGAGCCCTTAAGAGAGGGAAACCCCAACCTCTGCAGCACTGGGAAGGAACCGAAGGGTTTCTATCATCAGAGCTAAAGCAAGTTTACTAAAACAAGACAAAACACTACAGGTTTGAATATTTTTCCTTATGAGCACAAATTGATTTAGAAATCCACCAAATAAACCAAAAATAATTTTTTTCTCAGGTAAAACCATCGGCAAATTATTTAAAAATTAGGATTCTTCACAGTATTTATTTAAATACATAAGTAGTGACTAACAGATCTGAATTCCACATTTAGTGTGAGCACAATTAAGAAGAGAGAAAAATGTTTAGGACCAGACAAACCTTCTCTTAGGCACAAGGGAGAACTTCATTTTTGCAAATTTCTGTTGATTCCGAGGACTCATCATCTGTACACATGGGCAGCAGTGTAAGGAAGGAAGTGTGAGCCTACACCTCCATCTTAGAAGATAATGAAGTTAAAATAGGGGATAATTAACAAATGCAAATTATTCCAAGTGTTCAGCAGACTATTACCTATGTAGAGGTAATAGTTCTTGCTTCGTTATTCTTTGGAAAAAGCAAACATAACTTTTTTTTCATTATAGCTAGCAAAACAATTATCCTTGTTATGTACCGAAGTTTTTTAAGCTTACAGACATGTTTAGAAATATGATGGCTTGAGAACAGGGAACATGTAATATCACTGCAGGTAATGCAAAGTGGTTTCAGAACAAACAGGCTGCTGGATATCAGAAAATCTGATCAGCATTCTGCCCTTACACCAGCAGAAACATTTATTGCCAGTCCCACTTTCATGGGCACTGCAGTAGGATTAGAAGAGGGGTGCTAAGAGGACAAAGTGACCCACAAATTTCTGACTACCTGTGCCCCCCAAACTATGTCCCTTCTATGGCATGAAATACAACAGATAGTTGGTTCCTTTCCAGTGGTTTACTGGTTTGTAGATAAACTTAATCCTCTCCACTGTCTCCCACGCATTTTTTTTTAATAATCTGGACCCACTACAAACCAGTCTTATTAGACTTACTAAAAGGCATATAGATTTGTTATTAGAAAGGAAGGAAACAGCTCTACCGCCCCTTGCCTTGTCTGCAGAGGGTTAGAAGTTCACTGGACATCACATCAGCAGCTATTACTCTGCACTACTACTTCTTGTAGCTTTAAGATTAAAGTACTCCTCAGCAAAACAGCTAATGGTAATAGCAAGAGTGTGATACAAATGTATTCTGTCATGTTTCACAGTATTTCACAGTAAATCTGTGTTTTCTACCATTATCTCTTATAGAAGGGGAGTACAAAACAACCATATTTTTTGCTTCACCTTTAAAGACAGAGACTTCTAAACTTTGTGGAAGTCTTTCTGTCTGATGAAAAAGAAAAGGGAATATGTCCTGCAATTACCAAAAGGCTGAGGTCTGTCAGAGAATCTCATTTTGCTTGCAGCATCTTCCAGTGCCATTCCACCATTACTATTTAAAGAAGATTACATGCTGGCCAGCACAGCATCTGGAAACTCTGAACTTAAAAGTTAGGCCATACTGTGTCAAAATATTACAAAGACATTTACAGAGACACTAAGACAATAAAGATTTGGTGCAAAAGAAAATCAAACCCTGTTTCCTTTAAGCTTATCAGTATTATTTTTATCTGCTCTAGTATAATTATTCACTTAACAAGACTTTTATTTATTAATTTTAAGAAAGAAGTTAATGGCCATAAGTGACTAAAAAGAAAAAAATAATCCTTAAGACACTTCTTAAAAAAAAAAAAAAAAAAAAATCCAAGAAAGAGCAACCCACAAAGTTTTTTTCAAATGTGATATTAAACTCTCCCAGAACATTTTACAGATATTATTCTGTTTCTCTGGAAATTCTCCTTCTGTTTCTCTGAAATACACAAAATACAAATTCTAGACAAAAATTAATAAACAGGTCTTCATAGTTAGATAAGTGCATATACATGCTCAACACTAGAGACCTACCCATGTCTATTATGTACAATGGGAAGTTCACAATTCATGTACTTGCATTGAGTTGGACAGATAAATGACTAGCTGAGAGGAGAGTACTAAAGGGAGAGGAAAATTATGTCTTGAAATCTGACTGGGTGATTATTTTTAGACTCTGAAAGACCTACTGAAGGAAGAATCATCTATTTTACTAAGTAAACCCCTGGAATAAACACGGGATGTACAGTATCAATCTGTAACCTAGCAAATCACTGCAATGTAGGACACTGTATGGATTACAAATGTGCATTAAATTACATATTGTTACACAGTTTTTCCCCCCCTTAGGATGCATTCAACACTTCCCTCCTTCCTGTCTGACAATATGTTGCCATGCTATAAAAGCCCTAATACCCATTTCAACGATTAGCTGTACATCAGCATTACTACTTCAAATCCACAAGTTTCACATCAAGCATTAAATGGGATGAATATTGATCTGCTAAAGAGGATTTATTTATTTCTAGCTCTATCCAAAGATCAACTACTAGCAGCTTTTGGTGGATCTGTTGAGCTCTCACAGCACAAAGCTACTGCATACATGACACCGAACTTGACATTTCAGTTCTGGAAGAAAACCAAACAGTAAATTCACTGCAATAATCCTAGATAAATGAGATGATCACTGGAAAAGCTGAGATAGTTAAGTGGTCTATCAGAAAAGTCCAAAGGATGATATTGAACTGTTGCTACATAGTAACCTTTCTCATGACAACATGGCACAAGATCACCATATGAGATGCCAGTATTTTCACCTCAAAAAAAGCACCAAATCTTCAGATTATCTTGGAACACTTCACAATTATGTCCTGAGATGAAAACTGAATATTCAATATAAATATAACCAGATACATGTCAATATCACAGTGTTTACCCATGTATTCCTTTTTTGTCCTGCTCAGTCAATAACACTCTGATAACTGTACACTGCAATCAAGAAATACAGATATTTAAATTCTCCCTGCACAGCTGACAGGTTTCTCCTAACACTAGAGCTGTCTATGAAATGTTCTTTCTAGTATATTTAAGTGTAGATCTTTTTCTACTTTTTGAAACTGATAAAGTAGAAAAACATATAAATGAGTTCATGAGGATCTCAAGTACTCTGGAGATGAACTGGGGAGTTACTTTGCCTTTTATATTCAAGTGGAAAGGGCACAAGAAAATGCTATGTTTTCTCTGACTTTGGTAAGGGTGTTTGAAATTCCAATGTGAGAAGCCATGAAATTTTTGCTGTGTCACTTACAGAGGAAAGTGAAAAACAAAGTCAAAACATTGCCTCACTGCTGTGATTTCATCAAGCTGTGCCATTCCAGTGGCTAATAATGTCATCCTAGTCAACTGCTGTTTCATTTTTATTTATCTGATTTCTCTTCACCAATTTTCCCTTATGAGACTAGAATAATTTATAAAGCACATGCAAAACAAATAGAAACAGTGACACAAAATGGGGATATTTGCTGCCATTAAGTATTTTGGCTTCTTGTGAGGCCACAGTTCTCAAAAAAAAAAAAAAAAAAAAAAAAAAAAAGGAAGAAAACCAACCCAAAACCAAACACCAAAGATCTCCCAGAAAAAAACCCCACAAAACTATGCAGCATGTTATCAAGAACAGATCTGAAAGTTGAAAGCCAATGCTTTGTTTTTGTCTCTTGAACTCCGAGAATTTCTAACTGCATTTACTGCAGGTAGCACTCATTTTAATTAGATTTTTGTCTGTATAAGTGTGGCTGCTCTGCCAAGCAGAAAGGACCTTGGGCCAGTTCCAAGTGAGAGAGAAACAAAATGTATTTCAACCTTAGCTCTGCATGAAGACAAACTCAAATAATACTTTTTTTTTTTTTTTTTTTTTTTTTTTTTTTTAATATCTTCAGTTTAATATGCACATAAAATAAACCAAGCTTCTGAACACAGTGCTGATTATATATGTTCAAATGTACTGCAAATGTGGAAGCTTGTATTATTTAGAAAATGTTCTAAATAAATCTCAAAACAAGTCCTCAAAGGTAATCTGAAATATTTTCTGGGCGATCTCTGTCTGGTTAAATATCTTAAATGGGACAACACCATAGAACCTCTAGGAAGAGTTTTCTTCCAATAGACTGTTTCATTGTTTTGTGAAACAAGAACCAAAAAAATGAAACAGAGTAACTGAGTAAACAGTGACAGTCAGTTACATGTTGCCTGAAGCTCTCAGGCTATCCCTAACTGGAACACATGAAATGATACTAAATTTGTATCCTGAGAAGGAAGAATCATTTTGCTATCTTTTGTAGTCTCATTACATGGCTTTTTACAAACTGCCTTTCAGGAACAGTGTCTAAATTTGGAATAGAATTTGATAAAACATTATTTCTTTCCATTTTTTCCACTAGTAAATAAATAAAGATAATGGAAAGATGCAAGAAAAACATTTCTGTAGTTTATTAGATGTATCTTTCACAAGGAAATTAAATCAGAAAGATTTGCTTAAATCTATTTTAGTACATAATGCTTTTAACTAACAAAAACTCCTTTCTTCACAAGCACTTCATTACACTTATCAGTCTGAAACCAGATTGAAGTGCTTGTGGTTTGAATATAACAGAAAAATTTCAGACATAGTGGAAAATATTCCACCTTTTATCCTCCCCATGTCCTTTTGGCATCCCTGTGGTCATCCCTTCTGTATTGTTTTATTTAAAAAGGCATAATCTCTCCTTCTTTCACCCTTTGCAAAAATTCCCAAACTACCGAAATATGGTCACAATCTTAATAAGCCAGCCCAATTTCTTTACACATCTTTACAGCACAGCTAATCTGCACATAGAAAATGAAAAGCAAAAATGCCATAAAGCAATAGTCACTGCTGAGACTCTGATCATCACTGGAGTAATCACAGAATCACAGACAAAGGTATAACCAAAGGGCAAATTCTGCTGCAGCACTTCCACCAGGTAATGTGAGAAAGAACAGTCATATTCTCAACAGCATCACTTCTTCAGGCAGCAGCATCTCTCAAATGTATCATATTATCATTTAAATCACAGTCATACTTCCATACAAAAGAATTTTTAGCCCGTTTAATTGATTCACATGTTTCTCTCCTGGTACATAATACCAATTTCTCTAACTCTATATATGTTAATTAGGAACTCTGTGAAAAATCAGTTCGTCCCATTGTTTGCCCTCTCCCCTGCTTCCATGGAATCAGGGTTTTAGGAATTATCATAACTGAAACAGAGCTATATGGTGCACCCTGTGTAATACATGCGTCACGTGAAATACAGATGAGGATTTTTAATTTTTTTTTTTTTTTTAAGGTATTGTTTTACAAACCAAAATTCTAACACTCTCTGACAAAACTCCTAGCTGCATAAAAAGATGCTATAAACCTCTCTAACAGTAGCTGATTTGTATGCAACATTGTCCATAAGGGTAACTCTTCAGTAAACCTGAATCTCATATATAATGCATAGCAGTTAATAAATCATAGTAAAATCAGGTGGCTTAGAGCCAACAATACCCAACTAGTAATGGAAAGCAGGGAAAGATTTATAGAGAGACAGACTCTGTCTGGATTTTGCTTTTAAGAGGCTCACACAGTGCAATGGGAAGATTGTGGTTTCCAAGTGGACACATCTGTGTCGTGCTGACTCACTTCATCCTTCCCCACCTCTGCCCCTCACTTACCCTGGTGATGTCTCCTTCTCTCCAAAATGTTCCTCTTTGACCTTCCACTGGTTTCTTGTCATTCTGCCACCCCAGCATGGGAGCTGGAAAGGAGAGAGATCAAGATGAGATCACAGTAATGTACCTGAAATTTCACCACAGCATCCCACACTAGATTTTGGACTTGAAGAGAAATACTTAAAAAGCCTCTTGAAACTGGCTTCTCAAACCTCAAAAAAAAAAAAAAAAAAAAAAAAAAAAAAAAAGCACCATGCTCTAAAGTATTCAAAGTGCCATATAATTCCCAGCTTCAAAATCTGGCTTTATAATCGGGAGAAAAATGTATTTTTGTGTTTATGATGGAAATAATGGTGTGGTGTTTTTTTTATTATTATTATTTTGTTTTCATTATCAAGGGAAAAATTCTCTCTCTGTTGTCATGAGTTCCAGGAGAGTAGGATATCCGAGGAGACTTCTGTTGCATGGATCTGAGAATTTTTTTTTTTCTTAAGCCTGTTCGAGGCAATCAGAGGCCCTTTAGCCAGATAAAAGTTTTAGCAAATGATTAGGATGCAGCCCCTCAAAGTTAAACAAACTTGCAGCTTTATTAATAGACAATGTGATGTTAATTATATATGTGTAAAAATGAGCATGATGTACTTGTTCCTTGGGTTAAGAATCACACTCTGAAACCACAGTAATGTTGAAGCTATTTAGTTTTCACAGTTACATTCACGATTCTCATTCACTCTGAGTGAGGGGAAAACATTTCTCTACTTGGTTTGTTTACATGACATTGATGGCTGTCATTGCTGGAAGCATCCTGGTTCAGGATTTGGCTTGGGAAAAGCGCAGTAAAGTTTCTAAACTGAAATAAAACTAAATCCCACACTCCCAGCCTATATATATATATATATATATATAAAAGCAAATTACAAAATGTGTTAGCAGTGGCCACCTGAGTGTCAAGACTGATACTGCTCGACAAAAAAAGCTTTACAAACCCAAAGCCCCCTACCAGATGAAACCCCAGCACGCAAATAAACCCAGACCACGCTACCACACCAGAAAACGCAATTAGCAGAGAACGCAATTAACAGAGAACGCAATTAACAGAACCTCGAGGGGGAGGGGGGGAGGGGGGGGGGAAGGAGGGGAGGGGAGGGGAGGGGGGGGGACGGGACGGGGACCCCTCCTCGCCATCGCTGCCCCTCGGTAGCCCTTCGCCGGTTTCCCACTGAGCCCTCGGAGGGATCTGGGCGACCATCCGCTCCCGGGTGGCCACCAGGTGTGCGCGTGGGGGGCAATGCGGCCTCCGAAGCCCGCGCCTTACGCCCGCAGCTGCGCAGCCGCCTGGGGGTCGCGCAGCGGTAAGGAGGGTTCCCCTCCCTAAAAAAATAATAAAAAACCAATGACCAAAAGCCCGCTCCCTTCTTTGAAGGGTTTGGCGGAGCTTTGGTGGCCGGGGCAGAGCGGTGTGAGTGTCACTAGATGGCAGCAGCCGCTTGCGGAAGGGTGCGGGAGCAGGGCCCGCGGTGCGCGGAGGGAGGCGGGGGAAGGAGGCTCCGGGGAGGCGGCTCCGGCTTCCCAAAGGAGCTGCAAAGGTTCGGAATTCCCTGCCGGGATGGGAGGTTTGGGCCGTGACAGCGTTCTCCAGGACGTGTAGGGGTACACTCAAAAAACCCCAACCAAACAACCAACCCAAAGCAAACACGGGGAGACTCAGACTGGAAAGAAAAGCACGGCAGCCAAAGTGACAGAAATAAAGGGAAGGCTGCAATCTCAGCAGAGGAGAAATATCGAAAAGTAGCCTACAGCCAGGGAAGTGGGGGGGTTTTTTCTTCCTCAGATCTCAGTAGCAGCACAACTGAGTTCAAAGAGGGGAAGGAGTAAGTTTTTCACAGCGTTGCTCTGCTGCTATCTTGGGTTTTTTACAAAAAAAAAAAACATTTTTTTTTTTTCTTTACAAGTAACTTGCAACTCATTTGAAGTGTCAAACGGCAGCAGTGGTAAATCCTTCAAAATGATGGCTAAAAGCTAGTCTCAACAGTATTTATTTAGGGATAATAATAAAAAAAAAATGTGAGCTCTTAACATGTAATTCAAGTTTGTTCACTTTTTGTGTGTAGCTTGGTTCACTGGGCTGCCCAGGGGGTGAATTCTCCATCCCTGGAGGTTTTTAAGCAGAGACTGGATGTGGCACTCAGTGCCATGGGCTGGAAACCATGGGGGGAGTGGATCAAGGGTTGGACTTGATGATCTCAGAGGTTCTTTCCAACCCAGATGATTCCAGGATTCTATTTTGCAGAATTTTGGTGAGCAACACTACCACAAATACAAGTTGTACAAATACAAGTTGTACAAACACAAGTTTACAGAGCTTTTCATTTCCTCGGCTCTTGAAAAATAAAATTAATTCATACTAAACAAAGCGTAGGTAAAAAGCTCTTGCAAACAAACAGGAATGCCTTGCAATTGATGAGCTACCTGGGCAGAAAAGGGCTCTCAGCCACTGCCTCCCTGCCCTTCCAGACTCATGGCAAGGGCCTGGCCTGAGCACCCACTGAGCCTCTTACCCCATGGCAGTTCTCCCACTAGAAGCCCCTCTGCAAAACCATTCTGCAGGAGGATGGGCCTGGGAATCCTATCTCCTGCAGATACAATAAGGGAAGGGAAGGATGAACAGATAGCAGAAAGCAGCACCCATGTGCTGCCACTGTAAGGAAAGCATGGCTGGAAGGTGCTGTGGTTTCCAGACCTCCCTATTTCACCAAATGAAGAACAACGAGGTCCAAAGGATGCACAATCACAGAGTATGCTGATGAATATCACTGTTCTTGCACAGGTACACTCTTGTATACACATGTACACATCACACTTCTTACATGTACAACTGTTAAGTAATCATAGCAAAGGTTTTTCATCTATTGATGCAAGCAATCAGAGTATGGTTTTCTGGCAAGAAATGTAAATCTACTAACTATGCTCCACATTGCCTCTACAAATAGCCAAGAAAGTGTTATTCCAGAATTCATGGTTAGATTTAGTAATATTTTGCAGGGAGTGATCTGTTGGCAGGCTTTGAGGATGTACAGTCTGTACAACGTCAATGGTTTGACTCTATAGCTCTTACCCAGAATATTCCACTGTCCATCAGGCCTAAACAGAAAAAGACACTGGTCTGGCTATTAAATAAAAAATGAGCATATGTGAACTAAGAATATCAAATCTTAGTTAGAAAAAAAGTATTAAAAAACAAATAAGTGAAGTAATAAATCACTGGAGAAAAAGGTGTAATTAATAAATATCTTTTTTCTTGACAAGATCCCCAAAACTAGAACAGAGAAGAGCAAAAATCCTAAGTATCTTTCAACCAAAATCCCACCCTGATTATTATTTTGTTGAACAGGAGGGAAAAAAAAACCAAACAACAAATGAGCTACCATCCTTGTTTTGCCCTTCAGCTTCTTCCACAAGAGAGTTACAGGCTCCACACTCAAGAGGAGTGGTAATGAAAGTACATGGATACAGTCTGTCTGAAATGTGTTTAATTGTTGTTTAAGCCCCATTTATTCAGTAATGAATGAGACTGACAGGGGAGATGAGGTCCCCCTAAATTCTGTAATGTTTGCTACTGATATTTTTTGAAGTCCTTGATAGGCCATGTGTAGATTGTCAAGCAGATATAAAAGATGCATCTGGAAAATAGTACATTAAGTTTTTTATTAACTCCCATTTGGTAATGGTTTGTAATATGTGCTTTTTCAAATATCAACAAAATTTCAAACTCAACAAAAGATGATGTAAGTTTAAATAAAGAGGGTCAGAAGTTTGGGAAGAAGCACTGAGCAGTAGCAGAGGAGCACAGCAGCTGTTTCACAGTGCAAGCAACACCACAGAATAGTTTATGGCAGGAAGTGAAGAAAATTCCACAATCCACCTGAAGCTACAGTGGGAATTATGAAGGCAAAATATAGTTATTAAAACTGGAATGTAACCAAATCTTCAGGGGCTAATAACCTTTTTTCTTGCAAGAGATACCAAAAAAATACTGAAGAATCTTCATTGACCACAAACTGCAAGACCACACCTTTACATCTCAATTGAAAGAATGGATTTTTCCATAATAAATTGTCACAAGAACGTGATCTTTCCAGGATGCAATTTCCTGGCAAACAGTCTACATTCCCTTCCATAAACTGCAAAAAGAATTAGTCATTTGAGGATAAAAAACTAAATTAAATCTTCTGTATATTTACCTTTTTATATACAGATACAGACATACACACACACATATATAAATGCATAGAAAAGAATCCCCTATAAAATCTATTGCCAGTGTTAAAAAAATATGGGCCAGCCTTGATGAACTATAATTTGACAGTCATGATTTGAATATGTTTACTAACTATTGTGTCCCTTACATTTTGTCATGCTGGAATTTGAATTACAGGCCAAATATTCACTTCAATGAGGAATTTAAACACTTGATAGAAAAATGTGACTATATGAAGCATGTAGTGCATGTTGTATTTGCATCTAAAAACCCACATGTGTTATGCACAAATATGTAGATACACAGATTTGAGTATTTTGGAAGTACATATGCACTAGGACTATAAATACTCCCAGAAGTGGAACACATACATTGATGCAGTGTGTATTTCTTTACATGAGCATGACTAAAGTACATAAATATGGATAAGCCTTGTGGGCATTGTATATTGAAGGTTCCTTAGTGTGGTATAAGAGATTCTTCCATGATGAAATTTGAGATGCATGTGTTTCAAGCAAAACTATGTAAAAGAGAGCTGTCTAGCTCATCCTATGATTGAGCAGATAATGGGTGCTATTCCAGCTTACCAGATCCATTGCTTGCACTATATGTGCTAGAGAAAAGTAATTTTTTGCAGATGTTTGTCTAAAAAGCAAAAAAACTTACTGTATTTTGCTGCATTTAAAGATAGGCATCTCTTGCAGAGACATAAAGCAGCTGTAAATCAGTATCAATTGCCATTATGTCTTGCCACATAATGAAGAAATGTACAAGAGACATTTTTAGGGTAGGATCACAGTCATCTTTAAATACAGCAACTCATCTAAGTGTAACAGGATGCATGAATGTATCAATAAAATTAAGTAGGCTTAGAAACTTCAGTCAAATTGTACTCATATTTAGGTCTACTACAGCACCAGAAGGAATTTATTTTTCCTTTCTTTGACTGTAGCGTGGTGAATGCCGAATAAGTTAGAAAATAATTACTTAGAAAGCAAAATCAACTATTCAAAAGAAATTCCATGTTTAGAACTGCCAGTCATTTCTAGACTACCACTCATTTCTAAAAATATAAACTACTCTAAGATGTTCAGTTACGTGAGAATATTAATTTTCCTTGAGTGAGAGCACCTCGCAGTGTAAGTAATGCTGGACAAAAAGAAACAACATTCAAGAATTTAACTCTGGAAAAAAAAATGGCTTTCTTTTACCATCAGAGAGAATTTTTGATGCACGTTAATATCTGAATATTAACTGTGTTCTCACTCCCTATAAATTTCTTGCCTGAAATTCCTGTTTTGAAGACCAAAGTCCAGATTATAATATGAAAATACACATAATGGGGCTGCCACAGTCTGTATCAAGCTCCAGTATTCCCAACTGCCCATGCCAGACCTACCAGGTACTCACCAGTGCACATGTGCTCAGCTGTTTTACTGCATAAATACTGGCCAGGCATGAGCCAGAATTCTGCCTGGCACTTTCTTCTGTGACCACATTAACAGGGATGTCTTAAATACAGCTTTGAGGCTGGAGGTAGTTTATAGCTTACACCAGTGGCTGGGGGAGCTCATGATTACGCCTCCAAGTGAGAAGTGCTATCACAAGGTTCAATTACAGCCTTGTCTAACAAATACACCAGCGTTAGCCCAGAGGATCCTGTGTGAGAATTCACCCTTTAGGTACAAGTACTGAATTTGCCCCCCAAACTGTATTATCAGGTGCATACTCAAATTCTGGGTTCTGTGGGCATAGCTGCACTGTCAGGTTTGAAAGTTCCTGCTTAGGGCAGTGTTACTGACTACCCCTACGTCCAAATTCTGTTCTGGTCTAAGATATTAATTCTTTTGATGCCTGCAGAAAAAAAGCATAAATAATCAGGGTTCATTTTCATTCCCCAAATTATCTGTAGTTAAAGTCAGTTGGAAATTTAGCTGGCATTATTTGTAACTGTGAATTGGGAACACAAACATTTACATGACCTTGGCATTCATACCACAATTATCTATAAATTCTGACTCAACTCATAGTTATTTATGGTCTTTGTGAAGTGCAAGCAAACAGAGGCTTTGGTAAGGCTGACTAGAAAACCATCCACAAGTTAAAATTGCCTTAAGCAATATTTGCAATATAAAAGGTCTGGTCCTCTGATCCCATGGACAGCTATTCCCAAAATAATCTGATGGAAATACATAGGAGAGATGACTAAGATAAAGATTATTCACACAAGGACACATTTTAAGTTTGGGCCCTAGTTTGTGACCTTTTACTCTGGATTGCAAAACATCAATTATTAGATTTCTTTGTTAGCACCAAGCTTCATAGCCTCTGTAATCCTTAGCTATTTGTTCTATTTTGTATTTTAGTTTTATTTCTTTGCTTTTGCTGTTCCCTTTCTCCCCATACCAGTCATTCCTGTTTACTTTACCTTCACATTTGCACATACCTCAAGCAGAGTTGGGATCTTTATAGGTGGCAAGTAGAAGGGTGAGGGGATGAGCCCACACAAGAAGCAACTTGTTGGTTCAGACAGCAAGGGAGCAAGCAGTTAGCAGATTTGGACTGCTCATCAGAGCAGCATCAGGACAAGATGACAGCAACAGCCTGCTTGAAAGCAGTTTGGGACCATTACTGGTAATTATAGTTAATCAGCAACAATTGTCTTGACCAAGATACAGATCAACATTGAGCACTAACCTAACAGGACCTAATGAGTGTAATGGAGGATGAAAAAAGCCTGATTAAACTCGCACGACACTGAATGACCTGAGCAGATGAGGCATTGTAAGGAGATGAGGGACCCAGCCCCTTTTTCTCCCCCTTTCTCTGTCCTGGGATGCAGCAGCCCTTGCTCTAAACCCAAATCTTTCCGCAGTGGCAGCAGAGCCTGGATCACCATGGGCTCTCCCTGATGGTTCCAGGGACAGATACATTGCAACCCAACACTGTTAGGAGTGAATATACTTTTTTTTTTTTTTTTTTTTTTTTAAGGCAGCTGCAACCGCCGAGTGATTTTATTATACACAGAAGCTGGCCTAAAAACCAATCAATAATGTTGTTTAGCAGTCTAAGGCTGTTGCAACACCCAGAGAATTTTTTTTTAAAGGCATTTTGGAGGGTAATGAATATCTAAGCATTTAAACATAATTGGAAAAGGGTCCATGCTTTTCTGTACCCTTATTGCTATTACTCTTTCCATTAGCGTCTAAAGTGATCAGAAGGGATTTTTTTTTCATAAAACTTCAATTTTAATCCTTAAAATCCTTGTTGAGAATATAGCATTCCCATAAAACACTGATCACAAGATATATGTTATTTTTGCAGGTAACTAATTCTACTTAAATTTTAATCTAAAAAGATAATGATTCAAAATAAAAATCTGGGGAAAAAATTAAGACAACTAAGAAAGAATAATTCTTGCTTTATAGTAAAAATCATTGAAGCAATAACAGCAAATTTTATAAATCTTAAATTAAAAAGGGTACAGCTTCTCACAGTATACATTATACAAGAAGTATCCTCACATGAAAAAAACATTCTATAAATTGATTTGGTCTATTAAATACTCGAGACTAAGAAAGTGAATATGAAAAAGAATTAATACATTTCTCTAGACCTTCCCAAAATGCAAATACAAACAAAACCACTATTTACTGAACCCCGCTCAGTACCTAGTCTACTTGAAGAGAAATTTACCAAAAACTAGAAGAAAACATGGGGCTCTGGTTTGACATAAGCCATCAAACCTCTACAAGTCAGCCAGCATTTGGTGCATCTGCGTTTTGCTGGGTCCTCATGACATTTGTTTCTCAGTCTAAGTTTTTCTTAAATATGCTTCACACTGCAGTCTGCTCCAGACTTTTTTATAAAAAAAGTTAAACACTGTGGGAGTCTAATTTAGAGACATAAAGCTGTTGCACTATAAATTATTAATCGAGGAGACAATTCACAGCCAATGACGCCTCAGGTGCCTGTGAATGGAGCTAATGTGACATTAGGCATACTCAATAGGAAAAACCCCTGCTTTTTAAGATACAAGAGAATTTACCCAAGATTTAGCTTGTAAGTCAGACACATTTTTAATGATTTAAAGAAGCCCATTTATTATCATCAGCATATTAATCCGAAATGTTGGACATCATTTTGTTTCCTCTCCCTAAGCAGAAAGTATTACGCTCGCTGAGATCTGCAGGAGTGAAATGTTCCCCCTGATCTTGTGGATTTTTTGCATCTCTCTGGTGTGGCCATCATTCTTTCATGTGTTTAAATCAGAGGTGGATCTGAAGCATATGCAAGAGTTCTGAGTACCATCTAAGCAAGTCTGAAGAAAAGCCAAGCTCTTACAAGGTTACTGTAGGCCTTATTCCCAGGCATTGACAGAGGGAATAGTAACAGTCACGTTTTCTATTAAATGTTCCAACAGCTTTCACATCTTTTTCATCCTGGATTTAATTACTCTCAACACCACCTTGATTGAAATTTTACCAGAACAAGATTATTTCAGTACAATTACCCCTGACTTGCATCATGTGAAGGAATAAAAATGTTCACAGGATGGAATTACTTTACATACACCAGTTTAACATGACATGGAACTGTTTGTGGAGATGTTTGAAACAGCAGAGTCCTATCAAGATAGAGCATATTTACAAAGTTGGAGATGTGCATTACTTGAGATTTTACTTTCTTCTGAAGCATTAAATACAGGCTAAAGTGAGAATGGGAAAACCTAGATATTATTTCAGAAGCTAAGTAAATTAATCTTGTTATATTTATGTGCAGTTTATTCCCAGTTTAGGTTTATTCCCAGTTTAAGCTCCTCTGGTTTTGGAAAAAAAACCAAGAGGGGTGGTGCTTCTTTACTCTTTATCAAATGTGCCTTTCTTCAGTGCCTCTTTTTATCCAATTCATGCTAGAATTGTATTTCTCTGAAGAATCAAATGATTCTCAATTGTGCATAAAAAAAGGGTGATTAAATGAACTATAAACCATATTTGGTCATATCCACATTCCACACAGGCAAAAAACCCCAGCATTTGATAGATATTGCTTGAATAATGCATATGTTTTTATGAACAGAACACTTGCAGTTATAGTGAATTCTAACACACCCACTCCAAAAACCAAATGAAACCAAACCAAATCCCCAGATAAACCAGAGGCCCAGTCATGTGAAGAGCGAGTGTAACAGAAAAGCCAAAAATGCAACCACAGAAACATCCCTGACTTCAATTCCAAGAGAAATGGGATCAAAAATATCAACATTTAAGAGCTAGTGAATGAGAAGGGCATCTGCTTTATTCATATTTCTTGGCTTGGCATTTAAAGGACCAAAAGAATGCAAATACCCACTGAATTTCTTTATATATATATTTTTAAATAAGATTTTCCTTTTAAAATGTGACATCTCAGAACATGGCTTTTAAAAAATAATTGAAGTCAAAGTCTGTAGACTCTGCTTACATAAATATTGATGTAACAGTCCTCAATTTGCTGCATCTGGAAATGATGAAATCAGTAGCTTTTAACCCTGATAGCAAACGAGTATGATTATGTACTTCTAGGAATATATTAAAATTTAATTTTTGTTTTGTCCTTTCACAATCAATGGCTCCTATCACAGAAGGAATAACAGGTAAGCTGCATGTTTAGCATAGTAAAGAAGCTCAAGAGTCAAGGGTTCCACAGGGGAGAGAGCAGAGTAGCCCATCCTTAATTTTGGCTACAGGTAAACCTCAAACATGACGGATATTCAGAATGGGTGAAAATCCAGCTCTTGAACAGACCTCTTTTAGACTGGAGAGTAAGGCAGAAGCAATGCTTAAGATGGGTTCCTGTAGGATCTCAGTTATTTTGTGCTTCAAAGTTGCCTTTTCCCCCAAAAAAGTGTAGGGTAAGGTCAGAGATTACAACCACAATTTTCCCTGATTTGACACAAGAAATCATATAAAGCAGAAAAACAAAAATACAGTTGGAAACCTCTTCCTGGCCAGTACATTTACAGAAAATGTCCAAGGAAACTTTCCTTTGCTTCTTGGCATTATCACAGAAAATCTAGGTGTGTGGTGGCTGGAAATAGAGGGCACAGGTTATGAACAGAAGAATTTACTGACTATGGATTAAAGCATCTCTACTCTTTCTCTACAGATTTGAATATTTTTCCAATCAGCAAAGAGTATGCCCTACTGCAACATTTGGACATATAACTTTTATAATTTCTAGATTTAGAAAGAAACATATATTAACAGAGCCAGATTTACCTTCCAAGGTAGCCACAGACCCCAATTAAATGGACATTTCTAATTTCAGTTCCCAAGAACAGCCTTAAATTTTGAACTCTTACAAACCGCGGAGAAAAGGGGGGTTGTGTTTGTTTTTTGGTGTGTTTTTTGTTTGTTTGTTTTGGGGGTTTTCGTTTGTTTTTTTTCCAGTTTTTCTCCCCTAGACAGCTGTAGTCTAAATGTTTGTAGGTTAAGTATGTTTCAAGTTTCACCTCCATCCACATTTCTTCCTCAGAAGTAACTGATTCTGAATGTGCCCCAAAGCACCTCCTCTTTTTTAACTTTCCCACAGCCACAAAGCAGGCTTATACACAAGGACTGAATTGGTTTGGCTTGGAAGTCATGTGTTTTTCTGTCCTACTCCAAGATTAAAGGGCTAAGTCTTCATTCTAACAGCTTTCCTGAGCCTGAAATGCAGGTGCTACTCCTGAGTCTCATAACCTTCTCAGGAACTTTTCACATCAGTGCCTGGACAGATGTTAGGTCAGTGAGAAATGTACCATCTTTTCTCCCCCCAAAGTACACATGGACCCAAGCAAAGACAGCAGGACAAGACTACAGTCTGACCCCACACCAGGAGTGCCAGAAGAATGTCAGTCATCAGACTGTTTTGCAAATGCATCCTTTGCTCAAATCTGCTTCTTGGAGAGGAAATGTAAGAACCCCAGGATTTCCTACCACCACCATTGCCAAAAGGACTCCATCACGCCGATGGCAAGAAATCCCTTTGAAGATCTCTTTTGCTGTAATTTTGCCAGCACGTTAATTATCCTGAAATTACTCTGAGATGAACAATACCCTTTCAGTTTAAATGGAAATTATTCTGAAATTGGCTGTGGCCAGGGGATATAATGGACAGTTGCTACTGGTTCTCCAAAGAATCTTACACAGGAACTACTGAAGTCTACTTTCTTCCTTTGGTGGAAATAATAACAGCAGCTGGAGCTACATCAAGGAGTTGTGTGGGATAGGAAGATACTATTTGAAAGTAACTCTTGCATATATGTACAGGAGTTTTTGCCCTAAAGGTTCAGTGGCAATGATTCACCTTAAAGAAGGTAAATATAAACTGGTACATAGAACGGTCATCTTTGTGCCTGTTTGTAAAAACATTTTGTTTTTCCAAGGCTAAAGGATACTCACTACTATTAACTACACATAGATTAAATAGGCTACATTAATTTTTGTTCCAAGTAAGCAGATTTTTGGTCACTACTTTTGTAAATGGAAACCATCCGTATGATAGTTTTTTTTCAGGTGCTAGAAAAATGTCTCTTAACAGTTGCTTGTTCTCACACTTCAGCTAAAGAAAAGCTGATGCATTTTATTTATAGTTAAACAATACCAGGGTTCTCTAATGGTAATTTTATGGACATACTTTTCATTTTAGAAGTTCCTGAAAAAGAGTCAACTGGAAGTATCTGAATCAATTATAGTGTGTTCATACTTGCCTAATACCCTATTAATTCAGAAATAACTAACTCTAATCCCCCAAAAAGGGAGAGTGCTGAATCTTCTTTTGCTTTACCTGTACACTCTTCCCAATTATAAAGTCAAACCTGCTAGCTCAAAGAGATTTGGATTTTCATGTGCCAGTATCGTGATGCCTAATAATCAACTTACTGCCTGCCACAGTTAGATTTTTCCTGGAAACATTGAACATTTTATAGTGTTATTTCATCTCCCTGTTCTCCCTGCCATATAAATCACCCTCAGTTCTCTCTAATCTACTTTGGGATGCTGTACAGTACACTATACATCAAATTTTACCAAGCATGTGGGCTGTATGTATATAATTTTTCAGCTGCTTCAGTTGGTTTGTGTAAAGGAAGACCACGTCCAGTTGCCAACGTTCACATCTGAAGTTAAGAATATTCTTGGTCTTGCTCTACTTGTTTGTTGTGTCTGGTACATTCTGCCTCAGAGCTCTGTTAAAACTGCATTCTACAGGATTCTCTCCTAGAAAAGTTTCCTTTGATAAATTACTATTATTATTATATGGCTATTTATATAGACTGAACTGTTATTTCCATTTTATTGCAAGGACATAAGAGCTGGAAATTTATCAAAAATACAGAAAGGAGCCTAAGAGCCTTTGAAAGTAAATGCCTTGGGGAAATACTGGGTATTAAATGAAGTCGATTTCTTACTGTTGCCAAAATTTGTCAAAGTTTAAGCATGCCTTCAATCCAAAGTTATCCAGAAGAGAAGGTAGAAATACCTAGGTTAGCAATACCAGCCATGTCAGTCTCAGATATACTGGTTTGTCTTTGCCAGCACACCTGCTGGCATGATGAAAGAAATGGTGCCAGGCAGAATGTGCCCCTCCATGCCAGCCCCAAATGGTTCTTACAGAGAAAGCACTAATGGAAAGTAGAAAAAAAAAAACCAACCCAAAACCCACCCTTGTAATAAAGCACAGAATCAGATCTGAGGGTTTCAGATTTGTAACAAGAGTTTGCAATCTCATAAGCAATGGCAGCATTAGACATGTAAAGAAGAGGAGAATATGCAAAACCAGTTTTCATTCCCTGAACACCCACCCACCCATCCATCCATCCTAGTGAGTAATGTCTCTATTTGTCTCCCAGGTCTTGGCTTTCTAATTTAGAACAGGAAACAGCAGCTGAACAAGTCACATGTAACCTCTTTGTCCATCCACACTCCAAGAGAAAGTGGTTTAGATTTTAGTAATCATGATTTGCAGTTACAACAGTGTTAGAGCAACCTAATGGACAATTGCCCACAATGGTGTAGTTGAGGTTCTAGAACATGTAAAGTCATTATTACAAATTTGTTCCTCAGCCCCCCAACCTGTACACCAGTTATTTAGAAAAAAAAATATATATATATGCCTCTGTCTCTGACATTAATCATTAAATTTATACTGTTGTGGGTTGTCCCCCTCCCCATCATCATTGCTACCTTCCCTTCTCCTTAGCCAGCTGCTATTTCTTTTACACTGTTTGGAAATTGGCTTCCAGAGGTAAATCCTTTGAAGACTTCAGTGCCCATTTAAGGCAAGAAATGAACTCTTGCTCCTGTTAAGTATTTCATTCACTGGTAGGCATTGATGTTCTGTCCTCCTGAAAGCACGCTCTACATGTTTCAAGCCTCTGGGCAATGCTTTAATGCACATAAATTAAGAAAAACATATGATAGAGATCAGCATCACACATACTGAATTAATAAAACAGAGCCTAATGACTTCAAGTTGGAGGCAATCAAATTTCTTAGAATAAGAGTCTCACAGGTTTGAAGACTGATAGTGTTTGGAAAATTGTCTTTTCCGAGAGCTTGGTTTAGCTTCAATTCTGCATTATGCAACTCTCCAATTCATGCTACACACTATATGTCTGCGACAGAGTTAGCAGCAGACTTGGGACTTGCTGGTAATTGAAAACAGATTCTGAAGCAACGATTATCACACAGTAAAACTACAGTACTCCATGTGCTGCACAGAGCCAGCCAGTAACCTTAGCCACTTTCTTTTCATCTGAGAGAAGAAAACCATGCTTTTTTTTTTTTTTTTTTTTTTTTTTTTTTGGCAATCAAGCAGTAAATGCACTATGAACTTCATTTTCGCACTGTGTTGATATCTCCTGGATTTACTAATCATCACATATCAACTCTGCATGAAAACAAGAGGCGTGGGCACAAGTTCCAAGACAGTAAGTCAAAAGACCATTATATATTATGCAACTGTAAGCTATCTAAAAAGCTTCCATCTACTTTGGCCTAGTGTCAGGTTTTCAGAGGTATCACTCACCATTTCTGAGAAAGGTTTCGGTCTGAACTGTGTGCCTGGATACTGCAAAACACCCCAGCCAGTTCCTTAAAACTGTTGAAACTCCTGTCCAAATTTACTAACACATTTTCATTTAAACACTCCCAAGGACCTCCTTTAAACACATTACATATCTAGAGATTAAAGAAAGCAAATAATCACAGGTTTTTTTCTTGAAGCTGCAGCTGGATGTCTTTGGTAAGATATTTGGAAATTCTCACAGCCCTTGCCACCAGAATGAAGTCAAGACACTCTCTAAAGATCCAGTTTCCTCTTCCAGTTCAGAAACATAGTTCAGGGAAGATAACCCAAAAGTTACCATGATGGATGTCTGGATTGGATATTTCCTCTCTCACTCCACTTAAAGTAGAGCTCTGACCCCACCTCTGTAAAACAATGTTGCAGGAGCCCAGTGCATTGTCTTTTCTCATTTCCAGTTTTAATGCTCACCTACACAATTAAAAAAAAATTCCTTTTTCCCATCAGTTCTGCACATTTCTCCAAATATTTACCGTCAAGTTTCATTGCTATTACTAATTAGTGCTTCAAAGGCAGAAGAAAGTCACAGTTACCCCCTTTGTCATATTACTGCCACCCATGGCTGGCATGGACAGATGGAAATAAAAAAACTATTGCACAGATGATACAGAAAGGTTGAACTCCCTTTCAAATAGCTGTCTTGGCTTTGCAGGGTGAGCAGGATTAAAAGGTAGTAAGAATTGATTTTCTCAGAGAAGTCAGGTATAGCTATCTACACACGCTCAGGTTTCTGGAGCAAAATAACATAATTTGCAGAGTGACTTGATTTTTCAGGCCAGAATTGCACCTGATATATGTCTGTGCCTTTTACAAAGAGGGTGGCAGCTGCAAGCTGGAAGCTTGATCTTTGAGGCACTTTCAGAGGCAACTATTAAAGGTGTCTTTCAGAATGTGACGAACTTCACAACACAGTAATTTCATGGAGGAAGAGACTGGAGATTTTTGGTTTTTTTCACTTGTGACCCCAAAATTTTGACAGTATAAATGTGTCATATTTCTGCAATTTCTAGAACTCTCAGTTCTATAAATATATAGAATATAAATATATCTATAAATATATAGAACTATAATATTTATAAATATATACTTACCTGACAGTCAATGTTATTCCTTAAATATTACCATCACACAAACAGCTTCACTTGTTTTCACAGCTTTTCAGCCCCTCTTGCCGCTTCAGCAAAGATGAAGTATATTAATAAGTCTGAACTTCTTAAAACAATTTAGAGTGTCCATTCTGAATTTTAGGTGGTTTTAAAGCCCTCTTTTAGGCTCTGTTCTACTATTGATGAAATGTGAATCATCAGTTTCAGGCTTTTCATTACAGTCTGTACCTTTCTCTGCTCCTTATCTGTAAGTTACTACAAGTTTTGCTGCAGTGAGGTTAAAGGTAAAACTTTGTAAAATTGTATCCTTTGTAAACTTGTTTTTATGTTCTGAATTTTGTGATGTTGAGCTAAGACAGTGTCTTCAGTCTCAGTCAGCTCCCACTGATTTTATTTTGTTATTTTTCTAGCTGTGGAGCCAAGCAAATGTTAATGGTTTCTGTTGGAGAGACTCATCAGCCTGAGATGTAGAGATTTCAATGAAACATAGAAAAAAAGTAATTTAAGACATTAAAAGTAAATTCAGACACGCACGCTTTGCATGATTTTACAGTCAACTTTTCCCTACTTTTAAAAGGTTTTCAAAATTTTCCTTTTTATGGTGTTTTTTATAGAAAAAAAAGAGAAGGAAAGTTGGAACTGAAATGATTTGGGAAAAGAAAAAGTTTTAAATAAGCAAAGTCAATGATCTGAAAAATAGAACCACGTTCTCTTGGCTGCAAAATGCTGTGATGTCCTTGAAACACTGATGGATAAAAAAGTTTCACAGGAAAGAATAATTTTCATTTTGACAGTAGCTGTGCAAATTGAGTAAGACTGGACATGCACCTGTTTCCACATTTTACAGGCGGCAGGCAGTGGGAGAGTTAATAATTTCTGCTTTTTTTCTGTGCCTTGGAAATTAGGGAAAAAACAGAACACTGAAGAGACTTCAAAATAAATTCCAGGATTTAGCAAACTTAAAAAGAAAACTTCCATGCCTGAAGTGCTGCAGCTCCCTAAGCTCTGAAAAAAACCTACTTTTGGTGGCTCTGTGGCTACAGAGACAGAGCTGGAATAATGATGTGAGCAAAGCAGATGCCATTTACCATGGAAAATACACACACACTGTAGTGGAACCAGTTCCCTGAGAACAGCTCAGTCCAACCTGAAGCTTCATTTTACTTGGAGTGCATTCAAGAGATACTCATCTAAACAGGGTTTTACACTTTCCTGCTTCATAAGCACTGTGCTCTGTGCCCCATGAAACATCAGCATGTGTGGGATAACCAGTCAGCAGAATAGAGAGTATTATAAATTCCACTGAGATCATGGCAAGAACAACCACCTTTTTTTTTTTTTTTTTTCCCCTAGCAAAAACTAAAGTTATGAAAGTGTATCATTTCAAGTTGCTGATTTATTAATACTTTCATGAGATAATCATGAAATTGGAAGAACCATCAGGCTTATTTTTCATCTGCATTTCAATAGAGGGTTGTGACTAAAGATAGCTTCTATTATACTTTATTAAGCACTTAAAGAATTGGATTAAGGAAACTGATAATCTGGTATTCAATCAGTAGCTCACATCTGTTAGATGTCCACAGATGTCCTACATGCTCCTGGGCATATCACTTAACCTTTCCATGCTTTGGTTCCTGATTTGTTTAAAAAGAAAGAAACAAAACCCAAAACATCACTTCTTTATCCAATACTTTATGCATCTTCTGTGCTTCAATTCTGTGAGGGGAATCTCTGTATTTATATAGTGCCTGGCACAATGGGACCCAGATAATCTACTAGGGACTCCAGGTATCACCCTCATACAAATATGTTTATGCATATAGAAATTCCTAAAGTCTCTGTCAACTGACAATTCCTAGGGTACTGACTCAAACACAAGCTCTGGGTAAGTCATTTCTCCCTTTTGACAGCCTCACAAATCCTTGTGATATGCATTATTCACGTTAGCACCATTTCTGATGTACCCAGTTCTCCTGGGAAGCACCTCTGAATGTCATATTTACAGACTGGCACTAAAGTATATTGAAACAGGTATCAAGCCTGGGGAGCTAAATGCTGCAGTGGGTTAATGCATTAACCTTTCCCATCTGGAGACCTGAGGTGAAACCCTGGTTCTGTTGCAGTCCACAGCAAAGCCTCAAAAATGTCACCAGGGCCAGAACTGATGGTAGGGGTTCAAGCATTGCTCCAGTCATACTGAGTAAACCCATTCTGCAGCATCAGCCACCTTCCCAGTGAGCATCTGCCCACTTTGCACTGAGCTACCAAAAGGTGGGACACTGCACTGATTTGGCATGGTAGCTTCTTCCCAAGAGCTGGAATAGGAAAATGGGCTTGCCATTGTGATCTGAGGTGCTGCAGAGGCTTCTTGCTTGTCTCTTCCCAATATTTTCAGTCTTTATGTTCCTGCCATTGCACAGAAAGAATCCCATATCATTCCCACCACATCCAAATATAAATGGGATGAATTTATATTCATGTCTGCACCAGAAAAGAATTTTCAGTACAGAGAGCAAAGAAACATATTTCATTCCATCAGTTGCCCCCAGATACAGTTTCTAAAGCTGGACATACCTGTTTCTTGCCTTGAAATTAATCAAGACATTGTTATTCCTTCTTTAAAAAAACAAAAACCAACCAACCAAACAAAAAGTGGTGCAACTAGCAGCTATTTTTTCTCCCAAGGAATGTCTGAGCGGAATATTAAAAACTTGCAACTTCATGTGTCTGCTCTAGACAAGAAGGCAATGCCTTTCCATTATGATAGTCATACAATTTCTTATATTCATTTTGAAGGAAACCTAATTAGCTGTAGCAGAATCACAGGACCTGCCAGAAGAAGGAGAATTCTAGGCAAAACTGAACAGCAACATAACTGTGTAAATAGGTTGTTTTTTGTTTTTTTTTACTGAACTCCCCCTACTCAGATTTAAATGATTCAAAATCTGAAGCTTTTGCCACTTTCCTTGGGAAAGTGCATCACACCCTCATAGAAGTGCCATCAATTATATAAATTTATCAAAAGACATTAGAATATTTGGGGGGGAGGGGGAAACCTGCAAAAACCACAGAGGTTTTTGTGTAACCAAGTACTTAAGCTCTACAAAAGAGAAGCTGTGCAGATGGTTTGCAGACTTTGAGTCCCAGAGGTATAACCTGGTTTATGTGAAAAAAACACAAATATAGCATGTTAGTAAACTGATTTCTCTTTGTTTAAATTCACCCCCTTGTTATATGCCATTAAATTACATTAACAATTCCTGCTTCTCATTGAAGCTGTATTATATGTTGCCAAATCTCTGACACTACAGCCAGTCTGTTCGGCATTGTGAAAATAATTCACCTAGTGATATAAAGTGTGTAATACGAAGATACCTGTCAAATGCTTCACAAACCCTGTGGTTTATGCTTACAAAACTTCATTTTGGGCATCCAAACCACTTTTATTCATAGTGTGTCTAAAAGAAGTGTTAGTATTATACTCTGCTATACTTTACACTCCCACTGCTTCATTCTAGGTGATGGTTCAGCCTCACTATGAACACAAAAGCTGGCACTAAAAGGAGGAACTACAGTTTCTTGGATCTCTAGAGATAATTTTGAAGGAACCCTGTTGCTTGAAAACCCCTCTGTTCAGCTGCTGAATCGCTTTTTAAAACTAAGCATTGTTAGCACTTTGGCTGGAGCCCTCTGCTGATATGCACCACACACACTCAAAGGGAACTCAAAGAAAATAAGTATTTAGCAAAGGCCATGTGAATTCACACTTCAGCATTTTAAGTCAAGAAAAAAACCTTCACAGACTGATTCCCAGAGTGCTTATTTGGATGAAACCTCTTGTACACTCTGGTTTGATAGCTTTGACTCAGTCAGACTTGGAAGTGAACTTCTGACCCAAGATGAAATAGAGACATTGCTGAATATACTGGAGTAGCAAATAAACCAGACTGGGGCACTGAATTTACACACAGTGTAAATATGAGACATATGAGATTACTGCTACGGTCAAAACACATTCAGATTTTCAGGAGCTCCACACAATATTGGAGAGGATGTCATTTCCACATCTGCTGATACAGGGAGGAAGGTCTGGGCTTCGAGTTAAATTATTCACTGCTATCTTGATCCAATATATAAGGATTTAAAAAAAAACCCCAAAACTGTAGAGAATCAACATCAAGTTAAATTATTCACTGCTATCTTGAACCAACATATAAGGATTTAAAAAACAAAAAACCAAAAAAACTGTAGAGAATCAACATGGAAACCCTCTGTAAAAAAAAAAATCAAGTTCCTTTCCACATCATATCCTGTACTGCATCAGTATATGCTTTTTTAAACACAGTGAATAAAATTTTAACTGGTCTGTTGGTAAAAACCTTTACCCTTGAGGGAAGTTGTCTCAGCTCCTGGAGAAAAGGCTTCTCTCTCAACAGAGAATCAACTTTCCCCAAGGTTTCTACTCTTTACTGAACTCACCATTCCCAGCACTTCCCACTCCAGGGCACAAGACATTTCCAAGCCCACATGGAAAGGGCCCTTTGTGAGGACACTTCACTGAGCCACCGCAGATTTCTCCTGGCAGGTGGTTTGCAGAGGCAGAGGAAGAAGTCAGGTCCCCACTGATGGGGACAGCAGCCAGGGCTGAGCTCCCACATGGCAATGACAAAGTTCTTCTACTCAGTGGAAATGCACCAAAGGAGCTCTGATGCCAGAGCTTTAAAACCTAATTACCATAAAACAAAGTAAATGCTCTAATATGGGCAGTAATTAGTTGTTGAGAACTGATAACAGCAGAATCCTGTCAGCTTTTTAAAGCCCATCTGTTGAACATTATAGACCAACCACTGCACTGTGATTAATATTTATGATAGAGGCAAACTTTTCCAAAAGGTTGTATCTCAAACAGAATCTGGACGTTTCAAACATTTTTCTTTCTGAATGCCTGAAGAAAGCATCAATAATGAACAGTCTGGTATTGCTGCCACTTGAGTCAATAGCCAAAACTCTCCTGCATTTCAACAGAGGAAGGACATAGGTCTCTTTGACTAAGCAGAAAAAAAATAAATCCCAAAACAAATAGCAGCTGGTAGAAATCAGAATGAACATAATGATCTTTATACCTGTCATACAAAAAGGTCGTTCTGCCCTTTTATATTTTATATACAAAATTAGCCAACAACTTTAAAATGCAAACTTTTGAACTTTAGAGAAATAAGTTGCCATGTTCTGTTATACAATTAAAAAAAAATATTTTAAAAATATTTTGATACTTTGAATTTTTTCTCCAGTGCATTAATGTGAATCCAGGTTGGCTGTGTCAAAGCCAGTACATCTGTACAGAAACAAAATTTGTGCATTAAACAAGAATCATTGGCCTTTTTCAGTTTAACTCCTCTTACTATATGTTTTTATGACCCAGACCCTGTTTTCTGCATGCTGGATAAAAAGTGACCAACTGAACGTAAGGGGCTAAAAATTTAACAATGATTTGTTGCTCAGCCTGTTGATGAGTATTTGGCTATATGAACATGGGTAAGACTCAAAATATCTCAGTAATTCCTTTTTTGACAGAGGAGTCTGTATAAATCTTAACATTGATGGGAAAACACTTTACAAATGTGGGAAGGAATTATATAACAGAGTTAAGAGCAAAGCAGTCTGGAAGACTATGGAGCCCAAAATTCCTGGCAGGAATTGAGACATCTCCTCAGATCTCTGGTATTCTGCAGATCCACCCCTTCAATAGAAATAACTTCATAAAATTTTGCCCTGTCTTGTTGGGAACTATCACCTCAGGAAACAATGGGACAAGGATAACTCCAAAAGCAGGCATGGATTTTGGATTTCCAGTGCTGTAACTTTTGTACCTGCAAGTAAGGGTTCTGCCCTTAAGAGAGTCTTAGCTCTTGGCTTTTAATTTCATGCTTGCATGGATTTGTTGATTACTTGTTCTAAAAAAGAATGGCCATGGTCATAGGTGTATTCATGTCACCTTTCTTTGAAAGTTTTTGACAGCCAACAGAAGCCAGTGGAGATTTCTTTATTTTTACTATCAGTTTACTTTATGTCATTATTTCCTCAGTCATACAGCTATGTGCTTACTTAAGTCTTCACATGTTTTGAGAAGTTACTTTAATTTACTGTGGTTTTTATGTGCAAAACCCTAAATAATTTGGCTAGTACACTAATATTTTTTGCTATGTTCAGATCTAAAAACCTGTCAGTTACTCTCTTTGGCAGACCAGAGGTTGAATTGCATTCCTTTGTAACCAGGTTTAGCCAGATCATTCAGATACATCATTTGTACTATAGAGGGAAGAACTGGATCCTGGAATCATTCATTTATGCTCTGATTTAACTCTAATAATTGCTCTGGGAACATGATTCCCGTCATCCTTTAAAGCTGCACATGTAAATGCAAAAAAATGGATATTTTTCTGTATAAGACACTCTAGCAGAATGAGACCAGAAAATAAAACCTGTAATTCTAGAAATTCATATTAATTAACACAAGATAAATTGGTGAGAACCACTGATTAACTTCTGCTAGACTATGTAATAACACAGTTGTAAGTCTTCCCATGCTGCACAAAACATATGTATATGTGATGTATTAATTCCAACTCACTCAACAGTACAAAAATGTGGATAGCTGAAATTCTGAGGTTTTGTTTGCGTTATTTACATGCCTTTAGAGCCACATGACCATTAAACCCTGTTTCCTGAAAATTATTAGATACACAGCTATATAATCCACCAAGTAAGAAATTAAATCAAAACCTAGCGTAACCTTATATATCAAATTCAGTAGAACTTCTTGCTGATGGAAAGCCAAATGGAAAGGTCTATTATTTTTTACACAACATTACTTGTGTTTAATTTTATTTCAGCTGAGGAACAGAGTCAAGGTACCATACCCAAATCTCCCCAGAAAAACTTGCTCTGGCAGAATTATTACTTTGAAAAGGGGATAATGCTCACAAGCAGCTTTTGATTTACATTTTGTAAAAGTAGAGTAGCTAAATGCAAACCATGGCCTTTGTCAACTTCACCCAATGAGTCTCAGAGTCTCAGTAGCATCTGTAGAGAAAAGCTGTGTCCCTTGTACACAGGGCAGCTCTGCAGCCACATGAGCTGAGGTAACATTTCAGTGAGCCCATCATTCCAGCACCTTAATGGAAGGCACACTTATACTGAAGATATTACTTGAGGATGAGAAATGAGGGGTTGTGAAGGAAAATTTTTCAGCTACACACACTTCTTCCACTTTCCCTTTCTCTGTATTTCTCAACTGAATGTATCACACATTTGCAATGGCTTTCATTCACTTTGCTTTTATATTAAACATACTCATTAATAGACACTGAAACCAAGACTCATCTGAAAGCAGAAGGGTATTAGCTACATGAATCCTACACAAAAAACCTAACAAACAATTATTGAGTTAAATTAAAAGGCTTTTTGCAAGTTGGAATTAGCATCATCCACATGTGCATACTTTATATAGAGATAAAATTTTAAAAACTCTTTTGAACAAAGAATTAACCTTCATCAAGAAACAAATGACAGATTCCTTCATCCTTCTGACCCACTAAGATAACGTCTAGCTTTGTAATTTTTTATTTACTAGGAGCTAAATTCTTTCCATGTATTTCTCTAAATATGTCCATAAAAAACTTTATGACTCGGGATAAAGCAGATATATTATGCACAAAATTATTATTTACATGCCTAGATGAAATGGCTGCCCATGCAATCAGTAGATAATCTTCCTGTAAAGGCAAATTTTCCATGAACATAAAAACAGTTTAAGGGCCTGATGAACACTTCACATTTCCAAAATGCCAGAGTCCACCTCCTGAACCAAAATGAAAATACCGAAAGAAATATTAAAACATTCCTTTACCATTAGTAGATTATATCCAAGCTAGTGTTATTTACAAGTATGTTCTAAACTACCATAGTTCTTCAAATACAATTATAAGAATGCCTCTGATATTTTATTACCTATTGATTTCCTCAAATCTGATAAATGATGTTTCTAGATACAGATGCATACACTATGTCTATATCTAATCCTCTGAATGAACTTTAATTCACAGAGATATGCATCATATCATTACAGGACACTAGAAACTCTGTGTTGGTGATGTTTCCCTCACTGTCCTACGATGTGATTTGAAAGAGTTGCCTCAATTGGAAAATACAGTACTTCTGCCTCAGTACCATGACTGTCATGTTCTTGATTTATATAAACATGTGACATTCTCAGATGTTCTCCCCTCCATAAAGCCAGACATGGCCAGCTGGGTGATGTTAACTAAGAACTAATCATAAACATCTGCTTGGTGTGCATAGATGTTGCTTTTATTCCTGATTTTCCTAAAAGAAAATATACTGTCAAGCTACATGTACATATTTTAGTCCTCCTTTTTTTCATTTTTCTTTTTAACTACACAAATCCATTAATATGCTTCAATCGATAGCCTCACGTATTATTTGATCTGACACAAAGACTAACAAGCATGCTATGTTGGAGTTTTGGTTCCCCCTTTCTAGCACGTAAAGAGGTCAAATCCCTTGTATCAATCTTTCCAGGTTGACAACACCTTTTCTGTCACTGCCACTCCTCCCATGGCAGTGTGGTCCATGGGGGGAAGAGCTGATCCACCACCTCTGCCCAGCTCACACTTCTCAGTGCCACTGAAAGTGCAGGGGGGTCAGAACTAGATGGTCCCTTTCAAACTTGAAAATTCTGATTATAGATATCAGTACCTGATTTCTTTGTCTTAATGATTACATTTTCCTCTTGAGGACTAGATCAGCTTCATCACCTCAGGCTCCTAGGAAACAGCCAACCCTATAGGAAAGATGCAGGAGCACCCTAAACGTGACATCCCTGAACCTGCTCCATATAGCTGTAGGTCTCCCTAGTACCCAGAGACAGGCTGATAAAAGTCCCCAGTGCAGTTCAGGTGATGACACTGCAGGAGGTTGGCTTCTTCAAGATAGATTCATTAGATATTTTCATGTACCCAAAATTCACACTGACAAGTTTTAATCCTTTGTTATTCTCTCCTAAGACAAGTTTTGCTCTCTAAGAAAGTATGTTAAAGCGAAGTCTACACCTTCCCATCCCTACTGACCATTACTGTCACAAAATAGGAAAACACAGTAGAGAAATATCTTCAGGAACACCCCTTCTAAGCAGCTACCACCATCATGGTGATAAAAATTTTCTAACACAGAGACTGCTACACTGCATCTTGTAATACTTGTTCAGAAAGAAAAGGTTTTTATTGACTGCTTTGCTGATTTACAAAGGTAAATTGCATTTTATGTATCATCAAAAAACAGGTTGGAGAGAAAGACACTGGGGGGGATGTGACAGTATTTGCTAAAATTTCACCAATGCAAACTCTGACTGACTTAAGTCACTAAATTAGAGCAGGTGTGGTCTACTAAACCTCTTTTACCACATTGGATTCCTGACAGTAAGCCTTAACTTCTGCTCTGCTGTCAGTGCAAAAGTGTCCTTCCCTAAGAAGGCCCCAAGAAGGAGTAGCTTTTTCCTCAGGAAAGGGGAGTCCTTGCTTCATCTTCCTCATAATAATTAGTTTCAATTCCTGGAACATGGCTACAGGCTAGTACTGGCCAGGTATTATTCTTACATGCTAGGGAAGAGATAATAAATCATTTATAGAAAAGTCTAAATCTTTCCTAATGAAGAAGATTGTTTTCATTTACTAGTAAGTTGTACTGTATGCAAAATTTTGCCATGAGGAAGGGATATAAAATCCCTATAAAAGCCTCATAGGGCTTGTCAGTATCCTGAACTTGGTAAAGTCTTTTTCTGCCTATTGATGGCACACAGTGAAAACTCAAACCAATGAGCTATCATGGATTTATCACAGGCTTTGCTAGCTTTAGGTCTGGGATGTCTAGAAGAAACCCTGCTTACAGTACAAAAAGGGAGGAAATCTTCTTTGAAATTCAGTGATACCAACTTCCTTTAAGAGCATGGGGCACAATTTTAAAGCGTTGTGTCTGAATGATTTAGAAAACCCCTACAAGCAGCTTGCTGAAATCCTTCTCTTGAGAGGAATTTCATAAATGCAAGAGACGTACATCACTAAAAAGTCAGTTCTAATAGAAAGCTAAAAAAACCCCAACACACCAAATCTTTCAAAGAGGACATCAAGGGCCAAATACCAATCCCCTGAAAGCACAGCAATTCTCCCACAGATATCAACAGGATGAGAATTTGGCCCTATACAAAGCATATTTCACACTTCCAACAGCTCGGGAACATTATCTATATTCAGTGAGACGACACTGAATACAGTTCAATACCACAGTTTGCATGAAATCATCAGCCAAAATTAACTAACAAGACTGGGAAAGAAAGTGAACATGTGTCCAGCTGCTTACTCTTTCCGTTTGAACTTTACTTGGTACATTCTCTTCAGTCAAATCAATTCATCAAGCACTGTAATTTGAACTGCAGGAAAATGTATGGGGAGAATTTATACACGGGGTGTCTGCTATCAGAAAGGGCCATTCACCAAATGAGTCTTGCTGAACCCATCTCTCTGTAATTCCTCGAAACCAGAGTGTGCCATGATGATTTAGTAAACATCTGTGACTCGGTGTCTAAAGCATGGTTATGACAGCCTCTGGGAGAAGTGTTACTAACTCCACTGCCTCAAAGTATTTTCCTGGCCAAAAGATCACATGCTGAGTCAAACACCATGGGAAAAATTAATGATCCTCCACGCTTCCAGGGTTTTTCCTTCACAGCCCTAGCCCAGTGCTTTGTACCTGTAAATTGTTGCAATTCTAGTTTTTTCAGCGGCTTTAAAAGCACCTCCAGGTTTCACAGTGTCTATTGGAGCTGCAGGGCTTTGTCCCCATGCCAATAACATCTTCCTGCTCCCTGACACAGGCTCAGCACCACTTCAGGGTTAAAAAAAAAATAAAAAATCCATGTATCCTTCTCTGGAGACAGATTACCAGGTGAGGACAGTCAAATCACATATTTTCTTAATCACTCTTGCCCTTTTGCCCTGGCACATGATCTGCTGCCTTGGCTTTTTGTGGGACAGCATGGGGCTCACTCTGATGGCAACATTTGTGCAGGTAGATCTGCACTGCAAACTACTTCAAAGAAAAAAATTCCCATTTAAAAAGTAACCACAGCAGACCCCTTGTTAGCCTCTGTTCAGCTTGTACCACTGAGATGATCTCTTTGGTGCTCCTGATCCATACACAAGGAAAAAAACATTTATTAAATGAGAAGGCTAAGATTAGGTACTATGTGTAAGGGTTCTGAAATACTAAAACTTTAAGTGCATGAAAGTGCATCTTGCAAGTTAAATATATAATGAGAATGCTTATGTACAATGTTTTTTTATTAAAAAAAATATAGATATTTTACTAGAAGACCATGATAAGAGTATTTTCTTCTACAAGATATTACATATGCTGTCTGCAGTTACACCAACTACTATCTGCAGATTTGCACAAATCACACAGAGCAGTGGTGGGCTCTGCAGTGTTGCCATGCAAGCAGCAGTGAATCTTGAGGTTTCTTACAGATATAATGGTAGTTCTGTATGCCTGACTTCTCAAACATCATAGTGAAAAAATGGAAGTCAGCAAAGTCTTGCACTCTGCAAAGAGCGAGGTGCCATGTTCTTGCCAATGCTTTCAGGAACTTCTGTTGCTAATTTGCAGAGCAGTGCTGAGCCTGCTTCTCTGTGCTCAGTGATGAGTAGCACAACCTAAAAATCTGCAAACCCAGAAATAGTTACCTGAAGTAACTAAGAAGCAGAAAGGGTGAAATCCACATATTTGCAGTGCAGTCATTACAATTAATCTTATTTGTCAGTTGAAGAAAGTCAATTTAGCTTAAAATACTTTATGAAAAAGAGGAGGCAATTTTAAGCATAGATCAGTTCAGATGTTCCATAATATGCAATAATGTCAAAGGTTTGTTTCTGACAAATTTATGCTCTACATCTTCTCTAGTGATCCCCAGACTCATCTTTGTTCCCTTTCAAAAGCTGCAGCTGCTAAGTGGGCAAGTGGCACTCATATTGTGGCTGGACAGAGCCAGCTCCATCCATTGATGAGACAGCAGCTACCTCTCATAAGGGGTAAACTCTTAGCACTGCATCTTTTTAGGAGGGGTGTGGAAATATAATGCTAATTTTGCATTTCTTTCCCTTAGTTGTTCCTCACAGATTCATAAACCATAATTTGCACAACCATCCAAGATCAGCACAAGAAAGACATGGACCTTGTTGGAGCAAGTCCAGAGAAGGGACACAAACATAATGAGAGGGTTGAAGCACCTTTCTTAAGATTACAGGCTGAGAGCTGGGGGTGTTCAGCCTGGAGAAGAGAATCACAGAATGTTTTAGGGTAGAAGAGACCTCCAAGATCATCCAGTCTAACCTTTGACCAACACCATAAGCTAGCTACTAAACCGTGTCCCTGAGGTCCAAATGGCTTTTAAAACCTTGGAGTGAAGTCTCCAAGGAGACCTTAGTGAGGACTTCAGTACATGGAGGGGACCTAGAGGAAAGTTGGGATGCAGCAACAGGACAAAGGATAATGGCTTTAACCTGGAAGAGAGGAGATTTAGGTTAGACTTAAGGAAGAAATTCTATAGTGTGAGAGTGGTGAGACCCTGGCACAGGTTGCCCAGAGAAGGTGTGAATGCCCCCTCCCTGGCAGTGTCCAAAGCCAGGTTGGATGGGGTCTTGAGCAACCTGGTCTAACAGGAGGTGTCCCTGCCCATGCAAAGGGGTTGGAACTGGATGAGCTTGAAGTCCCTGCCAACCCAAACCATTCTGTAATTCTTTGATCTTCAGCTCTTTGTCAGCTTGGGTCAAAACTGGCAAGTGAATGCAAAATTGTGCATGCATGTGGTGAAAACAAAAGGAACTGATAAGGGCAGGGGAATCCCACTCTTCTAAAAACCCCAAAAAGTCTCAAAAGCAAAAATGAAGAATGAAAGCCTTGGCAATAGCACACACTCTATTGGTATAGAGGATTCTAACATGAATTCAGCCTTCTGCAAGTTATACAAGTAGTGTGATGGTCTTGTGATCCTTCTTGCATATTTGTCTGTAGCTTAATTGCCCTTTACATTTGGCACATGTTTACACACCAGTCTATACAGGAGAGTGAGACTGAGACAGAACAAGCTTCCCAGCAGGGAAAGACAAAAACACAGCACCCAAATGCACAAGTACCTTGCTTTTTGGTGGTTTGTTTTTTTTTTCTTTTTTTTTCCTAGCAGAAACTTGCACAATTTACCAGAAAGCAGGTCAACTGTGTTTGTTTCTCAAGCTGTCACTGGCACATTTATGCTAAGACTGCCCTAATAACATGTGAAAAAAGTGTTATCTGAATAACCATGCAAGAGACTGGATTGACTGGTATGGTGTGCAACTGGCTTACTGCAACTGTTTGCAGCACTCAGATGATGCAAAACAACTGCAAGCCTGACCTGGAGTGTTACAACTGAGTTTATGGCCAGTCTGCATTACCTGAGCTAAGCTTCTGGAGCTTACCAGAAAATATTTGTTTTTCTTTTGAATTTATCCCAAATCGTTTCTTGATTTATTGTCATTGTTCAGTACAAAACATCCTTCTCACTTTGCAATATCTCATTTTCTCAAAAATTCAAACACTTTCTTCTCTCTCAGTTTTCAGAAAGCTTATTTACTTACCTTGGGTAAACATTTCTTTATTTTCCCAGATCAGTTGGACTTATCATTTTTATTAAAATTAGTCCCTTTCAGGTAAACTCCCAGTAACTCACTACCAGTTTTCAAAGGTGAAGTTCAAATAAAAACAACAAGATTATATACTTAGTATGCTCTATTATCATACTGCAACTCCAGCAGGTAAAACTGCTTGTGATTAAAAAAAAAAAGTACTTGATCAAACTTGATGATTTAATTCTCAGACTTTGAGGGGTTGTGTATTCATTTGTGTGCAAGGAAGTTTTTTTTCATTTTTACACACTAGAAGTGAAGGCATTCTGTATTATAGAACATAGCTGCATCCTAAAATGTTCCAGAACATATATTCTGGTGTTTACTATAGTACTACTCCTCATCTCAGTAGATATTAAAAAGCTAACAAGAACTATGGGGTTTTATTAGGAAACCTCTTAAGGTTTGAGGTTTTTTAAAACAAATTATTTTTTTACTTTAAGTCACAGGGGGAGACTTCTTTCTTATGAATTTCCAAGTTGTGTAGGAATCCTGTATCTACTAGCCATGCCTGAAAACAGGAGAGTGGATGGTGAATTCACTTCAGCTTTGAATAGCCAATGTTCAAACTACCTCTCACATCAGTAAGAGAATTGCCATGATAATCATTAGCAGTGCATCACAATGGAAACCTTCCAGCATTCCTGTTAACCTAATTCTTCTTTTTTCAAAACCACAGTGAATGCAGAATGAGTGAGCACTGACTGCTTTCTCACTTTAGTACAATTTGATCGTTTTACTTTGCTACGTGCTCAAAGGGGAGAAAAGAACTTTTCATTTTTCATTTCTTTTGAGGGAACCCAGATCAACAGCACAAAGTCTTCATTTATGGATCATGCAGCAAAGGAAGGTATCCCAAAGCACTGCCCCAAAATACATTTGGCTTCTCCTGAAGGGAAACACTTCTTGGAGTTGCAAGGTTACTTCAGAATTCCCTGGCTGATACTCAGCCTGTGATGTGCACTCCTGGCACCCTGAAAGCAATTTTTTTTCCAGTTATATAAGAAGAGTCCAGAGTCTTGCTGCTAACACTGCCTCACCTGTCAGTTACCCTACAGTGATAAATGATTTTTTAAAATAGATTAAGTTCTCCACTTCTTGCATCAGGCTGAGGTTAACAGTTTCTCTGTGAAAAATAATTGCCACCAGCAAACTGACCTGAGTAACCTCCTGAACCTATAACCTACTGAAAAGATGAAAGGTTTGGGGTTTTTTTCTCTCCTGTCTTTTTTACATACTGGCACTAGTTAACAAAGAGAACTAATAGTGTTAGAGATACACATTAAAGAAAGGCTAATATTTTAAGAGGAAGATTAATAAAGTCAAGCTACACTCCTGTATTCAAAGTATTTTTTTCCACAGGTTGTACAGTATCTCAACTAAATTAAGCTCTCATGTCTTGCCTTTGTTCTATTTATATTTATGCATTTGCAAAAGAGAATCATTGTCCTTTCTTCTGTGTGTAGCTTTTTACAGCTTTAGATCTTCTTTGGCAATATTTCCTTCTTCATCTGAGTCCTAACACATAATTCACCTCTTTGAAATGTCAAAGTCAAACTTTTCAATTCCTTACAAAGAAACACTTTTCCTGCTTGGAAAAAAAATTAAAAAACCATGCAGCTTCGGAGAGCTGAACAACCTAATTTTGTTCAACAATGGTAACTAATCCCTCCCAATTAGTAGAGACTTAGTACATTTTTCTAGTGCATAACAGAGGTGCTAACTAAATAAGCTGTAAAGTTAAGCATCACTTTTCATAAAACATTGCCATCAGTAGCACAAGCCCTACAGAATAGCAGAGTAACTTCAGCTCCTCTGTTGTTTTGGGAAAACCACAAACAAACAGTTGGCTTCATATCAGCCTCTCTGATTTTCCTGAGACTTGTCTAATTTTACAGTGCTTGGCTCAGCATTTGCTGCTAATTTAAACTGCAATGAAATGAAGTCAGCTACCGAGATTGCCTGTGAAATGTATTCTAATATAATTATTTCAGAGAGTGGTATCAGCAGAAGGGCCTGACTCAGTACAGTGTTCTTTTCTGTTCTTGTATGATAATGTCATAGTTTGAGGACCTAAAGCAGGAGGGCTTTCAGCCTCTGAGAGGGGTGGAACACAGAGGGCTCTGTTCCCTCCCATTCCCTGCCCATACTCTGTCAGGGTCAGGCAGACCCCAGCCCCTCCTCTCTTTTTCTCTGCTCTTCCCCTGCCCTTCTTTACCCCCATCAGAATCCACATCCCTCGGGTGCTGGGATGAACCTCAGAGCTCCCTCCTGAATCAGCCCTGCTGCAAGGGACCCTCAGGCACCTCTCCCTGACAACATCGAGACTGAGCTGGATATATATATATATTTATATATATTTGTATTTTTGTTCTTTATCCCTCGTGTTATTGCCTTTCCCCTGTGCTAGTAAATCCATTTACAAATTTTTAATATCCAACTTGAAGTCAGTCTTTATTCCCCTTTTATCTTCCCGGTGGCAGGGGGGTAGAAATAAGAGAATAATTCTGTCCTTGGGTTTTTGGTCCACCCACACTGCTAAGCCATGACAGAATGCCTGGAGCCTGAACAGATACCATGAATTTGTACATAAATGGATGTTAAAGATGTTTTCCATCCATGGGTCTACATGTTATGCACGGAAGATGTCAAAAGCCTCAGTAAAAAATACACTCAGACACTTTTTCTTGAGAGCCTAGGAATGGAAGCCTGACTGGTAAACCACAAATTGCTGATGCTGTGCTAGGGAAATTTTGGACGTAATTGAGGTTGTATCAGCTCTACCTGGTAGTATTCCTTTCCAGGCACAGCAGCCATCTGCAGAAGCTGCTTTGTGTTTTACATCCTTCTTTCTTTTCTGCTTGTTCTGGCATGTCAAAGATAAGGTGCAGGCCTGTTCTGTCTACCAAAACAAGTTAGCATTTTATGCATTAAAAAAGGAAAAAAGGCTCTCAGGTAGACTTGGATGTCTACCAAGTCAAGAAATTTTGATGATACTGTTTCTGAAAAACATTTGTGAGCTTATAAAAACTCCTTGTATAGTTAGAAACAAGACTTTAAGGCACAGTTGACACCTTATTTAATTATTGAAAGAGACAAATGTGCATAATTTCACTTAAAGTGGGCTACTAAAGAAAAAAATTAAGACGTTTGTCATGATCTTGCTTCCCTAGGAAGGTCAGGTGGTATTGAAGTTTGTTACTCCTCACAGCTTGCAACTCATTGGTATATTCCCTTGCAGTGATAATATTTTGGAACAGCCCTTTAACCTGCTTAAATAATCCACATTTATCTCCCCACCTTATTACCCTTCCCCCCAGAAATCAAGCAGAGCAAACTGAATCAGTGATACGAAGTTAGATAAATTGGCAGCATCAGAAGTGCCACATGTGCAGAGTAACATCATCTTCCTCCCCTAGAATGAACGCAAAGAACTTGGCAGATGTTTCTGGCATTCTGTGTTTCAAAATCTACTTGCACAGCCTACAAGGGGTAAATAAACCACACGGGAAAAATAAGCAAAGATTGCACTGAAAATGACATGTGAGGCTCTGCTGAAACTAACCAATAATAAGATAACTTTGAAAAAAGGCAGTGGGAAGGATAGACTCAACCTCCGAAGACCTTAATAAGTTATCTAGCCCTATTCCTGCTGTTGGTTATTCTAGTGTATAGGGGGGGGATCAATGTTTTCAACACCATGGAGCTAACTCCAGATTTATACCTTGTGTAACAAAGAGCAGAATGCAACACAACAAATATGTGGAAAGGAAAGGATATTGCCTTTCTTATCCAATGTTATTTCAAAGTTTATGCTTGCAACTCCACGGAAGTCCATCAAAAACCTCTGAAAATCGCAGTTCTTGCTTTAGGACTGCAATAGTTGACTTCGGTTATATTGCAAATAAAGAGCCTGGAGCAGCAAATCTCTTCATAATCAATGGATTCGGTATATACCCCAAAAAATCCTCCTGACACCTACTTAAGTGCAACTGTAATTTTTCTAACACATCCCTTCCCCCACTCTGAACTCCTGGTTGGTGACAACATACTGCTTGCTTTATCACATAGACAGTTGTTTTCTCCAAACCCCAGCAATAGTCTCAGCATTACAAGTGCTTCATTAAAGTCAATGAACCTGCTGCAGCTTTAGGAATTAAGCAAGACAATAGCACTGGTTAATTTACCACATAGAAAGATTAAACTCGGGGAGAAACTTCTCAGTCATGAGTGCAGGAAGCAGCCATGCTTTATGTCAAAGCTTCCAAAGAATGTCTTTCCTGGACTACAGACTCTGACCTTCTGAGAAAGCTAAAAAATTCTCCTGAAATTGGACAGAGGAGTACACAGAAATTTAGCAGATCAGGTTTTTGTTTGGAATTTCAACACAAAAAAAGGGTACTTTTCTGAGACCGGACAGCAGAAATACACAAAGAGATCTTGGTGATGTAAGGTGACAAGAAGATAGCAGCACTTTCTGTGTTTCTTTTTTCCCTTACTAGAATTTCAAGTTAATATTTTCAAAACATTTCTTCCTTTCACTAAGCTCCTAGTTAAGATATGAATATTTACATGGGCAGGAATTTTTTAATTAAAATTATTCTACTAGACCAGTATTTTCATATAGATGTGCAAATACCATTAGGAAGATAAATCCATGCTTTAAAATTTATTTCACCAACTTCATTATTTTCTGGTATCATTATGTGTTTGGAAGTAACCAGGGAATCACAGCAAAGTCAATGACCTCATACAAGCAGCTGGAGGTATGAAACCTGACAATCAGGTTGTAAATAAAAGTAAAACTGTAGGGAAAAGTGAAATGTTTGTGATACCTATGTGAAGGTAAATAAAAGTAAAATTGTAAGGAAAAGTAAAATGTTTGGGAAACCTATGTGAAAGGAGAAGTAGCCACTGCTTAAAAGGAGCAATATCAACCTAAATAAAGATGAACAACTAAGAAAACTACACATAACTTGCTTTTATTTATCATATATATCTGCTAAAAAACCTAAACATTTAAAAGAATAAAATTCTCAATAAGTCATATTTTCAGATGTAGATGCATTTCACTGTAGGTGGTCAATCTGCATTTGCTCACACAGAATTCTGTTCCTTCAGCTCTCTTATGGATGTCCATTGGCCCTGCCATTTTTATTAACTGCAGCTAATCAAGATGATCTCAGAGTTTGGAGGACCAAGAAGGAAACAAGCCAATTTTTCCTTGTGGTTTACTTTTTTTAAGATTCATAATTGAAAAGTTAAGTTTGTGATTCATTAATGTATTTTTTTTAAAAAAAAAAATTGATAGGATTTTTGTTACTATGGCATAATATCTGCTATGAAATTGTGCCCTGAACAGTTCCACCTTTTATTAAGATTATGGATAAGATTTTTTTTCCCTAAGTCTTTCCAGATTCTGGCAGTATTTTTGCCTGCATCACAACAAACAGGACTTTAACCTGATTTAATGGGCAGAGCCCAACACTAACACAACTTTGCCCTCCAAGTACAGCCCCTTGCTGCTCTGAGGGTACCTCTGACACTGCCTCAGTTTCCCTGGTTTCAAAGTGATGAGGCATATGTGGAGATACGTGACTGGGAAGGAAATGGTACCTTGGCTCCTGTATTTTTTTTTGCCAGAAGAATGATCCATGCTGTTAGTGAAAAATATTACTTTTAATTTCTGGGGTTTGTTTTGCTTTTTTAACATAAATCAACCCCCTCAGTTTTAGTAATTTTACTCTCCCTCTCCCCACCTAGGACACTGTCTGTTTGATTTAAACATCTGGAAAACTTTTTGCCAATTACTCTTAACAAATTTGTGCACAAAAATATTATACCACAGTGAGGATCAGAGAATAGGGAGGAAAATGTCAAAGATCATCCCAGGTCTGGGATTTCCAAAGGAATTTCTGTGGTTACAAGTCAGATACCTACTTCATGTAGTACTACATACAGTTTTCCACAGTGACATATGCTTTTGATGAATTAAAAGTGGCTTCTGTGGTGCAGTAGAAGCCCTGCCTGAAACACAGTCAAACCACCTGAAACATGAAAAAGTTCAAACACTAATAAAAAGCTCCATTAACATCAGCTAATAATACACTAAGGTATTGAGTAATATATCAAGTCATAAAAAGAATAAACAGAGATTAAGCATAGTCTTTAAGCCTATCATCATCATGTCTCAAATTGTAATGCAGATAAACAAACAGCAGAGCTCAATCAGACACTACTTTATCATTCCTTAAACTTTAATAAACAAAATATTCCTTGTGGGGAGGGAGGGAGAAAGGAAGGCAGCAGGGATTCTAAGCACAGCCATTCAGATATTTTACCAAGAAAGTTTTGTGCTACATAGGTCAGCATATTAGGGTATCTGTTGTTATTTAGAGTCAAATGAAGAGGTATTTTGTAATTATTTATTGATGTAGAAGACTTGAGTGACATATGACCACTCAGGAGGCAGAACATTGGTAATAATCACATATTATGCTTCCCTCCCTATATAGGAACCCAGAGTTCTCAATGTTTGATCAGAAATATCACTGATATTTAAGAAGTGCTTATTCAAAGTGTTTTGTTCCATGCCCCATTACATCTTTTGGCTCTGCCTGTAGCTATTACAGAGTTGTACTTTAATATCAAAGACAGGACTCTTACCTACTAGTTTCCACAGTAATGTCCACATGGGAAGAGTGTTCATCCCTTTACAAAGTCTGCAAGATACCAGCTAGCTCACCTATCAGAAATATCACATCAAGATAAATTGGGGGAAAAAATTAAATCTGATATATCCAGGAAAAAGAAGAGTGCACTACTGCCCTCTCAGCTGTGCAAATTCAGGGTTAAGGACTGAATGTGTGCTGATGTGAGCACCTGCAGGAGTTAAACTGACCTAACAAATATGAGTGGCTGAGTAATAAAACCTACAGGTTAAAAGAAAAAAGTAGCAGAAGGTAAACATTTCTAGGTCACAGCTATTTCTTTTCAGGACTGTCAGGACTCTAGGAAATTGGAGAGATTTAGGCACAAATGCAATGAGTAATGTTATATATCTACATATATTTATGCAACACCCGAAGGATTTTTTTGTTCTATCAGATTCCATGCTGATTTTGTTGAGTTATAGACCATATTCAGCTTCTGTACACACAGACACCAAAAAAGAATTTGTAAAGGGCTGCCGCTGCTTCTCCAGTCTCATTTGAAAAGACCATCTCTTGGTGCCTGTAGTCTCAAACTGACAGAAGTTCATGAAACAGAGTTGATAATTTGCAAGTTTGCTTTAAAATTCAGGTGCCACAAATACAGTCTTCTGTGTTTGTCAGTCAAATATCTTTGCTTTCTGTTTTGTAGCCCTGAGTTAACTGCTACATTAGCCTATGTGTAAAAATTGGCCAACACCTCCCAAAGAGAGCTTCAATATTTTTGCCAAGGTTTATCTCCAGCTCAGTATATATGAAATAAATTAAGGCATCTAGGAACATGTCCTGGCATTCAAGTGATCCTACTGCAGTGGCCCTGGCACATGCTTGGCTTGCATCAAGATATTCCTCTCCCTTACACCTTCCAGACATGAGTGAAAAGTTAACACAAATCCTCTTTGCTTCCAAAGTTACCCCATCACAACTAAAACTCTTAGATTAAACTGTTTTCTAGGGCTCTCAAATCCAAGTATGAATACATTCATAACTTCTCCACCCCATGATCCTGTACCTCTGGATCTCATGATTTAATTATAAATCATGATTTAACATGGGTAAAAAAAAACCCCACTCCCAATAGCTGTTTTAAACTTGCTGTTATGTGATTTCTTAAGTATTACACCCTAGCTGATGAAGTACACAAGGGATACTACTGCTCTTAATTAAATGTTACACACAACCAATAGTTGCCCTGGCTTCTGTCAACATCTTTTGCAATTTGTATCTCTTAAACTGAAAAATGCAAATCAGATAAGCCTCTTCAGAGATTTTTCTTTACCTCTCATTATTATTCAGTCTCATTCTTCTTTTGCTATCTTCCCCATCCCATTAAAGTATTTCCCCTTTGGTCTCATAACTTCCTTTAGCATTTTGTGGTTTTCTTGCCCTTTTCCTCTCCACCTCCAATGGCTGTAGCAGAAGGCTCACCCCAGATCCTTCAGTAATTAGAGCAGTGCTTTAATTACTTGGACTTGTAAACTTTTCCCAACTCAGGCCCGGATGCAGAGGCTCACTAAGTGATGCCTCCCCTGCTTGGGAGGATTGGTATTTGGTTGCAGTTGCTTTCTGTGACAGGAAACCCAAGTGCTGGGGTTGGAAGTGGGTCAGGGTGGTCTCCAGCTCAGATCACAAGGAGATACACCTGCCAGTAACAGCCTACAGCAGCCACCATCATTGACAATTTAAAAAAAAACAAACTCCAGGGAACTAGTAGAGCATTGTTTCCTCCTCTTTAGGAGCAAGTGTGGCTGTCAGCTAAGATGATTACTAGTATCCTCACTGTGCTTGCTGGATTTTTTTACTGGTGAAGTTAGACTTAAATACCTATCACCCCACCAAGTGGTGCATAAACCCTTTTCCTAAAGCCTTGGGCTGCATTGACCATCTTCCCCTCCCCTGTTCTTGAGGCCACCATTGATAGCCACACTTAACAGCTTGATTTTGTACCAAATTCCCTCTAAACTGCAGGCAAGGGTTGTTTAATCCTTTTATTTGTAATACTCCTTTTACAGACTTGGTCCATAATCCCATATGCTGGCACAATTTAGGTTCTGGCAGTGTCACACTGCACAGGGTGCAAAATCTTGAGCAAGTACCTCCAGAGGAACTTCTACCCTGTTCTTGGTTATTGATCAGTCTTACAGATTATTTTGTGAGTTTGGGCATCACTGGACCTGTAACTTATTAATATTCATTCATTATAATGTTCAGCCACTTGGCAAGTTCTTTAGTCTTGACCTACTTTGCCCAAAGACTAGCACTTAGTTTTAGGTAACTCTCCTCTGTGTTTCTCTTTTGGATATGCCTTCTACAGTTTAAGAAGTATCTTTTATTCTGCAATAGATTCCTCTGAAGATACTGTGATTACAGTTCCCAGCTTTTCTTCTGCATTAAAAGAGAATATTTTCTTATTTTCTGATTGATGCTGTAGTTTATACTGCTGAACAGAAGCTGAGCCACACAGAGGTCTATAGAATCCAAGTCCTAATCACTTGATGAAGAGTGATGCAGATATTGATATGTCTACAGCTTCCAAATGGGACAGAAGTATCCTTCTATGTGGACCAAGCCTCCTTAAAAGCATATAGTTTTTTTGGTGAATAGTGGCCTAATTATTGACCTCCCTGCCTAGACAGAACAAGGCAATGCATTTTTCTATGTTTAACTGTAAAAGCTCAACAGTGTGTAAAATGAGCCTTGAGTAAGATTATTAGATGGTATCAGCTTTTCAAAGTGGGTGTGTGACAAGATCTGATAATGTGTTGAGGATCAATGCATCTGTCCTTCTTGCATCTTTGCTCTCCAGGAGAAAAAGGAACTGTCAGACCGAGTGAAGAGATCACAGTTGCTAGGCAACAGAAAACACAAATGTTCTCCTGGCATTGGCTGGGCATCAGGAAAAAAAAATAAATCTGTGGAAATGTTAACCACTGATGCAAGAGAGAATAGGCCACATCACACAGTGTGTTAACACTGAAATATTAGTTAGACTTTCCATCAGAAATCCTGTTATAGAGAGTCACATGGTAAATCATATTCAAATATCACTAGTGTGAAAAACATACAGTAGTGTTTTGAGAGTAAATGGAGATTAATCTGTGTTGTGATATTATCCTCAGAAATTACTACATTACATTGAGTTTGTAACATCCCCCAGCAGAATGCCACAGAAAAATTCAACAAGTATATTAGTATATCGGATGTTTTAAATAATCCATAAAAAGTTATAATTCTTATTGGATTATACAGGGCTTTTTCCTAAAGGATCAGTTGCCACTCCGAGTTAAGCACACTAGACTTAATTTAATCAAGCCACAGGAGCTTGAAACCCTCTGGACTAATAGCTAATTCACATTATTTGTCATCTTTATTTCAGGCTATTTCTTGCAATTTTGCAATTTGTGAATTGCAGGCTGATGGGCACGAGCCTCCAGGAGCTTTCCTCCATGTGACTTAACAAATTCAAAGAGCAGGACTCATTGGCCATATCTCTATTGGCAAACAAAACACGTGCAAATTAAATGATCTATTGTAACAAAGGAACAAAATGAAATTATTTCTGCCAGTATTCTTTGTTTGTCTATCCTTAACCACTATCTTAGAGAAGTGTAAATTAGAAGGTGATTTATTTCAAAAATTAAATCGAGCACACGGCTACTTTTTCATTTCTTTGTGTACTTTCACTTCCTGATTTTTTTCTCTTCCCTTGAAAAAGCTATTCCAACAAGAGCAAGTAAATGCCTATAATTGCAAAAGAAAATGTTAATATAACATTTACACAGATCAACAGCTTCAGAGCTGTTTCACTGAACGAATACACCAAAAAAACCCAAAAACAACTTACTTGGTGGGCAAAAACCCACCAAATTGCTACTTCACTGGGAAATCTTGCAATGAAACTTTAAATGCAGCAACAAGAAAAGGGAGTGCAAAAGAAAAAAAAAATTAAAAAAAAAAAAAATCAAAGTCTTCTCTTCTGCCTAATTCAAACCATTTAAGAGCTCTTGCCTAAGCCAAGGATTACCAGTGATACCATCTCCTTCAGTGTGCTGTGCCTAAAGAAAGCATCCTTCTTATTAAAAGGAGAAAAAAGTTTAAAGCCAAATAATTCAGGCTTGCATAAATCTTTAATAGGAGCTACCCTCCCAGGATTGGCTGCACTTTCTTTTCTCTGCCCAAGGGAAACACAATATGTCTTAGAAAAGAATAATAGTAACTCCATCTTGTGTGTTATATGATATCTTCCAGTAATCCAGAGGATTTTGCCTTTGTCTGTCATAAACAAAAGGCCACCCATACATAATGTGTCCAGGCTTTTTCAGAGTCCTCACCTTAGCAGGTGACACCCAGGAGATGGACAGGGAATACTTATCCTACCAGTTGCTGCAGGCAATTTTACTCTCATGGCAATTTAGAAATGGGGAAAAAAAACCCCTCAAACAACTAAAAAGAGACCCAAAGAAAAAAAAAAAAGCATATATTCTCCTTTTGTAAGAACAAAGCATTATTTGCACCCTGTAGTTGTCCTGATTTTCCATAAATCTGCTTAAAAAGGATGCTGCATATTTTCCTGCTGTTTCATATTGAGTTTTTGATGGTCATTTGTTAGTTTCTACAGATAAAGTTCTCCCTTTAAAACCTCTCTCTACAAATTATTTGTATAAATGAGAGAATAAAAGAACAAGTTAGATAGAAATTCAAGATCAAGATCTGCATTTAACAGGTTAGTTATATTTGAAATCAATAGCAACAAAAAATAAACTCCCGTTCTTCTGTCAGAAAGAAAATACTTGAGGTGCTAAACAAATGTCTGTAACAGCTCAATTATGTGAACTGCTGTGAAATCTAAAAAAGCATCAGTGTCCAAACCAAGCAGAAAAATAAGAGGGGAGCTTTTGAAAGGCTGGGGTGGCAGCAGGAGGGGAAGAGCAGCCCCAGCCATGCTGCCTTGTGGCACCCATAGGTGCTCCAGTTCTGCCAGGCCCCTGCACAGTGCACCCTTTGCAAACTCGAGGGTTGGCAGACAGGAAAAAAAAAAAAAAAAAAGCTCCTTTTAAAACTGGATTTAAATAGCACTGGGGCAGCCCTGGCCTGGTGACAGAGCTGCAAGGGGGAGCACTGGCTTCTGCAACAGGAGAGAGGGATGGGGAGGGATGCTCTGGGACCAGGCTGCAGGGACACTTGTGGTGAGATTAGAACATGGTCCCTGATCACTTTTAAATCAATTTGTGTATATATGTTAAATAGTAATTGGTGTGAAATGAGGCTTCATGGGTCTTTTGTTGACTAGCATTGAATGACCTGTTAAATTTCCAGTGACAAGCACTGCCTAGTAGATCACAGCTACAGAAACTGAGGCCCATCACCCTCAGCAGCTACATAGCAAGTGCAAATGGGCATTAATTGGAATAGTCTTTCAGGCTGATGACAAGATAAAGCTTTGGTACAAGTAGTACTTGCAGCCTGTGACAATAAATCATTTTGCTCTTTAGCTGAAGATGGATGGGCTCTGTCTTTGACAAAAGGATGAAGAAAAGTGATGCCATACTGTAATCTCCATTGTGTAAAGTGTGAGGCGAGTTACTAAAAGCATGCAATATTTCTAGGAGAAAAGGAGTACAGGATTTCTGATTTTTGGTTAATAATAGTCAAACCCAAGTTTGGCTAGTTCTGTGTTAAGTATATGATTTCACACATTGCTCAGAGAATTCTATTTTAGCATACTCTGCCTACAGTGCAGCAATTTCTCTGGCATGTTGCATCTACTGAGAGCACACACATTGAGCAGCCACCTCTCAAGGTAGCAAACTGGAATGTAAAAAACCACAGGTACTTAATATGCCAGGATACACCACACAGCTGGAAGGATGCTGTAAAAGCATTCCCATCCTGCAGTAGGAGTGCAGCCTCACATACCACACTGTCCCCCATATTCTGCCCCTGCCTTTTACTCTCCTAAACACTCTGCTTCTGCCCATACTCAGCTTCTCAGGGTATTTGGCACATCCCAAGCTGCAGCTGATGAAGGGAACACAGTGAGGCAGTGGTATGTCTGCAGATGTGATTATAGAGCTGACTTGGTTCCATGGCAGTCCTTGAGCTCTAACCTAATCAAATTTGTGCCAGCAGCCTAATTGAACAAATAGGTTGCTTAGTGAATACTGTTAAAATGGCACCCAGAGCTGACCTTTACATCAGCTCTAAGATGCAACTCCTAAGGGCCAGTTTTGTGTTGTTCCATGGAGGGGTTTCCATGCTTGAAACTCTAAAATTTCAGAAGCAGAAATAGGGCCATAATGGCCCTGAGAATATACATCTCCATGTGGACTTGCAGCTATCAGCATCCTCCTCTGGCTGGCTGTGATCAGTTACATTAAGTTTATAGTAAATTACATTCCTATTAGCCACCGGGAACTGCATCTATCCACACTAAAATATCATGCTACTCCAAAAAGTACAAATAGAAATTAATTTGTCATCTGTAATGTTTGGAATATCAAGTTTTGCATTGATGACTGGGGCTAATTCCATTAAAGAATTGAAGTATCACAGTACCAAGTAACTAACTACCTCTTAGTCCTCAGAGTGCCTAACTTGAGGGGTGCCTGCAGGCTTCCAAAACCCACCCTGAGCATTAGGCTGTGCCCTGCACAGCTTCTTTAAAGAATTGTTTTTGTTACTCAGCACAAAGTGTATGCACTGGACTGTGGAGATTGCTGCTTGCAGAGAACCAAGTACATTCTGTAAAGGCACAGAGATCATTCTACTAGATCATCAGCAAACATTTGTAGGTCTTACCTCCTATCCATCTTCTAACTCTCCTTTTTTTCCTCCCCCAGTCGACATGATGTGACTGATTTGGGTCAGAGAAACCCACTCACTGGGCACCAAATGGAAGCATGCAAATCCTGTCATTGGCTTCAGATGCATGAAGAAAGGGATCAGACATCCAAGCATATCCCTTTGGTGACTACACAGCTCAAGACCACTCCAAATCAACCGAGCACTATATCAGAGGGCATCATAATTTTATCAGAATGCAGACCTCTTTCAAATAAATGAAAGAAAGAAACCTTACCACTTGAGCAGAAGGGAAAAAACAATAAACCTAAGCAAACAACCTGGATTTTTCTGTATTAGCATGCTTCTTACCCAAGTCTGCCAGAAATCTTTCATTCGCCTGACCCTCTGATCTGCTTCTCAGCATTGCCCAAGTCCATGCCCTGATAATCCAACTCAATGTATCCAAAGACTGAAGCTGCCTTGTGAGGCAGACCTGCTGCCCTGTTTGTTCTGTGCTGTTTGGCAGCTAACTCTTCACCTAAGACACACACTATTGCTTTTGTTCCAGGATCGATTGACTGAACCTTTTATAAACAGGAGTGGGGAACTTGAGATTGTCTTGCAAAGGTTCATGGCATGAACTCTTGCATGCATCCAGGGATATGCCACTCCACCTGGACTTTCTTGCAAACAAAAACACTCACATAAATGCTCACAGAAAATGTTACTGATGCCAGTTCATCTCTTGCTATTTTTCTGCACTATTTATCTTGTTCTTGTATCAGCTCCCATTTGTCACAAGAAACCTAGGAGGCACTGCAAGCTTTTCAAGGCCAACATGAACAGTGCTGTTTATGTGGCATGCACCTGGCAGACATTATCCTAATAGGAGAATATCAGAAGATTCAATTTTTCTTCTTGTTTTACAATCATGGTTGTATATCAAGTAAGCAGCTATATCATATATAAAATAGAACACTAGGAGATAAATTCAAAAAAGTTATTCATAATGCTGTTTGTTCACCATCTTTTTTTCCCTCCCCATTAATTCCAAAGTTTCATTGATGGCATTCCTGCGATTTCAGGGATCAGTTCAGCTTGGGCATGTTCTAAAGTGTGTGCTGTGAATTCCTTAACTCCAGGCAGCTGGAGTTTTCCTCATCTTGATCTAGAAGCAAAATGAGGATGGTAGGGCCCTTCCATCTGCAGCAGCATTACTATCCTACATCTTCTACACCCTCATCTTCTCCTGGTGCTGTGTTTTGAGGTTCTCCTCTGAGAGCTATGTCACAAGGGCAGCTACCTCCTTAGGAAGCTATTTTAGGAGGGTCTGTTTTCCCTCTGGCTTCATAAGAATTTACAGTACAGTACCACAATATATGAATCCATCCTTTTTCTTTATCCAGGAGCATTTTCATGAACTTAAATCGGTTTTGTCTTATCTCAGGACCTTCACACCCCTCCAGTTCTTCAGCAAATTTACCATCCCTTGCACATCACACAGCCCTATGACTTCCAGGTAAGAAACTTTCTTCACTGCAAGGACCAATTCCTTTATGCAGCTTAGCTGCATCCATGGACATTAAGATTTATCACACTACTGTAACTGACATTTATTCTTCTGATATTTTTAACTCTTTACAGTTTCCCATTTTGCTAACACTGAACAAAATCCCACAACAGAAGTTGGCCACTCTATTTAAAATTCTATCCCCATCAGGAGCTCTGAATCACTGTTTTACTTACTCCATAAGATCTGTTCTAGTGAAAGAAGCAGGTAATTTCTTTTACTCATTCATACAGTCATAACTCTAAAACTTTTAGTAATCCAGTCAAAATCCCATAAACAATAAAAAGTAAACCACTGATTTTGAAATCATAGATGTAACACACCTATTAGATGCTGCTAAACACTTTGGTTTATCACTTAATTATAAAGAAATTCCTGTTCACAGAATGGATCATTTTATGTAGCTTAGTCCCATTCCCCATTATGCACTTGGCATTTCTCAAAATTTCAGCACTCAAGCCTGTCTAAGCACATTTTTTCAGTTCCCTTTTAGTCAACAGTATTAGAAGTTTCTTTACTCCACCCAGGTGTAGGTCAGAGCAGAGCAGAACAACATTCTCATTGCTGTATAACTGAAGTTCTACATTTATTTGCCAGCAGTTTCTTTTGCTGCCAATATTGTTCTTTCTAGCACTTCATTGGTTTTGATTTACCTGGGCAATTATATTATAAATAATAATTTTATGCAATTATTGTATAAAAACATTTAAGAGCTTGCCTTAATTACATATTGATGCCTCACCCACCATAAAATAATTGTCTGTGCAACAGGCATTATCTCCACCTTTGTAACACCACCTGAAGACACTCATCACCATTGAGATAATACCTCACTCTATTGTCTTTTTTTTTTTTTCTCTCCACATTCCTTTCCTGAGGACTGGGGTTGTGTTGGTTTGCTGTGCACACAGCTCTGCTGTGCCTGCTGCACACTTGATTTGAAGGTGATTTGCCAGTTTTGAAATAGCTTGGGTTTGCAATGCTCAGCAACAATAATTTCTCTAATGACTCACTGTAATTGCATAACATTGATAGTCTGATAGAATCTATTTTTCTGGTAGAAATTAATCCTGGATCTTTCAAAATAAAGAACAGATTCCTGATGGGATTAGGAACCTATGGCATTATGATTCAGGCCAAACTCTTGATACCTTTGGGGATGACAATTTTTTAATCTCAGCTGTCTTCTACTGTTTTAGATATATATATTTCAGAGCAAGTACTGAATCCTACACATTCTCAGTTTCATCTACCTCTCTAATCACAACATAAAGCACTACATAAGTGATTTGTCCTGCTTTGAAAGCCTTATACTCCCCTCTCCCTTACCAGCTGCAGAGAGGGGACACAAGGCAATGATGAGGAGCCCAGCAGACAACCAGGTGTTTCAGTTCCAGAGAAGTATTTAGCCCATGATTTCTTTTCCCTGTCTATTTTTTTGTATTTGACTTCTTCAGAACTTGGAGGTGTCCATTTTGTTCAATAACCACATTGTAAAACATGCCAATATTCTAAGTGGGCTAACATGAAACAGAACTTGCTTCAAAGGTTTTAAATGTAAAGTCCCTCTCAGAAAACTTAAGTTGATGTTCTGAATGTAGTGCAAAACCAGCAGCAGTGTCTAAAGCACAAGCAGTGTTTGCTTGCCTTGGGTGAAAGGGCTAATGCTGCAGTATTTCCTCTTGTATTTTTAGGCATAGTTTTTTTCCTAGCTATGAATATTCCAAAAGTCATTGCCACAATTCATTATACACCTATTAGTTATTTATAACAATATATTCAGAGATTAACGTGAACAGTTTGGGGTTATGAAATATTCAAAACATTTAATGAGCTGCATAGCACAAGGAGTAAAAGTGCAATTGTTTGTTCCATAATTGAAATTTAAGTAGGGAAATTACAAGCCTGACAGCAAGTAACACTCAAAATTTTATGTTTTAGGAATCATTTCAGCAGATATCTTAGCACTCCAGGCAGACTCAAGCAAGCCATATACTCAAAAAACTGTCTGCATTGAAAAGCTGGATTTTTTTTCTTTTCTTGATGTTTGGAACACTTTGGTAGGCTGTATGCCTCCAAGGTTCTCTAATACTTAATCAAACACTGGCAAATTCTTTTTCTGCACCATGAGCACCCAAAAGGACCCTCAGCACACATAGTGGTGCAGGAGCTGGTGTGCACAGCCAGAAGCCAGGTGGAGCAGCCCAAACCACAGAGGACCCACACTAGCAATAAGCACACACTGGAAGAGCTCTGCTGGGGCAGCCCCAGAATAACTTCTGAGTATCAGCACTTTTCCAGAAGAAGCCCACATCACAGCAGTGTTTGGGGCAGGCTACAGGGCAGCCCTGTTGGAGGAGATACCACATCTTAAAGCAAAAGCCAAGGAAAAACATTCTATCTGGGCCAGAACCCAACCTCCCTCCTGAGGGAGCCCAGCCCAGGTGAAAAGAGGCTGCAAAGAAGTTCTCACTACAGCCTCCACCATTCTCACAAGACCCCAAGGCCACTCACCAGTATCTGAAGCCCTCCTGGTCAAGCACATATTGTCCATCCAAGACCTCATATGTCCACTCAGGGTTCAGTTAATTCCTTTTTACATTGCTTCTGCCTTTGCAGAGGATTTACTCTGAGCAGCATCAAACCTTAAACTTCTCAGCCAGGGCAGTTGCCAGAAGAACACCATCTCCAGCCACCCTAAAGCAGCAGAAACCACTGCTAAAAGATATAAAAATCCTCTACTTTTCCCTCCTACCCTAAAGCAGTTTCCCACAACACAAGCAGCATGTGCTCCCACAGAGACCAAATGCACAAATGCCCCCAACCTTACCACTCCACCTCCTCAAAAGGCTTTAAAAGGCCACAGGTGCAGCTCACCTTTGCCATCATATTGCCACAAGAACCCAGCTGGAAAAAATATAGCCTGAATTACAAGGTAAGGAGAACAGAGAGGGGACACAAGGCAATGATGAGGAGCCCAGCAGATAACCAGGTGTTTCAGTTCCATAGAAGTATTTAGCCCATGATTTCTTTTCCCTGTCTCTTTATTTTTTTGTAATTGACCTCTTCAGAGGTTCCTTTTTGTTCAACATCCACACTGTAAAACATGGCGATGTTGTGAGTGGGCTAATATGAAACAGAATAACTTATTTCAAAGGTTTTAAATGTACAGTCCCTCTCAAAAAAACTTAGAGAGGTACAAGCTGGTCATGTCATCTACAGAGCCAGCATGTGCTTTTCCAAATGGCACTTTACATATTTTTCATATCTTTCCTTCATAGCTTATCTCTGGAAGGTTAGACACATGGTACAACCATACCATTGCTCCTGCCTGGGCTTGCCTGAGAGAGTGCAGTGCAGCCTGAAAAGCACTGGCCGTACCTTCAGCTGCCTATTTTTATGTTGCCAAATGCAGTAGTGCCCCTGGGACCTCAAAGACTTTAGGTCAGACTCTGTTCATACCATGTGTATGCTGATGCACCTGCACTTCAGGTGAAATTACTCCACCCTTTCTATTCTATGCCTATGGAGGACATGGGAGAGATGCCACCCTTTTACAGTGTCATATTTCTTAGGGTTGCCCTGTTGACTTCAGGAACTGATTTTCCTGGGGCTGGCCAACTCAAGCTGTAGCCAACTCAGCCATCATTCTCCCTTTTCTCTCTTTTTAGGTAGACGTTCAAACTTTACTGTTCTCACCCTTAAATGTTCAGCATGAAGCATTTCCACAGGGTTTGTTGTGGTCCTCATGGCAGACATAAGAACCACATTCCTCTCCAAACCTCCTCAGCAGCTTTTGTCAGGAGCAGCTAGAGATCATCCATCTGTTATTAAAGTGTTAATTTGATTCATTAACATAGAATATATTCACTATTTCCCACTTTGCAGGAGATGGGCTCTGCCATCCTTTTAATAGAACTCTGCTGGAAATCAAACACAATTTTTATTCAGGGGAATGATTACTGTGTCTTGTTTAATTCTTGCCTAACAAATGTCAGCACTAATGTATTACAGATTATTCAGTCAATTTGATGGTTCCAGGTGAAAGAAAGGAACACAAATCTCTTCTTTTAGTGTAAAAAGGGTCAGCTGGATGACTTCCACTGCAGGAGCTGAGATGAGGCTTGACATGAATCAATCAAGCAGGCTCAATTTTACAGTTATAGTGCCTAATGCCTAAACATGAGCGTATGGGTGGAAATTAGCACCCGATTATGAGCATACATGATCTTCCCTTGGAAGACAATAATATTGGCATTAAGCTTCTCAAGAGGGAAGATGCTGCTGGTTTTTAATATGTCTTAAATTATGTCAGGAAAAACACTGGAACATCACACAAAAGCCACAGTCAGTGTATATTGCTATCTCATAGAGCTGGAGATCTTTACAACAATATTGACACAGGAGCAGGCAAGCAAATGTCAGCCAATATAACATATGAAATACTTAACGTAACCAATTTTCAGCTGTCAATCAGGGGGGAATAATGACTGATGCAAGGAATCAATACACCACAATTGAATTCCAGCTCACAAACTTGTTTCGTTCTGCGCTATAAAAGACTGTCAAATGTCACACCCCAAGAGATGCAACAGGATTCCAAAGATTTATTTATTTCAAGCTCTGAAGTCTATTAGCAATAGTGCTCCTTGGGCTATTGGAAAAAGCTTTGGTGACATTAAATTTTCAGAAATGACAACTCGTTGCATTGGGAGCCAATTAATTATACCATTTTATATCATATTTCAGCCATCCTCCCCCATTTTATTAATAGGCAATCACACATAGTTATATTTAAACAAATTATCGTGACTTCAAAGCTGCAAATACTTGATTGTACTATACATTGTATTATCTGAATATTTTAAAAAAATTGTTCTGAACTTTTGATAAAAATAGTATAAAAAGAAACATCACTCTATCCTTGGCTCTATTTTATTCAAGTAGTTCAAATGTTTAAATTAGCAGATACTTTTCTCTCAGCTGAATTTATAAGATTTGCTATAGAAAGGTAGAGAGATGTTATTCTGCACTGTTGGGTTGGTTTTTTTTTTCTTCTTTAATAAAGCAATGGGAGAAAAAATTCCTTTTTATATAATACAGTACTGTAGTCTGATGAAAAACAACAGAGATATCAAAAAGAAAGAAAGAGAATGCAAATGTGAGGCCTTCAAGAATCATAATACCTAGAGTATATATTGTCTATAGAAAAATGTGTGGAATAAACCCATCATTTAAAAAAAGAAGTCAAATCCACAGGAGGCTTATTTTAAAGCATCTGAAACATAAAAATATACTTTTTCCATAGCATGATCTAGTTTTGGCCGTAGATTACCCCTTCACTGCAGAATTCCTGATTTCTGCTTAGTGTACCTTTCCATTTTTTCCTTCCTGCAATCCTTACTTATAAAAGGCAAGTGGAATGGCCATGGCCCCTTCCCCTCTGGTTAGCTCCATTGAAGCTGGTGAGGCTTTGTGTAAGACTGAATATCTATCTGCATTTGGACAGTGGAATCTGGCCCTCAGTAATTATAAGAATATTAAAATTAGCATACTTTTTTACCCGAGGCTGAGAGTTAATTAAAATTTAACAGTACGATGTATACAGAAGATAAACACTACTGTATTTTCATTCCAATGGATATATAGTAATTCATTTAAGACAGAGAAGCTCATGCTGTTGAACGTGCTTATTAAAAACAGCAAAGAAGGTCAGGGGCAGTGCTTGCTGTATCCTTCATTTGTTCTTCACTGAAAATGATATAACTGAACTGCAAAAGTTGAGATTGAAAAGCTGCTAGCGTGTTGTCTAATTTCAGCCACAGAAGCTGCTGTGCACTCCATGACTTTATGAGGGAATAAGATTACAGGTCAGAAGAGCTTCTTTATTTCCCACCTGTAGCCTCTAACAACATTTTATTAAGGATTTTCCCATCTTCTCTCTCTGACCTACAGAGGACAAAATTCTAACAGCTGTTACAGGACCCATGCTGAAGAGGCATTAACACAGATTAGCAGTTCTGGAAAGTAGTATCATTTTATAAGGACTATATTTATGGCTGATAACTGATAGTTTTACAGTGCTTCTAAGACAAACACAGCATATCATTATGCAAACAGGAAAAAAAAAAAACATTTAATACAGTTAAACACTTAATGCATCATGCTTGTTCTGCCTAAAACCACAATAAAGCTGCCCTTTGAAGGTTTAGTAATCGTTTAAAAACCAAACACTTGAGCTGCCCATGTTCATATATATATACACACATATACACACACATACATATTGCTGTTGTCTGTATTTGATATGGAGGCTATTGATTTCTTATTAATCAAGTAGAGTCCTCATGCACTAATACACCCAAGTAGGGGTAGAATTTCTGCCAAAGGTTAAGTCACATTAATACACATTCAGTGTTCAGCCTTTCCTTTACCATTTCACTGCAGTTATTTCCATAAGGACTCTGAGGTTAGGACCTTGCTAGTTTATTGCAGAAACCATAATCTTTGTTATGGAGGTTGCTTGTTACACAAGATCTTTTAAATTCACACAGATGCAACAGAGAGAGGAAGGGAGGAGGGGGAAGAAAGAAGGAGAAGAAGGGAGTAAGTACAAAAAAAGGTAGTTGCACTATGGTGTTAGAAGTTTCTAAAATTATTTCTCCACAAATGATCCAAAAGGAGCCTATTTTTCTATCTCACCCTCTTCCACAAAGCAGAAAAAATAGATGTCAAGCATGTCTACAACTAAGATTTTTATCAATTCTTTATATGCATTCATGGTGGAAAAGCCAAGCAGATTTCTAAAAGTTTATATTGGTCATCATGAAGGCTGGAATAGATTCTCTTTTTGACATCATCCTTCTAAGTGCAGCTGGCAGTCTAATCAAATTGCATTAATATTGCTGTAGACAGTTAGAAACAAGGACATACAGAATGATAATAGAAGCCAGACCAAGATGCTATATATGCCTTGCAACTTTTACCTGTCCTGCTTTAGCCCCTCCAAAGACCCTTTTTAGATGACAGGAAAATAAGATGTTAATTTCCATGATATTGAGATTGATAAAGGTCTGGGAGGGAAAGTAGATACGTGTGAACAGTGGTGCAAGGCTGCTGCATGGTAGAGTTTTTAGAATGCCACAATAACCACAGCTGAATTGAGATTTTCAGCTCTTATTGGGTGCTGGAGTAGGACAGACAGGTTTCAGAAAATGTGACACCTACCATAATGAGACATTTTGAAAATCCACTCTTAAATAAATGCCTTATAAAAGGAGATGCTCAGTACTTCTGCAAATCTGTTGCATGTGTAATTGTGTTAAGTCTCTCAGTATGGACATATGGATATGAGGATATGGACAGACATGACCAGTAACAAAACCACAATACCACTTTGCTTTAAAATATGTGATAAGGAGTGATTTATCCTTAGACATCAGTTCAGCTCATTGAATCTCCAAACTGCCCAGAGCAGAGATGACAAACTTTTGAAAGATCTTTCAGTAAAGCAGTAAAATGTTACTGCCCTGAAAATTCAGATGTAATGCAATTTGTAACATTTTTGACCAGATTAATCCATGGCCAATCTACCAGGAAATCCTTGCTGCCAGATCCTGTTTGGTTCTGAAGGAATTAAACCATTTCAAATATGCTGAAGTTGAAAAGTCACTTGCAAAACACAGGCAAACTGCTCATGCAGTTGTATAATGATCTTCCATAACGTTTGATTTTGCATTAAGAAACTGTTTTGACTTATGAGAGTAACATAACACAACCTGAAGTCTCCATCCATAATTTTAGGCTTTCTCAAACTTCATTGATTTTGTGGCCTAAGTCAAACTGCTATTGCTATTTATTTCATAAGTCTTTAAATGTTGCTGGCTCTGTGTGCAGAATGGAGAGAATAGGAGAAGTGAAAGAAGTAAGAACAGGACTTCAGCTGCATAACCACCTTTAGTTTACAAGAAAATTGCTTTATATATGTCTAATAAAAAAATATTTATCCAAGGCTAGAAATAAAGGCTGCTCTACTATTTTCTCAGGGTAAAAAATTCCTCACACAAGAAAAGTAGCAAGGTAGGTGAGGTCAGCATATTGGCAGATACTTATTTTTGTAAACTAGTAATTAATTCTGTGGTTTTGGATCAACAGATGATGAACTTGGGCCTAATTTAATGTATTTTACACAAAGATATTTCCCAATGAATTAATTGTATAAACAGTATGGGATTAAGCCAATAGGCTATCCTGCACATAGCTAGCACGTCTATTACATATTTTTTTTCAGTGTTGATGTATTTTTTTAATTACATCCTTGGGGAAAAAAAGGAGGAATTCACAGGCTGGTTTGTGGAAATGAACACCTTTTTCTGAGGACTGCTGAAGGGCTTGCTTCTGTGGTTTGCAATTCTTTCTTTTACTTGGTGTCAGATCTCTAGTGCCTTATCCTTTAGTTATAAGAAAACTGTAACAGTAGTTAAAAAAGAAAATTTCCCTGCAAGAAAGTGTATTTTTGTATCTTTGAGTAATAAAAGACATACACTAGTACTTCCAGAGGAGCTACCAAAGAATTGAACTATCAATGACAAATAAAGATTCCTCAGTGGCAAAATATAATCATATTTTAAAAAATCAATTAGGGCAGCCAGTCCTTTCACCAGAGCTTCAGACATTATAATCATAAACAATTTGTAAGCCCAGTCATTCATTTTAAGCATTCAGATGATAACCCCAATAGTCTTCCTGTTATATATTTTGCTTTAGCACTTTTGGCACAGGGTTTCCCATCATTAAAAGACCATCAGCTTTTAAAAACCATCCTAATACACAACACTGTGAAAATAATTTAATTTATCTGGATGGCTGTAGCTCCTAAGAGAGATGGCAAGTTTCTCTCCTATGGGAATTGAATTAACGAGGGGGAAATTTTCTGAGCTACAGAGCCTTTTGTGGAATTTTTTTTTTTTTTTTGCATGGTGTGAAAATACACATGGCCCTTCTAAACATGCTTATTCTTTAATTTTTAAAATGGAAAACAATTGCTTAGACTGCTATAGAGCAAGAGTTATCCAAATAATTAACAACATAGTACATTGTGTGCAAAGTCAACACATTATGCACAGGTATGTCTGCATGCAGGACAAATAACAACGTCATTCTCTTGCCTTGGTTTAACAACATGCAGAGTTTGTTGTAAATTAATTCTGTCTTTATTCATTATCTTAGGCTACCTGTGAAAATTGCTTGAAGATCATTTTCCAGTGGGCTTCAAAGACACATATGCAACTTTAAAAATCGCAGTTTATGCTCTCCCCACTTAACTTGTCTTAGCTTGTGTACTGATGACACTCTTTTATCATATAATATTTTGACAATAATGCACCCAGATTTATCCTACGGGATCCCCAGTCACTGAGGAAAAAGCAATGATTGATCATCTCAGTGTTGTGAGATGGGATTGGTGGACTAAAGGAAAACTGAGGAAATTTTTCTCATCAGAGCTGCCTATTTCCACCTATCCCCTCAATCAACCCACTTCCAGCCAGCCCATGCCAATGGAGATCATGTCTTTCCTTGCTCTGTTTTGTTGAGAAAACACAGCCAAGACAAAGGCAGTAGTAGCTTATTGCTGCCTTATCCCATTTCATGGTGCAAATAATTCATCTATTGGCTGAGCAGAAGGTTTCTGCAAACTGTAAAGCTCAACATACATAAAACCTGACCTGTGGGCATAAACCACTTATGTACCCCAAGTCATCCTCCAGCGATAAAGAGTAAGTAAATAAGGCATTTGCTGTTCTCTCCAGCAGCATAATTTTTAACAACAGCACTTGCCCTCTTTGCAGAAGCCAAAAGCACATCCATGTACTCCATTTTATGGACCAAATAAACAGCAAAGCAGATTCCTTTAAACAGTACCAAGAGCTAAAGATCACTCTCTAGTATACCAGTGTTAAACACTGAACTCACCTAAGCATATAATCTCTAACTCTATGGAGATTCAAGACTTAATTGACAAAATGAAATAAGAATGTTTGCACACTGCTTGTTTTCAGAAATGATACTATGTCCAGGAAACTGTCAGATCACAACAGGGAGCTTTTTCAGGCAACACGCATACCTCTTGCTGGTGAAACAACACGTACGAAAAAATAATAAATAATATCGAATCCTGAGCTTGTTTCACTAGGAATAGTTATTACTGTCCTGATCCTTCCTGAATAATTTCTTATTATTGATAAGAGAAAAAAGACATAGGAGAAAGATGAATCACAGAATGGTTTGGTTTCGAAGGGACCATAAAGATCACCTGGTTCCCTTTGTTTTCAACACACAAACAAACAATTTTGCATCCACTTGCCCATTTTGACCCAAGCTGACAAAGAGCTAAAGATCATAGAATCACAGAATGGTTTGGGCTGGAAGGGACCTTAAAGATCCAAGCCCTTTGCCCTGGGCAGGGACACCTCCCACTAGATCAGGTTGGTCAAAGCCCAGCCCAGCCTGGCCTTGAACACTTCCAGGGAGGGGGCATCCAATGGAGATCCAGGTTTTTTTTGTTTTGTCAATAGGCAGAAAAATAGTCCCTAAAAGCTTAAGAAATTATACTCTATGTGCTACAGGGAAAGTTCCCAGATGAAGCTGAGAAGGTTTAAAATTTACAGTTCATTAAATGTGTGTAATTAATCAAATTTTTGCTTCACTGTATTTTTTAGTTTTTTGCTTTCAAATTATTTCATGTCAGAATTTCATGGGACCCAGAGCCCTGTTTTAACTTCTCTGCCTGATTTTTTGGAAAGCATTCTTCCCTTTCCTTTTGCCTTCATATTGTGTTATTTCTGACCTCTTGCTCATCTTTTATTACTCTCTAGTTCCTAGATCTATTATTCAAGCTGATATTGCAGCTGTGATTTCTATTTTTTCTTTGCCCTTTTTGGCTTTGCCAGGCATTTCATTAGCAGACTCATGGGGAGCATTTATACTGTCTCTCTGCCATGACAGAGCTCAGTGGGGTTTTCTAAGACTGATTCTTTGGCTATATCTGCTTCCAGTTATGATTAGAAACCTCTTTCCACTGAAGCACTTGAGGAGATCAAATTCAAGATCTGGTGCAACTACTCATGAGCACAGGGAGGCAGAGAAACCATCAGCAGTGCTGCAGTTTCTTAGACCACATCTTGGCTTGGACCATAGTGCATCAGTAAGAATTACTACAAACAATATTTTAAGCCCAGACCATTCCTAAAAGCCATTCTGCACAAGAAAACTCATGTCTCCTACAAAATAACTTGTATTATCAGAGTTTAGATATTACAATCCAGCAGCAGCGCCACAATCAGCTGAAATCATACATAGATGGGTTTTTATTTAGAGGCTTTCAGTTCAATATATTTATTTTTCCAAAGGAAAAGTTTCACAGAGACTTGACTTTGCTGAAGAAAGGCATAGTAGCTGAGGTGTTGGGGCACTCATCCCTTTTTTTTGCCTTGTGCCACACAAATTCTTGTTTCAGTTCTCTCCTCCTGCAGCTCCCTTGCTCCCACGTACCTTCCTAACTTTCCTCCTGCCTTTTTTTTTTTTTTCCTCTCCCCCCACTCTCTTTGTTGCCTTTTAAGCTTACTGAAAATAATGAACTCCTGTGGCCTCCAACCTTTCTAATGTCTCTGCTTATTTCTGTAAGTTAGTTTTGGCTGTTAGGTTATGTTATAATGTTCCAGCACAGATATTCTTTTTGTGATGACAGTAAATAAGATACACACAGACTTTTCTGTTTATTTTTTCAGCTGTTCATTTATAGTAAATTTTAATAAAAACTGTGAAAAAATTTTGTTCCGTGGGGGAGGCTTGACACAAAAGTAGAACAATAACGTGCCAAAAATGCGTTGTTATGATCTTTCAGATGGGTACTGTCACTAGGAGGGGTCTGCACTTCAGTCAGTATGAACATGATAAAGTATGAACTGTACAGCTGCAAACTCCCCTTGGATAATGCTGCAAAACATATGGAAAGCGTTTCCTGACTTATGAAAAATAATAATGGGGCAGAATATAGTAGAGGGACTGGGTCAAAAGGGTGCATAAAGCGTTAGCACAAACCTTAAGTGCAATCTTGTAGTCATAAATTCCCTACTAATGAAATGTATATGTAATTCTTACAGCCCCTCCATGTTTGAAAAATCTATAGTATTAATAAAGTGACATAGTTAGAAATCTATACGGGACCTTATTTATTCATTATTTATTTTAAGAGATGGCCCTGAATCTAAACATTCCCTTTGGGAAAGTTTTGGACTGTGATTTAGATTCAAATCTGTATTTTTCTGGCCAGAACCCATTCCTAACTCTTCTTGGTTTGCACACTCGTGCTCTGCCTTGTTTAATCCATCTTGCAGGAAGCTGGACAGCCCTGAAAGTCGCCCTTGGGACCACCAGCTCTGCCTCTCTTCCCTGTGGAGCAGGGGCTGGAACCATGGCATCCCTGGCTAGAGCTGCTTGTGTGCCCAGTTTCCTGCCCACCTTTGAAAGGGTTTTGCTCCCCAGGTTAGCACTGGGAAGAGCTGAGGGGATCCCTTTGTGCAGTGCCCTCTCTCTCTCTGCTAGGAAAAGCTCTGACAGGGGGAAACCCTCCCTCTGCCTCAGGCTTGGGCTGGATTTACAGGAGCTCAGCTCTCCCCAGCCCAGCCTCTCCTGCCTCCATCCTACAGAAGTCTCTGGGCTTTCAATCCACTGCAAAAGGGACAAAGAGAACCAGAACACAAAGTGGGGAGAGCCACCTTGCTGCTATTGAGGAGCACACGAGTGCCTGGGCTAGAAGGGGTGGCTCCCAGCTTCAAAATGAAAGCCCAAGTGGCTAGCAGGTGTTAAGCAGCCCACATAGGAGTTAGGCAGCAGGAGTCTGACCCCAGGCTCCATCAGCCCAGCTGATTTAACAGCTCTCTTGGGGGGCTGCAGCCATCCCCACCTGCATCTGTCCCCATGAGGGTCACCAGCACAATGGTCAGCAAAGGAGTCAGTGTGAGGCAGGGCTGGAAATATTCCTGAACTCAAAAGAACTCAGTTCAGGCCTCAAAAGGACTAAGCCTTTTAAATGATTATGATTGGGGTAAGATTACTTGGGGTAAGAGCCACGAGATGCAGGATGTAAGCACTTCTCTGTAGTCTAAATTGACTCTGTCACCTTTCTCTGGTTTATACTTGTTTTATAATCACTCACTTGATCCCACCAAAAATAAACTAGCACAATCAATGAAATTGGTAGACCATGGGAGCAATGAATATCCACATGATTAAGGGTTTTCAGGCTTAGGTCCTAAATAACCACAATTGCCACTCTATTATCTATAGAGCTAGAGAACAGAGAAAGGTGAAGAAAGAAGTTGTTCCTAGGAATTTATGATAAAAATCCTGTCCTCACACAGGAGCAACTATACTCTCAAGCAGCAATCATTAAATTTCAAGCCGAGTCAAAGGAATACAATGTTATAGGTTAAATATTAGAAACAAAGAACACTCCTCACACTAAATTTCCACAGCAGGAAGATTCATCAAAAAGGTCAATTTATGCCAGAACTCCTGGTCTCTGCTACAAATGCTGGAGTAGGAGGGACCCCTCCAAATAGACAACTGAAACATCTGCTATTAGACTTCTGCTCTGGATTATCCTCTCTGATCAGCAGAGAGAAACCAGGAGGAATGTGTTATTGAGGCTAAATTTTTGCCTTATACCTGTGGTGGGATGCTGATAGGGTCTCAGTCTGCAGTAGCTCAGGTAAGAGATGATGTGAATTAGTTTATAATAAAGCTGATGTGCAGCTGAAAAATAGCCAGTTGCCCAAGTGACCACTTTAAGTTGCTCCTACCTTCCTACTGTTACAGATAGGCACATTCTTCCCGGTCTTAGTCCCATTTATCCAATTTATTATAACTGCTCTGTGGGAGTAGGGAAAACAGGTATGGAAATGGAAGAAAGGAAGAATGGGCCTTGCCATCACAATCACTTTTTTTCAGGGTGATGAGTAGCAAAAGAAAACAAATGCGTTTTCCTTTAAAAAAAGAGAATACTTTGCACTTTTCTTAATTCTGTAAGAAACTTTTCTTCTTTACAGCTTTTTTAGCATACATAAGGCTGTTAATGAAGAATATTTTTTTCTGAATCTGGAAAAAAAGGAGGCAATGAGAGGTTTTAAGATAAATTATTAGCAGCACTAGTCAAAGCCCCAAGAAGTCTCATAGCAAGAGGATGGCAAAATTAAGTCAAGTGAGAAAACTGGCCTGAAGTAGTGTATGAAACACAACTTACTTTGCCTATTTAGGTGCCCATTAAATTGACTGTCTGTCTTGTCTTTTTTGTTAGGTGAGCTTCACATGAATTTCTGATTTCACATGCTCCTATGCTCCCCAGATGTGCCAGCTGTAGGGAGAGCTCCGTTGGCATGGCTCTGGGACAGAAAGTGTCACCCTGCCCAAGATTTCAGATGCCAGGGTCCTTTGCCTTCATCCAGTGGTCACAACAACAAGTGAGTGACCTCTTAGCTGAATGGTTCACAAGCCTATGGCAGGAAAAGAAAGAAAAATACTCGGAGGGTGAGATGCTAAACTGAAATTTTGTGAATGACTTCATGCCAGACAGGCTCGGAATAATCTTTTGCTGCTGACAGGCATGGAGACAAAAAATGGGTAATTTGTTAATGTTTTCATTAATATTTGCATCGTTCATGTGGAGGAACGCAACAGAAAATCATGTAATTTTTGCAAGTGATTATGGCCATACAAACACAGCCAGTGACAGACAAGGGGCTGTCAGCCATCATGAAAGGGAAGGGTCCTTTGAGTACCAGCTGGTAAAGAAATGAAGGAGTGTGTGTGCAGGGAATATGGTCACTCTTATCCACCTAGCAGCTGTTTGCCTGTTTTCAACACTGACTGCACACGTGCTGGATGTAATGACAGCCTGCTGGGTGATACCTGTGCTCCAGAATATTTGGAGAAGGACCAGCTGCTCACTATGGCACCCAAGTCCGTCGGCGTCAGCTCACTTCTGTTATGAATCTGACTCTCTCTGGAAGTTATTTGATCTGATTAGCATGCAGGTGCAAGGAGGCCACCATGGCAATTGTTTAGCCATTTCTAGGAAACTTTAGGAATCCTAGAAAATCTTCCAGAAGAAAGCAGGTATGCTAAGATACTAGGAGGAAGGAGAAATTGCTTTTGTTTCAACAGAAAAACAAGAAGAATAAACTTTGTCACTTAAGGCTGGGTTTATGATCATCTTATGTCCATAACCCAGGAATATTGAAATCCAGTGCCTTATTGCTGAGGCATAAATATGGCATCGTGTCTCAATTTCAAATCTAGGAGCTCCATATTACACAGGAGGCCCAGACTATAGACCAGTAAAGATAGGAGATAAGGAAGTAAAGAGATGGTGCATTGATACTTTATTGTCATACCCATTGAACAACTCTAAAATCTGAACATGGCTAAAAAGCCAATGTAAGAGAAGAATCTATTCACTAATTTCTTTCTATGTATTACTGTCCAGATTTGGAATAAAAGAGGAATATATGAAGCAGTTGGCACACCACTGTTGGCATTTTTGCTACGAGACCTGTTGAACCTGAGGTTCAACACTCTTGAACCTTTGGTTCAACAACAGTTGACAACAGTTGGGAAGCTGATTTTACCAGATCCCTCAGGAGCAGAGCATTGATAACCTTCAGAAGAAAATTTCAGCAACAGAGAGGGAAATAAAGTGGTGTCCACATGATATCTCCTGAGGAGCTGAGGTACTCCCTGTGGTCTAGGGCTTGCTGGGTGTAGATGAGACTCTGTGACCTGTAACACATTGCCTGACTTTTTCCCCTCAGAGTTATTTCCAGTCATTTATTTCCCCAGACGGTGATTTCACAATTACCATGGAATATGTTAATTAGTTCCTTGAGGTCTGCAGTTCAATTAAGGAAATGCAGAAAACAAGAGGCAGCAGCTGCTAGAAGTCAAGCTCCTTTTTCTTAATATGAAAAGAGCAGTCTGGCTCTTACCGGGAGCGTAGAGCTGTCTCCTACAGTTACAGCAGCTCTGGGAGCATCAGAGTTCAAAAGCATTCTGCAAGGTCCTGGTGTTAGGGTGAGGATATTTGAGTCCCTGACTCCAGTCCTTATCCTTTTACAGGACCAAGGATTTCAAACATAAGCTTCAAATAGCAATTAAAAATAGCAACTAAAAGCATTCTTTAGGTATTCCGTGTTGTCCTTGTTCTTTGTCTGTTATACACCTGCCATGGAAAATGTTGGATATGAAAAGTCCGGCAAGGTTTGACAAATGATTTCTTGTTTAATTAGAGGTATGTATGGTTGACACACAATACAAGATGGAAGCCAACAGATTGCTCATGGGACATCGTCAGAGTTCTTATAATGGGGCTGAGCTTCCAGCTCTGTGTTTTACTTGCTCATGCCTGAGACCTCTCGTACTAACAATCTCAGAAAAAGAGTTCCATTTCAAAGACAGTTCCACATTCCTCTTTCACAAAGATGTATCTTTCCTCACTGTGATGAATCATGAGGTATTTCTTTTCTATTTCAAAAAAACCCCAAACCCAACAGCTCAGGACAAAATTCAGTTTTAAAGTTGCATTTTGTTTTCACAGCAAAATGTTAGTGTAATTGATATAAAATTTATACCTGCATTTGCAGATCAAAGTCCAGCCCTACTCTTTTCATATATCTATAGATTATACACATATATACACCTACATATTATATATAGATATATATATATATAATGATGATTTTCTGGTCCATACGCTCTTCAAAAAAGCAATATGGGGAGGGATGCTGGTCTCTTAGTGCTTCTGCATTATAATCTACTGAACCTGAAAATAGGGTCAGAAGGAGGTCTCACTGCTAACTGGAAAACTAATCAATAATTCTACCAAAGGGCTGGTAAGCACCAAGTAATATAGCCCCCCCCATCCCCCCGCAGTAAAGTCTGTATACTTCATTGTAGATAATATAAACATCACATTTTGATACTAGAAGAAAAGCAAAAATATCAACCAAACACAAAAGTTTGTGCTCTGTGAGGCTGGGGATATCACCAAGCTGTGTCATGGCTCTCAAATTTTAGTTCTGAGCAATCTGATTGGTTATGTTTTACATTTTGGGATTCATTCCTTAGTAAGAAACACAGAATTGTGCCCTCATCTTCTTCTGCAGTTAAAAATAACAACCAGTGATGAAAACATTATTTTCTTCCTCTGTCTCTTCCCTCTCCCCTCCTGCCCCCGCCCCCCAATATTACAGTTACACAATGAGAAAAAATAAAATCTGGTTTTGTGATGGGTCCTACTCACAGGAATGGAAGAGAGCCCTGTGCAAGGGATGCCATCCTACAGCAGGGCTGCATTTGATTCTGATCAGGTATTTTTACTGAGAAAGACAGCAAGACAAAGGGTAAAAGGTCACTGGTGACTAATTTTCTGAAAACCAGCAGCTTGTGTAAGTAATAGAACATTTATTGTATTTCTCTGTCATCTCAGCAATGAGCTAGAAAATCCATAAGAATTCCCAGCACTAGCTTTTATTAAAGTATAGCCCTGGATTACTTTAATGTCCAATTTAAAGTCACTGCCTGTACCTACTTCACTTACTTTTCTTAAAGAGAGCTATTTTTCCCCCAGTTACTTCCCAATTTAAGTTGCCAAGAATACCTTTTACCTTAATAAAATATGGGGTGCAATTTACTTTATACATAGATATACATGTATATATTTTAAGGAAAGAACACCTGTGTGCTGCATCCCTAAGTTATTTTCCCCATATCAGATTATTAAAGCATAATCAGAGGAGCGCAACTATTGCAAAATCCAACCACAATCTTCCAAAAGCAACAGCACAGGAATCACAAACTCTCTTTACAATGTTTGCAACCTTTCTTTCCTCACTGTGTAAACATTCATTTGATTTCAAAATATTATTTCTCTGAAATGATGTTCATAGAATGCAACTCTGCTGGGGAGTAGACAGAGACTGTTAATCTGAGCTGCCCAGGTCCATACCCCAGCTACAAGTCTAAGGCTAATCAGCTTGAAAAGAAGGGAAAAATGCCCCTTCTCCAATGGGAAGCTGCCAAGTGCCTGGGATGACTGTGCCTCTTGTCCATAATTATTTGATTGAAGCCATGAGTGGCTTGGTAGTGCTGGAGGTGGCAATCAGTGTTTCAGTCAATATACTTGACAGCTATAAACACTGTTATTGGACCTTCAGTGAGATCCTTGATACATGTTAACCCCATCAAATGTAATTACCTTCCAGACTAGACTAGACCAACAAAATAAAAACACTGCTTTGTGTTGAGTGAGCACTCACCTCTTCCAGAGGGTTTTCTTGGGCAAACTGGCTTTTGCTGGCTCAGTTTTCACTACATCTGTGCCTAGATAAGCTTCCTGGTGGGTCACCTGGATCATACATACCCTCCAGACTGTGCTGTCCCAGCATGCTGTCCCTGCTGTGCCTCCACCTGGATTACACCTGAGGAGATGCTGGGTCATCTGTATGAAGCCCTTGGGAAACAAGCCCACAGCTTTCCTGTGCCTGTATCAGTGCCTGATCTGGGAGCCATCCCATTTTTTCTGCTATGGAGGGGCCAGGCTACAACAGACACCCCATATCTGATGGCACTTGCCACTCCTGCCTGAGTTACCAGAGATCATGGGGCATATTCTACTGCAGAAATAAATAAAAGAAAATAGAACAGAATTTCCTTTATATAGTTTCAATTGCAGGTCTAAATTGCCTGACATGTCCAGCTCATAATTCATGATGATGACATCACAGCCAGGAATCACAGAGGGAAAAGTCAAGTGTTTAATATTAAAGTTTTCCTGTATGACTGAAGTTAATTAGATGGGATTAATGTTTTACATTTATTACCCATAGCTAAGTACACTTTCAAACACACCTGAAACAGTTTAATGAAATTTACAGATTTTAGATTTAATGAATGACTTTTTTCAGCCAGCAAGCCTATAGAATACTATGTAATAAAATTGTTTATGCTCCCTTGCAAGCCAGTTACTTGGTGGATGTATAATTTTACATACTTTAAATCAACATGGATAATACCATTAAAAATCAAATCCACAGCTCTTTAAATTCTGCCATTTGGTTATCCATAGGAGAAAAAATATATAGTAGAACCCTGTAGTTAGAACTAAAAAAAAAGCACAAGATGTATAATAGACAGATAAGCAGAAGGCTGTTTCAATATATTCAATAGGATAGTGACAAGAATCCTGTGCCCTAGGGTGGTTTTCAAGTGAACAAAAGATGCAGAAGGTGCAGAAGTTTGTAATGACCAAAAAAATTGCCCATTTTCAGAACTGCTGCCACAGGGAAACCTCTCTGAGCTTCACCAGGGGAAATCCCATCAAAGAACACACAATAAAAGAGAGAACTTGTTCACCTAACACCAAGAGAAGCTGATTGTTTTGGGGGGAAAAACTGAGAAAAATTGAACCTGCCAACGCAGGGACTTCAGAAAGGAGGAAATGTCTTAACATGAAAATTTTATTGCAGTCTGTGTCTGATACCATATTACAGATCACACAATACGATTGCTTTGCTTTTAATTTTGTCCATGAAAACTTTGGATTTGAGAGCTCCTGTCCTGCTCCTTTCAAATCTCTGCTCTTCAGAGAGTGGGCAAGGTGGAGAATGTGTCCAGGTGCTAAATGGAAGTAAGATTTACTGAGGCAGGAACCCCAGGAGACATTACCAGCTGGTTACAATTACCAAGGTTCAAAACCTGAGTTAAAGGAAGTAAGATGGTAGATGGAACTGAGCAGGAGGCAACAATAAACTAATATGATTTTGAAAGGAGACAGAAAACTAAGTAGAAATGGGAGTATTCGAGCACTGGATATAATCTGGGGCATATTAAGTGGAAGAAATAAATCAAGCAATAGCTTTGAGCACATGGTAGAGAGCTGTGTTTTCCTTTATAATTTGTGAAATGACAGCAATTTTTGACAGAGTTTTTAAGAATCAGCTGGACACATATTGGAGATGAAGAAGTAAATCTGAAAACCCACACCACTGAAAATCTGGAAAGCCTGACAGAAGTACTCTTACAACAGCATAAGGCCTGAGTTTGAGCAGCTTCAGGCCAATACAATACATCCAGAAATTACTAAAGCATTAGGTAAATGACAGTTCCAATTAAATGAAGCAAACAGTAATTTTTCATGGGAAATGCATTGTGAAAAATGACAAACAGTGTTAAAATAATTTAAAAGAGAAAGAAAAATACTATATGTCAAAAAAAAAAAGTTAAACGTAACAGATTTTGAATGCTGTACAGAGTAGCAGTTAAATATATATGAAATCAGAGGAAAACAAGGAACATGGAATTAATGCTAACAGGAGAATGCATCCTTTAAGTATGATACAGTACTGTGACTCCAGTGCTGGAGCCTGTTCTCCGTGTTTATGCCTCCAGCTGTGCAAAACAACTCACAATTAAGGGATCTCCAATAATAAAACTGAAGTCCTGAGCTTACCAAATGTAAGTAACCAAACATCCAGTGATGTCGTGGGACTGAGGAGACTGGAAAAAAAGGTGAATTTTTTCAATGAAACCATTTTGTGTTATAGAGAGTCAAAACTTTTTTTATCATGTAAAGACAATTCCTTGACTAAATTTGCACTCGAAGAATGTAGAAAGAGCAGGTATTAACCTAACAGCTGGGATATACATGAATTGTGGGACTGTATAGAGAGATCTATAGAGATGAATTTTGGATAAATGATTATTTGACTAGAAAAGGATATACTAATCATATAATGCAGTGATTTGAGCACTTATCTGGAATGGGACAAAGGCAGCTATTTGATCCCATAGCTGATACAACCAATAGATCTCCAACAAGTGCTCTAGCCACTAAATTATTGATTTTACTGAATTAACCTGCACATATTGAGTTAACCTTGCACATACATTCATTTGCTATGTTAAGCTTCTGCCATCATACTCACAAAAAGGATATTTTTTTAAAGGATCCTGGCTTGTTCTGAAAAAAACCCCAACAACAAAAAACAAACTAGCCACTTTGTTTCACAACATTATAAAAAGTTGTAAATAAAAGTACAAACATCACAGAAATAGACAGGAGTTGCTATTCATGGGGTTTTTTTCTCAAGAATTTTAGAAGCAAGAGGTCACCAAGAAGATCATGAGGCCCCTTATGGCTGATGACAAGACTAATTTGTTGACAGAAGATTTAGCATTACTTAAGAATTATATGAATTCTTTTTATCAAAGGGAAGAATGGCTGATAGATACCAGAAACAGATTTATTTCCCTAAGGAGGAAGAAGAAATACTAAAGGAAATCAATATCAGATCAGAACAGGTGATTGAGAAATCTGAATGTTCTTGTTGCAGGAAAAAAGATATTTCCTAACGTGCTGCTTTTTCTTTTCTCATAATGACTATGATTGTGGTCTTAACATTCCTATAATTTGAAAAATGGAGAATTGAGACTAAAGAAATTAAAAAAGTAATTAGTTTACAGCAGGAACACCTCCTGATAAATGATAAAACAGCTAGCTAAGACAAACTAGCTGGGAGATTATATTTTTCACTTTTTTATCCGCTGCATCCTGTTCTAAAGAAAAAGCAAGATGTGAAGGTGCAAGAGTTTCACTGAAATGGAGCTCTTGGGCTGGGCTCATAATCTATCAGGTACCAGACATTGCCAGATGAGGAAGAAGCAGGCACAGTCCTTGCAGGTAAGAAAGCTGGAGGCAGCAGTAGCCTTGTCCCCAGAGCTGATTTGTGGGTTTTGCTGTTCATGTGGAAATCAAGCTTCTACATTATTCTCATAAGTATTTTCCTGCTTGAGTTCCTTCCCCCTGACAATTTCCCACAAAGCAATCACAGGTTCTGTGTACACAGAGCATAGAGGAGGCAGATACTATTGCAGAAAACACAGTCAAAAAATAAGGTCAGTCTTAAATGAAGTTCTTCTGAAGCAGCCACTGAGTTTAAGGGCACCTCCAAAAACCAAAGCACTATTGATAATGTCTGGTTACAGCATGATGGTTCTGCCCAAAACAGAGCCAAGCTTTCCAAACCCACCACTGTTTAATGTGCCTCTTCTTATGGGTATTGGACATAAGTCAGTCACAAGTTTTGAGCATTCCCATGACATAACAAATTCTCAGGGCTCAGTACTGCTGAAACCTGAGAGGTGGCCATCATTAACTGGAGCCTTAAAAGACAAATGCCAGGTCTTGACAGGTTTTCTGACAAGTGAGCTGTCCTCACAGCATGCTCTAAGAAATACCAATAGAGTGAAGATGCACTTTCTCATTTAGGTTATCCCTAGGCTAAGGACAACCCTCTCATGATGGTGTTGCTCCAACAACCTGGACTGAGAGATCAGCTGGAGCATGATGGGGCTCGCCTCTGCTCAGCCTATTCACCCATGTCTCCTTCCCATGGAAACAGGGGAAGGAAAGGAATCTGAGCTTTGTCCAAAGAGGGAGGTGGAGGCTGGTTAGGGGGCACATCTGGAAGGGGATGACTTTCAGAGGTCCCAGGGTACAGCTTGACTATGTCAGAGAGGAAACATCAGAGCACATCGATCAGCCCAAGTGCAGTTTTGTTTCCCACTGCATACTGCTTTGTAGATTTATGACTTCACAAACACTCCTAATAAAAACAGGAATTATTTCCATATTAAGGTGCTCCTCAGTGTGAATAAGAAAACAAGAATCAAGGTAAATTACCTAATGCCAGTTGTTTTTTCTTCAAGCTTTTTGGAAAAACTGAAGAAGAAATATGTAAGCTTCAAGTACAACTATAACAATCTATGGTCTCATTATAATGAGCTGTTGCAGAATGATGGAGAGTGTCAAGGTGAACTTCTTCAAGTGTTTCAAATAAATTTGGCTGTATTGAGCACCGAGCACCTTAATATCCAGAAAATTAACTAAGGAGTAATACATGTAGACTACTATAGAAATAGTAATTCACTGAGAAATTAATATATATCCTATAAAGACGCAATTTACCATTTGAAATTTTTGTGGGGAGACAGCAGAAGAAACGATGGAGGCTTCAATAAAGCTACAAGGTTACAAAATACTGTTGACTCTTTCAATTAAAATTCGGAAGAGTTTAAATGCAGAGGGTGGCACCAAGCCTACTAAATCAGAGATAATTCTCAGGCAAAGGCACAAGCCTGAGTATCTAAAGGCAGTCGTGCTTCCCAGGCTGCAGGGCAGATGTTCTCAGGGCAGCCACTTCTCTGCAGCAACAAAAATGATCTTTCCAACCTAGGAAAATTATTCAAGGCAGCAGATGAGGCCTCATAGCACTGCCACCAGACTTGCCTATCATACACACACACATACACACATATATATATATAAAAATGAAGTATGCACTGCTACTTAAAAAGAAATCTTTCTCCAACTCCAGTTGTTCCTACTAATTTGAGATTCCATGTTTCTCTGTACTTTTCAAGCAGTAACTAGATGACAACGACACATGCAAATCCTGGCTAAAACCTACCTTTCTTATTGTTAACCTAGTAGTTAGCAATCATTGCTGTGAGCTTTTTCATAGCTCATGATTCATCTCCTCTTGGTGGCAAGCTGATGTCCTGCAGAATCAAGGGTGATTCTAGACCACATGAATAATTTTACTCTCCAGATGTTTTGACTCTTTTTGAAGATGAACTTCCTGGTCTGTGTCAGGAGGACTCCTTATCCTCTATGCTAATAAACACCAAAGTGTTGCAAGAGTTTAAGGAAGGAAAATGGCATTAAGTCCATTCTGTGTTGTTTCATTTGTTTCAGGAGCAACGAAGCTTATATCTTGCAATAAAGCTACTTCATTGTAACTCCATCTTGTACTTTACTCCCCTCCTTATATTCACAAACAACTGTAATGGCTAAGAGCCACCTCTGACAAGTCTTTGGTGCAGTTTTCATGCTAACCCAAAAGGTCAAATTGACTGAAACTGGCAATGGAAGTTCCTGAATCTATGGTTATGTCACATTTTCTAACCAGAAAGCCATTAATAGCACTGCAATCTGTATTTCTGTTCATTGTCAACACAGCAGTTCCCCTGTGTCTTGTTGGAGCTCAGCTTCAAATTTCAAATTACTAAAAAATTAACACTAAAGCATCACTAGGAATGTGGGTGATGTAGCTTTATATGAGTGCCTCACTCCAGTAATCTCTGTAATTTTCCTTATTTTCTGTTCTTAATACACAACAAATTTCAATGTGTTCATCATAGCTACCACAAAATATCCTTAATGCTATAATCCCAGCATCTCATCTCATGTGACAACTCCTTGCTTGGTTTTCACATGTGGCAGCAGTAGCACACTAGAACATAAATGAACAACCATCACTACATCAGAGGTATGAAGCTGGGTGTGAGAGCTGCCAACAGCAGGAGGGGACTTGTGTCTGTCCCTCCCTTGGATATGTGAATGCAGCTTCATTTGCCAGTGGCCATTGCAGTGTGTTCTGAATGTCACTTTTAAAAGCCAGCATATATCTATGGTTAATAAAAAAAAAATGGAAAAAAAATTAATAAGCTTAAGCATAAGGACCCCTCTGCCACCTGAGAAACAGATAAACACAAAACCCTCTTTCCTACATGTAAATAAAGCAGTGGTTTTAAACAGGGGATGCAAAAACTTGTGTAAAGGCTGAAGGCTGTCTTACCCTTACCACAGTTATAATGCAGTAGAGCAGAGATTTCCTGCCCATCTCCTGCTTTACTGTCAGTATTTCTCACAGCACAGAAAACTGAAGGGCTATTTCACTTCATCTTTCTTCACTTTAATGCTCTGTTTACCTTTTGGTGGTGGTGGGTTCCTTGTTGTATGTGCTGAGGCCAGAAGAGCTCACTGCTGAGTACACAATTCCCTCTTCACAATATAAGACATCAGTAGCAGCACTTTCACTATCAGTCCCCCAGGGCTTGGCAAAAAGATTTTGTTAACAGGGGCACCTTATCATATGCACCATGGGAGCAAAGGAAAACCTGCCAGCATGTTGAGTGAGGAGAAGGAAGAGTGTGCAAACACCACTGTGCAGATGATTCTGGCTGGCACAAGCAACATGCACTACAACTTTATGTGTGTGTTCTTGCCATGGACTGCAGGCATCCTGCCCACCTCTGCTCCCCAGGAGCTTCTTCAACACAGCATTCTGGCTGCTTTAAATGACAACTCTTCTGGGAACAGGGAGAAAAGCACAGCCACTGAGGGTGGCAGGCAGCTGGGATGGAGAGCTCCATCCACTTCTGGAAGTAAGAATAATGCAATAACCATGGATATCTTCTGAATTTGGCTAATTCCCTTGGGAGGGGAAGATCTGGGGGAGTTCTCTGAAGAACAAATGCTTATTCCCAGTTGCAATGCAGATATTACTTTATGGGTCCAAAACTCTCAGATCTGCTGATAGATGTGTAAAATTCCAAGTAGCCAGAAATTCCCTTGTCAGTCTGAATGTGCTGATGCCACAAAACAAAAATTAACTCTATTAATGTTACCATTAATTTAGACTCAGAATTAGACTCAGAATTTTCCCTTGCACATTTTTTTTCTTACAGACTCCCACATATTTGTGGAGGTTACACCTACCTTTAATTAATTCAGGCTGGTTTTGATAACTCTTGTCATGTGAATGCAGAGGATGTGAAGTGTTTTCTGAAAAACTGAAGCATTATCAGTGGTTTCTTAATCCGAAGACCCTGAAATAGAAAAATAAAACCAAAACTGGCGTGGTCTGTGAGGTTGATACGAAGGAATCTCCTAGTCTAAATTTTATTATTTCCTTCAGAAAAAAATACTTGAAATCTAAATGAATATTTATGCAGAACTGAACTTTTAATAAAGTACTCTGTAATAATTTAAAGGGTACTCCACTACTTCAGTCGGCAAAGCATGAACAGCAAAGCCAAACTTTCACTGAGACAGAGACCCATTTCAGGTTCAGTGAGATAATCACACACTAATGCCTTGGCAGATAGAAAAACAGCCCTATGAAGCTCTTCCCCTGATGATCAAGAAAAAGATCAACACACCTAGAAACTTTGGAAGAACAGCATTACAGCCCAAGCATTGTAAAATGTGTCCTTTTGGAGGACCACTTCCAGGGTAGCGAGTGGTATTTTCAAAATGACATTTTAATTGTGACTCTCACTGGGGTAGCTGCAGCCTGAGCCCACCAGTGGCATCTCCAAGTCCTCCCTTTTCACAGCCACTCTGCCCTGTGTCCCTGCACAGGGACAGCCCCTTGACCTCCTGGTACTGTACATCCTCCTCCATGGGAGCCAACTCCATCACTGGGGGACTCCCCTGAAGGTCTGTTTTCACAGCATGGGACCCATTTCACACCACTCCTTTCTTTCAGGTTTTCCTCCCCCCAGGCTTAAGGAACACTACTGTGGCACTGGCTTCAATAAGTAACTTTTTATTGTTTCTAATCATGTGCAAATGTGCTAAAATTGGTAGTTTTTAGCAAACAGTTATGGAACATATTACTGTAAGGCATTTGTTCATGGCGTGACAATGATTGGCCTCACGCCACTTAAATGTTTTATTTAATAATGTGGGAATTTCAGTGTGTTTTCCTTTCATTATTTTTAACTTGAAAACAGAAACAGAAAGCCCCTTCTTTAAAGTTAAAACTTTACCGCCTAAAGTCTGTCAAAAACAATATAAGCATCTGGATTTTAAAAAGGGAGCTTTTGCAGGATGTTAATTTAATATACTGGCATATTTCATGCATACTTTTTATATTTTGTATGCTTGAAGCTATCTCCACAGTGACCACCCAGGAACAACAGACTTTTCAAAATTCAAAACTTTTGAGCAGAAGATGATGCCCATGTAATGTTGTGCATATCAGGTAATACCTGACCATTTCAGAAACCAAGTACTATGCCTAACACTTAGGCATAGTGTCCCTTGAAATGCATATATATAAATAAAAGGGTTTACATTACAAACAATCTAATCTTTTGCTACCAGAGGGTTACATTTCCAAAACAATTTCCTTTCTAGTAATGTATGCTATGAATAGAAACGTTTTCAGTCTTGCATTAGAAGAACTTTGTAAGGTAACATCTCAAGTCCACACTTTTTTGGCCAAGATGGCACATGGCACTGCATGCTCTATGAGAGGAATTCATAACCATGTATAGTTTGCTATTCTAAACTGGGAAATTTGCTGCAAAAGGGAAAACCACACATATATCTTCCCTAGTTTCCTGAAAAACTTCTGCTGAGTATCAGTTATGGTTGTGTGATATAGTTCTATAAATCAAGTTGGAAGCAAAAGGGAAAAAACATACTTAATTTTTAGATAAAATCTTTCATTTCAGAAGCTGGATTTTGTTTTGTTTTGTTTTTACAGCTTCCCTGTCTACAACTATGCTGGCTTGCCATGACTTTTTGTTTGAATTACAAATCTTCTGACAGCCTCAACACCCAAACAAGAATCAAAAAGAACAGAAGGTAAATAAAACAGGAGGAAAAAGAGAGGTATTTAGCAGATACAGATAGAGCAAAATATGCAGGTTGTATTTCATGATTCATCACTGACATAGACAAAATTTTTTGTCTGATAGTCTTTTTTTGGACCCCACTGTAATGGCCTTACTGTAGTTATCCAAACATTCAGCATCTCTTGTTTACTACATCACATTTTATTTTAATTTTTCCTACTATCATCAAAGCATTTTCTTCAAAATTAAAAACTCTAAAGTGTATACACTTCTCTTGCAAGAGCAGAGGGAAAACCAGCATTAGGAAGAAAAACCTGGGGTTGGTTCCCATACTACAGGTTTAACAGCCCTTTCAGCCAGAATCTATGCCATCTTTACCACACCAGTTTCTGGGGTAGAATAATTTTCAAATGTGTTTCACTTTCATCCCCAGAAGCATTAGCTGGAGAACTGAAGAAACTAGGAGTATTTTAGAAGTTGGAGAACCAGGAAGAGGAAGGGTTACTTGATTTTTACATTTTTGTTTTATGTTTTAAACCCAATTTGAACTCAGGCACTGAGATTCATCCCACTTGAAATAACACAGTTGAAATAATTGTGCTTACTTGGAGCTGCTGCAGGCACTGATGGCCACAATTTAAACTTGCTAATGACTGTGGTGGGCAGATTACTGGGGGTAGGACCACTCACTGCTTGTGCCAGAGTGACTCTTTGACCTTCTGTGAAGCACCTGAACAGCCCTGGATATTTTTCCTCAATCAGCAAGTAATAGATGACAAATAAAATAATTTAAAATTAATTACAGCCACCATCAGTAAGTTCACGTATCTGAACAAATTAGAGAAAAAAGTTCTCTGCACTTATTTCAACTTTTTGAAGAGTTGATTTTTTCTCCCTGAAGAAAATTATTTAATACCTATATATTGTTTTTTTAAAAAACAATTATGTTATAAAGTAAATATTGGCAGCAAAATGCTAAAGTGGAGGCATCCAGACTCTCAGTAAGCAAAGGCTGCCAGGAGCCTGACAGCTGCATCTAATTTTCATAAAAGGGAGCAGATTGCTTCAGCTGCCCCCCATAGGAAGGTGAGGCCCTGGCTGTATCCTAGCAGGCAGGACTGCTGCTACCCCAGCCATGCCATGCACAGGACAGAGCAACTTCAGACCATATCCCACAGTCCACCCAGCCCCTGTTGTGTGGAGCAGTAATTTGGCATTTTCCATCTCCCATCCCACTGGCTTGGGAGGGAGGCTGTGACAGAAATAAGGGCACTTAGCCCCTTCTGCCTGGATACAGTAGCACAGGATGGAAAATAGTTATTGACTAATGCAAGCCTTTTTTTTATGCCCTCAGAAAAGAACGGCTTCCCTAGATAGGTCTGGGAGATATCAGTTTCAAAAGTCCACACAACTCAGGCTGCTCAAGAGGGCAAAAGTTTAGGCAAGCAGAACTGCAGTGCACATCTTTCAGAGGATTTATTTTTCATCCCAGCCTAAAATATTATTTATGATTCCACGATCTCTACCAGTTGCTGATGATGTCACACTTGGCTTTTTACATCTTTTCTGCCACCTGAATTCCAACTCCGAGAAACCCTACACTGCAGTGAAAGGCAGGAGGATGTCAAAAAGCATGTGCTATGACTTATCACGCTTCAAACGTGCTGAGAACACAGACACTATGTAATGCCTGATAGACTGCTCTTGCACTGGGACATCAACAGCTTTTCCTTTGTCAGTAGAGCTAAATGAATTGGAAGATTTCTGTGTTACAGCTTCTCAGTCAGGAGAGCTGTCAGCAGCTTTGCAGTGACCATCTGGGGAAAACAAACGCTTGGCCCAAAGCAAGATGATGTAACAGGCAAGGAGCACTGGCAGGGACATGGTGGATTATATTAAAAAACAACCTTATTTGTAAGCAAGCTGTGGATGACAGCATTAGAGTGCACAGTAAAATATTGTTTTATGCTGCTTGTAAATCCGTTGGGTTCACCACACTTGTGTATATCTTGAGCTCATCTATTGGCCAGGGATGAAACAGAAGTCAGTTGGGTTTCATTCAAAATTAGAATTGTTATTTATCTGTAACTCAAATAATAGCTGCTGCATAGTGCAGGTCTGTCAACTAAATTTGGAATTTTTTTGGCATGTACCTTTTCAACTCATTTTCCTTGTCTATTTTTTGGTAGGAGATCATAGACTTTTCTTTCTGAAAGTCTTTCCTTTTCCTGTGGAAAAATAATGCTGCAATGTAATGTGCAATATGTATTATTTTTGCTCACAGAATCATAGATTCATAGAATATCTAGTTTTGGAAGGCACATTAAAGCATCCTAAAGATCATCTGGATCCAAACCCCCTGCTCAAAGCTCCATCCAACCTGGCCTTGGACACTCCCTGGGAAGGGGCAGCTCCAACCTCCCTGTGCCAGTGTCTTACAACCATCATGGCAAAGAATTTCTTCCTAATACCTAATCTAAATCTTCCCTCTTTGATTTTTAAACCATTGCCCCTCATCCTCTCACTACACACGTACCTCAGCTTTCTTCATAGAATAGTGGAAAGCACCTCAAGGATCATTCGATTCAACCCTTCTGATATTATAGTTTATATGCTACGTCCCAGCACTCCATCAAGCTCAGACTTTCCAAAGTGGGAGAATCCACCATTTCTTCTGGGAGACCATTCCAACTGTCTCATTAGTGAAAAATTTTCACCAGAGTGATGCCGGTGGATTTAAAAGCCACCTTAGTCGCCATTTCAACGTCGTCAACAAAATGGAGGGAACCCCGGTGGATTGTGGCGCGGAAGGCGAAACTGCGACACCCAACAAAAATGGCCGCCACCTCCTCACCTTGGGCGGGAAGAGAAGCTCCTGACCAAGAGGGGATGGCTCTGACCCAGCATGGGCAGAGACTGGAGCGAGAGCGGCCCAACCCTTGTCACCTACCAGGGCAACCCTCGTCACCTACCAGGGCAACCCTCGTCACCTACCAGGGCAACTCTCAGGGAGCGCGGCCAACAGGATGGGCAAACATGGCGCAGGACCTGAGGGGGCGCGGGGCCTGAGGGGGCGCAGGGCCTGAGGGGGCTCGGGGCCTCAGCGGCTGAGGCGCAGAAGTTGGTGCAGAGTTGGAGAAAGCAGGGGGCTGCCCCTGTGTTGGCTTCAGAGAACTCCTCCCAAAAGGGTCGTAATCTTCCCAAAAGAGTTATGGTTTCTCCTCGGGCAAAAGCTGCTGGCAGGAGGAATGTGGTGCCTCAGATGGTGGCCCCACACAGGTGGTGTCCGGAGGTGTGTGAGGTCCGACTAGGTGAATGATCTTAGTATGGCTGCAGCTTCAAACTGAGCCCCATCTGAACTCAAAAACCAACCTGCAGAGATACAGGAGGCAAGAGGCAAATCCTTGAACCTACTTGTATCTTCATTAAAGAACACTGGGAAATAAATAAGCAATATGCAGAGTATTTACTACATTTGATGCTAGCCCACTATTTGGGATGGTCAGGTCTGCACTTAAAAACCTCACCGAATAGATTTTTTCCTAGAAGTTTACAATACATGTGCCACTGTTCTAATAAAATTTTGTAAGTTGAAACATAGCCAGAGAGGTACAGAAATCCCATGTGGAATTTATTTGGGGAAAGCTGTTTGCCACTGAAGTCTGCATTAGCAATCAAGCTTACATTCACTCAGAAAAAGAAGAAAAGTACCTGGAATGGATTTCAGAGGATCACCTCTGTCAACCAGGACTTCAGCAGAGATGCAGATTTAATTTACAGTTTTCTCAGTGGAAACATGAGTAATACAGCATATTCTGAAAATTAAATTTCAGTGATTAAAGACATTATTTGCTACAAATGATATCGCTCCTGGGCAATTACTGAACCTAATCTTACTTCAATATTACATTTCAGTATGATTCACTGTAAAAGCTTCTGGAAAAAAACACATTTGCATAGCTCTGTTTGCTTGGCCTTTTTGTTTGCAGTTACCAGTTCTCAAGCATCTTCCTTTAAGGAACAGCAAAATCCAGGAAGTAATTAAGAATCACAAATTCAGCAAAAAATTGTGGATGACTGAATTGCTTAAACCCCCTCCAAACAAATAAACAGAAAGCAAGCTTCAGAAGAATCAGCTCTGGACCCTGGCTTCCAGCAGAAACTTGATTGTAAGAGATGGTGTATCAGGACAAGATCATGCACTTCTGTGCAAATTACTGAAATCAAAAGCAAGGGGTATTGGTGGGTTTTTTTGTGTTGTTTGTAGTTTTTGTTGAGGTTGGGTTTTTTGTTTGTTTGCGTGGTTTTCCATTTGTTGCTTTTTGTTGTTTGTTTTTGTAACTGTAAGGTAAAATAAATGTCAATTGCAATACCACAGGACAGATATTGCCTGCAGCTGAAACACCCAGGTTCTCAGAGATGGACTCAAAGACACCATCTCTACTGTCCTCAGAGCAGGCAAACAGCAACAGGGTTACACCTCTATCCCAACCTCAGATTAGATTCCAGGAAAAAAAAGAAGAACCAAGCAAAATCAAACACAAACATCACAAGCTGCTTCTCAAACTATATTATAAAGATTGAAAATATTTCATAGCAAATATTGTGCCATTCTTTAGGTGTTCAGTTGAATTATTGAAAAGAAGATATAATTCCAGCTGTGTTCTCTATCCAGAAATTAATAAAATAAAAGGAAGCCTTGCCTTTTAATATGAAACTTCAAGTAGTATTTGATTTAAAGACTTACAGGTTCCTATCTAAATGTTCGAATGGTAAGTTATAACTATAAAAGGTAGAAGAATCTCCATTTGTATGTGGGTTGCTGTATAGTGATAAAGGGAAGAAGTGGGGGCTGCAAAATTTTGCTTTTAGCATATACTCCACAACTTTCATATAGATGAATAAAGGAAACAAACTACAAACTTCATATCTGAAAAGAGAGATATATTTTTAAAATCTATATATATTATTATTGCTCATGTGTTACTAAAAGTGTTCCCATGGCTCTCAGTAATAAATTATTCCTTTCTCCTTCAAAGTAGGCATCTTTCCTGTGATTTCAGAGAAGGCAGAAGAGTTTAATACCCTAGTTGGTGACCCAGGTTAGTGAGGTTCTGCTACTGGTTGAAAGCTGTGACCTTAAACCAGTCATTTCTTCCTTTCCCTCTGTGGGCCCATTACTCTCCCTTTGTAACTTTTTGACCATTTATGGTGCTTTGCTCATCCACTGAACAGCTGTTTGCCTGCATTCCTTCTCTCCCATCATTGGGATGGTTTGAGTTTTTCTTCCTAATCACATTTAATTGGCTGTTTAAAATGCATAATCCTCTTTAAAAGATTACTGTAGCAGAGGCTTTCAGTAAAATGTGTGGTCTTGTGTTATTGAAGGTCTTTGGCATAAATGGCTTGTGGCTTTCTACAGGATACCCCCATGCCACGTCATTAGACATGTTTGAAAGAGTGCACTAGCAGGTTCCAAAAGTCTTCTACAGCACTGAGTTTCCTCCAGGAAACACTAGCTGCTGAAAGGGAAGGTAGAGGTTTGGACTAACACTTTGGAGTGGGTGATGTAACATAATAACAAACTGGATTATTTATCAGGCTTTTTCAATTCATGCACTACATTTCTATCAGCTCATGATGTCTGTAGTTTAAATAATTTTAGCAAAAATAGAAATAAAAATCAGTATTTACAAGAAACTTCGTATCTACTATCAGTGATTTTTTTCCTAACCAAAGACTGAAAGATATGATACCACAATCTACTGAAGTTCTTAATCTAGAGGAATAGAAAAGGTGAGGAGAAAAGACAGAAAAAGAATTATAGATAAATTAAGATTCCTAACCTGCTAAAGATCCAATAGCCACTGTTGGAAAAGGGATATCTTCTGTAATAAGCACATTTATTATGCATTGCTAGTAAAATCCTGACAGGTTTATCAAGTAATTATCCAGAAACCCTACCACCATTGCATGCTCACATACCAAAAGCCCACAATCTGAAATTACATGTTTGGGCATTCATTGGATAAGAATATTTGAGGGGGGAAGATGGGTGAAAAAAAAAAAATGAGATAAAAAGAAAGAATCTTCTAATAACACGAGAGGAGTCAGGCATATCTGCAATTCTTGACAACTACATTATTTCCACCATCATTACATTACCTCAACTTTACTCTGTAAGCCCCCTAAAAATACCTTGGAAAAAGGATACCTCAGAATCCACTGACCTTATGAAACTCTGAGTTTTAAGTAATTAAACCAACATCTTCCTCTGCACGTTCTCTCTTTACAAAAGATCCTAACAGAATTGAAGTGCCCAGGAAAGAAACAGGGTGGTAGTATGGAACACAGAAACTGTAAGCACAAATAGGTTAGAAAATTCAAGACCAAGTTTTCAAACTGACTACTGAGGAGCTGAGTATGTTCTGATAGCTCCAAAATATTATGGAGAGAAAGTGAGGTTGTTTTTTTGGAGCAAAGGTTATGATGACACTTAAGTGTGACATCTGGTTTACCCAAGAAGAAGTGCCAATAAATACCATAAGATGGAGACTTAACCACAGGCCTCTGCAATCATGCTGAGGATGTGTGAAATTTATTATAGGCCTCCCTGTTATTTACCTCACTAGAAAAAGCATAGTGATAAAAAGCAAGAACAAACAAACAAACACAGTTTGTGAGGCTGCCAAACAAACTGAGGCAGAAGATGAAGAAGCAAGACCTTTTTCAGCACCATGACACAGTGTAGTAGACACAGTGGTCCCAGTTCACAGCTCACATATTCAGCTTCAAGTGGCCAAGTCAGTGGAGAGCTGGTAACATCAGCTCCTGCCTTTAGATGCTTATTTATTTGATTTACACCACAACAGCAGAGAGCAAAGGCAAGGCAATTTAGAACTCATGTAGAGTTTATTAAGAAAGTGTAGCTGGAAGCTATTTCCGGGTCACAAAATTGAGCCTAGGTGGATCCATAATTAATTTCCTTGCTGATTTTGCCCGAAGTTCTAATGTAATCACCAATGTCTCTCTCAGGGAGTTTCTAGGCAGAGTCAAAAGGATGGAAGTTTGTTTTTCATGCTAGCTCTGTTACAAGCAAAGGAAAAGGTGTGGCATAGGAAAAAAATAGACAAGATACTACCTTTCATCTCTACACTTACAAAAGACTAGAATTATAACAACCCCCAGATGGCTGTGTCTGCTCAGAGGTATGAGAAGCAAAGCAAAACCTATCAGAAACTTGAAACTTTGCACACAAAGATTTGAGCAATGAAAATACCAGAGGCAGGCATGATTGAAACAGATTGAAGACAAAATGGAGTTGAACCCATTCCACAATCTCAGGGCACTGGGTGAAGTCTTTCTGTCAGATGCCAGGCTTAAATGCAAGAGCAGCAGCCACAAATTGAGGCAGCAGTTGCAAATTGAGATATCAGACTTGTCACTCAAAAATTTCTAACACTTATGTTTCAAAACAAAAGTTTAAATTTTCACTGAAGCACGTCACATTTTTTTTCTAGAGTTAGAACTAATCAATAGTTTATAAAGATGCTGTTCACTCATTTTGTCTACCCTATCTGATGTAGGAAGGTCAGAGAGCTCTTGAAGGAGTCCATCTTTACAGCATTTCCTTTAAGAAATATAAAAAGAACCTCAAATGCTCCTCAGCATTTAAAAAAACCAAAGCACTAGCTGCATGCTAGGATAGAGATTTTTGACTGGACTGACCAGCAAAAAATGATCCACAAAGAAGGCTTAGACATGGAGCCTTGAGAGATGGTCACAATAACTCTAATAAAGCAGCTGTTGTTGGCACCACCAAAGTTTACATACCAATTTATGACAGTGTGATGTTGCAGCATAGTATTGTTTAGTAGCAATTAGTTTTATTTGGAGTGATTAAGTATTCAGTTACTTACAGAAGCCCCATGGTATTGGGAACCGTTCAGAGTTTTCCTTAGAAAAGTCTTTGAGTATTACAGATATTTCGTGCCATGCAAAATCCAGAGAAAAAAATAATGGAAACAATGCTTGCAGTAAAAATACGTCAGGCAGCCTACAATGAATGAGATAAGGCCAAGTTATCTAAAACTAAATTCTCTACATGTCAATGCTGCTAACCACTTACTGGAGAGGAATCAGTTTGCAGGGGTGCAGCTCCACCTGAAGAGCAAAAGGCAGACAAACTGCAGGTCACCTGTGTCATCCTATGCACAGTCTCCCTCTTTCCTGACTTCCTGACCTGTTGTGAGAAAAATCCTGATGAGGCTGTTTATGAAGACAGACAAAAGGTCTGTGCTTGCAGGAGCTGAAGGGATAAAACAGGGCCTGTGTTAGTGCAGTGGATCCCAACCACCTCTCTAAGTTGGATCCTAGCCAAAAAAAAAACCAAAAAAACCCTTGGCACAACAGCAACATTGCCTGTTATCCAAGAGAGTTGCTATTTTCCTAGGGAGACCTCTAAATATTCTATACCACCTGGTTTCCTGAGAAAGGGTATCTTTTAACTGGCCCATTAATAAAACCTTCAATGTCAATTGCTTAGATGCCAATAATATTAAAAGAATCATAAATATGAACTGTTAAAATTTTTATATCCCAATGGCTGTCAGATACTTTCCCTGTTATACACATGTATTTTGATGGAAATGCACTGCTTCTGAAGCTGAGACCTTTCCCCCAATTAAACAAGGTATGAATTAATAAGATTAACATGGTGCTACTCTAGTAATGTTTGCCCTTGTATACCACTCATGGGTAGTATACTGCATGTGCTATACTCCAGTCCTCCACATTCTAATTCCAGGTCACAGTTTAATTAGCCCATGCATAATATATTTGAGGGATCTCTGTTTGACACGTGATTGCTTTTGTGTTGGGGGTGTAACTCAAGAATTTTTTCCTCTCTCTCTCTATTCTAGGCAGGGGAAGACCATGTGAGTCCCAGCAAAGGCACAGCAGCCTCTGGAAATCCTTTGCTTGTGATGGGGTGAGATGAGAAGCAGCAATACCCCAATATTCCATATTAAATTCCCAGCCTCTCTGAGCACTTTCTTATGGGTCTCAGCTGGTCTGCTTTGAGTGCCTTTGCATGGATACTGATCCCTAGTGATTTTATCTGGGTTTTTTGCTAGCATGTAAACTCAAGATTGTTTCCAACACAAATCTTTGTCTTTGGATCACAGCCAAACAGTGGCTGATTACTTTCCTATGGAAGTCAGACCCTCTGTGTTAGATGGAAAACTGTAAGCACTGGCACTAAAGCTTTAAAGTGTTTTACAGAGAATATTTTCAAGAAGCAAACTGTGAGGTCCTCTGAAGGTGTTACAAAAAGTTCACAGATGTAGAAGTAGTATTTTACTACTTCTTTTTAAAGTAGTATCTTTACTACTACTTTAAACAAGTAGTAGTTTAAAGAATCTACTTTACTTTTTAAACTAGTATCTTTCATCTTGTACAAAGATGTGGTTTCCTGACTCTATAGTAATTAGCTTTAAGATTTTAAATTATTCAAATTGCTATTATCTGGATTTAAAAATAAAAATTTGTTTATAGTCATAAATATGAACTAATAATTCATAAGCATATATGTACTACTTAAGTTTGTATCATTGTTTCTAATAATTAAGGAATTACTGACAAAATTAAAGTAATCTAAAAACATACATTAACTATAGTCAAAGACACAAAGTATCAAAAAAAACCCCAACAAAACAACAACAACAACAAAAAACCAAAACAACAAAACTAAGGGATTTGTGGGCATGGTATAAAAAAGAGAAATCTAACCATATAATTATTCAACACTAAATGTTAATCTAATGAAAAAAAACACCAACAGTTTCAAGTAATTTGGCTAGCACACAGAAATCACTTTGCTTCAAGAATCCCATGCTCAAACTAATTGCACACCTGATTCTAAAATAAACTTCACAGCTTAATACATTAAGCAGAGGGTTAAGACACTAATGCTGATGGTGATAAGATACAATTATGTGTTCATTGTGTTTTAGATAGTGTTGTTTTAAACAGCAATCCAAGAGTCAGACTGAGCATGTTCATGGAATATACACTCATTTTTTCTGATAAAACTACAAGACATACTGACAGGATAGCAGGGGAAGGAAGAAACAGAGCAACTAATTGAATAATTTATACATAACTAAGGCTCATTTTTGTTTCTTTAATACTAATTAAAGTTAATCCCCTCTACTTTTCTGTCTTTTCGTGGTCACTAGTGGTGCTTCTTCCTCAGACAATATTGTCCTTTATGCAACTTGTACCCTGAAAAGGTTTGCAGGAAAAAAACCAAACCATCTAGATTTCTGAAGATATCCTGCCCCTCCTTACAGTAAAAATTTACCTCTGAGGATATAGTTTAAATCAGGTATGTCTGATTACAAACCATGTCTTAGTGTTGCTGGTTTTAGATTCTTTTGTATTCTTCTATCTTTATTCAGATAAAAGTGTGTGCCCCTGTTTCCAATAGTGAAATATTGTATTAGTCAATTGCTATCAATTAACCTTCAGCAACCACACACTGCATTACAAAAGGATTATGAATGTAGATCAGATCACAGTCCATCACAGGGAGGGAGTTAGGTGTATACATAATCAAAGTCCATTACACCATATCCTGTGTGTAAATTACCACAGCAGGGCAGCATCAGTGTTTTCACTTTATCTGAAAAACCCTTGGTGCATACTAATACTTGTTGGAGCTTCTCATGTGACAAAGAGACTCAACAGTAATTAGTAGTCTGACTAAGAACTATGGTATTAGAATTTAACGTCATTTTATCCTCCTGTCTTTCATCCACATCTCACGTCAGGGGACATCATGCATTTCTTAGAGAGAGAAATACTCTTACACACAAACAAACAAACCCCCAATCTATTAATGAAAATTATTATCATTGATCTAAAGAATTATATATTATTTATATATATGTGAAGCTGAGCTCACAGAATGAGTTATTTCACTACAAAAATTAATCCTATGTTGTATTACATACTATGCATGAGGAATTCGTAGGTTTCTCCTTAATTCCTGTATTTTCAGGTGTCCCATTCAGATGTCAGTCTCTTTCTCTTCTTGGGTCTTACAGATCAGCAAATATGACTGAATTTGTGGCCTACCCTAATTCCAGTGCCATAATGAATGTCCAGCAGCAATGGTGTCGCAGCTAACAATTTGAGAGCATAGCAACTTAGTGTTGAGAACTGGCAAGGGATGAACACAGTGATCTGACACTCCTTCATTTCTAAAATGCTGCCTCAGCTCTTAAGCTGCATGATCCCTGTTAACACCAATACAGATTGTGAATTTGAGCTCAGATGTAATGATTGCAAGCTCTTAGAGGTCATAGGCCTGTTACTAGACACCAAACTGAATGAACTGCAGAAACAAGTGACAGAAAAAAATGTTATTAACAGTTCCCAGTAGTCATTGTTTTGAGATACAGATTCATCTCATACACTCCCTCTCTGGTCTTTTGTGATGAAACAACATGCATGAGAAAAATCATCCTTTCTTTCCAGCTACAGATTTTTATGTCTTACCATTGTCCTTTCTTGCTCTGTTTCACTCCCAAAGTTCCTGTGTTACCCAACTATTTGGAGCATTGGATGGTTTAAAGTAAACCAAATATCAAAGGTGGTCCCACAAGGAGTCGTTTTGAAGCAACTCAAGAACTTGCTGTTTAAAGGCTAAACAGGACTTATGGAAGCCAGGGAAGAAGACCACTGGAGCCAACAGAGCCTGGATCCATCTTGCACTCAAGAAACCTTACTGTGTTTTGAGGCAATCAGCTGCTTAGATCAGAATTGCTCTTGCATGGAGCCATAACCTAGGGACATGTCTTAGAGGAACCTCCCTCCAGAATTCCCACTTATGATTAGGGCATTTTAGAGTGGGAATGTGTCTATGTTGTAAGATGTACTACTATCTGTTCATCCTCAAAAGCAAAACCTAACTGCATCTTTGGACCTGTTCATGTGGCAGAATTAAGGCTCATATATTTTTCCATCTCACTTGTGGCTTCTGCAGTCATATCTGTAAGTATACAAGTGTATGGAGTCAAACGAAACCACATTAGCATGCTAAGCACACTGACTTAAGAAAAGCCAGCAAAAAAGAAAAGAACATTGTATTCAATGTAGAGTTCTAAGTTGCATCACTTTCTACTCTCTCTTTCCAGGAGGTTTGTCCTGTGTCTCCCTGATGAGGACTGAAGAAATAAGGTTGAAAGTATGCAATGGCAACTCAAACCGTGAATTTTGACTTTTGCTTTCAAACCACTCATTATAGGAAAGAAAAAAATTCAAGTACTATTTTTTTTCCACATTTTCTGTTGCTTTGCAGCTTTCTTCTTTCCTCAGTGACAACACAAATAAAACCCATTCCTGAAATCCTCTGCCTCCAGTTCTTGCTCCCATTCTTGGCCTTGTGTGGTTCCTCTTCCCTCTGCTTCCTCCACACCATGACACATCCCACCTTTCACTCCCTCTTTCCTCCCCAAACCATTTCACCCTGGAGCCCCACCTCCCTGTCCTTGATCCTTCCCCTGAGCAGCTGGCTGAGGTTAGCAATGCAGAACATCCCTGCATGTCACATGCCAGTTGCACCGTGCTTTCTCATGCTAGTGCTGGAGACACTTGTGGCAGTCAATGTTCTGCACAGGTCCATAACTGGAAGCAGAACAGTGGGTTTGGGAGAGCCAGGGTACATTACAGAGGCTGCTGTTTAACAGAGGTAGCTCCTGTGCCCCTCCCAATGTCCCTGTCATCCACTACAATACACACCAAGAACTACAGCAGTGGTGCCCTTGCTGTTTCTGAAGTCAAAAGCTAAATTACCACTTTCCAGGGGATGCCAATTCAAGGCTGGGACTCCAGTGTCTAGTTAATTAGACCAGTTGCCTAAACTGGTTTTCCAGACCAGCATTCCCTATTTACACCATTGTATTTTAATCGTAATTGTCATGGTTTGGGACAGGATAAAGGTAATTTTCTGTCTTGTACTTTTGCTTTCAGCTAAGTCTGTTGTAAGTAGCTGCACTTGCTGAAATTAACAGCAAGTTTCTCAGAAGGAAGAGCTATGTACTCATTTAGCCACTTGGCTGAAAGATGCCCATAGTAGACCTATAAGAACAGTTGACTAACACTGAAGAATTTAATTATGAAAGACCAATTCAAAGGTCAGGAAGTGTCACATATGCAATGCACACAAAACTGGGTTTCTGCCTACAAGGAAGCTGCACAGGAAATCACCCTTGTCCTAGCTTCCCAGCATGTGTTGCACTTCCCATATTCTTCACATGCAAGTACTTTGATGTTTACATCCCAAAGGCATGGATGACAACAGAACACACATAGGAGTCTCTATGATAACTCTGGTAAAATCTTTGAACTCTCACAGCTCACCCAATGCTATATCTTCTTGTCTGGCCACACAGAAATGCATTACTTTATTCAAGCAATAAAGCTGCTAACTCACCTTGGAGGTAGCCCTTTCTATAACCTGTCCCCATGAAATTATTTTACTCTTACCTTGCTCAGAGCATTCACCTCTCTATTACCTATAATTATTTCAGTGTGTTCCTTTTTGCCCTATTATTTCCACTAAGACAGTTATAATTATGAAGCTGGTTCTTGCCCTAGAAATTCTTGAATCAGTAAGAGCCATAGACCTCCATTAGGCTATGTTGTTAATCTTACCCAAAATGACAGAACTTGGAATATTCTGGAATCAAATGTGGATTACATCTCTTTTTACAGCTCCAGAGTTAGTTGTGACTGTGACAGCTCCTTTGAGATGAGATTAATACATCTTTTATGAAGCATGTAGAGCATATGTTCCAAAAAAGGATTTCTGATAGTATTAATGACCTCCACTACTTGATTTTTTCTAAAATAACTACAATATTCCACAAAGTGGTGCAAAAAATGTCAGATTTCATACTGACACATGAAAAAATGCCTACCTGCACTTTCTCTTGTCTTTTTTGTTTTTTTAACTATTCAGAGACTTAAAGAGTCATTATGAAGGTTTCAGTTTTAATTCTTCTTAAATCTGGTCTACAAGAATAGATGCCTCTTATAGATTTCACAATAGCTTAATGGCCTGAACTTTTAAAATGTTTTTGCTTTATTAGCTTTCCTGGAAAGGAAAGCAACATCAGCAATGCTTGTAAGAGAGAAATAAGAAAAAAAAATACCTAAGTGGGGATTGGACATAAGGATTTTTGTCATTCTGATTTTAATATTTTTGGTTTTAGTGGTGGGCAAGTTTAGGAAGAAATTATACAGAACTTAACTACAATGAAATTGCCACTGTGACTTATATTTACAGTGTGTGATACAAATAAAAGACCAGCCTGGGTTTTGAGCAGATGAGTTCTAGGCGGTGGATCTACATCTCTTTGAATTTTGGGGGAATAAGATGTGGGTTGACAATTGTGGCTATGGTTCATCTTTACAAGGCTTCAAAAAAACAGTATATCACACCAAATTTCCTCAAAACTTGGAGTGACTGATTTACCTCTGAACTTCATGGACTCAGTGAGTAAGGGTCAACAAGTGGTTTACTGAAGTTCATTGAAGGATTTGAAAGTTAGAAAAAAAACATCTCAAAGATAAAAAAATATTTTTATGGTTACACAAACAAGAAAGTATGTGGTTTATACAGGGCAGAGTGCATGGAAGCATTACAAGCAGGTGTGAGAAAGCTCATTTTAGATATCATATACTTTCTTTTTATTGAAATCCTTCTGTGAGATGCTTTATGTATCTTAATCCAAAATAACAAGATCCATACACTGTTAGCTTTACTGGACTTCTCATAGATGGTGTATTTGAAAATGTCACTGATTCAAGCAATACTTTTTACTCTGTTTCCTAGGACTCTTCCTTAATCAAGCATAATAATATCATCAGACTGGTTATTATTCATCCTGAGAAAATCCTATTGATTTCACTGGGGTAGAATTTGAACAGATACAGATGCTGGATTATACTCCTGGAAGCTTCTTATGGATCTTTCCCATCTTTCTCTATATTTTACCCTCCACAGAGTTTTCTTCAGTAGAGACATGTCCTCTGTAAGGGTTTCTCCCAGAAGCCTTCACCCTAACCATTAGGGTCCAGGGGTCCTTTGGGATGTGAGTGAGGCCAAAAGGCAATCGGAGGTTGTTCTATCATCTATTACTTGAAATTGTGCCTTACTGTGTTGAAGAGTCAATTAGCTGTCAGATATGTAATTGAATCATCCTATGTTGTGTCTCATTAAATCAGATATGAAGCAAAGAATGTTTTGTTTGTTTTATGTTGGTGTTTTTTTTAAGACAAAGGTTATCCTGGTCTCAAAAATACCTGAGAAGCCTCCATAAATAAAGTTTATCCTGGAGCTATTTGGGATAAGATTGCCAAAATGTTATGTGCCCTTTGACTCATTAACTTTAATGAGAGCCGTGTGGGTGATTCTATGTACTGCTTAAAAATTGGGGATCACAGGAAGTGCATATATTAATGCTATGAAAACAGTTTTTTAATTTCTCTGTTAGCACTTTTTCATCAAGACAATGACAAAACACAGGTGTAAAAAAGGTAATCCATCAGAGAATGGTGGGCTGGTTTTGTACAGCTTCAGCAAAAGTATTTTTCAGAAATGGTCAGGGCTGTTCCACTGTCAGAACACTTGACCATTGGTTGCCAAGATGTTACAGAAATGATGCATTTATGAAATTCAGAGTTCTTTCAAATTTCACAGGATCCAATTCAGAGGATCATCAAGATCTCACTTTAACAAAATATCTGAATCACAGAATTATTGTGGCTGAAATGTCACTAGTGACCATATCATACTTCCTGAATACCACGTATTTGAAGCAGCATGTGTTTCCAATCACTTTAGGCTCCAGCAGATACAAGGCCTGGCCAAGAAACATGTATCAAGAAATTGGGAATACCTTCAGAGGAATGTGGAAGGAAGGCAATACTATAAATTATAATTTAATGGAAAAATAATAAGAAAAACTATTGAAAAGATAGAGCTGCACTACTCTTCACTTTTGCACTACTTTTCCCTCTTTTTTTTTTTTTTAATTATTAAAAAAAGAAAAAAGAAAAAAAGAAGAGGAGGGGGAAGCAGAGGGGATATGTAGAAATCTCTCTTGCCTGCTTGTTACTTCCAGTAGTTTCTAGTTATAGGCTTAATGAGCCCCAGCTGACTAATAGGGACTGAAAACAAATAACACAGATACAGCAAGTAATTAAAAATGGCTAACTGAGCTTGTTGGGCCATTTTTTTGTTGTGGATGCCTGTGTTTAAACTTTTGCACTCTTTCGGTTGTGAAAATGTATTTGAGAGCCAGGAAATCTGGCAGGGTGACTGACAGGGTCCAGAGAGTCAAGGAGGTCTCCATGTGCCCAAACCTTTTTCAAAACTTCCTTTTTCTGTATCTGTTTCAGTGGTGAGTTATCTGCCATTGGCTGTTCATGCAAATCTGCTGCAGAAGGCAGCTTCTCAGGAAGCAGAGATAAACCAGAGAGGATGGTGATGGGAGGTATGAGCACCACATCCCTCCGGTGGGAGGGAACTGACCTCAAACCCTTGTCTCCCTCCCACGTTGCTTCAGGGGCAACTCAAAACCAGGCTGACCCTTACCCTCAGGAGGCTGTGAGGTTGTCATCTCACCATCAAGGATTAATTCAGACTAATGTAGCTCCTGCTGTGCTCAGAGGGGCTCCTGCTTGTTCCTGATGTGCTATCTTAGTGCCATGAATTAACATTTCCCCCATCTATACCTTGCAGCTCCTTGGTGGCTCCAGGGGTCACAGCAATGGGATGGAAGTCCCTGTCACTCTGCTGGATCGCTGCCTTCCCACCACAACATATCCAACAGGCACTCCAGATTTGTCTCATCCAGCAGAGGGGTAAAAAATGTCACTTTTGGAGATTTTTCCCTTCCAGGAAGCCTCAATCTTACAGTCAGGTTAAGAGAGCTGTAAATAGATGATAGGACAATCTGGCATTTCTGTGGGTAACTTAAGTCTCACAAGTATTAAAATAGATTTGTGGTGGTTACTGCAAGTTCCATGGAGAACAGTGCTCAGTCAGGTCACTGGATCATGACTTCTTTCCATTTAGGTCCTATCTAGCAAAATGGTTTGTGAGAGGCCCCTTGGCAAGTAAAATTTACCAGTTTTACAGATATTTACAGCACCTTCCTTTTAAAGTGTATATAGTTTGGCTATCATTTTTCTTCCACATTTTACATCATGCTTACATGGTATCAAGAAAAATCTGGAGGACAGATAGGCAAACTCCTCAGTCTGTGGTTTCTTCTAGTATGAAATCTCACACAAGGCATTTCTCTGTTCAGCACACACAAAAGTTTCTTGGGTACTATTGGTAAATCACTAAATTATTTCCACCCTTGTATTGCTCGGTTTTCTAAATGCAAATAGCTTTTTAAACTATATAGTTGTCTCCACCTATCCCCAGAGTAAACTTCAGATTAAGAATGAAATTAAAAATCAGGAACAAACCATTCCTCATATGCTAAAAGCGAGCCTCTTGGTAAGATTGTAACTTTTAATTAGGCAAGAAATAAATATACGAGAGTTGGGCAGACTATAAAACTGTAATTACCTTTTAAAATTACTGCTAACAAGCAAATTAGCCACAGCAAGGAATAGCAGCAGATCAATAGCAACAGTAAAAGTCAAAAGAATTTGCTGATTGTGTATTGTCTATGGATGCAGACTGTAAAAGAGGTCCCTGCAGACCTCAGAACAATAACCTGCGAAAGAATGGGACACAAAGTGTATCGAGCTCAGAGATGCTTCTATTTCCCTAGGTGGTGAGTTCTTGTCCCATCAAACCACTTATTAGTCACAAACTCATACAACCAAGAACTCTCAGGCCTCTGGAGGTCTCCTGTCATCTTGAAAGAGGTAATACCAATGAGAGGCACTAGTTCCTCTTGAAGTGTCTTCAGTTTATTGGTTTTCAATAGCTCAAGCCATTTACAATGGTGATGCTGCCAACACATATAAATAAGTTTGAAAATCCACTTTTCAGTAAAGGTTTGGAGGTTCATTGCCAATTAGTTAACTTGGAGAATTAAAACAGTAAGTGGAGAGAAGCATTTAAAATCACAAGATTTTACAGAACAGCAATAAAAAAAGATATTTATTTCACCTGCATTAAAAGTCATTGGCTGATGTATTGCAGTGATGCTGCATTTACAAATGTTTTGTGTGGTTGTGCATTTCGTTAAAAACTTTTATCTTTGCTGCACCTGACTTTGCTACAGCACAATTCTTTCTGAAAATGCTGAAAGATACGGCTATATTTTGTAAAAATGTCAATTTTTAAATACTGAATATTATAAAGGTTTGTATTGAAAAAGGAAAAATTTTGCTTCTAGATACCTGAAAGTTGGATTTCTTTTTTTTTTTTCTATTTCTATATACACTGTATTCTAAATAATACAAACAGAGAAATAATCTGAAAATACCTGTTTAGGTATATAATGCAGTTAATACATTTTGAAGAGCTATGTTTGTGTATTTGCATGTGTATATAATTTAGCCTTTTTGCAAACCTCAACAAAAGGTTTATTTTACAATAAGTAGACATACCACAAAATGTTCCCTTATCAGCAAAGTAATGAATAGGCTTACGAAATCTTTCAGATAGGATGTTAGCAGCAATTAAAAGTGCATTTGTGATATGGTTTACTGTCAGAAATGGCACAGACATCACCATTCTTTTAGGGGTAAAGATGTGTTTTAGGAAAATTCTCTGCAGTCTTATTATGTAGGAATAGTGTCTGTGCAGGCTGAAGGGAGTAAGATTGATTCTAATAATGTCTGTTCTATTCTAATTATTTATTTACAGCCATCTTGCTTATTATTATGCTATAAATTTATCAGATTAGACTTTCTCCAGTTGTCTTTCCTTGTACAATTTACATCAACAGAAATCAATGTATCTTCAATACGAAGCCCAATCCACATTCAGAATATCATTGTAATTACCTTAACTGAGTTGTATGTTTCATTCCAGAATGCCAAAAAACTTATATGCTTTCAGGTTCACCAGATACATTTTGAACAAAGATGATTCACTATAAGTAGCTTTTAGACAGTTCCTCACATCAATATTTGAACCCCTGCACTAAATACACTGACTTCTCTGTAAGAAAAGAAAAAAGAAAAAAAGAAAAAGGAAAAAAAAATAAGTAGAGCATGGTCAAGATATTATATTTCTGGTGGAGGAGCAAGAAAATGTAATTCTGCCATTTGCTATATTTTTCCCCTTGGCAAGTAAAATTTACCAGTTGTACAGGCATTTACATTTCTTTTAAAGTCGTTGCAAATAAAAGAGATCATACATAGATTCATGTGTTTTCTGTGTTTTATAATCACTGAGGAAGCACAGTAGAGCTCTAATAAAGAGAAGAATTTTTAGAAGACACATTCTCTGTAGAAAGTTGCCCACCTGGGCATGACAAGAAAGAGTCCAGTTGACTGATCCCTCTTTTTCTCTGGATAAGGTTCATACCCTACTCAGAGCTGGTGTTGACAAGATGGGGCTGTTCCTGATGGAATTAACTCTGCTCTCTGTGCTACCATCTGGGGGGTAGTGGAGCAGCATCCCCAGCAAGAGATGCTGCAGGACCAGCTAACAAAGCAGCCAGCCCCTGGAAAATCAAACTAGGAACACAACACTGGGGACAGTCCCCAAGTGTCCTCAGACCCATGGTCTAGAGGAGAAAGCCCTTAAAGCCTGGTCACACATCCCACAGCTTGTTAAAATTCACAGTGAAGGGAGAGGTGGATGAACTAAAAGTGTAAATGTGCTGTGGATATGAAAAATGCTGACTAGGTCTCAGTCAGTGGGGCAAATAATAATTGTGACTCAGAGGCTGGTATTGCCTCTACTGCATTATTCAAGGTATGCTTCATTTCATTTTTAATATAAATATCTGTGTTACGCTGTGTGCCTGTGGTTTTATATTCCCAAGAGTGAGACTGGGGAAGAAATACCTGTAAAGGTGACTACAGGGCTTAAAATTTAAGTCCCTAAAGCCTGGGAGCTTTAGGTATGGGCTCGAGCCATATGTTTTATTTATTTTAGGAAGGGTCCTCTAGACATATTATTGAACCAGCCTTGGTTACTGTTATTGATATCTGACATAAGGTTATACTTAATCACTAACATTTAGTACCATGCCTGTAAGGAATCTGAAAAATCCAGTCTGCCCAGTCAATCTACCATTACGGGAAATCCTTTCCAGACTGCAACAGGCAACTGCATAAATAAAGCATACAGCAAAATATCAAACCAATGAATAAGCTGTCATTTCAACAAGCCAAACAAGCTCGTAAAAACCACACTAGCATGTAAAGTGAGAGAACAGAGAGCTGTGCCATCAGAATGAGACATACGAACCAGAACAGCAAAGGCACTTTCTTGCAAGTGATCATGAGATAGGGAGGCAGGCAGAACAGCTGGATCCAGAGGCTCTGGCTCCCCCTCTGTAGTCACACACTAGAAGTAAGCAATACCTTTATAAAAACAGCAAAAAAGCTTGCAAATGCATGGGAGAACATAAAAAACCCCTTTGCTGGTGGAGGGAGTTTTTCACTATTTCTGTCTCGGACGTATGCGTGACCCATTCAGCAAGTGGGGCTTCATCTTTACAAAAAGTGCACATTTCAAAAGCTGGCAAATGCTTCCATGGCCTTCTAACTACTGAACCTGTGCCTTCTATTGCAGTGAGGGAGGTTTTAGAGAAAACTCTCACCCTTCACAGCCAGCTGAGTATTCCATTTTACTTTTTAATCCCTTCAGGAAAAGCAAGGACACTATAAAGAGGAACAGAACTGAACAGGTGAGTGACCAGTGCAGCAAGTACCACAAATCTCCACAAGTTGTGAAAATTAAATTCTGGTAAGGTTATAAGTCTTCAGATTCCTAAAAGCCAAGGAATTTTACATTGCTAGAGACCAACTGATCCTTAGGTCAGAAAGAGAATAATCTGACATAATGAGGTCCCTAAGAGTCAGAAGTATGAAGTCAAGTCCATACTGTTCACACCAGCAAAGTATTACTCCAGTAAGCTTAGCCCAGCCCTGTATATACTCACTCCCACCATGTAGGTTCCAAATCATCCCTTTCCAAACATCTACATTTAAGACCATTTATTTCTCTTCCAGCTTCAATGTTGCTGAATCTGCATTCCAGCTGAGACTCAAAAGACACTACATCCATTTTATCCTTTCTGAGAATGTGAAAGAAGTAGAAATCATGCAGATCATGTACACCACAGCTACATTAAAAAAAAATTAACAGACTAGTAACAGATGCTTTAATCACAGTGTTGCATATAGTAACCATTCCCTTTTCCCACAAGCTAAGTCTGTAATTATTATGTGTGCATGGGAGACTCATATCTTAGACATGTGGTTGTAATGGCAGGTTTTTATCTTATTTTGCCCCATTACTGTTGCTACATTTTTATTTTTAAAGCAGAAACAAGAATCTACATTCTAAAAAAAACCACACTCCTAAGTGTTTTCTAAGATACTAGTGGGCAAATGTGTCAATGGAAAGTTGTTGTGTGCCACTGAGTGTGGTCTGAAAAAATAAAACCATCTATGAAATTTGTGATATTGCTCACATGTATTCTTCCTCAAAAAGGAAGCCAGATAACTCTGTTTAAGACTAAGTCTCACAAGGTTATTTTTTTTCTCCCATAGAAACAATTTTGGTTCAGGAATAAACAATTAGTTACTTGACTTGTGATGGATCAGATGCCTGAGTCACTATGCTACACTCATTTCAATAGAAACCAAGTCTTTACAAAATCAGAAAAATACCCATTTAAACAGACATCTGGCTGACTATCTTCTTACTTATTTCCAGCAGAAGGCAGTGGCAAGAGCTTCATGGCATTGCAGAGCCAGAGAACAAATGTTGTCTGTATCAAATTTTATGCTCTTCTTCACTATTTGTCTCTAATCCACATTCCCAGATTCCCACCTGATTGCCAAATGAGAGTTAGTAGCCTAAAGTAGCTCAAAAAAAAAAGACATTCTGAGCATTTAATTTTCATCCTTACATCACATAGAACTCATAGACTCAGTTCAAGTCCAGTATGTGGAATGACAGAGTGAATTAATCAGTTATGAAGAAGAAAAGTTCATTAGGAAATGGATAGAGGTTGTACAGACAGGAAATGAAAAAGGAAAGACGTGAGAAGGATGCCAGTTTTTGAGAAAATAATAACTTCTTGTGTTATATTGCTTTGGTATTTTTTTCTACTCCATCACTGGGATAAAATAGGGGAGACATTACTCTATCCTTGTCAGGATCAGTTCTTGTGCCTTATGGTAAATAACAACCACCTACTTCTATCTGACCTCTTTGACAATACCAGTTAGAAGATGGGATGTTAGAGTCACAGAACTGAGAGCATCACAGAGGTGATTAATTTTGATTTAAACTGGTTAGCTTTGGTGCCTGCACTATGGACCTCAGACACTCATAGCAGCAAAGAGTTTTGTATCATCTGTTCACACAACTTGACTGCTTTTTAATGTATGAATATCACTGAAGAGTCATAAATAAGGTTAGGCAAGTGGCTTCCAACACATTTTTTTGAACTTGTGTATTGCAACTGTCAATGTTTCCCAGACCAACCTTGGACTCATCAAGAAGTCACCAACTTTTTGGCTTTTGACTGAGTTGGTCCTGAGCAATTCTTCAGTCCTTCAGGCTTTTGTGGCACTTCTGCATCTAGTTCTTTTATTTCTCCATTTTTCCTTTGATTGTCTTGGCAGGAGCTTTCTCATACTTTTTCTCAGACATCTCCCACATCTTAGCTTTGAGCTAGATATCTCATCTTTTTTTTTTTCAAGTCTTGTGCCTACTTTCTACAGCACAGTTAGGATACAAACTTCCCCATCTGGATGTGCAATGAAACTTTAATATCTCTCATTTCCATGAACAAAGAAAGTGAAAGTTCAACCAACAAATATCTGCCCAGAGCAGTATTGCTGCTCTGATCATTTTCCTAGCTCATTGCTTTGCCAGTGGTTACTTTCTCTGTGCATTCACATTCTCTGCAGTCAGACAGAAGTGATTTGTCTTTGCTTTCAGAGCTTTTTGCCATCACGTGTGTCCATTTGCTATCAAATAACTCACTTCTGCCTTGGGTCTCCAGTCTGCTCTGACCTCCAGCCTCTCTCATATTCTTCTTAATCATGAAAATACATATCTTCATACTCTCTACCATGCTGCACATAATTACCCATAAATATCTGTGAAACGTCTTCCTTCCAAATCTCCTTCCAATCCATCTTTAAAACTCTCCTTTGGGTGCATGCTCTACCACTGCACAGGGTTCCAATCCTTGTTTCCCAGTGCTTCCTCCAGCTCCATCCACCCACTTTCTCTCTTCTGGTACCTGGGGGTATTTGAAACACTTGACTGCAGGTTTTTTTTTTTTTAATCTGTTGGTACAGCAAGTAGTGAAACAGGTTGCTGGCTCATGACTGGTTTCTGATTCATGATGGTAATGAAAATAAACCCCAACAAAAATAAGAAACAATAATAATAATGAACAACAATAAAAGAGCCTAACACTTTAGGTATTTAATATTAAAGGCATTTCATTGCAGTTTTCTGGAGCATGACATAAAAAAGCCTTAGCAATGGCAATGAAGTATGGGCAGGGGGGGAGGTGGGGAGACAAAGCCAAGTGAAATACACATCATGTTGTAAGATGATATTTTATACTTTCCTCTTAAGTTAATTCTGGTCCCTAAAAAACCAAACCAAAACAAAAGCCCTGCAATCCAAACAAACAAGCAAGGGCTAAAAGCAGGGAGGAAAAGAAGCAGTCATAGGAAATGAGAGGGAGACATGCAGATGACACACAGCATATCAGACAGAAAAAATAATACCAAGCCAGGAAATTGTTGTCCCCTAGTGATGGCTTTGGCCCACAGTCATGCATAGCACCGCTCACTCCACCTTCTGTTTTTGTTTGGATAGTGAACTGTAATGCATGCTATAGTGCTAGTTTTTATATTTATATTTACTCATTTTTATATGAATTCCATATGCAGAGCCTGAGCATCTTGCTGCAATTACTTCTTTAAGGTGGATGCTCTCTCAAGTGCAGAACTACCTCATTTTTATTGCTTTTCACCTCCTTGTCTCTGACATCAGCAGGAAATAACCATCTGTGTAACGACCCAAATACATCTGTGAGAAAAAATTCTGTGCCAGAAAATAATAACACACTCCTGAGCAGCATACCCTTAAGCAAGGAAGTTTGGTGACGCAGAAGTCTCTCTGTCCCCTCTCTCTGCACCCACACAAGAGGGTCAGAACCAGATGAGACCCTGGCTTTGAGGGCTTGATTTCCACGAGCCTCCTTCAGCTTGGCTGGCACCTTTGTCTCTGTTGTTTAACTTGCAGCTCGTTGTGTCCATTTTGTCTGTCTCTCAGAGAAGATGCTAAGAGAATTTTAATGAAAAAGTCTTGTGGATTTTGTACTCGCTTTTGGATGCATGTATTTTCAAGTTGGGGTGTTTATTCTTATGTTGAGTTTTTTGTATACTTGGCTATTATTAAAAAAAAAAGCTAGGAAAAGATTAAAATAATATTTTTTCTAAACGTCAGGCCGACTAACAGATTCTGGAATAATGTATTGCCTTTAGATTTGATTTAAAACTGGAATGTTTCAAAGTAGCATTAATAAGACAAACAAAATCAAACCCAAACAATTCAAAAGGCGTCAATAGTTGATGTTGAAACACATATTTAAGAAACAGTAAGAATTTTGGACTAAATAAAAGCAGAACTAAGGAGAGACAGCTGGGAGAGGAGAACAAGACGACTTGAAACTTCATGCCAACAAATGATGAAGTACCATTTTTAAAAGCCCACTTTCTTTATTTTCTATTCAAATAAAAAAAAAAAGCATTTTGCTACTGTCAGTAATGTTTATGCACTGACTAAAGCTAAAAACACAACAGCTGTGTGAAGTTTAGGTTTTTACTCAGTACAGCCTGCATAAAATAAAATGAAAAAAACAAAAAACAAAAACTAAGCCAACCCCCAAAAACCAACAACAACAACAAAAAAATCCCCAAACAACAAAAACCAGTGCATTGTGCTCAAACTTAAGTTTCTTTTTTTAAAACAATGTAAGATGCTGACCTTGTAAGCTCTCCAGACATGAGTAGGAACCTCAGGTTAATAACAGCCATCCAGATATTTCAAAGCACTGCACAAGCAGTCATTTTATCAATAGGAAAATTTAGAAACGTAAAACAAATCCATCAAACAAAGATATACAGCATCAGGTTGTAAATTTATTTGTCATGTTTAGACTGATTTAAAACCAAATACCTTCAAAGGCCTGAGGTAAAGTATAGTACATATAAGTTAAACAGGCTGTGTAGAAAGCACAGAAGATAAAAGAAGAAGGCAAGAACACTAAGTTTGGTGCCTATTTATAAATTTTGGGTTCAGCACCCATATATTTCTTTTGAATTCCAAGCCTTTTTCAGCTCTCTCTTGTTCCAAAATACATTTCAAAAGAAAACACTGACTTAGCCATCCGTATATAAGTACACCATTTGTATTATATATAGAAAAATGAAGATTTTCATCCATGGTGGACAAATTATATAATTTCCTTGAAATTGCAAGCCATCAGTTAGGTTTTAGTTGTATCAATAGGTGAAACACAAAAGGTTCAGAAAGATATTTCAAACAGAGTTTTTCTGCCCACAAGCAATAAATATAGTCTTTCTTAGAGCACCTCTGTACTAAGGAAGGTGAATCTCTTTCTTTAGGTCCTCTTGTGCCAGCAATTTTTGACTACTGATTTCCTCTGCCTAAAATATCTCTAGCTTTTGTTATGCATGACAGAGAGGTCCAAGACACACACATGGAATGGTATCTAAAAGACCCATCACAATGCTACAGGGTGATTCCATGATTTAATTCCCATGCCTTACACCCCTCCTTTGGTGAAGTAACCAACAGTGCAGTTCTTTGTAGAAAACCATTCCACTTTTTGCAGTGAAGTGACACATGCACAGAAAACTTTCCCCTGGTCCGAATGTGAGCATTTGCAAACTTTTAGTGCAAGCCCCATGAATCTTGGGTGCTCTGTCTGGAGCACAAGAAAAAGTAACTCTGTACTAGTAAAAAAAAATATATCTCTGTGAGCCAAAGTCTGAAGCAGCATGTGTTGTGGAGCCAAGCTGGCAGACAAACAAGTGGAGATGGATCTTACGTGGGCCTGTCAGCAGAGTAATGAGGAGAACATTCCAGCAGTAAATTAAATCATATTGAAGCTGTATTGCAAATAGCATTTTGAAAGCATGGGAGAAAGGAAAAACGATCACTAATGGTGCAAGTTGGTAAGGAGCACCAATACTGATGCATTTCACAAAAGTTCTATTATTGGCAGAGAACTGTCTTGTACTCTGAATCAACAGCAGCAGCTGAACATGGGCAGCCTCAGCCTAAATTTTGTCCTAACTGCTAAACAAAACCAGAACAGATCAAAACAAATATTTTGTGTTGGGTATGAATGCCACTTGTCACAAAGCATCATGGTGAGCAGCTACGGGGAAACAGCCCTTTATAATCAATCATTTATCATTCCTAGAAAATGCTTATTCTGCCATTTATAGAAAGATCTTTGTTATTATATGTGCATTGTTCTCAAGAGAGAAGAGACAAAGATTTCTTTCAATTATTAAGGCAATAGTTTACATGCAATAAAACATGCTTAATTCTAGGGCAGAATAAAAAACAACCCCACCCAAGCGAAACTTAAAACAGGAGAAAAGTACCAAACAACATAGATATAAGCAGTAGTATTAGTGAAGGATCTCTGTATCTCTATTCTTGTATTTCTTTTATCATTTAAGAAATACAAAATAAAAACTTTTCCAGTTTAGGAAAGGAGAAATGATATTAGAATTCACAGAATAATATAATTGACGAATTTAGAACTTAATATTGCCTTTCATAATGACATGGAGCACTGCATTGGTCCAAATTTTGACAATGGAAACTGACCCAGTGAAATGTGTGCCTTTTCAGAGTAAGTAGAGAGCTATTTGAAGCTCCCTGGAAAAAATACTGAATTATGTTTGAAAGTTGATAATATTAGTTTAAGGTAAATGTTAGGTATCAAAATAAAATGCATGCAATCCTCAACATAGATGCAAAATCAGAGTGCAAAAATATCTGAAGAAGTTTTTTATATTATAATTCATAACTCTTGAGATCTGCAGATGATAGTATTAAATCCCCTGAAAAATGGAAGTGGAAGAAGAAAAAACATTTCTGCTGTTTATTTTTGAAACACAGATATTTTCTTTCTCTTAAGTAAGCCTACAACCACACTGGCACCTATTCTGCACCACTAAATAACAACTGGATGCTCATGCTTGGAAAGCTGGGTGAGGGAAGCAATTTAAAATTTATTTTCATAGTGGAAAATAGGTTTTGCCAAAATAGTTTCAGTTTATGAAGGGAGAGAACAGCTGTATTTGGTTTATAATAAATCTTTCACAAATCAGTAAAAGCAAATAGACAGCACAACTGTAACCCATAAAAGTGGAAAATATTAAACAACAGACAGTGAAGTTGTTAAACTTTCCCACAGATGCTGTTGGGAGACAGACTCCGCAGAATTACGTACACGAAATGTGCATGAAAAGCGAACCTAAAGGCAAGGGGCGTTGAAATGAGACAGAATTACTTATTGGAGGAATATCCCATTAAGGTGGCTATACTGGGTGCAGAAGAAGGCATCTCCAGCAGTTTCCTCCTCCCATTACTGAATGTTAGTGCAGAATAATTACTTGCTTGCCAAAGACGACAGGACATTGACCCTGCAGACTTATTGAATTCAGACTGCTCGCCTCCAGGCCATGTCGGGGGTTATTCAATTTTGCCTGAGGAGGACAATCTATTATGAGAGATGAGTCAAGAAGGCATCTTCCCTGATTGCCCACCAAAACCATTATCCACCAGTGCGGAGGGAGGGTGAGCAGCGAGGGGATGGGAAAGGCAGCGTTGATCCCAATTACCTGGGGGGACCAGATACAATTTGCATTACAAGCAGCAGCAGAGCTCAGGGCAAGCAGCCTGGGACGGGGCCGCTGCCCCAACCGGCACCGCACAGCTGATTGCTTGTGCTTGGCCTGGCAAACTTCACCCTCTCAAGGAGGAGGCTGCTTGGCTTGATCTGCAACTGGGGGAAGGTTTTTTCATTGACGCCCCCCCTGCCCCCTTCCAGTCATCCTCAAAGGGAAATTCAAATATTTTTGGTGCGTGTGTTTTAGCGCCTCCGGAGCTGCCTCTTGTTGGAGCCGGATGGTTGGATGGGGAAATTTTTCAGCTGCTTCATGAGACAGAGAGGAGTCACAGTTTTATTTGAAATGAACAGACTAAGAAAACGACCAGAATTATTTTCATGGAGTGAAGAAAACAAAGAGACAAAAAAACAACCAACCAAACCAAACCCCAAAAATACAACTGAGGATTCATTTTTGTTGAAAGGCAGATCTGTGACCCTTTGCAACAAACTTGCCCCAGCATCAGGAGGAATCTTTACAATGACTTTTAAACACTTCAAATCAGCACCCCTTTTTCCAGGAAAAGTCCTGTTCATGCAAGGTTTGTTCCTCACCTTTGAAAGGAGCAGTGTTGTATTACATACCTGAACATAGCTGCTTAATTTATGGAACTAATTGGACATGTAAAATAAATCAATGTTTTCCAGTTCTCAAAGGATATACTCTTCTCAACATTGTCTGGTGCTAGTGAAATTGATCTGAAACCTGACTCAAAGCAAAACGAACCACTGGAAATGCTATGTGGCTCATTGCCACATCAAACTCTTTGCTTGTGGGAAAACAGTGCAGGGATGAATGTAAAAAAATAGGTAATCACTATTGTACACAGATAATATCAGTATTGAAAAATCCAGTTATTTCCTCAGTTCTACTAAAAAATATTGGGGAATCATCCTCCTGGCCTTCCATTCTGTTTTCCAACATATTGGGTCAGGTAGAAGTGTAAAACTGCAAAGAGATGATGTTATCTCCTCAAAACAATTTAACAAATCCTATCATCCAAGAAAGCCTGAAATATTTTTGCCCAGATTTGAAAGATAGTAAAATTCTACAGCTAGTATTTTTACAAAATTAAAGCCAAATATGAATTTTAACACATTCTGGTAAACATAATTCCAATACCAATAACATCCCAATATCTGAAGGGGGCCTACAAGAAAGCTGGGGTAGGACTTTCTGTATGGGTGTCTAACAAGAGGACAAGGAGGAATGGTTTAAAACTTGAAGAGGGGAGATTTAAGTTAGACATGAGGAAAAAATTCTTTCCTGTGAGGACGGTGAGATGCTGGAACAGGTTGCCCAGTGAGGTTGTGAATGGTCCCTCCCTGGAAGTGTTCAAGGCCAGCTTGGATAAGGCTTTGAGCAGCCTGGTCTAGTGAAAGGTGACCCTGCCCATGCTGGGGGGCTGGAACTGGATCATTTTTAAGGCCCCTTTCAATCCTAGCTATTCTATGATTCTATAAAAAACCCTCTTTGCATTGTTTTTCTGCCTATGGTAGCACAAATTATCACCTTTAAAAAGAGAATTGAAAAGTCTAATATCCACGGACCACCAAAACAAGGCAAAGTGGGTATAAACATAAACTAATTTATTCTGCCACATTGACTGCTCTGTCATTAGTATTTGGGGGTGGTTTGATGAGTAGAGTGTGTACCTATCCACACATTACCAAACAGATTCCTCTTGGACTCCAGTGAGGGCAAACAAAGGAAGATGAAGACTTATTGTCAGTCTTGTTTGCAGAGAATAAGAGCAGCCCATATTTAAGGGCTTGGTTTAAGATGTCTAAGTGTTTTCCGATGGATAAGGTTAGTCCTTTCCTCATGAAAACTCAATCCTATAATTAACTACTCTCCTTAAACCAAAAAATTCTCAAACTGTTCCTAGTAAGTTTTTCCATTCACATATTTCTTTCACAAAGCAGAACAGGAATTATCAGAGTACCAACAAGGTGCATAAATACAGACACTGAGTATCACTTGGGCTACCTGGGACATACCTTTTGTCCCATTGTACAAAATTGCTCAGATTTCCCATCCATCCTGCCTCACATCAGCCTCTGCTGTGGGGCTACCTTGAAAAACACAAGGTACTTCTGTTCAAGCACTGAATGGCCCCATACAGAACTGATGCAGAACTATTATAAAGCATTATATAATGAAGCAATTGTCAAAACACATTTAAACTTGCTCTGAAGAGAGTTTTCTTAATTTTCTCCCTGGCTTTTCTAGAGTCAGCATTCCTATAACATCAGACAGCTTCAAAGCACTGGAGCAACTTCTGCCTGAAGTGAACCAAGGGACCTCTGACCAAGATCCCCCTTGTCACATTTTCCGTGTGTCCCAGAGCACGGTATATCCCACACATTGCATGAGGAAAAGTTCTTGAGCAACATATCACTGTAATGAGATAATGATAATAATAACATTTTGCATTCCCAATTCGTGTTTATTCAGTTCAAAGTTAAATCCCAAGTTACATGCATGAAAGTGCTATATTAAAGAAGGCTCCATTTTAATATTTACTAACTTCTTAGTGCCTGACTTGGCAACCATCATAACATTTTTTTTTTAAACCATAGGGGTTTTGAGGGCTTTGTACTCTTTGAGCAGGATTGGGTAAAGCTCTGGATGGATTTTCTTTGTTTTACTTTCAAGCATGCTAATGAAAGAAATTGCTCCATGGAGCCTCAAGCTGACATTCGAGGGCTTCCTCAGCCATGCTGGACTTTGAAATACCTTGTCCACACCAAAAAATAAATGTACAGGCAAAGGCAGCAGGCAGGCTGCCTCTTTTTCCCCAAATCGAACACAGACAAGGAAAAAAGCAATCAGCTGGCAATTGCACTTTGCAAATAATTGCTGACAATGGTGGAACAGAGACAGCAGAAAATCTTCCCTGTGAACAGGGCAAGCAACACAAAAAGGCTTCCCTGCCATCCTGCTGTTCCTTGTTTGGCCCCTTTTGTGTCTGCTGGGACAGGACCTGTTACCTGAGGAGACCTATGGTGCTAAAACATCTCTGCCTTTTGTCAAAGTACAGATTATCTTCCTAGCATATCTAGAATAATCTGCTAGTTTTAAATATTAAACCCCAACTATTTTGTGCAGTCTCTACACAAACTCCATCTATCCACTCTTTCCACAGAGATCACACCAATTCACATCTCAAGATCATATCAGCATCCCTCTGATCTTTAGGGATACCTGAAGATTATTCTTCATGTGAAATACATCTTTAATGATTCATTCTCCCTCGCTAGCCTGCCCCACCCTAGAGAGCAATCAAAATGGTTCAGCTTCTGATCTTAGTTCCATTAGAAAATATGACTATTGGCCTTCCAGACTTCTTGTATGAAAGATGTTTATGTACAGTTTTTCTTGCAGTACTGCTAACAGGTAGGAACTATAGCAGAACTACAGCACTTCCACTGCCCCAGTGGCTTCACAGTACATGCAAGTATTTTTTAGGTGATACTGAGAGACCACAGTCTCAAGGGAAAGTACTGCAGCACAAGATAAATCTGCACAAACACCAGAAAAGAAAAACTGCAAGATAATCATATACCTTCCAAGAGGTTGTTTATCAGCAATATGTGGCTGTTTACAGCCAGAAAGATGTCTTTGGTGAATCAGGAAGAAGTGTCCCTGCTTGTTAAATTGCTGACATATTTTGGAAGTAGGTGCACCAGACAGATTTCTCTTTTCCTGGCATTTTTGCTTTCTTTCCTGCTAGGTTACAAACCTTACTAATCTCCCCAGCACTGGATTTCTGAAAATATTTTCAATGTTCCATTGATGAGAGTCAGTTTTGTCCTGTTTAAATGACAGGACAAAATACAGAGACAGACACATTGCTCAACACTGCCCTTAACTCACAATTCACACTTGAAATCAGCAACAATTTTCCATGACTAAAGGCAGGAAGATTTGGTTGGGGTGATCATGCTGAGCTCCATCCTGCACTGTGAGCAGACACCCAGACCCTCAAATTTTACTGCTGCAGAAAATGGCTCTTTTAGCATTTTATATAAAATAAAGTTTTTCCTCTGAGGAGATAGGTCCTTTATTTCCCAAAACAACTTTCTTCCTACCACCAGAAGTGCCTGGATCTCAGTCAGCACCTCATCTGGGAGGAATGACTTGAGACATTGATTCTTGAGGTGTTGGCTTAAAGCAACAGAAAGTGAGGCAGATTGATCCCATTTGTAGATTTGTCTCTCAGTTTTTATGGTATAGAAACAATTTTTAAGTTTTTCAACTCCTTTTCTGTCTAGCTTGTAAGGGAGGAAATACTTTTCCCCGAGGTCACTTTCAACTCAGAGACATAATACCTTAAATGTGGCCATTTCAAGCAGCTGGGTGGAAACAGTATCTTTTAGATCATCAACACATTCTACTACAAAAATTACTGCTTAGACACTCCCCTGTGTAAGGTTGCTTGCCTGATGCCTTACAAAAGATCAAAAAAGGCTGTTAAATTTTGCTAATCAAATAATTAGCACCTCTTACTCTTTAAAGAATGCTAAAGCTCCAAAAAGAAAACTTTTCTCGTGGACTCCAAGCTGTACAGACACCTTTTGTACTACTTCACAAGAGCAAGTTTCCCAAAAGTCAGTAAATGAAAAAACTGGGGAGAAATGATGAGCAGCACAGGACCAACAAAACACACTTCTCCAGTGTTTCTCTGCTAGGAAGAATCTGGCTAAAATAAAAAAGAGGTTTGCTTCACAGCAATCCCTGAGTGCCAGTGCAATCTTTAAGAGCCATCATCAGCCATATGCTCAAGTAAAACACAAATATGCTAAACCTGCCTCTGTAATGAATTAGGTCCTCTGGCACTTACTTCTGGTCATGGCCCATAACTCTGAGCTCAGCAGTGTTTACATATATACCTCCATTTGGGAGAGCAGCAGTAAAATCTTCAAGGTCTCTGGTTTCCATATGATATTTTCTGGCATAGATAGATTTTACTCTGCGTTGGAGAGGAGGATTAGAGCACAGACATAATAAAACTTCATAGCTTCCTTTCCAATGTGGACTTTTCTTATTAGGATTATGTGGGGACATAAACTGCTCTTAAAAATAGTAAATTTGTTATTATTTCAGTAGTAGTTATTATTTGTACATGGCATATATTGTGAGAAAAAGAATTTCTAAAGATGTTAACAGCAAAATGATAGTAATAAATCAATCACCCACACTAAGTTTCCCAGACACAAGAATTGCTTAAGCAAATACCAAACATTAAAAATCAGCTTTTCATTTGCCTGCACTATTCCATGGGACACATCAAAACCTGGTGTTTAAGGTGAAGGCTTTTTTATGACAGTACTGTCAAGGTTTGAATGCATAAAAGGTTGAGGAGCACACATAGGTAGAAAAGAAGGCTGTTGAACTGACAAATGAAGAGAACCCTGGTAAGAATGAAATAGGTGAATCAGTGAAGGAAAGACTCCACCTTTCAGATGGAGACATCAGAAAAATATTATCTCTTGGGTTTAGCCATAGCTTGGATGAGAGGATCTTGAGAGAACCTGGTCAAAGCTGGGTGGAATGAATAGGCCTGGCTGACAGGCTGCTGTAGAGAAGTCAGGCTGACCTGACCTGTATATAATGACTGAAATAGGAGACACTACCAAGAGGAAATAGAAATAACTGTAAATCTTTGAAACAGAGGCAATAACAAAATGTGTGAGAGGAAACGGCAAAGAAACTGGCCAAGGTACTAGCTTGAGTAAAAGAAAATAGACCCAGGGTAGCAATGTAGAGGAGTTAGTTTGCTTAAATAAAGTTGTCACACAAAAGACAGAAATAAAGACATGAATAAGGTCCTTTGAGTGCTAATATACACTTCTGGCCTGACTGCAACCACAAATGTTGTAATAGAAAGATCAGCTCAGCAGCCGTGATTCGAAACAGAATAACCAGCTTCAGCACAACAGGGAGCAAACCTTCTGAGCTTTTTTCCACTCCTTAATTGGTTTCTTTGACAGTGTTTTCCCTCTGCCCATAGTGAGCCTCTGATGTTTTATTGCAGAAGTTTTCTCTGGGTTCTTGCAGCACCACTGGAGCACATAAAGTAAGCGTGTTGAGCCAAACCATATCTCAGAACTAGCTGTCCAGCCTTGATTACCCAAGGAAATATTAATTTCAAGGATGTGGCACAACAGGCTAGCACCTGGCACTCAGGTAAAGGCAACTCAGTGGATTTCTGCAGGATGGGATTGACTTCTCTTGGTTAGAGATGTGGAAGAAAATAAAACCAAATCATCCCTTTCTACTGTTTACAAGAGAAAAACTTTAGAATGTCTTTTCTTTGTGTCTGAAAGTGCAGCATAATCCAGTGACATGACAGGGTGTACATACTGACAGACTTGTCACGTGTTACTTGGGAGGAGAGACTGACAACCACCTCTCTTCAACCTCTTTTTAGGTAGCTGTGGATGCTCCTGATAAGATTTGTACTCTGGACTCTTCACCAGCTTCATTGCCCTTCTCTAGACACTCCCCAGCACCTCAATGTCCTCCCTGTAGTGAGGGAGCCAAGACTGAACAATATGCAAGGTGCAGCACCCCAAGTGCTGAGTGGTATTATCTGATATATTTCTGGTAATTCAACCTTGTGCTGCTGTTCAGACTCTGGGTACATGTGTCATGTCTCACTGAATTTGGAATAGAGTTGAATTAGTCTAAATCATTATTTTCTGCATTGTTTCTCTTACCTCTGTCAAGAAGCTGTCAGTTCTCACCTCTGTCAGAAACATTCTTCCATTCAGGCTGACCATGCCAAAAAAAACCTTTTAAAGAAAAGGAAAAAAAAATTAAAGTTCTGTATTGTGCTTTAACAGCTATCTTCCTTTTTAATGTGGGAGCACCAGCACCACTTGCTCAATTGCTTTTGTGTAATGCTCATTTAAGCATATGTGTGAGAAAGCTGGCATATAAAACATTTGGCATCTGGAACAGTGTTGCAGAAATTAATAGCTCCAGCTTGCAGATAACATTCATATTGACCACTGACCTATTGAACTGTTATATTTAGAAAGATCATTTAAAGGAAAATCTCACAGGCTATTGAATTTGAAGCTGTTCCAGCTACTCTGAAAGGCTTTTTTTCCCCCCTCCTTTTCTCTCCCCTGCAGTAGAATTCTCCAAGGCAAATGGAGTAAAATATTTTGCTGGAGGGGATACTTTACTTTCAAAATTTATTCCTTTGCACCACAATATATCAAGGAAAAAAAAATCAAAGACAATAGAAAAAATATCGAAAGACTTGGAAAGTTTATTTTCAACCTCAGTATGAGAGTATGACAGTAAAGCAGAGATTGTTTTGTTGTGTGAGGAGGGTTAATTTTTATGTTAGGCAGCTACAATCAAACTGAAATAACTCACACTATTTTTTCATATATATTATTTTTCCCCTTTGATGCTCTGTCAAGGGAAGAACTGTCCTTTCTACTTATCTCAGACATCTGCTACAGAGGAATTGCCTGTTAATTACCTTGACAGATACATCCTGCAAGCTTGTTTTGATGAGTTGTGATCTATATGATCTAAAATATATCAAAACATTATGTTTAGAAACCTATTTAACATGCTAGCAGCATGTATTTCTAGATGCTTAGTTTCTACTTTACTCCTACCAGTAGTTTGTATGTTGACCTGGCACTTGCCTTCATATTTGCAAGAAGAGGGTCAGACCACCACGAGCACACCCCATTACCATATACCTTTCTCTGAGGGTAGAAATATGTATAAGACTATTTAATAGTCTGTAAAATCCAAATCCAAGGGAATATTTTGCTGTTCATTTCACCTCATGGATTCTCACCCTCTTTATTCTCTCCTTAAAAAGTCCTGCATGACTTTTCTGCCCTTAACAAACGTTTATATTGAAAACAAACAAATACATGTTTTTATTGAAGAGATTCTTGCCAGGAGGTAAAAGAAAGATGTTCTCCTATGAGATTTGCTTACACACTCCACAGATTGTAGATAGTATAGCTTTACATTTATTGAAATTGTCTTTTCCCTCGAGTTCTAAGAAAATGTGCCTAAAGCTATTATCGCATCTATCGACTCTCTGGGATTTAACGGACGTGGCTCCTGCTCCCAAGTGGTTGGAAAATGACCTCTATGAAGCAAAGTTCAAGCAGAGTGAAAGCTCTGAGACTGAGATTAGAGATCTGTCAGTTGCCTGGTAGGATAAAAGTGTAAAATTATATGTGACGCTCAGCTCAGTCACATCAAACAGCTCAGAAATGTTTACTGAATGAACTACACAGTCGCTAATTACGCTTTCCCCTTAAGTATTCACATTATCATGGGCAACAAATACCCAGAGAATATGGAAAGGGAAAGCTTCTAATAAGTATGCAACAATTACAGCAGGCATGGTTTTGCACCTTAATTTTCTTACAGTGATTATTTTTTAGTGAAGAGGCAAATTTGGCCTGTCATTGCATACAGTATCTCTGTATTTCTGTTTCAGGTCTTCTGAGAAAAAGATCGGATGAATTTTAAACCAAAACATATCAGCAGGAACATATCTACTAACACCAGCATAAACATAGCTTTCTTCACAACATGGTGCAAAACATTGCCTTAACCTAGTGACCAAGCTGTTCAGTCTGGCCAGATATATAATGTCTAATTATTACAGCAACAGGTAAAAATCTGATGAATTAAAGTGCATCGAAAGAGTTCCTTAGTTTCTTTCTGGAGGAAGTGCATTTACATTGCTGTGGATTTTTTTTCTTTATTGCAACATTCCTACTTAGAAATCAGTTTTCTCTTGATACTAACTCCAAATTTTGTAAGCTAATACAGAAGACATAATAATGAAAGGTCCATAAGTAAGGACTCTGCTCTACAGTTTTTGCTCACAAAAAGCTCTGACCATGGCCCTAATGCAGAGAGGAAGAAACAGGATGCAGGGGGCCCAGGAATTTCTGAGCTAAGATCTGTGGTACAGTTGGGGTGCACTGACATGAGGCACTTCAGATAAGAAGGGAAGACAGGATCAACAAGAGCTTCTGCTGCTGGTGTCCACATGCACCACCACACCTTCTTCCAAGCCCATTTCCCCCAGGCAGAAGCACCAAGACCATTAATGAACCCACAGAGAGAGAAACATGGTATGATCCATTCTGTGGGAACATAAGCAAAGAAAAACTCAGGTATGCAGCCATCCAGAAAGAGAGGTAGCTGCTCAACCTGCTGCCATTTGCACCCTCTCGGTGGTCATTTTATCATTCCTGTTGGGATTTCTTTCTTTTGCTCTTTGAAAATGCATTTTACACAATGGGAATCTTTTCTTTTTATTCTCAGTGATTTTTTTGATTCATACTATACTTTGACCATGAAAGGAAGAACAGATTTTTTTGATGGAATAATTTTAGCAGATAAAAGCTTATACACCATAAAACTCAGTTTTATCATACTGCTGAGACAGTCTGGAAGAAACTACTGTCCTGTCATCTGAGCATTTATGCTGTCTACTCAAAGTATAGTTTAGTTAAAGTGTTTTACATTAGCAAGTTTAGACTACAAATTATTTCATAGAAAGATATTTGCTGTAACAGCTATGATTCAAACAAATGTAGCTTTATCTCTGAACTTAATGTATAACTGATATTTTTTATTCTTGAAATTTTTCTTAAATGAAAAATTAACTTTGGCTGATCTTTGTTAATTCCAAATTACGTAGCTTTGTAAAAAAGTCTGTTTAACAAAAGCAGAACCATAATCTTTTACAATAAAGTCAATAACCTGCTAGTAAAGAATTATGGTTTTTTTCTATCCACTTTTATATGATCTCTAAAACATGTGCTTAATTAAAATTGATCTCTCTTACTTGAAATCTTTACAGAGTGACTTAGAGAAACATGGCCTCAAACACAGTTATTTGAATTTACATTAACAGAAGATATAACCAATAATATGTAATTACTCTTGCACAGTGTAATTTACATTTAATGCTACTGTCTCAAGCAATTTAATCACAATAAAGCATATGTTGTCCCCAGATGATTTTTGCAGACTACTTGATTAAACCCCTAGAAGTGTGTAAACCATGGTACCTGGCACAATGATCAGCATGTTGGTAATGTTAGTTCTAAGGGGAAGTGGGTTTGGGATCAATATGGTTATTCTGGAATGATAGGAGTTTGGTGCCAAGTTGTAGTGTCCAGTTCACAGTTACAGGTCAGGAGGGGCACATCCCACATATTTTCACATAGGTGAATTAGCCACACCATGGACTCTGAAGAATTAACTCAATTTGGCAGCGGTGGGAACACGTGCAATATTCTGCTTTTAAGCCTGCATGTTTTAAGCCTTTCACCCCTGAGAAATCAAATGCAATCAATCTAATGCCCTTCTATGTATCCTCACTAGCAGATACAGTCTGGAAGTGTATCCAAAAAAAGAGGTATACCTTTAGTTTCTGGGAACTTTCCCTATGTAACTTTGATGATTCCTTCCCTCTGCAATGACACTTCTGAAAATTACAATTCTACTCCCCACCCACAAAAAACAAACAAACAGAAAAAAAACAAAACCAAAAAGGGTAAGGTCGATTAAAAAAATATAAAGTGTTTTCAGATGTCTTTAAACTTTGGTTTCATTTTTTTATATAAATTATTTTCAAAAATAAAAGGATATGTCCTAGGCTTGACTTCCTGTGGGCTAGGAATGGGATAAATTAAATCTTTACATTGTAAAAGGTGATCTTTCATCCTTACCTAGTGCTATCAGCACCTGCAGGTCTATATCCACAGGGAAAAACTCATTTTATTCCCTAGAAGGCTTGGTCTTTAGGGTATCTGACTACCACTATATAAAATATGAATTATACACTGAATAATGTCAAACATCACCTGGTGAAAATGGAGAGGGACAAAAACCTCTCCACTTTACAGATGCTCAGTCTTTAGCCTTAAGGTAGTACCATGGATCCTCTTTGGGCCCAGCCAGAGTGTCAGCATGCAAAGAAAACAACAACTTGCAATACCCTCTCTTTCCTTCTCCATCTATTTTTTTTTCCTTCCAAAAATTGTACCTGATCTTCCTTCCCCAATCTAAAAATACTTTGCACAATGTTGTTTTTCTTTGATATTTACCCTTCTTAATTCCCATCCTTTCCCTCTTCCTGAACCTGATAGCTGTGGATGGCCAGGTGGATTGCTGGTACCACCAGAAGAAGACCCAGCAACTTCACCACTCCTCTCCTCACAGTCACTCTCAGACAGTTCTCCAGGTGATTTAACAACAGGTTCCCCTGCCACAATAAACAACTTCAGAGCACTCTAGTCCTTTTCAAACTGACCTGCAGGGCATATTTCAGTAGCAGCTTAATTCACCTTCTCCCCGCAAGTTGAAAATGTTAGAGCATTACTTGCTATATAAGATGACATCTGAGTCTTGTCTCTCCTATTATCTGGACTAAGTAAATCATAACAGCAGCAATACAACTGCACGTTGATTTAAATGAAGAAATATGGCTTGATGTTAAAATAATTCCTCTAATTTATACGTAGCAAAGCATCACACAACCTCTCCTGTCCATGGCATCCCAAATCAAGATGTGCAATCAAGACAAATTTTTTGATTAACTTCTGGCTTGTAAAACATCTTCTCGTGGCAAGTGTTTAAGCCTCTAAGAGCTGCCAAGTTCAAGCCAGTGTGGCTGGTGCTATAAGTCTTTCTGGAGTCCTTTGGGCCACTCTGTAGCAAGAGCTACCATTTTGCTGTCACTGTCACTTCACATATCCAGTCTCTAAAGCTCTGTTTGTTGTTTCATTCTGTTCTATGTCTCCCTGAGGAACTTCTTCATTTTAATATAAATAGAGCGCTTCATCATGCAGTGCCAAAGACTCGTGGAAGGTACAACTCTCAATATTACTGAAGATGATGCATACAGATGAATTTGGCAGCAGGTCACAAACAAAGGGCCTAAATGAAAAGGGGAAAGCTTCCTAACCCGAAGGTACAGAAAGGAAGAGTTTGAGAACAATAAAGGAAAGGGGAAATTAACACATTTCTCTGCTAACTGTTGATTTGAGCACTATTTGCAAACATTACCTAAGGCAGATAATTATGGCTTTTTGCCATATGCCACAAATACATTGTACAGTACGCATATTTTTAAAGTTTTCTTTTTAATAGGATTTTTCTTTTAACATTTTGGGACCAGTTTATCTTCCAAATAAGGATAGATTGTTTTTAAATCTCTCAATATTTCAAAGAAAAAAAAAAATCTTTTTTTCAGAAAACTTTGTTTTAGGAAAGTGTTTGTTGTAGACACGTTAATAGTTGGTTTTAATGTTGTTTAAAACTTTGCCTAGTTTTAAATTTTACCTTTTTGTAACCACCCATTTATACGATGTGATCAAGAATATGATAAGAGGATATGATATCATAACATTAAAATAGAAGAATTAAGATATGATAGGATAATAGAATCAAGGATATCCAGGCAGAAGCATGAAGCTTGTTGTGTTATGTGCTGAGAAAATATGAAATTAAAAGGCAGTTTTTAGCACTTTCATAGTGACAGTATATAGTAATAGTACTACTGATAATAACAATAATAATAATAATAATAAAATAATAATAAAATAATAGAAGAAGACCTGCATGTCACTGTATGACATGGTAGCTGCGATATTAGGTGTTCTGGTCTCCTAATGTGTAGAAGAAAATTTTTTATATTTTTGGAAGCAAGTGTGTCCTATAAAAGTGACATTGAGATGTTTCAGAAGAGATTAATTGAACAGGGGGTATTTTAGTTCTGCAATTTTTACCTCTCATCTTGGTGTATAAACCCAGTTCCACTGGCAGGTTGAATCTCATCCTGTTCTGCACACAGTAACACAAAAGGATTACATGAAAGTTGGGGTTCTCCCTAGCAATAGTTTTGAGTGTCTTAAGTACATTTAAACCATGCTGTCCACCACTTTTAGGCTTTAGCATCTTATTTGGATAATATAAGTGCTTCTATCCTGTATATATGAAAATGCTTGGGAGATTGTATCAGCTCATGCTGGCCATGCCAGTTTAATAGCTTGCTGCCTGACAGTTATTAGCATTTCTTTTTCCTTTTGTGCCCTCTGCAGTGAATATGCAGGTTATCTCATATATTTATGACACTTTTTCAAATACTACATGTGCACAAACATCCCAACTATTTGAAAATTGCTAGTATCCAGTTACAATATTAGAAGTGGCAAATATGCGACCATGAAATTCAGTAGTTACAAAGCAGAACATTTGTACATTGTAAATTCCTGTACATTTCTTAAGTTGCATGATGGGGCACAGCAGGTGACATCCAATTTTATGTGCACTTTACCTTTTCTAACACCCCCTCTCACTTCCTTCCCTCCTACCAATGCTGCTGAAGTACGGTTTCATTCATTTGCCTTAATGCTCAAAAATTTAATTTCAGATAATTGAATCAAAGCAAGGCTGATGCAGACTTTCATTGGACTGGGTATCTTGGTATGGCTACATATGGGGATGTAGATGAGAGTGAGCACAGGGAGAGGATGGAGGTCATATTACAATATTTAATGGAAATACAGCACTTATTCTTTTCTTCCATCCACCCTCTCTCCTCCTCACCACAGAATACAAGCTCCTCAAAGTTATTACATATGTAAATTTGTGACACTGGTAGGAGGCAAACGACTGCCCTTATCCCTTTTCTAGGAACCAAAAATTCAGCCTGGAGCCATCTGGTCAGGCCAGACCCTAGTCTTCCTCTGTGCTGCCCAGTAGCATAGCTCTGGGCCTGCAAGTTTCACTTTTGCAGCCTTTCCTGATAAACAGGAAAGTTTGGCAAGACTTTCAAACTAAACAACATTAAGGTAAGGGCAACTCAGTTCATTGGTAGTGGTGGTGAGCAGAGGTTTTCATGTCCCAGCTCCATCCCCTGCCCCTCAGTGAGCACTTGAGTTACTTTACGTTGAGAGGTGAAAAGTGAATTCTCTCCCTGCCTTCCTCTCTCTGTACCAAGAAAATTGCACACAAAAAGCTCAGATCAGACCCAGGCCACCTAACCCTCTTGCACAGCACATGGGTGACAAAGTCCCCATGCCCAGACACCTCCTTCCCAGGGGACAGTTCTCCAGCACAGTCTTTCTCTTCCTGCAGAACCCAACAGGCAGTAAACATCCTGTGGAAATCAGTGAAACAAGGCAAATCAAATGAAATTTATTCTTATGCACTGTGGAAGTGCTCCTAGGCATGTGTAAGGGCTTTTGTTTCATAAGTAACTCATCTGGTATATTGATCCTGTGTTCTTTTTCCTATAGCTGCAAATTTCAGCTTTTTTAAAAATAAAACCAAATTGCTTAAATGCTAGAGATATCAGAGGAGTTTATTTCAGGCATATGCCAAGCCTTGAAAAACAGCCATGCACAAAAATGAAGAATGAAGATAATATTGAATGCCTTTTTATGCATTTTTAACATAATGATATGCTACCAAGGCACATTTAAAAAACTGTGTAATATATATATGAATCATATCTCAAACAAGTATTATAGAAAAAAATTGCTTGATATCACTAAAATGCCCTTTTACCTGGCCAATAAAACATAGAGCTATGTGATCATTTTCAAATTTATAATATTCTGCCTCATTAGCATCCTAGTATATCTTCAGCCACACTACTCAGAGTAAAATTCTACCTGGGGAATAAAGAGGGGGTAAATTCTACCTCTTAACTGTAACAAGTACTGAGACACCAGCAAAGGTTGCTATATAAAAAATTAATACCATAACTTATACCTTCTAGTGAGGCAGAGCATTGGACACCAGCATAAAGAGGCAATGTAGAAATTATTAAATAATCTGTGTCAAATTCTGCTGTCATGCTGCAAATTAACTGGTGGTGGAACTTAGTTTCAGTTGTCTAAAAAAAAATAAGTAATATATTGTATTTTTGTGAGGAAGTCGTGTAACTCTCATCTTCACTCAGTGCTTGAAGCCTTTTGCCTCACCTGTGTCAAAACATCATAATCTTACAGCTGCTAATTGCAGCAGAGTGGCGCCTTGAGTTATTTTTGTGAGATGTCATGGGGCACAGTATGTTGTAGGAACCCTCAATCAGGCCTTTTCACTGTAAAAATTTTAATGCGGAAAAAGGAGAGGGTGGAAACTCCCAACATCATTTTAATCTGTAAATACGTTTTCCTTGATAATAATGTAGAATTAAGGTGATTTGATTATTTGTCAAATTTAGTACTTCAACAGTAATGCTAGGGGGTGGAAGCCATTAACTAGCTAATGCTTTTAAGGCAGTTCATCAAAATAAGTGCATAATAGTTTAGTTCCAACTATGTGGGGCTTTTGCCCTATCAGAAAAGGAGTGAATAAAAGCCAGAATTTAACAGGATGAGTCACACAACCACATTAAAACCTTACCTTTTAGGGAACACACTAGGTGATATCCCACAGCCCATATTTAGTAACCCTCCGATTGACATCAGCAAGAATTTTGCTGTGTAGGAGCCTTGTAGGGACTCTGGATTTTGGATAACTCAATTTAAAATGCCAGAGGATCAGATGTGTTCTGAGAATCACAAGCAACTGATTTCTTTAAAAGAGCATTTTCTGTTCTCTACAAGTTTCCTGGCAAATTCTCTCTCAGCTGAGAATATGTATCAGGTTTCCTGGAAACCATCCCACTATGGCATGACTATAGCTCCAATATAAGCAGTGAAGCACTTAAAAGGGGGCTAATTAGCTATTTGCTATACTTGACAGATAAAAGATGTATGCAAGCACAGAGAAAAGACTGCAAATATAGATATCCCTGATTATGTTATTGTCCAACAGTTTAATTAATTCCTTAGACTATCTTTGCGTAATGCAAAAAGGTTTTAAAAGATGTGATAGTAACAAGACTGTGGTGTTTCTTTAACTAATCACCATCACTGCAGGGTGCTGGAAATTTTAAAGCACGTTTTATATGCTCAGTTTTACTTTCACTGGCCTTCATTTTTCCTTTATTTGCAGAGCAGCAATGAGAAAGGTGGGATTTGATTCAACTAGAGTGCTGCCCAGAAGCCACGGTGGATGCCATTTTGGCATGTTAATCATCTGCAGAGACAGGCTGGCTGGTACCTAGAAATAGGGGCAGATGATGATCAAACCTTTGCACTCTGCAACTCATTCACTGGGTGAGAAAGTAATGCAGCTTCTCTAAGACTCATTTTAGCTACCCATAAAACCAGGGAATCATATTTATCTGTCACTTGTGAGCACTGTGTGGCTTTACACACACCCCACCCCCAAGTTCTCTGAAAACCTAAGAAATTTCCTCACACTATAATTCTGCATCTAATTTTAGGCAAAACTAAATGCAAAGCTGTGTTGCAATGTCAGGCTGGCTGAGCAAAGAAATACATTAACAGCTCTCTGAAACAGAACCATTGTGCACCAGGGTTTAGATTCCAGCAGGAATTACAGCTCCTTCCTGCTTTACTGAGGCAGTATCAGAAGTTCACAGCAGCATGCAGTCACCTTGGCTATAAATCCTTTTCACTGAAGCTGCAGGGAGGGAAGATTTGGCCCATGCCAAGTCAAAATAATGAGGTTCACAGGTAAGAAGATAGGTACTAACAGACTAAATAGCAGGGCAAACCAACAGCAGCATTTTAAGCTTTGTTAATAGACAGGGGGCAGATACATTAAAGAAGCAGACGATTTGTTTGATAAGCAATTGATATCTGACAGGCCAGTGACAGCCTTGCTGTCAGGAGATGGCTGCTCCAGTCTCAGTAGGTGACTTTAAAAACTTCACTCAGGGAAAAATTACTGTCAGGCAAGAGGCAGCAAGGCATAGCCTAAGGCACTATCTGCCAATAACTAAGTCCTGGGGAAAACTGATTTGTGGCTTCTGATCACATGAACCTATAGCCTTCACTATTGACTAATTGTGGTTCATCTGGATGTAGATCTATCTTGGCTAACAAGAAAGCACTAGAGGTCTTCATTTAGCCATTGAGCTGAGTCTCTGGAGACCTGTGTGCAGCTGTCTTTACCTTCTTACCAATCAACACATCAAAAGCTGCAGAATATATTTCCACTTTCAGAAATGCAAACTGCAAGTGAGATAAAGTTGCCAAACTAGACTTGAAAAAGAGTGAATGATTATGACTCTACTCCAAATACAAAAGATAAATCATTTATGACCGTGCAGAACTTTGCTATCTATATAAATTTAGAAGAAATACAATGGAGTCAATTTGTCAGCTGGACAGCCACATCATTTTAATGTAACTGTAAAGGATCAAAACAATTTTAGGTGCCTTTTTATTTCCTGCAAAGCATGAAACTGGGGGAAAAAAACAGAGCAGGTGGAATGCACATTCTCTTGCACAAAATGACCATTGAATGATGCTCTTTTGATTTATTTTATTTCCGTGAAGATAGTATAGTTAAATATAATCTACTAGGTTCCATGAAAATCAGCTGTTCATTACTATACAAAGCATCCTACCTACTCCATATATTATGCTAAAATTGTTAAAAAAAATTAGAAAGTGCTATGATGGAAGTATTTGAAACTAGAGCTACAGAAGAGACAAGGTCAGCAGTTTTGGTTTAATCACTTAATTGGCTGTTGCTCAGGTTTGCAGTTCTTTCATCTGAAGGCACTATTGGCAACACACAGAACATCAACACTGAAGGAGCTGGGCTCCTTCATGCTCCTTAAATACTGTCAGAATTTAAAAGTCCACAGCAATTTTAGGGCTGAAATATAGTTTTTACTTAAACTCCAGATTTAGGTCACATTGGACTTAATAGTCAAAAAGTTTGCTTCAGTCCCAAGTGAAGAAGAATTTTTTAATGTCCATTAACCAAGGCAGGATCAGCCAGAGATGAATCTGACTCTCAGTTTCATAGTATGAGGCATACCAACTGTAGAAAAATAAAAAAATAAAAATCATCCTTCATACAAGCCCAGTAAAAATATCTTCCACTTTTAAGAGTTTTTTCCAAAGTGAAAACTCTGAAGGTTTCATTTTCATGAACTCACTCTGGCCCCCACAAAACACAGGATGGGTCAGGATGGGTGCAAACCCCAGGGCAAGGATGCCCTGAAAGCATTTTTCAAATTTTCTCTCAGAGGGTCTGCTCCTCTCCAGGGCTGTTGCCAGATAGTGTAGCTAGGAGCAGAGCTTCAACATTTCTTGTGCTCCTTGATACTGTTCCCTGTGCAGGTGGAGGGAAGCTGCTGGAGCTGGAAGCTGGGAAGCTATGAGAAAAGAAATGTGGGGTTTGCAAAATAAGAGCCTGGCATGCAAGTGGAGAGAAGAGAGAAAAGATGGGATGAGTACTTTATAGAGAATGGGGTAGGAGAAAGATAGCTGAGATTTAATGAAAAATTTGGAGCTCAGTGTTTTTCTAATAGGAAAGGGAAAGGGAAAACTTATTCCAGAATAGCTGTCTTTCAAATATTTACCTAAGCACTATGAGACTTCCCTCAAGGGCTTACTTAAGATGTAAAGCTGAACCTCAGCCTTCTATTTTTCACAGAAACATCCTCATAGCCAGCACATTGGTTACTCCAAGTATAGTCTGGTTTTTTTGAATGTGTTTATACAACAAACTCTTCAGTTAGAAAATGCCAGCATACAAAATTCTTTACTTCAGTTCTCCACTACTCCACCCTCCATCTCTTATAACTCAGCTTTTCATGATTACAACCTGCCTTATTTTCTCAAGTCTTCCTCTCCTCCCTCAATGAGTGGGACCAAGCTGGGCAGGAGATGGATCCAAGCTTTGAAGGCAACTGCTGTAGCATCCTTGTTTCAGCCATCACAAAATTTACAAAGTCTGCAGAAAACCACCACAGAATATGACAAGGGGTGATCTCATCTTGTCATCAGAACAGTTCGCACTTGAGAATTATCTTATTTGGGGATACACATCTCTAAAGGAAAACTTTTCACAGGTGGATATTAACTAGGAATTGCTTGCTACCTAGACACCTGAACACCAGCTGAAGATAGTGATCTGCAGAATACACTGCTCCTGGCAGTGCCTTGTATATTTTAATTACATCTCAGATATTCTCAAGAAAAGAGTAAAACAAGTTCTGGGTGAGGAGGCACAGGGCTTCTTTAACACTGAAATATCATAAGGAAATAAAAGGTTGTTTCTGTAAGAAGTAGGAGCTGATGATGGAATTGTTTGCTTACAAAAAAGTACACACCAAACAAGGAGATTTTTTCTCATCTCAAGCCCTCTCAAATTTCTTGGTACTTGCTTTGAACACTGGATAGCTGCTTTGGGAACCAATTGCCTTTCTTCCCATTTGGAATTTAAACTCTCCAGTTTTCTGGAGGAAACACCCTGTATCAATGATACTCTGTGACAATAGAAAAGCAACTCAGGGAAATACTTGGCAGATTATACCATTTGGAAACTGCCTCATTTCTGAAAATATCTAAGAATTTAAGACAGACTCTTGAGATAGTTTATCCCTGCAGAAATTTGAGAACTGATTGGGTAAAATGATCTCTTCCACTCCTAAGTGTTGACACATTTTAAAATTATTAGGGCAGACATTTCTATAATAAAGACACAAATCTATACACATAAACCAAAATGTCTAAATGCTCTATTTGCAGAACTCCAGAGACACTAGATCCACATAAGAAACATCAGCAATCTAAAATGTAAATCCCAGTTAATTTCACCATGTTTGAAAGGAGATTGCACAGTTTTGGCAAAACCTTAGATTTCAAGGGAGACTCTGAAGAGTCAGGAGATACAGCAGGAATTTTCTTTAGAAAAGGAAATGCAGTTCTTGAGCTCTAGCATGTCAGATCTCCTCCACATATTCCCTTGAGTCTTTAGGAGGATGAAGGCACCTGTATAGAGCCCCCCTCAGGGACACAGCAGCCACACACCTCCTCGTGTCACACAGTTTATTCCTGGCCAGTGGTGACAGCTGTAGTTAGAAAGGGCAGCTTGATGTTCAATTCCATTTCTCCTGAGCTGGTGCCATCCATTTGCAGGAAATCAGGTCAGCAAGGCCTGAAGTGCTTCAGGACTTGCCCTTTTACATGCTGAGGAAGGCACAGGATCAGAATTTGATATCAGCATCTATCTGCAATAACTAGAGTGCAAAAGAAGTTTGGTATGCAAATGTGAGTTCCAAATAACCCCTTTCTTTTCTTTTGCTGTCCCAAGAGGAGAGTTAAACAACTCCCCTTGTAGATTTTTTTTTTTTTTTTTGGTTGGTTGGTGGCTTTGGGTTTTTTTTTTCATTCATAATAAGGTAACTCCAACACTTGCAGCATGGCAGACTAACCATAACATGGAAAAGATTAACCTAATATGTGCCATTATTGATAAAACTTGAAGGCATTACCTCATGTATTGTTTCTAGATAATGTGTGAGCCCAACCCAAAGTCACACCAAAGAAAAGCCTACTAAGCAGGATTGCCCTGAAGCTCTGTGGTAGGGCATGTCCCTCATGCCTGTGTGGTCAGAGGAACTGGGGGCCACTGCTTCACCCATCCCCATCTGCACACCACACTGCCACTGTTTCTCAGCCAGCTTCATGAAATCCAGAGCTTTGAGATGAAAAAATTGGTCCAAAGCACAGACACTGTTTATTCAACCAGTACTGCTAACATTCTAATGCTGTTTAGAATAAATCAGGGAATTTAATGAGGCCGCTACTAAACACTGCAATCAGAGAGATTCATTTGGGAACTGGTACAAGTGTACTCAAAACAATACTCAGCATGTGCATACCACCTACCTCATTTTTATGTGCTTGTCTCCTTTTTTCTTAATTCTTGTCACCTAAAAACATTTTATTCCCCCACAGGTACAGTTTTCCAGTTATTTTCTGCCATAAGGATTAAAAGCTATATAATAACAAAAAAAAAAAAGGGCACTACCATTGTTTGTTGAAGGAGACCTGTCTTATACTTTGCTAACATTATAGCCAGATTTCATGGTCATGGGAAAACAAAACACCCCAAATGGAGGAGTTATTAATTCAATAAATCCAGCTGCTCTCAGTGCTCTGGGCAAAAGGCAAAGTTAAAAGCAGCTGCTCATTGACGACATGTGCGACCTGACCAGGGGAAGGTAGCTGTTTTAGCACATCATCCACCACTTTGAAGGCTGACTGCACCCAATTTCTTAGACAATCTACACACCATTTTCAGTTCTGTACCTCCATAATTTATCACAACAATACCTCAAGCATACAGATGGGAGGGGGGGAATGAAAGCAATTTACAGTATCGAGATGAAAGAAGCTGGACGGTTCAAGAGGACCTACTATGTAAATCATATCCACAACTTAAAGGAATGTCATCATAATATTCTGGAATTAATTTTTCCAGCATTCCTATATAGGTCACACAAAGGTAAATGCAGCTTCCTCCTCCCCCCCTACCACTATATCTGGAGTTGTTTATCAATATGTTAAAGAGGAAATTGATTCTACCTCCCCTTTTCTACGTGGGCAATAAGAACCTTACATATAAAAACATCTAACAAAAACAATGGTGATTAGTAAAAAATTATGCAATCTGCCTAAACATCTTCACTTCAGATTTCAGGCATATCCTCCCAAAGTTACTTTTCAGATTACTCAAGATTAAGCAAAGAAATATTTTCTACCAGAAGGCTAGATCATGCAGAATGTATCCTATTAAGACATATCTCACCACTCCTAGCTAACTTTAAAGCACAAAAGTTATATGCAGCCTTCATAGCATTTCTAACAAATTAAAAATAGAATTGAGTGATTTGTAAACCATTATTTTTCAGCTGATTTCAAACACAGATCTGTATTCCCAAACAGTTTTCTAAATTATGATGCTAAACATGTCTGACTAATCAAAGGTGTGTTTTCCTATGGGAAAATACTAATTTTCCTTTATAAGGCTTTCCAGATACAACTTTGCTTTTTTATTGATGGCTAAGTAACCATTTTTTGCTCACAACTTTATATCTTCTGTGTTCATCTTGTGCCCCTTATATAGTCCCAGGAACAGCCAAAACCCTGTGTGTGCAAATCTCTTTACACATTTTCCCCTCTTCTCTCAATTATAATGACATATTTATCTAAAACCCCTTTGAATTTAACTACAATTATTGTGCTCTTCTCAGTACTTGAACTGCAGCCTGCCTCTTAGTCTCCCTTTCCCCCAGGATTTGCTTTTAAAGGTACAGGCATGTTAACAGTTTCAAACAGCTGCTATGGAAAAAAATAATCGTGAATGTTTCCTTCTTCCTCCCTCATTTGTGGATTTACATCTCAAAATACACTGAGGCTGAGTTGCAAGAAGCAGTTGCAGTTACAGGATTAAGTCCAGACACCTCCTGCTTCAGCAGGCTTGGAGTTGGGGCTTATACCAGTGGAAAGGTGATACAAGAGATATTCATCTCTTGCTTTCACACTGGTGGGTCCTGACATTTTGGGTCAAGCAAACTTTTAATGAATGGGAAAACTATTTGGAGCTATATTTAAGTATTTCTAAATATATTCTGTGCTTTTTGCTCCTTCCAAGGAATGTATCTTTAGATTTCAGGCAGCCAGATTTAAATACAAGAGGCATCTGAAAAAAAAAAAATTAAAAACTTTAGATTGCATTTCTGCAGAATATGTAGTATATTTGGATTATGTGATTTCATGTAGGAAAGGGAACTCACTTCCATAGAAAGGAAACAGGAGATAATATATTCTCTCTTGAACGAGTAATCCCTGTATTTCAAGCCTTGCTTCATCTCAAATCATTAGATAATTTTCTGTGTGCACAGAGGTCATACGTCCACTAAATGTGTAAACATTCTATTTCTAATACCAACCTCCATGTAGGCATAAATGCAGACCCCATCACTCCCCACCCGATGTACTTTGGATGTGTGTTACTCAATTTAGCATCACCATTACCTTAGCATCCATTTAGTAAGGAAGAATAAAAAACTGTGCTTGCAATATTCTGACTCTTTGCTGCAATGGCTCACTTCCAGTGTGACACAACCCTACTACAGAAACTGACTGCAAATTACAGTTTTGGTTTTTCCCCATAAATTTTAACATGTTACTCTGTATCTCCAGCTCATTTTCCCAGGACAGATCCCCACTGCTGGACCTTGGTATTTTGACAATAAGTGACTCTAAACCATGAGTAAAACATGTAACAATACAGCCCACAGTTTTGTGGGCTGATCATTAAACCCCATTTCACTGAGGCTCCGTGCACTGTGAGTGGATCACCAAATTTAAGGCTTGCAATGTCACAAGTGGGGATTTGTCACCTTGTTTGGCTAAAGAGTTGTGTGAGAATGCAAATTTAAGAGAGGATATTTTATAGTTCATATCTAAACACTAAAAGATGTTCAGGCAGCATTTTCATCTTCCTCAAAATCCTAGACAGTCCAGTGTGCCTCTGGTTTTTACAGCCATGCAAGTTGCAAAGGGTTGTAAAGGGACTCCTGTTAAAAAGAAGCTGATAACAAAATACTTAAAAATAGTATGGTACCTCCTGGATCTCCACCCAAAATAGCAAAGATCCTTCTACAGTAGTAGTCCTGTACTAGCAGGTGGCTGATTCAATACCATTATTCATATAGAAGTGGACTAATTAATAAGGATGAAACTGTACCTCAGTACTATTTCCTCAGCTTACAAATGTACATTAATGTTACCATTTCACTAATGAAACCACTATGACTTAGCCAAAGTTTTGGAAATGGATATATTTTCTTGCTACGCATTCATTTAAAAATAATTAATGTCTTTTCCCTCACTTTTACATAAAGAAATATAGAAAATAAATTCTTACTTGATTATTTCTCTTAGGGCTATATCAGTTTGGACTTGCAGTGGGGTGGGGGATCATTTTAGTCCCTTTGTTTAGAGTAGGTTATGCTTCATGGTCTATGACCTGCACTAGGTCTGGGCAGGCTGACTGGGTGAATCATTGAGCCCAGGGCACAGAGAGAAGGAAGGGGTGAAACTGGCAGAAGTGGCATGAATCTGTTTTTCCCTGTTTTGAATTGTTAAATATTGAAAAAGAACAAAAGGAGTTTGAGGTTGCAAAGCCCCCAGGGTGCTCAAGCAGAGTGAACTTCCCCGGTAGCACTGCAGGAGCAAGGTGTGATGGCCACTGCCCCCAGCCTCTGGCCAAGCCTAGGGAAAGGGGATGAGGGGCATCCCAAAAGCTCTCCTGTCCTGGGAGGCTGGGTTTGCCACCATCACAGAATTTTTAATTTCTATAGAATTTTTAGTTTCTATATAACATTTTCCATGTTCTTGGACACTTTTCCTCCTTCACAGTCCTGCGTCCTTTCCATATTCCATCTCTAGATCTAGAAAGATTAGCCAAAAAGTCTTTCACGCTCAGAAACTTCTTGACTTATTAGTACACAGTTCACAGCAAAAATATGTGCATGACTGGTGTTACAATTATTGCCAAATAATCACACAGTGGATGTTGCATTCTTGCTGTCTAAAGACAGCTGTCAAAAGGTTTTTTCTCTTCTTTAAGTTAACAAGAAACAGAAAAAAAATTCACTCATTTATGCACCTTCAGCACTAGCTGCTAAATTAAAACTCCAGTTGCAGCAGACACTGTAATATAAAAATTTCTCATGTAAGTTCAGAAGAAAGATTTTCTGCTCAGGTAATTGCATAAAATTAGTAATCAGTGCTCCATGTCTATAGTATGCATGCCAGTTGTAGGACAAATGCACCTCTATCACAGGAACTTGTATTTTTATTTCTAATTAATCCTTGTGTTACAAATGCAATCAAAGGACTAAAAGTCATCTTTACTGCTGTTATCAGCCACTGTAATACAAGGGGAAGGAAGCTGTGACATTCATGCAATGTCACTTCCAGGGGATGGATCCTTCTAGTGATGAGAAAAGAAAAAATCGGCTGCATTGGATAGGATATTTGGTACTAAAATAAAAAATATTCTCCTTTTTCTATGGCTGACTGATCTTCACGTGGAATCCTGAGCAGATATAGATTGGTGTATATATCTGGGCTTTATAATTACTGACTAATAAGTTTCACTAGCCCACGACAGCTGTGGGCAGTGCCACAGTAAATGACAAGGCTTGACTCTTCTACAACCATGGGTTTATATTTGGTGTTTTGTCTGTGTAAGATTAAAAAAAAAATAAAAAAGAAAAAAAATAAAAAAAGAATGCCAAGCATTCAAGCATTTACGTTATGTTTAATCTGATATATTGAATATCCCTGAAGACTTACTCTATAGTAGTTTTCTTTAGAATTCTAAACAAACTCCTTTCCCCCTCACCCCTCACCCCCCCATTTCTTGTTTTCTTTTAAATAACAATTTTCTTTAAAACAATAAAATAGAGACAGAAAGCTTATATTTCAGGGAAGAACAGCATGAGGGGCCAGGGAGGCTGCATAATTGGGTGTGATGTGTCAGTTTCTCTAGTGACTGTGGGGACCATTCTGTCATCACTTCCGCAGCGCGTAAGCAAGAGGATGGCACAAATCCCTGCGTCTCCCATGGCTTAACCAAACACTGGAATGTCCTCTAAGAGAAAGTTAGTCAGGAGGTGTGCAGGTGGTTTAAACATTAGTGAAGGAAGCAAGAGAAGGGGGGATCTAAGAGAAAGACAAAGGATGAGAAAGCGTGACAGGAAAAGCAGGACTTGGCCAAAAGTGGTAGATTCAAACCAGTTTCGCTAAACAAATTGGAGTCCTAAAACCAAAATAATTTTTTTAATCCAAAGCCACCCTAGCTAAAGGGAGCTCTATCTTATTTTACAGCTTTGGACTACTCTGCAAACACAGCTTTTTCATTATTTCTCTAGTGGCTTTCTCTTTCCTAAAGGGAAAACAGAAAAAACTAACAATGCATCATACTTCACCTAACTTCTGAGCAATTTCTGAGCAGACAGATAAACACAGTCAGTAGTTAGGAGATGCTGCAGCTGCAGTTCTTTCTCCCTAAGCCTTCCTAAGAGTTATCCTATTTGTCAGGGGTAGGATTCACTCCCCCTACTTTAGATGCCAGAAACACAAAACTTCAGGTTGCAGCTGGTTATCTCTTCATATTCGAAGGAAAGAAATGGGAGATCAACAGGATGGTTCATCTGACAAATTTTAGGTACCCGTCATTAAAAGGAATGCACCCTAAAAGTGTCATTTTTCTTCCATGGATTACAAGAGTATGGACTCATAATTCAAATGCAGACATCTACATATACAGTGCATATAGCCTTACTGTATGCTTATTGTATATGCTTACTGTATGAGAGTAAAACACCAGAATTCACCTAAGTAAAAAAGAAACCTCTAGGTTTCTTTATTTCTGTTTTAACTAATTCACACTTAAAGCATACCTTTTCTGTAGAAGAAAAGGATCCCATAGTGTATCAAACTCCTAACAAATTTATGGTACATAAATTATTTCAGATACTATTAGAAATTACCTGAAATAGAACTTTAAGCTCAGAACTAAAGCTAGTCTGAACACTATGACTGAAAGCAGCAGTTTAATTTAGTTTATATTCCTTTTTTCTTCTTCTTTTTTTTTTTTTTTTTTCTTTTTTATGTGTTCTTATTACTAGGATGGGAATCAGGAATGCAAAACACTAATATGAATTTTTTTTGGAGCAATAATCCTTTGATTAGGACCAATTTACAAGAAATATTGTTCTGAGGAGAGGAACTCCATGTTTATCAGAGTAAAGGCCATCCAGACAGCAAAGCTAAAGCAGGTAGATGAGAAATACCAGAGTGAGCGCAGCCTTGTATCTTGCAGTATTTGAAAGGCTTGCATTTGAAGAGCATGCAAAAACAGAAACAGATTTTCTTTCTACCCTCTCTGCATTATATATTAGATTATTGTTGCCATACGTGAGACCTGTGGAATTTGGAAGAGAGCTTTCTTTATGGGCATGACAATGAATAGGATGAGCTCCAGAAATACTATGCCGTAGGGTACATGTTTTGAGACAGGTGTCCCAACCAAAGAAAATCTTGTATTTGACTTTGCTAGTCTGAAATGTACATTAATCACCTGGCAGGGTCACTGCAGAGATCATAGGATTTATTAGTTCAAACATCAAACATTTATTAGTTCAAACAATAGGGTAGAAAATTATTAGCTTCATATAAATGACTATAAGTGTTCTATTTGGCTGTGTCTGCAGCCACAATGGAATTCAGAAGAAAAAAAGGCTAAGAGCAATAATGCCTTAAAACATGACATATTATCCACTTAAGGGGAAAAAAAAACCAAACCAAAAAAAAAATCCACTGTAGAGAACACAATCAAACCCTTTGTTTAAAATGCCCTAATTCTTTATTTCACTATAAAATATCTCTAAGTGAATTTCTTTTAGTATCAGAACATTTATTCAACTTAGCTTTTTTTTTTTACTCTCAAATACTACAAAACAGGGAATTCTTTTAATTTCTGTGTTTAGCAGGACAGAAATCTGATTGACTCTCCTCATCCATTTTCATCTTGTGCTTAACAGTGAAGGGACTGGGAAGAAGACAGAAGCTATCATTAAACATTATTAATACAGAACAACAAACCAGAAAAGAACAACAAACCAAAAAAGACCTCAGTCCTCAGTTTTTTTTTTTAAACTCAAACTACAGGTATGACTGGTTGTGTTTGTTTAATTACATTTCAATTTTATATATATGCTTATATATACATAAAATATCATTTCAGTCCTTTTACCACTAGGAGCAGAAACGTTTTTTTAAAATTAATAATACTTTTTAAAGCTTACACTCCATTTATTTTTATATATAAGTATATATATTGATACCTATCTACTGATGATTATGTTGTTACCTCTCTTGTTGAGACTAGGGATATCCAGTTCCCATAGAGCTAACGCAGGGAATATTTTTTTTAAAAAAAACATGCTGGAATAACAACTTCTGATAGACATAATTTTCAAAAAAATTACTTCAATAATGAAAATTTACCGATCAGTCTTTTAAATCAAGCAACACAGGAGTGAAGAAATAGCAAACAAATCATGGAGTTAGAGAAATAACTCTTGAAAGAAATAACTCTTTGAGATAACTCTTGGTTTCTTAACCAAGGTTTTTGAATTGCATATAAAAGAGACACTGATGAGAGAGAGCTTCAGGGAGAAATCCACTCTATTCAACATCCTTGAAGAGACAAGAATTTCCAATTACAAAGAACCAAATTCCCATGTATTTTATTACTCTTCCTAAAGCAGCAGCCAGACAGAATGGCAGCCAAGGGGACACAGGTCCCACAACTCAAACCAAATGTAAAGTCTGATCCTCCAGCTCCAAAGCCATCCCAAAGCTTTGCAAAGATCTGGGGCAGAAGTAAAAGTTTATCTGAGGAAGATGAGTATCAAGTGCAGAGCAAAGTTGCCTGCAGGTTGACCAAACTTTTAAATTAACTGTGCTCAGTAAGAGCAGATGTAGAAATGGATCTCTGAGCCCAGTAAACTTCCTGGAAGTACCTTTATTTAAAAGATGAAAATATGAGTGTGTATATATATATATATATAAATTACAGAGCCCTTTCCAATAGCTTTTAAGGTAATCTGCTAAAAATAAAAAATACAAGGCCATGATATTAAAAAAGTTTTAAAAGAAGTCTGATATAGGAAAATAGATTTTAAATGAATCCCAGCTTGCACAGTGGAAGGCAATTGTCAACAGATTCCCCTGGGAATCTGAGCAGTTCTATGACCTCTTAAATCACCTTGAAAAAAGAATAAACTTTGAGATTACAGAAATTACTTAGTTGATTGTAGAGAGATTTTTTTTGTGATGAGATTGGGAAAAAAACAGTTGTCAATGAATATGAAGTAAAATACAGACAGGAAAGGCAATTCCAGTTATACCTACATGATGGATACTAAGTTCAAGTTTCAGGAAAGAAACAGGGGACACAATGTGAACAGGATATACCAGCTCACTGTATGGCAAGAGAAAAAACCAGCAAAAACGGTTTCAGAATTATGTGAACAATAGATGAGGGAGAAAAAATTCTTATGCCACTGTGCATAGCATTGGTGTAGCAGCCTTGACTATTGGATGCTGTTTTGATCTCCATAAAAATACAGTAGAGCTTCAAAAAATACAAAGTGTGCCTAGGGTGACCAAGAATTAACAAAGATGCACAAGCCATTCTCTAGGCAGGTACATTAACTAGTCTGGGACCCTTCAAAATGGCAAAAAGGGGCAAGCAAGGGAGAATTTATTCCCTGTTATCAAGCTTCTGTTGTCAAGGTAATGTTATGAAGTAAGAATTTCCACTGTCTCACAACAGAAGAACTGGGGAATATGGAATTAAGTTGTTCAGCAGCCCGTTTAAAATAAGCAATTTACCAGGAATTATTTGCTTCAGATAGTTCATCGTTAAATTAGTTGTTTAACAAATTTCTCACTCCATCACACAAAAAAAATGTAAAAAAAAAAATAAAATGTGATTGTGTAATTTTATTGAAGAGAGGACTATTCAGGACACTCAAATGAATGAAAATTAACACTATGATAAAGTTTCTAAAACAGATCATTAGAAGATGGAAAGAGATTATATTTGTCTAGTAGGCTGGAAGAACTTTAATTATTAGATAAATAATTAACTTTATTAATTTCCATTAGTTTTGTTTAAAATACTTCAGTTCAATACAAACCAAGAAACTTGCACTGTGTTAAATGCAAATTCCAAGGTTGTTCAATTTACTTTGAACTAGTCTTAAACACAAGTGAAATTCCTCTTTCTCTGAAACTGAAAATCTCTGTTGTGTTACAAGAGCAGATTAGCTGTGACTAATCTGTACTGGTTTCATGGTTGTCTTTAGCTACCCACTTCTTCCTTAATTGTGCATGGTCAGTAAATTACTGTGCTGTCTCGGAAGGAGAGAAATTCTAGCATTTATTTCTCTATTATTATATATAATACTTCATAAAAATATGAAGCACTAATGTGGCTGCTTCATGCATGTTGAACATGTAAGTAAGTAGGTAAGATTTCAAGTTATTACAATCATCTTTTATTCTTGAACTGCCCTTCTGGTACACTAATGGAAGTTACAGAAGATCATAATTTTAGCTTAAAAACCCACTAATCCTGGAAAATCAGAGAAATCAGCCAAGGCTTTTTCCATTGACATACAACTTCCAGACCTCAGAGAGGCTGAACATGGAAGAAATCTGTCCACCCTGTAGCAATATTCAGCCCAATTCATCAGGAACTTGTTTCCTATTCCCTTAGCTTCCTGGGATCATCACTACTCAAAAAGACTGACAGAGTTTGGTCATCATTCAACACTGAAGCTGCTTTAAAGTGATAAATGTCACATTTTTACCAGTAACTTCAGTTTCCTCTCAGTAAAAACTTCTGTCCTACGTGACTGTTTGTAATTTGATGTTTAAATTATTCCATTACTTCTCTTTTGATAGGTCTAGTTACAAAACCTCCTTTTTGATTTTTTTTAAATCCCAAAACATAAGAAATTTCATGTTATTTAAAGAACACAAAGATACAGACATTGGTACAAAGTTGACTGTGATCTTTGAGATTATGAATACTCTCACAGGACTTTCCTTTTCTCCAAAGCACTTAATGTGCTACTATCTCTTTTTTCTTATTACTTTTCTTACTATTTTCTTTTTTACAGGGAGCACCATGATTTTTTACTTTCCTCGTGTATCAAAATGACATTTCCATGATATCCCATGGCTGAGATAGCCAACTGCAAAATGCAGAAGGGGCCAAGAGTGTTTAACTATGAGTTCTTTAATGTCATTTTCATACTAACTCATGTTTTCCACTAAGCAAAACTGCACCCTTCACTTCTCTCCAAATGATGCTTTTGAAGCTTATTATTTTCATAATCAGTATGTGCATGAGCAATTCTTCCAGCTAGTTCTTATTATCCTTTATACTAAGGGAATTTCTCCTATTTCCTCTGCTCTTTCTAAAATGTAAGAATCACTCTTTTACATGAAACCAACGGGGCCTTCAGTATCAATCACCAAAACCTCTGCTTAAAGGTGTGGGGAAACTGTGCTATACACCCTTGTAATGAGTTACCAAGTGGGAAGTTTCCTCCTCATCTACTTTAACTGAAAGTTGATTCACATTCTGAATCACAAAAACTTAAATATCTTCCATGAAACCTTTCCTGACAAAAATATGACAATTTCTATTAGTGATCTAAATGGTTAATGGAACCATTATTTTAAATGCAGAGACTCTAGGATGTAGGAGGACACAGCAGTTACGTGTACACACATTGGTCGCACATAGTGTGACGTTAGAAAAAAATTAACACTTTTGTAGGATGCTCTACAGGAATAATTTTTATGTTTGGTACAAGACTGGTGAATGGTATGTCTCTCGCAGAACTTACTTTTAACAAATCAGTAAACATAAACATTACTTAAAGTCCCTTTCAAGAAAAAGTAATGTAATTCTAACAATATTTTTTTTTTAAAAGGGAGTGAGTTAAGTGTAGGAAGGCTTAAAATCAGGAATCACTCTTATTGAGATATACTTTATTAAAAATACAGATATGAACTTTAAAGAATTTTAATTATTCACGGAGAAGATTCTAGCTCAAGTGTGTATTAAAGTACTTTCCTCTTATTAGCTTTTGCATTCTATTAATTACTTTCTTAACTATTTCCTCACCCTAGCCATGCATAGCTGGGTGCTTAGCAAGGCTGCTTCCAGTTTTCCAGTAAGGATGAAGGAGATCTGCACAAATATATCCCTGCAGAATAAATGCATGCAATTTATTAAAAAAAAAAAAAAATGAATAGGAGGGAAAAAATACCTTTACCTTATTTTCCATTTGGCCTGAAATAACGATACAGACTGGACCATGCAATTAAATTATCTACTGAGACCAAACATTTCCTGTACTATTTTTCAAGAGATGACCTGTCTTTCACCCTCTTCTCTTCCTCTTTCAGCAGTGTTATTCTGAATAAGTAACCAGTGGCACTCAAGAGCCTGTATTTAGGAAGAGTTACCACACATACTGTCACCTGAGTTGTCACTATTATTTATGTCCGTCTCTATAAACAGGGAAAAGTTTGAAGCACCAAGTACTTTCTGCATGTATCTGCTTGTACTATGGGCAAATCCACGCATAACCCCTTTTTAATGCTCCTCTGCGTGCATTCTAAGTGATTTTTTTTTTAATTGCTCTTGCTCACTCACAAGGGATTTCTGAAAACTGTGCAACCTCACAGAAAACCGCAGCCGCAGTCGTTACGTAGACATGAATTGTTAATCACTCTTTTTATGATCAGCAACCATAGCAAATAATGATATAAACTAAAACAAAGTCAATATTCTGCCACTTTTACATTTTGCAGCCTTGCCTGATCAATTCCTGCAGCCACGTCTCCATTAGCAGCGTGCAGTACTGTAGCCACACTGACCATTTCAAACGGGGAGCCAAAAATGAAATATGTTTAAGAGCACAGAGCAGAAACCACGGAGCCGATTGCTCTGTGTAACAGTTCCCATCCATTTTCCATGAAGCACGGGGGAAAGCACGTTAATGTAAAGCACAGATATTGCAAGGCAGTGTAGTATTACACTGTGCAGGGAGAGCCCAGCAGTCTGCCTCGGAGCTGGGGCAGGCTGAAGCCGTGCACAAGTGCTTACAGCTGCAGTGACATGGTGCTAAGCATGTTTTAAGGCTAGTCCCAGTTGAGCAGCATCTTATCCAACCAGAAACAATCCCACAATCCAGCTCTTTTTAAGTGATCATCCTTGTATCATAACAGATTAAGGTTGCAGCTACTTTGGATTATGGTTAATCTAACCTTTATCCATTCACATCTTCACCTGAAACTTACAAGGACCAAGAGTCAATTGCCAGGGCATAATTCACAATGACACTGATCTCTCCTTCCTCACTCTAATTATCTGGATTAAGAATAACACTTTTGAGTAATTATTTTCACATTGGATAAACATTAAGCTTTCCTGGATTTATCTGAGCTTTTTCTTAACATGAAATAGATCCGAGCAGGCTTATAAGAACATAACTGACAGCAGTGACATCTTAATCAAGGAAACCCTAAACAACTAAAACAATAGGAAATGTTCATTTCATATTGTTTTCAATAATCATAAACCAGAATCTTGACAGCCAAATTTGACACTGGCAAATTATCTACTCAGAGACCAAAGAAAAAGCAATATCCCAGCAGATCAATTGCAGCAACTTCTACTGTCTTAATAAAGATGCAAAATTTTCTCTGATGCTGTATCAGCTCAGAAGCAAACAGGAGGTTAAAGGTTGCAGAAAATGTAAAAGCCCACACAACTGCTGATTTACAGGATTGGTAATACAGAGGGGAGAAAAAACAAACCATATTACCAGTTTGCTAAAATTGTAATTAGAATGAATCAGATACCAGTTGTATCACTGATGACAATTTCTGAAGAAACTGCATGGTCCATCTCAAGCTACACAGACTCCCCAAAACTGCTATCACAAGCAAGCTAGAAAAATCTTCCAACCTTGTCTTTGAAACTACCTAAGATCATATACAATTACACACTAAAATCACATCACAGAACCCAATTACACTTTGGCTTTGCAGATCCACAGATAACCTCTTAAAGAGCAAACTCCCTTACTGTGTCGACCCCTGACCTCGAGCTCTTTTTCCAATCTTCAGCAGCACCACATGTGCTTTCCCAGAGTGAGCCAGGACTTGGAGCTGCAAGGTTTTGGAGGGGTAATGCTCCAGCTATCAGAACTTGAAGGTTAAGGGAGCACATTGCTAATATCTCACTCACAAAGTTTAAGGCATTCCATATAATAGTATTTAATTTAGTTGGAACATTATTTATGAAGGGGTTTCTAGTAAAGTATTTTTCGGTTTGTTGGAATCTTTTAATAATTTATAAGTGATAAGTTTATTTGGATCTTAAAAGGCTTTGAAAAGTTATGCATCAATTGAATACTTAAACAGGCATTGGAAGCTGAGTCACAAACAAAACAAAACAAAACAACCCACGTATTTACATTTTCATTTTAGGAATTATTTTAGAAATCTATCAAATAAGGATCACAATAGATTTTGTTTAGTAGCTTAACTTCCCTGAGGCTCCCCTGTGGCAGTCATACCACTGGGACTTTCTCTTCTCACACTTAGCAATAATAAATAATGAAACAAGGCTTTCATAATGGTTTGTGGTTTCTATTATTTCTTCATCATGTTAAGAGGAGAACATGAGTAGAGCAGAACATTATGAGCTGGCTCCCAAAAAACAAGAGGATGAAACACCCGTATTCTGGGTGCTTAGCTGTAGCTGGGCAAAATAATGCAAGTAATATCAAGTGCAAAATCTTTCTCTGTACAGAAGCAAACCCTTATTTACTTGTAACTTATTCTGTATGTTCATGTGTAGTTATCCTAATGAGATACAAACAGCACTTGTAAACTGCTGAATATCAAACTATTCTCACCTGGAAGTGACTGATAACTTACCCTGACGACAAGCAATGACTCCAACATTTCAGGTAACTTCCTACTCTGTTTCATATATAAATTTTCTATATTTCTCTGTTATTTTAAGCCCTCAGAATTAAAAACACTGGCATTCATTTCAGGTGTCCAGTATGCCCTCTGCTTGCTGAGCATAACTCACCTGAAAAACTGTTTTCCTTTGCTCTTATGAATTCTCCTGCAATGATTTCTCCAGGCAACATTTCATAATATGTTAATTTCAAGAAATGGTGGAGGAACTGTGTTGGTTGGCCTGCTGCTTTTCTTTTCAACAAGACACAGTCTATTTCATACTGACAGAGGTCATTTGGCACTTTAGCCATACTGCTTTAAATCTCCCTTTTTTTCCTTTTAATTCAAACTCTCTCCAGTGCTCACTCAGCTGCTTTTACTGGGTACCAAGAACTGTCTCTTCATGCAGTTCATAATAATTCTGAAGGAAGCAGAAAGTATCCAAATATTTTGAGATTATTCAAGAACTGAGAAATACAGAGATACATCCTGCTGTGATTATGGCACTACTTATTAAACTGCAGCATATAATATCTTTGTCTTTGAAAACATTTAAACCTGTCACAGAATGGTTAAGATTGGAAGGGATCTCTGGAGGTCATCTTGTCCACCCAAGCAGACATGGTAGAGATAATTTGTTAGTGTGTTGACTACACATTTTAACTTGGAAAACATCCTGATTGTAGTAATTAAGACTCTTTCTTTTTATCTGAGACCTACCCAAAACAGTCCACCCCTTAGAAACCTAAGTTCTCCGTCAATTGGTATTAACTTCTACTCAGCTCTCAAATCTTTAAGTAAAACCTCAATAGTCCTGCATGAATACAGACTTCTAAATCTTTGGCTTTCATAAGATTTTTCTTCTAAGCAGTGTTAATATATTACTAGGTAGGTGTGTTCCAAAACCTTTCAGATGTATTACCATAAGTTAACCCAGACACATTCAGTGAAAGGGAAACATTCAGCAGTAAGCATGCTGCTTAAATTTGCCCTTAGCATGAAGCAACATGTAAATATGCAGGAAAGCAAGCATAGACTGAAAAACAAATCTTGAAAATCAGGCAAACACTCTAAAAATTTAAGTACAATGTAAGGCAGATACAAATAACTGACTGAACAAATAGTGGATGAAAATTAACTGACTGAGGGACACTTCTTTGATGTGGACTGATTTCAGAGAACCCAAAAACAAAGAATCATCAAAGTAACAAACCAAGAAATTCAGGAAAATCTGACAGAAATTTGGCTGGAAAAAGCGGTGGGTTGTTGGTCTTCAAATAGCTGCAGAGGTTATTCTACTGTGGATTTTTTGATGGGTAGGTGGCTAAAATTACATTAATAGATTAGATATTGGGAAATGTAAGGATAGTGAAAGACTGCAGCAGACTGCTTTGAGGAGTAAAGCATCTCCCTCACCAAGGATCATGGAGAACAGATTAGACAAAAGCCTGTCAAGAACAATACCCTTATAGCTGACTCTTCAGTGAGTCAGAAAAAGAGAGTGCCCGGCAGCCTCTTTTAGCCCTATTTTCAAAGTTTACAGATTCTATTTGAAAATATAGGTTGGTTTTGCTTGAGGTAGAGTTAATTTTCATCATAGAAAGTATGGGGCCATGTTTTGGCTTTGTGCTGAAAGAAGTGTTGATAATGCAGAGATGTTTTTGTTGGTGTTGAGCAGGGCTTCCACAAGTCAAGGCTTTTTCTGCTTCCCACCCCACCAGAGAGTAGCCTGGGGATGCACAGGGAGATGGGAGGTGACAGAGCAGGGACAGCTGAACCCAACTGACCAAAGGGATATTCGGCCCCATATGAGATCATGCTCAGCATTAAAAGTTGGGGAAAGAAGGAAGGAAGGGACATTTGGGGTGATGGTGTTTCTCTTCCCAAGTATGATGTCCTGGAGATGGCTGAGCAGCTGCCTGCCAATGGGAAGTAGCAAGTGAATTCCTTGTTTTGCTCTGCTTTCACACACAGCTTTTGCTGTTAAACTGTCTATATCTCAATCCACAAATCTGCTCACTTTTACTCTCCTGATTCTCTCTCCTATCCCACCAGAGGAGAGTGACTGAGAGGCCGTGGGGCACTTACTTACAGGCTGGGGTTAAACCATGACAGAATGAAAGATAAAATGTTGTTATACACCTGGTGAAAAGCATTTTTGATCAAAGTTATTTTTCCCAGTGGAAAATTAATTTTTGACTGGGTACTTTCCCATAGATCATGTCTGTCTTCTCCACAGGACATTAAAGGCTATGGTTTTCACTGGATTTTTATGACCAAGGCAGCTGCAAATTCTAATTTAAAATTTTTCTCCAGTTTTGTTTCCATGCTTCATTTCCTAAGTCTGTTTTCTACCTCAAAACCATTCCAGTGTAGACCAATCTCTTTCACGTAATTAATATGAAGAGAATTTATAATGAAGAGAAGATGTTTCATACATACTTTGTTTAAAGACACCTATGTGCAAGTTTGGCCATACAATACAGCATTTCTAATTCAAATTTGTTCATTCAGACATTGGAAAACTGAGTTAAATATGAGTTTTGGATTAAAAAAATAGCTGTGGGACTGTTTGATTTCTCTGAAGATGCCAAAAAACACACCAGTCTACCTACAGATAATTATTTTATATGAGCAATGCACTTGCTAAAGAAACACTAATGTTTTCTTGCATCTATAGAAAGTGTCTGCATTTTCTGCAGAACAAAAGTAAATGGTATTAGGAAACTAAGAGAAACAAAGCTAGAAAAAGTGAACATCTCTGCCAAGTACCTCCATGGTTTCCTGGAGGAGGGAGGTTTTTTAACTTTACAGGTATAGAGGTACTTCTATTGTCAGGAGTGAACTTTGATTTTTAAACATTTCTTGGTGCAAGTTAAGAATAAGCTTATGCTCCTCTGCATGGATCCATTCAGCAGCTCTTGAAAATATCAGTACTGAATTCTGATAGCAATTGCACTGAAAGAGGTAGAAAGTCTGAGTGTATGCATTTTGTTATTCTTTGGACAGGCTTAGCACTTCTCTATCACTGTTCTTCAGTGATACAAAAGTTTCTAGCAAGGGAACGGTCTGAAGATAGAGACTCCAGTTCTGCTAACTGAGAAAAGGAAACATTTTTCTATACTCACGAGGAAGCTGGGAGAACTGATACAGATGTAAGAAGTGTGTTTAAGTTCAACATTCTTTGATGATCATATCTGCCTTCAGACAACCCTTGAAAATGTTGCTACCAGGTTTCCAGGAGAAGAAATTGATGAGACCTCAGAGACAATGGAGGCATGGGGCCATTGCCAGCTCAATCACCACACACCACAGGCCCACTTTGTCCAGGTGCTTCAGAGAGTGGTTTTATTGATGGGACAAGGAGCTTTAGGAGCAGGACTTGCTGGGGGGAGCTGCCCAATCCCGAAGACAAATACCCAGAAATTCTTGCTTGTAGCTTGGAAGGAGGCATTACCCACAGCACTGGAAACTAAATTGCTGACAAAACATTTCTTTCTTCAAATCCAGTGGCAGAAGATATGCTGGCATGCATCAACATCTCATTTCTTTCCTGTAAGTAGATAGATCACTCTCTCTAAAAAGCCCATGTAACTTTGGTGAAAAGAAATAAAGAAAATCCTCAAAAGACAACCTTAAAAAGCCATTGCTGGAGACAATTTCCAAGGAACAGACACAACCTGGCAGCTTAATGCCTCAGGCACTAAAAAAAATACTTTCCCCTAGAGAAAATTATGCAGTACTATTTTCAGAGAGGTAAGAAAAGATTTAATTATAAGAAGCAGAAGTCAATTCTCTTTCTGTGACAGCAATGCATATTCAAGTCTCAATCTGCAGATAGCTAGTGGAACAGTTGTACTGTATTTCTGATCTCTTGACAAGAGACATTCAGTTCTTTCTTATTTAGGGGAAACTGAGTCTGCCTTGACACTCTCTGAGAGGAGAAATAACAAGACAGAAGAAAGTTTGTTGTTCCTTTTTCTCTGAAGAATTGTGTTATTATAACACATCCCACCCTGATACAACACTGGCTTTAGAAAATCATCCCTGTAACATATCATGATTATTTTTATAGCATTAACACTTAGTGGAAATATATGCCCTTTTGAGCAAGTTATAATCAAGACAAATTCTGACTAGTCCACAACTTTAGAGGCAAATGCAGGCAATGTAGGAACCAGGATGGAAGAAAGATTTTTGCCATAGCAGCAGCAGAGCTGGTTAAAGGATACAAACCCAATCCTCTGGATGTTGTACTTACATTTGAACCATTGGGACTGGCACTGATATTTCTGAGATGCTCTGAACAAACTTATCCCTGACCAGAACTACTAGCAGAAATATTTTCCATCAAAGCTACTGGTTTTAATATATTAATGTATATAGGCAAGCTGGGTAACATTCTTTTTCAATTAAAATACCATATACAGCATCTATAAGAGGGATAAATTCAACTAGTATTTAGAACTGACAGTTGCTTATTCTTTCACATCATCAGCAAGTCACCCACAGGTGCAGAGAGCTCTGACTTTCCAGCCAAGAGGATTTCAGATGCTAGATTTAAAATGACATATGATAATCCAGAAATGAAAATTAAGTGTCATGTATTCCTTCATATAAAAAGAAACAAATATCACTAAGGGGAAGACAGCATTGCTGGAGGAGGGGGTTTGTTTCTTTTTGTTTCAAGTTTGCTGTTTCAGTTCGTAACATGAGTGACACTCAGCAAATCTATAAACACCAGCTTCACCTTTCAAATCTAACCCAACGTGCTTGAAGTTTAACATATGCTCCAAAACAGGCTGACTTCAACAACATTTTATTTCTTATACATACTTTACCTTCAAAACGCCTACTGCAAAACGTTTCTTGCTGCTTTCTCTAGCCTTCTGGCTACCCTGGGTTTATTATACCAACATAATGTCCTCTCCCTCAGGCTCTGCCTCAGGAAGTTGTAAAACTGTGATCTTGTTTCAGTTATTATGAATTCCAAATTGAAAATTAATCATCTTGGACTTTTAAGAAGTTGCAGCTATCATGAAAATAAATTTGAAATCAACCTTTTTTCATGTCCACCTGCCATTTTTATAAAAGTCAAAACCATATGTCCTTCCTCTTTGAAGTCCAGTTTTGCCCCCTAATGATAGCCTTCACATTCCCCAATATTGTTCTGTTAGCTCCAGCCTTCCTTCAGCCAACCAGGGCAGGGGGAGGAATAGAAAAAAAAAAAAAAACCAACAAAAAAAAATCACCAGCAGCATGACAAATGCTTGTGCAGATGTCTAATGCTGAGGTAACAAATGGCTATAGCCTATGAAGTTACAAATACAAAGTAGTGTCAACAAGTTGCAATGATAAAACAGCCCATGAAATATTCCAATATATGTTCAACATTAAGGGCAATTTCTGGTTTGAATTACTAATAATTTTTTTACTGGGTTGAAATTATTCTTTTTACAGAGGAGCCATTGTTTAGATGTTGGGTTTTTTTCAAATTTCTGTCACAGCCTTCACACTGATAATTCTGATTAATGTGTTCCAATTCCCTTATTTACTCAAGATGTCACATTTTGTTAGGAAAATGAAAGCACTTTTACCACTTTAGAGTCCAAGCTCTAGGCTGGGCAAAAATGAAGTTGTCACTGCTGCAACACTTGCAGTAACTCACCTTGCAAGTCTTTTAAAAGCATCAGAAGTGCAAGGTTTGCCTCTCTGCTAAGGCCCATCTGTGAAAAGCACAACCCAGAAAATTGGGTCATGTAAAACACAGGATGATTTTGGTCTCAGCAAAGACTCTGACACAATTATAAGTTTCCTATTTTTCTGTAATACAAATTAAGTTCCTTGGGTTCTCTTTTTAATGTTTAAAGCAGATGGACAGGAAAATCAAATGACTAGTTGCTTTCATTTGTCATTCACAAGCTGCCAAGCTGAGCACAGAAATCTAGCATGCCTATATCCATCATAATCTAGTCATTCAAACATGCAAACAGGGGGAGGGGAGAAAGAGTAGAAAAAAATAAAATCAAATATGAACAAGGTAGAAGCACAAAGGGTTGATATTGTGCCCGGTTACAAAGTCTACATGAATTACAAGTCCACCTTTAATTAGGAAAACACATTTTGTCTCCAATGAAATTTTTGAACTGATTTAATCAAACCTATGCAAGGTCCTGTGCAACACTACAGCTGATTTAAACCACACAGAATTTACCTTTTGTTGAACTTTGTGTTTAACTGTGTTGCACCCCCTCTAAAGCCAGTCTACTCCAGTCACTTGGTTATATTCAACAAAATAGGTGCATGTTGGTTTGCAGACAAGCCACATTAAGAGATTGTATGAAATTATACTAAAACTTTTACATGCTGCACTGTTCTGTGAAGTTTATTCTTTATTTTTACCCCAAGCATGGGACAGATGGTCTGGATGAAGCTGGGAGATAATTAACCAGAATAGCAAAACAAGAAAAGAACTGAGAGGTTCCTTTCAAACACATCAAAAGTTCAGTGGATTCTGAGCTCCAGTGTTTTGTTTGTTTTTTGTTTGTTTTTTTTTTTTTTACAGTCCTGTCAATTAGATTCTCTAAATAATAAAAATAAGAATAAATAAGTAATAAAGATACATTAGATAGGAATAGGAGCCTAATGACTTTTGAAGCTTAATTTGTACTTTGGCATAAATCTGTGCTATCATTCTAGACAGAGAAGACAGCTCCCACATTCTTCTAATGAAGGTTTAGAAAGACAGTGTTGGTTTATTTTTTTAGTTCCCAGTGGCTGCATTGCATGTCAGCCTTACGGACAGAATTTTTTGTATTAGTCTGGAAATCACCAAAGAAGGAGGTACAATTTTAACAATTTTCTTCTTCAAAACTTGTGTTCATAGGGTACCAGTGCTCACTGTGTTCCTACATGTTCCAAATGTGTCCACCTGCTCTCTCAACTGATACCTATTTAAATAGGAAAAGAAAAAATTTAAAAGCCCTATTTTTGCACCTATAATTCTCCACTTTGTTTGTCAAAAGGCAGTGAGCACATGCCTGGTATATGTTGAGGACTGGCTTTGTCTGGTTATCAGTCACATCACAAAGAGTAGGGTCATTTTTCTCTCATAACAGGGGAAAAACAGAAAATTAAAACCAAACAGAAAATAAAAAAAAAAAACAAACCAAAACCAACCAAACAAAAAACCTAAGGAAGAGAGTAGTTCCAGAGCTCAAAAGAACAAACTGCAAGCATAAAAAATACCTGTTTTGTCCAAGTAGAACAGATATTGAAAATAGCATTTGACCACCAGTATTCACCCTCCAGGGCTGATTTTCAGTGCTCTTCAAGTCTCACTCCAAAAGAATTTTGCAGTGAGGGTGCAAAGCTCCTTCCCAGTGTCACATGTGAAGATCAGGCAACACTTTTCAACTTATAACAAAATACTTTTCTTAGTCACCTTTTCTTTGTCCACTACACATAGCCCAAACACCTTAGATCAAAATCTACTGCTTGTGATGAAAGTATAGAGTACTAGCCATAAATAAAATCTTGACTAGAAATAAGACATTGTCAAATTCTTTTTCACAAAACCCCTTCATTATTCTATTTTGTGTATATCATGAAAAATGTGAAACACTCAAAAAGGCCCCAAAACAGGTTAAACACTACTCTACTATGCCAGCTTTCCTGGCCAACATATTGGCAATAACAAAGACAGAGCTTGCTTGGGGTTCAGTTGAGTGGGAGGTGTGCATACATTGCTACTGCTTCAGCAGGTGACAATAATCTCATGATGCCACCACCATCATCACACACAGGGATCCCAGTTAATTCACTCAAGGGTTACATTACACCTCAGAACAGAAATTTTACATATGGGGACCAATGAGCCAAAAGCTTTTTCTGAGCCACACAGAGGAAAAAAAATTGAAACCACTATGGGTATTTGTGAAGCAAAGACAGAAGACTGCACATCGTTTCCTAAATCTCTACACAGCCCTGGGTACAGCAGCCACTGCCTGGCTTTTGAGCTAGGCAAGGATTGTATGTGCATGTTGCATATGTATGATGCCGTGGCTCTTTGGGGGCTGGAAAGAAAGCTGTAGAATTTGGCACTGCTGGCATGAGCTGTGTTTTAGCTGGAGTGCAAAGCAGAGTATTTCTCAAACAAGGAGAGGTGCAGCCAGAACTTGCTCTTGTTTCTATCACAACTGTAAAACTTCCAGATTGCTGACAAATTACTCAAAGGAGCCCCAGCAATTACAAGGGCATAAGGCTTTCCCAACTGCTGTCTGAGTATCTCAGAGCTTTATCCAAGTCCTCCCAGCAGTAAATCTCACAATGGTTCAGTGGCCAAGAGAACTAACGCAATCCTTGAATGCATAAGCAGCGGAAAAGTATGTAGGAGTAATGAACTGGTATTATCCTCAGCATATAGCATTAGTGAGGCCATAAGTAGCATACTGGGAGCTCCCCAAAAGAATCTGGCAAACTGGTGGTAGCTCAGAGGAGAGCCACAATGAGATTCAATGTCTTGACAATATGGTTTTATAGTGAGACACTAAAGAAACTCAACCCGTTTACTTAATCACAGTCAAATCCAAGTGGTGACTGACCACAGACTGCAGGTCACAACATAAGGAAAACATTTGTGATAGCAGGGAGCTTTGCATCCTAGGGTAAGGGGGAAGACAAAATGATGACTTGTGGAGGGAAGATGGTATTAGAAATACTGATTTCAACACCACTTATTGCCTATTGGAGCATTCCACTAAAGATACAGGGGATTCACCACCACACAATAACTTTAGATCGAGTAAGTAACTTCCTACAATTCAACAGAGAAAGGAAGGAAAGGAAGAGAAGGGAGGGGAGAGAGGAAGGAACGATGTAAGGAAGGGAAGAGAGAGAGAGAGAGAGAGAGAGAGAGAGAAAGAGAGAGAAAGAGAGAGAAAGAGAGAGAAAGAGAGAGAAAGAGAGAGAAAGAGAGAGAAAGAGAGAGAAAGAGAGAGAAAGAGAGAGAAAGAGAAAGAGAGAGAAAGAGAAAGAGAGAGAGAGAAAGAGAGAGAAAGAGAGAGAAAGAGAGAGAAAGAGAGAGAAAGAGAGAGAAAGAGAGAGAAAGAGAGAGAAAGAGAGAGAAAGAGAGAGAAAGAGAGAGAAAGAGAAATAGAGAGAAATAGAGAGAAAGAGAGAGAAAGAGAGAGAAAGAGAGAGAAAGAGAGAGAAAGAGAGAGAAAGAGAGAGAAAGAGAGAGAAAGAGAGAGAAAGAGAGAGAAAGAGAGAGAAAGAGAGAAAGAGATGGAGAAAGAGAGAGAGAAAGAGAGAGAGAGAAAAAGAGAAGGAAAGAGAAGGAAAGAAGGAAAGAAGGAAAGAAGAAGGAAAGAAGAAAGAAAGAAGGAAAGAAAGAATAGGAACAGGTTTTCAGCAATGCATATTCAGTGTGGTTCTCTGGCTTGTGTAGTACAATTCAGGATAGATGATCATAATGGACTCCTCTGACACTAAAAATAAATGAGCCTATATGTGAGCTATAGGCTTGATGATCACAGAGCTCTAAAACCACCGTGTTTATATCTCCCCATTTGTCACCATTCAATAAAAGACTGTGATTTAAATGTTTCTAAATTTTTTTCCCCAGCAGATTTCAAAATAGTATATTCAGAGATGTGTTTGTAACCTCTCTTTCCTCTGCTTGTGCTACTTAGTAACTCCTGTCCTTTTTTTCCTTCATCAGACCTAGATCCAAAGATTCAGAATTTTACTGTGACTCTCAGAGAGTAATTCACTAAAACTATCAGGCAAAATTCTCCTTCCCAACATAATTTTTTTCCTCTTTCTTCTTCTTGCAAAGATGCTAGGTGGCTGAAATTTAGGGGAGCTGGACAAGAGATGCATGCCAGCAGAATCACAGATTAGAAGTGTTCTTTAAGAAAAAAGATCTATTTTAAAACCAAAACACAAAGGGAATAGTTTAGCCTTCCAAAGGAACTTGCTAATTTCAATTGCACGTTCATTAATACTAATAAATATCTGTACACCATGATAAGTAAATTAAGTATTTTATAGACTTTACTATAAAATACTCTCCATCCTCAAAAATATATTACACCAAAACCTGCGTCAAGATTCTTGTAGGGAATTATATATAATCATATATTAGAGAAGATAATAAAACCCTAATAGAAACAAAAAGATAAAATTTACAACAAGCAGTATGATGAAAAAGATCCTTGGGAGATTAGGAAGTTTGATGAACAAGATGTGCTGAAAGTTTCATTTGACAGGAATCATTTAAAATAGCCCTGAATATGCCATTCATCCCAATGAGGAATAAATAATGCAACATGAAGTGCTCTTTATGTTAGGGGAAAAAAAAGAGGTATGTTAGGGAAGTTTGCAAGTGTCTAGAATAAGGAAAAAAAAAAAAAAAAAAAAAAAAAAAAAGCCAGAGGTAACTTCAGAAACTGTGAAAAGCAGTTCTGGAAGAGACAGATGATTGGTCAAAGATGCTGAAGAAACACACACTGATTACATGGCTCTCATCACCACATGTGATATCACTCACCCAGACCAGCATTAACTCCTTGAAACAAAAATCACTGCGTGTTCCAAGGGGCTTCAAGAAAACTTGGTAAATGCAGCTTCAACCATTATGATGATTTATGTTAATGTGCTGCAGTCATTTTTCCTGTGTACAGTCTGTGGAACAAATGGAGTTTAAATGAATGTTTCCCATAGAATAGCCAGAATATCAAATTGGCTACAAATTAATTTCACAATCATCAGATTTAGTGGAGACCTTTTCTTTTATTAGAAAGCCCAGTTTTCCTATGCTGAGCTGGAATGCTTATTCATGATCTTATTTACAACATGCTGACATTAACACACTATGATACAATGACAGGAGAATGCTCATTAGGGTGACGTTACTGGCTTCCAAAATTTAGTGCAGAAGTTTGTTTCATTGTTTTACTTAATTTTATTTCCTTTGTTTTAAAGTCAAGAGCCAACTTGAAATGTGAAATTGCTCTGCTTCAAATGCCTGAAGAACTACACTAGAAGTTGTACATACATACATTACATATGTTTATTGCATAACTACTGCAAAATCATTTTGCCTTTTATTATAATACAACCACAGGCTGGAAATCTGCCACGACTGGCTAGTTCTGCATTTCTCAAACCTAGTCCCAGACAAGAGTTTTCCCTAAAGGAGCATAAATGATATGTGAACCTCCCCAAGGACAATCCTGGAAGAGAAGTGTGCAAGAAGCCTTCCCAGAAAGAAAAAGAAATGGGAAGAGTGATGCATTTCAGAGGTGCACATTGCACATGTAATAGAGTGGGGGAGGAAAGATGCTTTACCACTGCCACCTTTGTCCAGTGAGAAACATAAACTAAATTAAATGCAGCTGGATCCACTCTTTCCTGTCAATTGACTTGGTTCCCTGCCCAGCTCCCTTAATACATTGCTGTTGCAAGGGTTTGTTTGGGAGCTGCAACAGTAAATCACTCCATGAAGCTGCTTCCTCTCTTCTCTAACACACCTGTGTAGGAAATGTGCCAAGGGGCAGAATTAGGCACACCATCAACACTACAGGCAACACAGAAACCCTAGAAACAGACTGGTTGCTGAAATTTAAAGCAGTCGGTGGTTTTTGGACCTGAAGTGGAGCTGGGAATCTAGAGGATGAAAAGATGGCACATGTTTTCTAGAGGCAGACCCAGGAAACCCCAGGACAGACCCCAGCTGTGCACAGCCAGTGCTGGCAGGAGCCATAGGACAGCAGGACCAGGGGGAAGGTGTAGGCATGTTGATGAATGGGCCAGGACTGACTGAGCTGCACTGCCAAAAGCTCTGGGGAGATCCAGGCACAACTGCTTTACAGGTCTAGCTTGGATGTGTCACTTCCCTACAAATACCTGGAGCTTGTTTCCACTTGAATCCCCCAGCTAGAGTCTGATATAAGATTCTTCTTCTGCTGATTCTCCAGCCAGGATTAAACACAGCAGAGACACCCCATCTCTTCGTCTTTTTTGTTGTTGTTGTTTTGTGTTGTTTTTGTTTTTTGTTTTTTTGTTGTTGTTTTTGTTTTGGCTTGGGTTTTTTTGTTTTTGTTTTTTAACTTTTATTTTATCCTAGCTTTGATGGCTTTCCCTGAGCCCTCTCCCTGCGGAATCCTCTTTTGACAAACACTGCTCTTGATAACAATTTAGCTGGTTTAAATAATACCATTTATAATGCAGGCAGATAGACTGTTCATCATATGCAATAATGCATTACATCCATTACACTAAATCCACCATGATTTCAGCCCCAGAATGAATGTGCAATGTTCATTTGTCTCCTACCTCATTGGCTGTATAATAAATGTAGAATATCTGTCACACTATCTCAAAATGCCTCTTTTATCTGTGAAGTGTTTGACAAAGTACATGTTGCAAAAGACTATTCATAGTGAGTTATATTCAGATCTATTGTACATGTTGTTATAGAATTATATTGTAGCTAGGAACTGACAGACAGTGCTCAGCCATCCCAGTATTACAAGAGAGAAAGAGAGCAATGGAATCAAGATCCCTCTCACTCCCCCTCCTCCCCAACAGCTCCCTTTATCCTTGCTGCATACAGACTGCAACAAATAAATTTAAACACTTTGTCTAAAACAAAAAGAAAAAAAGGAAGAAAAGCAAACCTACATCAGGAGAGGCACTGTGATCTGCAGAAATTAGGAGAAAAGTAGAAACAAGGAACCACTGAATTGTACTGACAGAGAAAAGTAAATAATAGATTTGTGATAGCAGAGATCTTCTGCCTCCACGTCTGCGCCTGTGAAATAGACATACTCCCAAAAATGGGTGGAATGAGGGCTTCATTAATACCCACCCGGGACTTGCCACCTTAAGGGTGCTTCACAGCATAAAGCTAATCAGTAAACACCATTAATTTAGCCATCCCTGAAAGTCCACTTTGTCTTTGGAAGTTCTGCTTCCATTTAGTTACTTCTGACTTTAACCTCCCTCTCTGGAAATCATATCAGTTACCAAAAAGAAGGCAGTACCATACATTCTTAGATTATGTCCACACACCCACCCTCAGAGATGAGGATTCAGCTAAATCAAGCAAATCTGCAGCATCTTGACAAGATCCACGAGATGTTTATTTGCCTTAAGGTTCACTGTATGGTATTCAGCATAATGAAACAAACTCCCTGTGTTAGAATACCCAGAAACATAAACAAACTCCCATTTACAATACATATTTCCCCATCCTGAAAATTTCCAAGGGGTGTTAACAATCTAAAAATCAAAATTGTCCAAACTGAATCCTTGGCTACTAAGGGCAAACATCTCTTTTGCTCCAGCTAAAATATCAGCATCTGTTGCAAACGTAATATAAATAAATATAGTTTCTATAGGTACACCAATGATAAAAGGCAGACAAGGGAAAATGTTAGAAAATAATAAGGTACATTAAGTAGCAGTATTTGATCAGTGGAAGAAAATACTTAGAACCATAACAGCTTTTAAAAAACATAAGTATTTGACAAATGTCTATAAGACTGCTAACTGATCAGGTACCCTTTTGAATTAAATATGTAAGAATGAAGCAACCAACCAACCAAATTGGTTCATTTGTCTAGCACATCTGGGAATAAATTGATTTTGTTGCAAGCACTAGATGGTCATCAGAAATAAAGTGTTAAATATTTGGGTACCTGTAGCCAAAATTCCAGCAACTGAGTTAAAAATATTTAATAGTATCAAACATCTCAAAATCAGCAGTGTTCTCCTTTTAACAACAGTAATCAAAGAAACTTCCCTTCTTATTGGCTAAACAGAACTAAGTCACTACTGCTAGCTTAGTTTTATTTCTGGAGATGTACTGTAGCTCAAAATACCAAAATAGTATTATTCTTTATACTTTGGCAATAGCACAATACTGCACATACAAGCTCTGACTTCCACTTTGGGATGAACTCTCTGAGAAGTAAAGCTTTATTCAACATAAGCATGGCAAAATTTGGTGTAGTTTAAGTATGATTTCTGCGATATTTTTAAAATAGGCTTAATATAAAATGAGATTTTTCTTTTAAGTTAACACCTTTATGTTTAATTATTTATTGAGGGGTTTTTTGTCATTGTCAATGTGTTCATACTGCAGAGAGAGACTCAGTAAGAGAGCCCTCCCATGGCTAATGCTAACCCTGAAAATTCCTTTGTTAGCAGGCAAACACTGGGTGGCTTAATGGATAAAACACTCATTCCAAATTTCAAAACAGGCTACACTGCATCTTATTCAAGGTGTTGTACAGCTGTGGAAGGGAGTACAATTTGGACATTACAGGTTTTTATGACCGCTGCACCTTCTGGTAGTGTCACATTCAGATATATTTTCAAAGTACCTGAGAAAGCAGTCTGAAAGTGTGTGTAAAATTTACAGTCATATAAACACATTCATTTCTGCTAACTAATTACAAAAGCTATGTCAAAGCTGCAATCTGATGTGCAAACAAAAAACAAAAAAAAAAAACAACCCAAAATCAAAAAACAAAAGGTCAGTTATATAATGATTTAGATTAAAATTATCTGACCCTAGGCTACATTTCTTGTTTTAGAGTCATCTTCTGAAACTCTTACATATATTGCTGAATTCATGGAACTAGATTAAAAGACTTCATAGGTCTTGCTCACAGGACAGCTCCCACTGTGAAGAAAAAATGGGATTCTATTATTTTTTTTTCTTGTTTGTAATTCTCCCACAGCTCACAGATTTTCAGGATGGGTGCATGAGGTTGTCTGAGTTGAGAAGACTCAAGATCCTTCTTTCAGACATGCCAGAGATGAAGGGGGATGGATTCCATGGGCATCCAGGATTGTGTAGGGTCTCCAATAGATTTTCTGACATACTGCCATTTGACAGGGGAGGGAGATAGGGCTTGGTCAGCTGAAGGTGGGCAGGTAGGTTTTTTTAGTTATTCTGGATTTTTTTTCCTTCCTCAGGATCAGGAAAGACTGGTTGGCAACTATTCAGCCAGTTAGCTGAAGCCAGAATATTAGCAGCTATTCAATTGTTTCTGTTCCATAGTTTTCCTAACTAGCTGACATGGGAAAGAAGGAGCAGCAGATGAAAACCAAGGGATGACGCCTGCCTGACATAACTCTTGGCTCAATCTCAAGAGCAGGGTTTTACAGCATGATAAAGCAAACACATCACTGGATAAACATCTGACTGCAAGGACTTCTTAATGGTCATTGTTAAACCAAGAGCAAAGAATCAGCAATTAAAAAAAAAAATAAATTATAATACAGTGGTTGGAAACACAAAAAGCCATCAAGGAAATAAAACAATACAAAAAGAACCAATACACACAGACACCAGTGATCCATATATACCAGGATGTCTAATGAAATCTAAAATTTCTAGAATAGGATAATGGTTAATATCAATTCTCATGGAGACTTTGGGACTTGGAGTTGACAAATCAGGAGTCCTTCTCTGAAATGAAAGCACATTACTAAGCTGCATTAGTACCAGAATCCTGCTTTAAAAAATAAAGCCACAAGCCCAAGACCAAAGTACCATCCCATCTTTGATTAAACTATAAACAGAGATCTAGATTCAAAGAACTGTTTTTAGAAGAAGAAAAAAGAACAAACCCAGTAATTTTTGCTGAAGAAATGAGGGATTTGAAGAGAGTCCTTGGTCTAAGTATCTAAAAAGTAAAGCAGTGACAGTTTCATAGCACGGTATGGAAAATTCTGATGGAATACTTGATAACTGTAAGAGCAAACTATCCAAAGGTACAGTTTTGGAGAATTATTAGCTTTTGGTGATTTTTCAGGCCAGGCTAAACACCCATCTGTTATGGAGTGCTTAGGGATAATGAAGTTAATTCTGCCATAATCCCAGGAAATGGACTACAAAATCTGTCAGGCACCTTTCACACTGAATGCTTCTATGAAATACTTCATACATTATTTACATGGCAGGAAAAAAATGTCTTGGGAGCCCTCAGTATTCTAAATGGGAAGTAACACAAGTGCAGACCACAGATAATATTGGTTCTTGTTCATCACGACTAAGTAGTTTGCTTTATTGTCCCCATGTGACATTTCTTTGGGTGGAAAAAAGGGACAATTACAATTGGATTAGGAAAGCGAGGGAATTGAACAAAGTACTATAAGTAGCACTCAGAAGTCAGGCCAATAATTTTGGCATCAATACAGAGCATGTAACATTAAGCAGCAAACAACCAAGCATTCTCTGCAGTCAGACTTTGATGTTGGAAGGTGGGTGGGCCCCCAAGACATCTCATGTTGCCTCATTTCATTTCCTTTAGAGCATTCCCCAACCTTAGCACATCCTATTCCCCGAACCAAGGGCTACTTCTTCCCTGGGCTCTGCTTAGTGGGATTTTGACATCTTCTCTCCTAATTTTAACTGTGTGCCTCTCCCCCACTGAAACTTTTCCACCCATTTTATTTTATTGGAAGGATGAGGACCATCCCGCCAGGTGGATATTCCCCAAGTCTCACAACTCTACTCACATGGTCTCTTCTCTGGGTGCCCCTGAGCAGCAAGAGCTCATAATTCATTTGAATAGGAAACAGTTGGGGGCTCGCCACACTTCATCCTATGAGGCTGTTGACACTGTGAGCAGCTGTTAGTGTCACTCTCATTTTTACCAACTGGGAGCATATCAAAATGTTACATGCACATTCAACAGTGTAGTCTCTCTTCTTTCAGTTTAATGGGAATTAAGCATACGCATCAAGGAGCAAATACACTCCACAGTTGCTAAGGATTTTAAATGTTCATTTTTTAAACTTACTTGCTATGGGGAAAAAAAAAATTAAAGTTTAAGGCAATCTAGGAAAAGTAATGTTTCCCTCAAACGCAGTTAATACCAGTGATGTTACCATTTAACTATGCAAAACTTCATTCCTCAGTGGGGCAACTAAAATCACTGTAATCATGGTACCACACTCTTTCTTTGGGGAAACATCAGACCTCACAAGAATTTCTTGGTGATCTACTAAAAATGAGATTGGCAAGCTCCATCCTGTTCCCAACTGTTCACATTGCCAGACTATGAATCCTTTGCTGGCAGACTTTTGGCTGGAATATCCATGGGCTTTAGTCACATGACCAGACACAAATGAAGATGGAGATACCAGATCACTTCTCTCCTTAAGATACAGCTTCTTGTCCTTAAAATGATGTGAGAAGCTTCAATGTTAGATTAAACTAGTATTTTTATGACACATGCACATAAGGAGGTTTCACTTGAAAATAAAAGTACATGGGACTGCTATATAAGCACTCGATTTTGTATTGGATGCTAGCAGCTGCAGCTTGTATATCTTGGCTGCAGTTTTTCTTCCACATTTGAAAATAAAGATGCAGGTCCTAATTTCTGAATCCTTGGGTACCAGCAAGCAGCCAGGAGAAGTAAGTTTTTCCCGTTCTGTCATTATTTCACTCTTTATGCTTACATACATGCTAGTGACAGGAAAAAAGGTTTCATCAATGGATCCCCTAGGCTCTGGGGTGACTCTCAACTCCGGAGTATTTAGATACTGTGATTCAAGAAGTCACCACTGGCAGCTGTCACCCACCTCTAAACTTAGCAGCAGCAGGAATAATCTTTTGCCAGACCTTCAGCCGCTGCAATCCACAGCCTGACATATTTCCTTAAACCACCTTCGTCCCTTGGTCAAGGCATCTGTGCTTTGCCCACCTGCCTGGGAATTGCAGCAGCTGAATATCTGGAAAGGTTCCGTCTCCCCACCCCTGCAAAGGAGACAGCAGCCTCTGGTGATACAGACAGCTCCCAGTGACAGGAACCCAACGTGTCACCACTACCAATATTCCCTGTAACACAGTCTGGAACTAGTCAGTCCCATGGTGTTCCAGCAGCCCCTCTCCCCACAGTGCAAACAAAACTAACAAATTCTCTTTGGGGACAGATGTATAGCAAACATTAGTCCAAAACTCGAGCTCTCTCTCATCAGTCCCTTTCATATATCTCAATATTCTCATTCATTTTCAGTTGCCTAAAAAGCTGGACACAAATAAAATCATTTACCATGCAGCAGTGAGTGATTTACGGAATAACTCTGAAAGTTGAGGTTGTCCATAAATTATGTGCTCTGACAGCTTGCAAGAATTGTTTCTGAAAACACATGGGGGCCTACACACTCGGACAAAATTATCTTTCCTATCCCAAAGAAATGAAACGATGCAAGCACGCTATGTTCTTTTCTTCAGTAAATATTTCTTCCTTCATCCCTTCCTCACTGCTCCTCCTTTTCCAGCTTTTTCTTTTTCAAGTTATAAGAACAGAAGAAAAATAAGGGAGGTGGTTAAAATCAATTAGCCCTGAATTACTTAGCTATTATAGATATACAATGGTAAACCAACCCAAAAATAAAATAATTTTGGGAAGATCTTCCAGTCCTCGGATGAGGGGAAGTCAGAAGTATTTCTCACAAGAAGTCAGAAAGTATTTATATGCTAATTTCTAAGTATGGACATAAGTTAATTCAAATTTTCATAAAGGATTGGTAAATGCTTTAAAAAAAATTCAGAAAACAGAATTTTCTTGATTCAAAATGCTTTACAGATTCCCCATGATTCTGCAGGTTGTGACATGACGAAGCACAGTTAACTGTGGAAGGAGGAGGTGTCACCACTGTGATACTCAGTCTACCACTTCTGCCATAAACTATGTTGAAGCTATCTGTCTTCTTAGATGCTGATATCAAAGAAGGGGACAAAACCCCAGCAACAATACTTCAAGGAAAGCGATATTTTCTTTAGAGGCTCAAGTGTTTACAGTTCAAAAAATCCACATAGAAACCAGGAAGATGCAGCTTGAAGCACATTTCAGGGAAATTATTTTTTTTAGTTAAAGTTATTAAATGACTTGCGAAAACATTCTTGATTAGTTTTCCTCATCCACCTCAATTTTCATCAGCTCTAAAAAGAATAAGTGTATTCACCAAGCAAACATCTGAGCTAAGTTAAAACATGAGTTTTGCAGCATTTCAGCCTCAGTTTAAAGTGTGGACTTTCCACCAGCTGCTTAGGAACTGTGCAGACCTACATCCCAGCTCTTGTAGAGGCGAGATGTACAAGTAAGGAATACCTTAGCTTGTCAGAGTGAGACTTATCAGTCCTGTGTCCTAGGAAAGAAAATATAATCCAATCTAAAGTAAGCACACAACTACACAATTATTTTTTTTTTCACAAAGGCTCAAGCTACACTTAACGTAATAAGTAACACACAGTTCTTCACAACTTTTAATAGACACACAACTTACTGCCCTTGTTGGATTTCAGTATTAGGTGACAGGATCTGTAGGAGAAAGATGAAGTGTATCTTGATAAACACCTAGGCTAGGCTAGGCCCTCAGCATCCCTCAAATGCCTTGCTTTTTGCTTCCTACAAAGCACTGGGACTCCTTTCCCTCACTGTGGCTGCATACCTTCATAATGCCATGAGAAAACACTTTAAACCAAAGCACATAACCTTCTGCCACACTCTGTTAGCAATAGTTCTGGTTTTGGTTAACTGCACAGCTCCAAAAAAACTGATTAGTTTTTTTCCTAGAGAAGAGAGCAGTGCAGCATGGTGAGAAATACCATGCCAGAGCTCTCCTTTCCTGTTCATGTCCTTAATCTTGTTTACACCCATCCCTTCCTGCCTACTGCTGCCTCTCACTGGGAAGGCTGTAGCTTCCCATCAGGTCTGGTTAAGTGGAATTCTTCCCAGGAAGAAGGCACAAAACCAATAAAGCATTTAGTGACCAATTAAATTCATTAACACTGTTTACCTACAGGAGATGGGCAAGCAGTAAACAATTAGCAGCAAGTTTATTTTTAAAAGTAAAAAAGCCTTTTGAAAACACCTTCTGAGTGACAATGTTTGTTTATTGACAGCCATCCAGATATTACATTTTTCCCCTCCCTCCTAATTCATTTCAGATGTTGGGAGAGCAACTGATCACTCAAACCAGAATATGCTTGATTCAAACAAGGGAACCATTTTTCACAGTAGCAATGGTTTAGTGATGTGATATTTTGCATTGATCGTGAGTTGATTTTAGGTAATGATTGCACATGTAGGCCTGCTGAAAGCCATGAATTATTAGCACCTGAGCCACAGCAGACTAGTAACCCTTCTGATCATTTCCCCAAATAGAATATGAGAAAAATATTTCCCAGCCTTTCGAAAGTGTCTTGTCAGCACATGACATGTTTGCTTTTTGTTATATCCTGGAGGTAGCTTGGCACCTCTGGGAAAAATTTCCTCTTCACAGAATAGAAACCACGGACAAATAAACTGCATCTGTCTCATGTATGTAATTGCATATTCAAATTGATATTTCTGATTCCTTGCCCTTAGGGTGGGTGAGGACAGGAGAAGAGACCAGGTCTCATTAAGACCATTCTGTATTAGTTCTGCGTGTAAAAAACAAGAGCAGAAGTGTGTGGCTCTTTCTTTTCTGTATGAATTTTTGCTCTAGCCCCATGATAAAGATAAACATCAAATGCATTTCATGCAGACCACCAAATGGTAGACTTTTAGTTACATGAACATGGGTAGGACTGAAAACATTAACCCAAGAAATACTGAACTGAATCTCATTAATTAGGAAAGCTTTGTAATATTTACACTCTTCAAGAATTTCCTTTTGGCTTCTACATTGAATTTAAAGTGCAGGATCTAGTAATGCATCTTTATGCCCCTGTTATGAAGCCCTCTAGTGCACTGAAATATTATCTTCTAGAAGCTCTTCCCTCTGGATCCACTGCCCTGCCAGCCATTCCCTTGATTACACTGAGCATGACTAAAGGACCCTTAGACTTGAAAAGCTCTCACAACAAATACTTCTTTCAAAATATGATCAGCAAATTCTCTCATGTAACAAAAAATGAAGCCAACTAAACATGGACATAATTTGGCTGTGCAGTCACAGTATTATGAAACAAGTGGAATAAATTTGATCTCTGCCTCTCATCAGTCCAACAGCATCTACTTTTTGCTCATGACTTTAAAGAAGCATAAGACATGAATTTGATTCCTTGTCCATATATCTGTATGCAGAGATTATTTCCCTGCAATTGATAAATGATGCTAGAATTACAGACTCAGATTGTCCTCAGAACCTCTATCTTGCTTTCACTCCAGTTTGTTTAAATTCTTTACAAAAATAGGATAATAGTAAAACCTGGTTTTGATAACTGCCGATCTGATCTTACCATATAAGTGTTTATCTACCACCATGTTAAGAAAAAGAAAAATAAGAAGATCATTGAGAACATAATCTTTTTCTATTTTGAGTGCAGGGTATCAAAGGCTAGGAGGTCAAGTTCTGCTACAGACATATCAGACCCTACTACACTATACCAGCTTGGGGTATCTGGGACATCCAGAATTATTTCTATAACATAACGGTTACCAAGAGCCAGTCAGGGGTAGGGGCAGAATAATAATGAAAAGAAAATTCTTGTTTGATATACATCCTCTCCTGTTACTTTTCTGTGTTGTCTTTCATCAGTCAGACTACAAGGAGTTTTCTGTGTGGCCAATGAACTTGTTCAGCTTGATCCCAAACTTCAGTTTTTTAAATCCACTGACTTCATTCAAGTGACTATTTACACTTAAATTATTTTTGACCCAACAACTCAAACAATTCTCAGCTATTGTTCCTTTCAGTCTTTCACTGAGCTCAGTGATCATCAGTTTACCACAGATTTTGATCTCCAACATTTCTTTCAGTAGTGCTCTTGGTCTAATATCCTGATTTTCTTCAGTAAGAGGGAATAAGAGACAAGATCTTAGAAGGTGGCTATGGATTTTCTAGGATTCTAATTATTCCATTTGTGATATTAAAGGGATTCCAGTCCCTAAGGATCATGGATATCTGCCCCATCTGTGTGGGCACATCAGAACTAGCTTTACACCAATCCTGTTATATAGCCATGCAAAAAACAGAGCTCAGTGTGAGTTAACCACTTGGCTGCTCAAGGAGTTTTGTGGATATTCTAGAAAATTTGCCTCTGGTATAGACAGGATTCAAGCAACATCATCTTACAATGGAAATACCAGAGCAGTAGTGTTTTCTTACTGTTAACGTTTAAAATAATTTTGAAGCACCACCACCATCCACAAATGGGTTATTCTTTGAGAAATTTCAAAGGAATGGATATTCTTATGGATTTACTTCATTTCCTCTGTAAGTTTGGATCTGATCACAGAGAAATTGATGGGAAAAACACTTTTTGAAGAAAAAGATCTAGATAGAAAACCATAGCATCAAAAGATTTTGGGCTTGACCTGCTGTTTCTGAAGTCTATGTGAGTTTCACTGCTAAGGTCAATTAAAATAGCATCAGATCAGAGTCTTTGAAAAATCTGCCTGAAAAGGAGAAATTCAGTATACTGTTCGCAGGAAGTTTGTGTGCACAGCAAGTCTGTTAGTTGAACTGAATTTTAATAATTAATACTTGTGGTGGTTTTCTTCACTGATTCTTCCTGCCTAATAGCAGCATCTCTTCAAATACCAGGAAGTATGGTATTTTGGTAAGCTTTTTTTCCCAGTGTCACATTTAAGTAAGCCTCAGAAAGCCCCCAAAAAGCATAATTCCAACAATCAGTTCTGCCAGAGCAATGCAGTAGAATGGTTAGCCAAGGCTTCAACTCAGTTTGAAACACATCCCAATTAAGTGACCATTCCATTTAAGCAAAGTTTTCCTGAACCATCACTTAATGTAAACCAAATGTCCTCTGCAACTTCTTCCTCCTACTGAAGCATTTTGACCCTTAGCCACCATATTAACACCTCTAATTGTAACTGACAGGGCAATTTCCTGGTTGCCATTGTGCAAGACAAGCAGTGAACACTAGCCACAAGCAATTTATGACCTTTGACTGTCATATTAATGCTTTTAATTGTAACTGACAGGGCAGTTAGGCCAAAAAGTGTCCTGGCAAAGCAGTTCAGGCTGTTGTGAATGTCCCACTAAAGTAAAGTAAGAAGGGTTCAGACAATAAGGTGGGAGGACTGACACAGAAATAGAAGAGGCAATACCTCAATCTGGACAACCATCAGCTCACCACTGACTATTTTTTGCTTCAATTTGACATCACATTCTCTGTTAAGACCAGAATGAATTTTACTGAAGGCATGGAAATTAGAGTTAAAGTTTGAAGAAAATTTTCTAAAACATTTGAATGAAAGGTATTTTTAGGATTCCCCTCCCTCAACTTCCGATTTTTAACTTCAACAAATTTTATATACTTTAATAAAAAAGACAGCTCCTCAGCTTTTTGTGTTTGAAAACATGAACATTTTCACATTTTTTAAGGAAAACCAATCATCTAGACTCTATTAGAAAGTATGTAAAGTTAATACACCAATAGACAAGAGCTGCTGAGGCATCAGATTAAATAAATAAAAGGTTGTCTCACGTGGGAGAGAGGGGAGTGCTGTGGGTGACATTCACTTTTGATGAGGTGGTCTCTAGAGGCTGAAATATTGTGCTTGCAAATGTTTGAGCAGGTCTCATACAGTTCAGCACAGAGTAAGAACACTAATCAGATGCTAGAAAAGTTCTCCCTTATTTATATACCTAATATGATTTATAACATAATACATTGCAGACACCAGTACAGGAAGATCTTCCTTCCCTTCTTACTTTCAGCTACCATTCCTGCTCCAGGTTTGACCTGACCCTTCCCCAGTGCCAGCAGGAGCATCTCTCTGCTGAGCCAGTTCACCTCACTACCCCCTGGATAAACACAATGACACTTTTGGGTGGGATAACTTTTCTGCCAGCTTAGTGAATTGAAGCAGCAGCAGTTCCCCTGAGAGGGGGAGGGCTGCCATGGCCATCCAAGGGGATATTGGGGGAGGAGGGACACAAGCTCTTCCTTTTGGAGACACTGCAACAGATTTAGGGTTAGCCAAGCTCAAAGAATAACGTGCATCTTCACCCTGAAAAGACAGCTCATACATTCTGCATCCTCTGTTAGGGTTGGTTTCATTATTACTGCTGTATTTTTTTTATGTTATCTTAACATTAACATAAACGTTATTAAATGGGGTTTATGCATTTTTAAGTAACTAAGTACCTAAGTAAAGGAGCCTGTGTCTTATTTTGAGTGCCTTATTATCTGTGACTCCTCCTAACAGGTCTTCAGCACCCTTGAACAAGTTCAGACCCTCTGAAGTCATACATGAGAATTGGTTTTGTGCTCTTTCAAATCTCTTAATAGAAAAAGAGACCCAGAATATCTATCTCCTGCAGAGCCTCACCTTGATGTTGCTTCCTAAATATCAGCTCATGGTTTAAGATATAGTGCTATATTTAAAAAAAAAAAATATTTTAGTTTACATGACTTCATAAGCACAATCATATGAAGCAGAACTTGTAGTAACACAGGTTCACAACAGAGAAAAGATATTTATTAAGGCTGCTTCTTTTTGACATTATCAGTTTGATCCTATTCTGGCTGTTGGCATTCTGGTGCTTCCACCATCACATGAGCCTGGACCTCAGCCTGGCTTTCAGTAGTGAAGTTTTGCACTGGTGCAGCTTCTCATCACTGATTAGAATTGAGGAAAAGAAAAAAAATCCCACTGCTTATTTATTAAATTCCAGCTTACACACTGATAAGGCCAGAACTCTCAGCCATGTAATGTGAAAACTAGTGACAAAGTATGTAGGGATGACAAAAACTGGGTTTTTTTCGCAGTTAAAGCCATGAGCAGAAAATAATTTGAGGGAGAGAACCACAACAAGTCACCTGCTACTGAAGCTTTTGCTGGGTTCAGAAAAAGCAAATATCAAGGAATTCCTTGTCACTGATAATATTTCCTAAGAAATATCTGTCAGTAAATTGGATATGCCCTTATCTACCTTGCTTTAGATGGTTTCAACTGAATTCTCTCTTGAACCAGATATCACTTTAAAAAAAAAAAAAAAAATACATAGCCCCCCACTGTCTTCACATCAATAGCAGAACAGACCATCAAATTATAAAAAAAGAATGTCAAAAAGTTATAAAGAAAACTGACAGAAGAAGTACTATTTGTCACCTTTTTATTTCTTTTCTTCTTAGCCAAAACCATCTCCTTTGCTTCTTTTTTTTAGACACATAAATCTGTAAATAGGGTCCTAGTTTTCTGACTGCTATATGAGTGATAATAATTTAATTAAGAATTCAATATCATATTAAAAACAAAAAGTTTCCTTTGGAATCTAAACCTGATTCAGTCCTCACTGTCAGGCAAATCTTTTTTCTGTCTTTGCATTACAGTTTGAGAGAACATAAAGGAACTATTACACACAGCTGTTTGACAAGGACATACTCCAGATTGCTACCTGCTTAATCAGCCTCTGTGGAGCTCCTAAGCTGTTTCAGATGAGAGTAGATGTTTGATCAGATGCATGAAGGTTATTTTAAGTAAGCATGCAACTACCTTGTCTGCTCTTTCAACAGCTAGATCCTTGTACACAGATCCAGGGGAACAGAGGGAATTCTACTTCAGTAGACTTTGCAAGGGTCCTGGAGGACTTGCTAAGAATGATAAATAAACAAGATCTCTCATTCCACCTTGCCACAAAGAGCTAACAAGCCCTCACAGCCCCCTCTCTGCTGTCTGGCAGGCTATACCTCCCACTGGCAGCCCACACTCATCAATACACAGGAGCCCCAGATATCAGCCCCCAGCCCCTGCTGTGATGAGCAAACACCAATCAACACCCCCATTAGCCTCCAGAGGACAATCTGGGTTGTTTACAGTAAATACTGGAGCACTGCCAGTGGAGGAGTGCACAGGAAATGCTGAGGGGGCTTTTCCCACTTCCAGACCCTCTGGAAAGTTAAATGTTTTCATGCAGGGAAGTGCTGGGTATTGTTTTCTTCTCTTTAAAAGAAGAAATCAAGACTGGTGAAAATAAAATTGCTAAAATTTAACAGCAACGTATAATTTTGTTGTTGTTGTTGTTAAGAAGCTTTCAATCAAGATGAGTAAATTATTTTTAAAAGCAAGTAACTTATGATGAGCAATATATAGCATTTTACATGGGATTACCAAGGGAGACTGCTAACCTTCATTAACTAATGATTACCCAACTTTATTCAGAATCCTGGTATTGTTCTCCAGCCCTTCAACACTTTGCTGTAACATGTGCTAAGTGCACTGGAATTATCAAGTTTTGCTTCCAGAACTGGCAGAGAGTGGGAGGTATTTGAATGAATGCTGCAGGTTGCAGAAAAGAGTGACATCTTGGGAGATGTTCAGTGAGAAGATCCAAGAAAGTCTGAACTCCACCCTGTGTGTTGTTACCAGCCTACTTGCACATCAGGGTGACTGATCCACTCCAAGACACCACAGGGAGAAGATTCCTCCCTCCTCTGCATATTCTTTTGTGTACAGCCCAGTGACTCTCCTCTGTTTGGAGACTGGATTCGCTTCTCACCCTTTGTTAACAAAGACAATATAATTTATTATTCATCCATCCCTGTAGTCAGAAGACGTGCACTGCAAGTAGCTGATCTCATTCTTTGCTCAAGCCATATGGATGTTGCTATGAAGTTGCTCTTTTTCTTGCAAGCAGGGACTGAATTGAAAGGAAAATCTCTGTAGTCTGGCAGAAATTAGCTTCAGCTTGAGCTCATAGGAAGAATTGAGTTTCTTACCTCTGGGGTTAAGGCGAGCTGTAAAATTGTAGTTTAAGAATAACTACTAAAGCAACCACCAGAGTGAATAACTACCTGGGAAAAGGTAATGGGGGGAAGTTATTTAGAGCAACAGAAATGAAGCTGTGTGTTTTACTCATCATTTTTCAGAAAAAAAGAGCAAGCATACAATCCAGGCAAGATATCTACCACATATCATATTTATCTTGCTACTGAGTTGAAAAAATTTTTCCTAGCATGGGTCAATGAAGTTTCTGTGCAGGATATTCACCAGTTTCACCTGAAATCTCTAAAAGCTCTGAAACAACTTTTAGGTATGACCTCAAAAGAATGCTTAATTTCCAAAGGGGGCAGAGGGGAGTCTGTAATTATAGTAAACCAAACACCAAATCAGTGTTGGCAACAACATGACAAAGCATTCAGAAAATAGCTGAGAAAAAACATTCAAATTTCAAAACAAATTTTCAGGATGTTTCAGCATTGTGGTACACATTTATCTGTTAACTTCTGGCTGCTGGACACTTTTCCAAGTAACATTTGCAATGCTTTCAAATGTTGTGTTTGAGTACATCAACAGAAACATTTTTAAGACATGGTGAGACAATGAGAGATGGATAAATGTTACATGGTAAAATGTTTATATAAACTGGATTGAAGGAGCTTCTCAGTGGTTATACCTCTTCATCCAGTCGTCCATTATTTTAATTAAGCTAAATTGTAAGCTTACAAGTCTGGGGAACTCAGAAAACTTGATCTGAAAATTAAAACAAAGGGTTTTATCACCAGGCCAAGTTTTCCAAGTTGTCATCACTCTGGTGTTTATACCCTGCACACTTAGATAAACCCAAACTTCCATTGCTTGCCTGAGAGTCTCAGATCAATATATAGATAAAGGTAAAGCTTAAGGTAAACGATTACTCTATAAGATGATGGGAATAGTAATTTTAGTGAACATCAAACACATTAGGATACAGCAAGCTTGCACAGACATAATAAATTCATCAGCTATTTCTGCTGATTGATTTGTATTCCAGTTTAATTAGCCATGAAAGAGTCAATTTTTTTCTGAAACCTTCCCTCCCCCCCTTTTTTGTTACAGCTCGCTGCCACAAAGGATAATCCCCAGCTGTCAAGTTAAGGAAATTTAAAAGGTAAGTTCTAAAAAAAATCGTTACCAGTCATGAATTCATTTTCATATAGACCAGTCATACTTATTGCCCAATGACTTTGGTTAGAAAATCACATCTGAAATTAAACCAGTGGCCTTACAGTATTGTTTTAAAATTGGCTATAAAATACTTTGCAAGCAGGGTAGTGTGATCCCGTGGAGATAGTGATGTGTGGAAAGGCAGAGGTGCTCTGTAGTGGCACAAAAACTGTAATATTGCTGTTGCTTAACTTTCAGTAAATAACTTTAAATAACACAAAATGAGCCCCTCTGGATCTGTATGGCAAAACCATTCGTCATAAAAAGGATGCTTTGTTCCTGGAAAATAAGTAAATAAACAAACCCGTGCTACAAATATGTTCAGAAAATTTGCAGAGTATCCATGTTTGTTTTAAATTGCCACTACAAAAGAAGAAGCAAGGAACAATAGTCAGGTCCAGCTGTTGTTTTTCTTGAAGAAGTCCCAGCTCCTCATGCAGAAAAACTATACTTGATATGAGCTGGCTGAGACAAATGTTCTGTCTACACTTTAAATGGCAGCTGGTTATTAAATGACTCCCAATAGGATGAACACTTGCTATTGACAATAAGGTAATATAAGGACCATGCAGAGCAATCAAGATGGGAATGTGAATGAAAAATCTTTAATCTGAACTTACAGCTGTCAGGGTTATATTATAAAACATGAAAGTTGCATCTGCACTTAGAATTAATGTGTCCCAAAAGCCAAGTTTCTCATAAAGTGCATCTTGCAGATACATCTTTTATAAATAGACTACTGGTCTTCCATAAATCAAAACAAACTGTAGCCTATACGAAGGAATTAAAAGGGCCATCTCTTCTGGGCTTGGTATTTGTTGAACAGTATTTGGGAAAAATGAACATTGATTTACAAAGTCCAACAGACACTGGTAGTAGTATTACTTTCTGAATGATATTCAGTGACTCCAATGTGTCACACAAATGACTTCAGTTCTTTTATTACCAGCCTCAATGTGTAAAAGCATCTTTTTTCAAAATAAGAAAGCCTTTTCAAAAAACCCACTATTTAAAAACCTGAGTTAACGGTGTTGAACAATCCAACACAGCACTTTTCATTTGCACATAGTTTAGATAAACAGAGTGAGCATGGGCATCCTGAGCTTGCTTTGATGGAACCCGTTTAGGATCAGGCCACATGGCAAAATTTGTTACCTGCTCTACTCCGTGGCCCCATAGCTCACAAGGATCACTTCAGTTCATTTCACACGAAAGGACAGAGCCATTTCATAGGCTGAATCTTTGCAAGTATTTTGTGCCAGCTCATTTTTTGATTAAGAGGCTGTCATATTTGTGTATGGGGTGATACCTGTGTTTTGATCACTTCAGTAAGCCAGTATTAAGAGGTCCCCAAAGTCAAATTGCTACACAGAAATTCTTTAATGATTTGTAAGAAAAAAAACATCTTTGGTACTAAGTCCAGTGTATACAGTAACAGATGATGGAAATTAGCTGGGAAGACTGGCTGCAGCTTACAAAATCTTTAAAACCAATAACCGTGATGATGCATATTATGAAAAAAGATTTACACCCACTGCTACAGTCTTCACACAGACAAATTTTCAAATTAAACTCTTTCAAATGTGGGCCCAAAATATACCTGTATTCTGTCCCTCTTGATTTGGGTTTGGACAATAGTCTTATGGAGAATGTGAGATCACGAGTTTCCTAGTCCATCAGTTCTCATGAACCAAGTCCTCTGCACTCCTGAGGAAGCTGAGGCTCAAGTCTAAATATTTGACACAGCTTCCACCCATAAACCAATTTATTACTATTTAAGTTCTTCCTGCTTTCTTACACCCCACCCAAAGTGCTAAATCCTCTGCAATGAATCAGTGTCCTCCTGGAAGGAGCCAGCATTGACAGATCTTTGGGTGTTGAGACTGATGGTCATTGATGATGAATTACAATTCACCAATAAAAATTAAGATCAGACATGAAGGTCATGAAGGAATTATACCCCCAAAAAAATGAATCAATTAACTTTATATTTGAGTACAAATAATTGTTTATGTAAAGTATATGTTATTTTCTCTCATAGGAAATATAGTAGCCACTCAAATTGACTGATGAAGTGGTAGAAAGTAAATGCAGAAATCAGTTGCCTGCTTGCAAACCAAAGGATCCACTATTTCTGTGATATCATAATACCAAAAATCAGGTTCTGTAAGCCTGAAGGTGATGATTAACAGATAGAAATAACTACAGGATTTTAGAATAGCAAATTAAAAGTTACTCAATCTGAAACTAACTTTTAATTCAATTAAGAGCTTGTTTCCCCTGCACCTCACTGAATTCAGAAGGTTATGTATTTATGTTTTCTGGCATTATCCAAAAAACCCAAGCTTGTAGAATGTGGTAAACAAAATTCTGAAAAAGAACCCTAAAGAACTAGGCAACAGAAGGTTCCAAAATTACATTTTTCAGAAGTTAATTTGCTCATACATTTTCAAAGCTAGAGAAATTTTCTCTTCACATTCCAGATAATTTTATAGTGTCTCTCAGTTTTGTTAAACTTATCATGTTTCACCCTTGAAGTGTCTCAGACCAGGGTGTTGAGTTCCCTCTAGGTATTAACTGAAAAGCATATTAGCATCTGTGCTGCAGGCACATATAATCATTTTCATTTGTCAAACACTCCTCTGATAACTCTCCCAGAGAGTTATCATATACAAGAATAACTCAGCCTAGAATAATGTGGAACAACATCTGCGAATCTAACTTTGAAGGAAGAAATCATATTTGATAAAGAAATTAAGTTACTTTAAAAACACAAGGAAAAAATTTCAGGCTTATGATAGAGATTGACAGAGATCCACGAAGAAAGACAAAAATATTTTTAAGGGTTCCAACCAAACAATGAAGAGATTAAGTTATCAAAGTCAGTAAATTAACACAGTCCTCCTGAAAACTGGTACCAAAAAAATCCATATAATTTCATTGTTCAGACAGTTCCCTATGAAAAGTCACTGAGGAAAGCAACAGAAATACTAATTTGTTATCAAATCTCTGGTGTTAATTTATTCAAGGACAGGCAGCCCTGAGAATCCTTTCTGTTCACAGTGAAAAAAAAAATCTCCACAAAATTGAAGATGAAAAGCAGAGAAGCACAAGTGTCTGAGTTTTGTTACCTGGACCATTTATTTGTCTTAACTATCTGGGAGGTCTTGTCTTTTAAAGATTTTAAGCTCTTCAAAGTGGAGGCCATCATTAGCTTATATGTTTGCTCAGTGTCTAGCATAGGAGAGTAAGACTGGCTGACAGCTCTAGGGCACAAATACAATTAGGGTTTAAATGAAGAGTTAATTTGGGTTTGCAGCCATACTCATCTGAAAGGGTACTGCAGTAATGTTGCCTCTATAACAGGCAGGGAAGCAGTGTCTTTCATGCTTGTACATTGTATGGTGGATGAAAAATCCATACAATTAAAAAAAAAATTCATCTGATAAAATTAAGTTCCTTGTGAACTGAGAGGCACAGTTCTTAAAATGAGAGCTGGCTCAGAAGTAGAGCACACAGACACAAGAGAGTAGATTTTGCCATGGTAAATTTGGACTTTGAAGGTGAACCTCCAGCCAGATGAAACATCATTGCTTTCCTTATTCATGTATTCATTTTGCCCAGGAAAATAAGTCTGCCTATAAGTAATATTACACAATTCTGGCAAGAATTACTTCCTAAAGGAACAGATTTTCTGCTTTAAAGGACTTGTTCTTCAAGGTGATTATTTTTTGAAGCAACTTTTCCAACATTTCCTTGGTCTTACACTAAAGACATCAAAAGTTAAAACTTTTAGCACACCTGGCAAATCTGCAGCTCCTAAATCTGCCTCCCTGCCTCCGGCATCTACATTTTCTTCCTTGATCATGGTGCAACCAGAAAGAGAGCTCTGAGGAAAAATTTTTGCCAGAGCCTGACAGCTTTGGAGCTGCTTTGCACCTCCAGAGAAACTCAGATGATTTTTAATTTTTTTTAATTATTATTATTTTTTTTTTTGCCTGCATAGCAGCCCCCCAGCAACTTCAGAAAGGGAAGTAAGGCTCCATGTCCCCTCTCTAACATCACCCACTGTTCCAGAGGTGCCCACGTGGAAAGGCGGGAAGAAGGGCTGCCAGGGCAGAGCAGGAGAGTGAAGATGCCACCAGGGATTTGCATGAAATATTTTAAAAGTGTCCTGTCTGAAAAAGGTTTCCTTTTTTGGACCTATATTTATAAAAACTGTTGTGAAGCCCTGCCTGGCACACTAACTGTATTTTTCACTCTGCCATATATTGAATTTGGAAACTAATTGCCCTGGATATCATTTTCCAATAAAATTATGCCAAAAATCATAAATACATTCAATGTCATCTTACTGTGAACCAAGTCAATCCTTAGAAGTTATTGTTATTGTTTCAATTATATGAAACAAACTACGGTATGGGACTAAATTACCGAGAAAATCAATTAGAACCTAATCAATACAATCAAATTCATACTACAATTTATACTTTAAATAGCAAAATGTTCCCACATAAGCTTCAGCTTATTTTCTAAAAAGGGTTGACGTGGCATTTTGTATTGTATTTAGAAGCTGTCTTTTCCTATTAATTTGCTTTGAACAAACAAGGAAAAGATGAAGAAAATCAAAAGGAAGTTCTTCTTCATGCTTCTCCCACACATCTTCAGCAGTGTGTGCAAGCAGTTAAAACATGCAAATGCAGTTTGGAGGAAATTCGACATCTCTATTATAGATGAAAGGTAAACAAAAGCAGATGAAGGATTAGTGCAATTCCAAATTTAAGATATTGCTCTCGGTGACTTATAATAAAGTGGTGTTGCATACGGTGGCATGTTTTAGATGACATTTCAATTGTACAAGCAATTTGCATTCTATCTGACATTAAATAACGTTCTCATTATTATGAATTCTGGCAGCATCCCCGTCTCCACAGCATAAAGATATGAACTACGAGACACATCTTAATGAAGGGAGTAAGTTTTCCTGTCAATCTGAAATGCAAGACAAGGCTGTACCTGGGCTAAACCTCCAGTAACATTATTGTGAGTTGCCCACTTCTGACATAGTACAAATCTTCAGCTAAAGCATTATTCTTATTAAATAAAGATCTATAACTGAACACATGTATCTGTAATATCACTACAATCCAAAGAAAATTAAAAGACAGATTATGTCCAGGATATTACATGCACCACCACAGAGCACTGCGAGAATCTGGTATGATCCTGTTGCTAAGATACCTGGCTAATGCCACGGAAACAAGCCCTTGGTACTAATCTAGCACAATCCATGCATGCTTCCACATATTTTGGCAGGGGAAAGTAGGAGTCCACTGACAATGGCTTGGGATATTGCTAGCCAGTGCACCTGAATTTATACATTTTTTATCTCTTGCTGGTAAGCTTCAACAATCTAAGTGAAATAAGAAATGTAACACTCAGTTAATGGTATTTGGTTGCTTTATGCCATTTAAAACAAGTAAGATTACTTTTTATCCTCCTGCATAGTCAATAAAAGTTGCTTAAAAAGGTAATTATTTAAGTGCTTTTGGTTGCAAAATTGCGGTGCTCCCCAAAATGACTGCCCTTAATCTTTGTGATTTTTGCTGTAATATGCACATAACTGACTAACTGCATTTGCTGTCTCCATCGCTGTCTTCAAGGAGACTCTAATGTAACAGTTTCCTTGGGTGCATACTGAATAAGCAATAGGAAGAATAAAGAGGAATTATTTTAATACAAGTCAGTCACAAGTCTGTACTATTTAAAACTATTTTGCAGCTCTAAGCTTGCCAGTAGCTCTTTGTCTAATAGACTAAAAAAAGTGGGGGGAAAGGAGAGGGGGGGAAAAAACTACAAACAAACCAAAACAACCAGTCAGACCATGATATGTGTAAAAATCTTACATAAAAGAAAACTGCTTCATCAAACAGCCTGGCTAGACTGTAAACCTATAATCAAGCAATGTGTTACACCTATCCTTTTTAAATATGAGTGACATATGTCTTCACCGATGAAGAAGCACACTAATAAAGTGTTCCTACTATAAATCCAACAAGAATTAAAAAAAAAAAAAAAAAAATGCACTCCCCGTCTTTTTTTGCAATGTGATCTCTCCTAAGCATCAGTGACAGTAGCTCTGTTGAGCTCAAGTTATGATAACAATAACTTTTGCAGATGTTCATAGCTGTCAAGTATTATTCACTAAAATGTCAGATGTGATAAAAAGTAAAAACAGAAGAATTCCTCTGTAGTAATCAGCTGAAGTCAGGAAGGCAGAGGTCACACATTAATCTCTAACTATAAAACAGTGAACTGAAGAAATATAATGGAAATATTCTATTAAAACAAGCAAGGAATTGTGCATGTGTGTGCATGCCTACATATACATGAATAAGTGAAAAAGAGATCCTCATGTTTCCATACTACATTCACTTCCAGTTCATGAATATTACAAACCCAATGTATTTTTTCCCAAAAGGAAAACGTGTCTCAAAGTGTTACTGTCTGAAATTATTATTTTTATTAACTTCTAAAAAACCCTAGTTTTGTATATTTTTTAGATTGATTTCCACTCCATGAACTCTCAAGGTCATTTTGAAAGCTTTCTCCAGCCAGGGACCTTATGGATTCTCAGTATCCCAACAATTTAGAGGATTATGACAATTCCATGTCATGCTGCAGTACTGTTGGAAACAAACATTACTCTTATTGATATAGGCTGTGTCATATTAAGGCACAGACATTGTCACTGAGACAATCTGAATCAAAGTTTATTAACTCACAATCTGCATTTTATAGCTGAGCCTCCCCCCCAGAATGTTCTCTTGTATTCTTCCACAGCTTTCTTCTAATTTTCCAACTTCTGTACAGACAAAAATGCCATTCTCATAATTTCTTCACCAATTCCCACATCAGGCCATATAGGATGCCAATAACAATGTATGAACAAATGTCTATTCCTTTATTCAGAATGTTTATACCTTTTGAAACCCTCTGGGACAGTTGTGGTACAACTATTTCTGAATAACTACCTTAGGGCAGCATACAAGGGTAACTGTATTATAAAACAGGAGATTGTTCATGACAAAGAAGAATTAAATCAATAACAGGTGCAAGTATCTCAGAAACTGTTACTTCAACATAAATTGTCCCTGTAAGAAGGACAGAAAAATGTTTTTACAAACCTTTCACTTTTTTCAATTCTCACTGGAATCCAAGTCAGAAAAGAAAATGGCTGTTTGCTTAGAATAAAGTGTCTGAGCTACCTATGTGAACCTGACTGTAATGGCAAAGGATGGCGTGGATCAATATCCATCTTCTTCATTCCTGAAGTAATAACTTTCAATAGGAAAATCTATTTACTTTTACTTACCTTTATTTTATTTCATTTTGCTTTAAAGAAGTCCATTCCAGAGGGAGGGTTTAGATTGCAAACAGCAGTTAACAAACTGATGATTTAACTAAGGGCTGTAGGCCAGTAGGCATGTTACCATTCCCTGTAGCTATTGGATAGGGTTAAGAAGAAACACACTTACTTAGAAAATTTATTTATTATATAAACTATGGGTATTACAAGCCATTGAATGCATACAACCTCCCTATGTATAGTGTGTAGTGGAAAGGTCAATCAGAACCAAAGGGTAATTTGTCTAATCCTTATTTACAACCTGCCCAGAACTGGCGAAGGCTCTCTCCTCCAACAGCAAACTACATGGCCCTAAATAGTTCCCTTTTGTAGCCCCATGTCTGCAGCAGCCTCTCCAATCTTGGGCACCTGCCCATCCTTTTCACAGGAGCTGCTCACCACCAGAACCAGCTCTTACCATTCCAAAAACAAAGTCTGCCACATGCAACAGATGAGCACGAAATGCTTTTTTCCCCTCAAAATGCAGGTGTGAATTCCAGGGATTCTCTGGACAGACTTCTCAGGTCTGCATGTTTTCAAAAAAAGAAAATGAAACAGAAGAACTGGGAAGAGGAGGTGGGAAAAACAAAGCAAACTCATGTTTTCCACCTAGATGAACACACTTTCAGTAAATTTGCATTCTTGAGGTAAATCATACAGCTGATATGACCTTTAATGTTGCATTGTGTGTATCAGTCAAAACTATATTTATTTACTTTTCTCTCTACCTTTCAACTGACTGTCAGAAATAAAACAAAACTTTATGGCAGCACTTCTGGCATCACCTGATATTTTCTATTATTAGGGGGGTTTATTTTAACTATGCAGTAAAATGGTGTATCAGATAGCATGGCATGTTTCTCCTAAATACTGTTTTCAAGCTTCATTATCTAAAGAACAGTAAAAGGCTTACTCATTTTAAATTCAGTTGAGAGGCTGATGATCATTAGAAATTTAAAATATTTAAAAGTATGTTTGTGTCTACTGCAGTCACTGCTTTCCCTCCCTATTGCTAAAATCACCTAAACCAAAATTAAATCAAGACTGCAATTTACCCCTTGCTTAATATTTACAGGCAACCATCTACCTTTCCATAATACAAATTTCTGTGACTGTGGTAGCAACAGCATCTCTCACTATTCGCAACCATGTCAATATTGAAGTCCAAATAAAAGAGGCTGCAAGAGAGACCATAAAGATAACACTTTATTCACACTGCAAATTTTATTAATAATAATTGCTAATTAATCTTAACTGAAGAAGCAGTGCAAAACCCCATGTCTGAATTCCAGGTTCTTACATAAATCTCAGAGCACTCAGAGTGTGTATTTGTATCTAAGAAAGAGATCATCGGCATTAAAACCTGCTTATATCAACTGCAGGAGGGGAAATAAATTAGAGACTCTACTCTCTTTAGAATTTGATGGGAAACATATACTAATATAGTTGTAACCTGGTAAGACAATTAATTGCAAAGTAAAATTTGGAGAATACGAGGGATAAGCAAGATTTCATTGTCACTAATGTCTGCATATTTATTGGAAAGCAGATTGTGTGAGAGTGTGTGCGATGAATAAATGAACCCTTAATTGTACAATTTTCTGTGTTGGTTATACAAGTAGAATCTTCATTTCTACATCTTTATTTTCTCTGTTAACAGGATAGCAGAGAAAGAAAGAGAAAAAAAAAAGAAAATACAACCACACACATAAATATTACTGCATATATTGCTAGAATGCAGAAAACAACATGTGAAGCTAAACAGAAGCCCCAATAAATCTGAAGAAAACCACTGACAATTTTATAAAAAATAAAAAATAGTTTCAGTCGTTAAAAGGCACCCAGGGATTAGAAAAAATATTCAGGGTCTTAAAGGTTTTAGAAGGTTGGAGGGTTTGGGTCTTGAAGACAGTAATTTTTATTCATTGGTTTTTACCTGCAACAAATTTTGTTATGAAATTTCATCCACCATTTTATTTCGCTTAATATTGAGCTGAAACTCAAAATAATTGAAACAAGGTAGGGGCATCAGGAGTTAATTAAGGTTATTGCAGGAAAAATCACAATATGTAATCAATGTTTCTGAGCTTATATAGGCCAGGTAAAAGATTAGTGCTGCTGTACAGAAGGAGCTGTGTTACAGTAAAATACAGATGAAATACCTACTAGGGTAAGTAGTAAGTTAGAGGCTTTAGACATAATTATGCTATATATAATTTAAAGCTCAACTTCAAAGCAAGTAAGTGCTATTAATTATCCTCTACCCAACACAGCTCTTAAAATGTCAAATTAAAAAAGACTATTGGTAATTGTATAAGTTATGGCAAACTAGCTCCCTCCAGCAGTGACAGCAGATAGCAAGAAAAAGAAAGCAAGATATGCCTTTCTCCTCTGATATTTACAGCTACTCGTTCTTCATGCAGATCAAGACAATAATAAGGCTTTCAATGAATTGCTTCAGCCCTCTTTCCCTGGTTCAGGGACTGATCCTGCAAGTAATCCCTCCTGTGAATAACAGCTGCTAGATTAGGCTTTTATTTGGGAATTCCACAAATGCTGCTGACCTGGCTTTTCTCCACCAAATCATGTGCAGGACACCCATACCTATGTGCAGGGGAAGCAGGGCGGGCGCCAGCAGCATCTGCGGCAGATGGGGCAGGGGCAGCGCAGCCTCCTGCTCCCAGCTCTGCCACTGCTGTCAGGGATTTCCTTTGCTTCTGTGCCTCAGTTTCTGAAGGTTCCGACTCAGTTTCTCCTTCTGTAGGTGGGCAGAAGAGGAGGCAGAGTGGGAAAAGCACTCTCTGGGTTCTCCTTTTCAGAACAGGTGGGCTTTTCGCAGAGGGGGGAGAGTTTGGCCACGTCTCAGTGCTCCGTGTAAAAGGCTAAACAGATGCATTGATGTGCACAGGAAGATTTATTTCTACAAGCCTTTTCCTAAAATGGAAATACTTGCATATAATTAAATTTAAAAGGACAGAGGGGAAAAAAAAAAAAAAAAAAGAAAAGTTGAAACTGCGTCTTTAACTGGTGATTTTTTCTGTCTGAGCTCTGTGTTCAAACTCGAGTTGCATGCAAAGTGAAAAGGTTTAGAGGAGCTCTCGAGCCTTGATTGTGCACATCTTTATCCATATACAACCAGCACCAGGTTTATAACCTCAAGTTGTGCAGAAAACGTTGTTGTGACAGGAGGAAATAATGTGTTGGGGAGGGAAGGTTGTGCAAGACCTGCTTGAAATGTGCACTATATTCTTCCTGGCTCTTAGCCATTGCTCACTCATAACCTCTATAATTCACCAAAGTTATATATTAAAAGCATGTAATGAACGTCGAGCTATTTTGAGTTGAGTTGCAGAGTTAATAGATGGTTGTCATCATGACAGATTACTGGTATGGAGTAATTATATTGAAGAGCTAGCAGATCCTTATCCGAGAATGAATCTTTTAAGACAAAGGTTTCTGAGTAAAGCTGAGATATACAGTAACCTGCAGATATTCTCCCAGTTCAGATCAACTGGATCTTTCAGGCATTATTGTTCCAGGAGGTACTTCTGGCCTGGGAAACAAGATCATTGGATATAACTTTTGTTTGATTTCAAGGGGAGACCAGTACCTAAAGATCTTTAAGAATCTGGCCCTTAGGCACTTTTGAAATTGAGAATTAGATGTTCCAATGTTGGATTAATGCCTAAATACCTTTAAAAGTGGGGGCTTTGGAAAATCCCTCTGAGTGCCTATCAGCACCTCTAGGTATCCAGCTACCTTTAAAAATGGACCCAGATGCCACTTTAATAGCTCAGATGCCGCAAGAGAGGCTGACACCCCTTTTCCTTCTTCCATGTTCCCACAGGTTACTTCTTTCCACCTCAGTGGCTGCTGCAAGTGTTTGGACTGAGCACAGGATAAGCCTTCTCACACACACAGCCAGATGGGAAGCTGCCTCCAAGGCAGAAGGAAGGGGTGAAACAGGGATTCTCGGGCATCACAGGATGCACAGCCAAGAGGCTGAGGTGCAGCACAGGGTTTACTATTCCCTGGCCTTTAATAATGGCAGGAAAGGTAGAAGGAGAGGGAGGAAATGTCTCTCAAAAATCACAGCTCACCCCCAGGCTTCCCTTTCCATGGCACGAATCTTCACTTGCTATTGTGAGCTTTTTTCAAGGAAAAACAAGGGATGCAGAAAGCCACAGTCAGTGCAGTCAGAATGACACCCATTTCTTCTCAACACTTTCGTAATTCAGTTAACTGCTACCTGTAAGAGGTCCTGCAAACAAAGTCCAGCCAGCAGCCTCTGAGGATCAGCAGTAAAGATGTAGTAGACAAGCATGTACATATGTATGAAGAGTTGCAGAATCTGGCCCTGTAAACTGAGCAGTCCACCATATTTCTTGTGTATTTGCCATTTGTTTTGTACCTCCTAACTGTACAGTCAGGACTGTCACATACAGCTCAAGCACCTCTGACAGAACTTTCATCCAGCCCTAAAAGTTAATATTCATTATAAGTTTCCACTGCTTTAACTTTGATAAATGTTTCCAACAGATGTTGACAGCTACCAAAAAAACATACTTGAGAATTTTAGTATGAGACCAACAAAGAAATTTCTGAATGACTTGGATCACCCCCTGGGTCTCAGACCTGACAGTCCTTATAGTACATGAAAATAAAAGCTGGACATATCTGAAAATTAGTTTGGTGTAGGAGGATTTTCAAAATCCCTTCATCTTCCTTCATGCTGCTTTCTGAATTTGTAACTCTTTAGCACTGAATCTGCCGAAAATTTTGGATTTGCTCAGTTGAGTTTAGCAAGTGAGGAAGTGAAAGTGAATGGTACAAGGTCTGTTACATTACCCTGCCCTTCTCACATAAAGGAGTTCTGAACACATTGTCAGACACAGCACTGTATTTTAAGGTGTTTCACACATGCATTTTTAATCAGGATTATATTTCACACACATCTATCCTCACTCTCAAGTGCAGCAAGCTAGTCCTCCTTGAAAACATATCAGTTCTCTGTATTTGCCATCAACTATTTTTTTTCTTTGTGCAAGTCTATGGTTTGGTGACCGACTAGATCAAACTTGAGGTAACAGGAAAAAAGCCCTGCTTAGGATCAACACTGAAAATGGCTGTGCAACTCCCTCAGCACAGCACATTTTCTGAGATCATTTTTATTGTTGCAAAAATAGTCTTAATAACTGCTCTTAAATTAGCTACTAAAATAAAAATATGATGGGTTACCCTACATGCAATCATGTCAGAATTGGCCTGTAAGATACATGGTTTTACTGAGCCTACCAATTTTGTACCATACCTTTTTATATTCACTGCCCTGACTTTGCTCTGCATGGAACAGACAAGGTGCAAAATGCTTTCTTTTTAGGAACTGGGAAACAGAAGGAATCCCCAGGTACGTGATGCCATTGCACCTGAAGCCAGTGGGGAAAAAAATGTATAAACACATACAAAAGCTTAAATCCTTCCTACTGTGTTTAAGGTGGAGAAAATTCACCTCAATCTGTTAAGAAAAAATCCTCGCCCATGACAGAAATCCTTAAATTTTAAGTAAATTGGACAGGATCTGAAGACAAGCAAATTATTCTAATATTTACATTTAGGTTTTCCAGAGTTAGTTCCTTGTACAAAAATTCTGCAATTCTTTGGTAATAAACCAAATCAATAAACATTCACTACATATGAACAGCAGCATGCTCAAGATTCTTCTGTAGGATAATGTACTTATTTCTATTTTATAGTATTCATGACTATTTCCTGTTATGAGAACTGTAAAAATCACAGGTGAAGCTGACAATACAATTTCTTTTCTAAAAAAGCTACTGCAATCACCCTCACTTTATTGTCCACTCAGTGGGAGAAAAAGGTTAAAACAATAATCTCAAATTCCTCATGAAAAAGGAATACAGTAAGCATAAAATTGGTGGAGTTTTACAGAAATTAAGTGGGATTTTGTAGAAATTAGTCCCCCAAAAGTAGCATTTACTATGTAATCATATACTTTCTATAGGCTCACCACCTCATTATAATGATCATGTGACATACAGTGAGGATATAATTTTTTTCCTAAAAGATGATCCCAAACTCCCATAGAATATAACAGCTTCACAAAGAAATCTCTTCTAGAAAGAAAGCCATTTATTTTATCACATGAATTGAACTTACTGAGATTTTTAATGTGTCTGTTGCCACTTTTTATTTTTCTTTCTCCCTGCTAGCATTTCCCCTTTTACCAATACAACCTTTTTAGAGAAAGTGGCTTTTTCACTTCTTGGGTAGTTTCCTCTGTTCATTTGCTTTCATTTTTATTGCAAAACCACAACAGCAACCTGTAAAAGACTCTTTAGGCATTAAAATTTAGACTGCACTACTAGAGCTTGGCATACTCTAGATTAATAAAACTTGTATCTTAAAATAGATGCAACCTACAGAGGATGTCATGGAACAGTTTCAATGAAAACATCTCTTCATCCTGTAAAAATGCTCTGCAGCAAAGCCCTTTTAAAAAAAACTCCCTTGGCTGGGAACTACTGTATATCAACATATGCCCTGAAAAATACATACCAATTGCAGAGAGGCATTGTTCACATGGAGTAACTATATCTATAGGTTGTGAAGCAACTGGTCATAAAAGCACTGAATAAAAAGGCATTTGAAATATGAGACGGCTGAAAATACCACAGCTGATTTTTTTATATTCTCTGATGGTTAAGAACAAAAAGACTTTCAGACAAAGAATTTAGACTCTATACCATGGTGTTTGACTTCCAAAATGTAATGTAAAATATTGCCAAGAGTCTGACCAAACAAAAAATGCTCAGATAATCCTTTTTAACAGTGTAAATACAGTGCTTTTGGAGAAAACCTCTTGCTTTTGTGGAGTCACAGGATTTTTAATCGTACTCTATCTTATCATCGGCTTAATCACAACGTCCTTATGAAACTGTCTGGAATCAAATAATGCTAACAGGAAAAAAAAATTACTTTTCCAGTGTTATCTTAGTTTCTAATAGATAAATAAATAACTTTAAAATGACAGGGGTTTCCACATACCAAATGCTACATAAAGCTAAGACTTTCTGTGAGCTTGCACTTGCAACACCTAGATTAAAATGTCTTCAGAGATTCTCTGAATTCTATTATATTTAGCATAGTTACTCACAAGTGCCCCTACAAATTTTCCTGTTTAATTGTTTAAAACTCCATTTAGACAACTCTGGTCCGGTCTTCCCTCTAGGATGTCAAAGCCTGAGAGGGAAAGGTTCTTAAGTTATTAAGATGTCCTTGGTTATTAAGGCAGGTACCTAAATCTTCTCTCAACCTCAGCAAGCAGGTGTGGTGATTAGAGTAGGAACCCTGAGGCTTATGGAAAGTCCCCAGAGGAGGGCTCTCAGCCTGTGTCTTGTGCCAGCTTGGTCAGGATAAGTCTCGTGGTTGTGAGCTCAGGTAAGGAAAGGCATGGAAGGAGATGGGAGAAAAGAGCCCAGGGTTTTGTTTCCAAAATGGCACTGAAAGGGAACTGGGGAAATTTACAACACTTACCCCAAAATTTTAGCCCTGGGAATAAGTTGCCTGTGAAGATCTTCTGTGCTCAGCAACACAGCTCCTAATGGGTTTCAGATTGAAGTCAAATGGAATAAATTTGGCTGGCAGCTCTGCCCAAGTAAATTATGGCCAGAAGGAAACATGAAGTAGAATATTCATTCATCAGAAATGCAACTTCTTTCCAAACTCTCATGGCCTTTTTCAGTGTCCTTATCAAACAGGAACTCAAAGTATTTTAGGGGCAGGGAGGGAGGAGGAATATTTTTGCTGCAGATATACCACACTTGCTTCTCCAAGCAAAGGGCAACACAGCATTTGGCACACAGGATATTGGGCTGCATTCTGCCACAGGTCAGCTGCCACCCAAAATCCTGGCTCAGACTTTTGAAGTTACTGAAGATTAGCTTTTTCAAGCTCTCCTTAGCATTACCCTCCTTACTCTACAGGCATTGTACTTAAAGCTAAATGGGTAGCAGCACCGGAGTGGGTAATAAACACTTTTAAATTTATTTGTATTTTTTTAAGTGAAAGAAAAAGAAAACCAGATATACCTAATTCATCTCAAAACTACTCAAAGATTTGGGGGGGGGGGAGCATGTGAAGTCAAGAGAAGAATAATCTATTGAAAAAAATCTATTAATAAGATAGACAATACTAATTCAAAAAGTTATTGCTACCAGCAGTGACAATGAGCAAAATACAGAGGAAGTTTATTACAAGTTACAACTTAAAAAGGGTTATTGTTAAACAATAGTAAGGAATTTTTCATTTCACATGGAGTTTATGTGTTGTTAATAGGAAGGAAAGTTTTAAAAACTCTGGAATATAATAAGCAGGATGAAGATTCTTCAAAGTTGTTACAAAATAATAATGAAATACGACATATAAATCCTCCTCCCTGAGGAGAGAGCAACTACTCCAGCAAAAACTTGGCACTATTCAGAGAGAAGAGGGAAAAGAGGCTCTTAGAAGGGGCAGGAAGAGTTCCTCTGTGTCAAGGAGAGCAAAATGAGTCAAATGAAGATAAATAACTGACACCGAAACGAAACTGCAGCACCAGGCAGGCTGTAGGGGTGAAGGCTGTAAGGGTGATCCATCAGCAACATAGATGGTGGTCACTTCATGTGACCTGCAAAAGCTTGGAGCAAACTAACTCATTTGGATTTCTTCAGGCTCCACTGAGAGAAGTGGATACCACTTGGGAAAGGCTGCTTTACAAGATGATGTGGTTTGGTTTGCCCTGTCACTCATGATCAAAATTACCAAGAAAACATAAGAAACACATTAGACTGTCTAATGACAACTGAGCAATGGACAAAAGAATGGTATGTAGGAGTTAACATCTCCTCCTCCTCCTCCCCTCCCACTCAGATTCCTTTTGACCCCATCTCGAACAGCCCTGAGAGTTTAAACTAATGATGAAGTGGTTTGTCAGTACAGAAACTACAAAAATGTCTGTTGAAACGGGAAGAGAGCTCTGTCCTGCTGAGAAAAATGAAACTTCTGTTATGGATAAAGTGTGGAGCCAGGTTTTCAACTCTCTTGTCCTAGAAAGCACAGGAGTCTAAGACACTTCTTTTTGATCCTCTAAGCTTCATCTGAAGTCTACTACTTTTGTACAAGGCTGTCTCTTGCACTTAAGGTGTATTCTTGAAGAAAAAAAAGTGGAAACAACCATTAGTCCTGGATGAACTAAACTAATTCAAGGGGGTAAAAAAAGACATTTTATGCATTTTTTTTTTTAATTATTATTTGTGCAATCACTCTAATAGCCATTCACCCTCAGCAGGGCATTAAAAAAGTGATTCAGCAAGCACATCTCTGGTGTTTATCTCAACCACTTAGTTTTTTTCAGTCAGACTAGTGTCTCAAGAAGAACAGCACAGCTTGTTAAAAATACTGCATTTTTTCATCACTCTGTGCCTGGAGCTTTTAGTTCTCCAGTGGTGAGCTGCCTCTTGGTAGCCAAAAAATACAGATGATGAGCTCCAGGTGTGAAAACTACTGTGGTTTACTGATTAAGTTATTTTTTATTATTTTACCTTATACCTCCACTGTTAATGATACATGGGAACTGAGAGATATGAAGAATAAAGGAAACAAGAAGAGACAGATATGTTATTGTAAATAATATATTTTTAGGCCAAGAAAATTCAAAATGTGGGACTAAATCTAAAACTGCATTTACAGCGTTGAACAAGAGATATTATGACTTTAAAAACTCAGCATTTGCCAGGTCCCAGTGAGGAAATGGAAACCTGAGATTTGCAACATTATGGAAAACAAAGAAGTTATAATATGATCAAATACTGTACTACACACATGAAGGAGCAGGTTAAGATTTCCAAAAATAGTCATTATCACACTACTGAAGTCTGTGAACCTGTTGTGCTTTTTTTTTTTAATAGAATTTTTACAGTATGATTTGAGGGGAAAAAAAGAAACAGGTAAAGAAAGCTCCTCTTTATTTATTATACAAAGTTCCAACTCCCCTGTTGGAAGCACAAACCATCTCTGAGCTCTTCTTTGTCTTAGAGACAGATGGACACAAACAGTCCCTGGTACAAAGACCCCAGAACATTCCCATCTGCCTAAATCTATTAGCCTAGAGCTACCCAGTGGTAAAAAAAAACTTTAAAAAATTACTTTGAAAACTCTTTATAAGCCAAAATAAATCATTGTCAGTGAGGAAACTGTATCTCAAAGTATCACACAGATTTCACAAAGAAAAATTTGCTATCAGAAATGAAAACAATTGCACTAACATTTAAGATGAAATCCTGACTCTGCTTGAAGCTTACAGGGGTTTTATCATTGATTTCAGCACTATGTAAAATCCATTCTGTGTACAGCTTTGCTCTGCACATAGAAGAAAAACAAAATATGATCACATAAAGGAATGATTAATTACAGACAGCACAGAGTACTATGATGCACACCCACATGCATATTACTTTTCAACACACATCCACAGGTCTTGATGATGGGTTCTGAGAGGAAATGCGAGGACAGCAAATGGTTATGAAAACATTTCCCAATTTTCATAGCCAAAAATGGGGCTAGTTTCTTTCATTAGAATAGAATATAAGGTTTCCTGATATGAATTTAATAAGGAATACCAGGAGAATAATTATAGCCCATCTCATCATAATCATACCTTGATATTCCTACTGACAATGAAGAATATCTAGTGTTCTAGCTCAGTGTACTACTTACTCCTAAAAGTAGGCTTCAATCACTTTAATTCATTTCTGAAGCTTCACATGTTTCTTTGCTTAGACTTAGCTCCCATGAAGAGGCCAGGAAAAAAGGAAGAAGTGTGTGCAAGAGAAATCTACTAGAAAGCATTACACAATCTGTGAAAAGCCCTGTACATCTCCTAAAACAACCAGAGGCCAAGATGACATTAGAGCAAAATGTTGTTAGAGATGCTGGTTCTGTTCTTCAGAGACGTGCTAGAAATTCTTGTTTTTGAGGCAGCATGGTCACTCTTCTTACTCACTGCTACTGTTTCAGACTGATTTGCTGAGGAGTCAGAGCCACATCATCATTATGATCCTCCCAGTCTCTAATTAAGGTTGCTTATTACAAACTCTGTCTCTTCACTAATCTGAACAATTACATTTTGAGTACTGGTATAAAAGGAAACTAACTGCTCCCAACCCTCTCAAGATTCCAACTGAAAAAAAAAATATTAAATGACTGCTTATGCCAATAATTTACTAATTTTAAGAGGGGGAAAGGCTAGAAATATAAGACCCATTAGCTTTCAGACCGTATTTTATTTTTACAGCTTTTTATATAATAAATATTTGGATGTTTGCACCTGGATCTTAGGTCTTGCCTGAAGAATTAGAGAAATTAAAAAGATAAAAGTTCTGGAAAGACTATGAGGTAGCCCATTGCACTGAACATGCATCTATTTGCAAAACCTGTCAAATTCAGGAAAGCTTTTTGAAGTAAATTCTGAAAATGTCTCATAATGCAAAAAAATTTTAGAAATCCAATATAAATGAAGATTTATTGAGCTGCATTGAGAAAACCGATTTAATATTTAGCAGTTTTTAAAATATACCATGTTTATTACTGTTATTTTGGCCGTGCAACCAACCTAATCAGGAAAACATCACAGTAAATCATCTGTTGTTGCATCAGGAAGGACAGACCAAGTTGACTTGTGTCAGATTTAAGACAAGATTAACAGAATTTTTACTCTGCCTTAAACCCTTTCTTACCCCATAAAAGTACTTTTCCCTAAAACCACTAAATCACTTTAATAAGAGAAAATATTATAGAACTCACGCCTGGAAACATTTATCAACCTCCCTTCAGAATCTCACAATATTTTTTGTCATGCTTTTTGTTTAGAACAAGTACCACATTTCTGATCAAGACGCTACGACTTGTATGGTTTACATGGAGATTTAAGGAACAAATTTCAAAGTTTGTGGGGAAAAAAAAAAAAAAGAGTACGATCCATTTGCTACAAGAATGGAATCATGCAGCCTGTCAATACTATGATGAGCTATCCCTGGATAGTTACACCTTGCTGAGTTGCACTTTCCTACTTCATAGCAGCAAAGCCTGAGCTCAAAAGAACCACTTGATTTACATCAGGGATTTCTGAAGTTTTCAGACTTGCTTCATTTAGATGTACAAAAATCATGTATAAACTGACATTCAGTTCCTCTTGCCAAGTGTTACCATTTATTAATTGCCAAATAAGATTTCCATTTAGGAAGAAAACCCCCAATGATTCCCCATTTCCTAGTATTCTGCTTCAGATATTTCTCCTTGATTTATACCATACCTAACGTTGTCTCTCCCCAGTTACTGTTACACCATTTACAAAAAAAAAGGACATGGGAGACCAGGATTTTCTATTTCTGAACCAAAGTAACCCAAATTTACAAGAGAGACAGTTGAGTGCCCTAGCGGCCTTGCACACTGAATGACTGGGAATCATTTAGGCTTCTACTTGCTGCTCCAAACTATTGTGAGCATCTTTGTATTTGAGGTCCCCATGTTTTAGCTTTATACTGATACAAACATGCAAGGTTCTTGATGCAAGCTGTGAAGAATTTGCTCAGCAACATAGGATCTGACAACACCATCACACATCTCGGGCACTGACTACCACAAGACCAAACACAAGCACTGATTTAACCTTTCCTGCATTTACTCTTCCAAATTCAGGCAAGCCACAGCCTGTTGCTCTACAAGTCCAAGAATAATTTTTTACTCCATCACTTAACCTGAGCTCTCTTTCATTTAAATTGATGAAATAGGTAACAACAATTATTTTGTTGTTTTGTACCTCTATCAGAAAACCTGTCCCTCTAGATGTGTTTCTTCCTTGCAATGTGTCAGTGAACAAATATTCCAAGTACCATGAGTGTTTTATACACTGCAAGCATCTTAGTACCTTCGGCACTTGAGTCAAGTTCTCTCTATCTGCACAGGACAGCTATGTTTCTGCTATCATCCCAAGTTAGACTCAGTTTTAAGCCACTTGCTTTTGTTTTCTTGTTTTTTTATTAAACTAAGCCTCAAGAAGTTTTCACTTTGTTGCTAATAAATGGCTGCTTTAATCAAACCTCAGACAAAGCAGCCAGCAAATGCACTTATTATTAAAACAAACTTCTTTAAAAATTCAAATCTTGCCTTATTAAAAAATATAATAAAGACTCTTATGTAGTTTAGTATGCAAGAGTTAGATTGCTTGACCTCTCTTTTAATGACTTAATTAGCTGTACTAAAGCCCAGCTGGGCCTCTGCTGACAACATAGCTAGATATTTCAATCAGGCAGTGTTATGGAGAATAAGTAATAAATGCTACCTTGTCGCCATACAGTCCCAAACCAGAGTGCATGCTGGTAATGCTAAATTTGATCAGTATGCCTCATATTTCAATTAGTCGTGGTCTGAATCACTGAAACTGTGTAATGTGTATGAATTCCTGCTATCAGATACAGAGCTACAGGCTCCCACAGTTTGAACGCATTGAGTTTGCTTTTATTAGCAGCCAATTAATGGCCAAAATCTGCATTGCTTTTAAAATTTATAACCTCTATTCCAGCTGCATCCATGGCTCCTCGTATACTGTATACAATCAGATCCATATCGCTGTTGCAAGTCAAACAGCTGCAAACTGTATTCTGTCTGCAGAACTGAAAAATCCTTCTATACAGAAGCTTTTTTTTTTTTTTTTAACTCTTAGAAGTTCTTTTCAAAGCCCAGCAGCACCAGTCACTTTGCGACAATGAGCGATTTAATACAGAGAGAAAGAAATCTACACCAAGGTAACCTCTTGGGATACGCTAGGTTTTCAAACGAATGAAACCCTATCACTTTGGCACAGCACAAGGGCAAGCAAAGCCACTTCTCCTGACCAAGGCTAAGAAAATATAAACATATAAAACCCGACCCCCATTGAAAATTAACCCATTGAAGTCTAGAGAGTCATTAAAAGATCCTGTCAGTGCAGAGATTAATATTTTAAACTAACTTTCACAAATTAGTAACACTGGAAATTGTAATATGGAGCCTAGTGATCCTTAAGAGATTACTACAGAGAAAGGGACCCACGATTGCTTCCCCCCAAATTATTTAATGAATACTTGAAGATTTCTAGACATTATTTTAAGGAACAAGTCTCTGTTTCTGATACATGATACAGCAGGAAATTTTGATGTGATCCAATTCAGACATAAAGCAAAGTAGCCTTATGTACTGGTAACGTCATGTCATAAAGCCATATGATAAAGGCATATTTGATATCTGAAATTATACTATTATTTTTTAAAATAATTTACCATATGTAAAAATGTGCAGGCCTAGAACATTTTTGGTCATCTGATCTTCAAGTGTTATCTGAGACAAACACTGAATGTTCCTGTTCTTTCCCCTCTCTAACCCACTGCTCAAGGAAGAAGGAAAACAACAAAACAAGAAAAGAAAGGAAAAGGCTATAGTATTTAAAATAAAAAGTATTCACCTGGTTAAGTGCCTCAGTTTTACACAGGAGAGTATGAAAAAGCACTTCTCCAGCATTAATACATGGCAATAAAAACATTGTGCTCGGATAATACAAACGGCAGTCATGGCTATTTAAAAGACAATAAAATCCTGTTTTACAATATTCAGCCACTAATAACCAGCATTCTTTCTAACTGCTTAAATACTGCAGTAAGACTCCTAATGCCACTGTGAAATCACAAGCTAGTACTTCAAAGGTGTTCTATCTGTTACAAATTAAATCTTCACTGGTATGTCACAACTCATTTCATCCCAGAAGCTCTGAGATGCAGCATAGCGGCATTTTTGTTGTCCTAGGCAACCTGAACCAAACTGTTAAATACCTGTCTGATGCCCCCAAAATGATGGCAATAATATTTCTTACAGGATTTACAGTAATGGCCATCTTGAAAACTTACAATTATTCTGCTCCACTTAGTTAAAAAAAGAATCAACTTGTCTGAGCCTTACCAACGTGGATGAAATAACCTTGGAGAAGTTTTATGTTTTTTAATCAGATTAGACAAATGTTCTTTCTGGAATACAGCAACCCCACAGTAAGATATTTATCCTGTAGCTCACTACCAAAAGCTAGGAGAGGTGGGCAGAATGTATGCAATAATCAAAAGTATGAGACAGGTGCAAAATTGGTGCAAAAAGTACAGGAGCAACACCTGGGCATAACACAGAGTTGTTCTCCCGACATTCCACATATTTACTATGCATAAACACATGTGAGCTGCAGTCCTAGACAGGCACCTTTATTTTTATTCACCTGAGAATGCATAACTCATATTTTTAGACTATTATTTCATTTGAAACTCTAGTAGCAAAACTGGCAAATGAAAACATGCAAATTAAATTAAGATTTCACTTGACTGGCTCGATCATATACTCCTATTACAGTTTTAATAACCTGCCCGAAAAAGCTGCATATTATTTAGAAATTAACTATTCACTTCAAACCTCAAATATAGCTGCTGCTTTTTTCAAACCCCCCCCCCCCAAAAAATACCCCAAACAAAAATCCCAACAAAAGGCAAAAAAAAACCCCAAAAACCAAGCCTCATAAAAAACCCAAAATGAAACAACAACAAAAAGGGGAGGATATATGGAAGGATAGGACTTTGCTAAGTTTAGCTAGGACAAATATATGTGTTTGAGACTACTCTGCTGTAACCAACAGGGATCCCTTTGACTTTTGGATTTTTACACATATTTCAGATAAAATAAGGGAGGAAAAAAATCCAGCACTTGAGCATCAAGTGGATTTGTGACTCTCTCTGGAGGATCCTGGGCCCTTGCAAACATATGAATGGATTATGCTGATTTTATACATATTTAATCATCATAATCCAGATATTTTGATATATATATACGGCAACCCATATTATAAACAGAAGAATTTTATCCACATTAGAGCACCTCAGTGGTATACACAACAAAATATTTAATTTAGTAAATAAGTTAATGAAATACAATAAAGCTGAAAAAAATCTCTTAACATTTACAGTTACTCTGCTGCTTCTGAAATCTAGAGGCAGAATGAACAAAAATTGACTGAAAACTTCTTTTATATATTGATGAAAGTAAAATGGCATTGCTGATTTGTTTACATTTTTGTTTGTTTGAAATACTACATACTTAATAAATACTACATATTTAATAAAAACTCAGTGATTTATTTGTTTTTATATTTAAATCTTTGGAATCTATTTCATTATAGTAGATGACACTCAAGATTATCTGCATGTTTGGACCCTACTTAGTCTCCAGAATGCTGCTGTACAAGGAATTTTTGATTTTCTACTTGTTCATATACATTAAGTGAACTTATAAAGAGCTAATTACAGATTGCACAACACCACACATTCTAGCTACAAAATCCAAACAAAAACAAACAAAGTCCACAACCCAAACAAAAGAATGAAGAATACTCATAGGTAAAACAGAATGAGCCAAAGAGAAAAGTATTAAGTCAAAATTCAACTTAGAGCTGAGTGCCAAATACACTCTGCTGCCTTATCATACAAAGGGATTTGAGTGAGGAATCCCCACATATTTTCTCCTGGGCAGTGCAAAAAAAAAATCCTTTTATGTTATATGTTATTGGAAAATCACCTTGACAACTTAAAATGGAGAAGGAGAAGAGAACATCCACATAAAATATCTATTATTTTAAACATAACCTAGTGGGCTAGGGATGTCCACATGCAACTCACTCCTGGCTTGACTTTGTTCTGCCATTCATGAATTATGCAGCCATCTCTAACAGGGAAATGAGAGTGAATTATGCTGCCCACTATCACGTATTATCTCTCCTTATACACACAGTTTGACACTCAGGTTTAAAAGTGTTTATATGCTGTTGTGACCACCCTGAACACAAACTCACTCTGGGATTTTAATTCTTATGTATGTTGTGTGCGCAAATCATCTCACATGCATCTAGGTGAGCAAATCACATGCAGAGATGCTTGTAAATAAGAGAGTTTAAAATATAATGGAATGAGGAATTTCCTTGAAGATCTGTAAATCTGGAAAGCCAGTTCAGTATAAGTGCTCTTTATACAAAGTAACAGCAACTCCTTTCATCCAGAATGGTTCTTGGTCAGCTTTGTGACCTTTAAACCTTTATTTCTGACACCAAAGATAAAAACTTTACCCAGATCTTTTCTGTGTCCTTTTGCATTTTTAATGGCACCTCAGCTTTCCCAGCACAGCCCTAATACTACCACAGAGCATTTTATTATGCATGTTGTTATATCTTCTCTTACAAGCCTCACTCCATTATCATTTTGCAAGTGACTTTTTAATTACTGTTACATCTAAGATGAGATTTGGAATTTAAAAACATGCACACATGGGGTTAGGCTGGTCTTTGATTATTAAAACCTTAAGGTTCATAGACTACAAGGGTCAGATGGGACCACAGTGATCCTCTGAGGACTGCAGGGCTGGAATCCACAGTCAGTGCTCAGAGAGAGATCCCGTGGAGTCAGGGTACAATCCTCGTCTGGATGGTGGGTGAGGCCCCCAAATTCTGGGAAGTAACTTAAAAAAGGAAATTTCTTGATCTGCATATTTTCCGATAGGTCTTGTCCATTAAAATGCTATTCTAGTATGCATTATGGACAATTACTTTTTATTTGCCATACAATAGGGATTCCTGGTGTTTAAATTATCCCCAGAATGTAGAGAAGTGTGCTTTTTGAAGTAATCCTTTATAATAAAACAGAATGCTTTTTGTCAGATAGCTGGGTTTTTATCTGTGCTGTAATAAAGGTGCTTAAAAATGTAGCCTCAGGCAGGATTTCACTTCTTGAGGAAAACCAAAGTAAAATAAAAATTTTCCCACACTGCACAATCTAGTCATTAATTTTACTGTAGGCAGCCAGACATGCATGCCAATGTTTTTGCTGAGCAAATGTGGGGTTTAAGCATTATATTCTCTAAAATGGAAGCTAGCTCCTACCAAATATTTGATTTTTTTAATTTCAGGTTTTTGAAAAATACTGATAACATTTTATACCTCATAAACCTATTATGAGGAAGCTAGTGTACAGCGATAAATATTTTTGTTTAATTCTGACAGACGTGCAAATGCATCTAACCTCACTTCACAGTTTTTACCACATATGCATGCTTCAGGAAATATAAAATGCTTCCTATAGCAGTATTTTTGTAAAGAAAATGTGTGTCAAACAGAAACTATGTTCAAAATCCTGTATTTTTCCTCTCAGGAGCAATTATCATAATATATGTATGTATTTTGAATGACCAACTGAGGAATAATAAAGTACAGACTAACAAAAAGAGCAGCTTATGCAAACACTTGCTTAAATGTATACATAAATAGACCTAACAGTCTTCTAACCTCCATTACATTTAGACATTTGTTATGAAACAGAATTTTTCTGCAGATGTCTTGCTCGATGTGTGTTTTCTGGCACCCAAAGCCTTCCAACTGAACACCCAGAAACAAACAGAAACTCTAATTCTACAGAAATATCAAAAGTAGGAATCAATTTAAAAACAAAATGAAAGGATTTAATAACTCTCTGGTATGCTATACGTGAAAATTTTTCTCTCGGCTGAAGTAAAGAAAATATCAAATTAACAACTGTAAGCATATAGCATCGATGCAATACATTTATCTTTATGTATTTATATTCGATCAATATAAACTGTTTCCAGATAACTATTTCCTAGACTTTCTTCTTTCATATTGAGAATAATTTCAGACAAACACAACATCCTGTTATTATCCAGCACTTTCACTTCGATCATAAATGAGATGTGACCAGCAGAAGGCAGTGTTACAATAAATATATATGCAACTTCTCATTTACAAGGCAGTTTGATATTGAGATTTAGAGATTTTCTAATTTTTCATAATACAGCTATTGTATTCCCTATGCACTTAATACAGAAACTATCTTCTAAATGTAAATAAATGTAGAGAAGTATTTAAAACACTTTGGAAACCACTTCTTTAGTACTACAATGTTTTTTTTTTCTTTTCTTTTTTTTTCACCCAGTTAGCCTCCTTAACTTTTACTACATTGCATCTTTAGCTTTTTAAGTTTGTCAGAGAATTTTGTTCACACTTACCATTTCAACACAGCATTATACTGAGCTGTCCCCTCATGAAACAGGACTCACACACTGTTGAGAAGGTGGGCATTGCCTCCACAGCAGTTTAGCTTACACAAATCAGTCCAAAGAAAAGCTTCTAACATAATTTCTTATTAACCTTTAGTGGTTTGATCATCATTTGGTAGAACGGTATCTGGTATATTTTTAGTGGAACTACTATGGGTATAATAGAACAAACCTTTAATTGTACCTCCATCAAGCATTTAAGTAATAATGTCTTTTAGTATGTGCTAGTATACAAAATCTGTTAGATACCCTTCCAAGTTTACAAAATCCATGTTAAAGGAATCAGCATGGCAAAAAAAATGTTACAGCATATGTTTGGATTTTTGTATTTCAAAGTCCTGACTACTTTATCTGAATTACAGATTTAGAGCTTTGTTATGTGTGATAGTTATGATAATATGATCACTAAAGGCACAGAGACAGGGAGACTCAAATCCCTTTGAAAATCCCTTTCTCCATTTCCTACAGCTGCTGCTGGAGTTTAATATCTGATAGAATGATGAAAAAGAACAGGCCGAACTCCAGTTTTAATAAAAAATTTAACAGGTCTACATATAGTTATGAAAAATGTTATTTGCAATGCCAATCTTTAATAAAATTTTCTTAAACCAAAGAAAATTCCCTATGGGGAATCTGTTATGAATATGTTTTTCATATGTACTATTTAAGGCTGTTTAAAGGTTATGAAAGTGAGTGGTAAAATAAGTTCTATCACAGCACAACAAAATCCTACGTGTGGTCTTGCTTTTGCATTTAATCAAATAGGTAAGCAAGTCCCTTCAAGTTTTCATGTTTGCTCTAAAACAAATATTTTCAGTTTGCATTAAAACTTTTCTCTGAGTGAACAGGAATAATTCTTAGAATGCACATTAGCTGCAAAGAGAGGTCAGCTTGGCTTGAATTTACCCTGCTGCTGAGAAGGTATTGATTTTGAATACTCTTTTCAATCCGAATCTTTTCAAGCTCGCACCCTTCCTCATATGATATTCTCTGCCATAGTCATTTTCGTGTATTTGAATACTTACATTTAGACAAAAATAAAGTTAAAATACTTTAGCAAATAGCATCCAGACTTGGTGACCTCTGGGATGACTGCATCTCTTAGATAAGTGGGCAGTGAAATGTTCTAACTGTACTGTACCCTTGTTTCTCGCAGTCACACCGTTAACCGTGCGTTTGAACTTGTCACTTCTGCTTCCAATTCAAATGAGAAATTTTCAAGATGGTAATTGAAATGCACTGGAAATCAAGTTACTCTCCCATGAAGCATCTCTACAGCATTAAAAATTACACGTTCCTTCTACCAAATATATTAAGTACTACCAACAAATTACATTGCATTCCTTTGAAATGCAAGTCCTGCCACCAACACTAATGTGTGCATTTAAGACGACTCTGTAAGTGCCTCTATTTACTGTACCACCTCTCTACTCCTAAATGTTTTATCTTCTCCCCCCAAACCTAATTTTGGAATACAATATTACAGCATGCTGTGTGTATGATATTAACTTCCTTAGATAGTTGTTAACTTGTGCAAAATAATTTCTTTTACAAAGACACATCAGTCCGCATACATGAGAGAAGACAGAATGTACATCCTGCAAAGAAATTATCTTTTATTTCTAACTCTGGATTAACCAAAGCAAGGAGAATGGGGGTGGGGAGAGAGGAATTACAAAAACAGACTCATGAAGTCTTCCTCACCTTAAAAATCTAACTACAGAACTTCATTAACAGAAGTTGATCCGTGCCCATCTGTCTGTGAGAGCACATATTTTTGTCTAGGTTGATGTGAAATGACTAGAGGCAACTATGAACTTTCTGGAATACTTTAAAGCTTTATCTAATCAATGAAAACTGAGAAAGCTCAAGTTATGGAGATATAGTCCATAATATATATAATATTCCACTACTATAAATTTGATTACCAAATACAAAGAATAAATTGTCGCTATCATAATTAAATAATGTTATTTAAAATAATCTACCTTTTATTTATATGGTTTATTTTAAGGTTTTGGTGAGTTTCATATTTCCTGTGACCTTAAGCAGGGGATTTGGAAAATTTTGGAAGAATAAAGGTAACAAGAATGTATAAAAGAATAATTTATTGCTGTGACCATTTTGTCCTCTGATTTCTGTTTTGGGATTATAGTGGATTATCTCTGTCTAAAACCTATTTTTCATATCCCTGTGGAAATTAACTGACAAGTTCAGAGACAGGAAAGCAAATTGAAGAGATCTAATCAATATTTAAATTCAGATGTTTAAGCTATGACACCTTTGAACATAAATTTTATAAAATATCAGCTGACTCCTCAAACAAAAAGCCTCCAGGTGAAATTGAAACTATCAATAGAAAACCTTCAAACAAACATCAGAAATAGCTAGTTTGAAACAAAAATATTTTCTTCAAATTAAGCTATTGTGGAAAACTTTCAGTATGTATAAAGTTTACACTTCTTAATGCTTTATTTCTGATGTCAGTGTTTAAAAGATCTGATAATCACTTATAAGAGAAGAGCAGCAATTCTATAAAAAATTCCACAAGTTGAGAGCTTACTAAAATCTAGAGCTTTTTGCCAAAATCAAATTACCAGGGAAAAAAAAAAAATCAGTCAAATTTGTATCAAATTGCATAAGCACTATACCAGCCATTTCATTAATCAAGAAATTATTGACATAACTTTTGAAATTAAAGTAAAAAACACACTCTCATTCAAAACTCGTTTAGCCATATTTTTCTCACTGTGAATTAAAAAAAACATTTACATATTAGAGCTGATTAAGCACTCTAAAAAGCCCTCTTTTTCTGGAAAACAAGGAATCATAACTTTTTTAATCCTTTTGCACACAGATTAAAAACATTATTGATTTTAAGTGTTTGTTTATTACCTTTTAATCTCAATATATATATATTAGTGTAAGTATTTTTCTTCTCAAAAATAGTTTAGCATATTTTCAAATCTTTCTTGGTATATTCCTGCATTAAGATCGACTGATGGATTGTAGGAAAAGAGAAACACTGTAATCAGGCTTCTACATGAGCACACAATCTCCATCATATTGTTTCCTGAATTTTATGTTGAGATTATTTCAAATGAATGAAGAAAATTTGTTAAATACTTTTGAAAAAGGTCTTTCACATAAGATTTAATCACTGACTTTTTTAGTCATAATTGTCACTATTTAAAAAATAATTTAGAATTAATTTTTTATCAGCTCTTCATTTTCCTGAGAATGCAGTAAAATTCTGTTTTTTTTAATTTCTTAGCCTCCAGTAGACAAAAAGATAGATAACATTTCTTCCTATTTCTTTATGAAAGTTTATGAGTAAAATTTTTCCTTTTCTCTTTCTGGAGATTAATAACTTTAGGATATTGTGGAAAGCTTTAGTAACAATCTGATAATCCACAATTGTCCCTCTTATTACTAGGAAACTGGATTTAGGAGTACAAAATTTACTTCCAATTTCTTGTTCCTAAACTGTATGTATTAAGAAGTTTCCATAGCAACAACAGAGCATAACACCAGTCCCCAAGTAACTCTCCAATAATAGACAAAACAAATCATGTGTGACATTTAAATGCCTAATACTTTAACAGAACTTTCTGAAGATGAATTACTCCCTTCTCAGACACTGATATTTTAAGCTCTCTGAAGTAAAGGCTGGTTTGCATCTAAACATTTCACCCATTTTATGGACTAAAAAATGGCACAAACTAACAAGGATGACTTTCACAAAGCAGTAAAAAAACCCTAATTTTCTTCTATGGGACTGTCCTTTCAGCTTCTATTGCAAAAATAACCATCCTGGGCATTACCTGAGCACAGCTATGGACTGCTTTTCATGACACCAGGCTATCTATAACCAGGATCTACCACACTGTTCTGTTTAAAGAAATGATGTTTTTTTTTCCATTTCTAATAAGAACAATATCACTTGCTTTTATTGCCTTCTCCTATGTCTTATATACTAAAGAACAGATGAAGAGAACTATTGCCTTTTGTTGATTTTGCTTATCTTTAAGACCTCAGAAGCATGAAATGTAGAATATTTTTAATGAAAACATCAACTCTACCCAACATATGATCATTTTTTAAAAGAATTTTGGGGGAATTTCACCCAAATGCTACAAAAGACAAGGAACAAGAAGAGATGGAATAATAATGTCATCACATGTTTTTCCGTCCAGTGACTGTTTAATGTTTACAGATTTTGTATATATAGAAATTATTAAATTTAAACACAAAATTGCCAGTACTTATAGATGTGGTTTGATTCACCTTCACAGCAGTCAACAGAAATATTTTCACAACCTTTTGGTAGAGTGTGTGTCTCTCTGCAAACTCATAAGCTTTTTTCTCATATTTGAATCCAGAGCACTGCATTTGTGATTCAACACATGGAATTGTAAGCAATCCCATCTAATTTCTCCTGTTTGCTTGGGTTTGCTTGCATGAGTAAAACTGCTCATTCATTTAAACATTCCCAGAACTGAATACTAGGAATATGTAGCTTGCTTTGGATAGCTACACATACATGTGGCAATTTCACAGGTCACTGCAGTGTATGTAATCTTGCAGTGGGCCACTGAGTTTACGATCTCCTTGAAAACTAATGCTGTGATCTTGCAAGCACTTACTTGTGTCCATAATCACATTCATGTGACTAGTACTGAGCTGTTCTCAAGAATAAAGTTACTGAAATGCATAAGTGTTTGGATGTTCCAGACCTAAAGTTACTAACACACTGCAAGTCCTGCAAAAGTTCCGTGTTGAGGTGCCACCCTGAAAACACTTCCTCCTGAATATCCAACAGCTTTGCTTGTTTCTGGGGTTCACCCCTTTGAAATCAAAAGGTTTTAAACAACTATGCTCTTGAAATGTCTTCCCTTGTCCACTCAGACAGGGAGACTGGAGGAAGGTTATAGTAAAATAATTTGATGTCTCGTGTTTCCTCAGGTGATGAAAACCAGTCCAAAGATGCAGATTGCTCTGAACAAGTGATGTAACAGCATCCAAGATCTAGCTCTATCAACTGAAAAAAGCTACAAACCGTTAAAAAAGTGATATCCCCCTGTCCCTCATCTTATTAAGGAAATAATCCTCTAGCAGAAATCATCCTGACCAGGGCACTACATTCCAAACCACACATAAAACTGCTCATAACAAGCAGTTTCTTGAAGATTATTAAGAAAAACATTTTTCTGAAGACTTGGGCAGGTGAGGCACACTAAAAATGCACATGGGAAAAGGTAAAAAAAAAAAAAAAAAAATTAGATTTATGGTCTACCTTACCTACCAAGGTAACTATTCCAACAGCCTACAAGCAAAGTTGCATTTGCAGCACTGTGGTAGCTGTGGTGTATGGGACAGCCATGCCCCTCCCCAGAACCAGCACAGTTGGATCCCCTGGAATTCTGCAGCCCCTGGCTGGGGATGCTGTCTCAGAATAACAGCCGTGCAAATAGCAGTGCCTGGCTTCTACATACCTTTGGACCTAGTGGAATACTTCTTCTGTTTTACACCCTTTACCAAACCAGACATTTCTGTTTATTTGCACTGTTTGGTTCTCATTGTGGGTTTTATCTTGGCTCAGAGATCAAATGCAAGCCTGCAGAGCTAGAGAGTGCAGACCAGAATTAAAACAAGATGCCCGTGCAGTCCTTGCCCGTGACACAGTTCACCTTACTAAATATTTTATCAAGATTTGTATTAAGAAACTGGAGAGTGCTTCTTTCTGTGTTGTTTTATAGCATCTGGTTTTGTAACTTTGTTTTATTACGTGTATGATCTTATAAAAAGTTTGAACATGTTCATAGTAGCTGCACCAGTACTACAAAGATAGGCTCCTGCAATAATGAAATTCTAAAATTAAGTTCCAGCCCCTAGCAGGCTTCATGTTGCACAGGACCAGACAGACACTCATCACATTTGAACCCATGATATCAGTGGAAAATTCTGTGCAGAATCAACATTCCAAAGTCCTTAAACAAGATTTATGCAACCTTTCAGTTTTAGAGTGAATTTCAAAATATATAAAATATAAATATTTTTAATATGCATATATATATATGAAAGCATATTTCTAACACGTCCTGAACATTCTGGAATTGAAGAAAACAGTATTCTACTTTTAAAGAAAGATACAATAATAATTTTGTTTGCATCTCAGAAGAAAATTAGCACTGGTCCAGACTGAGAAACATTTTTCTTTAAAACAAGCAGCAGAGTCTGAAGTTCACCAGAAGTGCATCAGTGTAAACCTAAAGAAAACAATCTTTATGACATCTTTATGCTTCATGTAGATGCATTTCACGCTCTCCATCGAGTTAGTTTACCCACTGTGCTGGTTTGGATAGCTAAATAACACAGTATTTGTTCTCATTTTTAACTAGTTTAGAGAACCCATGTGTTGTACTATCATTTGAATGAAAAATATCCTACTAAAAAGGACCTACAAAAAGCTTTGAATCTTCAGCAAAGGCATAGGAATGTAGTCTATGTAAGACACATCTGACTATGCAGTTTCACAGCTGTGCCATTTTTTACTATATATTATTTGAATACAATTATATTTTACCCATACAACCTATCTTTAGGTGACATTAGTGCTTTGGATGTTACTTTGTAAACATGCACAGGACTTGTGCTTTATCTGCCACACTTTTTCCTGGCTTTCATTTGGCACAGAGTAAAACCAAAACACATCCATGACTGAGGGACATTCTTAAAGATTTTCTTTTAAAGTGCTCCTTTCTCCAAAGTTTTAGAAGATGGAAACAAATACTTAAAGTCTCTTTCATATTTCAATTTAAATTAAAGGTTTAATTAATACAGCCTATGATTTCTTGAAAGGTTAAATTTCAAAACTACCCTGAAGCACTTCAAAATGTGCCTTCATTATAGGCTCACAAGTTTAACACTGATGATTTTGTTATCCACTTTAGCTTCTTCATACACAGACCAAGATTACCTTAGTACAGGGATTTTTGTTTTTAAGGACCAAGTACTACCAATCATTTTTCTATGAAGTTATTACACTACTGGGAGAATATGGGAGCTCTGGAGATTTCTATAAAACCCAAGTCATGGGGCATGGCAATGGAAGTTTGCTGGTATCACTGGTATGGAAGTTCTCTTTAGATAGAAAGATGGAATTTGGTTTGGGTTTATTTATAAGTGCAGTGGAATTAAGGCTTCAGTTGAGACCTGAGCTTTTTGTCTCCTTAAGAACGAAAAATGGGACCAGAGAATGGAGAAAACCTACAACTAATAGTGCATTGGAAACTGACTGCTCCACTGCAGGTAGCAGATCAGAAATCAGGGATCAGAGGATGGCACAGCTTTGCAGTGCACCATCCCAGGGGCACACACATTACTGTGATACAACAATATTTAATAAGAAGATGTGGTGTAAGCACAGACAGCAACACCCCAACGTTCAGCCTGCCCAAGTCCACCACAAGACCCACATCTCCATTTCAGACACAGATCCGGTCCCTTCCAGATCTCTTTCTGTATCTTCTCCCCAGGGAGAGCCAGAGCCATACAAAAATCCTCTTTGGACGTTAAAATCTCTCCATTGGAGTCTGATAATACAATCTGTGCTACTGTGTTACTTCAGGTGAAATTATCCTTTACAAAAAAAAAAAAAATTAAAAAGAGGATGTTGTACAACTACATCTACTTTCACTCAGTCTTGCACCTTGGAAAGGAAGCTTGGTTCTCTGAAACCACCCAGGGCTATGAAGTCACATGCTCCAAACCACCCCATGCATGGGTCTCCCCAGCTGCTGTGCTTGTGTCCCTGGGAACAGCTGTCCTGGAAAGTTGCATGGACTTCACATGCAGCAGCTTGGCAAGCAGCTGAGCATGATATATTGATATTATTAACTAGCTGCTCTGCTTTAAGAATAACCAGGCATAAAGTAGCAAGGATTTAAAGCACCAGTAAGGAGTGACTTAAAGAAGGATTTGCTCATTCAGCACCAAATAATTTTTACCATTGTATCAGTCCAAAAACTGCCTGTTCTTTCTTCATAAACTTTGTGGGCCAAAAGCATCACAGTGACAATGCTGCTGCTGGTAAACAGTGGCAACGCTAATTAAAACTTTTCTCCCATGTGCTGAAGTCTTAAAGCACAGCATCTACCTCTAAATTCCAGATTAAACTCAAATTATTTTAATGTTTATATCTTTAACTGATAGCAGAAAATAGCCATTATTTCTATATAGTTAGTGTATGCACTTGCATGAGAATATTTCTCCAAGAACACCACCCCAAGGGAGAACTTCATTAAGATACATATAATGGTAATTATTTGGCTTTGTTTTGCTGGGATTTTTTGTTTGGTTTTTTTGCTTGTTTGGGGTTTTTTTATTTTGTTAATCCAGAGGCATGAAGAGAGAAGAAATCAAATAACTAAAATAGGGATCTCAATTTATTAAAGATTTGGCCAGGGGAAGGAAGCCCACTTTATTTTCACATCTCACTTTTTTTATCCTTGTCTTCCCTTTCTTTCTTTTTCTGAAGTAAGCTACTTCTTGTTGACAAGTCAAAACATTTCTCTTCAAAGCTCAGTTTTGGGTCTTGGAGAAGATTTTGCATCTGAACAGCAGTTTGTTCTATTCTGGTTTATAAAGGGAGTATCCCACACTTTACAGACTATGAGTCACTGTGCCACTGCAGCTGTGACTCGAAGACTAGATTACTTTTTCTTACTGTATAGGCAAAAAAAACCATTGTTTCTTTGGACTGTGTGCTAGTCTTTACTTACTGGTATGATCTAAATATTTCCAGAACATCCCATCTGCTCCTCAGGAGTTTGGAGACAGGGCCCTTTCTCGTTTATGTTCTCTCTTCCCTCCCCACACACCATTCTAAAGCTCCCCACTATTAGGAGAGACACCGGGGGAAATTTCTGTTAGATAAAACAAACCTTGAAGATATGTGTCATGTCAGGAACATTTTACCCTCCCCTGGGCTCAGCAGCCCTGCTGAACATTTTGGATCCATTGCTAGACTGTTAACCCTTTCTTAGCACTAAACTGGGAATAAAGTCACAGCTAAGAAGATTGGGAAGGGAGTGTGCTGTGGTTTCAGTTCTAAATTAAACCATTTTAAAGAACAGCAACAACACAACAAACACCTTTATAGAACAAAGTCTTTTTAAGACTTCCCATATTATGTTCAGAGCTCAAACTCATCTAATACCAGAAGTTAATTCAACTTTAAAAAGAAGGATAGTGCATTTCACATAAAGTATGGATTTGAAAACACTGGCTAAAGAGGCCTAAGCATCCAAGTTCTTGAAATTAGGGGCACATTTTGGCCAGTCCCAAAAGAAGTGCCTACAAGGCCTTGTAGAAGATAAGTTTGGTTTTGTTTTTTTTTACAAATTAGATTTTTATACATCTTGGAGACTTGGAAGGGCCACTTACAGCCATAGTCATGGCAGACATGAGGGGACACTGCTGGTCCCCCCCTCAGCAAAGAGGAAACCTAGGAGCTAATTTTACATTAATCATCACAAAGTTTCCAAAGTATCTTTGAAACACCTGGGTTCTGGCTCTAGTCAAAAGTTGGTCTTTGAAATCAAGATTGACAATTAAATCACACAATGACTTACACACCACTTAAAGAAAAAGAGAAGACAGAAAAAGTAACAGATATTAGCATGAAATCAGATTAGACATATCCAGTTGCCTCATCTCTGGTTAATAAAGCTACAAACAACAGAAGAGTTAAAAATTAACACCTCTCTTTTTTTATTTTCTTCCATAAGACCTTTTGGAATTTTTGCATGGAAAAAAGTAATTGATTCAATACATGGGCAATCAGAAAAGTTGGAATATAAATTACTGTCTATTGTAATGGCAACTAAATTGCACTAATTGTAAATGTAAATTTATATATATTGCAATGTAGTTTATGTTAAAATGCATGAACCAGAATAAACGTATTTAGAATTATTTTAGTCTATTATTTTAACAATTTCTGCTGGTATAATTTGAGTACCAATTCCAATACCCCTATTCATTCCTTTTATTATAAACTTCAAATTAATTTTGGTGGAGTTTTGTTTGTTTGGTTTGGTTTAAGTGGTGAATGAATGAGAAGGGGAAATTATTCTCAACTATGGACTGTCCCCTATAAAACAGTACAATAACAGTTTTGAAATTCTTATTTCAGAAGACTCACAAACTGAGCTGAGAAAGATCCAAGAGTTGGAAGAATATTTCTCTCCACATGACAGAACCAGATTTCTTGCACTGATGTTAAAAAACAGCCTCTGGTCAACATCTATGCACCAACATAAATCATGTCAAAATCCTACTTTGGACATTATAAGAGGTACAGTCCCTTTGCCAGACCTTTGCAAGTTGCACAAATACCCCACAGGTCTGCTGGGTTAGCACAAGAATATCCATGTCATTTAAATCCTGCATTGTAGCAGCTGGAGCTGAAGGGCAAAGGCAAAGCTGCTACAAAGAGAGGCAACAGAAGGTAGAGGGCACAATCAGGAAAAGAAAGGCAAGAGGATATGTGTGCATGGATCCACGAGTTTTATTATTCTATAACTTTTTCTATTCTGACTCATTTTATTTGATGGTACCATATGAAGCAGTTATGCCAACAAGAACCTAACTAGTTTAAATGTCCTTTATTACCATAGGTTCTGATGCAATTTTTAGCCTTGAGAAATCCACCAATACAAATAAATTGTGGGATTTACTTCTTTTCAAATAATCTTTCCACAAAAAGGAATATTTTCTATATATTGGATGGAAAAATTCAAATATTTTTCTGTGTAAAAGCAGAGTACATGCTCCTGTATTAACAGTTTGTTATTAAAACAGTTTTGATTCCACAATGATGGCATATACCGAAGAAAAAAGTTGATGTTGTGTGAGCACAATTTAGATCTTTACCAATCAAATTTTAAAAGAATCAACATTTTACCATGTCAGCCAGCAATAGCCTAGTCACACCCACTTGTCCCACCAGTGGTCCATTTAAACTGCAAAAGTGCACAATTTAGAAATTAGGAGCTTGTCAAAAGGTGTTTTTCCAAACAAAGGCTTAAACCTTCTGAATCAATATTTAACTACCTAAAATAATAGTGCCTAGATTTCCAGTAAGTTATTTGCAGAAGTGCTGAGCACTCCTGAGACCCTACTAGAGGACTTAGAGGAATTCAGCACCTTTGAAAAAAACAAAACAAAACAAAACAAAAAACCACAAAAAAAACTACACACACACAAAAAAACCCCCAAAATCAAAACCAACCAAACAAAAACAAACAAACAAACAAAACCCAGGATGTTTTTAATTAGGTCTGGGAGGTGAATTTAAGCCCCTAAGATTTAAGATTATGAAAACATGTAATTTTCATAGTATACATGTAGAAATGCAGGTGGGATGGAAAGGTAACAAGGGAAAGAAAAAGCTCAAATACCCCAAGCCCCAGTGGAATCATAGATTCCTTTAGATAAATAATATAGTTTACAACATGCTAATTGGAATCTATTTTTATCTTAGAGATAAATTATCTTATTTACCAGTTGCTATGCTGCATATTCAAGTTATTATAATGCTTTTAATATGTATGTGAAAAGAAAAAAGTATAAATGGTTGCCTATAATGACAAAAAGCCTGACAATCAGCTTCCCATTTTCTCTTATTTTTTAAGTCGTACAATATATCTTTGCAGAACTAAGTGAAGTATAAAACTAGGGATTAATGTTGTTACACTTGGAAATACATACTGTTGTAATAAAATGAAGACAAGATTTTCCCCTCCAAGTTAATTTGAATAGTTTTCACTCTCTTTAGTGTCGCCTGTTGCTTTTAATTGCACAGAGAACTTGCCTAGCTTGTAGTCTATAACCAAGAAGCATATTTCACTTGACCTTCAAAAGATAATATCAGAATTAATTTGTAATAATGCCAGGTATTCTGTGGGCTAGAGTGATGTAAAAATATTTCCTCTTTGAGCTAGAATTCTATTAATTTTTCAATTATTCCTCATGAAAGAAAACCAATAAACTGAACACTTTTCTTTTTCTTCCTTAATCTCTCCTTCTAAGTCGCATTTTTTCTTTGTTCTTTCCCTATATTCTTCATATTCTCCCTCCCAACTTCTAAGAAAAGGCTATCTCTAGTTAAATATTTTCAGCACTCCTACTACATATCATGTATATACAAGTTTTAGTTGCAGCATTTTTATGAACTCTTCCTTTCCTGAACAAATGCAAAATGGAATATTTTTCTAGCATCTAAAAAAAAAAAATGATGGAGTTGTCAAAACAGATATTATCATTGTTCAGGTTATGAAAGAATAAACTAACCATTCTTGAAAAGTGTTGCTCCCTTGCCCAACACATGTACCCTAAAAGCAAACTATTTTGCAAAAGTCTGACCTTAATAAAAACAATTCCATGTTTGTCATATTGATCTTTCATTTACACTGTCTGCAAAAATGAATTTGTTTGAATGAAGAACTAAATGTTGTTTTTTTGTTTTTTTTTTTTTTAGAAATAGTTCTATCAATTTTTTTCTGAGTAAGTGACATTTTTGGCAGAGTAATATAATTTTTCCCCACCGATTATTTTGTGAAGCTCTAGTAAATTTTTTTTTAATTAATCAGTCCATGTGCATATATATAAATGATAGCTAAAATAGCTGTTAATAATATCATTTCTGAAAGACAAATCTTCATTGAATCAAAGAACAATTGCTATGTGCAAGGACATAGCATTTCTAAAGCAACAAAAAAGAAAAATATTAACTGCAGCTTCCACTATCACCAAAATCAGTCCCACTTACCTGTCTACTTATTACAAACACCCAAGAAGTAAGAACAGCAAAAGGGATACCCAAAGAGAACACAGGGAGAAAAATAACTTCTAATTTTAAAATCAGCTCAACAATATAAAAAGTACCACAGATGTGCCAAGGAGCTAGTGGTGGCATACATTAGGAAGGCTTTTCTGAAAGGCTAAATACAATCTTGGGTGAGCAAAGACAGAAGACAAAAGTTTGAATTCATAATCAAACTCACTAAGTCTCTTGCTTTATAATTTCTAGGAGGTAGACATAAAAATGTCTTCAAAATTGAACACGGTTAACACCATATGATTTAAATAAGGACCATACCTCTCAATAAACATTTATTTCAATAAACAATTATTGTATGCTTAGAAAGTGTTTAAATATAAACTTTGATGTATACTTTGTCCATATCTCTGCATCAGAGCATGAAAATTAACTGCTGACTTTGAGAACACATGAATTTCATTGAACTACATTATTCTGCACGATGCAAAATCTTAACTTGAAAGTGGCTTTCATAACAAAGAAGGGGTTTTTGAAACTCAAATATTTTTTTAAAGTAATTAAATTGAGCATTCTGTTAAAAGAGCCCTGGTTTGTAAGCACACTGGTTGTGTGTTGTGGCATTTCTTCTATTAAATTCAGTACATTTCCTAAACAAGCCACAATATTTCACATTCCTTCTAATAAGAATATTACAGCTGGTTCCTTAGAAGTTAAATTGCTGCTTTAATTTGCAATATAACTAAATTGCAATTTAACTTCGAAGTTAAATCATCACCAATTCTGGCCAGTGGAGTCCCAAACATACCCAATATTTTACTTTACATTTAATTACTAAATTACCACATTTTATATGTTATAGAACAAAACTTTTGTAATCATTTTGTAAGTAATAGAACTTTACATTGTGTGCCATTTTCAGAACAAGTGTAGGATTCCAAATTATTTTTTAACACTTCATTTATAGTGAATAAACATTTTGGAAGTTCCACAGACTTCTATTCAAAATTCTTATTGAGAATTTTGAAGGTATTTCATTTTATTTAATGCACATGTCATAAAAAATAAGCAGGAAAGGAAAAGAAATGTTCATTTCTGGACCTCTGTGGCTTTCATAAACTTTAAAACTCTATTGCAAATAACTTTAAATTATTTGCAATAGTGTAAGAGACCGTTCCTTAAACTTCACCTTTACTCTTAATATTTTACACTCTTCCTCACCTACCAAGCTTCTTTCTTATGCCTATTATTATTTAGTCATTCCTGGGCTTGCAAAACTATTTCCCTTTCTATATCTTTGACTTTATTCACCTGTTACTGGCCCAGAAAATATTCATTAATGTGCATCATCTTTAGGAAGTTTACATATCTCATCTGCATAGGTGTGCTTCTAGTATAATGCCTTTGCAATTAGTGGAACCAGTGCAATTGCCAAAAAGAGAGATGCTTTTCTTAATAGTTTTTTTCCCCAACATCATGACTTCTTTGGGCACATTTTGATTTTCAGAAAAAGTTTCCTCTTTTATTTTTCTGTTTTGTCAGATCAACTTGTGAGTTACTCTTCTCACTTTAAGGACAGAATACACTAAGCCTTGGCTTCATTCACTCCAGGTCAAAATTCAGCCATCATCATTCTGAAGCACCCATTTAAAATAGGCTCAGGTGATTACTTTTCATTAGTACTTCTGTTGCTTTAGTTGCTATATATAGCAAATCTGCTACTGAGTCATGGTACAGAACATGTATACACACATATGTAATAAACAAGCCCACACATATTACCATACATAAAGAAGTTGGCTTCCTTTTGGCTCCACATTGGAAAGAGAGTGAAACATACAATTAAGTGCTTGATGCTGTTTTCCAAGTAAATTTATGAACTTGCATAACCTGTGATATTTAAGAGGCCCCTCCTACCTGCATCCTGTTATCCACATGAGCAATTAAAATTCACATATACTCACATTTAAAAGAAAAACCATCAAATCCAGAACGGATGGAGTCCTCATTGTGCAGGCTTAAAATGCTGAGTTGTCAGCTTCTCAGAGGCTTCACACCATGACTCAAGTATGTGGTTCTGCATGATATGAGAAAGGATTGGTCATTTTTATATTTTTGTGAAGTCACAGATTATCTGCAATGAAAAAAGTCACTATTCAGAGATAATTTGTATCCTCCTTCCTCCCTCTCACCTCCCCTTCCCCCCTTCTTTTTTTTTTTTTTAATGAGGCAATTAACGAGTTGTATCCTGGAGAAATTTATTTTCACAAGTTCAAACTTCCAAAATAATAATGCTAAGAAAATTAGAAGACAATATTTCAGTTAATGTTTACTTATGTAAGTATTGTCTTTTCCACAAATAAAAGTTCAAAGGAAATTAGAAATTCCATTAAAACAGTTCTATAATTCCATTCAAACCTATTTCACACCAGAGTTATTTTAGTTTTCCATGGTATTTACTGGCATAGCTCTTTACCATGAGGGAACACACAGAGGTGCAAAAAGCATCTTTTATTATTATAATGCAGAGAAGTACCAGCATTTCCATAAGAAAGCATGTAACTTTCAACTTTTTTTTTTCCTTTACACAGTAACAAACTAAAACCACTACTCTGCATGCCCAGATACAGGTACACATTATTAGCTGGACTAGGTAGCAGTAAGCTATGGAAGGAGTGGGAAAGAGGAGCAGTGTTGCAGCTTCCCACAACATTGAAGCTGACATAATGGCTTTTGCCCCTTGTTTGCTCTTCCAGTGCTCCCAGCTTCACACCCTACTTTGCAAGGGATGTGGCATTAACTCCAGGAACCAGTTCAACTCAGCAGCCAAGCAGAAGGCCATATGATTGGCTTTGGCCAGGTTATTTTGCTAGCAGGTTGGTGATTTCAAGTGGCTTGAGGATGTACCAAGTCTGAGGCAGAAAAGCAAAAAAGAAGTACAAAAGATAAAAATAAATATAAGATAAATATGAAATAAATAACATGAAATAAATATAAAATAAATAATATAAATATAAAGTAAATAACATAAAATAAAGTAAATAATATAAAATAAATGTAAAGATAAAATGTAAAGATAAAATGTAAAGATAAAATGTAAAGATAAAATGTAAAGATAAAATGTAAAGATAAAATGTAAAGATAAAAGGTAAAGATAAAAGGTAAAGATAGAATATAAAGATAAAAGGTAAAGATAGAATATAAAGATAGAATATAAAGATAGAATATAAAGATAGAATATAAAGATAGAATATAAAGATAGAATATAAAGATAGAATATAAAGATACAATATAAAGATAGAATATAAAGATAGAATATAAAGATAGAATATAAAGATAGAATATAAAGATAAAATAAACCAAGAGCACATGCCCACATGGGAGATGGGAAGAAGCTGACAGGAACCAGGAACTTTGAAAAGAGTCAAGCAGTTCAAGGTGCTTGTGTTACTGAGCCTTGGGCTGCCTTGTACCATGATTTCAAAAGGTACAGAGGAAAGAGTAGCAGGATGTGAGTGGAGACTTCAGATGTCAAGCTTCTCCCCAAATTGCTATAGCTCTTTGTGTTGGGGAATGAGGACAAACACTCCGTGTGATGCTCACAATGTTTGGAGTGTCAGAAGTCCTTCTCCAACAGTCACAAAATGCAAAGTCTTTGCAGAGATGATGCCCAACTCTCTGTAAGGTGACAAGGCTGTCACCACTCAAATAAGTGTGTAGAGAGACCCCCTACCTCTGCTCTGGCAAACAAAATGACATTACTGCTGGAGGACTGCCAGAGAAAGCAGATGCAAAGTGCAAGCCCAAGAAGCCGTGCTCCCAGGAGCATGCAGATGCTCTCAGGACAGTGAAGATGAACTGGATTGTCCTGGGAGGTTACAGCACCTCATCTGAGTGATCCCCTGTGCTACAGATCCCCCTCACTACTGAGCAATCCTATCTTGCTTCTTTTGAATTGAGCCCTCTGTTGGAAGAGATTTTTTTACAAGAGACAGGATTTTTTGGCTCGTTGCCACTATAAAGTCCCTCCTCAGGCCGTGTTCAGTACTTGTCAGTTGCTACAGCTCAGAAAAAAAAAAAAGAAGATACAGCACATATTAAACATCTTTCAATAATATCTCTATTAAATTTCCCACAGTTCAAACTGCTTAACAAATAGAGAGATTCATATATTTACATTAATAAAATAGGAGTGTTTTTTTTCTTGTTATAATTAGCTCTTTTATTACAAAGGAGAGGAAACCCAGACTTCTACATCTGTTTTCCCATCGTATAATAAGTACACAAAATAATTACCATCTTCCCAAATCTGTTAGTTCCTATTGAGAATTTCTGAGGCTGGAGCAGAGAATTTTCTTTAGAGGCAAGCATAACAAGATCCAAAGCTAATTAATACTTTTTTACTAAAAAATGTCACAGATGTTATTCCAGACTCCTTCAGGAAAACTCCTAGATTTCCACTCATCTTTACAAGTATATTTAATAATAACAACTGTTACTGTGTTAGCATACATGTGTATGCTGCACAAGGGCAAACAGGACTTAATTACAGGGACCTATTTCTGAAGCTATTGAGTGCCTTCCTCTCCCATCAATAGAAATGAAAGATGATTTACACACAAAGAACCAGTGCTCCACTCCAGCTATTCTCATGGAACACTGAAAAACTTTCTAAAGGGAACACGACCAAAAATCCCTCTGAGAAATATTTGTGGCAACATATCAGCCCATGCCCTGTTTTCTACACTACGTTAGGGGATGCAAACATGCACTTTGGCAGGAAGAAGGGAATTGCTTGCTGTGTACATTCTGCCATCTATTTTTGCTCAGCAAGGGCAGGGTGCCCAGCCCTGCAGGACAGAGGTCATATCACCTCCCCAGTGCTTCTTGGCACAGGACTTGCCACAACAGATGTTCTTATATTTAACTTTCAACACTAGACTGCCAGTGGGAATTCAAAGATCTGTTTTGACATTGCTTCTCTCCTCAGAACTCCCACCCAGGTGTATCACACCTAAAATCTGGAGTCCTACTGGCCAGACCCTCTAAGCTTTACAAATCCAGAACAGCAGCAAGGCAACAAGGTTTCCAAGATGCACAAAAGGGAGGCTCTCTTACTGACCCAACATCCTTCAAGATGAGGAAGCAACAATTAAATCTACTTCCAAGCAAAGCTGGCTCTTAAAAGCACTGGGTAAAGAGAGAGCAGGAAAAAGATGCACACTTCATTGCCTGACCTCAAAATTCAGCAGCTCCTGAGGTCCCTTTGCAATCTCTGAGCAAGTGACATTGCTTTGCATCCTCTGTCACATCAGAATACCTGATATACACCAGATATCTTATGTAAAGACAGCTTTGCATCAGAAAATTTCAGAGTTACTCTCTGAACTGTAGTAAAGTCAGTGCAAAGGTAGCACAGTGCAAAGAAAACAAGTGTTCTCCCTCGATTACAGGGGAAGGGAGAGGAGAGAGAAGGGTGCACTGAATGGAACTGGAGTTGAGTTCCTGGCCTCCTCCTACCCTCAGCAGGTTTGTGGTAACCACAGGACCTGCAGCATCTCTATAGGAAACTCCAGTTCCTGGAAATCAGGCACAGCTTCCAAAGAGTATATCCTGCACATCTGGGGACAAGGAAGCAAGTTGTCAAGAAGATGGTGAGAACTGGCATGAGATTGCAGTGTAAGGGCAGTGGTGGCTGTTATTTATATTGAAATACGGAATCATTCCAGATTTAATGAGATGCAGAAGCCTTTTAGCATAAAAATACAGGACACATCACTCAGTTACAATGGCTCAGAACCTGCATCCTTGTTGTATGCATAGCACCAGTCACAGGAGTACCTATCTGCAAATTTTACATCAGGAAAAGCATCCTAAGCATAAGCCCTAAAGACAGATACTTTTATTCACTGGTTTTCCTACTGGGCCAATGCCCGATGCCTCCTCTTTTTTAGGTGAAAACACATCTCCAAAGACAAATCACCAATGTAATCAATTTAGTCTTGCTAGTCTTCTTTATACCTCATGGGTAGATTGCTTGTCCTTTACAGTTCTAGGTAACTGTTTGACAAAATGAAACTCGGTTGAGAGCCCAGACAGAAAATTGTACTAATGAATACAAAGTAGCAATAAATTCCATAAGTAAAGCACAAGGAACCTTGTTACAAATTTGCCATTACCCGCCTCCTCTTTTGAGTGCTTCCTAAAATAGACATTCTGACTTTCTAGTCACACCCAGAATAATAAAAATTATCTACCACATGGATAAAAAACTCAAAGCCATATGACTCTAGCAGTTGTCAAATAATATCAATTTCAGGATGGAACCATCCTTCCTGGAAAGTTCTGTTAATCAAGGCTACAACTTCAAATGATACTTTGGCATCAAAACTCTCATCAAGTTCAAAGAAAGTGAATATATTTGACAGTAACACAGAGCCAGGTCTCTGAAAAAGCACCTGTTGAGAGTGGAAAGGCAGGAAAAACATTCCCAGTGAAGTAATTTATTCAGTTAAAAAATGTAACTTTGACACTATTTTCCTCAATGTGACAACACACAAGAATTTATTTGGAACCAGCTGTAGCTATCACATATTTATTCTGGTTTTACTCTCATTTCAGTCTGTCACCTGTTCAAAAACATTTGCTGTTTACCTACTGTACACAGTACTATTTCTGCTTTGTATCTGGATGACCAGGTCTACAGTTGTGAAAGGTATTTTAGGCACCAAAAAACCCCAAAGCTATGAATACCTAGAGGCATCAAATTATCATGGGAAAAGTAAACATTTTACAGAAGAACCACATGACAATCATTGCTATGCATGAATATCCTTTCAAATATCTGTGGGGTTTATGATATTTGCTTTCTGTACAATACTTCTAAAGCAACATCTCATTCAAAAACACTTTCAAGGTTTAGGTGTTGTTTGTGTTTGGGTTTGTTTAAATAATAATAACAAAAAAGCAATAAACAGAAAATAATCAACTTTGATAATTTTGGTGCACTTAATAATTTCTGGTATGCTGTTGTCACATTAATTCCTTTCCTGATATGTGTGTGTTGTATTATTCTCTTTCACTTAAGGGCTTTTTAAAGCTTATCTGTCACTTTTTTTGCAATTGCAATTCAACAAAAAGCCATTACAAAAAGACAAATTATTGGCCAATAAGAAAAAGATCATAGCAGAAATCCAATTCCTTTAATGAATAATTTAGATGGAATTAATATAATTTAAGAAAAATGGTTCAGTAAACAAAGCAAACAAAGGGAAAAAATTTAAGTTTATAAATTGTAAGAAATATCTGCTGTGAGCAGCTTTGAAAAACAGTAAGTCAGATTTTGTGCAAAATGGGGATATTGCCAAAAGGAATAATTATTTAGGTTTGACATGAAAAAGAGGTAGGTAGGGTGGGTTTGGTTTGGGCTTTTTTCCCCCCCTCTTTTTACCAGGAGAGATTTCCTAACACTCTAAGTTGTCTGCAATTAAACATAACAGAGAACCAGATTTTGTTACTGCTCTGTGGAAAGAAGCTGAAATTCCCAGAGAGGCTGTAAGTTTTCAACAGCCTCATTTGAGAGAGGAGAAATAGTCATAACCATTTCTCTGACAGGTTGGACAAGAGCTGCCAAAACCCTGAAGGAAAAAGCATTTTGTTTATATCAGCCCCTATTCAGCGCATGAAAAATAAAGCTGCAGAGCTGGTTCTCCTGGTCCTCCAGGTTCATGTTCTTACAGCCAAAAATAGCCTATTTAAATTGGTAGAGCCACTACCATGACACACAGTGGCTTAATAAAGCAGTTGTAATAAATTTTGTAACATGTGGAGTGAAAAACAAAACAAAACAGCACAAGGGGAAAAGGGCTGGGTCACTAGCAAGGGGAGACAGCAAACTTGGGAGCTGGTGAGCCCTCTGAAAACCTCCTTCCACTGTCTTCATAAAAATTCCACCCAAAATTCAGCTTTTGAGTGCAACACCGAACACTTACATATGTTCGGTTAAGGATGAAGCTTTTGGGAAAAAATGGCTCGGGACTGACACCCCTGTGAGCAGCCCCCCACAACGAGGCTGCTCTGTATGGGCTATTGGATTATTTGACAGAATTGATTTCTCACCATGCATAAGAAGTCTGCTGGGGAAATGACTTTGGCAGCTGTGGAAGAGAGGAAGCCCTGCCTGAGGGCCTTGCCTGGCCAGGTGGCTCCTGACACCACCACCATCACACTTTTGATCTCCATCCATGAACAAGGAGCATGTTCAGCCCATGGCTCCCTCCATGGGCAACCATCAGGCTGGGGCAGGTGGCTTAAGATGATATGAGCTCTTCATAAAGGTCAGGCTGCCACTCATGGTAGCCTGAGTAGTCAGCCCTCTGGTAGTCATGTTGCTTCAGGCCCACTCTGCCCGCAGGCTGAAGGGACAGAGTGCCTCACAGCTCCCCCAGCATGGCATCCCCTGGGTCCCCTCACAGAATCATCCGGGTTGGAAAGGACCTCTGGGATCATCAAGTCCAACCCTTGATCCACTCCCCCCATGGTTCCCAAGACCATGGCACCGAGTGCCACATCAGTCTCTTCTTAAAAACCTCCAGGGATGGAGAATCCACCCCCTCCCTGGACAGCCCATTCCGATGCTTCATCACCCTCTCTGGAAAGAATGTCTTCCCAATATCCAACCTAAACCTTCTCTGGCAGAGCTTAAGCCCATGCCCTCTTGTCCTACTGACAGCTGCTACAACCAACCTGGCTCCAGCCTCCTTTCAGGGAGTTGTAGAGAGTGATGAGGTCTCCCCTGAGCCTCCTCTTCTCCAGGCTGAACACCCCCAGCTCCCTCAGCCTCTCCTCACAGGACTTGTGCTGGATCCCTTCCCCAGCCTGGTTGCCCTCCTTTGGACCTGCTCCAGGACCTCAATCTCCTTCCTGAACTGAGGGGCCCAGAACTGGACACAGGACTCGAGCTGTGGCCTCACCAGGGCTGAGTACAGGGGCAGAATCCCTTCCCTGGACCTGCTGGCCACGCTGTTCCTGATCCAGGCCAGGATGCCATTGGCCTTCTTGGCCACCTGGGCACACTGCTGGCTCCTGTTCAGCTTCCTGTCAATCCAGACTCCCAGGTCCCTCTCTGCCTGGCTGCTCTCAGCCACTCTGTGCCCAGCCTGGAGCTCCCCATGGGGTTCTTGTGGCCAAAGTGCAGGACCCGGCACTTGGCCGTGTTGAACCTCATCCCGTTGGAATCAGCCCAACTCTCCAGTCTGTCCAGGTCCCTCTGCAGAGCCCTCCTGCCTTCCAGCTGATCCACACTGCCCCCTCATCTCGGTGTCATCTGCAAATTTGCTAAGGGTGGACTCAATCCCGTCATCTAAATCATCAACAAAGACATTAAACAGAACCGGGCCCAACACCATGGCCGCCATTTCCATGCAGCCCCATTCAGCACCACTCTCTGGTGGCCCTCCCGGCGGTTCCCAACCCAGCACAGTGTTCCCGTCTGAGCCGTGGGCTGACAGATTTTACAGCTTTTTTCATTACCTCAGCTCCACCATGATACTAGGGGAGAGGAGCTAGGAATGACTCCCAGGAATCAAGCCGTCCTCAGGTCATTCCTCTTCGGAGAGCCTCTCCCTGAACTGCAAAGCGTTCCAACATGGCGGGGATGGGGGAATTACCTCAGCGCTCAATACCTGCCGAAGTGACGGGCTCCTGCTGGAGATCTATTTTACGTGCTCCGGGCTACCACTTGCGGCATTTTTTTTAATTTTTTTTTTTTTTTTAATTTTTTCCAATCTAAAAATAACTGTTTTGATCTGCTCGGAGTATTTGTTCCATAGCCTCAGTTTCTTGCTCTCACTGACCTACCCTGGAGCCAGGCAGCGCTGAAGGAAGCAGCTGCAATGTCATCATTTCTACGAGCAGTTTCACTTGTGCTTATCACTCATCTGATACCTCCCCTGGACATGAATACTCACATCAGCAGAACAGGACAGATCTGACTGTCACACCATTGCCTTGCCTTGCTCTGCTTCACCTGACATCAGGGAGGAAGAAGGGAATCAACACCTGCCATGCCATCATATGAAACTTCTCTGCTAGCTGCAGAAGTTGCCATTCTTCCTCACTCAAAATATAAGGGAATTTTTTTATTTTTTTTTTCAGAAGGACCATCCTCTCCTCACATTGCCATCACTTCATTACTCTATTAGCACGTGTGTCACCTTTCAGCAGCAGAGAACTTGCAGTGGGAATGACAGTAAACTCAGCAAGGATACATTCAGGGAAGCAGCACACCTTATCCTCAGTCTCTGGCTACCTGCTGGCAACCAAGCACCTTCACACAGGCTGTCTGCTTCACTTTTGCCAGCTGAAATAGGCCTCTGATACACCAAGTACAAGGCAATCTTTAGCATTGCTGATGTAGTTTCTTATATTCTGATTGGGAGAATACAGGCTTATTTGGGAAAAAACAAACAAACAAAAAACAAACAGAAAAACCACAACTCTTTAGAAATGTGTTATCTACCTGTTTGCAAAGAGAGTCAACTAAAAGAAAAACCTGAAACACTGGCATATGTGGTCATTAGCCCTTTGGTGCACTGAAAAAGCAAGTCATGCAAAGGGCCCTGCTTTCAGCATGTGTCTCTGCCTAGCTATTGCCACAGGAATTTACACACATCTGAGACAGATCAGAAAAAAATTCAGTCTGAGTTTGTAAACCCAAATAATCTCTGAACTGATTTAATATCTTTAGTAGTGGGCTTTCCTGTATTGCTTTTACCTTTTGGAGGTCAGGTTTTAGATCTTAGGAGGTCAGAACTGTTCCACACATGAAGTTACATTCACTCACAATTTCATTGTTTTATTTCAGTTCTAGATTTACTTCCCTAGCTTTTACTAGCAGACATATGAGGTTGTGTGATGTGCCATGGCTTCCATCCTGTCTTCTCAGCACCTATACATCAGTTTATGTCAACACCCTTGGTGCTGATACACACAACTTCTCTCTGTAAGCCTTGTGGGTGGCAATAGGATCTTCTCACCAATGGATTCATCCCATATAGAATATTCATCTCCCTGATAGTATCCAGAGTGTAATCTGGTAGCTGCTTTCTTTACCCAGTAGTAATTGGCATTGAGTACAAATTATTGGGGTTTTTTTCCCTTTAAAGGTTGCAACTTGTCCTAACATGATTTTATTTGCTCAGACCTATCTGAACCTAAAATGTCATCTTCATGGACATGAGGACACATATGGAACTTTCAAGTACTGCCACTTTAACAATGCCACTGTCTCTTTTAACTTCTGCAGACACACCAATTTTTCACTTAGTCTCCAAGACAGACACTATATAGACTGAATCATTTTTCTCTGTTTCCAAGCCTAGGGTATCTGGAAGCATCCCAGCCTTTCAAAAACATCTCTGTGTTCTTTCAGAGCTTTCAGAAGTAAAGCTATAATGCACTGTACATTTTGAATATGGTTTCATTTACTTTATGAGGCTACTGTACAAATAAATTGCTGCAGGTTTAATGACTTTTCTGTGCTATTACCTGAAATCTTCAGCCATGTAAAATTTTCTTTGGCATTTTGCTTGCCATTTACTTATGTCCAAGATACTATTTTGTTCATACCACTGTGTCATATCAACTGAGTTGTTTTTCTGCTATTTCTTCTCTTGCATAAAGATAAACAAAGTCTTACTGGGGATCCCCTGCTCTTTGATTCTGCTTTGTTGTTTTAGCCCAAATGACAAACAACAACTTTTTTGTTTTGTTTTTGTCTTGGTTTTTTTTGTTTGTTTGTTTTTCTGTTCTTAATTGTCTTAATACTTTATGGCTGCAAAATCATTCTCTCTGAGCAACCTCATTTCTTGCATCCCAGAACATTTCCCCCCACTAGTTTCACTATAAAGAAAAATTTTCCACAGAGGTTGCTCTGGTGGCATTCTTCATTTACTTAGGTTCATTAACTGCACATCTTAACAGCACTTTTCTAAGTTGGTGCACACTTTTTCAGCCTTTGAGATCCTACATCTTCCTAAGACACTACAAAACAGTTCCCTATATAAAAATCATCATGCAGGTCTATATGATTGCATGACAAAGAAATCTGAACTGTTTCCACTTGATTACATTTGAAAGCCTTTCCATGGACAGCCTCCTTAATCTAACACATCTCAAAGAGTTGACCTCCTTTTGCCTTCATATCCAGGGGATGATGGGATCCAAAAAGGGTAAAAAACAGGGTAGAAATTGATCTTCAGTTCATCTACATCACAGCAAGCACTCTTCAAGGAAAATAATTCAGTGCAGTACCAAGTATCCCCAGCTCATATCCCCTTTCCCTGCCCTAGCCCTAAGACTTATGGAAACCTTTAAGGGAAAAAGCCACCCATCTCCTCTCAAGACCAGCATAGGATTTTGAGGGCAGAGGGGAGGCTGATCCAGAGGAACCAAAATCCCTGAGAACATTCTGTCTATTTTAATGTCATTTACAAACTTTGTTTCTTACTGTGAAATTAACTGCAAGGTTTCTCAGATTTCACCATACTTGTCACAACTGGCAGCTGATCCCTCAGACACCTGCAGGACCCAAATTTTATCTTTACTTTTCAGCTGTCTAGCCTTTAAAATCCACAGTGCTTTGAAGACCTCTGAGAGTGGTCCAGAAATCAAAAAAAAATTCTATCTCAATATGAAGAGAGTCATGTGAGGCAGCTCAAAATAGGTATGTTTTATAATTATGGTGTTCATTGAAGGTGAGCATCTCTTTTTGGTCCCTCAGGCAGCTAGACTAGATGATCATTACAGGTTCTTTTTAACTGAAATATTCTATTCTGTTTTCATTATTTCAGAGATACTCACAGCTGTCCATTAACAGCTGACACCGTGTACAGACCAGACAGAAAACACATATTGTTAGTCACTTTTCAATAGAAAACAAGACCAGTGTGTTTCCTTAAAGTGATGGGGATGTTTTATGAGCTCTGCATTTCAGCAGAGCTCCCTTGATTTCCTTCTCTGATCTTTCAAACAAACGCAATGTGTGGAAAATTTGAATGACCAAAACAGTCACCATGCATAATTTTTGTGGTCTCTGCAGCTGTCTCTTCATCCTTCACAGCAATGAAATTAGTGAAAGTGGCAAAATACAACAGCACAGAAAGATCAGTAGTAGGTGGTACACACAGTACATGTTTAACAGAACGGTGCCTTATAAAAGAAAAAAATCATCTTAATGCTTAGCAGAGCTTTAGGACTACACTGATATTCAGAAGAGGTGAGTATCTACAAAAATATATTAGTTCTGGGTTTAGGAAGACTGTACCACTTGGTTTCTTCTGGTCATTTTACTCACTTTTGAAGCATAACATCTTTTAACTTGAGGAGAGAGATCCTTAAAAACTGAGGGTGGGTTATTAGATAAAGGAAACTAATCAGTTTACAGCCATCTATTCCTCCAGCATTTTCACCTTCAGGCCACAACATTCCTTCACAGCATTCCCTCCCCCACCTTTGCCTTGTTCCCAGCTAAATAATTTTTTTATCCTAGGCTTTAAAACAACCAGATCCCCAGCAAATCTTATCCAAAACACCAAACTCTGCTGGTAGTATTGTGAGCACAGCTGCTTTCTACTCAGAATTCTCTACAGAATAGGCTTTCTAATCTTTCCTTGGCACCAGAAGACAACTTTAAAGCACAACTTAGAAACAAAGAGAGAAAAGTCAAGTGGCATGATTGCCTTTTCATTTCTCTTATACCATTAACACATTGCAAGTGAAGAAACCAACCATTCCTCACTAACCAGGGGACTCCAAAAGAAACCAATTTCCTAAGCAAATAAAGGCAAAAATCACTCTCTACATTCCAAATTAACAAAAAATTTGGATTTTACCTGTTTTCTGGTTTGATGTGTCTCACATGACTTTGATCACTCAGAATTGCTGGAAGGTCTGAAGAGATCTTTATTTCAACTGAGCATAGTGTGGAAGGCTAAGCTCTGCACTCAGAGCAGTGTAAACATAGAGGTCCTGGTTCATTTGTACAATGTGCTATCATTGAAAATATTTTTTACAATATTTCTTTTCAACAAAGCATTAAAGTTATGGTTTTTTCACACTACATTTTTTTCTTTAAAGTAAGAAGTGGTTCTCTAAATAGAAGTAATTTACTGGACTTGGCAGTGTAAGTAAGAAAGCATCTTGAACCACAAGGAGGTTGGGCATTATGGATAATATTTTCTGCTCTTCTCTGCCTCATGCATGAGCTTTTTCCTAAATCTCTTCTCAACACAAAAGCACATGCACCATCAGCAAGTTCAGTACCTCAGAGAAAACAGTGCATTAAAATTCAGTTTGGAATAATTGATCTTATATTCCATTACTATTTGATTTTATATTCCATTACAATTCACTTGCAGAATGGGAAAGATCTTTAAAAAGTTAGGGCAAGTTTTGGTCACCTCAGCTTCCATATAACTTCAGCTGATTCCATATAACCAAGCTGATTGCTTGAATCTTTTCTAGGAAGGAAACCTTGCCCCATGTTGGGTCACAGCAGTTTTGGTTTCTCTCTTGTTTTTCTGCAGAGAGCAGATTAAATATTTTCTCTCTTTCTCAGAGTAGATCTTAAAGTTCTCCCTAAAAGAGAACTGTCTAAGCCATGTCTAAGTTTCCTCACTCTCCCCCTTAAATGTTTTTATGTCCAGGTCTCAGCCAACCTGGTGATTCCTCCACACAAGAGCGAGCTGCTTGTCACACTCCAAAATCCAGAAGTCAAGAGATACTTGTCCCAGCTCCCTGGCTCCAGCAGACCAACTTCCAAGAAGGGCTGTTACACGGCCCTGTGCCCATCCTGGATCCCAACAACTTTTCTCCATCCCTCACCTATGTTGTCTCTTCACCCCAGCAATGGCTCCCAGCCTCACCTCCTTACCCACCCAATTTTTCAGTATGGTTGCTTTGGACTTAATGGCTGTTAGAGGGAACAAGATTCATTATCAAACTGATAATGAAACAGACCAGAAGGAAAGACTATTTTATGCATTTGGGCATAGCAGGATTTTTAGTACAGAAAACAGAGGAAATTGAAAATATTAAACAAAGGGGAGAAGTATTTCTGTCTACACTGCAATTAAAATCAGCAATATCTTATACATGATTGTCCCACTCTACTGCTTGAGGCTGTTTTTGAAGTCTGGCAAACTTATACAGACATAGCAGCCTGAAAAACTACTGCAGAATTGGGCCAAGCCCTGCCTGCAAGTTTCCTTCAGAGCAGAGCTGTAATTCTAGAATTAAGCTTCTGGACCAAAGCTGAACAGATATTCCTATTGTAAAATACATTGTACAAATGTTCTATTTATTAACAGTAGAATAATCTCCAAGAAGCTCAGGAAAGTCTCTTGATAATATTGAGCTCTACTTTGCAACCATTATATAGAAAGCCAAATACAGGGTTTGAATTGAGGAAAACATTTTTCTACACCTGGAAACAAGGTTATTATTACTGTTTTTATCAGGCACAACACCGACAGAACAATGTTATAACAAGTTATAGCACTGTTTCATATGTTATAAAAGTGTTATAAGATGAAATTCCCTAGGGCTTGCCTCCTTCTGGTTGAGAACTGACTTCAGAAAAGCATTAGGTTCAAAAAAAGATTTTATGCTTTCCCTCGACCCTCCATGGAAAAAAAGAAGGCATTCTCCTAGGAAAAGCTTTATTTTTGTGTTTTCTCAAAGCTTATTCACAGCCCACCCATCTGAGGGCACACCTCATGTTGCACTTGACCAAGTGCACTGCAACCACTGCCTACAAGAGAGAAGACCCTGAAAGCACTGGCAAGAGACAGGTAAATGTATCCAACCAGCAGAAGCATGCAGGAAAATCCCATAACAGAAACAGTTTGCAAGGACACCCACTCATGACTCTCTTAAAGGCATTCCTGTTTTTTCAAGTAAAAGCTGCAGTAAAACCTTGCAAACACTCTTGCTGGAAGAAACAGTCAGGAAAATGCTTTGACTTCTCATCAGCCAAAAAAAGCACCCACACAGCTCTGTGGCTCCCAGGGGATGAACTCCTTACTCCTGACTTCCAGCAGGGGCTGTTCCTTGGCTCAGTTCACAGCATTTACTCTCAGGCTCACATTTAGCAGCCACCTGAGACAGAAATCTCACTGGTTAGTGTCTCCATGCTGTGCTGATGCTGCACCCCATTCCCCACCGAGTTTCAAGCCCCCCTACAGATTGCTCCCAACCAAGGCAAAACGTGTTTCTGACTCATTCCAGTTTCTGGTCAGCAGTTTTCCTAAGGGAAGGGAAGATTTAAAATTGTGTCAGCTGTGAAGCAAGAGTTGCACTCTGTGCGTACACACACATACAGGATTTTAAAAGTGATTTTCTCATGCTTTAATACAATGTCCACCTAAATGAGTGTTGGTATTCAATCACTCTATACACTGGTAAGTGTCATCTGCATGTCAATTTAAAAAAAAATAAAATATGAGTGAAAGGGTAAAAGCTGTTCAGTGAGTAATAAATAGAACACATCTTTTTCATTTATGCAGATGCAACTATTTTCTGTTTAACAGGAGACCAAGCTGAAGTAAAAGCATGAAATATCACTTTAGCAAAGTCTCCAACACTTTTATGTCATGACTTAAATTACTACTGCAAGTTAACTTGGCTTTAGGTTGACATTTTAAAAGAAAATTAAAAAAACAAAAAAACAAAACAACAAAAAAAAACTTTTTAAAGCCTTCATTTCCTCAAAATAAAGGACAAATATATTTGTTTTTAAGCAAGCAACATTTAAATGTTTAATGATAGGCCATTTTCCAAAACATAATCATACTCAGAAGCTTCCAGGCCTGGCAGTTATTTGGACAGCTGTCAGTCAAAATGTCTCACAGCTTTCCTACCGTGTCAGCCATCAGCTAACCCACACTTTCCCAGGGACGTCTTAGCATGGCATCTTTGTTCTGTTTTCAGATAAACAGATCCAATTTCTCAACAAACAGACTGCTACAGTCCTTTTGATAACAATGTAATAATTCAAAACAAATGATTCGAGGCTTTGATGATAGCACTTTTATGGGTCATGAAGAAATCCTCCCACCAACATCTGTTTGATTTTATCTACTTGAACTTTATCCTCCAGTTGAAGATTTATAAGCTGAAATCATCCCAGCCTATTAAAGTCAGACTAATGTTAAAGCACTAACACAGAGAACGAAAGTGCATTTCAGAGTCATCCACCTTTTGAAATCCTGCCGTGAGGAAAGATATCAAAAGTCTGAGAGATGTATGTTTAAATTTGCTGGAAGTCTGCATTCTGCACAGAGCCCTGGAGGACTGAGAGATTAAGGAATCTAACTGTTGAATCTACAGGAGGGGCAAGTTATTTACAGAACCATTATTTAGAAAGACAACATAAAAAATGCAGATGTTGTTTACACTGAAAGACTGTTTTCTTAGCGAAAACCACTATGGGTGATGGAAATTCACTCCAGATTTGTCTCTTTCTCTTCTGTCTTAATTTCCACATACATTGTAAATAAAAAGCATGACAGCAGACTTATTAGAGTCACTTGTTACTTATTAAATAGATGGCAGAATTTAGTCAGGATGCTTTTCAATTTAAAAATAATAGTAATTAAAAAATAGCTTATCGTGCAGAGTCATATAAAACATTCCAAGAGTATCTCATGCTTTCTACCTGAAAACACTTTCTTATGAAAACCAGAAAAAAGAGAAAACATTCAGCATTGTCTCAATTGCGGAACTTTTCCAAGAAAAAATTACTCCCTGAAAGTGCATACACTTCCACAAACTGCTGCAATTTACATTTTTCCGGAATATTCCTTTAGAATAGAATTCCTTTGTCTCAAAGTACTACAGATGAGACTGTTTCACTTAAAAATACAGTAGGGATTATAATATCTCTTATTCTGTAGAACATAAATGTACACTAAAACTTTGCAGTAATAACCAGAATAAAATATCTTGGATATTTGCAAGAGGGAAAAACTGTACTTCTATACTTCACACAACAAGACTCAATAAATATGAACATATTTGTATTCAGAGGTGTATGCCTCATGAAGCTTAATGCTGTGTCTTCACATATATTTATACACTCCTACAGGACTGTCAGATCCTCTTTGTATGAAACAAGTCAAACTTATTTTACACATGCTAAAAGTATTTTACTACAGTAAAAAAAAAACCAAAACAATATTTTTTACTACAGTAGGAAGAGATGACCCTGGAGATTAGAGGATGCCCTTATCACTGCTAATGTATACAGTACAACTGGAAATTGTGCTAGCTCTGTCCTAAACAGTTTGGCAAGACCACTTCTCCATCAGTCTGAAGCAGCAAGACATGCACACACACTGAACTGCATTTCTTGCAATGCAAATTTTAAAAAAATAAATATCTCCCTAAATAGTAGGTGCTGAGAAGCTCCATCTGGTTCACCTCCCTTGGCTAGCATGTCCCAGCTGGGGACCTCAGCCACATGCTTAGCATGGGGATCAAACCAAGCTTGCTGCAACAGGGTTTGATATCTCACACACCTCCCAGGCTGTCCCCTTCCTCTTGCCCAGGTACCAAGGGGGACAGAAAAGCTGCCACTGCCAGCCTGGAGATGCATGCAGCATTCTGTCTGCCCAAAGGAACAGTTTCCTGATGCTGCTGGAGATAAGTGGGGGAGAGACAAGAGGCTGCCCACTCCAGAGATTTCTCCAGGCAGTATTTTTTTGAACCAGGAAACATTTCTTTTTCTGAACAGTCAGCAGTCAGAGTTTTGATTTGGTGATTTATTTTTTTTTTTTGAAAGGGGGGTTGTTTGTATCTTTGGGGTTTTTTGGTGGGCAGCGGGAAGGGTGGGAGTAAGAAACAGGCAGAGGTGTGTTCATTTTCTAATAGGAGGAATAGGTCAGGCAGGCATGTTTAACACTCAGTGGCAACATAAAGGAGCATAAGAAGAGGGAGACAGAGAATTCTGCATACCTTCCCTTTGACTCTCTGTCGCATGACATTTACCAGATGAGTATATGTAAAGTACTCTGTAATTAAGTTCATCTGATCATAATAACCTTAAGGAAACTTCAAAAAAATATGTCAAAACTCAGAAGCCAGAATAATTTGTATTTATTCTAAGTAGATGAGCATGCTGCTCAAGCGTAAATTACGCTTTTGTTTAGCATGAATCAAGCCAAATGATTTGGTAGGGTCATGTAACTGCATTTCAGATGTGACCTATCCTTTGCTTTACTGTGTGAAAACCTCCCTGTTTCCAACAGGCAGCATGGACCATCTCCCTGGCTCTCCCCTGCCTGTGCCTGTTCTTGCAGCACCAGCCAGATCCACAACCTGACAGAGGAAAAATTCAAAGTTTAAAGCTCTGCAAGATGTAATTACAGGTGAAAACAACAAACCCATTTGAACCTGAGCTCTTCTCAGGCGTTTTGTAGCTCCTGTCTCATGCAGGAATCAAATTCTACACACTGCCACAGCTTTACCACATCATATGCATATGCTGTGCTGCTGAGAAACATTCCCCAGCCCTGTACTGAGGGTGGAAGAAAAAGGGGTTTAACAGGGAGAGTAAATTTAGACATCAGTGTCTTTCAGTAGTACATCCAAACCCAAAAAACTAAGTATGCTAATCTCACCAGAGAGCTAATGTAATTTTTTTGTCCTAGTTTTTTAAAAGGAACAAAAGTATCCATCAACACATGTGCAAGATCAAAATTTCTCCTTTTGAAATCTCTACATTAAATTGCATGTGTTTTCCTTTTTTATATTTTTTTTTCTTTTTAAACCTGTATAGTCAGGGAATCTTTAAATACCAAAATTTTTAAAAATCCTCTAGAAAAAGGACTGTGGAAGAACAGCTACAGCCTGTGCACCCCACACTAAGCAGGATTCATTGTGTTTAACTAACCACTCGAAATGAAATCCTCATGGAAAAAGCAGATCTCTGCATCTCTGCTTTCCCTCTCCATGCAGCAGATTTGCTGAATAAATACCATGTGTTTCCTAAAAAGTGACATAAGCAGAGTTTAATGCTGGAATAGATTTGTAGCAACTTAGCTGCTTTACGCTGTGTTTTTTGGCAAATGGCAAAGCCAAAGGAACAGGGGTGCATGAGCTGACCTCAAAATCCACAGGCACGTGTGCAGGACAGCAGTGGCAGCCCCACCAGCTGCCCCCCAGCAGAGCTGAGTGCTCCTCATTGAGGATGATGTCTCCCTTGGCTGGCTTGACATCCAAACCCCTCCATCTCTCACTTCCCTGGATCCATCAAATCGAGGCAGTTCTGTTTTCCCATCTGAGCAGACCATCTCAGGATCTGCAGGTTAATTGTTGTTTATCAAAGGGTACATGCTGCCAGCGTGCAGGGTGGAAGAGGCATCACTGCTTCACTTATTTTTGTGTTTTCTGTTTGAAATGCAGCGTGCCGTGAGAAGCACTGTTTGCAAAAAAGCATAAAAATACCATTAAGATGCTCAGATTGTCATATCCAAAATCTGAAACTGAATCTGTCATCAGCTGTGCTAGCAATATGTTTTCTGCCAAGTTGCCATGGGTAACAAAAATGCATGATGACAGCAATAAATAACTTCAACGACTGCTGATAATACCATTAAAAGAGCTCTGTGATACCCTGGCATCATTTAGAGATCTACCAGTCATTATTAATTGTTGGCTCATGCCTCAGCTTGTCAGCTAATCATGGGAAATCACTTGTGTACACACATATTTATATCCATCTCTATCATCCATTTCTATGTAAAACTAAATATTATAAACTGTAGACTACGTAGTTTACTTAACTTATTCTCACAAAGACTAACTTAAAATAGAAGTATGTCTATTATTTGCCAGTGGGTGTAACTGGATTCTGTTGGAACAAAATGCCTTTTCAAACAGAACTGGTTACTATCCTTACAGCCTCTGTCTAATCAAGTGCTGGTGTGATCTAGTGCCATGCACCAGAGCTTATTTATCACATGTATAGTTTATGATATCTCCATCCCAACAAATAAGGGAGCACCAGGAACAGCATGACAAGAAATTTTCACCAGTACCTGGAGTTAAAAGAGTTTCATAATTAAATCTCCTTCAAATTAAACAATTCAGAGGTTGGAGAACCTCATTGTTAACTTTTAAATTAGAAAATACTGAATGCTTTACATTATAGCTTGCCATATCTTCCTCCCCACCCCCAACCTCATAGGGCTTCTGCTTGCACAAGAAAAAAGCAAAAACTTTAAGCTAATATTGCTAATGCAACATAGCCTTAAAACACAGGCACTATCAAAACAAGATTAGATTGCATATTCTGCTCATACATATTTTAATTTCCTTGAAAACTAAAATGTTTTTCATCTGTTATATTAAAAGACCCCCTAAAGAGGGGAAAGATCACTGTTTACAGATGTAACATTTTCATATTGGTGAACCACATTAAAGTAAATGTATTTTTAAATTGTAAAAATAGGAGGTTGAAATCCTGTTTTAAATCACATACAGCTGACAGAAATAGAAACATGGAAAGATACCTCTAAGAAGTGACATTTAGAAATACCTATTGACAGGACAGGACTATAGGAAGATGACATAAAAGCTTACAGATGCATGGCAGATCAGCCACTTACATCTGCCTCCTTAACTCACATGTCACCCTTTTGCATCCAGCTTATGATATGTAGAACCATGTGATTATACCAAGCTGGTATATACATAATAAAACACCTTTGCCTTTCAAAAAGGCGCAAGATTTATGTCACTGGCATACTAAAATTAATAACATAATTTGAAATTAGTTTAAGACACAAGATTTGTCCCCTGCTATAATTCAGGAAGAAAATGTAATGCAATTAATAACCATTCATCAGCCTAACCTTAATGTGGAGGTACATCATGCTGCATTCACTTTTGCTTTTTTTTTTTTTTTGTAACCTTATATGTGGCCTGCAGAAACACAGCATAGAAATTTTATCAGCGTTGTAGAAACAAACATTTTTTTGCCTTTTACTGTATTCAGGCTGCTGCAAAAATATAATAACCCAAAAAGGCAAGGCTTAGTTCCCAACAAGTCCCACAGACATTGTTTATGAAAGAGAGGTCCTAAGGAAAGCTAAAAATAAAACCAACCAACAAAAAAAAGAACTGAAAGGAAAAAATAATTGGGTTTAATTATGTTGTCTCAATAGCAAGTATCTATTAAAAGAACTTGTGCTTCCATGCTGTTTCTGATAAAGCTTCTTGTACATGACGAAAGGATTTACAGCTACTAAGATTATGAGGTGGCAGGAGTCAGATCCATTTCTGCTCCTCTCCTCCAGGGTCATTTCATGTGGAGGAAGAAAAGCTTGGGAGGCCTCATGTGGCACTTCACAGGCTGAGGAGCCCCAAATGATTTAAATGAAAACCGAGTTCATCAGTAAGCATCATCCCTGCTTGGAAACCTGAATAAGGCAGGTCGTGTAAAGCCTGTTGTGCAGCAGTGAGACTTTTCCCTTGGATTACAGTGTTTGTGGAGTCATAAAATGCCTCCAGTTCTCAAAAAAGGCCATAACCTCCTAGGTGCCATCCCTTCCCTCCTTGCTTCCGAGGGCTCTGAATTCGTGCACACAGAATATGGCCAGCATTGGCAAAGAGTCTGACAACTGCAACACAAACCCAAGAGGGGAAAATAAACAACCTTTCAGTCATCCCAATTATTGGAGCCATGTGGGCATTTAACATGCTGTGGGTTCCTTGGGCCTTGGAGAACATAAATTAGTGCAATAAGTGATACAATTAATGAATTTCAGCAGTCAGATATAAACACAAGTAATGTATCCACGAATAAATCAGGAAGTTGTTAACAAAGAAACCCTGTTGCTTTGGGCTACCCTGAGATCCCAGGCTTTCCTTGGATCTACTTACAAAACTAAATCACATTCCAGATAGAAACTGCAAACATATAGGGATGAAATTTCCTCTCAGATTCCTTTTTTTTTCAATGCACCTGTTTTCCAGGAAACCTTGCACCTCTCCCCAGACATTCTCCTATTTCCAGGACTAGAGGGAACAATTTTCTCCCTGATCAACTTCACTGAATGTCTCTCAGGTCTATATTCTTCTCCAGGAAGGAAAGGATTTGCCTATCTAAACACCTGCCCCTGAGTTTCTGCAGTTTCAGGCATCTCCCTTCTAAGGAGTGAATTAGGTATCCTCCAAAATCCATTGCAACAGTTTGGAATCAAAGAATAAAGTAGTCTGTACCTTGTAACCCACACCAGGTGATTCCACCAGGAGTGCAAAAAGTTCCAAATTTACTAACCCATAAAGAAAAAAAAAATGCCTATAAATAACCTCTAAATCATATAATTTTGATAACTATCTACAGCCAATCTAAACCAATGCATTATAAAACCAATTCTCTCCAATGTGCATATCTGCACTGCAGATAATTTGCTTTACTTAGCAGTAGAGTGCTTGCCTCAGCTTGCCAAGGGTGAAAAAAATTAGCAAAGCAATGGAAAACAGAGTATTACTGTTATTTTAAAATCATTATAAGATATGAATGTGAACACATAAATATAGGGCAGAAACCCCTTTTGAAAAATGAATGAATTCAAGACACTGTTTTGGAAATAGAATACTCTCCTTCCAATTTTATGGCAAAGTAACACATTTTGTGTTAGAGTCCAAAGCATTAGGAGAGTGACTTACCAAAGCTTGGGCTTCCTGGTTTGCTTTGTCTGAAAACTTAGAGCTTCGGTAAAAAACAGGATTATGAATTATCAGCTTGGATTTTACACCATTTTGAGACAAGCAGACATAGTTAAAAGAATCCAAGACCATTTGCACTCAGCTCTGAAGGGGGTTCCCTAAAATTACATCATTTTCCTTTCCTGCCAGGTGTCTTAGCAAGCTAGAGAATGGGGTTAAATTGTGATGGAAGGAAGAATTCTCAGGTGCTGTGGTGAAGAAAACATGCATATATTTTAAATAATTATATTTTGAATACTAGTATTCTACTTAGATCAGCCCATTACAGAAAAGTGCCTGGAACTCATTGAATAGGGAGACAGAGGGTGCTACATAAAATGTCAAAGCACTAAACACTATTGCAAACTGACCCAAGCAAAGTAGTTTGGAGTCCTGGTTAAATTAAAATTCCTGAGAGACCCCGATTTCCTCTTGGAGCTTAAAGGCAGAGAATTACAGCTCTTTGGCATTTCTTTCCATTCCCTTGTGCCAGTGGGAAGGTGGCAACCAGGAGCTTCCCTGCCCAAGGATGGTGGGACACAGAGGGTCTGCATGGGTCCCGCTGCTTCACACTTCAGCCCATCAGGTGCAAGGTTATTTTTTCCCCAATAACACCCATTTCAGAAGTCTTGGTGCAGAAACTACGAAGCAGCTTTTCATGAGCCTCCCGTGGATGCACACAGAACACAAATTAAAATAATCAGTGCAGCTTTACATAGAGCGGGAGAGAGAAGTGGGAGTAAAACTGTTGCTGGACCCTGAAAAACACTCAGAGGCTTTTCATCAGTGGGGTTACCTGAGGATGGGGTGTACATGAGCTTTCTACCACACTGGTACAGATTCCAGCCCTAAATATAACTCCAGACCACTGCCAGCTTAGTTCAGTAACCTGAACCCCGAGGGGCAGCTCTGATGCCCAGCACCCTTCCCGCTGCTCCCTGGCATGTGTGTCACAGCTACTGCTACAGGTCCTGTTGCTGGGCACTCCCAGCCCTGTACCCCCTGAGTACTGGTGAAGCTCTCACAACACCTTTCCTTCAGTCACTAGACAGGCAGCAAGGTGGAGCAGAAGTTGCTTTGCCTGGTGGCTTGTCCCCTCAGGGCTGTCTCACTCAGGTGGCACATTGCAGAGCAGTTACTTCAGGCTGCTTGAACCTCAGCCTTTTCCTCTCTCAGAGAGGAGGCAGAATCCCAAGTCCCTGTTCCATGTCACCCTGGAAACAGTGGTCTCCTCTTCAAACCTCCACACCTCAGAAATTGCTCCGAAATTTTGGGTAGAAAACACAAATTTTGCGTGAATCTTCTCAGTGAAAACTTGTTTCTACACTGTTAGCTAGGGGATGGAAATCCGGAGAAGAATTAAAGCAGTTGAGGATAAACAAGATAGCACCCAGCAAAGATTTCTCCTCCAGTTTCAAGGAGAGATTCCCAAAGCATGAACACGCCTCACTTATTTTGGGATTGCTTCTCTAGGTGGGGGTGAGGCATTGCCCACGCCATGCTCTCTGTCCTGCCTCCTCAGCACAAACACTGCTCCTGTTTTTTAGCAAAAGCTCATTAATTGCAATGCAGATAGAGCAGTCAGACTAAGACTGAAAATTAGGAAATTAACATGGTAAAAACATAGATGAGTATAGAAGAGAATAAAGGAGAAGGAGGAAATGAGAGTGGGAGCACAGCAGTTGGAAGGGCAGCGAGCAGCTTCCAGGGACCACATCAAGGACTGAAAGTAACTCTGATCTTCAGTAGACAGGCTCCAGGACAGCACAACTTTTGAAACTCTTCAGAATAAGACTGTTGAAGAGTCTGATGTATCCTTTCTGAACCTTTACATTTTGGCTGACAGCAGGCTGAAGTATTAACTGGTCCTCACCCAGGAGACCTTCTGGTTCTCTTGCAAAACATCCACTGCCTTAACACATTATTTTCTCAGCTACTCCCTGCCATCAGCTGGTTTCCCTAGCTACCAAATACCCTCCACAAAAAATAAAACCAGGCAAAAAACCCACCACTCTCCAAAATACCATCAAGAGCTTCTGAAGTGAACTGATTTTCTGAATTTTGCTAAATTATTACACAAAACTGAGGTAAAGATGCATCATCTCCATCCTCTGTAATTTTCTTTTCAGGCCACGTATGTTTGTTACCTCAGTTCTAGAGGATAACAGCTACAGCAGTAGGAAATTGTATTTTGTTTGATGAGAAACAGAGGAGACAACAAAACTGCCTGTTGAAAGTAGCATTTGAATACTCCAGCACCATAGACTTGTTTATCCATATCAAGGTAACATATTCACAGTGATAAAAATGCATTTCAATATTTCATCAAATTAACAAGACTACATTTCCCTGTTTCCTGTTGCAATCAGTTATGCAGATAGGGATGAGGAAAGCAAGAAAAGGGATGCAGTGAAATTAAATTATCTATGAATTTTATCACTTTAAAAGAAAATTAAAGCTTTGTACCATAGGTGTTGATATTTTTGATGAGTTACTTCCAGTACTGCCTTAGGAAGGACACCAGAGAAGCATATTATTCTGCATAGGTGAATTGCTTCTCTGCACATTTTCCTTCAAGATTCTGGAGCCCTTGGATTATGTTTTGTAAATCATTTAGCTTCCCAGCCAGAGATTAAGGTAAATTCTGCTAAGGACTAAAAGTTGACTTAGAGTATTAAGAAGGATTAATGTTTAGCTGTGGTGAAGCTGAAGTACTAGGTTAGCATGTTTACGCAGTGCTGTAGATCACAATTAATCCAAAATTAGTATAAAAGATCAACAGCAACTGCTCTTGCATGCCAGCTTGGCTTAGTCTTAAAATCAAGACTTACTTTGGGGGCAATCTGTGTGCAAAGTTGCCGTGCGTCTGCCCTAATAGGTTTAAAGCTTTCAGAGGAATCCATGCATTTTAAATGTTTAGCTTCTTTGCCCTCTGCTTTGAGAAAATAAATGTAGAAGCCAGTACTCGAGATGCTTCTGCTTTCTGTGTCACAGATCCATCAGAATAGATTGGTACTAGCAATGAGCAAAAGCAAATACAATTTCCTGTTTTACAAAGAGAAGGTGCTTAAAATACGTACTTTCGTTCATCATCTAGGATTAATAAAAATAACAGGGATTTTCTGGCAGAAAATATTCATGCTGTATAACAAGAAAGATAGTTAAAGTACACACAGTTGTCCAGATATAATCATATACACAGGCACAAGCATATATAGTTTTGAAAAATATATATTCTGTAACTATAAAGGTGGATCTATTGTAACACATTTAAAGATACTGGCAGATGATTTTAAATTATACATGAAAACGTAGTTTAAGAGAGCTAGGTCAGTCAGTTTAAGTGATTACTTCTAGCTCTCTCCAAAACCAGCAACATCTCTGTGGTCTTCAAAAGAGGAGCCATGCTGCAGCACCCTGACTGAAACCCAGCTCAGACTCCTGGTGCATCCTTGCTCCAGCCCAATGCCCTTACAGATCTGCCCTGCTTAGCCTTAGGAAAGGAGGATTGCAAGGCTGGGAAGGGACCCCATTGTTCCAGAACAGGGAACTTCCACACCCTTGGGATCATTCAGAAGAGACCATTTGTCTTAAAGCCAATCTGTGTAAGGAGGCATGGAGGACATGATGGTCCTACACTTATGGGGCCAGCACATCCAGATTACCTACCCTTAAAGGAGAAAGCAGGTCCAAATTAAGAGATTTATCCAACCTGCACATATGAAATTAAATAAGTGGCAATTAAAACAAGCCCACTGTGTAGAACAGGAGCCCTGTTCTGTGTATTGGTTTATAAAAGCCTCACTTTTTTTGTTGGGGCAGGAGGAGGTAAACAAGTACTCATTGAATGTATTTGGGATGTCTTTATGGTTTATGTATTTATTAGTTTTGGACAGAGCCTTTTCACCCTTGCCCAGAACTAGAAGTTCTCCCAGTGTTGTAATACTTTAGGTGTATCAGTACAAGCATTACTAATTCCAAAGCTCATTGATGAACTTGGTTACTAATTACTGACCTTCTCATCTTTATGTTTATACTAATGCAAAACCATAAATAACCATCCACTTCATGATAGTGAAGTACTTTGAAACAGAAAGAAAAAGAATGGGACTGTTTCTCATCAGGAAAGACATCCCATCCCCATCCCAACAACACAGAAGCTGCTTCTGTTAACTCAAATGAGTTGAGAAATTAAAATCAAGTTGCCGTGTGCATTTCACAGCTGTGACAAACATTCTTGATGGGCCATACCCAGCAGTAAGGACTATTTGCAAAGCTGTTTGCTAAGCAGTTTTTTTAGTTAGGGGTCCTAGACTTGCAACACAATTCATTACTTCCAGTGGCAACAGCATACTGAGAGACAGTAACATCTGTGCCTATGCCTAGGTAACTGCTGTGATGTGCTGTCAAGCTGTGATGGTGATGACTTTGTGAAACTTGATTACACTTTTCTTTAATCCCATTTTTTCTCTTTTAGAAACAGACGTGAATAATTCCAGATCCAAGTCTTAAAGCAAACTCTAAGCTGACGTTATGCAGCCTTTTGCAAGAAACTTGAAAATTCCCTTCCTGTGGCCTGTTTCCAAGAGACACACAGGGCTTCCTGTTTGTGAGCCTATTCATGCCCAGAAGCTACATTTAAAAAAAAAAAAAAATAAAATATATATATATATAAAGAGGAAAAAAATATAAAAAGAGGGATGCAAGCATAACCCAGGAACCTTCACTAAAAATTCAGAACAACTCACTGTGGGCTTGTGCTGGATCCTTGTCTTTAATTCTCATTGAGTCTCCTTACTAAAAAGAAATATCCATCCTTTACCCCTGAGGAGGATTTGACCCACCACATTAACACAGGCCTACTCCAGCTTTTCTCTTATGCACCTGTGGAAAAGGGTTTCTGGCTGATTTTTGTGCAATGAAAAACCTCATTCTTCTGTTCTACCCTCATCCAAAATACCCTTGCACACTAAAACACACAGGCTGAGAAGAACTTCAAGATTCATTTTTGTAGCAGGAAAGTTCGGATGTGTCATCTGGTTTTCAAATAGGTCCTGCTTTACCCAATTTTACAGCTGGGTGAGCGAGGCAAGTGGAGGTCAGGATAATTGCCTAAGGTCGTGTAGAGCTATCAGCTGAGCATCCCTTTGCTTCTATGCTGTGAACAACACTACATGTTTATGGTGTCCTCCTTTTCAGTAGCCACAAGGTTCCTGAGCCAGGGTAAGTTACTCCAACAGGCCTGCAAAGACTTGTAAAGCTCTTACAAACAGAGGCTGTATGAGTTGCTGCTCAGGAAGCAACACTGCCTTTGCCAAGGGTGCTTTCTCAAATAAAATGTGGCAGATGTGTGCCACTATCAGCTCTGTACGGTCCTAAGACCTCCAAGCAACAAATTCAGATTTTCAACACCTGCTGGACTAAGAGAAATAAAATCCACCTGAGATATTAACTAGCCTGCATCTTTGAAGAGCACATTTTTCTTGTTAATAGAAGACGGCCTTCGTCTGAAAACATTATGTCTTAATTTCAAAAAACTTTTCACTTGTTTGTTTTACCATAGCAAAGTTACACATCCTTATGAAAAGAGAACTACTGTTTTGTGGCTGAAAAAGTAAACATGCTTTTCTACAGATCAAAGCCACAAGGGCAGGACACACACTGGAGCATTCCAGCTCAAAAAGAAAGGGTTACTAACCTCTGCTTTCAAGTATGAATGATTGATATGCAAATATGGTTTATGGTAATGCTTGAGAATGTCTGATTTTCTGGCAGCTCAGTGCTCCCACACACATTTTGCTCACAGCTCAGGGCTGAGTGAGCAGGCTTCAGGGGCACATGTAGACATTCAGAGATGCAGTTTACTATGGAAGCCTTCCAGAAAGCCAATTGCTGCTTAGCACCATTACACTAAACATATATTTTAAACTGCTCAGGATCAACAGAAGCAAATAGTATATCAAATGCCTCTGGTCGTATGCAGCAAGGGTACTGCCAAACCCCAAGCAGTCAGAATAAATCATGAGTGGGAACCTCCCATCATGAAAGAGACCTTTAAAAAAAAAAATCACAAGATAGGGAGCATAACTTGGTCTCTTTTACAGTAACTTTTGAAAGCCCCTTTTTGAAAAGTCCACTAACTCACATTTTAACCCCTTTTTCTGAAACACTAAGCTCTAGCATATGCCTTTTTACACTATGACAGCTGTGACTCGGCCCTTGGCACTTGCCTCCAAGACCTGGGTTTTTACTGAAAACATGCAAAATGGCTCCAATTTTCAATACAATCATGAAGCAGCAGAGGAGTTACACATGCAGCCATCCACAGCACACTCTTCTGAAGCCTGCAGTAAAATCTTCTCTTGGGCTAGTCAAAACATGTTGAGGAACTCCAGTCCTCCCAACAATCAAGCATGCAAGCACTACCCTTATTTCCTAAGCATTTACCTCCTCCAGCAAGTGCTCTGCAATGCAGCAGGACAAACCTGACTGTTCCCCATTAGGCAGCTCTGTGCTTTCCTGCACACACACACTCACAGCTAGAACTTATCACTACCATTTCTGCACACGCGACTTCAGCAGCACAAACGGGGGAAAATATTAAAAAATCAAACCATGAAACCTTAAAAATGGGTTACAGTTACCTGCAAGCCCCAAGGAAGCACTTTCAGGCTTGCCCCAGGTGGATAGCCCTGCAGCCCAGCACCCTGCTCTCCATGATCCAGCTGGAGAATTGGCCCCAATATCCAGGTTTAAAGAGACCGAGGAATGAAACTAAAAACCCACTGGCTTTTATCCAGGGTGTTGTACAACAAACCATTTTTGTTGTGTTTTTTTTTTTTTTAATGGACTCTGCAGATGAAGCATCTCATTTGTGCACCTTGGTCTCTCCTCAGCCAACTGCAAGACAACAAAATGTAGCAAATCACAAGTATATATCACAAGTCCTAATGACCTGAACATGTGTTTGGAGCAAATGTAAATATTCCACTCTCTGAATGAGCAAAGCTCTTAAGCATAGGCTTAATTTTATCTCCTCTCAATAAATCATTTTTAAGCATGCACATAAATAGAAGCCCTCGTTTAACTCCCATTAATACTAATAGGACTTAAACATGTGCTTAAAATTAAACATACACTTACGTGCTTTGCTGAACCCAGCCTGGAGACACCAAGATTGTGTGAGTGGTTACATGTCTAAGACAGATCACTTACTGGACCCTGTACATGTTCTTTATGGTTCACAGGTAAAATGAAAGGCTCTGAGCCATTTGGGACAAAGAGACCCAGGGATTAGACCTTCTACTTTTTCCACTGCAACCCAGGGCACTGTGAAGCCCCAGGGGATACCAGGCTGCCCAGCAGGACCTGGGAGAAGAGGCCAGGGGTTCTTCATGCTGGATATATCTGGTTCCAGTGCAGAGGGGAGGTGTCTGTGTCTCACTGCTCTATTTTAACTGGCAATAAATTAATTTTCCTCACATCAAGTCTGTTTTGCACCTGATGATAACTAAGTCATCTCCCTAACTTTATCTTGACCTATGAGCTTTTCCATCTCATTTTCTTCCCTGTCCAGGGGACAGAGAGAGCAGCTGGGGAGGCATCTGGCAGTCAGTCAGGGTTAACCTAATGCAGAGCCTGAGATCCAACATTTCAAGCTGGTCCACTTCAGGCAGAATAATATTTTTTTTTCTCTAGGTGAGATGAAAGGATGAATTCATATATATGTATGTACATATATACACATTGCCTGTACAATATACGTGGTGCAGTAATAAAAGGCACAATAAAATGCCTTCTATTCTATTCACTATTACACGTGCCAGAGCTATGATTGTTCATTAAAGAAAATACTCCTATACAAATTACTTTTTTTATAAAATACATGCCAAAGAACCATAAAGAAAATAAAAACAGAAAGGCACACTAATTTAAAGAAAAAACAAATACCTCAAGAAAACTCAAACAAACAGTAAAATCACAAGTTAAATGTCAACCTTTTAAATGTCAACCTAGTTAAATGACTTCTTTTCCCCAAACATTATTTATAAACTAAATTTAGAAGCTGCTCATTTCACAGAGAGGCTGTGATATTGCTGATGCTGTTCCAAGGTATTCTCAAAACTGTAGCTGCCACTGTGTGATATACATATGGCACAGCCAGCCTAGTTCTCCTGTAATGCATCTATGTTAACACACAGATGTATGGGATTATAGGATGATGAGGTGCTTTTGCAGGCCAATTTGGCATCCTTAACTGCAGGAATAGGGCTCTTAAATCAAAGGGTTTGTATTTTCCAAACAGATATTTTGAGTAAGCTGCATTACCATGGACTCACTGATACAAATTGTCTATGTCTGTGGATCCACAGCACCCGGATGAGCCATGGATGTGGGGAGCTGTGAAAAATACCCTAGAAAATGCCCATTTACAGTTATAATCCTCTGTATTGCTTGCTAAATTTAACTCTCCCTCAGCACACAAATGAGAGGTACCTAAGTCATTCTGCTGCACTCTGCAGAAGAAATACCAGGTACTGTGGAGCAGCTGGTGGATTGCCTACGTGTGGCATGGTGGGCTTATGTGACCACTCAATGCACAGCTCATTTCAAATGTCTGTTTCATATTTAATGTTCTGCATGTGCAAATTTGCAGGTCAGAATCTGTATTTCCATATTTATGTATTTACAAGCACACCGTAATAAGATTAGGCAGTAAATCTTTAAAGAGCCTTGAAAATCTTGCAGTGAAAATGTAAGAGGACAATATGAGTTTTTGTTACCAACCTCTTACTGGCATACAAATTAAACACGGTTACCTCATTGCTAATTTAAGTGTTTGATTTAATTAGAATGTAGCACTCTTCACAAGCTCCACCCCTTTCTGCTGAAATACAACCTAATCATTTTAGCATAATAAATGTGAATTTTAATTTCAAATCTATAAGAAATCTATTTTTATATTACTAAAATAAGAATACTAATAATTCCATCACCCCAGAATTTATTTCTCAGAATAAAAAAAGGGAGAAAATTAGCCTAAGGCTTCTCTTTAAACAGCCTAAGGGTTGTATTGAGCAGATTTCCATGGTAATGCTGTTAAATGAATCTTTGTCAAAAGGTCAGGGTTGCAGGCAGCACAGGGGCCAATCCAGGGCATAGATGCCCTCAGAGCAGCCAAGAGGCTCAGAGGCCTTGAGCACCTTCTGGGAATCACTGGTGAGAATGAACTCTGATGTCCCCTCTAGACACAGATGTGGCAGGAGCTGGGACCTCATACCTGGGACAAGAGAGCACTGATTCAAGAGGCAGGATGCTGCCAATAATCCTGGGAAACAGTGGATTTTGGCCACCACTGGGTTTCAGTGGATGAACTTCAGCATCTGAGCTGGGCAAAGAAGAAACCCAGTATCCAGCACCTTCCTATAGAGAATGAATTATTTCTAGCTAGTAAAAAAAATGTAAACTAAATGAAACCAGAGGAAAAAAACTGAGGCAGTACATCTGTTCCAGGGCAAATTATTTCCTCCCATGGAAAAGGCCAAATTAAAAGGTTAATAATAAAATTACTTTGGGTCTCCAGTGGGTGGGTTTTTAGAAAAGATGGGAGACTTTGAGCCTTTGCTCGGCTACTCTCCCCCAGAACTAGAAACATATAATCCAACTCTTTCTCTCCATGTGTGCTAAACCAGACTATTTGGACCAAGAGCAGAAGAAAGTGGGCAATAGGCACCTCAAAACTCCACAAGAAGACAAAGGGCCCCCAGTGCTAGAAGAAAGATGCAGTGACAGCCACAGACCCCCCAGCATGGCCACCTGAAAGACAATCCCTGTCTCTCATGTCCATCCTTGCCTCCAGACTTCAGCTCCATAGCACTTTCCCAGCTGATCCCATGGCATAAAGAGTATCTAAATAGAAGTGCTTAAAAAGCCCCCTCCCCCCAGTTTTCCTGGCCTTACCCCATATTTCCAATTGCAGTTTTGATCAATCTCTTTTGGATATGCAGATCCTCAAAACCACAGGTGAACTTCTTGAGGCTGAGCAAGAGAGAGTGGATGTGGCAAAACACTTCCTGGCTATGCTGACCCCAAAGACATTTGTGATCAATGAGCAGGGGAAACATTTTCAGCCCTTTCCCATTCCAAAAAACCTGTTTCTGTAAACTATGCCACTTACGTGGCAATAAGTGCTTCTGGTTGAACCTGTGGGATCCAAGGCACCAGCCTGCCTTGAGAAAAACAAGCCAGAAAGATCTAGCACTTCTCAAAGCAATCTAGATTATTTATTTTTCCACTCTAAAAAGTGCTTCTCCATATTTGGAGTACCTGGTTTGTCTCCATGTATTTCCTGCTGAATAATCAGTGATTTTGCAAGTAACTAAAAATGTGTTAAATGCTTGGCTTTCCTGTTCACATAACTCACAGGTTCACTACTGTAGAGGAAAATGGTCTCATTCCAGAAGTTATTTGGCACCTGAAATTTGCAGTCATGTTTGACACATGCAGTTTTTCCTAATGCAGAGAAAGATTCAGCCTGCTGTTGTGCAATCAATCTCTGATCATACATTTACCTCAATACATCAGCATTTTCATTTTAGTTGCCAGAATGCAAATTTGCTAAAGATCTTCACCATACTAGTGACCCTTTAACTGTGTTTATCACTGACAGTCTTCCAGGATGGAAGAAGCCAACAGATCTCAAGTTAACACTGTAAATATGAGATCATACCACACATTAATTTACCGCATACGGCTGCTCTGCAAAGTTTGCCATGAAGCATTTTGGGGGATTTCAGTGCCAGATCATGTCTGTAAAGTTGTATTGCTGTGTTCTTCTAATCTGTTTTCACATATATTTACTCAATTTTACAAATAAAATAAGTCTAAGAAAAGGTTCTTCCTAAAGCTGGTTCATCTTTGGGTTTTAAGACTTGTCTTCCTTCATCATGGTGAAAACAGGTTGTGCAAGGAGGAGCAATATGTCAGAAGAGGCTGCCAGAGAAAAGCTGTCATCAGTAATGTTGCATATGAAAAAACCTGTGCATAAATCACAGGTACCTAAGGGTAGCTTAAAGTCTTCTGAGATGAAGTATTAGCATCCTCTCTTGTGCCACAACAAGAGATATGGAGAAAAAACATTTCACAAAAATTCTGAACCATACAGTATTGTATAAAGTAATAATCAAAGAAATTATTTTGTAAAAAAATCAGTGAGCAAATACATAGCACTCTGGAGCATCATACAAACATAATTATACTAAGTAACCTGAAATATCCAGTAGCAGAAAAATTGTATTCATTCAAAGCTTTTCTTAGATGTATGTGTGGATGTCAGCAAACAGAAAAGGGCACCTGTGACCTGTTTTGGTTGTGGGATGCTTAAATGTGAAGGCACCAAGAAAGAGAAATACCGGGTGAGTATTGACTCAGAATAGTGAGTTTGGTTTTTTGAGTCTTTTGAAGGTCAGAAAAGAACACTCTAACCCAAGAACTCTATTTCAGGAAAGTCCAGGTCACCCTGAGACCCTCACAGTTGATGACCTTCCTCTCTCTCCTAAGAGAAAGATGGATTAATTCTAAACCACAGACAGATATCAGTGAGAAGATAATTCCTTTATCGTACAAGGCTAGATTGTGCACACTGATTTAATATAAACATTAAAATAAAATCGAGAATTTCTTTTCTTCAATCTCATAGCTACAGTTCAGGGAAGTTTTCAAAAAACTTGCCGTTGAAAAAGTACTCAAGAAAAGGGTTTTATGGAAAGCTTTTTTTCCCACTCTTAAAGTATTCATATTTGTAAAAAATAAATATTCTTCATACACATGTATTATATTAAATTAGTTGTTTTGCTAATTAGAGATTTAAAATATTTACAGCAGGATATTTAAACATTCAGATTTTGGTGTGGGATTGGTTCTAGTATGTGATTTGATTATTAGTAGTTTATTAAATTCTTACAGGAAAAGAACCTAGACATGGCTATACAAAACTTACACTTGCATTACCTGCTTACTTTGGGAAATTTCAGGAAGGTTTATCACAATAGTGTTTTTATAAACCTATACTTTTCTCACAGCAGACTGTCACGTGTGCTTCCTATCCACCCGTCAGAGCATTCGCTCAAAAATATTCTTTGAGGCAACATATTTCAGACAGTGGAATGGAAAAATTGGTTGCAGTCTTTAGCAAATAATGCATTAAAATTCCTCCAATTATGTCCTTATCAGCTTAAAAAGAACCAAAGAAAACTGGTAGGAAAACAAGGAGACATTGTGTTATGAATGAAGTCTGGTAAACTGACTCCTTTTCAGACAAAGCTGAAAAACGTCGCTTTAGTTGTGGCGATCAGCACAACAGAACCTCCTCTAATCACATACAGATGATGGGAATTTGTCTAATGTTTTATGGTGAATCATTGACGAGGCCTGTAGAAGGAAAATTTGTAGAAATAAAATCACCTTGACAGTAAAGCACCAGGGTCAAAAAGCAAAGTAAAGTCAGTGTTCTTAGCTTTAATAAAAACAGTATGATCTGTCATCAACACTGCATTTTTACACTCTTGGACAATGCACTCTGGGAGCTCCTGCTGGGTTTCATTTGATTTCCACCAAAGCCAACAAAAGGATAGCTTATGGCTGGTAATTCATTATGACAGCAGAGAAGTTATAAAAATACACATGTTTAGATCCCTGTAAATAAACAGGCCACACTCCAAATTTCAACACGAAAAGTGTTAGCCAGGCCAGGTAAAACACTAATAAGCTATAAACCAGATCTGGTGGCTTGGAGGTTTTTTGTTTGATCAGATTGTTTTGTTGAGGGGGGGGGGTTTAACCTGAAAGTATAAAGTTTTAAAATTTATTATTGTAGTTTCTGGAAGTTAATCTACCTTCTGTGCTAGGAGAATGTTCAAGGCACATTTGGGGGAAGAGGCTTGGCAGAGTGTAAAGAGGTATTGTTAAATACCTGAAGGGATTGTACATAAATTGCATCACTGTCTAAATACTGACTGGGCAAGATCATAAGGCAAAACAAACAGCAAAGTAATTGAAAACACCTATGAACTATATGATCACAGAAGCAGAGTGATAGGCAAAAGGATATAAAATTCACTCTTCAGTGTCCAATTTTATACCGATGTTAGTCCAGTAAGAATGAAAAACAGGTAGGAAAGGAAGAGAGAGGGGAAATTAAGAAGGGGAAAAAAAATAAAGACAGCATTTGAAATTTAAGTTCCATGGACAACAGCAACACTTCAGAGAAACTAAATTTCTATTAGTCACTTGGCAAACCTGGACAAAACAAACCTTAAATTACGTACTTTTACTTGAATGTTTTTATTTTCAAAGCTACAGTTACTTCCAAATTTTGGAGAGATAACATATAAAGTTCACTTTTAGTGAACTTTAAAAAGAAAATAGGAGTAAAAAAAAGTTAAAAAAAAGAAAACAGGAGGAAAAAAAAATAGGAGTAATTGCATGAATCCCTGTTAGCACACTGTTTCCAAAGCAATGCTCATAGGTACATCATGCTACACATATGAAGAGGTGGGGGGGAAAACTGGCATAAATCATTTTCTGCCAAGCAGAAAAGAAGCTGTGGGTAGTGGCTGATAGCCAGATAAACGTGGGTGACAGCCAGCAGTGTGCCCAGGTGGCCAAGAAAGCCAAGAGCATCCTGGGTTGTATTGAACAGTGTGGCCAGCAGGAGAAGGGAAGGGATTGTGCCCCTGTACTTACACTGGTGAGGACCCACCTAGAGTGCTACAGAACCACGTTCAGTTCTGGGGCCCTGGCTACAAGAAAGAAAGACATTGAAGTGCTGGAGCAAGTTCAGAGAAGGGCAACCAAGGTGGTGAAGGGTCTGGAGAACAAATCCTAGGAGGAGAGACTGAGGGAACTGGGAATGTTTAGCTTGAAGAAGAGGAGGCTGAGAGGAGACCTCATTGCTCTCTACAACTGAAAGGAGGTTGTAGGGAGGTGAGTGCTGGCCTCTTCTCTCAAATGAACAATAACAGGACTAGCAGAAATGTCCTGAAGTTGCACTAGGGGAAGTTTAGATTTGATCTGAGGAAGAAATTCTTTACTGAGAGAGTAAATAGATATTGGAAGGGGTTGCCCTTGTCACCATCCCTGGATGTATCTAAAACCCATGTAAATGAGGCTCTTCAGGGCATGTTGTAGTAAGTGATAGATGTTGACCCATGTATTTTGTTCAGGGGGGATGTTGACTCTTGGATGTGGTGATCTTAGAGGTCTTTTCCAACTGTGAAGATTCTGTGGTTTGAAGTCTACGGCCAGCTGATCCACAGCAGCAGGAATCCTTCTCATAGGGACAACACTACCGACCTAGTGCAACATCCAGTTGTATCTGACTCAGATGGTGGTTGGGATACAGAGCAAGAGAAAGGACCCCAGCACACATATCTCTATTGTTTAGTTAGTCTGATATAACTCATGTTACCAGGCCAGTGAAAAATAAGCAAGGACAGTATAAGAAAAAAAAAACATTAAAAAGTTACATTTTTTGTGCTGGACTCACATACCCATTTTGGGATTCTTCAGTGTAACAGAGGTAGTACAGGTGATAAAGACATGAGCACATACAGGTAGACTGAGACTTGATAGATATAATTTTTCAGAAGCAACATTCCTTCTGTCCTCGTTTTCATGTTGCTTTCCAAGCCTGGTTGATGTGTTCTGTGAAACTGGTAATTTCTACAGGTTACTCTGATAAGACATGGAAAGGCACCTGGGTGCTGGGCACTAGTGAAGTGGTCTATGACAGATATGCCCCTCAGTGCTGTGACAACTGCCCTTACATGATCTTTCCTTTACTCTGACTTTGAAAATAATCATTGGCTCACTGCTGCCAGCAGCTCTGCTTCCTCCTGCCTGAGATCTGAGGGAAAGATTTTGGTGTCCTTGTAGCAGGTGGGGTAGAGCCTGCTTGTGTCAGGGCACCCTGCACATCTCTGATCAGCTGAAGCCCATAGAGTTTTCTAATCACACCCAAGCTTAACCTGTACTGCTGAGCTTGTCCATAAGAGCACATTTCTGGATAGCTACAAATTCCTGGGCAATTTAAGGGTGCCCCACCACATTGCCAGGAGAGCCAGCAAGCACCCAGGGGTTGCAGAGCCAGGAGGCTTGATTCAAGCTTTCAAATTCTAGTCTCACTTTTGATATTACAGTTCTTTCCTTCATACATATTTTTTTATTCCTACATAGGTTCTGCAATGCTGGCCTGAGTAGTATTTAAATGCAACCAAATACTCTAAATGGAGCAAAAAGTGATGAAAAAATTACCATCCCTTCTTTCAGGAAAGCTCAGCTGCAGCACCTACACATTGATATGGATCTTACCTACTTTTTACACATTCATTCTCTACAATGAAACAGCAAAATCCTAATGTAATACAGACTTCAAAATAAGATTTAGCTTCACTGGGAAAAAAATAAAAACAAATGTGCAGGGGAGGTTAGAGTGAACAGTGAAAAGGTACAAGATTAATTGAATTAATTGACTTTGTTATACAAATTACACTTGTCTACCAAGAAATAAATTCTTCCTCACCTGGTTCCTACCACTTGCATGGGAACTTCCATTCAGTACTCATGTATTTGAAGAAACAAAATTAACGGAATTGTTCCCCAAATGCACTGAAGACACTAAGTGTGACACCTATTAGAAGCAGCCTGTGTAGCAGTCACAGAATCTTAGAATGGTTTGGGTCAGAATGTTCCTTAAAGACCATTTTGTTCCAGTCCTGATTCATCCACTTACATCTGGTTCTGGTTTTCTCAGCTTTGGAGCAAGGACCAAAGCTCCTTTGCACTCACCCAATTTTCTGCCTGAGCTTTACCTCTCTCACTGCTCTCTGGAAATATGTTTTGAACATCAGCAAGTGCTTAGTTTAAACACCTCAAGCATCACAGCTTTCAAAAAGAGCAATAAACAGAAGTCAAAATTGTACATTTGCTGCCATAATATCCAGTTCTGCAAATATCCATCCAGTCTTCTCCTCCCCAACCCAGAAACAAAATACACCACATTCATCAAGTACCAAGAGAGCACAAAGTACAGAAGACATAAACCTCAAATGCAGGCTGCAGCAACCCCATAACTTATAATTTTGCATTTTGTTGTCCTATCTCAGGCACATGGTTAGCACAAATTTGTACCAAACGTGAAGATGATGGTTCACATTATTTTTCCTCCTCTTAGGCTGCATTATCCTTGAAATTCTGTCTTTAATGGAACTTCTGCCTCCATAACAACAGCAGAAATGGACCCTTGTGGGACAGCAAAACAAAAGCTCAGCTCATTTAAGACCTGTGATATTTTATTGAGCTGGCAAAGATTCCACATGCAAGAGTAACTCTGAGAACTAAAATAACACTTAGCAATAGCCTGGCCCAACTGAAATCAATGGGAACCTTGCCACCAGTGTAAACAGAGCCAGAATCTCACTCACTACTTATATATGTAGGAGCAAAAAATGAGGGAAAAGTTCTTAAATAATGGATTTCCCAAACAGGAATGATTGCTTTTCTTTCTGTCCTCCTGGAAGGAAAAATGATTATGCTTTCTCGCTGTCAGAACAAAACACCAGTGCAATTCATAAGGTATTACATTAACACATATAAAACAAAATGAAAAACAGCTCCAGAGTATGACCTTTCACTCCAGCAAAAGCTAGAGCAAGTGTATTGTAGGCCAAATTAATACCCATTCTACTAGCAAATAAATTCAAAACAGTGAGTGGGTCAGACTCTCCTCAGTGTGTGGGGAACAAGAGCTTCAGCTCAAAGAAATCCATCCTGAATAGGACTCAGATTAGGATTTCCAAATGCCAACATAAAACACTGATACTTTAAAAGTAACCCCAAAACCCCCACAAAACAACATACCAAAATGATATCCCAGTGATGTCAAAAAGGGAGGAGGGATTTTTAAAATGTATCACTGCATTATGGTTTGCAATTTTGGAATCAAGCCCAGGATCTTATTTTCAGCTCCCTGGATCTTGTGCTATCTTCCTGCAGCAAGGATAGAAGTTGAACTTACTTATGGGGACTTGTGCACACATAGTTAAGCAAGAGGCACAGTCTGGTAAAGGGAATGGAAATTACAATAAATAATTGTGACATATTCCATTTTAAAAATCTAGTCAAATCCCATGACATCTAAACGTGCTAAAACCTGAAGAGTAAAATAAATTTGGTTTATGTAAAAGTTAATGAGGGAGCTCTTTAATTCTTAATTGAACAAATGGTGCAGAAAGTATCTGTGTTTTAAGTAAAGCATAGTGTATAATGCCATACAAACAGAGGAAGCATATTTACTACGGTGGAAAGAGTCTGCTGTAGCTCTTCAAAAGCAGATATTTAAAGTTTACTTTCACATGGGTTTTCACTTTTTGACCTGCTCTTGACCCGAGTAATACTTGCAGACCAGTGAGTTTAGGAAGGCCTGGGATCTATTAAAAGAGTAGTAGCTTGACTTTTACTGACTAGCACACTGATGCTTTAAAGTAAATGTTATGGTTTGTCACAGGAACCAATTTGGTTACCGTTTGTTCTTCCTGCCCCTGCCTGCTGATATTTTTTCAAGTGTTTTTCATTCTTTAAATTCTATAAAGAAATCTGCATTCTGTTATTTTAAACTTCTGTATCTTTCTTTTGAGTAGTTCATATTTAGACACTGGGGACTATACCCAAAGTTTGACCCAAGTGCCACTTGGTAGGACTTGAACTCAGTATGCACTACCATTAGTTCTTCTTTTCTGGTCACTCAGTTATCATCGTGAGAGATCCCATTTACTTGACTTCTAAAGGAATAAATGGCTATAATTGTCCTCCCCATAAACTCATCAGAAGAGAAGCAGTAAGCTGTGTATGTAAATACTTTATAGAGGAAAAATATTGGCTTTGTCACCTGCTTATATTTGCACTTAAAACGTTATTGCTTATTTTGTTAACATTAACATTTCCTGTTATACTTTTCTGGCTTTATACAATATGAAGATTTTTGTTAGCTTTGTCAAAACACTGAGAAACTTCGAAGAATTTGACTGGAGAAGAGCCAAACCCATCCCCCTAATTTTACAAGAGACAATGTCCTTATACCAATCTTTAATTTGTTGGCTTAAAAATAGTTCTATTTCATGTAGAGTGACAAAAAAGGTGCACAATGTTTTTTCCCCCCTTGAAATTATAAGACCCTGAAATCTTGGGTCTGTAGGAAGAGACCTCACTAAGTCTCCAGTTAGCAACATGCTTCAGAAGCCATGCATTTTCATGGTAGGAGAGGTACATGTGAAAACAGAGAAACGAATCAACCCTCAGCAGATGTCAGCAGATACTTGAAATATATGTAGGAGACCGAAGCACAATTTAGGTTGAGCCCTATCCTTTTCTGTAAAGCATTATGTTCAAAGGCAGAGGAGTTGTCTAAATCCTCTAACTTGTATTTTTTTTGATGTCTCATTTTTATTTGCCTCAAAACAAAGGGCTTGTGTACCTGCAATGACTTATGTCCCAAAATGATATCAGCTGTGTAAGTTTATGTTCACAAAACTAATCACCTATTTTCTCCCAGCTCGATGCAGAAGGGGATGAAGCACATCTGGGAAGCTGTCTCTTGCTATAGCAGGTTTATTGGCTTGATTCTTCCATGAATTATGTCTGATATTATATAAAGGGGATTTTCTGTGGACTGTTCTCCAATATTGCAGAGTCTGTCAAACAAAAGAAATCTCTGGGTTTTTGAAGTTATCTGTATTGCGCCTTTAAATAGCAAGAAATCCAAACTTGAGAGGGTTTGTCTGAGGCAGAGCAGCTCACTGACTAGGAGTTAAAAAATTAAGAAAACACTAGCAACGTTGAACAGGATTGATGGAAATATCAAGCCTGAAAACCCTTCAGAAATGAGACAGTGTGCAAACAAATGTGAAGTAATTAAGCTGCTAAGCAAAAAGGTGGAAATGCTTCTTATTCTGTCTAATCATTGTTTTCTTGCTTATCATACTCATGACCAGAATTTTTAAGATCTTGTCTCCATTTCTAAGGAGTATGGTGAGGAGAGTTCTTTTGACCTTTCTGGAATTTTGTCCTTCATAGATTAGATTTGCAGGGGAAAAAAAAATTATTCAAATCCTCAAAACCACCTTTTGATGTGACATGCCACAGTAACTTTGCTGTGCTGTGAAGAGCTTACTGAACCTGCAGAGAGGATAAGCAGCATCTATACTTGTGATGCACTGGATGTATCACCCAGACCTGCTTTTAAGTTAAATGTTTAATGGGAATATGCCAAAGATACGTATGGTGACACTCCAAAGAAATTCCACTCCGTTCCATTTGGTCTTGTCTGGGATGCAAGGTGTTATCACTGCCTTCAGTATCCTATTCAAGTACAATCAAGGAGTTAAACCAATCTACAACTTTTGCAAAGGATTCCCTGTTACACTGAGAGTATTTACTTGTACAAGCACAAGTTCAGTTACACCAGACAGCAAAAACCACATTACAAAATGCATGCCTGGAATATTTACATCTTCTCCTCACCTTCATAGTTGAAAATCGAAAATGGTTGATTCAGGTTAGAAATTTGCAAAGTCACAAGCATTTCTTCACATTTCCAAATATTTTTTTTTTCATACTTTTTATTTCTTTTTTTAGAAAAAAAATTGAAAAGGTAAATTATTTACCAGAATTTTCAGTTTTACATCCTTCAGAATTTGACTGCTTAACCTATAGCCAAGAAACCAAGCAAAAGCTGCAGTCATTGATACCTCTTTCTGGCTGCTGTAAGCACCAAAACCAAGCTACCCTGAATCCAATGAAAAATGTTTTACAAGACCTTTGAGCTCCAAGATTTTAGAAACATAGTGAATATAAGTTAAAAAGATCAACATTGTATAAGAAAATAAAAAAGCATAGGTACCTTTCATGACTAAAACAGGCATAAAACTGGTGGCTTACTGATGGTTACTCCATCTCCATGTATTTCCCAGTGTAGTGGTAACTGCATGTGTAAAAAGATCAGTGACAGATAAATGGAGTCTTAGGGAACTGCCAGCATGTTCACTGGTTTCTGGGATTTACTTGGACACCAAGATTCAAACTCAAAGTTTAAAACCATTAAGAGAGTGATCAATTTGTTAACAACAGATCAGAGGAGTTTTTGCAGTTGTGAGGTCAAAATACTAGAACAACAGCATTTCACTTTCAGTGAATCACCATACTAACTGGAAAAGAGTTGGATGTGTACAGCTGGAGCAGAGAAGATGGACAAAAAAAATCATAACATTTAAATCATTTTCATTATTTCCACAAGAGCAAGGGAGTGTTTTTCCTAATGAAATTAGAGGGTGTTGAAGAGGGCAGGATAGGCTCAGGTGGTGTATTTAAAAATATCAAATTAGCATAAGTCACAACTTTTGGGCTTGAATTAAAATGCTTATTCCATCTTTTGAGACTCTGGAGATGCTAACATCTGGGGTTTGCCTTCAGTGTACTGTAAGTTTAGAAATCTGTCAATCTTATGCCAGTGCAGGAAAGTTACTATTTTAGCAAATTTTAAACCAAGCTAAAGGCAAGTAGGAATCATGGAGACACTGAGTTTCACTGCTGCATTCCATCTTGATCTGGAATTACAGTGAACAAACCAAGTTTGATCCCAAAATATTTGTAGCTAGGACTGAAAGAACAGAGGGATTTTTTGTTTTGTTTGTGGTTTTCTCCCTTTTTTTAACTCCTGCAAACTAAGAGAGCTTTTATCCCAGAACTGCAGCTCAGCTTTATGGATCAGAACATCTCTTTCCCTGGCTCTGTGGAAAGCAATTAGAAATTTACTCTGAAATGGGGGGCAATCAAACTTTAGTCCAAAGTTTTGATGTGGGAAACAGATGAAGTCTTTGGTATAAATTTATAGACAGCATGGCAGGACTATGCAAAGTATTAGCAGCAAAACATGTTAGACACAACAGTTTGAGGAAATTTTTTATACAGCAGAAATGCTTCTCTCACATTTCCTAGCCTTCTCCTCAAATCAATTTAGAACACATTTCTGACTGGACATTTTTACCATATTCCAGAAAAAAATAACCAAACCCCACAGTACTAAGACCCAAGTTACAGGCTTCATTAAAGTGTTTCTCAACATTGAAAACTGTATTATCCAAGATCTTTATTTGAAGACTTTCTCTTGTCTTCAAGACCCTCAGAGGGAATGCCACCACAAGGTTGCCTAATAACCAGGCCAGAACCAACAAGCAACCTCATTTAGAGGAGAAGCGTGGGGAAGAATGATGAGCAGGAAATTAAAAGAAAAAGAACCACCCACCACCATTCAAAATTAACCCAGAAAACGGGAAATTTAAAGGATTTGAAAATAAAATGGGCTTCCTGGATCAAAGCCCTGTAAAAGGGATACAGAATCTTTAACCTTTAGGTAGCCAGTTCAAAATCCAGCTGAGGTCAGAAGGGACAAAAGGTTATCATATCCTAATGACTTTCACAAACTTAATTAAGTTCTCCATCAAATTTTTCATGTCCAAGTGCATAACCCTAGCTTCCACTGGAGACAATAGCAAAACTCATATTGACTCAGGATGGAGCCAACCTGATATGCCTGTATCCAAAAATAGGCATCATGTCAGTGACCGGGGATAAGGTTATTTAAAAAAAAAAAAAAAAAAAAAAGAAAAGCAATATACTCCAGATGTAAAGAGATTTTTCATCTAGACATGTATCTCTCAGTTTTAGCTGCAACTTAATGAAGAGTATTCCTGAGAAGGTGAATAAAAAACAAGCAACAAGCCAAAAGGTGGTAGGGTCTAAACTACTTTAAGGCAAAGGATTAGACTGTTGACAGAAGGGTAAGCACAATTGAGAGGACAAGAGAAAAAAAAAAAAACAAAACAACACACTTGGATTGCTGGGTATGAAGCTGGGCTGAATTTCCGGGGGTTAGTGCCTTTTCCCCCTTTTGCAAAAAAACAGGTCTTGGTCCATGTTGCATAGACACCAGCAAACCCACTTGTCATATCAACACTGTTTTCAGCTTTAAATCATGTTTCAGTTTGCAAATCTGAGAAGGAAATGCTGTGACAGTAGATTGATTCAGTGAGAAAAAGAGAGAGAACACTGAGCCTTTGGTGAATCATAACCCTTTGAGAAAGGGATTTGTGTTCATTTCCACATTTTTGACACCAATTCACAAAACCTGCAACTTAGCCAAATGAAGCCTGGACTTGTAATATGACAAAGGTTTTGCACTTAAACTTATTGTACTCTAAAGGTGGCTTGATGCCTGTGGATCCTTATGAGCAGATCTCTGCAGCCTTCTAGTACCTCACTACTTACCAGGAGATTTTTCTCTTAAAGAACTTTCTAACAGCTAATCTTACAACAGGCAAAAACTAGGAAGAAGAACCCATGGATATGATGCATTCAGGAGAAAACTGAGGAAAGTAGGAACCAAGATCCCCTCTTGAATAATTCTATCGATGCATTACTTTATCTGTATTTGCAGCTGGAGCTGGTTGAAAGCCTCCTCTAAGCAGTGGCAAAGCAAAGAGGAATGGGTAGAAAAAGAACAGGAATAAGAATTGAAAACCTGGCTTTTAAAAGGTGTAATATTTCAGCCTCCCACCCAGCTAAGGGTCCTCCTGCACTTCCAGGGAAACTACACCTCTCTTCCCCTCTCATTTCCCTAAGCTGCTAAATGAAATATGTCATACTCCAAAACTCTTAGCATTGACACAAATTTAAGTGAAGAGACTCTAAAGGCTCACAAGAGTAAGACTTGGCATAGACTTCTTGTATTTCCTTAATAATTTTGTGTAAAGCAAGCATTTTCATGAATAAGAATTTGAGTGCTCAAGATAAAACTGAGTCCTTTCTTGGCTTAGGCTCAGGATTTGCTCTCTACAGGAAATCTGAACATCTTGGAATTTTCTCCACATTGAAAAAAAACACACTTAAAATCAGTTTCCAGCAAGCTGGAGATTTAAAAAAAAAAAAAAATAAAAAAAGTGTTTCTTCCAATGTTTTATTTTGAAATCTGAGCTTATTACCTCAAAATTCTGAAATTAAAAAACCTGAGCTTTCCATTGTAGTAACCATGTTTACAGATTTGTTTGTTTGGTTTTTTTCCCAGAAAAATTCTAAGAGGATGAGCTCATATTTTTTTGTTGGAAAGCAGCTCTTTATTGAACAGTATGCATCAATGGAAAAACATTCCACCAAAGAACTGCACTCATCTCCCCCATCCAGCTGTTCTTTCACAGACAGGAAAAACATACCCACATTGAAAGACCAACTTTGTTGCTAGAAATCTTGAAAATATCAAAGTGTAAACTAAAAATGTTTTTTTATTATTTATTGATGTTAGAAACCCAAGTATGTGTTGTCATTTACACACATTTGGACTGTTTACAGTACTTGTCTTTCCTGAATATCTGAAGACCTCTTGAGAACCCAATGGGGAAAACCAGAAAACAGGACTTCATTCCCAGCATTCTTTTAAGTTTGCTGCAGGAGATAACACAGACCTATTTGTGCAAAATCCCACTCTTTTTCAAAAGTTTGCCACAAGAACGACAGCTCATAGTGACACAAGATGTTTGACCTGAGATCTGCATCATACCCTGGGCTTTGGAAATGGTCATGGGCAGCCAAAGGATGTCTGGGTTGAATCCTCTCAAGACTTTGCACATCTGCAGAACCTATAAGTAGCTTGGGATGCTGCTTGTTCTGTAACCAATACTCCAGCAACCAGTGAATGGAAGAATCACCAAAAATTCCTCAGATAAGACCCAAACACTTCTATCTGGAGAATCCTTGAAGCTTCCTGCCTCCACCTTCCCTTGCCTTAAATACAGAGTATAAAAGCAACTTCTCCAAAGGCCTCAAATGCATAAATTAGTACCAGAAATATAAAGCACTGTACTGATGAAAAGTCACACACCCTTTCTGGTGCAAAGAAGTCCTGAATGGCCACTGTAAGTCCATACCTTTTAATAGAAAAATCTCTCTTCTGTTGTCTCTCTGACCAGTCCCAGTCAGGTCATTTATCAAGTTAATTGCTTTAAAGACAGGCATGCTTGGGCAATCTGTTCCCTCTCTGCATTTCCCATTAGAGTCATTGAAAGTTATGTATGCAGATGAAAATGATAACAGACTTCTCGTGCTCTCAGAATATTCCTTTTTTATACAAACACTGAAAACTTTAACAGCAAACATGGCTGAGTCCAGCCCAATCAGACAGTAGTCAGAGTAAGAAGACACAATGGTATTATTAGTGACAAGGATGTGATTCCAGTCCATTCTTTACCCAGGAAGTTTCAGGACTGATTAAGTAGTCAGCTTAAGGTCTGGAAACTGGTTCAGCAACTCTACCTGTGGTGCCAGCTGAAGACAAACAGTGTCACCATTCCCAAGTCCTGCAGGTAGTCCCTACCTTCCTTCTTTCTGCTACTGAGAGATGAAAATTAATTTGACATCAGCAAGTTTGAATAACTGCTCAACTACCAAACATGTTATTCATATCAAACTACCTTAAAAAACCTTAAGCAGAAACACTCTTATGCAAAACAGCAAAAGATGTAGATAAACTACAGACAATCTATACAGACAGTGTTTGGGGCTTTTGGCAAGTCCTGCCCTAGCCCTCAGCCTGCAAGAATCATTGCTGAAGGCAACGGACACAGTATTTGCCAGCAGGTCCAACACTCTGCTGGTTTGTTTTCAGGTGTTGCAAACCATCAGTTTGTCACTGTGGACACCCTGCTCCTTGACAGGACAGTCAGAGCCACCTGTCCCCTTGGGACTGACATCACCCTCCCTTACCAAGGGGCTACATCTCCATTGCACAGCAGTGTTCTGCAGTCCCTTAATCCCCTTAGGAGAGGATGGAGCAATCAAGGGCTCCTGGCTTCCTGGATTATAAATAGTAAAGGAAGCCACATAAACAATAAGAGTTTCCCTTTGATTTCCCTGCTTTTTATGGCTTGTTACTCCTTAGAAATAAGGATATAATGAAGAGATCGAGTCTTTGTAGAAGATAACTGCCAGGGATGTTGGCTGACCATCTCTGCTGTAGGGCTCACTTAAGGTCATGACTAAACTAGGACAGACCTAAAATTACCTTAATGCACTTCTTTGTTACAATACTGCCTTGCTCAGAAATAAAATACAAAAATGGGACACTAGGCATGGTGATATTATAAGTAGCAAAATCTTCAAGTGCTATATTAATACATAGAAGTAGATTAAAGAGTGCATTCCCCCAGAAACTAAAACATTCCACAAGATATGTCAATTTCAACAAAAATGGAAGGTATAAAAGAATATATACTCATTTCTCTCTAAAGGCATCCAAATACTTTTTTCAGCAATATCAAAATAGTATTTTAATCTTCCAACTGATCCTTAATGGTACCAGTTGAAGGACTGACTTCTGCAGACTTCTGTTGCCCTTGAGATAGTATGGGGATATCCATATGTAAGAATACATCAGTAAACTAAAACCTTTTAAAAACTTGCACACTACCAAAAACAATGCCAGAGGCTTCAGAGAGCACAAATATTCTTCTATGAAGTGGAATTATCAGTGCTGTTGTATAATTCCTGTAATTAAATAGCTGGAAGTAGAAGCACAGTGGCTTAAAAAATGAGTGATCATTTTTAAAGAGAACTTGTAGAGGTTCTCTAGAAAATCATAATTAAAAGATTCCCTGACTAGAAAACAAACAAACAAAAAGCAACCACACAAACATTCTCTATGTTACATGCACTTAAATTCACTCTGGTTCACGTGTGAACTCTTTTTTTTTTTTATTGGCAATTCCCCCTCTCAGTTATCAAATATATACCACCATTCAGAAAGACATCAAACAATCAGATCACTGTGGGCTCTCTTTCCCCATGACCAATAAATCCCCTTACGTGATACTTTTCAGACCCTGAATGACTCAGTCATCTCGGTATATTTATATCAGCTTTCATGATGTGATCAAGTTGCTGACATCCTGCTTGTGTTAAATGAATTTCAGTTTCAGCCTCAGCTCAGCTTTGAGGCTGCTGGTGCAGACTCTGCCCTGCTCCAAACCTTCAGGAAAGCTGCAGGTGACATTTAAATATTAGCAAACCAGAAGTGTTGGTACCATTTCATTTCTATTTCCATGCTTCACCACACACGTTTGGGTGTCCTTTGCTGCTGTGCCACTAAGATCTAGGGAAAGTGTTCGATTTAATATTGGAGACAGTTCTCACTATTTTTTTCTGTTGGTCATTTTATTCCATATATTTCTTCCTCTGTGACATGCGGGTTAATTCACACCCCTCAAGCAGGATTTTCCTTGTTAGTCGCAGTTATAAATGGGTGCTTTTGGAGAAATTTCTAACCTTACAACCATCCTTATCAACACTTTGGATACAATTCTAAAATATATTTCCTTATATTTTTCCACACAAGACCAGACATGTCACAGGGGCATTCTGAAATATGTATAAGTTATTACAAAGAGATAAAAAAAGAAAAAAGCTAAAACCATCCCAAATGTTCCCATGCATGTTTGAGTCTACTCAAAATTCTTAAAATTCTCCCAGAAAACAGTGTTCTGCCAATGCAGGGTCATGGTCTTTGGCCTCTGCATTGCCCCAAGCATATTTACCATTATTATAAGACCTGTCATTCATCTCTTTAGATCTCTGGCAGGAAAAAAAAAAAAAAAAAAAAAAAAAAAGAAAAGAAAAAGTAGTTTAGCTATTTTATCTATTTAGACAATATCTTGATTGGGACAAGCACTCCCAAGCCTGTGTGTCAGCCACAGAACATCTATGCTTTTATGCTGGTGAGTTTTGATTTTCTGACACTTTTAATACACAAAGAAAACCTTCCAACTTTTCTAACAAATACATTTTAAATGCATTGTAGAAACATAGTGAATGCAACATCCTAAACATTCCTGGTGCAACAGACAGTTGGTGTACATTGAGTAACGTATAAATATTATATAAAAGAATTTTCAGTATTCCAAATTTACCAGAGATTTATTTTTTTTTTAGGTAGTAACTCCTTGGGTTCTATGTATGGTATTTATGATTTTAAGGCAATTCACTTTTTTGGGTCTTCTAAGCACCCCTGCCATATACATAAGCAACACACTAATTTAATGCATGTAAAATACCAGCAAAGTCCAAGGCCAAACTCTCTTTTTCCAGACAGACATCAATTAGGTTCATCACTTAGCTGGATGCTCAATCTCCCTCAGGTCTCAGAGTACACTAAGAGCAGTGATTCAGTGCTCCATATTCAAAGCTATGTTGCACATGTATGGGAGATACAGAATGCAGAATAATCAGAACTTACAGGACCCTAGCTGTGTTTTTCAAAGTAAATTGAACTACTTTAGTCTCAAAGCCCACTCATAATTCTTAGCATTTGCATTTATTCTCACAAGTGTAAAGAACTGTGCATGCAAGTCTGTAAGTGAGCTGCTTAATTCAGAGCCATCAGCCTTTTGTTTCTCTGTGACTTCTAGTCCTGGCACCATAAACCTGCCAGGAGCTTTAACAAGAGAAAGCTGACTTGGGAACCTATGAGTTGTTCCCTGGCTCAATCAAAACCAAACTCTTTTCCTTAAGGGTAGAACAAAGAAGACAAATTATGGAGAGAACCTTTTTTTCCCCCCTCATGTCATCACCAAGACAATTCTGCCCAGACTTCAAGATCACAATAGAGGAAAATTTCCAACACCTTAAGCCTTTCTTTTCTAAACCCACCCAGGGTTCAGATCCTAGCACAAACCTACTCAGTCCAGCAAAGTACAGGGAAGTTTGTCCAGGCCTGAGAGAAAAATTAAGTTCATTTACCTGGAAATAATCTTGTGCCCATTAGGACAAGATGAACCATTCTCTGGGATTTAATCACTGACAGTAACAGAAGGTTGAATGTTGTGGTTTCTTATCCCAAATTCAGCTGCAGAATTCTATCAACTCCTTCCTATACCTACTTTAAGTGCTGTAAAACTACCCTCAGAGCAGCAGAAATTATACCTGGTAACTCCACAGCCAGGTGACCAAACAAAACCACATCTGCCATGCAAGTCCACCTCTTGCCTGCTTCTGCTTGGCATTTAGGTATTTCTGTAGCAGAAAGATGAATGAGGAAAGGAGGTACAGTTTTGGTTTGCTATTGTTTGAAGGTCTGAGAGGATAAAGAGCCCTCAGCTAGGGGATTACTGGGCCCTAAGAAATGGTGGGAAAGAGAAGAGGCTTGTTACAGTTCTAGCAGGGAAAATAATTATTAAATACAATTTAAAAACCTAAAACAAGATGGATCACAAAAAGAAAAGTTTCAAGTGTTAAATGACTAAACAGATGATGCTATCTCCATCAGAAGTCAAAATGTGATGTAGAAATGAGGCAGAGTTAGAGAACAGAAATAAAACTACAAGAGAAAATTAACACATCGCAGGTTCAGTGGAAAATGAGAAACGGAGCCAAAACCTGAAATTTTAAAGCAAGGAAACTTTAAAAGAAAATGACTAAAATGGTCCTCCAAACTAATCCTTCACCATTTTCTCAGCATTTGTAAATTATGTGTTAGACTGTGCCACTTCAAGGCGTACACAAGACTAATTTTCACCCCATGCATTTTCCTTTGGCAAATTAGCCATTTCTCCTCAAAAGATTTTAAGGGAGCATAGGTTTTGTTGCTCTGATTAATCACTATAGTTCTGAAAGTATCTGTGTGACTCACTGCTTGCAATACAGATCCCTTCAGGATGGAAAAGAGGCATCAGCTCACCTCCTGGGAGCAAGCAGAGCCACTTCAATGCAGCAGGGAGGAGGAGGAGGAGGAGGAACCATTGCATCTCAGCCAAAGTGTGATGCAGTAGCTGAGATGATGCAAGATCAGGCTTGAAAGTGGGAGCTGGGCTTCCCATTCCCTTGTCTTGAGAGATGCAAAGCACTGCAGAAGTATCTGGTGAATCTCCAGGGATAAGGTTCAAGCCTTGTCACTACAAATCACCCTCTACCAAGCAATTTGTGCAGCAGCTTATAACAGCAGTTAAACAAAGGAGTCATGGGGCCATCCTCTGGACGGAGGGCAAGGCAGTTGCTACTGGGGAGAGGAGGCTGGGAGATAAAAGCAAAGCAAACATGCCAAAGTTAATAGGGCAGAAAAGGCTCAACCTCCCTCTGATGCTGGCTGCATGACAGGAAAAGGCAGAGTGCAGGCTATGAGAGAGTAAATAGGGGAGGGCAGTGGGACAAACCAGTCCCCCTGATGTCTGTCACCTTGTTTCAGCACTGGCCCAAACAGGTGGGGTTTTCAGCTGCTCTCTGGAGGCAGGATGCTTGCGTTTCAATGCCCTTGGACCCTGTGCAGGAGTGACTTTCTGCAGACTTAACAGAGCAACTATAAATTGACTTACCCGGGGAAAGCTATATTTATAGCAGAAATGGAAAGTATTTATCATGGGTCAGATGGCTTTCTGCAATCATGAGGTAATCGCCATCAGTATTGTGCAAAAAGAGATTTTTGCCTTAAGGTCTTTAAAATGATATCTTAGAGGCTACTAAAAATCATGGAAAAAAATTAGAAATGTGATGTTTTAGAGAATGCTAGGCTGCTGCTCCTGGGATATTCTCTAATCACTCTGGGTATTCTCCAAAGTTCAGAATACAGTTTCAGAGCACCTGGGACAGGTTTTCCAAAGTTTAGTAACTCAGAATCAAAACCAGAAAGGATGTGCCTGATCTGCTTTCACTGCAGTAAGCCAAAGTACTCAAACTTTGTATACCACTCCAGATGCATTGCCTGTTTTTCACTCTTTTCCTCCCCCCCCCTCCCAAAAGACAGTGTACAGAGAAGTGTCTCATTCCTGGAAAACAGACAGTTCTTTCAAAAAAATTTCATAGTACACCCTATGATTCACCAGGCATACTCAGATGAAGCCAAGCATCCACATAGTTAGAATGGCATTTTGCAAAATATGTGAAGATTAAAACAACTTAAAAAGACCCACTAGTCTCATGAATAAAGACTGTGACCTGCAGACCCTACAGACCAACCCAAATGAATCCTTAAAAGCAAGACCTAGCACCCTGGGTGGGCTGGTGCAGCCTGTACCAGACCCACAGCTCCAATTGCTGTCACAAACCCAGCCAGATTTAAAGCTCTCTATGATGCAGCTCAGATGAACCTGGTGAATATACAAGAAAGAAATATCCTAAGACTCCCTGTAGCATCTGTGGAGACCTAGGGGGACACACAAGAATCCAGCAGGTGCTGCATGGACCTGCAGAGCTCTCTCTGAATTTTCAGCAGCCCAGCACCAAAGGCAGTGGAGGAAAGACGCATTGGGGTGATGGGCTGAGTTATATTAATTCCTATTGATTGTCCCAAAAAGTGCATTTGCTGCATATTGGTAGGTGCTGCATCTCTGTGCTTCCTCCCAAACCAAGTCTACATCCATAGTTGTAGGCAAGATGTTCTCTGATCATTGGATATTGAGCTGCAGGAGGATCTCAGGGCTTGAGAGAAAGAAAGTTTGAAAGAAAGAAAGAAAACTTGAAAGAAAGGGTTTTTTCTCCCCGTGATCTTCCAGGACTTGCTTATGTGTGAAAAGCAGAGATGAATCTAAGCCTGGTGGAGTTAAATAAGTTTGGGGTTTAGGGGAGAGGTTTCACATTATGGAGAGATTATGAATAAAATGTGGGGGTTCCTGGCCTAAGCAACAGGTATACACTATTAAGGATATTCAATGAGATTGATAAAAAGAGGTTGCCAAGAGGTTCCTACCCTTCACCTGAAGGTGAAACTTAGTGAGCTTGGAGCCTAGTGGCTTTTCCCCCTGAAAACTGGAGCCAATGAGAAAGGTTGCATCCCCTGTGTGCCAGGAGGACTTAGCAAGTTCTGTTACTACAGGCTTTGTCATCACAGCACAGCTAAGGCTGCTAATTTTCTTCAGGAATAGGGAAATTACTGGTGCATTTCTTAAGGCTTTTGAGAACTGAGCCAAGCATACAATTTCAAAGTCATTAACAAGAAACGTCAGGAATTTTGGCAGCCTTCTAGACCTTGATGCAATAAATGAGAACTGCAATGAGCATTCCTCTTTTCCACTGTTATTTTTAAATCTGTTTTAAAACTAGAATGATAAATTGAAATACTATAACAAAAATTCTAACCTTGTTACAAGATTTTATATTAAATGTTTCACTTTTACATTAATATTGAATTGTTTCTATTATCACCTTGATTCAACCATGTCATTTCTACTTACATTAAAAAAATTAGAAGTCATAAGTGTTACCTACTCAGCTAGCTAAACTGTGATGCATGAGATGTTGAAACAATATAAAATATTTCTAAGGTGTCAAAAAATATTTTCCATCATATTCTGTCACAAGGAACAAGTTCTTGTCAGAGAGTTAGATTTGAGCAAGTGTTTTATGGACAGATAATGTACTCTCAAGTTCTAATATTTATTGTGGTACCATAGGACTGGAAAGTCTATTTTCAAAAGTCAACACAAGCTTAGCAAGAAAATGTGTTTTCACACATTTTGCTTTTGCTGCTACATATTGTGCCATAAATCTGGCATGTAACTTACTTAATTAATGCATTAAAAATATAAAAGAACTTTAAGAGGAGCAAATATCAGAAATACAACATGAAGTTTTAGTCAAAGCAACCCTTTTCTTCAAGGAACAAAGGTTCATAAATGGGTTATATTACACAGATTTTTGAATCTCACTTTAGTTATAAACTGTTCAGAAGTTTTTTTGTGGGTTCAATAACACGTGATCAATAATACCACCATTTAACATTGTTGCAAACCCCTGTTGAAATGCTGAAGCACCATCCAATACCCCCTACTGAACTCTATTGTTCCAGGGATGGATTTGGTACCATTTGAGGAAGCCTAGAGAACCTCCAGGGCTAGGACAACACCCTTCTCAGCAAGCAGAGCTATTTTTAATTCTTTACCTAAAGTTTAGAGGTCAGTGTCTGAGTAGGTGAATATGCAATTAGCACTGACTTCAGCTGATGTTGTGAAAGAGACACCAAGAGGCAATTTAATCCCACAGTACTAGGACTTCTCTGCAGGTAAACTGCTCTAGAAGAGACTTGGAAAGCAAAATCCGGCTTCCATCCACTACAGCTGAAGCTATTGATTTTAGCAGAAAGAAAATGTCAGGCCCCAGCATGGCAAGTGCTGTTTGCAAAGATTTCACTCAATGTTACACTTCAGAAGGACCTCGCAGGATGAAAAGGAAAAAAAAAAAGAATTCCTTCATAGAACAAACAAACATGCCCAATTCTTTTTCTGCACTGAAACGTAAGGTTTTTATCCTAATTTAATTAACATGTTACCTTGGGGCAACAGAGCAGTTCAGAAAAAGGTAGAAGGAAATTAAAAGGGCAACAGAGCAATCTTACTGAATACTTCTTTAAAGGAAAAACATTAAGGGGCTGTGACAAAAGTTTATCCTCTAAGGAGAGATAAAAGAATTCTTTCAAGCTGGCTAAATATTTTTTTTTTTATTTTATATAATAACTAAAATGAGGTAAAACCTGAAGACAATCAGTAATTTTACCTCACGGAAAACAAATGGCTTACTGGCAAATTTAAAATACATGTATGTTTTTATTTTTGTTTTGTAGAGGCTCTTTCTAGGAGCAAGAGGAAAATATATTTTCATCAGGATTCACATGAAATGTATTTCTTCTATGGTGCAGAGCCATCATTGCTCATTTCTTGGTGTAGAAACACCAGTGCCAGTATTTCCTAGCACCTTTGTTTCCTGGCAATCTCACACTCATCCCAGGACTCTGAATCCCCAGGCATGGAAGTACCCAGACCCAGGGATTACCTTGAGGCCATCACCAAGACTTGAAATACAGACATGGTCAGCTTCTCAGAGCCCATCAGTAGCTTTAATCTGTTTGCCTGCCTATCACTTGAGTTGACCAACAAAACAGAAGGACAAAACAACCATCTATCTGCTGTTCCTCATCCAGCACGGATTGCTACTGCCCTGTTTCCCACTGCACCTAAATCTTGGACACTTGGTTTAACTCCCAGCATGGGCTATAACAAAAAGCAGATGTAGACGCTGCCACCTTTTGGTGATAACTAATTGGGTTATTACACATTCCCCAAACTCACTGATGTTGCACCTGTCTGCCAGATGGTTCTGATCACACAGAGAGACCCTGCAGCTCCTGGGAAACCAAGGAGGCAGCAAGGCTTGTCCTCTAGGACCTGCTTTAATAATGCAGATATTTTTCAATTATAATTTTTCTAAAGCTGCGGCAAGAGCTGCTGCACTTTTAGACTTCATTCTGATGAGCAAAGACAATGGCTGCTACCCCAAAATCTCATGTCAAGGTCTTGGCATGATAGGAAATTGAATTCTTTACTCCCTAGGACTCTACTGATTACTTGTGACTTCTAAGAACAACCCTGCTGTGTTGGGTAAACTTGGAGGAACAAAGTTATCCGAAGAAGAAGAAAGGGTACAGATACACCTTAGGAAGCTGAAAGCTTTTGGGGAGGAACATTTCCACATTTCTGAATTCAGTGCAGGCATAAGGGGCAGGCAGAGCAGCAGGACTCACAGGAGGAAGAAGCTTGGACTGATGAGGAGGAAGGGTTGTAGGAAAGCCCTGCTAAATTCCTATCACCTGTACTCAGGTCTCCCTCCAGGACCCCAGCATTTCAGAAGCCAAGGTCCCTCCCACTTGCTGCATTTGGGATGCTGTGGCTATGGGAACATCAGTGCCTGAGCTGCCCATGGGGCCTTCTGCAGAGCACAGGAGGTTGACACAAAAAGGCAGGAGGGAGGAAAAGGAGGAGGGTGGCATGCTGGCCCTTGGAGCAGCAGCATGCTGGCTAAGAAGCCATCCATTTTCCTGGGGGGGTATCCGGTGTCCTGCTGTCAACAGCACACAACAAAAAGGAGTGTGCTGCTCCTTTCCAGGACACCAAAGTGCCCTCTGAGACACGTATCCCTGAGGCTCCACCAGGTAATTCAACCCTTGTTGAACACGTCCCTGGAGCAGGGATTCCCCCCTCAGACTGCACACCTCTCCTCCCTGGGGTTTCCCTGTCTGGCCATGAGGAGGTGATTTACTGTCTGGGTCAAGAGAAGTTGCTGTTCAGCCTACACAAGCAGGTAAAGAAGAAAAAAAAAAAAAAAATCCAACTCCCAAAGTTAAAATTGACCTGAAAATGCACCTCAAGTAGTTGATTGACTCCAGACAAAAAGATTCAGGCAGCTTTCGCTTATACACAACATTTAAGTTTTCTTCACTGATGCAGGCATAACTTGAAGAACTCAAAATAACCCTTATTTAACACAGCAGGAAATAATCTGAATAATGGAGAAACACACAAATAGAGGCTCCCCCAGCCAGGTTGCCAGGCTTTAGCATGATACTTCTACCTGTCACAATACATCACCCTTTGCTCCCTGCTAGCTAATACTTTGTCTCAGATTTTGAGCTCTCTTTGCTAACAAACAGCCCTGTCCAGAGGCTTTGAACCTAATCATTACATTTCTAAGTGGTGATAGGATTTGTCACCACTGTCCTGACAACCCTGCAACAACCTTGTTGAACATTAAGCTGTCTTGTTGTAAATGTTCAAAAAGTTCAGAAATAACTTTTTCCTTAAGTTTTTTGTATTTTGGTCTCTGCATGCAAGGATGATGACTGCTTAGCACCACAAGAAGTCACTTTACAGGAAGATGGAGGTCCAGTTTTCTGTTGAAGACACACAATCATATTTTTTGTGCAACTGGGTGAAAAGAAACACACAAGTTCCTACAGATCAATCCACGTGTGTCCTATGGGCAAATAAACAAAACTGGTGATTCAGTTACTAAAGTCATCTCTCATACAACATAACTTTCCCTCTCTCTTGAGCTTTAATGTTTGATCTACAGCTAATGGTTTTCATTACTTTTAAGCAAAAAATAAATTTTTAATAGCTTTTAAATTCCACTTTGAAAATAGGGGTTGAACTTCTACTACTTGAACTACAGTTTCTCAACTACATTTAATTTTGCTTTTTTTAGACAATGTATTGCATCATATTCACCAGGATCCTGATGCATAAATTATGTTGAAAGACAACCCATTACTAATGCTTAGTTATAAACCAAGCTGAAACTGCCATTTGCAAATACAGCTAAGTATAATAGGTAAGTTATGTTTCACTCAAACAACGAAATACACATTTAAATGTTTTGTTAAAATACTAGAAGTGCCTCTTGACATTCTGAGCTCAAAGTGTAATGGGAGTCCCCCACACATGACCATGTAGTGATGATTTTTGTATGGCTTTTGGTATGTTTTACAGGTTCCCATACTTTAGCATTCATGCCATGTTACCACACAGGAGTACATTCATCTTTTTAATTCATGTTTCTCTGAATGGTGCTTGTTTGCTACCTATTAAAGGCAGTGGGGAGGTTTAAGCAGTAAAAGCCTTCATCTTTCTTCACTCTCTGTCCTTGTTTTTTATAACCTTTGCACTCTCAGACCATGCACAGGACAGCCAGAGGTTACCCAGGGACGGGTGCCAGCACACCAAAGAACTGGGCATCTGGGTAGCATCTGTAAATATTATGACAAAGGTGAGAAAATTCCCTGCAAATTGCTTTAGTATGGGATTACAATCATTAGTTAAGCCATATAAAAGGGCAATTAAATGTTTTAAACAAAAATACTTAATACAAATAATAAACAAAACAGCCAAACAAACAAACCACAAACATTTTGCTGACCGTGAGCAGCAGGTGGAACCAGGGCAGAGAAAACCAGACAAGCAATGATTGCACAGTATGATACCATCAGAAGAAAAGACACACAAGTGGCTGGAGCATCCATACCACCTGTCATGGCTGGGAAAAGTGCAGGGCTCAACTCCATCACCAGTAGATTCCAACCCAACCTAACCCCAGCCTGCTTAGAAATTGGTTCATGTTGTTCATTTGGTATAATGATGGATGAACTTTGCTTCCCCTCATTTTTTTCTCCCCTTGATGGTATCTTGCCTGCTTGTCTGCACTGACATACTGCATCAGACAGTCTTAGCCACCTCTTTTTGATGCATCCATTTGCCAAACTGGTCTGAATCTCACCAGTTATAAAGCTCATGAAGCTGTATACACACAACAACATGGCAAGATGAATTCTAAAGCCTCAGCAAGCAGGGCTCCTGGAAGGCAAAGGCCAGGACAGGCCAGATATTAGGAAGAAATTCTTTAATTTGAGGGTGGTGAGTGAGCCCCTGGCACAGGTTGCCCAAGGAAGTTGTGGCTGCCCATCCAAGTTCAGGTTGGATGGGGCTTGGAGCAACCTGGGCTGGTGGGAGGTGTCCCTGCCCATGCAGGGGGGTTGGAACTGGATGAGCTTTAAGGTCCCTTCCAACCCAAACCATTCCATGATTCCACAGTTCACAGTGAGCAAGCTGGCCAGATCTGTCTTGTGCTGCCCTTAGCTCCTGGGTCACACCAGTGCTTTGGTTTCCTTTAGCAAATTTTTTTGATGGGAATTTAACTCTGGCAAGGTTTCACTGCTCATAGCAGACTAATTAATTTATAGTATGAACTGATTCTAAATTTAATTACATTGTGTGCACATAGCACTCCGTAATTCACATCCCTACCACACAGACTACTCCTCCTTCAGACTCAAAATCCATAAGTGAATATCCTCAAAAACGTGAATAAGATTTTCACCGTTGGAGTCTCCCTTCCTTTTTGATGGGAGTGTCACCTTTCTCCTCTCATGGGCAGGTATGGAAGACTGCAAGGTCTGTGCCCCTGCTTCTTTGAAGACTTTGCTATATTTGCTATATTTGCATCAAATCCTCTGGTGATGGGAAGTGACAGAAGGCAACTGGTATTGAAGGCTTACCCTTCCCAGGTTTATTGCTTTTGTAAGGAGGTTTTTTTCAGGTATGGCTCCATCTATAAGCTGATGCAGATATTGGTCAATATGCTCTCAAAAACAGTGGCTAGTGTAACATCATGTTAACTCAGCCCTTTTTGTAACTTCCTTTCTTAGAAAATACTGACCTAAATTTAAACGTATTGTGTCTTAGCATAAAAAATGTTACATATCATAAAAGAACATCTGCCTTTGTAAACCTACTCAAAGCCTTTTACCGAAGAGGGAATTCTTGGTTTCTGCAAAATTGATAGATTTAATGAATATATTCCTGTTATAATATGACAGCTCATTTTTCTCTCTCATAAATACTTTTCAGGTTTATGATTTTTCACTCATTGGCTAGGAATTGTGTTGCACAAGCTCAGATTGTGGGTGCTCATACCAAGTTTAATTTCACTCACAAGTCGAGTTGACAAAAGATCACAGCCACTAAGCCCCGGAATTACCCTAGATATTGCCCTCTGTGCTCTGCAAATGAAATCCTACAGAAGACCCTTTGGAAAAGAAGAACATGATGGTTAACACTCAGAAATCCATTTTGCACAGGGCAGTGTCAGTACACAGAGCAGCACTGAATGACAGGCAGACCTGCCAGCTCCTGGATGAGAAAAGTCAGATGCTCCACATTGCACCCTCGCTGTCTGTCCCTCTCGGGCTGTCCCTCTCCTGCCTTCTCTTGCTCCTCTCTCATGCCCTTGATTGACTACCAGGTCAGATAAGAAATTAAGACCAGTGAAATCAGAACCAGACCGCACCTGTCCCTGGCACAGCCAGGAGAGAACTGAAATAAAGCACTTATGAAACTGCTGTGATCGTAACCTTCAAACCGCTGAACTTCCCCACCTGTCAGTCAGCTCCCGCAGCCCAGGGCACTACAATGGGGAACTGGGGCAAGAAGGCACCAAAAATTCTATTTCTAATGAAATGTTGTCACTTTGGGAATGGCTAAAGGGCTCCAGGGAGTGAAGGTCTGATTTTAGCAACAAAGCTTCTGAAAATAGACATGACACTGCTATTTAGTTCATCGGGTTACAACTCAGTAATAGAGGGATCGCTTTACTGCTATATAATGTGATGCTGCAAAGGGGAAAGACATTGCTGTTATGAACAGAGAATTACTTCTCTATTGCAGCAATTGTTATGGCAAGTCTTTATTCTAGTAGAACATGCTCCAACCCTGTGACAGCAGAGGGGAGGGGGACACTGGATTGTAGGGACAAGGAGGCAAACATCCTGTTCAAGATCCTGCTAATGTACCTCAGCAAGGGGCCCATGGGCCCTCAAGAACAGACCACATAAATGCCTCTGGACAACTTGGTTAAACAACATAAATATGTCCTTGAAAACCCAGAAAATATGGTTTAAAAACAGGAGCACCTGAAAGGTGCTTACTGTTCCCCAGCACCCAGAAATCTGGAAATACAATCCAAGAACGTGGAAGGGGCACTTGCAGAGGTGAATGGAAATTAGTAGATACAGATGGCAACAGTATTTCTGTTTTGAGGAAACATGAAGGCACCAGGTATTTGTAGCACAGGCAGAAGTGTTACATGCATAGAAAAGAATTATTCCAACACAGATGACATCACATAATGGCACCCTGCAAATGGAAAATAAAAAATTGAGCTCAAAAAGCTATGTAGGCATTGCTGATGCCGAAGATGTTTGAATTGTTTACAAATAGCTTTCCCTGCTGAAAAATAAATCTTCCTGTGGATGCCTCTACTGTAGGTACCATAAATTAATATTCCTTTTGTAGTGTGCATACTCCTATTTTATTAATTTCTGATTGCTGTCTTTGTATACTCAGCACAGGCTTCATTCTAAGTTCCCCGCATTCAGAATCTGACATGAGACAGTTTGATCTTTTTTTGGTCATAATTTGCTCCTCATTCAAAGGACTTAACAGCCTGACTTGGATCATACTGATTTACCACTCATTGATGTGGTAGCAAAATTGGGCTCTCCGTAAGCATGCAAATTCAGAGTGCTTGAGGAAAAAGATCTTCAATTATTAATTAGGGTACAAAGGAAGAACAACCAACATATTGCTTTTTATAGGACACACAAGCTGCATCATGCAAGTGTTCTGCATTACAACAGCAAGCTCAGGAAAGAACATGAACGAGATCTTCAGGCTGAGACCCCACAGTTTTAACTACACATCTTTAAACTACACTTAAAAAAAAAAATTAAGTTCCACCTGTCTAGAATCAGTTAATTGTGAATAGAGTAACAAACACAGTGGGGAAAATCTTGGACTGAGTTGGCTTTAATCGGGGCAACTCAGGATCCAAAGACCAAAATTTTTTCAGTGATAAACAGCACTTTCTTTTGAAACAGATAGGGGTGAAGTCCTTTCTTTGAAAGGAGCTTGTGCAAGCAAATTTGGCAGCAATCCCCTTTGTAAAACTCTAGTGAGCCAAGCACTAATATTTAAACAAATACATATAATAATAATAATAATAATAATTAATAATGTGGAAGACAGAGTGTCTTCTATGCAATGGTCTGTATTTCCTAAATTCAAATTCTCTTTGTAAGCCCAAATATTTGCAGTTTCAGAATGAAATTAAGTTGGGAAATACTCCTCTCTGTTGGAGAGAAATGCTTTCAGATGTGCAACAAATGCTACACTTCAAAGCAACACAAACACGATGCAAACTTGTCTGGTCTGGGAAAAAAAAAAAAAAAAAAAAAAAAAAGTGCAAAAGTGACATTTCATTAGCTAGCAGTCTGTTTATGATTTGTCTTGTTTATAACCATAACATAACCCCTTCACTTATGAAGTTGTCAGAGGAACACAGATTAGCACATAGATTAACTAGGAAAACATATACTACCTTTCTGAAAGAATTAGCTATTTCAATTAATCACTGAAGTGTGAATGAAGCCACAGGGCATCTGCAAATAATTTTCACATCCTCTCTTTTGGCTGCATGAGCAGATGCACATATTAAGGTGCACATTTGAAAATCACCACTGATTTGGCTTTCTGCCAAGTAAAAAGTACTACATTGCATGTTTCAGGATGTATATATCAGAGAAAATTTCCATGGAGAAAAACAGGGGATCATCAGTGGAACAAGCGAAAATATCTCTAGGAATGAAAGAGCTATGAATGAAGACTAGAATGACACAGTGAGATCTGTTTCTGCATATAGAAAATGGTTATGATATCACAGATATTTATACAGATTCTTCATTAAACTACAGAGCACACTATACCACTGTATCAATATACACTTCTATTCAAAATACATGGCCAAGGAGAAAGAGCAGAGGCTGTGTTGCCCCAGGCCTGATGTAAAAACCTCGTTTGAGATTGAGCAAGTTATTGTAGCTCAACCCAAAATCAGGATGACACTTTGCTAATCCACTCAAATTAGCTATTTTCTCAGGCTGCAAGGCACTCTGCAAATAGGATTTAAAAAAAAAAAAAAAAAAAAAAAAAAAATGTGGCTACTTGGTACTTCAGAAATACCTTCTTGGAAGGTCCCCTTGCAGTGTATGTCCCTGGCACCTAAACTGCAGACAAGATCCAGCTGCTAACTCCATGAAACCCTGCCACAAGGCTGAGCACTTCACATCCCACCCAGAAAAGGGTGTATGTAAATAACCTGGAGGAAGGTCCTACAGAACAAAGGATCTCGGTCAATTGACATTTCTTTTCAGTTCAGAGCAATAATGAGGATAGAGAGAAAATATTAGGCACTTTTCATATTAAGGGGAGCACTTTGCACCTCATATCATCCTCTTGATTCTTATCCCTGAAAAAGGATACCTTAGGAAAAAATAGAGAGTGTAAACAATTTTTTATTTCACACAGATTTCAGTGAGAACAGTAGGAGCAAAGGAAGGCTGATGGATGCATGTAAAATTGGTTTTAAGTTTAGCCCTGGACAGTAGAAATAAAATGCACATAATTCAAATTATAATGAATTGAGTGCACTATGAGATCAGATGTTATTTCAATGTTTCTCAGTGATGGGATGATTTTGTGTAATATGAACGAGCTCAGTATTCAGAAGCCCCAGTACTCTGAGGCTTGCCTTCAGGTCTGGAATACATTGCAGATTCTCTGCCATTTGAAAAAAACAAGCAGACAAGCATGGATTTAAAAACAAAAGACTATATGATTGTTTAGAGGTAACACATGACTACATCTGGAAAAGCAAATTCCATTTTACAAGGCAATAGCATAGAGAAACATCTGCAAAGGGGCACAATTTGAATAATTGAGGACTAAATAACATAATTCAGACTAAACCTGAGCGAAATAAAGACCAAAATTAAAATACAGTCCAAAAAATGTAATATGTAAACAGCTTTGTGTATACATGCACTTTACCTACCCCTGACTGGTCTTACAGGACAGGACCTAATATATGCTTTAATTTTTATTTGACAGTGGCTGAAGTTTCTTCTCTAGCTTCACCAGACATAAGCTAGGACCATAAAAGTCATATGAAAAAAAGGATTTCTTAATACTCTAGCTGTGTATAGAATTGCATGTTTCTTTGAATCTGTCAAGTGATTTTTTTTAAACATCTCCATAATCTGAGTGCCATACTGTTAACCATGAGATCTGTTTTGAATTTAAAATAAGAAAAGGTGGGGGTAGGGAATGGGACAGGAGGGAGAGATAAATCCTGTGTTTTTCTTTTTATTTTACAAATTTTATTACTTCAGTCAAAAAATGTGACTGAAGTAATAAAATGTTACTGTTGCTCAGTGTAATGGTATGTGTTTGAAATACAACCCATTTGCTCTTCATTCACTTCATCAGAGTTTTGGCAACTGCTAAAGGCTTTGAGTATGTGCATAGAATATTCCTTGTGCTATCATATCTATATTATTTCTCTGCTCACCATTTCTTAATGAGCTATTTTTAACAGTTGCCTGCTTATCAATTTTCTATTTAGGGCTATGTGCCTTCCTCTGCCTAAAAACATTTAATGAGATTTGTTTATGAAACCCCTTTGCAATGCTTTGAATGCTGGCAGCAGCTACAAGGGGGAGATCAGACACCATAGGTGCAGCTCTTCTTCCAAATCCCCATCCTGACCACAGCCTGCTCACAGGAAATATGGGCAGCTATGCAATCCAGGCAATTATGCAGATGACAGGACACAGATTGACTTTATATCATGACAGGAATCATGGTCAATGACTAAGGAATGATGAGCAGGTAAAATACTCCAGCATTAGTTGGTTATTTGGGGAAATTCAAAAGGAAATATGGCAGGTTGATACTTTTTTCCCTTGTTTATCCCTTGTTATGGCCCCTTCATATTTATCTAGCTGTTTGTGAACACCTAAAAGCTCCAAAAGCTGTTTTCTTTGGCTGAGAACTATAGTCTATAAAATCTGGCTGCCTAAGAGGAACTTATTTGTGCCCCTTAATAACCAACCTGGTGCTCTTCAGAGATGGCAGCAGTGTCTGTACTGGGACCTTTGAATGCATTTTATGTCTTTTCCTTCAACATTACAATTCAGACCTCTGTTCAGCTATTTCTCCCTCTAAATCATGCATGATTTTGGCTGTTAGTAATAGTAATTCAAAAACTATCTCCTAGTATGCCATGCCTGTTAAAAGAAAATGAACAGCAGGGAGGACAGAAAATCCCAGATAATTAGTTTGGGGGGTTTTTCCTACCTTATTTACATAATGGCAAGAATTATTTTGACAAAGCTTGAAAAACTATTTTTAAACCCAGCAGAACACCATCAATACAGAAAACACTGCAGAGGAGTCCTACAGGGATACATTTGAGTTCAAAAATCAGTATTGCATTGCAATTTTTCTGGAACAATTTGATTTCTTGACCAAATTACTGTAGAAGATCAATTTTGATATATTTGATTTGGATATGCTTTCTTTGGGAGAATGACAATAAGACCAAGATGCCACCGCTTTCCCAAAGCAAACTCCCTCAGAACACTAGGGAATGACTTTTTATCCAAAATTTCTGCTAAGGTCAGGAATTTTCATTCTGTCCAGTTTCAGTATTTTTTTTTAACTTTGTTTTCTGATCACTGAAGAAGTTCAGTGATTATTACAGCCCTTCTACACACACACATCCCCTCTTCATTCTTATGAAACTGCACATTTCAATTAGATTGGGATATAGCGAATCAGTTACTGACATTTTCTTGTATTCTTCTTGTTTCCCCTACAGCTTCATAAGAACAGCTCAGTGGGTATCTGTGATACATGACAGCTGTCAAGAAAGGCCCTGTTCCTGGAACGCAGCACAAAATGTCATCCTCAGCACATCCTCTATCATTTACCTTCCAGTACCTCGGTGACATGCAGCTTTTATTCCCCTGAACAACACACAAAAAAATCTTATTTCTCATAATTAGAATGGCATTCAGAGAGCACCTCTCATGGCACCGAGTAAAATTTGGTGGCAACAAGTTACACAAATGACAACTTATGTTCAAGTCACAATGACAAACCTCATAGGAAATGTGGGAATAACAGTGCCCCAAAACATTCACAGTATCTCTCCCCCATAAAATAACCTCTTATACCAACAGTTCTGGAAAAAAAAAAAAAAAAATAAATAAATAAAATTAAAAATACTCGCTGATCATTTCCTCTCCTTGAAAGTTAAGCATTTTTCTCTGTTCCACCACCACAAAGCAGAACATAAATCACTAAAACCAGTATTTTGGGGAAATAATATGTTGCATAGCAGAGGACAGAATGTCAAGCATGTTTGTAGCTATACACAGGTAGATAAAAATGGCAAAATAGATAACTTCCACCATACCTATACATGGGTACTATCCCTTGTTGACCTTGGCAATATTTCCAAGGGAAGCTCTCAAGGATTAACTTTTCAATCAATCAGATTTTATGACATGCACCAACTGGCTTAACAAATGTATTTGCAATCAAATTTTAGGAATAACATATAAAAGATTTAATCTATTGTAGTCTCTTGCATCAGAATGAGCAGAGAAGAGTTGCACACCTCGGCAGAAACAACCTCTGCATTTTAGAAATTCCTCATCTGCCTCAGTCTGTGGCAAAGTTAGACTATGGACATCTTCACACAAGTGTTTAGAGGCATCTTCATGTATGAAAGTGCCATCTAGCACCACGATGAACACACTGAACTGAGAGAATGAGAGAACTGACCCCTTTGCAAAGGATAAAATCCCCCCAGGTGCACCTCTACCTCCTCAGTGTTTCTGTCAAGACACAGAAGGCTACATACACACCAAAAAAATGGAGGCAGAATAAAATATGTACCCTAAAAGCAACCTCATGCACAGAACAAGAGCTACCTTACTCCTAGAATAATAAAATTGCACCAGTGAGCCTTAATCAGGGCTGTGTGGCCCTGGAGATTATCACTGTATGTACATTCATGCTATAAAAAGTCAGTACTGCCCCCAGAGACCTTAAAACTGAAAGATCAGAGCAAGCAGGTACAGAGAATGTCCCCAAATCTGTTCCCAAGTAATGACAGTCATCAGACAGATAGAAACATAAGAGAAGAACACAATTCTATCAGGTCTTCTTTTAGCAAGAGAATCTCAGCAGGAGGGGAAGTAATCAACTATTAATTCTGCTCTACAATATTCCTTCAGTAAGGACAGAGATTGTCTTGACACAAGGTGTGCTTTATTCTGCATGTAAAAATGATGCAATTGATCCCAGGTGATGTCAGCTTCCTTCAAGTTAGGTAAATGCATAAGTGCTTTATGGAGTGAAAGACAAACCCCACATATTTCATTGCAAAACTCTTGACTGGGATCTGGACAAACAATATTTTTCTCATGCTCAGAGAAGCCCACAGAATATCTCATTTAAACCAGTTGCCCAGTGGCAACAGGTATTTAGTACCATGCTTCAGCTCTTTATAATGCTCTTCCTGTAAAAATAAAAGCAGTTAACAGAGATCTAGCTTACTTAAGGGGTAGGGGGAGAGGTTTGATGAAAAAAAACTAAAAGTAAGGCAAGGATGCTCTGGTTTTAGGCTATTCTTCCTGTCTCAGCCATCCAGGTCATGGGTCAGCTCAGTGTGAGCCTGGAAAAGTCTTTCTGCCTTTCTCACCGACTCACATCAGGACATGGATTTAATCTACCATGTATAAAATATATATTAAACCCTCTTGCAATAAATACTATTAATAAATGCAAATGATCCCGTTTATTTTTCTTCAAAATACTATTAATCTTCATGCCAGTACTTGATACCGAATACCTTGATGGAAAAAAATATTACCTAAATTTGATACCTCTGTTAGATTTTCTTCCCATTCTACTAAGGCTGAATTCATAGCCAGCAAGGCCAAGAGTCTGGGTAGAAAACCATTTTACATGAGCCAGAAGTGATCATTCAGGCCCATAACATGGCCTGGATGAGAGCTGTGAAGTGCCCTTGGACAGAAACATGAGAGGTTAAGTTTAACAGCTTTGTATCTCTATTTATTTATTATTTTTCATAATCTTGAGGATATTCCTACATCTATAGCTTTCCCACAGTTTCCTGTGGGGTTTTCCTGAGGTCAAAGTAAAGAAAGTCAGGGTCATTGGAACAACACAGCATCCTCTCCTCTGTAGCACTGAGGAGGAGATTATTGGTGCAGTCAAACCCTAGGAACCAAAAAAACCCTTACTATGTTTCCTGTACATTCTTTGTCTACAGTTGGTATAATCTTCACATCGATTGAAGTCATTAAAACACAAATGGAAGATCATGCTAAGTAAGGAATTCTTCAGTTGAATATTTGAAGCACAAGTTTGTGTTGTTAGATGGAAGATTGAAAGGGGTATTTTGAGGTCCTCTGGTTCAACCCAACACTCCAGACATAGCAAGATGGAATTCATAAAAATAAATAAATAAATAAATAAATAAAAATCAAATACACACTGATGCTACAACTCTGATATCTGGGCTTAAGTGAGAAATTTACCTCTTTCTCAAAGTAAATAAATACTCCATATTTCTTCTTCCTAGATCAATTTTTTATTTATGCTTTACCAGGTGTCACAAATAGCAATGATGCACTCTTTGCCCCAAACTGCTTATAGTTTGGAGTTAAGTAAAGTAGTTGAAAAGCCCAGAAGTGGATTTTTCTTTTGGAAGAGAGCAATTAAGAAAGCCAGAGTTCAAATGTACATATACATATATACACCTACATGAGGAATAAAGCAGTGTGCCTCACCTCAACATGTTTTCCAGCTAAGTATTTTCCAGGAAAAATAGTAGCCTATTGTTGAGTGATTTGTTCAAAACCAGTTCTGCATAACTGTAGTTAAAAAAAAAAAGTTAATTTCTCTTACAGTTCTACTTGCTTTCCATTCTCTACATCAAGAAACTTGGGGATAGGGAGAAGTACAAGAAAAGGGATAGAAATCAAGACTATTTCAAGCATACTCTTTGGCAAAAATGTTAGATCAAACAGATAAGCCTGCAGACTGCTGTGCATTCTCCATCTTAGTCTTCTAAAAGTGAAACAGCCATCCCGTACTTCCAAAAATAATATTCAGAAAATAAGACTCAAGATAACAACTCAATTTTGTAAGAGTCCCAAAAGCTAAATAAAAGATGAAAACTGCTGCCTTTTCTTCTCATTGTGCTTTTCTTGTCTCCTCACCAGGCCTAAAGCTCCTGTTACTGAAGAGTTAAAAAGTTTTAAATTCTATTACACAAAACAGAATAGTATTTCTTGACATGGCAGAGTAGCTACTTTCAGATATTCACTAGTGCAAAGAACATTGCAGCCATATGAGCTCCACTACCAAAGCTCAAATGTTGCAAAAGTAATGATTTTGATCAGTCATCAGTACATTTTCCTTATAGACATGAAAAAAGTAGGCACAAAACCATAAAGGTTATACAAAGTTGCATGCTGTGAGTGAGGAAGAAATAAAACTTACTTCCTGACCCCCGGTTTTTGAAGCTTCTTTCTGAGATGATTTTTACCCTGGACTTCTTTTAGGAACACAAAATAAAAAAGAAAGTCAGCAATCCATCCCAAGTTTGGGTTAAAGTCCAAGAGGTCTGCATCTCAGCAGCCCTGGAGTTTTAAGGAAGAATTATTCCACCTTCTTACAAAGTGTACCTGATCTAGCTCTGCCAAGGTGCCCAAGCACAATGAGAGCTGCTATCCACTGCTCCATTTAGTCCAGTGGAAGGGTAGGGAAGGACTTTGGCAGAACAGGTGGAAAACATGGGTGCAAAAATTATATCCTTCAATGAAGCTATGTTTAATTCACTTTAAGAAAAAAAAAAAAAATAAAAAATCACACAAATCATTTTAAACACAGTAGAATTGCATTAAGCTTGCAAAGTTAAACACACAAAGATGCAGGAAAACACCAGGATTAAGCTTTTCTGTGTAAATTATTAGTTTCATAAGACGTTGACATTACAAAACTTCTCTGTTCTGAAGTCCACTCTTTCATTACTTCTCAAGTAAGATCAAACACTGCCTGTCAAATTCCAAGAGGAAAAGCACAGGCTATAAGGTTGCTTTTCTTTTTTTCCCCCATGGAGAAAGATGTGGGATATTTTCCCTTTGTAATGTGAATAAAATAATGTAATTTTCTGTCAGCTCCTTCTGAGAAGTCCACAGATTTAAGCTTGGCTAAAATCCCTCACCACCTCTCATGGACGAAGACACCCATCTGGAAAATCTCATCCCAAACTATTTAAGCTTTGGCAGAGCTAACACAGACAGTTCAAAACATGTCCTTCTGGCCAAAAGCATTAAGCAACCTTAAGCATAGGTAGTGTTTGCAGCCCTGTCCATCACAAAAACACAAACAGTAGAATGAGATCATAATATTCTGAACTTTTTATGGAGAGGGAAAGAGATCTGCTAGAAGAAGTGTGTGAAGAGGATCTATAATGCTCCTTCTAACCTGTGCAACAGCATCCTTCAGTAACACAATTAAAGATATTTGCACATTTTCCTCTAAGAGTTCTGCCAAAGCAACTTGGCCCTGGCCTTCCAAATCTCCTGTCATACCCTCAATAACACACCAGGAAGACAAAATATTCCTTTTTTCAATATATGCCACAGGAAAGGTTTGGAGTGGGGTGTTTCTTCTGCTCACATATGTGGTTTCATTCCCATTAGAAGACCAGCTTTGGTACAAGTTCATCCCAGAGATCTTCCTCACATCCATTTACTACTCAGATAGCTGTTGTTCCACATCAGGTGCTGCTTTGCATCCAAGCATACGGCTACAGCAGTCATTCCTCCTGTAGTAAACAACAGGAGATTCCTTCCATGCATTCAAAACTTATTCAGTCACAACTTACTGAACCAGGTGCAAGGAAAATTTGCTGCCCCTGTCATGTGCAGCATATGTATTTAGTGGCCTTTTCTGTCCTCCAGAAATATGAACCTCAGTAATAAACACATCATCCAGAAACTCGCTCTTAAGTTAGTGTTATTCAATTTATATATATAAGAGCATTGATGCTAATAGGTGGTTTGGTTTGGGGTTTTCGTTTGGTTTTTTGTTTGTTTTTAAGAGAGGAAGTACTGCTATTTTAAAAGAATTGTGGCCAGATGAGTGGTAGGCAATGCTCTCTGATCATCAAAACAGTATATATACATACAGCATCTATATCAAGCAACACCATGGGGGAAAGCCACATCCTTCCCTACCACTACAAGACTGGTTCAAACCAGCTGAGTGGTATTTGGCTGGATGGTATTTGCTCCCCTGAGTCAGGGCACCCCAAAATACATGGGGAAGGACCACCAGCAGCTTTAAGAACTCTGCACATCTAGCTCAGAAGCTACAAGAGCACTGGGGAGCTGCTTCTCTAGCATTGCTTTCCCCTTTCCTTGCACTGGAGAGGAGTAAATTCAGAGAGCAGAGGTGAGTACTTTAAAAATCTCACCAGCCTGCATGGGTGGCATTTCCCAAGCTGTGAAACACACCTCCCCAGCCTGCTCTAAAATCATTTATTATTATCCACACTTCAACAGTACAAACAAAATAAGCAGTCTGACACAACCCAGGGACAACTTTGCAACCCAAAGCTCATTTCAGACCACCCCTCACTTTGGGGAACTTCCTCCATTTCCATAAAGATGGTTCAAGTTCATGACCTAGGTGTTCTCTTTGACCTCCTGGCTTCTGAGTCTGCAAGCCACATCACCTGCCCTGGGACATCAGCAGAGGTCCCCAGGATCAACACCTCTGAGATGTTTCAAGTAACAGCCTCTAGGCAGTCACAAGGTCATTTGGTTGAAGAGGGAAATGTTTGGTTTCTGTTAGCTAAAATTAGTCAGCGGGTGCAAAGTATTCTTTTACTTTGCTGTTAGGAGCTTGAGAGTAGCATCTTCCTTTCAAAAACACTGTGTCCTCCACATGCTCACAGTTGTCCTAGATAAACCAGGGCTGTAAACACAGCAGTAGAAAGGCTACAGTTTCATACTTTTTTTTAAAATATATTTAACAAGGGACTACAGTAGGTTTTGTAACTATTGTCCAGATGAAAGCTACTGCAGTAGAGATCTTAGATAGAAAAGTGTCATGATCAAGAGGTAACATTATCCTGCAATTATTTTATTCTACCTGAAAAAAAAGAACAGGCTTTTTTTTCTTCCTACTCAATATTTTGCTTCCATGCAGAAGCAGTTATACAACATACTCCCTGTAGAAGTGAGGGAAAGAAATACATTTACCTTCTAAGAAAAATAAGTACTAAGCATTTATTTTCTTTCTGGTATGACAATGTTTATTATTTTGTCATCTGCAGCCAGCATAAAACCAAGGTTTCCATAGGACAGCTCACATCCCACAAAGAGTGTTCCTACAGAGGACACCACACAGGACAGTCACTCTCCCAGCATCTGTGCTCAACAAGCCCCTGAGCTCCTCTGGGCCACAACTTTTCTCCCACTGGGCTCCTAATAGAAGAGGACATGCCAGCAGGGCTTTTGGTAAAATGGGATGATTACCATTATATTCAGGTGTTGATGTGTCAATGGAAGCACACCTTTTAACTCATCTTCAACTCTACATGTTGCCTGGCTGGGTGATTACTTTTTTTAAAGGCACAGAATAGTCTGCTGCAAGCAAAGGCTGAAAAAATGAGTACTTGTTACTTCACCCATCACCAAACCAGAACACAGATGGGCAGCCAGGTTTTTTTTTCTGCAGCCCAACTTCTCTTTGAATTGTACTTTTTCCTTCTTTTGAGCAGCCAGTTTCCCTCAGCCTCAGCTAATCCCATTCCTTACACTTCCCTGCTCAGCTGGCTGGGACACCTGGGAAATTCACCCTTTTTTTAACATGTTCTGTCTGGAGCTTTCCTGTTTTCCTTCAGACAGAGCTGATTGCCTCAGAGTTCAGTTCCATGGTGGTCTCGTTCAAATGGGAGACATGAAGGGTGAATGACAATTTACAGGAGATATTTAACCTTATCCTACCAAATATCAAGGGATTACACGGATGATACTGCAGCATCATAGCTGTCAGCAGGGATTGATAATGAGCATGTGGACAGATTCTCTGCATTATCATAGATGAGGGACAGACCTTGCACATAGCAAAGGTGGTAAGGTTTTGCTTACTAAACATGAAGTACAATATTTAATCCATCATTAATATGTTTTAGTTAATTTCTCCATTAATTTCATTATTCTCTGTTAAAGATCTATTATTTCAATAATTCTGCTGAGGATAATCCAGTATTTGGGATTAGTAGTAGAGAACCTTTGAGAACTAGAAAACCACTCTATTGAGTCCAAGCAATGAAAAAACACAAAAAACCACAGCCTGACAAACTGAAATTCTTACTCTGATACATTAGTATACAATGATGGTTTTGACATATCTTGAAGTCTTGGTGTAAGTTAATTACTTCCTACTTCTATTCATTCCCCCTTCACTTCAGAAACTGTTTCACTAAGGGCAACCTCAAAAAACAGATAGATGCCCAACTTCTCTCTAATTCACCAAATCACGACTTAAAAAGCCAAATCAAGCCAATCTATTACCTATTATTCAATCCATTTCAGGAATTTGCATGAACTAAAACATGCTGCAAGTATCCCAAGTATTAAGAGCTGTCAGGAAAAAAAGCCTGCATCCTGCAATCTTTCCACATAAGTATTGTGCTTCAAAAGTAAAGGTTGCTACAACACTGACATGATTCCAGCATTACGTCAGTAACACCAGTTTTTACAGCATGTTAAAATCAAGTCCTGGCACATCAGTTTGCCTTTATCAGCCCAGTTACCTCCCCAGTTTTATCTCTTAGCATAAATCTTAATCCTCAAAATACAGGAGTTAGAGGAAGTCTTCCTTACAGAATCAATCCAGAATTTGGCAAGACATGGAAAGCCTTAAATGGTTAACGCCACATCTGCTTCCATTTGTTAGCATTTCTTAATTTTAATTGAGAAAATGAAAAGCTGTAAAGTAGATTTTGCTATGCAAAGCAAGAATTACACCTTACTACTTTTTTAGATACTGCTTGCTTGTAACAAGCCCTGTATCCTCATCTGTGGGTTTTGAACTTGAAAATGTTACATTACAGGTTGCAATTATACCTTGCAGCTGCTCTAAGGTAAAGGATTTTTAATGCCATTTTGCATAAAAAGCAAAAGAGTGCAAATTTTTTATTTTACTTTCTTAGAAATTAGAAATATGTTAGTATGTTTCTCTGTGTCAGAGAAGGTTTTGCTCAGGAAAAAAATCAAGCTAATTATAACAACAATGAAAGGAGGGATAGAGCAATGGTAAAGAAGGGCTGAAGTGCAGCTGCTGCTCTCATCCTCTTTGAGGTTTCAGAAGGAGCTATAATGGACAGAGAACTTGATATATGCTCCTAAACATCAGCCTGCAGGAACATGAACCACTGGGTTCTTGTTTTACATGTGAGGGGAGGTGAATTTGCCCTTGATAGTTTGGCAAAACTGATCTTAAAAGTATTATATGCACTGGGGAAGAACAACAGTACAGGTTTCCCAGGAATGAGCCACAGGGTGAGTGACCACAAGCCTTTTTTTCCCCACTCTAGGAAGGTATTAAGGGTCAAAAATGAACCAAATAATATAAAGTATAAAGAGATCCATATCTGGATGCTGAGGGCAGACTTTGGAGTAAGAGCAAAGCAGAACAAGTTTTGTCCAATAGAACTGATAGTCAGCTAATGGCACAGCTATCTCTTGGTATATTCCTACATAGAGTAGCCAAGTTGTTTTGTTTTTCAACTAAAGTAGGCAACTTGTAAGGTTAGAGTCCTATATACATACAGTAAAGAATCAAAATATGAACCTATAACAGAGAGGAGATGAAGGAACAGTGTTTAAACATCTTCTCAACCTCAAAGTCTTTGAATAACCTCATCAAGTTCAAAGAGCAAAGTAATAAGAAGTTAAGGACAGCATTCCTTCACAAAATTAAAACAATGCACTTTATTCTTCTTTTTACTTAAGTGATTTGATCCACAGATGATGATTTGGTCCATAGCATCTAGCCATGCATCCCACTCCTGGTGGCATAGAAGCAAGTCTGCTAAAAACTGAGAAGCAAATAGCCTTACCAAACTAAAAGAGAATTAGTCTGTGTTTAAGATTTTTTTTATCTGTGCCCTAGCCTTTTTGCAGCAACATTCTGCAGATTTTTTTCTGTGTCAGAAAATTTAATAAGTGTTGTATGTTCTCAGACCATTGGTGCAGGGTATCAATAAGCTATGCAATGAATGTAACCTTTGTCTCCTAGCCCATGTTTGCAAATTACTCTCCAGGATTTCACTGAACAGGTGAGACGTGCAAATTAATGCTCCCATCAGACACCCCAGGCTAGGAGACAGAGACTGAAATGCTATTGTAGCTACTTAAAATAATGCTTTTAAGATAACAAACACTGTAAAACATTTCCTCTGATAATGCATCTTGTTTCAGCTGTGGGCAGCTTTTGGTCCAGAAGCTGGTTTCTACCCTTACAAAGCAAATAAATGAGCTAACAGAACAAATAAAAAATGCACTTAATTGAATCCAAATAAGATCAAATAAAGTCTTCTTTATCATGCCAATATCTGTAATCATAACTACTCCTGAGTCTAGACTTCTTTGTTAAATACCAGGAGTCAGCCACATACAGCTCATCACATTAAAAAAAAAAAAAAAAAAAAAAAACAAAAACAAAAGAAAAAAAAAAAACAAACCAGTGGCATTTAATCATAAATCAAACACTCTGCTATAGTATCTCTGTAGACCAAAATAATACTGAAGGGAGAGAGTCTCCTCTCAAAACATGCATGAAATTACTGCTGACATCTGCTGGGACTCAACAGGCAGCAAAAGAGCAGGATGTGACCTCGTGAAGCAAACTACTTCGGAGTGGTTCATTAAGAGCAGCTAAGGGGTGAACCCCACACCTCTTGCTCATACCCAAACCCCACAGGTCCACAGGATAGTTTAGTCTGGAAATGGACTTCAGGAGTCAGATTTTTATGCTATTAAAAATGAGACTAAAACAGATGTAGATCGAGGTTTTCAATTATTTAAATTAATTTTATTGATTTTAGGTTATGAAAAGTGTTTTCCTTAAACAAAATCTGTTAAGTGTTATAGTATTGGGTTATGTTCCCTTTTCTTTGCACTTTCTACTTATTAAATGCTGAGAGTATGAACTTAACCATATCCTTTCCCCTTAAAGCTAAAAAAAAAATCTGGACATTCTCTCTATCAGCAAATAAAGATAAGCATAGCATGCTGAAAATGCCAATTTTACTGCTTATTTCAAGAGGTGATAATGCAACTTTCATGGCAAATTCTCTTTTCCTCTATCTAAAAATCAATAACTTAACCATGAATATTTTCTTGAAAAAAGGTTGGAATTTTCTGAAAACACCAATTACAAAGCCATCTCTGTATTATTACAAATTTACGACATCTCAAGAGCACAAATAATTTGTAACTATGGCACAGTGGGAAATGAGTAAACAGCCAACTATGTGTGGTGGGAAAGTTTTCAGGAAAAATAAACGTATGTGAGTACACATGAAAATGCTGAAAACTAATTGAAGAATGTGAAACAAGAGTGCTTTTGTACCTATGCAAAAGTTCATATTCAGCCAAGAATTCCACTTGAAGGGATGGGGCCTACAATGATTGAATACATGACATTTAGAAAAAAAATAAATAAGCAGCTGGCTACGAGGAGTCTCTTAAAACTAATCAATTTTCCAATACATTTTATTATTGTTGTCAAAAATCCAATAATGCAAGGTTAGTAGTATGTAGCTATATAAAAAAAGAAACCCCTCACCGTGGTAGCTGAATAATCTTTGCTTATTTGAAAGTCTGACAGTTTCCCTTGACTAAAAGAAGAATACTTCATTATGAGCATTAAGCATTTATTTATGAGTTATGTAAAGTTTGATTTTTTTCATTTATGCTTTAGAATCTTAACTACATTGTCTCACTTAGGCATAATCCATCAACCCAGGTGACAAATAGTCTTCTATATTTACACACTAGGAATATACAAGGAGCATACTGTATTAGCAGCTGAAACTACAAACACCACTGTCAATCAAACCAGCTGGCATAGGACCATATTTCTTGTCACCAAGAGGCTTAAAGCAAAGAATCTGTGCCTAATTCTCTTAAACCTTACAGGTCAAAAGGTTTTAAAATTATTTTTGACACCATTTCTTTGCTTTGTCAACAGGGCTGAGTACTTTTTAACATGTAAAGGATATCAAAAAGCTGCTCATTGGAACAGTCTGGCATTAGCAATTTATGGGTTTAAAGTCTGGAGTGCACAGTAATTCCATTGGTATCACAGCATTCCATTCTGGAACCAGAGGATGGAGATGTGGCTGTAGTACTATAACTTTTATTAATGCAAAACCTCCAAACCAATCACTCACACTCCAGGCAACCAGCACTTGCTGAGTCTAAGCCACCTAACCTCACAGCCCAAAGCTGCACAACACTCTGCTATTGTGCCCAAGCTGTCATGGAGCTTGGCTTACCAGCAGGATTACTCTTGTTTTGAGTTCTTGCTTCCCACAGGCACCCCCAAACTCATATAGTGTCTCAAAATTGGCAGCAGCAATGTCTTTATTAGTTGAACTAATCTGCACATTGACAACAACCACTACCCTTGAAAATCGTGGGCTCTCTTAAATTTTCAGAAGTGCAGCTGTTTGAACCTCCCTTACTAAAGATCTGGTTTTGCAGGAGGGCCAAAGCCCCAGCTGAAACTTTGGCCCCATCCTAGCAGGCCAGCAGCAGGAAATGCAGTTCCTTCCCAGTGGAGTTCACAGTCCAGAAATTCTGAAAATACTGAATGACTGAAAAATAATCCCTCTATGCAAACTGCTGGCTGCAGCTCTCGGGGACTGTAGCCAGCATCTTCCACTCTCTGCCCAGGGTTTTCAAGCCCCTGTGATCCCGTGAGGAGCAGGGACAAGGCATGCAGGGCAGCACTTCTCATAGGGCCAGGAGCTTGCAGTGACAAGGAGCTGACTTGCCCCTGAAGCAGGTTGACCCTGGTCAGGTCCCTGTTGAAGTCACTCTCTCACTCTCCCTCATCCATCTGGACAAGGGAAAGAAAATATATCAAAGGCTCGTGGGTCAAAACAAGGACAGGGAGAGCTCACTCCCCAGGTACCATCATGGGGGAAGCTGAATCGACTTGGGGAAAATTCATTTATTAGCAATCAGATCAGAGAGGAGGATAATGAGAAATAAAAACAAAGTCCAAACACCTTCCTCCCACCTCTCTCTCCTTCTCAGGCTTAACTTTGTTTCCAAATCCTCTACTCTCCCTCTCCCAAGCAGCTCAGGGGGTTGTGCTCACAGTTTATCATATTGTCTCTTCTGCCTCTTCCTCCTCATAGGGAGAACTCTTCAAACTCTTCTCCTCCAGCTCAAGGTCCCTCCCACATCAGGCAGTCCTCCATGAACTTCAGCAACATGGCCCCTTCCCACGGACTGCATTTATTTACAAACTGCTCCGATGTGGGTTCTTTCTATAGAGTGCAGTCCCTCAGAAGCAGGCTGGTCCAGTTTGGGTCCCCTCCAGGGTAAAAAGAAACCCTGCCAGAAAACTTCTTCCATCCTGGGCTCTTCTTCTCCATGGAGCCACAGGTCCTGCCAGGAGCCTGCTCCATCACAGGCTTCCCCTGGAGTCACAGCCTCCTTTGAGCATCCACCTGCTCTAGCACAGGATCCTTCACAGGTAAATATTTGCCCCACCCTTAACCTCCTGGTAGAGGGCTGGCAGAGGAACATGAGCTTCAAACCATGAGCTGCAGGGGAATCTTGGCTTTGGCACCTGGAGCATCTCCTCACCCCTCCTTCACTGACCCTGCTGTCTGCAAAGTTGTTGCTCTCACATATCCTCACTCCTCTCTTCAGCTGCAGTTGGGCAGTTTTCTTTTTCCCCTCCTTAAATAAGTTATCACAGAGGTGCTTCCATCATCACTGCCAGGCTTGGCTTTGGGATGTGCCCATCTTGGAGCCAGCTGACATTAGCCTTGGTAGACACAGAAGTTTCTAGCAGCTTCCCAGAAGCCAACTCTGTAGCCCCCACTGCTACTCAAACCTGGCCACACAAACCCACTACAGAAATGACCACACATCTCTTGCCAGTTTATCCAGTAAAGCAAGTGTAGTGCGTTCTCCCAGAGTTCAAAGTTTTCCATTTGAAAAGAATGAGAGACTGGGAGATGCTGTAAGTGATGAAAAGAACTCACACACTGAAAAGAAATAAGGTGAAAGTCAAAAAGCACTGGCAGGACCTTGAACTTGACAAATAGGTTCCAAGAGAAGGGGAACAAAAGATTATAGAATAATGTGGGGGAAAAAGGAAGGCAAGATATCAAACAGAAGGAGGAATGAGGAGACAGAAGGGGGAAAAAACGTGGAATACATTTTATTTACACTGAAGAGATCATCAGAACTAGCATCCAGTGCCTATGACATTCAGACAACAGAATAAAAACAAGCACTGAAATTCTGGAGTAGGCATGCGTTTATAGAACTTTAGAATCAATTTTGGATTTAGAATCCAATTAGATTGGAAAAGACCTTTCAGATCATTGAGTCCATCCACTAAACCATCACGCTGCCAAACCCACCACTAAACCACGTCCCTAAGCACCACATCCACGCACCTTTTAAATACCTCCAGGGGTAAAGACTCTATCACTTTCTTTAGAAGCTTGTTCCAGTGCCTGACAACCCTTTTAATGAAGAATTTTTTCCTAATATCCAATCTAAACCTCCCCTGGCACAACTTGAGGCCATTGCTTCTTGTCCTGTTGCTTGTTACTTGAAGGAAGAGACCAACACCCAACTCACTGCAACCTCCTTTCAGGTAGCTGTAGAGAGGCTCAGTCTCCCAGTCTCCTCTTTTCCAGGCTAAACACCACTCCTTTTTCTCCTTTTTTTTTTTTTTTTTTTTTTTTTTTAGGGAGTAGAGATTTGAGATCCTGTAATGAAAGGGATCACAGAACTATGAACAGGATTAAAATCAGCTTCTTGTGCAGGGACAGAGCTGATGTCTTCATTACAGTGAAGCAGGTCATGCTTTGGAGGTGGTAAAGCAGGTGCTGATGATGAGAACAAGTGTCAGGGTACCTGAAACTTTCCTTTACTGCTGAGTTATCCTTGCCAAAGACTATTTTCTTCTCCAGTTTCCAAAAGGCTGCGACATTAACCTATACTTTTTCCCAGTGCTTTCTCTAAACTTAAAAATAAATTACTAATAATAGTATGCAACCCAGTCTTGTTGGGGTGGGTCCCTCCACATTCTTCCTTACTCCTGAAAGAGTTAAATCTCCTGTCTGCTAAATTGCTTAGTTCAGACAATGGAACAGAGAAAAGAGGAGGAGAAAAGAAGGGAAAAGTAGCCAAGATGACAACTCTATGAAAGCCTCAGAAGTTCTCTGGGTCTGAATTTTGGCCCCCAGCCCAATGCTAGAGAGTACCACTGGCTTCAGCTATATGAAATGAAATATTATCATAAGGTTATATCCATTTTCCTCCCTGCTCAGTGTGTGTGCACATTGAATCTGGTTTTTATTTTGGTTAAGGGCAAAGACACTGAATTCAACAACCCAAAATGAAACTCCTCATTAAAACAGTGCATTACTACATATGCACAGGGACAAAAATGCCTAAACAGACATGGATTTGATAAAAATTGTCATGAACCAAACCAGAAGAGACAAAATGAGCTGCAGAATACTGTTACACACAAAGATCACAGCTCAGCCTTCCTTAACTTCGCCCTGCATGGGCCTTGAATCAGGAGAACACTTCACACTGTTAGACCTCCCTTCCTTTGCTCCAGTGCTTTCCCGGGTCATCCTGCTGTGCTGAAATTCAGAAAGGAGCAGAGTCATGAGCTTCTCTGATCTCACCACAGATGAAGAGATGGACACAAACCTCAGCCCTAGATCTGACCTTTGGAAGGGTTGCAACCTGTCTGTCAGAATAGGATAAGTGATAGATAACAGCCCATCTTAAGGGGTGGGAAGAAGAGAAGGAATAAAATACATCTTCCATACTGGGCAGCAAGAGAGATGAAAGGCAGAGACAGAGGATTCTCATCAAGACGTGAGGTGAAAAAGATACACATATCTTGGAAGCAGAGCCTGCAAAGTTTGTGAAAAGCAGGAGAAACAGAGACCCTCAGTGAGAGCAGAAACAGCCCAGAAGACAGACAGCAGCCGTATGATGAACTCATTCCAACTTCAACAAAAGGAAGTATAGGAATTTCTACCGTTACTGAAGCACCAAAAAGAATTCAGATGTTTACAAGGTAACTAAAACACCACTCTTGGTGGTGGGCTTACAAAATGTAGTTCAACTCAGACAACTGAGCAATTTGGATGTTTTCCTCTTCTTCCCTCTAACACTTTTCTTCACCATCTTTCTCTTCCTATCCCCTGATCAATTAAATTTTCCTTTTTCTATAAAATTAAAGATCAGGTTACAGTAAAAGGATTACCTTCTTTTTCACTGAAACTGCAAATGCTTTATCAACCCTTATTTCTCTCTCTCTCTTCAACCTTTAACAGCTCCTAGGAGTTCCAGTGTGCTCCTTTCATCCATATTAGGTGACATTACAGATGGTTCTGCTGTAGTATAATGAAAGTGTTAGTTTTTCTCCTGATTTATAGCTGAATAATACTTATATTGCTTACAATATTATACTTTTATATGCAACGTAAAAATGGTTTTGGTCCCGCAGCGTTCTCTTTAAAAAGTGAACTAGCACCCATTTTCTATATTGAAAGAAAGGGAAAGAAAAATTGGTAGAATAATTAATCAGCAATGAAGACTACTTTCCTATACACACAGGAGTAAGAGAGCAATTGGGTTTAAAGCTGAGAGAAAATTTAGGGAATTTCTAGGAAAACAGGAATCAGGAGAAATGTTATGCTATGTCATTTGGAAAATTACAATTTCCTTCCTTTTGTGGAAGTGTCTTTCAATTGACTACATGTCACTCTTGGTCACCGAGTTCACCTGATGCCTTCCAGGTTTTCCCTACTAAGATTTCTCTGGGTAGGAAGCTCTGACTGCTTCTAACTCTTTCACAATTTAAAGTTGAAGTGTAAGGTGTAAAATTCTTTGGGAATGTTTACATTTGTTAAGATACATACCAAGAAGTCTTACCTGCAAGAAAAACAAGCTTCAAACTGGCAACATCAGGTTTCAGTAATAATCTTTTTCCCATTCTCTAACTAATTCTGTCTAAATCTCAGGCGTTTTGCTTGTCTGAGTTTGAGATGCTTCAAATGTATATCATGCAGAAGAAACTCCCAAACACAGAAGATCAGAAGGTAGGAAGGGAAGGCAGCAAGGCTGTCAGACTTGTTAAGACAGATTCAACATTGATTCAGTGTATACTTTGAGGGGGGCCCAAGAGCAGGCTTTCATCCAAACCTATTGAATTCTGGTTCAATTTGACATTTAGGCTGAGGTTTGGACTTGTTCTTATTTTTTTGGGAGTGATTCATCCAAAACTTTAAGTTATCCAGGAAAAAATGTAGGATTAAATTAATCCTAGATGTTAGTATTTTAAAAGGAAAAACCATGTTAATGTGTTCTGAATGGCAGGAGTAACCTGAAGCCACAGAAAAATGATATGTACATGGGAACAATAGCATAAATTACTAAGATCAGCGCATCTTCCAGAGTGAAATATATCCAGAAAGTTTCCAGGACAGGGATCCCATAGTTCACAGAACTGGATAGGTAACTCAAATCTTGCCAGCAACAGGACAAAGCAGGAGTAAGAGGTGTTTCACCAGCTACCAAATTAACCCCACTAATCCAGCCGGATACCCCGTAACAGCTGGCTGCAGACACCCTACAGCCAGGCAGAGAGATCCAATTCCCATTTGCTCCTCTACACTCAGCCCCCAGTAACCCAACCAGCATAAGGAACACTGCACTTTCTTGCCAAGATCTGAGACTCTGGGGTTTGAATCTAGGAGGGAAGAAAGGAAGGAAGAGAAACAAAGTGAAGGCTGCAGCTGGCTTGGGTCTGGGATGGGGAAAAAAAAACCTGAAAAGCCATAAGCCACTTTATTCTTCAAGAGAAGACCAGCTCAGGAGCTTGGCAAGAGATTTCTGATTGCATTGGAAAGATTAAAATGATAACAAAATGTTTCAGAAATGGAAAATGGTCTGGAAAAGGAGTCTCCGTATCTGCATATCTAATCTGCTTTTCTTCAGCTGTCTAACCAAATTGTGATTCTGCACTGTAGGTTTTCCCAGTAACAAAGCAGGGAAGAACTGGGTGCCAAAACATTTATTTCCACAGTGACAGGCACATTAAGTGTTGAAAAAACAATCAGTTTTGTTGATGTCTACATTGTGAATAGTTAAGCTGTGGTAATGTCTTAAGTGATCATTTTTGTTATGAAAAGCAAAGACAGGACATGCATATTTTGAATGCATCTGAGTTTCAGATTATGATTTTTAACATATTTGTGGTCTTTCCCTAGAGCATATTGTTTGTGTGTGCATGTGCAGCTCAAGTGTTCCTATCCTGTTAGCCAAAGTGTGTATGGCAGAAGGAATTATTGTTTTCTAACTGGGGTTATCTCTCTGTGCATCGTACACTGCACCTTCCTCTCCCTGAGCCCCACAGGCTGGGAGATGCACTTCTCCTGGCCCAGACCAATGACATAAGAGAGCCTTGAAATCCACCAGGTAAGAGCTCACATAGTTTGGTTTATATTACCACTGAGCTCTCCACATCAGTTTGTTTGAACACATTTGATTGGATTTGTTCCAGCTTCCACTATTTTAAAGATATATAGACTTAAGAAAAAGAAAAAAAAAAACACCAAACAAGAGAGGCCTCATCTTGTTGGAAGTATTCAGAAAGTCAATGTAGCATGGCAAGCCACATAGTAAAACACTCTACAAAGTCCTAAGGCACAAAGGAAAGGTCTTTTCTTCCAGGTGCCATCATTCTATTTGTCACTTCAGAGTGCCTGAAATGGGGGACTGACACTCACCAAGCTCAAAATTCTGGTCCCATATGAAATTAAGACTATCAGTGCCATATTGCCATGGGATGCACTTGCCTGGAGGAAGAAAGCTGCAACCAGCCAGTTGGCAGGGGGAACCAGCAACACAGGGCAGGCTGAGGACCATCCATACCCCCAGTGCAACTTACCTCAGATCCCTTTCCCTCTCAAAACAATTCCCTGCTGTAACCCAGGACTTTTACCCAGAAAGACTACTGAGTGCTGCAGGCTGACAAGACACAGGGACAAAGCCCAGCTGCTGTGCAGACATCCCACAAAGGAATGCGCTTCCGTGAACATTTCTGTGTGCACGTAGCCCGCCTTAAAAACAGAGGGGTAGAACCAAAGCAGGGCCCTTCTCCCAACCTGTCACATCACACATCCAGCATGTGACTATCTGATCCAATTGCCTCTTCAGGCTTCCTTCCACTGGCCCCAAATCTTAGATATTTCCAGCTGACAGCTATAACTTTCTTCCCCGCCGCAGATAGTCGCATCGGTAGAAGCTGCCCGGCAGAGCAGAGAACACTCAGGATATCAAATCACCAAGTGAGAGACAGAGAAGACCTAACCAGGACCTCATATTCACAGAAGCCTGGTAAAGGGCAAGTTCTCCACTTGTAGTCAAGGGCCAAAGGCCCTCTTGGCCTTGCCAAGCAGACATTCCCTTCAGCACACAATCCCGGTAGGAACTAGGAAGCATCTTAGTCTGCCTCCAGAGGAATGCAGCTCTGAAGTCCCCTGGCTGTGGCATTTTGTAGGGAGGAGAGAACTGTATACTCATCTCTGCTCCAACACCCTTTTATTGACCTCCAGTAAATGAAAGCAGGACTAATTTTATTACCAAAGTGTACCATTTCTGTTTTTCTTAAAGATAGGAGAGGAGAGATCTCCTTTTCCGCACATGGCACTCAGTACCTGTTGAGAGGGTGATTTTACTGTCCTATGCCCATGTAAAATTGAAGATGCTTCTTGTAATATCAGGTCTATTCCTATACTGTGTGCATCCAGCCTAGGGACAAGCTCAGCTTAACAAAATCCGTATCACTTCATGGCTATGATTAAAAAATAGAATCTCTTTATCTAGAGGAGGCTCAAGACAAAATTCTTCTGAACTGAATTTGCTGCCAGCATAAAATTCAGGTCAGCAAGGGGAGAATCAGACCTTTAGGGTCTGAGCAATTACCCTATGTGAACAAGGAGAGGAAACCCTATTCCCATATTGGAAATCTATGTTCTAATACCACATCAGCCAAATCCTGTCTGAAGGTCAGTTCTCTGCCCCCAAATCTCCATATTTACTCCAGACTGGGAATAGCAGAAGCACAGAGAAACACTGGGTCTCCACATTTGCTCCTTTATCCTAGGTGTAAGACAGCACACAGGTACTGTTCCATTGTGTGCTTTACAGAATTTATTCAAAAGGACCCCAGGGTACTTATTTGAGAAGTTTAAGTCAGTTTTCTTCAGATACTTATGTCAGGATCACTCCCAGCAGAGTTCTCTAATTCACTGCTTTTAAGTACTACCAGGACACAAGTAACATCTCTTGAGAAAACTCTGATCCTGTCACACTTAGACATTTAGGCAGCTAATCTGCATTGCATCTCTTTTGTAGCACATCTTCCTCACAAGACACAGATTCACAGATCAAGGTACACAAAACCAAGATTACCTGAGAAAGCTGTTAGACCAGATCAGATCATCAACTCCCCTGGCTCTCACTTCTCTGCATTTTATACCTGCAGTTCTGGTTGCATGTCCTATAAGACCCCAAAACAGATCTTCCATGGTGTCATAGTTATGCCTAAGGCTGATCTACATTTTACTAATCATCATTCTTCTTTTCTTGCAGCTGGCAGATGACATGATCATTGTCCACTGTCCACTCAAACATGATTTTACTCTTTCTATGCAGCTCTTTATTGTGTAAGTAATACTACATGTTTTACATCATCTCCCTCTGGAACCAAAGATGATGTTAGCACAGCTACACTATCCTACACTTATCTTCTACTTGCATGGAGTTAAAACAGAAATATGAAACATTATTAGGAACCTAGCAAGGATTCAGCTTTTCAAGTTAGAATACAGAGATGCATAAGATGAGGATTGCATTAAATCTCAGCAAGCACTCAACACTGAGGCAAGATTAAGTATATCCAAATTGCTCTGTTTAAACCACTCTTAAGACCTACCAACAGAATTAACTCCATAGCCTGCTAGGTAACCTAGTAAAGAATAAAGTACTGTTGGGGCTAGTGACCAATCTGTGGACAAAAGTCACTTAACAACATGAAAGGGTCTGATGCATGGATGATGAGGATGCCTGACAGTAACCCTTATTAGTGCCTATATTGCAGATGCATTCCCCCACCAGCAACGAGGAAAATGAGCAATAAAAACCTCAACTGAAAGTCCACCAGCATCTTACAGGGCCAATATTTCTTTAAGTTAGCACTGAATTCCAAGCACTGTCTCTTAAACTGTGTTGTTCATTGAGTGACCTCAGTGTTTCCAGTTCTGAGTATTAATTTTCTCTCTCAAACATCCAGGTTTTAATATTATGTTTCATGGGGTGCATCATTTAAGTAACCCTGACTGATGCTCAGCAGGTACCTGGGAGAAGGCCAGCTACTCTCATCCAAGTTCCTTCATTAGAGTTTAGTGGAAAGGTCATGCTACTCAAAGGAAAGTTATACCACAAGAGTAATTTTTGCAGCTCACAAAGAGTTTCACCAAGATCCATACTGTTACATTGCATGCTGCTTGTTTTCCTCACATTTACTTACTCTGTCAGAACAATACATGTTTCATGCATGATGTTTTCAGCTGGTTTAATTTGTGCCCCCACAAGGAATTAGAAATGAAAATCTGAATGCCCTTGTCCCTAATTACACTGTCAGCAACAGCAGCCAAAGAATTCTGAATTTAGCTGCTCAGATTTATATTGCAGCTGAAAGAAGAAACACTGAGGAAGTTGAATGAGACACCTTTGAAAACAAGTACCAAGATATGGAAAGTGCAACCAGACCCACTCATCTACCAAATTGCAGCAGAACAGCAAAGCCTGTGACGTGTGTCAATAAGGATATACAAGTGTCCTTCCCAGGATTTACAATGTATATATTAAGAAGCTAGAAGGATTTAACAAAATTGCTGTACTGAAAACCTCAAAGCTAACTGTCTGTGTTTTGACATCATGGATGGTATGGCAGGATACCACCACAAAGAGGTGCATTCCAGGCAACTCATGCCAGTGTTTTGAATAGGATGATTTATATTTACTTTTTGTTTTGTATTTTTACTAAGGGATAAATAACAAAATAAAACATGTCAGTTTGTTTATTCTTTTTTGGCCTTCCTGGGCAAGCATGCTCTCGGCCTGCAAACATTTAACATTTCCAGCATCAGTGCTTTACTACAGAAGACATCTGAAGGTCATCCCCTTCCCTTTACTCTAATAAATTATAAAACTCAAAGGTTGATCAAAGCACTCTCTCAACTTGAGCAAAGTCATGAAAAAAGTTAAATTAAAAGTCATTTAAATGTCTTAAGTATTCAAAATGTGGCTATGAATGGCAGAGAAAGGAGGGAGTTGGTTTTTCATGTTTTTTATTGCTTTTTATTTTTATTTTTAAACAGACATAATCAAATCTTCTTTTAAAGCTGCAATTAATTCCTAGCTGGGAGAGGACATAACCCATATGGAATTAAATTTCTCTTTGGAAATCATGTGTTTTCACTCCTCCTATCTGATGATTTTTACCACACCAGAAACTTCCTAATTAATTGCAACCTACTTCACTATACTGAAACAGATGCAAATAAGAACTTTTTCTAGTTACTATAATCATCCTTACTGCACACATATGTCAAGGAGAGCAGTAGAGGCTTTGTGCACCTACAGACCAAAATTTCACCATCTCCTGCAGAGTATCAACAGGTTTTTTTCATTGGAGGAAGAACAGAAGCAAGACTTGAGAAAAAAAAAAAAAAAAAATTCTCTTATGGCTCATTCTGCTCCAAAAGTGATTGGCAATTAGATGGAGCTCTGAACAACCCACCTGAAGCAATGGAACCTTGAGCATCCCATCTGAAGCAATTGACTTGTGGTAGAAACTGGCTGTAAGGGGTGAAACACAGAAGATGACTTGAAAAAGGCAGCCTTGCTGTGTTGTTCAGTCAGGGGGATATTATCAGAACCTGAGTATCTGGGGAAATCTGCCAACAGCTTGACCTTGGTTTTGCATAGAAAAAATCTTGCAGGATCACACAAGAGGTTAAATTATTGTAGAAATTGAGGAAAAGTTAAAGCAGTAAATATATATATATACACACACTAGAGACTGTAACTTGCCCAGAAGCAGCAAACATGACCTAATGCAAATCATCATCAGCTTGAAAGACCTGTTAAGGAGAATGTTTCATGCTCAAAAGACCATTTTTAAGCAATCCATGGAACCAGGAAGAGGGTAGCTCAGAATGCTGGATACTGACAGTGGAAAATTTTTAACAGTCTTGCTAACAAAGACCCCTGGAAATATTAAGAGACTAAGCAGGAAATTGCAATATTCTCATCTATTTTAGCATCTAGTTTCCTATCTAGAAGTCATTGCCATTGCCCCAGCAGGACTTTCTTTGGGGTTGGAGGCAGAGGGACTCTATATTAAAGAGGAGTTGGTCTTTTGAAACTAAATGATCACTTCTTTCACCATAAAATCATTGAAGTAGCATCCTTTGCAATACCATGAAGAATAAACCATGACTGGCAATATCATAGACTTTAATGCAGTGCAACCCCAAAAGGAAAGAAACCTCCTACTCCACAGCCCAGGGCACTTCTGAAAGGACTATCAGAAGGTTAGGAAAATCCAGTCAACATAATTGGTATGAATATCTGATTTTTTAGATCTCTTAGATCAAGACATCTTCTCACAATGAAGTGCAATCTCACTTTCAACCATCAGTACAACCCCCTTCCTTGTTATCTGTCTCAGGGGCTGTATGAGTCTAACAGCAGTGTAAAAAAAAAAAAACAAAACAAAACAAAAAACACACCACCCAAACACACACACACAAAGAAACCAAAAATCACAACATGCCTAAGAACATTCAGCTGTTCCACATGTGCACTGTGCTCAGCCAGGCTGAAAATGTGTTCCGAGTAAGTGATGGAAACAGGTTAGTGTAAACACTTGGCAAATACAACAACCGACGTGGCAATGTCCCATTTTTTTTATTTCAAAAGCCTCTGTAATGGAAAAAACAACACATCTGAGGACAAGGTGATTTGCACCAGATAGATCTTCAGCATGCCTGGCCATAGATAGGCAAGCTTAGAAAATTTTTATTACATAAACATGCCTCCCCAGGTGGGATTTATATTTCTTCATGTATTTGGTGATCAGAAAGGTCTGATACTTAACTTCAAGTGACATTAGAACTATCTTTAGCATTTTGAATTTCTGTCACTGGAGTCAAGCACTCTGAAAGCAGTTATTCCTCTATTTTTCCACCCCTTTTCTTTCAGGATGCTCCCAAAAATCATATCAAGCCAAGTTATCAGTGTGATCAATTTCAACTTGTACTTGGAAGGAATAAAAGTTATTTTTCATACATAAAACCTACTCTGCTTGTTTAAATATTCAGGACAAAGAGGCCAAAAACAAATAGAGGCATTTTGCTTTTGGAAGCAGCTCTTAACAATATATGGTAGAAGGGAGATATGGTTTCAATTCTATCCTGGATCAGATTTTAAATATTCTGACATGGATCAAGCAGAATTGCCAAAATATATTCTTCCATTTCAAAACATTCCATTGGCTCTGGCTTCATTAGTCAGTTAAAATGGTATTTCATTTTTAAAAAAATTAAAAACACTATGTTAAAAGCCTACACTGAAATAGTAAAAAGGCATGGAACAGTACTACAATGACACTTCAATCATTCTACTTTTGCACTCCTTGAGCTACCATAGTGTTAGCTGTCAGATTAAAATTAGGCACTGCCCAAAGGAATAGCTGCTCCATTTGCTAGTTTCATTTCTGCCAATTAGTTTGGAATGACTAAAATTAAAACCACTGTTTTATGTGGCAGGTTAAGGCAGCTTGCTATAAATGCCATCATGAGAAATGCTTCAAGAACCACAGCTGGCCCTGCTTCAGAGTAGAATTGGACCAAATTATTTTCAGAGATGCCTTTTGGCCTAAATTACTCTGTAACATCCTTTTTCCATTTGTTTTTCAAATTCATTTCCCAAACATTTTCTTGCTTGCATTGACCAATACATTAGGCTGTGTAACACAGAACTTCCAGTGGCCACACAAGTTGCTCAGGCACATTTTTAATCAACTCGACAGCAAGATCAGGCATTTAGCATTACCACAGTTCTTCCACTGCCAAAACTTAAAAAAAAAAAAAAATCAAACAGGAAAAAAAAGCATGTTTATACTTCCTTTGAGCTGCAGAAGTGTTGCCAGAGTGTTCTGGGACAGTAACACAACTTATATAAGCATCACCTTATCCACAATTTTGCCTACTACCCTATAACAAATTTTCACACTTATCAATTTCTCCTTTGCAGAACATGCCCACCAAATAAAAGGTGAACAGTGAAAGCATGAAGTGAACTTGACAAATAATTACAAAATTACTAGCAATCAAGCAGAAGACCATAGCAACAGCTGAAGGTACACTTGTTGAGAAAACAGGCAGGGTACACCACAGGGAAAATAATTTCATATTTTCACCATTTCTTATAATTCTGCCTGTCTGCAGAATTGTCTCAACAAACTCAGACATTACAAGGTCCCAAATATCTTATATTGAGACCACAATGCCCATCCTCAGGTTTAAGGTACTTAAGTACAAACAGAATAAATGTTTCTCAGACTTATTGTAGCCAGAATTCTTCATGCCACATTTTGCAAATTGATGATGACTTTGAAAGTAGTGGAATTTAGTAATTGCCTTTAAGTGCTTTAAGTAGCCCAACACATCAAAGCTAGTCCCATAGCTATATTATATTCTGTCACAACAAAAGTCAGTTGCACACTAAGAGCTCAGAAATACTCAGATAGCAAATGAAGAGATTTAAAATTGTGGCAAAAAGTGAAATTAAAATTTCACCCTTTTCATAACTTTTTTTAGAAAAACAAAAAGGCAAAAAATTCTTAGCTTTATTATATGGTACTTTAATGTCTATTTCATCAGCTAGGAAAAAAAAAATATATATCACTAGAGTAGCCTAGGCCAGCAGTACCAATTCATCTAGCTGACACCAAGATATGTTGTTCATACCACTAATGAGGATTAGCATGCTGATGTTATTCTAAAGATAGCATTGTTAAATAAGCCAAAAATACCCCAGGAATCAAGCTCAATACACAATGCCAATCTATGTCCATCAATTAGGATGACATATAGACTGCTAAGAATAGAAAAATCCACAGCAGCCATTGGTCCTCTGAACCCAGTCCAGCTCTCTAAACCTACAGGTTATGGATACAGAACCTGATAGAGGCAGGCAGTGAAGTCCAACAGAATTTGTAGTCTCAGCACAGTCTGCCTGGAGCAAAATGCTCTTTCATTACCTGTACCTCTGTAAGACATTTTCAGCTGCTGAACTGCTGTAGATAGCAAGTGTGTTACTAGTTTTTCCAGTGGCATGCTTTCACAGAATTTAAAATCCATAATTGCAAAACAAATTTATCAAACCTTTAAACCAGCCTGTACCAGAAAGGGAAGTTCTGGGAAACTACACTAAGCAGCCTCTGCTGATCAGCCATTAAAACCAAAATGTTTTCTACTACAAAATTCATTCTGAGCTACACAGACAATGCACAAACACATCAGGAAAACACACCATGATTTTGAACTACAGATTAGCTAAGTTGTCTTTATAAGGGATACAACCTGATGAGGTTCCTGTCAAAGGTAAAAGAGACACAGCTGAGTAGTAATACCTGGTGTACTTCCATTGCTGGCATAGGAGGAATTCCCTTCTGGTTTCCATGAATCCCAATGTGGCAGCAACCTTGACAACAGATCAGAAATGGCTGCAAATCAGTTGATTCTCCAGATCCCTTTTCATACTTGCAGTAGAGTTTGAATAGAGATGCCACTTCTATCTCCGAGATATCCACTCTTCCACTGACATTTTGTCATTACTAACTTTGATCTGCCAACCTCAGCATGGAACAGAAGCACCTTTATCAACTTCTGTCCTCTAAGAAAAAAAAAAAAAAAAAGGCAAAGCATCTAAGCATACAGAGTTTGTCTCCTTTTCCAGCTTCACATGCAAAGGAAACCTTGGAGAAATTACTCCCTAAGGAGTAACTCCCTAAAGAATGATGTATAAACAGTTCAAAGAAAACTAATTGAGAGTCTAAGCTAAGTAGTTGATCACTGTCTTTAGCTGGCCACATGCTCAATTTCACCATTTTGGGATGAGACAAAGCACCTGTCAAGTGAAAAAATAGCACCACAACCATCTTTCATAAACACATCTAGACTACAGGTTCAGGCTGATTTACACTTCTAGGCAGGTATTTTGGACAGTTAGTTAAGTATAGCTTATTTAGCTCCACTTCTGTTCTTTTTCCTTATTTTTGAAAAAATTTTCTAAAGTATTCCTGGCTAAGCTTAAAAGTTTATCTATGTCCCCAAATATACCATATATCTTAGAATCTCTTGTTATGACAACAAAACAAAAGCAAAATCCTGGTCTTTCTGGCTTAGGGGATCTGTAAAGCCATCACTGTTTTTTTATCCAGGCCAGTTTATAAGTGTACCAATCAAACCGGAAAAAATAAGAGCAGACAGTCCCAAGTGAATTGAGGTCTTCCACAACTAAACTCTTGAAAAACTGATCCCTTCCATTTGCTTGTTGTCCTCTTGCCCAGCAATTCTCCCTGTAACCACTGTGAAGCTTTCGTGGTCAAAACTAGAGGCTTGCATGTAACATTACAATTTTGGCCAAAAATAATTTGCAAACACAAAGTATAGATTTGCTTTAATACATCTCTACTTCCAAATAGAAAGCAACTGAGAAATTGAAAAACTTTTAGACAAACTTTTTACATGTACAGCATCAGTAAGTACAGTTCTGAAAAATCCAGATAAACTCAAATGCCTTGTGAAATGAAAGACAGTAAATGTAATACATGAAACAGTTCTATATTTCCAATTGGTGAAACTCTGACATATATATATCCAAGACATGAAGGTCATGTTCTCAGGTATGTTTCTGTCCATGAAACATCAAAAAAAGAAATCTTGACAATATGATTTTACTGTAACCCAAAAGCAGCATTTCTGAGGGGATCATTACCTTAGCACTCTTCCAAAACTAAATCCCACTACAGGTGTAGTCTGAAAAAGCTCTAAAGAACCAGATGTATGACTCCCTGTGTTGTGTACTCCAACACTGAGAGAATAGATACCACGTCATAGGAGGGATTTCAACAGTTCTTTGAGCAAGCAAGCTTTGCCAAGGGGCTCAACCCTCAAGTTCTGAAGGCAAATATGTGTTTAAATGACTTATCATAATAATAAATAGAACTTTCTTCTGCTAGGAGAAAACAGTAGGAGACTGAATGCATTTTCATTACACTTAATTCCTTCGTTTCTGATCACTTTTTTCTTACATAAAATACAAATTGTGAAGTTATCCCACTTGTTAATCTCAGGTTCTCTCACTAATAATCACTGGAAAGAAGTTCAATGGAGAGCACTTAATGCTTCTATGTCAGGCTACACAAGGAACCTGGACCCCATTGAAGCTGAGTGTCTTTTTTCTGGAAAGCCAGAACATCTGTTGCATCAAGCCAGCTGGAAAAGGCAGAAGGACAACAGCAGAATACTTTCAGCAGTAGAATTTTTACTTCTAAGGGAGGTTATTTTGAAATTAACTGCGAGTTACAGGGTTGGATTTTTAAGTGCCTGGAAATTCATCAGGCTGCATATGAGAGCAAGACTTCAGGTTGCAAAAATTAAGTCAGTTTCCTTGATGTACAAAGTCACACATGGAAGAATAACAGATTTCAAGTGTTAGAGATGTGAGAAACCCCCAAAAGCAAGAAAAAGATCCTTTTTTGTTAGGATACAATCTGATGCCTACTAAGTGATCTGAGAACTCCTGAGAACAGTGGCAAAGGTGGGATGGCATTTTGGAGTAGTTGCACAGATATATATAAAATTATTGTACAGCTCTTAAATATTGAGCCTGAAGACCGTACCTTAAGGCTCAAATTGCACACTTGAGAATACACGATCGAAACACAGAAATCAAGTGCTTTCTGGATATTTATTGCAAATGTGTACCAGATTTAAAACCAGCAATCCATTCCTGCTTCCTTAGTGGTGTATAGCATTGCTGTGGAGTGCTGAGTAGCTGCAATGCTATGCAGCCTGGCTGCTCTCCAGTCCTGGGTGAAGCAATCCCCACAGAATCTGCATGAAAGAAATGATGGGTTCTTTTGATGTGAATGATCTTTAGTCAATAAGAGGTGGATTTGGGTTTTTTCTGGCATTTATAAGAGTTCTTCATCAGTGCCTCTTGCTCCCAAGTAAAAACCTATGCCAGGTGTCCCAGAAGTTCATTGGAAAGTTAAATATTCTCTCTGAAGCCCCATGTAAAAAATACCCAGTCGTCACAACTTCTCTTATGCCAGCTTCTAAAAAGCTGAAGACAATCCTTCTTCAATAGCTGTTTTTCTGTATATTTAGGAATTGGCAGCTGCAAGTATGCTATGAAAAAGACAGTTCCATTGATCCAAGACAACTGTCATTTATCAAAATGCATTTGTTTGGTTAACTTGACCGCTTTAGACAGTTTCTGTAAATAATTTTTTAATAATTACTTAAATGTTATTTCATATGAAAGTCATTACTACTAAAATCAGCAGTTTCCCGCCATCAAGGAAAATAAATTAATAAATGAGCAAAGTTGCAAGCACAGCTCATCTGTTGTTTCCAACTCAAGCCAGGTCGCAAATGCTGCAGGCTGGTGGCATCCTGAAATAAATATCTGGACTCTCCTACAGTTTTCTAAGACCACATGATATGTGTCTTGGTGTTCCATAGATAATTCATGTGATTTACTGAAAAAAATTGATGGTGCATTTCTCAGAATGTATGTGGTATGCTCCATGCTTGATTGGAAAGAAGAAATCTGTGTGCTTATAGCTGCTGAATTGGGCACAGAGTGCCATGGTCACAGTGGATTTAGAACAAGTATAAATGTTGTACCATAAACAATAGCACAGAGGGTGTGATGCATGATATATTCCAAATATTTATTGGCCTTCAGAAGTCCACTTCCACTCTGAAACTTCCTCTTTTCTAAAAAAAAAGAGCCTTAGAGGCTTACAGGAGGAAAGGAACAGCACATGTGCCATAATGAGCAAGTTTACATATTAAAACAGGATTAAAATAATCCTGACATCAGTAGGACTGTTTTGCAATTTGAAGACTCAGTCAAGACCAAGTTAAATATGGTTTAAACCTCCCCACCCTCTAACTTCATTTTCACTGCTTAAGGTTTTCTACCCTCAGGTTGTTTTTTTTTTTTGGTCCCACTTCCATCTGTATCTGTGCCATGTCAAGATATGCACCTCCCAAGCATGAAGGAGAACAACACCTGAAGTTTGTCACCTTTCTCTACTTCAGTCTTGTAGTTCCTCATTTCCTCCAAAACCAAACAGTCCCAAAGCAATGCAATCTTAAAAGGCAGGCCTGGAGTTTCACCATTTTTTCTAAGGTGCTTTTCTAAGATGTTCTATAACCAGGTTGAAAAAGAAGAAAAAAAAAACACCAACAGTCTAACTAGAAAGTTAACAAGAAGCCAACATGTTAGAAAAGTCATTTTAGGAATGACTAATATTTTAAAGATGAGAAAAAATATATTGATGAGAAAAATATATTGATTGAAGATGAGAAAAACAGATTGATTCCAAAGGCTTTCCCAGAAGCTTAGATCCAGAGAAATATTTTGTCTAAGAATGAGCTATTGCTTCAGTAAAGTGAGTCTTCTGGTAGATGGAGTCATTTCTTAGGGAACAAAAATAAAATATTTGAAAGTGGGTCTAATATTTTAAGTCTTCCACCAACTGGAAGAATACAGAATGGAAAAGAAATGGGTTTGGGTTTTTTTTTTTTAGGGTACAATTGCAAGTTACAAATATTAAAGCTTTATATAAGCAAGTAGATTTCAAAGATAACAAACCTCTCTTTAAAGACAACCACCAGAACACAGGAAAAATTTAAGCTCTCAGCTCTATGACAAAACAAATACCAATCTCCAGCAGATTCTGGAGATTCTGCTCCTCATTCAGGCACAGTAGCAGTTTTGACTTTTGTCAAATTAGTGCAAAATTATTTGTTTTAGCTGTTGCAAAATTAGTACTGAAACACTAGTCTGGCTTTAAGAAAATAATTTTAGTACAGGTTAAGTAAGTTAAACCTAATCAGGGGAAAATTGTGAATGAGATGTCCAAACAGAGCTTGTCTTAACTCATCTGCTTCTCAACCAACTTTAAATTTAACCAGGCAGGTTTCTTGTTTAGACAAGATATACATACACTTCTGGGATAGCTTAAACATTTTCCAGTAAATAGCATTTAAGTTTTCACACTCTGTAGTATAGGATATCTCCTGTCTGGTGTTGGAAGTATCTTTGAAATGTCATCTTGATATTGGAAAAGGCAAAAAATATAAGTTTTTTAGTAGCATTTTTTATTTTGTTTTCATTTTTTATGTACACTTACACAGCCTTACACTAGTATCCTAAATCAGTTTATTAAATCAAAGATATTCTAGCACTCAGCCACGAAGGAAATTCCAGTGCAGAAAACTGACTACATACAAGTGCATTTCTGAAGCAAGGAAATAGAAAAAGAAATCACAATAAAAAAAAATTTTCCAGATTCCACATTTTCTCTACAGTGTTTGTTTCCCAAGCATTTCAACACCTGAGTTTAAGACATTTAAAGTGCTTTTTCCTTGTTGATTTGTGGACAAGGAGACCACCAACATATGTCATAAAAATAAGAATAAAAGAAACAGAGCTGAATACCTCAATTACACTTCTGAGGTGTTAGTGGGGACACAGAGAAGTGTTCTGCTAAATGAAAATTTTTCAACTAGCCACAAAGCTCTTTGATTTTCTCCTCAAAATCCCTTTTCAAAGCTTTCCTCTACCATAGCCTTCACAAAAGAAATTGATATTGAGGCCAGTGGAAATGCAAATTTTACATCTGTCTACCATTGTCACATGTAATTTTTTTCCTTGCAATCACCAAGACCTGTTGCACCTTTATTTTAACCACATCCATGGAGAATCCTGTGTAACAGAGGCCTGGGCTTCATATAGTGCTATCATTCAGATTAATAATACATGTAATCAATGACACAAAAAACAACAGGAAAGAACATAAAGGAAGGGGGGGAGGGGGGAAAATCAGGTGCTTCAACAAAAGTCTGGAAATGTTCCTAGGCATTTGTCCACCAAGTGCCATTTCAGTTCTTATGGCATCAGAAAGGTTTATCCTAATAAACGTCTTAAATTGGTTCCAAGTTAATACCCTGATCTTAAAATTAATAAATTCATTTAAGTTTAATACATAATAATGTGTTCCATTTTACTGATGAATAAAGAATGTGCTTTTTAATTATGTACTGGGATATCCTGGGTTTAACAAAAGAAAAAATAAAGCATAAGGCAGAAACTGGAAATAGTAGGCGAGTAATAATGTTTCCACTTTCAATAATCGTGGTCAAGATTTCTTTGTGTAGAGCTCTAGGATAAACTCAAGAGATGATTACTGTAATTAAGGAATTTACAAATCTGTTTCTTTAGGGACAGGCTATTTGGCAGAGATTTGCAGTCTCTTGAATAAACTCTTCTCCAATCCTCTGAAATCACTCCCTTCTCCTCATTAGGTTCCCAACCAGCACACACATGCTGCTGCTACCAAGGTCAGGCAAAGCCCTACCCAAGCCATGTGCTTCTTTCAAATAGAGACATTTCCCACTATCTGACTTCTCCAGGCACCAGGGCACTTCCAGTCCCAGAGGAGGTAGACTTCAGCCCACCAACTCACTCAAGAATTACACAGACACCCTACTTACAGTCCCAACTGCACCTCTTACTTAATGCAATCTCTTTGAGAACAGAGAAGAGAAAATCCAGATTCACACGTGTGTAACTGGAATCAGACAATTGGTTCTGCTCAAGGAGGTTCCACCCACCCTCAATCCAAGTGACTGGGGCTTTGTATCACACGATTGGTTATACTAGATATGCAAAACCAGGTTCTCCTGCTAGGAAAGATGGTTTAGAGACAACACACAAACCTGCATTATGAAATATCTTGCCTACTGACAACTACATCTCAGATTTCAGCTGGAAATAAGAGCATGTAGTCACATACCACAGACTCTCAAGCAACCGGGTATATCTTCAGCTATGGTGCACTTATCAATGCTTTAGCAAAAAAAAAGTAGTGAAAATACCTCATCTAGCCCTTATATAGCATCCAAGTCTGAAATAACCTGAGCTCCTGGTTAAACCAAGACTGACTACAGAAGTCAGCCAGACCAGTGGAGGCTTTCAGGTTGGTGATATGAATTGCCCAACTGGAAATACCTCAAGAACTATGATTTGGAGAAGGAAGGTGCAGGAGAGGTGCTGAAACTCTCCAGATAATATATATATAAATGATCACCAGCCAGTTATTAGCCTATCCTTGGTGACAAAGCATGGAGAGAGTAGCTGTTCTCTATATTTTGTGAATCAACACACTTGATAAGACTAGTTCAGGTAGCAAAGGGGACATTCAACTACGTTAGAAGCATTTACACCAAATTTATCACAATTCATGCAGTAGGCTCTGAAATTCATTACTACAAGTAAAAAGAAAAAAGCAGCACACCCACAGGCTACTATCCAAAAGCAGATCAAATCTAGACACAGACAAGAACTTTTAGAGGAGTCAGTCACCAACCTAAGAAGACTGCTGGAAAAGATAAAACCTCTTGTTTCAGTTATAGCTCAATTTCTCATTAGAAAGGATTAGAATAAAATTTTTTAGAGAAGCCTCTAATTCCTTTGGGGGTCTACCATCCTCATCTCTAGCATCTGGTATGGTCACCAGAGAAATGGTACTGTTAGACAGACCACAAGCACAATCCAATATAGCAATTACTACACCATTTCTTCTGCTTGATAAAAAGTTAAACAGCCCAATGTTGCCCTCAAAATGCAATCTTGGAGCAAAGCACCAGATAAACATTTATGTATGGACACAATAAAGACCGAATATGCTCACTAACAAAAAATAATTAATATTCAAGAGTTGCAAGATTACCTGCCCAGACAACAGCCTATTGCACCAGCCCCTTTCTGAGAAGTTAATATGTGAAATATTTCTTTAGAATGCAGTTACAACACAGATTGTCACTGGGCCATGCAGCTGGGTTAGGAAAAGGTAGAGTTCACATTTTTTACATCAATGTAGACACCTAAGTGAGATTTTACTGCTCAGTGAGAAAGGGCAAAATAACAAGCAGAGAATTTTCTTCTAAGTCTCTTTTCTGGTGTTTGTGAAGCAGGCAGTACACCAATTGTCTCTCCAAGCCAAATGAAAGGGGAAAAAATATTTAAATCTTTAATATTAAAGTTAAATCTGCTATACTTAACATTGCACTTTAGCCAGATAAAAAAGAGGAAAAGGAGGGAAAAAATCCACCACTCTTATTGCTTTCTCCAACACAATAATTTCTTAGTAATACATTAAAAGTTACAACAGAGTTTTAAATTCCTTCTTCTTTAATGATTCTTCTTTAAACCGAGATTTAAATTCATGCACAGACCTTGAAGAAACAGCCCAGCATCCTGGATTGACCCTAAACAAATTCTTCCCTACAAGCAGAGATGCAAGTATCCCAATCACAGCAGACCCAGGGTGTCAGTGATGGATCTGCACCCAAGTATTTTGACAGGTAAAATGAGTACCACATGTTAATCGATGTTCCAGTAGGAATAAATCAATTTTACAATCCCATTTTGAAAAGGCAACCTCTAAACATATCCCATTTCATCCCTGCCACTGGAATTAGAAGACATTGAAGTGACACCACTTATACTGGGAAATGAAAGGGTTAAAATCTTAGTTGTCTCAGACAAGATGGCATAAGACAAGTTTCTAGCTCTATTTCTCCTAGAATGTGCTAATTCGTGGAAAAGTAACAGTAGGAAGAACAATAGGAGCACACTGCTTTTCAAGCAGAAGAAACACAGTTGTTTAAACTATACAGCTCAGCACCCACTATGGGGAAAAAGTCTCTCTTGCTTTTGAAACATGCAAAATAGGGAAAGTCATGAAAAACTCATTTGTAAACATACTTCAAAATTTCAACCAGTAAGCAGCAAAAAGGAAAACCAAAAAAACTGGAAGAGACTTCCACAGCATCTTTTATGTCCTCCAGTCAGAGCCCAGAGAGTAGGTGTCTGCCATGAGAGGCCTGAAAGCAGCACTTTACTTTTATGCCTTTTGTCCTTTGAAAATGATACTTAGTGTTTACTTAATGCTTTGCAGACTACAAGTAACAGGTGATTTTGAAATGTTATTATACGATAATTGTCTTAATAAGTATAATACCTACAGAATTTCTCTCTCCCTTGGTTATTTCTCACTGCTTTTTCTTTGCCTATTCTGTCACCAAAAATATTTCAATCTTTTTCTTTTATGTGGAACTTTTTGTTACCTGGCAAGAACTCCTCTCCTGCCTCTTACCCTCTGGTCCCTTCCAAAGTGGCAGAGAGAGCTCAGTGCTTACCTGCTTCAAAAGAGACCTCAGCAGTATGATGAGGGCACCATAAGCAAAGCAGAAACCCTTCCCCAAACCTGAAGAGCTTCCAAAAGCCAGCCTGTGATATGCTAATTGACATCATTCGCCTGCTTAGAAGGGGTTATATGCTGGTAAAAGTGGTTGTGACTGAGTTAACTTCTGATGAAGTAACCACAGCATCAGAAGGAGAGCCAGAACTGACTGCCACAACCACGTTTCTTCAGGCTGCCATATCTTGAGTTATCTTGTGATGCCTCGGTGCAATATCCAGACCTGAGTGCCCTACCACCACCCAACTTTTTAATGTGGGTATGCACACAATACCAAACCTGTGTACGTGGAGTAAGACTGGAAAAAAGATAAATGAAAAACACCCACTGAGCTCCAGTAGAAAGGGAATGGAACCAAACACTGAGGATACCAATAGAGGTAAATTTATTAAGCATCTAAAAATATACCCTAGTAATTGCTATGCTAGATCTAACTTCAACTCTATTGAGATATTCTTGGATAAATGTATAAAAAAAAAATTAACCTGTAAAAATGATACAGGTAACACAACTGCAATCAAGACATCTTGGCAGTGCCATCCAGTCGAGTGTCCTGGGCAAGGATGTCACTACACTAGCAAGGTCCTCAGCTAGCTTTGCTCTAATACCAGCTTTTGTGGGGAAAGGTTGCTTTACCTAACTCAGTTAGTTGTAGTTGTGATCAAAACTCCAACCACAAACCACAGCTCTTTCATTGAGAGCTTAGTATTACCATTTAGTCATTCTCTGTGGTCTGTCCTTGCCATTTTTCACTTTAGCAATGTTCTGTCTGGTTTGCAGACTCATTTACAACATCATATTGACCCAAACTAAAGCTGCTGAGTTGGGGGGGGAAATGAGAGGTTCAGTCACCACACTCCTGCCATTCATTTCAGCAGGTGATAAGGGATGCTAAGGAAAGCCTTTAAAAACACCAGTGACAAACTGGTTTACTGCTCAACAAAAGAAGGCAAGTAAGTTTGAAGGCAAGCTAGGGTTATGGAATAAATATTCCATTCATTCCTTTTTATTTCAGCCACAGGATCCTCTCAGATAAGGTATGCTAATTGGCTAAGTGTTGTCTTGCCATCCTGCATGAAAAACTGAGTAAAGTCTGAAACATTTTAGCATAGTCTAAAACTAAAAACAGACAGAGACACCGGGTGTTTGCTTATTCTCCTCTGTAACCAATTCACTTCTGCATCTGTCTGATGCATTCTTAAAGGGGAGGAAAAAAAAAAATGTGTCTGGCCAAGTTAGAAAGACATTCCTACACTCCAGAAAGCATTCAGCTCTGGAGGGAGAGAAGAGGAGGCAGGAGAAACTGAAGATGGATAGCCTTTAGGAAGACACTGGAGAGCTGGAAGGGATAGGATTAGTTCCATTTTTTGGAGAAAGGACTCAGCTTTCTAGCATACAGGGAAAAGTGGCTTATGTAGGGGGAGGGAAAGGAGTAGAAATCAGGACTTTTCTCAGTCAATACACTGAATTTTGCTCTAAGGCTACCTTTTATGTGCATATTCTGTAGTAAAACTTTAATGCAACAGACTTTACAAACCTAAAGTGTATTTTTTTATCTAGGATGATCCATAGGAATGAAATAGATGGCTATCATTTTTTTTTATACCCATGAAACCTATCAACTGAAAGAAATGAAAAGGGAGATTTTCCTACCCACTAAGCTGATAGAGCTCTCATTGAGAAATATGAAATTATGCAAATATAAACTTTAAGAGCAACAGAGGAACTTCCTTCTATGTTACACACACAAGTATGAACAAAAAGTCACACAGTGGTTAGCTAAGCTTCACAGCAAACAGCCTATTTAGCAACCACACAATGGTATATAAAGACTTGACATAAGTTAGGGAAATTTGTGACTTCTGGAATGACTCAATTCTTTGATGATTTAGACAGGAGTAAACTCCTGTTCTTCCTGGATTCTGATGAGAAACAAAATACCAGCACACCTTGGGCAAATAGTTTTTTCTCTAAAAAGAAGAATATTTGTTTCTCAGGCCAAAAGCATGCACGAGTATGGCAAATCTTAATTAAGGTGTCTTTCCCCATGTTTAGCCAGTCATAACCATAGCTTTCAAAACAAAAATTAATTTCCACACCTTTAATCACATATTTCTGGGTTTGAGGCAAATGCACAACATAAAATGCTGATCAAGTCTATTAGTTAATTTTTTTCAAAAGCTTCTAGATTTAGATCCATTAAAAATCTAAAGCCAGCTCAGCTAAACAGATTACTCTGGTAACCTAACAGAAAACACACACACAAAAAAGTAATTTAAGCTCTTATTTTAACCAATAAGTATAAAAATATTTTTTCAGTAAACATATAAAGAATGACTTTTCTGAAGCACAAGCTACAGGGACTTTCTGCACTTTAACAGAAGATAGTGTTTTTTCCACAAGTTGATTTTTTTATATTCTACACAGCAATAACAACCATGCAGTATTAGCATATGAGGGAGGATGGGAGGACACAGGGAAGTTCACTTGCAGCCCTGGTCATCATGCTTGCATTTTTTTAATAACTGAATCTCACTGAGCTTTAAAGAGAATTTAATTTATGGCCTAGTTCACAAAGGGAATTAAGTATTCAAGATACTCGAGATGATCTTTCATTAAAATATACACCACATTGTTATAATCAAATAAATTGACCAGAGTATTTCTCAGCCCAGTAACTCCACTCATTTGGATAATTCCACTGCTAGTCACAAACATTTCCAAAAAGCTCCTCAGCTAGACTGAGTTTTAACAGTAGAATGACAGATTTATTGCTGTTCTAAAAGCACCAGCAGATAGATAGGATGCAGCAATAGGAATTCGGAAATCATTCAGCCTCATAAGCTGTGGCCTGGCAATGAGCACTATGGTTTTCTTGCTTGCTTTCCTCTGAGTACTCTCCTGCCTTTCAGCAGCACTCTGCAACATCACACACATCCCATGGGCTTTGCCCAGTCATCTGAAGTAATCTTCAGCTAGCTGGCAGATCAGTCTTCCTCATTAAAATGACCAGGTTTTATTAAAATTGTACCTTCTCACAAAATGTAAAGCGATCCAAACTAATTTCTCACTGGGCAGGATATAATCTATAAACATCTTAAGCGATTTAGCACAGAAAATATTACCACGCAGAGGTAGCTGCCCCTCACTGCCCACGAGCACCACTGCCAGCTTCTTGCTGAGCTGACACTTCAGGGCATGGAACTGGCTGCATTTGGTTTGATTTTGCCCAACTGCAATTACCTCTCCTGTCTTCACTTCAGTGCAACTTCTCCACTGCATCCAAATCAGGATTTTCCACTGTGATTATACCAACACCTATACCTTAAGGAAAGCTCTTATTAATCCTAAGACTGACTTATGTTAGCCGGTGCACTCAAAAGCTACAAGACCAAATAAATCCCTGTAAATCCACCCCAACAGCCTGTCTTTTATTCCAATGGCTAAAGAGCTGAGTCTTTAGTGATCATACACAGATGGGACTCTGGAACAGGTTACAGAATTCATGTCATGGCACTTATATACCAATACCCAGTTGCCAACCATACTTTCAGTGTTACACATACACAACATTTTTCCACAGACAGCGTGCCACAGGTTTTTAAATATTGTAATAAGGGATACCAAGAAGTCATCTTCTGTACCTCATTCCCAGCATATTATCCACCAAGTTTTGGTCATTCTTAACAGGTACTTGCCCAGCCTCTTCTCAGTGTTGTCCAAGAAGTGACCAGTCTCCCAGCTGGTTATTTCACTCTCTTATTAACAGAGCAAGTCACCAAAAACTCTGTCACCTAATTCTGATCCGTTTTCCTTCCACTGCTACTTGTCCTACTAACAGATATAAGGCTGTTACTTCATTTTTAGAGTAGGTTTACAGATTGTGGTGTCACTTCTCTGGCCACTCCATCAGGTTCAAGAATCCAGACCACTGAGTCTGTCCTCATCCTCCTACATCTAACAATTACCAGTGCTTTCCTTTAGTCTCTGCAGGCAGTCTGAGTCTTTCTTAAAACATAATGATCTAATCTGGATACAAAATTCCAGCTGAAGTTTTACAGGGACAAGGGGGAGGAGGAATCTGTGCTTTTTGTTATAGTCCTGTTCAAATTTTTAGCAATAGAGAAACAGTTAAATCACATTTCTCGTGGGATTTACTCAGCACTGGATATATCTCTGCAGTACCTCTGCTTACCCATTGCTTCTCATCCATATTCATGCAGGCAATTACAACCATGAAATAATCACTCAACCCCCTTGAATTTCATCCCGTACTTTTCAGATCACTTCACTTCTAATTTACAAAAGTATTTTGAATTCTAATCCCACCCTCAAACACTATTGCAGCTTGCCTAGTCTTTGGTTCATTACAGCCTTTAATAAAGCACCCGAGCCATCAATGAAACCTTGAGTCAGGCTCCAAACAGACCTGGAGAAAGTCTGTTTAGCAGTTCCTTTCATTTGGGCCACAAATCACTGGTAACTCTTCTAGGGTACAACTTCCCAACTGATTTTGAGCCTACCTTACAATAGTTTCACCTAGCTCGCATGTCATGAATTCATTACAGAAGTGTTGTGCAAGACTGTTCTAAAAGCTTTTCCGAAGCCAGGATATAGAGGGATTTATTGCTCAGCCTCTATCCACAGCTATGCTGCCCTGCCATAGAAGGGGGTTACAGTAGTTAAACATGATTTGTTCAAGATACTTTTTGCTGCTCTTCACCCTCTATTTCCTAAATATTTCCAAACTGTACATTAATCTCTTTCAGAATTTTGCCAAAAATTGAAATCAGTCTGCCTAGTCTACAAAGTCCCTTGCTCCTTTCCTTTCACCAGCTCCTCTCTATCTCAAGTGATGAGCAAGCATTATCCTTTTCTTCATCTTTTTACTACCTCAGCCATCCTCCACAAAGTTTCAAGTATTTCTTAAACAACAGAATAAATCACCCTGTGGTCAAGAGCAGATCCAGATGAAGTGAAAAATCCAAGGTTTATTTCCCTATCCACACAGAAATATCATCCCTTTTTCAGGAGTATTGACTGCACTGGCCAGCAACATGCAATTGCCCCCTTAAGTGACAAACAAACATGAAACAGTTAAAAACTTCAGCCTTCTCAGCATCCACCCCCAGAGGCACCAATCAGCTTTGTGTATTACATCCCCTGAACCAAGGCAGAACCATTTCCCTCAACCAGCAAACTGGAAGAAGAAATCCTTCAAGCTTTCAGACCAGATTGATCACTCGAGAGACACAGCTAACTCGGATGTATGTCCAAACTCAAGGTTGCTTTCTGAATTGATGCTCTTGAGGTTTGCTCATACCAATCATTAGTCACTACCATTTATTAGCTTGCAGATAAACTGAAATAGATCCTGGGAAAGAGAGAAAAGCATTCTCCCAGGCCCTTGGTTATTAATTTTATTTATTAACCAACCTCAAGCTAAGGCAAAATTAATAACTTTCTACGGGTGTAGTAGAAACATGGAGGAAAGGGGGAAGCTTTACAACACGATGTGAAAGCAGTCCTCTCCCATTTTTTATACCTCTGAAGAGGTCACCTTCTATCACTGGCCTCACAAATTCAGGACCATAAAGCTCAGTGAGCATTAAACTCTAGGAGACAGGAATAAGGCACGCACCATGTTATTTGGGAGGCATGCCAAAGGACTCCAACAGCACAACCCTCAAAAATGACCCCTGCCACACTGATTCTCAGACCCTAAACAAACAGGCATGCACAAAAAGACACTGAATTTCTCATGTCTGACAGATGGGAAATTTGGAGCTGACTAAACACATGCCCAACCCTATGTTCTTAGCCCAGATAGCACTTTATTGACCCCCGACTGATGGAAATGCCAGAAGAGTATCATCTGAATGTGACCCCTTAATGTAGTCCATGTGTGAAAACCTTAAGAAACAGTTCTCTTTCCAGTGGAGGCCAGGAAATGAATGAAAAACGTGCACTGAAGTCAAGGGATTTACATTGGCATAAATCTGACACACAGAAAAATTAGGGATCCAAACTGTGTCCTCCAAAGGGATCCCAGGCAAACATCCTCTACAACAGTTTCCATATCCATAGCCACACCAATCTGTTCAGAAATGTAGAAAAGCCAGTGCCATGTTCCCTAACACTAACAAATACAAAATATTGCCAGAGATAAAAAAGATTCCTTTGAAGAATGTAAATTTTCTTTAATGCAGTCCTAAAGCCCTTTCTAACTTAATTAACTTTTCCAAAAGAGCCTAAGGGCATAAGGTACTGAAATTGTATTGAAATTCAATAGGAGACTGGCCACTAAATCTTGTTTCAAAAATCCTAGTGTAAACTAATTATTTGGAAAGAGTGAATCTTCAGAAACATTTACTTCACTAAATAGATATTCCTGAAATGTATGATCTTTGCCAAAACAAATTCATATTTGCTTCAGCACAGACATATCTATACACCAGCATTTATAGATTACACCACTGTGATTCATTATCAAATAAAATGCATTTTCTGTGCGCCCAGTTAAGGAATATTAAAATGAATTCTAACTTCCTTGTTGGTTATGGCAGGGCATATTTTTATTGACATCTTTATTTTGCAAAAATGCTTTAAGAGATGTATTTGGCAAAGAATATTGCTCTTACAGATCTTGCTGCTTCAGAAACATGACTTCTGAGGAAACACTAGATCTTGTAACAGAAATATCTTTAAATCTTTTAGATAGCCAGTCCGCAGGGAAAGGTTTAAGAAAGGATCAAAGCTTGTCCTTTCAGCTTGAATTATTCCATTACAGCTGAATGTGACATAATTACAAAAGATGTTGGATGTGGAATCTCATCAGGATTATCTGACACTCATCTTTATTGAAAAAGTCTCCCCAGCTGTTGTCCTGATAGCACAAATGTGACAGGAGTGCAGAGCACTAAAGGAGTTGAAAGTGACCACTACTGGGGTTCCCCTGCACCACATTGCCACTTCCACAAATATTGGGGCTGACTTGCAGGTGAGAGGGAATACCAGAATGCTGCTAAGTTTCTAATAAGAAATTAATTTAAAACAGCCTGTAAACCACTATCTGGGTTATTTACTTCATACACATAAACAACTTAGCATCTTTCTTCTGTAAGGTCAAGATAATTCAGTGAGTAGTTTTTTTTTTTTTTAGAAAGTCTGTTGTACTGTCTGAGTTTGTTGCAACCGAGACAAGAACACCCTGTGGCTTGCAACATCCAAGCACATTCTCTTTACAATCTACATTTCTATCTGCCACTATATTTTTGTGTGTATGTATGTGTATACTTTTTTTTTTCTATTCTGTGAAAGGCTCTCAGTTGTAAACTATAACATCAAACATCAAATCTTGAATAATTACTCATTCCAGAGGATTTGGTAGCTGTAAAAATACTTTTCTTCCCTTCCTTGTCATGGATTACATTTCCTTCATACATTATTAATGAAGTTAAACTACTAGTAACATGCCAAATGTGCTGCATAGGAGATTTGTGCCTAATCCAGCACAAAACAGGCCCAGTCACATAATGATAGAAAAAAAGAACAAATGTCAACAGTTTCACACTGGGACTAGATTAAGCAGACCATACTTACTGATTCCTTACACAGGGATTATCTCACTTTTGGTGCTATGAGAAGACGAGCCACACTTCTGTGTTATTAACACAGGACTGCACCTCAAAAAAAAAAAAAAAAACATATATATATATATATACACACACACCAGAGTCTCTGAATCTGCTTCCAGACACACATCCTAACTGCTGTTGACTAAACATAAACTGTCCTTTAAATGAGAGATGTAAAACCAGGATACTAATATATATATATAAAATCAAAACCACCTTATTGCTTTACATCTCAATCCAACTATCAATGGAATTTGTGGATGGCCCTTGAAGAGAACATAACTTACAATAGATTCCAACTGAATCCCAGGTAAATTAAAATAACTGGTGTCTATGGGGTTTGCCTTCCTGCCTATAGCTAACAAGTGTTAGCCTGATAACTAAAGCATGCTCTGAAGGCTTCAAAACTGGACTCTCTCAAGTCTTACAGGACCAGGCATTAGGGACAAATTCACCTGTCAACTAAGCAAAAATAATGTCCAAACAGACTAGAATTTAGTTGGGTTTTTATATACTTTTAAATTTTTTATCTACAAGTTGTATTCACTAAACCCCCCAGGGCACAGGCAGATGTTTACTAAGATAGCAAAGGCACAGTTTTATGGAGCAAAGAATATTGTTTTAAGATACCCAGCGTTGCACCAGGAACACTGAAGCCATGACACGGACTGCAGAAGCAGTGAAAACTCGGTGCCATTTCAGATTTGTTAAAAGCGTTCAAGGAGTAGCTGTCCCAGCAGACAAGGGCAAGATCAGGTATCATCTGTCTACCACTCCTAACTTGATGCTGGATCAGGTATCAGCTCTGCTACCCCAGCTGGCACAGGGCTGGTAGGACATGCTGTGCTGTCCCTGGCTCAGCATGGCACAACTGAGTGCACAAACTGATCCAGACCTAATTAGTATTAGCAGAGATTTGGCAGGAAGGCTTGTTGAATCACAGACTAAATTTGCAGCTCCGACTTGCTCTTTTACAGGTAAACAGGCTTTAAGCTGCTCTCGCTCCCAAATTTAGCCTGGTCCAGTCCTTGTCTACCTCTTCTCTGGAAGTTATCACCTCCCCCCACTTTTTTTGTGTGTCAATTCACCTGCAGGTGAGGCTGGACTGCAAACCAGATCTTTGAAGTGACCCTGGTTTCAAAGGTCAAAACATTAAATGCAGGCTGTGTGCATGTTTTATGACCTGGGTGGCTTCAGAAATCTAGGCAGGAGCCTACAGAAGGCTCAGTGACAGCATGAGGGCAAGTAATTCCCAATAAAAGCATCCCTTAAGTCAGTTTCAATGGTATTTACAGACCAACATGCTGTAATCGACCATCCACCTACCCAGGGGAAAGTCCAGTCTGTTAGAGATCCCACAGCATGCATTAGAACATATAGAGCAAATAATGAAACCAAATGAAAACTTAGCCAGCACACTGTACATTCATTCTGAGCAATCTTTTCCACAAGCAGTGAGCATGAAACTAGAAGCTATCTTGTGCAAGCTCTAAAGCATTAGTAAATCCAAGTAATTAGAGTCACAAGCACATAAAAATTCATTTGCTTCCTGAGAGCCCAGTTTACACTCCCTCCTTGAGAGCATGAATCATTGCAGTCACGAGAATGCATCTTTTAGCTTTAGGGACTTTCACTGAAATCCACAAAAGAACCAGTGGATTGTGTCCCCTCTACACTTCCATCCTGTGGTCTTTCTGCATGCACACCCACTGTGGCAAGAGCTGCATGGGGAATGCTGAAAGGAGGAGAAGAAGAAGAAAATAATCCAAGTATATGCTCAGGAGAGATGACCAGGATGCATCAATCTCTCTGTAAATGAATAACCCCCAGACTACTAGAAGGTGCAGCTGACAGTATCTTCACAGAGCTCCTCCATTCCACACCAGGCTTAACATTGGTTGCTCTCATGGCACACTCCAAACCATGTAACTGTGAAGCTGGTCTGCTGGAGATTTTTGCAAATACCCCGTGAAATGCAGTTTCTCACTGCAGAAGGGGGCCCATGAGGAAAGCACTAGTCAGCATCAAATTCTTTCCACAGCCTATGGGCATTTATTAATCCAGCCCTTTTCCTCCCTAGTCTGGAGCCTCAGATTTCCCTAAACTCTGTTTGGACCCCACAGGCAGCAAGAAATGGTGTTTCTGAAGAGACTGAATATAAAGGTTAGGGAACATTCTAGCATAAAAAGTTTTCCTCCTTTGCAAATCTCATTGAGCTATACAATTCCATATCCTTGTTTAAAGAGGACACTGAAAAATAAATTTTAAGTTCAAGTTCATGTGACTTTTCTAGCATGCGTGTAGTTATTTAAATATTGATTTTTGATTCCATGAAATATGTTACGATGTCTGGTTTCAAAGCAATGTAACACCATGAACTGCATGCTCAGTGTCAGTAAACTCTGATTCATAATCACAGCCTATGCTTTACCCAGTTTCAAAGTAGTTACCAAGTCAGATAACAGTCATTATATTTCATTCAGTAAAAAGAGCACATCCCAAATGAGGTGTCTTTAAAGAAAAGAAACAGGACAACTTGCACTGACAACGTTTATCCTTTGTAGTATGCAAAGCTCTCCTGATTCATCACCTATTCATCTGCTGCAGCCACATCACTGCCCAACATCTGCTTGCATCTTAAATCACAGCCTTACTCTGAACTCTTTCAGTGATGTTCCCCCTGTAAAGTGTAAGTCCCATTCCAACACATCTTACTGGGAGGGGATCCAGGAACTACTGGAGGATTATAGTACAAAAATGCCACCAAAGTTGTTTTTGTCGTAATTATTATTTTGCTAATCGGAGCATTTCCTTTAAATTGTAAAATTCCATTATTTTGCTGCTTTAGGCACTTCAGGTCAGAAAGGCTCAAGAGCAATATTTAATTTTAATGCAGAGAAAGACAGTTTCTAGTATTAATCCATTCTGGAGGGAAACAGCTGAAGGTCAGGGCACTGGCCTTGTTCATATCTTTTTGGCCCCCAGCTTTCTCCTTCACATACCTAGGCCTGTCCCAGGCATCATGCAAAAATCTTGTAAGCAAACACCTTTCAGTCATAAAGAATATGTCAATCACTAGCTGTAGCAAAGATAGTTGAGTGAAACAAGTTTTATCTACTATACAAAAAAAAAAAAAAACAACAACAACCACTACATGGCTAGTTCCTGGAAACTCTGGGTCAAGGGAGCTAATAGATGTAGTGAAAATAAAAAACAATACCTCTTAGGTTTTGTAAACCTACATAATTTCACCACCAGTCAGGGTTTGAGCCTTTAATCAGTAATTTTGGCATGTGCACATGAAGCTTTGACTACTTTTGCCCTTTAAATATATATATGTACCTAGTTATGTGCAGAGATTTTCCTGAGAAGTGCAATAGGGAACACATCTTCCAGAACCAAAGTTCTTAATACCATCAGCCCAATATGGTGTTTCTAAAGATAGAGTTTGGACATTTATGTCCCACAGCTATTATGCCTTGCTTCAAAAGTTTTCCTGAGCAAATCTCACCAGTTCTTACTGTTCTCTGATTAATTCAATGCAGGAGAAACAGAAAGAACCACACCTCATTTTTCCTGGGTCACTCTTAACTCCCTAAGACCCTAACAACAGAAGCAATTTCCACACTTTCTCCACATGCAACAAAGAAGAGCATTTGTGCTTATTTCTGCAGCTAGACCCAAACATGGGAAAAGGTCTTCCCTTGGAGGAGTGCTAACACAGTTCCATGACATGTAGGAAGAGCCCCAGGAGTCTTGGAGGAGAATAGGTTTCACTAGTGCTCTGGGTAACATTTCCATATCAAAAAAGCCAGGAGGCTTGCAACAAAAGGATATCTATTTGTTGAGCTCTGGTTTATGTTACACACAGTACAATAAATTAAGCCAATGAATGTTTTACAAGTGTGATGTTAGTATTCTGTAAGAGATATTTCTCCGTTCGAAAATCCTGATACTTAAAATGGATTCAGAGGGACTAATAAATTGGTCCAGTAGGTGTTAATCAATAATATAAATGAATAACCAATGAAAAACTGTCACTAGCATGCCAAAGGGGAAATCATCCAAGAATGAAATCGGTGCAATAATACAAGTGCATTCTATCCTTCAACAAATACATGCAAAGCAAACTGGATAGAGACTAATTCCCAGTCTAAAACCATGTGCTCCTTTAGACTGCCTCGAAACAGCAAATTTTATAAGATATTTTTGAAGAGATATTTTTCTAATTGTAAGTTGAATTCAAAGACACACATATGCTGTGCTTCTGCACTGGATAAATTGTTTGAATTCTGTAGGGTTTTGGTTTTTTTTTTTCCTTTTTTAATTATTCCCACAGACAGCCTTTGCCAGAGCTCTGAACCCTAAGGGAAAATCCCTCGAGGCTTACATGAAAAAAGCTGGCGTTTCCTCTTATTTGCTTACTGCACACACACACGGTGACAGATTGTCAGGATGGGCAAAGACTATCCTGTTTTGACATCTGAAACATCTGTCCAAGATCCTCAGACACTTTCCACGCATTTACAAAGCTCTTACTTTTGTCAGGTTATTAATGCTTATTTTAGTTCTGCAGTGCTGCCTACTGCTTCTGCAAGAGTCCAGCTTTCTGGTTTTTGCCACTCAAAATTCTCTCACAGGTATAAACTACTGTCTCCCAAGTCCACTTGGCTGCCTACTTTAGGACTTCTGGTAAAAAAAAAAAAAAAAAAAAAAGCCAACAACAACAACAACAACAAAAAAAAAAAAAAACGCAACAAAAACCAGAACACCTGGCACAAGTTTATCTCCAAAGTTAAACTAGGTCCCAAATATATCCATGAAATCCCTGAAGCTACTGGAATTACTTCCTTTGATGACAAGAAGCTGGACTGCATCCTTCATTTTCTAAAAGGAAGGCAACAAATGAAATCACATGTTCTAGGATTATTTGCTTCCTTTGTATTAATAATTTTTCCCGATCACCAAAAAGCCACTGGCTCAGTTGTCCTACTACATCTCCACCTTCTCCCATCCTGCTAAAGTGAGAGGCTGCTACAAAGTGGGCATAGGCAATTTTAAGTCAAGAATTGCAATACAGGTGCTGAACATTTGGATTCTCATCAAAAGAGGTAAAAAAGTCTTTCATGGTCTAGAAAAACACTACACCTTGCAGTCTACATCCACTGCAAGAGTTGAACTTTTCCCTCTCATAAAACCTCAGTGGGTACTTTTTGCCAGAACTCAGGTAGTAAAATCCACATTCAATAAACTTGAGCTGTTAATGGTTCACACATATCTGTTACATCCATAGCTGTCAAACCCCACACTTTTCTCAAGAAGGGCCAAAAAGCAGCTGGGCCTAAAGGACACTAATGGTACCAGACAAAGGCAGCCTCATATCTAAAGCTACTAACCTTGTGGTGAGGGACAAATACCCTCCAGAGCAGCTCAGTAGTTTTACAAGTAGTATATACAACACTAATCTGAGCACTTTGAAACCACACCAGTGTCCAAGCCAGTGAAATTTCAAATCTCAGATGATGCTTCCAGGGAAGCTGTGCCAGCACTGTTCATTTAGCAACTGGTATCACATCTTTGCACTGGGGATCTGGTGGCTTCTCTGCCTTATACTGGCACATATGGTTTTAAAGCTTCTATCACTTTGGGTCAGAGAGGTGTGATAGAATATCTACCGTCAGCAAGCAAGGGATAAAATACAAAACAATGGAAAGCAACCAATGCTGCATGTGTCTGAACTACACCAGGTAGCAGATGGAAATCCACAGCACCTTGACATGACTGGGTGTGACTGGGTATTCTCACTCCTCCCCAACCACACCTCAAATTATATGGCAAAATCTCTGCTGGATGGAACTATAAACTGTATTTATGCTCTACCAGCTCACAGGAGAAAGGCTATAGCAGCAGAAGTTCTTACATTCTGTTCCCATTTGCTCTCCTCTATCCCTGAGCTGGTCCCAAGCACCATAGTTCACACTTAGTTTCACGTGGACTCAGAGAGCTGCTCTGGCAGCCAGGAGTTCTTTGTGTGCTGAAACATTACAGCCCACTTTTTTTTTTTTTTTTACCCAGGAAAAGGTGCTTACACTGAACAGGAAAGCAGAGGAAGCCTTTTCAGGCAGCAGGAGTGCCATCCTGGTGACCTTCTGTCAACAAAGGAGTCTTTCAGTCATGGGTTAAGCCAACATTACAGCTACTTCACACCACCAGGTAGCTAAGCTAGAGACCTGTCTGCCCATCTTTTCTGCAGGCTTGAAAACAGCTCCATCTAGGAAAAAAAAAACCTAAAATAACTAGGAGGGCCTTTGACAGGCAGCACAAACAGAGTATGTTTTGTCAGTAGCACCATGTAAATCTAGCAACAGATATGATATGTTGACACAGATATAATAATGTGCAGCAGGAGCACAAGTGTGCCTAGCCCTCCCCACAGGTATCCAGTGAGCTTTTCAGACTCAGATCTGCAGCAACTGGACACATATGGCAGGTGAAAGGAGGTTTTAAGATTGCTCCTGCATCCCTGCTGCTCCAGAGATTTGCTGGCTTTATTTCAGGCATTTATCAGCCTGAAAGCCCTTTTAGGCTTGGAATTGATAACTGCTAGATTGCATGCAAGGGAGATGCTCATGAGAGTTGATGTGAAGGGAACTACCAGCACGACATGTGTTCAAAATTCTGTTGTTTCTTATCTCTGGATTTACAAATCAAATCTAAAGCACATATTTTTGAAAACTCTTGTTATTATGTCTTCATAACAAAACATACTATGGCGATGTAGCAGAGAAAAATAGAAGGTCTTCAAGTTGCTTAAGGAACCACAAACTCACAGGACACTTGAAATGATGGATTTTTCAAGCCAATGAGACATGTTCAATTATTATGAAGGCTGAAAAGTTGTTATATTTAATGATCTCCAATGCTCAAGTTTGGGCTTTTTATTAGCACTCTACAGAGATCTGCCCCCAGTCACAAAGTTCACATTTTAATGGCAAAGCTTTTTATTTGTAGTGAACTATACAATGGATGAGTCTCAGTACTTTAAAAAAAAAAAAAAGTTAGAAAAGCTGGAATATCCTCCTCTATATATTTCCACTAGACTAATACCTATCAATCTGCTACTAAACTGGCAAAAACTGTTCTCATATGCAACCTATTTTACTGTAGGTTTCTTAATTTTTAATAAATTTCCTCTACATTCAATATATTGAAAATATAATTTCAACCAATTCTTAAACAAATATAGAAAAAAAATACACTGAATATTTTCTTCAGATATTAGAATAAGATTTTGGTTCACGTTAACATTAAAGATATAAATTCATATTTGAGTTGCAGCAGTGACACTTATCTACTCATCCAACATTAGATAAAAAAAAATTAGCAGAATTTTAACTTCAGTTATACAAATGTATACTGCAAAATTCCTGTTCCTACAAGGAAAATCATGCATAGCCTTCCTTCAGCTCCTTTTTTTGCAAATCTTTCCCTCTAACTCCTCTTCAGTTCAAATTATTTCACTCAACCACATACAGTATCTTGAAAAATCTGCAGTAGTAAATTTGATTAGTGTCAGTTCTGGCATTCCTCAAAACCTCGAGGACTTCAGAGACTTCTGAGTATTCAAAAATGTTTTCAGCTGCTGATAGAAAACATATCATAACATTATGGTTTGCAAAATTATTTCCTGCACTTATTTACACATGCCTAAATAAGTAACAAGAAATCATCAGTTTTATCGTTCAGGAAATGAAAATTCACAGTTAGAATAAAGCAGTCTCCTGAGCACCTCCAGCAGCCCTATTACTCATTATTTGAGCCTACAAATAGATAAATACCAGACCATGAACTGAAACACCTGCACAGTTCACCCCAAATCTTTTTTTTGGATCCCCTTGTAAATATGATTCACAGTCTGGGTTTGAAGCAAGTTACAGATAACATTACCACCACCTCCTCCATGCTTCTGTTTTTACTGGTTAAAGTTACTTCATAAAGTTTCTAAGTGAAGCAAATACCTTCACTATTCAAGATGTGCTCTGGGCTTCCTAGACCTTGACTGGTATGTGGCTCTGAGGAGATATTTGTCTGAAGTGACCATCTGCATGCACATCCTTCAAAAAGCACTCATGTCTCTAACTGCAATCTCTGTCACCTCCACAAGCTTCTGACATCATTTGTATTTGACACTTGCTGCTCAGCTTTCAGCTTCACCTGATCTGCAGTTTTCCCCAGATAATTCCACCCTCAAAAACAATATTCAAGGGAAAGCAGGTGTGAAACAGTTCACCAGCCATATAATCAAGCCAAAGGTCTCTGCACCCAAAGCATGTTATTCTGGTAAAACCAGGGATGAGGAACTCCAAGGATTTGAACACGTTTATCCTCCTGGCTCTGCCATAGGAAGTCCCAGCACATCCTTGAGGAAAGCAGAGCGTCCTCCCCACTATCTACAAAAAATGCAATGACAACACTGTCCCTACTTCCCAACCTACAACAAATCCAGCAGGTCCTGAGGCTGGATTCACCCTACCCAAGGCAATGCTCAGCAGACATTCAAGCCAGTTCTGAGAGCAGCAAAGCTCCACAGGCAGCACCATTCTCAGGTCCCCATTGGCACAGAATTGCTGCAGCACAGTGCTGGGCCCCCAGCATCCTGGTGCAACGTGTTGCTGACACAAGGAAGATGACCCCAGACTCAACTCAGATGGTTCTTGCCCAAGCAGAGCATGATGCTTGGCACAGCACAGCCTTGATGAGACTACAAGCTGCTTGTGCACAATAAAACCACTCACTCCTGTCTCAAGTTAAGCTACAAGGATGCTGCTCTGCAAGAACAGAAGGTTAGTGTTATTAGTTTAAACCACTTTCCATGGGAATGGGTTGAATTTGTGGCTTTGCCAGGAAAACTTTGACATCGTCTTCAGAAGGACTGAGATTGCACCCAAAATCTTCAGAAACTGAATTTTTCTGATCAGAAGTAGAACATGGAGAGCTCTGGGATGTTTCACAAAAAGGGATAGAAGGAAAGAACAGCAACAAAGGAACATTTTCTCCCCTGGCCCAAATAAATTATTTTTGTTCATGATAGTCATGATTTATTGGATAAAGCTCATCTATTTACAAGAACCAAGCAAACAAAAACTTCTTAAATAGTCACCAAAAAAAAAAAAGCAACACCTAGCCTTCAAATAATCCCATTTCATTTTCTGACTGAAAAACCAGACACCCGGTAAGTCCTACAAGACCTATAATATTTTTATTGATAAAAAATGAGAAAAGAGACTAGAGGGGGGAGTTGTTAGATGCTAGTTTGTTTATACTCAGTCTAAATAAGCACTTACACTAGCTATTAAGAGTCACTAATTTCATACCCTCCTTTTACTGATACACTTAGCACCCCACACAGGTAGAGAACTCCTTCAGCCACTGCATATTTGCTTTGCTGGTAAAAGTGGGGATTCAACCAACTCTCCTTACCACTGCACTGTAATTTGGGAAGCAATTAATAAGCATCAAGAATTATACCCACCTCTTCAGTGGATTATTTTATCACTGCAATGCTTTACAGTGCTAAATTCATGTGTGGTTCAGCTCACACTTCACTTGGAAATTCAGCTAATCTTACTGTAAGAGCAGCCTTTCCAGATCACAGGAAATCCCTGCAACCAAGAGTTAACTCTGCAGTAGTCTTAGTAATTAATTATTATTATGGGCATTTTTAAACCATCTATACCATCCCAACTATTAGCAGTTACTTCCAAAGCAGCGCCTTGAAAATGTGAAAATAAGCAGAAAGAATGTGAAATATGCATAGAGCCCATTGCAGGACCACCTCTATTACCTCTCAGCCCTCCCAAGATCCTCACTTCACACACAGTGAACTAAACTGCACCAAAAAAAATTAAGCTGTATGCAGTGGTACTTAACTCTGAAGTAAGAGCATCTGTCTGAAAATAAATTCTAAACACCCCAGCAACATTTGGGTGTACATGTGGTACACAATCTCTGTCACACAACTTGCAGCTGCAGCCCAATGACTTATTTCTGATTACATCACAGTATTGAATTCCTGCTCAGAGGTCTGGGGTAGATGGCATGTTCTCTATTCTCCATCATTTACAGCAAGCAGAGGAGAACATTTCAATGTCCACATTACTGAGGAATCACATTATCACTCAGAAAGCAGTGCTTGTAGTCAAACTTGAGGAAAAAGAAAAAAAAAAATCTTACTGCCCTACATGAGAGAACTTTGGTCATTACAAGACATCCAAGAAACATAAAACTGACCCCTAAAAAGCCAGCATGACATTCTGACAGTGATGCATTGCTGTTCCTTATGTCAAGAGTGCATATCTCAACAGCTGGCTGATACAAGAGTTGACCACACATCCTTTTGCCGAACACAACCTCTTTATGGACCTTGCCTTCATTCCAGCTTGTCAGGAGAGTTTCTTCCACTGCACCCAAACACATTGCAAGTGATTTTCCTCTTTGCTGAAAGGTGGGCAATTCATTTGTTTTTCCCCCCAGGACACAAGATGCAGCTGCAGGGTACTTCTGCACACATGATGCATTCACAGACAAAAATCTAATTTAAGGCAACAGATTAAATTATAATCAAAGAGAGATATGAGTCTCTCTGTTAGAAGTGGTTTTTAAAAAAGGTGACCTAACTCCCCCTGAAGTGGGACAGACACTTTCCACTTCAAATGTGTATAATAGAGATTCCACCTTGAATATTTTTCATTAATTTAGCTTGAGGTGGTTTAACACACATAGTTTATGACAACACTATTGTAAGAGTGGAAAAAACACTTAGTAAAAATGTTGATGAATATTGGAATGTACATCTCTGAGCTCCTTATCTTACAAACTAAGTCCCTTTGTATGTATAAAATACAGTTCAATGTTAAGTATCTTCTAGAAAACTGAGGACAAATCCCAGTGTAATCTTTAGACAAAGTTATTTCAGAAGCCTAATGCCTGTAAAATTATAACTGTGCCTGGTCCTAAACTTGAGTGCCTTTCAACATTTCCATTAAAAAAAGCAGTTTTTCAGAGGCTTATAATTCAACCATAAAAATTTGACTCGGGATAAACCTTGACATAAGAATGCTCATCCTGGAATCTACCTACAAGCTGTGCTCAGAAATAGGAGAGAGTATTTTCACCCAGGGTCTCTCTCTCTAAAAGATGCTGTTTGCATTTACAAAACTCATATTTATACCATTCACATTCACAGGATCAGTTTCAAGAGAATAGTAGGCAAACTATTTCTAGCTACCTGCCCTGCACTAGGCAACTGAAGAACAGTGGTGGCCACACAAAAACACAACCAGGATTTTAACATGTTAAAAAAAATTAAATTGGCCACTTTCATTAAAAAGAAAAACACACACCACACCACAACTAAATTCTCTGCCCAAAGTACCAAAAGAAGTTTTCCTGAAATTATTAAAACATTATTTTATGGTTAAAATAACTGCATTTTTTAAACCTGCAATGGAAAAAGAATAAGAGGGCAAGCCACCCTGAGGAGGCCTTCCTGCTGGTCTTGGGCAAAGGAATAAAGTAAATTGAGAAGCCAGATCTGATCCTAAAACCTCTCTTGAACAACATGAGACTCTGGCAAGAGCAAAGGGACAGCCTGGTTGGTTATTTTAGCCAAGTGCATGTGTGCTACTGTCTGCAGCTCACAGCTGCTGAATTAGGCAGTAGGAGCAAACAGACATAGAAGCAGGCATCACTAAGCAGTAAAGGACACAAGCAGCAATGCTTGGATTTGTATTTTCAAACACACCAACATCCAGTGGCACTCCAGTCCAGTGTTACAGCAGTGGGCACAGCTCTGCTGTCACTGTGCTCAGCCCTCAGCCACGATTTAAAACAAATAACAGATGAAGTGTTTGCCTGCTCCACAACATGGCACCCTAGGAGATGCCAGCTAGATTAGGATTAGGGATGCCACTGGCTTTGCAAAAATCTATGGAGAAAAGGGCCAGTTGCAGCTGAGGAGCTCACAGATGCCTGGAACCAGCCATCCTCATTCCTCCTCTTTTCTTACAGGTTTTAATCACAGTGAGAAGCTGCCTTCCAGCCCCATGGAATAGTGAAGAGACAGCTAATCCTTCCCCTCCTCTTCAGGGTTTACAATATAAGCAGAGAGACAAAATGCATTCAAGAGTGATCCAGAAAAAAAAGAGCCACCAAGAAAATAAATAGTAGGGTTAATTAGAAATACCCACATGTAACCTGACTATAGGAACAACTCAAGCAACAACCAAATCATATTAAAATCAGCAGGAGACCAAGAGGAGAAGGGAGGGCTCAACTCAACTATTTAGTGCCATTTGACTTCTGCCAGTTTCAAGTGCCCTTAACAAGCATCCATCTTTCCTTTCCCAGCAACAGCTCATTTCTATTAAGTTTGTGGGTTTTGTTAAAGAGAAGAGGACCAGGGGGTTGCCAAAAAGATTCCCAATCATTGCTATGTGCCAAGCATGTCATAAGCAAAATTATCTTTTTTTTTTTTCCTTTGTTTCTGAAGCTGAGCTCTAGACTGCAACAACCCCCAGCCCCAGATAACCTTCACCTATTTCAGCCCTCCCCTCACCAACAATCACATAAGACATGAGTCTTCCCCTTCCCATCTCTGCCAGGAGATTTTTATGCCCTGGGATGTTCTTGGAACGCTCCTAGGTGACTCCTCTCCTACCTTTTAATTGTAGTTGGAAAAAGTATTTTAATAAAATGTAGAAACACTTTACTATTCATGTTTGGCACTTAAATCTCTACCTTGTTGAGCTACATATCAATAGCCAGGCCCCTACCCATGAAGGAACTCCTAGCTTTTTCCAGAAATTGGAATGCTGTCACAGAAAAAAAAAAAAAACCAAAAACAAACACAGCAACAACTAAACACACAAAAAGAAAAACCCTCGTAACATTATTTTAAATGGCAAGCTTAAATTTTTAATTTGTGATGAAATGCAAATTAAATTAAAAACAGCTGCCTAACTGCCTAAAATCAAGACAAAAGAAAACCCCACACCCAGGTTTCAGTGGATGTTTTTAAATTACTTAGAAATATAACCAAAATGCTTTTTTTACACTTAGGAAAAACTTAAAACCTAGTGGGCAGTCAAGATTCCATTCATTTCAGTAGACAACTGTCTAAGTTCTGTTTTTCCTCTCCTAGGTCCCTTTCATCATCACACTGTTATGCTATATCAGTTAACATAAATAATGCCACAGCAGCTAGGTCTCCAGTAACTTATCATAAATCTTAATTTTCTCATTAGTGAGCTAAGTTGACATATATGTTACTGAGAATAAGATACTCTCTCATTTTGTACACTTAAATTCCTATTTTACATTTAAAAGCCTATACCAGCAAGCAAATTGTAACAGATTTGTGTGCCCAAAGGATTTGTTGTGACTGTGTACTGTCTATGGTGAAGCATGAAGAAAGGCTTACATGCCTGAAAACTCATCTATTTGCTGCTTTCAACCCCAACTTTGTTGCCTGCCTGGCATGAGATCTACATTTCATTGGGAGAGACAACATCCCACTGCTGTGTTTTGGAAGCAAGAGTGAGCTTGCAGCCATGATAGGTCAATTGAAAGCTAATAAAAAGATTTCATGAGTGGCTTTTGGGCAAATAAAAAAAAAGTACAACACTGCAGAATATACACCAGCCTGTAAAGCTCACTTCTATAACACAGAGGAGTAGAAATACTCCAGTAGTGCACAGAAAACCCAGCTGAGATGCCAGTTCTAACACGTTAAATGATGTACATAGAGTAAGAGCCATGATCTCAGCAGTGCAACCTATATAAATACACCATTATACAAGTTATGGAACATTTGTTATATGGAACAACAAATCCATCAAATAAGTGTTGTTTCATAGAAAAAATGTTACTAAGATCACTAGTATTTCCCCTAGTTACACAAAACAGATTTAGCCAGCTGGGGTCCTCCTAATAATATACTCAGAACACATCTATCATTTCCTAGATTTCTGCAGATAATGTCTGTACATTGGTGTGGTTAATCACACCAACCTAAGGATGAATTCCTCACTGCCACCCATCCCTTGCTCAGAGCACAGGCACCCAGGGGACTCCACATACACCCCACGTAGGCATCAAGTGTTTAAGGAGGTTTGTCCATCCTAAAACTTAAAAGAGCACAAAGTTCTATTTCAGGGCACTATTTTAAAATAAGTGGGGACAAGGGAGTCCAGAAACACAAGGAGGGGATCATTTTTTAAGCAGGCCAGCCTGAGAAGCTTTCCCCTGCATCACCTATGCCAAGAAGTCCCACCAGTGCAAGACACAAAAACCAAGAGCTTCTTCATCAAAACCTTCCTGAATTAGGCCTTCCTCAAGAACAGAGAGAACTTCAGCAATTAACCCCATGGCACAGTCATCTGGAGAGATTATTGTTTTTATAAAGGTCTTTATTGTAAATACTTACACATTTTTCAGTATTTTTCTACTTGAGATGCTGCTACGAATATTCATCCACCATTATTATTTAGGTGAGGTTTGTGTTTTGGATTTTTTTGTCAAACACCAGCCATTTTCTGGTTAAAACTCTTCTATCCAAAGCATTGAGAACACTAACAAATACCTTGCCTTTACCTGTACACAGTATTTCTAAATGCTTTTATTTTGTACCTACTACCCAATAAGAATATTGCACTTGGAAACAAGTATTTACATCATGGTGCCTACTCAAATTAAAATTTAATAACTGAATTTTATGTACCATTTACATATTATGTAATAAAGCTGAGTGCTCAGTATCCCATGCAAGTCCACAAGAAAACTTTAATAACTCAAATTTGGTTTAAGATCTATCTTTACACTCTAAAGAAATCTTAAAGGGTTAAGTAAACCTCATTACTGTCAGCAAAATTAAAGTATTCCTGGAGGCCTTCATCTACTAAAATGTTGCATTTGGAGAAATGTATTATTAATACAGTCAGTACATATTCCCCTGACATGTTAACATATATATATATAGAGAGAGAGAGAGAGAGTTATATAGAACATCACCAAAAATAAAACCATTTGAAAGGGAATGCACAGGTAACAAGAGGTTAAACTGCACACTTTGGCCAATTTATTTCCATTTTAACTTGCAGTAGACTGAGAAAAAATAAAAATTCAAAACCAAAACCATTTTTCAAGTAAAGCCACATGGGTTTGTTTGTTAATACTCTCAGTATTCTTTGATGCAAAGCCTCTTCTGGCCAAAAGACAGACTGAAAGCAAACCAGAAAAGCAAATTATAAATATGCACGTGTGGATACTAGATTAAAAGAACTGCACTCTTTTGGTGTGAAATACCCAGAGTAGCATGCATCCTGATCCTATGTTTGGCCTGAATTACTCCACTAGCCTACATTGCAAACTCTTTCTTTTTTTCATTCAGTGATCTTAACACATTTTAAGCAGATGTATGATCAAATGTATTACATGCCAATCTGTTTATCATTAAAATGAAAAATCAATATGTCCAACTCAAGCGTAAACAGGAGTTGAATGTTTAAGCTGTCACTGAAGATGACATATAATTATAGACTATGATTTGTGCTTGGCAAATCTTTATTTCCTGAAAAGGGCAACAGACAGTAGCAAGAAGCTTTTCACAGCAAGTCAGTATTGTGCCACTTGTAACCAGGGAATTAGTTTTATGAATGCAGAAAGATACCTATGCAGTCAAAAGGAGAAATAACCAAACAATCACTGTTAAATTTAACCATTATGTTTATCTGATGAGAGAACATGTAGCTTTATGTTACTGGGCCAAGTCCAGATTTTTATTTAAAACAGAAGTACTGAAAATAAGAACTTCAAAAAAATGAGGTTTCTGTTCTGGACCATTAATTTTTCAGTCAAATCAAACTATTGTTTAATTGAATCCTGATGCTAAAACTTGGATTCTACATGAAAAACTTGAAACTAAAGCACATAGAATAATTTGTTACATTGAGCTGTGCAGCCCAACATGTCCAAGCTAAAAAAAAGAAACAGTTCAAAATAAAGGTAGCGTACTTTTGGTGATGACACAAAACAACAACAGGAAATGAACCCTTGTCCTGATCAAGAAACTAAGCCATTAACTGCTATTTTCTACTATTAACTACTATTTACTATTTCTTTCTTGTGTATGCTTTATTTAAAAACACTCACAAAATGACAGAAAACTGTCAGCAAAAATACAATACCTATAGGTAGTACTTAAAAGTTAAAAAAAAAAAAAAAACAAAAAACCACAACCAAAAAACCAAACCCACCACAAAATACCACCACCACCACCTTGGCTTTGGGGAAGAGCAGAGGATGACCTCCAAAGAAAACTACATGTAAAACTATCAAATCAAATATTTAAATACCATGGAAGTGGAACAAGAGGACACATCACTGCTGTAGTCATAATGTGATACCCAAAGGAGAACTCCAATTCAGAAAAGGAAACAGAAGTCCATGTCAGATTTTGAACCACAACTTAAAGAAACCTCCAAACCTGTTTTTTGGGGGCCTTAATTTAACATTTTGCTCTTTTGCATCTCATCATTCTCATCCTCCCCAGCTGCTATGTCACTAGTTAGCACCACCTGCATCTTGAAAGAGAAAAAAAGCCTTTCCATGCAACTCAGTTAACCAGATGTTAACTTTTTAAGATAGAAAAGAACATGCTGAAAGTGTATTGGCAGCCTTCAGCCAGGGAACTAAAAGTATCCTGGTTTTGCTGAATAGTTGATGGCTTTTATTGGCACACGAACAAAAGCAACTCAATCTTGGAACACCAGAAGCCATCTGAGATTTCAAACAATAGAGAAGTCACAGTGTGCTGATAGATCTTAACTGGTAACGGAAAACTAAATATCCTCATTTCTTCCTACCCCCAAATCTTCCTAATATCTGTCATATAGACCAGGACAAAAGTAAAGTGGGTGCAGAAATAGGTGGGGAGGGGTGAAAATCAGAGTTAAGATGAATTTTGCCTCCAAATCACTTGCATTCTCCTCTAGTTAGATAGTTCACAGCTGCAGTCTTGAGAATAAAAAGATATTTCTACTTTGCAGATAAAAGACAACATTGACCTCTGACAGCTAGGACAACAAAGTAAAAGAACAGTTATTTTATAATTGTGCTACTCTATATCCTTTATTTTATTGATGCTAATAAGAGTGCTGAGCACCAAACATCATATCTACAGATTGTACCAGCAATATCAGTGCCAGAAACACCCGAACATCAATTTTGACTCCACAAAATCTGTTCTTCTTACTATTATATTTTCCTGCTTTCCCTCAGGTCAGACTGTTCACAGAACTGAAGGGTATATTTTAATAACTGCATTACAGGTGAATTTAACAAATCCCCAAAGATGCAGTAACCTCCAGATGCCAAATTTATATTCTAGCCTACACACTAAATGAAATTATTTTCAAACACCTTGTGTTGAATTAGCACAATGTTTCTTTTATTCAGCAAGACTTGCAGATGGGCATTAATCTCAAAAGAAAACATTTGTAAAATACTTGGAACCAAAACTATTGTATAATGATGCTAATAAATATAACATCTCAATGATTTAAGACTGGAAGATTTAACAGACATTTTTTAAATGCTAGCCTGCTAATATAAGTTTAAAGTTCCCCAATACATTGAAATTCAGATTTACTTTGACTAAAATCATCTCCTATGCCACCACTCTAACTAGGCCTATCTAATCTTTAGGAAGAGAACAGTGAAATGCCACATTTAAGACTGGGATACAACAGGAAAGTATAAAGCAAATTATTTTTCCTGTTACTTTTATTTATATAAATATAGCACAATTCCCTTGTGCATTAAGTTACATATATTCAAAATATTAGCAGCATCAAGTCAGAGGTGCAGCAATTTGAATGCACTCAATACAGTAGCCAATAAAGCCAGAAAGGAAGGGAGCAGAAAGTATACCTAGTTTGCTTTCCTTTCTTGCACCAAGAAAATCAGCTTCAGGAAGAACAAAGAGTTGCTATGTCAAAAAGCAAAGCAACATAGAAACCCCAGGTGCCACCTTCCCCTTAAAAATTTAAGTCAGCTACAGAGATAATGAAATAGCACTCAACAGGAAATTCAAAGCCACAGCAAATCAAAGACTAAGGGAGGCTGCAAGACTACTAAAAAGCAGGAATTTTATGCTTAGGAGAAATATTATTAGCTCCTGTTTACTCACAGATAGACTCCTCATGACTGGTCATCAGCCTGATAAACTCCTGGAGCAGTTGAGTTCTTCCTGATTCCCATCTTGCTCCATTAGCTGGCCAGAACACACAACTGGAATCCCACCAGCAAGGACAGCTTGGGCTCCTCCAGCTTGTAAAACACAGCTACTCCATGAACCAAAACACACCTAAACCTTCAGATCCCCAAAATGAGTAGGGCCTCAACCCCCCAGAAATAGTCTCCTTAGGGCTGTTATCTAAAGTGCCACCACCTGGCTGGGATTAGCAGGTGTTCAGAGTTCTGGAAATTGTGCTGTTGATTACTCCTAGGTGTGTTTTCCTCTCATACTCCCAGTAATTTTTAGTTGCCTGTAACAACGTTAAATTTTACCTGGGAAGATAACACTTTTTTTCCACTGAAGAAGCATTCTAGGTAAAAAAAGGCAACTTTTGATAAGCCAGCAATTTATCAGCAGACGAGAAGGGAGAAATATTTTTCCTCTATTAAAAAAATACATGTTTAAAAAGTCTCTAAGCTGGAGAAGTTTCAGTGTGCTTATTTTTTTTCAGCAACACCTAGCACTTCCAGTGAGGTTGGTTATGCACTGGGGTGAGTTTTCTGTATCTGTAGGAAAATGCATAAGGCTAAATTCTAATCCTCACACAAACTGTGTACAAACATCCCCAGTAAAATAAAGCTGGAATAAGCATGTGAGACCAACAGTCTGGAGAGATGATGTGAGCTAGCTAGAAAGAGATCAGAGAAACAAGTCTCAAAAACTGAGTCCTCTGGCAGGTTACTGGAATAGGAAAATTGTAATCAACTCCCTATTTCATCCTTCCAAGTCAAGCACAAAAAGAACTTAAGGAATTCCTAAACAACCTAAGGATGCCTTCCTGTTCTATTATCCTATCAGCTGCAGATACAGGATTACTTGCTGCTTGTACCATAGCTCAGCAGGCATGACAAACAGCCCAAAAGTGGAAAGTATTGTGTTTCATTGTGTTCCAGCCAATTAGGAAAAACCACAGACAGGTTTTCTAAAGAAATAGCCTGTTATTTAATACAGACTGGGCAGCAGCAGCCTCCACTGCATGTGAGCTCACATTGCCTGGCCTTTTTGGGTACCAGACAGTGCCAGAGTTTGGCAGGCAGTGATGCTGTTGTCCATCGTGGCTGTTTCTGTGCCCACTGCTGCTATTCCAGCCTGTCCATGCAATGAAGAGCTCCCTACCTGTTTGTTCCCAGGAAAACTTCTGCCATAGGAGCAGCTGTGGCTCCTGCTTTTGTATCTGGGAATCTTTTTCTCTCACCCCCTGCCTGTGAAATGCCAAGAAAGAGCCCAGCTGTTCAGCATTTCATTGCTGATTTTTGGGGAGAGAAGGCCTGGAGAAGCCACAAGTGGGCTGCCTTTCTTTTCTGTGAAAGAAGTGGATCCTTTTTAACTGAAAAAAAAAAAAAAAATAAAAGCAACTCAAGATTTTTCCTGGCTCCCTTTTCCTTTGTGAACTGAAGAATCTCAAAATGTTTTCATGCTCACCATACTTAGAGCCTCTCTCTGCCCTCTCAGGGGTCTCAGAGCAGCAAAGAGAGCATCTCTGCTTACTACTCATTGCAGGGCTACACATGAGGCAAAGCCCATATTTCAGGCTTCTTGTCTCTTTGCAGTGACAGTGCAGTCTGCTACTGAGCACACTTAGAAAAGATCTTATCGTGTCTTTTAAGAGGATTTTTCTTCCAGACCAAGCAGAGTGGGAGTGGCTAATGTCATCTACATTCATGCCATGTTTTATAGCTCAAACATCAGATCTGTCCTGCTGTAACCCAGTTCGTAAAGTGTATTTGGAGGGAATGAAAACAAAGCAAAAAAGTTGTGGGGTTTTTTTTTCACTGCTTGCAGATCAAAAGGCTTACATGCTGTACTTTCACTACAAAGCAAATGTTTGTGCTATGTAAACTCCCAACAATTGAGATTATAATGAAAGCACTAACAGCCATTTTTGTTGACCTACAGCTCACTTATAATCACAGGTATGTTCAGTAGCTTTTAAAATTTGAGAAGACAGAAATAACTTCCTGGCTGTTCTTATTACACAGTGTTTTCTGAGCCTCTCTGCTTTAATTTAGGTTTTCTTTTCATGGCAAGGTGTCTGACACAAAGTGTTCATGGACCTTTGTGCTGCCAGTGCTCTGAGACAAAAAGGAAAGTAAGTTAAAGACAAATGGCCTGTATGAAGATGTTTGGTCTCAGAAATCAGGAGGGAAAATCAGAATCAGTTATAACTGCTCAGTAGCAGGCAGATGGAGAAATCAGCTGCAAAAAGTTCTTCTGCCTCCAGTCCTTTTGCCTGCCAAACTTAAAAGACCTCTTCCTTTTTTCCTCAAAGGGTATATGGGGAATACATTCATTTAAATAGTGTGATGCTAAACAGAGGAAGGCAGCATGGCTCTTATTCCCAGAAATTCTGGCATGAATAAATCTTGCCCAGGGTGATAAAAGTCTGCAAAATAATGCCAGTAGACAGAAGAAAGAGAAAGTGAGATATGCTTGTGTGGAAAGAGTTCAGTCATGAGATCAATAGCTGTAGTTACCATGAGCGACTCCATAAAAGCACATTCCACGATAGTCCATGGAGCATAGACTGTAAGGGATTGATGGAGCTGGGATATCCCAGCTGTATAAAGAACTATTTTATGTGTTAATGTTGTCCTCCTAAGATTGTATCAACACCACCAGCAAAAGTGGTTGGAAAGGAGCCTGCTCTTTGCTGCACCAAGCCATGCCTGCACTCAGCAGAGGGGCAGTTCCAGCAGAACCAGTGGGCATTCTGCTCTCCTGGAAGCAAGGCTCTCAAAAGGAGAAAAACTTGGAAAAGAAACCTGCTTATAGCCTCTGCTTCTTTTTTGTCCATGGGAGTGGTTTGAGCATTCTGAACACTTTTATTTTTCTCATGACTACCAAAAGAATCACTAAGTACCTTTCCTCTTCAAGTCCAACCTCAAAGTCAGTGTCTCTTCTGCCTGTGGGAAATTAAGACATTCATACAGAGCACCTATAAACTTGTGGTTTAGTTTAGGGTATGGGTTGTGTGGGTTTTTTGCTTCCAAACACTTTTCAATAAGCTGTACAAACATACCTGAAAGTATGGCTTTTCATGATTTCCACGATGTCATCAAGAGCCATTTTTCCTAGTCTTCCACATTAAGCTATAAACTTCCACATCAAACTGTAAATTTGAATAGCAGTTCACATCATAAATTCCAGCAGAACAAATATTTTTCTAATAGCATTCAACATTTTTTCTAATGGGGAATGTCAGAACAACTTCATATAAAAGCAGTGGAAGTTGAGGGGGTGGAATAAAGTAGGGAAGCAGCCTTCAACTGGTGAAGAAATTTATCATTATGTTTCCAAGTGAAACACTTTCTTAAAGCAGTGTCTAATAAGGAATCATACTTTGACTGGGTGTATTACAATGAACAACAGCTTGGCCATGCTCCATGATGAAGAACAATCCACTGGGTGCTGCTGCCTTTGCCCTTCCTTGAGTGATTTCTCCAAATGCTCTTAAGACTTTAACTTTTCCAAATCACAGAGACTTTCCAAAGCTGAGAGAAGGCCTGAACAGCCATCTCTACCTTCTGGCAGCTCCTTTGGGGTCGAGAAAGCACAACTAAGTGGATATCACCAGGCAGATGAGTTCTTCCCAACCGGCACGGGTGTTGGGCCTGGAAAGTTTCCTCACAGCAAAAGATTTCTCAGCCACCCCAATTAGGCACCTCGGCCTCTTTAACCTCTTATTTTAAACTCTTATTTCCCTTGCTTTCAGACAGCTGCTTGGGCACTGCAACCTGTCTTGACACTTGACACATCCCGTCTCCTCTTGTCATAGATGAAGGCGGTGGCAAGTGTCCCTTCATCCCAGGAGCAGGTCCTTGTCAGGATGGATGGGATTTCCTCCCTCATTCTCCTCACACCACTAGCAGGAATAGGGGTTCACGGTACATGAACATGGTACATAGGGGTTCATCACACTCCTGGATGGGTTTTGTACATGTCCCAGCCATGGGTGAGGAGGCCATGAGTAAGGAGGCCTGGAAGTGGCACTGAGGTTGCTGAGGTAACCGTGAGTCTTCCAGGGCTGACTCTGAAGGCCTGGTAGGGGAGCAGCCCAAAAAAAGTGCCAAAAGCTAAATGTTGCACCCCAAAATCTCACCCCAAAACTTCAAAGTACACACAGCACCCTTTCCCAAACCTTCTTACAATAAAAACGGCAATCACAGGGTGAGAGGTGTGCTCTGGGGTCCTCCATGGTAACGAGGGGCAAGCGCCCGGGTGGACTGCGAGTGTGGGTGACCCACACTGTGGCAGGGACAGCCAAAAGAAAGCAGCAAGAAAAGTAAATGGTTTGCTGTAAGGAATGATGTGAGATCAGACACCGGTGGATACTTACTCTGTGCTTCTCAGCAGTGTGTAGGACAGCAAAGATACTGAAACCCAGGAACAGATCAATTGCAGATCATTGGGTAACTAAAAAATGCGTGAGAGGTGAGCAAAGCCTAAGTAATGCATATTTAAATCCTATTTTCCATTAAGCTCCTGCACATTTACATCATGCCCAACAAAGAAAACAGAAAAGAGGTAGTCTCTTTTGTAACAAAACCCCAGTATACAAATAACTCAGCATCGTTTCTCCCCTCTTCCCCTCCAGAAACATTCAGAGGCCACAGTCAGAGACCACTCGTGTGCAGTGTAAGTGGAGCATTTTGTAACTTGAGGGGATGGACTGGAAGCAAGTGAGACATAGGAGAAACAGTCATTTGACGAGCATGACAGAGGCTCCCTGAAGAGGGTGAGCACAAACACTGCCAGTACTGACGGCGTGAGGGATGGGTCCCCCTGCGCCACAATGGACAGGAGGTGTGACACCTGCCTGCATTCCAGACAAGAGCAGTCAGGAGGCTGTGACACTCCAACACTGGCAGCACTGTTGTGCTGTACCTGTTTTTTGAAAAATGTGACATCCCCTTCAGCCTACACCTCCAGCACTTACCAGAAGGGCTAATTTTACCAAGTATGGATGAAAACGAATTAAACAACTACACAGAGATCCTGGGTTTCTGTAAGCTTGGAAAAGGGTCTTCAAAGCAACACAGAAGCCATGTCAAAATAACCCAAGTGGCACCCCTTCTAGAGTTTCTTTGCTAAGCTCCCAAATCCCCCAAATTTGAATTCGGCTCCTGTAAGAAAATAAGAAGCGGTTTCTTTCATTCCCTTTGCTACAACATGACACTGCAGGGAAGGAAATCCAGTGATAGTATTGCAAAGCATAAGGCATGTAGGGAGAAGATAGACATGTTAAGTATACTGTGCTGGACACGGGATATGAGCAAGCCATAGGCAGAAAAGTCCTGTCACAAATGACTGAAGCCATACAATGAGGCTTGAAAACAAGTGCTAGGCCTTATTGATAAGTGTTGCCACCCTACAAACCAGACTTTGAGGAGCTGAGGCTCAGCAGTGTACAACTCAGGTGTAACCAGACAGTCCTGGTTGCCATAGTTGAGCAGCCAGACTACTGGAAATCAGAGAGGAGTGGCACACCCAAGCAGGGATGTTGTCAGCCGTGCTTGAGATGGAGTCATGAACTGGTGAGACTGGTATTTGGTTGGAAAGAACAGTGCCCCTTCAAATATAATGAGGGTACAAAATGATAAACAAAAGCCTGCTGAGCATTTGCAGCCTGCGTTTGGCCACTGCTGTGAGATAGACAGAATCAGAGATGCCAAAATAGGTGCTAAACCTGTCCTTTAGCTTTCTGATTCTAAAATCAGGAGTAACCATGCATAAGGGGAGGTAAGTGTGCGTAAGAAATTAGAAAATAGAAAGGGCTGAGGGAAGGCAGTGCCCACAAAGGATGGTTTGCTTTGTCTTACAGCATCCAGAGCAGGAAGAAGGAATGTGCATGTGTGCATGCACCATATGGGACAAAGGCAGCTTATTTCTTTTCAGCCAAGAGCACTGTTGTCATTTGTCAGTGTTGTACGCCTGTGTACAAGCAACACCAAACACTGCCTTCCAGTGCCTTCAACAATAGGCTTTTCGTGTTGATTTCCTGGTTTGAATTTTCCCTTTGGCTCCCCTGCTCCCGAGTTTTGATGACACTCAAACAGCTGGCTACAGAAAAGTCACAGGCTGGCATGTCTGGTGGGGTGTAACACATGTACACACACACACATCCCTCATCCTGATCCCTCTCCCCTTCTCCTCTGCTGTCTGCTGCATTTGAAATGTTTTTTGTTTGGTTTGGGGGTATTTGTTTCGGTTTGGTTTTTCGTTTGTTTGGTTTTTTGCAGCTCCCTTCCCAGGCTCGTTTTCCCAGCCCCTGAGGGATGCTCCCCAAACCTGCCCTCGGTCTGGAGAAGGAATGGGGGGATCTGGGGGGTGTGCTAAGCCTCAGCCGTCGGGCAGGAGCTGTGATTTCATGTCACGATGCCAGGGGACACAGAGAGAGCTTGGGGCTGCGGGGAGTGGAGTCTGGGGCAGGCAGAGGGGGGAGCAGAAGGAGGGGGTTCTGAATACTGGGTTGGGATTGCAGAGAGGGGGAGCAGGAGACAAGAGTTTCTGAGTGGTTAAAAAAGTTCAGATGAGCAAACTCCGTTGCTGTCAAAGATTCCCCCCTCGTGGTTTTTCCCCCTACCCCCCCCTCCTTTTTTTTTTTTTTTCTTTTTTCTTTTTATTCTTTTTTTTTTTTAAGGCAGTTGATGTGGTAATTAAGAATTTGGTGAGAGCCCGGTCAGGTCACCTCGTTTCTCAGATCAGAGCCCCATCAGAAATTCTTTCAAGTGTCCTTCTGCGTCGCCAAAGATGACAACAGCAAATCAATAAGTGCTTGAAATGAAAAGGGTTGCTGGCTAGCCCCCGAGGCTACAGATTTTCGCGCCGCCGGCCTTTTTTTCTTTTTCTTTCTTTCTTTCTTTTTTTTTTTTTTTCCTTTTTTCCTTTTTTTTTTTTTTTTTTTTTCTCCCTGAACTTCTCGCATTCCTTTACACTGCCTCTCCTCGGAAGAGCTACCTTTTTATCCTTAGTCTCATGACGAAGGTAAGTGCCCTGTTCACATTTCCATTGCAGGAGGGGCCCCACCGGCTCTCTGGTACCTCTCTGCTGCTCGGTACCGGGAAGGGCCGAGCCGAAAGCAGCTCCGGCGGAGGGCATCCCTCCCGCCTACGGAACGGCGTCTGCCTGCTCGGGGCAAACCGGAAGATAATTGTGCTTCCTCTTCTATTTTCAAAAAAAAAAAAAAAAAAAAAAATTAAAAAAAAAAAAAAAAAAGTGGGGGGTAAGGGATCAAAGCAAAGGAAAATAAATAAATAGGGGAATCACCGCGCGAATCTTAGATGAAGCTGTATTAACAGAGGTTACTCGGCTCCGGTTCTCACCTTCATCCTTACCCCTAATATGCCTTACTTCCTAACGACCCACGTCCTCGGGACGTTTTAATTAGGTAATTCATTAGTGAGTCAATACAGACATTTGTATATTCTTTTAGCTCAAGTGGTTAAAAACTAATTTCAAAATTATTATAAAGCATTGGAATACTCAAGGCATAGTAATTTTAATTTATATGTAAATCAGCGGGGCCGCTTGAAATGCTTAAAATTTTAACAATTATTGTATTGTAGCACCGGGAGGAACCGCCTGAACAAGCAATTTTTAAACCAGATCTGGAGAGGAAGAAAATATTCGAGCTCCCCACCAAATCAATAATGTTTGAGTGTGTTAAACATAGCCAGCTATAGGTATTTACATACTCGGTTGCTGTCAGATAAGGAGCTCAGAGAGGTGGGAGGAGAGGCTTGGGGGGGGGACGGGGGACGGGACGGGAGGGATTGCTTGCGAGAGCTGAGATCATAATCCGGGAATGAAGAAAGTCAATGGCTGTGATGTGCACATTTTCCAGGATACCTCCCTTTTCCGCCCGTCCCGCAGCGCTGTGGCCGATGCAAGACACGGGAGGATGCCTGAAACACGGCTCTGTATTTAGACAACGCTAGATACGTTTTCCCTTCTATTTTTTTTTTCCCCTGTCCCTGGCAGGCGGCAGCGAGGAAGTAGCCGGGATTCTCCCTCCCCTCGCCCACTCTGAGCCCCGGGATGAGCCTGGGAGAAGCCCAGCGGCTCCCGCTGCCGTCGGGAGCACCGCCAGGTGCCCGCAAACGGATAGCCACGATTTAGGCATTTAGGAAAACAGCTTTTCCGTCTCTAGAGGGGAGGAATAACCCCGTCCCTTTTCCCAAGCCGTTTAGAGAGCCGGCGTAGTGCTGGGGGGCCGGGAAGGAGGGCTCCCAGTCCGGTTCAGCCGGGCCGAGGAAAGGCTCCTTTAGGCTCCTCGAGGTTTTTTTTCAAGCTGTTGTCACTGCGCTGGCGGGAGGGGGGAGCCAGACTATAAATACATCTGCCGCGGCCTTTGCTCGCCCTGAAATCTATTATTACATTTATTGCTTTGACAGAAGGGGGGGAAAAAAAAAAAAATGAAATCCGCGTATTAAGTCGGCTCCATAGTTTCCAGACTCCCTGGAACCCCTCTTCCAAGGCAGCATGTCTAATGTATTCCCTGGTGATTCTCGGCATTAATTAGTTGTTTAATAGGAGTATGACTAAAAATGTAAAAGAAGGATTAGGAGCGTGAAACGTATGTCCAGCTCCTTCCACACACTCTGGGAGGGAATGAAAATCCCCCTGTATCTTATGTTTCTCCAGAAGCCATTTGCATTTCCCACCAGCTGCTCACTTCCACTGCTCCGGCTCCAGGGCCGGCGCCCGCTGCTGCCCTGTGCGGAACAGGGCGCGGAGCAATGAGCCGCCCCGCTCCGCGGCCGCGCTGCTCTGGCGGGCACCGCAGCCTCCCTCGCTTTCCCTTCCTAAAACACAGCGGGGCTGGGGGATGCGGGGGAGACGAGCATCCCGGGGAAACACAAGTGCGGGGTGGGAGCCGGGAGTCCCCTTTCCTCCCTCTCTTCCTTGGGAAGCTGGATTTCCCCTGGCAGGGCGCTCCCAAGGATAGACACGCAGGTAGCCGAGGACACAATTCATGTTTTTCTCCCCGGAAAAACTCTCCCGGTCGGTTTAATTTCTTGCAAGTCTCTCCGCTTGGCGTGGCAGCTGCTGCGACGTCGAATTTCAAAGGTTTTTTTTTTCCGTGCACGCTGAACGCGGTTGGGTTCCCCCGGCAAAAGAACCCGCTGAAAACTTGGCTGCTTCCCCAGGGTTCGTTTGCCCCCTCCGGCAACAATTGCCTATCCCCCTGTCCACTCCTAAAAAAAATAACTAAATTTAACTCCAAGCCGAAATCATTTTCAAACGGCCACAAATAAATCAGGTGCAGCCTCCGAGTTAAGAAAGCGACTGTTTTATTTTCGCCTGGTTCCTCTGTGAACAAAGCCGCGGAAAGAGCTGCGAGGAAAAGTTAGCGCTTTAATTTAGTCTAAATAGAGACATCCGAGTTCGTTATTTTCTTAAACGTGGAAAAGATCGCGAAATCGAAAATTATTTTCCCCCTGGAGCCAGTTTGGTGTCGTTTGGGGAAAAAGGGGAGAGAACCTGCCGTACTGTTTTCTCGTTATCGTCCGTAAACGAGGCAGGGAAAGTAACAGAGAAGAGCGGCAGCGTTTCGGCTCCCCCGGCCCTGACATAGGAAAAACCAAGCACCCCTGAGATTAAAAAAAAAAAAAAAAAGGAAAATATTGTTATACATATAAAAAAAAATGCCGCCACCACCAAAAAAATCCCCAAACAAACCAAAAAGTGTGTTAAATAAAAAATAAAATAAAAAATAATAATAATAATAAAAAAAAAAAGTGAGACCTTTCACAATGGGCTGGCGATCCCTCTTCGCACCTGGTGCAAGGACAGCCACCGGCCCGGCCCGGGACACTTTGGCCACAGTTACTTGTCCCACCCGGGCCGGGGGGACCACGGCGGGGCGGGGCACTCCCTGCGCGGTGCGGAGGGACCGCGGCCGCCCTGGCTCACCTCGGTTCTCCTTTGGCTACCTACCCCGCCGCCTTCGACGCCTTTTGTCCTGCCCCCTCCGCCACCGGGAGCCGCCGCTGCGCCCTTACCCGCGGAACGCCGCGCAGCGCCGCGGAGTAGCCCGGTCCGGCTGGCCCGGCCCGGTCCGGTCCCGCTCCTCTGCGGGGAGCGTTCGGCGGAGCTGGCGTGACGTCAGGGCCCGGGGGGGCGGGAGGGGCGGGGCGGGGGCGCGGGAGGGCCGGGGAAGGAGGGAGGCAGCGGCGGCTCCGTGGCCCCGCAGCCAGCGCAGGAGCCCGGCGCGGCCCCGCCGCCCCGGCAGCACCGGCACCAGCAGGGCGAGCAGCCGGTCCTGGTGAGTTGTGTGGGGGGGGGGCCCTGGGGTGTCGGCGGGACGGGAGAGGGGAAACAGAGCCAGGCGGTCCCGGTTCTGTGCTCCCGGACGGGCGGCGTGCAGCGGGCAGGAACTGGGGATGTCCTCCCGGGCGGCTGCGGCCCTTCCCTCGGGGCTGGCGGCCGGGGGAAGAGAGCTCAGCGAGATCACGTTTCCTCGCCGTGCCGAACCGGGTCTCCCCCGGCGGGGCGGGTGCCGAGGAACCGGCCTTTCCGCGCCCGACACCGCGGAGCAGCCGCGCAGGGAGTCTGCTGGCCACGGAACCGCACAGCCGGGCGGGGGGAGCAGCAGCACCGGCCCGGTGTCGGGGCAGAGGAAAATGGAGAGGGCGGGTTTGCCGCTCCGATCTGCGGGGCAGCGGCGGAACCTTGCGGGAGCTGTGGAGGGGTAGGCCCCGCATGGAGCCCCCGCTTTAGTTTGAGAGGCAGCATCTGACAAAACCTCTCCCTTCGGAATCACGGACTTCAGTAGTTCGGTCGTGGCTGAGATATTTGCCAGGGGACTCTTTTTTCTGTTTTATTTCCTTTTTTTTATTATTATTTTATTTTTTTTATGGGGGACGGTTGTGCTTTTGTCTGGGTTGTTGGTTGTTTCTTTATTCTCCCCGGAAGAATAGCGATAGATACCAATGAGGAGAAAAAAAATCCGTGTGACATCTTTTTTTTTGCTATTAGAGCAGGGGTGCTCCGAGCAGGTTGGTGCTGAGCGAAGTGGACCCTCGGAAAAAGGGAAAGTTCGCAGGGTTGGTGAAATTGTTGGGGCTGTGAGTGTGTGGAGGTGCTGAGGTATTTAATTGCGAGAGGAGGAGTGCTCGGAGGAATTGCAAGGGGAAAGCAAGTGAAGTTAATTTTATTGGAATCGCCGGGCTGGAGACGATAGGAAAATGGTTCTGGTTCTCCTTAGCCCAGCGCTGCGATGCGGTGTACAACAAAAATTAAAAGAGGATACGGAGAGTAGAAAGGGAAGGAGCAGTGTAACCGTGAGCAAGGAAGGAATATAAATCCCTCCGGAAAGGGCACTTTTTTCCGAGGAGACCGGCGATTTAGGAGAGAGGAAAAACTTCCCCTTAGTTGCGGGTTGTCCCCACTCGTGAGCTAAATCGGCCACTGAAGCAAGAGGCGGGGGGGTAGGGGGGGGAAGGTGGATTTGTCGTGAAGGACTAATGGTGACGAAGACCTGTCCCGATTTAAGGACCATCGGCGAAGAATTAAGGTTCTCTTAATCACCTCCCCGGTTAATTGAGGCGCAGCTCGGGCGCTAGGCCCGTCTGCGGGAAGGAGCGGAGTTTCCCCTAGGAATCCTTCGGCTTTGCATAGAAACAGCCGTGTCACCTCCAGCCCCGAGAAGCCCCGTTAACCTCAACTTCTCAGTTGCCCCTCTTTTTCCTTCTCCTTCCCTTTCCTCGCCTTTTTCCCCTGTCCCATCCTGCCTGCCAGGTGGAGGGCGGCGGGGACAGCGGGGACAGCGGGGCCTGGCAGGGCGGGAGCTGGGGCTGGCCCTGCTCATCCCAAACGTGCCTCGGTTCCAGGCTGCCGCATTTCTAAGCAGCAGCTAATAATGTGCCCGGTTCAGACATTAAAAAAGAGGCGAAGAAGAAGAAGAAAGATTACCGAAATGATGGTGACATGCAAATTTCCCCCCGAAATTATCATAAGTAAACATCTGAAGCCTGGACTAATAAAATCCCATCTGTGTTACTTCATATCGAGTTAGTAGAGAGCTGTGATAATGAATTTTGTAATATCTCACGAACAGACATCTCAATCAGGCACTAATCCTGTGATTTTTCTGCCCAGCCTCTCAGGCCGGGGGAGGTGCCAGAGGCGGCCGGGGAGCAGGGCCTCAGCGGGCGCAGCCGCGGCCGCGCATCTCCCGCCTTGCAGGGGACCGGCTGCCGGTACCAGCCGCCCCACGGTTCCTTTGGGCCACGGGTTGAGGTCTCCCGGCACACCGCACGGCCGCGAGGTTCGAGGACCCTGTTCCACGGCCGCAGAGAACGAGGGGTGTAGGGGGGACGGGTTGGGAACGCCACGGGAGGTTGTGCGTGTCCCGTGATGCGATCCCGATGGGTCCCGGGGTTGAGGCGGGGAGAGGGGTCACGGTGCGGACATCGCCGGGAAACCCGGGGGTTTCACCAACATCTCTGCGACGTGGCTCCCGGGGCGGCTGGGTTTCTTTATTTTAAATTTTTTAAAATTTTATTTTACTTGTTTTAAAGCTCCAATGTCTTCGGTTTTTTTTTTTTGCAGATAACGGGTAATGGAGTCCAACTGCCGCAAACTTGTCTCCGCCTGTGTTCAGCTAGGTAAGAAAACCCATCTCCCGCCGGGACGGGGGTACAGTAACCCCGCTCCGGTACGCTCCGCGGAACCAGGCAGGGAAGTGGCTGCGCCTCCTCAGGGGAATACTCAGCACCGGGAGCTGAGCACCTCTCCCCTGCCTCCTCCCCCGTGTCCCCGTCCCCGGGGCTGCATGCCGCCGTCGAGTCTCTTTTCGCCAAGGAGGCGGAGACCAAAAACGGGGAGCTCCGCGAGGTACCGGGGGGCCCTAAGGAGCCCGCCAGGTCCATTGGGAAGCGTCGGGCCCCCCGCGCCCCTCCGCGGTCCGCGCAGAGGGGGCTGCGGATGGGGGCTCCTCACCGGCCCCGCCTGCGCGGCTCCAGGGCGCCCTCTGCTGCCTCCCACCGCGCAGCGCAGCGCGGCTTGCGCCCCAGCGCCACTTGCGCCCGAAAAAGCGCGGCCGCGGGGAAAGGGGAAATCCGCGGGCACTCCTGCAGAGGCAGGGGTTCTCTGACAGCCTCTGACAGCTTGCTGCCCCCCCCTCTTTCATACCCCCCCCACAAAAATCATCGCTGTCAGCGCGCCTCGCAGAGACCCAAAGCGTCGCTCTCATATTTATTTTTATTTTCTATTTTTTGACACACACCCCCGGCTGTAAACAAGCAGTCAGCCCTCCCCTGATCCCCAGAGACAGGCTCCCCCGCAGCACCCCGTCCTCCTTCTCTTCCCCTGCCCCTTTCAGGGGGTCCGGTAGGCTATCCCGAGAAAAACAAGAATGCAAACATATTACAAAGAAGAAAACAAGCGCTCTGTATTTTGAGAGACTGTTTAATCCAAGATAAACGTCATTTTGTTTAAATAAAATATATTAACCTGAATTAATAATACAGGAAACTAAAGCGAATTAATAATGCACGTATTCCTGGTCTCGTGGTTAAACACTTCCTTGTAGGAACAGAGTATTAACCCTGTTTGGGTTCCCAAACGCCTCGCTATTTCTCAAATACCATCCAGTTTTTTCGGGAGGAGCCATGTCCTCCTCTTCCCGAGTCCACCCTCCCTTGGAGACTTTAGACAGGATTCGCTAGCTGGACACCAAAATCCCTTGAGGAAGAAATGCTTAGGCTAAAGGAAGGTTAGCAAGCAAAATCCGGGGTAATTCCAAACGAGAAGGTATTACGAGCCGATAATTTTTAATCCCGGAAACATACATGATATTAAATTGTGTACAAATAGGCTTTACCAGGGTCTGGCACTTTTTCCCTCGGCCAATAATAAGTGTTAAATAATGTGGAAAGGAAGGGTGACATTGCTTTATATATGGTTAGCAAATAAGAAAGGGCTTTTTACCCTCCCTTGCCTTTTCCTGCCGCCGAACAGGTGGTCTTAATCAGAGCCCTTAGCACGATCTAATGGGAAAGTGGGGACCTTTCTGATATAATAAATTTATGAGCCCTTCCAAGTCAGCTTTATTCGCCTAAGTATTTATAAAAGTAATACCCACATATGCTCCCTGACACGGTAAGTTTTACTTCCTCCGCCGAGAAACAAATGGTTATTTTCTTAACCATCAATTATGAACCCGGATTATTGTAGTACACGCAAAATTTCCTGCCTCATTACCCTATCAGCCGGGCTGGTTTTCACCCGTCGGGCTGCAGGGGAATTCGCTATCTAAACACCTTTAATGCCATTAATTAAAATAGAAGTCTGAGCCGAAGAAGCAACGCGGGCTTGCTTGATCATTAAAACCTTCCCCTTTACGGGGGAGGAAAATGACCGCGGGTGCGGAGATCCCCCCGCAGATGTGCGGAGTTTTCTCTGAGTGTGTGGGGATGATCTCTGTGTGCAGTCCCAGTGTCTCTGTGCGACAGAAAATGGCAAGTCCTGAGACGCCTGAGTTGCTCGGGCTGCAAATCGTATAAATCACGGGTGTTTTCTCCCCATTCTGGCAGGTTTTGTGGGGTTCTTTGATTTTATTTGCTTTTTAATCGCGCGGTGAGAGTTGATTGCTGTCTCGTCTGAGCGTCAGGAGCTTCGTGCTTCATGAGATTTGCCTCGCAAAACTCCTGCTCTTTGGGAAAAGTTGGGAGGGATGCAGGAGAGCTGAGAGGGGGTTATTTGGGACCCCCTCTGTCAGTTCAATTTCGAAAATTGCGAGGGCGGTGAGGCCATTTCTCGAGTTAAGTACAATCGGTGGGAACAAGAACTGTCGCTAACTAGCAGTACTGGTAATAATAGTAAAAAATTCTAATGATTGGTCAAATCGATGCTCTCCTGAAAGGAGAAAACGAAATTCTGTGAAGAGATGCTCCAAAACCACCCTGCGCGCTGGGTTCTTGCGGGGAATGAGGCGCGGGGAGGGAGGGAGGGATATTCCAGAAGAAACGGGTCAGTGAGCACGGCAGGGAAAAGAAAACGGGAAACTAGGGAATCTTTTGGCAGCCTGGAGTGCGAAAAGCAGCCCGGTGGGGGGCACGGTTACTCAGAGAGGCAGGAAAATCGCTGCTGGGTGAGCAGCCTCAGGAAATGAGGGAAACTTCAGCACACTTTTCCACGCGTGAATGGTCGCTGATGGGTTTATTCGAATAATTTTTATGCAAGGTGGGAGGATGCTTAAACTATGCGTCCGTGTGTGATTGTGTGCGCGTGAAATCCATACAGCTTGTTACAATTTGTATTAATTCTACTGAAAGAATCCGTTCCTGCAATAGATAATCTGGGCAGCGATGAAACAGCAGCCTCCAAAGAGAAAACCTTTAAATTACATTCCACCTTACATCATCATTTAGCATCACAAAATGACCGCTTCAGCTCTTACGAGAATAATCTTTGGTCTGATTTGCGGTAATTTCACATATTTAAACAAACAAACAAAATTTAAACAAACAAACAAAAAAAAAAAAAAAAAAAAAAAACAAAAAAAAAACCCACAACAAACCTAGAACAAAACGAAGCAAACAGCGCTGATACAGATTCCCGTCCGAATCAGCTGCAGACCCGGCAGCGTACAAAGGAAAGGTCCCCGGTGCATTTTTTGAGCCCCCAGACGGGATGGACGCGCAGCCTCCGCCCCCGCGGGAGGGAGCGAGCGCGGGGGGGTCGAGGCGGAGCCGGAGCGGGGGTGGCCGGAGCATGGCTGCCACCACGGAGCCACCGGGCAGAGCCCAGGGCATCCTCCCTGCCACAGAACGGGGACACAAGTGTCCCCGGAGCTGTGACCCAGGCGGCGGAACCGTGGTGTCCCCTGGCCGGGCCGGAGGCGCTCCGCCGGTGCGCTGCTTCCGCGCGGTGCCGGTGAGGATGCTCCCCCCTTCTCGGGCCCCCCTCCAAGCGCAAATTAGAATATATTTATTGCGTTTGGGGTATATAATTTTTCCCCCCACGCTGTCGTCGTCGGGTGAGAATAATGTATGCAGCAGTTGTTAGCCTGACTCCAGGGAAAACTAAATGTATAACGAAAGCTTATGCGTGAGTAGGAATATACTAACGGAACAATCTGATGCCTTCTTAATCCTATGTAAAAAGCTTTGTAGTCTTCCTAATATTGACTGAATGGGTAATTAATGGCTCTTCATCGAGGAGAATACCCGGTAATCCGAGATAGGCGAAAGACAACAAGGCAAAGGTAAAAGACAACAGGACTAGCTGGAGACTTCACATAAGAACCAATTTATCCGTTTAGGAGAGTATTACGCCTAGAAACAACCAGCCCGTAAGGAGAAAAGTGGAAAAATAAATCCTCGCAGTAGGTTTGGCCATCTCCCACCCCTCGGCAATCCCGACCCTGCTCCCGGCCTGCCCGCCTCCCGCACCGGGACCAGCACCGGGCAGCCCGGGAGAGGCAGCTCGGAAAGCACCCTCGGAGAAAACCACAAAATTAGAAGGATAACACAGAAGCAGGAGAGAGGGGGAACAGTCTCGCATTCCCATTTTCCGCTGCCCGCTGGGGTTCGTCCACAGCAAGCCCTGCAGCGCTGGGCAAAAGGAGAAGGGACAAGCTGCCATAAATGTATTTTTTTGGGGGGGTGGCTGCCCCGCTACAGTCCGTGAGCTTTTGAGCCAGAGGGGGCAATTTTGCAGCCGAGACCCGAACCCTAAAGGAGATGGGAGCTTCCAACAGAAAGAAGAAAAAAAAAAAAAAAAAAAAAAAAAAAAAAAAAAAAAAAAAAAAAAAAAACCCTTTTGACATTTTAATTGAAATCTTTACCGCTAATATATTACTTGGGTGACTACAATTAGGTTGTTTTTCGGTTGGCTGACAGCTTTTAAAATATTATTTCACTCGGGAAATAAAAGCTTCATCCCAGATTATAGGTGGGTATTTTTGGATTTACGTGATTTATGGTCACCATGACAACTAATGCTGAGTAGTAGCTCCTCTCCTGCTCGGGGTGGGGGAGTTTTAATCAAAGGCATGTAAGAAAATGCCGGCAACCTCTCCCATTGGGCTGGCGGGCCCCGGGATGGTGCTGTACCCCGCTTTTGGGGACGTGGGGACGGTCAGAGAGTTTGTGCCTGCTAGGGCCGCAGAGTAAAGTCACTGAGTAAAGTGTGGGAGGGCAGCGCCCTGGATGAGCCCCCCCAATGTCCCTGGACAGGCAGGGTGGTGGAGGGAAAGGCATCGGCTCCGCGTCCTGCCAGCGCAAAAAGCGCGTAAAAAGCGCACTGCTCGGCGGAGACGGAAGGGTTATTTCGTTTTGGGTAGAGGCAAAAGAAACCGACGTTACCCCTAGCTAACTAAAAAGAAATTAACGCAAGGAAAAAAAATAAAAGAAAGGGGAAAAAAAGAGACTGGGAAGAGCGAAGTGCTCAAGGGCTCATCTGTGAGAAGATGGCACTGACCTGTTGAAAAAAAAAAAATGGGGAAAGTCACCGTAGCCCCTCTTCTGTCTGCTCCCCCACGCCAAGGATTTGCAAGCTGGGTACAACCCCCAGGTCGGGGTGGGAGAAGGGTTGTTCCCCCTCCCACTGCCCCTCGCATCGAGAGGCCGAGATAGCTCCCCGCAGCCCTGGAAAGGCGGGGGGAGAGATTTTTGGGTGCAGGAGCACGGAGGTAGCGAGAGGTTAAGAAGAAACGGGGATATGATTGGTAAACAAATTGTGCGGAATGGAGCTGGATTCATATTGACTTAGTTATAGGTCATCTGCTGCCAGTGCAAAGGGAGGAAATATTTACTTTACACATATACTTTATGATCTTGGGGGAATTAGAGGAAATTCAATAAGAAAACGGCTAGAATCATTTAAACCCCCTATTTAAAAGACTTAAGCAAATTAGAGTCTTATCAGATTAAAATCCACTACAAATGTAAGAGCATTGTCTCCGTCGAAACGCTGTGGGGTCTGAGGCAAGAGATTCTTTGCCAAATCTCAGGGATAAAAACACGTCATTTAAAAACCAGATAATGAGCAGAATGTAAATTAATTTAACCTTCTTTACTAACAGGCTGCGAAAGTAATATGTATAATTTAGCGATAAGTAAGATTGCGAGGGGTGATACGTACCTCGAATGAGCATCAGCAAGTGATGCCCTTGCGGGGAGGGGGTATGGGGGGGAGGCGGGAAGGAAGGGGAAGCAGCGGGATGCAGAAAAGTTTGGGCGCTGGGACTGGGTACAGTGTGGAGGGGCACATCAAGAGGAAGGAAGCTCTCGATAATTTCGATGCTCCTGCCCGTGCTGAGGAAATATAGATAGAGGCACAACCTGCATTTTGAGTGCCTGCGCTCCCTCAGGCTCTTTAGTGCCGCAGCTTTCAGGGGACAGTGCCGGCTCTCCTGGAGCAGGGCCCGGGGACATCAGGGCCCGATAAACTCGAGTGGGTGACCCGCGCCGCGTTAGACCCGCTGGAAACAACCTTGCTCCTCCTTTCTCCTGCGAGACCCTGGTCCCCATCACCCTCTCCCCCGCGTTATAAGAGGGCCGGCGAGCAGGGAGTGCGGGACCCAGCAGCCGGTCCCCCTACTCAATTGCCCGGGGGACGGGCTCAGATATTGCCCCTTCCTCCCCAAACCTCGGAGGAGAGTGGGTCGAGAGGCCGGGTGTGAGAGATTTTTGTGTCGGCGCCCACCCGGTGCGGGGCTTGACCAGGTTCCGTGGGCGCGGGTTTGGGGGCTGCTGTGGAAGCCGCGCTGTGAGGATCCCAGAGGGGGATGGAGGGGAACCATCCCTCAGGATAAGTGCGTGTAAAACCCAGGTGGAAAAAAAACTCCTTGGGGGCTCGCTGCTGAGAACCTGGCTGCAAGGAGGGGATGGGAATAGCAGTGCCAAGATTTTCTCCCCGTTTTCTCTGCCTTCGGTGCGGGCAGAGGGAGACAAGACAGCCGGCGAGAGCGGGGTGGGAGGGGGGGGGTCCTCAAGCGCTCAGGGGCTGGGATTTACACACTCTTCTTCAGTCCTTTGAGTGTGATGCGAAGGTCCCCGTGACCGTGGCGCAGAGGGGTGGTTACTGTTGCCCTTCGTGTTTAATTGCCGCTGTTGTAGCTGCTATTATTGCTGTTACCAAAGAGCCGCCGTCCACCCGCCCGCATCCCCCCCTTCCCCGTCTGCTTTCCAGCCCCCTCCCCCCCACAACGCGGGAATCGGGGCTGGGGTTTTCTCGCTTCTTTCCTCCTTGCCGCAGCGGCTCTCTCAATGCCGAGCTTTCCGCTCCACACCTCGGCGGGTCCGGTCGGCGAGCGCGGCAGACACCGCGGAGGGGCGCGGAGAGTAGCGGGGCGTGCCCGGAGCCTCTCCGTGGGCCGGCCGAGCAAAACTGGGAGAAAAACGCGAGGTTTCGGGGGGATGAGAGGGGGGGGGAAGCGGGTGCGCGCGGGGCCGCGCAGGGCTGCGCGGGCGGGGAAGGGGCGGAGGGGGGCGGGGAGGGGCGGGGAGGGGCGGAGGCGGGTGACGTGCCGGCGCGGGGAAGGCCGCCGCCGGTTTAAGATGTCAGGCCAAGAGGGAAGCGGCTGAGCTGATGCGGTGCGGGGCCGGCCGCGGAGCGGCGCGGGTCCATGCGCGGGGCAGCGGCGGAGAGGAGCGCCCCGCGGAGCGCCGCCGCGCCTCGCCGCCCCCGCCCCGCGGAGCCCCGCGGTGCCCCGCGGTGGGCAGGGGGCCGCCGGCCGGGGAGCAGCCGTGTCGCCGTGACGGCTCTTACAGGACAGGACTCGCCCGCTCGACTGTCGCCGCCGCGCCCTCCCGGGTTGCGGGGGCTTGCGGGCTCGCCGTTCCGCACGGGTGCTAGCCGAGTGCCGTCCGCCCCGCCGCCGCTCCCCTCTCTGCAGCCCTGACCCCCCCAGGAGCCGAGGAGCTGCTCCGCGCCCGCGGAGGGGGCGCCGCGCCGACCCTCCCACCCGCACCGACACCTTCAGGCACACGCACCCCTTCATCTATCCACCCCCCCGGCGCGCCTTTAGACTTTGGCGTCCTTTTGCCGATGAACTGCATGAAGGACCCGTTAAGCCTGGAGCGCCTAGGACCCGGGAATAAGCTGTGCTCCTCCTCACCTTCCTCCTCTTCTTCTTCATCATCTTGCCACCACCACCAGCCCACGCTGGCCATGGCGACGGCGCTGGCGCCGGGGCAAGCGCGCTCCTCCCTGGAGTCTGCCAAGCACCGCCTGGAGGTGCACACCATCTCCGACACCTCCAGCCCTGAGGCCGCAGGTAAGAGGGGGCGAGCGGCAGGGACCCCCGCCTGGCCCCGTCCTTGCAGGAGGCCCCGGCAGCCCCGCGGCCCACGTTGTACTTCCGCGGCCGAGACCTGTTTGGTGTTTGGTTTTTTTTTTCGCGTTTTGTGTCTGTGTGTTGGCATATAAAAGATAAAGAAGTGTGTAAGCATGGGTGAATAATATGGATACAGATGGGCAAATGATATGGATACAGGACGAGGAATAATGTAAATGCAGAACGACGAATGCTATGGGTGTAGATGGAGGAGTAATATGAGACGGACTGATAGATGGGCGAATGATGTGGATACAAATGGGCGAATAATTGGGATACGGGCAGAGGAATAACACAATACAGGCAGGCGAATAATACGGCTATAGGCAGGCGAATAATACGGATTACGTGTGTATAGATAGGAGAATAATATCAACTACAAAGAGGCGAAAAACTTATAAATTGGTGGGCGAAAAAAACCGCATGCGGAGTGGAGGCTCTTTCCCTCTTGACAGAGGTGGTTTCTCCTCCGGGAGGATTCCTCCCGTGGGTGTCCACGGAGGGGCAGAGGCGGCGGGCGGGCGAGTTAATCATTACACTGCCGAGCCGCGTTAGAGGCCGTCTGTGCCATGGGGTAAATCCTTTCCCCGGCATCTGAAAAGGCTTCTAAAGTTGAGGTGCCCTCGTTTTCTTTTTTTTTTTTTTTTTTTTTTTTTTTTTAAATTTCCTTTAACAGAGAAAGATAAGAGCCAGCAGAGCAAGAACGAGGATGCGGGGCCCGAGGACCCCTCCAAGAAGAAGAGGCAGAGGAGGCAGCGGACTCACTTCACCAGCCAGCAGCTCCAGGAGCTGGAAGCCACCTTCCAGCGGAATCGCTACCCGGACATGTCCACCCGGGAGGAGATCGCCGTCTGGACCAACCTCACCGAGGCCAGGGTTCGGGTAAGTCCCGACCCCACACTTGGGCTCCGGCAGGGCTTGGGGAGCAGGGAGAAAGAGAGCTGAAATCTTCGCAGCTGCTTTCGATTTCGGTTTGTATGCAAACTTCAGAGCTTTTGCACAAAAGCAGGGCCGAGCGGGACGTTTCTGTCAAAGGGAGACAGATTAGGATCTTTCTCTCTCTCCGGGATATGGTTTGCTTGCACGTTTCGCCCTCGCCGTGCAATGTGTCCTGCTCCTTTTGATCGAAACGCTAATGAAAACATTAGCCAAAAAAAGCAACTTGGAGCAGGCTGCAACCTGTGCTGCCTCTAATGAGAAAAAGATGTAAAATACACAAGGGCTTTTACGTCTCTCCGAGGCACTCCCGACGTGCCCTTCCTTGCATTTTCTCTTTCTTTTGGTTCCACAATTCGACGAGCGTCTCTCTCCACCCTTCTCCCCCCCCTCAGAGATTTATGGAACCATCACGGCGCTGCAGAGATACCGAGACCGGGTCCTGCTAGCGTGCAAACAAGGCGCTGGGGGGAAAAAACCCACCAAAACCACCACCACCAATTAAAAAAAAAAAAAAAAAAAAAAGCCCCCAGATGGAGTGAAACCGCGGATTTTCGGAAATCCCACATAAATCCTCTCCTCCCGGTCGCTTGAGGAGCCGGGAGCTGGAGAGAGCGAGGCCTATTCTGTGCCCAGAGCCGGTGGTGTGCGGGGCCGGGGCCGTCCCGCCGTGAGGAGCGGTGCCCGGAGCGGACGGGTTGCGTGGCCGGAGCACGAAGCGGTGCGGGTCGTGGAGAAGCTTTTGAGGGGCGTTTAGATTTCGGGAGGAGCGGTGCCGCCAGACGGGGACCTTCCCCCTGGTGCCCGGGTGGCCCCTGCAAGGTTCGGCCGGGGGGGTCTTTGCAAAGAGCCCAAGGCGGGGGGGAGGGAGGCTCCAATCCACACGGTAAGGCTGCTTTTGGCGGCTGCCCGCTGTGGCAGACACCCAGATGTGGATTGGGAAAAGGCATGTTTGCCCCATTGTCTGCCGGGTGGGTCGCTGAGATTTCATTTAGCACATTATTAGATGTCGTTTTTTTTTTTTTTTTTTTTTTTTTTTTTTGTCTCCTCCAAAGAGCAGTCGAACAAGTTTGCTTAGAAACTGATTTTCGGCTCCGAAGCTTTCGCGCTGGAGGAAAATGTAGCTTTAAGAAACTGAAGCAAGGATTTATTAGTTGCTGGCTTCCCCCTCCCTCCCTCCCTCCCCGTAATAGGAAACATTGTCTTAAAATGCCGCGGGTTTCCAGGCGTTTTGCCCTCATTTTTGCACTTCTGTGTTTCCCCTGGATGGCTCCAGTATGGAAGAAGCCAAGAAAAGAGGGGGTGGGGGAGAAGAGAGAGAAACGAGGGGAAAGAAAATAAGACGGAAGCCTTGGTCTCTGTGGCTCGACTTAAAGTATCGCAAATTATGGAGGGGTGGGGGTGCAAGAGGGGAAGGGAATGGCACTGCCACGAATCTGCCCTGCTAAACCCCGGTAGCCCCCGGGGATGCTTGGTGGCCCCGGCAGCAGAGCTGACCCTGCCCAACGCAGGGCTCCACAGTGTTGGACGCGACTTTATATGTGTGTGTTTGTGTACGTGTGTGTATGTGTGTGTGTGTACATTTATGTGTGTGTGTACACGGTTGTATATACAGACACTCTGGGCTGTTATCCCGAGAGATTGCAAAGGGCTGCGTTGGTGGTGGTGGCTCCTAACTAACTCGCGTCTCCCATCTCCCTCCCTCTCCCCCCCCCCCCCCCCGTTTTTGAAGGTTTGGTTCAAGAACCGCAGAGCCAAATGGAGAAAGAGAGAAAGGAACCAGCAAGCCGAGCTTTGCAAAAACGGCTTCGGTCCCCAGTTTAATGGCCTCATGCAGCCCTACGATGACATGTACCCCAGCTACTCATACAACAACTGGGCAGCCAAAGGCCTGACCTCCGCTTCCCTCTCCACCAAAAGTTTTCCTTTCTTCAACTCCATGAATGTCAATCCTCTGTCTTCTCAGAGTATGTTCTCCCCTCCAAACTCCATCTCCTCCATGAGTATGTCTTCAAGCATGGTACCCTCGGCGGTCACCGGGGTCCCCGGCTCCAGCCTCAACAGCCTGAATAACTTGAACAACTTGAGCAACCCCTCCCTGAATTCTGCGGTGCCAACGCCAGCCTGTCCTTATGCTCCTCCGACCCCTCCGTATGTTTATAGGGACACATGTAACTCCAGCTTGGCGAGTCTGAGACTTAAAGCCAAGCAGCACTCCAGTTTTGGCTATGCCAGTGTGCAGAACCCCGCTTCCAACCTGAGCGCTTGCCAGTACGCGGTGGACAGACCCGTGTAAGACACTCAAGTAGGAAACCTTGCGTGGGAATCCCTCCCCATTTCCCACAGAGACCCAGATGACACTAGCGAGTAATGGGCACTAGAGAGAAAGAGAAAGGACGGAAAATCGGAGACAGAGAGAGAGAGGAAAAGAGAGAGGGAAGGAGGAAAAAAAAAAAAAGAGGATACCACTGAAATAAGATAGTTCCTTTGTTTTCAAAGGACCTCCTACAGATTCTGAGATCTTTCTTTCACTAAGAGTATTTCAACATTTACAAGGACATATATATATATATATATATGGACAAATGTTTGACTGGATATGATATGACATTTTAATGTTACTATAAGCTTGTTATTTTTTAAGTTTAGCATTGTTAACATAAAAATGACTGAAAGGATGTATATATATTGAAATGTCAAATTAATTTTATAAAACCAGTTGTTAGTAATATCACAACAGTGTTTTTAAAAGGTTAGGCTTTAAAATAAAGCATGTTACACAGAAGCGATTAGGATTTTTTTGCTTGCGAGCAAGGGAATGTATATACTAAATGCGACACTGTATGTTTCTAACATATAATTATTAAAAAAAAAAAATTGTGTGAATACCAGTTTTAGAATAGTACCTCTGGTGGATGCAATGATGTTTCTGATATTGCAATGTAAAACATGCCCTGTGTATAACATTTCGTACAATATTATTGTTTTACTTTTCAGCAAACATGAAAAAAAAAATGTGTTTTATTTCATGGGAGTAAAATATACAGCATACAGTTTTGTCTGGATTTTTATTTCCCGAGCCAAACTGCGCAGCGGTAACTGGTCTGCAGTCATTGACTGATCCCTTTCTCTGGAAACACAGGGCAGTACTTTTTGTTGCAATACAACTGAATACTAGCATTTTTTTTTTCGTGTAAAAAAAAAAAAAAAAAATCCTTCGTCTCCTGTGCAGCAAGATCCCTTTATTCCCCCCCCCCCGCAGCCCTGAGAAAATGGATTATTTGACATCGTTGGCCTCGAGAATTACCAGTCACAAAGTTGTTGTATCTTGAGCATAATTTTCTCCCGCTGTGAAGGAAGCCTTTATTACATTAAGGGGGGCTTAGGGGGGCTAGAGGGGGGGTGAGGGCGAAAGGAAAAGAAAATCTAGTTTGCAAATAAACCGCTCCCATTCCAAATGATCTGTCCCCTTTCCCTTGCACTCACCTTCTCCCTTCAGCGGGGAGATCCGTCATGTAATATTACGCTTCTAATTCCAAATCCCCCTTTCAGACGTGAAGAGAAACAAAGAGCAGCCCAAATAACCGCAGCCCTGCGGAGGTGAGAGGTTAGCCCCGAGTTTCCTGCGACTTGGTGCTGCAACACGTCGGTGAAGGGAAAGGTCGTGCTCTCCTGTGTTTTGTTTTAAATAATATCGACCCATTCATTCTCAACCTGCTTGTTCCTGAAATTATACAGGATTATAAGTTTGTCATCTCCGGACAATTGAAACAAATCAAGATGAATTGCTGCTCGGCCCTCCCATCGGCTCACAGCCCGGGCGGGCAAGGAGGGGCCGGCGGGAGTGGGGGGGGTGGTGGCAGGACGAGATCGATACACGAAGAAATTCCGCAGGCTCCATCGCCGGAGAGGTGCGCAGGAGACGGCGGGGAGGAAACTCATCGCGGGCTGGGCGAGTTTGCCCCTTGCGCGGCATTTGCGCGCTCCTTGCGCGCCTTTGTGAGGCCGGGGCGACCCGTCGGGGGAGGCCTCTCACAGCCCCAGCTCCCTCGGGAGCAGGCCGAGGAGGGGGTGCCCCATTCCGGGGGGGCTGGACGGGGAGAGAAACAGAGAAGAGGGGGTAGGGTCAGTGCCCTGAGCTTTTCCACGTGGAAGAGCCGAAAGAGGAGTGCTTCCTGTGTTCCTACCGTGGACAGGTCCTAGCCCCAACTTTTTCATGGTTTTTTCACCCTCATTTTTATTGCTCCCCCCCCCCCCCCTTTGTTTTTTTTTTCTTTCATCATATACTTTTCTCTCTCTCTCTTTTCAAATCTTTTTCTTTAAGATTTCAAATCTTTTTCTCTTTTCCTCTGCGTGTTAGTGTCAGTGGGTCCGCGGAACGAGAGAGCGTCCGTGCTTAGGGAGGGGGCCAAGGGGGGCTGCCCTCCTCCTCCTCCTCTTCCTCCTCCTCCGCTCTGCCCGGCCTCCCCGGTGCCCTCACCCAACGCCGCTCCCCTCAGTTTTTCTGCTCCGCATCAAGACCTCACCCGGGTGAGTGCCAGGGGCTTTCCAAAATGTCCCCTTCCTCCTCCTCCTCCTCGCTGGGCTGGGAGTGGAAGGTCTGGGGGCGACGTCGGAGGCCGGGAGACCCTGACGGGGATGGGGAAAGAGGGAGAAAGGAGAGTGCTTTTCTGCCCAAATTGTCCCAGCAGGACAGGCTTGGAAATCAGAGAGGGGATGGCTCCGGGTATCGGCATGGTATTTTACACGCTTTTTTCTGCTCTCGTTTGTTCTCAGTGGCATTGGTTATTTATGGTCCTCTCTTCATATATATATATACTGCCTGTGTGTATATTTTGAATATGCGTGTGCATGGAGAAGGAATATATGTAATATATATATAGTATACGTTTAAAAGAATAATATATACCGTTTCCGGACATAAAAAAAATCGGACCGGAGTTTTCCACTCTAATGTGTAATGGCACAAACGATGAAAAATCAACGTGACCGCTCAGAGAGAACATAAATCACTCCGAGTGTAATCTGAATTTCTCTTTCTCCCCCTAGCTGAAGCCTTGAGGGTCATCATTTTTCTGCGCCACTTGACCAAAGATATTATGTTTTGATTAGGTCGTAAATCAAATTCTTGTGTCGTGTTTTGTCTTTTTTTTTTTCTTTTTCTTTTTTTTCTTTTCCCGGGGGCTCTCCTTCCCCTTATCGCCGGTGACAGTGTGAACCTGGAACAATGGAGGCCTCAAGGGAGGGGGTGGGAGCGGGGGGGGGGGAGAGGTCGGAACCACAACGAAATAGGGAATTCGCAAAATATCTATTTGGAGAAGCCAGGGGGGAGAGGCTTTAAACAAGGGGCTCTCCCCCCCTCACCCCCTCCGGCCCTCGGGAAGCCTTGTCCGGGCCTCCCGCTGAGTGTCCCCTGGGCCGGGCGTGCGGGCGGGCAGCGCCGTCTGCCCCTCAATCCACATCCCAATCCACATCCCAATCCACATCCCAATCCACAACCCCGTCGGCTCCGTCTCCCTCAGCCCCCGCCGCCCCGGGAACGGGGCCTTTCCAACCGGGGGGTGCGGGGTCCCTCTCCCCGCCTCGCCTCCGCGCTTTTGTTTTCCGACGGTGCCTTCCCGCACTTTGAACCCCGGGGGCGTCAGCAGGGCCCTGGCAGTCGGATCGGCGCGCCTGCAAAGGTCAAAATTAAACGTAAATATCGATGTATCCCCTTTGGGTTATTTTCTGTAGACTTGCCCTGTCTTCTCTCGGCGTTGTTTTTATGTACGTGTGCGCTCATGCGTGTGTGCCTCCCCAAAAGTAGCTAGATACCCATCTTTACATACCTGTACCTTTGTTTGTGCCTATAAAATAAAATAACTTTTTTTTTTTTTTTCCCTTTACGAGATTCATTAGCATTTTTAGAGGGAAGGAACTTCCTTGGGAAAATAGTTGACATCTGAGCCCGGCGAAAGATTTTTTTTCCTTTTTTTTTTTTTTCTTTTTTTTTTTTTTTTTAAAATTTTTTTTTTTTTTTTTCAAAAAGCCGTTTTTCCGCGATGTGGGGAAGGCGCGGTGCTTGCAGGGCTCGGGACAGATTTGTAGCCCCCTGGCCCCCGAGGGCTCCGAGGGGGCGGTGTGTGTGTGCTGGGGTGGGTTGGGGGGGGGTCTCACCCCCCGGTTGAAGCCAAAGAGAGAGGGCAGGAGATGGGCTCACGGAGCACTGACGCTAATAGCTACGCGTTTTCCGAGCATATAATTTACCTTGCTAAATGCCTGCTTTGGTACGCGTGTTATACATGTGTAGGTCTGAATATTATGCAGCCGACAGACCGTAACAGTCAATAATCCAGGAACTTGGAAGGATTTACACCTTCGGAGCTCCATACAATGCCGGACTAATTGAGTGCTAAATCTGAAGTTTTCTAAATGCTGCTCCTTTTTGGAATTAATTTCTCCAGTCACCTCGGTCTTCTTCTCAGAGAAGAAAAGCGAGGAAACAAATAAACCACTCGCTTGTGAACTTTTAACGGCGAGGTCTTTTTTTTTTTTTTTTTTTTTTTAATAAAAAAGGTGTTTGAGGCCGCTTTTCGCCAGCTCGGCCCCGGCTGAGCCGAGGGGCCGGAGAGAGCCGATGTTTCGCTCCCCTGCGCAGGGGCGCAAGGAGTTCCGCGCTGTTCGCCAGCTCTTTAGCGGTGCCGGACCGATTTTCCTCTATCGATCCGTGGTTCCAGGGGCTGGGGGGTGGGAGGGGGGGGGGCTTGTTTGTTCGCTTTCTGCCCTACGGCTGCGACCACCCCAAGCCAGCCCCGAAGGAGTGGGCTGAGACGGGAGCGCGGGTCGGTTCCGCTGTGGCCGAAGCGAGACCGGTGCCGGCCCTGCCTTCTCTTGCAGGCGGGATTGTGCCTACCCGGGGGGTTTCACCTCATCATCCTCCACGGACACCACCGGCTCTTGCCCGGCACTTTCTGCCCGCACATCGTCAGGGGGGCTTCAACCCCACGGGAGGAAAGCAGCGTGACCGAGGTGAGGGGAGGTCATCGCCTGTGGAGAGCCCGACCCCACGGCGGGGAGGCTGGGGCAGGTGAAGCCCTGAGAGGCTGCGGCTCTGCAAAAAAAAGTCCCCCACAAAAAGGGGCTCTGGGTTGAGCGGGTCCCAACCCCGCGGCGCGATTTGGATGCGGAGGATGGAGGCGACTGACCGCCAGCCCTAAAACGGCAGGGGAGAAAAAAAAAAAGGAATAATAATAATAAAAAAGAAAGCCCTAAATCACACCAAGCCCCCTGCAGCCCATCCGGGAGCAGAAGCCCGCGGACACCTCGTTCCTGAAGTGAAGAAGAGCAGAGAGCCCTTTGGCCTGAGCCCCTGCCCGGCTGACAGGGAGTCACTGGAGAAGGAGTCGAGTGAGCCGTGTGCCTGGTGTGTGTGTGTCTGTGTGTGTGTTTGTGTGTGTCTGTGTGTGTGTTTGTGTGTGCATGTCTGCAAGTGTGAGTGAGTGCGTGCGGGAGAAACCCGATCCCGGCCCAGCGGGACTCCCCACAGAAGCGGGGTGCCGCGGAGAAGAGGTTTTTATTCACGCCTACATATATATATCTATGTAAAACACATACATATACACATACACTCACACTCACATATTTATTAAACGTTCGTACAGGTATGTATTACACATAAATCCATACACACACACGCTAGCAGCTGTGAGGGATGCTTCAGTGGCTGCGGGGCTGGCCGCGCACAAACCGCATCAGCGGATAGGTGGTTGTGGGGCGAGTGATCGCTTTCCACTCTCTCCTTCCTTATTTTTTTCTTTTTTAAGGTTTCCCCCAACCTCCTCTGCAGCCCGCGGCCTCCCTGGGGGCCGGGAGCGGAGCTGGGCCGATGGCTGCGGCCCCTTCCGCGGCCGCGGATTTGTGTCCGCCGCCAAGCCTGGCCCGCGTTGAACATTAACCGGCGGGAACGGCCCCTCAGTGTAACATGCTACGTATAAAAATCAATCATCTCCCAGGTTGTTGTAAAATGTCCTGTAAAGTCCCCATATAAATCTTGGTATGCACTTAGCGCTCTCGGCTTCATCTCTCCCCGTGGCTACGGAGTATTTGCCATCCCTTCCTCTCTCCCCCTTCTCCCTCCCGTGAAATCCCGGTTGCTTTCTGCTCTCCTAACCCAGGTCTCGAATGCCCCGGGGTGGGTGGGATGTGGGCAGCCCGGGGGTGGGGGGCGACCTCTCCCTAGGGAGGAGAGCGGGGCCTTGCGGGGGACCCCCGAGGTGCAGGCGGCCGCAGCCCTCCTGAGCACCCCGGCCACCCCTCTCCTTCCAAACTGTGAGGAGTGAGGAAAACAAACGGGAAAACAAGTTCTTAGCCCTCCAGGGCCGCGGGAGCCCCCTCCCCCGGGGCCAGCTAAGGTGGAATGGCTTCAGATGTCCCCGCTGCTCCCGCCCTCCAAGGGGGACTGTGCCTCCATCTGGGTGATAAGAGATACTCAGACACGGCAGCAAGGTCCTATACAACTCAGCAACTTTTCCCACTCATACACGGCGTCAAGGTCCTATAAAACTCCGCAGCTTTCCTCCCTGGAAATTTGTTACTTATTTTTCGCTGACTTAAAGGGGAGGAAAGAAAGGCTATGTAACCCGAGGGGAGCTCAGAGCTGCACAGTCTCGGTGGGGAGGCACCGTCAAGAATTGATGAACTTGCATCAGTCAATGCAGCCCACGGTTTAAATCGGTGACCTCGATTTAAGCGATTGGAAAGGAACTTGGGGACCGAGCCCTTGGTCTGCTGGGTGTGTGTATGGAGAAATGGGAGCACTCGGAAAAACACAAGGGTGGAGCCGGGCTCATTACTTTGTGTATATTTATATTTGTATATATTTAGTGTGGTGGAAGTTGCACTGGCTCACAAGGGGCTATTTCCATGCTTAAAGTTATTCACATGCTTGAGTGATTTGCTGGATTGTGGCCATATGTAAAGCAATAAATATAAGTGGCTACTTGTGTGCAAATAGAGATCCAGAGGTCTCACGAGTAATTTTCCAGCAGATCCAGACCTTGTACTTTTAAGATAAAAGTGAGGAGAAATCCTTTCATTCAATTAGAAAAAAACCCACCAACAATTAAGGTCACCAGGACAATACAAGCATAAGGAGCTCAAAGCCTTTCCTTTATGAAAATCCTTGCCAGGCACTTTCAAGGCTGCGTTACCTGGAGAGAAGAAGGAATCTACAGGTCCTATACCTCCCAAGCAACAAATTCTTGCACTCTCATAGTGGATGCAGAGCTAAGGAATGAAGCAGTTTCTTGCCAGGCTGGAGGATGGCGTGCTGGTGTGAGAATGGTCTCAGCCTATTCCGTGCTCCTTTGTCAGCAGGGCCTGAGCCCTGAGCTGGCAGAACTGAGCTACAGGGGAGTTCCCAAGCAAGCAGAACCTCTCCCTATGAGGTTTTGGGCCGTTGAATTCCCATGATTTCTCCAGGGAAAGTGATGCGTGCTTCCCACTCCTTAGGCGGGATGGGAAGAGGAGTGGAGACAGAGGTGGCTCTTCTGCCCTTTCTCCTCTATCTGTGGAGCCAAAGACTCCAGAAATTTGCATTTTTTTTCCCATGCAAAGTAAACCAGAGTTTGATTAAATAATAATATCCAGCTTTTGGCAATGCTCCCTATAAATTCATGGCTTTAGCCTGGACTGTCTCATGGCCAGACTGTAAATTTTTGCATTCTAACTCCCTGTGACAAATCTCTAGCCCCAGTCATTGTTATTTCCTTCAGCTGGCAAAAGCTCTGACTCTGGCATTCCTCCCCCCAAACAGAAATTCCTACCGCAAGGACCACTACCCTGAGAACTTTTTTTTAATAAACATGTTTGGAAGATGAAAACAAGACACACAAAATATATGAATACGAGTAACATCAAATGAAGACTTGGAAGCTGTTTCAAGTACTATTACAAATAGGAAATAGCTTTCCAGAGATAAAAATACTCCATGTGTTTTGTTAACACCAGCAAGCAGTCAGGCTTTATTCTCATGGTTTATTTGGATGTTATGGGACACCTTTGTCCTACTTGATGCACTTATAACTGTTGGCTGAGCCAGGAAGTCAGAGACTTCAGCTTGTAATCAGTGGGTGACCAGCAACATCCCTGACAAATAATGTCAGGGTGACATGATCAGGCAACAGCCATTCTTGCATGTCAACAGCTATGGCTCAGCGAGTCTGAGCAAAGGACTTGGGGAGGGATGTTCCACAGCACAGGTAATTTTTGAAGCCCTGGCCCGGGCACCTCAGATGGTGTTCAAAACTCCATCCCCCAATATTGAATATGGAAAATGGCTCCCACTTACAGGGGGTGGGCTGGTGCTTTTTATTTTTTTTTTGTTTTGTTTTGTTTTTCTTTCTTTCTCAACAACAACAAAAAAAAGTTTATTAATAACCCAGAGAAGCAGCCTCATTGCTGACTTAGTGACAGGCTCTCAGCATCTTATAGGGTGTTTCTTTTTAATTGCCTAGAGTACAGGGAATGTTGCAATTTTTCTGTCTTCTTAACAAAAAGGCTTCTGAAACTGGAGTACAGCTCTAACAATTCTCTCCATGACAATGGAGTACTTATTTCTTGTGATGGCCAGACACTGCCATTTGAGACACTCAAATCCCCTCTGGTAAAGCTGGCAATTCTGAAGACATAAATAACACAGCTTGGGGACCTGAGCAAGCATGGTTTATGTGGCAATCTTATGGACCTACACTGGTCAGTGTAGTGTTTTCCTCCGTATGCTGGAAGGAGCAGAAGCCATGGTGTGCTTGCCAGTCCAGCAGGGCATGTCTGCATACGTTTAAATCCCATCAGCTTCCAAGGTAAAATTAGCACATGCTCAGCTTGTACAGGAGCAAGAAGAGAGTGTGTGGATATGGACTATGCTAAACCAGGACCAGGGTCCATGGCTCAAGAGAAAGACTGGGAACAGTTTCCATTCTTATGTCCTTAGACAGGCTCATTTCATCTTGCATGGCTGGGTGAGGAGAATAAGTGGGCAGGTTCTACTGTGTCTGGAAAATATACAATAATCAACCATAAAATAATTAATCTCCTGTCACAGAAATCGATCAGCTGTTTGGTACCATACTGTGTCTGCTATGTAGGGGAAATGGACTAATGAACATTGGAGGAAACCCTCTAAAGACACTCTGTGAAGGCTTCTCATGGGGTAAGGAGGCAAACCTGCAGTGTGGGCTCTGAAGACTGTGCTGACCTTGTCTGGGGAATTTGGGCATGAGCAGAAAAGGCAGCCATGCATCAGAAACCTGCTCTATTAGTAATCACAAATCAGTTTTTCTTCTGGCTGGAGAACTTAAGTCAAAGGGGGAGTAAGAAGAAAAGATGAACTAGCTTGAATAAAAAAAGAGATCATATTTCTGGTTGCTACGAAATGTCTTGTGCAGAGACTATCACAAGAAGAAACCATCAACTAATATAATGACACCAAAGCCAATGTGCTGTCACACTTGTGAGTTCCCTTGATCAGCTGAGGGATGATATGTCATGTGAGTGATAATTTTAAATCTCATTCTTCAGTGATGATACCCAAGCCATTCTTTGATTTATTTTAATATCAGATTTTCACTCTCTTAAAAGAAATGTGGTTGAAACAAGCTTGCAGAAGAAAAATGGGACAGTTAAACTGGTAATAATAATATAGTCTCTATCACAGTAATGGTAATTCTCATCATTTGTTCTTTATTATTCTTCATGGCATTTGATTAATTTCACTGCAAGATTTAGTTTACACATAGGTGCAAGCAGAGCACACGGAGCATTGTGGGCAGAATGCCCACCCTGACTATCCCAGAGGATTATGAATGCCAGGCTGCTACAAAGAGAACAGCAGAGCATTGCACGGGCATTAAGAAAAACAACCACTAGTCCCATCCTGCCACTGCTTCCACTGTAGAAAACTGTGGGGTGCTTCCCTTTGAGAAGGTACCTTGAAGACAAGGACTCATCTTCAGTACAGTCTTCAGGTCCCCCAGGCAGGCAAAGAAAAGCCTCACATTGTCCATTAAGAGATGCCTGATTTCAGGCTGCAAACATGGCTTTAGCCAAATGAGTGAAAAGTATAAAATTGCAAAAAGCAGTCACTGATACCCTGGCAAGAAATTAAAGACTGCATCTGACACTCGTCTACACATAATGCTATAGTCCAATGCTACTTAACTCTTAAGGGCATGACATTAGATATGTAATCCTGGATCTGTGGCCACTGAAATTAAAATGCTGTCATGCAATCTAGTTTAGTGGCTGGTGCTGGACATGCTTGCTGTACCCCAAGGGGCTCTTGGTGTTTTCAGCTGTAGCTGAGAGACTATTTTGAGAGCTGCTGCAGACTGGGGCCACTGTACTAGCCCATCTTTCAGCTGCAACCCTCTCTCCCGTTTGCCCTGGGAAGTGTTTATGGATGGGTCCTCTCTTTCCTCTGAAAATGAACTCTTCTGTGCCAATCCCTCTGTGAGCAAACAGTAAAATCCCAAGGGAGCTTGGACCTGAGTCAGGTTTGGGTCACTTTACACCATGAGGATGAGACTGTTGCTGAATACTGTGCATGTGAGTGCAGAAGGACCCTGTGCCTTTAGCACAGAGGGTCAGACAGACACCCTGTGTCTACATGTAGGACCCTTGGCCATGGTGTCACTGGCTCATCCTGCAAAATGGCAACTCCTAAAGGTGAGCCCAGCTAACTAGGTGTCAAATTGGCTGTGCATCTGCTAAAAGCAAAATGCAGGCCATCATGCTAGTCAAGCCACTGAGACTGTGTTTAAATTGATGGATCTGGGCTGCTTCTGGACCTTCAGATGCAGATTCATACACTCACCATCCAATCTGGTACAACACTCTCAGTGGTCAAAACCATGTTGAATAGTCATATATTTTCAACCACAGGAAGGAAACCAGGCATGCAGGCAAGCTAAGAATGAACCATATGTTTCTGTCAAGTCCTTGGTGTGTGCCAGAAGAGAGGGGTACCTGGAAATCATTGCATAGTTCATATGCCATGCAGGTGTGGTCCAGATGCACTTTGTCAGGTATCACTTTCACCTGCTCTTAATAACGAACTAAAGCAACAATTGTTTCCTACGTGGTGTTAAGATAAAAGCACGTTGGTTGTGAAACACCCTGCTGTCTTGCTGAGGAAGAACATTTCAGTGTATGCACAGCAAATTAAATCTTTAATTTCTACTTAGTCATGGGCACCCATTGAGCACAACGCAAGCATTAATTTTTGTTAATTTTTGCTTTCATAAATAAGATGAGCACTTCCATCTCCAGGCCTTTCATTCAGGTGAAACACATAAAAGTGTCCAGAGACAAAGTGGCTTACTCACCTATAAACTGGAAATAGGCTCCCTTCACTAAGTGCCACAAAAGGTTTCAATCAAAAAAAGCAAGTGTAGTAGCTACGGGAGAAGCTGACTCAGAATGATGCAGTCACCTCACTACCACATCATTAAGGCAAGACTTTAATAGGCTGGGACAGATTTATAATAATTAACACAATTTGCTCATTATCTGAGACATCTACAGCATATAGCATGTCTGTGTGTGAAATTGTAGACTAACTTGCTCAAGTGTGGGCTGATTACATTACATGTAAGTAGCGGATGAAGCAGGACATTTGGTCCAAATACATGTAAATAGATTACCTAATACTTTAGAGAAAGTCACCTCGTGGGAGATTTATACCTCCTTACTTTTCCAAATCATGTCGACCAGGTTAGACCTTTTCATTTTGTTTCCCCAGGTTAGCATCTTAGGGAGTTGTCTCCAGAAAAAGTGTCACAGTGCTACAGATGCCAACTTTTCCCAGTGGGTGGTCTGCTGAGAAATCCTCAAAAGGCATAGGATCTAGAGCTAGCCAGGGCCTCCCTTAAGCTGAAGCATTTAAGAGATTTTTATGTGTAATTTAAGATGTTTGCTGAGAAATAGAGACTCTGATTTAACTATTTGCAGCTTCTGATTTTTCCATTAGAAAATCTAAAAGAACCATCAGCACATTCCATATTTGACTAACCACAAAATCACAATTTTTTCCCTCAAATCTATTGCCCCACAGCAGAGGCCTTTGTTCTTGTCCTCTCTTTTTGGGCTTGTGTTTATTTGGAAATTGCAGGAGAAGACACTCAGCTGCTGTAATTCACACTAAGCAACACGAGCCTCTGAAAAGATTGCCACTAGCTTCTTCTGATGCAATTTGCAAAGCAAAAAAGGCTGAGTGAGTGGGCTAACATCCCTGCTTAATGTTTAATACAACTCACTCAAACACCCAAAGGTTTTACTCTGCCCTTTCTGTGCAGACTCCCCTCTTTAAAAGCCTGGGAGCTGAAGCTGGAGAGAAGGTGTCTGGCACGCAGCATTCTTGCACGTAAACCTCTCAGGAATTCCCAAGATGCTGGAGCTATATTGCAATAGGCAAATGCAACTACATCTAATTCTCTCCCTTGTTTAAGTGCTATGGGGTTTTTTTTGGTAGGAAATATATAACTTTTGTTTGACAGTGCAATGGGGTGGTCCTCTTTAAGTAGTCTAAAGAACCTGGAGCCAGTTTCCCCTCCTGGTCCCCTCAGTAAGCTCATTTTAAGGAAGTAGATGTGTGAAGGAGCAGCAGACAAGATAGAGACTGGAGCCAGATGTTCCACGAGAGCTGCCTCCTGACTGGGATAGAAACCCAGCTGTTCACTGACTCAGGGGGATTCCAAGCAGAAAGCTTTGGGATTTGCCTGTGTGTGCATGGGAGAGAGGCACTGACTCTTCCCAGCTTGCAGATGAAGGGGGGGAGGCATGTGCTTGGCTGGGAAAAGGATGCTGCGAGGACAGCGAGTGTGTGCTGAACAACTCTTCCAGGAGAAAGCCTCAGCTCCCAATATTGTGCTGCTGTAGTAGGTAGGTGCATTTCTCCTGGGACCTCTGTCAAGAAATACTGTTCTATAATGTGAACTGCTGCCTTAAATAGTTTGAGCATTTGTCTAATTTATAGGAAAAATGCCGAGGAAATCGTTCTGCTATGGCTGTGCTGCAGGCTGACAGCTTGCGCCTGGCTTGTAAAATATATTAGATATTTCTGGGCATATTTACAAATATCTCCTAGTTAGGATAATAAGCCATTTTGCCAAAATCAACATAAGCTGCAGCACACATAATATCCCTGACCAAAACATACCTTCCATCCAAAAAATCATGGTTCAGCCTCAGAAAACCTCCTGACTCCAACCTGTGTTTAACACTACTGATTTGGGAGGAAGGCAGAGTTTCTCTGCTCGTCCCTAACCAAAGGTCTGGTGGGGTACAGCTCTACCAGTTGGTAAAATCCTGTCCTTAGGGTGTTTTTTATATATATATATACTTTTGGAAACATTCTGAAGCAGGTGCCATACATTCAGATGCCCTGCTAAATGGATATGTGAGGCTCTTGCTTATAAGTTCTTTGCTGCTGAGCAGGTGTATCATACAGCTGCATCTAAACTACACCCTCAGGCACAGGGATCTCGGTGGGCAGTGAACCACCTGAGTTGCCTGCTCACTGTCCCATCGGGCTATATGTGCAGGTTAAAAGGAGATGGCTTATCATGCTGTAATACCTGAGGCTTTGCTCTGTGCAGCTCAGCAGGGCTGTGTTGCCTTTGATTCTCCTTGCACCACTTCTGGCAGTCCCCAGCTCCTGGGATGATGTTTCCTGCTAGCCCAGGGCTTTCAGTATGGATGCCTGAGGTCTGGCACTGCTGGTGGAGGAGAATCTTGGCAGCTCTGAAGGCTCACTTTCACTCACAAGCCAGGATTAGGAGCACCTCTTGTCTGCCTTGATAAAACCCAGCATGGGAGAGGATTTGACCTGCTCCTAAGCCAAGTGCAGCTCAGCAGCCAAAGCTTGGCCAGCTCTGCTTCATGCTGCTTGCACCCCACGTCTTCATAGACTCGAGGCTTGCCTCCAAAAACTGGACTGTAATGTGGCAGTGTTGGTGATGGCATTTCTCAAGTTCAGCTTTTGGATAGGAAAAGAAACAGAGGCAGATAAACTGGAGGAGGGGGCATTGCTGCTCCTCTGATTGCACCTAAGATCCCCTCTGGAAAAAAAAGCTTATTAGTATTTTATGCTAATAAAATACTTCTATTACATAAATAATTTTATTCTGGTTGTAGCTGGTAGTGTTACTTACTAGCTTTGCAATGCAATAATCCCAAGAAAGACAGGTTCATATTCATCTAAGCACTGCTAGCTAGCACAAGGTGAGAAATTCCCTGCTTAGAAGGGCTGCCATTTAAATAGATAAGGCAAACTGTAGGAGGAGAAACAGAGCTAGAGAAAAGTGAAAAGACTTCCACAAGGTCACATGGAAGATCAGTGTCAGATCAACAAAACAGTCTGGGGCTCTGAACTGCCAGTCTGCAGTCTTACAGAATTTTTTAGAAGAAGTCTCTAAAAGCTGTAGCTATAGGAAGACTCCACAAATAATATATCAGAACTCAAAATCTGGCATCCCAGAAATGAGAATTCCCTATTTTGTGCACTTGGCTTATGATCCCCTAAGATGGCCGATGTGAAAGCGGAACCATTTGTTGGATTGGTCATTTATTTTTAAAAATTAACTTTTGGCAAGTATAGTTATCCTGAAGTCCATTTTTTTCCATGGCGAGAGGATCATAATCTGGCTAAAATATAGGATAAGAAACTCTTTGTCCTTCCCCCCATGTGCTATTTTGAGTTGGCATGTGTTTACAGAGATAACATTTGATGTCATAGTTGCCACATTTGACAGAGAAAAGCCTGAGAGAACCATTAACTATAAGACAAGTCAGCAATCTAAAGCATCTTTGTCCCCTGCTAAATGATTAGCTCAAAACAATGCTTCTTCTGAAGTTTCCACCCCAAGAAAAGCCTACAAACAAACACGTTAATAGCTATTATAAAATAAAGAATCCTTTATGCATAACAGAATTTTACAGCTGTGCAAAACCATCTCATCTTTATTGCCCATAAGAAAAGATATTTACCCTTTATTACTACATGCATAAGAACACCATTAACTACAGATTTGAAAGTAGCAGAGAATGAAAGAATAGAAACTAGGGACAAATAGGAGTCTGGATGTCAGATTTCTTTTTCTGCTCTGACACTTGGCTGCTCTGTAAGCCTTGGTGTGCAACTTCACCTTCCCACCCCAAGGCATCCATATGCAAAAGGTAACAGTGATTTCTAATTCACAGAAAGATGCTTTTCCTTCTGCCATAGGCCTAGTTCCTTGACCCTCCCAGGGTTCTCCCTGTGAAGATTTTGGGAGAAGGCTTTTTTCCCAGTGAGTGCAGGTAATGCCCGATGACCTGTGAATCCCATGGGATCACATTTTTCTGTAGATGTTTCTGTCAAAAAGAAAACATGCATGGAAACTAAATTCCTAGGACACTGCTGGTCACAGCTGTTTTGAAGGCCCTTGAGGGAGGTGACAGTGCTGGTCCATGATGAAGGTCCAGACTCCATTCTCCTAGACACATCCAAGCAAGCAGAAGAGCCACGGATATTTTTGCCTACAGCTCAGTTGGTTTTGGGGCTATAAAACTCCCTTGCTATAGCTGCGAGAAGAGGAAGAGGGGAATGGGACAGGGGTAGTTTAATTTTTCTGTGTAGAGGAGAAGAAGACAGGAAGAATCCTTTGGATAACAGGGTCTGAGCAGCTGGGGGAAGATTCCACACTGGAGCATATTTAACTTCACTGCTAATAGGTTAAGAAGAGTGAGATTATTTTTAACATACTACATGTGAAACATTTTTTCTGTGCCTTGAAGAACTATGGCAAGAGCTGTGGTACAGATGCCTGTAATAGTAAACACACTTACTGGGAAGCACGGCACTGCATTGCATCTCTAAGAATGTAAATTTGCCTTTTGTCAAAGATTATTTTAGGCACTTAAAATTTTTCCATACTTCCCTTCATACAAAAAACACCCATGAAGGATATCTATCTTTGGTTGATGGTTTATCTTTGGGTTAAAGATTCAGCCGAAATGACTCAGCCAGCATATCCAGGGATAATGAAATTAATCTGCCATTTGACCCATTTTCTAAAAGGGAGCAAATCACCTCCATGCATCTGTAAAACACTGGCTTGTATATGCTCAGGAGCAGGGATGTGGATTTGCGGGCAGGGTTACCCTGATGTCAAGGTGATGCCCTTTGCTTTCTTAAATAACATCAGCCAAATTTGTGAAATTCTAGTTTGGCATATTCTGGAGAGACTTGTTAGAGTTGGGCAGATAAATTTGCTGAATCTTACATGTGTTGTAGCCCCTGCCAGCTCTCAACAGGCTGTGGCTCCTGTAGGAAATATTTATTGATGTGTTATAAAGCCAAAACATTGCAGTCCCTCCCAGCCAGTTCCCTGTGATGATGGTGAGGTGGGGGCTGCTGCTTGCTTCACTTTTTGAAACCACCCAGTTAGCTGCCAAACAGACCCATGGGCTGCACTTTGAACCTCAGCTATTCAGCCCAGCCTCCGTGGAGCTGGGCAGGCCTGTCCTTGGCCAGCTTAGGACATCCTAAGGAGAGTTTGTGGCCAAGTGGTAGCTGGCTTTGCCACTTTTTGTAAACCAGAACTCAAAGAATTAAGTAATCCAGGCCAGACTGAAATTTAGAGAGGGCTGAACACCTTCTTTATACAGATCATGGAGAGCTAAATGTTGCTTGGGACAGATGGGAATGCCCAGCTGGAGACAACACAGACAAGGGCATTATGAAGAGCTGCAATGGGTTATATCTCCTCTAAAGTCTGTAAGCAGAAGCAGAGGGCAATCGGGATGGATAAGGGAGGTGACAACAGTGGTTGTGGTTGGAGGAGCATCTGGGGGATGGATTCTGGGGGAAAGGAGCTCAGCTTGAGTGGCTGGGCCCCGGGGCTTGCATCATCTCTGTCACAGCCCTGCAAAACCAAGTGGCTGCTGCTTCTCTGGTGGAGGGGCTCAGGGCTGAGGTGGCAGCAGCTGTGACTGGCAATGAAGTAGAGCTTTCACTGTCAGCCAGACTGGGTGGGACATAACTCGATCCCCATGGTTTTGCACACAGGAACCCAGTTCAGGTCCATCCCATTTTCTCTCTCCTCCATCTGTCAGAGCAGGCTGCCTCTGCCTTTGTCTTCTTATCCCTGGAGAGCAGAAGGGTGGTTTGCTACACAGCTGAGAAGCTTCCAGCTGAATCTTTTTACTCATGGCTGGGGACAGGGGGCCAAAGAACAGTACTGGTGTGTAGCCTTCAGCTCCTGGGACAGTGTCTAGATACTCAGGGCTGGCAGCACTCAGACATCCACAGCACATGTACGTGTCCCAGTGATGCTCCCAGCCCATGGCAGGTCTGGACCTTGCTGTGCAAAATTCCCCACACCTGGAGTGGAGATGCCAGAGGCCTTGGGATGGAGACCCAAGGGCACACAGTGGATCTGCCACAACTCAACATTGTCAGTCAGTATGAGCATGTTTTATACCTATGCATGGAGATTATTACTTGCTTTTCTGATAGATAGGCAAGACAGAGGTGGGGAGCTGAAGTTTGAGCAGCTTTGTCATCCCTGCCACCCAGATCCTCACATATAGAGCAGGAGTCTGTCAGAAGTGTTGGGTCTAAGGGAACACCAAACAACACACTTTTCTGCAAAACCCTTTCTTCCAGCCTCATATTGTCCAGTGCTGATAATTACTGGTTACAGATTAATAACGCCAGTGGGATTTATACCGTTTAACAGAGAGGACCTGAAGAATCGTGTGACACATCTGAGGTATTCCAGTTTTGTGGAAACTTCCTGACTTCAGCCTCTCTGTGTTCATTTCACCATCATAAAAATGCAGACAATACTTTTCCTTTTTGTCTTCCCCAGGAAATTTTTTTTTTGCCCTCTAGCCTCAGGAAAATACAGACAGGAACAAAAGAAAAAAAGGAAAAACAAATCAAGCAAACAGAATTAAACTGCTTCTTTCCTTTAAAACTTTGAACATTTTAAAACCCAAACATTTTTACTAAAAAAGCTCACATCTGTTATTTATAAAATTCCATTTTTGTGTGCTATTTTTCTTTATTACTGGCTCCCACTCAGTTACCAACAAAACAAATCAGACACAAGTATTATATGTTGTACCAGTAAGTGCTAGAGTCCCTGAAAGAATATAGCAGCAATTACTTTTTTCCTAAAGATTTGGCAAGGGAGCTGTGTTTGGAGGAGGGATAGAAGGAAGAGAGGTGAGAACAAAGAGAAGAGTGATTAATAGAGTACAATCCTCTTTATCTTGTCTCCAGATACCAAAAATATTCAGGTGAGTAAGGAAAATAACAAGTAAGAGTTACATCCCTGATGAGAAACCAAGTCAAATGAAACAGACTTTCAGATAGATCTGTTTTCTTCTTCAGATGAATATATTAAAAAAAGGCACAAGCTTGTCAGCCTGGGCACTAGACTTATTTTTAAACATTTATCTAGTCAGCATGCCAAGCTCCTAGATATGCTCACCAGCAAAATTCTTAAGCCCAGCGCTTTATAACTGCAGAATGGCCGCGTTGTCTGTCTTGGGAAATGCATTATTTCAGCCAGGGTCTGCACACAGGAGCTGTGTCACTTCAACCACTTGGCCACAGGAGCACCAGCACAACCCTTCCCCTCTCCTTCTCTCTGTCGTGACTGTCATTATACCAATATAAAGACCCCATACTGATATTATTATTCCTTGCCAGAAAAAGGAATGAATTTCAAGCACCTTCCTGCCACTGTAAGGGAATTGATATCAGGAGCTGGAGATGCTGTTAAAAGACTCCCCTGGTGCTTCCCCCCACCTCTGCTCCCTCCCAGATCTCTCACACAGCCAACACTGTGACACTTGTACAAAATCTAGCTATAGAGAAGGCTTTCATGGACCAGGAGTCTTTACCCTTTTTAATCCACTTAGATTAGCAGCAGTGCACTGCTAATTCACACGGCAAGGGGTAAAGAACTTTTTGCAAAGCACAACTTTTTCTTGTAGCAAACATGCATGAATCCCTTTCCTCTAAAGAACTGATTACTGGGTGACTTTGTGGGCTTTGTACAGCACTCTAGTTGTGTGAATTAAGCTTAGTCTGGTGAATGCAAAAGCTTATCCTCCCTTCCTCCAACAATATTTCTGTTTAAGGAAATTCTGTTTAAGTTTAGGAGAGTAAAAATACAGCAGCTGTGTATTTTTCTTACACGTAACATTTTTGGTTTTACATGTAATACCAAGCATTTTGAAATAACAGGAATACAGAGACCTCTAAAGTTTTCCTAAAATGTCATGCTAAGAATCTCAGTCTCCATTACACTGGCAACACATTTCAGTGGGAAGCAGCTAAAATCATAAATGTGAAGGGCTAATATTGTTCCATTAAAATTGCTGATAGTCCAAAGGTGCCTTGGTTCACGAAGAAGTTCCTTATGAGACAGGCAACTAGGGATTGTGGTTTTGTTAAATATTAAAGGACTATGTGCACTTCACATACATAGCTTGTTTAGATTGGTTTTTAGGCCACTGTAGATTTTCACTAATAGAAATCAAGCCATTCAGAACCCAGCCCATTGCTGCTACCTCAGTCAAGCTAAACTACTAAAGCAATTTTTAGATATGATATGGCCTCCTGTGTGCTACCTGCCATTCAGCTACATCAATAGTATTTAACCTCATGCAGTACAGATACAATAATCTAAATGAACAGAAATATATATACACACAGTGGCAGGTGTCACCAGAAATGATCCCATGATGGAGGTAAGGCACATGAAGACAATTTGCACCCACATGTGTTTAACTTTTTTAAAACTTCTTTATTATTATTCAGAATTTTCTTTCTGGAAATATTCTCAAGTGGTCAGAGGTCTCTCAGCAATTAGATGAGGATGCAAATATTTTAAAATTTCTAACACTGCATCGGCCATAAATGTATGAACTAGTCAGTGACATTATTCACAAAGCTAAAGTAAGGCTTGTGCTTCAGTACTTCGCTGAAATAACCAAACATATTTTTCTTGCTTGTGCAGCAATGAGTTAGATTGGTGTTAACAAAAAGAGTTTCTGTATGAACTGGCTATTAATCACATTCTGTCAGTCTGTCAGATTTTGCTTCCTTCTTGCCTGACACCACATCTAGTAAATCTCCAGTCACCTGTAGAGTGAGGCAAGTAGAGTAAACCAGGACCTAAATTTTTTTGTAAAAGGTATTACCAGAAAATCTGTCTGGAACAAAAAATAAAAAACCCGGTGGATCACTAGAGATTAAAACCACAAAACAGTTATTTTCTTCCACTATTCAATCACATTAGAAGTTAGTCTTGAATCTGCACTTGCTTGCATTTGCCATTCTTTTAAAATCTTCCAGTTAAAACTGACATTTGATTTTATTGACAGTAAAATGTCAGCAGCAGTGGAAGAGATGCTGGGATGAAGATTGCATGGCCCTTCTTTTTCTCTTCCCTTCCTCCAGCTCTCTTCCAGTTTCTTACCCTGTGATAAACAGCACTAAGATCCAAGGGGATCCTGCTGTATCCCAAGCATGGTTTCCTTAAGGATAACATCGTGCTCACGGTAGCAGCACTCAGCCAGAGCACAAGGCAGTGCAGAGCACATCCCTCCATCCAGCCTGCAATGCACTGAGGGTCTGGGCATCAGCTATCTCTGTGTGTGTCAGATCTGGGAGGTGAAAACTCATTTTTCTCTGTATAAAGCACAGAGCCAACGTCATCACCAAACATAACTCTGTTGCTGTTAATTTTTGCTAATAATGACCACTTTGGTCTTGTGTATATTGTGGGGGATAGTCATGTTATCTTGCTTACCAATGTAGACCTTTTCAGCTCCCATCTTGCAGACTGTATCACTCAGCTGGTGCTCCATAAAGAGAAGGCACCGCTTGGGGGGATTAGATGGCAGGTTTAGGGGTTTTAAAATCTGTATCCAGAACCCACCAGAGCAAACAGCCTCATCCAGTTTGCATCCATTGTTCCTGCTGAGCACATGAAGCAAAGAGCTACCTTCTGCTTTCACAGTGATGCACAAAGCTGGGTATTTTGACTTTTGTGAGTTCCTGGTGGCTGTCTTGCCTGTGGGAGAGGAGTGGTCCATGCTACCACACCTCATGGTTCCCTCCTAGCTCACTGACCTCCTTTCCTCCCTGCAGATCAGGCAGAGGGCAAAGCAGAGGGACTGAGTTCCCACATTTCATCCCAAGACACAGGCAAGATGTGGCTGAGGCAGACAGCAGGACCCAGGAGCTGAGCAGTACTCAGGGTCAGACTGCATAAACACAGTCAGTATTAAATCTGTATTATTTGCTTTTGCTGCATTGCCTCAGGTCTCTGAGAACCTTACTGTGCCAGGCACTGTACAAGTCCAGAACAAACTTACCCCAATATAGACTTTGAATAAGGACAGTATTGAACCATGACATATTTAGAATGCAGAATTTCAAGATATCATTAAAAATATTTTTAAAAAATGATTTTTTTGACCAACACCATCCCCCCACCCCTTTAGAGGGGAGACCTTGTCAGGAACTAAATAAATGTTTACAGAAGGGTGTTTATGACTCAACATTAAATAATGATTTAAGATTGAAATGTTGACAGAGCCTGAGTGCTAGCGATACTTGTAAGAATTTCAGTGCATCTGGGAATTTTTATCCTTTTACAGACTATGAGAAAAAAAAAAGAATAGCTCTATCTATGTTTTAAAATAAGAGCAAAACTTCATATCAACAGCCAACCAAAATGGTCCATAATCCCTGAAAACAGGAATCTCTACTAGAAACAGGGACAAAAACTCTACTGTAGATTTTTTCAGCAGGAAAAACAACATAAAAAATCATCTCCATATGTTGTGTAGATTCCTTTTTCTGTTTATAACTCTTGGTTTCAGAAGTTAGGATTTCTAACTAGTGCCGTCTTTTTTTTTTTTTTTTTTTTTTTTATTCACCTTGTTTGTCTTTTTATCTTAAAATGTGTATTTGCTTCAGAAAAGTCCTCTTAATTTTGACTCACTGGTGGCCTGACTAAGCCCTGAGCTAATATTGACTAATATTTCAAAATAAATTGCTCCCTCTAGTGAAAATGCAGCAGTACTGATGCTTGGCAGATGTGACTGAAAACTGCTCAAGTACATTTTTCTGTACTACTTGATAAAGTGGTTGGCTCAACACCAGATTTGATTCTGCACTCCTTACTCAGACAAAACTCCAGATGATCTCAAGAGGAGACTTGCTTGAGCAAGGAGTGCATGATAAGGCTTTCTGCATTTAAGATAATATTATTTACAAAGGCTTATGCCTGCTACACCATCAAAACCTTAAACAACACCCCAGTTAGCTAGCAGACCTTTGGAGAAGCACACTAACTCACAGAATGCTAAAGCCTTTGCCATGAATAGGTTTCATACAAACAGTATGGTTATCAACGTCCCATTTGTTTCTTTTAGCTCCAAGTAGTTGGGAAAAAAAATCCAGTAAAGTGATAGATCTCACTTAAAATATGGACTGGATACTTCAGGATGTTCCCCTCTATCCATCCATAAAGTTAAAAAAAAAAAAAAAAAAAAAAAAAAAAAAAAAATCACTATAGTATATTTTGTGGGATCTTCAAAAGGCTCTTGAGCAAGAATGTATTAAAAAGGAACAGAATTATAAAATCATAGAATCTGCTGAATTGGATGGGACCCATTGGGATCATCAAGTCCAACTCCTTTCCCTGTGTAGGGCACCCCCAAAATCACACCATGTCCCTGAGAGCATCATCCAAATGCTTTCTTTTCAGCATTTCTACCACATTGGCCTGGTAGTACCATAAGTAAAGCATTTAATAAGGAAACAGCCCATAGACCTACTCTGGAAGCACTCTGGAATCACTCCTGTAGAGGCAAGGATCAGGGTAGATGGAATGCTTCTCTGCTAATTCGTGGGAAGTACTCATTTGGAGCATTATCCTCAAGCTGGTTACACAGCCGTGTATAATAAATGAGTAGTGCTACAAGTGCTGCAGACACCATATCCCCTCCCTGAGCATCTGTGCCACGGGGCCCTGGAAGACCATTGCCTGAGGAGACCCAGCCTGGGAGGCATCCCAGCAGCTCCCTGAGCAAAACCAGCAAAGGAGAAAATCAGTAATTGGTGTCTCCTTATTAGTCAGTCACCCTCCTCTCTTTGCTCCTTGGGGTCTGCTGCTGGTGAAGGGATGGAGCCTGTGCTGCTGGAATGGACCTGAGAATGGACCTGCTGCCTGTGGGATGAGTGGGTCTGGGGGTCTCTGAGAGAGACCTGATTGCCAGAGGGTGATTGCATTAGGAACAGTCTGATTTCATCAGCGGGATGATTGGATTAGAGTCCCATGAGGGGCTGTAAGGAGAGCAGCCCCAACACCCACCCCTGCCCTCCCTCACACACCAGAGGTGTGGGGACTCAACCAAAAGCAACTTTTGGACAACTGCTAAAAGTTTGGGTGTTGCCCGACCCCAGGCAGGGGGACAGGGCGCTGCAGACTACATGAATATGGCAACAGGGCCTTTCTTTGGAGAAGACACAATCGCTTGTCAGGCTGCCAGCCCCTTGAGCGAGAGGTCTCCTTCCCAACATGGCGGCCTTGGGGACGGCCAGGGACACGTTGTGCCAGGAGATGATGTCGCCTCCTTTTGGGCTGAGCTCATCTCCAAGAACTTCCACGTTCCCCAACATGGTGAGGAGACAGAGTTGGCCAAGGGTGACCTTGTTGGGAAGAGCCCATGAGGGGAGCTGAGGCAGAGACATTTTTGGCTGTGGTGAAGAGATCTCGCCACGCAGCAGCTGGTGTGAGGGGAAGACCAGAGCCACTCCGGGTTCTTCCAAGGTTCAGGCTTCACGAGGTCACCATGTTGTGTGTGTGTGTGGGGTCCAACTCAGTTGTCAGCTGAGCCCCTGACCGTGCTCTCAGGGAGAGTTTTTTTACTTTAAAAGAGCTTTTTAAAGAGTTTTTAAAAAAACTTTAAAAGAGAAAAATGGCGGCTCGGCTGACGTGAGAGCAAGACCACCTCACCGGATCAGGTGGCTGTGAGGGCCTTGTGCCCCAAACCCTCGTTTCTCTCAGGGTGAATGAACTCTTCCCTGCTGCTGGGCTCAGGGTTTTGTTCTCCATAGCCTGTGGAAAGTCAGCCCTGCAAGGGAGTCACATCCTTCCAGAGGCTTCTCCTCCCGCCCAGCTGCCTGAGGAAGAGAGGCTGCACCACCTGTGCCAGCCGCCATATTCCCGGTGCCGAGGGCCTCTGGTGCGTGGCTGCTCTCCAGCCTGGGACGCCATTTCCTGGCCCAGTTCTTGGATGTTAATTCACGTTGTGGAAGTGTCACTGAGTTCCTGAAGCTTCCTGGAGCCTGGGTCCATTTTCTGTAAGCAAAACTTGAGTTGTCAGAGCAGATCTCCAGAGCAAGACCTGTTTGCATGTGAGAGAGCACCAGGGGCAGCAGCGGATTATTTGTTCTTCTGTAAAAGAAGTTACAACTTCAAGGTAGGTGCTAAGGTTTCTTAAACAAGTATTTCCTAATTTTTTTCGGCGAGGAATAAAAGAACGCACGGCTTTCAAAAGCAATGGGTTAGAAACAAACAAAAAAAACACCCAAAATCCCCCAAAACACAAGGCCATTCGGGGAATGCTGAGGGCTTTGTTTGAGGTGTTTTGGTGCGGTCAGGACACTGCCTCTGGGGGGAAGCGGCCCCGATGTTCCCTGTTCCCTCTGGCAGCCAAGAGCTCCCTCAGCCCGGGTCCCGCAGCCCAGGTCCCTCAGCCCAGGTCCCGCATCCCGGGTCCCTCAGCCCAGGTCCTGCAGCCCCAGTCCCCCAGCCCGGGTCCCTCAGCCCAGGTCCCTCACCCCAGGTCCCGCAAACCGGGTCCCGCAGCCCAGGTCCCTCAGCCCGGGTCCCTCAGCCCGGGTCCCTCAGCCCAGGTCCCGCAAACAGGGTCCCTCAGCCCGGATCCCTCAGCCCAGGTCCCGCAAACCGGGTCCCGCAGCCCAGGTCCCTCAGCCCGGGTCCCGCAGCCCGGGTCCCGCAGCCCAGGTCCCGCAAAGAGGGTCCTTCAGCCCAGGTCCCTCAGCCAGGGTCCCTCAGCCCAGGTCCCTCAGCCCGGGTCCCGCAGCCCGGGTCCCTCAGCCCAGGTCCTGCAGCCCCAGTCCCCCAGCCCGGGTCCCTCAGCCCAGGTCCCGCAGCCCCAGTCCCCCAGCCCGGGTCCCTCAGCCCAGGTCCCGCAAACAGGGTCCCTCAGCCCGGGTCCCTCAGCCCAGGTCCCGCAAACAGGGTCCCTCAGCCCGGGTCCCGCAGCCCAGGTCCCGCAGCCCCAGTCCCCCAGCCCGGGTCCCTCAGCCCAGGTCCCGCATCCCGGGTCCCTCAGCCCGGGTCCCGCAGCCCGGGTCCCTCAGCCCAGGTCCCGCAAACAGGGTCCCTCAGCCCGGGTCCCGCAGCCCAGGTCCCGCATCCCGGGTCCCTCAGCCCAGGTCCCTCAGCCCAGGTCCCTCAGCCCGGGTCCCTCAGCCCAGGTCCCGCATCCCGGGTCCCTCAGCCCAGGTCCCTCAGCCCAGGTCCCGCAGCCCGGGTCCATCCGATGCCCCGGTCCCGCCCCGGTCCCCTCAGAGTTCTGCTGAGGGCAGCGAGTTCCCCGGCATGACCACGGGCAGGGGGTTGTTCCTACAATCCCTCGAAGCTCAAGACTCTATGTTGGTGGAGAAAGTCCAGGTTTGCAAGGAGAGGCAGTGATTTTTGAATGCCTCAGTTGGTTTAGGTGAAAAAAAGTTGATTTTAGGTGACAAAAATTACTGTGTAAGGGAGTTTATGGGCATTTATAATATATTATATATAATATAGGCATTTATAATAAAAATTACACATGCCTGTTTGTGCTAGGAAGCTAAAAAGTTACAAACAACTGATTGAGGTAAAATAAGTAGGATGCCAGAGGCCACTCCATACAGGCACATGTGCAAGCTTGTAGTGACTGGCCCCAGGTCTGAGCACTTGGCTTCTTGGTCCTTCAGAGCAGTGGCCACTGCTTCTTGAAACATAACTTCTGTTTTCTGATGACTCAAAGGAGTAAACGTAACTTTAGAAAGTGAGATAGGAGTTTATTTTGTAGGTGGGTTGCTTGGTTTTCATGGGAGGTTGGGTGTTTTGTATTTTTTTCTGTGCCTACAAGTTTTTTGCCTTTATGATTGACATTTGTTCAGGTTAAATGGTCCGTGCTGGTCGTAGGATATTTAAGGCAATTATTTTTTTTAAAGACGTATTACGAATAGTTCAGGAGGTGTCTCCTTAGGCACGCAGGTTGTGTCAAAGCCAGGATAATTAAATGTAATGGCGAGGAACTGTCACTAGAGGCTGCTCTTAATACACTGTGGAAAAATAAAAACAGGGAAAACCCGCACGTCTTCCATATCCCGTAAACGATAAATATATATATATATATATTTTTCTTTCTTTCTTAAGAGGAAAAGAAGTTTCATCACCATGATGCATCTGCATGGTTATCCTGTTTATTTCCATTGCTAAACCATTCGTTTAACCATAAAACCATTCTAGCTGTTACAACCCTGTGAGATGAGGCAATAGGTGGACAAATCACATTTCCCAGATCATCAGTATTAACTTTTTTAAGAAGTATTTGAGCAATACCTCCTAATTATAGTAGGAAAATAATATTTTACTTTAATGTATATTTTTAGAGTGATCAATTTCCTATACTAAAAGCTTAATGGTGCTTCACTGGTGTTTTCTGATGCTTGCTGTTTTCTGTCTGATTTGTCTTTGACAAGTTGTATCCACCTCCTGTGTCAGGAGTCTTAGCTAAAAGATAAAAATCCCTCGACTATTTTGCAAAGAACTCAAATATTTTGTGCACAACAGATAACACCTAAACCAGGTGTGTTTAAATGGAGAAAATGCAGGCTGTTTGTGTCACTAGTACATGCGTGTCAGTCTGCTTTGGGAACTTTACATCTCTGTTCCTGTGCCCCACAGATTGTGTCTGTGTTCATTTGGACAAGCCCAGAGCACACCAAAAATGTCTTTTTAAAATTAGATCAGAATCAGCAGTTTGGGTTGACCAGATGAGGTGTTCTCAAAATGCAAAGCTGACCAAACATTTCTTGCCTTTCTCTTCTAGCCATACATCTGCAGAGAGGAGTTGGGGATGTGCCCAGGCCAGGGCATGCTCACTCCCATGCTCCTTCATCCCAGCCCTGACTTTTCTGACTGGGCCACTCCAGTGCCAGCTAAGAAATGCTGTTTGGCAGCACACCTGATTTCCCCTTCCTGCAATCTGATCTTAGTCAAAGCTGACCTTTCCCCTTCTTTCAATGTTAATTAAGCATTGTTGGCTCTGCTGCTTGTTCCATTTTTCTAATACCCGGTGACTAACTCCATGTGCATTAGAACCAGTTCCTGCTTGCATCAGCCTTTCTCACATTGCACAATCCTTGCTTCTGTTTTGTGGCCAGGGTGATACCTGAGGGTGTGGTTTGCTCTGGTTCACCTCCTGATTTGTGCTGCTTCACTTTCAAACCCTGGAGCTTGTGTTTCCTCTCTTGCAGTCTGGCTGGGGAGCTCAGCAGCCTGTGTGTGAAGCCAAGAGTTGTGTTATTTCGGGAGCACTTGTTTGTTTGTTTGTTTTTCTCCAGAACTAGGGAGGAGGAGGGAAATGGGTCTGTGCATCCTGAATGAAGCTTTGTTTTCTGCTGAGGAAATGAAAAGCTGCAACTTTGTTTCACTTGACACAGAAATGTTCCCTCTCACGGGACTGAGGCTTGTGATTTGCAGTCCTTGAGGTGGTGAAGTAAAAGAAGGGCTTCATTTACAAGAGCACTGGAGGAGTGGAATGCCCCTTATGTCCAATGGTTATAAACCTTGTGCTGGAGGTGGAAGACTTAGCAAATTGTTTTTTTTTTCTGTTGGAGAGAATCTTAAACCACATGTCTGCCCTTTCAGACTATAGCTCAAACCACTGTACTAGGGCACAGTGCTGTTTAAAATTTCTAACTACTTTGGGCCTCTTAATATAGATATGAACTTATTAGCAACCTTTGTTGAAGACATCCATCTTTACATAATAATAAATCATAAGGGTCTGGAAATCCTGTGTTCTCAGGTGCTCATGTGAAGCACCAAACTAGAAAGTTACTGATTTCCTTCTGATCCTGTCTATTGTTTAAGAACCACAGGAGAATTTGGAAGACCATACTGCCAAGTGGAAGAGTTGACTTGCATTTCTGTGGAAGAGGCAGAGCTGAGCCCTGATGTATGTGCTTGCTTTCTTTACAAGTGCTTCAGCCCAAGAAAAAGGGTAGTTGATGTTTTTTCATCAGTGATTTTGTAACTTCAGGTCCATAGCGTCTTCTTCAGCTTAGCAAGCATGGGTGGGATGTAATTTCAGTTTTCTGAAAGTGACTATTAGCTAAAATAAATGAATAAAATCAGGTTTTGGCTGCCCACCAAACACCTGGAAAATCTCCTTCTTAAACTGCCACAGCAACTGTTTTGGCTTATATGAACTTGGCCTACAATGTAACACTTTTTTCCCCATAACATTGTGCTATTTTTGCTCTTGCTAATAGCTACATTGAGTACTATCCAGCAAACATCCTGCAGTTGTTTGGTTTCAGGCTCCCTCTTGGCAGAAGACATAAAAAATACCCCTGAGCTGCAGACCTGCTACTCGTGTGAATATAGGTCTGTGGTGTGCAGTTCCTGGTTGGCAAGGTTCCTTTTCTGACCTGGATGAATTAATTTGTCAGCAGGAAATACAGAATGGGAACTCTAGAATAGCAGAACATAATGATCTGTGCTCCGCCTTGTACTCCTTGGAAGAAACCATATCACTAAACAGTCTCTTGTTCACTTGAAATAGTTTAAAAACAAACAAACAAACAAAAAACCCCCAAAAAGTGCTGGAAAGGCTATTTAGAGGTCACTTGGTCATTTTATCCATCTCCAAGTGAAATCTTATATTGATATCACATATATAACTGCATCATCTATTTTAAGTTAACTTTTGGTTCTTACTAAGAATAATGACCTGTATGCCCAGCCTTCCTTTTGAAGAGTTAGGCTTCAGTACTCTCTCATGCCTTGATCTCTCCCTTTCTCTGACTGCTGGGTTCCTGAGACCATCTGAACACACTGTTTCAGTGTCATTAAGCCACCAGTAAGCAGGTGGAAGTTTGAGAGTAATCTCTGGACATCAGTTTGTGAGAAAGGGAGGGTTGATATGGAAAAATTTTCTGCAGGTGAGGGACTGCTGAAACAACTGGTGCATGCTTCTTAAGAATGGTGAGTCTCAGATGCTGTGTCATAGTCATGTTTTTCAGGATTTGCTCTCTCCTCAAAACTCTTTGTGTGCTGCAAAGCCACAAACTCTCAGACGTGTATGAAACAAATGCATAACAGATGCCTTTATAGATTTGTGCATTTTTTTCCATATCACATTTTGGAACAGTTTAGATATCTGGGCAGCCAGTGTACTACCCGTGAGCTGGAGGACATTTCCTTAGTCTCACATAGCTGTATCTTTGCTGTTTTTCCACATGCAGGCATCCATTCGGCTGCCACAGGTGTTGAAGTGAAATTGGAATGCCCCCAGGTCACCTGGCTTCTGTCTAAGTGCTGGGGAAAGCAAACACAACCCTGTTTGACTAACTTTCATAATTAGATTTGTATAACACAAGATGATGTTTTAATGTGGCAGTATGGCTGCTGATAGCAATGGGATGAAGTCCTACCCTTCTAACCCTGCTCAGCTGATGTCTTCTGTGCCCATCACAACCTAGCTTTTCCCCTTGTCTCCTAGAGTCCCAAAAGCTGCTGGAAGACATCAGCACTCAAAATGATGGTAGCCAGGAAATGACAATGGTTGTTGTGGGAATACTAGAGGGATACTTCCAAATCATGTCCTATTTCAACAGTGAGACATAACACATGTATGAAGTGGGGTTGTTTCTAATGTCTACATTCTTTGTGGTGATGTGAACTGCTGTCTTAGAAACCATTTCAGCTGGGGAGTTGTAGCTGCCTTGGTATTTGCATTGGTGCCATTAGTTTTTTATTCTGTGTTTCCTTACCTGAATCATCAAGATTAAACATTTTCATGGGCCTATCAGGTTTACAGCCCTCTGGGGCCCACAGGCTCAGGCTCTATAGGATGCACAGCTGTGGTTGATATAAGAAAGATTTGCAGAGCTGGTGTAAAGCAACACTACAACAGTCACGAGTGGCCCCTCTTTAACTCTTCCACATTGCACTTCAATTACTCACAGAGTTTCTCTACCTCACTGTGTGCAACAGCTTTTGCTGAGGTACAATAGGAACAGCAGAGCCTCAAAAAGCTGTGTGGATCTAAGGAGCCAGCCAGTTCTGCACTCCCTCACTTGGCTTTATCAGTGGAAATTCCTTCTTTACTGATCGAATGACCGAGGGAAAATTATCTCTTTTTAAAACAGTTCACATTTCTTTGGATTCAGTTTCAAATTGGCATTCTTAAGCTTATCACAGACCATTTGTAAATGCACTAGTTCCTGACTGAAAGATTTAGCATGTACCAGATTTGTTATCCATCTTGGACAAACAGCCTAAAAGAGGCACATGCCATACAGTACATTCTCCATGAGCCATTTAAAGGGAGAAAGAGCACTGCATAATCTAGAGAACATTATTTCAAATTGACAGAACCTTTACCCTACCACAAAAGCAGCCTTCTTCTGGGGCTTTTGGATTTACTTCCAAGTTCACCTACCCGCTTAAGACTGGTGTAGAAATCCAGCTAACCTTTTTGTAACATCAGAAGTATCCAAGCATGAGCCACACATCTCTATGATCCAGTGTGGCTTGGGCACAAAAGCTGCACACAGTCCCTTCCTAAACAGATCAAGAATCAAATGACAGCTGGTGATGGCTTGGTCCACTACTATAAATCCTCTTCTCTCCTCCATTCACTCAGGGTCACAAGCCCACTAGTTGTTCAGGTTTGTCCTTGGCATCTTGATCTCTTTTTGCCTCAGTGCTATTTTTCAGTTGTTTCTCTCCAATTGATCTTTTTAATTCTTTTTCTACTCCCATGCTCCACAATACTACCAATATGTGCCTTGTCTTGAACAGTGTATGTCTGTGTGATTTGGATTAAAGTTGCTTTTGCTGTATCTTTCCAGCATTATTGAAAATCTCCAATGCTTATGTTTTCCATAATGCAAGCCTAATAGTGTAGTTAATAATTTTGGCAGATATGCTTCCATTCAGTGGTAGTGGGGGCTACATGGAGCAAAAGACAGAAATCTCTTGAAGTAACTCATCTTGTGTCATCCATACCTTGGGCTTTATTTCCTACAGCAAGCTGTGCTAGAAGCTTAGGAAGTTAGAAGTTCAGCTTTTCCTGCTGAATTTTATGAAATATTCTCTGAAAAGCAAAACAACTGAGCTATGTGCTTGAGTATCTTCTTATTGGTGTTGCATCATTGCATGGCTAGCTGTAGTTAGGAACTTTTGATTGAAACATACAGCACCAAGAGTGCAAAGAACATTTTTCTGAGCTAATCATATGGTCACAGTGATACAGCATGCTGACAGACAGTGTCACAGTGCAATGATACCAAACTAGTTCATGACCCTGGCGCCAAGAGAGATTTTGTTTGGATTCTGCTCCTTCAATTCATGAAAACTGTAAAATCATGAAGGTGAGGTGACAAGGACAGCCTACTCCCTGTGTGCTGAGCTGCTGGTAGTTTGGGTGTGAGCAGCTGCTTCACTTTCACTGTCCTCCAAGTGTGAATCTGACCAAGAAGGAAAACTAAAGAAATTGCCTGGCTCTTGGCCACCTCTATACCTTAAGGAACAGCTGCTATCTGTAGAAAGTTGTCATCACTGTTAATCAAAACAAATGTGTTGTTTGCAAGAGGCAAAGGACTGATATATACTGGTCACCAGATTTGTCTGGGCTTGTCACAGCCATTTGGGTATCCAGGCAGAGTCCCAAAACAGTACCAGCCCTGGGTCTGCTGGGTGTGGGGGGTAAAGTGTTTCCATTGGGAACTATATAAGCTTCTCCAGAGCTCTCTGTGCTGTATCAAGGCCTTTACCTCAGGATTAATGTACATTAGAGACATGCCCTCAACATCCCTAGCTTTCTCTTTGCATAGCATTGCAGGATGAAGGGAAGAACTTTTCCCATGCTTGTGTCCTCCCAGCTCACTGCATAGGCTTCCACCTAATCTCTCCCAGAGCTACCTACTGTGAGATGCTCCATGCTCCTGCTCCCAGGGCATCCAGACCTAGTTGGTTCCCTTCTGCTTGACCAAATTTCCACTCTGGAGACATGTGAGAAGGCATGTGCTCCCAGAAACCTAGGAAATGGAAATCCAGGAATTCCAAGGCACCCCATCTCTCAGCTTGCAGTTGAGGGATAGGCAGCCCTGCTGCCTTCTCCAGCAGGACAGTGACAGAGGGATTTGGGACAGAGTTGTTTCTTTCTGCCTGTACTTCTACTGAACAGCAGCACTAGGACTTATCTGCCCCCTCTGCCTGAAACTGCCAATTTTTTATTATTTTTGTTAGTAGGAGTATATTTTCCCCCCTCAAAAGTCACTGAAGCTGTAAGTACAGCATAGCTGGGCTATGTAGCAGCTGCTTTTCTATATGGATGGCAGTTTTACCACTTTATTAGGAAGAGACTGAGATTTCCAGGTAGATTTTAAAATTTTATTTTTCCCTAGGAAAAGATACAGTAAATACCCTATGCCTTGTATTTAGTAACGACTGCCACAAGTTCTTCTTTTGAAAAGACAAAAATAACCCAAGACAACCCCTACCCCAAGATGCAGAATCACAGCTAATAACATCAGAAAAGAAGCTGATAATATTGATCCCTCGTGTACTGGTAGTTCAACTTCAAAACTCAATAGAAAGGGAACCTTAAATGGACTTTCTATAGTATCAGAATGCAATGCTCAATCCCAAATCCATAACTTTTACAGTTATGAAGATAGGGGATAATTTTCAGAAAATGTTAACATAACTACTTAATTCCCTTTCCTTCAGGAGAAAGCTCCAATCCACCTAGAAAGGAATCCCTGAGTGCAGTAAATCTACTTCTGTGAGATCCAAGAAGCAGATTTTCAGAGTGGTATGTGGAAGGAGAGAGGCCAAGTTGATGGATGAAGACCCCAGTTTTGTCATCACTTCTGCCTTGAGTAACTTTGAACATTTGTATTCTTCAGGCAAATTAATCTCTCAAAGTATAAAGCTATTCTTGCACACAAGTGCTGGCAGGATCTAGGATCAGCAACTGCACAAACATTGCTCTGACAGTCATTTCTTAAAAATCAGAAAAAATATGTATAGAAAAAATATTAGGCCTCTGTCCTCCAAGGTACCTGGGTGAGAAATCCACCTTGCTAAATATCTCTGAGAATCTGAGTGCCCAGAATGAGGGCCTGACATTTTTAACAAAGACTTCAAGGGCCCTGCCATGCTTCCAGCCACTTTTGTATTTCCTCCTTGTTTACTTTTAGCCATTCAATATTGTTCTTCACCTGCTCGACTGACTGACTCCTGGGTGATTCTCCTGCCCCAGCATTCGGATATTTCTCAAAGAAATTTTCCATCTGGAAAAGAGAGAGAAAAATGATTGACTTGAACCAAAGAAAGCTGCTATTGGGCAAGTAGCTTTTTGCTGCTGTGAAATTTTGGCTGGTAGAGGTGTTTAAGCTCAGCTCAGAAGCACTGGGATAGTTTTAGAGTAACTCATATTGCTTTACACATTTAGACAATAAAAGTCAAGTTTCTTAGCCTGTAGGCTGTTAAATGTAGTGACTTAAACCCAAGAGAAGTGCTGTCACCATACCTGCCAAAGCTGGAGCTCAGTGTTGAAGGTCTGAGTAATAGTTACTATTCGACCAAGGTATCTGTCATTGATAGTGTATCTAGAAAAACAATTTAATAAGTGATGTTTCATGCAAAACTACTAAAAAGGAAAAGGCACAAGTAATTATCCGAAGCTTAAAGCTCTAACTGTGGTACAATAAAACATTCCTTCAGATTTCAGCATTTTTGGAAATACTTGAAAAATAGTGCTCCTACACAATATCTGTGCTGCTCTCAAATACAATTACCAAAGAGTCATCTCTTCTGGGGAATTTTATTTTTCTTTAAATTAATGACTTAACGTCTCATGTTGGAAATTAAGTGTATTTCTGCTCAGCAATACAAAGGCTGTCCAGTTCACAGCTCTAGGCTTGCAGGTGTCTCTGGCTTCTCTGCTCTTGCTAAGCACTGAGAAAGGAGATGGAAGGAGAGAGAAGTCAGTCAGATAGAAAAAGCAAAGTTAAAAGGTTTACTCTTCCTTTTACTGCTCATCTGTGCATCTGCTGCTTGTTGTTACCAGTAGAAGGGCTTGAAAATAATCCTATACCCTGTCTTCTTGTTATGAAATCAATGGAAAGAGTTGACACATGGCTGACTCATTTCCATGCAATAGCCAGATTTCTATGAAATCGGTAGAACTTTCTGCACTTTTAATCACCATTTACTGACAGCAATCATGTGAGGAAAGAATGGTTTTCAAGTCAGCAGCAAAGCACTTTTTCACAGCAGAGGGATGTAACTGTGTTGAATACACTTTCACTTCTCATATTGCAAAGATCAGTGATTATAGCTGCATAGTGAAATTATAAAAAGGGATGGCATGGAACAAGATCTGCAGATGGCTGTAGACTTAAGTTTTCCAATGAATTCATTAGTGTACCTGTCAACCAAGTACTGCCAGTTAAGTCGTATCCAGTCCCAGGCCATTGTCTTCCCATAGGTGTTGGATGAGATGTATCTCAGGACTGTGAACACATCTTGGCTTTTGATGAGGCTGGTGTTGTAAATATATTTCAGATACCTAAAGGAGATGCCACAAGAATCCATGACAGCCTTTCATGAAAGACCATGGAAAGCAAATGATAAGTTAACACTTTCAGGGTAGACTTAATTGGTGATAATGATGATAAGTAATGAAATGCTAATATCTATACTTCTCGAGTATTTGTCACTACAGTGTACAGCCCATTTCCAAGCAGGAGTATTAATTTTATGTTGAGCATTTTAGAGGTGAATTACCCTGATCTAAACCACAAGTAGCTGTTGATAACTGTGTCAAGAGATACCTGTCTTGAAAGAAATCTAAGCAGTTAGGCATGTCATTAGAAAATAAAGACAGAAAATAAGTGAGGTTTATGTCTCTAAGTTCCTTGAAAATATCCAAACCCCACAAAGTTTTATCAAGTAATGAAAACAAGTTTGGATCAGTCAGCAGTCCTGCCTGGCTGGGTACCCAAGTGCCCAAAAAATAAAGGTCCAAGCTATAAAGATCTTGAAGGGGCCATTAGTATGCACATAGGTGTCTTGCTTACAGTGAAATAAGTGCTGTTTGTTCTGAAATCCTTACCCACATAAAATTAAAGGTCATATGAGTGTAGCATGAAAAATGCTGTAGTTCTACTTCCAGTTACAGCACAAATGGTTGTGACTGAGAGAGTGGAGGGGTCCCTGAGCACAAAGGTTTGCAGGGAGATGAGTTGTGTGGTCATAGCTTCACAGCAGCAGCTGCAGAAGAACAACATTTCCCTGTTGTGTGCTGGAATCAAGGATTGTTTTCTTTTTTTCTATATATAAGGGACAGTTTTCTCAGTCTGTTTGCTCTTTTCCCCTTCCTTGTTATTTTAATGGTAAATTAAGAGAAAAGTTCTCCAGGGGATTTTTTATTTTCTGCAAATATAAGGTGGATCTAGCTAATTAACCAATATCTTAGTAATGTCAGTGATTACTCATTGAATAGCATCACATTGTGGCTGCTGTGGTCACAAGAATTTAGGAATACAGCTGCCTCCTACCACTGTTTTAAATCTCTTATATTTGCTCTTATATTTGCTCTTCCTGAACCTCCTGTACTTCTTTGCTTTATCTTGTTAAAAACAGAACTCTTCCAGTAGAGAGTGATCCATCTTAAGATATTTAGACAGGGCTCCAACAAAGTGGTGAATGGCTCTGGTGAAGATGTTTGTCTGTATCTTTGTGACATGATACATCTAGATGCAAAATTGTCAGGTAAGCTTAAAGGAGCTGGTGTTATCCATGCAGAGCAGCAGCCTAGGGAGATGCTTTCCCACTTGGACAGCTGGACCAGCCTGGAGCAACATCCAGACTCCCCCCCACTGTCATGATGCCATGAATGTATAATTGCTGGTTCTAGCTCAAGTGCTTCTGTCCAGCTTCAGGGAGCGCTGCAACATCACATGGATGCCTTCACAGACTGTTAGTAACAATTGTTAAAGGTTGTTATCCTAATTTTGGCTATTTAGAAGGTAGATAGCCCAAGCAAATGTCTCTGTAGCCAACGGAGGGTGACTGGAACCACCCAAAAGCAATTACTTCCATTGATTTTAAGAGCTTTTTCTGGCCTGGGATTAACAGTGCTCTGGAGGCCCTGCCTTTCCTGCCTCCCTTCACTGATTGTGGAGGAAACAAAGAAGTCTAATTTTCTCCTGATGCTTAACTCTTAGGCAGCTAAAATCACACAGGGAGAAGGCACTGTGTCAAGAGCTGAAAGCAGTTGATTTTGTGCAGAAACTACCATGTGTTCAGTATCTCTGCACTAAAGGAGAAAAGCTTTTTTTTCTACTAGAGTACAATCTCAGAGCAGGGGGGTTAGATAACTGGTCTTGAAAACGTGTTGCACTCCTCGTGCTGTAATCTGACAAAATGAAAACATCAGAAGAAAGTAGAGGGGAATGGGCAAAGAGTGACCCGTTGCTTCTGCAAGGAAAGAAAAATCTTTTTGTGTTTAAATCACCTGTCCAAAAGGGGGATGCTCTTCACTGATGCCAGACCATAGAGCAGCTTTTCTTTTTCTTGTGCTAATGAAGTTTTTTGGTATCTGTTGAACATGTAGTCCCAGGATGCCTCATTTCCTGAGTACTGCATCCCATAGCGATACACCAGGAGTCGGAGATTTGCAGGAACACTAAAATAAAGAAACAGGTCTTAAATATTCTTCTCTCTTTCCTGCTTGAGTTCCCTGACCAAGCCACGTGCTGTGTTCCTCACCAGCCATGAGAGCTGTGAATACTCACGTATCTCCTTGTAGCCATTGCTTGAATAGTTGAGAAGCAGTTTCCAAAGATCTTGTGTCACCCATACTGCAGGCAAAGTCTAGGACAGATGCACGAAGCAGCCTTGAAAAGAGAGGGAGAGAATATTTTCTTACTGCTTAGCATTCTCTGAAGCCATCAATAATACAAGAAGGAGAAAGAAAAGATTGTTTAACCTCTCCAAATGGCTCCCAGTATCATTCCACTGCAGTTCATCCACAATGGGTTTCACCAGGTAGCGAAAATATTCCTGAGGTAGAAAAAGGGGATTGGTTGCTTGTGTAAATTTCTTAAAATAATATTATATTTTTGGTCATAGTTTGTGGCCCTTAATTTTTCAAAGAGTTAACATCTCTTAAACCAAAAGTAACACAAGCATGCATAATCTTTCCAGATCACCACAGTGTGCCATGTCTGACTGCTTGCAATATGGATGTGCAGGTAGGACAAAGGCAACCTGCTTCTTCCCAGCCTTCCCAGATGAAGGTTGGGCCACAGCAAGAACATGCTACCACAACTATTTTCCAGAGATAAAACTGAAAGAGCTCAGGAAACATTTGTTTTAGTGACCACTAAATCCTGTTCAGCCTAGTTAGTTACCTAACAAACCTGCTCACTGCCACGTTGAGATGTAGCCATGCTTCATGCTGAGAACTGGAGATTTTGCTGAGGACAGGAGATTTGGCTGCCCTATATCTACCTCTTCATTAGATGCAGGACATCCTTGACTAACAACTATCTGTACTGTGACATATGGTGATGAATTATAAGGATAATTAAACATAATTTCATTCCTTCAAGTAATCCAAGTAATTCAGAGATCAGTACTAAGCAATTTTCATCAATTTTTAAAAAAGGAGTAAAAAAAAAAAGCAGATAAAGATTTCTCAGCAGCATTGAAAATCATTTAAACTTCAATATTATTGCTGTCTGATCCAGTGGCCCCATGAAGGAATGTTTTTTCCACTTCATCACCTGAAACCGTGGATAGAGATTTGTATCATCTTCAAGCATGTTTGCAAGGTAAGATACAGATGATATAACTCTTTCCCAAGGCAAATAGTCTGCTTCCTTTCTTAGGTATTTTGTGAGGTTCAGGAGAGCAGAGTAGTTCATGAGTCCAGCTCTGTGGAAGGAGAAAACATAACTTCTGTCATCCTAATGAATCTGAAGAACTTGCTTCTTTAAAGCTATTAGAACTCTTTTTACTTTAGAAGGCTTGAAATAATAAATTTTGGGAGGGGGAAAATAACTCCTCTAACTAGGGAGGTGTTTTTCAAAAAGTCCACTGAGGATCACTGTTAATCAACACCTAATTGCAGGAGCTCTCACTGCTGGGCAGAGGCTGCTCACATTTTGCAGCAGCCCAGTGTTTCCAGAAGTGGGTACATAAATCCTTTTCCCACAAAAAGGAATTGCTAGTTCTGAAGACATCCTGAAAGGCTGAGGAGACTCAGAAGCTGTCACAGTAGGTTGCCTAAAGTTTATCTGTGACAGCACAGTTGGGTACAAGAGCTAGAAGTTTTGAAGCAAGTTTCTACACAAGATAGCTGAGGTGATAATTTCCTAAAGGTACACTATGCATTGTAGGCATACCTTTGATTTTCTGGACACTTTACTTCTTCTGGAATGCTTGTAGTATTGCTACTTAGATGGCAAACCCCCCTTTTCCAAGATCTACACAATTACCACTGAACACAAGGAGTGCATTTCTCTTGACTACATTGGTACTGCAAATTGCCTGTGCATACTTAAATTTACCCCTTTTGGATGACACCATAAGCCAATAAACTTGGTTACAAATAAGACTTGTAACCAATTCAGAATTTTTCTTTCAACTCCCTGAATTGTGTTAATGCTAATTAATAAGCAATAGAAAGTGAAAAAACTTCTGTTGAAATCTCTGCAGTGAATTAGTTTACCTTGCTAAAGAAAAGGCATCATCCAAAATCCCTGCACGGTCAGCAACTGTAAAATTCTGTGTGAAAAGAGGAAAAGAGGGATCAGCGTTATATAGATTGCAGAAAAAACAGCCTCTGCAGACCCCTGTAAGAGACCTGCCAGACAAATGAGTGTCATGACACTCACTCTGTGGTTGCTCTCCAGAAGAGTGGTTAACTTGGCCCAGTTTTGACTGTCATAATTCACCCGATAGAATCCTATGTGGTCTGGATTAATGCTGGCAAAAGAATCAAGAGGTGATTCTATTGTAATTCCTGCAAAACAAACACATAATCAGTGATCAGTTTCTGCATTTTATATGACACAGAACTCACTGGAGGTACTTTGATTCTGAAAGTTACATTTTTTCTGATGTATTTCAAAATAAGATCCAAATACTTTTTTGTTATTATTATTTTTCAATGATTTTTTTGGAATGGCTGTGAGTAAAGATGAGTTGTTATAGACTTTCATGTATGTCAACACTTATCTTACAATAGTGAGTTGTGGTAATTACTTGGGCCAGCTAGTTTGTTAATTTTAAAATGGAAATCACTGTGACCAGGGTAAGGATCATGAAAATCAGTGCCATGGTAAAAAGTAAAAATTGCAAAGAAACAGGTCTTGCAAATGTGCCTTTTAAAAGTTTCTTTATTTTTTCACTCTCATGATTCTATTCTCTGTTTATTTAATTTTTCAGTTTGTTACAACTGATGTTTTATGGGTTTTCTTCTCTGTACTCTTCTTTGATTCCACTTCTGTTGCTATAATAAAGGGATTACAAGAGAGGCTGAGACTTAAGCATCCATGTTTAGGGAATTTTCCATTTAAAATGAATCCTTGAAAAATGTTTCTTTTTTGAAAGGTTTAACCAGTCCAGCTGGTCCTGCTAGTTATGAAAGTTATTGAAAGTTTTTCTATTGCCCATCAAAAGCAATGAAAGCATTGAAAGGTCTTTAACCTGTGGGTTGAGGGTGGCTGGAGTTAAAAGCACTTTTGTGTTTATATGACCCATACAAAGTATTTCAAAATGTATTTTTTCCCTACTCTTGCAGTTTGCCCAACTAGCCAAGATTTTATGGATGTGGAAGTAGGCACCTAATCATGCTTTTGCAGTTCCCTTGCAGCCCACTGTAATGTCAGGTGGAAGTTAGAGAAGGAAAATTTCTTTGTGCTAATCTCTTGTAGCAAAAGGAAGCAGGTTAAAAACCAAAACAAAGCAGAAAAAAGAGAGAGAAGAAAAAAAAAAGACAAATTACACTTTGAATAGGTAACATTCCCCCAAGTATGAGAAGAGATGATTATTTTATTTCTGAAATTCCACCTTGTAATGAAATTTAAAAATTCAAAAGTCGGTAATTTTTTTCTTTCCCTTCCCATTTTCAGCCATTAGAGTTTCAGAATGAAAAATTCACATCTGAATAAAAGAAAAATAATAACAACTACCCCCCCAGGTATTTCCTCACTCCTGAAATCAGCATTAGGGAATGTCTTTGAGAATGAACTGAACTCAGATTTCCAGTTTATCATCCACAGATGGGTTCTTCAACCTCCCACTCCACCTCTTTTCTTAGACTTGACAAAGGGCCTATCTAAGTCTCATTGATTTTAGGGCATTATAATTAGGAACATGCTTAGATACTTCCTTGAATAGTACTGGATTTAAACACATACTCAAGTGCTTTACCAAACTGGGCCTGAATGGACACAGTGTGTGTATGGAAGAAGCAACCATCTTATTGCAGAAATTACTACTAACTTCACCAGAACTCAGCTCTGTGCTGGTTCCCATATAGGAAAACTGAAAAGCATGAAAGTTAATTCTGACTTTTGTTTCTTTTTAAGGACATTGAAAAGCTTTATCCACTCGTTACCCTTAAGAGGAGAAATTTACCTGCAGAATCTGACGTGCTATAGAAAGTATAATTTGTTGAATTCCCAAGTCTCCATTTCACTGGTATATTCCACTTGTACCTGGAATTTTTAAATGGAAAGAGAACTAATGACTTTAGAAACCAGATGTTAAAAATAAAACACCGGCATAATTTTTATCTTGTTTAATGCTTGCACTAGTCCACAAAAACTAGTATTTGTTTACCTATATATACAGTTACTAAATATCCTTTGCAAGAGAACACAACATTTTTCCAATAGTTGCTGCTATGGAAATGTTAACACATTATGGTCCATCCCAGGGAGATTTTTCTTCCATCTTAATATTCCCTGATGACAAGCACTACAGGAAAACATGAGTCCCGCATTAAGTGAATGGTCATTTACTTCCAGAAAATACCAAAATGAAGGCTATGGTATCTCCTGCTGCCTCCAGGAAGAAAGATCAGCTGCTGTTTTGTATCTTCTAACCAAAAATATCTTAACAGATTTATACACCTCTAGATTTTACTAGTTCTCTCATGTAGCTTACTGCCGTGGAATTTAGAGAGGTTATTTTTTGGCCAGAAGCCCCAGTATTGTGTTTCCCCATGAAAGAACCTATAAAAGTTACATATTTTTTAAAACCCTGGTTTTGTAAAATGCTTTTCATGAGTGGGTTTTGATTTAGTTTTCTTTATATATTCCTGAGATTACATACATAAACACTTTTCCAGAGAATAAGCTACAATAGCTGTGTCCTGTGCACACTGAGGATGTGTTCCTGACCTGCTATAGTATAGCTACATATTTACCCTGCAGCACTATTTAAAAAACTTGAGTTTTTGAACTTGCATTTCTTTTTAGTGTCAGCATGTAAGAGAGGACTCTTTCAAGCCAAAGAAGCTTGAAACAAACAGCTCAAGACACTAGCCCTGCAAAGTTCAGGGAATAAAGCATCCACAAGTCCTGGAGTTGTCAGTGCTTAAATCAAAACCCTGGACATTAAATCAAAACCCTGGACATAAAATAGGTCAGTCTCATCTGGGGTAGGATCCCTTCAGGAGCTTCCTTATCCCCATCTGTGAGAATGGCAAGAAAAGGTATTAATTTTCAGAGTGTTGAATTTTAGGCAAGGGAGAAAGTCTGTCCCGGGATAGGTGATATCAGCAATATAATATTTATTAATGGGTTTTGGTTTTTAGTTATTTATAAAAACTACACTTTCAAAAAATAATTCCACTCAGTTTGGGATTAGCTGTGGCAATGCACAGTTTAGCTTCTTGATAGGTTAAGGTAGGAACAGTTCTGGGAAATTCTGCTCAAGAAATGACAAATGGCAATGTACTTTAAGTCTTGAAGTCAAACATAAGTCCTGAGTTTGATACCTCAGAGTATAGTGCAATAAGTAAAAAATTTTAATGGAAAGAAGTATTGTTGCCTGAATAGTCTGTAACAGCAGCTTTCAGATGACACAGTGCAGTAGTTTGCAGCTGGAACTATTGCAAAAATCAGCAAAATTTTCTGCTTATGTTGGGAGAGTTACAATGTTGCAGACACCTGGGTAATTATCTCACTCCAACTCTTCTGATTCCTACCAAAAACTGGCAATATCATGGGCTTATTCATTCCTTGAGTTTTTTTCTTTTTAATCAGAATGAAATTAAATGGCCATAGTTGTTTCTTCATTTTCTCCTGGTTCTTGCTTTATTTCTGTTAAAATAACTAGTACAAGGTAAGGAAAAATAGTATTAGGGTATATTTAGTTCTGGTTCATACAGGCAAGTTTTACTGGTTTGGTTCAAGGAAAGAAATCTTTCAAGCAAAGAAATGGGTGAATTTGAATCTCTTCCTCTGAAATATTAGCAATGCTGTGGGGTAACTTTGACTCAATAACTATCTTTTAAATGGCTAAAATGAAGCAATACCATTCCAAGTTAATTAGGGAAAAATAGCTCTTGATGAGGATTAGTAACATTTATACCATGACTGGCTATTTCACGACAATTCATGGTTTTAAGTCATGTAGAGAAGACCTTGTACTAGATGTGAAGATCCTGTGATGTATTATAGATTCTATACCATATAGGAGAAGGAATACACTACCATGGGAGAAAATATCTGGATCACAGTATCTGATTTCTGAAAAGAGACAATTCAGTATCAGGTTTCCTTAGTGTAGCAGATTCACCATTTGCAGTGGTTCAAGAGATGACTTCAGCAGTCACCTGAGCTGTTCAGAATCCTAAGAGCTTCTGAGAGACCCTGTCCAATTTTACTCTGCCCTGTTCGAGAAAGAAACACTGAGACAAAGAGCTGACACTGCCCTAAATTTGACATGATAGTAGCACAGAATAATTTGGTTTGGAAGACACCTCTAAATGTCCCCCAGTTCAACCCCTGCAGTCAGCAGGGACACCCTCACCTACATCAGGGTGCTCAGAGCCTCCTCAAGCCTCACCTTGAATATCTCCAGGGATGGGACCTCAGCCACCTCCCTGGGCAACCTATTCCATTTTTCAGCCACCTTCATGGTAAAGAATGTTTTCCTAACATCCAGTCTAAATCTACTTATTTGTGTCTACCTTTCTGCTGGTTTTATTTTGGGTTTTTTGTTAGTTTGTTTTTTTAAAAAAACATATGCTGAGAGTAAGTTTAGAAAGAATGGGTATAACACTGCCTATGTGCATGCCACTCAGGGAGGGAATCTGTGCAGCATTCCTACCTGTTTTGTACAGACATTTACAGCAGGAACTTACCCAAGATCAGAAGGAGGATGAGAAGCATTTGCTTTGGGATCCAAGAGGAAACGTTTCTGTGTGAGCACTGAATTATTTCTCATCTCCAAAACAGGGTAACCCATCTGCCTAGTCCACGTGTCCATGACTTCCTTCACAGGTTTATTACTTGCCTATGAACAACAGGAGAAGGCTGCAGTGAAAAAGCACATTCAATCCAAAGAGGGGAAAAAAAATAAATTCTGGTATTCAAAGAAGACCAGAAAGGGGAAGAGAAATGAGCAAATTCATGTGTGGTGGATGGAGGGTGTTTTCACCCATGAAATTCATTTGAGTAGTGGAGGGATGCTTAAGTAGTAAGCTGTTAGCAAGGCCTCCTTTCTTGTTTGGTATTCCACAGTCTTAGGCCAAAAAAATGAGGAAATAATACATATTTTAAAGAAATCAGGTGTCTTGGAATATAGTAGGAGGCTGCCTAGCTTGTGATCTCTCATTGACAAAAGAGCTACAGAATATAAACATTTTGGAATACTGAAATCATTGGACTAGGTAAGAAATGTTTCTTAGCAAGGGGTCGGGTTGATGTAAAACATACCTCTTCTAGAGCTTCCCAAAACTGTTGTGTCTTGGCATTCTGGAATTTGTGTTTCTTCAAATATGCCTAGAGAGAGGTAGAAGTCTGTGAAAATGCTGTGTTTCTTCTTTGCCTATGAAAACAATGTATTTGTAGTATATAATACAAGGTATTGTAGTATTGGGAGCAGGAGGTTAAATGGATCAATATTCAGCTGATGACACTCCTTTGCTTTCCATATACCCTCTAAATGTTAAAAGTCAGCATTTTAAAGTGTGACTTGTTAGTAGGAAATAAATTTGTACCTGAAGAGTCTGTCTTTTGTTTCAATGAACCTCAGCAAACTCTGTTGCAGATTTCTAATGTAAAAGGCTGTTTAGGAGGAGGAAGCTTTTCCAGGAGCTTTCACTAGCTGTGAACTCCGAGTGGTAGCAGGAAAGTCTGCTCACCCCTAAGTTGTGATCAAAATGATTATTATGAGGAATAATGATACTTGGCTAAGGTGACAACTCTTTCACACTCCTGTCCTGTGCCTTACCTGCCTGTTCCACGGGTGCTTCCCTACCCTGTTATCTGGATCCTGGTGATGTGTAGTCAGCAGATGGTGCTGTTTGTTTCACTCCTGGCCACAGCCACCTACTTAAATGTTCCTGAAGGGCCTGAGCAGAGGGGAGTGAGTAGTCTCTTATGGACAAGGTGGCTGTATTTTCACATCTTGTGGAACCGTCCTGACTGAATGTATAAGAGGAAAAATAAAGGAAAATACAACTATCTTGTAGTGGCCCATAAATGTGTTCTCCCAGAGGAAGGGAGGTAAGAACAAATGTGGTAAATCTGCACTGTAACTTCAGAAATGACACATGTTGGTTCAAAGGAAAGGACTGATAATCTTCCTCTTTCAAGAGGGCTCTTTTCTCATATTTTTTTTTTTCCCATAATTTTTTTTCTTCCTATAATTTTTAGCATTACATTTTTCCATCCAGGAGAAAGGACAATAAACTATGCATAATCTCTCTTTTCTACTCCCCATGACCCTGGCTCTCTAGAACTGAGTGCCCCAGTATCAAGTCTCATGACACAGACGAGCTTGGAAGAGCCAAGTGTTCCTGCAAAGCAGGCTTGAGGGGGCTGGAGGACTCTGTCTGGATGAAGTTGCATAAAACTGAGAAGCTGGATGACAACAGGATAACAGTAGGGTGCAGAAGGTTTCTCCATTAGAAGCTGTCTTGAATTTAGGTCCTCAGTCCTAGTGCAGCTCACATTCCTGCTTCTGGGCAAGCACAAAACTTCATCCTCTTGACTTTGTCCACTCAGTACTGAAATGACTTAAACACTTTTGCTCTCAATACCAGGATCTCTGATACTCACTTTGAACAATGGCTCTGTGAATGTCACACGAGGATAGGCTACATTTCTGTCATGTTTTGTTGCCACCCTTACCTGGCAGCCTTTTTGGAAGAGATCTGGTGTAATCCAGTCTTGAATCATTCTGAGGATCGATGCACCCTGAGGACAGGAGGAAAGGGGAGAAGGTCATTGCATGCTGCTCTAACACTGGCTTTCCACAAACAACATGTGAATGAATATTTTATAAGGCAAAAATAGAAACCATCCATCTAAGGAAGTGGTTTTTCTTGTTCCTTCGTGGCACAGCATGCCTGCCTGCTGGAGCTTAATTATGGATGTGATCAGGTGCCTGTTGCCAAGTCCAGGTGTGCCAGCAGAAGGGCTCCTGAGTCCTGCTGCTGGGGGTTACTTTCTCACTCTGCCACTTGATGTGGGTTGGGCTCCCTACAATAATTGTGTAGTCACCAGCTCTGGGCTAGTACAGCTTTCCTAGGTGCACAATGCCCTACTCATCGTGCAGCAATTTGAGGTTCTCTTACAGAGGAGATGGCAATGACCCACAGACTCTTAAGCAATTCATTAGAGCTTTGGGATTGTATAAACCCTGTAATTGCTTTGGTGAAACTAGCAGAGGGCATTCCAAACTATGCTTTATTTGTTTAGTGATGGGGAGATTGTTTTTGTGAGAAAAATGCAAAAGAGGAGCCAAAAGAAAGACAAAAAGACAAAAGTTAATTTTGTTGCACATTTTTACATAAATATCACCAATAATTTGACCTAAATCGATGTGAAGACTTTCTAATTCAAGCCAAATTATATCCCAAACCAAATTATATCCCAAGCATACTGTTCCCAAACAATACACAAGTTCTCAAGTGTTTTCACTTAAAAAACCCATGAATTCATGAAGCAATTTTCTAGGCACAAAGAGATGAGTAAAAGCGAGGAATTTTTTTCTCTCCATTGTTTTTCAGACCATGCAAACGTCTGTGTCTTGCTTAGCTCACCACTAAAATACATTTTGGCCCAGAGTATTTGATTTACTTCTGCGTGTTTTTTGCCTTTTGTTAGTTTGATTTAAGGAGAGTACTACACAATGCAGGTCTTCACATGGTTTATGATTTGACTGTGAGGCACTTACAATGCAATAAATACTGATTATGTTGTTGAATAGAGGATTTAGCAATAGAAAACAGAAAACTGATGGAAATGGATGGATTGAGGCTAGCTAATAAAAGTAATATCTATGGCTACAGATTCTAGAACAACTAAAGCTAAAGTCAATGCAATACATACTTTATGCTTAGCTGATAATGGGAGTTTGGAGGGAAAGGAACAAGCAGGGTTTAATAATGATGGATTTTGTGTGTTCAGTGGAAACTTGTGATGGCATTAAATAGAAAACACTGCTGGAGTCATACAAAAAGGTTTCAACAGAAGTATGGTGTCATAAAAACCAGAATCCAGAGTAAAATGTCACCTCCTCAAAAGAAAGATTTGCAAACTCTTTATATCTGAGAGGGGAGAGACAATTTTTTTCCTTCATTACAGGAAGCACATCCAGCTCCTGCCTCAGCATGGTGGCACATGTGGTGGGAAGAGGGACAGAGGTGTTTCCTCCTGTTCTTTTTCAGACGTTTCTCTTAATGCACTGAAAAAAAAAAAATAACTAGAAGCAACAGTGTTGTCAGGACACTTGAGTCAAGGAACACCCTGGTTAGATACCAGGGAATCTGGGGAAATTCTGCTTTGTTCCTTGCCTAAGGGCTCTCTAGGGACAAAATATCTTGGGCTACACCTAGTGTGGAGGGACATGAGCTGGCTTCAGCCTCCTAGCCTGGATCCTGCTGACCACATCATAGTGACCCTCAGCACAGGCGCTGACCTCTCCAATGCTTTGATGCTTTTCCCTAAGTTCCTGGCTGCTCCCTATACAACTTGTACTACAGTGGGCTCAGGAAGGAGACTTCAGCTGGTTACAAGAGCAGCTGAGTGGCACCAGCATCCTCAATATTCAGTATTCTTTCATTTAGTTCCAATTGGCTCCTTAGAGAGCCTGGATAGGCACAGGTCCCCAGCATCACTGATGGGGGCAGCCCTAGGATGATCAAAATCCTTGTCAAATACCTAATGGGATGTCTTCTACCACCTCCCCAGCTACAGATTACTGTACTCTTAATCTCCACAACCCTCAGAAAAATGGGGATCTAGCTTATCTCCCATTCTAGAGCCAGTTACAGGAGAAGCTGGTGTAGATCATATTTTCTAAGGCTTTTCAGGTGGCTGGGATGCTGTGAGCACTGTGAGACAAAAAGTTACTGTCCCATTTTCACTGCCTGGTCTCCTGCCTTGCTTCCTCAAAACAGGAATTAGGCTGTCCCAGAGGTGATAGGGAGAAGTGAGAAAGAGGATATCTGGACATCCAGCCTTGCATTAGGCTATGAAGCTTGGAATAACTGAACACATCAGGTGAAGGGAGAGGGATGTGCTTAGTATCTGGTTTAGGGTAATTTAAAAACCCCACAGCTTTGGTGGCAGAAACTTGTGACACTGCTTTCCCTGCATGCTGTGAGCAGGTCTGCATGGCACAGAGTGTCTGACTGAGGCTCTGGCTGTACTCTCATGGTCCCTGCTGACAGAATCATGACTGATAACAGTCAGGAACATCCCAGAAAAAAAAAAATCCACACAGACACAGCCCAAATGGGCTCAATAATTTAGGATTATGAGCTCCCCTGAATTTTAGCTTCCCTCCCAAGCCTTTGCACTCTTTCTCTGCATCCAAAGTCACACCAAGAGAAGGACCTACCTTACTGTAGGATATCCCATCAAACACAGAGGTGATCTCAGCTGGAGATAACACATTGGCCACAATTGGGTGGGAAGAGAGCAACGAGTCATCCTTCATTACAGGAAGAACATCATCAATTAAAACCTGATCAAGCTGAGAAAGAGAAGAAATTAGAATAGAAACAAAGGCAAACCTATCACAGAGTAAGTGGCTTGAGCTGCAGATTCTCTTGGGGAAGGCACCTGGAGTAAAATTTCACCTCCTTGAAAGAAGGAATTGCAAACTCGTACTTTGAGAGGGGAGGGATAATTTTTTCCTAAACTAAAAGAAATTACCTTTTGCAAATCCCGTTTTCCCATGGGTATCATAACACAAAAACCACACACAAGGCAAAAAAAGAGAAGCCTGTATTACCAGTTTCAGCAGAGTGACAATATCTGCAAAACATTATGGGCCCCTCTTGCAAAAATGGAGCTGGGGAGGAAGGGAAGGAGGGAGGAAGGAGGCAGGAGGCAGGATTCCCCATACAAGGCTGGTAATTGATATTACAGTGATTATAACTTAAAAAAAAAAATCAAGACAAAATTCCTTTACTTCCTAACCAATATTTAACAAAAAAGACTAAACTTCTATTTATCTTTTCTCTTTTAATACTCATTATGATAATAACACTGAAATAGCTCTTGATCTTTAAATTTTAAATATCTTTAAATTTTAAGATCGGTAAGGAAAATTTTTCTTATGTTGTTAGCAACACACATCCTCTAATTCACTACCTATTTTTGCACTGTGTAAAATAGAGATTGTCTGACATGGAGCATTTGGAATGACACTTGCAATGCTGGTAGCAGCTGAACAGGAGATCTGATATTTTCCTTGATGAATACTCCAAGCTGTGGGAGTAAAATAATCCTAAAACAAGTCCCATAAAGAGACACTACAGCCCAACTAAATAAAAATAAAGGAGAATCTCCATCTTCCAGGGTTAGACCTGTAAACAACCTTGAAAAATTTCTACGGTTCTGTCCAGAATCCACTTAGGTATTGTTTGACATAAGATAACCAAACACTTGACTCACTTCTTAACAAAGAATGACTCTTCTATGCAGACTAAAATGTCACAAAGTTTACTTTGGCTACATTCAGACCATAACACAGGTAGGAGGGAGAGCTTAAACCAACTTTTGCTTGATGTTGCACTTCACTACCTTGGTTTTTTGTAAATATACTTAAAAGTCCTTGGTTTTCTGTAAATATACTTAAAGTCCTCATCTAATTTTCACTCTCTTTAAAGAATGCTCCCCCCAGCTCCTCCAACCCTCCACAAGATAAAAATAATTACCATTTGCCAATCTGGTTCTGCAGCATTTACTCCCAGGAACTCAAAATAACTGGCAAAGCCTTCATTTAGCCACAAGTCATCCCACCAGTCCATGGTCACAATATTTCCAAACCACTGTATTTATGAACATTGAAAGAGGTAGTGTTAGCTGAATGGTAAAAGTACATCTCAGTATCTCACTTCTCAATATAGAACATGCATTTGTTCACTTTTCTTCCTGTTGGCAGATGAAAATTATCCTAATTCTGGAGCTTAAGTAGGAATTCAGGCCTCATCTTACGTGAAAACATCACTTTTATTATAAAATCACATATTACTGGGGAGATTGCTAATGACTCATGTGTCACTGAAAATATTTTTCATTTCTTCCCCTTGATTTGATGATTTGTGCTTGTAAGGATATGTTTTCAGACTGTGCTCCACAGTGTATAGTTGTCCCTATTTGCTTGCCCAAAAGAGACATCTGCATATGCAAATGAGTTCCTTTAAGACATTTCAGACAGATTTTTATAAGCTCTCTCACAGTCTGGACCCAAGCAGCTAACTTCATGAGAAAAATTCAAAGGCAGAAGTTCTGGTACTTCAAAGATCTAATGGGGAACAGTTTTGACACAATAATTTGCAATCAAATCCTGCCCAGACATAGAAGATGCTGAGACAGAACTGATGGCAATATTTGCAAGATTAAAATGTTGCAGCTACACATTTGAAAAAGTGAAAAAAATGAATTGTGTATGTCCCAAAATGTACCTGATGAACGAGCTCATGGGCTACCACAGCAGCTACTCTCTGTTTGTTGGAGGTGGCTGACTCGTTGGGATCAAACAGCAAGTTTGTTTCTCTGTATGTGATCAGCCCCCAGTTCTCCATAGCACCTGTCCCAAAATCTGGAATAGCTATTTTATCTACATTAAAAAAAAAAAAGAAAAAAAAAGAAAAAAAAAAGAAAAAAAAAAGAAAAAAAAGAAAACAGGGTTACCACTATATCATTAAAGCAATTAGCTTGTCTTCTTTCTTCATATCCATACAACCTGTTTTGCTTACTATTTCTGGTTCTGGCTTCCTGCTGTGCCCTGCAGCCTATAACCTGTGTTTAAGAAGCAGGGGACTGACCTACAGCAGCTGATTGCAAGTTCTCTGGCTCTGCTGAGGTTGGCAGAGTGGGGATCAGTTGCACAAACTGAGGATCTGTCCTGCAAAGTGACGTTATGTCACCTCCTGGGAGCACGTGGGTTGGACATGACTTTGGCTCCAGAAAGTATTAGTATTGTCTGGGGATGTGCTGGAGGCAGTAAATCTCTTAAAACTCTCTGTAGCATAATGAGGCATGTCATCGTTTGTCACACTCTTGTATTAAAAATATTTATTGACATGTTAACTGAAGTAAATCCCCCATGCAGGGAACAGCATCTGCTTCTACTCCTGACAATTTCTGGGGGTCACTCATTTACAGTCAGTAATCAATACAACTTGAAATTAAAACTGCAGGCTCAATTGGACTGGCATTTACTTCTGCAAATAAAGGCTACAGCCTTTCTGTGGGGGTTAGCAAAAAAGTACAGATGGACTTAAAACTGAATAAAACAACCAACACTCGCTCCACCCTAACAGAAGAGAGGAATTTCTTAATTTAAGCAACTTGATTATAGAATCAAAGCTGATAGTCTGGCAAGGGGTCCACTGGCAATCAAAATGAGGAGGACAAGGACAATGGCAATACCAGAAGCCACAAATTAATGTGAAATACAATATTTAAATACACAACTGACAGAATTGATTTATCAGGTTTGATCAAGATGACTTCTAATACTGAGGAAACAACATAGGAAGTCAAGATAAGTGATCCAACAAAGAGACACTGAGAAAACTAGTATAAAATCTACAAAAGCACCCTCCCTATGATACTGCTGTCCTGGGGTTACCAGTGCAGCCTGTAGCACAGGCAGGCCCCTATCCATACAGCAAAATCATCAGATTTTTATGAAAATTAAAGTTTGAAATGAAGCAAGGTGGAGTTGTAGCCCAAATTATTACTGGGGACCAGTGAGCAGAAAAAAAACATATTATATTGGTTTCCCTGACTCACTTGTTGCTGAAAGGCAAACAGATATTTACAGTAAACTCAGATGATGTTTGAAAGGAGGAGGTAAAAATCTGTTGTTCAAGTAAGACAAGGAAAGGAAAGGCTTTTGGAAAGGTTAGCTTGATAGGTATGAACAACCAATAAAAGGTATAGCATTGTTACTAGTCTTCAAAGTTCTGATTTTTATTTTATTTTTTTTTACCCCATTACATTACCTCAACAAGTTTGTAGTTAGTATTTTTCTGTTGTTTTAAGTTAATGAACTTAACTGAATTACCTATTTGGAGGCCTTAGGGGGGACCATTTCCAAAACTCCCATTACATTCCCAGCTTTATTAGTTCAAATTGCACAAACCAGATCCAGAGTCCAGATGGACCAAGCTAAAGGATGCTCAATGCACTACTTTTTCTTTGCTTGTTTGTAACCATGGGCAAAATTTGATAGTGTGTCCACTCTTGTTCAACTCTGGACCATATTCATCTTTCTGAGAAGTGGATACACACCCACTTTGCACTAAGGATAACAAATAGTATGACAAATTCTCTGGCAGTTTACATCTTCACTTATCTCACTCCTGACCCTTTTCCAGAAGTTCCCGTGGAAGTGGTACATATTTCTCTAAAACTTCTCTGGCTTTATTTTAGCTCATGATGTTCCTTTTCTGATGACACCATTGTTTCTTCTGATTTTACACAAGACACTTTTAAATAACCATGCTAAGACCAGTGCTTCAGCAAACACTATTGTGACAACAGTTACTAAACTGTTACTGAGACCAACCCTCAAATCACAATATTTAAACACATCTTGAACTATATGGGTACAGTTTTAAAACATCCCAACATAATACCAGAAGTTAGAAACAAATGTTTTCATATTGTTTTCGACCAAAGCACAGAGAGTTGTAGGAAAAACATAGCCATGACCATGAATTAAAAAAATGAAAAATATAGGTATGAATAGTATGAATAGTCACCTAGTTTTGGAAGAGAATAGTTCAAATTAAAGTAATCTTCAAAGAAGTCGAATACAATTTTTGTTACATTTGCTGCATATGCTGCCGTGTGTATTTGCTGGGGCTGGACATAAACTTTCAGCTGTAAAACACAGAGAAATAATTAGAACAGGCTTCAATTTAAAGAAATTAGAAGTATTGAAAAGGCATTTAAAATGCAGACCTACCACAGCCTATTAAAAGGCTGCTCTAAACACTGAATTCTCTTCCCTAACCCCAGAAAAGTTATTCAACTAAGTTTTTCAAATGTTGTACAAAACTGAGACCCAAACAACATAATCTGAGCATGTTTTCCAGAGTATTCCTAAATTGTGCAACTACCAAGACCCATGTCCAGAAGGTCACAATGGCCAAGCCTGGAGCAGGGCCTGGATGCACATCAGCTTCTCTTTCCCCAAGCCCTGGTTTCCTCAAGAAGAAAGTCTGGGCAAGCACAAGCAAAGGGAACACACTTGTTCTGAATAATTCATTGATCTGGACTGATCCTATCAGATGAACTTTTAGGAGTACATCTGTCCTGAAATGGATCTGAAGCCCATAATGCCTTCTTTTCTTGTTCCCAACTTACCTACCTACTACCATAATAATTTTCTCTTATCCTGATATGTTTGAAGATCTCAGCCCCTCTGAAGACAGTGATTTTTTTCCAGGTCTGTACTTCTTCCTAGATGTGCTGGATCATGCAGGTTGAGGATTTTTTTTGGCCATACAGCCCAGCACCCAGTCACAGCTATGATGCCTGCTGGGCTGCTGTGCTTCTGGAAATCCCAAATAAAAATAATCTCTTTCTCTCTCTTTCCACCAGACAGGTTCAGGATGTTTGGTAGCCCTGTGAGCAATGAGTGACAATTTCTGTGCTCTTCTTGCATTTCTGAGCATGTTTGGTATTTTTTTTTTTTCCTTAATACAAAAAAGGATGTGTTGAGAGCTGACTTTTTCATCTCTGAGTCTTGGTGCCTGGGATTGCTTTGGCTACTACTGGCAAGCAATAGAAAATCTCAAATCCTGGAAGATTAGATGCACCCATAATCATGATGAGGAGGTTTTCAGTTTGAAAAAGAATTTTGGATGTTATCTCTACATCCTGAAGACAAAGTTTGCCTTACGAATTCATGGAATCTTTCAAGTGTCTTTCCCTCAAACTCTTTATCTCAAAGCTCACACAAATCTCTGCCCCAGAGCAGAGCCATAGAGCTGGATTTCCCACTGGCAGGAGTTGTAGGTTGTTCTTTTCACTGTCCTCCAAAATCTCCAGTGTGGAAAGTAAGAAGATCCTGGCTTTTGGAAAACTGATCTCTAATTTTCCAGGCTCTGCTTCTCTTCTGAATGGTCCACATTCTTCTGGCTGTGTTGGTGTGGCTTGTTTACTCCTCACTGCTGTCTTACAGCCAGGCGTTTGGGGACCAAAAAAGAGCCAGGCTACTCTAGGAGCCCTTTGGGAGCCAGCTAACACAGAGATTTCAATACCATGAAATTATACTTCCTCCAGTGAGAGAGGAGGATGGGAAAGTGGACAGAAATAAATCTGGAACAAAAAAAAAACAAAACTAAAAAAAGCTTATGAAATTCAATTGGGAATCCATTCCATCCAGGGGATTTCCCTCAGGGTCAGTATGCAATTACTATCTGCAATTTCCACTCCAGTAAGCTCTTTACCCAATTTAGCAGTCTTTGGTCCCCTAGCTGATCCATATTAATGGTTTCCAAAACATTCAGAATGCACTAGAACTGACTTTGGGTTTCATTTCTATACTCTGTGATTTTCCAAACCAGACATTTGGTACCTGACAGGTAATCAGCTCAGGACAATCATTCCCAGCTGCAGGTGCATTTCCCACCATTCCTTCCATAAATGTCTTTGTTAGGGCAATGGTTTTTAGAGTGAACTATGGTTTTTAAATAGTTTTCCATCTGAGCTGTATGTTCTTCTGCTGTTTATGAAAGTAATATATGGATAACATGGGTACCTTATGCTGAATGAGGGATTTATTGCTAGCAATTTACACAGCAAACTATGGAATGTTCTCTTTTCAGCAGCCACTGAATCTAAATACCTCACTGCATGTCTGGGCTTCAAAGTCTTCAGAAAGGAACAGCTTGGTTAGGAGAAGGACTTTGAAATGTCTGATTAAAAATTCTAAATAGCCTGATTTTCCTGGGGCAAAGGTTTTGGTTTTTTTTTTTTTTTTTTTTTTTTTGTGGTCGAGTTTTATGGCTCCCTTAATTAGAAGCAATCTTACACATATATTTTATATTGGTTAAACTATGTCCATGCCAAGAGAAAGGAAACAGTTATGATTCTAACCTCACCTAAAACCCAAGTTTTCTAGTGCAGGCAAGTCCTCAGACATTGTGTACTGAACAGAGCTAACAAAATATGTAGTAACCAAGGTCTGGATTAGTTTCTTCAGGCAGTCTCTGTACTGACATGAATACCCCTGCTTCTACACACACACACACTTTAATTACCATGTTTCAATGAATATTTGCTTCTGTTTAGAAAATCTACAACTAGTCAGGATCATTGTGGGCCTTACTGTTTTGCTTGGGGAAAAAAAAAGGCAAAAATTGTCCTCAGAACCATATTTCAGAGCATGGCATGGATAAGGAGAAAATATTAACTTTTTTTGTCTAGAAAATAAGGAGTTTTACAGTACACCTTCAGCACTTTTTCCTTTTTTTTTCTTTTTTTTTTAAACTGCACTGTGTTTTACAAAAGATGCACAAATTCCACCTCTTAAAATAACTAAACTCTAAAGAATATCTATTGAAGCCAAATAACCAAAGTCCTCTTCCTGATAATGAATGGAGCAGCTGTGCTGAAGAGCATCTGGTTAACAAAATTATGTGGCTGGGTGGCCTACAACGTTCTCCTGTTTGGCAAATTCCTCACCCAAAGAGCAAGGATCTCAGAATATCACATCACTACCTCAAACCCAGCTCCATTTGCTTGGCTATGTGTAATTTAGCCTTAGTTATATTTGTCAAGAAATAACATAAGTGTGCAAGGGTGTAGAGGAGGGAGGGCTCAGCAGAGCACTACACCAGAAGCCTTTGCTAAGAACTGGATCAGCACTTTGGGGATCTCTACAAGCCATGCTCCCTTTATTAGGGCACCTCCCAAATAACCAGATGTGAATGCCAGCACTGTCACTTCCATACTTCCTTGTAAAGAACTTCCACTGCTCAGTTGTCTTTAGCCACTCTTGTAAAATAATGAGTATTAGAGCCAATACATAATGGCACATAGTGCTGTGGCCTTACTTCTCCATAACTATAAACATAAAAACATCAAGTGTATAGATTCACATCTTTTAAGCCAGTGAAAACTGCAAAGTATTTCTGTCTGTGGCCTTTTGTACCCCTGGGCTCATACCTCCCCTCACACTCTGGGCTTCAACTCAGTTAAGAGGTTGGGGAAATAATGCTCCTTTTCCACCCAGGTGCCTTTCATGGGAGGTATTGCCTGGGACCTCACCAGGATAGGAGTTAGGGAAGGACTGCAAAACACAGCATAGTCAAGGTCAGAAAGACCACTGTGAACACCTCATCTGCTAAAATAAGCTGCATAAAATAGGTTATAGGGAAAGAAAAGGTATGTTCCTGTTTGTATTATAAAAAGAGTTGGGGTTTTGATCTTGGTTTTTCTTTTTTTTTGGTAATGAAAATCACTGTACATCTGTCATTTGAACCATGTTGAGGCTGCAACAGGACTTACAGGTTTTCCACTAGCAGACATTCTCTCTACTGGCACAAACTGGTGCACTGCAAAGCAGACCAAGTAAGTGCTCATGGGAACTGTCTTCTCAAAAGTTGTCCGATTCCAGCCACCACCCAGCTTTACAGTTTGCTGCAGAAATAGAAAAAGAATTAATACGATTTTTTGGAATTGCAAACACATGCAGGAGAGGGTACAATATTTCTAACAGGGCTACAGCTACACAGGAAAGATAAATTACCTCTCCAGGTCTACCTCTTCTGGCATCCCATTGCTAGTGGCATGAGAACAGATGAAAAGTTTGTTCTGTTTTATGTGAAATAGGACTTTGTTTTTCTGCACTTAGTAAGTTCACCTGGATCTAATTTTTGTTTGCTTATTTACTTATTATTTCTAATTACATAGTATTTCTAATTTATTTACTATTAATTTTATTTATTTTGCATCAAGGAGATGAAATAATTCACATGCACAGCAATTTAGTCAACAGAAGTTTTCAAGTGTATGCTAGTGTATTATGTTCATAAAATAAAATAACTTTGTACAGATCAGAGACGAGACTGGACTCTCTCCTCTCAAATACATGCATCAGGTAGAAGTCAGGGATTGCAGAGATGTGTCTTGGGATAAAGACCAGCCTAATGAATCTATCATGAACTCATTCAGCTATGCATTAGCACTGCTCATTGGTGGGTTGTTTAAATGCACATAATGTTTAGTGCTGATCATAGTTTTTATTTTGTAAAAATAAAAATTGAAAACCATTCCTGATTTTCCCAAATGACTTAATCCTTAGCTGAACTATATGGCCAAATTTGCAGCTTTTTGTATGTGATTCATCCTCTCTTTAGTTATTTCTGTAATTCCTTATCTGTATTGTCTGTCTTACAATTTTTTTTGGCTTTTGACTTCATGACTAACTTAAATAGGACATAAATAAAATATAAATAAAGCACAGATACTGAATGTTACAGGTAAAATGATTCCATGAGCAAAAAATCTTTTCACAGATGAATCCATAAACCCCTTCTCAGAAGGGATATTAGCAATCAACTTTTATATCATTTGACTTGTTCTGATATCTTTTGTTCTTTCAACAAAGTCAGAAGTTCAGTAAAAAAAGTAAAAATCCACAATTCACTCTATGAAATGCAAGTGAAAAATGCAAGTTAAATGTACAAACTTCTGATTTTGTTGAGCTGATTTTGCCAAGTTGATTATAAAGCTCCAAACCACAAAAATTACTACAAGAGATGTAACACACAATGTGTCTTGCACTTACCAACTATCACATTCCTATCTATTAGAATGATTTGGCAGATTAAGAACAGAGTTATTGACCTTGTGAGCATATCAGATGAAGTGCCCTGCTATCATCTGTGAGTCAAACCCAAACAGGAACACAGCAAAATCTACATTTCCTTGCCTGTACTTGGATTTTAGCAAATTAATCAACAAGTGATAGCTGGTTCTTTGAAAACTTTTGGGTTTTTTATTCTTTATTTTTGGTTATTTTATTTATTTTATTTTATGAGGCAAAGTTCACATGAAAAGGTGTGAAGTAAATCTCAAAACCCACAAAATCTTGATAACATCTGGTCTCATCCCCTCACCTTCACTTATTTGAGTTCTGTGAGCAAAGGTACAGCAAACAAAAGTGCCTAATGCCCTTTGATAGAGAAATATGTTTAGTAACAATAGGTCAGAGCTTTAAATTTGTATCAGATGGGTAACAGTTCTCTTGGCTGTACTGCTAGGGGACAGCTAAGCTTTGGGGGACTCTAAATCAAACAGTACCCAGTAAAGCAGACCCTTGTTTTCTGGCTGGGGGAGATGCAAATGTCAACATCCTGGAGGCTGGGAGCTTTTTTTTTTTTAACTTGGCAGTTAATCTCCCATTTCAGAACATATTTATTAGAAATTACACATTGAACTACACATTCAATTAAACTACTCATCAGAAACTCTCTTAGCTGAAAGCCGTTCAATCTGACATATAAATGATGTCACTGAATTTTGTATAAAACTTGGAATTTGACCCACCAGATCCAGAAATAGATTATTTAGGAAATTACAGTCATGGTAGAGTGACAAGTGTCCACACCCATGAGCTGACAGATGGGATTTTAAATCCTGTATTATTAAACATCATAATTCTAGATTGCTTTGCTAGCAGGATCCTTTGCCATTAGGTTGCTGTCAGAAGACTTTCACTTTGGAAATTTCTGTAGTTTCAGTGATTATTCTAAACCACCCTTTTGGGAAGTCTTCCAGAGTATTCATTCTCAGAATCCCCCTGGTTTGACTGAAGAACCTGCCATTCCCTATTTATATTTATGTTTATATTTATATTTATTTATATTTATATTTATATTTATATTTATATTTATATTTATATTTATATTTATATTTATATTTATATTTAGTAGGGGATGCTCATCTAGAATATCTGAACAGAGGGCCAGCTGGCTAAAGACAGAAGAGACATTTCATTTCTGCCTTAGATTTGGCTCTGCATTGCCATGCTGTGTGTTGATGGACCACTTAGGAAGTCCTAAGCAACTGAGCAGTCCTGTTTTATGGAATATTAACTATTAGATTTACTAATAGTTAGCTATTAACTATTAGTAAATATTATTAGTAAAACTAATAACTTAACTATTAGATCTGGGTTGTAGAGGCTGTGAAAGCACATGGGCCTTGCAATCCAGTGGTTTTACAGAACCCTTCCACTTAGGGAGAGGAGTTGGGAAGTACATACCTGTACTGGCATGTTGGAAAGTACATTGTAGGTGTCTTCATGGATGATAGTTATGTTGTAAGTTGCTTTTTTGTTGGGCTCATCAAAGCAAGGAAATGATTTCCGTGCATCTGTTGGCTCATGATCGGTCGCTGCAATGCTCCTGAAACAAACAACACATTGGCAAGCTTTTATTATATACTTTTAAAATCCTATCTGCAATTTCTAAGCATAGTTTTTTAGCAATTTCACAAAATAAAGTTAGCTGGAAATATTTTTATGTACCTGTCCTCTCATAAACGTAGGTGACACTAGAAATGTAAGAGTTGACATCATATGTCTAAAGTCTGCAAACAACCTCCAGGTTTCAGAGCAAACTGAAACCTAATGCTTAAAAGTTTTTAGGAACGAGGCAATAAAATATGAGTGACCCCTCCCGGATGGTAAAACTTTTGTTCACCTCTCTGATGATCTTTTCCTTTCATTTTTTGTGCCTAAAATAAACAACTGATGGTATCATCTGCAAGGAAATTAGGGTTCTAGAATAGGGATGTTTACTTAAATCATTCCGTGTGTTGTTTACCCACTGGACAACATCAGGGACTGGAATCCTGGAAATCTCCTGAGAAGCACCTTAGCATTGAATAAGTGCCTCTAAAGTCTCTTCCTGCTTGTGTGTTTCTTAATTTTCTGCTGGTGCTTTTATGCTCCCCTCACTCCACTCATGAAACTTCTGGAAAAAGTGTTGAAAGTCCAGGCAAACATCCTACCACCTCACTGATACTGTGCTGTCCAAGCTGAGGGGTTCAGATAATTATTTCAGTTATGCCAAAGCAACTGGGGGAGCCAGACAATAGGGTTCACATATAAAAAAAATAAGGCAAAGGTTATGAATGTTTGTATTGTGTGCTTGCTCTTCAGTGTGTCATGGGGCTCCCCAGTTAATGAACCACAGAGTGGCAGAACATGTTCTCCTGTGATTGATGGGGAAAGGGATCACAGATGCATCTTCAATTAATCTGGAATGTCGAGCATTTTCTGACAGCAGTTCTACAGCTGCTCCAACTATATTAAGGTTTTCTTTCCAAAAAGTAATTAAAAGTGTACATCATAAATTACAGGTCTGCAACAATCCCACAAGCTGACTCGACAAGCAATTTTTCCATGTTTCTGTTGCCCTTGGCATTTCCCTGTGGTGCTTAAATACTAAATTGGTCATTACTAACTTGTAGTAGCAAGGGTCATTGACAAGCCTGATGGAGGCAATATATCTGTGTGCTTCCCATTGATGTTCACTGGAAAAGCAACTCAAAAGTTCATGGGCAGAAAGCATAATGAACATTCACCTCAACACAGCCTCAAGCTCAACAGAGTTTCTTTTGCTTGGTAAATTTTTTGATGTCATTCTTGACTTTTTGCAGGATTTGAAAGCTATTTCACAATTAAGTTAACTTCAAGTCCTGAGGGCAACACTTCACAGCTATTGCTAAAAAAATTGCTATATATTTTGACACATCTATATCTTGTTCCTACAGACTGATAACACTGTGATATCTTTGTTGATTTATAAGGTGACAATCCATCTATCCTCATATATTCCTTGAGTCAGGCAGGCAACAGCAGTGCAAATCCCAGGCACTATCACTCCTATGGGGTAGGTGATGAGAACTCCAGGCTATGGCATGTATGCAAGTGGCACTAGTAACTTGAAATCTTGTAATTTCCTTTCAAACTGTATAATGGAGATTTTAGAGAAGATTTTCTTTACTCTTTGGTGGATTCTGCACTTCTACTTGGTGTTGAGGTCCAGACTTTTAGCTGTGAACTAGTTGTAAACATCACAGTAATTAGAGGTAAGGATCTGGCAGAAACTGCATCCAGCTGCTGTTTCCAAAATAAAAGTGTTGTGTTTAGAAACATGATGAATTTCCCCTCCTCCCCTTTTTTTTTCTCCCAAAGCACAAGGAGTTAATACAAAAATCTCCTCCCTTAAGCTAATTAAAGCAGTTTTCTCCTAGTCTTTCCCTAAATTTGTATTTATTGCTGCTTCTGAATTTTTTTTCCTTAAGGAAGAAATCCAGAAGTGCTACTTCTATACACTAAAGAATATATTGCCTTTCCCTAGTCAATAAAATACTAAATGCAATTATCCCTGTTAGAGATGTGCCCAGCTGAATATCTTTCATAAGTCTCTTGCTCTCCTTTTAGGGGATCAGAGATAATTTTTATCGAAGGGAAGCCTTACCTTGTCACTAATAGTAACACAAAATCAAAACCAACTCCTGTGACATGTTTATATTATCTGTAATATTAATAAAATAAAAGGGGATTTTAGTTCATTCCTTGAGGGGAACTAATGAATTAAAAGAAAACATTGCACCAGGCAGGGACTTTTGTTGGGCTCTTTTCCTTAACATCCGAAAATAAAACAACAGGAATATATTTATGCTCACTGAATGATGCAAAGGAAGGAAAGGCTCTTATTCCCCTGTCATCAATGGGGAACTGAAATGTGCAGACAGAGGAGGAGCTTTACCAAAGGACTTCATTTCTTACAGCTGGATTCAGGCACCCACAGGATCTAGGTAGCTCTATGTCTAAAATCTCCATTTTTAAGCTTCCTACTTTCCTGCTCCCTCTCCACACACACAAGCCCACTTAAATAGTTGCATTCCCAAGGTTCCTCAAGATCCACTTCTGGGCATGTCCAAAACCACTTCTGTCCTGACAGCAATGGTGTGATCTGTCTGAACAGGATACCCAAGTGAGGCATTCTTCTCCCTAAGCCTCCTAAGGATCACAGACTTGCAGGCATGTTCAGCACATGACTACTTGTTTTCCACCAAATCTAGTGGGAGATTTCAATCTGAGCAACAGCAGAGCCTGGCCTGGTGCCCAGTTTGTAAACAAAAAGCATTATAGCAAACCTTTGTCCTTACAGATAGACATCTGGGGAGCAGCTTAGCCCTAGGAGCTGACTTTCCAGGGTTATTAATTCTCTCATGAGGTCCCTCTGTATCTACCAGTTATCAGAAGGGATGGGGGAATAGGTTTATTACATCTAGGTTAGACATTATGAAGAAAAAAAAATCTTTCCTGTGAGGCTGGTGAGACACTGGAACAGGCTACCCAAGGAAGTTGTGTATGCCTCCTCTTTGGAAGTTTTCAAGGCCAGGTTGGATGAAGCTTTGAGCTCTAGGTTTAGTGGGAGGTGTTCCAGAACATGGCAGAGGGGTTGGAACTAGGTGATTAAGGTCTCTTCCAACCTTAGCCACTCTGTGAAAATATGTTTGTACCCATTATTAATAGACTTCCTTAATTTTTGCAATTACCTTATCTGATTTTTATTGACTTACAGCTTGAAAAAAAAAAAAAAAAAGAAATTTTTTGGGCTGAAGCTGTCCAGGTAAGGCCCACCACAAGAAAATGCAAAATAAAAGAGCTAACTCCAGTCAGCACTGATTTTGAGTAGAAAACCAGGGTAAAATGCATTTTTTAATTAAAAAACCTTTCCCTTACTATCCTTTCTCACCCCATCCTATCAGCTGTCCTCATGCTGCATAGCAGCAATCTGCCTGGTGGTTGCTTTCATTTCAAAGCTATTCTCACCATTACCACAGTCATCACCTCTTCCACCTCCACAAACAATCTGCCTAAACTTCACCATGAAACATTCCAGAAATCATCTTTCACTCATTCTTATTAGAGCCTTACTCAAGCCTAACAAATGAACTAATCCTCAGTTACTTTCTGCATTGGTTTCAGACTACTGGCTAGGATCATCCTTGCAATCACAGAATCTTTTAGGTTGGAAAAGCCCTGTAAGATCATACAGTCCAACTTTTAATTATAGCTCCTAGCATCCAAATGAAGAAGTAGCAACCCTCTCAAAGTGAGCTTGTATTTTATGCTTTCTTGAGTTTATGAAGTTCTCCTTTCTGTCTGATGTTTGGTCCTTGTCCCTCTACACTGTCTGATTTGAGGGATGGGCACTCACCCCTCCTGCTCTTTGACTCCAGAGCTCTGCATTCTAGTCCTGCTGTGCTGTGAGAGACCTGGGGCAATGCCTTTAATATCCACGTATCCTTCACCAATAAAAAGGAAGTAACACACCTCAAGTTAGCAAGATGCTAAGCAGTTACATTTTCAAACTCCTCTGAGGATGTCAGATGCTGAAAATACAAAACCAAAGCATGTTCCAATTCAGAGCAAAACTGGAGTTCCTGATGGGGGGAAACAAGAAGTACCTGGCTAGGGTTTGAGCTGCACTCTACATAATTTCCTCCAAGATCAGGTAACTATGTTTTAAGTATGAAAAAACAAAGCTTGCTTTTGCCTCTGCCTCTTGGATTTGCTGCTACTGCTTCTCCTGGCACTGTCAGCAGCTGAACGGAGCTGATGTGCCTCTCACTCCTGACACCATTTTCCCAGGAGGGCAAAGAAGTGCCTTGAAAACACACCAGGGTTTGTCTCCATATTCCTGCTACAGAGGCTTGGAAAAGTCTATCCAAGTTTATCTCCTAGCTGTAAAAGCTGGAATGAATTACTTCAAAAATGTAAATATTGGAAAATAGATGAGGGTCCTCTCCACACATTAACTGCAAAGAAATGCTTCTGAGCAGCAGGCAATGGTTTTTTTAAGCTCCCACCTTGAATCAGTGCCAACCTGGGCAGTGGAATGGGTTACATGAACTGGCAGAGGCTTTGTAATCTTTCAATATATACTGATATATTAAAAAGGAGGAGCTGGAGCAGCGAAAAAGACAATTCAAAGATAACCATCATTGTTTGGGCATTCCTGTCCATAATTTAAATCAGCTTCAGGACAGGGAGATTCTGGTTTGCTTATTCTTCAGGCTTACAACATCAAGGAAACACAGTGTCAGGAAAACCATCACAGGAGCTTTTTACACCAAAACCAGGAGAGAGTGGTGAGAGCTATGTGCTATTTATTGTACTACAGGGATAAACAGAGGCCTCAGTCCCTCCAGCTCTCTGAGGGAGCCATTCATAAACCTCAAAGGTAATCTGGGACCAGTAGAGACTGAGAAGTTTTTCAGAAAAATAATAACAAACCCCACATCTCTCCATCCTGCTTTTGCTTGTCAACAGCCAAAGGGTTTAGAATATAACATCTTCCTTAGGGGAATGAGAAAATTAAAGAACAGCCCAGAAATGTCAGCAAGCTGGTGAGAGACAAGACTGGAAAGCTGAAACAGGAAGAAAGCAGGCCCATGGAAGAAGAAATAGAGAAGAAAATTTAATAAAAGAAAAATGCTTTACTTGATCAGTCCATTCTCAGTGTAGGTGGTCCTATAAAACCCAACCAGGGAACCGTTGAGCCAGCCTTGGAACTTGAGAGTGAGTATATAGGGATCATTTTCATCAGTGACAGAGAGCTCTGCTGCTGTCTTCATCACTATGTACTCTTGTGGCTGGTACCCAAAGCAGTCGACCAGAGCAATCTGCTGTCCTGAAGATTTCTGGAGTGTGGGCATTGCTGTAATCTTGGTCTCTCTCAGGTGAAGCCAGAGGTGGCTGGTAGATTTTTCCAAAGCAATAGAAATACTGACTGTCCCAGTGTAAAAGTCTTTCTCCATTTCAGGCTTCATTTCCAGATCATAGTGGACAGGCTTGACATAAGTAGGCAGCCTGAAATGTCTCCATTCTCCACTCTCATCATTTTTAGGAGGACAGGGACCCAAATCCACTACAGGAGGAGGGTCTGTTGGCTGATCTGGTTCTTCTGAAGGCTGCTGAGATTTAGGTCTGCTCAGTCCCACACCAAGCCCCACAGCAAGACCTACAATTACCACAAATCCACAGATGACAGCCACATGCTTTGTCTTCATGCAGTACCTCTTGGACTTCTCATCCTCAAAATCCATCCCCTCCATCTCTGCTCCTGGGTTAGTTCTCAGAGCAAAACATTAACCGTAAAAAAGCTTATTAGTCACTTCACCACTTGCATTCAGTAAACTCAGCAGACCTGGGTTGTATTTTAATTGTGTGGCTATTCTCTGCCTCTCTCCCCCACCTCCCTTTCCACCAGACACTCAATTAATTAAAGATAACACGCATTAGGAGGAAATGTGAATGATCAAAAGGAGTGCAGCTGGGCTGGGAGATGGAAGGAATCAACACAGAAGAACATTGTTCCTGCCCTGCTCCCTTATAAGCAGCACAACCCCACCCCTAGCCCCTCCTGCTCTGGCCTGAGTTAAATATAAAGCAGTGCTATGTTAATCAGCACTTAGGAGATGATCAGATGCCAAAACTCTGTCAGCAGCTTTCAGAAAGAGTTTGCAGATAGAGGTGTAACTGCTCCAAACTCTCAACCTTTGCCACTACCTCTTCCTTTTTTTTCCCTGGCTGTGTTTTATTTGTTTTTTTAAAATTTTTTTCTTCTTCCTAGAGAAGATTTTCTTCAACTTCCACACTATAGTTTGGGAAATGACATCTTCACAGTCTTAAACATCCAGCAAAAATCACATACTTTTCAAGGCCTTTTCATCTATTTCTCCTCCTTTCTAGGCTCATTTACCTGTGCCAAGTAATTTGAGGCAGTTATGGGCAGAAGAACACACAGTGGAACAATAAATTTTGATCACCAACTTCAAACTTTAAAACATGTCCTCTAGGGTGAGTTCTTCAGGAGACTGCTCATAACCATGCATGAGAATTGGTAGCCTGGGATAGCATCACCTTGCCATTTACATGAGCCATCCCTGGGGGAGGGGATCCCTTCCCTGCTACTGAAAATATCCCTGCATCAACCCAGAGCACTAATGCAGCAGTATAGCAGCAGTCTTGACTTTGCTTGATGCTGAAGTAAAGGAAAAGAGTTTAGAAGAGAAGACTTTGTCATGGATCTCTTAACCCTTTTTCTCCACTTATGGATCCCACCTGAGTAGATTTTTAAATGGGCACAGCAGTTGGAGTTCATGCCCCTTGTTTTATTTCATTAGGAAACATTAACATCACTCTTCACATCAGATACAACTCTCTGACTTAGGTTCTGGAATCAGTCAACACATGCTCCAAGCGAGATGCACTGGATCAGGGAAGGAGTTTTTCCAGGACAGGCTTCATCCAGTCTATTTGGAAATGGATCTCACAAGCTTTGCAAGTCTCCCCTTGAAATATCACCAGCCACCACGGGGTACTTTAGCCACCCCGTCTGCACCAGCAGTCTCTCAGCACATTACTACTCATATAGCATCTTGTTTTGAAGGCAAGGTTTTTTAACAGGAACTGAGGGAAAAAAGGTCTTTTTGCAGAGCATCATATCTTACTCAGATAATTTGAAAAGTGAAGAACCAATGCAAAAAACCCCGACAATCAAGCAGAAAGTTAAAAATCTGTTTCACATTATGTCTGCTTTTATTGTTTCCCAAAACTAGACATGACATGGGAAACCAGTGCCCTTTAATGGATTGGGTAAGAGTTTAACTTCCAGCAACAGAGCCAGTATTGAAGATCATGGTCTTAATATCTAAAAATATTTCATCCTTTCTTTTATTCTGATTGGACAGGACAAGGTAAAAGAACAAGAGCAGATTTTAAATAAGACATCTTAAGCCACAGCAGGCCCTAAGTGATGAGATAGTAAATGTGTCTTGATTTCAGGCATGCTTTTTATATCAGCCCCATTTTCATTCTCCTTAGCCATGAGGTTTTCTGTTGCATTTTTAATCTGAAGATGAAAAATGCTGTTTGAGCTTATAGTCTGCAGAACAGGTTATTTGCTGCAGTTATGGAGAAAATTCCGGATTTCTTCACTGTTAACAATTAATTCTTTCAAGAAGAGATAGAAAACATGGATGAGCTGGTCCTAAATAACAAATATGTATGGATTTCTTATCCTGAGCTTTAAAAACAGCACTGGCAGTAAAAGCTATTACAAGTTAATGAGGAGAGACTAATGAATTAGCTCAGGGAGCAGAGATTATAGGTGTCTGCTGCCAGTCAAGAGCAGTAGGGCAGTTATCCACAAGCTCTGCCATTGATCTTCTCTTTACAAAAGCTCAGGTAAAAGCCTAATTGCAGCCAGAAATAGGTATAATATATTTTTGATAGTGGTAGTTATGAGCAGGCTTATCTCTCCCATATCAGAAATATACTTTCTTCCCAGCTGACAGTGAGAAGCTGCCTGACTGCCAAGGTAGCTGGGGACCAATGACCCAGTCTGTGTGTCCCAGAAGACAGGGCTCAAACTATTACTTCCTCTACACAGGAGCAATAAAAGAGGGCAGAGCTCCCAGTAACAATTCAGTGCTCTCCCTGCGTGGCTATCTCCAGGTAGCAAGGGTCAAGGAATTGGATTTGCCTCCCCAGAAAAAATAAGAGCACCATGGTCTTCATCAAGAAGTGTAGAGACTTTGTCTAACCCCTCCCTGTGGGCATAAAATCATTAATCCCCATGTGGAAAGTGGAAGAAAGCTCATCCCAAGCTGCTCCAGCACACACCACAGGCAAGTGCTGGCCAAGCTTGGAGGAGTTTAAATTGCTTTTGTTTAATTTCTATAAAGCTCACAAGAGAATAAAACAATCTGATCAGTCACCTGGACTATGTTGATACCAGCTATAATTTGTTTGATGTTGATTCTTAATTGAAGCAATTTCACCTTAAGCTAGGATTTAGTTATTATAATTACCACACTAATTTAACCTTGTCCCTTTGGCTGCTTAATATGGAGAGGGTATGGATTCACCCTGCTCTGCCATAGTATTGCTGGGGGGTACCTGTATGTGCCTGTAGGAGCAAAATCCAGATATCTTTTGAGATACAACTAGAGGAACATAAATCCTAATTTTATCTCAAAATTATCAGACATTTGTTTTCAATATAATTTCCAACTTTAAGTTCAGAAAATGGAATGAAATTTCCTCAAGTGACAGCCAGGACCCACACTACCAAAGTCCTGCTGTAGGCATTCAGGCAGAAGTCACATAGTCCCAGGAAATCCTTAATGGAAGCTGACAGTGAGAAGAGCTGCTTTGGAAAGCATCAAAGATGTGGAAATAAACAAAGTATCCTAAAAAAAGGAAAAAATAAAACGCCATTGCAAGCCACAACAAATTAAACTCTTCCAGTCCAAGTCCATCCTTGGAATAACATGAAACGCTGGACCCATGCCAAGAAAGTCATTGGCTCCCTGTGTTCAGGAATATTAAGGCAACACAAGGACAGCAGAATCTAAGGACTTCTGATTTACTTTTGTTTTTTGAGCTGCTCAGGCCATAAGATTTAGGGATGCCATAACAAATGGAGCATCTCTGCCTCCATCAGGAGACATTTGGCTCTCTTCATGCTAAACTAACACTCCTCACTAGATTTGTCATTGCAAAAAAAGAAGGCATGAAGCAATCTGTTGTAGTGACTGCTTTCTGGCAGACCTGTATTGTAGATTTCTCTCCTCTGGCCTTCTATCAACAAAACTTTTAGGACATTAATTTGAGAAATGTCGAAACTGGTGTTTGGTCACAAATTAACTGTGTCAGAAATCATTCCCTGTTCCAGTGTTTTCCTACCTTTGTAATGACTGATTTTGTCTCCACTTTGGCTTTGAATCCCCCCTAGCAATCCTTAATCCCTTAGGGGTCACAAACCTTAATTACTGAGTGCTTGCAGTGCTCTTGTTTCACTCATGACCTCTTGCATTTTTGAACTACAAAACAAGTCCTTTTGGGCTTGTGTTGGTTGGAAATGCACACGTTTTGGAGTGATATGAGAAACCCAGTCAGGATTTCTTCAGTCAGAATTGTTTCCCCATGTAGGTATCTGTAGGTATCACTAGGGTCAAGGCTGAAGGGAGTTACCTTAAAGCCTCTTCACAAGGAAGGATTTTGAGTTTCCTTAGGTGGAAACTTTATGTCCCTTTTTTCTGTTTTTTGGGGGTTTTTGGGAGGTTGTTGTGTTTTGGTTTTTGTTTGTTTGTTTTTTGCAAATTTCTGATGTAGATTCAGTACCTTGAAATGTCAATGTCATCTCTTATACTATTTGTGTAAGCAAACCAAGTCAAACCATATTTATTAGCTTCAATATATGATATCATGTCACATCATGACATATCATATGATATCATCACACCATCATATCACTTTCCACTGCACTGTTATCAAGATGAGCTTGCTTGAGTCTTTCATTCTAATTATTAATCTTTAATAGAAAACCAAAACAACAGTCTGGATCCTGGTGAATACAGTTCCAACATTCCAATCTTAACAGAGTTTATTATTTTAAGATTTCAGTATCCTTTTCTTGTCAACATTGGCCATTAAAATATTTACAGTTTAGGGCTCAACACTTCAACGTTTATCTTCCCATAAGATATTTTCTTTTTGTCTTTAAAATCATGCTTAAAGAGAGTTCTACTGTATTGACAAAATATAATTTAACTCACATGGACATTTTTTCAAACACACTCACCCTTGTTTAACAACTTTCTAAGCAAAACTGAGAAAAGAACAAGCTTTTACAGCATAGCTTCTAGGATATATTGGGACACCAGCAGGTCCACTGGAAAACCAAAGGTTGCAGCTTAGAAAATCAGTGAATTGTTCCTTGATGAGCTTCTGGAAGCATTTTACCCTCTTAGAATGAAAACTTACTTTCTCTTCTCTCTTCTGTCTGTCTCTTCTCTCTCTTCTCTCTTCTCTCCTCTTCTCTTCTCTTCTCTTCTCTTCTCTTCTCTTCTCTTCTCTTCTCTTCTCTTCTCTTCTCTTCTCTTCTCTTCTCTTCTCTTCTCTTCTCTTCTCTTCTCTTCTCTTCTCTTCTCTTCTCTTCTCTTCTCTTCTCTTCTCTTCTCTTCTCTTCTCTTCTCTTCTCCTCATAGTGTGTAACTTAGACTAAGATTACCTATCCCATAATATACCAACAAGGAAACTCAAAGAGCTTTCGAAGGCAGTGAATCTGACACAGACTAGAAACAAAACTTTCACATTCATTTCAAATATATCTCACCTGTGGCATGCATAGTATGGAGCAGTAGTTGCTGTTTATGAAGCATCTAATGTAAGCCACTAGGAAGAGGAACAGTGGACTGAGATTTCTGATTTGTTCTCATTTATAAATTCCTGCAGTCCTTTGCTGCTGAAGGTGCATCTGAAGTCATACCAAGGCAAATGTTGCTCATTATTTTCCAGAAACTGCTGGAAAATTGTTGCTCACGTTTTCTAGCTTTAGAAGAGTCCCATAAAATAAACCAAGTTAATGGAAGAGAAGAAAACAGCTAAACATTTTTGCTCGGTTTTGCACATGTACTCTCAGGGTATTTAGGTTACTTCCAGGTCTGTTACCTCTGCATTATCTCTTCTTTTCATTTTGTTGACCAGAATGATGAATCTGACAAAAGAGAAAACAATCACAACGGCATCAACTATTTCATTTACTATTATATAAAAAAAAAAATATTTTTTTCTCCTTTGTAAACAGGATTGTATTTATATTAAGGCATTTGGAAATGGATCAAGAGGTTTGGGATGATAGAAAGTCAACAATTACAGATCTGGCTTCCTTCCCTCCCCTAGCTGAGTCTATTTGTCTGCAAAATGAAAATAGAGCAAGCTGTGTCTTTGGGACTTCAACCACATTTATTTCATCTGGTTTTGCCCTGCATGGAATCTCTTCCTAGCTCTGTTTTCATCAAACTCTGCTTTCTTCAGTCCTTACCTCCCCACAACCACTGCCAACAGCTTCTGCTCTAGTTGGACAAAGCAGGAGATTGACAGAGATCAGTTGACTGATTCCCAAGCAAGTTTCTAAATCACTCAACACAGAGACTTTCAGAAACAGGTGTGTATGGGAGGGGTGGTGAGATATATGCACTGAAATAACACGTAGCAAATTTGCCTGAAAGGGAATGTCACATTAGGAGGGCTCTGACACCAGGAATATTTATTTTGTTGTTATCTGGGAGTCACGTGCTTCAAAGCAACAACCAGCCCAATGATTTTACACAGAAATAATACTATAAAATAATACTATAAAATATTATGCTCTATGTTAGCAAACCCAAGCTAATCTGGGAGTACAATTTTATTGTCCAACAGTAAATCCTCATAGGTAAATTAATTTTTATTATGAGCAGCAGCTAGCAAAATAGTAGGTGTTTCTTCATTAGGATGAGTACATCCTTATTCTTCAGGCATATAACATGTTTTTTTGAGTTTCTGTGCAGCAGTACAGGTTGCCAAGAGTACAAATGAGCCAGATTTAACACTTTTTAAAGAGGGCACTGAAGAAAAAGCAGCACAAGCCAAATTTAAAAAAATGCATAAGTTTCAGATCTCATAGATGATCAAAGCAATATTTCATCTTCCTTTTCAAACCAGCTGTGGAGTCTCATGCTTTATATACAACAGAAAATAGAGCCAAAAAGGCTTAGAGCTGTGGAAATAATCAAATAAAGTCTTGGGCTATCTGTATCCAAGTCAAGGTTTTAACCCCTTGACCAAGACTTCCACTGGTAATCAGATATCAAATGAGATTATGCACCAATTCATTTTTTAATTTGTAGTATTGCTGCCTCTATTGTCCCTGGAGAAGTTTAAGTGTTGGTGTTTTATATATTTTAAAGATGGGATATTGTTGTACTACTAGGTATAGCCTGCAGAGCCTTATTTCCCTTCTCATTTTAAGTCACTATTTTGTTTTCTTGTTCCTCAAACCCCATGATAGACTTTAGCAGGTATCTTCCTTTATAAACAGAACTTCCTTCTGAGAACTTCTGGCAATAGAAGCCACAAAGAATGCCAACAAACCTACTAAATGAAAGTGAATACACAAAACTATTTTTTGGCTTTGTCCTCATGTGTCTTATAAACAGCACTATTTGTATATGCTATTTACAGGCTATTTCTGGTTCCTTCTGATGCCAATAATAACATTTCCCTTCACTGCAGGGAGACCAAAAAGTAGATCAGAGAGGTGCATTTATTACTACATCTGAGGGGAATATTTAGACATAGAATATTAGATGCTTCTTCCTCACAGAACCTTTTTCTATTTATATACTTACACTCAAGATCAGCCCATTGGTTTTAGATGGTCCTTGCCCAGAGAGTACATCAGTACATCTGCTTATTAAGTGGGGCACTAAAATTGGAAAAGGAGAATGGAATGAGAAATAGGGCACTTATGTCAGCATAGCCACACAGGAAACACATACATGTGTTATTCATTTTGCTTTTCTATAATCTAACATATGTAATTCATGTTACATGAAATTCATGTTACATGACAGGCACTCATTCTGTTGGCTTGCTTCTCGTAATGACACAAGGCTTTAAATGAAGTTCTTTAAAATTCAATAACTCCATAAGTATATTTGCTATGCCAAGAAGAACACTTACTGGACTCTCAGACAAAGCAATCTCCAAAGCAATTATCAGAATTCATATCTCTGCTGCAATCAACACTCTTTTTCAATTCTGTTGAGTCAGTCTAAATATTAAAAAGTCAAAGGACAAACTGTTCAGCATAGTTTTACAATGACCATACCTTATTTTTCCATGAAAATGAAGCTATTTCTGAAGCATATATTTAGGATTACAATAAAGAAAAGTGCAATCCATTTAACTCCTCACACCTTTAAGTTCCATGTGCTTTTTAGAATGGAATTTTTTTTTTTTTTGAGGAACATACACTACTACGATGATACACAGCAATAAAAACCTCTTCTAGAGGCAGAACTTTAATAATTTAAATTGTTATAAAATCTGTGCATCAAGTTGACTGTAACATAAGGGCATCTCTGTGTAAATTCTGAGTCTGTCTACTCAACTGGAGTGTCACCTGCTTTTTTTCTTCCAGAAGTTAAGCTACCCTCTTCCTTCCTTCTAGTTTGGTGTGGAACACCTCTGTTATTGACAGACAAAATCTTCAGACACAGTCAGGAAGAGGGAAAAAAAATTGGAAGAGGAGCTAAAGCTAATCCCAAGTTATGGAGAAAATCAAAACCAATCCTGTTTTTGTAGTCAACTACAAAGCTGTTCAAGGATCCTGAAACTGATTTCCACTGCCCAGTTCTTCCTGCTTGCTATTCTAGTTCTCCACTATCCCAGACTAGGACAGAAACCTGAATTGTTCATATTCTGGGAATGCTCTGCCTAGTTTGCAAAGGGATGCTTCTGATTGTGTGGAATGTTTTAGCAGTACAAGGTATAAAACCCTAAATGACAGAAAACCAGAAAGGGCTTTTTCTGCTTTGCCAGGGTGGGGTTTGGTTATCCTAACCAAGAGGTAGCTGAATATTTAGTTCTGTGGAGAAACCAGTTCATAGCCTTGCCCTTCAGGCAAACTCACTACAGTTTAACATGCTGCACAAACTGTTTGGTATTGACTGTAGGAATATTTTGACACACACTTAACTGTGACTCCCAGATTCTCATGAAGCTTAAACAAGTGGCCTGGTTTTTCAAGTGCTTCCTAGCAATTTTAAGCATCAAATTTAACTCTGAATTTTCAGAAAGGTTAAATAAAAAAGCAAAAAGTAATAATAAAAAAAAAAGGAATGACCAAAATTGTAATTTAATTTAATATATTGTGAAGAAAAAGCAAGAAAGAAATATCAAGAAAAAAAAAAAGTCAAGAGCGTCTTTCCAAGGTTATCCTGAAAGCTTGTACGTATTACATGCTGCAGCTCTACACTCTTAGAATCCTACCAAAAACATTGTTATACCCCAAATATATCTAGACATGCAGGACAAAATTAATCCTCATTTTAACAAAAAGATGAGTTCTGGTTATGCTTGTATGATCATTTGGATTATTGCCATTGCCACATTAAGCTGGGCATCTGGGGTCACAGCACCCCAGCCCTTCCCTGCAGCATGGCAAGGCTCAGGAATTTCTGTCTCCTGCACCACAGTGAAAAAGTCCTGAAGAGAGGAAAGTTGTTCTGCTGCTTCAAGCCATGTGTGTGACCAGCAGCAGTGTCCAAGCAATTTCTCTCTATGGCTTGTTAGTGCATTTCATCTGTAAGTGCAGGGCTCAGTGGAGGACTCTGATATCTGGCTCTGTCATTCCACCAGGAAATAAAATTCAGCACTAATCCTGCAGCCTCACCCAGGGCAGTGCACCCAGCAGGGATTAGAGTGATTCTCCTGAGCGGTGCTGATCCCACCCTCAGCCCTGTGTCACATCCCTGCAGAGCAGCCAAGTGGGGTACTCTCTGTCCTGACAAGGAATTCTGTCTTTCCACACTCTCTGCTAAACAAGTGCTCTGTCAGTTCAGACAGATCATAATTTCTCCTGCGTCTGATTCATTTCTGCAATCTAAAATACAGCATCTCCTCAAAGCCTTTGCGTTCCTCCTTTGGAGTCAGTAAAAAGCCTCACCATCAGTGCCCTTTTCCAGGGGAAAAAACCAGAAATTCCATTTCTCAGGTGTTTTCCAAAACATGTTCACAGCTTTAGGAATGTCAGAAATCATTATAGAAAAGGAAAGAAAGTGCTTTCTGCAGCAAATCACTAAAGCTGCCTCCCCCTGGGAACAGCAGGAACTAGTCTCTTAAATACAGCTCCAAATCCTTTGATCTGCTGGGATTTATAACCTCACCCAGAAAGCAAGGGGTGAAGCCAGGCAATGGTCAGGGAGCAGAGGAAATGGCCTCAGCTGCTCTGAATAAAAGGGTTGGGAAGAGTGAGGTCAAAAGATGTGGTGGCTAAAGGAACTTGCTTTCTAAGGTGAGGCCTGATGACTGAAAATTGTGTGTATCTGAGATGGAAGATGCATATAGGTGAAAATATTTCAGTTTTGGTCGGTTTGTTTTTTACACCTGCATGACTCAATGACAGATGTGTGTCACTTCAGATTCATTCCCGTGTGCTAATGTTCCATGTGTGGCCTCTCACATCAATCCCCCATCAACACAAGAGCAACCAGGACCAGCCCTGTGTTTATGCCTCTCCCCAGACCTGTGGGATTATTTCTATACTTCAGATAATTGAATTCCCAAGCTGTGAGCAGAGTGAGCTAGCAGGAGTGGAAATGCAGCTCTGAGGGTTTTTATTATCAGATTATTATTTACTTCCCTGTTTGAGAAAGTGGAAACCCATGCTGCTTTCCTGGAAAGATACTTCCACTATTCTCACAAGGGCAAACTTCCATTGCCTTACTCTGTGGCAACTTCATTGCTCATTTATAAATAGGAACAGATGTTTCACTCACATACCAATGAAGAACAGGTGGGGAGAATAAAACTATTTCCTCCTGATTTAGTATTGTTTTCCTTTCTTCACACTAGCTTCTCTGTGAAGATAATCTTCTCCCTGTTGGCCAGCTGCTCAGGCTGGAATGGAAGAGCCAGGCTGTGTTCCCTCCTATGCCTGCTGCCCCAAGAACATCTGGATTTAACACTCCTCTTCAGCACTCAGAGGTACAAAATATATGAATTTTTGCAGCTGTATGAGGGTGGCAATGAGAAACCTGAATCAATATTCCTGAGTATGCAAATGGTGTAAAGGTACTGTCATGTTTTGGACTTGTGGATTTGCAGTATTTCAGTATAGGCAACCAGAGCTGTTGGCTTAAATATGTACTTAAATAGAAACTGGGTATTCATTTTCAGAGGGATTCCTGTCCTTAGTTTTCCTGTTAATAGTTTACTGAGGAGTCACCTGTATGTCTTAAAATGCTTGAAATGGCTCTACCTTATTACATGCTGGACTTTATTCTTTCACCAGGGGGGCTTTAATGGTTGTCAAATTACAGAGAAAGAGCATTCCTGTCCTCCCATATGGAAAGTGCAGCAAGTATCAAATTAAACTGAAAGGAATGTTTATTTCCACAGAAAGAAGTTTTTTAAAGGCCCTAAATTTCCAGTGCTATTTTGTTTGGGAGATTACCCAGCACGTGACTGTTAATTTCTGTGCATCTTTCACTGGTTATTTTTTTTTAAGAAATCAACAGGCTAAAAGGACAGGCACTTTCTGTACTTATATTATTCCCTCTACACGTGTAACCATCAGAATGATAACGTTTCTCTGCCACCCCTTTCCAAAGTTAGATATTTATTTATTGCTAATGCTTAAGCTGCACTCAATCATCCTGATACTGAAATTTACTTTTTATAAAGTGAACCGTGTTGCTTCTTTTTGCAATCCAGCTGTTTTTAGAGCCAGACTCCAACTTTTCATTACCACATAACTTAAATCACACCATTGCTTGTGCCTGGCTGCAAGTTACTTCTCTGAAATGAAGCAGGAACCTGCTCCATGAAAAAACTCAAAGTGCTGACACACACAAGATACATTTTCAAGACAACACACAGACACCCAACACTTTAGCTGTTCAGATCCTTCATACTTATTCTGGTGCCATCTAAGAGAAATGCTGTACTTTATAGAATACACTGTGAGGTCTCAGTTGACACTGAGTTCACATACAATTCCTGTTGAGATAATTTTTGCAAAGCAGTGAGAGGTACACTCCTGGCAGTTGCCTTCTCATCTCAGCTGCAGCTGTTCTCCTCAGCTCCATTGTGCTATGGCTTCATTTATTCAATCTTTTGAGTCGTGCTGAACAATACAGCTGTACAGTACTTCTTGTCAAGGTCCTCATTTCGTGTTTCCTGGTATTTTCTAGTAGACAATGTTATTTTTTTCTTTCAAAGAGCTTTCAGAAGAGAGCACTGGCAGAAGACAGAAGTTTAGAGGGGGTGATTAGAAGCCTTTCTTCATACATAGGGCTAAAGTACTATCTTTAGTGGCAGCTTCTGTGTTGGAGCACACCAAAATGATAAAACTCATTCTTTAGGGAGGAGTTAAAAGGAAAATCAGTCATAAAATGGTTTAGGTTGGAAGGGATATTAAAGTTCATCTAGTTCCAACACAGCAGGTAGAACAGCTTTCCCTGCCATGAAATGCTGGGGGCCAAGCTGGCAAAGCATCATGGTACCCTGGGTCAACAAATCAGAAATATCATAAGTAGGTCTATTTTTTACTGAGGGAAGAAGGATGTTGAATGCAGAAAGCCTCATGTTTGCAGTGACCAGCTGGTACTACACTGAATGGGAGTATTATCTGAGCAAGGAGGAGAAGGAAGGACTGCTGTGAACAAAGTCAATGGGCATTTCATAGGAGCAACATGAGACCTCTTGGCTTGCACTACTTTAAACAAATGATGAAGTTACTTGACATACCATTTGTTCTAAAGTTAGGCCAGTGATGATTAGTACAGTGCTCACTTTTCATATTCTGGAAATTCCTGTGAAAAAGAAGAAATCAGTTTACTATAAGTATTTTGACAGTTAGTAAAGAAACATTCACAACTTGGGAGACCTGAATACAGTAACCTCTTAATAAAAATCAAATCCAGTGCTCCTATAATATATTCTCTTCTTATTACCATGTCTGCGAGCAATACAGGTGTTACAAAAATTCAGTTTCCATGACCAGAAAATTTCTGGATTAGTATTTAAACTGTGTTCAGCCCCATCACTGCCAAACTTTCTGTCAGAAAGAAGTGTACAAGAGCTCTCATTAACATTATGAGCAGAGGAACCAATGTCCTTTGAGCCACTTGTTAGCTTGGTACAATGATGTGACTTTTGAGTTGAAAATTTTTTTCCACAGCGTACCTGCTGAGCTAAGATATTTTTATTCAAGATACTTAAAACCAAGCAAACCAATGACAGCTCTGTTGCAGTTTAAATCTAGGTGACACCTAAACCCCACAGGACTGTTCAGTCATCACCCCCCTGACCCCACAGCTGGGATGCGGGGAGAGAATTGGAGGGGTAAAAGTAGAAAAAAAATGTGGCTTGAGATAAAGACAGTTTAACAGGTGAAGCAAAAGCCACATGTGCAAGCAAAGTAAAACAAGAAATTAATTCACTCCTTCCCATTGGCAGGTAGGTGTTCAGCCATCTCTAGGGCAGCAAGGCTCCATCAGGCATATCAGCTAATTGGGAAGACCAACATCATCACTCTGAGTGTCTCCCCAACTCCCCCTTCCTTCTTCTTTCCCCAGCTGTATATGCTGAGCATGATGCCGTGTGGTGGGGGATATCTGTTTGGTCAGCTGGGGTCAGCTGTATCCTCTCCCAACACTGCTGGGTGATGGGAAAAGCAGAAAAGACCTTGATGCTCAGTAAGCACTGCTCAAAAGTAAGGAAAATACCTCTGCATTATCAACACTGTTTCCAGTACAAATCTAAACCACAGCCCAATACCATCTGAAAATACCAGATGCCCAAAACGAGAGAAAATAATTCTCAGTCAAAGCTTGTTGAATAGTGTTAACTGAAGACAAAACAAGAAAATATTATATTGTACACTAAAAGAGAGCATAAGAGCATAGCCTTTGAATTCAACTACAGGTAAGTATTGCTGAAAACATTTTTTCAACCTGGAAGCATCTTGGATATAAGATTGAAATCCTCTCTCCCTATTCCATCTCTTAAGAGGTTTGCAAAATTTTGCATTGCCACAAAAACAGGTATTTCACCTATTTCAGAACTGTCAGCTCTTCCTCAAAACCCAAATACTTCTTTGGCTCCAGTTTTGGACTTCAGGCTAGGCTGCTTTTGATATCAAGGAAGAAGCTGTGTTTCCTCAGAGGGAAAGCCACAGGCTTCCTGCTTTAAACACCAAAAACTTCACATCCCTTGAGGAAAGTCCCCACCCTTAAAAGTGAGATTTCTGACAGGGCACCAGGTCACCACGTGGGTTCCTACAGTGAGGAAGCAGGGCTGGGATCCAGTTGGGAAGCCACTCTATAGTGTGAGTTATGCCATGACAGGGCTTGAATAAGGGAGTTAAAGCCCAACCTGATCCTAAGTAGAGCCCCAAAGGTAGGGGTGTTGGTGTGGGTCCCAGGGGGGGCTGGTCAGGGCCATAAAGACCTGTCAGTGCACCCAGAAGGGGAAAAATGGCTTTTGTTTCTTGTAAGGCATTGAAGTAGCCAGTGTGTGTGATAGGGGAGGGCAGTGGGGGTGAGATTCAGGGTTACTGACAGTGCCAAGAGATCTTGAACAATGACTTTGTTGAGGATTTCTTTTGATAAGGACTGTAAAAGGGAAACTTTGCCAAAGTGCTGATTACCACAGTCAGCAGCAGTAACTTGAAAACAAGGAAGGAAAAAATGGATTTGCTACTTTAGCAGCAAATAGGAAAGGGCACAGCAGGAGTTTCCCTTACGAAACTCACAGTACCTTTAGCCAGGCAGAATGTGCCAAGGTCTAAATTACAAGTGAGGCAAGCACCAAAGATAAGAAAAAGCAAGGTTAGTGAAAGGTAGGACTTGCAATAACTATTTGAAAAATGAATGAGAGTTGTAGTGATTTCTGCATGGCTATTGTATGTGTGGAGCAGCACTAGAAAAGCACTCAGCTCCATAATCACCCAGTGAATCAGCAACCTGGCATTCCCAACTTAGTGATAATTTGTGGTGGGTGGGACAATACTGCAGTGCACAGAGCTGTGTAGGGACACTCAAGCCAGTCCTAAGTGACTTGGTAGGCAGGGTCACCAACCTAATATATTGCACTGTTTCTGTTTCAAATGAACTACCTTGATCATCCATCTCTGTGGCCCAACATGGGAGCAAGAAGAGATGTGTCAGAGTGGGAATAAAAATTTGGAATTCCTTCTTTGCAGCTTTGATATCTAGAAAGCATCAGAAAGTATGGTTTTGCTTTGATACAGCCAGATTAAGTAGAGAGAGTTGGGTACATCTGTTCTGGGGAAGAAAGAACTTTTAAAGTTCTAAATTGTGTTACTACTTCAGGTCCACAAAAAGAAAATGTGCAGAGGTGTAGTAGGACCATATACCTGTTAAATTCCATGTGTGGGACATAGCTTTGGAGGGCTCTGTATGACATGCACTCTATCAGCAACATGACTTAGGGGGAATTGTGCAGCTCTTGGTACCTGCAGGAAGCAAGGACTGTGTGGATCATTCCTTTCAAAGGAGCTCTTTGGGGACTCTCTTTCTGACATCCAAATGCAGCAACTAGATGAGGAGAAAAACATTTCCTGCCTGTTCTAAAGCGTGTTTATTTGACCTCTGCTGCCTGCCAAAGATTTGAATTGTGTGTTTTATTTCCACCTCAGATGTAGGAATGACTCTTCCTAAGGCTCTGTGCTGGGAATAGATAGCTAAATGAGCATTGGAACCAAAGCAGCAAGGGTGGAAGGAGTATTTCTGTGCCTCTACACTTGTTCATTAACATGGCAGCTGGCAATAGCTTGGCCTTTGATACCTGTCTGCTACTTACTAGACAGAAAGGATTGTGTAAGCAGTACTCACAGTGAGCATGAAGAGAAGCTAGGTCAGCTCTAGCCTTCACAAAAAGGTTGGATGTGTTTTCCATTATTCCAGCTTTTCCAAAGGCCCCTAGCTGCTCACATCACTCCCACTATTAGAAGTTAAGTGAGTGCAATAATTGGCTTCCAAAGACACTTCCATGACTATTTGCATTCTGGAATCTCTTTTTTTCTATTTTATTACTCATGTCACCAAAATTTGCCGTTTTGCAGTACAGAGCTCCCAAAATTCCAACATATTTTTTAAGTTATATTCATTCTGTGCAGTCAAATGTTTATACAGTCCTTCCTACCAAAGTCGTTCGTGCTCGTTCTTTCCTCTTGCCCATTTTTTTTCTTTTCTTTCTCTCATCACAATAATTTTAGAAACTGGAAAAATGAAGCTCAGCATCATTAAGGCTGCAACCAATGTTTTTATTTCAACACCTGTACCTCTCCTACTGAAAGGGCAGGGATGCATTGGAGGCCAAATGCTGATGCTCTGGTTTAGGTCCAGGACTTCTCAGCAAACTGGTTGAACAGTGGGGTTCTGTCACATCTGTGAGAGCAGGGTTTGCTAACCTAAGTATCAGGAGATGCCTGTCATGTGTTCCAGGAGGCAGTGTGCTTTTCTTACACTGTGTACAGAAACCCTATTTTTCTACCTCTGCCTTCCTCTCATTCTAACCCTGAAGATGTTTGCAGGAAAGAAAATGCTGTTTCTATTTAACTTGTTACCTGATTACAGGATTTTAATGATCTTCCTTGAGACTAATTCCCTTTCTTCTGAAGTGTAGCAGCACTGCACAATAAATGCATTATACGCCATAAAATCTATCAATACCATCTTTTTTAAAAATGAAAAACACCTTTATGGAGTGCACACGATTACCTCTCAGACTTTCATATGTAAGCACTTTCTCAGTCTCATGATTGCAGTAAAGATGGGTCAGATCACAGAACCACAGGATGTCTTTGGTTGGAAGAGACACTCAAGATCATCCAGTCCAACCTTTGACCAACGCTGTAAGTTCACCACCAAACCATGTCCCTAAGGACCAGATCCACATGCCCTTTAAATACCCCCAGGGTTGGTGACTCCACCACTGCCCTGGGCAGACTATTCCAATGCCTGACAACCTTATGAGAGAAAAAATGTTTCTTACTATCCAGGCTTGCATCCATTTCCTCTGGTCCTCTCCCATTCCACCAAGGAGAAGAGGCTGTCTCCCTCCCTGTTCCACCCTCCTTTGAGATAGTTGATGCTGTCACTGTTATGCCACTGCAGCTAACGAGGAAGCAGAAGTCTGATGTAAACATTAAATCTGAAATTCCAGTAGAATTGCAGAGCTGAAGAGAACAGAAGCAAACACAGATATTTGATGCCAAAAGAAGAGGTGTAGGTTTTTCATTGACACAGTGTTAGGGATCAGTGGGATCCTCAAGTGCCTTCAAGTTCTGTTTACCATCTCTTCTCTAGAAGCAGCAGCTCTTATACCCTGGGATACCTCAAATTTCCCCTGCTTTGCCTGAAAAGGGTGCCTAGAGGTTACTGAGTTCTATATAAGGTACAAGTTACAATGTATAACCCTGTACCCTTAATGACTGTCATCTTAATCTCTTAGATACTACAGTGACAAATCTGTTACAGTATCACTACAATAGGTACACTTATATTCAAAGTAACAATGTCACATTATCTTTTCCTAATAAACGGCAGTGTCTCAATGGCACCAAGGTTTAGGCTAGGAGAACTATGGACTTTACCTCTTAATTACTTACAGAAAGTCCCAGTGACTGGGAAAATCAGATGGTTAAGGTATTGTCCACTCTTAAGGCTAAAACGATGGATGAGCCCACAAAAGGTCTTCCTTATAAAAGCTGCTCAGCTGAAGGTCTCCTTTGAGCTTACACAAACTTCAGACTGTGTCAACACTTCAGGCCTTCAACAATGTCTAAAGTTTCCATGGAAATCTGTTAGGTGAACACATGTGGAGCCACAGGTGTGACTGTAAGTAATGTGATGTTTTGCCCTGTTGTAGTTGTGTGGCTGGGATACCAGTAATCAGGCTGATACTACAGGCAATTGGTTAAGATGATGCTCTTTCTATACCACTTTCTTGGCAGCATGTAAGGGCAGTTAACAGCACTATGTATGCATGAAAGGGGAATTCAATTTATTCCACATTTCCATGCATGAGCTTCTGTTTGCATAGGAGCATTTTCTTTGAAACTGCTCTGTTAATGTATTATGAGGTCCCCCCTTTGCAATATGTTTAACAGCCAAGACTTATTAACTGTTATTAGTTCCTCACTACCTTGGAATTGTGCTGGGATATTATAGTTGAGCCTCTCTCTTGAAAAATCCTTGCAACAGGGTCCTTCTTGGTCCACAGCTAAAGGAAAAGCACCTTATCTTTACGTAACCCTCACCTTTCAATTCTTGGATTTCAAAATAAGGAGCTCCTAGGTACACAGCTATGTATTTACAATAAATCTTTCTCTATTATTTAAATACTCCCTCATTTAACTGTGCTGCCTTCCTGGTCTCATTTCCAGAGTGATGTAGAGTGATACAACTGGATTGTAAGAAATCTTCCCTTTTCATTCAGCTCTCTTTTGTCTGGAGAACCTCATGAGGTGGGGTAATGTGGGTTTGACATGCTGCAGCTGGCAACCTGAGCTTGGGAGAGAAGATGAGTACTGGGGACCATTTGCTTGTGTGGCTGATGTGGATCTGGGGCAGACTTTTTAGCAGCACAGATCCCTGTCCAAAGGGGAGAAGCATCCCTGAGTGGAGGTGAACACCAGAGAGGTACAGAGGCTGTTTGCTACCTGCTAGAAAAGTTGCTGATTATTAGTACCCTCGTGGATTATCATGGAATATGCTCCTGGTGCTAATACAGATTAGTTTTACAAAACTTAAAGGTAGTCATAAAAGCTATAACATAAGTCTAGAAAGTTCAGGTTGGAAATAGACCCTGCTATCGCAACAGTAATATAGAGGAAATGGTGAGATCAGATAAAAAAATAAAGATTTTAATCTGTTCTGTAATTTGCTGCTGACACCAGTTGGCAAGGAGATAATAATTAACAGGACAAATGCAGTAAAGTTTATACCATCTATGTGATTTTTTTTTTTTTTTAAACTCTTTTCCTAGCATGACAACCTTTAACCAGCTTTCCATGGTGAAGAGCAATTTAGATAAGAGGCAGATGGCAGAAAGGATTCTGAGGCAAGGGTCTATTTCTTTGTCAATCCATTTTCTTCTTCCTGATCTCTGTTTTTGCAGAAAAAGGGCTCACATGAGCTGCATTCACATCCCACTCCTGGCACACAGGAGTAATGGCCTGATGCAGAGGCAAGGTTGCTTGTCATCACCTGTGGGCTGAGCTAAAAAGCTGCAAGCCTGATCATAGTGGTAGGAAAGGGTCAGAGAACAATTTACAGGTAAACATTCTTGTTTGTGTTTCCAGGGACCTCAGCGAAAAACATTTTTCTTTATCTTCAAAGGGGTTATTAGTGGCTGCTCAGCTTCCACATCTTCAGTAGGTATCCCAGGTATAGACTCATCATGGGATCTCACTGAAACAAGAAGTGCTGTTTATTTGGACCTTGCTAGGAAAGAACTGGGTAGTCTAAACATAAAAGAGGAATCAACAACTTCTGTTGTATTGCCACTGACTTTTTTTCCTGAGATTGTGCAGTTTACTTTAACAGGAAGAGTCAAGAAACCCTTCATAGAAAACTGGCCTTTAAAGACAATAAAAGCTGCTAATTTGCAGCCCTATAAATGAGACGAGAGTTTTCCTGAGAACTCACAGGTGAAAAGCCATACATGAGATGGAAATGTGTGCTTGCAACCCAGAAAGCCATCTGTACCCTGAACTACATCAAAAGAAGGATGGGAGGCAAATTGAGGGAGGTGATTTTGCCTCTCTGCTCTGGTGAGGCCCCATCTGCTGTACTGTGTCCAGTTCTGGAATACTTTGTACAAGAAAGACATGGACATGGAGAAAACCCCAGAAAAGATCAAAGGGCTGGAACACCTCTCCTCTGAGAACAAGACAGTTACAGTTTTTCAGCCTGGAGAAGGTTCCAGGGTGGCCTCATAGAAGCTGCCCAGTACCTGAATGGGGGTATAAGAAAGATGGGGACATGGCAATGGTTTTAAACTAACAGGGTAGGTTTAGACAACATGCAAGGTAGAAATTTTTTACAGTCAGGGTGGTAAAGCACTGGAACAGGTTGCCCAGAAAGGTGGCATATGCCCCATCCCTGGGAACATTGAAGGGCAGGTTGGATAGGGCTCTGAGCAACCTGATCTATCAGAAGATGTCCCTGCTCATTGCAGGGGGGCTGAACAAAATGACTTTTAAAGATTCCTTCCAGCTCAAATTCTTCTGTGATTCTATGAACTCTGAAAGGCCCAGAAAAAGCAGGATGCTGTTATCACAGATAATGCCTTTTTCTTCAGATTATGAGAGCAAGCATGTCCTCAAGCACCTCTATCTGGTGTACAGTGGTGATGATAGAGTGAAATATTCTGGCAATCTACAAGGCAACACTAGATGCTTAGCTGTTGGAGCTGTTGTGGATGGACTGCACAGCCAAACCCCTAGAAACAAATGAATAGGAATGATTTGAAATAATTATGGTGTCCACAACTACAAAAGACAGCACTGAGTTTTACCTTACTGCTCATGGGGAATAGAGCTGTCAGAGACATTTCATGGTCAGTACACTTTGGATCTTATGTATCTTGCTATAATAATTGTAACATAAATATTCCCACATGAATATTTAAGAAACTGCTTTCCTTTGGTATTGTATGGCATTTACATAATTGCAACTGAAATTTGTGGCAGATTCAAGCTGTCAAGCCTATTTACTTTGCAGTGGAAAAGTATTTACTTATCCATACATTTGCATGTGTGACAGAAAATACATACTTCTTCAGTTTGCTAATGAGGAAAATTATACATCTGGTTAAAGAAACTTTGTTAGAGGCAGAACTGACATTTCCCATATCCCTTTAATGTATGGATATACTTTTCCCCCCCTGGAATTTCAGTCAACTGTGAGAACATGTTGTTGAGGAAAATGAGTGGTGCCAGAATTTATATGAAGTATTAAACCCTAGGCTACTGAGGCATTGACTTATAATAGTCAAAGTCTCATTTGGCTGGCCAGGTATAAACATAACATTAACAGAGGATTTAAAACTACAAGAAGAAAATAAATGGATCATTGTCTTGTTCTTTAAAAGGCTGAACATTTGAGACCTCAAAAGCAGTCTCTGGGAGTGGAGGTGCTGAGTACCTGACAGGATTTAGCACCACAACACTCAGCTCTCCATTACCAGCTGTATAACCCCTGTTAAACTCAATCCAAACCTGCAACCAGACTGCAGAACAGCTCATGGCCAGTTAGGTTTGTTAGTTTAGTCTCAATGGATACCAAATATCCCTGGTCCCAAATGTTCCAAGTGTAAGTTCCCTGTTGAAGGACCTTAACAGGCTTCAGAAATGGGTCAGTACAAACTGCATGAGATCCAACAAGTCCGAGTGCAGGGTCCTGAATTTGGGTCATGCCAATCCCAGGCACAGCTACAATCTGGGTCCAGAGTGGGTTGAGAGTAGCCCTGACAAGAAGGACTTGGAGGTGTTGAGTGACAAGAAGCTCAACAGGAGCTGGCAGTGCACTTGTGCAGCTCTGAAAGCCAACCAGATTTTAGGATAAATCAGTATGACAGTGGCCAGAAGATCAAGAGAGATGATTCTCCCCCTCTTGTGAGACCCCCACCTTGAATACTGCATGCAGTGCTGGTGTCCCCACCATCAGAAGGACATAGATCTGTTGGAATGAGTCCAGAGGAGGACCACGAGGATGATCCAGGGGCTGGAGCATCTCTGCTACGAGAAGAGGCTGAGGGGAGCTGGGATTGTTCAGCCTGAAGAAGGGAGGACTCCAGGAGGACCTTATAGCTGCTTTCCAAGACCTGAATGGAACCTTCTGGAAGGCCAAAGAGGGAATTTTCATAAGAGTGTCCAGTGATAGGACAAGGGGAAATGGTTTTAAACTCAAAGAGGGTAGGTTTAGACTGGATATCAGAAAGAAGTTCTTCAATATGAAGTTGATGAGACTCTGGAACATGTTGCCCAGAGAAGCTGTGGATGCCTCCTCCTTGGAGGTGTTCAAGTCCAGGTTGGATGAGGCTTTGAGCAACCTTCTTGTCCCAGTTTAGGCTCAGCTGGTACCACCCAGACCTCCACTTGCTCACCCAAAAGTGTGGGAACTGGAGCCTGCAACAGGGTTAGTCTGTTAGGATGGGGATTTCCCATTCTTTCTGCATAATATCCAACTTTCAACTTTAATTTCCTACTTTGCTGTATATCCTCAGACATTTCTTCTAAAAAACCTTCTCCTCCCTGGATAAGGTTGACAGCTCCAAGCTTTCCCTGTGATGGAAGAATCCCAGGTCCAAGTTATCATCTCTTTCACATCCCATTGATCAGCTGGGGCTTTAGATCAGTATTTCCATAACCCCCTAAAGGAAGCTATTTAACACTTAGGAACTGAGCATGGATGAAGAAATAAAATGCATTTCTGCAGGTTCAGGTAATTTTTACAGGAGCATGTCCTAGGGAAGGCTTCTGCGAAAATCTGCCCAATAATTAAATTACTTCATGCTGCAAGCATTTACTTCAGACTCTACAGTCAGTAGCAGGCTCTCCCCTGATGGCACAAATATCACATGAAATTTAACCTCAAAAAAAAGAAACTTTGACTTCTTTAGCTCACAGGGTATTGGTCCACTGAGGCAGAATATCTACATATACCATTTTCTGTGCAGCATGCAAAGCTGGAGATGAAGAATGAATGGCATGAAAGGAGAAGAAAGTGTGATGATGAGCTCTGCACAGCAGCCCCTGCCGTGTTCCTGGGGGTTAACAATTGGGTCTTTGTTAGGGTGGGGAGCTGAGAACGTGACCTGAGCACACATGAAAGGGGACAGGGCCCAGACCTATATGCACACAGTACATTTTTTAAAAAACATGTGGCAACTGCTGTCTGAAACCTCAGAAGTAAGCCTCCTCTGATTGGGTTGTGCTTGATTTATATCAGCAACCTAAGGACCTGACAGAAGAATTCCAGGTGCTCAGGGGTTTTCTTATTATCCCAAAATTTCCTCAATAACATTTCATTGTAGGGGTCATAAACCTCTTTTTTTTTTTACTTTTTTTTTTTTACTTTTTTTTTTTTACTTTTTTTTTTTACTTTTTTTTTTTACTTTTTTTTTTTTTTTTTTTTTTTAACTTGCAACGTTTTCCTTTTTATTCATTTATAGAGTCAATATTAATGCCATCTGATACGCAGACCCTAAACCAGAAGATATGGGAAGAAGATAAATTATGAGATGGGGAAAGTGGAAAGCAATTTAAGCAAATCCAAGTTGTAGAGAATTAAACTGTTCAGCCATGCTCCAGGAGGCAAATTTATGCTCAGGTTACACACCAAGGTTTGCTTTAATCGACCGTGGTGTGATTTTCCCACACCCTTTGGTCATGGAAGTCAGATGCAGTTCTCTGATGCCTGAGGCATCAATCCAGACATGGTCTGAGGTACCTGAGAGCAACCAAAGCTCACTAATGGAACCTTGTGGTATGCAGAACAAATGTGTTTATACCACTTATGTCTCTCTTAACCACAGAGTTACAAAGAGCCATGCTAAGTAGAGCACTTTTCAGGAAAGATGGTGAGGATGCTCTTGGCTCTCCGCGAGGTGCTGGAGTGGCAGCTGTCTGTATCTTTGAGGGGCTGACTCACATAAGCTTGAAAACATATAAGGTTTTTAATTATAATATCCTTTTCATCTGCTCTTGAATAACTTTTTTTAAAGTAATTTGATACATATATTCCAAGTAGAGATCAAGTTTTGTTTTTTGTTTTCTGAGAAAAATTAACAATAGAAAATGAGGAAGAGCCCAAATTTAGAATATGAATACACCACTATTTTGCCTGAGATACTTGTGCTGATACAGATGTGCCAAAATATTTAGAAATATAAATACTACACTACAGTCATAATAAACGAACAAAATAAATTTGGAGATACACTGAATTAATGTCACCCTGGCTCTGCCACCTCCTAAACCCTTCTCTTGGCTTCTGAGGGTCCAGGAGTGGTGGTGGGCTGGTAATGGCAGATCCACAGCCCTCTTTCCCCTCCTGACTTCTGGGCTTCCCTTGCATCCTCTGGAAGCACCTGGAGGAGATTTTCCCAGCCTGAGCTGCTGCTTTTCTTCTGGGCAAGGGCTCTAGCTTTTGGCACAGGTAAGCACACAGCCTCCTTTTTTACAGAAAAGGAGCTCAGAGCATAAACTTCCAATGGCCAAAGCCATCAGGGCTTCTCCTTCAGCAGGGGGGAGGAATGAGGCACAAGCCATCAAGCCTCCCCTCAGGTGACTTTTGACCTGTCCTGAGTCGGCATGGGCTGGCACCAAGAGCCAGAGACCTCAAAAAGTGATCAGAATGGCTTAAAACATGCACAACCCCAGTTACTCTAAGAGCTGTGCTTGATGCTCAGTGCTTCCTCCTTCCTGGCCAAGCTTGCTTCATTCAAACTTGCTCTCTGGAAAGGATGTCAAATAAATTCTTCCAGAGTCCGGCTTCCAAACCTCTCACTGAAGCCCTGCATTACAAGTCCCTGGATCTGTGTGCTTCTGCCCTTGCCTTATGTAGCTGACATGGACTTATTTTGACCTGCAAGTGGCAGTATGTGGCTTAAAATGCCTCCTTCTTCCATGGCTCTTTCTCATCCAGCTCGATGGCATTTGGAGGGAAGGATAATAGAAGGGCTGACTAAATTTTCCTGACTAGAGGCTTACTTAAACAATCTTCTTGTCTGAATGGTGTCACACACCTCCCTAATGCTGTTCAAGCACAGGAAAAGGTTTTGAATTGCTGCCTTCCCTCATGTTGTTTTAAGTGGCTTTTTATAATAGTCAAAAGATTTCTTTCCCTGCATATTTTGAAGGCTTTCATTTCCTATGTGAAGTTTGAGATATCTCTGCATAGATTATTTCTGTATAATGTGTGGGTGTCATCATAAATATACATAGAGAAACAGGTACGTTCAGTCAACAAAAGAAACAACTTCTGGACAATATGACCTTTGCAAAGCTGGTGTTAAAATTCTCTTTGTTTCTTTCGGAGTGAACTCTTTGCACTGCTACAACACTTTGCAAGCCTTCCTGCTGACCCCAAGTGACAGAGTTTATTCAGCTCCTATGGCAAAGCCCTGAGTATAAACAGATGACATTGCTCCCTTGCTGTGAAGTCTTACTGACCATACTCCATGGCCATTCTTCCATAGGAAACTGCTGACATAGCTCCCAGGTGAGACTGATATCTCATACCCCTGAGATGAGGGGTGGAGAAAATTACATCAGCTCAAGCACTGCAGATTTTATCAGATGGAGAAGGTAGGGACACCAAGAGTGGATATTGCCCATAGAGGCAACAGCATCCTCACATAGGTCAGAAATAGACTCCTAAATTACTATCAGGGATTAGTAATTTTGTGGTAGATTCTGCTAAAGATTTCCTATTATTTATGCCAATGAAGTTTAAGGTTCTTGACCAAGTTTAAGTGGTTCTTTACAGGCTTTTGACCCATCAAATGTCAAGAGCAGAAGATTATTCTTCTCAACTTCCTTCTGAGAGAATTCAGCCTGGTTTGTTTATTTGTTTGTTGTCACCCAAAGTTTCAAAAATAGCTAGAGTGACACCCTGCAAGTCTCTGGTTTGCAGTTGCAGTAAGGAGGCATAGTTTATATATCCTGGATATTAGTTTGCTGTCTCACCCATGAGACAACCATCCCTAGGACTGAATGGCAATGATAAGTGATGCTCCTCTTTCTGCTTCCCATCCTCCCTCTGCTTCAGGTGTAAAGGTGCTGTGCTTCAGCCTTGTCAGCTTTAAGTCTGATGCTTTTTTACAGGCTTTAAAAATAAGTAAAGGAAACTATTCTGTTCTGTTTGACTATAATGGACACTGAAAGCTTCATATATAGCAGATCATGCATAAAAATAACCACTGTGACTGCAATGTACAAGTACTTATTGTTCTGGGGTAAAATCAAGAACTGTCACAAGTGAAAAATGTTACTCTGAAAAAAAACCCCACCTTGCTTTAAGAAGTAAAGAAAAAAGCTGTATCAGTGGAAAACCAGAGCACAGAGAGTGTTTTATTTTTAAGTCAGCCTTTTAATGGTACTCATCAGAATCCCTTTAATACCTCATAAATATGAATTAATTTATGCCCATAACTCTCCTATGAAGAATGAAAATATTATGTTCTTCAGTTTAGAGATGGGGAAATGGGCCAAGGAAAGACCAAATTAATTGTCCAACGTCTTAAAAATCACCTGTGGTAGAGCAGAATAGAAATGCAGATTTCCAGTGTCCTGGACCACACTTTTAACCACAAAGCAACCTTTCACTCAAAGGTAATTGCTGATAATTTTTGAGAAAATTTTGAGAAAAAAGTACCAGCCCCACTTTCACAAAAATAAACACAGTGACAAAGGTGAAGTGCTTCATCTGGAAATGTGTGAGATTCAAAAAACATTTAGATGCTAGTAAAGTTTCCCAAGGTGAACTTTAGATTCAGCTCTTCATAAGGTGGCAAGATTTTGAAGAAGTAAAAATAAGAATAATAGAAAGAAATTAAAATACTTCATAAGCAGTAGTTTATGGAGTGCACCCTTAGCATCACATTTTCTGATGATTCCAAACAGTGTGGTGGAGGGAAGGGATGCCACCCAGAGGGACCTTGACAGGCTGGAGAAGTGAGAGAGTAGATTAATATAAAGGGAAAAATCTGTCAAATAATATGGACCTTAGCAAAATTACATTATGGAAAAAGATAGTTACTGAGAGGCAGACATACAAAGAAACCAGAAAGAAAAGATACATGATAAGCCTTTAAAGAAGAGCAGGAACAGAAAGTCAGTGTCTCCCACAATTATTTTTGGAAGTTTTTTTTCTTAATTCAGTTCCATTTGCTCAGAGCTGATCCTATCTTTAGAGCTGATGGCTTATGCCTTTCTTTCAAGCATTTTTTCTCAGCTGTGCTAACAACTTTTTTGGGGCAGAAATGCAGTGCTGTATTTGACACGGAAAATAGGAAATCCTGCTTTAAAGACTTTCAAGCTTCCTGAAACTCCTGCTTTATGAAAAGCCATTTATTCCAAGATACACACTATTGAAGAACAATAAACTAAAGCCAACTGCTTGCTATTTATGGCTATTTTGACACCCAGGACTGGTGTATGTGCCTGTTTGCTGAGATGTGTTAACTATTGCTCAGGTTCTTTGTTGACAAAAGGGTCCTTAGAGTTTATGCCATATAAACTTTTCATGCAAAATCATTAAAAAAGCCAAAACAAAACAAACAGGCAGTAACAAATGAAGTCGAGATGTTTAAAATAAATAGTCTTAGATTCTGTTTTAAAGCACCTCTGGAACCCATTATGACAAAGCAGATTTTTTCATCTCAGTACCTCTCTCACCTTAGGTGATATTCCTGAAGTCTTCAGTGAGGTATTCACAGTTAATTGGCAACAGAGAATCTATTTCACACCTCCTGCTGTTCAGTGAACTTTTAGGACACAAGGTGCACAGGGAAGGTAAGCAGCATTAGCTGTCACCAGAAAACTGACCAGAAGAAACCGAATACTTGGACTTGACGTCAGTGAGAGTGTTTTTTCCAAGTGATGGGATGGATATTGCACCATTGCCTTGAGCTCTGCTCCCAGAGAGCAGGTGCTGAAGCTGAGAGCGTGGGCTTGGCTCACTCAGAGGCTCAGGGAGCAGGAGCTCTGCCAGCTGCAGCATCCTGCCAGCTCCCCAGATTATAGCCCTCCAGGGGCTGGAGGGAGAGCACAACACAGAAACTCATTTATAAGTGCCTGAATTTCTACACTTCAGCTGCCCAGCTCTCATGGCTGCCTGCTTGTGGGGAACATTTTGGGCAATACCAGCTTTTGCAGTGCTTTCTGTGCAGAAGGGCTTGTATTAGAGTGATTTAAAGGGCTGTGATTCCATGGGAAGGAGTGTTTCTGTGTCATTTACATTAGCTGTGTGATTGTGCAAAGTTACAAAGAGGCACTCAGGGACTCAGGCAGAACTTGGTAATTCCCAGAAGACAGCACATGGGTATCAGCTTCTCTGCATTGCTTAACCACAGCACTGCAGAGACTCCTTTTGGGAAAGAGAGGACAGTTTCTTCTCCTTTTTGCTCCAGTGAGCTTAATCAGTATAGACACTGCCAAGGAACAATGTGGAGTTGGTGCCAAATCTGGGATGTGAGAAAGGGACCTTGGTCTGTTTGGAAAGCACCGTGGGCTGCCACCTCCTGGTCTGTTGATTCCTGGGAATGAATGGTCCAGTCTGGCAATGCCTCCTTTCTCTTTTGGGAGTGTGCATTGAGCTCTTCCCAGCCTGAAGGAAGCCTTGCAGCAGGGTCCTCCCAGGAGGATGATTCTTTTCCAGCACCCCTGGCGTCTCCCAGAGTCCCAGAGGATCTCCCTCAGTAGCCACAGCAGCAGGTCACCAAATTAGACCTCCTGACCAAACACAAAAATTAGCAATGTCCAAAAGTGTTCTCCAAGCTCTGACCATTTTATCCAAGAGTATGAAAATAAAAAAACATCCTATTTATCTCTTCTTTGTCTCTTTCCCTCTGCTGTGCAAGCACACATCATAAAATCCAGGCCATGCTGAAGCAGGTGGAAAATGCCCATTGTCTTCAACAGAGCCTGGGTTTTCCTTCAGAAATAAACTGCAGAGCTAAGCAATAAATGAATTCAAGATCCCAGACGCCAACTCATACATTTTATCAGTTTAAATTGCATTATTTGGGGTTTATAGTTGTAGTATAGGTCTATATATTATTCCAGTGCTTCAAGGCACCCAAACTTTATCTGCTTAGACTCAAATACTAGTGACACATAATTCAGTTATAAATTGGGTGCAAAACGTGCAAGATGCCCAAAACATCTTCAGTCAAATATTTGCCCAGGGGCTCAGCAATGGGTACAATGTCAGGCTTGCTAATTTATTGCTGTCTATACTTTCCCCGTGCATACATCCTTGATTTTAATTTTGCCTAACTATAGGCACATTTCTCCCCTCCTAAAAAGCTTAGAAGGGAACTGAAATGAAAAATTAAAATAATTGTCTGTTTTCATATGAGCAGAAGGTTCTTTGGCGTAGCTCTGCGGTGAAACAGGCATTATTGACAGCTTTGTCAAGTTTCCCATATGGACAGTTTATTCTGATTTTGAGGCACTTACAAATAAGTTAAAGATGTCTGCAGCTTATCTGACAGGGCTGAAACAAGAAACATGTATACATCTGACTTTGGAGAGCTTATAATTGATGGTGGTATCGTTTTCCACTCCAAGAAACTGGTAGGTTGTTTCCCAGCACCAAACAGCAGAGACTAATTCAAGACTACCAGAAAAGATTAAAAAATGACTTTCATAACTGGTGACAGTTCTAAGGAAAGGGAAGCTTGCCAGCCCAACTAGACATCTTTTATATGGTGAAGACGGCTGTGGCAGTAAAAATCTGTTTATTAAAATCTCTGGCTATGTGTAATTACAGGGTACTACGTGATGAATATAAATGAACCTGAGCATGAATTACTGGTCTTTTAGAAACCTTGGGATTAAAGTTAAATAACTTGAAAACTTCCAAGATCCCATTTTTTCTAATTTGCTTGATGACAAGAACTGGCAAAATTACACAAGATCAAATCTAACATGCAGAATAGGGGTTATTATTAATATTTTTGTGTGTGTAACAAGGTTTGCATCACGTGTATTTTATATGTTTGCACTTCTAAGGAAGTCAATAGGGGCAGGACCAAGAATCTACTGATAACTGACCTGTCTTGTAATTATATTGGGTCTGTTTTATGTCTAATGATAAGATTCCTGTGTTTATATAATTTAGACACCTGAAAAGAAAAATGGGAGATTGGAACCTCCAGAAACAAGATTTGTACAAGAAGGGAGTTTCTCTTTCTGCTGATTCACAGAAAATGATAGGGCTGAGGGTTGAGAGGTTATCTAGTCCACCCTCCTAAATCAATGTAAGCCCAGTGCATTATGTGCAGCCTGGAGCAGCAACTGGGAGCAGATGAAGAGCATTTACATACTTGTCATGCCCCTTCTTCAGTGCCTTTTTGTCAGACTTCTGCATTAGCCTCTTCTGCACTGGTGCTCCTAACCTTTTCTTGTTCCATAAGTTTTATTAGGGAAGAAAAAAAGTCCAGAGGCACCTACTCTTCTTGAGAAAAAACCTACAGTTATTCTTTTCAGCAACACCAGATGAAAAGTCTTGGATTTTTGCATCTTCAGTCAATAGGTTTACACCTCTGTGTCAGACTGGTGCATTTCTGGAGTATGGAGTGTCACAACTCACTGCCCTTGTCAGAGGCCTTTAAGATAATCTGGTTTTCTCTAAGTGCTTCTTTTTTTCTCTTCATTGGACATTACTGCAAGAAAAGCTCCAGATTTGCAAGGAGTAAGAGGAGACCTTCACTATGGGTATATAAAGGAAAATATTACTATTATTTACTATACCTAGTCACTGCTGATTCACATTAGCAGAATGACTGCTAATGCAGTCAGTGAAACTCAGGCTCATACCTCACTGCTAAGTTTTAATGGGAGATCATACTAGAAAAGTCCACCTCCTAGTAAGACCGGTATGGTACATTTGCTGATTGTTGTCTCTGAATGAAAAGCTCTGAAGTAAGTGCTGCTTAACTGCAGAAAGAAACAAAACAGTATGTAGGTCAGGTATAGAAAAATATGATGAGATATTTTCCTGCATTTCTGTCTCTCTAGGGACACTTTGTCTTTTATTTGGTCTGAAAGAAACGTTGAAAATTATAAAAATGAGAAAATGTTATCTCATTTGCTAGCTTGCTCTTTCTGTTCTAGACTCATTACAGTTGTATTGACTCAATTGAGTTGATGTAATTAAGAACCTGTAATTACCTCCAAGCTGTGATACTGTGCAGTTCTTTGCTTCAGCTCACAAGTTGGTGTTCTGTATCTTAAAAATAGATGACACCTTTGGTAACAATTACTTCAACCAACACCACGTGTAATTTATTTCCATAGGAAATTCTAGGAGATTCTGTGAAATTTAAGACTAGGTATAGTAAATAATAGTAATATTTTCCTTTATATACCCATAGTGAAGGTCTCCTCTTACTCCTTGCAAATCTGGAGCTTTTCTTGCAGTAAATTTTGATGACAAGCTACTGAAACCAGTGAGAGATTTTTTTATTCTCACACAAAGGATGTGGTACTGTTGTCTCTGGACTATTCTGATTTTATGTCTCCTCATTGCTGTGCTTAACCTCTTCAGTGTCACCTCCTAAGGCTTAGGCAGAGTTCTCTGCTGGCAGTAAAAGCCTGGCTTCTGCTAGGCTTCCCAGGGATGAATTTGGCCCATAACCTCAGAGTGCTTTCTGAAGCATGTGGCTTCTTTCTGAAGTCACTTTGATTATTATAAAATTCTCATTCAAAAGTATTCAGTAGTATCTAAAATCTACTAGCCAGACTCTTAGAAGGCAAGCAGTGATACAGATCTCCAGAGTTCAATACCCAAATATCCTGTATATTTTTGTATATAGGAGCAGTGAGCCTTCACAGCACCAGCACAGAAAGAAATCACACTGCATTTTTTCCGTTTTCTTACAAGCACAAATAGCTTAGAACTGTAAAACTTACTTGGAATGTTATTAAATATACAGAGAACTAAGCAACCTAAATTTTTCATTTGGAAAATAATGTATTAAAAAAAAATCATCTTTGCAAATCTGTTTGAGCAAATCCATCAGTCTCATGCTTCTGCACTGCAACATTTCACCTTTGTGTCTTACCACTTTCCACATCAGTAACAACCATGGAGTGAGTAATCCTTAATGGTTATGAGGAATTTCTCCCTTTCTGAGTTTGAACTTTACTTACAAGGAGCTGGAATGAATCCTCATCCACTAAGTGTTCTGTCTTTTAAAATAACTAAGTTTTCATTTAGCCTAAGATTAACTTCTCAAGTGTATCATCTTCAGGCCAGATAAGGCTTTGATGTCAAAGCAGTAAGTCATGAATCTCTCTTGTCAGTGTGCATTTCCAGAACTCTTTGGGTTTCCTTTCATTTTTATAAATTAATGCATGTGTGCTATGTTTAATGGGGACTCTTTTCATTTCTCTTCCTTAAAACTTTGCACATCTTTGTCTGCTGATTGTAATTTCTTTCTTGTCTTTTCTTCACTTTCTGCTTCTTTGAGGAAATCAATTCTCAAGTTTTTAATTAATTCTCCTAGCACTGTCATTATAATTGGCATGACCTTTGAGATTTTACAGTTCTGGCTGATCTAATTGGCCAAGTGACACTTTCCTCATGTTTACTGAATTCCTCTCCTGACTGCAAAACCCCATTTGTTTTTTCTGGATGATAGAGTTCTCTCAGATGCAATCCTTGAAATTGTTTCAGAAGAACTTTTTTTTTTCTTATCACTCTCTTCTTTTTTTCAAAATGAATTGTATTAATTAGTTTTTAAACCAGAAGCTTAAGGATCCCTGTGTAGTCTCAGTCTTATCTTTCATTTCTTTACACTGAGGCTGTCCTCAATAAGGTTGTCATGTCTATTTATATCACTTCTGAATGTTCATCTCCAATTATAAAACTGTACAAAAGGCCAAGTCTGAATTTACATGGAACATACTTCAGCAGTTCTCATGGTATAATGACTGAAACATGATGAAAGAAACTAAGAGAGACTTGTGAAGGCCATGTAAGGTTCTGTTGAAGTAATTTAAGTTACTGAAGCTCTAGTAAAATGTTGAAATCAAAATCTGGTACCAAGATGGGAACTTTACATTACATTTGGAATCCTAACTGTTGTATTGTGAATTTCTTTTCTATAATGTGGAAAAGAAATAAGAACGGATTTCTTAATGTCAATGAAACCAGATTACAAAAATGTATCTGTTCATACATGTGAACATAAGTTTTAAGATTTGGCTTGGGAATGGATTTTCTCCTCACCTGCCTCTTTTCTCCAGCTGAGTACCCATTAACCTCAAGGCACCTTCATATGGTCAGTGTTTTTGACACAAAGCATTTATTTTTAACTGAAAAGCTTGTTTCTAAATACAGTATAAATGAATATCATCATACAGGCAGTATAAGCACCCTCTACATAAAAGCTAAATGCAATCAGGAGTTTGAACACAAGTGAAATCAAGGTAAATATGCAAATATGAAGAGAGGGCAGTAAATTGATCCTTGGATTTCATTCCTGGTTTTTTATTAAGTATTTATATGTTGTCCATTGCTTGGATTCTATTAATAACATACATTTATGTGTTGGTTTGACTCCAAAAAAGAGCTCTACAAAGCAGTATATTCTATCCTCTATACATAGTTTGAAGGTTGTCCATAGGTGTTCTAACTCTATCATTCATTTATATGATTAACCCACAGCTGTTATTTTCTTTCTGTTTTAATGGTCTGGAATATATATGCATTTTTCAGTCAGATGCCATTGTAGAGGCTGATTTCAGGATTTCTATAGCACTGTAGAAATATCTACTGCAATGAGAAATTTTCTGTGGAGAAATTTAGCCAGAAAATGGCTTATTTCTGGACCCAGACTTCACTTGGCATTGCTTAGAGCTTTGTTGCTCAGCTATGTCAAAACTGGGGGGACAGTGAAACATCTGTGGGCAAAATGTGCCTCCAGCTTTTCTACCTAACTGAGAATTCATGGCTTTAATTTTGGTGCAAGCATCTAAATGACACTTTACTAAATTTAATCTGATTTGTTTCCCTCTTTGACACTTGGGCTCATGAGATTCCTTCATTATGCTCAGGGTGAGGAAATTAGGGTTGGATTTGGGTAGGTTTGATAACCCCAACAAACAGTTCAACTCTCATGCCTAATGTTGTTGGGATTACACCAGTGATGAACCTAATGCAAGTGTAACAATCATAGCCCAGCTATAAAAATGTCTTATGGGCAGCTGAAAATCCCTTTCACCCAGTTCATTAAAAACCCTCAACAGTGAAGATAGGTTGGTTTTTGCCATTTGTAAACATTTGGTTCCTGCTTCAAAAATTCTTATTTACAATCTATTCAATTGTAGATCCTTCAAACACAGCAGAGCACAACTGCTTTGCATTGCTTCTCATGTGTGAAAGTCTGCAAGGGCTGGGACTGTTTTCTCTAATACTTTTCTGCAGGTCACACAGCCTCATCCCTGCTCAGTGGGACCACATCCAGGCTAACAGTGGTACCAAAGATAGTTGGTGCCTGCTAATGAGCTGCCATAAATTCTCAAAGAATTCTTCAAACTGCAGAACAGTCTGGGAGTTCAGGTTTGTTCATTGTGCTCCCAGAAATGTTTGACTTTCTGGAGGATTACAGTTATGATTTATATTTTCTTTATAGTTATCTAGAAATGACAAACTTTATGTGGACAATATTGTTCCATGCATGGCAGAAAAAATACCAAGCAGCTGCACTAGTAACCCTCTTATTTCTTATATTCCAAGCCAGTGTGTGTCTCAGTGGTTTCTGGTCACCAGGGATCAAAATGGAAGAGTCTGGAATCTTTACAACTGAGTGTAATATCCACCTTGGTGTAACTGAGGGTCTGTCAGCAGTTAGAAGTAGCTTTTCTCCTGGCTTATGTAAACACCTAGAGAGGAAAGCACTGAAGAAAAAAAAAAAAAAAAAAAAAAAAAAAAGAGAGATGCATTTGCAAAAGGTTTAAGGAATACTGCTTTAGAGTTTTTCTAGAAAATGGCACTCAGTTTGCTGGAAAAACTGATGAACTCTTCACAGTCTCTGCATAGACTCCTACAGGTGAATCTGATGTTAACAATGAACTTACTACAGGAGGCTAAACCTCAAAGCATTGGGATCTATCTGGAATATCTTGATTGTAAATGTCTATTTTGAAGGCACTGCTAATATATTTTCCCTTTCTGTGTGAAGTTTGACACTTGCTTTGATTTAGAACAGTTGACTGGACGAACACACTCTGAGTTCTCTTGCAAGCTTTTAAAATTTTTTCATCCTTTCCCTAACTTATAAATCAAGCAGAAAACTTTTATTAATAGTTTCCAGCATTTTCCTTCTGATTCCTATGTCAAAAGTAATCAGTCTACCCAACCCTTTTCCTGCCATCATATCACAACACAGCAGAGGGGAAGAAATTCAGTGCAGGTGATTATGTCTTTTTTCCCATTATCCTTGTTTCTGTCCTTAGCATGAAAAAGAAAAAAACAAAAAAGACTGTGAAGCTGAGAGGAACTGAGAAGAAAAGCTGTCCCCTTTTGCTTGGTGGAGGAAAGAGAAGAAAGTGAGAAGCAATGTGCACCCCTCCCACTTTTAGCAGTTCCTATTTAGCATCACCTTTTAGCTCTCAGGCCACTGTTTTCATTATGTACTTACACCTGCAACTGATGCACAACTCTTCTGGAGTGCTGTCTTGAGGAAAATAAATCCTCTTCTGTTCCTCTAATGGTGCATGCCATTTCTTTTCCTTTCTATGGACTCAGTTTATTTAAAGCTTTCTGAGTACTGAGTTACATGAATAACTTCAGGCAGTCCAGTCTATCAGAAAGAACTCTTCCAGTTATTTATTTTGTTTCTAAAATGATATATATGCAAAAGCAGACTACAAAAAATATCACTGCTTAATAATGTTATGTAACTGTGTTTATCATAAAGAGGGTAATGTGCTATCTACTCTTTAACTAGCACTTCCACTGAGTATCTTGGGGCACAGAGCTCTTTCTTTCAGTAATACTACTTGTTTGCTAAAAAAAAAGGAACTCCCAGATAGAGAAATGGTGCTGTTACTATTATTACAACCTCACAGATATTTTGTGTACACAGTACTGGGGCAGGATTTCAAACTACATCATTTAATATGTTCTCCTTGCTGTGGACATTTGTGTTGCTGAAAATGGGTAGCACCCAGCTGTGGCCTGTGTTTTGTTGATAGTTGCTTTTCTATTAATCTCTCTTCAGTTTTCTGGTGGTCTGCCTACAGGCAGCTCATTGCAGAGCAAAAGGTCAGACTTTGCAATGTATGTTGCAGTAAAATCCTGTGTGTCGCTATTAAGCTTTTTTATTCTGTTTTCTGTAGTATCTGCACAGTGTGATTGCTCCTCTGTTTCTAGTCATCTTTCTGGAGCAGGCAGGAAAAAAAAATTTCTAGGAGAAGTAAGCTGAGAGCAAACTGTGTCACATGGGAGGCCATTTCAAACCATTTTTCTGTAAAATGAAGGGCAACAAAATTATTCTCTCTGTATTTGCCTGAAAGAGGAGGTGAGCCTGCACAGTGCTGAGCATTCTGCTCTTTCCACATCCAACTCCTTAATGGTAAAAGAAGTCTAAGTGCTCGGTGCAGTGGGCTAAACTCTGTCACTGCCTCTTATTAAAGTCAACTTTCACTGTCCCAAAGGCAAAATACTTCAAGCACATCTAGAGCTTCAAGGAATTTCAGGGAATGCTGATCCTGTGTTCTCCTTCCTCTGCAGATGTTGCCTTTGGCTCTCTTTACCAACTTACTTCCTTTGTGGCATCAAGTGCAATGTATTAGCAGGCCCAGAGAAGAGCACAGAAATAAAATATTTTGATTATCTGGTCTCCTTAAGTCTGTTGAGGAGGTAGAGATGCTTTGAGTGAAGTTTCCCAGAAGCAGAGACAGATGTTCCCACCAAATTGGTGGGGGCTACTTCTGCTGTATCCATATGCACAAGAGTGGTGTCCCCCTCTCTCTCTCAGTTGTCCTCATGCTAAGGCCAGCTAAAACCTCAGGAATCCCTCAAAACCTCTCTAAATGGAATACAAGTCAGACAAAACTAAGATGTCACTGTTAAGGGCTATAGCTGTCCATCCTGCAGACCCTGTCATTGCTGGCTTTGGGATGATTTGGTTGAGATAGTACCACAGGGAAGACAGGTGCTGCAGAGTGTCCTAAAACCTGCATTCAGGACCTTATGGGACATGCTGTGACTCCTCCCTGCAAGGGACTTGGGTTTCTTCCAGTGAGAAGGTCACCTTCAGCATCACTGCTGGACCAGATCCTGCCAGTGCCTGGGAAGGGATCTTGCCTGGGAAGACAAATGTCCTTTCTCAGTGAAGACCTTCTGGGTGGCTTTACATCTATAGGTGATCCAACAAAGAATATTGTCATTGGTTGTCACTTAGTAACCTAAAGGTTTATTTTATGAGTGACCAAAAATGTGGCTATGTGACTGCTGCTACTGTGCTTATCCTGCTCACTCTCTTTTCTATAACTTCCGTGAGATTTATTCTCCTGTTGGCACTGTTGTGTAGGAAAGCCTGAGATCATTTGCTATGTTTTTAACTTGATAGTAGGTAGAAAAGGATTTTATTTGAACACCTGGTAATTTAAACCCATTTCTTATATTTGTAACTTTTAAAGTATCTCTCTTTTCAAGAAAGAGAAAATAATTCCATTGATTGATTCTTCATTTATGCAGCCTGGGACTAGATCTTATTAAATATACCCTATTGCCCCATAACCCATTAAATGTACCTCAAATATATTGCCTGTGATTTTGTCAATAAAGCACAGTTCCCTTTCTCTTAAGACATGACAGAATAGAACATCTTGGCAGAGGAACTTAAGCTGCATTCTAAGTGTCTACTTCTGGCTGAACAGAGTTTTGAGCTTCTTGCAAATGGAATCAAACTGTACCTGAAAAGATATATTAGTGCAGGAACAGAAGATGAATTAGAAAAATATATTTTACAATGAGCGTGTATTAAATCTTAATTAAATAAGACAGAGAAGGAATTGCTAACTGATATACAATATTAAATTAGGAAGGCATATGACAAGGATCCATAATTTTCTGGTCTATCTTTGCTATTTACAGCAATCTAAGTTGTCATTTCCTTATTAAGAGGGCTCAGCAAGATAAACGGAAGTGACCTAGCAGAAGAAAGCTGAAGGAAAAAAGGATAAAGGTGGAAGGAAAGTGAATTAGGCAGCAGCAGAACTAAGGGAAAGAAGCCTCCATTATTCAGCTGATTATAGAGCAGCTTGAAAAAGATATGCTCGAGCTGTGAAAGGCAGCACCAGTGGCCTTTAAAAACATAAGGGAGAAAGCAGAAAAGCTGTCGTGCATCACCCCTTGCTGTACAGCTTCATACCTGCTGCTGGGGACAGCCCAGCTGGCAGAGGCATCTGCCTTGGCTGCAGAGGCACTGCTGTGTTTTATGCTTTTTCCCCTGGCAAAAGGAGCTCTGCAATGCTGATTGCCTGACCCTGAGAGTGCCAGGCCAGGGAACTTCCCTTTTGTCAAGTGCAAGTTACTTTCTCCTGAGCTTCACCTGGCTCACGCAGAGTTGGTTGGTTTTGTTGGATTTATTTCTTTTAAAGCTTACGGTGAAAATAGGTCATTGCTGTAAACAGCTATAATGTCAGCTCCTGAGATGTTATTTTTGGGTACCAAAACTCTCAGAGTTTTCAAAAAGCAGCTGCAAGAAGAGCTGCATGGCAGTGATTCAGCTTTGTCATTGTCGGAGCTTTCTTCTTTACCAACATCTTTGATACCTTATTTACAAAGTAGTACTAAAAGTTAATGTGCAGCCTATGGTTTGGATTCCAGCTCTGTCAAAACATTACCTTTTTTTAGCAGACTTGCAGCATCTTTTCAAATGTTAGCATCAAAGATTCAAAGCAAGTGCCAGGAAGCAGATAATCAAAACACATCTCAGGGTCTTTTGGAGGCTCCGTTGAGGCAGGAGCAGCAGCATCAGGCACTGCCAAAGGAGGAGGTGAATGTGGCAGCTCCAGCTGCCCTGAGACTTTGCTCCAGCAGGTCAGCCACCTTCTCTGCCCACTCAGCCCTGCCCTGCCTGCTTTTTGGCAGTGGTTGTTCCTTATTTCATGCCCCTGCTGTGAGGCTGTGACAGAAGTAACTGCAGAGTTTTGGAGGGAGTCAGGCAAGTAAGCAAACTTCAGCTGCAGCATTTTCATTTAGGTGCATTATCACCTCTTATCTCTAAGCTATATTAAATCCTAGGGCCTCTCTGCCTTATCTGCTGCCACATAAAAAGGGAGCCTAGATATTCTGGTTTATAGGCAGGCTGTGGGATAAAAATCTAAAGAAATACAGGCAAAAAAAGGCTACAGACAGAATATTATTGGCCCCTTTTTTATTAAGTTGCTTTACTAGAGATAATCATTTATTTTAGGTCATTCCATCTTTTCTCTGTCTTTTGGATGGCAGAGTTGCAGGCAGGCAGTGGTAGTCATAAATGCCATCCTTCTCCTTCCATTGAATTAGTAGAAAGGCCAGATGTCTGTCAAGTGAGTAGAACAGAAGAAATTGCTAAGATGGTTTTGGAACATTCAGCAAGAGCGCAGAACCTGGAATGGCAATGCTTCTTTAGCATGTTTTTAGCTTTACCTTCATTCTTTGCTCAAATTAATGTGTACATTTTAGACTGTTCTGACATATTGTGCCCAGTGATTGTACCAAAAGGGCTTTGCTACCAGTCTACATCCACTGTTCTACAGCTGAGCAGCCCCTTTCTGGTTTCAGTTGGGTTTTCAAGTAGCAGACAATCTCACGAGAAGCTTCAGCAATCTGAAAGAGCAGCAGGTTAGTTAGTAGTCATGAGATGCTGCTGTAAAGAAATGTAATCCCCACAATTTAAATATTCAAAGCACAGCCCTGCAGTTTTGATCAGAAAACAATCTTTCCATTTACATTGTGCTTCCGTCCAAACAGCAGCACAGTGCTGATCACAAGGGAGGGTTGTGGCTTTGTGTAAGGAGAGATACAAGCAAGGCAGAAAGAAACAAAGCCAAATATTATACCACACAATTTCCTACAGCTTTTTAAAAGGTCTCTGTAGATATGATAATGTAGGGGTGCTGGAATCACCCAGACATTTAGCCAGCCCTATAAACCTGTTCAAGGAAACCGAGTAGACCAGATGTAACTCCTCATACCTTCTGCACTTAGTTGTCTGATAGTAAACAGAATTTGCCACCTATTGTTATCTGATCATATAAAAGAGGCTTGGTAGTACTGCTAGGCACTGATTTAAAGCTGAGATATTCAAGGTCACAAATCTACCATTTACTTGTGCAGTTTGTGGAGGCATATTTATGGGAAAGCATGTGAAGAAGTTTGTGCATTGTCTCAGACAGTCGCCCAAGGAGCTTTGAACACAAAATTAATTGATTTCAGGTTTAATCCCATTCATTTCTGCCACTGCAGGAGTGTTTGTTTCTCAGATAAGCTTTTGAAAGAAGCAGTCATACTGAGGGGAAGACATGAGGGGCTTGCATTGATTTAAGGCTTTTGAAGCCCATTTTCCCCATCATTCACACCAGTGGAAGTGTGCAAGGAATTAACTCTGCTTCAAATTTACATCAACTGCAGGGTTGTTTTTTTTTTGTTGTTGTTGTTGGTTTTTTTGGTAATAAAATTTGGAAGTTGCTTAACTACAAATATCTTTATCTCTTGGAAAAAGCAAATGCACTTTCGTGCTGACTGTGGATAAAATGTTATGATAAGCATCTCTGGGTGGGTTTTTTTAAGAACACTAAGATTGATAGTCAACTTTTAAATGGAAAGAGCTTGCTGAATCAGACCAGATTTGATCCAAATTCTGTAATGGAAATAGAAGACATTAAAATTTCCAAACTATAATTACTATATTCCTTAATTGACAGAACCATGCACATGGGTAAAATCCACCTTTCCCACTGGACTACGTAATGAGTCAGGACAATGGTCAGGACAGAGGTGTAGGAGTTATAGGAGCCAAAAGGCACTTTGAATATTTGAAGCAAGATGGTAATATCCTAAAGAAGAGCAGGGACTTGCTTATTCTGCAGAGAATGTTTGCTCTAGGAAAAGAAATAAAGTGAGATTTCATTTCAAGTAAAAACATCTAACAAACCAATAACAGTTAATTACTTTCCACTTATTCCACTCCTCCAGCATTGAAGGAGGCATTGGAATAAAAGAGAATTTATCTGTATATTGTGTACAGTGATCTAACATAATATCCTTCACCTCTAGAGAGTATCCAGCTGTTTATTGGGATTTTTTAGATTTTTTTGTGTGATGTGGGAGGAGAAAAGTGGGCAACAATTCCAGAAATACAATTTCCCTTTCATTACACAATCTTTTAATAATTTTTTTCTTCACTTAGTATCCTGCTCTGTCTTAAACACTCAAGAAATTCTTGGGATCAGGTCCAAAACGCATATCTATAAGGAGCAGCAATGTGTCAGCCACCGTATATTTGGGATCATGCAGGGTTAATCAGAACCAGGGACAGTTATGGGTACTGTCCATCCTGCAAAAGCAGCTAATTCAGTCCCAATTCTGGCTTTGCTAAATTCAGGTACCTGCTTTAACTGTGATAAATCCTTCTTTAAAAGTACAAGTTGGGGAAGAGTATTTACCCAGTGATATTATTTTTTTTTTTTTTTTTTTTTTGTCTGGAAATGTAAGTGGAGCTGAGCCAACTACAGCAAAAATCAGCTTTTTATTTGAGAAGTTGCTGTAAACAGAGATGTAAAGTGCTGGGCATGTAAATATGCAAATAGCTACTGAAGTTTGCTTGTAAGATGAAAAGCTCTTATCTGAAGAGCAGGTAAGAAGGGGCTGGGGTCTCCCTTGGCATCCTGCCCTTGGCAAGGCACAGATGGGGCTCCCTGACTCAGCTTCCTTGCTCTGCTGGAGAAATCCAAAGATCTTTGAGAGATCCAAAGAATTATTCTCCCTGTGCCTAGATGGTTCCAAAGACAAAATCAGTGTGGGGGTACATGCAGTCTTCTTCCCAGTCCACAGTCCTTTCTCCCTGTGTACTTACCACAGGCAATGGAAAGCTGTCAGCATTATGCTGTGTAGCTGGCACCATGTTTTTCCCTCAGAGCTACTGCCAAAACAAAATTGCTATTCATCTCCAGACTAAAAAACCAAGTCAGGGGTCTTTGTGCCTTTTCAGCTGCTTAAATTTCTTTCAGATGACATACAGAGTCTGTATGGACACGGGCATTTATGACTGATAGAAAGTGTTCAGAGAGAAGCAGGGTGCAAGCAGATGGTAGCTGCTTTCAGTTGCCTTTAACCAGGAGATAAAGGAACCAGCTGGAGTCTTCCTAGTGCTCAAAAAGCAAAGACAGAGATAGTTCCCTGAGCCATCCTCCTACCAGCAAAATTATTCTTAATGTCTGTTCTGCAGTGCAGAGTTCCAGCCAGGAGCTACAGCCCAGGGTGCAGAATGGGAAGAGGTGGTATTGACAGGAATTGATACTGATGTCATCACTGGGCATGAGCAGAGAAGCTGATTGCCATATAGTAATCTAATTCAGGAAATAATTCTTAGCTGGGCATTCCACTGAAAAGTATAAAATGCTGATGGGGCTTCCACACTGAAATGTGCAGCAGTTCAAATGTTCCCTCATGCAATCCAATTTTCTCTAGTGTCAGGTGGCTTGTTGTTTTTAGACTGAAAACAGCAGTTTGGGGTGTTTTTTTATGTGTTACTCAGGAGTCTCAAAAATTTCCTGATAGTTTAGTGCTGTTTGCAAATTGCCATGCTCCATATGAATGGCTGGCTGCAACAGGGGAAAAAATTTATGGAAATGGATTGCTCGCTTAGAATTCAAGGACAAAGGTTTATTCAATTACAGTCTTTAAAAAAACGTTTTCTTTAAAAAAAATAATGTTTTCTGCTTTTAATTTGGACAGCCTCCTCTTTTCACCAAGCATCACATATGCCAGAGCCAGCCTAACAACAAACCCCAGTGCCTTCCCTTTCTGCTTGCAGTTCTTCTAATGACTGCTGGCAATATTTTGACCTCCACTGAAGTACAGATTTTTAAGGTAATAGAAAAGATAATTTTGGGTTATGACTGGCAGAAGTTCACACGTATGCATGTGGGGGCACTGAGCAGCTAATGCCAGTTCAGAAATGCTGCCAGTAAGCACTTGACTGCTGTCTGGAGTGCAGATTTCTGCTCCACTCTGTTAAAAGCTGTGAAGCAGGTGCTGGAGGAGCTCAGCTGCAGTGCTCCTGGGTAAAACTCTCTGTAGTGTGTGCACATCATCACTTGCATAACCAATGCCCGATTGACCACCAGATAGCCTTTGCAGGAGCAAGAATATAAGGTCAAAATCTTCATTTCCAGTTTGAGGGTAGAAACTCTTTCCACTCCTGCGTAATCACATTCTATGTGACCTAAGGCATAATGTAACTGATGAGTAGAAAATCACTTAGATTATTATCCTCAGAGCACTACAAAGGTAACCAACAGTCCTCAGCACCCTTCTTGTGCAGAGACAGCAGAGAGACATGAGCTGTTAATCACACAAGTTCTCCTGCACTGATTTCTAACAGGCACTGCAGGGCAGTGGTGTCTCCAGCTGGCTCAGGAGGGCTTAGTTTGCAACAGAGTGGATAAAATCTGTGTGCTGTACCCCCAGCATCATGGAGTGCAGAAGGTCCTGCAAAACAGATTGGAGAAGCTGAATGCATAGCAGAGTGGTTGCTTCAGTACTGAGGTTCATGCTGCAGTAGTAAAACTGCTGCAGCAGTAGCAGATCTAAAGGATTTCTAAGTTAGGGATGTCTGCAGTATTCCATCCTTGTGGCAGGGCTGCCTGCCCAAATGGCAGGAGCAGGGATGAAACCCACTCATCTAAGTCACTGTCAGGAAGTTAATCACTGAGCTGTGCAGTCTTCTGCATTGGTAATGGTACTGATTTATATACTATATAAAAAGTACTATACCTTTACCCCTGTTGTATGTGGAAAATAGGAGCAAAGGGACTGCATTGGAAAGAGATGTGTCTGGTTTCAGGGAAACGGATACTAAAAAGCATTTCCAGGCAGTTCCAGTCCCAGTTAGAAGTTGTCCTTCCTGTGCCAGCCTGGCACATCCCCTTCGGTCTGAGGAATCCCAAAGATTTCTTAATTCCCACCTCACTACTGCAGCTCAGGGCTTCCAGTCTGTGTGTGCACACGAGTGTGTGTGAGTGTGCAGCACTGCTGCCCACAGCCATGCCCTCTCTGCCAGGTGCCCTGGGTGATACAGGTGTACTGTTCCATCATCCGCTGGGCTCAAGGGCTATTTCTTTCTTCCTCCCTTCAGGTGAGGCAGCTGATGCTTGCAGCTCTGTATTGATGTCTCATGGTGTGCTGCTGGGAGAGAGATGTAGATTTTCTGGTTGTGCTCACCCAGGAGATGTGGTGAAGAGGGGGGAGGATGCTTGGGATACTGGGAACTATCCTTGTCCTCTTTTTCCTCAATGACCTTAGCAGTCCCAAAGATTCACAGGAAAAAGCAGACTTACGAAAAAAGTAGACTTATGAATTTGTATCAATATGTTGGCTTCAAATTAGGTGACAGATGACAGAAATAGTCTTCAGCTTCTCTCCCCAGTTTCAAGGAAAATTCAGACCAAAACACTTACACATTTTGCCTTGCCCCATTGATACAAACTTGCAAAACGCTCCTCTATGTCCCATAACCATGGGTCGGATCTTTCAAGGAAGTAAATCACCACCAGTTTCTTTCCATGGCCAGAAACATGCAGCTTTACACAAAGCACAAATGAGTAGCACAGCTGAACAGGTACACATGCATATGTTCACATCAATGCTTGTCAGTTAAAGTATTGTTCTGTATTTCTGTGCCTTTCAGTCCCCCATTTTCAATCTCTACAGAACTGTAATAATGTTGTCTTCTAAATTAAACACTGCTTTACTCGGTCCCTTAATACCTTTTAGAAAATGAGTAACAAACCCATTAAATGTTTCATTCTGAATTAGTTGGCATTTATGATAGCTGTGGAAACTACTCAAGATTCAGGAAAAGTATCAAGCCCTAGGGAACCAAGCTGAGCAGAAATGCTTCCTCAAAGCATCCTGGCTGGGAGAGGTTTGCTGTTTCATGTTGAGAGAAGGTGCAGGAGTAGTTTGAAGGGTTAAAGAATTATATCGTTGTTACAGATTCAGAAATTTGTAGACCCAGGGAGAGTGGATTTTCCTTGTGTGCAGAAATCTACAGGTCAGGCTTTAGCAAGGCAGTCATGGATGGTGGTCTCATTGAATATAGTCCCCTAGGTAAGTGGGGGCAGAGGTGTAGAGGGGAGCAGCCACTGGTCCCCTGAAGAAGTTGGAAGAAACTAAGAAATCTGTGCATCCAACTTCCAGAGTACCACCACCACAGGGAAGGAAAGTCACGGTGTGTATCATGAGAAAAGGTGTTTTTACAGTATCCTTTACCACCCAGGTTGAGATGCCAAACCCTGTTGTGACTATTAAATGAATAAAAGTGGGAATGTCAAGTGGGAGCTATTGCATTGGTTGGATTCACAGGTCAAATCTGCCAGTTCTGTGCCATCTCTAATTCTTTGTTGCCTTGTAGGGTGCCATGAGTGAATCTTAAAATTGAGAACAATTTTACTTCTTTAAAAGTATCCCAGTCTTGTTAGGTGACAGATCCACATAGGTATTTATGTTTTTTTTCAACTCAGAGCCCTCTTTTGGCACAAAATCAAGACACACCTCATTCAGATCCTTGGCCAGCCAGGAAATTTCACCTTTGATTTCTGACCCATCCACAGTTTCCCTCATTTCTTTTCCTTCCCCAAACCAAATTCCAGTTAGCACATCATGGCCAGAGACTCAGGACCACGAGACAGCATTTAGCTCAGTGTGGAAACCAAGGGGGATTGGTGGGTGACCAAGACTGCTAAATAGTCCTTGGGACCTGGTGCAGAAAGCAGAAATGAGGAAAAAATGAGGAGTTTGTGAGGTTTGCATTCACACAGACACACACAAGCCTGTTCTCAGCTGCAGTAGCTGCAGTTGTTCCTGCTAACAAGTCCCAGCTGAAACCATCTGGTTTTACAGCTGACAAAGGCTGTTTGTGAAATGCCAGACAGTTGAAACATAACATGTTTGGGTAATTTTTTCCCTCCTTTTTATTGTATTATACATTGTGTGAAAGCAATCCCATATATATCCCCATTATGTAAGGCTGTTTGAAAACACTCTTAAGATCCATGAACAAAATCTCCTTTAATGACATGATCAATTTCTTCCTTTAGTGTGCCTTTTTTTTTTTTTTTCATGCTTACTACCTTTCTATCCCATTATCTTAACAGGAGGGTAAAGAATAGCATTATTTACTGTTCTAGGATTACAGTTCCTTAAATAAAACATATATTGAGAATTACCACATCTAAATAGGATTAACAAAATTTTACTACTTATTTCTTAGGTGGATTACTTTTATATAATTTATTCTCATCCACCCTTTCTGTAGCAGCACAACAGCTTTAAGCTTCTCACCCTCTTGTCCCCTCTCCCTGATTGCTGAACGTTTTCTTAACACAGAAGTTGCTGAATAAAGCCAGAAGACAGGTCATGTGTTTGTTATTTTGTTTTGTTGTTTTGCTATGCTTTGCTTGGCTTTTTTTTTTTTTTTTTTTTTTTTTTTTTTTTTTGCTTTGCTTTGCTTTCCCATCAGGAAACACGCACTAAATGGGGCAGTTCAGGTGGGGAATTCCACAAAAGCTGAATTCCCAGGAGTGGGGTTTGTACACCATGTCTGGTGTATGCCTTAGGAATCCTTGGCCTCCTGGAGAGCTGGGCCTGGAGACTGTTTTCAGTCTAAAAACAACAAGAAGTGGGAAGAGCATCCTTGCTAACATCTTCTCCCCAGGTGTGGGGACAAATGTTTTAGGGTGGGTGACTTGAAGTCTTCACATCCTTTTAAACCTAAGCTGGTGGGAATCCATTTGGGACATTCCAAGCAGGATGAACATCCCCCAGACATAATGACCACGGGAAGGTCTGAGCAGAGTGGAGTTTCACACAAATACATGTGAGGGAAGTTAATCCTAAATGGAAAAAGGATGCGGTAGGGATCTGTGTTAGGCTCCCTTTTTATCCAGGTGTCCTCAACAGTGTGAGAGTAACTGCAGGTAATGTGAGAGTATAAGAAACTACCCTAGAGTAAAGAGAAGAGACAAAAAAAGCTGTAGAAAAGAACACTTTGGGCATAGAATAACAATGTGAGATGCAGGGTGAAAATATTAAATTAATTCATTGAGGCAAAGGAGAAGATGGAAATAATCCAAAGGAAGGAAAAATAGTACAGAGCAGCTATGCTGAAAGATGAAGAAATGTGCAGAGATGGGAGCAAAGAGCTAGTGAAATGAGTCTGCAATGTGATATGGTGGCAAAAAAGGTAACATTAGTCCTGAATCTCATGTAAAAACACATGTTTAGAGTTTAGGCTTTACCTGCAGGAAAGGCTGTTGCCAGTTCTCAGGCATGGCATCAAATGAAATTGCTCTGCTAACTGGCTGCATTCTGAGGAACAGAAATACACCTCAGCAAGTTAAAATATTAACAAAATGAGTCAGTTTTTGAGCGACTGAAATTAGCCCGAGCAGCACCCAGATGTAGGTAAAAGCACATTTGGATCAGAATTTATTTGAGGTATTTTGATATCTGGCTGGCTGTAGCCAAACTACCCTTTTCATACTGAAAAATGAGGAGGATTGGATCAAGGAGTGTTGCTGGAAGTTATGGGCTGAAACTGGGGGAAAATGAGGCTGAAACTGCTCTGGAAATCTGGAACTTCCTTGCCTGTCAGACAGGGGATTTCCCTATAAAAAATCTGAAGGCATTTTCACCATCTCAGATAGAGCACTAGCAAAATTGTGCAATAAAGGAAAAGCTTTCAAAGGCAGAGAGATGGATTAGATGACCTACTAGGGTTTTTCCATCTTTAACTTGCAAAGGCTTTATAAAATCACTTTGTCAGATCTTCACTAACTACTGTGTATTTAGCTGTGATCACTTCTGTTAGGCTGTGGTTTGGGGAGTTAGATTTAGATATAAATTCCTGTCTGAGTCTCTCTGAAATGCAAAAATAGAACAGCTGAGAATGTATGGGCTGAATTATGGATCAAATGTGTCACTGCAGGAACCAAGGACAAAATGTGTGACAGGAAACTGAAGTCAAAGAAAAAAAAAAATCTCTACTTGACTGTTTCTCTACTCACAGAGTGCATTTTTCATGGACAGAGCTCTGTCAAGGCATTAGCTAATTAATCCTCCCAGGACATCAGTGGCTCATGGCTCACACCTCCATTTTTCAGCCAGAACAGGAAGGTGTAGGAAGTGTTTCCATGTCCCAACTGGAATCATCAGCCTTTGCCCCACGCTGAAGTCTCCAGTCCACACTGCCACCTAATGCCTGAGAAAATGCAGCACCTGCTTTGGAAAACCAATGGAACAGGGATTTTCAAACTCCTGACAATGTTTATTAGTAAAAAAAAAATAATTGTATAATCCATAAATTGATTTCCGGAAGGGAAAGCAAAAGAATGTGTGACCTGAGGTTGATGGTAACTACATGGAGAAAGTTTGTAAGAAACTTGAGACTGCCCACCAGTGATGGTTTGGTACCCAAGTGACATCTCACAGCACAGTGCACAGCCCAGACTCTTCCTCACCTTTTTGAATGTCACTAATACATCTAATACCCTGTTACCTCCTGCTTGGGGAGGCACTGGGAAGGGTTTCCTCTCACTATAGGGACTTCAGGGTTGGTATCTTCCACCATTGCTGATTGCCACCAGTGGATGAAGTCCTCCTTTCCACTGGGGCTAAAACTGGGCCAGCCTTATGCATCTGGAGACCCCTTGGAGACTTCAGGAGCCCAGGAAGCCCAAGCTGTCAACAGAGATTCCAGCAGCTGCTTTGCCCTACATTTTAATAAGACCACAAACTTATCCCAGGACCACAATGCCAGCCTGTTGCTCCCTCCAGAACAGCAGCTGCTAGTGGATCATCACTTACAATTTCACCAGTTTTCAGCCCCAGACAGCTGTAATTCACAGGTTCAGCCATAGCACAGCAACACTCCCAGCTGCTCAGGCCCCTGTGCTGCCCCTGGATGGTTTTGCTGGCACAGACAGATGTGTCCTCACTGGGGCTGCACCTCTAGCAGGCAGTTTACGGGGCCTTTGCATCTTGCAGGTGAAGAAATAAGATGTGGAATACTCATTGCACTGAGCTGACATTAGAGTTCAGTCTCATTATGTGCCTCCCCTCCAGACTAGCAGGAAACATGCTTCTAACTCCAGCCTGCAATTAGCAGTTGCCCAGAGGCAGTGTAAAGCAATCATACCTCTTTTTTTCTTAAATTCTATAGCAGCTAGAACAGTTCATTAAAAGTGATATTTGCATGGCCTTGCTATTTGTTCAGTGATTTTCCTGTAACTACTAGATTTTCTTAGCATTAGTTTAATAAATCCTGGTGTTTTGCTGTCCAGGCAGTGCTAACAGCTTTGCCACTGGAAGAAAATAACAAGGGAAAATAAAATTATTTTGTCATCTTGTTGCCATTGTTATGGAGGTGAAATTTTGTTTTGCTAGGACTTTAAATGGGAGAAAAAGCCCCATACAAGCACTGTGCATTTTTCAATGCAATATTCTGAATGTAGGCAATTGATGACAAACAGGGGAGGCTTTCATTGTGAAAACCAAGCTTTGACTTTTTGGATAATGTTTTTAATTGCCTTTTTGATCATTATTCAGAAATCCCTTAATAATGTAATTAGTGACCTGTCCAAAACTAGAATGTACTCAGAGAAATATAATTGTTTGCCTTTGAGGATCTGGAGATTTCACACTTTGGTTTTGTCCCTATTTGTCTGGAAAACCAAAACATCTTGAGCTTTCCATATTCACACTGAAGACATCCTTACTCTTGACTTTCATCATCTGCATAGCAGACTCTGCTAGGGCCTTCAGGCCAGTAACTACCCAAAATTACTGCCTGCCAGGGATCTGTATGCCCAGTAGATTCTCTTCCCTGATGTCTTCTTCCCAGGGAAGAGAGCTTCCAAGTGACTAGGAATTGGGGCAGGCGAGAAACCTACTGAAGAGATCTTGCTTGCTTTCTTTCAAAATTTCACTGGCATGGCACATTTCAGAAACATTTGGTTCAGTTAATTCAGCATCTTGTAGTGAAAAGTGGGTTTTCTGTTCTGCCCTCCCCCCCAGCTCTTTCTAATGTTACCAGAAGATGGTTAAAATTACTGATTATTAACTTTCATTAGAAAATGTCAAAGAGAAAAATTCATAGCCTAATTTTTAAAAGGTAACAACTGCAAACTTTCCCACTGGAATGTTCATATCCCAAGAATTAGGTTATTTTCCTGTTTCAGTATCTTACAAAATAGGCCAAATTCAGCTCTGAAGAAAGTAACTGTAGTTATTGTGGGAGAACTCATTTTCAGGGGAGGTCACTTGTTTGTTTGTTTTTTTTTCCCCAGCCTTGTGTAATTTGTATTTTTATAATTATTTCCCTTAATTCTGTATGGCACTGTGCTAGGTAATATAAAAGTGACTAAGAAAAAGTACCCTCTACCTCAAAGAAGATAGATCCCAAGCAGAGAACAGGAGAAAAAGGGAGAGGAAGGAAAACTGATGTTCTTGCACAGGCCTTATTTCTTCTTATCAAACATCTTCCAGCTCTCCCCCACTGTCACTTGAGTTTAAAAAGCAAATGCTTTTGATGGCTTCTACCCATGTCCCAGACCACCACTGTGAAGGATAGAGCATAGCAGTGCTCTGCTGCCAGGATTCCAAGTGTATTCCCAAGCAGCCAGTTAGACCAGACAAGACTGGTACCAAAGGGAAAAACCAAATATTTGTCAGCTTCCACCTCTTTCCAGAACCCAAACCTCTGCCTCCTGTCAGAATCACAGAAAGGTTTTTGCAAATGCAGAAGTGAATAAATTGTGTCTGTGCTCCTGGAGGAGTATCATGTGTCTTGCTGGTTTGATTTTTAAGTGTAATACTTAAAGGCATAAGTGAGGTTTGAGCAAAATTCACAGACTTAGAATTTAGAATGTTTAGGGTTGGAAGGAACCTTAGAGAGCATCAAGACCCAACCCCCCAGATACAGAAAATTGGATACCCCCCTAGATACTGAAATGGGGACACACACTTTTATAATCTTAATGATGCTGCTGATGTCCACAGCTCTTGATGGATATCCTCTTCTTGCCTCTCTTTTCTATCTAGCTGTTTATCAGAGCTGGGACAGATGGAATTGAGGAAGAAGCAAAATCTTGGTTTTCCCTAAGAGTTCAGACCTGATTTCTCTTTTGCATGGTCAGGTATATCAGTTATATCCCAGAGGTGGTCAGGTATATCCCAGAGCAGTGATCTCTGGGATCTGGATGTCCAACTCCCTGGAGCCAAGCTTGGGTGCCAGCAGTACTCCATAATCCTGCAGTAGGAAAGGTATATAGCAATACCTCAGCTCTGCCTGTTCCCAAGTGCTTTCACGTAGCTCTTAAAAACCTGCCACTTTCAGCAGCAAAACCCTGTCCTGTGAAATCTGGGTTGCTGTTTTCCTGGCAGAGCTGAGAAAGCTGCAGAGGAGAGCACCTGATTGTTCTGCTTGTCAAAGCCAGGGCTGGAATCATTGCCTGCATGCTTCAGTGCACACCTCACAAATTGTAGCTGTACCTGCACAGGGTTTAATTAGGTATGTTCCTGTACATGGGAGCTGAAACACTTCACTGTTGGCTCTGCCAGAACCTGTTCCCAGCACTGTGAGGCAGAAAGGAAGGGTAAAAGGATTCCTTTTTGTAAGAGGGAGAGGAAGGGCTAGGAAAGCAACCTAAACCTAGAGTTAAAACTGCTCAGTGCTTCCCACTGTAACATCAACAGCAAGAGATCCAGGGTAGCAACATGGACACAACAGACAGGGACAGGAGAAATGAGTTTGGTCTACATCGGTCTCTTTTTTTTTTTTTTTTTTGCTTTGGTTTGTTGTTTTTTGTTTTTTTTTTCCAGCAAAATAAGAGAATGGAACCCCAAATAAACATTTCTTTGGTTTTCTTGTAAATGAAGCCTCATAATCTTGCCTAGGAAGAAAACATGGCTGAGAAGAGTTTTGCCACTGGTTTCAAACAGGGCTTGTTTGACTCCAGCTTGTCTCCCTGGACATCACAAATCAAGAGTTGGGGCCAAAAGACAAAGTTTGGGAGCTTTAATGAAAATTCAGGGCTTTATTCTGAAGGCAGATGAGTGAAGTATTCCATAGGAAATTCCCAAGGGTCTGGCCAGGGGATACAAATCCAAAGTACAGGCTCACAGCCAGGCTGAGCATTTTGCCTGAGACTGAAAATGAGAAGGATTCCCTTTGAGTCGTGCTGATCCCAACAAGTGCATCAGGTCTTTGAGGGTAAATGTAGCCCTCATCAAAGGCAGTCCTTAACATCAACGGAGTTACAGCAAGGATGTATTTAGGCCAATGTGCTCAGAAAAATTCTGCTGTAGAAGTACGAAATGCCAAGTGTGGTTGAAAGGTTGTAGGGCATCTGTGTGCAGATGGGTAGAAAGATTTGATTTCTTTCTGCTCTGTTTGGTATTTGTTTTTCTTTTCTTTTCTTAAATTTTTTTGAGTAATAATTTCTTCTATACAGTGCATAGTGCTTTTTGTCCTCTCTATTCCCTCAGCTATTCCAGAATTGAGGCTTCTTCGGTTTGGGTGAATTGAGAGGTGACAGGTTGCGGGCCACTAAATTGGGAAATAAAATAAATCTGGAAACTCTGTAGAACACCACCTGGAAAAAAACCCTGAAAAACTGATACTATCAGAGGACTGAAGAACAAATGTGGGGGGAAAAAAATGTCTGTGTTTTCTGCTTATCTGAGTGAAGGAGGGACTGAGACCTACGTAAGCTGTGGGCATGGTACATCACAAGGACTGTTTATTTAGGCTCCAGCCACAGGGTGGACACGTGTAGCACTGGCTGCAGGGCTCCTGAGGTGACAGGTTAGACTGTTCATGGCAGGTTAGTCTGGAAGCTTTCCTTTATAGATGCCAGCATGCTATTAATATGGGAGGATTTTCCCGGATCACTCTGCAATTGGATCGAAATCTCCCCCATCACTATTTGTAGACCATATTAATTGTGTGTGTGCATGAATATTAACTTTCATAAAGCACAATTTCCCTGCTGTGGAGTCTCCTCTTGGAAATGCTTAGCTATTCTAAGGCAAATTCAAGGTGATCCCACACCCTTTCTTGTATGTGAAAGCAGAGGCTATCCTCAAAATGCAGCTCATGTGCTTCACTAAAGGCATCTCAGAGAGAATAAGTGAGTAACACATTTTATTATTCATTTTGGTCTCTAGGAGGTCTTTGCAAAGCCTTTTAATGAGAACATGATTAGGGATGTTTGCATTGGATACAAAGGTGAAATAGAATCCTTCCCTACATTGCTGTCAGCTAAGGAAAAATCTGTGGCAGAATTCATAGCAGACTTGGACCAGGTGGCATAAAGTGCCCTACCTCCACTGACTTCCACCCAGCTAAAGTGGTTGACCTGCAGTAAAAATGTGCCCCAGTAATTCTGGCCCCTACCCAAATCTGCCTTTTATTAGCAAATGAACTCCATAAAGTACCTTCATCCATCTTGTGACCCTCTTCCTACCCAACTGTTTTCCAACATTCTTCAGTAGAATACACTTCACTCTTAATTCCCCTATGGTTTATAAAAAATTAGCTGCACAGGCAGAGCATCATATTTGCTGTGTCTTCTTTGTTTAATTCTTCAGAGCTTGTGTTTCCTTGCACAGAAGGAAACAGCTTGCAAGTCCCTAACAATACTCAGGACACTACAGAAGGTAGTAAATACTGAGTAAGAAACTCAGCACAGCTCTAACACCCAGTGAAACTTTGACTTTAGCCTCCCACAGTCTGCATCTTACGGAGCTAAACTCCAAATTAATTCTTGGTGTAACAGTCTTGATTCTCACTCTCAAATCGAGGGAGAAGCAACACCAGGATCCAGGTTGGCATCAGGACCCACTTATCTGGGTTTCCCAGTCCCAAAGCTGGCACTTGCCATCCCTTTATTCAGTGCAGGAGGGACACAGAGTGGACACAGTGAGGAGAAAGCATGCCAGCAAGCTGGGAATTCCTCTTTGGATTGCAGGAATTCATTAAACTCCCACTGGAGCAGAGAGGGACCACCAGAGAATGCTTCTGCACCCACCTTGGAGCTTGGGTGTCTGCCCCTAAAGCTACCAGGGGTTTATCCAGTGACTGTCCCCCACCCCTCAGTGACACCACTGCAACCAGAGAGGACATTGCAGCTCTACTGGCCCCATCCCAGCAGCCTGGGGCAACACAGCCTCCTAAGGGGCAGATGGCAGGGGGGGGGGGGGTTCTGGGTGGCTCGTTTGGACTTCAGCACTGCCTGTCAGCTTTGCCCAAGCCCGGGTTCGGGTCCGGTCCTTCCCGTACATGTCCAAAACACAGGCTCCAGCAGAGGGCACAGCCACCCAGCAGAAGCGGGGAGCTGGGGCAGCAGCTGCAGCAGGAGGATGCTCCTGGGTGCAGAGATGCCCAAGCTGCATCCTAAAAGGATGCTGGGCTTCTCCTTTAAAAGCAGGCTGGTCCCTGCCACTTTCAAAAGAGGTGCAGCCTGGGCTTCTGGCACCTGAGCGTGTGTTCTGGGTGGGTGACAGGAAGCTAACACATCCAGAATGATGCTTTTTGGGTTTAGTGTGGTTTGGTTTGGTTTGGTTTTAGGTTTTTTTTTTTGTTGGTTTTTTTTTCCAAGGTTACATTGGATCTTGTGCTCAATATGTCCACCAGGCAGGTTTTCTTGGGGTAACAAGTGAGAGTTACCATTTCTGCCCACTTATATAATACCCTTGTTCTTTATTTACAAAACACTTCCTCCAATTTGGAGCTGACTGGTTACCAGGCTGCTCTAACTCGTCAGATGATAATTTTTTTTTTTTTTTTTTTTTTTTTTTTGTAGCTGTTGTGCCCAGTCCACCTGTGGAGGACTCAGGCCTGAGAGAGGGCACAGAGACCTTTCCTCTCTGAGCTGGGACTGCTCTGCAGCCTTTCCCCTCCATCAACCTGTGCAGCATTTCACAGGGGCCAAGGCAGAGGAAGGGAATTCCCCTTTTTGAGGGATTGGGATTGCTGCACACCCTTCAGAGAGTTCCAAATCACTTGATGTGCCCTCCTTGAGTGAGGCAGAGCTCAGGAGCTTCCTCCCATGCCTCCCAATGCTCATTTTAGCTCTTTATTCTTCTGAGTCAGGGCTCTTCCTCTGTGGCATAATTAAAAACACACCTGAGTTTTCTCTAGTTGTCTCAGTAGATCATCATGGCAAGTGCAATCCTCATATTATACAACATGAAAGTAATTAACACCTTGCTACAGCACTATGGCATCCAGAGGTTTCTTCACTGGTGACCACAAATCACAAACATTCAAACTACTAACAGTGTGAATAAGGAACATATTTATTTTGTAAATAGTGTCGGTAGCAGACAAGCTACATAATATTTATGCTTTGTATGCGAAATAACACCTTCCTTCTAAGGCTCTCCAGCTTCAATAATGAATTTAGTCTTGCTGTATCTGCTGTGATGAGACAGTTGCCTTCAGAGAAAAACTGAAGCAGAGGAGTCACTTGTCAGAAGCACCTTGGAAATTCTGTCATTGACCCATTTAGGCTCAATGAATAAAAACATTTTAAATTCACAGTTTTATGCCACAACCATAAAATGCATTTCTGGGTGTCTGCTTCTGGGGCCTGACTGAAGTCCAAGAACTATTCTGTTGATTCCTGTAATTAAAAATAGGTCCTTTGACCTTTGGAACCAAACCAGGCACTTTGGATGACACAAGTTATAGATATATGAAGTAAGTGATGAAACTTCCCGTCTCCTGGGTGTTGGTTTGAACAGATGATTTTCTGCCCTTCCTAAGGAGGTTAATGAAGAGCCCTCCATGGAAGTTAAAAGACTCTTCCTTTGGTCCTCATGATGACCAGTGGTCATACCTAACCTTTGCATATTTAAACCTTCATTCAGTGGTCATGAAAAAAAAAAAAAAGTATGCCAGAAAACTCATCTCTCTTCTTTGGATTGTCTTGGGAAAGGAAGAGGGAAATGACTTTTTATATAGGTTTGTAGTGAGAGGACAAGGGGAAATGGTTTCAAACTTGAAGGGGGGAGATTTAGGTTGGACATTAGGAAGAAATTCTGTCCTGTGAGGGTGGTGAGCCCCTGTGCCAGGTTTCCCAGGGAAGCTGTGGCTGCCCCATCCCTGGCAGTGTCCAAGGCTGGATGGGGCTTGGAGCAACCTGGGCTGGTGGGAGGTGTCCCTGCCCATGCAGGGGGTTGGAACTGGGTGAGCTTTAAGGTCCCTTCCAACCCAAACCATTCTGTGATTCTATGACTGGGGAAAGGAGTATGGGATCAAAGACAGTGGCCTATTTCTCTGTTTTCCTATGGGAAGGCAATTCTTTTAGATGGAAAGATCTTTCCCAATATCTACACCTCTTAAAATGCTGGAGAAAAATTCATAGTTCCAGATTTTATCACTTCTTTTTCTTCTTCTTCTTTCTGCTTGCATTCAATAATGCTTAAATAAATCTATTCACATCCTACCTTATGTCATTGTGGCAGCTTATGGCTTGACCTCTAAAAACAGAACTGAACCCCCTGATTTTCATCCTGAGATCACTTCAAACAGAGCCCTCTCAAACCCTTGAGTACAAGTCAACCCAGCAGAGCAAACCTGAACTTGCTTCTTCCTGTTCAGAATAGCTGGCCCAGGGCTAATCCTTTTCAAACACTCTGTTCCTGTGAGTGAGAAGTTGTTTTTTGGGATGTAACCTTGCACTGCTGCAGGCTTAGCCTTGGTCAGCACTTGGCTGTAGCAATACACATTTCCCAGCTTATAGGTTGGTAGATAGATGGTCAGTGATGCAGTAAAACAAGAGAAAAAACCAAGCAGATTGCTAAAACCAAGACCCAGCCTCCCTGCTCAGGAATATACAGAACCCAAAGAGAATTAACGCTGCACTTCTTGCACCCCTTCAGTCATCTGTCTTTCCCTGCCCATCCCTCAGCCCCTGAGGGGAAGCACAGCATGAACACCATTGCAAGAGTTGGCCACAGCAACCCAAAGGCTCACCTACCCCTTTGAGAGGGTGCAAGAAGGCATCCCAACTCCATCTCCATCTCCACACTGCTTACCCCCTCCATGAGCCAGACCCCACCCTTCGTGGAGCCAAAGCAATCCATCTCAGAAGCTATTTGCTTCCTCTTTTTTGCTTTCTTTGGCTTTGAGGTGCCTCACCCACCAACTCTTGTGACCTGAATCAGCTGATGGAGGAAGGGTCAGGGGGGTGCAAGGGGTGGGGAAGCTGGAGGAGTTGGCAACCAACAGGAAAGCCGGGAGAAAAAACTCCCCTTCTGCAGCACCCGGACTGGCTCAGCCCTTCCACCCAGGCAGTCTCTGCCTGATAAGAGTGTAGCAATGTGTTGGAGCAGGGACAGCAGGATGACCTGATACTTTGTGACACTCCCTAAATAGCATTTATCCTCCAAATGACCAAGAGTCATTCCTGTGGCTTTTCTGTTGGAACACAAACAGATCCCAGCACACGAGTCATGCTCGTGTACCCTACTCCAAGGGTAGCTGGGATAGGGTTCCCATCCAGCACATCCCTGGAGCTGGCAGATAAGGCATGGGATTCAGGGGAACACCTGCTGGAGGCTGGGGAAAATATTAGAAACTATCTCAAATGGCAATACCAGACACCCATCTCTCTGAAAATACGTTGAGATTGAAGTCATTCATGTTAGAGATCCCAGCAATGGCACAACGAGCTCCAGCTACACTGATAAAATTTCCTGGGATCTGGGGTACTCCTGGGTTTGAGCAGCAGTGGCAGAACCTGCCAGCAGCCTTCCCACACCTCCAAAATAGTTACAGAGGATTGAATGTACAACTGGAAACAAAATTTTCCCTTTGATCCTACCAACTTCCTAAAAAAATCCTGGCAGTTTTGTTATCATCTTAATTTTTTCTTATTTCTTCATTTCTTCAATCTCATGGTGTAATGGTGACATAGAGCACTTCTTTAATGCCAAAAACAAACAAACAAACAAACAAACAAACAAAAAGAAGCATTTCTGAGGCCAAAAAAATACCTGTGAGGTTCAGAAGATGTTCAAAGATGTATTTAAAAATTAAAGGCAGCCCTCTGGACACAGAGTCTCTGTGCAACTGTGCAAACACTTCTGTACAGCTTTTCTTTCTTGGACTCTAAAGTGCATGCAACTCTAAGTTGCAAAGTAAAGTTTTTTTATACACTATTTTTGCACAGATTCCAGATGGCACAGAGCAAGTGACTTTGCCATGTAAAGCTAAAGATTTTAGAGGTGATGACTATGACGATTTACTCAGCTTTTGTACCCACTTTATCACTGACTGCATGCTTAGTCCAACTCATGAAGTGAAAGAACAAGAGAAAAGCTCAGTAATCACTTCTTCCCATTTTTAGTTTTGAGGAATCAGCCTGGGCGTTGCTTTGGTGGTTTGAGGGGTTGCTGTTTTTGTTTTGGTTTTTGGTTTTTTTTTTTTTTTTTTGTAAATCCCTAAAGAGGGAATACAATATTTGTACAGCTAAACGTTTCATGGAAGAATAAGGCCTTCTTTTTTCCCTCTCTAATCAGAGAGCCTTTGTGCATACCTATAGGACCTCGTCAGCACCAGGGAGATTATGCAGCATAACTGATGACTGAGTCCTCTCTATCATCTTCATAATCTCTGCATGGGATTTCTGTAGCATGTTTTAATTTGGTTTAATAACAGTGGTAAGGAATAGTAATCTTAACAGTAATAGTTAAGGAATAATTAACAAGAATTAATCCTGTTACTTCCTTCCTATTGAAGGAGCTCACATGATGGATTTCATCTTCAAAGGGGTCACCACATCCTATCCCTGCCTAAGGTCAGCAGGACTTCCTAGGAGCCCTGCAAGATACAGCACAAAATCCTGTAGAAGAATCATGATCTGTATGGACCACAAGCTGTGGCAGTTTGGGTAGAGCCTGTGAGCCATTTGGCAATATTTCTGTTGCACTATCTCCTATTTTTTTTAAGGAAGGGAGTGAACGAATTTGCTGAGGAGAGATAGCAGTATATCAGTTGTGCTGGCTCTGGAAGCAGCTAAACCTGCACAGAGCAAAAGAAGGTGAAGAGTCCAGGCCTGCTTGATGACACTTTCCTAATCACAGCTGGCAGGCAAGCTCCATGCTTAGAGGCTGAAACTGTGAAGAGAAAAACCCAGCCCCAAGATTTTCAGGGGCCCCAGTATTTTGTTCTCTGGCCACTTCGTCAGAGTGTCTGTCAGGTTTTTATCTTGCTTTCCAAGTTCATGAAACAGACATAAAAAGGCTCTCAAGAAATCCAGAGTATAAAACAACACAGAAATCCAATGCTGAAATACACACACCTGTGGTTATCCTTGTATCACTCCACTCATCACCCCAAAAATACACATACTCACCCATAAATAGATCCCTGTAATAAGAGCACTAATTACTTGAAGCAGTTCTTTCTGCTTCTCTGCCTCTTTTGTACTGCAACATAAAATTAAATTAGTCTTGAGAATGTAATTGCACAGACTCCATTATTTCAACCACCTTTTCAATGTTTAACCTAATTCAATTAAAAAGTAATAAGTAGGAATGTCAAGCAAATATATGGATTGAGATCAAACACCATAAATTTGGTCCAGCCTCTGCCATAGACTTTTAGCATGACCTCAGTATGCAGACTTTGGTAGTTTAATGTAGGCATCCAGCTCCAAAGTGACATTCCCATGTTTGAACTTGCTCCCTTTTGCTTCTCCATGTTCCTTCCCACCCTTAAAAAAAAAGAGTATTTTTGTTGATTTCTCAGCAGTGAAAGTCAGCTTGTTTTCCCTGAGAATTACCTTCCAAGCCAAGGTTGTTGGGAAGGAAGTCCACTGTTGGTGCAGAGCTCTCCCCAGCTTGGAGGGATGAAGCACTCCACAACTCTGCAGATGTACTGGCAGAAAATATAGAGAAAAAAATAAATCCTGTCTTTTGCCCGCAAACAAATACCATCTGAGATATGCTTAGAACTGCAACTAGTGTAAGCAAAGATGGGAAATTCGAATTCTGTGATTTACATGGAAATGGCTATAATGAGGGAGATCTTGCTGTTGGGTTGTATTTTATGTACAAGACTTCACAAGCTTTGAAATCACAGAGATTTTCCACTTCCTGACACAAACCATGGCCTAGAACTTCAGCACAAGCAGAAAAATGCTTCTGCTTCTTCTGGTTCTGAAGTAAATACTGAGAGGGGGTGAAAAGGTGAACCACGTGGAGACCACTGTATAATTCCCCCTCTTATAACCCCAGTGAGCTTTTATTGAGCCAATCTAAGCCAGAGCCCACACAATGAGAGGTAGATTTCTACCTGAGCTGCCCACAAGGGTTACACCCTGGAGCTGCTGCTTGGCCCCTGCAGTGCACTTTGCAACTTGCTCTCCCCCAGTCTTAATTTCTGCTGTAGTTGGCATAAGATTCATTAAAAACATAAGCATAAGACCTTAGATCTAAGTGGTTTCAGAGCACATAGGTAATTTTTAATAGCGTGATCAAAATGAAGTTTGAGTGCATTGAGACCTGGGTTATTTTATAGAGCTGAAACTGCTGGAACTTCTGCTTCAAGTTCCCTTATAGCATTTAATTTCTGATTAGTGCTTACTGTTTATTTATGCTGAGCTGGCACTTCCTGAGAATCATAGAATGGGTAGGAGGGGACCCTCTAAGGTCATCCAGCCCAAGCCACTGCAGTCAACAAGGACATCTTCAACTAGATGAGGTTGCTCAGAGCCTCATCCAACCTGACAAGTACAACAACTTGTTCATAGGGTTTGCTTAGGTTTACTATGGCATCCATGTAAACAGCTTCCCAGCTGTCTCTATTTGAGCCCAGGTGTGATGCAGTGGCACAGCCTAACCTGATCTGCAGGCCTGACTTGCCAGATAGACTTGGGCTGCCCATAAACATCTCTTGGCCTTTTTTTTTTTTATTTTCCCTTGCACTTGATGAAACCTTGATTTTTATTAGGATGACAGGGAAGTGGCCCTAGGGAGGTCCCTTATTCATTCCTGATACCAGCTCCCTTATATTCTGTCTTTTCCAGGGGCACCACCTAATCTTTTCTGGATTGTGGGGTATATAGGAGAACCCAGTTTTCCATGGCTTCCATTATCTGTATGTTGCTTTGCTTTCAATATGGCAAAATCATAGACAGATTAAGTCCTTTAGTGCAATAATTGATACAGCTGGAAAAAAGCTTTCAAGAACACAAGCCTCCTTCAAGTTTTTGTTTGTTTTAGTGATTGATGTTATGCTTAAATCACAACCTCAACTCTCATTGCCACTTACTATACCCTATGGTGACCTGTCAGCAGTAGAGCATCTCATTTCCCAGCACCTGCTAAGAGTTTGGTTGAGACTTGTCTGTACATCAGGACAACAAACTATTTAAAATTACCCTTTACTGCAATAGAAGCCTAATGGTTTTTGCAATAAATTAACACTGTGACAGGGTGGGAAAAAGTATTTGTTTAGTAACAGGAATGATCATGGTAACATGCCCAACCTGATTAGACAGCTCTTTGTAAATCCTGAAAGGACTTGCTTGTGTTATTCAACCAAGGGATTCTGGGTAAAATGGAAATGACACTAACATCTACCTGGTATGAAATTCAGCATTTAGCTGCTGCACCTTCTGTGTAGTCTTAGAAGACATGGCAAATAGGGGGAATAAAAAGTAATGCTCAGTAACTGTCCATGTACTGAAGATGAGCACCCCATAGCAAAAAAAAAAAAAAAAAAAAAAAAAAAGAAGGTAGGCACATGAATGTGCACAGACAGACTAAGGGTGGATTCTCTGTCTTTTGAAACTGTATCATTCTCCTCATGTCCTTTGTCCTGAAAGGTATTTACAGCTTTCACTTCAAGTTCCTGCTTTTATGTGAGTTAATTAAATGACTTCAAAAACGGTTACATAAAAGCTACTTCCTCTTAAAACAGCCTATATATTTTGGTTTACTGTTCTTGACCGCAATCGACATAAGCAACTAGAAGAAGGGCTTACAGACTCCTCGAGGCTGAGATGATTTTCTGTCTTCTTCCATTGTCCACACAAATTGTCTGAGTGACCCCCACCTTTGGTATTAACTTGCAGTGCTGAGGAGGAATTTTCAGGTAGCACCTATGAGACCAAGAGAGGAAAAGAAGGATCCACTGCAGATTGTTTAACCTACATAGAATTGCTTTGAGCTATAGAAAACCCAGAGAAGTCCCTGGTGACCTTTTGAGATTCTCATGAATCCCAATAGGGTTTAGCATTTCAAGGCTAGAGTAAAAATGTATTTTCTTGGAACTGTTACAACTGATTTTCAAGCATTGCTGGGATTTAACTTCCGTGTGATGCTTTATGTGGTCAGCACTCCTGAAAGGGTGTCAAACATCCCACAGAGGCATTGTTAGTCTGGGTGGCAGCAGAGCTCCCAGGGTACATAATTCCAGATGGAAAACCTGGGGACAACAGACAACTTCATCTGAAGCCCTGTGGCCACCCTGGCCCTAGAGGAACCTTTGCCATAGCACTTTGTAACCTTCAGCTTCATCCTCTGCCCCCTGCCAGCTCTAGCACTGACTTCAGGAAGCTTCCATTGTCAAGGAGCAGGGCTCAAACCTGGCTGATCTGCCACTTCAGTGTTCCTAAAGTTCAGCCATGCACTCTAGAAACTTCACATTCAGGGTACTTCTGTTCTGAACAACTGTTTTCTGGGAGAAAGAAATCCAGAGATCATAAATTTCAACCCACCAGATATTAATGAGATAATCAGATGGAATAAATCACTAAGTGACTGCAGTCTCTAGTCCAAAATAGTTTGGAGTTGCAGAAAAAGGGATACTGATTTTTTTTCCCTCAAAATTAAAATTTCTGGTAACTGTATCTCTGTAACAAACCCACTTTTAAGACAGAAAAAACTGTCACTTATAGAAATGAATGTACAATATACACAAATATTGTTTCCAAATTAGTGTCCAGATTTCTGCATTATTTCCCCAGTCATTTTTGACAAAAGGGAATTGGCACAGGCCAGTATTTGTTGTGTCCCAAGAGTTCCTCCACACCTCAGTACCAAGGATTTTGTTCATATGGATGACCAACATCACCTGAAGGAGGTGGAGTGATGGAGCAAGTGCGGATGCCCGTGATGGTGATGGCAACACCAGGAGGTATCTTAGGTGGAGGTGGCACACCCGTGTGTAAACCTACAGGAAGCATGTCTGGCAGAGGAGTAGAGGATGCTGATAACTGCCATGAGGCAGCACTTATCTTCTGACATGATGGCAAGGAGTAGTCCTGTGACTCAGAGCCCAAGCATTGCAGGAGCCAGGAGCTCTTTACTCCACACTTCCTCCAGCCACACGATGTCACTTCTAGCTGTGCTGGAGATTTCTCCATCAGTTTTCCCCCTGCCTTGGCCTTCAGGTCCCTGACCATCACAGCTGCCTGCCTGTGAGTTGGAAAACTATGAGGGCAAATCTTTTGAAGCAGAGGTGTGAATGAAGTCAGCTTTGCCCAAACACCAATCCACCAGCCTTGGAAAGCTGATGTGAAGCAGTTCTGAAAACCCCTGCAGCTCTTTGAGCTTCTCCATCTGCAAAGCAGGGCTCGGATTGTTTCTCTGTCCCTTTGTCTATACAAACAGTAACCTCTCTGAGGAAAGGACCACGGGACCTTGATCTCTTGAGGAATCTGGATACAATAATAATAAATAGCAATGTAGCACTGCCCTGCTGTTTCACTGTGAACAGCGTGATGTTTGGTGCTATGATTAAAACCCCCAAGCCAGATGACAATGCAAGAAACTCAGCCCCCATTGAAAAAAAAAAAAAAAACCACCAAGTTCTATTTGTCAGGAAAAATAACAGAGAAAGCTGAAAAACATGACTTAGAGACTGGATGTGGCACTCAGTGCCATGGTCTAGCAACTGCAGCAGTGGGTCAAGGGTTGGACATGATGATCTCTGAGGTCCCTTCCAACCCAGACAATTCTATGATTCTATGACTCTGAAGGGCACGATAGTCAAAATGCAAGCAGAACATCAGACTGGTTGGGTGTTGATATCCCAAAACTTGAGGGATCTCTCTTTTTTTTTTTTTTTCCCCTGTGTTTAATGGCAGTAAACACTTCCATGTCAATGAGAACCAAAGCCTGCAAGTCAAGAGCAAGCCGAGCTGCCCCAGATCTGCTCATTTATGGTTGCCTTTCTTGTCATGGAACCTGTTCTCCTCCTGCCTTCAGTCTGCAATCTCAGAGGGGGCTGGGATCCCTATTTTAGCCCAGCTTGTGTTGTAAAGCACGCCCAGGGTGCTGCCGGCTTCAGTGGAACTCAGCTGGAGATACCAGCATGTGGTAGATGAGACTGGAAAACGAAATTAAGGATCCTTAAACACCTTGTGCCCCAGCTGCGAGAGGAGCTGACTAGGTGATGGTTACACTCAGGGGCTCTGCCTTCCACACTGTAACATCCAAAATTGTGCCTGTGCTCCCCTGGGGACCACCTGGCTGCAGGAGAGTGCCCCCGGCATGGGGATGCCCCCACCATGGGGGACCCAGAGGGGCTGGCAGAGTACTGAGCATACAGGGTGCATGTACTGGGGGGTCAGCAGTCACAGCAGCCCCATGTTACATTTGAATGAAAGAAGAGGGGTGAGGAAGAGGTGTAAGGGATTTTGGGGGGGGAGGAGGGGCGCATGCTTTTTTGTTGTTGTTTTGGGGGGTTTTTTTGGGACCAGACCTCAGCTTGTGCTTCTTTATTTCTCGGGAGGATGGGGAGGGCTCGCAGGACGTTGCGGTAGCAATTAAACGCAGGGCTAGGGGCTTCCCGATTTTCTAGGGTTTTTTTCTGGTTTTGGGTTTGTGTTTTTTTTTTTTCCCCAATTTTCTATGTTTGTTTCTGGTTTTGGGTTTGGGGTTTTTTTCCCCCGATTTTCTAGGGTTTTTTTCTGGTTTTGGGTTTGTGGTTTTTTTTTCCCCAATTTTCTATGTTTGTTTCTGGTTTTGGGTTTGGGGTTTTTTTCCCCGATTTTCTACGTTTTTTTCTGGTTTTGGGTTTGGGGTTTTTTTCCCCGATTTTCTAGGGTTTTTTCTGGTTTGGGGTTTGGTGTTTTTTTTTTTTCCCCAATTTTCTACGTTTTTTTCTGGTTTTGGGTTTGGTTTTTTTTTTCCCCGATTTTCTACGTTTTTTTCTGGTTTTGGGTTTGTTTTTTTTTCCCCCGATTTTCTACGTTTTTTTCTGGTTTTGGGTTTGGTTTTTTTTTTCCCCGATTTTCTATGTTTTTTTTCTCGTTTTGGGGGGGGGGCTTGGGTTTTTTTTTTTGTTTTTTTTTGTTTTTTTTTTTTTTTTTTGAGGGCCTGGGCAGGGTTTCCTCCAACACCAACCCGCAGAGCAGCCCCGGTACCGAGCGGCGGCGGCGGGAAGTGTGCGAGGGGCGGTGTCGGGAGGGAGGGGAAGAAGGGGAAGGGGGGGGGGGAGAGGCGGGAGCCGGTGTCCCGGCCGGTGGCGGCGGGCGGGCGGGCGGGCACTAAGACCGCGCCGCCCCCGGGCGCTGCGCGGCGGCCGCAGAAGAGGAGGAGACCGGCGGGCCCGGGAGGAGAGGCGCGGAGGGGAGCGGAGCTATGCTAAACCCGGGGTACCGCTGAGGCGGGGCGGGCCAGGCCAGAGGCGGGGGCTCTCCAGCGGCGGGCGCGTAGGGGCCCGGCTCCCGAGGCGGCGGCAGGCAGCACATCGGCGCGGGGAGCGGCTCCGCAGCCACCGGGCCAATGAACATGTCAGTGTTGACTTTGCAGGAATACGAATTCGAGAAGCAGTTCAACGAGCATGCGGCCATCCAGTGGATGCAGGAGAACTGGTGAGTGCCGCCTTCACCTCCCCCCCCCCCGGGGTCTCCGCCGCCGCCGCCTCCCCGCACGCCCGCCCCGATTTGCGGGGAGGCGCTGAGCCCATCCGGGTTGCGCGCTGCCTGCGCTCGGAGCTGCGCGGTGCGGTGCGGCGCGGCCACACGGGCGCTGCCGCCGGCGTTACCTGCGCGCCCGGGCGGGGGCCGCCCCGCAGCCTTACGCAAAGCCGGGGCATCCCGCCGGCGGCGATGGGGAAGTCCGGTGCGGGCCCCGAGCCCCCCTCCTGCCGCCCTTTCCTTCCCTGACCCCGGTCCTGCGGCTGGCCCGGCGGCGTAGCCCCGCACATGTGCCCCGGTTCTGCCCTCGGCCTCTTCTCCCTCCCTCCCTCCCTCCCTCCCTCCATCCCTGCCCGTCCCTCCCGCTCCCCGCGCAGCACGCCCGGCTGAACAAGTTGCGCGTGTGCCCGCGGATCCCCTTTTCCTCTCTCCTCCCCTCCCCCAGCTCCTAATAAAACTTCATTAGCGGCCATGCGGTTATTAACTTTACCGGCGTGTGCGTGGGGCCGGGGTGCCGGGGCTAAGCAGCGGGACCCGCCGTGCCGGGGAGGGGGACTGCTCGGAGACCCCCGCAGGGCTTCTCCGGGCCCCGGTGAGACGGAGCCTCCCGGGGCACTCGCAGGGACGCGGACAGACACCCCCAGCCCTGCCCGCCGAAGGGGAGCGCTGTACCGGCAGCCTCCCGGCTCCCTCCTTGTGCCCCGGGGCATCCCCGGTCCCGGGCGCGGTCTCTGCCTCTCCCCGGGCCTGGGCCGGCAGGGTGGAGGTGGAGGGAGCATCCCAGCTTCCTCTGCCCTCTCCCGGGGTGCCCTGGGGCCGCCGGTCCCCGCTCCATCGCGCCTGCTGACACCCTCCTCCAGGTCCTCCTCCTGCCTTCTCCTGCCCGCACGCTCCTTGTGTTCACGCCTTGCCTGACCTCACCTCTGCCCCTCCGCTGCACCCACCCGGCCCCGCTTGCCCAGTGCCCGGTCTCACCCCTTCTGCAGCTCGCCTCTGTCTTTCCCCTTGCCCTCATGCCCTCCCTCGATGGTGCTGCCCGCCCTCCCGGGCTCCCTCATCCCCCTATCACCCGAGTGAGGACCTTGCCTATGCCACCTTTGCGTGACCGTGGCAGTGTAGGACTGTTTCTGGGTCCAAGCTTTGGTGCCTATATTTACAAGATCATGGCCCCAGATCATAGGTGGGTCTTAGCCAGGGACTTGCTAGAATCCTCCGGTGACTCATTTGGTGACTCCTAAGGGCAGTATAATTAAAATGACCATTTGTGTGCGTGTATCTCCCTCTGTACTCCTGCAGGTGAACCCATTAGCTCTTGAGGGGTGCCTGCTATCACTCATGTTTGAGGAGAAAGGAGACCACATAGATATTCCTGGGCTGGGAGTGTTGGATGCTTCCCATTTTGTCCATGTTCCAGGTGAAAATTGGCATCAGAATAGGACAAACTGGTAAAAGTGGAGGGAGAGGGTGATACCTCAGTGAATATAGTAGCCAAATAAACCAGGAGAGATACAGCATGGGTTAAAGAACATGACTAGGAACCAGAACTCCTGCATCTTCTTGCCTTTCCTGTGCTTCATGACATGACCTTGGGAACATTACATAACATCTCCCAGGCCTCAGTTTCCCCAGCAGGGAAAGACTGGTGGTGGAGGGTAATAATGCTGAAATGTCCTCGTGAAGCTCTTTGGTGACTTAGGTAATGTTTGGTGAGCGCCTTGAAGATGTCAGGTACCATATAAATTCTAAGCAGTGTTATTAAAATCTCCCTGGCAGCTTCATGTGCTGCAGAGGTCGCCAGCTGGGACTCCCTTAAGGCCAGGCTCCCACTTCCCAGGTTGAAAGGAGGAGCCCATCAGTTCTGTGCTGCTGCTGTACAGCTGAAGAGACATGATGATCTGTGCATACATGCTTTTTGGTCTAGTTTCACCTTCTCTAAGGGAACTGATGAATTAATACCTTTGATTCACATGAAAGTAAAGCAAAGTGATCTTGTGGCACGGGAATGTTTCTGGAAATGTGATGGAGCTGTGTCTGTTGAGGTTTCTGCTGTGGCAGGCTTTTCCTGAAAAGGCTGCTGAAGATTGTTCCGAGTTTCAGGTTAAATTGTGTATTTTTATCTTCAGGAAGCTCACTTGCTTAATGAAGCAGGTCCTGATCCAGTATCCAGGAGTTTTAGCTGGCAGCAGCTAAGGGCCATACAAGAAAGGTTTTCTGCTTCATACCAGGATGACACAACAAGTTTGCTTACACAGACATCAATGTCAGTATGTGGCTACTCAACTTCGTAGGTGTAGCCTTAATGTACACATCATTAATGCAAGAGCATCTTAAGATGAAGCTGTTAAGTAATAATTTCTAAGGATAAACATGGCTGTTCTTTCTTTGGGCAGAAGTATGGACTAAGTGGACTTGCTTCAAGAAAGACTGGCAGGATTTTATACTGCAATCACCATTTCAGTTGGGGTTCGATACTATACTATTATAATGCCCAACATGGAGGTAAACAAATCCTGTAGGTGTGGCAATTGTTATTTTACTTCTGTCTGAGAAATAACTTATAATAAAAAAAGAACAAAACAACTGTAGTTTTTTTAGGGGGAATGCAGATCCTCTAAGGAGTTGAAAATGTCTTTTGGATTTTAAGAAGGGATGGATTTTAAAAAGCCTCCAGAGGTGGAGTCTGACTGTGGAGTCATAGCCCAGTTTGAGGCAGGACATGAATCCCTTTACATACCTTCTGGGTTCTGAGCTGGTTAAAGCACTGACAAGCCCTTCTGATTGTAACCGTGTAAACCCAAAGCTGGAAAAGCTTGAACACAAAGCCTAGGGGTAGTGGCATCCCCCTGGGTACTACTGGTATGGTTGGTCTGGATGGATCACTGTGCAAGTGAAGTATTTGGTTTTATTCAGCCAGTGCTCACCCCTCTTTTGCCTCTGTCCTCCAAGCCTGCTCCAAGCTCCATCACTCCCCAAGGCAAGTGCATGTCCTCTGCACTCACTGATCACTGGCACCCAGGCTTTTCTTCAGCACTTCTCCATCCCAAGGTTTGTTTCCTCAGTCCTGTCTGCTCCTGTAAATCTTCACTCTGAGTCTGGCATGAACGTAGCCTGACAGTGAAGAGGTCTAACAGGAGGGAACAAGGTCATCCTTGCTTTGTTCCAGATGTTCCTGCTTCACTTTAGGGAGGCCCCCATCCTGCAATCTGTATAGCTCTGGGACCTCTTTAAATCTTGGGCCTAGATTAGCAGTGCTGTAGAGAGACTACTGTTTTGACATAGAGGAAAAACGAATAGTCTGTTCCCTGATACTTACAAGCCGATGGATTTTTGTGCCTCCTTGAGTGCGTGACTTTGTGTTTGCATATCCTTATGGTATAGCTCCCAGACTGCCTGGTTCTTCTGCAAGGAGGAATTGGCAGCAGAGAGAGGTCTGCAAAGGCATACCTGTAACCTGCTGGTCTCTGAGGGTGAGAACCAACAATTAATTGCCTTCCCTAAACAAGCAGTGACAGGTTTTGAGGAGGGTAAAGAATTAGCAGGTCCATTGACTCCCATGAAACTCCTCACACTTTATGCGGCGGGAAAACTACTATTGATTGACATTTACATCTGGGGGGGCATTGTGTAGGTAGTATTTTATATAAAATACAATGTTGCTTTGATTGTATCATGCTCAGACCATCAGGTTTGATATCAGATGAGGACTAAGTCAAATGTTTATTAAAATAATTGCTTAAGCTGATCTCAGGTCCAGCTCTGCCAGCATCTCCATCCAAACTTCTTCAAAGAAGGAAGAGGGATGCAGTAAATAACCTGCATTTATTCTTTTCCCTTAAACTGCTGCATGAGCATTAGCGCAGCCCTAGCCCTCTATTTCACGTGAACAAGTACATCCCTATTTTTTCAGGAAATTCACAGTTCAGTCAGACACCGAGCAGTGCTGAGCTCCTGATTCCCAGCTGCAGGCAGTGAGGCAGCAAAACCGGCCGGCGCTTAGGAAAAGCGAGAGCAACGCAGGGATGGAGCAATGACCACCGGGGTCCTTCTCCATCCTGCTGCAGCACGCCAGGTTCAGGCATCAGCACCAAGTGACAGTTGTTCCTGTTATAATTGTCTGGCCAATAATCATTATCTTCAGATGTCTGCTGACGAAGGGCTCGCCAATGGGGAGGCAGGAGGCCTGTGCTGACTGCGCTGAGATTATCTGGGCGAGGTGACGTCACGCCAGGGCTTGCCTAAAATCACAGAAACTTTTCCTCTGCTGCTCCACCAGCTGCTGCAGAGCTCCGGCTGCCCCTAGCACCGCTACCCTCCTGCCCTCCCTTCCCTTCTCCTGGTTTTTTTTCCTCTCCTGTTTTTCTCCCCGAAAAGCTGAGGTGTAACCCTCGGCAGCCGGTGATGTGCTCGTAACAGCGGGAGCGGAGTTGGAGTGGAGGAGAGGGGTGAAAGAGGAGCTGGTTATTCCCCAAAGATGCTGTGGATCTCTGCTGTAAAGAGTGCCTGTTTTTATAAATGAGTTTTCACTAAGGAATAAAGCACTGCATGAGAGTAGCTGAGGAGGGATGAAAGAGGAGCTGATTATTCCCCAAAGATGCTGTGGATCTCTGCTGCAAAGGGTGCCTGTTTTTATAAATGAGCTTGCACTAAGGAATAAAGCACTGCATGAGGGCAGCTGAGCATTGTTTGGTTTTAAAGGGCTCTTGCAACTCAGACTTGACTCTGAAATTAACATTGTGAACCTTAGATGAGTATAAATGTTTGTGTGTTTAAAAAAAAAAAAAGATGGTGATGCAGGAAGTTATTTTTAACCTTTTGTTAGCTGAAGCTTTTACATTGTGTGAGACACAAAGTGCAGCCAATGCTGAGATAAATTTGTCCTTTGGTGTGATTCTCTTTCCAGGCAAAACTGGAGGTAGATGTGGAAAAGTAGAGGGTCAACTAATTTGGATTTGAAAATGCACTTACCTTTTAATGATTCACACAAGCACCATCATCCTAGACAGGTTTGTTTCCTAAATGCAAAACAAGCTTCTCTCATCCACTTAAGCTACTCTTACATCATGCAGAAATCAAAAGTGAGAGTCTGTGTGTCTATCTCTCCAGGCATACGTGTGTGGCAACCAAAATCTGATGTAAATTTTTTTTTTTTTTTTCCCCTTGAGCTCTTGCTAAATCCCAGTGAAGGATGTCAAGGAGACACTGCAGTCACCCTGTCCTTTCTGTGCTGTGGCAAAGATTCAAAGGAAAGATGTATGAGTTGCTCTTCATCTCAAAGAGACTGTTTTATTTAAGCAAAATCCAGTCAGCCTAAGAATTTAGCCTACCTTCACATTTAACCCCCCAGATGAGTTTTTTGCTGCTCTCTTGTGCATACTGTCTCTAAAGCTGACAGGACCACCAGTGCACAGCAGCTTTGGTGTTCCAGAGATTAGAGGATACCCCCTCTTTTGCCTTTCCTCCATCCCAGAGGCCTTTCTGAGTAAATATTTTGGAATATCATACAGCTTTGACTCCCCGAAAATACAAGGATGGAGTCTATGGGGAATAACAGTACATGTCCTTTTCAGTATTTTCTATATGTTTGTGTGCCTGGGGAAAAAAAAAAAAAAAAAAAAAGGCACAAAATTATAATAAATACATTGGTGTCTACTGTGTTCAGCCTACCAATGAAACATGGGCATTGGCCTTTTACTTAGTCTGTGCCTAGAGTACAAATACATCTTTCATCATGTTGCTTCATTAATTTTTAAGCCTTTGAGAGTGAAGGCATCCCTTCAGCAATATGAAACACCACGTGCTTGTCAGACTAATCAACTTGTAAGAATGGAGCAAGAAGTAATTTAGGAGCTTGTGATAACTTTCAAAAGCAGATATGGACATTAAAGAAAATTTTGGTTGGAGATGAGGTGTAGGATGCTGAATTATTTTGGCTAGTAAATTTGGCACAAGTAGCTCATATCTTCAACTAGGCATGCATTGTGAAATCAGGTGTTTGTGCAAGCACAAGCTGAGTAGCAAGTGGTGGCATGAACCCCTGAAGTCAGGGTCCTTTTTATGGATGGGCAAAGTAGCAATGGGAAGACATTGATTTCTTGTCTCCTTCCTCCTCTAGATGTCCTGGTGCTGTTGAATCACAGGGATTTTTTTTCCCCTAAAAGATGGTATTTCCACCAGTAGAAATAGAATTCCAATAGAATTTATGTGTGTCCACTTTCCATATTCTACTCCCTCAAATGAGTGCAGCGTGGCTGTCCATATTGTGGCAAGAGAAGCACTGTAAATGGCATACAATAGTTTGTCAGATCCTGTTCTTTTAGTGAACTCCATGATGGTAGATTTTACCTTTTCATGGGGCTTAGGATAAGCAGATACTTGTATGTTACTCATTGTGTGGTTAGGGGTCTTGATTGTTCCATTTTCTGCAGCAAAATTGGCCTTTTTCTAGACCCTCCTGTAGAAAACACACTGATCATTCACGTCCATTACATCTACTGCTCCTTCAAATGCCAAATGTGATTACATTTATGTTGGTCTTAGCAGAGAAAGTCTAGCCAAGTGTTTAACTCTCAAATTTTTACACCGTGTTTGCTATCAGTCTTTTCCACAGCCATCTGTATCTGTACTGGGAATAAGAGGAAGTTTTGTACTTTTTTCTTCCTTTATGTCACTACACAGTCTCTGCCCCTCGCTCTAGAGTGTATCCCAAGCCCTTTTCAGCTGACTTTGATCTCCTTACTCTTAGCAATAAATACAGAGATTAAAAAAGGGAAAAAGTTGTGAGTGAAAGCCTGTAGTGTTTGTCTTTGTGACTTTGTTAGCACTGGCAGTCTGATACCCCTGGAATGTTGGGGGTCCAGAGAGGAGGGGCAGAAATGCAGCACCTCCAAAGGTGTTGTCAGTGCAGAGCAGGAGATGTTGGAGAGTACTGAGCATGGGTTTCTTTTTTTTGCTTTGATTTCCTGTCTCCTCTAGGTGCCCTTCACCCTAGGTTTTCCTCCACCTCCTCTAGGTGCCTTGGTGCTGTTGAATCATGGGGATTTTTCCCCCTAGAAGATGACATTTCCACCTTTGTGGTTATTTCTGTTAGTTTTTGGATCCAGGCACTTGTGCAGAGACTTTTCTTGGTGTTTATGGAGCTTTCCACAGCTTTGAGAATGATTTTGTATTACAGGGTTCAAGGTGACTGCACAAGGCAAAGTGATGCAAAACACTTTTTGGAAAGCTTAATCAAGAGAGAAGTTTGCTGCTTTTTAGATGCTTTTTTTTTTTTTTTAATGGAAACGGGCAGAGGTTAAAACCTATTATTATTTTTAAATGTGCATTAGTGTCAGCTTAAATATAAAATAAACTTCTCATTGACCCAGACTGTACAAACATGGGAGCATTTTGTGTAACCACATTACCTGTGTCCTGCTGCCCAATACTTTTTTTCTTGCCAACTTTTTGCTCAGCCCACTCGACCCTTGTCACAGGCTGGAGTAGAAAGGTTTGAAGTTTACCCTCTGTCTACAAAGCACCTTGCACAGAGGAGCCCTGTCCCTTTCCATAGTGTCCCAGGACTCCTGCTAATCTCAGCCCTGCTCTCCCTGTCAGCATCACATCCCCTGGGACTGGGTTTGCTGGAGGAAGCTGGTGCAACCCACTGGGGTGTTCTGCAGGGTGATGTAAGCCAGCAGAAGACTGGGAAACAGTGGGGCTGTGTTTGCATCCAGGCTGATTCAAGGAAAAAAAAAAAAAATTCCATCACTTGATGTTCAGGGTTTGCCCATGTGCTCATGATTGCTTTCAGATCCAACATTGCCTTATGCTGTGTGCCCTGTCCTGCGTGCTCTGTTGCAAACCTTCTTTGCAAGACTTGTTGACTTTTGTGAGGACATCGTACCCTTTTATTGCCATGAGTTTTATTTATGGGCCAGAAGGAAGGTGGAAGGACTCCAAAACCAATATTACTTCCATTTGGCTAGAGAAAGGACCCAGATCCTACAGAGTGGACATGCCATGAAATGATGAAATGATTGACAGACCTTGAATCTACTGAGCAGTCCTTAATCTGTGGTAAGAGCTGGCATTTGGAGTGGTGAAAAAGAGGGGGTGATGCAAGTCAACATTTTACCTTGTGCCAGGGAAACTGGGCTTTTGCAGAGAACAGGTAGTGGCTTCTGCATTACATGGCAGGCAGGGGAATGATCATCAATACATCTCTGAGGAGATGGGGAGGCTGACTTTAAACTGGATGCAGCCACAGCCTCTTGTACAAGTCAGACACCAGTCAGGCAGGTGCAGTTCTTCAGAAAGTGCCCGAATCCCATGACTTCAAATCAGGGTCCTGTGTGATCTCTAAAAATTGCTTTTTTTTTTTTTTTTTTTTTTTTTTCCTGAGCTCCTCATCTGTAAAATGGGAAACAATTCCTCTTTGGGGATATTCAAAGTTGTTGCTTTACCATGTCACAAAGTGGATCCTGAGGTGCTAAAACTTCTATGAGTAACTACAGTAAAACAGTAAATGATGGTTTTACAGTATTACTGTGCAGCTTTACACTTGCACTGCAGAATACTTTATTCTTGCCAAGGATGCAGGGCAAAATTTGTCTCCTTGATTGTGGTAACCAAAGAGTAAGAAGAGCTGCTATAATATCAGGGTTAAGGCAGTTTGTTGTTATCATAGGATTGAAATGCAGAAGTCCAGACGATTCCTAATTGCAAATTTATGGAAGGAACTGTCCTTCAGATAGTCCAATAAACCTTCAGACTGTTGAACATTTTCTGATGATAACCTTTAAATAGAAGTTTTTTAATTATTGGCAATTGGTTTGAGCATAGGAAGCCTGCAAACTGAGTGAAGAATTAATTGGACATCATACGTGACTATGAGCTCCTCAAATTAAATGCATTGATATTGATATCTGGTGGCCTCAGTTACCCCTAGACTTATGGTCAGTCAAGAGCATAAGGATAAATATTTGTCCTGTATGTCTTGAGACATCAGTAATAGAAAGGCACCTCAAAGCAGCAATCCCAGGGAGTGCTAATTCACATTTTCCTTTTTAGAGGATAAAAGATTGGACAAGGTTCATCTGAATAAAAATACCAGAATAAAATTATTGAGGAGTCTGAGCTTCTGACTAACATAATTATCTGGTTTACTTTTTCGTTTTTCTTCTTTTTTTAATGTTCTTTCATTTTTTTTTTCTTTACAACCATGAAGAGGTACTCAAGATGATAGCAAAGTCCCCTAAGTATAGACAACAGCAAGATGCTAAAGCTGTTGCAGTGTCCCATTCAGATAGTGAGTTTATTAACAAATCTTTACAAAGTCTGGCATTTGCCTTGTGTTATTTTCAGTTTATCTTTCACTGAGGATTTTCTCCTGTGCATCTGTTGAATGCAGGTCCTCTGTCAGCATTAATGGGAAGTTTGTGGTTTCCAACCAACAAAATTTTCAGGCAGCTGAAAGTCCTGGGTTTTATCCCTTTTTGTTCTCCCCAGAGGGTCTGGCTGTCCAAATCCTTTTCAACACCTTTGCAGGTCATAACCACGAATGGGATTTGTCATTAGCAGAAAATTCCGTGGATACCTTACATTTCAATTCCTTCTTATTTCTTGACAGCCAAGCAGAAAACTCCAGGCTATCTTGTGCACTACAGGGATGTCCAGATCCTCTTCTCTTCATTAGCTACCTTCTCTTTTGCAAAAACTTTTACTTTATTGACACAGTAGCTCCAGACCTGATGGTTGCCCTGGCCCGTGTTAAACCTCAAGGTCTCATCATCAGGGGTCTTGCTGGGTCCCCTCTCTGGCATGGAGAGGGACTCAACCCTTGTGTGGGAACATCTCCATGCTCATGAACAACTGACCCAAACCCAATAAAAGCTGCTGGTGATTCACTGTATTTCCTGGGTAGAAGCTGAAGCTGTGAGGATGTTCCAAGTGGAATTGCTGATGAGGGTGCACAGCCTTGATTGCAGACCCCTGAGGAAACAGGTTGCTTAACAGGTAGAATTATTTTGAGATGCATAGTGCTGTCTTTACATTATTTTGTGAGGATATTGCCCCATTACATTTTTTTCATAAGATATTGCTGTTCCGTACTGTCTGACACAAGATACTGACCTAGATCAACCTTTGATTTGACCTGGTCACTTCTGTGTTCTTTAACCTTTTTTTGATCACATGCCTGGTAGAGAAAATACTGGTTTTGGTACTGATCATGCCAGAACTGTCTGGGAGTGACGTTCCCTCTTGCAATAGCTCTGTGTACACAGACCATCAGTTTATTTTGTTAAATCTGTATTTGTTGTTTGAAAATTCTGTAAATAGTGGGAGTAAAATCCATAATTTAAAGATCTTTCTTGGATTGGCTGTTCATGCATAAAATGCCCAGCAATCCTACATACTGCAGTATTTCTGGGGGTCTGATTGTACCCAGCCATTGTACCTGGGATGCTCATGCTTGTTAGTAAATGAAAGAAAATGTTTAAATGAAAGAAATATTTTGAAAACCTGGCCCTAGGTCTTCATGAGAGGTGGTCCTTGTGTAATGGTCCCCCTGTAGACAGTAGTTACAGTGCATGCCTTTCCCAGCCTCCTCCACATGTGTCTTTTGATCCTGCCTGGGAGGTTTGCATGTCCTGGATCCTGGTATTTGGTGATCACAGACAGCTTCTGTTACTCTTCACTCAATCCTTTGAGCACCCTGGTGATGGGACTGCTCTCACCACACACAGACACCTACCACCTAAGGTGTCTGAGTCATCTCATCCTGAAATAGGGAGATGAGAGAGATAAATCACATCCTAAAACCACTCCCTTCTCTGCACCGGATACAGAGAGATTTCAGTGAGCTGACTGGACTATAGTTATTTCCAGTCATCCTTCTTCCTTTCTTCTCCATCATGCATTTTCTTTTTTTTTTTTTTTTTTTCCAGATATCTATCTGATTTTTCATTTTTATCACCCTTTCCCCCAGCATGGGTGGCTGGGAAAGCCCTGGATGCTTGGGTAAAACAACCTGCACAGTGGGAAACAGCTGGTGTGTATTTTGGTGAGAGGCTGATGGAGCCAGGCAGGACAGGCCTGGCCCTGGCTTGTCTCCAGATGACCAAAAGAATTGAGGTAGTCCCACTGTCACCCTCTGCTGAAGGCCCTTAGTCCTTAAATTATGGACTGGGGCAACAATAAAAGGATCCTATAGCTTTCCTCAGTCCCCATCCTATCTTGGTATAAAAGAGGCCTCTCTTCTAAAAGCTGCTTCCCAGTCATTCGCTGGAAAAATCCTAAGTAAAGCCTACACTAAAACTTCTGTTGGCTTCAATGTAAGATAATTAGTTCCTAATCTTGATCGTGTTGGCTAAACGTAATGTAGCATCTGGTATGTAAAGTGGTTGTGGCAATTCACATATTTTGAAATGGTCATTACTGTAAATGGAATAATTGGAAAAGATGCTGGAAGAAAATGAAAAGAGATTGGGTCTACATTTCATAAAAAAATATGCACCAGGCTGATAAATAGGAAATCCAGAGGTTAGGGAGATATTGTAAATAGAACAGCTACCATAGCTTTTTACTGTGTGGTGAATGAGCAGAAATCTTCCTTGTGTTTTCTGTAGTAGCATTCCCTTGGTCAAGAATTAAAATGGACTAGGATAACAAAGAAGGGCCTGTTAGCATCTGCCATGTGTTGTTGTTAAAGCTGGGAATGCAGATCTCGACCTCAGGCTTTCAAAATTCTTTCCTTAGTTGTCCCATGATTTCAGATGTTATGGTGTCATGGAGCATCTCCTCTAAAGAAATGCTGGTGACTTCATGGTAGGCATGCAAAGTACATAAAATACTGAGGGTGGTCCTTTGGTTTATCTGAATGAACTCTTGTGAACATGGTTTTGAATTACATCAATTAAAATTGCATATACAAATGAGAGAGGCTTTTGACAGACCACAAGTATCTTACCTACACTTTTTTTTCAAGATTATCTTCTAGAATTTTGGCTTTGCAGATCATGTCCTGATGACCTTAGTTATGATCTATACTTATTGCTGGCAGAGAGATTTGGTCCCTTTCCATTAAACCAGATCATCTTGGATCTGTTTACAGGGGAAATGGATTTGGCTTCTGAGATCTTGAAACTATTTGCTGTGTTTAAGTTTCCAAGAATGAGGCTTGACTTGGTGGAATTTAAAGTAGCTTTAATGTGCTCTTTGCTGAAGGTAAATCCCACAGTCACATTCTTGGGGAGGTAGAAGCTGTCGTGACAGAAAGCTCTGTCATGTAACATCTCTAACAACAGGAGGGATGGCTTGAAAGTCATGGTTCTAGGGCTACTGGGGCTGCTCTAAGAGCTGCCCCAAAACACTCAAAGTTAGGATGACTATTTCCACTGTCAGCTTAGGTCTCTCTTCTGAGCTTCCAGGTCCTGTAAGACATTAAAAGAAAGCAAGACTGTGATTCTTCATGTTTTTGAGAGCTTCCCATTGCACGTACAGTAAGGCAAAGCATATCAGACATGCACTTTTTTCCATCAGGCTTTTTTCCTGGCTGCTGAATGAAATTCTGGGGCTTAAAAGTCAGCCTTTGGGGCAATGGGATGGCCTCCCTGTCACCCAGGTTTCACAAGGGACTGATGCCAAGGGGGTGGGTTGCCTTGGGTTTGCTGGCACTGGAGTAGCTTCCCAGGGCTGTCTTTTTGCCCCCATGCCATGCAGATGCAGTTAGGGGAACTGACCACCAGTGCCAGGGCTGCCTGTCGTGACTTCTCCTGTGTGAAGAAGTGAAAAAGACTGATGGAGGCAGTAAAAAACCAATTCCAGCTGTCTTTCCTGGAGGTTACCAGCATGGTCTTCCTGAAAGCAGTCCTGGAGACAGCACACTGTGGATTTGGGATTTAGTACCCATATGAGCATCTATGCTGAGGTCCTATCTAACCTATGCTTAGACTGGATATTAGGAAGAAATTCTTTACATAGAGGGTGACCAGGCATTGGAATGGGCTGCCCAGGGAGGGGGTGGATTCTCCATCCCTGAAGGTTTTTAGGAAGAGACTGACGTGGCACTCAGTGCCATGGGCTGGGAACCACGGGGGGAGTGGATCAAGGTTTGGACTTGATGATCCCAGAGGTCCTTTCCAACCCAAATAATTCTGGGATTCTTGTGTGCCCAAGTTGTTTCACCTATGTGATCTGAGGATTTTCCTTCTGGCTGTGTGAGTGGGGTCCAACACTCTCAAGTTGTGAACTGGATGAACATCCCTCTAACTGGATCTCACAGTCTGCTGTGGTAACACCCTGCAGTCTGGTCCCCAGACAATCCCGTTCAACCTGTTTAATTCAAAGAGTGTAAGAGACATGCCTAGGACTTGAATGGGAAGAGGATGCAAATTTTTGTGCATGAGTACATGAGGTGGCACTAGTGTTAGCTGTGGCTTTGATCCAGACAGAGATAGGAATGCTGCTGGAGTCAGAGCAAGCCGCTATCCTGCTGGTTTCCTGCAGGAATACTGAAGAGGATGTAAATGCAGGAGGTGTCTATGGAGAAAATGGTAATATATGGAGGATCACTGGAAAGCATGAAGATTAAATATGAAAAGGGCTTGTTTCCCAGAGACTGGCTTGTGTGCAGTTCTCCCTATGCCAGCATTTCTCTTCCAGAGTAAAACTAAGCTGTCTCCAGTGCTGAACCAGTTAATGCTGGCAGGGGTTTAGGCTGCCTTCTGCCATGCTATGTGGTATTGGCCATATGCTGGAGAAAGCCTTACAGGACAAAAAGGGGAAAGAAATCCCAGTACCAGTCAGGGCATGTTGACTCATAGGAGTCATTTTGAAGGTTATGGATATGTGTTAAGCAGGTATTAAATAGCTCTTGCTTTATAAATATCATTTACAAAAGCAAGTGTCCTCTTCAGGGCACCAGAGTATATAATAATATGAATTAATGAGTCTGCATTTTCAAAGTGGCAGAGAACCAGGATTTACCTCAGGAAAACTGCAAGCAGGTTTGGTGGTGATTTGAAATCCAGTGGCTTTTGTAAAACTTCCTGGCCTTGTGCCTTGCTTTTTCTTCCCACTCACTGCTTTCTGCAGCATTGCCCGTCGAACAAAATGTCATTTTTTGTCATCTATGTGACCTGAGAGAGGAGGGGTTCAGGTACAGCAAACCCTGCTCACTGGCAGGGGGGCTGCTCCCCTCCCTGATGGGGGCTCTGAGGCACTAAGTCACTTCTTTTGCACAGAAACATGGCCTGGCAGGACTGGGAGCCAAACCACGGGCTAATTTGTAAACCGGCTCAGTGGAGCATTTCATGGCTTGCAAAATGATCAGGCTAAGTGGAGGGAAACTTGCAGCCTTTATTCTGACTCCTGACCCAGCAGCGTGGGCTTGCTTCCCCTGCTTTACCACATTTCCACCTTCTCGGTGTTCTTTCTGAACGTGGCAGAGATTTCTTCCCTTTCCCAGACTGAAGGAGGGGGGAGTGATGGAAGAAACCTGCTGTGAAGCATTCCCCCAAACCAGTATGGCAATGCAGAGGTCCCTGTGTAGGGGGGACCTTGTAGGGTGTAGGTGGTCCTACACCATGGCATGTTTCATCTCTGGTTTCTCAGAGATGTGACCTTGTCTGCGGATACCCTCACAGTGCATTTAGAAATCCTTGCCTGACTAACATATTGCTTGCATTTGCTGACTCACTCTTGCACTGCCTTTTTTCAGAGGTGTTGATTTTTCTCTGTTACCAGGGCTGTGCCCCAGACAAGGTATCATCAGCCTGTGTGTGTTTGGCTCCCCTGGGGGTGGGAGGTATCTACATTTGGATGCAAATGTTAATATAATTCACCTTCAAATGAGTGATAGCAGCAAAAGATGGGGACCCTGGACCCCCTGCATGTGGAAGGGAGGACTGTGAAACACTGCTTTTGGGGCAGGGCCATCCCCAGCATCACTGCCTGGGACTTTGCACCACCAGCTGCATTTGGTCTTAATGTCTGTTCAGGTCCTGCTGCCCAAAGCTGTTTTGATCAACTGATGTAAATTCATCCTTGTGCTTTTACGTGTAGGAGACACTGACATAGGCAGCCTGTGTCTGAAAGTGCTTTTAGGGCAGGTGCTGTAGAGGGAGATGGCTGAGAGCCATGGCAGAGCTGCTGGGTCCCTGCTGTCCTGCTCTTCCAGGAGGTGTTTGAGTGATCAAAGGCCCTGTGTACCACCTCCCCTGGTCTTGGGGTGCTCCTGGGAGGGCTTCTTCATCTGTCTCCTCTTCTCTGGGTGAGCTGCTGCAGCATTGCAGCCTTGCTGGTTTTCCCACTTTGATCTTTCACCCAAACCATTAAGCATTGGTGTCTCTTGCCACTTCAGAGGATGTTTATTCTTGATGTGCAGTGCTCCTGTATGGCTTATGTCCTACATGGCTCCCCAAGTGCCAGTGGTACTCTGGTCTTAAATGACACATGTAAAATCTCTGAGGGTCCAGGTTAGTATGCAAGAACAATTATGTCTTCAGGATTTTTAATTTTTACAGCCCAACTTTTTTTGTCCATGGGTATCCCAGGTGGCTGCAACTATCTTGTCTTCACAGTCTCTTGTCAACAGGTTACCATTTATTTATCTTGTGCATCTTGCTCAGGGCTAGTTTGAAGCTCATCTTTTTAACATAACACTTTTTCTTCTTTTAATCAGATGATGCCCAATGTTTTTGGAGGAATGTGAGGAATGACACTGCATGGCCAATTACCAGGGAACTAATTAGCAGACAACTTCTTCCCTTATGGTTTGAAGAGTGTTAGATACGCATTCCCAGGACACTGTACTACACAGCATCACCTTGCAGCAACATTGCTTTTTCTGTGCAGCTGTGCTTTTTCCCCTCTCTCCCTTTTCCTGCTCATCAGTTTTGTGTCAGACTGGGAGCAGACAGACAGCATCACCAAGCAGAATCCAGCACTGGCAGTGCCTTCAAAAGCACTGAAAATACAGCCCCTGTTCACTGGTTCTGCACAGCAGCAGCTGAACAGAGGCAGCCTTCTGAGTGCCTGGACACAGAAGCTTTGCTTTAAGGAACTTCAGCCTGCAAAGGGTTGCCTTTTTTTTTATTTTTTTTTTTTTTTTTTTTTGGGTTCTTTTTAGGCATGATTGCTTTTCTTCAAGTTAAACTGTATTTACGACATTTGTTATTGCAGGTTGCAGTATTCCAGGTTCAGTGAGATCAGTGATATTTAGTATTTGCAAGCAAATTCTAGCTATGAAAATCTTGGCATTTTTGATTATTGCCTCAAGGGCATTAAACATGCAGCTCTTCTGCTGTCTTCTTCTGACTGTCAAGTTACTGAACCAAGCTTTGAAAGCCCTCTAGGCATTTCAGTGGCATTGCTAAGGACTTGTAACCAGCTTTACTCTTGGACTGACACTTTTGTTAATGATTCCGAATACATACTGGAGCAAATACATATACAAACAATATCAGGACAGCATATGCTTGCATTGTCCCCACTTGTTTTTGCTGATCCTGTTGGTTTACATTCAATTAGTCCATCTTCTCCAACCCAGCTTCCTCTGAATCTGTGCTGTATGTATTGGCAAAGAGCATCTGGCATCAGCTATTTGTAAATCAAACATACTCTGCTGAGAGCTGCTCTACTGAAACATTTCTTCCTTTCTGTTGCCTAAGGTGAGCAATAAGTTTTTCCTTCAGCATGCCATTCTGTCACAGCACAGGGTGAGCAATGGTACTGGAGCAGATGAACTTTCCTCCACCTCCAAACTACAGCACCTGCTCCCAGTAACATTTTAATATCCGCTTGTGCAGCCGCGTGATGAATTTCTGGCATGAATAGCTGCTTCAGTGTGGGGTTTCCAACTGGAATGAGGGTGTTGCTACCCAAATTTTACATCCCTTCTTTTGGAAAATTGAGGAGGAGGCTTTGTTTTCTTACTACAGTACTTGTACAGGCTGGAGACCCCAAGCCTGCTCCCACCTTCACATTGGTTCCTGAATTTCTGGCCCTAGAGCCTTGTGGCATATCCCTGCCCTGCCCCAAAACTGTCCACTTGGCTTTTTGTTTAAGATAAGGGAAGAGATTTGTACCTCTGAAAGATGCTTTGGGCTATGGGCAGAGTCAAGGAACTATTCATATATTATTTATATGGATAGGCCAGATTTTCCAGCTATTTATTTTACAAGCGTGTTGAGACATCTTAGTGCATTTAGAGGTTATTAAGTGTGAGTTGTTAAGTTAATTTTAATGACTTTAGTAGATCTTTAGCATTCATGTTTAATCCAGTAATACTTATTGGCCTACATGGTACGCTGATACTTCTCAAAGCTTCAGACTTGGCAGCTCTCTGAAGGACTGCTTCTATTTCCTGGGTACTTGGGTGAAACTCTTTCTGCTGTTGTTAACCAACATAGATTTCAGCTCTGCATTTGCTCAAAAATTCAAAACCATCTGATGGTTTTAAAGCCCGATGGAGGAGTTGTAAGCAGCACCAATATCTGACTTTGAAAAGAGTGCCTCTGTGTGCCTGCCAGATGGAGGCAATGGGTGGAAGGCTGATGGAGAGAGAGAGAGAAACTGATTTGAGCTGGTTCAAATGAGGCATAAAACATTGTACCAGCCAAAGAGGTCTAAGAAGCTGCTCAACAGACCATACTACCTTGTTCACTGAAATGAAGCTTAGTTCTGGACACTTCCATCCCTCTTCACATTCCCAGGGAGGAACATTGTGTGCACAGCAGAATAAGTATCAGCCACGTTTTTTTTGGTTTTGGTTTTTTTTTGTTTTTTTGGTGTTGTTTGAACATCTTTTCTTTTGGCCTAAGAGAGCTTCTCCAGCAATTACATTTTAAGTTTCAAAGTTTCTAGACTACATTATGGTATAATCTGCCCTCTGCTAGCTGGCAATTTCTATCCTGATTTGCAGTGATTAAAAATTAATCTGGCTAGGATTTGGTCGCACTCCAGGATTCAGGCATTCTGATCCTGTAAGTCAGGTTTTAAACTAAATGCACATTACATATACATCTGCTTTATTTAAATAATAGAATCAGCGTTTCATCTTTACTTTAAAGATTATTCATGGTTTCCCAGTCTATTCAGAATTGCGGGTGTATGACTGCAGCTAAAAAAATCAGAGAGCATCTCCCAGTCAACTGCTTTGGAGGGATCCTTTTGGGGTTGGTCTCAGAAACATGTGCAGGAGGAGTTTTTACCTGTGTCTGCTGTGGTTTTGCTATTGTGTTTGCCAGCAGCTCCAGCCCTGCCATGCTTTGCTGAGGCCAAGCTTCCACTAATGCCATGGGATGAGTTTCCTCCTTACCATGAGCAGCTGTAAAAGAATGCTAACTGAAAAAGAGAAGAGATTCAAAGCCATATAAAGTCTTGATTCCTTTACAGAGATTAATCCTTATGTGATTTTCCTAAATATTTTGCCAGGTTTTCCTGTCTCTTGTTTTCTTAAGTGTACGTGGGCACTAAATGCCTTCTGACCTTCCTTGGATCGGCTTTCATCTACTGACTTGAGGTAATGTGTGTAAATCTTGAGATTTACATATTTGGCTGATTTATGAGTAAATACCTCTCAGTCTCTGTTTAAATCTGCTTGAGTCTAAAGAGGTGGTGATGTGAATACCTCACAGATATACTGCAGTCATATTGCAGGTAGTTGCACATGACAGATTTTATTCATTAACCCTTCCCTAACTACAAAAAAATACTTCTGCACCAAGGGGAAGCACCAGTTTGGGTATTTTCTGTCAGATTTATGTAGTCTTTGCTGAAGTTGTACTTACCCAGTGTACAGATTTACAATAAAGCTGTTCTTAACTATCAAGGAGGAGAATGGTGGACAATCCCAACTGTAAATCCATGTAGGCACTGGATGCTCTGACCTCAGTCCCACAGATCTGTGTTCAGATCTTTCAGTTTTCCTCTGCAATTCAGTGTATGTGGGGGAGAGAAAAATCACAGGTTTGTGGTGGTTTTAGGGTTAATCATAGTTTTCACAAAAGGCGGGTTTTGAAGTTATTTTAGAAGATCATAGTGAATGAATTGGCTGGCTCTGTACTTTTAAATTGTTGTGTTTTTTTTTTAAGGATGGTTACATATTTCTATATTAGATGTAGTTCAATTTGGTATAATTTAGGCAGTTGAAGTAGCTGGGGAGTAAGCAGGAAGACTGCAAAATGAGTTAAGATAAAAAAAAATAATGAAAACCTCCTGGTCAACATCTCAAAAACTTAAAAAATTAGCAAGGAACTTCATGCTGCCATTTCCTGCAAGGCCAGGAGGAAATTGCTGTATTCTGTCATGTCTTTTTGGATCACTCCTAATGGCTCCCAAGTGTCAGGATGACTAAACCTAAATGTGCTTAATGATCAGTAGAAAAGGCCCTTGTGTGCTGAAACCTTTTCCTCTGAGTCCAAGACAGAGACAATTTGCAACAGAAGAAGGTGACAGTCTTTGAGGCACAGCCTGGACCTCTGTTTGCAGAGCTGATTAACCTGGGCAGCCCTTAGCAATTACAATGTTTGCCTTTAGAGCATCCCTTCAGTGCTGGGTTTCATGTAAACAGGAAACAATTGGAGAAGAAATGTGGTGCTCTATTTCCATTGCATTTCCTGTGCAAAACTGTGGGTTGAGCCATTTGGGAATTTTTCTCCTTAATTGCACCCTTGGTTGTGTGAGGTGTGTTGATTGACTTCCATGATGCCTTACAGACACACACACACACGTACACACACACCTCTTGGAACCCATTCAGACAACCCTCCTGTCATAATGAAAGGTATTTCAGCTGACTTTGACATCTAAAAATACTGGGGGCTGGCTTCAGTCCTGGGTTATGCAAGAGGAGTTGCAGAGAGATTGTGCCCATCTTGCCAGGCGCGGGAGGGAGGCGGGATGGTACGGGTTTGGAACTGTCTGTGCAGGAATTCCCACAGAAGGATGAGGATGATTATGGTTTGTGCTGGCTGCAGGGAGTCTCACGGCGTGGTCGGGGAGCCTGAGGTGCCCACCCCAGCCCTTTGGTCACACAGGATGTTGTGTGTGTTGCACAAATAAACATGATCAGGTAGAGACATCTGTGGGAAGAGCTGCTCTGCTTGCCTCCAGGCTCCCTCTTTGTCACCGTGTCACAGTAGTAGTGATGGGAGCTCCAAAGCAGAAGGAGAAAAGACCACCTGAGGCTGGCAAGTCCTTTGAAGTTTTCATAAGTGCCAGTGAAATGAAACTAGGACATCCAAATATCCATAAAGCCTTGGAAGTAGAAGGAATTTGTGGATAATTAATAGGAGTAACCAGAGCAGAGCAGCAGGGGAGCATAAGGCTCAGCTTTTTCTTTTGGCAACTGCTTGGTATGTCCATTTTCTTGAATGAGAAAAAGAGAGACCCAAGGCAGATTTAAAAGCAGTCAAACTCTACTCAAGATGCCACTGGTAAATTTGACCACTAGTGGAGATCTTAGAGTTATGTCGTGCTTTTATTTGACCTCAGAGATACATTAGCTCTCAGCCATCTGAAAAAGGAATCTATGACTGCGTATACATGAGCCAGAAAGAATCTGGAGTTGCCCAAGAGGACTAAGGTCTTTCCAGAAGTGTGTGGTGAAGTTTTAATGGAAAAACAAGGTAGGGGAATTGTAGCAAAAAAATAAAATAAATTCTTTATAAACCACAGAAAGGGAAGGAACAAATAAATATATTCTAATTCAAAATATTCTTTTCTTGCCATTAGACTGGCAATCTATGCACTCTGACAACATGATTCTTCTCAATATTATTGAGATGTGTGTGAAGGTATGATGGCTAGAAGTTCCTATGTGAAAGCCACTTTGCTTCTGCCCCATAAATTTTCCTTAGAAAGCATTTTATGATCATCCCACATGAAATACGAGATTGGACTGATAATACATCCATAGCTACAAAAAAGAATGCTTTAAATTCTGTGTATGTGGTGCAGAACTCATCTTTTTACATAGTTGTGTAGAAGGGATAATATTTACATTCCAGCCTAGAACAATTATAGAAAAGCCATCAATTACATAGAAGCACCTAACATTTGAGAAGTTCAGTTTCTTACTTATATTTGCTCAATAAATGTCACCTTGCTGGAAATTGCACAACCTGATGATGTGTTCACTTGCACAATCAAGAGCAATTCAAACACGCAAGAGGACAAAGATAAAAATGATTTTGTAATGGTAAAGCCAAAGGCCTTTATTTTTGTGCAATTAAAATTTCACGTCGAAATTGCATAGTGAGTTGTTTGCATAGCATTTCCTTTGATTCTTCAGCCATCCTAATGCAAGAAGAATACAGAAAATTAGTGTTCAGCAGTTTGTTTGGAACCCATCTGGGCCTTGGTCCTTACCTCTGAGGAAGCAGTGGTTGAGGTGTTTTAGTAGTAGCTATCCTGATTTTTTTCTTTTTCTCCATTTTCCTTTTTGATATTTCTTCCTAAGGGCTGCAAATGACCTCGAGTCAAACCTTTGTGGGTATCTTAAAGGTTTTTCAGTTTGTCTTGTGCTGCTCAGCCAATGACCACTTTGGTATTTGTTTTTTCCTTTGAGGAAGACACAGAGACTTTAAAAATTAACCTCAAAATTTTTATAGCCAAGAAGGGATGAAATCCCAGTTTTCCTTGATGTTTTTAGTCTTTGGTGAAGTGCCCACAAGCCCACATGGCCAGTGTTTGTGGACTTCAATGGGACCTACAGGGGTGCTTGGAGATAACAGGATTTCAAAGAGCTTTTTTGAAGGATATAAATCACAGAATCACAGAATGTTTAGGTTGGAAGAGACCTCCAAGATCATCCAGTCTAACGTTTGACCAGCACTATAATCTAACTACTAAACCAAAGGTTTAAGTGATGCCAGTCCATCAGTTCAACAGCTCTTACTGTTCTGGGCAGGTCAGGTTTTTCTTTTACAGAACATGCTAGAGTCTGTATCCAAAGAGGTAAATATGGAAGAAAAGCAAAAGTTTGTTTAGGTTAATGAAAAAAAAAAAAAATAGTATGCATGTTTCTGGCATTGACAATGTTATTGGGAAGATTGGAGAACTTGTGAAAGAGCTCAGAGGTGATCGAAGGGCCACTGACGATGCCCTCTGAGGAAAAATGTAAGCATTTATCGGCTGATTTTTCTCAAAAATTGGGAAGGAAAAGAAGATACTGAGCACTAAAGAGCTCTTCTGTTGTGAAAAGGGAGGTTGAGCAACAGTCTGTGTCATGGAGGTGAAGCCCTGTGCACAGCAGTTGTGACAAGTAGTATGATTATGGATTGGAGCAAATTAGTAAGGGAACTGGTGCATTGGCATCTGGATTTCTTCCTTTTAAGAGCAGGTGTCTCCCTGGAGGATGCACCTTAGCCAAACCTTGCTGCTTGAGCTCAGTGTAGGAGTTCTGAGGTCAAATGTGAGGCCTTGAGGCACATGGCAAGTTAGTTGGGATGATGGAAACAAGCTCTGTCTCAGCTTCTCTTACTGCTGTCATTCCTGGGAAGAACTTAAGTGTATGTTTAACCTCTTACCTACATTATTTTATTACAAGCTATGGTTATAGCAATGGTTATGGATACTATTGCCTTCTATTTCCCCTGAGATTGTCATGTTCATTTACTTTTGGCTAAAATAATTAGCCAGGAGATGAAGCTCTGAAAATGAGGAATTGAAAAATACTAAATACTGTGGCCATTAAGCTTTGGTTATGGAGTGCAACCCATTTTTTTTTTTTCTGAAAGCAAGAAGTGTTGAGAGTGGATAAAGCCAAAGAATGACATGTTTTTGATCAAATACTGCTCCTCAGAGCTGCCACTGGGGCTTCAGAAACCAAATTTTTGAGGTACGATAGAACTAAATCCTTGAAAGGGAAATCATTAAACCCTTGTGAAGTCAGATTGCATCAACATGCAGTTTCCTGCCAGATAGCTTGAACTGAAATGAAGTTTCTTGTCTGTAAATTTTAATTCTAGTAATTTAAAGGCAACTTTGGTGATTCTGTTGTGGGTGAACACAAAGGAGGTGGGCTGGGGGCATCACATCTGAATGCTGTCTGGCAGCACAGGAGTGATGAGCTGAGTTTGAGAAAATAGTTTTGGGGTTTTTCCCGATAAATGCCTCCCATTATCTCCTGATATCAGTATATATGCAATGTATATTCAGTATATATGAGAGACATAAATAGTCCAGGTAGTAAATTCCACGAGCTTGTCTTTCCTAAAGATGTCTGTTAATCAAAAGCCCATTTTTGGCTTCTCCTGGAGCAAAAGCAGGAAAGTTTCTGGCAGGCAGAGGAGAGGAGCCTGCCTCTTATGTAAAAGCTGATGGCAGAGCCTGGTTCAGCTTCTGGCTGTCCCTGCTGGTGCTCTGATCTAGCAGCAAGTGACCTCATGCTCTCTGCAGGGACACGGTGACTCAGGAGCAGACAGATCCCCTAGAAACACCCCAGTGGTGAGTGGCAAAGGCAGCAGCCAGGAGGGATTGAGAAATTAGAAGCAAAGGAAAAAACAAAAAAACAAAACAAACAAAAACAAACAAACAAAAAACCAAACCAAAGCGGGGAAAAAAAAAAAAACAACAACAACACAAAAAAGATAAATCCCAAAGAATGCAAACAAACAAAAAAAACCCCACAGCAAAACAAAACAAGCCAACAAAACAAACAACCAAAAAAGACCAAACACCTGGAAATAAAATTTAAAAAAAACAAACAAAGCTAAGGCCCCCCCCTCCCCCCCGAATTACCTGGGTACAACACTGATTTGCTTGTTGAGATGATGTCCGTCTCTGTCTAACTTTATAGCATCTCATCCACTGTCATTTGATATGCCTAATTTTTGAAAGACTAGGATTATGGGTTTTTTTTAAAGAAACTAGCAAAATTACTGTTAATTAGTCAATTGTTGCAGAAGCAGGCTGCTTATTTTAGTTTATAGTAGGAGTAAAATATGCAGTTAGGTCAGCAGAGACTAGCTAAGCCCTGTAAAGCTGCTTACATTGTATTAGAGAACCTGTAAAGTAAGGGGAGGCTTATTATTTCTTCTTCAGTTATTTCCGGAACATAACTGTGAAGTGCAGATCTCACTTTAGTAGAATCCCAATTACAAAAAAAAAAGAAAAAAGAAATTATCACTGCAAGCTGCAAAAAAGTTTTGCCAATAGGCAAACAGTGCCATACCTGTGTCATTTCTGTGTGAGGAAAAATATGAATAGAGAATAAAATGCCCCATTTCTAGAGAATCAAAGCAGTATTAAAACAGTGCTAATTAAAGTACACTTTTTCCTGCTAAGTCTCTGAACTCAGATTCAGTTTCACTACACCCAGGCAACCCTTCTGTCACCTTTGCCTTGTCATATCAATATGTTTCAGAAGCTGCCATCCAATCTGTTCATATTAAGGCTGATAAACAAAAATCATTTGGATATGGTTGTACTTGAGATGACAACACTGACTGCCAGCATGACTTGGTAGATAAAAGGACTAGCCAGTCATCAAGGTGCAGCAGACAGTCAAAGGTTTTTTGGTTTGAGCTTTTTTTAGTGATAAGGGTTTTATCAGGAGAGGCTGTCCCAGGCTGGGTGCAATCAGGGCTTTGCTCAAGGACTGCAGAGGTGACTCTGTACCCTCCTGGAGATGGTTGGGTGAAGAAAAGCTCAGAGCAGCTGGGTTATTCCTGAAGGAATATTCCTGAGTAACACAGGGAAAAATACATCTGTTTATGTTGGTGTGGGGGTTGGAGGGTTCTTAACTAATTAATGATTTGTTTGTTTGGGTTTTATCTTTGGCATTCATTACTCTACTGCGTGTGTTTTTTGTGAAAGCTGGAAATGGAGGAAAAAGACTGCTTCTGAGCAGGCAAATCTTCACAAGGCTATGGGATGTAATGTGAAAGTTTCCCTTCAAAATGTGCATGAAATAAGATGCTTAACCTGGTGTGTCTGCTGCTGTCTCAAGGTTTCCAAAGTGCTGATGGTTAGAATACCTCCCCAGTAGATTTCTAGTCAGAAACACCTTATGGAAGTCATTTGCAAAAAGTACTGATCAGCTTTACTCTAAAAACCAGACTCACTGCAAAGATTTAGGCATCTGAGAAACACAGGCATGCACAGCCACTGTCCCATTTGAAATTTAAGACAGTGCTGCTCAATAAATTCTTCTTGGCTGTTCAGATATTGTCAATTGCTGATGCAAGCCCAGTCATATATACATACATATATATACATATATATTTAAATATATGACAGCTGTTCAGTTAAATCACTGAGTGATTTTTATCTTCTCTTATCTGAATCCCCTTTTTTTTTAAGAAATAAAAAAAAAAACCAAGCTAGAATCATTATTCTATCTTATCTGACTTTCAAAAAAAATGAGCTCAAAACTGAAACCTGAATTTCAATTATTAATTTTAAAATTTCATGGAATACCAGCTCCCCACAAGCATTTCATTTCTCCTGCACCTGCACACATGGACATTTGAAGGCCACAGCCCATAACTACATTTGAAAGAGTGCTCCTATCACAGTGTCCAATCCACAGAAGCCTGGGTGCCACTCAGCAGTTTTAATTTAATTTTCCACAGTCAATAAGAATCATGAGTGTTTGTGAGACCACTTGCCCGTGGTCTCTTATAGAAGATAACCTAGTCCAAATAAAAATACATTCTTAGGCGACTTAAAAAAGGGAAAGCTAAAGCAAGCTAAGGAATTGCATTAATTGCATCAATAGGCTACTTGTTTCCAAACCAGTGCTTTGGGAGGGAACTTGTTCAGGAGTCATTACATGGCTGTGTTGCCACTTGGTGTAAAGGCAAAAGTTAGATAGCAATGCAAAGGAATATGGTACTGGAGGTTTAACCTCAGTTGAGCAAATGTACATAAGAAAAGGGTTGCCAGCTTGAGTGCAGTGTTTGAATTTCTGTTTGAGTAATTATGTTGTGCCTACTCTTCCTACAGTTCCCTATGACAACTTAATCTGTTGCAGTTCCCTTAAGTCCTTGAGCAAAGAATTTTGTTGCATTTCCTTCTTTACTGTCTGTGAAGAGGAAAGAATAATTTTTAAGGCTTGCCAGGCTGAATTTATTAATTTAGGAGTATGCTTGTGTATGGTCTGAATTATATCATATAGAAAAGCAGATGCAATATGTGTTGACCACTATTGAAAGTTGTGTAACCTTTTGGTTTGCAGGAATGACAGTGGTGAATTATATACCAGGAATAACATGGTTCACCTCTGAAATGCTTTTTTGAACCTAATGGGTGATGGGGTAAAATGTAGAAACACCAAGTATAATCTTTTATGGGGTTTAGTATTTATTTATTTTTCCAGTTCTCTTTAGGAGTGTGCTAAAAGCAAACAATCTGCAGCAGTGAGTCAGAGAGGCTAATTGTGTCTCACACAAAAAATCCACAAGCTTTCTTAACTCAATTTCTTTCTCTTCTACCTTCATTGAATTCATTGCTGGTGTAAGGTGCTGGCAGAACAGTCCTAAGGACTGAAATGTTCTGACCCCAGCTGTGTACAAGGAGCACACTGCACTGGCCTCTCTCCACTTTGCTTTTCTGCTGAGAGCAAATTGTGCAGCTGTTTCTTGCTAAGCATGGGCTTAATGCTAGCAACTCATCTGGCACAGATTATCAAACAGTCTTCAGGTAGTAATAACCTTTGGTCATGGTGGACATGGGCCAGATCTGAACCAACAAACTGTAAAAGGATCTATATCCCATTACCAAACCACTACCCAGTCTTACTCATTAACATTTTAGTGGCAGAAGTTCAAATGAGTTATTTCATTAATAGTCATGAAACTAATTACATTGAAGTGCATCTGTCAGTAATAAAGGCAACTGACTTCTGTGCTTCTGAATAAATTCAGTCTGCACTAGGAAATGTTATTCTGCCTCTAAATGAGAGAAATACATTGCAAATCATGAAGAGGTATTAAAAAGGAGAATGCAGATGTGTCCCAACTGTGATGTTCTTCATGCTGCAGTTCCCTAATGCAATCAATTAATGAAATGAATAATCAGAAGTGTGCTTGAGTAGAGGAAGGGTCTGGGGCAATATTTTGTGCCTTATTTCCTCCCTGAGACACTGCGAAGTCTTTTAAGACCAGACAGGTTGAGGGCAGGAGGTTTGTCATTGACTTGGATAAAATCAAACTCAACTGAGCATCAAGATTAGTTTGGATGTGTAGAAATGAGATATGGGAATACTGAGGAGATCTGACTGGAGCTCACAAGGTATCTGTTCAGGTGATTTCCATGAGAATTTGGCATCTGATTATGACTCAGGAGATGGTCAAATGAATTTTTCCACCACGTCCCTCCCATTTTCAATAGGAGCATGGCAGGTCTGGTCTGAGGAGCCTGTGATTTGCCATTGCTGTCATCCTGCCTTTCCCATGTCTTCCTGAACCTGCACGTGCTCCACAGGATGCTCTGGAGGCCCACACTTGAAGGTACCCTCTGGCTTTAAGAATGAAAAGCAAAGTTGGAGGGATTCTCTTCATGTGGTTGTTTATCATCCAAGAGGTGTTTAGCAGGGCCAGGGAAACAGCCTGTTCCTCTGCTTTGTGAGCAGAGTAGCTCTGTGCAAGACCTAAGAATAAAACTGGTTTGCAGACAAGTCTCAGGGGTTTCCAAACCATTAGGGTGTTCCCAGATGGATTGAGAGTTGGCTGGATTGACCCAAAGGAGAGAGGGTTAAGGATCAGCTGAAAGCACTGTATGTATAATCCCAGACCCTAGGAGGAATTGCTTTGCAGGTCTAAGATATATTTGTCTTTTTCCTGAAGTGAGCAAGTGGAGGAGGAGAGAGAAAGAGGAAGAAGTCATTGATTAATTTCTGCTAATTCTTGATGTTGGTCAGAAGAGACTCATAAGCAGAGAAAAATGTGGCCAGCTCTGGTTTTGCACCACTGTCTCCTATCTGTAAAATGGCACTGTCCTTATCTGGAGAGAAGTAAAAACATTGAAGAGTGTGAGCAGTAACAAGGTTGCAAAGCTACTAAAGGCAGCTGAACCCATTTGGATAGTAATGATAGCCTGAAGTCATCTGCATTTCCAAACAGCCCACTGTTAGGAAATAGACTGTATAGGAATATATACTAAAAGTAAATGGTATTTATGACTGTGACTCTATCCATATTAACATGTCTTTATGTGCTCATAATGCTATGGCATTCTTGCACAGGTCTGAGAAGCTGGGGAAAAAAAATTCTGGCTTTCCTAACTTATTTTTTGTTGTTGTTCACAAGCTCTAGCAGTTATTTACTGACACATGCAGGAGATGGTGTCTCCAAAATTTGGGAAGATAAGGCAGACATTGAAAAATGAATTATGGACTTGCTCTATATCTGGGGAACTAAACTGAGATACTTCAAGTGCCCTGCAGTGAAGTTAATGAGCTGGTGCTTATACATGTAACATACCTGCTGTATCTAACCAGCTGTTGTCTTTAACCATAGTGGAAGCTTAGTTACTGTTGCTCCTTGTAAATTCTGCTTTTATTTCTGTTCTTCAAACATACTCTGGAGTCTTGTTGCAGAAGAACCCTACAGGAGAGTAACAATTGAGATTCACAGCACAGACTATCTGGCATTCCTAGCAAATATGATCTTGCCACAAATGCCAAGGAAATTAATTGCAATGGGCTAAGATATGGTGGACGTGCCAAAAATTAATAGAAAGAGACAAAGAGGGTTTTTTGGTTTGGTTTTTTTTTTTTTTTTTTTTTTTTCTTTAGCAAAGAGCACCTTGCTTTTACTTCATGCGGAACATTCCTCAGCAGCCTGGGGTCTTCTAAGCTTGTTTTGAGAGGAAGTTAAACCTAAAAAGCAGAGGTGGCACCATCCATATGGAGTGGGTGGGAGTCAGCACACAAGCATCATCTCCAGGAAGCAGGAAGCCTTGCAGTGGTATCTGTCCCCTTCTGGCTCCCTGCTAATGACTGTCATAAGAATGCAGAAGTTGTAATTGCCTTGAATTGTCTCCTCCAGTTGACAAAGAAGGAACTCCCCCCTTTTTAGATACCTTTGTTTAACTCACTCTTAGAGTTAACACTTAGAAGTGTTAACTCACTCTTTAACTCACAGGAAGAAGAATCCTGTGATTTTATTTTAATTTATTTTATTTATTTTTTTTTTTTTAGATGAGGAATAACTTTTCTTTAATGTTACTGTTTCACTTAATAAACAATACAGATATAGTCAACACACCTGCACAGGGAGTGGCAGTTTTGCCAACTAAGTCAGCAAAGAACAGCATTGTACACTTCAGAAATACTGCAAAGAGCCCCAGGGGAATGAACAGACTTGTTCAACCCACCTCTGCTTGTGGAGGGGTCATACAGAAGGGAGAGATCACTAAAAGCTGAGTTGTTCCATCAGAAAGGTTGCTTGATCCAGAAAAAAATATTCGAAAGGAACGTGGGGGAGTGAGAAATGAAATTAGATTTTTTAAAGCTCTCATGCTCTGCTGCATTAAGGATTGCAAATGGCAAAACCAATATCCTTCAACTAACATGCAACTTTTCCAAAATACTCTGAAATTGCAGGGAATTTTCCATTAATGCCCCGAGCTCTGGACCAGACCTAATAATTTCCATGGCTGCTGTGCAGTATCACCATGTGTACTGGCAGCGTTTGGCTGCCTCACTTGGTTATTTCCCACTGGGCCTGTGCAGATAAAGACAACAGGCTGCAAATATGTTTATTTGACAGGCAGTAGAGCAGCTTTGCCTGCAGCATTTATGCTTGGCTTGGAGTTGCTGAGCTTTATTTCCCAACTGTAGAAATAAATGCTTTTTGCCCAGCTTATGGCCTAAGTGAGCATCGTTCCCTCCCATCCTTGCCCAGCAAGTGGCAGTAACCTCTGTGACTGGGTTTTTTTTTTTTTCTTGCTATCTGTATGGTCACAGATAGACAATTATGAGGAAAAAGCACAGAGCTTCTTCTCCATGTAGATTTACATCTGAGGGCAAACACCAGTTTGATAACCCTGCTGGCATGTTGATGAGGACAGGTCTCATCTCATGGTGCCACCTCAGCCATGACCTAGGACTGACTCAGTTAATTCCCTCTCAGCTATTCCAGGTGACCACTACAGCAATGGCTGAGGTTTCCAAATGCCACCAGTGCAGTGCTGTCTTCTAGGAAGCCTTGCCAGCATCAGTTGGTAAACATTTTTAGTTATCAAGATTTCCGTCTCAGATAAATCCTGTCACCTCTAAGAGCCAGGCTCCCTTTCTCCAATCTTTCTGCATACAGTGTAGAACCAAACCCTAAAATCTATACTTTCTTCTGTAGTAATGCAGAACGAATGTCACTGTTCTAAACCAAGCCAAACAAAAATGTGCTTTTATAACAAGTGACATATTTACTAGGAATTTATTTCCCAGAAATACTGCCAAATCAATTCACTGATGCAGCAAAGCATGTCAGCAAAATAAAAGAAAGAAAGAAAAGGAGTTGGCATGTAGGCACAGCTTGGTGAGGTTCTCCAGGTGAGGTGTTTCAACATTTTGCTCTGAGTTGCCTTCTGAAACGGAGCCCTCTAAACCATTTGTGTTGCTACAGAGATGTGGAGTGATGGCTGAGCAAAACTGGGCTTGGCTTGGGATGGTGCAGGAGCCTGATCTCAGCTTAAATGAAATGCTTGGTTCTGCCTGAGGGGGAGATCAACACATGAGTGATGGGAAGCTCAGTCCAGTAAAAAGGCTACACTTCTGCTCTGAATCATCCCCAAAGGAATGCTCATTTTAATTTCTTTGTTTTGAACTACCAGCTTTCAGCCCTCCAGCCAAATCCCATGGGTCTGAAGACCATGTGTGTAGTACCTCTCTGCCAGGGAAGTCTTTGGGATCCCCACTGCCCCTGCTGCCAGGGCAGCTGCAGCCACTCCAGTCTGTCTCAGACTCCAGAGTACTGATCCATGGCCTCCTCTCAGCTCCTGGACTCTGTGTCAGAGATGGACAAAGGGATGCAGAAGAGCCACTGAGGGCTACAGAGATGCAGAGGAGGATATAGTGACTGGGCTGGGCTGACAGTCACTATATTGCTGTGCAAGGGCAGACATAATCTCTCTGTCTCTTCATGTTTGCAGATTTACTTTTCCTTTCCTTCTTTCCATCACAGAATTTCTCCCGACAGCTCTGCAGCTCTCCTCAAGATGCATTTTTTGGGAAGGTGGATGGCCATAGATTGTTGTCTCTATGCTGTTGTGCAGCACAGGAAGCTCAGTCAGAGTTTCACTGTGTAAATCTTGCCCAGCAAGTCCCAGCACTGCAGCTGGGGGGGGGTTAGATTGGCACTGCAAGCGCCAGGAAGCAAGGCACAAGCTTTTGCAAATGGAGTTGCCAGGTTTGCATGGTTTCTCTACTCTGGTAGGGTAGAGGCAAGGCTTCTCTGCCACTGTGCATCACACCCAGCCATACCAAGCACTGCTGAGCCTTTCCTCTCTTGAGTCTCTGTTCCCCATGACCACTTGCAGTACAGTCACCTGGAGGTGACAGGCTGTAGACAGGAATGCCCAAGCCTAAGCCCAGTTTTCTGCAGACCTGCAGAGTTACGCAGCCTCTCACCCAGTCTGTAATTTTGTTTTCTCCCAATCTTCTCCATCTGTAAAGCCAGCAAAGCTTTTTGCACTTGGAAAGCAGAGGCTCCCAGAGTTTGGATGGCCTAATGGTTGGGAGCTGCCTTCCTGCCCACGCGCAGTCCTTGCTGGCGTCTGCGGGTTTGTTCTGCTGCCAAAAAACATGGAGAGATTATGTACCTTCCTCACTTTCCCTCTTGCGTGAGCACAGAGTCAGCCTCCTGGTTCTGTTTGTTTTTTGTTGTTTTTTTTTTTTAATAGCCATGTAGTAGAGAAGAGTTGTGTGAGCCTGTATCAAGAGATTTTTTTTTTTTTTTAAGTATATGCGATTAGCACATGACAGTCTTTTAGCCCTTGCAAGATCAGTTGGCCCCCTGTGTTCACTGTGAAAGATTTTCCCCTGCCTGTGTTCTAGGGACTGTTTCTCACTTTTATTTTGCTAGTGCTTATGGTTTAATATGAATGCAGAAATCCTCAGTAATTTAAGACACTCACTTGTTTCCCTCTTCCCTCCCTGAAAAGTAAGGCTGAAAAGTAAGACTGTATTTAAGAAGAGGCAGCAAAGCTTTTTCCCAGTCTTAGAAATGGAAATAGCTTGCATAAGGCAGCTGTGGTATTTTTTTTTAAATGCAGAGAAGCATGTTTCCTTTTAATTTGTTAGTTATAAAAGAAAATTCATCAAGGAGAGTCTTGTTAAACAAGTCTAGAATTGAGGGAGAGAAAAAAAGAAAGAAAAGAGGATCTACCTTCACTCTGTAACTGGTTGACCTGACTCATATCCATGACCTGAATTTAGTTTCCTTAAGGTTTTTCTTTCCACGTTTTTACTCCAAATTTTTAGTCTAGTCCTGACAGCTTCAGAAAGGACTGCAGCACCCTGTATTTTGCCCCGAGGCACACCATGAAAACAACATTTTAGAAAGTGTCAGGTATGGGCTTTCTCAATGTGACACACACATTGGAAGCCAGGGAGCCCTGGGAGCAACCATGGATGTCCCTTGCCAGCAGGCAGCTCTGGGAACTTCCCTTTCCCAGTCTTCTTGCTGCCCACCTGCTGTCCTTTTCCTCAGACCCACAAGACCCAAATATTTCCCCATCTTAGTTTTCCTCTTTGAAAAGTGTTTAATCTAGGGGAAGCAGAGTTGTTGGGGTTTTTTTTCCAGATGGGCTAAGAGACAATGAGGTTTGGGTCATTTGAGCAGTTATGGATGAGCTGCCTTTGAAGGCAGCTGACCTGAAGGAGGCTGACCTGAAGTCACTTAAAACTTTGACTTGCATGAGGAAAGAACCACAGCTTTTTGGACTAAAGTTGTTCCCTCAGACAGGCCATTTGGAGAGCTCAGGAGTTTTGCTGGGGAACTAAGTAAACACTGAAGGAGCCCTCCTTGTGGGAAGGAGACCTGGTCCTGTTGGGTTCAGGGAGCCCTGGATGTGGGAGATATTCCAGGACTGTTCATGCTGTCCAAAATGGACCAGCGTTCAAGAATAATCCATGCCAGCATTTCTCAGGAAGTCAAGCATGTGTTCTGCCACTTTTGGGTTATATTAGTTGCAGGATGAATAAGTTTCATACTAGGACTTTCACATTTTGGCTGCAGGGCATTTGCCAGAAGACTGCTTAATATGCCACCCCTATGGTTAAGCTACTCCATGGTTTAAAATGCTTTAGTATTCCCCACTGAGGAGGAGAAGCAGCAGCTTTTCTTGTTCCCAGGGAGCTCCTAAACTCCTGCTTATTAACACCTGTCATCTATAGGTTCTAGGAGGTCAGGTAGAAGCAATATATTTTATTGAGGTTTTTTTTTTTATTGAGTTTTCTCAGAAAGGTGTCAATCTAGCAGAAGCTGTGAGCACCAGATTTAGCCAAATCATTTGAATATATTTTTCCTTGAAGTTTACAGTCTTTCTGTGAATGCAAATTTAGCAGTTCTGTTGGCTTACCTGTTTTGTGAATGAACCCATTTTCTTTACTTATTATTTAACAGGATCATTTAGTGTGTTACTGACAGTAGTACTATCAGTATTAGTTGGTTTTTATTGGTAGCATTGTTATAATTTAACAGGGCTGAGTGGGAAATAGAGGTGGGAGTTATTCTTCCCACTATCCAAGAAAAACAGCAGTTCTGGGACATGAATAAAATGTGTTGCAGTGCTATAGGGAATCTGGTGTATATCAGCACAATTTTAAATACACAAACAGCATGAGCTGATTTAAGTAATAAGGACTTCTACTGTTGTGGCTGAAGCCTAGCTAGGTCCATCATCTGGTTTATAGCCATGCAACACCCTTCTTTTATTTAGGGCAAAAGTTATCAGTGGTGGGGCAGGATGGGTGGAGTGGCAGCTTTAGCATGGATCCAGCATTTGTCACAAATGTGAATGAGAAGCTCAAAGCTATATTTATAAGAATTCAATCCCCAAAAGTACAAACTTCTGCAACGAGAGGTTTGAAACTTTTTTCAACAAGTTGCCAGTGTCCTATGAGATTGCTCAACATCTAAGGCAGATGAGGTGCTTTTTATTTTTTGCTAGGTAGCTAGAGGAATTAAAACATAAACCGTAGGTCCAAACCAAATATATTGCAACGAATCACAAAACTGAGTGTGTTTTTCCTTGGCCCAACCTCTGGTGCTTGCTAATCTCTGCTCAGGTGAAGGACACAGGAGCTTTGCTGGGCGTGCTGGTCAGGGCATGGGAGCAGCATGCTGGGCTTTACCCACTCAGGGAGCTCTGTGCCAGCTGAACACTGCCCACAGGGATGAAACTGCTGAAAAGAAAGATTTTTTTTTTGAAGATGGACTTTGTGCCTTCTCGCTAAAAGACAGAAAACTTGCTTATTTTTCATCAGAAACCTTTTGCCACTTTTCCCAATACACACAGACAGTCACCTCAGTGAGGGAGCTGGGAATTTCCACGTGGGCAGTGGAAATTGAGATAAGGACTTGGAGCCCCAGAGCATCAAAGCAGAGGTTGTGCCCAAGACCACTGCTGCTGGCTCTTGGTGCAGGTACAGGTTGGCCCCAACACAGCAGTACCACAGCTAGGATGCATGTCTCTTTGTTTGTCAGTCGTCACTGGTGGAGGTCAAGGTCTCTAAAATATTTGTGTTTTTAATGGGCTGGAGTCCCAGTGAGAAAGAAAAATAAAAATAAGGTAGGAAAAAATAAACTTGCGATGAGGCAGAAGAGGAATTGCTGGCTTAGGTCCATAAAACATGAGTAAACTCTTTCCTTTTGGTATTTTGAATTCCAAGACTCGCTGTTTTTTGGGAAACATGCTGGAATGAAATCTTGGTCCAGATACAGAGAAGCTATGAAACTCTCTGATAGGCGTTCTAGTGTGCTTACACCCATGAGTCTCAAAGCAGACTGCAGCTAAAGGAAGACAAACCCAAAAGTGAAAGCAGTAAACTGCCATTTGCTCTAGGGTGTCGTGAAAGTGGAAAAACTTGTTGAATACACAGTGTTCCAGCTTTTTCCTTGGCCACTTAGGGCAGCTGGGTGGCAAGCAGGCAGTCGTGTTTATTGTTACCAACCTCAAAGAGATTGCATTTACCTTTCCCAAGGAGAGAGGCTTGTAAAAGCAAGCTAGAGTTAATGTGTACCTATTGCACAGAAGCTGCAGTGCTCAGCCCATGGGAATTGGGGGTAGGTGCTTGGATCATGCTGGTTTTAGCAGGAAGGTGTGGAGATGCCCAACCTGAGTGTGTCCAAGCGGTGTGACGGATCTGCCAGGTGCAGGGTGAGTGGTGTCTGGGAGGGTTTTTGGTTTCAGCTGCTGGCAAAGGCTGTGGCAGGAGCACTGCAAAGCTCTGGAAAAAATAGGATCTTTAGGAAGATCACTTTTTTTTGCCTCAGTCTGTTGCCCACCAGATCTTGCACCTGGGTGACAAGGGACTCTTATGTTTCCTTTGCAAATGAAGGAAGAAACTCGGCAGCAGAGCATCCTTGAATGAGATACTGATGGAAATGGGTTCTTGCCTTGTTACAACATCAGATCATAACATGACACAGACAGTGGGCAGATGCAGGAGGCAGACTTATTGGTAATCTTCCAACAGCCACACAAAAGAAAGTAGTAAGAATAGGTGATGAGGATGGAGGGTGTTGCACTATACTAGCTGTGTGATGCTGAAATTAATTTAAGTGTAGCCTGACTTTTTACTAGAGCAGAATTTTTTTACCTATTTGTGGGCCTGTCATAAGTTTGCCATGGTAACCTGCCACGGTAAAGGGTTTTTTCCTAACATCCAATCTAAATCTAATTTTCTCCAATTTAAAACCATTGCCCCTGGTCCTGTCACTACAAGCTCCTGCACACAGTCCCTGTCCAGCCTGCCTGTAGGCCCCCATCTTCATTTCCACTTCTCTGTCCCATCATCATTTCCAGTAGAGGTTTAGGAATGTCATCCTGCCTCTTAAATTTTGTCCACATCAGATTCTGAAAACTCTGACAGTAATTAGAAATTTTTTTTCTACTGGTTTATTGCTCCCAGAATTTGTCACTCTGTTTTACGTTCTCTCCTCAAAAAATTTTAGTGGATTCATGCCAGTTTGCCTCTTCCTTTATCTTTGAAAAGGTCTGCTTTAAAGTTACTGCCTTGACTGCTCTCAAGTGAAGTAATTCTGGATTTAACAAAGAAGCTACAGGGTCATAATCAGTGACATGGGAGTAGTGGCAGATTAAAAGCATTGGGAAATTTATTAGCAGGTTTGTCTGGAGAGCAAAGCCTCTGCTGGGAATGAAAAGCATAAAATTCTCACGTAAGTAGTGGTGAGGTTTAGTTCATGAAAATCCCATTTGATAATGATAAGGTAGCCAGCCCATGCACAGGGCCACCTTCTCTGCTGGTGGATGCATGGGGCAAGCTGCAAAACATCATGGTGTAAAGAAGTAGCAGCACATAAACCTGCCTCCTAGCTACTCTGAAGTGCTCCCTGTTGAAGGTTTTGAGCGATGCTGGAACACCTTTGTATTTTTCCTTACCTACTTCCCAGTGGAGTAAGAAGGAAAATGAGTGTTTGGCAGGGCACTGTGTTCTAGAGGGGTAGTTGAAACGGTTGCCCCAATTTTTTTCTGTTTTTTTACTAGTTTCCTATCAGTCAGGAGTTAGGTCCAGGTTCCCTGTAGCATTTCCATTAGTATCATTTGTCACTTGATCTCTCAGCAAGGGTCAGGTGTCCTTGAAGATTTTTTTAGATACATCAAGGAACCTTTGACATAACATATCAAAAAGTACTGCAGGACCAGTCAGAGCAGGCATTTGTTCTCCAGATGACCTGATTTTTCTTCACTAAAGGAAGCCAGAAAGGATTCATTCACTTGCTTCTTTACCAAACTGTCCTTTTTTATGGATAGGATTCACTTCCATTCACTCCCATCTCTTCCACAGGACATGTGAGCATTTAGAGGGTTTGAAAGCAAGACATTTATTTCTACAGTTCCATTACTGCAATATCACTGGTACCAGTATTCCCTTTTAATCAGGCCTGGGCCACAGAATAGCATTGCTGGCTTGCTCTGGGCTGTCTATATATTTTTAGGTCTTTCAATGGGGACAAGAAAGGTAATAAGTGTATATTCTGATTTATTATGCTTTTCATGCATCCTCTCAGTTTGGTTTCTTCCAGGATAATTTGCTTTCCAGCACTGGAAGAGTTATGGAATGATCCTTTCCATAATATGGTCACCAAGCCCTAGCTTATTTATACATGACTTCTGGCTGCCCAGTTTCCAAGGTTGTGCTCTGCTCCATGGGAGACTCTTGCATGGGTTTCTTTGGCTGGGATTGCTCTCAGGAAAATCAGAACTGGTTTTGTTGTTTGTGTTTTTTCAATCCACTGGCAGTTGTAGCAACATCACTTTCTGAAGTTGGATTGGAGAAGGCTGGAAAAGAGCAAAGTATTCTGGAATGTCTTGGAGGTCATAGGTAGAAAACCAACACGCTTCTCCCTTGCAGTTCCTGCATTTTCCATGTTTCACTTGTATGACTGCTATTTTTTTTTTCCTGCTTAAATATTCTTTTTTAAATAAGACAGATAGTATTTCCAAGACTGTTTACAAGTTGTATTTTCAACTTGCATTTTCATGGTTGAGAGTCCTAACCATGCCACTGTGGTCCATAGGCCTTTTTGCAGACACAGGGACAAAGGTAGCTCTAGTAAAGTATTCTTATTGATGTGTTCCTTGTAATGTTGTGTTGCATCCTGGTAAAGAAATAAATATCTATCCCCAAAGCAGTGAAAAAAGCATAGCTTGTCTATTTAAATAAAATTTGTGAGTCTCTTCAGGCATCTTCCTGGATCTGAAGGCTGTATGCTGATGTACTCCTTTAAGTGTAAGCTTATGGAATTTCATAACCACTGATTGATTTGATCAGATAAAGCTGATCAAAGGAGTGAGGCAGTACAGAGATCTTGTTATTTTCATATTACATCACATGCCTCCATTAGCATCCTCATTAATCACTTTCAGGTGAGATGTGGGTAAAAACAGAATGACTCCAACTGGGAGAGATGTAGGGCAGTAGTCCCAAAGTTCAGTGGCAGTTACTTACTAGCTCCAGGTCTTTATTGTGGAGGCCAGGGGTTTAAATTTACATTGATGAAATTAAAAGTGAAAGTACTGTAGTTTTTCATCAGAACAGCAGTGCTCCTGACCTACATTATCTTCAAAGCATAATTTAAAAGTGGAGAAAATCTGAGGTAGAGCCAGAGAGAAAGCTGATTTGCCTTCAGTGATGGCAAAATTTTGGTGAGGTGGTTTCAAAACAGTTTTGGAAGTTCTTTTCATTCAAGGGTTAATTTTCTCTGATGGTGTTGCTTATATTTGTGATTGCAGCTTTCAGATTTTTAAGGGTTTGTGGTTTGCCCCATTAATCCTCTATGAGACTTATAAAGAGCAAGGAACTTCATATACTTCAGAGCTGAATTTGCCTCTTCTATCTGGAAAAAAAAAAAAAGACCCTGAAGTTTAGCCTTGTTTTCTCACCCGTCTGCTACTCTTGCATTTTCCCACTACAAAGAGAAAGCAAGAAAAAATTGCTGATACTTTTTTGTGTCCCTAGCTGCACATGTTTTAGTTTATGGCTAATACTTTGTAACACGTATAATCTACAAGGATGAGTGTGACAAACTACTGGCAAACCCCTTTCAAGAGAATAAATTCCACCCATCAGGGAGGTGCAGGGCATGAGCCACCTTCCCCCCAGTGCCTCCACATGGCTCTGCCCTCGTTGCTTCTCTCTGTAATTTTAGGGCTGTTGCCTGCCCTGCCAGTGGCATGACCTGGGAGAGCTTTCCTGCTCCTGGCTCTGCTAAGATGAGGTGGAGGGAGATGCAGGTGGGCACAGCCCCAAAAGCAGGCTGGCCAGGGGGGAATTGGGGCTCTCTCCAGCCAGGGCTCTGGCTGAGAAGCAGCAGGTTGTGACCTGGTAATCCCCCACAAAAAAAATGATTGCTCTCTTCTCTTCGGAGGTAGCTGGCCCTGCAGCTCTCACCCTTCCCACTCTGACCTAGGAAAGAGGGGATTTGGGCTTCAGCCTCTGCCTTGGCTCAGCTGTTTGCTCTTGTGGATCAAGGAGCGGGGCCACAAGCCATCCTCCTCTTCCTCCATCCTTGTCAAGCTTGGGTCAGCTCCTCTGGCAGCCTCCCAGCACCCTGATTCTTTCCTTTCCACAGGTTAAAGATGATACTGACAAAATTCTGTCTGTAATGATGTGAATTGGACGATGGGAACAGGAGCCCAGAGGAAAGGCAGACGTGGGGAAAGAGAAGTCCCTGGCTGGGATTTTTTGCAGGCTTCTGACTCCTCTTCCCTTGCTCCCAACAGGGAGAGGGATGCCTGGGGGGCTGTCTTGGTCCTGGGGGCAGCACAGAGCTGCGTAGCCAACAGCACTTGTCCTGAGGAGAATGAAATGGCCTTTTGAATGGCAGGCTTTAGAAATCAAGGGACCAGATGATCTGTATGAGCTAGATTGCTACTTATTCCTTGGAAGCCTGTTACGTCAAAGACCATCATCACTGAGTCATCTGCTTCTGTGTGTGATTGTTGCCATTGCTGCTCTAAATATAAATGCCATGGGATATTGAGCTCTGGAGGAATAAATCAGACTGTTGGCATGTATGTATCAGGCAGGTCTTCCTCTTTGTATATATTTCTCTATTATTAAGGCCGACACAGTTGTGGGAAAAAGCTGCAGAAACTCAAATCAAAGCCAGGAGTACAGGTTGTATTTTCACAGGTAGATCTGGCATATCCTCACAGTGGATCTTTTCTTGCTGGTTCCATCAAAGTTGTGTCTGGGAGGAAAAAGAGAAGTTAGCTTTGGCAGTATTTCTGAGGTAAAAAATCTGAGACTGAGAAACGTTTTCGCACTCTTTTTTATACATACAGAATATGTGATTTTTAAATAAGCACCAGAGATGAAGTAACTTTGTTGTGGCTGCCAGACACCACTTGTCAGCCATGGACATGGGTGTGCTGTGTGATTTACACTGGTGAAGGTTAAAGCACTTTAAATAGTCTCTTAAATTAGGAAATTCAATTATAAACACAAGTGGGTTTTGCTTTCCATTGCAAGCTGGGAGAAAGCAAGAAGAAGAGGGCCTTATCTTTCATCCTATTGAGCATCCTGGTTTTCTTTTCTTTTGGTTTTCTTCTCAGTAAAATATATTTTTAAAATTTAATTTAAAATTAAAATGCTGATGAAGGAGGCCAAAAGAAACACTGGAGAGCCTGAAATTGCTTTTTTACTTGCCAGAAGCACTCTGCTCTGGCAACCGTAATGTAAGGGTTTTTTTCCTGTTGTCATTCCTTCACAGCATATGAAGATGTAGTAATGAATTTAGGAATGAACTCTGCCTGCACAAAGTAAAATACATCTTCATTCAAAAAAAGTTTTGAAAACCCTGTAGAATGTAAATAGAGGGTGATAATGTTGCCTCACATTTCTGCTCCCCTGCTGAATGCTGTTTTGACCATAGTCCTGTATTACGTGATCGAGACTAGTTAAAAGATCTATAATAAGATTGTCCTCTATGCATTTCTATAAGGATTTTCCCCAGTTATTAAAGAAAATTACATGGAAATATTAAGTTTTATAGCACGCATCTCTATATCAGTTTACTTGTTAACATCAGAGAACTCCACAACAGTGACCCAGGCTGCTATTTGCAGGGGAAAAAACAACAGTGCATCTGGGCTGAAACCACTTTCTTCAGCAGCACTGCTAAATTCAGGGCTATTTCACTTTGCATCAGAGAAGCCAGGATGTCTCTGCCTCTGAGGCTTACCTTCAGGCTTTAGCCCCTTGTTTGAGGATACTGTGGTAATTCTTAGGCTTTCCATATTTTATAAGTAACATACTTCTGGGCGACTCAAGCTTTCTTACTCCTCAGCAGTCTGTTTATCTCTCTGGATTATTTTGCTGCCCCTTTCTGTATTCTGCTTTCCTGCCTGAGGCTGAGATGAGTGATCTCTCCCTGTTGCTCCTTGGTGCCTGAGTTGGCTTTCCTGGCCAAGATTCCCTGGCCAAGGAGAAGCTTTGTTCCTGGTGAGGTGTTTCCTCTGTCTCTCTTTAGCACCCCAGTTTCTGCCTTCAGTTACACTTCTCCCTTTCTTCTTTCCTGTCTCCATTCCTCAGCTCTAGGGCAGACCTTACAAAGCTTTTCAGCTTCTAAAAAGCACTTCAGTGCCCAGACCTTCATCTCTCCTCAAAAAAAAAAAAAAAAAAAAAAAAAAAAATCACCTCTCTTTGGTTTACAGGGTGCAGAGGGAGAAACAGAACCCATGGGCTGTGTGGTCCAGGGGATGATAATATCTCTTGTCCCTGCTCTGGGATTTTTGGAAGAGTTGCCAAAGCTCTGTGCTCAGTGTGGGGAGCCTGAGTCCATTGGGTGCAAGAAGCATCCCTCCAAGGGCTTAAGCAGAGAAAGAAAACATACATAAGGAAATAATCTGCAGGGTTTAGACAGTTCTGCCAGGAAACAATAGTTGAGCTTTTGTTTTTCTTTCCAATACTGAAGCTATGCAGAATTAAGGACCCTTAGCAATTGTTTTGAATCTACTCCTTTTGAATATCCCTCCTCCCCATGCTTCTTCTCTCCCTGTTGTTATGCTCCAAACCTCCTTCCCTTCCATGCTGTCCTCTATCCACATCCATCTCTTGGCTGCCATTCCCCTTCATTTGTTCCCATCCTGACCATTCATCCCTTCTCTTCTATTTCTCCCATTGTGTCACCTGCTTCTGCCTGTCCCCTTGCCTCATGATATGCCCATCTTTGTGCTAGACCCAAACTCTTCTCTGTAGTTCCTGAATTAACCCCCAACCCAAGAAGAAAAGTCCCCTGCTTCCCTTTTGGGGAAAAGAGCTGGCAACTTTCAGTGGGGAAAGATGGAGTTGTGTTCAGTAGTGGCAGTACTTAGTCCTTGAAGTCTGAAAATGTAGGAAGGTGGGAGACAACTGTGAGAAACAGAAATGCCAGAAAAATGTGAAGGACTTGGCAGCCCTGTCTTTATGTCTACTTTGTTACCCTGCAGAACAGAATTGAAGACAAACACATGAATGTGCTAATGCTGAAGTTATTGGATGTGATTTGGCTACTGAGCTACTTTGGGGGACTTTACATTTTTTTTCTCTTTTAATTTCAAGTGTTTTTTTTTGTTGTTGTTTTGCTTTATCTAGTCTTTCTCCAGATAATAGTAATGAAAAGTTATAGTGCTGTAGAACAACTCTGAAAATGCCTTTAAAAACACTCATTTTGTTTTAGCTTCTTTTGGATAAAAGCAGATCTAATTCATTGCTGTCAGTTTGCCATTGCTTTTTGTCACTAGCCCAGAAAACAGGGTGTAGTTACGAATCTTTCAGGAAAATCCATCATAAAAACACTATTAGGAAACTGGTTAATACCAGTCTAATGCGGTTAAACAGGTTATGTTAAGAGTACATACCTCTGCAACCCCTTTATAACTGTATCACCTGGACTACCCAGTCCTTTTAAGCATTATTCTGCTGCAGAGGGGAAAATTCAAAGTCCTTTGGATGCAAATAATAAAAGTTGCCTGCAGGTGTCAAAAAAAGAGAGGTGATTTCAAAATCAGCCTAATCCTTATTCAATATCCTGCTTAATTCTGAGAGGAGAAAGTATTACTGCTGTGTACAGTCACATCTTCCCATGGCTGCCAGTGCCAACACAAAGCTCTGTGCTGGGGGAATACCATTTACCATCATTGCAAATAATGCTGACCTCATTACAAAGCTTTTAAAAAGTGACCTTAAATTTATCTGTCCTAATTAGTGTAATATTAAACTCATTAGACTGGCTGAACTCACAAAAAGTAGTCTCAGTAGTAAGAAGCCAAATGAAATATTACTTGGTGTAAATATATGGAATAGCTTGCCCAGGAAGAATTGAGTCAGGCAGAGCACAAACCTGAGCTGCTAACTCATTCAGCTTGTTCTTTTTGTTTGTTTGTTTGTTGTTTTTACTTGAGATGGAACTGAAATCAAACTATTATAAGTTGTTGTCTTGGCTGTATTTAATCCAGAACTGAATTGCTTCCTGCCTGCTTGCCTTCCCACAAAATATCTCTCTCTGCTGCTCTCAAATCTTGACCTCCTCCTGGGCCAGCCAGCAGAGCCCATGTCCTGTGGGTGGCTGCACGGGTGGGTGCACTGGGTGACATTCTTTTCCCTGGCACTGAGATGCCTCCTGTGGTGCTGGGGATGTCATCCTGCACTGCTCCCAGTTGCTTTGGAGTTCCATGCACCAGTGCAAGACAGACCAGTGCAATCCCAGACCATGCCTGTGGCACGAGGGATTCCCACTGCACTGCCATGAGCTGCCAAGGTCCCTCCTTTGGGGTCCCTGTGGGTGCCCTGGCTGGAGTGGTCACCCTTGTGTCCCTCCATGCTTTGGGTGCTCTGCTCTGTGAGCTGTAAGGCCAGGCTATGGTGGAATGAAAGGGACAGAAGTTTGCAAGGCAAATGTCTCTCCCCACGGCCTGGGACAACCAGGAGGGTGCAGCAGACCATGGCACAACCCATCACATTCCATCTGCCTTCCCATGCCCAGGCTGCTCAGGGATGCTGGTGCTGGAGAGGGAAAAATATGGGAACATAGACCACCTCACACGGAGAGTCTGCTTCTGTCCCACAACCTGTAAATATTAACAGGCATTTCAGTATGAGCAAGTTTGAGGTGGTTCATCCCTACCCGGACTGGTTAACAAGTATTTACTGACCTCCTGCCAAACTAAACTGCAATCCTTCTGTCCTGTGTGTTAATTCTGCCCCTTCCCTGACTGTGAAACTGAAGAGCATAGAAGTGAAAAGGAATGGCTTTTTTTTATTTTATTACCAGATGAATAAGAGCCAAAGCTCTGTGGTTTCCAAAACCTGGCTGTGATAAACATTGCCATAGCAATGAGACCATCTCTGTGCAGAAGGTGAGGGAGCACCAGCTCAGTGGTCATCTTGGTCTTCCTGGGGCTTGGTTCCAGTGCAGATGCAGAAGGTCCCCCAGGGGACCACAGGCACCAGGTCCTCATTCCTCAGTGCAAAGCTTCTCAGACCTATAAACATATCAGGAGAAACAGAGGAGTTTCTAAGCTGGCAGAAAATGGCATCCAGCTGCAAACATACCTGTCTCTTTGGACTTTGCTTTTACTTAGCTTTCAAACTCATGCAAAACTCATCTATCTGCAGTGAAGGCTGCGTGTGCTTTCTTCATGCATCCAACCAGATGTGCTGCGACAGAATTTCTTTGTTCTTGTGCACCTCACAAGAAATCTCTCCTTCTTTGAGGAGCTTGTGATCCAGGCACTGCCTGCCCTGAGCAGGCTCAGGTACACTCTGTGCTGTGCTGCACACATTACTGGGCCTTCAGAACCAGTCTGTGCTGACCGTTTCCCTTGCCCTGGGGTACCCTCAACCACCTAATCCCAATGGAAGAGCCCGGAGATGGCGTCTGCTTGCACCAGTAGTGACACCACAAACACATGGTTGTCTTTTTCTTAAGGTGAAGTAACATACTATCATATAAATGTTCAATTGAAAATCTTACTAAAACTTGAAAGATGACAATGTGAGAGAACCTCACCCCTCGTGGGAATTCCACTCAGCATCCTGTGCACTGACCACAGGTCTGTCAGCTTGGGCTTCTCAATGGTAGAAGGAATGTAAGATCTTTGAGCTTGCTGCCATCTTTTCTAGGATATAAACACATCTTTTTATGTCTTTCTTTTTCCAATCCAAAAAGAACCAGCACGTCCTGCTGTAGAGACCACTGATATTTGTGTATATAATTACAGATTTTCTAGATAAAATCTGTTCCTAAATGTATACCCATCCAGTAGGGCCACCGTTAGTGCTGTACATCATGAATTCTTACTCCTTGTAATATTGTGATGTGTGGGAAGGGATCCCAGGCTGAATCTATTTTTGAGCTCTCATGTTTGATTTGCAATGTATTACAGTAGCAGAGTTCAAATGTTTTCTGATTATTGCTGAGCTGGACAACCAGCAGGCAGTTTTAAAAATGAAACTTGCATTTTTGAGAGTGTTGTTGAAGCTCCCTAACAAAGCCCTGCTTGGCCTTCAGCAGATTCCCTGGACTGCCTGAACAGTTCCTGCTCAGTGGAGCTATTGACCCCCCCCTTGCTAGTTTTCTGCTTTTCATGAGACTCTTAGTGTTGTGTTGCAGTTTTCAAAGTGTCCTCTTGGAGAAAACCAATGGGAAACTAAATTACCAGGTAGCAAGAAGCCTGCAGGAAACCAAGTGCAATAGGAAAATGAGAAACGTGTCACGAAACTTCCTATGGATTGGTCAGTGCCCCAAGCCTGCCAGTGTTTAAGAGGAATTTGGGCAATGCCCTCAGTAACATGCTTTGATTTGGTCAGTCCTTAATTGTTCAGGCATTTGGACAAGGTGATTGCTGCAGGTCCCTCCCAACTGAAATAATCTAGTCTAAAAGTTTATTAGCTGGTTCAAGTGTCAGCTGTGTAGTTCTTGCAGCAGCACATCTGGGCTCTGCAATATCGATTCTGTTCCTCACAGAAGTTCTGCCTCCAGAAACTGGGGAAGAAAGGGAGCCCAACTTGGCTGTGCTTTCTCAGGAGAACTTCCCCAGGGTCAGTTTTGCATGTGCCTGGACCTGGCCTTATGTTCAGGCATTAGGTTCATGCAGTAATCATAATCTCAGCTGAGCTGCAGGAGTGTCTTCAAAAGTTTCCTTTCAGGGAAATGCAGAAGCCCTTAGCAGTTGTGTCCAGATGTGACTCTGCTGTGTATCTCATACGAATTAAATATTTGACAGGTGTTTGTTTTGTTTTGTCTTGCAGGAAGAAATCATTCCTGTTTTCAGCTCTGTATGCTGCCTTTATATTTGGTGGTCGGCACCTAATGAACAAACGAGCAAAATTTGAACTGAGGAAACCACTAGTGCTCTGGTCCCTGAGCCTTGCTGTCTTCAGGTAGGCATTTCTTAACACCAATTGCTTTTGACAGTAGTCTATGAAGAGGGTTTGGGGTTCTTCAGGTACAACAGCACTGTTAATGTCATAACAAGCTCACCCAGAACTGACATTTCTTTAGTTCTGCTATTCAGGATGATGTTCTCATCATTGAAATCATCCTCTTTGGCTTGCCATGCAGCATTTAAAGAGAAGAGAAATCAATAACTCACTTGAAGAACAAAGGTGGAAATAAAATAAGGACACAAAAAAAAGCACTTACCATTGCAATAAATTCACCATACAAGCTACAAATGGAAATAAACACATCAGGATGTTAGTTTTGTTCTCACTTACTAGTTACTCTTACATTTATATGGGTGCATGTATGGGTTATGACAAGATCCTGATCCCCATTACAGTGGGGTAAACCTAAAGCCACTGCTTTGATGACAGGTAAATTAGGCCACTGTAATTGAAACCAGAATCTGGCTCCCAGTTCCATTGCACTGGTTCCATGGCAAAGAAGTTGTGAATGTAGAAAAAAAGGTAGCTCCACAGGGAATGGGGAGTTTTTAGTCATGCACATCTCTCTGGCTACGTGTTGACTCTGAATCACTGAGTGTGGGCAAAGTCAGGCTCAGATTCTTGATGGCTGCTGACGTCAGGGGTAAAAATTACTATCCTGAATTCCATTTTTTTTTTTATCTGCTTAATATGCTGGTTTTTTATCAGGCTAAAGATAAACAAGTGAATGGACAAATTATGAACACACAGGCTTTTGGTACAATTAACTAATAAGAGCACACAGAAGACCTGAGGCTTATCCTTCATTTCAGTGCCTATTGGGAATGTAAGGTATAGTTCACAGCATAGAAACCATTCACAAATCATTATCAAACTTTGATATCTGTACCTTTTCTAATAAGAATATATTAACTAACCATTATATTAGCTCATAAGTTGGCTCACTGAGCAGCTGTGAACAGTGCATGTTTTTTCTCAGAAAGGGGATAGTTGGAGAGTTTCTACAATGAAAAATTAAGCAGGAAATGAGAAGTTTTCTTTCTTTTGTGGCTTTTGCTTTTCCTCCAAAATTATTCTGCGACATTGACTCTTTCTAAAATTCTGTCAGGGGAAAATAAATTTAATTTCTAAGCCAGGGCATGCTAACAGAAGCAACTTTATGTTGACTTGATTTTAAAAATTCATCAATACCTCTAAAAAAATGCACAGTCCTAGTGCAGAAAAAACCTTGAGCAGGCTGCATAACTTCGAGAGCAAGTTCTAACACTCTGAAAATTTGTAATTTTCATCTGGTTGCATTTGGTGCTGTAATTCTGGCTGTGCGTCTGACATAGTTTTGCTGCTAGGGTCTTGTAAGCAATTGTCATCATTTGTTCTAGAAACTGCTGAATTTCAGCAGCTGTTGAATTTGTGATCCACATCATTTGTGGATATTTTTGCAAAGTGATTTGTAGGCATCTGGATCCCAAAATGCATATTCCAATTACACTTTCATATTGCATGTAGCTAGCAGAACTTTGGTGCTTACACCTTTATATAACTTGGTGTTTCATTTATGTATGCTTGGCCTGCAAGACATTTCCACTTTTTCTGAAGGTCAGTTCATATAGATTTAGATGCTAGTGGTCTGCCTGTACACTTGCTATGGATCCAGGAAGATATGCCTTTAACTTTAAAAAGGCTTCCACTTTGGCTTTCTAGGATGCTAAGATGATATGAGTTTTATGATACCTTGCAGAACTTCTAAGTAATGTATTTATCTTTCATCACTACTGAGGAATCAGAACTTTCCTGAAGAGTCCTCAGTATTTTGCCTCAATGTTAGTATGAGGGTTTTTTCTGGAGTCCTTGTTTTTCTTCCTTCTAGCACTCCAACCATTTTACCTGCTCCAAGTATTCTCAGAAATAGTAACACTTAGCAGAGGCTGGAAAGATGCATTTTGGACTTTAAAAAAAAAAAAAGGAAATTGCCTGCCAGACAATGACGCTTTCCTTCTTTAGATTGTATCCTGTATGCCTCATTCTTGCCAAAATCATTTAAATGTGGTAGCAGCTACAGCAGGAAACTTGTCATGCTTATAAATAAAGAAAACAACTACACCATCCTACCGAGCTTGCTGAGCATTCAGAAGTTTGGTCAAGAGTGAGGTTTGTGTCAACACTGGCAGCCAGCAGGATTTGTGAGGCATAAAAGCAGTTTTATTTCCCTTTGGAAGCATCAGCTACTTTTGAACATTTTGTCTCTGGAATTAAGTTACCACTTCTCAGTGAAAACTTCAGTGGGAGCAATGAGTTGCTTTTCACTTGGAAACCACTGCCAACCCGTGGTCTAAATTCTTCTCCAGAGAAATGAGTTTGGGATATTTTTCTTGGGTTGGGTTTGCTGTTTTGCTGACTTGTTTCAATTTATTGTTGTCTGAAGTGTTTTCAGTCTTTTTTTTTTTTTTTCTTACACTTTTAAGGGGTTTTGCCCAGCCTGGTTATGTAGCAAGGTCCTGGGGCAGCTCTGTGCTGTGGGAACCTGCTGTTAGGAAGCTGATAAAGAAGTTAATTTTTCAATTTCCTAAGACCCCGAGGTGACTGTTGCTGGTTCACCTACACATCAAAGTGACAGTCAGCCCTGTTTTTCTGCATATATCCTGGGGTTAAAAATTTGCAAAAGCACACTGAATCTGAGTTGCCAGTTTTGTATTCATGCCACCTGGAACGTAAAGTGAGTCTTATTAACCAAATTTTTCACTTGGAGTATAACAAAAGTGTCACGCTGGCATCTCTAGGAATCAGCAAAGCTGAGCCCAGGGCTCTTACAGAAGAACATGAAGTCATTAGTTCATGTTTTCATTACATCTCAGCTGGATTTTTGTAATTCCCCAGAGTCTGTGTATGGGTAGCATCATTATCAAGGAGCTTAAATACATGTCTGATCACCTCTTCTTCACACAATACATCAGCATGACATTATTTTCACTTGCTATGCATCCTTAAGGGGCTGCCAACAGAAGTCTTAGGGTCAAGGCATTAATTAGTAATGGTGAAAAGTTATTTTCCCTAAGGAATACTGGCACATTGCTATGGGAGAGGAAGAAGTGAAACATGGAATGTGATGCAGTTGTTTGCAGGCAGGATGGACCATAGGTGGTGCAGGGATTTCTCTTGGTCTACCCAGGCCACATGACTATAATGCAGTTATCATCACTTGAGATCTCTTGGATTCTCATCCAAATTCAACAGTGGTAGAAAGCAGTTGGTGTCAAGGCAGGGTTCCCAAATGTCTTTCTTCTTGGGAAATACTTTCTTTCAAAGTAGTAGAAATAGTATCAAACATAGCTGAAAGGTCACTAGCTACTTGCTACAACCAGACCCTCAAAAGTAAAGTATCCCAATAGCTCCAGGTCATATTTAAGAAACAAAAGTCACTGTGATTCTATGAGTTCCTTAAATAATAGATATTAGAAACAACTTTTTACTTAGCATTTTGGAGCAAAAGTTGAAGGCTGCATGAATTGTAGGAATTCAAAATGATTGGATAGAAGACAAAAGTCCCTTGGATGAGACCACAGTTTAAGAAGAAAAAATTCTTTTCTGTAATCTGAACTCTGATCACAAAAGAGAAATATAAACAGCACTATATAGGGTCAATTTATATAATGCAAAACAAATGCTAGCTGGTATTAGAAAACAGAGTAGAAGTGATAAAAATATATAGTCTAAGAGCAATAAAGTACAGTGAAGATGTATCTCCAATATGTACCTTATTTATTTTAAGAAGAGCATCCTATGACAAATATCTTTATTCTCAGAACTGTCATTGATGCTATGTGACAAAATGCTCTGCCCATTCTTTTCTGAAATCTCACCTCATTGTTCACTCTGCTGTTACAGCTGGGGACTCAGTTGTGTCCATCAAAGTCATTTTGAATGTAAACTGGTTTTACTGTTTTTACCTAGTCAGGCCTAATTAAAAGTCAACCAAGGATTCACTGTGATACCTTTGCTACTTTACAGGAGATAGAGGTAGGACTGGCTGAAAATTTCTACAAAAATCCTCCTTTCTTCAAGAGCTCTTTTCTTTTCTGCCTGTTTGCTTGTTTGTTTGTCTTTATTGCTGGAAAACCAAATGTATTAGCGAAGTCAATTCAATCCATTGTTTGGAAAGCACTCATTTTGACCCTGTTCCCTCTCCACTCTCACAATCAATGAGAGATTGATTCATCAATCTCTTTTTTGACCTTGAATTATACCTTTTGCATGAGCTCCCCTGACCCATCCCCCAGGAGCCCTCGCAGAGCACCGCTCAGCGTCAATGTCCCACTCAAAGCAGAGCCTCCCAAGGAGTGAGACTTTTCCTCTCCATTTTAAATGACTGAAAAGTGTATTTGAGGAATAAAGAACATCTGTCTGGTGGCTTAAGAAGGGAACTGTACTAGAGGGAAAGTAGATAATTCATTCAGAAGAAATCAAAGCTCCCATCTGTTCCGCTTCTGCGTTTTACTCAGCCTCGGTGCTTGGTGTGTGGGGCTGGTATTAGGTGTAGAAATCCCTAGGGAACAGAAAATCTCCATGTATTTTCTTATGAGTAAGTCCCTGACAGCTTGTGCTTGTTGGAGACGGAGGGAAATAAACAGGGAGAGGTGTTGACTTGCATGACCTGTCAAAGCCAACCTTGCATCTTAGACCCCATGTGTTAGTGACCAACAGGCAGTTGGCTGGCAAGCTGTGGTGCAGTGAAGAGTTTAACTTCTTCTAAACAAACCTGCATCCTCATGCCTGTACCAATGAGTAAGTAAAATATATATTATATATGAGTAAGAAAAATATAGATATTATTAAAAAGCTGCAGGCGAATCCCTGAGATCTGAACTTCTGGAGACACTTGCAGGACAACTGCCCTGGGGAGGACAGAGTGAAAAAGGAAGATCAATTTCTTCAGGCCTGTGGTTTCCATTAAATTTATGGATCTGAGCAGCTCATTACAGCTGTATGATAACTTCTTTAAGCCTTCTTTGTTCTGTCAAACAGAGTCTTTTCCTGTAACTTAGATTTTGCTTACTCCTTAATCTCCTGTTATACAGCTTTAGTGATGTCTAGCTCCATTGGTTGGCTTGATTCTCTGCTAAATCTTCTACTTTATTACTTTTTGGCTTTATTTGCCTGGGATAATTTCAACCTCATGAATACATACATTGCAGTGTTACACATGGCAGCTACTCTACCAACTTGATACATTTGATCCTGCAAGAATCTTTAATTTATCTGGGAGAAATACATACGCCACCTTTTTTTACCATTTAAATCAGTGCAATATTACAGTAACTCTAAAATTTTCTTGAAATAATGTTGAGTGCTGAGAATAATTTCAGTAATGACACTGGGAAAAGTGCAGATGCCCCTGAAGCATTCATTAAGGCCTGCTTCAGAGGTACACTGTCCTTCTGAATCCTTATGGGCTACTTTAGAAATCCTTAGGTGGATTTTGCACCAAACACAGGCTTAAGTTGAAAATCAATTTATTTGTTTCTTTTTCGTAATTTAGCCACAGCCCAAACTTGCTATACTAAATATTTATAAACTAGGAAATATTTCTTGATAGAGAAACATCTCCCAAAATATACAGCCTTCACAGGGTACCAAGGATCTTCACAGGGTGAAGACAAACAAAAGTCCAGTAATTATTTAGTGGTGTAGGAGCGAGTTACTGTTTAAGAAATAACAGATTTCATCAAGAAATGGTGTTCCTGCACGCTCTTACCCTCAATGTGCCAGATAATCAGGGAGCAGCATCAGCTAACAGCACACTGAGGAGGGCAAGACCAGATGATAGGTAATTACTATTGATTAGCTTGTAAGTGACTCTTTGGAAGCCTGAGGAGATGCAGGGGTAGAGCTGGAAAATAATTTTTTAGTTGTTGAGAGAAAACAGTTACACATATTTCAGCAGTGTATGGTTACACGGGTGTTCCTGTAAGCAACTTCTGCTATTCTCTCATGTTCCTAAGATAATGATTGAGTCCATCTGCCCTTCAGCCTGACCATTGCTCCTTGTTTATCTCTACCAAAACCCAATGGACCTTGTATAGCAAGTGAGTGCTCTGTCTAAGACTCTCCATGAATGTATAAACCTTTTTACCTCCACCAGCTATCTTCTCCTCTGTTGCAAAGTCTACGTGTAGGAATCTCGTTGGGATTTCTGCTCTGCATGATCAGTGGTGCAGGTTCTTCCAGCCAGCTCAGGGAGCTTCACTTTGTTGAGTATTTTTGTACTCTGCTCCTCAGGATTGTCTGAATATAGCTAATCCCAGTCATAAAGAAGTCAGGTCTGAGGGATCAAATTGTATTCCCTGGAGAGAGGGAATTCAGGCTTCGTGAGGGGAGACTGGAAGATGGTAGCTGTGGTGGATTGATTTTTATCCCCAGATATAAATAAGCCTTCTGAACAGTAATTGCAGCAATTGGCAGAAGTGTTGAGCTTGCCACTTTAGCAAGGGAGAATCAGATGGATTTTACTTTGCTGTGGTGTTAATGTGATTAAAATCTCCAGATGACAGTGTCCATTGATCCAGAGTCCTGCAGAGATGTCACTGTTTGGGTATGCTTAATGAGGTCTCTGGAGAGGGAAGGAAATAAGCTAAGCCTGGTCTTCATTGCAGTTTGGTCAATAAAAAGTACGAAGAAATAGTTTGGGGAGCCAGGTGAGTTGTGACTAGGAAATCTGCCAATGAGAGGGAAAGGGCTGGAAGGAGTGGCTCCACGGAGTGGGATTTATTGCTGTGGACAAAAAGACTGGTGCAAGGAGCACAGTATCTGCCCTCACTTGAAAACCACAGAGCAAGCTGTCACTTTAATATACCTCATTTCCCTCCCCCAAATTTATCACATAAGAAAGTAATAACCACCCAGGCAAGTATGCATATGTTTATGGGCATGTAAAGCTGCACAAATGATATATTATTTCTTTGAGCCATGTAAAATATTTGCACAGTTTTTAAATCACTTTGAGCTGGCCTGACTTCAGGTTCCAGTCTCAACTGAAAACTCAAATGATTTTGCATTGAAGAGCTTGCTAGACAGACATCTGGATCAGATAGAGTATGAAAGTCTGAAAAACAAGGGTTGTGTGTTTAGTTCATTGATTGGGGAGGGGAGGTTTAGAGATGTTCTCCTCCCTGGACAGGGCAGCAGGGTTGTAGAAGGAAGGTTTTGCTGTTGGGGTTTGTTAGGTTCTTGGTGTTCTCGTGCCCTTGTATCCTGAGTAGATTTCTGGTCTATTGAGTCACTCTTGAAATTTTCTGCTGCTCTCTAAAGGAACTGTATTTGAAACAGGTTCCAGCAGAGAGATGTGCACCAGTGTTTTAAATGCCTTTTCAGTAGTTTCCAAACTAAAGTAGCTACTGGTACCACATTTTGAATTCTGTAATCCCAAATCTGGCTGGCAAGACTCCTGCCTTTCCCAGTCTCTGTTCTCCCCACTGTGACAGAGACCAATAAAATAGTATAATTAAAAAAAAATATATATATATATATTAAGTGGAGGGGAAAGTATTTTATCTGCCTAATAATGGTGCAGCCAGTCAAAGCAGCACAACCAGGCAGGCAGTGGGGACGTGGAGGCAGCAGAGGACCAGCAGAGCTCATGGGGGGATGCACAAATCTGGGAGCTCAGAGCAGGAGCCACAGAGAGTGCCCATTGCATACACCTCCTGAAAGAAAATGGAATTTTTTTCAAGTTTCCTGCCTTGGAGAGGTAAAATTGCAAGTGTGAACAAAAGCATTAGTCATCTCAAGCTTCCAGGGGGTTTAGGAAGATGAAAACATTTCTTAGTCTAAAACATTTGTGAAAATTGGGCTCATAATTACAATAGTTTAGTCATTAAGGATATAGATACCTTATGGCCTTTCAAACACAATAGCTGAAGAGGATGAGTTGTGTGTTCTTTTTAAAGAATGAGGTTAACATAAGTGCTCTTAAATGACTCTTCTGTTAGATTTTGAAAATGTTCTTTCAAAAGTTTTCAGTTACCATAGGACAAAGGTATATCATGGGAACAGGGTGCTTTTTCCGTAATTTTTTTCTTGTTCCTGCCATTTGTAAGAGAATAAATAATGGTCCCAGATAATTTTATCAGTAAGTTGGGCCTTGGAGGACACAGGCTTAAGGCAGTCAGTGCTTTTGGTTGTCTGCTAGCAAGTGCATTGTGTTACCTGAGCATGTGGTTGTCTAAATGCAGTTGTGGTTGTCTAAATACAGGTACAAAGGGCTAGACTGTGGTAGCAAATCCTTCTCTGATTTTACAGCTTTACACTAAACTTGCCACAGGTAGAATGAGCATGTAAATAGTCACCATAGTTCATCATCACCAAAGACTTGGTAATGTTTCCATATCTGTGCCCAAAGTTAGTTTTGTTAAAGGAAAAGACAGGATAATTATAACCAGTGTGATGACTTTTTTTTCATTTTGCAGTGAGAGTTTAGGGTTCTGTTTTGTCCCTGGCTGACCCACTGGTTATGTCTTTAGGTTTTTCCTTCACAGAGTTTGGCAGATAGGCGCTTTTCAAATGGACTTCCCACAGAATCAGTTGCTTCTGTTAATGGGATTAAAACCTGTATTTTTGTAGTTTTGTCAACTGAAGGCGTTAGTGAAGGTAAGGAGGAATTTTGAGGACATTGGCATTGAATTTTATACCTCCTAGTGTGGTATTTGTACCTGCCCATCTTGCAAGGGGTTAGGCACCCCCTACCATGGATTCTGATCCATTCATGATTTTCTTCTGGAGTTCGCTGATGCAAAAAAGGGGATCGACAGGGAGCATTAATACAAAACAACTACAATATTTAGAATAACCATAAAAATTCCACGAGGAAGAAGACTCCAAATATTTTCTCCTGTGGCAAGGTCAGATAATGGGGTCAAATTCAAGGGGTAGGACAGTGGGGGCTGAAGTAGAAGCAGAGTTGCTCTTAGAACTCATTGAGTAGGGTCACATTCTTTTGGCTTGTGTCTAGTTGTGTCAGGACAAATCCACCCTGGACCTTGCTTAATATGTCAGGGGAAAGCAAGAGTCAGACTGAGCCTCTGGCAGGCACATCTGGTTCTTACCTGGTCTTCTGGCTAGGTCAGAAAGTTTTCAGTTGTTCATGTTCCTAGGACAGCACATCTTTGTAAACTTGCTCTGTATCTCTCTGTGCATTGCTCTATTTTTAGATTTTGAAAGCATGCTGCCAAAAGATCAGATGTGCAGACAATGAAAATGTGATGGTAAGAGGTATAATAACAGCTTTTATGTCTAGAAATTATTTCTCTTTAAAGATATAGGTGTATGTTGGATAATTAGGGTGGAGGGTTTGGAACTTGAAGGTTTAGCAAGTGACTTAAGTGAAAAGAAAATCTATAGTAGGTCAAAGGACTCTCTGAAAAAAATTCCTCCTACTGTTTACTGTTAATTTAATAACACTGCTTTCATTGATACAGAGTGAGGTCAGACCTCTTTCTGCTTACGTCAAGAGGACCTCATGGGTAGGGCACTGAAAGGCAACTCGTGATGCTGCACATCACTTCTCATCCTGGCTCAGACACAGATTTCTGACAAGACACTTAAATTTCAGCTTGCCTCGCCTCTCCATCTTCAAAACAGGTCTTATGCTTACCCAGCTTACAAGTCTGTCACAAGAGACAAAGCCATTAAGGACTGTGAAATATTCACAAATACAATGCTAAGGGACTTGGAGATACCAAAACTGACAGAAGAAGTCTAAAAGCAGTTAGGTCTGAAGCTGAAGGCACCCCAGCTTACAGACTGCTTTGTACTTAGCAATTCTCTGTTGCTGGCCTGAATATTATTGAGCAGTTGGTAGTCTAATGACAGCCCAAGGGGGAGGTGGTAGGTCACTTGGCTGCTGGAAATGTGGTATGGCTACAGGAAGATGGATTAATGAGGAGACAGGGTCTTCCAGGGGGTACCTGGATCAGTTCTGGCAGGTAAAATGGGGAAGTGCTTTACAAGTTTTTGAAAAGAATAGTCCTAATGCAGGAGCAGTTTTCCCTCTCTCCATCACTAACATTGGGGCTGCTTGAAAACTCTTCAGAAATGTTGGAGGAGGATGAAACTTCAGCCTAATTACATTAATTTTCTTTGCTATTTCTTACAAAAACAGCAGTTGGGCTAAGTTCATCAGCTGTAATTTGAACAAGTATCTCTCTAGGGTTTCAAGGTAACTCACTATAAAGAAGTCCTCCTCTAATATGCTTGTAAAATGCCTCATAGATATTATGTCAAACCTGTCTTGAGGACTATTTTTTTCAAATATTTTTATCACTTAGATGAATACCATATCCTTGTGTTTTCTTCACTGACCAAGAGACTTATTCATTTTATTTGGAAAATAACTACTTTACCACTTTAACCTGGATATTCTCTTTCATTTTAGATCACTACAGTCATATCCAGGGAGAACTGGAAACAATGCTGTTTCGTATTTTTTTTTACAGATTTTGGGGGCAGACTCACATAAACCCCATTTAGCCACTAAACATGTGTTTGATGGCCTCTTTTTGACTCCAAGGTTACCAGTTTCCCAGAGTATTTTGTTCTGGTGGGACCTGAAGTCACTGCAAAATGTAAGCACAGATTTTAGGTTGGGAGCAGGCCAATGGTTCATTAAAACTTCCATTTTTCCCACTGGTTTGTTAGTATAATCACTGCAGCAATAACAGAACAGCAAGCACACTGTGATCTGACTACCTACCCTGTCTACTCTGATAATAGTTTATGTATATATCCTTATAATACAACTTTATATATGTGTATATATATATATATACACACCACGTGATTGCTGTGCAAATGGATGTTCCCAGAACTCCTGCCCTATTTCTCAGATAGGACTTATCCTCATGCCTCATGTGCTTCATCCCTGGAAAGAGCCATTTTTTTAAAAATGGAGCAGAAAATTTCCACTCTGGAATTATCTCAGCAGTAAATTTTCTGGGGAAATGTCGCCATACTTTGTGTTGAACTTTTAATTCTCTCTCTTTTTTTTTTTTTTTTTTTTTTTAATGTGGAATTCTGCAGTATTGATCCTGGACTAGGATGTCCAGAGGTATCAGGAGCCAAGTGCAGTTTGGGGTCTGCATGGAGAACAGCCCTAGAAAAAATGAGCAGTGTCCTCCTGATACAGTAGCAGTGAGGGTTGAACTGAAGTCTGCTGCCCTCAAACTTCTGAGAAAATAGAACTTTATTCCCTCATGAGAAGAATGAGGGAACAGAAAAGAGAAATAGGCTTTGGCCACTAACTCTGGCTTTGTCCTCCCATCAGCTGGCTCCCTAGCCCTCAGTTTCCCACCTTCTTAATGCTGTCCCTAACCCACACATGGGATGTGTTTTGAGGCCCTCATTTGAAACCAAGATGGTGAGGAAAAAGTGTTAGTTTTTATTTTACTCATGGGTAAGTTTTGATCTTCCTATGGACTGTAAAATATCGATTTGGCATCGTCGAAGTCACTGCCTGAAGGGAGAAGACTGTATGACATTTAGATTCTGAATAGATGAGAAAGTTGCATTTGGCTGTGCAGTTTGTTTCTGATCAATCTCTCTAGCTGCAAAAGGCTGTAATTGTACAGTAATTCACTGCTACCTTATTTCTAAAATCCCTGCAGATGATTCCCAGCAGACAGACTGCTTTGCTAAGCAGTTCATTTCAATACCTCACAAAAGCTCCAGCAGAGAGCAGGACAAGGACAAAATGAAGCAGAAGTTATTTACTGAGCAAGCAGTGTCATCACTCTGATGCACATCGTGTCTTTTCAAGACAGAAATGTGTTGGTTGATCCTACCTTACAGAACAAACAAGATGAAGTGGCAGAGGCACAAAAAGCAGTTCAGGCTCTCTGGGTCCAAGGCACATTTGTAGGCATGCATTAGATCTTTTTCTGTCTCCAGTGGCTTCTGCTTGTTGGCAAGGTAGTGTTCTGGCATGCAGCACATCTCCTGAACAGCTACCTGCTCGTGGCATCTGTTTAAGTAATAGAATCAGTTACTTGCAGTTTGCCATCTTCCTTAAATATTCCCCAGTGAAGTATGCAAAAATGTAACTTGGTTTTTACTGATAAAAAATCCAGATTAGTCTGTCTCACACTCTGTAGAGGAGTCCCTTCTTCTGGCAGCATGGAACTAGAAGTCACCATGCTGTGAAATGACAGGAAAGTGAGTGTGAGAGGCTGTGTGTGAGCCCACCTGCACTCCAAGGGGAGCTCTTCAGTAGCTGCTAAACAGGAAGAATTGCATCCTTGTGATCCCAAGGACAGCAGAGTGAAACTGTAATCCCCACTCTTTGGCTCTGTTGTCAATCCAGATTAAATCCCTGCATCCAGGGATGATGGGTCAGTCACTTACAGGTAAGTCAAGGTTTGCCTGGTGCTCAAACCAGTCTCTTCTGATCCGAGTTTGTGTGGATGGCATGGAATTCTCCTTGCATTTAAAATTCTAATAATCACAGTATTTTAGAAAAGCAATATGGCTTCTCTACAAGGAAAGGCATATTGCTTGCAGCTATTTGATTTCATGATTTAAAATTTCCTTTTCCCCTCCGTTTTAAGGTGAGCACTGAGGTGTTTGCTAATGGGAGAACCAGCACATTGTTAGATATTCTGCCTGATCTTTCTCCACCCAGCTTTGCCACCACAAAAATCATAGGAGCAAGCAGGAGCCTGCCCTGGCTAGCTTGAGAGATCACTGCTTCATGAAGTGATAAGATCCCATCTCTGCCAAGATTTCCTGTCTTCTTGGGGATGAGAACTGCAACTCCTGTGAAAAAACAAAACAAAACAAAACAAAAACAAAAACAGAAAGGACACAGAACAAGTTGCACCTGGTTTCAAAACTCCTCCTGCAGGCTTTGGCACTCACTGGGGAGTAAAAAGGACTGATTAAGATGTGAGAAAAGCATGCTGAGAGCACATTTCTGGGAGGGAACAATTATACATGAAGAGAATGCACTGTGGGCTGCATAGATGCAATGAATACTGCACTATCTGCTGCATGCAGGGCTGGATGAACATGAGAGACTGCAAGGGCTGTCTTGCCTAAGCCTGGGAATATGTGCATTTATTTGTACCACAGCAGGGTGGTTTATTTGCACATAGCCCAAGAGGGCATGAGCAAATACCACCCTAGAAATAGCAGATAGTAATAGTAGCTTCTTAAGTGCTCAGTGTTGTCTGAATTTCCTGATGACACAGGGGAACCTCAGGCACCAAACCATGAGGGTGCAGGAGCCTGGATGTAACACTTTTCCCTGGGCATGGCCTGGCTGGAATGCCCCATCTCTGATGCCCTGGGCAGAGCCCCTGTAGCACCAGGCACCATGCAGTGGGCAGGAGAGGGCAAGGTGCATCACTCCTTAGCAGCAAGCAGTGTGATGGAGTAAATCAGTGCTGCAGATCTGGAAATATCAATGCTTTCTGCAAAAAAAAAAAAAATAAATAAAAACTTCAGTCAGCAGTTCTTATGCTTGGCAGGCTTACTTCAGCCATCTAATCTGACCAAGCTCCATAAGAACTGCCAAAGATCTCAACTTTTGAGGCTGTTTGGATGATTTGAAAACACATTTTTTAAAGAAAAAATTCCTCTGTTAGCAACGATCTGTTAAGAAATGAAGTTATGAAGTCAGCAAGTGCACCAAAACAGATAGCACCTGCCCTGACAGAGATACCCCCCCCATCAAAATCTATGCACCCTGCCTGGGTTTGTCTGTGCTCAGAGATTCTCTGGCTCCACTGAGAAAATGAAGGAAATAGAAGAGGGAATTTTTCCTGATTATGTTTAGCTCTTTATCAATTCATTTCTTATAGCCTCCCAGTTGTCAGCATCACAACTCTGCATGTTTTTTTTCAGCTGAAGTAGATGTTTCTCACTGCTCCTGAAAAACTAGAAGATCATTTCTGTAGTAATGAAATTAAAAACATTGACATAATCATTTCAGATTTCCACCAGGAGATACTGCTGCAGTCCAGTTTACAAGTCTGAGTTCAGAGCACCTTCCTAGAGGCCAGCAGAGTTGATTGAGCTTTAAGGCTGTTTAAAACTTGTTATTATCAGCACATTTCTCACCTTTTTCTCATAATGCTTTAAAGTGATGGCATGTAGATTTCAAGTGACCACTCAATTTTCTTCATTTTCTCTTTTTGTTTTGAAGTATATTTGGTGCTGTTCGAACTGGTGCTTACATGCTGTACATTTTGATGACCAAAGGCCTGAAGCAGTCAGTGTGTGACCAGAGTTTTTACATTGGACCTGTCAGCAAATTCTGGGCATATGCATTTGTGCTAAGCAAAGCACCTGAACTAGGTGAGTATCCCCTCTCCCTTTCTCTCCTTAGGCATATTTAGAGCAGAACTGACTGTAAAGGAAGCACAAGAAGGGGGCTCGATGTTGCTGAAATCTCCTTTTCATCTTAGAAAAATTGATTAAACAAAACCACCTCCAAATTCTGCATGTTTTGGTCTCTAGAAGTTAAGTCCACCTTGGCTGAAGTTAGAGGAATGTGCAATAAGAGTGAGACCACTCCCAGCCCAGGAGCAAACTGCAGTGATTATGAACTGCAGGGCAGACAAGAAGTAAGAGTAATCTGGGCCATAGCTCTTCCTTAGCTACTCCTAGGTGAATATGAGTATTGTAATTGGCAGTCACTCACCCCATGGATGCAGAAGTGAAGGGTGGGCTGCAGCAGCAGTGTCAGCAAGGAGCTTTGAGTCAGGTTCTGCCTCCATTCAGCAGCATTCATCCTTAAATACTTAGGTAGGTGTACAATTCCAAACAGCAATGTGTGTCCTCCCTAGACGTTGAAAGCAGGATGCTTCCTCCAACCAGAAACCAATTTCCATTAATATCCTGAGCCTTTCCAGGCCTGATTCTTATAAAGCACTGTCTCTCCAGCAATTTTTCTGGTAAGGATACTTATGATGTACATGCCAAAGCCAACTTAATAGCCAGTCTTGCATGCGTTCTCACCCTGTAGTTTAGAAAAAAAAAAAAAAGGATGGTTTAATTGGAAGAAGAAGGCAGTGATTTAACATCCCATCAGTTTCATTTTGGAGGATGTCCTTACCAGACCTCACTGTGCTCATGTGTACTGCAGAGATAAATCTTGACCTTTGAGCAGATAATGCAATTCAGCAAATTACAGGACAGCAATTCATCAGCATAAAAACTGGAAACAGACAGCAGTTGCCTTGCTGTGTCAGAATCCGTTGTTTTCTCGCTGCTTAAAAATTTGCAAAAACACAGAGATTTAGCTGTTAAAACTGGAAAACATCAGCTAGACCTGCACAGCACCAGTAATTTTAATATCTGATTAGTTATTAAAACGTGAGTCAACATCTTGGAGCTTATGAAGTAAACAGTAGCTTTATGGCTTATTACCTATCTTGTGCAGACAGTGCAGTTTTGGTTCCACTACTCACTAATAGAAATGATTCTGATTTCCTGGGGTACATGTACACAGAATTAAGTCCCCAAACTCAAATTTGGGATCTTTTTGGAAACACTGTGTCTATAACAATAGAAAACAAGCAGCATACATACATACATCTATCTAATTGAGATGTTCAGCGCAATTATGAGAAGCAGAAAGAAGAAAAAAGGAAAGAGGAATAAAATCTCCTTTTCTACAACAGCAATATGAACTTTCAAAAAGTATGTGTATTTCAAAATAAACCCAGTTTCTTTCTAGAAGCATTTTTTTTCTGGCACTTACATACCTTTCAGTATTGTAGGCTGTGCTCACAATAGCTTTTTGTGTAGTAACTAAAGGCTCCATGGAGTTTAACTAGGTTCAGATTGCAGGTAGGCATTTGAATCAGAGAACACTCTACCAGTTCCTCTTCAGATCATCTTCTCCATCCTAGTGCACCATCTCACAGTCAGAGTCCACCCACCTCACTGCAGCCTTTCACAGGTTATGTTTGCTGCAAAGGGCTGTGGAGCGTTCCGATGAGTTTTTAATGGGGATATATCCACACAGGAAAATGTCAATACTTCCATTTTCCAAAAGATTGCATAAAGATTATGGGCTCTTGGGTCATTCAGGCTCTGAGATCCAGAGCTGAGGTGGTTTTCCATGCTCCAAAATAATGTATACTCCAGCAACAGCAAGGGGAAGTGAGCACTGCCGTGATTATGGGATTGTACAATATGTTTCTCATTTCCTTCCCTCCTTTTTTTCTTTTTGTTGTTTTGTTTTCTGTTTGTTTCTTGTTTGTTTTGTTTCTTGTTTGTTTTGTTTCTTGTTTGTTTTGTTTCTTGTTTGTTTTGTTGCAGGTGATACAATATTCATTATTCTTAGGAAACAGAAGCTCATCTTCTTACACTGGTACCATCACATTACTGTGTTACTTTATTCCTGGTATTCCTACAAGGACATGGTGGCTGGTGGTGGTTGGTTCATGACCATGAACTATGGAGTACACGCTGTTATGTACTCTTACTATGCCTTGAGGGCTGCTGGCTTCAGAGTCTCACGCAAGTTTGCCATGTTCATCACCTTGTCACAGATCACTCAGATGTTGATCGGTTGCGTGATCAATTACCTGGTCTTCTCCTGGATGCACCACAGCCAGTGCCATTCCCACGTGCAGAACATCATCTGGTCCTCTCTCATGTACCTCAGCTACTTTGTGCTCTTCTGCCATTTTTTCTTTGAGGCCTACATTGGCAAAACTAGGAAAGAAAGGAAGGTGGAGTAGTTATAGAAAGGAGAAGCCATAGCTCAGGGTCATCAAGAAAAAACAAAATCACAAGAAAAGAAAAAGGCACAAGGAAACACATACATGTATGGTGCAGCTACAACTTGGCAGCTTAGGAAAAGTTAGCTTGGTTTAACCCAGTAAGTTTATGATCCTATCATGGTGAGGACTCACTGAATTCTACTCTATCTCAAAGGACGGCTGATGAAAGACAACTTCCTTCTTGTACCTGTCTGCTCTAGAAAAGAAAGAAGAGGAAAAAAGAAAAGAAAAAGGAAAGAAAAAAAAGAGGAGAAAAGAGAAAAGGAATAATATTGAGGGGGAAAGAAGTACATTAATTGAGGAATGTGTTTCCCCAGGGTGGAGGACTTTTTTTTTTTTTTAAACTTTCTAAAAGATTTCTAATAAGTTTTCAGCAGTAAACGTGAACAAAGCAAAGCAAAGTGGCAAAAAAAAAATCTATCATAACAGTAAATTACAAAATTAAAATATTTTCCATAGAAGCTTGATACTTTTAGCCAAACTGAAACTCAAAAGGCTGTTTCCTGCATGGAATGTGGCTGAACTCCACACAGTGGTCATGAATGGAAAAGAGAAGAGAAGAGATTGATTTCTCCACTATGTGCTCTGCTGGGGAAGCAGATCTGGGATGTAGAGTCGCCTGCCTCAGAAGGTGGAAAGGAGCAGTACTTTTAGAAGAGTGTAATGTGCAAAGATGCACTGTTGCAATACATATCTCAGAGAGTGCATTTTCCAAGTGCATTTTTCAGTTCAAGGCAAGGAATTTCGTCAGCAGGATAAGTCATAGAAGGTCTAATCAATCACTATATGCTAAATTATCACGGGCTAATAGGAGAGGGATGTTCAGGAGGGAGAGGAGATACCTCTCCTCATGATTTTTAGGAATTAGCCTTTAATCTCTATTTAACCCACGGCGACACTGAATTAAATGGGGGAAATGGGAAGCAATCCTAGTTAGCAAGAAGAGCGTGATTTATCTGCCCACTGTTTTCAGAACAGAGCCCCGTGGTACAATATGGATTCTGTGTTTTTGTGGACACCAGGATACCTGCCGGGGTGGGAAGAGGCGGCAGGACTGAGCGACATTGGGTAACACTGTGCTTCTGCATCTGCCTCCGGGGCGGTGCAAAGATGTTCAAAGTGCCCTCCTCTGGTCATGTGGAGATACTACTACAAAACATACTTGGAATAGGTTTTTTCTTGAGATTTGTATAGGGGGGGGAAAAAAAAAAAAAAAAAAAGAAAAAAAGAAAAAAAATAGTCTAAACAGAGCAATTTTGCTGCAGCAGCTTAACTCTAAAGTCCAGAGAGAATTATCCTTCGTGAAATATATATAGCTTGGTCTGCAGAATCTGTACTGTAACACCAGACTGACCACTGCTGAGGATACTCTTTCTTCTCTGAAGTCAGCTACAGATATAAGGAGAAACCTATTTCACTCTGAACCTTAGAGAGTTAGTTGAGAACAGCCATATTCTTTCAAAGACAGGTAGGCTGCATTATCTGTGGTATTCCAGTCCTTTACAAAGCCAAATAAAATGTGTTAAAAGTTCCTAGTATTTCAAAGACGCAAGTATGTAAACTTGATGTTAAATGTGTTAATGTAGTATTCTAAATTGTATCAGTTAGGTAGCTTAACTAAACAATTAGAAGAACTAGATCAACAAAATAGGGACTGCTGTTCTGCATAGGATATACACACACCTATAACTACACCCATATACACATTCTGTGAATTGTCAACAAGAAAAACAAGCCCAGTGGCAGAGAATCACGTTTCCTGGCTAATGCAAAAGATTGTCATTATCTTTCTTGCTTTAATTTGATCTTGTACAGTACAAAGGGTTTGGGTTTTTTTAATTACAATTTTTAGCTTTAATTGTGCTGTCATGTCATTCATGAAACAGAGCTGCTTTAGTATCCTGTTAAGAGATGACTTAAGGGCTTTCGGTGTCTCATTATATACAAAAGAAAACAAATAAAGTTACATTCCTTGTTATGTGAATGGTCTTACAAATCGAAAAGCCTTTGCAGGCTAAAATCATAATTATAACAAACAGAAAATGAGTTTACATTTGTGTTACTTAAGTTACTGATGTGCTGACGTTATTTCACGGTACACAACAAACAGCAAAATGTGATATGCAGTAATGAAGCTACGATATTCATTAATAGGACTACTGTATACATGGAAATATTAGACAAAACCAATTAAATGTGTAAAGCATTTTGTTATACAGCTTGGGATTAGGTAATTGTAATGCTGAATAAGCCTTTTTCCTCATGCTTAATTTTGCCCTGGCTAAGAAGCAGAATAAGAAGACCAGTTAGGAGTGGCAAAGGCAAAATTAGTCAGCTGCAATTAGATGAGAAGCAGTGGTAGAAACCCACCGTGATGCCATTTAGACCCTCAGTCCAGTGTGTCTTAGGTCTCTCAAATAGAGCAAGAGGAGGTGGAAGCTGATCAGTGCCTGGAGCTGAAGCTGGAAGCAGAAATCTTGGACCCTGTGAAGTCGATGCTTTGAACAGAGTGATGTGTCTGACTGCCTTTCATCTAGGGAATGAATAACACACATCTCCTGCTAATTTGGGGCTTATGGCTAATGACCTAAAAGCCCCTTAAATTTTATCACTAAGAAACAACACCACAGCAAGGCAAGGGCTTGCAGCCTGAGTTTGACACAGGCAGTAAGCGCAGTGGGTTGCAAACAACCTACAATGTTTCATAAGTTTTCTTTAACTGCATAACAGGGGGAAAAAAAAATAAATCAAAAACAAAAAAAAAAAAACCAAACCCCAAACACCTGAGCATGCTGGACATCAAGGCTGGCAATACTGACACTGACTTCAACTGAGCAAGAATTCCACCCCTTCTCACCCCATCCTCCCAAAGCCCTCACTGGGTATCCCTGCACCATTCCCAGTGCCTGCTCTGGACGTGCTCACTGCCAACCTCCCTTACTGCCTGGGAAGCACCTCCAGTCCAGAAAGCATCCTGCACAACCTCCTCAAAATGCAGGGCAGGTGCAGCCCAGGCACTGCAGGGCAACTTGGCACTGAATTCAATGGCCAGTCTGGCAAGTGATGAGGCTGCAGGCAAACATGTGTAGGGAAAGGGCAGCAAGGTCAGGCATGTAAGGGACGGGTAAATCAGGGGACATTCATCTTGATGCTGGAAACTGGCTGTCACACTGCCATTTGCTTTAGGACACGACACATCACAGATGTCCTGTATCCCTTTCCTGTTGTACAACTGGGCTTTTCCTCTGAAGTTTTCCACAGGAATCAAGTGTGCTAAGTGGCATTAAAGAAATTGAGAATAAGACAAAACCCAACATACACTGTTTTTTTTTTCCCCTAAAATTATACATATGATCTTTAGAAATTTAGACACTGAGCCAGTCAACCCTAACATGATGATGCCTCAGTAATGCTCCAGCTGTTCCAGCCTATGATATAAACCCCATTACTTTCCCCTGGTTTGAGCCTTGGAGTCACAGTTTCAAATCTTTTCTGTCCACTGTGAGAATCCTTTTTTCCCCCTCATTATTTTAAGTAAGGCTATAATTCTGTTGCATTCACACACACATTATGGAGAACTCAAGCTTTATATAAATTACCTGGCATCATGGGACCTGTGACAACCACCACAGATGCTGTAAATGCTGTTACAAGGTTCATTGTTACAAGTCAGGAAAGTTACACTGGTGCTAAAGTCAGTCTTCCAGGGTCAAAGTCTGTGTTTTGATACATTAATACAATGTAATGAAGTAAAACCAGAAGAGTTGATATGGATTCATGCGTAGGCAGCTGCTCTTGGCTCTTTATATACAAGACAACTTGGCTCTTCCTTAAAGCTGTTTCTGTCTAGTGAAGCCTTTAAGGGAAATATTTTTGACTACTTAGTGGAAGAATAAAAACTTGGGTGATTCTGAAGCCTCTAAATTGTGCCTGCGATGAGAAGGAAATGCCTCATGCTTACAGACCTTCTGTAACTCAGAGTCACAGATGATTTATGTCTGGGCTCACTGGTAACACCCAACTAAGAGCAGCTGGCTCCAAAAGCAACCTCTCACCAGAATCTCACAATAAATGAATATAAGCTTTTCCTTACAGGATAAGAAGCAAAGCATGCAAAAGGAGTCACTTGAAAGAGCCATGCTGGGTAGTAGGAGTAAAGTATTGAGAACAAGTTACAGGAGAGACATAGAAGGAGAAGACTTATTCCATACCCCAGGAAAAAGTATTTTCAGGCTGAACACTTAATCCTCCCCAAGATGAGGAATGGAAAAGCAGGAGGAAGATAGGCTGTGTAGTGGCTGGCTGGTGGAATAAGGCTGACATGATTGAGTCCCTCATGCCAAATTCAGTTATGCAGAGGCTTCCTGAGTTCAGTCATGGCTCTGTGTATTTGTTCAGAAGAACATCCATGGTCTAGCAACTTGAGAACTTCAAGACCTGGGTGTATTTCATTTTTCTCTCCTAAAAGTAAAAGCCTGGGACGATGACTTAGTTGAGAGCAATGGTACCTCAGGGATCAATATTCAGGTGGTTTTCAGTCAGCAAAGAACATGAGACACCAATTATTGTGCCCATGAAACAGAAGCCTTTGTAAGCAGTGCCAGATACAACCTTTCAGGGCAGTAATACCTCTAGTAGCTGTAGTCAATCCTATACACCAGAACCAATAACAAGTGCAACATCCTTATATACAAATCAGAAATAGAGATATAAGTCATAAAAATGGCTTTGATCAAGGAAGAAATGAAAGCTAATTGCAGACCATACTGCCTAAGTTCAGGACGTAGTGCAATGCCTACTGAAAAGTGAGATTGTTGGTGAGATGTCCAGCAACTTCAGTGAGATTTGCAGCCCAGTTGCAAAGGGCAATACAAGACCGAAATCCCCTTGTCTTTACTTAGTGGTCACATGAACCACTTCAGGGCATCACTCAGGCCCTGACATGGGTCTCTAGTTTTGTTTTCCAGCCTAGGGTTAATGATCCCTCTAAAAGCACAGAATTACCACTCAGAACTGTCAGTGGGTCCCTACTCTTTTATTTCAATACATTTTTCCATTCCATTTATTTTATTAAAAGCAAGGTAAAGGACAAGTCCCTGATCCTGCTGTCAGAAATGCCCCGTTGCAGTCTGTGCAGCTGGACATGAGCACAAAAAGCTTTCACTTCCAGGGGTAAAGGCAGGATCAGTGCCTTGTTAAAATTTAATTTTTAACAGAGCAAACACCACAAGGTAGGGTTTGGTTTCTTGAATTAAACCAACTGCACCAAGACAAATAAGATTAGATATGTGCAAGAGCTTTACAGCTACAGGAAACCAGGGCCTTCCCCAATACATCATAAAGCTCAACAAAATGCTGCATGAAGTGGGGTTAGAGTGTATTTCCCAATGGGTTTAAAATAATATTCCCCTGAAACAGTGACCTTCCTGAGAAGTCTCACTTCTGTCCAGTCCTGGACACCTTCAGACAGGCCTGTCTGCTGAAAAAAACAGCTCTGATTGACTTAACTGGTTTCTCAAAAGAGCCATCACAGTCTTTAGGCTTTTGGGAGCCTTAAAGCTCAAGCTAGATTTATATTCAGAAAAAAAAACCAACCTTAAATATGTGTACAATAAATAGGAGAGAATAGTATAAGAAATATCTTTATTTTACCATTTTCAAATGGCTATTTCACTACATAAAAGGAAGTTTTATTTTTATTTTTGGGGGGTATATTGATATTCCAAATAAAATTTTAACTTTTGGTTCAAAATAAAATCTGTCTCTGTTTTATTAATCTGTAATGTCCCTTTCATTCTCTATACTGCCACCAAGCCCAGCTATTGCAAAAGAGAAGCTGTTCTCCAGCTACAAGACTACAATGCAGTTACTCATCTTTTCAATTCCCAGCAATGCTCTATCAAGTTCATATTCTTGTGTACCACGCAGATGGCATTGCATTTTTTTTTTTTTATTTGTCTGTGTGCACGTGCACCTGTATGATACGAGTGCGTATCACACAAATAATGAGTTCTTGAATATCCTGTTTCTACACCCTACACTTTAGAAATCCTAATCTCTGCATCTCTGGGCAGAAACAAAATCCCTCTCCATCACAATACCACCTGAGCAGAGGGACCATGCAAGCTCAGCCTGTGCTGTCCTACAGCTCCTGATGGCATTGACTGCTCTGTCACATTTCTGCACCAGCCTTTTCTCTCTGAACAATCATTTCCTTTTCTTCCCTGAGCATCACTTTTACCCTTGCCTGCAGCGCAGCTTGTGCTGATGGAGCACCCACAGACATCCCAGTTTCATTTCATGGCTTGCTTTGCTTTTCATATTTTGTTTTTAGACCAGAGCACTCTATCTAAGAAAATAAAAGCTTTGCTGTCCCATAGGTACAAACCAAGAAGGTGACTCAACACCACTTTCCCCCTAGAAAAGGCTCCCAGCCCCACAGCAGATTGCTGAGAGAAGATGGTGTGAGCCAGAGTTGGAGGGGGCAGAAAAAAAACAGAATGGGAAGGCCATGAAAGGCTGACATGGTGAGAGACCCTGGTGATCTTCCTGATCTTGGGACCTAGCCCAAGGAGCAGACTGGAAGTGCAATTTATTTTCCCCTTTCTTGAATATGCTACTCAGTGGCACATCCAGCTTCCCACAGCTGCTTGGCCTTGGGCAGAGATTGGGCAAGGGTGCTACTAAAACACCCCTGCACTAGTCCAAGACAAGTTTTCACAGGAACAAGCTCTTTTTTTTTTTTTTTTTTTTATATTAAGGGAGCAGTCTTTGATCCTTTACTCTGCTGAAAGGTCAGGGTGAAGTGTCTGCAGAGCAGCATGAATAGCATGTGCTCCTCTTAGGACAGCTTAATGCATATGGCTATACATCAGCCAAGAGACCAATCTCCTGAGATGTTTAACACTTGCTTTCTACAGGTCTATGTTTTGCCACTAGAAGAACTGTCATAATTGAACTTCTCTGCTTCAGCTCACAGTGCCAGGAGACCTTTTCAGAATTTTCCTTCCTTCTCATTTTCCCTTTTTTTCTTTCTGAAGAGCCTTTGCATTGCACAGCACTTGTAGTTGTTAAGGCCAGAACAAAGTAGAGCAAATCAATCATTTCTCCATCTTTAATGAAGTGATCAAAGAAAGAATGAACATTCACACTCAAAGCAAAGTGGATGCTCAGAGGTTTTGACAAGACAAGCTCACATTTGGGAATAGACATCACTATTTTTCTTACGTGCTTATTTATTTTCTGAAGACCTGGCAAAATAGACTGAAGCAAATATATCTTTCCCAATAGCTTGAATACCATGTGGAATTTTAGGAGCTGTATATTTTTTTAAAATGTTGTATTATGAATCAAAAAAATAATTTAAAATGACACTAAAAAATTAGTAAAGAATCCTTATTTAAAGACATGACTCAACTACTTTTAAGATTGTAAAGATCTTGCAAATGGAACAGAATCAAAGAGCATCACCAGAATTAGTTTCATAGCATTAACGACACTACCTGTGCATAAAAAGCAGCAAATTAGATGTGGTTTTTTTAGCCATGCCCCCAAACCCTTCTGCAGGAATAAACCAGCATTGCTCATCCTTCTGTTTTGAAGCCAGAGAAAAAGAATAAGGAGGAGATCTGACTCCCAGGCTTACCTACTCACATCTTTGGACCCCCAGCATACAAGGATCTGCAGAATGCTGATGAAGGAATTCTCTGGGTAATCTGGGACTGTGGTCTCAGGGGCTTCTCCTTGGTTTGAATCCAGCCAGGCAGAACAATCACAGCAATAATACCAGCTCAGCCAGGCTCTGAGCAAGCATTTGCCAGCTGGAGTTCCTCTTCCTCCAGTTTCTTTGCCTTCAGTGCCAGGCTGAGGGAGTTTTACTCAGTGGGGTCTTTCCAGCCTTAGGCAACCTCTGCCCAGAAAACCCTGAGGTGATGAAGAGGCTTCCTGCATAGTAAACATCTGGGTTTAATTAGCACTTGACAGCAGTGCTAATTAAGCACCTGAGCTGCAGCACCAGTTGGGCTTTGCCATAAACCAACCAAGCCCTAAGTTAGTTGCCCACTGCCCAGAAGCAGGCTCTCTGTTTTTACATGGAATTTCAATAGTAGGGTTATTCTGGTAATTGTCTGGCAGGTATGCTTTGAACATCACCCCCCCTCCCGTATACCCAGTCAGAAAGCAGTCTGAACTATCCTGCTAATTCCTTTGGAGAATCAAACCACAAAACCAGCTTGTAGGTCATTACAGCCATTTATCCAAACACAGCAGCTACTCAGTGTGTAAAAGAACAAACAAGGATCAGTGGTTTGCTGACCAAAAGTTTGACCAAACTCCTAATAAATATATAATAAATACATAAGAAATGTGGAGGGGGAAATGCCCATTCTGAAAGTGAGCTGCAGGGGGAAGTTCTCATGAAACGCAGGTTTCACCTTCCTGGCAACTCTTCCATTGCAGCAGCCATGGCCTTCCTACAATGTTCTCAGAAAGGCTTTAGGGATGTCCCACACATTTTTCTTTCCTTTTCCCCTACTTGGTTGCTGAAATACACTTATTTGTTAAATCATACTTTCAGCTTCTTATTTGACAATAGCTTATTTGAGGAGGCAGTGTCAAGAAATGTGCAGATTGCACACCAGATCAAATGAAAAGGCTGCATATATTGCAAGAAAAATACCAAAACAGACAATCTAGCAAGTACAAAAAAATGAACACAATTGAGATGTTAAGATGAGTCTGCCCAGAATGCTTGCTACTGTATATGCAGCAGCATATAGAAATCTTAGAAGATTAATGGCCTGCAAGCAGTAGCAGATTAAAATATACATTACACAGGGGAGTCACATCTGGATTTCAATTGTCAGGGTTGCTCCACAGTAAAAGCCACCTGAAATGTCATTTCTTACATCTAAAATGATCTGTGCCAAAACTTTGATCATGCTGGATATACCTGAAAATATATTAGTTTTTTTGGTTATAAATCAGATCTGGCTCTGCATGAAATAAAATAGCCATTTTTTTTCTATTTTTTTTTTTTTTTATTTATCAGCAGGTGAGTTTCTGAATGCAAATCGTGCCTGAGGAAAAGCTTGTCCATGGCTCTGAACAAAGACTGGCTGGCTAAAGGAGGAGCCAGGAACTGCTGTAAAGCATGTGCATGGCTGTCTGCAGGTCTGGCACACAATTTGGGGATGTATAAATGAAATCTGAAGGTGGCAATGTACTCAAAGTGGGGCTGGCTGAAAAGAGTGGGATTTAGTGATCAAACCCTGGGTCTTAAGCTTCTCTTATCCACCAGGATCCTGCTTGCATAAATGACCAGTTTTAATTTCATGGAGTTTTCATTTTCCATGTGATGGCAACTGACTTAAAAAAAAACAACAAAAAAACCCAGTTGAGAGCAATAAATAAATCTTATCGTATGATACAGAGGCTCAATTCTAGGTGCTGCATAAATTTAATTTTAAAACCTTTTGAGGTTTTAGATCCTTACTGCCTCCAATGTCAAATCACTGCTGCTACATTTCAGCATGAGCATATTTTATAACAATTATTGAAACATCTTGTGATTGGGAAGATGGAGTGACAACAGAGGAACATTTTGTTATCACACATAAAAATACTGCCTTAGTCATATTGAGATGACTGGTCCAGGCATAAATAAGAAATGTCAAATGTTTCCTGCATTACAAATTTGATCTAATAAACCCATCACTGTGTTTCCATCCTAAATATTGTAAATGAATTGATGTCAGAAAGCTGTTTCCTGCTGCCACCAGAGTGCTTGCACCTGGGTGCAAGAAGCTGTACACAGAAAACTGTCTCTTCTCTGTGAAAAACCCCAATTCTCCATCAGCTGCCCCTTGTGTAGGAAGCCCTTTTCTAATCCAAGTCACGGAGTGGCCATGCTTGCAGCATGTGCTGATGAACACATCCCTTATCTATTCCACACATGAAGTGATCAGAGGATCTTTTCTCCAAATTTTGGAGGACTCCTGAGTTTCAGGCTGTTTCCTGATGTTTTGCTGCATGCTAAGGAGGTTCCCATCTGGCTGAAGGAGATGTCATTTTCCCGGGGATATCTTGTATCACCGATCCTTTCACCTTCATGGAGATGATCCTCCAAATATTGGAAAAAATGTATGGGGGGCTTTCTATTTTTAAAGCTCACTGACTTATTAACAAGAACAATTTTACAAGTCTTGGTCAGCAGTGATGGCTAATAAGACATTGCTCAAGTTCCTTCTTTGAATTCCTTGAAATGGGAGACAAAAAAAAAAAAAAAAAAAATCAGGAAGAAGAGGATAGGACTGAAGCTTTCACAGCTCAATTTCTTTTCCCCCAAAGCATTCATAAAGTCTGAAATAGTGCAGCTGACTTTACCCTTTTGTCTCCACCTTCTCCCTGTGCACTCTACAACTTTGATTCTTTCAATCTCTTCAGGCAATTTCTTGCTTGGACCAAGGCTGGGTCTAAGGGATCTCATCCCAAGTCATGATCTCATCAGCCATGCAGAAATAGCTCTTTAACTTCTGAGCTTTCACTTACTTGAATTTTAAACCTCACACAGTTACAATTCTGTGTAATTTTGGATCAGTTCAAATTCTTGCTTAGTTCAAATTCTGTATTTCGTCCACAGATGGAGCTGGAACAACCCATTTTCAACAAATAGTGCATCCTATGACATACAAGCCTCTTTCCCTCTCTCTGATATTTGAGACCAAAAGTGATTTCCTCAAATATATTTCTTGTTCTACCACTGCTGAAGTATTTTGTTCTTTAAAGTTTTGGTTTTAAACACCATCCTGCAAACATTTATGCAGCTGTTTAATTTACCAATTATTTCAATAATTACATGTATAATTATCTGCTAAATCAGCTTGTAACCAAATACTTCATGTTCCAGACTCAGGCTTGCTCAGCTATTAATGGTCCTGCTTGAGACTGGTTCCTGCCCTTAGCTGAGACAGCAAAAATTATTCTGTAGCTTACAGTTTCTGTTCCACTGAATACTTCGACATGAGAGCTCAGAATTAACTATTAGATATTTTCCTGATAAAGTATTTTTACCAGAAAACTGACAAAACCAGACATAAAACTAGCTGCCAAAATCCACTCAAATGTTAATTCATGGCAAACATATTTTTGCAATCTTTAAAAGCATACAGCTACACACCCTCAGACAGCAACAAGGCCTTTTGTTGATAGTGCTAAGGTTAAAAATATTTTTTATTTAATTACAGTTGTTATACCAGCTTCTTTCAGAGAGACTAGGAAGGAAACAGAGTCATAAATCCAGGGGAAAAAATTAACCCAGTCTTCCAAACCTATATATTATTACTGAATATATATGTGTTTAGAACTTGGTCAATAACCAGATCAATGCTTACTTTCATGTGATGAATGCAGACTAAAGTCACTGTTTCTCTATATACCAAGGAATATATATGAGATCTTGAATACCTATCAGCATTATATTTCAATATAGCTTTTATTCTACTCAGTCAGGCTAAACAGCTCCTGGATTCCTGATTATATAAGTAGTAAGAAGAAGTAAATCATAAAGAAATCAGCTTTCCATGTTCACACACAAGGAACTTGCCTTCAGACTTATCTGAAGTGACAGTCCCTTTGGGCATGCACTCATTGCCCTTCTTTATTAAATGCTAAAGCTGCTTTCCTTTAAATGGACCTGGTTTTGAATGGAAGACTAAACAACAGCTCTTATATCCTAATTTAATCTGGATTGGTCAATAAAATGAAAGATGCTACCACTGAAGACAAATGCCCCAAACCTAACCCCAGCACACAGTTCTTTTACAAATGAGAACTGCACTACATGGAATCATGGAATCATAGGAAGGTTTGGGTTGGAAAGGACTCCCAAGATCATCCATCCAGTTCCAACCCCCACTGCCATGGGCAGGAACACCTCCCATTAGATCAGGTTGCTCAAAATCCCATTTAAACTGACCTTGAACACTTCCAGGGAGAGGGCATCCACAGTTTCTCTGGACAACCACCCTCACAGGAAAGAATTTCATCCTAATCTCTGACCTGAATCTCCCCTCTTCAAGTTTTAAACCATTGCCCCTTGTCCTCTCACTACACATCCATATAAAAAAGCCCTCCCCCAGCTTTCTTGTAGCCCCTTCAGATATTGGGAGGTTGCTATAAGGTCACCTCAGGCCCTCCTCTTCTCCAGGCTGAACAATCCCAATTTCCTCAGCCTGGCTTCAGTAGGAGAGGTTCTCCATCCCTCTGAGTATTTTAGTGGCTCTCCTCTGGACATATTCCAGGACCTCTATGTCCTTCTTATGCTGGGGACTCCAGAAGTGGATACAGTACTCCAATTGGGGTCTCAGAAGAGCAGAGTAGAGGGCGAGAATCACCTTTCCTAGCAAGATTTTCCATGAATGGCCACTTTCCTAAAGCCACCCCTCCTTGGGGCTGTAAAACAGTGTAATGGGTTTGTGTGCAGGGCAAAGCCAGACAGCACCTTGCAGGACCTACCAAATACCCTCAGGGGGTCCACCAGCTCCTGGAGCAGGGAGAAAACCACAGCAGGGGACTGCAACCCCACAAAGATGTGGTCCTAGAGGAAAGGTGAGCCCTAGTCTGAGCCTGGGACTCAGCAAGTAGGGCAGGATGGGGATGTACCCTCAGCAGTACCCTATACCCAGGGGATGCCAATGCCCCCACATCCTCAAAGCACAGCCCCGAGGGAGCCTCCACTTCCCTCCAACTCCCTCAGGGCATCACTGCAGGACAGGAGACCCCTGGACCTACAGGGAAGCCTGGTTCAAAATTCATCCCATCCAAGACCACACACATCCTTCCCAAAGCTTTGCTGCTCTTACCTGGCCCTGAGCATAAAGCTTCTTTTCCTAATGCAAAGACACAATTATAAGCAGGCTAAGCCAAACAAATTTCAAGTGCCCCTTCCTTCATCTGGGAAGAGGGCAAGAGGGAGGCTTTCTCTTTTCTTTCAACAAACAGACAAGTTTGGGCAGCTAAATGGGTTAATGCACAAGGCTGAATCCCAGGGACCAGCCACACAGGGAAAGTAATGCAGAAGCTTTTAGCCTAAACCTCAGCAAAGGAGATTTGTCCTGTCAATTAAAACTTTGACAAATGTGTCCCAGTGTCTTTCCTCAGTCCCCCATTTCACTGTCAGTGATGCTCACTGAAATATATTAATTCATACCAAAAAAGCTACGTGTCTTCTTTTGAAGCATTACATAAAATCTTGGTACAAGGTACTGGTCTCTCTGCATTGAATACATACATACAGCTACAGCTAATTCTTTTTTTTAAAATAAAATATTATTTAAATAATTGAAATTATAGCCCACCAAGATCAAGGGACAAATTACCTTTGATTTTGACAGGAGCAAGCTTTCATAACATGGTACGTATTAATCCATGATAAACTCATGTGTTTTGATGATGGAGATTCACTAAAGTAGGAATATTTTATCTCAGCTCTCTAAAGACTTCTTAACTATGGGTTCTTAGATCCCTGTTTTGCAAGTTCTTAGGTTAGATCACTGTGATGCTTCACCTACCACTGTTTTAATCTTAAGCCAGTCAGTGTTAGGGCAGAACTGAGGGGTTTTGGAGTGAGGACTTCTCAGTCTTTGGACATTGCAATAAAATCTATATAAATCTTAACTACAATGTAATCTAGAAATGTCAATTTCAGTATCCTTATTCACAAACTTCTCAAGCTGTACTGAATTCAGACCTTCAAATTAAACCCTAAGAGCTTCCTGAAGCAGTTTCAGTCGTGACTCCAGCGCCATGACCTGGGTTGCAGAGCAGATCCCAAATTCATAGATCCAGTTTCTGTGTAACACTGTACACCCCTTGCTAACAGCACCCCAAATGCCCTGCACACAGGATTTTAGAAATAAACCCAAAGCCTTGTGCGTGTTCAGTGGCATATTGTCCACATCACCAAAAGAACTATTTATGTCCCTTGGTCCATCTTCAGAAGTAATAACATTGCTATGGCTCAAATCCCTCTTCAGCAGGTAGACTGAAGAAGATAAATGTGCACACAACTGCAGTATTTTAACTCTTTTTTTATACTTCTACTTTTAACTCTTTTTACACTTCTACTTATTTAAAAAAAAAACAAACTAACAAATCAATGCTTATGCAATTAGTTTAACATCCCCTACTGTATTTTTTTCCCAAACCAGCAGGACAAAATTTGATTTAAAATTAAAAAGAAGTCTCATTTTCTCTTGCTTATGGCAAAAGTACATTGCTGCACTCTTGTTCTGATTCTCCCTCTGCATTTTAATTTCTTGACAATGACTTTCTCTGAATGTCCAAACACATAGGCTGGCTATTTACAGGAGCAAAATTAAACACTCAGTGCTTGTCTTTCTCTCCCTTCTTCTGTCTTCTCAACAAACCCACCAAACCCTCTCAGCTCAGTGCTCTGATGCAGCCCCATCACATTGAGAGGCTCATTACCAGGCACCATGGGACAGCCTAGAAGAAAGTAATGAAAAATGGGTTTCTGTAACTCAAATGTGGCTCTGTCCAAATAAAGCCTTACACTAATAGATTTGCCTTTACTAGAGAGTGTAAGAGCTCTTAGTTGCAAATGTATATGCAATGTCCTATCATGTTCGTCTGGGTTTTTCTTCCTTTTCGGTTGCCACAGATTTTTGCAAGGAAGAAATGAGGTAAGAATCAGATCTCCTGGGCCCAAAACTGGCCTTATCCACTTACAGCACCAACCAACACAAGGAAAATCAGATTGCCTCTGGCTGCACTACACAGGATCCACAGATACACAGGGTAAATCCCTGATCATGCTTACAGGGCTTTCCTACTCATTACTCAGTGAAATACAAAATATTTTTTTACTTCTTAAATCTTCACTACCTACAATTATTCCTCAGGGCACCATAGATAATGAGTCAGCAGACACAGATTTAATTATCAGTTTTTACTGTAAGATGATGATGTTTATTGATACCACTATCAGACAGACACAGAAGTGAAGCAGATGTTAATCTGAGGTTAAGCTCCAGGAGGCGCCTAGCAGTCTGACTGGAGGGACTGATGTTCATCAGATAATAAAAGAGAGGACCTCCCTCCATTCTTCCCTCCCTCCAGAGGCCTGCACAGAGCTCATAGAAATGACACCTTGTTTTGTAAATTCCTCCTCCTTTCCAACCTGTTCAACAAGCAGCTTGCCCCTTGATGCAGAGCTCTCAGTCCATTCTAGTAGTTTGTTCAACCTTTTTGCTTACATAGGAACTTTATGGTTGGGTTTGGTTTCTTTTCCCTCAGCACATCCTAAGGGGTGATGCTAGAGAAGTCAAAAACAGAAATTAAGTGGTTGCAAAGTTGCTGTGGCACCACTGTTTTGAGGAGAAAGTCTGTCACTGATTCCCTTTGCACCAACGTTTGCTTTAAGCAAATGCCCAGCAAGGCAAAATGCTGGTCTTCAACTCAAAACATAAAAGATAAAGGAGGGGAACCTTCAGTGAGGAAGGAGAAAATAAAATAACAAGAGCTTTCTACACTTCTAAGTCTGCTGTCACTTGCTAGGTGTTGAGAGCAAAAGTGTCAGTCTGTATAATAATAAAAAAGATGCTGGGAGTAGACACGCACTGAAATATATTAATTCTTACCAAAAAAACCTATGGTAGGGACTAGTGATTTGGTGCAAATGATCATTTAGATGAGACATTTTTTCCTAGTTTCAGTGGAAGATGAATTAAAAGAAAAATAAAATGCTTTTCTAGATTTTCTAGGTAATCACTACTGCTGCATTCTACAGCAACACCATGTGTTTTATTTTTATCATTACCATTTGCTAGGGCATTTTGAAGCCATACCACATTGCAGAACCAGCATTTGGGCTTTCCAGGTCTCAACCCAGCAGCTGCATTGGTCTCCAAGTCTCAACCCATCCTGCTGCACCAACACAGCCATCTTGCTCTTTCCCTGGCTTGGCTAGACCTGGGGAAATCTCTGGGAATGGCATTTCAGAGCATGGTGTAAGTAGGGTTTGCACAGCAGCATAGTCTCATGCTCCCAAAGAAGTAGCTGTCTCAGGACAAACAGACACAGCTAAAGCACATTGTCCAATATTAAAGGGCAAATTAGAAGCAAATCTGGGACCAGAGCAAAGAGTTGCTGGGTTGCACTGTTTCATGCAGTGCTTTAGGACATATTTTCTCTGTTAAGGGCAAAGTCAGAAAGACTTTGACAGAACATGAGGATCCTCTCCTTGAGGTCCTGCTCTTAGTACCATTCCCAATTTGACACCTGGAAGCAGGACTCCCAACAAGCTTACATTGATATATGTTTAAGTTGACATCAAAAGTTGCTTTAAACTACTAGGAAGAGAGATTTAATACCACTGGTAGAGTTAATGAGGTAGGGGAGCAGTAATCCTTTTTTTCCAATTAAAAGAGAAAAGGAAGGAGAGAGACAACCTTTGGAATTTCAACAAGCAAGAGCAGATCCTTTGCAAAAGAGCCACACTCAATCTTTGTGCCTAGCTGAAGGGAATTTGTGGTTTCATTTCAGGCCCTTTTGGACTGTTTTTCATGTCAAAATTACATATTTGCAATAATTTGTCTCCCTTCCAAGTTTTACTGAAACAAAGGAAACATTTGAATGAGATTTGAGACAACTTCTTTCTCACCTGTCAGGAAGGTAATCCCCAACCTTGAGATAAATGTGGGCATGTGGTTTCCAGTATTCTCACTCCATATGTCTTCACAAACACCAAATAGATCTAACATAAAAGGATATTTTTTCCCCCACAGATGAAAAAGTTTCAGTGATGGACCTTGCCCAGGATGATCCACACTTTCATCTACATAATGACTTCATTTGCACTCCCTATAGAAATAGAGTCTCCCTGGCACAGAAATGATCAGACAGGTTGAAGGCATCAGCCCATTCCAGCACTTTCCTTCTCCAGCCATATCAGCTGTAAAGTGGAACAAAAGCAAAATGCCCACTTTAGGAGTTGATATTTACAGATGAAAAACTGCAGCATTTTGACTGATGTGACCCTGAAATGGGGAAGACACATCCTGGTCATGCTTTGTCCTCTCATTCCTAAAGAAAAATGGTGTTTGATGCTTCATGTCACCTCTCTTCCTCCAATATTTTGGAGTGAACACTATAAATGTTATAGCTCTTAAATCTGTTTATATGTTTTCTCTGCTATTAAATGCAGTATAAGGTGAAAACTTGAGGCACCAAGCTCAAGCAGCCATGACACAGCCACAGCCTCCTTGCTGCCTGTATGAGCCCTGGCATGAACAGATCAGGAGGGGACAGGCAACCAGGCTGACAGCTGCCAGGTCAGCTCCACCTGAGACAGGAAGAAAAAAGAAAAAAAGAAAAAAAAAAGAAAAGGGAAAAAAAAAAGATAAAAATGGGAAAAAAAAAGAAAAAAAAAAATATAGAAAGAAAGAAAAAATATAAAAAGAAAGAAAAAAAGAAAAAAAAACTAAAAGGAAAAGTGCTTTACATGGGATTATCCATTAGAGAAGGATGTGGATGTGCAATTAATTCTTCCCAAGAAAGCAAACATTGAGCTCAGCAAGATTTTCTTTGAAATTCAATTGACACACTGAGGCAATATTTAGTGTGTAATATAGAAAACTCTGTCTGAGATGCTGTGGGGTTTCATTCTGCCATAAATGGACAGAAGTTTATACATAATGCAAAGCCATAAATGCTGACAGGCTTTTGCAAGAATATTTACATTTATTTTTCATAGCCCTGAGAAATCGATCTGTAGAGACATCTCGTAAGGGACTGCATTTGGCCCTGAAATATTGTCCTGGGACAATGTGTTTCTCTCTTACACCTGACATATTTTTCAGAGGGTATCAACATATGGATTTGCACCCCAGCTGTGTCATGAGCAAAGAATTGCTATTGTTTTAATATGCTACACTGGGACATTTAAACATTGATATTGTCAGGTACTACTTTACAATTCCCATTAGATTTGTTGTAAAGCACACATTTATGAAATAAAATATTGCTGTATTCGCCCATAAAACTCTGTGTTATAACAGTACTGAGCATCTGGTTTTAATCACAAGTCAGGAAATTCACAGTTCGAGCTGGAACTCCATCCTTTCCTAAACTCATTGTGTTTAACTTCTGCAACTCAGACATGAACAAGTTCTGCAAAAGTCTCATTGCTTTACTGAAAGCTAAACACAACAGGCACACAGCTTTGGAGTTAGGTGACCTATCAGAGGTAAGTCAATTTTTTGAGATTTCCTGATGGAGCAAAAAAACCCAGCAGTAGTAAAGCAGGAGGAGAGACAACACAATATCATTGCTAACAGTTTACACAGTGGCTGAATTGTTGCAAAGAAGGCACAGCCGAAGCCAACTTTTAAATCCAAGCTCTATCTGAAAACAGTTTAAGCTTTCTAAATTAATTCATTAATCTAAATTAATTTAACACTCCCCTTCGCTAAAACCAAAATAGGGATTTTGATGGTAAAATACAATCAGGACTGAGCACAAGAATAATGTTTTAGGGTAAAATCTATGCTAAGACATTTTGTTCCTAAGTGAGGTAAATTCCATAGGAGTAGAGAAAACAAATCAATGTAATACACATAAACAAAGTGATTGAGATGATGTTGGACAGTTTTGAACACAACATTTAATAATCTTCAACTGATCAGCTTTGCTGTTCATCAAAGAGCAAACAGCAGAGATTTCATTAGTTAGTGGTTTGTGAGTGTTCGGCTATATATCTAGTATTTGCTCATTAATTTAAATATTTTTAAGGCTTTTCTCTGATTCTACAGCCAACACATACTGTCCACTAGAATTTTGCTTAAAAATTAGACCCCAAAACCCTCCTCAAGAAAATAAATGGATTTCAAACTACAGCAAGAAATATTAATGAATGCAAACAGTCTTAAAAAAGAAAAAAGATTTGAAAGTTCTACAAGACAAAGGGTTCAAGTGATATTCACCATATACTTAAAGGAAACCTTGACAGGTTCCTTTCAGCTATAATCCTACACATTCACAGGACTATTCCCTGAATCTTAGCCAAACCCTTGCAATATGCAAAGTTCTGCAAGAAAAAACTTTTCAGAAAGTCCTGAAGAGATGGAAAAAAAAAAAAAAAAAAAAGCTGAAAGTCTCATACTCTGCAAGTGGGGAGCTGTGAAATTCTGCATACATTTACATGGCCTCAGTTTTCTCAGCACTGACTACCCTTGCTCAGCAAGAGTACCAGTAGGCAGATGCCACTTTCATCTAACATCTGAAATAGAGAAGCAAGTCACTGTTGTGTCCTTTTCATATGGTAGTATGGAAAATTTAAATTAGTTACATGTTTCTGGAAATATCTGCAGCTCCTATTTGATAGGCTGTCATTTTATGTTTCTCCTTAGCCATGGTGGTGAAGATAAACAGCCTTCCTACAAAAATCTGGGTTTCGATAGGGATAGGTGGTCACTTACCAAGATAAGAGGTAGGTTAGGGATCAGACTTGATGATCTTAAAGGTTTTTTGCAACAAGAATGATTCTGTGGTAGACAGTATATGGTAAGTATAGGGTGAAAATATGGTAAGTTCAGATAGTTAACCTACAAAAGTGTATGGATGCTGGATCTACACTGTTTATTGGTTGAGTATGATGGTAGGCATGTGTCTAATGCACAACCTTGTGTGAAGAAAGGTTGCAGAACAGTTCCATCACCACGCTGCCTGGAGCTGATGAACCCACAGAGGTAGCACAGCCTGCATCCATCAACTGGTGGGGGCAATAATGAGGCTCTGTACCCTTGGAAAGAGCATAGCTTTTTCTGGATACATTTAGCTTTGTGATAGTTCGCCTGCAGATCCATTGTCCATTAGCACAATGACCTAATCTGTACTAATGAATCCTTCAACCAACTCACTGTGTGCTAGTGTCAAGGCAGAAACATAAAAACATGCTTACAAAAGAACCACAAAACATTGCACCAGAAATGGTGGTTTCATAAACAGAAATAATTGAAGGAGAGGTCTAAAAAGAAGAGCTTACTTGAATTCATGTCATATGAGAGATGATTTAGATTTGTCTTTGGGAAGGTCTGTTCTGATGAAGCATTGCCTTTGACCACTGTTTCTCCATTCCCTCTCCCTCTTCTAGGACCATTTGCAGAATGGTTAAGCTCCCCATTTCACTCTTATTTTTGTGATGAGAAGATTCGAAACCTGACAGCCATTGCCATTTAAAATGTTTCCTGTCATTCTGGGCATTTGCTTTGCTTTCATGTTTTTGAAGAAGCAGACTGTGGCTGCTTGTTATCTATGCACAGCATGCAAGATAAATGTGAGTGCTTAGTAGTGTACTAAACAAGACCCTTTGATTCTGCAGATGGGAAAGAGGGGAATAATACTACCTGGGCTGCAAAGCCATGTGCACAGAAGGCTGAATGACCTGTAACAGAACAATGGATGGTAAAAAAAAAAAAAAAAGTATCAAAAACCAAACCAGAAGAAAAAAAATATACATTAAAATGGAAAAAGGTGAAATGTGAAATCTATCCTTTTTCTATAAACACATGTGGAAAGAATAATACCTAACCTTTTTATTCTTGGCTTCTTCCCTCCCCTTCCTTTTACATTCCAAGAGAAGATCTGCCAACTTTTGGCCGTATCCATTTCTCTTCTCTTGTTTGCCAGTATTAATGCACTCTAGCACACATTCTTTCATAAGACTTCAAAATGTGTCATTTGTTAGATCTAACTGCTCAAAGAACCCAGCCACTCTTCCCTCCTTTGCTCATAGCAAGCTGGGTGGTATTCACATACCCCAGCTCACACACTACTGGTTTGGCTGAAATCTTTAATTGAAGAGATTTCAATTGAACCAGACTTCACACTGCATGCTTTGTGTTATTGGAGATCAGAAGACCTCACATCAATACATTCCAATGCTTATAAGGCTCCCTTCATCCTAAAATCTACACCGAGGCAAACATACCTGTGTTTTGCTTATTGAAGCCTCCTGATGCAATGCTTCAGTACTTCTGTTCTCTAAAGTACTTCTAATATTTTAGATCTTGTTCTGTTTATCATTACACGTGTAAACAGAGTGTGTATTCACCTCTGCACAAAAGGCTAGCACAGTTTAACTGCTTAAGGATTTAGGTTGGACTCTATGGTGACCAGGCTCTAGGAAAATCACTGAGTTTTAACAAGAAAAATTGATATCACACAAAAATAAAAGATAATGTGAATGTGGCCATACAGTCCTCACTGAGCACATAGCATAAGGATGGGGTGAGGCTCAGCTATGGGGTGAGGCTCAGCTATGGTGTAAAATTAGTCAACTCTGATAAAGTCTGTCTGTAAAGCAGCAAGAAACACAAATCTCAACCTCTTGATTCCAAGAGCAGTGATCTCAACATTAGATTTGTTTATAAGAATAGCTCTTCGGTGGGAATTTCAGGGATCAGAAAACAGGCCACACAGAGCTAGGACAATACAGGTAAGAATTCTTGTGCCCTTCTCTCTTTCTTTCCACCTCTTTTGTTCCTACATGTTCCTCCTGTTTTTGTTCGTCAGCAGCATCCTCAGCCACAAAACTCTGAAGATGGATTTTGAGGAAATGTTTTATGGGATACAGAAGAAGAGTAGGGAACCACTGTCTGGATGAGGACTTCTGGTTGGGTTTATTATTACCTTCAGCCATCAGTACACCCAGGTACATCAGATCCAGATCTAACCACCTGAGGTTTTTATTTTGTTCAGCTCTGGGGTGATGGTTCACTTGCTGTTATAAAAATGGTCTCACTGTGTGTTTTGGTGTACACCCTTCCTACAGCTGATACATATCATTAGGTATGAGAAAGGAGAGAAGAGCTAGTATGACTACAATGCAAAATAAGCAGTAGGAGGTTCCTTGCTACTTATCTCAGTTGCCTGGAAGCGGTATATAACACATTTCTGGGTTTGGGAGAACAAAATTCTCTTACATGTCAAAAATCATTCTATAGTGATTAAGGATCCTGCCAAAGCCAAAAAACAGACAGTTAATACCATGTTGAGGCTCTCATTTAAGAGATTTTACAGAGAAGAGAATTACTTAAAGCTAACTGCTGTTGATCATTGAAGAAATGAGAAAAGATACTATCATCTTATGCAACCCCAGTTTTGGTCTGTTCCCTTGACCTGGATTAACCTTTTTCCTTTTATCTGTATTTTAATTCCAAACACCTCGTTTGAATGCAACTGCATCCATGTCTCTGCTCATTACAGATTTTAGCAACACTAAGGTCAGCAGGAATAAGTTTGAACTCTATTATTATTTTATACAAATACTGTAGGGATCCCTGCATCTCCCAGAATTATTAGTGATCTTAGTCTCCAGTGAGATGTTTAGCATCTGGCTCTATTTAGTTTATTGATTTCTTTTTTAAATGGTTACCTTTCAAGACACATTTAAAATTCATGTTTCTTCTCAGCTCTTACTGCTTACAGGCACACATACTGCACAAAGGCTGCAGAGAACTGGGCCCAACTTTCTTCTGCAAACAAGAAGCAAACAGCAAAATGACCATTAAAATCATAGTCCAAACATTCCTTTTTCTCTCTTGAGTGAACAAAGGATAAATTTACATATAGCACACTTTCACCACTCTTACATAATGACTAACTATTGTTAATAGAATAATGAAATATCTTGTGCTTTCTCTCCATCTATTACAGCCCACGCAAATGTATTGCACTGTGCAATCAGTAGTAACAAAAATCATGTCCATTAAATGGCCACACTACTCTGTAGGCTTAATACAGCACAGTAAACTTGTTGGTTTTAATCAATAAAATATCCAGAGCTTCACAAAAATTGGTAGGCCATGAAACTAAGAAGCTACTGAACCGGCTTCTAAAAAATAAATATATATATTTTTAATGGGCTTGAATAGCTAATTATCTTATAAATTATTAAGTGTTCTTTTCATTGTTTGTATCATATTAATATCTAGGGGACTGATTAATAGACCAAGACTCCAGTTGCTCTGTTTCCACTAGCTGCTCACATGAAAGTGAGAAATTCCCTTACATGATGTCTTTGACCTGCTTCCAAAACCATTCCAAACTGGTCATGGATAAAGGCCATGTGACTACAGCCAGCACTGCTGCAGGGCTGGCAACTGCCTGGCAGGCAGAATTCCATAACCTGTAACAGGGATTTGGTGAGGGTCAGGCTGAGGGGGCCAGATGAGGGGTGGCATGGACAAGATTCCCAACTGAAGCTCCTGGTAGACATGTGGCACAAAGCCAAACGCTTGGAATGGGAGCTGGGAGTCTAAGACAAGACAAGCAGTGAGCTTTAGACAAGAGTCTAGGACCCAGGATTTTCTGAAAAATCAACCTTGGAGACATTTCCTAACTTCTTACCTTGAAAAAGTCAGCTGCCAGACGACAAGCTCTTCATCTGCAAAGTGTAGAAATTCCTCCTAGGCTTCAGTTTAGCTTCTGCTTGCATCTAATGGAACAAAAGAGTCAGAACCAGCCCCTCCTAAAAGACAGTGGGCAGGGAGAAGGCATTTTGGCTGTAGTGATTTTTGGATAGATGATTACGGCAGCAGTTGCCTCAAAAGTCAAGTTTCAAACCCTTGAAATTGCAGGGTATTGAGGGCCCCTAAGGTTGGTTAGGAGGGACTAAGGCTTTTCACTGGTCTGAATCTAATGCTCCTCAGTACTGAGGAGTGCCTGGAAGTTAATCCCATGATGAATGGTCTTCACAAAGTTGGCTGGTACAGGTCCACATCAAAACTGGCATTAAACAGCAGTCTCAATAAAAGATCAGAGGAACATAAGCCAACTTAGGCTATCACCCTGGCAGATTGTCTTTGGGGTGCATTCCTGGGACTCTGAGGGAGGCTTCTAACACCACTAACATCTCTCCTTTTCACAGGCACAGAGATAAAGATGGCAAGTTATCAGGGAGTGAAGCAGTAACACCAAGTGTGTCCTGAAGACTAATTGAACAGTGCAGGCATCTTTGTGAAATAACATGAGATAAAATTACTCCAAATAACACAAAACCACAATATATGTTAACAAGGCAGAGGCTTACTCTTGTCCCATGCCAAGTAAGTTTTTATTGTTTACCTAGGAATTGGTTTAGAAATATTTTCATCCTGAAAGTGATTACCAGGATGGAAAATTTTTGTTTCTGCAAAGCTGCAAGGGACTGCAAAAGGGACTTAAAATGAGATGTGTCGTGCATTTCTATAACTAGGAACCACTGCATTGCTTATGTTCATTATGAATGAGCATGAATCATTCCTCACTTGTTTACAATGAAAATACAGCTTCAGAGAATTGAAATGTCAGTTTCAATAAAATCAGGATTTACTAAGCTAAACAAACTCATTTTCTCCCTGGTAAGATTAAAACATTTCTCCCTTGTAAAATTACTCAAAGGTTTTCTCACAAGATTTCCCCCCCTATGTTTCTGAGTTCTTCTTTTACAGCTTAGTATAACACATGTTAATTTCATTTAAGTAATTAGAGTATACCAGTAGGATTTGAGATGATTGCTAAGTTAGCTACATACTCAGGAAGCCTAATATATTGAAAAGTTGGGATGAGGTTGCATACCTGAAAAATCTTAGCCCAAAAATCTGAAGATCCTCCAAGATTCAATGAGTCGACCTCAACTGATCTGTGTGTAAAGCCTGAGGATAACATCTTGGTGACCTGTTTGGAAACACATTGTGAAATCATGGATAATATTTCTAGGCAAACAAGCAGAAACATTCATAAGAGTCATTTAAGCAAGCACCAAAAGGAGTACATTGTTTCTCTTGCTTTATGGGAATGTATAATTAAAACAATAAATGAAAACTTACCATACTCAAGCTGGGATCTACCTGTGAGCTGCAGAAGATAATTCTCATTATTATTATTGAGCCTTCATGTGATGAAAGAAAATCCCATTCTTCTTGCACATGCTGCACCAACACATTGCACACTGCAGCGGTATGAAGTTATCAATAAATATTACATGGGTTAACTGATACCAGAATTTTGCATTCTCTTCTTTTAAAATAAGATGGATGGTAGGGATAATTTTTTATTTTATTTTATAAACCAATAGCTTTATAAACATACAAATGAATCAAATATATTATATTTGCATTGGAATATCATCTCAAGGTTTTACACTAAAAGTAAAGTTTAGAGTCTAGAGTAGAGTCTAGGAAACACTTAAAACTCAAAATACCCTAATCACAAAAACACATCACCTTGCTTTTTCTATCTTATTCTGTAAAGGGCACAATAGATCCTTATACTGAAGGAAAGCAAAGTAAACAATGCACAGGGTAGAATAGGAAACTAATCTGTAAGGAGTCTGAAACATTTTTGTTCAGGCAAGATTCAAAATTACAAATCTTTATTTCCTTTGAATGGGGAAAGTTCCAATTAAATGTTGACTGTCATTCAACACAACACTTTCATTTTAAGCACACAAACATATTTCACCAGAGATAATCAAAGTGTAGGGATTGAAGTTATTTTACTGTCTATCTCTCATGGAAATAAAATGCTTTTCTGAGTCAGGGCCTCTAAAGCTGAACCCTCAAAATACACAAGATCAGTGACCAACTGTGAAAGACCAGGGAATCCAAACTACATGCTTTTCACAATGTTGATGAAATTAAATTATATTGAACTTAAAATCGAATCTACCAAATAATGATGGTTCAACTGAGTAGCTGCCCTCTCCTGGACACAGTTTAGAATGCCAGCTCTCCTCAACTACTTTTTTCCATGGAAGCACCCTTGTTGCCATTCACACAAGAGAATGTCTTCATTGCTACTGGTTCCAACAGATCACGGGAAACACCTATTTTACAAATTTATTCTGAATTTAGAACTGATGTGATCAGAAAACAGACCCAGCAATCCAAAGCCTCTAGTAAAAATCAGCAGATAAACAAGTAAGTGACAACTCTACAAAACAGAGCATCGTATTTATTGTAATTCAGACACCTTGGACTTCATAAATCAGAACTGACTCCACAGAGTTACTTTAGTGTATAACTGTTTTGGAAGAGAAGTAAGAGTCTTTCTGTACTCTTTGCCATCATTGGTCTAGAGACCTGGTAACCAAATGACTACATGCCATACCTTCCTGGCAGGATTCTAGAAAAAAATCCCAAAAGCAGGATGGTAAACACACAAGTTACTAACATTTGCCAGCTAATGAATTACAAGGAACATTAGTGGTAGGCATTAGAGTGGAATTTAAAGAAAGTGTCCAATAGTTAGAACAGTAGGCTTCAAAGAGGACTGAGAGATCCCCCACAATTAAAACTTTATTAGTTTTAGCTGATTTATAGACTTCATATGCTAGGGAGGAGGCAGCCACAACTTTCTTGGGCAACCTGTGGCAGTGTTTCAACACTCTCACAGTGAATTTTGACTGCCAGAAGTATAGCTGGAGCACACTGAACTCCATACTAGTGTGTATATTATCAGACCAAGACCTACACACAAAGTTTCTATTGTAAGAGGTGTCAGAAAAGAAAGGAAGTTCCTGGGTGATTTTTCAAACACTTCTGCTCTGTAACAAGAACAAGATCTCATTTTCTCTTTTCTTTCCTTGCAGGTATTCCAAAAACCAATAATTATCTCTGCAAGCTAATCAAGTTGTCATTCTGGAACAGCAAAAAATATCAGGTGACTTTCTATGGATAAAACCAATTCCTAAACCTTCTGAAAACAGCCTTAGGGAGTCAAGACCAGTAGTGAAAATCACTTGAGATGATAAATAACTAAGCTACAACTCTGCATAGAACAGAGCTTTGTAAGGAGTTAGTTCTTAGTAAATAACTGGAAGGGAACTATAGATATTAGAAATTCAGTTACAGGAAATATTTGTTCTCCAATTGATCCCACGGATTTTATCAGGCAGCACAACTCAGTCACATGGAAGGCAGTCCACACTGAGGTGTTTTTTTGTTTGTCCCACTTCTCCTGTACTTTTGGGGCAGCAACTGGCTGGACCTCCTTCCCCACACTGAGTCCTGTATAAAGGATCAGGTTTTGCTGTCAGCCACACTTCTGTGAGGCAAGGGCAGCTTCAGCTCAGCTTCCTCATAGGGCTGAAAGACCACTGCCTCAGTTCAGAAACAATCCTGTAGTGCTTTGAAGACTAGAAAATTTTATGGAATAATTGCCTTTCTCCTCAAATATTACCTCTCACTTCACAGCCATGACAATCACTATTTCCACATGCTCACAAACAACCCTCCAGCCCCCCAAACCTGAGAAAAGGAGGACGCCATTTGGTGCTCACTTTCCGAAGCAAATACAAGAACATCTCTGGTGAAGTCCAAGAAGTTACACTGCCCTGACAGCATTGCTGAGAAGAGCCTTAAAGTGTCCATGAACAACATTTTAACAAAAAGATTCAGTTTTAACTAATTTTCTGCATCATCTTCCATTCCAGTTTCTCCACAGTTGTGCTTGTGGCCCATTTCCTGGGCAGTTTTCTGGTCTCTGGTGTGTGTATGTGCATGAGGACCACTACTTGAAGTGAAAACCATTAGAAAATACTTCTCTCTGACAAATCAGCCACTAATCAGGTTTCCCCTCAATGTCCTTTTAGGAGGCAGTTAATGAAGCTAGCAGGGGTGACCCTTAAAAGTGATACTTAGAGAGTACTCATTGTTAACACATGGTTCACAGTAATTCTTCCAAGGCAAGACGCACAGAAGAAGTGGCAAGGACTTCTCTGTTTGATTTGTGTTGGGTTTGTTTTTGTTTTTTCTAGAGGAGTTTTTTAATGAAAAAATTAGGGTGGCTTCAGTTTTTCATGAGTTCCCATTCTCTACTGACTTCATCCTTCTTCCTTTTCCTATTCAAACCCAGGCTGCTTCTAGTCTGGCTGCATCAGCAGGTTGGCTGGGACAAGCTCACAGGGCTCCCTTTCCAGCAGGGGCTTGGGATGGATGCTCCAGGGAACCTGAGGAGGACCCTTTGCCCCTCCAGTGATCTGGCACAATTTCTCACCAGCAGGAACCTCTCGTTGACAGCCTTGCTCTTGCTCCTCTTCTGCTTTGTCATATGTTACAGGCTGCTCTTCCACTGGAGAAAATGGATATATATTACTGAAAGCTATTTAACAACCTTCTCAGTAATTTATTTAAAAGAAAGTTAATGCCAGCTTTGAGAGAGGAAAGCACAAGAGGTCAGAAAATTACAAAACCAAATCACGTCAACGTAACAAAAAAAGAAGCAAGGCAAAAAACTTGGTCCAGGTTTTAAGAAATTACTTGTCTTAGGGAAACTTCATGGCTTTCAGTTTCAATATACAAGAACAGGGATAATGCATGTCTGTGACATAGCAAAATTAAAAACCTTGCTCCAGAGTCAAAAGATCTTAGAATTATTCATTGGCATGGTATTAGATATTTCGTTAACATATTTTAAAAACATAACATTATTTCCCAGTCTTGTGTATAATGGTTTAACCACTTTTGTTAATATTTTCAGCTGGGAAAGAATTAGACACCTGTCATGAGAAATTTCTGTTCCATTAGCTGCATCTGATAGAAGTATAAGTTAAAACAGAGCTTCCTAATGGGAAACATGAGTCCTCCTTCACTGGACACTGCAGTTCTGCACATGTTCACAATGTTAGTCCAAGCAAGCAAATGTGAGGCATTCTTTCTACTGATGAATAAAGTGACTTCCCAACAATTGTCTAAGGACAGGAATAGCTATTTTTAAAATCTTGCAAGACGCCTGCCCATTTGAGTATCCTCAAACATATAGGTTTGCATTTTTCTAAAAGTGATGCAAACAGGGTTCTCCAGTAACTTCTGTAGTCAGGAGATACATATGGTTGATAAGACAAATGGTTAAGCATATCAGTCTTTCACTGTAATTTCTAACCATCTGAGCAATTAGGAGATTCATTTGCCATCTGTAAGACGGTATTTCCTAAAATTCAGCGGTCCAGGTGGAAATCTCTGGACCCTGGAAGTCCATTGTGTGCCTCTGCTGCCTTTGCACCAGGGATGGTAGGCATAACTCCCTCATGCATCTCATCTTTGTTTAGGCACTGAACACTCCCTAAGCAGTCAAAGACCTTGCTTAATGCAAAAACTGCAGAACTGTAGCTGCTGCCACAGGGCTAAAGGTTTCTGGGGAGACTTGCACTCCTCATACCATGTCTATTATCCTGCCTGAATAAAAAAGGACTGTTGAACAGGATATACTTCCATGGATCTGCATTCCCCACCATTATGATGGGAATAAATCAATTGCTATGAAACAAACCTGGAAGGTTCTATATAAATGCAAAAAATACTATCATGAGAAGCATCTGGCTCCTTATAAGTGTGAAAGAACTGTGGCAGGGTGATTTCTTGTGAGTAATCTTTGAAGTGAAGGATGGGATGGTCTCTTCACAGCAATACAAACATGGCTTCTGCTGTCCATAGTAGAAATAGGTCAGAAATAGAATTTTGGTTCCTCTTCTACCAGCTGCTGCTCCTGCTGTTACAAGGCTGAGGAGAGATCTCATAAGGAAGGAAATCCTACTCACCATATTCTGAAGGACAGGCAGGATGAGGATCTGTTGTCTCACACTCAATTAGATCAACCCTTTGAGTCTCCAGAGATCTGCTACACTCCTGAACAACCGCAAACTGCAAACACATTCAGTGTGCACAAAAGAGACAGAGCCCGTATTAAGATAAAATGAACCGGATTTCTGAAACCCAAGAGGCACACCAGAAGGGCCACACACTCCCAACCACAGCAGGGGGAAAAAAGGTCATCCTGGCTTCTGGAATGACCCTTCCCCTGCAGATAATTAAACATCTGAGTTGATGACAGCCTTGGTCTTTCTTTGGAAAGAGTGCAGTCCCAGTCTAATAAAGAACAACCCAAAACTCTTTTCTTGCAAATCAACTTTCAAGATGCAAGAGAAAAAGTATATGAACATCAAACCTCTCCAAAGTACTGAGGGCCACTTAAAGTGTTAGAGAAACCCACAACCAGACAGCAGGAAACCCTGACAGGCACAGGGAAAGGAGCAAGCATTCCTTTCCAGCCCTCAGCACCACCTAGGGTGTGTGATTCCATCATCCTGTGGTGACAGTCAAAGTGACACCATGGAAAGAGAAGGTGGGACCCTCTGGGGGAGCATGCTGAACAGACAAGGGGGAAAACAGAAAAAACAGGAGTAGAGGAAATCAGTGTGAAGCAATCTGCTGAAACAGTATATAGAGAAAGAGGGAAATCCAGTAAAATGGAGGTGTTTACAGAGCAAAGACAGGGGAGAAGAGAAGATGCCTCTAAATTAGATGTTCCAACAGGAGGACTGACAGATTCTTGCCAGGTGGTTATTTGGCAGATAGATCACAGATGTAGCAGGTGTGACTATTTAGGCATCAGTTCATTTACATGAAATCTGTAGGCTTACAGCTGCTAACCCACATGTGACAGACCCCTGGAGGAGACTCATCTCCACAGAGTTCTGCAAAATATCTTTGACCGTGAAAAGCAGAACACTTGATGGATGAAAAGTCTCAGAATAGCACCAAAATTCAGGCACGTGCAGAAGTGTACCAAGGCTGATATATCCCTAGACAAACCCAGAATAAATTACTGAACTCCAATATCAATGTGAAAAAAATTACCAGGCATACCCTCAGCTAAATGTAGCCTCACCTGGCAGAATAGAAGGGAAAATTAAAAGGCACTTGGATAATTTATAGTTACAGTTTCAGTACCACAATAAATAGTGTTTAATAGGGGTGATGGAGTAAAAGCTCACTATCTTCTACATTAAAGTAGATAGGCAAGAGCAAGAAAGACTTGGTGCTTCCTTCTCCACAGCCTCACAAATGATCAGCAGCACTGTGGGCTGCAAGGCAGGTGAGTTTCATAAGCTCTCTGCAATTACTGCATACACACCATCCAGTCCCTATACAAAGTTCTTCATTAGAATTATTAATCTGTGTATATCAGTAGCACCCAAGAACCTTTCCCAGTACCTCATGGGCTCAGGCACTGTAGAGTTCTCTGTCCCCATTGTAGTATAATCTCTTTATTTCCATAAAGTTCCCCAGTAATCCACTTGAACTCAACAACAGAAACAGGCTGTTTGCTCCCTTTTTTGGCAAGTCTACAGTCTCTATGGTGCATGCATGCATGAAGCCCCAGTGAATATAACATTCAGTGGCCACATCAGCACAAAGAAAATACCATGCATGAAACCACAGGAATCCATTACTACGTAAGCAACAATAATTAGCAATTATTCAGGGATTTCCTCTTGCAGCCTCCAACAAGTCATTTGCAATAAATTAATTTATTAATGTACTTGATGTCTCCCTGCCAAAGAATCCATTGTGAAATTTAACATGAGTGTGTAACAGATGAGTAGGTTGCTTCTGTTGATTCAGCCAATTGCTTTGCTGACAAATTGGTCCTCTACTCTGCAAAAATAGCATTTACAAGCAATAACTGTGGGGACAACACCAAGTGGGGACAGAGCTGATGAGCTGCAGGCATCCTGGAGCATTGCTCCCAGCCAATGAGCTGTTCTCAACTCCAACAAATATTCCCAGCCTCCTATATTTTGCAAGCTGTGCTTTTTGTCTCTGCTGTGAACAAGTGGTGACATCACTGCAATTCTGCATATTTGCTGCCCAGTACCTGGGAGAAGCAAACTGCTGGTAATAAAAGGTCCAAAAGAATATGCAGCTGACCAGCTAAGGAACAGTGTTGTAACCAGGGTCAAGTCAACGTATGTTTAACAGTGTGCTTCAGTGGCTACCCACTCACAAATTCTGCCAGACATTCAATCTAAATAATTTTCCAGGCCTTCTTCACATTGATTAAAAAATCCTTGTATTTGTGCTACAAATATTCAATGATGTTCAACTCATCAAACAGGCTCCCAAGTAGAACAAACTCATCTCTTTCTGGAGTCAAAGATTTGGATCACAGTCAAACTGCAGGCCAATTTAAGTTAAATTCTTTTGTGACCATGATTATTATGCACACAATTCTTGTACTTTGTACCACAGTTAGACATGGAAGGCTTTACAGCCTTGCAACAGTACCTATACTAAGAAAACATGTGCAGTAAAAAGGTAAAACTCAGGCCAAATTATGAGAAAAAAGAATGAGAAAAGAGTCTCAGACTGGGCACAGAAGTAGCTACAGATGCCAATGTTTCACTTTTGCCAGTTCCAAGTTTCAATTGCTCCCTCAGCAGTGCCATGGGATTTTCATGCCAGTGAGAATCAGGTGCTTAGATCAGATTTTTATGGAGCCAAATTAAAAAATTACAACAGAAACAGGCCACTATGACCAGATCAATTCTACCTACACCAGTACAAAACTGCCTGTTAATGTCCTGGTTGTTCCCTTGACAAGGCAGCATCCTCTAATACAAAGACATTTCATTTCATTAGCCCCTCAAATGAAAGCACATCTCATTGTAGCACACGCAATACTTCTAAGAAGCCTTTTCTTACAGAGGGCATATTTTCCTGTGAGAATAAGTCTGTGATATGCCATGTCATCACATTGCCATTTCCTTAATTTAGAACACAGTCCCTCAACTGTTGTGTTCAAAGCTAACAATAACACTGGCTAATGGTTGCAATACATCCAGGCAGCTGTGAACTTTCAGGGATAACAATGAGGTAAGATGAACTAGGGTTCACAGCAAAGCACTTGATGACTCTAGCAGTTATTTAATATATTTAAGATGTGAATTATTTGATGGATAATCTCAAGTGGATCCCTAACACTCTTTGATCCTTCCTTCTTCCCTTTCCACTCCACATTAATATAGTTACCCGAGACTTGTTGCTGGTAGGTGTCACGTTCTCACTGTCAGCACGGCTGCTGCCATCTCCTACCACTTCAGCATAGAGATTCTTCTTATACAAGTTTTGACTTCTGCAACAGAAAAAAAAAAAAACTTGAAACAAATTGAGGAACAGATGCAGCTTTCTTTCACGCTTTATTCTGTATGTATTTACAGGAGGGATGTTGGGGGCTTTTTCTTTCATTGGTTTGAAAGGGTCTCTTGCTCTGAATTACCACACGGCTGTTGAAAGCAACCAGCTTGGTAGCAAGAGAAGCCAGTAAGAAGTGAACAAATGTTAGCTTTAATGTGCCATCATAAAGGCTCATCCATAAAAAAACCCCAAACAATGGGTTTTTAACTTTCCCCTTTCATTTTCTTATATTATTCTATTTATAATGGGTATCTCTTACATTTAGGTTTCAGCCAATACCATGAAGAGGGTTTATGTGTGAATTTGGCTGTGTTGTTGTGCAGCATTGATAATTACAATTATGAAAGTCACTTCTGCATTCATCTGCATCATTTATGAAAGCAACAATTTCATTCATTACTATGATATAAACAAAATCAAAGCCTGAAAAAGCTTGGAACCAAGATATTTCCAGGAAAATGCATGGGTAACACAATTAGCTCAAGGGGAAACACAGCCAGGAGTATAGCCTGGAGTTGGAAAAGGATACAAATAATTAGGGGGTTTAAGTGATTAGTTTCAAAATAACAGTTTTGATATACACTTTTTAATATTTTAAAATATTTAATAATTTGTTTAATAACAAAATAATTCAGAAATTCAGAATTGCAGTTAATCAGCAACCAGATACAAAGAAATATTAAAAGCCCATAGAGACCTGAACATAGAACACATGGTCATAAGAAAAAGAGCTCATTTACACTCCTTGAGATCCAAGTCAGTGCATCTTTACTGACTTTGCACACACATTTTTTCTCCTCCATGGCAATTAATGTTACAAACTTCAGATTTCAGAAGTCTCAAGTCATATTGCCTTTGTACTTTAACTCTTTTAAATTAAGTTTAATAGATATGTACTAAAGAAAATAGGCATTTTCCTTTTATTTCTGTATCACATACATATACTAACTGGGAAAGTACATCTGCCATAATTATCATATCCTTCTCCCTTCATGCAAATACAATGTAAATAAAATTTGCTTTTTGCTAGAAAGGACTAAGACCTCTCTCCACCACCAGTTTCCTTCCCAGAGTCTCTAGAACATGTTCATATGTATTCAAAGATTTTATTCTTTTTTAATGCAACTGGCAAGCAGGTGCCAGGTCTGAGGACATATCCACAGAAGAGAATGTTGAGATATAAGGCAAATTAGTCCATTTTGACTTTTCCTGACACTGTGGCAAGGCTGCTGCTCAGGTTTTGCCATTGCATGTGCCCTTTCTGCATTGCAGCTCATAGTGCTGACAGAGCTGAAGCCTGTTAGTCAGGAGCTATAAAACCCCTTGCACAGGCACAGTCCTCTGTGGGATGCTTGGCTCAAGAGGATCACTAATTCTACATCTTACTTTACAACATGCAGAGTCACAGATGCCAGATGGCCTTGGTGGCCACAGGAAACTTCATGTGTGACTGAGCTGCATGCAAGGCAGTGAAATCCAGGTGACCAAGCAAGAGGCCAAGAGTTTCCAAATCCTAATCCCAGTCCTTCTGTAGATTTTTGTATGGCCTTGGTCAGTTGAGGTGGAGGTGCTAAATCTGTGATTTAAATTTTTTTGGTTTGTTTCCTCTAAGGGAAAAGGGAAACTTGGTATACTCCACAGTCAGACCAGATAAACCTAACATGAATTACACAATGCTATTCAGCATTCTACAGTCATTGAACAAACCAGCACAGGACTTTGGTATTCTTGGTTTCCATTTTTCAATTTGGCAAGGGTAGATGTACAACTTTTTTTCTTCCAATTAGAAGGAGGCAAGTGTCTCAGTTTTCTCAATTTTACAGGACTATTGCTATGAATTTGTAAGTTTCAAAACACAGTAGGTTACATGAAAAAAACAGTGTAGCATTTTAAACCTAAACATGGGTTTCCTGACTCCAGATACACAGGGATTTTAGGTTAGTGGTTTCATTATGATCTAGTTAGGCTAGTAATACCTGCAGTGCAAATTCAGTCATGCAATAGAAAACTTGTTGTCAAGGTAAATAGTTATATTGATCAAAAGCTTTTGGCAAGAAAAAAAAAAAAAAAAAAAAGGTAAACCAGGGAGAAATGACCAAGAGAGAGGAAAGGAAGAGAATTAATAACTTCACACCTTAAAATCAGCCACATTCTGGCTGTTTTTTCAGGGCAGTTTCATCAAAACATAGACTGGCTAAGGTTTGAAGGGAACTTAAAGATCACCTAGATCCAACCCTCCCACCAGCCCAGGTTGGTCCAAGCCCCATCCAACCTGGCCTTGAACACTTCCAGGGAGGGGGCAGCCACAATTTCCTTGTGCAACCTGTGCCAGTGTCTCACAATCCTCGACTTTTCTGGACAATCTGTTCCAGTTTATATGACTTACATGAGAAATCTAAGAATCTCACAATCTGTCTGTCCTGTCTGCCTCATTCCTTCTGATTCAAAGATTAACTTCTGAATCCCAGGTCATGAGAATGAACCAGGCTGCACATAGCTTTAACTGTGGATGTCTACCATACTACATTTTTTATGAAGAAAATAAACTTGGCAGCTTCTCAACTTTTATGGGCTAAATATGTTAGGAACCATCAAATAAGGATGGAAAATATTAACTTTTGATGTAGCCTAACAAGGAGAGCCTAATATTAAAAATAACATAAACCACAAACAGACCTCCTGCACACAGAGGGCAAGGTGACATGCAGCAGGAGACTTGATTTGGCTTCTGCCTGGTTTCTTGCTTGTTTACTTTTAAATATACACATGCATTTAAACAAGAGCTTCTGAGAACAGTTATCTGCCAAGGCCATGGCCAAAAGACTGTAACTTACAAAATGCTGAATGCTTCCCATTCCAAGGGACACCAATTACACTTAATGTCACATCATACTGAGTTTTTAATTGTGACTGTAGGGATTCTTCTTGTCATGAGAACCCCAAACCTGTGCAATTCATTACAGCTGTGGCAAATGCCAGGGAGTACTTTTACAAACATTGTGCTTTAGGCTCACATCCCTGATTTTACTCTTTCTTCTGACAGGAAAACTGTTTTTACATTCATTGCTGGAGGCATCACAGTGGAAGTTTGGTATTGGAAGGTTAGTATGCTGCTTTTCTCAAATGGCATAGAAAATTTCAGGTTCCCCTCTACACTGAAAGGGAAGCAAAACCAAACTAATGGGATAGCTAGCAGAGAAGAGCTAAACCCTGTTGTGATAGTTGTAGACAACTAGAGCTCTTACAGAAAGAAGTAAATAGCATGCTCCTGAACTTTCTCATCACAAGCAATCATGGCTCCTCTTCAAATGTGGTAAGGTCTGTTCTTCCCCCCAGACTCATTAAATGTTAGTACTAGCAGGCCAGGCACACGCCAGAACTTTCTGAATTATCCTCAGATCCAATTACTGAAAAGCAAACCAGTTGCAGGGAAGATCTGGCAACTTTCCCCAGCTGAGGAGCAGCTCACGTTCGTTGCCATCACCCGTTTGTTAAAGCCAGCAGCACCTCAGCCCTGTGTCCCACATTCCCAGCGTGGGTTTGGAAGCAGTACCTGTGACAGTAGGTGAGCAGGAAGCCCAGAAGCAGCAAGAGGACCAGTGCTGCTATGCACACTGCAATCACCACGTTCTGCATCTTCACCCTCTCGGCGTGATGCTGCTCCCACCACTCCAGATCACTGAACTGGCACCGTTCACCAACGTAGCCCATCACACAGCTGCCAAAGGGAAGGAGAACACCTTGTAACTACTGAGTGGCAGAGGAAAAAACAAGCCACATTGTCACTTCAGGCACCTTCTATATTAATTTACCATTGGTAACTGCTATGGAAAGATCTGGTTGAATTTAGCCGTGGTGAAGACAAAATGACTTTAAAGGAACAGCTGTCAAAACCTGCAGAATAAAAAATTTTTTCACTGTAAAGCCAGAGAATTATAGAGTGAGATTATCATTTCCAGATTCTAATGGGTAAAGAACAGAAAAAATAATTTTATCTTAAGTCCTGCTGTGTGAGTACTGTTTCCCCAAGATTTTCCACGTAACTGTTTCCAGCAGCAAGCTTCCCTTTCTTTGAAATACACAATACAGGACTTAGTAGTATTTTCAGGGTGATTTGGTCAAGGGAATCAAATTTTAATCTGAATCCTTACTTTAAAATAAAAGATAAATTAAAGTGTTTAAAAAAAACACCTCTTGTGGCTTAGAACTACTGCCATCATTTATTTATAATGCAAACTTCTTCTGCAGGCAGTTTTTGTTAATTGGTGGTGGTTTTTTTTATACCACTGTAAAACCCAATATGGAAATATCAGTGCATGAAATTTCCAAAGAAAAATGTCTAGAAAGTGAGAAACATGTAAAAAAACCCACTTCAGTCTGGGTTTATTGTTCAAGATGAGAGACACAAAAAAGAAAATAATAAACATTAAATAAAAAACATCTACTCAATTCACAACAGCCTCTCAGCAATGTAGACTCAAATCCATCTCACAATTCTTATTGGTCTGGTTTTATTAAAGTCGAAGAGGTAGTCAAATGGGAAAAAGAAGCAGGATTTGTCTTGAAGCAGCTTCTGCCTAATGTCCTGATAATTTCACAGCACCATTCAATATTAAATCAAGCACAATCTTCCACATTCCGTCACAAATTAGGATGCATATATTTTTGAAGGCAGAAAAGTGCTCATTTTTCATCTAAGATCACAATAAGTTCCAAACAAGCTAGAAGATCTACTTTCTAGTGTATAATCTTTTATTAATTAAAATACAAATCACGTTTGGTATGTGATTTTTGCTAGGTATTTTTATTAGATAACATTTTTCCATGACTTTGTTTTGGCATTTAATTTGCTACAGCCCAGGTGAATGAATGCTGCCATCTAGTGAGAATTCAACAATGTCAGGATGGCAAAGTACACACACACAACCTGGTCCCCAAGAACATGGCTAAGCATGGTTTCTCCTTAATTTTTTAAACGACTTCCACTTCCATGGATTGTCACAGGCAGGTACAAATAGGCGTGATATGCACAAGAGAAAAAGCAAGCATTTCCTTCATAGAGGCATGAGAAGTTCATCACTTCAAAAGAATTGAGTGCTTAGAAGCCAAATCCAATCCTACTATTAATTGCAGTAGGTTGAAATGGAGTGACCACTTACAAAAACTTGCAGTGATTACTTAGAAGAAAAAAGAAGTGTCTAATGGTAACTGCTGTCATGAGTGATCAACAGATAATTTATGGATAAACACTTCACTGTCTGAGCTCAACTAATCCTTAAGGATACCTCCTCATCAGCCCAGACAATACAAATTTCAGTACTTACTTGCAGGCATAGTCCTGTAGGTCAGCAACATAATTGCAGACTCCACCATGGAGGCAGTAGGACTCGTAGGAAGGAGGGCACCCTCCAGAATCACCTTGCACAGGGTGTGTGGAGTGTTCAGTGCTGACAGCAGTGGGGGGCACAGTAGATTCTAAAACAGAGGATTTCACAGGGATATTTCACAGGGATATCTCAAACTTTTGGCCACATTGACAACATCATCTTACAGGAGAGTTCCAGAACTTTGGGATAGGAAAGTAGGTAAAAATTTATGATTTTGAACAGTTACTCATGTTTTACTTATTCTGCTATTTTGCTTGTCACATTCAGGTACACAGAGCTTTAGAGCAAAATACTAAATATGCTTGATTCTAGATTTGCAATGAAAGACCCACAGGGGAACAGCTGCATTCTGTCTGTTTAGATGTGCAAGTACAGAAAAAATGCAGTGGCTGTCTATTACTTACAATTACATGATTTTGTACACCTAGGCAGCTTTTAAGGCCAGGCAAATCTCTGCTATGCATGAAGTACCAGAGCCAGATGTAAAGGTGAAGTGTGACTCGATTTCATGCACTTGGATCTCAGAGCAAGAAGTTTTCACCCAACTCTTGTCATTCTTATGCAGATTATTTCTCCTCTTCTTCCTCTCAGCTAATTGCATGTGTGTGTGACTGCAGATGGCATTTTTTATTGTTTCAGGCTAGCTCAGGTACAAATACCAGCATCACTGGGAAAAGAGTGAACTCTGTTGACTCAGTTCTTCAAAGGGTTCTATAACCTGCTCTGAATTGTGCACACTGTCACCTACACAGTTATCCAAACCAGGTAGTTTTAAAGGTAGCTCTAATGTCTCTGCACAGCATGACCTACAGTGCAGATATGCCCTAAAAGATAAGAAGTGCTTTCTTCCCTGCTTTGATGCTACAGCATATCTATAGGTCAGAACCAAACACGTACATGGAAAAGAATTTCTAGCAGGATGGCCCAGCACAAATGCTTTTAATCACTCTCATACATTTATGGGATCAGTTTTATTGCAACATGACCTTCGGTGACATTTGTCTTTTAAAATTTCATTTGCAGGAGAACTGCTATAGCTAAGAGGCTGAATGGAAAGGGCTGCATGATTTTAGTGAACTCCAGGTGTGACTGCACTCTGCAAAGAAAATTTCAGCTTGCTAAAAGAGCCTATTAGACAAAGAACTAAGACACACATGAAAACGTGGTCAGATTTGCAGCTGGAGGGCCCAGAAGGCATTACTTCCAAGTCATATGTTAAAAAGCCATAATTTCCTTCCATTTTTCTGCAGAAAAAAATATCTGAAAAACACACAGTGTTATTCCATCATCAGATAGTCACTTGGTCTGGAGTGTCACTCAGCTCCATACATTCACAAAGGTTGTTGTCACGTGGAGACCCTGAAACACAGGCCAGAGAGTCACTAGTGCTGAACCTTCAGCAGCTCCTTTCATTCAATCTTTAACCAGGTATTCTAAAGAGTTTCAGAGCCCTTTTGGAGAATTATCCACTGGATCTGAAAGATGAGTTTATTCTGAAGAATTAAATGGGAAGATAATTTATGTGCCTTTTTTTTATGCTAGCCAAAGAAGGCACAGAGAGTGAAAAATTACACACACTGAAATCAACTCCAAAAATATTACCTCCAATTTTTTGCTTCTGATGTTGATTGTAAAGACCATTAGACAGTAAAAATGATCACTGAGCCTCAATATAGATAATTCCAAAACTGAACTCAGATCTGAGCTCCTTGTCCCATTTCAAAACAGTCTCCTAAAGCAATACTAAAAGGATTCACCAGCAGGGTTCCCTTAATTTCCAGGTATAACAACTTATCCCAGAACCCATTTCTTAGTTAAGGGCCACTTCATTTTAATTGCTCACTCCATTTACTCACTGCAACCGATGTCAGTCCCAGAAGCACCATCAGCACATGAGCAAGTGAAGTTTCCTTCTGTATTTGTACAGGTTATGTTCTCTCCACAGGTGTGGGACCCCATCTTGCACTCATCAATATCTGTCACCCAAACAGGCTGCAGTTAGAAGAAGGAAATGCCTCAGAGCATCAGTTAAAAGGGCAGAAGCTGCAGCATTATGGTCTCCTGGCAGTGAGGAAAAACACCAAAGAAGGAAATATCCTTCTGCAAATACATCTTCTTGGAAAACATCACAGAAAAGCAACCAGTGTACTTTCTATGCCAAGTAATCCCCAGCCTCTCAGAGCATGCTTTGCTACTGCAAAAGCTCTCCCCAGGGAGAAAGAAGAAAAAGCTTCCCCATGAAACATGATGATTGCAGTAGAGGTTAAGAGAAGACTTATTTGTAGTTTGTATCTTCTCTTGGCATTGGTAGTCACAGTTTGTAGCCCAGAGGGATGCCAGGGTACTCTCAGTTGATGTTACTGCATTAAGACAGCAGAAGGGTTTGGGAGTGGGGAGTTGCCCAACCTCTACCACCTACCTGGTCCAGTCAGACAAAAAGTTTAGACAGAAGGACGAGGTCTAGAAACCTACAGGCTTACCCAGTTTGTGTAAATACTTAAATGAAGTGAGCCTCTTACTGAATTACTTAATTACTCAGAGGGTCCCTGGTTAAAACAAGAGTTTCCAGGCTGAGAACCTGCATTTGGCTGATATAAACATATCTCTCACCCACATTCTGCTGCATACCCTCACCCTCTGCCTCCTCATCTCCTCTGGCACAGCCCATGGTGGGAGCTCCTACCGGCAGCTGCATGGTGCTAAGGGCCTGAGGACCCACTTTGAAGATGGGAATTTTGAAAATCCTTTCACATACCAGAGTTTGGAAGCCTGTGATTCGTTTTACAAACTGTCAGCAGAAGTCATGTGCCAGATCTGCTCTGGAGAAACAAAATCACAGATCTAACCATCCCAATTTGTGTGAAATTGTTGCTTAAAGCACCAGGACTTTTTTTCTACAGTAAAATTAACATAATCTGGCCCAACACAGTACAAGAAAATCTGAACACTTTTTAAAGTAAAAATACAGGAATAAAACTGTTGCAACACATTCCCAAATATGTGATTTCAGCAACACAGCATGAATTCATCTCGTACCATTCCATCCTCTTGTACCACATATCTGGACACTGTGCATGCATGCAGGTGCCTAAAACTGAAGTACAAAATCACCCATTTACTAGTTTCTGCTTTTTATAGTACATTTCAAGTAAGCAAAAAACAAAATCATTTTCAATTCTGTTTACAACACAACATCATTACATCATTTATAAACTGCTGTGTAAACATACCTTGCCATATTCTGGATTTAAAGACTTCAGGAAAATAAGGGATTGGTTTTCAATATTAGTGGTAGGTATCACAATCTTCTAGCTGAGCAACAATAGCACCAACAATGAGAATCCAGGGGTACCTGGGGACAGGCTTCATAGGTGGTGCAGGGATGTCAAGGGGAGCTTGTCACTCTGGCTGCACTTTAAAACATCCTTAAAGATATGAACTCTGGATCTCTGACCACTGTAGGCAGAATGCCTTCTTGAAACTCCTGTGTCTTATGCTTTCCACACCCTGGCCGTAACACTGATTTTGTTCTTAATTTTTCAGTCATCTTTATCTGTGCTGAAGAACCAAAGCCCAGTAAAGACTATGTAAGAACTGGGACAATTTTAATGGACTTTGAATTGAGCTATAAAGGAGAAAGGAGAAAGGAAAGGACAAAAGAAAAGAAAAGACTCTCGTAAAGCTCTGAACAAACTGTGTGATAATCAAATACTGGGGGGCAAAATCTTCCCTCATAATTACTGCTAAAATAGATTAAAAAATTAAGAAATGAAGGGAATGAACTAAAGACTTTGCATTAGAGCTAGATGGGAAAAATCAGTGGGTGTGATTATTAACAGGACTCTAAATGTACTCAAGTTGTCAGTGTCAACACCTTGAACCTCATGCCTATTAAACAGACCTGGAATTATTTGATGAGTATTATGACACACTCAATACCTGCTTTCGTTTATATTCATGGCAATGATTTCCAATAGAGTTCTGCAGCTTCACCTCTACTTCCCTCCTCCCCTTCACTCTCCCTCTCTCTCCTGCTGTAGCTACTAAAAAGAGAGCAAACAGAAGAGTACCCACTGACAGCTATGGGTGTTGCATATTGATCAGTTACTAAGCTTGCCACACTTGAAACGGGAAGGAAAGTATGAAAAAAACAAGAAATCATAAATGTCAGCTGTATGGGGGAGCCCCTTTAAGGATCCATGCCCCTGGCAAATTTTTCACAAAGAAACAGAACAGCTTATGTGACAGCTTCACAGCTTGATGCACGGGGGAGCCCAAATCATAAGACATCTCTGCTGCTTATTCATTCTGCCCCAGCCTTCCAGACACAGCAGAGCCCTCCTGCTTGCCCATACCATAGCAATGGACTCCATCTCCAGTGTAGCCTTCCAGGCATTTACAGACATAGCCCCCTTCTGTGTTGATACAGCCTGACACTTTTCGGTTGCAGTGGTCCATATTTACAGCACACTCATCGACATCTGTGAGACAAATGAGAAGAGAGGACACAAGAGTCATGAAACCAGCAGGTAAATAAATAAATAAATTAAAAGAAAAAAAAAAAAATCCATAAAAACGTCTACATCATGAATCTCGCCCTTAGACTATGTTGCCCCTTGTCATCTGTGCATCTGGAGCAAATGGGGGAAAATAGGAGGCTTTGTGGTCTTTTCTTGGTAAGAAATGTGATGGAGATGTTCTAAGACAGTCAACCAGGTATTTTCAACTGTAGACTGAAGGATATCACAAATACCACTTGTTTCCAAAAAAAAAAAAAAAAATCCCATTTGGAGGCAATAAGCCTAATTAAAACCTAGATTTATATCCTTAAAACCTACTCAGAAAGAAAGTTTGTTTTGACACGTAAGCTTAAAAAAAAAGGTATCTGAATGAAAAAAAATTACACCCATTTCATGTTCCAATTTTTTTCCTTTTCATAGCAACAAAGACTCCTGTGAGTCTTCCTGCCACTAAAAGATAATTGGTCTGTTCCTAATGCCTTCCTGTCTTGGCCTTTATTCTTTATTATGCTTCCTTTTATGTTATATGTAAGTCCAAAAACTTAAAGATCACTCTGAGCAAATGTGTTGTCTGCTTGTTACAGTCTCTTCCTAGTGGTAGAAAGAAACAAGAGCAGCACTTTTACATAAAGATAATATTAGGTGTACTCATTTTTACTAATAGATACTTCTAAATTATACATCATTATGCTTTTATTCCTGTTATCCCTGTTATTGCTTGTTAATATTAATAGGACTAACACTCATGAGACAGGGGAAAATAAGGCATGTGTTAATTAGCTGTTTCATTTTACATGCTCTCTGCTCATCATCCCTTTCAAAACAAGCAATACCATTGACCTTTCTGTGATGGCTCAAGCAGCAGAGCTGCCAATGTGAGAAAAAATAGATTTCCTTCCTCTCCCCCACTCTCCAGTTTGCCAGAAGGTTGTGTTAACGTCTTTAATTACCATAGCACAATTTCCCTTTCCTGGTAAATCCTTTCAAACACTGGCACATAGCCCCATCTTCCATCAAAACACACTCTGCATTGGCATCACACTCCAGTGCAGTGCAGTCATCTTGATCTATAGCACAAGCAAAACAAAAAAACAAAAACCAAAAACAAACATTAGATGCATTTGGACAGATCAAAGGAGGCACTGTGTATGTAAAAAAAAAAAACAACAAACCACCAAACAAACAAGCAGAAAACTAAAAAGAAAACCAGAACATACAGTCCAAGTTTGAAAAACCATAGCTCTCCAGGGTTACTGATGAAAAGAAATGAAAAAAATACAATCCTTGGCCTGCTGCCTTTGCCTGGATGGTGTTAAGTGACATTTAGTATCAGGGTTTCTGAATATTGTACACAAAACTTATTATACAGTTTAATGATCTAATTTAATCATGATTTAATGATGATTTGTGGCATGTAACAGAGGTAGATTTCAATGTTTTCACTGCACTTTTGTTGAGAAGAACTTAACATACTTGTGAAATCTAAGGGAGAGACTTTCACAAGTGCTTCAAATTAGAAACATTTGTTCTCTAAACATGGACATTGTTATCAATTTCTGTTGAAAAAAGTTAATGGAGACAAAAAAAAAAACAAACCCAAAACGAAAACAAACCCAAAAAAACAGTCCAACAGTCCTACCTGGCATAACTGCATAGTTTCAACTTCTTGTAAGAGGGTTAAGAGCATGAATGACAGCAGTCTGGACACTGAGACTTTCTTCCTTTAAGGCTTATGATTTCTTTATGTCCTATAAAGCTGCTCAGAGCCTCACAGTAAAGTGAAGGAAGACAATCATCAGACTCTACCTGATACCATGATTTCAGCCATCAACAAAACTCTCATTTTCTGTTTTCCCCCTCTCTCTGTACCCTTGGATGTCCCACTGCTTTCTGTGCTCTCCAGCCAGGTCTCTGGTGTTGGCATTGGCAATGCCTCCTTGTGCACAGAGACATTTCCTGGAAAAGAAAAGAAAAAAGTAATACAGACTATTCAAACCTGTATTTACCTAAATTTATGATTTTCTATCACTTATCAATTTTTCAATAATCATAGTGGTTTCCTTTTAAAACAAACTTCAGTATTCTCCCAGCCTAGCCTGTTTCTGGCCTCAGATTATTCCTAAAACTACAAATATAAAAGACAGGGAATGCAAGTCATTGCTCACACTGCTTGTCATCACTGCACACACCAATCGCACTGTTAATATATCAAGAGAAAAGTGCAATGATCAGAAAAAATGGTTTTGTTCCAGGACAATACCCCAGTGTTGTCATTCTTCAGAGAAACTATTATTCATTATGTAGAAGAAGGTGGAAAATTTCCATGGCTATCTGTCAGAATCTTCAAGGGTTTGGGAAGGGTCTTTTCTTTTTTGAACTGGAGGACTCTACCTGCTGTTGTGTTGGAAGCATCCAGAGCATGGCAGGTTTTTTGATCTTGAGTTTTCCCAAATCCTGGATGGCACATACAATGGACAACTCCAAAGTTGTTTTCACAGATCTGATCACAGCCTCCATTCTCATAAAGACATGGATTTGCCCCTAATGCAGAAAAACAGGCAACTTAACAAGTTCTTCCGTCAACAGCTCCTTTTAGCTGTATAGAGTTGAAGCAGTTGGAAAAAGAATAAGGGCTGGCAGAAATGATACCTTTTTCATTATTCTTTATTAAAAACATATGCACAGAATAAAGAATAGATATTATCACCTAGCCTCTAGCAAGAAAGCAGATTCACATGCTCTCTACCTAATAAACATACCATTTTTCTTGTTTAATTTCCTTTATTATATCCCCTTTAATATGTAGAGTCCTAACATTCCCCGAAAGAACAGTACAAGGACATAGGAAACCTGTGATTACCTTCTCTCAATCATGGTCTCTTGAATTACTTTTTTTTTTTTTCTTACAGGGAGATTGTTACCAACAGCAAATCAAGTTATTTGATCCAAAATTAATAAATCTTACAAAATCTGTTATTTGTTATTATTTGTGTGCGTGAGGGGTGGTAATAAACTGCATAAATAGGAATTAGAAAGACTATGGTAGCCTCGTGGCAGCTGATCAGCATCACTTCTTGGGCATAGCCATAAATATCCAAAATTCCTGGAACACATGCCCAGATGCTGCTTTCAATGAATGCCAGTCTGACCATGCACGGCCTTTTAAAGAGCCTATTTCTGAAAAGAGAATCCTCTTCCAAGGGACATCTATTCTACTGATATCAGTGAACATGAGGAGGCTGGAAGGGAATGACTGCTTAGTTTTTGCAGTATACCTGGTTTCGCCAAAGGATGAACTACAACCATTGATGAGGGTCTCAGCATGCTGCCTCGAAGACGTACCCTGTTTTGGCCGGTCTTCTTGTCCACCCTCATTAGTGATGGTCTAGCCCAGTCAGAAAACCAAAGATGATCCTCAAACACTGCCACATGAAAAGGGTGTCCTACAAAGAGATGAGATTTTGCATTTCTACATCTGTAGAACATGCACAAAAAAAAAAAAAAAAAAAAAAAAAAAGAAGAAAAGAAAACAAACATGTAAACAAAAGCAGTATATGGGTCTAACATGGTGGCACAGCCACTCTCCACCTCGATGTCTCATGGGGAAGGATAAGTGTCCATGAATGATGGACATATGTTACTTATGCTCTTAGCAGAGGAGGCTCTGACACTTGCCTGGCTCAGTACAGTCTCTATACTGCTGGAGACCTCCAACCATACCAAGTTCCCAGGTTGCTTCTACCTCAGACATCATCATTTCTTGAAACACAGAATCACAGAATGTTTGGGGTTGGAAGAGACTTTGAAAGATCATCGAGTCCAACCCCCCTGCCAGGGCAGGATCACCCAGTGTAGGTGACACAGGAACACATCCAGGTAGGTTTGGAATGTCTTCAGAGAAGGAGACTCCACAACCTGACTGGGCAGCCTGTCCCAGTGTTCTGTCACCTTCACGATGAGAAGGCTTTTTCTTATATTTATGCAGGACCTCCTATGGTGCAGCTTGTACCCACTACCCCTTGTCCTATCACTGGACATCACTTAGAAGATGTCCACTGGCTCCATCCCCCTGGCTCTCTCCCTTTACATATTTATAATCATTAATGAGGTCACCCCCTCATTCTCATCGTCTCCAAGCTGAAGACACCCAGCCCTTTCAGCCTTCCCTCATAAGGGTGATGTTCCACTCCCTTAACCATCTTTGTGGCTGTGCCCTAGACTCTTTCAAGCAGCTCCCTGAACTGAGAGGCCCATCACTGGGACCAGACCCTTCAGCCACTGACCCACGACAGGACCCCAAAGCCCATGTGTGCTCTGTGCAAGAGCCAAAAGCAGACACAAATGCAATACGGTGATCCACATCCCACATGTAAACATGCACAGACATTCACTACCTTATTCATTTGAGAGAAAAATTCAAGGGGGGAATTAATTTGCCTCACTTCAGCCAACTAGCAGCACGAGGCTGTGACTAGTTAGTCACTGTCTGTTGGCCAGCTGGCTAACAGCAACAGCTAACACAAAGCATGGTGACACAGTTCAATGCTGGGGTGGCAATTAACCAAATGACAGATGCTCTCTGTTAGTCTGTCCCCTCCCTGATAAAGAAAGGAGAGGGAATAAGGAAGAGAGACTCATGGGTTGAAAACTAAACTACACAGCTTTAATGAAACAGTAACGATAAAAAGGAAATATTATTAAATATATAAAAGTATCAGAAAGTATCTTCTTTAGAATCTCAGTCATGTTAGAAAATTGCCGTTAGCCTGCATGGGACTGTACGTTCTTTCTATACATTTAGAAATCTGCTTTCAAGATAGGCTTTGGGCAAGCTTTTTGTAATGGAAGGTGAGAACAGAGACTGTTCTTCCATGGATGCCCACCTGGTTTCACAGTGGGTGACTCTTGGCTGAAGTAGGTATGCTTTGTCTTGTTCCTTACAGTCTGAACATTCCCATCACTTTGTAGCACTGTATTCTAAGCCTTTCTGAAAGGCAGGGTTTGTAGGCTCGTGATTTTAAGATCTGTGGAGGGTTCTTTGTTTTTACATAGACCACTGTCAGCACTTCATTACCTCCAATGAACCACAGTAAATTGCTGAGCATGGGTCTTAAGTTTTCTTTCCATGAAATTTGAGCAAGTAACCTGGGATCCAGATGCTGTCACACTTTTAGGATCTGTAGCTTGCAGTAACACCCTGCTTGGACCAAGGGGGTCCAATTCCTTAACCTCTTAGCTCATAAATACATGAAGGATTAAATCTAGAAGTGTAGTGTCACCAGTGGAGATTACAGGAACAGAAAAATTAATAGTTGCATGCACTCTTTCCCCAGCAGTGCAAACCTGAACAGACCAAAGGAACTGTTGTGCTGCTCACTGCTTGCAGGCTTGTTTGCTTAGAGCTGAAAACCAGCTTAGAAGAAGAGCAGACATAATTTTATCTACTTTGCATGCAGCTTGTAGTGAATGAATCCTCAGTACAGGGGCACTAGAGGGAGCTGCTGTAATAAAAATGCATGTTCCAGCAGCACGACTCGGAACAGATGCCACCTTCCTGTCGTCCCATGTGCAGCTGCCCAACAACAGAAGCTGAATTCTGGCTTCACTAGCAGCATTAGCAACAGGTTAGCAAGTCTCTGCCTTTCTAAATTCTACACCTGCAGGTCTGCTCTTCATTCCTTGCATTCAGTTTTGGTCCCTGCTGCACAAAAAAAAGGATGCTGACAGTCTGGAGAGGGTCTAGAGAAAAGCCACAAGGATGATAGAGGACTGGAGCACCTGCCATATGAGGAGAGGCTGGGAAGACCAGGTTTGTTCAGCCTGGAGAAGAGCAGACTTAGGGGAAACCTTATTACAGTCTTCCAGTACTTAAAGATGGGCTATAAAGGAGATGGAGACTCCCTGTTTATAGTGAGTCCCATGGACAAGACAAGGGGTAATGGTCACAAGTTGCTCCTGGAGAGATTCCAGCTGAACACAAGAGGAAAAGTTTTCACTCTGAGGACAGACATTGGAATGGTGTCCCAGGGGAAGTGGTGGATTTCCCCACTTTAGAAAGTTTTAAGTCTCAGCTCGGAGGGGTGCTGGGACATCTCATGTGAACAATAATATTTAGAAGGGTTGGACCAGATGATCCTTGAGGGCCCTTACAAACTCCAAACCAACATTCTGTGATTCCATGTTTTTTCCCATACAGTTTGGAGGTGGGAGAGAAGGACATATATGTACATATATATATATACCTCTCCACTGCTCCAAACCTACCTCCTAGCATTCCTCTATTTTCTCCCTAGAAGACAGTGTCTCATTCCTTGTGGAGAAACAAAGTGAAACTTTGAGTAGGCTTCAGGTCCACTTGCAAGGTGGAGCATAGAGCAGACTATGTGTAGCAAGAGAGAAGAGAGAAATGCTGGGGACCCTGCTCAGGGATTTGTGTGTCTTGTGAATTAGAGAGGGTACTCCCTCCAAAACCTCACTCTGCTCAACTTCAAACAAGTGGGAGGGCATCTGACTTTGGAGATGAACACAAGCCTTCCAAGGCACAAACCAGAACAGCAGGTGCTCAACAGAGTCCTTACCCATGGCACTGAGCCATGAATTCTCATTCTGCATGTGTTTTGTATGCACTCCTATAAAACTGTCCCCAGAGAGATAGCATGCAAAGAGGAAATTGTCCTCTCCAAGAACTAATTTGCCACGTACAAGATTCTCAAACATATGGTTTCCTTAAGATGTGGTACAAAATCAATGCCTAAGTGCCAATACTTCTGTTTTCTTGCTCCAGAATGACAGAGCTACAAGCCAAATTATAGCAACCTCAGCCATAACAGCTACCAGCATTTTGCATAAATCATATCAGTGTCTGTTGTGTATTTATCCCAGTGTCCAGCACCGCAGATGAAGGTTCTTTGCTCAAAGAACTTAAAGGGCAAGGTTAAGTCTCTTCGAGCTTGCATCTATATAACTCACCAGTGTAACACAGCAAAACCTAAATTACACTAAGCAGCCACGCAAACCACAGTTTAAACTTTTTCCTTCTATTCCTTTTTCTGTGAAGGCAGAGTTCTCTGTACAATGCAAAGTGACTGATTAGTAAAAGCAGAGAGTGTTAGCAAGGTGTTCTTTTGCTGAAACAAAAAAGTCAGATGGGTAGCAGAATGAAGAACTGGGTGATGCAATTAACCTCACCACAGAGTTGCATGGAATGTAGAGCAGAGTCCCTGCTGGGTAACCCACATGCACATACACACACATTGACAAGCAGCAGAAGGTAATTATCAACCCCAAAACCTCACCTACATTCTGTGCAAGAATTCGACGACCAGAACCATCCAGGTTTGCACTCTCAACCACTGACTGCTTAGCATCACACCAGTACACTTTGTCAGCTAAGTAGTCAAGAGCTATTCCACTGGGCCACACCAGACCAGTGCTGGCTACCACCTGGCGATCGATGCCTTCTAATGAAGAGCTGTCAATCCGGGGATTGACCCCCATGTCAGTCCAGAATAATCTCCTTTAGAAAAAAAAATGCATACGGAAAGTCAGTAAGTAAATGTTTGCCCACCTCACCAGTTCTTTCAAAGCAGAGAGATCAGATCACAGCATTGCAGGCCTGTGGCACATGAGGAAAAGCACACACTTTAAAATAATATATTGGCTGCTCTTTTCACATGGGCTTTAAGATTCCAAGTGACTACACTGTAACTTATGCAGAATCCTCACTCTGTTCATTGGCACAAAACCATTAAAAAATAACCCCCCTCTGTGCCCTCTGACAGGTTTTTGTATCTGCTTTTTGTGGGTTTCACACAAGAGATGCTAATAGTTTAGCCAACCCACACAACAGAGACCATGCATTAGCCAGCCCCTCATCTAAACAAGGCTGTAGCAATGCACAAATAGAACTAAAATTACTCACCTGTGGAAAGCAAGCAAGAGTTCTCAAGATGTTTTGTTTTTAAAGAAAAAAACAGTATCAGGTCCAGCCTCTTTTCTTTTTTTAATACAATAATTTTTCTCAGGGTCTGCCTCTAGAGTCCTTAGTGTTACGCACTGAGTGCTTACTGGCTTCAATGGATAGTTCTAGATGGCAGCTCAAAATGGGGATAGCCAAACACAAAAATTACCTCTGAATTCTAGGCTCCAGTCTTCCCAGGCATCAGCTGTCTCTGTCAGGTTTATTGAAATAACCCAGAGATTCACTTAGCTTTATTTACCTGAGCAGTTTTGCTGTAAGGGTCAGTATTTTCAATAGCTTAATGGTGTCTCAGATCCCTCTTTAATACTGAATTTACAATTACAGACAGTGCTATAAAGTTTGTTCCTCCTTTCACCACTAATATTCTCTTTCCTCTTATAGTCTGTACCAATAATTCTAAAAAACAACCTCCCTAAATCTACCCATTCTTACATGTTTTGCTGCAAATTATCTCTATTGTCTTCAACCTCTACTGAAAGATTCTTTCAGGTCTCTTATGTCCCAAGTCAAACTAATAACCCTCCTCACTCAGCTTCATTCAAATTAATGAATACCCACAGCAGTAACTGGTTTAGTTTCCTCAGAAACTTCAACCTGGCCTAAAAAATCATTTGCAAGCACCACTGGTTAAAAGTAATCACCTTCTTCACACTGATAGATAGCAGAGTTTGTAGTGGGATGCTTACAGCTGTCAGGGTGTCTTCAGTCACTTGTGGTTTTCTTTACCTTAAGCTGCATAAAAATATCTGGAATGTTTATGGTTTTGTTTGATTGGGTTTTTTTTAATCTATACCAGAAATTAATATGTGCCAATTCACAAGAAACACAGCAGTAAGAAATTGTGGTCTTAGGCAGTTGAGCACATTTATCACTCCTTACTTAGCAAATGGGTGAATGGCAATCCCTCGGGGCTGGGAGATATCCTCCCAGATGATAATTTTTCTTTGCATTCCATTCAGACTGCTCCTTTCTATGCACGCTTTCCTGCAACACAGACAGCAGTGTTAGGTCCTCCCTGGTATCTTTTTAATTACCTTCTCAGGCAGAATACGCAAAGTTTTTGCTTTGCTTCAGTTTAGCACAAAAGTCTAATAAATAACTTCACAAGGACAGGAAATAATCCTGCTGATGTGGAATGTCTAGTTGTTTTATCTACAATTCATGTTACAGCTTTGTTATCTGGTCCAGGGCATGGTGATAAAATACCTGCTGCTCTGCAGGAGTCATGAAATTCTCCTTTCTTTGGCAAATAATGAGTTTGAAGTATGAATGCTAAGTTAGCTTTAAAGGGAGGCAGGAGGAAAAGCTCCTAAAGCAATAGCATTATCAAATGTATAAAGAATTCTTTTAAATCATACTTTTACATAGCCTTTTTCACCCTAAAATCAACAAGAATTTTACATACTGTATCTATTTGACAGGAAACAGGGGAGCTAAGGTCCTTATGACAGCTCATTAAATTCTATGGTAGAGTCAAGTATAGATACCACATTTCTAGTCTCCCAATCTGACTTTTTCCCATGAAACTGTACTTCCTGCTACAAACTTCACCTTTTCAAACAAATTGCTTTCTACCTGAAAGCAAGCCTACAACCTTCCATGATTTTGTGAACCTACAAAGAAAGGCTACACAAAGATGGAAGGAGAAATATGTGGAATACAAAGAGTCAGTGCAGGGAATGAGAAGAAAGTGGCAGACACAAATTCACAGGTTTACCCTTGATCCATGTCTTAGGAGACAAACACCACATTTTCTCATTTCACAAGAAACACTGGAGTATTTATACTCCACACAATTATATAGCTAAGAGCACATCTAATAGCAAGGAAGTGGGCTAGAAGGGTATTTAAAGGGGAGAAGGAGGGTGATATGGACATTCAAACCCACTTTTTATTGCCTTATAAATTCTTGGTCATGCTGAAACACCATGATCACTCCCTCAAGGAGTCTTCACTATGTGTTCTGATCTGACACAGCTTTTTCACCAAAGTTTTGTTTCTCTCTGCATATCAGGTTAGATATCAGCTGAAATGTGAAGTCATTGTCTGCTAGTGCTCATTCTTGTTTTAGCAGAGATAATTGAGAAGGGCTTTCCATTAGCTTAAAGGGACACGATTCTTGTAAAAAATGCTGACTTCTGCCTAATATACTCAGTGCAGTAATTCCCATTATTTATATATGGATAAATATACCCATGTATATGCATAAATATATAAGCATATACCTATATATACACACATGAAGTGTATGTATATAAATATGAGTGTATACGTATATATTCCCACATGCATGTCCACGTATGTATATATAGGCAGTACATGCTTTAGATTCCTTACAACTCAGTCCAAGCTTTGCTTCTTGGAAAGACAAAGATAAAAATACAAAAGGAGACTGAAAATGAACTTCCAGCATTTCAGTTTTAAAGAGCCTTCCAACTGCATATACTTGAGACTACATCTACCCAATCAGAATGTGAAGAGTTGCTGAATTTAGAGAGATAGCTCAGCTATTTCTGTATCACCAGTCACTTATTCCAAATATTTTATGGCATGCTTCATCAGAAATGCACTGTGGAGCATGTACCCTCTGTCTGTCCAATATAATTTACGATTAATCCAGTCCACAGCAAGACCTTCGGGTGTATCTACAGCTTCATGAATAACTTTTTCACGATTTGAGCCATCCAGATTAGCTCTTTCTATCCATTTCAAGGCGGTGTGAGCAAAGTAAATCTGTGAAGAAATAACAGATGTGGTGTTATTAGTTCCCATCTCATTTTCTGCTCTATTTCCCTTGTCTATAGTTCCACTTCTCCAAGAACTTTTTCATTTTGAAATCTCTCTGAACTGCTTATTCACAAAAAGCTGCACAGGTAACCTGTGATCCCAGATCAAATAAAAAAGGCACTTATCCTTCAACCAAGATGACTTCTACAGGCAGCTTGTGCTTAGCTGTAAATCCTTCTTGCCCTATATATAGCCCTCTGAATATCCTGTGGGTTTGTTTCCACAAGCAGGTACCTCATATGAAACACAACCCAGGAAGCAGAAGTAGGAGGAGATAAAAATATGCAATATTATCATTGCACCTTAAAAAGAGCCGGGGGAAGTGAGGAGAAAAGATTGACAGTGTTTGTGTGTAAAGTAGCTGGGAAGGCAAAGGGAGTTACAAAATTTACTTCTGCTTTTAACTCTTTCAGTCTGTAAAGATCTTAATGTTTCATCAGGCTCTAACATTTCCAGAAAAGGCTTCTCAGTTTTAGCTCACAAGCCAGGTTTGTAAGGAAAAAACAACTTTCTCATAATTGATAGCCAGAGGGAGCCAAACACTGCACAGCAGAACTATGTGAGGCTGGGCATGAGGAAAAAATTCTTTCCTGTGAGGGTGTTGAGACCCTGTCACAGGTTGTCCAGAGAAGTTGTGGCTGCCCCATCCCTGGCAGTGTCCAAGGCCAGGTTGGATGGGGCTTGGAGCAACCTGGGCTGGTGGGAGGTGTCCCTGCCCATGCAGGGGGGTTGGAACTGGATGAGAAAGCCACAGAAGCCACAGAAGGCTTAGCAAAGCACAGCTTAACTCCTATTTTTCCCACCTTTGCAGGCAAGGAGTAGGGCACTGGGATGCAACCAAGCAAACAACTTTTTACCCAGAGAAGACACCTGTTTCCATCAGCAATATCTTGTAATAGGAGGACACTGTTTCCTGAGAGCAACAAACTCAGATAGGGTTCAGAATTTTTATTCAATATTATCAGGACACTTGAAGTAATTCTTAGTAAGATTACTCCTACATTTAGTAGGGATGGGGGGATGCAGCTGCACAGAAAAAAAAATACAAAAAACCAAAATCACGGTATATTTCAAGGTAACAGCATGGAAATCTTAAGAGGGAAAACTATTAATCACACAAAAGTTCACTGAAATTTACATCATACCTGACGTGAATTTAGAAATCCAAATTCTCTGTGAATTAGCCATGTCAATGTACAAAGCACATTCAATCAGTAAGTACAGGATGAAACTCTTCAACAAGCGTTTGGCATCCTGTACCAGGTGTGCCCCTGGGCAGGCAACAGAACAATGAGCAGCACAATGTGTAATCTGGATCACTGACAGCAGAAAGGTTAAGGCACATGAAAGCCCAATCCATTTGTCCTTGCAACACACCAAAATCCTCTCATTTTTAATGCCTCACCTTATTTTCCACTGGGTCAGAGTCCAGTGCTAAGACTATTCCCATCTGCCAGTCAAGTAAACTTGTATAATCTGTTCCATCAAAATTGATCTGGCGAATATCTTGGCTATTTGCAAATAACAAAAATGGCTTAGGACCTGTTGATTAAAATTTGCACATATGTTAATTCCAATAGGCACTTGCATACTTCAGAAAGACCTCCCCAGCACAGGAGTCCAGAGGGAAATGCAGTTGGATAATAGACTGAACCTTCTGTGAGGGAGAATATAGTCATCCTCAGTCCGTATATTTCCAAAATTGGTTTTCTCCAAATATTTTTCCCAAACTGACACTTCCCAAGTTTCAAAACAAAAGTAAGAAAAAAACCAAAAACAAAGAGCAAACAAACAAAACCCACAGGAAAACCCCAACCAAACAAAAAAACCCAAAAGGCACAGCACAAAAATGGATCCCTGTGATGCAACCCACTTTAAAGGACTCTAAAATGCTTTTGCTTTTCTTGGCAAAAATATTCAGGCACATCAAGATACTGACCTACAGCCGTGCAGTGCTTTCTGTCTCGCTGAAGCTTGTATCCAGGAAAACAAGCACACTCCCAGGAAAAGGGGCTTAAGGAAGAACAGATCTGACTACAGCCACCATTATCTGGAGATGTACAACCTTAAACAGATCATTTGAAACAAATTAACTTTCCCGTTCTAAGAAAAAAGTACAACAAAACCAGAGGCTTTGAGAGGTTGTGAGAGGATACAACAAAAGAGAGAATGCAACAAAATTGCAGGAGAATGTTTGTCTTTGCTTAGGGTTCCTGCAGTGCAAAGCATCTCAGTGACTGAAGGATTTCCTGAGAGCAGAAGTCCAGTGAAGTGAAAACAGATTAGTAGTAAATTCCTCCAGAGTTTTTCCTGAAAATTCACATCACAAGGTGGTGTTGACAGGGAAGTGGGGATATGATATGGAAAGGGCATCCATGTATTTATTATTGCAGTGAACTCTTTCTCCCATGCAAATCTCATCCCATCTACAAGAGTAGAACAAATTTTATCAGCCCTTGTTCTCCATGAAAAAAACCCAGCAGATTACAGCCATGGTGTTAAGTAGACTAGGAAGGTAAATTGAAGAAATAGATTTCGTAAAAGAGAAGCTGCTCTTCCTTCTTGGGGGTGTAAAATGGTTTTATCCACAGTGCCAATGTGCACTTACTTTGTGGAGTGCCCCTAGCAAAACAGCAACACCGAATGAATCTGTGTAAACAGGACAGTCCACAGTACACAGGGGATGAAAAAGGGGAAGGGGATTTTTCAAGGCGTGAGGCTGGCATTAATGGAGCTATCTTGACCACTGAGGCTGAAAATATACAGCTGAAAAACTGCAGTCCCCTGAATTTTGAAAGCTTGATGGAATGAGGAATGACAAATCAGTGGGCGTAGCAGCCTCAAATATTCTAAATGCAGAAATTCCATCTCAATTGGATAAAGTTGCCTTAAGTTATTGGTACTCTGAACTTGGGTTGCATCATGTACATATTTCACCTTAATTTTTTTGACCTATATTTCCCTTCAAATGTAAATTTTAGATGTCTCCTGCAACAAGCATCCAAGAGATGTTTTGATCCATGTGGCTGACAAAATAATTTAGCCTGCAAACTTTGGATGTTGCTGCTAAGAAACTTCTAAAAACTAAGCACTTGAAACACCTGAAATTCCATTGCCTCCTCTCTTGTGCAATCATTTACAGTTGTGCAAAATGAGTGTAAAATGTCATGAGTCACTTCTGGCTCTCAGTGCTGAGAACAAAGAGAGTTTGGCAGGCACTACAGTGAGAAAAAAATGTTACTCACCCGTGCATGTTTTGCCATCCACTTTGAGAACAGATCCTTCAGGACAAAAGCAAACAGGCCCTTGAGATGTTTGAAGGCAACCATGGCTACATTCAGTGTTGTTACTGGTACAGGAAATTACCTCTACATTAATTAAAGAGGAAACAAATATCTTAGGTGATGATAATTTTTCTTACTAGGCTCTCCAAAAGAGATCTTAACACTTTCTTAATTAGCAAAAGAAAAAAGGAAGAAAAAAAAAAAAAAAAAAAAAAAAAAAAAAAAAAAAAAAAAAAAAAAAAGGGGAAAGCGTGATGTTGAGATTACAATATTTCCATGTTTTTTCTGGAATTCAGTTTGGTTTTTTCTAAAAATATTTTTTTCTCATCCTCTCTTTATTATAGCAGAGTGGAAAGCCCACATTGCTGGATCCTGAAGCCATTATACTGATAAGATTTAAATTTTCCTAAATTATATAAAGATGAGTTATCAAAATAGAAATAATTTATATTTCATAAAAAACAGATATTTGAAAATCTACAAGGAAGCTAAAATGCAAAATTACATTCTTTTCGTATAGCTACTACTCCAAGGTATCAGCTAGGATCAATGAAAAGAGAAGATGAACCTTCCAAAAATATAGCTATGTTTCCTAGTGGCAGTTTTTGAAGCTGTAGGGACAAAACCATTGGGCAGTAGCATTCCTTTACTTTCCATGACAAATTACTAAAAGAATAAGTATAAAACAGGAAGAGAATAAGGAAAAACTTTCTCCTTATTTTTTTTCATTGCTAAATGGGGAATCTCTCCAATATCATACTGGAAGCATTTATGTATTACTGCACTTACCATGACATGTTTTCCTATCAGGCAGCAGAACAAAACCTCTTGGGCAGGTGCAGTAGTAGGAACCAGGGATGTTCACACAGCCCAAAGTACACCCGTGGTTCCAGAAGCCACATTCATTGATATCTGCCAAATGAAGCACTGACTGTGTCAGAATAACATCATCACCCACTGTCAGGGAATTAGACTAAAGAAATAAAAGAGCAGTCTTCAAGAAGCAGCTCTTTTTTCCTTTGTTGTACAAAAATATCACGGTCCTAATAAATTATTAAAAAGCAAACTTGCAGACTTTATTCATAGAAGCATTAAAAACCTTCTGGCAAAACCTACTGAAGCTGCACATGTTCAGCACAGGTGCCTGGAAGACTATCAAAATATTCTTTCCCATACAGATTTCAGAGTCAGTCAAATCCTGTGTGCATTAGACACTGTCTTCATGCAAAAATTCCTTTTCAAAAATTGGCTGCCTTCAGGAAAAACACCCAAAACACAGAATTGATTTAGAAGCTGAAATTCAGAAAGTGAATTTTCTGCAAACTGCAGGGCTGCTGATCAGGTAACCAGTTATGTAAACTAGGAATTTTTGTGGGTTTGCACGTTTTCACATCTGCTCATATAGTGAACCAGATGATTCTAAAAGTGATAAGTTAACTATTCTTAATAGTAATGTTAGATTTTTATTAAAAGAACACAGATCAAAACATTTAGGAGCATGTTAAGAATGTGTGCCTTTTTTGACAGTGGAATATAATTCATGCAGTATTTTTCAATGTTTCACCCTTGGTGCTACATCTGTTTTCATTTTTATTTAAAAACTAAATAAGCAATGAGAAGCATGTCTGCTTATGCGAAGCTCCTTTAACTACTCAGATCAAAACTTCTTGCAATAGCATTTGTGCCATTTCCATAGATCCTCCTATAAGACCATTTCAGACCCTGGGAGGACACAAAACTGAAATGAAACAACTAGAATTAAGACCTCAGAGTCTTTTTCATTTTCAAGATATGAGTAAAGTAAAAGAACAGCAGAATTTTTTCATCTGATGGATTAAAACTGGGGTTGGGGAGTCATATATTACCTTCACAAAACTGTTTATTTCGACTTAAAATAAAACCACTGGAACATTTACACCGATGAGTCCTGGAGTCTGGTCTGCAGATTCTTCTCCTGCACTTTTCTTTGTGCACATCACAAGTTGATTTTTCTGGAAGAACAAATTTAGTGTGAATGTAATGGAGTTCATACCATATCAGCCTTCAAGAAGAAACTATTTTGAGCAAAGATGCTCAGTGATGTGTGTCAACAGCTACTTGTCAAACCCAAGGAACTTCTTACTAATGCAAAATAACTTCTATTAGTTTCTATTGGTAAGTCAGGCCCAAAAGTCACTATATAAGTTAAAATACTAAGAAGACTAAGACTAGGTCTGTGTGAACACAAGCAGATCTAGAGAGATCCTGGAGTAGGGGATGGTTTGGATAGGTTTTATACCTATAGTGCCTATGAAAGGGAAAACTCTGTGTATCAGGCTTCATATGCCAGCAGTCCTGCTACCAGGCTCTGTAAAACACTCAGAGAGAAGAGTGTGACACAGTACAGACAAAAAGAGAGAGGAAATTAAAAGAGAGAAAGCATAAAAAGGCTGGAAATTCTCATCAAAAAGCAGTGCTCAGGTCTGAAATTTTTAATGAAACAAAACCAAAAACAAATAAAAAACCAACCAACCAAACAAAAGCAAAAAAAAAAAAAAATTCAAAAAAAGCAACCAGCTGGAGAGACCATGATGACCATACATTTCATTTGGCCAGTGGTACTATCACAGAGCAGAGAATCCTTCTACTGGGTCCTTGTTTCTGACTATGAGAAATACAGGGGTTACACATCTTGAACTCAGATTTAAACTCAGAATGTTTCTGATGCCCAACAAGGTGTGCCCAAAATTTCTTCAAAGGAAGCAGAAGAGAGTACCCAATAGATCCCCAGACACCTTCCTCTTCTGCTTCACAGAAAAAGACAAACAGGTACTCAGGTATCTTTCTCATGAGACTGATTTGCAGAGCCTGGTGATTGTGCTCAGTTTATAGAGCTGGTGCTTTCACAGATATGCAACACTCAGAGTCTTATTTTTGTCTCCCAAACTATTATTTTTGTTTTAATCTTCCTAATCTTCTTCTGGGGTTGCTTTTCCAAGCTAATAATATCTGAACTGACTGTGGGTATGCAGCCACCCCCACACAACACTGCCTTTCCCTGTGCCATAAAACAAATCATTTGCTTATACAGGCAGAGAAGAAAAGTGTATGTGAACAATTTTCTTGTGCTATTTCCAATTCATCCTCTAAATTCCAAGAGACAGAAAACAGCATAATTTAAGTTTGACACTTACTCTTCTGCTAGCCACAGCAGAGAAAATGCTGGCCATTTAGCAGAATGACAGATCACATCTATAAAAGACAAATAATTTTCCAGGCAGACACTTCAGCTTAGCTGAAATTATAAACATTACACTTTTTTGCATTAAGCTGATTAATTCTTTTCTAACAATGCGTCACTACATGAAAAATTATGAAGGAATGACTAGTTGGTTGTTATCTATGTTATTAATCTTCAAATTCAAAAATCATTAGAATGACAAAAGTGTAAATACAGACAATCTCAGAACAATATAAAACAGAAACAAGACCACACTCAAGGCTGCATCTTATGCTTATGACTGGTGCTGAGTTTTTGCCCCTTGCATCTGGGGCATTATTAGTCTGGTGAGACTCAAGACAAGCATGAATTACAGAAGAAATACCAGAATATACATTTTTGCCATCTGGGCTGTCTCAACAAGGTATTCTTTTTGAATTGAATAATTATCAGAACCCAGTATTATGAAATGAATGTGTAAAAAAAAAAATCACATTTCAAAAATTAAACTGAATGTTGACTAAACTATTAATCATGAAGTTTTTAAGGCAACCCTTCTTGGAAGAACAATCACTATGAAACATATTTTCTACTTGTTTGTTTGGTGTTTTTTTTTCCTCTTCCATCACTTCTCTCATAAAGAAAATGAGTGTTCTCGGAGAATAGCCTGATTATGGAATCATACACTAAAAAAACATGATTATTCTCACATACACAATTGTATCTTTCCATTTTACTTACCAAAATCCTGAGAATCTTTTCTTACACCTGGCTGTTTAAAGGGATGCACCACTTTAATCTCTGCTGGTGGAAAAAATGATGGCTTCAGGCTAATTGTGACTACAACTTTTCCAGTATACTTGTTGGCTCTCCATATCATGCCAGATTTCAGCTCTGAATAGTACAGGTGTTCAGCAAAGAGAGACATACCAAGTAATTGATGTCTACAACAAAGAGAACATAACACAAAGTGGCACATTTTGATCCCTACATATTTACTCACTCATATGCTTCCTGAGCACCTACTTCAGGCAAGTTCCCTGCAAGTAAGCTTTCTTTGTATATATATATATATTTATATATATATGTTACCTTACATATATGAGAATCAGATAAAAAGCCAGAGATATTCCCAAATAATCCAGCACCTAAAATCTTGCAGATTTGCAAGAAATAGATGCAAAATGTGTAACTGCATTTCTCACAGGTTATATGAGCTGGTGTACAGGACTAGCTCAACTGTTAGAGAAGTTGGTGAAGCCAACAACTAAAATGAACACTTTGTTGAAGGATGTATGTCAGATAAATTGCCCCATCTCCCAGTTCCCAGTGTCTGCTGTGATGCTACTGTCTGTCCCAGAAAACCAGAGTGGAGATGGAGGTGCAGGAAGTTCCTAAGATCCATCTTGCTGGTTCTCCTACCACAGGAATTTATTTTCCATTTGCTAGTCAGTTATGGCAGCCAGCACAAGGGCCTACTTTTAGATAAGAGGGAAAGAAGAAGAAAAAAAAAAAAAAAAAAAAAAAAAGAACAGAAAGAGGGATTTTTTGCCTTTCCTGTGTATATACCAGGTGGTAAAAGAAGAATCCCTGTCATCCAGAGGATGTGGAAAGGATCAAAGGGAAAGTGCTGATGCCCAGGTGAACACCAGCCAACATGATGAAGAAAGGGGAAAGCTAAGAAAAAATCCAATGTGACAGCTGGTAATGTATGGAGAAACCAGCCTTGTCTTCATCTATGCAACTGATGTGCTGCATATGTAAATCACCAGGCTAGTGAAACCATGTATCTTTCTCATTTCACAGTTGCCAATTCCTATTATTATAGAATCACAGAATGGTTTGGGTTGGAAGGGACCTTAAAGCTCATCCAGTTCCAACCCCCCTGCATGGGCAGGGACACCTCCCACCAGCCCAGGTTGCTCCAAGCCCCATCCAAACTGGACTTGGGCACTGCCAGGGATGGGGCAGCCACAGCTTTCCTGGGAAACCTGTGCCAGGGTCTCACCAACCTCACAGGAAAGAATTTTTTCCTAATGCTCAGCCTAAATCTCCCTTCTTCAAGTTTGAAACCATTTCCCCTTGTCCTCTTGCTGCACACCCATGTCAAATGCCCTCCCCCAGCTTTCTGAAAACGTGCCCACCACGAAGCATCTGTAACACTGCAAAGCACGAAGGGCAGATATTAAAAGCACCCAAAATCACATGGATCTAACAGCCCCCTCAGCCCTGCTTAGCCCCCACACCAGGGAGCAGAGAGGAACAAGCTTATTGCACAGGACAATTTTCACCACATCTGCTGATGCTTGCTGTAAAGCTTGAGCACAGGGGGTTATCTGAGCCTCCCCTCCAGTGGCTAAGGAGGACAGCAGGCTTAGAGAAGGAGAAGAAAGATCTGACCTAGCTCAGTCTCTTGAGCACATCTCAGACACCTGAGCTCACCCATCGTGACCTTGAACAAATCATTTAATCTCTTTGCTTTTGGCTTCTTTATCTGCAGTAAAAGGCCACTAATAAACACCGAAGAGAGGATTTCTAAGGATTAAGTAGTTATCATTCACTAAAAGCTTGGAAGATGGAGAGTACACTGAATGGCAGTATCATTCTTACAGCAGTGATTTTTTTTCCCTCTTCTTACCAGTAGTTTCAGGTTTACAGTCACAGGCCAGTTGCACTACACTTTGTTCTTTTTCTTGTTATGAAATGGCAAAGTAAAAGGGGTAATGAGAAGGAAAGATTAGCTGAATCCCTGGGAACTGGGAGTTTTATTTCTGACAAGTTGAGGAGAACTCACCGAACAGAACTTTTGAGCAAACGAACAGCTCCACCATCGTAGTTGCAGGATCCAATGTGGGAAACCTCCTTCCCATGGTCATGTTGGATCCAATAAAGCCTTGTGTCAACCAGATCTAGTGAGATGGTCTTTATTTTTTCCGTGGTTCTTAAAATGTTTCTCACACCGCTCCCACTGAGGAACATCCTATAGATGCTGGAAACTGTGCCTTCTGAAGACCAAAACACCAGCCTGCAGGCAAGAGGCATGTTTTTGGAAAAATTTAAAAAAAAAAAAAAAGCTGTCATTTGAAAGATCACATCACTGCTACATGCTTTTTCTTAGTTGTTCCCATATACAGAATTTTTCAGTCTTACCACAGTGATTTCAGAGCCAAAAACTACTAATAAAGCAAGGTACTTCCTTAATACATTCTCACCTTTTTCAGGAAAGCCCCATACACATCTAACCTTAACATAGCTCTGTTAAGAATGGAAATAATTTTTTATAACAAAGCAGTATCTGTTTAACAGAAGCAATGTTAACACTAAGGTTTTGTTACAGCTGTTTTCTTATTTTAATAGATGTGTTTCTCTTAGATGCTGCATGACCCTGCTCAGGAAGCAATGAGATACTAGAAATTTCTCCCACGTAGGGCAAGAGGGACTCAGTCCAGCTTAACCACTGCTGTGTGCTGGGTGTCCCTCTGCTTTATACAGCAGTGTAATCAGAGCAGGAAACTGGAATAACCTTTCAGATCCGTGGGGGACTCCTGCAAACTTGGGAAAAGCACGTCTTGGGCAGATGGGCACTGCCTGATGATTCTGGGGAGGAATCTATCTCCTGAAACTCTAGCTGAACACATCACTTCTGTGCTTCATTTAAAAATACCCTTTCTATTATTGTTCTCGTTTCTCCTTACCCTCCTGCTGGGTCTAGCATCCATACTATGCTGTTATGAAATGAAGACACAGTCAAAATACAGCTCCACTACTCAAAACAGTTCTGCACTGAAGCTGCTTATACACCAAGTTATTTATGGGTCAGAACTCAGATTTACCAATGTGACTAATGTTAACAGAAGGTCTTCCAAAATAGCAAGTCATCCTTCATCCACATAAATTGTATTTTTTAATATTTGGGTTTAAATTCTTTACTGACATTTCTTAGGGATAAAAATTCCAAGAAGAATAGTACCTTTGCCTTGACTTCACAAAACTGAAGAATTTATACGTTCAAAATAATGTAGCATAAAACAATGTAGCATAAAGCCAGCTTTACTATGTTTATGTTGATCATTTGTTATGGGCCCCAAAATTGATTCAGAACAACTGAAAAAGAGACAGGGGAAGCAGAAATAGAACTCTAAGTTCAGACCTTTTTTCTGAAAGAAAAACTATTTGTATTCTGAACATGCCAGGTTTGGAGCACAAGAGACTTCCAGTATTTGCAGGCATCATTCCCCTTGCTGCTCCAATTCTGCTTTCTGTTGCTCTGAAACTTTGCTGCCTTTGAAAAAGGAAGAGCAATGCTTCTTTTCTCTCAGCTTTTCTCATGAATAAAATCTTTCTTGATGACCTGCATGGATTCTGCATTAGACCTCAGTGGGCTTTTCTCACTCACTTCTCTACTTATCTCTTTTATGCTTATTAATCTTTTATCTTCTCTTGTCAAAGTTCAAGGAAGTATTGGACTGTAGATGATGCACTGTGCACAGACTAGCCCAGCAGTCTATAAATCATAATCATAGTACTTTGCATATTTTTAGTGTGTTTCAATGAAATTACTAACCTAGTTAAAATTACCTTTGCTCAGCATCAATAGTAATCCTTGTGGGAAGACCAGCATCTCTTAGGAGAACTCGGCGTTTTTTCCCATTCAGGTCAGTTGCTTCTATGGTTGCTTTGTGTCTATTGGCCCAGAGAATGTCTTCATTTATCCAGTCAACAGCAAATCCTGAAATGCCTTTGTCTATGTAACATAGTCTCTTTAAAAAAAAAAAAAAAAAAAAAAAAAAAAATTAAAAAAATAATAATAATTTTAAAAAGTTGACAGCAAGAACCATGAATACCATAAACTTGACTTTCAATATAGGGAATAGAATGCCAGACTGAAGCTTCCCATTTCAATCCTTTGCCTGCTTCATTTTGTCTCACACCTGAAGATATTTTCCTTCCTTATTCTTCAATCACTTTCATTTGGCCTTTGTACTTAACCATATCTATTATGAACTGGGTGACCCCCTGCAAAAAGAGAAACTGTTTTCCATGAGAAATATGCTGGAATAATTTTTTAAAAACAACTTCTTGCATTTGGCATACTGTGAAGTACCCAGGCCTGCAGTGGTACAGATGGAAGACTTCCTAACACGGTGTTGCTGAATCCTGATCCTTAAAAATCAAAGTAGAATAGAGCTGTGAAGACTCCAAATGAGTAGAGGAGCACTGGTAATCTCTGCCAAACAAAAGAAGGCTCCCACAGCACTGAAGTTCAGCTACAACAGCCTGACTATCCTTCCTAATCAGCCAGATCCAATGAACTGCACAGCTTTTTCTGAACAAAAGATGCAGTTCTAAAAGAAGCATTTATCCAACCATAGCAACCACTAAAAGGTTTGAGAAAAAAATGTGCAGGAATTCAGGCACATTCTTCTCATGCCATTTGTTCCAGTCCAACTTAATCTGAAAGGCAAACTTCCATAATGCATGAGATTAATTTGAAACTGATAGAAACAACTTTGTTTTCAAAGTTTTAGTTTATCTGAATTTCCTCTCCATTCTTAACTGACTTGAGCTGATCCACAGAATATAGTAAATGGACTTCAGGTACCAGTAAATCAGCCTAGACTTAGGACCATAACTATTATGATAGCCAAAACTACTAAGTCTGAAGTGTTAATCAGTGAAGAGAAATTGCAGAATTATACCTAAAGAGCAGGTGGTTTCCGTGGCAAGGTTTATGCCCATTAATTTGGAGAATTCCAGAGATCTTACTACTTTACCTCTTGTTTTGTGCCATTCAGGTGAATTCTTTGAAGCAGACGCCTTTCAGAGTCTACCCAATACACTTTATCTTCTGTATAATGGAAATCCATAAGTGTGGACTGACCAGTATCAGGCACCAGTCTTTCATGATTGGTCCCTTCAGTGTCAATTCTGAAGATGGCATTTCCATGGCTAAAAAGTAGGAATGGTGCAGGGTCTGGTGTGGAGGAAAAAAAAAAAAAAAAAAGAGACCAGTTCATAGGTAAGGATTGTACTTTATCTGCACTAGATTCCCATCAGTATTATACTGGCCAAAGGGAAAGTTCAGGATCTAACCATATCTCTCATATTTTAATGATATCTTTCCAGACATTTCACAGAGAACCAACAAAACATATACATAATGGTATATTTCACATTTAATGCTGAAAGTCTTATGAAAACTTGGGTGAAACCCATACTGCAGTGGTTGCTGCCACTAATTCTGAATTCTACAGCCTAGAACCATTGCACGTGTGCCAACAGAGGCTGCAAGAATTATGCAGCTCCAAGTTTGAACCGAGCAGCCCCATGTGAGAATACTGAAACTGTGAAGATTTGAGACAGCAACTCCAGCACACTAATAGAGGCAAGGTTAGCAAAATTTTGGGTAATGATGTGTTTTTCTGGACATAATAAAGATGGGATAAAAGACTTTATAGTTCCAAACACACAGAGAGCAAATGTTTAGTTTTTTTGTTTGTTCATCTTTCCACTACCACTTTCTATTCTTCACCATCACTTCTTCTGTGGCACCCACTTTTGGCCTTGTCATTTACCTACACAACAGGAAAGGCAATTCATCCATCTGCAAACCAGACTACCCATTAGAGACCAGTCAGTCATGGTTTAGTTTGAAAAATAGCATTAACTAAATCTGCAAAGCTCTTTTTTAGCCGTCAAAACATAAAATGACCTTACCATTCACATAGCAAGACCTTTTGTCAATATCCAAAGTGTAGCCTGGCAAACAGGAGCAGATGTAGGATCCTGGAATATTGATACAGGTTTGGCCACAGGTTCCCAAACCACCTTCAAGGCACTCGTCAATATCTGAAACATATTTATGAACTGATCAGGAAAATTCAGATAGCAAAAGCAAAAAAATTCTAGCAAAGAGGAAGCAAATATTTGCCATAATTATCCAACAATAAATTGGTCACAAAAATTAATATTCCATCATCAGAAAAGGAGGGGAATATGGCTGTATTGCTACATGCACTACTATTAGAATTATTGTTTTGTCTGCTGTCACACACACAGTGATAATTTTATTTTAATTTTTTTTAGAAGATTGTCCAGGGTAATTACCATTCTCCCTAGTGTCTGGGCACCTTGACCGCTGATTGCCCAAACACAAGGAAAAGATTTGCCTCATACTGCACTTCTGTGATTTGCATTATCATTTGCTGTGCAAACGCAGCCTCCAGCTGCTTCCACAGCAAAAATTTTGCCAACAAATTGAAAAACTTTGCCAAACAGCAAAGCAGCAAACAGACTGTCACATCACTGAGCTTCACATTGAGCTAATTTTGGTTTGATTCAGCTCTTAAAAATACATACAAAATACTAAAAAACCCACTATGTTGTGAGAGCAACAAGGCCAAAGCAAGGCAACAAGCAAGCTAATTAAAAACTTGGCTTTTATCTGGCAGATTAGGCTAGAGCCTTGAAGAATTAAAAGATTTTTGATGTATTTATGGTGTTTTATCAGGGCTCGAGGCAGTAAATAGTAATTAAGTCCTAAACTACAGAATATTTTTCAGAAAAAGGTCACCACTGAGGAGCATATTTGACATCAAGGGAGGAATGAAACTGGCAGTACCACCGATGATTGTCCAAAAATATTGCAAAATCTTCAGTTCCTATGGAAACAAATACACCTGATACCAAATTCCCAAGGTGTTTGGCATCTGGCAGTACCTGGGATTATCTGGTACAACCACTGTGAGGGTTGCTTTAAGGTGCAGCTTTGTTTTTTCCTAAGATCTATTTGATGTCTGTGGCTTTTTTTTCTTGTTATATCATTTAACTTTGCATACATAAGATAGAAAGAATCAACACAAATTACTTCAAAGAGGCACATTTGATTAAACCACTAAAGGGCATTGATTCATGATGAAAAATACATATCATAGAATCTCAGAATTCAGTCTTGGAAGGGAAACACATTCCAGGTTTTTTTTCATGCAAAGAGCCACTCTGCCACCCTGCTTCAATGATCCCTCTTTCCTAAGCAGCCATCCATGACAGCATTCCAGATCTGTGCTATCCCACCATGTCCCAGTAATTTCAATGAGGTTATGGCCCTGTGTTCACACACAGATCTCTAGATCATCATATTTGCCCCCTATACTGTGTGCATTGGTATAAATGCACTTCAGCTGGGTTAATGGTCCTGCCACCTTTCTGAAGGGAGATATATTCGTTGATGTATGTACATAGAATAAATGTACTGAGTTATTCCAAGTAGAGCTCACAATTTCTGTTTTTTATTATTTTTTTTTTTTTCCGTATTCCTGACCGAGAATTTAGAGCAATGAAAGAAGTTCTTCTCACTGGATAACTCACCTTGCGTGATTATTTGAATCAAGTACAAATTGTCACAGTGCTTGAGGAGGTTTGCAAGTGTTGGGGTTTCCTCTAGTTCAGAGAAGGTCAGAAATGGCACCTCCTGGTAACTACAAGGAATTGCAATTTAACCAGCTCACATTAGTGCTTCGAAAGAAACTTGGCCTCTCAGTAACCTAGGGAGACCTAAGGAACCAGATCTCTGATATCCCATGGGGCTGGGTAACTCCTCTCCTTTAAATGCTTTACAAAAGCCACATGGAGCAGAAATGTCCAGGGTTGTCTTTTATGTCAGAAATCTAAGCTGCTCAAAAAGAGTGTCAATGCCTTGTAGACACCTGTCTGTACAGATCTGGGAATGTTTCAGCATTGTTTTCACCTTTCCTACAATGTTATGTTCCTCAGAGCACCTGAACTTATTTGATTATGTATGAAACATAATCAGAGAAGCCCAATCACATGCAGCTGATTTCTGTTGAACAGATTATGAAGGTAAAGTAGAAGCACTTTCAGCAAGTTAATTCCATAAAGCACTCTAATTCTAACCCACAATCTTCTTCAAGAAATCAATCAGCTTTCGGGAGCATCTTTCCCCACATGTGCTAGGAATGGATGTGCCAGTCCCCACAGTATTAAATAATTCCTCCAAATCCCCTCTAGAAAGGTTTACAAGGGCCTGCAGTAAACCCTGAACTCCAGGTTGCCAGTTTAGGACTGGCTACCCCTGTCTAACATCGTGTGAATGTCATTAAAACCCAAGGGCTCTTTGTTAACCCCTCAGGGAGGGCTTTGGTGACCTCAGCTCCTTGTTACAGCTGCTGTCAGTGTTAGAGATGAGAGGGAGTCTGCAGGAATGAACACTGCATCCCTCCCTGATGCACTGGTCTTCTAATGGAGCAACAAACCAACTAAACTGGACATTTAAGTTGATCTAGTCACTAATACAAAAGCAGCTGCAAGACTGTTGATAACCACTGTATTATGCAGTTCATGTGTAGTCGATATACTTCTGTGAAAATAGTGGATTTTTAAATACACCTGATATTATTTCTCTGAGGAAATCTCAACTATGGGTGATAAATGGAACTGTGTAGACATAAGACTGCTAAAAACAGAGGTCGTTTGGCCACGCAGTGTGAAATACTGATGAAAGATTTGTTATTCAATTGCAATAAATAGCACATTGCATAAGAAAGACAGACCTGACCTACAGATTGTATCTGGAAGTCTGCTTACTCTGAAAAAGGATTTGTATTCATCATGGACAGACAGATAACCTCTTAGTATGTTACTGGGCAAGAAAATTCAAATAAACCACACATTTTTAAAAAAACAGGAAAAACAATGACAGTGGGGAAATAATTTCATTTCTGCCCATGGCAGTGGTTAGATCATACTGACATGATGCTTGTATTCCTCAGATGCAGATTTTTAAAGAATCCTGAAAAATTAGAAAGTGTATGCAACACAGAGAAAAAGCCTGATTTCAGGGTAAGGAAAAGTGCCTTTCTGTGAGACACTTAAAGAGCTCAGTCTGCTTAGATTATCAGAAAGAAGCTTGGGAGAAGGATTGATCACAGTCTATAAATACCTTCACAAAGAAAAAGTACCTTTCTAAAGGTTGCTAATCTTTTGCAGGAAAGCTTTAACAAGAACTTTTTGCTGAGAACAGAAGCCAGAGAAATAAAATTGAGACATTAAATTCACAAATTAACTGGGAGTGTGATGCTCTAAGGGAAATAGCTACCAAAAAATACTATGAAGATTTGAAAAATATCAGTGGTCAGTCTCAAGTCAAGCTCAGACTGGGGAGACACGCTTTAACCAAGCACAAATTACTGAGCCATGTACCAAGGTAACTGGGCAACAACAGGATGAATTTTCCAGCTTTATATGAGTGTGCAAAACTGGTTCTCCAAGAAAGATCATGCTGATTGATCAGGCAACAAGAATTTACACTTACACTCCCTTCCCAGTAATTGTGCTTGAAGAGAGGATTTCAGGGTTATCATTCTGCCCCTTTGCATCACCAGCAAAGTTCACAGAATAAAGCAAATCCCACGCATACTGAAAAAGGAGCAATCACACCAGATAATGCCCCTTCCAGTGGCAAACCGGGAGCACTTACAGACACAGTGCTATTGTAAAACACATTGCAACACTGTGAACATTCAGCTTTTCTGGGACTAACAATGGAAGAGGGTCCTTAACAAGCCCTCTTTTTTTGCTTGAAGTTAAATAAATAAATAAATAAAGGGTGTTTCTTCAGATTTGAGAGAACCTGACCATAAAACCATCCATCAGGTGTCACTAGCAGTGCCTTCACCTGCACCCAGTGCCAAAGCAAAGCGGAGAGTTGCATCCTGCTGTAGCTGTTTTACGTGTCCTGGCAACCACAACCCCCAGTGGGAACTTTACCCTGTGAAAGAAATCAGCTTAGTGAACACAAAAGCTGTCTGCATTGCCCTGACAGCCAGCCCTGAAAGAAAGAATGAGGTTTTGCTCAGTTCTCAAAGGCTTCTTTATACAAAAAAAAAAAATGCCTTGAGAATCAGCAAAAACGATGAATCATGTCATCATGATGTTGGCAGCTCTCAATGACTTTGCATACAAATATGCTACTTTATTGAGAGGCCTGAGAAATGCTCTGATTGCAGAAGGTGAACCATTAGTATGCCTGGCAGGGATACAGAGAAACCACAGTCACCCAGAACTTGCATTTCATTATGGCCCCAAATACGTACATTATAAATATAAAATATCCATCTGCAGACACAGACACTCATATAACCTCACACAAATTTGGTTCTTGTGGAGAAGAACTGGGGATTAATTCCATCTGATATACCTAGCCACCACCATATTATTTTCAGCAGGGTTGAACATCAAGTTTCATCTTGGTTACAAAGAAAGCAGCCAGTCCCTTCTATCTGTTTTGTTAAAAGAATACAGATCAAAAAACAAAACAAAACAAAACTGAAACAACAACAAAAAAAAAACATCCAGAAATGGAAAAAGATGGTCCATCTATCAGCAGGTCAGAATCAAACAAGTGAGAGACAGCTCAATCTCTTTTAGCCCTCATTTTAAATGAGATTTAAAGAACAGCTTGATCATTCACAATTTTTGAGAGTGTAGAGACTGTGAAGTGCTCAAATACTATGGTAAGAAATATGTGAATACAATAAAGTGGTTATCAACTCCTGGACTTTTCTAGTCCAAAGCCACAAAGGTGATCCTATCATAGATATGACATCAAGAGCAATTTTATGATTAATCAACTATAAAGTAGAATCTTGTAGACATCTTGAGGAGAAATGGCAAAAAATTGTCTTAAAATACTACAATATCTTTAGTTTTCGGTCTTCCTGGTCTCAAATCTCAAGGGTTTGTGCACTAGAATGGAAAAATACATACTTTGGTTTTGTCTTTGAAATAAATTGTGTGTAAATTAGTAACTACAAAAGGGACCTTTATTTACTGGATCATGCAACTTTCAGCATATCATTACTGGATTGCTTTTCAACAATGAACCTCACAAAGCTATCAGGTGGTCATCTTTAAAAGACACCAGAAAATACCATCATCCAGGTCCCTTTAAAATCAGGTGTCAAATTAGATACTAGAAAGTAGTGCGTTTTGTTTAAAACAGAACCTGAAATTAATATCTGCTACTTTCCACTGAGCAAAAAAACAATGACTGGAGTTTGCCCCTTAGCTCTCATCAGGATTAAGCTTCATGTGATATGTGATGCCATTTCTGTAATTTCTTGTAACTACAGAAATTACTCAACTACTTCCTATTTTTTACAGCTAAAGATAGTATTTGTCCACATTCAGCTGGATCCAAATTCCAGAGACTCCAATGGGAAACCACTGTGGGTTTTGCCCCATGTTCAACAATTCCTAATGAAAATAAAAATATTTTCAAGGATATTTCCCCAGGGCAATATTCTATGAGCTAGCAGGAAGACAGCTACTGAAAACAGGCAAACCAACATGATTCAGCAGCAGCTCTTCTGGAACACAGAGGGATACAGTGGGGCCTCAACAGCTTCATCCCTATGTCATGACATAGGTAGACAACAGTTCCCCATTTCATTGGCTCTTGCTGCTCCTTACTCAATGCTTGCAATGAAAGGACAGCTGTGAATTAGTAAGGTTTTGGCACACTGTATTTCTCAGAAGACAACAGAAGAAGTTTCAACAGTCTGTCTTCTGTATGGAGCAAATGGAAGCCAGGATTTAGCTAGTTAAGGTGAATTTAAAGAGAAAAGAGAAATAGCTTAATATTCTGCATCATCAGTGATCCATGGCGGAAGAGTGGTGAAGAGGAGGAAGGGAAAGAGGAAAGCTTGAGACACAGGAAGAATCATCTGACCAAAAGAGCTGATGTAGAAGGCTGCAGTTGTCACCTTCAATTGCAGGCTGTAGCTCTGCAGGAATGTGCAGCATGTTAGCTGTGAAGAAGTGACAAGGGCTGATTAGTTAATGCCAGAAGTTAGTAGAGATGTGCAGAATTTAAGAACCTACAATTAGGTAAAACCTCAGCCCTGTAGGTTGTGTTTGGTCTTCTTCAAAAACTTTTTTACAGGATTGGTTTGGGTTTTTTTTAATAGCTGTCTTCTTTCACTTTTGATACTCACAAAGTGAGAATTCTAAATCAGCCCTGATGCCAAAGTACATCTCCAGCCCTGCAGTCCCCAGAACATAATATTTACTCAGGGTAGCCCAAGACTAACAGGCTCTACTATCTAGCCTAAAACTGATAACACAAGGGGCTGCTTTAGGGGATTCTTTACATAAACAGTGCTATGTGGGAAACTTTTTGGTCTCAAGGGTCATCTATATACCATGAAAGAATAAAAATACAGAGTTGTTAAAAAAGTGTTTCAGGTGGGCACAGGAAGCTCATTCCAACAGGCATAAGGCCCACCCCCTGGCGTACAATGTATGCTTAGGTGGTCAAATGTGTTAGAAACCAAAGCTCTCCCAGGACCAGCTATGCATATGTTTTTACTTTGTAGGAATAATAACAGCTGTGTAGCATTTTTCTTTAAAGGTAGAAAATTATGTGTTTTCATTGGAGTCTGATAAAGATGAGTTATTTAAAGATAACTTGGCCCTGACATTAGCTTAAAATAAATTATTCAATCAAGACAATGTGTTAAAAATCACAGAAATACTTCCAGCTCTACCATAACTTGCCAATAACCTGATATGTTCATTCACCAAAGTAGCCTTGTTCTGACCACATGATCTGTTCTCCCATACTTTCTCTCTCTTGCAGTTCTTGCTGTTGTGGGACACATCGCCCCCTGAAAAGCTTCTCCCCTCTTGGCATACCAAGCCAAGAGTTCAAATCATCTCTCTAAAAATAACTGTATAAAATTATGTGAGAAATTTAGGGTTAGATTTCAGTATCCTTCCACAGGATGAGAAGGTCTTTGATCTTTGAATATCCCTAGAAATAAAAGGAACTAATTAAGAAGTGAGCTATTTAGCCACCTAAGAAGAGCACAACCCAGCCCTTCATCTGTAGTAGCAGTATGGAAACCAAAACTAGAAAAGCCTACACACTTTCCAGTAAGTGTCCCTTACAACTGTTCCTAACAGAGAGCAGACACCTTCTCATTTCAGGGTCGTCCTTTCAGGATGCCACCACCATGCTCACAAATGAGAAAGAAGGTTTTACAATTAGTGTACTTATTACAGCTCACCAAGAATGGTCACCAAGCCTTCAGCTCAGCTTTCTGCCAACACTGACAGTTCAGTGGTATGAGGCATGTCTCCCACTCATCACTTTTATCCCCACCACTACCTTCAAAGCCTGCCTCCAGCTTTCTCCCACTTTTTTCCACTGCACCCTCTATCTCACACAGTTAATGAAGAAGAGTATCTTACATCTCATCCTGTGTCAGAAAAAAAACTTGTGTATCCAGCAGGACAAAACAGGGGAAGTCCATTCCACCAAAGCATCCTTCAGCCTTATATATTATGTCAAAATTTTACCAGTCCAGTGGTCTCTAATTATAGATATCCTGGCATAAATCATTATTTATTTATTCTGTGATACATAGAATTGCTCAGGATATGTCATAGTAATGTTAGCTCTTAAATAAAAGACTTCTATTACTATTTCTTGCTGTTTGTTGAGCTACTGGCCATTCTGTTTTGATGCTTTACCTAGAGTCCACTCATTCACAGAGCAGTTGAATGTATCCAATTTTCAGCAGAAAAGACACTGCACTGTAGGTTTTGTGCCCATTAATGGGAAAGCAATGTCCATCAGTATGCCAAATACATCATCTGAAGTAAAAAGTACATCCTTGCATCCCTTTGAATGTCAATATTGAGAGTGCATTTTGACTCCTTCAACAATATCCAAGCAATTCCCATCATGTCAGTAGGATTCTCCTGTTACACAGGACCTCTTAACTGGGCAACACAGTAAAGTAGAAGTCAGAAGTAATGTCCATCCTGATTAGCTACCTACATATTAGCAAATACTTCAGATCTATAGGAGGGGCTGTGTGAAGTGCAACAGTGGATGAGGGTATGGCACACACTGCATGTATTTCAGGTTGAGGTTATGAAGCCCCAGGTTTAGTCTGGTCCCATGGGCTGAAAGGCCATCACCAGCAGAGATGAAGGATGCTCCCCTTGAGGAACACCTTCTGCTTTGGGTTGGCCTCAAGGGAACCCACTCTGTACACTCCTCAATATGAAGACAAGCATAGTCAGAGGGGGCAGTATGGACATTTGTTTCAGAATTATGCTTCTCATTTCTATTCAGGCACCAGTGGGGAAGAACCCTAGGTGTGTTTGGCTCTCACATAAAACTTTCAATCCTGTTCATCGTTTGTACACCAAAAAATTCCTATCTTCTCCTGTCTTAAAATGAAAGCATTTAACATGCATACTTCTATTTTCTGCTTAGAAGATAGTGTTTCTTGGCAGAATGCACAGAGGAGGCACCTGTTATTAAATTGCTGGAATCATGTCAAGAAGCAAGGCAGAGCCTCCAAAGCCCAAGCAATCTAAGGCAACAACCTGAACTCCAATTATTAGCTCTGTTTGTTTGAATCCTTACAGAGCTTTTCTTCATCTCCTTGCTTCAAGGCCACCAACTTCATTGGCTCTGGATTTCTAAAAAAACTTGGATTTCAAGGCAGCAGGGCAGGGAGAAAGGTTCTGTCATTCTTATGCTTTCTGTCATTCTCTTATACTTTGTAAAGTACAGTAACCTGCATTTTAGAAGTTCCAAATCACTGAAGGTAATTACACTATGTTAGTGCCATACCTGTCACTCAAACTTTAGCATTACAGTAGCAAACAAATTCAATTCCCATATTGTAGGATATTATTAAATATAAGCACACATATCTACATGCACCAATAAACACATAAAAAGTAGTTTTTAAAGCTATCTAGCCCACATCTAGTATAGATTAGCCCATATACTAATAGAGAATGATTAAAATACTCTATCAATATGCATATAGAAATACAAAAATACACCCATATATAAATTTTAAATTTATAGAAAAGCAGACATGTGAGTGCACCTGTATTGAAAATATGGAGATGCTAAATCTATGGCAAGGAATTTTGGTAACCAGGAGACAGTTCAGATCTCTCAATGATCACATAAAAGTTTATCCAGCTTTCTGATTGTTAAACTGACAGACAAGTGGCTGATTTCTGAAAGACAGGCTATTAAAAGGAATTATGGTCATTGTGAGAAGTTAAACATATCAAGAAGCTGATTTATCAATTCTGCCTGTACAACACAAAGAATCTGTAAAAAAAACCTCTCTGAAAACTATGAGGCTCAATTAAGAGAATACAAATGCAGTTTTCTTAATCTGAGGATGATCAGAAACTTACCTATACAAGCAGAGTTTTCAGTCTTTAGTCTGTATCCATTAGGACAGTTCCAGTGCTGCAGAGCTGAGAGGCTGACAAAACCAATTTTAATAACCACTGGCAAAAAGGCAACAAGGAAGAGAAACATAATCTTGAGGGGTTTTTGAACAGTCACTGGAGAAAAACTAGCTTGTATTCAGTCATATCCAGGGCAAGATGAGCATATGTAATCACAAAAGGGTTCTGCAATCTCCCACTTTACGCTCAAACATCTTACAAAAATACCAAGTTTTCTTTTCCTTGCTTTTCTTGTCACTTTAGCCCTTACTGTGTCTGACTACAACCTTGAAGAAAGTCCTGGGAGATTTCTTCCACACATATGTCAGCTTTCTCTCTCTCTCTCACTCTCTCTTGTTTCTTGGGATTTTTTTTCTTTTTTTTTTTTTTCTTTTTTAGAAGCCAAGTATGAAATGCCTGACACCCTTGCTACGAATTTAACACAGCTTAAAAGCAGCGCTCACAAGGATCACTGCAGATATCCTCCCAGCTAGCAAAGCTGCTCTTTAAATCTTCAAAGCAGCAAAATTTTTGAAAACTGGTCACCACAACCCTCAGCTGGGTGCAGCTGGGTGCAGGGAGAGAGCTCTCCAGGTACTGTCCTCCTCTAAAATGCAGCTGCTTTTTACGTACAAACTTGGACGGGCTCCTCTTTTCTTTTTAAAGCTCTGCTTGCCCCACCTCTTCTCTTTTTAGTACCACTTGAGTGAACCCTGTGTTTGCAAATAGTAATGTAGTCAGATCCTTACTACAGGGAACTGAGCCAGAATGCAGATACCCAGACACCCATAATAAATACAGTCTATTTAGAAAAGCAGCCCCTCCTGCTAGAGAAGTACCTGCAGCATGCCAGCTAAGTTTTATTTCTCAGAGATGATAGCCAGATCCACACCATGCCTGGTCAGTCATTGTTAGTTCCATACATTTGAATATTCTCATGTGTTTTACCACCAGAAACAAACTTTGTCATCAGAGCATTCCATGCAAAATGGGCAGACAAAAAAATCCCTCTGGTTTCTCCAGTACATTTCAACTGGAAACACCAATTGCCTTCAAGTCCAGTTCAGATCTAGGGTATGTGATGGTAATTCTGCTTTCACAGAAGTGGTAACAATCTGGCTCAGGTCTGAATCTGGCCCTTCTGTGCCTCCAGGAAAACACTTGCTGTCAGAGCCTGAGGGCACATGTTCTGAATATGCATCTCTCACACACACTGCAGTCATTTATATGTGCCCATCAGTGCAACTGCTGAGATGCACTGCTCTTTTACACCTGTTCTCCAGAGGTATTTGTAAACTCAAGAAATTCCAGGTTCAGCAAGCTCATGTCTCTTCTTCCAATGCTGAAAACAAAAATCTCCCTTTTCCTAGTCCTTTGGCCCAGACCAGTAAAGTTCCAAAACACAGGCATAAGTGATCTGCTGAATTTTGAATGTGCTGAGGTTTAAGCAGGTGTTTAAAGACCTGACTGTGCCAGAGTTTGTTGAGTTTACTACTGTGAGGTGTTCTGGTTCTATTGCTTGGGTTTTTATCTTTATTTTTAAATATTTCATTTCTGCAGTGTTAGAATAAATACTAATACAACAGCTGGCTACAGCAGCAAATCCAAACCTCCCCCTGTATTTGTCAGAATCGATGAGTCCAGACTCACACTGTCAGAACATAAAAGGCATGAAACCTGATTATAAATTCACCCACTCTCCATTAAAAGCAACTATATTGATGTTTCTGTCTGTGTGTAGGCACATTCTGCTCAGGCAATCTCCACTGCTACAGCTAATGCAACAAATTAAATCTGGACTGACAAATGGCAGCCCCCATTTCCATACACTCTGTTCAGATCTGAGTCTCTATTCTGCCTCTTATAAAATACAATAACAGCAATGTAAATTATGCAGGGCCAGCCTCATGCCAAACAGCATTTGCTTCTCCAAATAGTCCCCTGGAACACAAAAGGGCAACCAATGTGAAAGCACAGTAGAATGCCATCCCATCTAGGATTACAGGATACTGCCCAGGAACCGTGGTCTGTCCCTCGTGAAACTCTTTTACCAATTCTGTAGCTGTTGGTTCCTCCCCACACAATTTTCTGCAGTGTTCAAGCTGGGAGCATGCAACCTGAACAGCTCAAAGGAATCTGTCACTTCTCTGTGAGCAACCTCCAGCAGAGTGTTTGCTAAATTGTGAGGGTGGCTGGCCCAGCACAGCTCTGACCTCTTCCAGGGGAGGCCAAAATCACTGAAGGGGGCAAAATGAATCAGCTCTCCCTTTCCTATTAAAACCCAGAAGCATTTTCTGTCTTGCTCACATTTTGTTAGTCTCCCATTTACACACACACACTGTCTTTTTCTGAACATCTCCCTCAATTTTCTCCCAGTATGCTTGATTTCCTCTTTTTGCCTTTACTCAAAACAAAGTCAAAGGCTTGTACCAAGATTTCTCTTTTTTCTCTAAAGTAAAAGTGAAGACAGAACTGTCTGACAGACCAATATAACAATGCTCTTTTCTAGAACAAGAGAACCCTTCACTGCAGTCAGGTAGAGTGCTCAATAAAGTCATTAATTTATTATCCTATATATTGTGCTTCTCATAAGAATGTTTTGAAACAGGAAGAAAAATATCTTAATATTGGGATTACATTTTTTTACCCTCAAAAACCAAATATAGCTCAGACCAGAACTAATCCCATACTATTTTTCACCAAGTGGCTCAGCATACCACACACAATAATTCCTTCACACTTAAAGTCATTTGGTATTTAAGAAGTTGCTTAAACATGCCCCTACAAAGCAAACTATTGTGCTTACCTATAGGTTAAAGTGAAGCAATTTGCTTCATTCTAACACTCCTATGATAAATTACACTAAAATAGCACAGTAGCCTCATTTGTAGAGCTCACCACAGACTCAGTTCAATTTATTTTAAAATTATCTGTTGCAGTACTTCAGATGCAAAGAAAAAAATTCAGATTGACTCAGTTGAACTTCATCTGCTGACTCAAGGGACCAGTGAACTAAACCTAAACATTTTTATTCCTTTTTCTCTGCCCAAGATGGTAAAGACAAGCTAGAGATTCAAATGGAGAGGGTCTCTACACATTACATAAGCTTGTCAGCACTTTGACAGCCTCTGAAAGTTTGATTCTGGTTTGAGGCATATTCTAATCTGTTTTAAATTATATTTAATAATCATCACAATCCCAATTAACACCACTATAGAACTGTGATTAAATTCAAGAGTTTCTTGAAGTAGTGCAGGCAATGTGCAGAGGCTGCCTCTAGCACAAAGAGCACAGAGCAGTGCGGAAGAGGCAGATCCCATAAAACAGGTTCCAGATCCTTCCTGATGGCCCCAGAGAATCTGTCAGCCCCTGGGTCAACACAGTCATGTATGTACCCTTCTGAAAGAAAAGGTATTGCCACCAGAGCAGTAGCTGAGGGACACAAGCAACATTTATAATCATCCTGGGGATTTCTGGTCATCTCCAGGGAAAAAAGCACTACATTTTGGTAAACCATGTCTTACAACTCCTTACTGAAGCCTGAGCTCAGGGTTAGTGGGGGCATAGCTGACTGAGCACCACATGGCAGTGATTGATTCAGTACTGCTGAGCCTGCGCCTTGTATAATTCTGACAAAAGGGACAACATGTAAAATGAAATTGCTGTCAGACAGGGCAGAGGGAGGCACAGTATGAGAGAATGGTGTCATTCAGTAATCTCTAAAATTCAGGAATCCCTGAAATCTCCTCCTGAGGTATGATGGCCATTCTGCTTTTGTTCTCAAGCATGTCACTTATTGTTCTCTTCAAAAATTTGGAGGTGGGGTTTGTTGTTGTTGTTGTTGTTTTTTGGCATGATGTTGCAATTTAATTTATATAGTGAAATAAATTAAAGAGCAGGGCTTTAAATAATGAAAACTTTATGAAAACTGAGTGCTACTGTAAGTAATCTCTTTCCAGTTGTCTCAATTTTTTTCACAGCAGCAATTACTACAAACACTGAAATTTTTCTTGGTAGTAGAGCCCCACATCTTTTCAGCTACTTTTGCTACTGCAACCTCTTCTTAAGGAGAAAAAAAGGACAGAAAGAAAATACATCTTGAAACCATACAGCTAAATATAAACTGATAGAATCTTTTTAAAGCATTTTTGCGGTTAACAGTTTGAAAGACATCCTTCACCAGTTGCTGTATGGTAAATATTGATTCCATCAGATAGACCATACTGGAATCCACAGGAGGATTCAGGAAGAAAGTAAAGTATGGTGTCTCTCATTTCCAGTCAGAACAAGAGTGAAACATCCCGGGGAAGCCACATAGCACATTACTGACTTACAACATTTATCAATGTTAGAAGACTACATTAGGCCTCTATGTTAGCAGACATAAAGGAGTAGTTAAAAAGCATTTTGAGATCACTCTCCAAAGTGGAGATAAAGCTGAATTAAAAGCAAGTCATTTGTTAGCATGAATTATGTCTCTACAGCTTGCTACATGAGAACACTCAAGAAAGCGTCTTGGTAACAGGTATGGTATTACTTCACTGTCAGGGAGTAAAAATGTATCCGTCCAATGTTTTTTGCTTTTTCCATCCCAGGGATAGCTCAGTTTCATCTGCAGCAAAATGTCTGCAGCTGAAAGTCAATTTGCACTGGAAGCAGAGTTTTTGATGTGATGGCATTTACTATGTGAGATAATTTTACAGATCTAAAGCCAAACAAAACATGGTTGTCAGACCCTACTCCCAGTGGCCATTAGAGTCCTGCAGGCAGGTTTCTTATATTAGGAACTGGGTGGTACAGAAAGTGGCAAGTGCTAGCAAGGGGATCTGCTGTGGAGGAGGCAGCTTGACCTGACACCACCTCAGAGAGAGCCTCACAGCTGCAGGCAGTGCAGTGCCAGAGCCTATCACCAACCCAAATGCCACTGAGAGAATGATATCCCAGAACTTGGCATCCAAATCCTGCAGCTACCAAACACACCCTCCTTGAGGCCACAGCTGTCAATTCTCCATCCAGACAGGGACAAGGAGAGAAGGGAAAAAGGCAGGAGTACTGAGTGCAGGCAACAGCCCACACTGTGTTTAACTTTTAGATAATGGTTCTGTATATTCCAGAGCTTCAGCCAAATCCTGTTTTGCTGGTGGGAGAGTGAACATTTGAGGTCAGACTCAAGTGACAATGGTGATGTCAGAAAGGGAAGAAACAGCCCTTCACAGGAGTGCCTCTGGAGCCCTGTAAAACAATCCCACCCAACAGGAATCCCCCAGGACTACATGTAGGAAACTGACTACATGTCAGAAACCGTATTATTCCCACTGGGCTTTTGAAGAAAATTAAGCAACCTAACAGAGGTTTGGTTTAAGGGACAGATCAAGCAAGTACCAAGCACTGGTTAAGCATTAAGGAGGAGGGAAAATCATTTTCTAACAGCAGCATACAAGTGATGAGAAAGCCAACAGCCAGGAACCAAAGAGGTCATTAACAGTCACACACATCCTTACAGACTTTCTGGTTGGATGCACAGCAACAACCAGTGTCTGCCTAGCTGAAGAGCGAATGAACAGATCCCTGAAAAATACAGCTACCTCCTGGACATGTCTCAATCTTAAGTGTTAACCAGAAATTAACAGCCCTTTTTGCCTCCTGCCAATAGCAGCCACCACTAATACACAATAAAGCAATTATACTTTCAGAAAACACCAGTTATTAGAAAGTGCTCCAGATATAGTATTTGTGGATCAAGTATTCAGATCCCACTAGTGCTTTTGTCATAAGATGAAGAAGAACCTGTTATGTGCAGAATGATTCAAAGGAGAAAAGCATTATAAGGATAGAAAGCTGAATGGTTTTCCTGCACTGCTGCTAAGAACTCTTGCTACAGCTGCACCCATGATGAATAAATCACAACATTCATATTTCACATCACTCTGCTTTTCCAAGACCTATCAGGTTAAGCCTATTATTTAATTCAGACAAATGCACAGACAGGAAAAGACTGCCATATCTAGCTTCATGTGTTTAATATAGATCAATTTACCATGAAAATTTACCTCCAAAGTTGTCAGGATTTCTCCCAGCTAATCAACTGGACTATTCCTAGCAGTTCTGGGGGCACTTTTCATAGAGTGACAGGATGGCTAGAGTTAAAAAGGACCTTAAAGCTCATCCAGTTCCAGCCCCCTGCATGGGCAGGGACACCTCCCACCAGCCCAGGTTACTCCAAGCCCCATCCAACCTGACCTTGGACACTACCAAGGAGAGGGCAGCCACAACTTCCCTGGGCAGCCTGTTAGTTGTCCACCCTCATAGTGAAGAATTTCTTCCTAACTTCTAATCTAACTCTTTCTTTCAGTTTGAAATGGTTCCCCCTCATCCTATCACTACACATCCTTGTAAAAAGTCCTTCCCCAGCTTTCCTGTAGCCTCTTCAGGTACTGGAAGGCTGCTATATGCTCTTCCCAGAGCCTTCTCTTCTCCAGGCTGAACAACCCCAATGCTCTCAGCCTCTCATCATAGAAAAGGGGCTCCAGCCCTCTGATCATCTTTGTAGCTACTTTTAAGTAGCTTAGGAGAAAAGAAGAAGAAAAGCTCTTGGCAATCAGTACTGAAGCAAAGTGGTTAAGACTTGAAGTAATACTCTTGAGACTAGAGTGCTGAACCCAAAGTAATCGCTTTTTCGTGACCAGCTGAGCTTCAGAGCTACTGAGAAGCAGGATTTCCATAAAACCAGAAGGAGTAGTCAGCCAACACCAAAGCAGCAAATACTACATTGTATATAAAAGTCACTTCATCTTTCAGCAGGCTCATTACATAGTGGATATGTTAAGACATGTGAGGGGCACCTTTATGGCAGCTGGCAGGGCTGTTTCTTCTAAAAGGTGACCTTTGAGGACAGTGGAACTGCTATGCTGCATAGAAGCAAAAAGCTCTCCCCTTTTGCAAAAATGTGCCAGGCAGAACATAAGTCCCTGATGCTATTGAGGCCAACTCAAAGAAAAAAAAAAAAAAAAAAAGGATATTTTTCATTTGTGGTCATCAGTGGTTACTGACACACGTCAAGTGTGTACTGTGCCATTCACTTGCACCTTCATCATGCTGAAAATCTCAGTCATTCATGGCCTCCTTAATAGACACTCATCCTTGGAGACTTCCCTGATATAAGACCTTTTTTGAGATAGGGTTGAAACACATTATTAAGGGGCATTTTGTTTGACCCTTATTATTTTATCAATACTGCAAGTGGCTTAAAATCTACCTGTCAGAAGTGCTGAAATGATCAAGATGTGGAAGCTGCTTCTGAATCTCCCCCATGACCCAATCTCTTGCCTGGCACTCTGTCTATTTGTGCATATTTATTCTTGGCATCTGAAAGCTGCCTGACATAGTGTGTGATGGGATTCATCTCACTGTAACTGGAGCACCACTCCACTGAGTCTTGAGCTACTGATATCTGAAATGGCTGTGGGCTTAGAAACCTCATCAAATGCCAGTTCCCAGGATGTGGTCAATAAGTTATTTAGAGCATCTTTTCAGAACCCATTTCTATGTTTTATCCCCAGCCCACGCAAGGCTGGCATCACACAGTTCATAAAGAGCATGGTCTTTTGTGGAATTTACTCCAAATATTCATCAGAGGAAGAAACCTAATCATTTCAGATATATTTTTAGGTGGTGACATTTGAATTCAACTTCCTCCAGGCCTGTCCCCCTGCCCTTTTGATGAATCACAAGTTATTTGTACTGTAATGGCCTTCCTATAGTCAAAGTTTTGTCAATTCATTCTGCCTAGAGCTTCCTATAACTGTGAAGGATCAGAAGGACATGCAAGGATATGTTTTGAATATAACAGATCCTGTGAAAGCACGTCATCCTCATGCTTTATTTCTCTCTCCTGTTTCAGTGTTCTCTGAGACTGCAATTCACTCAGGCAGTGTGTCCAAATTCTCTCCAAGTATCCTAGCTGGCAGCTGACATCCAACACTGTCCTAGATTTTCCCAATTAGCATGTGGTCCATCTCATTTTACAGTCCAATTAGACTCCTCTGATGGCAAAGGTGTCAGTCACACAGCTCATTGCCTTTGTAGCCTCATCAGACTGAGAAAGTCAATATTTTCTTTTCTTCAGCCTAGGCCTATATTTTACCCTTCCACAAATCTTGTTACAAAGCAGTTACCTCAACTTCTGAATTAATATTAAATAGAATGGATAAATCATATACAAGAATACAGTCTTTTGGCCCCCAGAGCAGTCTACTGAAGATCTTTCCTGGATCCATTTATGACAGCTGGCAAATTCTGACTATTCTTCCTCCTTGCAGTTCTGGTCCATGATTTTAGAAGCTGCAAGACTGGTAAATGAGGTCTTTCCACTAGCAAACTAAATACTCTTTAGCAGGGTGTTTTTATTCTTTACTAAACCCTGTCTGCATTTCTTGTAGGAATTTCTTCTTTGCTACTCATGCATTCCCCTCCACTGCAGCCTATTTGCTTTTTTAGAGCCCGTGTTTGATAAAGTTGCCAATTTAATACTCTATTCCAAGGCAGATTTGAACATAAATAATTACACCAACAATTTTTGTTTCATGTCCCAGCCACCAAACTATCATTTAGGCATTCTGCTTGTCCTGAGTGTCTTTCCACATGTCTGTCTAGTGATTCTGGATCTTTCTATACTTATATTTTTCAAGAAAAGGAATTGTTTAACCGTTATTCCTTTCTTTGACAGCATTTTTGGCTGATCAATCCTTTGAAGAATTTCCATAACTCTTATTTCTTTCTGAAGATCAATGAGCTTTAAGAGCCACCATTTTACTCACACATCATCTGATCCAGACTTAACTTCTGCATGAATCTTCAGCAGCAAGAAACTGAAAAGTAATTCATCTTGTGACAGGCTGAACTTCTGTGTATACCAACTCACATTCAGGCAATCTTTAGAGCTACGTCATTGTTAAAAGACACAAGGAAACGTCACTTTTTTTCTTTTTTTTTTTCCATGAATAAACAAGGAACTTTTTTAGTTACCTCTCCTCATGAAGTCCCCCATTACATTTTCAAAGAAACAGCTCATACAGATATTGGACACAAGGTCTATTCAATCATTGTGCTTGACCAGAACAAAGACTGTTATTTTTCAGATTTGTGACAAAAACGTGGCTTGCATTGTTTCTGCTGCTGATTACCCTATCCAAAGGGAATGCTTGCCCCTCTGTCAAAGAATACAGAATGCTCAAGCAAATTAAGGAATAAATAAGCGGCACTTTTCTGCACAAAGAAGTGCCTCTGCTGTTCTGGAAAGATTCGTTCCCAACACTGAGAACTACATGGGGGTAATCTTGTATTAAAAAATGTCGCACTTAGATTTTAGGCTGAACTCAGAACAACTGGCATAGAACTCCAGGGACTGAGTGTTTTGTGGATATAGGCAGAATACAAAACATAAGAGCAAACACCACAGTTGCAAGGTGTAAGCGAGCCTCAGCTTGAGTTCCAGAACAAGCTAGAGTATTGAGCTTCCTTTTTCCATACTCCTGCTTCAGCAGGACTGAAATAACTCCATCATGCCATTTTTATGCCAGACAACAAGAAATTCCAAGTATTTTTTCTTTTCTTAAGCCAATTAGTGAGATACCAGAACAGGTTGCTCAAGATCTGAGAGCATGCTCTGGAAAAATACCCATGGATAATATCATTCATGTGTAATCTAAAGCTAGCAGTATGCTGTGGGATTAGTCTAACATTTAAGAAGGGTCTATCCAAAGTCAAGTAAGGATAAAATTTAAAAGATAAAGAGAAAAGTAATATTAAAAGAGAAAGTAATTTTACTTGGCCATGTTCTATAGCTAGCTGCTTACTATACTTTTGTCTCCCTCGGTGATTTATCTTCCATGTGATCTTAAACACAAGGGGCTGGGCTATGAAACAAAAAACACAATTGTTACAATTTATTTTTAGAGGATCAAGCATTTGTCCAGATCTTAACAGCATAAAATTCAAGACACATGACTCAGAAGTTGATCCAATCAGGCCCTGGCATTAGACACCAACATCATTAAATAAAACAGATTCAGAGAGAAAAAAAAAAAAGTACTTATGGGTATTGGATTTTATTTCCTTTTTCTTTGACAAAGGTATCATTGTTTTAGAGACCAGAAAGTATTACAAAGCAGACTACACCTATTGTTTTGTTTCTGTTTTCCAAAAGAATAAGTGCGAAAGAGTTTTGACAGATTTGTTTGTAAACTTATGGATTAGAAAAACAGCTGTTTGAGAAGCTTAAAGTTTTCCTACAACTGCATATCTGAACAAATGAAAACACTAAAAATGTATCAAAAAAACCCTCTTGTATAGTTGACTGAACAAGCAGCCCAATGAATTTAAATTATAGTTGCACTGAATCTACCAGTAATTGTGATTTTGTAGTGTTCTTATTTTCCATCTATTCCAATACCATGTCTCAAGTACAAGCAGCAAATACCAGAGACCTCAGAAGAAACTACTTGAACTTTGTCTGAGACAGCAGTGGAATACTCTACTCCTGCCCTCAATACACACATACATAAAGGTACTGGAAAACAATATACCCCTTTGTTCACAGTTGATTTCTTTCTTAATGATTTAAAAGATTCCCATCCTGAACACTGATGAATAATGCACACAGCTGAGTAAAAAGAAATCTCTCTTTTCTATAGGCTGTTTCAGACTGATATTTCAGCTTTATTTTGCCACTGTTTCACAAGGCAGCCTTTCAGATGTATAAAAAAGGTTATAAAAATGACACATTAATCAATCATGCCTCCAGGTCTGATATGAATTTCAATCTTCTGAAATTTAGAGGAAAATTTTTTCAGTGACTTAAAAAGAACAGATACAGCACATATTTGACAAAAAATTTCTCATATTTACCTAAGGAAAGTGAGAGTGCCAGTCTGGAGCTTCTGCAGTTGACTAACACAACAATGCAACTAATTCTGTGAGAGAAGGCAGCCAGGTCAGCGTGTTTCCTGTCTACACCATCAGATAATTAAAAAAAGGTTCATTTTGAAATCTCATCTCTGCTCACAAAGGAAATTCAAGTTAGTTTACCACTCAGCCATAAATATAACAAATTGGCTGTTACTTTAAACAAAAAAAACCCAAAACAAACAAAACAAAATAACAACAACAAAAAAATCATAGTTCATGATGGATTATTATGTCCAGGATTCACACCCTAGCCAGAATTGTTACTGATGCAACATTTCCTGTTGCCCCCACACCTGCACTCATCACATTTTGTCTAAAGGTACAAAGACAAAAGGGTCAGGCAAACACATGGTTATGTATAAAATCAGTATTTTATTTTCACATCAAAACAACTTCTAATTACTTCTTTGAAAAGGTACTGAGTTTAAAGTGTCTTTTCTTGAGGTTCTTTGATATAGCTCAAGTCTGAATGTTTTTGCTACTACAGATGTGGTATTTTGCCATTACAGACATGGTACAGACACACATGGTACATGGAAGAATTTTCTCTTAGTTCCCTGCCTGAGAAAAGTATGAGAATGTGATGATAGTGTAAGGAATTCCAAGTTCACTGTGTAACAAGGACTAAAATAGGTGAATGGATGCCCAAAGTTTGGCTTAGTAAGTGCACATTCAAGCCAGGATGTGGTTAACTATGACAAGTGTTAAGGTCCACTAAAGCTTTAAGTAAAAATTAGGTCTATTTAGAATTCAGCTCACATTACTCAGTTATTTCATTAACCACCCAATTTTGACACACCTTTTGCAGGTAGTGCATAAAAAGAAGTCTAACTTTGGTGAAATGCAGAATGAATTGAGCTAGCAAAGTGCAAAATATATGAAAGGCAATGCATAAACATTGGTTTAATCTTCTCCAAAATCTCCTGCCAGACAAGCATAGGTTATCATTATCACTGCTCATAGTGATGATAGACTCAGTATTGCATTTCAGAAGATATTGCACAAGTTGATTTCAAGTGACCAAATGTCTCTCATAATGATTCCACCATTAATATTAACAATTTACAGTACAGATTTTTTGCATCTCTTGCCAGAAGTATTTCTTCGGCTCTTTAAGTAAACCAAACCTGGGTGATGCAGGGCACACATTTTTATTTGGCCTTTGCATCAAGTTCCTATCAAACTTTCCTAGCAAACTTGCTCTTTTGACACGAGGTACAGCACCACATCTGGGTTCTATAACTGTAATCCCAAGAACTGTGGGAAAAACAACATACCCCATGTTTTCTCAAAAGAACAGACCCTTCACAATATATTCTATCTTTGATATTCTGATAGCACACATGGTCAGGGAGATTGATTTCTAACTTCAGGACATGTTAATTCCACAAGGATTAGTCAAAAAGGTTTTACATTTGCAAGTGAGCTCTCTTAAATGAGCTTTGCACCACCTCAGTGCAATATATTCAGGTATCATCTGCAAGTCAGGTGATAGCATGGCTGAACTCCACAACTGGATTCGTGTTTCTTGCAAAGCTTTCAAATATGAAACTAAATATCCTCCAGGAATTTAAAAAAAAAAAAAAAAAAAAAAAAAAAAAAAAAAAAAAAAAAGGTGAAAATAATTGTTCTCATTAACGACAAGCATGGTGTTTTCACAATCAGTTTTTTACATGTTTGAACGAGGAAAAACCTTCAGCAACAACCACCTGCTACTCTACCTACGTGGAAAATAGAAGACAAGTATTTTAACACTTCAGGCTCTGTTAAAAATTTAGTCTAGCATATCCTTCTTGTCAGATGAATCTTGGTTTTGACAAAAATAATGTTCTCCCTTAAAAGAACCCAAATTTCAAAAAAAGCTGCCAAAAAAGAAGCATTCCACTTAGAAAACTAGGAACAGTTTCACTGCAATTAAAATTATCCATGGAAAAAGAAGAAGGATCACTCTTTAACCACATATACTAGTAACACAGAAAGGAACATCAAGGTTAATTCTACAAGTATATGGCAGGTAAGCTCATTTTGCACATCTCACCTGCTTCCTTACAAGAGCTCCCATGGCCTCAAATGTTCATTCCATTATTCCTGCCCACTGAGCATCATCACATAAATGCTGTGAAGATTTTTCACTCTGTTCCTTTTTTGTCAAAAAAACCTCCAAGATAAAATGATAGCAAAGTGGTTTTCCTCTTGTTAAGCCATGCCTTACAAGGTGAGCTCCCTAGCATTCCAGCAGAGTTCTACACTAGTGACACCAAGAAATGCCACTATTTTCAAGTGAACTAACTAAGCTTTGGTTTGTAGCTTTGAGTAATACTTCTGCCTCTTGAAAGAGAAGACTCCCAATTTCCTACAAAAAGAAACAATTCTTCTAGGCATAGAAAGCTCCAAGAATACAATGCAGTTGTAATTTTTCAGAAAAACTTTAGCTCTCAATGCGTATGTACTTCTAACCATAATGTCTGAACCTAGATCAATAAAACTTGTGTTATTTACTTCAGGCAATAAATAAATAGCCTCAGAATAGACAATTCATTACTATCATTAATGGGCAAATCTCTCACTCATCTCATTAGAGATAATATTTGATTTTTATAAGCATTGGGAAGCATGCTCACAATTAACTTTCATTATGCTCATAGAACTTCAGTGCATATGCAACATGGCCTGGGGACAAAATCTCTTCTTACTGTATTTCAAAATGTGTTGGATTAGTACATAAAATTGTGCAATATCCATGCAATACATAGGTATGGAGGAGTGTGTGTCATGTTACACAGTACCAGAAAATTTCCTCTCTAGAGATTTCTGAAACTGAGGTATATAGACATATGCATCTAGTAAGGCTGAGATTTTGCAATAAGATCATTTGTTGTAAATTAACATTATTAATAGTATCTCTCACAGAGCTACTCATAAAGATATCTTACCTGAGCTTCAGAATACTGAACAAGCTCCTTTGCCATAACATTTGCAAAATGACAATATGATGCATATTATAACTCTCCAGTGTCCATAAACTGTGGCTACCTAGCTTCAGTCTTGATTGGCCTGGGATCACTTCTAGTCCAAGATACTATATAAACAGAGCTTCATCACACCTCAAAGCACAAGCTGATGGCAGAAGAAAAGATATATTTTCAAATAAGGTTTTGTCCTCAACAGCAGTTTAAACTGTTTTCCTGTTGTTTTAAGTACATAATTTTTATAAAGGTTGTGACTAATGCATGCAACTAGCACATCTTCTAGGAAAACAAGGTAAGAAAAAATAGAATTTTATTTTAATGAAACCCAAAACCAGACGATACCTAACCAGGCAACCATTTCATGTTGTGTTTATCTTCTGAAGAACATCATTCCTTCACATGCAAACTCACAAAAAAAGAAAATAAACAGGCAACATTTTTCTTCTACACTCTCTCCTACCCACCACCCTACCCATCCAGCAGCCTGCATTACATCAGATAATATCTTCTGACCACCAACCTGCTTTCAGGGGCAGTATCATCATTTTGGATTACTTCTGACAACTGTATATTCCATCTCCTCCTCCCTCCCCCATGTTCAACACAGATATTCAGACCTAGAGCCCTCACTTTTGAAGGTCATTTGTGAATCCATGCTTGCCCTAGAACAAAGAAGAAGTCTTTCTGACTCATCCGTGTACCTTCGGGCCCAAAGCTGCTCTCCTGCATTCATTGCTCGAGGCTTCAGAGAGAGTGTTTCAAATTTCACATAGGTCTCTCTTGCAAGGTCAGCTTCCTTTGCAGTTCTGGGTTTCACATGAAGTTTTAAAACTTTGTAGAGTAAGAAAATTATCAAAGGTAAAAAAACCACACACGCTGCACTGCTGACCAATATCAGAAGAGAAAACTCAGAGCTGCTTTCATCATTTAGCCTATCAGTGGAGAAAATAACACACTGCTCTTTGGTAGGTGGTACTCCTTTGGGTGAGACACATGCCATATATTGAGTACCAGGATTCAAACCATCAATGGTGATTTTGGTTTTGCTAGAATCAGTGCTCAGAGGCAACATATCTTTGTCACCATACTTTGAGTATAACACAGTCACTTCAGAGCTGCTTGTAGCATTGACAACTTTCCAAGTTAAGGTCACCCTTTCATCAGTTTCACTGATCACTCTTAGGTCCTTCACAGTAACATCTTGCTCAGCCATATCTGTTGAATTCAATGAAGTTTCCCCAGCTTTCTTACTCATCTCCCCAGTCTGCTTTGCCTCCACACCTTTCTTGTTTAATTCCCCAGTCTGCTTTTTGTTTCCATTTGTCACTGCCTTTGAATTCTTCTTTCCATTGAACACAGGTCTGGGTTGCTTCTTCTCAGGAACCCGAGTGCTCATTGGTCTTTCAGTGCTGACCAGTGCTGTGGTGGTTGATGTAGTAGGAAGAGGTGTGGTTGTCCTCTCAGGCTCCTCCTTGGGTTCCTCCTGAGTGGTATTCTGCCTTTCTGCCTCTTGTTTCCTTCCATACTTCTGTGGTGACACAGTTGTAGTAACTACACCAACTACTGTGACAGTAACAGCAGCTTCTGACATTCCTGCTAAGTTCTTGGCTTTACATCTGTATTCTCCTGCATCCTTGTATGAAATCCCTGTCAAGCTTATTATGGACCATCTGACACCCTCTCCAGGTGTTTCTTGAATTACTACAGGAAAATGCAAAGAGTAAAACGTTAAAAAAGGGAGATAAAGAGAAAGGAAACAGTTAGACTACTTCTCCCCTTAAGTTACTTCTGACAAACAAGCAAACAAAAAACCCTGACAAAATTAAAATCATTAAAAAAAAAAAATAAAAAAACAAAACCCAACCAACCAAAAAATCCCTAAGCAAACTCCCCACATAAACTATGGAACTCCCTGCCACGTTATATTTTTGCAGAAAAATGCTCAGCTTTGGTCAAAATGGAACTGAATATCTGGAAGAATTCCAATATAATTTGCAGTGTCGTTAAGCAAAATTAAAACAAATAAAGAGAAATCAAGGCTCTTAAAGCTGCTAAGTAAAATACAAGTTGCACTGAATTCAAGTGACTCTGAACACACCAGACATTTGTCTTAAGAGATTTCACTGCTTTGGGGTATTACCTTCTTCAGACTTATGATGTAAGATAACTGCTAACTACTTGGCATTACCAAGAAACATTTAAGTTAATGCATAAATATTTCACAGCAGTTACCAAACAAAAAAAAAATCATAACAGCTGTTGCACGGATCCCATTGGTGCAATACCTGGTCCATTCTTATTCATTATAATGATCTCAAAGCACAAGCAACCCAAGGGGCTGTCCCATTCCCTAGAAAAGAGCAATTATACCTGTATAGTTCACTGGTATATTGTCTGACCTAGTCCAAGTAAGCTGTGGTGTTGGGTAGCCCGTGGCATCACAGCGCAGCAGAACGTTGCTTCCCAGCGGGGAGGTGATTTTTGTCGCCGATGTCATCACGGATGGTTTGAGACACTGCTCTAACTCAGCCCTCTGGAACAAGATTCCTGCCAGGCTCTCAGGTCCACTACATGAAACCAGTGGATCAAGAAGTATAACCGAGTTGTCCACAATTTTGGAAAATTCAATTAGCTTTGAAATGCGACAGTCACAAAACCACGGGTTGTCCTGCAGACCTGAAGCAGGGAGGGAAGAGGGGGGAAAAAAAATGTTGTCAGACAATATATGGATATTGTCACTACAGTATGACACATGACTACCACCAAGTACAATCTAGGAGAGCAATGGACCTATTCTTAGTTGACCTTTTCTCTTTCAATTTGTCTTTTTTGTTCAGCTGATTGACAGGGGAGATTTTGCAGAGGTGAGGAAGAAGAGTATGAATATTTATTAAGCTAAACTTTTTATTCACAGGAGTTTAGAGAACACACTATACTGACACCACCTTTGCTATTTTTTTTGGAAAAAAGACACGTTGAAAAGATGTCTTTTTCACCTGTCTGTACCCTTCTGGAAAGATAGCTACGTAGGGCTGTTGCATCCTCTCACTCCCCTCTGCTCTTAGTCCTTTTTATTTGATTATCTTAGATCCTCTTCAATGTTTGCGGTGCACATGATGATTTATGGGTTTAGAGCAACATCTGTTCCCCTTGAAGAAAGGATAAAGGGTAGGGAGACAAAGTTTTAAGTCAGTGTAATTCTTATCTCACTCTGAAATAAACCAATATTCTGAGAAACATGGCTTCAATTCAGGGTGACCTCTGAAACACACTCAAAAAGAGTAGCAGAAGTGTAGAAAAATGGGCAGGACCCTGAAAAAAGCTGAGGACTACAGTCATTTTATGATGGCTCACAGAATTCTATCCCTCCACTTCTGCTAGAGGCAGAACATTTACTTCTTGATTCCAAAGGTTTTTAAATGAGAGGCTTCTGCTCATTGAACCTATTATGGTGAAAGAGATTAGAAAGTCTAAACCCTCAGCTGGTATTGATGACTCTGCTGTATTGCCCTCCATGGAGCAACAGCAGCTTCACCAGGTAAAAGAGCACACAGCATAACACCCAGGAGATCAAATATTTTCTCATTTGACTTACACTTTTGGGCATATCCTTTTCCTTTTTTTTTTTTTTTAAGTATTGACAATAAACAGAACATAAACTCTGAAATGAGGGGTGGTGTGCAAGAACCCCTTGCTACTGAATTTACTGATTACTGCAACAAACAAGTCATTAATTTAGCCACAACTGAAAGATGAAAAATCCTGAAACACCTGCTAATATTTTTCAGTATGTATTTTTAGGAATTATCAAAATAGCTAATGAAAGAAATCTCCTTTTTGTTCTGGAAGAAACCTGTAGGTGAAAGAATACATTAATATCTACTGCTTCCTTTTATTACCTGACCAAGATTAGGTTATTTTAAGCACAATAGCACTGATTGGTTAAAACTGTAGTAAACCCTTACTAATCCCCCCTCCTTCAAACCAGACTTGATCTGAAGAGATTCCATTACTTTGACATCACAATCCAATTTTGCCCCTTCCAGACATTAGATATTTCACATCTCTTCTGTACTTATTGACAGATGGAACGCAGAAGGAGAAATCAAGGACCTGTATTAGCAACTGGTTTTCAAACAAAACTCTCCAAAATACATTTTTTTCTTGGGAACTTCACACATATATTCCCAAGAGACACCATCCAAATGTTCTCCATTTTTCTAGGCTCAATAAAAAATAATTAAAAATCTCCCTAATCTTGCATGTGTATGTAATTATTTGTGTTCAGATTTTAAATTAGACAAGTTTTAGTTTGTAGTTGGAATTTGAGACACTTCAAATCATTGCATCCAACCACTAACTCAGCAGTGCCAAATCCACTACTAAACCATGTCCCTAAACACCACATTTACATGTCTTTTAAATACCTCCAGGGATGGTGGCACTTCCCTGGGCAGCCTGTTCACGTGCTTGATAACCCTTTCAGGGAAGAAATTTTTCTTAATATATACACATAACTGTCTTTCCTATCCTTCCAGTGTCTCAAAGAAGACCAAAGCTGTTAAAATAAGTATCAGAAATTGCCAAAACAGAAGGAATGCTGAAGCAAAGTTGGGTAGTCTTTAGATTGGATGGTTGTTCAGTCAAGTCTGGAACACAGATTTGACAATCTCAGATGATTCTGAAAGCCACATCTCAGCTTCAGAAGAAAAACATAGTCCCAGGACACTGTATCCCTGGGCTTTAGTGCACTAACTCCATTTAGTGACATTTACCAGTGAAATTGGCGAAAGAAGGACTTGTATAACACGTGTAACATATACAGCCACAGGAATTTTTCCTTGCCTCTACAGCTCATTCCTTCTGTTTCTCTGTGCTTTGCCAATATCTGACAGCATTCACATTATTTTTAGTAGACTTGCACAGCCATTGTAAGTCATCACATCCTGTGAATCCCCAAAATGAAAAGATGAAAGCACTGCTGAGTTGGAAGCAAGGATGAAACACTGAATTTGATTATACTTTAGTTAGCTATTGAAGAGAACACAAATGGGAATGTAAACCTGGTTTCCAAACTACAAAGGGCATTCTGAAATTTAACAGCTTGTGTTTACAAGATGGTAAAAGTGAGAATAAACATATGAAAGGATAAAGAGAAGGTTTAAAAAAAGAAAAAAATTAAGAAAATGGAAAAATAGGGGAGCTTTAATAAAAGGATGAGATAGAATCTCCTCAGGAAAATTAATTTCCTGAGAAAATAAAAATGACAAGGCTCCAATGGCATGTGTATCTGAAGGAGCAACAAGCCTTTATAAACCCTAGATGGTTTTGTAGAAATATTGAGGCATCTTAGTGTGCTGAGAAAGAAATACTAATGAAGGCAAAACAAACACTGAAAAATACTTATGCATTATAATATACCTCTGCACTGTATTTTAACATTAAATATGGATTATAAATTTTTCTAAAAACCTTTTTTATTCTAAATTTATCATATTTTAAATTTACTCTCACACTTATATGCATGCTTGCATGTACAACAGCAAATATATGTGTCTGTGTGCCTATGCATGCACATTTTTGCAGTCTTCTCAGCAAGCAGGGTTTCTCTGTGCTGTGTCAATACAGACTTTAACATCTGAAATAGCTGCAAGTAAAATTTCTTCTGTAAATCAGTAACCAGTCTTAGACCACAACTTGTGTAAAGTACTCCTTCTGAGTATCTGTAAAGTGGCAGCTTGTCAAATATTAAAGTTTCTGGGCTGACGGAATTATTCACCACAGCTTGGGCCAGCCTACCCAAAGCTCTCTTCTACTTGAAGCTACAAAATTTTTGATCCATGATTTCAAAACAGGAAAACCCACTTCTTGCACAGTCTCCCAGTATTTCCTACAGACAGTCATCACTGGGGGAAAAGCAGGAAAAGCAATATCTACCCAGTGGCCCAGCATAATAGCTGGGAGCCTGATGGACCTGCAGCGTTTTACATTTTTGGCTACTCCATGTGCAACAGAGGCAAGTTCTCAGCTAGCTGTCACTCCATTAAATCCTGGATTCCTCTCAGGTATTCAGTGCTACCACCATCACTCACACCAGCAATTTCCATCTCTGTTCAGCAGCCAGTGCTGAAACGTTGCTGTGATTTGGATCAAAGTACAGGGCTATAGCTCCCGAGGTAAGCAAGACAGGGCCAGATGAACTCACACACTGGTCCCTTGATCATTTCCACTGCTTAACTGTCAACTTGCTCCACAGCTTTGTTTTGAACTGTTCCAAAGGGTGCACTCCAAAACAAAGCCAGACATGGCTCCAAGGCACAATTTACACCCCAGGGACTGCTTCCTGAAAGGCTTAAAAGTGTGTCCACACTAAGGATGGCGCTCTCTGTCCTGTTCTTGCCCCCAGTATAATTACAGCAGGATTTGCACCTGCAGACTATCCCAGATGCCTACCAGCCCATCAGGCATACAACATACTCTTGTTTTTTATATTACAAAAGCATGATTCTATGGGTTGCAATGCAATTCTCATATTACTTTAGCCAGTTTGATCTGAAGAAAAATCACCTCCACCCACACATTTCCATTTTCGTTCCACTGCAGCACCCCATAGAGGCCACAGAAATTAAGGGATAAATCTTACAAAGTGTGGATCAGACAGCTTTAAAGAGAGCCCTAAACTGTGTGGAGAGAGTCAGAGTGAGCACTTGACCACAAGGCCAGGAATCATTCTCTGACCTTCTTTTATTTAGCATAGTGTCCACACAGAGGAACATCATACAGCAGGAGGTAATTAAAAAAAAAAAAAACAAACCAACCCTAAGTACAGAGATTATGAATTGGAATAAGGAGATGCTAACCTGCCAGTTCCCCTGCAAAAGTATTCCATGGCTTCTCCAAGAGTCCTGAAGTAAACATGGGGAACCCCAGGTTTGTCTTATATGTAACCTTCTTGATGCTCAGTCAATACACTGAAGATAAGATTGGTATTAAAAATACATACAGCTGGAGCACATAGACACTCTTGAGCATCAAAGTGTGCAATTGTGGGCACATTTTAAAAGCAACCTTTTTTATAAAACCAAAAAAAGTCTAAAATGAAAAGGAAAAAAACACCTCACAGTCTGTAAGAATCCAGTGAAAGAAATGGTGTGATTAGTTAAGGCTGCAAACAAGGAAGGAAAATGTGTGAAGGGTTACTTTAAAAGATGGCAATTAGTTTTTCTGTATGACCATGTCATGTAGGACATGAGGTAATCAGCTTAGTTTGCAGTAAGGGAGATTGAGGTTAGATATTAAGAGTAACTTTCTCACTAACCTGACAGATAAGCACTGGAAGAGGTTAACAGAGAACATTGATTTAACCAGAATGGTTTGGTCCACCTGGAACTGCATCCCAGCAGGCTAGAGGCCTTTTCAAAACCCTTCCTGAGCACATATCTCTGGGATCCTTATTTCCAAGTCAGAGGAGGAGCAGAGTATCTACGGGATACACTTCTCCTCCCTAAGGCTCCAACAATCCAGGTAAAGACAGGAGGGATGCCAGAGAGGAGGCAATGCCAGAGAGCACATCTTGCTCTGTCATTCCTAGATGACATTTCTTATGGTTGGAGCATTACAGAGACATCTCAACTCCTAGGTCATCTTGCTAGCCTGACAGTTTCTATCTGCCATTCATTCCTGAAAATCAACTGCTTTGTAACAGTCCATCAGCAGCAACCCCAGGACTCTGGCAGTCAGCGTGAGTGGCACAACTTGAAATGTGCAAGCTCCAACAATACAGATAATAAAACTAACACTTGGTGGAGACTAAACAAGCTTGTCAAAATAACCCATGACATAAAGTGAAGTGCACTTTCTGATCTCCAGAGGAAGGGGATGTTTCCTTACTCACTATAGAGTTTTCTATAGAGCAAGCACTGCCTGTCTGCACTGGGATGTACTCATCAGAAGGCTATGATGTCAGTGAAGGAAAATTCAGCTCATCATTCACAGCTTACCTAAGGTAGATATAATCAACAGAACACAGTGGAAGTACTGCCTGGCATTTTGCATTCTCGGATCCAAATCTGTAATGACTGCACAGAGCCTCCCTTAGTAAATATCATTAAAAAATAAAAAAAAGAAGCAAGGCAGTGTTTGAGCCCAGTGTATATTGCCCTCTGGAGATGAATGTTGAAACCCAATTGTAGTTGATAAATAAAAATGATCCAGAGGTCACTTCTCAAGTCTCTAGAGAACTCAATACTGGCACACCACCAAAAGGTTTGCCAGGACTAAAGGAGGATGCCAAAATACCTGCACCAACAAAGCCTGCAGGTGATTGTCAGAGCAAAGAGGAGGAGAGTGGAAGGGTTGTGGCTTGGGGTTTGGGTTTTTTTGCTGTTTGGTTCTGTGTTGTTTTGTTTGGTAGTTTTATTTTGGTTTTTTAAGTGGTGAGGGCTGTGTAAAACAATGAAAACAAATAACCTCTGGGACTCCCACATGAGATCATCAGGAGGATTAAATTTAGCAAAGCTAGCTCCTACTTTACTGCCTCCTGTAGCCCTTCTGCAGCACTGTCTCTCAGGATAGGGTTTATATGAGCATCACCTCTAGCTACTTACTTGGTTTGTGAGCCACTGGAAAAAAAAACAAACAAAAAAAAAACCAAACAATTGCAAATGGACATACTTGCAGTTGCAACCAGATACATGATGAGGCAAACATCACCAGAAATACTGGTTTTTGGAAGTCCTGCACTTATATGCATACTGAATACTCCATATGGCTTGTCTTCCTGTAGACTGGAATCTCATAGATTTTACTTCAGTTTGATAACCTTGTGATAACAAGATATGTGGAGGTCATTATCTTCATTTTACAGTTTTCTCTCACCACCAGAAAATGAATAAATAAACAATCACAGAACAAACCAGAACATTGACCTGGATAAAACCCACCCTCCTCAGTCCCAGGCCAGTCCTTTACCTCCTCTCACTTGCAACTTAAAATTCAGGTACATTTTACTGGGGAATGAGGCTTTTTAACATACCCAAAATGACTCTCTGGCTAGCCATATCTGTGTTCTTGGACAGAACAGCTTCTGAGAAGGGGGGCCAAATGTCCATCAGGTCTGATGGCAAGGTAGTTAGCTTGTTGCTGGATATGTCCAGGTAGGTGAGGTTCCTCAGGTACCTTCCAGCATCAGCAGGAATGCTGGTGACTTTATTGTTGTGTAAGTCAAGAGTCCGGAGGTTGGGCATCTCAGCCAGGGATTCCCAAGGGAAAGTGGAGAGCAGGTTACCATCCAGGCGTAGCTCATGCAGTAGTTTCAAGTTATAGAAACTGCTGATATCAATGCTGGCTATGCAGTTGTAAGCTAGCCACAGGTATTTGAGATCTACCAGGTAGTAAAAGGCTTCAGTTGGAATCCTTCGTATGACGGTTTTCTCTATACGAAGTTTTCCTGTATCCACAGGAACATTCACAGGGATCTCATACATGTCAGGATCATTACAGAGCACAGACCTAGCATCATGTTAAAAAAAAAAAAAAAAAAAATTAAAAATAAAAATTTAAAAGGCAGAGAAATATCAGTTTTTCACTATCAGAAATCTGAATTTCAGATATGAATGCAAATTATTTTCTGCAACGGTCCTAGCAGAATAAACAACAATCCACTGCACTTAAAGCTGAAAAGACAAATGTGGAGTTTTTAAAGTGAAAAATAATACAAAACAATGATACTTTCACATAAAACCTAGGTTTGCCTTATTCTAAAGCATGTAAGCACCACCTTCTGTTCAGCATTCTACAGACAACTGAAAACCAGAAGCCATTGCATAAGCATTAACACGAGCATGTATCTAAAATGGAAACTGCTCACCATCTGTTCTACTAAAACTTAGAATATTGCATTAACAATGTCGAATTTTTCTGCATGATGAAGATTCAAAGTAATTGTCTATAATTACCTTTTTTTAATAGACTGAAAATAGAAAATGTTAGCGTATTTCTCTGAAGGAGAGCTTAGCAGCCCTCTTTCTGGTGTCTAGAACAGATTTGCTTTTTAGAGGGCTAAGAACCTTCTGCTCCAGTTGATTTCACAGAAAAAATGGGATTCCTCACCATTTTGAAGAAACAGTATGTTTCCATTTCTTTGGGGTACACTGTTTGGACATAATAGCTTAAAGATTCCCGTTCCCTCAATAAATCTATCTTGACTTTTCTCCCTTTTCTCTATATTCTTCCTCTACTTTACTTTTTCCTTATGCAGCTTTATACTGGATACATTGAGACAGTAAGTAGTAATGACAAACTGTGTTCCAAATCTGACACGACAATACCCAGATCACCACATTTAAAATGAAAATCTTTATTATTAAAAGTTCCATGATTTCCCCACAGATTTAAAAAAATAAACTACTGTGGTTTTTAAAATCAGAATCACCAGCAGTCAATGAGTTTGTAGAACAGAAAGCACATTACAACAGTAGGAAAATCATGGAGCGGGAAGAAATTACCTGCAAAAACTGAAGATTCAGAGTGAATATTTGGTAAGTACAAAGCCATAATCACCATCTGCTCCTATTCAGGAACACTGCTAGAAATACAACACTAGTATAAAACATGCCTTTATTTTTCAGCTATGCTAGAAGTAATTTGCTATGGACAAGAATGTTATTTCCAATTTCTTCAACCCTTTTTTTCATATAAACTGCCTCATATAATAAATAATAAAATATATACCTTGTTCCAGTGCCATCACTTCTCCCATGGTAAACACAAGTGCATTGTGAAGGACAGAAACCACACACTGCTTCAAAAAAGCTCATTAGGAGGTAGAGATACACACACAGATACATGGCTTCCTCCCAGCAGAACTGGTATGACAAAATTTGAAAACTTTACTCCTAGGCACTCATGTGCAGTGTGCTACAAATGTGAATGTAGACATCCATTTAGTAACAGCAGATTACAGCAGATTAGCCGAGATCTGTAGTTGCTTAACCTTCAAATGTATCCTGAAAGGATCAGTTAAACCAGCTCATTCTTTATTCTGTCAGAAGAACACACTCTGTTTCAAATCATACCCAGCATGTTTCAAGGCTATTTTAATATGTAGCTTGTAGGGTTAGAAGGTAATGAAATACCACTTTGCTCCTGCTAAGAGGCAATACATTCATTACTGTCCATAAAGTGTTCCACAGTTCCTGAAGGAAATCTAGTACAGCATGAAGACATTGCATGGGATTTTCTTTAATACTAAAAGTTATAAATTAATAGGAAGCCTAGATTCCAGAGCTTTTAAAAAATCATGTACAAAAAAAAAAAAAAATTACCAAAAAAAATCCACCAAAACCTGTATATTTTAAATAATTTACACAATACAAAGCCAAACTCCAGATGTGTGCATACATAGTAATAGAATATATTTATTCCCAAAACCTGAGAATCATCAAGACTGTATATACTACCATTCACAAATAGATCTATATTACAGCCATCTTTCCCATCCTGAATAAATCCAGCACTCACATTGCTAAAATTATTCTTTTTTTAAATTACACAACAGAACTATATAACCATGAGATGGCCTTAGAAGGATGAGAAATGACCACAAATATTCACTCCATTCTCTGTGCCTCTCAAGTGCCAGACCTGGGAGTGCATTTTGTCTCATTCACAGGATTGGTTGTGCAGTAACAAGCACTAGAAATGTACTACTACTAAAACAAAAGCTGTGTTTCCTACAGATTCATTTGGTCATATGAGCCAAAGCTTTAAAAAATACAGCAAATCCCCCTAAATTCCTTTAAAATCCTAAAAGCTGATAATAGGTTTTATAGGATTCGGCTAGATATTTTAACACATTGACAGAAGCAGAACTTTGCAAAGCATATCAACATGGATTTTTGGTATAGAAATATATATACACATGGAGAGAATCCATAATATTTCAAGTCTGGAAAAATTTCAAGGGAAGCTGAGGGAAAGTATTTCATAAAATCTGCTACTGAACCTGGGCACTTCCAGCTTCAGTTTCCTCCTGCCCCTGTCTCACCCTGTAAAAGTCACAGTGATGACTTCACTATCCTCTTTTGTTTGGGTCAGATGTATTAGGCCAATAAAAATCACTCTCAAAACTAAAGTCTGAGTGTTTTTTGTCTTCTTAACCTTATCTAAAAAGATTACTGCAATTAACAGAAAACAGCTGGCTGGTTGGGACAGATTATTATTCCAAAAGATTAATTAGCTTTAACCCAGATTTCATTCCTTTCCATGTAGCTTATGCAGGCAAATGACATGAGTTCTATGATGTCAGTGCACTTTGAGATACACTCATGGGCAAGGCACTGTTTATAGTTATCTCTTGTCTTGTCTGACATCGCACCATTGCCAGGATTGCCCTCCGAAACCTGCAAAGGACAAGAAGGGGAAAGCAGAAAGATCATTAGCTGGAAATCCAAATAAAGATAAAAACTGGGTAACCTCATCTTAAGTAATACAACACACTAAAAATGGTGTATTTGGAATTCAAAAGGACCCGAGTCAAACTCACTTTCATGTACAGGAATAACTTAGGTAAATTCACCGTTTCTTCTACAACAGAAGACACAACAGATTTTGCTTATGCCAGCAGAGGGTATAGCCATGAAAAAGATGAACTTACAGAACAAGGGAAAAATGAGATGGTTTTTCATTGACTCAGCAGGATCAGGTAAATCACAAGCTCCTCTTCTAGGTTTGCCTCCTTGCAAAACCCAGTTCTCAAGTCAGAGGCTTGCTCAAAACAGTAGAATATTTATTTGCTTCACCAAAAAATGCCAGTCCATCCCAATCAGTCAGAATATGATACATCCCAAACCAAGCAAGGAAATCTACAGATTCACTAAGCCACTACATGCTTTGGCCACAGTCATTAACACCAATCTACTGCTGATACAACCCAAATTCCCTAGAGTCCCTTTGAGAAACCACAAAAGGACTTTCAACAGTCTTAAAAAAGCTTTGTTAATGTGCTCTCAAAAATTGTTTAGCAATTCAATATGCTCTGATGATGATCAAAGCAATTTCTTTTAGACTTTCTTGTCCAAAGGGTCATTTGCAGTATATCAGCAGTGGCTTACCCTTTGATCTCTTTGCTAAAAAGTTTGGCATATTTTACAGATGATCCTTTTATAGGCAGATGATGTGTTAAAATCACTAACTCGACTGATGCTAAATTAGGAACACTTACTTTTTGTTTGCAACAACATAAATGCAGGGATTATAGAATGTGGAAGATTTGGCAAATAGAGGAGCTATGATGGCCATTGCAGGAGAAATCTTCTTTGGGTCTCCAAAGGAAGACCATAAACACACAATAGAATATGGAGACCATGCCACCAAGAACATTACAATCATCACAACAGACATCTGTAAAACAAGAGGGACAGACACATAACTAATATTACCTAAAGATGAAGACTTCACAACCTAGCCTCAAAAGCACATGCACCTGTGTGACAACAGAGCTATCCTGAATCAAATAACCACATGTAAAGAAGCCCCAGCTAACATATTTTGACAGGTTGTAATGAAATCTCACTTTGTGGATTTACTAGCACATCACACTGCCATTTATTTTGGCATGCTGTTCCTTCATTAGGTGCAGTCTTCCTTTACAGACAGCACTACTGATTATGTTAATTCTGTCCATCAGAAATTTAAGTGGCTGGAAAGGCCTTCAGACATGAATTATGACCATTTTAACAGGTCATTCTAGGATGCTATTAGAAACAGTAAATATGAACAGAGATAAAAATCTAAGCCAAATGTTGTTAATTAAAAAATTGCCTAAGGCTTCAAGATGGTACAGTTAAATAAAAGAAAGTAAATGTTCTAGTACGCAAAGACTCAGTCCATATACTTAAGGAACAGAGAAGTGTCTGCTGGGTTTAATGAACCATGATAGCTGTGTTGAAGCATCATACTGAGGACATATATGAGCTGTCATGTCTCCTGTGCCTGCTTGTCAGAGAGAGCATTCTGGGCAGGTTGGGTCTCACTCCCCAGAACACGTCGTGCCACAGCTAGGACTGAACAGCAACTCACTGTAGGTAGTTGGAGGGTAGGAGAGGTACAAACTGGGACAGACTTTTCTGGGTTTTGTCAGGTAAATGAATTAGTAATGGAAAATGGAGTGGAAATCTCAAATTAATCAAGAGGACAAATCAGTAGAAAAGGAAACAAAAGTGCAGGGCTCTTTGTATGTGGAGGATTCCCTGGTATTATTTACCCAAGCCTTAATTCAATCTTTCATGAGAAAGAACTCATTTTTCAATGAGAAACAAGAAGTACATGGCTACTTTGTATGAGCTGTTTTAAAGCACAACCAATAAACAAGAAGTGACCCTCTCTACAGATTTCTATTTAAGTACAAGTGCAGTACCTATTGATAATACTGTAAAGAAAGAACCCTTTCATTTAGAAGTTTGTTTGGTGCATTAAAAGCTTAGAAGATGATAATTTGTGAAAAGGCAAGCAGTCCAATTCTATATAAGGATCTAAAACTTTGGCTTAACTCTAAAGCTTCAATCTTTTTTTTTTATTTATTTTCCCTCCTTTTTCTTAAAAATATAATTCAGTGTCTTCAACTGCAAAACAGGAAAAATGCATTTTCTTCGCAAACAGGAGCTTAAATTCATAACGGTTTTGTAAATTTGTAACAGTTTCAAGCATTCTGAAAGTCCTTCAGAAGAGCAAAATGCTGAAATTACTATTTTGAGGTTAAAATACCATTTTTCATGATTTAGCAATGTAAAAGTTTTCCAGGGAATGTTAAGTTTGCATTGAAAATAATTCAAAACCACAGGTAGATAGTACCCTTCTACCCACTTCTCTCATACTTTTTTATTATGCCCAACCATAAATTGTATCTTTACACAAAATCAAAGGAGTTAACAAACTTCAAACTTCCTCAAGGACTTTTATACATTCAAAGAATGTCAACCTTCCAGGCAGAGTAAATCATTTTATGCCACAACTCACATTTCTGACTGCTTACATAAGAGATAAGCTCAAGAAACTGAAAAGGGATTGGAATCACACAGCTCAGGAGCTTGGAACTGCACTTTAATTTTTAAGCCATAAATTCAAATCAGAGTTGATGAATTCATTTCAGATGCACTTGGGAACCAAGCAGAAAGCCTAAAGGTTCTGCAGACACAATGAGTGAAAGGCCTCCCAGAACAACTCTGAGATACATTTCTATGTAATGATAAAGGGCAGAAGTGAGGAAAATTAACATTGTTCTCAGGCTTCAAGGAAGCTTTTCATCTGGAAAGAGTATTAGGCCAAAAGTAAAGATTCTGGTGCTATAGCAGTCAAGCCAAGCATTGTTACCAAGACTAAATTTAAAGTTAAACATCTAGCATGAAAGGAAAAGGGGAATGTGGGAAACAGAAATGCTTAGAAGACTGCACTGTTCCTTTGCCCCCAAGAATTTAATACAGAAGAACATGATTAAAACAAAACATGCCCCTATTAACCATACCTTTGTCACATCTACTTGGTCAGACCAATCTATGTTGAGGCTCTCCAGGCAATGACTGCTGGCAAATTGTTTCATTGTCCGGGAAACATTGTAATAACAGTAAAACATGACTGCTAAGGGTACAACAAAATTAACAGCAATTACACTCATTGTGTAGGAAACAAAGGACCTGATAAAACAGAAAAACAAAACACAGAAACTTACAAATAGCCACCCAGAAAAAGTTACTAAAGAACTTGGTATTTTGATTTGATTCTGCGATTTTAAAAGCAGCTGTTAAAGAATTAGAAAAAATTTCTTTAGCTTTTTTATTAGCATTTATAAATCTTGCTGTTTCAAGCATGGCTCAATTCCTGTTTTTAATAGACTTGCTTTACATTATTTCCATTGAATTAAAATTATTCTTATGAACTGTCTGCATACTTCAGTAAGAAATAATTACGCTTATATAGTGGTGAATTAAATAACCTTAGCCTTCAATAAGACAGCAAATTTAAAAGAAAGGGTGAAAGGGAACCTTACACATCATTCTTCCTCCAATTTACTGTGCACGTGGCTCCAGTGGGATCCGGAGCATAGCTAGCCCAGCCTACAGTAGGCATGGAAGCCCAAAAGACTGCATTTATCCAAGCAGCAAGGATTAGAGTGGCATAGCTACGGGCAGTCATTCTTCTTCCTGGAGCCAAGCACATACAATCACAAATCATTGTCATCTCTTGCCTCTTTATGGTGTTGAACTTGAATAACAAGTGGCTTCCAGCAAGCAGGTACAGGTTAATAATGGTCCTTTCAAAGGCCTGAACATGGTAGCATGCCTGTTGCATACTGCTGGATGGTATCTCCAGCATTCCAGTCTTAAATGCCATTTAAATATCACTAAACACACATTCCAACATATAGGCAATGCCTGATCCTAACCCTATGCCAAAAAAGCTTCTGGTGCAACAGTGCATTCAAGTACATATTTGCATGATGCCAGGGGAGGAATTGACTCTTACAGTACAGCTGTTCCTGAGAAGAGAGAAACATCCAAGACAGTATTAACACAACACTAGAGGCAAAAGCCTGCTTGACAGAGGTCTCAGCCTCCCACAGCTAGAGGCTTTTCATGTGCTCCTGTATATGGGTGAGGGGCTCTGAAGACTGTAAACAGCCATGAAAGTACAACTTAGAAACAGAACAACAGCCTAAATGTGATATTTTCACTTTGACAAGCAGTACCATGCCAACTAGGTAAATTAACCAAGTACTATAAGATAAGGACCTAAATTCAAATTATGGCTAGGACTGTACTTATGCATTCATTCATGAGAAAACAATACACATAAGATCCTTATTTCATAGAAGCCCAACAAAAGAAAAAAACAGACATTTTTAACTCCAACTATAGTACCTATATCAGGCCTGCAGATTGTCAGGTAGCGGTCAACTGCAACAACTGTGAGCAAACCAATACTTGCCATTCCAAAAAAGATATTTAAGGCAGCATAAATCTGAAATTAAAACAAACAAACAATAGAAACCCTTTCTGAGAAATCTTTCAAAGGTGAAAGCACAAATTCACCTTCAAAGGCACTAGAATACATTACATTCAGTAAATGTTCTTTTCCATAAGCAATGTACTGAAGGAACTAATTCGATGCAGGGAATTTGGAGTTGGCCAAATTAAAATAAAAAATTTAAAAAGCAACCTGCTTGTGTGTACAATGGAAACACTAGAGGCAATAAAGCAAACTGAACACAAACTAAAAAGCAAACACCATATTTCTGTAAGTAAATTTTGAGATAAAGAGTTTGGAGGCTGGGGCGGTTCAATCCATGTTTTCAACATATTTTGAAGAAACCTGAAGAGCATTTGATTCATCAAAGAAGTTAGGACTTTAGCAAAACTGAGGCCCTGCACTGTCACTCTTTCCTCTGCTGTATAATTATATTTATTTCACAGATACAGCATACTGCTTTTCCCTATTGGGCCACATTTTTATATGTGTTCTATCTACTGCAGTGACACCTGCTGTAATCCCAACATTCTCCAAATGCATCTGTCCAGCCATTCCATGGCAGGACATCCCGTCATCAGGATCACCTGACCAGAAAGGATTAATGGGGTGGGGGTCTGTTCCACTTGCACCTCAGCCATCTCAGTTCACAGGAGTAATTTTGTTTGGGCTGATTTAAGACATACTGGAAGTGACCTTAACTCCCAAAGCATTGGTAGTGAGATTTCACATCAACTTCAACCCATTACAAATTAGTCTAGATCCAAAGATGTTAAAAGTGAGGCTTCCTGTCAAACAGTGACTGAAATTTGAGCTTGCAATAACTGTGTACTTAGGCAGGTGCTGTCAGATGACTGTTACAGATATCCATTATACAAAGGTTCAAAATACATAGAGTAGCTTGCATTTCCCTTGAGTACATTTTCAGCACGTGTCTTCACATTACTACTCATTTTCCTAGGCTCTTAAGCCCAAGAATCTTTTTTAAAAGTACATTTAAATCACATTACACAGCGAGCAAAGGGCATCGTCTCTCTGCTATGGAAGTGTAACTTTCCAGTCAGTCTGTTGTTAAAAACAGATAGCTATTAAAATCAGGCTACATTTTTTATGGAAACCAGTAGCCTTGCAGGCCTTCATTCTGGATATCCTAATAGACCCTTCCAGAAGAAGATGTATTTGCCAAGCAGCACTCATTAAGTCCAGTGAATCTCATCACCAAAACAGTAACCACATCCAAAGCCTTACAGCTGTAAAATGTCAGCAAATGTGCACGTGCACTATAACCACTTTCACTTCCTAAATCCTTCTTAAAGCTGTTTTTAAATATCTCTAGTCAATAAATAGAAGGTTATACTATAATGCTTTCAGATGATAAGTTTGAAATTAAATTCATATAAAATCCTACATCCAGGAGTGGTTGATATTGCAGAACATCAGCTCCAGGTCTATATACAAATTTTACGTCTCCATTTTATCTCTTAAAAGTACTGTCAAGTAGAGCTACTACTTATTATTTACTTTGATTTTAAGTGCTCAAAAATTTCTCTCTGACTGAATTACAATACCTGGCATCCAGTATATCCAAATTTCCAGCTTCCATGCAGGTCTGAGGCAGCAGACATGGGGTAACCAATGCTACTAACACCAATGTCAGTAAAAGCCAAGTTGATAATAATTGCATTGGTTGCTGTCCGAAGCTCTTTGTACTTAACAAAGATGCCTAACACAACAATATTACTGAAAATGCTTATCACTCCTGTAAAATACAGAAAAAGGGAAACTTTACAAAGAGACACACCAGCCAGTAACACACATGCAGAAGAAAATGCAGCCAAGTTGTATGGGGGGACGTTTAAATTGGATGTAAACTCATGTGATTCAGAAATAGCACAGGGATGCCACCACTTGGTCTGTGAAATATCTGAGGGTCCTTATTCCCATATTTCTTTAAACAAACTGTAGTTTTGTGAAGATGAAGATAAAAACTCCATGACCTGGTCAAGGGAAGAAGAATTTCTTATTTTCTCTCTGCTCAAGGAAGCAATGAAAACTAGAGGCTGACCAAGGGCAAATACAAGCCCTAAAAGAGTTACACAAGACACAGAGTTAGTAGCATTGAAACAGTGAAGGTTAGGTCTGTGCATAACATAGAATTTACTTTTCCATTTAGCATTTTAAAATTATACCACAGCATGTCACCATTATAAGCTGAAGGTTACTCATGAGGCAGTATTGCTTCCTGCAGCCACAGAATCCCTGTTGTCACACTAGAATTAATACACTGACCACAGCAGAGAGCAATAAGTAACAACTACTCCCTTCTCAGAAAACAATTATTTGCAAAAGAGAGAAGCATTAAAACCTTTTAAAAAGCAGTATAATGAACACAGTACCTGTACTTCATTCTTATTCTTAGATATTAACTTATTAACACAGCCTAAATTATCCAGACGTGAGATTTGCTATGGTAAGGCATTTGCAAAGCAATTAATCATAATTTCAAAGATGTTGTAGACCTTGTCAAAAATCATCCCTCATCAAGAAAGCAAAGTCCAAGCTGCAGGTGAAAGATTTACTAGACTCCTGCAACTGCAACAAGAAAAAAAGTAATCCAACTTCATTTCCAGGCAAGGCTAAGAAAAAAGAATTGGATTGATTCTGACTAATCCCACTGATCACCTCTGATAGCTTTGATCCCTAATACCAGGTGGTTAAAGTCTGAAAAGATCACCTTGTTACAGACAATGAAATAAATTTGAATTAAATGTAACAATCGTCATACATATTTACAGCACCTAATATAACCGGTTACCTGAAAATAGTGTGATAGCACTGCAGGGTGTATCTAACTTTCCAATACTTAAGCTCTACAGCTTCTTAACAAGTCTACCAATATGTGTGTAGTTGTTCTACCAATTTCTCTAAAAACCTGAACTAAATTTTATGACTTTGCTTTCAAAAATACCCTCTTTACCAGAACAGCAATTTGGTACTCACCACTTCAAACAGATAAAATGTGACCATCCAGTACTATTCCACATAACCCTAAAGTACACTAATATTTGAAAGCCAGTTATAAGATAGGAAATGTGTGATACCATCTATGAACAAAGTATTTATAAGCTGACTTAATTTTCCCTAATAAAAGCTTATTTTTAAACACAGATGTTTTCAGGTTTTGGTCAGGTTGTTGTTTAATTACTATAGCACTCAATGCTTCAGAAAAAAAAAAAACAAACAGTTGTGGTTATAACAATGAGGAAGTTTTAAAGTCTTCAAAAAAATTAATAATTACATAATCATTCAGGTCTAGCCAAAAGCCCCTGCAGTCACAAGGAATGAACACAAATGTCAAGCTTTCCAGCATGCTTTTTCTAACATGTGTCATCAGTGAAAAATACAGCTGCAACTGGAGTCTTCTCTGATTAATGACCAGCTCCCTCCCTCCAAGTTACATTCCAACCCTTCCCCTTACATCCCCCTAACAGACACCCACTCACATGCTCAGACTACACATATAATTACTATGAACATGTGGCCCAGGAGAAATCTCAAGATAGCTTCGAGCACATCACAGAAAAATGCAAGAGGTGACAGCTATGCCCTATTTTTATCTCTTTTGCAAGCTGGCAGAAATTAATTCTCACTCTCTTCTATAATTACAAAACATATTTTTCAAGACACAATGCTGTCTTCAAATATAGAGCAGAAAACTTAGACGTTTCTGCACACTTCAGATGTTTCTGTACATTTCAGTCAGGCTGACTGCTCACTTGTCAGCAAAGAATGGAGAAAAGCCCTCACATACATGTCTGTAATACAAAATAAAATACCATCACTGTTACTAGAAAAAATGAGCATTCGTATCTACAGTTCTATTTTAAAAAGTTATGCAACAATTGGTGTCCATACCTGCTGATATTAAGTAAGCTGCAACTATGTTGTGCTCAGTCTGTGTAAAGGCTGAATGAGCTTCACTGTCACTTTCTGAGGAATTGGATGAATCATTCCAATGCATTTTGGACAAAAGAAACTCTCGTCTGTCCTCCGTGATAATTCGTCAAGACGATGAAACACTACAAAACCCTGTCAGGCAAATTCTTTCATTATTCATCTGACTAACTGGACAATTAAAAAAAGGGAGGTAGGGGGGAGTTTCCCCCACCACTGACAGCCTCCAAGCATGATTTAATTGGACTAAAGTGCAAAGAAGTTTACACTCCAAATCTATGCAGGAGATTGTTAATTAAAACAAAGAGCATCACAGAACTGAGTACATTCCCACCAGTATGCTCAGACTTCATTCTTACTACTAAAGAGATTAACTGTCACATGCTCCTAGACTTTTTTTCCTTCAAACCTCTTTTGCAATGCTTTGGAACTCTCAACAAAAGTTGGCTCAGGTCAGTTGGTCACCAGCCTGGCTTGGAATTAACTCCCATCATCACAGTGAATACACAGAACCACAGACCAACATAAAGACACAAATGCTGATTTCTCTAAAAAGTAGGATACACTTACTCTGACATCCATCCCTTCAAATCAGACACAAACCCACCCTCCAGTATTTTCTAAAGTGAAGCATGACTATGCTGCTAAAACAGCCTGGTCTGCAGAAAATGCTTGTGGAATAGGTCTTACAAATCTGAACACCCTCCCAAACAAGCACGCAAGCTTACTTCGGGCAAATTTTCCAAAGCATGTTATCTGGCAGAAAATTATTAGGCATTTCCCAAAGCCTTGAGCAACAGAAGCTCATGTTTTCTTCTCTTCAGTGATGAGTAAAGATCTGTTGCAAAATCCTGCATAAATATTATCTTGCAAAGATGTTTCTCACCAATTCCCCTTTAGAGTTTTTGCCTCCAGTTTTGTACTCATACTGGCTATAAAAGCAACAAGAATGAGCAACCAGTGATTCTTCAGTTGTATGTGGTTTACAGGCAGCTCAAGGAGACTCCCAGGCTAGGGTTGTGTCTTCTAAGCAGCTATAAGGGTGTAGGGACACAGGCAGTATTGAGGAACATATCCATTCCATTAAAAGGAAGTGTACCTGAAGAGCTCTCCTTTCTCTGACCCAAGAAACACGTAGAGCATTCCCTTCCACTCCCCAGCTCTCCAAAACAGACAGCCTGCATCTCTCACCTATTTGAATCTAGAGGTTAAGAAAATTCTGATATAAATCATGTGCAGTCATGCCATTTAGTCATCATTACTACAGGCAATCGTGTCACAGGTCTACCAGCAAACATTTTCCTTAATGCCAGTGAGCTACAATCACTCTTACAGTTCTTGGAGTGCTTGTATTATTACAGTGTTTTTTCTGTCAGAAGAGGATTAGGCAGGACAGGGTGGGAGGGTTCTGGAAGGGAAGATGATTTGGTTTAGCACTGAAGTCACTTCCCTCATGCCCCTTAGTCCTGCCTCGAAACATAAAAGCATAGTGATAATTTGATATCTTGCTTTCCTCCCCTGAAACTTTGGCAAGATTTTCAAAAGCATCTCAGATCTTGCAGCTTCCACAGAAATCAGAGCTTGCAATGCTGAGTGCTTCAGAGCAGCAAAGCTTTTCTATTTTTAATCAGATAGGATTCCAGAAGTAAGAGTAGCAGTTAATGAGACCATAAAAATATTATACATATTTGTTGGTTAAATCATGTTTCTAATATATGCAGTTCATCCTGTACCATCATATTGTCTCCTCCTCTTCTCTTAAATATCACCAATTTTACGGCAACATGAATTGAAATTAAATAGTCAAAATTAAAGGCAGACATTACTTAGCATTAAACTTAAAGTATTTTTTCTAGAACGCTGCAGCTCGTAGAAAAAAGCCAAAATTATAAAGGAATTAAATAAGAAAGCATATAAATGACCCAGAAAGTTGGAAACACTGTTCCTAAGCCTGATAAAATATTGCTTTTTAATACTGGAATAAGAAAAAAAAATCCTAAACCTCAGGCTGTTTTTATCCTCCAGTAACAGAGTTTTATGAATATAAGAGAGCACTTTATAGCCTCAGGTGATGCAATCTTCCTCTTTTTCCCAAATCAGTAGCAATAAAACTCAATTTTAAGTCCATTTTTCAATTTGTAGGTATCCATATAGATATGAGACAATGCAAAACTCATTACAGGGTTTATCAAGTTGATTTCAGTTACATGCAAAGTACATTGCAATCCACAAGTGATGTGAGTAGAGGAACTTATCATTTGCATTTAAAAAAAATATATCAAAATACTAAAAAACAAAACCATAACCAAAACACAATCTCTTTCCTATTTTCAGTGGTAACCACACTGAAAAAAACCAAAACAAACCCCAACCCTAACATGTTTATTAAGCACCTCTCCACGAGAGGGCTCTGTAAGGCAGAACTTCCCTTAAATCTTATTTTCACAGATGGAAATGGTTCATATCCAATGGTCTGAACAAATTACTAACAAATTACTTTTTTTCCTCCCTATTAGAGACTGTTGCTAAATTTAACCTGTTGATTAGAAAAGTTGGACTCTAAAAAGATTTTCAGCTGACTGAAGAAAACACCCTCCAACATGTGACTTCACAAAGCTTTCTACTTGCCGTGCTTCATGCAGTAGTTACACCCTTTTTAAAAAGACATTGTTCTTGCTGAGATAATGCTTGGTACAACTTCAAATAAATTTGTACCAGTATGGATGTGACTACCCAACATTGCTCCAGGCAATAGTCCACAGCTTCATACCAGTGCCTGAGAGAATTCTTTCTGTTCAACAAAAGGCAGTGCTGCAGATATGTATTAAAACACCCCAATTATTTTCTGCACTCTTACCATGTTTCTCTGACAAAGAAAGCAAATCTATGACCTGTTTTGAACCATCTTACACCAGTAACTACAGAAAACATGAAAAAAAATCCCTCCGAGGAATGCAGAGGTGCTAAAGCCATCCTCAGTGGGCAACAATTTAAGCTTTACAACACACCTCTATATATTAACCTCTGTTCAGCAAGGATTTAGATCCCACACAGAGAAAACATAAAACCAGGATTTTAGTGTGGCAAGGACAAAAGGCTCAAGGCCTTCTAAATATCTTTAAGCAATCTGATCCCAATGATTTGCCAGCTGCCATTTTCAAACTACTGTCTGGGTCAAATATTGTCCAAACACCTTCATTGTGACATGTTGAAAGGGAGACTTGCTCATTTACTGCCTCTGCCAGCAGCAAGCACACATGCAGGCAGTGACAAGGGGACAAGCAAACAGGGAGGTGACACCACTACTGCTGTACCCTGCCTGGGAGTCCAAGCACTGCAGGGTGTACTGAAGCTGACCTTCATCCTGAGCTTCATGGAAGTACTGCAGGACAGCACCCTCCTTTGTGCTGCTGGAGTGGGTGGCAGGTGAGAAGTCCTTCAGGTGGCTCAGCCATTTGGCTGCTAGGGAGGGGAGGAAATGTAGGAACATCAAAACTGTCCTGAAAAGCCTGGGGCTGCCACTAACACCGTCCTCCCCCCCATCACTTCAGGCAGCACTGTGCCTTTTTTTTCCCTGACACTACAGCTACTTGAAATTTCCTATTTCTGTCAGAGTGCTTGTGAGCCCACTTTTATTCTCTGCAGAAAAAAGCCTAGATTATCTGTAAGCATAGATATAAAACCCAAACACTTTAACTAGGATCAGGAGCACAGTGACTGAATCACAGACAGATTTGAAGAGAAGGTTCAAGCCAGAGAGGAAAGTGCCACATAAATCAGACAGCCTGTATTTTAGCTCACTGCAGCATTACACTGCAGACAAGACGTTGTCTCCATTTTTTAAGACACTGAATTCTCACCTATTGCAGTTGCATTTGGAGGGCAGGGTCCTACCATGGCACAGAGAAGATAAGGGGAACAGGGACTGGATGGGCCTTTCCATGACCCATATATATATATATATATGTACACACACACACACACGTCCCCAGTATGAGTGAGGGGGAAAGAAAAGGCAAAAAAGAAAAAGGCACCACCACATGTCCAGATACTGCTTCATCATATGGCAGCTCATTTCACATCCAGTCACTGTTTCTTCCATCAGCATCTGAGCATCCTACAGCCCCCTCCCTGTCCCCCCCAAGATTATAAATGTTCTCTGGATACTTCTGTTAGTCCCATCCAACATTGTTTGTATTCATAAGGTCTGCAATGATGCTCCTCATCCATTTCTCAGATGGAACTGCAGTCAAGATCCCCATAGTCAAGAGGCTGATTTTCCCTCTAGAGATGTAATGAATACTGCTCTCTAACCCCTCCACACGGATGTAAAAGTCAGGGCTTCAGGCTCAGTGCTCCACCTGCTGAGAGATTCAAAGCATACACTTTTTGTCCTAGGATGCAAGATGGTACTTCATGCAACAATATCAGCTGTCACATCATGCAATTTAAAGTTGATGGCAGTACAGTCTTCCTGGGAAAAAGCAATGTCCCCAAAGCACACAGTAAGAATATCAAAGAAGAGCATGAATTTGGGTGTTAGATTGAGAACTATGTTAGGCTAGTCCACCAAAGCCAGAAAGGCAGTTCTGTCTCAACAAGCTACTGCAAGAGCAGCGGATACACTTACAGATATGACAAAAGCAAGGACTGTTCCAGCTTCACTGCACATTGGTGCTGTTCAGCTGCAGTGTGGTGTGCCAGAGATGCCAAGACTTGCACAGCATTTTTTAAAGATAAAGGGTAATTCTACAATGCCTCAAGTCTGAGCTCTACAGCCCTTAGGTCTAGTAATACACAGCAACAAAAGCCTGAACATTTTCAGAGGGCTGGATTTAAGTGGCCTAGTTAAAGCTTAGTCGGCAGCAATACCAGTAAAGTAACTGGTATCTCTCAGCTCCTGAATGTTCTGCAGTTGAACAGTAGAACAAATATCTAAAAGCAGCTCTAGCAGAAATTCCAGTGTTATGTGGGTTTTTTTTTAACCTGAAGGTCTTTTTTATCTATTATCTAATGCAGCATCTGTTCAGACTTAACTGAATTCTTGAACATTTGTTTTTCTACCCTGTTTCAAGTTTTGTTCCAGAGATTATTCAAAGGAAGTCACCTTTGTTAAAAGGCCAGCAAGTGTCCCATTCTGGTGCTGACAAATAACTTGCTTCTTTTTGCCAAGTAGAAGGCTAATGGATCTCATTTGCCTGTTACTGCATTCATCAATTAAAAAGTAACAGTATGATCAATCCTGAAATGTACCTCTTTCCACATCAAACAAGATGCTCCTAACACTGTCACATACATCACTCTACAGATTCCTTCTCAAAAGTGCTTGGTATGAGAGCCTGTGAACTGACTCTTGGCTCCAGATGCAATCCAGGGACTTTCTTCTATTCTATTCTTATTTTATTTCCAAAGTTACAGATCAGGCATCCTTAAGAAGAGTTACTGGCTTTCAACAGTCTTCATTATGTGTCCAACTAGAGAGACCAGACTTGTGCAGATTTTTACATACTTTTTTTAAGCTTGGCTTAACTGAAAGCACTCTGTACAGAGAAGCCCTGTGCAAGGTGCTGATCTCAGCTATATGTAAGCTCACAGCACCAGAGGCACGGTGTGAGGACATCAAAACCTCATGGGAAATGGACTAAGAAGCAGGTGGGGCAGTTAAAAACCCCTAGAAATTTCAATATCAGTGTCATTAGCTACAATTAAGTAACCTGAGAATAGTACTGAACTTGTCTTATTCATTACACGTCAGCTTCTAAGAAGAACATGTCTTAATGCCTTTCATTGAGATTTAGACAGAAAAAAAACCACCAAGATATCCTTTGCTCTCTTTTTTATATACATTATTACATATAAAAAACCCTATCAACACCAAATTTTGAAGTTTAGTTTGTAAAAAAGGATTTACAAAGGTTGTTTAAACAGAATGTCCACTTTTGAGCAAGATTCAGAAGTTTCAATATAAAAAGAGGATGAGAACTGGGGATCAGTCACATAAGTAACAGGTTCATTGTGACAAATATGCATGTAGTGAACCTGTTGAGTTTTTTGAAAAAAGCACTGCAACTGATTGTTTGCTCCAAACTCCAACATGAAGTCACTATGAGATCACATGAAGTGACTATGTCACTTGTCAGAAATGGTTTAAGAATAACATTGAATCCTGGCTTAGTCAAAGATGTTCAAGTATATTCTGAGCAGTCTCCAGTTCTTTGCTTGGGGCTACACTCTCCCCTTATGCTGCCCAACAGTCTTTAAGTGTAAAAACAATTTTCATTCTCCAAGTTCTTTACAAAAAGAACCTTTTACAAAAAATGTTCCTTGTTCTTCACTTCTGCAGCTGGTATGGTAAGACATCAGGGAGATATCTGTGGCTCCATATTTAATATCCTCTGCCTGTTTTAAGGGGGAAGAAAAAAGACAGAAGAGTTCACATCTTAGATGTACTTGAAGCAAAAAAAATCATATATATAGCATCAAATGTATTAATAGAATAAAATAATTTATCATCATTAACTTTTCTCACAGGCTTTTTTGAATGCAAAAAAACTAAGCATGGTCTTTAACAATGTTACAAAATGCATAATACAGTGGTTCAGTTTAAGCTAGCTACTGAGATGCAGAGAGACTTTTTGCATAAAAGTATAAACATCTACAGCAGATTAAAAAATACACTGTTTAATATTTAAAGCTTTAGAAATCAGGAGCCATTCTTGTTACTGAACTGTAAAAACCACACACTCACCCCGAAAGCCTCCTCCACCACCTCTTCCTCCCCTGAATCCTCCACCTCCACCTCCACCTCTTCCTCCTCTGAATCCTCCTCCCCTTCCTCCACCTCTTCCTCCTCCAAATCCTCCTAAACACAGGAAAGAAATTACACTTTCAGGAGCACATAGAATTCTTTGTAACACCTAATAATTTATGTCAATGACAGCTTCTGAAAGGAAAAGAACAACAAAAAAACAGAAACTCTCAAGTGCGGGACAGTTACTAGGTCGATTACTGTACCTTGTCTATTCCAGGAAACATCTGCAGGATTTTAGGTGTTGTTTAGTGATATACAGTTTCTAAAATCCTAAAGACACTAACAAAACTCCACAATAAGCTTATTTTGTTAGCTTAAAAATTAATTACAGCTATTAATAAATAATTAGTTATTGATTAAATACAAGTCAATAGAACATTAAAAAAAAAACCCGACCTTGAAACACTTGTGCCTCACTGCAAAGGGGCAGAGTAGGAAAAGGAGGCAAGAAGCTGCGATGTAAGGAAAAATTAACTTCAGCTTTAATTGAGAAGCACACTGCAGGTGACATTCAAAAAGCAAAGGGATGAGATACACCAGGTCATTCACCCCTCTCTCAAACACTGCATTTCAGGTATTTTGTCCAAAATAAGATTTTTAGAACATACTAAAAGTACAGGTCTCACAGCCTAGAGTGTGTATTAGCTACAACCTCTTACCATGTGTTTGTTCAGTAGTCACACCTTCAGTTTCTGTTATAAATCAGCATACTCTCTTCACTATGCATTGAAGCTGTTATTCAGTTAGCTATAGAAGCCTAGGACTTGCCACTGGATAGGTATCAGTCATCAAACAGAAATATGCACATTTTTCTTTGCAATGTAACTGTTGATATTCAAGTACTCAGCTGGAGCTTTACAAGAAACAAAACAAAACAAAAAAAGAAACAATGTACAGCTTCTATTCTTGGAATCTTACCTCTACCACCACCTCTTCCTCCTCCACGTCCACCACCACGTCCTCCTCTACCACCTCCTCTGGGAGCACTTTTTTCTCCAGGTGGCCTTGGCAAAAACCTCTGAAGAGGCAGCAGCTTTGCTGGATCAATGTAAAACTGTAGGAGAGTTCCATTAGGCTTTGAAAACACCAAGGCTAAAGAGTACAGTAGTATCTCCCTTTACAAATATCCATAAATTGGTCTTCAGATTTTATGTCAAACTGTCCTCTGCAAACAGGCAATTAAAGAAAGCTCGAAAGAAAATAGTCACTGTGTTGTAAATTTATCAAAATAGAGATGATATTTGCATGGGTTTTATTTGTGACACATTTTTTGTGGGGCAGGCAGAAGGAAGAATGTGGCAAAAAAAAAAAAAAGTCAAAAGAGGAAATGGATCCTTATATTTACAAAGCACAACTACTTTTTAAAACAAACTTAATAAAACTTTCATTAGCTGATGACACAGATTTATCTAACTGATGATATACAGTAGGATCTGCTACAGAGCTCAGCTAACCTTTTGCATTTTTTTAAATGAAGAGGCTCGCATGTTCTCAGAAAGTTTCACGGAAAAATACTGTCAGTTTCTTTAAGGAACACAGCAGGAATAAAACATTCCACATTATGACTTTGATTATTATATGAAAGACACATTGAGACATTTTCTAAATTAATGTTTTCTAAATGAAGCTAAATATCACTGCAAATGAAAGATTACAACTAAAAGATCAGAAGAAACTATTTCAGATTTCCGACACTATTTTTCACAGCTAATACAGTGACAAAATATTTTTTTCCTTCCGTGTCTTACGGCATAAGGAAAAACATACCAGTAGAAAGAGTACATAAAATCATAACTGTAAAGAAAAAATTTGTCTAGCAAGTGACAATCCCTTTAGGCCCAGGATGACCTCAAGGTTTATCACAATTTTCATGCTGCAGGAGCTTTGCTAGTGCTGCTGCCAAGTGGTACAACTGCCTGGCTGAGGCAAGGCAGACACCAGCAGGGACTGCTGGACCAAGCCCATGCCCAGCCTCATCTCCCAGGGAGGTGGCAGACAGTCTGCAAGCCCACGTGCAGCCTTTTTGAATCTTTTAGCTGTGCTGTAGGCAAGGACTTCAGCATCAAAGACCAAAAAGAGTTCTTGGTCTACTCTGCTTAATTACATGGGGAAGCAAGGAGCTGCAAAATCCAGTAACAGATGTTCTTAGCATGCGGATGTAGGAAGAAAATAAGCTTCTGAAATCCAAATAATTGTGATACAAAAAGTAAATCTGCAAGTTAAAACATTCAGAGTATGAGAGTGCTTTAAACCTCCTCATTTCACTTCACATTTAATGTCCCTCAGTCGTGCTGCTTTTGTCATGGGTTCTGTCAATCTGGCAGTGACAACAGCAGACTCTGTCCCTCTGCCACAACAGGGTTGCTTTGCAAGAGGACATCCTAGCACAAGCCCATTTTTTTGGTAGGTAAATAAACTGGACAATGAGCACTAGGACATTCTAGCATGAACTCACCTCTATAGTTAAGTAATAAGTTGGAGCACACATATGTTCCAATGCACAAAAAAACACTCCCTTGATCCAATTCCTATAGGTGACTAACATATAGTACAAAATTTGGTCAGGTAGCTCGAAAAAGTAACACTTTGTATCACTATAGGTCCAAAAGATATCTGTAGTACTGGTACTGACTACAAATCTCTGCTTTTTCTGTCACCCTGAAAAAGCTTTAAGCTGGGCACTTAAAGTGAGCAAGGCACCTACTCACATCAGTTGTTGCTGCTAGACTTGTGACTGCTCACATCTAACTGGTAGCCAAGCCTTGAACTATTTTAAAATACTAGAGAAATTTCACTTGATCACTGATCAGCCTATAAAATAACCCAATGTTTGGCATCACACGTATTCTGAAGGATACAAAATCTCTCAGCTGTCCGAAGATCTCATCCACTTTGCCAATCTGTTCCTTATTGTCCAAGTACACCGGGGCATTGAAATAAGGCACCTTGTTTTCTTCCGTTTTACATTTACAAACGATGTCATCTTCACACGGATGCATGAACTCTCCCAATACTGAAACAAAGTACAAGCTAAAGAGCTGGAGCAGCCACTTTATTTAAATAAGCACAGTCTCTTCATGTCACTTACAAACTACCCTTTCTGGAGGCCCCTGGTCATATCCGCCTCTGTTGAAGCCTCCTCGGCCACCTCCTCGTCCAAAGCCACCTCGTCCACCACGATTAAAGCCACCTCTGTCACCGCCACCTCCTCCACGGTTGAAGCCTCCTCCCCTTCCTCCTCCTCTTCCACGGAAAGACATTCTGTTCTACCTCCTAAATTTCAGACAAAAGTCAGTTCAGAGGTAAAAGATACATCACATTTGAGCCGCTGTAAAAATTAAAAGCCACCTGACAGCCTCGTGTGTTAATTTAACGTTTAGCCGTCCCCACTAAAAATCACGCAGGCACACGAAAAAAAAAAAAAAATCTAGTTGGCACCTAAGATTTCACCCACAGCGGGGCCTCGTTGTAAAAAAGAAGCTGCGTGTGGGAACCGCCTCTTCTCCCCTCACGAGAGAGCAGACGGTGACAGTCCCCACCTCGCCAAAGAGCGGCAGACAGCCCAGCGTCAGAGAGACACCGGGCGGACACCCACAGCACCTTTCCCGGGAACACCGGGGGGGACGGATCAGGGATCAGGGCCCTCAGCCCGCCTGAGGGACGCCCGCCAAGACCGCCCTCCCCACCTCCCTCCTCCCCGCTACCTCAGAGGAATGACCAACGGTCACTAACGGTCACTAACGGTCACTAACAGCCCCGCGCCCGGCTCGAGCCCGACCTCTCCCCTGCACGTGGCGTCCCCCGCGCCGCCGGCTGTGACGTCAACAGCGCGCGCCGGCGCCGCCGCCGCCGCCGCCGCCACCGCCCCGCCTCTATGGAAACCGCCCGCACCGCCGGGAAAGGCGACCGCCTAGCCGTAAAGTGAAACGAGCGTCGCAAAAGCAGGGCGAAGCCCGTCACCCTGCTTCCGCTGGCACCGGGACTGCTGGTGCCGAAGAACCTGCAGCCCCCTGACCCAACCTACACCCACCCGACCCAACCTACAGCCCCCTGACCCAACCTGTACCCCCCTGACCCAACCTGCACACCCCCGACCCAACCTGCACTCCCACGACCCAACTTGCACCCCCCTGACCCAACCTGTACCCCCCTGACCCAACCTGCACCCCACCGACCCAACCTGCACTCCCACGACCCAACTTGCACCCCCCTGACCCAACCTGCACCCACCCAACCCAACCTCTACCCCCCTGACCCAATCTGCAGCCTCCCGACCCAATCTGCAGCCCCCCAACCCAACCTGCACCCCTACGACCCAACCTGCAGCCCCCTGACCCAACCTGCACCCCCACAACCCAACTTGCACCCTCCTGACCCAACCTGCACCCCTCGACCCAACCTGCACCCCCCGACCCAACCTGCACCCCCCGACCCAACTTGCACCCCCACAACACAACCTGTACCCCCCTGACCCAATTTGCAGCCCCACCGACCCAACCTGCACCCTCCTGACCCAACCTGCACCCCCCACCCATCTCCAGGGTTGGTTCTTTCAGCACCCTGTGGGTGGGTTCTGTGGGCTTCAGCGCAGGTTTCCATGGAAACCATCTTCCAAAGTCAAATTCATCAAATATCTGAAAAATCTGTAAATAAATGGCGTGATTGGTGCTAGGAATGCAGCGCATCTGCAGCCATCAGTGTGAGGCCCCATCTCATAAAAACACCTTTCATAATAACTGGGCAAAGGTGCCTTTAGCATGATTCCATCAAAAATAAACGTGCCTCCTTAATAAATGCTTCCTTTTAATCATTTCCTGAAAGGCCTTTATTTGTTAAACCCAGGCGGGATCCTTTTGGAGAGATCAGATTTCATGGTCTGTAGTTGAGGCTCCTGTATTGAATTTCTAAACATGCTTTGAAATATTTTACCAAAGGTTAAAAATTAAACACAAAGCTAACAACTGATACTCAAAAGAATCCCAGCCAGAGGAATCTGTCTATAAAGAGAGAAAATCTCATCATGCCAGTGGTCCCAGTTTTCTTGGTTTTCTTGTCTCTCTTTTTGTTTTGTGGATTAGAGGTAAGAATTTTATCTTATTGTGGTAGCAGTAATTTAAAAAAAAAACAAACAAACAAAAAAAAACCAACAACAAACAGTTAAAAAGCTGTTAGTTGTTGCAAAAGCAAAACCAGCTGAATTTTTTTTTACATTTCCTTTCCTAGCATTTGTGTTTCCTACATTTGTGTTTTAGCCCAGCTTAAGTGTTTGAAGTTTGCTGTTTCTCTTTCATGTCTTGATTTTATCTGGAGTTTATATGCTAAGTGGCTTCTAGAGTAGATTTTAATCATGATTAAATCCCAATTTCCAAGCATGGTTGGCCACAGAAAGGCGCTGCCATTTTCTCTGCCCCACTTTTTGGACAAACATTAACATCTTTTCAGGTGGCAGCACGGTGTTTCATCAGACTGCCTGGAGGTTTGCTGCATAATCTTTTCTGATAAAAGCATCCCAGAAAGCCCTTCTGGGCTGGGCTGGGTGTTCAGCATGCCCCAAGTATTCTAAAGAAACCCTGAGATAAAAATCAGCACCTTTTATTCCTCTTTAGGAGAAAGAGTTCGGTTCTGGCTTACAGTTTGGATTCTACTGACCTGGGAACAGCAGGAAGAATTTAATAAGATTATAAAACTGTTAAAAGGGAGTTTGTTCAACTAACTTTTTTATCTTCACTGACATCACCATGGTTAAGATTTCTTCATGAGAACTTTAAATTTCATCTCTATCGATTCAGTTGACAGAGGCAAAGCTGATAGATCCACCTGAGGACAAACTTCTCTCTCCTGTTTTCATGTGGTCCACCCAAATATATTTTTTCCATTTCAACACTCTTCTGACCTGTGGAACTGAGTAATCAAAAGCCAGCAACAAAGTCACCAGAGAGCTGCACAAACTCAGGTGCAGAGTCACTCACAGTTGGACAGAGGGCCAGAAACTCTCCTTGCAGCCTGGTGATGCCCAGCAGCCCCACTGCAAACCCACTGCTGGGCAAGATACAGGAAAAGAGCTGATAAGGAAGACATATAATATTCAAATTCCTGTGATACACTTGCTACTTCAGCAGCCACACAGTGAAACAAATAGTTAGTTTTAGATGCCTTGATTTGCTTCTTATTTACAGGTGATATTTAAACCTAAAGCCAGCCAAGGAAATAAAAAATTCTCAGGGAAAAAAAAAAAAAAAGTCATTTATTTTTCAGTGTTTAAATCCCCCTTATGTTTTTGTTTGCTTGCAACCCCATTGCTGTGGTGTGTTGTAAATCATGGGCTTAAAAAAAAAAGTTTATAGTCTGCTGTGCACTTCAGATGATGTTTGAAGGCTAAAGAGGATGAAGTTTATGGGAGACCAGTAAGAGTGAAGATCACACCAGGTGAATGATCCAAAAAGAAAAAAGAAGTTCAGAAAAACTGAGAAATATGAGCTGACCAAAGTTAAGGGAATAAACACTATAAATCATATTCAGAACCTTTGGGCTTGTAAAATAGGAAAATGCTTGTAAATTAACTCTTTGTTGAGGTCAGTAAAGGGTTCTGCAGAATTGGTATGGTTCCCAGTCTTACTTCTTTTTTTGTTGTTGTTATTTTTTGCCTTGCAGAGTGTAGCATCTAATGCTGATAGAAACCCGTTTCAGCAGGTTGAGCCTGCCCAGCCAGCTGAGCAAGACACCTACCTTATAGGAGAATGCTTAAGCAACAAATACACACACAAGTCCTGTGAGAAAGTTTTTTGTCACCCATGGGAACGATGTGTGGATGGAAAATGCCTTTGTAAGCTTCCCTACCAGTGCCCAAAGAATGGCTCTTCTGTTTGTTCTACCAATGGAAAGTACTTCCATACTTACTGTCACCTGAAAAGCTACCAGTGTCAGCATCCCGAAGCAAAGTTTCTGCACAAGGGAAAATGCATGGCTGAAGGTAGTAACACCTCCTTTTCCAAAATGTGTAAAACTGTCACTTGGGGCCAAGGAGATGCTTACTATTTACAGCTCAGAAAGTCAGTTGATTTCCTTGTGCTGGTAAGAACATGAAACAGAAAAGAAGAGGTCACTGCAAATGGGCAGGATTTCTTCTTTTCATAAAAACAAAGTGGCTAGCAGGCCCAAGTCATCCTGTTGGTGGGTTGCTGAAATGATCTGGAAGGGAAGAGACACAGGAAAAAGCTCATAGGTTTCCAGGCAGGGGGTTGGCTACACTGGGAGGCACAGCAGAAAAGAGTCTGTGGGGCACATCAGCAAAGAGAGTATTTTTTGGAGTGGGACTGACCACACAGGAGGAACAGGAGGACCACACAGGGCTCTCCTGCCCAGTCTCTTATATCAGTACCATCCCTCCTGGTGCCCAGAGAAGCAGCATCTCAGCCCATCACCCTCAGGGTGGCACACCTTGATTCTGCCTATTCCACTGGAAAGGATAGGAGAGCCTCTGTGTCTTCCAGGTGCACCCCCTTTACTGCTGCACTAAATTAAGCTGAGGACCTCAGCTATGCTGTAAACACTGGAAATTACCCTATGGATGTCACAGATGAGGATCTGGCCATCTCACTCGAAGCTTTACTGGTCATCAAAAGCCCTTTAATGAAAGTCAGTGTAATAAGAAACTGTCCTCGGTAGAACTCTGAGTATTCTTACATGGTAGGACACATCACCCTGATTTTTTTCCTTAAAGTGGTATATTTTGGAAAAGTGTCAGGCTCAAAGCCATGAAGTCATTCCTCAGAAAAACATGGAATTATACCTAAAGCTTCTGATTCTCAATCTACTGTTCTTTCAATAGGAACTTTTGCTGTCAATACAAAATTAGTCGTGATTTGTTTCTGTGCTGTCTTTCCACTATACCTACATAATATGTTTTATTTGGGGCTTGGGGTTTTTTTTTCTTTTGTTTTTTTTCTTTTGTTTTTTGGTTTTTTTTTTTAGAAACATTTTCAATCTCTGTGGGCCATGGAGGTTCAAATTTGCTTGGAGTAAAACCTGTGAATCAAAAGAATGACATTTTTGTATGTGCTAATGAGTGGACGATGAATGAAGCAAACGTGGCTTGCAGGCACCTTGGCTTTGAATTGTAAGTTTGGGGAAATTATCTCTGGATAATCAAAAGGGGTCTGAAAAAGTAGCAATGCATCTTTAAGTGTTAGTCATGGTCAGCCAGCAGTTAAGACAGAAAACTCATGAATAATATAGTCACACATTCATCTACACATTCTGATAAAACTTCTTAAAGGGACATCTAAAAGTGGAAGCCAAAACATGGATTTCTGTCTTCTACTACAGATTGCAACTCTACATTCCATAGTAGTTTTACTTTTAAAACAAAGCTGATGACCAATGCAGAGGTTTTCTCTCAGGTCTGTGTAAGGGGAAGAGCATAGAGGGACCACCTACTTGTAGCTCTGAGCAATAACCTCTGTGCAGAGGAGTTTCTTATGCTGAGAAGAGGGCACAACTCTGTTCTGCCACAGGCACCAGCCAGACTAACAAGTTTTTCTGTCATTGCTGCTGCCATTGCTTCCTCTGACCCCGGGGATGGCTGAAGAGAATATAACAGAGAAGGGTTTGTAGATAACAGAGAAGGGTTTGTCCTAGAACAGAGCATTCAGCCCTGGAGTCCCATTGTAAGCCTCTAGTTACTTATTTACTCAGTCCACATTTCTTTAAGATAGGGGACACACAGACAGTTAAGAGGATACCACTCAGGTGAAAGTGGGAGGTAAATGAAATAAAAGGAGATAAAATGAAACAATCCCAGCCTTACGGTGGGCTGAGCTTCCTCAGTATGCATTGGTTTTGATGACATCAAGGATATTTGACCATGCAGGATGGTTTCCAAATATCCCTGTATTCAGAGTCCACACAGAGAGTTTACAAGTTCTGCCACAAAAGGAGAGCTTTCTAAACATCATGTTACACAGTGACTGCCAGAGAGCTACATATTGATTTAGGGACAGTTCTACGCAGCAACCTGCAAAAATTAGCACTGCATTTTCCTTTTTCTTCCAAAATAAACACCTGCTTACCCCTGGATGATTCCATGGGAAGTCCGCTCTTTTCCTTAGCCATGACTAAAATTTGTGAACACTGCAGAATATCATATAATCCTAAATAATAAAAGCAGTGAACAATCCATTGTGAAATGAAGTAATTTGTTATTATTATTTGTATCTTCACAGGGGTGCTGAATATTACCAAGCAGATTACAGCATCACAGAATCTGCCTTAAATTCATTGCACTGTCTGCAAATAACTTGCAGGGGCTTAGAGACAAGTCTTGCTGAATGTCACATAGAGATGAAATCAAGAGATAGTAATGAGGGATTTGTTAGCCTCCAGTGCCAAGAAAATCTCAGAGGTTGGTAGGTTTTTTTTAGTTTTATATCTATTGGGGGTTCTCACATTTTATTTTAAATAATTAGTACCTAGTTTGCTGAACTCTCAGCTGCAGCAAACACCCATTGAAACCTTTTGAATTTTTAAAATAACACTTCTGAAAACTTTCAAGACAATTAGAGCAGTCTTCAGTAAAGTTTGGTGTTTATGAGTGTGGCAAATCAGCGTTGCTCCTGAAGTCTTTTCAGGGATATTTGTCAAAAGTTCTGTTTGTCCCCCAAGGTATACCAAGGTATATTGTATCCCCAGTGTACCAAGGTGTGTTGTATCCCAAAAGTCTTGACTCTCTTGGGTTAACTGGTGAGGAGGGAGGTGACAGCCTGGTGAGGTGACAACCTCCTACTCATCCCTTTGCCTATGAGGCAGATCACTTAGGACACTGAAGCCAGCAAGCATGACCATATTGGAATTGATATGATATTAAGGGAATCAGATCCTTGTTTTGACTTCTAACAGCTTTCTTGTTCTCTGTGGTGGACTTTCTTTGGCACTGGTAAGCATCACCCTGAGATGCTGTTGTCTCAAGTTTTTCCTATGGCACAAATGTAGAAGAGCTCACAGACTTTTGACAACTCCCTTCTAGAGAGGGAGCATCCATCATCTTAAACACTTAAATAAATTACAGTGGGCTTGAACCAATCTCTTCTGGTTTAGTCCTCATCTAGAAGAAATGATGTTCCTTTTGCCAGGCTATTGCAAGTTGGAGGAGGAAATAGGTCACATTGAAACCTTGATGAGAAGGTGATTAAAAGAGGTGATTAAACAGGGTGATTAAGATTCCTTGTTACAAAATTGGCCCCTAGAATGCCTACTTTTGATAGGCCAACCTGCTGATAGAATAAAATGTGCAAGCAGAATGTTTCCATGGGCAGTTGTGAACCTATAGTTTTTTTCACACTAACTTAATTTTCATTGTGCTGCACAGCTTGTTCAGATACTGAGTTTCATTGTGTCAACAAGAAGTGCATTTCTCTGAGTAAAACCTGTGATGGAATCAATGACTGTGGAGACCTAAGTGATGAACTGTGCTGTAGAGGTAATAATTTCCTTTCTCAGCTGTTTCAAAATAATTTCATCAGAAAACTCCCAAAGAATTTTTACAGTGATGCAACAGTGTCTTTTCCAAAAAGTCACCACATTAAAGAAGTCAAACCATAGTTTATGTATATACATATGCAAAAAACAGGAGGCATAATACAATTAAAAAAAAGAAAGCCATGTTAGTATGAAAATGTATTTTTAGTTGGGAAAAATCAATAGTAATTAAACAAAGACACTGTTTTACCAATGGACTATCTTTCAACCAAAGCAAGATCTCTCATAAATATATTATGAATGCAAATTATCCATAGAATATCTCTGAACAGTTTGTGTCACATTGTTTGCTCATGAGCAGTCATTTTTCCAGCATCTGCAAGTGCAGCTGTAACAATTTTGATTAGGAAAGGGAATGCTTTCAGGTCACGCAGAAGAAAAATTTCAGAAGTTGAGTTTCACATGCCAAATAGTGAGTCACAAATCTCATCACTATCCCTAATTACTTTTGTAGTTTTATAATTGCCAGTAAATTTAATCTGATCAAGGAAACACAGTCACAGTCACATTAGTTTAGAAACTAATAATAAATATTTGTGACTACCTGTATTTAGAGGACATTTATTCAGATTCCACTTGACCAAAAGAGGCTGTTTCAGCTGTATGGGCTGAAATGAATGCTTTCTGGGATTAAAACCCCTCAAATGGATTCAGTGGTCTTTGAATCATATTGGGATACCTGATACTTTTAGAGAACTCCATTATTTTCTATTAAAGACATATATCCTTAGATAGTAGATTGATTTAAGATTATAAAGTAGGTCATAAAACCCTGCCATACATTCAAGCTTTGACAGCATACCAAGTGATCACAAACCTGGTTCTCAGGTTTACAGTTATGTTTCATATAATCTATAATCAAGACTTTTAGATGAAATAAGTTATTAAATCCAGTATTTTCAAAATGGGATTCTTGATTCCTAACCTTGCATTTGGGCATTTAACTCATTCAATCATTTAGGGGGTAAATTTCACACACACACCCACACCCAAAATAATGAATTTCTCATTTGAGATGATCGGTAATGCTGGCAGACCTGAAGGTCCTTTGGCTGAGGTTGAGCGTGGGCATGTGTCCTAGATGAAACTGGTAAGGGGTGATATTTGAAGTCCAGTACTGAACTGGTAAGAGATCGAAAACTTCAAGACTGTAAAATGAGGACAGCCCTGTACTCATTATATCTTAGAGATACAGAGCCTGCATTGTAGGCTGTTTCTGAACAGCCAAGTCCCCAAAACACGGATATGAGAGTGTATTGATATTTTAAAAAGCTTTCTAACTCTGTCAGGTTGCTGAATCCTGTGATCCTGTGTTTTACATTTGTAATTCTCTTTTACAGAGTGCAGAGGAAACAGTTTCCACTGTCGGTCAGATATCTGCATTCCAAACCAGAATGTCTGTAACAAAGAAATTGACTGCCTCACAGGAGAAGATGAAGCTCGAGTTCACTGTGCAGGTTTCCTTCTGCAAGAGAAACATCTTGTGTCTTTCATTTCATTCTGCTCACCTACAACTAGAGACTACACAATGCATAATATTATTCAACAGATCAGCAAACCAAAATGCATGCAGGAATTAAGTCTTCCCAATGTTATCTTTTACATAGTAGAAAGAAATGTTAGGTCATTTTCCTCCCTGTCCCTCTAGAAAAGAATAGCAAGAAAACTAAAGGAAAAAGCAGAACATGTTCCACAAGGCTTCAAGCAGATTGTGTCTTTTGGCTGTCTATCAAACTGCTATTCCCTATTTGTGAAGGAATTATAGATAGGGCAGGCAGGAATATTTTCCTCACAGATAAGGAATTCAACTAGATTGTCAATATAATAATTCTTCTGTGCTGTTTCCCAATTAGAATATTTTTCCTTGCTCTGCTAAGAGATAAAGTCTAAAGCCCAAAGGTAAACACTACTGGTAAATGGTATTTGGTAAAGGTAAACCTGAACTCTAAGTGTAAACAGTATTGGCAGTAACAGGAGAACAGACTCAGTCTCCTCAGCCTCCATGGAGGAACTGAATTCAATGGGCATTTTGTTTGAATAAAAGCTGCCAAACCAGATTCAAGAAACGTTTATTTTACCTCTCATGTTGAATACCCTCATTTACTCTGCTAAAGGAGGCAAACAGTACACAACAGCATCATCTAAATTGTAAAAAAAATAAAATAATCCTGTTACCTAATGCTCCTTTGAGCTTGAGGAAGTTCCAAAAGGTCAATGGGGCAGGAGCAGGGATTCTTGTTTTGTGATGGAGGAGAATGTAGAGATAAAAAAACCCACCTCCCCCCCAAAATAACAAGTAAAAACAAACAAACAACCCCCCTGTTTCTCAAGGTTTCTTTGCAGAAGAGCTCCCTAGGCATAGAAAGCAAAGAAAATGTCATGTAGTTACAGATGTGTTCCTGATGGATGTAGGTCATTTGTGGGCTGAGCCAGCCAAAGACTATCCATTTGGAAAGCAAAAAGCAGGCACCAGGCTGAGAGTTGCTGTCCATATGAGTGTGCCCTTATGCATTTAAAATGTGTACACAAACACATATTCAAGTAATAGAATAGATATTTGGCAATACTTTTAGTATTTTGTTTTTCTACTGCAGGCAAAGACAAAGGTGCTGAAAATGGCGGTATGGATGAAGGTAAGTGTAACTAACCCCCCAAAATGAGCAGCATACCCTCTTATTACACTCTTCCTAGCTACCAGCCAGCTGGTCAGATCTAAAACACTCACATATCTGAATGTTGAGATTTAGTCATGTACACTCTGAGGCTTAATATTTGTCTCACTTTCCACTAATTTCAAGAATGCCATAATAAATCATGGCTGAGAACTCATATCTGCATGTTCTGGAAACTGGTGGAGGTAAACTCTCAGAAAATCTAGAGGAACTGCTTTAAAATTATTTGCCTGGATACAAGCAGCAGTAGAAAATGAGGAGAAGTAATGTGGTGCTAAGACACAAAAAACTTCCACAGCAAAAAGAGATGCCAAAATTTTTGATCTTTGCTTTCCTGTTACATCAGCTACTGGCATATTCACAGCACTTACATTTGCAAGACAAAGATAAACATGTCTCCAAGTAGAGAGAATGGATACCTGAATTCTGAGATGCATTTTTTTTTTTTCTTTTTGTTCAAGAAAGAAGAATGATAAAGACATTTCTTCCTCAACTACACTGTGGTCTTATGAACCACACATTAATTCGACGGAAAAGAATCGTAGGTGGACAGATTGCAAGAAAGGTAAAAAAACCACCTTACCAGATATTAATTAATTCAGCATTAATATAAATGGTCATTACTGCCCTTCTGTTAAGATATATAAAAAACCAAAATGAGAGACAAGACTAATTTCCTGTTTTGCAGCAGTCATGGCATTGCACTGAAGGGAAGTAAAGAGAGGCACATTTTAGAAAGTTAAATATGGAGTTTCAGAATTGAAATTGAGCATTACAGTACAAGTACACATTGAAAATGATTCAGCAAAATACTTAATGCTACAGCTAGAAATAACAGTTATGGCCAAATGGAATTTAAATTTGCACCCTTGAAACAGAATGCAGCAAAAATGCTATCCTCAGTATATCAGGCCATATTCTACATCTGTTTCTCTGGCTACCAAGGCTTTGATGACAGAAAGCTGGAGGGAAGGAGGCATCATGCAATGTCAGAAGACTGAACAAAATTATTACAAAAATATCCTTTATATCAGATGGAGCCCAATTCACAGTTTCTGGATAGCAGATTTTCTTAATTTAAAATCTGAACTAGTCAAGCAGATGAGGTGATACCAAGAAGTGTGTTTCCCTTTAGGGACTAAAAATAGTACCGTTACTATGATTTCCTATTATTTGGGTATTTCTTGTTTGAATAGGGTGAATTTCCTTGGCAAGTGGCAATTAAAGACACTGGCAATGAAGGCACAACAGTGTACTGTGGAGGGGTTTACATTGGTGGCTGTTGGGTCCTGACTGCTGCACACTGTGTCAGGTAAAAACAACAAACCAGGAAGTCATTTTCTTCTTGCAAAGCAGAAAGATTGGTTTGTATATTATTGCTCTTCTTAGCTTCCTCTGTGGGAATTCCTCTTTGCCTGTTGAATAAGCAGTTTAAAACACTGACTGGCCCACATTTATGATGGAGAAGATCCAAGGAAAGTAGAACATTTTGGCAGTGAATAGAAGGATGAACATGTAATTATGACTCTGAAGAGACACAGTCAGATAGTGGGCAGGCAGGAATTTTTTTCTATAAACACTTTGCCTGAAAGAGAGATATAAGGGACCTCCTCTCTTCTCCATTTCCACCTTGGGGAAGTTCCTTGACAGTTTCCCTGAGGTCATATATTCCCCAGAAAAGCAAGAGCTGATGGAAGATTTAGCAGTCCCAGAATCCTATCCATATCAACACCACCTGCCTTCTCTTTGTCACAGCTCTTTAAACACAGAGGTGGCCTTTAACACCTCTGTTAATTGTAGTAATTGGCAGTGTGTCATCTGCCTTGCTCTTGCCACAGTTCAGAAAAAAAACGGAAAGGCTTTCCAGAAAGAAACTATATGTATATAATAGCTGAATGTATATTCTAGAGAAACTTTGATAAAATTTACAGCTAGTTGAAATGTACAGTGCTGGTATTAAGTACTTAATTTCACTGTTTGTTTCCCAGGGCAAATCGAGTTCACCTGTACCGTGTCTGGATGGGGCTGCTGGATACAATAATGTATGACAGAGAGACAGAGACTTTCAGGCTAAACCAAGTGATAATTCATGAAAATTTTAATACCTCAACTTATGAAAATGACATTGCTCTGCTGGAGCTGAAAGGGTTTGGGAAAGGAGATTGCTCCCTGACACACAGCTCACCTGCCTGCATACCCTGGTCAGAGTATATGTTCAAGGCTGGTGACAGATGCAAGGTTTCTGGCTGGGGACTAGAGAAAGGTATTTGCTTTAATACTTGCTAGAAGAATGTATTATGTGTCACTCATTTTCTAGTTGTGGTGAGCTTTCATTTTGAAAAAGCTGAAGATTAGTGGTGCACAAAGCACACTGAAGAGCACAGGAAATGTAGGCTGTGGTTTGGCATTGGCTGTCATTGTTGGTTTTCTTTCCATACAACTTCCTCTGCTGTTTCAGTCACTTATGGCTCTGGAGGATACTACACTGACAATAAAAAAACATTCTTTTTGCCAATCTAAGATTGATATTAGCTGTGGAGACTGGTAACAATAACTAACAAGTGGTGGTTAGTAGCTCACTGCCTGGCATCTGTCCCCTGCCCAAGAGGATCTGATCTGCAACAAACAGTTATGAAACTCAGCATGTCTTGTCACTCAGATTTGAGTTTAGACCAGGGAAGGTTGCATAGAGATAGATAGATAAGATAGATAGATAGATAGATAGATAGATAGATAGAATGTAATCACCCTTTGAAATATTTGAGAAGTATTTTTTTTGGTTCCTGGTGTTGGAGCTACTGCACACTGGTTGTAAAGCTTCTCCTGTCCATACCCCGTAGCAGTCCATACAGTAAATGCAAAGTTGGGAAGTAGTACTAAGTGGACAGAAAACAAAATAGAAAATCTCCTTAACCTTGTGAATACGTAGTTCACCTGTATCTTCAATATCTGGTTCACTCATCCCAAAAAGACAGAGTAGAACTGGAAAAAAGGTAACAGGGATGATCAGAGCCGCATCGCCATTTCACAAAAAACAATGCAACAATTTCCCAGTGTTTGAAAACCTTGTATGGAAAACAGAAAAAAATTAGGAAGACAAAGAAAGGGAAAGAGTGAAAACAATACAACATGAAAGTACTGTCTTCAAAATTGCTATTAAACCACTCTGCTTTTATTTTTAAATACATGGCGAATATACTGCAATTCATATGAAGTGTTAGTGGCAGCTTAAGGTATCTGGTTTATAATATTAAAGATTATATTCTGTAGATTAACAAATACATAACTTCTATGATATTGTATCTAATATGTACTTACTAATTTTAATTTAGAAAAGTTTATTCTTTTCTTTTCCAGGTTATACCAAACAATATATCCTCAAGTGGGGCAATGTTAATTTATTTCAGAATTGTTCTGAATTGTATCCGGGACGATTTTTTAAAAAAATGGCATGTGCAGGCAAGCATCAATTTTCTTACTATAATTTCTCTACCATCAAACCCAGTGTTTAGAAGGTCATAATTACTTCCTGGGAATCTTTTAGTCTTGGCAAAAGCAATAAACTGTTTGCTACGGTATCATCATTAGCAAAATGCTACCCACCGGGGCCTAAATGCATCTGTCATTAAGTATCCATTTATTAACAGAGCTAAGATGATAGTATGCCAAGTTTGTATTATTATATTGCCAATTTTGGCAAACAATTTGAGTTACATTTTATGAATACATAAGCATTTTACAGCCCACTGTAATTCCTACCTTTACTATAGCCAGTTCTGATTCAGTACCATATTTCAGCAAATACCTGTCTTTGACAACATTAGTTCTGTTGACTAGCAGAATGTGACCATTCATCTGCTTACTCATTTGCTACTACCACACTGCACCCCAGGAAAAATACAATTAACTTCACAAACTAAGATTCCTCTAGCCAAGAAACTAGTTGTTACTCCTATTACTAAACTAAGGATTTTGAATACACATTTTTTGCTTCTCAAGTAACAAGAGATATCGCCAAACACATGACTAAAAGAGCAATGAGTATTCAGCTTAGAGAGCAGATAGTTTCAACTGTTCTTTCAATTAAAAAGTGAAAGCAATACTTAAACAAACTAATTAACAACAAAAAGACATGTATAAAAGCCAAATAATTTGTGATAAATTCAGTATAATATATATAAGATACGGGGAAGTATACAGTAATACTATAGTATTGCCAAGTCTGAGAAGTTCACAAAAATCTTCTGAGAATGTAGAGGTTCAAGGAAGAAGTTGCACTTCTAAAAATTTGCAGACTCCTGCTTAGTAATGAGTTCTTTCATCAACCAATCAACCAAGCATAAAAAATGTAGCAAGGGTGTTAGCAATTAGTTAACTTTTACTGAGTATATAGGACAAAGCGTAAATAATTTTCTAGCTCTGTAGCAGTGTTGCTGTTTATATCACACCCTTCCCTCTGAATTCATTTTTTCACAAGCACTGTATTTGCTGAATTGCTAACAGGTATTTCTGTGAGCACTGAAACTCATGCAGCACACTGGATCCTGCAGACTTGTGCCTTCGGGTCACTACCTGGGGTTGCAGCAGCTCCACGTTGTTGCCCAAACCTTGGTGAGGGCACCCTAGAATTGCTCTCCTTCCCATCCCCACCTTCACATGCTCCTGCCCACCTATTTTCATAAAGCTGGTATAGAAAATACTTCTGAGGCCTCTGACTATCCGATGAAACAACCAAGGAATTATTGGGCAGAGAGGATACCACAAGCAGTCCTGTAGGCACACACATATTATGGTACTTTCCTTCCCATAGAATTCAGCCCACAAATCTTTCTGCCTTTTTTTATTCCCCTCCTGTTCACTTTTTACTTCTAATGACATAATGGGCAATATAGCTGCCCATTCTTCTTTGTTGCATGGGGTAAAACAACACTGACATGGAAGCAAAGGAGGTGAATTTGGGACAGCCATAAGAGAGGTCCCACGCTTCAAAAGAAATGAGACTGCAGAGGTTAGGAACCTCTTTTACTGCTATTAGGCAAACATCTGTCAGGAAGCAACCTGGCCCTGAAAAAAAAAAACAAACCCACAACTTCCTAAGGTCTTTTTTGTGTGCTAGCTTGTACATGAACTTATTTTTGCTTTTTCTTCCTTCTTTTGCTCCAGGTACTTACGATGGCTCCATAGACAGCTGCAAAGGTGATTCAGGAGGACCCTTGGTTTGTTTTGATGCAGAAAATGTGGCCTATGTCTGGGGTATTGTGAGCTGGGGTGAGAACTGTGGGGAGGCTGGTCACCCTGGTGTGTATACCCAAGTGGCCAGCTATTATGATTGGATTAGCCAGCATGTGACAAGGAGTCTCATCGCTCGGTATAATACCTAAAGCTCAGAGAATTAAACACTTCCTCTCACCACTCATGAGAAAAAAGAACACGAGTTCTTCTTTTCCAACCAGCAGCCATGTAACTTGGCAACTATCAGTACAATTTTTAAAGAATATATATTTTTTTAATTTTAACACTTCCACGAATACCAGGGTTTTGCAGGAGCCTATAGGAAGACAGTCACGTGAATCTGCACAGAGGCCTCCAACAAAAGTAGGAAAATTAAAGTATCTTTTTCTTGTTGTAACTCTGTTGGGTTTTTTCCCATGTTTCACCTTGCATTTCAGTTTTATGTTTATTTAAGCTGGGCAACTGTACTGAGAGCAATGGTTGGAAATTATTGCAATGGCAATATGTGAACTTCACAGAAAAGCCAGTAACCCGAATAATTTTTAATTAAAATTTAAGGAACTTCCATTATCTCAAACTGCAGGTCACTAGAAACCCTCAGGATGCTGCCTTGCTCAACAGTTGATTTTTTAGGCTTACTGAGAAACCAGACTTCAGACAATCTGTTGGTTGACAGATCATTAAATTTGTTGTAATGCAACAATTTCCCAGATAATAACTCTGGTGGCAGTTTTTACAGCTACATCCTCAGACAGTTCTTAGCTTGTTAATATATCTCACCCGATCATCTAGCTTGGTGCAGGTTTTGTAGCTCTAAATTCTATTAACTTAATTGCAGCTGGTCACAAAGAAAGGAATTTTAAAGTTTCATCTTCAACTAAATAAATAACATCATTACTATCTTAAGTTCTCTGTGTGTATACATATATTTCTGGCATCCAAAAACCTCTTAACATCAAAAAGGGTTTTACTGCATGGTTTTGTGTATATATGAGTATGTATATACACAATTTATATAGCAATATAAATATATAATAATTTAAATCTGTATGTTATGCCTACAGTCTTAATTCTATAAAAACACGTTACAGATCTAAAGTTAAAAATACTCTCAATCATTAAAAACAAAAGAACAGGACAACAACAACAACAAACACCCAGATTTTCAATTTAGCACAAGCTTCCCACATTAATACACAGAAGTATAAAACAGTGATGTAAAGAAAGAAGACCATGGGCCTGATCCCTGCACTGTGCAGTCAGGGGGAGTTTTGCACTGCCATAACTGACACAGAATTGATCAAAGATGAGGGGCTCTCAACAAAAATTTAATTATTAAGTGGAAATGGAACTGCATTCACCCACCTTGTGAGGAAATTCTGCCCACATAATAATTAGGGAGCCAGTACTGGAACAGAGCCCAAAGGACTGCTATATAAGCTACATCTCTTTAGACAGCAGTAATGGTGCCCTCTATAAGAAAATCTCGGTTTATACAGAATAATGTCACATTCAGCAAGAGCTATGGGCAAAATCTGGCACAGAATTTTTTAGAAGTATTAGAATTTGTGTTCTGGACTGGTACCCTCAACACAAAACTGTCAAATGGTTTCAGTACCATCTCAGTCCGTTCTATCAAACTACTCAATAGTTTTAGAACATACTTCACTGGATTCTAATTTAAAAATGCAACATTTTTAGTTTTTAATTAACTTTCCTTATCTTTCACTTTCTTCTAAAATAACTACAAGCATTAATTTCTCCCTGTCAGTCACCAATAACTAAAGGAATGGTTTGAATTTCTTAATACCCCACCCTCAAAACTTGATGTTCAGGAACACAAAGTTATAAGCAACCTGGGCTGGTGGGAGGTGTCCCTGCCCATGCAGGGGGGTTGGAACTGGATGAGCTTTAAGGTCCCCTCCAAGACAAACCATTCTGTGATTCTCTGATATTCCCACACAGAAATTTGCTGAATCAGAGTCCTTGCAATCGTATGGGAAAGCTGGAGAGATGTAGAAGAGCTCCCTCCTTTGTTTAATTTTGTTCCTGTAAAGAACTTCTCCCACCTATTTCTTAACTACAAATAATTAAATGGGACTGAAAAGAGAAACCAGTAGAATATTTTGCCATCTATCTTTCTGCTCTGTCTGTATATGTGGAAGTCTCTCCACTTTCCATTTCTTGTTCTTCTTTACAGTTAGCTTTGTCCTGAAGCCAAATATTACTACCTTCTGAGGGACTCCACATGTCTTAAAGCTTTCATTATAAAAATCATTTCCACATGGCTCCACTTTATCTCATCTATGAAGCACCTAGAATTTAAATACAAAATTAATACAAAATTTAAAAAGCCACAAACAAACGTTACTTACCAAGTGAGTTGATTTTGGTCTGATTTTTCTTTTCAGCAAATCAAGACTGGGCTTTCCATGTTTAATAGACTTTATCCTCTTTTACAACTCTGTCTTGCACGTTTGATGCTCTTACCTGGAACTGAATCACTCAGATGTGTAAAGGTCACTGAAACAGTTTCCTTCCTTTAGGTTAAAATCTTAATGCTTCACTCCTATACTCCCTACTGCATTTGTTGGGGTTTTTGTGTTTTGCTTTCTGTGTTTTGCTTGTTCGTTTTGTTTGTTTGTTTCTATTGTCCCCGAATAAGGGTGTTTTCCAAACAGTCCTGGTTTTCTAGCTGTATTAACACAAATCCTGCTGCAGATACACGAAGGGGCAGCAGTATTTTCACCACCACCCTCCCACAGCCCATGTTTGCTCCAAGCCCAGCACTGAACCTGATCCTTCCTGCAAATAATGACTGGCTGGAAAAATCAGCCTTTGCGTTTTGGGTTTTTTGGGGGCTTTTTGGTTGGTTTGGGTTGGGATTTTTTTTGGGGGGGGGGTGGTAATTTTTTTCCCCAAAACATTGTCGCTGGCTCTTCCACCGCTTTCCCCATTCCCAACACAATCACCAAACGTTCTCAGCCAGGGCCCTGCCCGTTCCCTACGTTTACCGGCACCCAACTGCTCTCCCGGTTCGTGTCCGGGTCAAGGTGCCCTCCAAGGCCCAGGGGACACCGTGAACCGGGACGAAGGGCTCGGTTCCAGGCGGGGTTTTGCAGTTCTTCCTCCTGCAGCTGCGGGGGGGATGCGAAAGGCTCTGCAGTCCCCCAGCGCCATCACTGACCCTTCCCTCTAAAACCCCCTTCCCTCTGACCCTCGGCTCTCGGCAGCAGCTCAAAAAAAAAAAAAAAAAAAAAAAAAAATTAAAAAAAAGGATTTTGGCCGTGGCTGAGCGTCTCGCAACCCTCCCCACCCGCACTTCCACCCGCAACTCTCCTTCCCCTCCGCTTGAGGCACCATGAGCCGCCCCGCTCCCCTTTTCCTCCCGGGATGATGCATGCGGTGCCCTCGGACTCCTCCCCAGCGGGCGGGCCGGGCCGGGGCGGTACCCCCGGGGACGATGGCGGCTGCGGGCCGAACCGGGCCGCTCGGGAGCTGCGGGAGGGGGCAGGCGGCGGGGGCTTAGCGGGTCCCCCCGCCGCTCGGCATGGCCCGCACCCTCCTACCCCTGCTTCTCCTGCTCCTGCGGGCCTGCGCCTGGATGGGCCCCGGACCCGCGGCATCCCCGGAGGCTCCGCAGACCCCGGACTGGCGGGCGACGCTGAAAACGATCCGCAACGGGGTGCACAAGATCGATGTGTACCTCAACGCGGCCCTCGACCTTCTGGGAGGCGAGGATGGGCTCTGTCGCTACAAATGCAGCGACGGTAAGAAGGGGGGGGCTGGGGGATCCAGCCACCGCGACCCTTGCCCTGCCGTCAGCCGGCTCGCTTCAGGTGGCCCGACCCGGCCCGGTCCGGTCCGGTCAGACCCGTCCCGAGGCTGCGAGGGTGGGTGGGAGGGACAGGTTTCTCATCACCCGCGTTTCAGGAGCGCCCCGAAACGGGAGGTTCGGGCAGAACCTCTTGGTCTCGCTCGCTCGGCGGAACCGAGGCTCCGGCGGTTTATTGGGTCGGGTTGTGTATTCTGTCGGGAAGTGGGTTTGGTGGTGCCAGCCGGACTGGTTCCGCCGGTGGGCAGGACACCGTCAGGGTTCCTTGCTCCCCCACGATAAGGCACTTTTCAAAGACGTTTTTATCTTCTCCGTTGCTTTTAACTTTGGCCTCGGTTTGTTTCAAATACAGAAACAAGGGGGAAGGCAATTTTTTAAAATTAACTCCGCGATCTTCCTTAATTTGGGATACAGAATTCTCTCGGGTGTTCAGGGAGAAAAGACTTTACAGTCCCATTTTGTTATTGTTACAGTTGTAGAAATAAAAAAGATGTTTAATTCCGGTTAATTTTAAAGGTTAAGCTAAAACCAGCAGAGCACTGCTCTTGATTGCATATAAAATACACTATTACTGAACTTACTCTGTTCTTTAATGTAAACCTACATATTAATCCTAAATGTAATCCTACACTTGACCAACTCATCAATTGTTGTAACTTTATCTTTGTTGTTTTGTTTAAACTTGGGAAGCTCCCATTAACACTCAGGTGTCTTGTCCCCCATTAAAAAAAATACTTAGTATCCCTAAGTTGCCATTTGGTAAGAAGTGTTGATATTCAGGTGCCTGGATATATGTTTAAGTTAAAAAATGTAACTGGTACTGTCTTAAGGCCTGTGGTGAGTTTTAATAGTACTAAAATTCTATATAAAAATTTATTTGAGGCATGATAAATTATCTTTCTCAGGATCAAAGCCCTTTCATCGCTATGGATATAAACCATCACCACCAAATGGTTGTGGATCCCCTCTATTTGGAGTTCAGGTAGGTGTTTCTGTTTGGGGTCTTCTTTGTTCATACCTCAACTTTTGTCAATCCCCATCCTAAAGATGAGAGAGCATCCATGATGTATCAGCTCAAACACATGCTTGGCAGTAACATATGGAAAATGTTAGTATTGTAAACAAATACAGCCTAAACATTTTCATAATTTACATGAAAAACAAGGATAAAATGGAATTTGGTTATTTCTAATATTTTAATGCTTGCTTTACTGTTTTGCTGTCATGATCTTGAGTAACCCCCAAGTGTAGCTGTGTAAGAATGGAGGGTTTGGCTCTGACTCCTGCTGTTCCATACTGACTAATCCATTTCCTTAATACTAGAAAGAAAATGCAGGTTAGCTTATGTACTGGGTCTGGCTGGGATGGGGCCAACTTCATAGCAAGGTGCAAGCCACTGTGTTTGGGATTTGGGGCTAAAAGTGTTGATAGTTTTGACTGTTGTGTAGTGATTGTGTAGCTTGGGGATTTTTTCTGCCCATCCACCATCCCAGAGCACAGAGTGGGGCTGGGGCAAGGGGCTGGGAGGGGACACACAGCTGGGCAGCTGATCTGAATTGTCCCAAAGGGTATTCCATATTACACAGAGTCATGACCAGCAATAAAAACTGGAAGAACAGGGTGGGGTGGGTGGTGGTAGTGTGTGCATTTGGCTTCCAAGGTGGTTGTTGCTCAGAGATTGTCTGGGCATCCATCTGCCTGGGGGATGTGGTGAACAATTGCATTTGTGCTTCTTATTTTGGGGTATTTTATTCCTCTTTCATTTATCCAGTAAGCTGTCTTTATCTTGTCCCACATGGTTTTTGGTTTTCTTTTGCTCTTCCTTTTCTCTGTTCTCTGGAGGACAACGAGGGCTGAGCAAGCAGCTCTGTGATTTCTTGGCTCCTGGATGTGGCCAAACCACCACAGCTTGAGAACAGTGAAATACTGTGAATAATAAGTGAATGGTAGCTGGATTGATTGCATTAATTTTTAATTTCTGTTCAAGTCTGTTCAGAGGCTGTTTCTTTCCTAATTAGATTACCAATGGAGTGTGTGTGTTCCTTCACAGTTTGACATTGGTATCCCTTCAATGACCAAGTGCTGTAATCACCATGACAGATGTTATGATACTTGTGGCAATAGTAAAAATGATTGTGATGAGCAGTTTCAGTCCTGCCTCTCCAAAATTTGCAGAGATGTGCAGAAAACACTTGGAATCTCAGAGAGTGTCCAGGGTAAGTTTTTTTCCAAGTTTAACTGAACTTATTTGTCAAAGAATGATGCCTTGTTCTGTCCCTCTGTCAAGCAGTCTAGACACTTGTACAAAGCAAAGACACAGCATAGGAAAACAATCAGAGTTAAAAATAAATTTGAGGGGAAACATAATGCTTCTCATTTAGGAGCATGAAGATGGGAATACAACTTGGCCAAACCATGTAATTCTTGCATTTACTGATGAATGGCTGAATATTCACAGGGTGATTTCTAAATCTCTACTACATTTGATTGCTAGTAAGCTGTAGGAAAATACTGAATTGTTTCTTTTTATGAACTAAAATATGAGAATAACAAATTGTCATAGTGGAAGTAGTTAATACTGTCCCTCAATTAATAAATTTGGGTTTTTTTAACAACAGGCCATACAATACTCCTCCTGGTTGTTGGCCTGCATCTGATGAATAGATGACACAAACACACTTTTTAACTTGTGCCAGTGTCACTTTTACAGTAAGTAGTCCCACTGAGAGCAATATATTTTTAGAACAAGCCTGTGTTTGAACTTCTCTGATTGATTTAACTGCAAATAAGACATCAAGATAGTGTTTAGTGTCAGAACTGGTAAATATTTGTTCACTTCTGTTAAGCTGCTGTTAAAAGTAGCAACCTCTGCATAAATCAGAATGCAAAAAGTGCAGGAGTAAAACAGCTCTTTCATCTTTCCAAGTGATATTTTAGGTGATGTTTCTAACACTGATAACATCCCATATGCGATGAATTTTTTTGATCATTTTGTTTGGCATATGAAAAATCTTCATTCCCAACTTAAGTGATTCTGCATTGAGTCAGTCTTTCATTTGACAATCTCTTTGTTATGCCCAGAGAATACTGCTTCTTTCTTAGAATTCTCCCCATTTTGCCACAGTAATTTCTGTTAGTTTCGTATTCCATTTTCAAGAGTACTTTTAACTGAATTCCTCTTTAATTGCAGCTTGTGAGTCAACTGTTCAGCTGTTGTTTGATGCAGTTATGCTTTTAGGATGTAAACCATACCTGGATAGCCAGAGAGCTGCATGTATGTGTCGTTATGAGGATAAGACAGACCTCTGAAAGAAGATACAGAGATCTCAAGGTTAAAGACTCACTGGATCACATCAAGTGTTTGGTTACAAAGCTTCATGATTTTCAGACAGTAATATTTTAAACACTGCCATGGTTCAAAAGTCACTATCGTATTCTTCCTAATGTAAAAAAAGAAACAAGTCTTCCTTCTCTTGCCTGCTATGCCAGAATTTTGGAAACTAAAATTAGTTTCCTTTGGTGACTACTTGCTCAGGTTATGTTTTCAGAAACCACTAGTGCCATTTTAAAGTTTCAAAAAAAACTCCACAGTGTAGCGTGCAGTGACACATGAAGAGTTGCATTGGATACTCAAATTATTTTTAACATAGGTCAACTTTTAGGTCTACTGGCACCTGATGCACCTGATAAATCCAACAGGAAAGAGTATTTCATGTGCATTAATATGGCATCTTAAATGTACTTTCATGCTTGTGGTACAGTTTTTGTTTTTCTTAAAAACCAAACAAAAAACTCCAAGCCCCTAGAAAGGCTATATATCTGTACTATATATTTCTACCTGATTCTCTATCAACCTTACAGCACTTTTCAGATCACATAGGCTGATCCTTTTAAGGCTCGACCACTAAAATGAACAGTTTGTAACCTAAGGATATGCTTTTGATTTGACAACGTGGTAGGATATAGTTGTTATATTATTTTTAAAAAATGAATCAAATGTTTATTTTTCAAATAAAACATTGTGTATTATATGCATAGAAAGGTTTGTTTTGGAGAAGTTGATTTATATTTGTCTTGTAGCACAATTTGGTTACTGCATTTATCTTTGCTTTCATTTAGTTCATTCTAATGAAAACTAGAAGTAAGTTCCAGAGTTATAGGGTCAGTATGCCCAACAAACCCTGTTATTTAAAACGTCCTCTGTGAGGCTGACAGATATTTGAGCCTGTGTTTCTGTCATCTGTTCCTATGACCTCTGTGAGGCTGAGAAACATCTGAGCCTGTAATTCTGTCATCTATTCCCTCTCTGACTTCTCTAGCTGAAATCACCTGATGTCTGAATTATTTGGGCTATGTTCTCTTTACTGATTTCTTTTTTTAATTGCTTATCTCCAGCCATCAGTCCTGGGTTGCATTATGTCTTGTGTCATAAAGAATTTTATTTGCTCTCCTGCTGCCCTTATTTGGCCTTAGAAATCTTCAGTAGGAGAGGACTGAAAATTAAAATACAGCATGTGTAAACAGCGTGGATGTCATATTGTCCTGGTTTTGGCAGGAACAGAGTTAATTTTCTTCCTATCAGCTGGTACAGTGCTGTGATTTGGATTTGGTTCGAGAACAATGTTGATAACACACTGGTGTTTGAGTTGTTGCTAAGTAGTGTTTACACTTATCAAGGACTTCCCAGCTTCTCATGCCCTGCCAGAGAGAAGCTGGGAGGGGACAGAGCCAGGACAGCTGACTCAGACTGGCCAAAGGGATATTCCAGACCATATGACATCATGCCCAGTATAAGAACTGGGGAGAGCTGGCTGGGGGGGTCTACCACAGTTGGGGACTTAGCTGGGCATCAGTCAGCAGGAGGTGAGCAATTGGGCTATGCATTACTTGTTTTCTATATTTTATATATATATATATATTCTCTGTATTCTCTTCCTTTTCTGTACTATTAAACTGTCTTTCAAACCACGAGTTCTATCTTTTTCCAGCTCTCTCCCCCATCCCTGCTTGAGGAGGAAGGGAGCAAACAGCTGTGTGGTTGTTTTAATTGTCTGCCAGGTTGAATCACTACACATGCTTAAAGCCTAAAATTTACCTGACTCGTGGATCACAATGTGGTTTCTCCTCTAGAAATATTTTAATGTTCTTTTCATTATGGTATTTTTGTTTGGTTTTTTTCACTAGAGCTTACTGTACATGGTAGTGAATACAAATGCCTCATAAAGTTCCTGCTGAAATTCCTTTGCTGTGCTTCATGGTTTCTTTTTTTGTTTGTGGATAGGAAGTAGCACTGCAAGAGAAGTATCACTTTAGAGTTTTACAAAACCACACTTGAAGAACTGTGGTTCCTCTAAATTTGCTGAAATGTATTTTCTGCCATAGAACTGAACTGACTCAGAATCACCCTGGAATTCTATGCTTGGAACCCTAAAAGTCTTTTAGCACCAAAGCAGGGAATGGTAATGGCATTGCTTGTTTAAAATATAAAAAGAATCACCTAAGTTCAGAACAGCATAATGCAACTAGATGACTGTTGAGTTGGGTAGAAACAAGCTTAAACTAGATGCTTAAATGAACACAATATTTTGACTGTTGTCTGTATTGACCTGTAATTATACCATGAAAGCCTTCCAGTTTCCTTCAAACCATTTGTAACACTAAAAGCTTTAAGACGGCTGGATTGTACAACACATGACACTTGGATAGTTCTACTTGCAAACCCGAGGAAACATTTGATGTCTTCACTTTGTAAAAGCTTTTCCTGTGGCAGAAATCCACGAGTGTAGTAACTTGCAAACCATCCAAAATGCATTTTACAGCTCATGGCCCCAAAATGAAGGCTATCACCCCCAAGAACAATCACACTATTTAACAACTGACATTCTTATATATAAATATGTAAATAAATATAATACTATGTATAGCAGCTCTGCATTTGACTCAGTACTGCATACTTACGTAGTTAGCAATACTCTTTAAGTATTGATGTGAACTGTTCGGGTTTTTTACAAGGTTAAAGTCTTAACACAGTTGCCCAAATCTCCCCTCCTCAAGCTTTAAACCATTTTCCCTTTGCCCAGGCATACCGCAGGACAAATTTAAATGCCGACAGCCACTTTTAACACATCACCCTTCCATTTTCCCGGCTAGTGTTCACCTCCTGCACTCGGTCCCTGCTACCTCCCGAGCTGAGCCTGTCACACCAAGCCCTGGCCATAACGTGTTTCTCCTCCTCCCGCAACCCCGGGAAGGTCCCTCCCGCCCGGTCCCTCCCTCCCCGGCCCCCGGGACCCCCGCACGGTCCCGCAGCACCTCCCCCCCCCCCTTCTCCCTCCCTCTCCGGAGGAACGAGCGATCAACGCCCTGCCCCCGAAGGGCTGCTTGGGCCGGGCCCAGGAGGCGGGCCGGACCCGGGAAGGCAAAACCCACACCCAGGGCATTGCGGGGCCTCCCGGGTGCCTGTGTCTGCGGTCATGTCGGGCTCTGAGAGGAGGAGGCCGGCGGGTAGGTGGGCATCGGGGGGGGAGGAAGGGGTACCGGTGGCCATCCCCATCAAGGGCTGGGGATGTTTAGCATCGTCCGGAACCAACGGCGAGGCTGCTTCCCCCGCCCCGCACCCCCCACCCTCCCTCCCTCCCCCCGTTACCGTGCGGGGACATCAAATGTCTGCGGTCCCCAGTGCTCAGGAGATGAAGGGGGTGTGTGTGCGTGTCTGTCTGTCTGTCTGTCTTTCGATGGAAAAGACAGAGGGGGGGTGTCTTCTGGAGGGGTTGCGGCCGCCTCCCCCCCTCCTGTCCCCCCTCCCCCCCGTTAATGTGCGGGGCCGGTACCGTGCGGGGCCATCAAATGTCTGCGGTCCCCAGGCCAACCCCGTGCTCTGTGTGTGTGTGTGTATGGAAAAGAGGGAGGGGAGTGTTTTCCGGGGGGGTTGCGGGTCCCTTGGGCGGACCCGAAGCGTCAGAGCAGGGGGGGTTTTGCCCGGGGGAAGCGCATCCCGGGGGTCGGTGCCGTGTGGAGCGGGGGGGTTCGCTTCGTTTCTGAGAAGGGAGGGAAGGGAAAGGAAGGGAAGGGGCAAGAAGGTCGGCAGCAGCAAAGCGGAAGTTAATCTGCACGTAAAAACCCAGCGCACACCGCGGAAGGGAAGGTCCCGGTCCCCCGCAAGAGATGCGGGGAAACCATGAGAGGGGAGCGGGGTTAAGGATGGGGAGCCCGGGCCGGACCCCCCCGGCACAGCCCGGCTGGGGAGGGAGGGAGAGAGCGGGGAAGCGGGCTTGGGTTCTCAACAAAGAAAAACAGCTCATGAGGGGAAAACGCCGGGGATATCCCGGGTTCGGGAACCCAAGAATCATAGAATCATAGAATCCTAGGGGTTGGAAGGGACCTCGAAAGATCATCTAGTCCAACCCCCCCTGCCAGAGCAGGGCCACCTAGAGTACATCTCCCAGGAACGTGTCCAGGCGGGTTTTGAATGTCTCCAGTGAAGGAGACTCCACAACCCCCCTGGGCAGCCTGTTCCAGGGCTCTGTCACCCTTACAGTAAAAAAATTTTTTCTAATATTCAACTTGAACCTCCTATGCTTCAATTTACACCCATTATCCCTTGTCCTATCACTGGTCACCACTGAGAAAAGCCTAACTCCATCTCCCTGGCACTCACCCCTCACATATTTGAAAACATTGATGAGGTCACCCCTCAGTCTCCTTTTCTCCAAACTAAAGAGACCCAGCTCCCTCAGCCTTTCCTCATAAGGGAGATGTTCCACTCCCTTAATCATCTTAGTAGCTCTGCGCTGGACTCTTTCAAGCACTTCCCTGTCCTTCTTGAACTGAGGGGCCCAGAAGGCGATGTGTCACAAAGAGCAGGAAAAGATAGGAGCTGCTGAGATCTGGGGGTTTGATCCTCCAAAATGTTGTCAGACTTTTTTTTTTTGGTGCCATTTTGTTTCTGCTATTTTCTAAATACCGTATCCCTAAGGCCCAAAGGGTAGAATATTTTTTTCAATGTATCCAGGAAAAGATGCTATCAGATTACAGTGTAACCCAGCCCATACCTGATCTTTGATTCCTTTGAAACAGTCCATCTTCACGACATCTAAGGCAAGTCCCATTGAAACCAACCAGTTTTTAGAAGAAGCCTATGTAAGACAAACAGAAAGGTTTTCATAAATCCTAATAATTTAAAGTGTTTACTTGAATGAAGCTACAACGTGACAGTGGCAATGAAAAGATAAAACAGAACGCACTAAACAAGATTAAAAGAATAGGAAACTCATCTTCCCTTTGTCTCAGGAGTTCTGTTCTTCCCCCGTCTACATGACGAGCATTTTCTGTCTAAAAGTTGGGTGACTGTAACATTTTAATCTTCTCCCTTAAGCTGAGGCCAAAGCATCAGCCAGATCCCCACATAAAAATGAAGTGTGAACTTAAACACGCAGATGCTCTCTTCAACATCTCAGCCTTCCTATTATCAACAGCCACCAGTGCCGGTTGCTTTGCTCTATACACTTAATTTTTCAGCACCTTTGTCATATGTTATGCTTCAGGCATGCTGAAATCCCTTGGTTTGTGCCCTCGGGTTACTGGTGATCATCGCTAACACCTGAAAGCAGGATTGATGTCTGGCAAAGGGAAGTTTGCATGTCAATAGTAACACTTAGAAGTATGGGACTTCCTTTGAGGCATTCCCCTGCTTTCCTCTGCTGTGGTGTTCAACTTAAAAACTCCTAAAGCCAGGTCTAGGTGTCTGCAACTTTATGCTAATCTTTTAAGAAACTTTTCTCCTCTGCCAAGACAGAGCTATGTTTGTTTGTTTTGCAAAAGGCTTCAATCAGATGTGAAACACAGATGTGAAAAGGTTTTATACAAAATAGTTTGTAAATTCTATGTATCTATGACCTGTCTTCTCTTCTAATTGCAGGCCATGTCCAGTTGGATAGCAGACCTACAGTAGCCACTACAGGTGTAGTAAAATCTATAGTTTTCATAATGTGGTAGTTAAGTCTCCACTGGTAGTAGTAGGAGCTGTGATTTTATAGCCCACTGAAATGTGTAAGCAAAAGGAATAAGTATTTTGGCCTAATTGCAAGTCTTTGGTTCTGTGTGGTCCCAAGATGTGCATGTTCCCTGTTATTCCTACAGTGTTACCTTTATGTGCATTCTCTTACTGGAGATACTTACATTTTTATAATTTAGCAAAAGAAAAAGAAGAAATCTTGCATGTCTCGTTCACCTAAAATTCAGGCTATTGGGACTCAGAACTTCAAGAACAGCCTCCAAAAGCTGTGGGTGCAGACAAATGCTAATGAAGCTGTTGAACTGCATGCCTAGTTACCTGATGTGTGAATGAGTTTTTGGGTCACATTAACAGCTAACTTTTCAGGCTGAGTGCGCAAGTTCAAATTGTTTATTTTAATTAATTATTTGGTGGATAAATTGTTTTTATCCTAACAGATGGAAATCAGAACATCACAGAAGTGGATGCTCTTGATATAAGGTAAAGTTCTGATAACAACAACAGAGAGCTGGCCCGTGGCATTGAGGTCAGCGCAGGCTTCCCCTATTTTTATTAAGAATGTATCTGTATTATTCAACTCCACCCACTTACAAAACACCTTCTGGTTTTCACTGTGCCAGGTGTAAAACCCATCTTATGAAGTCATGCAGAAGGGACTCCTACAAGTGAAATCCTTTTATGCTGGGCAATGTGCAAAAACCATGGCAAAAATAGCACCATAGTCTAAAGAACAATTGGTCAGACTGATTGGTTGAGTGTAGCACAGGAATGTAGTCCACTAGAAAGAAGGTAAAGGGGCCACAGGATAGGGATTCCATGAATTTTTCCTACTCCACCTGACAGCATCATCTATCTCTGTAAAAGGTAAGAGCAGAGGAAGAACTATTCAGGGAACCATCCTTTAATGGTCATTCACAGGATCCAGAACTGTCAAAATCCCTACTAAGTTTAACTGATTCCTAAGGAAGATCGTAGAATACCAGGTTGGAAGGGACCTTGAGGAGCAAAGATAAATTGCCAGAATCTAGATAAACTCTGGTACTGGTACAGGTGAAATATTATTCATAATTAGGTTTGTCATCTTTGCATTTTATCATATTAAGAACTCCAATTGGGGAAAGTGAGGAGAAAGCACTCCACTTAACTTTTCTTATTGGTTATCCAGCCAACATTGTAGAACAACTCCAACCCTCACCCTGACTTTAGACAATTATCCAGAATGCTGCTCTCTGATTGAATTCTTGGTGTCTGAATATCTTACTCAGATGATACAAAAAATATTTTACTTAGGGACTTCTCATAATGAAGTGGAGAAGCAGAAATAGTTTATGGATAACTGTGGTCATCTTGTAGTGCAACAAAAGCGTTTTGCTGATGAAACTCTGATCTTTAGGTAACATCTACAGGCAAATATTCTAAGCAACTTGTACCAAACCTGAAGATTCCATAGCATGATAAAAAACAGTAGCATGGAAAAAAAGACAGTCCTGAGTACAGCCAGCCCTAGGGCAGCATGACCTGGCCTGTCATTTTGTGCACCACTAACACTGCCCTTGTCTATTGCCTGGGCTATTGCCAGAAGCATTGCAATTTCTGTTTTCTGTACTGATGCCTCTGTCTACACTATTGTTAAGACTGTCTGCTGTGTCTCTCAGAATACAGCCATACCAACATTTGGAAATTACCTTTTTGGTCCAAGTGTACAGTCCATAGGGTGCTATCACAGACTTTTATGTTGTGTTTTGTTCATAAAACAGTAAAATTGATGCATGCCCCTCCAAAGATAGAAGCATGCCATACTTCTGTTGCCATGATAGTTTTAAGAGTCCTCTACTTAGAAGCTGGGTCAGTCTTTTGTTTTATCCTTCAGAACAACACTATCCTTGAGCTTTAGGATTTTGCTGGCTGGTTGCTAAAAGTTTATGAACAGCTGTGTTGCTATAGCTTACATTTTGTTAGATAAATAATACAAATTTGTTTTCCTTTTGCAAGATACACTGTGCATGCATATCACCTTATCACCAGTTTAGAGCTCATTGCTTACAATGCAGCACTTGGGTTTCCAAATATGTAAATGTGCACTATCCAATTATGTTAAAATAATATTTAAACACATAACATGGAGAATTGGAGCTGAGTCTAAAGTGCACTCTTATATGCGTTAACTGTGTTACTAATGACATAACCTCATGACAAGAGAAAATATGTTGTAGGGAAACTATTCAACCTGCCTAGTACACAGCCAACATCTTGTTTTTCCTGAAGTGCTGAAAGTGGCAAGCTTTTCAAAAAGGCCTAGTGATTTAGGCTTTTCCTAACATTTTGAACATTTTGAGGACTTGTCTTCTGAAATTGGATCCTCCAAGTTACAAAAATCTCCTCTAGCAGGCATACAGGAAGCAAATTCAATTAGTCATTAACTGATTTACTGAGAATGTTCTCCATCTCTGGCACCAGACAAACACTTGATCCTGCAGCACAATACAAAATGAACCATCAAAGAAGAGGACTTGCATTAATCTTCAATCATGAGCACTTCTTTTGGCATTTAAGGCTGCCAGAGAGACGTGGGACCCTGGCAGACAGAAACAATCTGAAACGCAGGTAAGAAACTTGGATTTGCTACCAAAGCTTAAAAAGCTAAACTTCAAAAATCATGGTGATTTCTGTTGCATAAATCTTACACTTCAGTAGAGAACAAAAGATTTTGCACACAAGCACCTATGCAACTTCGGTAAAGAAATTCATAATAAAAAGCTTCAAGTCACATTCCTTGAAGTCACAGAAACAGCTGGCACAGTATCAGTGAGTCCTCTCTTAGGACAAACTTTGCAGTCAATGTAGGTATTACTGCTGCACTTGACACTGGTTTGTGTTAAAAATCAACTTTAGTAGTTAGTTTTTTTCAGAAATAATGCATAAACATGAATACTCATTGTCTCACATGGAAAGCAACCGCTTGGTAGGAACTTTTAGTAATACTGATGTGTTTTAACAATAGTTTGACAGACCTTGGATTTGAAGTCAGACATTTTGATGATCTGAAAGCAGAAGCTGTACTGCAGAAAATTTATGAAGGTAGGAGTCTATATACTGGTTATGTAACTAAATGTTTATCTTTTATTCCATTCTCTCTGTTCATCTAATAGAATAATTTTTGTGCATAACAGAGTTGTTTAATATTAAAAGGACTTAACCAGGGCTAGACTTCAGGTTTTTTTATTGCAACGGATGTGAAGCTTCTGTGGAGAGAACTAATGAAGTTGCCAAGAGCTGAAAGAAAGTACCTGCAGACTGAGAAGTTAATAACTTTCTTTTTAGTCATTGTGGTCCTTACCTTCAGCCGTGTTGAAATGCACCTTCAAATGTCTGCAGTGTAACACTATCTGAAAAACAGGGTTCATTTGAAAAAGGAAGGATCAGAGATTCAAGTGTAGAATGCTTTTTAAACCGTAAGATCACTGTTTAGTCATTTAAACAACACTTGACTATTTCAGCCTCTAAGGGTGACCACAGTAATGCTGACTGCTTTGTTTGTGTGTTCCTGAGTCATGGTGAGAATGATCACGTTTATGCATATGATGCCCAAATCAAAATTGAGACAATCACAGACATGTTCAGAGGAGACAAGTGCCAGAGTCTGGTAGGAAAACCGAAGATATTTATCATTCAGGTAAGATGTCTGTTTCTGAATTCAGTGGGGTTAACACTGAGCTATGTTTTATTCTAATACAGAAATCAGTTTTCCTGATACAGTCTTGCCACAAGGGCAAGTTTCTGCATCTTTAGGCAAGACGGTATGGAAAAATGTTTCTTAAAATATATTTAAGACAAGGATTCCTCTCTTTTTAAAAAAATAATCTTTATGTACACAAGTTTTAGTATTATGATTCTAGCTGGATTTCATAGGAAGTAGTTTTATGAAGAGTGATCCAAATTAAGCCCATGTCAGCTTGAGTGTCAGTGTGTATTTAATGGTAGAGAACACACTGCCTTTTTTTTGAGAAAGTTGTGTACAGTCTCAGCTCAGTTGACACCTCACAGCCCTAGGTTAGGCTGTAGAAGGCTATCAGACCCCCTTAACCTCTTTGTGTGTGGTCACACACTGAAAGAGGTCACCCAGAGATGTTGTGGAGTGTCTACCTATATTTTTCCTACTTGAGCACTGACTGTATTAGGTCCTGGACAACCTGCTTGAGCCAGGGGGGTTGGACCTAGGTGATCTCAAAAGGTCCCTTCCAATCTCAGTGATCCTGTCATCATCTCAAAGCTTTCAATAGACTTCATCACCAATATTTTCACTGCTAGAGAAATAAGTGGGTATTTCTGAATCCAGAGTCATGGTGTTGTGGAATAGCTGAAGTCCCCTGTGGTTAGTGTCAGAAGTATCCTATAACCATAGGTGAGCTTGGCCAAGGTGAAAGCATAACAATAATTCTCACCAACAGGCATGTCGAGGTGATAAACATGATGATCCAGTTATTGCCCAGGATTCAATAGATGGTAGTGAGGAATCCACTGGCAATGAGACTGAGGTGGATGCAGCTGGTGTCTATACCCTGCCTGCTGGTGCAGATTTTATCATGTGCTACTCTGTGGCCCAAGGTAAGTTTTAGCATTTTACATCTGATGTCTGATAACAAGCTTGAACACTTCTTTGTTTTGCAGTCAAAATAATGAGTACAGTTCCATGCTATCTCTTTTACCTGCCTGGTAAGTGATGTTGTTCCTGGGAGAGAGGGGAAAAAGTGAAAGTAAACCATTGAGGTTTATTTGCCAAGGACAAGCATTCTCATAATAATCTTGATGCTGAGCTGTCATCTGCTGACACCAAGCATTCCCCTCTTTTCTAGGACTGTAGGATTCTGGTAGTCTAGAAATTTCCTCTCATTAGGTGGCTGTCTTCTGCAGCCCTCCATGTATCTTGTCCTCAGTCCTGAATCCTCTCTGCTAATATACAGATACAGTCCTGTAAGCTACCAGTCCCTGAACCACACTTCTCTTGTGGGAGCACTGATTTAAAAGCCATTTCCCATCTGCTGTTTCCAGTGAAATGACATAATTCTGAAGTAATATTTATACATCTATTAGTAGACCCTTAATGGATGCAGCAAGCAAGCAGTAACTCTCACGAATGTTTTTCAAGTGGCATCACTACTTACGTTTGGATATAATTTTGTGTTCCTGTTCTACAATAGGTTACTTTTCTCATCGTGAAACTGTGAATGGCTCCTGGTACATTCAAGACTTGTGTGAGACACTGAGGAAGCATGGCTCTTCCTTGGAGTTCACAGAACTTCTTACTGTTGTTAACAGGAAAGTATCTCATCGTAAGGTGGATATGTGCAGAGACATTAATGCTATAGGAAAAAAACAGATTCCCTGTTTTGCCTCAATGTTAACTAAAAAATTGTATTTTCATCCAAAATCTAAGTAGATTGTTACTTAACAGTGACAGCTCTTGATTAATACTCATTGCAGAAGTGAAAAACCATACCATGTAAGTTCAGATTAGTAGCTACAAGATTATTTGCAAAAAATCTGGGATCAAACATTGTAGTTTGTGTATCTAGTAGTTTCTAAAATCTTAAAGCAATTTTAAAGGTCAAATCATCTCAGGGAATGTGGGAGGAGTTGACTGGTGCAAAATAATATTAAGAGGTGCTCAGATTTTATGGAAATCAGTGCTCTAGGTTACTTTTTTTTTTTCTTCAAGTTTTTGCTTGATTGCCATCTAACTATGGCACTCTTTACTATTTCCAAACATTTCAAGTGTTGGATTAGATGAGCTTTTCTTGCTCCATGAGCAGTTTACAGAGAACATGTTTGTAGGGCATCTTTTTTGCCTGTGGACAGCAGTATCCACCTTCCTATTTTGTGGATTTTTAGCTTTTGACATGTATATATTTTCCCTCAACACTAAAAAGGAACTTAACTCCTTAAGTGCAATTGTAGCATTAGTATAGACAAAGGGCTTTTTGCTAGCACACCATTTAAGTTTGGGGCACAATTAAAGCTTGCTGGTGCTTTATATCCTCAGGAGAAAAAGCAAGCAGTAGTGAAATGAGACCATGTACAGATAGCTTAGTGGGACTTTGGGTAACCTCACCTGGTATCATATCTTTAAGGATAAAGAAAATTATTTCAAGCTTTCAGGCTCACCACCACTAGACATCCCTAAGGCAGCTCTGCAAAATATAATATCTGCAAACCTTCATACTTCATTATTTTTTATATGACTGGTACATAGGCTTAACTCTGGGGGACAATGGAGAACTCAAGCTGAGAAAAGTATCTGAATCTACTTTCTTGGGTGTAAAATAATTGATTTATTGTCTCTGCCTTAGTTAAATCTTTCCCTATCCTGAGTCACAGATGTTAAATCTTACTCTGGATACTTTTAAGCATTGTATAAGTCATGTATGTTTGAATGTTTTGATAAATTCTTACAATAAAATGCTACAGTGAAAAATAAATGATTTTATAATAAATGAGATTGAAATGTAAGATATATCAACAAATATTTACTAAAAAAGCTTACTTGTGATGCAGGTCTCCCCTCTCTCAATGGTGTTACACCAACAGAGTCAATGCACAGAACACGAAAAAAGGAAAGTGATTTCAGTAAAACAATCCTTAATACTCAATGCAGAAGTTAATTATGCTGTGCTACAGTAAATGATACAAAAAAGGCAACCCTTGCTCTATAAAACATCATTGTCTTTCAAACAAAATGAACACCTTCATTTTGCTAAAAAAACTTGCCAAGTATCTGAAGAACTTTGCATCATCAGCTTCTTGATATTATTTAAAAAAAACACACCATCAACAAACCGTCAAGCAACCAAATAATTTTTAAAAGCCATTTATTGCAACTTTCAAAACTATAGTGGTAAAAAATCTCCAGTTTCTCTAGGGTAAAGGGTGATTCCAATGTATACAAAATGAAAGTCAGTCCTTGTCACTGATTTCCTGGACTGGAAGCCTCAGGTGCAGAGGTTGGCGCAGACGCCTCAGCAATTCTTCTACCTGCCAGTGCAAGAAAGAGTGAGAAGTTCATCCTTCTGCAGCCCTCTGTTTTCTCCTCTTTTCCCACATCCAGTATCTTCCCTGTCTCAGAAGACATAGGTCTTACACAAGTAACTAAACAAATCAAATGAAGGATGCTGAACATTTCCACACCATAGTCTTTTTCTGCTGAAATTACAGTTCCAAAGTTCATACTCACAGGCTACCAAAAAAGCATCAAACTCATAATGTGCATCAAAACAAGCATCAAACTCATTAAATGACAGCCTGAACCACAGGTGTTGAGCTAAAATTAGGGGTAGTTTCAGTTTTCTTTTATGACATTCTGAACCTGGAGATGGATGAGAAAGAACTGAGGAGTGAGAGATCAGTCACACTTTTCATGAAAACCACAAAGTTTCTCCTAGGCATGCACACCAATTTTTCCATTGAGTCACCCATCATCTATAAATCTAAGGCTTTTACCTAAGGAATAGGAGTAAGATACCAAATGCTCAACTCTGCAAAACAGTCTCCTTCCAAGGAAGGGAGGAGGCTGTTTCCACAGCAGTGCAGCAAAAAAACCCCAATACAGATGTTCTATTAAAGTGACCAAAAATGCAGCATGTTAGAGTATGCAAAAAAAAAAAAAAAGGATGTGTAGGGCTGATAAACTGTCTTTTTTGTTTTAAATGGAATTCTTGAAGCTCTCCCTTTCTGATAAGTTACTGAAGTAGTTTATACAAACATATGGTTATTTAAACAGCTCAAACTGGCTGATAAGCAATACACTGTTTTGAATCTAAGTAACCAACCTTGAGGCCATTTTTTTTTTGTTAGCTGAGAGTCAACTGAAAAAGTCTTAACCCAGAGTCTACTTCATTATTTAAAGACTGTACTTTAATACCTCTGCTACGTCGTCTTTGAGCTTGTTGTATCGTTCCACATTAAAATGCTGTTTTTTGGATTTCCGATAGAAGTAGTGGAGGAACTGCCTGTCTTTAGCATCAAGGTAAAGGTAGTCCTGGTGAAGAAAGCAGGGCACATATTGGAAGTCAGCAAGAGAACTGGGTGGAGGTCAGATGACTACCTGCACAAATGAGTTTTGACTAGAAATTCAGTATTTCTCAAAGGCTTATATGAAGCAATGGTGCCAGCAGCTGTTAAAAAAACCCAAGTAGTAATCCCTGTATCCACTCATGTACAAAAAGCAGAGATGTCTTCACCCTTCTTAAAAATCAGTGAGAATCAGTAAAACTTGCATTCAGAGCCAGCTGTCTGTAAAAACAGACATGCCTCCCCATTTCACTAGGTCTGTAGCTCCACTGGTATTATGGAAAGAATCCCACATACCTCCCTAACAAAAGGAGTTTTGCATCACAGCATGTTCAACATGGAGATTTCATTTGGGGAATAAAGAGCTAAAACAGGAAAAAGAAAGATTCCTCAAAGTCTTACAGGATTTCAGAACAAATCTGTATTGTGCAGCTCAGTTAAGATACGGAGGTTTTTTCCATCAGCAAGTTTTTTTCTTCTAAACAAAACCTGTTTCCTGTCCCTTTTCAGCTGTGTTAGATTTACCTCCATTCATTCAAAGTCAAGGAAAAGCAGTCAAATTTTGAAGAACAAAGCAGTTAACATTTTTTCAGGCACTTGATTAGGTATATTTCAATAATGCAACTGCCAGATTTCCAAACTGATTGGAACCTTCACCCTTTATGTGTGAACTCCAGCAAATAAAAGCTTCTCTTCAGCAATTTGCTTCCTGACCTGCTTGAAGGCAGCATTCACCAGCTAGCACAGCACTACTGATTTTTACCCTTTTACAGCAATGAACAAGGTGTGTTTACTATTCAAAGTGATCTACAAAAATCTAAAATAAAAGGAGAGACTTCTTTCACCACTCTTCATTCTCTAGGTTATGAAATCTCAGTTCTTTGCAGCTCATGTGTAACAGTACCTGGCTTGAGTTTACATTCATCATGTATGATGTATGAATCCTCCAGCCCCACTGGGGATCAAATCCCTATCTGCTAGCAAGGCTACTTACTGAATTCTAATTGTAATTGTATTTTCAGAGCTCAAACATTTTCAGAGTCAGTTTCCCTCCTTTCCAATACTTCAGGCATTTACAAAATGAGGACTCACCTGCTTAGTAAGAACAAAGTAGGCATAGAAGGCCACGGCACTCCCATAAGTGATGAAGTATGTGATGGGCTCCATGATGTCCCAGGAGTAGACCCACCAGGTGAGCCATGCCAATGCTCCTCCTTGGGCTGACAGCAATGCCAAACCAACCCATAGAAGCCTGGAGGTCTTTGCACTTGCACTGTCTGTGATTCTAGCTTTCATCTAAGGGAAAGAAACACAGAAACCTGTTTGAGCAAACATGAGTGGATTCTAAACTTTGTTTTCTCCGCTGGGCTAGGACCCTTTTTCAAGGTTTTTTACTGAATCTTCTTACTGACTTAGCCTGCCAAGTAAGAAAATGACTGAAATCCAAGCACAAGGAGATCATCTGACTGTTGTGCACCAAGAAATGCTGCTTTTAATTTCCCCTTCCTACTACTAGCAATTTATATCTACTGGTTTCCCATTTACCATTCAAGGCAGTTCTGGTTAACACTGAGGCCAGTCCTCACAAAGCAGGTCTGAAGCCAAGGAAAAGTCTGTTCACTTTGTAAGGCTCTTTTTGGCTTCTTCATCCACACTGGGTCAGCTTAGCCTACCACAGACCCACCTTCCCTTCTTGGATTCTGGCAGCCACATGTCCAAACGTTGGGCTTTGCTGCCTTGGTGATACAGAAAACCATAACCTAAGCCACAGATTATTTCTACCTCAGTATTGGGGGTTTTTCTGTACTGGGTATTCAGAACTCTGAGCAACAGGTGACTTGGAGGATTTGCAATCCCAACTTGTCCATGACAGCTTTCTCCAGGTATTGTGGCTTATACTCAGGGCACTGCAGGAGGAAAAAGGACTGGAAATAATTTGATTTACATTTGAATTAACCCTCATTTGTGTAAGAAGGAAAACAGACACCCCCAAGCCATTCTTGCTGATGGTTCTTCTATCAGATGACTTACTCCTGTTGTAAGGAAATGCTTTTGAGTAGTTTTTTTTAAAAAGTAACCCTGTTTTCCAACCTGTTCAAGAGGCAGCAGCTCTTCTTTCAGATGATCTAGTTTCTGTAGCAGTTCTCTCTCCTTCCTGATCTGGTGATCTTCTAAATGTAGAGCCACATACAGTCTGTGAACCAAGGATTTGATATCTTCCATTTCTGTAGCATGCTCACTACTCAGCTTATCTGAAAAGAAAGTGTTTGTCATGTAACACATTTCAAGAACCTACCCTCCTTCATTCTCTTCCCATTTCTCACCATAAAAAGCAGGACTTTCCACTGGTAAAAAAATACAGAAAACTTCCTTTCTTCAGAGAGGTTCCAGTTTTGTGAGACTTGCTATGCCTTTCACCAGATCAAGGGACTTTTTAAGTGACAATTCAATTGACAATTAAGCATTGCTCTTACCTTTCACAGGAGGTGACACAATATGTGCTGTGTTGTTAATAGCAAGTTTGAAATCATTCATCAATAAGACTTCCATCAAGGTTGCATCAGAGACTTTACTACCATCTGTAGAAGAAAGATAGAAGTTGTGAATCATTTACCATAAGGAATCTTAAACATTAGCTGATATGCCTTTGAGAAATATGCTGGAGTTCTTTATAATTAATGTTTGGAAGAGAACTATAAATCCTAACTAAATCTGGTAACTGATATTAAATAATGAGAAACACAACAGACTGCGTGTGCCTGAATGCTTACTCTAGTAATGAGAAAAAGTACAAATTTATTTTCAATGACCTAAAATTAGAGACTAGGGATCAACTGTGACATTCTATCAGGAAAGCTGGCTGTTAATGGTTTTATCCTGCTTTTGTATTTCTTCCTTCTTTTCACTCCCTCTTTTCCAAAGCCCTTTTCACCCAAAAGCCATTAATTATCTGTGCCTGCCTAGGGCTTAGAAAAGATTTGACACAATTTCAACACATGGAAAGGCTCTTATCAAAGAGGATGAGCATACCATAGGCTTTCCCAGAGCATTCTCAACACAGCAGATCGTGCAAGATTACAACTCTAGCAACATTTCCAATTTTGTGAACAACCAGAAAAATATTTGCATGCAAATGAGCAATGGGTCATTATCCTTTTTACATTCAATACAGAAAGGCAGGTGTAATCTAAAACTTCTGCTGAAACGTGAAAGACCTTTTTTGTCCAACTCTGCTTTTTGTTTCCATGTTGGAAGGGGCCTAAGGTTTGTCAATAACCTCTTTTCTCTAGTATATTACTGCTCCTCCTGCCTGCTAGCTTTCAAAATCTCTATTCTTGAGATAACAATCTAGCTACAAAATACGAAGATTTTTGTTTGTAAATATTTGTCACAGTGCTACTGCCCTCAATCTGTCCCCACATGTGCACTACAGAAAGGCAAACCAGGCAGAAGTATGATCCATTTGAAAAGGAACACATTCATTTTGGGAAAGGACAGGATTGTGAGATACCTGGTGCAAAGACTTCTGCCCTCTGAATTCCTTTATCTTCTCTCTGCAGGTCCTGCAGGAATGCCCCAACAGTGGTCACCATGGGCTTCACAGTGAACAGACAGCGCTCACTTCTTGTGGGCAGTGTAAGAGTTATCACAGGAAGACCATGCCTGTAATTAATAGTTACTCCTGAGGGAGGGAAGAAAAGAAAACTAAGTGAAAAAGTCATGTCGTAAGTCATGGTTTGATTTAAAAGCTGTTTTTTGAAAACACATTATGGAGAAAGAGAACCACACGAAGCGAGTAGTTCTGTCTCTAGGAGATAAACATTCAGACATTGGAATGGTCTCCCAGGGGAAGTGGTGGATTCCTCCGCTTTGGAAAGTTTTAAGTCTCAGCTCAACGGGGTGCTGGGACATCTCATATAAACAATATTAGAAGGGTTGGACCAGGTGATCCTTGAGGTCCCTTCCAAAATGACATTCTGTGATTTTACATATGTACACATACATATAACATGCAATTAACATATTTTGGCTCTAATCCCACAAAATAAAGGGAGATCTTGCTGGCTGTGCTGGGATGGGCAGCCCTGCTGGGCAGACTCACCATCAGATGGCCCCAGTGTGCTGTGAGGTCCTGCTCCCCCCTGGCTCCATCTCACCCTGCCCAGCCCCTGCAGCACAAGACAAGGACCCAGTGTTAGGAAGGTGAGTGTGTGTTGGGTTTCCCTGCTTGAAGGCAGTACCCAGCCTGATTTGCTTCTGGGTGACCCCAAACCACAGGTGTTGTTCTGAAGGGAACCCCCTCCTTTACAGATTTCTGTTTAAAAACCAGAACCATCCTTATAGAAAGCAGAAGCGTTGCCAAGGGGTGTTCAGGTACTGCCCATGGTTTGGCTTTTTGTCTAGTGTGGAGTAAATAAGGCGTAAGGGAAAGGGAAAGAAAAGAAAAAAACCCACAAACCATATAACCAAACCACGCAGTGTTTCTGAAGCACTTCAAACAGCTCTTACAGTAAGACCTCTTCTCTACCCCAAAAGCATCCGACTGACAGATGTCTGCCTCATGGCAGAAGTGTTCTGCAACAGCTGGACCTCTTGGATAATTCATCTAATTACACATTGGCTAAAGAAATCTACATCTTTCTGCTACTCAAACACCCACATGTTCGTGGCTAAAACCTGTAATGCAATCACTACAGTGTTCAGGACCTGGGCCAAAGCTTGAGAACTGCACTGAGCTGTGAAACACCCTTTCTGCCCCTGCTATATGTGCTTCCTAACATGGAACACCTAGGAACAGAAAGTAGCCACAGTGTATTACATCTCTGGACTCAGTGAAAAGCCTAGGTTGAAAATTCACAAGAATTAAAGGGAGAGTGATAACGATGATAAAAATTATCCAATATATTCCGTTAAAACATAGAAGTTTGTGTAAAGCAGAAAACATATATCCAGTTGAAAGCAGTATTTCCATCTCTTAAGGGTGCCTGCTGTCTTTAACAGCAGAGGAGTTGCCACTATTAAATTCAGAGTGAAAATGTCAATGTTCTGTTTTACAGTTCAGTTTTAGGGACTCGTGTAGCAACATAACTGAGCTGGAAAACTTAAGCAGCCAGACACACAGGCTGGGGGAGAGACAAGAATAGCAATACTGTATTTTTTACTTTTCAGAGTGGCAAACCACTGAACCTCCCCTGCATTGCATTTTCTGGACTCAGTTTTTCCAGAGTAAACACTGGACATTGAGTGACTGCTGCTGCACACTTAAGCTCAAATGTGTGTGTGACCAGTTATGTGTAAGAAATTGGTGTCATCAGTATATGAGGTGGCATGAAAGCCTCTGATCTTCCTCAGCACTGCCTATGCAAATAGAAACCTCACCAGGAACCATAACTTCTGTTGTGTGGAAAATTGCAATGTGAGTGGGAAGGGAGAGAGCAAGAAATAAAAATATTTTTCTCATGTAAAAGTGATCCTGAAAAAGGTGTTATTAGGAGACTTCCAGAGACTGCAGAGTTATAGTCTTTGACACTTACTTGATTGAATTAATTCTGACTTGCCATACCAAATGGTGTAAAAATATGATTTAAAATGCAGCTAGCCAACAATAAGATATTTGAAGCTGTTTTATCTTCACTCATACACATCTTAGAAGATCTGGGAGTTTTGATTTGTTATTTCAACAGCAAAACTAATATAAATACTGCTTCGACATTTGAGTCCCAATTGATTTTTATTTAGTAGCAGAAAGCCCTCCTCCCAAGCAAAAAAGGAAGTTCATCTGCCCTCTTCTTGAAGTGCCATGCACTACTACAGCTGAAGTATTTTATTCCTCAAGTGTGAGATGGTGCAGATGATGCCCCAAGTTAAACTCATAAGCAGCCTTCCCAAAATAGCACTACCACAGTCTGATAATATGAATGCTATGGTCTCCTATATTCTCATTTCCTTCCTCTTGAAGACAGTGATAAAAATTTGAAGTAGAAAAACCCAGTAATAACGAAAATGCACTGCTCCACTAAGAATGTTCATGGAAGCAGCTTGCAGAAAGGAACAGGCTCTCCCTAAAAAAGCCCAAGAGCTGGAATCAGGGGGTCCCAACCTGCAAACCGCTTTGCTAAGCAAAACCTGTACGTTCATACTGATAAAAATGCTACAAAAGTATGAAATCCAAAGTTCAGGACACCTCTATGGGTGTAAGCAGCACTGCAATTAGTTGTCACTTCACAGGCAGGACCAAGGAGCTTCCATTCATACCTGGGATTTGCAGCAGAAGTCTCAGACTGTTTGCATCAGAAGAAACGTTGGTTTTAATGGGAATTTAGAAGACAATTTATTCCTGTATCTCCAGCTCAGCTGTCACCATTAGAAGAGTAATGCCAGGACTGAATTCCCACATAAACTTTCAGATCCATAGCAAGCAGCAGACCTTAGCCCACTTGTTTCACTTCAGTGTTCCACTAAGAACACAGAACTCACTTAGCAGGCATTTTCCTAGCACGAGTTAAACTTACTGCAGCATTAGTAGCAACAAAACAGATGATTATGTTGCATTTGGCAGTGGGTGAGAAAAAACAGCTTCCAGTTTGGCATTTGTCCTTTGTACAAAAGAGAGATCAGCATCCCATGGTGCAGGTGCAAAAACCATCTGCTATTGCCAGGGCTTGAGACTGAGCCTGCAGGATGGCCCAGGGCCAGCATCCCAGAGGGTAGGGAGCCATCCCAGCTCCTGACTCCCACAGAGCTCCACACTGAAGGGCAACTGAGAATCCTGCCTCACTTACAGACACAGTACCCATTAACTTCTTGTGCTTTGAGAGACAGCAGCTCTGGCTTCCATAGAGGACCTAGCAGCATGCCTAACCTCTGCTTTAGCAAAGAAAAAGACAATTTCGAAATTTTTGTTATTCTTGACAAGCTGCTCACCTAGATTCACAGCCTCTCTGCGTGTCCAGCTGGCTCAACACTTCATTTCTCTCTTGCCTTACTATAAAAAAGACCCTTAAAAAGGAGTAATGTATTTTCAAAATGCTTTCACACTGGCTCTGCTAAGGCATTGACAAGATTAGAAAGGGCTTATTGATACAGTTATCATCAGGAAACATCTCAAAAAAGACACAGGAGCTAAGTGTATATATATATATATGGAAATCCTTTAGCTCCTGCTACTAGGTCTGAAATGTCTAATTAAAAAATCTATTCGTTTTCTTCCCCATTACTTATCAAAGCTATCAGCTGTAATATAGAAAATAATCAACAGCAAAACCTAGTGGCAATTACACAGCTAGATATTAGGTTGAGACTTGCCTTTATGTTTATTAGAGCATCATTCCATCTATTCTTTCATATCTGTATAATTTTAACTATCCTGCCACAAATTAAATGTGCAAGTGTATTAATATTATCATTTTATCAATATTATCATATCATCATACCATGCTAGTCAACGTATTTTGAGTTTACTTTCAAAGCAAACAGAAAACAGTTGACCAGTAAATGGTAAAAACTAAATTCAAAACCCCTGATCACAGTGAAAGATACATACAAAATATTCAAGGGCTTCTTGCTGTCAGGGGACTGACTGTGGGCACAGAGGAGACTGTTGGTACTAGAGAGGGAAAAAGAATTCTGTACCTTCCAGCCTGCTTTGGTGAAGGACAATTTTTGTTTTGTGTCACCTGGTGAATCTGACGCTCTAAGAAAAAGCTTGACCTGAACCAAGAGCCTGAACCAAGCTCTGGCACCACTGCTCTCCTCCTGATCCTGGAGGCACACCACACACTCCAGAAGGGTTTTCTGGGTCAGGAGCACCAACCCACTGAGCAGCTACACCCTGCTTCCAGGATCCCAGTCAGCCCCTCCATATGGACAGTGTTTTCTGGCTAGAGCAGCCCACTCAAAAGAAGCCCCAGTGAAAAGAATAATCTGAGCCCAGCCTGCATCCCAGACCATCTGCAATATGCAATGTAGACAGCCAGGACTATGAACTCACCATCCTCCCTGCTGGAATGGAGAAAATGGGATCAGCCACACGTTCAGACTGTTGTTTTGGTGTTGGAGGGAGAAAGGCAGTGGGACAAGATGTGCTATAGTTGTTAGCCACGGAGAGCACTGTAATAACATTGTGCTTCCCAACAACCCAAAACTGTATTTATGTTTGAATGCCAATGAGATTGCAGCTCTCATCAGCTGGTTTAAGGGAATCCCCAGGAACATCATTCTTTAGGAGAAGAGTAATTTGGCCATGGCAGAAGAAAAGGTAAGCATCTCACAGGGAAACAATTGACAGGCTGCACACCATGATGAAATGCCGATGATTGGCATCTCTGTGATGATTTGCCCATAGTAAACTCATACTAGGGTCTGATCTATAGCAAAATATATTCACTTTACACTTCCACTGCCATGGAGAACAGCTTGGGGCTGGTACTCCGAGGAGCATGCATGCTTTAACAGCTATAATTCAGTTTTAGAGCCTGGCCTATTTGATATCTCCCTCAATGACTCCAGCTCAGTCATATTCTCAGTGTGCTTACAGTCATGGGGCATTGCAGTCTGAAGGTTGAATTTTCAGGCTTAGTCTTGCAATCTAAGCACACCTGATTTTATACCAGAAAGGCAACAAACACTGAGTACACACCTTTGGCTTCAGACCACAGCGTGCAGACATAAATACAAAGTATAGTTTCATATACTGCATCAGATAATGTTTTAAACTACTATAATAAAGAATACAGGAGAACACTGTCACAACCAAAAGATTAAAATAAGAAAAAAAAAAAAAAAAAAAAAAGTGGTAGAAAAGTCAGTGCAGGAAATTTAGTGGTTGCACATTAAACTGGGACGAGCTCCAGGGCTGCAAAAAAATACTGTCACCTGTCTTACAGGAAACTGCTTTTGACTGATAGCCATGGCAGCTGAGACACTGTAGCAGTCAGAACCAGCTCTAAGGTAAAAGATCCTGCTGTGGTTCCAATGCCTGGGAATACATTCTGGCAGGGATCTTGCTGCAAGATTTTTATGAGATTTTTCTTGGTTTAAATGAATTGCAACTCATCCTGCAACAAAGATGACATCTCACGAGTCAGCTGAAGTGAAACCCCCTAAAAACCCCCACTGGGACCCTTCATGGTCTCCCTCTGCTGCACCTGTAGCAAAGCTTCCTCTTTGGGATAGTACAGGGAATGCTTCCAAAACTTTTCCAAACCAACAAGCAAACTGCCAAAAGGAGTGCCACAAACACAAGTAACATGATGCTTGAATAGGTCAGGACTCATTAAAAAAAAAAAAAGACTTTGGGAAGGCTCTAACAAGAAGCCAGGGTCTCACCAGCAGCAGGTTAAAATTTAAAGGGAAAATGTGAACTAAAAGCAGAGTGTAACACAGAGAGCATGTACGGCTGATCATGGCAATCAGTTACCCCTTCCAAAAAAGCTCCAAGGACTTGATTCAGTTTTCTGCTTAAACATAATTCAGGGCCACCAGAAACCACATCAAAACAGATGAAGGCAGAAGAGACACAATCACCCTCTCACCTCTTGCATATAAAAGAATAACTCCCATCCAAATGAGTTATTACAGAGTCTGGACTGGAGAGAAAAGATGCAGAAGGGGAGTACATGAGATTAACTGTAGAAATCCAAAGGATGGTGAATGTCTGTGCTAGATATGAGATCTCTCCCCCAAAAAGTATTTCTCTGAACAAATGGAAGCAGCTGTCAGATGAGAAGAGATAACAGCAAGTGGCTGGCAGCAATTCCCAATGCCACCCTGGTATTCTGGCACAGCCACAGTATCAAAGGCAAATAAATGAACTTGCTGAGATGGACACCTGTCCTCCAGCCCCTGCCAGAAAGCTTCTAAATGGCCTTTTAAAGGCTTTTATAAATTAGTATTTGTAAGAGTGAACAGTACTTCCATAAACAAACAATTTAGTGGGTTGTATGATTTTTGTAGATACACTCCAGTATAAGCACAAGGTTTTTGTTTAGAAAATAAACCTTGGATCAACAAGCTAACTATTGTGTAGAGCTTTCAAAAGGAAGGCAAGAAAGGGAAAACAAGCCCCGCAGCCACAAGTTACTGGCAGTTCTTGGCTATAATTAGACCTCAATTTCCAAAGGACTTGAGTAGGCTGAAAATACAAATTTATACCACATTTATGTGAAATTTCAACTGCACAAGGCCAAGTCTCTGCTCTCTATCTGCCTAGGATGTCCTGGGAGTTGCTGCTGTTACAGGGTATCTTAGAAACCCCCAAAGTATGTGCAAAAAAAGACAAAGGGGCAAAATTGCGAACCCACATGAAAACCAAACACATTTTCAATTATCCTGTGGCTATTTGGACACATTTAGACCCTTATAAGATTGTATAAAACTGAAGGACAAATTGGGTAGGTGTAACACTGGGAGCGTTGTGGTATTTGGGAGCAAGATTAAATAACTAAAAAAATTATCAGGAAGGACAGGAAAAAAAGTTCAAGCCATTCTGAGGAAGTGGGTAGTCAACAATTTACCAGCTGAAAGCATTAAACGAAACATTTTGAACAGATATGGATGACAACAGGAACTGACCAAAAAAAAAAACCCAGACCAAACAACAAACCCAGAACAGAAAACAACCCCCCTTCTGCTTTCCGCAGATAAACAAACCCAATGACTCTCCTACTGGCTGCAATTTGCAACTAGGAAGAAAATTCCTCTCAGCAAGAAGCATATGTGGTATCCTCATCAATGAAGAAAACAAATCTGTAATGTTTTTCACAGATGCCTTTGAAATTTGATCTTGCCAGCTTACAAACCTTCCCCCTTGCCAATGGATTTCAGAGGCAAAACTGTGAATTTTGCATGCAAAAAAGAAAATGTGTTTTGAATCAATTGTTAAATAAACTCACATTTAAAAAAAAAAATTGAAGCTTATCCATTTTAGTTCCCTCAGGCATACTTGTTCAAAACAAATGTTACCTTTGGCAGGAGACAATTTCACCACTCCAGCATCTTCATACAGGATAGAAACAGTTTAAGGTAGAACTTGGGCTTCATTTTCCCCAGTTGCTGCCCATCCCCAGTGAAACAGGCATACTGGTACAGAGCTCCACAGTATGGGCTAAACTGGGGATCTCACATGTATGAATGGCCATAAAAAGCAACACAATTTTAGATTAATTGGACTCAGCACTGCAGAGAAACTAACTAGGATCATCTAAAATAAAATATTAAATCCAGCCTCTTCGGTGTTTCCTGGCTTAGAAGGTTTATGATGGTCCTGCTGTGGGGTTGGAACACTTGGGAGTTCCCTTCTAACCCCTGACATTCTGTGATTCTATGAATATATTAAAAAAAAAAAAATTAAAAGCCACAACACAACCATTTTAAGCTTTGATTCTGTGTTTACACATCTGTTCTCCATTGCTATATGGTGAGGGGAGCTTCTCCTCCCAGAAAGTAGTGCAAGCAGTGTCCTTTTTTAACCTGCAGGAGTTAAAAAAGTGCAAGTGAAGAGGAAATCACCCCAAAAGCCCCCCCACCCAAATAATCACAACAGTGTTTGCAGTGGACATGGATGCAGTCTGACATCCTGCATTACATTGAAATCTAATGAGCTAAACAACTCCAGTAACACCTGGGACACTTTTTTTTTTTTTCCCCTCACTAGCTTGAAATTCCAGGTGCAGGCCATTCGTTTGATGTTTATGAGAACAAGAATTTTAACTACCTGCACCATTGCAGACACATCATAAAAAATGTGAGAAGTACCCACAGATGAAAACAGGAAGGGGGAAATGAGAAAGCAATATTTCATTCTCTGTCATGCTAGCAATTCTGTGGAAAAAATAGAGCTACAGACTGCACATAAAAAGCATTTTATATTAATTTATTCCAAGCATTTCCATTATAGAAATACACAGCACCTTTGATTAAACATTTTTCTGAGCTGAAATTTTCCTCAACATTACAACACCCCTCTCTTTAACCTATTCAGTGCAAAAACTGAATTCTGAGATGTCAGTTGTGTTCCATCCCACAAAGTAACACCACTGATCATTCTTCCTCTCCTACTTTGAATGGCAGCACTGCCAAAGCAAGAGCTTATCATCATCCTCCTCCTCTCCTCTGCAGTCTCTTTTTGAAGCTTTAACAGCTTTCAGTCTCATTTTAGAGCCTTAGACAAGTACAAAGCTTGTCTGCAAAGCAGTATTCTGAATAAGGCAGAGATGGCAAACCAAGTAAGATCAGCATGTGCTGAACGACAGTGTAAAAGCTCAGCGAGGTGCAAGATGTTTTAAGCATCCTATGTTTGAAACTTAGCAGATTAAGGAGACTAAGTCAATATTTATCTTAAATTTCCTTCTTAAACGGCCTCACATACACACGTGACAAAGCAAAGAAGAGCCACTCACATTAACAGAGGTGGGACAAATTAACACCAGGGAATTTTGTAAAATGGTTTCTGAACAGCCCCTGCAAACATTCTTAGCAAAGAGCACAGTGTTCATCCTGCACAGCTCCTCAGCTGCCACCCCAGGTTTTGAGACCCCAGCTCTGGAAGCTGCTCACCAAGGAACCCCCCCCCCTCCCCAGTGCTTCCTTCTGTGGCTGTCACCTCACATCCCAGCAACTTCCTCGTTATGGATCAGCCCTGGACACCGGGATGGCTTTTGCCATGTTTCATCACAGCAACATTTGCAAGCATATACAGCTGTTATTAAAATACAATAATCAAGGACTAAACTGCCTCCTCTCCCAGCAGGCAGGCACATGGGACTCCAGTACTGTGCTATCCTACATCCTGGGGGATCTTAATTTTTCAAGTCCCTGTGCCACCTTGTTTTCCTTCATCCCTCCTCCTCTTAGGATCTAGGAGACGTCCTGAAGCCAAGGAAAGCTCAGAGACAGATGGACTTCATTACTTTTTTACCTACAACGGACTTCCAGCAGAGCACGGAAGGAAAACTTTCTGCTTGTTTGGGTTTTCCCCGCTCCCATTGGTATTTCTCCCACTTTCACCCAGCAGCACCATTCACCCATGAACTTCAACCATTCACCTACGACACTTCAACCAGTTCCGACCCAGAAAAGCAAAGCCACGCCTGAAAAACAACTCAAAAAGCTGGGAGGAGGAAGGGAGGCGGCCGGAAGACCCCGGCAAAGAGGGCCCGGTCCCAGAGGCCCGCCCGGGCTGGCCCCGAACCGACACTCACCCCAGGGTGGCCCCGAACCGACACCCACACCGGGATGGCACCAGACACCCGCCCGGGCTGCCCCCGAACTCACCCCGGGATGGCCCGGAACCGACACCCACCCCGGCATGGCACCAGACACCCACCCGGGCTGGCCCCGAACCGACACTCACCCCAGGGTGGCCCGGAACCGGCACCCGCCCCGGGCTGGCCCCGAACCGACACCCGCCCCGGGCTGGCCCCGAACCGACACTCACCCCAAGGTGGCCCCGAACCGACACCCGCCCCAGGGTGGCCCCGAACCCCCACCCGCGCCGTTACAGCGGCTCCTCCCGCACCCCGACCCGCAGCCGCCCGCTCCCCAGGCCCCGGAGAAAGGAGGGAGCAGCGGGACAGCCCCGCGGTGGATCCGCGGAGCCCTTCCAGCTCCGGCCCAAGCGGGGTTAACACCATCCCGCCGTCCCGGAGCTCCAGGGGGAGGCTCCAACATCCCCGCGGTGCAGTTCCCCCTCTTCCCAGCTCCCTCCCGGGCTGAACTTCGCCCGCTCCCCGCCTTACCGGAGGTACCGAGGGCAGCCAGAAGCCGTCCCACCCGCCCAGCACCACCGGGGGTTGCCGCTTGCCCGGGGACCAGCCGCTCCGCAACGCACGCCCCAGCCCCGACAGCATCGTCCTGGTTCTGGTTCTGGTCCCGGTCCCGGACCTCCACCTCCTCGGGGGCCCGGGCGCGTTCCGCTCGGTGTTGGCTGCCACGCCGGGAGTGGGCGAGCCCGAGCAGAGGGCGTCTCCTCCGCTCCGGAGGCCGGGGTGGTTTTATTTTTTTTTTAATTTTATTTTTTTGTGCGTGTGTGCGCGTTGTTCCTCTTCTCCTCCCCGCCGAGGAGGGGCTGGGTTACGCAGCTGCCTGCGGCCCGATGAGCCCAGAGATCCCCCAGGGGAGCGGCGATGGGTGCTCGGTTGGGTCGCCGGCTCGGTCCCGTCGGTGCCGGGCTGGGAGCTCCTCTGGGGCGGCATCGGGGAGGTCGGAACCGGGGAGGGGGGGGGATCCCCCGCCTGCTGCAGGAGAGAGCAGAGGTGCTGCCCCCCCCCTTCCCATGCCTCTTCTCGCAGCTGAAAAGCGATTTCATTAGCCGTGTTTATAAATGGAATTAAGGGAATTAAACATTTCTGCCCGACTCGACCACCTGCCTTTTATGTAAAATTTACTTTGCAAATCGACAGGACTGTTGTTACCCTCCTGGGTCAGTGGAACGACCACATTCTGGCACCAGAGAAACAGCAAAACCTAGAAGGAAATCAACCCTCGAGTTGGTTAATTTTTTCAGTAAAGTTGGGTTTACAGCAGGAGAGCAATCAGCAAGGCTTAGCCCTTTTCCCAGTCAGTCATTTGGTTGGTATCACCTCAGCCTGCAAGCTCACAAACCCAGGTTTTTGTGTGCAAAGCCCTGGAGCAGATGAAACTCACCGTGTTACAGAAGGGACAGGCACAGGAAAGGGCTGCCCTTTGTGCTGTTCCTGCCCAAAACCAAACCAGCTTTACCTGATGATGACACAAGGATCTTAGAAGAGTATACAGGAAAATACAGGGGCTGCTAATTACACCCTGCCCAGGATCAGAATACAGCGCTGAAACAAAATATACTCTAAAACTGAAATCAGAATGATCTGTTTCAGGACTCCTATGGAGGAGTTAATACTTCTAACTACAGTAATCAGCAACTGAGCTTGTAATTATTTCCTCATAAACCCACCTCTTCCTCCTATCTTGAAAACTCTTAAAATGTATCTGTCCTGAAAAACAGTAAAACTCCACATTTAAAATTACTGGAAAACTCTTGACTTACTATGGATTACCAACAATGGATTCTGGCTTTAAAAAAAAAAATAATTTGACACCATCTTTACAGCCTCTGACAGAAAGCCAAACAAAATCACCTGCACCTGGTCATCATTTCTCCATTGCCCTGAAGCTCTCCATCAAGATTAATGATCAGGCTTATTCCTAATGAGCTTAAGGACAGAATAATCAAGCTCAGTAATAATTCCCTGGGAGCTGCATTGTGTGTCCTACCACTGTAAGAGTTTCTGGGACTGTGGTTTCTCCATCAGGAACTCCCATGCCACATAGCTGGTAACAGAGGTAGAAGATGTTGCTTTTAGAACTAAGACATGGAAAGGGACATCCACTGTCTGTATTTTAAATGCTGACAGTTTGAACTGATCCCCTTAATTGGGGGTGGGAAACATTTTCCCCTACAAATCTTAAAGTTCTCATTAAAAAGGTATGAAATGTATTATGCCAGGTTGAAAAATTTTTAGGAAGAGTTCACAGTTCCTAAAATGGCTAGAGATCATCTTTGGATAGTTCAGGATTTTATTTAAAGAGATAAAAAAGCATCCCCTTCAAAATATAGTTCAGTAGGCAAAAAGCTTGTTGAGCTTCACAGTGCATCCCTTAGCAGGGATGAATCCTATGGTGTATAATCTTCTGGTACAGGCCTGTGATCCAGACCATCATAAGTAAAACTTTTTAAATACTTTTGCCCTGTCTGCAGATTCTCTATTGCTCAAAACACTAAATCCCCAGATATTTCAATTCAAGATACTTCCAGAAGACTGTCTTTTTAAAATTTAAACTATAATGAGCTGGAATGGAGATGCAACTCTGCAATTAAAAAAAAATAAAATACAAATCAGTAGATTCTCTCTGCTGTGTAATAATTTTACTGAACAAATAGCTCTCGAGATGTACTTTTCATAATTTTTCATATACAAAACCCATAGAATAATAAAGCTTTAAGTAATGGTTTTACAGAATACGTTGCAGTTAATCATGGCATAGTATGTTCCCAGATATTCAATACCAAGCTCACAAGTTAGAAGCATCCATCACTTAGCTTTTAAATTTGTAACATGCTCTTCCCTCCCATCTTTGAGATTACAAATGATTTTTAGCATGACTCACTCTTCAGCATCACTTAGCTTTCACCCAAAGCAAATTAATCTAAAAACAAGTACTGAAATCCTGGAGGTCTGATTTAGGGACAACATTCAGCATCATCTCAGACATTTATTACATGATAAATTAATTTACTAAATGAAAAGTTTCTCCTAAGTAATCTCTGGGTAACTTAAACACATTTAGTGAAGGACAACACACAAATTTAACTCACTAAGGTATCTTTTCCAAACAATAAGTTGGGGCTAACATGCAGAATAACATGAATTGCAGAATTTAATTTAAAGCATTTGCAATCCAAAGCTAGTACTTTTTTTCTTGACTATTTGATTTAGGGCATATGGCAGTTAAAATGCAATGTTAACATTATGAAGGCTACTTCAAAATAAGATGTAATCATACTCATAATAACTTATTGGTTTGTACTTAATTATTACATTGTAGACATTTCATTAAATCAAATAAAAAAAAGTTCAGAATATTAAGTAAGAGTGTGCTTTATGAATTATTTCTAATGTGCCTCTATAAAAAGCAAACCAAACCCATCCCAACTTAACAACTGAATTTAAAAATCTGGAATAAATCTATTAGAAAGCCCAAATCATCAAGTTAGTAAAACATTAGCAAGAACAAGGTTTCAGAAAGATGCAACCATTTTGAATTTTGACATTTTAAAGCCTTTACTTTCATTGATATCAGGTAATTTTTACACACACACACCCTTTTGTTTTTCCTTAGACCACAGCAGAAATCAAATTAATAAGTGAGAGTTATTACCCGTGCTTACTCTAAATGGCAGACAACACATGTTACAGGAAACCAGACCAAGACTAAAGTAGTTTACAAAACATAAAACAAGGTTAACAGATAAGCCTTCTTTAGGATAACACATAAGAAAGGTTTTAGGAACTTTATATCAACAGCTCATTTCAGACTATGCAGTGTTTTTTTCTCCTTTCCAGAGGTCTATAAAATAAAGTGGTAAACATGTTCTCTTCAATATTCAGTTCAGTAAAAGTTTAGTTGCAACAAGATTATATTTGCATAAATATAAAAACACATGATAAAGCAAAATATTTTTAATTAGTAAGCCAATCATAAATAAATTCACCTAAAATTAACAGAAGCAGCTGTGTTCTTTCTACATGGGTTTTTTTTTTTAAGCATGTTTTAATAGTCAACTTCATTGTCTAGCCTGGGACAAAACAATTCATCATTGAGCACTCAACAATTCTGCACACTGAGCTATGTCCTTTTTTTTTTTTTTAGTTACATTTTTTACATTTTCTTTACAAACGTAATACTTATATACATTATATATTTTATTTCTACAATTTATTGTACTTTACTGAAACTCTACAACTTCCACAGGGAATTTGCTGAAGTCTTTAGTAAATATGAATTATTCCTTTTAAAAAGAAATTCATATAAACAACCAACATACAGCACTGCCCTTTTGACATCTCTGTTAAGAACTGGGATCTGGAAGGGCAACTATAATAAATGTAAGAAAAAAAGGCTTTACCTAATTGTACCTTTTGTTAAGAAATATTATCCCACATAGCTACATAAATTCACCAGCTTGCAATAGACAGAGCACCATACTGCTGCACAATTGGAAACGTGTATAAACCAATTTAAAGTTTACTAGAGAAACAGCTTCATCACTCCTAGTGCTTTTAGATGGAAGTCAATCTGCAAAATTCTTTTGGAAAGATGTACTTTAGCTGTAAAGCTTCCAAAAAACCACTACTGGTCACTGTATATTGTGAAGAACAAGTATCCACTTCTGTAACTTCCCGTATGCTTCTCTTGGCCCATGCATCTATCTGAAGTCAGGATTTTTCTTCTATTTCATTCTTGTTCACTTACAGATCTGCTGTTGGATATTAAGTAAGAATTCATAATATGAGAAAGCTGCTTCTGTCCGATCCTCAATTAAATGCTGAAAAAAATCTGTTTTGGCAGGGTTCTCATCTCTGAAAGAAGAGAAGAAGGTATTTTAGTCCAAACTTTGTGTAAAGATCTACTCTAAATTCAAGCAAAGGCATAATTTCTAATTCTTTTCTTGGTCTTTGGAGTAGAGAGTCAGTCCCAATTCAAGCAGCAACCACCACACCAACAGCTGAAGAACTTCAGTCCCATATTTGAACATTATTTAGCTGCATAAGAAAATGTACTCTCTAAAATGTTATCAGGCTCATCAAGTAGTCTTGAGAAGACAAATATTAACAGTCTATAGAAGTTAAACTTCTTAAAGTGGGTCATAGTTTGAAAAGGTTTCAGAACTTGCCTCCTGTGTCACAAAGCAACTGGACACAGCAACAAATGCAAACAATTATTAAACCATTTACAGATTATTAACCTCACTTGAATTTTTTATAGGTTTGTACTGAAATGATAAAAGCTGTACCAGAAATTCATCTGGTTAATCCTTTTGATCATAAGGCTATCCACTGCTTTAGTATATTCTTAACAATATGAAATTATGAAACTAATTTCTATCAATAAAACTACTAGTACCTGATTTTGCACTAGATTGAAAGAGAACCTTTCCTGCTAAGGGGTTCTAGGTAACAGCACTCTACAGACTCAAAAGTAGATGTTATCCAGTTTCTTCTGGGTCAGATATTCCCAGTTTTCATGAGTGTCAATTAGGAACTGTAAATACAAGTTGTGGATAATTACTCAGTATCTAAGAGACATACTTACTTTATTACTTGAAGAACTGGACTTAAAGGTCTGCTGTCTCTGAGCCAAGATATAAAAGATCGTGTCCTTTCTGAAGACAGTGCATCTACCTCAGGAAGCTGTGTCTGGTTCAAGGCAATTGGAAGAAGTCATCAGCTTTTCTTAACAAAACTATTTTGAAAATAGAAAGCCATAACATGACCCAAGCTACAAATTCTATTATGAAATTACCAACCATGGATTACATGCACATATTTTTTTTATTCAGCTTAAAATGAAAAAAAAACACAAAACAAAACACAAAAAAAATCAGTAATATCAGTAACATGCCTACCATTTTCTGTGGTACTGATGCATAGTTTGGGTATCCAAGGACATCTTTTATGAAGTTGTTATCACAGTTTTTTCCAATCCAAATGTAAAAAATCTGTAAGATGTTACAATCAGTTTTAAGAAAGGCCTTGTATACATTTGAGAGAAAGAGATAAGTGGGGACATAAATGTAATAGTACTGGAGTAATAACTCTCATCACTTGAGAGCTCTGGTTGCAATTAATATATACATCTCTGTATCTGTTACGTGCACATTTACTTATTAATACATTTATGGCATTTGGAGTAAGATATCTAGAGACAGAGGCTGGGTTGACTTCACATTAGAGTAGCACTATGTTTTATCACATTATCTGAGTAGCATAATGCTTTATCCAATTAAGTGTGGCTTAGTAAAATTTCTACTAATAATTTAAACTACACCTATGGGTTTCATTCACTCTCCACAATTACCTCACTCTTACAACTCATGTCACACAAGCCACAAATCATACAAAAACTTATATCTGTGCATAACTGAGAAGGTTCCTGAATCAGTGAGAAGTGGTTTGTTAAGAGAGACTAGTAAATAAAACTTGAGACTGTAGTACATAAAACTTTTGGAAAACGGAAATCCATTATTTCCAGAAAAAAAGAATTTGATTCCAAGTGGTGGCATATTCTGATTAGTCTAGCATGAAAAAAAATTAACCTCTCTGAAGCTTTAATATGTAACCAAAGATACACTTCCCTAACCAAATTATGAAAGCCTTTCACTGGAACACAGGTTACTTCCAGGTTACCCAGAATCCTTATTCATTATATCATTGAGAGCTGACTGTTCTTCATCATTCAGCATACATTGCTCTTTATTTTTTTTAAAAAAAGGTTAGCTAATAACTTACTGAACCACAATCCATAAGAAAAGCTCCTTCTCTTGTCAACTTTTCTGCAGATAACTTCTGAAGAGGTGGCTGAGGAACAACTCTGTCATTTACATGTATCGTACTCTGTAACAAAGACCAATACTCAGTAACACTAGAATATTTTTTTTAAAAAAAAACAACCTATTTTTGATCTTAATCAGGAAAAAGAAAACAGGAAAAAAACCCTGTTAACAGCTAGCAAAATTCTGTGTAGGCAGTATTTCTCCTGCACTGATACAAAACTTTCAAAAGAATTCTAAATTTTCTACAACCTCCATAGATTTTTTTCAATGCATTCACTAGAAATGTTGCATCAAATTCTTCTCCCTAATGGGTTCACCTTTTAGTGTATTCAAGTAACTTGATTTAACATGCTGGCTGAAGCAATACATGGGTTTGTCCACAAAGCACAGTGACTGACCTGACCAAACAATCTGGCTGTTGGCAGTGACAGTATTAGAAAATATCCCCCTCTCTTTCTTCCCAGAAATAAAACCAAACATAAACGATAACAAATGCCAGCCCCCTAGTATTTTCAGATTAAAGTTATTCCTCCTCCAATATAAAAACAAGCAGAATATCTGTTTAGAATCTGTGAAGCATGCTGCAAATAATGTAAGGAAAAAATAGTCTAGAGACTAAGCAAATCTCCACATGGTAGATTTTAGAAAAAATCCCCATTTTAAAAACTCCATAACATACAAATGTACTTGGAAATAATAACCTGAAATGTTTTCCTTGATTTTGTTTTTGTTACTTCTGAAAAATGCAGTTTACATTACAATAACAACTTTACCACAGCACACCAGGTGTAACAGACTAGGAGAACAAGTAAATCTTAGAAAACAGGCTTCATACATTACCTCATCAATCAACTTGTCTATTCTGTACAAGTTGGGATGTATCATTTTCATCAAATGAACAAGTGGCTGACTCTTCATCTGGCACATCGCATACACGCGGTCATCCAGGCGTGTACTTGTGCCTGTTCTAAATGCTTTCTGTGAAAGAACAGTGTGGTTACACAAACAAATCCTGCATTCTGTCACATTTAAACAGCATATTTCAGATTTTTCAAAGTGTCAGGCAAAGGTTTTGTGAAGAAAGAGATCTCATAAGCATCTCAAGCAAATAGAATACCTTTTAAAACTTAATCCGTTTTCCCTCCTTATTGGTGAAGGAGATGAAAAAATATTGCCCCCCACTTTGTGTAAAATTTTGATGTAACTGGGCATGCATTTCTCATTTTTATTCTTGGCAAATAGACCTGTGAAACTCACCAATGAAAGGTATCACAGGCAGATCTGTCAGACACGAAAATCTTTAACCAATTGTTAATAAAACCCTGCAGTAAGTTATTTATTTTTAAGTATGCTGTGTGGCAATACAAAGATACTAAAAAATAATAAATCAAAAAGTGGCAACTCTTTCTATGTGAGCTTTAAACTATGTAACTTTACTTTCTGTAATAGACTTCACTGTATCTCTGTGGAAATTAATTTTCCTTCTTGTTACTCTGAAGTATAGGCATTGAAAACACTTGTCTTTTCTTCATAAAATAAAATTGAGGAAGTACTAATAAATGGCTTCCAACAATTTTTATAGGCAACACCAGCTAGCTGCCAAAATAGGAGAAATGCTAATTGTGAGAATATATTTTTGGTTTAATTGTAAAACAAAGCCAGACAAAATATAAAAAGTTTCAAAATAAAGTAATAAACTGTTTCAATCAACTATTCCAAATAAACTATTCAGGCACTAATTTCTTAATATAAGCTAACATAGTCACCTTGTATGTCAAAGTCCTGTAAACTCTAAGAGAATAACCCCATTTTTATAACTTTAAAAAAGTGCAGACATAGCTTGATCCAGAGCTGAAGAAATCCTCAAATCGAATAATAATTGAAACACTGATCCACCAGATTACACATACCTGTTTGAGAAGGGCCAAAATATAGAGTGGAAACAGCTTGAGGGAATTTGGTGCCATGAGCATGGACTGCTGCAGATTTGAGGCAGTTGACATGTATGCTGCCAAGGAGTCAACCACAGCATTAACTAAGGCATCTCTTGCATCCGAAAGACTGGAGGAAACGGAGCGATCCACAGCTGTTGGGTGAGACGGATACAAGAAGTAACTAGGGTTGGCCTCATGGAAAATACTGAATTTAGGAAAATATTGGTTGTGGTTTTGGGTGATGCTTTTTAAGATTTTCAGAAACACCTGTGGTCCTAACTTTTTTTAGGAGCTGCAGCAAATAAGATGATTCTCTGTACAGAAATATGCTTTCACGATGCTTAAAAGAAAAGTGGTGTTCCTGCTCTTGGAGAACTAATAAAATTGTTTAAAGCTTTGGTATATAATCAAGAATAAATAAAAAACTTGTTTTAAAACTTATGCAAGGTTAGTTATTGCTGACACTCTGTGCTGTCTGTTAAGTTTTGCTGAAATTATTTTTTCATCTCTGTTATTTTAGTGGCATAATTATGATTAGTGTCCAAGAGGCTTAATACTTCTCTGCTAATGAAGGGCTGCAAATCCTTTGGTCGGAGGAAGCCACCTGCTGGACTGAATACATATTTAAGACAAGATACAGAAGCACTATTTCTTCTAAAGTATTTGTCTATTAATATACAACATAGCATATACTAAAATGCTTCACAGAGCCATACATGTTCAATGGCAGAGATCAGTCAGCTACTTATGACCTGTAAATATGGGGTAAGCAAGAATCCTTAATCTAGCAGAAAGACAGAAACATAAAGAATACCTCAGATGCACTGTGTCAGAAGTTCCCTTTTAGTTTCTAGCAGTTCACTAAAGTGAATGACTTTTTCTTAAGTATGCTAAAGTTTGAGATTAACAACCACGATGATGATACAAAAATGGGAGTTTTGATCCAAGTGTGCCGTCAATCGTTGCCCTTTAATAAACTCTAGAAAACAATGTAAGCAGGCCCCTTTTTAAAGAATGAAGTCAAAGTATTCAGACTATCAAATATTTCAATTAACAGTTTTTGTTTAACTTTTATCTTTTGGATTCTCGGGCTCCAATGGTAAAATTAAGAACATATAAATATATATTTTAATCTTCCTGGTCTCTACTCACCCATATTTGCTAAGAGGCATACAATGGCTTGTACATCTGCTCCTGCATATACATCAGTCAGTGAACTTACTACTGGCAAGCAAAGTGTGTGCACTCGAATTCGACGTTCACCTGATAAAGGTAAGCAGAAACCATACAGAGCTATACAAATTCAGTCATCACATCATATCTCACTCAAGATGCACTCATGGTAAAAAAAAAATCAGTCAGGAAATGGCTCTAACATTATTTCCTCTTCCTATCTTTTAACCAGTTAAAATTCTGCAATGCTCTAAAGCATTAAACACACTTACGAACAACATTATAAAATCCACAATAAGTGTCCTGATCTTACAAATGAAGTACAACAAATCCATCCCAAAATTTTGTGGCATTTTCCACAATAGAAAGTATCTGCCAGTCTTTATTCCCCCCCCCCCCAGCAGGGTACTACCAGCTCACTCTATTCCAGCACGGGTCTGTGATTTTGGACAAAGTGCATACCAAACATGAATGAATGTTTGTTATTTGCTTATAATAAAGGGATGCCTTTTGAGTAAAGGACTGAATCAGCTCTTTATAAGATAGAGATAAATTACATTTTCCCATCAACACAGAGTTTATAGAGATTTGCATTATGTGATTAACTGCTAAATAGGCTCACTAGTTTTGACAAGGTTCTCTCAGGGTACAGAGAACAACAAAAGGGTATGGACCTAACCACACAAAAATTAGGTTAGAAAAATAAAAAAAAAGCTCAGTGGCCAATTCATTTTTGTTATTTACCTTTGCTGGAAGTATACAAAAGAGCTGTTTGAAAACAAACCAAAGATGTGTCAGTCAGACTCTCCTCAATTGACATTTGCACTGCAAATCCAGCATCAGGATTGACATTGGCAAGGGACAATAAATCAGTAGAGCGTACAAAAAAGTTCCCATGAAAAGTATGTATTGAAAGACCTAGAAGCAAATAAAATAATTTAGAAAGAGGTTAAAACAGTGTAAGAAACTCCTATCAATAGTTAAAATCCAAAGCCCTCAGGCTATGTTTAAGAGTAAAAATACTGATTCTTCACACTTAGCTGACTGAAGAACGAAACAAGAAAAAAAATGGCAAAATCTAACAGAATTCAGATAAAGAAGGCACCTATCTTCAGTGAAGGACAAATAACCTGAAACCTAATGCTGGTTAAGACCCAAGCACATCCATTAATATGCTTACACCAAGTGTTCCATGTCAATCAGTATTTCAAACACACCTTTGGTACACCTAATGCGCATAACTGCTTCAAACCCAATCTTTCTTGTCAGGTATCTTTTCAGGTCTTTTTGCAACTTCTCAGCCTGAGCAGGATTATGGCTACGATGGAAAGATGGGTAGTAATAGATGCATCCAGCAGAATACTTGGATATGCAAGCTGTGAAGAAGGAAAAGATAAGAGTTAGGAGATAAAACTGTAACACAACCATTGTGTCCAACCTTATGCAAGTCATATATTTCAAGTTCATCTATTTGACTCACATTAGTAAGATAACCAGAAATTGCCAGGACTCAGGCCACTGAAGGCAGTGATGAGACACCCCATTATAGAATTCTCATTTTTTTACCTTCCTCAATAATACACTTTCCTTACCTTAGAGAACCAAAGCAGCAGTGCACAAAGAAATAATAGTATAGGGGCAAAATCACGTGTGAGATTAGAGACAAATCTTGGTTTAATACTGAAAAAACTCCATTACATGCTTAATTTTATTCATTCTTTGCTGTCTGGCTGTTTCCTGTCCTCGTGCAGCAGAGCACTCTCTTGTTTAAAACTCTAAAATCCCAGAATAATACCTGATACCACCAACTCCTATTCTTGACTGATCAGATGAATTTCCAAAAGTGCAGAAAGATTAACATGATTTAAGAACTCCTGAAGTACCTTGTGCTTTTGAAGACAGCAAACAATGTGCAAAGAGTGAATGGATACATTAGGTACTCCTTACCAAGAGAAGCTAGATCAGAATATTGTGAACTTAAGAGAAATAAATCCACAGCAGTCTGCTGGCCTGAGCAGTCCAGTGCCAACTTCTTATAAAAATCCGTTGCTGGACCAAGATGTTGGACCACCTTTGGTGAATAAATTACATGGGAAAGGGTTAAGTCAATAATCATGCTTTCTTAAGACCTTATGAAAGAAAAGACAACAGTATTCACTATCTAAGTATCATAAAGAAGTTTCCTTTAAGCAATAATTTATAGGCGTTTCCACCTGCAGAAATTGTTTTCCTAATATTCCATCTTATTTTAGTTTGCATTTGCAAGCAGTTATAATCCTACTACCAAGGACATTAATGTTCTCCTAAAAATACACATTCATCTAACTATGTAACACCAGATGCAATGAAGTAAAAGGCCATTAAAAAAAATAAAATCATGTTTTAGGTCTACAATTTAATATTTCTTGCTTTGATTCAAAACCCAGGTTGATATTAACTGAGAGATATTTATCTGCAGCTCCTGTTGCTTGCCACCAAAAGCTATGGACCAAAGGCTCAGAAGACAGCTCATGCACTCTGAAACAAGTAATACCACACATGTATAAAGTCATCTTAAGCACACAAACATAAGACACTGAATAATTAAAATGTGAGTTGCTACAAAAAATCCCACAGGAGTTGATCTGCAGAACTATGCAAGTCAGAAAGACACAGTCAGTCCCTATTCTCACAAGATGAGTAGTAAAGGAAATTTTTCTACCTTTGTGCTTGACCTTTGATTGGGATCTTCTCTGGAATGCAAAAGCCCTGCTCCTAAAGATGGTAACTGTGTTTGAAACACAGATATCCGGCCACCCGTTGGAGACATCAGTTTAAATGCAGCTTGAAGAGCAGGGCCCAGTGCACTGTGTGTTTCTCTTGTGTTGGTGAACATATTTGGCAATGCATTCAAGAGATCTTTTATCAGCTGCAGAACAGATTGAAAAGTGTTTGAGATTTTTACGCTTGAGATTTTATGCTACTTCTAAAAAAACTGCACTGTCATAACTGAAAAGAATAATCAACACCAAATGTTTCAGCTTAGTTTCAATACACTAAGGAAAATAAACTCATGGTTTTAAAAACAATGATATATCAAAGAAGCAGCATGTAATACTTCCATAATTAAAAAGTAGCACTGGAATGTCAGACTATGAAGACTGCTTTGAGTTCAAGGTGTAAAAAGAACCTCTACTTTGAATATTAAGCACTAATGAGATATTTTGAACAATCATACCTCTCTGCTTTCATGGAGGTTTACAAGTAAACTATCTGGTGTAGGTAGGAAAATATCTGGAGGGAGAACAGAAACAAGCATTTTATTAAAGATAAAAATAACATTAGAAGAGAACAAAACGTTTCACTGACCACTGCTCTATATACCATGAAATACAACCTACTTTTCTGATATATGTATTAGAGGGAATAACAATCTATACAAAGGTTCTTTTATCAAAGCAAAAGTAACATTTGAATTTCACTTCTTAAACAACTCCTACTCAGAAGTTAGTGCAAGATTATTTTAAAAAATATATTCCCTATATGTTCTAGAACATAGAGCTAAAACCAGGACACCTGAGAGATTCTTATCTGTTATATGGGAAAAGTAGCTTTTCAAAAATTTAATTTCCATTTTATTTTTACTTACCATCAATATCTGAGACAATCAGCATCTGAGGCTGAGATAAACCTTCTTGCAAGTTGTAAAACTGAACAGTGCTGTCAAATGTTATGAACCCTATTCTTGTTCTCGAGTCTCCAGGCAGCCTGAAGCATTAAAAAAAACTATTAAGCCTGAAATTTCTTTCTCAAGACACAAATACACACAGCTCCTGCTGATATTAGCAGAAACTCAGCTAAGAAGGCAGAGTAAAAGAAAGGAGATCTGAAATATGAACAAAAGTAATAAGTCTTCAATATTATCTGAAAAGCTGGGATAAGTGTTACAGATGAGGATTCACTAATATATTGATGTTTTGTTCCATGACAGAACTTAGTAAGGCTATTAAAACATTATACTGACACATAAAAGAACACAGTCTTTTCAGTTCTTTAACAGAAAATAGTACATTCTACTTTTTTATAAATCAAGAATCCCATTTATTAATGTAGTTAAAGTACCTACAATTCCAAATGAAAATCCACTGTTTCTACAATGCAACATACTTATTTCTTATATGGACTCTATTTCTTTGTATAGCATTAAAAATAGAAAAAGAAAACCTATATGGGACTTCTCAAATGAAATACAAAACATCAGCAAGTGTTTAAAAGCATGATGGCAAACAAAAGCAGTATAAGCAAATATTGTTTTTACCATCTGGGTATATAAATTAATTGCATGTACTGATTTTCCTATGGAGTTAACATGAGATTTTTATGCAAAATGCTAAGTTAGCTAATAATAGTTCATAATAACACATTAGCTCATTTGAAAAGGTTATTTATATTCTTACTTGTCTAGGTTTTCCAGCAATGACTGGCAGACTATTGTCAAATATCCAGCCTCCACTGCATTATGAGACACATCTAAAACAAATAAATATACCGCAGGCTGAGGAGGACGAAGCTACAAAGTAAAAAAAATAATAAAAAAAAGGTTCAAAAATCATATATAAATAAATGTTTTAAATGATTAGTCATTAGAAAGGGATGTGGGAAAAAGGAATACTTAGAAAAATGCAAGGCATACAACATGCAATAAAAGAAAATTTATTAAGAGTCATCTAGATAGACTTAAACACCATTCCCAGAGGTTAATAACTACCACTTCTAATAAGCACAGCACATTATGCTTCAGAACAGAAATTGGGTTTTTTCATTTTTCCTTCCAACAGTAAACTCAAACATGGCTCTCAAGTGCCAGATATGGAATTCCCTCTTCAAAACATCATTGGTTTTTGAGTATGTGGACAATGCAATCCATTAGATGTGGTTAAAATATCCTCTCTACATCCTTTTCCCAGTCAGACAAGCTGTATTTATTCACTGTCAAATGTCTTGGCCACAGTGTTCCAATTCAAAGACAAGAGAAAAATTTGATTTTGCTGTTAACAATGTCATTATGAACAGGGCTTTTTCCCAGGCTTTATTTTTTCAAGACAAGAGTGCTACCAGAGCAATTGTAGGTTGATTCCCAGCTAGTTAGAATTGTTCCTGTCACAATTACCAACTAAAAATTTTGAACCAAATTAATTATCTCATTATTCCCTCACTGGTCTTGCAAACCTGTTCCAAACAAAGGAGGCAGAAACTGCAGTGCATCAGACTCAAACCAGACACTGGATGACCACACACATTGCTGTTGCCTTTAGCTGACAAGCCTCTGAATATTTGCATTTGCCAGAACTCAAAATAAATATGAATTTCAACCATTCCTTGCTGTTAAGAGGATCTGTGCAGGAAAATCAATGCACACCACTGAAGCAATATGCAACACTCATTTTAAATGCATTTATGTTAACATGCAATTTGCTAATAAGTTACCATGAAAACTTTTTTTACCATATAGTCTGAGGAAGCAATAAACTCTACTGTAGAATTCTGGACCTCTGGCCGTTTGTGAGGCTCTCCATAAGATCGTGTCAGAGGATTATACATAAATTCTTCAGGAACTATTAAAAAAAAAAAATTCCACAAAAAAATTTATGTATTTTTCAGCAAATAAAAACCATTATGATAGCTGAAAGAAAATTAATCCAGACATTTCAATTATCACTAACAAGAGAAAAAAATTCACGTTCAAGGTACATAAAACAAAGGAACATTTCAAGTATACCAAGTAACATCATAGTTAAGTAACTGAAAACAAAAAAGTTGTATTAAAACCAGCAATATAGCCCCAATTAATAAGCCAAACTTTAAATCACTAATGCAAATAGAGGATTTCACAACAACAAGCTACAATTTTACTATTCCTCATAAACTGTCTGGGATTGCAGACATAATTTGTTAACTGTCACAATGTTTCCACTTGCACACTGCAACAGCAACCAAGCTGAGTAAATTGATTATGTTATAAAAGTAACTGGGATGATTACATTTTCATCTCCCAGAAAACTGCAAAACAAAGTTGTTTCAGGAAATGGCCAGCACATCTGACTACAACCCAGAGATTTCAAAAAACATCTTAAGAACATTGGCATTATTTTCATCTGAAGTATCCCATGGACTGATATATGATGCAAATATGATATAATTTTATAAATGCTAGCATCTCCTGCTAATAAACTTACCATCATTAACTCTATAGCATAGATTGCATTTCCACCTCCTCTGATCAATAAAAGAAACAAAAGGGTTGATATATGTCCTGCAGGATCTGCATCTCACTATTGTGCTTGATGTTATTACTGGTAATTGCTAAAAAGAAACAAGAGAAAGCTGTAACAAAGGTACACAATACCTTTAGTGGAAAACATTACTGTGCACTTCAGTGTATAAAAGCTTCATAAGACTAAACATTCTATTGTTTTTCCTTTTATCCTTTTAGCTCATTTTCAGAAAGAGTAATTATGCCTATTAAAAATACCCTCCCCCTTTAAAATGAGCAGAATTAACAATTAACTACTGTCTTAATACAAACTCAAAAATCAAAGATCTAAAATTTTTCATGAAATTACTTTAAATTACACATTTACAATAACACAGCTACTGTGGTAGAAGGAATTGTGAAAGACAAGATAACTTTTGGTTACTGAATTAGCCAGGCAGTAGAATTTACACAAAGAACACACATTATACAAAAAGGTATCATAACAGACAAGTTATTTAAGTCTTTACATAAACACAAATAAATTAGATGGAGAGAAGTTGCTTAACAGTTATGATTAGAGCTTTAATCTTACATTGTGCTACCTTTTATTGACAGCATTTATCATGCCAGCAATACCTTCATAACATCATATGCATGATGTGAGCATGCATACTTAGTACAACGAGCACCTCTCTTCAAGAAGGCACTGTAAACAAGTTTTTAAGAGGTATCTGACAAGTTCTGAGCCCCACAAACATAATTCAGAGCTTCAGAGAACCACAGGCAGAGACTTCCAACAATAAGGAAAAAATTACAGAGGATTCATCCAGAGCTTTCTCATTAATTTCAATGAAGTAGCAACTTCAAGGCTTTTATCCTCTCTTAAGTTGCAAAGAGTGAAATTTAACAGAAGAAGACGACTTACAGTTCATTCTATTTTGTAGTTTGAATGAAAAACTAAAAATGCATATATTAAATACATAAATGGAAAGAAAAAAGTCAGGCACTTTACCGTTAGGTCTCTGAAGGGATGTAGCAACAAACCTAAAGGAAGTTTAGCTTTGTTTAACAAAGCCTGTGTCTGGGGAATATTTGTCAGTGTACATCGAAATGAGCTGAAAGGAAATAAAAACATTATGTTAAGAATGAAAGTTGAAAGATGTTAAAAACATTGTTTTAAAGAAATTTGATCTTAAAGAATTCTGAAATTTAGAATTATCCTGTTTCACAAAGGTGATTTAATTCAAATAATAATGCATCAAAGAGGTTAAAAAAGCCTCACAAAGAAACAAAAAAGTACTCCCCTGTTCCCCAGTTGAGTAGTTCAGCCATGCATGCATACCAAAATGAACTTTATATTTATAGAGATAAAACTGCTTCAGGTAGAATGCTCAATGTAAATTGATTTTTAATTAACCATATAGATTTTGGGGTGAAGGAACCAAAGGAAGAATACAGTGTTCACTAGTTTTCAAAAAGTAATATTTATCTAAGAAAGCAGTAAAACAAGACCACAAATACTGAGAGAATCAAAATCTTTTCTTTTGTGTGAAGTGGAGGATGGACTTCTGGATGAATAAAGCACAAAAAAACACCCCAAGGCACACACAGTGCTGTCCAAAGACAGAGTAAGAATAACTTCAAGACCCCCAGTTTTCTGATTTCTGTTTCCTGATGGGATCATGCACTGTCATGAGGGCAGTAAGATCTGTTAATCTGGGGCAATGAATAAAACCTCTGGAATTAGAATTAAGATCTTTGGGTGAGAGAAAAGTCTGTTGTACCTTCCTGTACTTGAATTGGGGCAGTCTTCATGTTAAATAGAGGCAAAAGGATACATCAGGATTACCTCCATAAAACATACTCACAGTTTATTCACTGTGTTCAGGCCTGATCATCTTAATTTTCTGGGAAAAAATCTTACGAAATATTACAAAAATATTCTATGAAATGTAATGCATAACATTAGGTGTTTAATATTTTTTCAGATGGATAAAACAAGTCAAAGATTCAGCAGGTTTCTTAATGTTTTAGTAAGTGAGCTACACACAAACTGCATATAATGTATTCTGGTAGAAGGACAGTTTCAGCATTTGTGTAAGAATGCAGAAGAAACTTATGCTGAAGTGGAAGGGGTTTTATTAGCTTATCACAAAGATTTCAAGTCAAGAGTCAGTTCAGGTATTTTTTGACACTTAAAAAAAATCATTAGTCTCTGCAAAATGTAAGATGCTGATCTAGACACAGTAAACTTACTCTGGATTGCAGTTTAATTTCCTAAGATCAGAATTCAAGTTAGGCACAGGTGCTGGAACTGAAGATACAGGCAAAATATTTCTATCTTGTGTAAGGTTGACTGGTCTCAAGCTTTCTGGCTGCTGAGAATGCTGTAGACTTAACCCTCCTAAGGAAGAGGAGAGCTGGTTCACACTTGGATATTGCTGAAAAAAAGAAAGAGCAATGCAAATGGATAAACAAAATCACATTTAAATAACAATCTCAAAAAACCAAAAAGAGCTGTATGGAATAAATTTTAAAATGCTTAGACAAATGTGGCATATCTTTCACATATGTAACATGGGACAAAATTCAAATTCAGGACAAAAACCAACACTGGAAGTCAGAAATAAAACACTTCCACATACCCCTCTGCCCGATATTACAATGTAACTTTTCCAAGTTAGAGAAACTGGTTTTATATATTTGTTTTAAAATTAAGCAAAACAACCTAGAGAATGAGAAAAAGTTTATAGGAAGGCACCACTGAGGCTTGGTCATCCAACATCCAACCCCCTGCTCAAGCAAGGCAAACATCTAAGTTGGAGGACGTTGCTCAGAACTTGGTTCAGCTGAGTTTGAAAATAGTGAAGGACTGAAGATTTCACAGCAAAATCTTTTGGAAGACACTTTTCCCGAGGAGTTACTTCCTGAAGTCACTTTTAAATTAAAAAGACACACCTGTGGATAGTGCTGAAACCCAGGATGGTGTCCCAGATTACTGGGCTGCACAGGAGCAGGTGGGGCTGCATTTTGGTAGCCAGGCTGCAGTGTTGGATATCCATAGCCAAAGGGTTTAGAAGCTTTTGATGTTTGGGGGACTGCTGGAGCAGGAACTGGACTGCTGGTCACTGAACGTGTCTCTGGAAAGACAAAAAGAAATCTACTTACTATTTCTTTATTAGTTTAAATGTAAACTCCTGGATGCTCAACAAACAGGTCCAGGTTTAAGCTTTACATCATCCATCAAGCTGTTTATCTGCACAGACCAAAGGAGGATTATTGCAATTATGCTGATAATTATTCTGATGACCAATTATGAAAGATGACCATAGACTTGTATAACTACTAAGAAAAAGCTGTTTAACAAAAAAACCTTAAAATATTTCATATGAACAAAGAAATCAATGGGAAGTATGACTTCTGATACTGGTAAGTTTCATCAAATTGTCAGTCCAACTTTAGTGTTTAAACTATGAAAAATGATTGAAAAGGCAAGGTATGTTCTCCCTCACTCACTCCTTTCACCTACATGTTAAAGATAAACAACACCCGAAACAGAAAACAAACCCCAAAACATAAACATTTAAGTCTTTAAACAAACAATTCAGCAGTAAGGTGATAAATGGCTTACCTGGATAGCCACCTCCTTCCAGTGAATCATAATTGTTCAGAACAGGAGAGGCACTGCTTGTAGTTGAGGAACTATCAATTGCTGGGGGAGGAAAGTAGTTTAAAGTTAGGGACGTCAGAAATAGCAAATTTTTGAGAAACAGGAGAGTGAGAATTTCTAAAACTTTCGTTAAGAAACTGTCAAAGAAAGATCCTGGGGAAAAACAAAACAAAAGTTCAGCCCTAAAACTTGAAAGCTATCACCACTGCAAAGAGGAGGGGAAGGAAGAGATTTATGTATTAGAAGAGAAATAAGCACATGGCCAGCAAGAGAGAAAAGCAATGGATTTTGACAAAAACAAAGAAAAAGGTTGTTTCTTTAAATAAAAAGTATTTTTCTATCAAAGTAAAAGTTTTTCCTAGACTACATCAACTGAGGCAATGTCCACTGTGTTTAACATGGTCTCTATAACTACAAACAAGAGAAGATTCCCATTGTCTCCAGAGTCCTTATGTACCATCCCCACCTTCAAGCAAAACTGTCAAGCATTTCAATCTTTCCTCCTTTCTGTGCTGCTGTAATTCAGAGCTTGTTTTGTTTTGTTTCCAATTGAAAGTTTCTATTTTCCACTGAACAATAACAAGAGGTTTCAGCTTCAGCCAGAAGAAACAGCTACTCTTGGTACAGCAAGCAGTAACTATGGAAAAGTAAGTTAAGTAGCCAGAGTAAAAAAGCCACAGGGACACACAGGTAGTTGTTATACTGAAGAGACTTCTTAATGCTTAATTTTTAGTTCACTCTATGCAGGTAACTTAGATATCTTCCTGCAAAGCATTCCAAACAAAACCATATTTAAAACCCCTTTTTCCAATGGCATTTTATATACAATTCCAAAGAAAAATAGCCATGGAGGCTAAGTGTATCTGCTCCTCAAACACCCCAAGACATGTAGTGCAACAGAAAACAAAAAGTATAAAGAAATCAAAACAGACAATTACATATGTAGCATTTGTAGCAGAAGAGTCTCAAAAGAGATTCAGTGATATTGTTCTACTATGAAAGATCAACTCTAATCCCACATTCCATTGTAAAGCTGAATGTATTTTAACAGAGAACTTCAAGGGTGGAACATTGAAGATCTGAACCCCTTTCAGTTAAGATTTCCCGCATATGGAAACATGACCTCACTTCAAGAATTAAAAGAATTATGTTCTCTCTCCACTGGAAAATAAATACTTGACTCAAAAAATGAGTTGTCCAGTTTTCTGCAGACCAGAAGTAGCTTGTCACATGTGTAATGGAAATCTCAGACTACCAATCATTAAAAACACAAGAACTTCCACAAAACTAAATGAGTTTTCCTATGCCTGAATTAAGCTACAACAGCTTTCAAAGCTTAGTTTAGTATAATAAGATAAAGAAAATAGTACAAAGATTAAAAAAAAAGGTTTTATGAAGAAAAAAATATTACAAAATACTGCTTGTACAAAAGTAATACTGATGTTTTTACAGTTAGGTAATTCTTTACAAGTGTTAACTTTAGATTTTGCCTCTTTGGCGACATAGCTAAAGGTATAATCACTAAAAGAGACAAAAAAACCCCTAAGCTACACAAAAATAAACAACCTGATGTTCAGCATCTGTTTCTCATAAAGCCACTGGCACAGTCTGAGCTGGAAACCTGTCTATGGTATCTGTTCAGGACTTGCATTAACTCCTGGTGATAGGGCATAAAAGAGGATGTTTATTAACTAGGTAGCCTATGTATTGAACCTGGGTGTGTAAGATAAATTTAAATACAAGGATAGCTCAGAGGTTACAAGCTTTATAGAGGTACAGAACTTGGAAGAAAAGTGGCAGAGTGTATGAAAAATTTCTCCCTGGTAGGTTTAGGGAACAAAGTAAGGAGACAAATGTTGCAGCTGATAAAAGAAGGAAAATTCCAATGTGTCATTTGACAGAAACCTTGGGATGGGATAAAGCAAAGATGATAATTATCTGCAGATAATTCTGTAGGTAGCCCCACAACAAAATCAAACAAAAACCACACCCACAAAATGATTTCCTTGCTCTTTAGAATGGAGTTCAAACAGCAGCTGCATCACAACGGCCAACACAAACCTTATATCCCAAAGTAAAGTTGTTTTTGAGATGGTCAAGTCTAATCACAGCCATAGCATTAGGGAAAAAACTGATATCTATAATTAGGAAGTATCCTCAGATTTATAAAGATGCTAATTCAACAGTCACTATGCATAATTGAACACTAACACTCAAGCCTGTTGAAGTCTAAGAAAGTAAAGAAACTGAACCAATAATCTGAAATAGTAAGAATTACACAGGATATACAAAGTTCCCAGGAGGGGTGGGGTTAATAACATCACTTATACTGATACTATTGCAGTCTGCAAATACTGTCCTGCTCCAGCTGAAAGTTATCTTCAGCTGAAAATTCGTGCTTAGAGCACACTAAGCTATTTTCAAAGTATTCTAGCTTTATGATTATTTTAATAAAACTCAGCATTACCTGGCACTTTTATCTGCCCAGTTACAGTATGAATTAGAAGTTTAAAACAAAAGTTACAAAAGTCTGCTATCCAAATTAATACTCAAAGCAAGCACGTGAAAATGGAAGCAGTTGTGAGTTGTGTATCAATACAAGGTATGTATAATAATATGAATATAATATGTATATTATTGCCTTATGTTTAATCTCAAAAAGCTTTTTACACTTCTCTCACTCACATATAAAGTTACCATCCAAGAAACTAAGGAGGTGAGAAACAAACTCAAAATTAGGCAATTCTGACAAAACACAGGCAGAATCCTTGCAACTAAGAACATAACATTTTGATCACTCAGGACAGCTGCTTGGAAAAAAAAAAAAAAAAAAGAAAAAATTTTTAGTTTCCCATAAGGCAAGCAGCTTAAAGCTGAACTTATGTGCCTAACCATACAGACACACTTTAGAAGAAGGAAAAGATTAATTTGCTATCTTGAAAAGCACCTATTACCTTTCAATATTTATTTTACTAGCTTAATTTTAAGAGTTCCCTATATGTAAAATGGAAACCAAGGCAAACACTGTTTAATGCAACAATACAAATGGCATCCAGTTGCTTAACATAAACAATTACCAGCCCGAGTCCTAGTCCTATATTCAGTTTAGAGGTTAAAATCAACTGCAAATCAAAATATTAAGAATATGAGTCTTGTAAATTGTGAATAATACACATAAAACCTCTGGCATGAAGATCACAAATAAAAAAGAGTGTTTGCTGACCACTACAAAACACCCTTTTGTTTATTATACTAATAACAACTGGGAAACTTCTAGTTAACTTGATACAAGATGAGTCAGAGTGATATTTCTGTCTTAAAGGAAAAGAAAGCTTCAGGGGATGGAAATATGGAACAAAACTTGAGTAGGAAGAGAACAAGATACTGGTGTAAAGCTAAAGCCAACCTGCTTCCTCATCCTCCTCATCCTCTTCCTCATCATCTGAACTTGATGACAAGGGAGCTGGTGCAGAGCTAGCTTGGTTATTAACATATCCACCATACTGCATGCCTGTGAAGTGGAAAGCACAAACATAAAGAGTCAGACAGACAGAAAGATGAGAAACAAAAGTCTCAAATCATTGCATTAAAAGTGAGAGAAATTAGCCATTCTAGAGTAAATCCCAACATGCAGAAAGTTAAACCTACAACCCTAGGCTACAGAGCTATAGTTTCTACATGAACTATATGAGCAGCAGAAGCAGTTTTTAGTGGGCTAGTTTAGCAAAGTATAAGTAGCACATGGAAATCAGCAGGGAATTTTACATACATGCATGTGTGTGTGAATGTGCATGTACATCAGGAATTTAAACATGGCTATTAAATATATGTGTAGAAAATCTCTGTCCACTGCAATACTTTTGGAGGTTAATATATAGAAACAAACATGTTCCTTTCCAGGTAAGTCCAAACTGGGTTATGAAAACATGAGCAAACTTTTGCTTGGCACATATGCTCCTTTTAAGACATGAATAATTTATGTTGAACTTCTGAATGCTGTCAGATATTAATGAAATGTCCTGCTGCTGTGACATGTGAGAGTACAAACACATACCTTCCCAGTCAGTGAAATTTAAGCTAGGTAAACCTGATAACTTGGTTAGTCTTACACCTAAATTAGTGCCTAAATTCAGGCTTACAGACCCATGTTTAAGCACTTAAATACATTATCCACTTTTTAGATCTGGTGACAACTGTTAACCACTGTCACCTCCAAACCATAACCTCTGAAGTTTTTTGAGAGTGGGTAATTTTTGTTGTTCTTACAGTGTCTACTCTAAACATATGTGAACAATACACAAAGACAGCACACACACCATTTTCAAAAAGAGAAAAGCATGCAGCAATGGCTTGTAATTAGTTTCCTACATTACTCATTATTCATGCAATTTCGGAACCTCCAAGGAATCTTAAGTTTCTCTTGCCACGTGGCAGGTTACAAGGATATTAAATATTCCTCTAGTCAGGACAAAACATCCTAAATAAATGCAAGTGACCACTGTTTCTCTTTTAGCTATTGCAAGAAAATAGCCTTATTTTTCAAAACTCTCCCAAATTCTTCAGACCCTTGAGAGTTTGGGCTTTTTTTCCCCGTAGCAGCACTTTGGAACCATGACAATAGTTCTTTAACTCTGTAAAACACTACAGAAGTGTTCTAAGCTATGTATAATCTGAAACCATAATGGTAATTAACAATCCCCTCATCCATAACTTAAATCAACTATATCAACCTTTATTTTATTTAAACTATGGGCTAAAAAAGCTGCTAGTTTCATGGCTTCTTAAAAAGACTTAGCAAATGAACCCAAGGGGACAACTTCAATTTCATGTGAAAAACAAAGTCAAGGTGAAGAGTAGCTGTTCAAATACTGGAAGGAAAGAAAACAAAGCAAAACTATCACAAAAAATCTTTAGAAGCTGAATTTTTATACAAAGGTTACAGCAAGCAGAGACTGGCACTATTTCACCCTATAAAGTGCATTGACACTCCTACAATTCCTATAGTTTCTCCACAAGAAAAATAATCACAATCATGAAGGCAAAAATAAACCAAAGAGAGATGCAGTTCAATGCTTCAGTTTCTCCACAAGGCTAAAACACAGGACTAACTCAAGTGATTCAGAAACCCATCTTTCATGATGGTTACTGAATACACTTGATAAAGATACAAGAAAAATATTCTCTGTGCAAAACCACACTTCAGCCAAGGAGACTATGTCTTTTCTCAGGCTTGGGAGAGCTACTGAGAAATAAGACAGAACAAGTGCATTATTGGGAGGAGAGAAAACAACCCAAAATAATTAACGTTCAAGTAAAAGGGAAAAAAAAGTCAGGATGAGAAAGAAGAGATGCACTGCAAAACAGAGATGCAAAGAAAAAATGGGCAAAGACAGACCTCTAACAAACACAACATACATAGGAGAAAAAGCAAGCAAATATACCTGGAAAAGTCACGGCAATGCAAAAATTCCAAGCATGGGCAGATGAGAGAAAGATTGAATTAGTCACTCTATTAATGCTACTTTAGAATCTTTGGTATGATTTTTGGAAAACAAGCTAAAGCTCCCCTTTTCCAGTCACTGCTCACATCATAAAAGATGCATGTCTTCAGAAAAAATATAGAAAATAGATTAAAAAATACTCTAGTGATAGAGAAATGTAGTAACCATGAACTACATCACCAAGTATCCTATGGAGACAGGGATAGTTGAACTCTTACCAGTCTTGTGAATTTCTGTAATTTTATTTTCCTCATTTGCCATCAGCACTACACACTTATGACAACAGGATACTCCTGTATTGTGCTAGCACAACTGCCCAGCCACAAAAACAATCTGGGAACTGATCTGGCTTAAAAATAATCTGATTTAAAACATAGTTCTCAGGTAGAGAACCTTCCAGTTCACTCCACTGCAGTGCTGCCAGTATAGGGGAGCAAGAAACTGAAGGACAGAATTGGGTGGCTGAAAACAGCAGTGCCAGATGCCACCATGTGCCTTAGCATGACTTCTGTTGTGACAACCCAGTTCTGCTCAGTACCTTTTCCAGAGCTGCCAATAATGTTGAAGTCTAATATTCTTAAAACTGCTAAAGCTTACTGGAAATAATTTACTGAGTGAGATTACTTCATAGGCCTGTCTTAACATGGAACCATGTAATCTTAATAGTTGCAATTTTCTTGGACTGAGAATTTCTAAACCCTGCTACCAGTGTACCTGTAATATAAAATACCACACTAAGGCCACTAGATTTTACAGGTACCAACAAATGTAGGTAGAAAGACATGGAAGAATAAACTGAGATAAGAACTCATTTGCCTATGGAATAAATCAACTATTTAGGTATTTTAAGTACAATCACTTAGACCATGAAAGATTTTAAAAAGCAAAGCATATATTTTATGTAGTTTAAGTTTCATAATGGAGGCCCCACCAAAAAAGAAAATTAAATAAGCACATGAAAAAATAAACTATATTCTGAAGTTCTACAAATGGCTCTCTACCATGACCCTTTTAGTTTCAATGAATTTACTACATTAAGATGTTAGTATTACATACAGTAGTTTGTACAAAACGAGCCCTTCTCTTCCCTGTTCTTAAAACTCTTTAATTCACACAGGTTTTCCAGAATGCTTTTACGCAGACAACACTACTCAGTAAGAAAAAAAATCAGACTATTTAATCTCTGCATCAGAAACTCACTTGGAATTCTAAAAGACTAGACAAACATTCAGTATATGTGTTGTATTTTTTCAGCAGGTTAATTTCTACAAATGAAATTATCACACATAATTGCTGATAAAAAGATATTGGAAGAGTACATTATGCACTTCAGACTTCAGACTTTTCAGATGAAACTGGGAAAGTGTGAAGTCTTTTAATGTTCATATCATCTAAACACAGAAACATACACATGCAATGATGTGTACACAGATTTATCACTGATTATACTGATATCAATATATTCCTGACAACTTATCTTTATATATACATACATATATACCAACATAGACACCATATATACCAACATAGGTATATATGTTTCAATGCTGTTGTACTCATTCAGCCACCCATTTGACTCAGTCTCAAGTTTGATGATGGAAGTATTTGAATTTTGTGAAGAGTTCAGCAGTGACTGCAGCGATTTGTAATGTACCAAGTGCTCAGACATTATATAGGAATCACTGCAAGAAAATACCTGTAACATATCAAAGCAAGCACAGTTAAATGGCTAAAATCCTCTTTCCTATCAAAAACATGGTCAAGCAGTTTCTTGGGAAGATGAAGGAATGTTTTCTTCTAGCAAGTACATCTGTCGTAAAAATTCTATGCAGTTCCAAAATCACCTGTAAAACTGTGTAAGGACCAAGTACAGTTCCAAAAATTGATTTATTATTTTTCTTAAAATGGCACACTGCACATAGGACTTTACAGCAATGAAGGATCATCTTTTTGCCTGTAAGGTATACAGAGCTGATTCACAGACAAGTTATTTCTTCACATTCTCCACTCACCACAAAAAGGAGGAAATGGAGGCACAGGGAAAATTTATGCATTTATGTCAGAGGACTTTGAAATTTAAGAATAAGAAACACGCTATGATAGTCATAAACCAGGCTTTTAAGAATTTTTTAAATACTAGACATACCACAGTGCTCTGGACAAAGTTAATCCCTACTTATACCTTACATATTGATTTTTCTGAATTCTTCTGAAATTACCAAGAGAAAAAAACCACACACACACACAAAATCAGTGCAGTACATTAGATTTGGAATACCAGACCCAGAAACATGCTACTGCCAAGAGACAAGTCAAAACATCAGGGCAGAATTAACATGGCTGAAGAAGGCTTAAGACCCCGCTGATTCTTTGTCAATAATCTATCAACATCAGAAGAGGAAAGAGCTTATACAAGAACTTCTCTGTCCTACCATAAGAACTGCAGCAGTTTTCCATGGGAGCTTAAAGCTAGGGAATGAGAAAACAACTCTATCAGTCTGAATTTAATACTCAAACATGCTCTGTTTCTCAGTGCTAGAACATACTGGTAGTTTACCCCTGATTTTTCAGTATAGGCTGACTTCAAAAGCTTCTGTTTTCAAGTAAGTTAAAAATGTGAGCCACTTTTAGAAGAGAGAAGGGTTTTTTGTGGAAGACACATTTAAGACTACCAAAACAAACATGACACATTGTCAAAGGAAATCAAACAGAAGAGCTAAGAGAAGCTACAACAGAGGTGGTACAAAACAAGAACACTAAGGGAACCTGATGAGATGCAAGAGGTGTACTCCAGTCAGACAAATGCAGAAAAGCAGCAACAAAACTTCCAGCATTCATATGTGCATGTGGAGCAGGGTACAACTCTGTATTTCCCCATCCCCTTTTAGTACCTTCCTGAAGGGCTGACTCTGGTGACTGTGCTAGAGCAGGTGAAGATGGTGGCTGTGAAGAAAGGCTTGGAGCAGGTGTCCTTACTGAGGAGGTCACAGCAGAGGAAGATGATGTTCCAGCACCAGACTTTGTAAATGGAATGCTCTGGCTCACAGAGTGCACGGGCTGTGAAGAATCAGTGCCACCTAAAAACAACAGCAGAAAGCAGAAATGCTTTGTTTTTGCACAAGTACACAATGCAAGCAATGACATTTCATTTCACAATACCTACAAAAGCAATAGAATATTTCCAAGAGAGGTACCTTCAAGGAAGAACATATGGAAAATTGAATACCTTTAAAGTTAAAACTCCATTAAAGTGAACAAACTGCTCTGACAACTAACAGCAAAAAAATGAAAACATAATGTAGTAAAATCAAGATTAAACAGAAGCTATTTTTATTCATTCACATAACTCCATGCTTTCACAGGTCCCTCTTCCCAGATCAGTAGAAAGCAGTTCATGCAGGATAGCTCCCTCTCAATATTCCCCCCCTTGGAAGAAAACCTGATAGCCAGCTGGGGAGCAGATCAGTATTCTACCTCCCTCACTGGGCTGGCACTTTGGGATTTTGGTAGTCAGTTATGAGACCAAATTCCAAGCAATCTGTTTCAGACAATCCTGAGTATTCCACAGAACTTCTGGTGTGTTTTAAACATCTGGACTAGATATAATCTGCTTTAAAAAGATTACTACTTTGAAAGATTTAACACAGTCCAGCTGAAATTTCTGTCAGAAAAGAACAATAACTTCAATGAAGTTACCCTTTAAGAGGGTCACTCTGCTTATAAATGTGGGGAAAAAAAAAATCATCATATTATGATTCCTTCTTAAACAACCTGACAATCCAAATGGTTAAAAATGAGAACAGAAAGAAAATGGTTTGACCAGTACTACTTGGTAAACAAACCAAGTCTTGTAGACTTCCCACAGAAGCATCAGCAAATGTCAGCAGAAATGTTCTTTTTAAGGAGGTACACAGCTTCCTCAAGCAAGATACAGAAGATGACAAGGAAAATATTTTGCTACAGTAGTGTGCTTACCCAGATTTTGCAGCAGACAACTGTTTATGGGGTTATGGTGTTTTCCACACCTTAAGTCAATATAGCAATGCTTGCAGATGCTATAATGTCACATGTTGAAAGCCAAAACCAATTTACACCCAGATTAGCTGAAGATCTAGTACCTTCCTGCCAACTATTAATATCTATTATCAAGCAAAAGTTACCCAAATATCCTCCAAAATTATCTGGATCCTTTACATGTAGGTAAGAAAATGTTTTTTAAACTGAGCAATAAAACAGCATTATTTTTTCTCTGTACAAAAATTCAACCTCCAAGATCACATTAGGCTTTCTCTGTTGAATTATTTTAAAAAAGCCATAAATACCTAAAACCAAAGGAAACAACTAGAGAGTTATCTTTCAAAAGTAGTAGCTATCATCACATGAGAAAATCTACGATCATGGTAATTATGCTATCCATTTTCCTAATTTCTGGACAGTAAGAGTAATTTCTGACACACCATCAGACAAGTACTGATCAATTAGCATGGTGTATTTTAGCTCAAAACAAAGCTGGACTGAGTAGTTTAGAGTACCAGGTTTCCCATCAGCTTATTCAAGACAAGCCCAAAAACCAGTGTCACAAGAAGCCAAGACCTTTGTCAGGCTGCAATAAATACAAAAGCCAATCACAAGTGTCAGTGCTTTGTTTTTCACCTTCCACTCCTCTCATCTTTAACATGCACTCAGGTTTCCTCTCGTGCCTTTCAACCATTACACCTCTTGCATTAAAAATGCCCAAGTATATCACTTAGTTACAGAAACCATGCACTGCAAGGAGGTATGTTACAGAAAGAATCCACAGAGCTCTGCAAATTAGCAATGTAATGCCTAATTTTCCTATATCCTATGACTTTATTTTTACTTTATTTCCAACTTGATCACCCAGAGGTGATTTGACTTCCTGCCTCCTGCTTCCCCACAACATAACACAATTTCTACTGAGAGATTTACAACTTCTATGTCACTTTGTTTTCAACCAAGCATCCTATATCCCTGACTTGCTGTATTTCAGCTCCAGCCCTTCCCACCTATATTAGCAGATTTACAGGATTATAGCCTACATTCCTATGGAACTGGGGCAGCAAGGACTTTAGATCCTGATCTGACATAAGGGGAAGTATGTGCATGAGATAAAAAAATTAAAATGTCTTCTGCTCAAGAGGACCACCTATTCTTACCAGAGAGAAGACAAGATCCAGGAAGCAAAGAAACCCATACACCTGCAGAGGTAATTCTCTATTTCATTCTCTTCAAGAAGTCCTATAAAATCTGGGCATCCTGGCTGGCATCCACATTGACTGGAAAGCACCAAGAAATAGCAGTCTATGCTGATTTCAGCTGAAATAAGCTGGAAAAATATTAAGGAAAGCTACTGACCTAGAAAGACAAAAAGCCTAAATAATATTAGAGTGTGTTATTTACACAGCATAACTCTGATTCTAGACAGATTTGTATCAACATTGTCCATCTGAAATACATAATTTAAAAGTAGAACATTTTTGCTAAATGAAACTAGTCTAAACCAAACAAGCAGAAAAATGTAACATTAAATATTTTAATTCTACTTTATTAATACTTCCTAAAGCATGAAAATTATTCTCACTAGGTGCTACTAATCAAAACAGGTTAACCTCCAGCAAAAGATGCCTCTGAATTCAGCATACTTCCCTGACAATACTTGAGGGATTTCACACAGTAGCTGACGAAGTTTCAAAAAAAGATTTTCTTGCAGTTCTGTGTACTCAGTACTTGACATAGAGTAGCTGAGGGGTTTCATCTCAGTAGGTAGAGCATTTTAGAGGTTTTCTAAGGGTCTACAGAAATTGGTTTATTTAAAATTCCAGTTTTAAATGAAATGCTTAGAACTCCACTGATTCACGTAGAAAACAATTCAGAAATCACCAGACTTCTGAATGCAAGCCGAAGTTTTCTGGGGAAGTCCTGTTTAAAAACACACCTTTTATGAAAAACATGGCATTCTTCTATACAGAAACTGTTTAATTTTCATCCCAGAGAGCTCTCAGCATTCACAGACTGCAGAAAACTGCTATTGAAAAATATGTTAAGACAGCAGCATCCTGAATGACAGCTAAGATTTGCTTAGTTGTAGGATTTAAGGATTGTGAGGAGACCTCTTTCACAGCACAGCAACAGTGCTAGCCACACACTAATAGTTGGGTATTGTATTAAAATTTCTTTACATGAACAGTGCCAGAAAGCACACTTAGGAATGACAGTATATCTTAAAGTTTTTTTCAAGCAATTTGGCTAAAAAGCATGCACAGAATACAGAATAGACTGCAACTGTTGACCACCACTGTTTCCTTCCTGGAGGATGAAACATTCAGAAAAATTCCTTGTTATCATTAGTTCATCATAAAATTCCTTGTGTGTTGTACTCTTGACGCTTTCCAAGGATCTAGGAGAAATGGCAAATGAAAAGATCCAACTCCTGTTTTTAAAGGCTGCAAATAACTAGAATACTTTATATATAAAATACCTCCATATGAGAATAAGACTGCACTGGGAAATTTAGAAAGCATATCCATGTCCCAAAATGTAAATTATTTATGCTAGGACCAAACAATTACCTGCAGTGTTTTACTGTTCAGGTGTTGTAGCAATCGAGTTTCTAACATCTCTTAGCCAAAGATGCTGAATTCTACAATTCTTATCTCAGAGAATTCTTATCTCAGAAGCTTTACAAACTCAGAAAGAGTGTGAATGTGGCTTAAGTAATTATGTCTACAGTCCAGCAAGCAAACCAAGTACTGCAATATTACTCAATTATAACAGAAAAAATGGTTTAGTGCTTATTTTCACAACTGCAAAGTGTGTACCTATTACACATCACTACTACAGTTGTCATCATCTGTTTGAAATTCAAGTGTAATATTACTAGTTTTTCTTGAAGGACTTGCAATAATCACTCCCTGAAAAGCAGCACTGAATGGTTCAGAAGGAAGACTATCCAGTGATCATACTGCTCTTCAAAGTCTAGTCAGTTCCAGTTTCATCTTTAAAACAGCTGTTAGTCATAAAAAAGTATTGTTGCAAACAAGTAATTATTTCAAAACATCCTCAAAGGGAATAAAATTAACAGGCATTTAAATTAAAAGCTTATGTAAATAAAACATTAACAATGTGAAAGAATAACAAGTCACTTTCACCTTACTCCTACAAATCTTATTCTGGAATGTAACTTGCATTCTCCCAAGACAACCTATGGATTCTGTGGTCAACAGTATCAATTTTGGGGGGACACAGTTTTAAACCTTTAGTCCTTTGAAGAATTCTCTAGCCAGAAAAGGAAAAAGACTCCCTTGTGATTAACAGACATATTTCAGAAACTACACATTCTGTCAGAACCACATGAAAAAATTCCCTTCCAAGACCACTTGTATGAAAAAACCCATCAAAATAACACCACAGAGATGGCAAATAGTGTATCTTCTTTATCTCTTACCAGAAAAATGTCAGCAGTTAGCTGCTACTACAAGGACTGTGGTAACCAAATGTGAATAGTTCCAAGAATGATTAAGGACAAAATTCAAAATTATAGTACAGAATTTAACATACTGAACAATCAGCAAAAGCACATGATTTCTGGTGTTTCCCAGACATATCTGGAAGCTCACTAACCTTCAAATAATACCATACCTGTATTTATTTGGTTGTTTACTTTAGCAACTGATCCAGTGAGATTCCTGCTGAGGTTGTCTTGAACAGACTGAGCAGAAATATTTGATATTGTTGAATTATATCCCACTGGAACATGTTGTTGAAGTGAATGAGGTACTGATGTACTCTGGGTAGAAAACGTAGTTGTCTCTTTGAACTGTCCAACAGCAGGCAGGCTCTGAGAGGTAAATGCCTGCCCATACACACTGCCAGCAGCCACAGGATAGGAAACGTGAGGATACATGGCACTAGAAACCACAGGCATGGTGTAGTGACCAGAATTAAGGGGAAATCCCTGAGATGCAACTGAAGAGCTGACAGAAGTGCTGTAGTGATTACCAAATGCTGAATATGACTGCTGAGCACTCGTGATCAAGTAGGATGCAGATGACATTGCTCCTTGAGTAGGTCCTTCAGCTGACCCCACTGTCTGGGGAGGAGTTTTGTTGTACAACTGCTGTGATTCCTGTGTATTCAACACACTGGTAGCCACAGAAGGTGTCAAAGCATTTTGTGCTGGTGCTGAATAGTAAGGAGGGTAGTAACTGGCTCGGTACTGGTCATCCAAATGTGAAGCAGCAGCTTTACTGGGCACTTGGGAATAGTGTCCTGAGGGTACACTATAGTTTGGAGGATGTGAGCCATAGCCAGAGGGTAACTGCATCCAATTCTGCACAGGACCTGAAACACAGAGAAAATGTTACAGGTGTTAAAGGTGCATCTGCTAGTAGTGCCAATGGACTCTGCTTACTCTAGCTGACAATTAGTTTCTTCTTGTTTTCTGTCACAACTTTGCAGCAATTTCCATCAGCAGAAAGAGTATGATCCACTATACAAATACAACATTTGAAGTAATTTGCAAACACACAGAAGTAACAAAAAAATTGATTGCTTCCATTTCCAAAAGAGGCTTTCATGCCAAGTCTTCATGTCTCACACTTGCATTTTCAGTATTTTTGACAGTTCATATTTAAAGAAATAGTGAACAACAGTAAGCACCAAACTGATGTTTTTAAGTATCTAAATACAGCAGTATGGCTTAAAGAAACTACCTGAATATGGAAAATTAAAAGCTGCAGACAAACCTATTTGTCAAAGTATAAATATGCAGCTTATTCTCCCTTAAAGGAAAGTGATTTTGAGTAAGTCCTTAGCAGCTATGTGAACTCTAGCAGACTTTGGGCTTGCTTTTTCAGTATAAATGACCAAATTAAAAAAATACACCAATAATTTAGGTCTGACAATGCTTATTGCTTTAAGCCGTTATGTCATTTAAGATGCCAAGAAAAGATGCTTTCTCTAAAGAACATGCATTTGTTCTACTAAAATATGTGGAATAAACTGAGAAGGTATACTTTAGAAACTGGTTTAGAAGCACCTGACTCCTAAATAAAGGTTGCATATCAAAACATCTACTGAAAGTTTTGCAGTACCTAGCTCTGGTTTTAAAACACACACTATGAAGACAGATTAACCTACCAATACAATCAGTCTCTACATTACAGAATTCCCATCATCTTCATTTACATTTTTAAGTGGACACATTTATAAGTTTAAAACTATACATGAGTATCCAAGAGTATAAATTCCATTAAGCCCTCACTATGAAAGACACATCCAACATATGAAAAATTACTATTTTTCAATTTCAAACTCCTAGTCTTTTTTTTTTTACTATAACAGAAGTTTTACTATAACAGATGAAAGATTATTCCCATTATCTGAAGAGGTTTTTGTCCCCTTTATAATAAAGAACACCTATTAATATTCTGTAACATTTAACATCCTTTCACCTACCACAGTGCCCTCATTTATACCTCACCTTTTATCTTCTCAGCATTGTATTTCAATACACTGCTAGCAATGAAGTCCTGGCATTGCTACTGGAAAAATTCATCATCTCTCACAGTTCTGATTAAACAAGAAACATTCTACTATGCTGAAATTAGGAAACAGGTAATTTTCCAGTTAGATACAAAGCCACATTCTAAACTTGCAACACTTTACTCAGAAGAACTGTATGTAAAAAACCCACTAAACTTATACTAAAGTTTGTCTCCAGGAGTCTCAAGTGGTCTTGGGTCTTTGGACCAGACAAAACCCAAAACTTAAAATTCTTTCTAAAATCACTGTACATGCAACAGGTTGCTTACTTTCTAAAAACAAACAAACAAACCCAAAACAGCTCCTCTTTCATCAGATCCCAGCAACTTCAAAGTTTTACTTAAAACATCCTCATTTTGTGAAAACAAAACACTGAGCACTGTAAACATCTGAAAGGATACAATGGTGTTTTCTTAAAGCTAATATAGAAACAGTTGTATTGACTCAGTATCTTACATTTTAAATCCATTATAATGACATAAAATTAAACTTCAAAAGCAACGATAACCTTCTGTGTGAAACTTAATTCCAATTGGACAAGAGCAGTTTTTTCTGATACAATTTCCCTCTACATCCCCAACTTTTAGGATTTAAAAAAAAAAAAAAAAAAGCAGCCTCAAATCCTGTGTTACAACTCCAGCAGATGAGTACTACAAGGAGACAGATACACTAATATAACAATTCTGGCATACTACTGCAGAATGACACAAAATGACAAATTCAAAAGTTCTTGCATAAAAATCCTCATATACACATCACTGCAAGATCTCTTCAGGCACACAGAAGACAAAGCTGAGTTAGATAGCAAGCTATACAATAAAAATTCAGAACTATTACCAAAGAGTGTATAAAGAAAAAGTATTTCAGAGAAAATAAATGGTCTACAAGCTGTTCTTAAAGAGTATTAGCTGCAACACAGAGCTAATTAATTAAAATAAAATAAATTAAAATAACAAACAGTAATGACTGCTCTTTAGAGTTAGTTTCATTCAGGTGAAAAACACAAGAACATACCATGTGAGTTTCTATTTGTTCCTGTGAAATGTGCTTCCACAGTATTGACACTGTAGTAGCTATCTCCTGATAATGGCAGTTTTTATTAAACGCCATTAAAAAAAAAAAAAAAAAATCAGTATTTTCTGAATAATACTGATAAAACTCAGCATTACAGTACTAAAGCCTGGACAGATTTGAGGCATCAATATTGCCCTAAAACCTACCATTTAATTACCTTCCTTTTCAAAGAATCACAGAATGCTAGGCCTTGGAAGGGACCTTTGGAGAACCTGCCAGGAGGTAGCACAGGATGGCATGGAGGTGGGTTTTGAAAAGACAGAGACAGGGCTGCCTGTTCCAGTGCTCTGCTACCTTTACAGTAAAAAAGTTTTTTTTTTTTTAAGTTTAGGTTGATTCATCTCAGTGACTTTTGCTTTACCTGCAAATTCTCTCAAAACCTACTTTACAGGCATGTAAGTGCTTATCACCTAACTACCCCTTTTGGACATGAAAAATATTACTGGCTAAAAATTTTTAGAGGTTGTTATGCTGTATACTGATCTCTGCAGTAAAAAACACATAGGCACAAAATCGGCTGACTACAAATAAAGAGTTTAACAGGAGGAGCTAAAAGCCCATGCAATAAAGAGGCCCAATTTAGATACCAAACTATGATTAGGTGAGGACAAAGACTACAGTCATCTGGAAAAGTTAACGAGGTGTATTAATAAAGCAGTGATTTTATAGCACACCAATTTAAAATGAAGAACTTCATCCTCGTTATTCTAATTTACAGTCAAGCGAGCCTCAATACCTTTCCATCTGAAAAAAAGCAAGTCGGTCATTTGAGACTTCAAACTACTTGCTTTCCAGTGACCCACATTTCACTGGTCCAACCTTGTTTACTCAAGCTGAGATCCAGTTGTGTGAACGCCTACTACGTTCAAGTTGATAAATAGTTACTCTCAGTTTGTAAGGACTGTGCTTTTCGGCCCATTATCTCCCGCAGAACCGCCCGAGCCGAGGCCTGGAGGTGCCTTGGCCTCCGGAGCATTCCCGAAAGGCACCAAAAGACCCGGAGCGGCTCCCAATTCCCCAAGGGAAGGCAGTGGATTCCCTTTCCCTCGCTTTTTTAGCGAGGTTGGAAGAGGCTGCTCCTTTATTTTTTTTTTTTTTTTCAAAGTTAACTCCGCACAGCAGCGGCCCGGGGAGGGTTGAGCCTTTCCCGAGCGGTTCCGGCGGGTTCTGCTGCTTTTAGAAAAAAGGCTTCGATATTCCTCGGCACCCTCGCCGACCCTGGACCCTCTCTCACCCACACCCCCCCCTGCAAAAAGCGGAGGCCTCGATCCCCCCCCCCCTCTCCGCCACCTCAGGAGAAGGGAAAAAGGAGCAGCCCCACCCCCGGCACCCCCCGCATGGGGCCCCCAGAGAGGAAACGCGAGGCCTCTGCCCGCCGCACCCCCCGCCAGCCTTAGGCCCCGCGTAGGCCTCCGTTCCCTCACCGTTCTGGTAGCCAGGCGGGCCGGGCTGAGGGGCCGCGGCCTCCCGGGAGGCTCCGGGCCCACCGGGATAAACGGCGGCAGCGGGGCCGGCGGGCCGCGGAGGCAGCCCGGTGGGGGCAGACATGGCTTCTCGCAGGGTTCCCTCGCTCCGCTTCGTTCCTCTCCCTCCTCTTCTTCTTCCTCCTCCTCCTCGCCGACCGCAGCCGGCAGCCCGGGGTCGCCGAGAGGCCGCGGCCGCCCCACGGGAGCGGGGAGGGCAGGAGAGCGCAGGCCGCCCTCAGCGCCGCTCCCGCCGCCGTCCTGAGGCTGGGAACGCCGCCGCCCACAGCTCCCTCTGGCGGCACCTCCAAGGAACTGCGCACCCTGTGGGGAAGGGACACGGACCCCCCCTTCTTCTTCCTCTTCCTCTTCCTCTTCCTCTTCCTCTTCCTCTTCCTCTTCCTCTTCCTCTTCCTCTTCCTCTTCCTCTTCCTCTTCCTCTTCCTCTTCCTCTTCCTCTTCCTCTTCCTCTTCCTCTTCCTCTTCCTCTTCCTCTTCCTCTTCCTCTTCCTCTTCCTCTTCCTCCTCCTCCTCCTCCTCCTCCTCCTCCTCCTCCTCCTCCTTCTTCTCTTTCCTCCCTTCTTCCCTCCCTCCCTCCCTCCCTCCCTTCTCCTCCTCCTCCTCCTCCTTCATCCCGCCCTCCTCCTTCTCACACTCACTCCTTCCCTCCTTGTCCTCCTTCATCCCTCCCTCCTCCTTCTCCTTCTCCTTCTTCTCCCTCCCTCCCTTCCTCCTCCTCCTTCTTCTTTCTCCCTCCCTCCTCCTCCTCCTTCTTCTCCTCCCTCCCTTCCTCCTCCTCCTCCTTCTTCTTTCTCCCTCCCTCCTCCTCCCTCACTCCCTCCCTCCTCCTTCTTCCTCCCTCCCTCCTCCTCCTCCTCCTCCACCTCCTCCTCCTCCTTCTCCTTTCTCTTTCCCTCCCTCCTTCTCCTCCTTCTCCTTCCTCTTTCCTCCCTCCTCCTCCTCCTCCCAACCCCCAGTTACCTCTGAGAGGCCCAGTCCATTTTTTCTCCTGGTGCGGGTGTCCGCATGCCCCGTGGGTAACGCTGGGTGGGAGCAGATAGGCCTGAGGGAGGATGAGGCGCAGACATGGTCCATACACCCCTCACCATTTTTCCCGTGGACCGAGGCAAGGCTGTGCTTTTCGTGCACCTCCTATGATCCCTCTGTGCTCAGGCTTTTCCATCCTCTTCACAAAGGGACGCGCTGGTAAGGCTCCCCTGTTGGCAAAGGCCCTCAGTTTGGCACTTTGTGTGGTTGGTCAGGCGCAAAACCACTTGAATTTTGGCTACCACCTACCTTTCACTCGGATGCTGTTGGAAGACTGAATTCATTGCATTCATCTTTTATACGTTAGGTACAGAAGTCAAAAGCACAATAATAACATATATGGGTGATGCTAAAAGCCCAGTGACAGTCAATTACCTTTACTTGTTACACACCAGTTCCTTCCCTGTTTGCATGCTGGTTTTTTTCCTGTTGGGTTATTACATACATCTTCCATTAAATAATACTTTTAAAAATACTTTACATGTATGCCAAGCCAATGGTCCCGTTCTGATTGTTGCTGTTACTTGTTCAAAGCATGCAGGGCATCTTAAAATATTGGAACAACTGGCTGTATTTTTAAGTTTCTCAGCTTCTACACCCAATCAAAGTATGCAGAGGCATCTTGCACAGGCTTCCATTGGCCCTTTGATAAAGTGTAGATCTGTATTTGAAAGAGATGCTTCTCCATGTCCTAATAACCCAGGGCAAGAACCAATGGGCTCAAAATACAGCAAAGTTCAGGCAAAATGAACATTTTTTTCTTCATAGAAAAAAAAAAGGTACTAAAGGACTAGGTGACATGGAAATGGTGTGACATGGCCATAATTCAAGGACAGGGGTTACTCTAACATGTTGAGAGTCAGATTGTCATCCAGCTTTGGTGCAGTGACCTCCTGAATTCTCTCTCAGGGCTATTTTATTGTGATAGGGTAACAAATTCTGCTGTTAAAGCTGTTCTTCCTTCTTTGTAACCCATCCTCCATCCCACAAGAAGTGCTTTGTGAAATGAATTCATAACAGCGAAAGAAATCAGAAATAGGGGATAATCAGTTGTTTTGTCTTTTTGTTCTCAGTTCCATTTTAGAAAGTACATAACTGCTTCCTTGTACTATGACTGTCTTTTGTCACAGCTTGAAATATATGTGAATCTGTGTTTTGACAAAGGTTTCCCTTTTTGTAGTCTTTTTTCTCTAACTTTTAGTACTGTGAGACTGTAAATATATCCTATATCACAATCTGTGGAAATTACACACAAATTTAAGATCAAGCATGAGAGGATATGTATATATCATTGTGATGAAAGCAAGAAGAGGCAACTGGGAATTTTCCTGTTTTTTTTTTTAATATTTTAAAAAAAACCTTTTACAGAGCTTAATTATTTTTCACAAACAACATTTACACTGTGGTTGAACCCATTCATCCAGTCTACAAAATCCAGATGTGTTGGCAGCTAGAACACAAGACCCTAAAGGAAATCCACTGGAAACTCAAATTCATTAATTTTATGGTGAATTTTATGATTAATTTATGATGTATCTGAATGCATTAGTAAAATGAATATTAATATCTGCTGTTTATTCCATAGTGCAAAAAACCCCACAGGAACTGGCTCATCTAGGCTATTGTTTCCACTTAGTCTAGCAACAAGCTGCAGGAGTAACTAATTCTTTGACCATCTGGTGGTGCTTAATTACTAATAGATTTATTTTGACTTTTGGTGCAGGACACTTTGCAGTTATGAAAATAAACACTAAACCTCTTGACAAAAAAAGTCCCTCTGCTTTTGGGGAAACAAAATATGACAATGTAGCTCATTGCCTGTACTCTGGTAAAATGGCATTAAATATCCAAACCTTGAGAGGAAAAGTTGTTTTTGCAAAGCAGATGTTGGAACAATATAATCATAACCTGAGTTAGAAATTATTTTGAGCATTAACATAACTAAGCCAAGTCTTGCTCACTTTGCCACACATTTTAGAAGGAAAATGCCAAAATGCTTTTATAATCTCCGTGAACAAAATATAGTTGTGGACACACCAGCTCATTAATAAATTTGTAACTATTCTCCTGTTTTTTCTTACAGGAAGTGGGCCTGTGCAAAGTAATAAAGCTTCAGGTGTTCAGAAGTCAGAAGTACCAAACTGTGTTAACATCACTGCTTTTGGGTAAGTTGCCTGTAGTCACTGTAGTGTGATGCTTTCCAGAAAGAGAAAGGCAAATCAAAACTCTTGATGTCACTGTAGAGTGAACCTCTGCTTGGGTGACCTCTGCAGCTCTCTGAAGGATAAATTCCTCCATCCACTGGGTGAGATGTGTGCTATACCTCATTTTTATCTGGCTAATTAGTAGGAGATGCCACAGGGTAGATGTGCTCCGCCTTAAACAAATGTCTTTCAAAGATCCAAAACCTATCAGAGAAAGAAAAATCCATTGTGATGCAGCTCAGCTTTCTTACACGTGTACAAAAGGAGTTTCCATGTAGTTTATTTTCTTTATTGTCCAGGTAACTCCAGAGGAGCTGTCTCAGCAATGAGCAGAGCTTCTGTTTGTCCACCTGAAGCACTTAGTATGTGTTCAGATTGGGTGCACAAGACTGCCCCGTGCTTAATTTTAAAGTTTGGGGTATTTTTTCTGGAATATTTATACTTGTAATGGAAAAGGCTCAGAAAACAGCAGGATTTGCCTGGCTGTAGTTTCATCAGCTCTAAGGAAAACCTTACACGTGCACACTCTGTATATTTGCCAGTTTCTATGCAGATCATAGGGTAAAGGAGGCTGCCACTGCCAGCTTGATGGTAACCCAGCCTCCTTTGACTGCCTTGTCATCAACAACAATTTAATTGTCACCATCCTATGTGGTGTAAGAGAATTACACCACCTGTAAGTGGTGTAAGAGAATATTTAGCTCTTCTCTGGACCAAGGCAATTAGCTCTGCTAACTGTTACAGCTAAGTGTAGCTGGGTGTAGTTAATTATTATGACCTTTGCATCTGAGACTGAAAGTCAGAGTAATTGTTCCATTCTGTAGCCCCTAATGATGAGTCCCATTCCTGTTCACAGCCTGGTCTATAATTTCTGTGATACCTCTTCAAATCTGGAAATATGATATAAATTTTCACTTAAATTGATACTTCTGATTGGCAATTTAGTCTGGTAAGCCCCTTGAGAATGCAGTGTAGATAAACACACATATCTGCATCTAGACTTGTCATACTCCTGGGCACTTTCACCAGCTGCAGACTTCAGTCTGTGGTGTTAACATTTAGATATTTAATATTTAGAAATCGCCAGGCAAGCTCTGACTAGGGAAGAACTTCAGCTATAGCCAGAGCTCTAAATATTTTTGTTAAATTGTATTCAAAGGGAAACTCCAGCCACAAGCTTTTGTGTGACCTTAGAGGACAGCTAAATAAAAGCAAGAGAGGCTGGGGAATTTTTGCAGCTGGTGTGCCACGTCCCAGCTGTAGAAGCAAAGTGATGCTGTGATCCAAACAGGACAAACATAAGCTCATGAAACCTTTTCAGTTTTCAGCTATTAAAGTTTTATGGTTTTCCAGTAATTTTTTTAAGACCTGTAAAACTAATAAACCCCTTAAAGATCTATTACTCTCTGGCAGTTTGATATTTTATAGGTTTTCCATTAGGATGGAACAATGACTCTTCTGATCCACTGAACCTTTTCCTCCTCCTGTGGCTCCAGATGTGCCACCTGCCCCCTAAGCAAAGCTTGCTGTTACTTCTGAAAGAGAAACGTGGTGCAAACATGGGAACTTGTGTCCAAAAATTGTTTCTCAGTTTTTCTGGATGCCTCCATCACTAGTCTCCACTGGGGGCAGTAAGAAACCAACAGACCCAAACGAAAAGAGAGTTTCTCCCCTACATCATATGGCTCCATTATTTATGTAAACCAGAGGTTCTGAGGAGTTCATTCACATGGTCCTGCCCTTGGCTTCAAAGGATTTCTCACGTGATTGATGGCAATGAGATAGGCTCATGTGAGCCATCAAACCATCCAGAACTAAAATAGAAGATAATTAAGCCATTGAAGCACAATTAAAACTTAAGAGGACCATGCTATGGATTAACAGCTTAATGCATAGACCTCAAGGTCTTTGCAGTAACACTTTAGAAACTCTGTTTTTCTGTGTACATTAGAAACAACATCATAAGCTGAAATTGCCTTTCTCCTTATCTGAAGAGACTTCTGCCCTCTGAAACTAGTTGAAAAATTCCTCTCACAAGATGTTTTGGCAATATTTGGGAAGCTTGTCATGCCAATTACATACTGTGGACTCTGGCTGACCAGGGCCAGATCCTGCAATTACATCCTTGGCCTCTTCAGTGGGGCTAACCCTGGAGGATGCACATGAAGCTCCATGCTGGTAGGAAACACCTTTTTCAAAGGTCAGATTTTTTTCCTGAGTAGTAGTGCATTGTTTTCACTAGAGGAAACCTGGAAAGTACTTTTCACTGTGCAGAAGAATAAATAAATCTAATTAATAAAAAGTTAGATTGATTCATATAACATCATATGCTTGAAAAAAATGAAATTGTAGTGCTTCATTTCCTTCCCAAGCAGAAGCTTCCTGGCAGCATTCTAAAACTAAAACACATTTATTTAAAATCTATTCAAACATGTAAACTGCCTACCTAAGATATCTTTTTGGGCTTATAGTTATTCTGACAGCCTTACCAGTCTCAGTCTTACTTTGAGCTTTTTAAACTGTCTTTCTTTCTATCTGTGTCTTTTCTATCTGTGGCTTCTTTCCAGCAGTTGCCCCCTAATTAAATTTCATTCTTCACAGTGGATGAAATTCACCTTTTATTTCTACACCAGTGACTTCTGGTGAAATAAGTGGAGGCAATAAAATTTCAAATTCTCCTAAATAGGAAGCAGTGGAGTACCACCTCTGTTTAGCACCTCTTTTGCTAAGACTACATGTACTATGCCACAACATAAAATTATAAAAATGACAATAAAACTCAGTAGCTTCTTTTCAGTAATAAAGTTCCTAAATCTAAGTTTTGGGTTTTTTTAACTGTAGAATGCAATTTTTCCTGTGCAAAGTTCAACTGACTTTTGGTGTGATGCTTTTGCTTTACGTGAAAATACATCTCTGCCATCTTATCTTTCAAAAGCAGCTTGTACTGTGTGGTTTCACATTGTTCTGGAAATAATGCAGACATAGCTCACACCTGCAAAGATAAAGGGGAAGCATTTTGTTTACAAAGAGTAGGTAGTAAAGTAGGTCAAGCTGTGCCATTATTTCATGAGTTGAACTGTTTTTTCTGTAGATGCTTGCTATGGTTTGGGAGAAATATATCCCTGCTTCTTAGTCCATAGTGAGGGGCATTTGGGGTTTTTCTCTTCCTTTGGCCCCTGTGGGATTGCTTTCCTCGTAACTGTCCCAGTCCCAACTGATCCCAGTTTGGGGTTGGTTCTAGAAGTAGATGAACACATGCTGACAAACTCTTTTATTTCCTTCAAAGAGAGCAGGTCTAGCTTAACATCATTTGGAAATGTGATTGGATATTTTGTGCTGCAGAAGTACTTTCCTGAGCATTTCTGACTGCTGTAGAATGCAAAATAAGAAAAGCTGATTAAAGGGCTGGTAGCACCTGAAATGCAGCTCAGTGATTCATGTTTGGTTCAGCTCCCATCACCCTTCATTTGATGTCAAAATGCCTTTTGTTTTTATATCAGGCTGACCCAAAAGATTTTTTATTTCTTTTCATTTTGGCCAGAAGAGCAAACCAGCCATTTCCTTGTATTTCTTTCAGTATTTAAACAAGTCTGCTTCGGAAACTTGTGCCCAAAGTTAATCGTGTTTAAGTACCTTCTAGCTTAAGGATGTTAAGCATATGTCTGAGTCTGTTCCTGTGCAGTTTCTGAAGGCAAAATACTGCCAGAAAAATCAACTGGACAGGCCCCATTTCCCCAGCTTGCTTGTTCCTAAGAGTGGAGATTACATTTACAGAAGATAAATTAACCCAATGTGACCTGAGGTCCCTGAAACTGGGAGCACTCACCCACACGTTCACCCCTGAGAGTCTGGAGCTGTTCAGGAAGCAGCAAATGCCATCATGCAATGCTGTTTTTCCTTTCCAGCTATTTTCTTTCCAGCTCTAGGCTAGACTTGAACAGGGCAGCTGGGGTTAAACTTAGCCTTCCTGTTCAAAATTTCATGCTGTTAACTTCCTATAGCTGTGACAACTTCTGTTGCTCTTGTTGCACAGTGTTTGGTTTTTATACACCAGGGCTGTGTCACAGGACCAAAACCTTTATGTACATGTAGGGTCAAGAAAGTAGAGAAATGAGGGACCTCTTTTCCCATCTGCTTGGAGACCTGTGAGCAACTGAGAAGCCTGTGCTCAAAGATTTTAGTTTACTGTTCCCCAAGTAAAAGAAGTCATGAAGAGAGCTGGTCAAGCACAGGGGGAACCATAAATAAATTGCCCCCTGAGAATAGCTGCAAGCATTCACATTTCTCATCTGCAGGAACTGTAACCAAGAAGCATTCTGCTAGCTTTGGACATGAATCTATCCCCAGGTAATTTGTTCTGAAGGATTTCAATTAGAAAAAGCACTGATTTTCAACAAAAAGCAGGGAATAATATTAATTTTTTTTTTTTTTTAGTCTTTACTTTTAAAAAATTGGTCATCCGCTTTCAGAATCTGAAGAAGAAAGTGTGGTGTAGTTTATAAAAAATAGTGTACAATATGTCAGCATTACTGTCAGTCAAATGACAGGGGAATCAGTAGGATGCCCCATATTTGAAATAATATCTGAACTGAAGCAACATAGCCAGTGATACTGGTTACTAATAGTATATAGGGGTTTTTACTTGCCAGGTTTGACAGGTTGTTTTACAACTTCTACAGCAGCTTCCTCCCTTTTCATAAAGCTGCTGGAGATATTCCCCCTTCCTTTGTGATGCAGTGCTTGCTTTAGGGTTTTGAGGCAATAAGAGGAGTATCAGTTGAGATTTAGATGGGATTTTCCTACCTGAGAGAATATGATATGGGCTAACAGAGGTGTTTTATTGGGGAGAGAGGTGGAGAGGACAAAGAGGACAGGTTTTCAGGTCCTGGGCCTCAAGATAACACCAACACATTTCTACTTCTTACTTCAGATGAAAGAGATATACAGTTGTTTTCAGGATTTTTTTGAATTCTAAAGATTAAGGAGCACCAGCAACCAATCCTCTTGAAGATTTGATCTGCTGGTTCTTCACTATACTTAGTCTTCTGAACGCACTGAAAAATAACATTTTCTCTGCCTTTTCTTCTTTGTAGTGGAAATAGTCTACATTTTCCCCCCAAATACTCTTCATCTGCTAAGCCTTTCCATATTAATCCAGTAAAAAAGGCAACATTTAAATGTAAATGGTGACTTGTTTGAAGTTCACATATTTGGCTCTGATTGGCCACTGCCTCTAAACTCTGTTGTTTTTCCAGGCTGTGAGACCCTTGAGGCAGGGTCTGTGTCTCCCTCTGGGTATTGTAAATGTCAATCACACAGAGAGTGCTCAATAAATAAATAATGCTGGTTTTGTTACTGCTGTATGATGTTTCCCTTGCCAGAGGAATTATAGTGGAGCAGAGATCAAAACCCAAATGAAAAAGAAGTACTCTGATTTATCTATGCAGAGGACAGGAAACTCTGAGAGCTCACTCCACAAATTCAACGTTTCTTCTTTGCTTTTTTTTTTTTTTTTTTTTACCACTGGAGACTGAATACTTGGTCTGTTTTAACATTCTTCAGCAGGCTTCAGAGAAAACAATTTTGAAGCTCCAAGCAGTTGTGAGAATTGGGGTAATGCAAACATGGATATAATGACCAAGGAATTAATTCAGTAGGGAGTCTCCCTTCCACATACAGACTTCACTTGATTCAGGAAAGTCTTGAAACATGTGCCTGATATTTAATCTTGATTTCAAGAGGAACTAAGGGGGTGCTTAAGCTGCCCTGAGCAGTGACTGTCACTTGAATGGGGATTTTTTGTGGTGTGCCCAGCAGTGGCAGTGGGCAAAGGGAAGGCAGTGGGTGAGCAGTGGCTCTGAGGATTATGCCCATTCTGTGAGTGTTGGAAATCCTGTACTTAGTTCTGTGCACACTGAGGAACCGAGCTTCATCCTGATAGCTATAGAAGTGTTAACAGTGCCTCTAATCTCTCTGCTGCTGCATTTAGAGCACTGAAATCTTGGGCATCTCTCTAAACCTTTTTACAGAAAATATCAGAGCATTCCCCTAGCTGTTTGTAAGTGGTTACCTAGCTGGAAACTATCCACAGTACTTCTATAACTTGATGCAAACACTTTTCCTTTTTCCAGATAAAACAAGAGAATAAATTCTTCATTGAGAGCAGCTTAGAAATTAAGCAGACACCTTTTTTTCATTTAAGCTGCTAAAAGTCAGGAATTTGGTAGCACTACCCTGGTATAAATTAGGGTAAAAGGAGACCTGATTTGGGCCTTGGAGAAACTTCCCACAAAGGAGCCTTGGACCCTGGGCAGCTGATGGGAAGGATTCTGACCCTCCCATTGCCAGATCCTTCTCTAACTCAGGAGGCAGCCCCTCACCCCAACAAATATAAATATAAATAACTCCTGCACACCACCAGTACCAAGACCTGATCTGATTCCTTCTGTTGCACGAGCACGTGGAAATGTGGGAAGGAAAAATTCCCTTCTTCCTTGCCTTTCCCCCTGAGCCGAGGCAGCAGCCACTAGGAGATGCTGCTGGATGAGGAATGCATCCTCTGCTCACAAAGGGAAAAAGCCTGGGAGCAGTTTGAGCCACGCAGGGGTTTTTGTAGCCATTTAGAGGGGCAATTTGAGACAGAGATAGGTACAAAGCTGTTGTGTTGAGTGAAACTCTTACTAACAGTTTGCAGTAAGTTAAAGGGGAGACTACTTAAGCACTTTAAAAGAAAGGCATTGCCTTTTAGTGGGGTAGAAATGTCTGACCCAGGGATTTACTTCTCTGATGTAGAATATTGACTGTTGGGATTTGGGTAACAAAAAAAGGTTTGTGTTTCTATATGTGGAAAGTTTTAGCCCGCTTGATAATGTGACTTAAATAAATATTGAAAAAAAAAACAACCTTTCGGGATAAAATGAAATTAAAATTCAGGGATGTAATTAAAGAGAGAAGTTAGAAATACACATGGGAATTCAAGGGGATTTTCTATGTCTGGGCAGAAATGCGATAGGCTTAATGGTGATTCCAGTTTGAAGCTAAGGTGTTGGAAAAGCTTTTTCTGGAACTGTGTTGAAGAACTTCCAAAAAAAATTAAGATTAACCGTAAACTCCATTTATGTGTTTAAATTTGCTTGTCACTGTGGCAAAAGTCCAGATGCTGAGCAGCTTTATCACTCTCTGCAGTTGCTGGGGATGCCATGAGTGCCTGTGTTGTTCATTTCCCATTAGATAGGATTGTTTTCTGCAGGCTTGGTGCCATAAAATGAAGAATGTGAAAATTAGTGAACTAATGTAAAATTTGTGTTGTCCTTGGGCAACATAAGTGGCTATTCATCCACAGTGAGTCCACTTAGCACTAGCAATCTTTTCTCCATCCCTTTCTTGACATGTTCACTCAACACTGGGAATTTTTCTGCTGGCCTTTTTTTGTTTGTTTTTGTTATGTTTTGCTAAGGACTCTTTGAGGAGTGGGCGGGAGAAGGGATACTTTTGAGAAATATTTTGAACATGTATGTTCCTGCAGTTCTCTTGCCCCTGTTTTATAGAATAAGGCTAACATCTTCATACTTGTGTATTTATTTTTAGATACCCTTTTTCCATATTTAGTAAATGCGTTCTAAGCCTTGCAGAAAAAAGAGGCCATTCATTTGGATAACTAAATACAGGAATTAAAAGTCCAGAAGTCTGTATAAATAAGTAGCTTGATTCCCAGTCAGACTCAGCTCTGTGCATTTATTGCCCCACCATATGGAGGTACTATGTGGTGCACCCAAAGCAAATATATGTTCTTTAAAGTGCTGTTTTAGGAAAAATGTACTCCTCAGCCACAGCACCTTCCATCACTGCTGCTGACACTTTTGCAGCCGGATCCTGCTTCTTGCCACTGCTGAAGGACAGCATGGCACCCACTGTCTGGTGGCTGCAGCAGTGGGAAGCAAGGAAGGACTTGGCCCAGGATAAAGCAGCAACACAAGAGGCAGGAGTGGGATGTAGGGGGTGGGTTCTGAGGTCCCAAGGAAGATGAAAGTTGGTGTGGAGAAGGGGGGCACATGTGCCACATGATACATTTGACATTTTTGCTTGGGTCAGTGGTAGACAGATATTACAGCAAGATTCCAGGTCAGCCTTTCCAGTAAGCCAGTAATTCTGTGAGGCTTTGCAAGGAGAAGGCAGGGAGATAAATATACACTGAAAGGATAAAGTAACTGTTTAAATTTAATTGAGTAAGCTGAAAAAGTCTTTTTTGATCAGAAAGCCTATGCTGATAAGCCCTAAGCTTCCAGGAGAAGTATGCCTTGTAGAACAGGGAGCATAATGAAAAATAGTTTAATTTTTAATATTTCTATAAGACTTGTAAATATTCCTCTTATGAGAAGTATACTTGCAAGGCTTCCAAGCATCCTATATTCTATGGAAATATTTCTTTTCTTTCTCTTAGCAACTGGCTGGAATACTGAGTTTTTATTTCAGCCATTCCACTGGCAGGACCCAGCCAGTGGGTCTGCCATCAAAATTTGAACCAGTTTCTGGCTGGTTTTTTTATTTTGCAAACAGGTGGAAGACCAGGCCCTGCTACAGGCAGCATGAGGTCTACTTTAGGCACAAGTCACTGCTATTACTTTCCCATAAAGTGGGTGCAGATGTTACTGGTGAGCAGAGGAACATTGGAAGCCTTTCAAAGGAAATGCATTTAAGGAGGGATTTGAAGGAGGAAGTGTCAGGAGCTTTGCATGTGAGAAGTTGTGATGAAATGTTTAGACTTGATCCATAAATGACAGGACAACATCCAGGGCAGTGTCACCAAGCAAATCATAGGATACTTGATCTGCAAGTGTCAAGCCTGAAGTAGCCCCTTGGCTACTTGTGAGCATTTCACAGTGAATTCTTTAAAAAGTTAACCTTAAATGTGTTCCTTCCTTTGGAAGGAGGATTAACAGTGCTCCTAGGAGTATCAAAATGGGATGCATCCTCAGCTGGAGGGGAATCTTGAGTAACAAGTCTGCACTCACAGAGGGTGAGAAAGAAACTAAAGATAGTTGATGCCAACACTGCTCTTCCAGCAGACAGGCCCACTGTTGTGTGTAGTTTTTGTATGAAATTATTTTCAAAGCTAGCACTAGGGAAATGGAAATCCCTTTAATGTGCACATGATGGTGTTTTCAGTGCTCATCAGAGCAATCAGGAGCTTCTTGGTTCTAAGTCTGGACCCTTTTCCTTTGCCTGATAGGAGAATTCCAGCTGTGCTCTAACCTTTCCAAAAAGTACTTCTTTTCCTAGTGATTAATTTGCAGAATTAAAATACATGGACTGAATAAAGGATGAGATAACAAAATATAAGAGGAAGAAAGGAATCACTTAACTGGAGGCTCTGGTCAAATCCATTTTTCCTTGCACTCACATTCTCCACTGGTTACTTAACTGCACCCCACCACAAAGTTCAGCTCAGTGTGTATGACTGCAGGGGGTTTCCTCTCTTTTTTTAACACACAGATGTATCTAAATGCATTTTCATAGGAAAAAGGGGACTCTGGTCTTACAAATGCTTTTAACAGTAATGGAAGCCCAGTTTGTCTGTCCTTTAAATGCCTTGAGACTCTCCAGATGGGGTTCAGATCTTTGTCTCCTATCAGTTTCTGATTGACCCCTCACCCAAATGAATTGCTGCAGACTTATGCAAACAGGAGAACTGTGGAACTGGACCTTTTGGTTTTCAGTGTGTACCCTATGGTGCTGACAATTAATCTTTTTAAAATCAAGCAAGATGAGATAAGAGCAGTAAGCTCTGCTAACACAGCCAAGCCATGTGCAGACTTTGGGGGATCCTCTCCTCTTAAATCACTGCCCAATTCCTTCAATTACCCAAAAACCAAACCCAGAAACTAATCTATCTAACCCCAAATTATTTCTGGTCCTAAAAAAAAACCAAACAAAACCCAAACCAGACAGTGAGCTCCATATGCAGATTGGGGTCACTTTTTGCTGTCATTATTTTAAAGTGATGCCTTCTGAGTGGCTGCCACCACTGCTGTCAGAGCAGACTGGTTGCTGCTGGCACTGTGCCTTGGTGCAGAAATAGGTTATTTTTATAGGTTTCTGATTCTTCACATGTAGGAGACCTAAGGCATTTTATTCATTCTTTTTCTGGCTGAAGGTGGTCAGTTCTCATTCTCCTTTTATAGTCTGCATGTAGCTAACAGCTACCAACTGCTCTCATGGAATGAAGATGAGGGTTTGTAGTAATTCTCTACTGCAAACAGCTCACTGGGGCTGTGGCAGCTCCTTCAGTGCTACCCCACTGTGATCCCACCTGAAATTTGTCTTTCAGGTCCCTCAGTCTCTCCTTCACTATCTAATTCTCTGCACTTGCTTCCTGGCGAGGTTCCTCAACACCACTATTACTGCAGGGCAAAGCTAACATCCTCCAGGCTACATTTTTTTAGGAAGGGCTGAAAGAGGCTTTTCTGTCTTGGCAGGCCAGCATCTAAAAAGTGGGAATGTTGGCAGCTTCATCTTGGGTTGGCCATTCTGGGGAAATTCACTTCATCTCTTCATTTTTACGCCGATTCCAGTCTCCTGTGTACAGAGTTTGACTTCTTTTTTGGAGGGGGAGTAGATTAAGAACTGTTGATTAGACAGACTGCTGATTGAAAATCAAAGGTCAAGTTTTTCAAAATGCTTAGGAAGATGAATAAGCAGCATGTTCCCTTCATAATTAAACTGGTGGCTGAGCTGCTGGAACACAGAATGTATGTAATTTTGGGACATTTATTTGCATTCCCCAGTATGACCTTTTGAGCTAACTTTAGGTACGACTGAAAAAAATCTTGGCCAACTGTCAACAACATAATCAGCAAGCAGAGAAGTTAGCTCTAAGTAGACCACCCTGAAATAGTTCTGCTTTTGCTGGCAATTTATACCATTCCCCACTGGATCTCTCCCTTGAGTGGAATATCTTGTTGGATTTATTGTGGCTTCACCACAAATATGGTAGCAAAGTCCCCTCTGAATTTTCTCATGAGGAAAAATTCAGCTGTGACTGAGGAAATAAGGTGTTACAGACAGCACACAGCATGCTTACGGACTTTTTCCTTGAAATTAAGTATCTTCCATCATCTTTGAGCCCTACTCCTTGTATTCTTTATCCTGCAGAACAGGCAGAGCTCTGCTGAGCAAAGCTATTAATAATGTATCAATAATACATTTTGGTCCTGCACAGAGAAGTAGGCGAGCAGTGTATCTCGGTTGCAGTGGAAAGAAAAATATGCTTTTATTGAGTATGTAGACTTCTGTGTTACAGCTCAGAGCTGCTCAACTTCCTTTTTGGAAGACAGAGGAGCACTGAATTCACCCAGCAATCCCATGAGGTGGCTTTTAGGACAGATGTTTCTAAAGCTTTAGGGTAAGGGTACTCAAGTAGGGCTCTATGATACAGGTGAGGATTTTAAGCACAGTTTGCCCAGGTCTCACCAAGGTCTCAGACTGACATGTGGGAAATCTGCATTTCTTGTCAGACCTACCCAGGGGGCAGCTGCAGTCCACTAGAGGAGTCAAGGAGCCAATCCTCAGTAAAACTAACCAGCTGGCCTTGAGCTCCTCTGGTTTAGGACTCATCTTGTGAGTCAGTGTTGAGGATGCACCAAAATTATTTTCCCAGGGGCCATGAAGAGTTTCACCATTTTGTTCAATGGTAGTAGGTTTAGTAGATGATGTCCTGAAATGCAAATGTCAGCTTGGCCTTCCACCAGGTTTAAAACAGAGGTGGACTATTTGCTTTTTGATGAGCATGATGCAGAGGCATTAATATTAAGTGTTGGGAGGATAATGTGGCCTTTCCTTCATTGCTGGATGGGAAGTCTATATGAAAGAGGTCCCCTGATAGAAAAGTTGAGAGCTGGGCAAGTTTGATGATGACCCTAAAGCCATAACTAATGAGAGCAAGCAGATGTACTTAAACCCCATATTAAGTCCCATAATAATGGAGTTTAGCACTAGTGTGGTGCATACTCATACATGAAACCCTGTGAGGCTCCAGTGCTTACACAACCACTCACAGCCCCAAACAATTCACTAGGAGGATGGGAGGAATTAGTTTCATTACTGATAGAACTTGCATCTCAGTGAAGAATGCTTTAAAAGTAGGTGTATGTGGGAAAGCAGTGTTATTTGCACTAAATATTTTTACAGTAATGCATGTTTAAAAAAATGAATAACTTTATGCTTTAATATAAGTTTAGGAAGAAAATCACACACAAAGTATTGCCTTCAAATAAATTAGTCTTCCAGAACCAGGTACAACTTCTTTTGTTAGCTGCTTTTTACAATTATTCTAGACTCTGATTAAGTAAGAATCCATTTTGGTGTCTTTTGCATCCTCAAAATACATACCTGAATTTCCTCCAACATTTGCATCTTTGTTTTTCTACAGACTTCCTAGTAAGTAGCAAGCACATTTTTGTTTATTTCAGTTTAGATATTGTGCTCCATGTTGTAAATTCCCACTACCACTGATGAAGAGAGGTGTAAGGAGCAGGGTGAACTGTCAAGGCACACACTTGTGTCAAAAGAGCAGTCGTGTTAGGCTGCGGCAGCATTTTAAATTCACAGTTGGCTACAACTTATTGGAGAGCCTTGCTCAAAGACTGAAAATACCAAAAGGATTCTGAATAACATGGACCAAGAGAAGAAGTATTCAGAGTATTGATCACTGTTGGGTTCAAGGACACATTATTAGGAGGTTATTGCCTCATTTTCTGGTATAGGCAGAATTTCTATTCATATTCCCTCTAGGACTACAATTTCCCCTCAAAGAAAGGTTACTGTCTCTGCAGTTTTAATTTCAAGCAAGAGCAAAATATCTTGAAATTGTAAGCCTATTGTAAGGAGTTACATATTTCTTCTTTTCAGGGAGCTCGGCTTACTTAGGGCAGGTTTATTCTTTTTCTGGTCAAGTTGGAAATAGCTGGGTTTCATCATACCCAGTGTAAATTTGAGGAATCATGAGGGTCAAGCCCCTTCCTCTTTGCCTTCCTCTTTGCCTTCCTCTTTGCCCTTCTTCTCCTGCCCCTCTTTGCTTCAGCATGCTGGGAGGTTTCCATCCATTCCTCTGCCTGTGGTCCTGATCCATGCCAGCCTGAATCTGTTCCTGCCTCCAGGTCCTGACTGCTGCTGACTAAAGGAGTCCATAAAGAGCAGGACATTTGGAATAGACTGTAAATAGCTGGCAAACTATAGAAGAGGCCACTACAAGAGAGAAAGGAGAGGAAAGAGTAAAGAATCCACACTGAAGTGGCTTAAACATGCCCATAAATAAGGGGCAGATGTTTCCTGTTGGAGTATCCACTTTTAAGACAGCTTCAGCCCTGCAAAGCAGCCCACTGCAGCTTCTTTATATAACTACAATGTTCCACTACATAGCTAAGTGTTTATGGAAGCTTGGTTATTGATAAAACATTAAGGGTAAAATAAGATGGAATTAAGAGCAGGTGGGATGTCTCTTGATGAGTACCAAATATACCTGGTTTTGTCTGCCTTACCAGAAGGTGTTGTTACATTCCTGCAGCCAGTGCTATCAGTTCTGAATGCTCCTTCTTGCATTTATGCAAGACCTGAAAGTATCCAGAAGGTTGAGATTTAGACCATCTAAGGCCAGATAATTGAGGACTAATGTACTCTCCATATCCTTAAGTCTGTTACCATGCACAAGTGCATTATGGTGTTTCATTACCTGATCATATAACGGGGTGCTGTGACAATGTGACACACTATTCAGCAAAACAGGAAATGTTGAGAAACCTTTCTGTGTTATTCACACCAGCAGCTTTCAGTAATGAAAGTGACATGCCCTCTGTGATGGAGTGAGTACAGATGCATTGATATTCTTCAAAGAGCATCACTCTTGTCATTATGGTAATGACAGACTTTGCATACTTAACCTATCACTTATAAAGAGAGTATTTTTGTTTCTATAGAACCAGATTGTTCTTCCCCCAAGTGTACTCGAGTAAGCGAGACAACCAGGATTAAGGGTCTCAGCAACGTCAGTAGGATTAAAGCGAACATTTTTTCAGAAGTGACTGGGATTTGTTAAAAACCTCACTCTGGAGAGTTTAATTCTTTATGCATTCCAGCAAGCACAATTTTTACTAGGTTCATCACATATTGCACTGCCTCAGCTACAAAATCTGGATCCAAACTCATAGCTGGGCCAAAGTCTCAGCAGTTTCTTCCCTCACAGAGACAAAAACCTGTGGTTTACAATAGACAGGCTTTCTATTAGCAGGGCTTAGTATTGGGAGATCTGTCCCCTTCCAGACACGATCTCAGGTACATCATTTCACCTGTATTTCAGTTTCACCATTTCCAAGAAAGAGGTAAATAAACTTGCACCTGGTGAAAGGGAATCATCTTTATAGGGCAGATGAAGTGTACTAGCATGCATAGATTCAGTTATTTGAGAATATAAGATAGTTCTGGGACACCTCAGGAAAAAAAAGCTTTTCCTTAGGGGTAGCCTCCCAACCTTATGAAGAATTCTGGACCTGTTTTTTTCACAAGCATCCCTGTTCAATCCTTGTCAACTAATTCTATCCACCAGCCTGCACAGGCAGCCCTGCCCTAATGCAGCACCAGCATTTGTAAATGCTTTCCTGACTGTGCAGTGCTTGCAGTGCCCCTTGCTGTAAAACCCTCCTGTGTACTCAGCAGGGGCAGGCAGGACGGTGTTGGCTGGGGTGTGAATTTGCAGAGCATTAGCTGCTCTACATTAACTCCTGCAGTAAATGTGTCACTGGGCTCACAAAAGTATTTTTAGTACAGATTAAGGCTATTCACACAGGAAGCTAGTGCAGAGTAGCTGGGGCTGTATAAATTCACACCTTAGCTTAGTCAGTACTGAATTTCCCCTGTAGACAAGCCCACCGTCTATCCACCTACTTAGCTTGCCTGTCTCACAGTGCTGCTTTTCCTCAAATGCCTCATTTCTGATTATGCTCACCCATGCATCTTCCTTTTTGCCTTCGGAGAGTCATTTGTTGCATACTACCTGCCCAGCAAACTTTTAGTTCCTGCAGCTGTTCTCATGTCCTTTACCAACTCTGAGCTCCCGGCGCTTGGTTTCCATGCTGGAAAACATGGATGTTGTAGGCTGGTACCTCAACCAACACCCACTGCTGTATTTCCAGCCTCTGCTGGTACTCCCTCTCTGGCCAGCCTCGGTGCTCCACAACTGACTTCATTTCCCCCTGCTTTCTCTGCAGCTCTTTGGAGCTGGCTTGGATTTGTTGTGTGAGGAAAGCAAAGTCTTACTGCAACCTAAGCATGAATTCACTGACCTACCCCATATTGAGAGAGCAGCATGCTCAGGGGACCACGTGTAACCATGCCTGAGCAGAGCTGTTATCATTTAATTACTCATTTTACAATAAGCTCGACACTTCTAAATTGCTTGGACACGTTTGGCTGGGTATAAAGCCATCCATTGTAATCCAGAAATGCTATAAACTTCTCTTCAGCACCTCCTCCACCTCACTGCTGGCTTTTGTGTTGCTCAGGCTTGTTGCCTCTTGGTTGGATGGTAAGCTGTTTGGGACAGGATCAATGTCTTTTATACTTCATCAAGATCTAGCAGGGCAGGAGACTCCTATCCTGTTACACAGAGGCATAGCTGCAGCACAAGTGATGGTGATTGTGATTACAGCTGACAACTGAAATAAATGGCACTCTGCAGACCTCTTCTACTTCAGCTGTATTAATGTGAAAGACAGAGAATACAACCATGATCCCAATGTTGAAAGCTAGGATCAAACTGGCAGTGTTACAGTCCTATTTTCCCTCCCCTTTTCACAACTGGATTACACACTTTATTAGGAATATTTTCCTGCATGCTTTGTGTTATCCCTTTGCCCTAAACAATGAAGGAATGCAAGAGCAAGCCTGGTTTTTCTAGGCTTTCTCTTCTTTTCCTTGCTATGTGGGACTTGATGTCTAATCCATGGGGTTTCTAGGCCAAGCCACTCAAAGAGAATACACCATTATTAACAGAGGACATCACTGAGATGCTTGAACAATGCCCTATTGTTGAGAACAGAGAGAGGCTGCTGATGGTCCAGCTCCAAGCCTTGAATTCCCTCTGCTAACCCCACAGCTAACCCACAGGAACCTCTTCTCCTTGCCTGCTATTCCTCTCTTTTCCTTTAGAGTCTTTGTTGCCTTTTTTTTTTTTATTAAGGTTTCTCGTTGTACTCATTTTCATGGCAATTTGCAATTACAGTTTACAGGTAATCCATAGTCAGGCTGTTGCTTGTGTTCTAGAAATAAACAGAAAGGCTCCAGAGACCTTAAATATTCTATCCAGGGGTGTCTTTTGCAAAGGAGAAAGAAGACAGTTCCCTCTCTGCTCTGAGCTTCTGCACTGTACCTCTTTCAGACACAGGGCTATTAATCCACTAAGTGGGAAATTCTTTTCAAAATCCTCTCTGAAAGCTTGATGAGGTGTATGCCGACTTCTCTGTAACTCTGACAGGATACTAACTTTTTTATCTCAAGGCCATCATAAATAATGGATTTTAGGAGAAGTTGGAACCATTGCTAGGAAGTCTTTCTACAGCGTAACCACAGATGGAAAGCTCTTCAGGATGGACACCTTGTACTTACTTCTTTGCTGAAACCTCTGCAAATGCAGATTTTGGCTTCCTACCCAGAGCTTTGAAGAAACAGCTCTAATAAAATCTCTCCTCTTCTCCCCAGCCCCCAAAGCAACCAATGTCTCAATGCAAGTGGCTGTATCCAGGGTATTTAGCAAAGCAGGTATTTGGAAGAGAATGCACCTAATTCTCACTTTTGCCACTGCAGGCACTAAAATAACAATTTGCCTTAGTCAAATGCAGCTTTTAAACAGCTGAGGGGAAAATGTGTGTGTAATGATGATTCCTAGTTTCTGGTTATGTGAAAGTAAGTAAGATTTATTAGAATCCTAACTTTTATTTTCAACTTTGCAGGTAAACACTCATTACTAGTTTTGTAAATTATGTGATAAACAAGTAAGTATGTTTCTGAGCTTCAGTGATGTTAACTTCTTTGCTAATCTTGGATTTTTGTTTGGTGATATTCTTTATTGTTTCTGAAAGTATAAATAGATTAACTACTGTCAATGTGAATATTTGGATTTATTGATTTGACAGGTTAATATTGACCTCTTGTCTTGGTCAATATTTGCCTAGGAGGATATTAAATCTTAGAGACTGTTGCAAAAGTCAGCACATACATTGTAACTGGAATATAAGAAAATTGTAATGCTAGAAGTTTTATTAACCAATAATGAAAGTCTGGAAGAACTAATTATTTTCAAGTTAAAATCAAATTAATCAAACCACTGGGCTGCTTTTTTAAGAGTGGTCAAGCACCTTGACCTGCAGTTTAAAGATACTTATTTTCAATCTATCCAAGTTTAATAAAGGGAATGAGGAACAGACAAGATGTTTGATTTATACTTAAATAAAGTACTTTGTTTAACTAGAGATTAATATAGAATAACATAGTTATTTTCATGTGGAAAAAAAGGCCACTAAAGGAACAGAAAAACACAATGCTTTTCCTTCCATTTCAGCTAACAAATAGAGAAACTAATGCTTTGAGCTGTGCTTGTTATTGCATCTATTATATATATATATATATCTTGCTTTCACCAGAATTATCAGGAATTTTCCCTGTATTATTGCAGCCTAATTTAGATTTTAATAAAGTGGGGGGGGGAAAAAAAAAAAGTCAGACAAACACTTATCTCCAGGGAGGAAACAACCGATTCAGCTGCAGCCAGCTGTTTCTATACATTTACCAGAGTACATTCCTACACACTGCTGATCTAGAAAAGGTGAGTACTTGGAGCTTCCCAATGTGTTGTTATCTTTCCAGGCTAGAAGCAAGATTGTTAACACCAAGAAGTTTCCCCTCTTCTCATTGCTGAAGGAGTCATTTTCCTCCTCCTGAAAGGTTTCTCAGAGTGCTGCCACTTCATAAAAAAGAAGACACTGATCCCCATCACACATTCTTCCCATTTCTCTGGGCATAGGTATTTAACAAAAAGGAATGTTCCTTTAAAGTTTTGACTAACTCTTCTCTGAATTACTGTGGGATGGCTCATGCCATACCACAGCTGTTCTCTTGTTTACATAGCATGGTTTAAAAGGACATTCCCTTCATGGAACATATGGAGCATGGATGTTACATAGTGCATTCTAGAATAAGGCTAGTTAAATCCCACTTTTATGGCTTGAGTTTTTAAACCCCAGTGAGACTTTGCTGCAGGAGACTGACAGAAGGGACAGGTGTATCAGGGCTTCAGCCTGGTGACAAGTTTTCACATTCAGCTGCATTCTTCCAGCAGCAAAGGGCCGAGCAGCTGGCAGCCCCCAAGCCTCCCTGCCTCTGCAGGAATGCCTGTGGCAGGGAGAAGAATGTGCTGGGTCCCACACAGCCACGGCTGCCACTCCTCCTTATCAGGTGAAACCTCCCTTGGACCCAGCTCCAACCACCCCTGTTTGCCCTGAGATGGAGGAGGAGATGCTGAGGGATTTTAGGGAGCCAGGAGATCGCAGAGCCAAGAATATGCAAAGAACAGGGCTTGTTGGATTCAGGTCTCTTTTGGGGAACAGAAAAATTATCCAGTTGTGAAACGGGGTGAAAACTAGGCGTAGCTCATTGTGCCCTGTGACTTGCTGGAAAATAAATTTTAATGGGGATAAATTGCACCAGGTTTTGTGAGGCAGAGTTTTAGAAGGGTCCTTCTGAAGCTCATTCAGCCTGCTAGCAAAGCAACCGCATTAAGTGAATGCTCCTAGATGCAGACACACTTTGTGTGCCTATTTCAGGAAACTTTTGAGGAACAGGTATCTAAAATAACTGAGAAAGCTGAAAGGTAAGTAAAGATTCAGCTTCTTTGGGCTGCATTGCAGCTAAAAGCATCAAGATATGAAGCAAAGGGCTAAATTATGCTTTGTCCCTGATAGGTGTGTTAGGGAGAACTGCACATCCTCCCCACTCCCACTCTTTCCCCTTGTGTCACATCCCTCCTGGTCTGCAGAAATGTCTCTCTGTGGCTCGAGGAATTGGCACTGCTGGCTAGGACTAGAAGCGTGCAGTAGGGATCAGCAGTGGCTCCAATGACAGAGCCAGGGCATCAAGGGCTCCCTGCCCTGCCCTTCCACCAGCTTTCACCTGGGCAATCCCTCTTCCTTCTCTTGTGCATATCTGGAGCACCCTACAGCAGCGGGCAGGATGAAGTGCTGCACCAAAATCCTATCCTAACTATTCAGGCTACAAATCCAGCTGTAAGAAAAACAGCTAAGAAAAAGCAGAAACCAGTCACCTTCCTTGGCTGTAAAAGAGGAATGGTGTGAGAAGCCAGGGAGAAATCCCAGCCCCCACACCCTCACACACAGCCCAGCCAGGAGGCAAGCACTTTTCAGAGTCTTTTCTTGCAAGATGTTATAGGTATTTTTGCATACTAGCTATTTCCTCTTTTCTTTTTCCCTTTTTTTTTTTCCTCTTTGAAGGTCACTGTAAGGGTGAGCTGCATCATTACACAACTCAGCAAATGCAGGTGCTACAATTACCTAGTCTGAAAAATCATGCAAGAGCATTTGCTCTTTTGTAAAGAGGGCAAGCATCTGGGAACCTTCCTCTTTCGCAGTAATCTCAATTATTGTGAAATGAATGAATACAGATGCCCGGATTTTCCTTGAAGACTATCTTTAAGTACCAGCCAGCTGATCTCCAGCAATCCAGAGAGTGTAGGATACATAAATCTCCTTTATTTACAGCCACCTACCTCCCACCCTCCCCCAAATCCATATCCTCCACCTCCCAGTAGCAGCAGCTGTGACTGCTGCATCCATCCAGTGGCAGGGAGGACAAGAGGATCTGAAGCTGCAATCTTGCTTGGTAACCACCTGCCAAGGACACCAAAGAGCCAGGCACTGGAGCCTCTGGTGTCACATCTCTCAGACAAATGGGTGCCACGCAGTTGGCCTGAGGATCAGAAGTGCTCAACGTGGACCCCTCCTGTGCAGCAGCTATGGTGTTACGTGCTGGGCTGTCTAGTTGTAGTATTTGAGAAATTTGGCTCTTTTTCTCACCTCGCCAACGAATCTTCAGCTCTTCACATGTGACTTTGGGGGCCCGCCAAGTACAAAGCCACGATGCAAACATCTTCTGCACAGACAGGGACCTGAACCTGCATCCTCAGCACTGTGGCAGAAGGACTCAATGGCACAAGAACTCATTTATTTATGAAAGCATTCCTATTTGGATATATTTATCATGTAGCTTTTCGTGATGTTCTGAGACTCTGTCGTGTGCTCTACTTAAAATATATTTGGGAATTTGGGATTCTGACATATTTGGATCTGGGTCAGATGTGAAACTTGGCTCCAGACCAGAATCTCACTCACGTTAAGTCTAGTTGTCTAGTTGTGGTATGAAACCTTAGACTAGGATTTGTATTTAAATTAAACAATACTAGAATCCTTCAAGCTGTTCTTGTAGGAGCTCAGCTATATTTGGTGGCTACCTGAGCAGCTGAGGCTTTAAATAAAGTCAGTAAATGCTTGCTCAACTTTTACCAGCATGAGCAGAAACCTTGTTAAAAAAAAAATAAATCAAACTTCTTTCAAAACCTAACTGGAATGTAGGCTTTTCCCAAAAAAACCCACTTTTAGCCATGAGTTTGGGTTCATATTGGAAAATTAAATGAATTTTTTGTTCTAAGACTTTCCTTGGTATTTTTGGTAGCAACAAATGAGCCAATGACTTAACGAGGGAAAGAAGAAAGATGACCAATGCAAAATAGCCATGAAGCATCATGTAGCTGATGGTGTTGAACACCGATACAAATTTTGTCATTGTGCACATTGCTGGCTTCAAACTCAAAAGCAAATTCCAAACTGGAATCAGAATGTAGCAGAACATTTATTTTGGCACCTTAAACATGGAAGCAGATATTTAAAACAGCTTTTGGAGGAAGAGTCACACCTTTAAAAACAAAACGAAGCCTGTGTTCACACCTCACATGTGAAAACTGGACCTAAAAATAACTAAAAATTACATTGGCTTCACTACATTAAACATACTGCAGCACATGGAGCCATCAAGAACTTCCTTAGCTCCTGGGACCTCCAACCTGTTCCGTGCCATGATCCCTGCCTTTTTATTTTCCCCTTGAGTAAATACATGTTGTCCCATCTTCAGCTTACCAAGAGGTGTCCAGAGGATGTGCCCTTCTGTCAAACAGTGTGGACAAGAGCAGCAAAGCTGCAGAGCAGAACCATGAGTGCTCCTGACCCACTGGATTTATTGGAAAGCCTGCTGCACAGGCTTTCCAGGCTTCACCCCCATTTTGCTCCAGGAGCATCCAGCCCTGTGTGCCCGGGCTGCCAAGCTGAACATGGTAACTGCAGGTGACCACTCTTGAAAAGCACTCCTGACCTGAGCTGGAGCATTAATATATGCAATTAATATATGCACCAGCTGCTAAATACAACTTCTTGTTGCTGTAGGCTGAGGTATTACCTGAAGCATAGCACAGAATTGCTCTGTCCTGGGTTTACCCCTTTTTATTTAATAGTGCATTGACTAGAGGCTCTCCTGGATACTGGAGATAATCCTCCCATATTCCAACATGGTAAATGTGAAAGAGTCATCTTATTTTCCTCCTTCCTCTGCTGCTTGAGGAGATGCACAGAAAACATGGGCCATGTGCTCTCTTCTTGATGCTGCTGCAAGGGACCCTGCACCATGCTGAGCTCCTCACACCAGCCAACAGCTCAGCCATGGCATGGCTTGGGATAACTACAGGTAAACCCAACCACTCTGCTTCCTGACATGCAAGAGGAGCCTGCCTGCATTAGGAACTCTGTTTGAGGCATCAGCACTGGTGAGAATGAATGAAAAGGTCAATCAGCCATTCTACCAACAGGAAGGACTCAAAAAGCAGGAATCTGGCAGGTTGTCATTAAAAAAAGGCATGAGACTGGCTGTGAATCTGCACAATACATAAAAGCAACTTCTTTTCAGGTTCCCCCATTGTATGAGCTTTTAGTATTTGCATTTTCAAACTCTTCTGAGATCTTGGAGGACAAGACACTACCTCATTGCCTCTTCTCTTCGGCAGCTGGGGGTGTTCAGCCTGGAGAAGAGGAGGCTCAGGGGAGACCTCATCACTCTCTACAACTCCCTGAAAGGAGGCTGGAGCCAGGTTGGTTGTAGCAGCTGTCAGTAAGACAAGAAGACATGGGGCTTAAGTTCTGCCAGAAAAGGTTTCGGTTGGATATTAGGAAGAAATTCTTTACAGAGAGTGTGACCAGGCATTGGAATGGGCTGCCCAGGGAGGGGGTGGATTCTCCATCCCTGGAGGTTTTTAAGCAGAGACTGATGTGGCACTCAGTGCCATGGGCTGGGAACCACGGGGGGAGTGGATCAAGGGTTGGACTTGATGATCTCAGAGATCCTTTCCAACCCAAATGGTTCTGGGATTCTGAGGAGCTGCCTCCAGCAGAGCAGCCATCCAGGGGCAGCCCTGCAGCAATCAGCTGTGGAAGTTTCAAAGTGAACGTGAACCAAAACTTGGACTTTGTGGTGTTCACAAGGCTGCTGTTAGGACGAGAGGGGGGTGGGAAAAAAGTAAAAAGCAAACAGCAATGTGGTAACTTTCCCCTTGACACAGGAGGCATTGCTGGAGTCCCTGTGTATGGCTGAAACAGCCCCTTTATTATGCACGTCTTCCAAGAGCTACCTTGCATGATAGGGTCCTTGTTCTCTCTCATCCTCTCCTGCTGTAAGTTTTCCAGATGAAATCATACTTCCTTTAAGCACTTCTTCATTACACAGTCAGCAACTTGGCTCACCTGGGAAATAAAGGTTAATTTGGCCCTGTGCAATTCCAGATTCGTATCAGAGGCCTTTGAGATAGGCAAGATTAACTAACAATCATTGCAAAAGTGGTAATGGCTAAGCTAGAGACACTTTGGAATTGTCACAGGAAGCTAAAAATTGTGATCAAAATGCTACCCAGGTAACTGTAAACTATGAAGTTATACAGACATCTTTGGAATATATTTACAGGCAATTAAAGCAGGATTCTTAGATGATAAATTACAGCATCCTCCTTCATTTGAAATTTCTAAGCCATAGCTAATGTATCCCCAGCTATTTTTTTTTTTAAATAGATTGCATCCAAGTGACTTTCTGTTCTCCTCTGTCTCAATAATCTATTTCACTCTTTTAGCAATTAGTATTACAGAAATGAAATCCTTAGCTCAGAACAGATTCTCAGTTCATTTAAGAGTTCATTGTTGGATGGTGGAAAAACAATTGAATTAGAGACTGAAGTGAAATGGTTCATCTGAGCACAGAAATGCTGTTTACTCTTTTGGAAACGTGGCACTTTCTATCTCAGGCCATTATTTCAGGAAAGAAATAACATACGAATCCGTGTATAAACTCACCACAATCACTGCCACGAGTGGCTCTGCTGATGGGCAGGACTTGCTGTGAAAATGCTTCCTCTCCAAAATGGACACACACTGAGCCTTCTGCTTCAGCAGGGCTGCCCATCCTACAACCCACAGCACTCCTCGGGCAGTACTTGTGAAATACTTAAGGACGAAAGATATTATTAAAATTTTTTTTTGTATTTTTAAAGCACTCCGAGAAGATTAATGACTAAACTTTGCTAGGTTTAGAACATGGTGTGGCTTCAGATAAGTACATGGTCCCTCTTGGGGCAAAATGGAGAAGTAGTTTTGGTGTGTGAATAGAAATGGGTTTAGAGAAGAAGCAAACTGTGGCTCTTAAATGGAAGTGAGAAAGAAAACAGTGCAAAGAGCCATGTGCCTGGCTTCCTTGAGAGTCCTCCACAGGGGAAGACAGGGAGTCTTGTTAGAGGGGCAAGATGTGGTCTGTACTTGTACAGGGAAATAGGAAAGTAGCTTCAAGAGGTGAGAAATGCCAAAGAAATAAAATAGGTATGGTAAAAGAGGTGTTTAAGGGGCTTGTTCTTCCTCGATGTATTCCCTTAAATCCTGTTTAATATTAATGGGACTTGAATACACAGCTCACGGGGAAAGAACGGTGACCTTTGTGGGCTTAAATAGAATCCTGGAAAATTCAGAACAGCACAAGAGGTAGCCAAAACAAGTTGTTTAACTTCTAAAAAAAATGCAGAGTACAAATGCATAGAGCGAGCCATCGGGAAAACAAAATAAGACCAATAAAGCACAGAAAATCAAAGAGAGAGTTGATTTGAGAGCCATATGCTAAGCCCAAGGAAGCAATAAGCTTCCTTGTATCTAGAAGGTCACATTGAGCTGTAATAATGGCATTAGGTACATAGTCCATAATAAGGACTACTGCTCACTCCAGCCAGCACGTAACTGCAAAGACATGGACATTTTTGACAGCACATTACTATAAAGTCTGTTCCTTCCCCTTTTCACTCTGTAATGCAGCAAATCCTATGATGAAATACACCTCCTCACATGATTTTCCATATTTCTATGAACCAAGTAAGTCAAGAGAAAGCATTGCAAATGCTTATAACAGAGATAAGCTTCTGCTGGAAGCATTTAGGAAGATGTTGCAGGTCACTCCCCAGTGAGAATTTGGCAGCAGAGCTCTGCAGAAACCTAGAGAGGTGGGGTGGGGTGGCAGTGCAGCTTCAGCTGGAAAGGAAACAAACTCTGCTGGAAGGAAAGCTGCTGTCTCTGCACTATGGGGAAGATGCGAAAGGCCTGGGAGGGATCACAGGAGCCACAGGAAGAAACAGCAAGGGTGCGACATAAACACAGAGGCTGATTGATTTGGATAGGTCCCATCTCCTGACTTCAATAAATCAATTTATGTTAGCCTCAAATCTGGAAGAAGCAATGCTCTGGCAGATGCTTCTGAAAAGCTGATAGCTCCAGCATACCCTGGTTCACAAGGGGATGAATGGCAGCTGTGGGAGGGCTACAGCACTAGTCCTGCACATGGCTACTCTGCTTTTTTTTTTTGTCAATATATATTTTCAAATCAGCATCTAGTGAAAAAAAAGCAAAAAAAAAAAAAATCCAACCCAAAACTCAGGCAAACCAGGCTCCAGATGAAATTGCTAAGGCAACATGCAGCTCCCCTAAGCAACAGAGTTGAATGCTGAGGAGCAATTAGCACAGCTACCTAAGCAGGAGGCTGAAAAGACCCTCAGATTCTGTCATCAGATTGGGAAGCTTTACATCAGGGCTGTACTTCATGAAGTTTTGCAGCTGTTTATGGTAAGCTGTTGCATATTTATGGTATTTATGGTATATGGAACTCTTCACTCTTTTATAAGTATTTGGGACTTTTCTGTAAATGTGGATTGAGGTGAAGACTTTGGAGTATTTTTTACACATTGTAATCATATACAGGCATGCTATCACTTGCAAAAAAATTATATTCCTTCTCTCTGCATGTATATATATCTCCCCCATTTTATTTTAAGCATATGGATTGGTATTCCTGTGGGTAAACCACCTAAAAATTAGTTCCAGAACAGAGATGTTAAACAGAGACTCAAATAACGCAGACATATAGTACAGCTGATGAAACCTTGGCAGCAAAATATTTGAACATGGCCATGAAAAAAAGTAGATTCCTTATGGCCAAATTTTATTGCCCTTTTGATGACCAGTACTACCATTTTGCTTTGGTCTTGGTAACTTTTAAGTATTCTTTACATTCTTGCGATTAATTTCTTGATGCCTGCAGCCATAACACCTAGGACTGGGATGCTGTTGGATTTCTGTGGATAATCTGAGGTCAGCTGAGCTGGGTGCCCCAGGCACCCATGGGTGGCTGATGAGCCCCTGCTGAGCAGCACAGCAAGCTGGCCCAGCAGCACCACTTCTACAGCACCACTGGTACCATCTCGTCCCACGTGACAGAAAGATGACAGGCACTTGCTCATTAAAGATTCCAGGAGGCATTTTATTGAGGACTGAGTTATAGATGCCTGTTTGCTGGCTTCCTGAGAGGAGATGCTCTGATGCTGGATTTTATATTCATCATGAAGTTCATTGGGAAAGGTATCTTCACTTCCTTTCAGATCTGTTTTGTGAAGCATCTGCTCTGTTTCATACAGGCTAGGGCTGATTTCTGGGGAAGGGAGTGATTCCTATGTAGGATTTACACATGACAGCAGCAGGCAGAGCACTGAGGGGCAGGCTTAATCCTCAGCTGTTTTCCAGCTGATATCAAAGAGCTTTTATATTTAGTATGTCTCAAGCACTTACAATCACAGAGGACAGAGAAGTATAGAAAGATAGAGTAGAACCAAATTATTCTCCAGGGCAAGATGAAACCGAAAATTAAGAGCACAAGATTTCCTAAATGGGTAGAAGTCCCCATTCAATAATAGTGAAGAATTATCCACAAAGCATCCTGCTGTTTCAGGAGGACAGTATATTTCAACATGAAGTGAGGCAAAAACCACTGGAGTGCTGATGTTGGGTAGGTATGCGTCAGAAAAATGATATGTAACTTTGTACCCTGAGAGAGGATTACTCCAAAAAACTTTTTCCTCTCTTTGTTTCATCCAGGAGTGCAAACTCTGCATCTCTGCTCACCCACTTGGCCTTCCACATCAAGCAGAAAATACTACAGCTGCAGTGATCAAACACATTCCCTTGCCTGCCCCACTGGGGGAATGCTGCTCTTAAAGCCTGCTGGGGTCTGTTTCTATCCCTCCAACACAGGGACTGCTTTAATTTTAGACTCGAGATGTCCTTAACCAAAAATGTCAGAAAGACACATTTTGAGAGGTTTTACCTAACCCAGAACAAAACTCTCAGATGAACAACAGTCTTTCTTAAATCCAGTGAACATTTTCTTGATACAAGATGTTCCCAGTGCTGAGCACAGGGCAGCCTTTCCACGTGCAAGATGCCACCTTCTTCATTTTGAAGATGGTTTCATCCTGTCCCCCCAGCTAGATGGCAAAACACAGACTTGCAAATTCTTCTATCTCCCTCTAGTTCCTGTATATATAAATATGAAGTGGTTTGTGTCACTCTGATGCATCTCTTCTGCCCTTCTGCTTTTTCATCCCTAATGTTATTACCGCCCACCATCTGTTTTATTCTCTCAGCCCTACTTCTGGTCCATCAAGAAAGAGATTTTAGGAGCATCACCCTCAACTATAAAAGGCCAAAATAAATTTCCTCTCTACATATATCCCTCCAGAGATTACTGCTTTCTGCAGTGTTAACACAGAGTTACCCTCCTGCCCCACTTTCCTCCTTTATCAGCCCCCATCATCACTGACCATCACTGTTGATCCTGTATGACTGGTTGCCCAGCAATTCTTGCTTTCCTATTAATACAGTGTCCCTCCTAACTACCTGAGAAGCTGAGACAGAAGGGATCATTCAAACACATGTGTAACCTTTAGCCAAGTGGTTTTGACAGTGTAATCCTGGAAAGAAAAAGGGACAGTAAAGCTTGTGGTGATTTCTAAGCAGACATATAGACTATAGCAGACATATAGGCTATAGAAAATGGAAGCCCTGCAGAAGAGAAGACTAAAGAGCATGAATGATACTGAGGATGGTAAATCAAGAAATTACCTAGTGGTGGTCCCTTCCTCCCTTAAATCAGTATTCATTGGGTTAGACCTCCATAGCCAGCATTATCACCAAAGATTTAAATTCCTTACAAGCACGGCAACTGGAGAACACAACCCAGCTCGACTTTACCTTTGGCATAAAAATAATACAAGTAGCATACAGAATATGACAGCTACAAGAAGTCTATGACAGTAATTTGAAGAATTTGTGTCCCTGGAAGGTGCAGTAAAGTCTCTGGCAGCTGGAGGCCCGATGGAGTTGAGATGATGCAGACGCAAGGCTGGGACTTGTAATCCCAAGCAGCCAGGCTATTTTATTATGCTCATTCATGTGAATGCTTGTGAAATCTACAGAAGATCTACAAATTCTTTAGCTGATAATATCTCCTGACTGGCTTCCTTTATCTCACTACTCATTGCAAGTAAAAGCATCCTAAATTTTCATGAGAAGGGTTTCAGATGCTTTTCTGACTGATGGTTTATTTTTTTAGCTCTGTGATTCTCCAGGGTGCTCAGTCACACCTTAATCCCATAATTTTCATGGTAGCAGCTTAATTTTTGCCCAGATATCACAGGCACCTTGCCCCCTGATGATTTCACATGGAAGGGGTTATGGTAACTTTCATAGATGGAGAGACAGGTGAAAGAGACCTTTAACACTAATTTTTTTCATTTTTTGGAATCAGCCTCAATCATTTACCATCCCATGCTCTAAAATCACCTTATCAAAACTTTTACAATTGCACAGCCTTCAAGGAATTTGGCTTATTTCCTTCTTTCCCTCTATAGAGGGATCTGCACATGCAGCAGATCCAAGCCCATTACAAGGAGAGGGAAAGGAGGTGGTCTGACAGCTAGCTGTTTGATAGGGATAAAAGCCCTGTGAAAACTGGAGAATTATCTGAAAAAAAAAAAAAAAAAGAAAGTTAAATCCAAGGTCCATAGTCCTTTTGCACCTGAGAGCAACCCTATTGGGTAGGTTTTGACAAGTAAGTTCAGGCATCTTAAAAATTACTTTGTTCTGATCTGGAAAAAGTAACTATTGTACAGATGGAGTTAAGCCTTTGGCATGGTTTTCTCTTTGTATGTTGGTGTTATTTGTTTTGTTTCTTTGCTTGCTTGATTTTTCCTGGGGTGTGATGTAGCTGGGCATTTGTATCTTCCTAATAAAGGAATTTCTACACATACTTGATCTGAGCATGATCAGGAAGGAAAGATTTTTCTTTGGAAGATTTGTATAAATAAGCAACATTTCCCCCCCCAAAAAAGTGGATTAAAATCTTCAGCTGCTAATGGGATAACATTTTTAAACTGTGCTTGAATAACAAGCAGGGATTAACATTGTCAGAGGTAGTCAAATTAAGAAAAGAAATAGAATAAGTAATAGAATTGGCATTTCCATTGAATCCAAATCTGATCTGTTCAAATTTTTGCATGAATCAAATTTATCCTGAATCTATCTTCAGCAGTGGCTGAATTGTCTTTAGAATAGGATACATTTGCCTGAAATCAATCATCCTTCATTAAAAAAAAAATATATATATTTCATTTATATCAACAAGTCATCGAATTCCGTAATGCATGAAATCAATTCTGAAATTAAATTTCCTCTTAAGATAAAACACTTTTGGTAGCTGTGTCAGAGCACTCATTCTTTGACTACTGACCTTTTCCCACTTTGCTGAATGAAACAACACTTATTTCCTGTAAAGTGATTGACTGAGGAGTTAGTAGTGAACTGAAATCTGTGCCCAGACCTCACTGAGGCAAGGAGAGATTCAACAGCTGGCTGAAAAAGACAGATGTTCAGAACCCACCACTGCCTTATCACCTATAGCATCAAGAAAGAAAGCTGAAGATAACTGAGGATGCTGGACATCCTGATAAGGATTTTCACTTGATATCATCAGAGTAATTTGGTTAAACAGAGAGAAGACAGGGCCCTGAACAGAGTTGTGGGATCTAGTTTAAAGTGAAACACTGATACTCATATATGCATCAATTGTAAGAAGATATTTTATTCCAGATCAATAAATTGAAATATTCTTATTTCAAATTGTGAAGAAAAAAAATTAACAACCAGACTTCATCTGTCTTTAAGCCACTTGTACTACACCATCCACTGAACCAGGGGAAGAATTCTTGCTGCAACTAACTCCTTCACTTTCTTAAAATCTATACTGCAGATTTTCTTCTGCTTGCTTCCTGGCTCCTTCTTTTTAATTTGGTAAGCAAATAATCTTCCTTCCATGTGCTGCTTTCTCTTATTCCTGATTTTTTATTTCATGATAACACTTTCCATCTTTGACCCACAATGCCTGTAGGTTTCAGAAGGTTCAGCCCAGTTTCAGGATGTAAATCACTGATGAAGTCTATTGAAATGCTGGTTTATCTGCATTATAATGAATCTATGATCTTATGGTTGCTCATGTCCTGTGCTCTTCCCATTTACATTTCTGGTAACTTTTACCTTTGTGTTGGGGAATAAAAATTTCTCCAAAGTTACTGCTTCCTTTTTCAGAGGTGGCTTCCACTGTGATCTCTCAGGAGCATACTCTTCATTGTAATTACTTATATGATAAATAGAAAATATTTCTAATATTTCTAGTATTTATTTATATGATACACATAAAATATCATCTTAAAGGTAACTGCCTCTGAATGCAAAATTATGTAGTAATGACTTCATGTGAATAAGGTAGGAAAAAGGCAACCAGAAAGTTGGAATTAACAAGACATAGAAATTTTATCTGCTGTATAATCAGCCTTTTTTACTGGATCCTACATTCTGTCCTGCATCTTGGCATTTTTATAGCCTCCAGCACACGTGAAAGTTTACTTCCATGACTAATCCTGTGGATTTGGATCAGACTACTCACGTGAGTGAAGTTACATGTTAATACAGGACTTTGCAAGCTCAGAAACTCTTTGGATGAACCTTGTCCTCCCAGCCTTTTCCCTCAAACCCCTGAATTCCAGTGGTGTTCATTCATAGACAAATAAACAAACCAAGGAACCAAGGGATATTAATTGGCCTGGAGCCAGGGCAAGGATTTCTTTTTTTCAGCCTGAGGTTCACAAGTCTGGTCTCTTCATCCCATTCCTGATTATGGGTCTCCATTCAGTAAAATGTTGGCCAGGGTCTCCCAAGGGTGTCCTGCATTTTAAAGCAAATATTTGAAGCTATGACAAATGCCAGAGAGTTAGTTTATCTGTTGTGAAGTGTTGTGTAATACATTCAGGTGAAAAATGCTGATGATTTTAGTAAAAATCACACACAGCATCTGAATTTTACCTTGAATCAGTCAGTTTGTAGGTCTAGGAGAGCTGGTTTCATCATATTGAAAAAGGAAATCCTGTGAAATATATTAAAATCCAGATGCAAGGGGGGGTTTATTTTAGGTTTTTTTTTTTTTATTATCACGTTTGCCAAAATACCAATAAGGTTATGGAACTAATAAACTAAATCCTATGCTCATGTGACCCAATTGCCTCTTGTCTAAAGATAAGTCTGACTTAAAGATTCAAATATATGAAGTGTTTGTACAGTAGATGTGAAATGAGTATATCTAAGTCTTAAATCATGAGCTAGTGTTGTCCATCTGCTAAGTATATTAATGTACTGCGTCGTCTATACTGTACTTTAATGTGCTTATATTAAATTTAAAGTGCCAGAAGGCAATCAGTTTGGGTATTTGAAAGTGAGAGGCTTTTCCTGCTTTTTTTCCCAAAACAGTGAATTGAGTTGTTTTCTGGGTTTTTTTGGTGCTTCTGTGCCCTCTTGGCAGGTATTAGGAGCAGATCAGTGAAAAATACTATACAACCAAACCTGCCAGGGAGCTGAGAAGTGAGGCAAATCACAGAAGCACTTGGATTCTGGTTCTACCCTGTATTTAACCCACATAAGCAGCAAAAGGTGAGTAAAATCTGATTTAGGGTACTCTAATTCAAAGGCTGAACTGAGCAGAAGTGAGAGGAACGGAGGAAGCAGTAGAGTGCAGATACCATTCCTGTCCCCATATAATGAATAATATATAAGCTCCATTTGAAAGCTGGGACATTTGGAACAGAAAATTTTAACTCCATCTTGGCTGTTATTGACCATTCAAGTTTTTTTCCTTGTGTGTGTCACGTCGGTTCCAGTACAGCCCCAGACTCCAATTTCTACTTGAATTTTATTCTCTGCCTTCTGCCTTTCTTGACCATGTAGGCAAAATACTTTACAAACTGAATGTAGCTTGTTGTTTCAGCTCATTTTTCCCTGATCTGTTTTGCATAATTCTAATGAAAAGTTTATGCTGTATCTGGTAAAGAAATCCAGTTGCAGATTGTGGATTGGTCAGCCAGGATCCGACATGCTGCAGACATAAAAATATGCAAAAAAAGAACTCCAGACACTAGTTCTGTCTGCTGGAAAATTGTTATCTGCAAACACCAGCCACATCCTCAAACACAGACCCATGAAATGCAAACAGTAGCATCTTGTGTCAATACCTTTGGCCTGGTCATGCACGAGATCTGCTGAAACGTGGCATTTAGAGATTCAAATCTTCAAAGTGAGAACACTCTCCTCCTGGTGGGAAGTGTGGCTGCCTCTGGTCTGTGTGTAGGAGCTCTTCAGCTAACCTTATTTAAAATTCTCCTCCTTTTTTTTGCCACTGTTTGACTTGGAGTGCTTCAGATCTTACACTCTACCTGCACGTGTTAATGGCCAGCTCAATATATCTGGGGTTCAGTTCTTATTTCAAGCTGCTTTATTCTAGCTGCCAGACACACAACAAGCTTTTAAAGCACTTTAAGTATTTTGTAACCTCAACTTGCATGGTGTATCACCTAAAGTGTGACCAGCAAAGTCAGATATACAGGTCCTGCCTGCAAGCAATTAAATTACTGTTTGGCCATGTGAACAGCCATCTGTTTTACTCCTGGAGTAGAAGTTTGACTCCTTGGACCAAGTTACTCACTCTAATTCAAAACCTATAAATCTTCACCAATAAAAAATGTAAAAAAGTAAGGACTTTTTTTTTAACTTTTTTTTTTTTACTTTTTTTTTTTTTAAAGAGAAGAAAAAAAGAAATCAGCTTTTTCATTGCATGGATAGCTTTCTCAAAAGTGCTACAGCAATCTGGTTTCAATCTTAGCTTCTGATGCTAAGTAGATGCCTTCTTGACTCTGGCATCATCGTGGCTGCAAAATAAGAAGCAGGCTCACTGGCACTCAACATACACATGTCCTGGGTTAACTCTGCCTCCTGCTTGTGGAAAGACAGCAGAAGAGAGCAAGGCTGAGTCTTAAATGTTTTTTCTCCAGTTTATTGTGTTTATATGGGGTAAATGTACTGCAAAGCTGCTGGCTGTCCACTTGATGGTATCAAATAACTGAGCACAGGAGGGTACAGCTGTTTCATGCTGTAGTTGGGCAGACCTGACCAGATAATTTCATAACAGGTAAACCAACTGTGTTATGTTCTCCACCTACACTATCAAGTCCTGCGCTAGATTTAATCAGACTGTCTTTAATTTAGCTGCTCAGATTCTGGAGTCTGGTCTCATCTACTCTGGACCAGCCTGGCCTCCAACAGGAAGATCATGGGTTTTTCTGTGAGAGGGTTCTGCTAATTTTCATCCTCAAAGACTCCCTGGTATCTATTTCTGTGTGAAACCCAAAAACATTAGAAAAAGAAGCTGTTGGAAATAATTTGTTCTCAAATTCTGTCATTATCAAATAATTCCTAAGTGTTTTAATAAACTTTTAGATGACATCTTTCTTTTTGCTTTGGCAAAAAGAAAAATCTAACTTTGAGATGGAGCGAGGAGGAAGGCTTGGCACTTGTCTTTCTCCTCTCACTCTTTTTTATCATGTTTCCTTTTATCTGAGGATACATGTGAGCAGACAGATGCACAAGGAATGAATGAGCCTCATCTCTTTTCAGGGGTGAGACCAGGTGAGGCTAAGATTCTTTCCAGGTCCGTGAAGGTATAGCTAGCCATTACAAAAAAAAAAAAAAAAAAAAAAAAAGAAAACAATTTTCTGTATATTTTAAAGATGCTCTTTCCTGGTTTGGGCTTTAATTCTAGTATGACAGAGTTTTTTATTTGTCATAGACAAAAATAAAGGTTTCTCATCATACCTCTTAAGGATAAAAAATCTCCAGCCTGAGATTTGCCATCCAGTTGGAAAGGGTCTTTCCATCACATCCCATAGAAACATGGTGATCTTGCTCATCTGGCAATTTTTACAGTGTTAAGGAGGTGTAAAACAAATGCAACAAAGGACTTTCTGTCTCAGTCTACTTCATTTCTGACTTGGAATGTGCCTTGTCCCAAACAAACAGACAGCATGATGCTGGGGCAGAAAGATGCTTGGACAGACTGACTACATCTTTTGGCCAAGCAAAACAGCAACCAAGGTCACATTGATACATGGGTTGCCCATACCCGGCATGAGGCTCCGAAGCAGATCTGCACTGAAATGAAGCAAGTTGATGTCAGGAAGAAATTCCGTCCTGGCAGCACCCACTGAAGAAGGGCAGAGGCAGCAGCGGGTTGCGGGCCTCCTGCCCACAGCGGCGCCCCAGTCACCCCCCTTGAATAACCCAAGGAGGATAATAATTTCCTGAGGGTTTGCAGCTTTGCTTTGCTGCATGTCACCACGAGCAAGGGTGAGTAATGGCACTGGTTACTAACAGCAGGGGGTCATGCTAAGAGCTGGAGCTGGCGCCGAGGGCTCCCAGCGACTCACTGGCCCACCAGCCGCTCCGAGGCAGCCTGGCTACAGCTCATACCATGCTCAGGGAGCCCATGCTGTGCACCAAATAAGAGCATGTGGGTATTATTTGTTTTCTTCTGTCAGATTATTCATTCCAAATACCATTTTGTCTTCTTATAGTCTGCGAGCGAGTCCTTGTTTCGAAAAGAAAAGTTGTTACTCGCATGTCCTGATCGGAAGGTATGGACCGCAGGGGAAAATTTGTTTGCAAACTGTCCAGTGCAACTACTAAGTGTTTATTGTGTCACCTGGGGCTGTGGCATTGTGATTTCTTCTCCCAGGCTCGAGTCCACAAAATGCTCTTTGTAAGAAAGGAGAAAGACAAATTACGAAGAAAAAATTACTAGCTGTGAACTTTGAGTATGCTTTGTTTGAAGTCTTTGTAATTACACTGAAACCCACAAAGCTTTTTGGATCCGTGTTTTCAAGGCAGTTGTGATTGCTTGAATATTTAGGGAGACAATAGGTAATAAAACCTCACAAATATGACTATATATGGAAACTTGATTCAGAGTACAAGCCAGCACAGTCTTATCTGAGAAGTGTGATGGTTGGACAGATCTCTTTTTCATCCCACAAGTCTTTACAGCTTGTAAATAGTGAGTTGATGCCAGCCAGGGTGATCTACATCTTTCCTTAGAGCCTGGTGCTGCTTTGAGAAGCTTCTCTGATTTGGGAAATTAGCTGGGCACAAAAAATGCCACACCAAATGCTGTGCAGGAGGTGCACTGGGATAACGCAGAGATGGGAACCAAACTACAACAGGTACATAAGAAGATAAGACAGAAGATAAGAGGCAGAGGGGAAAGAACAGAAATGGACAAGCTTTCCACCAGGACTGCCACGAGTGCATTCCTTTGGATACAGATTCTTCGTTTCCAGTTGTACAAACCAGGAGCAAGGAAAAGGTGTTGGTGTGCACCACACGATGAAGCAGCAACTTGGTAAAAAAAAAACAAAAACCAAACAATAACCCAACAACAAACAAACAGGCAGAAGAATCAAACAGCCTCCACGCAACAGGGAATTAGTGCACACTACTCCTTTAGAAGAGAGCCCTCTCCTCGCATGAACGCTCTCGCTGGGGCGCCGGCTGCTGAGTTACTACACACGTTTATCCTCCATGCTCTAAAAAAAGCACAGGATGACAGAAAGCTCCCCGTGTTTTATGCCCGCACCCTGGGCATGACAGCCCGGGCATAAACCACTGTAAATCAGCGCGGTGTTCCACAGCTGACCCCGATGGGGCAGGCCACCTCTCCCAGCCTCTTCCAGGTACCACCCCGCCGTCGGCTATCCCCCTCCATCCTCATCCTCATCCTCATCCTCATCCTCAACCTCAACCTCAACCTCAACCTCAACCTCAACCTCAACCTCAACCTCAACCTCAACCTCAACCTCAACCTCAACCTCAACCTCAACCTCAACCTCAACCTCAACCCCGTCCCTCGGGGCCTCTTCGCCCATCCCCCCCCCCCCTCCCCTCCCGATTTGTTAATCAGCTCCCCCGCGCGCCGTGCCTAAAATTATGCAAAGAGAGCTCCTCCGCCCAGGTGAATAAATTACGCTAACGAGGAGGACGTGGGACGGTGGGAGGTGGCAGTGGCTTCCCCGCCTGGAGCTGCTGGGAGCCGACGGGCAGGTGGAGGGGGGGAGCAACAAGTCCGGCGGCGGCGGGGAGGAGAGAAAGAGGGAGGGGGGGAGAGAGATCCCTTCCCGCCCCGCTCCTGAAAATCTCTCTGACAAGTGGCGAACCGCTAGCAGAGCACGCTGCTGCCTCCGAAGGGCGGGTGGAAGCCGCGGGGGCTCGCCCCGCACCCAACCTTACCGCCGGCTCTGGGCTCCTCGCACCCCCCGTCCCCGCCGAAGGGCTGAGGTGCGGTGCGGCTTGGTTGCTGCTGCTTCTCTTTTAAAGTGCGTGAGCCCCTCGCGGGCTTTCCTCCTCCTCACCGCAATTTTATTATTTTTTTTTATTTTATTTTATTTTTAAGAGGATATCGTTATTTTGTCTTTCCGTCATTTGTTTTCTCCTACTTTATCGCTTTCGTTGCGGCTGCTCGGAAACTAATTGCCTCCATGGGGGGCGGAGGAAAGGAAATCAAAGCTACCGCAGCCGAAGGGTGTAAGAGGACGCTGGGGAAGAGCCGTGGAGCCGCAGGACGGGATGGAAGCGAGAAGCCCGGTTGCGGCGGGGAGCTCTGCCCGCCTCGGACCGGGCCGTGCGGTTCCGCGCTGGCCGCTCTCCTCTCGGCGCTGGCGGCCGCCTCCTGCCTCTACCTGGGGGTGCGGACCAGCGACCTGCAGGCCAGGGTGGCGGCCATCGAGGACGCCCGAGGGGGCTTCTCTGCCGCCGCCCCTCTCCCCGGCTACTCCTTGGAGCAGCTGAACGCGATGATGCAGGAGAAAGTGGAGCGACTTCTCGCCCAGGTGTGCGGGACGGGAAAGGGGGTGGGGGGGGAGAGGCTTCGCTCAGGTTGCGGGTGTGCCGAGGGGCTGAGGTTGGGTGATGCGTGCGGGGCTGAGGTTGGGGAAAGCGGAGCTGTTCCGCGGGAGGTGGGGAAGGAGCGGGGCAAGTGAAGCCGCAAGCCTGGGGGGCGGCGGGGTCCGGGGGGAAGCGGCCCCGGTTGATGGGGCGGGAGGGTTGGGGGGCTGCGGGGGATCCCCGCCTGGGCGACGCCGGTGTTTTTCTCATCCGTAAATTGTCGCCGTGCCCCAGCCTCGGTCTCTGCGCTTCTGCATAGCACGTGTTTAAAAAAAAAAAATTAAAAAAAAAATATCCTACAGCGGGTGTGTGTGTTTGGAAGCACTGGGGGCAGAGGTGGGAGAGAGCCAGCGACGTCGGGCTTGTTTGTTGTTGTTGTCGTGGGGGTGGAGAATTTAGTGAGCCACCTTGGGTCGTGTCCAAGAGAAGAAGGCACCGCGCAGCCCGTGGCAGAGAGGGGAATCCCATCCTGCGGCCCGGATGGGTTGGGGGCCAAGCGAAGTCGCCGCCTGCCCTCACGTTGCTTCTCTCGTCTACAGAAATCCTACGAACACTTGGCAAAAATACGAGTAGCCAGAGAAGTGCCTCCAGAGTGCAACTGCCCACCAGGTAACCCACACGGTTTAGAAATCTCCTCTCTGAGGCTTCTTGCTCGTGGGGGGGGGGGGGGTTGGTATTTCGAGTTTTTCACACACCATCAGTCAGATCCTCAGCAGCTGTGCCTTGGGTGCTAAAGATGCAAAGGCCAGAATCATCTGTTTCCAGTGTGGCACTTGATGGGGATTCCTTATTTAAAACACCAGGTTAGGCTGGTGATGCCAAAAGGTAACACCTGTGAGGAAGTTAAAGCTGGGAGAGAAACTGCCTTAAATGGGTCAGTACTGAAACAAGGCATTTAGTTCTCAGGTTGGGAAGTGGAACACAAGTTCCTAGCAAAAATACTGAAGCGTTTAGAACATAGAAATGGGTGGAGGGTCTGTTGAAGATGGCAGTAGTATATACAAGAGGTTTTTAGTTTTGTTTGTCTGTAATCTTGGATGAAAACTTCCTCTAGGAAGGGACTGCAGGTTTCATACAAAGGGGTCAAAACTGTGTGTTTATGTATCCAGTGAGGTTGCTTGACTATGGAAATGGGGCCTCCTGATACTGGGATTGGTTGTGCACACACTTGCTGCAATGTTTCCTATGGGTTTTGCGCTGCTTTTTGGTAGTCTGATAACTGTCAATATTCACTTAGCTTTATAAAGTCCTGTTAATACATCCCCAAGTTCAAATTGCATCTTAAAGGTTAAGAAAATAATGCCAGTGTTTCACCAGGCAACATAAGAATTCCAGTGTTTTCTGTGTGATGAGTGCACTAGCTGCACAGCATGCTTTACCCATCCTGCTACTATGTATAAAAACTCTCTCCTTTAAAGCTGCAATATTTACTTTCATCAAGACTCAAGCTGATGACATTTGCCAATAGGAGGTGTGATTCAGACAGTATTGTGTATGTAAGGAAGAAGCTCTTCCAGTTTGAAAGCACCCCTGGATCTTGGTGTTCAATCTGATTAAAATGGTTGCTACAACTGAGAGCAGGGTATTTGCTGGCTGGTGTAAGAGCTACTGTGACTAGCATGAAGGGACAATATTTATAACTAGAACTGTTTTACAAGAGTGCATAGAATTTCTCAGTTCCCAGTTTGTTTTGGTAACTAATGGTCAACATTGGTTTCTTGCTGTGCTTTATATAATTTCTTCCTTTAAGGTTACCATAAGCATAAAGCATTGATATTATTTTTTCTGATGCTTACCTGCAATAAGTTACAAGATTGAAGTTTAAAATCTAGGGTTACTTGTGTTGTATGCAAAGATGTATTCTGTGAGCCTTAGGTGTTGCTGAACATGATGCCAAGTTCACATTCTTTCCCTTTTCATTTTAATTTGTTTGTTGCTGTTCTCCTGTAGACCTCAGTATTTACTTTTCCAGTTTGTGTTGTGCTGTGTTTCCTCCTCTCTACCACTAGAGCTCCACATTATACCAATTTTTATCTGACCTTTTTCTTAAGAAGTATATTTTACCACATAGGTAATGAGCAACAAAATATTTCTCACACATTGTAAAAATCCTTGCTAGATGAAATATATATATTTTTTTTAATGCCAAAATAGGCTGATCTGGGAAACATATTAAAGGGACTGAGGTTTGTTAGACCAGGAAAACTTATATGACTCATTATGAAAAAAAAAAATGCAGAGAAGATTAGCTGGTATGGGGATTAGAAATGTGATGTGAAGCTTTTTGCCTCTGAGTAACTATCTCAGTTTGGAAACAACTTTGGGAGTCACTGAAGGATGTTGCCATGTGGTAAGCCTCTTTTTTGGACAGCTTAAAAAGAGCTGATGCTCTCATGCTTGTTGCCAGTGGACAGGTGACTACCTCAAAATGGCATCATCTTGGAGGCTTGTCTGAGAGAAGAAGGGCTGAGTGACACTGCTCTTGGGAGGACTGTGGCTTCCTGACAGCAGGAATTAGGCTGAGCAAGGGGTGGAGGGTGAACGAAGAAATTGTTGTTCCTTCATTTGGTTCGCTTTGTTTGTTAGAATTGCTTTCTCACTGGACGAGATGGACTGTTGATTATCATCTGCAATGCTGCTATTATGAGTTTGGACTGCTGTGTTGAGAAAGGCTGTTGGTTTAATAGGAAAGGTATCCTGGAAACTCAGGGCTTTTTCTGTTGGCTGCTGTTCTGTTAAGCCAAAGCATAAATTTCCTCTTTCCTTCTCCAGACGGCTCCCTTTTGCTGCTTTACTCTGTTCAGCTTCTGCATGTCATCCCTGGGTTTCTGCAGTAATAAAATATGTCTGTTGGAGATGACACTGGAAAGCCTTTATGGTACAGAGCTGATTTTTTGCAGTGTCCTTATACTGTGAGAAAAGGCTGCTGCCAAATGGCCACCAAGGCAGCTTCCAGCATCCTGCTCTTTAAAGAGAAATAAAGATTATTTTTAAATAAGTTCAATTGTTCTCTACAATAAGAAGAGAGGGGAAATTCAGTCTGCATACAGAAGGGTGAGAACGTGGTCTCAGATTAAGAATTGAAGTTCTGCAACTAGTGTAGATCTCATTAGCTTGAGATGTTCATCCCCTTGTGGCTCCTCATGGTGGGAACTTGCACGTGGAAAGGAAACTGGGTTTAAATAGATTGGATACCAGAGGCAGCCAGATTCACAGTCACTCAGTTTGGAAAACTGTCCATATATAGCTCCTTTTAATTTAATTTACTAGTTGCCTTGAACTTTGTCTAGCATTAAGAGTAGTCACGTTTATCGTTAAAAACTTTGTTTTCACTAAACTTAGGTTTTTTTCCTAATTATTATTTCCTATTTTTTTCTAATAGAATCATGAGGAGATACTAGAGCTTTGAATTTAATTCTGCAGGACTAAAACCAGATACCAAAGACTTTGTAAATATTTTTAAAATTACAATAGCAGGCATTCTTTTTCTTAAAGCAAAGTAATAAAGTTTGAAAAGTAAATGCATGCTGACATTCCTCTTAAATTACCTCAGCTCTAAGAGGAGTGCCAGCTTACACCCCATACAGCAACTAGCACTGCAGTCACTGCTGGCAGATAGTCTTGTGCACATAGGACTGGGGGCCAGATGGAGTAAAATTATTTTAAGCATAACAAATTAATTTTCCTTTTCCATATTTATTGTAAATTCATGTTTCTCTACTGTAACACCAGCTGTAGGTGTGTAGGTAATTATTTCATTGGCTTGAATCTTTCTTTAAATGGCTGTGGGAGCATATGTGGCTTTTATTGGGAGATGAAATGCCAGAAGACAAAGGTTTTTTTTGAATATCAGCGAGTCTTATTTTGGTTATAAGCTTTTATAGGGAAAATAAGAGCTTTTTCCCTGGGAAAGCTGTTCCACAGTGCTTCAGGGAGATGATGAGTCTGCTGTATGTATTTTGGTAGCAGCATGGATAGTAAAAATTTGTGTATTTTCTTAGCATCCAAGTACTGGTTTTGTCATCTTAAGCACCTAATGTTTGTTTTGACATGCTGTGGAAGTACAATTTAGGCACTCTTTCATAGTTCAGCATGTTCCATAAGGACTGTTCCCTTGAGCATTTTGATTAGTGAGGCTGAAAAAATAGAGGAAAATTGAATTTTGGGGATTTAAAGAATCCTAAAATAGGTATCAGCAAGATATTATTTATTTTTTAACGTTATGGTTACACTGAAGCAGTTTTGCCAAGAGTGAAGAGGTAGAGAGGAGCTGGCTTAAGTGTTTATCAGAAGAGAGACCCAAAGAAAATACAGAGAGATGTAGAAAGTATCCAAAGTATTTTTCTCTGTTACTTAAAATTCTAGAGTGTGCCATATGAACCTGGCTCCCAGCACTGCTGCTTCTGTTGTGCCTGTATCATCTATTTGCTGAATGCAGTGCTCAGCTCTAAATTTGTAATTTTTCTGACAGGGCTTTGAGTTTCCCTTTCATACCTGCACTGGTTTAATATTTTTCATTTCAGTTCCTAGATAAAGATGTTTATTGATGTGCAGTAGCATGCAGCCTTCTGGGTAGTCTGTTGTCTTTTTTGGATGACTGATTAGAGATAGTGTCTTCTCCTCACAGAATAGCTAAATATATTTTATTGGCTAAGATGTGACCTTTTAATTCTCTTCCCTCTGGGTAAAGAGGTGGGGTGTGCAGCATGATGAATGAAACATAATGTGGCTTAAAGGAGAACTGATTGACAGCAGCCTTCACCAGATTCCTGTTCCTTGTAGTCTTAATGGATGTCAGTAGTGGTGTAGCACAGCTGCAAAAGTATTATTAAAAAAAAGTTGGAAATGTATTGAACTTGCAAGGTTTTGCCAAACAAGGCATACAATAGGAAGGTTTGATTATCTGCATTAACTGTTCTTTTTTGAGATTTAATAATAATGTAAGAACATAGAGAATAATAGAATGTCAGGTTGCAAGGGACCTTGAGCATCATCTGGTCCAACCCTTCTAATATTATTGTTCACATGAGATGTCCCAGCACCCCGTTGAGCTGAGACTGAAAAATTTCCAAAGTGGGGGAATCCACCACTTCCCCTGGGACACCATTCCAATGTCTGTCCTCAGAGTGAAAAAAATTTTCCTCTGATGCTCAACGGGAGTCTCCCCAGGAGCAACTTGTGTCCATGCTCTTGAACCCATAGTCTCTCATAGAGGTTCTTGGATTTCCTCCCATGTGGCAATTGCCCATCTTGTACTGCTGAAGTGTCAAAGCAGTTCAAGTGCAACAAGTCCTGCAGTGTGAGAAATGCCTGTGAAATCCACTTCTGGAGCAATGTTTTTAGTGGGTTTTTAGTCGGGTTTGGGTTGGTGGTTTGGGTTGGTGGTTTGGGTTGGTGGTTTGGGTTGGTGGTTTGGGTTTGGGTTGCTTGGTTGCGTGCGGGGTGCGTGCGGGGGTGTTAGTGTGTGTGTGTTAGTGTGTGTGTGGTTTTGGCGTGTGTGGTTTGTGTGGGTTTTGTGGTTGGTTTTAGGTGATTTTTTGTGGGTTTTCTGTTTTGTTTTTGTGTGTTTTTGTGTGTTTTTGTGTGTTTTTGTGTGTTTTTGTGTGTTTTTGTGTGTGTTTGTGTGTGTTTGTGTGTGTTTGTGTGTGTTTGTGTGTGTTTGTGTGGTTTGTGTGGTTTGTGTGGTTTGTGTGGTTTGTGTGGTTTGTGTGGTTTGTGTGGTTTGTGTGGTTTGTGTGGTTTGTGTGGTTTGTGTGGTTTGTGTGGTTTGTGTGGTTAGTTTTTGGTGAGTTTTGTGCGTTTTTGTGGGTTTTGTGGGTTTTGTGGTTTTTGTGGGTTTTGTGGGTTTTGTGGGTTTTGTGGGTTTTGTGGTTAGTTTTTTGTGGGTTTTGTGGTTTTTGTGTGTTTTTGTGGTTTTTGTGGTTTTTGTGGTTTTTGTGGTTTTTGTGGTTTTTGTGGTTTTTGTGGTTTTTGTGGTTTTTGTGGTTTTTGTGGTTTTTGTGGTTTTTGTGGTTTTTGTGGTTTGTTTTTGGTGGTTTTTGTGGTTTGTTTTTGGTGGTTTTTGTGGTTAGTTTTTGGTGGTTTTTGTGGTTAGTTTTTGGTGGTTTTTGTGGTTAGTTTTTGGTGGGTTTTGTGGTTAGTTTTTGGTGGGTTTTGTGGTTAGTTTTTGGTGGGTTTTGTGGTTAGTTTTTGGTGGGTTTTGTGGTTAGTTTTTGGTGGTTTTTGTGGTTAGTTTTTGGTGGTTTTTGTGGTTAGTTTTTGGTGGGTTTTTGTGGTTTTGGTGGGTTTTTGTGGTTTTGGTGGGTTTTTGTGGTTTTGGTGGGTTTTTGTGGTTTTGGTGGGTTTTTGTGGGTTTTGTGGGTTTTGTGGGTTTTGTGGTTAGTTTTTTGTGGGTTTTGTGGGTTTTGTGTGTTTTTGTGGTTTTTGTGGTTTTTGTGGTTTTTGTGGTTTTTGTGGTTTTTGTGGTTTTTGTGGTTTTTGTGGTTTTTGTGGTTAGTTTTTGGTGGGTTTTGTGGTTAGTTTTTGGTGGGTTTTGTGGTTAGTTTTTGGTGGGTTTTGTGGTTAGTTTTTGGTGGGTTTTGTGGTTAGTTTTTGGTGGTTTTGGTGGGTTTTGTGGGTTTTGTGGGTTTTGTGGGTTTTGTGGGTTTTGTGGGTTTTGTGGGTTTTGTGGGTTTTGTGGGTTTTGTGGGTTTTGTGGGTTTTGTGGGTTTTGTGGGTTTTGTGGGTTTTTGTGGTTTCTGTGGTTGGTTGTGGTTGGGTTTCTTGTGGTTGGGTTTCTTGTGGTTGGTTTCTTGTGGTTGGTTTCTTGTGGTTGGTTTCTTGTGGTTGGTTTCTTGTGGTTGGTTTCTTGTGGTTGGTTTCTTGTGGTTGGTTTCTTGTGGTTGGTTTCTTGTGGTTGGTTTCTTGTGGTTGGTTTCTTGTGGTTGGTTTCTTGTGGTTGGTTTCTTGTGGTTGGTTTCTTGTGGTTGGTTTCTTGTGGTTGGTTTCTTGTGGTTGGTTTCTTGTGGTTGGTTTCTTGTGGTTGGTTTCTTGTGGTTGGTTTCTTGTGGTTGGTTTCTTGTGGTTGGTTTCTTGTGGTTGGTTTCTTGTGGTTGGTTTCTTGTGGTTGGTTTCTTGTGGTTGGTTTCTTGTGGTTGGTTTCTTGTGGTTGGTTTCTTGTGGTTGGTTTCTTGTGGTTGGTTTCTTTCTGGAAGCATGTGGACCCTCATGTTTTTACTGCTTAGACACACAGTAGGGCAGTGCCTGTTTGCATGCATCTGCTTGGGCCTTTTTTATGAGGTTAGGTTAAGCAGAAGAAGCTGTTTTTGGGAGTTTAATAAAAACAGGACAAAATTTTCAGAACAGAGTGCCAACTTCGAAAGTGCATTATTCATATGTACCTTTCATGTAAATACAGATAATTTTTCTCTGTGTGGACTTGAACAACTTTAGGAATAGAGGTTGAGTTGATTCCTTAGAAGATGATCTTATTTGTGCTTCTGGAGCAAAGGTACCTTGGCCATCTTTGTCAGGGATTTCCTTCCATCTGGCTCACAACTGCACTCCTGGCTCAACACGTTGTGGGATCTGCTTTAACTTTGTGGTTAAGTTCAGTACAGCAGCTTCATGGCAATAGTTTCCTCATAGCAGCATAGGGAAATGTGTAGTGCAAGAAATGCATAGAGGTGCCTAAGCTAAAATAATTTACTGTTTAAATATTTCTGTAGGTTGTCCAGTTCGTAGAGGGCAAGTTACAGTTTTCTTATTTGTGAAATAAACCACTTGTCCCCTCCTTCATTTTCATGAAGTAAAAAGAGCTCATTGAAAGACAACCTGCCTGTGATACCCAGTGTAAAACTTCTCCTTTCTGGTTCTATCCTGCTCTCCTGTCTTCTTTTTGGAAGTGTGGGTGGTGTTGTATCAAAATCAATTCTCATTTATATCTACAGAGACATGTTTATAGGAGCAGGCGTTTACTGCAGTTATAAGTACTACATGGATATTTAGGGAGAACAATTTATTTTTGAGCTTGGAAAGCTTTGAAAGAGGTGATGCCAAGTTTTTTTTTTTAAGAAATAAGTTATTATACACCCATGTAAATCTTTTTACTCAAAATACATTTTCTTATCACTATCAAAAATATGATGACAGCCCTTTGTAGTGCAAAGAATAAATGGAATAAGGAAAGTAGAAGAGTTGGTAAAATTGGGATGTTGCTTTTTGGAATATTATGATAATACAATAAATTTAGAGACTTTGGGTTGTACAAGCTCAACTAGTAATGTGGCTTTTAAGCAACGATAGTTTGTTGTACACTCTCTTAAAAAGTGTGCAGGCAGTTGTCAAATATAAAGAAAGTATAGTTTTCTTTAGAATGAGTACATGAGGAAATAGATTGAGGCATATTAAACCCAGTGCTTTTAGTTTAGTCTATGTTAGGCCTTAGAATTATCTTGGCTGTGCATGAAACTAATCTTGCAAAAATTTTATGTTGGGCAAGTATGCAAGTGCTTAGCTCTCTGAATTTTAGCTTTTAGGAATATGGTGCATGGTTTTTTTTCATAGATCTTTGCTAATATGTGCTTGGGCTCACAATGGAGTGTGGATCACAAATTGAGAGATTTTTGAGGCTGAACATGATAGACAAGAGTTCCTCCAAGTAGCTTCCTCTACCTTTTTATGACTCTTCTCCAAGCTCAGCTGAAGAAATGTTGTAGTTTTCATGATTTGTTCTTCTGCCATTTGCAGTTTATACTATCTTAAGTGATTCATTTGTCTCCTACTTATTTTCAATATCTCTAAATATAATAGCACAGAAAAAAATCATGCCAGAAGCATAAGTTAAAGGTTTAGCTTATACATGAGGTTCTTTCCATAAGCATCAACTTATTTTTAGGATACTGTGCTTAGGATTAAGCTGAAAAACTGCTATTTAAAAAATCTTTTCTAAATTAGGGGCTGGGGAACACAGAAGTAGTTTTTGAAACCAGTAAAATATATTGAAACCAAAATGTATTGAGACCAAAATACTTTATCTGAGGTGTGTCTGCCTGCCACTGCAGTGGCAGATTTGTGTCTGCACATCTGACAGCAGAACAGAATTCTGTGATTTGAAGGACACTAAATAAATTCTCTAAAAAGGTGGTCCTGTGGTTATGATCATACACAGCCTGTAAGGGCAAGGGCATAGCTGGCTCTGGACTTGTGCTAGTGGTGTTGCTAGGAAATGATGTCAGGTTTCTTACATATCAGTGCCTCACTTGGATGATGATAGTGGGGTTTTCATGGAAGACTGCAGTGCTGAAAGTCAAAGTGTATACCTCTTAAGTTGAGGAGGTATTTCCTTTAGCTGGCACCTCTAATCATCTCTTAAGAACATGAGAACCAGCTGCTTGAAGGCACCCCTCCTCTTCCTCCCCACCCTGTGCCTGTATCCTCTGAGGAAGCTCCTGTTTTAATTCCCTTGATGTTTTAGGGGAAGCCTTGATACCTGAGCATAGGAATATGGCTGCAGTGGATTAAAAGGATAAACTCCATAGTCTGTGTATTAATGTTCTCTGCTGCAGTCACACAGTTTACACCAAGATAGTGCCCAGTGGCATCACTATGAAAAATACTCTTCAGTGCTGGCTGGGGAGTCTCTGCACTGTCTTGTCTGCTGCTGCTGCTTTTTCTTAGATGTTCCTTTAATATGTGCACCTTCACTGCTGTGCTCCTGGCTACTGCCAGATGAAGAATGGCAAACATTGAGGATGATCACTTTGGCTTGACAGGGGTGATTAGTATGCTATTGATTCCACACCCTTCACCTCTCACACAAGATAGTGGTTTCAGATTTCAGTAAAAATACTTCCGGACTCATCATTTGTTTTTTGTACCAGGAGATGTGCTCTGTGCAGGCATACCCAAGTGGCATCATTGTTAAGCTGGTCCTTGTGGCAGTGCTGAGCTTGGACTCTGCTTTTCTGTGTGTCCTTCATCCTGGTGGATACTTGAAAGCTTTCTGTGTCAGTTAATATCATACAGCAGGGGGAATGGCCTTAGTTGGCATTTAGAAATGCAGTGGTCTCCCAGAGATGGATCATGGTGTTTGCTGCAGCTATCCATGTGCCTTTATGAAGAAGTCACAGTTCAGTAAGGATCATCTTGCATATTATTTCCCTGGTGACTCCTGGGAGTAGGTGGACAGAATACTGATGAGCCAGAGAAGCTGAAAGACACGGTGCTGTGGCATTGATTTAAAATGAACCAGTGCTTAGACAGCCATTGTCAATACTTACTTAGAGTTGGTGCCTTTGTGGTGATGACAGCAGTGTTTGTAGCAGGCTGGAAATGTTTCTGGATCTGAAGATGAAGTGTTTTTTTCCAGTGCAGCAAGCATGTAAGTGTGCTGGATTGCTTTGGGGTAGGGAGAGTTCATCGCGGCGAAGAGGGATGAGTATTGAAGTCCAACAGATGTGGATTTCAATTTAGGAAAGCTTTGTGTCATTCCTTAGGGTGAATTCCAGGCTGAGCCACATCCCAAAGTGTGATGGGAGGACTTTCTTTTACCTCATTCAATTAAGAGAGAACAGATAAGCTGTTAGAGTGGCTCATGCTCCAAGAAGGAGCATGAGAAATGAAAAAAAGCACAGCAATGCAGAAGTACAGCAGAATTGAAAGCCTCGCTTTCTTTTCTCTCTTAAAATTGATTTGCTGCTACAAAGTGGTCTTCTGATGTATTTCAAGCAATTCCAATCCATTTTAGGATAATAAGGAGACATTAGTCTGTTTTCATTGTGTATTAGAAAAACTGGAACACTTTGCAAATTCTCTGGAAAAAGCTCTCATAGCAAGTTAGAAGGAATGCACCTCGGAGGAAGAACTGTGCTTAATGGATTACAGCAGGGACAAGTAAGTAACAGCTCTGTATTGTGCTTGTATTACTTTCCAGGACTGTAAAAGTGGGGTAGAACATCTATATATTTGAGTTCTTCCACCTGTAAAATAGAGTTGATTTAAACACATTATCCAAAGTGTGCTGAAGACTTCCAAGTTTAACGTATTAACACTTGAATAAAGTTACTGTCTTGAGGAGCAGACGTTTCTTTCCAATGCGTTCCTCTCCTTCTTACTTTTGGTAATCACCTCACTGTGCTCCATTTTGGTTGTTAGTAAAAATGTAATCAGATCACCTCTGAGACACAATGGCTGGCAGGTGCCCTTTCAGTTTTTTGGAGGATAATGAAATGGGATATAGTATAGTGCTTTTCTTTTTTCCCTAGCTTGCTGAATCATCAGCTGTGAAAGTAGTTACAAAAACAAGTCTTTAACTGAAGTAACCTTTTGGGAACTTTTTTGAAGAATGTTTTAAAAATCTAACCCTGAGGAATCTTCTTAATTGAGGTGATCCATGCCAGATCAGATCATATATGCAGGGACAGAAGTAACTTCCTTTGATACCAAAGCTTCTGATATCCAAATATTATTTTACTTTTAACTAAGGGTAAGTGAAAGTAGCTTTTAACTGGAATTCTGACTGACAATAACCAGACCTGAAATGTGCATATACATCAGGCACATGAATAGTCCCACAGCTTGTAACTGCAATCAGTAGTTACTCTGGACTCTTGAGAGCTGAGTATGGCCTTGGTTTTGTGGGTTGGGTTGGTTTTCTGCCTTTTTTTTTTTTTGGTGGTGTTTCTATTTTTTCCTTTGGATTCCTGTATGCATCTGTATGTGCAACCATCATCATCTTTACTTTTGATAAACAGCTATTTTCCATCACACAAATATTTTTCTTTACCATTCAGTTTATTGTTTATATGCATTCTCTGAGGAAGAACATCATGTCTGTCTGCTGCTGTGGGAGTACAGAATTGGTTTAATAATATTGTAAGAGTTCTGACTGCACATGAGCTGAGTCTGAACAGTAGAAATTATTAGATGTGTTTAAGGGAGTGTTCCATGGTCTCCCATCTCAATTCACAGATCCAGTGAACATTGTTCTCAAGGTTGCAGAATAAAAGTGAATAGGTAAAGCTGCAGGAAGTCTTGCAGAAGTGTATGAAACATGAGTTCTGAGGGACAGAAAATAAATAGACATATATATACAGCTGGTCCTTCATCTTAATTTCCTTACCAACATGGCTGAATTCTGCATCTCCATGTATTTTTCTACTCTAATAGTTTTTCCACATTTGGGCAAGAAGTAGTCTTTTTGTTGACCTCAGACTGTTCTTTAAACTCTGTGAACCAGTTCTTCTATTCCCCCTCTTCTGATACTCTGCTTGTAAAGTCACTGTTTGCTTAACTCAAATGTTACCTCATTTTCTTTATGGAAGCATTAATTAACATTTTCCATATACAGCATTTAGTAAGTTTGTTTGCTTGCGGTGGTATGGAAAAGTTAAAGATCCTCAATTAGGCTGTAAAAATCTGGAATGATCACAGAATATCTCAAGTTGGAAGATACCAATGAGATCATAGAGCCTGCTACCTGCTCCTTTCAGGACCACCTAAAACTAAACCCTGTAACTAAGAGTATTGGTCAGACACTTCTTGAACTATGACAGGCTTGATGCTGTGGCCGCTTACTGAACCTGTTTCACTGCCCAACTACCCTTGCAGTGAGGAACCTTCTCCTAGATGAAAATATGAATATATGAACTTCTCCTGAAGCAGCTTCATTTTGTTTCCTTATGTCCTCTGCTCACAAGAGAGAGGAGATCAGCATCTCCCCCTTCACTGCCCACCTTGGTGAAGCTGCAGACTGCAGTGAGGTCACCCCTCAGCCTTCTCTTCCCCAGGCAGAACAAACCAAGTGACCTCAGCAGCTCCTTTGTAAATCTTGCTCTTGAGACTTTTCTTTCCTCTGGACACACTCTTAGAGTTTGTCCTTGTTGAGGCAGCTGAAACTAGTGCAGTGTCCAGTGGGACAATCATTTCCCTCCACTAACTGGAGATGCTGTGCTTGATGCATCCCAGAGCACAATTGGCTCTTGTGGCTGACAGGACACATGTGACATTCTTCCTGATGGACTTCCACAACAATTGTTGAGATAACCTTGAATGGTGAAGTCTATTTGTTCAAGCAATTATAGTTAAGATATATGAAATCAGTTTGAAAGAGTGAATTCTGTGTCTTCCAGACCTAAGTTTTATTTGCAGATGAGAGAGGGTTCTTTTTCCTTCTATTTGGCAGCATTGCAACTCCTGCTTACAAGTGAAAAACAAAGGTGTATTCAGGCTCCCTGCATCTCACCAGGACTCAATGTCACTTGTAAGACTTCTGAGGTAGTGCTTCTGATGATGAATCAGGAGGCAGAACATGCTGCTTGCACTTCTGTTGTTTATTTAGTTTCTAGGGAGATTCTTCTGTGCATGGTGAGATGTAAGGATATATAGGCTGGAAAGCAATCCTTGGTTAATAAGGTGAGGCATTGCCAAGTTACTTTCTTCTTGCCCACTAAAATAATGATTGGATTGCATTTCTAGAAAGAAGGTGCAAGTTCCCCAAGCAGATGTATATTGCTGTTAGCTGGATGTGTTAATAGGGTAAGTATTACATAAATACAAGGTGCTAGGTCCTTAGCTACTTATTTGCATGTGCATACAGATAGATTGGTGCACTCCTGTCTGTCTGTCTGCATGTATGCTTATAGCTATTTTAGCTCTTTTTAATTTTTTTTTAATATTTAGCTTTAAGAATTTAGATTGTCACTCGAATCTCCAGTTGTCACATGAAAATTTATAGATTTTTCCTGGCCTCCACTAGCCTTGAAGCATTAAAAAAAAAAACGAAAAAACCAAAACCAAAACTAAGCCAGGCTACATTTGTTACATGAATAATCTCTTTTATTTCTGATATCTATCAAAGTTGTCTTTTTCTGTTTTCTACTTCAGAGTTTTAGTTTTGATCCTTTGTCCCACTGGATTTATTTACATCTTCCAAATACCTAGGCTGGTAACTTTATATTGTATCAGTTTTTAATGTACTTTTTCTGTAGGCTTTGGTTTTGTCATAAGCAAATGATGACAAGTTAATATGGTAATATTGCTAAAATAAAAGATTATAAATATTAGAAACAATATTATTTTAAATACAAACTATTACTATTTTATGGTAATATTTTAGACATTTACAGTTCTTTAGAAGTTCATATGATACTGTAGAATAAAATTTGTTCTTTTTAAGTCAGCAGTATTTGTAAAACTGTGTTTTTGCAACATGTAGCATCTTTTCATTAGTTCTTGTTTGCCCATGGTATAGTACCAAAATAAGAGTCCCCTGTTCTTAAAGCAAACTCAATTTTTTCCCCTCAATATCTACTCGGAATAATTTATGCCACGATTTTCATATTTTCTCATCTAGACATTCTTTTTAGCTATCTAGCCCTGCATTGCTTTTTGCTTTAATAGGTGAGCTAGTGAGAAGTGGTTTGATTACCCAGTTAAGGGTTGAAATATAAAGGCATTTGTCTTTCATTTTTCCTTCCACCTGCTTTCTGGTTGTCTTAGTATCTGAAACAGCAGCCTGGGAGCGTCTGCAGGTATATTTGGTGACAGAACTGGAGTTCTGCTGTCTCACAATTGAAAGGTTTAGAGGAATCCTGAAATGGAAAAATAATACATACATATAAAACAAAAGCAGGGTACAATTAAGTAAGGCTGAATACGAAATATTCTGGGTGTAAATATTTTGCTTGCTGTACTGATGTTGTAGTAGGTTTTCTAAAGAAATCTAGGGTCACCAAGCAGAATTTGTTAGGCTGTAATGAGAAATGAAAAACAGCAGGCAGGTATAGTAAAGTAGACTCTCTATGAAGTAACTCCTCTACTCTGAATCTCTAAGACTTCACTTGCAGAATTTTGTCCAGTTCTGGGAGTATTTAGGTGCAAATATGGCTGAGATGGAGGTGAGTCCAGAGCACAGCTATAGCAGCCATCAGAAGAAAGGCTGTAGATGCAGGGAGTTTGGATGGGAGTGGATACAACTGAGGGGAGGAATAAGTTTTCAAAGACCTGAAAGTCAACTTTAAAAAAAAAAAGAGTAGGGAAAATAAGCTGTGTGTTTATTTCTGCTCCTCTCTGCAGAGGAAAATGTAAGCAGTGAAACTGAATTTATCTGCCAATTATAGCATCTCCATCACAGAATGCTTTTAGGCACAGTCTTGTAAATATCTGTCAGGAGAGATACCAATAACTTTTGCCCATACTTTATGGAAGTAGTCTGGATGATCTTTGGAAATTGCTTCCAGTGTTGCTTCTCAGTTGCTCAAGTGTGAAACACCCTGCAAATTAAATACTGATTTGTTGTTTGTAGCAGATATCATTGCTTCATCAATTCCTGTCCTAGGTACTACTTTTTAGAACCCCAGGATTTGTACTCTGCCATCTTTACAGTTGAATTCTATTTAAAAGATAGATGACTTGTAGATACAGGTGTATTTTGGATGGCAGGAATTTATGTTTTTTCAGCCAAGATGAGAAAGGAGAAACATAGCTCCAAAGCTGGGGCTAAGAAGAACTGCTTGAGTGTGAGAAGGGTGTCTCGAGGAGGTAAAAGATGGGCAGTTTTCTGTTGTTGCATAGAATGATATGGCTGAAATCCTGCAGTCAGATGAGATTTTTTGAAGGAGTTCATAGCTTTTACAGTTGAAGGGTAGTTTTCTATATTGCCAAAACAAAAGCTAAAAAATCAACCTTGCTGCTAAGGAGGTTTGGGAGAGTGGAGAGAGGATGCTTTTTGGATGTAGCATAGTAACTTAATTTTTTTATAGACCTACTTGCCACTATTTGGTTTCTTTCTACTTGGGATGTAAGTGGGGATTTTTTGTTAAGAATTTATACTTTGATTTTAGGAAGGCTTTGTGTGTCTTAGATATTTTCACGTGCAAGTCAAGCAAGTATGGCTCTAGTAAGTACTATTTCTGGTAGATTGGAAAAAAAAAAGCAAATGTGCCACAGGAGATGGGAAAGTGAGTTAAGTTTCCTGGTGCTTTTTGTTCTTGTGTGCTGTTGCTGCCTCAGTATGTTATGGTAGTGTTTGAAGAAACTGTGATTATATTTTTTTCTTTTTGGCACATTGCATACTGAAAATATGATCACTGATAAGAGTAGATGCATTTCTTGCATTTCTGTTTCTAAAATAAACAGTAAAACACATTAATACGAGTTAGTATAGATTACAGCTCTCTAAATCCCCAGTAGTTCTGAATTTCTTACGGAATCTGTTAGGGGAACACTTGGAAAAGCTATTTTTTCACGTGTGTAAAGTATGGAATGGATTTCTTTACTGTATTTCTTTGTTCCTCTCCCCCCATAAGATGTCTTTACCTCTTTTGTTCTTCACAAATTAGTTTATTGGGAAGTCTCCTGTAATATTTAAGAGAATCTGAGGCTTTTTTTTTTTTTTTCCCCTCATTTCTCTCTACATCTTCCTTAAACCTTGAAGCTGGCGTGGATAGCTAAATCCTGGAATGGTGGATGAATACTCCTAAGGTTCAGAAAAACTGAGGGCCTCACAGTAAGGGCTGGGTCTGTTTGGTTTGAGTCAGTTTGATCAAAGTTGATGCTTTCTGTGCCTTTCATGAAAAAAAAAAAAAAAAAAAGGTTGCAGTTAAAAACGTACTATTGGCATAGTTTCTGTATATATGAGGTGGCAGCAGTGATTAAACAAACATGGCTTTAAAGAGTGGCTGAAGTCTAAAAACTGACTTGTAAAATTAACACCTTCCTAGACTTGTCTGTGCTCTGTGTATATGAAGGCATGAAGTATAATTGACTTAAGTGACAAAAAATAAGATTATTCCTAGTCCTGTCAACAGCAGGGTGAGCTGGCTATGATTTTTCCATAGGCATAATCAGAATTGTACGAGTTAAAAGGCTGATCATTCTCTCCCATGGTAACCCACATAAACTCTCATAGCAGAGGTCTTTGCCAGTGAAATAACTGATATGTTTTGATTTACACAATCTTTATAGCAACAGTGTGTGTGAAAGTAACAATGATCTTGTTTGGTGTTGTGGGTTTTGTTTTTAAATAGCATTTTTTTTTTTTTTGGTCTTAATATCTGTACATTTACTGCTACCTTTTGGCTGGTAGCAGATGTGGGAAAAACAGAGTTGATAGCAATATATCTGTACAAATCAAAAGTATTAAAGTGAAAATATTGTCAGCTATAAACATGATTTCACCAAATTTTTCACCAAAACACACTTGAAAATTTCAGTAATTTGCTTCTTGTAGTGGTGTTGAGGTAGAGATGATGTCTTTTGTGTGGATGCTTACAAATAGTCCTTTAAAATTACTTTCACCTGAAATAAGCTGTCCAGAGGCTTGTGCTGACTGCCAGAGCTTGCTCTTTGTCAGCCAACGCATGGGATGCTATTTTTGAGAAGTTGTATTCTACATTGCTGCTGCAAACTCTGGGGATCAGGAGATCCCTATAAACCAAATAAGCACTGTTATGTGCAGGTGTGAAATGGAGCCCTAAAACCTGGGAAGTGTATTTAGGGATTTCATTGCCAATCTGCAGTTTGACAGCTAGATGCCAATTTGTAGATTATCCTTTCTGTTTTGAGAGTCATTCTCAGGAAGACAGCAAGTTCCTGAAGTTTCAGCTTTGTTGCTGCTCCTGATTATGCCATTGTTATTTATGCCTGTAAATGAAGGTTTTAAACATGAAAAGAAATGAAGCTTCAGAGGCAGTTTCTGGGACTCCATCCTCAGAGGAGTAAATCCAAGACGGTGGGTGGGTCCTTGCAGGACCCTGCTGTTCCTCTCATGGGTTTGGTTTGCTTTTCAAAGGACACAACTGTATGTATTACACTAATTAATATATTTTAATAAGAGGAACTGTATTCCCACTAGTTCCTCTGAATTAAAGCCCTTCACAATAACTCTGGACAAAAGAACCGCTGTAACGTTTTTATTGCAAGTGATTTTGTACACGAGGAGATTTTTATGGGGTTCTCTTTACTCCTCTGTTTCTCTGAAGAGTAAGATTAACATTTGTGCAAAAGAGCCTCGTTTTGGCCTCATTAAGTTTTGCTTTTTGGCCTTTGCACCCCTGTGGTGATGAGAAACTTGTCTGTAGCCTTCAGGGGATTTATTAGTGTGAAGGGGAGAGGCAGAGGAAATGTCTTTGTGATCTAGATGCATTCAAATGGGGGCATGGCTGTTTTTCTTTTATGGAAGTGCAAAGGTGCATAAAAAACGTGTGAATATATCAGTTAGAGGGCTGTTTATTATAACCAGTGGAACCTTAAGATGTAATCAGTTTAACTTTTAAAATTAGTGATATAAAGGCATATCTTGTAACAGCTGTTGTTCTTCTATATGATCTTTGAAATACAAGTTTGAAATAACAAACATTTCAATTCTGTTATAACAGTCATGAAAAGGCAACTTCAAGATGTTTGTTAAATTAGGTTGAGAAAGTTTTCTAACTCAGTAGTTTGGGCATGTTTGGTGGTGTGTTGTTTTTTTTTTTTTTAACCTTTTTATACAGAGCATTATGATAATGATATTTAGTGAATTTTAGAGTCCTACAGCTACTTGATCACTTAAAAGTGAAGAGGCTTCCCATGTTGTGCCTGTGCCCTGCCAAGGCAAGTTTCACATGTCATCAGTAATTTTTTGGGTTAGGAAATTTTGGTTACTTTAACATCTTTGCCATTTCTCAAGATCTGGACAAGTCTTCATTGTTGAGAGAATCTATAAAATGCTATAGTAATATCATGTAGCAATTGGCAGATGCTGACTTTGCTCATTTTTGGTGTATCTGCTATTGAATAAAACTCACACCAAAAAATCTACCCCATACTAAACTTAAGACATGCTTCATTTGTAGGTCTGTTGTTAGGACACTAATTGATCTTCTAATCCAGTACAATTTCATACAGGTTTTCACATCTGCTTTGAATCCAAGTTGATGTGCCCACTGTCTTCCTGGGTGATCAGGCATTTATTGATTGCTCTTGTTTTGGGATACATGGACAAAAATCTTGTGATGGAAGCTGCAGGATGGCTGCTTTGAAGTTGAACATGACACTGAGATATCAGAGGAACTCAGTGTTGAGAAATAACACCTAGTATCTGTCTTGCTTTCTCTTTATCACTGGACTCGGAAATTGCTTCAGAAATAGACTTTCTGAAAATTTTGAAATTCCTTCTCAATCTTGGTTGTCCTATTGAACTGGAAAAGTTAGAGGCTATCTAAAGAAAATGCACAAAAGCAGGAATAGCAGGGACCAAAGAAAGAAACCAGAGGCTCCCTGAGCCAGCCTGGCTTATGGTGTTATAAATATTTCAGCATCCTTTGAATCAGCTCTTGTTCTTTAGCACTGTCTGCATGAAGAAGATGGAGTGCTTTACTTAATCCAATTTCATGGCTTTGGTTTGTGCAAGTTTCATGTTTGACCAATAATTTTAGCACAGGTAGAAGACCTGAATTTTTAAATAGAAAGAGAGGGCTGGGTTTCTGAAGCTGTTCTGGAGCCTGCTTCTCATTTAATGAAACAGGTCACTAAGTGCTAAAGTCAGTCTAAGTGTAACAGCCAAATATCTATTTTTTTCATCATAAATATGAAGAATACACTCATAGTTATGCCCAGCAGACTCCTGCATGATTGAAAATTGCTATTCCAAGGGCAATGATAGTGTTGTCCCAGACTTAATGATAGAAGCATCAAGTCAAGAGTGTTTAGTCTGGGCTCTGAGCACTTTGGACTCTAATTTCCAAAGTATTAGAATTGGTCAATGGTCTGTGAATTAAAACAGAAATTGGCTGCACAGATAGATCATTGTTACTCCTTTAAAATTCTGGTTATTTAAAGTAGGTTCTGGCATATAACAGAGCTCTGCTGAAATGAGACCTCTCCATCTTAGTGACATGGCTCAAATTGAAAATGTCAGAAATGTCACAATCTGAACGTGATGCATGGGCATGAAACCTTAATTATATTCCTTAGAAAATTATTTTACAAATGATCAGATATGTTTGGCATTATGATGAAGTCCTATGGCTGTTCAAGACTATAATGAATCATCTGTTTGTTTGCTGAATAGTCACACATCCTTCATTCAACACAGACAACATGATTTGCCATGAAACAATAAAAGGCAGCTATTATTTGGAGACAGAATGCACTTCAGAGGCTGGGACACAGTGATGGATAGGCACATTACTTCTCACTAATACTTCAAGGCCTGCTTCCATAGGCTAATGGCAGAAAAAGAAAAATTTGGGTTTGGGATTTGGTGGTTTTGGTGCTTTTTGAGGTGGGCTGCAAACATGGCTGAGTTTTGAAGTGGAACTGTAGTTTGCTCATTAAACTTGGGCTGTAGAGTTCTCAGAGTGGGTGGAATAAGAGGATTTGAGAAAACTATGAAGAGTTATCCACCCCCTGCAGCCCCAGGATCCTGCGTTTATTGCAAAGCAGTATTAAAAGCTTCTGAAAAGCACTTTCTGTAGGAAAACAAAGTTTCTGTAAGACCTTTTGTATAGATGTACCTCAGCATGCTACTTTTTTCCAGGCTAGGAAATGGTTTGACAGTTTAAACTCCATAATCTCAGTCCAAATCTGAATTTAACAGACCTTCTTTCATTAAAAGTATGATTTGATTTCTGAGGTGAGTTTTGTGAGAGTCTGTGTAAATATATATTTTCAGCAAAACATGGTAATTGCAGCTGAGTTTGTATTCAAATTTCAGCTTAAAAACATAAAAACTCTGGGACTGCACCCTGTCAAATTAATTTACCCATCTGGAACAAAGTGGCACAATTGTAATAAACTCATATTAAAAAAGTCAAAACCAAAACCAACAAACCCAACAATTTCTAGAAGTCCTACTAGCATTTCATTTCACCTCCAGTGTGTGTTTGTTTCTGATGCTGTATTGGGAGATTGTTCTGAAGTTGCTTCACTCTAGAGTGTTTCCATCTGCCTAAGCAAAATGTCTCTCAAGTTATTTTCACCTTGTCAGTTGAAAAGTTGGTGTTAGCAGTTGAGATAGTAGAAGAGACTTGTAAAAACAGTCTAACAAAAAAAGATAAACTAAGGGGGAAAGATTGACAATTTTTTTTTTCTCCTCCTGTGATCTGTGAATGTTCAGCTTGATTCTGCTTGGTAGTGAAAGACACTTAAAATGACTCACAATACTAAGAAGTTTTGAGATGCTATTTGTTCTGCTTTTTTACTTTTGTTTTTTCTAATTGTAGTGGTAATTCCAGTGCTAAGATTATGGCAGATTTCTCATACTTCTTGAAATGTCTAGGCTCAAACAGATGTGTTTGGGTATGTTCCTCCACAACGTGTGGGTTTGCTTTAAAGCAAATATGTGCAAGCAAATTGTTTGTCCTTTTATTTTGCTCTCATGACACTGATGAAGGTACTGTAAAAGTACACCATTTCAAACCAACAAAACCTGATACAGTTACCTTGAAACAGAAGGTTATCTATGAAGTGATGCTGCAGTGAATCAGACATATTCTGTGTAGGATTATTTCACCAATCCCAGTTCAGGAACCATATAATCTTTTTCAAAAGCAGGATGTATTAAAGATAAATCCCTGTGTGTGTTTGTCTGATATGGTTGCTAAATTTGAGATTGTTTATAGATAAAAGTGCTACTTGTGAAGGTAAAAAGGGAAACTTGTGTTATTGGCTGCAATTCCACATAAATCTCATGGGTTGTAAAAAATAGCAACAAGCAGGTGTTCTGCACACTTAATCTGGTGTCATCACTACCTGATGCTCTGGTTTGTACCTCTTCAAATATTAATTGCAATAATAGCTCATGGAATTTACAGGCTTATATTGCTTTTTCTACTCTCAGGGTTATTCTTCTGAGAGATAAGCAGGGAAGCATGTTTCTTTTGCCATGTAGACTTTTGCCTGGAAAGGAAAAATTGTTAAAACTGATCCTTATTTATAACTGTGTTAGATTGTTATAACTGGGTTAGATTGGAAAAGTCACAGTTAAGAGTGGGATACTATCACAATACCTGCTCAGAAGTAAAAAGAAAATAAAAAGCCAAGCTAAATAAAGCTTTTTTTATTATTATTTTTTAATCTCTTCTGAATAGCTGCTTCTGAGCCTTGGCCATAGTACTGCTTACTGACTGCTGTGATTGTAGGTCACTAAATGACCTGATTTTACAGAAATTTCCAGTGATCAAGAGGTGTTATACCTTTGTCTGTGTATGCATGTTTCTGTATTGCCTGTTAGCCAAGAATAGTTCTGTTGTTCTTCAGAAATTATGTTAACTTTGGAGGGGGAAAAATGTGTGTGTGTTACTGGCAGTGGTTTTTTTGGAACAGCATGTCTGTACTGTAAGTGGATTTGCTGGGATTCTTATTGCCCATACTAATACTAGAGCTTTTCTACTGGTTCCAGATGTGTAAAATACAATACAATGTGGGAGGAGGGAAAAAGTATAATGAAAAACTTCTGGATTTTCATCTCCTAGACAATTGCTGTAATTTTGGAAAAAAAGTTTAAGGAAGTGTATGTGATATTGAGTGGAAATGCAGTTTAGATTATTTCCAGGAATATACATGAAAAAAGTTAATTCTGTGCCCTCCATGTGGACCATATGAATACTACTAGACAGCCCATTAAAGTAACTTCTTTGCATCTAAAAAGGAAGAGATCATCTCACAATGTCAGAAATTTTTATATTGTAGCTGGAAATGTACCTAAAGGATGCCTGAACTATGAAACTATAGAAGAAGCTGTTATGACTATTATTCTCCTTCCATCCACCCCCAGTTCTTTTGGTGAAACTGAGTTTTCCCTTCTGTTTTTATGCAAAGGCTTTGATCTTGGATGTTTGCTGGAGATGCCTTTGAGTTCAGTAGAGATTGGTAGAATAAGCTGATTTGTTTTGCTTATTAATGAATTTAAACTTCCAAGCATTTGAAAGATACCTAGGTGTCCTCTTACCAGATTCTGAATACACCCCCCTAACCTGTTTAAATGCATGCATTTTTTGAGAACATTTCAAGCTTATTGCATTCAAAGTGAAAACTAGATCCAGAAGCTAAAACCAAAGCCATTGCTCTACCTTCCAAAAAATAAAATCATAAAAAATAAAAACAATCAGTCACCACCAAGAAAACCAAATATCCTTACTGAATGGAGGTTGTCTTCAGAGCAGCAAACCCAAAGCATCATGTATTGGTCATGCTGGCAGAACAAGCTGCCCTGGGGTAGGTTTGATACCTGGCATTCAGTTTGTTTGTTGTAATACTTATTTTTGAAGGACAGATACACTTTATACTATAGTAAATTGAGAATAACTCCCTCAGGTTTAATACAGAGATGATTATCTTCATTCTTACCTGATCACAGGTAGCTGCTCATGGTCCCTGATGCACAGAAAGCTGCAACCATTTCTTCTGCATTTCTACAGCTGTAATTCTGGAATATTGCCTTGTGTGTAGTAGCCTGCTAATTTGCCAGAGTCTAGGACTGACCCAAATATACATTCTTCAGGAACACTGCTGATCAGTAGTTTAAATATTTAGATTAACCTGTGCCTGCTTGTAAAACAGGACAAACCCATCAGTTTTCACACCAGTCATTAAGCAAATTCAAATGTACATTTCCCTGAAGAAAAGCTAAGCTGAGTTGTAGAAGCAGCTGTAGCTCCCCATCAAACATGTGGAAAGCTGGGAAACAAAGGATTTTAAAAATATTATGATCTCTGAGAGCAACATAGTTTCTTCCCTACTCCCTAAAGAGAGAGCTGCCTAGGTTTTGGGTTAAATTTTAAAAAGAGATGTAGATACACAAAGTATCTTGCACGAACTCCTCAGCTTGTTTATTCATATAAAGCTGTAATTGAATAAGCAAGTTATCCACTGCATATGTGTTTGATATCAGGGATTAGCATATCATATTATTAACTGGAGGAGGTGGAGAAAGCATCTTTTTGCTCTGTGTAACTGCAGTGCATGGTACTAGCTTTGAAATGCTAACGTAGGTTAGCTGATATACTTTTAAATTACATTGCAAACAGACGCCAAAAGTTTGTCTTTGTATTCAACTGTGAGACAGCTTTCAAGTTCAGTATGGAAAAAAAGAATGGAGGTCACTTCTGGAATGACAGCACAGGACTCTGTGCCTATAATTATTTAGGCAAATTAGGCTGGCTTAGGTTACATGACTCTTTATCTTGGATTGAAGGGGATAGTGCAGAAAACCCAAGTGATGCTATGAAAAAAAATGATAGCAAATGGTGCAAAACTGCAAAAATTGCTTGCTTAGGAAATTATTTGGCTGTCAATAGGATTCTTATTTCTTGAAATATGTGTTCTGAGATGTTTCAGTGGTCAAAGTGCCTTGAAATATTTAATCATATGCAATGTAGCTGGATTTAGAGTGTCTTTTAGATCAGTTTGAGTGAGATGTTTCCTACCTTTGACAAAAGGAGGGATAATTCTTTCATCACTTCAAACACAGATTATTATGCTGAGCATCACAGGTAGTGACTGTGCTCTTAAAACTGAACCTTTGGAAAAAGTACATAGTTGTAATACTTTTAAAAATTATACAGAATACAGTAAAATAACCAGAGTTTGTCTTCATTAGCATTCTGTATGTTAAGCATGAATTTCACTGTGTTGACTAACGTGACTCCAGGGAGTTTCCTTTATTCTTGCTGGTTTTACACTTCAAAAGTGATTGGAGTCTCAAAACTATTTTAGAAAGTAAAAGCATCCTCCCTGGAGAGGAGAAATGGAGATCCTTGTTGTAAGAGGTGCTGTAAGGGTGCAGAGGAAAGGGGAGACAAAAATAAAATGTAAAATAAATCTCTAATATCATGGATTAGATATTGAATGCTTTGGGTACCGCCAAGCAGTCACATTTTAGATGGTGACTTGGGGATTTTGAGATGTATGAATTTTCTCCCTCAAGGTGTGTATGAAAATACCTCCTGTGCAAATAGGTGACACACGAAATGTGTGGTGTTTGTGGGTCAGGAGGAGGCTGTGGATAACACGTTTGCAAAGGAGGAATTAGTAGGGCCTTTATTTTGCTGCTGCAATAATAAATTGGCAAACATTAAGGATTATTTCAGTGTTTGGCCCAAGTGGGAGGCAGAGCAGCTGCTTACTGAGTTGCAAGCAGTTTGTGACCTATCAAGGCCAGTGAGAATGGAAATCACTGAGGTTCTGCTGTGTAAGGTTTTGTAGGAAATAGCTTTAGGGATGCAGTTAAAGGGTATTATGTTAGTATGGTCAGGACCTTCACTGGGACTTTGTAAAAGAACAAATTCAACTCTGATAAATAGAAAGAATACCCATCTACAAAGAAGCCACTACAATAATTAACAAACATGTGCTTCGTGTTTAACATTTTAAATTCACCTTCTTAACTGTGGCTTGTTTCCTTTCTATATACTTTATGGGACTTTGGAAAGAAGGGTTACTTCTGTAGCTTGTTGCATAACCTTTTCATGAAAAGGAATTTTCCCAGCAAGTTCCTTGCCCTTATAGAAAAATCTAGGGAGCAAAATAGAAGCTTCAGCTCTTGAAAGGAAATGGCCAGTCTGAGCCATGAAGGAATGAAAGTGTTCAAGTCATCAAAGGGTACTTAAAGACAGTCTCTAAATCACCAGCAAAGCAAAGTCATTCTTTGGACCTTGGGGGTTTTGAGTCTGAATTTCAGGTGCCACTGCTCAGGGTCTGAAGTGGGAAAGTTGTCTGCTTTTAAGACAGGATAAAAAAAATGAAGTTTATGGTGTAGCTAGGCATCAAGGAATGCAGTGAATTCCCTTACTAGAGGATTAAGATGTTGGTTTTTTTCCCCATGAAAACTCAGTGCCTTATGTATGGGTTGTATGCATTTGGAGAGTGCAAAAGCTCAAATAACTTCTATTATGAAGAAATTAATTTGCATTAGTTAAAAGTGCATTAACAGACACTAAATCATATTTGTTCTGATATGGGTTAAGAGTATTGCACTGTAATTGTTTTCATGGGAAGAACTGAGGAGAAAATAATTCCACAGGACAATTATTCTCCAGGCTATAATCTGAGAAACAATATTGGATTATCAGGCATGTTAATATTTGAGTTCACATCAGTAAGTGAAAGTATCCAGAATCCCAGGAAGTTTTTGGTAGAGCAAATGAGGTAAAACTTGGTTGTTTACTGTGAAATTTTTAGTGGGGGTAATTGCTTACCAGAACATCACAAAAATCTTGGAATACTGATTTAAGAAAAGGTGAACTGAAAACTCAGGAATGCTTCCCATGCAGGTGCACATGGGGAACCAGTTTGTTGCTGAGCACTTCAAGAGCACTGTTTGAATAGTGGATCATTTTCCAGAGGTTCTGATATGGTAAACAACTGATTTCTCCTTACTGTACAATCCATTCTGTTTGTGTTTATTAGCATGTTAGTATTGTTACTCTGGTGTTTTTCTAGGTAAGTATGTATATTTTTGGTGTAGGAGGACAATACGTCCCTAAGTGGAAACTGGTGGCAGTGGGCGATTTCCAGTTCATATATAATCTTACAAAAAACCATTTCCTGTTGTTTTTACTTTTGATTGTAAGCTTTTAATCAAGTTGTGTCTTTCTGCAAAAGTAAAGCACTACATGTTGTAAAAACCCAGTAAGAAATGAGACGGAAAATCTGCATTCAGCCCAAGAGGTGTTACTGGCTGCTGATGCTTGGAGTTCCTGAGCTGCACACATGGCACTCTGGGGCTGTTTCTGTGCAAGAAAAGCAGACTGATGGGATGCCTGGGAAACGTGCTGGAAGGGAAGGACGGATGGTATCCCACTTAGGTGCTTTGGAACAGTGACGTCGCTTTCACAAAATGTGATGTGCTTGAGAGAAAAAGCAAGGCTGAGAGTAATATTCCAGACAGAAAGCTTATTGTCTGGATGTGCTAGTGTCTGTTTGCAGAGCTGAAACAGCTCAAAGGGAAGGGGATGCAAGAAGAGAAGGGAATAAATACTTTACTTTATGTGCAACTTCTTATTTTAGGGATGTTTATGGTGGAAGCAAAGTAAAATAGAGTAAAAAAGACCTGAGCACAACAGGAGCTCAGTAGCTAACTTAAAGGTATTGATGCACCTGTCTGGAGGTAAGACCTGGGTTACTGGAGTTTCAGGAACACTGCTTCAACAACAGTTTCAAAATGTCTCCTGTGCTGTAAATTAGAAATGACTCTATTTTAATTAAGACGATCTGGAAGCTCAAGGGGGACTGAAGGTTGGGGAGCACACCAAGGTGCCAGGAGCTTTTGTAGCTCCTTGTTTTCAAGGAAACAGCCTTTTTCTACAAAGCAGTATGCTGAAGAGAATGAAATAATTAAATGTTATTTTCCAGTCGCTGTTTTTTGCTTTGAAAAATATGAATTTAGAAGAGGGGCAGTAGTATGAGGAGAGAGGAAAAGTTAATTTGACTTATGCAATATTCCTGAATACAGTTATATATGCATGTTCCCTTTAGGTGGTGAGTAGTTTAAATTTAGGTTTCATCCTAAGCAGTACTAAATAGAGTGTACAAGACAGTGCAAAAGGCTGTAGCTATTTTCAACACCTGCACTTCCAAAGCTATAAAATTACAAACTAAAATCTCAAATTGAACCAAAGGTGATGTTTTGTTTTCATGTGTTTCAAGATGGCAAAGTAAACCATTTGACACAAAATGGTTGATCTGACTAGAGACAGAATGCTTCATTTTTGGACACTGTGGCCAACTGAGTGAAAATGGAGATTTATACTGCTGAGAAGCTGTCCTCATCTGGTACCTGGAGCTTTGTATTAGCTGCTCTGGATGTGCTAAATGGAGGTTTCCCATGTATCTACAGTGCTCTGACTGAGCTGTTGGGTCAGGAGGGAGCAGTTCCAGGCTCTGAGGGAGGTTTTATGACATTACCTCTAAAACAAAACAGTTTGTTTTACCCCAGATGAAATTAGTGAGTTTGACCTGGATTCATTAATCCTTTCAAGTTGGCTGAAAGCACATGTTTACTGAAGAAAATCCTGCAGGCTTGAGCCAAATGCCCTTGTCTTGGTTGCAAATGGAGGAAAAGAAGAGCTCTATGAAATTGTCACAGCTTTATAAGATCAGGCCAAGCACCACTGTCATCCTGTGAGGAGGAGGGATTGAATCGAGCAGCCTCTTATCTAAATTTCTCACACAAATTCTCTAGTGTAGCAAGCACATAACGTGTCTTAATGCTGCAAGCACTGTACTGTTGAGAGCTAATTTTCTTTATTTAGGTTAGTTTGCTTATCCTGCTCCAGCTGATAGCTTCACAGAGCATTGTGAACCCTGATAAGTAAAGCAGGATGGATGTTAAGTCCTGCGGATATGGAGGATGGCAGCATTGCTCTGGTTCATGTTAATTTAGTAATGGAGAATTTAGTTTGCTTTTAAAGTAAATACTAATAAGATGCTGAATTTGTGGCTGTATTTCACAGGGTTGTCTCTGTGTGTGTGCACATAGGTGTGACTTACATATTGTTCCCCTTTTCTGTGGATTGCATGCTGGGATCAAATATTCAGCTAAGAGGAACTGAGATCCAGCTATTGTGGTGTAATACTGATTTAAATCAGCTGAACTTTTGCCTCTTAAATCACTGGCTGTTCAGCTCGTGTTCCCCTAATATGTAGTCTGAACTTCTCTTTTGATTAACGTTGCCACAGAATATGCAGGTGTAACAGGGTGTTTGCACATACCAGTCTGATGTGTAGGTACAGGGTTACAAGAACTGATGAGCAGATGTATGGTTTTGTGAATGCATACAAGCACGTATGTGCATGTCCCTGGAGCCATATAGAAAATGAGTTTTTCTGTGATAGGAAAAAAAAAAAGGTAGAGGCTGACCTCCTTCTTACATCATGTAACCAGAAGTATTCATGAGGTAATGCCTTGTTCCTTCTAACACTGTGAAGATCATACGTATTTCTGTTCTTCTCCCTTCATCTGAAATTAATTTATGGACTTCAAAAGCCTTTTATGTGTGCATATTTTCCTCTGTGAGACCAGTGAGTATCCAAACTAACTCCATGGAAGTCTGTGGTGTAACTAGGAGCAGAGGATGAGGCATAATGAGCTGTTTCTCTCTAGAGCTGCTCTGTACCATCACCTTCCCTAAGCATGGAGGCAGGTACAGATGTTGCCATTTTGGAGAGGATCCTAGAGGAGGAGAAAGGTGAAACACCAGGAAAAAAAAAGAAAAGCTTTAACTGTCACTGGACAGAAGACAGAATTCCCTGCTTTCAGTAGGAGCAGAATAGCTTGGCTCTTTTGGCAGGGCCTGGCTGAATTTCCAAGTGGAAACTTCAGTAGGGTTTATGCCTTATCACAGTGAACTTCTGCCAGCGAAGGCTCAATTACATCAGTAAGAATATAGATAAACTTTTCACCTGGAGGAGGCAGGGCACTCTGTATTTGGACACTTAGGTAAGCACCTGATTTCAAAGGAAATAGGAATTTTTTTCCTATTGACTTCAAAGGGAAAATGTATTTTTTGATGTATGCTTAGATGCCTAGCATTTGGCATCCAAAGTTTTTAGAGAACCGGGCTGTCATTGACATCTATACCATATATTTATACATATATAGGAAAAAAAGTCCCACCTTCCAGAATCTACCTAAACAGATGCAAAACAGAAGTAAAAATGGTTGAGTGTGGAAAGATAAAGCTCAGGATTCTTTTAGCAGCAGTGTGATCTTATTTCGGGGTGTGAGTTGTTCAGGAAGTTTTTTGTCAGGGGAGGATTCAAAAGCTCAGGCTTGCATTCTTCATGGTGAAAGCCTGCTTGTGCTTTTTATGTTGACCTTTTTCAGGAGCAGTCTATCCATATGAAAAGGAATGCAATGCTGACAAGTTTAATAAAATTTGTCTGAATATCTCTAAAAGAGGTGATGGTGGAAAAAAAAAACCAGTACTTTTTCCTCACAAATCAGTTAGAAACTTGTTCTTCTGTTCTCTGTCTGCCAAAGGATGTAACTCAAGGTAATCTTCCCCACCCCTTCCCTTTATTTTATTTCATTTGACTTTATAACACTCATGCAATAAATTCTGTTGCAGTTAATTCCATTTGAACCAGCACTGCAAATGCTCATATGATGCATGCTCCTGCAGGTAGCCTGATTAAATTCAATAAATCAGTTCCTCTGCTAAGGTATACGGAAACTGGGATGTGTGGAGAATGATGACTGAAAGGGCCTTTTGTTTTGCATTCTTATTTGATATAGCAGTACAGTGTTGTTGCAGCTATTCTCACCTGTTATACTGAATGTATTTTTATTTGATAACTCTTACTTGGTCAGCAAACTTAATTGCCATTGAAAGAAAAATGTAAATGTTTAAGTACAGCTGTAGCATAGAAGTCTACCACAAACTACATGTTCCATAAAACTTAGATGTAATAACATACTTCGTGGAGGTGGAGTTAAATTCTCTTCTTTAAACCTTCTTGAGCTGCTTTAATTTTTAATGATGGTTAAAGCATTCAGTGCTACTTATAAATCAAGATTTATTACTACACATTGCAATTTGTAATGAACTCAAACTCCATTGGAAAAGCACTCTGATATATTACATGTATATATGCTTGAGCACTTGTCTTCGTTCCTGATATGAAGTGGGAAAAGGGAGTTCAATTCATACCTATTAAATAATAATAATAGAGATATAGCAATGGATCTATATCAAAAGAGATCATGGACAATTTCAGTTGAAAGGGACCTACAAAGATCATTTAATTGATTTGCCTGATGACTTCAAGCCTGACCAAATATTGAAGTGAATTATTAAGAGCAGCATCCAAATGCCTCTTAAACACTGGCAGGTGTGGGGCATCCACCACCTCTCTAGGAAGCTTGTTCCAGTGACTGACCATCCTCTGAATATAGAAGTGCTTCCTAATGTCCAGTCTAAACCTCTTCTTCAGCTCTTAACTGTTCCCACATGTCCACGTGTTCCCACTCCTTCTCCTCAGAAAGCTATAGAGAGGAATGAGTTGGCCCCTCAGCCTCCTTTTCTCCAACCTGGACAAGCCCAAAGTCCTCAGTTTCTCCTCATAAGAGATTCTTTCCATCCCCTTTACCAGCTTTGTTGTCCCCTCTGGATGCATTCCAGGACCTTCACATCCTTCTTAAATGGTGCCCTTGGGGAGCACTGCTGGTGACTGCTCACCTGCCAGATGTAGCTCCAAATATCAGTGATATAATCCCATTTAATGAGAAACTCTAGGTCAAAATATTTTTGATCTGGACAGTGAAATACTTATGCTCACCTGCCCAGTCAGATAAATTCTGTATTGTTTATTAGGAAAATCTGATAATCTTTTTAGTGGACCTGTTCTAATTTAAAATAATTTACAAGGGCTAGCATTGGCCAAGAGCACAACTAAAAAGCAGCACTGTACAAATGTTTTTTGGCAAGTCCTTTTCCTGCTGCTCTGGCATGTTTTGTAAGCTAGAACCTGTTCTCTTCTGTTGGGGGCTATAGTTGTTACAGTAAGGTGATCCTTTCAGGATTTGTAGATGGGGTACTTGCCTTATGTTTTGGTTAATGGAGCATAGGAAAAAGGTCAGGAAAGATAAGGGGAAGCCACTGGCTTCAGTCTGCTTTGGGAGAGCAGAGGTAATATTTTTCCTGATGTTTAACTAAAATTGAATTTATTCAGTATGTATAGCCACTGTGGCAGCAGTAATAACAATGGTAATGATAGTAGTAAATATGTGGAGCCTGAGTTGCTATATGTTTGGGAAATATGCTATATGCTTTGGAAAATATATGTATCTATCCACTGAAATGGGTAAGCCAACTTTTTTTTGGTGCTGTGATTTAGAAGCTACTCTATTTTAATAAAATCCATCTGGGAGCTCAAAGGAGACAAATAAGCTCTCATGTACCAGAACTAATTCGAGGCTTGTCGGTGGTAAGGTTGAGGATCATCTCCTGGTTGTTCAGGTTTGGCTGTGGGTGAGGTGCAGAGGATGTCTGGAGGAGCTGGAGTTTTCCCAAGTAGGAAAGAATATATGGAACCAGGCTTTCTGGAGTTATGGGCATGAGCTTGAGTGTCTTGTACAGCACATCCACCTCTCCTCTGGTGTTCCCTGGGGTGTGGAGCTCCTTGGCACTTTCCTAGCCACAGAACCTGGGGTTCTCATGGGCTGCCTCTGCCCACCTCACAGAAACCACCACCCACACCACTTCTCTCTTGGGCTGCTGGGGTGGAAAAGGGATGGGAGGACTTCTTTTAGGGCTCAAGAACTAGCCAAGTTCTCCTTTCCCAGGAATGGGAGGACATGGGGTACAAAGGGTGGCTCTGGGGGCCACCAAGTGCTGTGAACAGAGGAGGTTTGCTCTTCGTGGGGCTGCTGGGAGGAGACTGAAGAAAGTTACTCCTGCAGCAGTTCTTGTCCCCTTGCACATTGCCTTCTTCCTAGAAGTCTGTCAGTAGGTAGGCAATGTGTTTGTCCATTTGTCCAGCCTTTGTCCCCTCAAGCACAGGCAGAGGTGGCAAAGTGCTGCCTCTTCAGGCTGTTCCTACAGGTGGCTGTCTTGTTGTGCTGGGCCATAAGTCAGCTCTGATATTTGCTGTGGGGAAAAAAAAAAAGAATGAAAATGACCTTGAAGCTTAAAAAAAAAATAAATCAAATCTTCAGAGCTTAAATTGCACCTAAATTCCTACCAGACAAATGGCAACCCTACCACCTGCAGTTAACCTGCAGCCCATGCTGCAGAATGGCTTTAGTAGGAACTGTAAATCATCACTTGAAGCTCTCTGAATACTCTGAAGAAGTGATGACCAAGAGGAACTATTTGTGTGGTCTGAGGGAATCATACCATCTCGACACTCCATAGCTCTTATATGTAAGGAAAGATTTTTTTTCTGCACTGTTACATTGTTAAGATGATGCATTTTCTTTTCTAAGATAATACATTACTATAATCAAGGGATTACCCGAAACCTTAAAATAAAGAACCTGAAAAAGATTTTTCAGCAACTTGTCTTCATAATCTATTGTCAGAAGTTTTTTGATCTACAGTTCAATCTAAATTCAGACACAATTTATGACCATGTGTCCCTCCAGTTTTTATGCTTTAGTGTGATGCTCATCAGAAGTCACCTTCAGCAAACCATTTAAAATGCTTCTATGTGCAACTATCTGGTTACCAGCTCAAGAAACAGAGGTACTGTTATATTCCCAGGTCTGTGATAAGAGCTGAAAGTAAAAGCGAACCCAGTGTAAATTGTTCTCTTTTCATGACTGGTTTGGAGTGTATTGATTCAAGTTTGTTAAGGCAGATGTGTTTTACTGAACGACAAATGTAGGTCGTATGGCAGCTCTTTACACAGTTTCATTTATCTGTACCTCAATTTACAAAGATCTGAAACAACATCAGCTTATTTTTTCTCTCTAGTGAAAATGCTTAACTATAACAGCATGCAATAGTCTTAGCATTCATTCACTTCATTGCTGTCTGATTGTTGAATTGGGATGACATAAACAAACTAAGTGTTTTTAATTCTTTCCTGGGGATGAGGATCTTAAGCAGGAAGGATATTAAATGTTGTGAGTCAGATTATCTCTAAGCACAAATTGGAGTCCTGTCACTGAAGTCAAAGCACTGATTTACATCTGCTGAAAGCCTTGGTACTGTGCATAAGGGCACCAGTCCCTACAATGCATTGCTTCTAGTTCTGATAATAAATTCTGATTTGCAAAGTGAATTTCTACTTGACAATGAACTAGTTCTTGTGAACAAAACTTCTTTTGAACAGTTTTCCCATTGTAATAGTTTAGGACAAACAACCTCCAGAGGCTTTCCATATTCAAATTTTGATATAAACTGGTTCCTTTGAAGAGTTTCATAGGATGTGTGCAACTCACTAGTATCCTCTAACTTTCTGAATTTATGTCGTGTACAGGTCCAGTGAGCAGATATGGCTGTTGGCAGAGGCTTTTAAAATGTCTGGGAAGTTACAGCTGTACTGGGAGTTTTAAATCTCAGTTTAAAGTGCCCTGCCAGCCTCAGTTTTTTCTCAGACAGGGGACTACAGATCTCTTTTTGAAAGCAAATCGGTTTTAGATGTCTCTTCTGTAATTTATTCAGGCATTGCACTAAACGTTTTTTTTGTTGACAAAAAAAAATGTACCTGGTTATATATAGGCAGCAAGCAGTGCTCTGAAAAGATGAAAAGTGGGTGCCATGCCAAAAGTTTGAGTTCTTTGGAAAGCCTAATCCCATTTTGAGTGTGCATTCAAAGCAGTTACAGGCAGTTTATAACATATTATCTTACCATGACACCCTTTATATTGAAATGTAAACTATTCAAGAATTTAAATGGAGATTAGAGTAATAGTTTTTAGATGACTGAAAAATACCAGGTTGGTTTTGGTAATGTGTGTCAAATGGAATAAAACCTTGGTTTTTTTACTTAGACTTGAAGCTCTGGCTGTGGTCTGGAATGTGCTTTGTGGTTTGCTTGGGGTGAGGGTGCAGTGCAGAGAGGAAGCTCCAGAGAGAGTTGTGTCCCAAAAGCATAACCCCTCTCTGGTGCCACAACTGCTCTAAGTCAGGTCTTGAAAAGGTGGAGAGTACTTCATATAAACATAGGATGGTTTGGCTTGGGAGGGATCTTAAAGATCATACAGTTCCAGCCCTCCTGCCCCATCTGCTCTCATCCCAGCAGTCTGTTACTTCCTCTTTCTCACTTCAGGCTGCAATTAGCACTTTTTAATGACTTTGAAATATTAGAAGGGAGGGGACCATGATGGGTAGTAATGTAGATGCTTGAACTTTTGGGGAAGATTCTTTTCACATAGTGGTGGTGCCAGCTGCTGCTTTGGATCTGTCTGGTTTGTACTTTTTTTTTTTTTTTTTTTTTTTTTTTTTTCTCTTGATGTTCTTTAAAAATGAATGTGTGCTGAAACCAAGACATCAAGGTTATTTTAAGTCTAACCAGCAGTAGAATAAGTGTCTGAATTAAAGTTCTTATTCATCATGGGGTAGAAATTCCAAAAGCCTTGCCTTTCAGTAGCCATTGCCCAATAGGATAACTAAATACCCTATGACATACAGGATGTTACATTATTTCATATTTTGTGGATTTTCTTGCACCTGAACCCATTCTAAATATAAGCAAGTAAAAGGATCTGCCATGTGGTGTTTTCATGATGTGATTCCCCCTGCTCTGACTTGGTTTGTCAACCTGGCATTTCTTGACAGCCTCTTAGGATGCCTGCCACCTGAGTTCACCATACCTCATATGCCAGCTGTGCATGTTCTAATACAAGCATCAGACTTGCTAAAATTTAGTTTTACTCCCAGTTAAAATTGTCAGTTTCATTTCAATATTTAATTGAAGATAATTTTTATTTTTTGCTAGTAAATTGGATTTTAAAATCAGGCTTATGCATAACTAAAACCAACTCTAAGGCACTGACAATGTGATCAGCTGTAGATTTCTAACTTGAGGTGCTTCAGACTGGGATTATATAGTCTTCTAGATCTGAAAATTGCATTATGGGCATGTGTGCTGCAGAGGTGTTTTGATAAGGAACAAAACTTAGATGATCTAAAACTTATATAGATATAAAACTTAACTTTTCATAAGAAGAGAGGCAGAGACATCACAAAGGGTGAGGGTGGTGTTGAGAAAACCATCAGTGTCTTTAGTGGGTTGTCCTTGATGCAGGCAATATTGACAGATGTGAAAAGACATCTGATTCTTATTGTATGTTAAAAACAACTGAATATTATACATTCATCTTTTGTTGATTTAATTGAGAATGTCATGTCTAATTTTGGTATTATTTCCTTAGACAAACCTTTTTAAAGTGAATTAAGATGTGAGAATGTTGTTTTGACGTGGGAGGTGCAAAAACAAGATATTGTGGTAAAATTCTGAATATTAGTGCAACGTTCTGTCAAGTACAGTGACCTTGCAGCATAATAATGCATTGATGCTGGGTAAAGGTTTGGCCATTTTTTTTCTACTGATCTGTGGAAATAACAGTCATAGTTGCAGGAAAACTGCAGTCCCTCAGTTCCCATTAACTAGATGGAAATATTCTTACAGAGTAACAAAGCTTAAATTGACACTGGGTTTTTTCAGATGTAGAAAAAGGAGCTGCTATAAATTTTTTCTGGGCATAGATATCAATGAGATCTGATTACTCTCCTCATAGCAGTGCATATTAGTCTAATGGTGGAAGAAAGAGGATCCCAAGCTAACAGCACAGCAGAGCTTCATAGCTTAAGATTGGTGACATCAGTTAACATCCAAGTTCAGGAAAAAATCCACACCACCTGTGGCCCAAGATTCTTCGTGAATTATTTGTGAAATGATTGGATTTTCTACTGTTGAATAAAAAAATCTGTAAGAAAATAATAGTAATTAAACACAAGAACTTGGGTTTTGATTGAGTCAATCTTCCAGCACTTGAAGCACTTCAGCCAAGATCAAATTAACTTTCTAAAAGATACACTGGGTCTCCAGTGGAAGTTATGGGGCTGCTGAAAACATCATCAATTGGTAAAATGCAAGAGGTCCTGCGAGAGTGGTGATCATAATGCTTTCTTCCAGGTTTCACTGTCTGAATTTATTGAAATGACTGAGTTGTTTGTCAGCCAGTTTAGTCACATTTCTTGAAAAAGTTCACAGAATAGACAATAAACCATCAAAACAGCCATAGGAACATAATCTTGGGACAGAACTCCCACTGATGCCCTGATATAAAGGGCAGCCTGAATAAGGTTTTGCTTTCTGCAGTGAGACCTAACAAAGTGTGAATTATGCTGCACAAAGGCATTCCCAGTGCAGGGTTAGGCAGGAGGTCAGAGGATGAGTGCCATTCACATAAATATGAGTGTGAAGTAGAAGAATTAATTTTGGTTAACTGTGCACAAAGGAATCAATGGAATTATTAATCCAAGTAAGCCATTCATTGCTATTTGCTCTAATAATAGCTATAAATTTATTTTTTAAAAAAGTTTGTTGAAAGGGGAAATAATTCCAACCAGTGAAACTCTTGAAATGATCTGTATATCTTGAATATTTTTTTACAGTACAGCTTTGTTTACAGAATGGAGCATGCTCCACTTTGGTTTGATACCACACTGAGGCTTTTAGTACTGCATGTTCAGAGGGTAAATGAGGGAGATCCTGAAAACAGAGTTTATTTACTTGAATAGGTGCCCAGGTGCTGTACCCTCTCATCTTCTCTAGCAGTAATGGACTGCAGAAAGAATTGGGTACTTCAGCTGAAAAAAATTATTTGGCAATATGTAGCATCTTGCTGTATTAGCTGGGGAAGCTCAAGCCACAAGGAACTGAACTGGTGGTGTGTAATTCTACCTTGAAGGTCCTATTATTTAATTCTATGTAGCTTGTTGGACTTTACTGTGCTGCAGGTCATGCTGATGCCTTGCCATAGCTGGACATACTGAAACCTGATGCATTCAGGCCAATAAAGTATTGAAACAACTCAGGGTTAAAGAATGCTGTGTGCTTGCTTTACAAAAGGGAAAATTGGTTCCATCTGCTCAAATTAAAAGTTGATTTAAACCTCATTTTCTGAAATGTAAACCATGCTTTTCCAAGGACTGCTTGGTAAATACTTCGGGTTTTATTATATGGATTTAGAAATAAATTGGAGGGAACTTCATGCCTGTCTTGTCTTCCTTCCTCTGGAAAAGGTTTCATTCTATTGAGTGGTGCATTTTAACTTAAGTGTATACAATAAAGCCCCTTCTGCCATGCTCAGCACTTCGTATACCTGATTGAGGGCTATTAAACTCAAATTTGATGCACTGGCAGAATTAGCTGAGTCTTGTTTAACATAATTAAAATTCTGTGGTCAACTTTTTTCCCCCTGCATTCCGCAGCCAAAAAATCCAATGCGTGCTTCATGAATGGCCTTTGTAGACAATATGTTTGTCTCTGCTGAACTGCTTTTGTTTTTAATAGATGCCTTCTGTATAGGCATTTCTGAATGTCTCTTCAGTGCGAGATAAACTGCTAATACAAGTACCTAGAGTGATCTGGAGGTCTGTTCAATCTCAAGGAGTCTTAAGGTTCAAACAAGGGTCTACTGAAGAGCAAATCAGTTAATGGTTAAGACAAAATGTAATGAGCCAAATAAAGAAACCACAGTTCACATAGCTGACATCATCCTATAATATCTCCCAGACAACACTGTGCTTTATAATGTGTTTGATGCATTTTTTTTTTCTTCTGTAGACACAAATTCAATTGACTTGAGTGCTCCAGAGGCCAAATTCTGAAAGGTATTTAAGTACATGAAGGTATGCATAGAGATTTCTTGGGATTAAAAAAATAATGCCAAGGCACTCCACTCCTGTTCATGGTTTTTAGGGACATATTTGCATTCCTAGATACTGAAATACTTTGCAAGTCCAATAGGCAAGAAAGTCTTTCATTTCCTGCAAGGTCTGAGGCACCCATTTGCCTGTTGCACAAAACATCTGTGTGGAAAGAGGTGAGAAAAGAGTGGAAGCTGAAGAGCTGTTGTTATTGAACTTGTTTACCACAGTGAGCAAAGCATTTGGGATGTTGTTTGTGGTGTTATGACATATAGGATGAGAAAATGTGACTGTCTGGTGTTGAAAACATGGTTTGATCTCTGACAGTCTTGGTGTTTATGTTGACAGCCAGCATATAGAGGGAAGTCTCAGACATTCCATGCTAGCACAGCCTCCTCTTAGATACCAGAATCACTTACAAGGCATTTACCAGCTCTTTTTTTGGAAGGCAAGGATGAAAATTGGCTGCCATCTTTGCAGAAGTCTCCTACTCAAATGCTGGATAGGAAATTTTCTATCAGTGTGCTCCATGCTCTTTTTTTTTTTTATTTTATTTTTTTGCAGTCTGGATCCCACCTTTTAAAGAGAATATGTTCCTAAAAGGCTGTAGGAAGAAAAAAATGTGGGATGACTTCTTTCCCAGTAGTTTGAACAATTAAATAAATTCAAAAGAGGAACATCTAAGGCACAACCCCCCTCCCTGTTTGTATAGCCCCTTCCCCTGTGTTTCCCAGGCTGGGTGTTTTTTTCAAACAGCCCCGGAGAAGTTCTGCTGCAGAGAAGTGTCAGTCTGGGAGAAAACTCACTGTTTGAGACCAGTCCTGCCTTAAGAACACTGATGTGGCCACAAATGACCTTAATTTCTAGAACTGAAGAATCCTGTTAGCTGTAGTTCTGTAGCCAGTCAGAACTCTGATCAGCTTCTACAGTAGCTTTGCTGTGATTTATTACAGTGTCATTTAACTTCCATCATCATTATGGGCAAAATGTGAATTTTTATGCTGGTTACTTAAGCTAATATGGCATCATTGTGAGGGTAATGGTTAATTCCATGTCTAGGGAGTGCAGAATGAAGTCTTAAAGCAGTGAATATTTATACTGCATAGAGCTAGCGGGAAAAGAGCTTAGCTATCTGTCCTAAATATTGTAAAGGTAGTAATGTATTTAGAACTGAATTGATACTGATAGTAACTGTTTAGCAGTCCATTTTGTTGCAATCTATATGACATGGGTCAGGTTTGGTACCTTTACTGCGTTTTTAGAGCCCTATAAACTATTTTCCATGCTCCAGTAATTAAGTGTGATAGTCATTAATGTGTAATGTTTCTGGGTATAATACAACCCCTGACAGAAAATGCAGAGTCTTAAGGAAACAGGAATAAAACCATGCAGTGGGTGCCTGTCTTCAGAATCCTTTTGCTTCCCTAGAAATGAGGATTTTTGTGCTGATTAAATGCTGATTTTAATGCTGATTAACTTCAGCTAACAGCTGAAGTTGTGCTTGGTGTTGAAAGGAAAGTGCACTTAGGGAAAAATACCTTTTATTACAAAGGGCTTTGCATATGAAAACTTTGAAAAAGTTGTTTCCATTGATTTCTCACAGTAAATCTAAATACTGTGGGGACAAAACCAGATGACCTGTCAGTTTGGCAGTCCTATGGCAAATCTGAAGGGAAAGCTCAAGCTGCCAACATAATTGTGGAGCTTATCAAAGCCCAGAGGGTGATTAAAGCATTTCAACAGTATTTTACCAATAGTCCCATCATGCTTAGATGCATCTTCCAGCCACCTATACTGATGACAGTCTGCAGGTGGCAGGGGTGGAATCTAGGGAGAAGTGGGATATATCAGGCTGTTTAATCAAATGAGGTGACTGTTTTGATAACAAGAATCAAATTAATAAATTCAATCTTTTTGTCCTTCTAATTAGTAACATAAATTATTATTAAAATAATAAATATACATAAATAATACCTTTCAAGGAAGAGCTCCTACTTTCTTCAGTGCAGAGAATTTATGGTTTTACTTTTAAATGCATCAATCAGAATTGATATTCCATAGGACCACTAAGTACTGTCCAGCAAAAGAGAAGTTGCTTCTTTTAAAGTTTGACTCTCCTGTACATCATTGCTCTTCTGCTGCCTTGCTAGCTGTGTCCAAATCTAAACTTATTTTCTAAACTTAGTTTCCTACCTCATAATCATTACTGTAAGTCAGGCTTCTCTTCATCTGTGACTAAAAAATAAAATTTCAAAGTGTAGGTGGACATAGAAGCTGTTTTCTCAAGATTAGCTCATGTCCATAGCCAATACAACATAGGAGCATCCTACCAACATTACTAGGACAGGTAGTATGGAGCTCAGTAATTGGGATGGATATATTATTCTTAAAATGTAAATTCTGGTGAATGCTGCTTAGAGTCACCAGTGATTTGATGATGTGTGGATATCAGCACATGTGCTGAGAGTTCCCATCCAGTGAACGCATTGATGTGTTGAACCTGTTGGAGGAAAATGCTCAAGGATGTAGTTTTAAAGAGTTACAAGTAGTATTCTGTTTACCTAAACAGCACAGCATGGGCAATTCCAGATGTAGGATGGAGAGAGATACTGAGGATCTTGTGCTTCATGAGCTTTTGCCTGTCCCATATATGGCTGCAGAGAATTGCAGTGGAAATGTCTCATTTTTGAGACATGGAAATGTCTGATTTTTCCTTCATTAACTCCTGCTTGTCAAACTCTTAGCAGCTGTGGGATGAGAAGTGTGGGTAGGTTTCTGGTGGGTTGAATGGCCCTGGAATGCTTCCCTTACTAGTGCTGGCTGAGTCCAGGTCAGCTCTGAGATTAGGGAAAAGTAAAGGTGGCATTTGGGGATCAGGTCCCTGTTTTCAGCATCAGCCTCATCTGGAAAATAGAAACATCAAGCCTGCAGGCCTCCTCCTGAGGAGAACATATTAATTATAGAAACTTATCCCATGCTACACTTTGTGGGTCTCTCATGAGATGGAAAAGCCCAGCATGTCCTGAACATGACACGCAGAAACCTGGGACTACTGTAAAGTCTGTAAATATAGAACTCAATTTAGGTAAATTCCTGAGTAAATGTATTGTGGTTTGGTTTGTGTTGGTTTTTTTTGGTTTTTTTTTTTTTTTTTTTCTGTGTACCTTCATCTAAATTATGCTAGTGTGCTGCTCTTCCAATTTTGTTCCTCTTTGGAACTTTTCCTGATGTTCTACTAACTATTCAGCAGTCAGAAACAAAACATGTTTAATTGTGACAAACCATGGAAAAGAACACAGTCATGGTTTTTCAATTCCAGTTGAAATACCCTGAAAATTAAAGTGTGTCTTGTAATCACAGTAGTGGCCTCATTGTAAAAGGCTTCCGTTTTTCTTACAGCAAGGTCAGAAACTTGAGCTCAGTCAGAATAATTCAGAAATAAATTTATAAAATGTATTAATTTGTAACATCTCAGTCTTTGAAAAAAGGCATGTGGTAATTTTGTTAAAATGGGAAGGGATGGAAGGATACACAATCCAGTTGGGAAACTGAGGGGAAAACACACTCCTTTTGCTTGACAGAGCCTTAGAAGCTTTTTACAGATGCTATAGTAAAGTTCAAACATGAGCATGTGTAAGAAAGGGAGTGGTGACTGTTTAATAGTGAGACCTTGAATGTCCCTTTTGCTGTTCGTGCAGGCACTGATATTATTTACATCTCCATAACCATACTTCAGGACTGTGCCAAGATTTTTTAAGTCTTCCTCCCCTCCAGCTAATTGATTATCTGATGTGGGCTGTTTTGACTTGGCAGTATCATATATACCCAGGATGAGGTACAGGGGCAGCTGGCCTCCCCATTTCGAATTTCAATGTTTGGCAGCTTCCGAAATCAGCACGAGGCATACTGAAACACTTGGCACTGCACCCAAAAGTAATGAAGTCTTTCACTTAACCCACTGTGAGGGTAAACAGGATGTTAGCCAGAGTTGCTTTGGTATCAGATATCAGAATAAGGATAAAAACCACACAATAATTTATGGACTGAACCAAAAGTTCCTCTTCTACCAATTCATACTTTGTTTACATTGTTAATAGCCTCTCTATATTTTGGGGGTTTTCTGTAATGTGTTGTAAATTATTAGAGGACTGCAGGACTATAAAACAATTAAAGTTTTTTTTTATATATATAAAGCTAAATTTTTCTACTCAACAGGTCAAGGTGATAACAGTTCTGGTAGCACATGTGCTGTGGCTTCAGCATTCTTGCCTCATCTTCTGTTTTTCAGCTTTTGCTTCTGTAGACTTTTGAAGAATTTATTTTACATGAAATGCCAACGTGGGACTAAATTCTGAGAGAAAGAGTTATGCAACATATAGATGCACATTATAGCACAGAACAGTATATGGGTTTATCAACTAATATTGTTTTTACCAGTCGTGATAAAGTGATTATTATAAAGTACTGACAGAGATGGTACTGAAAATCAATCTGTAATGTAATCATCTTGTTGAAGATAGAAAGTGGTCTGAAAGACATTGTAACTGGTGTGATGTGGATTTTTATGCATTTGGTAAGAACCTGACATGATATTAATTCAACTGTAGAAGATGGGGTTAGTTCTGGAAGTGTAGGCTAGTGCCCATGGAGACAATGTTGCAAGGATGTGTAGTGTAAAGGCAGTTTTATTTGTTATTTTTAATAAGTGTGTTTCACACAGAAGTGCTGAAGCCTACCTACAAGTGGGAGGGAAAGAAATTGGCATCAATCCAAAGACAATCTGAAAACTCTGTATAGAAGAACTGAATGACCTTGAGAACTAGAATATGGAAATAGAGATAAACCACTCGAGTTCAGTCATGCATTCAGCATAATTTCCACTGTAAAATGGGGGGGGGGGCAGCAGGTAGAATCCCTAGAAAAGTTAAAAGTTTTGAGTTTTATTCAGTCAGTGAAGGACTGAGCCTTCAATGTAGTTGTATTTTCTTTGAAAAAACCCCAACCAAACACCACTCTCTCCCCCAAAAGAAATAACAACAAGTATCAGGAGAGAATACCAATGTCATTGTACAGGGTTTTGCCAAAGCCTTATCTGGAATACTGCATCACCTTGTTAAAAAAGGTGAATTCACGCTGGAGGAGAGGCATGCAAATCACTGCAGGGAAGAGAGCTTGTCTTAGAAGAATCTCAAGAAGCTGTTTTCTTTGGCCTTGAAAAGTAAAGATGAAAAATGCTTCCTGCCTGGAAGTAAGTTGAACGGAATAGGTACAATGGACTATCTGGACTAGATAGTTCTTAGCTAGGTAGGGGGAACAGATCAGCTTATGAAAAAGTTCCTTGGAGCCTTAAGATACTGTATTTGTTGGTCAAAGAAGGCATACTGAGCCAGAGGACTTCTCATTGTTATATTTTCACTGAAAATTAAGTCTCTGTGATCAAGAACAACTTGATTGCTATGATAAATCTAAACAGTTACATCCCAGTCCTTCTGTGTCTAGGATAATCTCTGATAAACAAAGCAAACAAACAAAGACCTCTTAGGTTTCAGTCTTTTTCCAGTGTCAAATGCTTGCTTTGACTCTAGCCTTTGGACAGTGTCTACTTTTATGTGGCCTGTAGCCAAATATCCTTAATATGGGATTTTGTGATCTTGCAAAGTTAGCTTGGTCATTATTCATCTGGAAAGTTTCCAGGAAAAAAAAAACCAAACAGTTTTTAGTAGGGCATATTGGCATTTCAGTAGGTGGCACTCTTCACCTTAGGTCTTGCCCTAAAACCCTTTTTTTCCCCTCAGGAATGAGAAGGTTGAAGTTTTGCCTGTGGCCTTCCCTAACTTCTGTTCTGGCAAATGTTGTTTGATCTCCCTTAGCTCCTCTCACCCTTATTTCCATGCTGTGAATTTTACTTCACTGACAAACTTGGAGTAAAATCACCCTAACTCTGGAGTTAGATCAGAAAAGGACCTGTTAAGTGGGACATAACCTGCTTCCTCTTCCATAAATGTTCATCTTGTAATAATTCAATGGTTTCCATTAAATTGTTCCAGATGGATTTGCATAGAGCTGAGCCATGGCTGTCATTACTTCTTGATGGGATTTTGTATGCTGTCCAGGTTACTGTGGTTGGTACCACAGCATTCAACCCAGAGTACACCTAAATCTTCATGTTGGTGGTCTGTCAAGGAGCCAGTCCTGTTTACCTGACATTCCCCTTAGGCAAAGGGTCTTGGCCTAATGTAACTTAACAGGAAGGAAAGTTTGCAGTTAAGCTGCCTTTAGAGCTCCCTAAACACACTGACTCAGCTCCATCACTTCCTAAAGCTCTAATGTTCTGGACCATGGTCTTTCAGTTCACTTTTTCAGGAAATGTAGTAACTGGAAAATATGTTGTTCAGAAAAACTTGGAGAAATCCAACAGACCTTTGCTGAAATAATCTGTACAAATCTTGCCCCACCTAAGGGAAATTGACGGGTACCTGAGTTTCCTCATAATGTGCTGGTATTTGGTCTGTAATGAAGTTCCTAATTCCTTTGCTTGATTCTCACTTATCCAAGGAACTATATTCATCTGTCCTAATCATTGGTGATCTCCCCTTTAACTGGTCCTCTACTAAAAAAGTGCTTTCCCTCAAAAAATGTGAAGGAAAAAACACTGCTTGTTTTGACTCTAATCTTGTCTTTAAAAACCATCAATGTTTTAACTGTTGTCACAGTTTAATTCTGTGCTGGCAATTAACCAAATGACAGATGATCTCTATTAATCCCCCTCCCTGATAAAAGGAGAGAGAATAAGGGAGAGAGATTTATGAGTCTCTAATAATAATAATAATTTTAATAATAAAAGTTACTAAATATATACAAATATACAGAAAAAAACCATTACCACGTTTCTCCCCCTTCTCCCCCAATAACTACTCACATCAAATCCAAGGCTGCAGGGCAGCCCTGGAATCCTGAAGTCAGCAGGATTGCTGAAGCAAACAGGGACAGGAGAAGAAGGGCAAATGCAAAAAAGCTGAAGAAAGGAGAAGGGGTTTGACCCTTGTGATGCCTCAAATTTACACTGAGTATGATGTGTATGGGATGGAATACTCTGGTCAATTTTGGTCATTTGTCTTGTCTGCTTCTCCCTAAAGGGGGGGTTGCAGGTGTGACTTCTTTACTCCCTTTCTCTTTCCAGAGCACAAAATGTTCCTCAGAACCGAGCAGTGGCCTGGGTTCTGCAGCCCATTCCCCAGCTGTAACTATGAACATTGAGTGTTATCAGTCCTAAAAGCAGACACTGACTGAGAAACTTGCTGTTAATTTCAGCAAGTGCAGCTACTTACAAGAGATTTAGATGAAAGCAAAATTACAAGGCAGAAAATTAACTCTATCCTGGCCCAAACCAGGACAGCCGTGTTACCTTCTATGTTTTATTGATGCTGTAAATCTCACAGCCTGCCTATGTAATAAAATAAGATTTTGGGGGGCACTTAGTCTTTTTACTGCTAGTTTTCAGTGCAGTGCAGTCAAGAAGGTAAACTCCTTATTCTGTCTGCCTAATCTGTGCTTCTGGTTACAGCCAATGGTATAGGATCACCTCAAGCCTCCTGTTGCATATTCAGCCCTGAGGCATGCAGTAACTAGTGTAATAAGTAATGTAGAATAACGTGAACAGCCATGTTTGCCAAAATGATCCATCTTTATTTTCTCTTCTGTGCTGCTGTTTAGTGTTGGCAAGCAGTTTTCAGAACTGTGCTAACATGAACTGAGATTCATTCAGTGAAAAATAAGACTGTGTTGCTGACAGGTGCTGTTACAGGTATATTTTCTTCACTCTGTAACCTCTCAGAAGTAGAGTTTGGCTTCTCTCAAAGTTCTTCCTTTTGTCCACTGGATAAGTAGAGCAGAAAGAAGAATATATGACTTGAAAAAGCTGTACCTGCTGACATCATTCTAACCAGAGATTTTTGGCATCTGTGCCTTGACAAACTACTAATGAAGGATCTTGTAAAACCTTTGTGTTCGTTCTTAGTGGCTTTGCACTGTCCCTCTTTTCACCTTCATATCGTTCATGATTTGGCAGATGACAGAAGAGCTCCTGATTTTCTCATCCTCTCCTCTCCCCCCCCTGAGCTTTGACTTAATTTTTGGAAAGGTTTCTCTGCTACTTTGGTGCTCTCACTACTGAGAAACACAACACAAATGGGAGTTTCTCCTTGGTGTGCCTTTTCCTGTAACAGTGACAGCCGTGTTTAGACTGTACCCTTGTAGCTGTCAGCTTCTATACAGAGGTTTTGTATTGCAGCTTTCTGGTGATTGAAAGCTTTTGTAGCTGGAAACACTCTGACCTTTAGCAATTCCCCCTCTATTAGAACAAAGGAGATGTCTGTTAATTCCAGCCTGCAGAAATTCTGTGTTTGCTTCTAAACTTTCTGTACATAAGTGCAGATTAAAAATGCTTATAATGTGTTTTTAGGAACTGACAAAGGACTTGAGTTTCTAGGACAAGAATATCTGCAGAACAGTAGAACAATAATAGTCAACTTTCATTTGCAGTTTATAACCCTTCTGTGGTAGTGTTCATGGAATAAGGTGGTTGTATGAGCAGCCCTTCTTTACTGCTGTGAAAACATTCTGACTCCATGCACTCTTGTGGATTGAAAAGATGTGCTTGCTGGAAAAGTAGTGCCCCTTGCAAATGTTTGGCTAGATTCTTTTGCAGTAATCAGACAACTGCCCAAAAGCAGTGGCCATCTTAATTTCATCTTTAGATACAATGTCAAAATCCCTTTTAGACCTTACAGAAGTTGCTTCTGTCTTTACTGGAAGTTTTGATTAAGCAGGGCTGGATGGGATATTAGTCTGGTTTGCTTGAAAGTGACAGATAAATGAAGGATTGAATGAAGTAAAAACCCTTTTGGAAAGGACTGTGTTTGGTTTGGGGTATTTCTTAGGCTTAAAATGGTTAGGTCTGCTGGCAGGGGGAAAAAAAGCCAGGGATTTTCTATTTTGTCACTGTGATTCCTTCTTGGAACATTTTATTATAGCTTGTGCTTCCTTGAAACCCTGCAGGATCTCACAGCAATCTCTTTTCCTGGACTGTGCTTTTCAGTAAACTGACATGAAATCTGGTAGCCTTGAGGTGTTTGAAACCTGTTTTATTGTGGAATAAAGATCTCTTCATAATTACAATTGTCTTTGAAGAGAAGTTAAAATTAAGTCCTACTTTCTTCTCACTTGTTTTCTAGAATGACATTTATTTGCCTACAATCTAATTGATTGATTGAATTCAGAATGAATTTTGATTTAATTTGGGGTTATAGCTATCTGAAGTAATTTGCCTTGCTTCCAAATCATCTTTAACTGGATGTGGATAACTTCTGGCTGTAATTTAGGAAAAAAAAAAAAAAAAAAAAAGCTGTTGTAATTAAATGAGAAGTATGATTAGAGAGTGAGTGGGTCAAAAATCCTGAACGAATTTGAAGTGGTTTGTTAGATGCTGTATGGTAACAGTGCAGCACTGAACTTGATGGCCTGCAAGAGATCTCCTGTTCTTGGTGTTCCTAAATGTGTTCCGTTCTAGCTGAAAGCACAACTTGACCTAGTTATTAAAGTAAACTGTTAACTGGAAAAGATGGAGTAATTCTATTTCCCAGAATGTAATTGTGTTTTTAAGGTGTGGGGAGCTGTACTGGTTTGTTTGTCTAAGACCCCTTCTGGGTGGTTTGTAAGTGACAAGGAGATTGCTTATTTGAGTCCAGCTGTGATTTGCACAAACTTAGAAAGGAAGTAGAACTCAAGATATGAAAATATGAAATAGATTCTTTTGTGAAGCGTGAAGGTTTCCAAGTTGCAAAATGTTCTTGGATTAATCTTACATGGAAAAAAAATGTTATTGGTTGTAATAGCTAAATATTACTAAATATAGTTGCAGGTATAGCAGTTGTAAGTATGCTGTTCCCTGGAGGATTTTAAATGTTGGGTTGTTGGATGCAGGATTTTAAATGGAGGATTTTAAAATAAAGGAACCTGACAGTACTGTTTTGTAGTTTCTCGGATCCAAAGATTGGAAAAAATAGTTTCCTTTGCTAGATGTCTATATTGTAGCTAGTTAGTTCTCTGGAAATAAAGTGGCTTTTTGGTCACCTTTTATATTGTGTGATTTGGGTAGATATAATGCTTTCCTAACATTTCATCACTGATCTGGTTGGGTCTCAGCTGATTTTGCTGTGGTGTCTTTATGTCCTGGAATACTGACCAGGAACATGTTACCAGTAGGTATCAAGTTGCATTCATCTCTTGTAGGAAGATGTTCTCCAGCATGGATCTGCTTCTGCACAACATTAGATTTTATTACCTGCTCTAGAAGCATTTTTTACAAGTAACTTACATGTGCAGGTGCATACACAGTTATGCTGGCATACTCATTTTAGACTCGTAAGAACTTCACTTAGTACATGTAATCTTTAAATTGTATGTCAATAATGAATGTATTCATGTGCTAGGCAGTTATTGCATGCCAGTGGTTGTCAGCTATTAGATTTGTAGCACAAACCATGAATATTTGTTTAACAGGGGTGTGAATAATCAGCTCATATCTAATGAAGAATTAGATGAATAATATCAGGCTAACAAGACAGATATAGCCCAGCAAATCTTATTTTTAAGATGGCATTTTGAGTGGCAGCTCCTATACTGGGTAGGGAAAAAATCTGGTATCAAAATCTGTCTTCAGACTTTGGCAATCAAGTGTAGGCTTTGAAAGGTGATTTAATGTGATCAGATTTGTGCTTAAACTGCCCTTGGTTTAGCACTAAAAATCAAAGCTTCACAATTTTAACCTCTAGTGTTTTAATTATAGTTTTGAGTGTACTAAGAAATCTGACTCAGTGGAATGAAGGTGCTGTCCAGAATGGATCATTTCCCCTGGGCAGGCTCCCCTCTTTGTTCTTTAACCTGTTTCTGTGCTTTGGATGTGAAGTGTCTTAGTAGTCCTGTTTTTTACAAAACTGGCCGTATCCAAGGACTTCCACTTTTGTGCCAGTGAGATGCTCAGGGGTGATGAGTAGCAGCTGTATGAAGGGGTCCCCTGTACCTCACTGAAGGAACAGCTTCCCATGCTGGTATTCCCTCTTGCATCTTCCTAGAGGGCACTTGAGCCAGTTGTGTAGAATATGTAAATGTGGGTGTGTATTTACCCTTCCAGATGATATGTGCTTACTGTACATATGGTATCTATCCAGTATGTAATTTTGGTAAATCAAATTTCTTTCTTTGGAGTAAACTTTTGGGTGACAGCCAAGCTATACAGTCATCTTTCTGTTGCCATTTTAACCTCACGAAGGGGAAAGGGAAAGCTGCCTGGTTCTGCTTGCTGTCAGTTTTCCTCTACTACTGTGTGTGCATACCAGGGTCTCTAAATCCACCCTCCTGTCCTGTTGATCCAGCTTAATATCTCTACAATATCTGTACGACATGTGTTCTTTTTACAGCACACATGAAGTTACCTCCCTGTGTGTACATCACTGCTGGAGGAGCACCCACATCTGGCTTTGGAGAGGGGCCTGACCTCTTGTCTGCCCATCTCCTTTGGGTGGCTGGGAGCATACCCCAAGAAGGAAGACTAATCAGGGCTGCAAAGATGGGCACTAGCCCCCCTGCCCTCCCCAGCTTAATAATAAAACCAATATGGACAGAAGCCAAGTATATTATGCACCAAATTCACTTCCTCTGCAAAATACAGCTAAATGAGAACCATATGGAGTAGCTTGTTGAGTTGATTTTGCTCTGTGCTCTGTCCTGGTAATGGATTTGTTTTCCAAATTGAGCGTTCTGCATGTGTCTTGGTGGATGCTGGTAGGCTTGGAAATATCACAGCATGTGGGACCCAGTAAAACATGAATTTCATTTGTTTTCCTTGGCTTCTGTGTGTCATGATGTGTTCAAGATGATAGGGTCTGGAAAACTGTGAATTGTAGTTAGGTCTCAAGTATGAATCCTGAGCCTTGTCTTCATGTTGCAGAGGAAGTCTGGTAGGAGGAGGAAGGCTGCTCAGCTGTGTTCCTGAGGGTGCACTGCTCAGCCTATATTTTGTTTACATTAAAGGTATGCTGACAAAGCTGTTGGCTCTAATATTGGACTTAATAGTTTTGTTTGGGTTTGCAGCTGTGTCTCGCTGTCCTTTCCCCCTGCCTGCCTGCAGTTTTTCACAGAATTATGTACTGCAGCAGCAAACCCTGCTCCAGTGACACTGCTGAGGTCAGGAATCTGGTATATTTCTGTGTTGTCCTCGGAGTTGGCCAGGCAGGTTGGAAAGATGGAGATAAGTGGATGGGCATCTGTGTACTCATTGGTTTGTGACCATTTAAGGAGCTGTGAGCTGAAAAGAGCCACGTGAATATTGGGGAGAGTGAAGATAACATTCCCTTACTGTATCTGGCTAAGGTCCATAATTCAGAAAAGAAAAAATTAAAAAATAATTAAATTTTAAGAGCTTGGAAGCTGAGGTACTCAATAAGGAGTGTTTAAAAGAAAACCAAATTGCTATGCAAAACTGTGACTTCTAAGAAGATGCATTAAAATCTCAAAAGCTAGTTGCTCAGTATGCATATTTTAAGAGCATCTGCAATGGTGAGGGCTGTGGTCCTGTTGTATTTACTGCTGTGGAATCAAACCTACACCCTGCCCAGCACAGGGTCCTGCTCCTTGGGGCCTTGACTGTACAAGGCATGGTATCTGTGGGGAATTCTGTGTAAGGTAAAGTCTTCAAAAGATTAACTAAGGTTAAAGAGATGGTAATCTGGCTTTCTAGTTACTGAAATATGTATTGATTTTCACCCCAGTTTTTATTTGGACAAAGAACTATTCATAAGGGAGTTCTATGTCAGTTTTTTACTTGGTGGCATTTTATTTAGCCAAATAAGAACTTACTTTTAAGTAGGGTGAAAATGTTGATCTGTCAGCTTCTCCTGTGACATATTTGATCCTAATCAACTATGAAAATGTTGTGGTCTAGTCGGCAAGGTACATTGAAGCACAGACTTTCTCATCTGCCTATGTGGACCTGAGTACAAAGCTGACTGGTGTTGCAGTGAAAGCCACTTTGCAAGTCCATGGCCTTAACTGGTGCTTGCAAATCACTATGTGTGTAAATACAGTTTCTGTAGTGCCTAGGATTTTCCAACATCTCAGATAAGGGTTTGAATATATAAGGCAGTTATACTACAAGTAGCTTTCACTTGATCGACTCTTAGCTTTTCTCTCTTACTATAATTCCTGGAACTTTCAGTAAGGTATTTTGTCCAGCTCATTCTGATACATTGCTTCTGGGATAGTATTTTTATGTTGGGCTTAAAGGAAGAAGAGATTTAGAGTCTGAGCACTGGAGGAACCTCAGAGTCTGCTTGCTAGGCTGTGAGTACTTGACCCCTTCAGAACAGCTGCTTAAGTTCATTTCACTTCTCTCTGTTTCTTGTGGGTGATAAGTAAAATCTCTGGGGGAGAGAAGCAGAGAGAGCATGAAGAGACATTGGGGTTCACAGCCTCAGCTGTTGAAGTTCATCACCCAAATCAGATAACTAGGATTCTCTTCTGAGTTTCCCACAGGGAGTTTTTCTCCCTGCCAGCCTACAAGGTCATAGATATAATTGGGTATTCCAGTGAATTTCAGCCTAAATCTCCTCTGGTCATGTGGGGTCCAATCTGAAAAGTTAGTTGTGCTCATCCTGATCAATCTGGAGTGAGACTGAGCTCTTCAACACTTTTCCAGTTTCACTGCCTGGAGTTGTTGTCCCACTACAGAATACATCCAAGGCAGTTGACAACTGGGTTTTCTGTGTGATGGCTGCTGTCCCTTAGTTAAAAAAGCCAAATACCACAGAGCTGCAAGAGAATGGGTGTACAAATCCCTTCTAGATTTAATTTCCTATCCTGCTAATGACAGAGTTTATCTGCAGTTTGTTCCTATAGACTGTAGTGATGTAAAGATGTCATTTTAATGACTCTTCAGCTGGCACTGCATGGAAAAACCTCAGCAATGAAGTGGGATGCCACCAGTTGGTACCAAGTGTGGATTTGGCCACTGTGCTCATTCAGGCTCTGAGCTGGGAGCTGTATGAAGTATGTTCTCTCCAGACTGCAAAGTGTGGCATTTCTCTATATCATTAAGTCTGGTTGGTCTAATGGGAGGAGTTGTGTTTACAATAGCTGGGAATTTATGTGGAGAGGAGAGGTTCAAAAGGGCTCACAAACATCAGAGCAGGACTTGAGTAATGGCCCCTTGTGGCTTTCCTGTGAAATGGCACTGTGTTTTTACAGGCATTTAAACTATGGGAAAAAAGAGAAATCAGGCTTGTGTTTAGATAACTATAAAATTTATTTCAAGCATGAAGTTTGAGTTTTTTCATCAAAAATCAGCTATTCGTCAGAAGCTTAGCTTTTGAAGGATACATAAGATATGTTGTAGAAATCCAGAAAAAGGTAATTTCAAAATTTAATAGCAATAATGTGCCTTATTTCTTAAACTTATGTAAACAGCTCTTTTTTTTTTTTTTTTTTTTTTTTTTTTTTTAATTTAATGCCATTTTTTTTGTTCTACACAGAGCTTCTCTTGAAGTGGTGTTAATACAATACTGTGTCATCCAACTTCAGTAGTTACCTGCTTTGACAATTAATTCAACAGCTTGCCCTGCTTTTGCTGGGCGCTAAATTCCATTTCTAACCATAAGCCCCTAGTACATCCCATTGCTGTTACTGGTGTTTTTACTACTTGTAAGGACTACCTTGGGTTATTATGAGTTATGAAGTTCTTGTACTTCTGGATATGATTTCGAGAGACCAGGTATTGCATCTTTAAACTGCAACATTACTGCTTTGGCATGGGGGATTTGGTAAAGATGCAAGATAATGAGGACAAGATGAATATCCTGAAGGAGAAATTTTGCCTTTTAGCTTGGGGGTTAGGGGTGACCAACATTTAGTTCTTTTTTGTTTGTTTTTAATAAACGGCTTATGTCCAGCACTGACTCTGTGTAGCTGGGCCACTACTCATACAGCTCGACATCTTCAACAAATGCTTGCTTGCAAAAGGACCAAACAGTATAGAAATCTGTCTCTTATACTTTGAGATACCACTGTAAGCATGTGCCTAGTTGAAGCCTGTGGCAAAAGAGGTCTCTTTACCCAGAAATCATAGCCAGAATTATCCCTGTTTCCTTTTCCTATTGCTTTGGGAAGTCGTATTTTATTAAGTGTGGAATCCACATTTTACATGGTGAAGTGTGCCCTTGAAGTTGCTATATCCTCATCCTGTTAAGCTTTCCAAGTAACTTTAGTGTTTTCCCAAAGCTATGACAGTGAAGCCTGTTCAGTCTGTGCTTTAAGTAATCATGAGTGGTTCCAGTTATAAGAATACTACTATTACCCTTGTACACTAGACACCCAGAACCTGTGCAGAAGAATTATTTTCTGTTCAGCCCCATAACACCTCATTAGAATGGGGATGTGGTCTTCAGACTACATTGCTAGTACATCCATTTTATTCCAGTGCCAAAAAAGAAAAGAAAAGAAAAAAAATAGGCTGTTTTATTGAGAAACTTTTAGAAGCCCCACCTGACCTGCATAGAAGAACTAATATCAACAGGCATTCTGGACAGGTTAGCCTCATTTCCAAATAATCCCAGACATTCCTAAACTAAGAAAATGCATTATTCACTATGACCCTAAAAACAATATTCTATGATGTCTTACATCTGGAACTGAACCATTTGTTTGGTCACAAGACCCCAGAAGGCAAGGAAACCACAGCTGGCCCTTTTTGGAGTGTTTGACAAGGGTGGGACAGTAAAGACACTGTCTGCTGGCTGCTGCAGACATGCCATGCTTAATGCTTCCAGTTTTGCCACTCTTTGGTTGTAGTCTGCCTGGAAGAGATCACTGCATGTCATCTTTAGAACTGTTGATTGTTTTCCTGCTTTTAGTCTTCAAAAGCTAAATTCCTACACCCATAAACACCCAAAGAACCAGTTTCAACAACATCTTTGCTTGGTGAAAAAAGCACATGGAGCACCTCTCACAGATGTTGTCTGTACCCTGAATCATTTTAAAGGAAGGTGTCACCACTGCAACAAACTCCCTGTGGTGCACTGATGTTGAGGGCAGAGTTTGTTAAGGTCAGACCCTTCATTTCTCTGTCGTCTTCTTCCTCTGAAGGCATAATGGTGAGGGCACAGCAAGGTTGGCAGCTGAGAAAATAGAGGTCTTGTACAGGGTCTCCAACATATTTGTTAGAGATGAGGTCGCTAAGGTGAGCTCTGAGGTGGGAAAACCTGGCCTCAGTGCTAAGCTGGGAATTGAGAACTCAGACCTGAGGGGAAAGGCTCACAAATGCCTTGCCCAGTGTTTTACAGGAGCATAGAAGATTGATGGTGTTGGGCTCTCTTAGCATCTTGTTATCAGGAGCCATCATCTGTTGTCCCTTAGCACAACAACAACAAAAATACTAGCTGGGTATTTAGCCTAAAATGTTTCATGTATATGCACTCACTACTTAGCTAGAAAGTCTGACAGGTTTTTTATTTGCTTTTAAACAGTTGTCCTGGTTTAGGCCAGGATAAAGGTAATTTTCTGGTTTGTACTTTTGCTTTTAGCTAAGTCTCTTGGCCCGGCAAAACAACAGATTTAAACCGAGAAAACAGTTCATGCATTCCCTAATCTCTGCAACAGAACTGTCATGCTGAAATAGCCAGGCACAGAAATAGAAAGTGAAGAAAACAAATTGGAGCCTGCTTTTGTCCTCTTCCAGAAAAAGCGTGTGCATTCAGTACAGAACATGTCCATCCCCATGTAAATACCTGGGGTCCAGTGTTTGTAATTAACTCATAACTACTGGTAGACTGCTAGTTGGAACAGAGCTAAAGCTGGCACCTAACATGCAAGATAAGATTTTGAGTTCTAGAAGTACCAGGAACACCAAATACCAGGAACATCAACCATCCAACATGTTATCTAACCCCTGCCCTCGACAGCTATACTTGCACCTTAGCTAGAGAGATGCAAGAGATGGAAGAAGAGGAGGAGAAATATATCTAGCTTTTAGGACTGATTTTTTTTTTTTTTTTTTTTTCTTCCCCCAGTTGGTTTTAGGTTTTCAGCAGATGTGACATTAAATGTTTTGCAGCTGAAGTCTTACGTAATAGAGTATCGGGGAGTGATATTAAAAGAGGAAAAAAGTTACAGTATGGAAATGTGACATGGAAGATTCAATCTGGATTTTGTTTCTGAAGTCTAAAGGAGATGTAGCAAATGTTTGGGATCATGACAACATATCAGAGGTCTCAGATGACCTGCGTGTAACCAGGATGAGACCAGCATGCATAGTTTAACCGTACAGGGCTTTGAAATCAGTAGCCCCGGTTGGAGGTGTCCAAGCAGTTGTTGTGTCAGGTGCAGCTGGGGCCAGTCATGGCAGGTTGCTTGGAAAACAGTCTGTGTCGAGGTGGAGGATGTGTTTTCACCAGGTTGGAGGAATTCCAAAATCAGCTGCCCAGCCCATGGAGCTGTTCGGGTACAGATGGTGGCTGTCACCTTTGGTGGTCACGGCGTAGCGAACGGAAAGTGTTAACAAGGCATGAGGAAAAGACAAGGATATGCTTGTGCTAGGGTGGCAGCACATGTTCTTGGATTGTCAAACACAGATTTTTTTTTCTTATAAATGAAATAAATCTCCAAAGGAAGCAATAGGTTAATTATACTGCAACATATTTTAAAAAAAAACAAAACAAAGCAAAAATCCAGACAAGTCCAAGGGCTTGTCAAAACTGATACAGAAAGATTCCTGGAACAAAGGCAAGTTCATAATTTTTGGAGGCCTGAACACAGAGCCAATTATCAAACCATAACATGTAGTGGAAGAGAGAACCAAAAAAACCCCCAATGCCTTATTGGGTGTGTGTGTGTTTTCTTCTTTTAATAGAATGTTAATTCAACGACCAGTCTTGCTACTCCACCTCGACTTTTATTACACTACCTATTCTAGCACTATGCCAATCTCCTAAGCTATGTGGAAAGATTGGAGTAGTTACAAAACTCCTAGCAGCTGCCTGTCCATGTCTATTAAAGTATCTAAAAAAATTCCAAAACTTGCTGTGCCTGAGTTATGGTTGCAAAACCCAGTGTCCTAGGTATTCTTTACCTTTGCTTATTTTAAAGCACCTCTTTGATTCACTTTTGCCTTCCTGGGTGAATGGTGTTGGTGATACACTTCCACGAGTAAGCTAAAAGGAAACAGAACAAGGCTTTAAAAAATTTCAAAACATAAACCTTTGTTTTCATTGGCATCAGCAAGACTGATGACATTAGCTATGATGTTTTAAGTACATTTAATACATTAATCTTTATTTTGAGGCTTTATGTGCTTCTATGACTGCTTAGTTTTCTTTCAGAAATAAAGGGCACTGCTGATTTTCAGTTGGCTTTGCGGAATCTTGCTTCTTTTTCCTTTTGCATTATTTATAAAGTGAAGTCTGATGGTGACTTTGCAATCAATGGTGTTTGGAGAAGATGCCTGTAGATCCTGCTGGCACCATAATTACACAATGAATCGTATTATCTGGCATACCAAGCTCTAAGGTTTTAAATTATTCAAAAACGTTTTTGTTGTGAGCTGGCACATTCTCATTAGCATGGATCTGGTCAGCCAGGCTGAATCAGTCATGCAGGGAAAATGTGCAGACTGCCAGGCTTGTCACCTCCTGTTAACTCAGAAGAGAAACTTGGCCTGAAATGAGTCTGGACTGGGGAGGGTGTGGATGGTATTGGTAGCAGATGGTACCCACTCCACGAGCCCCGAAGGAACTCAGCTACACGTTGATGGGTTAGGCTGAGGAGTGAGAACATGCTTAGAAGAATGTTTTGTTACTCTTTCTAATACAAAGAGATGAAAAGGAGAATTTGCTGCCTCGTACTGCTGAAGAACAGCACTCCAAATTTTAGTGGTGTAGGCACCTGTTGCTTACTGACTGAAAGCAGTGCTGCAGGGGAGAAAAGTCATGAGCACAACTGTGCTCTGTGTGCTTAGTCCTCCTTAACATCATTTGCTGGTATTCAAGGGGATATTTAACCTTTTTTTTTTAGGAGGATATTGCTTAGTGGTTTTATTGCTTTAAATTTTAAATAAATCCCTTGCATTTTCACATCTCTCTAAGGCAAACTTGTTCTTGGGTTGATCTGGGTTTGTTTGTTGTTTTTTTTTTTTTTCTTTTTCTTTTCTTTTTTTTTTTTTTTTTTTACAAGGAAGCAAGAGCTCAGTAGCCAAGTCTAACTTTGATTTGCATGAAAATTAGAGGCATCACAACTAGGAAAGAAACATCAAGACTTGTTTGCTTTCATGATGTGTAGGGATGGTGATACATTTCCTGCATAGGATGAAATTTTGATTGTTTTGATTTCCTGGTAGGGGAGCAAACCAATGTATCATCTTGGAGATCACTGTCCCCAAAACCTTGAGGAGTTTCAACTAAAATGAGTTATAAAGATGGAGAGAATGGTACATGTGTAAGGTACATAATACCATAGGATATAATTATGCTTTAGCATGCTATTTTGTCTGCTTTGAAGGATGTGGTGGAGAAGACCAGGACATTTTAAATATTTTTTTAATGCCTGTTTTTTCTTTTTTTTCTTTTTTTTTTTACTTTTTTTTTTTTTCTGCTTCAGATTTCTTTTGGTTACGCTACACCTGAAAATAGCTCTGAGACTTAATGTAGGTTTGATGGCTGGCTGACAGAGCTTGAAGTTTTATCAGCAAATTCAGGCATGAAATTTAATCTTTGTTTTCCTTCAGCAAATAACATTTCTGTGTTGCAGAGTTGTCGTGGCTGCCCACAAACAAATCTTTGGTCTATCGTCTAGACTTTGCTTAAATGTTCTTTCAAGTTACAGGGAAACCAATTCAATGTTTTTTCTACAGCAGTATCAGAGGCTATAGAAATATTTTCAGGACCCTGAACAGGATCACAGAAGAGAGTGGAAGCTATCTCAAAAAGGCCAAGAAGATTTTTAAGGGTGATTTAAATAGGCAGGAGACATGTCACTGGTTGAAAAGTGATAGAAAGCCCATGGAGGGCAACATGAAAGGACCCAAGTAAGGCAGCAACTTGGCTGTGTATCCATGAACAGAGCTGGTTTTTGCAATTTGCAAAGGATGGAAACTAGGCATGAATTTCTCACCCATGAAACTTGCTGCTGTTGCTTACATTTCATTGGTTTCAATACTGTAAATAAACAGACCGGTACCAAGCAAACATCCAGCTTAATAGTTATATACTTCTCTTTACATTTAATCTAGCCCAATAATATTCTAGGCTTTGACTAGTTTATTGGGACAATGGGCAACTGTATGGATATTGTAATTAAAAAAGAATTCAGATTAATTTAGGTATGCTGAGAAGTAATATCTCAGACACTACTTTTGCTGTACCCCGAATAGAGAGCAGTCATCACTTCTTAGACACTGCAGGTGGTTGCTGGAGAGTATTTCAAATGGCAATCTTCCTGAGCTGAAAAAGAGAGTAAAATTCCATAATGGTGATTTTACAGTTTTGGGTAACCTCAAATCCAGCTGCCAAACCAAAGTGGGATTTTAAAAAGAAAAGAAAAAGTCAAAGCAAAAATCAGCAGAAAGCTTGCATCAGGTGTCCACACCATAAAATGTGGTATTGCTGATCACAACTGGACTTGAAATTAGTAAACTAATGCTGTCCTGAATATGTTACCATCAGCCCTGGGTCAGACAGTTCTTCTTATTATTGTGATGCTCATATTTAAAAGCCACAGATTTCTGTTACATGGCACTGTTTGATATCTGACTTATGTGATCTCTCTGAATGTGATTTTTTTTTTTTTACAGAACCCCTGAGCAACTTACCACCTATTATAGCTGCATTGCTGTGAAATTCAATTACTGCTGCTAGGTGAACAAACAAACAACTTTAGGGGGAAAAAAAAATCTCATATTGCCTTTTGTTTTCTTTTAAAATCATCCCACTTTTTTTTCTGCTTCCAAGGTCTAGGAGGATAATGACCAGGTTAAGGTAGTGAACAACTGTTCAGCTAGTGGGTGGAGTGCCTGGTGTTCTTTATGTATTTCAGGGCAAAACTCTACTGAACCCTCCATGAATTGTATTCTCTTTGGAAGACTTCTTTTTTCTTTTTTAAACATAGGGATTTGGTTTCTGAGGGCTAAAGAGCCATGTTCAAAATTGATTCCAAGGGGTTTTAAATCAAATTCTGTTCAGATGTTACAAGCTGAAGCTGTACGTTTTTCTTACTGTACATATGGTTACTGGTAATCTTTAGTACTACTTTTTTCAGAGAAACATGAAATTTATAAAATAGGTTTGTGGGGTCTCATACAGGATAAGGATTAGGGTAAGAAAAAATATTGGAGTTGAACTACAGGTACTTAGCAAAGAGGGTATGTTACCATTATGAAAATATGGATGGCTAAATCTTTATTGGATATGTGAGTACATTATTCAGAACGCTCCCCTGACCCTTAGTTTGGCTGTAGACCCTTTTGTTAAATTAAGCATAAATGTATTAGGAATATGGAAAGAATAAAGAACACTTTTTGGTACATGAAATAACATCACTTTTTTGGTTATCCATCAATCATTCTGAGTGCATTAACTACATTTTATCAACTTCTTCGACCTTTGCTGTCAAGGGAGTAAATGTAATTTTACTTTTCCACCATGAAAATAACATCAGGAAATATATGCAAGAATCCTTATTTTCCTTCTCCTTGCATTCTTTCTCTGGAAAATGATGAACTGTTGTCTCAATCCTGTGAAACCTATTTTGCTTAAAGTTGATTTTAAAATATGAGCATAATTGTTTACTCTTCACACTAAAATAAATTATCTTTCTACTAAATGAGGTATTTGAATTTGTGTCTTCCACTGTTCAGTGAATGGAGTTAAAACTACTGCTTAGTCTTATATTTTTAGTATTTATATATTTAGATAAATGTCTGTGTCTGAATATGCATCTTATATTTAACACATCACCGTGAACAAGATAAAGTAATGTGAAGTATTGGTATGTTAAGTGGTGATTCTGTGTTCCAGCACTGTTTCTGTTCCTGCATAGGAGAATATATCTGCAAGATTGAGAGAACAACCTGAGACAATATGAGCTCATCCAGCTTGACTTAAAGCAATTAAGAGAACCCTAAAATAAAGATACAGTTAAAATGAAAGGGAAGAATAAAGAATGGGAATTTCAGGCTGTTCAGAGAAGTGAGGCAAGATACTGAAAAGGGGGATACTTTGGGAGAAAATACTAAGAGCCAGTGATACTGAGGAACAAGCATGTTATCAATTCCTAATATCCTACATTCCATCAAGAGTGGAAACAATTAAAAGAAGCCACCCCCCACTGCCTCCCAAAACACCCTCTTGGAGAGTGGCTTTGTCAGTACTAAGCAATTACCAGGAAAGGCAAAATGTCTGTTCCCTAAACATATGTATGAGCCCTCCCTGGAAGTGTTCAAGGCCAGGTGTGATGAGGCTTTGAGTGGAAGGTGTCCTTGCCATGGCAGGGGGCTTGGAACTGAGTGATTTTTAAGGTCCCTTCCAACCCAAACCTTCTGTGGTTCTGCTACAGGTGCATACTGTGCTGTTTCTGGTGCTAGCTGGTAAATGAGAAGTACATTCTAGATAAAAAATACATTCTAGATATGACATGTTTGATGTGGTCATTTAATATTAGTTGACAAATAAGATGGAGAGAAGATTAATCATGCAGTTCTAGATGAGTGTCCATTAAGCCTTTATATGATGTTATGGCATAGTATGTATGTCATAGATGTTACAAAAGCTCCCAGCATTTCATGGATGTTTGGTGGACACTATAAACGTTGTAAAGGGTCTATTTCCTGTGCCTGTTTATAATTTCAAAATTAATCCAAGAAGAGGATAAAGAAGTCTAGACTTAACTCTCTGGGCTAAGGGTTCCTCAGGTCTCAAGAACCATGGTCTTTCTATACAGATTCAAAGTCTGAACCAGTTTATGGTCTGTGAGCAGTGGTCTATATCTCAAGAAGCTACAGTTTTAGGATTCATTTAGCCCTAAAGTTTTTTCCCACAGAGGTATAACAGCTTCAGTAAATAGTCTGTGATGTTTGCCTCTGCCTAGATGGGTTGCCAGCTAGATGGCACTAGGTATATACTCCAAAGTCAACATAAAGTTGGTAGCTACAAGGGTCAAGTGGTGAGCTAATAACAAATCTGTGCAGTCTGTTGTCAGGTATTTTGAGAAGAGATTACTGGGTGGGAAAACTGATTGTATCAGTTTCCCCTCCCCATTCCCCTACTATTTCTGCTCAAATCATCCAGCCATGTCTGTCTCTGCTATCATGCACACAACCCAATTAAATTCAAGAGGACAAACATATTGGTAAAATAGAGCTTAATAATTTAATTGAGAGCCAGAAAAAAAGGATAACAATTTTATTGAACGTATTTGTGATACTTTGGATTTTCCTGATTTTAGAATAAAAAGGCTTGAAAATGATGCTGTCATTTGGAGAGAAAGGCAGTGGAGAGGAGGAATTGAAGTTCATTTCAACTACATTGGTAAAAAGAAGCTAATAAGTTACAGCTGTATGTAAAAGAAAATCTTTCAGGTTTTGAAAATTAACTAGTGATGGATGGATGAAGGCTGTGGCAATTGATACAGTGGTGGTGCCAAGTGAAACACATTTGTTACCAACAGGGAATAAAATATATGCTACTGAAACCCTTTAGCACAGCTTGGAACTAAATATAAAGTGTATTTTTAAATTATGCCAAGAGTCATTCTGAAGGAATACTCTCACTCTCTTTGATTCTCTTTCCCCCCCTCCTTTCTGCAACAATTTGTGCATGCACACATGTTTCTCTAGTATGTTTTAATAAAAGAATTATAGCCCCATTTAATAACTCTTACATCCAGGGTGAAGAGCCACTGAGTTCAGGGCTATGCATTAGGTATTCATTGAGCATTCAGACACACAGTCTCTCTTGAAGAGAGATCCACTTGGTTGTTGATTATCAATGATAGCTCTAGTAATTTTTTGTATTGTAGAAGTACCTGAAAACTCTAGTTATAGGCTAGCAGTGCTCTATCAGGCAGGGCATGAATGAATATGGCACTAGAAGATGGTAGTTGTCCTAGAGAGCTCTCAGTATAAGCTTCATCCCTGTTGTGCTCTTTCTATTAGACTTTGCTTTTTAACAAAAGGACATATTTTGTGTTACTCTGCTGAAATCTTTTGCCCCCATCACCTTCCCCAGTCAGAACTGGATTAGAGAGAGTAAATAACCTAGTGCTGTCAGATCTTGTATTTCAGCACTGTTGCACCTAAATTTGAATTTAACTCCTGGTTGGTGCACTGTGACTTGAAAAGGTGGTTATAACAGGCTGAAACCAATTAAGGAACATGCTCAATCTCCAGGGCTTTGGAAGAGGAGGAATTAGGAGGCAGGAAGGAAGTGAAAGTGTTTTTTCTCCTGTACTACTTGCTTGTTCTTTTCATAGACAAAATGTATACCCAATGGAAGTAGTAAAATAGCCTAAATCTGACTTTATCTCTTTCATAATAGCTTAGATTTTCAAGGGGTTGAGAGACATGCAGATTATGCCCAACATTTCTTGTGAAAATGTCAAAATCAGACCAAAACAATAGCAATCAGTACAGCAGTTCCAGAAGCTTTTAAAATCTTATTCCATGGTTGGATTCTGTGTGCCCAGCAGCTTTGAATTCTGTCCATCGGTAAACATATTTTTAAATGGATTGATTAAGCTCACAATTAAGTTCTGCACATCTCTATCAGCAATCACATAAAGTTTCACATGAAATGCTGTCAGTGGGATCTGTCAACTGAAGGCTCCTACAATGGTACTAATATGTTTTCCTCAAACAAATCCCTAAGCAATGTAATGGTCTTGTGCCCAGTAGACATTTAAAGCAAATCTCTGATAGATGGATTGAAACCTTTCAAGCAATACAACTGTATCAAGTCTGCAATAAAACTCTGTGTTACTTAAGCTTTATTATTGCTTTGAAGTGGATTGTTTTCTGATTAGGATTTTGGACTGTTCTTTGATGTCTGTGAAAGGAATACATAGGTTATACAGAATGGTTTAATAATTTTTTTTTTTTTTTTTGTCCTCCCTGGAATTTACTTAGCAAGAAAATATAAGGTAATTGCCTTTTTTAAACAAAAGGAACATGTCAAAGGACCATGTGAACATAGAACTGAACATTGTGTTGGCTCCAGATTGTGGGAATAATGGCATAATGCATTCAGCATTACTTAAGCTGTCTAATGGTAGTGAGTTTGAAGTCATTACATACAAAATTAAAAATGAAATTTCAGTTATTGGAGGGAATACAGAGAATGATGGTGGGTGCCAGTACTGTGGTTAAACAAATGTCTCTTTTTTAAGGTTTTATGAGCTTGTGGAGCTCTAAGAATTTGGATGGACGTGACTGAGAACACTCTTGGGAGGACAGAAGTATCTGAGAGCTCCATTTGAGATGTTATTTCTATTACTCTGGAAGTAAAAATGTAAAGGGTGGGAGGGTGCTTTCAGTCAGATGCCACCTTAGGTGTCTGCATGTCAGCTGGTGTTTGAACATTTGTACCTAAAACTTGCTGTGGGATGGAATAGATGCTTCACCTGGAAAAGCTGTAGGGGAAGGAGCAATGAAATATCATAATTCCATGTTTTAAGAGAAATAAGGATAGTTTGTGGTGCTAGGGAAAGAAGAGTAATCTGTTTTCAACTACTTTCTGCTGTGGTTTTTTGTGAAGGAGAGAATTTTAGAAGCTTTAAGCACTGGAACAGGGAGTAGGAACTCAATCCACTAAAAAAAAAAGAAAGCAAGTAACTTAAAGAGCAGTTTGGAGTAATGACTTAGAGCACTTGAAACCAATTCTGACATTCTTTTTCACTCTGCAGCCGTTTTTTTAGAGCAGTTTTAATTCAATATAAGAGCCAATTCATATAGACAGGTCTGGAACTACAGATGCAGAAAATGTCAGGAGTTTAAATAAAGGTTGATAAGACAGAGAATAGAGAGCAGTTGATAAGGGCAGCAATCTTAAAAGGGAACCTTTTCAGCAAAGATGTCCTGAAGGTAGTCCAGAGATGAAAAGCTGATTTTTAGGTAAAAAAAAGTATATAATGAATAAGCCCTTTTAGAAAGAAGTAATGGCTATTTTTACCTGCATGTAAGAGCAAGTGAATGTTTGCCCTTTAATATTTTCATGTTCAGTTGGAGTGATTATGCATAAAGACACTACAGTTGCATTAGCATTTGGAGGGTTCAGATTTCTCATTGCCATTTTCCTATCCAAAGCAAAAAAATTCATGTAAGGACTTCTTTTTTTATTTACTGCTTTTAGTTAGAAGACTATAAGATGTATCTTATATTACCTGCAAGTACCATTTCAAGATTAAATAAAACTAAAAAGGCAAATTTATAATAAACTACCTTATATATATATTTATATATATATATAATTGTCCTTTGTCCCAACCAAGTCAGAGAGGTCAGTTAACCTTTTGTAGACTGCTTAGCATTTTCCTGTGAAAACTTCATCTCTGCCCTCATAGGAAATTAAAAACTGAATTCTTGGAATAAATGCAGTATTTAATGAATTTGTGTTCTTGCTTGAAGTATATGGAATCTCCATTAAGTTCTCCAGGTAACCTTTTTAAAATTAATCATCATCTGAGGAATTCTAAACTGATATCCCCATGGGTATAGGCAGAAGGGTATTACTGGTGGTCTCCCTAACTTGAGATAAAATAAAAATAGGTAAAATAAAAATATTTTTGAGGGTTAGGTAAGAGAATAGAAAGTAAACAATCTTAGTAATTCCTTCATTAGTTCTGGAGATCCTCTTCTCAATACTTCTGAAATTCTAGGAATTCTAACGGGATTTGAATTTTCTTTTTTTTTTTAATTTTTTTTTATTCTTCAGGGGTATATTCCTTCTGAATAATTACAGACAGTGGAAGCGTATTTTGGAGATATTTGCATATGGTCACTAGTTTGGCTTTGTGGTTCTTGTTACAGGATATGCTTTCTGACAACAGTTACAGAACATTACAGTTATTATTTTATAAATTTCAGAGACCCTGACCTTTTCTTGGGCCATGAAACCTTTAGTGGGCAAGCATCCTGTGACCTTGTGCTCCTTCAAGGCTAACAGGTGCTCTGCTCACCCTCTATTCTGAAAAAGATGCTTAAGAATTACTTGTGAACAAAAAACTTACCAGGACAGATATACAGCAACTGTGAAGTACAGACCCACCCCAGGAAAATTCAGTGATTTAAGATCTCAGAACTGGATACCCCCCTTTTCACCAATATATTCAATGGAATTTACAATTAATTGCACAGTTATCTCTTGACTGTATGCTAAATTATGGTGGATAGGAAAAGTCAGTGCTTTACTAGGACGTTCAGGGCTTTATCTCTTAGGTTTGCCATCCCTCTGTGGATTAGGGAGGTTGTGAAAGTGCATAGGGTGGTCTTGCCAACAACTTTTCACTTAATGGTAAGCATTAGTCATGTCAAGAAGTTACTGACAGTTCTCTTGTTAACTTGTGAGCAGCAAAATATGTAACTTCACTTGTGTTGTGTTAGAATAGAGAGGTTGGTAATTCATAATGCTTGGGGTTTAGCATTGCTATTGTTCTGGGCTTGACAAAGCAGATGGCTAATGAGAATGAGCTCAAAACAATAAGAGACAATTGTCTTACTCAAGAAGAAGTTAAAAAAGCATGTTTAATTTTCTGCTAATATCAACTTTTTGTTTATCTCTTCTTCTAAACCATCTTCCTTGGAAGTCAAGTTTTTGCAAGTGATACTGGGGTCCTAGAAGTAAAGCTCCCAAGCAGGGGCCCAAAGTTCAGTGTAACAGGGAGTTATGGGTGACTTTTTTGCTTTGCAAGTGGAATGTGTTTTAATTATGTACAATTGTATTCTGAGAATCTTAATTTGGGTTCCTACAATAAAACTGAGAGAATTTTCTGTGTGATTCCCAGTTACAAAAAAGATGATTAGAAGCTGAAAAAATATATGTTACCTAACAAAACTAACTATGTGGGACTGAGGTTTTGTTTGTTTGTTTCTATCAGCAGTTACTCATTTAGGAACTGAGCCTGGGAAAACCATTAATCACAATGATCCCTTTAAAGTGCTTACTTTCCCTTAGGGTCTGGACCACAGGGGTCATCACCTGGTCATTCAGGTCAATGGAAAGGTCACACTTCTCCTCTGGCTTTACTGCTGGCCCAGTGTGTAAGCTGACATTGGGTTAATAAATGGCCACTCTTCTCCTAATTATAGGAAACTCAAGCTTGTATTTGGGGACAAGGTTTAGACTTAAAAGACCCTGTAGTGATGGCTGTAGTTGTGGTTAAAAGCAGAAACAAGAATGTAAGCCAAATGAGTTTCAATCTGGATGAGCCTGGAGTTTTCTAAATGAGACTTTGTTTGATGTCTATCTGATCAATTGTGGTGTATTCTTGATATCTTCATAGCAATGCTTGATTTTCCAAACAGACCTTAGAAGAAGATATTAGCCTTACAGTATTGGTGAATATGCAAAGAGGAAATAATATAAGCATGATTTTAAAGAAAAAACCTGAAACAATTTGTTCATGAACTTGGGATGCATAATGGTTTTGTTTAAGCTCCTGACTGATAGAAACCTGTGGTGGGAGGAGAAGGCAGCTCAGGATTTTGAGTCATCTTCCCAAGATTAATTAGATGATCTCTAATTCCCTGTATCATCTGTGAGCCTATCATCATGTTCTAGGAATGTAGCTTCCCAACAAATATTCGTGGTTAGGATGGTCAAATACTGAACAAAGTCACATGGGAGCTCATGTTAAATGGAAAAGTTTTGTAAAACTCCATCTTACTGCCCTGGGGTGGCCGTGTAGAGGAGGAGGAGGGAGCTGCTTAACATTTAGGTAGAAGTGTTGCCAATGTGTAGGTGGACAGCAGAAATTCTGCTACCTTTTTCCAGTCTCCATGTCACGAGGCAGGTCCCAGACGTGACTTGCTTAGGACCTGAGGTGAGAGCTGGCTCCATGCCCTCAGTGCTGGTGCTCCATGTGCTGCTGATACTGATCCTGCAGCTCTAGTGCTGCCTCTGGCTTCATTTTGCCTTGTCCTTTTCTTCCCTTGACAGCAGCTGGCTGATAGTTGAGCCTGAATTGCAGTTTAACATATCCTCCTCATTGGGGAATTAATACCTTATCTTGTCACCTGAAAATTGCCTCAGTATGATGCAAGTTGTCATTTCAAACAGGAATTTTCCTACCAGGCAGGAGCTGCGTGGATTAAGCTTGCTTTCATTACCTTGAGAGACTTATAAAACCTTTTTTTTTAATAAAGTCTGCTTTCCCAGCCTTTACAAGGCAGAAATCGATCTTGCAGGAAAAGAGGCTGCAGAAAGGTTGGGATCCTGGGGGGCTTGGAAGCATAAAAATCAGTTTGCTGAGATATATGCATGCATATGTATATTTGTGTCTATATGTGTTTATGTGCTTTTGAATCAGTCAGCAAATAGTCATCTTTTAATAACCTTGCAAGCTTGCTTTTGAATTATAACCTACTTCTTTGTTTTATACCCATATGAAAATACTCACATAATTCAGTGAGTTTCCTAGCTGATCTCACTGATTTCACTTCACATCCTTCTGTGTCTGACAGGAACAAATAAGTCCTATTTTTAGACCAGTAAATCCAGCACAAGGCAGAAAGTGTACTGAGTGTCTGAAAGTGGTTTGTGTCTAGTCCTGTGATGCAAGGTTTATGCATATAGGTTAAACCCAGGCTGATATCCAGCATCTAGAAATTTCTAAGATGTGCTCCACATAAAAGCTAATGATTTTGTATAACAAATACAAGTTTCTCCAGTAGAGAAGAAATGAATTCTGGAAGAATTGAGGATTATCCTAAAGAAGCAATAATGTGACTCTAGATACAGAGCAGGCTTTGGTGTTATGCTTAAGTGGGACAGAATACACATAAATACTTGGGGGTTTTTAAGATCCAAGTATGACCCTTCTGATTTTGGGCAGTTAGTAGCATTCATAGGATGCCATAAATATAAGTGATAATAGAATCAGATAACAGTTTTGATTTGAAGGGACCTTAAAGATCATCTAATTCCAACTCCACTGCCATGGGCAGGGACACCTCCCACCAGCCCAGGTTGCTCAAGGCTCCATCCAACCTGGAATTGGACACTGCCAGGGATGGGGAAGCCACAACTTCCCTGGGAAACCTGTGCCAGGGGCTTACCACTGACATACTAAAGAATTTCCTCTCAATGTCTAACCTAAATCTACTCTCTCCCAGTTTAAAGCCATTGCCCCTTGTCCTATCACTACATGCCCTTCTAAAAAGCTCTACCCCAGCTTTCCTGTAGTATCTCTTCAGATATTGGAAGGCTACTGGTGTCACCAGAGACCTCCTCAACAATCCCAAATCTCTCTCCCTGTCTTTGTAGTAGAGGTGCTCCAGTCATGAAGTGGTTCTTGTAATACTTTTCCATCCCCAAAATACTAACATTTAATGATTACTACTTTTCTCTGTTTCTAATATATTGTGCATTAGGTAATGTATACAAGAAATTTTGAGGAACAATCTATTTTGGCTTATTTTTCGGACACTGGGGTACATGAGTTGCTCTCTGTGAAAGGCCTCTTTTTTCTTTGATTTTATTTTCTTTATTTTGTGAGCTCTAGTTTTCTAACTTTCCCTCCCAATGGTCTGCAGCTTCTGCTGCTGTTTCTCTTGTAGATTGTTCTCAGACCTTCCTGACTGTATTCACTGTCACTCAGCTTCTGTTGTTCTTCAGTCCCCTGTCTGTTCAGCAGTTTCCCACTTGTAGGACTTGCATCTATTCAGAAACATTTTACTTGCAAAGACCCTAAGTTCATTAAGCCTGTAATTCTACGGTCTAAGATTCTGTCATTTTATTACCCCTGAAAAGATTCTGTGATTAGAGAAGTGCTTTCATTTCTATATTCATACAGACTTCAAAGTCAAACTTGAAGTCTTCTCTCTCTCCCTTTGTGTTGGCAGTGGAACTACTTCAGCTTCACTAAGCATACAGAAGCTGGCCAAACTGGTTTAATATCTTGCAGTCTGAATACAGGTGATATGTCAGTCATAAATAAATAATTATACCCTCCATACTTCGGTCTTCACCACTAGTGGAAAGCTGCTTCTGTTTTTTTTCCCTGTTCTCTTCTAGTTTTCCTCTTCTCCCTCCTCTTCCAGTAAACAGAGCCACCCTACATGGTGCAGCTGCTACGTTTGTTTTATTTTTTTTTACTGCAAAAACAGTGAGAACAGGACCACCACTCCAGCTCTTGTTAAAGGTTATCATCCCTTTCAGGCTCTGTTTCATCTCCCAAGCTGTTTCTCTGCTCTCCAGGTCAACTTGTTCCTAGCTCTTTAGAGCAGTCATCTTTTTTGGTTCTGCTTGTTTAATCGTAGCCATCTGTTAATGCTTACTCTCAGATCCCATGTCCTCCAACTGCTTGGGACTGCTGAATGAACCTCAACTGTGCTTAAATACCTTCTTTTGTGTGGTGTAACTCATAAATTGCAAAATGGAAATGGAAACCTCCTTCTGTTTTAGGCACTGACTTTTTGAGACCTGTGCATTCTTATTACACGTATTATGAGAGTTAGGAAGTCAAGATAATAGATATAATAGTTATTTATACATATATATCTGTATCAGGATACAGTGCGGGGAAATGTGTGTGCAATTAAATCCACAATTTAAAAAGAAAAAAAAAGGTTCCTAGATAGACCCAGATTTCTTTGAAATGAATGGCACTTGTTGCACATCTTTGAGATCAGAATGTGAATAAAAAGTGCAAGTTGAGGTTTTTTTAATGTGAATTCGTAATTGGATCTACAGTCTTCCACTCCTGGGTCACCAGTTCAAATCTATCCCAGGTCAGTAGTCACTGAATCCTGGTGCCATCTAACAGCTGGTGGTTTATGTGAAATGAGTAGCCTGTCTTACTTCAGTTTGTAGTGAACAGGTGTCCACACTGCAAAAAAGCTACTACTACAATTGTTAGCTTAGCTGGCAGTCTTAGCTGGTAGCAAAAATCTGGGTTGCTGTAGAATTAAACTGCCCTGCAGCACTTAGAAAGGATTTCTCCAAACTGGCACTGAAGTTTATCTGTGGGCAAAATGATAAGGTTTGTATTTCTTATCTTCTTAAGCTGTAAATAAAGGGAGATTTAGATGCCTAATACGGTGGCCAAGATCTCGGTGTCAGAAACTCTAAATTACCTTTGTAAAAAGGAAACAGTAAGAAGACAGCCTAATCTAAGTATCTAAAAATCACACAGGTACCCATTATAAGCAAAGGCATTTTTATGCTCTACAACATTGCTATTAAAAAGCCAATGAGTTAAGAAAAACTCAGGGAAGTTTCTTGAAATTCCATGAGAGCAATACTGCAGTGGTATGTGAGCATACTGAAAAGCATGCACAGAACATTAAGCCCCAATGTTTTCAACATACAAATGCCCTGCCTCTAGCTGAGAGAGAGTCTTTGACAGGTGAGAATCTGAAGAATATAAAAATTAAAATCCTTAGCCATAGAGATGGATCATGAAATAGTCTTGTCTTAGCCACTGGCCCTCCACCCACCCCCCAACTCAATGATGTGCTTCCTGCTCTATGAATTTTTTTTTGGAAGCTTCTTATCCCATTGCAGTAAGGAACTTTATTGAGCAGGAGAGTTCCTTCTGCCTCTCTCATTTTGTCCCACAGCAACAAATGTGGGATTTGAGTCTCATTGGGAGAGCAGGAGGTAGTGCTGGCAGGGCTGGCAGAACCTGTGTGCTCCCAGGCACTGTGCCAGGCTGGGATCACAATAAAGTGATCGAGATGCTTTTTGGGGGGCGTTGGGTCCATTGCCTGGCACTGCCCTGCCCCAAACACCCATCCTTGGCCATTCCCACACCGGGGCTGGTGTGCTGGGCAAAAGGGAAAATGTCATGAAGACATGCAGCAAAAGGTGGCCTCACAAGGGCACAATGTTACACAGTTTTTCTTCAGCCTAACAGGTGGCTTGTCAACATAACTGTAATTTTATATAGAGGTATTCAGAAGCTTTGGAGACATAGACTGTGGCATCTCAGTTATGTCCAAGCCTTTGATACTGGCTCTACAGCGTTGGGAATGATATGGCACTATTTAAACTCGGTGGATGTCAGTGCTGGCTACGTGGCTGTGTGACTGGTGCCAGCTCAGTATTTTCTTGTGTCAGTGACTGCTTGTGATGTGCATGTAAAAGGCAGCTGGAATAGGGAAGCTTGAGTTTCACAGGTTTGTTGATAATAGGGATGAACACTGTGTTACAAACATCACAGTAAAAAGGCTCTTGCAAGAGCATGATGTTCTGTTGGCTGAACATACAAGTTTATTAAGGAGAGAGATAATTTCTTATGGTTTAAAGTGTCACCTTTGTTAGTGGTTCTGGTCCATGCAGAATATATGAGTGTGTGTTCTATTTTTGTTGTTTCTCCAGAGGAACTGTATTACATTCTCTGCCAACCTTTCCGAAGAAACAAGTGGCTTATGGAGTCCTTTAAGCCCCTGGATGGGAACAAAGCAACTAACTTGAAATATTTTAAGATTTCTTCAAATTTGTAAATATTGTATTTGCTTTTTTCCTTTTTTTTTTTTTTTTTTTTTTTTTTTTTTTTTTTTTTTTTTTTTTTTTTCCCTTTTCTTTTCTTTTCTTTTTCCCTTTTTTTTTCCCGTTGGTTTTGTATTCTGGTATTCTGGCAGATGGTTTCTTTCTCATCTCATTTCAATTGAGAAGCTCTACTGGCTTTCTTGATTGCTATCACTGTATATGAAGGGAGAGCATGATCACAGATAGATGCTTTTATTTCTGCTACATTTTCTTTCCTATGATTACACCAAGGGTCCTTGATGTGTTTAAAGTCCGCTTACACCTCTGTAAAATGAATTGTTTAGCCTGATGTTGCTTCCTTTAAGCTGAACAGATTTTTTTCTGGTGATGTCAGAGGCACTTAATACAGGCTATGCTGCTGTGCCTTTTTTATGAAGAAAAAACCATGACATTTATAATAATTTAACTACTCATCAGCCTGAAATAAAATTGTGTTAATTTCTGCTTCTCTTCACTGGGTGAAAACAGAAGAGAAACCAAGCTCCAACAACTTCTCAGCGATATTTCTATGGCAAAAATCTTTACTTGTCTGGTTTAGGCTGATAATTTTCATTTAAACCTGAACAGTTCATTTAAACCTTCATTGTTTGGGTGAAGGACCCTTAATGACATTAATATTGCTTACATTTTTGTTTGCTCTCTAGGAGGTCTTATGTGGCTCTTGCACCCTTAAAAATCCCATGGCAGAGGACATAACCTACAGTAACTGTAATAACATTAGATTGTTAAATTATAGTTGCTGACATAACAAGTAATCAATTCTAATGCTTATTCTTTATTTCATTTGCTCTCAAATTTTGCTTAGTGAGCTGCTGATGGTCTGCTGGGCACTCCATAGCTGTGTCACCCCTTTTCACTTGCAGCTGCTTCTTTTTGATGCTGTGGCAGCTGTGAGAAAAAGAAAAAGGAGTGGTTGCTTAGATCTTTCCTAGGGTTTTTTTGAACTCTAAGAGCAAGGAAGTGGCATGAGGAACACCAGCACTTTGAAATGGAATAAACCCCAGCCACCTACTTGTTATCAAGTCTGGAGGTCCAGAGAGAAGAACAAGACTGGGCTTGATTTGGATATACTAAAAGCAGAAGAGATGGAGGAAAAAGGGCAGTGTGAGGGTACAGGAATACAATCAGGAAAGTCAATCCTCCTCACTTGTTAGGATGCCAGGAACAAGGTGATGTTTCTTGTCTGTTTTAAAGCAACATATTAAAGAGCAGGAATGCCAAATTCCTGTGCAGTGGAGCAGTGCTCAGGGCTGTGTTCTTCCCCTCTCTCACTCAGCTGCTCAAGGAGGAGGATGCTGAAGTTGCAGCCCTGACAGCAGATATTTTCTTCCTGCTGTGCAGAGTGGCTTGGATGCCCAGAGACAAGAACCAGAACAGCTGAGCAGAACTGAGAAACAAAGGCTAAAAGGCAGATTCTCATGCTGACCCTTTTGATAAGTGCTATGTTGGTGATAACTCCTAGATAACCAATTTCCTTTCACATGAGGATGTAGGAGACCTTGTCTGTACAATGAGGAGGACTGCTCATTGCTATACCAGTTGGGTTATTTTTTGGCAGCGATCTGGGGCTGCCCTTTCCCACCACAGCCACTAAATTCTGCATCTTTTAAGTCACAGGTATCAATGGCAATATATGGTTTAACCTCTTATATCAGCTGACTAATTGGAGTGTCACAGGAGCAGAATCCTAATTTCATGATTTGGTAAAGTGCAATAAATATTGTGATAGATGGTCACATCTGGAATTACTGATGATGTTCAAGAATAAAAAGCTAGAGAAATACCAGTGTTTCAGGTAGAAGTGTGGAATGTATGATCTATTGTAGCTTATGTTCACTCACCAATCAAACTGTTACTTTCCTCTATAAAATAGAAAATTGAGTCCAGATGTTCACCTTATGCTAGCCAGAGGTATAATATTTGAAGGCTGCTTCAGCTTCCATAGTAAAGAGCTGTCAACTTTGGAATAAACCCCCCAAAATTGCTGACATTCTAGTATAGCAGCTTCTGGAGGAAAAGATTCTGGTCAACACCTATGATCAGAATGAGGATTACAGATTCACAATTTATTTGGGAAGTGACAGAAGGTTTACTTCTTTGAATACAACTGCAGTGTGTGCCACTCCTACGGGAAACTATTTACTGTTAAAGCAGTCAGGAAAGGTTAAAAAAAGGAAAAAATGCAGTCTGTAAGATTAATCATTAGAGTTCATCATAATTTCATTCAGTGGTTACCTAAGATTGTAATAGGTTCTTTTTCAGACGTAGGCTTTTCGCTGCACTGTTTGAGAACACTTAAATATTTTCACCTAACAATGCAAATATTGCTTAAAGGAGTAATTTTATATGTATTTCATTGACAGTTTACATACTGTCTTGTAAAGACAAGAGGAGATGATTATTTGCTTAAAGTTTTCCTCAATTATGGGTTATGATGCAGAGTTGCCTACCTAAATCTCAGACCCTTTAAAAAATCTATAGGAGCTGTTTGTCTCTCCTGAAATATTTCTTTTGAAATATTGCCTTTTGATAGAAAGTGTACTGGCTTTTGATAGAATGGTGTACTGTAAATAGCACTGCCTTTTATTAAATCAAAAGTGGCTCCCTTTACCCACAAATCTAAAGTACTAAGGATAGTCACAAAGGTTTCCTAAGATAAGTAATACCTCTGTATTGTCACTGGTTCTCTGCTCAACAGATATTAAGAAGAATCTGTGTAAATTTCTGTAATATTAAAAAAAGATGGATAAAAAAAGATTTGTTTGTGTGCCATTCAACTCCCTTGACCTCCAGTAGTCCTTCAGTCTTTACACACCTTCTTAGTAAAGGTAGGAAAGGGAGTTTACTCTTTATCATTTTATGTGTTGGATTCAGTAACATGGCTGAAAAATTCAGCTTGGGGAAAAAACCCAAATAGTATTGGGAACATCCTCACCTTTTCTGTGAAGATTATGTTTTCAGCATTTCATATACACTGTCTTAGTTCCCATGCCTCAAATGATATAAATGGGAAGTTTGTTCTCAGTTGGGATCATTAGTGGTTACATTGACATAAATCTACAGGAGGAGGTAAAAACCTCTTGTCTTCTTTAAAGATCACAGTGTTAATTGGGTAGAAGCTGTTGAATATTTTTAGAAGATTCCTTGCTGAAATGCATAATTTCATATTATTTTAAAGATAAAGAAAACTACTAGGAAAATGACAACTTTTTTTTTTTTTCTTTCTTTACCTGAGTGAAAGCAGTGATTTGTGATTGCTTGTGCAGTTGGTTAATAAATGCTGCCATATATTGAAATAATAAAGGTGAAAAAATTGTAGTGTAGAGGGACAGAACAGAGGAATGGCAGCCATCACAAGTCTTAGCATCTGAAGAATTTGGCTTTTAAATGGATTGCCTACAGATCCATGTGTTTAAGGATTCATTGAGAACAGACTGAATCTGTCTGGGTCACTAACTCCCACTCCAGCCCATGAGGCCATTGAAGTTTCATTTATTCTGTGACATTGATAGCCTGGCTACTAAAATTTTTTCAGGCTGTGTGACTAAGAATTCAGAGTTGTTGTTCACAGAGCTGTTGGTCTTGCTCATCTCTGAAAAGCTTGGAAGTTTTGGTGTTAGATTTATCAGTGTTAGCCTTTAACAAAGAAGATTTAGTAAACAAAGCTGTGCTTAGATCCCTGGGGCAAACATAAATAGGTGCTTGAAGTGGGGATTTGTCTGGAAGTTCATGAAGATGTCACTTGTCTGCTGAGCTGCATCAAATAATCTGTGTGGGCTTTTGAAAGATGTCATTTGTGCTGTGCTTTCCTCGGGGACTTGTATTAATAATAGTAAGAATATTATGGGAAAGAATTTTAAAAATGGAACTGAAAATATTGGGGAAAAAAGGTTAGGAATTATTAATTATATATGCTAATACAGTAATTATAATAACTTCTTAAACGTGCTTCTCACTGTGTGTCTGCAGTCTAATGTGTATTAGCTCTTGCTTGAAGAGCTCTGCCCTTATGATATTGTGGTAATCACATATCAAACATTGCTGGCAAGGATGCTGCTCCAGCAAACTGAGCTGAAGCAATCTCTTACAGCTATTTGAGAAGCTGTGCTACTTCACATTAGAATACAAATGTGATAAAGTACAGCTTTAGGATGTCCGCATCCCAGATGCGTGAAGATACCTTACTGTGGTGTTCCTCAGCTGATTGCTCGTTAAATACTTAGAGGTCATAGAATCATAGAATTGTTTTTGTTGCAAAAGAACTTCAAGAACATCAGGTCCAACCAACCATTAAGCTAGCACACTGCCAAATCCCCCACTGAACCATGGCCTTGAGCACCACATCTCCAGTTCTTAAATACTCCAAGGATGATGACTCCACCACTTCCCTGGGCAGCCTGCTCCAGTGCTTGGTAACTCTTTCAGGGAATAATTTTTTCCTAATACCCAGTCTAAATCCCTCCCTTCTTGCAACTTGATGCTGTTCACTCTTGTTCTATCCCATATAACTTGGAAGAAGAGACCAACACCCACTTTGCTGCAACCTCCTTTCAGATAGGTGCAGAGAATGAGGTTGTATTTCCTAGAGTTTTTAGTGATTGCTTGGAAGAAAGAGGGTGAAAAGAGTGGGGTGGGAGGTGAAGAGTTGGTGGAAACGAAGATCTGTTTTACTCTTGACCGTGTTTTAGTCCTGGGAATCCCACTTCAAAAGCAGGGGTTTTAAAGGACTTTGCTTTTATCTGGAACACAAAGACCCTTTTAGACAATCTCTTTGTATTTTTCTTTCACTTGACACCTACACTAGGTTAGCCAGCAATGTCTAAGTGCTTCCTTTTATGCATTTCTAATTGCATTTTTTCAGAAGGGTTAAATTAGAGCTTGCACACTCTGAGCTGTGGCAGTGACAACTGACAGGACCAACCCAGTTCTGTCTCTTCAAGCAAGTGGCTGGAGAAGCATCTTTTTTAAATGTAACCCCTGTAAAATTTCTTATTTTAAAGTGCATCTGCTAGATACCTTAGTGTTTACTTTCCTAGGGGCTGTTTTCTTGCCTTAAATATAACACTGGGGTTTTTTCCCCTTTGGTGAGAGAATACAAAGTATGTTTAGTTTTTTAATAAAATTTAAGAGGGTGAGCAGGGATGGGTGGGTGTGAGGGAGAAACAAAAAAGAGAATGGAAAGGGAGGCAAGCTGGTTGTTCCCTGAAATGTATATAAATGCTTACATTTGGTCTCACATGAAAGAGGAATACTTGAACTTTTTTTCCTATTTTAGCTAAATTACTATTAAACTACCATTCTAAGTTGAATTCCTTCAGGATATTATGGTCGCATTTTGTGAACAAAACAAACAGTATGCTGTGAAACATTGGACTAATGTGGCTTAGTATAAGAAATCCAGAATTTGCACTCCAGTCATTTTTTTAGTTTCAGGATTACTTAATGGAAAACCAGTGGAGTTACTCTGCTTATGGAAAGGGAGAGCCAAGAGTAGAATTTAAGTCTGGAATTTATACATATAGTCTTTTTCTACTTCAGTCTATGCTTGAATATATATTAATAAAACCAGAACAGCAGCATGAAATAGTTGGGTAAGAGTAAGCAGGGTCAATGGAATGCTTTGTTTAGATATATTCTGTTAGTTTTTAGCATATTTTTCATGTAGGATCAAACTTTGCCAGCTGCTTTGCTTTTCTCTGCAGCAAGGGCACCTCACTTATGAATTTCAGCTGCTGAAACCAGCTCTTACAGTAAGAAAATTTGGTGGAGAGGTAGAGTATTTAAAATTGATACCTAAGCCTGAATAGAAACTTTCTAGAGTTCTCATATTTTACTGGATTATAACCCATTGTTTTGTAGCACTAAAAGTAATTCATGACACTTAAAATAAGTGATAAATGGGGGTTTGGAATGTGCTGCTTTTTCCCAGTAGGCAAAGGGTTAGATGTGGAGGTCAGACATGCTCTACAAGCAGCCTTGCCTTTTCTTTAGAATGCCTTGGTGCTTCTAGTTTGAAACAAAATAAAAAATCAAACAGGCCAGTTGTCTCAGAAAAACTTAGAAAATTATTTGAAGCATGTTTTATCTTTTTCTAGTGTAAATTTTAATTACTTTTTTCCCTATTTTTTTCCACTTTGTATAAAAAATGTTGCAAGTATTTACTGCCTTTTGTTGTGAATTTTCCAGCCTGTAACCTCTACTAGATCTATTAGCATCCCCAAAACTGCAAACTGGTCATCTGACATTTTATCAAATTTCATCACAGGTCATTAATTTCTGGTTTTGCTCCCTCCCTGGAAGTGTTCAGGCCCAAGTTGGATGGGGCTTGGAGCAACCTGGGCTGGTGGGAGGTGTCCTTGCATAGGCAGGGGGGTTGGAACTGGGTGATGTTTAAGGTCCCTTCCAACCCAAACTATTTTATGATTCCTGAAGATCCCATTTCATCAGCTGTCTTTGAATTCCATAAAGTGAACTGATGGAGATGTGGGAGCTGTGTGCAGCATTAGGAGGCAGGGACAGGTTTAGTTGTGCCGAGCAAAATGGCACAGACAGTGGGACTTGAGCAGGTCTGAATATAACTAAGATGGGTGGCCCCTGAGGAAATCTTCATCTGTCCCTCCATCATATAATATGTCTTTGGACATATTTATATAGATATTCATATATATATATGTATATATTTACTGAAACTGAAGAGAGAGATGAAAGGACATGGACACACGTGCTGAAGTTTACTCAAGCCAAGAGCCTTGTGCTTGTGTCATTCTTTGTGCAGAGCTATATTTATTTGTTATCTTTATCACTTCTTACTGAACAGGGAGCTTCACTGTCAGAACAGGTTTAATGCAGGCATCTCCTCCCTGTCTGCCTGAGCCATGGTGCAGAAGGATGCTTTCCAGGACTCGGAGGGCAATGAATTCCTCGTGCCAGTCATTGGTCTCTCTGCTCAGGTTGCCAATAAACTGCCAGTGATGATGATGGTTTTTGGGAATCTGACAGGTGTTCGTGAGGAATTGGACCACCAAGTCATTTGAGACAGTAAGGGGTAGCAAAGAGTGACTATTACTCTGTATGTAACTGTACTGCTCTATAATTTCAGTGTTTATACACCATATTATGGGTTTTCCAGGGCATGTTTTTAATTGGTACAATAAAATGTTACATTTGGCTATACATTCTGTGTAAAAATTAAGGGCTGAAGTAGTGTGACAGGCATCCTGCTTGTGAGCAGCTCTTTCCTTGTGAAACATTTTGCAGAAATAGCTTTGATGGCAGAAATTCACAATAGTCATGAAAGGCTGGTTTGTAGCAACCTGCTGCCTCCCATTACCTCTTGACTTTTCCTTCTGTGGAGTGTCTCCGAAAATAAAGACCAGAGCATATGGACCACCCAGAGAGATGTTTCAGCAAAGGGAGGCAGTGCATTGGTGATCACACACTTCCTCAGATTCCTCCACTTTCCCCAAGCATGGGATGAGGGACAAACTTGGTGATGGTTAGGACATGCAATTGAGAATACATTGCCTTGCCCCTTGGGGTATAAACCAGTTCACATCTGACAGCATGGTGTTCTTGTGTTTCTTTAATTATATAACTTCGTTGCTTTGCCATTTTAAATAATGGAATCATGAGCCAGAGAATGTCAGGTTGGAAGGGACCTCATTGATGATCCAGCCTTTCAAAATATTGTTGTTTATATGAGATGTCTCAGCATTCCATCAAGCTGAAACTTAAAACTTTCCCAAGTGGGGAAATCCTGATTTTTCCCTTATTTGGGCTTTGGATATCTGAAGATTTTATGACTAAGTCATGCTTGATCATGTGCAATATGTTGTAGAAGGAAAAGATTAAAACATGTTTGCTTCTTAAAAAACTTTCATGTGTTTCTGTAGATAAGGAAGATTTTACAGTCTGTCAGAATTAAATTCAAAAGCTGAATTAGCTGATGACTAAGTTGCTGTAACAGATTTGGGTGCTATCTCATTGATCCATAGCTGTCTGAGAGGAAAATGACTAAATATTTTGAACTATGCTGGCTTATGTGACAGTACAGAAATTTAAAAGGGAGGCTAATGATACCCATTAATAAGCTGAACATCATGTGGTTTAGAAAATTTATTTAAATTAATTTAGCTGTTTCTGAATTCTCTTTTTGGTGAAGGAAGGAAAAAAACCCAACAGTGTCTTAATTTTACCTACCCTAAAAATTGGTGTAGTAATGCCCATGTCATGTGCAAGTGGGATATTGACACGGTAAATTATGTGCTTTGGGATCTCTGGGTGTAATATGTACTGTTTAATGGCATTTCATTGCTATAAAATATTAAAATAAGCATTTATATGTTTGTTCATGAGTTCAGCAGTCTGCAAAGGCCACTCCTTGGAGGTTTAGAGTGGACTTAAGAGAATTCACTTCCTTTTTTAACATTTAATTCCATTTCCCCTGCTTATTCCCTTTTTGAACAAAATTATTTCTGATGCATGCTGTTAAAATAAATTAGAAAGTTGCAAATCTGTTTCTTCAAGTACATATATTTATCTTTCTGCCAAACAAAGTACTGTTTCATAGATTGACTCCTGGGTCTTACCCCAAGCATAAACAGAGTCGTAATTCCTTGAGTACTATGAAAACAGGATTTTTAGTCATCCCAGAAGAACCCCTACGAGGTATTAGTTGATTAACTGAGTTGAAAAAAACTGCCAAGGACTTTTGAATTTCAAGAAGTCTAACAATTTTTTTGTTCTTTTTTAATTTTTAGAACAACAGTGGGGTAATCCAGTTTTCAAAGTATCCACATCAAGATTGAGCTTGTCTTATAAAGTTATGTTATCTTACTGGTCTATGAATAAACATTTTTTTTTTTTTTTTTTTTTTACAGCTTTTCATATTAGCCTCTAGTTTGAGATGACCAGTAGTTATGTTAGTTATGTTTTATCTTTTTCACCAGAATTCATATATAAATGAGATTACAACATACGTGTAGAATATCATTAAATGGATGTGATTTAATGATACTGTGCTCTCTTATGGACCAGTTAAATGCTCTTTGTGTGCTTTTTAAATTTTTTTTCTTTTTATTTGCCTTTTGTGGTTTTGCCTCTTGCCAGCAGACTAAAAATAGAATTTGACTGACAGTCCTCTCACTACACACTCATGTAAAAAGCCCTCCCTCAGCTTTCCTGTAGCCCCTTCAGATACTGGGAGGTTGCTATAAGGTCACCTCAGAGCCTCCTCTTCTCTTCTAGAGTTTCTAGCTTTAAGTTTTTATAGCATTTTCCATTTCTGTCCATCTCCTTCTGCCTCCTTTGAAATTATGGCACATGAGCTCACTGACCACACTGAGCAAGGAAAAAAAAAAAAAAGGCACAACAAAAAACCTAAAAAAAACCTAAAAAAGATTTACGGGAATACTGAAACCCCATGTGATAGGACACTAGTGTACTCTAAATCTTGATCTTAGATCTGAGCATCACTGTTATCCCATACCTTTCATTTGTACACCTGTACAAGCTTAGCCTTGCATGTATGCATTTCAAATGAGCTTCTGAAAATTAAACCCATTTCATTGTTTTTTGGTCAGGATTTGAAATTCCGGATGGTGTAGCAATGTTCATACATGGTCTTGTTTTTGAAGCTGTAAATCTCTCTCTGATGTGATCTGGACTCTGTGGCTTTCACCAGCTGAATGGAACTTTGTTTCTTCTGAGCACTCTTTTGTGTTGCTTTTATCATTATGGGCTTCTTACTTTCGGAAAGCTTCTCAAACACAAAAGACAAATTTTGTCCACGGGACGTTTTCATCTGTCAGAAGTCACTGATGAGAAGTCTTTAAGTTTGGAAAAGTAAAAGGGAAGCAAAATGAAGGAAATGAGAAAATGAAACCCTAGGCAGAAGTACATGGAGGGAACTCCATGTATTTAAGGGCAACTGTTGTGCTGGGACATGGTATGCATCACTGCTGCCTCTTGACAGGTTCACCGTGGAGAGACACAAATTAAATTCTTTCAGTTGCAGTTTTGAAGCTAAAAGTGTTTGACTGGTTCAGCCCCTGAATGGTGTTTAAGGAATAAAGGGAAAAAGAGCAGGAAGTTCTAATTGGCAAATTACTTCTTGTTATTTAGTTTGGCTTCCAAATTGGAAATTACGATAATGAGGAGCTTTGTGGGACTTGCCCTTGAAGAGGGCCAGGCAGCTTTTTGTTCAATTACCATTCAATGTGAAGATATTTGAGGAACATATTGTAGCATTTAAGCCATCACGTTCTATTAAACAAGTATTCTAAATTAATGTTTTTTAAATCCCTCTCTGTGGATGGCTTTTGTGATTTTAAGATGTCTAAGTGAAGTGTAGATTGCAAACAAGGGCTAAAAGGATTTTATTGCTATGTAACATTTAGCAAAGTGACTTTAAATGTATTTTTCAAGATGTAATAAATAATTGAATTTTATATGTAATGATAGGAAGCCTTCACATTAACATTAATCTCACTAACTGTAAAGGTGAATATATAAATTTCAGATGTAATTTTCATTAGTTCTATTTTAGTGTTTTTACAATTTCTAAACAACCAGGACAAAACCAGGACAAGTATGAATTCTGTTTTTTAAACATGCTACTAGTAATAGTGTTTTGGCTATTTAGAGTGCAAACAGAGAAAATCAGTTTATGTTTCTACAGAGAATGGGATTGTATCCTGTGACCTGTTTTCATTCTTCTTCCTCTGTGCTTTCTTCCTGCAAATGATTCATTGCTTTTCTGTGCACACAAGCCTGGTAAAAATCTCAAGGTCTTACAAGAAAATCTTCAGTTAACTGGTTTCATTCAAAATATGAAGGTAAAAAGTATTCAGTGAGATGCTTTGAATAGACCACTTAAAAAGTAATAATTTTATATTCTTAAGAACCATTTCACACGTGCATATTTTCTTGCTTATGCTTCTGTAAGTGACCCTTCCCTTTAAGTTGCAAGCTCAAAATAAACAATCCTAATTAGCTGACTTTTCACTTATCAATGTTAACATTAATTAAATCATAAAGTAGAATGCTGAATGGGAGTTAATTTGTTCAGTATGTTTTCCTCTGAATTGGTTCCTTTCAAGCCCAAGTTTGGCCTAAAGCAAGTGCACTTCATGCCATTTTTTAAAACCTCTTAAAACAGAGGCATGTAATAGGAACACAGTTGCTGAACTCTAGCAGTGATGCTGGACACTGTGCTAAGACTGTCCAGTATTCTTTCAGTAGGAGTGGATGACCAGGGGATGATTCATAGTTCTCACCCTCCTGGCCAACACAGAAGGCTGTTTGAGAGCAAACCCACAGGCAATTTATTTCATGTTTTTTTCCTTTGGGTTAAGCTGGTCCGAGAACAAGAGAACCAATTCACTGGAGGGGGGGGTGAAAAAAAAAAAAAAAAAAAAAAAAAGAAAAAAAATAATAATAAAAAAAGGTTTGTTATGTATGCTGCTTAGTTACATTTCTATATTATTGTGTGTGAACATACAACTCTATATTGCTGTATATACAGATCCATATTTATATACAAGTACGTGGATGTGATACTAATAAGGAAATAGCAGCAAATTGTATAATTCTCTGCAATAGCAGCCAAAAATATTCTTGGGAATTAGGCCCTTAAAAAAATATGGTAGTCCATATTAAAATTTCACAGTAAGACCAAGAAGGAACCACTAGATAACTTATGCTGACCTATTCCAGTATATCGCGGGCAATATAGTTTACCCAGAGACCATAATGAAAATACATTTTTTTTCCCCTGAAAACTTCATGTCATAAGCAGTAAGCAAGAGAGACCAGTGTATTGGTTAATGTCTGAGCCTTCTGTATTGTCCAGCTTGTATAAAACACATCCCAGTGGCCCCAGGGAAAGCCCACGTCCTGTACTGGAAAGGGGAATCAGGAAACAAACCACTTGGCCTTGCTCATCTAACACAGGGGAATCTTTTTGAATTTGAATGGTCTGGTGATTGGTAATACCTTCAGCCTGTGAACTGGTCACACACCAGGTATCTCAAGGGCTGATTCCTATTGCAGTTTTTGAACAGTGGGTTGCTTCATCCCCTGTCTCCTTTGAACCTCTGGCTGGTCCCTGGTGGTCCATGGGAAGGTCCACCCAAAGGCACTGAACTGCAGAATAGCATTTGGTCCTGACCTCTCCAACATCTGGCTGAAGCCCTGAAGCATGAGGTTCAGTCACAATGAGTGTTGCAAAGTGTTAGAAGCATTTGAAGGTCAACACAGAGAATCTTGTTCTCCCCTTTTGGCCCTTACTAGACAGAGATAAGCAGGGGGTGTCACAGATCATCAAGTATCAAAGCTAAAAGGGACAGCGGTGTCCCTGCAAGAAGGCCCTTCACAAATAGGCTATTGTTTATTCATTTAGTTATTTTCTTCCAAGAAATAGAGAATAAAAGACATCTTAGATATTGTTTCTTTGTATTGTAAGATCTTACAAAGTTTAAGTTGTATGCAGACAAAAGTGTAGATGAGCTTAAATAGACTTCACTTGAACATTCATAAAAGACCTAGATAGACATAGTCTGGCAGCTCTCTCTGCCACATCTTAGTACAATCTTGAATATGAATATGCTCTGCTAGTAGTGTGCAGATTGACCTGAATAGCACCTTAAAACAGAGCATGAAAGTACTACTCAGTTCTTCCATCAGAGATGCTACTGGATCAGCTTCTGAGTGATAACAGCATTTCTAAATATTTTGTGATTTATTGGTACATGAGTTTCTGATTCAATGGAAAGCAGTCTGCCTAATGGGGGTATGACTGTGTTTTTAAGTGATGCTTTATCATGCTTTGTAGCCAATGTTTTTAGACATCTTAGTTGGATGTGTGGTGTGTAGAACATCCAATCAAAAAAATGCATTGAAACATCTGTCTGTTGTTCTCAGGTATCTTCTTGGCTTTTGCTAAAGGAAAAAGATCTAGCTTATGAAATTAAAAAAAAGAATTATTAAGTTATAAAAGTTTAACTTTTTTTGAAGAAAATACATTTTGTACTGGGTGCTTTTTATTTTTTTATTTTTTACACATGAAAGGAAGAATAAGGGCCAGTGACAGTTAAAATCACAGAAAACTAAAAGCATAACAAAAAGATGATTAAGCATTTCAGCTTAACTCTTTTAAGAGAAATGGTACATCACCATTTCAAGTGTCATCTCTTTATGACTGGATGCTTGTCAGGAAAATGTTTTATAGTGGAACTTGGCACACAGCACAGAGGTAGAGGAAAGGGAGTTATCCAGTGATGGAGAATATGAAATAACTCTCTAGCTTTAGCAATCTAAAAGTACAGTTCACATAGTTATTATTAATTGTGCTCTTTGTTTTCAGTTGTAACTTCCTTTTAATCCAAGACACTGTTGCAATACATCTTCACAGTACAATAGAAAGTAAGAACGGATACGAAATGGAGTCTTTTTTCAATACTCTATTTAATAGGCACTTATGCCACATGTAGCTTCAGTTCTGTCTCTGTTCAGGGCTAATGTATGAGAAAGATGGAATATTTCATGTCTCTGAAGCAAAGGTGAAGCACTTAGATCATTGTCATCCTGGCAGAAGATTTCATGCCTCTTTTGCATGATTCTGAAATCTGAATGTGAAATGCAGTAAGTAAATCATCACCTGTCATTGTGATGCTATCCTTGAGAGGTTCATTAAAAAGTTAGTGCACTTCCTTATGTATCTTTCTCCTGTGACTGTTATAAATGAAGGTGGTTAATTGTACACCTGTAATCCAACTGCAACTCCAAAAGCAGCAGCACAAACATCAAGTTAAACTGAATTTCACAGGGACAATGAAGTAACAGAACAGCGTCTCACAGAACCAGCCCTTCAGTGAACTAAAAGATCTGTCATCTGGAATTTATTGAGTGAGGCACACCATGATTTTGGAACCAATAGGCTACTTTTAAGACAACTTTGGTGGTGGTGTATTATCCCCTTGTAAAATCCTCCTGTCTGAGCTGCCATGTGCTGCATCACCTTCTGGCAGGCAGTGCAAGAAGGTGCAAAGCAAAGGTCAAAAGAGATCCATACACATTTTGTGGCTCCTGTTTTCAGCAGTCTAAATGGAGTCACGAGCTGGTAAACAGCTAAATGTGATCAGCAGGAGAACTGCAATCCTGTAATAAAGGGAATGCAGTGAAACGATTCCCTCTTTAGGGTGAATGGGGTCAGAGGGGCAAACATGCTATGAAGTTTGTTGCTGTAACAAGAATTGTGCTTCAGACAGCTTCAGAAGTGCTTTAGTCTTCTATAACTAAAAGTAAAATAAAAGGCTTTTTAAGGGATGTTAGTCTCACAATTATTGTTGTGAAGTTAATGTTAAATCTTAGGATGGAACTTCTGTCTGACTTATGCTTTCATAGGGATGATGCTCCCTTGAGTGATAGCAAGGATGTCTCTGGCATATGTGGAGAAATTATTAGAACTAAAATTTAAACCTGCCTAATTTCTCTGGAGGTGACTGTTCTCCCCATAAGAACAGCAGGAGTGGAGTGTATGACTTTACTTCTACTACTCATTCATTCTACTACTCTTTAATACTCTCTTGAATTTTCTTTGTATTGCAGTTTAAAAGAAAAAAAAGGAAATACTGAATGCCATGCAGGGAGATAAAATTTTTATTTTACGAAACATGATCAAGAATATTAGCTTTATGCAGTAAAATTTCATAATTTTATATTGTCCTGCATAAAAACCAAAAAAACATGTATTCTAAGGAGCTAAACAGAAGCAAGCAGGATCTCATGTTCCAGAACATGTTTGCAGCCTTTCTTCAGACTCCTCAGTGTATTTTCAGTATGAGTCCCAGCAAAAGCAATTACCTTGACTTTATTTTTTTAATGCTTTATGGTATTTATTGCCTTCAAAGATCCTTTTTGGCAATTGTTCTGAGCAGGGAATGGGAGTTCCAAGGAAGACAGAGCTATTTTGTCAAAGCACATCTTAGTGATGCAGAAGAGTTCAGGAGTGAAGGAGTTTTTCTGGCTGCTGCTCTACTGAAAACAGACAGAGAAACCGGAATATGCAGTGTCATACTGATTTGTATTACCTTCTGATCATTGTGTTAAATTGATGTTGCTGAAAGAAAAGCTACCAGGGTCTTTAAATGTCAGAGCTCTTGCTGTTCATATTTTGTACCTCTGTTACATTGTTCTTTAGACCAGGAATTTTCATAGTGAGTAAAGTTCATTGTAAAGAAGATTTCAAGATCAAAACCAACCAACCAAAAATCTTCATTATTTTGAGGTTTGGGGTCTTTTTTTTGTGTGTGCATGTTTAGGCAGGTTTGCATATCCACATCCGTGTGTCACTACTTCAAAGTGTAATTGATTTTAGACAGTACATAGATGAGGTAATGTAGTTGTCTTCTTTCCTTGAAAGCTTCTTACTGGCATGTAATTGCCCAGAAACTTGAGTTGATCGATTTGCAACCTGAAGTGACAATGCTACCCTAATGTGAAGGCTGTATGTGTCCTTAGGTGGTAGGGACAGTTCTTTTCTTATGGTAACAGGCCACAGAATTGCATCTGGTAAATACCTATAGAGACAATGCTTTATGACTACATGTAGCACACACAAAAGAGAAACTTTTAAAAAAAAATCTGCCTCACCCTTCCATAGGTCACCATAGGCTAATTCATTTCACTTAAAAATTTATTCCTTCACCTTGTTCCCAGCTCTTGGATCTAGCTGTGCATTTCTCTGCTAGAATAAATGGCTGCCCAGTATGAGGAGTCAGTTCATGTGGAGGTGCTTATAAACCATGATCAGGTCACATCTTAACCTTCTCTTTGATCAAATAAATAGATTAAGTGCTTAAGCTTTTCACTCTAAGGCAGGTTTCCAAGCCCTAAATAATACTATTTAGCTGTTCTCTGAACCATTTCCAAATTGTCAGACTCACATTTTAAAACTGATACTAGTCCTGACCACATAATTTCAGTAATGATCTAACTAATGTTGCATGAAGTGCAAGAATTACCTCAGTAATTTATAAACTAGATTTGCTTCAACTGCAGGATCTGCAGATGCTCTTCTTTGCTTGGTTAGTAAGCACAGCCATGGAGCCTTCTTCAACCTCAAAGCTGTTTATGAAAACTACTTCACTATATTAAGCACAGACCCTTGTGCTGAGTTCTTGAAAATGTGACTTTGCATTTGGCAGTGGACCAGGTTTTTCTCAGGAAAAAAATTGTCAATGTGCAGTTGTTCCTTCAGTCCACAAGGTCCTCTCCCTGCTGAGGAACACTAACCAAGTGATGCAGGTAACTCCAGGATGCTGGGAAGAAGGTTAGTTCTGTGCATGATCTAAGCAAGTAGGGTCCAAGAGGAACTCTGCTGCTGATCAGGCTTTGGAGATAGCTGAAGCCTTTGTTATGTTTAAAGCAAACTGAAATATAAGGCTAAACCCCAGAGTGACAGCTTGTTTGTAATTTGAAGGGCTTTATATAAGTAGCAACTTGTGTAAAGTTCAGAAAGAGCAAAAGAAGTTTCCAGATGCCTGATAATGGATATTCAGAAGATTTAAGATTGTCCTGGTTTGGACAAACATGGATCTGATTCTGTTCACACTGAGTATGTGCTCAGCTTTACAGGAGCTTGTTGGAGTCAGTGGCAAAGGCAGTTCAGCAGCTCCAGGAGGGAGCTCCATGCATGATCATTCCTCTGATGGAAAGGAGAGAGTTCCATGCCAGCAGGGCTATATTGGGTCTTACACCTGCTCTGGGTTCACTTAGAGCTAGATCCTAAACCTACCATGTGCATTAGACCCTTAGGCTCTTTCAAAGATCCAACCTGTGCTGTAATTTGAGAATAAGACATTTCTTCTGGCATTTATCCAACGTTAAGCCCTTGACAATCTATTTCAAGGTACTCAATGTTTATTAAAATTAATCTCTTGGAAGCCCTCATATTGATGCAGGTTGGGCAAATACACCACTGTGCACATGCAAACATGTATGTGTGTAAATTCACATAGGGAACACATCTGCAAACCCCCCTACTTTTTATAGCCAGTAGCATGGCAGGGTTCATAGAGCCCTTATAATTCCATTAAGTCCCCCAGGCAGCCTTCTGGGGAGCTCCTGTTGTCATAGCACTGTGATTATGGAGTATTTGATATTCTCAGTGTGGGCAGAGGTGGCAATGACATTGAAGCATACACTTCTGGTCTTTAGTCAGCTGTGTATTAAATGCTACATATCAGCACACCTTATTGTATGAAGATTTACATTCTTGTTGGTACTAACAAGCAGTGGCCTGGCTTTAAAAAGAGAGACCTGGAAGCAAAGCATATGCATGAATCAAAAGTGGAATATGTATGAGAAATATTTGTGTGCTTTTAATTTGCTGGAGGAGGAGAAAGTTGAGCAATTACAGTAGAGACACAATATTAGGTCACAAAAGCATCCAAAATGAAGTTGTTGGAGAATGAAACAGAAAAAGATAAAGCTAAATTTATTGATTTATTCAAATTTGGTCATTTTGCAGAATTGAGGTATGGGACTCTGCCTCCCTGCTTATAAGACCAAAACCAGAGCCAGTGGGGTTTGTCTGATTATCTTTACTGAAGGATTTGTTTGTGCTGTAATGGAATTTCCCTGGTTTTCTTGAGAAATTGGAGTGAAGGTTATGTTTTGGGTTATGTAGATAGTGTTAAGGAAATGCCAGCATTAAGAATATTGACAAATTTGGGATACAGATGTAGTGATCTCTGCATAACCTTAATGTGGATAGAAGCCATGATTTTTGCATTTTGCTTTTGTGTTGTTGGTTTTAAAAATATTTTTAAGTGTACTAAATGTTGTATGTGTAAAATGGGGTCTCTGAACTCTAAGATGACTGCCCTGTCTTGTGTCTCTTTAATGCATACTTAAATCCTCTTTCAGGGAATCAAGCTGAGATGTGGCTAAATGAAACCTGGACATTTGGATTTTTCTGAACATCTCTGCTCCTGGGACAAGGCTGTGACCTTTCTCCTGGCTTTAGGAAGTGAGGGGTGGCTGCTTTGGACCAGAAAAAGATAGAGAAGGGTTAGATCGCTGTCTTTGGATAGAGAAGGGTTAGATGAATCTGCAGGTAGTAATTCCTCCAGTCTTTTGGAAGAGCATGTGTATGTGTTGTATTTGCATTTTTTGGATCTATTACAGCTTCAAGTTTAGTTTTGCCAGATCAGGAAGGATTTAGATTTTAAAATATGAATGTCTTGAATCCAGGAGGAGTTGATCTGGCTCTCCAGAAGAGCATGACTGTTCCCTTAATGCCAACTTCTGTCATTTGAGGTTTGTTCCCTTGAAGTGATACTAGCAGTGGGAGGAGTGTTGGGAAGTTCAGAGATTTGAGCAGTAGCTGAAGTTCTTGGCTTGGCTTTTTTTATAGTTTAATTTGGTTTTTGGTTATGAACTGAGTCTTTCTTCAAGCAGATTCTGTATCTTGTACTTCTGGGGTGTGCTGGCTTAGTCATTTTTGAAGTAAAAGACTAAGGTGGCCTCATCTCCCACCTCCCCCAAATCAGTTTGTATGTGGGTGACAGAGGCAATGGTACCTTTCAAACACAGCTGAACTTTCAGAAACAGGAAAATTAAAAAATACTACTTGGCAAACAAAGCTGATTGTTGTGAAGAAACTGTATGATAGTGAAGAGCTTCTGAACAATATGTCTGAGTAAAATGCATTTTCAAAATAATTTTAGAAGTCCTGCAAACTGTATTTTCCTTAAAAATACTGAGTTTTCTGTGGTGGCATAGGTATATGCTGACTAAAACACGTATGCTTTTTTCTGATCTTCAGCTATGTACCATGTTTCTTCTAACAGAGGTTTCCATTGTAGTGTTACATCCTGAAGAAGGACTGTGCTGCCTTCCACTGAGGATAAGGTATGTGTTAAACAGATTATAAAGCTGACAGGAATAGATTTTGATCAGTGTGTTCATTAGTCATGCAGACACTGAAAAGCCTTTTCCCTAGTGGATAGCTGTCTCATTGCCTAGGAGTAAGCAAGGAAAATGTAGGTTTACAAACCCTTTGGATCTGTCTCATGGAAAAGAGAAACTATTTCCATCAACAGCTGTATGTAAGCTCTTCTCAGAAAGTATGGTCATCTTTTTTTTTTTCCCCAATCTTTCTTGTTCTCAAGAGGATGCCTTTTGATTATTTTATTCTAAATACAGTCTGAACTGTAGTCACTGAATTATTTGTTTTGAGCAGTTGTAGTGGAGAGAATAGCACAGATGATTGTACAAGGATTTCTTACTCTTTTGCTACAGTTCTGACAATTTCACATGTGAACTGCAGTTGAAATGAAAGCTTTTACATAGGGGTCCTTTATCAATCACCTGAACCTCTGGATTTGCACTAAATATTGCAAACTACTGCTATTCTATAAAAAAATTGCCTTTCTCTGCTCAGTGGTAAATGAAAATATATGAAACACTTGAAAAATGCCCTCTTGTGCAAATTCAAATGGTAAACAATATTCCCTTGCCTCAATGTATTTTGTAGAAAAAAATGGGCATTCTAAAATGGAAAATAAAGGAAGTATAATTCACTAGTTCTTGCTTTTTGGTATGGATTGGTTCTGCTATGAAATTTTCCTTTTGGTAGTGACACCCATCACATACTGTTAGCTTTTTACTCTATGCATGAGAAACTATTTTTTTAAATGTGCTTTTTTAAAGGTTGATGTCCTTGGACTACTATATGCTAAAATAGTAGTAGTAGTTTAAGTGCTTATGCTTAAAAGGTTTGGTACATAGTCAAGAAGGAGAAGAAATGATGAATTCTCTTCCTTTGTGCTTTGCTATATTACTGTTAACACACTGTTCTTGAATGTTGTTTTCACAGTTATTTTTAAATACTTAGTATTTTTAAATACTAAGTTCTGTAGAGCAAAATAAAAAGTCAGTGTAGTAACATGGAGTTGAGAATATTTGGAAAATTTTATTCAGATTTTAATTGGCAATTGGCAAACAGCACAATATGAAAGTTGTTCTTATGTTCTTAATGAATATAAAATATTTTGTGTTGCTGAGCAGCCATCAGAGCATCTGGTAGTCCTGGTTTGGGCCAGAATAGAGCTAACGATCATGCAGGCTTTATTCCAGAACTTTATTTTCTGTAGAAATACTTAGAGCTTTTCCACGTGCCCTCTCCAAGAAATCAGGGGGTTAGGTAGTGTAGTGCCATGGGATTAATCTCTTATCTGAACCACAAATGCTGGTTTGCTTCTGTCATCAAAGGGAGAGAAGGCACTGGACCTGGTGTATGGAGCTTCAGTTGAGGTTTCCTCTCATGTCTACTTAATGGTGCTGGGTGTTCATGAAGAGAAATAGAGCCACAGTGCTACCATGGTCTGAGTGCCTCTATCTTGTGGTCTTACCTGCCCTGAACCCCAAATCATGCTCACTTGTTTTCCTATGCTGCACCTAGCCAAGTCAGAATCATTACGTGGCACCTTGAGTTACAGCTGTGGTTTTGCCTTTTCCCTTTCCCCTGCTCCTTCTCCCTTATCTTTTCAATTATTCCTAGACAAGTAACACTGAAAGTGAAGAGTGAAGTGCCACTGATTTATTTGGTGTTGTGCCTTACCATTGAGAGGTAGGTTTTTGTACTCTCTGCAGTCTGTAGATGTGCAGCAGGAAGGATGATGTACATCTTCCCAAGGATGCAGTAGTGAGAGTGAGGTGCTTTCATGATGTAGTGAAAATTCAGAAATTCTGAGAAATCCTTGCTTCCCGAAAGATAAAGTATCCATTCATAAATTACCAGCAATGGGGTCATAATAATTAATTTCTTTTTCAATCTGAAGAGCAACAGTTAGATAAACCCTGTTAGAGCAGGCATAGAAGAGGGAAGGTTTGATTTTGAATGTATCAATAGCTGGTGCTCCACATGTACTGCAGTGCTTCAGTGAAACTGGTAAATCCATGCAACCTATGACTATATTCCAAGGATAGAATATGGTCCTAAGATAATGTATGTATCTTGGGGTTTAGATACCACAGACTATTTGAGTTTCTAATTACACTGGGTGTAATCAGAACCTCTTGATGTGTGTGTATATAGACATATAGTTTACATTTCCTGGAAAAAAGGTTATCCTCTCCTTGCTGCAGGCATTTAGTTGTTGGTATGTTAATGGAGGCCTTTGTATAAATTGAGTGGAAAATGTGTGTCATAGTTTCCTTTTTTTCTGGCTATCTATCCAGCACAGTACCAAGGAAGGCATATTAATATTTAATACAGAGGGCTCTTTAGAATCTAGATTCCTTAGCATGTAGCTGCTTCTTGTCCTTGCTGCGCTGCAGATTAGTTTATAACTATCAGAGAGAGGATGGAAGAAGTAAATTAGTAATGATACAGTTAAGTGATGATTTCTGAAGTATGTTATTTTCTTGCCATATTTGCAAAATGCAAGGAAGTTACATGCCCCATCTCATAACACCATATCCAGTGACTCTTGTTGAATTTTGCCTACAAAATGATTTTGAAAAGCTCTCTTCCCTCCAGGCATCTTACTACTTGCACCTCCTCAAAAATCAGTTAGTCTGAGCTTTGTCAGGGGAAAGACAAGTTTCACACACTTTATTTTTCATATGCTCCCTCTTCTGTCATAATTTTGTGTCATTTTTTTTCCTTTTTATACCTGTAAGAGGAACGTTTCTGAATCATCTGAGGTGTCACTATATCACATACTAATCACCATAATTAAAATAGCATGGTTCCTAATGAATTATGTGCATGAGCAAAGAACAAGTATCCCTGTAAAAAAACCTAATGAAATTACTCCAGTTAGTAGGTTCTTCTTAGTATTGGGATTAATTGCAATCCATGTGGAAGGCCATATGCAGGAGCTGAGAAGAGCCTGAAAGCAACTGTGGCTCAAAGTCATTGTTGCACAACTTCTGGCAAAAAACCCCATGAAAAATACTCCTTTTATGGTAATGAAAAATATTTACAATGGATCTAAAGATAGATCCATCAGAGGGTTTTTAAAAAATCCCCAGCTTGTTACTTAAAAATTAAACAATCATTAGCATTGTAAGAAACATTTTGTTTTTCCCAAGGAAAGTGTCACCAGGGGTACCACAAATGTAGGTACCTAGACAGTCTCAGCTAGCCGGGTTGGGCTTTCACATGCAAGAAATTGAAAAATCAGGCCAAAGCTGAAGTAATGATTTCCACTACAAGCTTGCCATAAGAAAGAGGCATCCTGTTTTTTTGTGTTTTCATATGTTTAATTAGAAAGCTAACATGTATCAAATCACAAAAGAAAGTGACTGTTTTGTTGATACTTCCCTATTTCTACCTTTAGTGCCAATATCTACTGGACAAAGAGCTCAGTGATGGAGTTTGCAGTCATAAACATCTTTTTTTTGTTATGTCAAGAGAAAGACCATAGCCAGAACGAAAAACATGAAGGAACTTGTTATTTTGCCACTTTCTGTGCTTTGCTGGCCACTCAGGTAAATGCAGCTTTCAGCTGGAATTGCCATTCTCTGAACACTCAAGTTTTTCTTATTCTCCCTCACTTCATTCTTGAAACATACTTACTGAAGGGAAAGTAAGAACATCAACTCTATAATAGTTTATTTATTCATAGGTAAACTTGCAAAATCATTTGAATGAAAGAAATGGGGTGTTTTGTACTTTATTGTAATCATCAACCCAGGGGAAAAGTTCTTGGCATCCTGACTAAATGCCATAGCCTCTAGAGTTTTGTCTCATTTTAGATGAGTGTGGTTATCTTAATGCAGAATCTGACTATAGAATATTTGTGGAGAGTGCCATCTGGTAATTTGGATACCCTTTCAGCTCCAATAATTGACATTGAATGATTCACAATAGAGAACATTCTCTGGAACAGTGTTTGACCATTCGTATCATTGCAGGACTTCAAGAGAATTTTTTAGTGATTTACAGGTGTCTGTTTGAATTCAAACATTGTCAGCACGTTGCTACTCAGTGGCAATGGTATCAGAAGGTCTGTGCTTTGCTGCAATCATTTAGATTTGCAGTCTCAAATAATTTGTATCATGTAACTTCTAGATTTTGAGGCAGCAGGTTGATTATTTCCAGCAACCAGAGGACAGATTGGCTCAGCTGTGGATTCTTCTTCACTGCATGCACTTTGCAGTGGGTAAACAGGGCAAAAAGAAATTACTGTAATCACTAAACCTTGCTTTCTCTCTGAAGGTAATTTTATTTGGGAAAAGCACAGGGAAGTAAAAGGCAATGGGAAATGGAAACCAAGAAATGTGAAGCAAAGTTCTGTTAATTCCTGCCCCTCTTTTTACTGGGGGTGACAGGCAATGACTATAAAGGTACTTCCCTAAAATTTAACTTGTGACAAAGCTAGGGGAACATAACTGGGAACCTGCATCTTGTTCTTTGTGTTATTTTTGAAGGCATACATAGGAGTCATACCCAATGCTGTGACAGCTTCAGATACTTTAGGAGCTGTCTGTCAAAAGATTGCTGTTGAATTGCTGGTCTCAATGATCAGGATTGAATGCAAGGACTGGAATAAAAGGTATTTATGGTTTGAGAAATCTGTTCTTGCCAGCAAAATATTCTGTGCATCTTTTAAAACTGCATTCATAGCATACTCGCTGCATTTGCTTAATCCATGCCAATTTAGCCTTCTTAAGAACTTGCTTTTAAAGTGATCTCTTTTGACCTCTAATTTGATGTTCTAGTTAGTCTTTAACTTGATACATGACCCTTTCAGAGCATGGTCACTGTAATATACAGGAAAATGTAAAAACAAATTGAAATCTTAATACCCATCTGGAAAACAGCATAGAACTGTCATGTACTACCTTTGGAACAACTTGTTCTCTTGAATTTGTGTGTGGACTGGATTGTAAATCAAAGCTATACAGAATTTTCCTCCTCGACCAAAGCCAACAACCCATAAGAGAAAAGCTAACTGAGTTTGTTATGAGTTATTAAAATGGAAGAAATGGTTTATGGAACAGTGCTGTGGGGAAAAACAAGAATTAAGGATTAAAAAGTTGAAAAATCTTGAATGTTTGCTTCAGACTACTTTTGCTTATAGTTTCAGTGACTGAGATACCAATTCTTGGTTAATGAAATGACTGAGAAAAGAAGAGGATTATGAAAAGAATTTGAAAATCTCCTTTCATTAAAGATGCTACCTTGTGTAACAGTGGCAGTGTATTTAATTATGCTTTCTCCTGAGAAATATTGTGTGGTTGCTGAAAGGTACTGACCTAAAATTTTGCAGAAACAGATTTGACCAGCATTCCAATTAGAGAGGCTGAATTGTGGCTGCTTTTGTGAATAGGGAAGATTGCTAAAAACACATTTCCAATTGGCAGTTCATTTTTTGAAATGTATTTCTTTGATTGTTTATTTTTATTTGGTAGAGAAGAAACTTGTTGCTGTAATCAACGTTTACTGTTTCTTTTTCTTGACTTCAGCTGTCAACAATGGATCCATTTGAGTGTGCTTGTTTATTTCTGTTCTTAAAAAACAGGCAAGGAAAGACATGCAGATCAGTTTCCCTTGTTTGTGCTCTGTGTCAAAAGTGAATTCTCATTGCCTAATAAGAACATTTTGAGCATTTCATTTTTTAATTTTTCTTGTTAGTTTAGTAAACGTTTAGCATTCTCATCTCAAACTGAAAGACGATGAAATGTGACAGCCTGATGAGTCTGTGTCTACTTAATTTCACCCGCTGATCATTTCATTCCCCATAAAAACATCTGTAAGTCTCAGACTTCATTTGGTTTTTGACAGCAGGCTTTATCCATGTGCTCATTCAGTTGATAACAATTCCTTGAAAATGAGAGAAAGCAAAAATCGAAGTTTTATTTATTCTATGTGCTAACAAAGACATTTAGAAAAACTATTTGGTAGAAAACTGCTTCTCCTTTTCCTTTTCCTTTTCCTTTTCCTTTTCCTTTTCCTTTTCCTTTTCCTTTTCCTTTTCCTTTTCCTTTTCCTTTCCCTTTCCCTTTCCCTTTCCCTTTCCCTTTCCCTTTCCCTTTCCCTTTCCCTTTCCCTTTCCCTTTCCCTTTCCCTTTCCCTTTCCCTTTCCCTTTCCCTTTCCCTTTCCCTTTCCCTTTCCCTTTCCCTTTCCCTTTCCCTTTCCCTTTCCCTTCCTTCCTTCCTTTCTTTTCTTTCTTTTCTTTCTTTTCTTTCTTGTTTTTTCTATCTTTTTTCTTTCTTTTTTTTTTTTCTTTTTTCTTTCTTCTCCTTCCTTTTTTCCTTTTTGCTGTGTGTGGCAGGTTGTCCCTGGTGGATGCCAACTGTGCACCACATCCACTCTATTGCTCCTCCTCTTGCCTCCTGCATCCCCCCAGTCCTGCCCCTCTAGCCCCCCTGCTTCCAAAACCTTGCCATGCAAACCCAATTCTGTATTTTGCAGCATTGAAGACTGTTACAGCAATTAATTCCTGGCTTTTATTACCTTTGAGGTGGATTTATATTGATGCTGATTTTGGATTCAGAATTGTTATTATAATTATTTTTAATTGGGTTATGTTTAATAACCTTTATAACAGCATTTGTCTCTTATAAATTACATAATTAGTTTCTTCACTCTAAAAAAGAAAACCAGTTAATTCTGAAGGATGTCTGGTAATTTTATTAGTTCTGGGACTCTCTAGCTATTGATAAAGCATGGGGTTTGTGTTTAGTTCCCAAACAGATACTTAATCCTTGGAATGCAACACACACTGTAGGCAGCAAACAAAGCATATACTGCTATACCTTTCTTGCACAATATAACTTCTACCATGTCTGGAGGTGATTAAGGATATGGAAAACAAGCTTTCATGAATATGGCCACATCTGTCTTTCTCACCAAATTCTCCTATGGGGTTTGAAATTCCAGTGCTCTGAGCTCCTCAGAAAGGCTTTTCAGTAAGTGAAGTATTTTTCAGAATAATATTTAATGGGACGTCTTTAAAGGGAATGTCATGTATTGTGGCAAAACAGAAGGGAAATTGTTTTTCAGTCATCGTCTACAGGAATATTTAATGCCTTTTTCCTCACTGAAATCACTGGTGATGCAGTTTTCCTTTAAGCAGATACAACCCACTTGATTTTATTTTCTTATATTTTTCAAAGGCATAGGATGAAATAATTTCTTAAGTCCAAGTTATCTTCATTTGTCCAGTGTAATTTAGTCTGTGACACTTAAGTCAAGTGGAAGGTTAACTTCTACCCTGGAGTTAACTACAAAACAAGACAGTGTTAGTGATTAATTAATACTGGGGCTTCCTTCTATTTCTTCTCTGAATTATGTGTGCCAAGTAAAGTCATGTTCTTGTTTACAATTTATATTTTCTTGTTGTTGTACAAATATAAGGAATTTATTACATCTGAGTGGCCAGACACTCCTTTGGGGGTCGCAGGGTGCAGTCCTTGCTCCTTATGAGTCTGTGTGCAGTGACTGCCACAGAAGGGCAATGTTCTGCAGTTTCAAAAATTTGGCAGCCAGGTTCCAAAATGGGATTCTACTCTTCTCTGTCAGTTTGCTGCTGCTAATATTATCCAGATTTCTTTTCAGTGTAAGTACAAGTAAGGTAGCCAAATTAGCCTAGATCAGAAAATTCAGTGGAAGAATGGCACACTGAGATAATGTAGGATTTCTTCTGTGGATCCAGCTCTAGCATTTCTGTGAGTGGAAAAGCACATTGCCCCTTGTTCAACACTCTATAGGTAGAGTGGGCAAGAGATTAATGTACAAATTCTGTTCTTCTGAATCCTGAAGTACTGGGATAAATTAAAGCCTGAACTCATATTTCTTAAGGCAGAGTGTAACAGTATTAACATCAAATTGGTTATTTCAAGTTTATTTCCTTGTGATGGTGTATGCACAAGGGTCATGTGCAACTACCTTTCTGTCAGACTTTATTACAAGGGCCAGGATGTGACCTGCTTACAATATTCTTCAACGTAAGTGATCCTTGAGCTGCTGAGATTGTATTATTGGTCTTGGAAAGAGACAGCCAGATAGCAGCATGATGGGGAAACTGTTGTCCATTTCTGTTCAGGCAGTGGGGTGTTTCATGAGAGCATAATAAACATATGGAATAAATTATGGGCAAGCTATTTTGAAGCTAAAAGCATAAATGAATTCAAGAGACACCTAGGTTTCTTTCTAGAGAAAGGGAGTATTGAGAGATACTGTGAGAAAACAGGATGGCTGCATTAACACCACCCTAAAGTAAGGAGATATTCAGGACCAGGTGGCCTGTTATTACTGATGTTCCTGTGTTTTTTACTTTTTTTCTTGAATATTTGTGTTGTGTAATGTCTATCTCCAGCCTGGTGCTAGGGGAATGGAGTTAAAATATGGATATTGTAGTGTTGTTGGTTTGGTAACAACTGTATTGTCATGGACAGTAGAGAGTGTTTCATCACTAACTGAAGTTTTTGAGCCCTGTTGGGATATCATGAGCTGTAATACTAGGCTGATTCCCAGTTGAAATACTAGGCTGATTCCCAGTTGATTTGATGAGTTTCAAATCTGCCTAGTTAATTGATACTAAGATTTTGGTACATAGGTGACTGAAAAGAATTTGCCCTTCTCAAGCAGAGTCCTCTCAACATTAGCTGAAGGGGTGTGGAGAAAATTATGCTGTGTGGATGGCTAAAAATAATGCTAAATATAGAGATTAATTTCTTACTCCTGGAGACAGTAGGGGGGAATATTTTTAAAAACTGTACTTCTAGGCTCTGTGGGGTATTTTTTTGTACATTCCTGAGATTGTCCATTTACATATTCTGTTTCTTTATTTGACATCTTTGTGGATAAAGCTGTCTTGGTCTATCCCTACTCTGATGAATATAATAGCAACAAAATTTTTCTATAAAAGTAATTCACTCCTGTCTGAGGTCTTCCAAGACTTATGTCCTTACTGTATATTCTTAAAAATGTGATGTGGAACAAGCGGGACAAATTGAAATACTCTCCTTTCTTGCTTAAGGACTGTTTTTCTGTAGTGCTGTATGTTTCCTGCCTTAATTTTCAATAAAGTGAAAGGGGACTTGGTCTGGAATTGGCCCCTGACAGTCCTCTGCTTACTGCAGCAACTTAGAAGTGTTTTAATAGCTTAGAGAAAAAGCTTCTTCATGTCAAGTGTTTTAACTATAGAGTACATGAAACTTAAACAGTTTGCACTGTGGTTGTAGAAAAAATGTAAAAAAAAAAAAAATACTCTTTTGAAATAGCACAAGGGTAATTACAATCTGAACAATTTATTACTGTTCAGATGTCTCCAATTCTGTTTCGTTTTTTACCAGAAGCTTCTCTTGAATTGCAGTATCTGCAGTTAGAGCCTTTGCTCACAAATGAAGTCATCTCATAGTAGGTGATCAGATAATTGTCTGACTGTGCTTTAACAACAAAAATGTGAAATAAAAGAATTAGTACAAATAAATGCACTTGATTTATATTGTAAAATCAGGAAATTTGTATCTGTGTTTTAGTATAAGCATGTACTAAAAGATCTCACCATATAATTGTTTTGAAACAGAGTGAAAAAAAAAATGCTCTTGTGGACCACTATATCTGTCCTCTTCTCCTCTGTTTATTCCTTCTCTCTCATGCCCTCCAAGGGTTTCCCACAGTTGCTTCCCTTGCATATAATCTGACCCCTGAGCTTTATTATTTTAAATTATTCTTCACTTACACGAGTCAAAATCTGGAATTCCACTTCCATCTGGTTTAGATCAAGAATGAGAGATAGAAATAACTTCCTACAATTCAAGGGTGATTGTGTGAGATCTGAAAACAAAGCTTGGTGGTAGTGGAAAAAAGCCAGCATCTCACTGCTTTGTGAGCCAGAGCATCTAAACGTAACTAGAGGGAGAAAATAAGGTGTCAGAATGTGTTCAATATTTCTTTGGTTAGTAGTAAGCAAGAGAAGGCATGGTCTCACAGGATGAGAGGAGCATAAGGAATAGTCTTTGGTGTTGGATGACAAAAGTAAAGTAGATTTGGACCAAAAAATACCCCTTGGTGAAGACACTAGTTATGTGACTGTTTGGAAAAGGAGATCAGGAAAGCTTTGTTAATTGCATGAATGCTGTTTATCTGGGATCATAATATATCAGCATTTTAAGCCATTGTTACCTTTTTTTGTCATTGACAGAGCACTCCAGATCTCCTGATGAAATAACTCCTTTACTGTGGGTGCTTACAGAGTGCCTGTAGCCTGCTGAGCTGATTTATCCAGCCTCTGGTGGCATTTTCTTTGGGGGTGCTGAGGGGCAGCAGGAGGGCCAGGTTCCCTCTCTTTCCCCTGGAGGAGGTGGCAGCTGGGACAAGGTTGCAACAGGTCCAGTGGGTTCCCTTCTCCAAACCCTTACAGTGAAACCTGAGGTGGGAAGGGTGAGGAGGGAGTGAGGAGGAAGGACAAGGGCTGCCATGCCTGCTGGGTGAGCCCTGGGAAATTGTGGATCCCCCCCTAACCTGGAAGAGTTCAAGGCCAGGTTGGATGGGACTTTAAGCAACCTGGTCTAGTGGGAGGTGTCCCTGCCTGTGGCAGAGGGATTGAAACTAGATATAAGGTCCCTTCCAACCTAAACTATTCTATGATTCTGTTATTAATGTGTGTATATATATATATATATACACTAGGCATCAAAATACTGGATTTGGCCACTTCATGCTAACCCTGAAGTTCCAGCATGAGCTCAACGTTGTCTATCCAATAAGTTGCTTATCCCTTTTTCTTTTTGGCTTCATTTTCCCAACAAGGGAATAAGATTCTCTGAGCTCAAAGTGAAACTGCTTTCTGCTGCATAGCCACCTTCCCCCAGAAGGGGAATGTTTTGTCAGCAGAGCAGCTGTCAGATAACACCCCACAGACACAATACCGGGGGTGGCACGTTGGTCCCTAATCTGCCTTCCTCCTTTGCCAAACAGTGATTTCCATGAAAAAAAAACCCTGTTGGTATCAAGAGCTTGATGCATCGTGTCACTTGATCTCTGTCTCTCCCTCCCTGGACGTATTGAATGTCTTAGAAACAGGTGAAGTGATCTGTGGGAGATTAGCTCGAGTTCCAAGTTTGTTAAACAAAGAGGTGGAAATGACAGGAGTGCTTTTGAGTGATGGTGATGATGGCTGGTGTAAATTTGGGATCAAAGCTAGTCTCAGCCTAAAAAATGCTTAATTATTATTCTGAAAGGCAGAGAAATGGAAAAGGATACCTCTTCTGGCATGCCCAAAGTAATTGAATTAGATTCAAAACTACTTTCTTGCACGTTACAATGCATTCTGCTAGCTTAGAGTACAGCAGGTGGTTACCCATGCCTTCTAAATTATTACCTTTGGATCTATTGGCTTTGACAAAGTATTTTGAGAGAACAGTCCTGGCAAAAGCTTCTGCATTTGAGACCTACATAGGTCTCTTAAAATTGTGGGCATCCAAATGCTCCTTTTATTCCTGGTGGTCTTCCCCTGTGTTAAGCCATTCATGTGCCTCTTCATCCACCAAGTACCCCTTCTCTGGGAACAGGCAGACATACTGCACTGCTTGTGTCTTCCAAAGCAAGTGTCAGCTTTAAGCACTGTAGCAATAATGCATCTGCTGCAATAAAAGCAGAACCCTGTAGATCCAGGAAGGTTTTCAGGAAGTACATGATGGTGATGAAAGACTGAAAATTACTGTCTGAAGCAATGAAGGCCATTGCATACCCTCTGCCACATGGAGGAGAGCTTTGGGTAATTGAGAGACCATCTGTCCCTCTGTGGATGTTGTTTCCTCCTTGTTTCAAATGAACTTCATTTACTGCTTTAAGAACAGCAGTTGTTATTTACTTAAGATACTGTAATTTCAATTTAGGAAGTACATCTAGAAGGGGGGTGAGACCATAACCCATCAGTAAGTTACTTTTCCTGCATATTGTTCAAAATAAAATGATTGTCTGATTGAAATAATTAGATCTGAAAAACGAGTGTTTTCCCTCCGAAGACAAACCAGCTGAGAGAAATGTAAACCTTGTTTTGTTAGTACCTTGGCCTCTTCTCTTATCATACAATCACCCCTGTGTCCATCGTATTTACCCACCAGCCACGCTAACCTTTTTGTTATCAAAATCTGACACACCTTTTTTTTTTTTTTTTAGTTTTCCTCCTAGGTGTTGAACTTTTATTGGATGTAAGTTGATTTTCTCTTCATGGGCAATACTTTGGCTTCCTTCAACTCATCATCATCCATCATTAGGGTGCTGGGTGCCCTTTCTCAGGCTTCTGCTGTGTGAACAGTGCCAAACCCCACATTTCCAGCTTGGTCTGCTCAGTGCTTTGTGATACTCAGTTTCATGTGGTGTTTACATTGAGCCCAGGCTCTGTTCTTAACCAGGTCACAGGATTTTAGTATTATTAACCTTAAAGAAAGTAATATGTACAAGACTTTTCTTTCTAGAGAGTGTTTTCTGTCAATAGCTTTGTTATTTTTGTATACTTGATGGGCTTTCTCACGAGCCCCTCCAAGGGACTGAGCTGTTAAAGGTGTCTCTACATTTTTAAGCTAGTTCTTGGTTTTGTCACCTCACCCTGTAGATGATCCACCAAATTATTGATGTTTATTTTTTTGTGAAGAAAATTAATACTTCAGAGGTGGCTTTCTCGCATGCGTTCTGAATAAGAATTCACATTTCAATCTGACTAATCTCTGAGCTCTCAAAACTTGTCAAACAGATGGCATGGGATGTGTTGCCAAAGCCTGCACATTAATGCTGTGTGATGTAAATTATTTAATTGAACTCTGACAACCTGCTAACCAAGCTGTGAACCTTCCATCATGCACTAGGTACATACATGGATTTAGATAAACTCTCCTGTAAGTAGAGAGAAATGAAAAAGGATTCCCATTCGTGTGTAAGGAAAATTATAATACCTGGTGAAATATTTGTTTGCTTGGTTTCTAAACTGCTCTTAGGCTATCATGTGAAGTTCATGGAAATGCATCACTCTGAACACAAGTAGTCCAATCTCAGGTGCCCTTCTTAGTGGTGAGGAAAAGGCTGGGGACATTGTCTACCTGGACTTTAGTAAAGCCTTTGACATTGTTTCCCACAACATTTGTGGGGAAACTGCCTTCTGATGGCTTGGACTGGTCTGAGCATCACTGGGCATAAAACCTGGATGCCCAGACCCAAATTGTTGTGAGGAATGGAGTTAAGTCTGGCTGGGGGTCAGTCACAAGTGGTGTTCCCCAGGGCTCAGCCTTGGGGTCGTTGTCTTTAGCATCTTTATCAATAATTTGAAAAGAAGGATTGAGTGCACCCCTGGCAAGTTTGCAGATCCCACCAAGCTGGGCAGGAGTGTGAGCCTGAGGGTACTAAGGCTCTACAGATCTGGAGAGGCTGGATCAACGTGCTGAGGCCAACGTGTGATTCAGCAAGGCCAAGTGTCAGGTCCTGTAGCTGACCCACAACAACCCCATTCAGCCCTACAGTCTTGGAGAAGAGTGGCTGGAAAGCTGCCCAGAGGAAAAGGACTTGGGGGTGTTGATTGACAGCTGGCTGAATAGGAGCCAGCAGGGTAGCCAGTTGGCCAAGAAGGCCAACAGCATCCTGGCTTGTATCAGAAATAGCTTTGCCAGCAGGAGTAGGGTTGTCCCACTGCACTGAGCACTGGAGGTTGTGCCTTGAATACTGTGTTCAGTTTTGGGCTCCTCAGTACAAGAAGGACCCTGAAGGTGCTGAAGTGCTTTCAAAGATGGGCAAAAAAGCTATAAAAGGTCTGAAGCTCAAGTCCTCTGAGAAGCCAATGAGGGAACTGGGGCTGAGGGGAAACCTTGTCACTTACAGTTACCTGAAAAGAGGTTGTAGTGAGGTGGAGATTGGTCCCTTCTCCCAAGTAAGAGATGATAGGACAAGAAGAATTGCTCTGAAGTCATGTGAGGAGAGGTTTAGATTAGGTATTAGAAGATACTTCTTCCCTGAAAGAGTTGTGAGGCACTGGAACAGGCATCCCAGGGAAGTGGTTGAGTCACCATCCCTGGAGGAGTTGAAAGGATGTGTGGATGTGGTGCTGAGGGACATGGCTTGGTGGTGGACTAAACTACAGTGGGTAGCACAGTCTCAGGGGGCCTTCTTTTTTCTAGAGACCTTTCTAGAGTTGTGGTGTTGTCTGTCACATATGTCATGTGTTTGATGGCTTTGCAATAATACAGTAAATCTATTCCTATATGGGGAGGTTCGCAGTGTTAGCTTGTCACATCCCCAAACCTGCACTGACTATGATGAACTTCTCAGAGCAAGTTGTGAGTATAATTTAGGGGGTGGCTCTGCATCCCTGTGTGACCTACATTAGGTGATCCTGCTCTGGTTGTGGTGTGAGGGACTCTCAAGGTCCCTTCCAACTCCTAACATTCTGTGATTCTGTGTATGGCAGGCTGCAGTTTCCATACACTGAGTGAAGAGGTGCTGAACGTACAGACTCAAGCTTGTAAACTGAACAGTTGGGTTAGAATAGCTGTTTCTTTACTTCTTGACAGGTAAGGTAATTTTAAAATCCAAGAACAGGATACATGAATCCTGCCATGAAGTATAAATAAAAGAAGAATTGGAGCTGGACTTTTTATCACCTTTGAATAATTGCTTGCAAATCCAGGAAAGCTTTTAATATGACTCAGTGAAGTCTAATGTTGCAAACATCTTTATTTGCAGTAAGGTATTGAATACTGCAGACTGCTTTTACACAGAGCTGTGATTTGTTCTGAATTTTTTTCCAGCTCCAGTGCTTGGACTAGACATGCTATTGTGCCTTCTTTTCTTCCAGCACTGCAGTCTAATAATATTTTCAGCTCAATACCCAACTTCAGCTATGCTAGCAGATAACTAGAAGCCTGCAGTTGATAAAGGAGGAGAAAAGTAATAGCAATCACAGTGCTGACACAAAATAAATGAAGGGCACTGTTTTCTAGAAAATGGAGTCGAGTAATAGCAAGAGGATTAGGAAACAGTGGGACATCCAGTCAGCAGAGCTACCCTGAGAGTTTTTCTCCTAAAACTACTTGGCAAGATATGTTCTTGCTTCCAGCCACATTCATAAGTTTTATTTTATGGACGCCTAAAATGTCATTATGGAGGAAATTAAGCTGCAAATATAAATAGTATATGAAATAAAAATAAAAGAATGAAATGAAAATCCAGAAGGGAACTTGCCAGAATCACTCAGATACAAGTCAGGCTACATCCAGTTCTATGTGCATTTTCCTTAAACATGAGAAATAACATATCTTTTCTTCTGTTGTCCTTGACTGAAGGATATTTATATCTCACAAAGCATTTAAAAAGTAAACAGAGGATGAAAAAATGCAAGAAAAGATTTTTTGGTTCATCCGTAATGAATTCTTACCCTGTTGGATGAAAGAGGATAAAATTTAGATTCTACCACTCTGACCGTGCAGCTTTGTTCTGTCAGAATAGATACAGATATTTGAAATCAATAAATTTGTATTCCTTAACCTTTTTACTGAAACTCTTCAGCTAGTGAGTCAACAAGCTTGTTACAGAGATTCTAAGAATTGAGTATTAAAATGCAAATTTTTATTTTTTGAATTATTTTTAATTACTCATGGTCTGTAATATCACTTCCAAGAAAAGATGAATCAATTTCCAGCAGCAGAACTGCTACCTTGGAGAATGTGACTTATATAGTACTGAAGTTAAACTGGGTTCATGTATAATTGGGTCTGATGCCTTTGGAGTCTCCAAGTTAGAAAGTGCATGGCTACAGGTGGATGTGGTCACAGAACAGCTAGGAAGTTCTGTTCTCCTTGAACCAAAAAGTGACCTGGAAACCAGTGCCTTTTGTTGCTTAGCATGCTTTGCCTTCTTCTCTTTTTTTTTTTTCTTTTTTTTTTTTCCATCTTTTTGTTGTTTTTTTTTAATTCAGTTTGGCCTCTGCTGCAGTATCACTGTAAGTAAATCATTCCTTAGAGAGGAGGAGGAGAGAGAAAGGATGTTGACAGAGGCCAGAATCCATTCCTGTTAAATGCAGTATAAAGTAGTGTCTATGGAGAGATTTCTTATATTATTGTGACGCTTCTAGAACTCATTGTGGTTCCCAAAATAGCTCCTCTGTGAGAGTGTAAGGTATCTGCTTGTTTTGTGGGCTAGATGCCAAGTTACTTCCACATGGAAACACACTCAAAGAATAACTTCCCAGACTTTCTGAGCCCTCACAGGACATTCTGTGCACGAGTGCAATCTGCTCTCTCTCCAACCTCATTAAAAAAGCTTTTGATTGACAGCGAATTTGTTTGCAGAAATTAGGGGAAATGATTCCCTTTTTATAAAAAGGAATGATCATAGGTTCTTCATCAGGGACAAGTCCATCCGAGCACAGACTGAGCCATCACTTTCCAAACTTGGATTGCCAGGTTTTTCCCAATAGCAGCACTTCAGGGGTTACATTTGTTAATATGCTGCTTTACAGATGCTTGACTGAACCTCATCAAAGGTTTCGTTTGGCTCTGTAGCTGGAAGGTTGTAGGTAGCCTGTCTCTGGTCCTCTTCAAGTTGTATCAAAAGATTACATTTATGAATTGAGTTGATTTGCAGTGACCTGTGGAACTCTCTAAGCATCAGGAAGGATGGATGTCACTTAGGTTTTCCTTAGGGAAAAAAGTCTAATCTGGTCTTGGTTGTAGTTTTGAGGATATACTTCTGAGTAACAAATGGAAAGTTGTCTACTACACAGGTTTTGAAATAGTCTTTAATGAAATGCTGGTTTCAATTATTTTTAATGTCTCAGTACTAATCATCTCTGACACATCTTCAGAGACTGATCTTTTTAAAATTCAAATTATCTCTGTAACAACTACAGTGCACTCAAGAAAAAGTAAAATTGCCTATTCTAAGCACCTTTTATCTGGAACAATGGTTCCAAGTTCTGATAGCAGTGCACTTGGTCAGTTTTTTTTTTTTTAAATCATATGGAGAAATTTTTTTAATACTAAAAATGTATTTGTAATAATTAGAAAAATCTGAAGAGAGTGTGGAAATTTGTTTCTCAGGAGGGCATAGCCCTCACACAGGGAACTGCTGTGTGATGGATCCCTTGCTGACCACAGAACCTTTTCCAAAAGCTTCCCTCCTTCTGGGAACTGTCTGTCAGCTGTAGCAAAGCATTGAAAGAGAAACCTTTCACGGTGAGAAGGCTGCAAAGGTGGTGGCATTTTTATGCTGTTTAATTGCTGCAAAGTAACTCAGGAGATGAGAGGCACTTTATGAGGTCCCTATACATTCAGGTTTGCAACAGAAGTGCCTTTTCTTCAGTGGCCTCCATCCATGCCGTATATATAATGGTAACTGGCATTTGGTGCAGATACAGAAAGATTCATACAGTTAATTAATGGTGTGCAAAGCTCAAGAAGTCCCACCTGGGGTTTGTAAACCCTGCTTCAGCTGTGACATAGCCAGTGAACAATGTGGCAGGAGTCATTGAGGATGTATTTCCCAGGTGAATAGGGAGACTTTGGTTATAAATCCACAATTTTCCTGTGCTTCAAGTGAAGACTGTTCTGCACTGGTTCCCTAGTACCTTCTGGCTTTGCTCTTGTTCATTGAGCAGGCTTCTGCTTTTTCCATGTTTCATATAATGAGTTTCCAGGAGATGTGCCAGCTGTGTCTCACAAAAGTTTTCTGTAATATTATAGTGAAGATTATAAGAAGTAATGAGTCAAAGTGATGGGATGACATCAAAATAGATTTTTAAGCAGTGAAAGAAACAGTGAGATGTCATGATGTGATGAAGGGAATGCAGTGACAGTTTACCACCTAAATTGGGAAAGCCCTGTCCTGGTTTTAAAAATCTATCTAGTTCTCCTAGATAACAAAGTTCATCTCTCCATAGGTGTTTGTGCTGAACTGTAATAGCATTTAATTAATCTTATTCCATGAAGTCAAGAAATACTTTCATTGCAGCAGATTCTTTGAATCCACTGCTCTCAGTAAAAATCAGAATATGTAGATACCATTAGTATTAATAGCTTTTTTATCACCTTTTTTTTCTGTCTGGGATGAGAAAAAAAATTGAGATGCAGAGTATGAGATATAACATGAAAATCTCTGAAAGGAATTTGTATAGCCCAATTGTCTTATCAATAAAAGAAAATAGTAATGAAAAATATCCTTAGAATTCAGGATATAGTATTGTGTAAGATGAGATTTGCATCATAAAAGAAAAAAACATTTTATAAAAAAATGTATAGGAATGGCAGCTTTGCTTTTTGTGTTTTCTTTTTTTGGTTTATTGGTTTGGGTTTTTTTGATTTTTTTTTTTATACTGCAGTAATCCTCCTTGTCAACTAGTTTGCCAAATATACCTATGTTTCTATAATACTCAAAATGTGTGCCTAATCTCTTCACATTTGACTCCTGATTTTTGCAGAGACTGACAAATGATGTGTTTTTGAAGTACAGGAATGTAACTGGTATCCAACTTTCCTCTTTATATGCTGTTGGCATCCAGGTGAAGGGTCTATTTCAGTAAGTAATAATCCAAGATATTTGATTCTTTCAGTCTTTTTTGGGCACCTAAATAAATCCCATGACTTTCAGTATCACTGGCATTTCATTAGCTTTCAGTGATCCTCTTACCAAGCACTGAGGTTTGGGGCTTATTTCTGATCTAAGATAATCAACAGCAGAGCTTGTCCTTGGATAAAACTGCTATTCCACTTGTACATGCAAGCCCAGTGGCAGACTGGGCAGATAAGTGTTGAAATGTGTCAGCCTGCTTCAGAAATAATTCAGCTGCATCAATTTCTAAAGAAAAAAAATTGGATAAATAACTGTTTTAAGATAAAGAATTGCCATTTGTTACAAAAGGTTATGTAATTACATGTTTATGTAGGCTGTGAAAAGATCCACAGTTAACCCCCAAATAATTTGTTGACCCCAGAAGTGACAGTAACTGCTTTTGATAGCTCTTCATGTCTTTCCAAGCCTCTCATAAACATTGTTTTTTTTGTTTTTTTGGCCAATGTAGTGATTTATTCTTACAAATGGTTCTTCAAGAAACACTGCCATTGTCTTTCATGAGCTCAGGAAGTCCTGTCCTCTGCTTTTCTGTGTCTTTTTGCCTTCATCACTCAATACCTCATGCTCAAACCTAAATAATTACTCATTAGAGCGCTGTTATTTTTACAAGCTCAGATGATGTTGGTTCAGAAAATAAACTTTCAAGTGTAATTTCAATCTAGTATATTCTTCTCCACATTAAAAGTAAAGTGTTAGTATTTGAAATGAAAGTGACAAGGGAAAATATTTCTTCATAACACTTTGGGTAAATTACCATTACAGGAACACTTGCAGCAAACTAGAGATGAAGGGAAGTGTTCATTTACATTTCAGTACTTGAAAGGCCTCTATTTTAGTGGTTGCATCATATGCCAGAAATGTACCTTTAAATTTAGCCCAAGTAAACAACATGAGTGGGGTTTTTTCACCACTAGCTTTCACTAATTTGTGATAAGTGTAGTTAAGTTTGGGTGATGGATGTGTTCCTCGCTGGGCTAATCGATAGAGAAAATCACTTGCAAAACTGAAAAGTAATTATGTGGGGGCAAAATATGGAAAGGAAATGAAGCAAATCTATTAGTTAGGAAGCTGTTTGAAGATTAAAGTCCCAGATTAAACATTCATGAATAATTTATCAAAGGCTTTATCAAGTGGCTAAACCTTGGAAAAAACTTGACAACACTCCTGTGTCTCTTTCCCTGTTTGTCTAGAATGCTTGCTTTATATAAATGCAAAAAGACCTCCTTGTTCAAGAGAAAACATTTGGTTTAAACACATTCTTTCTCCACAAGTGATTTCTGTCATTTAAAGGTAATTTTTGTTGGTAAGAGCAAATGCCTGGCTGGTTTTCAAATGTGAGGCACCAGGGCTTTGGATTTTCTTTTAAGATTTTTTGTTCTTAACCTTTCCAAAAGAGAATCTGATAATTTTGTGTTACTTTGCAAAATTCACCTGCTTGTTGTTTTCTTTATGAGGTCATTGCTTTTTTTTTTTTCTCTCCTTAGTTTTTTTTTTCTTTTTCTCCTGGTTTCCTAATTCTTCCAAGAACTTTCTGAAGCAGTTCTGAGTCTTCAAATCACTGTACTTAGTAATGCACTGAGATGCTGCTAACATTCAGAAGTTGTCATGGGAAATTGGGTGAAGTGGCCAATGGAAGAGACCCATGTTCCATGCTGCTTTATAATCTAAAATGTAGGTTTTTGGCAAAGCAGACATGATGGGTCACTAGTAAATCCTGTTTTACACACCTGTGAGTATCACACACAGATCAGAGCTGAATCCTGCAAAGTTCAGCCCCATCCAGTGGTGAGGGAATGGGATACTCTCTCCACCAGCTGATGTGCAACGTGCGTGGATGACAGCTCCTCTACTACGTGTAGCACTTGTTCTCATCAGGCTACAGCTTCTACAGCATCCATGTATCACATTTCCCACCCCCCCTGACCTCTCTGCTTGCCTTGGGACTTTTGTCTTAACTAATTATTGCTTTCTACTTTAGAACATTGGGGTAGCCATATAACCCCAGGCCAAGCTTTCTGACTTCCTCCTTCCTTGAGGCTAATCAGTGGTTGCTGCTGTGGTTTCTGTCACCCTTTGGCCTCCCACCTGTATGTGTTATAAGAAATATTGTCTTTGTTATCCAGCACATGCTGGATTAATCTAGTCAGTTTGAGCTGGGCAGATTAGTCAAGTCTGATTTATCTGGGCAGCTCCTTGGGTAGCTTAGTCCTGGTGTTTTATGTTATGAAAATGAGAATTCTGGGCAGAATTATCCAGACAGGCTGATTGCAGCCACACATTAAGGCTTTGTCTGTAGCCACCTATTTGGTGATACAGGAGTCCTGTAGTTATGAATAGGGTAATAAATGGGGTACTTTGCACTGCTCCCCTGTAGTTCTGATCTCCCCATCCCTTCCACACCAGCCTCTCTGTCCTCACATGGTAGGAGGCCACAGAGCTCAAGTAGCTGAGTGATTACAAATTGGATTTTCAGAGGCATTTTGGAGAAGTTTTTTACTTCTCATAGGTCCTTGCCTGAAATCTAGTACTACCCCAGTGACTGACTTCTGGCAAGGTGAAAGGGTGCCTACAAAGATGTTCTGTACTTTGAGGCTAGCACTGAAAGCTGGTTTTGTGTGTACCAGTGACTTGGATAAATTGGGAGGACTTTTAAATTATTTTGATTTTGTTCTTTTTAGGTAGACAGCAACTCTAAATTGGCAGAAGCAGCTACTGAACATCAGAGAAGGGCAGCAGCTATTGATTCAATGCCACTTGTCTGAAATCCTCTCTAGAAAGCAAAGCATGATCTTTTAGTGCAGGTTATAAAATCTACCAGCTTATAAAATCAATTTCTCAGGGAACTGTTTGTGGATAAGCAGAGTTCATTAGTTCCAAGGGTATAAAAATGATCAGAACACCACAATATACATATTCTTAATTCAATAAAAACATATATAATTTCACTATAAATATGAACTTATATGATATTATGATAAAGAAGCATTAGCAGATACACCTGCTGATTCTCAGGCTTTTTAGACCTATGAGGGTTTAGGAAACAGGTGTAGAGTTGTGTGACCTTTTTACAGCATATAGCACTGGTGCAGGAACCTGAAACCCTGAAGATCATGTGCAAGAAAATGTATATTTAAAATTGGGAAGGCTTTCCTAGAATAAAGATGACTTCAGAAAGAGACAGAAATGCTCATTCTGATTCAGAGTCCAACTCTGAGAGTCATGACTAGAAATCTTTTTCTTCTGTACAGGGATGTAGGAATAAAAGAGAGAGAATTCAACCATGTTTGTTTTAAGGGGGTTCAGGGTCCAGCTCCTGAAATCCCTGTCTCTAGGCATGTATAAACATTTCTTCTTACTTCTTTGAGATGCTGGGGAGGCAAAGTTGAGAAGAGGTTTAAAGCACACATCTCTGTGTGACAAATGAGCAGCATTTCCTTGTTTCCATTTCAGGCTGGAGTCCTGTCCAGCACCTGGGCAGAGGGATGTGAATCAAGAGTAGTGCTTTGGGTCAGCACATGGCAGTGGCTCAGGCTGTCTGGATGCTTTGCAGCACTTTTGTCTGGCCTCATGCCTCAGTTTAGAGGTATCATTCAATTTCTTTTCAGTGCTGAAAAGCTTGAAAAGTGAGGAAGGTTTTGAGTAGTCCTGAGGGGCCATAGTGACTCGTGTATGTGAGTCTATAGTGAAAGGTTTCATAGGAGGATAATACCCACAGCTTCAATCACTAATGCCATTGCTGAGTGGCTGGGATCCAGCCATGATTCCTGCATTTCTTGAATGTGGCTACTCCATCAGCTTCTCAGGATGTTTTGTCCAAACACCAGGAGGTTGAAAGACAGGTCCATGTTTGGCCTGCAGCATTATTCACACTCTGATTCTGTCAGTGATGAAAGTGCACAGCATGGATTCAAAGCTGACTAGAGGAGACAGCAGGTGCTCCATTACTCACTGTCTGATAACCCTTTTTTTTGCCTCCACCCCTGCTGCCCAATACAATGCAACCTACTGGGTCACTGGATCTGTTTCTGGCACTCAGCTAATGATCTCTGGGTGCCTGAGAAATTTTGGTGGAACTTCTTAACTATCTCCTGAAAAGGTTCATGAAGATACTGTGATTTTTCTGTACCATCCCAAACCAAATTCCCAAGGATGGAGCTACAGATGCTGAAGAACTAGGAATAGTTTGCTCTTTCACAGTATGTTGATCAAATATCTCCAGCTGCTCTGCAAACGTTGCATTTATCAGCATCATCCTGAGTGTGGGGTGGTTGTACCTGTTCCATTCAGAGAAACACTGAAGCCCTGAGAACTTTTGTGACCTGCACAAAAAATGAATTATGAATTTGGAAATCTATCCTCCCAGGATATTCTGGCCTCAGTGCATACTAGCAGCTCATTTCATGCATAGTCTGCAATGAAGACATCCCAAAGGCAGCCCACTTCCCAATTTTTAGGGGTGGTTGTTGCTGCACACTTCAGGCTTTTGCCAAGGTGAAGCAAGCAGCCTCTTGCCTCATTATGAACCCCTTTCAGGTGATGTTAGTGCCTGACAGGGGACTCCTGTGAGCAGAGTCTGTGGTAGGGAGTTACCCTTTTTGAGTTTTTCAAAATATTGGCATTTTCTGATTTATTTACCTTTAGAGCAACTGTTTGTAATTAGCTATAATTGTGGATATCTCTATTTATTTCTAAAACATTATTTAGATGATGTAATTTAGGGTGTTTGGTTTTTTTATATACAGCTACTTATTTTTTTCAGCTTATTTTTTACAGCTACTTATTATTTATTGTTTCTATCCTCATCTACATGTGCAGTAGCTAATGTATAATATATATCTGGCATGGGCTTAATATTTATGAAGTGTCCCATAGTGAATCATATTTAAACAGTCAACTTTTGATTGTGGTGGGTGGGACTGAGAGGCACAGAGTGGACTCTTTTTTTGCTTTTGATCCAGCACAGATTTTTAGAGAACTGTATTGGTTGCTTTTCCCATCTTGTGAGCCAGACAAGGTGCTCTACATTTCGATCAGATATTTAATATTCACTATCTTTTTTTCTGTTGTGTGGAATGTTACAATCCTGTATTTAAAGACTGTGAATTTAAGTTTGATTCATAGTGCCAAGGGTATTGTATTGTATTAGTGAAGAATTAACAAGAGAAAGCCTTGGGAAAAGATCTTGGATCACACCATGTTCTGTGATGGCAGAGTAACAAGAAGATATTTGAAAGCCAAAAGGCTTCTTTTCACTTGTGAATATGACTGGAAACTGTTGCTGAGAATGAATTTCATCTGTTTTTTCAAAGTCAAAACTCATTTGCCCTTGTTAATAAAACATCTGATCTTTGATCTAATAAATGGGGTGGCATCCTATTGAGGGGCCTGTTAAACTTAATGTGCAGTCTATTTGCACGCTACTGTTGCTTTTTTATCTAGAGGGTTGTCTGTTCAAATCTTGGTTTTCTCAAATACATTGCACTGTAAGAATCTGAAGGTTTATTGAGTATTTGTTCAGAATAAAGTTCTGATAGGGTACAGAAGAAATGTGATGGCAGGGCACACAATAGAAATTGCTGTATAATGTTACCTATGAAAAAGGCTGCAGGAAAAACATGACAGCAGTTTGCAATTGGCACAACTCGCTGCAGCTTGCTTCCAAGAAAAAAAATACCACTGACTCCAGCAAGATAATGTGCCCAGATATTAAATTCATCACCTTAAACAATGAGAAGCTGCCATACCAGTGTAATTGTACCAGCATGGGCATTGTGCCCAGCTGCAGATGTCTTTTAGAGTTCATTGCTTTAGCCAGAAATAAAATCCCAGTCTGCAAGTTTGCACGTGGCTGCTGCAGAATTGGCAGGAACTCCCAAAGAAGATAGCTTACTATTAAGAAAATATTTAGGCCTCCTGTAGTGGTAAGGTTAAGTCAGTGATGTGAAAACATGCCATAGCTTTCTGGGCTGATACAAACTATTGCTCTGGAGTATGTGGTGTTTATACGTGACCTTTTAAAGATCTTGCAGTGCTTGCGAAATTATTCCCCTTTTAGCAGTAGTAAATTTTGAGAAGTCTTGACCTTGAAATAAATAAAAATGTCTAAAGAGATTGTCGTTGTGAAAAAAGAAAACCAACGGTTCTGCACAGATTGATTTTTGTTGTTATCTTTAAGGATTTTGTTTAGATCCATAAAATGTCAGTATCTGAGTACATTTCTTAACCCTGTCATTGAGAGCTTGGATTTAAACCTCTCACTAGAGACTCCTGGACTGGCTGCTATGATAGAGCAGAAATTGTGCATTTAAATTTTCAGAAGTATTCACAATGCTGAGAGGAGATTGTGTTGGCAGGTTTGAAATCTTTAATAGCACCTTTCTAGTTAGGAACATTATAGGTACATGTGTATTGACCTTGCACTGCCAGAAACTCATAATGCCAGAAAAATAAGTAATGCACTATTGTTCTCATTCATAATAATCCTATTAAATAAACATTTCAGAGTCAGTTTATTATGATTTGTGAATACAAGAGAATTTCTTCTCTTCCTTAATGTAATAGCTTGGATATTAGAGGAAGTACAGTCAACCACATTGGGAAACAGAAAGTGGATTAGATCTTTTTAATGTTACTTGATGAAGATTTAATAGTAGATGGCTACTCTAAGAATTGATAGTAAATAAAGTATCTTCATTTGCAAGCTATAGCAACTTTAAATACTGAGTCATTCAAGTTTTAGTCTCTGTGTTTTTATAGGTCATATGGCGATGATGTGATTCTCAGTGTCTTAAGTTCTCAGGAGAAATGAAAATGAGTGACTTGTAATAGGAGGAAAATAGCAAAATAGGGCAAGTTTATTAGAGATACCAAAAAGTTTCAGAATATCCACATACAGAGCAGGATTCTTCATTAGTATTTTTATTCACATCCCCTTTAGTGTCTGAAACTTTGTTTCTGTGTTGTCTGAGCAGTTTTAACTCCTGTAAGAGTTTTGGTATAATCCTAAAATGTTTCTTGCTGTGCTGATGCAAGGACGACAAAGTAATAGTTGTGCTCTTGTCGGATTTTCATTAATTTATTGAAAAAAATTAATAAACAGTACTCATTCCCAACACTACACATTATGTCCTTTCATAAAAATTATCCATTCTTCAGGCAGATTTTAACTAAAGGAAGCTTTCAACATATAGTATGGCAATTAAGAAGACAAATTGACACTTCTTTTTGATGTTCTACAGAACATGAACATGTGTTAAGAAGACTGCAACTCTCTGATTTTATTTTTTTTTAAATGTATTTAATTTTTCTTTTTTAATTTTAGACTATGACATCATCCCAAGCTTAGCAAGTTAACTGTGGAAAAAAAAAAAAAAAGTGATGCCCGTGCTAGTGAAAAAAAACTTCCACCTTGACTGTAATGGATGTACAAACTAGTATTTTCTACCCTGTTCTGTCCATATGGGACAAGATTTCTTAGAGGGGCAAAGATGCTTTCATAGTCATGACTAAAGTTTTCAGCTAAGATGTAAGAAAAATTCAGTGATCAAGATTTGACATTTCATGCAAGGCAAATGACTTGGGTACCACTGGTAACTCAGAACTTCTTTACTTTTTGTATGATAGATTTACTGACAGGGAGAACTGAAGACTTTATTGAACAAAAGTTTATAATTGTTTATCCTGTTTGGAAGACTTTGGAAGATAATTTCATTAATGCCCTGCTGTGAAAAATCTGTATTAACCAGAGATCATAGATACATGAAGATTTCCAAAACTTCATGGTAGCAAGCACCTGCAACTTTACTACTGCTAGCAAAATGCTTTCTATATTCAATTCTGCTTCTTCAAGCAGGAGTATTAACCTGAGTGTAAATAGCTTCACCACTGTGAGCTGCTCTTTCTCAAGTATGTACATGCATTACATACACTTGCATTCTGTAACATAAAAGCACCAGGCTGCACAGTTCCTGATTAAGCTTATGAAGAAGAAATAAATGACATCCTAGCCATAACATCTATAACAAAACCCTTTAGTGGAATTCAGTTTTTGCTATGTGTGACAGTCTGACAAATGAGGCAATTATTTCCTATTAATTTATTGTGACAATATTTCTTTTTAAAATCCAAGATATATATTTTTACCTTACATTACTTGTTTTCTGTGTTGAATGATGAAAATTACACTCTTGTACCCTGGAAAATTTAAGATAGACAATGGCATTGATATTCAGAGTTCTTCTGACTCTTTGGCGTTTTCTTTTGTAGATCTCAGGTGCTTTACAGAGGAAATGGTAATTGTCTGCCTACTAAACATAATATTTACAAAGTGGTGCTGGAGCTTGTGGCTTGGGAGGAGAGGAGTTTATCCTTTGTGAATATCACTGCCTTTATTGAATAGACTGGAAAGGAGTAGGTGTTACATTAAAGGTCTTGACCAATCCTGTGTGTACATTGCATTATCCATATTTTAAAACAGGGAGCTGAGGCTCAATGTTTGTTTTTTTTTTTCCTGTTTACTTCTAAGTTAAAAGTGTTGATGAGGATATTTCAAATCTTTAAAAATCTAGAAAGGCTGTTCAGTGATTCTGTGAGAGAAAGCTGTTAGGATTAAATTAAACTGGTATGACAAATTACATGATGGGATATGCTTGTGTGACTGCTTTGATTTTTAGGTTTGCTCAAATTCTTGCTGTCTTACAGGCAAATGGCTAACCATTGCAATAATATGGTTAATATTCAATAATATGGTCTGTTATCTGTGCATGACCCATCTGAGGACCTAGTAGACTGTCAGGTTTGACATTGTGTGGCCCATAGGAAGGAGATGCATCTCCCAGGCTGCAGAAGCTTACTGACTTCTCTGGGTGATGAATTATTCTACAAGCATCTGGCAGATGTTTCAAAATCATCACCCCTTGTTCTCATGGGTGACTTTAACCTGCTGGAACTGCTGGGAACTCCACACAGCAGAGAGGAGGCAGTCTAGGAAATTCCTAGAGTGTATAGAGGATAATTTCCTGCTCCAGCTGGTAAATCCATGGTGATGGAGCCCCGCTAGACCTCCTGTTCACAAACAGAGAGGGGCTGGTGGGAGATGTGGTCAGTGGATCCCCACAAATCTATGAGACTGGATGGGATCCACCCAAGGGTAATGAGGGAGCTGGCAGAAGAGCTCGCCAAACCTCTCTCTATCATCTACCAACAGTCCTGGCTCACTGGGGACATCCCAGATGATTGGGAGTTGGCGAATGTCACGCCAATCCACAAAAAGGGCGGGAAGGAGGACCCGGGAAACTCCAGGCCCGTCAGCCTGACCTCAGTGCCTGGCAAGGTCATGGAGCAGATCATCCCAGGGGCAATCACACAGCACCTACAGGATGGACAAGGGATCAGACCCAGCCAGCACAGGTTCAGGAAGGGCAGGTCCTGTCTGACCAACCTGATCTCCTTTTATCGTGAGGTGACCCGCCTGGTGGATGAGGGGGAGGCTGTGGATGTGGTCTGCCTGGACTTCAGCAAAGCCTTTGACACCGTCTCCCACAGCATTCTCCTGACAAAGCTGTCAGCCCACAGCTTGGACAGGAGCACTCTGTGCTGGGTTAGGAACTGGCTGGAGGCCACCGGAGAGTGGTGCTGAATGGGGCTGCATGCAAATGGCGGCCATGACATGGCGGCCATCCCCTCAGGGACCAGTGTTGGGCTCCGTTTGTTTAATATTTTTATTGATGATTTAAATGAGGGGATTGAGTCCATCATCAGCAAATGTGCAGACGACACTAAGCTGGAGGGGAGTGTGGATCAGCTGGAAGGCAGGAGGGCTCTGCAGAGGGACCTGGACAGACTGGAGAGTTGGGCTGATTCCAATGGGATGAGGTTCAACACGGCCAAGTGCCGGGTCCTGCACTTTGGCCACAACAACCCCATGGGGAGCTCCAGGCTGGGCACAGAGTGGCTGAGAGCAGCCAGGCAGAGAGGGACCTGGGAGTCTGGATTGACAGGAAGCTGAACAGGAGCCAGCAGTGTGCCCAGGTGGCCAAGAAGGCCAATGGCATCCTGGCCTGGATCAGGAACAGCGTGGCCAGCAGGTCCAGGGAAGGGATTCTGCCCCTGTACTCAGCCCTGGTGAGGCCATACCTCAAGTCCTGTGTCCAGTTCTGGTCCCCCCAGTTCAGGAAGGAGATTGAGGTCCTGGAGCAGGTCCAAAGGAGGGCAACCAGGCTGGTGAAGGGACTCCAGCACAAGTCCTGTGAGGAGAGGCTGAGGGAGCTGGGGGTGTTCAGCCTGGAGAAGAGGAGGCTCAGGGGAGACCTCATCGCTCTCTACAACTCCCTGAAAGGAGGCTGGAGCCAGGTTGGTTGTAGCAGCTGTCAGTAGGACAAGAGGGCATGGTCTCAAGTTGTGCCAGGGGAGGTTTAGGTTAGATATTAGAAAGAATTTCTTCACGGAGAGGGTGATCAGACATTGGAATGGGCTGCCCAGGGAAGTAGTGGATTCTCCATCTCTGGAGATATTTAAAGAGAGACTGGATGTGGCACTCAGTGCCATGGGCTGGGAACCACAGGGGTAGTGGATCAAAGGTTGGGCTTGATGATCCCTGAGGTGCCTTCCAACCCAGCCGAATCTATGATTCTATGTGCCCTCTAAGCACTGCCTGGTTTATGGCTGGATTTTGAAAGGCCACAGTAACCAGGTGGGTTTCCAGCATCTTTTCAGCTTGGATAGGCTTTCCCTGATTGCATTCGCTGTCCCTTTAATTAGGGTTGATATCGCTGTCTTAATTCAGAAGTGAAGTTTGGGCTTTGATGTTCAGCAGATTACCATGACCCTGTATTAACATCTGGGAAATATTGCCAGACCCTAGCATGCTTGTTCATGACTGACACTGAGGAGTTGGTCTACGCCTTTCTCCAAGAGAAATAATTCCAGTACCCTGCTGTCTGGCTTGCCAAGTAGAACTTGTTCCAAGCATTGTTGTCAAGCTCCTATTTTGTTCAGGAACATATGAGTTCATATCACTGGTTTGGGGATCTAAGTAAAGCTGTAGAGCTCTGGTTTTGTTTGTTTTTTTTTCCCACCTGCTCTGGACTCATGGTGTTTTCACAAGAACTTTGCACACTTTTGGCAGGTCTGTGGCCTTTGCTGGGACAGTGTTGTAAGTGTAAGGGCGTAGGAGGATGTCTCACTCCCCAGCTCTGGCAGTCCTTGATGTTTAGATTTACCTTTAAAAGAAGATTCTTTTCTTGAAGTTTAAGGTTGATGGGGGTTATGAATGTAACTTCCCCTTATGTTATGAATAAAGCTTTTCCCTGCCTCTAGTAAAATGCAACACTTAGTCATAGCAAAGTGCTAATGTTTGACTTCCTGTAAATTCTGCTCTCAGGATATTTAGGAACAGCACCATATAAATTTATTAGCTCTGGACAGCATTTCAGGCCCACTAAACCTAGTGCTTTTCCACATCCCATTCTTTTGAGGCAGTGTTAAGTCATATTGTCCAGCTTCATTGAGAAGGATGGTTGTAAAAAGCAGTTTATTCCAAAAGAAAGTATTTATTGTTGTGACAACTTGAATATATCACATCTGGGCAGGTTAAAAATGTAACTCTCAAGGATCTGTACAGAGGAAGAGCTTTACATTATGGGCAGCTCCCTGAAGGTTTTATTGTGATGCTGAGAGCCAGATTTTCAATAGCTCTTCAGAGAGAACATGCCAGGGTCCTTACAGCTGGACTTGTAGGGTAAAAAGCCAAATTCTGGTTGTTTCCAAGCTTCTGCTCTGTGACTGTCATTTCATACCAAATGTTATTGCTCCTTACTGATGATGGGAGGCTGCCGGTTTGGTTTTTTTTTTTTTGCAAATGGGAGGTCAATGTGAATTTCCCTGTTGACAGTGAGGTGTGTTTCTTCTGTAATTGGCTTACAATTACCACCACTCATGCAGGAGCACAGCTAGAAAAGTATGCTGACATCTGCTAATTAGAGTTACTTGGTTGGCTTAAGTAGCAGTCTAATTAGCTTGGACTCTGTGCTTGTAGTGGGTATGTAAAAAAAACATTGTTAATGTCTTTATTTCACTCTATAAAAATACTGTGAGTAAAGTCTGCAGCCAATCTTCAACCATAAATAATAGCAGGTTATAAGTAACTAGTGTGTAATTTTGGTGTAGGAGGTTCTTTAACTCTTCTTTGCCACAGTAGCATGTTTTAACTCTTGTATTACATGCTAGAGGACAGACAACTTTGTAAAATATTATGAAGAACATCCATTGTTTTGTTTTTCCTGAGTCTGAACCAAATCTCAAGGTGCTTTTTTTCAATTTAGCACTAGTGAAAACCTCATAACTTCAGGGCAAGATTCACCTCAGCCAAAGCTGATAAGGCCCTCTGGAGCTGCCTTAAAGCAGAAAGCTGTTTTATGTCTGTGCTTGGCTCTGAATGTATATTTGTGCTTTTGGCAGTCTAAAATGATAGATCAGCTCCATGTGCTTTGCTACAGCATGACCTTCTTTACCTATTTGTACTGCTAGCCCATTTTTTTGGCTCAGGTAAAGGATGAGCTATATAAATTAATACAAAGGATTATTAGATTTTTGGAGTCTCTATTATGTCATGAGAAAGACCTTGATAAAAGCAAAGGGCACAGGTTCCACCTGTGAAAAGGCAATAATAGAGTGGATTATGTTCTTTAAGTTCAACATGGGGTTACAGTTGGCTGACAAAGTTACAGCATTGGATGGTTTCCAAGCTACTGAAGATCCAGCTGGTCACTGAGAAGCAGCTGAGTGCATCCATTCTCTTGTGCTGCTTTCTGCAAGCTCTCTCTCTACATGAGACATGTGCTAAGGTCTACAGATATGATAAACAATTTTTGACACTTTAAAAGTGATTGTAAAAGTAGGGTGCAGCAAGTAACCATAGTAGTATCATAATCTTGCATGCATGAATTCTTCAATCTTACACCAAGTGTGACCTAGCACCACTTTCTCCGTGGCTGTCCTCTGGAATTATGAGAGAGACTTGCACAGCAAGAATAATCCAAGTCCTTGATGGTTTTGGCATCCACTGAAGTCTTTTTTTATTGTCATTATCCACTCACATCTCTACCTGAAGGGATGTCCAGTGGATCAAAGACACACTGATACATTTCACAAGTGTAGTCTCACAAGAGTGTTTCAAGCATGAGACATTGTACTTTCTTTGAAGACTGTTTTTTTCCAGGCAGATATGCTGTTTGAAAACATTGGGAGCAGGAGCAGGATGTAGCCCAGGATAAGAAAAATATTTTAGTGCAATCTGTCAGGTTGGATATGTCTCCCTAGGAACCAGAGCCAGTATCACTGCAAAAGTTCACAGGCAGCAGTAAGAGGTAAACCAAAGTGAACAAGTTGTTTCCATGTTATTGGTTTTGGTCTTTTGCAGTTCTGTACCTTTTGTATTAATTCAGACAAAATATTACGATGCATTTGTGATCAGTTTGTTTGTAAATGAATGGTAAATTTGTAAATTAATGGTGCCTTAATAGTGGGGATATTTTCATGGATCATCCAGAAGAAGCTAATGTGTTTGAGGTTTGGGAGTAAGGCAGTCCTGGCACTCTTTTTTGTTTGTTTCCTTTGCTTGTAAGCAATATTTGTGCTGCTTTGGTGCTATTATGCAATACAGACTTATTGAACCTTTTAAAGCCACTCATTTTTTGGAATTAGAACTAACTTGTGCAGCTGTCACTAAGCTCCTCGTCAGATGATATATTTATTATGTTAGAAATGAGAGGAGGCACATGAGTAAGGCTTTGAAAGGAATATGTTCTGCTCAGGGTAGGGTTTTTGTGTTTAAATGGGTGATCAGCATGTGTGGGTTAGACCAAGATGATTGCAGGACCAGTGCTTGACTAGTTATGTGCTGCCTTTAATCCTCTGGTATTGTATTTCATTGTCTCCCAGCACACTACTGTCACAACTGAAATAAAACCCCTCTAAACTCAATGAACACTTTAATCTGTCATCATAATCATGAAAGTCATGTCAATCATGGCTTAAAAGTTAAGCATGTGGATCAAGTCTGTAGTAAGAGGAGACACCTGGACTCCACAGAGTAAGTGGAGATACAGGCTGGGATGTTAACTATTTGCTTCATTTGTGTTGTACAAAAATGAATCAGATTATGGTGTTGATGAGGATGTTTCAAATCTTTAAAAATCTAGAGAGGCTGTTCAGTGATTCTGTGAGAGAAAGCTGCTAGAATTAACTGAAATTGGTGTGACAAATTACATGATGGGATATATTTGTGTGAGTGCTTTGATTACTAGGTTTGCTCTTAAGCTGAGAAGCAAAAGCAGAAATTATGGAAAACCTGAATAGTTTATAAATAGTTTAAGGTAGATCACAAGTTTATAAGAGGTACCAAAACTGAAAGAGTCTATAGTCTTGTTAAGCATGCATTTTATTCAGCTACAGCTTGTGAACAGATATCTTGGGCAGCTGTTTGTTTTTATAGGTTCATTTCAAATGCAGATTAAAAAAATTCTTGCTCTTTGGTCATATAGAAGCTACCTCAGCTTATCATGGTACAGAAAATGATATATTTTGTGCCCTCTCAATAAAATCCAAGGCAATATTGCCAGTATTGTCAGATTTTAAAAGCTGGGTTACAGTTTGTTTTTAAAGATGGTACTTTTTTCAAGAAATGAGTAGTTCTGTAGATGCTGTAAGAGAACAGTGTAAAAATTGAAATGGAAACATCATACTTGGTCTTCAGAGTGGTTTCTGGTGTTTAAAGTGAAAAATCTTTTTGAAAGCACCTTAAGTGAGATTTTTCAAAAGCACATGTATTAATCTCAACCCATTTTAGCAAAAGTCCCAGCCTATGATGAGTGTTCAGAATAAGCTGAATTATTGATCCTTGGGTGCTTTTACTTTCATTGCTGCCAGTGCAAGTAACATGAGTGACCATGATCCATAGGGATCATGATAAGCTGACCCCTTGTTATTAGTATTGCCTCTCCTTTGCCTTTGTGAGACTCAGTTTTCAGTGGCTTATTTTTTTGTGCTGAAAATTAACTGCAGTCTGTTGGTGTTTTTCTTCTAACAGGGCCAACTATTTCAGAATGAATTACAGGAAATATCTTCTGGCTTTGCCTGTTCTTTGTCAATAAATCTCACAGAGCCAGAATTTGGAGTGAAAGATTGACATTTAAGTGGGGCTGGTATTTTTTCTCAGGTTTACATGACCTCCTGCTATCATCATGTAGGGGGGAAACAACTCAGCAATTCAAAGAGCTAGGAGCCTTGGAAAAATGTCATTTTCACGTGGTTAACACAGCCCATGTTTGCACTGAGGTGAGGTCTCACAACTGCTGCAAAGCAAAACCAAGAGCCTGGGTTACATCTCCCAGGAGAACTGAGTGGGTGTCTCAGCAGCACATGGGTGCTTGGGTAGGACCCAGTTGTTCCAGTTGTTGCAGATGTTGTACTGGGCCTGAGAGCCATGTGGCCAGCAAGGGGAAAGGATGCATTTTGAAAAGCAAAACAGTAAAAAAAATCAGATTGCTGAAATGCAAAGTGAAAATAATGTGAAGAACTTGGTGGAAAGTTAGAACAGAAGCAGTAAATTGGTGTTAAGAGTTGGAAGGCAATAGAAAAGACTATTTTGATTTTAACATGTGAGAAGGGGTTCAGCCCTTCTGTGGCTCATACATCTAAACCTGGGTTTATCCCACTGCGACGTGGGAGAGAAATTCTCTTTTCCTCTGGAGAAAAGAGTTCGGAAACTTTGGTTGCTTGGGGAAGGTTCGAGGTCATGGATTTCCTCAGGTCAGAGTGAAGCCTTAGGGAACATACTGAGGAAAGTCTCTCATCCACATGCATGACCACTTGCTTCAGTGAAAAATGGCTCAGACTGATTGTAACTTGACACAAGCCCCATGAAAGCCACGGCTTGGGTGGATGTCTGCAGAGTGCTTGGTGAATAGAAAGGCACCTGCCATTTCCTGGGCTGGGAGAGTGCATGGAATGACACAGGAAAGTTCCTGGAAATGCTGCAGTCCCCCTGTGTCCTCACCTAAAGCCTGTGACATCGTGTAGGTACCAGACGAAGGCTGGCTTGTGACAGACTCTGCTTGAGAGTTAGCAGGTCCAAAGCACTGCATCTGAGAAAGATGAGGTGCTTTTCCCACTGTTAGGTTGTTGCTTGGCTTTTCCTTGATGGCAGAACTTTGACACTGGGATACAATGGGACTTCCTAAAAGTGGATGCAGGCGAAGCTTTTAACAATTTAATTACAACTGCAGAGATACTGTGTAGTTACTTAACCCTCCAGCATGGATGCATGTCCTCAAAAAGTGTCTGAATCTGTCCCTGAAACACTCAATATTCTATAGAGGCCAAAGAAGATTTGAATTCTAATACTTTATTTATTTTCACCTACCTTAATATCTGAAAAAGTTAAACTTTAAAGAGTTTTTCTCAACATGACATATGCTTTTTGCATCATAGTGCCAACTATTGATACGGCATGATAATAATACAATGGAATGGCAAGCTGAAATTATGAGAAGACTTTCATGCCTTGCTAGTGTAGGATAGCTATCCCTGCATACTTCAGCTGTCCCTCAGCAATATTTGTCAGCCAGGTGATGGAAGCTATTTCTGTGTTTGCAAAGATGAGCACGTGTGCGTGGAGTGTTACATGCTCATTAAAATAGTTTAGTGGCCTCACCACTAAAATTTAGTCTGTAAGAACCAGCAAACTGTTCCAGCCCAGTCTACTGGGATCTATTTCAGACTGCTTTAGCAAGACAGAATGGAATTCTGGACACAAAAGCTGTGATCTGAGGTGAATGATTTCATTGGTTGCCTTATACATGGGAATCTTCACCTCTAATGATATTTTAAATACCATCAGTTACATATGTTCTGCCACAGCTCTTTAGTAACCTGTGAAAAATGCAAAGGTCAAGAATCTAGTTGTTCTGAATCATTGTCTTCCGAAAATGAGGTCATGTAAGCAGGAGTGTTTCCTGTCTCAGTCCTTCTCCTGAAGAGATAAGAAAGAGAAAATGTCAATATAATTAAACTTCAGTGCATCATGAGATTCCAGTCATTTGTTGAAGGTTTAGAACAGGTCAGTGAAGGCCCTCCTACAACTACAGCTGTGGCAAAGGACATGGCCAAAGTGTTAGCAAATGTAAGGATGAAGAATAATACAAAATGTGCTGTAGGTCTTTTGGATAAAGTAGGGGTGCCATTTTTGCTAGAACACTGGTCACTCATCTAGAACATGAAATGAAAAATTGTGAAAATAACAGAAAAAAATACAAACTAGTGGAAGGGGGATTTGCAGACAGAACACCTTGCTTTCACACCTACTTGTTTTAACAAGGTCATATGTTGCATCTGTAGAAAGTATACATTATATATGCCTATTATATATTGTGGCATTAAGAGAAGATACATGTACCTGATGTATTATGTAGTGTTTAATGAGCCCAGGCTTCAGATTGGGGTGGGAACTGGTAACCAGCAGAGCAAATAAGAGGAATATCCCTTAAGCACTCAAGCATTCAGCTTCAGAGAGCAGCACCAGCAGCATTCACAAACCACTCTGGCAGCTTCAGCCACCAGACTATCTGTGGGCTGGGCAGGGGAAACCCAATTTCAAACACTCCCAGTACCTGGGTTTGAATAGGACCAAACAGTGTAAATTCACACCAAAAAACTGTATCTGTGAGGAGTGTAGTGGAGGGAAAGAGAAGTGGAAGTTACACAGTGTTTAGGGAATGCTCAAAACCCTTGTGTGAGCTCTCTGCTGGAGCTGTTGCAGAAAGGAAAGGGTCCAGTAATTACCTGGAGCTAAGAATTGAATTTTATGTACATTTTACTTCATCAAAGGTTATCTTACACTATGTAGTTGAAGACATTAATTCTTGCTTAATCAGGTTTTGCCTTTGTTTTCATTTTGAGCCAGTGTATTGCTAGGGGGAAAGGTGAGGCAGGGGTAGTTTTCCAGATGTAAAGTGAGCTGTCTTTAGAGAAATGATGAAAGTAAGTTTGGAGTACAGATAGTTCTTGGAAGGAGGATCTGCTCTTGGGAAAGTGCTTGGGAACCTGAGGGGTGAGAGATGTTTCTTGGCAGGTTCTGCACAGAAGGTTGTGTCAGGATCTTTGTTGCCAGGTGCTGACTCTTGCTATGTATGATATATATATATCTATATTATGACTCCTGCTAGACCTGCATTAGTGCTCCTCCTGTAGGAGCATGTGTGAGTGGGAGCTGAAAACTGTGGACAAATCATGAGATGCTTGCAGTTAACAAATAAACTGGGAACAAAGCACCTTAGCATCTGATAACATGTACAGCATTGTGTTTGGGGATGGCAAGCCAGATGATGCTTTCTCCTCTTTTGTTTGTTTTCAGATAGAGACTGGATTCTTTTGCACAGCATTTGTTCTTAAATATAAATTCTGGGATTAATAAAGGCATAACTAAATGAAATTTAATGCACTGTGATAAGTTTGGTCTAAGAAAATTGAAGGAATGGTGTAGCAATTCTGATGAATACAAAAACATTTTCTGAGGAAAGGAGACGAACAATTTCTTCTCTTGGGTTTTTGGAAAGCACAAGAATTGATGGGGTTCGGTGCAGCAATTTGTACAGAACAAAAAATGTTCCACTTGTCAAAACAGTGAAATACTGGGGGGAAAATGCCTGTGGAAGTTGCAGTAACAATTTAGACATGGTTAACTTTTTTCCTTGAGAAAGAAGGATGAACAGGATGACCTGAGGTTTCTCACAGTCTTTTTTTTTTTTTTTAGAGCTGAGAGTAGATAATGTTGCTGTCAATTTTATCTTCAACTTTCTGAATTTTACTCTGGTTATCTTTTACTCCTGTTCAGTCAAAATCTCTGGACCTCACATATTACATCTATTTAATTCTCTCATGTTTGAGCACAAATGGTATTCTACATATAATTTCAATTAGAAAAAATTACAGTTGACCATCTTCTTTTTAGGTCCTCCAGGGAAAAGAGGTAAGCGGGGCAGAAGAGGAGAGACTGGTAAGTTTTCAATTTCATAAGACCCATTGTTATTTGATGTCTGTGTTTTTGTGAAGATGTGTACCCAGCATGCCCTCATTTTTATTTTCATTGCTTGTGTGCTCTGAGAGTTCTGAAATTTCTCTGGCAAAAATTTCTGACCCTTGGCATATACCTGGTGGGCTTCCAGACAGCTTTCTAGTCTTGGGTGACATTAATTTGTAGTCACACTTCATAATGCTTGTGCCATTGGTAGCACATTGGTAATAATCAGCCCATTTTGGTGTCTTTTTACACTTGTACAAGTTAGAATAATTCCATGTGAGTAAGTAGTTGGTGGGACTCTAAGGCAGTATTGCATCAGGCTCCCCTGGTTGGGGCAAATGATTTTATAAGGAAATAAAATAGGAATATAAAATTCCTTATGTTAAGAATATCGGTGCTCAGGGAAATAATGTGATAAGGAGGCTACTCTCTATGAGAGAAATTGTTGTTTACTAGAAATAAGTAGCAATTCAGTTCTTAGGGAAATAAGAAAAATATTTGTTGTTTCATTAGCCTGTACCAGGGAGGTTTCTGTTGAGAGAATCCTGCTGGTGGTGTGGAGCTTGAAATTTTATTTGAAACAGTGTTGTGAGATGCTGAGCAACTCTTGCTGATGACATTCATGGGAACTGGATTTGTTGATTACCTTGTGGGACTGAGTCTTTCCTAAGGGAGAACTTTTTTGGAGGTTTTGCAGGAGAAAATGAGCTTCTTAATCTCCTTGTCTGTCTCATCTAATCTGCCTGTTAGGAAAATTTTCCCATCAGCTTGATTTCTGTAAATCTTATGTAGACTTTCTTACCTCTGTGATGTTTTATCTGGCTTTTTAAAATTATTTCCATATTTTCCTGCATAACAAAATTGAAGCCATGTCCTGCCAAAGGTTGATACAGGTCACCTTGGTGTTTCCATTCAGTGTTGGATTAGTATTTACTTAGGGAAAAATGCTGTGGGATAGAAGGAAATCCTATGGTTGAAGATTGTCTTACAAATGATCCTTAAAATTTACTTTGCAGAAAGCTTGTCCATTCATTTTACATCTCAAACAAACACATATTAAACTATTATTAAAGGAAACCAAACTCTCTCATTTTAAAAGCAGACCTGGACCTTAAAATGCTTTTTAAGAATGTTTACTAGGATAAAGAAATTACCTTAGTTACTGGACAATAAAAATGTATTGTTAAAACCAAAAGGCTGTCAATATTAAAAGCAATCTCAAAGTACAGCTGCTGCTGTTTTATACTCCTTTTGCACTTCACTTTATTCAGAAATTAGAGAGAGGCATAAAAGCTTAATGAAATGCCATTGATTTGGGAGCTGCAGCTGCTTAGTTTAATAAGACTGAAATAGTATATTTGATTTGTGGCCCTTTGATAATGTTTCTGAGAACAGCTCTACAAAAGTCTTTGAGTCTAAATAATTGGAAAAATGTGCCAATAACAGTTCACGAAGTGTGACTTTTTCATTGGGAGCATTTTATATGTGTGCCTTGAGAAAGGAAGGTGATGAAATGAAAGTTTAGCACTGTCAGGTGGCCACTGAAACTTCTCCTCAGAGGCAAAGTTGAAGGCTGGAAGATGCTGATGCACTTATGTCTTGATGGGATGCCAAGGTTAAATGCCAAGGGTACTTTGGGCCCTTTTTGCAGCCAAACTGTGCTCCAATGCCAGCTGCTTGGCTAACAGAAAGTGGTGATGTGGTTACCTGTGCTTTGTGTGGACTGACAAAAAGAACAGTAGTCAGTGGTTGGGTTGGGTTGTTTTTTTTTTTACTGGCATGAAATTGCATGGAAATGGTTGGAGAAGCAACTTGCAAGAGATCGCATGACTGATTGAAGGACTGGTAAGTGAACTGCATGCATTTAGCCACTGAGCAGATTTACAAGTTGCAAACACAGCCAAAGTTTAAAAATCTTTGAATGGGGAAATGTGTGCTGTGTATTAGCAGTGTTGCTCACACACAATCCTGAGGCCTTGTGCTTGGTTTGAATATGTGTGTCTTTCTTTAATAACTTTGAAAGCTTACATATTCTTTTTTTTCTCTCTTTTTTACCCTCTTTCCCTCTCCCCTGCCCCACAGGACCTCCTGTAAGTATGGTGTTACATTGTTGGCTCTTCCAGAGTAAGGGAGAAATGTGTCAGATGCTGTTATTGCTAGGATAAAATGATCATGTATAATTCAGAGAGAATTTTGATATTTCTAGTGCAAAGAATCATTAATTACCTTTAAGCTGAATAATGTAATCAGAAAGTACTTTTTGAAAAAAGTCTCTAAAACAATAAAGGTTTATATTCAGTGCTCCAGAGAGCAGTTTGGATCACAGTTGCAAGTAAGTATGTTTTGTTCATTTTGCTTATGACTTGATAAAAGGTGTTTTACTGCAGTATAAACCTGTGCTTGTATACTATCTTAAGTCCAGACTGGGTCACAGTGCCTTTTCTTGGGCTGTAACCTGGGGTACAGGCTCCTTTTGACAGTACACAGGCTGTCCAACTCATTGCAGTGTAATTGTTACTGAAGCCAGCAAGTGCTTATGTAAAATGAGTAGGGAGTAATACTGTTCAGCTGAGTAAATTGGTTGAATCTCTTGACATTCATGTTTGTAAGCAAAAGATTTCTCTCTTCTGAGGTTTTAGTTTGCTTTGTTGTATATTCTCAGGGCAGGTCAAAAGTCTGACTTGAAAAACAGGACAAAACACATATATCTCAAATGTTTTTATTTCTCATTTGCACTTCATGGTGTAAAAGAGTGACCATCAAAACAATGTTTCTTTTGCAGTGCTTGTGGTCTTCTAATTTTTTTTCTTTGGTAGATACAGAATTTCCACAATATTTTTAGGACCTGTCTATTCTGTGCTATGTGCGTATTTGAGAAGAGAGAGTTAATATGTTGAATTTCTCCTGTGACATAACGATTGCAGTGTAAGCTGTATATACTGAGCAGTGCAACTACTTCTCCTTGAAAGATTTTGACCACGTGCTCAGCAGTTCACAGAGGCAAATTCATTCGTCAAGCCATCAATGAAAAGCTTAGTGCATAAATGTGCTGTTTATCAGAAAGAAACACGGGTGTCCCCAATCACTTTTGTAGTCTTTCCATGAAACACAAAGAAAAACCATGAATCACACAAAAAGAGATTTTCCTGTAGCAAGACAGTATGGCAAGAGTTCAGTATGTGCCTCATTATCAATGTCTTTGACTTCATCTCCCAGCTGATGATTTAGTACAGCTCCAGTTAAAGAAAACAAGGGGGAAAAGGTGTAGGTCGTGGCAATATGAACAGAGATCTGAAATAGCTCCCAATAATTAAAGCATGTGACCTAAAATTCCAAGCTCCATATTCCAAATTTACATCACCTTGCTGATAGGCAGTTAAGCTTTAAATTGCTACAAGGCATTTAAAAATGAAATTTCTCTCCATAATTCATGTTTTTGTTTTCATAGACAGAGTCTGGCTAGGGCCAGCCCTTGTGACCTTAGTTATTGTTTTCACCTGTGGTGATAATTTTCACTTAAAATAGCAAATATTTGTATATCCCACAGAGCACTGCATGGGATTAAGGTGTATGTTATATTTTAAAGGTTATTGAAGTGCTTTGTTTGTTTTCCTTATAAGTCACTACTGAGTGTCACATGTGATAACAGAGATTGGGGCTTTCACTTCTTTTTTTTTTTTTTTATAATCTGATATAGCATTCTCAAGTTTCTTCTTTGGCACCTATGTTCCAGTGGTAGTTTGTTTCTCTCATACTTCACTGCCTAGGCACTGAATCATTTTTTCTTTTAACCACATACTGCCCCTCAGGGTACAGGGCTAATTCTCTTCATAACAAAAGGAATTTCAGGAAGCAGCAGAAGCAGCCTTTTAATTAGTGTTTGAGTTAAAACATAAAATTTCCATTGCCAAAGCCTCGTTTCTTCACTGTGTAGAACCTGTTTCATATTTGTTGGTTTGTAGCATCATCACATACAAAAAAAAAAAAAAAAAAAAAAAAATTCAAATTATGATTTGCCAATAATGTATTCTGCATGTTTGTTATATCATGTTTGTCATAACTGTATTGTTAATGTGTGTCATTCCATTTCATCTCATTCAACCAGGGCCTACCAGGGAGAAATGGCTATCCGGTAACTCATCATATATTTATGATAGCATATATTACTATAAAATTGTATTGTATTTTGTTTTTTTTTTTATTACTGTAAAAAAGACCTCTTTTCTTTTACTCAGATGGCTAGAAAATGTAGGAATTTCCTTTAAAAATAAAACAAAAACCTGTCACAAGTTTTTCAACTGTGTTACAATAGGTAAAGTCAATGCACTGATTGTTTGACATTGTATATATTTTGTGGGGTTTTGTCTTCTTGCATATAGATTTTTAACTCTAATTAAAAAAAAAAAATCTTCAGTCAAGATCTTAGTTTTCCATTCTAGAAGGCTGTGCAGTTGCCATAAGGAACCTCAAAGTCTTCTCTTTTAATTGTGTCCTGCTTCTCCACATTGCTTCATTCAGTGCATTTTGAGCAAAGTAAAATGCCTTTACAAAAGTCCTAGCAGTTGGCTGCACTGCCTATCATGGAGTAATTTTCTGGTAATGGATGTAATTTCCTGTCAGTTACATCCATACCTTCAGGTTTTATTACCTGAAAAATAAATACTATATGAAATAATGCATCTTTCTAAAATCTATTAGTAATATATTTATTTCGAGTATTCGGGTAAGCTGTCTGAAGTGACCCACTCAAGGGAAGAAGTTTATTCCTTCTGCCATGTTTATATTAGAAACCAAAGTGTACTGGTGGTTGCATTTCAGAGACAATAGATAAGCATAACATAGTGACTGTTAAAGTACAATAATGACCTTGCTTTAAATACTTGACGTGATGTCTTGGAAAAATCAAGAGAAACTATATCCACCACCTTCCCTTCATCCACCAAGCAGGTGGGCTTATCATACAAGGCTATCAAATTAGTTAAACAGGATTTTCCCCTTGTGAACCTCTGTTGACTCTGCCTAGTGATTGCCTTCTTCTTTAAATCCCTTTGTATAATACCCAGTATAATCTACATAATATTTCCAGGAACTGAGCTTAGACTGGGTCTATCCTGGTATCTCCTCATGCCTGTTTTGTAGATTGCAGTAGAGTTGGCCAGCTTCCAGTCAGCAGGAATCTCCCCAGCCCCACAAGTTGATGGTAGGTGGTCAAGTGGGGTCCTGTCTTTTTAGAGGATGGAGGGTAAAACTTACTAAAAAACCTACTTTGCTCTTCATCCAGCAGTGAGCTCTGTAGATAAAGAATGTGATTTTTAAAATAAATGACCCACAGTGACAACAAACCAGCCCTGAGGTAACAACTTCTGCAGAAATTCAAGATCTTTGATGTTCCTTATTCCAGTTAATGACTTAATAACACACAAGGTAAACTTTATATTGTGGAAAGCACAAAAGCCTTGTAGATTTAACCCCTTGTCCTAAGTTGAGAAAATGAGTGAACCTCTTAGTGATGGACTCACGCAATATTTTGAAGGCTTCACAGGGACAGTTTGAAAATAGAATTTTCTGTAGAGCCTGAAGGCCCAGTCCTTTGTCCTGGTCCAGCACTTTTTTGCTTGAAGAGATTTGCTGTGGGATCTGAAGACAATAAAGGTCCTTGGAAGCCATGTTATTGAAATTGCTGGGTCTGAGAGTGGCTTTGTAATGCACAAGCTGTAATCTGAAGGCATTTTCTGTGCGTGCGTGTAGCCATTCGTGCATGCCTGGGCAAACGTGTGCCTCCAGTAGTGCTTAGCACTGATTGAACACTCCTCCTTCCTGCTGGGAAATGACTGGGAATAGAATTTGGCTTGAAAAGTTGTCACTCGGCTGGCTGCCTCGACCTTTTCAGTAACAGCCATGTTCCCCCTGTTTTGAATGGGAAATATGGAACAGCAAGTGCAGTGCACTTTAAAGGTACTTATACAGTCCTGTGGAGCTCTATGAAAAGGCTATTAGTGTTTAAAGTTATTTCTCCAGAGTCCTATTCAACTTCTGCAGAAACCTTATTGCTTTAATCTTTATTGGATTTTATAGGATAATCTGTGAGGATAGTGTGGTATATCTGCCACATATAACCCAGAAAATCTTTCTGCCCAATAGGCCAAAACATAACACTGCAATCTCACAAAAACCAGTGGCTCTTTTCTGCAAGGCTTAAGTTTTCACTGTTCTGTGTTCATTTGAATTTTAAAGTTAGCTTAAGAAATAAAGAATAGCAAAAGGAATTACAGTGATAAATCTAAGTGCCTGGAAGGGTATCATAAGTCAAAAAAACCAAAAAAAGCTAGACTTACTGCTAATGGTTAGCACAGTTAAATTTTTAAGATCATGAAAAATGGGTTATTATGTAGGGCACCATGAAAAGTGTGCATTGGTACAGCTCCTTTTTTTCATTTTCATTCCTGAAGAGCTTTGTGTAAGAGAAAGTAACCGAAGTCACAAAGTTGTAATTCTTCCAACTTGAGCTTAAAATTGAGATAGACTATTGCATCTTAAAGAAAAAATAAAGAGAGCACACGCATTAGAAAATGAGAACACAGGCATTTGTTGCATGGGTCTTGTATGAGAATAAAACTTCAGAAATGCTAGGACTTGGAAAAAAACCCACAACAAGAAACCCAACAAAATCCTCCAGCAGCTTGTCAATGCAGTGAAGAGGCTAACTGCTCAAACCATGTAGTTCTCTACAGAGGAAAAAGAATTTTGTAAACTAGTTAAACAGATACAGAGTTTATAAGCTATAAACAGATAGAAGTTATTTACTGTTTTACATTGAAAAAACCAATGAAGCAGAGTGAGAAAAATTTTTCCGTCCCTTCTCCCAAGCTGGGGTACCAGTCAAGGTCAACATCCAAGTAAATAATCCTGGAAGCTGTTGCACATGTAGTGGTGAAGCTGCACTATCATCAGAATAAAGTGTCAGAATATGAAGACACCCATGCAATATTGCTTCATAAAAGAGGTGATCAGGGAAATTTCTACCACAAATTTCCATGAAGTCAGCCTGCAGAGCACTGGATGCATTTGCAAGACTTTTGGGAGCTGTGGAGGGTTCTGGCTGCTCCGGGTGACCATGTACCTTGTATAAAATCTGTTTCTCCTAACATCCTTGTTTCATCTTTAAGAAATATAGACTGATTCCTCTCTTGCAGAAAAGGTTGTGACTAAATTGAAGGTTGTCATCCTGTAGTTGTAAAATACTATCCCTTGCTCAAAACTGAAATGTAGATCTTAGAAATTTCATCTGTGACTTCATTTTAAAATTTCCTAGCTCTTGAAAAACTTACCTCTGTGTGGTGAAGATAAACTGGTAAAGCCTAGCATCACAGGTTGTAAATTACAATTATTCTTTAAGCTGTTGTAATTCCTTCTGGCTTCAAAAATATCTTTATCATCACACTTCTGATTCTTGCACCTGTAAAAACATGTCCCAACATATGTCCCATGTGACAAGCTGTTCTCCTGATATGTGAAGAATCTCAGGTTGCTGTTAGAAGGCTCTCATTCCCCCTCATACCCCCCTTTGTTCCTCTATTGCTAAAAGCAAATAGAATTCCAGATAGAGCAGAGAAGGACTGTGAGAGGTTTGAATTTTAAAAAGCAGCCTTGATGTGGAAGAACATGGAAAATACTGTTGTGAGAAACTGGTAAAAGTAATTTTATTGTCCTGCTGTGTCACTTTGTCTTTGCTAGTGCTTCGTGTCTCATTGTTTCTGCTACGTCTCCAGTTAATGGTCGGGACTGTGTAGGCAAATGAGTAGTAACTACTGGTGTAACAAAGACCTTTCCTTCTTCCTTCCTCTCTCCTTCCTTTTCTATCATGAAGTGATATCAGGTGTAATTATAGAGAGCAAATCTCCTGTGCAGTTTGAAAGGGGCACCTTGTGGAAGGCAAATCATTGAGCTTTCATTCTTTCTCAGCCATGCAGCAATTGGGTGAGGTTCTGTTTGAGGGCTCCTTTGTATTTGTTTGCATGAAGCAGCTATGAAATGTGTCTTCTTTCATCCTTTCATTTTTGGGAAGCATAAAGCAGTTGCAAAACAGAACAGAAAGACTCCTGGAGGCACTTTGGGGCGAGCACTCGGTGTCAGCAACAAGTTCTCAAAAGACCTTCTGTATTCTCAGGTATACTGTGTTTGTGTTGTCTGTTTAAAAATGAGAAAACCAAATGCCATGTGAGTCATGGCAGCAGGAGGCTTACCTACATAGGAAGGTTTCCCTGGAGATTTTCTTCCTCTTGTCTCTGCCTCTTCTTCCGTGCGCATCATCGGAGAGCACAAATCTCAGAGAATGTTTCTCAGCCATGCATGAGGGCTCAGGACCAATATCTGACAGGAGCTGCCTCTGACTGGAGGTACAAGCTGTAATTATGACAGTTCAGTAATTTGGCTATGATCCAGGTTTGGGACTGACCTTCTTTCTGGGAGAGTTTTCACTGGAGAATCCAGGTCATCTACAGACTTAGGGGAATACCTGTTTGATTTGGGGTGGGGTTGATACATTCTTTAAAATTAAGTTACATAAATCTATTTCTAGCATAAGAAAAGAAATACAAGTGAGGGATAAAGTTTTCTCATTGTGTCCTGTGGGATGTCTGTTTTTCCAGTTAATTTCTGCTTTATGATTGTTGCAGAAAAAACAAAAAAACCTGCTTGGCCAGACTTATTTTCTCCCATTTAGCAGATTTGATCTGCAATTCTACCAAAAAAAGAGGGGTAGGTGTTGCATGGGCTTTTTGTGTCAGTTCAGATGTATCTAGTAGTCTGCTGTTACCTTTTAGTATAAATAAAGCATATATTAGGTAAAATTAATACCATTCAAATACAAGTTATTCAACCTCAGATATTATGGAAGCTCAGTGGCTGTAAAACTGCCATATTAAAGAACATAACTAAAATAATCAAAATAAATGAACTTGGCAAAGATGCAGAGCTTTTCATTTGTGAATTAAGCACAGTCTGTGGCAGTATTAAGCATTTCTGCAGCAACTGTGGTATTTCCAGTAGCTGCTCAGGTCTCTTCTTTTTCACAGTTGCAGTAAAATATAAATATCTAAGCTCAAGGACTGACTATATTTGTTCCTGGCCTAACCCTGAGGATTTGGCTTGGTGATCCTATGGAAGTTTCTCATTTTACTGAATTTCTTTTTCTCAACAGGTGTCTTTGCAGACCACCATTTTTATGTCTGGCATTTGACCAAAATAAGATCTTGCACATATACCTGCAAAACTTTTGTGGAAGCCTTCAGCTTTGGTAGTGAAAAATCAATAATGTTTTCAGATAGGTTTTTTAAATTACTGGTTTTTTTAAAATACACAGAAAATTTAAAACATCTGAAATCTCAAAACCTTCTTGTACTGTGGTATTAGGATGTGGTTTCTCATTTCTAGATCCTTTATCCTTGTTTTACACCTGGCAGAGGTGATTGGCATGGGAGACATGAAGTTTTCTCTTGATCCATCTACCTCAACCATCTTGCTTGTTCCCAGGGAGTGGAGAGAATCTTTTGCTTTCTTCAAAAATACATTTGGTCAGCTGTCCATCTTAAAATTACTGAGTTTACAGATTTCTTTATTCAGAACCATTCCTTGTCCATTGCCCCAGAAAGTTGCCAGCTGATGCCAGTGCTTTAGATGCATCATAGATTAATCAGGATGAGTATGAATTAATTTCTTACATCCTTTTTTTGCTTGTTTCACACAACCACTGTCCAGTAATATATTCACTGCAACAAATCTAAACTCCAAGTATTCTTGCCATGGTTCACCAAAGCTTTGCACAGAAGCTGTTTGTGTTAGTAAGTCTTCCAAAAATATAATTCAACTCATGTGGAGTGTAATACTAAACTGTCAGAGTCAATCCCTAGATTTTTTTATTTACTGTGCACACATACTACAGTCCTGTCACAGAAGCTTGTAAGGGGGATGGATTTTTCTATTATAGTTGGGCCAGCAACTGCAGGAGTAAGAGCTGGGGAATATGGCATTCAGTTCTACTCTCACACATTAAATTAAGCCAGATTTTAACAGCTGTAGGCAAGGGATGCTTTCAGTCTTTTCCATGGATACAAGTGCAGCACCCAGTGGTAGCTGTAGCTACTAGAATTGGCTCTCTGATGGATAGCAGTATCACCTTTTTCAGGTCATGCCTGTCTTGTGTGATGTAAACCCTCAAGAAAGGTTATCCAGAGCTGGGACACTTATTTGTGTATGAATTTTACCTTGCTGTGAAACCATACATATGGTCCTAATTGCAATATTTTAACTGCAGGATCAATAACTGCATTCTGACAGTTAATATTTTGATAAGTAAGAGATAAAGTCTACTTTCTAAAAAAGACTTGCACTTTTCTTGCTTGCAGTTGCCATCCTGAAGTATTGGTTAATAGGCCTACAGTGGCAAATTGTTCCAAAAAAACTTCAGTGTGCCCTCAAAAATATTCTTAACAGCCACAATGCAGTGAATCAGAATTTTTCAATAATACATTGCCAGAATCCACAACAGTTATGTAGTTCCCAAATATACACTTCAGTTTAAACAAGTAGAATATACACACACATGCTGCTAACCAGGTTATCTATGTTGTATTTCTGTGCTGTGGTAAAAAGAGAAAGGCTGTAAGAATATGGTAGTTTTTTATAAAAATATGGCAGCTGAGGGCATACTAATGATATTCAATGAATAAACTTCCACTTTTTCTTGTAAATAGTGGGAGTGTGTCTAAATTCACACATCTAGCTGAGTAATAACTCTGGCCTTTGTAATGATATCAGTCACACTAATCTGATAACGCTTTTTGTGACCTTCAGATCTATAAATAGTATGTAATGCAATTCAGCAGCTTAATTTTTGTTGACTTTTTACAGTGATTAAAGATAAAATTTGACTTGAAAAGTCTGAGACCTCTTAAGCTTTCAGTTGCTACTAATTTAGTGTCTCATGGTAATAGAAGCTACACATCAGTAGATGTTTATTAGCTGCTTACCAGTTGCCATTTGGAATTAGCCAGTGACTGAATCCTTTCATTTGCTATGTTCATGTAACTCCGGGTGCATAAATAAGAGTAGGCAGTGTTTGTTCCTGCTACTCCCTGGAGGATGGTCAGAGTGCCCCAAGGTATTCCATATCACTGGCTGTGACAGTGAAGAAACAACTTGCCTCATCTGAAAAAACTAGCAATGGAAGAAGTTGTTTCTACCCTTTTCCTCACTTGCAATTATAAGAAGAAATTTGCACAGAAGAGCTAAAGTAGAAACTTTGCATGGTGATTTAAGAAATTTATTTGTGCTGCAGTAAATGCCTGCACGTGTGCTGTGTTCTCTTTTTACATAGTTAAACTTTCTAGATTGTTTTAATCTGTTTTCTACATAGCATTATAAAGAAGAATGGAAAAAAAAAAGAAGTAGAATAGTGAAACAAAATTATAATAGATAACCTTGATGTATCCTAAATAATGCAGTTGTTACCATATACTGGATCTTTTCAACCCTTCTCTAGAGTAGCAATTTCCATCTCAGATGTACGGACAGAGAATTCTTGTAATGCAGAATCCACATCCCTGCATGGTACTTGGTAGATGTCAGTGTGATGGGAACAGATGTCAGGTGTTCCAGATGCCAGTGTGGATCAGTGTAGTTTAAATGCACAGCTGAGGTCAGTTCCCAACCATATAACCCACTGTATCTGTTGAATAAATACAGAATTATAACTGATGGTAGATACAATAGTATTAATTTAACAATTAAATGTCTGTGTTCAGTATTTTCCTCTGAACTTTAAAAAGTACCCTCTCCTCTTCCATAGTAAAGCACATATATGTAGATAAAGGAATTGAGCTGGTTTGTCATTTATTTGACAGTATACATAAATTTCCCTCTCTAGGATACTCTACTGAGTTCAGCTTGGTAGGTAAGCACGTGGTTTGCAGAGGGCTGTACTTAGGATTTTCACTTTTGTGCTTTGGCAGACATAATGCTTGAGTGGTACCTAAGAGCATCCTTGCCTTTCTCAGTGCACACTTCTTAAATTTCCCAGTCATTTCCTCACGATGCACAAGGTAACTTTCCAGTGTATGAGAAATAGCTTTATCTATGAAACAAACTACCTTGGAGCAAAAATTTGTATTCCAAATGTTTTCCCAATATATGCATAGATAAGGTTTGTGATTCTAGGCCCCATTTCTCCTTTTTTTTGGCAATTGTACATGGATGTAGAGTGAGCAACCAGTTACAGCTAAAAATGCCTCTTACATTTTGCATGACCTGTTAGTTTCTCACAAGAATTCTTGAGATTCAAAGAAAATGTCAACTCCTTGTTTATATTTCTCATAAATGGGAAGAAAAAACCCCAAACTGTCTCATAAGAATTCTGAAGGCACTGGTTCCTTCATCTTAAAGGGGGCTGTATCCGTGATGTGTCATTTTCTTTCACTCTGGATTTTTCATTCAGACTTATGATACAGCTGAAAGGTGTGTAAAAGTTTACTGCCCATACAGCTCCCAGGTGAATATTCCTATGTGGGAGTTTAAGTGTATAGCTATTCCTAGCTGAGGTCAAGGGGTGTAAAATTTCACTGAAGAAGCTTGTTCCTAAATCCTTAGGCTCAGTGGTTGTGTGATTTCCAGACAGTGCAGAGCAGGAGTGGGATTTTTGGAAGCTGTTTGGAGGCTTGCTTCCCCCTGCAGTTCCCATTGGTGAGAGAGGTGATGTGAGGAGAGGAACATCTGGAGCAGGCAGACAAGCACTTGAACTGGTTCTCCCTATAAAGCTGAAGGAGGAACTTTTTCCCTACTGGGAATCAAAAAGTTCTTTCATAGCTCTGCAGCGGGCCCCATGCTGCTTAGCACCATCCGGTAATTACACCAGAAATTATTTGGCTAGCATTTGTCAAGGTAAAAAGGGTCTCAGCAATATGGTTTTGCCTTTCTTTTTTAATGCCAGGAGTTAGCTCCTTAAAAACAAAACAAAACCCCTTAAAGTACTTTTTTCTCAATTCCTGGCGATTTTTGGGCTTAGTGTGCATCTCGCCTCTTGAATCATAAGCAAAATGCTAGAGTGTTGTTTCAGCTCCTCGTTTTGATTTTCTCAGCTAAAGGTGTGCATATCAAAATCAAGATTACTTAAAGGAGGTTCTGAAAGCAAACGTACTTCTCTAGGAGGAAAGATTTATCCAAGCAGTGTGGAATGTCAACTGGAAGTTTTTTCTGTGACTGGGTAGGATACAGGTCATAAATCACCCTCACAAAGTTGTTCTTTTTTTTTTCCCCCTCTTTGGCTTAAGGTAAAGCACTTAACATTTATTATTTTTGCTAATATTGAGATCTGCACAGTACTGATAATCTAACAGAGGACCATTGAGTTAAAAATTCTTTTTGGATTACTTCCTACACAGTGGCTATTCCCAGAGTAAATGAGAGGAATTTAACCCTTTGCTGCTTTGCCTCAGAAAAGGAACATGATGAAAAACAAACATGCACATAAGCACTCATAACTTGAGAAGAGTATTAAAATTTTATTGTAGAAATTAATTTTTTAGTTATATATTATATTCTTACCCAAATAAACTGCTGTTTGCTCCTGCTTTTGAGGCTGGAATTCTTAGCAAGTGAAGTGAAACCAGGAAAAATTCGGAAACTGTAAAATGTCACACTATTCTTTCTGTAATTCTGTGGAATTCTTTCCATGTTTCCCAAGTGGAATTGCGACCTATATGGACAATAAAATTAGAAGACAAATTGTGAGTTTATTTCTTAGTCCACAGATTTTTTGTGAAGGAGAAGTTTTATCCAATAGATTTTGTTAAGTTTTGTTTCTTTGTCATAGAATCATAGAATGTGTTGGGTTGGAAGGGACCCTAAAGATCATCACGATCCAATCCTCTCCATGGGCAGGGACCCCTCCCACCAGCCCAGGTTTCACAAAGCCTCATCCAACCTGGCCTTGAACACTTCCAGGGAGGGGACATCAACAACCTCCCTAGGCAACTTATTCCAGTATCTTACTACCCTCATGGTGAAGAATTTATATAACCCAAATCTACCCTAATTCAGTTTAAACCATTGCCCCCTGTCCTGTCACTATCCTCTCTGTGAAAAGCCCCTCTCCAGCTTTCCTGTAGCCCCTTCAGGTGCTGGAAAGGATGCTGTAAGGTCTTCCCAGAGCCTTCTCTTCTCCAGGCTGAATAGCCCCATCTCTCTCAGCTTTGTTGTGTTGACTCATTCTGGACTGAGTTTCTTTTCCTCCTCTTCTCTCTCTTTTGCTCCATTTCCTTACCCAGCAATATCACTCAGATCTTTTGGCAGCCAAGACGGTGTTGCATCTACAAGCATCTGCTTACTTTGGACAACTTTTTTTTTTTTTTAAATGTATGGTTCAGCATTTTTCCCCTCTTTAACCTCTTGGATGTTTTCTCTGGAGTAAAATATCAAAAAGCAGAAAGCTCTTAAGTTTTCCCAGTAATCTTTTATAAAAATACTGGCACTAATAGAAAGGTTATCCTATCTCAGACATTATCTTCTATCCAGATAATATTAATTATAAAAGTCATCTCCCAGGGACAAGGTACACCTGGGCTTATATTAAAGAGTACACAACTTCTCTTCTTTATCCTCCACACTTGTGAATGGAGCAACCTGCAACTTTTAACCTTATCATGAACTTCCAAATGTTAGGCTTTGGCTTTAAAATGCAGAGTCCAGTGTTGTGCTTGAGAAGCCATTAGGTCTGAGGTCGGTGGGATAGGACATTAAGGCAGTAAACAAGGTGGCATTCAGCTCCCCAGTTAAAATAATAGAACTGGTAAAAGCACAGACTTGCAAATGAAGATGTTGTGTGCCTGTCTGGACACCTCATGTGATTTATAATATTTGTTGTTACATGGTGATTTTATTTCCTCACACATATTAAGTTTGGTACTGGTTATGGCAAGATTTAGGTTTAAATCCTTTCTTAAATTCTTTCAGTGCTACATCCTACTGCATTGCAAGCTACTGGGCTTGTTTAGCTTGGACAAGAGGAGGCTGAGGGGTAACCTTAGCTCTCTCTACAACTACCTCAAAGATTGTAGTGAAGTGGGAGTCAGTCTCTTGACCCAAGTTACAAGCTGTAGGATGAGAGGAAACAGCCTCAAATTGCTCCAGGGAATGTTTAGGTTGGATATTAGGAAAGATTTCTTCTCTGAAAGGGTTATCAAGCATTGGAGCAGGCTGCCCAGGGAAGTGGTTGAGTCACCATCCCTGGAGGTATTTTAAAGATGTAGATGTGGTGCTTAGGGACATGGTTTAGTGATGGACTTGACAGCATAAGATCTATACTTAGACTCTTAAAGGTTTTTTCCAACCTAAACAATTCTGTAATTCTATAATTCTGCATCCCTCTGAATATTAAATTGGGGAAATAGAGCAGGTGGTGCCTCATTAAAGTCTACATGGGCAAACATTTCAGGAAGAAAGAATGAGAAAGGTTGTGGTGCATCCCTGAATTCTGATTTATTTCTTGGAATGAAATAATCTTTTTAGGTGTAGTTTATATGATTTTTCCATAATGATTTATACTTTTTGAGAACATATTCATTCCAAGTAATTTTGGAGAGGACAGGGTTTTATGCAGCACCATCAACTTCAAGGCATCATTTAGCTTATAGCATGTTTAAGACAACAGGAGTGTCTTTGAACTACCTGCTTGCATATTTGTGCCTTTTAACTCTGGTAGGTACATGACAGAAGTATCTGAATGGGCTTGCTTGTGCAGATTTTTTTATTCCAGTATTTGAGCAGCAAATACAGCAGCACATAGCTGAAAGCCCTTGCTTTGGAGTCTTAAGTTTTAATGCAGTGCATCTGCACAATTTTTTTTTTTTTTTTAAATGTTATAGCCCAGATAGAAATACTGCATGTAGGGACTAAGTATGAAAATCAGCATTTTGGTCAGCCTGGAATTGTTCAACAAAGCTTTCTTTGAATAAATGGTAATCAAAAGAGAGGGTTTTTTTAATCTATGTGTTTATTTATACACAGTTCAGTACCTTGGCTTTTAGTTTTGTTCTCTTTTAAACCCTTTGGAACTGTTCTTTTTTATGGATAACCAGACTCTGATGTCTTTTGTTGTAAGTCAAAAGGGAAGCATCACTATGGAAGCTGTAGCTTTTTCTTAGTTCCCTGGGAGCCCCATTCAAAATCTGTGCCTCTTGAGGCAGATAAAAGGAGCATGTTTTGTCCTAATGGGGAAAAATCAATTTATGTATACCTGCTCTTGAGTTTTGCTCATCTTCCAAAGCTGATGGTTCCACCAAGGGAAGGTAAAAAAATTGGTCTCTGGAGGTTAGTTCTCTGTGTTACTGTGTTATTTACCAAGACTGTGCTTTTATTTTTTTCTTAATGGACCTCATGAGAAGTTATGTAGAAAGAAACAAAAAAGTGGGCTGAAAGAAGTGAAACAGATTTTTTTTCATTTTCAGTAAAGCCATCAAAACACAGTTAAGAAGAAAGTGTTCTTTAGTAGGGCTTCAGCAAGCAAGTGGCTTCACTTCCATGGTGGTGTGAGGAGACAGCTTTTTCAGAATTATTCCAGAACAAAAATCTAATTCATCAAAGTCACCATGCCACAGCTGTTACAGCAATCTATCTCCTCCTGAATGCTAGCCAGCTAATTTCTGAGAAGTGGCATTTTCACAGTTTATTGTTTTCTCATCAACATGGCACCAACCACATCAAATATATTCACACAGTGATGTTGGCATTGATAAAGTAGCCATGTGCTTTCTGTTTATGGGTACAGAACATTCAAGTTCTTCAGGAGAAATGAGAATTTCTAGGGAGAATGTAGATTTCCCTCTGGTCTGTGTGTATGTTCCCCTTGCTTAAGTTCTTGTTAAGCTATGCAGGAATTCAGTAGCACAATGACATATTTTTCTGGAAACACAAAGTCCTGCAACCCTTCACAAGACTTTTTATGGATGGGTGAAGTGTATGGGGGTAAGAACTTCAAGATCACAATTTTAGTACAGTTCATTTCTTAAAAGCAGGCAGTTACAATGTGCTGCTTCTCAGTGTACTATCTATGATTTGTGAAGATTAGTCAGGTTTTTTTGCAATTTTCTTCTTATTGTTCCTCCTGAAGAAGTTTATGAGTACCACTTAGGGATTTCATACTTGGAATTCTAGTCTACAGTGTGCAGTGGTAAGCAGTGGTAAACAATTAATTTAAAATGAACCAAGCCAAAACAGAGCCCCTACAATCCCATTCTTTACTAGAAGTTGCATGGGGATTTACTCTGTTGCTCTTACTCTTCCTGAGGTCAACAGTAGTTTCCTTTTGCAGTAATTTGTCATACAGATATGACCATATAAACGTTGCAGATGCTTATGAGATGTATAGGCTACAAGGAGAAAAGCCATGTCTGTCTGGCAATAATCTTCTTGCTGGCCTAATGTATGAAGATAACAAAGGTGCTTTGCATTTTGGGAGTTGAAGTAATATTTGGCCTTTTTTTCCTATACACTTTCAACATGTGCAGTGTTGGCCATGAGGCATGGAAGGATGCCTGCCTACTGTCTTTTAGAAGAATTCATTCCAACTTAGCCCTGCCCAGTTCACTCTCAAAGATTCTTGCATATGTGTTTGAGCAGTCATAGTGCTCAGATACTCAAAAAACACATCTGCACTTCAAGAAACTGCCTGTCAGATTTCCTGCATAAACTATAAAAACTATCTCAGCAATTATTTTTCAGCAGTGAAAGACCCTTTTGAAAAGCTGTGACTATAATTTTTCTTGCACAGAACTCTTTGTACTCCCTTATTGTTACCATATGCAGTGCTTTTTTTGTAGTTTAGCCACCCTGAATAGCCAAACTCTGAACAATTTTTATTCCAAATTGCTTACTTCTAGACATAACCAGTCTATCTTCTAATTGCAAAGGAGATATAAAAGTTTTCAGACTGTATGTACAGCTCTTGGCTACGACTCTTCTATCTAGAGTGATGTTGCTCCAAGGATAGATTTATGAGACTACCTGGCTTTTCTGGTTTATTTTAGAATCTTGAAAACTCTCCCTCAACTCCCATCTTGTTCTGTTAATTATGATTTCCATCATGACATTGAGGGCAGTATGGACACTAGAGCCACTTCATGAAATTCATGACTTCAGGTTGCATGTCCTTCTGTTTCCTGAAATTCAAAGAAACAACAAAGGATGAAAAAAACCTCAAACATTTTATTTTCTGTAATAAGAAGAGCAAAATATGTGTAAGATTCCTGCCAGTTCTGCTTTACAAGTGCATGCTGCATTTTTCTCTGATGGTTTAAAATATACATTGGAATAACTTCTTATTATGCTCAGAAATTGAAGTTTCAATACTGAAAGCCTAGTTAGGACATGTTGTAGCTTTTCTGGCTCATGGAGGCATAGTCTGGTGCTGCTATTTTTCATTCTCCAGGTTTTATCAGGACCCTGCTTCTGAGTCCCTTCTGTGTTTCTAGCATGGGCTTTGAGATCCTGTTGGCTTGGGAAAGAAAATTGTGTAGGTGTTTTTGATGAGAGAGTTAATACCTGGCTTGCAACCAAACAAGAGATTCCTGGAATTATAGGTAATAGTTCTAATCTTGAATTATTGATTTTGTACCAGAGTGAGTCTAAGAGAAGCAAGGTGCTGTTTCTGAAGAATAAATGAGATAAAGGCTCCAGCAGTTAAGGTGAGACACAAAGTTGCTGGTCAAGAAGGTCAAGCAGCTAGTAGTGCTATGAATTTTGTTTGTCTATTTATTTTAACAAAACCCCTTCATTTAGGTCTACATTTCTACCTTGGAAAACATTTATTCTGACTTCACAGTCAAGAGGTGATGACCTATCTAGCTGAGTTTTATGTCTCAGGCAGTAGCTAATATGAACTCCTTGAGGGAAGAATTAAGGAAACTCTGAGAGAGATTTCTTTGAAAGAGCCTTGAAGTGCTACATTTATCTTTGTCAGTAATTTTACTTTTTGTGGTGAAGGGGTTTTATACAGCAGGCTCATCATTCTTGTAATAATTCATTCTTTGCACAGGAAAATTTTTTCCAGCCTGAATATTCAGGATTATTTAATTCTTTTTTTTCTCAGTAATTTCCTGAGTTCTGACCAGAGACTTGCTGCAAGGTTATTTAGTGCACTTTTTCTTTTCTCCTAGACTTGGAGCAAATGAGTTTTGTACCTGGACTGTTGTGTCACAGCAAACACTTCCAGTCATTGAAAAAAAACCAATAATGTTTTGTCAGTAGAAGAAATTTAGCAATCATACTCATTGCCCACATAAGTTCTAAACCAAAACTTTACAAAAATATAAATCTCAGTAGGCTTGCTAGGAGTCATATATCTTTGCTATAACACATCTAATTAAAGTCAGCCTTGATAAACATGTAATAAAACAAAGGAGAGAAGGAGGCAGACACGGAGATTCATCATTTTACTGATATAATGGTGAGGAAACCTGACAGTTTTTGGTTTGTTTGTTTGTTTTTTTTTTACTTCTGTCAATCTAGAACTGAAACAGGTGATTTGAAAAGGCAAAATGTCATCTCTCACCTTACCTGAACTTAGTGGGGATGATCTGCAAACCTGGTGTTTGAAACAGATTTGCTTTTCTTTTACATAGTTATTTTTAAACTCAGCCTGCCATAGTAACTAGCATGCAGCTCATACACTGCTGTAAAGCTAAATGCATGATTTCATCTGAATCTTCTATTCTGTATATATATATTGTATATGTAGATATATATATATATATAGACATGAGACATCAGGCAGCTGCAAGTAACAGTGTAACAATTTAGCTTCCTGTAGATTCTTCTAAAAATGTGAAATAATTCATTCACCTGATTTAACCTGATAAGAATTTTGTAAATTCTGAAATGCTGCTGTGATAGTCTTAATTATTATACCTGAAAATTGCCAAATCTGTGATGTAAAAGAATTTTTTTCATGACTGGGGTGTACCTTGCAATGTAAATTTTATTAATTGTTTTGACAACTAAGTGCCAAATCACACTATTAAAGTCAGTGTGGAAGCTTGATTTTAATTCAGTGCAGTACCAGGTCCAGAAAATACTTGTACACTGCCATCTTCACTTATGTTATGTCTCTTTAGCTTCTTGGGCCAATGCTGGCCAACAGAAATGTTGAAATAATTTCAGCCACTTCCTTGTACCATGAAATAGGTTCCAGTAAATTGAAACACAGTCTAGCTTGGTGTTACTAGCTCGGGGTCTGTTTGATTTTCTTTATCAATATCTCTCTCTCAGATGTAGATGTTTCTGTACTAATTTTCTATATTCAGAGCATTTCAGATACCTATAGTTTGCATTGGGAGAGAAATATTTAAAAAAAAAAAAGTCTCAAAGTCTCAGGAAAAACATCAGATCTTCAAACGCTGAGAAATCATTCTACCTTTGGAGATGATAATTTGCCTGCTTGTAATTTATTTATACACAGAACTAGAACAAGAATATACTAAGTATACTAAAAACCTAGAAAGGAAATGCATAGTCCAGAAGAAACATTTCCAGTACTATTTGTAGTATCTACAGAAGGCAAACAGTGTAGATGTTTGTTGTCTAAACCTATTAATCTATATGATTGTGCTACTATGATGCATTGTCTTCAGTTTTCTAAAAGGTTTTACAGTGATTATGTCACAGAAGACCATATATTTTGGAACTTGTCAAAAATTACATGCTCGTCTATAGTAGCAGTTAAAGAACAAAACAGAAAGTAGTTTTAACTATATAGTGCACAGCTCTGGAGGCAATCAGATTTAAGTTAAAGATGGACTGTGGTTTGAAATTTTTCTTTCAAGATGAATGAAAATGTCTTTGAGGATTCTGTGAGACTTCCAGTGCACTCCTGGAATGAGTTTCAATAAATATTGTCATACACAGAGCTTTTTTCAGTGCATCCTGAAGTAGCCTTGTATTTCAGTTCAGTTTCCTATCCAGCTTATGTCACTTGTGGAAATTCCATATTTGAAAAGTGTTATCTGTCTCTTTACAACACTAGAAAGCAGTAATTGAGGAAAGAAGGAAATGCCCAATTTCTACTAATATTTAGTGTTTTCATAATTAAAGAATTTTATCCATCTTCACACTGATAGCTTATTATCTTCAGAGACTTTTTTTTTCTCCTGTAGGGCAGAATGTCTCAAGAAAATTTTATTTCTTTTCCTATTCTACAAAGCAAATCCCAGAAGCCTTTCCCTGACTTGAGATCAAATAGTGCTGATACTAATGGAATCACAGGGGAAAATACCTATTATTTTCAGTTGTTAGCAGGTGCTTCTCTTTAGCCTTCTGGGAGTTTCTGATTCTTTTTTCTTGAGACTCTTCAAGATGCTAAATGTAGTCCTTTAATTCAAGTGCAGAAGCTATGTAGCCTGGATAAAAAGCGGGCAAAAATGTCACAATAGTTAAAATGCCTTTCATGGTAAGGGAACACAAATAGTAATTTTTTTTTCCTATGAAAAGGACCATTCCCTGAAAACAGTGCTTATATGTAATATACAAGCACTGCTATAGCTGCAAGAGCTGTTAGCTGGTCTGTCTAAGCCAACAGTTTGACCTTGTAGTGAATTTTCCTTCTACAAGTACTTGCATAGTTCTTTTCTACCTTCATTTATCATAAGAATAATTATATCTTTTGGGGTAAGCTCTTAGCAAGCCCAACAGTTAAAATTAGCTGTTGGTCTACACAGGCCTCTGGGGAACTTTGTATATTTACTGTGATCTTTCTGTTGAGTGTTTTAACTGGTCATAACTATATTTTGCTTCCTAGAAAAAAATATATTCATAGACAGAGTTCATCTCAGCCTTCATTTTTGCACCTGCAGCAGACTGTGTGTGTAAATATTGCCAGATAAAAATCCTGTAATACAGTGCTGGAAAAATCTGGGAAATTTGCAAACTAATATTGAAAAACTAATATTGCAAACTAATATATGAAATCTACTCATTTGAAAACTTGCCTTGATTTTGGGGGCATGCAGTACCATACTTAAATTTTTTTTTTTAATAGCTATAAGAAAGTCACTAAGTTCTGTATGCGTGGGATAAAGAGGCACTCAGGGAGCATAATAATAAAAGCTTTCCTCCTACTGGAAAGTGTTGCTTTATATATTTTGGATACCAGGGAAAAACTGTTCAGTGATAACATTTGAAAGATGTTGTAGGTCATCTCAATAGTCACAAACTTGCCCAGGACATCAGCAGATATTAAAAGGTAGTGGTCATGCAGATATGCAAGATGCTGGTGACCTGAGCATGTCATCTACTCCTGATGTGACAGGGAGGCAGAGGAAGAGCTGGAGGGAAGGAGAGTTAATGGGTGTTATTCCTGTAGGGCTGCCCAGGCACAGTAACTTGTTATTGGATCTGACAAGGGGGTTAGTGCACAGGCTTCTTAGAAAGCAGACAGCATACCAAAAATAATGAGTTTTGCAAAATGTATATCTGGCTGATGTCTTCTTTCATACTAAAAGGAATTTTTTGCCAGAGTCCATCATCTGGGAGAGGACAGATGGCTACCAAAGTCTCTAGATTGATAGGGTCACTTTTCCACTGTGTTTTGCATTTTTCATTGTGTTTGTTACATTCTTGGTAGCTGCTTGAACTGCCACTTTCATACTACTGTAGTACCTCTCAGCAGCAGGGCAGAAGGTAGGAATAAACCCTCCTGGGTGAAAGGGTCAGCAGAACTCCAGCAGACCTGAATTAGGCTAAATTATTACCCTTGAAGTTTTGCTCGCAAGCCAGGTAGTTCTCAGAAAGGGGACAAAAAGTACCAAAGAAAAAATGGATCACCATAAAACAAGCAAATAGGGAAAGCAGTCTTGAGAGAGGCTCTGTGGAGCTCCAGAGGGAAAGTCTGGTTGCAGTGCCTACCTCTTAAGAAAAAATTTTTCTCCAGCAGATGTCAATTGGTGTGCCTTTTGCATGATGCTGTGAGCTGAGAGCTCATAGTTTCAGCCTAGAAGAGGAATCTTATAGCAGAAGCAACTCTTATCCCATTATCAGCGAAAGGTAACTTGACTGTTGATTTGTCAGAAAACATAGCAGCTAAATATCAAATTTAAAATTAATACAGCTTTCTCTAGCCCTCTAGTTTCTCCTGTGATCACCTAAATATGCAATCAATAAAGAACTAGTTCCTGAATTACATCAGCCTACCTCCATGTTGAATCCTTTCTAGACTTTTCCTGCAGCTCACTTGTATAAACCTCTGGCCTCTGAAGAGAATAAATACCTTGTAAGGTATCAGCAAGGATGATTCTATTTCTCAAATGTTAAAAAAAGAAACCAGGATAAGACTTCTTGGCCAAAATATGGGCAGAAATGTTTACTATCTGAGTGAACTGGGTGAGCCAAATTTTCTTTTTAACTATCATTATTTTAATGTTAATTTAAATACAGATTATATAGGAGATTTTAAGTGTTTTTCATCTTGCAGCCATGTCATAAGCACATTCAGTAAACAGACTACCTATTATATTTAGAGCCAGATGCATTATTTCATATGTTTGGTTATGTTGTACTACTGTCTTTTGCTAAAATGACTATTCCATGGTTGCATGTTCAACTTGTCTTTTGTTAAACAGCAACTATTGCCTGGCTGCTTCCCACAGTCCTGTTTTTGTTAATCATGTCTTAGGTCTGCTTCATTTGTTGTTTCTTTTTTGTCCCTTCATTCTCAAAATATCTTTAAGGTATTACATTTAACTGCTGACACAGATTTATTCATCTTCTAAAGCCCACACTGTTCCCCAAATCTGTTATTTTTTTTTCCTTATCGTCAGTGTTCCTCTGATTTAACTGTTCCATTTTTTTTTTTTTGACTTTTGATTATCCCAGGGTCCGATTGGTATGGATGGAAAGCTGGTAGGTGACTTGTTCAAAACCAATCTAATTTAGGTCTTACACATATTCCCTCTTGGCTTTTTTCATTGCTGATGCTGGAATATCTATTACTCACACACTGGCTTCCTTTGGCATAACTTACTTCAGCCTCAGTAGCAGAGATTTTAACAGAGTACCAAAAAGCCACTTCAGTCTCTTGTGTCTAACCACGGAAACTGAGTTCAGCCACGCTCCTCCTATTTCCTCATAATTTTCTGTCTGGGTTAGATTAGTGGAGAGACATTAGCACTTGGCTGCTCTGTCCAGAGAATGCTCCACAAGAGTCGTTTGGTGACACCATTCAAACAGCAGGATATTATTTCTGACCACATATCTGTGGCTCTTGCTGATTTCCTTTTTCCCCAGGTTTTTTGTTTTTGTGTTTTAATTTCTCTAGCTGGATTTTGTTGGCTAATTAGATCTGAACAGCCCCACGTCTCATTTTAAATGCATTTGTATGATATCCCCCATATTCTTTAGGGCGGTGCTACTTCAATTCAGTTGGAAATAACCTTTAATTTTATACAATGCATTTGTAAATGTGTTTATATATCTTTGTCTATTAATATGTTTTGGATTTGTGAGCCTGGGAGTTTATGTTCTCAGCTCTATATACATTAAAATCATGCAAAAGCTGTGAAAACCCAGTGTCTGTGCTTTCTCATGCTATTGTTTTGCTCCCTCTCTTTCTCCTTTTCCAGGACACCCATTTCTTTAATACCTCAAATATATTTTTCTTTTCTGTCTTTTCATTTGCTACAAGCTCCATTTCCTCTGCAAGTTCAACTTGCTAATTTGTGGTGTCCACTTTCATTTTCTTCTCCCAAGACTTCTTCCTGTGCTCCTTCTCTCAGTCTCATTCTGCTGTTAAGCAACTTCTCTGCAATGTTGGCAGCCTCTAGTCCATAGACTTTTCCTTTAATCTTTTTTTTAGTAGATTGATAGCTTACCTGTTGACCTCAGCTAGACCTGGCAACACCATGTATCTTTTCTTTTAGTATCACTTACATATCAGCAGTTAATATCAGGTTAAATTGCTAGGAAGGGATTAACTATCAACCACAGAAGAACTTTAATACCATCATGGTGTATTAGCATAGGCTGCCAAACTTAGCCCCCCCCCCCCCTTTTTTTTTTTTCCTGCAATAAGAAGTCATGCTTAGTTAGAAAATAAGAATATAAAAGGGAAAGATTTTCTGGAGATTTTGCTGAAACCACGATGTATTATGCAGCTGTACTCACTTTGGTCATGAAGATTTGAAAAATAACTAAATAAAAAGCAGCAGTCGGTGGTAGAATCAAGTACGTGAGCAATGATCCAGAGGTTCAAAGCAGCAGCCACTGAAATACACCTGATCACTTATTGGTGTTGGGACTGATCTATAAATGCATGCAAAGAGCAGCAGTCTGTTGGTAGCTAAAATGAATCAATGAAGAGAAATACTCCCAGCTAAAACATTTAATTCCACAAGTAGCACGCACTGGGAACACTTTATGCAGCATTAAGCCAGAGTGATTTCTGCAATCCTGGAGCCCTTTTGAGAACACAAGCACATTAAATGAGATTGAGCTTGCTCAAATGAGTTATAATACCAGATTGTATTGATGTTAGAGAGGTTTATAATGGGCAAGACAGTAACTCACACAGCTTTATTCCTGACCCTGTCACAACACAGAAAAATGAGAGGCAGATTTTCTCCTCTCCCACACTTTGCAGTATTGCTGTGTGACAGTGACCCTTTACCATCCAGAAGGTCGGTGTTGTGATGCCTCTTTGTACCTGTGCTTTTGGAAGCAGAGCTGATGAGATCCATAATACAGTGGTTGCTGCATCCTCTGGGCAGTGGCACTTGCTGGATCATTAGTGAGAAGGAGATATTATGCCATAGCTTTGGTAGTTAATATCTAAGAGTATCCAAAAACACTGAAGGACTGAGAACCACTGAAGAAAAAAACAGAAAATAATTACCTTCCCTAATGCAAAATTCCTTCTGTGTCCTAGCCAACAGGATTAAAAAAAAAAAAAATCCTTCTGTGAATACATTTGTATTCAGCTCCTGTATTTCCAATTAAATGCAAGATGATTGCAATACTGACAGCATATATAAATTAGGAGTAAAGCAACTATTGCCTTCCTCATTACCTCAGAGTTCTGGGTCACCATGAAAAACAATTGTCCTATAAAAATCACTTTCCAGCTTTCCTCTCTCCATATTGCAGTCCTGATAAAAGAGTAATTTTATATGCACTATAACAGAAAGGCAAACTGGTAATGCCATGTTGAGATTGAGAATAGAAAACACATTCATGGGAGCATAATATTATCCCTGACAGTTTGTGTTATGTATCTATATCCCTTATATCATAAATAAAGCATGTACCATGTGGATATATAGTAGCCTGTATGTTAGATTAACTAAAAAATGCAAATTTTCAAGTCCTATCGTTTAAATATATATATCCTATTTATTTGCTTTCTACTGCTTTAAATCAACATTTTCAGACTTTGGTAATGTGACTTGATTTTTTTAAAAAAAATGTGTATATCTTCACTGCAGTCTGTAAGAATTTAGTCATTGTGCTGCAAATTTAGGTATACTTGTGAGACAAACATCTTGTTAGTGTGTATATAAAAGTTTGCATGCATAGGTCTCAGTGTAGTTAATTTATACAAGTTTTTTGTACAGGCTGCCCAGTGCTGCAGCAGTAAGCAGTTCCTGATGATTTTAGGGTCAGATGTAGCAGATATCTTAAAGCCTGCTGCTGCTGAGTCTCAATTGTTTTCATTAACCCAGTGTGATACGTAACTTCATAGAACAGATCAATTCAGAAAATTTTACATCATATTGGGAAACCTCAGACAGTTGTTTTTTTCCTGAAACCTCCTAGAGTGCAAGGAACTGATACACAATTGCAGTATCTACAGCAAGGAATGCTTTAAGTTGCCTTCAGTGTAAGGATAGGATGTATTTTACTATGTAAATGTTCCCCTGTAACTTTGTATCTAATATTTCTTACATTTCAGAAAAATCTTTAAAAACTTGCATGTGACTTAAATGTCTTTCTGGATTTTAAATTTAGCACAAAAATTCTTAGTTACTACAAGAAGCCTTTTTCCTCAGCTGGTTTTCTATTACATAATTGTTCCCAGTCACAATTATTTCCCCCTGCTCCTGCCTTTTAAAATCCCACAGAATCACAGAATGGTTGAAGTTGGAAGTTCTGGAGGAGACCTGGTGTAACCTCTCTGCTCACGCATCTAGAGCTGGTTGTCCAGATTCACATCCATATGTGTTTTGAATATCTCCCAAGGATGGAGACTCCACAATCTTCCTGGGCAACCTGTGGCAGTGCTGGTTACCCTCAAAAGAAAAATGTTTTCTGATGTTCAGACAGAAAAGTTTTAACTCTGTGTAGCACTACCTTCTAGCTAAAGTAAAGAGGTTTTTAAAGTAATCTCTCCTAAGTAGTTTCTTTCAGTGAAAGAAATGTCATTTCAGTTCAACTGAAAAATTATTGAAGTTTCATTGAACACAAAAGCTAAGGTAGCCCTAGGAGTTTAAGATTCTCTCTGGGGAGAAATACAGGAATATTTGTCTGTCTTACAGTGTGAGCTGATTGCCTGGGTGGTTGTAGCTCAGAGTCACAGATACTCTGCTGCTTTGTGTTATCATTCAGCTTCATGCAAATAATTTGGGATGTATGGGCTAGAATAACTGATGGCTTGCACTGATTTTCCTAGGGACCTCAGTGATAGGAAGCCTGCTGGTAGCAACAAGAGATACTTATCCCTACTCTGTGCATCCATTTGGCCAGGGATGGTCAAAATGTGGTGTTAATAAATAAGGGAGGGGAAATGTAGCAGCTACCTCTTGCACTGACTGGCAAAATTTTATCTATAGATGATTTACTGGTTTAAATATTGGTTTAGACTTGCTTAAAACTCTGGTGCTTGCAACAGTGGCAAAATGACTATTGTTTGCTCAGCAAAGTGTTTCTCCAGTTTTCAGATATTTTTTATTCAGCAGACATTAATTAAGACTTGCTTGAAGCATCAGTCTGAGCTTTAATAGAGAAAAAGCACCCAGTACCTACTTCTAAATCAGCTCAGCATCTGTGAATTATTTCTCACTTGAGAATGATTAAATTAGGTCTTTTTATAATTTCTAAATTGTGTTGTTCCGACTGTCAAAATTATGAAGTTTCTCAAATGCATATTCAATCGTGTTGTAATTTATTTCTGGAATTGGTTACTTGCAAGAAAATTGATCCATTTCAATTAAAAAATTCAAATTCAGTATAGATTTAAGAGTCCAGAATCTGACTTCAACACAGTTACAGATTTATTTTTTTTTTTAATTTCCTTATTAAAGAATACTTATTCAGTAATTTGAGGAGTTATTTCTTGTCAAAACCTTCCATAATCTTTTTTTTTTTTTTTCTTGTTTTTCAGGGTCAGCCTGGTCCTCAAGTAAGTGCCATCTTATTTTCCTACATAAGTTGAGGCTAAATTCAGGTTATCTACAAATTACTTTGATTTATTTTATTTTAATCATACTGTAATAAGCTAGAAACTGATCACCAGAGCACAATTCAGTAAGGCAAATATTTCCCAAGAGAGGAAGATGGCCCAGCCCATATGGTTGTCTGAATTCCCTCAGCTGTCTGACCAGATGGTGGGGTTAACAACCTAATACTGAGTAAAGCAAATCTCCCAACTATGGCTTGAAACTTTGCCACCTAACTTTAAAGCAAGGTAAAATAACTCAGCAAATGTGTAGCAAATGCAATACTTCAACTGCTTTTAAATCTCATGTTAATAATGCTGCTTTGATCCAGGCAGCCCTCAGTTATTTTAAATATTGCACTGCTAGCTATTTTGATTAATTGTATACACTGTTTTGCATTACTTCTGCTTTATTTCAGAATAGTAGAACTTGTGAGCTTTAATTGAGGATGTGGAAATCTAGGAGACTAAATTCAGTTCTGAGGCAGAAAGGGACCAGCAGTGAGGAAACATTAGGTACAGAAAAAAATGCTACGTAAATTATTTGAGTTAAAGAGCAGTGGAGAAATGTGGAAGAGGAAGGAAATAGGAGTGGGGAAAAGCCAATATCAAAGTCAAATTTAGTGAAGTCAGCTGAAAATCTCTAGTTTTTGCAGGCTGAGGATGCATTGTGGGAAGTCAGCTCTGGTCTGTGGGACCATCTCTGCACAAGTGAGTTGCCTGAGCCAGGATTCCTGTTGAAGGGCTTTTATATTTCAGAATCATAATTGAAAGTAAAAGCTTTACAGCCTTACTGACTAATATTTTATTTTTATTTTAAAGTAGTATTTTCTAGAATAGAAAGTATGAACTTTCCTACTCCATTTGATAGTATTGTGTAAGTAGTCCCTAGGTAGAGGAACTGACCCCCCCCACAGCACTCATGTTTCCCAGTTGCCTCTCAATGTGTGACCTACGCAGAGAGATCTCTTTAGCCTGAAGAGATGAGGGGCTGTGGGTGCCACTGACTGCCTGGGGTCAGTGGAGACAGAGACTAATTCTGTGTGGCACTCTTGCTTTGAACAAGCTCTGGTGTGGACCTAAGGCTGTTACTTGAGCCCACGGGCTGCATTCTAGTTAATGCTGACTTGTCCTACCACCCATGTCTTTTCCCTCTGGGTTTAGATGCTCATCTCCCACATTTCAGTTGCTTGGAGAATGTCTCTTGCTTGTAAACAGCTCCTCAGCCTTTGGAGCTCATCTCTCTGTGTTAAATTCCCTAAGGTAGCTGTAGGCAAAGAACTGCGCTAGAGAGGACAGCATTCAGTGCTGCTTCTAGGGCAGAAAGGCAGAGAAATTTTGTCATGATTGTAGGAGAAGACAGGTGCAAACCATAGGAAAGTCCCTCTAAAAATGCCAGTATCACCATCTTCTCCGTGCCCTGAGCAATTATACAGAAAACAGGTACAAGGTGCTAGGACCCAGAAGGCTTAGGACAGGAATTCTTATATTCTAGTTCCTCCCAATGGAATTGCTCATTTTTGTGTTCTTGTTCTGAGCAACACTTGCCATTATTTTTAATACAGCCTTCCCCTCCCCACCCCCTTTCAGCTCAAGGTGTCTGTATTATATGGGTATGGATGCACTCTAGTCATTTTTGACTGGTGAATTGAGTCCTGGGATAATTCTTGCAAGGGCACTGGTGAGAAAGTCATAAAGGCATGAGACAGAGCAGCATTTATCTCTAGATCAAGATGCCTAAACCTAGAACCTGACGTGCAGGTCAAGTGTGAAAACACTCTTTGTAGTTAAGGAAGGCTGAGTCAATACTCATTGCACCTTGAGACCTCTTCAGCTCCTTGTAAACTTCTAGGGCTCAATGACTTCCCCTGCATCCAGCCCCTTGTTGCTGCATGAGAAGATCCAGGGTCTCCAGCCTAGTGCCTGGCTGTTGTAAGATGAAGGGCTGAGGGGCTCTGTTGGACCATTGTTGTGTCTGTCAGTCATGGACAGCTGTCTTAGATACCTACAGAACTTCTCATATGTTGCATACATTTGTGCCTATTAATTATAGATTCTGATTAGAGGCAGCTACTGAACCTAACAACCATTCTGCTCAATTGCTTTCTCATCCATGGTGACATCTACATGTCTTAGGCAGCTCCACTTAGGCTGTACATGTAAATGTCTTTCTTAAAATGAAACCCAACTCTAGATAACTTAATGAGGTTATGTTTTAAACAGGTTGAAAGCTGTGGTTGAAAATCTTAAGACTTTTAAAAATTATTTTTCAAGTATAGATAGAAAACTGAGCTTGTTCACGTACAAATGAAACGAGTAAAAACTTCTGGACTTGTTAGATGCACGGAGAGATGGCTTGTTATTTTTAACAGGTTTTGTTTGTCTAGAAGTAAAACTCATGTAAATATTAGAAAACAGTGCATTTAATATTAGAGTGAAGGAAGATGAAATGATCCTTTATGAAATCCTGCTGAAGTGAAACTATCAGCTATCAGGGGCAACAATAGAAAATGGGGTTGCTGTGATTTTGTCTCAGTCAGCCAAGTGCTTTCTGCCTCATGGCAATATCCTCTCCCTGGCCTATCTCTAACTTTCTCTCCCATGTCAGCATGCATGTTCACTCCTTGGGGGGGACTTTGAGACACAGCAGCCCTGCAGATTCTTCTCCCTCTTTTTGGCAGCCATTCAACTCCGCCTCAGAAATGGACAAAATAATGACTGATACTTGTTTTCCTCTGTGTGAAATGTCTAGGGAAGTGATGTTATTTTAGCCTGATATTTTCCACCGTTGCCTGTGTGATAAAGGGTTACCATAGCAATTCTGGTGACAAATGTGTGCGTATGGCTTTTTCACCGTCGAGCTTCGGGGGATGTGATTGGAGTATTTTTGATTTCTGATGTCAGAGATTCTGATTCAGTTAGGCTATTGCTGGCTTCTGCTGTCAACAAAGCTGGTGGGAGCCATTTTAACTTTTTGTTTTCTGTTACTTCTTAAGGCCTGTGGAAAAAAAGAAATAACAGCAGGGCATAGTTTTCAACTAGTTTGGATGCCAGCAGTATATGTAGGAGATTTATCACTTCCTAGAGAAAACTGATGGTAGGGAGAATCCTAGACCATAAAAGAGTAGAATATCTGAAAGAGGGAAGGATGGGAAGGGGATAGTATAAAGAAAATGCGTGTTAGGTCTTATTTTCTCTTTCAGTTTTGGTACTTTGGTTATTCACTAGTATGTCAAAATTTGTTAAATATTCCTCTCAGTTAGCACATGCCATTCAGTACTGGCTTGATTGATAAGGTCAAATGATTGTGTATGTACTTTGATGGCTTTTTAAGGGTAAGGTACATAGTATGTTGTGTTGACAAATGCTGCAAAGTGTCCTCAACCTGTCAGACCCTTAAAGCTGGACAGGCTTTTGTTCTGATCACCATCATTGAAGTTTAATTCTCATACCTATTCAGCAGAGCTTTCCCACTTGTTTGCCATTTTCTTTCTTTTCTGAAGCTGTAATACAATTCCTGAGCACTGTTGAAATTCTGTGATCTTTTTAGGAAACATTTAGACCATATTGACTTGTGAACCTGAAGGAACACATGCCAGCTTAATAGATTTTCACTCGATGTTAGTTGCCAAATAAGAAGCACGGATTTAGCTCTTGGCTCCCATCAGGTTTATAACCATATAGCTCAGTCATTTTGGACCACGTTAAAGAAAGTAAGAGGAGAAATCATGCTCAAAGCTTTGTTTACTATCTCATATATATAAAAATATTTATGATACAAAACATGCAAGGAAAATATCTTCCCAGAAGGAGTTAATATATTTAATTGCTTTAAAGTATGTTGCTTCCTCAGCCTTGTGAAATAGATAAAGCAGAAGTTAATTTTGATAAAAGAAATTACTGACAACAATAAGCACTTTTAAAAAATACAACACTTCATTTTCCCCTGGTTGACTTAATGTCTGTGTGTAAACCATGCTAGCTGTGCATGTTAAATTCTTCGGCAGCTAAGCAGAGAGCATTAGTGCAAATAAAAGTATTCTTTGCTTTGTGAAGGAGAGAGAACAGAATTGGAGATGTAAGGGCAAATTATGTTGGGCTAGCAGTTGTACAAAGACAAAGAAGGAACCACACATAAATTCTAAAGCCCACAGAGATTAAGATCCTGGCATCAACAAGGAAAATTCTTGTGACATAGGATATTGTGCTCTGCTTCCAACATGTTTTTTTTCACTTGTCTTTTTCCACCCTTTCAGTAGGATTTTTGAAGGAGCCTCAAATGGTAGATTAATGACTTCCCTACAGAACCCTGCTAAGTGAACTTCTTTGGAGATAATCAGAGCTTGTTAGAGCTCTGTTAACTTAGTGTCAGATGGCCAAAGCAGAGGCCAGACTCTTACCCCAGCTGTGCAACTGTGTTCTCTACCCTGATGCTTTTGATTACAATTTCAGTAACAGTCTCTGGAAATCTTGTGCTGAAATAGCAAGTTGTTAAAATTTTTCACAGCATTTCTTAGAACTGGTAATTTATTTCTGATCTGTTTACTTGATTCAGAAAAATACCAGATTTTAAATCTGTTAATTTAACAATTACCCATTCAAAGCTAGGCTTTTATTTTCTACAAACACAGATAAGAGGATGTTAATTGTTCAAAATTCCTTGGAAAGGGCACTTCATTCAAGGTAATGTCAGCTCTGGATATTCTTGTAAAGTAGGTTCTGCTGTTATGAAGGCAGCTTCTCTTACTAAACTATGAGATCTCCCTCCAGAGTAGCTGCAATAGATGAATAAAGCTTGGAAGATGGGTACTTGGAACACCTGAAGTTGTTTGGCCCCAAATTTTTAGAAGTTGATCCCTTTGTTTCATAGTTCACATAGTGAGCATTTATTGTAATATTGCTCTGAAAAAACAAGTTCTAGAATAAGAAAAAAAAACCCGAAAAACCTTACTTATAAAACTCCAAAAGAAACTATGAAGGAGAGCTTTCTATTTGTCAGGTCATACCAGCTTTTCTTTATGGCTGCATCATTAATTTCAGAATATAACTGGATTTGTTTCAATAAAATAAACATGAAGATGTTATATACTTATTACATATGCCAGTATAGATGTAATGGGGAATGTTATGTTATTGTTCCATGTATTCACCTAGAAGTTGCAGCTGTCACCAGGGCATACTAAACCTTCTAAAAGCAAGTGAGGAACTGGGAAACAAAAATGTCTGTAATCTCTAATTTGGTGTAGCATTGCCTAGCTTAACAAAGTATGTATGAGGGCAACAACAACTGCAAGCCTAACACTGCATTTCCATTATGAGATCTGCAAAGAGTTGTCAAATGGAATTAAGAACTCTGAAATATTTCTTGTATTCCTAAAGCATCTCCTTATCAAATGACCTTTGTGTTTTCTTCCTCCTGTTCTACAGATGGCAGGAATACACCAGTGTGTTCTGTATTTTATTAGGAATTATGTCAAAGCAAAGTATTGCACTGTGTTCAAGAATATTATATCGTATTTTACTGTCCTCCTGCACATGTTTTTAATTCAATATTAAACTCCTACTGACTTATTGTTTTTACTGGTCTTCACACTGTATTTCAGCTTTGAATTTAAGTTCAATTTGTTACAGATCTCAGTAGTTGTGCTAGCTTTAAAAAAAAAAAATTATAAAAATGTGTATTTCATCAAGCTTATGGTGACTTAAAGATAACACTGTGATATCTAAGACTTTAGTCTTTCACAAGGTTTTTAAAATGCCAATCTCCTTGATGTGACCCTTTATCAATCCAGAGCCCTGGTGACTTTCTGTGCTGGAAGCCTGAAAGTCCTGCAAACCAGAGCAGACTTGGGAGGTATGGATGTCAGAGTGCCAGGTGGAAGCTTCAAAATTTGTACTTTCCATTCTAAAATGACATTTTCCTCAATTGAAATTTGACAGTGAGCAACCTTTGGTCTTAGTAAAAATGCTTCAGATTCTTTATACTGAATGCATGCTAGCATGAAAAGCTCTGATGATGTGCTATTCTTTCTTGTAAGTCTGAGTCAAATTTGGGGGGGAGAAAGAAGAGAAAAACAGAAAATGCAGCAGTTTCTTTCACTGAAGTATTTTGTGTACTGGCAGTAATGCTAATAATGACCATGGTATGGAAGTGAATATCCTGTTTGTGAGCTTAAATCCAGAATCCTGTGACTGAAAAATGCTTTGGCTGTCCCTGCAATAACATAAGAGTTCCTAATCATCTTTTTTTTTTTTTTTCTGAGATCCGCCCATAACATTCAAGAGTTGTGAGCTGCTGAGAAACATTTAGGAGAATCGTGTATTTTCAGAAATACAATCCAGTTGTATTGCACAGTGTGTCTGTTAGTGATCATTTGCCAAAAAGAATAAATATCCATTTAAGTATACATATACATATGTGTGTAATTTCCCCTGAAGATGTTCTGAATTTTTTAGACCAAACTATTAGTCTTGAGGAGAAAACTGTTTTGTTTTTAATAAACTTTATGTTGTCTTAAATTGCTTCCTGTAGAAAGAAAGACATTGCCAACCTTTAAGGTTACAAAAATGTCTTCAGTCATCTCACATTTATATATGCCTCTGTATAAAAGCCTTGCACTGTTTGTAGTTGATACAAAAATTTCTTTACATTTATCCAGTGTTTCAACTCAAACTTTAACAATCAGAACAGTTCTCCCAATAGCTCTGTGAAGTTCATCAATTGCAGTTTTTCCCTGTTGCAGATGAGGATATTGGGGAAGATAAATGAAAGATTTAGTTCTCCTCCTAGGATTTGTTTGTCTGAATGCAGCACATAATTTATATACAGTGTTTCAGCACTTTAATTTCCATGTACTCATTGACTTCAAATAAATTAATCTGTGATTAAGGATGGACATATCCCCAGTGAGACTGGATTATTACAGTTATTATTACAGTGTCTGCACTGTAATTGCCCCTTTTTAGCAAGGAATTGTAGGTAAGATAGTTAAGAGAGATTTGCAGTAGCCTGGTACTTACAGTTTGTGCAGTGTAACTTTTATCATTACATTTTTTAGGCAGTTCTTGGTAAAAGAACCCTAATTTGGGTACTGCTGGAGCTTGGCATGTCTTTAAGGGACTCTTTAAAGGAATACAGGATGTGCAAGGGGAGGATAGGAAAAAAAGAAGGGTAAGAGCCTCAGAGAAATGTATTTTGATACTTCACTAAAACACATTTTCCCCAAGCATTAGGATATCCTCAAATTAAAAAAAATTGTGTAGGTTGTGAAGTAATTTTTTTTCTCTTAGTCTGTAGCGGCTATCCTGCAGCATCAGAAGTCTTTCTGTCCCTTGGGCTACATGTTACACAGCTGGGCCTTTATATTAGTAATTTATTACCATTTTCTGATAACCATTCATTATTTAGGTAACTTAAATCACCACTTCTGCCACAGTAGCATTATATGGTAGCATTTGCAGACAACACTAAAGGAATTTTTAAATCTTTCTTTGGCATTATACTGCTTCAGATGAGGAAATGTATCCTGCACTGAGCAGTGCAGTTTGGAAAACAAAAACAAAAAAGTGGATGGGTGGATGGTGTGGCTTAAAATGGGGATGAATGAAACTCAGGATATTGCTACTGAAACAAGCCACAGCAAATGGAAGAATGGAATTGACGTCCTCTCTTGAAAAGTCTGTATTAAAATCTGTTCACTGGAATCAAGTTTATTACTGAAATACAACAAAATATCTTAGCTGCAAAACCTTGTTTGTGAGTCATCCAATTTTGCTTATTTACAAGTTCAGCCTTAGTTACTTTAATGTAAATATGCCTTGATTTGACAGCAGAATTGTTGAAATCAATTTTAGTACTGTTGATAACAAATTTTGTGTTGTTTTTAATTTCTTTCAAAGAGAGATGGGAAAGGGGAAGGATCTATCAAACCAGAATGAAATGGGTATGGGTCACAACAATTAAATTATTTTTCCTTCCTTGAATCATCTTATTTTTATCTCAATAGCTGCTTTGTTTTTAAGCTAGTCCTTCTTTTAAAATAGATGAACAGGGATTTTTCAAGTATTTCAGTGGTTGTTTTTTGTGTTTGTGATTTATTTTTTTTATAGCTGTACCCTATGCAGCATACCTTAATGAAGTACGTAAATCTTCTTGACCCAATTGCCAGTCAAAGGAGGATCTGTCTGGTAGATATTTGCCTGCTTTTTTTCTACACAGTGATACTGGAGACAATAAAGGTGAAAGATCCAGAAGGCCAGGGAGCTTGGAAATCATAGTTCAGTGACCTCAGGTACAGCTCAGGTAGTCACTGGCAGTGGTGAATCTCTGTTGCTCTGAAACTTTCCCATTCCCTTGTTTGCTTTCTTTATTTTCTTTAAAGTGCTTGAAGTTCAGCCTCTCATCCTCATCAAAAGGGGTCTTTTAAGTCAAACCAAAAAGACAAAACAGGTAAAGGACGATGTCATTTCAGCTGCATTGTCTATCAGAGCACTAAGCTTTCAGGAAAGCAACAAATGTCTTTGAATTACAGAAGCTACTGATCGAGTTTTAGGTAAAAAATGAGTGAAATATTAGAATGTGAACTATTGTTTCTGAAAATAACAGGAACTTTTTAACTCCCAGTAAGGAGCTGTTTTCTTATGAGGCTTCTAGGAGTACATCAGAGAGCTGGCCTATTGATAAAAATCTACCAAAGGAAGTATAAAAAACATTTAATACTGTACTTTTTATCTCAAAAATCTGGAAGAAGGATTTCATTACTTTGATTGGCAGGAGGTATAATTTTTCTGTTCAATTTCTGTTGTGTTGGGAAAGAAAGCCAGGATGTACTTCCATGATCCCTGCAGTTTTATAGCCTCTAAATTCCACCAGACGATATTGGTCCTCCTTTTAAATCTTTTTTCTTCCTTTATTTATTTTCTTTATTTTCTTTATTTTGTTTATTTTTAATTATTGTTTTCCCAGGTTCTCATTTGCTTTTAAAGCATATTAATTGCTTCCACAAAGCAGAATGTTTTGTTTGAGTTGCTTGCTGGTATAATTCTCACTGGCAAGTGCAGAAAACTCCTCTGGAGTGATGCTTTGCCATAGTTACTCTAGTGAATGAGAATAAGTGGCAGGTTAAGCAGTACTATTTAGTTTTTCTCCTTTCTCTAATATCCCTTCTGATGTTTAATGCAAAATTTAATGCTTGAAGCCTGTGCTGATGAAAAGTGTTTGGAGCTATAAATTCTTTCCTGCTTCAGTAGTTTGACACAACAATAAATGCAGTTCTGCTGAGGAAAAGGTGAAGACACTTTGCAGTCTAATTTTTTTATTGTAAAATCTGAAAGTGGCCTTTAATTCTTCTTTTTCTACCTGTCACCCAAACATACTTCTTAATAGTTGTTTAATTCATTGCCTTGAATTTCCCTGCATCATTTCTCTTGACTGCAGTGGGTATTTATTAGTCAAAGTAGAAGACTCGAGTCAACTGCACTTTCTCTTGTTAGTGAATCTTATAAACTACTAAATCTTATAAAGAAGCCCATGATCTATTTATCAGTCTTGCCTATTCCATAATTACCATGCTACATATTCATTTTTTGTTGTGCCGTCATTAAAAAATACTTTTAAAATAATGGATTGAACTCCAAAAAATTCTGAGACTTGTGTGGAAATAGCAAGTGTAACAAAATCTCACTGTTCAGTCTGTTTTAGGAATTTTTACTCTGTGAGACATGTATCAGTTTTGTTTTCAAATGTCTTCCTGCAGTTCTGAATGCCAGCCAGAAATCTGTGTTTCTGTCTGTCTTTTTTGATGTAACCAAGATTATTTCTTTGTACCTCCCTGGTACCTATGGTGTTATTGAAAACAGAAACTCTGGATATTTTCTTCTAAAATTAGAGATTTAGCACTATTGTATTTTCTAATTTCTGATGGTTTGTTTCTTTGTTTGTTTTTGGTTTTTTTGTTGGATGGTTTTGAGGGGGTTTTTTTGTGGGGTTTTTTTTTGTGTGTGTTTGGTTTTTTCCTGTTTTACACATTTATTAGCATGGGATTTCCTTTCTGGTGTTTTATTACAGTATTGACTCACAACTCTAATATCATCAGTAAACTCAGATTATCTAGCAAGTGGGAGAATAGAAAGATGCACTGTGAACAAGGCAGTGAGGACGTAGATTCAGGAATACATTGCAGTGTACTGAGCAGCAAGTGGTAGTCAGGTGGCTTTTGACTTTACCACAAGCCAATTTTGCATCTTTAATAATGTGCCAGGTTTTTCTGTCACCGTATCTTTGGTCTTACTGGCATGTACAGCAGGTAGTCAGTTCACAGGAAACTTAAAAGTTGTTGCAGATTGGGATATTTCCTTAACTTATTTATGGCAGGAGTATAGCTGATCCTTTGATTTTTCCTGGGGACAGAGCTGATCACTTAGCAGTGATCACTTTGTAGTCTGTGATGCAGTCTGATGATTTTTGTGAGTATCATTATCAGGTTCAAAAAAACACCCATCCGAATCTCAGCGAGAGTATTTCATGTGAAATGAATGTCTAAATTACAGTCTGAATGCTTTTTGATGCATTTTGGGTAGATCATGTTCTCCTGCCTGCAGTTTATGAACTTGTCTGATTTATGTATTGGCATAAATCAGTGACTTATGAGCATGATTATATGAATTTACAGCAGGATTGCCTTACAATTTACTTGTTGATATGAATGTTAACTGATCTGTTTATCTAGATTGTTATATATATCAATTTTATTTTTCTCAGATTGCATTTATTTACATATTGCTTATTAAGTCAGGCATAGTTATTTTGTCAAATATTTGAGTTTCCTTTTCTCTGCCTTTGAATATTGTAACAAAAACTTGAGACTATAAGGAGAACAAAGGAAAGATTGGTGAAAGTCCTTTGGGTGGTGAGTTGGTTTTCTTTTTCTATAAAATTTGCACTGTAAGACTTAATCTACAGCTGCTGTGGTTGAAATCTAGGAAAGCAGTGACTAGCCAGGTTATTACCTGGCTCTGCTGTGATAGCTCCACCTGATGGGTGCTCCTTTAAGAGCCTTGGAGGTCGAGGGTCCCACTGGGACCTGGGACTGTCACAGGCCACCTGGTTCTGCTTGGTTGGCTGTTGCCAGCTTGTGCTGGACACTGGGAGGTCCTTATTGCAGTGGCATCGTTTGCATTATCTTGAGGTCACTAAAAATTTGTCTTCCTATGCTCTAAATTTGGAGCTTTCTACAAAATTAGATATATTGCTGATTCTGTGAAGCTCTTCCTGAGAAGCCCTGGCTATTTTCATTTCTAGTTTCCTTTCTCTACCTGAAGCCTTTCTGGGGAAGTCATGGTAGTACTGCTTGTATTATGGTTAAAGGTGAATCCATAGCAGTAAGAATATGGAGAGAATAAATCTCTAAGAGAATTAAGATAATTGTGAATGTTTTTAACAGCAATATGAAGAAAACACTGTTTTTTTAAGAGGCACTCTGAATGTAACTGTTTCAAAAACTGTGACAATGGGTGCGAGTAGGGAAACACAAAATAAGTCTCTTTCAGGGAATGAATTACAAAAATAATTGTGATCACACTCAGTTAACCCTAAGGGGAATAAGGAGAATGTTATCTAAATGGAGACCACAAGGGTTAGTCTCATGTTCCCAGTACTGTGTTCTTTTGCCCTTGTACACATATTTATAGCAATGAAAAGATTTCATGAGAGAATGGAAATGGGATTTTGATAGCCAGAGAGAAAAAAAAAAAAAAAAACAAAGGTCACCTGCCAGTAATTCTGAGCATGGCTGTTGAATGGATTTGACCCTGATTTCAGCTTTGTTCTTGGCTGGCAGGTGCCTGGGGGCCTTTTAGTCTGCTGTAGAAGACCTTGCTTCAAAACCAGTAGTATTTGTCGCCTAATTATGAATGCAGATTTTGCATGTGTTTGTGATTTACAAGGCCTTGCTTATGTGAAACAGGCTATAAACTCTCCTTGGAAATGTATAGTAGTCTGGAGCAGATAATTACACTTTGAGAAAAGAGCCTCTGTTTTCACTGAAAACACTGTAAAGTTATTTCAGAAATGCTCTGACCTCAGACGTTTCATATAACTTACACAAAATGCTTTCACATTTGTGCAGCAGCTAGGAGCTTGATCTCTGCCATCTCATAAATGAAAGCACAGAAGTCTCCCTGGGAAAAAAAGCAGGATGTCTAAGCTGTGGCCTACAAAGCTAGTGTTATTTTACTCACTCTGTTCTTTGTGTCTATACCCTTAAACAGAAGAAACCTTGCTCTCCTTTAAAGAAATCTGTCTCCTAATCATACCCTGCCCCAGCAAACCCAACTTTCCCTCATGTTTTTCTTCCTCCCTGCCTCCACTCAGTGTAGATACACTAATAAATTCTGCAGTAAAAACCTTGGGAGATTTTCTTGGCACAAATGGAAAGAAGATGTCAAAGGCTGAGGATAGGAATTTTCTTTTTAACATTGCAAAAACAATAGAGAACAATTGAAGCAATGGGGGGAGAGCCAGAGATGGCTGAACAAGCCATGAAAGAATTGCATTAATTTTCTTTTGATGAAACCCCACTGCTTCTCTTCACTAGCATCCAAAAGACCTTTGATTCCCCAGCTCACCACCCCCCCCTCCTTTTTCTTTTCCTGCAATTGTTTGTTTTTCAAGACTCAGTATAAAGCTAAAGCATTGCAAATACAAGTGTGGAGACTTGTGAGAATGCTCACTCCAAAAGTGTTCTTGTGGCCTTTTGAAAAGCTGTTTTTAACTTCTAGTACAATAGAGTTGTCAGATATTGATGAAGACTTCAGATGAAAAAATTGTGTGCTGGATGGATGACTTAATAGCAAGAATGGTGTGTGGCACTCAGGGAGAGCAAGCGCCAAGCAGTCGTAATCAGAGAGAAATGAGGAAAAACGCTGGGTTTCTGATACAATGCAGGCAGGTAATTTACAGAAATCCTGCACAGAAAAATGAGAATGAATTTTAATTGAGATCCATGATTCAGTCTTATTAAAAAAACATGTTTGGGCATGTTTTCAGAGAACTCTTAACAAGAAAATCGACATGGGGGAGGCAGGGGCCACTCCAGCAGGTGGAGAGAGCTGAGCATAGTGCCAGCTGAGTACCAGGGAGATGATGTAGCAGCCCTGCAGATCTCTTGGCTGAATCTCTCATGTGAGCCCTCTCTACTTTCCTTCTGTTGCAGTCATTCAGGGCTCTGATGTGGTCTCTGCAGTAGCAACTGGCAGGGCTGTGGTGGGCAATGCCACAGAAAAGGAGTGAGCCAAAAGCCATCAGAAAGAAGCAGGGCTACCCTTGGGCTTAGGAATGGTGTTGAGCATCTGGATGAAGGCAGTAGCCACTCCCTCACTCACATCCCAAAGCCACCATCTGCCCGCAGTCTTGGTCATGCCATGTTAGCTATAATTTCATGCCTAAGACACAAGAAACAGGATTCTGAGTGTAGCAAGTAGGGGGATCATGTTATGGGCAGTTTGCAGCCACTAAGATAGTCACAGCTACTATCAGGCTGATAATTCAAGGGGATATGCTTGTGCTCAGTGGTCCCTGAGAAGAGGGCAGTAACAGCCAGCACTGATTTTAATTCCTCCTAACTTGCAGTTACTGTGTTGGTGAAGGTATAAATTTGTGAATTTTCAGGCTCAGTGGCATGATTGTATGTATGAAAGTGGGCCTGAAAATGTGCCCTCCTGTAATATCACCTCTGAGTAAGTAGATATGGAGTCTGTAGCTAACAGCAGACAACACTGCACCTTGTTTCCAGTGTATATATATATGAGCACATATAAGGAATAAAAACAAAGATGGGGAGACTTCAAAAGTACAGCAAGGTTGCATCCATTTATTAAGTAATTTTGTCTAATTTGTTTTTAAAGAGGGCAAGTCCTTGCAGGGCAGCACAAAGTGGACAGGGCTCACAGTTAATGGGGCAGATGGTTTCCACTCAGCTGAGTGAGCACTGTCCTTCCTTCAGGAGATATGGGGATGTTAGGTAGCAGACTTATTTCTCTGTCCTCTGCAGCAGCCAGAAGAGATGGCAGGCTATGGAAGGAGAGGCATATGCTTTAACTCCTTGAAAGATTTAGCAGCAGATGCTCTTCTCTGGCACGCATCAGAAGCCCTTAAAAATAAACAGAATATTGGCTGCAATTGGGATTCTCAAAGACTTGCACGTGGTTGATTACATCTTTAATGCACAGCAGACTGACCTTCCGTTTGCATTTATGTGAACCACATGAATTTTTACCAGTGCAAGTTCGGAAATGGTTGAGATGGCTCAGCTCAACCAGGTTGCACTTGGTTATTTCTAATTATGTTGCTGGTGTTGACCATTTCTTCTGCTGTATGCACAGACACACACACTTTCTGTTGTAAGAGTGGTCCCTGCTAGCTTAGATGGGTCCTTCTGTTTCCAGCTGCTTTCCTATTGTACCTCAGGTCCTTCTTTGTAATGAAACACCTGCAAATATTTCAGAAAGCTGGAGCTAGAGTCTGCACTGTGTAAGCAGCCAGTTCTCTGCAGACTGTAAGCAATTTTAATTATTAGATACTAACCTGAAAACTAGTGGTTTAGAAACATGTTGGTAGCTATCTGGAAGGTGCTTGATAAGAATGGAATAGGAAAGGACCTCACAGTTTTGTGAGTCTGTCACCTTACTGTTTGTCTAGTGGTAAGTAACAGTAGATATGACTCCTGCAAAATCATGTTGTTCAAAGAGCTCATTTTACCTAAAAAAGCATGCTTGAGACTCAACATCAACTTCAGCATTGCCAAAGATAGGAATGAAAGCACTACTTTTAGATTCCCCAGTGCATTTTTCTCTGGCAATCTAAGCCAAGGAGGGTGCCAAAATACATGGCAGATTTATATGCCTCTGAATTTATTAGCTGCACTTGCAAAGAGGTTTTACAGTCTTAGAAAAAAGATTTATTACCTTATAGGAGATAAACTATTGTCCCTAACCGAAATCAATAGAAATGTTGCTATTTCAGGCATAGTTTTGCTTTTCTAAGTGGGTCTGATTCCACACATGGGGTGAGCATGAAGAAATAACACCATAGTGCCTATTATTAATACAGCGAGGAAGGCGTTTCTGGAATAACTCTGGCCTTTGGAGGGAAAATTGATAAGGAAATAATCCATTGCTGGAAAGAAATGGCAGGTTGGCACAAGCTTGTTTCTTTCCCTGTTCCAGGATTTCAGCAACGTCAGTAACTCATCTCTGCTTCTGTTTCTTTCAGGGCCCTCCTGGTCCAAAAGGCGAGAAGGTGAGTTGATGTCCGGGTGACACTTGGCAGGTGAATGGAAAACCCTCCCAGCATGACCTAAAAGAGACCTTTTGTATTGACACAGTGTAATGTCAGATTGATGTAAGCGAGCTGGGTAGCACACAGATGCTGTGTTAAACCTATCATCTCATCTTTCCACTTTGCAGGGAGATCAAGGTGATCAGGGCCCTCGGGTAAGCATCTTAAAAAAAATGTTACACTTCCCCTTCGCTGAGTAGGCAATTAGTCTCTAGTGCCAAACTAAATGGAATACACTGGCTGAGCTAATTATGCTTATTAGCTGCATTTACCCTGCATGTTGAAGTAAGTGTCTGCAGGACAGTAATACTGAACGTGACCAGGTAGGGTCTGGGAAGATCTGAATAACAATAGTAAGTAATGCATTCAAATAGACAGATTCCATCAGGGGTGGAAGCAGGATTCCCAGTGATTTTGCTCTGCTGTCTAAAAGCTGGCTTTCCTAACCAAACCTTTCAGTTTCCCCAGCAATGTTTCACACCTTGCATGGGTTCCCACAATGGAGAGGGCCGGTGGATTTCTAATAAATATACTCCTAGATTTCATGTAAAATGTATCTAATATCAAGTGAATTACAAACAGATACCATGTATGCATGTATTAGCTCTTTTCTTGACACCTGCGTGGTTAATACTTTGGATAATAACAATATTATCGCCTCAGAAATACATCCAGAGAGTTTGGCAGAACATGGTTTAGTTGTGGAACTACAAAGGCTCTTTTAATTTTGAAATGTTACGTTTATTTTAACAGAGAAGTAGAGGAATACAGAGGTGAAAGTTCAGATAGATTGTCTGTGCCAGTTCATTCTTCTTTACATCTGTGCTTCATTAGACTACATTAAGTTACATTGTTCAGATTACACAGTGACTCTCTTCAGTTATATATTTATAAATTTTTCCATAGCAACATGTTCCAGGGGTGTTCTTTTCCCTCGCCTATGTTAAATATGTTGAATTTGCAATAATTGGATTTGATTCTCTATAGTTTATTATTTTATTTTTTTATTTATTTATTTTTTTATTCAAGGGGTAATCGTTATAAACTGGAGCATAGGCAGTTCCATATATTAGGAAGAATCTTTTCCCTGTGAGGGTGACAGAGCAGAGCAGAGCACAGCCTGCCCAGGGAGGTTGTAGAGTCTCCATCGGAAGGTGCTCCAGCATCAACTTCATGGACCTTCTCTGGGCTCATTTCAATAGCTCCATGTCTTTCCTGTGTTGGGGGCTCAAGAAATGGATGTAGTACTCCAAGTAGGATCTCATGAGAGTGGAGAAGCGGGGCAGAATCACCTCAGTTGACCTGTTGGCCACTTTTCCTTTGATGCAGCCCAAGATACCTTTGGCTTTCTGGGCCGCGAGTGCGTGTTGCCACCTCACGTTGAATTTCTCATCAACCAAACCCCCAGATCCTTCTGCACAGGGCTGTTCTCAATCCATTCTCCACTCAGCTTACATTTGTCCTTGGGATTTCCCTGACCCCAGTGCAGGACCTTGCACTTTTGTTTATTGAACTTCACGAGGCTGGCATGGGGTCACCTCTCAAGCCTGTCAAGGTCCCCCAGGTACTGCCCCAGTACTGACCCCTTTTTGCCTTGTGTATTTCACATGTAATGTGATTTTTCTCTTCTGGTGACTGTCTTCAGGGTGAATCTGCTCAACTTGCCATGCCAGGGGATTTACAGTGTAATTAATGGAAATTATATGTGTAAGCCAGTCATGCACCACGTGAAATGAAACTGATTTAAACGTGGTTGGTTACCTTTGCCCATAGTTTTCCATCAGTGCCTGTGTAAAATAAATTGTTTTGGAGGCAATACCATGCCATGTTACCTCTTTAAAATGCCATGCCTGAAAGTAACTGTAGGATAACAACAATATTTGGATTTGACGAGTTTTCAGACAGACTGGATACAGTGTCAAAAAGTGATGGACATTTTAAAGTTAATTCATCTTCTACAGAGAAGAAGCATGAGTTTTCTTTGGTTTTGTATTTTTACATATTGGTTTGAAACTAGAATTTATCTTATCAAATTTATCTTATCAAAGATTTTTATGGTTCCAAGTAATTTTTATGATTGAAATTTCCAGAATACCTGTATTCTTTAGAAAAGCTGCTTTCTTCCAGGCATTTTCATTCAAAAAAGAAACCAAAATAAAATATAAAGAATGTCCAGGTCAACCTTAAACTTTTAAAATCCCACTGAAATGAAAACAAATATTTGTGAAACAAGAAATTGTAGCTTCCTGTCCCCACCCTAAGTGAAAACTCAGGTCTTGAGATTTTGGAGAGATCCTTCTTTCTGAAATAATTTCAAAACTCCAAACCCAGTAATCAGATATCTCAAAAGTTCTTGTTCACAATCACTGAATGTTTTGAGTATATACTGAAATGCTGTGAAATGCAGGTTTTCTTGAAAATAAATTCAATTAATTAATACAGTATCAGCAAATGTAGCCCAGAAATCAGGCACTTGTTTTTTTACAATAAATGGTCTGATTTTTGGGGTCTTTGTTAAAGAATCTGAGGTGTTTTCTGAAGTGTTCAGATGTAATCTGGTGATCAGTTTCATCATACAGAGAAGCCATAAAGGCTCTCATTCATAGTGCCTTGTGGCTTAATAAACCCATGGCCATACTGCCTGTAGAAAATATGAGCCAAACCAGCATTCCAGTAGTGTGAGTGATGTCAAAATTCATTACCTGAATGTGAGCTTGAACAGCAGGATAATACAGCTTTTGGTCACTTGAGGCCATGGGTAGAAGGTAGTGGTGGATCCTTGCAAAAGTCCTGATCTAATTTGAAGAAATATTGTTTTTGATCTCTCTAGGTATTTTTATGTCAGATCTCTACTCCTTATTCTAAAGTTCTGGGAGACTAAACTTTTAGGTCGAATGCAGGACTAGCTTTCCTCAACAGTAGTGTAAGAGGCAATAATGTTAGTGAATCTTTTGGATGCTTTTATTTTTGCAGAGGACATGGCTTCCTGAGGTATCCATGGAGATTTGCATTATTGTACTGAGCCATGACAAAATTAAAAATGATGGGTTTTAGCCCGTGGATTATTAGAAGAAATGCTTATGTCAGACCAGTGCTCGGTTTCAGTTGCTCAGCTGTACCCCGGGTTTTAAAAAAAGCCTTTGAAGATTTCATAGTGATAGGATTGCAAAAGATAGAGGCTGTACCCTGGCTTAGGGAATAGAGCTGCTGAGGTGGGTGTTTGGGAATGGAAGAGCTAGGACTGAGTGTCTCGATCAGTCTGTGGTTATCTTTCTGCAAACGACTTAATAAATATCTTCTGTCCTTCAGTTCAGATGCATGAGAGACTCCTTGCTTATCAGGTCTGGAAATCATCACTTAGCAGCTACCTGGAAGCAATAGATACAAATAGATACAAATGCATATGTATATATAGATAGAAACTCTTTTTAAACTGAGGTGTTGCTTCACTTGTTACATTATAGCCACAACTATTATAAATATTCAAGAGAAGTTAAAGATAGACAAGCAGTACATTCTGACCAGATTTTTTTCTTTTAAGAAATTTTAACATGGTCCACATGGTTTTAATATGTGTGTATTTTTACTACTTAGTGTATTTTGAGCCTTTTCTGAAGCTGGAAATGGAAAACCTATATTCATGTCATTAGCATAAATACTTCATTCATAAATCAGAAACTGCTAGTTACTGAATTATGACTAAACCCTTGTCATATAGGTGAATCAGTCATCTAACAGAAAGCTTTCTTCCCAAATAGTCCATGCTGCTAGTTTTTATTCTCATTTAACATCTTGTCAAAGCAAAAATGAAGAGTAGGATAATCAGAGTGTTATATTCATTAAATAGTATTTTACATAATTTAAACATATTCTGTAAATGTCTTCCAGGTCTGTCCTTGATGACATTTGTTTATATGCTACTAAAGTTTCTTTTAATTTCTTCTATAAATTCTACTCATGAATTTTATCTGCCTTAATAGGACTGTGTAAATTTTGTTAGCATAAATTAGCATTGTCCCCAGCTTTTTCTTTCCTGAAACACGTTGGTTTCATTTATATGAATATGCTGCCAAAAGTTTCAGCAGAGGTGGTGATATAGTGATGGTATTTCTGCAAGTGATACTCTTATGTATCTATATTTTCCTGTGTGCTGTGTTACTTCAAAAATAGTACAGACACACAGTACTGCTTTAAATTCATGCTTTACCGGTATAACTATCCACATAGTTACTTCTTCTGTTATTAATTGTTCTGTGTGTACAGCAAATTATAGTTCAAGTTTCAAACTATATCTAAGCACTGTTTCAAACTGTGCTCAGTGCACCACAATAAGAAGGCTAAAAAAATTTGTCATCTTAACGTAAGATTAACGTAAATTTCACCAAAGAAGCATAATTGAAAAACTGCCACCTGTCTTGTTCAATGCCAATTTGTCTGAGCAGCTAACTTCTGAGACCTGGCTTCCTTATCTGACAAAAGGCAAGAGGGGTATTTACCTAGTCTTTTTTCTTTTTCTTTTTTTTTTCTTTTGTCAAATTTTCAGTTTTGCTTCAATAGCATTAGGCTGTTGTGGCTTCCCTGTTCTCCATTAAGCTGAAACTAGGGTAATTAATTGGAGGAAGGTAACTTGGAGTGATGTAGCTGGAAGAGCTTAGGAAAGAACTCAGATTGTACTGACTGCCAGCTTTCTCTGAAGCACTGGCACACTCAGACTTATGATGTGCCTCCTTGCAATGTTCACAGGAACATCCTTTTGGCTTTGGGTGACTCTCTAAGGCCAAGCTATGCTTTTGATGTTCAGCTCCTGAGGTTCCCCTGCGGAATGCGGAACAGCTGACACTCCAGGGAGAGTGCCACATACCTGCTCCCAAGATGAGGATGTTGTCATTCCTAAGAGTGAGGCAGTGCATGCCTTCACTCACCACCAGTTGCTTTGGATCTTGCCCCTTTTTAGTAATGCCAGAGGAATGGTGAGGAAGGAAGTCTCTGTACATCCTGTTCCTTTTTCTACAGCCCTGTCTTGTCACTGAGAAAACATCATGTAGTCATTTCACCTCACACTGCAGCTGTCCCAAAAAAGTGCTGCAGTACCAAACATTTGATTCAGACCAATGTGATTGAAAACAACTCTTGGAAATATTTCGTCCAGTCCTGATAAATATCATAAGAGTGGCTTGAATCACTTGCCTGCTTCACATCACTGCAGTGGTTGTAAAATTTGAGGAGGGACATAAGCCAGGACAAAAGATTTTTGCTGAGAGAACCAACTTAGTTTAAGAGAGGACAAATCCATCTTGAAATTAACTGGATGTCTACCACCAGTTTCAGTGAGAGTAGCAGGCTTGCCTACAGGAAGGATATTTTGTGTAGGTCAGATGATGATCACTCATCAGAACTTGTGTGGAAAATATATTTGTCTCACTGAAAAGTCATCTAATACCAGGACCAAAACAGAGAAGTGCTGGCTTTTTCCAGTTTTGTCCCTTTGGAGTGTAGTGTCAGGTAGAGTTCACTGTGAAAACACAAAGGTCATTATAAGAAATAACAGTTGTATAATGCTCCATTTGCTCTGGTGCTTAGACATGACATTTTTACTATTTTAATGCTAAGTCTAAGTCATTACCTTAATGTATTGGAATTAAAACTCCTTGTCAAACGATTGGCTAAGTGAAAAGAAATTCCTGGATCCTTGTTTCCTTGTGGTGCAGTGTTTTAGTTAGTAGATTTGCTGATGGAGAAAGCAGCATTTGGGATAAAAGAGGTTGTATAAAGGAGCTCCTGCTGAGGAGGTCCCTGGCACCGTACAGGGTGATACCCAACACCATATTCCCCAGAGCAGGTACAATAATTAGCTGCAGGACTGGCCCTCGGTCTGAGGGATTAATTAGAACTGGAGGTGGTGTTGGGGGAAGGTAAAGCAGCCATAAAGAGTGTCAGGATTACTCTGGCCTGAAGCCTGTGTGATTTGATGTGAAATAGCAGCAGCTGGCTGTAACCTTAGGAAGTGCAAGTGAGCAGCAGGTGGTAATTCCTGTCTCATTTACCATGTCTTCACAGGAACATGTAAGCTTGTGCAGCTTGGGTTTATTGGCAGGTCAAAAGGAAAATCCTAAGGAGAACTGTGACATTTAGCATGCTAAGCAAAGGCAGTAGTCAAAAATGAAGTGTACAGAGCATAGTGAAAAGCCAGTAATGCTGTTCCTTAATGTTTTCTTATACTTGCCATACAACCAGGTTATAATGATTTTATAATATTGACCTCATGCAGACCAGTGCATAAAGCTGACTGTACTGTGAAAAAACTGGGAATGCTAGGAGGAATAACATCTTTGTAGGCTGTGATGGATGTAACAGGAGAACCATTTCACTGTAGTAAAAAAAAAATAAAAAATCAAATATCATGTTCTGGCATCCTTTGGTTTCCTAACTAGCTGTTATATGGGGGACAAGTAGGTTTTATCTATTTTTTTCCAGGTAGGGAAGCAGGACACTGCATTATGTGGTCACTTGCCTGTTAGCCTCCACCAAGCATCGTGTTTTGCTTGGCATTTGGGCAAAAACTTCACCAAGGCACGCAGCAAATGTGCTAATTTAGAAATTGTAACCAGCTAGCATTTCAGGGCGAGCTTGACTTGCTGTCAGCAGAGGAATTTAGTGGACCAGTGGTCGCTGATGATTGCTGCAGTGTTTTGTATTCTGTGAGGGCCTCCCAGGGTGTAAAACAAGAGCCTCTCCTATGTGCAGTTCAAGAATCAAACCAAATAAAGAGAAAATTGAGTAACTTTGAATCCATCATTGAGAACAGCTTTAGATAGAGAAAAAAATAACAGAGATCTAGGGGATATTTGTGGCTATATTTAGAGCAGAGCGACAGGAAAGGAAGAGAACTCATTTTGTGGGAAGGATAGCTCTTTTTATGCCTTTTTAGAAGCTCATTGTGTGCCAACATTATCTTTTGTGGATGCCAGAAGATGCAGTGCCTTCTAAAGCCTCCCACGCATGCAAAATCTATGCAACCATTACAGTTTATTTGCTGGTATCCATTTAATATTCCTGCGTCTCTGCCTCTCTCCAAATACGTGTGTTACATTGAGGGAGATAATCCCAGTCCAAGCTGGCATTTCATGTCTCTGACCATTAGGTCTGAGATTGTGCCTGCTTTGAGCAAAGGAAAGAAAACCTTGTCCTGCTGGGGAACAAGCTGAAAGAAGTTACAGAGCTGCTGGTGGAAGAACAGGGTTGTCTCCTTCTTGTATGTGTTGCTTACAGAGGTAGAAAACTGCAGTACTGATATCTGCCCTTGGGCTTGACTCTGTGATTTTGGGAAGCACTGAGAAAGCTGGGGCTGAACTGTGAAGGGCTTTAAGTAACGGCAAAACTTTCCAAAGTCTTTCATTTCTTCTGAAAAACAAAAAATTTCATTGCAAACCAGTATCTTTTCTGATTATACTCCTTTCTTAATCAGTTCTCAGCTCGTCTGGGTATTAAAGATTAGATAAATGAAACCTTATATGCGTTTTGAGTTATCACTTTTCAAAATGTCAAAACTGGAAATACACTACACTTAGAGATAACTGAAAATTACTGGGATGCAATACTAAAGGCTGATGAGTAAAAATGAAGTTGTTAAAAGACTTTCTGTTTATTCCATTTTTTAATAAATGAGATTTAAAGTTTATTACTTTCTCCTCAGATTTTAGTCCTTTGGTAGGTTCCTTGTTTGTACTAGTTTCCATTACAAGGGTATTGTAATTTTATCTAGAAGAGGAATGGACCATGTGCACAGCAGGGCTAATGAGTCACAGATGTAAAGATTCTGGCACGTTACCATCTAATAACTTCTTTAACTTATATTCCATAATAAGATAAATGCAAATTTGATACATCTGTTTCCTAAATGATGTATCATTCCAGTCTTAGCAGTGTCTCAGGAGAGAGTTGTATTGACCGTTCAGAGTTCTAGCCTTTTTTGGGTTGGTTTTCTTTTTATTTGTTTCTAAAGAAGACATTTCAGGTCACCCAACAATGTAGTTTGCCACACCATGGCTTTTTAGAACAAAGTGGGAAGGATGGTAAAACTGCCACTGACTTTATGAGATCCACTTACAGGGCCTCAGTTTTCTCACCTCATGGATGTATATCAGGAATAAAGCTGCTGAATGTAATTCAAAAGTGCTAGTTGAGGATATGTATGCACCAGAAAATTACTCTGGTTTTTTTTTGTTTGTTTGTTTGTTTTGTAAAGATCAGTGCAGTCTTTGTGATCCAGAGGATCTCTAATGTGACTTCATGGGGAGACAAAGAGCAAATATTTGCCATGTTAAAAGCATCTGCTGCTTCTGAGAGACCTGGCAGGGTGCTGTTGCCTGATGGTGCTTTCCACCAGGGCAGCCAGGCTGCAAAGGACTCTTGTTGCCTCAGCAGAGCCTTCGTGCAGGACCTCTTGGAAGCCACCTTGTCCATCAGCCAGAACACCTTCCCTTTTGGAGGTGCCAAGCTGCAACCTGCAGCCATACACCTGAGGCCTCACAGATGGGCTGTACCGTCATTTCAGCCTCGTAGAGGCAGTATGTGTGTGTGAGCATGCATGTAGGGATCTTAGAACTACCAGTTTGTATTTTATTCTATGTTCCTTGACCTAGGTTTCAGCTTGATCAGCAGGTCTAATCCACACCTTGCAAGGCAGCACAAGAAAAGCAGCAAAATTCACCCCTTATATTGTCACAGCAGGCCACATTTACCATATTCTCCTTCTCTGTACCAGTACAGTACAAATTCTGCACATGTAGTGTATGAGAAACCAAATGTAGCATACAGCACTTGAGGGGAAGGATTTTGCCCTGGATATGAAAATGCGTGTCGTGGAACCATTGACCATTATGGACGTCCCGAGATCTAGCAGTAGATTGATGTTCAGTGTTTACAATTGTGTCTGTACCATCAGTTTATGTACTGAATGTCATATGTTAAACAGAATGTGAGGAGCAGGATGTTAGTTACACAAAGCATTTCAAAATCCACAGTCACTGCCATCAGTTCTGGAGCAATGCAGAGCCAAAGCTTTCTGTGTAGCTCTCTTGAAGTGCTGGAGCCCATTTTGATTGAAAATGCTTCAGTCATCCTCTTTCTAATAGTCTAACAACTGACAAATTATCACGATGATTTCTTGTAATTTTAGGGGAAGTCAGCACTGTGGGACTGCTTCTTCTAAGCTCTCCTGATATTTTTGTTAAGTAACAACCTGCATCTGCAGTGTAGCACAAACCTAATTCTGTTTCCCATATGACAGAGAGGCTGTTTCCTGTCATTAGGCAATGTGGGATATACTAAACGTAGTGTTTGTTCTGTTTGTCTGGTAGCAAATTGTCTCTGTGATGTCTGTGTTGTGCTGTTTTGGTACCATGTTGTGCTGTGTCCCTAGGGTCTGCCAGGCTTCCCCACAGTCGCTGCTCTGCACAGTAATCAGATCCTCACCGTCAAGGTTTGTGGCTGACATGTACCTGTTCAGTCAGATCTCTCTGTATCAGCATACAAGTGCACATGAAAAACTGATTTTGCCGTGGGACACCAATGAATCCTTATTTTGGACCTAAGACAACCCTCACTGCCTTGGCATTGCTCTAGGTTCCTGATGGAGAGCATGGGGACAAAGCTGTAACCTTGTACAGTGCTACCCCAGGCAGCACCCACATTCCGTGGGATCTTGGGCAGCATTTTATTTTTGGATGGGATTTTCCTGTAGCTCTGCTTCCCCAAGGAGTACAAAAGTGTGGAAAATGGCAGTGAACTCTATACTGGTTACACATAGCTATTTGTGTTAGGTATCAGAGGTTTAATCTGTACACGTGGACTTTTTTCAAAGCGCATTTGCAAATTAAGCAGGAAGGATTGAAGCAATCTGGTCAAGCTGTAGCTCCAGTCCTTATTAAAAAAAAACACTATTCTTCATGGCACAATATGCTGGTTAGAAAATCTGACTGAAAGTTAAACTGGTGCTTTGTCTCTGGAAGCTTTGCTGAAAAAACAACGTATAAAAATTCAGGTTTGGAGAGCCCAGGTAATGAAAAAATTAATACAAGTGGAAAATTTTCACAGAAAATCTGGAGAGGAAAAAGCTAAACAGTATATTTATTTTATATAATTAATTCCTGAAGTGGTATGTCCTGTACATTGGAGGTCAATTTCTTCAACAGAGAATGCACAGTTTCTGTCAGGCAGAAGCACCGGTTTGTATTATTTTAGCTATTACAAAACTAATGAATATGTCTTTATTTCTTTCTCGGGCCTTCTGATGTCTATTCTTCAATTTTCTCATCTCTGATCTTCAACCTTTGACCTCACCTGCCTGATCAGATGGTGTTCCCTAAAATCAATCATGGGTTTCTCTCAGCTGATCAGCAGCTCATTAAACGCCGCCTCATTAAGGTAGTGCTTCATCTCGCTGGGATCTGGTTCTTCTTTACATTCAGTTTACTCCTTTCTGTACCTTTTTGTCAGATGCTTCCTTATAGCAGGTTGTTTATTTGAAAATATTATGGAATTAAGCAATTGTTAATGATATTAACAATAGAAAGGCTATGGGTAGCTTTGCTAAATGATCCACTCCTAAGGTCACCTTTTTTTAGTGATTTGCAGTGGTGACCTGAAAATTAAAGAACTTGAGCACCATTTTTCGGGTTCTTTCTTTTAAAGGGAAGAGGAATATATTTTGGCTTGAAAATTGGCTTTTACAAACGAATAGGTATAAGTCATTAAGGGATATAGCAAATTGTTACTATAAAACAGCTCCCCAAAACATGTGAAAAATTACATCCAACTTTGTGGAAAAGCAGTTATTTTCCATGCTCATTTTTAAAAAATCTATGCAGCATTGATGGGCTTGGAAAATAGCTGAACACAATGTGTATTCTTGCACACGACACTTCTTTTTTACCTCAGCCTCGTTTTTATTAACCCCATCGTGAAGCAAACAGCTGCTTATTGAAAACGGTTACTGGATCTGAAAAAATGGATGAGTAAAATATTGCCAGGCTACCCCGAATTTTGGCTTATGTCCTGTGGCTGGACAGGCAGCTTAGAATTTGAGCCTTTTTCTCTGTGTCTGATGCACTGGACAGACACAACCCCTTGGGCTTCAAGACAGAGTGCCATAAGCAGTGAAGAACCCCACGTCCGGCTCACGGCCACTTTTTCCCGCCTTTTTTGCGCTCTTTCTGGGCAAACGTCTTTTTGTGTGGTTGACGCCTCTGAAGCACACTTCTGACAATTTTTTTGTTGATTTAGGGGGATCAAGGGCAAGCTGGACCCCCTGGGCCTCCAGGGCCACCAGGACCCAGAGGTCCCCCAGGAGATACTGGCAAAGATGGTCCTCGTGGGATGCCCGGGGTGCCGGTGAGTTAGTCTGTTGCTGCCATGGTGTCCACATTCCTCTCAGGTGTGTACCAGCTCTGTTTCAGAGATGCTTTCTGAGGTAAGATTGGCAAGTAAGACACTTGGGAACTGAACCACAGACAGATCTCGTGATGTACCTGAAGACCCTCACACACTAAGCAAGTTCATAGCAGGAACAAGAGTGACACCTCAGTTCCTTGCCTCCTACCCCTGACTCTGTCCCCACACATTCTAAGGTTTCTCAGTTGCTTGCTGGTGTTTAATAGCTGTGTGAGGAGGGTCTGCCCCTCTCCACAGGTAGCAAATGTTTCTGCTTGGACTTTGAAATAAAGCTGAATTTGAGACCTTGAGGCATGATCAGGTTTGACTTTTTGCTTCTCAATGATTCAGCCTAAAAAATCATAGGATTAAAGTAAACGGCTAAATGCTGCCCAAAATATCAGGAAGTTTGATGCCACATTCTGCCATCTTTACAGAAGTTGTACAGCACTGTTTTCCTTGGCAAGTCCCCTCTGTATTTCTTTAGAACAACCAGAAGAATGCAGCATATTGGTTATTGTATGTTTTTGGCACAGGATCAGACCCACCACCTTTGGTACTTCATGACCTGATGACAAAACACTTTTTAAACAGAAGCATAAACATAGGACTCTTGTTTTTTTTTTTTTTTTCTTCGTCTTTTTTTTTTTTTTTTTTTTTTTTACCAAAATATGAATATGGCTTTGGGTTTATATTTTGTAGCCTCCTTGATTTCTTTTTTTTTTTGAGAGAAGCACCTTTTTTCCTCATGAATGCCACTCATTAGCAGTGTGGAAACAGGCAGGGAGAGACATGACACCTGAGGTGCCTCAGGTACAGATGCACACCCCACACACCCCTGATAGGTAGCTGAGAGGACACATAGGGAACTAGCAAGGTGAGGGCCAGCACTGGAAACAGAAACACATTTTTTAAAAGAAAAAAACATAGCTTATTATGTAGGGCCAGGACAGGAAGGCATAAAATTTCCCTGCAGGGCTTTTTGAGGTAAAAACTAACTACAATTCCAGTCAAATGGCACAAATATAATGCAATGATACGAGTAGGGCTCTGCTAAAATTCCCCGCGAAAATCCGGCAAAGCTGAAGGCCTGTAGCGCGACGCGATTGCTTTTGTCTTTGTTGTTTTTCATAGTTTGAGGTGAGGTTTTTTTACCATCATTGCCCTTATAAGCTCTAGCTTAAGGTTATAAAATGACATTAAAAGTCTCCTGCTTCCATGGTGATGCTTTACTTTGATCACCTACTCATTTCTTGTTAGCCCTGTAGCACGTCAGGCTTTGGGCCTTGTCTGGGCGTCCCCCGTGTTATTCACTTGGTCATCAATGTTGCTTCTTGCTTGATGCAGTGAGACTGAAACCAGAAACCATCTCTGACTGCAGTGGTACCATTTTTGTCAGTCATATAGAAGAGGCTGGGAGAGTCAGCTGGTGTTGCTGATTACAACGTGACACTTTGTTGCTTGGGGTTTTGTGCTTCTTAGCAAAGGGAACATTAATGTTTCTCATAACAGGAAAGTAATGCATTTTATGCAATGAGGTCATTCTATTTTATAATAATTCTGTAGTGATTTTGACTTTAGATGGCAAGAGAGAGTTTCTTTTTATAGTTTTTTAAGCTGTGGCTATCTTAAGCCCTATAGCATTATGGAAAATCAGCTCATAATACTGCTTTAGAATCAGATACAAGCAAGCACTCATAGAAGCCATCCAGATTACTGACTGTTGTTACAATCCTGCGCCTTACTTCTGTCCTGTACCCTCAGGTTAATTTTGCTGATCCTCAAAATGATCCTGTATGTGATCCACAGTCAAGCAGGAGGGAAAACAGCTGAGGTAGTGACAGCCTTGGATTTTCAAAAGGCTTGCATGGACCTGTGAGCTAAAGAGCTGAACAACAAAAAAATATCTGCACTGTGTTATGTGTTAGGGATGTTGCAGCTATAGGACAAGGTCCTTAGGGTGGCCGAGCACCATGAGAAGGCAGTCAGTCATTTCCTCTTTTACAGAAAGGCAAAGCAGGGGCTTCCCTTCCAGCCTGTCCTTCTCAAGCAAGGAACTTTACCTTCATCAGAGCTGGAAGATATGTTTTGGCCCTTGCTTTCCCCCATGCCCATACACTGGGTCAGTATAGGTAGGAGGTACAGCAGCCATCATTACTTCTCTTCCACTCTGTAGCAGAGCTGAGGAGCAACCTGTGCTCCCACGTCTCCATCTGTGCCTGCACATCTCCATCTGTATCATTATCACCTTGCATCCCAGAAGTGTGGATCCTGTTACAGATACTTAAAGCTTCCAGAGTTGAGGAGGTAGGGAAATGCAATTGGGCTTATAGCCAGGAGAGAGAGCACCAAGAAAGAGTAGGGGTGTAAGAAAGTGCAGAACCACTGCTAAACCTTTCTTTGGATGCCAACAGAAAACCTGTTGTAACCAGAATATGTTCTTGCTTTCCTACAGATACCTAAAATAGGTGCCTTCCCTTTTGCATCACATGGACACCAACCCAAAGACTTTGAAATTTTAACACTTCCAAAAATAAGTAAAATATAAATGAGCTTTTTTTCTGGTAATAAGACAATAGAATATGATACAAACTCTTGAAATTGTTTCACCATTATTTCTCAACATTTATGAGGATATCTTGATGTTCATTTCAAGCTGTGTGCTTTCTGTACACATAAATTAAGGAGGCTGAAAAGCGAGCTGAAAAGTGCAGCAAGCTTGGGCAATTAGCTGTCAGAAACCTTCACCTGCGAGTTTCTCTCTCTTAGGTACCTCAGTGTGTTTACAGATGCTATGTGTTTGCTTCTGAATACAATGTGCATATACCCAGAGAAACAGTTCTGATTAGTTTTGGTTTCCAAGAACAGTAGCATCAGAACAGTTCTCATCAGTTTTTTGACATGTTTTCTTTTTATGACAAAGTTGCTAAAGAAGGTCCTGCAGCTAGTGCAACAGCACATGGACTGCCCTATGCTTTGTTGGGTTTTCAAGGGAGTGATCTATAAGCAAGATCACTGAAAGGATTTGAATTTTGGTTTTTTGGATGGGTATTTTTATCCTGTACTGTATGACTGGTATTTTTAATGTCCCTAAAAGACAGTTGTGTTAGGGTTTTTTGTGGGAAGACAGGAGAGAAGATAGACTCTGACTTTATGCAGAGTTGTGCCCACAGGAAGAGAATACACTGGAAGAATGATGAGTTTCTATTTTGAAAGCAAATCCAGGTATTTAAAAGGCTGGTAATTATTACAAGGCTTCAAAATACCAATATTTATCAGTTTATGGAACATGATGTCACGGTTTTAGCAACTGTAAGTTATGCCTTCTGACTCAGGTGATCACACAGAGCAGTAATTTTGGAATATGTGTACAGTGGGATTCAACACATATGTGAAAATAACCTTTCTGTGTATGCCTCTTTTCTTTAGCACCACTGATTGGGGTGGAAGATTATGGTTGGAACCAAGGGACACACTCAGGACACCAATACTTAACTGTTGCCTCAAGAACTATATCATTACATGATCATAAAATAGCATTTTACCTCTTAAAATGTCTGAGATTTTGCCTGTTAGTTTAAAAAGCAAAAAACCCCAAAACAACAACAACAAAAAACACAACAAAAAAATAATGTATTTAATGTTCAGTCAACTGCCATACTTGTTTAAGAATGGAATTTTAATACTTTATTATTAGGTGAAAACCAAATTCAAGACATGTTATTGAAAGTATTGACTCCTTTTTTTATTTATTATTTTTGTTTTAAGGGTGAGCCAGGAAAACCAGGAGAACAAGGATTGGCAGTAAGTACTCTTCCAGCTTGCTAAGAAACTGTAACAGATAAATGGCATACACAATGTAAAGTGTGACATTCCAAAAAGCTTTATATCTGTGTGTTCTTAAGCTTCCTGTGTCACAAACTGTTTGCAGCCTCATTTGTGAAGAAAACATGAGCAAGACAACATCCTCTTTTTAACATGCAGTTGTCCATATAAGGCCAACTTCTTCTTTAGGCTTGCAGAAGTAGAGAGAAATAAAACAGCTGAGGGCACAGCAAATCAAAAACCACAAGCCAGGTGTCCCCAGTTCCTGGCCTTCACTTTTCACTGTCTCTGAAAATGAGCTGTTCTCACCTTGAGACCACTGAGCCATCTACTTGTTTTAGGGGCCAAAATGCCATCTGTCTCTGTGGCAATAGCTCTGACCTTTTGCCTTATGGAGCAGTGAAAACATAGCACACATAACATACTGAAACTCAGAATATTCTTCTTTCCTGAGGTTTCTTATTTTGTTGGTTTTTTGTTTTTTGTTTCCTCTGTGTGTGTGAGAATGCAACAGCCAAACAAATGAATTTTTTACAAATACTCAGATATGGGAGTAGATGTTTTTTGTTGCATCAGGATCTAATTAACCCTATTCATTTGGAAGCAAATTAAAGCTTCACTGGTTGTAAATCAACTTCAGCCACAGGGTAAGGCATCAGAAGTTTCTGCCTGTCACATATTCCCAGAACTTTGAAACATGTGGTGGTTTTTTTTTTCCCTTCAGATCTCCCTAAACACTCATGGTCATTCTTATTTTTATGGGACATGACAGAATTGGAGCCCATGGCATGTGGTTTTGATTCCTGAATGCTTCTGAGGATGAAGATTATACGCTTAGCAATCACTGCAGATATGATCACTATCTGTTTGAATTTATTAAGATTTAAACAGATGTGATGATATTTTACCTTAACAAATTGCCAATGTTTTTCAATTGGCAAAATCCAATATGTTTTGTAAGAAAAACCCAAGATCCTGAGACATGAAAATGCCTGCTGTAATCATGCAGTTAAAGTCCTGCACTTTTTCATTCAAGATAATGGTTTAACAAAATCTAAATAAAAATCAAAGTCTCTCAAAGGTACCACCTAGTGTTTTAGTATACTTCCAGGCTTCTCTTCACTTTTGGTTTCTGAGGGCCTGCTAATAATAGGAAAGGAGGGGTTTTTTTGTCTGTTTTGGATTGTTGTTTTTTTTTTTAATGTTCTCCAAAACATAGCAAAAAGCAAAACATAGTTGTCACCTGTTTGTCTCTGTGTGCAGAAGATTTTCACTGCTCTAAAGTAACAATCTGTGTGTAATAACTAAAGAACTGCTACTGGTGTGTTTCTCTAAATGCAGGTGTGTTTAAGTAAGGAGAAAGGGTGTTTTAAAAATCAAATCACCAAGCTTGATTTAGATAAAGATTCTAGATTACATTAATTTTCAACTCCAAATGCCTGTTCTAGAAGTCTGCTGACTTAAATGTTGTGTGTAGATCAAAAAGAGCATCAGAATAGCAGGGAGGTAATCAGTTTCTTTTTATTCTTTTGGTGTTCCTGACATACTCTTTGTGCCAGTACAGATTTCCAGACTCTATTCCCTGTGGGAAGCTCTACAATTATTCAGGTGCAGTGACTGTGTTTGAGTTCCTTGTGTGACCTCAATGGCACAAGAGAGCTCAACCTATCTTAGGTGCACAAAATAAATTTGCCTTGAAGACAGAGAGTGGCTTTTCTTTTGTCACCATTTCCAAAGTAGGTTGATTGATTTGGGATAGGGTAATGAGATGAGAGGTTTAGGAAAGCAAGTTGTTGCTTACAAGTGTCTCTCATTCCCTGCTGATAATCTTTCCATATTAGCAGACTGTCACTGTGCTTCTGCTGCCTTTCAATCATTGCAGCTGAGAGAGATGAGCTATTTGAGAGATTTCTTTTGGCACTATTTGTTGCTGTGTCATCTCCTTGTGGTTGAGATGCTGGGGAGAGATATTTGAAAGGTTTTTGTTTTGTTTTTTTTTATGCTGTGTTGCTTTGGCGGGAAGAATCTGTTTTATTTTTGAGCTAAGAGAGTTCAATGTCTTTTTAGATGAGATGGAGGCTTAGGTTTAAGTTAGAAGGGTGTGAGTATCCATCCTTAATTTTGGAAGGGAATGTCAGGATGAGGAGTTAGCTGTAATATGTGTCTGGTTTCCATGGCATTTGAAAGCCCTGCAGATCTCCTTCCTGAAAGTCTCATTCCTCTGTGCAGAAAGGATTAAGAGAATTCAGAGGGAGAGAGGCCAAGCAGTGGGGGTGAACAAAGGGATTAAGTTTTGAAATGTTACGTGGGACTAGGAAAATGAATGCTGTGCAAGAGGAAAGGCCAGAAGTTACCCCAGCTGCTCAACCTTTCCATTGGAAGTTGTGTCCTACCTGTCATAATTCCTCCTTCTCCCTGTGCCACTTGCTTGCTCTTGCTGGTGGTAAGGACTCTTAAATGTCATGCAAGACTTTTGGGTTCTCTTTATCTTCTCATTTGAAGAATGAATCATAAATAAATTTTGTGATTCTTTTCAACATGAGCTAGGATTTCTAGTTGCAGGCTGTTCATGAGAAGTGAGGCAGTGATGGTCCTGAAGTTTGACACTCATAGTGCAACATTTTCAGATTCATAAACGTGCAGTAGGACAGGAGCTGTGCACAGGGTGTTTTTGTTTCTGATTTTGACATGGGAGAGCTTTTGGTGGTTTTATGCTTAAAGTATTTTAAACTAGTGTATAGTAGTAAAATTGGAAGATCAAAATTTGCAGTGTTTTCAGCTTGTTGGAAAAGAATTATATTTAAATATGTTGAGTGTATTAATCAACTACTTCTTGTAGCTGAAAAAAACTCTGCATATTATTTTGCCCAAAAATTGTCTTGAAAGGCAGTTAAGTAATTTTACAGATGTTTCTCATGAACAGAACAGTCCAGAATAACCAGAGTATTCAGGTAAAGGTGTCTCTTTGCAAAAGAAATCTGTCCTGTAATGATTAACCCAAATGCAAAATCCCTCTGCTTTAAGTTAAATAATACTCCAAACTGGTACTTTTGTGCTTACAAAGTCTTGTTGGACATCTGTTCAAGAAAATAAGACCTGATGTTACTGCTTTTACTGGTTACTCAGAATAAGGATATTCTTCCAAAGGATATTGCCATTTCTGTGAAAGACAGTGGAAAAGCATAACCTTGCAGTTAAGCCTGAAAAATGTCACATCTTTAAAACTAATTAGTATTAATTTTTCATCTTAGGTTAAAATGAACTCATAGGGACCTGGCAGAACTGACTGGGAAGTGCTACTGGCTCCAGTTCAGCCTTTCAGGCCACTGGCCAAGGCCAAGTCCTCAGTTAGTGTGAATCCTCATAGCTCCTCTGGGAAACTCCTAATTGTGATTTTGTTTTCCATGGCCAGAGTTCTGCAGCAGCTGCCTTTGTTTCATTCTGGGAGCATGTTCATAGTAAATTTTATAAGGTGCTGTTCTTAAGCTGTTTAGCTGCAAATGTTTACCAAGAACTAGCAAACGAAATGGAAATTATCAGCCTGTGTCTCTCGCAGCAATTTTTCTAAAATATAATTGCCTTGGCCTCGGCTTGCTGGAAATCTCAGGCATTTGGTATTTTGTAATCTTTGCATTTCAGTAATGGCTGCCATAATAACTAAAAGAAGGGTGATAGGAAGCTCTAGTTAATAGTTGGTGATTTTTTTCACCATTTAAGGTGTGGGGGGGGTGTCACTGCTTCATCAGAACTTAGAGGAGGTTTCCCATCATAGTTAATCTATTTTCATACCTTGTTGTTCTTTTACCTGGGTGATTCATTAGTACTAAAGCATTGCACATTCCAGTGCTTGTCCTCTATAAATCACAGTCTTTATGAAACACTCCTCAGCCATGCAGGAATACATTTTCAGCATTTCATTGTGTCACCTTTAGACACAGAAAATGGGCTCAGTGGGTAGAACACAGGCTCTGCTGAAATGCAGTTGAACACATTGCAGCAGAGCCTGTGCTTTCTTCATGTACATCTGCTAGTTCAGGTTTCTTTCTTAAGTTCTTTAAGCCACTAGACTGGCAGGACATTGGTTTGTAGAAGAAAGGAAGTGATCATACCCTCTGTACTTGGCACTGGTGAGGCTGCACCTCAAATACTGTGTTCACTTTTAGGCACCTCACAGAATCACTGAATCATCAGGGTTGGAAAAGACCTCTAGGATCATCAAGTCCAACTGTTCAGCAAGAAAAACAAACAAACTAACAAAACCCAACCACAAAACACTATGCTCACTAGAGCATGTCCTGAAGTGCCACATCTACACATTTTTTTAATACTTTCAGGGATGGTGACTCTACCACCTCCCTGAGCAGCCCATTCCAGTGTCTGGCTACTCTTTCAGTAAAGAAATGCTTCCTAACATCTAACATAAATCTTCCCTGATACATCTTCAGGCCATTTCCTCTAGACCTATAAACTTGGGATAGGAGGCCAACACCCACCTCCCTACAACCTCCTTTCAGGGAGTTGTAGAGATCAGTGAGGTCTCCCCTCAGCTTCCTCTTCCCAGAATAAACAACCCCAGTTCCCTCAGCCTCTCTTCCTAGGGCTTGTTCTCCAGACCCTTCACCAGCTTGGTTGCCCTTCTCTGGACATGCTCCAGCAACTGCTTCTCCTTCTTGCACTGAGGGGCCCAAAAGTGAACACTGGAAATGGCTTCAGCCTGTTTAGGACATTGGCTGAGAGTCCCATGACAGTCCTGAATGACAAAAGGATCCAGTAAGACTGGCTGCTCTTCCAGAAGGAAATATTAAAAGTTCAAGGTGCACGCTGGCCCCACTTGTTATAAGATGAAATGGTGGGGATGATGGTGAACCTGGCTAAACAGGGAGCTCTTGCTGGGACTCAGGAAAAGAAAAAAAGGAGGGTTTCTTTTTCCCTTTCTTTTTTTTTTTTTTGCCTTTCCCTTTGGAAGAAGGGGAAGGCAACTCAAGATGAGTACAGGGATCTTGTGAAGTCATAGAGAGAGAAAATTAGAAAAGCAAAAGCCAAAAAAATCTGGCCATTGTCTGACCTGAAAACTTAACCACCTGAAAGGAGGTTGTAAAGAGGTGGGTGTCATTCTTTTCTCCCAAGCTGCAAGTGATAGGATGAGAGAAAAAAGCCTCAAGTTACTCCAGGAGAGGTTTAGATTGGATATTGGGAAAAATTTCTTCACCAACAGGGTTGTCAAACACTTGAACAGGGTGCCCAGGGAAGTGCTTGAGTCATCATTCCTCATTCCTGGAAGTGTTTGAAAGATGTGTGGATGTGGTGCTTAGGGACACGGTTTAGTGGTGGACTTGGCAGTGTTAGGTTTATGGTTGGGCTCACTGATTTCAAAGGTCTTTTCCAGACTAAATGATTCTGTGGTTCTATTCCAGGTACTTATGGATTCTCATAGGCACCCAAGGGGAAATATCTGTTCTCAGGCAAGGTCTTAGAATTTCTTTTGTCCCATAGAAATGCCAACACAGTACCTCCTTGAGGCCATCTAGTTATAAAGAGCTTTTACTTTACATAGGAAATATGGAAGTTTCAAAAAACAGGTATTTTGCTGTTGGGGTTTTTTGCAAAGCTTAGGAGTAAGGCAGTATTTATATGACAGTGTAATGCACTATTGTGATGTGTTCTGCTATATAACTTTTTCAGTATAGAAAACCACTTGCTTTTTCATTAGATTTTTGTTAGACATTTTCATTGGTGTTTGTGCTTACTCTCCATGAATTCTGATACCTTGTAAAATCATTGCTGCTGCCCCAGACTTGCAAACTGAAAATGTCCAAACTTTCAGTTTCATACATTCCTTTAAATGTTAAGCAATTGAGTCATTTGACGTTGAACACAAAAATACCTTGAGAGGGTGTTGGTAATGAATCACACCCTGAATTACTGTGTTTTGAAAAGGCAACTTTAACCTTTCCAGGGCAGAATTTTTTTTTCTTTTTTTTCTTTCTTTTTGTATTTTTTTTTTTTTAGCTTGCTAGAGCACAAGGAACCAGAATAAGCTTAAAAGGAAAACATAATTTTAACAAGGTCTGGGAAGACTTCTGGACTCAGAACATTTATTCTATCTACATTTAGGTCAGTCTTTTCAAATACTTTTTTTTAAAACTTTATTTCAATTAGTTATTTGTCAAGATCCAACTGAAGTTTCCAACTTCATTTGATCGTTTTTGTAATACCAAAATTTGTTATGATACCAGTTCTGGAGGTCTGTTGATTTCCAAAACCAGTTATTTTTAAAAAAACAGTTGCATAAAGACTTCTATAAACATTTGTTCATCCTTGGTCACCCAGTTTTCTAAGTGCTTAAGTAAGTATCAAATCATTATCCATGTCCAGAGAAACACAGCACATGAATATTTTTTTGAGCAACACACCATTTTTTCCCATTCTTCTATTTAGGAGCTATTTGAGTGAGAGCCTAATTCTCTGATGCCCTGCAATAGTTCATCACACCTGCCTAGATAGTTTACTCACTTGCACATGGTGGCAAATGGTTCTTTGAAAGTGTTCATGACATCTGAAACAAAACTATTTTAGATTTTTGTAATATTTAGTTTTCTTCTTATTCTGGGCAACTCTCACCGAATTTTTGTCCCTCTCAGTTGAAGTTTCTCAGTGATTGTCTGTCAATTTACAGATCAGTACCATAATTTTCTAAAATTATAAGCAGTCACGTCATCCCAAAAGTTTTCCTGAACTTTCACTGGAATTTTTGAAGCCTGTACACTCTTTATAAAATAAGCTTTTTAACATTAGTCACCAACAGGGCAAGTGTAGATACCACGGCAGCTATAATGGAACACAGAACAGCTGATGAAAATTTAAGAAAAAACCAAAACAATCTGAGGAGTGGGTTGGAAACTGTTACATATTTCTTCTCTTCTGCTTTTGTCTCAAGACCTACACAGAATTTTTGATTGCTAGCCTTACTGTCTGTCAACACAACACAGTTCAGCAGAATCATCGGGGGAAAAAAATCCACATGGTGAAATTGAATTTCCTACAAAGAGTCTTCTAGAAGCTGTCAATTCTACCTCTAGAAATGAATATATGTCTTAGGATTTTTTTTTCTTTATCCCTTCATGTTCCTCTCTTTCTTCTAGATTTTATTTGCTTTCTTGTTTCTGTCTCTCCAGTGCCATTCTGTGCCTTTTTCAGAGAATGGAGGTAACTCATAGCAAATAAGCACATCACTGCAATTATGCAGGGTTTTACAGTTTTTTTGGAAGTTGTTTTCTGTTAGTAATTTAATATTAGATTCTCTGTTTCAGTGGTTGCTGGCAGGCTTGTGTGGGAGAGGGTTGGGAGCTGTCAGTGGATGAGCTGCTAAGTTTACAGTAGCTCTGAGCTTCTTTCCCAATGTGAGGGAGCAATTGTGCTTCAGAGAAAAATTATTCCTATTTGGATGTGTTTTTAGAGTTGGAATGTTCCAAGGGTAAGAAGTACTTGTTATCATGTGCAAAATGTGAAATGTATGACTCTAAGGTAAGCTTTTCATTGCAATTGCCTTTCTGAGCATAGTGCTCCATTGTTGAGAGCTCTTCTTGTCCAAGAAAGCTCAGTGGCTGTGAGAAAGCAGAGCTTTTTCCAGACTGAGTGGAGGCTTAAATACCAGAAATAGAAAACTTCTGATTGTGTAAAATATTTATCAATAAGTATCTGCTGCTTCTTTTCTCTGAATATTCATTTTAAAGGCACAATAAGAACAAATTTATGTTACTGTGTAATATTTTCTTATTCAATAACTCTTCTGGAGGAGCTGTGGCAATGGTGAGAAGGAAATTCTGGGGAAGGGTATTTTCTGGTGACATCTGTGATGTCTCGAATCATCCCACAGGCTGACAGCTGCAAGCAACAGGCACAAAGTGTTAAAACGAGCAGCACATTTAAGAGTTTGCTTTGGGGACAGTATTAATAAGTGAATGATTATTTTACCGTCAGACACTAAATTTGTATTGAGGTTTCCCAAATTATACTTTGACGCAGCTGAATGTCTCGAGAAGGTTTTATCAGCTTTTAAGTAATTAGGAACTGAAGAGGCAATATCCATTCACCAGCATCCCCAAACTGCACTAGCACCCATATAGGGAACATGGGGTAAAGAATGTGTAAGAACTGCAGTGAACATGGTCTGGTTTTACCTAAAGACACTGCCAAAATGTCAAAGGATGTGGTCAGCTGACCTGCTTCCCTGCTGCCTCCCCTTTCCACTGTGGCCAAAACCAACCTGGGTACTTCAGGGATGCCGGATGGGTCCTATTGATCTCAATGAGACACTGCCTCCTGTATATGAGATTAAGCAGTTAAGCTTTCCTGAATGGAGAGATCTCAGCTGCTTTCTCAGATCACGGGACAAAATGGTGATTCTTTACTTCCTAAGAGCATTCTTAATGTTTTCTGAAGTTAATTCTTAATGACTTTTCTCTTAACTCACTGATGATGTGATCACATGTTGAGTAAAACATAGTCCTGCATCCTCATACCCAGAAGATGAGGAGATTTTGAGGCTTATGCTTTTCTCTGTCTATAAAATGCTTGCATAAACATTGTTTTTATGCTGACAAGTAGGTACTGTGGACACACAACTGGCTGTTAGCTGGTATCAGAAAAAGAAAAGCCACAGTCACCTTAATGCTGACAGATTTGTCAGTATTAGAAGAAACAGATGGGTTGGAAGAGGAAAGATTAGAAGGGGGAAAATATGAATCTTCCAGTAAGTAGTTAGATCAGTTCCAAGGCAGAAAAGATCCATTGTGCATTTTGAACATAAACTTTTACTTTTTCTTGATGTATAAAACATCATCTGGTTTCAGTCCAGTATGAGAATGCTTACACAATAAGACAATTTTAATCGGTCATTTCAGTTTAAATTGGCTGGAGTTATGATGTTAATTGAATTGTTTTCCCTTTGCAGGGACCTCAGGGACCTCCAGGACAAAAGGTATAGTATAAACAATACTGTGGAAGTGATTATTCCTCCTGGTGCCAAATGGCAAACAGAAAAGGTGAATGAAAATAGCTACTGTACAGAGCATAGAACCAGTCAGTTTAGGCTCTGAATTCTGTTTTTGCAAAAGGCAGCCATATAGAGGGAGACATCAGATTTCTCATTTCCCCCATCCTAGGAAGTTGAAGCAATTCAACTGTTTCCAATCTGTCTGCTTTACTTTGAGGTGAAAAGGTCATTGTAATTTTCTTATTCATGCCCTGGTACAGCTAGGAAACCCAAGTTAAAACATTATGAAAGGTGGGAAGATAGAGTTTCTGATTAAATGCATGTTCTTCCTCAGCTAGATCAGTGCCATATGACTAAAAACCTGAACAGCAGAAACAAAGGCCATAGGTGTTGCTGATAAATGGTGCTTGGCTGGTGGTGCTCAGGTGGTGTGCTGGTGTCTTCCTGTTCCTTTGGTAACCCAAGACCTGACTTCCTGAGAATGTTTGCAGTGTTATTTACACTCATTAAAGCTGACTGCCACAGTCTGCTGGGGTGAGTTTAGGATTTATGGAATTACACCATAAAAAGATCCCAGAGATGTCAAAAATAACAGGTAATAAGTGGCACTTTTCCAGCATCTCACCTGTTCACCACCAAAGCATGTCATTTCCTAGCTGATTTCAAAAGATTAAAAAGTTGTATGTAAGATATTTAATAAAAGAGGCTTAATTTGTATAAAGAAAAAAAAAAAGAGCAAGAAAAGTAGCAAGTAGTATTCACATCTGGGAGAAGGCTGTCACTTCTGGTTTTTTTGTTCTGAGGTAATGTTCCTTGAGGTGTAGGCTTGCTTGAAACTCTTGAAACAGAAGTTTTTGAAAAAATAAGAAAAAAGATACTGATATGTAAGAAAGTAATCCCAAAGCTTATAAAGACCACTTATAAATAAAGTGGAATTTTGTTACCTGTGAGCTGTAAAAAGTTTGCAGATTGAAGGACTGTGACATTGTAAACCTCTACCTATGTCCTAGCAGCTATTATAAAATCATCCCTGAGACTGGGGAAGGAGAGTGTTTTACATGTACTGCATCAGCAAAACCCATGTGCTGCTGAGATGTTGCATATCTGATAAACTTTTACTTGCCTTGGTAGCACCAGATTTTTTTGCATTTTATAACATCCTATGTCTCCCAAGAAAACTCAGCAGGTATAGAAGACTGTCACGGAGAGGAGGAACTGTTAGGAGTAGGGTTGTTTATTGAGGCTGATGGTTTAATGCCCTCCTGAGCTCTGTCTTCTGTTTTTCTGGAAATTTTATGCAAAGATGTGAAAGTGTTCCCCAGGGCCCATTTGCAGTGGTGGTTGTGACCATGCATCCAACAAAAACGGAAAATGGGAACACCAAAGTGGAAGTTTGGGGAATAAGAGGAGCATTCTGGGTCATGGAGATACAGTGGGATGCCAGTGTATTATTTCTTACAGATTTGCAGCTCTGCAATGAGCTGGCACCTCCTGGGCATTCAAATTTAGGAGGTTTTTGGAGGCCCCCGTGGGTTGCTTCCTTTTCTTGTTTCATAGGATTTCTCAACTCCATTCATTGTCAAACATGTGCATCCAGTTTGGATGTCTTCCCTTTGGGCACTGGTGTCCTTTGACTAAATCATTTCTAGGGAAACTTCTAACCAATATGAATAGAGTGGGAAATGTCATGCCCTGATCCTTGGGACTCAGAGAAAGCAGGGCATGAAGGGATTCACAGGGTGCTTATTTGTTTTAAGGGTCCTGGGAAACTGCATATTTCACTGCTGACAAAGCCTCTGCCTTTCCCATCCCATGGCCTCTTCTAGGGTGCCAGCCTTTCATTTAGCCACAACATTTTTGTATCCTGTTAAGGTGCTTGTAAATGAAAAAATTAAACCAAAGCTTCAAGTTTCCTTGCTGAGCAGCAGCACCCTTATTGTACAAAATGAGGAGAACACTGTGGAAGCAGTTTTCCTGCTTTCCTCATACCTTGTGTTTTCCCTGACCATCTGTACCGAGAGTCACATAAGTTCCTTCCAAAAAAATTGTGCATCCTACAGAAACTTCCAGGATGAGAACTGTGTTAAATGATCCCTCCAGTGTCACAAGTCAGTGCTGATATTTTGTTTGTTTTCTTTGTTCCTTGTGTCTGGCCTAAGCTGGTTTTTAAATTTTGATTGCAAAACCGATGCAATTTAAAAGGATATCTGCAATTTACACTGTCAGGCTGAATTGATGCAGATTCTCTTAAGAGACTTAAAGCAGATTGACACTACCAGTTACTGAGATTGAAGCATCCCTCCTGAAGCATTAATGGTTTTGTTTGAGCTCTATGTTTGATTACCTGCAATCAGTCTCAAAATTTATCGAGTGTTAAATGGAATTGTGTTTTAATTCTTCCATGTCTTTTGAAGCATTCACAACATTAGAAACCAGGCATCAGCTTGAAGCTTTGTTTCTGGAAGAGGCCATACAGTGGGATGGTCATTAAAGTGTACAACATCTCTAACCAGGATAAAATGCCAACTGAAAAGAAAGCTCAGCTTGGGTAAAAAATGAGTTTTTGAAAAATGTATTGCAGCTACAATAAGCAAACATTCACCATCATTTCTAAATACTGTATTAAGAGATGAAAGGTTTCACGACCTGTCTAATTTGCTAAACACTGGCATCTTTTTACCCACCAGGGTTCTGTTGGAGTGCCTGGTGTTCCAGGGAGAGATGGACAAGTGGTGAGTTCACTGACTGTGTCAGCACTGCCATTATTTGTCTGATTGATTAAAACAACTTTGGGCTGGTTCACATGAGCAGTGTGCAACCTTACAGCCAGAGCTGTGGTTTCAGATTGGCCTCCTGGAAAAGACTGTACAATTTGGTTTGTTCTCTGATGTCTTTTTTTCTAATTTTACATGAACAGGCAGAAAATGTAATTAAGCTGAAAGTCTTATGTTCAGATTTGGTGATGACTGACAGGTTCTAGAGAGAAATTCGTGTTTGTGGCGTGCAAGTTGAGGCAGTATATTTACAAACTAAGATTTTATGCAGATTTAAACAATATTTTTTAGAACTCAGTCCCAGAATACAAATACTGATGTTGACACTGTTATCTGATGCCAATATCTTGTGAATACAATCTCTAAACAGGGAATAAAATGAAAATGGAAACACAGATGGAGAATAATGTGAGATTGAAGTTGGGGATCAAAAGCAGAGAAATAAATCACATGGAAATATTCTTTAACACAACTGGGAGGAAATGCTAACTCAGGCAAGTCAGTGTCATCTTTCAATGCCATCTCCAAGTTAACTCATCATTCAGAACAGCTCTCCATAAGGAGGGGGCACAGTAAAGCAGCAGGGCTGTTTCACAGCATTGCTAAGTTGTTGGCAAATCTAGGTGGTGAAGTTTAAATGATATCCCTCCCAGACTGTAAACAATATTATCCATCTGCTGTTCTCAGAAGCAATAACATTCCTAGGGAACTTCAAAACACTTGCAGGCCACATCAAAAAAGAAAAATGTATGATATATTTTGTTCACCATTTTTAAACAGCAATAGATAGGCAGAATCATATACAACCCCTTCATCTGCCTCCCTTCCCAAAAGCTCTAAGAACACTAATGTGTTTCAAGTAATTTAACTTTAATTCCTCCATCCAAACAAAAAGGATGTATTGTCTGTAATGTTATAACATACAGCATTAGACTGGTGTTTTGACATTGGTTATAAGAAATGATGTAATAATCATTTATTTCACTTTAGTGATAATTCTAAAGTGATAATTCTTAAAAAGTGATAATTCTTAAGAGCCTACTTTCAAAATATTTAGATTTATTAGGATTATTGTCCTAAAATGTTTAGAATTAGCTACATTTAGCACACCAAGAAGTATAAGAAAATATTATGAAACAAATCTACATTAAGAACTCAGATATTTTTCTTCATGTTTTGTAACTGCATTCAGTTGTAGCACGATGGCAGACAGTGCTTGCCAACACCAATGCTGCTGCTGTCTCTAATTCAAGTATTTTTTGTGACCAAAGTATGACTGAAAAGCCATTGAAGACACCCTTTGTAGCATGACTTTCTTTGGATGTGCAGGAAGATGTAAGAAGACTTGATAGGTTGAAGTTGCAAACCACATGAGTAGAGCTTTACTTTTAGCAGCAGCATCACACAGACTCTAGCCAGAAATCCTCACTTAGATGAGCACAAAAAAAAAAGATGTTCATTAAATAAGTCAACTGCATCAAATGAGTTAAAGTTACCTTAGTATTAAAGTTTCTTTTTGAGACGTAGAGAATTTCTTGAAGTTACATTGGCAAAACAGTTATTTGTCTTTTTTTACAAGATCACATAGATTTATCTGTAGTCATGTTTTGTGGAGAAGAAAGTAAATAGGCAATGCTTTTCATTAAGGCAGGAGTCAACCACATCTTTAAATACTGTATATCAGCTTTAAATTAGGCTTTAAAAATTGCTCCTAATGTTTTCAATTTATGGTTTTATGTTTATTTCATTTATTTCGATATTTACAGCATGTAAAACTTTGAAGACACATTTAAATTATTACCACTTTAATAAAGATAGCGTATTTCTAATGTAGCTGGACTATTGTAATTTTGACATTCAAAGAAAAAAAAAATATTAATTTGCTAAGCTAATATCAAGGTACCAGGACAAAACCCATACAGATAAAAATGAAATGTGGTCCCATTCTTTTGTTTGTTTTCACAAAGTTGTTTGGTACTAACTAGCACGCACAGGGTGGATTATTTTCATATAATGAATGTTGATATCTCTTTTAATAAATAAATAACAAATTCTTCTATCTTGGAAATAGCAGTAGAAATAAACAGAAGCATTATTTATCTAAAGTTAGAAAAAAACAAAGTGCAGCCTGGGACTCCTGTGCTAATCTTTTGCTACCAAAAGGTCCAATTTGCCAATATCCATGAAAAAAAGAGATTCTTGGTGCAGTGTGACACAGAAAATATTGTTGAATGAAGACCAGAGTAGTAATTTTAAGAGCTGGGCTGTACTGTGAGCTGGCTGCAGGCACCCCTGGCTTTACTGACACAGAATCAGCTTGATTTGCAGAAAAGTTCAACTCTACTTGAATGTGTGATGCAAGTCATCCCCTTTTTAGAAGCTACACAGTTAAAAGGCTTTACAAAAGCCTTACTGTCTTGGTAGCCTTTTAATCAGTGAGCTTGTTCTGTGAAACAGCAGTGTGTGCACTTGGACTTAATATTTTTTCTTAGTTTAAAAGGCAATGAGTGTTAAGCACATGCTTAAATTAAGTCAGTGTGTGAATGCTTTCCTCATCTGGACAGTGAAATATTTTTCAGCCAGTGAATGTCAGCAGCAAATTAGCTTTCTTCTCTCCTTAAGTTGAATATGATAGAGTTAGCACATCTCTATCTCATATGTGTCTCTGTAATTTTCCTTTCCCTTTCCCTTCATCTCTTTTTTCATTGAAATAGTGGATCATGGGAGACGATTGACAAGTCTGACCAATAGGTCTGGGAATGAGATCATAAATTCTGAGTGCACTTAGAACAATTTTCTAATCCCTTAACGTTTGAACCACTTCTCTTAGACAATCTCTAGATATTAAAGTAGGTGTAATTTTACACGACCCAAATGGTTTTGCAGGACTTCTAGCTGGTAGATCTTTTTTCTTGAATTAAGTGCAGCAGTAAAATCATTGCCATGAAAACTTCACACATTTTTTTTTCTTTCAGACCAAATGCAGTGACTACATTACAGGTAGTCTTGCAAGGACATTTATGGTTTTTTGTTTGCTTGTAGATTTGGAAGACTGTAGCTACACTCTGCTTATCTTGCTGAGAGCACTAACTGGAAAGGAGCTGCCTAATAATATCTGCAGCTAGAGAGTGTGTTGTCCTTGGGATGGAGAGAAGCTTTCTGAGATAGCAAGGAGAGTCTCTCTGAGTGCTCCCTGTCCTTTGCAGACTGTTGTACAATCCACCTGTAGCAGGTTGCTTCTTAGAAAGATGCTGGAGGAGACAAGCTTCCCCTCCTTGTCCCTTGGCAAGAGGTCCTCAGGGACTGAAATAGTAGGAAAAAAAGGATTATACCTGCATAGAGATATGAGGTTGCAGTGATATAGGGCTATCAGACCCCTACATTAATCGAGTTGAAATAACCACACAGAGGTTCTTGGAAAGTTCAGCTGTGCACGGATAGGATAAGTATTTTGGTATTTGTTAAGTGGTGCTGATTTGATAAGGACTTCCAGGCACTGCAGGAACAACACAAAGAGAAGAGGTGAGATTACCTTAGTGAGGATTGCATATGGCCTGGAGGAACCCAGTTTCTGGAGTCTGCAACTGATGCTCTTTGTTTTACACAGGAGTTTGTCTGGAGTGCCTAAACCCCTCCCTCTGTTCTCCCACAGAATATTTTTTCTCATGTAATGCTTGGTTTGGGGTTTTTTTTTAAGGGTTTATTGAGAATAGAATGTGTGGTCCAGATAGATCCCTTTGCTTCAGATTGTTCCAGCAGCTTAACAAAACAGGAATTTGATGAATATCAGAAGAATTTTCCTTCTTCTGAGTAGACTTAGAGTCTGGCTGTGCACATTTCTTATTGCTTTCTTCATGCCTCTTATTTACATGTATTCCCCATCAGTGTGCACTGTACTACAAAGAGAACACATTTTGAAAGCAGTAAACCTTTCTTTAGAGAACTGAGGAAAGGTATGTGTGTGCTGACATTTTTCAAATAAAGAAGTATAACGGGAGGAAACATCATTCAGTGTAGTTCACAAATTCTCAGACAGGTTTGCAAGCCAGCTTAGTCTTGTTGAAGAGTCTTTCCACTTAATTTCAGCTGATGAGTGGGCCAGGAGAGAGTTCCAGTCCTTAAATAAACAATTTTAAGTTACTTTTGAGGAGGATGAAAAGCAAGTTGAAAAGGAGGTAATTCAACCCTGGCTTGAAATGGAAATCACAGTAACATGTCTGAGAAACCACTTTTTTTTCCCTTTTTGTCCCTGTTTCGGTATTTTAGAGCAAAATTAGACTAGATTAGATTTGGGGGGCCTCTTGTATTTCCTTATCCTTAACATTGATTACATTCTAGTGACTGAAAAATAGAGCAATACTGACAGCCTTTCTTCTCAGGGGGAGGAGGATATCAACCAGCTGGTATAGACAGATTTATGCATCTCACCCAAACCAAGCCCCTATCAGAAGAGACTTCAGGCTGTTTTTCTGTTATGAACAAAAAAACTTGGAGCCTCCAGCCACATTATTTTTAGATGATTAATTCTTGATATGAAGTATGTGCCTCCAGGAGAGAGAGCACTCCAGGAAAGGAGAGCCATGCTTTTAACTGCCTTGACTCCTTTGCTAGAGACAAAAGTGGGTGTTTTCAGACCTTTTCTGAAGCAGGATTTATGAGTTCATGTGAACAGATATTTCTCCTGTTAACAGCAGAGCCCAATCAGTGCCCTACACATTTGACTGCTCATCAAACTCAGCTTCACTTCAGGGTAAGCAGTCAGACTCATAGAATCACAGCATAATTTGGGTTGGAAGGGACCTCTAAAGGTCATGTAGTCCAACCCCCTGTAGTAAGCAGGAACACCCTTAACTAGATCGGGTTGCTCAGAGCCTCTGCTTGCCCTGCAGCAAGACTATTTGAGGAAATTACTGCTCCTATTTATTGGGCAGGGTGCTGGAGGATGTTCTTTGCCCAAATACAGAGAAGAAAGAGAAAATCCATTGGTGTTAATGAAGTTATACAGTTAATACAGATTCAAGGTGCCAGGATTTAAACCAAGGTGTTCTGGTATGCTGTCATTCATAGGAACATCCTTCTGTTTTTTCTTTGAATTATCTGAAACTCCTGAATTGAATGACTGGTTGGGTGTGTTCTTGGCATATTAACATTTTTTTTTGCCATGGTAATTGATATTAATTGGAAAAAAAATCCAAATATTCCTGAGTCTCAAGGAATTTTGTTGAAGCCAGTTCTGGAAATTATCAGAAGGTTTTGAATAGCTAATGGTGATCTTCTACATATCATGTGTAGTCATGCCCTGACACTGCAGTTTGCTGATGAAAGAGCCTTCTTCCTAATTCATTATAGCAGTGACAGTAACTTAGTTTCTTACAGTGCTGCTGTTTCTGAGGAAGGTGTCCTCCCATCAGGGTATTTGGGATCAACCTGTGGAATTTAAATGGTGTCCATGGCAGTTCCCACAGGTTAGCTCCTATCACATTTTAAAGGCTTTCCTGTTACTGACAGCACAAACCATTGCAATGTAGCTGGTTGAAAATGCATGAAAATGAAATGAAAAAAAGCTGTTGGGGACCCTCTCATTTCTCTATAGCATATAAACAACAGGAAACAAATCTGGCTGAGTCTGCAGCATTCTTCTGTGCAAGTGGTCATCAAATAAATTACTGGAACACTTAAACTCCTGCTTTGAGCTGCTTGGTTTGGGGCAAGTGAAAGAACAATAGCAGACTTGCTGGAAATTTCTATTTCCACCATTCTGAGACCATCTGTAATTTTAGCAAACTGGATCTGAGTAAATTTGGATGGTGGTGGTGAACAGCTGGGGACTCAAGTGCTTACAAAGCTCCCAGAGGCAGTGTCTTTTTCCACAGTAGTCCTGAGGCAAGAGAATTACCTTCTAGTACTACACAGTTTTTACATGGGATTTGGGAAAAGACAGCTTCTCTGGCATTTTCTAGTGTTTTGTAGGCTTTTTGTGTAGTGGGTCATGTTGTGAGCCTCCCTGGCTAAAGCTTATTTTGTGGATGACTGGGAATGTGTGTATGATATAGAACAGGGGGGTATGATATAGAACAGATTATGTGCTGTGTATTTTCATTTCATCTCCTTACTCCCTGATTCATGGACAAGAAAATAGGGTTCTAAATAGTGAAAGAAATATTGTAGGTTTGACTGAAAATTATTTTAGTCCCTGTTTTCTGGCCATTAGAAACATAGGGATAATGACTTCAAAAGCAGAAAGCCACAAGGTCGTTTCTATGCCATCTTCTAAGTTTGCCTTCTACCTTTCCCATTCCCAGAGCTCATTTCTGCTGTGCTAATGGTTCTGACTGGTACTTTCAGTGCCAGAAGTGTAGTGTTGACCATAGGAAAGTCACATGTAGGTCAGAAAGGAGACTGTTATGAACAGGGATTTACTATGACAAGGTGACAGCCTGAGGTTTGCACTTTTTTCCAGAGAAAATCAGATAATTCTTTTTGTCCTTTTTGCAGTCTCCTTTTTGTCACAGTAGTAGCACTCTGCATTCACACCGCTGACATGTGAAGTGGGGAGGAAAGTGGAAGCCTGGGACTTCAACCCTTTGATTAGATTTAAGCTCCTGGAAGTTTAAAACAGCAGCTGTTTTAAAATGAAGGGGGCAGGAGCAAACTTTTTTGGGGTGTGAGGATGAGGAGAGACAAGTGCATATTTCTTAGTTCCTTCTGCTTTATTTTGTCAACTGGCAGCTTTCTTCAAGTGCCTTTTAGGTCAGTCTTTTAGGACTTTTATGCCTCATCTCCAACAGCTTCAGATCCTTACCAGTCATACAGCAAATGCCTGTGCTGCTCCATCAGCCTCAGAGCTACTGTAGTACAAAGGAGCCTTGGGAATGGGCTGACTCAAGTGGTGATTTAATTGCCTGTGAGTTTAACAGTGTCTGCCACATTCTCTCTGGAAAACTGGAAAATACCTCACTAGGGTTTCACTGGAATCTCCATGGGTTTGGTTTGTTGTTTGAAATAGTCCAACTCCTGATGAGATGATGATGGAACTGGTGATCCTGTTACCTAATTTAGAAGCAGAATGCAACCTGCTTTCATGGAGAATCAGCTTTTATATAAACCTATGATTAAAATATGACTGTGGAAGTAAGAAAAAGCCCTTTCTTCATGGAAGGATTTCATAGAGAACTAGAAAATCCATATTCTTACTTTTGGAACAAGCCTTTATCTTTACTCCTCTGTAACTTTTGAGTAGAGGGTTAGTTTATCATGTCTACTAAGATTAAATACTGTATGAAAATTGTCCACTGAGTTTCTGATATGTATTACTGTTTCTAATTTGTTTCCCATGTTAGCTATGGTATTTAACTTTTACAGATTTTTTTAACACATTTACATATCAAAGGCTTATAGAAGAACCTAGTTGCAGATTTTATCAAATCTTTGGATGCTCTTGCCACACCAAACATGCATTGCAGTTGTGTACATGAGGGTTCCCAAAGAAGGGAGGTCTTTCTTGTGAAGCTGAGTCATAATTCTGCAAAAGGTTTTACATAATCACTCCTGGTTGTTTTGCAATAAATTCTAACCCTTGCTTTATCATTCTACCTAAAATAAATGATACTTCTGGTTTTTCCATGAATCCAGGAGATAAACACGAGGAAATATCCGTAAGGGTTTGTTGTTTTTGATTTTTTGTTCATTGTGGACTTTTTTGTTTGTTTGCTTTTATTTTTTGTTTGTATGTTTGGTTGTTTTAAATCTCAGGAAGCAAAAAAAAAAAAAAAAAAAAAAGGTTTTCTAAATACTTGCTATTTGTTGATTGACTTATGAAAATTATTTATGACTTCTTGAACTGTGGAGGAATATATACACCATCCATTAAACACACCCAAAATTTGAAACACTGATGTAATGCTGAAAATTTTAAAAGCTTTTAAATCTTCTTTTCAGTCAGTGGTTCAGAGTATGAAAAATGGAAAAGGTATATTTTTAAATTTAAAATGTGCCTGTTCTTAAATCTTCCATTTCTGAAACAGAGCCTTCTCATTTTTCTTCATTATCTGCCTTCCATAAATGAAAAAGCTGAGACCAGAAGCAAAAATGCCAAAATAATTTAAGGCAAGATTCTTGCAGTATTTCTGAGTTGTAGAGCAGAGGAAAGCATTGGCAGTCTTGCTGGAAAGACCACGGTGTTAAGGCTAATTGGCCACCTCCTCAGAATCAGAAGTCACATTTTCTGTTACATTTTCTGTTTAGTTTGACATCTGTGCATTTCCACCATCATCAGTAGAATTATTTCCCATCCATACAGGAGTTAATTAGAGTCAATCCACCCTAACTAATTAAATGCAGCATTTTAGTGCCCAACTGTGGAGGACATATAAACAGAGTGGTTTTAAATTTTATTTATCATGGCTTATCCAATATGAGACAGTAGGTCAAATGTTGATAATATGCTTCATCATGTCTTTCCCAAACCCATCTTTTGTTTTCTTTGCCTTTAGGGTGAACCTGGCTTGCCTGGCATAGCAGGAGAGAAGGGAGCAGCAGGGCTTAAGGTTGGTATTGAAAATGGATTTAAAACCAGAAGCACAGAGTATGTGGGGGCATGTATAGATGACAGTCATGCTTCCCAACTTGGTTTGATATTCTGAGTGGCTTTTAATGATCTCCTCCCTCCCATGATCAGAGCCATAAGAGGCTTTACAAAATTCACCATAAAGAAGCAGATTCTTCTGTTGTTCATGTAGAATTCCAGGCAGTGGCACTGAAGCCTGCACATCCACTGCCAAGTGAATGCACTCTGCCTGCAAGTGTTTGGGAATTTGGGGACCTTTTCAAAAAGGCTTTGTTGATGCTCCTTACAATGTGTTTCAGGCTTCTTTTCAAGAAGTATTGTGGTCAATTCTTTGGCAAATGTCAGGGTTAAGTCTTGAGAGCTGATTCTGCTATTAAAAAAGTTAGCAGCAAGCCTCATTAGTACCATGTCCCAGCTTGCATTTGCACTTAATTTATTGCTAAATAATCTGTTCTACTGCTTTAATAATGAACAACCGAAAGAGAAAATAAAGCTGATGATAGTTTAAAAGAAAGTTCAACATGTCTGAGACGATGGGATCTGGGGGCCTCTTGGAGTGGGTAAAGCTAAATTTTAATCCCATCAGCTGTGAGCGTGTGTCTTTGGTGCACATGTGCTGTTCAGCTGATTCTGTGCATCACAGTGCTGCTGACAGACATGCAGGGAAGGCTTTTTATACGGACTGACTGGCTGCTTGTCCATCAGGAATGAAAACAAACCATTTGGGAGCTCGACCTTTCCTCACTTTGTATCCTGAAGAAGCCAAATGATGGCAGTTGATGCTTAATTCATATTCACAGCTGTAGCCTCCGAGTTGCCTAGCAACTGCCAGCCATCAGAAGGGACAAAGATGAGCCAGAAATGCAAAGATGAGTTGTCAGGGGCAGGCTGGCTTGCAGAAGTGCATTTGCCATTGAGCCAGTTTCTCAAGCAAGTTACAATTTTGAAAAGTAATGGCTATAAGCCATCTTCTTATTGCAGAGAATGTATGGATCACTGAAAGCTCTTTGGTCTGAATCATTTATGAATTAGTACAAGACATTTGGTGTTTCCTGAGGAGCCTTCTAGGCCATTAACAGAATCATAAGACTTTCATTCCCTATTCAGCCTTTGGATTTTTCCTTTGTTCCTTCCCAAAATAAGGAGACCTGAATGTAGGAGTTACCTGGGTCCTGGCAGGCTGTTCTGCAAAGGCGTGTGCCTGTTTGTCAGAGTTTAAACCAGGACAAAATGGGGGAAAAAGCCTTTACATGCAAATCATTACACTATTAAAATTATGTTGAAAATAGATTGTCCATTGAGTTCTTTTAAATATACACGTTTTATTGTTTATTGAAGATTTTCTTGTTGGATTTTACTGTCTGAGACAATGTCGTCAGTAGTGACAGAATCGTTAGTAATTGACTTACTATTGATAGTAATACTAAAACTTTGATTTTTGCTTGTGTTGGTAACATGACTTCTTTACTCCAATTATTTTCATCAGGGTGACCCTGGAGAAAGAGGAGAAAAGGTGAGACATGTTTCACTTCCTTTGTGGTGGTTCTGTTTTGGAGAATTGCTGCTGATGCTGATTTAAAAAAAAAAAAAGAAAATGTATACAGCTACCACCTAGAACTTGAGCAGCATTGTGCAGCCTTTATGGGTGTCACATAATACTTACTAATGGAAGTTACTGATCTGTGATCACTGCAGGTCAGTGGGATTAGTCTCAGAGAGCAAGGGTCAGGTGTCAAAAGCTGCACAGTTGAACAACTGTGCAACTAATCTGAAGTATGATAAGTCTCAGGAGAAGTTGAGCCTCTCTGATTGAATGAGATCTCCATACATTTCTTGTAACTCAGTTTCATGCTCTGTCACCTGTGTGGAGCAGAATTAGGTAGCAGAGGGATAGCTACATAGCCTCTAAATGATGTATGGGTATGATGTATGAGTTTTCTCCATACTGAAAGTGGAATCCTCGGTTCTTGAAGTTTTAAGAGCAAAGGAATCTGTCCTCAACAACTTTGGGCTATCTGGTGAGGCACCAGCAGCACAAATGGTCCCCTAATAGTGGTCCAATTGGCAGCAATTATCTGTGGAGTTACTTCTTTGATGTCCACAATCACACCAAGATGAGGTGAGGGGTTGGGAGAAACACCAGTGCAAAACCTGGGTGTAATTTTTCTGGTGTGAGAATACACACTGAGAGTCAAACTTCTGCCTCTGTACAAGGGCAGTTTGAGAATCACAGAATCATCACAGAATTGTCACAGTTGGAAAAGACCTCTGGGATCTCTAAGTCCAACTGTCCACCTAGGAAAAAAAAAAAAAATAAAAATGAGAGAAAGGCACCACCATTCCCACTAGAGCATGTCCTGAAGAAACAATGTAGGCTTTAGTTTGAGTAGGAATCTGTGCACAGCCTAATCTCCTGCAAGAGCCCTGGGACATGCGGCTTTTTAAAATGGTAGTTGCTTGTGTTCAGGTGCAATTTGCTCATGAGAAATGTTTACCCGTGTCTTTGCAGCTGCAATTGAATTTCACTTCCAGCTCTGTGTAAGCCCATGTAATTGCAGCTGGAAGCATGCTCTACAAAAGCAATTAATCTCACGTTTTGAAAAGCACATCATAAAAATAAGCCATGAAAATCTTGAAAGTGTATATTCCATGTGTAGATGAATGTAACTGGGAATCTCTTGTCATTAAATCATTATTTTGTTTAAAACTACTACACTATTACCTAGTTCCAATTTTATCAGTGACTGTGAAATCCAAAATGGTCTCTGTTACAACTCTTTTGAATGGAATGTTACATTCAGATTTTCAGAGCAAAGGCAGATACTGAATAAATAATATTATTTGAATACAACTACTGACCAGAACCTACTAGAATGCTTTTTAGCCTGCCTAGACTCAATACTTACCAATATTTTGGCATTTTAAATATTTCACACATTTTATATGGACCTCAAGTCCCACAGGACTCATATATAACTAAGACTTAGGTGTAGTTGGACTTATCATATGCCTGTATAACTATAAATGGAAACTGAGTCTTTTTATAGATAAGGATTTTGAAATGTTTCTTTACAATGTTGTTTTTAAAGTAGAAAAATGTCTACCTAGCATGAAAAAGTGGTGTCTGAACACTACTTTTTAAACAAAGGCCAATGCATAGAATTTATGTAGAGATAATAATTTGGTGGCTCTTTGGAGGAGTGGCAGTCAGTGAATGATTTTTAGTTTGTAAATCATTCATTAAAGACTTTGGACACAGAGAGTGCATGCTCTAAATTACTTGAGAATCCTAGTAAAAATATGGGAATTGTGCAACTGTCATCCAGACTTGATTAGGTGCATTTAGGTAAATGTCTCTATGTTGGAAAAAAAGAAAGCACTGGTAATTAAAAATGCTGAATCATCATGAAGTGATCCCCCCAGTGCTAAACCACAGTGAACTGGGGAAATCTGTGGACTATAGGGACAGAAGGAAACCTGTTTGATTATTTGTGGCATTTGAGGACCTGTGAAAGGGATTACAGTGAAGACTGTGTAAGACATAGCAGCTATATAAACCATGCTTCCTGAATAATTCATAGAGGACAGGCAACCTGATTAACAAAATGAGCTTGCTAATCGTGTTGGAATGCTTGACTCTTTTTTGCATGCTTTTAAAATCATTAAAATGTAATGTGTATTTTAATTATAGGGTGATGCTGGAGAAAATGGACCTAAGGGTGACACAGGAGAAAAGGTACACTGCATACCAGTAGAGGAGAAAAAAAATATGTGTTTTAGGTCTGCTTACAATATAACCACCTAATGAAAATAATATTTAGATCAAACACACTTTAAACTGTTTAAAAAAAAAAAAAAAAGATGCTGGGTGACTTGACTGAGTTCATTTTTATGAACAGCAGAAAAAATGTCACTATTTCATCCAATTAAGCATAGAATTCCTGACTTTATACAGCAACAGCTTTAACACACGATACATCATGTCTCTTAATTATCACTCCTCTGCTGAAATTTGTATTTTTTCTGCTTTATGTCTGCACTTCCTCTGCTGGTGTCATGATCATCTTGAGGAGGCAGTTAAACTTACCTTGACTAGAAACCTGAAATGCAGGGTTTCAAAGTAGCATGCCTTTTATATTTTCCACTGGGTGCCTTCTGTTGGGCAGGAGATTATGATGAAAAATCTGTTTGTTGTCTTAAAAGAAACAGATGAAATCACAATCCAGCATATTTCACAGCCAGCATTATTGATGCTCTATGCTTATATGTATCTTCTGTTACACTTCATCTCTACTACACAGCTTGTGTCTTGTATTTCAGAAGCTCTGGAAAGTTTGGGACATGTGTTACATTATGGAACCTCACTACCATATGAGCACCAACAGATTTTCCAGCTGAACATTTTGAGACCAGAAGAGAAAAGCTGACTGTGGCTCTGTTTTTAGAGGCTGTTTTTAAGATAGCTGCTGGATGTATAGTTCAGAGATGAGCTTATTTTAGTATCTATTCAGTTCTCAGGTGTTCAACCATATACATATACAGACTTTTCCTGCTCAGTTAACAAGCTGTTAATTCTATGGAGATAAATGCAGAGACCATTGCATTTGATCATAATGCTACACATATGCTTAAGAGCTTTAATTCACAGTTCATAAAACTTAAATGTTATTTAGGCTTTTAAAGATTTATTTTTCTTTGAGATTTATACCAGGTTTTTTTCTGCATGGTGACAGATAAGGTGACAACAGTTTCAGACTTCATTTATGAATGTGTTCCTGTTTGTGCAATTATGTAGCTTTGTTTTCTGAACTGCTGTACCTAGTGGTTCTCAGAAATGCAGACTTGGGGGCCTGCTTCTTGACCTCTGACTTCAAAAAGAAACCATTTTTGTTGAATTGTCCTACTTCGAAGGTGGTGTCAATGCCAGACTTGAGTTCTTATACTTTTATGATATAGCCTTGTAGAAACTACCAAGTACCTGTGTGCACATTCCCCTGCTGAAGTTTCTCCATTTTCAAACTGACTCATCAGAGAACTGAGAACATGCAGTACCATCTTTTTTCCTTTAATCCCATATTAATTTTCATTCTTGCATAAGGATGGGTTACAAATACTTGGTGTTGCATCTTCCCCATATCCATCACTATCCTTTAAAAGGTTGAACTGGTGAATGTCTCTTACCAGTTGTTTTGCCACTGTAGAGCTATAAAAAGTCCTTGAGGCTTTGCAGTTGTACATACTTGTAAGGCATGTCAGCAGTATCACTCATGCATGTCTATCAAAATGAGGCAGTTCAGGTTTCCAGATATGAATCAATCCTTCATTAAACTGATTTTTGTTGTTGGTTTGTTTTTTTTTTTCACACAAGAGCAAGCTGCAATAACTGTGTAGAGGAAATCTGTTCCTATTCTTCAAAGAGCAGTGAGCATGTTATCTGGTACCATTTCATTTTATGAGCCCAAAAAGATCCCATACACACTCTTAATTTTAAAACTATGGCATTCACAGAACGCTTCCTCCAGCTCCAGCAAAGCACCAGGAATGAGTATTCCTGTTTGTATTTTAATGCAGAGAAAAGTAAATATTTATACTCTGCTTAAATCACCTTCAGAGTGGATTACAGCACTGGCTCCTGTGGTACCCATGTAAATCACTAGAAGGCTGTTGGGGAGCTGGAATTTGCCACTGTGTAGCAACCTATTACTTTCCATGAACAGTCAAAATTTATTTTGAATAATAAGGAATGAGACAGGTCTTCAAATGTAAGTACTGTAGCCATCCTCAACAATATTTCTCCTGATTAGCAGAATTTTCATTAATTTAGGCATTTTTTATTTTTGTCTGACATGTTACATAGAAAAAAAAAATGCAGCTAAGTAAGTATACAAGAATTTTAAGGGTGCTTTGACAACTATAAAACTGGCAGCTAAAAGCTTCCTTGGCCAGGTCATTGACTCACTGATCCCCTGCCCTTGTGCATGGTACTGCCTATCAAATCAAGTCACCCCTGCAGACCAGAGTTAAATCTTTTTGAATGCTAGATGACTCCTCAGAACAGAGACCTTTCCTGAATCCCTAAGTTACTATAGCTCTCTCAGCCTGGAAAGTATAACACTTAATGCCATTAAACTATCAGTTTAAATACACTGAAGAGCTGTGGAAATAGAGCTCTGACCTGTGGTGATGGGGATGAGCGTGTAGGTTACGAAGTATTTTTCATAGGTAACCTTCATTAGCATGAAAAGCTTTTGCAGGTGAGACCTTGCACTTGCCATCTGTAGAGTTAGGTTGAAAAGGTTGTGCATTTTCTTTGCAAATGGCAGTAAATTACTTTTAATGTCTACGAGCATTTCAGAGATGTCAAAGTATGTCCCATTTTCTGGCTTTCTGAAGTACATTTATACAAAATCTGAAATTATTACATCTATATTATTAATTTTGAAATTTGAGGTTAACTATTACGCTATTTGGATGAGTGAAACTAAACTTTGCATTTTCTTGTAAACAGTATTCTTCTGCATCACACTGATTTAATTCATTGGGTAAATTTCTATATAGCAGCACAGGGAACAAGTAATGTTGCTATATTTTGCTATATAATCATGAAATACTTTTGCATGTTTTGCTATGTGCTTCCTGAAAAACTGTATATGTAGTAAGTGTGATTATTTCTTGTGGATTTTGCATCAGGGTGACCCTGGTTCTTCTGCTGCAGGAATTAAGGTAATAAAAGTTTTAAAGCAGTTGTACCGGGAGAAGAGGGGTGGTTGATCTTTGTTGCTTTATAGTCTCATGGACATTTTGGGTACCACTGATGTTAGGGTTTTATCCAGCTCTATTTTTAGTACATTTCGTCAACTCTCATGTCTTTCATCTCTTTTAGGGTGAACCTGGTGAATCTGGACGGCCTGGACTAAAGGTAATGGTTGGAATTGTTCAGTTTTCCTTCTCCTCTCTGTCGGATTTGTGATAAACAATGTTACTCAGATGTCACCAGTGGCACTTACCTGTACTAGGATGGTCCCAAGGCAGTACAATTAATAGCCCAAGGCCTGCACACATTTGGTGTATGATTGTCTTACCTTTTTTCAAAAGCACAGGAATAATGACACTAATTAGCATGAAAAGCAATATTCAACTAACCCACCTCCTCTTCTAGCCACAGCACACTTCTTGCATTGAAAGCTTGCCCAGTTGCAGCTGGGCAGACTAACAAAGAGTAGCTCTGCTCCTTGAGTGATCAGAAGTTAACCCAGTGTGTTTGACATGAATATTAACCTTCAGACTATGGCACCTTACTACTATCTCAGTAGGGAAAAAATCAGTATTAGCTAGAATCACTTTCACATATATATATATATACAAACAGTCAGAGTTGGATGGTGTGCTTGGAAGGACACAAACCAGGTAATGGTGCTCTGTTCTTCCTCCCAGGGAAGAAAATCCCCAGGGTGCTGCATAGTTGAGGCTGCTTTTCCAAGTAAAGGTTCAGCAGGAGCTGTAATGACTCTTGCCTTGTATGAGGCCCTCTGGAGATGGGGCATTTCCTCCCTGAACCCACAGTACCTCAAACACAGTGAATGATGTGCCTTCAACTGCCTCTCATGAGTAGGAGACAGGTCCTGCTGGTAGAGCTGGTGAAAGGGCAGAGAAGAGACAATGAGAGAACCAGAGTTTTGATTTGCAGTACTTGGTTTCCCTAGGGAGCCCTCAGCTCCATTTTTGCCTTGTATTACACTGAGAATTACCCACTGCTGCCAGAGTGGAGCAGAATCTAAACAGCCAGTTGAGATAGCAGGCATTCCAGTCACACAGTCAAGAGCTAAAATTCTAAAATTCTACAGCACAACTATTTTCTAATACTCAAGGACTTTTTGTGACTAAGCAGAACTCCAAAATACATATAAATATAAAACAAGTTTGTGAGTAATTATAACTGTCAACAATTATAACAGACTAAACAAAGATGAGTATGGTTACAAATGCAGTTCTTCAGTAGAACATAGTTTTAATCAGTTTCAATTAGTTTTAATTTAATTGAAGTAGTTTAAAGCTATTTAATCCTCAGAATCATTCAGTGTGTGCATTTTGCAGTGTATGCTTTGCCTGGGTTATAACTAGAAAATGCACTTAAGGGTTTTGTACATTTAATACAAGAGTTTATTGAGTTGTACCCTGGTTAGCTGTCTGCCAGGGAGGCAAAACTAGCAGTGATTTATCAGCAGGCTCCTGAATCTCCATCCCCAGACACTGAGCTTTGATCTAATCTAGGTAATATAGGTAAGTGAAGGGGACACAGTTGAGAGCCCTGTAGTCTCAGCTTGTTGTTTGCACCAAAGGATACTTAATGTCTTCTTTCCAATTCACCAAGCAAACTTCCAGTATGCCACATTTGTGTCTCCAGTTCAAACCAGCAACTCCCTTAATTCAGAGTTCCTCCTCCTCTCAGGTACCCCATGACTGCTGTTCTGCCCCCTCCTTAGCAGGGACTTTTTCACCCCACCAGAGGTGGTGGGGGACCCTTTTTTTCAGTCTCTGCCCTCTACTTCATGTCACTTCTCTTTTCCCCCTACTATATCCCATCCCTATTTTCCTTCCTGTATCTTCCCACCTTCCTTATATTTTACTTCTTCCTCTTCTTCCAGTTATTCCTTATCCATCTTCCAAGATAAATATTGAGTTGCCCACCTGAATATTATTTACCTGACATTAAATGTGACATTATTTTAAAGGCCTGACAAGGCTGCTGTGTGACATATGTATTATAAAGGTGATAGAATGATGTGCCCCACCAGCATCCAGCCTTAGTTTCTTAAAAAAATCATTCTTCCTATAAATCATACTCAGATCTTTTGGACCAGGAAAAGTCTAGGAAAGAAACTGTTATGCATTCATCTACAATACTAATTTCAATGATGTATTAGTGATTTCATTGTGTTTCACGTTTCATGTGTGTTTGAGGGGCATTGTCTCAGGTTACTGTGACTCCAGATTGGTTTTGCTGGATCCTTTCTGGCTGTGGTGTGTGGCTCTGTGTGATTTAGCTCTGTCCTAAGACTAAACAGGGACCTACTGCAGAAATTCTAATCAGCTATCAGTTGTAATTAGCCAAATGCTGTGCTCAGAAGAGGAATTTAGTGCTTCCACAATTAGATGAGAAAAGGCCACAGCAGTAGTTTGGTATTTATGGCTACGCAAGTAAGTCAGAGGAGTAGGGTTTTGGTGCATTTTGTCAGGAATGAGTACAGTGGAAGCTTTTTAAAGGATTATTCTTTTGGGAGACTGACAACACATTTTCTACTTTAGAAAGTGTTAGAAAACAGATCAAAAAATAACAGTATCTATTGAAAATAGTGTCCTAGCATCTATTCTTTCAGTTAATAGTTAATATAATGAAACTGGAATTTTCCCTGTGCTTTTAGACAATGTGAACAGTTAAAATTTTGGAGTAGCTGAAATGAATAAAGAAGCTGTTCTCAGATCTTTCTTTAACATATAAAATCAGTCCATTTGGTAAAGTGATTTGCAAACCCTCTATTGTGTTTTTCAATTTGTGGCAGAGGTTAATTTTCTTATTAGCACTTCAAGTCTACTTAATATTACTGCCTCAAAGAGTGTCTGTGCAATCTTGTCTGATGCACATGAACTAAATGATGTGCACATGTATTTATGTTTGTGTATGTATACATATGCTCATGTGACTGTGTGAATGAATGTGCCTGTGTATGCACACACATATAAAATATTTTAATAGCACAATCTGTATGAATCAGTCCAAACCACATACTTGAAAACGAGGTTTCTATAGAGCTCAGGAGTGTACAAAATCTGGAATATAGTTCAACTCAGTATAAAGATAGAAGTTGGCTTCAGAGTCCAGAACTGCGCTTCCCAAAAGTTCAGGGATATTCTATATTAAAATAAAACCTCCAGCTATTAAAATAATGTTTTCTTCACATGTTATTGTGCTTTTTTTTCTTGTTCATCATCTTTCTTAGGCAATATCTTTCCATTTAGCTGATATCTCAAAATGACCATTTGTGCAAATGTTGTCATTCCTGTCTTAGACTCATAGAAAGTTAATTTCAAATTTAATACATTTGGTTTACAGTTCCTGTTACAAAATTACCCTTGCAAATGCAGTACAATAGGTCTTTTTCACTGCAATTTTAAATAAGCAATGTGTTTCTGGGTAAAGCAATAGAGGGTTTTATTCCCTCTATCTTTCATGACACCGTGTGTGTTTTCTAGAAGAAATGATGGCCCAGCTATAATTAGGCAGTCCTGCTGGAATTGCAGAGTTTAAACCAAGCTCTTCTGAATTGCTTTGTAACTAGATCAGGCAGCTTCACAGCACAATACCTAGCTCAGAGCTGAAAATGGAAGAGAATTAAGCATCTGTCATAAAGATGAAACTGAATAGGCAGCCTGTAAAATGAACCAGTGCTGCTTGTTTTCTTCTCTTTTGCTAAAGGCTAATGTGAATTCATTTTTTGGCTTTCTTGACCTGGATTTTCAGCCTGGGTGTCATCTTCCTATCCAAGGTTCCCAGGAGATACTTGAGTTCTTAACATGACTCTTACTAATTGTGCATTTAAGTCAATCATTTTGAAAATATCAGTGCTGCTTGAACTGACTATCAGACATCTTGCTGCAGAATATACAGGGGTGTTCTCTGGGTGGTGACCATAACTGAATAATGTCTGTAATATTATGTAATTTTCCTGTATAGGGTGAACCAGGTCTTCCTGGGCTTCCTGGACTCCCTGGGATAAAGGTAAATAAACTGTAGTCTCTGTTATATGGGGGGGACACCAAAAAAAAGAGGAGAACTGCAAGAATGTGGCTAAAATGGATTTACTGTATTTATGCAGTTCCTTGTCATAAGCCTCTGATATTGAACTGGGGATTGTTAGAGAGAGATTTCATGTGAAAATTGATTGTGTGTCCATGAGTAAGCAAACAGTATATCTTGCACTAAAATGTGGAGCAAAACATTGCATTCTGGTGTTTTTAAAATCTAATATAGTAGTTTTTTTGTATTTTCCTTTAATGGAAGAGGGTTGTTATCAAAGTTTTACTAGATTTCCACTTTGATGGGTGCTTTCCAGTAGCAATAGTCTACTGAATTCACCAAGCCTCAAGCCAGAGAACAGCATCAGTTCTAGCCAGGCTGTGCAGAACTGGCTCTGTTGACAAAAAATACTCCATGCAATGGTTTCCATTGACAAGTCAAAATGTTTTAGTAAGATTCTATTCAGTATTAGCTACAGCCCCTGCCCTAATACCTGGTTTGGCTTCTGGTCTGTCTGGGACCTTTAGGTAAGTTGATCCAGAAGATGTGGTTGGTTTGGTTCTGCCATAAGCAGTTGCATTGGAAGCTGTAGATATTTGCAGAGTCTGAGCTGTAAGGGGATAATGCTGCAAATGGGTTCACCTCTTCTGAGTCAGTGCAGATCAGAGGGGTTGCTTCTCCTTCGTGGCAAAGATTGTTCTTTCAGAAGACAAAATCTCATTGAGACTTCTTTCCATTCCAGCATGGGCCTGTGCATACATGAGGAAATAATTTCTGTCATTTCTCCAGTAACGAGGGGGTTAAGCCAGAAGCCAAACTCTTTTCCATTTTGCTAGGATTTGGGATTTATCTCATGGAATGTAACATTGGCAGTGGTTTTCTCAGAGGACCTGTGTGTTGTCCCAGCACTGAAGCATCATGTCCTGTCTGTGTTTCTAGTGGATTATGGAAAGAATTGAATGTGCATACTTGTGTGTCCCTATGTTGTAATACCTGAAAATATAGCTCCCAGGGAGGTTGTTCATTTTCTGCAGAAATGAACCTGACATTGACTAGTGAAAAGCATGTAAGAGTGTGGAGACCTTCATGTGGTGGAATAGTATTTTTGTAAGGACCTTTGACAACAATCACTATTCCATTTACTTTTAACTGTGGGCAAAAAGGTAGCTGAGTTGGAGGTCAGTACTCGTGTTCTGGAGTCACTTGCCAAAACCAGTTGGAGTTATGGCTGTTCTTTGGGGATTCCATGTTCCTGCAACCCGTGCATGTCCATGCATATTATCAGCAAGTCTATTAAAAATGTTGAAATCTAAATCTCTGCTGTGGGAAACTTAATGCTGTTAAACTGTTTTTGTTGATGGTGAGAATGCCTCAGAAGGGCAGTTTGCAGAGTCACCTGAAAGGCAAGATATGAAGTGAAAAATGGATGAATTGTGGGAGTTTTGCCCAGTCAGGGTACATTGGAAAAACAGTACAGTTGCTCAGAGAATAAAATGGAATAATTTGGTCAAATTTCAATCCTTTAGGAGAATGCTAGCTTCTAATAGAAAATCTAGGTCAGAGAGACACAAGATGATTCAGTAAAGAAGTTCCATCTTGTGCAGTTCTGCTTTGAGGTGGCTGGGGGGTGATGAGGAAGACAGCAGAGCATGGATAGGTGAAAGCAAAGCAGATCTGGTCCTAGCAGATTTGCAGAGTGCTGTTTGATTCAAGTCATTTGTAAACTCTGTCTAATTAAGGAGGCTATAGAAAAAAGCCTGGATTTGTGTCTGTGGCATGAGAAGTGGTGGCAGAAGTGAAGTAATGGCTGGAGTTAGGCACTCATCAGCAAAGAAAAAGCAGTAATTTAACCCCTTTTCTCACCATCTGCGGTAGTACAGGTTGATGTCTTACTATGGAAAAATCATCACATCAATTTCCAAGAACAAGCTCGGAGATCTCTTACAGAGAAAGAACTTTTCAGTGAACTGATGTTGGCTGAAAGCTACATTAAATGGTGACTGGATGAGAAACTTGTGTGTGGAGGAAATCCAATCATCTGGACCTACAATTTGTCAGTGCTGTCATGGTGTTACCACACAAATTTGAATCTTATTTGGAGTAATGGCTTTTTTTAATTTTCCCCCCTCTTTTTTTGTGCATCTTTTGGGAGTTCTTCCTGTTCTTTTTCATTCTCTCCTTGTTGTCAGTCGGTGCCACAAAGGAAATACAAGTGCAGTCAGTTATTTCCAAGAGAGAGATGAAGCTGTCTGTGACATGCTGGAGAAAAGTTTCTCAAGCACCTGTTGCTGTTCAGGAATGGCTGGAAACTTAATGACCTTCTGAATGTGTTCTACCATGTCACTCAGGAAGTGAGTAAGGGACCTAAACACAGAATATTAACTCATCATTCTGATATCCCCCAACTGACACCAAGCAGACACAGAATACTTTCTACAAAAGACAAAACTTAATATATGTTTTATCTCATGACTTTTGTGGGGTGATACATAGACAGCAGCACTCCCTGTAATGGGAATCATGCATACCTGTGTTATTGTAGCATCAGACAGCTCTCAAATCCATTGAATTGCATTTCTTGGCATTAGGGCAGTACAGTCCTCATCTTCATCACTGCAGTGGGAAAACTTCACAGAACACAAGCCACTTAAATTAATTTTCAGTATTCAGTTTCCAGTTTGGAAAAAAAAGCATATATTTAAAAAAAGTATATATACAGATATGTATCTCTATGCATATAGTGATATGTCTGGATTTGTTTGTTTATTCCTGGCTGCCTGTTTTCATTATGTTATGCACTTGCATAGGGCAGACATGTAATTTTCCAGAACTGATACTGAGAATCAAAGCCAGAAAATGAAATCATCGTTAGCACTGGCTGGTATGCACATGTCAGGAGTATTTACTGGTGCATTCTTCAGGATAGATGCAATTCTTATTAATCTCTCAAAAACTATATCCTCAAAATCATGAAAGCTCTCATTCTCTTTCATGGAGAAGGGTATAACATAAGTAACTGAAACTGAGAATGTTGTTTTCTGTAGAGATATTACTAGGTGGAAGACCAAAATTAAAGTGATCTGTTTCACAGTATCTATCACAGCTTCATAGCTTAATTAATTTTGCTCTGTAGTAAGTTGTTTTAATTTAAAAAAAAATCAGTTCAAATCCAAAATTTCGGAAACAGCTGAATCATATCAGAGTTCAGTATTCTGCTGTGGTAAGAAATCAAGTATTTTGTCATCCACAAAGACCTGACAACAGTAATCTGGAAAGTATTTCTTTACCTCAAGTACTAAATTTTAGATGGTCAGAAATGAATGCATGCAACAAAGTGCTTTATCTTTCAGAGCAGCAAAAAATTCTTCAGATCCATCATTTAACTGTTTTCTAAAGGAAACAATTTGGGCCCAGACTTTTTATAATTTAGCAGTTCAGTCATTGCAAAGAATTAAAAATGAGGCACTCACTACAACAAGTGTTTTTCTTCTAATCCACAAAAATGCTGACTTGAATAATAATTAGCCTTTAAGAAGTCCTTGATATGACTAATGCATGCAGAATTAATCAGATGTATTACTGGTTCTGTTAGCACCCTTCCAAAGCAGCATACCTTCTAAGCAGGCAGAACTTAAAAGCAATGAGAAATTTATAGTCACTAAAAAGAAATAAATGTCATACAAAGCAGGGCTTGTTGTGAAACTTCAAGATTTTAGCCAGGTTGTAAGGTTTTACTTCTCTAACTCTAAATGAATCATAAAGGCTAAACATGCATTTGGAAATTCTAAACCAGAACTGTTTTTTTAAGTTTAGAGACTGATTAGGGAGTAAAGATATTGTTTCAAATGTGATGAGTGAGCCAGACAACCTGTTTTAACTGGCCATTTCTGGAGCCAATTCTGACCGGGTATGAAAAGCCTTAACAAAGACTTAATAAATAAGGTTAGTTTTTTTTTTTATCTGATTTCCTTTTACCTTGCTCATTTCCTTCTTATGAGCTGAATACTGTAGTCTTCCTGAAAGCCCAATTCCCGTGGACATCAGGCTATGTATAAAGTCACTTTAATGCCCTTCTCAGTGAGAAAGGATAAGGTGCTGCTCTTTCTGACTTGTAAGACTTTTTCCAGACTCTTTCTGAAGTCTAAGACCAGCTGAGTTTCTGAGAAATTGCTTCACTGGAACTGAGTGCCACAGAGGTAGGCAGGGCAAGCACAGCCTCATCAATTGCCCCAGACTGTTCTGTTCTGGGCTCTCAAGAATTTAGCCCTCCCTCCTCTAGAGTAGAAAAGGTGAAATGTTTTGGTCAGAAAACGATCTCAGAAACAAAGCCCGGAGACAGCAGTTTCAGGAAAATTAGAGCAGGTACCAGTGAACCAAATCCAATTTATTATAAGTTCATAAGTGTTCTCCAAATCATCTTGCATATAGGTTTTGGTGGGTTTTCCTAACTCTTGTCTCCACCTTAGGCAAGGAAAGAGCATCATACTGTTGTTGTTTTAAATATGTCTGTGAGCAAGACAGGGTAGCATTTAAGACAAGCATGCCTTGGGCTGTTGATGTGATTAAAATAAGGACCCTTCCATGTGAGTGCTTGTCAGAAAGTACACTGTTGGTTTTCCCAATGCCTGTGATTCTTGGGGAATTTGCAGGTCACCCCATGCCAGACAGAGGAATTCTTGGAGAAGCACTAGACCTTCAGGCAGGAGTTTGGAAGCTCCAAGCCCGCCCTGGAAAAGCTCCGAGTTTTGTGTTGGAGCATCTCTTCCAATCCACACAGCTAGATTTTCCATGGATGGAAACTGTGGAGTGGATCCCCATTACCAGAACTCTCCACAGAAATGATGGGTGCTTCAGCATGGTTTGCCAGCCCAGAGGAGTGCAGGTGGGAGTCCTGGCCTTAGCACATTCAAACTTAGCAAGTGAACACCAGGGGAAGGTTTTTGTGTCCTGGGTCCGTGGTGGATTTACCAGTCAGCTCCCTGGGTACAGAACTCCCATCATCCCAGCACTAAGGCAGATACTGAATTAATTATTTCAGGACCAATGAACTGCATAATAAAGAGTTTGACATTTAAACTTCTTTGGCTTGTCCTAGTGCGTAGCTCTAGATAAGGGTAAGAACTGAAATTACATCATTCCTTCAAAATCATGGGCTGAAGGCTGATTGAGACTCTTATCTATAGCATGGAGAACACAATGCAACAGTCTGATGTAGAGGGGAGGAGGCCACAACTCTGTTGCCTTATGTGTTCTATGCTTGTAGCAGCCATATATAGCATATATAGCAGCCAAAACTACTTTATTAGTTATTTCAAACATTTTTACTTACCAAAATAGGATAGCTTTCTGTAATAAAGAAATTGAAGCCAATTTGTTTTGTTGTTATAGAAAAGTCAATAGTTTGGGTGCTTTTCCACAGCACAGGTTTTCTTCTGAGGCAAACATTGATCAGGATGGGAAAATGTGTGTTATATTCATTAGGAGAATAATTAAAGGATGAAAAACCTTCTGTGGGAAAATAGTGTATCCAGCAACTCCTGTTCTCTCTTAATTGCTTGTATCAGCAAAGAGCTGTGTATTTCAGGCACTGGAATTGGACTTGGCCTGTCTGTGAAAATAAAGTTTCAAATCATTGTGTTGCTGTGTTTCTCAGCTGTGCAATGAAGACTGATTCTGAGCACAGTATTAGATCTACACTGCTAACAAACATTTGTCAAGTTAGAAGTGTTTAAAACAGCAATTAGCATTGCAAATGAGATTTCAGCTGTTGCCTGTTTTTTAAGGTTAAGTTCACGTTTTAGCCAATTACAGGTTTTATAAAAGTCAAAAGAAGACAGTAGCAGTGGAACGGTGTCTCAAGATTAACTTTTAATATCAAAGTTGGCCTCTGCCTCAGCCAATAAAAGCTTTGATCATCAGGGAAATAAGTTATGAATGTATCTAGGTAGTAATCATAAAATTAGACTATCCTTTGAAGTAAATTACAAGATGGCTTTTTTACTATTACTCTCACAGGTAATCAGTGATAGAAGAGGGAATGGCTTCAAGTTGCAACAGGGTAGGTTTGGGCAGGACATGAGGAAAAAACACAGAAAGAGTGTTCAGACACTGGAATTAGGCTGCCCAGGGAGGTGGTGGAGTCACCATCCCTGGATGTGTTTAGGGGTTGTTTAGATGTGGTGTTGGGGGATGTGGCTTTGTAGAGTAGGGGTGATGGCTGGAATTGATGATCCCAAAGGTCTTTTCCAACCTGAAAGATTCTGGGATTCTAAGATCTGTATTCTACTTATGTTCATTAAGCCACCAGCTTCTTCCAGTATTGATTCCACTAGCTATTACAAAGCACCTTTTTTCTTGTGTCTCTTGATATTTTGAGGGAAGGTGGGACTTCTTTCTGGATTTTGGCCAGAAGTTTTCTTGTCGTATGCAAGCAGTATAGACCTGAGCAAAGTGGAAGAATTTGACTTAAAAACTGCATCAGCCTCTGAATGACACTTCGAATCCTTATAATTGAAAAGATTGTTTTATGTAGTCACTGCATGTTTCTTCTCATAATAATTGAAGTCATAATTAGCTGGTCAAGAAATTAGCCCTGGTCAAGTCAGTATTACAACAATCTGGGGTTACTGAATACCTTCTCAGTCTAAAATAAATGATTGAAGCTGTGTTGTTCTTCAGTTACTGACAGTGAAGTGCTTCCATCTGCAAAGACAACTTCAGTGTGCTTCTGATGATGTGCACAGATACAGACTTTTATAAACTGTAGGGTTATTTTCTTATGACAGCAAAAAAACCCCATGCCTTTCTGTGGCATGTTTGTCTTAGTTTATTCCTTTCTGAATTTGAACCAAGTCCAGCTGGAACTTCATAGGAAAAAACTCATTTTTTATTTTTACTTTCTGTTAATCTAAATTGAGTTCACTGAGAGATTGCTATGGCCCCTGATATAAGGGAAAGGAAAGATGGCTCTGGTTATAGGTTTGCTAGAGACCTTCTCTGCTTTGAGCTGTTAGTGATGGATTATTGATAAATGTGCAGATGAATGTGCAAGAATACTTCCTAATTTGCTTGCCCTATGCAACATACCTACATTTCTTATGAAGGTGAAAAGAATTATCCAACTGCTTATACTCACTGTCTCTATATGTTGCCAGTAATTATATCAATCCAGGCCTGTGACATGCTTGTGAAAGAAAACACATGGCTTACTAATCTTCCATTATCCCCCTTCATGCATGGAGATAAGTAATAAAACATGTCCTAACTCCTCTGCCTAATGCTTCTTCCTCTGAAACTCACCTTGATTGCTGTTATTTTTCTGTAATGTTTGCACAACTGAATGAGCAAAAAATGGGCAAAAGGTGAGGAGAGCTGTGGCTCTTTCCCAGCTGTTCACAGCCAGAAAAGTTGTTAGGGTGCAGAGAACTGAAATATTTCACTGTCAGAATGAGGAGGGAGAGTATCATGGTGCTGGGAGTCTCTGACTTGAAAGGTTACTTTTGATGGTCTTCTTAGGGATGATGCAGCCAAGTATCTCCTTTGCAAACAAACTGAAACAGCAGCATGTGGCCTCTCCATTTGTCATTGCTTTGTCAGACCCTCATAACATAGGACTGAAGGGAACTGTCCCTAGGAATCCCTACCCTCCTGCCTTCAGACTTCCTTGGATATTATGTATTTGGGATATTATGTGATAGTCCATGTTGCACATGAACAGTCCTTAACCTGATAACAATTGTCTCTGACACCTTTGGCTTCCTTTGCATTTTGTCCACTGATGGTTTGCTACATGAATTTACACTGCTGAAACCTACCTGTGATGGAAAGTGTGTTGAGATAACTCCTGCATCACAGCTGGAGAGCTGTAAGCAATACAAGGAAAGCCCCATCCAAAAGAAAGTTGTGTTACTCTAATTGCATCCTGCTAAATAAATAAATATAACATCCATCTCATATTGTACTTTTGAAGGGTGAACCAGGTTTCATTGGTCCACAAGGAGAGCCTGGGTTGCCAGGACTGCCAGGAACAAAGGTAAGGATGATTGGTCAACACTCTGGGGTGAAAACCTTCATGAGACTTAGAGTGTACTCATGGAGGAAGTTGTGGAAAGTCATAGTACCTGGATCAGTGCTATAATATATGTGGTTTTGTAGTGATGCCCTCTTGACAAAGTGAAGGCAAATATTATATCAATTTGTAACTCAAGTTATTCATAAGTTCATTCACTGCCTTTGTTTATCCTAACATCCCAAAAATTACTTGTTCAACAGGCAGGATATACATGATTGAGGAAACGATATTTTCTTAAATATTCTTTTAGAAAAAAGAATATTTTGAAAGTGCATGCAGCTATTAGAACTTTATACTACACACCAGACTCTGAAAATACAGACACAGTAAATATTTTTTTTTCTCACTTCCTTTGTTGTTTGTTTTTAGCCACTATATGGCAACGTTAGACTATTAGGAATCCTACAAACAGTCTCACAGCTTGGGAATCTCTATTCCAGACCTTTCAGAATAGGGAAAAAAAATACCTTACAAATCCCATTACCATTTTGAATCCCTCTTCATTTGCTTTTGGGAAGACCATATTTACTCAGAGGAGAATAAGTCATAGAAGAACTTGAAAATGTTTTCTTCTGATGGCTTTGGTTTCCTTGGGCATGCTGAGCTGGTGGTGTGTTGATGCTTACACAGAATTTTGTGCTATGTGTGTATCTGTTGCAATAGGGTGACAGAGGAGAGGCTGGTCCTGTTGGTAAGGGTGAGAGAGGTGAACCTGGGGTTCCTGGACCAAAGGTCAGTCTGATTTTACATTGGAAACATTTTGTTTTAAAAAATTGGTGTTATTTGTTTTACACCTATGGACACGTCTTTTCCCGATGAAAAAAATAGAACAGAAACTTGGTGAATGAGCTTTTAAATGAAAATACTGTCAAATACTCTAGCTCAGTCCAGAAGACAATGGCAGTTTTATGTTCACAGCTGTGAAACTGCAGTCTGAATGGGCTTTTATTTGGTCTCCAGAGTAAAGACACTACCTGCATGCTCTGCCATGGAGTTGGTCCAGTTCATTCAAGCTAAAGTCCTGACCTCCCGACCGTTCAGCATTGATGTTTGAACTCTTGGGCCAGTGTTGCAATTAAATGCAGAGAAAATCCAATTTGCATGCTGTTTTCTAACTCTGTAAGAAAGAGATCATCCTAACTACATATTAGCATTGCCCTAGTATTTTCCACCGTGTCAATACCATCAATTTTTCCTTTCCTTATTAATCTTGAAAATAATAAGCAGATACTTTGTTCCTTGGCCCGTTAGTTTGTATTCACCTGAACTGTAGGGCAAAGGAGGTGTGGAAACACTTTAAGTTAATCGCCTTGTTTTAGAATATTTAACTAACTCCTCTATCTTCTAGCTATCAGTTGTCAGGAGCTGTGTGACACAAGTCATTCCTGCAAACCAGTGTTAATGATATCTGCTCTTTACTAATACCAATACTGCTTTTCCTTTGAAGGGTGAAATCTGTGGCTTTTGCATGCTGGTGTTAAAGAATATATTTCACTGGGTGCTATTAAATTCAGTGCCTTTACAGATTCACAATGTTATTTATATGAAACAGAGTGTTTCTGCTGTTCTGTACTGTAGTTAGTAATTACTGATTTCTTTTTCTCTGCACTCCCATTTCTCTATCATTTTTCTCCTGTCTATCTTCCTTCAAACAGGGGAAAACAGGTGAACCTGGACCTAGAGGCCCAAAGGGGTCAAAGGTTAGTAATAAAAAAAACTCTTTAATGGAGTAATTAACCAAATTAATTTTAGGATAAATTATTTGCAATATTTCACAGAAACTTCAGTTATCTCCTTAAAAGAACATGCAACAGTCTGCAGTGTTCTTTATAAGTGAAACCTGACTTTCAGCTCTACCTGCTAGAGTTGAATCCTGTGTGATTTATGAACCGTGATTCTAGTCCTTTTTCTACTATAACCTCTATTCCACTCTGTTCTGGTCTTCCTCATGCAACTTGGTTTCTCTCTGTGTAACTGGTGTGGGTTAGTCCTCCCACATTCCAGGAACCAACACCTGAACTACACCTGGAAAGATTTAATTGGTTTTCAAAATTTTGTGGATCTACATTTTGGTGAGATAGGTATGAGCAAGCTGAGATATGATGGCCAGAAATCCTACAGAGGAGAGGCTTGTAAGTTACATGCCTGTTTTATCTGATTTCATTATAGCAATCTATACATCCATCTCTCTCTGTATAGGTACACGTGGTTCACATAGATGTAGAGAGAGATAAAATATTTGCTTTTCTATTATTTCACCCACTGTGAAAATACTGTGCTCACTGAACTCCTTCCTGTTATGTTATGGAGTCAAAGCAAAATGAAATCAGATTTGTTTAGGTGGTTATTAAGTCAACTGTCAGAATAAAGATGATGAGATAATGTAGACTGGTAGGATAATGTTTGCAGTACTTGTAAGGTCCTTGAAGAGCATCCCATTCACAGTGCTTAAGGATATGACTAAATAAGTGCCACAACCTCATTCATTCTCAACAGAAAGAAAAATTGGAAAGTAAGGAAGCTGAGGAGGGGATTAAAGCATCCAAGTGAGAGCAGAAAGTAAAACAGCCTCTGGAAAAAACAAAAATAAAAAATCCCTTTTACTTCCCTGTTTTTCAATAAGGATATATAATTTTCATGTTACCTGCATATCTGACTTTTAGACAAAATCTGGCCCACAGAAGTCTGTCTGGTGGTTGGGAACCTCATTTTTGATCAACTTGCTACCTGCTGCCAAGGCAATACTGAAAGGAAAGGCAGATGACACAACCTTGATTGTGTCTTGAAACCAGTCTGCTGGTTCCTTCATTAGCCCCATGAAAGTTTCTTGTTTTCTTTACTTACTGTTACCACTGGTGAGTTAATGACTCTTCCTGACTTGCACCAAGGTTTTACAGATTTCAACAGGAAAAAAATGTTGCAGTTCTTACACAAATGTAAGAAAGTGACTTGCTGTGAAAGTGACTGTGAAATGAAATGAATCATGGTCACTGGATACTGGGTTATGAACACCTGTATGCTTGAAATTCCCTCCATCACTTGAAACCTATAATTAATAGCCAGGTAAAAATAGCTGTGTACGAGATGGCTGAGACCTTCAACCTGTCACAGTAAGAGAGCAGAGGAACTCTAATCATGATGGTAGTTTTGTTTTTGTAGGAAAGGCAACAAATTAAAGCAGGGAAATTCAAAAACTGGAGTCACGGTCACACAAAGATGTTTATATACCTTGAAACACACCTTTGAAGAAGTTTTTGGGTTTTTTCAAACTGAGGGAATTGATATCTCTGGCTTTCTCTTAAAGCTTTTGATAATGCCATTGATAGTGCCATTAGGAATAGGGAAGTTACACAAATTACTTAATTGGTAATTTGTCTGTTTTCAGTTCTGTGGGATTTCTTACACCACCCCAATACAGCAGAACCAAATCTGTCAGTCAACACTGCACAGATTCTGAATGACTTTTTCCTTTAATTAATTAAGCTCCACATTCTGTTTGTGATGAGAGACCCTTTTAAATGGTTTATTTCAGGTAAACATATTTAAAAGGGAAAGAACTATGTCATACATTGTCAACCTGTTTTCAAATACCGTTTTTATATAGGGTGACACAGGTGACAGAGGGGACACAGGATCTGCAGGACCACGGGTAAGCCTACTTCTTGTTTCAGCTTTTTGGGTTTGGTCTTAGATTTGGTCTCCAATATGAATGAAATTGTAGCAGCAGCTCCAGCTAAGCCAGTAAATTGGGCACTTGACTCAGATGGAACATGCATTGCCATGTGAGTAACAGCCTTCACTTCTATTCAAAGCAGTCTCCTGTTCACAACTCATGGGCAGGATGTTATACTCCAAATGTTTGGCATTGTTCAGAGCAAAAAAAAATTGTTTTCCTTTAGAAACAACCATTCCTTTAATGTTAACTTTTGTGGTTTGTCATAACATATTTTTACTACAACCAGAGTCCAACACAGCATAACCAAGTCACAGCATGCATCAGAAGCTAAGTGTCTGGAGTAATCTTTGACAACTCTCTCAATTTTTTTCTGGAAAATATATTGCAGGGACCACCTGGACAGAAGGGTGATCAAGGTGCAACAGAGATAATCAATTATAATGGCAATATCCATGAAGCTCTGCAGGTATGCAAATGTAGCAAGGCTGAAGTAGCTTAGTCTGGTCTAGGAAAAAGCAGCCTGACATCACTGTATTTCTCTTTTGTGTATGCAGGTCTTGAAAATATTTCATGTGCAAGGATTTGCTAAGCTTATTAATCAGGAATTTCTATATTTGTAAACTAAGTTTGCTGCTTGGTGTTAAACAACCTGTTCTCTTGATAAAGTTTACCTGAGGGAATTGGTCTCATTTCCCCTGGAGAGTGTTGACATCATCTGAAGAGAATAAAGCTGATTCATAGCTGGCACTGATGCTTAGTGCTGAATTTCTGCAATAAACCACATACACAGGTTCAACAGAAGAATCTGGTTTTCAGTTCATGTAGGAAAGTATTGACATTTCTTTTTTCCTCCCTTTGATCTTCCTCCTCCTATAAAATGCAAAGAGAAGCATATTTGAGATTTGGAACCATGTCCCCCGGTTCCATTAGCAAGCTGTGGATTCAATCAGCAACTTGAGTATGTTCAACAGACCAAGCACCAGTCTTCCCACTTATTCATTTCCAGAAAACTTATTTTGACTGGTGTGCAGGAAAGTGTGGAGGATTAAAGGGGGTTTACAAAAAGAATGAATGAGTGTTTGCATAAAAGCTAAGTACCAAGGTGACATATGTCATTGCAGTCAAGGTGATTTACATTACAGTATACTCAGATGCAAATTCTGTGCAGTATAACTCCACCAAAATGAATGGTTTGCTTATGTGCAACTGAAGGCTGAATTTGCCTCATTATACATCTGATCATTTTCTCACTGAATTTTTTTTCTTGCATTTACACAGTGGGAGTGGATATATGTCTGGCTAGTCATTTGGTTTTCAAGAGTCTCTTGAAAAATAAAAAAAATCTCACTTCCTTCACTAAAACCTAAAAGCCTGTCTGTCATTAAGGCTAAGTCCAAGCTTTATTGTGAGTGATGTCTATGGGGAGATCTACATCAGCATGTTGTGAGGCTCAGCATTGTATCTGTCTCATTTGGTTTATTTTTAAGGGAATTCAAAAACTCAGCTTTCAGTCTTTTAAATCACTCGTTGAGATGCCTAAAGTAGCCTGAAGTTAATGTAGCATCTTACCTGACACAGGTTTAAAAAGGTTTTTCACCCCTGTATCTCCTGTATTCTGTGTTTGGATCTTAACTCTGGCATCAAGGTTACTTTCAAGCTTCCTCAGAAAAGCAGTAACATTTAAGAGAAGTCTTAAAAAGGGACTAAAGCCTATTGCAGTGATTGAAACAGATCAGGAGGCTTTTACCTACTGTAAATCCTTTCAAGTGTCATCACCTTCTGATCCAGGGCAACAAATAATTAATATTAATGGCAATGACTGTGCAAGGATGATGTAAGAAAGATTATATAGGATCAGTCAAAAATATCCTTGCCAAATCCAGCTCAGTTCTGTCAGATGGGATGCACCCCTTCCTAAGTCTTCTGGTGCCAAATTCTTGGGGGCTCTGAGATTTTGCAGCTCTCCTGTAGAAGCAAATGAGAACTTTCAGTGCTCAGCACTGAGCCATGGACTTGTATTCAATTTGGCCTGCTGATTTAAGAAGCTGACAAGAGTCTGTAAGATGTGGGCTGCCTGTCTGCTTTGTGAGAGTTTAGTAATAAATCATCAAGGAGTCCAGAAGCTTCAGAAAAATTTAGTTACTTTGCCTTGTGCCTCCTACTCAGTCTCATGTGTCAGTGGAGAATAAGACATCTTAGTCCATCAGCCCTGAAAAAAATGACAATGTTAAAATTACCATCATAGTTCAAGCAAGACCACTGGTGAGCATGTGTGACTCTCACTTAGAGGAGCAGATACAAAATTCATGTCTCTATCAAAACTGCTCTTCAGATCTATACTGTAGAATTTCCTAAGTCAAAAGGCAATAGCTTCCAAAGTTTAACTTTTGTAGGAACTCCAGGATCTGATACTGAAATGTGAATATTCTGCTGAAAAGGAATCCATTAGTGTGAATGTTAATTTGCAATGGTTATTTTAGGTTTTCATATCTAGATAAAGTGATTTTTTCACTGTTTTAAAAGTGCATCATGTATTTCTGTTAAAATGCAAAGCATCGATATTTTAAAGCCATGTGTTAGAGAACATTTTTTTCAAATATTTTGAAGCAGGTTCCAGATTTTTGAAAACAACATATCTTGTTACATTGTCAAATAAAGATTCTTTTAAAGCTTAAAACAGAAGATTTGCAAATATTTGTTTGCAATAGCAAAAGAATTAGTTAAGCTAAATGTTTCTTGTTGCAGGTAGGCTAGTAGGTTCTTCACAGTCTATAGCAAAGGGTGGGCAAGGAGCAGTATACTTCTAAACACTTTCTTACTTGCATTTAGATTCTTACTTGGAAAAAAAGGTAATGGCAGGTCAACATATTTTGCCTCTTTCCACGATGAAAACATAATGCAAGCCCCTTATTCAACTTAAGACACCAACTCATGGTGTTTTCTTAAAATGTTTAAAAAACACTTGTGGAAAACTTTTGCTATCAGTTTGCTATTTAGTTTGATGGTTTTTTCCCTTTGTTTCTTTGTGGGTGTTTTTTGTTTGGTTTTTGGGGGTTTTTTTATCTCTTAAAATTGTACAAGAACCTGCAGCCTTCATCTGTGTAAAATCCTGATATCCATAGAAGCCAAACAGCTGGTACAACACCAAATGTTAAAAATAACATGGTTTTTACTCTTTTTTTTTTTTTTTTTTTTTTTTTTTTCTTGGAGACACTATGTCTCCTAGGTGCAGCATAGGGCTTTTTGGAGATGGTAATTGTAGAAAGCAGAAAAATTTACATCCTTGTTCAATTCTGGTAATGATGTTTCTTGTTAATATATTTTGCCAACAGAGGATTGCCACCCTGACTGTCACGGTAATTCCTATCGCATGACTTACTGTGTGTTGGAGAATTTCTTCTTTGTGTTGTTCCATGTTCATAATTCTGTCAGCTCAGGGCATGTCTTCATTGGATGTCAGTCCTGGTCATCATCACATGTATTTATTTATTTGCTAAGCATACCCCTAACAGAGAATCCATTGTAGAAAGCCATTCAACAATGGAACCAGTTCTCCTCCCCCTGAATTAATGGCAAAACTTCAGCTCACTTAAAGACCAGGAATAAGTGAAACTCAGTATTTGTGTAGGTACACTGACGGGCAGATTGCTCTTTTGGCCATATAGTGTCCAAACTGGATGTTTTGGGCAGATTGTGTATGTTCCTATCTGTGTGTCTACATGGGAGTCCAGAGAAAACATGAAGCAGGATATGAGAATCAAACCATTTTCTATTATCAATTTTATTTTCAGGGCAGACATTCAGTTCTTTCAATTTAGGTTGTGAAGAAATATCCTTGGGGAGTTTTCAAACCACGTGCAAGATATATTTGCTGAAAAAAGGGTCTGTCCAGTTATGTATAAATATGTAAAGCTAAGTAGGAAGCTTGAGTATGAGGAATACTCTTGTCCCATCTTGTCAGGTCTCAGGAATAAAGATGAATCCAGCACCCTTCCCCAGAATGTGTGGATTACTGAATGGTTTGGTGCCCTTACTCCAGCTGATTTCTGTGGGAGATTTAGCCAGATCAGGCCAGATCAGGCCAGACACAATTCCTGAGAATACTGACACTGGCTAGAAGATTCCTACACTATTGCAGGTTCAGCATTCCCTTAAAGATGTAGGGCTGGTATTATTTTATTCTTCTTTTTGTTTCCAGTTCTTTGCAAGATTGCTGTTAGTCCTGTTTGCCCATCTGTACAAATGATTTCTCTGTATCAACAGGAGTGATTTTTAAACCTTTGTATTTTTTTTAAAGCATCCCCACTGTGCACTGTCCAGACCAATAATTGATACGTGACACTGTGTTCACACCCTCAGTTAGAAATGGAAAAAGAAATTGCAATTTATTCCATGGCAATTTCACAAAGCACTGGCTATCCCCAACTGCACTTACCATCTTTTAGCAGAATCCTCTCTGCAATCAGTTGGAGGTGGCTCCTGAGTTTGGTTTGTGTTGACTCAGGATGTGAGGGCTGAGAAATGTGGCTGAGGTGAGTTTTAGTTTCCCTGCCATTCAGAGGAGCTTTGCCATTTCATCAATAGGTACAGCAATTAAAAAATAGGAACTGCATTGTTACTTTAACAATGGCTTTTGTGGTACCCTTCTGTTTGTTGAGAGTTCATCTAGATTAATAACTTGGCCATAACTTGTCCTGGTTCCCTTTGTGTTAAAAATCTAACCCATTTTGTTATGGTAGCTATGTTAGCATTCAGCCTGTGTTTATATGGCAAGTCCTGCAAGAGTTAATTTAAAATGCTGAGTGGTTTGTGTGTTTCTGTTTAGGGGCCACCAGGACCACCAGGACCCCAAGGGCTGCAAGGGCCAAAGGTGATCTTCCTTATTTTACCCCTTGTATCTTAAGGGTGTTTTGAGCTTTTTTAACTGATGTATGCACACATGTACATGGAGCCCTCTTGTACAACATATTTAACTGTTATTTTACCAGGTAGGCCATGTTTCCAACTTTGCATTTGAGGATGTAGCTCTCCAGAAGAGATGTTTTGTTTAGTTGCCACACACAGATGCTTAAGTGAGAACCAGCAAAATTCCTGAGTACTGAACAGGGCAGAAGCACCTCCTGCATGGATCTGCATTACCAGAGAGAGTGGCTCCTCTGCATCTCTTCTGGCTGGGTGGGATGAAGCAGGCAAGGAAGTGTTCAAGGGGCCATAGTCTTGAGTGCTTGGGAAGGAAGATTTGTGTCACAGCAGTGCCCACCCAAATGAGCACAGTATTTTTAATGTCAGGGAAAAAATGAAAACGTGCACATGTGGGTGGGTGCCTGGCTGCAAAGCCAAGCCTGCTAATACCACCTGGCTGGTGCTACACTTAGTACCAGAGCTGTGTGTGAGCAGCCCACACAGAGGGAATGAATACCATATGCTGCACTGTTCTATAAAATCTGGATAGTAAATTTGCCTATACTTTTTTTTTTTTAAAAAAAAAAAAAAAGTGCTGCAGATAGTGGACCCTCCTTAAATTGGGCTTAAATTAATTGAGATAATTTTTCTATTTCTTAAATGCTTGATATATTGCATCTCCTATCAATGACTAAACTTTTCCAAGAGTAAATACATGTTTCTTTTCTAACAATACCAGATATTTCAATTTTAGGCCTCATTCAAGGTAGCATATGGAAATACATCCCATTATACATGTTGTTTAAAGAAATTTAAACCAGGTTCATTCTTCTACATGAAAACTAATAATGGGATACATAGTCAAGTGTACAGAAATGGCTTTGTGGTATAAAGCTATTGTATATATGCTGTTCTTTTTGACAGAATATTACCTGGTTTTGTTGTTATTAATTGTGGCAATTTACTCATTTTCAGACATTACTGATCAGTTTAGTTCATTTGGCACTGCCTCTTTTCTCTAATATTTGGGACAATGGGGATAATCCAATTGCATTTCCCCTTTTCCAGGGTGAACCAGGATCCCCAGGAATTCCAGGAGTTGATGGGGAGCAGGTATGTTATGCATAAATCCTGTGCTGCACATTGTGTGAGCAACCATAGAATTTCTCAGGAGACTGTTTCTGTGATCTTAGGTTGTAGCTTAGATTTCATAATTTATATATTAATACAATGATAGTAATTTTTAAATGTCATTATTCTGTTGCTGCATACTCTGCAGTCTAATAGTGGCTGCATTCCTATATATCAATAACAAAGGTTAATCCATAGAATTACTTGATCCTGCTATGTAGGATCAATGATAGCATTCTGTTGTCTGTTTCTTTGCTCACTGAATAAGTACATATTTTAGGGTCCTAAAGGCTCAAAAGGAGATACAGGTGACCCTGGAATGCCCGGAGAAAAGGGAGGGATTGGACTGCCTGGCCTGCCAGTGAGTATGAGAAATGATTTAATTTTAGCTAAAATACTTGTATTTTTTATCCGTCCCACTATCAAGAATTTCCAACAGTGCTGATAAATTGCAAGTGGGACAGAAAGCACTGGGGAAGAAAATTCTGCGATTGTTCTGCAGCTGATCTAGGATGAGGTGTAAGACTGTCAGAACTTATGATTCCACTTATGGTCAAAAAGAGTATTGCTTTGGGAAGAGATTAGTTGGCATGCTGATCAGATTTGCACTTCTGTTATAACGTGTAGACCAACTCAGGCAACTGTAGGAGAAAAGAGCTATGTTTTAAACACTTGTCTGGATTTTCAGGTGACTTAAATTGAGGAGGGGGACCAAATGCATCACTATTTATGGGATTTACTTACCCTATTCCTGTTTACACGAAAATGTACAAACAAAATTGCTCAGTAAAAATAGAAACAATTCCAAAATATGTTTCCATAGTACAGTATATCATGAATGGAGTGCCAGCTTAAGGACTCATCATAAGGATTATGCCACAATTGACAGCTGACAATAGAAAAGCACACCTTTACATTTGTTAACAGTTGCTAACAAAGTAGCTCCAAAAATTTCTAAAAGGAATCCTATTAGCCATGTGATGTATTATTCTTTAAATGAATAATGATTTGCAAGTAAAAATTAGCATTTCTAGATTGATTGTTGATAAGAACAACACCATTTATAAATGCTGTTTTCTAATAATTTTGTAGGGAGCCAATGGTGTGAAAGGTGAAAAGGGAGAAGTTGGTTTCCCTGGTGCCCAAGGTCCTTCAGTAAGTCTCAGTGTGGTGTGGCAGTGAACACAGTAGTCCAGCAGTGTTTCTCCAGCTTGTTCTCCAGCTTTTGATTCTGAACAATACTTCATATTCATGACTGAGCTTTCCTGACACCCTTTGACGGTTCTGCCACTTGAACTTTCAAAATATTTTTTCTTCTTTGAATAACTACTTGCCCTTTTCAGAATGAATGCATGTCTGGTCTAAATACTGTTTAAGAAATTCTTAAGATATAATCCTGTTCTGTTCTATTCTCCCACTATGAACAGACCTGCTCACTTTAATGAAAGCCTTCTGATTCTGTAATGAATCGGAATGCGAGATAAAATAGAGAGATTAAACTAAGGGAAAAAAAATAAACCAACAAAGACCAAGCCCAAATCTCTCTCAGCACCTTGTATTCTGGTGGTCTCAGAAAAGTCCAGTGAAAACCAGACTAGACTGACTTTGGTGCTGTCAGGTATAGTGACGTGGAACCCAAGACAGAGTGGTTTTAAGGAACTGCACATTCTCCTGGTTTTTCACAGCATTGTAAAGCCATTTAAAAACAAACAAACCAACAGTAGCAAACCCCAAACCACCCCAAACCAAACAAAAACCTTCCCCACACAGTATCTTTATAATATGGGTGATTCACATCATCAGAGCACAGTAAATTAGGAAACCTGAGAGCAGGAATTAATTGCCATTACCTTGTGAGTAGTGACATGCCCTGAGTATTTGGAGCCGAACCTCTGAGGAGGAGTCAGAGAGCTTACCCTCTGCCATCTCAGGACATGCTGGGCACATTGCATCTCCAAATCTAAAAGGAAAATTAATTTGTTACAAATTAATTCACGACCTAATTCATCTTGTTCTACTTGTTTTCATTGTAAGCAAGGCTTTCAGTTGTCATGAGATTTCCACAGATACTGGAATCTCTGTCTAGGTTTCAAAGTTCTCTGTTGCCACTGTTGCCTTCAGCACCTGCAGCAGAGGGGTTGAGCACAAGTCTGGAGATCTGATTTAGCATCCCTGCTGCCACCTTGCAGGGTACAATAACCCCTGTGGGATTAAACCCAGGAAGAGAGGTGATCTTAAACTGTAAATATTATACTGAAATTCACTTCCATGGATTTCTGTTCAGGAACATAGGAAACCAACACAGAATATGCATGTGCTATACTCTCAGCCACCTGATTACCTCTTTTAGTGACTGCAGGGAATTCTTGGTACAATTGGGCAATTTTGAAAATATGCCAACCCCTGGCTCAGATTTAGTATCTTTTTCATTCATAAATATTGAGGTATAAAATCACGCATCATCATATGTTTCTGTAGGTTCTGGAGTACAGAGACAACTAGGGAGCACACACCCTAAAATAATAAATATTTCAAGCAACCCTGCTCAGCACTGTTTGTTTTAGTGTTGGGGATTTTTTTCCCCATAATATCTTAAAGTATCTTAGACACCAGGAGTAACAATCAGGGACAGACATGCTGCCGTGTAGCACAGGCTAATCTACACTTCAGATACTCTTATCTTTTGAATCAAAATAATTCCTGTTCCTAAAACCCTTTCTAAATATGCTGTCAGTGTGCACTGTTGCATTGCTATGTTTGTAAGTGTTTGCTAGTGGAAGGGTCAGTCTGACTTGGGGTATTTATGAGGGAGTTCTTTATTCTGCATGATTTAACACTGATGTTTTTTATCTGTAGATGATAGGACCACCTGGACCACCAGGGCCACATGGTCCTCCAGGCCCTATGGTAAGCTTGGGAGGAAAATCAGGGCTAGAAAGGGCATAAGCCCTCTTGTCATTTCAGTGCCTTCTTAATAGGAGTGCTGTGAAAGTATGTGACCATTACAGAGGGCCTGATTTAGCACCTTTTCTCCATGTCTTCAAATTCATAGAGAAGACAAAAATACAGGTGCAACTTGCACCCTTATAAAGCAACAAGCTTTTAAAAATTCCTTGTGTGTTTTCATAATGACATATGGTGCATTTGTTTTCAGGGACCTCATGGACTGCCTGGCCCAAAGGTAAATTAATGGCTGTCTTGAATAATCATGGTCTTGATGTCTGCAAAGTGTCATGCTTTGGTTTTTAATGCATGTGGCTATGCTTTGTCTTATGTCTCATTTAATAAATGTTTTTGATATTCTTAAACCTTAAAGCAAATTTTAATATTATCAGATAGCTTAAAAGCTTTCTAAATTTTCTTCGGTTGTTTCTGAGTAGTGTTTCCCCTGAACATTGTTCTGAATCAATTTTTTGTATTAATATTTGTGATGTGGCACTAAATTATTTAGTTTCTTATTTATGGGCAAGTAACTCACAATTATACTTGCAATTGGAATTAACTTTTGAACATAGACTGGAAATAAGTAGGAGATGAAAGAGAAGAGTTTATTTGACTCCTTTCCTGGGCACAAAACATGCTTCTGAGTGGCTTTTCCACCTTCTTAGGTGCCAGGTACTTTGCTTACCACTTCCTTCACACATTATCCAAGTTCCCCATCATAAGCTCATGTGTTTACTGTCCTGTTTTCCAACCTGGAATCCTTGATCAGGCAGGTCTGCGATATTATTTGCACAGCATAGTACATAGACTATAGGGACTCTGCAAGCCCATGAAAACAGCTCAGGAGAAGGGAAGGGGATTTTCACATCATTTGAATATTTTAATTTGTGCTTTAAACCAGTAATCACCAGTAAACTAAAATTCACTGTGACACTATTATCAGAGCATTCATTAGGGTCAGTGGCTTTGTTGGGCATTAACACTTGAGGGGTTGGACTGATGATCTCTCCAGGTCCCTTCCAACCCCTAACATTCTGTGATTTTAATCACTGAGACTCCCTCATCATGTGCACCTTTCTCAAAGAATAAGAAAAGGAGGGGTTTACTTTGATTTAGCTTTGGGGGCTTGTTTCCTTAAGGACTGATAGAGAAAATCCCAGGCTTGAATCATGACGAGATGGTTTGTGTTACCTTGGTGCAAGAAGCCCGAGTCATAAATCATTTTTTGAAGTTCCATCCTAGCACCAGGCCTGCCTTACCTCAGGCTTTTGGCCTTAGTCTCAGCATTCTGTGGGATTTATCAGGTCTGTTTCCAAAACTTCAGCATTTTCAGTGCTACCACTCTGAAAGTCACATCAAGTCAGTTTGAAAAAGAATGAAGAAACAGCTGGTTAGACAGGGTACAAAGCAAGCAGATGATGTCTAGAGATTAATTTAAAGCAGCAGACTAGATTCTAATCAGATTATTTATTTTTTTTTTTTTTTAGTGTGAATGTGATATAAGGTAACATAATGCATCAAAGGGAAAAGTAGGGGGGAGCAGCCTGGATGAAATACCCATGCATTTCTGTTTCCCAAGAGAGGCAGGAATGGTCACTACTCTTTTTGACTGGATAGCCCTCATGCTGAGGTAATTTTCCATGATGCAAGAATGATTTGCTGACAGCTCCAAGGCCATCATTATCCTCTTAATGATATTTAGTGTAACAGCCTATGCATAATTTAGCAATTACAAGACAAGTGCCATTTCTTACATTGTTTAAACTTCTCTGTGTGTGAACACAAAAACTATGGACCTCCCAAATAGGTTGGCATTAACCTATGCTGCTTTATTTTTTTTCCCTATTTAATTTATGTATGCTTAAAGGTTTAAGATATCTTTATGTAAGATTTTGCTGCAAATTCCAGTTTGCTGTCAGAAAAAATCCTGCTTCCTTACAAAATAAATGTCCTTTTCAGGAGATCCCACTGTAGAAACCTGCAGTTTTGAGGCTTGTTTTTTTCTGCAAGTTTTCTTTCAGTTTAAATTATCTGCATAGAGTGGTTTATGGGATTTGAGGAACTTGCAAAAGCCCCTGAAACTTATGCTTCATTCAAACCATCTATGGTGGTAATTATTAGGAAAAGATTCAAAAGAATCTGTTACTCATAAGTATCCTGTAGCCTCTTTTTTAACACAGATTTTAAATCTGCAGCAGTCACCTCCCAAGTGCATTTGCTCAGTACTGTGTCAGTATGTAAATCACCAGCAGGCAGAGAAGGTTGATTCTGTGTCCTTCTTTCAAACTGGAATTTGCAGCCATTTCTGAGACTGGCTTCTTTTATCCCAGCTTAAACACCCTTTATAGCACCAAAAATTTGGCATTTATACTTTTACGTTTAGGGTGAACCAGGGTTAAATGGTCTTAAAGGATTGAAGGGTGACAGAGGGCCCCTTGGTCTTCCAGTAAGTAAAAAACCCCAACTATTCAATCTCAGTGCAAACTGCAAACTTCTTTTTCTCCTCCTGATGAACTCTGGTTTACTCAACAGCATACACAGAATATACCATATCAGGACAGAGCCTGAGTCTTGTTTTGTTTTACCCCAAAATCTGTGTTGTCATCCTAAGTAATGTCCTGTAACACCCAGTCCTGTCAGGTTTTGGCTTTTTTATGTGTCAGTTGCAAGTGTTTAATTGTCAAAAGGATGCCATCACCCCCATTACATTAGTCATATTGTTATTTAAATGTTGTATGGTGTTTGCCTTAAAACAGGAATCTTCCCTTTTCCCTTGTCTTTTCAGTTAGGCTTTGTCTGTTTGCACTTCTGCTGTAAAAAAAAAAATCTAACTGAGGAGAGTTAAAAACAGTTGGAGAATTTTGATGTCATTTTTTTTTCATCATCAGGGATTGTGGATTGTTACTTTTTGCCTTATTCTTTAGAAAATTTCCATTCTGAGTGTTTGGCATAAATTTTGTCTTAGAAAGAAATGAAGTACCTTAAAAAAAACTTCCATGGGGGAACATTATGGTTCCTAAAATTTAGACCAACAAAAGAGAAAATATTTCATGTGCTCACTTTGCATGTTTGAAAGCACTCTGAAAATTTAGTTTTATTTTTTCCTAACAAAAAGCATTCTTTTTCCCTGTTTTTTTAAGGTGAGGATCATGCCATGTGATTAAATTCTTAATGGTAAAATGGAAGGAAAAGCCTTAGTTGACTCAAAGGAACTCAAACCCCTCTGATTAATATTTTTAATAATTATGTGCTGGGCCTTTCGTCAAGGTCAGCGTCAGTGAAAATTTTAATTTATTTGGGAAAAAAAGATCATTTTCAAGTTGAGAGTTACAACTATGAAGGGAGGGAGCACAGGAGGTCTGAGCCAACGCCCTTAAAATGGCTAGAAGGAAGAACATTTTTGCCAGAAATTTGCCAAAACATGCAAAATACACCACTAGTTTTTCAAATTTATATTTTGATTATTCCTTTTCCCAAATGTCATCTTAAGGAGTGAAGTCAAAGTGTTTTTACTTTCTAAAAACGGCTCATTGCCACTGTTAATTAGGTTTTTTTAAGGTTTTTATTCTTTCTTGCTGTATTTTTGTTTTTGGGGGGGTGTTGCTGGTTGGGTTTTTGGTTTGTTTTTGGGGGGCTCTTTTTTGTTTGCTTGGGGGTTTTTTTGTTTTGTTTTGTTTTTTTCTTGTTGTTTCGTGGGTTTTGTGGGGGTTTTTTGGGGGGTGGGGGCTGTTTGTTTTATTTCCCTCAGTTTCTTTCCTCCATCCCAAAGAGTTTTGATCCCCCTACCCCCAACACGACTTTCCAGCAGTTCTGGGGGAGTCCAACAGGCTTTTCCTGCTGCTCTGTTATTCTCACAAAATCCAGCAGAGGTCATCCCGTCCCCGAGGATGCTGAAGCAAAGAGCGGGGACGTTCCGGGTGCTGCCTACCCCCAGCCCTTGCCTGTGCTCTGAACTGGGAGGTTACTGGGAAAACAGGAAACATGATTACGGGCCGGGGTCTTGGAAATGAATGAGGCCATTGTAGTCAGGATCCAGATTTTGTTGGCTGCATAATGTGATATTCTTGCACTTCAACAATTGTTATCACAGTTAATGTTCATTTTTGTATTCAGTATTGTAATTATTTACAAATCAGACAGCACACACTGCCAAGTAAATATTTGTGTGTAAAGGCTCAAAAACACCCTAACATCTGGTGGTTTTAGCACTCCTGTAATTTGACATTATTCTGCTCTAAAACATTGTGATGTTAAGGCAGGTCAGTGATGCTCCAGTAACGTGAGCTCTTGATGTTTTATGTGATATTTTTAACCAGGCTCTTGATGTTTTATGTGGTATTTTTAACTAACATGCTGTGAGTAACGTGACACCCACTCCAGCACCCCTGTCACCCCCTGTACTGTACGTTTGAATGATGTTTATTCATCACTTACTAATCTCACCTTCTTGTCATTGGTGTTGTACCCATCATCCATGCTTCCACCTAACCACAGGGAGCATCTGGCTTAGACGGAAAGCCAGGAGCCCGGGTGAGTCCCTTGTCTTTCTCTGTCACTCCTTGTTGCTCAGTCCATGTCCTCTCCCCACCAGCCAAGCTCAGATGGTTTTTTCCTGGAAGATGGAAGACCAAACACCCCAGGCATTTCCCGTGCTGGATAAGATGGGGCTTGGAGCAGATTCTTAGGCCAGTGTGGGGGAAGGAGGATGTAATTCTCTCTAGGAGGAGATACTCATCTTTAAAAGGGCAGTTGAGTTTTGGCTTTGGCTTGGGTAACTGCCTCGGTCAGGGTGCTTGTTTTCCGTGTTAGGGATTTAGTTTGCACAGGGAATCATCCTTATTTAATGCTAATATGGAATCAGTGAAAAGGAGGCAGATGGGGTTCTGCTGCAGGCATTCTCAAATTTAACAGAAATGTTAAATTGTCTGCATTATATACTAATAAAGAAATCGATAAAGTGGAAAGAGTGGATTTATGTATTTGAAGGCTTCAGTAAGTCTCCCACTAGTCACTGCAGCAGGTATTTCCCCTTTGCAGCCTGACATTTCAATTTTTTAAAAATCAATTTTTTCATTCTTTTTATTTTAATAAATTCAAAATCTATATAAATTTGAAGATATTCCATGAATAAAGTCCAACTAGTAAAAATATGAGTTACCTGATAGCATGAGAAGCTTATAAGTGGAGTTTTGAAAGCCAAATGGATTTGCTTGGCCACATCCTGTCACGATGAAGTCTGCATTTCCAACTAGTGAAGACTGATTCCATGTTAGTTCTTGCCTAGAAGACAGCTATTAAAACTAAAGACTTGTAAGAACAGAACCTGTCTCTTACCTTCTTGGTTTCTTTTTGTAGGGTGTAGATGGCCCAGTTGGTCCCCACGGCCCTGCAGGTCCTAAAGGAGACAGAGTAAGTATAAATTCCATGTATTTTTCTTTTGGAAGCAACTGCTGCAGTGGCAAAATGTCACATGGCTACTTACATAGGGTGCCTAAATGTTACCAAGCAGAATGGTATCTCATCTGCCTAAGGATCAGCCCAGAACTCTTCATGTCTTTTAGTTACACGCACATTAATGAGCTTAAATGTTGATTTTATAACTCATTTACTTCAAAGGAGCTTTGTAGTGACAAATCAGTGAGAAACTTCCAGGACTTGCAAGTTCATGGTGCTACACAGAACATCATTTTGATTGATTTCGGTTTTGGTGTAAGCAGCTTGAGAGAACAAACCAGGATAAAAGAAGATAGTGTGATCTGTCTATATACTTAGGCAATGGCAAAAAACACCTTGGTGTTTATCTCCTCTTTGTATTTAAATATTTTTATCTTGAAGAAATTATCTAACCTCTACAAAATTTAAACCGTTCCTCCATTTTTTAAGCTTAGCAGATAGGATCCTCCCCTATTTAATTTTAAATAATCAAAGTAAAATTTCTCCAGTGGAAAAAGGATACCCATCACTTTGTCTTCTTTAACAATACAGCCATCAATTTGTACCACAAAACAAGATGAGACTTTATGCTAACTAAAATCTCCAAGAATTTGGCAGCCCAGAATTTTGTCTTTTTGAATTTCTTCCTTTAAGAAAACAGCTGTGCTAAAATGAGTTCAGACTTGCTGTATTAAGGATGCTGCCATGTGGCACAGGTCCAGTGAGCTTTAACAGCAGTACATCTGAGAAAGGTATGTGTGACTTGATGATTCATTTTTACAGAACTCTGTGCTGAGAAATAAATACAAGACATGCAGCATAGTCCAAAATAGGAACAGTTTTACCATTCAGACTAGTTAACTGCCTGAAGACTTTGTGTATTTTTCTTTTTATTCCTAGGGGATTACATACTCAAGTCTTTTTTCCAATGAGAATAGATTTTATTTTTTTTTAACATCACTGTGAAACACAAACATCATCTTGTGAACTTCATGAACTTAGCTAAGATATTCATGTAGGAGCATATATAAATGCCCTACATTTTATTCTTGCATAGTAAGCTTTTATCTTGAGGGATATATGCATCTACTACCATCTGAAATTTCTTTCAAAAGCACTGTGCTATAATATGGAAGATAACTGTAATTGGTTTTCCTTATGGGAGTACCCAAGGTTGTAGTAAGTCACACAGCTGGACCTAGAATCCCCCCTACCATGGCTGTTGACAAATAATAGTTACAAAGGGGACAGGAAGTCCCCTGGTGTAAATCAGTTCAATAATTGCATAAGCACAGAAGGACAGATTTGCAAATATACAGAAACTAAGGTGTGCAAGAAATTCCTGTACACCCACCCTTTTCTGTGTAGCTAAATGAATAGGAGGAAGTTCAGAAGAAAGATGGAAGGTGTTTTATTCCAAGCAGTCAACTAACAAGATTATTGTTGTAATTGTTCATTTAATTATTCAGTCCTGTTTCAGAGAAAAAAGTTGTTTGTAGTAGGGTTATCTAACAGATGTCTGGCATTGATATATGTCTCTTTATCTATATAACAAATAATGTGCTGTTCCACAACTTGCATTTGCATTTGCTGTTTATGTGAAAGCAGGTGGAAAACATTTTTGCCTGCAAGATTTCAGACTTCACCTCTTAATTAAAAATGGTGCATAGTGCCACTGCTTGCTATCAATGCACAGAATCACATCTTGTCCATACTGATAAGAAAAACTTTGGGCCAAGTATTATCCAAAAAGGGCACTGGGGATTCCTAAGAAACATAACCATGTTCTTCAATGCACATTACCTTAAATGTGGAAAACCAACCTGCCTTAAAAAAAAATACTTACAAATTGCTGGTCACTATATGTTTATGTCACCTTAAAGTTAAGGAAGGCAAATATGATCAAACTGAAGCCTAATGATTTCTTCCATGGGTTCATTGTTGCATAGGCTGCATTTGAGGCAATGCTTAATTACTCTTCTTAGGTCGAACAGACTGCTGTTCAAATGAGGATTGGTTGGTTTGTTTCTAATTTATCTGTTAATTAAAATATAAAACATAAGTCTTTTTACAAAACTTATTTAGATGGTGAGAGGTTATATTAGGAAAATGTTGCATGTCACTAGAAAATAGGAAAACATGAATTTTAGAACAAATGCACTATTAATTGAATATATGAGCTTAACAGGGTAATTTTCTCTCCAAACTTTAATTTTTTTATTGATTGTAAAAGCTCACACAGGACTTAAGAATTCTCAGAGTATGATAATGGTGAACATCCCAGTACTGTGGTTCTGTGCTGGTTTTTTTGGTTTTGTTTTTTTTTTTGGTTTTTTTTTGTGTAGAATCAGAGATAGTAATTAATAGAGTGAATGAATACAATTTATTAGGCTGGTGTCTTAAGTCTTTAATAAATTGTTCAACTATTGAAAATACCATTTTTCTAGGTGCTTAGAGAGCTTCTGCTGACACTATCTTTATTCGGTGGAAAAACTGATCTCAATAGGCCTCTGAATCTTGCTGCATATCTATTAATCTCACTGATATATTTCCTGAGAGAAAACAGAGAACATTGATTAACAGATAAATATGTTAAACTACAACGAGTGAAAAGGGCCACGTAAACCTGAAAGGTAGTTCCAGGTATAACATGGATCCAACTTCTTGTCTACCTAAAAGAGGCTAAAAGAAAAAATTAAGGAAAATATCATTTCCTGAAACTCTCACCTTGATGGCAAAGACTTCTGAGCTTGCTTTTGCCTCTCAGATGTGTCATGCAACAATAAATCATCATTATCACTGCACAAGTTCTGTATTGGGAGGGAAAATGCAATGTCTTTAATTTGGTTAAGATGTTTGTAAACAATGTTATGAAATCTCTATATCAGTCTTAATGGGGACACCAATTACACAGCTTTATTAATGCAAGTGGCATTAGGCAGCTCTTACTTGCCCATGATTCAGGAGACTGAAGTGAAATAGGAGGCAAAAACAAAGCCTGTAGTTTCTGGTCTTTGGGCACTGCTGAACTGTCTCACCAAAAGATATTAAAACCTTCCTGAAGTTTATGAATGTCTGTTTCCCTGAAGGAAATGCTGCAGCCTGGTGGCTGAGGGCAGTGTGCCTGTGACAGCCCATCAGCCTTGGATAATGTATAAACATTCAGGACCTCATCTGAAACTCCAAACACATTTCAGCATGTGCTTTGTATTGAGGAGCAAAAAACCCAGGAGGTAGATTTCTCTAAATTTATTCCTACATTACAGAGGAGATTATTTCCTAGACTGATACATTTGGTATCTTTGTATCTACCATATGTTTAGCAACAGTATAGGCCTGTCTTGAGAGGACTTCTGTAGACAGTTGTCTTTTCCATTGAGGATTTTTAAAAAAATATATTTAACTAGTCTTGACATATTTCAAGTAGTGATCAAACAGTTATGTACATAAATCGGCACATTAGTTTTGTCTCAGCAGAAAGTTTTCAAGCTTCAAGGGATTTAATGTTTTGAAAGTCAGCTGCTACTTCCCAATATCTCCTATTGTTCTGCAAGGACATCCAGCCTAAATTCTGCTCAGAAATGTCTGGAGATTTACAGAATCCAGAAAGATCAGACATTGCACATCTAATCACCAGAAGAGTTGAGTGAGTATAGACAGAGTCTATACAGAGCCTGCTTATGGGAAAGTATGCAGTATCTAAAACAGGTCAAATGTCAGTGTCTGAAGAACTCCTTATGGCTGTGATTATTCAACAGCATGTTCACATCCAGTTGATTCTGGTGCCCTGTTTTTTTCTGTTAGCCAGTCAATAAAACTGAGCCTTAGCAGCCCATTTCAGTGCTAAGGGACTTGGCTGTGCTAATGTTTACTGCTATTAAATAATTAGACACACATCTACATCTCTATCTTGTGCTTTTAGTAATCCAGTAATCAATTAACAACTAATAGTAAATAACCCAGGTTTTCAGGGGATCTTGTACATAGCATTACCTCAAAAGCTTAAGTGCAGCAGTTGCTAGGATGAAAACACAGAACTTTTGTTCTGCCAGGAGCCTTGCATGAAGAGTTGCAGTATAGAATCATAGAACCACAGAGGTTTGAGTTGGAAATGGCCCTTTAAAGGTCCTCTATTCAAACTACCCCTGCAGTGAACAGGGGCATCTTCAACTAGATCAGGTTGCTCAGCCTGACCTTCAATGATTCCAGGCATGGGACATCCACCAGTTTTCTGGGCAACCTGCTCACCATCCCCAGCGTAAAAAAAAGTCTTCCTTTACCTAACCCAAACGTGGCCTCTTTTAGCATTAGGTTTTGTTAAGGAAAGGAGGTGTAGAAGGGACCCAAATAACCCCATGCAACAAATCCCCAGTAGAAGCTTTGAAAACTGGAAGTGGTTGGGACTTTTTTTCTTTTTCATCTCATCAACCCTTTGAGTGGTTTAGTTCTCTCACGAGAATGTGGTTCTTCTGCTGAATTTTATGCAGAAGAAAGAGCACCACAGCCTGTAAAAACCTGCTGCCCACACCCATGTACCAGCCTGCCCTCCCTGAGAAGCTCACAGAGGGCTGTGCTCACAGTTACCTGGGCTAACATTGGCTCTGGAAATGGAACTCCAGATCCAGCTTGATGATGAAGAGCTACTGGAAAGCAAAAATGATTATGACTGGCAGCCTGAAATTTGTCATCTCAGATTTTCCTTTCACTGGGAGAAGCTTGCTCTGTACTAAGGCTGTAAAATTCTTTTAGTGTCATCCCTCTAGAAACTGGTAATTTTTCCCTGGATTTTAGTGCAGAATGAGATCAAACTTCTGGAGTAATCTCTGAATTTGTTTGTCTTGCACATCACTACAATTTTGTTTTATTAAAGATGGGCATTTATATCCCTTACCTAAATTCTGATAGAGGTTAGCAACAGTTTACAGTGCATGGGGTAATCTTCACAATGTCTTTGCTAATTGTCTGCTTAAATAGAAGCTTTGACTGACATGTTATTATTTGTCACTGTGTCATATGTCAGCTCCTATGCTGGAGCTAGAAGCTGTATATCCTCAGTTTTCATTACAGCATTGGGTTTTTACTGAGTGCAATGTTGCAGCTGCTACCAGATTAAACTTGAAATTGGTGCAAATTCAGTTTGAAAAATATTTTTAGTTGCTCGTGTTTGTTTGTTTTTTTAAACGCAGTATCATATGCCTGAAAAGTAATTTTGCATAGAAAGTATTACACCCCTTCTCTTCACCCTTTTTATCATTTAATAAAAGTAATTTAGCTTGGATATTTTTCACTCAAATTAACTAGGAATGCATGAGCTTTTACCTAAAGCAGTTGATAGAGACCATTTCTAAGACAGACAATGTTTTTGTTTGCTTGATCTGTAATCTTTTCTCAGGGTGAAAAGGGAACTGTAGGTGACCCTGGACCCAGAGGACCATACGGCTTGCCTGTAAGTTGCAAAGAGTTTGTACACATTGCACTTTTCATCACTCCTTGATTAAACTTTGTGTCCTTTATCACTGCTTTTCACCTAACAGTACAATGAGTTGGAAAAGGCAAAGATAGATAATAATCCCTGACAGTGCAAGGTCACTGACTGGTCCCTGTCTCAGACTTAGATTCCTACCTGTGCAGTTGATTGTGCAAAAATAGCAAAACAGACCTGACATGAACCAGCAGGAGAGAGGAAATCCAGACTGGAAATCCTCCTGTTTCTGCTGTCTGGGGACAATGTGAGAGTGGCAGGACTTGAGGATGGACTGCGGAAGGCTGTGATTTTCTTCAGGTCAATAATGTGATTGGATTTCCATGCTGAAGGCTACTTGGCCATTATATTTTTGTTTTGTTTCACACTTCAGAGACCAGTTTTGTTTTCATTTCTGTGCTCAGAATTGTTTTGAGAAGTTCATTGGTGATCATTCACAGGAGGAGTTGGTACGGTTTAAATCAGTCACTTGCATTGTATTATCTGTTTCTAAAATGTGAGTGAGAACTTTTCCTTGGTCTAATGAAGATAGCCCAAATAAAATCAGTTTATTTGCTCTCTTTGCTGATGACTGGGTCAGGTGTGTACATACACATGTCTGTTCCATACCTTAACACAAGGAAAGCCATGTAAATGTGCTTGGCCAGGCACAACCAGCCTCTGAAAGAGACTTGCAGTGTTTCCTACCCCTCACCACTTTACTTTGTTTAATGAATCAATTTAAGCTAGAATACAAACTCGTGGTTTAATTGAATTCAGAGTCAATGACTAGAAAGAGTTTGCAGGCTCCATGGAGTGTTAAATGAGATTGCAGCATACATTTATCTGAGGGTCACTTTCAGGAGTTAAGTCAAAAAGAAATCCAATTTGTGTTTCCACTTGCTGTGAATTAAAAATGAAAAATGATCAGCTTTTCTCTTATCTCCAGCTTGCTCCTGGAATTTGCAGACAAAGTTTTACAGATTAGGAAAAATTTTACAGTCAAGTTATCAGTTCCTGGAAATGTTAGACACTGGCAGAAATGTCCTTCTCCAATGGCAATGCTGCCCATGCAGCCTTTGCAACATCCCCTGTGGAGAGAGAGCAGGGAAGAGGGGCACCAAGGTGGCACCAAGGTGGCCATGGGCATCCCAGCTTAGGGCCAGCTGCTAATGTAGTTTATATGGTTCTTTGGCAGGGCAAAGATGGAGAGCCTGGCCTTGATGTAAGTAATATGTATGACCAATGCACTTTAATGGTAGGTAAGCATCTTGCAAGAAATAGCTTACTGAGTGTAACAGCTTTGTTTCTACTTAGTGTGCATGCAGTGCATACAGAGAGTTGCTAAATGCTGCAGTTGCTCTTTCTCTCTGATAAAAGGACAAAGATGATGCCAAGTGCAGCCCTTATCAGCAGGGCCCACCAGGTCTAGTGCTTAGTAATACAAGTAGTTGGTCCTTTGGAAGTCAATAGGCTGAAAATCTGTGCTTGGTAAGAAAATACTCATGCTTGTGACTGAGTACTAGAAGAACAAGGAGTCACTAATATTTGGTTAAGTAAATTTATCCTATTTAAAGGCATAATCATCCCAGAACCTGTGATACATTTCAAAATATTGGGGTTTCCTTTGGCATGCTAAAAGAGCTTGCTGAAAGCTTTTTCCTCTAGCCTTGCAGTGAAATCTCTAACTTGCAGGAGTCTTTTACAAAATGTTCATATGCTACATAGCATGGGCTATTATGATTTGGAGTGCTATGATTTCTTTCCACTGCTGGCAAAATGACTCAGCCAAACACTATGACATTTGTGGTCCCACATGCTCTTCTGTGCATGCATGTGTGCACACAGAACTCACATACACAGACGAAGCATGTAGTGAAATCATCTTTTTTTTCCTGTTTTCCAAGAGTATTTGAAAGATTAACTTGCATGTGAATAAAAGTCGATCTACCTTGTCCGTTTTGTTTTTATAGGGTTTCCCTGGTCCTCGAGGAGAAAAGGGTGATATAGGAGAAAAGGGAGAAAAGGTGACCATAGTGTTGCTGTGTTGCTTGATTGCTCAGCTTAGTCAGTTCTGCTGTCTATGTGCTATAAATTGTCCCCTTAAAACTTATCTTTGTTTTTACTGTGTGCCAAAAGGCAGGTCAGAGACACATGCTAAGCAAAATCATGAAAAAACATGGAAATTTATACACAGAACTAGTACTGTCAACATGTCCAAAAGCACAGCTTATTTTTAGTCTTATTTTCTCCAATTCATCCTAAGCTTGTTGAAAATCCATAATTCTGTTCCTTGGCAGTATATGCAGTTATACAACTGTTGATCCTAGTGTACCATGCCTGTACCTGCTGCCTGTCTGTCCCACACCAAATGGATAAGGATAGGATCTGTTTAAATTTGGGAGTTTTTTGGCAATGTCTAGTTTACAATTAATTATTTTGTGGTACTTGTGGATCAAAATTGAATCATATACAATACCAACCTGGTAAACTCATCAGACAGTGAAGTTGGCAGAAACAGCCTAACTTCGTTTTCATGGTCCAGACACAGCAACTTGGAAATAAGTTTAGTAAAAAGAATTTAGGACTAAATGCATTGATAAGGGTACTATGAAATGTGTCCTTCCCTTCTGTCTCTTGTTATATTGCTTATTTTGAGCTCAGAGATCACTGGGAAGGTGCTGATTTTTGCAGAACTGTTGCTTAAGCAGATGCTCTGAGTAATATTATAAAGGCAGAGTAATCACAATGAATGGGGAGCTCTTGCTTGCTGCCAAAGACTATGGGTCTGTCCATCACAAGCAATCAGATTTTGGTTTTGAGAGCAGTTGTCAGTAGAAAGATGTAAGTGATAATTGATAACTTGAATAGATGACTGGCAAAATGGCCAACCTGTGCTAAGTGAGTTACAGTAAATGCCAGAGAGCATGACCTTAACACTGTGTTCTTATGCTGGGATACATTAGAGGTGGTGTGTCCAGAAAATTTTTAAAAAAATATAATTATTTCCCTTCTCTAATGAGTTCTGGAGAGGATCCTGGAATACTGCAGATGGTAATTTAGCCTCCCAGTTCAAGAAAAAAAAAGTGAGAAATCAGAGAGGAGGAGGTATGCCATATTGACAGGGACCTGGAGCACATGCAACCAACAGATGCTGAAGGAGGTTGACTTAGTCTGACAGAGGAGCCCAACTACTTGAAGGGCAGATGCAAAGGGCATGGAGCAAAACTCTTCTGGGGAATGGCAAATGGGAAGACACTGGACCACAGGCTGTTCCTGGGAGGCTCAGAGTGGCTATTGGGAAAATTTTGTTTGTTAGAAGGGCAGAATGGCACTGGGAGAGTTTACCCAGAGAGGTGGCTGAACCACTGCCCATGGGGGCATCAGGGCAGGACCTGGCCTGGTCTGACCTAAGGTAGGGTCAGGAATCATCCTGCTGAGGATAGGAGGTGAGACTAAACAATAGAAGCTTTCATTTTAATGAATTTTCTCGGTTCTGATATTTGGGATTTTTTTACATAAATTACTGATTATCCATGACCACATTGGTGTACCAGCATGATTTCTGGGGTTTTAAGTATTGCTTAGAGTATTGGCTGTGAGACTGACATCACACAAATTGAGATTAGGGAGTTTGTAGTTAAGAAACTTAATTCAAATGGCATTGCAAAAATGATATGTATACTTACTATATTCTATTGAGATCCAGTGACACTTGTTTTTTCATAGGCATGCCATGGTAGGCAGGGAATAACTCTTCACTTCTTCAGTTTTAGATGAGTCCTAGACTGATGATTTTATTTCAGTGTGTCAGTAGTTCTGCTACAGTGAAAGCAAGTCAGTGTTTGCATTATAGTGTCTGCTTAACTTGGCTGTAAAAATAATTTTTAAGTGTTCTAGCTGTAATAACGCATATAAAATTATAGTCCAGGAGTGCTCAGCATAAAGAAGGTTTGTACAATTAATTTTGTCTTTTTAAGTTGCATGGATAGGAAAAAAAAATCCCTTTTGAAAAGGAATAACCCTCCACAAAAATTAGAGATCATGCTGTAGGGAAAGGGAGGGAAGGGGGCCCTGATCCCAAATGTGGAGCTGTGTTTCTTGCTATAAATTTGGACAGTGGAGTATGGTGTATCACACCAGTGGCTGGGAATACATCATCCTTTTACCCCTACACTCTGCAGCAGATAAAATCTGGGAGGAGTGGAGATTATTCCAACCATAACAGTGTTACGAAGTGCCACAAATCTCTATTCCTCAAGAGCAGGAAGGAATTTTTTTTAAATCTTCATCAGATGTAGGTGCTTTGTATCTCCCGTGGATCTCTATAGTTCAGGGTAAGGAGGTGAAGATTAAGAGACAAGAACTCAGCCCATGGAAAAATTAAAGTACTCAGGAAATCCAGATTAATCTTTACACAGATGGCACTGGTTTGAATAAGAGCATAGGTTTGCCCTGCAAGACTGGAAGTTTAAATAGTTTAAATCTGCTCCCCTGAAACACAAATTAGAGAAATAAAATTACTAAAGATAAAAGACTCAGAAACCAAACTGTACTGTCCACTTTCAAAATAATTTTTGGCGTGTGTCCATGCACTGTTCTTGCATACAGCAGATATATTTGTGTAACAGTGAACACAAATAATATGAGATTTAGCCCTAAAACTCTTCACCTGAAACTGCTATGCTGTTAGATTTGTAGTTTGAGGATGAAAACTTAGCCAAGTTGCAGTTCCTAACTTGTGGCGATATCTTTTCATACATCACAATCTTATAATTTGGTAAAGAAAGGTAATGTTTGGGTTGCTGTTTTCCTAAATACCATCCTGTGACTTTTTGGCACACAGAAAAGATAGACAAGAAACTTTGCTGCTGTGTCATGACTGCAGTATGATTTGCTCATGGAAAAGATGTCTTCATTTGAATGTGTCAAGTATGCTGTGATATTAAATGAATGAGGTGCTTTCCTTCCTTTTTTAAAATATTACATAGTTATTTTTAAATTGTGTAAAAACTTGTTTTATGCTCATTAATGGGTTAAGTTTTTATGCTCTGGTGTGGACCTAGTTAAATGTCTATTTACATGCTTCACCAAAATCCACCTGTCTTTCCAAAGGGGCATTCCTTCCTTCTCCTTCTACCTCCATTCCTTACAATTCCTCTGTCTTTTTTATCCTTTTCCTCACAAATTAAATCCTCCCGATAGCCACAACCTCGCTTGCTGGTTCTCCAATGTCATACTAATTTTCCTATGGCTATTTTTCCCATTTCTCTGTGATATTCCTGATTTCCTCATCCTTCCTACCCCATTTTTTACAATCCTAGTCCAATTTGTTTCACTTTTTTGTAACGGAACCGTTTTTGATTTTTGTGAAATTGAGAGCAAACCTGAAACTCATTTACCATTGTGATCAAATGGTGTGAAATCAATTGTAAAATGAACTCTCCAAACATCTTAGGCTGCTTGAAGGTGAGGTCATCTTTGCAGGTAGTTTTGTTGAGGGAAGTCAGCTCATTTCCACGAGTAATTAAAGCATTGGAAGTTTTTCATTTTAAAAAAAGTATACTCGGTGCAAAATCAAAGGACTGAATTTTGGTAAAATAAGATCAAATATAGCCTGCAGTAAAAAGAACATTTAAATTCTGGACTATTTAAATAAAGAATATAATTACTGCTTCTGATTAGTTTATTATATCAAGACATTATGAAGTCATTGACTGTGTCATAATACCTCTCCATCAAGCAGTTTGGATGTTTTGATTCCTGTAACAGGGTTTGAAATGCTTGTGTTGGATTTGGAGTGATAGGAGTGCACCTTCAGTGCTTTCTGTGGGTTTCTGTGGACAAGACTGAGGACAGGGTTTGTCCCAAACCCTTCTAGACTGCAGAGGGCCAGTGCAGCAAAAAATACAGCATGCCAAGTTCAGCCTTGATGCATGCAGTACCATGAAACCTGATAGAATTTGACCAGAGAGCAGCCATCCCTGTAAAGCATCCACACCACAGGTATTTTTTTAGAGAAATTGTGCTGAGGAGCTCTGCTGCTGCAGTTACACCTGACTTAGAGATGAATCTTCTAGGGAAGCTGACAAATTTAGCTCAGTGTGCATGTGAACTTTAGTACTATCACTTTCAGCAAACAGGAGACCTTATTTTGGACTGTGCATTGGGGTGGCACTTGCAGATTTGCCTCTATGTCAAGAAAAGAATTATTTCAAGCCCTGTCCTAGGATTCAAAACATTTATTATACAGCTATGAAATACCAATACAAACTAATACCTACTGATTGCAGTTCTTGCTTGTGATCATATAATTTATTTTTCCACAAAATGCACCATCCAAACCACAACACAGTGGTAAGTGTCCTTTCAGCTCTCCATTGGCTTAAAAAGAAAAATCAAAACTTTTAAACCAATCTTTCTTGATTTTTTTTTCCAAAAGAATGAAACTTGTTTTATCCAAACCGTTGTATCCACAGGGGGAAAAGGGAAAGAAAGGCAAAAAGGGGCCTAAAGGGGAGAAAGGAGAACAGGGTGCTCCTGGATTAGATGCACCTTGCCCATTGGTATGTCTCACTTGTGTATTGGACAATCAATAGTTCTGCTGTAGACTGATGGAATCAGAAACACAGGGAGAGGAACAAGCACCAGCTACTGTGCCACATATTGCTCTTTGTTAATGCAGCCTCATCTCAGGTTCTGGTAAATTCTTTTTCCTCCTAATTTGGCTTAAAGCACCAGATTTAAGACCTTCAGGCTGCAGGCTTCTGAGGGGCTGGAGTAGATGACCTTGAAAAGCCCCTTCCAACCTGAACCATCCTGGGAAATTTGAATCTTTCATTTGTGATTATTTTCATTATTTTCTGCCAAACATATAGAAAAGAACCAAATTTGGGATGGGCCAGAGCCAGTGCCCCACGAGTTGAAACCATACCACACTGGTCAGCTTGCTCCTCTTGCCTCTCTGCTGTTATTTGTTCACTCCAGCTAAGTCAATACTGAAGGCATTTCCATGACAGTAACATTACAAGTTAATCTTTACAAACAGGGATTCCGTGGAATTAAGGGGGAAAAAGGGGAGCCAGGCCAGCCTGGCCTGGATGGGCTGGATGCCCCTTGCCAATTGGTACAGTATTTCTCTTTCCTACCAACCCTGCATGTGGTTCCTTTGTTTGTAGTCAGCCATTCTCAGTGTAAATTTAATGTTTTCCTGAGCTGACTTTACATCCTTCACCTAACACGCATGTGCATGGACAAACCAGCTGCTTCAGTGATCATCACCACAGTGAGAGGGGACACATTTTTGTTGACACCTCACCTAACTCTCAGCAGTTTGCTCCCACATCACATGGCAATTTAAAAGTTTGTGTCCTTCCTACATTTTTCCCTGAGAATTGTTTGTGATTTTTCCCTCACCAAACACCTCTTGCCTTACTCACCCTGAACATGAGCCTGGAGAAAACCAGCACAAGATCCCCTCCTAATCAAGTCTGATGATTTCTGTCTGCATTGGCTCAGTTCTTCACCCCAGCCTGCCCCAGAGTTACTCTGCACCCTGGACTTCCTTTTAATTCCATGAAGTCTTGGGTGCATGTTGTCAGGATTTGTCAAAAGTAAGAGTCATGTAGAGAATGATGTAAATATTTCTAAAAATCAAGTCATAGGTTTCCATCAAGCCAAGCTGGAGCTTGATCTTCCAGACCTTACACAAGTAATAGATTTGGTGTCTGGCCTGTTCATCAAATAGCATTCAAACTGATCTGGAAACAAAAAGTTTAACTGCGGTTTGTAAGAAGATAATGGTCTGCAGCCCAAATCCTCACTGTCTTTGTTATTTAACATCTTCAATTTGATGGTCTTACCCTTGGAACTTAACCTTCCTGGAATACACATGCCACTCCCTTCCCTATGTTAGCATGAATTCAAGTTCCCACCTATACTAAAATGCTCCTTGTTGACCCTCTCCCTTGTACCAATCTGGCAACAGTGATTTTTATTTAAAGGCAAAGTAAGTTTAAATTCTTTTCCATTATAAAACAAAGCAAAACAGAACAAAAAAAAGTACATACACATTTCTTGAAGATGGGAGGAAAATATTCTTTTTAATTTTCACTGTAAAATTTGATCTGCATGTTCTGATACTGTTTGGTGGTTAAGCACGGTTCTCTAAGGTGAATGTTAAATTAAGTAGATTTTGTTTCAACTGTAGCACTTTTTAATTTGAAGTCAATGGATTTTAATCTTAAATACGTACCCCATTAAGATTATTCCATAGTCCATTTTGTTTGCTTTCAATTAATGGTAACCATATCTCATATTTCGGTTGGGGATAATCAAGCATGCTTTTTGTAATTTAAAAATGTTTCTCTGTCTCTGTATTATCATTTATATCTGGAGATTCACTAACAGTCATTGATGGATGGAAAATACTCTGTTCATGGGTAATTACTAAAATAAGCTGCCAAGCAAATGGCACTGTTTCTTGCTTTAGACAGTAAGTCATTCCCATCAGATTACATGTGGGCACATTCAAAAAATCTCATTAACCACAATCTCCATGTGTAAATGCACAAATTAAGTATTGTTTTTCTATATTAAAAAAAAATAAAACTGTCAAGGCTCATGTACAGTCTAGTAACATGACATGTCCTGCCAGTTCTGACCATGTAACTCTTCTAGAGAAGCCCTCTATAGCCATGTAAATTGGAATTAGTTCCATGAAAATCAGTCTGACTCTAGTCAAAAGTTGGCTCTGGTCTTACTGGCTGCATGGAGATCTGTGACAGCAGGGTGGTGACAGAAAAGAAGTGTACTCCCACTAACATAAGAAGAAATTAGGTACCTCTGGTTTCCAAGATATGAGGTAGCCTGTGCTGCTCTGCTTGCCTGCTTCCACACTTATGGTTTCTTCCACTGTCACTTGAGGTATGTTCGGGCCTGAAATTTTGCTGCTGCTTTCAAAAGCTAAGAGGGAAAGTGAACAGAAAAGATCCTATTCAAATTTGACTCTTGGTATCTTGTCATTGGGTTAACTTTGTACTAGGGGCCCATAAAACACAATATCCTCCAGATAAAAGTGATAGTATTTTATATTTTTTTTGCTCATTGATCTCGTACATTCAGCTACTGATTGTTGTGAATAAAATAATAGGCAGCCTGAGCTCTAATAGCTAAAAGAAACTGATTAAGATGTTCTGACGATCTAGGAAAAACCAAATCTTTATGGCAGAGAGGTACACGTATGTATTTACAGCGTAAACCTCTGGCTTTTCTTCACCATCAGAACTTGAGAGTTAAGCTCTCTTAAGAGTTAAGTTAGGAACTGGTAGCTAATTATTAAATAAAACATCAGAGCTGCTTCAGCTGTTCTAACAGATACTGACAGAATATCTATCCTATCAAACTTAATGTCTTTTTTTAATTTTTTTTATTATTATTACTTTTTCCCCTTGAAACAGGGTCCTGATGGATTACCAATGCCTGGCTGTTGGCAAAAGGTAGGATGAACAGAGCTTTTTCTTTTCCAGGGGCATTGTGTCCTTGGCACACAGAAATCCTATCACAGTCATACTAAAGAATATCAGGGTATACTTCAGAGCTGCTTTGACAGATGTATGCAGCAACACAAAATAAAACCTCTCCATCACAGCAGTTGGTGTGATGAGGTTGTAATACTTGTACAAGTAATAACAGCTTGAGGCAGTGTTCTAGAGACAGTTGCCTTTCTATTCTTCATTACATTCTCCTGGTTATGTTGTATGTTAATGCTTACTGGTAACATAATTTTAGTAAAGATTTAACCTTTTAACTAAAGATTTAACAAGAAAACTGTGGGTGGAGGGATACTGGGATATAGCACATTAGAAAACATACAGCATATGTGATATCCTGGGTGCACTTATCTCTGAAGAATAGGTGCTGCTGTGGAAATAACTATCTGCATTTGCAACCCGGCCAAATCTGTGTATTTGGAATAGATACCTGAAAGATGGATTTACTAATTTGATTAATCTAAATCTCTTTTTTTTTTTTGTCTTTGCAGTGATGAATCTAACCTTACAAGCATGAAGTTGTGTATATAGTGCTCCACTTTTTGTATTTATAATTGAAAACTGAAAATTTGGTTTTACAAGTCTGAGATATGTTTACATGTAGCTGCTTCTACTTGTTTGCAATAGTCCATGTGTACATCTTTTTTCACTTACATCTGCAGCTGGATGATGTGCAGCTGCAGGGTAAACCTGCAAGGATTCTCTCTCTAGTGAGAAAGAGAACTCGATAAAACAATCAGTGCTAGAAATCTGATTATTTCTGTAAATTCTTATATTTTGGCTTGTGGACCTGCATGGACAGCGAGTGCCATGAACTAGTTTACAAGAAATTGTGACCAAATATGAGCAAAATGCTTTGAAATGTACTGTACCAGCTGCTGTTGGAGTTTACTGACTTGGCTTCCGTGCCCATCTTAAACCTTTCACTGATTCATGCCACCATATCTGCTTGTATGGACTAAAAGCATGAGTTTGTGTGCCAAACCTGCTTGGTGTGTGATCATGTCACGTGCTATATGGCTGCTCACCTTGACCTTTAATTCCAGCTTCTGAACCGTTTCCTTTTGTCATCTCAAGGGAGTGACCCCATGGCTTATTGCTAAAAAGAGATAAACCAGAGGAGGATAGAAAGAGGCCTTGAATTTTTGGGGGAGTAGAATTCCAGCTGCAGGTGGATGGCTTCCAGTCCTGCGGGTCACCTTGGTCCCTTGGATCAAAGAGGGTCCTGCTTGTTACTCAGCATCAGTTTGCCTTGCACTGCTCACAGTCGTGAAGACATTCGTGGTGGGCCCTGTCGAGTCCTTAATCAGGAAGGAAAGAAGCTTGAAGCAGCAACCAGACTTCTCTGTGGGTTGTTTGGAAAAAGGTTGCAGAGGGGCTGCAGGGATCATTGGATGGCAGGTGCCACCTGAGTGAGACCCAAAGCTTCTCAGCCTTCCTCAAGGATGGACAGAGTATGTGCTCTGCCTGTTTTATCTTGGGACTGCTGGAGGGAAAAGCATTCTTGAGGGCAAGGATGATTTGGATTGTCCTCCAGAGGAGGAGGAGAACAGAACTGACCAGAGACCTGTGTACCATGGTGGAGTTTCCAGGTGTTTCAGTTGAAATTTCTCAAAACTAGCTGAGCTTCTCTGCAGAGGTTTGGAAGCTATGGTTAATTTTGTTTCCCTTTCTTGTAACTGTTGCCATAAAGGATGCATTTCAATAATCTGTTCGGCATTTGTGATGATGACATTGAAGAAAATACTTCAAGCCAGGTGTTCATCTTGTTCCAGTGTTCACAGTTATTTCAGACTCTTTGGGACCTTTAAGTCTACAAGAGAAAATAGTTTATTTCTGTGTTTTGCAGGCTGATTTATTCATCTTGTTCTTTTTCTTCTGTTATATTGACTTTAGTGGACATTATTTCTCAAAAAAAAAAAAAAAAAAGAGAGAAACAAATCTGTGTGATTAACACTGCATGTTTGTCATCATACTACATTGATAAGGTGTCAGAATTTCTCCATTTCTGTTCAGATGACTAGAGAACCACTGGCAAAGTTTTGCTTCTCCATTTTTTTTTTTATTATTATTATTGCTAGAAAGATTCCATTTGTGCACATTTGTAGTTTTTTGTTTGTGGGTTGTTTTGTTTTTGGTTTTTGTTTTTTTTCCACAATGTATATTTTCCAGTTTTGAGTCTTCATATGGTGCACTGTAGCTTGTAGTCAGCCTGAGAGACTAGTTTATGAGAAATGGTGCCATGTTTGGCAGATGGAAATTCTTTTCGTGTCACTTTCATTCCTGGTTTATAGCAGGATAATCACAAACTGTTCCAGTTACTTTTCTGAGACACATCTCTCATATCTAGACCAAAACTAAAGTTGAGGAAGACAGCCTGTCTCCATCCATATGCAGGCACCTTGCCCATCTTGGAATGCACATTTTCCTTTGCTCTGTGATTTCTAAATGATGTGAAGGTGGGAACTGGCTGTGGTTGCACCTCTCAGATTGCTTCACAACCTTGGATCAATGGAGGTCACACTATAATGTGATCTTCCAGTTTGCTAAATCTTTATTGTCATTTTGTCATATCAGAGACAAAACCAGCTTTTCATGGGGGAAAATCTTTCACAGATTTTTAAAACTAAGGAGTTATTCAGTGGCCTCCATCTAGGAGTACCTTACTACTAAAAACAAAATCCCAGCACTACATAGATATGTATGTACTGAATATATATGTTTACTGCTCAGTTCCATCTTTTCAACAATAAAAAGTAGACAAATATTCAAACATATGAGGAAAAACAGTTTCCCCTGCTTAATCTTTCAGAGATGCAAGTATCAACCTATCTGAATAATCACAATAAAAAGCCTCCACATGGCACAGAGTTAATACAAAGTGTTAATAACCAGAGAGCTACAGCAGTAATATGAATGAGGGACTGTTCAGCAAGGTGACAAGAGGAGCACCATGAGAGCCCTCTCTGACTTGCCAGTTTTATTCTGCATGTTTAAGAAGTTCTGTCTCACAAAACAACAGGCTGAGAAGCAAGCTCACAACAGAAGTCTCTCTTATTCCTATGTCTTGACTTGGCACAAATTGGCTAGGTATATTCTAGTTATGAAGACTGCAAGTTGGAACAATTTTGATATATCAAATAATGGCCATCACACAGTTAGATAATTTTTTTTTTAAATATATCTTAGAGAAATCAGGTTGGACATTTATTATTTGGCTAGATGTTTTAGCAATTCCATATAGAGTGTCCACAAACACAACTAATTTTAAGAGACAGCAGCAAGATGAAAAGCTATTAAATGCATGCTGTTACTAGCACATTGATATTTTTTAAATTTCTGTATCAGTATTTTTAAACTGTCCTTAGAGCATCCCTTTCTACATGCCTCCATAAAGCTAGCAGGCCCTTGGTTCATGGTTTCTTCATTCAGGAATCAATTATAGACACTATTGTTGAGCATTAATCAAAACTCATTTCAACTTTATATTCCAGATATTGGAACCCTGCTGAAGAAATACTTAAGCACCCTTATTTACTTTCTTTTCTGTCTTGTAATTTCTTCATTTAACTCCCACTAGGCAAGAATACTGTTCTTTCTTTTTATCCAAATAATCTAATGTAACTCTAAGTTTCTGCATTGCTTAATAACGTGAATAGTTCATTCTGTATGAATGACCGTGGATGGAAAGCAGGTAAACAGTTTAATTTGTTAAATAGATAGATTTGACATTAATATTTGCATCTCAAATCAGTATAAGTGAAACCTAGCAGTATTTAGAAAAGCTGCATATTCAGTACTAGAGGAAAAAAAAAAGTTTGGCTGAAGATTTCATCGAGAAAAGCACCCTGTGACTTCCAACATGTTTATTTTGTTTAAAAAGCAACTATTTTTGGTGCTATTATATTTTTTTCTTTTGATGGCAAACCTACAGTTTGATCCCTCTGCGTGTTGTTGTATCTTTTAGTAGCATTCCTCCAAATAGCTATGATTTGTTTTGTTTAGCTTGTGACAGGAACAGTAGTTCCTCTACCAGTCTCTTCAGTTCTAGGAATGTGTAGGGGTATTAGTCTACACAGCTTCTGTATTCCTGACTTTTTTGGGTATGATTAATTCTTGTTTCTTTGAGAGTTTTCACCATTTGTTTCATAGCAAGTTTTGTAATCATCTGTTACTCCAGTGTATCACAGTGTGCAGCAGTCCTGCTGCAGAAGCAGCAAGTCTTTAAGCACTCTGTGGAATATATCTGACATACATGGTCCTTGTCTTCATATTCATAGATTAGTTATCGTGAATCCTTCTTTCAGGATGCTTTGGATACATTTTTTCCTGAGGTAAAGCCTGAAATGTTAATTCTTGGATCAATGATACAATGTGGTTTTTTGATTTATATTTTTATTTATTGCTGACTTTGATGTCATGTTCTGATAGCGTAGCAAGGCAGAATGACACTTTTCATCCAGCTGTTAAGAAATTCTTTTTTTCTACTGTGTAAGTAATATGAATGTGTTCAGAATGATCAAATCTGCTCGTGTGAAGTACAGTGTTTGGACATCAGTTTGAAGAATGACTTTTTTCTAGTGTGAAAAGTTAGCCTTGGCTCTTTTGAGCATTACACTTGTGGAAGAGTGCATCAGGGACACCGGCAGCAGAGATGAGATGGTCCAGCCTTTGGTCCTTGTGGAAAGGCAAGGCTGGGGGCCACATAAGGCTGGGGGCTATGAGAGAAGATGTGGTTTGGATCCTGGATCCCATTTGGGGTTTAGAGGGATTTGTCCCACTGACCACTACAAACCCAGGATTGTAAACCTGGGCTCAGCCATAGAAGATTCTTCACTTGGCTGTGCCTCCCTTTGCCCAGGAATTGGGGGCAGAGTGAAGCATCTTTCCCTTGCAGTGCGTTTTGAGACATGCAGAAGGAAGGAGCAAAGTACTGGGTATGATATCACAGGGAATATTAGAATATTACCTTCTCCAGCAGGGTTTTGCCTAAACCAGGACCCGTCCAGTGAGTAAAAACTGCAGAGATACTCCTAGACTATTGAGTTGATGGCCAAGGCATGCAGAAGCTGACCTTTCCTTTCCATGTCCTGATCTCTGCTACTTGACCATCTTAAATTACATTTTGAAAACTTTGCAGTTTATCGAATGAGATTCCTACATTTCCTCACTAAAGAGTCCCACAAAATACTAATATCTGATAAGGCAGTGGTAAAAAAGAAAGTCTAACTTCTAGTCATTGCAAAAGAGTATTCCATTTCAGTAACCAGAATGAAAACTAACAGCTGGTTGTTATTATTAATTATTATTTTCCTTTCAGCAATGTGCTGATACGGATCTCATTGTTGCTGTGATGTACAAATAAAGGTTTTCTTGCATCCTCTGTTACTGAAGTATTTCACATGGTGGTTGGATTCATTAAATGCTGCCAGAAACAAGTGCCTGCCACCATCATTTCTGAATGAATTTGAAAAATGCATTTGAAAAAGAATTTGAACAACAAACTCCACAAAACCTGTGGAGTGTGTATTTTAAAAAACAGATTTGAAGTGTTGGTTTTGTTTCCTTTTGTTTTTAAATGCATCCAATTACCAATGCTGCTTGAAAGTTGAATTTTCTTTGGAAAACAGGGGGCCTTAACTTAACCTGGGACCGTTAGCATTTTACTTATTTCTATTTAAAAGGATATTGTGTTAATTTTCCAGCTACTATTGGTACTTGCACACTTCTCCTAAGTATTATGAAAAGTTGGGTTGGTGGAAAAATGTTTTACATCTTGTTAACGTATATGTGGATATTCTTATATTATTGTACATGTTTGGGAAAATATCACACAACTTTAAAAATGTTACTAAGATGTATGTATCTGACTTTTTCCTTTGGAAAATATTATATATTTTTATTTGTATTTTTTACTTTTTTTTAAGTTCATCTATATGTGCTGTTATTTTTGTATTGAAAATGGTCTCATAAATTCAGTAGAGGAGATAAAAATATGAAGAAAATACAAGTACAGAGTTATTTGGCAGGTATTACACTGCCTGGGGGGAAAAAACACATGGGTTGGTATCATATCAATACTAGAAATACTTTGGGTGTCAGCACTGTAAATATGTCATGAGACCTCTTTTGACAACTAAAGAATTGCAAGGTTTTAATCACCCATTTTAATTTGCTATTAATTACCACTTTCTTGTGGCCTCTGGTCCTGACTTAATAGAACTCAATCAAACAGCATGCTTTTGTTTTTATTATTAAAATTTCTCCTTTGGTTTTCAGTTGAATACTGTTTTGTTTTCCTTCAGTTTTGTACTTCGGGTTTTGTTTCTTGCTTGTGAGAAGTTGATCTTCAGAATTATTTTTACACTATTTATGACTTATTTTCATAATGTAAAAAGTGTGTAATTATTAAAATATTAATCCAACCATTGGTGCTGGTTTTCCATAGTTATAAAGTTCTTATTGTTGGTACAAAAGATTGTTCTAGTCTGTCTGGATTGGAAAAAGTGTGTGCTGCACTGTGCCAATAAGTAGTTTGAAATCTAGTGCAGGTCATGTCAGTTGTCACATTCACACAAAATGTTCCATTTCTCTACAGTGTGCAACAAAAAAAACCCACCTTGCTCTAACTATTTTCCGTATGTCTTTTGCCTTCAAATTCAAGTATGTTCAGTCATCTTTTCTAGCCAGACAGCACAGGCTATAGGCATCCACAAAAAGAAGAAAGGAAGAAGTTTTGCTGCAAACCTGAGAGGCTTTCCTCACTCTGGAAAAGCTGCAAGGATCTATGTGTTAACCAGTTGAAACTAATCCTTAGGAAAGTCCACAGGCAGCCTAGGATCCACAGAAATTAAGCTGAAAATCACCTTTTCTGTGATACCAAAGGTGAAAAATCTGAACTGCTGAGAAGATGTATGCAGTCATGGAGTCAGGAGCAACAGTGAAAGCAGGAAAATGTGAAGCCCTATTTTACCACAAAACCAGTTTGTTCAGAATAGATGGAGCATAATAATTATTGCAAAATGGTGTATTTTCAAGCACCCTGCTCTGGGAAGACACATTTTTTGCAGGAATCTCCTTGGATAAAGGGCTTTTTTTGAAAATAAAAACACTAGGCAGCTGCTGTAATATCTTAGCTCTAGCTCTAATGAGCATTGTGGGGCTTTGACCTCTACTCTTAACTCATGGTAATCTTCATAAATGCCCATTAATCTTATCTATCTCTGGTTTAGACTCTTGTGGGGACTAAAAATAGCTTTTCTCCCTCTCCCAGATGAGGTACAGCTTAACGTGCCCAGCATCCTCGAGGAAGTGCCCAGTGACACGGGGAGCACAGCCTTGAGCCCAGCACTCCTGAGCCAGGCAAAGTCCTCCCTGTTCCTGCAGCCAGGCTTGGCCTTTCCCTCCTCCCAGTTTTCTCCTTTCCTAGAGGAGGAAAGGCAGTTCTAGATGCTGCTGCAGCTGTCCTGCCAGGAGACAAACAGGAGGTGTGTTCACCAAGTTCCTGCTTTTTCCCTCTCAGTGCCATGACTACTGTTTTTAGCCAAGGCACTGTAAGCATCCTACCTGTGGTGAGCATATTCCCCCCTCCTGTTATTTTTCTGTATCACATTCCCTCTAAAGTCAAACCGATGTCCCATAACCTTCACAGCCTCCTGTGCTCATGGGACATGATTTTGCTCTGGCATTCCCTCCTGCCCTATTCACGGGATGTCAGGGGCTGGAAGGGACCTCTGAAGATGATTGACTCCAACCCCCCTGCCAGAGGAGGACCAAAACCAGGGTAAGTCAGAAATGCATCCAGATGGGTCTTAAAAGTCTCCAGAGCAGGAGACTCCACAGCCTCTCTGGGGAGCCTGTTCCAGGGTCTGTCACCCTTACAGTAAAGAAATTCTTCCTCCTGTTGAGGTGGAACTCCCTGTGCTCTATCTTGAATCCATTGCTCCTTGTCCTGTCACAGGGCGCAAATGAGAAGAGGCTGCCCCTTCCTTGATGCTCAGCCCTCATATATTTACACACATTCATTAGATCCCCTCTCAGTGGTTTCCTCTCCTAACTAAACAGTCTCAGGTCTCTCAGCCTTTCTTCCCAAGGAAGGTGTTCCAGTCCCTTAATCATCCTCTTAGCCCTCTCTTGCACTCTCTTCCTCCTTCCTGGTTTCATGATATTCCAAAGCACACACAGAGCTGCATGTGAAGTGCCTGCCACTTTCATATATTTTTTTTTCTTTTAATGGAGCTTTTACTTAAATACCTCAACCACGTTACTCACAACCCTGCTTTATGGACCTATTAAACCTGCTAATCCTTACTCAATTCTAACAAGGAGTTTACAGAAGTTTTAAAAAAGAAAAAAAAATGCAGTGAAATGACCTTTTATGTCCTCATCTCAAACAGCTTCACCTAGTGGTTCAATTATAACCCCAAACAAGTAAATGTTTCAAAACATAATCTAGAGCTGACAAAGCATTTGTGTTCCAGCAGGTAATAACAACAGCACTCAAATAAAGAGTAGAAGAAAACCAACAAGGGAATGCCAAAAAATTTAAGTCATGTTACTGCAGGCAGAGTCTTAAGAGTCTTGCCAGGGCTACTAACCTGCCTTCTCTTCTGTTGGCTTCTGATTTCCAGGTGGAGTACTTGCAGGGAATGCTTCCCTGCTTCTCCTGGCTGTAGGAGAGAAATACAGGAGGGTTTGGATTCAAGCTTGGAGCTTGGATGCTCCATATATATGTAGGTATGTATGTTACTATCCCCACACACAGATATCTATGCATATATACAAATACATGTACATGACCTGTAGTGGTCAGGACTCCTCAGTCTGCTAGTAGAGTTGCACTCCAGCTGCTCTGGTCTGTCTTTGAGAACAAAGGTGATCACAGTTCCTGTCACATCAGGTAAGGTGCAGGCTGTTCGTGTGTTTGTGCCAAGACAGATTGTTCAGTAACTAACAAACATCCTGGTTATTTTTATACGTGCAGACTAGAGCTTTAATGAAGTTCTCAGGTGCCCAAGCATCCACAAGCCCTCACTGGCTTCTCCTTTGAATGCTCCCTCCTGGAGCTAATGAGTATCTGGCACCTTTCTGCAAGCTGTTAGGAGCTCTGTTTTCTTTGGCACATTCGGACTCTTGGGAGAATATTGATTCCGCCCGCAATAAAACTGATAAAAGCAAATATGGAAAAAAAATTCTAAAATACCAATTGTCACTAGTGGCTTGTGTCAGAAAGAGGAGTGCAGAATAAATTTGCCATTTAAAGTATCAGGAACTGCAAACACTACTGGTGCATTCAGTATGGAAACGAAACCATGGTCTATAAAAACTCTTCAGGACCCAAGAAGCATGTAAATGGCTCTGGAAAGCAACGCTGCTCTGAAGCTGAATGAGTAACATAATCCAGCTGCTTTCTGCCTTCCCTTTGGCCTATTTGTACCCAATTAACATGCCCTGTGCTCGACTGACTCAGCTGCCTGCTTGAACTGGTCACCCCATCAACCCTCAGAAGAGTTCATTCTCCTTTCAGAGCAGTTGGCTGTCCCTGTGGAGCTGGAGGTTTGTGCATCTTTATTATCTTTTTGTACTGGGACAGATCTTGAGTGCAAATCATCTTCACTGATCAACTGTAATGGGTTTGCTTCTTCAGCATGCACTAGCAGTACAGTGTTTTTCAGAGGTAAAATAACTCCTTAAAGATTTCAGTGCATCTTAGCTGGGTATTTTGAATAGCTCTTAGAAGTAGTTACTCCTTTTAATCCTTTTCATCATTCATATTAAGGAGCCAGGCTTCTGGTGCCCTGCCAGGACAAAACCCTGGAATAAGTGTGGAAAAAAAGTAAGTCAAATGTTCAGAAAGCAAACAGAGAAGGATGGAGAAAAAAAAATGTTAAAAACAAAACAAACCCCCAGAAAGCTGCGTAACTCTTTATATTGTGGAGAAATAGCTGCTAGTATTTTTCTAAAGAATTATGAAGGCAAGTAGGAGTAAGAGAGGGCTAAAAAAAAACAATAAGTGACAAGTTGCTAGAAAGCTGTATGTCTGAGGCAGGGTCTCCTTCTGGTAATGTGAGAGGGTTGAAGGGGGGGTAGGAAGGCTCTACACTTGAGACTTGGCAGGCTTGTTCCTCCTGATAGGATCAAAAGAGTGTGCAAGAACTATAAGCCAAGAAGGACTGATATTTTATTAATTGTTAAGCCTCTTTCCATGGCTGTGAAGGAACAGAGAAACTTCCCCCTTTCTAATAAGCTACTTGTACCACCCTGAGCTTTCCTGATGAAGTACAGTATTGTTTCAAGTAACTGCTAATCTAGATTTGAATTTATGCTGCTAAATCTGGACAAAAATCCCTGATACAAGCAGAGCTGCCTGCTGGTGCAAGTTTGGAATGAACAGAAGCACAGTAGCTTGTATAGCCCTTAAATAAAATGTGGTACAGGTTTATTGAGCAGGTCAGCATAAACAGCTGAAATGTTCCAGCACTGGAGGAGGGACAAAGTTGTGCTCAGGGCAGGCACCAGCTGGGTGCAGGAAAATCATTGCTCCTGAAATGCCTTCAGACTGGTGTGCTGCCAGTGATGACCCAGGATCCACTGTCTGGGCTCTTGCCTTTCTTTACATTACTGTGACAAAGGCATTTAGAGTTAGGTCCAGGAAATAATGTGTAAAACTTGACCTACTCTCTGATGAATATCATTCACCATTTTTCAGAGATGTGGGCAAAATGGAAAAGCACTGCAGACAGGGTTGCCTCCTACCACATAGCTCTTTTGGAAGCTGGTGAGGGCAAGGTTTCCAATGGAGTGGGAACACAGGAATGTGGAAGCTGTGGAGCTTCAAAATTAACACTGTCTGAAAAACCTCAAGTAAACACCTGTAGGAAATGAAATGGTTGACTAGAGAAACAGGTGGCTTCCTGGCAGAGGTTAAAAAAAAAAAAAAAAAAAGAAAAAAAGAAAAAAAGAAATCAGGAGGTGTATTTCTTCCATCTGCAAAATTTGGGATGACTTACAGGATACTGCTCTAGAAAAGACAAGTGTCATCTGCACAGGAAACTGTGTGGCTTTACATATGTTCTCTGGAAAAAAAAAAAAGAATCTTCCAAGGGTAGCACTGCAGGTGGCACAGAAGAGCTGCATATGGGGGAGCAGGGACGTGGGTGCAGGTTCTGCTGCTGTCTGCCATGTAACTCAAGGAGCAACTTCCAGACAAGGAGTGGGTAGATGGTGGCAGGAAAAGATAAAGCTGAGGTGCTCCACCAGCAGCGCTGCTGTTTTGAAATGTGATGGTGTCTCTTGGATTCTGTCCTTCCCCATGAAGTCATCCTCTCCTTTTTTTTTGGTGTTTTGGTGTCCAGTGAGCTAGTTGCTAAGGGTAACTATGAAGGAATGTCACATTCAAGCAAATAAGTTTTATATTGGCACTCTGGTTGGTCAGAAAGGGATTATAGGACCAGTTCTACTTAGGTCCTGCCTAGACTGAAACAGGCTGTACCTGTGCATCAGAGCACCGGGGCGAAAGCCTTTTTGTATTTGCATTTATCTGCATTTGAAAATGCAGAAAACATAGCTCTAACTTGTCCCACTTTACAAGAATATTTACAAGGAATACCGATCCTGCCTTTGACACCCATATGCAAGTCCTTTTCTCAGCCGGCGCTTCCAAACAGGCTCTGGGAGACAAGGATCTGCGAAGGTCCTTGCCTTATGACCCTAATTTCGATTAAATCGAGGAGGGTGTCTGTAGCAGAAGTGTTTTGGCCACCAGCATGCCGGACACGGCACCCTCATCCCGGGCAGCCCCGCTGCCCCCTCGGCTGTCCCGCAACTTGAGTTGCGGGGACACCCTCGGCCGAACCCCCGCTCAGCAGGGAACACCGCGCCCCAAAAGAACCCCCCCAAAAGGAGGTGGTGGGGAGGTGGGGACCGTCCCGCCGGGGAAGGAGGGAGGCAGGGAGAGAGGAGGGGTTTGGCGGGGGCCGGCGCCGGCTTTAAGAGGCGGCAACTCTCGGGAGAGCCGAGTCGTGCCGTGGCGAGTCGTGCCGTGCCGTGGCGAGTCGTGCCGTGCCGTGGCGAGTCGTGCCGTGCCGTGCCGTGGCGAGTCGTGCCGTGGCGAGTCGTGCCGTGCCGTGGCGAGTCGTGCCGTGGCGAGTCGTGCCGTGGCGAGTCGTGCCGTGCCGTGGTGAGCCGAGCCGAGCCGTGGGGATGGAAGAGCACTACAGCAAGGAGGAGACCCTCGCTCTGAGGAGGAAGCACATCGGGTAGGGGCGGTGGGGGAGCCGGGAGAGGAGGAGGAGGAAGAGGAAGGTCTGCGGCGGCCCCCCCGGCAGTGAGAGCGCTCGGACGGAGCCGCTTGTCCCTGCCCAAGGGGGAGCAGGGGAGGGGGTGTCAGGGCTGGGCAGTGGTCCCACCGCAAGCCCCCGGGAGGGCAGCGGCACGGCCGTGACCGGCAGAAAGTCCCCGCGTCCCGGGGCTGCGGTGGGAGGGCCTGACCCCTCAGTCCTGCAGCTTGCCAGAGCCGGGGGACACCTGGCTAGGAGGCAGGACAGCCAGCACTGCTGGGCTTGCCGACGGAGCAAAGCAAGCCCAAGCCACCTGGCGGGTACCCAGGCTATTTCTAAAATGCTGCACGGTTGTGGTTATTTTGGGGGTGGTTTTTTTGTGTGTGTGTGTGTGAATAAACTGCATGCTCCTGACAAATAGCAGTGTATGTTAAAAGAAGCTGAGGAGTTTTCTCAAGTCTGACTGGGGGAGGTTGAGGAAGGCTGCCTGCTGTTGTGACCTGAGAGTCCTGTGTGTGCAGCTGATCCCACTGTATTGCAGTATTATAGGATTGCCTCTTTTTTCAATAGCAGTCACCAAGTGAAAAATAAGCCCAGGTTGTTAAAGCCAGCACTGGCTGTCTGCTGACTGCATCCTAAATGTGAGGCACGTTTAGAAAACTCATGAAAGATTCATAAAAGTTACGGCTTCTGAAAGTGTGTGCACAAACTTCTCTTTAGGGGCTAAGCTCAATGCTAGGGGACTCTCGCCTGTGTAGGAATTATAGGATTAGGCTGTAGGGTGAAGAATAAGAAACTTTCACAGAAAAGACTAACAACTAACAGGAGAAAAAAATGTGGTCAAGACACAGCCAGGGATAATGATGGGTGCTGCTTTTAAAGTGTGCCAGAGGAACAGGCAAAGATGCCAAGAGATCTATTGCCACAGGGCTAGAAACTATGAGACAGTGAATGACTTTACTTTCTAGGAGTCACATTTGGCCTTTAAAAGTTCATAATAAACCCACCAATAGGGATGCATTAACAGCACTGTCTGAGTTACCTGGAAACGGCTGTGTTTATCTGAGGCCATATAAATATTACTAAAAGTTCAGAAGACTTTCCTTCTGCTCAGTAATATCATTCAACATAATGACATAGCTGGCATGTTCTTCCAGCAGGGGTGGGGAAGAGGGGAGGAGGGAGGGAAGAAAAAAAAATGGTTTTAGAGAGCACTTTGGATAATTTTGCAAGGAGCTTGAGATTTTTGCTGAAAGCCAGCACTTTAAAAAAATCCGCTTTTTAAAGATTCTAGTCAGGATGAGATACTGAGATTTTTAGAACCTGCTCAGCACCTCTGAAAAATAAAGCCCACAAGGCAATAATGTTTTGTTCTTGAATGTGACTTCTATATGGTACAGTCATCCATTGCGTAACAAATTTTTGGCTATAGCATGAAAGAATACTTAACAACTTAGCTTTTTTCCCAGCAAGTTAGCTGGCCATACACGTTCAGAAGGCATGTAAACAAACAGAGCTACAGCCTAGAAACGCAGCAGGACATATAAGGACCTGGAATGACTTGCAGTCACTGTGCTCCTGTGAGACCTCTTGCAGACAGAGTCATGCTTTGAAAACACCAGTATTAAAGGCAGACATCTGTTCCCACTGAGCCTGGGAAGGTGCAGGGGGGCTGCTTTTCATTTCAGCAAGAACCCAGCTTGACCACTGCCTGAACCACTCATGAGCTCTTTGCAAGGGGAGGCAGTTCTCCCTGGAGCTGCAGAAGATCAACTCCTTCAACCCAAGGGGAACAGCTGAGAAACCTAAAATTATGTTCTTTTATAATGATTTTTTTTTTTTTTTTTTTTTTTAGGCCTTCCTGCAAAGTTTTCTTTGCCAAGGACCCTCTGAAAATAGTGCGTGCTCAGGGCCAATATATGTTTGATGAGAAAGGAGAAAAATACTTGGACTGTATCAACAACGTTGCACATGGTAAGGAGTTCAGCTTGTAAGACTGCTTCTATTCCTTCATTTCTTAAGGGATCAGAACACATTTCTTCCAGGCGATGATGTCCAGCTCTTCCCAATCTCCTGGTGTGGTTCAATAACCAAGTGCTTGTTAGTCATTAATTATTCTCTTTTTCAGTTGGCCACAGTCACCCATACGTGATAAAGGCTGCAACAAAACAGATGGAACTGCTCAACACAAACTCCCGGTTCCTGCATGACAATCTGGTTCAATATGCACAGCGTCTTACAGCCACCCTGCCCGAGAAACTCTCTGTTTGCTATTTTGTGAACTCTGGGTATGTCTGAATATTTATTGTTTCCCATTATGACTATTTTGCTCCTGTTTGCGATTGACACTCAGAACAGCTTGGCCCAAATCTTCCTAAGTAGGACTTGGTAACAAATAACAAAACTATTTACAATAGTGAGAGAAGGGACTTGGTAATAAGCAACAAAAATATTTCCAGTACTGAGAGAAGTATCCTTCCAATTTGCCTTATCCTTCCTATCCTTGCCTGTTTGTCCTAATAATGTGAGATGGCTGAATCATTTTAGCAAGACAGCAAAACCACTAAACTGGTCTACTGAATGCTAGGCAAAAAAGTGGGGGGAGAGGGGATCAAGAAAATCTAATTAGCCAACTCATTAGTTGCCGTATGACTTTGGAAATGAGTAGTCTTTTGTGATCTGGTTAGTCTGTGGCCACTTTATGTTGCCAGAACAGACAGCCTTCAGGGAGCTGTGAGCAGTGGGGCTGCTCCAAGGCAGGCTGGAAGTCTGAGGAGCAGATTTGCATCCTCTGCTGCCTGATGGGGAAGATGGAACTGTCATGGAGGGTGGGAGGTGAGGCTGAAGCACTGCTGCTTCTTGAGGATTTGTGCCTGCATTGTACTTTCAGCTGCAAGGCAGTCTCATTTGTACCAAGAGGCGGGAAATGTCTACAAGCAAACTGGGGGAGGGAAAGAAAGCATCTCTTTGTCTGCTGTTTATACAAAGAGCTGTTTTTTATTTGCCCTCTTCCATGACATTTACAGTCTCAACCTTAGCATTGTGATCTGTATCGTAACAGAGCCTGCTGTGTTGTTTTATTACATCCATTAGTCCCGTGCCTCTTTTGTGTCACAATACCATTTTAATTGGAAGTGCTTCCTCACTATTTTGTGGCTGTATCTGCTATTTTGCAGGTCTGAAGCAAATGATCTTGCTTTACGACTGGCTCGGCAGTACTGTGGGCACCAAGATGTGATCACCCTTGAAAAGTAAGTACATGGGGTAGTTCATGTGAATGCAGGCAGAGGCTTTGCAGCAACCCCCTGCTGTCTGCACCCCACTGTCTGCTGAAAGAAAAGCTTTGCTGCTTTCATAGAACAGGTCAGGAAATCTCTCTTCCACGTTTGGATAAGCACAAGTTTTAAAGATCTCTGAAAAATAAGCTTTTCAGTCACCCCACAAGGTTAATCACTGGGCGTTTCCCAGGGACTCACAAAGCAGACCAGACACTTGAATGTTGGGTTGAAACATCAGTGAGTGGTCTGGTCACTGGGCTGCTCTGGAAAAGGGTTTTCTGTTTGTCACACTCTGCTGGACACATTTCTTTTTGTATGAATAAATAATTAGTGGTTTAGATGAAAGATCCTGTAGCTCTGCAACAGTGCTGCACTGATTCTCAGCTCTCCTCCAGTTACCACAAATAGGCACACAAGACCAAGCAGGTCCAAAACAGGAGGGCTGTCAGCCATGGGGAAGGTGGCCCTCCACATCTCTGGGTTTCCCCCTCCTAGATGCAGCTGTAAGCTTGGTTATGCTGCACTAGGGCTGAATCTTCTTCCCAGGTATGATTAGAAAGTCCAGCCAGAGCAAATGTGTCTAGCTGAACAGCACAAAACTTGTTTGACTCAGCTGTGCTCAGATGCCTGTTAGCCCTCCTTGACTTGTGTGGCTGTGATGTGGAGCCACTGGGAGTAGTTTGTCAGGAGAGGCTGAGGATGAAGGAGCTGGCTCTGACACTGTTCACTGCAATGCTTCATCTTCCTGGACACCACAGAATTTGTCTTTGCCCAGGTCCCAAGGCTCTGCTTTTGCCATACTTACTGTCCCAGTCAGGGTGAGCTTTTCATCTTTTGTTCATGTCCATTGGCAGATTTTGCTGGCTGGCTATTAGAAAGGTGTAAAGAGGACAAAGGGGTTCAAAAACATCCTCTCTACAGTATGTGTGTGCTCCTATGGTATTGTGACATCCCTTTGATTAGGTTTGAGGTTCCCTTCACTTCAAATTTATGGCTGAACAAGTGTTTTTTCCCTGAACGAAGCCGCTATGTGCTTTAGGTTCAAAATGCTCTGTTTCCTCATTTCTAAATTAAATTGGCTTCAGTAGTAACTGACTTGAACACACTCTGCAATAAAAAGCTTTTCTTTTCAAACAGTATTGATCCTTCTCGTGGCTTCTGTCAAAGAATCCAGACTGCAAGGCCTTCAGGGCAGGTAGCAGTGTACTGCTGCATAGGGTCCCCCCCTTCCTGATGAGATGTGCACTCTTGGCAATGGTGTTGGGGTTTAGCTTGCAAAGTTTGGGTTGGCCAGAGTGGTGCCCATGGGCTGGACATGAGGGAGCTGCACTCACCCTTCCAGCTGCTGCTAAGGCGTAACAGCGTAGAGGTGGTGCCACCCAAGTGGCCAGGGGACATCCTCTTGGTCTGTCCCCATGCTGGCACTCGATTTTATGTAAGGCAAAAATCCTCCTGGTGCCAATCTTGCTAGTGAATTGAAGTCAACATCAACTTCATATTGCCTTTGAGAGAAAGCCTGGGGAAATTAAATCAAGATCCAAACGGTGCTATTGTGGTGCAGATACAGTCACTTATTCTGGATTACTTATGGGCACAGCTGTAAATTTAGCTCCTCTATACATTTGGTTAAAAGTGACTTTGATATTTAACACTCATGCAGTGCTTACCATGGCCATCTTACATCTGTGATTGACATCAGTCCCTATAAATTTAATCAGCTGGGAAAGGACAGCAAGAAGGAGTTTGTGCATGTGGTAAGTGTGCTTTTTTGTCACTTTGTCACTGCTGCTCATTAGGCAGCACACTGAGTTACCCACTTCTGGTGTAATTATCCTGCCCATTTGGCTGATGCTGGAGTATATAGACTTGGCTGTTTGTCACTGAATTAAATACAGTTAAATTGTTTGCTTTCTAAGCTGTGAGGCTGAATTCCTTCATAGTGCTTCAAGTTTCCTGAGTCACCACACCGTATTGTTATCCAGTTTGATGGAATCAGCCAACATCTGATGTGTTGGTTTGGCTAAAGAAATGCAGGACTCTTGGGTCTACTTCTAAAAACTGGAAAGGCAGAGCTCACAAGTTCACACACATTTGGGTACAGAGCTCGGAGGTGTTCAGCTGAGGAGGATACTGTTGTGATTTCTCAGCCTGAACCTGTACAGCTTACAAAGCCAAAAAATATACCTGCCCCAAAGATCAAGCAGGTCCTTATCCAGACGTCCTTGTGTTATCCACACTGCCAAAGAAGTATCCACAATTTTATGCCACTTTTTTTCCTTTATTTACTAAACCTCTCTGCATACCATTTATAGAAACTTGAGGCTCATACAGATTTGGGCTGTGACTAGGACACTGGAAGGGAAGTGATAGACTGGAAAAACCATTTCTTCAGTTGCAGAAATGAATTTTTCTGCAAGAATCTGAAATAAGATGATGGATCAGGACCCAGTATTGTGTCTTGGGGGAGAGGAGGGATGGTCTTAAAAGGTGAATGGGGTAGATGATGGCATTTTCAGCAGCTGGGTGTAGGAATGTTGGACACATCACAGGACTGGATTGAGTTTAACCTGCTGAAAAGAGTTTTTGCAATTTCATGCAGAAATTTAGGCTATAGTATCTTCTGTATAGTATTCTGTATCTTCTGTATAGCATCTGTGTGGAAGAACAGAAATGCAGAGCAATAGAAAAGGAAGTAAAGGTTTTATAGAGGGATAAGCTTTAAAAACAAACAAACAAACAAATAAATATTCATCTTTTTAGGCTCCGTCTCCAGATATCTACAGAGGGAAATACAGGGAAGACCACCCAGACCCAGCAAGTGCTTATGCTGAAGAGGTGAAAAAGATTATTGAAGAAGCACAGAAGAATGGACGCAAGGTGTGTGTTTGGTGTTTTTAGACAGGCTGGGGCTTCATCTGTTAAGTGGAGGCATGAAACAGGCAACTAAGGACATGTCTCTTCACTCAGTTTCCCTTGTTCCTTCTGCCCTTCATTTTACTTTGGTGGGTTCTGTGTTCAAAATGGGCCATTCTTCTTCCTGATGCTCTTACCTTAATTTTTCTAGGCATCAATGAAAGCATCGATAATATAGTTATAACCAGAAGCAAATTGAAATTTGAACCAAAGCAGTTCAATTTCCTATTTCATACACTGAACCAGTAGATGGTAGATATCTTCAGGCAAGCTTTGTTGTCAGCTGAGAAACTGCACCACATATTCCAACAAGTGTATGTCAAAGTCTCCAGGAGACAGAGAAAATATACTACCAAAAATCTTGACATTGAGCTTAAGGAAACTTTGGAGTGATCTACAAAAATGAACCTTTCAATCATATGTGATATGACCTTGATAAAAACAGTGTCTGAAGAGGTTAACCTAAAAGATGTGTTCATGTTTTGTATGATGGCATTAGGATTTTGAAACACGTAGGGCTTGACCAAAGCCCACTGAAGTCACAGAAGACTTCAGTGGAGATTGGAGCAACATGTTCCCTGCTAGTCCAATGGGCTTACATCACCCTCCTTTTAGATTCTTCATCAACATTTTTTATTCTCTACTAACGGATAGTTTTGTGTTTTTTCTCCCCTTGTTTCCTTTCTTTTGCATATTTCTTAGGTTTTGGTGACATAGACCTGTGGCAGGACAAGTTGTGCTAAAGGCTAAGCCTGACATGCTATGGGAAGCTTCGTGCTCTTTGGCCGTAGAGTGCCTCTTCAAATATAGCGTACGGTTCTTTACTGCTCGGCCTTGTTTCCAGGAAGACTGCACCAGCCCAGAGAGACCTCTTGATGCACAGGGAGGGGTTGACAAGTGGTGTGGGGATGCAATCCCTTAAATAGCAGACTTATGCTGAGACTTCAGGGTAATATCGTATCTCTGCTGTGTAGACTTCTGCTGTTGACAAGAAACCGGGTTTGATGTTCCAGTGTATCTGATCCGCTGCTCTTACCCTTCCTGACTTGAAATAACTTTCTTTTTCATTCCTAGCAACTGGAATTATTGCACCTGTAGAATTTTTCTCTTCTTTTTTTTTTTTTTTTTTTTTTTTTTTTTTTTGTTTTTGTTTTTGTTTTTGTTTTCAAGTGGCTCGTGCTGACGTTTTTCATGTGTAGTTGTTTGCATTAGGCAGGGGTGCCCAAAGCGTAGCCTCAGGCCACCTTATGGTTCAGCTTCTACCCACTACTGCCTGCTATTAGAACTGAACCAAAAAGGCTGATGACCACATATATATACCCACTGCTGGAGAGCTTTGGCATTAAGCAAGTTTCATTAACCTCTTGGGGATAATAGCAGAGACTGTTGTGTGCCTCCTTTAAACTGAAAGTTGTAACCAAATTTACAGAGCTTGCAGGAGTCTGATCTAACGTCCAGTGTCACCAGTGTCTTCCACTTCAGCAGCTGTAGGTCCAGGGCTTCATGGAAGTCCTTGTCTTCCCATCAGTTTGAAAAGGTGGCCCTGGCTACTGAAATTTGGGCACCCCAGATTACAAAAAGAATAAATTCTTTAGTCATGGCTGTTCTTAAGAGCCCTCAGTTGTCCGACCCATTGCGTGATTAAATTAAGCCAGACATTTAAATGTTTACTTCTAGACTGTTAGATGTTTGTGCAAAGGCCAAGTAGATGAACACAGCTCTCATCTGGGTTTGTTTTTTGTAGATTGCTGCCTTTATAGCTGAATCCATGCAGAGCTGTGGAGGCCAAGTAATTCCACCTGTGGGCTACTTCCAGAAAGTGGCAGAGTACGTACGTTGCTTCAAAAGGGTGTAACTGGAAATTAAAGAAATTTTTCACTCTAGGCTTTTCCAGGCAATTCAGCTATCACCCTTTCTTGTTTTTGGCTATCTGTGGGTCCTTTCTGCTCTATGAAGGGCACTTCTGTTTTTTTATGGAACATCAGCTGACTAATTTTGTTTAGCTGGATAATTGTGTTTCCTTTTCTATCTTTAATCCTCAGGCTGTTAAGTTTGATGGAAGGTGAAGTTGAACCATCACAGACATAAACCTGCTGTACCATTACAGTATCCCTATTTTGCATCAGAATACCAGACTTTTTTCCTTAGCATTTATCAAGCTAAAATTTTATCAATTGAAATAGCTATGGCTGTGTTTCAGCAACCACATTCTTTCTTTTTTTTCCTAACCTGGTCTCACACTGGAGACTTTCTGTAATACAAACTCCCTTGTCCTAGATTGCCTACCCAAGACGTGTACTGCAGCAGCAATCATTGAAGCTATTTTATTTGTTTTCAGGTATGTGCATGCAGCAGGGGGAGTGTTCATAGCTGATGAGGTCCAGGTTGGCTTTGGCAGAGTTGGGAAGCATTTTTGGGCATTCCAGCTGCAAGGCGAAGACTTTGTGCCCGATATCGTCACCATGGGAAAGCCCATTGGCAATGGGCACCCTATGTCTTGTGTGATCACAACAAGGGAAATTGCTGAAAGTTTTGGTGCCTCTGGAATGGAGTATTTCAACACAGTAAGTGCATAGGTGAAGGTTTGCCTTTTTTTTTTTTTTTTCTTTTGAGATGAGTGGATGAGGACCTACAGTGGATGGTTTAGTGGTTACAGGTTGTAGGGTGAATGGTTGGATTCGATGATCCCAGAGGTCTTTTCCAGCCTTGATGATTCTATGACCTTGAGTCAACCACAGTCTAATTTAAAAGCAAGTGGAGAAACTCTGAAATACACTCTATACCAAGTGGTCTATTTTAAAGTGAACCAGCACGAGCTCTCTGGGAAGTCCTACATCCCAGCTGACATCCATACAGATATATTCTACTTTGCTTGTGTCTGTCTTTCCCCTCTGAAACCCTGACCATGTACAATCCATTCTCTAGGAGAGTCTCTGTGCCAGTGGGACAAAACAAAACACTGACCCTTTACCAGAAAATATTTGAGCCATGTGCATGCCACAGAGGACCAACTTTCTTACTGTTTATTGAGTCCTGTTTCTGCTCCAGTGACTGAGCCATCTTCCCAGCTACCACAAATACCCTGGCTTTCAATGGAGTTTATACCCCTTTGGTTCAAGAAATATCAAAGCTATCACTGCTTCTTACAGGGGCACTTTGCCTGCACATGCACTCAGCTTGAACACCTCAGCTGTGAAATCTTCAAATTATTGAAACCTGAAGCAGATGAAGAGGGATCCCTTCCCCTGTGCCTCTGCCACTACCCAGGCTGTGGGGGACATTGCTCCACAGCCTGCAAAGCACAAAATCACAACTTCTTCAAGCTTTCCTCATGGCATGGCAGACAGGAGAGGGCCAGTGAAAAATACCTGGCTAGACACAGCTGAATGGTTCTGATGGGTTTGCTTTCCCTGTTTGTCTTTTCTATCAGTTTGGAGGCAATCCAGTGTCCTGTGCGATTGGTTTGGCTGTGTTGGATATAATAGAAAAAGAAGATCTCCAAGGAAATGCTACACGTGTAGGAAATTACCTGTTGGAGTTGCTGGCTGAGCAAAAGGAGAAACATCCCTTAGTGGGAGATATCAGGTGGGTGCCTTACAGAAATATTTCAGGGAAGAAAATATAACAGTACTAGAAAAATGAAGAAGTTAGGGGTGAGGGAGACAGAGAAACATTATCTCATGATTATGCTAATCTGTTTTTTAAAACTGACTACCCAAAACTGACTCTGGAAGGTCACAAATTTTTTTAAAAAGTTTTCCACCATCTGCACAGTTAGATGTGAGATAGTCCCTAGAAAAGCTCTGGGTGAGAGGTTGTCTCTCTGCAATAGCCTGGTTGCCAGCACACTGCTGGGGTGATTGCAACCTTGTGCCAGTCTCTGGTCTGATTCATTTGGAGATGTTAAGTGTGGGTTTTCCTGTTACTACCCTGATGATCACCTTCAGGTTCTTTTTTTTGGGGGTGGGGTTGTGGGGTTTTTAGTTGTTTTTCTCAGTTAATTGTCTTCCACAACTCCCTTGCTTGAAGTTTTCAGGATGAGTGAGAAAGAAAAGTATTAGGTAGAAATTATTGTATTTCTAAAAATACACTTTAATAAATTATTTATATTGTAATTCCATAAACTTAGAATTTATTATTTAACTGGCCATGTAGCCTTAATGAGCCAGATAAATTTATTTATTCAGAAATATGTTATCCCACAGAATCATCCAAAGTATAGCCATGCCAAAAGATGACTGAAGAGAAAATCTCCTCTCTTTTCTGCTTGTATCCCAGAACTGTTAGAAACAATTCTTGCATTTGCAGCAGCAGGTCGGGGTTACTGACAGTGGATTTCATTTGTCTTTATTTTTTTTCTGCTTCAGGGGTGTTGGCTTGTTTGTTGGAGTGGATCTGGTGAAAGATCAACAAGCACGAACACCAGCTACAGCTGAAGCCCTTCACCTTATTTACAAGTAAGTGTACATGCAGTGATCAAACCCTCCTAATATTCCCCAGCAGTTCCTCACTATCAGTTTACATTTGGGTAGCTTTTGATAATACAGTACTAGAAAAAGAAGTTTCAAAGTCTAACCCAGTCTGAACAGCCTCATGACTAAATAGAGCTTTGCATCTGTGTCTAACACAGGTATTTCCTCTTTCCACAGGCTGAAAGAGCATCACATCCTGCTCAGTGCAGATGGACCCCACAGAAATATACTAAAATTTAAACCACCAATGTGTTTCACAATGGAAGATGCAAAACACACAGTGGAGGCAATTGATGCACTTCTCACAGGTAGGTATGGGTTACTCTTCTTTGGTCAGGTCCAGAAGACCCCTTAGAAACATCAGCCACCATCATCTAGGCCATTCCATGCAAGGGAAAGAAATCAGCTACATATCTTACCACTCCTTCAAATGTCAATTTGAATTGTTCTGAATGTCACTTCCTATAAATAAATAGATATGGCATTCACCCAGACTCTCAGGCAAAATCCTGCTCTTGGTCCTTCCTCTCACAGACTCAGTGTTACTACAGATTTCTGGTCACATATGGTAGATGCTAAGGACTTGAACACAAAAATTCAGCTTAAGCCTGAAAGACATGGCTGAAACTTTCCCTAATGTGCACTCCCTTTGAGGTTTTTGTTGTTTGTTTTTAATCTGGCATACTGGAACACAACTGTCTGACTCAAATTTGGCCTGAAGGTTTTCAGACTCTGTTTTTCCTCTTAACTGGTGACCAATCCAGGAAAAAATAACATTTGGTACCATTAGCATAAGGCCTCTCCAAGCCCATCCTATGATGAATGCTCTCATCTCTTGAGAATAACAGCTGGAGTTTGACAAGCACAAATGTGCTGGACAAAGGCAGAATTCAGCTCTGAAATGTCTATCTGAACCTCCCTCCTACTACTAGTTTCATTCTTTTCTCTAAACACCCCCAGGCTACACAGTCCTGGTACAGTAATCACATTTCCTCAGAAAAATGTTTTAGGAAGTATTCATAATTTTTCAGCTATTCTGTGTAATAGATGTCCAAAAGAATAGCTGATTAGGTATTTTTAACTTCAGTGGTTAAACTGACTGTATTCTTACTTCCACCTGGTTCTTTTTAAGTTAATTTTTTATTACTTTTTTGTTTTAGAAATGGAAGAGGCAACTGGAATGAAGACAGGAAATAGCGCATCTACAAATGGACAGTGTAAAAGAAAAGTAGGTTTGAAAATTTTTTTTCATTTCTTTCTTTTTCAGATAGGTGTTTGGCAAAGCAAGTGTAAATTACTGTGGTAGAGCATGCCTTCATTTTTGGTGGTGTGAGTGGTTCTGTGCCTTGAAATGAGCTCCGAATGAAGCTAGAAACCACTAGAAATCTGAGGGGACTGTGTTCTGTGGCAAATCTTAAAAGAGATTAATAAAACAGACCTAAGAGAAACATCTTACAGATAGGTCCCTCACCTTGACTACCTTTAACATAAATAAGACTGAATAGATTTGGGGCTGCACAAAATTTTGACCTCAGTGGTCAACAATTTCATAAGTACTAGTTGTTGCTGAATGCTACTGATGGATATTTGGCTGTCTAAGCAAGCCTTCAGCCTGGGAAGTATACAAGGTTTTGGAGAGTTCCAATGATTTCATTGCCACCATAGGTCTTTGAATATAAATGGCTGATATGCATCTCAGTTGGAACATCTTAGGTTGCAGCCCCAGCTGCATACATAAATATAAGAAATATACATAAATCATGTATATTTCTCACAGCCTTAAAAAGACATGTCACCCACTGTGTCCCTCAGTGAGTTTTCCAGTGATGCTGCAAACGGTGGGAAGGCAATAGCTCAGATATTTAGGGATGTAGTAATTAAGGCAGGATTATTGGCTGTCCAAATTGTAATCAAGTTGGGGTGCAAGCCTCCGCTCTGCACATCCAGTTCAGTTTCTTTCAAAGCTAAGAAGTTGTGCCACTGAAAGAGAAAAGTCAGGTAGAGGTACCTGATGGGAACCAAGTGAAATGGCTGCCTGTTAGATGACACTCGTGTGCCTTCACTGACACTTCATTTCTATTGCAGGCAACTGAAGGGGGGTCTCAAGCAGAAGGTGCAAGTGAAAGCATCAGCCATATGAATGGAGCTGCCTGCAGACAAGAAAATGGGCTTTACTCTAAAAAACGCTCAGTGCCAAGTAAAAGAATAAGAACATGAACAGTGAAAGTCTCCTCATTCGGTCTGATTTGGTGTCCAGCTTGCTTTTGAGATGAAGAGTGCAATAGTCCAAGTCCTAGGATCTGTTTGAAGCCTAGTCCTACCTTCCATAAACTGCCTGAATTCCTCTTAGCTTCAGCAGGAGTTTAAAATCCCTTTTCAGATACGTGAGAACTGCACCATGTGGCTTGAAATCTAAATGTGACAGAATGGACGAGTGATACATAAATAACTTGGTGCTGATGGCAGACTTGACATAGGCATAGAAACTCAGTGAGATCTGTGGGTTTACCCAGATTGCACAGAATCTGAATTGCTTAACCACCACACAAGCAAATGCCAATCGTATTAATTTTAAAATTATCTGCCTAACATGCTATCTTTACAAATATTTTAAATTTCAATATGTAATATTGAGATGTTAATTAATTCCCATGTTTTAATGGCTGAATTCACAAAACAATGCATGAGAGAGAAATCATATCCTCTTCCAGTGTAACTTGGGTCCTGTGGACCATATTCCCATCGGATGGAAATTGGTATGGCTTTTTTAATCTCAACAAAACTCTACCAAGGGTCTACCACTGTGTGTGTAGAGACATGATGTTTATGCAGGGTATTCTCACTTTATGTTCAAAGAAAATGAAGAATCTGGATCCTAATTTTCTATGGATAAAGTAACTTTTATAGAGAACTATTTATATAAAGTATTACGGGGGGTTTTTTTCCCCAAAACATTTATATATTGAACCCTTTCAGTCCAACAAATCTGTGAGTGTGTATCATTTCAGACACACTGATTGATTTAATTTAACCTGAGGATCTCTCAAAAGGAGGTTCCCAGGGACAGCCCAGCTTGAATTCCCATGGCTTTCAGTTGCTTTGACAGTCATGGGAATTACTGCCTGGTCCTGTTGGAGGATTGCTGTTACTTTTTGTCAGTGGTGATGAAGTCTCATACCAGTTACATGGGATCCTGACACATGAACAGCCATGCTCACAGTTGATAGGTGACTAAAATGAGGACCACTGCATAAAACATGCATGCAATTGCTTTGCAGCCACTGCCTGTCTGTGCTGCAGATACTTCAGACTGCCTTGTCTCTTTTTCAGTATTAAATTGCAAGAAGAGCACACAAGCCCTGCTTGTCTTTTTAAATACGTGCGTAACTCCATGCTAGAGAGGACACAGGGTTTGTATTTCAGATTTAAAAAAAAAGAAAAAGACAGAATGTATTTCCTCTTCAATTTCCATACCCTAAGTTCTGCTGTTTTGTAATTGCTGCTAATGACCCTACTGATACGACTGAATATTGAGCACCTTATCTAATTTCATTTTTTCTACCATTTGCTATAGTAATACTGATGTTTCCAGTGTAATGTCTCCCACCATCCTCAAGCTGGCTTACTTTCTGTTGGATAACCCTGGAGTAATTCTTCCATAAAAATAAATCTCTTATCTGTAATTACGATGTCCTCTACAGAGAGTTTTTTGGTATTAATTTTATTCTTCAGTAGCATCTATTGGATGAGGGTTCTCTCCATGCTGAAGCAGAACTGGCTGTTGCTTCCCATGGCCCTCAGCTGTCAGAATCTTTTACCCTCCAGGGCAGGTGATGTCTCAGCCCCTGCTACCCCTGCACTGACTGTTGTGGCAGGTCCTTACCACTTCATTTGCAAAGGCATGTCAAAAAATTTTAAGCGTTTGATCTACCTCGTTCTTTATTCTCCATTTAATATAATAATTCAGAAAAAACAGGTGACTCATGCTTGCAAGCAGAGCAAATGAGCTCAAAGCAGCAGAAAGGCTAATTTAATTTTCCAGGGTTCTCAGTGATGCCTTGAGCAGGTGTTCTAGCAGTGTCTCTTTCCAACCTGGGCCTGGCCTGTGCTGCTGCCAGCCAAGCTCTGGCAGAATATGCAAGGGAAGAAAAGGACATATGCCTGTGAGGGGATTTCCCTATCTCTGCTGCCCATACACGTTTGTATTTTCCCATCTGGAAAATATGATTTTTGTTGGTGCCTGTGGCTCAGCATAAAAGCTAGAGAAAACAAGTTACATTTTTGCATTCCCCACTGATTTGTGGTGTGAGCATCACGTCATCTCTGTAGGCTTCATCCTCCAGAGATGCAAGGTATCTTACAAAAGCCACGAGAGAGAAGTCTACACAGGACAACTCCTCACATTGCTATTTGAGAAGGAAACACATCTGGGCCTAAATGAAGACCCTAGATACAAAGCTTGTGAAATGTAAAGCCTTCATTGAGCTTCACAGATCAATCAGCAAGCAGAACAGCTTCCAGCATCTCCCACCATTCGTGTATGTTAAGGTAAACACTGCCTCAGTACAACAGTACCATGCCCTGCCAACAATATGGGACACAAATAAAGGAAGCAGAAGGGGAAGAAGGTAAAGAAATGTGTTTTGTCCCAGCTTACTAAGGCTGCTGAAAGCCTTTAATAATCAGCAAGGCAAAAAGTCTTGTGGTGCATGAAAGCCTGGAAAAGGATTCCTGGCTTCAGCTTAGCTATGGATTCACTACAGCAAGTGACTTATCACCTTCATGTCTCCATTTACTTCCACCTATAAAAGCAGCTGTAATAGCCTTTGTTATGATTTGTAAAGGTTAATAACCTTATCAGGCATAATCCCTATTATATAAAACTGCAAGCCACAACGTACAGGTAGCTCTATTTACTTGTTTTCCAGATCCCTCAATTTTATCCCCTACTTCCATGTAGTTTTGTCATTAAATAAAGCCCTACAACATGCAGTATGAAGTCAGAGACTGATGATCATAGAATCATAGAATTATAGAATCATAGAATGATGTGAACTATCACAACGCAATGCAAAGACACAACCACAGGCCAACAGGGCAGCCTGGATAGCAAGTCCCTGGAATCTTAAAAGACCTGTAAATAAAACGGCAGCTGGCACAGGGCACTTCTTTTAAGAAAAAGAAAGCTGTTGGTCTCTATTCCTTAGTTTCTTCATTCTAGTCACAAAATAAGGCAGGAAAAAAAGGTCATCTGGAAAATGCACTGCTAAGGAGCTCCAGCAGCTTGCTCTTGAGAGCAAAGATATCTGTTCACAGAACTCAGAATCGACTCTCAATTAGTTTAGCTTTATTCTACCCTCTACTAAACAAGACACAGATCATGTAAATCATAAATAAGTTAGACTGTGAGAACAGGCTGTGTTCTGCACTGCCATCATTGAAGACCAGCACTACAGAGCAGACAAGACCTACAACTCTGTGAGGCAGGACCAGATCCTGCCAGCTTGTGCATCTACTCAAAAATAACCATGGTGTTTCCTTAACTCAGAGGTAAATGAGAACACTTTTCTACAGGTTACAGGTGGTAAAAGTCCACTGAAAAAAATGAGTTCCAGTATAAGCTAGGTTTTATGCATTGTCTTACATTATGTAATTTATGTATATATTATGTATATGTGATATTTGGAACTTCTTACATGTCTTTTTCTGACACAGATGTGTAAATATAACAAGTATCTACCAGTAAGGACTGCCTCCCCACTCTTTTGTCCAAAGGGTGTTAAGCTACTTCCCAATTCACAAGAGCTGATGGAGTTACCTGTAGGAAAATATTTGCCCACAAATGCACACGGCTTGATATGAAGTTCAGAAGACTTTTCCTTCATGCCCCTACGTCCTTATTCCCTGCATCCCTGTAAGACTCCACTTCTCTTTTCATTACACCTAGCTTACACATTTTTCTCCAGTTTGAGGCCACAGAGATGAGACACAGTGGAAAGCATGCTAAGAGAGCACTTCGTATTGCAACCATTCTCTCCTTACACAGTACAGCCAAAGCAGCATCTGTTCACTTTACTTCGTCTTCCTGCATTCATAAAGTTACTAAACATCTCCCTCCTTGTCCCCCTTGGGGAGGGGGGGGGGTGTGTGACATCATCTCTTTGCTCACCTTCCCACTCCAACTCCCCCCAAAAATACCTGAAAAGAACGGGGCATATCTATCTTCCCCCATCCCTCTACAAATAAGATTAGCAACAATAGGAAGCCTAGGGACTTTATTGGATGCAGAGGCAAACACAGTAATCAATCCTGAGGAAGAAGTTGAGGTTACCTACCAAGGAAGTGGTTGAATCACCATCCCTGGAGGAGTCTAAAAGAACATGGTTTAGGAACACGGCTTAGCAGTGGACTCAGAAGACTCAGGTTAATGGTTGCACTTGATGATCCTCACCATCTTTTCCAACCAAAATGATCCTGTGGTTCTATCCCCTTTCTCTAGGTCCATTTTCAGACTGCCCTCCTGCCTTATTTCAAGGCAGGCCCCTAAGTCAATTGCTGGAAGGCTGAAAGTCAAAGGTGGTAGCTCTGGTATGCCCAGCAACAATCCTCCTGTGTTTGCTGAATGGCGAATTACCTCAAGACCATCTATTCTTTCTTTCCTGTTTTTCCAGACTTGTTTCTATTGAATCAAGGGCTTTATACTTACACAATAAACAACGCCACAGCTTTCCCCAAATACAGCATTCATTTTTGCAGATTGGTCAGCCAGTCACATGAATGACCCTTCACTTGAAATGTCTCCCTGCAAAGCAAACATTTTGGCTCCTGCTGAGCACAGCTTGCTCAAGCAGGAAGGTTCCTGGCAACTGAACCATAGGCATGAAGAGCAGATTGCATGGGTAGAAAGCAATGACACATTCCAGCCCATGGACACCACTTTGTCTTAAACAAGAGACAAATGGAAAATAAAAATAAGGAAGCAGGAGAACCACACGACTTGAAGCACCTTCTAAGCACACAAGGAGAGGCAAGAGAGCCAACAGAGTGTAGCAGTGCCCGTGCATTTATTTCCCTAAGCCCCTCCTGCTAAAGTCTATCTATAGGGTACTACAATCCAGCCCCTAGAATGTACGTGCTGTGAGCAGCAGTGTTGCCTCATCTCAGACCCCAGAGTCTCTCCCAGTTGGTATGGAATGATGGTTTTCTTGAACTCGCTGAAGTTTTCCAGCAGTACACAAGTGTTTCTCTAGAAGGAAGCCTGTGCTTCCTTCTAAAATACCTACCTAAATAAAATACCTACCTACCCTAAAATATCTGCTGTGTCCTACCTGTTATTGTACCAAACAACATGCATCCATCCTTCATTACCTGGGTTTACCAAAAGGTGATCTATTTGACATGGGAAAAGAGACACACCCGTGACTCAGAGACCAAATTCCACTGGTTTGAAAAAAAAGTTCTTGTTTCTCACAGCAGCAGCAAACCTGAGTTGCTAAAGCACTGCCTAGCTTTCAAAAACTTTTCCAAGTCTCATCATTTGTACAATACCAGTGGAAAAAAGAGTCTCGTGACTCTGTTATCAGTCCATTTTATGTAACATGTTTGCAGTGAATGATTAAACAAAAAGATTATTGCTAAGTAAGTTTTGAGTAGTTGCCCAGAAATCATGCATGCAGAGCCAAATACTAGCACTGATGTTTAAGCACTTTTAAAAGGATTAACTAAAGGAGACAGTGCCAAAATTAATCCTTTGAACAGGGAGGTGTGCTTGCCATTGATATATCAACAACAAACTCAACATGTATTTGAAAACTGACGCAAAATGTGGGGGAACTTCATCCTGTTGTTACAGGTATCAGTGCTAATGTACACTGAAGGATGAACCCATGGTCATCAGGTTAGTGATGGCCACAGTCTGGGCAAATGGGGATGAGTAGGATTATGTCTTTGACATTTCTCTTTGTGTTTCTTTTCTAAAAGTTGTAAACATCTGTGAGTTTTCTAAAAGTTGTAGACATCTGTGAGCAGTACACTGCTCAGGAAGTTGTATCTGTGATGCTGTGAGTATCATTCACAGAGATTTCATTATTTAAGTTTCAAATGCTCCCTGAGTTGCTGATTCCTTAATATTTTTCAGGCCAGGCACACCAAAAGCTCTGCTATAAAAAAATACTTGGGCAACCACTGCCACAGAAGAGTTGATGAGACTCCCTATTGCTTGGAAAATACAGGAGGTTTAGTGGCAGCTCACAAAATGTTTGTGAAAAGCAAAACCAAAATGAACTACGAATGCCACTGCAGATTTCATAACTAATTACCTTCATTAAATATTTTTGCAATTTGCTCAAGTCTAATGGGAGGGCTTGTCCCTACTTGCAAGTTAGGTCTGACCAGGACAGAGTACATGTATTTTGCAATAACTACTGCAGAATTACTTGTGTGTGAAAACCTATTCTGGAATCATTCTGGCTCATTTCACTTTAGATTAATCTATCCTGAAAGAAAGAAATTGCAATCTGACATACATCAGAGTTGAGAGCTCTTTTTTTAAGATATACCTGAATTTGATACTGTCTTTCACTGTTCTCCCCTTCCCCTTTCAGTAGCCTTTTTGGAATGCATTTAATTCAGCTCTGCAGTAAGGATAAAGGGAATACTGAAAAAAAAACCAAAAGGAGAACCCTTGGGGAACCCTTTTATTGATTAATTCTGCTGACATCCTTGAATTCTATAAAAAATGTTGTAACTAATTGTTGTAAGGTAGCTGAGGCCCCTGCTTGTACCTTTAGATTCAGATCTTCAGGACCATGGTGCTCAAGCCCTCTAAGCAGCTTGCATAAAAAGCTCTGCCTCAATAATTCTGCAAGGAGAGGATCAGCCTGGACACTACAGCTGCACATTGAACCACCATGGCATTACTTTTGGGGGGATCCATAGTCTTGCATAAGATTTTGGTCACCATGCTCTTTTAGTCTACAGAGCAATGATGACAGTAGGAATTAATAGCTCCTTAGACAGCTTTTTAGTCCTTTTCCCTGCAAGGGACAACGGCATCCTCATTTTCAGTACCGCAGAGAAGGTCAGACCTGCTTACACAATGACTTTTAACCCTGACAGAATGAGCATCATCAACCCCTTCCAAGGAAGCTCATAAAGTCAAAAAAGAAACACCTTTCTGTATATAGAGCCACTTTTGCTGTTGGGAATGCCTGGCAGAACTGTTGAACAAAAAATATAAATAAAATTTTAAAATAACAAAAAATCAAAGCAGTGTCAATAGATTACTTCAGATCATTCAAGGTACCCTGCATTTCTCTCCTTAGCTGTGGTTCTCACTGTCTTAAAGCTGCTGCTCTGAACAAAACTGGTGTTTGTGTCCTAGCCTCCAGCTCACTAGGCAAGAAGCCCAGTTTGACCACAAAGCATACACCTGAAGTCAAGATTTGATATGTCTGCTACAGATGCCCCTCAGAGGCATCTGTAGTGTTTCTAAAAAATCAGTGACATTGAAGTATTTATTCATCCTTTACTTGAAGAGTACATTCAGTGTCTGTCAGTGAAGCCACTTCAGAAAAGATCTTTCAGAAAGAAAAATCACCCTGCTTCACAGACATGGACGGAGTAACAATTTCTGGCGGAACATACTTTCAAGGAAAACATCTAAAAACATAAAATTTAAAATAATCTTCTGGGTGAAGAACTTCTCCAATATTCATTACAACTGTTAAACTTAGAATCACTATTGCATAGACCTACTGTAAGCTTGGCAGAGGAAAAATACACTTCCAAAAATACCATTAGGCTAAGCCTCACTTTTTAAACCCAACACACCTCCTACCAAATCCATGTAGAAGCTGCTGTAGAGTTAGGTATCTTCTGCATCACACAGCATTACCACCTCCCAGCACTGCTCAGCATGACCAAATATTACTCTGTGCTCACCCTGCTCACCCTCCATCACCCTGCTGACTATCAGAGCACCCCATGTGCCCTGAAGCACGTGGCTTGTCAGACTAAGTTGTACCTGCTCACTGCTGAAAGTGCTACACAGATATGCTCAAGGAGAAAAAAGGCCAAAAGGACAGACCCCTGCCTCCCAGTGAAGACTTCAGGGCAGGGAAGATGTCAGAGGTAAGAAGTCAGGGCATGGTTCAGGAGTAAGTGTAGGTAAGAGAGCATTCCCAGTAGTTAGGTTGGATACAGGCACCACACTCTGGAGGCTGACACCAATGTGAGCGATTTAGGGTGACAGGAGCAGGTGACCAATGGAGAGAACCTTCTATATTTTCATTCAAAAGGATTACGTTCTTTGGCCACTTAAGTATTTTACTACTTTTATTTCTACTTCTTTGAAGATTTAAAGTACAAGCCTGAAGTTCTTCTGCAATTGTCAGTCTAACTTTACAGGGAAATTTACAAGTTTTTTTAAATTATTTGAACAATTTAAAACAAGATTTTTTTAAACAAGATTTCTTAAATTACTGAAGTGAACCTGAATTTCAGAAAAATATGGGTATCAATGCAAACTTTGCTGGTTGCATTCATATCTAATTTTACTACAAAGCAAATTATGCAATGGGATAACCTGCTTACTGTGTTAGTTGAGTCACCTTCACCAAAGGTGAGGCTTTCATAGGAGGTGATATAACATCCTAGGAGGCTTATAGAATTAGTGACTGTGCATTGACTGTGTGACAGGGACAATGCCAGAGTGGAAGACAGAGAAGGCATCTTCTAAGCTCTGGGCAAGTTATGTTACTCCTGTTTTTATACTGCAAAGGCTCCAAGTAGAGGGAAAACAAACATAAAAAGATGTGCAAGAAAAACTATACAGCATTTGAATTCCCAAAAATAATCACAGAATGGTTGGGGTTGGAAGGGACCTTAAAGCTCATCCAGTTCCAACACCCTGCATGGGCAGGGACACCTCCCACCAGCCCAGGTTGCTCCAAGCCCCATCCAGCCTTGGACACTGCCAGGGATGGGGCAGTCACAGCTTCCCTGGGAAACCTGGCACAGGGGCTCACCATCCTTAATGAATTTCTTTCTCATGTCGAACCTAAATCTCCCCTCTTCAAGTCTGAAACCATTTCCCCTTGTCTTCTCACTACACATCCATGTAAATAATTGATAATGCAGGAATCATTTTTTTCCCAGCACATATTACCCAGCTAGGAATATCTGAAACAAGCAGTCTAAAACAACTGACATTGCTCTTTGGTTTTCCCCTTCCTGATTCAAATTTTCTTAAACCATCTTGGGACTGCAAGGGTTCAGTGAGCTGCCTGTGCCCTTCAGGAGCACCAACAGGCTTTTGACCCTTCTCCTCCATCTGCATGAATTTCATGGAATCTGTAAGCACAAAAGCTGGCTGTTTTCCCAGCTTATCAGACTGTGAAAAGACTAATCAGAAGGCAGAGGGAGTAGTAGCCAGCAGATACACCCTTTAGAGGTGCTGAGAACATGGCTTCACCTTTGTAAGCAACAGAATTCCTCCCAGTTGAGGAAAACCTAGTTGGTTTACTACATTTAGCTATTTCAGGGGGGTTTGTTTAAAGTTTAATTTCTTATTGAACCTTGAGCAGCCTGGTAGCACGTATGACATCAACCATGAGTAATCATTTGTTTGTAGTTAGTTACTATTAACACCAACAGGTAGCTTGGTCAATAATAATAAAAAGACCTAAGTTCTCAATAAATACACTGTATTTAAAGGGTGTCCTTTTTTTGTGTCTCTGATGGCTGAGGAAAATATTAATCAGTGTGGACAAGGTTGAAATTATTGTGGAGAAGAGCTATAAACACATACATAAATTATATAAATAAATAAATGGGTTTCTCTCTGGATTTGCTTTGTGCTGACTACTCAGCTTGCTACTAACATACGCATTTTGTCAGACTTACTCCAGAACTGCATTACTGCAGTTTTCAACTGTAATCTCTCCCTTTTTCTCCTTCCTTTTTTAAACCACGTATCTGAATGCAGTCTCTGTTACAATGAGCCCTGAGGTACAGAATTACTTTCTGCTGACCTCTAGCTCAACTTTCCAACGTCAGTTTCCAACCTACCCCAACATACCCCAAATCTATCTACTCAAAGATGTACTGAGTGTGACCAATGATAACTCCAATTCCTTTCTCAGCTGTGTGTCCAGCCTAGCTCCCTTTATTTTCCAGTTCTTTCAAATAAACACTCCACTTTACCTGGACTATTTATGTTGCAGGCATTTGATGTACGTTACAGGAATATAATCCTACTCTAAAGCAGTTAGAGAAGAATTATTGTGAATTGGTTTAGGTTATCTGAAAGTTACACAGGGTGGCTTTAAGACAGGGAAATCTCATCCAGTCTTTACCCAAATTCATAGCAGGCGTCCTACAAACATATCCAGGAACTTTCCCAGATACCCAGGAACATATTGATAGTGGCAGGACACTACACTATTTCCAAGTACTAGAAATGTTCTTATCAGGAGAGAAAAAGTCTATAGCTTGCCTGAAAAGAAATAAATAGTTCCACACAGTACAGGGCGGAGGTCTACCAGTAACTGCTATGGAAGAAAATATCAACAAAGGTTCTGATCAAAACAGTCCCCAAACCATACAGCCAGTTCCAGAGCCATGAAGGAACCTGAGACTGAGATGCAGTGAGCACCAACATCCCAGTCCATGTGCCAGTCTTTGAGTGGGAGACCCATCCTTCTAGCTGCCTTATTCTGACTTACTATGCCATAACTACACTAGCTCTGTTTAGCAAATAGCTTTTGCTTCAGAAATAGCTTTGTCAAAGCAAACACATGTTTGAATTATCAGTTTCAACGTTTTTGACTCGATTTTGCAAGTTCAGTGTACATAAGAGAAGAACTTAAATACAGAGACTGACCTTTTCACCCTGCAAGCAGAGGTTTCGACAAAGTCATGTCTGATTAGAGATTTCAGATTATTTCAAAAGTTTTGAAAGCCTTGGAGGTATTTGTGAAACTGAACCTGGTTTTTTTATGGCTTGTTCCAGCGCTGACATGAACCGAGCCAGAACAGGACCTGGCACTCACAGCTAATCCAGCATGCTGTGCTGACTCAGAAGCATGGCTGGAGACTCACAAGACTCTGGTTCACACACATTAACAGCTGCCTGAGTTTTTGGCCAACCTCCTCACTTGCACATCTTTTATTTTCTTTTCAAACCTAAAGTGACACTTTCTAGCTAGCCTTATTACTGCTGCCTGCATAATTTATTTCCAATACAATCAGGAATAGAAGAGTAAATCTCACAGCTAGAATCTTTTCCTTATGCTTGTATCAGCTGACAGTACATAAAACATTGGGTTATATAGAGTTTTGCAGATAATGCAAGAGAGGAGATGATACTGATAAATCAGAGATGGTACAAAGAGGGTTCACTTGTAATGAACTATGTTCCACTTAGAGGTTTCCTAAAAAGCAGAGAAGATAGCCTGAAGATAGTCCTTCAAAGAGCTGCTTTCTGGAATGCAGAAAATTTTAGTTTAACTGAAAAGATGTTCAAATGGAATAAGTCTGTTTCAGAAGGAGAACTTTGTAATTTCTCTACTCAGTTTCATCTGAGTGGGAATTGCTGGAACCACACCGATTCAATCCAAGGGACTAGGAAACACTGCAATCCAAAGTGAAGCACATCCACAATGTTCAGGCAGGTTCCTGCTGCCAAAGCAATTTAAATTTAGTGCATTAACTTTAAAATGTCTCTTCACTTTGGAAGGAGTTTGGAGCCAGCTGCCCTCCCTCTCAGCATATGTAAGTGATAATGGCAGGTGAATATGTTCTATACAGTAGCTTCATATTTCTCTCATTAGGCTCCATGTCACTTTCTATTTTTGAGAGCTGTCTGAGTGTTTGCTAGGCTACACTTCATCCCTCTCCCTCCCCTGTACTGTAACCCAAGATGCTGCTGGCAGTATTGGGTTTGCAGTGCTCTGACCTTTTGTCCCTCTACTTGAAATTGACTGGGTTCATCCCACCATGGCTGCTGGCTGGATTACACTGATAACCTTTCATGACATGCCTGGTGAACTTCTCAGCAGAAAGAGGAAAGGACCATGACTTGCCTCAGTTTAAATAGCAGCAATTCATTTGTCACCATTAGGCAGGGATAATGGTAGATGTTTCTGAAATTGCACATGAAGAGATTTAGCATTTAAGCCTTCAGGTGACTGATCCACAGGTGACCCGGGGACTCAATTCACATTTTAACTCCTTTCTTCAGTCAGCTTCTTAGGTATTTTGTCTAGTAAAGACAGAAGAATCAATCTGCTTGTGGGCGATATCACATACAGTTAAGAAAAACCAATTCCTTATCCACTGTGCCACAAGATATCCAGAAAAGAATCACAGACCAATCTTGAAATGAAGCACTGACAGCCAGGGCTTGGTAGCCTGGCTTAGGGAATACAAAGACTTGGTGGAAGACAGACAATTTCTGCTATTTGTCAGGAAGGATCTGGGCTTTTTTGTTTATTTGAAATCTCTCAGCCCATCTATGAGCAAAGTAATATATTTGCAAACTTTCTCCTAATTTTTAACGTGCAGTTGAATTTGTGTTTCTATATGCCCCTCATTTTACTTCCACAAGGTTTTATTTTCAATTGTCAACTATCCCAATCTGGAATATAAAACTTTATGCTCCTTTTCTATATGCAAAAACTTTTGGGGGTGAACACAACTCTCTGAAAAGGACCAAGAAGGTTCTTATCATCTAAGTAAAGAGTAATTCTTGTGAATCTTTGTCTCTGCATAGAGTTTGAGATAATTTTGGCTTTGGTGTACTGTAAAATAGTGAATAGCTAGTTGCTGCTCAAAAGCAGAATTCCACCTCCTCCAATCCCTGACTGTGTCTCCTCACCCTTCCCCTTAGCCAGCACTGGCATCCATCTGATGCTACGGACAACCAGGTCAGGAAACCTGGCCAGCAGAAAATTAATCTCTCTTTTTTCACAGTTCAGTTTTAATCTGCTTTGGTTTGAACAAACTCACTGAGGGCTCAGGAAAATGCAGTTTAAGCTTAAAAAGTAGCACACTGTTACATTGGTTTAATCATTTTCTGAAACTTTACTTTTACTGTTTGCCAAAATCCAAGCTTTGTCTGATATGCCTAGAAAACTTGCTACCTTGCCTCTTTTTCAGATTGTGATCTTTTACACAGTGGACAAGACTTGGATTCCTTCCAGCACATATCTCTACACCTTGCTTTCCCTACACCTCCAAAAATACATTCAATTATAGTCAAGGAAACAAATTTTGAAAGCTTGTAATTTACCACGAAACAAAAGGGACATTTGACTTTCAGGTATTTTAGTGAGTTTCTAATATTTTTCCTAAGCTAAATTCTTGACTTTTAACCATTAGCCTTCTTTTTTATTCAGCCTTTGAGAAACTAGTCTTTTTTCCTTAAGTCATAGCTATCAGTGGACACTTGAAATACAACCATCTGCTTTTCCCTTCATGTCAGTCAGATTTCATAGCACTGCCTTTTTTAAAAGTGGATGCACAGACAGACAGCATATATATATTTATAGAGAAAACTCATTTTCTTTGATTCAGTATTCATGAGGTAACTGCTGACCATTCTAGTATCTCCAGGGGCCAAAATACGTTCTTTTCCAAATCACTATGAAGTAGATGGGAGCAAGGGAAGCACACAACAAGACCTTACTGATTTATTCTAGCTTCCCAGTTGAGCAGCCATCCCTAGGGTTGCTGTAAGAAGTAGGAGACCTTTCCACTCAATCCCTGGTTTGTCTGCCTGACCACCCAGTTACCTGGTCATCAACAAGTAATGCATTTCCCAACAGTGTCCCGTGATAACAGAACCTGCTCATGGTTTCATAATGCACATTTCATTGCAGGTCCTGTCTCTTAGTTAAAAGTCTGTCTTTCCCTACTTATGACAGGGTTATAAAGCTCCAGTGCTTTTCATGCTTTGGGAAGCAGTAGTTAGTAGATTGTACAAATTGCAAGCCTTTTACCTATGTAAGTGACTGCTTTAGAGCTCAAAGTACCATCCTTGATAACAATGAGAAATGCTGGCCTGGCTCTTACACGTCTGATAAGTGTGCACAAAACAGCTGAGTGAATTGAACAAACCAAAGGCAAAAGGCAAAGAGCATGCCACTCAGAGAGTGGGATTAAGGCAGGCAGTGATCCTCCCTGAACATGCTATTTGATCACTTCATTTTCAAAAGGCAAAATGACTTTGAAGCCCTAACAGTATTTTCCATAGAGCTGAAAAGTAAGGATGACAGATGTCCCACTAGCTCACTTTCTACTGTCACTGCAAATATAGTTTTCTTGTCACCACCTACAAATCCCAGGATATGACTGCCTTTCCTCCCTCCCTCCTGTTTATCTCTCCAGAGCTAACTCTACATTTCCTCACCCCACCTGCCCTGCCAGGGCTCCCATCAGCTTCCCTCACAGTCACTGCCACCAAATCCCTTAAGAGGAGGAAGAGTTTCCTTTGCAGAACTCATCTGCAAAGTCCCTCTTCTTCTTTTAATGGCTTACTTCTGTCATGCTACTAACTGCAAGCAGCTGAACATCTCTTGTTTTTATAAAAGAAGGAAAGAACAAGTTTCTCAGATAAATCCTGACCTGAATGATGTTGCAGGGAAAACTCATTTGGTCAGAATCATGTTGACACACACTGCTGATTTTTATTGGTATCCACAGGAATCTGCATAGGAGTCTTAACTCCTCTTGCAAAATTTATGACAGGGCCACGAGGTAAAAACAAAATTAAGCTCATATATAATTAGAGGAAAACTACTACAACACTGTCAGAGGCTATTCTGTGAACATTCAGCATATTCTGGCATTGGATCTCAGTTTTGCCTCCTATTGCTCTGGCTGGGAGAACTTGTCATAGAGGGGCACTACATCTAGCTTGAAAACATCCTCCAGACCCTAGTAATGATGTTCTTTCTTTCCCTCCTGTGCCTCAAGACAATAAAATCACAGAAATCACAGAAAGTCAGAGGTTGGAAGGGACCTCGAAAGACCCCCCTGCCAAAGCAGGGTCACCTCCAACAGGTCACAAAGGAAAGAATCCAGGTGGGTTTTGAATGTCTCCAGAGAAGACTCTACAACCCCTGGGCAGCCTCTGCTGTCCTCTGTCACCCTCACAGGGAAAATAAGGCACAACTTTCCAAGTCTCCCCCACAGTGGGATCACATTCATGCCAGAATTCCACCCTCCCACTTCCTCACACCCCGTCTGTCAAAAGGAAATCAGCCTCAACCTCTTTACTCACAAATGAAATGAAAGACAGAGGTTACGTCTACACAGCACAACAAACATCTGGGTATTACCCAGTGACTTATTTTAAGGCCTTGAATCAGCACAGAACGGTAGATATTAGCACCTAAAATAACACCAAGCAAATTTTTTCTATGTCTATGGAACCAAACTAATACAGCTCTGCTGCTTCCAGCACTCCAGTTGTCATCTTTGCTCAGCCCTGTCTTGTGGTGTGTCACCAACCTAATCCGTGTCAGCAGCCACTTGGCTGACACACCTATCACTACTGCCCCACACATCTGAAACAAGAGTGCAAGGACTCCATCTCAGTTGTCTTTTTTTTTTTAAAAGAGTCCCCTCCTGAGAGCTTTTTGCATCTTCACAGCAACTAATATAAAAACAGACTGAGGGAGCTGGGGTTGTACAGCCTGGAGAAGAGAAGGACCTAAAAGAGACCTTCCAGTACCTGACGGAGGCCAACAGGAAGGCTGGAGAGGAACTGTTTGCAAGGGCCTGGAGTGATAGGATGAGGGGTAATGGCTTTAAATTGGAGAAAACTAGATTTAGACTGGATTCTAGGAAAAAAGTCTACATCACGAGGGTGGTGGAAAAATGGAAAATGTTGCCCAGGGAGGTGGCTGAGGTCCCATCCCTGGAGATATTCAAGGTGAGGCTTGAGAAGGCTCTGAGCACCCTGATGTAGGTGAGGGTGTCCCTGCTGACTGCAGGGGGGTTGGACTGGGAGACCTTTAGAGCTCCCCTCTAACTCAAATGACTCTATGATTCTCTTCAAGCAGCACCTCTAGTTTTCATCTCTGCTTGCTGAAAAGAACTTTCAAGAGCAGAAGGTAAGTATCTGTCTCCTCCTGCCCTTCCCCTGGGGTTTTTATCATTCTCCTGTCAGCTACAAGCAGAACAGACTGAGTCAGCAAGTCAGCACTCTTTTTTTGCTCATGAAGCTATAGTTCTGCTTCTGTCCTATACTGGGTGTCCTCTTCTGAACTCCGAGAAAAATATCCTTTACTCCTGAACTGGCTGACTAAATACTTCAGTAATTAGGTTAAGTAATGCCTGCCTTCCTGAGGATGTGTAATCCTTTTAGGACTAGATTAACCATTTGCAGCTACAATCTCAACAGTCACAATGACAAATGGTACATACAGAGGTTCTTCAAAATAACCCACATCCTCTGCTATCCTGGTGGTCAGCCTGGAGCTTTACTAAGGGTGAATTGTAATCATATGAAAGATCTTGGACTAAGATTACATTTCCCATGTCTTTCCTTTCATCAGAAAAAAAAAAAACCAAACCATCAAACCAAAACTGCATTAATAAGAAAAGTCAAAACCACGTGCCCTTATAGCCATCTAGTAAGTGTACTGCAATTAGATTTCTCAGACTGTCTGGCTTTAAAAGACATCTCTGTTCACAGGGTACAAAACATCCAATTTTCATGAACATAAATATATACCAACAGTCCACTGAGAAGCAATTTTCACCAGGGAATTTTTCCACGGGTCTTTAAAGGGCAATCTATCTGAGTAAAATGTGGAGCAGTGAGGCTCTAGGAGAAAACGGGCAAAGGAGAGATCCTCCCAAACTGCAAAATCAGGTAAGATTTGTGAGGTATTTGCCAAGGTCATAAGTAAATATGTAAAATGTATGTGCCAGAAACAACCTTCTGGCAGTGACAAAAAGTTCCAAAGCTTTGTTCCTGACTGAGATACAAGTTTACTTATGGTATGAACACACAGGAGTTCACCTAAGGCTTCTGGGTGGAGGGACCAGCCCTCTCCTCTCTCTGGAGGAAATGCTCTCTCATCACCAGTTTCCTCTTCATCCTCTACCCAGTGCAGTGTCAGCAATTCCAGCCCAGCAATGCCACCCATGGGTTTGCATGGCCACCACAAGGAAACCCAATGCAAGTGTGTTCTTCCAAGAATTACCACAGAGCAGGCAGCGGTCATAGATTTTTAATAACACTACCTTCAAAAAGTATATTGTAATTAAAAATGTGAATCAAAAGCCATAGTCAGTTGTTGTGGAGGGCAATTAGCACGGAGCTGCCTTAAAGCTTCCATGTGAATGCAGAGTGTGCTCCTTAGGATCAAAGGAGGTTTCCTTCAGTGCTGACATAGCACAAAGCAGCCCAGAAGTCCCTTCCAAGCCATCACTCTGAGACTCGGAAACACGTACAGAACAAGGGAGTCTCAGTTATGAAAAGCCTTTAATAAAATGGTTTACAACCATGTTACTTCATGGCTAAGCAAGTATGAGTTACATCTACCTCCTTTCACCCACTGAGACTTCATTTACGTGTAATTCAATTTCATAAATGAACATAGAGAATATAGAAGACTTTTCTGGCAGATAAAATCTATTCTGACTTCATTAGAGTAACACAGCAACTCAGAGATCACCACCTGAATTTCAGAGCACAAATATGCTTCCACTGTGTACACTGGGGAAGTCTATGTACACTCCTTATGCATCAGGAAAACCTTAAATGTAATCTCCAAACCTTGGGCAAATATGTTCTATTTCTGAGTGCCAGTCACAGATGGGCCATAGTTGTCTGTACAGTGGGCCAGGCCAAAAACCTGAACTCAGGTGTGTTCATACCATAGGTAAGTTTGTATTTCAGTCAGGAACAAAGCTTTGGACTGTACTCCAAATTACTGTAATCCTTAAAGAACAACTGGTAAAGAACAAGTAATCCTGTGGGACAGATTCTCTTTAGGGATATTTTCCTCAGCCTCAGAAGTGACAGAAGCATCAACAATAACTGAACATCCTCCATCCCCTGCCATTAAGTGCTAAATCACTAAATTCCTGCAGTTTTTCTTGCTCCTCACTATTTCACGTCACCACGATGGGCCAGGTACTCACAAAGGATGAGCACGTGTCCAACTGCACTGGGGCTGCTGTAACTTCATTGCTCTGTGCAGAACTGTCCTCTGCCTGTGGTCTCAACCCAAAGTACAATAAGAAGTAACGTGCTTTGACTGCCAGAATATGTGCCTGTGGTCTGTGAGTTATTCTGGTAATTTGCCCAAGGAAGGCATTCCAGCTGAGGAGAGAACTCTGTGCCTCAGTGAGAGGATGTGACTGAGCTAGGACAGTGAGTGAGGTTATCTCGGGACAGGCAGCAGAACAAAAAACAGATTGCGTCAGCGTGGGGACTGATTGGGCAGGAGTGGAGGGTGTGTAGGGGCAGGCTCCCAGGCAGAGGAAAGCTCAGAATAAACAGGGAGAAAGTGGCTGGCCAGGGGCGTTGAATAAAGGCCTGGGAAACAGCAAGAACTGGGCCACGCTAATGAGGGCACTGGCACTTCCCGGCAGGCAGAAAGCTGGGCAAGAGGGTGGAGGGAAAGGGAAGGAAAGGTAGACGTGGAAAACTGTGGAAGAGCTGCCAAGGGAGACTCAGAGAGAAAGTAATCTGAAACCTCAATCTGAGGGAGATAAACAGTACAGGTGGTCGGGTATTTGATGGGAGGGTTTCTTGGGATAAAATTGAATGAATGCAAAATGTACCGCGGGTGTAACAGAAGCACCAAGGAGTCTTTGAGGTGGGTGAGGTGTGGCAGAAACAGAGGCTGCCCTTGCCCCAGGGAGCTTACAAATTACATTTGGGTGAGACACAGGAGATGGCTGCAACCAGAGGGGCAGAAGGAGGAGATGGAGAGGCACTATTGGGCTGGTGTCAGCACCAAGGCTCAACTCTGCTCCTCCAGCTTTGGAGGCCCCTCAGGATTGGAGGCATTTTTAAAGGAGGGTGTGCTGGGAAAAGAATAATGCGGTATTGCAGCCAACGTTTATGGGATGCGAGCAAAAGGGCTAACAGGAGTGGAAATGTAACAGGGTTCCTTTGAAAATTTATCAGGGGAAAAAGTTTAGCACTGGAGAGAGCTGGGAGTCACCGTTTCAATAATAGATAAGATACAAAAGAGGGTGAAGGAAGACACCAAGAATGGTAGTGAAGTGAAGCAGTCTACATCCCAGAGCTTGCCAATAAGCTGATAAGCAGGAGAAGTACTGTGCTTAAATTTTCAGTGAAATGCTGCTGCAACTTTTTTTTTTTCCTACAGAAAGTACCCTTGGACAAAAGCCTTTGAAAAGTCAGTGCTACTCTGAAAATATCTAGAAGAATTATTGTAAAAGCTCCAGTAAACGCTTGCTGCAAAAATGACAGTGCCTAATGCTGCTCACAGGAGGCAGAATTGAAAATTAGATGTGAATTTCACTCCTACCTCTTCTATTAAGTTTAAGCTAGCACTTTACTGCCTCGACATCCCATCTGTAAAAGGGGCATAAAATCAGCCATCTGTGTGACAGACATTAATGGTTTTAGATGCTCAGATGCTTGCAGATGTAAAGGCTGTTGAAAGGGGTCTTTTAAATATGCAGTGGTGCACACATCCTCCTGATTTCATTTAGCTCCTTCTCCCTATTGAAGAGACACCTACAGGACTTATTTGTAATAAGCTGTCATTTAGATTTCTACCCAAGTGAAACAGAAGACTCTCACTGACTTAAAATACACCAGGGTTAAGTGCCTACTAACTTAGGTAAATGCAGCTTACAGATTGCAGTAATTTATAAGGGCTGTATGAAAAGGATAACCTTTTCATGCTATACACAAGACAGATGCCAGCAGAGAGAGCTTCAGGTTTTTTGCTAAAATCTTCTGGTAGTAAACTCACCCTACTTTATTAGCATACACAAAGAAATCTTGTTGAAGTCCATGTGCCTTTCTCCACCTCTGCAATCTATATTCCAGCTTTTAATTCTGCTTTATGAATGACAGTCATAATTTTAATACTAAGTAGTTCTTATCCCTACACTTACTGTATTTTAACAGTTTGAATAGTCAGTGACTTTTAGCCACTTAATTCCTTCCCTACTATCAGACAGTGGATGTTCAGTCAGAAGGCTGAGGCTTTTTTGTCAGTGTATACACTGTAATTTTGAATAATCAATCAACTTTTTAAGACTCCAGACTTTTTTCCCTTTTGATGAACTCTATATGAAGCATATATATATATGCATACACACATATATACATACACTCATCGATTTCTCAATTGCCTTAGTCTGTATAAAGTGCTTGGAAATTTTTGGCTTGATTGTGCCATATAAGTGCAATTTGTTACCCCTTGTATGTTTTCAAGCCTTAAGGTTTCAATTAGAAAATTAATTTAAGTGAAAGAAATCTACAGATAAGTCTTACTTTAACCATAATTTCATGCACATAGTCGCAAAGCCATATTTGATTTCAGTACACTGCGTTTAAACCCGCACTTTGAGAAGTGAATAGCATTGCAGGGACTGCCACCCAGCGGTAAAGCAAGGGTTGAACACCTGACTAAAGCTCCAGATGTGTAAAATTAAAAGGTATTAATGGTAACAATACTTTTGTTAGTTAGCTTCAGGTATTATGTACAATGCTTAAGTAAGGCATTTTCCAAATGTATCTGCACAGGGGCAGATCTCGCTGAGCTGATCAGACAACCCAGGTAAAATGATGTTTGTTTAGCCACAATTTAGCAAACAAGCTGTGGTTAACAAGACTCTTGAACACATCTGAAATATTACAAACCTGATTTTCTTCTTTGCACTGGTCTGTCTCCATTGGTTTCAATGAAATATAGCCTGGGTTCATCCAGGTATCAGATGGGATAAGAAACCACTCAAGGTCACTATGTGCTTCAACTGCCTTGTAAGACATTAAGAGGGGAAAAGCTTCCTCATACATCTAAAATTATTATACTTAAACTATGAAACAACATGATGAATTAAATCTAGTTTTGTAATAATTGTTTTAAGTAGCAGTGGCTTTAAGCATTGTGTGCCTTGTGCACCTTTAAAAAAAGTTTGGATAGAACATTCCATTTCCCTGGTTTTATGAGCTTTCATATTTATTGCCTGTCTACTGTGTATATGAATCTCAGTATTTGTGACAGATTTTTCTTAGTTTGTTCCATTGTGTACAGACCATATGTTGTCTGTGCTCATAAAACACTCTGTAATTGTATGTGCAGGGGGAAAAAAAAAAGTTACTCACTAAGAAACTTAAGAACTTTCAGGTTATCCCTGCAGAGGTGTTTTTAAATCCAGCTCCAGGAAACAACTGCCTCCTTTTCTTAGAGTTCCAATGAAACTTTGGCAGGATTCTCAGATGTATTTGGCAGTTAACATCTATTGATTTAAACAAAAATTATGTACCTGAATTCCATAAGGATTTTGATTTGACTGCTGCTGATGTAGGTTTTGGATACAGGAGTGCCTTCATTAGACTCCCTAGTGCAATGCCTGGGGATGCAGTAGGATTTTTATTGTGTTCAGGATGAGTCATTCAGGCAGCAGCACAACAGATGGTGTGGAGTGCAGAACAGTAAAGACAAAGATATGAAACAGCTAAGAGAAAACTGGAACAGTCAAAGGGACAACCAGAGGATGAGAGAGGCTGAAAGGATGAGAGAAGCCAGGAAGTTAAGCTTTGCCATGTATGTCAGGAGCTAATGAAGTGTGGAGTCAGTGCAGGGTGAAGTAGCTCAGACAGTGGTCAGCAGGGAAAATGAACAGACCTGTGGTCAGAGAAGAAGGAACAGAGGTAGGAAAACCAAGAGGAGCAAGGCTGATAGATCACCAAGTGGCTGGTGGGGCCAAGTGATGGATTTTGGTGTGATAAAAAGAGAAAGTACCAGAGGAAGAGGCATATGGAAGGGGATGAGCTGAGGAGACTGATAAATAATACCCTTTGAAGGCAGAAATACAGCAGTATTTAGAAAGAGGGCAACAAAAACCAGCAGCAGTGTCCTGAGACTCAAAAGTCTAGAATGACAGCAAAGAAACACAGGATGGCAGCTGCTTTAAGATAGTAGTGTAAATCCCCCCCAAACCAGCTCAGGCCAGCAAAAGGAGATGAAACACAGTAGTTAAGAGATGTTGTAATCAACCACCAGCTGCAGAAGGGAGATGCAGACAGGCTTGGGTAAAGCATGAAAAAAATTAAATTCCACACGTCAGTGAAGCACAGCTTGCTAAAAGAGGGATCTGGAGAAGCCCAGGTGTATTGGTGTTTTACTGCTCCTCCAGCCCAGAGAAGGCAGAATTGCAGAAAAAGCTCCATCAGCAAAATACTTCCTAGAAATACCACAGGCTCCCTCCATCACTCCTCAGCCTTTTCCAGTACAGCTGCTACTCTGACAGCTGCCTAATTCTAGCACATTTTAGCTGAATGACTAACATGAAAATTAGGAAAGATTTGTCCATACATTGCTATTTTCCTTACTCAAATAGGTAAGGAATAGGGTAATGGGAGTTACTTTCTCCTATTACAAAACAGGGCCATACATTATTTGGAGGTTTTAACAGGCGTTTGCCTATCTTGTTCTCAAAGCTGCACACAGCAGAAATTTCATCATTGCCATAGACCATCTAGTCCCATGGTAAACTCTTTTAAGCTAAATATTTTCTAGTATTAGCCTAACTGTTCCTTGCTGCAATTTAAGCTCTATCTACCACTGAAGCAGAAACAGAATTACTCCTTTCCTTCTCACAAAGTTATTTTTATGCCTCATATACTCCGCAGTTAAAAGTTTTGCAAAGATCTCAATGTGTTGCTGTATTGCTGGACAAAAGCAAAACACTTCAGCTTGGGGTGCAGCAGAACCCAAGGACTCATTCTGAAGAATGCTGCATTTCATTAGTTATTTTGCTTCAGCAGCACTGGTGTTTTGCACTTGCTCCCACAAAGAATGAACTGGTCTACTTTTTGATGGCATTCTTCTTCACTTGTTAAAGATCATTGTGCATCCTAATTCTGCCCTCTCAGCAGTCTCGGAGTTTTATGTTTTCTGCTACTTTAGTAAGTATTCCTACTACTCGATTGAGGTCACTGGATGCTGAACAAAACTAGCAGCAGGTCAGACCTTTTAAACAAACAAACAAACAAACCAACCAAAACAAACAAAAAAAAGCTTTCCGCTCATCAACTAACCAGTAAACATTTTCCGAAAATGTTTTTCAAAGCACAGTTGTTTCTATTAAGCCAACTTTCCACAACATGCAGAAGAGTCTCAAAAGCTGCATCCTAAATACCCACTTTTCTTCTGCCCAGCGTACCTGGAAATACCACGGGGAGCACCGCGCCGCATGCCCCGAGCCAGGACAGCCCTTTAAGGGGCTCCGGGGAAAGCCATGCCGGGAACCCGGTTACCGAACCGCCCGAGGATCACAGGGCAGGACTCCGGCACTCGGCCCGGGCAGCGATTTGGAGCAGCGGAACCAGCGCCAGGCGGGGCTGGGGCTGCCGGGACCCCGGAAAAAGCGCCTCACCGCGACCCGCCCCCCAAGAGCTCCCCTCTGGATTTTGGGGAATCCCCTCTGGATTTTGGAGGTGTACAGGAAGCGTCCGGTAGCCGCTCGTGAGATGAGGGACTGAGCCGCCTTGTGCCAGGGTGTGTCTGCCACCTGGGAGGGAGGCGGTGGCCGCCATTTCGAGAGCTTTGGCCCCCGTGAGGGCTCTGGGATTCCCGAGCTGGGTCAGGGACAGGGAGAAATGCACAGAACAATTCTTCCAAGTTCTGAGAGAGGGAAGGGAAATCCCCAGTTTGCAACTCTCGGGGACAGCCTGAGAGTTAATGCTTTTTCATTTCATGAAACCCAGACTGCACTAAAAAGAAGAGCAAGGTCTGCCCACGCTTTTTAAGCTGGTTAATAAGCAGAGAGAATTAGATATACGTGATTCTTTTTCTTAAATTGCTGATGTCAGATGAGTGTAGGTCCTAAAGCTACAAACTAAGCCAAGTCCTGTAAGTTTAATGACTATACTGTGCCTTCCTGCTAGAAAACCTTCTGGAGTGGAAAAAAATAGAATTATAACCAACTTCCCCCTGCTCCATCCCCCAACCGTTCCTGGCTTTGATGTTTTTTCAGTTAGGTTTTGGGGTTTTTTCTTTCTTGTTTTTTTTTTCTTTTTTTTTTTTTTTTCTAGGTTAGTTGGTTGGTTTGGTGGTTTTTGTGTTGATTTTTTTTGTTTGGTTTTGTTTGTTTGTTTGTTTTCGTTTGTTTTTACTATATAAGTAGCTTCCTTGAACCAAGCTGATGAAAAAGTAGGGCTGAGATCAAGGTCCTGCATTTGGTTATTCAGACGTCTTGTTTCCTGATGTTTTCCCTTCTCTATCCATGAGACTTGGAGCCAGAGGACAGAAAACAGTCACCAAATAAAGTCAGAAAAACACTCGGGAGCTCCAACTGAAAGATCAAAGAAATAGAGAGCAGGAGAGGGGAAAAGAGGTTCTAAAGCCTACAATAGGACATAGAAATCCCCTCCTGGTAACCACAGAGATCACTCCTGGTAACTAAGCTTACATTCAAGCAGTAAATAACTACATTACCTTGAACAAAAATGTTTTTTCCTACCTCCAAGGCATCATAGTGCAGATTTCTGCTTTTGACCTTGCTGCCTTTGGCTGGAGGGACAGGAGGGGAAATTCAAATCACCCCAGGAAGGGGTTTCTGTCTTTAAAATTAAAAATTTTGCTCATTGCTCTAGCAGAGAAAGACTGATGCATCTTTTCTGGTATACTTGAAGTTATTTTCAGTCACCTCAAGTTCTACTTTTTGGTAAACGGCCCAAGATAAAAAATGAGAAAGCTTATAACCAGAAAGCTTTCCAAATTTACAGGGATATGCCAGATCTGTGAGAGACATTTTTTTCAAAAGGAGAAAAAAAAAATCTAACAGCTGGCAAACACCACTATAAATTCAGTATTCCATTAACTCAGATTCACGCCCCTAGCTCCCTAAGACAGTGGCACATGCTCATTTCTGCTACCTGAAATAAACCTTGTCAGACTTTTCTTACATGTGCAGCTGTCTGTCAAAATTTGTATGCACAGAAAAACTACTGAAAAAACATTCATCTGCTTGTGTCCAAATGTGTCAAACACAACCAACCAGAAATCTGGCTGCAGCAGTCAAAGGTAACAACACTCCAACAAATCTATGAGCAACAAAAGCAGGACTAAGGAGAATCTCTCCTTTTGGATGCTGTCCTGTCCCAGTCCCACAGGCCCCATGGGCTTGGGGAGTTTGCTTTTGATTGTGCAGTAGGAGAAGGAACAACAAACCCCCTCAAGAGGTTTCAATAAATAGAACTTTACTCAGAACCCAGCCTCAAAACTGGCAAAAAGGTGCCAAACAATAATCTTAAAACATTTAACTGTTAAAAATGAACAAAGGAATTGGCAAAAACTTATATAAACCTACTGTGGCGTTAACCATGTGAGCCCCAAGTCAAGATGGAGAGAAAAAGGGAGAGAGAGAAAGAAGTGTGTGAAGGAGTTCATCAGAGAGAGGGAAAGAAAAGATACCACCACCCTAGGATCCTGCACTGGTGCTCTTTTTATCCTCTAGTTTTTTTCTAGTTGTAATCACCAGATGGTGGGCACAAAGCACAGGGAACATTTTGCTTGGCTTCTTTGTATTTTTATGACCATTCCTCCAATCCAGGGGTGGAGCCTGTGCAGTACATTGGGTCAGGGGGCTTTGGCAGGTTTTACAGCCCTTCCTTACAGGGTCGATGCAGCTGCCCTGACTGTGACCTTTACGGTGTCACACACACAGAAGATGGTTTGTCTTCACCTGTCACCAAAGTCCCCCAGAAGAGGAAAGATTTTACAGTTGTGCCTGTATGATAAGCAGGCAGATTTTACTTGCCCCAAGAAACAGAAGCAAAGCCCCACCCCTTTTCTAGAAGTCCCTGCCACAGCATCTGAAGCACTGCCTCATGAGGTGCTGGTTACTGGGATTGCACTTTAGGTCTTGGAGGAAGGTCAGTCTATGAAGAAGACTTTGAGGCTGTTTTCGAAGATGTCTGCAGATTTTTTTCAAGTACAATAATGTTTTAATGATCATATTTGGAATGTTGTTGTAGCTGCCTGGAATTGTAAGAAATGGTGGTATTTTTAGTAGTTGTTGCTTATTTGATGAGTATGTCAATCTCCATGACATGAAATAAAAATAATTGCTAACCTTGTGGAGAAAGCAATATGAATTTTACAGAGTGTCACAGTTTTAGACAGTGACAGATGCTGCTATTCCCCACCACCATCCCAGGGGTAGATGAAGAAAGGAATAAGGTAAAGAGACTTTAAGGCTGGAATTAAAAAACTTGTGGAGATTTAATGAGGAAGTAATAACAGGTTACAATTGTAAAAACAAATACCCAAGTATGGAGCTTTCCCTCCTCAGGTGGTCATTACTTCCCAAGCAGAACAGTCCAACACTGGACTGGGCAGTAGATGGGGCTGCCCAGGGTCTCGGTGACAGCTCACAACAGTCCTAGAGCAACCAAGGTACCACCTTGGGAAGATGGAAGACAACTTGTCTTGCTGAATGATGGCTGCAGGGAAAAAGGCTGCAGGAGGAGCAGCCCACTGGAGGCAGCTCAGAACCAGCTAGCACACCAGCCAGAGAAGCCTCATGAGGGTTCTTTTGGGAGCCATTTCATAGTGAGTACCATGGGAAGGAATACTGTGATTACTCCATTTGGGCCACCTGACCCCTCCTCTCCCCTAAGCTCAGCTGCTTTATCACTGCCACATCAATAGGCTGGCTGTGTCTGGGGGTCTCCCAGGCAGGGTTTTTCTAACCTGGTCCTCTCAAAGCAGGACACAAGAGTTACCATAATGTGAATTGTAATGTTGACCTCTGGTGCCAGTAACACATGAAGTAATCATCTTGCTAAGCTTGTGCCTGCTTTGGGCTACTCCATGCAACAGAATATTTGTTTTCTTTTGCAATATAGCCACACATTCTACCATCTATTAAAGGTCTGTGTCATGTCAGAATCAACAATAATCTTAGTAAGAACACAGCACATTTTGCTTTATTTAATTCCAATCACCTTCAATTTGAGTCCCAGATACTCTTCAGTTACTCACTACCAGAATTCCACCACTATAAGCTGATCTCTCATTAGCAGCCTTCAGTGGTAGAGACATGAAAGCAAAACATTCAGAAGACCATGAGATGAACACAGATTTTTTTATGGTCAGTCAGATGTCACCTGATCCAAAGAACACCTTGCAATGCAGACTTCCCCTTCACAGCAATCACTGCAGTACCCAGAGGTTACTTATTTGGGAATATTTTGAAAAAGCAATATTGCTACTTGAGAAAAAACAGTACTTAAAAGATGCCTCTGCTCATATTTCAGCCATCTGCTGAAAGACTCTAGACAGGTGCTCTTACACTTTCTACAAAGGGGACAAAAATTACAAAATCTCTGCTCAAGGGTCTTCCCAAGTTGTGATGATGCTCTATGAAGTGGTACCAGATGTATAGGATTGTTAAGCTTTCCAGGGGAAGGTACATGGCACAAATTCTTCCCCACTTAGCAAGTTCCAGGCATCACCCTGTAGGAACAGATTTGCATGCAGGTGAAATCCTGTCTCACAGATTATCCCACCTCAGTAGTTAAATACCAGCCACCATTGGCTCAGGTACATGTGAATCAAGTCAAGGAATTAGGCATATCCAAGTGGATATCCAATTACTGACCAGCCACAGAAAAACATGTTTTCAGTATTTCTTTTTTTTTTTTTTTTTTTTTTTTTTGTGAGATATTTTCTGGAAAAAAAAAGCTGGTTGAATTGTTCTTGAGTATAATCATGCTTATCTGTTGTTAGAAATTGATAAAAATTGCTAAAGCATGTTAAAAAGTATCTCAATGATTTTTCTATGCCTCAGTTCTTATACAGGAGTGACTTCTTTGAAAATCAGCAGCATACATTGCACAACCATTTAAAAAGCCATTCTGTTCTGTTTTTCATTGTTGCTACATAAAATCAGGAAAAAAAAAAAAAACTTTTCATTTAAGCTTTATCTCCCAGTTCTGCCATTAAAAAAGCCAACCCCAGGAACTCCACTCCGACCCCAGACAGCCCCTGGCAGACCCACTCTGACCCCAGGCATTCCTGGGCACCCCCAATAGCACCACAGCCTCACCTCCTCCACGTCAGGGGCCAGCACTGGCCTGGGACAAGAGGCTGCCACCAGTGGCACTGTGGGACACACAGTCACAGCTGCCCCCAGACCTTGGCAACTTAAGGGCCAGTAGCCCTAAACCCCCCAAGCTGGGCACTGGGCCCTGTGGTTCAGGCAAGCCTCTCCCCAGCATAAGGTGGGGCTGCTGGGACATCAACAGGGGCAGGTGGGATGGGCAGGAGGGTACAGCTGGGACAGGAATGCAGGGGGGAACCCCTGGGGTTTCAAAAGATGGCAAGGTGGGCAGGGCACCCATGGGCTGCCAGGTTTTCCCCCAGCTGTGTGCCCCCTGGCTGAACCCAAGCTGTCCCCAAGGCAGAGAGACACCCAGGACACCAGCTGCCTGCAAGGGACAGGTCCTTGCCCAGCCAGCTGGGGACAGCCCTGATGGGGACACCTGGGGGCTAACCCCTGCCCCGTGTCCCCTGGCACTGCCACTGCCCCATGGCACAGGCCCACGGCCACCTCTCCAGGGCACCAGAGCTCCTCCTGCACTGCTACCCCAGGGGATGGATCCAGCACCTTGACAGCTGAGTGGGACTGGAGGGCCCCAATTGCACCCCCCCCCACCACAGCGTGGTGTTTCTTACACCTCTGTTATAGGAGACTGCCTACACAGAGAATGCATTTAGACATGAGGTCTGGTTTAACTCCAGGAAGTAATGGCGAAGGAGCAGACTCTGCAAGACTCCAAGCAAATCAAACATCTAAACATGAGATGGAAAAAACTTGGGGAGTTTAAACTCTTCCATCATTCCAGGACATTCAGAGTGCACTGAATATTTTAGCTGTTCACCAGCATCACCTCCCACTCAGAAGCATTGCCTAGTGGAGGTCCTTCAGTTAACTAGCAACAAGTGATATTATGTGAGCATTAATTTCATGGATAATGTGACAGGAACCTTTTAAGCCCAAGGATTCAGCAAAAATAGTTAAGTATGTCAGTGAGGTTCATTTTTGGAGTTCAATTTACCACAGTTTTTAAGTCTCTGAATCCTGGCTGGTGAGGTTACACATTTCAGTCATCTCACTTTTGATCAGTGAACTCTTTTCTTTTTGTTATATACAGTATCAGGAAACCATTCTAAGGAAAGAGGAAGAATCTAAAGAGAATTTTTTCACTCTGCTAATTCAGTTGCAGAGTGTGTCTGTCTCCTTATGAATTGGAGATGGAATTTCTGGTGTGGATTCCTGTGTTCAGAATCCCAAAAATCTTTTCTCTCACAAATACACAGTGCTCCCAAGTGTTGTGTGGAAAAAAAGGATGCAAGTCACTTAGTATGGCATTCTCTTTTAAGCATTTTTCCAATTTTTTTTTTTTAATGGTTTTCAGGATAATCGATCAAAAAGGATTTTTGAATTTTTGTATTCTGGGAGGGAAAACGACAGTAAGGGGCTGTAAATAGTGTGCAGACATCCTTAAACAGTATTGTAGTAAGAATCTTATCTGTCTGAGGAAAATTCTGTACATGTTCTGATGATCATGTTCAGATTTTAATACTGATAAAGCAACACAGTGATCTGCTTCATCAGTCTGTGTTTTACCATAAATACCACTTTTTTTTTTTCCTAAAGAATGAAGGCTCAGGAGTGTGTAACTTTAGCCAGGAGTGTCAAGGTTGTGGTGTTTTATATAAACTGCCTCATTTGGACATGAGGAGCAGCTAATTGTTTTTTCAGTAGTTTTGCTGTGGGTACAATTTGGCAGAGAAGTCTGAGAAAGTGTATGTCAGGTAGCAGAAATGAGTATGTGCCACTGTCTGTCATACAGCAGCAATGTCACTTAGAAATGCCAAATCTTTCAGAGCACAGGAGACGCTGCTACATTGAACTTGAGGGTCAGCTGTTCTGCCCCCTGGAAATAGGTATTAAAAATGTGGCCTCTCAAATGATTTTGAGGTTAAAACTGTTTTAGTAATGTAAATGTTTTAGTAATGTAAAGTAATATTGTTTTACTACTCTTATTAAACTTACATTGCCTCAGGTATTTTTTCCTGACTCTTAGCTGTTGTTGCCTCAGGTGGCAGATCTGGACAGCCAAGCTTGGAGATAGCTGAGAGACAGCATCATGTGTTCTCTTTCGTCTATTTGCAAAATAAAGGCTCGAAGAAGTCCCTTAGACAAAGGAAAGGCGATGTTGTCCTGTATGACTGCCTAGTTCAATCAAGTTTGCAGTGACCTGAATCGAAATGGCACAGTCATCGTACTTTGAGTGTGCAATTCTATCAGTCCTTAATATGAAAACCTTGCAATATTAGCAGTCAGGCTGCCCCGGAGAGCTTTTTCTTCTCTAGACCTTTAAGAGCAAAAAGAATTGCCCTATATCTTTCTTCCGCGGCCTTAACGTAGCCAGGGGCGGACCGGCGGAAACATGGACGCTCCCCTCACACCGTCACTCCCAAGATCACAAAATGGCGGACGCCCTCAGCCTCGCGCCCATATATTCCCGCCCTGGGCGGCAGCAGCGCCGCGAGAGTAGGGCCGTGCGCAGCGCCGGGTGTAAGGGCCGTGTGCAGCGCCGGCTGTAGGGCCGGGTGCAGAGCCCAGCGGCGGGAAAAGGGAGGTGGGAAAAGTGGAAAGGGGAGGCGGGAAAAGGGGAGGCGGGCCCTGTGTTTAACAGACAGGTTCCCCAACCAATGGGGCGCCCGGACCTGGGGGGAGAGGTTTCGGAACCACGACCAACGTGTGACCCGCCTGTCAGGTCCGACCAGCTTATAACACAGAGCCCCGGGAAGGCGAGGGGTGTCCGTTTTCCAGGGATTGCTTAGGGATGGGTGGTAAAACTTCCTCCTGGGAAGCCCTGGGGTTGGGACACAATGCCCTCACTGCTTCGGTGGGTGGACACTTCTCCTGGCTCTGATCTGCGCTCCTTGGGGTGAGTGGTTCCGTCTGTTGTGTCGAGTTGGAGGGGTTTTGCCTTTTGTTGACCCAGTCCTGTCTGTGCATCCTTCTAAAAGAACATTTGGAGAGGGTTGGCAGGCATTTGAATGGCCCAGGACAGTGGTGGAGTCACCATCCCTGGCGCCATTTGAAAGGCGTTTGGACCTGGTACTTAAGGACATGGTTTAGTCGTTGATTATGGTGTGGGTCAAAGGTTGGACCGGATGATCTTGGAGGTCTCTTCCAACCTGAACATTCTGGGAAAAGCCGAGATGCGTGGTGCTGTATTCCCCCAGCTGGCATCCCAACTTGGGTTTGTTTTGCTCCATCGAAATTTTGGGTCATTTTGATGCGGGTGGTTCTGGTGGGTGGGAATGTCTGAGGGGCGCTCCCCGGTGGGTCAGGGGCTGCGGCGGTTCCGAGGGTCTTCAAAGGGGGGGGAGAGGGGGAGGATGCGGGTATCGAGGCAGAGGGGGGGTTCCGATCGGCGGGTGACCTGTCGATAACATCCCGAGTGTCTTGTTGGGCCGGGAGTGCGGACCCAGAGGTTCGGGGGCAGGCTGATACCTTCCTGAGGAGCTGGCGGTGGATCGGAACTGCTTCCCCAATGGCACCCTCGAACTTTCCGGGAAGATCCCCGTTGGCAAATCCCTTGGGATCCGCCTGAGCACCGCTAGACCCCCGCGGGTCCGGCCCTGGCAGCCGAACCCCGCGGCGCCTCTCGGTTGCTATGGTTACGCTGCCCGGACCGAACTCCGGCGCCAGGAAGGGTCCCGGGGGTGTCCCCCGTCAGCGTCGGGAGGTTCGGTTCGCTGGGGGGGCTATAGCGAATGCTTTAAGTCCTGTAAACATTCAGGGAGGTTAAGGGGGGGAAGGTGTCACCATTTTTGGGGTCTTTTGCAGGAGAAAAGGACGTGACGGTGTTGTTGGCTGCCAGACCTGGTTCCAGTACAGCTGAAATGATGCCAGGAGGAGAGGGGAGGTGTCCCTGTCCCTGCTGTCCCCTGTCTGCCCACTGTGCACACCAGAGCTGCCCTCTCCACTGGTGTATGTGCAGAGCCCATGCTCGGAGGGGCCGTGAAGCTGCCAAGGGAGGAGGAGGAGGAGGAGGAAGCTTTGCTGCATCTAAGGAAGGAGCCCACAGCAGCCCAGGGGAAGCAGCCACCTGAATGAGAGGAGCCACCTGCAGCGTGGGACATGGAATCCCCACTGCTGAGCTGAGCCCAGAACTGACCATCAGTGGAGACAGTGTCCCTGGGATCTCCAGAATACCTGCTCCAGTCCCAGGCATCTCTCAGCACCCTCTCCCAGGAACTGTACTTTTCCTCTGCAACACACTCCAAGCCTGGAAGGTGAAAAAGAAAGGAGAAATAAAGAGCAGCCAGCAGCAAGGTACTTTCAGGGTCCAGTGTCATCTATCTAGGCTGTGTTCAAGCGAAGGCTGAGGACAGCTGTGAAACAAGGGAGCCAGGAAGACCAGGACCCCATTGACTGCAGAGGGGCTCCCAGCCAGTCCTGGGTCCCCCCCGTATCTGTCATGGAGCACATCCCAAAACTACTGGACACGTGAGTTGTGGGAGACCATGTTGGAGGGCAAGGACAGAGCCCTGTAGCACCTCAGGGAGAGGCATCTTCCACTACCTCTGGCTTTGGTGTGGGCAATAGCTTGGCACCCATTACACAGGAAGGATGTAACAGGAGGAATGTGCACAGGAGTGCTCTGGATGAACTTTGGCTGGGAAGGCAAACAGAACATCCTATGATGTGATAATCCACATGGATGGTGTGGAGTTCAACACTCACAAGAACATCCTCTGTACAGCCACCATTTCAGGTCACTGCTTCACACGAGGGGGTGGCTGTAAACATAATTTCTGCATCTGTTTCCTGCTTCTTCAGTATAGCTCCAGAACTTACCTGAGAGCTGAACCTTGCTCCAGCATTTCTCCACAGTTCAGGTCCCTGCCTGGATGACGAAGGACAGAGCAGGATTTCTCCATCTGTCATGCAGCCTTGGCATAGCTCCAGTGCTTAGCTGGGAGCTGAACTTTTTCCCCAGCATTTCTCCACAGTCCTGGTATCTACTTGGACACCAGAACTCTGGCAGTGGTGTCCTACAGACCCTTGGATCCCAGTGCAGGGCTGGGAGCATGGCCAGCCTGGTTTATCTGCCACTGGGTGGGAGGTTTGCCTTCCCCACACAGCCTTATTCTGTGGTGGTCTTGCTGAAGCCACTCACTCTTTTGCTTCCTGTCTACTGCCAGAGGCCATGACTCCTGTGGAAAACACCAGCTAGTAAAACCAGAGAGAAACCCAACTCTGCTTGGAGATATTTGGACATTTGGACACTGACAGATACTGTGGTAAGTAACTTTTATGTTAATCTGTCCCTTCAAGGAGGTGATCAGGTGATACATTCCAAAGGCTGGAAAAGTGGGGAGGTTCTTTTTGGATCCCACAAGGACAAAGATAACACAGTATTGGGTGCAATTACACAGCTTCCTTGAACATACACAGAACTGCTAGGCATTAAAACTGGAGTTGTTCACTTAATCCTATAGACAGACAGAAAAGGGAAGGGAAGAAAGGGAAATACCCCCACTCTGGAAAGTTTTAAATCTCAGCACAACAGGATGCTGATACATATCATATAAATAAATGATAATACTACTATGTGATCCTTGAGGGTCTCTTCCAACCTGACATTGTATGATTCTAGTATTCCTATGATTCTATGAAATAAAAAAGAAGAGAGAGATGGAAGAGAAATAAAGCTCAAAAACAGAGAGGGGAAAGTCCCTACCATCAGCATCCTGCTGATCTTGTGGCAGAGGGGGGGGGGTGGTCCAGTCCTGGGAGAGGCACAGGGGTTACTATCTTTCCTCCTTTTACATTCCCAATTTCTTGCTGTGCCACAGCCACTAGGCCAATCATTGCTCATCCTCACTTGGTCTAGAAAGTTCCTCCAAGTGGCCAACTCCCTTGTAGTTTGCACAAAGAATCAAGAGTCTCCAGCTTTGTCACTTCCCTGAGTTGTTTCTCCTCAAGCTTTTTGGCCTCCCCTCTTACCACAGAACTGTTTCTTCTCAAGGTCTTCCTGACTTAATTTTGAGACAAATGCTTAACTGGTTCTGCCCATTACAGTAGGGAGTGCACAGAGTTCCAAGACTTCTCAGTCCCTGCTCAGTACTTACTACCCACAGAGCAGGTGTTAGGGCTGGTTTCAGTTTGTTAATGATTTGGCTGAGGTGTAGTGGGTGAGGAAAAGCCTATTTCAACTCTGCACCTTTGGCATTCACAGGTTGGAAGATCTGATGGAATCAACCAGCTTTGGAGCAGGGAAGCATCCAGCCTGGTTACAGAGCCCACAGCACGTTCAGTCCCCACCTTTGGCATGGAAGTGGTTGATGATTCGGTAGAAGTTGGTGACTTTAATGACTTTTGCTACTCCTTTCAACATTGGTATTACAATGAGAAGGCCAAAGCCTGCTGGGATGTTGAGGGAAGGGCCATAAGCTGCAGTGCTCTGAGCTGCTGTGTGATACCAGTTCTAATTAACATCAGGGACTGTGCTGGCAGATGAAACTTACCTAGAAACTCTTTAGCTGCAGTCGGGTTCAGTTTTTCAAGTAGCCTGTATAAACAGCCCCACTTGCCTAATAAAAAGTCTTATGAGCACGAAAATGTATTCAATTACTCTGAAATCAAAATAATTTTATTCTTAAACTTGGTGCTGTTTCCCTTTGCCAGAGCTGGAGAAGTGTGCTGCTGCCTGCTCAAGCCCAGCACTGGCATCTCTGACATGAGGGTACAGAGAAAATGGGGCACAGCATTAACAAACCTTGATGTTTCTGGCAGCCATGAAGCAGTTGTCCTAAGAGGAGACAGCCACCACCCCTCATGCACTCTTACTAGCACCAAAGGGCTGCATCCTGCTGACTTACTGCTGGAGGAGTTGGGGGGGGGGGACGGGATGGGACTGGCTTGTCTTTATAACTTGCAGCAGAGTGAAGAAAAAAGCCCATCCAGGGAGAGGAGCTGGTGCACTCCTTCATCTGGGACTTGTCCATCTGCAAAACAGGTTAAAAGTGCTCCCTTAGCCTATGGGGTGGGAGCAGCCAAGCCAAGGGAGGCTGAGGAAGGCAGGGCAGCTGGAGGGAAGGACCTAAGTGAGGGTGAAACCTTAATTCTCCCTACAACTACCTGAAAAGAGGTTGGAGCCATGTAGGGCATCAGTCTCTTCTCTCAAGTAAGAAGGGATGGGACAACAGGAAACCATCTTATGTGCCCAGGAAGGTTTAGGTTGATTAGTAAGAAAACTACTTACCAAAAGAGTTACCTGGTGCAAAAGAGTTGCCAGGGGTGAGGTTTATGCTTAGAGCCAGTAATCTTGGTCTTTTCCAAACTAAATGTTCCTATGTTACTGTTCCACAATTTGCAGAAGCCTGGAAAAGCATTGGATGGGAGGAGGGGGGAAGGAAACCAGAATGTTTGGTCTTTTATCTAGAGGTATTTTTTAGCATAAGTGTAAGGTCACTTGGATTGTTAAAAGTTCATATACATATATATTAACTCAGAAAAGCTGCAGAGATTATCGATCTCTTCCTGACTCTTGGCAAGCCATCCATCACTCAGAGCTCATACTTAAGCATACAGAGGAGCCCTGGATTCAGTGTTTTCTAAAGCCAGAGAGCCAGAAAAATCAAGACCTCTACCTTCTAGCCTGACTTTTTGTTGCACTTAAAAAGTTTAATCATTGAAATATGTTCCTCCAAGCTCTGCCTTCATGAGGTTGGTTCACTTTTGCTTTTAATTTTTCCACCCACAAGCTAGAAGATCTCAGCAAACAGAGGTGGCTGTTCTCACTAGTTAAAGTTTTTTCTGAGTCACTGAAATACTTGTCACTGTTCTAATCTCTACAGCAGGGGCCACCTGCTGGTACCTATGGAGAACAGCAGAGGTTTCCAGGAAATCCCAGCCTTTCTTGAACTGGAGTTGGGATTCTTGTAACACATAGGAATACCTCTTCTTTGCAGTTATTTGACAGCGGTCAACAGAAAATTTTCCTTAGGTGACCACTTCCAACCCAAATCTGAAACAAACCAATCCCCAGTTGTGCATTCTGATACCTTCCTCCCTAGCACAGTTTGAATTCTCAATGGTTTGTCTTCTGCTCTCCATATTTTCCTGTTTGTTTCTGCACTTTTTGGCAGAGGATCATAAAAGATCCAGTTCATAGCCTTTGGGGATCATCTAACCCTCTGTTGCAGACAGCAGCATCACCTTGGTCTCACCTTCCTAAACTCACCTTCTACCTTGCACTTACAGTTCCACCTAATTTGTTTGAAGTTAGGTCACTAAGCAGGCAATCACAATCTAATGCAGTTTGTAGACCACAAGCATTCAACTACACCATTTAAACCAGTTTAAGAGCACACATTCAGGATCAGCTGCACTCCTTGAAGGCTGAAGCTGAACAGCAGTGGGACAGGCACTGAGCTGGAGGGATCTTGGTTATAGTCAGGGAAGTGACTTGTTGGTTTGACTAACCTCCCAAATGTTATTAAAAAAAACCTGACTTAAGTGTCCAGTTGCTACTTACTTAATATCAATACTCCCCCTTGGAGGTAAGCAGGGATCTCACCAAAAGATAACCACTTGGAAAAGCTGCAGTTGAGAGCCTCAGAGAACAGCCTAAACTACCTTAAAACATTTTATTCTTAAACTTGGTGCTGTTTCCCTCTGCCAGAGCTGGAGTAGTAACAAACCTGTAAGAAAAGCAAACCACACTCTACATAGGGTAAGGGAGTAGAAGTGGCAAATTATGAGGGCAGATGATTAACAACTAGTTCAGAAATTTGGTTAAGTATGGGAACAGTCATTCTTACAAGAATAAGTAACATTCTTCACTGCTGATTATAAAGACAAAAATGGTGCTTCATCACAGCATTGCAAAAAAGATACTTAGGGAGATTCAGGGGGATCTTACCTTCATTACTTCAATGAAATATGATCATAACATTCAATCCTAAAGCAAAGGAAGTTGGAGCCTCAGTTCTCACATGAAACAGCAGCTCCAGAATTAAGTTTTCTTGGCTACTGATTACAGCATGTTGTTTGGACACAGTACAAATTCATGGAAAATGGGAGGTTTCTTGTCCCTTATATTAAAAAAAAAAAAAAAAAAAAGTATTTAATAGTGACAAAGCTGAAATTAGATGGTCATGGTATGGCATGGCATCTCAAGCCTAGATGGAACAGGCAATGCACACAAAAAAAAGCTTCAGAAAGTGATTCAAATTAAAATTATGTAGAAAATAAATTTTATTTGGCTCCTTTGATACACTTTTTCAAAAAGAAATGCACATTTAAACAGTTTGCCTGTCTCAGTGCACGTCTGGATTGCTCACACAGAGCCACTAATACCAAGGCAAAAGGTGCCTTTGAAATAATTTCAGACACATTGTATGTTGGCTGCAAAGCATCCAAAGTTACTGACTTTCTAATTATAACTTGGAAAGAAGTATTTCAGATGTTTCTTCTCTGATTTCACACATACAATTGTCCCACACAGAAAAAAGAAGACAGACCTGCAACAAAAACTGTTGAGCCAGTGGCCAATACTCATTCCAGGTAGAGCTACAGATACGTTCTCTATTCCATACTGGGTTGGGATTTAAAAGAAAATCACAGCAAGGTAACTCCTTCTTTTCAAAAGCTTCAAAACAGAAATGAGAGAACATTGCTTCAAAACTACAGCTACTGGTAGTGAGAGTTTGCAGGGAAAGCACTCTCTCCCTTCTTGATTCTCCTGGTCAGGTCTCTTTCCTGTTGGTGGTGGCTGTGGAATTTGTTTCTTGCTGCTTCTTTTCCAACACTTCATGAAGAGGAGTAAATTCAGCTCAGGCTTTCATACATCACATGTGGCACTAACCCATCAAGTAACCCCTGCAGACAAAATTTGTTAGAAAAAAAGTTAACACAGGCAGCACTCCTCAAGAATTGTCTTAGGAAAAAAACTTCAGATTGTCAAAAAACTCAAGGCTAAATCCTGTCCAAGAAAAAAACTGCCCAGTACAACCACAGGCTATTTCCTCAGCTGATTTTCTTCAGTGAACACTGAAAATGGATTACCCTGTTCTCAGTGCAGCTTTGGCAACTGGGAAAGCCCAGGTTACACCCCATAAAAGGTTCTTTATTTGTACCCTTTACACAAACTACAAGTATTTAGAAGATACGCAGTATAACCTGACACTCAACACAACTCTGGTCTTTTTGTCTCATCTGTTTCTCTGAAGCCCTTTAATGAGTTAAAGAAAGAGAACTGTTAAGATGTGCACTCCATGAAACAAAATATGCAGCATCCATTATGAAAGGATAGATCAGGTCCCTGTTCAGCTACCTGCTGCCACAGAGTTATGCCAGTTTTGTGTTATGAAACAAAATTTTAACTACACTAAAGAGGTTAAGAGATACTTAAAGAAACAGGCTTGACTGCCATTGTTAAATCAACACTTCTTGGCCAAGCTGCAAATCTTTAGCATAATGAAATTCTTTCATTATATTTTCTGCTACTCTTAAATTTAACAAAGGCACACGAGCCACAAAAGAGAAGAAAAGCTGAAAAAGCATTAAATCACTTACGGTAATTTCATCCTCATGAAAACTCTGGCCATGAAGAAGCTCAAAAGCACACTGACAAATCCAATAAAGAGCAGAAGAAACCTGTTCAGCTTGGGGATATTTGGTGCATTGGATCTATCCAGAATGATGAACCCTAGGCCACCCATTGTGAAGAGGAAGCTGGATGCAAGCCCTTCCATAATATATTGCCCATTCACTCTAAAAGAAAAAAAAAAAAAAGGGGAGGGAGGGAGTCAGAAGATTAGTTTCAGGGAAACTACTTAGATTTCAAAGCCCAACTACTCAGCTTTAGCTGTAAAAATACACAGGATGATTGGCTTCAATGGCTGACTTCTATCAGGCAGGAAATGGGCAGGTATGGAGATTGATACTCTGCTCTTGCATCAAGGCTTGAATATGTGTGTTTGTCTCTGGAACTGACAGTCTGCAAGGTGACCAGTAAAGCACACTCCTGGTTTTACACATCACAGTGTATGCAAGCTCATCAGTGTTCAGAAATCAGAGAATCACAGAAAGGTTTGGGTTGGAAGGGACCTTAAAGCTCACCCAGTCCCAAGCCCCTGCATGGGCAGGGACACCTCCCACCAGCCCAGGTTGCTCCAAGCCCCATCCAACCTTGGACACTGCCAGGGATGGGGCAGCCACAGCTTCCCTGGGAAACCTGGGCCAGGGGCTCACCACCCTTAAATTGTAACTATTTTCCCCATCCTCATGCATATCACAATTAAGAATTTAAAATGCCAGAAGAGGCAGTTTGACAAACATTATGCATGCTGCTATGAAATGTAACAAATTGTGTCCACATACCCTTTAAAGCCCAACTTCAGCTGCAAGGGCTTGGAAGAGAGCTAAGTACTGCCAGCTTCAAACTTATCCCTTACCAGACTTTCATTTCCTTACCAGGCATTTTCAAAAGATTTGGAAAGGCTGAGTTTTTCCCACTGATGTCAAGGCATGTTCGGTTGGGTCTGGTTATTTTTCAAGCTGCAAACCAAACACTTGATCCCAACCAGATCCTACCTGGCACAAGAAGCTCAACACAAAAAGCAGCCCCGTGGCTCGGCCCTGCTCCTACCTGTAGGCCAGGAAGGCCACCGGCCTCTGATGCCCGTGCTCGTCTGTCATGGAACCCACGCTGGGAGGCTCCACGATCACGTCGTAGATAATCCCTGTGGGGAGAAAGGCGAGAAAGGCCTTGGACTCCCTCCAGCATCACCGGGACGCTCCCAGACGGCCTGACGACCGACCTGAAGGCGGCCAAGGAGGCAGCAGCAGCGGCGGCGGCTCCGTACCTGGGGCAGGGCCCTCCCTCCCGGTACCCCCCGGACCCCGTACCTGGGGCAGGGCCCTCTCTCCCGGTACCCCCCCCTCCCGGTACCCCCCGGACCCCGTACCTGGGGCAGGGCCCTCCCTCCCGGTACCCCCCGGACCCCGTACCTGGGGCAGGGCCCTCTCTCCCGGTACCCCCGAGCCCCGTACCCGGGACAGGGCCCTCCCTCCCGGTACCTCCCGGGCCAGGGCCCTCTCTCCCGGTACTCTCCGAGCCCCGTACCCGGGCCAGGTCCCTCCCTCCCGGTACCCCCCGGGCCAGGTCCCTCCCTCCCGGTACCCCCCGGGCCAGGTCCCTCCCTCCCGGTACCCCCCGGGCCAGGTCCCTCCCTCCCGGTACCCCCCGGGCCAGGGCCCTCTCTCCCGGTACCCCCCGGGCCTCACCTCCGGTGATGAGGAAGTAGGAGACCACCACCAGCGCGTACACCGTCATGGCCGAGGGCATGTGCACCCAGCTCGGCCGCTTCAGCTTGATGTTGGGGCACTCGAGCACGGCGAAGGGGAGGCGGAACAGCGTCTCCATGGCGGCGGGACGGTGCGGGGCGGTGCGGGACGGTGCGGTGCGGGGCTCAGCGCTGCTCCCTGCTCCTTGCCCGCTCCCGGCCCCGCCGCTACGGGACACGAAGGCGGAAACGGAAGCAGGCTGCCGGGTCCTGTTTTCGTAAAAAAAAGCAAAAAACGAATTGTTAAAAAAGCCAAAGCTCAAGGAAAGCACACGAAAGCGACGACAGCGTGAAAACAAAGAAAAAAATTATTTCGATCGTTTGTTTGGGGTTTGTTGGTTTGGTTTTCCTTCACTAGGACACCTGGAAGCGCAGCACGGCCCTGCCAGGACCCCGGAGCCCTGACGTGTCGGTGCCGGGCAGCCATGGAGGGGACGGGGGTTCCGCATGCAGAACGGGCCGGACCGGACCGAACCGGGTGGGCTGAGAACCTGACACCGGTCCCGGGATGGGTATGAAGCCGGCGGGTGGTGGCAGCGCGGCGGTGGCTGCCTGACAGACACCTCAGGTGTCCCTCCGGGTGTGTGCCACATGGCTCAGGCAGGCCACAGGGAAGGGGGAAGAATTCCCGGTTTTCAGTGGAGTCCTGGGAATGCCTCAGGTTTCCTGAACAAGGAGAGGAGAGGAAAGGGGGGAGACTTTCTCCAGCAGGTCCTGGCCTCGCCATCTCTTACTTGAGCTGCGGGCTGGTCTCCTGAGAGAGCAAGGGAAGCCACAGGCCCAGAACAAGAAGAGGAAAACAGTGAATTCCCGTATCCAGGAAGACTGACACCTTCCAGCAGGCATCGATTAACACCAGGGAGACACCAGAACCCATCCCAATCCCAGCCCTGGCTCTTGGAGACACAGGAGAGGTCCAAAGTGTTGGGGCAGGTGCCCTGCCTCACCCAAAGTCAGGGGCACCCCAAACGGGACACAGCACCCTGGGTGCAGCTGTCAGCTTGGGGAATTACTTCTCAAAACTGTTTCAAAACTGTTGGAAAAATAAATATATATATATTAAGGACCTTATTACCACTTCACTGACACTATGACTTTTTTTTTTCCTGTTTATAGGGGCAGTACCACTTCACCTGACTCATAATCTCATTGGATCATGACCAGTCAGTTTTCACAATTTTCAGTCTTAGCCTGTTAGTAAACATCTCCCTTTATTTTATGATTTGCCTGCCAGCAACGTTTGAGATTTCTCCCTCTTATTCCAAAAGTATTCTCTCTCCATTTGGCTTCCTTGACAAAACCCCAAGAGAAAACTCTAGTCCCCCAGCTTTTAATATAACAGAAGAGCACTGTGGGGGCAGCTCAGACACACCTGCCCTACTTTCTACTTTTCCAATTTTCCAGCCTGCCAAAGTACTGAAGTTTTTCCTAGCAAAGACAACAACAAATAAAATTTTAACTTGGTAAGCTAACTATAGTAACAGCACTCAAAAATGTCAGGATACTAGCATTAAGTCTTAAAACCTCCTTTAATTTGATACAGCCTTAAAATTTAAAGTCTTAGCATAACCCAAGCTGAGAGGAACACACTTCATACTTAATGATGCCAGGAGAAAGAAAACACCTTCAGAGCTTGGGGTGAGGAATGCCACTGCCCCAAGTAATGGAAGAATAATCCTGAGTATTGTAAGGCATTCCTAAGGCACACTTAGCTCTTCTCTTTACACAACAGAATGGAGCAAAGCAGCCAAACAAGCCCATTTCCATCTTTTACCATTGCTTTTTACATTACCATTTCATCCTCAGTGGTGAAACAACAGAGTTTTGGTTCAAGTTTCAAAAAACTGCAGCTGTAAAGCCAAATTCTGGGAGCCACTAAAGGTTTATCCTACCTGGGCCCAGGAGCTCTGCTTGTGTCCTATCTGTAACTCCTGACCCAGGAAGCACCCAACAAACCAGCCCCATACAGCAGCTGTAGTGCACCCTACTCCCCACATCCTGTATTAAATATAGCACACACTGTATTAAAAAGAAAAAAAAAATCTGCTTTCTACCTATGGCAGCTCTCCTCATCTGTCTTCCAGTCTTTTGTCTCAGTTTTGTTTGCTTTTATTTTTCAGATTGCTAATTTCCTTCTGAGCCAAATCCTCTGATGACTTCACACAGCAGTTGCAGGTTAAAAAAACAAAAACCAAACCTGCATAGTTTAAAGACACTGCAATTCCTCTACAGGATCATGAGGCAGAGCTGGGAGTCCTGTTTAACCAGACCTCCTTCCACTGGCTTGACTGCCCTGTCTGCAGGCACACAGCATCCTGACTTGTGGAGTTTGTTGCACCAAAACCCCAATTCTTCATCCTAGAAGCTGTGAGCAGCAGTTCCTGCCAGCCTGGACTAGCACATGGAACAACAGCACACAAGAAAAGTGGAGCTTTCATTTATTGGGCTGAAACTACAAACAAATTTCACTTTGACTTCTGGCTCTGTGCCTGTGCCTTCAACACTTTCACAACAATCTTCTGCTCTTCAATAAGGAAAGCACGTTTGATTCTAGAAAGGAAGAAAAAAGGAAAAAAAAAAAAAGAACAGCTTTAATACATGTATCTAAGTGGAAACACAAAAATAGCAGAAGTTACAATCAGCCTCTTATTCACTGCACCAGAATTAGATGAAGAGAAACCACTGATATTGTCAGCATCAGAAAACAAGGATGGTGGCACTGTGTGGATGTAGAGGGTTGGGGAAGAAGGCAGAGTGTGCCTGCAAATTCAGGGTAAGTGGTAAGAAAGGGGTAAGAAAGGTAAAACCTGATGGCTTTGCACTGAAAAAGTTACCATCTTCACCAGCTTCAAAGGCAAAATGCAAAAGCTCCCACAGGCAAACTAATTTAGCTGTTCTCCAAGTTAAAATCAAAAAATGTATCACCCACTCTTCTACCCTGAATCATTAAATGCCATTTCATATGCTTTTGGTGTATGGGGCTACTGTTGCAGTACACAAAACAAAGATGCCAGTAGAAAACTTGCCAATTACACAGAATTTTTTTTGGTTTAGACCAAAATAAGGTTTATACAGAATAAGGCATATTTGTCTATTAAAAATTACCTAACAAGCTCAGCGTGCTCAGGAAAACACTCGGAAAATGGCTTTTAACACAGAAAAGTTATGCTGCAGATTTGCAGCTCTAACTATCTATCCTTTTGTGTCCAGCAGGTTCTCCTCCCTCTCTTCTCTGCCCTAGGGAGACCACATCTGGAGTACTGTGTCCAGTTCTGGGATCTCCAGTTCAAGAGGGACAAAGATAGACAGGAGTCAAACAACGGGCTACAAGGATCATCAGGGGACTGGAGCATTTGTCACATGAAGAAAGGCTGAGAGATCTGGGGCTGTTTAGTCTGGAGAAGACTGAGAGAGAATCTTGTTAATGTTTATAAATATCTGAAGGGTGGGACAGCATCTTTTCAGTGGTGCCCTGTGAGGGCAAGGGGCAGCTGACACAAACTGGAACACAGAAAGTTCCACCTCAGTATGAGGAAAAACGTTTTTACTATAAAGGTGACAGAGAAAAAAACAAAACAAAACAAACCCCACCAAAACCAACCCCAACCCTCCACTGGCACGATTTGTACTACAGATGAAAAAAATTAAGATTGCTGCCAACTCCAGAGATCTGCTTCCATTGCCATTCACAGAGATGACATTCTTTTTAACACACACTCTTTCCTCAAACCCATTAAACTGAATTTAGGGAGGCCCATTAAGGACCATCCTAAAGCTTAACCACATTAAAGATATTTAATATGCAAAACTTTTATTCTCAAAACACCATAAAGAAGCCACACTCTCAACTGACTTTACACCAGTATTTTTCCACTAGACAAAAGGACAACAGAAAAGCAAAATTTTTAGTATCAATCAGAACAGACTGTTAAGCCCCAAATACAAGACAATGAAAAACAGGAGCTTCACAGGCAGTAAGTAGCTCAAATCCAAGGGACAAAACCATACACATCACTGATAATGGGCCCCTCCATTTTACTAAACCAATGTCAGCCTTCAAAGTTTTGGTGCACATTGTGAGAACACACAGAGATGTAAAAACCTCTTCCAAAGTAACCTCAAGCAGAAAAGTCACTTTCTGTCAGCTTACCTGTCACGGACACACTTGGCACACATGGAGCCCCCATAGGCTCTGCTCACGTGCTTCTTGGTTTTTGACAGCCTCATAAGAACTTTAGGACGCACAGCACGAACCTACAGACAGCAGGAGTGAGAAGTCCATTGTAACAGTGCAGCTTTAGGTAACAGCCTTACCGAGCAGATCTTCTCTTTGGTAGTTTTAAAAACAAAAAACAAAAAACCTGAAGTTGACTGTTAACGATGCAAAAAAGTGAGTGAAGTCATAGTTTCCCAAACGTGCCATCTTCAGCACCCCTATGCTCACCTTTTCATGCTACCACATGGAGCCCAGCAATAAATTTTTTAAAAGTCTTTATCATCAAGACTGTCCTCCCAAGGAATTGCTCAAAGAGCAACACGACTCAAGCATTCCCACCATTAGTAAGAACCTTGGTGTTACACCATGAAAAGATTTTTGAGAAAAACCTCACGTTAACTTGTTTGTTTTCCATAAAAATTACACATTTGGCTTATGCTGAAAACCCACCTAACAGGTCCAAATTCAGACTTCTAAACCTGCTACAGCTTGGTCTGGCTCTAAAAATTACAGACAATTATGTCTTATGAAACAGGAGAGTTCAAATATAACACCAACAGGAACCACAAGCATTAAAGAAAATATCCCTTGTTCTTTAAGCTTTCAAAGCTTGTTTTACCAGTTACGAGAACATTTGAAAGAAAATGTTCCAAAAAGAATTCCTCAATAAATTGGCATATTATGGAAAAGCTTCTCTGGACTGAAAAAGCATTGCTGTAAACACAAAACAAAACCTTGTGCCAGTAAGATCAGTACTTACACCACGAAGTCTCCCTGGGCATATACCACATGCTGACTTTGGTGCCTTCCCCACTTTCTTGGTGTAAAGGTAAACAATCCTGTTCCCGGGTGTTCGGGACCTAAGAGGGACAAATAAATACCCTGTAGCTTAAAATTTAGCTGCCTTAAAACCATTTTTTTCTAGCAATTAAGTCTTACTTACAGTCTGGTCTTGTTGGAAGCTGTGTTGTAGGACAACCTACGGCGGTAGGTCAGGCGCTGAACCATTTTGGACACCTAAAATAGTGAAAAACAAAGCACTGGGGTTTGAGGGCTCAATGTCCGCAGGGAATTTCCCTCATCACAGCACCACCTGCACTGAAACACCGGGCCAGCTCCAAATCAGCAGCTGCCGGTTCGGTATGAGCAGTAACAAAATTAAAGCATTTCTTCAAGAGCCAACACGGTTAAAAAAAAATAGTAAAAAAAACGAACAATAAACCACGTAACAGCAGCTCGAACGCGATCTGCAATGAAGATCCACCCGAAATAAAATGAAAGGAGTTCTATATCCTGGTCCTGCCTGCGTGCTGCTATGTTCTAAAGCTTAAAGCTTTGCCAGTTCTGTGGGTTTTTTAACCAACTTCACCTTCGCTGGCTGAAAATCGGGTTGAAACCAGGGAAGTGGTGGATTCTCCGTCCCTGGAGATATTTAAAAAGAGCCTGGATGTGGCACTCAGTGCCATGGGCTGGGAACCACAGCGGGAGTGGGTCAAGGGTTGGACTTGATGATCTCTGAGGTCCCTTCCAACCCAGCCCATTCTATGATTCTATGATCTCCCAACAACCTGCACCGGCCACCTCCTAGCCCCACACCAGAGCTTTCTGCGAGCCCAACAAACGGCGTCGAAACCCGCGGTGCCGTCCAGATCCCCCGGGGCCACCCCCGCCACTTCCCCACACCCTGCGCCGAGGAGAAGCGGGGCCCAGCCCCTCAACCCCCGCTACCGGCTGGCTGCGGCCCGGGAGTCCGGCGGCGGAGGCCTAAGGAGGATGTCGGCCCCTCCGCCGAGCAGCTCTGCCCCCAGCGCCGGAGCGAAGGCGGGCAGCGGTACCGCCGGACCCTCCCCACAGCCCCCCGGGCACACGGATCGCCCACATCGGCCCCCGGAGCGCGGATGGAGAGGGATGAGAGCCGCCAAGTCTCCGATACCCGCCGCCATACCTGGAGCCACCGGACCCGGAAGAGGAAGCGGAAAGGCGGCGGTGAACGTTCAAATAGTGACGCTCTGAAAAAAAAAACCCAACAAAAAAAAAACACAAAAAACCCACACATAAAGAACCCACACAAAAAATCCCCCAAAACGTCAAAATGAAAGTATGCCGCCGTATCTCCCGCAACTCTGAAGCGTAGTGGGCGCCGCCATGTTGTACGGCATTGGAGGCGCAGTGTGGCGCCATGTTGTACGGCCGGGCCGGCAGCGAAGGGTGGGGGTGATGGAGCCAAGGATGTGGTTGTAGCTCGATAAAATCTTCCCTGCTGCAGCTGCTTCTCTTCTCCTAAGGGTCCTACACACCTGCTCTCTGCCCTCTCGCTTTATATATATATTTTCATATTTTATGTTTCACTGAAAGGCTGTTTTCCCAGAAGACTTCTTTCCTCAGAAAGAACACTTTGCTCTTCCTTATGGCCATTACGTAGCTGTAGACTCATAAGAAGCCATTTCTCAGGCTGCTGCTCGAGGCTCTAAAGGACAAATCACTCAAACACACTTTTCCACAACCACCTTCACAAAAAATAGACCTGGGAACTGCACTCCCACATGGGGGAAAGGCTGGAAACCCTTGGAGAAGGTTATTACCCAGCCTTGGCAGGGAGAGGGGTTGCACCCCCCCTTCTCTTCTTCAACCTTTCCTTTCAAAGATGATTTGAGCACCAAAGTGCAGCCCTCGCTGCCCTGCCGGACACCATCGCTCTGATGGGATGATCCCCAAAGTGGGTTCTGCAGAGAGCACCAGAGGACATTTGCCCAATACCTCCTGCACTGGGAGTCTCTGGCAGAAAACCCTCCTGCCTGGTTATCAAGGCACAAACTCACTGTATAAGGACATAAAACTTTCTCTGCTGGGTAGGTCCAAGTTGTACTGGACCCCAAATCCCGTTTCCAAGCAGTAAGTACCTAGGAAAAGCACTGGGAAAGAAGGGCACAGTGAGTGGATCTTCTCCTTAGCACATCCTCTGCACCTTCAGGAGTTGGCACCTTAGAAGCTTTCTGAGCTGAATCGTGTTTTCTTGCTTTAATTTTTAATAGTCTCTGGTACAGCCCTGAGAAAAGAAAACAAAAGAAACAGCAAGAACTAAAGAAGCGTAAGGCAGTTTGTCAGCAGCCAGAAACAGCTCCAGCGGTGACAGAGCTGCCAAATCTATGGTTATTAAAAAATAAAGACAAAAGAGCCACCCCATCAACCCCTCGCAGTTGTTTAAGCATTGCTTTTGTAGGAAGCAAAGGAGGCTGTAAAGAGTCCCGCTGGATTACACTTCCCCAGATGTTTGCAGGTCCCTGACAACCTGAGTAGCACATCGACAAGCAGGGCTGAGCCCTCTACTCTTGACCTGTTGTCTGTCTGTTGATAAAAAAGCCTCCCCTCATCCACTTGTGGCCTCCCTAATGGGTGCTGCTCCCACCCCACTGTGTGGCATTCTCACATTAAAGACCAAGAGGTCTTAAAGCACATGTCTGCATGGAATCATCTGGGTTGGAAAGGAGCTCTGGGACCATCAAGTCCAACCCTTGATCCACTACCACTGTGGTTCCCAGCCCATGGCACTGAGTGCCACATCCAGGCTCTTCTTAAAAACCTCCAGGGATGGAGAATCCACCCCCTCCCTGGGCAGCCCATTCCAATGCTTCATCACCCTCTCTGGAAAGAATGTCTTCCTAATATCCAACCTAAACCTTCCCTGGCAGAGCTTAAGCCCATGTCTTGTCTTACTGACAGCTGCTACAACCAACCTGGCTCCAGCCTCCTTTCAGGGAGTTGTAGAGAGCGATGAGGTCTCCCCTGAGCCTCCTCTTCTCCAGGCTGAACACCCCCAGCTCCCTCAGCCTCTCCTCACAGGACTTGTGCTGGATCCCTTCACAGCCTCCTTTCTTTTCTCTGGACCTGCTCCAGCACCTCAATCTCCTTCCTGAACTGAGGGGCCCAGAACTGGACACAGCACTCAAGGTGTAGCCTCAAATGCCTCCATGCCTTCCCCTCCCCAAGCTCTGCTGCCAGTGCTTGGCCCATTCTGCCACCCTAAATCCATCATCCTTTCCAGCCCAAACCATTCTGTGACTCGGAGATTCCAGGAGATTCCCACAGCACACGTGAAGGCATCGTGGCTGCTGCTGCTGCTGCAATGGATGCAGCCTTGGATGAGCCAAGGTTTTGCTGTGCATCAGTGGGAAATGGCTCTGCATGGAGTGCAGGATGGAGCCCACAGCCTGCAAGCCCTGAAATGCTTTTGTGCTTCACTGGCCTGAGCAATGTTCTGCAGAGATAACCAGGGAGCCACACATTAAATATGTAGGATCCTGCTGCCATCGTTAGCAGCTCCAGCTTTGCTTTTGGAGAGTGGAGGGTGCTCAGAAAGCTTTGATGTGTGCTCCTGCCCTTATTTCTGGGGTTGTAACTCTCAGTTCATTGTACTGCATATTCCTTCTTTTCAACCTAGGATTGTTATTTTGGTTAATTATTGACTCTTTTAAGTGCAAATCATGGGCACCAGGATTTTTCTAATTCATGAAAGAAGGGAAAATATGTATGAACTAGATTTTAGGGTATATTTAAAATAGGGGCATATCTCAGACAAGTAAATTTCAGAGCAATTAGAGTATTTAATATGAACTTTCCAGGCCTAGAACCCTAAGGGGAATAAGAAAGCCAATTAAATTAGATTAAATAATCATGACTAAATATAAAAGTGAAGCAGAATCCAATTGTTAAAGAACACCACTATTACATTATGATGGAATAGTTTAGTTTAGATCTTGTCAGTGCAACAGGTTACTGTTATATTATTGAAGAACAGCATTGGTATTTTTTTGAATTTACCTGATATGGACTCTAAACTCAGCTGTTGTAAACTTTAGCAGCTGTCAATTAAATTCCAGCACTTCACTTCTGCCAATGCACTGCCCTAGTTTTTCCAACCTTTTCAGTTTATTTTGTAAGAGGAACAGGGCTGTCAGGCAAACAACTCACCAGAGCATCTCAATATGTTTGCTGTATGACAGCTGTTTTAATGCTATCTAATGTGGAGAGAAGATTTGAAGCAGGAGCTCACTGAGCCCATTTTGTACAGATTAGTGCTAGTCAAATGATTTTCTCATGTTTTCTCCTACCTCTTCACAGGACTGAACCATCTCTTTGGGGAGCAGTTATTTTCCATCTCTCACATGTTAACCCTTTCTGCACTTTGTTATTTCTTTGCATACAAGAAAGGACATGGATTAGTAAACACACAACTGACCAATTTGGAAGAGTAGTGATGGCATCCTGTAAAACTTTTTTTTCCTGCCTAGGATGTCAGTGAAAGCATAGAGCCTGAGGATGAGTGATTTTTTCCTTAAGAAAACTGGAGGTCGGCTTCCAGGATGTATTTATTTGTTGGCGCTATAAAACTGAAAACCTCTTTTCCACCAAAGATGACTAAAGAGATAATAATCTCTGATAGCAGATTAGTGATGTGGTGCACTTTGCACTCACCAGCAAGTTGTCACTGTGTCCTGTTGCTGCACCAGAAGAATGCTTTGTCCACAATTTAAGACCAGTTTTTGAAATACTTAACCATCTCTGCTTTCTTTTTCACATAGTCCTCTCCTTACCCCTTTTTTCTTTCTGAAAGGCCAACCCTTGCTCACTTGGTCACATGGGAAGGTCCACCAGGCTGAGAGCCCCAACGAGTAAGCTTAGTAAGCCTTGCTGGGCTCTTGGAAAGCATTCCCCTTGACTTTCCTGCCCTTCTGTCCCACTTCCAGGCATCTCCCAGGCCACACAAGGACCCTGCTGCACCATCAGCCTCTCTCCACAAATCCTTCCTGGGCTGTCCTGCAGCTTCAATTAAAAGATGAGATTGTTTTCACTCTTACTCACTTGATTTTGTACTGACCTAGACTGGAAAATTCTAAGAAATGTGGGAAGAAAAGCAACTTTGTGTGCAAGCACATACTGGGTACTCCAGAGAAAAAAAAAAGAAGTAGTAACTGAGGGACATACTGCTCCTGTGAAGCCACAGCCACAAGACCATTTTTGTGACCAGTGGGTGGATATGTGTTTTAGAAATGTCTCCTCAAAATCAGAAGCCACCCTGAGGTGCTGCTTGGATACCACCAGTGGGATTAGGTCTGTAAAGCAGGGAAGGAAGAAACCTTGGAAAAGTACTTGGAATTGCCAGAAAGGGCAGAAAGAAGAGGTCCTATGGTTCACTGTCTCTCCAGAGTTATGTTTTTTCTTAAAAATCCAATTCCCTTTCCCCATTAAGTACATGGCATGTGTCTCAATCTGATTGTATTCATTATTGTATTCATTTGTATCAACATAACCTTCCACAACGTGGACCTGTGCAGATTACACTCTGAGAAACTGTAGTTCATTTCCATTTCAGTAGAGCTTGTTAAACAAGCAAAATTATTTTGTAGCAAAGGGAAAAACAATTTAGTGGAATGCACTCCCAGCATAGGAAGTACATAACATCATATTTGGGTTGAAACTTTTTCTGTCAGGAATGTCATAACCCTGTAAGAAAGAGAATTAAAATCCCGTTATTTTAATTTACATCTAGCCACGAGATAAGTAAAGTTATCATTGAAATTCTAATTAAATAGGATGATTGACTAAGGTAGGACATCAAAGAAGAGAAGTGAATATGATAAGTCAAAGTCTTATTAATTAGTCCTCGTGGAAGAAATTCCAGGGACGTCAAGCTGAGGCTGCTGCAAGGAGAAAAAAAGCAGACAAGAAAATGTGTGTTTCTTTGAAGTTAGGAACTGAGATAGTGATGGAGGTAATTGTGTCTGACTGGATCCAGTAATGAAGAGCAGGAAATCAGACCCAGGAATCGGAGGAAAGATTCCAGTAACGAATGTGGCTGCCCCCCTGCTGTGAAGAAACAGAATGCAGAGCTAACTAATTGACCCAGTCTATCTCCCAGTAGCTCTCTGATATTATTTATTAATTTTTAATTTCTGAATTATTTACGTTCTGGGAAATTATTTTTGACAGGCTGTTAGGCGTGCCAAAGTTAATGGAGGATGAAAGGACCGGTACTAGAATTAGCAGGGATGTAGTCACAGGCTACTGAATTTAATGATTTTGGAAGGGAAAATTGATTTCACACAGCGTGTCACTTTATACTACTTTAGGGATACACCAGCTATTTGATTAATTGAGGAATAACCAACTCAAAGTATATTTGAAGTGTAAATGAATCGCAGTGCTCAGCTGTTTATTTTTCCCCCTTTTTGATGAGAACACTAAGTTTGCCTAAAGTTGCTGATTAAAACCAATACAGGTAGGCCCCATGCTCACACCTGCTTACTTTCTCCTGCCTTAGAAAAGAAAAAAAACCAAAACAAAACAGGATAATAACCCCACCATCTGGAGGAGACATGCAACTCTCCAGCTAACTTGGGATGGAGTTTGTCCTTCCTATGCAACCCCTAATTTAATAGGCTTTGTGCAGACACCTCCCAAACACCTTGACACTCTAGTTACCAAACTGGGGTAAACTCAACTTGCCCAGTTTTAAAATAAGAGTGGTTAATGTTATGATTTAATTAAATCTCAGATATCCTGCCAAGAGAATTCGTGTGCAATGCTTCATTTGCAGAAGTTCTGGTGGAACAGTTGACACCAGATCCTAAGAGTAGCTGCTCCTTTCCTCAGAGCTTCTCACCACTCAAAACATCTGCCATAAATTGACATGGCTCCCATGAACAGCTGAGAAAAGTAGAGGCTGGACTCCATCTCAAATCCAACAAACAATTAAACTCCTCTGAATTTACTGGGACCAAACTATTGAGTGAGAGGTTAAGTGTCTGAAGGGATCTGGCATTGTGGATATGTTGCTTTTGCTTTATTCTTTAAAATAGGGAGGGCTATTTATCATAGCAAATGTTGACCATACTGGGGTGAGGATAGAGGTAAAGAATAATGGAAGGACAATCGTGCATCAGTGTACCTTTAAAAATTTGTATTTTTGTTCATGATTTAAAGATAGATGAAGAGGTACAGAAAGGTTTTGATACTTAGGTTCCCTACGGGTTTTATAATTCATTTAAACATCTCCCTAGGTTATTTTCTGAGCACTTCAGGAACACTAGGAACATTTCTTTGTGAAGTTTTACTGACAGGAACATGTAAGGCTAGCCTGAGTTTTTCTGTTACTTTTTGGATTATACCAGTGGCAATTAGCTATGCAAGGAGGATCAGCTACAAGGAGGTGTTAAAGATGTGTGACCTGTGGCCTATGCTCCAGGGATTGCTACTTTATCACTTTTTCAGCATGTGCAGGCTGGACTGGCTCCTAGAACAAAAGCCTGGAGCAAAAACCATTTTCCTGTGCCTCTTGAATCTGTGAGAGATCTTTGATTTTGTTTTGCGATTGTTATTAAAACTCCCTGAAGAAGTGGTGTGCATGATGTTGATTAAAAAACCCACAAAATACGGTTTTCAAGATTCGACTTTTTTGTTTGCAATAAAATTGTATCGCTGAAACTATACTCACTGCCAGGCAGTTCAGAAGAGTTCAGTTCACCTACAGCAAAACTGATCACCCCAAATTTCATGGAAGATGTTTTATATATTTAGATGACAGCTTAGGAAACTGTGAGCAGTATCTTAAGAGGGGACAGAACAATTAGGAATTTTATGCTACTGGAAGATCTGCCTTCCAGGTTTAAAAGGATGAGTGGAAAGCCAGATATCTCCTACGGTACATGGAGAAATGAACCCTAAAATATTTTCATTCAACAAATGCAACTAAATATTTGGATGAAGATGGTTTAGTGTACTCTGCTGTTCTGTACTGGAACGAATCCATCATGTAGCTGGCTTTTCCCTGTTTCAATATTAAGACAAAAGGGCTATGCTTGCAGCACAGCACCCTGGGAATTCAGCTCAGAAGTCCAATTAACAACAACTAATTCCCCATACTGCCTATTTACCCCCAAGAGTTGGCTAGATATAATAAGTCATGCATTTTGCATTTAAGCTTCTAATGCCCAGAGGATAACAAAAATCCATCCTGATCACTTTTTATTTTCATCAGCTGAAGACAGAAGAAAGCATCCCTCCTTCCCCCTTCAGTGTGTCCATATCTCAGCACTCAGCCTATGAAAGGAGCTGCCTCCTGCCCTCTCCTGCCTCCCCACCTTACTTCTCCATAAATTCCCTCCTTCTTCAAGAGGGCAGGACGACAACAACCCCCTCAGATGTGTTTTCTGTATTGATAAATACATCTGAAAATTATGTAGAATTCCTTACCTTCAAACGATGATCTACTGCTTGTTCACTGGATAGTTTACTCCCTTTAGACTGTCACACTGTCTTGTATGCCACATATGCTCCCCCCAAATTGGTTTTCACCACAGGAGCTATCAAGGTAGTGCCCTGCTATGAACATATTCTAAAAGCTTTTAGCTGTAACAGGCTGTAAATTGTAATTACCATGCTATAACACGCTAAAGATTAGGCATATACTTACAATAATTAGAATGATCTTCTGCAACTCAATTTGGCTTACAATGTAACAGAGATTTGAACCAAAATCTCCAAAGGCAGAAGTCCAGCACATTACTACACTCTTTAAATGCAAAAGGGATAGGAGCAGAGAGAGAGAGAATGTCTATGTGCATTTGAGGCTTTGAATAGTCCTTGCTAGTTACAACCTAAACTGTACCTTAACTATTAGGGACACGTTAAAATATCTAGCTAACTGTCCAGATACCTTTTTACTGGTGTTTCATAGAAAAAATTAAGACCTAGAGCTACCCATATCCCTCTGTATTTCTGAACTTTTGCAACAAAGTTTTGCCACATGACACAAGATCACCATGGTTGAAGGGAATTTGGAAGAAAAAGTGGTTTCAGAAGAAAACAGTGGAGCATATTAAAATGTAAACCATATCACACTGCTTGGTAGCAACAATACTGCACTGAAAAAAATGCCTGAGTCAATGTTAGGCAGTTGTGCTTGCAGAGCAGCTGGTTATTGTATAGAAAGCTTTCTACAAAATATTTCATCAACACTGTACTTTCCTGGGCATGGCAAAACCCCCAGAAGGTGTTATTTTCTCATGAAGTTGTGATGAACTTGGCTTGTGCTTGGGATCAGACTGGCTGTGCCTTACAGGGGTTTCTGAGTTGCATATTTGCAGATTGAAGGCCAAATTTTCAGAGGGGCTCCCAGCCAGCTTTCAAAGCCCTCAGCTGCCAAGCTGCAAGCTGAGCTTCTCACAGGTCCAGGAATCAGAAGAACTGAGCTGGAACCGAGCTCTGATGAGCATCCCAGACCAAAGGGCTGATTTTTCTCTTAAGCAGATATGCCTGTGACCAAAGTCAAGACAGCTGAATGCTGTATTTCTGACACACTCAGGGCTGAGTTTCAGTACCTGCCTGTCCAGAGCTGGCAGGTGCAGGAAGGGGCCTGCTATGAACTTCTGAAGAAAAGTCTTGGCTGCATCTTGTTCTTTTAGATTGGTCTGAAGCCTCCTCTCTGTGGACAGCACAAAGAGCAGAAGTCTGGGACCAGGGTTCTGTGGAGAGGCACAGGAATCCCAAAACAGGACTCAGAGGAGAGCAGCACAAGACCTGCAGTTCTGTAACACCCCATGGTCAAACCCCCCTTCCCTGGGAAGCAGAGGGCAGTAGTGATTCTCTTCCTTTTAAAGCCTCCACATTTTAAATGCTTTGAGGAGGTTGAAGACAAGCATTAAATTTTGATTAAAGGGACACTGCCAACTTACATTAGGCTTAGAATTTAGGGGGTTGTAATAGGCAGGCGTAGGTGGATGTGAGCTTGCATTTTTGGTGCAAATCTTTCTTTGCAGCAGGATGAAGAGAAGTATCTTATCTCTGAGCAGAGAACAGAAGGCATCAAAATTGAACTTGAGTGGAAAGAAAAGCAACATGGTCCAGTCTGGTTTTGATGGTGACGGAGAAAGAAAAGTAGAGGACAGATACCATATAACTTCCCAGATATTTTACAGCTCGCCAGTTAAGTTTGTTGTGCCTGAAGCTTGTTTTCTTTTCTGTTTAATGTTGTTTTAACATTGATAAAAGCCATGCTAAAGTCCTATTTTAAAGAAGGGACTAGGGACTAGAGTGAAAGGAGAAGTTACCATAGGTAATTATGAAGCTGTACTTTGTAAATGCCTTTTTTTCTGCTTTTATTTTAGAGTCAATATGCTTAGAAGTTGAAGCTATCTTGTGTTTACTGTATGGTCCACTGAAGTTGACAAGGGAGTAGCTCATTATTTTCAATGATCAGAGAGATTTTCTGCAACTAATTTTGCCTATAATAGGAGCTGGATCTGAACCAAATTTTCCAGGGGGAGGGTGTAAAATACAGGACCTCACTGTAGCTTTAATACACACGAGTCCTGCTGAAAGAGTGTTACCCCAAAATGCTCATTCTCAGAGAAATTATGGGAATGTGAATCTAGATCTTCATCTGATAAAAAACCAGCTCCCTGAACAGAGCTATATTGATTTATAACAGCCAAAGGTCTGATCCCACATCCCAACAAGAAATAGCTGCAGCCACAGAAATCTTTTGCAGCCAAGTTGCATCTCTCTCTTTGGTCTTGGCTCAACCAAAAGCTGGGGTTCTGCTGTGGATTTCTCTGCAGTCTTTGCAACATTCATTTGGCCAAGCCTTCCAAGGGAAGAGGCCAAAGAAATCCAAGTGAAAGGCAACAACGACCACGATTTTCTTTTTGTTCTTCACAGAGTGCAAAGAGTGAAGAAGCCCTCAGATAACCAAACCTGGGGCTTGAGAGACATTTGGAGTGCAATGATAGTGCCTCCTCCCAGGTCCCTGCAGCAGGGGACAGATGCTTCCCAAAGCTGTAGCATTAAGTATATATAATATGGAGCAGGAAGGATGAAATAAGGCCACGCACTGGAGATGGGAGAGGAAGGAAGAGCACTGGAACCCAAATTGAAAACTACTTGTTAAACAAGGTTAATTTGTTCTCCTTCCACTGTGTAAAATGGCTTCAAACACTTCTAAACTAGGTCATTTGACTGCTCAAGAAATACATGGTGCTAGGCAGCTGTCTTTAGCAACAAGTTTATTGGAGAGTTTGATTGCATCCCAAAAGCATGCTAGATATTTCTGACCATATCAAAGAAAAACTCAGCTATATTATCAAGGCACTCTAATGAGGTGGTTTGTTTAATTGAAATACTTTAAGTTTCCATGTAGTACAGCATGAAAAAATCATTATTTTCATTAGATGAGCTACTCATTAGATGAAAATCTAAGTTACAAAATATCACAGTGTGAGATAATAAATACATTGTAAAATGCATTAAATCCAGGTTATTAAAAAGAATTTCTATTTAAAATATATAGCCATGTAATTTGAGCATAATTCCTAGTATTAGGAATCAGATTTAGTTCTTTGAAAAAAATAGCCTAGCCCAAAGGACCTCATCATGCTGTCATTGCAATCACTGTCAAAACCCTGTTACCAGCAAATCAGGAAGCACTTTATACCTCGTATTTTTGGGGGCAAATGTTTACCTAACAGTGTAGGACTTGAAGAATTTGTGATTTTTATGTAAGAGAACACATCTTCATGGGACATGTCCCATGTCTTTGGTGGAAGCTAGTTTAATAGCTGTACTGATCTCCTCTAGAGTGTAAAATTTGAGTGAAAAGAGAAAAAGGGCTGGAAGGGATCTCTGGAGCTCATCGAGTCCAACTTCTCTACTCAAAGCAGGGTTGGCTGAATCAGTTTGCCCAGGACTGTGCTGAGATGGGTTTTGAGTATTTAATTTGAATTTCCTGTATTTTAGTGTTTGGGTCTCTGTGTTCTTTACTTCCTCTGACTCAGTATTTGTACAGGTTTGTAAGGTTCCCCTTGAGCCTTCTCTTCTTGAGGTTAAATGAGCTCAGGGTCCTAATCTGCCTACCATGAGCTCTTCCTGATCATCACCATTTAAACACTGACCTGAGATGAAGAGGAAACTGTGTTTTGATTCTCCATTCACAGGTAGGCTTGGTCTGTAAAAAAAACAACAAAAAAACCCAAGTAAGTACAATAAAACTCCAGCGTAACTATTGCTTTCTGTAGGTTTATAATGGGGCCAGTTTTATCCTTCTTCCCTGCACCACCACCCTCTCCATCTTTTCTGTCTTAGATGAATGAGGGTATTTTGTCCTCAATTCTCATCTCAGTGGTTTCTTCCTAACTTATTGCTATATGTACACCAAGGGATCATCTTCCTCATCTCACCACTACTTTCTTTCTCTCCTCCCTTGCTGAGGGATTAGCCCACCAGCACTGTGGCATTTGTCTTTATAGCATTACTCTGTCACTAATCTAGCCAGCACAGGTCACCATGGTTGTGCAGAAACAGCCCCAAGGTTTAGCAGCTACATCTTAATCCCTGAGGAGTCCTGGGCATGCATTCAGCTCCACATGTTGGCATCCAGTGCTGTTGACACATCTTCACAGCTATTGCTCTCCCTGGCAGCTAGAGCCAAGACAGCAACCCTGAATGGTGCCACCAAGAGCACATGGACATGGGAGGAGACAGAGCAGGACTGCTGCAAGATCCCCTGAGCCAGCCAGCCATTCTAGAGAGTTGTACAGATTACAGATGGTGCAGTAATCTCACAACTGGCCAAATTCAAAGCCTAAGCAATACTTATATGGAGATGAGCACACATGAGAGGCTGCCAATGTGACAGGAGAGGAGGCCAGCACTGAGGAATGGGCACGCTGCCCCTCAGAGCCACCTGCTGAGATCATTCATGCCAGAAATGTAAGTAATCCTGGTAAGGCAGGTGCCTGGGGAGATCAAGTCCTTAGTCAAAAAGAAAACAGAAATGCAAAAGCCCAAGCTCAGGCCACCTTCATACACCTGGCAAGACCCCCTGTGCTGTCAGCTCCCAGCTCGGAAAGTCCGAAGCAGAAGGGAGAAGAGCTGCACCCCCTGCTCCTGCCTCTTCCCTCAGTTATGAAAACAGACTCTTCTTCCTTCACAAAGTTGCACATCTTTTGAGTTATCTCTTGCTCCTCTCATTTTGTGTGGGTTTTGTTAAACATTTTTAGAAGCCTTTCCTTTTTTTTTTTTTTTTTTAAATTCCTAGTGGGGCCGACAGGGATGCGGGTTGCAGATTAGTACTACTGTTAGCTCTCTTTAATAGGGCTTTTCTTATCCCATTTAAGTAGAATAAAGAAGCTTCATTTGTTAGCTTAAAAAAAAAATCAAGACTTTAATTCTTGATCATTGCTCCCAAGAGAACCCAGTTGGAGTTCTCTCATCATCACCGATCAAGCCTGAACTTTTTTTGTTTGCTATTCAATTTCATTTTCTTTCATCATTTCAGAGCACTAACAGGCTTTCAGCCCCGCTGAAATATGGGATGGAGCTGTAACTATATTGCAGTGAAGTCCCTGTAGTAATGGAAAACTGCTGCAGAACATTTAGCTATGTAGTCTTCAGACAACAAGTGGTAGAAAAATACAGCACATATAATAATTTCTGTCTTTTTCCTCTTACTATCACTATGACTCGTTCTGTTCCTCTACATTCTTCCACAGATATTTCCAAAGAAGGAATGATGCTGCCAAACAATCACATTGCCAGAGAGGGCTTTTTAAGCCCAGAGGCAGGTTTTCTTCTGAGTTCTTTTTTCCTTTTTTTTTTTTATTTTTTTCATTAGATAAATGCAGTGTCACTGTAGTTCCCAAGCATGGCTACTGTGGCTAATTTCTCTTTCATCCACTGACATTTCACTTGATTAGGTTAAGGTGAAATTAAAGCACCTTTGCCATATTGTATGTGGAACCTATGGGGCAGCTTCCACCCAGCATCACCATGTCCCAGATGGGCTATTTTGGGTTATCATAACAGATTGTTTATTAACTGGGTTAATTATATAAAAGCTTCTCCCTAAGCATAACCAGGGGATTGGAGGGTTCATCTGTGACTGTTTTGCCTTCATGTATGGAACCTGCAAATAATGCATACAGTAAATACATGAAAAAGCACAGGGATAAGCTTTGCACATGTTCTGAACTGAACATATGTGCTGAAATAAAGTTTTCATAAGGATAAAATTCTAAGCTGAATTGGATTGTGTTGGGGATAACTGCAGTTTAGGTTTTCTTCTGCAGATGGATCCATCCTCAATAGAGGGCAGTAGAGGATGAAGATGTAACAACTATTCACTTTGTTGTGTTCAGCTCAGTTCTCTAATATTCTTCTAACTGGCTTTCAAATTGACCCTTTTATCTTGAAAAAGAAGGAAGAAAGAGTGTTGGCCATCTGGGAGATACTCTGCCAACACCCAGGTGTAGGCATCCTTCTGTACTATTTACTTGATCAACACACCATCAAGTTGTGGTGGCTGGGTGGATGAATGTGTGAAAGCACGGAAAGGAGGGAAGTCAAGGTTTTCCTGGAAGGAAAAAGTCACCAGTGCTGTGCCTTCACAAGGGAAAAATCCTGGCATTGCTTTTTGACTGCAATCTATTAGCTCGTAGCAGCCCTGAGAAACAGCACTAAGTTCTCTCAGTGCAAACAAATGAAAAGGCAGAAATGATTGTACATAATCATATATATAATGATTGTGCCAGAAACAGTAGCAGACTTCAACTCCTAAGAGGTTTTGCTTACAGCTGGTGAATCCTGCTGGCTTCAGCCCTGTGGAGATCTAGAGGCATCCCTGAAAACTGGAGGAAGGCTAATGTCACCCTCATCTTTAAAAAGGCTTCCAAGGGGGACCCAGGCAATTATAGACCCATTAATCTCACTTCAGTCCCTGGGAAAATCACGGAGTGAATCTTCCTGGGGACTATCACAGGTCAGCTGGAACACATGACTGGGAAAAGCCAACATGGATTTATCAGCAGCAAATGATGCTTGACAAACCTGATTGCCTTCTACAACAAAGTAACCCTCTTGGTGGATGTAGGAGGAGTGGTGGACATCTACCTGGACTTTTCCAAGGCTTTTCATCTAATATCCCACAGCCTCCTCCTGGAGAAACTGACTCTTCGTGGCCTTTATCACAGCATCTGCCAAGTTGGAAGGGACCCATCAGGATCATCAAATCCAACTCCTGTTCCTGTGCAGGGCACTCCCAGCATCACATCAGTGCTCAAAGTCCAGCATATTTATAGACTTTACAAGTGGTCTGGGTGGTGGGTGGGGAACTGGCTGACAGACTGTAGTCAGAGGGTGAAAATAAATAATTCATCCTTCAACTGGCAATGGGTCACAAGTGGAGTCCCCCAGGGATCAATATTGGGCCTGATGCTATTGAACATCTTCATAAGACCTGGATGATGGCATCAAAAGCACCCTCACTGTGATGACACCAAGATGAGTGGAGAGGTTGACAACCCAGAACCTCACATCTCCTCTAGGATGACTTAGACTGGAGAAGTGGGCTAGCAGAATATATTATGCAGAAGTCACAAACATTGGATCTGAACTCAGTTTAGAGACAGATCATGAAAGGCCCTTGGAAGACAGCTAAGAAGGAGAGGGGAAAGAGTTGCTTCAGAAGGATGAGGAACAGGATGTCCATACACAAGAGCTTCCAGCAGGATGTGACAGCAACATAAAGTGGGGTAGAGTGAGAATGAGTCCTAATCTCCTAAATCTCTCACAGCAGCCACCACAGCTGGGCACTTTTCCACAAAAAGAAAACAAGCAAATAAACAGAAAGGCAGAGCCACCGCTCAGGGAAGATTTTTTGGATGAGTATCTGCCTGCATCAGCCAGAATTCTTCTGGTCCTTCTTTGCCATAGTATCCTGTGGACCAAGCTTACATGGGCTGTACTTCAAAACCAAACCAAACCAAACCAAAACACAAAAAACAAAAAGCAAGACACAAAAAAAATTTACAATCTTTCCCTAAATACCTTACTCTTCTATAAATGCCAGTATCAAGATGGCCAGAAGGTTCACTGGGGAGAGAATCAAGACATTGCTGTCTTCCCACTCTCTGGTGGTTGAGTTTCTCTGCCTTATAGCTAACCTGCTGCAGCAGCTCTGTTCAAAGCTGAGAAAGTCCCAGTGGTGATGCCAGCACACTGGATTCCCTGGGATGAGAGCTGCCTCCTGCAGAAGCATCAGCACAGGCAGCTCAATAGCTTGTTTTCCCGGGAGGTGATGAGACTGGTTGGGACAGTAAATAATTAGCTTTTCTGCCTTTGGCTATAGAAATGATTATGAATTTTTAAGCAATGAGAGCGATTGAAGCCATTTCTGTTTGCTTTCTTTTAGCTGTGTTACAAAGTTTAGCTTCGAGAAGGAAAATACCCTCAGAGGAGGCTGACAGACAGGTGGGGAAGTATTAAGATGCCAAGAGATCAGAGGTAAGTCGGTGAGCATTAAAAGCTGGGGAGAAGGACTTGATAAAAGGGGGTGGCTTTCATAACAAAGGAATTATCTTTCTTGTTCAGTCCTTCCTTTATCTGATAAGATGTTATTCCCCAAGAAAGTTGGCTCCTGGGACGTGAGTTTCAAGCAGAAGTTGAACATGAAAGTTTATTTTTTGGCAGAAGTTGCTTTCTCTGTAATTTATTTATTTTTGTAAATTTACCCTAATCCTCTTTTTTTTTTATTTTTTAATTTTTTTATTTTAATTAACAGGATGCTGAGAGATACTGTGGAGAGGAGTTGTGTCTATTAAGAGACAGATAGGATTTAATCTCAGAAGGCTGCTGCCTCCCCCATGGCCTGCTCAAGGCTGCCTGGTTATGCTGACAGCAGTTTTGCCTCCAGGACTCTTGTCCCCCTTGACAAACCAGCAGCAATGGATCCCCTGATGCCACCTGTCGGGACACTGGCTCTTGATCAACCTACTTGGCACAGCAATGAACCTGGAGGTGCTTCAGGTTTTGCACACAGTGCCTCACACTTAAAAACTTCATGGCTTGCCTTGTCAACTGAAATTAATATTGATAATAACACATATGTTAGCAGTGAATTATAAATTAGCTGTCTTTCACTGGAAAATGCTTTTCAGGTAAAAACACAGGAGGACATTTTCTGGAGGTTCCCTGTTTACCTCCTCTGCTACCCAAACTCATCAGCCTCGCAATTTTCTAGTGGTTTTGAAGCCATTACTAAAACATTCTGGATTTTCAGTGGCTCCTCCACTTTGTCCCTGACCCACCAGGGTCTGGCTGGGCCAGAGGGCACCTTTTCCCAGCTCAGATGAGACCTTGCTGTTATCCAGGCACACCAAATCCCCCGTTCCTGCTGCTCTTGCAAAGGGGACTGCAAATCAGTCCATGCAGACACCTTCCCAGCAGATGAATGTGCATTGAAAACTTCCTCAAGGTGGCAGTGAGGGCCCAGAGCAAATAGCTCCTAAAATATGCATCTGTGGTATCCCACCATGGCACCAGGAGCAGTTTTCCCTGCTGGAAAGATAGGAATTGGTTGTGATTGCAGACTGGGGATTTGCAGCAAACCAGTAGGAGAAGCTGAATGAGGACCCTCCAAGCCCTGCAAGAGGGAGACCAAGAAACAGATCCCAAAAGAAGGATTTCTCTGCATCCTGGAGGAAAGTTAAAAGGCTGAAAAAACAAGAGGCAATGGGAGCTTCTGCTAAACAGGGTAGCTGTGTGACTTCAAAATTCTGTTCTTAAAATGATCCCATCAGCACAGAGCTGCCACAAAGAAGACACAATTTCTCTGTGGTGAAGAGGCACCAGGCTGACTGCAGTGACCAGTTAGAAAATGCAACTCCATGTTGAACCAACCAAAACCATTTCCCTTCAAAGTCCTCCTTCATAAATTTTATAAAGATATAAAGGCTGGAAAGGATCTCCTACGATCACCTTGTCCCACACTGTGAGCCAGGATCAGGTTTAGCCACTTCCTCCCAGGAAGGTGTTGGCCGAACCTGTTCTCAGCTAATTTTTAGCTCAGCTAAAAATTTCTTTGCTGCAGATCACATGGATTTATTTTTGTCCATCTCACAGTGGCCATGCAGGACAAATGATGGCTGTCCTCTTTAAAGCAATTGTTTACATATTGGAAAACTTATATGGTTTGCCCCATAGTCTTTTTCCTCTAGACTAAACAAACCCAGTTTCTTCAGCATTTCCTCATCACTCATGTTTTATAAACCTTTTTTCATTCCTGTTGCTTTCTTCTGGACAGTCTCAAATTCATCTGCAGCCTCAGTTCTGCTGGACCCTGTTTGGCCAGGGCTGACAATCTGTCCCCAAGAAAAATGCCACACTTCTGGCCGAGATGTTACAGACCTGTTGCCAGATTCAGCATCTTTTCATGGCAGGAGGAAGCATTCTAGCTTCTGTTAGTACCAAAAAAAGGAAATAAAATAAACCAGCCAAACAACCAAAAAGAAAAAGCCTCACATTTGTGAAGGTGGTGCATCAGTTTTGTACTTCAGTGGCTGTTGTCTTTATAAAACCCTTACAGGTGTTCCTTGGCTGCTTCACCAGGCAGGGGCCTTGCAGTTAGAAGCCCTTGTAGAAAAGTCCCTCAAAAGGCAGCGTAATTGAAGTCAGCATTCAAAACATTTTGAATAATCAAAAGCCTAACCAGCCTCCAAATAGAGGCAGAATCAAAGAGCCTGGTGTGGAAAGAAACCCAATGACCCTGAAGGCATGAGCAACCAACCCAAAGAGATTAAATGCCAGCTGAGGGAAATGGGGGAGGAACTAATGGCATCAACAGTGGAATAACAAACAAATTCAGGGGACTTCAAAAAGTCAATTAACTGGGCTACCGTATTACATATGTTTTGAAAGTATTTGGGAGAAGGAGAGGTCTGTGTGATCAGAGTGGCCAGGCTTGGTTTAATTTCCCACCATGGAAGTCAGTGGGTGCTTCCTCCCTTGCATCAGCTGTGGCCACCAGCAAGGACCTGTGTAGCTTTGTATGGTCCCAGACTCTCTTGCCTTCTCACTAAGCTTGGAAAAGGGGTTGTGCACTCCAAAGTTGATCTGTTTATTCATCTGTATCAGCTACAAACCTCCTCACATCCATATTCTGAAGCCATGGTAACTGCTGTCCTGAACCATGCAACTTCTGGTTGTAGTTTGTTTACTGAAGAGGTGTGCATTCAACTCAGAACCAGTCTCATTTCCAAAGATTTTTTTTCCTTCTGTGGTTGGACTGAGGATGCAGAAAATACTCAGCAAAACACAGTGTCAGCATCTCAGCTCTGATTAGAGCTCTTTATCAAGGAAACCTCCTTGACTTCAACTGCCAGACAAATTCATGGATCCCTCCTGCCTGTTCATTAAGCCAAGCAGCATCTTCACCCCCCATGCATTGGCTCCTGTGTTTTTTATAACTTTAGCAGAGAAGCAGAAACTCCGTGTTGTCTGCATCACGGAGTTCTTTTAAATGGTAGAACTGTGACCAACTCATTTTAAGGATGAGACTAGCAAAAAAAAAAAAAAAAAAGACTTTGGTGCAATTCGTTTAGCAAGCTTTCAGCCTGATGTTTGTTTAATCAATGTGGATGAGAGCAAAATTTCCCCACAGCCCCTTTTAAACACCTCAACTAAGAAAATAAGCTTGAGTGTGGTAAAGAGCATGTTGATATCCCATGGGACTAGAGAAAGTGCAACAACAGAGTGCCTCATGCATAAGGGGGAGTATTAAGCATATTTAAACCAAACATTTCTTTCCCTTTCCTTTGGGATAAAACTATTTCCCATAGAAACTAAGGCTATGCCCCTACATGTGTAGCCCGGGGAGAGATGCTTTGATGTGAAAGAGAATCCTGGTAAAGTACCGGATGCAGAAGCCAGCGTGGAAATAGGAGGGACTTCCAGAAGCAGGAAAAAGCATTGTCCCAGAGGGGCTTCCATCACCCCCCCCCCCAGGTCATCACTCAGACTGTCTGGCTAGTTTCCTCCTGCCACTCACTTTGCTGTAAAGAAAGTCCTGTCTCAGGCATGGGGCAAAAGTTTGTAACTTTTCCCTTCCTTGACAGCTGACAATGTGAAGATGTGAGAATTGTGAGATTTTATGGCATAATCAAAATTATTAAAGAAAAAACAAACTAAAGCAAGAATCTCATGAACTGGAAACCAAGATCTTCTTTCAAGTGTGCCACAGAAAACTTAGAGAAACCATAAGAAAAACAGGAGTGCCATAAATTGGATTTGATCTAGGGAAAAGGGGAGAGTGACACAGCTCTGTAAGGTTTTAAGAGGAATGCAAAGAAATGAACATGAGTATTAGCATAAAATTCCTACGAATACATGCACTTACACACTGTTAGAGCTGAAGGGAACCTGCACACAAAGTGCAGATGATTTGCTTTACATTATTTGTAGAACAGTCTTAGAGACCTGTGGTGCCTGAACACACAGCTGGTATTGCAGGACTGACAGCCAGCAAGGAGCTCGTTCTAGAAAAAAAATCTATGATGCTTTCTCCATTTTGGTCTTGATAGGAGCTCAACATTACTTTGTCCCTTCTTCACTCCTCAGTGAGCTCAGTGCTGGTTGTGGCCCTCGACTCCAATAGTGAGAGAGAGAGAGCACTGACAGTGACATTGTGTGACATAAAAAGAGCAGAAGTCCTCCTGCATGCTCATGAGAAGATGTTTATTGCATGTAGAGTCTGTCCAGCAGCAGCAAAGGAGAATATGAACCATGATAACTTCTTACTGTACAGTAAGTTCATCCCCACCTTCCAAGTTTTCACCATTATCAAGGTTCTTGTGGGTGCTGGTTCTGAAACAGCTGATAGGCAACTGAAATATCATTTGATCAGAAGACCTTATCTGGGCAAATGGCCCTACAATGGCAATTTGTGCATTTTTAAGTATTTCAGCACGAGACTCACAGATAATAAACTAAATCATGGGGGGGTTTTATATGCTGTGGTGAGTGATGCCACATCCAGTGGGGCATTCTGCAACAAAAAGTCTGTCAGCACTCCCACTGGAAAGCTGAGAGTGTTCAACATTGCAACCCAGGGTAAAATCTGGCACCTCATTTTACAGCCAGACAAATGTATTTGTTTAATTATATAATTGAATTTATTACTTAATTGAATTTGTTAAGTGAATTTGTGGAATTATGTCTTTGGTGACTAGAGAGGATTTGCTGTTGGTGATGTCTGAAGTTAATGGTTCATGTATTTTTATTACTAAGTTAGCACTTGGTGTGTATCTCACATAGATGAAGAACACTCCCTATCTTCAACATCTTCTTGCACTGACTACCTGCTAAATAGATTACTGCTCTACCTGCTGTTATTAAAGCTAAGTAGAATATTGGCATATGGATCTCTAAGCACTAACTTCTCTGACTGAAGATACTAGGACCTGAAGAAGGTCAGCACTCCTGAAAATTGAGCCACAGGATCAACATTACAGCTAAATCTGATCCACATTTCCCTGGATGTCCAGTTGGCAACTTAAGGTCCTTTGAAATAGGATCCAGAGCTGGAGGAAGCTCCAAGCCCTCCTGTATATGGAGGGGTTTCCCCTCTCTTTAATGGGAGTAAGAGTATTTTGCTCTTGCAGAGAGAGCCCTGAGGTGTATTTAATTAATGCTCATTATGAACTCTGTGAGGAGCTTGAGAAATAAACATTATTATAGCTTCAAAGCGTAGGGGATCACTCAGGTTCTATTCGGCTCTTATGCGGGCAGAGTTCTTCCTGACCTCTGGAAAATCCAAATAGATGGAAGAAAGTCTTCAGAATATGGCCCATAATGTAGAACTGGACTTTCATCTAATCTGGACTGGACTTTCATCTAATCTGTCCTACGTTCTTTGGGACCCATCTATTCATTGACTGGAGCAGCCTTTCAGAGGTGTTTCTCCACCAGTAATGGAGCTCATATAAGCACTTGCCTCCTATCAAAGAGTCAGGCCCTATTAATAATAACTTTAAAGGGAACAGAGAAAGAGGAGACAAGAATTAGATTCAGCTTAATAAGAATTTTTCTTTCACCCAAGTTTTATGTTCTTTTATCTTTTTTATCAAGGCAACTGTATTCTGAAAAGCCTGAGGGTACAATAAACAACAGAAGGTGATGCAATGGCTGCTCAGTGTTGCTTGATGGGTGAATCAGCCTGCTAGCTGCCTTAGTGGAACACATCACTCGAGGGCTGCCTTGAACACGGGCCACAAAATGTATCCCTGTGCTAATGTCATGATGTGACATGTCAGCCTTTTTGTTTCTAAACGCATTTCTTTTCAGTTGCGCACGGATAAAGTCACGAGAAAAAGGGCCCGTGGGGTATATTGAAAGTTATACCTGGGCCCTATTTTTATCAAAGCTCAGTTGGTACTGACTGGGCAAATCCTGCAGCCTGTGCTCACACCGGGGAGCAGCTGGTCATGCAAAAAATTCCACTGATTCATCAGAGCATCTCAAGTGAGCGAGTGCTCCTGTGTTGGAATTAGTATTGAGGGTTTTCCTACCCCATCCTGCTGGTTTTTACACAAAATACCACACTGTATGTGGGTTTTATGATGTATCAGGTTTTGTTTTTTTTTTCTGGGTTTTATGACTATTGTATTACTGGGACCAAACTGAGAATACAATGCTTCCACAAGTATATCTGATCATTAAAAATTAGCCATGCAGTCATACTTCACCAAAAGCAAAATGACCTCTTTTGCCTTTCTTTCTCTGCATGAGGCCCTCAATAATTAAGATCCCAAAATTTGACCTGCCTGGCAGAGGAGGCTGTTCTCTGAGTTTGTATCTGAGGTCCTCTAACCAAATGACACTTTTGACATATGAGGCATAACTCTTGGAGTTACCTGTACAATTTAGTGGCTGTGACATACTCTTGCTGTAGGTATTTAATTATACTGACCTGTTGTCTTACATCTAGACTCCATGAAAACACTTGGGTCTTTCAGAAAGCAGGCACAGAGGCAGCAAAGGACATTTGTGACTTTAGAAAATGCCACTGCAGAACTATCCCTGAGCAGGCTCTGCAAACCAGATCTTATCCACAGTATTTTGGGGCATTTTCTCTCTTTGCTTCTTGAAAGTCTGCCCTCTCCATTTCAAAACCCCAAACTTTCAGGGTCTGAAGTAACAACGGTAGTACTGTCAGATGTCCCCTGGGAGTGGGATGTGGTACTGCATGGCTATAATCAGACCACATAGTGCCCAGAGCAGAAAGAGAGGCTTAGACTTTATGCTGAGCTATCTGTGCAGGAGGAGAAATCAGGACAGCGTGGGCTGTAATGAAGTTATGCTGTTGCTAATAAACAAAACCCACCGTGCTCTCCAATATTCACATGAGGACATCTGTCCCCTTTGCACAGGGGAAGAGATACGTAAGAGCAAAGGGGTCTAAAAGCCTTCCTGAGGCACGTCACCACGGAAGGAATTTAGGATGACAAATGTCCAGTTGTCTGGCCAGCACTGCCATGCGGTGGTAGAGCAAAGCAGGGCCACGGTGCTGAGGCTGCAGCAAGCCAGGGCAGTCCAGCAGTGAGACAGGGAAAAGGGATGGCTGTCCCAGCACCAGCAGATCCCCCCATGAAGCTGGCCCAAGCAGGCTGGCAGCTGCAGAAAAAGCCCAGTTTGGGATTAGGAATGGTTGCTTCAGTACCTACCTCAATATCAGCATCCTTTACAAGTCTCACAGATAAGTGAAGTTCATCCAACTCCCCACCCCAGGCAAAAACTCAGTGGAGTGGTAGATAGAGAAGGATCTGGTGACCATCTTCATCTGCATAGGACATCATAAGCTATATTTGGAGGCCAGAATCTGGCTGTGAGTGTATGCCTACTTCTAAGCTCCTTTCAGCTGCATGTTTTGAAGACTGATTTGTCTCTTACATTTTGATTTGATACGCAGCTGAGAAAGAAACTTTTCAGAGATAAGCCCTTTCTCTCTTTTGGCATTAACATTTCTCATTTTCTTTTGATTTAAAAGATTTACAGTGACTGAAATGAATGCTCACGTGTTAGAAATAAGTGATGCCACTAAATTTTTACAAAGGAGACCAGAAAGAGCCATCATTGTTATTTCTATTTAGCTGTGCTTTCCTTATGAAGGAGTGTTTCTGAGATGAAAGAAGTAACTGTTATTGCAAAGTACTCTCCATTTTGAATCCAGAAAATACAGGAAGCTGAGCAGTCTCTTTGTTCATCCAGCTACTGCTGCTGCTGCTGGAGACAAAGCAAATCATGCACCTACATAGTCTTATGTTGATTTTGCTTTTCTTAGACAAAAGCTTTTTTAAGGGGTGGGGTTGGTCAACAAGAACGGAGGAAAAAGGATTTGCAGTTCCAGCTATACTGCCTTCTGCATGCCCTTGGTCAGCTTTCATCTCTTCCATTGCTGTATACATTAGACTAGGGCAAAATCAACCCAGAGAGAGAGAGAGAGGGAAGCAAAGCTCAGGATAATTCTGGCATCCTGGGAGAAACCTTGCCCGTAGAGATACGGAGCAGCAAAGATTCCCTGAGCTGACACAGCACCCAGCCCCTCCAACTGCAGTCTGCTGGGTGTTAGTTAAGTTAGTTAAATAAAAATGAAGTAAATAAAGTTAAATAATTAAATAGGTAAGTTAAATAAATTGAGTTAGTTAGTTAAATTAAAAAAAAAAAAAGATATATTGATGGTTGTTCCCCTGCCTCCACTGTTCATGAAATTTCAAACTGGAAAGCTGTTGACCAGATCTACAGATGAGGAAAGCATTTCCAAAAATGTGACCAAAGACTTTTTCCTTGCTAAATTTTAAGAGTTCAAAGGTCAGTCAAGACTTTAATATATGTGTGTCAATTCTAAGGAAGCATGGGTTTAAAATCTTCTGGAAGAAAGTTTGAGAAAGATGAGTAAATTTGCTGACAGTTTGAGAAAGTGAGTAGATAGCACTTACTCAGAACAGCCATATGCTAAAGAGGTATTGTTTCTTCCCAAATTTCAGCATTTTTTACATCTACTTAAAAAACAAAATCAAGTAGAATGAATCACAGAAATTACATGATATTTACATTTAATATAGCTTTTGAGTCTTCTAAGAGAAAAGGATTTTGCCCTTCTGAATTTTGCTGGTAAAAAATTCAAGGCAAGGAGACTAATTGTCCTGGGTTACATCTTCAGCAGCAGGAAATCAGCATGGTTTAGCAGAATTCAGCACTATAGGTGAGCCCTGACACTATGTACTATTTCTCCTTTTGGTGCCTACTTGAGTTACAAGGTGGTGTGGCTACATGTGTCGTGCAGTAGGAAAAAAAGGAAAAAAAGAGGAAAAAAAATCTCTAGGAGAGGAATTAGGCAAGCTAATTGCATGACAAGAAAAGACAGGAAAGTCCCACGAAAATAGAAGCACTGCAGTGCTGTCCCTGTGCTCACTGACCTGAGTCCAGAGACATGTGTTAACAGCACACACCGCAGCCCCAGGCAGAAAAATGTGATGTGGTTGACAAAACTGTGGCATGACTAAAGACAGAGCATGTGAATTGTATTTATGTACCAGTCTCTGAAGTGGAGAGCATATTGTCAAGCAGCCTGAGGGAGCTGTATCATCTGCAGCTCCCTGTGCAGCATGGTATAGCTGCATCCCATTAAGATGCTAGAACGGAATATATTAAATATCCTCTCGGAGGCTAAGGGTCCGATCCTCCTGCGCTGAAATCAATACAATTTTTGCAATTTATTTTTAATGGGAAGAGAACCAGACCCTTTCAGCTGAATCTGAAGGATTCACATGCACACACAGCAATCAGAAAGCCTAGCAGAGAGCTGTGTGCCTTGCACTTCCCAAAACACCCTTCCCTAGTCCACATCAGAATGACTAAGGGTACGTATATGCCACACCATAGGCATGGTATATAAGGACAGATCTATGACTGCTCTGCCTATACCCTGCCCCAAAGCAAAGCCATCCATTCAGTGAGCCAAAACTATCAAATGCTGTCTTTCAGAGCAAATAAACCAAGCCTAGAGCAGAGAGATTTGTTTTCTGATGGTAATATAGGCATAGATTTATCCTAAAAGATAGCAGCATTTTATAGTCTGCTGTTACAAAAGCCACCACCTGCTTATTTCCTTCTCTCCATAACTTTTTTCTTTTCCTTCACTCTCAGCTTACCTCCAGCTAAATCACTTGTGTGTATGATTTTGTTTCCAGCTCTCACAGGAAATAGACAGAGCCAGAGAAATAATCAGAGCTTTAGTACACCAGCTTCCTGCTCTGCTTCTCAGGGAGAACAGGCTGGGTCCTGTTCTGCCTTCCCCTGGGCAAAGAGAGGACACTGCTGATGTTGGTGGAGCTAAATGAACATAAAACATCAAAAACCAAGGCAGAGTCATCCACAGAGGGGATCCTGGGCTAAGAATACCGGGCAATCTCTTAAAAAGCCAGCTGTTGAATTACACAGGAGTCTCCTTTAAGTGCAAAAAATTTTAAGTTTTCCACTTGAACTGAAAATATAACTCAACACCTCCCGAAGGCTCAGAAGCCCTGTTGGCACATTTTAAAAATGCCATTAGAAAAAAACCCAACCAACCAAAACAAATCCCACAATGGTCTCTTGTAACCAAGTGCTGGATGTGGGCAACCAATAGTGGTCCTCTTACACAGGTGGTGATGTCCTGCACCATAGCTCTGCTTCAAAAAAGAAGCTTGGGAAGGAACCAGTTTTGGGTCCTGGAGGATTTAGAGCTCAGGAGGCTGCTGCAGCAGAGCACATTGCTCCTGGCCATAGCACAGCAGCCAGGGACTCTGCTCTTTAATAAATTATCTTACTGCATTGCTACAGGAACCTCTCTATACCTGGATAAACTTTATGTGCAGGCCACAGGAGCTGATTTTAGGAGGCTGCTTGCTCTTCTCATTCCCTTAACCATCCATCATTCAGTGCACCCCAATAGCAGTCTGTAAAGTTGAGGCCACTTGGAAATTTTCATTTCACAGGCAGCCAACTCCATCTGATTGGAAAGAGGCACTTTGAGTTTTACATGAAGCTGCAGCAGCAGGTTCAGCTCCTCACCCCAAACTTAGTTACTTCTCAGTGGCACCTCTGGCAGGTGTCTGAAGCAGAGAACCAAAATGCCACACCTCAGATTGTTTTTTTTTTCTCTTGTCTGTGTCGGGAAGATCTCACGTGAGTTTTCTTACCAGCTGAATATGCTTCACTCTCAAGAGCTTTGTGAAGAGGGGCAGGACAACATGGACAGTTTGTCCAGTCTCTTCAAAGAGAGGGAGCTTATTTTTGTTCCTGCTGAGTCAAGGGACAATTTGTACAACAGCACTGAAGAATTTCCCCTTTTTCATTTGCTGATTGCATAAACCAAAACCAGACCCAGGGCGCATCAGTGCACGGATGAAAAAAAAAAAAAACAAACTGGGGAGCATATGGGCCAATTACTGAATATATATATATATATACACATACACACACATATATATATACACATACAGTATCAATGGTTCCTCTGCTCTGCCAGGGTTGAGAGGCAGGGCTTTCTCTCATCCAGGCTCCAGGAAAGGTAGCAGGTTGTACGTGAGGCTTTCTCCTGCTGGAGTGGTGGAAGGTGGAAGATACGTCTATGCAATAGGGCCCATGGTTAAAAGCACATCTCTTGGTGCCTGCCTGCCACAGTGGTCCTCATGGATCACTGTGTATGACTAGGATGTACAAACAGCCCATCTGAAGTGAGGGGTCTCTCTACCTCAAGGGTTGCTTGTCTTTCAGAGCATAATAATTGGTTTTACTAGCAGATATTGTCTTTAAAACTTTTCCAAATGTGCAGTTCTGGCTTTTGGCCACCTCAGAAGATGTCTTATCCAGCTGTCGATGGCAGTTTTTAAACCCTTTAAAAAATTCTTTCCTCCAGCTGATTTAGCCCCTGCCAGTGATTAGCCCCACAACAGAAGCATCCTGTGTCCTCTCTCAGCACTACTGATGGGGCTGAAAATAGTCATGGGAAGCTTTACTTCATCATGCTCCACTGGACTAAGCAGTGGGGGTCTCCAGACAGCTGGGCTTTCACTCTATGTTTGAATGGTGATGGAGAAGCCACCATTTGAAGAATGTTTCTTATGGCTTCCTATGTATCTTACCTTTCCTCAGTGTAGTAAGAGAGCAGACAACAGGATCAGGCCACAGCTATTGGATGAACAGCATTTTTTGTCCACTAGAGTTGTGGCATCTGAAAAACAAAAAAAACATTGCTCACATTTTGCCTCAAAACACTGATGGTGAGCTTGATGCTTGACTTTGTGGGCAGCTGTTTCAACCAGGGTTTCAATTTTCTGGGTTCACACATAAGAAAGCTGCTCCTGCCACATCAGATCTCTGGCAGTACAGACTGTATCAGACATCCAAGTGAGGAAACAGAGGATGAGTCAGATTTTGCTTCTACAAATGGAGCTGTGCAGATGGCACAGTGCTTACAAAGAGGCAGGAATATTGTCTTTTGATCTCAGTAGGAGGGTGGGGACAGAGGAGGGGGAAATGTGATATTACCCACAAGCTGGGGAAAGTCTCAAACCTCTGTCTTTAACAGGCAGAGTATTTGCTGCTATATTTCTGCTTTTATCCTTCTCATCATTGATATTAGCTCCTGATGCCCCTTTTTCATTCTCAGTAAATTTGCAGTGATTTTTAAAGCAGAGTTTCAGATTGGAAGATGGGCAACTTCAGTTCTTAAATTCAAAACTCTATTGAAAAGCACACTTCCAAAAGCACTGGCAATAGCCAGTAGAACATATTTTACTAATGTTAAGTGATTTTTTTTCATTTTTTTACATGAACTGAAAATCCTACAGCAGAGCATGATTTCTGAAAGGATAAATGGGAGATTTGTTTGGACATGGTTAAAAATTTATAAATTAGCAATGCTGATTTAATTTAATAAAACAAAATAGAACTAAGCTATGAACTTGACAAAACATCTGTTGGAATGGATCTGCCATCTCCACTCAGTTTAACCATGCTACCAAGTAGCCCTGCTGAAGTCAGTAGCATTACAGAGAAGACTTGGCAGGAATAGTAAGGTTCATTCTATGCAGATTTGTAATTTGTTGAAATAAACAAACTGAAAGCAAGTCTGAGTGATAAGTGAAGAAAATAAACAAACAAATGTCTAGATAAGGACAGGTTCTTTTTTTTTTTTAATGAAAAATACTGCTTTATAGATTTGTCTAAATTATTTTTATTGAAAACCAGAAAAAAAATTCTAGAGGAAAAAACCCCAAACTAAACAAAACAAACCTCTTTTTACTGGTTTTTAAAACCTCGAAATTTTTCAAAGAATTTTTGAGAATTTGCGTTTTGATTTCTTGTGAAATATTCTAATGAAAATATCTTCTGACCTCAAAATAAATCCCTGTAGCTTAAAAAGCCATTTTCTGTGGGTGTGCGTACCTCAGAGAAAGAAGGAAGAACCTTCTCAGAGCAATGCTGATTACTCAGTGGCTGAGTAACTCCCATGCCCTGCTAACTTAAGAGCAAACTGAGAAGACTTGTGCTTGGCCCCAAAGCAAGGTAAACAGGTGTTACACTTTTTCATTATATTTCCAGTCCTACCAGCTGTACCTATATTGTCGTGGAAGATAATATGATCTCTTTTTCCTCACACTGCAAAAGGCAGCTGACAACTAAAAAGCCACCTTGCTTGATTTATAGCATCTCAAGCCTTTTGGTCACATTCATCACCCAGGGAAAAAGTCATTTAACTTCTGTGCAAAGTAACATGTTAGAAAGAGAGAGGGAAAGCAGGCTTTCATGTGGCACAAAGCCCTTTGCATTTAAAGCAGAAGAAAACCTCATCAATATTAAAAATTTCTCCTGTCTATAATGTAAAGGCTGATATTTAGATGCCAAATCAGCAGAAGAGGTGAAAAATGTTAAAAAACAGTGTGTGATACTGTTACCAGAAATCCCATTCATACAGATAAAATATCATGGATGAGCTGATTTTGGGGGTTTTTTGCATTAATTGACTGTGACACTAGACTTAAGGCTCAGTTTCAGAGACCAGTGTTGACTCTTCTATAAGTTCAAATAATCAGTCCAAATTCTCAAAAGAGGAGGCTTTATACATCATCTGCAACTTGGAACACGTGAAAAATCCTGCGTGAAATTCCTGACTAGTTTTGAAAAAGATTTTTTTCAGTGAGTGAGAAACAAAGTGAAAGGTGCACGAAAGCATTAGCAAAAACCTGAAAACGTGGACTTATGGTGAAAGATGAGTAATTCTTTATGCAAAATAATAAGCTAATTTTGACCTCTTGGGAACTGGAGATGACTCTTTCTCTTCACTGACTACAGAGGGAGCCACATTTCCTCAGTTAGGCAGCTCAGGTAGGTGCCTGAACTTTTGTGTAGCATAAATACCTCTAGTTTCTACTGTGAGGAGTGTAACCAAATGAAAAAAACCTGATTCCCTTCAATTTTATAGTAATTTTGGTGACACGGAGTTTCTTCAGTTAGGCTGTTCCTACTCGAAATGTGTTTGTGCACTTCTTTTATGCCAAATAAGGAGCAATGGAAAAAACAGTATTTTAATGTGGTTAGCAGCAAGGGGTAAACATCATTAAACAGGGTGCATATAGTAATTTAACAGCAATATAAGTATCAGTTCAAGTTGATTTTTAACCACAAATCTATGAAAATGGTAAATCTGTGTTTATCCAGGGAGGCAGTTACTAGATTTTCTGTCCTTTTGCTTTCCTCCAGGCTTCCAGGAGAAGATGAAGGATACTCTGCACGGATGTATCCCATTCTGAAGGACATCAACTGGCAGATCATGATGGTGGGAAACACCTCAGGCTGTGGCATTCTGTATCTTCATGGAAAGCTCTGCTGGAGGAGAGCCCTGAACTTTGCAATAATTGCTGAGCCCTCTATGAGCTGCCAGTCAGTCACATCCTGGAGAGGAAGGACAAATGGGGCAGCCCCATTCCCAAGCATCCAGGGGATCCCAACCCCCAGGATCACATAGGCTGCAAGTGTTAGAAGACCAAATGCTCCAGACCTCTTGGGATATGGTGAAAGATGAATGCCTCATCTGCCTTTCTCCTTTTTAGCACTTTGAACTCATACACTGGGGTGAGATCACATTTGAGGAAACTGCAAAAGATGGCACAGTGAGTGCTTTCCTCCCAGGAAAGAAGACATTTGGTGGACTATTAACTATTTGCTGGACAATAACCTGTTTAGTCGACTTTGCTGCAAATGGGAATAGTCACAGGCTGATACTGTTGACGTGGTTTCTTCCTACATCCCTTGACTGACAACTTTGTCACTCAGTTCCCTTAAATTTTAAGATGTTTTTGGTGATATTAATTTTTTTAATTTTTTTTTTTATAAAAGTGAGGCTGTGTGTGAGCAAAGAACATTCTTAGAGGCGAAAAAACATTTCAACAAAGTCAAAAATCAAAAATCAGCACACACCCACAGATATTTCAGTCCTTCTGGCTCTGCATAGTAACGACGTAACGTTTTGTCCCTAATTTCTGAGCCTTTCTGTGGCAGTATTGCTGACTCTGCATGAAGAGTAAGAGTTCCCTTCCAAGTACAGACCAATGTGACCCAAAGAAGAGGTAAGAACCTGGTTTATGCCAACTTTGACATCATGATTACATCAGAAAAGAAATGTGCCACTGACAACACAAACTGTAGGAAGCAGATATGTGCCTAGGACAGGCTCTGAGGACAGCTTGGTAGATAGATTCCTATCAAACTTTACCTCATCAGTTTGCTCAGAATGAAAATTAAAACTTACATTTAGCCTTGTGTTGTGTGCAAGTTAACCAGGAGAAATATTATGTTAACATCTATACTCATGAAACAGAGCTGAGCATCCACCCGCTCTGACCAGGTACCACTCCTGCTGCACACATCATCTTGCCTGCAATTTGAAACATTCTGTACTGGAGAAAAGACAATTCAACAAAACCTTAATGAAAAACTTTGGGAGTTTTGACATCAGCTGCATGCCCTTCTATGCCTTCAGGACTGCAGAGTTCACTTTGCTGTGCCTGCAGATGAATATGCTTAAGGAGTTTGCTTGCCTCAAGAATTTCTCATAAAGGTAAAGCAAGGTTGCCCACAGCCAAAAAAAAAAAAAAAGCTATCCCAGGTCATGCTCTTCTGTATGGCAGCATCAGCAGCACCTATTTCCATTTGACTAGAGCTGCTAGCATTATAAAAACTACCATGGGAAATCCCTGTTTTGAGGTAATGCGGAATTAGACAGAAGTGGCTCAGCAAAAACCCAAGGCTGGTGAAGTCAATTTGGATCAAGACCACAACCAAAATACTTTTGAAGCTGTTTTTTTTTTTTTTTTTTTCTGGACAGATGAAGACAGGAACACACGTACATCACAATTATGCTTGACATCTGTTTACTATTTTGATCTTCATACCTGTTTGTGCATCTCTACAGACAGCAGCAATCACACTGCTTGCTACCCTACCAGCGTGGGTGTGTGTAAAGGGGTACCTCATGGTATCTTTTCTGGCAGCCTTAAGACTTCAGAGGATGTGGGGAAAATAAAAAGAAACTAGGTAACAATTATGTGCTTAAGTACCCCCGTGTTTAGGGAGATTCAGTATTCCTGTAGACAGAGGAAAGCCCACTGCAGACAAAAAAAGAGCTGCTGCAATTTCAAGCCCTCAATAGCATGGGGCTCTGTCAGTGTTAAGTCTGAGCATTTATTTCTGCTGTTGACAAGCTACTGAAGAATTTCAAATGCCTTCCAGCTCACAGCCCTTGGGAAGAAGAAAGAGGCTTCTCAGCACATACAATCACTCTTCTATTAATATTTCCTTCTTCCACTCAGGCTTGTGATTTATTTGGCGTATTTTTGATGTTACCATGGATGCAACACCCAGTGAAGGGAATCTCTCCCTAAATTGCCCTTTTCAACCTCTTGGTTACATTTCCTTGGATAAGGGGACCCCGGTTCTGAAGAACAGAACAGAACAGGTTATACAGAAACTGGGCAGGCTGAAAGCACAGGAAGAGAGGTGACACTGCAGTCATTCCAAATTTACTGGGGATTCAGAAGGCAAACCCCCTGAAACTACTTCTAATTCCCTTGAAGGGTGGCAGGCAGGCCGTGGGTAATGAAACACCTAGCAAAGCCAATGGAAAAAAAGATTTCCACTGATTTCAAAGGTTTGCACCAAGTCTTTGGTGGAAAAGCTCATTGCCTTTAATTCCAGTCAGAGGAAGCAGAGAAGACATCCCCTCAAAGGCACTGGAAGAGGAGAGGACCTGAAAGTAGAAAGCGTTTTGAGAACAAAGTGGGAAGGGAGCTGCAGGGGCAGGGGCTGTTCAAAGATGAAGGCTTGCACACCCTTCATAATTTGGAATAAAACCTTCTGATCCAGACAGACATATTTAAATAATTCTGACTCATCTGGCAGCAAATACACCTCCATGGCAACTCCCTGAACCTAGCTAATGTAGAGAAACACCCAAGGAATATGTTTGGAGATGTTGTTAACTGAACGGCATCCATTTCAGTTCTCAATACACTGGAGCCCACTTAGACAAGGAAGGAGCTCTTGAAAGAAGCAGCTTGTTCAGGGAACTGATTTCTTTTTGCTTCAGAAGATAAATAGAAAATACAGTGGAACCGTGGAAAAAAATAAAATCCCTTTTGAAGAAATAAACCAATTAATATAAGACTGAAGTGATCCTGGTAGTATGATCTGATCATGCAGCGGGGTTTATAGAAAGGGTGATGGCCAACTCAGCATCTGTCACAGACAACCACTGGAGAAAAAAAAGTAATGTAACAGCAAGACAGCAAACCTCTCACCCCTCCTCCAGAAAACCCCTGCACTCTGGGAAGTGCAAGCAAGGAGCAGCTTCTGGTACCTCCCAGAGCTCAACAGGTCAGGATAATCTTGAATGGGGGAGAAGAAGGCCACCCTAAAAATCTTTCTACCATCATCCCCTTTTAAACATTTTGTAAATGAAGTAGATCCAGCCCAAGTCTCCTTCTGCCTGAGCTGGTGGCAATGTAACACATTGCCTGTCTTAGCCTTCCTGCTGGGGTAGGATCTCACTACCTCCCCCAGGTTTGGCTGGGTGTGGACACAGATCCTATGGAGCAAACTGGAGGATCTGACATCCCCTGATTTTTAATTTTTTTTTTTTTTAAGCCTTTGCTCAGTGCCTTGCCTGTTAGGCTGCACAGGTGAAGGATGAGCACCCATCTGTGCTCCCTGGTGGGGCAGAGCCTCATCCCACCTGCTGTCCCCCCCTATCCAGATGAGGTACATTAACCTCTGCCTGATGTGTGAGCTCCTTCTGCAGCCACCACAAAACAAACACACAAATAAATAGGTCCAACAGGTCCATGAGGCACCTCCCTATCACTCTGCTGCACTGACCAAAACCAGCCAAGTTTCAGAAAGATTTTGAGCACATAAATCTTTTTCAGACAGATACGGATGAGATATGACACAAGATGGTCACTTTTCTCATTACCCTCTGGTCTGCACTTCAACAGCCCAGAAAAAAATGAGCCCTGTAAAAGCAAAGCATCTTGGCTTAGAGTCAGTGGGTTTGGCTTGGGTTTGTAGAAATACAATTCAAATTCATCCAATTATTCGATATATCCTCACTCTCTACCCTTACTCCCTCTATCTCATTGCATATCACATATAAATAGTGACTTTCCCAAAAAGGCATGAAAAAAGCAAAGAAGCTCCTATCTCTTAAATTTTTTTCCCTTCAAAGCTAAATTGATAATGAGAATGAATTATGAATGCCTTTCAGTTCAGCTTCAAAAATATGAGGACTAAATTCCCCTTCAATGAGCATCAATTAATATGGACATGCATGTGTTCATTAGAAAACATAGTTCATCAAGATAGAGAGATAATATTGTGATTGATGCATTTAAGTAATAAAATATCTTTTCTTTTGAAAACAGAAGGGCCTCTACCAGGGCAGCTGATATTGAAGAGAATATGAACTATTGTGCAAAAGAAGAGAAGTACAGATATTGCACAAGCCTTCGGCTTGGCTTTGGACGTGGTGATGGGTTTGTTTGGGTTTTTGGGGTTTTTTATGGATTACACAGTTCATTGAATTTTTACATCTTCTGGAGCATGCTAAACATAGTAACACCATTTTTAATGGCAGCACCTTTGCCTATAAAGTTAATAAAATAGAGCCAGGGACCTTTTATGGCTTAACCACATGGTGTAGCACTTTGCCAGAGTCTTTGGTAGGCTCCCCAGATGCCCTGCAGTCTGATACCTAATTACTATTTTTCACATGTTTATTTCAGTTCAAAACATGTGCAGTAAGATGCTGAAGCTTACCAGATTTCACAGCAAGATGCTGCTGAGGTTATGTGTTGCTTGCCCTGGGGCAGGCAGGCATGAGAGGGCCTCCTGAGGGTGTCAAACCTGGGAGAAGGGTGCTGTGGAGGGAGGTGAGCAAACCACAGGAGCAGGAAGGAGCCACACAGCCCCTTGCTCCCCAGAATTAGAGTTGGGAATACTCCTCGTGTACCCTTTTCCTTGGCTTGTGTCAGGAATGTGCTAATAATTAGGCAGCAAAGGCAATCTGTGGTCCAGCTTGCTCCCTGGCCCTGTTTTATTTAGCTGCCTAGCTGTACATATGATTTCACTGATATGGCACTCACAGAGACAAGAATCAGAGCCTGCCTGGGAAGATCCTGCTGATAAAGACTGGAGACGTATTCCCTCCTGGATCAAGATTAAAGAGACCCTCAGGGAGCTGGTTATAAATTCCTGACTCTCAGGTTGCTGCTATTTCCTGAACTAAGCTAGAGGAGCACTCTACTAGCTGGCTGAGGGTTATAGGATATTGAGCATCACATATGAATTGGTGAATCTGGGGATGAGCCCACCTTCTCACCACTCTCATGCATCTCTTGGTCCCCATATTTTGCTGCTGGGTGAAATGGAACTGGGGAAGTTGTAATGGCCAGGGAATTCCACCTTTCCCCAGAGTGCAGATATCAACTGAGCAGGTGTTGTTCCAGTTTCCATCTGTTGTATTATGAAGGAATGCAGAGCTAAGGCAAGGAAATACGATGTTTCTCTAGATATGGAGTATTTGCTTCTTAATACTGTTTTTAGAATAGTCATAATCATGCAGTGTTCTGTGATTTTAGTGCTTTTGGGTATTAACATCTTTGAGGTCTCAGTGTGAGTCTCAATTATTGAAATGGCCAAGATTCTGGCAAGAAACCACAGGGAGGAAATCAGTTCTGGGTGGAAGATGCCAGAAGGCAAATATTATTTACATAGAGTGCAGAACTACAGAAATATAACAGTATGCAAATTTCTTGACAGATGCCCTGTTTGGCAGCTGCTCAGATCCAAATTTCACCCTCAGCCAGATCTGCAAAAACACAGAGCAGTAATCCAGGGTAGATGCGATTTGGTAGAAATTCTGGATGACAACTTACAACTCCCCAAACTACTACTGAATTTACAAAGAAGCAACAGATTAGGGAACTGAGAATGTCTGTGGGCCAAAGTCAGGCAAGGTCTCTAAACATCTGAGAAACCTCCGTGTAGTCAGAGAGATTGCTGCCTTCATAAACCAGAACAAATTTATTTGCCAGACCTTCTAATCTAATTCAAGATGGTGCTGAGGAAGGCATTGCCTGCTGGGTGTCCTGTTAAACCAGAGCCCAAATCTGCAGACAAATCAGAGAGTTATTTGAGACCTCATCCCATAATGAAATCAAGATGAAACAACATTAGTTTCTCACATCTGCTTGGTGCCCTCCAAAACATGAATTCAGATAGGTGAGCATCTCAGGGGGCAGCTGATGCTCCCAGGCACAGTCTCTGCAGACACATGGAGCTTCCCCAGGGAGCAGATGAAAGCTATGGCGTGTCTGTGAGGAAGTTTCACTTGTTCACTCAGTGGTTAAACTGAAGTCCTTGCTTCTCAGACATACACCAAAAACTGAAATTTTATGAGCTGGAGAAGAAATTCTGAATTGCTGTTCCTTTCTTAGGAGAGGCAGGACAGAAAAGTGGCAGAGTTGAAGTTTAAGTTCTACAAGTTTTAATCGTATCCTGAGGGGCTTTGAATATATTTAACCCAGGATCCAGTTATGACCAGCCTACCAGAAGACACCTTCATGCTATTAACAAGCTGACATGGTTCACTGGGAAAGTCTCTTTGAGCTATGACTGAAAATTCAACACACTAGTTGATTAGCAAGCTCTGCTTGTGTTTAAGACATTTCTACTTTTGCTCTCCAGAAGGTCTTTGTGCTCTGCCTTATCCAAATACACAGTGCCTACAGTTTTTCTTTGAAATCAGCAGCTTCTTGCAGTGGAACATCAGAGGGACAGTTTTGTGCACTCCTATCATGGGATGCTGGACACAGGGCCCGTGTCAAACATCCCCATGGAGGCTACAGGGCAGTCCTGCCTCCTGCCCACGACAAGAAAAGCTAAAGCAGCTCCAGCATACATCTATCAGCTAGGTTATATTCTATAAAGAATTTCAGGTTAATGGAAGGGGAAATAGCACTTCAGTGTTCAGAGCTTCTGCTTTGGACCACCATCATTTTTGGAGTCATTGCCCTGAGTGTATTCCTAGCACCTATATCCTATCCTGTCACAAGCCAGGAGAGCTGCTCCTTCTCATCTTTAAGCAACCTGCCTGCCCTGCCACAGAAGCATCCTGCCCCAATCTGTTTCCCTCATCACCCCTTCCCACCTGCCAAATGTTACTTTTCGAAAGAACCCTCTGCTCTGGCCAGGGCACAGAGGGCATCACTTCCTCAGGATGCAGACACAGCCTTCAGCTTGGCCAGTAAAACTTCACCAGAAGCCAAGAGCAATTCACAGAATCTTCTGATAAAGAAGATCTGAGCTCAGGAGTCCTTGGTCATTTGCCTTTATTTAGGGATTATTTATGCCTCCTATTAACCTTACTCAACCATGGCACGTGTTACACAGATGAGAAAGCCAAAGCAAAGTTAGCAGTTTTCCTAGCTCATGAAGAACAGCAGTAACAGGCAGGAGCTCTCTCCATCTCCGTGGGCAAAGTAGAGAAGATACTAATGCGGGCTGGAAAAATTAGGAGGTACATACCCATGGTTTTTTTGGCAAGGCCACCAATGAAGCCCATGAACTCCCCATCCCTGGAGGGACATAGACCCCTCGGCAGCAGCCAGCAACCTCTGCTCCCCCTCAGCTGAGGCACTGAAAGTATTTCCTCCAAAACTCCTGCCCAATGACAACAGAATCCCTGTTTTTTACATATATATATATATTAGTTCAAACATGGGCCAAGGTGGGTAAACACCAGGAGCAGAGTCATCTTTCTGCTGGATGCTGAGGAGGTAAAAGCCCAATTGCGGGAAATAGGAGCTGCTGAGCTTTTATTTTTTTTTGCCATCTCTTCAACAACAAAGCAGCTTTTGAAACACATGGATTGCATGCTTAAAAAAAAAAATAATTATGAGACAGGCATCCTACTTGCCCTTCCACAACAAATGTATGACTTGGTATCACCAGTAAAATCAAGGCCCCGAGCACACTAACCTGAATATTTATAGATGCAAAAACCCCTGTCACTTATGTAAGGCTAAGAAATCATGCACACACATGAATAGTCCCTTGTATAAAAAAATAATTAAAAAGGCTATGTCAAGATATTAAATCAATTTTCCTGTTCACTTAGGATCTTTATATTTAGTTCTGTAGAACTCCTCTTGGCAGCCTGAAACGTATGCTCTTTAAACAGGAGTTTGTACTCACTCACACTTCTGGTTTTTTTGTTCTCTTTTTTGGAAAACTATTCCCACTTAAGCCCTGGACAAAAATACTGAGAAAGCAGAAAACAGGAATAAAGTCATCTTTGTTTCATTTTTTCCTGTGCCTTTTTAAAAAGTAGAAGGAAAAAAAAAGTCTAAAACCGTGTACCTGATCAGTGAGCAAACCTTACGTGTCGTGGGAGAAGAGCTAAGTGACCTATGGGCTCAGGGACTGTCACCTCCTTAGAACTCTTCTAAAGGCTGAGTAATGAAATGATAGAGCTACTGAAATACATTTGCCAAAAAGGGGGAAAAAAAATTATATGCTTTCAGTAAAGATCATTATTTTGTTAAACAACTGATTTTTGTGGAAGTTCACAACACTAAGCTCTGCAAAATTGTTTATTTCTGGAAAATACACAACAATGCTCAAGGGATGCTCTTCCTACCACTCCAACCAGGAGAAAAACTCAGGCACTGAGAAGTAAATGCTTTGGTGTTTTCCTGCAGTGCCAGTCACAGGGTCAGGATGGACCTCTGTGTCAGGACATCCGTGAGGGAGGCAGAAAGAGGAGGGGTAAGAAGAGAGAATACAGCAAGCAATTGTAAATAAAAAGCAGCAAGCTGGAGATGGTAGCTGGACATCCAGGGGGGGTGCATGCAGCATCCCTCTGCATGGAAGTCTTGGGGATGAGGGTTTTTTTATGGGGGACAAGAAAAGTGGGCACGTATGTGTAACACATGGGAGAGCACTGAGGAGAGAAGAGTGGAGAAGAGAGCATGCTGAGCTGTGTCTGGGCTGTGAGCATTTCATCCAAAGTGCTATATTGTTGAGACTCTTGAGCAATAAAGCAAATTTTCATTCTAATTAAAGATTCAAGGGTTTTAGAACAATCACCAGAAGAGAGAAAAAAAAGAAGACAAATCCTCAGAGGACTTGGTAATGAATAACAAATACCATTCTTGTGCATTGTCCAAAATCAATGGCATTCAGTATAATTGCAGAAAGAGGATTTCATGCCATGGTCCACTGTAGGGTTGGTTCTCTCTGTGGGTAGATGTGGGATGGCCCATGACCAACAGTGACACTTAGCCCAGGACATCGTCTGGCCCGTGTGTACCACAGATCATGCTTGGTGTGGCTTATTGTAGCCACAGAGGTGGCAAATACTGGAAGGGGAAGAAGATGAGGACAATTACCAAATGCTTAAAGCTGGTTGAGGGGGTTCACTGGTGCCATCTGAATCATATCAGCCATATGCATGAGGTTTCTCTGTGGACATTTGTAGCAGTGCATCAGCCAAACCTGCAAAGCCACTGCAAGGGTGCAAGGGAACTAAACCCTGGGGAGCAAAAGAGGATCAGGTTGGAAGCTCAAGGATGAAGCACACCGTGGAGGAGGAGAAAAGAAACCTACCCCTGGTGACTTCACTGCAGTCAGAGACAGGGTGAACCTGCCCAACATTCATACATTAAGGACAGGATGGAGAAAGTGGTTAAGAGCAGCATGGCAAAACTTACTGTGTTTACTAACTACATATTAAACTCTTTCAGGGCAAAGCTACAAGACACAAAACTTGTACCTAAACTCATCCCCATCTGCTTTCTGGCTTACAGTCCTATGTTTCCCTTCTGTGGGCATTGTGCTTCCCTTTCACTGTGATACCAAGTGAGAACATGGCTAAGGTACTGTGGCCATGGGCAAGACCATCCACCAGAACAACTGGACAAAGTCTGCAGGCTGCTCTCAGCACTTCCCACCACTTTGCCACCTGAGGAGAGGCAAAAGGAGCCTCCCCAGCACCAGGTCACCCCACCTTACAGCTGGAAGCCCACCCTGTCCCACCACCTAGCCGGGTGCTGCTGCTTCTGCAGCCCTGCTGAAAGTGTTCTCACACCTCAGACAGTCCAAGGGCTCAGCTTAGTTACCTTTGCTCCAGTAGAAAGGGCTCTGGATTAGATCTCAGGAGGCTTAAATTAATTTGTCAGGTTAAGTACAGACTCTGTGTGCAACACCGAGCAAGGTCTTTAATCTACCCGACTGTCAGTATCCTTTGGAAAGGGGCAGTAATTCTTCCCTAATCCCTGAGGGTTTGGGGAATAAAACTGGTAAATAACAGAGCAGTGCTCAGCTGCTGTCACAGCTCTCCTGGCTGTACCCAGCTCCCTTCCTAACTGCTCACTACCCGTGTTGCAGAACTGCTTACAGCTCGTCTTTTCATGAAACAGAATATAAAATCAGAGGGAAGCAGCAGCTACGGGGGAATTTCATGTCCCCTGCCTAACATACCTCGAAGCACCCTTCACTGTTTTGAAACCTTCACCAGGGGATCCATGCTCCCAGATCACATCTGAAGTCTCAGCTCAGGCTGAGGGCCCAGGCGCTGCTATCGCTCGCTCCGCAGGCACACGTGGGACCCCTGATAACCAGGTAGGAAACACCAATACCAGAGCAAGGCTGCTCTAGATGCACTTCCCAGAAAGAGAGGGAAAACTGAAGAAAGCAGGGGGTTCTGTTTCCCCCTCGCCGTGTTTAGGTTGCTTTTTCTTTCTCCTTAAACTTTGCCTGCCCCTTTTTTTTTCATATTTCCCTTTTCCACGTTTTCTGCACGCGGGTCTGCAGTTTTCCTGCCTGCTGAGCTACAAACCCACTGCTGCTTCCCTGCTTTATTCCTCTGCTTGCTGCTTCCCTGCTCTGGCTCAGAGCACGGAGGCTTCATCCCCTTGATGATCAGCTGAGGAGCAGATGGAGGATCAGAGGAGTGGGATGACTGCTTTATGAGGCACACCCGGAGCAGCAACGATGGAGACAACCAAAGAGTGACCAGAAACCAGGATTTCAAATGCTGCAATATTCAAATCTGGGATACAGGGGAGGTCAAAGCCATAGGTCCCAGGGATCATGTAATTTTGGATTATTCTCAGCTTTCATTTAAAGCAAAGTTTCAAGTGCTCATATTCTCAGACAAAAGCTTGGAAATGGGAACCACCAAGGGTTTGAACATCAAAGGGCGAATAAAAGAATCCAGAACTGATTTTTTTTTTTTTTTTTTTAATAGCATGATCTTGCCATCAGCCTCACACTATGTTGGAGGGTAGCTCAGGATTTTTGAGCACGAAAGCCTGGCAGGACTACAGATGCCTCAAAATAAATATGAATTGAGGCCACAGACAACTTGTGAGAAGGATGCTCCCTTGCAGCTAAGACAATACCAGGGTTTTACAGAATAGTTTGGTCCTCCTCTTGCAACCTTGAACTGGTGAGCATGGCTATCAGCAGCTATTCAGCAATTGCAGGCACAGATATCTTCTCTTTTTTTGACAGTGATTAAAGAAGAAAGGTATGTTTTAAATCCCAAGTGGCTGCTGCATTGTCACTCAAGACTGTAGGCTCATGAAGATGCCCAGAGGGGATCCCCCAGGCTTGCCTTCATGCCCAGCACAGTTTCTTGAAGGGACAGAAGTTCTGCAGAGTTGCAACCATATGTTGACTGTAGTGAAGGCATCTGGAGCTAATTGCGTAAATAAACAACGCAGCCCATTACGATTCTAAATAATGCAAAACATAAAGAAACAAAACACTAATGTTCTAACTAATGAAAATAGATTCTTGGGGTGATTAATTTACAATAAAGAGAAGCTGTGTAGGTCAGAACTGATACGTCATCATATGATTTAAAATAATCAGGAGCAGCTGCATTGCTCTTGATGTTGGTTAATGCTTTTGCTCACCTCCTTGTGCATTTGTACCAAAATATGAAAAGAGAAGAAAACTGCACAGCAGAGCCAGCACGCACTCGCGAGAAAAATATTTTTAGAGCACCTCTCAATAAATATTTACTGAACTTGGGGATTTTTGAATGCTGGAGGCTGTGTCAGGAAAGAAGCAGATGCTGATAGCCTCAAAAACAACACAAATGGTCAACAGTCTCTGCACAAAAGGGAATAGCTCAGTACAATAGCCCACTGTTGCTGTGACTCTCAGCATTGTTTACCTCTCACGGAGCTTCCAAGTACAAACCACTTCAAACAAACCAGAGTAAGACTTTAAACTGAATCCACCCAACAGGTTAATAAAGCAAATATTGATTTGGTTTGAGAGTCATTACAGTAAACAAACTTTTTTGGATGAAAAGAGTTCCTTTGTTCAAGCAATATTGCCCAAAACCTTCAAGCAACGTATTACAATCTCAGCTTAAATCTTCAGGCACTATTTTACAGTGTTTGCCCTCAAATCTGCCTTTATTTGTAGCACATGTATAAATACAGATACATGAAGAGATATGGACAAGCATTTCATGCATGCAAGGGAAAGAAATCATGCCAAATTTCAAAATGTGCTGGAAATTCTGACAATTAAGAGCAAAAATTTTCAAGTACCCGTAATGATTTGTACACCTAAATCTTACTCCAAAACCTGTAACTTGTAGACACTGCTCTAGACTCACAACCTCTGCAAAGCAGACAGAAATTGCATGAGCATGCCAATGCCCTTCCAGAGTGTCTCCCACAGTGGATCTCGTGGACTGGGAAAGTATCTTGACACAGTCCAGCACAGAGAAGCAACCCAGGTGCCTACAAGCAAGGGCAGAAACAGCAAGGATGCTGTAAAATGGGAAAGCTTTGCAGAGAATTATTGTTCCAGGTACAGACTGATTTAGAACACTCCAACCTCTTTGCCTGGTTATGCAACGGGGAGTGAAGATATCTGGCTGGCTTTAGATCCTCTCTCCACTTTCAACAGGAGCTTGGGTGCCTAGAAACCTTTCTCAGGAGAAGACACAGAATGAAAGGAGTGCCCAGAAGGTCCAGCTCTGATGCCTTTTGCAAATGCTTTAAGATGTAGACTGAGAATATCAAGCCAGTCGCGTATACTTAAGAATGTTATCTTCCAAAAGTGGTAGGTCCACTCCATCATTTTGAACCTTTCATCCACAATCATACCAGATTTATTCCTGCAAGTAACAGAGCGGGCTACAAATTCAAACATAAATAACCTCGTGCATTTTCTTCTTCTTTTTTTTTTTTTTTTCCTGCAAAAAACCTTTCTCTAATTTCTCTCTCTAAATGGAAAATGCACGTTAAAAATATAAGCACGCAAAGAGTGACCAGTCAAGAAGCTTCAGCAACATTCTCCCAGCTTAGTAATGCCAAATCAGGGAATGGTTTCTATTTGTCACAGAAGTGTGAAAATCAAAGGGAACAGTAAAGAGGATAAATGCTGCCAGAACTTAACAAAAGATGTTCATTTCTCTCATACAAATGGATGAGAACAGCAGTGCTGACAATTTCTGCAAGCCTGATTTAACCAGTGCACCAGATTCCTGGTATGTTTGGGATAATATGATAACTGCAAAGAGAAATGGCAGGAAAAGGCAGGTAAATATAAAGAGAGGGTGATTCCTCAGACATCTGAGCAAATCATGGTGCGACAGCTTTAAGTGTCATTCACTGCTTCTCATTAACTCCATGCACACATCACTTAAATAATTATTCATTCTCTGTTCCTGGTTGTGCCAAATACATCAGCCCAGAGCTAACAGCTGGCCCTTGCATGACTGCAAGGTGAATATAAACCTTTTTGCATCTTGGATTTCTTCTTGGGCATCCAAACAGACCCCTTCTGGCTTTTTCTCACTAAGTCACAACACTCGGGTAATTCTCAACAGAGCACAGCCAGCAACATAGACTGCAGTGAGTCCCTCTAACATGAGACAGTTTCTAAGTGACAGAGTGAAGTTTCAAGAAATGACACCGTCACTGAATGAAAGTGCAACACATGCTCAGCATCTGCCTTAGCTTAAGGGCACAGCTTTCTGCAAATCTTGTAAAATCAGGTGGCTGATCTGATAAGGCACTCCCCATCGCTGGGGCTCTCCCTATCTGGGGACAGAATCAAACCCTCTGAGTTTTGCTCCCAGGATCTCACTCGCAGCTCAGCTTCTTTGCTGGAAGACTTATGCAATCTTCACTTCCATCTTATCACCAGCAGCACCAGAGTCAGGTTTCAGGGTTTCTTGTCTCCCAGGCACCCACTTTATCCTCATTGCTGGGGAGCAGCGTTAGAGACACAGGCCCAGAGTGAAAGAACAACAGGGAGGGAATGAGTGATAAGCAGCAGAAAGAGCTCCCAGAGTTAGCACCTGCACAGCAGACTTAACACTGAAGCTCACTTCATTGATGTGGGGTGTTTCTTGCATCTGGAGTGCAATGATTAAGAGAATAAAATACATGTTCTACCACACTGAATGCCAGAAGTAACTGTCATGTTCACTCACACTGCACTGCTGAGAAGATAATATAACTTAATTAGGTTTGGATAGAATGAAACCTATTTGAAGAGATCACTCAAAAGACCAATGAAAGGGAGAGAGCAAATTTTTAAAATGGAGAGTGATATTATACATCCTTTGCCTTATATATAACCTTAATGAGATTATGTATCCTTAATGAGTGAGAGGATCAATTAAGTGCTCCATCTTTTTACAACCAAATCACGAGTCTCTAGGTCCAAGCTCCAACACATCCACCTAGGCTTCTGCAGACTTTGGCACTCAAACTCCCTTAAATCGTGGTTAGTTTGGTTTTAACCTTCTCTGCCATTCATCACAGTGCTGAATAAACTACTTGAAGCTTCTGGACCATTCCTTGATGACCAGCAATAGCTGAAATACCCTTAGGTGAGGAAAAGGATGCCCTGCCCCACTCCCACGTACCATTCCCAGAGAGGTATCTGTCCAAGGCAGACCCACAGCAATGAAGCATTCTCCCCTCTCTTACTCCAAATACTGGAACTCCATCATGCTGTTACTGCTTGTCTATAGGTGAAACTGCAGGTGCAGCTGTACCAGAAATAATTTCCAAATTTTAGTAAACACTGCAGTATTTTGCAAACAGAAACATATTTGCATAACCAGAAATCCTAAGTTCTGTCTGCTGCTGTGCATGTGCTTGTCCTTCCAGTTTCCAGGCACTGGTTTCAGTGGGGATTGCCAAATGAAATTCTTAAGCAGGGGCTCGCTAGTAAAACTCAGCTTTATTATCCCAGTTTTTCCCAAACTATGTCAAACCATCAAAAACCAAACCTGAGCACAAATCTAGATGCCTGTGAAGTCACTAGAAACTGATAGCCAGAGGAACTGAAAATAATCAGAATAAAATATGAGGCTGCATGTCAGTAACAGAAAACAATGCATTGCATATAAATTCAGGATGTTTTTCTGTCCCTAGGTGCAGGGGGAAAAAATATTTTGATCAGATATGGAAATACAGGGATTAAAAGAATCAGACAAGTGATTTGTAATTGGTCTCCAGACTGTAACTCTTCCTTTAGTAAAGTGCATGCAAGTGAATAAAAATGCACGGATGGACTTTATTAGCTGTAGCTTTCCTTCCTGACTCCAGGATTAGAGAAATACTTTAACCTTGACACATTCATCTTATACTCACAAAGCTCCACTCTTAACAGTTCCTTCTCCTTTCCTCTTCACTTGTCTGGTTCTGGCATGTAATTTTCTAAATTAGAAGAGGATACTGTTCTGTCTTAAAAAGCAAAGGAATTCTCTCTTATCATTGTTAACAAGAGCATGGAGAATAAACCATTCACGATGGTTTATTGTTAATACATCCTAAAAGCCTATTGCTGATGGCAGAAATATGGCAAAAGCAGAGGTTCCTATATATATAAGACTCCTGAAAGGATGCATTTGGCTGTTCTTTAAATATATTAAAGGAAAAATAGATGGAGCACGATTTTATTTACCATACAGTAAAGTAAAGCCAAGTATACAAATAGATGTTACTTATATATTAGTGAGAAATTGTGTTTCTTTGATGCTTCCTTTCTGCTAGAGAAGTTTACCATGAGATTTTCAAAAGCACTCAGCTCCAGCTCTGTGCCAAGCAGCACTGCTGCCACTCCTGAAGGCAGAACTGGGCCATCAGGGAATATTTGTGTGAAGTCCATAGCTGGGGAGAGACCTGCCACGTGCAGCTCCTGGCACACGTATCACCCACAGACAGGAGGCAAAGTGTGGAAATAAAGACTTAATTCAGAGGGCTGGGGAAAACGAGGTTGCAGGAAAGTTTCTGTACATGTGTTTGGAAGGGGGGGGTATTTAGCAAAACACTTGGAAGTTAATTGCAGAATAAAAGAATATACCTCAAAGGTACACACTTCCTCAGCGCAACAATTTATTATAATTATAGAGCTTATCCTTACCTTTTTTCTTTATCCAGTCACATATTTGAGTTGGTTTAGATTAAAGTATACATCTTATTAATTATGGCATTTAGCTCTCAAATCGTAATTGGTGTCTGGTGCAAGGCTCCTATAACTCTTCTTGTCACTGTTTCAAGGGGGCTGTTTAATTTGCCTGAGGGAAACTGAAATGGAAAGTACCTTTTTGTATGAGTAATGTGAGATATTTCTTGTGGCATTAATGATTGAATATTGTGCTGTTTCTTGGGGGGAGCTGTGTGGATGAGGAGGAGGGTGACAACGGGCAGTCCTACCTACCAAGAACTAATCAAGGTAGATGCTAATCTGTAATAATTTTAAGGGGGTTTGTTACAGCCTTTAAGCAGATGAAAGTAATAGTGCTTGGAATAAACAAACACCACTAGACATTGGTTGAAGTCATTACAGTTTGTTACTGGGAACTTTCCTGACGTATCTTCCTTTAAAATCAAAATCTCACAGGCATGTGGGAGAGACAAAGGTTTGCCCCACCTCATCACCATTTGCTCCGACCACTTGGGAACTACACCAGGGAGAAAAGCTGAAGAAACGACTCTGAGGGTATGTGGGGGCAGAGCACCTGATAGACCAGTACTGCCTGTCACGTCCTGTTGTAAAAAGAAATAAAACCATGCTACCCAAAACTAATGCACACATGGCTTTTCTTTAGATGCTCTAGGTATTGTCTGGTAACTCTCCGTTCAGGTCAAGTTAAATGTGTATTTTCATATCAGACTCCAAAGCTGGATTTCAGCATCAGTCAGATTTGCAAGGCACTCCAGTAAAAAAAAAAAAAAAAAAATCTAAATTTGTTCTCCCAGTGGCAATTTACCTCAATAAGCATTTTCTCCCACAATTTCCCATTAAATTAAACAATTAGCCTCCTTTGTAGCTCTGAGGGCCTACTCTTCCTGCATAAATAAATATGTGCTTTATCTGCTTGTATTTTCACTCTCGGCATCACCCCCCACGCTTTTTCTGTGCACCAACTCATCAGGATGGAGAGATGGTTATGTTGCACACCACCATGTGTTTTCACAGTGGTTTTTTTCTTCTGTTTCATGGCTCTTCTCTCACTGTTGGAAGATAAACAGATTGGTGCTCATATATTTGCTGGATTATTGTCCTCTGCCAAGCAGGAACCAAAGCACTTCACCTCACTTTTACATGCAGAGGCTTCCTTGCTTTTGCACCATCCCAGTTTTGTGGAGGAAGCTCACAGTAGGTGCTTCTTTCATTTATGGAAAACACTAAACCTGGTGGCTCCCTCCTCACCCTTAGGCTTCCCATTTGAAGGTGAGAGGTTAAAACATCTCTCTCTAGCCTTTGGCTCTTGATAGCAAAGATCAATGTGACAAATTATCTCTAAATGTTTTGAGTTGGAAAGAAGTTTCCAACAGGCATTTTGAGCAGGCTCACACTTGAATTGCTCTGGTTTCAAAGGAGCAATAATCAATTCTTTGGTGCAAAGTCTTTCCACGTTGCCCTCAGGTGAACATCTAGGCTTTGCATGCACTATAAGAGTCCTTCAGCTTTGTGTGGCATTAATGCCTATCTAGCTGATACACCCTGCTTCTTGTTTACAACAAAGGGGAAAAAAAAATCAAATTGTATCCTGTTCCTTCCCCTCTTTCTTCTTCTAATAACTGCCAGGAGAATGCAGGGCAGCCATTTATTCTCTGCTGTAGCTCCTAGTACTGACACTGAAAAAGTTATGCTTGCTTGCTGCTTCAAGCCCATGCAATCTTTTCCATAAATATCCCATCAAATTTCGGATCATCACAATTGTATCCTGCTGAGGAATAGGGACCAGCAGCAAGGCTTCTGGAGGCACTGTGAGGTGAGTGGTGTCTTCAACCAGCAAGCTCTCCCACTGAGGGACACAAATGATTCTGCCTTCCTGCAACTTGAGATGACAACTCTGGGACAGACAGAGGATTTTAAGCCTTATTATGGAATTCTTATGCATGACTTTTATATCATCCTGAAGCCAACAAGACAGACAGTCCCAATCAAAACCAGACTATTCCCTTTGTTCTTCTGTGGGACTCTGACATTTGTCATCGTAACGTTGCTCATAGCTCTCACCCTGCAGAAATGGAGTGAAACTGTAGTCTTGTTGAAGGCAAGTTTCTTGCCTACTACATCATTTCTCAGCGGCTACAGATTTCAGTTTCACAACAAAATCAGATGTTATCACAAACAAGGCTGTTGTCACCTTGTTGCCTATCAAACTGCATCATATACCTGGACAATGAAACTTCAGCAGGTTGCTGAGGAGTTGCCTCCTCTGAGGCAAAGATAAGAAAGAGAAGAGGGAGATGGAAGGAAATTTTTATATCTCCTTCCAAAGTGTAGTTTACTTCATGGTCATCCAGGAAAAGGCTTTTTGTACTGAATGAATGCAAAGATGTACAAGTTAAAATCATACAAGCACACTTTGTCATCACAGGTGTCACTGAGAAATTCATCGAAACTTTGGGAACTTAACCACACCGGTATCAGCCAATATCAGTCACCCAACTTGCCAACAGCCTTGACATAACCAAAAGCCCAAATAGTATTTCTTTCCACAACTCCCCAACAACCCTGATCCAAATACCATACTCACCATATCAATGGATATCTGGGAAATCACTTTTGGACTTTATCTAGAAAAAGCCTGACTTGATTTTGCTTTCCTCAGAAACATCTAGTGGAACCATTTCTGCTCTTCCTTAAATCTGAAGCTTAGCAGACTTTTGGATAGTGTCACATCTGACCCTAAGATCTCCTTTCAGCTCTGGAAATTTTAAGAGCTTCACCAAAAGCACACTAATTTGACCTGTCACTATCATGCTGTGCTGTCTCCAAGCACATGGTTTGGTTGAATGTAAGGTGCAACCAGCCAAAGATTTAATCCTTTCAAGCTGTTATTAAGGGAGACTGTCTGATGAGGCTTGTGGGGTTCCTCATTGTTCTGCATGTCACTCCTCATCTGACTATTGCACACAGCCCCCTGAAGCTGTCCCATTGGACAAGTTATCAAACCATGCCTCACTCTTCACAACACCAATCCATCTGAAGGACTGCAACACAAGCAGGAACAGGTTTTGGATTCATCTCTGACATCATCTACCTGGCATTCCTTTGCACTATGAAAGCATATTTGCTCAAAGCTAGAGAGCTGTGCCAAGTGCAGCCCCTTCTGTTATCAAGGCCACTGCACTTGATGTGCAGATTGCCAAAGAACAAGTTGGAACTGCTGTATCAAGACAGGACACCTGTCTTTCACTTCTTCAGGGGCCTCTTTCCAGAGTTTGGGATTATTATTGCACTCACAACCTGTTAGTCCAAGTTCAGCAAGGTCTTTACTCAAGCGTGTAATAATTCTTTCTTGCTCGTGGTTCATAACAAGTCACAGTCCTCTCCACTTCTAAGAGAAAAGAGTGGAGACCACAGAGGAGTTCAAGTTGTTTCCTTCTGACAGATCATTATATCACCTACAAACATGCACAGAGGGCTTCACAGTCTCACACAGCCTGAAGACCTACTAAAGGCTGTGTCATGTGTGGGGGATGCTGTTCCTTGTTTGTGGAAACAGCATTCATGCCACGACCCATTTCTCTACTTCTCCATTCAAGCAGAACCCAGAAAGACAGAGGGAGGAGATCTTCTGGTGGTGTTTTGCTTGTATGGCTGAGAAATTACATTCACATCCCCCAGGCTGCTCCTAGCCTGTGCGTTCTGCTCCACAAACACGACAGTGTACAGGCAGGAATCCACTGGCTCAAACACATGCAGAAAGCTGTTTTAGGGACAGCTTCTCTTTGCTTTACCCATGAATGACTTCTTAGTGGGATTATTCCACATGAATAAGGAAGGGTTATCTGGTCTGCAAGACCTGCTTTCTTTTGAGTCTTGCAAGGGAAACAGTGGAAACTCTATTGTTGAGTCACATAAAACTAAAGCAGACAAGCTGCTACAGACAAGGCTGTGCCACTTAGACACAAACTTCTGGTGGGAGTCATGTAGGGGCATTTTCCTTTCCAAGGCCTCACAGTTACTAATCCTAGGAAAGGATTGCTCCTGTCTCCCCAGGCAGCTTGGCCAACCTCTCAGGACACAGCCTGATAGCTGCTTCTCACCCCCCTTGGGATGCTGAGCTCACTGCAAGGACCAGGCAGGGAATAGCCCTCCCCACAGAAGGAGGAAATAGCATGGCAAAGAGGAGATGATTTTGTTCATCCCTATCCCTTCTGGATAACCACGTGTGGAAGAGGTAGAAGTGAACCCCAGGAAGAGCATGGCAAAAAGCTGACATCCTGGGCTCCTTCAGAAAGGTTGGAGGCTGGGTGAGGTAAGGGGGAAATGGTTCTCACAACTTGAATTTAAATGACATCTGCTTCAGTCAGCTGTCTAGCACTTTAAACCTCTCAGCTTTAGTTCTGCCTCCTTGCTGCTATCACAGCCCTTTGTGGTTTCAAAGAACAGCTTATCAGGCAGGATCTATTTTCTTTCTGAATTTGTCACAATCTCCTCCAATTAAGCACCTCACTTTCAAGGATCAGTCACACATTCACCATATATACAGACTTGGCCTTTTTTTTTTTTTTTTTTTTTTTTTTTCTGACTAATTGCAGGCAGTATTGCCCCAAAATGCTGATGTCTGCATAAGCTGTATAACAGATAAACACAGATTTGTGATCTATGCTTGCCCAGACACTGGTGCAAACAGTATTCCCTGGGCTTATTGTAACTTGGACTCTGATGGTTTCAACTCCAAGGAACAGGCAGTTGTTGTCCTCAGTGTCCTGGTTGCCCTGACAGCCATTCTGTTGGGAAGAGTTTAAAGCAGCAGCTACAGCAAGGAGTTAAAAATCACTAAGCTCATTCTAAAGCCCCAGCTGAAGGGCTGGTGCACTGTTTGGGTTTGAATTAGTCAGTTGACCTCTGTTTATTTTTAGTCATCCCAGCTGGAGAACTGGGCATAAAAACAGTCCTTTGGTGCAAATCTATGGCAGATTAAAGGAGGGAAAACAGAGCAGAAGAAGAGGAAGAAACAATCCAGCTCAATATTTTCATCAGTATAACATCTGTGAGCTCCAGGTAGAGTTTGAAAAGTGTCTCTCTGTCTTTGGATGTGGTTTCTCAAGCAACAAGGGTTATTGCAGATACTTGACATGCAGAAGTACTCAATAATTCAACTATGTCTCCAGGCTTATGCTTCATCCAAAACTGAATCCCAACGACGTTACTGCAGGTGCAGATGTACCATAACCCAAAAAGCAAGGACAAAATGTGTAGCTCTGCTGGATACAACAACTTTTTGATCCTCAAAATCTTGTCAGTGTAGAATTTGAGAACTTAAGATATTTATCTGGGCTCTCTTAGATCTCCTAGGTCTCCCTCAGAGCAACACACCCCTCCAGCACTTTTTGGATACAGGTATTGTTGGCACAGAGCCATTGCTGGAGCCACATCATCTGTTTCTGGATGTAACTCTGCCTGTTGTGAACAAACTGGACCCACGGCTTGCTTAGGAAATTCAGCTAAATCTGATTGTGTGCTCTTTTCCACCTACTTCAGCTGTGATATACAGGAGCCACAGCCAGAGACTCTCTCTTCATGAGATCTCCAGGCTCATTAGTTCAAGTCTGGTAGACATAACCATGGTAAAATACAACCTAGAGAGCCAGATGTTGCCTGACTCTACTGCACACTGTCCTGCTTACACTTCACTCCTATCAAGTCATCTGGAGTATTTCTGCACCTAAGAAGTAAGGGTACCCCTAAGGAGAAAAGGGCCTTTGTCAAGGTTACTTCAAAACTATAGCACTTTCTGTCCTCTGCCTGCTGACCTTTGGATAACTAAAATAAGATCCCAAATCCTTCCTAGACAGTCAGCTTCCTCTGCAGTAAGGTTTCAAGAGGTTTGTTTCAAAATCTGGAAAGCTTATCAGCTGATGAGCCAAAGAGAAGAAGATCACAAATGATACACAAAATGTACTGGAGGACAGCTGGAAGAATTGCAGTCAGAAGCAAATAATAGATATATATAAGGGAAGATTAATTTCTGCAATATGGTTTGCATCCACTTTTCACCTTTTTAAGGAGCTGACTTTACTCTTTGTATTTTTATTTCACTGATACCTTCCTGTTTTGCCAGGACATGCAATCCCCTGTTTCTCTGTATGTAGCTGTAGTACCTGGACAGAATTTGAAAGCTCCAGAAGCCCTTTAACCTTTTCAAGGTTTGCAAGTTCAGTTCAGAGCAAGGACATAACCCAACAGTCTGCTCTGAATTTTACTTTTGTTCAAAGAGGCAGGATGAATTTGAATAAATAAATAAATAAACAAATAAAATCATTAACCAACTATTCTGTGCAACTGTTACTGGGATATCTCATTACACTGATAAACACTAAAGAGACTTATTTCTGACCAACCTCAGGTTCTTTTTGAAGGTGATGACACCCTCCTTACAACTGGACACCTGCTTACTGCTCATGAAGTAAAATCTGTCTCTGTGCAGTGGGGAAATACACAGACCAAGTGTCATTCAGAGTCCTCCTGATGCCTCCCCAGAAGGCTGTGACCTGGAATTCAGCCAAAGCTGATCCTCTGCACAAGGGACAGTGCATCAACAGCTCTACCCCTAACAAAGAGAGAGAAAAACAAACTGGCAGGAAGGCATCAAGTAAGGCTGAGGATGGATTTTTCTAAGTTCCAGCAAATCCTAATTGTTGAAAATGACCTTTTATATTTAATACAAAATAATTTTCTTATTACCAATGATGAAGTTTGTGTAATCTGAGAAACCCAGAAAGGGATTCTTGAATTTCTCTCCCTCAGGCTACTCATAAACAAAATGACATACAATTTTATAAACTTTATTTCAGAATCATTATACACCTTCATGTTTAAGAGGCAAAATTAGAAGCTTTCTTTTTGGTAAACTCTTTTTCAGAAGCCCTTTTTTCTTCTACCACAGTTTTACCTATCTAGATTTACAACAGTCTGCCAAGAATTGCCTTTACCTGGTTTATTCACATCTTTTGACAATTTAACCTATAAAAGGACAGAGAAATAGAGCAAGACTATTATAGGTGGCAAAAGAAGGACACATCTGTCAAGGATTCTGCATCTCCTGCATACAGGTGGTGCTGGGCACAGAGCAGCACATCAGAGTATAGAATTGGGGTGATTCTGCATGTGGGCACACACACGCTGTAACTGGGTTTACAAATGCAGAAGGAATACATTTTCATAGGCACACCTACTGAACCCAGACCAAAAAAATTAACCACAAAACAGGGAAGAAAGCAAAAATCAACACTTGCCTAAGTTTTGTTATTAAAATTGTATGTTCAGAATAATGGATGATAATGCAACTCAAATGTGGAAGCAAACAATTTCACAATGCTTAACTGCAAGTGATTCCTGTCAGGTTACAATGGTGTTACTAAACAGAGCTTAGAAATGGTTACTTCTTCAGAGCCACTGTTGTTTTGCCTTTGGAGACCCCATATTCAGCAAAAAAAAAGACTCCAGCATGAATGCAAATGTAGTCTTGAATTTCTCTGCTGAGTCAGCCACAAAGGATCAATAAAAACCCATTGGGAAGCAGACTCCAAACCACTATCATGGAGCTACAACTCAGAACCAAATTTCTTTCTTCTCTTTCCCCCTGTATTACAGGTCTCACTAAAAAGTTAGGCTGCTAGGTTACCAACCCCAGCTCCTGGCCCCATCCTGTCCACACAGGTAACTCAGCAGTGCAGGAATCTGTTTCCAAAATCCTGCAGTTTTCATCACAAAGGAACCAACGTGATCCGAACATGGTGGTCACCAGATATCCCTCAATTTACCAGTTCTTGGGGTGATCCAGGAGCAGCAAGAAGGACAAGAATTCCCTCTGAATTGTCCCCATCAGTCTATCACTCCCCTCAGATCTGTGAGCCTACATACATCGAAGGTGATCCTGTTCTTACATCAGCTACACTTGGAAAAAAATCTATTGAGTCCACATGAAAACAAGAACTGATGATTAAGGGAAAAAAACCCTATAGTGTCTTTGTTGGTGTAAGTGACAGGAACCTCTTCCACCTCTTCTTCAACAATAGCTTTACAAAGTGCAAGTCCTAAAAGCCGAGGCACAGAGTCTAATGCATCTCTTTCCAAAGCTGTGGCATTTTCAACATAATGATTTCTCTAAACTTCAATCAATCACAAAGAATTACAAGCAAATATAAACAAGATAAATATGGCCCTGGATTGCCTCCAGAGGCCTGTGGTACACTGCAGGCAGAGGATAATGTAATTAAATATGGGCAGCCTGCCCACTACTCACTGTCAGTTTTGTCCTGAGCTGAGCTGAAGAAGTCTGCCCTATTGCAAACATTTGTTTTACAGTGGTACAACTTAATTGAGCTTGGAAAGTTTCTGCAGGCTTTGACAATGGCTTACCTCCTTAATGAGTAGGGATTTTGACTCTGTAGGCACCCTTGTATCCATTTTGTACCCTTACAAGTGAAGTAGGTACTTACAGATACGTGGCTTTGGGGGGGAAAAAAAAAAAAAAAAAAAAAAAAAAAAAAGAGTGGCCAAAGAGGCTGAAAATGCTTCCTTGTGTTGAAAGTGTGCTGCTGGGAAGAAAAACCCAGCTCCGTGCAAGTTATTACATGATACATGGAATATACTGGCATAAATTACCCCAAAATCAACGGGGAACTGTGTTGCTGATGCTAACCCCCTTTCTGAGGTTGCTTAGTCAACTAGGTCAGTGGAGATTTAGCCCAGGGAGTCACAAAGGGCCTACTGAAGTATCCTTTTTCAAAAGGCCACTTTGCACTCAGTGAAAGAAGCCTCTTCTCATCCCCTGACCTCTTTCTGGTTGCCATATTGACTCAGACAAGCCAAGCTCTCTGGTACCAACATATTCAATCGTCGTCTTAAAGCTGAGCAGGAACCTTTTCAGCAAAGGGTATTTGCTGGGTGGTGCTGCTTCTTTCCTTAAATGGGTTATGAGGCAGCATTTTGATTGGAATAGGAAAACACATCAGTACACTGCCCAAGCCCTTCCTTCTCCCTGGGAATACAGATGCCCTGCCCACAAAGTTTATCCCAGACTAAGTCTGGAAGCCTTTCTTGAGGAAGACCCCTGTTCAAAGTATTGGAAGTTACTGCAAAAATGACACAAATGGTATTCTGTCTTCTTGCATTTCTCACTTCAAGATCTAGTTTGAAATATGCTGCCTAGAATGACTACAAAATACAGGGCAGATATGAGCACTCTGCGTGGCACTGTAAACCCAATGAGATGGAATGGCTCTTCACCTGCTCTACAAAAAGGGATGAAAATGTCTTCCTTAAAAACCCCTCTGAAGGTTGGCAATTCTGGACAGTATCTTAAGCTTCCTGAAGTCTGACATTTTGCATGACGATGGTGGGGTATAGAAAAAAAAAAACAAAACCCAACAAAACCATGTTTGTGTCCCAGAAGGTCTTTTAACAAAGCTCAGTCTTATACTTGCCCACAGACAAATAATGGCGGTCGCAGGAAGGAGGCTTGGCTGGAGCTCAAAATTCCCTGGTGGTTGAGACTTTGGGATTATTTTCATACTGTCTGACTTGTACTCTGTAATTGCACTGGGGCTGCAGATGACAAATTAATTTTTTTTTTTTTTTTGCCACTGTTTATAGGTATTTGTTTGGATTCAGGGGTGATTTTTGTGCATGCAGGGATGTGTCAAGCGTGTGTGAACACTGCATTTCATAAGATTAGCATTAAGCAATGCACCTGGGAGATGACATAGCCTGCAGCCCATTGACTGTAAGAAGAGGCTTCTGGAAAGCTGTGTCTGTGTTATATATAGGATATGGCATAAGGTTCACCCAATAAAATACATCCTTAACAATACTGCCAAGATATATTTGGAATCAATAGTCATGCTTTCTCACAAATGGGCAGACAGTTCAAAGCTGATCTGCTCACCAGCATCACTCCAGGAGAACCCCTTTCTGTTTACATTTGTACTTAAGAGATGCCCAAAACAGATAATGTCAGGACCTGGTTTGCTCTCAGCCCTCCCAAGCAACTTCCCACATGACTTGTTTGGGTGAAGGATGGCAAGAAAGCCATCAGGAAGATCCCTGTAAGTACGTGCAAAACCAAACAGCAGCCTTTTCACTATTATGTGTAAAAGGTGACCCACATACAGCTTTTACCCTGAATAACTGAAACAGAAAGACATCTGACTTTGTTTTAGCTTCTCACAGGCAGGGAAGCTTTGCCCCTAGCTAAGGGCTGGGGTCCTCTTGAGACCTCCTTGGAGCAGTAGCATCATGGGCAAGTAGAATCCCAAGGCAAACCTATGCAATGAGTCTCAGAGTAAAAACCACACCTGGCAGAGGGCCTTGGACCATTTGGAGCAGGCAGTTCCAGATAAGAAGCCAGACACTATTCCTGGTTCTGCACAAAGTTTTAGAGGAGCCTTTAGCAAGTTACTCTACCTGATTCTGCTACTCAGGTACATATGCACTGCCATGCCACATCTGACTAGTGGCCTGGCTTTGACAGTAGCCAACATCATCAGATGGTTAAAAAAGACTAGAAATACCCAGCACAGACAGCTGACACTTTTCCAGAGTACTTACTGAACCTTGGACGTCTAGGATACACCCACATTGCTGGCTAAACACTGCCTGCAGGAGCTAATCCCATATTTCATTTGACACTTTTCTTGGTCACTCTCCCAGCCTAGGACACATGATGCAGAAGACTAAAAAGCTGCAGCAACCAGGAGCACACAGAGCACAGCAAAAGGCATCTTTGGGGCTGGTGCAGCAGGGCACAAAGTAGCTTTGAGATTAGAAAGGGAAAAGAAGACATGGCATAACACTGGTTTCCATTGTCTGCCCAAACACACACATTTCCAGCATGAAGTGTGACTGAAATGAGCATTGATCTTCATTCAGTATTTCTTCCCCTGAACTTCAATTAGGAGCTTAGTTCAGTAACTGAGGTACTCTTAGTAAATGGATGCTTCCGAGCTGCAGGACACTGGTATCCAACCAAGCTAACAAAAGTAGAGATGGGAGAGCCAAGAAAAAAAAAAAAATTATGTTTCTTTCCTAATTGTCACAAAATATTCTGTTCACATTTCCACGAAGGCTCAGCTCGGCTTTGTTGTTTGAACACACTGGTGTTAATGGGTGCTTCCTACAACAGTGGGAACAACATTTCTTGTCAACTTAGTCGTGTATTTTTTTCTTGCAAAGATGCCTTCTTTCAAGTCCCACAGAAGCAGGGACTGCCATGCTTATTGTCTTAGCAGGTGATGACAGTTTTGTGTTATATACTTATGCTACAGCAGCATATTCTGGCTTCAGATGGACCCTTTGAGCAAAGTACCACAGAGAAAAAGAGTAAATGATAGTTCATGTCTGCCACAAATATCTTAGGAAGATCAAGCCTCTCCAGTCGTAACTACTCCAGAAAAAAGAAAGGGCATATAGAGTAGGAACAACTCTGCACAACTTCTACTTCTCACAAGTTGTTGTACTTGCAGTTTACACAGAGAAGTTGCAGTAACTTCCTGAAGGAAAGGAGGACCAGGGTGGGTTGCTAGAATGAGAACAGCTCCTGCAGTTTGTCCCTGGTGCTCCATTTCATAAATCCCAGGATACAGCCGTGGCTGAGTGCATTTTCTGGGAGCATTTCTCACGGCCCAAAGGCTGTAATTTGGGCACCCTAGTCTTAGGCATCAGGAGTGAAAAGAACAAAAAGATTTGTGCCATGTCAGAGGGATGAGAGCACGAGAAATCAGTTCAGTAGAAACTGTCAGTCTGCTTAGTCTACACGGATGAGTATAAATGCAGATAACAGAAGCAAAGATCTTAATTCATCACAGGCTGTTATGAAAAGGAAATCTCATTTCCTCTCCCCATTTTGCCTAATATTTCATTATTTGTTATTTCAGGGCTACTCACATAGTTTTCCAGGTTAGTATATCAGGAGAAAAAGAAAAAAAATAATTAAAAAAAGGCCTCCCACATATTATTGCTGTTGTTGATAGCTGAAGAAAGAGAAAAACACTAAGCACAAAGTTATGAGTCACCTGAATGCACTTAAGCCAGATGCAGAATTAAGCAACAGGCACGGACATGCACTCATGAGAAAATACAAAGTTGCTTTAGCCTCTCTCAAAAAGCAGTGCTGCAGGGCAGCAGGACTAAGGGGAGTTTAAAAAAAAAAAAATAAAAATTAAGAGAATGGGGAGGAGGGAGGCTTCTTAACATATAAATCACAGTGTCAAAATCCTTTTATCTTTTGGCGCCCAAATCTCTCATCTGCCTTTGCGAATGCTAAACAAGTCACTAGCAATTCTTTGTGAATTTTTAATTGGTGTTTTCACAACCTTATTCTTGATATTTCTAAGAGAAATTAGCAGATGTTCACAACAAGAGCCTTCAGAGAAAAATCTCTCAGATATGCTAGGGATGAGTTTGAGGAAGAGTTGAATGTCCTCTACCTTGGCACTGGCTGCAGAAAAACCTCTTAACTTGTGTCATCCTCAGCAAATACCCTTTAGGACTGGAAAAGGTAGGTTGAAATTGCCTACATTTGTGCAAGGAATAGATTTTACATACAAAGCCTGGAGGCCTGGGTTAGCAGCATTTGGTCTCTAGTTCACACACAGCAAGGTCACAGCAAGACAGATATTTAATGCTTTTCCCTGGAGACAACACAAAGTTCTGTTTTATACAGCTATAATATGAAGGAAAAAAAAAAAAACAAACTTTAAGATATGTAGTAAGTAGTCAGTAGCAGGGTTTCTGGAGAAAACTACATTTTCTGATCTCATGTAGTGATCTGCCAGAAAGCTTCTTGAAGAGGGAGTTGCTCAGGTGTTGGGTCAGGCATTGGTCCTGTGTTGGAAAGTTTATCAGATGGTTTATGAACAGACAGGCAACACTTCCATTAGTAAATTATTCAAAAATTGGTTTTAAATCAAAAGTCAGGAAAAAAAACTCAATGAGTTTCACACTTCTGTTTCAAAAATGCAAAAAAAAAAAAAAAAAGGCATTTAAAAAACATTTTAAAAATTGTCATTTGTGTGATGACATTTAAAGGTTGATCTGTGCAAGAGTAGGAATGACTGATAAATAGTCAAAAACTAAAATAAATCCTTTGGTTTGCAGCTGAAATAAACTGTCCAGGTTGACAACAATGCAATTTTTCTTGTTTTGCTGCTTCATCAAAATAAGGAAAATGTATGTTTTTGTTTGACCTAGCTGAGTTTTAAGTAATCCACTGAAAGAAAATATCTATTATTGACCCACCTGGCTAATGACATATTCTTGCTAGAATATGTTTGCTGCAAGAGGAAGTTTTAAGAAAAAGGGAGGGTGTGCAGTCAGCACATGTTTGATGTTGCTGCTTTTTCCAAAAACTGTATGGCTGAGCAGAAGTGTGAAAGGAGTCATTAAACAGCTCACCATGCTTGAGCCAGGGCTGGATTACAGCAGCTAGAACTCAGTTCATCATTTTACTGTTTCATCTTTCTTTTTCCCTCCTTGGTAGCTCTCTCAGGAGCTACAGAGACATTGCAGGTACACATAGCACAGGAACAAGTTTCTACCTTCTTAATTAATTCATAATCTGAAGTTGCACTTTAATCCTCTCTGGGATGCAACCCTTCCAGGAAAGCCCACAACAGGAACACTTAAAACTGACCATGCACTGTCAGAAAAAATAAGCTGTGAGATTGAAGAGGTATAAACCAGCTGTACAATTGAACCTATCTCATTTACATTTCTTAGTCCTGCCTGGAATCTTGGAAACCATCAACATCTGCAGAGAAGTTTTGGGAATGGTCAATGAAGATCTAACCAGACTGTGATTTTCAATAGGTACCCAGCACAGGTGCACCACCAAACTTAACTGAGAAAAATATGATTCTAAACAGCTCATAATCCCTAGGTAAATGAGCTCTCCCTCTCCTCACCACCTACTCTTATCCACGGTATGCCTTAAATGGACTCAAGAGAACCAAAAATAAATGCATTTGTAAATTTTTTCTTATTTTTCTTTGTGCCAGAGTGAGGGAAAGAAGCATCCTAAAAACATGAAAGAGGCATTCTGTTTCTCACACATCTGTATCTTATTAAGACAACTATAATAACAGAAGACACTCTGACCAAGCAATTCCAGGTTTCCTCTGGTAGGGCATGAATAACACGGGGTATCAGAGGCAAGCAGCAAGGGGAGTAGTTGCAGAGTGTGAAGTTCTTTGGTGCATATGCTCCAGGAGGACTGAGAAATTGCCTAAGAAGTCTAGAGTCATTTGAAGAGATTCTGTGGCATGTTAGAACCCACAGAAAAATGTTTCTCCAATGCATTATTTATTGCTTTTCTGTATTTATATAATATCCAGCTTCCTGAGAGTAATTTGTTTTGGATTGTGTAACGCTGGGCAGAACATCAAACGTATGTTAATCAGTGGTAATAAAACACTAAGTTTTTTGGTCACTGAGGTATTAAATATTGCTAATAAATTATAGGGTTAGCATTTTAAATGAGCTATAGTTTGGAGGAGAGCACTAACACCATGTCTGAAAGCATTAATTGCCATTGCCCAACTTCCTAATTATCAAGAGTTTCAAATATGTTTTTTAAACCAATACATCACACTCTGTTATGCACACAATGAAATACAGCTGCATTTGAAAAGCTTCAGCAGTGCTAAGTACTTCACCCCTTCAAAGCACTCTATGGACATGAAAACACAGTACCTCTGTGACACAGTTAATTATTACTGTCTCCATTTTATATGAGGAGGAAGCAGAAGTGTCCAGAGGTTAAGAGTCTCCACTGAGACCACCCAGCTTGTCAGAATCAGGGTTTGCATCACCAGGGGACACAGACTCTCCAGTCTTCCAGCTCAAGGAATTGGGAAGAGCTCCCTTTCCAGACACAGCTCGACTGTGCGGTGACTGCAATCCAGTCACAGCCATGCAGCCCATCCCCAAATCTGGTTTCTTGGGGATTGGCAGGGGCTGGGAGAAGCAAGAGGCACTCATCTTCTCCTGGGATAATTCATAGAGAGGGAAACTGCTGTCTGTGGCAGGCTCTCCTGCTTCCCCTGAACTCGGCCACATTTTAAAAGCAACAATTTTGTGAACTGCAGCCCTACCCCTTCACCAGGGCATCACATTGTCCTAATCTCCTGGGCAAGTCCTCACTAGTGGGATGGTCCTCACTGAGAACTGCACGAGGGCCAGGTTTCAAATCAAGGGCCTTTGGGAAAGCAAGAGGAAACATCTTAAGAAACATTTTTTCACTGAGAGGGTTGTCGGGCACTGGAATGGCCCAGGACAGTGGTGGAGTCACCATCTCTGGAGGCACTGATAAGGTGTTTGGACTTGGTCCTTAAGGACATGGTTTAGTAGTTAGATTATGCTGTTGGTCAAAGGTTGGATTGCATGATCTTGAAGGTCTCTTCCAACCTGAACAGTCTGTAAACATTCTGTAAAAGAGCAGGGAAAACCTGCCACATCCTTTCAAAAATGGGGCTTCCCCTCATCTGCAGGGGACTGCTCGTGAATAGGACCCCAGACAGGCTGCACACAAGAGGTTTGGAGAGCTTGAGGGGGAACACTCCTTGGCCTCAGCCTTCCATTCACTCCAGCTCCCACACAGTATGAAAAATATAAGTCACCTTTCTTCTCTTATTGTCCATTAAATTTTCCCCAGGAATGCAGCCTGGTGCTGACGTGCCCTCACCTGCAGCCATGCCTCACACCTGCAGGGTATGTTCAGCCAGCTCCAACCACTTTGTTGCTGCTCACCAGACTGTATGCTTTGGGCCAAAAGACCCGAAGAACAGCTATGCCTGAACCCCCCAAGCCATGAGGCATGAGGGCTACAACCAAACATGCAACAGAACCATCAAGGATGCAGGCAGGGAATGACTCTGGTAACCCAGGAGGGGCTGTGGCTTGTCCAGCATTGCCATGGCTCATGATCCATACCGTTTTTCCACACATGTTCCACACCATCACTGGGGGGGGGGGTGGGAAGACATTGTCCTTGCCAATGCAGCCCCCCCGGGAGCCATAGGATGGGGCTGGGTTCTGAGGCAGGGCAGTGGGCAGATGGATGGCTGAGCCCGTGCTGCAGGGATTTGGCAGCAGAACCCTTTGCCTCTGCTTTGTGGGCTCTTTGCTGTCTGCCTTGTGGCTCCTGATGCATGTGGCATGGCCCCGAGTGCCTCAGGGGTGACAAGGGACCCCCAGAGTCCCTCCCTGGTCATAATGTCCCACTATGCCCCGATGGGTTCTGGCGGCATCAGGGGGTGACCTGCTGGGGATGCATCAAAGAGGACACAGCTGAAAAAGACATCTTTGCTCCAGCACTGCTGCCAAAAAAAAAAAAAAAAAGCCACCAAAAAAAACCCCACCAACAACCAAAGAAACTCCACACCCAAACCAACCAAAAGTTACTTAATTTTTTTAGGATGAAAGGGAGCTGCAAATTGGGATGGGACGAAAGGCTGAAAAGAAAGAATGCAAATCAAAGTACACCCGGAAATTTCACAATCGTATAGGAAGAAAGAGTAAAGAGCTTTCACAAACACACAAGCACAGCCTTCAGACGTGTCCCAGCCTCAAAACCAGAGGTGGCCCAAGAATTGTGTCTAAGGAAGAAACACTGATCAAATGAGGAGTTATGTGGAAACTTCTGTGAAAGAAGTTCTTTAAGCTTCCATCAGAAAATACATGTGAGCTCCTACAGTGTTTTTTCCCTAGCCCTCTGATCTCCTGTTCCTTGCACAGACTTATTAAAAAACATACAGCCTAGTGCATTGGTTTGTAGTACACTTCTGACACTAATGATCAACGGGGCCATGTGTGGAAAGATTTTTATTTTCGCTTTTAAAACCCACTTAAAATTAAAAAGAAGACACAGTCCACCCTGCCCCTATCTCTCTGATCTTCTAACTTCTGATTTTGCTGCCTTTGTTAAAACACTGGCACCCACTTGGAAAACCATGCAGGTTTTCCTTGCAAAGTCCTGCTTGGATTTGTTTAATGCAGTCAGGGCAGTGAACAGGGTATGGCCTCAGGTCACAGCTTGGATTTATGGTAACAAGAAATTTGAGTGTTTTCCTAGAAGGCTGTAGCCTCAGCTGCACTATGCAGCCAAACAGTACCAGAATAAATATGGTCAAACCCAACTTCAAGCATCACATGAGCAATGCTTTGCTATCCCTATCTCCTGCCAGGATGGGCAAGACCTAAAATCTTTGGGTAGCTTCTTTGGACTGGTAGTCTGCAAGAAGCAAGAGTTCACTTGTAGCTGGATCTGCCACTACTGAACCCAAAGAATCTTCAGAGGAACAGGATGGGAGTGTGGCAGGGTAGCAAGATCAAGCCCATGAACATTTCTGCTTGGGTGTCTGCCTGCTGCCATATAAACCACGAGACCAGGCACAGAAAGTGCCCTTGCAACCCAGGTTCATCTGAAGAGCCCTCACAGGCTTGTCTCTCCTTCAGTATTAAAATTCTGAAGATATTTTTCTCCGTAGGCCACCCCAAACATATATTTACTAAGGCTGATTTTGGAAATTAAAAACCACATCAGTTCCACTACAGACCAGAACCACTTCCACATCAAAGCAAACTGATTCTTTCTCCAGACTTATAAAATCTCAGTTCTTATTCGTCCTGAAAGCCAAAACACCACAAATATTTACTTTTCTTCCCAACACACACCTCATTTCCTGCTCCAGTATTGCAGGCAACACCAATATGCAGCAAACAGACACAACTTCCTTTTTGCTCCCTCTTTCTTGCTCTCCCTTTGGCCCCTCTGACTCCAGATTCAAGCACATCCAAGCCATTCCACTTGCTCTCCATCTGCCAAAAAAACTCTGCATAAAATTCCTCTCTCATCAAGTCTGATATGTTTCTCCTGAGTGGAATAGGAAGTGCTGAAGGGCCACAGAGCACAGGACTTTAGTAGTACTGCCCTTGCTTCTGATGTTAACTGCTGTGAACAGAAGACACACAAGTAGTAAAATCAGGTTGTCATGCTGCTGTGCATGTCTCCTACCAAAACCTGACACTGCTGGTTTATAGCAAACTCCATCACCATCCTACAGCTGGGAAACTGATATTGGGGTATTGATTTGAAATGTCCCATAATTCAAAATGCACTTCAAAATGCTCAAGCCCAGCTCCCTGCTCTTCTGTTCTCAAAGGAAGAAGAGATAGGTTTGGGCTTCTATTGTCATAGCATTTACTCTTGGCTTTTAATTCTTTCATGAATTTGAAAAAAAAATTATCTGGTCCTGTTTTGCCCCTCTTTGTTCATAACATTATTTTAAGGAAATGAAATTTATGCCCTCAAGATGGTTAAAAACCCCCTTGCTACAGTCAAAATAAAGTCAAGTGTATGTTCTTCTTATAAGATATGTTATCTGGTCTTAAAAGGATATCTGATCAATTTGACACGATTTTGAAAGAGCACATGAATAAACCAAAGCTGTGCAGCCACTTACGGACCAGAAGATAATAGAGAAAGTCTGTAATAGTAACAATGGGAGACAATGTCTGGGGACCCTAAATAGTCCCTGTACTCTCCTTGAAATGAGAAAGTTTCTGGAGAACATTTACAATACTACTTTCTCCCATAATTTGTTAAGCAATAGCAAAATATACAGACATAGAGAAATAACTTGGTTTTCCCAGGCCTTAATTCCTTTGTACTCTACAATCAGGGTGATATCTACCTTCCAGCATTGCTAAGTAAGGCTTTGCTACTCTGTTACAGTGGTTACAACAACCTCATGAAAGAGATCCTGTGAAACTACTTATTTTAAAATTGGACTGACATCTGCCTCCTAAATTACTCTTTCTTCCTTCAGTATGTGCCATTCTAGTCTGTCTCTGGCATGCTCAATGTGAATTGTGCAGATGTTCTTGTGGAAATGAATTTTTTTTCCATTTTCAGTTCATTAGATGTAGGCAAACTGTTTCCTACTTGGGTCTTAGTTATTTGCTTTCCTTCACTGTTCCTGACGGGTCTCACACAGACTGCAGCAGCAAAACTGTCAGCAGTTCATGAGAGGGCCAAAGCCTTTCAGATGCTGTGTACAAGTTTCAGAGCTGTTTTCAGATTTACTTCCTTTCTTGTTTCTTTGCAGATGACCCTTTGATGCCACTGAGGAGATTTGGACGTCAGATAGACGATCAGCATGTGGGGCAATTTCCCTACAAACTAGCCACATTCAAAATCATGACTAGTCTGTTGGATCTCCAGAGATCAAAATGAAATGCATGCAAAGTCTGTATTGTTTTTCTACTCCCTAGACTGTTACAGCAAAGTAGCCTTGGAGCCAAACTTCCTTGCAGTTGACAGGACACCAGACTTAAGTCATCTGGGCACCAGACTGCATCTAATTCCAGTAGCTGGAGATGAAGAAGACAAATCTTTTTAATTTATCATAGGAGAGATTAAAAGCTGCTGACCAAAGTGTAAGCACTATCATCATTGTCTGGTCTACTACGAATATTTCAATTAAGCTGCCATTCACATCACCTGAATATGAACACTTTTTTCTTTTTTTCTCTCTCTCCAAATACACCTACTTCATGCAATACACAAAAAGCAGAACTTGTATCAGGCTATGGGGTCTCTTGGCTTGTGTTTTGATTATTTTTTTTTTTTTTTTGTAAGAACACCAATGCAGAAGGTAGAGAATTATAGCCTGTGTTTCCTACAATCAATAAACAGGGGTTTCCTCTTTGCTCCAGTGCATTTTGTGATTTTGTGGACTCTGCTCTTGCTTGGCAGGTGGGAGGGATGGGAAAGTGCTCAGCTTTCATCCCACTCAAAAGATGAGCCAGGGACACATCTTACAGGAGGTCCTCACTGCCCTCCTTGATGGCACAAAGTCTACAAGGAAGAGATGAAGGGAAAACTCTGATGGGACTCTGCTGAGACTACACAGTCAGGTGCAAGGCAGGTCAGGCTGCTCAGGAAGTTGCTTTACACCAGGCATCAAGTGGAAAAGCAGGAACAGAGAAGATTTGGAGATGAATCCTTGACCTTCCCATGGTCTCCTGTACTCTCACAGTTATTTCCAGCTCTTCAAGTTACTGTGCATCAGGAAGAAAAGCAGGTGCAGTGATACAGCTGGCACAGCCACAACTACAATGAAGCCTCAAAGAGAGAAGAACTGGGACAGCATTTTCAGGAGGAGTGGCTTTGAAAGGAGAAATATTTAAGACTCCTCATTCTGAAACTAGTTGCTCTTCATTTGTTTGAAACTTTTTACTAGTTTGACAGAGATTCCTCAATTCCTGGGTGAAGTTAGCAAGATTTGCTCCACCTTTCTTTTTTTATACTACAGGAGTGTGATATGAGAAACTGAGCACAAATCTTCTATAATTAAGACAAGGAACCTCCTGAAACTAGTCAGGTTTCAAAAGCAAATATATGTTTAAGAACAATCACAACATTTCAGGAAAATTCTAAAAGCTTTAATCAGAAGGAAAGGGTAAAGGCACTTTTATTTCAGGCATAGTTCAAGCATCATCCATCTCCTTTCCCTTCTATAAAGGCAAACATTCTCAAGTTACAAGTTTCTGAAAGACTTTTCCAAGTCACCATTTTCCTTGGAGCTTAACATTGTCTTTAATCAAGACTTCCTCCTGGAGCTCTACACCTTATTCTACAGTACCTGTAATCAGCATTATTTCTAGCTATTCACTTTTCCAGCCTCAGCAGCAGAAAGCAAGAATTATTTTCAAATTTATGATTGCATCAAAAATACAATTTATTATTCTTTATTTTTCCATGCCAACTGAGATAAATGTTCCTAGAAAATAAGGTAACCAAAGGATAGCCTCTTCCTTCTGTTCAGACAGGGAGAAAATCTGAAAAGAGTTCAGCTCGCATGGATATATCCATTCACTGTTGCTTCTTTGTGCTACAACATGAATATGTTACTCAAATATGAAGGAACACACCAGATAACGGACAGACAAAAAAGGGCAAGGAAAAATTAAAAGTACAAAGCTGTTTAAAAGAACAGCAAAGGTTTTATGTTGCTTACCAAAATACAAGGAGATTTCAGAAAAGGATCTGAAAGAGAGACAGGTGACAGGACAGTCCAAGGAAAGTGTTTCCTGAATTGAAGTGATGGGCTGAGTACTTATAGGGAGAAGGAAGCAAAATAAACAGGGAAGATGACAAGCACAAGGTGGTGATGGCTGTTGCCACGAAGCTGGGCTGAGTGGGTTCGTGGGGCAGAGTTTCTGAGGAGACAGTGAAGAAAGAGCTGAGGATCAAGGCAAGACTGAAGGGGAGGGAAGCAATAGCTGAGGTCACTTAAGAGAGCAGACAGCAGGGAGAGGATGCCAGGAGTGACAAAAAAGTGATAGACATTAATGGATTGGAGGTCTCAAGAGGGCAGGGTGAGGCAAGGGGCAGAGGGTAAATATGCTTTGTTGAAAGAAATGGAGAGGTGAGAGAGAAAGCGGTGCTCAAACGGATCAGAGAAGGAGCAGTGTTTTGGGAAAACAGAAGCAAATCTCTTCCAGTGAGTGGGAGTGCTGCTCTGGGCTTGTAAGTCAAGTGAGGGGGCGAGGGAAAGGAGACAAGAGGCTAAAAGGTCAGCAGGATGTCAGTGAAGAAGGCAAAGTCAGCTTCAGATGAGATTATAAAGAAAAAGCAGGTGTCATTCTAGCTAGAGAGGCAGCAAGAGAGCAGCCGTGAGGCAGGGAGGATGCTCCAGTGCCTCCCTGCCATGGAAAAGGGTGGCCAGGGCTGCTGGACACACACTGCAGGAATAAGGCTGGCCTTTTGCAAAATCTGGCAGGTCTTTCAGATCCCAGGCTCTCCCCACCCACACCCCACCAAAATGAATAGCTCCATTCATTTGGGGCTGGGGTATTGATTTCAGAGGCTTCCCTAAGCTGGAAATTCAGGGAGGCCTCCCTGCTTTCCCGAAGCTGTTTCCTGAGGGTTCCTCTGAGATCAGAGACTGCCTCCTCCTGACCCCAGGAAGAGGGAAAGCCCAGCCCAAAGTGCTGGCAAGGCTGGTGAGAAAGTCACCGATGAGCACATCAGCAGAGGCAATGTGTGAAGGAGCCCCCATCGTTCCCTTTGCTCTGAGGAGTTGGCACTTTGTCGAGGCAGATCAAGGGTCTTCAGCAGAGCCTGTATTTTTAAGGGATGAACATCCACATTTAAAGCTCCCAGAGAAAATGACAGCAATTGGACATCACTTTTTGATCTAACACCACATGTCTTTGTGGAAGGAGATGATACAACTCCCTTGAGATTACTGTCATGGCATTGTAAGGAAAGCAGTAGATGCTTGACAGCCAAGTGTTTATTGAGTACAGACTTTGTTTTTTCTCTCATTCAAGGCACATCTAGCACAATACAGCCTGTCCAGCATGGTGGAGAACAACAACAAAATATAAATAACAGCCATTCTGCTGAGATGCTAACTACTCTTTAGAGCCTGCATGCAAAAAATATACTTTGAATGTGTAATGGTTTTAACTTAAGACACCACAGGATGAAAGGCACTAAAATAGACACTTCATGCTGCAGACAGCTGCTGCCAGCTGTGCCCTTTGAATAGAATTTCTAACAACACTGGCCTCATGAAAATAAAAGAGGCTTATTAGTATCATCCCAGAGAGCCAGGAGAAAATATATTTTCATTCTGTTGTCTTTTTGCCTCCTCTTAGTGGGTTGAGCAATTACATACAGTTTTCTGTGGCTCTGATAACCCCCTAAATATTACACAATCTCCACCTTCCTCCAACAGGTTGATGCTTCACTGCGTGTTATTTCCATGGGGTGTTTTTCATTTTGAGTGTTTGGCAGTTCAGTCAATAACAGCATCAGCTCTAGAACTGAAAGCAATGGGTCAAGTGACCCTGGCAAAGCCATCAGCGTAATGAATCAATGTTTGTACAAACCTCCTGAAGAAATTATTTGTTATAGAAGTGCCAAGAACACTGCAAGCAGAGTTTTATCATCCAAGGCCTTTCACTTGTAGGGAAGTACAGATGACACATGGCTCATTTTGAATTTTTGAATGAAATAGGTGTGACTCCTTTCTGAAAGGGGCAGATAGCAGCTTTGTCCTCCAAAACCCAACAAACAAGTTCAGATACAGAATGCATGTCAGCATTCTTTATACTTCAGGTCTTTCTACTATCCATATATTTACTTTTTACTATACAATTATATAAAAACATATTTAAAATCTGTATCTTTTTTACCATACTTAAAACCTCTTTCCATCAATTTTAAGCCAAGTAAAATGCTAAATGACAGACACAAGAATAAAGAACAGCCCAGGTGCCTAAGCACAAATGCAGAATAATTTAATAAAAATTCCTGCTGTTTTCTGAGGGGCGTGTTAATCAGACTTTTAACTAATCTCAATGAAGCTTGAAGTTTGGTCTTAATGAGGCTCACAAGAGGTCTCTTGATATTTCTCAGTGTATGCATTACCAGGTTCACACAGTTACAAGCAATGGGGAAAGAAAAAAAAAAGAAAACAAAAAGAAAGCAAAACAAAACAACATAAAGCCAGGAGTCACAGTATCTTTAGGAGACTGAACAGAACTGAACCAATTAGTGTTGAGGACTTAAGAGCAACCCACAAGAACACTTCCATGTTACAGATGCTGCAAAAACACTGCATTCTCTGACCAAGGCTGACACATTTCTTCCTTTAAAAGGCAAGCTTGCCCATACTGAATGAGGGCTACAACAAAAAGCTTGGGTTTGGTCACCCAGCCTTGTTATTTTTTATCATTACCCAGTACAGGATGAGGTGTACATGACCTGGCAAGGGGCTCGTGGCCTTCTCTTCATGTTTTGGAGTCAAGATCTTGTTGCAATCTGCTCCTCTTATCTCTTGTTTAGCTCAGCTGTGAGGAGGTTCTGCTGTAGGTGGGTAACTCCTGAAACTCTGGTCTCTGTCTTGCACCATAAACAGGGTGTATGCTCTTTAGATTTCTGGCTAGCTCACATTTCTGATCGTTATTACCAGGTAGGAATGCATTTTGTGATTGAAGATGGAATTAACTTTTATAGGTCTTTGAACGTCAGAATTTAGTACTCCTTATTTCAGACCACACTTTAATTCTGCAAACATGGAATTCCCACTTCAGAGGAGTCCTTTCCCAACAGTGGAGGACCTTTTGGTAAGGGTTTACTGAAATAACAACAGGAGTGGACAATAGGAACCTTAGGTGCTACTGTACCCTCCAGACCAGGACTATAGGGCAAAGCAGACCAAATGCTCAGAAGACCTGACAGGCCAGATCATTGGCTCATACCTATCATAGCCCTTCATTCTGAGTTATGTTACAAAAATAAAATTACTGAAGTAAGCAGAAAGGAGATGAGAGAAGATGCAAGCAGAGCTGACAAATAATCAATCATTAAGATGTAATAAACCTTATTCTTCAAAAATTCTGCACCAACAGAATCCCTAAAGGAATCTATCTTCCCAATTTCCTATCTTCCTACTTTATTCTCCAAGAAGCCAAACCTCATTTTCAAAACAACCAGAGAGCTGTGTGGCTGTCAAGAATCACAACAGCAAGAGGTAAAAATTAAATATCATTACTATTATTATAATAAACAGACTGTTGGAGGGAATACAAACCTTCCAAGTTTTAGGGCATAAGCCAACTTCTAAGTTCTGGGTTAGAAGATAAAAAAAAACTTTTCTGTCTATTTATCCTATAAATATCTCTGTAAAGGTATTTGCTAAAGCTTTCTGGATACAGCTCAGTACAGCTGAGTGAAACTGGCTGTTAAAATCCCAGGGGGCTCCCAAAGGAGTTGTTAAGACCCCTATTAGTCAAACAAGCACTCCTCTAGTTTGGTCCATTCTCCTCCCCTTTTCCTCTTTCTCCCATCAGGCTCAGACTCAGAAAACCTTGGCTCTATCTTCATCCTACACTTCTTGTCCCCCTTCTGGGACTAGTTAATGGTGTGACAGAATTTGAACACCCACAGAATTTGAAATGTCTTCTGAATTTCCATGCTGGTCAATGTCAGAGAGAGGATACTGGAAGAGGGGGTGGCTGAGCATCAGAGTTCTTGTCCTGCAGGGACATGGCCATGCAAGGAAGGCTGCAGACAAGCACACAGTTTACATAATTTACACATCAAAAATATCTGAACATTACCAGAGTGACGTAAACCAAAGACCAAAGTGTCACACTTCAGGTAAGAGCACAAATTAAAACACAGTGCAAAATAATAATAATTAAAAACAAAACCAAAAAACCCCCAGCAATTGAAAACCCCATAAATCTTTTTACCACATAAAAGCTGGGAACACAGCAAGCTGGGCAGAGTGCCAGCTTCCTGCCACTTTGCAGACAAAGGATGTCACACCTTTAGTTTGGATGCCCATAAATAGATTCAAACTGTTGATACTTCAGAGGCCAGCAAGCAGGAACAAGGAAATTTCTTTTTAAGTCCCATGACTGTATTCAGCAGTGAGACTGCCATGTTGGCAGCAGGTGAATAGACTTTGGGGGGACCACTTCTGGCTCCCAAGAAAGCTGGTGAGGGACTTTTTAGGATCTCAGATAGTGGTAGGACATGGGGCAATGGATTCAAACTGGAGGTAGATAGAATCAGGTGAGACATTAGGAAAAAGTTCTTCCCCATGAGGGTGATGAGACCCTGGCACAGGTTGCCAAAAGAAGGTGGTGGAAGCCCCATCCCTGGCAGTGTCCAAGGTTGGATGGGGCTTGGAGCAACCTGGGCTGGTGGGAGGTGTCCCTGCCCATGGCAGGGGATGTAGGTTGGACCTACACGATCTTTAAGGTCCCTTCCAACCCTGCCAGTTCTATGGTTCTGTAAATACACCCTGCTCCCAAGCATGAGGGACACTGGCATTCAGGTTCGGAGATATGGACAGCTAGTGGAAAATATTTAGCAGAGTCTTCTGCAATTATTGTGCCTTGAACAAAAACAAGCCTGGCTTTTACTAAGGAGAGGAGTTTAGAAAACCCACACTCGTCAAAAGATGCTTGCCAACCCCCATTGGCTTCAAATTCATGTTTCTTCCTCTTCAGTTTGTATTCTTTGTGACCAAGAAGAAGCAGAGATGGGGAAAAAAAGTGAGAACTGATATGTTTTTCAAGTGATGCCCAAGAGGTGGTATATGAAAACAGAACATTTCATTAAAAGATCATCACATTCATCCTGCCTGCCCCCTCCAGTGTTGGGGAGCATATAATTTAGCACAGACACATCCAGCTGCCTTGGCTCTCAGTCTGTGTCCCCATGCACTGGCAAACTGAGCTTTGCATAAGCCAGAACAGCTGCTAGAGTAGGGTCTAGTATTGGAGATACAGTACAGCTCCCTCTCCCCAACCAGTTTTTTCATTCTTCTGTCCTGCCACTCTCAATCTGAGAAATAATCCTCTTCTACTACAGAGAATTGTTGTAAGTATAAATAGCCAGTGGTAGGCACACAGATACTGGCAGAGCAGGAGGCATGTAAATCTTTAAGATGTAGTTGGAGGGGCAGAAGGAAATCTATAATGATTCTGCAAAGTGCTTTTGGGTCCTACAGATTAGGCTTAACTGCAGAAATTGCCCTTTGTATATCTTCCAGAACATGGCTTTCTGAATTCACTGAAGACTTCAGGGAAGAATTTGGGTTTAATTCAAAGAACATGCCTGCTTAAACCTTGCTTCTGGGTGGAGTAATCGGGGGGGGAGGGGGGTGTTCAGTTATTTTATTTCTCTCGTAACATAAATTATGTGAGGCTAATGTGTCAGTCTTAGAAGTTCCTCCATCTGGAGATGGGACCTCTGCCAATTATGTCATAATTTTTCTTGCCTGAAGTGCCTCATATTCATTGTACAGGAATCAAAATCTTAGAGCAGTTCAGGTGGTGAGTAGATTTCCCCGTAACAATGAAGTATATTTTATTTTAGACTTTTAGGCCAGCTTCCTGCCACTTTATAACAAAAATATGATTAATGATACGTAAAATCCATATTCCAGAATTGAAATAAATCTGTCCTTTGCTGCATTTCTGTCTATCTGGGGAAATTTTATTCTGTCGTTGCTTGACAACATAATTTTATAGAATAAAACAACTCTTTGTACTTAGGGAATTTCATTTCTGTGTTAAAATATACTTTTACTGCAAGGCAGTGTAGGAAAGGCTCAAATTTAGGAAAAGATTAATAGATTAGATAAGCTCTTTCTAAAAGGATATGCCAAGACATTTTTTACAGATGGAATTGTAGTAGGCATAATCTTATTTTAAATAAAAAATAAATAAATGGATGAATGGAGTTATTTTTTACATAAGACTATAAAGAGCAGATATTTTTGGTGAATAGGAAACTACAGAATTTTAGCAATCACAGTGATTTCACAGAAAGCTGCAGTAAAGGAAATAATTAAAACATTGTATCAGCCAAATACCTTTGGTAAGAATGCATATATATGTATATATGTAATTAAAAATATTTAAGGTTTGATGTAGAGATTTTTATCTAGATACCTCAAAGAGCTTTCTAAAGATGGGAAATATAATTTTGCAGGGGAGCAAGGGAGACAGAAAGCAGTGAACTGTCCCTTCGAGGAATGTATCTGGTCCAAGAGCAGAGGATCTTGGACTTATCCTACAGCTTGTGTGCATGGAATTTTTTTGCTAAATTGCAATATAGTGATTCTTACACTGGCTTCCAACTACTACTACCTTTCCTGGGATGTGAGGCTACTTCATTTTGCTAGAGGAAGACTTCACATCCACGGGGAAAAAAGAATGACTAATGGATGGTGATGAAAGGACAACAAATGAGCTTGCTTTGGGGAGCTTACTTTTGGCAACCTTTGGCCAGCCCTTTCAGCTCTATTTCACATGACTTGATGGGATCCCAGCAAGACTGACAGGATCTGCTGGAGTCTTTCTTCAAGCTGTAGCCCAGCAGCCCAGGCACCCTGGGTGGGTGGGTGCAGCATCCTCACACGAGATGAAGAAGTCAGGATACAAATAATGAGTAGCGTCACTCCTGGGGCTGGCTAGGCTGTGAACACCTCCCAGGTTGCAAGGCAGTAGTCTGCACTACTGCAGTAGCTCTTCCAGATGTAGTCAGAAGCCAAACTACACATTCATGTTAAAAGCAGGTGATTTTTTGCACTTAATTTTGAACCCACTCACAACCACATCCTCTTTTTGTTCACCATTAAGTTGGTCGCCCTCATCCACAGGTAAAACTTAGAGGTACTTTCTTGAACTATGACAAATATTTTCAGTACAGCAGAGACAAAGAGTAAAGCTGAAAATGGGACCAGAAGACTCCAGAAAGGAACCTGACTACCAGAGGGTGAGTTTGGCAAAGTTGTGCAAACTGAAACCCAGCTGAACACTTGGATGCTTTTCTGCCAACACAGGCTTCTCACATAGCTCCAAATGGTCTGGTATCCCAAGTGTAAATCACAGGTTTTATTGTAAATGGGAGACTAATATCATAGCACAGTCTTAAAATGAGTAGGCATAGGTAACAGACTTGTAAAGTTGAAAGGCAGCATACTAAGATTTGCATTTAAAAATATGTGACTAATTTTCCCTGACTCCTGTAGGCTGGATCAGGCTGTGGAGTAAAAGGGATGCCTGCCGAGCTCTTGGTCCCTGGCATTTCTGGGCTGCCAGACAAAATCTATAAAAAGCAGTTTCAAGAGAGCAAAAGACACACAGGAACATTTCTGAAGGGAATTCCACCTGGCAGTGGAACAGGGGAACCTGAGTTTATGTGGGAGGTTCAAGTCTGGAAAGACCTCCAAAACCACAAAGCAATTATTTACCGAGTCTGGCTGAGAAAAAAGGAGCAGGTTAAACCTAGTGGCATAGCTACACTTACAAAATTACTTTCCATATACTAAAAAGAGTTAGGTGAGCAGCTGGCTTTGGAACACTTGTACCATTAACATGAACAGACCATCTTCTACCATCTTCTGACTATATCCAAGAACCTAGCTCTAGCCAATGGGCACCAGAGCAATTAAACATTTTGCTTGCAATGTACCTAAACTCAAGATCCAACTTGGTCTTCAATCTTAGCATAAGCTAGCATATAGCTCAACCCTGTAATTACCACCTGTCATGTTCTATATTACTCTTTGTTTTCTTTTCCAAGTAGGAAAGGGAGACAAGAACCTCAGAAAAGGGTTGTTTGTAAAGAAACAGGAAAACAAAATTATTTTTATCACCTAGGATGTGTGTATGGAACCCAGTAACTTTAATCAGTTCTACTTCTTGCATCCCAGGATTAATGAGAGAAGGCAGGATGGCATTTTGTGTTTATTTCCTCTTACTTTTGGACTGCATGAGAAGACCCTGTGTCAGGTCAAAGCTACTGTTCACAATCACAGCATGTCAGCAGCTGTGATTTAGTCAGAACACATTACAGGGAGGAAGAGAAAGATGCAAAGATAAGATATTAGGACTGGAATCAATACAGGATTCTCTTTTACATATCCCAGCAGTCTCATCAACTTCAAAGTACTGATATGAATGTAATTAAAGAGCAGAACAAACAGCAAAAGGAGAAAAAAAAACCCAAACCACAGTGCCTTGTTTCAAGATCCTCACTAAAATGGCATAGCAGAGGGCTGTACCATAAATCACAGGATGTACTCTCTCAGACCTACCAGATTTTTTTAAAAGACCTGATAATAGGGGCATTTTAAACAAGGCAAATTGTATAAATGCAGGCATCTGCAGTTTAAAGACAAATAAGCACTGCCACCAGGGTATAACTTTAAACAACAACAAACAAATCCTTGGTACTCTAATGTGCAAAACCCAAATCACAGCTGCTGGTAGAACTAAGCCAGTAAGTTACTCACACAATACTCTAAATAAAAAATACTCAAAATAAAAAATACTCAAAATAAATGAACGGACTATAGAGCTGGATGAGCTGAATACTGGAGACCTGGCAAGTCATCTTTGAGTGTTAAGACCCAGAAAACACCCCAGTGCAGTGCTGCAACACACAGCACTGCTAACTAGTAAGGGTAACCATTCACCTGCTAACTAGTAAGGCTAACCATTAACCCATTGGGCTGTTGTCAGGTTTTCAGGGTGATGTGTACAATGAAATGAGTGTGTTTCACTGGACTTGAGGTCATGCCAGTCAGGCTCAGAGGAGAGAGGTGTCCACCAGAGAAAACCCAACCTGAAAGGCAGTAAATGGCTGCAAAGCTGCTGCTGCTGGGCAGGTTGTGGGGGCTTTCCCCTCGGAGCAGATAAGGTGCTTGGCTGGGCAGCATCTCACTCAGGTGCTAACCTGCATCACTGCCAGACACCACTTCCCAGCCTCACCAGACACAGGGCAGGTCAGTCCCCAGGCACCACCAAGGTGGCAGGGACACCTTGAGACCAGGGAAAGCACAGGGACAGAAAAAGGTGCAGAAGACTTTAGGGATGGGGAGGAAATTCTTCTGGCATTTTGTATGAGCTCTAAACCCTTCCCCCACTTCTTTGCCCCCCAGATAGGAATCAAGGGATCAATGGGATAATTGTATGGAATGTCTTTAATGGAGCATCAGCCCCTGTTTCTTACATACATTGCTGAATGCTCCTACCAAGTGCTAAATTAAAATTTACAGCAGTGCTAATTGAAGTCACATTTCTTGTCTCTGCTGCGTGCTGTTAGACAGAAGGAGATTTCTTTTGCTGGAGATTAAAACTTCAGTAATGTCTTTTTGTGCTTATGCCAGTTTAATGCAAAAGCAAAACATAATTATAGGAGGCTGTTAATGGATTAGATGGCCAGTGTTGCTGTCTAGCTGTGTTCCAGTTTTTCCTCTGTTGGCTTTGTGCTGTCTGTTGTCATCTCCTAATTATCTGTTCCTTTTTCAGTTGGCAGTTTTAATAGTTTGGGGGTATTATCCAAACCCAAATTAATTTGTGTTTTTCAGGAACTGCTTAAAGAGTAGGAGTTTTATTTGGAGCTTGATATGGCAATAAAATTTTTATCAGATGCAAAAGAGAAATATTTTTTTTGGCTGACTTTCCCTGCACTGAAACTATTCACATTGATCAGCAAGAGCAGAGAAAGCTCTGGTATTGCGAAATAAAACAAGAACTCCTGAAAGGGTTTGGCAGCTGATTTGTTTCCACATGGCCACTCATCACTAGCTACCATCTTGTGTTGTTTCTGAGGGTAGAAAGCTATTGCATTTCCAGAAAAATTGGAGAGGGCATCTGCTGAAGTCATAACTGATATTTGAAATGTTGATAAGTTCAAAATAAGTTGATGATAAGTTTACAAAAAGCAACCTGGCATTAAAATCACAGGATCTTCAGACAAAGAATTAATAAATATTACTACACAGCAGTATTTAGATTGTGCTGGAAACCTGGAAGTTCAAACCTCTAGAGCATGGAGCCATTCTTCCTAATTTGTGCACTCTGTAGTCCCCATCCACAAAAACATACAATGAAAACTAATTATTCACAGAAATCTGTTGCAAGCATTCTAAGGAGGAAAAAATTAATTAATTAATGCTTTCCCTCATAGATACTGAGAAAACAGCATTTCCAGAAGATTTCCAAAAGCACCAGCTTCCAGTGTTCTCTGTTTACAGGAAAGGAAGCTGCACTCAAGAGTTCATTGCCACTCCACTACCACCTTTTAAAATTTAAAACATACCCTGTATCCTCCCTTGGAAGCCATCTCTTAGGGAAAAGGAGGCGAGAAACTGGAAAAGAGGAGACCGAGGCAAAAAAAGAGCACAAACCAGTTAAATTTGAAATTAATCAAGCCCTGTTTTCTTCTCCTATATCAGAAATCTCTTTCCTTTCAGTGCTGACTTCATTTTCAAAGACATGCTGATCCTTTGGAGGGGAATTCCTCTCCTCACAGCTGTGCAACCTGCCCTGCAGTGTACACCTCTGTCACCCACCTGCTGTCTCCCAAACACCCTCAGCTGAGGCTCTGCTAAACACTTGGCCCTGACCTCTAGCAAATACCATGCCCAGCCCGTTATATTTTTAAGTAAAAGCAGTAAGGTTCAAAACTGCCTAAGAATGAGCTAGCAGAACTCTTGTCACCTTGCAGAGAGGGATACTGTATTATGGATGGTCGCCTGTTAATAATGCATAGTTTTATACAGTTAAAAAGCAGTTTCATTAAACAGTTTCATTTCAAGAATAATTGGTTAAGGATGCAGCTTCTGAAAAAAAGTCTAAAATCTTGTTCCATATTCAAAATCTAACCCACATGCTGAGAATAAAGGAACAGTCATATTTTAAACACGTATTACAATTCATGCTTTGAAACATCATATAAATCTAGCCCTAAGTACTACCCATTTGATAGTTACTATTTTTGCTAGCTTTTGTTTTCTTCATTCGTGTTGATTCAACAGTATATATTAAAATTTTAATTTCCTCTCTTGCTGTGCGTTCAGGTGCCACCAGTGTGTTGAACTCTACCCATTTAAAAGCTCATTTACTGGGGGAAAATTATGTCCCTTTGTTCTCATCATGGCAAATGTAGTTTTATGATCATGGAAGATTAAAAGACCTGATCTTTGGCACTGAGAAATATTGCTGTAACTCCTACAACTCCTGACTTGAAGAGTCTGAAGTATGGTCCCTCTATAGCTGGCAGAGTCCTAAAATGTATACAGGATCTGGCAGAGATGTGGGAAGCAAGAATGCCTATAGAGAATGCAGTCACCCATATATGCAGAAAAAGATGATAAGTGGAAAAAACACCACTTTTACCTCAGAAGGCTTTTATTCCTTATTTTTTTTTCCCCTCCTTTTTTTTTTTTTTTTTTTTTTTTTCAACCAGCTGCTGGGGTGAGGGTAAACAGCATGTTCAACCTTCACCATTTTGTTATGAATGTTGTGATATTTGATGTCTTCTTCCAACCCATCTTCCTTGGAATCCCTTAGCTATGAGACACCCTCTTCTTTAGTCTAGAACAACTGGAACAACATTCTAACCTTTGTGGTCACAGAAGTGACCTCGAAAAACCTCCCTATGGTACCAAGGTTCCCACTCTGGATGCTCATCCCTTTGGACCAGAGGGTTTCCCAATGCATATCCCTACCCAGTGCTGGAAAATAAGAGTTTGGGAAACAGAAGGTGAAAACAGTCTGGCAACAGTTCACCAGGAAAAAAATCCTGATAACTGCCAGCTGCACCAGCAGGGGATGCCAGCATCTAATCTCAGCCATTATCACCAGTGAGTTTTGGGTAACCCATGCAAGGGATCACAGAATCTGAAGTCAGATCAACCTTTCTACTGCAAAGGTATGGAAAAATATAGAGCTTTACTAAAGCACAGAAAACATGATTCTTCCTTATGTTCTCAGTCTCTTTCTAAACCTTTTTTATAGTCACCTAAAAGACAACGTAAAATTTTTGTTCCTATATGCAGGCCCCTAAGAAATAATCATGACTGAGCATTAGAAAAAGCTATGGTTTAAACTGCACATTTCAATCCAATCTACAGGTAATGATTTTTAAGAGATATTCTTGAGAAGTTTCTTCACACAATGAAATCTGAACTTTTTATCAGACAATTTGAAATTTTCCATTTACTTTGGCATCCCTTTCATGAAAACCACATTTTTTCCATATTTCCTTTCCACATGTCTACATTAGCTCTTCTTGACCTCCCAAAACAAAATTATAAATTTGCACAGGCTCCCCAGGGAAGTGGTCACAGCTCCAAACCTGCCTGAGTTCAGCAAGTGTTTGGATGCACAAGGTGTGATTCTGGGGGTGCCCTACCCAGGGACAGGAGTTGGATTTGATGAATCAGGATCATCCTGGGTCTGTTCCAACTCGTCAGATTCTATAATTCTGTGAAACATCCCCTTATTAAACATCTCCCATAAATATAGCTACTTAGGAATACAAAGAAGTGCTTCAGAATAATTGAGAACAGGATTTTTTAGCTCACTGTTTGCTCTTTTCTAAATGTCAGAATCTCATAATGGCCTCCCAGCAAAAGACACCAGCAATAATCTTGCCTCCTGGCTGGAGATCCAGTGGGCAATATTGGCCACAAAGAGGCACAGAGAGAACCCACCTGAACCAAACTCCTTGGTAAGGGTCTCATTGGAACCCTATCATAAACCAATACTTCATGGCACAAAATACTCATAGATCCCAAATGACATTAATTCATTAAATAGTTATGGGAAATTTTTAAGGGAGTAGAAAACTTATAGAAGTTGCTAGAAAAAAAAAAATTATATAATAGTGATCAAACTAAAGCAGCTCAGCTGAATAAGCATTCTTGTAAAATTGGAATGGGTTATATTGTTATGCAATAATACTCCCTTCCAGGGGAATGGTCCCAGCTTTTTTAAGAAACAAAGTATTTTAAAATTGCATCGTTTTTAGATGTTTTGTAATTAAGAATACATGTTTCCCCCTTAGAAGTTTTCTTTCCCAGTCAGAAGAGGCTACTTTCAAACTTTGTACTGTGTTATGCCCTGGCAGACTCTGACCAACTTTATTGTTACTTTTTCCCTTTTGGTAAACTAGAATAAGTGAGTTCCAGATTTCCTGCACACTCTACAGGACTTTTTCTCCTTAAGCAACCACATTTCTTCCTCAGGTTGATTCCAACTTATTATTAGTTTCTTTAAATTAAGAGTGTGAAACTCAGAGCTTGCTGTAGAGAGTTCCCACCCATGTCTGCTATGACATCCTGGGTTTGTATTTTAAGTTTCCTCGCTCATACATCCAGCAATGGTGAACATCTTAAGGCATGGTACTAAGTCAAAGGGATGGTGTTACACAGGGAAAATGTTTTCTGCGCTCTATCTAAAAGTTGCTCACTGCTTCTGAGGCACAGTCTCCTGTTCTGTCGTCACAGCCTGAATGTTTGTCTTGACATATTCCCTCCCATGATTGTGTAAACTTTCCAGTCAGTGTATTTCCCTTAGTTTTATCAGTTGAAGCAGAAAATTCCTAAATTCTTTCAGTCCTGTGTCAGCTGTAAAGGTAATCAGTGAGGATCTGGTTTGGGTCATTACTAAATAACTTAACTAGTGTAAAGCAGAAAGGAATACTAAGTTACCAGAGGCTTCCGAATGGAAAGCTGCAGAACTTCACTAGGAACAGACAACTACAAAAAGCTTCAAATCATCTTCTGTAAATAGCATAGAGACATAATGCCATACCCTTAGCATCTGATCTAAACACTTCTAGGAAAAGCAGCCTTGGAAAAGGTCCATAGACTCAGATCTGGTGTTTGGGCGCTATAGATTTTCTCAGTATGTTATAAACAAGTGGGCACAAGGCTTCACAACACAAAGTTTAAATGTCTCCAAAAGTACAAAGAGTGCTATGGTGTCAAGGAGGCAGCTGAATTTGAAACATACATACAGCTCCAAAGCTTGCTGTCTCAAAAGGAACAACATTCCTACAACTGATTCACCTGCCAAAAAAAATCGAAGTCACATCTCGGACCAAAAGGCCTTTTCCTCTTCAAGGCTTGCTCCAAATTCAGTTCAGATGACAAAAGCAGAGGTGAGGAGTTCTCAACTGCACACTTTTTCATCAAGGGATGACCCACCTCTATTGTTAGGAGAGCTGGGAAAAGAAAAGCAATCCCCCTGAAAAGGATAGGACTCAGAGAGCACCATCAGGATGCAGCAGGCTACCCCTTGCCTGCAAGAAGAGAGTCAGAATTGCACAGGGTCAGTTGCCCATATTCCCAGAAAAAATACCCTGATCAACAAAGTGGAAGGGGCTGAACACGACACAGAGTGCTGGTGCCTTTCCATCCCCAGGGGAACATCTCCTGGTCCCACACCTGACATAGTAACTAAGGAAAAGGGCAGAAAGGAGAGCGTAGGGTGCCAAAGTCAGGGGGCATTTACACCACAGGATGCAATGGAGTTGAGGGGTATCAGAGAGGACACAAAAGCTGCATGAGATGCTACAGATATAAAGCTTAGAACATACAGGCATGTGCTAAATTCTGCCCATAACCAAACCCAAATATTTACCACTGTTTATCCAATGAACACCCCATTTAGCTGAGCAGTGCTTAACATAAATTCTTCAAGGTTAGGGCCCCAGGAGAGTCATTTTCCCTGTCAATTCTTTGATTGCCTTTACCTCCATCTCTCCAAATACCCTGGATGCCCCCAAACCATTTGGGATAAGCAAACTTGTGCTTAATTTTCTGTCTACTTCATTCACCACTTCAGCGGGGAAAAGCAAGCCTCAACCTTTGCTTGTTCAGCTGGCTTAATATTGAGGATAGGGAGTGATATCCTTCTTCCATGAATATGCTAAAATTAATCCAATTTGCATGGAAATACTTAAGGAGAAAATATTTATTCATGATTGGGAGGCAACTCATCCAAGAATATAAACCAAAGGTAGACATTTTTAAAAAAACAAAACAGCGTAAACATTGATAGCCATAACTTTCCTACAATTAGCTTCCAGGTATAATTAATTTGTGCTTCCAGTCATATTAAATCACTAACAAGCATAACATGTTTGAAATAAAGAAATAATTCAAATAAAATGCAATTAGGGAGATCCAGTTATTTCAGTCTGGGCAAAGTGACCCTCACATTAATAGCCTGATGGTTAATGAAGCTGACTTTAAAAGGATTCCTTTTTCTCCCCATGAACATTATCTTTATTTTTTCCTCAACTTCCATATAAAGTTTCAAAATTTAATTAAATATGCTCCACAGTCTGGAGGAGTAAAAAGCAAGAGATATGTCAACTACAGAAACTGCAAGCAGCCTGCCAACTAAGGGAGTCAGATGCTGGGTTATTGTTAAGCTGAAGCAGAAGGAGATAAAAAATACATAAGCATGTATTTTCACACACTTTCAGTTGAGTATTGTGAAAGGTGATGTTCCTTAGCTAAAACCATTCCTACTCTGAGTAAGGATAAGGGACTAAGGTTTCAAGGGAGAGGTGAAATTGCCAGAATGTACACTTTCCTACAAGACAGATCTCTAGTTTAGTGCAGTGGAACTTTACTTCTGAAAGCTCTCTGGTTTTTGAAAAAGACCCCTGGCCCTCACCTTGTGTTTGATCAAAAACAACTCAGAAGGATCAGCACCTCACTGTCTTGCTGCTTTTCTGAGCAAGGCTCCTAAGAAGAGGGTTGCCATGAACAAGGAGCACAGGAACATTGCTGGGAAAACCTCCTCTACTTCCACAGCACATGAGCATTTGATGAGCCATAAGCATTTTAGCACTGACTGAGGACACAGGCAAACACATGCATCACTAATTACCCCTTTAGTTTGTTAGTATTCCTCTGCTAGAGATTTATAGCCTCTCCATCAGAGTCAGGGATGTGTACAGCATGAATGGTCCTCACTAACTTGTTCACCAAAGCAAATGAGAAACCTTCATCTAATAGGGGCTCATGTCCACTGATCACCACACCAAGGTTTGGCAGCCTATAAGCACACAAATCTTGGTGCATGAGTAGCAGCAAAGATAGAAAATGAGCATGTAAGAAAAAACAAAACCAACCAACCAACCAACCAAAAAAAAAACCAAACAAAAAAATCAAACAAAAAAAACCCCAAAGAAAATAATCTCACTAGCTTTTATACTCACCTGGCACCCTGCTACCTAGTAATCTATGCATCTATTATCTCATGGAGAAAATACACACTGTTATATATTCTGTCTGTAAAGAGGTAAAAAGAGGACAGGATTTCAGCATGGCCCCACTCCTGAATCAGCAACTAAGATGCTGGTTATTTGGTTCTGAGAAAGGAAAAAACGAAAACTCCTGGGAACACATGATGCTAAAGGACACAGCAGCTCTTTTCTTATTACTTCCAACCCCTTTTAGCAGGGGAGAACATTGTATATTGTATATGCAACTGATAGGGGATGCCTTTTGCAACCTCAGAAACAGCTTCAGAACCAGCCAAGGCAGAGGTGGCTGCAGAAATACACAAGAAAGTCAGGCAAAACCAGACAAAATCTTCTGTCAAGATTCCCACTAGTAAAAAATCACTTGAGCCACCAGCACCTGCAATTGAAGAGATGCACAGGTGAGTAGGCTGAGATTTGCCAGCCTGGAAAAAACACAACCTGGACAGGTGATACATGACAGAGGTCAGGAAAGGAAAGAGCATCTTTGAAAAGACAGATAAAAACCGACCTTACACTGTCTATTCCAGCATCAGACACCAAATGAAACTTGCAAGAGCAAGGCTCAGGAAAAATAGAAGACATTTCCTGCTTGCTACAGAACATCCTGCAAAAGGATATTGTGGATGGAAAATGTTTGCATGGGCTGATAGGGAACCTCTACAAGAACTCTGAAGAGACAGATATTTAGGGTTATTAACCAGAACACACAGACACACCAGTTCTATAAAGGATGGAAACTGGGAAAGTACTTGGAGAAACTGTGTTTCTTGTTTTCAGCCTTCCCTGTGCACCTGCTTGTAACTGCCTGGATAAAGAGCTCAATAAAACCTTAGACTGAGCAAGGACAGATGCTCATAAACTCTTGAATTTTGTGTCTTTCACAAGAGGACCTATTTTGGGGGTGTGTTTGTGTAATGCTCTAACAACTCCTCACACAGTAGTCAGTAGGTGACCATGAATTTTAACTCAGACCACTCAAGCCTAGAACTGGTGTTTTAACCACCCCCAAGCTTTTTGCTCTGGTACAGGGCAGACTGCTGGATCTGGTTTTTTTTTTCTGGAGGACAAAATATCCTGAGATGCGGCTCATGGATCCAACAAGTTCACAGATTTACAGTACATTAACTACAGTCATGGGAAAATGGTTTTCCTTCTATAAAGAAGGTCTTGTGTAATATGTAAATGCCACCAGGGATTAGCACCAGAAATTATTTTTGCAGCGTGTGAAAGTGTGCTGTGACAATTCTCAGAAGGTCCAGCTCCAGCCAAGCCCCATGACAGACCCAAAGACAAGTGCACAGCTCTCAGTCCCACTGCCCACTAGAGATGGGCAGGACCAGCTGAGAAGCCAGAAGGAAACATATGCAAAAGTAGTAATTTACAACAGAGAGTTTCACTGCCCAATCTATCTGAACTCGCTCTGACAGAAAACAGTTCAAGCAGAAAATCTCCCTTTTGGTAACATAATATTTGATAGGCATTTTGTTCTTTAAGCAAAAGTCCTGCGAAATTCAAATGAAAGATCATATAATTCTGTAAACATTGCTTTTATCACCTATAAAGCAGTGAGACTTCTCATGTGTATTTTTATTATTATGGTGCAGAGGTCTAGGGAAAGAAAATAACATTTTCATTCAAGTGGTTAAAAAACCCAGGACTCTAAATATTTTCTTGATCATGTTAAATAAGATTCTTTCTGAAGATAGTAGCAGTTTTAGAGGAAATAAGCTTCATATGAATATGCTTTTAAAACCATATGCAGCACTACCAGAGAGTACACGAAATTGTGTAAGCTCTCAGACTGGGTGTAATGGGAAAACAAATTTTTAATTTTTGTCAAAATAGACACACTAATATTTTGTCAAAATACACACTTTTTCTCCTAAAAGTATAAGCTTACCTGATGTATATAAATTATGCAAATAACTTTTTTATATCTTTTGATGAGCTAATTCTGTTTTTTGTTGTGGGAATACCATCTAATACACAGTCATGTGAAGCCCATCAGACCAATGTATTTTTGAGTCTGGTATTTCTTCTGCTCTTTATATGGCAAATTAATCTAAAGTGACTAGAATCACAGAATTGTCATGGTTGGAAAAGACCTCTAAGAAGATGTAGGCAGGGTGAGCAATGAGCTTCTTAATACCTGTGCTCAAATATGCCAGGGCGAACAATATATACTTGCAAAGTTTGGGCTTTCTTGGTCCATTTTCTATGGAAAGAAATGGCTTAGGATAAATAGAAATTATTCCAAGAAGGATCACACTTTTTAGATTTGCTATTAGGACTGTCTTAAATTAGTCCCAGGATGCCTAATAATTCCCAAAACAATGATGTAGCAGTTCTCCAGATTTAGTCACCTGCTATCTGTTCATATTTGTAAGCTGGGTTTTGGGGTTATAAAAAGGTGAACACTTCCTAAATGAAAATATCCTGATCAGAAGAGTGAACCCTTTTGCACATTCAAAGCTACCAATGCATGCTAAAGGCTTCAAGTAATTTTGAAAGAGACAGGACTGCCCAGCAGACCACAAATGGCACAAAAGAAATCTGCAGGATTAGACATGGTTTAAATAATATTGCTGAAAAACATGGAATAGATTTGAAATACAAAGCTAAATGTAGGGTGCATAAGCACTTGAACAGGAAGCCAGCAGAAAAACACCTACAACTACAAAAAAACCTGACAATGAAAGGGGGAAATGAACAAGTCTATTTGACCTTTCCAGCTGATTGAAATCCAAACACTAAAAAAACCCCAAAGTAGTGACAACTAATTTGTGATCTAATATTACTCCTGGCTTAACTAGATTAAAAAAAATGAACACAAGTAGTTATCTAGGAGGGAGGGGAAAGAGAAATGTGTCTACAAGTCAGAATTCCTCTCTCTGACCCAGTGAGAGGGAGAAGATGGATCAGGCTGACCCAAATTTTGCTGAGTGTTGGAAACTAAGGGTAAGATTTTCAAAGCTGTCAAAGAGGTTTCAACCACATCCCACATTCCTGGCTTGTTAGTTGTGACCTCTGAAGCATCACAGTGGCTTTTCTTCTCCCTGTACTTTTTTATCCCTGCTATGATACAGTGGATATGTCCAGATGATGTGATCTTTTTGGGTTGCCTACTTTTCTTGCAAACATTAATGATGTTTTTTTCAGAGTAAGGTGTGGGTCAGAAGTTATTTCTATGCTACTGCCCACTGTATTTTTTTTTATTCTATTCTCAGCATCCTTTTGAAAGTTCATTAAATGGGAGCAGGACAGCTTTTGTTTCTCCTGGGTATATTCCCTACCCTGTATTAAAAATTCTAATACAGAGCTGCTGCTCTGGTTGCAGAAGACCAGCATTTCTGATATTTGAACAAAGACAGCAGATTTTCCAAGATTTTTTTTTTTTTTATGTAATCTCCTGGCCTGCCAAGTGGCCTAGCACATGGTGTGTACAGATGCCTTAGAAGACAGACAACTTTCATACCATACATTCCTTTGCTGCTCTTCTGCTGTGAATGACAACAACATTTTCCACTTATCCTGGTGGCAATGATTCCAGCCTTATCAGAGATTGCCAGTCTCGTTACTAAGACTTCACAGCAGTTTGCATTTTAGAAAAACTTTTTCTGACCCTCTTTTCCTTTTTGCTTCTTCAATCCCTCTCCCTTTTTTTTTTTCCCCTGCTATTTTTTGTTGTTGTTGTTGTTATTGGTGGTGGTGTTGGTTTTTTAAGAAGCAATTTGCTTTGTGCCATTTGCTTTCTCAGCAGGGCTGTTACCAGCAGTAGTCACTACAGAAGGACAGCTGGGAAGGAGAGAAAAAGTCAGATTCCTAAGAACATAACCATGGATTTAAACATGTGAGCCTGCACTGCAAATTGCTTTGTTATGCAATTTGTATCAAACTCATTCCATAAGACAGGGGCATACCCTGAAGAGTGTAAAGTTCATAGAAACAGTCAAAGACCAAGAAGCACACACTTGTACAGATAAAGCAAACCAAGAGACCATTTGTTGCAGAGCAGCTTTCGTAATTCTGGGAACTGGCTCCACATTCTGAAGCAGAGAAAGTGGTTTACAAAAAAAAAAAAAAAAAGACTCACAGCTGGGGGAAACACAGGTGTCAAAGTCTGTTATTGCTGCTTTTGTTGTGGGTTCAAAACAGGCAGGCACACTTGATATGCAAGAGAAAAAAATATAAGACACTTGAACTGAATTTCCCCAGACTAAATAGATGCAGCAACCAGGTGAATCATATTTTTTCTCTCACTTTGTGATTTACATGATGAAGACTTTCCTGGTGAAGACAAGCCAGACAGTGCAACACAAGCCAAAGATCTGGACTGCTGGTTCAGCCCATCTTAAGCAGCAGTTCCAGAACTGGGTTTGCACTTAGATGGGAGCTGCCTGGGTATTATCTTCTTGTGAGTATGACACCAGTTTAGCTGCCTGGGTATTGTCTTGTTGGCTTCCTCTAACATATTCAGCAGCAAAGCTTCAACCTGAAGACAGCAGCGTGTAGGGGAGCTGGAGCTTACCAAAATCACTACCTAAAAATTAGCTTCTCACACTTACAAACCAGCTGACACCATTACTGATTTTTCCCTTTGGTTCAAACCCATACTAACCAGCAGACCCAACAACCCCTGGTTCTTTCCTGTTAAAAAGCTCAGATGTGAGACTAGTTTTGGAGGAGAGAAAGTGGCAGGGCATGGGTCTCTGCGCCAGCATCCCGGTGGTTTAACCGAAGATGAACATTTTGTTCAATTTTTGCCCCTTTCCCCCTGGGGTGGCCAGCATTGCTTCAAATGCCTTCTGACTTAAATGGTGACAGCTGCAGGACACAGCCTCATGTATCACAAGCTGCTTGCAACAGGAGATAGCTGCAGGGCAGAACTTCAAAGCCTCTGGTTGCAACCACCCGGATGGCGCGGAGCCGCTGCCCCTGCCAGCTGGGAGCTCCGAGCTCAGATGTGGGGATGTGGCCTTGCAAGAAACTGGACACTTGCCATCTCTTGGAGGTGCTGTATATCCACCCCAAAAGAGAGGCTGGAAAATAGAGGTGAGGAGAGTGCTGACTGCTTTAGCATTGCTACTGGGCCCGTTAGGCTCCTCCAAAAACCGATAGCAGGACATCAACCCGTGGGTTTTACTGCTCTTTCAAGAAAAGGACCACAAAATTAAGGTGAGGGACAATTTAGCTGGTTTTAGGTTGCTTGCTCCAGCACACCAGCTTCAAATAACGTTTTTAAAGGTTTGTGGAATAAGAACAATGGCAGTTCCATTCTTATTTCTTGGTACTTGAAGAGTTATCTCACAGATCTTCCAGCTTCACAGGAAGTTATCCACACCCTGATCTGCATCCACATCCTTTACCAGTGTCACTACTGCCTCAGGCAGCATTAGCTGGAAATATAGAATCCTCTAACACTAATTTGGATGCATAATTTATTTACAAACTCATACAGAAGAATTTAGTGCAGGTGACAGTTCAGTGAATTCAAGTGAAAAGTGGTTTCTTAACCAAGGGATGTCTGAGCCTAAAGGCCTTATTCTTTATTTCTGTTGCCAATATCTGATGTGGCATTGGCTGAGCCTCTTGACATCACTGCAGTCTAGGTTCTAGTCTGGGTTAATTTTAGATGTGCCAGAACTTAGACCCATGAACTGACCACTTCAGAAATCAGTACAGCCCAGTGGCACCAATTCACAGTTTCAACCAAGCTCTGCCAAACGTAGGTATTGAGGAAAAGATTAAGCAAACTTCATGCCCTTTTCACACCTAATGTGGAAGACCACATTAGCACAGCCTCACTAACTTAAATGAGACCCCAAGAGGGACTCTGGCAACCAGAAAGAAATAATGCAATGCACCATAGGTTATTGGTTGTATGGTGGCACTGCTGAAAGGGCACATTGGGCTGGGTGACCATGTTCAGAAAATGCCTTCATGGGGCTTGCCCAGTGACTTTCCATGTTGCACACCAGATTTTGATCTCCTAACACACATTTTATGGTTGTTAGAAGTAGGGAGGCATGGTATAGCTTTTTATTTATTCTAACTTGCTTTCATGTTTGCTGTAGCACAGAGATAATTAAGGAAGAAATTTTTCAGATACCAAAAAAACTATAACCCAAAATTTTAATGACCTCTGTCTCATTTCTCCACTGCATACACAGCTAATTATTTTTAACTTGCACATTTATGGACCTTTCTTCATTCTGGCCAGTCAAGAAAACCTCAGAGCTGCTCCTAAAAGGTGACCACTCCTTTAACATTTCGGAACCTGGGAAGAGAATGCTCTTTGCATCCAAACTTCTTCTGCTCTTACCCTTTGAAAGTTTTGAAGACAACGAAATCAAGGTGGCATCTCCTCTAAAATCAGTCTTTCCTCTTTGGATTTGGATTCCAAACCAAGACAAGAAAAGCAGAAACAGCTACCCCTGGGATTTTTGAGCTGCACCTGGCTATGCATCCTTAAGCATTCATTCCATACACACAAATGAAGGGGACAGAACATGAGACAGAGGAGGCTCACTCAGAGCATCGGGGAATTTTGCAAGTGTTTGGGGAATAAAAGTCAGAAGCATAATAACTCTGTCAATAATGCATTATACTTGAAAGGGCCTGGATATATCTATCACTTAGCAAGTTACAGTCTCACTTTTAGGGGAGTTTCACATGTAAAACCTTCACCTAATTTGACGGACCAGTGCTTTCAAGCTAGTCAGCACCTGCTCTCCAACTTGCCAGACTCCCAAACTGTTTTAAGTGAAGCCAAAGGCTCAGGACTTAATTAGCAGTGAAATACTTCTTCCACTGATTGCTTTGCTCCAGATCTCCTGAGGGACATGGATTTGTCTCTACCTGGAATCCCCAACCCCACCCTCAGCTGCTCATCAGGGGGTTTGTGTTCTCTCCTTTGGCAGACGCTTACCCACGGCGCGTGCTGCGGCGCAGGAGGCTGCGTGGCTCTGGGAGGCAAGTTGGAGCAGCTTCATCTTTTTCTAAGCCTTCCAGCTCTGCCAAACCAAACAAGACAAGGTGACACGCTTTTCTTGCTGCTTCTTGGTAGACAGACTTCTTAGTTGGTCCCAGGAGAGGTTGTTCTTTTTCTTCCTGCGGGGGTAACAGCCGTTCAGGTGCAAGGCTTCAGTTGGAAGGTTTTTTCCTCCTCTGGCAGCCACAGAAGTCAAAGTGTCCCCTCTGCTCAGGAAAAGAACTTTACTAGCAGCTTAAGAGCAGAGGTGAAGGGGTGGCCATTATAAGGGGGATTTTCACGGGTGCTATCAGATGCCCAGTTCAGTCTCTTGCAAGAGAGAGAGGGATCTATTGGAAAGAGTCCAACAGAGAGCTAAGAGGACTGTTCAGGGACTTAAACATCTCCACAATGAAGAAAGACTGAGGGAATTGGGGCTGTTTAGCTTTGAGAAAAGAAGGCTGAGAGGGCACCTTATCAATGTCTGTAAATATCTCAGGGGTGGGTGTCAAGAGGATGAGGCCAATTTCTTTTCAGTGGTGCCCAGTAATAGGACAAGGAATAATGGATTGAACCATTTCTCCTCAACACGAGGAGAAAATTCTTTACTGTGAGGGTGATGGAGCACTGGCAGAGGCTACCCAGAGAGGTTGTGGAATCTCCTTCTCTGGAGACTTCCAAAACCCATCCAGATGTGTTTCTGTGTGTCCTGCCCTGGATGATCCTGTGTGGCAGGACTAGATGGGCTCTTGAGGTCCCTTCCAAGCCCTGGCATTCTGTGATTCTATGATTCACAAGGTCTGAGGAAATGCTTTAGCATCTTGGGCAACACAAAGTTACAAAGCGTTGTTGTAGAGGAATGACTATGGCAAGAATTCAGGCCACAAAGCTCTTCACACCTCTGCTGAATGGAGACTCTTATTAACAGAACAAGAACTGGGCCCTGATAACTTGCTTGCTCCCTTTTTTATTTTTTAGTCACTTAGATAACACAAAGCTAACTTTGTCATTCCCTTAATTTTTGCAGCTCTCTAAACATCTGTCTAAATATCCATGACCTAGAGGGGAAAAATCATATATTTAAAATACAAAATGGGTGCCAAATCTAACTCATCAGTCTCTGCTGGGATTCCTGAAAGTCTTGAGAGTAGGGACCTCGAGCAGTTTATTTTGGCATTGGTCTTTTGATGGCAGTGAGGGAATCTTTTGATGGCAGTGACTCTGGAAGGGACCTATGCTTTGAGAAGAAAGAAGAGTAAGCATTAACGTGAGAGCAGAAGAAAGTCTTACTGTGAAAAAGCAGAGGAAGAGTGATAAAATTCTCCTGACTTTCAGATTTTTGCATTCAAGGAGAGTAAGTCGTCAAGAAAGGGAGTTTAAAGTTGAGAGAAAGTCCTTTTCATCTAGGTAACCCCTTTTGACTACAGAAGATTGCCCTTACCACAGTTTAGGTGTTTTGTCCCTTCTTTCATCCTTCACATGGAAGGAAATTGTCCCAGTCTACTGGTACCATCTTTGAGATATTTTTCTTTGATTAAAAATGTTCCCCCTGCCAATATCCTGCTACTTGCACTGCCTCTTGCAGCTCCTCACCAGAATTCCACTCCAGAAACAAGAAACAAGTGAAACCAAGATTAAAAGTGCTATGGTAATTAGAAAGCTCAATTACCTTTTGTCTTCTACAGTTATTTTATATTCCCAATGTCTTTTAGTTCACTGTCTGATTTGACAACAGAACAAAAAGAATGGAGCAAGAGGGTTTTCTTTTGGTTGTGGCCTCTTATCTTCCTGCAGCCATTTTTAACTTGAGGCCAATTTTTTGAGCTTTGTTTGGAAAAAAAATAAAATAAAAAAAACACCAAAAAAAAGAGTTGTTGCTAGATTTATAAGTCACCAATTGTAGCTGGAGAGCTGTCACTCAGGCACTACGCTGGGTGGTGGCAAAACTTAGTCCCATCTCATCTCTGCTTTTGCCTGGACAGAGTCTGAACCAGCGTCTGCCAGGTTTTAACCTCCCTGCCAGGATGTCTGTCTGGGCTCAGGCTGTCTCAGTCTCTTCTGCTCACTCTGCTGTATTTTGCATAGAATCAATGGTTTATCAGGTCTCAGTGTGCAAAAGAACTTCAGCACCAAGTTAGACAAGTCATGGGGGAAACAGAAAAAGATTGCAGTCCCTGCTCCAGGAGATGTTCACACTCCTAAATTAGTGTAAAGCTGCCTGGAGCACAGCTCTCATTTCTCATAGGTGAGTGCACTAAGCCACAAAATTATTCTCCCTGTGGCCTCCAAAATATTTCAAATATTTTCCCAATAAAAGTAGAACAGGAGCAGTTAAGAACTTCTCTCTCCTTCACCTAAATAAAGCCCTAATATCAGAGTGGTATCAATTCAAATGTTCTCAAGGTGAGGAAGGAATGTAATCCTGGCCTCCCACTTATAAAAAGAATAAAGCCTCTACTCACTGATTTCTTGGATGAAAGGGATTGCATCTACTTTGTCATTTCCTCTCCTTAAAAGTGCTATAAACCACAACCTTACACTAAGTATTTTGTCCTGAATGAGAAAAATCCATTCACATTCTAGTAGGAAAAAAAAATTATTCAGCCAAAAACTTTGTGCTAAAATTTCAGTTAAACTGAGCTGAATTTAGTCTCTACTTTCTCCTGTTTAGTTGCCAACCTAACCTGTAATATCAGTGATTCACAGAGGCGTAGCCCAAATCTCTGTTAATCAATGAGATGATTTAACTAAAACCTTCTGTAAACAATCTACTTGAAAAGCCAACACTTTTCTGTGTGGAATATCCAGCCCTCCTTTCTTAGGGACTTCTCTTTGAACATGGGAATTGGAAAAAAAAAGCAGTTCTTGATTGAATCTTGTCTTGTGCAGTCTCAGCTTGTAAGGAATTTTGTTTAATTAAATTGGCTATAAATATATATAAATATGTATATACATGTGTGTGTTTGCAGTTTGCTTTAAAAGAGAGAGATCAGCTGGGAGACCACCCAATTCTCCCTGCTCCCCTCTCTTGGAACCAGGTTCTCAGAATCATGCAGTCCTCATATGGATTTCTTGCATGTGCTTCACCAGGAACTGGGTTAAACTGGCCCAGCAGACACATGGACTTGTACCACTATGTATACCGTGTCCAGCTTTTCAATTGTCATATTGTAAAAAATGTATTTTTTTTTGAGACCTATGGGTTACCCCTCCACATTTTGTTTATTTTCAGCATCTTCATCAAGGCCTCCCAGCTGCTCCTGCTGTACAGAGTCCCTGCTTAGGATGTATGTTGTTCTGACCAGTCCAGCAAAACACTGAAATCCTCAATCCTCACTTCTAGATTTACCCACTGGAATGACACCTTCAAAAAGACCATTATTTATTCATAACCAAGCCACAGGCTCTTGCCATAGGCATTGACAATATTAATCTCATTAGAAGTTTTGAACTTGGATACTGAAAGTTGCTGAAAACATTCTCAGTTAGTAATCCAGGCAGGAATAGGGGCCAGGACAATCAGTACCAGGAAAAACACACGGGAAATTTTGCTTTTCTATGGCTTGCTTTATAGGTCTCCAGCTCTTCTAGGAATAGAGAGAATCTGGAAAGCCTGAAAACAAAACCAATGCATTTTTTCTTAAAAACACAGGAGGTAAAGCCTGAAAAGACTGGTATTTTTCTTGCTGTCCTTGGGTAGCCAAAAACTAAAAGGAGTTACTCAGAACTTGAAAAAAATTAGCCATAGTTTACAGTCACTAAAAGGAAAGAACTTGAGTTTCATGAAAATGGAGCTTTGATTCAAAATTCTTTCCTATTTTAAATGGTGAAAAGAGGAGTAAAATGAAAAAGTTTCCTGTCCTTTCAGGAAGGTTGGAGCTCCAGGCAAGGAGCTGACACCCTCAGGGGCAGGCTGCCAGGACTCTGGAATCCCAGACTGGCAAAAATATCAGGAAGGCTTTCTACCCATCTGTCAAGGAACTCAATGGGTTCCTGAAAAACTGTTTGATTTCACCCAAGCAGCTTCCTCCTCACAACACAGTATTAAGTTTGAATATTTGGGATGAATTTCTGAACTGCCCTTGCTTTCCCAAGCGCCCAGTTCCACACCCCTTCCATACCTCAGCTTCTCGTGGACCATACAGGATATTTTATGGGGCTGGTAGATGGAATTCTACATGTCACCAGCACCTTTATATGCCACAGAGGACAGTACAGATGTGGCTCAAGAGGATGCCAGGTAGTTTATCCACAATGTATTAAGGTGGCAGAAAAAAAGAGAACTGTTAGTGCCAAGGAAATACACCTTCACTGGAAGGAATCACCTTGGATTTTTCTAGAGTCCTTGGTCAATATCTGGTTCAGGCTGTGCTTAGCACACCAGGGACATGTGTGTGTGTGCATGATACAGACTTGTTTGTAGGTAAACAGAGCTGCAGCCCTTGCCCTGGAGAGCCTACATTCTTTTAGCATCCTTCATCACACCTATCACATAACTCTCTCCCCCGGCATCCTGCTGACCTCTGCACACTCAAGAGAGTTAAGTTAAGCTGCTTCCCACCTGCTTGCTGGGATGATTTGTCCCTTTAGGGCTGCTGGATCAGGCACAGATGAGTTCAGCAGGCAATGGAGCACAGCAAATGTAAAGAGAGTGGTGAGAGACCCTTGAAAGAGAATCACAGAATGTTTAGGTTGGAAGAGACCTCCAAGATCATCCAGTCCAACACCACAGTCAACTACTGAACCATCTCCTTCAGGACCAGGTCCAAATGCCTTTTAAATGCCTCCAGGAATGGTGCCTCTCTCCTGAGCAGGACATTCCAGTGCCTGAGAAACCTGCAGACAGCTCTGCTGAACCAGTTTTTCCCAACCATAGCTCCCTATGTCCTGTGGTTATTCACCATTTAGGCCCATTCAGCAGCAGAACTAAAACAGAGAGGCAGTAAATCCCACTGCAATCCTCTCCATATACAACCTACTTTATTATAACAGAATAAGGGGTTCAGCTCTGCTGGACCAAATCAAGTTGGCCAGTGTTAAGTGTCACATTTTAGATTCAAATCCCTGCTAAACCCTCTGCTTACACTCGTGGTTAACATTATTTTTCTATCTGTCTTCAGAAATGAAAGACAGCAGCAGCTCACACCTAGCAGCAACAGCATCAGCAGCTTTTGAAGGCCAACTCCATAGATTAAAGGGTGATACACTGAGCACCAAAATCCCACCACCCCAGTGTCTACTGATTAGGTTGGGAGAAAAGCTGAGTGACAAACATGTTTCCAATCTGCCTAGCCCATGCAGCGAGATGGAGCAATCTGGCCTGAAAAGGGATTTAGACTTTTGTTGTGCACAAGGGGAGAAAAAGCTGATTTAAATCCATCAACAATGCTCTCCCTCTTGGCGATCAGGGAGATAAGGAACAGAGTCTGGACACAGTTCATATCCTACCTCTCACCAGGCCCCACACTTCCACTCAAAGACAAAAGCTGGCAGATGAGGGCAAATGATGCTGCCTTGCTATTGAGCTGCCTGCTTACATAAAAACATGTTGGACAATGCATGGAGCCTGCCTGGGGCATTTGATCTAGCAATTTTTAAAAGGAAAGTGAATGCCAGCCCACAGGAAGAGAAACATATCACCTTTTTCCGTTCATCAAGACCATTGCTATTAATTAATATGTGTATAGCACTGCATGCACAAAAAGGATCTTTAGAGACAGGCAGAAAGCTCTTGCTCCTACCTGTGTAGAGCCTAAACCAGACAGGCATTTACACCAGGGTAACAACAGCCTACAGCTAGTACAAGTTGGGCAGGCAAAAGAGGGACATGAACAAAAAAACCCCAACAACAAAAAAACCCAAAAATATCCAAACAAAAAAACCCCACAAAACTAAACAACAAAAAACAAAAGAAAAGGAAATAAGGTTTCTAAGACTGAGCTATTAGATCCCTTTACAAGGAAAGAAGATCACGTGGTTTCTTTTATCCAGGTTATTTAATATATGTCATCTTCACGTATTTCACTGTGACTGCCATAAGGAGTGAGCCATCGCATTCTCTCTTTATCTCTTGTCATAAGGACTGAGAATGAAGTGATAACTCATTTTTCTGACACCTGTCTCAGGCCCTTGAAAAAGCAGCAAAAAAAGATTTTTGCTTTGTTTTATCCAAAAGAGATGAAAAGGTTAAAAACATTTACAGTCCTGCCTACGAGTAAATCCGCTCGTTTTTAAAAATAAAAGTAAAAGGGATGAAGGTGGGGAAAGCCAATGCATACAAAGAGCAGCAAGGATTGTTTTCTTCTGGCAGAAATGCACATGGTGCCCTAGGATGGCTGTGAAGATCACCAGCAAAATGGTTGCTGGAAAACAGCAGCAGCAGCAGCAGCCATCACCTCCCTTACTCTGCAGATGCCCTCAGCTTTCTCCTTCACCACGATTAAGGCAGACTTCAGCAAGCCCTGATTGCTACCATCTTTGGAGAGCAGTATTCAGATGCAGATTGCCTTAAATCCCATCAACCCATTCAGGCTTGTGTCTGCCTCTGTGTCTGCCTGCCTGTGTTTAGATGCATTTATAAACACGTTCACCATTCTCACTATGAGCACACCTTCTCTCCACCCTCCCCATCGGAGAGAAAGAGCTGAAATTGTCAAAGACAAGAACGTGTATTTTCCAGGCTACTCTGTCTGATGCTCGTGTGTGCGTCTTATAAATATTTCATACCAAATATTTAACATTATTCCTTCCCCAATCGGATCAGCTTTGAAATGCTCCTCAAAGTGAATTCTCCCCTAACAATGGCTTGACGCAAAAGCCTTTTTTCTCTCTTAAGAAGAGGAGGCTGCACATGGTCTGCTACCATAGCAGCATGAATAGTTCTTATTTAATGGAAAATAAAAGATACTTTACATTAATTCAGTGGGGGATGGAAAGCCGGGCACATGCGTACCTTGAGCTTCGAACATGGAGGAGCATCCTACCTTGACCTCCCCTCTCCCTGTCCCATGATTATTACCCAGTTTGCATTAGAACCATAATAGGAAGTGACAAGTTTATGTAAATGATCCACACAAGGATTTTGCTCTTGTAAAACAGAGCAGTTACTCTGGGCTTTCTAATTATTTCATGCCTTGTGGTTCTGTGATGGGGCAGAGATGACTATGACTTGAAAAGTATATTGTGATTGACAAGCCACTGTCCCCCTGGAACTCATTAAGGGCTGTGCTTTGCAAGAGGGGGTAGGAAACCCTACAAGGCACACCACACACACACACATCCTCACCCCAAGTGATGCTGCTTCTTTCAGATCATTTGTTGGGATTTTTGCACCAGTAGAGAAAAGCATCATCTGCATCTGTCTCAAACAAGTACCACCACCCGGCTACAAATTGACCAATTATCTTCTACTTTCTCGGGTTTATTTTAATATATCTGTAAGATTAGCAGCCACACACCTGTCAAACCAGCAGTGGGCTTGGGATGGAAAAGTCTGTTCTTGCACAGCACTGCATTCAGCAGCCAGGGAGAAGAGAGGAGCTGGGAGAAGGGACAAGGGCTACCATCAAATCTGCCACCAGTGCATTTCTGCTGCTGTACAACTTACACCCAGTGCCTTCCAGTATGTACAGAGGGACACTGCTTGCCCTTCTTTCCTAGGTGATTTTTCTGGCCTTCAGACTTGCAAACAAAATTGCAATTTGTTTGGCAAAAGTAGAGTCCCTGCCTTTTGAAACGTACACCCTGCCCCAAGCACGGAGAGAGGGAAAATGCTATTCAGGCAGCTGCATTCATGTCTCCCATTGTACAAGTGATTTTGAATTCTGCTGCTGGTTTGGGATATAACACAGTTTAGCATAAAATCAATTGTCAGCTCCATTGTGGTTGGATCTTATGGGCATGTGACATTTCTTACTTTTAGTTACGTTTGATTTGTGATTGAAGTAAACCCTCTGGAGACATTTACAAAAGGCACATGACCTACTTCAACTCAGCCATTAGAAATTGTCACTTTGGTTACCTTCAAGCTGCCTCAATTTTTGCAAACAATCAAAAAAAACAACCCTCAAAAAACACCTGTCAACTTTTTGGTATTTTGGTTTAAATTTGACCAGAAGTTGGCATTTTAATTCATAACCTTTCCAGCAACCAACCTGACTATGTCTGCAAGAATTCAGCAGGGAAAATTTGTGATTTTACTATTATGATCCATAAGAGCTTTGCATTGAAATCACAGCAAGCCATCATATCTAATACTTCCGTTGTGGCTAATTTGTCTGTACTTTTCAAAAAACCCCAAACGTTTGGTCATGGATATTCAATCAACAAACCCAGTCCTCAAGATCCAGATCTTCAAGATGAGACCAAAGGCTCAATATCATTGATAATCAAGCAGCATAAAGACAGAAATAGAGGAAGACAGAAAAAAAAAAAAAAAAAAACCCACACCAAAACCAAAGAGAAGACAACAGAAGCATCTCCATGCTCAGCTACATTTTGGAGCAGTGAAAAGTGAATTCACCAGGGACTGAGCAGACTTTTCAAGCACACAGAGCATTGGTTTAATTTATCTCCATTGAGCCCAAGTGCACTCAGAGGCTCAGGATGAGTCCAGGAACAAAGCTCAGCAATCATCTAATTCCTGTGATAGTCCAAAATTGTGGCTGTAGAAGTGAGGGAGCAGGGAGGGCAGAAGCCAGTAGCGCTTTGTCTCTCTGACACATCTTTTTATGCCTTCCCTTCCTGCTTTTGCAGCAAGAGGCCACAACCATCTCCTGCTGGGGAATTGCACCCACAGCTTCTGTCTCCTTGGCACAAGTCTCATGGTTCTCAGCCACTTGAGAAATTTGGCATGGGGCTCATTGGGAAAGCTTATCCTGGGTCAGTGTGCTCACCTAGTGTGTATCTCCAGTGAATCAGACTTCTTGGAAGTGACAGGAGGAACCTCGTTTCACATCTCATCTGATTTTCAAACCAGCAGCTAAACAACACAGTTCCACACGTCAGCTGAGCAAGTTCAAACTGAGGGACTCATTTTGTGTAAAGCAGAACCATCCACTAATCATTTAACACCAGCACAGTACTTTTCTACTAAGCAAATTTTATCTTATCTCTGCTCAACCCACTGAAGTTAACACTCCAGCAATAGCTCACTCTCTCCTTGAGTGTCCTTCAGAGACATGGAGAACTACTGGGTTTTTATTGGACCATTTGTATAGCAGGTAAGAATCTATTGTTTATGCATCTTCAATAGCAGAAAATACATGGGCTGTAGGGAAGCCTTCTAGGCTAGGCTAGGATTCCTGTCCAAAATAGGATATAGGGAAAATTATATACCTATTCTAAGACCCAAACTGAAAACAGAGGACTCCTTTAAACTGAATCTTTTGGGAGTTTGGGCCCTCCTGGCTTCAGGGGACAAGAAGACACTTTTTTCAGTTTTCTTGAGAACCTTTTGCCAGTGATGTAACCATTAGCCTCTGATGGCAGAGGTGCAGAAAGAAGGTAAACACTTATGACAGAAAATATTTTATGAAACTATTTCATATATTCAACGATGTATCCATGACTACTTAGTATACAGGTGTTTAAGGTCTTTAGACCTGGCTACTTCAGGTTACAAAACTTTGATCTTCCACAAGTTGTGGAACTTCCTTTTTTGATGCTTCAGCAAACCAAAGGACTCGTCACACGGGGAAAACCTCATTCTCTCTATTTCATAAAACTGGGGGGAGGGGAAGCCTCCATCTATTTACATTGTTTCTCATCTACATTTTCTGGTTTCTGAATTACTCCAGAAACAAGCCTGCAACAAGAATGCACATTAAAACAAACAAACAAAAAATACTGAAGGGAGGAGAGTAAAGTTTTATTTCAGCTCAGGAAGGCTGCACCCTTCAGACACCACAGAGATCACATCAGGGTTGCAAGGCTGAGGAGGTCAAATCCTCTGTCTCTTGGAGGGAAAAGCTCAACCACTTCAGAGAGTGCAAATCATCCAAACAACACTACTGGGTGACTCAGAGGAAGAGTTTTAAACTTGAACTATTTTGTTAAAATACATGATTAACAGCAGAAGCCACAGCTAAATGCCCTAATAGTCTAAAGCCTATCTAGACATAAGACAAATTGTCAGCTTCATTTGCTCAAGGTTAGATGAGTTCAGTGTGAGAAACAACTGCATCCTGAAGGTCCTGGTAAAGAACATCCACAAAACTCATCTTAAGCAAACGGGAGCACAACAGAGACTGTCTCAGTTCAGCACAGAGTGAAAATCATGCAGTTTTAAAACTAGCTGCAACTAAATCATTTAGATATAAAATCTATAGCTGACATCTCCATATACATCTGTTCTTTACCTTGCCCACATCCTGCTGTGAAATGTCCAATAATTACACAGCAAATGACTTTTGTTTTCTAAGAACATGACATGGCCATTATGAATGTGGCCTGGTATTGGTCTGTTTTCCTTTTCATCTTTATCAGACATATATATCTCTCTCAGAGGTCTTGTTTACATAAAACAGTGCACTTGGATGCACGGTGCTTAATGAGTTTCTGTAGAACAGAGTAAGTAAAGTACACTACTCTTTCCTAATTATGAAAGATGTGACTGTGTTAAGAGACATAGAACTTCAGCAAATGGTGACAGAAAGCTCCTTCCCACTATTTTTTTTTTTTTATTGCTATAAAGAACAGCCATAAATGATGAGAGTTAGGCCAATGTTGCTTTGCCTCCAAGCAGAAGCAGTAGGAAGAGGCAAACCCCCCAGCTGTGCTCATATCTCATGCTGCAGGATCAGTGAGTGGCTCCTTCCCACACCTACAAGGTTCTGCAGAAGATGGGAGAATGAAGTCAGTCAGCTTGGTCCCTCTCTGGCTACACTGGGGGTCCTGAGAACACTTCCCAGCTTCACATTCACATTTTCCCTTGGATGCTGATGAGCCAAAACCCCTCTGATACCTTCTGCTTTCTAGTGAAAGAAAACCCAGGTGGAGAGGCAGTGATGGATTTGTGGTGTGCTGGTGCCCTGGCTTAGCCTCACAGAGAGGGGCACCCAAGCCATCCATAACATTGAGGGCCCAAGGCATTTATTGCCTACCCCAAACACTGAAGGTTTGGTATGAGAAAGAGTCTTGCTCATTCCATCATCCTCACACCTAGGGAGAAGTACAGCATGGCTCTATACCCTTATCAAACAGCAGTTTCCACAAAAACCTACAGAGGACCTCCTTTAGCCCCTTTCTCTACATTTTGCCAATCTCATTATAAGTGATTGAGTTCTTCCCTTAAGGAGGACAAATAATCCCAGTGTTTGGGGCTGGCAGTTCCCTGGGGTGAGCACAGCACAGTACAACCCCAGGCCATCTTGAGCAAGCTCCCATGAAACCCCAGCAGATTGAAGGGGCAGAATCCAGGACCCACAGCCCACACTCTTCAAGATAATTGTGAGCCATCTCACCAAGACAAAAAAAAAAATTGTGGCTCCCGTGAGAGCTGCAGGAACAGCAGGAATGAAGCTGCTTGGAGAACATCTTTGTCTCCCCTCCATCTTCCTATCCCTACCCTGGGCTGCATCCCCCAGGACAGGCAGCACAGCTCTGTGGGATCTCTGATGGAATCCAACACTTTTAGTGTGGCCAGGGGAAAACATTTTTTTGAATATTTTGCAATACAGTATAACAAATGTGTCAGATTAGCCAAAATTGGCACCCTCAGCCCAGAAGCCAAAATTGGATTTAACAGTGAATAAGAATAGCAATATCATCCAGTAAATAATGGAAAGCCAACTTGCCTGAACCAGAAAATTATTTCAGAGTATTAGACTGATACTTTGTGGTGACAGAAAACTCCCATTGCAAGTCCAACATAAACTTTGCTTTTGTCATCAAAATACAGGACAAACATTCTCGTATTTTGAATTTTTACGTGACTGTTAGGCAAGATATTCCTTCCTGGAGCAGAATTTGCTGTTAAAATCTAAGTCTTGGTTAGATAAGAACAAGGTAGATTAACTACCCTGACCCATTTTCACTTCTGGAGTATTATGTCCCTGTTAAGAGGTCAGATTGTTGGGGATATCATAGGTCATGATGCATGTCAGCACTCTAGAGTAAAAGACATAAGATGTCACCACAAATATGGGTCTCTAGAGAAAGATTTTATCCAGGCACCTGTTACAGAAATAAAATACTCAAGGGTTTAGGGAGTCTCTTTGGATCTGCTTATAGGTGTAGTTTGGTCAGGACATTGTTTATACCAGGGCAGGCATCACTTACTGCTAATTATTTTGGTTTATTACTACACATGCATCACCTTTTTTAGATTAAAACCATCATTTTTTACAATTAAACACTATCCAACCATACATCCCTAGCTGAAGACTGATACTTTGAAACCATAAAGTATTACAAGGCACAATACATGTTTAATAAAATAGAACCATATAAGTAATTTCAAAGTGTCACAATGCAACATGAAAACTGAACTCTGTGTGTGTGCATCCAAAAGACTGACCTTGCCTTGTAACTGGTCAGCACAGGGCAGCTACTTCTTCGTATTTTGGGCAAGGAACACAAACCTGGCAGGTTCCTCAAATACCATGTAGAGGGCTTAGAGCTCTCCAGGACATCAGTTCAAAAGCATGGGGCAACAAAAGCCTGTAATTCCTACAGAAAGTCTGAGCTGATGTAGGGAATGTGGTAAAAAGAAGCAAAGCAAAAAAGGTGTCAAGAGGGGAAAAAAAAGTCTCTCAAAAGTCAGATTTTTCAGAAACCCAAAGTAATAAAAGGAAACATATTAGTAAACAATAAAAATGGTAATTCTTTTTTTAGCCTACAGAAAGATGTATTTTGAGTATAAGCTGATGCTTAAGTAGCAGGAAGAGGCAGGGTCTTTTCTTATTTAGCCCATAGTTGAGTTCAAAACCAACTAGAAGAGAAAACCCAACTGTGTTGGGTACTTCACATGTTCATCTTAGATTCAAATGTTCCTGAGCAGTGCTTTGCTTAGTTTCAATGCAGCTAAAAAATCCCAGGCTTTCTAGTCAAATAGGATATTTCTTTCTGCAGCACAGTCTGATTATTATGGATCTGCTCCCACAGGCTTCATGCAACCCCTTCTTTAAGACTATTTCCTACAGTTCTATAATCCACAACACCGTTCCACATAGTAACAGGCTAATCACTGCCCTACTTTTATAAAGGCAAAAAGTTTTTGACATGCTGCAAAATGGTACTTCCCAAACAGCCCGTGAAGCAGTTCAGCCAATTCCTCCTCCATTTCCTTGCTTGGTGTTATCTCCCTCAGCATCTTGTCTTGTAAAGTTCAATTTAGATTGCAATGTCTTTGGGCAAGAGGCCACATAAACCACCTATGGCTCCACACAAATATTGAGTAACAGCAACATCTGACTTGAGAGCCATAAAATGCTTTCCAGACTTTCATTCCTAGAAGAAATCTCAAACATTTAGGCATTCCTGGACAACTGAAATACAGCACTCCACAAGCTATCAAATAAGTGAGAATTAAAAGGGAGGGAAAACTGAAGTTTTTAGAGCTTTCCTCAGCATTTTTGCTACATTGCCCAGCTAAGTCTTCAAGCTACAAATTTAGTTTCCTAATCACATGGCTAACTCTGTTTGCAACTTCTTTTTGAATCAAAATCTCTTGAATCCAAAATGTCTCTTATGAAGATGCAGATAAATTTGTAGTCTCAGACTGGGAAGGTCTTGTGTCCAAGTGACACAGGACTCCCACAGAGCTTGCCACCATGAACTCTGCTATCAAAACCACTAAGGTTCATGCACTAAACCTGGCATTCCTCTCAGTTACCTGTGATATGATCAGGCTCTACAGTAGGTTCATATTTATCTGACAAAATTAGACATTATATTACAAGGAGTCCAAGTGTGACCAATGTCTTCAAAAAGTTGTGGCAGAGAAACAGCAGCCTGAAGCAAGGAATGTGCTGTCCAAGTACACAAGAACAGTGCTGAGTTCCCAAGAAGGAACTTGCACTTCCACATCACCTTGTGATACCCACATGAAGCAAGGTATCAATAAACAGGAAGAGAAAAAGGAGATAATTCCAACTTAAGTGAAACCTTTGGGGAAAAAAATACAATCTGGGACATGAGAAGAAAAACTTGCTCTGAAGTTCCAGAGGGCATAAGAGCAATAAAAGATGTTAATCATTTTCAGACAGATTTACAGAATGCATGCAACAACTTTTTCCCCAAAAAAACTACCCTAGCATGAAACAAAGGAGGCATTGAAAGGTGTACCTCACTGCTCCAGGTCAGCTGTGCCCATGGATTCTGCTGTAATCAGCTTCACTGAGCTTCTGATCAGGATTCTGCTATCTGTGGATGAAATAAAAGGATGAGGTTAGCAGTCCTGCCCCTAGCATTTGGTTGCTCTTCAGTCACAGTAAGAGTCAGCAACCCACATGTCATTGTTCTAGGCTGTCCTAGGACCTCAAAGTCCAGATTTCACTCTAATTTTTTGTTTTCCCCCCCAGAAAATTCACACACGGAGTTTAATTTGGTTTGCAGCCTCCATGAGAGAGGTCTGTCCTGGTAGACCACAGGTCTCCCTGGGGAGAATCCCACCCTTCAGATTGTAACATGCAAGAAATAAGGGGAAGAGAATGGAGACAAGCAAGGCCAAATACCCCTTATCCTGCCTTAGGGGCTTGGGGATGTGCAGATTGTTCAGTCCTTGCTCTATGCTGCACCACATCAGGAGGGGAGCCCAGTTTCCTGGGAATTTTTACTGGCACACCAGGCACAAGGACTGAAAGCTGTCACAATGAAAGGAGGACATGGATCTGGTAATTCACATCTTACTGCCAATGTGTCTTCTAGGCTCAGCCCTTTGTTTAGGGCAATTCTGCTTTACACAGTCTGATCCCCCAGTAAAATCAAAAAATGCAGTTAGGTTTACCAGCACGTGCCTCTAGACACAAATTTTTTGTATAACAAAGTGCCCAATTCCCAAATTTCTTGCTGTGAGATGGAGGTTACCCATTCCAAACCAGATTCAAATACTCCAATATAAAACCTGTTATTGCTAGTGAAATACACAGCAGTCCCTCAGTAATGTTATCTGCTTGAGCTCTCCAGTTTGAAATCAGTGACAAATTTAGATACACATTTAGATACAATAATGCCTCTTAAAAAACAACTTGTGGCCACAGAATATAGGTGATTCCAGGCACCAGGAAGGGGTGCTGGCCAGCGGGGAGCTCTGACATTCAGCTCCACAACTCCTGCAAGTAACTGCAATTTTGATCTGCTCTGAAGAGCTGATATGGTGCCTGGCTGTCTCTTTGTTGTAAGAGTCTGGGAATTTCCTGCAAAGCATGTACTATGCTTGAGGCATCAAGGTTTTTTACATTTATTTGCCAAAAAAAAAAAAAAAAAAAAGTATTATTTGGCAATTTTCCATGGTGACTTAATTCAAAGGCTATGAACAAAATGGAAATGGAAAACACCTTTCAGTTACAAAATGCCACTCACATGCACTCTGAATCTTGATAGTTTAAACCACAATAAGCACTGTAAGGACCAAGATAACACCCCATAGGGATTCATAGGAGTTAACTGTAAGCATCATTAAGCTAAGCCCAGCAGACCCTATTAGTTCAGTGGCCAATGCAATGGGGTCAGAGTGGAGAACAGTGGGGTTTGTCCTCATGCTATGATTCTGGAAGAAATAACATCCCTGTGCCTTGTTTCATCTTCCCCACCACAGGCAGATAAAACGTCCCTACCCTGTGGTCAACGAGGAGACAGAATATAACATATTATTGCATGCTTATTTTACCTCAGTCCTCAGTGTTTAAAGTTTCTTATTGCTTTTTCTAGGGTTACAGGATTCCTCTTTTGGTTAAAAAAAATAAAAAAATTAAAAAATAAAAATTTCAAGCTTCCTTAAGCTGTCAGGAAGGAAACAAAAACGTGGCAACATTATCTATGAACTAATCTAAGAGCTTGCCTTGCTTTGAACACAGAAATTGTTATACCACAGACAGGAAAAGTAGTTTTGAAATCTCCGAATGAAGCACTCTAGAACCAAGTCTTTCAGCTATTTTTTTGTTTTCTTTCTCTGTAATTTCTTCGTGCTGAACTTGAGATATCTGAAAGTACTAAGAGGAGCTTCAGCTGAGAGTTTAGCTTTTTCCCTTTTGTCATATTGCTTTGAACAGACTTCACAAATAGGGAGGCATTGTTTCTACCAACAATTTTGATACAAGTCTTGGTCCCAACTTCAACTCATGTTTTAATAGACCTAAACATTGCTAATCTAAATCTTACACTGCACCAGGGGAGCCTCAGGAATGCTTCCAGTTTGGTAAAGTCACCTGTCCACCGTCAGGCCAAACACAAAAGACTGTCCTTGAAACCTTCCAAAGCTCTTTTTTTTCCCCCTTTTTAATTCTGCAAGGAGGGGAAGAGCTCATTTCTCTCTTTTAAAAGGGCTACTTTTCCTAGACCACCAGAACAAATTGCTTTTGGTTTTCTGTAGCATCCTTGAGGCTGAAATCAGTATAGTTCTGCTGGATTTACATAATGCAATATTAATTTAATTAACTACTTCTATCCAGATGGGGGGGGGTTGTTGCTCAAAACTTGTTTTGAACACTGTTGTGCAGTGTAGGGAATAGGGTGGTCCTATCACACTCTTTCCCCTTGGCCACCCTGAACCCTCATCTCTTCTGTCTTGTTTCTCAGACTGAGGCTTTCTGCAGAGGATGGTGAGACATCAGCTCTGTGCTCTGGTGAACCTTTCACAGACAAAATTTTTTCATTTTCAAAACCTATTCTCAACAGGTACAAGTGTCATGAGACAGACAGAATGCCAGCAGGGCAGTCAGAGGCAGGGAGGAATCAGCTTTTTGGGAAGCCAGGATGGATTTATTACCTGTTACTGCCAGAATTTAAGTGTGAATGTTGTCTTGAGGTGATATATTTGTAAGATTAAGAGTGCACATGTGGCAATAGCTAAACTGATCATTAGATAGCAAACAAGGGGAAATCATCCAAGATCAAGTAATGCTCTTCCAGTTGCCATTTAATTCCAAGTTCTGATATAAGGCAGGCTATATTAACCCATCCTACACACAAACATTTCAAAGCCTACATCGCTACACAATGTTGTAGCAAAATGCTACAGAATTTTAAATAAACTATTAAATTGCTGTTGTCATTGTCTTGACTTTTATTGTCTTGTATTTCATACAGCCAGCTGATGTTCAAATGTGTTTTGTGATTTTAATCTTCTCCCTTAGGCTTACCCACAAAACTCTACCACATACTTATTCAGCAAATTAACTAAATTATTTCCTTCCCGAAGAAAAGCTTAGATCTTCATGGGGAATGCTGATGGGTTTTGGCAGAAAAGGCTGGAATTATGGAGTCACTAACTAACTGTAAATCAGCTACAACCATGGATCAAGGAAGTGTAGATTCAAAGAAGGCCATAGTGAGACAAATCCTGATTTTGTTTATAATCTGTAACTTCACTGACATCAGCTGAACATACAATCAGACTCCTTCAAGTTGTCATGCCTACAGTACAATGAGCTATACATATGCAACACCAAGTTCATTTTCACCACCACAACCAACCCACCAGGTCAACTTCTTCCCTTTGACAGCGATTAAAAGTCCAGATTATAAGCAATGTATACTTCAAAGCAGATACATAACTCATAGGGTCTTTTGAACAAGCATTGTGAAGTTCATTACATACAAAAACCAGAACAGAGCAAATTTTCAGTCAGCATAACAGTTTTGAAGTGATGAAGAGAAGACTCAGAGGGGACCTAATGAATGGGTAAAAATATATGAGGGCTGAGCATCAAGAAGGAAGGGGCAGCCTCTTCTCATTTGTGCCCTGTGACAGGACAAGGAGCAATGGATTCAAGATAGAGCACAGGGAGTTCCACCTCAACAGGAGGAAGAATTTCTTTACTGTAAGGGTGACAGACCCTGGAACAGGCTCCCCAGAGAGGCTGTGGAGTCTCCTGCTCTGGAGACTTTCAAGACCCATCTGGATGCATTTCTGAGTGACCTGCACTACTTTGGGTCCTGCTCTGTCAGGGGGGGTTGGACTCAATCTTCAGAGGTCCCTTCCAGCCCCTGACATCCTGTGATTCTTCCCAAAGCCATGAGGTACAGCAGGTGAGTCACAGACTTGGAAGGGAGACACTTCACTGGTCAGACATGGACATGCCATGTGGGCTGCCTGCTTTCCAGACAGAAGAGCTTTAATTCCCTTATTTCCTAAACATCTCCCCACTGATCAGTCACATTACCCGACTGAGCAGGGTAACCTACTCTCAGTCCCCTAGAAATAACATGGACCTGTGCTGCTCCCAAGTCAAAGGTGCAGAGCCTCTCAAATTAAGATGCCCTTTTCCATGTAATCCCCCTTCCCTTTTTCCTCAGACTCCTGACAGCTCTAGATAGGACTTGGGGAATTGGAATGAGCTGCCTGAGTGTGGATGACTCCTTCTAGCAGTGTCAGGAAAGCCACCTCACTGCCATCCATCACACACACAGGCAAGGCAAGAGGAAGGATGGGGATGCTGGGGATCAGAGTTGGTGAGACCTCACTCAGTGCTGTGCCAGAAGCTCTTGGCTGCAGGCTTGTGCCTTAGCTTTCAGTGTCTCTGCAAACCTACACATCTCCTGGGTGGCCTTTTAGGCAGATGCTGGAGACTGTCCCCCATCACATATCCCAGAGGAGAGATTGCCTCCCAGGGCAAGCTGTCTGCACCAGTGCTGGGGATGATGATGGAAGGCCTCCATTTCCTTCATTTGTAATGGAGGGATTTGAGTGGGATCTGAATCCTGTCAAGCTCTTCCTGTCCTGCACACACCCTTGTCAAACAGCTCTTTGGAGAATACAGAAAGAGGATTAATGCTAATAGCTATCTGCCTGTCATTTGAAAAATCTCAAGCAGCACTTGCTGGATTTTGCTCATGAATCTCTAATGCACAGTCCTGGAAGGAAACTTTGCAAGAAGTACTCACAGCCAACAACAAGGTGGACAAGTGACCCTGGAGGGGATGAGCAGAGATCATAGCCTACACACTCAGTGTGGTGAAACCTTTTGGAGAAGGAAAAAAGGGATGTATTTGAAGCACTTTGGTCATCAAAGAAGGTTTACCTAATTCATTCTTTTCAATCATGTGCTGTAATTCATTCTGCTATGCATTTTAGAAATAGTCACCCTGGGACTGCATTCACTTTGCATAGTTAGTAACTTAACACTCTCCAGGCAGCCCTCCTCATCCAGCACCAGCACTTTGCCTTGACACTGTGCAACAGACATTAAATTTCTTAGACCAGCTGAACTCCATTGGTCAGGCCCTAACAAAGGGTCCAACCTTAATCCTGTAGGAACCTTCAGCAGGAACAATTTCTGACCCTCAGGAATTCTGAATGGGTTTTACTTAAATAAATACAATCACCAGAGCAGTGGCAGAGCCTTTGGAGATGCTGCATTTAATTCTTGGAACAAGGCAGCAGAAGAAAACACAAGGTGTAAAGAATTGATAAGATGACCAAGAGCTCCCAGGCTGATCATGCACATTAGCACTCAGCTCTCAAAAAATGAAATTGCCATCCAAAAGCCCTGTGGATTACTGACATTGGGAGGGAAGGACACCCTTCTGCAATGCTCTGGATTAGTGTCTTTCACTTTGGCAAGGTAGGGACTGTAAGGACATTAATGCTCACCTCTTGAAGAACACCCTAATGATGCAAAAGGAGAAGTTTCTTTGGTTCCAGAAACAATTCCTGTAGAATCTGTACTCAGCCATCTCTTATCTGGAACTATCTTCCTTTCCCTCATGTTCCTACATCACTTTCCACACCTTCAATGCTCTTCCCATGCAATTAAAAAGTTGCATGGCTTTTGCAGATTATGCTTTTAAGTGCATCAATTTTAACATGGAAATGCAAGAATATTTTTAAAACTAGCATCTCAACAAAGGTGTCCAAAAGGAGAAAAGTAGTACATGGATATATTTCTAAGACATTACTAAAAGTACAAGTTGTATTAAGCAGATCAGTTGGATATGAAGGGGGAAAATTGACTAAACATTAATTGTGGAAAAACATGGACTATTCCAACTGTGTCTCAGTAAAAATAAATAAACCAGCAGAGAGCAGAGAAACTGGCTGGGCTTATAGCTGTGAAGGCCAGTGTTCCCTGCCAGCCCCAGGCAGGCAGGCTTTTACTCTTTAATGGCTTCATGCCCTCTAATTATGGTTTCCAAGTACAATCCCCTTCAACAAATGTTTACATTTGTCTTGTTAATTCCCATTACTTAATAATCTGCAGTTGCCTCAACATGGGGAAGTTGAAACCAAAGCCGTGATCATATCAGGGGTTTTGACATTAAAATACCTGGTTTTCAGAAGCATTAAAGTGAACACCTGCAGATGTAAAAAAAAAAACAAAACAAAAAAGGATGAGTAAAACTGACCGTGCAGATTTAAACTCCAAGTCTGAAAACACAACTTGTGGGATTAGAAACTATGGTATGACATGACAGTGTTGTGTAACACCCTATTTAGTGCTTTCTAAAAAAGACCTTGCCTGATTTTTTTCTTTGAGAACAATGAGTTACCCAGAAAAGAAGGAAAGTTGCCTTTTCCTTATGACAGATGGGACTGGATATTTAATCAAATAAATGAGGGCAACAGCAGTTCCCTAGGTCATCAGAATGCTGTCAGTGAGCAAACCCTCAAACAGATGTGAACCAGTCAAAGCTGGGTTGTGGGAACTACAGAAGCACCTGGACAGCTGAGCTCAAAGCAGAAAAGTCAGGTTAGAAAAACCAGCCAGGGCAAGACCTTCTTGTTCTGCATAATTTCTCTCTCTTGAGAGGGCACTAAAAGCTGTGTCTCTAAGAAGGAGAGCAAAGACCTACAGAAAAACATATGTACGTGGGAACCACTAACACTGGTTGCTCAATTTTTCATTTGTGAGTTCTTGGGATGCTGGGAAACACCATTAAAAAAAAAAAATCAATCATTGTTTCGCTTACTTTGAATAAAGAAAACCAACCCCAAACAAAAGATAAAAGCAGAGGGGAAAGACAAAAGAAGCTAAAGGGGATGGAAAATGTCATTGCATGCAAGGGTTGAGGGTATGGATGTTTAGTGGAGCCATGAAATGAGTCGGTCAGAGGGCTGTGTTACAGCAGATGTGGTAACCACCAGTTCAGCTGAGGGCTAGCAAACCAAAGGCTACAGCCAGCTGCCATCCCCTTCCAGCCCTTCTCCAGAGCAGGTGTACCTTTACTCCAAGTCTACCAGACAGGGACAAGCTACAGGATTTTCTTCAAAAATCACAACGCCCACTTATAATTTAACTTGAAATGCGTTCTCACGTTTTTCCTCCCTCCCATCTTACACCCCATACCTGCCTAGAGCAACATTTTATGGACAGATATAAAATTTAGATAATTAAGGTTTGTTGTAAAAATGCTGGCACAACTGTAAAAACCATGGGACAAACTGGCACCACTATAATTAAGCAGACATTTCAATGGGCAGTTCCTCATTCGGGAGGATGACCATCTGGGTGCACAACTTCTAAGCCTTAATACCTCATGCTAGCACCTTCTCCAGCCAGCTTTCAAATAAAAGCAAGTGCAGCAATTGCTTTTGCCAGTAGTAAAAAGAAACACTGGAATTCTCATGTTCTTCTCACATGCTTCAGGCCAGGAGCCATGTGCTGATCTTTCCCAGATGCACCCCTGGCTGGCTGTCCTTGGCACTCGAGTCATGACATTTAACAAGTCACTGTGTGACTTGATATAACTGTAACACCTCCACCTATTTGCTCCTCCTTCTCCAAAGGGCCTGTTTCCATCTTCTCCAGGCAGGACTTCCTAATTCAGCAGCTTTCAGCCATGCCTCCAATAGCTCATCCCTTCCTGATGCTGGCAATAACATCAAAGCCCTCCAGATCCCCACACCTGGAGGTCAAGGTGGGCTGTAGAGGTCTACCAAGAAATCCAGCTCTTCTCCATCCAGCAGGAGCCACAGCTTACTGGGATACATCAGGTACCAAGCTGCTGGAGACCCAGTGCCACCAACATGGGCAGCATGTGTTATTCTGATGCTCTACTGGTTGGAAGAGCTTGCCTTTGGTCTCATTTATAAGTCCAGATCCCAGCTCTTCCCTCAAAGTCAGACTGCAACTGGTCAGTGATCAATAAGTCTTAAAATAAAACCTGTGAAGTTGTTTGGTTTTTTTTTTTTGGTAGCTTTTTGAAGAGGGAGATTTTAAAGTTCTGAACCAACTATAAAACTGTACAGACTGACTTTCTTATGTTTGCTGGAAGATCCAAAGTAGACCTTTCTCCACATAAATAACATTATTTTTCTTACTGAAAAGCTGAGACAAGAAAGAAATTTCCTAGCCTGAAACAATGTCTTGCTTGACTTGCAATTTCTTAAGCCTTTTGACACAAAACCTGAAGCACAATGTTTTTTGAATGGTCTTAGAAAAAAAACAAATCCTTTTACAATGATTTTTTTAAGCAACCAAAGGAGACAAAAATAAACTCCTACAACACTAACTGGCATCACTGAATTCAAATTTAATGTACACAATGCACTTCACTCTGCTCTGCAAGTGAGAGCAGACATATTTGCTACATGCCTTCATGATTTCTTCCACCAGGTAGTAACATAGGTAAACTCAGACACTCACATTCAGCCTTTTATCAGGTAGATGCTCTAGAGGTTCAAACAGGCAACCATCCATCTTTAGACACTTTTTTTTTAATGCCACTTCTGCATTTGCTTTCTTGGTTGGTTCTTGATGAGCTCTACCCTTTTTTAGTTTTGGCATTGTCCCTTTGACTCTTAACAAGCAGCTTCTCACACCCTTTTTTCTCCATCCTCCTGTATGAAATGCAGTATCTATGCAGTAAACAGCTCAATAACCCAAGGCAGCATATGGTGTTCATAACTTCTTACTGTGCAGCTCTAAATCTGTCCCAGCCTCAATTTAACTGTCCTGAACTTTGCAAAAGTCTGAACCATGTGGTAAAGATGCAGCTTCAATAGCAGCAGAAAAAACATCCCAGAGCTGAACAGTCATCCAACAGTCAGAGGCTTCACACACGGACCAACTGTGAAGGGCATGCAGAAGAAAGGATGCCCAGCTTGACTGGAAAGCATTGAGCCTACTCTGTACATGCAAACCAAATTATTCCATGCATGCCCATTAAGCCCACTCCCATGTAGAAGGGAGACACACAGATCACCTGATTCTGCTGGTAGGGCTAAGCTCTCCAGGCCCCCCCCCAGAGCCAGAAGAGTTGGGTACAGTGACATAAAGCACAACATAGGGAGGACAGCAAGAATCCCCCATAACACAGCCTGTCCCTTGGGTAACCTGGCCATGGGAGAAATCCTTCCTTCTCTCTCCTATGGGCATCAGTAAGGAAGGAGCAGTAACAACAGCCCCCACCATAAGAATAATGCAAAACGTTGGCACTGACATCTTCAGACGAAGGAATCCTCTCTTCAAGGCAGCCATTGGGTCTGACAGCTGATTTAATTTCTTGCACCCAGAAAGCAGCAAATCTGGCAAGGAAAACAAGGCTGCTCAACCCACCCCTGTGTTGTGCTTGGTGGTGCTACACAGGTTATGCTGGGAGCTGGATTAGCATATGACCTACATTTTAAAATTAATTTTGTTCTTCAGTGAGGTGTTCAGGGTTGTGTTTTGCTTTCCTCCTGCAGGCAATTGGTGCTATTGTATGTATATTAATATATATCAGCTCAGCCATGTGTTTCCCCTCCCCTCCAGTGTTTGCAAGGGAGGTTTTAAGTAGCAGGGGGAGGGTCTTCTCATAATCAAGGTCCAAGCATTGCTGACTCTCCCATTCTGCACACTGCAACACTCGTGTCAGCAAAGCAGCAGTAGCAACTGATGAGTGTTCACATGGGACCACTCAAAACTCCAAGGACAAAGAATAATCTACTAGAAATGGAGGAGGAGGAAAAAACTAAATGAGAAGGCAGAGCCAGTTAAGGTTTGCAAGGAAAAAAATAAAAGGCTATAAAAAAAAAAAACAACAAAAACACACACACACACACACAAAAAAAGGGAAAAACAAGTTGATCCAAGGTTAGAATGAAAGGCTTCTGCAAGTATATTTAAAAGAGGTGAAGCAAAAATTGAAAGTTGATATGAATAACTAAAATTAACACACTAGATGCTTTTTTGAAATTGTCTAAAAAGAAGCAGAAGCTTTGAATAAGTGCAAAGTAGCATTTGATTTCTGTTAATTTATTTTGGAGGCAAGGTTACATATGGAAATACTACAGGCTGGGATGACATTTATTTTAATGGGTTTGGGGAATTATGACATGTAGACAATTAGAGAACCTCTGAGAAACACTTTAAAAGAGCACTCGGGAAGTGGGGAACTATCAGGAGGAAAACACATATAAACTACATTTGAAACAAAGAAGAATGAGTGATTACAGCAACTGGCACTCAGAGCACTTAAATTACTTGGTCATTTCAGACACAAAAAAAAAACTACAGGAATTAATAATGGGTATCAGCTCCAAGAGAAAAAATACCCACTGGACCAGTACTTCATAGGACACTACAGAAGCTAATAGAGTCTGAAATAGGACACATCCATAAGAACCAAGTCTTTTAGCTGAAGACACACCCATGCCCCTCCCTATCTGGGAAATTTTGCTCCAGCTATGATGCTTCAGGGCACCTTGTGGCATTTGCATTGCCTGTTACCAACTTTAGAGGATTCAGGTTCTTCATATTGATGCAATTATTAAATAGATGTTTAAATCTTGTTTCCCTTTATTTGGTAGTGGGTTTGAGAGAAGTTATCTGGCTATTGTGCCTCCTTCAGTGAGCCCTGGTGAGGCATTTTCAAGAAGGTGAGGGATGGCTTCAGAGCTGGTATTTTTAGGTGCTCTTTGCCTGCAGGACAGTGTTCTTCTGGGAACTTGTAATCCTGCCTGTCCTGCTGGGACAAGGACTTCTCACTTTGTCTTCTTTTTGTGAAACAGACAGATAGATGGAGTTAAGTGAACAAGGAACAATCCCATCTATGAAAACCCAAACAGAACAGGTAACAACACTGTTTGCAGTCTGTTTCTTGCCAAATTATTTAAGTCAAAGTATTTCTTTTTTTACCTCACGTTTACAAATTCACACTACTTTTTTTTCTGAGGGCGAAAGAGACTAAAACATTAACATTGTTAGCAGTAGCACTGAATTTAGTGGCTAGCCTATAATCAAGGTGCACAATCTATTGTAATACACTGCCTCAGATAGTCACATTTGTGAGATCTGCATCAGGACACCTTCTTCATCATGTGGCCAGATGTGTACTACTCACATTTAGAGGTATTCACCAAGTCCCACCTCAACTGTTCCCCAGCCAGAGACAGGAAGGTCTGGGATAAAGCTCATATTAGGCAACCTAAAATGAATGCACATGCTCCATCATATGGCAGCACATGTTCTCATGTAAGCAATGCTGTTGTTTTGATCAAAGAGTAGAAGCAGGCCTGCCTGCTCCTATACTGGGACAGGAGGGACCTTCCACAGTTTCAAGGCAACAGAAAATAGAGAAGCAGGATCAAAGGATTGCTGGCCAGGGAGCCCTGGCACATCAGACCCACCCCACAGGCACTGGGATGCTCTTTTCAGCCTACATCCTCTCCAAGTTGGGATGCCCTTGTGACCTACGTGGCAGAATTATCTTCATTTTCTTGCCCTTTTTTCCCCCTCAATGAAGCTTGAATAATCTCCGTGTTTTCCACACTTCTCATGGGAACTGTGAGTATTTTCTTTAATTTTTTTTTCCTCAGTTTGGATAACTCCAAGATAAATTTAACAAGAAACTGCTTTCATAATGCCCTCAGGATAAAAAGAAGAGAAGTGAGGTTTAAAAGTAAATGAAATATGACAGCTAAATCTTTAAAATCATAGAAACACTAATCTCTTAAATACAGTATCTCCAAATCACAGGAGTTCACTGATCAGAGCACTGTTTGTCCTTCTAGGTAGGAGAGATTCATTTTGAAAAGCTCCAGTGTGAGCCAGTGGTATTGTACTTAGTGGAAATAATTAAAACGATAACTGTAATCACTACAAAGAAATACTTACAATTTAATTAAAGGCAAAGAATCTTTGTCAGTGTCTAACTACCGCTCCCTATGGATGTGATTTTCAGAAGCATTGACATTTCAGAGGGAATAAAGTAATTTTGGTTTTTCTTTAAGTTTCCAATTCATGAGAAAGGCTGACAAGATACAAGTGTATCAAGTCCTCAGAGGGGATTTTTAGGTCATCAAATCCAGTCCCTTCCTCCAGAAATCGAACACATTGTATAACCTTTTCTGTAGGCACATAACCCAAAAATCAGTGCCAGCTACAGAGGTGTCCTTCAGCATCACTGGAGGAGATGGCTGCTCACAGGTGGTGCTGCTGGGTCAAAGCTGGCCAGTGCCACAGAAGAGGGAAGCTGAAGCTCAGGAAGCTTTACTCTGAAAATCCTCCTTGAAAGGTCTGAAATAAGTTGCCCTTCTCTGCTTTTAAACATCACACTCAGCAGTGCAAAACAGAACAAGCAAGGCTCCTGCTCTCACCCATTATCATCTGCAGTGCTTGTCAAAAGATGATCAGTATCATCCCTATACAGAGGCCAATTGAGCATTAAACAAATTCAAGCTTTAGGGCTCACTTTTTTTGCCAGATAACATCAGATATTAGCCACCATTTCTTGCCTCATCACACGCTGATCCCCCCAGTAATCAGAATTTTAATTACACAAATCTGTCTCTGTTCTTGCGTAACTGCTGAAAGTCATGGATGTGCTGAAATTGTGGCTAGAGTAGAAATGTGTGTTATAGACAAAATACAGAGTCTGGATAAGGTTTTCAAACTCTCCAAATTTCAGATGTGCCGAGATCTATGGTTTCATACCAGGGTGTTTGAAGATCTGGTTTCGTGGCTTGTTTTTTACTCTGGAACCCTGGAAAGCATTTTGGTAATTAGAGACATATGCATACATCTGCATATGCAGACATTAGCCTGCACTGTATGAAAGGAGATGTTTATGTTGGCAGTTTGCAACACCCTGGCTCTCTCCTTGGAAAGCCTGGTGCAAGGAAACCTGTCAGAGCATCTGACCTGTGACCTTCAACTCCTGGCAGGGTAACTTCAAGCAGTTCAGAAGTCTGGTTACTTCTGATAAACACTCTGGTTTGATAGCTTAATAACCCCCATCTGGGAAACCTTCAGCCTGAACCAGGCAACCACTTGGGTTCAGGCCCTTTCACAAGTTCCAGCTTTTTCCCATTCACTTCCAAACAGAACTAAAAAGAGCCTGATGCTATAAAGATAAAAATGACAGATAAACTCAGTTTTGTTACAAGCAGAGCAGAGGCAGGGGTTTAATCTTTATCCAAGCACAGGGATTTTGCAAATCTTTCTACGGGGCCTATGTTCCCATCTCTTCAAGGTAGAGTGGGCTTTTTTATGGATACATGGACAGCAGCTACTTGGTTCTTAGCAGGGTAACCAACATCAGAACTTTACTTTGAGTATTGAGATATTAAATCTTTTCTGATCTTTTCTGAGCCTGTGGAAGGACAACAAGAGAGACCACCCATTTCACCTCCTGCAAGCACTGCTGTTCCCTTGCTTCAGCACATGTTCAAATGCTGCTGCCATGAAGAGACACTTACTTGCTTCTTTTATTTGTATGCCATAGGTGCGTGCCCCATTGACTCCTTTCCTTTGACATGAAGTAGCATATTAACTTACGTCAATTTTTGCACAGATTTAAGTTACTATGGAAAGACATTAAATAGGGTTTGCTATGGCTGGAGCCAAAATGGTTCCAGTCCCTGAGGCACAGGAGACTCACTAGCATCCCATATGAGCAGCTGACAGAACCCTGTGCTAGGAAAAGCTTGGAACAGAGCTGGACTCCAGACAATTCAGTCCAGGAAAACATGTGATGAGACACAAGCTTCAAGCCCTTCCCACTACAGAAAATTTATTTCACAGTTTAACTTTTCTTATTAGCCATCTTTTACTACTAAATATATGGATTAAATGAAGATCTCTAACAAGGTAGGTATACATTACCAAAACCCTGGAACCAAATTTTGATTAAAAGATAGATTTAAGGGATGTGGGGAGGAAAAGGCAGACACTAACATTTAATAGAGATAAATATCCATGGAGACAACTGAGGAGCAGAGCTGGTCAACTAGTTTGCTGATAGAACTTGGTGAGTTTGGAATGCAGCATATTGTGGTACAGAGAAAACAAATTCCCTAGCAACCTTTCCTTTGTTATTTGCAATTTTTTTTTTACACTTTCAGTTTCCATTATTTCTCTCTCCTTCTTCTCCAGTAGTTTCATAAGCAAGAGTTTTTTGGGTCTTAATATCTTTAGGAGGGATGTTACAGAAGTTGTAATTCCAAAATTTGAAGAAAAAAGAAATTTAAAGAGGTAAGGTTTCTAGTTTAGATAGTCTAAGTCTCCCTGCTGAGAATCCTGTTCCTGCATTCACTGCAGGGAGATTAAGCTCCTAATCAAAGCACTTCCAGTGCCTGAAGCCAGATGATGCAAAGCCTCCCTGTTCCAACACCTCTCCTGCTCCCCTTAGCACATCCTCTGTGCAGCACTCCAGGCACCAACTTGGAAGGTCCCAAGGAAGACCTTCAGTTTGCATCCAAAGCCAAGGCTTAGAGCAACACTGAGCCCTTGCCACCTTGAACTCTCTGATGGAAAGGCAGAGGGACTGCTGGAGATCACTCAGGGGCAAAGTTAGGGGAAAAGCCTTTCCCTGATGCATCTCCTGATGCAGACACCTCTGTTTCCCCAGCGCTGGAGCCAAGCAGAGAGCAATGCAGAAAACACAACTCCCATCAACGTCAGCTCTTCTGCAAAAAGAAGACAGCCTTGGGTTGCTTTAATTTGTGTAATATTCAACATGCCCTAGTTAGACACACTGCAGCATTAGACAATTAGACATGCTGAAGTATCATTATTCTCCTGACTTGCAACTGAGCATCCCATCTCCACTCCCCTTCTCTCCCCTGAGTGGGGACCATTATCCTCATTTTTGCAACTCACAGAATAGCTGCCCCACAACCATAATTAGCCCACTGCTTGTTTATTTTAATAGCTGTCTTTTCTAAACTAAAACTGGCATTCTTTTCTCAAAAATCTTGATTATTTGAAAATTTTGCCTGGGATATTTCTTCCAATCGTTTCCCCTCTGCTTTTACATTTTTCTGTGGGGAAAGGAAGGGGCTTAATTGAAGTTGAGATTGCCAAATTTAACTTCTGAGCTTAGCTATACTACAGGATGATGGCGTTTTAATTTTCAAACATTTCTAATCTTTTGCAAAAAGCAGAAGGAAAAAGGCAGTTGGAGAAAAAGTATTTGCAGCTGTTGTTTTATAAAGCAACTCTATTATAAGTTTTACAGCTTTTTCCCAAGACATTGAAACAATGCTTCCCCCGTGACCTTGAGTAAAATTAATATAATAGAGGGATCACCAACAGTAATGTATATACAGCCAAATACTTGTAAAATATTTAACTGTTCAGAAACTTTGCCAGAGAGACAGCACGTGTAAAATGCACAACAAGTAGCAAAATATTGTGACATGCAGCACATACAGAATAATTGAGGATGGGCACTGGAAAATTTTTTAATGTTATTTTAAAGGATGTGATTAAGATAGTAACCCATATTCATGCCAACAAATCTGGTCATGTCACCAAGTAATCCTATTTATTTACAATATCAGATAATGTTGAAAAGATCTAAAATGCTTAAAATTGCTTTCTGGAACTACTTTTTGTCTAAGTCTACACTGGATTCGTTGCCATTAATCCTGCTGTGTATTTCCCAAATGGCAAGAAAGAGACACTTATTTTGAAAAATGCCTAAAAATGACACTGCTTTAACATCCATCATCTTGCTCCTTTCTAACCCTAAGGAGCTCTTGTGCAGTTCTTTGGGAGGCTTGGAATACCTATTGCTACTAGCAGAAATATTCTTTTTTTTAGATCTACATGCTTGTGATACATAGGTTCCTAAATCTAATTTCAGTTTATCCCTAAATATTTTTTTTTTTTTTACATCAGCCATTTCTTGTATTTAGAGTGGCAGGTAGGTAAAAGAAAATAATCAGGCTACAATTTCTTAGCTGGCTACCTAAGTTCTTTTCTGAAGATTTTTCTAGTAAGTTCTGAGGATTTTATTACTGTAAAGGCAACAGTAAAACAAGTAAAAATAAACTGCAAGCATAATTTATTACAAGCAGCTTTCCAAGCCAGACACTGGAATCCACAGAGCATCAAAACAGAGAAGTAACAGCTTACAAAATTTAGCATCTTTTCCTATTCATTGAATAACTCACTAGCAACTCCCTCATGCTGGAGTGAGCAGAGTCTTTGCACATCTTTTCTGAAGGTACCTAGATATTCAGCTCTGTCACTTCTCAGAATCCCTCTTCCTGAAGTTAGACAGAAGTTCCCAAGTTGCCAGAAATAGTGTGAAGAGCAGTTCAGCACATCCAACCCAAACTCCAAGGTGCCTGCTCAGGATACTTAAAAAAAAAAAAAAAACAAAAAAAAAATACAGGGGTGAGTTACTGTGGATATATTTGGAGAGTTCAGAGCTTTCCTGTCTCAAGGGAGACAAAGTATCTGATTCTTTCTGTAGAGCTCAAGAAGTTGTATCTTCTCAGGCAAAAGCTGGTCAGTGTGCCACAGCTGAGCTCAAACAGCTCAGAGCCTCCTTATTTCTTTACTCTGCCCACCCAGGCAAGGCAGAGGAGTATTGGGAAGTGAAATCTGCAGGAATTTCTTCTCCAAGCTGAACAATTGTGTTGCTCTGAAGATCTGTTCCATTTTTGCTAACACTTTCTTTTGACAATGTGTTTTTTTTTCTTTATGACTTTTAACAGTGACACAGAGTCATATTTGAGCAGAGATGGTCTCCAAATAAAGCCATAAAAAAAAAAAAAAAAAAAAAAAAAAATCTCTAACCATGGACTAGAACGGCAAACCTCAGAAAACTACAGCATTTAGTTAACACACCCCACACACAAAAAAAGAAGTCCTGTGCACTACCATTGCAAGTACCCAATGGCACCAGAAATTACACAGCAGCTTCTGGGCCATCCCCAGTTCCTGGGAGCTCAGGAAAGTGCTGCCACTTCCAGTTTCTCAAGGGTGGGGAGGCAGACAGCCCCAAGAAGCAGTCTAGCAGGCTCTCATGGCATCTGTGCTCTTATTTCTCCTATGTGGACTTCCTGCAGCAGAAGGGAACAGGATGTTCATCCTTAGTTGGCCACCATCTGTAGTTAAAACATCAGATGGCAATGAAATAGGAAAAGGAAGATGCTATTCTCTTCCAACACTATTTTTCAACAAGATGGGAGGGATATTCAAGACATGAAAATGAGAGATGGCAACCACGGTAGAGTGAAATTTAGGTCTGCAGATTGGTGTAGCCAAATGTAGCCAAAACTCTCAGGTGCACAATCTCAGGGATGCTCTAAAGCCTATCCTTAACCACTCCTTGAAAATCAGATACCAGAAAAAGCTGTATTTGTAGGTATATATAAAGTGGACATTGATTGAGGCAAAATACACTTATATCGTAGACATATCCCAGAATAAAATATGAAGGCAAGAAAGAAATATTATTGAGAGAAACTACTAGTGCATCACATTGAAACACCATTTTGAAGTTCCCAACCACTGAGGATCATAAAAAATAACTTCTGGTGCCCAACAAGTAGAGATTTTTTTTTTCCTTAAATACCACAGTAGCCAGTTCACACCACCATTTAGTTGCCATAAGGGTTTAGTAACACAGTTTAACTTTGGGACTATTTCACACGTTGGAAAAGACAGAGCAGAACAAACCTACAGAAAATACAGCCTGGGTTGTATATTTTGCCCAGTATTATCTGTGACATAACTGGATGATGCATGTGATCATGCACTTATATTAACAGAACTCCTCAGCTCCAAAATGAACCAGCAGGAAGACAACCAAGCACCCAGCAGCTTGAGCCCCATATTCTCTCAATGCTATGCCAGCATCCCAACTCTAAATTTCACTATGCCCTCTTGGCATAAGGAGGGAGGACTGAGATGTCATTAATCATCTTCTGGCCTCCTCCCACCTGCATCTACCAAGTTGCTGCAGGGCTGCAGCTGTGGATTCACCTTTCCATCAGCAGGAACCCACTGGCTTCCAGAGCCCCATCTCCTGCACCAACCACCATGACCAAGACCAATGCTTTCTGAGAGCAGCCCTACCCTTACCAGCACTCCCTTCACGTGCCCTCTCACTCCAAAAAGGCCATTATAAGCTGGATAACAAACCTTACCTGAGCTATCAAAAACCTGTGACTTGAGGGAAATGCTCTTTTTCCCCTCCTTTTTTTCTTCTAGCCTTCTTGGGTTGCTCCTTTCTCTGAAGGGGGAACTAACTTGGAGGCTGACTTGAGCCACAGGACCCACACATCTGCCCCCAGAGGTGGTGATGCCCACACTTTCAGGAGCAAACTGGAGACCTGCCTGCTTGTGTGGCCATCCCTGCCACCCAGGGGCTTTTCCCTCTGTTCTCACAGCAGAGGGAGGATCAGCCCTTGCTTTCTATCCTTGGGAGATGAAGCCTTAAGGACAGACTTGTGTTGCATCACTGAAAATCTCATCTTTCTGACTGACACGCTAATGTGTTCCTGCTTTGGCCTTCCAGAAAGCTTTCTGTGGCCCTCCCTCTGGATTTTCTGTGTCCCAGTGCTCTGCAGCCACCCCATAGCATTGATGTCCTCTAATGAGGACAACATCTTCCTCTTCCTGGCTTTGAGGCAGGCTCTGGGACTCAGAAGAAGCTCCTGGACAAATAAACATGGTGGGCCAGATCTGCCTTGAAACAAGCATCCCCCTTTGGCACCCTTTTGGCAATGCCAAGGGAGCCCTGATGTGATTGTACATGTGGCTTTATGGGATTTTTGCAGTGCCAGGAAGATGGCAAGTAGCCTCAGCATTAATGAAATCAGGCCCAGTAAGGACAGAAATGCAGCAATGGTATTTCTGTGGGAACTTTCCCAAAAGTCATCTCCCACTGAAACTCAACTCGAGACTGATGCTCACTCTGCTGGTCACATGTGGCTTCCAGATCTTTTCTCTCCACATATGTGATGGCGTCTCTGTGTGATGGAGAGGGGGGAAAAAAAAAAAAAAAAAAAAAAAAAAAAAAAAAAAAGCAAAAGAGAATAAAGGTGGCTCCACTTCCAACTCCACAAAGGATATGAGCAAGCTGTGTATGCTTCTGCAGCCCATGTCAGTCAGTAAAATTAGTTCCTTACAGCCCTCTCCCTTGAAGAACTGTCTCTAGCTACACACCAGGCTGCTCAGGGCTCTCTTAAAGGCAGAAGGGCAGCAGGAGAATGGTGAGAAGAACTCTGGCTCATCAGCTCTGCCATTGCCAGGGCCTTTCCCAAAGGTGGTCACCTCCAAAAGAGAGCAGCAGTGTACAGGCTGCAAGGGCTATCTGGGGATGTAATGGGCACTCCTCAAATTATTAAAGTATAAATACATATACACACACGTAGTGTTTGCTTTTTGTTATGACTTTCTGATGAACTTTTTCAAGTCAAGCATAGGAATAAAATATCTGCACATTCGTAATTATTTCTAATTACAGATTCATGGCTTTGTTTCACTTGCTGGCTTGTGTTTGAGTTTTAAGATGAAAGTAAACAGTCCAAGGTTAACCTGAAGAGAATCTAGGTATGCAAAGCTTTTGTTAATTCTGCCTACAGGGAAAAAGTAGGCTGCTTCTCTTCAAGCCTTTAAAATAATGTTTCATACCATAATCAGTGCAACAGAATTAAATGATTGTTTGAGAAGGGCAAGAGGGGCTAATTTTCCAGAGCTGGCCAATACTGTCTATGGTGTCTATGCTGAAGATTATAGACTCACAAGCCTTTCGTAGCATTGCTGCCAGTCCATGCAAATTCCTTTGCTAACTGTTTATTAGAAACATTCCCAGTTATCTTTTTAACCTCTGTCTCTGTGTCCACTTCAAAGAGGTAAGTGGACTGAAAATGCAGAGAACCAGGAGCACTTCTATGAAATTTAAACTGATGATGCTCCAAAGATATGTCAGTTTTGGACATTTGTTAAGATTGTTTTCCTTCAAATTACAAGTGGGGTTTTTTTTAAAAAAAAAAAAAAATTAGGGAAAAGCCTCCTGAAAGGGTTAAATTTTTCCCTTACAGCTTCTCTAAGCGGAACTGATATTCTTAGTCTGACTTAAGGATATGGAATAGAAAGGCTGCCAACATCTGTTGTGGTCAGAGACAGATAAAAGAGACTAATTCAGAGCTGGAAGAACCCATGTACAGCATTCTGTGTTGCGTTACCCTTTTCATAAAAGCACGCAAGAGTATTTGATAGTATGGAAGATAGACACTCACCTAAATTTCACTTTAGAGACCTAGGAGTTTCACATGTATGTAGGTACCTCACCACCACACAGAGGCAGAGAGAAGGAGAGCAGAAGATGAAACATTTAACTTCTAACTGGGGAATTTCAGGCTGATAATATTTCAGAAACACAGAGAACGTAATCAAGTTGCTATATAATGGGAATGAACAACAGAAAAGAAAAAGAGGTTAGCTGTGAGCTCACAGGTATAGGGAGAAATATTGATTTAGCCTGCCAGCCATGGAAAAGTTAGAACAAATTAAGATGCTGATTAACTTTGGATGTGGGTTAGGCCAAACTAGTAAGGCACTCTGAGCAAGAGTGCCCACATAGAGACTTGAAGTTAATGTAATGTGATTTACATTCACACCCTAATTCAGTTATTAAACATACTGCATGTAGACAAGCCTTCAAATTACTGCAATCAGCAACTATTTCCAAGGCAGGCAGTTGCATTATGACAGTATATAATAGGCATACAATCAAAACCAGCTCAAAAATCTACAGCCTGCAAAGCTATTGCAGCCATTTATATTCACTTCTGGGAGGACTGCTCTCACTTTGGGAAGGGAGCATCAATATATGAAGTTAATTTCAAATAACAGCTATTTTGTTACAGGAAGGGAACATTTGGCAGGCAGGCAGCTTAATTACACTACAAGATTGAAGTGACAGCAAATGTTTAGTGCCTAGATGGCTTTTTCTGGTGCATCCTCTGCTCTCCTTATTCCAAAGGAGCACCCAGTGAAGTCAGCAGAAACTCTTCCCAAGCAAGGTCAACCAGCCTGCCTCTTTTGTTGGAGAAAGAGTTATACCTCATCTTCTGTTTGCATCAGGAGACAAAATCCACGTATGGAACTCAATCTCCCTGGCAGTGGGGCCATGGTGTGCACTGCTGCCAAGGGCAGAGGAGAAAAGTGGTCACAGGGACTGGGGACAGCTGCCCAGCTCCTGGGAAGGGGAGAGCTGGAGAAGTCCTGCCTTTATTTCTTCTCCCAGGAAGTGCTCCAGTCCTTACCCCAATGGGTGACTGAGCTGAGAAGGATTTCTCCCTACCTCTTACACCATGCCATAGCCCTAAAAACCACATCCCTTCTTTCTGCAGAGGTGCAGAGCATTATTGGCCTGTATCAGCTACCTCCACCCATTTCAACAAATCCCTTTGCACCTCTTGGTCTTATTAGGTTGGAAAGCCTCACCAACAACCATTTCTCACTTGATATAGTTTGGCTGCAAGGGATCTTGTCACAGTTTAACCCAAACCAGGACAGATCTGCAACAACTACATAGCCCAACTGCTTGACTGCTGCAGGGCTGCCCAAAAGTTAAAGGACACCACAAAGAGTTGTCCAAGTGCCTCTTAAACACTGAAGCAAGCACTGACCACCTCCCTAGGAAGCTTGTTCCAGTGTCCACCCTTTTGGTAAAAGAAAAACAAAACATCATTAGGACAGGCAATGTCCTTGACACAGTTTTATCAGATTAGGTAGTGCTGGTTTGCACCCACATTGGAGCAATAATTAGGGATTCTTAACATAAGCACCAGGTTCTTCTCATATACTTGTCATTGTGCCTGCCTTTCACAAAACAGGTGTAAATCTAGAAACTGACTTCTTGAACTCACCCCCCCCCCCACTGCCAAACTTTTAATTAAAACTGATTCTTTCTATTCAGTACTCTGCTTATGTATTAAATATACAACACTATTAAATCATATTTATTGAGGTTTTACCACTATCAGAGACATATTTTGCAACATTAAAAGCTTCCAAATATGTTTTAAATTATTTATAAGTATTTATTTTGTCATACTGGGTTTTTGGTTTTTTGTTGCAAGTATAAATATGTTTTGAATAAGCGATCTTTACTTTAGATGCATGGAAATCAATTATTTAAAACACATTTTGAGGTTTAAACAACTAGACTATGTCTACCTCTTCCTTAATCTCAGGCTGCATACATCAAAAACCAAGATGCATGCTGCCACTTAAAGACAACTTGTTACAGCTACATGAAGTATCTCATGAAGCTCTTAGATCCCACTGCATGTCTCCCAGCTGATAAATAACATGCCCTGGAGGCTAATAGCTCTCTTTGTGCAAAATGTGATCCACTATTATTTTGCCATCCAAAACTCAGCAGCCTCTAGATCCATATGTCTGTGACTGCCATGGCAGCTCCCTGCAAAGAAGCAGGGTTTGGGCAAGGCTTTCACACACACAAGTTCTTCATGTTCCTCAGTCCAAAATAGACTTATCTGGAGCCAATTTACTGAGGGTAATTTAAACCAGACCTTTGCTGGAATGACTTGCACTCTCACGGCTCCTCAGATGTGTATCCAATGGGGAACTGTCACTCTGGAGGAGTTTTAATACAGAGGTCCAAGTACAGAATCCAGGATCCAGAGACACCATGTGGCTTTCCACCTCTCCTTGAGAGAAGCCAACAGCTCAGCAGCTGGGCTACACACATCCATGGGGCCTTGCAACAGGTACAATATGGGCTATTTTCTTAAGATATGACAATGTTCTGCAATAATGAAAGGTGGCAAAAAGTTCTAATGAGGTTTTCAGCTTGTTTGGGTTTTTAGCTGGGCTGTTATTTCAGGACAGATCTGATCCTCAGAGCTTCTGAGCGCTCACTGCACTTGCCAGAAGAAAGGCACAAGGAATATACAATTTTCTTCTGAATCTGTAAGGCCCTGGTAGACTTTCATAGTGTTTATGAGCATAAAATTCAAAAGGCACTGTATAATAGTGCCTCTGTATAATAAAGGCACTGTATAATAGTCCTCTGTATAGACTGGGCATGAGATACAGTGAACCTGAACCACCATTTATGAAGCAATAGCAGTGACCAAGAAGTATCTGCTGCATGTGAAGGGGCAGAGCTTTGTAAACCATAGACTGGAGGTAAATCTCTGCTGCTCCCTGCAACACAGCAACCACCAGGATTTTAGGCAACCAGTGCCCACAGCAGAAGCAGCCTAGACTAGGCAGCATAAAGTTCACAGGGTCACCTCTCTGGAAACATAGAGAGACCCACAATAAGCAGAATTTAATTTTATTGCAGTTAACGCCCGGAAGTCCTTAAATAAAAGAAACATTCTGTTTCCTTTTTCTTCCCAATCTTAGGAGCAGCTTTTGTGCATTTCACTGCCAAGCTTTCTGGTTCTTAAAATACAGAAATATCATTATACTCACCTGCAAGTACACCTTAGACCATAACATAAAGGAGATTTTCAGCAGCCTTGCACCACCACCTCACTATGCCTATTTTTCAACAGGGAGGAGAAGCCTAATGTCACACAGATAATCAGTAACCACAGTGATGAGCATAAATCTGCCAAGTCCTAGATCACCACTCTTAATTTCTAGAGCATCCTTTGAGCTTCAGCAGAAGGAAAGAGCTCTCTTGCATTGTGGGGCCAGCAGTTTCTGAACTGCAAAGCAAGAGACTGAGCCAGCAGAAATCAAAATTAAAACGAGTGGATTTTTCATTAGCTAAACATGCAAATGGCTTATGCCAGGTTCTCAGACATTTACATAGGCCTAACTAATCTGGGAACAAACCAGGGCTCTTCCCTGTTTTCTGCTGAAGATGCAAACCATGAGACTTGCACTGAATTGCATCTTTTACACCTCAGCAGCCAAGGAGCAGGGCTACTGATTCCTTACTTCAATATCCCACTGGTCAGGAGTTCACAGCTGCTTGTCCATGCTGGGTCTTGCTGTGCCAGAGGGACATATCAGCCACAAGCTTTAAACAGAGGTTGAAAGCCTTTTCTGAACCCAGAGGGATTTGTATTTCAGATTAAAAAATGCCTGGTACTTTACTGATTCAGACACAAAACCACCAAAAAACCCCACCAGAGAAAGCCTGGAGGATACCAAAGAGAAAGGACAAGGCTGGATTCAATATTATTTTAACAGCAGCCCTCTCTTTCAAATTATTTTATACTTCCAAAGGTTGTTTTGAGTGGTAGAAACCTTTCTAAGCTATTAAACTGGTGTAAGTATTTATTCTGAATAATATTTTGTGATTCAGCTGCCAGATCTCTTTTATCTGCAGCAATTTCTTAGTTAGTAGGTGTCATCTGCACCTTGCTTCACATATATTTAAGATTTTATGGATTAGCTGTGCGTGTCCCAGCTTTGCAGCGCTTTCCAAGGCTCTTAGAGAAGCTGATTCCTCAGTGGGACACAATAGGCTACAGTATCAAATACATTTTGGGTAACAAATACTTCTTTTGCCTTAATTCCTCACACAGTATCAAAGGTGTATGAACTATTAGGAACCTGGGCTTTAGGAAAACGGTAAATATTGTTGTTTTCATAAACAAAAGGCAACATTGTTTCGTAAACAAACCACACGTTGTAAAACATGAGACAGCAATGGAGAACGTACCTACAGCTTTCTATGGATTGTCAGCATTTTTAAGAACTCAAATAATGTCTTTTCCTTCTCCAGGCCTCACAGCCAGGGATTTTAAAACGCATTTTACAGCCCGCTTCCAACAGCGCCTCTGCCTGGCACCAAGCAGTCACAAAAGAGAAGGAATCACTCTCAAAAGGCTTATAGTTTAAAAATAAGAGAAAAAGTTACTTCAGAAAAAAGCATTACATGAGATCAACAAATATTATGCTCCTATTTGAGTAGATGAGGAAGACCTCTCTGGCCTACGTTTAACAAACATACACGAGGCCTGCAAAAAACACCTCAGGCTCAGGCGAGGCCGAGGATTGGCAGAAGTCAGAAAACACAGAGAGCTTGCTTCTGGTATTCCACCACACATTTCAACAACAGACAAAAAAATAATAATTCTAGGAGTAACAGCTTTCTACCAGTTTAGATATCTCTTACCCCCTTCCTTCTTGAAAGCCTCAACTTTCTCCAGGGTGCGAGAGAAAGGGCGCGAAGGCAGACTGTGGGAAGGCGGACTGCGGAAAGGCGGGAAGGCGAAGGGCGGGAAGGCAGCCCACGGCCCTGTGCCTTCAGCCCATCTGGGAAAATGGGAATCCCCCTCCCCAGCCCCTCAGTCCTTTATACTTTGTTTTGCCACCTGGTGTGAGACACAGCTGGGCTCAATCTTCCAGAATTTCTCCACCCAAAACACAAAGCTCTGTAAATCCCCCAGGCCTTATGGGGGGGTGACAGAGTGGGACTAGGATTTGATCCCCTGCCTATTGCAGCAGCAATTCTGTCTGTTTTCCAGAGCAAATCCTGCAAAAGGGTGGTGAGCTGCTTGCAAAGTTCCTGCAGAAACTTTTCCAGTCTTCTGCAAGAACGAGCTACTCCCTCTCCTCCATCAGAAACATCTTCCCAGTGATGTGCTTGCTCACAGTCCAAATGGTACTGGTACCTTGTTGACACAGGCCTTTCACGAGCAAAAAAAAAAAAAAAAAAATCACAAAAACAGTGGAGAGTTGTCAGATGATGGGGAAGTGCCAACATTTCCCCATGGCAAGAGAAAAAGCTATCATCAGCAGCCCAAAAAGAAAAGGGTTGATTTTTGTTTATGATACTTGAATGTGAGAGCAAACTGGGCCACCCATTTAGAGCTGGATCCTGCTCCCTGACTGCACAGCTATTTTTAACTTCTCTGTTTTTATAACAAACCTGGCTATGAACTTTATGCTACAGTTCCCTGTACAAAGAGAATTCACAGACTTTCAGCAAGACTGACATATTTTAGATTAGATGGCAATTTTGTTTGAAAAGTAACAACGAAAAAAAGTGGCTTCTCTTAACTTGGCAGATCCGTGCCTTGTGTGTATTTGATTGTAATTTATTCAGGCTGGTGATGAAATACATTCCCCTCATTTTCACTCAGCCCTGCAGAGCTGGTGGAGCTCAGAAAGAGAAGAGGACACAGTTCTCAGGGCTTCCCAGAGCACATTTGTGTGAATCTTGAAGGGTTTGTGTTCATTTCTTTTTCTTTTTTTTTTTTTTTTTTTTTTTTTTTTTTTTAATTTGGCTGGAATTTCCATAGGTATTAAGTGCAGGAGAATGTGCCCTACAGCTGCCCAACTACTGTGTGTCCAAATGCATGTACCACAAAATTAGTCAGCTAGCAGCAGGTAAAACACCATGAGATTCATTAAGATGTTAAATCTATAAGATTCTCCCATAAACCCTCTGCCTCCAGGAGCGAGGGCTTTGAGCAAAAGCTGTGAGATTTATGACAAAAATTACCAGGTGTATAAAAATGCCAGAGAGGTTAAGCAAAAGCCTTACAAGAGGTGAGCAAGGGTGTGTTTTGTTCATAACATCACCTCTGTCATTAGGACCCATCAGCACAACCACCAGCTTCACCTCCTCCTGCCAGTGAATCCCAGAGCAAGCAAACAGGTCCCACAGGTCATCGTGTGGACTGACTGCCACATGTGTCACCTCAGGTGTTGCTTGTAAGAAAAACTGTAAGCAGTGATCAGTCCAACCCCAACTTTTAGAAGTGTTCCTGCAAAAAGGGATATAGAGAGGACAGAGGAGGAGGGATGCTCCCTGTCCAGGGACATGTGGGACACCTTGGGTTTGAAGACAAGCAGTGCTCCTACAACTCATGTGACAGACATTTATTTGGTAGTATTTGCAAGGGTTTTCCTCAAAGTTGATGACCAGGTGAACAACACAGATGACACATTCTCAGCTGCAAAATGGCAAAATGGATTCCTCCCCGGTGGCTCCCTCCAGAGTCGAGCTTTCAGCTTCCTGAACTTTGGGGAAAAGTTTAATTTGAGGGAAGGTGGAGGTGTTGGTGATTTGTTTCTTTTAATTTCTGCATAATTTCAGTAGATTCCATCAGATAGAAAACTTTAGAAATCAAGCAGCCAAATATATAAATAGAATGAGAGAAAAAAGAAAAAAAAAAAAAATTGATGTCACCCTCAAGCAGTTCCATCAAGGGATGACATTTTAAATCACATCATGTCTCACACCCATTTCTTAGTGCAAAATAAATCACTTGAACAGAGTGCACGCCAATTTTTACTTTAAAAAATGTTGTGTCCTAAGGCTCTCTTCTTGAACTTCAAAAGCATACTTCATAATTACTCTACCTATCAAAGGAAACTCAGTATTTCACCTCCAACCTCCCTCCGCTTGTGTTATAATTTTTTAATTGTTAATAAATTATATTTATTTCAAACCGGTTATTCTCTGCTGAAATTACGTATTTCAAATGAGTATGCAAACTTATTTTAAATTAAGTTATTTACCTTAAAATTATATTTCAATAATTGTTTATGATGTTTCTTCCCTGTTAATTCTTGGATTTTAATCTTGGGTTACCCCACTTAATTCTATTGGATGCTATTGTCTCAATTTAGGAGTTATTTATTTCATACACCTTGAGATGTCTGGAAAGCAAATAATTTTCCTATTTTAGCACATTTATATGTTTTTGTTTGGAGGTATCACTGTGCACTGCATGGGCTTTTATCATTGCAAGCTTAAGACATGGGAGGAAAATTTGGAGGTCTTATTTGCAATCTAAAATCTGCTCTTACATGTGCCTGCAGGCACTGTTAAAAAATATACCACATCATTTTTCTCAGCAGGGATACATCATTTTCTTTAGCTAGCAGGTATTTGACCTAATGCCCAGTCCTTGGAAATACATTCAGGAAGGCCAAGCACAGCAGGCTTCAGGTGTGGTATTTTCTGTAAAATCAAGGCTCCTCTAGGTCTGATAACAAAAGCATCATTTCTCAGAGTCAGCATTTAAAAGTTCTTACTGGTTTTTCAAGCCTGGTCACATGCTTAAATGGGTGAATAACTATTGCAACAATTTTTCTACTATGGTAAAAAAAAAATGTCAGTATGCCAGTGCCAGTCTGACAGAAATCAATGCTCTTCAAAACTCCAGCATGCAGAAATTACCCTCGTAGCAGGACCAACCAAAACAGGTTGCAAAGTCTTGTGCTTGAGAGTGGCCTGAACTGAGAAACAGGCAGAGAAGTTCACACCAAAGCAATGCTCAGCTGGATTCTGAGGATCTCAGAGTGGATCAAGGCTGGAGCACACTGAAGGAAAAAAAACCACATCCAGTTGGTGAACTCAACTACATAGCTGAACAAACCATTCCCCTGTTGAAAGAAAAATCTTCCCAGAGATGCTCTGGGGATTCCTGGGCAGCATACAAGAAAGAAAAACAAAGCAGAGATTGTCCCTGGAGAGTATGTTGTGAATGTTACATTAAGACCACTCTCTACAGGATGCTACTCAGTGCCAGGTGGGTACTCCTTAGTCTGCAGGATGTTTTTCTAATTAAAAAAGAGCACTGGCACTGTCTCACCATCCCAGTAAACTACAGAGCCACATACAAAATAATTTTTTTCCCAAACATCAGCAGCCAACTGCAAATTGCCCATGTTAGGAGAAGTCTGGCTATCAAAGGTGTGAGACAATTGGCCTGTATCTCAGATTGCTGCTCCATAAATCTGCCACATTTTGTCATCTTGCCCTCATTATTCTTTATGCACAACAGTCTTCCTGTAGGAAAGAAATCTGGGTTTTGCTCTTCCTGCAGCCAAACTCTCTGCTCACAGTCAAATCCACACAGTCAACAGATTTTTGTGAGTCCTGATGACACCCATCATTGGTAGATCACAAGAGAGAACTGAATCACAGGAAGATGGAAGAAGTACAAGCACACCAAAGAAGAATAGTTTCAGACTAAATTCACAGTCTTGCATAAATCTCATAGGACATGCTCCCAAGTCCCAGCTCATCAAGATGAAAACGTAGCTCCTAATTCTTCCCATATGCTTCAAACAAAATGTCATGAATGAAAGATGGCTTTTCTTCCCAGTTGTTCCCTTCCAGCACAACCCACCCAGCTCTGGATTAACCCACTTCATTCTAGTTCCATCTCCTCCACGTGGTCAAAAGCAAAGCAGGGAGCTGCACCAACAGAGACATTGGACTCTTTGTGTGAGGTACGAGGCAGCACGTGCTGGAAAACTCAGATGTCAAAACACGTTTTTCTCCAGCAAAATGAGAGAGGAGGGGTCATGTGGACCGAGGCAGCGGAGTTTCCCTCTTTTATGTTGTGAGAGCTTTCCAAAAAAGAAGTGTCTTTCAAAGAAAACTGAGGCATGTGTAGCTTTTCCAAATGTTCTCATTATTTCTGACCGTTGTCTTCATTGAAGGAGCAACGTGTTTTCTCTTGAGTCTGGCATAGCCACTGGCTGAAGCAACAGATGTACCACACTGACAGTCCTGAAGAAGGAAAACACATCTGTCTGCAGTAGCTTTTTTAGACTCTGAGGACCAAGTGTGTAAGCCTGTGGGAACTTCACAGGCACTTGAAGTCCTAATTTATTCATTGGTGATTTATTTACATACCTTTATGCGAGAACTTTGGTGATACGCAGTAATGTACATAGAAAAGTTTTAGCATATAAATTACATTTGTTCCCCATTTTAAGATAGAAAGAAAAAAAAAAAAGAAAAAAATTTTAAAAAGAAGAGTCTTTATGTATCTGTGAAGTGTCATGTCATTAGGTACTTGCATATTGAGGCAGGCATCAGGCGTTTTATAGTGTACACAATTGGCACACCTGGGAAAACGCATACACTGCCAGCTAAAATGCCTAATCTCTTCTTTAGCACATTTGTGGTTTAATTACAAAACCTAGTGAACAATTAAAATTCAGGTCAGCACACAGCAGCAATACCAGCCTTTGATGTGGGGTCAGTCTTGGTCACAGTCCTGTACTCATTACATAGGTTAATCAACTTAGTGGAGTAAATACGACAGGACCGACCAAATTTCTCTGTAATTACCATCGCTCTGAGAGCACTGGCAGCAGTGCTGCTTTATTTGTTTGATACACGAGTGTTATTTCTTCTAAGCAAAACACAGATCTGGAGCTGGTAGCCTGAAGCAGATTGTTTCTTCCAGGAGCAGCCCCTCTCCTTGTCGCTGCCCATCCCGGCTGCAGGTAGGTGTGCAGGATGTGCACCCCCCATCTGCACCCCTGCAAGCACAGCCCCACACACAGTAGTCTCAGCAGTGGATTTCTACAAGTGATTAGTGCTGGTCCAGCAGCATTCCATGGTGATCATGCTCTGAGCTGGCTCACAAAGCCACCCTACAGCCCCCGTTGCAGTGCTCCTCTGCCAGGTCCTGTACCCATCTCTTCTTGTCTCGGGAGGAGAAGGACATCTGTGTGGCAGTGGCACTGAAATGGGCTGGGAATAAATGGCAAAATATATGTTTGTGACTGCCTCAGCCATCTGCACCCCTTAGTCCAGCTCAAGAGACCTAGGGTTTTTTGTCCAAGCAAATTTCTGAGCACTTTTCAAACAGTAACTACTCAATAGAAATGGATTTTGCTAGAGCCAGATCAAATATTGCTTTCTTTTGCCCAGATGTTGATCACCCTTCACCCCCAAATACAGGAAACCCATCACAAGCCTCAGTCAGTCATGTTCCATCCATCTTGAGGGATGTAGCTAAGGGCAAAATGTCAAAACCCTCTGCACTGGAAAAGAGAGATTCCTGCTGGCTTTTGGGCAGGATGCACAGTGCTTGCTTCCCACCCCAAAAGCCAGGAGTTATCAGCCTGTTCAGCCTGGGATTTTCGCAATAGGCACCCAATTCCCCCTGAAAGGAGAGTGACAGCTAGGAGGTTTGAGCTGGGATTTTTGCAACAGTCACCAAACTCCCAGGGAAATTCAGTGAGAGCTGAAGAGTTTTGATCCCTCACATGAAAGTTGATAGCAAATTAATATGCATTTCAGTGGGGGTAGGAGCAGGTCTGGGTGCCACACTCCCATAAGCTCTTTTGAAAATCACAGCCTTAAATGGTAATATTCTGATATTCCAAATATGTGGGGTTAGGTAATTTTTTCTAATTCTTAAAAACGTATTAATCATAATTTTCTTCTGCCTTTCCACTCCTGTGAGATAAAAGGACCCTGGCTTTACAAGCAGCAAGATTTACCCAAATAGCCCAGTAGAAATTTAAAATTATTTTCTACAGTATTTCCAAATTATTTCCTTATTGTTTGTTTGTATTGGGGGGGGGGTGTTTGTTTTGTTTTGTTTCATTTTTCCTTTTGTAAAATGTTTACCCCACAGTGTAGGACTGTGGGCAGTGTCCTGGCCAAACATTTGTCTGGGCTGACGTGTGTGTGTGTGTGTGTGTGTGTGTGTGTGTGTGTGTGTGTTCCATGGCTGTCACCTGAGCCCAACTGATCCCCTTTGTGGCATCTTCCCTCGGAGCAGCCAGCAGGCTGGAGGTGACAATTAACCATGGGAAGAGGCTGCAGAAACATGCTGGAGAGTAGACACTGCCATAAAATAGGTGACAACATGAGAAGAGCGTGGTGTTGCAGTGGCCTGCTGTGCTTTCAGTGGGGTGTGTTGAAATATTAAAATAGGACAATAAAGAAGAAAATGGTTTCTTGCAAGAAACCACGAGCCATCCCTTTTAAAACAAAATCTTAATTGCTACAGAGGCAAGGTCTGTGTCTTCTTCTGCTTGTTTCTGGGTGTCTGTATCAACAGCTTCTTTGTGTGCTATTGGAATAACAATAAATAACAGGAGCCCTGAAGTGCTGGTACAGTGTTAATGCTGGGTTAACAGGGGCTGATGAACAGATCTTTACTGCTTATTTTCTCTTTGAGTCCCAGTCCCTACAACACTCTGCTCTCTCATTTTCCCCACCCACTGCATTTAAACGAACAAACCAGGTTTTCTTTATGTCATCTCCATCCATCCTAAGAGCTTTGATCACTAGAGGGAACATGTCAGAGCTGGCAGTGTTCTCATTCTGGGGGAAACGTTGATATTTTGAACTTATTTTTGTTGTGCATCTGAATGACAGCAAGAATTTTCATTAGTTTTAGTTTTCCAAGGAAAAAAAACCAAAACAACACTCTGGTCAGAATGGCTTATTTTGCTTACCATTAAGGCATCATTTATAGTTTGACTTATTTTAATTTTTAAGATGACTTTTTAACTACTTCCTAAAAAAAAAAAAAATAATGAAAAGTAATCCTTAAAAAAAAAAAAAAAAAAATTGCTGGGAAACCAAACACTGAAACTGCTTGTGACAGCAATCAAAAAGGCCATACTAATATCTTGCTTTGATATTTTCAATAAAATTCACTGAAATGATTGAAAACCCACTAAACGTTTGCTTTCAAAAATCAAAATAGCATTTTTGGCTGGAAAACATACTGAATTCTTTTTAGTGGACTAGTTGAAGCTACCAGGGGCAAGCATAATGTTATCTTGCTATTTCTCACCTTCCTGACACCGAGTTTTGCTGACAACTATTCCGTGGAGTTCAGCTGGGTCACCATGAAAATGAGGGAACAGAAAGTGTGTTACAACCCTCCTGAAAGGAGTTAGTAGAGCACTACTACGCCGTTAGGGACTGTGTAAATATATATATATAGCAGCCTGGGTAGTGTCAGTCACCAGGGCCATACCCATCACCATTCACAGCAGCAGAACCGGTTCCATCCTTATCATTTTCCTTTATCTCAGGAAACCTTGCTTGGATTCCTGCTTTATTCCCAAGCTTGGAAAACACACACAGTCCAGGAGCAGTGCAGTGCAGAGCCAGCAGGAGGTGCTCCTTTAGCAAGAAAATCCATCTAACAGAATAAATCATAGATAATGTGGCACCAAATTTCCCTCCTGCTATAATATCATCAAGGTTTGGTATATTCCAAAAAAAGGAGCTTTAGCAGAACCAGTTTGAGTTCTCCTCCTGCAGAAACCTAGACAGATGCAATGTTTTTCTTTTCTTGTTTTTAAGTTACTGTAATCAAGCATATTGCAAAAGAGGAAAAAAAATTAAAACATGCTATTAGGTCCTGGTAGACTTGCAGTATCTGAATTTCTTTTACAAATGCCCATAGAGTATTCCATCTTTATCCTCCCAAGTCACTGAGAATAACACATCAAAGAGCATGTTTGCATTTCTATACTAGATAACAGCATTGACACAAGCTTCAGGGTTCATACAAACTATAAACTGAATTACCAATCTCCTATCTCACATATTTATAAACTCTAAGCCAAGCCTGGAGAAAAAAATTCCAACTCCAGGTGAAATAATTATTCTGGAGCTTTTAAAGAGTCACTTCTGACCTGCAATCTGAATTACAGTGAATTATCAGTTTGGTTTGTACCAGTCCCTGCCTGGCATTGGCATTGGCATTTCAACAACAGATTTTGTAAAGGCAGTGGTCTCTCAGCCTTTCCAGGGCCAAGGAAGGAAATCATTTGCTGCTGCCACGCTCTTGCATTTCCTACAAACCCTGCAGCCTTGTGGGAGCCAATTCTCCTGAGATCTCCTGAGACACCAGAGCCTCAGCAGACCAAGCCCTGATGGCCCAGAGCTTTTCTGTACAAACCTGAAAGCATTTTGAAATCATGACACCTTTCTCTTCAAACCTTAAAGGGGAAGAATATTATTCCCCTTATTTCTGTTAACCAGAAAAATTCACACAGAAGGGGCCCTTTTTTTTTTTTTTTTTTTAATAGGCATCTTCCAAGATCCTTTGATGCCACAGCATCAATAAAATCATAAAACCAGGGGACCCTGCCTACAAGGCACAGGTCAGTGCAACAGATAGACAGCTTCCATGTGAGCATAGGTGACTCAACAGTATGTATGCCCCTGACAAGGACTATTCTGGAAGAAGTCCCCAAAATCTGCCTTTCCCCTCTTGCCAGGGTTGCAAGTGACGCACCCAAACCAGAGGGCTGAGACCATAGCTCTTGTGTTAGGGACACAAGTTGGTGAAACACCAAGTCTGGAGATGATGTGAGTCACCCAGGCAGAAGCTCTTCATGCAACCACATTGAGTTTTTGAGCAGTCTGTTGTCAGAAAGAAAAACAGAGCAAAAAGTTAAGCACTGCTAAAAAAAAGGCTACCATGCTGTCTCAGGAAAATATGTTAAAAGAGAAACCAAAACTCTTCAGCCAGTACCACTTCTGGAATGCCAATACTGGTCTGAGCTATCAGCTCCTTGCCATAACTCCCCAAAACATCTCTGCTCATGCTGCTGCTGTTCAGCATGCCCCAAAAGAGAAAAAACAATAGGTGTCTGTCAAGAGAAATAATAGGGTGGGATCTGAGGCAGGATGTTCCTTTACTCTGTAGTTTGACAGAGACTGATGAGAGCCTAGGGTGGACACATTTGCTTCTAGACCTCACACAAAAACACTAGACACATTTTTTAACATGAACTTCTCAGTAGGACACAAGAGTATTATACAACAGTATATAGGCATTTAAGATACACAAAATTACGAGAATTTTGTTATAATGGGGTCTTTTTTTGAGAACTCAGACCTCTCTTCTTAAGGTCAGAAGAAAGTATCTCACCAGAAATAGCTCTAATTTTTCATCTTAGAGACTTTATATTGTGGCTCCCTGATACAATGCAGACAGGAACAATTCTTTTCCTTGCACCATATCCTATTGCATTACATAAACACTGGAGATCCATTAAATCCAATGTCATTAACTATCTTGTGACTGAAATCAACCATTTTTATTTCACCAATAGGACAGAAAGTTTTTCTCTAATGTGCTGCTAATATACTAATTTAAAAACCTTTTCTAATAGACAGGACCAACTCAAAACCTGACCAGGTATAACATATCCAAAGTTTTGCTGGCTGGTGACAAAGCCAGCCTATAAATGACTTTCTGGAGATTCTCTTAGCCTCATCAGCGTGATCAAACCTTGTTCTTTTGCTACCCCACCAGTAAGCACAGAGTTGGCATTAGGATTTGGGGTTGGATCAGAGAAAGAATTCTGGTGACAATAGCAGCATTCACAAGATCTGTCAATGCAGCATGGTTTATTTAATTCAGCAAACACTTAGCTTTGGCGGCAGAGAAAGGCAAAGCAATGTAGACAGAAATATTAAGGCAGAAGTGCAGAGACAAAAAACCTCCTCCTGGCTAGACCATGTCTAGATTCAAAAAAAAAATGAGGGGGGAGCAAAGGAATGGCATATGTATATATATATATGGGGTTTTTTGTTTTTTTTTTTCCTGGGTTGTGGGTTTGGTTTTTTTCCGAAACAGAGTCCTGTTCTTCTGCTGCAAGTGGCAGAAACATGAGGTGAGGTTCATTAAGTGATGAAGGCTCTGTGGCTGACAGATTACAGGACAAACTCAGCTCACTTTCTTTAACCTTGCTTCTCTGTAAATTGAAACACTTATTTTTCTCATTGGAGAAATTATCTAAGAGAATCATACGTGTCAGAAAAGCAAGTTCAGCTTTCTGAGAAACAGGGATGAAGTAATGAAAAGACACTCAAAAAGGCACTAAAAAGTACTTGATTCCTGAATAGGTTAGTATTTAAAAGTTTGGATTGTGTAAGTGAGAGCTGAAAAACTGTTCCAGTAGAATATGCAACAACACTTTAAAATGGAAGTTTACAAACAAGAGCCCCTTTGTTCAGTGGCGCCATTTCGTTTGGGGTTTGCAGGCTTTTTTGTTCCTTTCTGGCTCCAAATGGCCTTAATATTAACTAAAAATAAATCTTTTTTATAAAGCTTTTTTACAAAAGCTTTCTGTAAATATATTTTTGCATTAAAGCACACAAGAAAGCACATGAATATGATGGGATGGGATGCTTGACTGACTCTCTCAATTGGTCAAATTATTTCCAAATTTGCTAGCAATAGAGAAGTGGCTCAGATCCTCCTGTACACCAGAGAAATGGCCAACACCACGCCAAAACCTGAGGTTGTTTGTTAACACCCAGGTGCAATCACTGAGTATCCCTGATCCCTCTCTTTTAGGCGTCTCATTTTTTTCCTCCAAGTGGCCTGCAGCTTTTCTGCTTGCACTGCTCTGCAACCATCACAGATGGCAGAGGTGTTCGACCCAGGTGCTGTGAAGTCTGAAGGAGGAAGAGATCCAGGGTACAGCATTTGCTGTGAGGCTCCTTAAGCTTTATGGAGAGCTTTATGTAAATTAAATTAATCAGCATCCCTGGAAAATTCCTGCTGATAAAGGAATTACCCTGGTGTGTCTGAACGGGCAGCCCTACTCACCGTTTCTAAACAGATGGTGAACTCTTGACAGAAACTCTCCTAGGTTAAGTAAGTGTGGTTAATGGCACAACCCAGCCACTCAGGGGAACAGGTTGTTTACATACCCAGTAACCTGCACAGAGGAAAATCTTTCATTGGAAAGCAAAAGTGTAGCCAACAAACCAGCTCAACTGGGGTGGTTGCATGGTCTACGTGAACAGCTACGTGAACTCAACCCAGACCAGGCAAGGAGGTCACAACAAACAAAATGCCCTGCTTTAGCAGCTTCCCGGGTTTCCAGGGAGAGGGATGAAAATTTCCCCTCAGCAAAACCCCCCTCACAGCTTCCTAGCGTGGACATCTATTTGGAATAAAGATTTTTCAGGCCTCAGAACCAAAGTGGTGCTCACCTTGTGTTGTGCTGTATGGCTGGTGAGTGCTTCTGCACCAGGCTGCCACCACTCAGCTAAGCAAGGAACTTAAGCACCACTTACAAATTAAAATAACACCTGTGTTCACAGACTCACAGAATGTTATAGGTTGGGAGAGACCTTTGAGATCATCCACTTTGACCAGCACCATAATCTACCTACTAAGCCATGTCCCTAAGGACCAGGTCCAAACACTTTTTAAATGCCTCCAAGGATGGTGACTCCACCACTGGCCCCAGCACCATCCTTACAGGCATTGAGTTATATTTAATGCAAGGACCTAAATTACCCAGCAGATGAGGCAAATTCCCTTTGAAAAGGCTTATGAGGTGCCACCTGTTTCCCAGGTCAGGGCTTCATGTTTTACAAGATTCAAATCAACTGAACAAAGTAACATTAATAGGACCCCCTGCCCTGCTCCAGCATTGGGCACCAGGCAGCTGCCCTGGTGCCTGGTTTGAAACCAAGAGCAGCTCCCAGGGGGTGATGCAGGCTTCCCCAGGCAGGGGGAGAGCTCACAGGGAGGATGTGCAGCAGTAACAAGGAACACAAAGGTGTGACTGAGGGGAAAGGGAGCTTCTGAGAAGGAACCGAAGGATAATTCATTTCCCTGGATGAGGATAATTCAAAGTTCAAAGATAGGAGCTTCCTGCAATGCAGGGACCTGCTAGTTTAGAGAGCATCCTGTGCACAACAGAGGCAGCACTGGCATCTCCACAAACTGGAGGAGGAGGTGATGAGACCTTCCTGCCCAAACCAAACCTTCATTTGGACCCACAACATCAAACCCACCAGCACAGCTTGGGGTGCAGATAAAATCAGAGCAGCTCACTGCAGCCCTGCACAGCTTGGGTAAAGCAACAGGACCTAAACATCCCCAAAAGTTGCCCTGCACCCTCCTCTGGAGGCTGCTTCAGGTTTTTTTTTTCTCAAAATGATGCAGTAGTTCCTAAAGCACCAACATTTTAATACCTTCATACAAAGGTGTGCTGGGTTTAGTGAACCACAAACTACCTTAAAAATGTAACATAAAATTAAAGAATTCACTGTTTGCAGCTCCAAGTAGGGAACCAAGTAATTAATATATAACTTAATCTACAGCTTCTGATATCCTTACACAACTCTAGTGCTTTGGCCTGCAGCCCCTTTGTTTTAATTCCTCTGGCTAAAGATAGAACTCTTCCAATGCAAAATAATCTGGTGAATCCTACACCTAAATCCTACCCTAAATGCAGGGTGCATAAGGGAAGAAGAGAGCTCAATAAAACAAAGTGTTTGCTTGCATTCAAGGGGAAACAGGGTTACTCAAAGTCAAAATTATATATTGCAAATTAAATTAAATACCATTAAAAGCAAATTTTCCTAGTTAACTAATATTCTTTTTGTTATGGTGAATGCTCGATTATTTTTTTGTTAACACATAATGCTGAGTCACAGTCTGTCTGTGAGACCTTCTTTAAAGAAATGCAAATACCATGCAACAACTTCTGATCTTTCTTGCACAGATATTTTTTTTTTTTAATGAAATGCTATTTAGATGCTTTATGGCCAGAAAACATAAATAAATGTTATAAAAAGTAGTCTTGGCTGCAAGAAAGGTCTAAAAGACTGAATTCCTTGAAGGACAGACAAGTAAACCAGAGGAAGTTTTATTTCATTATCAGTATAAGAGAGGCATGCACACATCAGCTGGTATTAATTCTGGTTATAGCTTGACATCAGAGACTGATGGCATGTTGCAAATTCAAATTCTGAAAAAAAAAAGACAAAAAAAAAAAAAGAAAAAAAAATGTGAACCTCTCCATTGATGTATTACAACTCTTTTTAAGGATGTCTGCTTGCAACTGAAGGTTCAGGGACTTTTTCAGCTGGAGGTTGTATCTGACCATTCATGTTTCATAGCCAAAAGGAATTTGTCTAATCCTTCTCTGAATCCATTCATCATTTCAGCCTTCATAACTTCTTACGGGAAGGAGCTCCCGTAATTTAATTATACATTGTATAAAAGGTACTGAAATTAGTAAAAGTTATTAAAGTCTTTTAGCCAAGAAGAGTATTATGAGCTGGAGCCTCTTGTTTTGTTGAAAAGCCCTTGCTAAGTGGGGAAGGACTGTCAGTTCTATGGCTGGAGGTTCCTCCAGGTACACAAGTTTTGCAGTTATTGCTTCCTTCTGGACAGCACAAAGCAGGAGAGAAAGTAAGGTAGAAACAGGAGAGATGGCTGATCAGTGATAGCTGAAAAATCATGGTGTAATGACCTGACCTGGCAAGTAACCAACAGCCAGAATCTGGAGCCTGTCTGCCTTCAACCTTCCACAAATCATCTGGTTGCTCTCAACAGGTCCCCCTCTGTCATTACCCTTCTCCAATGGGGCAGGAACCATCCTCCTCATTAGGCAGGGCTTATTCCCAGGAAGGCTGAGCACCCACAGCTCTGGCTGAACTCAGCAGGAATTCCAAGTGCTCCAAGAGACTCAGGCCAGTCCACAATTCCCACATGGGGAATTTTGTGGTGGTAGTTGCAACAATTTACTTGCTGTTACTTCTAGTTTTCTCCTCTACCCCATGCTGTCCTTGGTGTCATTACTCTCTCCAAGCTCAGAGTCCCATCTCTAGGTCCCTGCTCCAACACAATTATGAGTCAAGGTCTGGAGAATTTGACCCAAACCTCCTTGTATGTGGTCTTTGCTCTTCTTTGACAGCCCAGCCAAACCTGCAGGACTTTTGCTTCTCTACTTCTCTCAGCCTTAGAGACCCTTTCTGAAATTTGGAATTTCAAGCCAAAGCCACCCATTTTTCCAGGACACGGACACAGTAGCTCACAAGACCCATGCAAAGCAGAACGGACCTGATGGTGATCAGCTGCAACTTGGACTGCTCTTGTTCTTCAATGGAAGGTGAGACCTGACTGCTCTCCCCTTAGGCAATGCCTCTCTGACTCCCAGTCAATGTGCAGATACATATTTTTGAATTGTTACCAGAAAGTGAAAGTGTGAAGGTGTGACTCTGAGATGACAGGGCTTTGAACAATACCCTAGACTCATGCAAACTCTTAATTGTCTTCTTCTGGCACTTCCCTAGCAAACACTACTGCCTTTGACTGGCATTCAGCTGTTACTGCTTAATATCTTTGCCAGACAACTTAATGGCAATTACTTCCCTGGGAAGCAAGAGATGATGCTTTAAAATAAGACACCTTCAAAAAAACGTCCTTAGCAAGAAGGGAAATTCAGTGAGATCCCTGGTACAGCCCAGCTGCTGTTCCCTTCCCCATCCAGCTGCGTATGGACGATGGATTTGGTCAGACAGAGGTCAGAGAATAAAAAAACAAAAAAAAAAAAAACCAAAAAAAACCCCTAAGTAGGAGTAATGCATTGGGAGCACAGAGTGACTGAATTGCTGAGCTGTTTTACTAACCCAGGAGAAGCCTCCCACACTCCCATACCTCTTAGAGCACAGCTGCCGCTGGGAAGATGCCCAAGGAGCCTCCCACCTCCCTCAAAAGACCTTGTCGGGAGCTACCAGGCTTCTGCTAGCAATTTTTGTCCACTGTCACTTAAAAACAAGTGAGGAATTACAAGATGGCTTTGATTTTGTTGGGAGACCACAAAGGGAACGGGTCGCCCTTTCAAAATCCAGGAGGAAACGCTGGCGCATATTTCTGGGGCTGCAGATACTAATTTTTCACTGTACAAACAAGCAGCAATGGAAATAAATGTTTTCGGCTTGAGGCTTCCAAGGCTGTGGGCACAAAAACCCTGGCAAAAGTTCCTCGGTGCCTTTCCTTGGTGCATCCAAGAAGTCAAAGTGTGAGACATGCACCGGCCCTTCTGAGTGCAAAGCTGGAGGAGCAGAAGCAGGACTAGGTCAGAGGGGCTTTTGAAAACCTGCCCGTGGACACTGCTCCCAGGCACAGCACCCTGGCTCTCAGGGGTAGAGAAAATCTCATCTGTTCTGGGACATATTTAATATTTATTTATTCAGAAGCAGCACTTCCTCCTTCAAGGAAGTAGGAAAGAAATGTTGACATAAATGGGCAAAACTGCTCCTCTGCAATTAAAACACAATTCTTGAGTTATAATCTCTCGTATAAGTACTGTCCAACAAAACTACTAAAGTTTGGATTTTCAAAGCCTCCCTCGGGGATGTAGTACTCTATTCCCTTTGAACATTTCTTTGGTCCTTTCAAAAATGCCAGCCTAAAAAATCTCTGCTGGCGGGCAGCACGTTGCTGTGCTCTTTTCAGATCTTACTTTCAATACAACATTAACCTCACATTTTGCATTCTCCCATGTGTGGCTTTCTGGGTTTGGTTCTGACTCTTAGGCCTGCCTCCCCTTTTATCCCCACACATTCAGATTATCTGACCTGAGGACTCATCACTAATAATCCTGCAATGGCACTGCTTGATGTAAGGGTTATTTCACAAGCTACTTTGTGCCAACAATTTGTTTGAATGAACCATGCCACTTTCCCTATATTTTAAACGAACTTAAAGAAGGAAGCAGCCCCCAAACTGCTTCACTATGTTAATCTCAAAATAAGATAACTTAATATATTTGTGAGATCTGAGCCACCAATGCCTTTCTCTAAACAAAAGCTCTTACAATGCAAAATGTGCTGGTGAGATTTGTCCACTCAAATATCATAAAGCCCATGTTGTCACAAAGGCTAAGAAAACCTAGCTCTTTAAAAAGAGTAATACTGGGCTAAGAACATTAATGGCATCCCAGAACTGGAAAGCTGGATGTGTAAATTAAAAATCAAAAAAGCACATATAGACTCTTAATATCCTAATACCTATTATATGTGATCTCTTTCAAAGTAGCTTTAAATGAGAAGTGCAGTTACTCTTTGATATAGCTGCTAGAAACATAACCAGGGTGCCCTTTGTTATAATTTTAAAAAATGAGTCTGTATTTCATAAAGACTCATAATAATGCAGTTTTCAAACCAGAACACATTATTACCTTTTTGTTTTTTCCTCTATTCAAAGCACAAATCTGCAGCAGATACAGAGCTTTTCCCTTCACTCAGCAGCATCCTCTTGGCTTTACCTAACCACAGAAAAGAAGCCCTTTTAGTAACCAGGAGGGAAATTATTACATGTGTGGTGAGAAATCCTTCCCCCACCACTCCTACCTAAGTTTTCATGAGGCCACCAGGGACTGGCATCCCTGCTTCATCATCTGGGACCCAGCAGCATGTGGAGACCACAGCAAGCAACCCACGCCAGCAGCTGGATGTGGGTCATGGGACTGTAGGCCAAGGTGACTACAACCCAACTCTGCACCCAAGCCCAAAGCCACACCGGCTACCTGGACCCTGTGTTAGCAAAAACACTGAAAAGGGACTGAGCTGCTAAAGGGATTGCCTGGTACAACACAGGAGTGAGGGCGCTTTGGTTTTCACCCCAAAACCATCCAGATCTGTTATTTACAGCTTTTCCTCCGGCATTCATCAGAGGAACAGAGGGAGCTTCTTACACTCAGCAATCACACTTATTATTACAGGGTGAAGAAGAGGCTTAGAAGTATTACCCTTGTTTTAGAGGCAAGGAACAGGCCAGTATTTCTAAATGTTCGTGCATCCTGAGGCAGCCTGGGGCTGGCTCCCAGGCAGTACCAGCAGCAGCAGCAGCACACGCAGAAGGCAGCAGTGATAACGCTGTAGAGCATCCAGGTCCTGGAGAAGGATGATTTATTTGCTTCAGAAGGAATTCGGGGATTCAGCCTAAATATTCAACTTGCACATAAATCACTGTTATTTACATAGGGTGACAAACACAGAACCAAGCAACACCCACAACTCGGTCACATTGCCTTGAAAAGGCACTGTAAAAGCTTGATTTGAGAGATTTTGAAATCCAACTTTTTTTTTTTTTTTTTTTTTTTTTTTTTTTTTTTTTTTTTTTTTTTTAATGTTTTGCAGCCCCGAGGGAGCAGCAGGAGCCCAGAGGTGGGTGGCTGTCTCCCCGGACTGCTGCAGCCAGGGTGTTCTCCCTCCAGCATCCCAGCTCTGCCACCCGTGCACCTCAGGAGCCCGTGGCACGCCTGTCCCGTCGGGGAGCCGCGGGGCACTGCGTGGGTTGCGCCCTCCCCGAGCACACCCACGCCTCGGGGGACCACCCTCGACGTTTCCCTCTCAGAGGAGAAATAACCACGGAGGGTTTGCCTGGAAAGCGTACCGCCAAACTGGCACGGGGAGACTTCTTACCCCTGTTTGCACATTTGTCGGTGAATCTAAAGCATTGCCCTCTGCGGGGCTGAGGCCGTGCGGGACAGGAGATGCGCAGTGGGGCGGCCCGGCCAAAGGGAGCCCGCTTGGCTCCACAGCCCGCTGGTTCCGAACAAAAGGGTTTCGGGTTAGTTGTATTTTTTTTTTCTGTTGTTTTCTTGCCTCCTTTCTCAGAAACGAAGTGCAGCCCGCTTTGTAAAAATCTTTTCAATTTTTCTTTTTTTTTTTTTTTTTGCCTCTCCCAAGGCACAGCAGCCCTCACCCACCCTCAGAGCTCCCCCCGTGGCGTGGGTCCAAGCGGAGGGTTGTCCTGTTGGTTTGGGTTGGGTTTGGTTTGGTTGTTTTGTTTTTTCTCCCTTCTTTTTGCATTATTATTTTTCTTTTCTTTCCTTCCCACTGCACATTTCATCTCCAGCTCCCCAAACTCTTTGATCTCCCCCGCTGTCTCCTTACCCGGAAGAAAACCCTTGCCCGCTCAGCTGGGAGCTCGGCTCACACGTGGGCGCCCTGGCGCGACTCCATGCTCCTGCCAAATTTAGTCACACAAAGGGGATGGAGGGGGGGGACACGGAGGGATGAAAGGGGCCGCCGGCGGGACATCAAAGGCTCCCCCGCCCCGCCCCGCTCCCGCCCTCTCCTATATAATATGGGGGGTGAAAGAGGGGGGGGGGGGGAGTGCAAGGCGCCTCTCAACAGAGGGTTCCTTCCCCCCCCAGCTTATAGCTCTGAAAGGGGGGGTCGTCCTTGGGACCCCGGTGCCCCTCTTTTCCCTGTCAGGCTTCCCTGAAACTCTGCGGGGCTTTTCCCGGGGCCCAGACCGCTGGTGCTTGTTCCACCCTAAGGCTGCCGGTGGGTTTCACCTCCTCCCTGTTACCCCCCCCCCCCCCCCGTACCCCACCGCAGCCCCACGGGGACGGGAGAGCTGGAATGGCTGTCGGGGAGCGCTGGAAGTGCGGACCCCCTTGCGCCAATGCTGGGGAGGGGAAAGATATTAAAAAAACAAAACAAAAACAAAAACAAAAACAAACAAAACCCTACTCCAAACCCGCTCAAAGGAGCAAAAAGCTAAACTGCAAAAACGACCAAAATTGGGGGAAAAAAAAAAAGCAAAAAACAAACAAAAAAACCCCACTACAAAACCGAACCAAAATCCCCCAGTCCCCCAAGAAACACGAGAAAATAGAAAACCACGCTAAAATGAAAGGAAAAAACTCCACCGATTTTTTTTTTTTTTTCCCCCAAGAAGGAAAAGAAGGGTATAACCGGTTTATACCCTGTTTAAGGTACCACACCGGGCGGCTGCCGGTGCGGAGCCGGGTGCGGGGCAGGCGCGCTCCCGCGGCGGGGTCCTGCCGGGGGCGCGCCTCCCCCCACCCCCTACCCCAGGCCGTGTCCCGCTCCCCAGCCCCACGGACTGCGAGTGCGAGCCCCACGGCAGCTTTGTGCTGTCTCCAGCCAAATCTGGCGCTGGAGTTGGAGGTTTCCTGAGTTTATCCTCTTGTCATAAATCATTACGGTCTCCACCTCCCCCACCCCAGCCCCGCCGCCTCCACACCGACCCTTTTCTGCCTTCAAAACCTTTCCACTAAAAACTGATGCGAGAAAAACTCCTGCCCGCATGAAGGGGGAGACCCCGGGACGGCGGAGGGGCGGGGGGGAGGGGAGGGGGGAGAAGCTGCATTTCCAGAGGGACCCGGTAATGAAACCGACGGGTTGGCGGCTGTTCTGCTGGGGATCACCGCCTGGTCTTGGGCCGGGCCGAGCCGCCCCGTCGCGGAAAGCGGGATGCAACTCCCGGACGCTCTCCGTGGGAGAGTTCCCACAGGGACCGGCCCGGGAAACCTTCCCCCGGTGCCCGCCGAAAGCCCGGAAGAGGGGCGGGAGGGATGCGGCGGCATCTCCGCCAGCAAACCATCCCTGAGCTCCCGTTTTCCAATCGCCCGCTTCCCGGTCGCCTCTCTCCAGCCGCCTTCGGGAGAGAGAGGTTTTCCCTCCATCCAGGGAGCGCTGCACAATTAAGCACCTTCCCAGGGTTTACATTTGGCATTTCTTTCTGTCCATCCCCCGTTTCCCACTACCTGATCCCTTTCTCCGGGGTTGACAGGTCTCATTTCTCAGCTGGATTTTAATTACTCGTTGGCGGGCAAGGCTGCAGAGCCAGGAGCGGCGGCGGTGCGGGAAGCCGGGTTCAGCTCGCCCGGGTCCCGGCCAGCTCTGCCGAGCCCAGCAGCATCTGCTGCAAACGGATTGAGCATCCACATGGTCCCGGTTCTCCGTCTCCCAGCGCTTGAAGGTTTAGCAGCCTCGTGGGGCATGTGCAAAACACGAACCGCGCTTTTCCGATGCCCAAATCACGGGAAGTTGTTTCCTGCGAAATGTGCGCCCATCGCGCTCGCAAAATAAAAGAAGTTGCGGATCCTGACGTTTGCCAAACGCAGCCGCGGCTTTTGTTTGGATGTGGCTTTGTTGATTGTTTGTTTGTTTTTTTCTTTGTTGATTGTTTTGCTGTTTTGTTGTGGGGGTTTGGTTTGTTTTTTGTTTGTTTTTTTTTTTCTTTTTCAAACGTACTTGTACCCCGCTGCGGGGCGATGCAGTGACACCCGGGAGGTGCCGGGGTACAGCGACTGCTGAAGGAATGGGACGCGGCGAGGGGTAAATCTGTGGTGATGCTCTGGCTCCGTTTACCCGTTTGAAATCGGGGCGAGTTTACCCCGGCTTGTTTTCTCCCCTCTCGCTCGGGAGCTACTACGCATTCCTGCCCGGCACTTGCTGCATTTAATGCCGATGTGTTAATTCTGCCCTTCGTCCGAAGCGGCCAAATCTTCGCGCACTCCCTCCCGCTCCCCTTTCCCCAGCAGCGCCATGTGGCCGCAGCCCCCTCCCTCTCCTTTCCCGGCAGGGGAAGTCTCAACAAAGCAGCCCTAAAAACGCAGGTCTGTCTGTCTGTCTGTCTGGGGATGCGGTGAGTGGCTGTGCCCCCCTTGGCAGGCTCCTGGCTGGGGAGGGAAAGGAGCAGCAGTGCCCCAGCGCATCTCCCCGGGGCGGCACAGCCACACGTGTACATGGAGAGAGAGAGACGCGCACACACAGCCCAGACAGACAAGCGCAGAGACAGACAGACACACAGAAACACACGCACACAGGCTGCTCGCCACAGCCCGAGCAAAGTTTGCCCGGGGACAGCCTCGCACCCTTTCCCCCCCCAATCTTGAGCCGCCGGCCCCGGCCCCCTCCCCGCCCCCGCTCGCCCCCCTTCCCGGGTGCGGTGTCAGTCACGGCGCCGGCTCCTTTCATCTCCACCCCGCCCCGCCGCTTCAGAGAAGGAGGGAGGGAGGGAGGCGGGTTCGATGCTGAAGTTGCTCCGCTGCCACTCCGCACCCCACCGCTGCCCCCCGTCTCACCGCCGCCCCCCCCCCCCCCTCCCCGGGGCTGAGGCAGGCGGCCCCGCGCCGGGGGCTGGGAGCGGGGGTGGATGGGGGCGCGGAGGCGCCGCGGCGGCAACTTTTTTCCCTGCCCAAGGGCGCGGAGAAAAGCGAGCTCCTCTCCGCCCGGTCCATCCCTCCCACCCTCCCGGGGCTGTTTCTTCCTCGCCCTTCTTCCCTCCCTCCCCCTGTTCCCCCTGTTCCTCCGCGGTGCCCTTGAGCCCAGCCCAGCCGTGCCCGGACTCGCGGGCGAAGCGGGGGACAAAGGGCCGGTGGATGCGGGCAGCGCCGTCCCCGTCTCCCGGGGTGCCCCTGCCTCCCCCCCATACCCCCCCCCCCCCACCCCCCCCAGCCATTTTATCTCGGGCCCGCCCGGGTGGCGGCAACTTCACTCGGAGGCGTCAGGCGGGTTCCGCTCCCCTCCGCCTTCCCTCTCCCCCAGGGTGAGCCCGGGACCCAGGGGGGTGGGTGGGAGAGGAGGGGGCTCCTGGGGGCGGGCCCCGGAGCCGTCTCCAGGGGCGGGCGGGCCAGAAACTGCTCTATTTCGACTTATTCCTGCCGTGCGGCGTGAGTGGGAGAGGCTTCCCGTGGGGCCGGTGCCGAGCGGGAGCGGGGGTACCTCGGCCCCGAGGGGGCGGGCAGGCGGGTGTGGGGTCTCCAGCTGCCGAGTGCAACCCCGAGGACTTCACGGGATTTTTCCTTCTCTCCTCCTCCTCCTCTCTCCTCCTCCTCTTCCTCCTCCCTCCTCCTCCTCCTCCCTCCGCTGCTCCTCCCGCTCCCGCTCCCCTTCCCGCGGCGGGCCGGCGGCCGCAGCAGACGCCGTGCTGCCGTGAGGATGCCGCAGCTGCCGGGGGCCGGGGGCGGCGGGGGGGACCCGGAGCTCTGCGCCACCGACGAGATGATCCCCTTCAAGGACGAGGGGGACCCCCAGAAGGAGAAGATTTTCGCCGAGATCAGCCACCCCGAGGAGGAGGGCGACCTGGCCGACATCAAGTCCTCCCTCGTCAACGAGTCTGAGATCGCCCCCGGCGCCAACGGGCACGAGGTGCGCGGCCGCGGGGGCTCCGCGGGGCTGCGCGGGGCAGCGCGGAGGGGCGGCGGGGGCACGGGATGCCGGCGGGCTCCGGACCCTGCCGCAGGGAGGGGGAGAGCGAGTTTCGGTGGGGCACTGGGGAAACCCATAGGTTGACGGGTTTGCCCTGTTAAAAACAAAAAAAGAAAAAAAAAAAAAAATAATCCCCAAACCATTGCACTCCAACTCCCATTCCCAGAAGGGCGGTAGGCAGAGCCGGGCCGGTTCCGCACCCGGGAATGGGCTGGAGTGGGGGGGGGCGGCCCCCTCCGCGCTGCGGCTCGGGACGGGAAATGTTCCCGCGTGTCCCCCGACGGTGCTTCGGTATCAGACCTCAAGCAGCCATGAAATTTCCTCGGTAAAATCAGCAGGGTGGAACTATTAGCCGTAAAGTCTTTAAGGGATTTGCATAGAAGTGTTTGGGAAGAAATTCCCGGTGCTAAAACAACTTCAGGGAGAGCGGGCGACCTGTTTGGATTTGGCTTTTTTTCCCTTCTCGTCCCTTTTTCCTTTTTATTTTTTATTTTTTTTAATATTCTTTCTTTTTTTTTTTTTCCCTAAAGGTCCGGTAATGCGGACAACCTGATTTTGATATTTTTTTTAATTGTGTTGTTTTGTTTTGTTTTTTTTACCGAGAGTGTCTTGACTCCCGAAGCTCCAAATATTTCCCAGAAATATCACCCTTTTTTTAAATGTAGGGTGCGTCAAATGCTTGCCAAAGCCCCCTAGTTATTAACATTGCCATAAACCGATCGTTTACACAAACGTTTCTGGTGCAGTTGTCTTCCAAGCGGGTTAAGAGGGGAGAAGAAAGATGCTTATCTCCTGCCCTAACTTTTTTCTTTCTACGAGAAGCGTCGTGATTGACAAATGAGCATCCGTGCAATGACTTTTCTTCTTTTTCTTCTTTTCTGACGGTGGATTCCCTGCGGTCAGGTTTCCAGGCAGACTCAAGCACAGGATTCCTACCATGATAAAGGCAGAGAGCACTCCGAGGAAGGTGAGAAGTGCACAGCCCTGTCTTGTGATACCTTCCCACTGGGAACCTCCACACGGGCCTCAGACTGGAGCTTGCTTTCTGTTGGGAATCATAAATTGAGTATATCTTTGGGGGAAGTGGGATGCCAAGGTGCTTTCAAAGTGCATCCAAATAGGAGATGAATGTGCAGCACATTTATCTTGAGTGACCAAATGGTATTTCAGTTGTTTAGAAACTGATAAGTAGGCCAAATGGATCTTTGCTGAAGAAATAACTATTTTTAGGATATCAGTTTGAGCACATCTGTCTCCTCACTCATGCAGTGCAGCCGAGTTGTGTGTGTTCAGAAACTCTGGTGGTTTTTTTCCCTATAAGCAAAGACTGTTGCTTAGATTTCCTCTTCCAAATCTAAGCATGAACATGCTTTCTTTCATGTACTAGCTGGTTAATTCTGATTGAGAAGGACAGTGGAAATAACAAGAGTTCACTGAATATCACTTAGGAAGCAGGACGCACATACAAAGAATGCACCCTGGGAGTGATGGGAGATTGTGTTTAAAATGAAATGCTTATCATCACAAACTAAACCAAATCATAAATTCCCTATAAAGACGGACACAGTTCAGCCCTGCTGCTTTCAGGGACAATCTTCCTCCAAATGGGTCATTAGCCTAAAAGCAGTAATGGCCATGCTCATAGCATTTTGGCAGTGAGGGGGAGGAGGTCAGCTCTGTATAGTTGGGCTTTTTTTCCAGCCTTTCATTCTCTTTAAATCTCACCTTTGAGTAGTATCATTGTCAACAGTGATTTCGGTGGGAGACCTGTTCACCCACCTTTGCAGGACCTGGACTAAAATTTCTTTATTTTGCTACAAAATAGCCTCTCTCACTTGGCTTCCCTCTTAACTGTAGTACTATGTGTGTTCAGCAGCCCACCCCCCCAAATTGTGAGGGTCTCCCTCCAAGCCAGCTCCTGCTCTCTAATTGTTTCTGGTGAGCATGGTCAGAGTGAATTGTTTGCTGTATGCAGTGGCTCACCAAGAGAAGGAAATTATTATATCTTGTTATCATTGCTCTGTTCCCCCCTTTCCTAACAGTTGTGCTGGAAACCTGTGCTGGCAGTACTTCTGAATCCACAAATCTTAGAGGGATGTATAAAATGGGGGAAAACTGCTACTCGAGAAATATGTCACTGGTGGTGTTTCTGCTTGTTTGAACAGGGATGAGGAAAGCAATTAGGTTATTCTGAGGCTATTCTGTATTTTAAGCATATAGTCCTCACTGAGAATACTTGCTCCTGTAAGAAGTAGCTCTTAATTTTAAAAATCCCACTCTCTGTCAAAGGTAATTTCCACAAGTAAGGAAACAATTTGCATGCAGAATATTTTTATGAATGCACAGTACCTGTTTAAGTGCTCTGGCTTAAAAGAAATGTGTATGTGGGGAATAATGTAATCATTGTTTCCTCTCCCATAGGAAAGCATCCAGACAGTGGCTTATACAGCAAGGGACCATCATACTCTGGTTATTCTGGGTATATCATGATGCCAAATATGAATAACGACCCGTACATGCCTAATGGATCTCTGTCGCCACCCATCCCCAGAACAGTGAGTTATCTCTTCCAAAGCCTGGTTATGGCGAGCTGGGTTTCCTCCTGTTTGGTTTTCTAATGTGTGTTGGTGCTGGGATTTTCGGGATAGCTTCTTTTATGGTGAAGGTTGCACTTATGCTGTTCAGAGCCTCCATCCAGTGGAGTTTGAGAGGTGTTGGTCGCGATCGCGTTAGAAAAGCTGAGGGTAGCGTCTGCGGTGTCTGACGTCCTTTGAAGAGGGTTGGGGGCTTTAGAGGGGGAGTCCTGGTTTATGACTATAGGATAATGTATGTCGGAACGATATAAATGCTGTCTTTGTAGTGACTGGGACAGATGTGGATTTTCTGGCTTTTAACTCTTCATTTGTTGAGGAAAATCGAGGTCTGGAAGCAGAACTGCTAAAGTTGCTTGTCAGAAAATGAGATGATTGGACTCTTGTTTTTTGTTGTTCCTTCAGATACGGCTTGCTCTTTGCTGATTGATGGTTTTTTTCTGCCATCAGTTGCTCTGTGTGAAAGCTTTATGTATCTGGCAGTACTGATTTGAAACATACTCTGTATCGTCAGCCACAATGTGTGAAATGGTTGTTTAGGAATTAATATCAACCGTGATGCAGTAGTTACAGCTTTCCTTTACATTGTGGCTGGCACTGATTCTTACAGCTTTGTCCCTCTGTTTCCATTGGTGTAGATGAACACTTGATAGGCTTTAATGTACTTTTTATTATTATTTATTTACTGACTATTTGTCTCATTTATTTTTGTAGACCTCTTGGTGTATGTATAGAGAGATGTGGAGGCAGTGGTAAAATGATCTGTGGAAATTATATTAGTACAACCAGACTGGAGTGGGAAACAAATTTGCTTGTAGGCATCCTGCTGAAAAGATGCTGCTGCAGTTGTGTGTGCTGTGATATGAGAAGCTGGATGCTGTTATTTCTCTCTGATAAAGCAGTTTTCTGTCTGCTGGCTCTTAGATTTTTGGTTGGCGGTCCCTGTCAAACGACTAGAATTTTTCTCTCTCATGTTAATGATTTTTCCTCATGTTTATGGCTTTTGATTTCAAAAACAAAAAAGAGAGGGGGCCTAATCTGTATTGTTAATTTGACAGTAGCAAAGCGTGTTAAATTAGTACATGTTTGGATTGAGAATGACAGGTCAGTTTGGCACTGGGAAACACACAGATCTGCTCTTTTTATGTCACTGTCTGTGTTTGAAAGATGCAGAAACTCATGCAACATATTGCCCTTTTAAAAAGGACCTTGTTTGTTTATAAATTAAAGTTCAGAGGCCTGCAGCCACTTAAGATGAAGCCTGATGATCAGAGTCTGTTGATATTTTTCGTTGTAAATGGTGCTTTACAGAAATCTTTAGTTACGATGTATCACTGAGAAAAGGATGCAGCTTCTCAAGAAGGCACCAAGACTCAAACCTGTCCCTTTGAGGACAGGGAAACTTGAGACCCTTTTTTACCCAGTCTTTCCCACGTTTCCTTCCTAAGAAAGTCCCTAGTGCTGATGCGAGGCTTTGAATAACAGCATCACTGTAATTATTCACTGAGGATTTTCTCCTTGTATGCATGCCGTGGGGCTGCTCTTTACTGATCTGACACTGATGCCCCCAGAATATCTGCTTCTCACCACGGCTGTCAGCTCAGGTACTTGAGGAACCATCCTACATGGGTACCTGTGAGGGGAGGAGAGATGGAAAAGGCATTTGCTTTCTAATTGTAAAGCTGCCTGCTGAACATCTGAGGGGCTGATTTAGTTCAGTGTTGCTCTTGCATATTACAGCAGCACCACAATTTTGGTCAAACAGTGCTTTTTGCAGGGCTGCAATCTTGACATAAACCTGGAGTTCTTTCAGTTTAACCACAGGGCTACACGCTCGAGTTATGAAACAATTTTTTTTTAATTTTTTTTTTTTTTTTTTTAATTGAACTATAATCTTTGTTAGTCTCCTAGCTGACAGATGGCTTTTAATGTGCACGGGATCAAAACACTGCATCCAGGAGATGACACGCTGGCTCTCTTCACGGCAAACCACAGCTCCATCCCCCTGCCATGCTGCCTCTGCTCCTCTGCGGGGTCCCAACCACTGCCCGGCAGGTTTGCTCTCGCTCCCCCTTTTCGGGGGCTGGAGGGTAGAGGAGATCAGCAAGCTCAGGAGGTGAAGGTCTCCCCTGGGATGTCAGTCCCTGGCCATTTGTGCGGGGAGCAGCCCTGCGGTGTGTACCTGCACCCTGCCATTTGCATGACAAAGCCGCTCCTTGGTGCTGCATCTGTTGCCTGAGGTGTTAGGCAGGATTAAAAAGCCAGCCTGGGGCGCTGAAATCTTTTTTCTTTTCTGCCCGGCACAAACCCTTGAAAGGACCCGGCTGCCTGCAAAGGGCTGGGGGTGGAGGGGGGGGATGCACTCCTGGGGGAAGGCATCCAAAGCTTGGACCAGGGACATCATCTCTGTTGGAGATGGCCTAGGCTTGCAGAGAGCCGGTGTGGAGAGCAAAGATCTCTTGGAATGGGAAAAAAAGTTACTTTTGCCAACGTAGGCGGGGAAAAAAAGGCAGTCACCTTACGTTCTTGCTCTGTAAAATCAAAAATACAAGTCTGTAGTCAGACCCAACATGTCTAACAAGCCTTAAAAGAAGAAAACTAAAGTGTAATTTCAACGCGGCTTTTGGAGGAGAGGGGGTGTATGAGAAGGATTTCACATCTTCCTGAAGATGCTATTACTAGAATGGTCTCATATTCCCTTCTTCCCCCCCACCTTTTTTTCCCCCTCCCTTTTTATTTTACTGGAAACTGATTTCCCTTTTTAAAGTTGGATTTGTAGGAGCAGTGTTAATTTTAAGTTCTGATTCAAGACTCATGCTGCAGTGCATGTTCTTATCAGATAGCTGGGTAAGTAAAAAAAGGCAAAGCAGTTCATTGGGGTAGCTGCAGGAGAAGTGGCACATGATGGTACAAAAACCACACTGACACCTGGTGAACGGGCATCCTGTGTGCCTGAGATAGCTTTTGGTGGTTTCTCAGCATTGTAGGGGGATTGAAGATGGGAGATGGAGACAGCTGGTTCCTAACACATGTAGGTATTTTCTTACTTCGTTAAAGAGACTAAGTTTGGGGTAGCAAACCTTTCTCATCTCTGTGCTGGGAACTTGGGGAGAAAGCAGGTGACTGAGGAAGAACCGTTTCTCTGTGTCTTAAATTCATCCAAAAAATAAATTTTGTCTTTGTTGCTCCTTCCTACCCAATGAATTAAACTTTCTACAGGAAGACTGAGGATTTCTGCAACCTCCCTTCTGTCTTTTCCTATCTGTTGTTGGGGTCTGGGTTTATTTCTTTGTGGCTAAACTGCTTCTTTGCAGCAGCTGGAGGAGCTAAGTAGGTTGGAGGATACAATCTACGAAAACCTTAGGGTTACTTGCAAAACATAGCATATCCCTTTGAAAACTGAGAAATTCTGCTAAGAGAGCCTGAACCCAAGAAGCGACATTTATATGCAGGAACCCCCTACCCTGCCCAAATTTTTGGATATTCCTTGTGTGCTGCTTCTTGGCAAGGGATGTGGAGGTAGCTCCTGTCTTTAAGAGCAAACACCTCAGAAAAAATCGTGTGGCTAATATGGACAGGAGGAAGGATGAGGGTAGAAATAGCAAGAACGAGTAGCTACAAAGCCTCAGGAAGAGGGTTTCATCTCCCTAGCTGCATCTTGCTGTGCCTCTGAAGGAAGGCTGGTTCACTTGCTTGTGGGGAATTTTTGGGACTCCTTGGAGAGTGTTAGAGCTAGCATACCCAGCTGCAGAAGGACGTAAACTGTATTTTTCATAATACTGTCTTTTTCTGCAAGTCATCTTCTGCTGACTGTGCAAATTGTAGGCACTTGCTTGGAGCCATGGTCAGCTGAAAGCTCTCTAGCCCAGTATTTAAAATGGGTTTCGTAGCACAGATGTTGGGACTCAGCTCCTGTATCACCCATCAGAAAGCTTAGCACTAATTCCCAAGCTGGCATCAGAGCAGGATGCTCCGAGGGCTGTAGGCAGCTGTGGTCCTGTCACACGCCTCTTTTTTTTCTCCCTGCAACCTCAGATCCATGCCTGAGGAAATGGGTTGCACTGGGTCACTGGAGGCCAGAGCAGCTCACCTGGCACCAAGATTCTTGCTGTTTCACCCTCTGCAGCTCACATCTTCTCAATGAAGTTGAATGATGCTGCTTAGCTTCTTAAATAACTTCAAAATGAGGCGCAGAGGAGCACAAGGCTTCCTGGCTCTACAGATGGAAGGCTTGCCAGGATTTTATTTGTGTGTGCACGGAGAGGAATTTTAGCACTCTTTTCTGAGGGGCTCTGTGAGATGCACCAAATGGCATCACCGAGGGGAGAAGAGGAATCTGCTCAGTGCTAAGAGAAGGACCCCAGCACCGCAGACACGTCTGTCAGCTGCTCTGACTCAAGTGTCACAGCTGATCAGTCTTAAGATGCAAGCCAGGTCTCTGTGAAAGACAAATCCAAGCCATGAATGGTCATGGGCTGAGTTTGAGTGGTGCTTTCTATCTCCCCTTTGGTAAAATGAATGCTCTGTTAGGAAAAGTGGGTGGAAGAAGTTACTGCAGTGCCTCCAGGTTGGCTTTTGTCCGAAGCCTGATCTGGTTGCTTGTGATAAGATGGCACAATCCAGGCAGACTCTTAATGTATGTGTGTCCATCGTGAGAAGGTTCTTTGGGTGCTTACTGTGAAGGATGCAGCCTTTCTGCTTTCACTGTTTTCTCCTCAGGATGATGCAGTTTAACAAATCTGTGCTACTGTGAATGGGCAAGTGGGAAAGAAAGTGTTCTCCTGACCTCTGAGTCCAGAGGCAGCAATTGTGTGTGTGTCTGTCTTCAATGGAGACATAGTCAAAAACCCCACCCATTACAAATTACCAAAATTGGAGCTTTTTTATATCGAGGTGTGTGTATACTCTATGTCCTAAATCTCCTTTTCCCCATATATCTAGAAGCTGATTAAATATAAACTGTAAACAATGGAGCTGCCGCTTGTATTTTAAGGACATTTCAAAGCAAAATGTCATTCCTGTTTTTTGGTGCCACGCCACCACTTCTCCAACTTAATCCCACCCCAGAAAGAAAAAAAAAAAAATAAATTAAAAAAATTAATAAGAATAGCTTGTTACAGGCTGCAAGTGCCAGGGAGGATATGGCTGAAGAAGAAATCCTGAAGCTCCACAGGGTCAGGCATCAAAAGCAGAAAAGACTTTTTCCAGATACTTGCCATGCTGCATGTTTGCAGGCATTGAAAAACCTGGGTACCACAAGACTGGCTACTCATGGGTGCTCAGCTTCTGTTTATAGTTAGGGAAAAGTCCTCCTGTTATGGGAAGGAAATATCCTCTAGAGAAGTATTTCACTCCTGCTGTAATGTTTCTGAAGTCCTATTAGAGGCAGTTGGGTTTTTTGCTGGTGGTCAAACACTATCTTTGAGAGGAAGACAAGTGTGCCAGAGCCTGCTTTAATACAGACACTGAACATTTTGCAGCCCCAGGTCTGTGTGTCCTGTGGCCTGATGTAATCTCCTACAGGCACTGGTCCACTGTGTGGCCCATCCAAGGGAAACTCTCCCACAAAACGGGTGCTCTGAGGGTCCTTAGGTGGAGGCAGGTGTGTGTCCTGGGCAGCCATGTGCTGTGATGCTCCTGTTGTGTGTGAATTACTCCCATTTAACTTCCCCTGTCCTGGCCATTGGGCAGCTCCCTATAAGCTGCTTTTGGTCATAAGGCATGTTTGGCATGAAGACCCTTCTCATCTGGCCATCAGGTTTGTTCCCTTCTCCTAGGACATCATGGAGAAGGCAGCACAGCTGCTGGGAGAGCTGCTCCTGCCCGGGCAGTTTGAGGATTAGTGTCTCTGTTCCTTTGGCCCTTCTGTAAGCATTAGATTCACTTCAGAAAATTGCATTCAGAATAACTTAATCTAGCCACCCCAATGGCTTCTATTTTGAGACTTGGATCTTGTGGATATGTTTATTTAGTTTGGGTTTCCCACTTCAAAGGAATCTGTCCTCTCAGCAAGAAAGTGATTGAGCACTTAAATAAAAATGTATTCATTGAATCTTTGGGATTGAGCTAAAAGTACAGTAGGGAGTTAACATGTGTGCCAACTGTGCTGATCAGCCAGGGATTGCCAGTGCTCCTCATGGGGAAGAAAAGTGGTCTGAACTGCCTGAGGAGAAGTGGCAAGCCTTCCCCTGCCTTCTGGCCGTGGTTTTGCTTGCTTATGCTTCAGGTTGAGGTGAAGGACCGAGAATATCTTTGCCAGTGATCTTCAAAGATACCAAACCCCTGGTGTAGAAGAGCATTTTAATGGAGCTGAAAGGTCAACTCGACATTTGTTTATTTTCTTTAAGTGACTGGGTATAGGTAAGGTTGAGGCATAAAATCAATGGGATGAGCTTACTCAGCAAAAGCTGCAGGTGTAAAGTTATGAGGCTCGGATTGAATTTTCATAAAACAAGCAGTTTAACTTGAAAAGTAAGTGTACTGTTGTCACCAGCTGTAACACATGAAGCAGAGGAAAAGAATCCCTTTGGTCAGGAGTTACGAGGCAAACCAGAGAGCGGTTCATTCCCCAAGGCATCTGTCTATCCAGGCGCTTTCCAGACTGCATCCCTGTCCTTCAGACAGCAGCACACGAGTTAGCAGACAGGTCTGCTTTAGCCAGGCTGACAGAAGAATGAGAAGTCCCCTGGGAGCCTGTGATTTCATGCATGTGTTTGCCACCATCTACCTTCTCGAAACGCTTGGAATGAGTAGGGGCGTGTGCGGCGCAGGTGAAGCTCTCGTGATGCTGCTTCAGCAAAGGGCAGGAGAAATCATTTGTTTGCTGCACCTTTTTTTCCTTCTTTGCTTTCTGAGGAGGGAAGCTTGGTTGAGGAGGGCTGCTGCTGCAGGTCCAGCATAGTGCCAGGCACTGCCCGTGCTCAGCAGCCCTGCGCTAAGAAGCCCTCAGCCATGAGCAGCAGGAGATGCAGCAAACCCCGCGGCGGCTGCACGGAGGGAGATTTCAGGGAATTGAAAGGCATGATGCTGAAATATCCTTGATACTGATGGCAGCTCAATTTGCCCTTTAACTGGCTTGAACGGGGGTCTGGGTGGGTCTTCAGGCATTATCCAAAGAACACCACTCTGTAAATGCTCTGATTTGTTATCTACATTAAAAAAAAAAAAAAAAATTATCCAGGGAAAGGGAACATAGGGTGACCAGCTGGCTCAGAGATTGAGAATGATGAGCTCTAAAAAGCTATCCCTGTAGGCCCTGTATTTCTGGGTTGTGGTCCTAGTGACATCACCTGCTCAGAGCCAAGGCTCTGTCTCAGTAACTGGTCACTTAGCTATGCTGTAAGGCTCCGTTCCTTCCATTTTCTGCCTCTTTCTGTATTTCAGAACCGCCTCAGAGATTTATCTTTGTGACCGTCTGTTGTCTCTCCACAGTTCTGGCATATCTTCTTGCCTTGATCTTTCTTCATCCCTCCTAAATCTTGCATTGGCAAGCTTTGTCTAGCATAAAAAAAACCCTACAATATGGAGGTGATGACTGAAGGTGTCAACACTTGTCAGATGCAGGCCATGCTTAGGGAGAAGGCCTTTTCCCTGCCGATGTGCTACAGTGCAGATAAACTGTGTCCAGCGATGCAGATGTGTTTACTTTGTTAAAATACCACAATCCAGGGATTTCTTCAGGGTCTGAAGTTCAACTGATGCTGCACCAGGTTTAGGAAGCTGCAGTTATAAATGGTAATTGTGGTTTTTTGGATCCTCGTTGCAGCTTTGTGAAACTCCCAGGTACCCCCGTGGTGAGCAAGGCTCCTGCCACTGACCTGTGTTACATCCCACACAGCCAGGCTGCAAAACAGCACTGCAGAACCTCTTCCCACCCTGCAGCTTTCTGCATTAATTTGTACTAAGTGACTCCCTTCTCACATCCGTGCCCTCTCCTCAGGGAGAGGGATTGAGGCTTTTTGTTCCCTCTTGAGGCACTCCTTGCAGCCAGGTTGGCAGCACTTCTGTTTCTTAAAACAGACATCTCATAGAAACAATAATATTAGAAGGATTGGACCAGATGACCCTTGAGGTCCCTTCCATTCTCTGATTCTATGATTTTTACAGGAAAGTTGAAGTGAAGGAGGAGGGTAGCTGGGTTTGACAAAGTGCAGGGACCCCTCTTGAGTTTGGGGAGACTTCAATTTCTCCCTTCAAATATCTGCATGCAAATAAGCCCCTGCAAATAGTAGAAATAGTCCCTTAGTTCACATACAGGTCCTCCTCACTTAAATGTAGATACATGTGGAGGTTCAGCCTCTTGAGGAGCTTTTGGGAGCTGGGTGGTGATTCTCAGGTGTAGGAGCTTGGGATGGTAGGACAGATTGCAGCATCCCCAGGTCCCCTCCAGGCTGTTGGAGACTTGAGAAGGAAAAGGAGTTCACTGGGAGATGCTGGAAGAGCTGATGAGTACATAAGCCTAGTATTTGCTATACTAAAATACATTTTGAAAACCATAAGCAATTAAAATAATTTACCCTGAGGAATGCCCCTAAAGCTTATTGTTTTGCTACTCTCCCACCCTAGCATACAGGGTTCTATTTGTGTTGGTTCTTTAGTGCCCAGTTTCCTCCTGCACACAGCTGAAATTCAGCTTTAAAAATAAGTTGTAACTGAGCATGTTGGATTTGAAAACATTTGGTACTCAAAACCCTTCTATCTCACACATTATTTTATGTCTTAAATACCTCTGGTACAGGAAGAAAAGAAAGCATTGTTGGATTTAAAGGAAAAAAGAAATAAAAGTTTAAAAAGCTTAGCTCTTAAGTGTGTGGATTTTTCTGGTTTTGTTGTGATTTTTTCCCCCTCTCTTAGTTATTTTGAGGGTGTTTCTAAGGTAATAGTGCGGAGACTGTATTTTAGTTGTAAATCTTCAGGAGGAAAACTCGGAATAGGAGAACTGCAAAAAAAAGGCTGATTTATTAGGCAGCTCCCCAGACAGTGTGACAGCACTGTTGCAAACACATTTTTATTTCAAAGTGGCAACTACTAAGCTTCTTGTCAGAGTGATCTGTAAAAGATTACTTCCTACTTCATAATAAGGAAATATTAAGAGACTAGGAGAGCTGGTCAAAATGCTGTTTTGCTTGAAATTTTTTAATTCAAGTGACCTCCTTAGATGACTTGTGTAGAAAGCTTTCCTTCTTCCTTTCAGACTTTAAATTCTTCTTTTTAAAAAAAAATTTTCTTTCCAAAGATCTGTGTGTAAATGAGAATATTGCAGTCTAAGGAGGCTGAACAATAAATATGCAGTTGGGAAATGTAGTTTGATCACAGTCATTTCAGAAACCCCTGTGTGTGGGGCAGAGGCAGACTTCTTAGGAGGTTTCAGAAAGAGGTCTGTGAAGCTTGTCTCCCAGCTCTGGCTCCAGGACTTCAAGTAAACATGTTCTGCTAGTTAAGCAGCTGTGCTCACTGCACAAAAGAATGCCCTCCTCCATTAAATGAGTCTTTCTGGATAACATCCCCTGGACAAAGCATTTTTTCGGGTTCAGTCAGCAGAAGAACCTACATGTTGACTCTTCTGGAGGCAGCATTTCACAGCCCTGCAGTCATCTGTGGAGTGATGTTGGCCTGTCCATGCATCTCCTGCACCCTCTCTGCTCCGATGGGCTCATTGGGTTCTCCCAGGAGGGGATGGATGGGTAGGACAGCAGCTGAGATTTGAGCCCAGGTGGTTAAGCCAGGATGGGGAGAGCTGAAGTAACACAAGTGCTGCTGGTAGGTTGTAGCTATTTTGGGGGTGGAGCAAAAGATTGTGTCTTGTGCAATTAAGCATGAAATAGGTAAATTCTGTGTATAATTACCCAACCTGGAGTCTAGCGTGAGGATATGACCCGTGGAAATCACAGCTCATCAGTGGCTGCCAGTAGATTCCCAGGAGGTATCCCTGGCTCCCACCCTGGCAGAGAGGGGGTCATGTCCCCTGCTTCCAAAAGCAGAGGCACAGTCTGGGAGCAGGCTTCTGCAAATGAGGACCTGGAAAAAGCAACTTTTGTTGGGTGACTTAAATGATGGCAGAGTTGGGAACAAAATCCCCATTTCCAGAGTTTGCTTCAGGAGCCCACATGACAGCTTGCTTTTAAAGAGACATTTCTTGGGCTGTTTTGTCATTTTTCATGAAAACAAACCAGAAGTCTGAGACAGTAAGGTCTGGGATGTGCATGAAGAGGATTAAAGCAAGTGCAGGTAAGAAAGTTGGTGTCAGTGCTGGCTGGGGCTGTGTTTCATACCATGTTTCAGTTAAGTACCAGACAATCCTACTGAAGTTTGTAACTAAAGCAAGAACGGGCTTAAAAAAATAGCTTAAAACAATTTTTGTCAGAAGCAGGCTTTTTTTTTTTCCTCCCTACATCACAGCAGCACCCATATCCTCCCACTCTGTTTTGTTTGCTCTCTCCTGGCAGTGGGGGGGCAGGCTCATCATTATTTGGGCCCCCATACTTTTATCTCATTCTCTCTCAGAATTTCAGCCTACAAGCATTTAGATAACCCACACAGTGCTCTCCTTGTCTCAGGAAGCTGCCATCCATTCGTGGCTCTTTCACGTGATGCCCTGGGGATGGCTGACGAGGGTTTCTCAAGCATCTCCCCTGGGCACCAGTGGGGTGGGGCTTTTGTCATTTAACATGGGTCTGGGAGGACCTTGATCTGCTGCATCTTGAGGCAGGTATTTGGGATGGTGTCTGGGCATTGCTGGCATCTGTTTTACTCCCCCAGCTGTGGTTGGGTGCCTGCCATGACCCAAGGGATGTCCATGCCCTGCACCTTGGTGGCCTCCAGTGGGGAGAGGGGCTTGCAGAGGAGATGGTGGTTGGTTTGAAGCTGGAGCCTTGAAACTTCTGGGAATCCTGAAATGCCTACTGTCTAAATGCCTACTGCTTTAACATGTGCCCAGGCTCTGCTCTCTGGAGCACAGCTCCCAACTTGCTTTTTGTGCTTGGTGAGCCGTGTGCCCCTGTGGCATCTCCTCCCCAGGGTTACCCGGGTCACTGGTGTCCTTTTCTTCTGCCTTCACAGCTCTGTAGCTGCATCCTGGACATGGTGGCCACAGTTGGTGGCTTGCCTTGCCCCCTTGCCCCAGCCAAGCCCCAAACTCGGTTTGCTGCAGTCCCACGGGTTGGTGCTTGGCAGGGGTCGGATTTAAGGAGCTGGTGGGGTTGTTGAGAGGTTCTCCAGCCCTCCTCTGGCAGGGGTACTGGGAAAGGCTGTGTCAGGAGAAGCTGTGCTGCTGCTTGGGCAGACTAAATGGTGTCTCTTAAATTTCAGTGAATAGTGAAGAGGGAAAAAAAAAAAAAGTTGCAAGCTTTCAAGCGAAAATACTGAGTAGCAAGTGAATCCTCTGCAAATGAAGCAAAAAAAAGTCCCTGGAAGGGAAAATAAGCAGTAATTACTATAAAACATACTTTTTCATCACAGTAATGGTTTGATGCTGGTAGGCAGAGTTGCAGCATGGTATAAAAGTGACTTCACTGCTGCTGTTTCTTTATAGTGGGGGGTGTTTTTGAGACCTCTGCAATGCTGTGCGTGTTGCTTGCTTGGTTTCTGGAGGCTGGCATTCGTCCCCAGAAACTTGGGGCTCCTCGTGGGCTTGGCAGAAGTTTCAGTAGCTGTCCTCCCAACACGGCAGCAGACACCTCTGCCTGCAGTGTTTTGGCTCCCTTGATCTTGCTGTTCTTTCCCCAGTGTTGCTTTATGAGGATCCCTCTGGTTATCAGAGTGGGCACCAGAGCCACAAAGAATTAGTCCCGATTTAAGAAAGCAGGATATGAAGAGGAAGTAGTAAATTTACTGGGGCTGGCAGGAGAGTAATGTCAGGGAGAACCCCAAAACATTGGATTAATCACAGAAAATACTTCTGTCTTAATACTATGAAAAAAAATACAAGCTTTTCCATCTGAGCTTGCTACTTTTGGCTCTAGTTTCAGCCTCAGTATGGTTAGTGTGTTTAAGGATCAGTCAAAGTAAAAATGAGACAGTTTCCCAGCCTTGAAATGACAGGGACATAAGCCCTGTGTCCATAGGGAGGAAGGGCAGATCCCTTTGCTGTTGTCTTTGAGTCAGGGTTTTAATGACTACAGGGGAAAAAGAAGTGTTAGAGCAGCAGAAGAAAAATGAAAGAGCTAAGAGGAAATTATTTTTATTGCTAATAGATGGGTGCTTATAATGTTTAATTCTTTACAGCTTATAATGTTTAATTCTTTACAGCTTATGCTTTATTTGCACATTCTTCCTTCTTCACCACTCTGCACACTGTAGTGGCAGCTACCATATTTCAAAATTACTGCTCTTAAAAGCCCCTACTCAGTGCTTTCAGAATGAATAAAAATATTTGTGGAAGCAGCAGTAGTGCTCAGACTGGTCAGTTTACAGACACAGGGTGAGTGGTTCAGCTGGCACGCTCTCGATTTTTACATACTCCTTATTCCCTCCACCCTTTCCACTGATAAGTTTTAAAAGTTCCTTGGAAATATTTTTTTTTTCAGGGCACTGTAGACGCGTGTTTAATCAAAGTTCAAGGCAGTCTCCCTTGATAGAGATTTACTTTTGTTTTTGCCAGCAAAGCCAGATGAGGAGAGAGGAGGAGCGTGGGAGTGTTTGATGCCCCTGAAAACAATAATGTGGCAAGAGTAGTTTTAAGGCGGCCTGAGAGTTGTCTGTGTGAGCTGGGGAAAAGGAGTCTTAGAGGGAGCTTTGCGGTATTTTACACTTTTAGATCCTTATTTATCTTTTTAGATAACTAATGGGGATTTAGTGTTCATTTTGCCATGTGCCATGTGTTTGGTTTAGGGTAAGTGAACCGCTGACAGTTTACTGCAAAGAGCTGCAGAGGGGAGGCAACAGCCTGGGCATCTGCATTGTTTTTGCCTCGCATCAGGTGCTAAAAGTCACTAAACATACCGTGAGTCACAATATTTTTTCCCAATTTGACTCACTTGCCCAGTCGTATTTTTACTCCAGCCTATAGGCTTGAAAAAGCATGTGCATAATCAGTTCATTTTGTGTGGTCTAGGCTATAAAAATGCCCCCTCTGTTCTTTCCATATGAAAAACGTGTTTTTAATTTTGGGGAACTTATATAATTTTCTGTGCCTTCTTTTGTATCTCAGATTAAAAACAAATGCTCCGTTCCCCTAACTTTGCATGTTCCAATTACGGAGTTGTGAAAATAAGTCATCCTTCAGCTTTTGTTACTTTAAAACAGCTATCGGTGATGTCAGAGTCAATACTAAAAGCATTAAGAATGCTGGCAGAATGTAATGCAGCTGCAATCCAACATGATGTTGGAAATGGGGTTGAGAGCATAAAGGCTTTCCATATTCCCAGGGCGCACAACTGCTCGCGGCCTTGGCTTTGATCTCTTCAAAGGCTGCTGCCTCCTCCTAGATGGAGAGACTTGGCTGCCACTCGCTCGCATTGAAAAAAGGCAGAGGTCTCTATTCAGGCAGAAATCAATCACTGTGCAGAAACAATTATGTGTAATTCAACCATCATGAAAACAGGGCGAGATTATGGGTTTGTTACCTGAGTGACTGCGTGGAGATGGGGAGCAGCGGACGCGGGAGTCCTGCTGACATGCCACATCTTGATGACAATTATAGACACATGAATGATGTGGCGGGCGGGGGCGGCGAGATGACAAATGCTGGTCACGCTGTCCAGCAGAGCAGAAAATGAGGTTACAATTGAGAGATAATGTTTGCATATGTAACCATATTTCAGCAAGCTGGGCAACTTCGGGGAATAGCGGAGACGGGCGAGCGTAAACAAAGTCGGTGTGTGCCACGGCCGTGCAGAGATGCCTGTGTGCAGGGAGAAACCTGGGTGCCACCTCCTGAAGAACTGCTTGTTTAAAACAGCCTAGCAACATTTTTTTATGTTTGGTTTTTTTTTTTTTTTTTTGGAGGAGGAGGAGGGGAGGAATGAGCTGCTTGGGAAAAGGAGAAATCTCCCAAGTTTGGCCCTCAGAAGGAAACCGACAAAATATCCTTCTCCGTCCTTCTCTGACAGGGTGGCATTAACATGGCAGTGAGAGATGGCTGTTTCCAAATGGCACTGATGAGCACGTCTCACATCTCCTTCCCCTCCCAATGGGGATTTAGGCTTGCCTCGTGGTAGTGCGTCTCTGAGCAAGAGCTTTTTTAGATTTGCATGGTAACATTTTGGCTGCAGTAGGCTGTCGGTAGTGTGACGTGATGCTCAAAATATCTTCTGATGTATAATGGCCTCCTTTAATTAGGAACTTTTTTTTTTTTGGTTGTTTTGATTCCCCTGAGTGGTGAGCAATAGCTGACTCTCTTTAAAAAGAGAACTGGCATGTGCAGTATCTGCCCTGAGAATATTTATTTAAAGTATTATTGCCTATAAAGTCTTAAAATAGTTTTCCTCCCAAAAAGGCAAAATAAAACACAGATGACTGATTATAAAATGGTATCCCTGCTCAGTTTGGTACACAGGACAAGCTTTACCTTTTATACTGCTCAGGCTTAGACATCAGAGGCGCAAGAAGCTGCTTTGAGTTACAGATCTTCAAACAATAAGTCAAAACAAAAAATCAATCCCTCCAGTCCCTGGGTGCAGTTAGCGAAAGATAAAAGAGAAAAATAAAGTTATGCTTAAGCAGATAGAGGAAGGGAACAGATATGCCAAGGAAACACGGAGGACAAGTGCAGAGTTGAAGTGGGCCTAGTGTGAGCCAACATCAATGAATTTTTATCTTATCAAAAAGTTTTAAGGTTGCCAATTCTTTTCAGACTGGATCCACTCTGCTCCGGGGCTGCCTGAAGCATTTTCTTCAATGAAAGTTGCTTCTCCCTACCCTCCTCACACCTCCCTCTTACTCCTCCTATATGTAATCACACACAGGGATTGGGCTGCACCTCACTCAAGGTAGGAAACTTCACTGCAGACTTCAACAAAAAATTAAGGACTCTCATAATCCCTTGTTATTACAAATATGAACTGAGATTTCTTTTTCCAGTATTGGGTGAAAGGTGCATAATCTCAAAAAAAGGAAATCTCTGCCTTCCAGTCGTATTTCCCCCCTCCCTCTGAGTCCAAATAAATTTAAATTTCAAAGAAATTTTAAAAACAGATTAAAAAAAAAAAAGTGGAATTTTCAAACCCTTTTTCTTAGCTGACTTATTAATTTTTTAATCCCAGTTAACTATTTTGATTGAATCAAGTACACGACTTGTGCCTTAACCTGTAAAGAAGAGAACATCACACCCCAGAGTTGTTGCTAAAACTCTTCTGTGTCCCTCTTTAGGATCAACATCTCCACCTTTGGAAAGAGGTCGATGGGGCTTGAGCTTTTTTTGTTTCTGTTGCATCTTTGAAGGCATTTATAGCAGGGGTCAGGACATCTTTGAGTCCCATCAGGAGGAGCTCAAGGCGGCTGTTGGCATCCTTGGCTCAGGACTGATAGCACTGGTACCTGCTTCAATAGCAGGAAACACACTTCTCCAACCAAAAAGTGATTAAGGCACATGGATGCATAGATTGTGTGCAAAAATACCTGGAACTGCACTAACGTTTGAAGGATTTGAGAAGGTCTAGTCGGTGTATGACTTCAGCCCAGTAGCTGACATCTCAGGGTCTGTTTCTCATCTGCAGTGCAGCATAATATCCATATCATAGTTGGGATAACAGAGCACATGAGGAAGAATACAGGATTCAGGAGATGCAGATGTAAGTAAGCTGAGGCAAGGGTATTGATGTTGTCGTGCTCTTCACAGAGAATTTCAGGAGATGATTTCAGACAGCTTGCCTGGTAACCTGGGGCTGGCTCTTCTCACTTCTGGCTGCTAAACTTTGCTGCTTTGAGAAAAACAACTCACACTTTTCTATGTAAACAATTGCACGAGCTGCTGCAGAGTTTTCTATGGGATTACACACTGAAAAGGAAAAGGGTTAGTGAGTATAGATGTTACCACGAGATACAGTACGGAAGATGTGGTTCACAATGTGAAAAAAATATCTCCAGTTTGTCATTTTGGTAAGGTAGAAGTTACTGTAGGTAACTCAGAAGAAATGTTCAGTCAGTTATTGCCTTAAAAAAAAATTAAAAAAATCTGCAGCTTGATAATGATTCCCATTCATCTCTGGGTAGATTGCATCTTAAAGATAATTTTTTAAATTGCTTTAATAGTTCTCCTTATGGTTGCCTTCTTTGAAGTGAAAAGCAGCAGCATGGCATGATACCTCTCATCAGGAGCGGCTGCACAAGAGGCTGAGCTGAAGCTGGAGGCTGCCCAGCTACAGGTGGGTGGTGCAGAGCCACTTTCATCCTTTACCAATTTTTGTTTCCTCCAGTCCCAGCTGTAGGTGAACTCTTGTCAGCAGTAATTTTCAGTCTCTGGAAAGAAACCGGAGGCAAAAAGGGGTCCAAGGCTTGGAACTCAAAATCCTGGGTGTGCAACATGCTGCATACTGGCTGGTTTGGTTTTGTGAGTGTCAATGGGAAAAAGACCTCTAGTTCCTTGGGATAGCTAATGCAGAGCAAAGATTACTGCAAAAGAATAAATCCTGCCCAGAAAAGGAGCCGTGCAAGGCATATGGTGTATTTTGATGCTTTCTGTGTCCTTCCTAAAGGATGCTAACCATAAGATCCAAAATGGGCTGTTTTGAATCAGTATGAACTGGGAGACTTGCAGGGCTTAAATAACTCAATCTGAAATGGAAAGTGCCTTAACTGAATTTACAGAGTGTTTGGGGGTTTTTGTGTTTGTTTGAAGTGTGTGTTCAATGGAAACAAAGGATGGAGTGGAGGTGAATGGGAGCTGCAGTGCTCTGCCTCTCCTGCCCTAGGAAAACAAGCCCACACCTGATTGCTTTGGGAAGCATCAGCCGTCTCCCTTTCCCGTTTCAAATGTGTTGATTAAAATACTGGAGATAAATCTGTTGACTGGGCCTGGTTCATGGAGCTTTTCTTTCCTTTTTTTTTTTTTTTTTTTTTTTTTTTTGATCTGGCCTAGCCGAGCATCCCTGCAATAGCAGCTAATTGATTTAGCCTGTGTCAACTTCACTGCGGTACAGAGACTCGCTGATTTCAGCTCTCCCAGTACAGCTTGCAGGGAATAAATCCAGCAGCCAAACGCTGTGCCAGGATGGGCTGGAACAGGAGCAGGAGCTAAGCATGGAGCAGGGCCCTGGTGGGGAGGGGGTGCTCCATCCTCTGGAGAGCCCCCGGGAAGCCGGAGGTGGGGGCTAGAGGGGGACAGGCGTGATTTCTCAAAGCTGTCCTACTTAGCCTCTAAAGTAAACACCAATTTGCGGTCTCTTAGTAGAGAGGGAGCAGCCCAATAACGCCGGGATAACTTTTTTGCTAGCTCGTCGTGCAGGGCAGCATTTTAACTTCGTCTCATTGGGACGCTCGGGTTTCGACGGTCGCCTGGAGGTGCCAAATGATTTGTTTGATGCCTGTGACAAACACACACACACACAGAGCCCATGCCTGCCTGGGGAAGATCTGGGTCCTCCTGCGGGTCCTCTGGGGGCTGCTGGTTGCTGTGAGCTGGAACCTCTGGCAGAGGGGGGGGGGAGGGCAGAGCTTTCAGGCGACGGGACCAGGAGCACTGGGGCAATCTGGAGAGATGTGAAGTCGATTGCAGGGAGGAGGGGGCAAGGAGTGACCACCCGTCGGGCGTGTTTCTGCCCTGAGGTCACCCCGGCAGCAAGGAGCCTTTTGTGGATGCTCCGGCTCAAAGGTTTGCCCTGTGCAGCTTCTGTCCCGGTGGAGCTGAGCCTTAAATAACAGGCAGATTGTTTACAGAGCGTGCATTATGGAAATCAGACCAGTCATAACTTGACTGCTCTAAAATAACGTGCGTCTCTCTTTAGAAGAGTGTCAGCTTCGTTTTTTTTGGCTGGAGGCAGAGACAAATTTGTGTGTGGAAAGCAGTGGCCTGTGTGGGGTGGCCGGGGGCCAAGCCGTGCCATTCCCACCCCTTGGGGCACTCAGACCATCCCGGGGCAGCCTCAGTCCCGGTGGTGTTATTTGCCTCCTCTGCTTGGGGCTGCTGCAGCTGCTGACTCCTGCATCTGCCTACATGGAGCAACTTTCATGTCTCTCCACTTTCTTCCCCGGGGCTGTCTCCCACCAGCTCCTTCCCACACCCGGAATGGGTGGGACACAGCTCCTGCCTCTGGTGCCCCGCATTGGTGGGTCCTGCTTGGGAAGGTGGAAACCTGCAGCAGCCTTGCAGAGTTGGTTTTTTTTTCCTCATGGTGGCAGGTAGTCGAGGGGAGCACTGCTTTGTCTCCAGCGCTTGCACACGTCTCCTGCAAGGGTAGTTAAGTGTGAAAAATAATCTTTAGTCTCATTATTGGAAACTTACTTCATTGTTTACATTTCCTGCCTTTCTAATGCTCTGTCCATTCGCGTCACTCTCTCTCCCAGAGAAGGTGGTGGTGGGGTAGGAGGAAGGCTGTCTCCTGCTCTCCCATCCCAGCCTCATCAGCTGGACCTGGAGAAGTATTGAGTTAACTTTATTGTCCTGCTGATTTGAAATCATTCCCGGTGTAAGCCGATGCAGTTCCATTATTGTTGATGGGATTGGGGCTCTTCATGTCACAGGTAAATTGGACTCCATTAACCAAAGCTGTGGTCTTAATTAGAAGCTCACTTTCAGTGGCTCCTCCTGAGTGCCAGAGGTGGGACACCTCACCCCTTATCTCTGCAAGTGACCAGGGGTTGCTGCCATTTCATCCTGTGCAGTATTCACGAGGACCACCTAGAATCCATCCCCTCCTCGTGCTGCACATCCCCCTGTCTTTACTTTGGGGAAACCTTGCAGAAGGCATGAAAAGTGCAAAACCACCCCCTTGGCTTTGCTGGTGTGGAGCCCAGTGCCTGTGTCACGTTGCATCTGGGTCTGCCTCCACAGCCTAAGCAGCCCAGACAGTAGATGGGTGTTTTACTGTTTACTTGGAAGATGGTTAGTCAAGGGTTTTGACAGATGCTTGGCTTGACAAGCTAATCAGGGGATTTTGTGTTTTCACTAGCTGACAAATTTTCAGTGGCCCTCATTAAATATTGCTTCCTCCAAACATGCCTGGCTCTCCTGAGTGCCTGGATGGAGCAGAGTGTCTGCAAGTGCTTTTTGAAGAACATGATGCTCGTTAGCCCACTTACACAAGCAGAAAAACCCAGACACAGGGAAGGAAACATCCACTCATGGGACAGGAGAGCAGCACAGTCCCAAGGGAGGACCAGGCTCCTTACTCCCTCTCGACTGCTCTGGAGCAAAGGGCTTGCAGATGGTTTCCTGGAGACTTCTTTCACCTTTCTGGAAGAAAATGTGGCTCTTTTGAGGTACACTCGTGCTGGCTGCTGATCTGTGGGAACATCCTGAGGGCATGCCCATCTGCCTCACCCTGCTGCTGGAGGCTGCATCAGCCCTCTGGAAAGCGTGCGCCCTTCTGCTAAATATAGCCGTGGTGTGGGCTCTATTCTTGGCATGCGTTTTGAGTGTGCTTTTCAGCCTGAGCAGACCCTGGGCTTCCCAGGGACTCGTGTCCTTTCCCAGTGAGGAAGGATGTTCTGGGGACAGAGAGCTCACATGGTGAACTCACACCGTGTGCTCTCCCCGCCGGCTGCTGCAGAACAGGCGGCCTGGCAGCTGATTGCTGCCTCCTGCTCATTCAGAGATTCTTCCTCTGATGGCTGCTGGGTTTGGGTTGGTTTTTTTTTTTGTCCTTTCTCTCTCTTCTTGAAGCTGCTGGGAGCGTAGCTGCTTGGAGACCTGCTCAGGTCTGGCTGCAGTTGGCCACTGTGCTCCAGATTTAGGAAGGTCTAAGCCATACGTGGGTAAAGCTTGTCTTAACCTGAAGTAAAACCCTTTCGGAGCACTTCCCCTGTTCACATTAGGATTTGACACCACTGCTGTTGCACTTCATCAAGTTTCTGGGGCTCCCTCTAGATGACAAGGAGAGGGTGAGAAGATGAAGACTTGGGTGGCAGGGGAAGGCTCAGTGTGCTGTGGTTTAGGCTTCTTGCACAGGACCAAATGGTTTTGAGCTGTCTTAGATGCTCATTTATTTAAAGTTACTGAGGGTGGCAGTTTTCCTTGGGCCAAGCTGGATTTTGCACCCACCAGCAGCCTGGGGGTCCCTCCCATCTCCATGGCTCTTTGGGTGAGGGCTGCTCTTTCTTTTGGGTGAGGGCTGCTCTTCTTTTCTTGAGAAAGAACTTTGAAGTTCCCTAAGAATTGTCTGTGTGCAAGGTAGTGATAGGGGACCCATGCTTAGCACCTCTGAGTTTGTGATCTGCAAAATATACTTGTAGCTGCACAGACTGGCAGTGCCTTCCTGCATGTGGCCCATACCTGAGGGAAAGAAAGGGATTGCTATTTTTGTTCCAGCAGTGCTTTATGATGGTTGTTTCCTTGCCTAGATAGCTTGCAGTGGGTGGCACTCACATCAGACACTACCCCACACCCAAAAACCCAGAAAAACAAACAAAAGCTGAGATAAGCGGTACTTTAAGGAAGATCAAAAACTTGTCTGCCTGTTTCTTCTTCTTGGGGGAACCTACAGTCCTACTGACAGATCAAATGCAGGTTTATGTATGTATACACAGGGCTCTCAGTGGGCCCTGTTGCTCCCCTCTAAAAGTAGCAAATGAGCAGTATTACTGAGAATATGTGACAGCTCAGGTAGGAATCACTCCATCAGCATGCTCAGGAAGTATTTCTGAAAAAGTTGGTTTTGTCCCCATGCAAATGGTCAAAAATTGCTGCTCTTCAGGTGGCAATCACACAAAACACATTTCTTCCTTTTTCTCTCTAAGAAAGTTGCAGAGGTGCATGTCATTGCTTTCTAAGCTTGCTTTATTCTCATTTCAGCTCAGCTTTTCAGGAGCAACCCTTGCTTGCCCTCAGCATACCATGTACCTCTCTGTGGGTTTTCAGCCCTGTTACCTCACCTGGGTCGAAACCTGATGGCTGAATAAAAAGCATAATGTTGCTGAGCTGCATTTTCTTGCTGAAGGTTTAGGTGCATCTTCATTTCCCCTCCATAATTCGCATATGTAGGTGCTACTGTCTGCTCCTTGTTGCTGTGCAAAAAGTCATCCTCCAAACTTATCTCTGATCATCATCTCCAAACTTCATCCCTGAAGATGGTGATTTTTCTCACTGTGATTGCTGACGGGCAGGTTTTGTTTAATTCACCTCAAAGATCATCTTTCAGTGCTCTCTGGTGCCTGTGTTTCTTTCTTTGGGTTTTGCCTTCCACACCCCTGCTGCAGTGGTGGGTACCTGGCACGCGTGGCTGTGGGAGCTGCCACTGGTGTTTCGGAGGGCATGGAGCTGACTCTTTCCTCTGATCCAAGCAAAATCCTGTGCCAGCTGGGTAATGGGGAGAGATTAATGACTGCCTTGGAAGCCAGTTTTCCAGCATACTGGCCAGAGGGCAAGCATCATGATAGTTGTAGCAGCTGGTCTGGAGAGGAGGGAAATGAGGGGAAGATAAAATTGCACGCCCAGAATGCCAGGGTAGCCTGTGTCCATGCTTTGATGTCTTCTCCCTCCACACCCTCCTGTGAGTTAAAAATGAAACTAGACTGCATTTATAATGGGTGTGTGAATATCTGTATTTAGCTCCAGAGAGCAAGATCTTGGACTGGATCCTCGTATGTGGAGAGATACAGTTTGGCCAAATGCAAGAACTGTATTTTCTGTGCCTTCATGGTGAGAACGAACAGGCAGAGATGGATGCAGACACACACATCATCTCATCAACTCAGGCATCACAGCTTAATGCATTCCGACATACTTGTGAATGCTGGGTTATTAAAAGAGATGAAGAGAGATTAAACATCCTTTTATTGTCCCTTAGTGGTCCTGAAGGGTGTAGGTCAGGGTGTGGGTTTCTCCTACCCTCTACCACCACTGCTTTGGGGTTAGGACTGTGGGGAGATGACCCTGTTCAGGGGCACTGAGGCACGGGCACCACACAATAAGCAAATGTAGCTGTGGACCAGCCTCAAAAATCTATAAAACCTGAGAAGAGGACTGGGAAGTGAGCATCTTCCCTGTGATGCCTGTCGGAAGGGGCAGGACCTGTCCTGACACCCTCAGGAAGGCCAGGGTGAAGGATGGGTTTCCTCCAAAAGTGGCAGGCAGGGTGCACGTGTGGAGGCAGGTGGGAGGAATTCGGTCTCCCTCCTCTTACGGTGCTATATTTCTGCATCCACTTCTGTACGGCGTGCTTTAATCAGCAGCCCTCCCCCCATGGCCCCCAGGCCTCGAAATTCCACAAAACCCAATTAACAGAGATGAGAGAGCTCTAGCATGTATACATATGAAATTTCAGAAGGCTGAAAAAGAGACTCTTAATACCATAAAGCCTGCCCTAAAGTAAAATTTGCATCTGAAATCTACATAGTTAAACCCCCGTGAGGAAGACGGCATAGCTAAGCACAACTTTTTTTCTTTTCCCCCCGAGGGGTAACTTATCCAGGTCTGCTCAGTTTGGCATCAGCCTTCTTGCAGCTGAGGAGTGCTGCAGAGGGAGCCTCCCACCTCATGTGCAACCTGCAGAGAGCACTGAGGAATCGGTACCTCCAGCTTGAGAGACCATACTAGCCCAAACACGACAAAAAACCAAAACAAAAACAAAGAAACCCAAAACATAGCAACCCTAGCTTGAGAAATTCATGTGAACTTCTCGAGGCTGGTGACCAAAAGCAAGCTGGGTGGACGTGGTGCTTGTGCAGACTGATGAAAGAAGTATTAAAGACTGATCTATCACAGGTTCAACACATTCAACCCAGGACTCCGGGTGTTTCACACTTTACTAACCTGCTACTACACTGGTTTGTTTAAATTGCCCGTCGTGAACTGTCCTGACACCTCCTCTTTAAAATAATCACAAAAAAAACCCCCAAATCCCAACCTCAGCAAATCCAGTCCTTTCTGTGCAGGCTCAGTGTTCTGAGGGGAGCTGGGGGATAAAGCTTTATTTCTCCTTCTCTGCCTTTATCTCTTTTGCTATCTTGTTTGTGTAAGATACAAAATTTCTCCTCCTATTATCCTACTAATCGCCTGCTAATTGGAGGCCCTACTTCTGCTCTTTTTGGAGTCTGTATGTGCACCTTCTGCAAGAGTGCTACCCCAGTACCCCCTTACTTAAGAGAAATGAAACAAGAGCTCAAACTCCCCCCACCTGAATGTTTTATGTGGTTCTCCCATTTGACAGCAATGGGCTTGGTGGCTTCAAAGGGGCTGGAGCCTGGGGAAGGCGGTGGTGGGGACTGGGAATGCAGGTAAGTATTGCCTTGAAAAAAAAAAAAACCAAAAAAAAAAACAACAAACCACCAAAAAAACCCCACCACGAGGTCTCAAAGCTGCTTTTTTTATTACCTCCGGATTCTGCAAAGGGCTGGTTATCTCACGCTGTGAGGCAGCATGATCAAAGCCCCGGGAAAGGTCAGGCATTCCTCCAGGAGTGGCACTCGGCTGCCGGCAGCTCCTCCAGCCCCCAGCTCTGCCAGCCCGGGCTGCGGCCCCGCACTCAGATCCCTTATCTCCTTAACGAGGGGACCTGCAGCTCAGCCAGCCTGGCCTCAGCTTGATGCTGAGAGCCTCTAACACCTGGCCTGGGTTTTTCTGAAGAGGAAAGGTGTTTCGGTTTGTAATTTGGAGGGGGAAAATTAAAAAAAAAAAAAAATAATAAAAAAAAAAAAATGTGGGGGAGGCAGCATTTCCTTCCTCTGACTTAGTGCAGGAAAGCTCCATGGTGAGAAAAGCTGTGCTCCAGCTCTGCTGCACTCAAGGAGCTGCTTTCCTCATGTTCTCAGCTCCTACTTCTGTGCAAGCGATACAAACGGTGAGTTCCAAAATCCTGAGCGTATGAAAAATTACCCACAAAATTACTTTCAAGTGTTTTCTCACTTTTTAAAAAAGTCTGGCGTTTAATTACTCGTTTTCAGCCAGTTATCCCCACGAGCAGCTTGTGAGCAGACAAGGAGTTTTGGGGAGGGTGAACGGAAGGAAGAGATGCTCAAGATGAGCAAATCCTGTCTCCACCTCTGCACTTTAGATGCTTTTATTTTTGCATTTGTGCTAATTCTGTGGTGTGAGCTAGGGTGGTGTGGGTTCACGTTTGTAGCTCATGCTCTTACCTCTGGCTGTGGCTGAGGGCTGACTGCTCTGACCTGGTTGGGTGACATGGTGTTTTTGCCAGTTTTGTCTTCAGACAGGGGTGCTCAAAGTACATGAAGGGCAGGGGGAAGTTCTGCCTGTGTTTCATGGTGTGATGGCTTCCTGGCTGTGTCCCTGTAGCGGTGAGATGGGGGAAACATGTTAAGAGCCTGAAAATTGGGGTAATTGTTATTTTTAAATGAGTTTAAGGTATTCTTATCCTAGGTATAGGATAGGAGTAAGAGACAAGTACTACACAGCAAGGGCATTTGCTGCCACGAAAGAATTATTTTAGAATAGAACACCTGATTCCAGGCTTTAAGCTCTGAAGTAGATGCTCTTGAATCTATCTCCCCATCTTGTTTCTTGAATAAAGGGGTAAATAAATGTGCCATGCTGCACAATGGGCTATGGACATGTGGCCTCTCCAGCAAACTGAGCACATGTCTCTGTGTAGCATCCATGGGGAATGCTGCAGGAGCATCCATCCCTGCAGCCCAACCTCCAGATGATCCTCAGATTCCAGAGCATCAAGCTGAAAAATGTGATCCTTTAGTGGACTAGAGGGGAAGAGTCTGTTTCTGACCTCCAAAATACCACACTGCAAATGGGGAAGGAGTTGGCTGGGAGCAGGGCAGGGGAGTGGGAAGGAACTGGGGCAGGGATGGTATAAAAAAGATAAATAACCAATTTTGTGCATTTTGTGGCTGCCAACCTTGGCCATGTTCCTGGCAAGTGGTGGCAGCTGAAGGGGTTGCTGAGTAGGAGCATCACTGGCCGAGTTTGTCAGCCCATGATGGGTGCTGCAGCAGTTTTGGGGTTCGCTACCCTGCAGCAGTGTGGGTGCAGTGGGCAGCTCTCATTTTGATACCTCGTGTGTCCACCCCAAAAAAGAAAGGGCTTAGCATAGCATCTGGGCATCTCTGGCATTCTCAGCCATCTGCCCTGTCAGCAGTGGAGTTGGGAAAGAGGCTGAACGTTTCCACACGGTTTTCCTGGCATGAGTGTCCTGGTTTGGGCCAGGATAAAGGTGATTTTCTGGTTTGTACTTTTGCTTTCAGCTAAGTCTTTTGTAAATAGTTGACACTATTGTTGTAAAACCATGACACATGAGCTAGTTTTTTGCCTGATCAATTGTTTAGTGGTGTTCTACAGAACCTTAGCGTGGTTGTATTTCTCCCAAGTGCAGCCTTTATTGCCATGAAAAGTACTGGGGAGGGATGTGGTTATGATAAGAAATTGTCAATCTCTTCCTCTGCCTCACTTCAGGGGGCAGTTAATTGCACAGGGGAGCCCTAATTGCATGAAAAATCAACCTGTTGGCAACGATGGGGTGAGGGTAAATTTTGGAAGTGCTCTTTAATGAAATCAAGCATAACTCCCATATAATGCTTGTTGAGTTTAGTAGGATTGAAATATAATTGCGGGGTGACCTGTTGCTACTAGAGGAGCTCTGTGTACAGCCATAAGCCCATCTGGAAGGGTGATTTACTGGAGGCTTGGGCAATCTGGCAATTTAGGCTCTTTTTTATGATGTTTAGACTTCTATCTGTGTTATAAAGTGCAGCCCAGGGTTTTTATGAGGATGTAGGTGCCTGCTGCACAAAAACTTATGTTACGGGCTGGGTGTGTTTTTTCCCTTTTAAGAGTGATTTCTAAATTTTAAAGGGCAGCTCTTGAATGGAGAAAAAGAAAAAAAAATCAAGTCTAGCAGCAGGCAGAAATATCCTATACAGGATTTAAAAGGTACCACGTGTGTTGTGCATACCAGCACCCTTTTTTAAGCTTTGTGGCCAACTGAGAGAAGGAGCTTAGTAGCAACATATCAAATAAAGTGGGGTGGGAAGGGGGAGCAGGTGAGTTCCATGTTTCTCCGTATCTCCCAGGCTTCCCAATCTGGGGCCACCTCAGCCACCGGAGAGCCTTTGGGTTAGTGCCTAAGATGTGCCTGCATGGGCAAGGTCTCAAAACATGTTTTTAGGAAGCCTGAGGGTGCTGAGAAGTGCAGTAAAATGAGCCAAGAAGGGGCAGGGGAATCTGGGCAGCTTCCTGACCTCAAGCACAGGGTGGTGGGGCAGAAGGCAGGGTGGGAAGGGAACAGGGCTGGAGCAAAGCCAAAGGAGAGCCAATGCCATCAACACTGGGAAAGATGATTTTCAGGTCCTGCAGACCACGGGTCACATTTTGGGAGGATAAGCAGCTCTTGGAGGCTGGTCTAGCCCCAAGGCCAACGTAGGAGCATCCCTTCAGGACTCCTTCCTTGACTCCTCTCTGTAGCTGGAGACAAAGGGCTGCTGGGAGGTTGCTGTGTCTGCTTCTTGAGAGGTGGGAAAAAATCTTTCCTAAGCTGCCCTAGGAGACAGCAGGCATGGAGATGGGTCACTCCATCTTTTTTTGGGTAGCCCTTTTCCCTTCCTTTTGCTGTTACTCCTGTGCACAGGCTGGCAGCTTGTTCAGGTCCATTACTGCCGTATTCCCCTGATCTGCGTAATCTCCCACCAGCAGAAACATTGGTCCCTTTTTTATGTCTTCTGAGACCCCAACTGGCAAACAGGGCTAAAAATACTGAGCATTTAGATTATTCTTCAGTAGATCAGTGTCCAGCAATTTTTTACAGTAGGTTTATTGGTCCTGCTTACACAAAGAATCCAAGTGAAACAGTTGGCATTGATAGCTTGGGCCAAAAAAAGTGTGTGCAGCCCTGCTTCCTTGAGCCTGTGCCATGTTCTTTGCTTGCCCTTAGCTGTGTGCTGTGATTTTTATACTTTAGCTAAACTACACGTAGGGCATGTTTTTGTGTCTCACTGATGCAACAAACCCTCATGGGACTGATGTATAAAATAAAATTAGCAGCTTTTCAACACTTCTGTTTGTACTGAAATCTTGCACAATGTGGTAGAGAAATAATTCCTGTTATGACTTTCTACTGATGGTTCAAATAACCTGTCTAAGAGACATCCTGTTTCTGGAGGGCCCTATTGCTTTAATTCCTGTTAAAATTGGTTTTGCCTTCTGTGGAACTGTGCTGCAGAAATTAAGTACTTGCAAATGCGTTTTACCTCCAGATAAACGTTGCAGTTTGCATTTTGAATCCTTGTGAAGCTTTAGCAGACTTATTCTTTTTGGCCTAATAATTTGTACATTTTTAGGGATATATAATTTTTTTTTAAATGAATATTTTATTTTAAGCCTCTGGACCATCTAGTCCACATCCAGTGATGGATGGCTAATGAGATGACTTTTTACCTCCACTAAATGGTTATATTGTTTGCACTGATGTATGCTAAGACTTGATGCATTAAATCTTTGGTCATTAGCAGATGCCATTAGCAGAAAAATCCAAATCACTTAGAGCTGGGACTTAAGACTTTTCATTAAAACCTAAATTTGCATGTTATTGGATAAATCTGTTAATACGGTTTAGCTGGACTCAGAAGTTTGGTGAAAACTTTTTCCAGTGTGTATGCGGGGTCAGTTTTGCCTGGGCACCTCGAAGGTGGAGAAATTGGCCCCTCTGGTACTTCCTTCATACCCACAGATACACTGAGCAACCATGACCTCTGCTTTGATCCCCTGCATCCCCACCCTTAAAGCCATGCACCCAGCCCCAGCTGTCAGCGTTGGGCTTCAGGCTGGGCATGTGTCTGCTCCTCCTGACAGGAAATTCCCCTGAAGTGGCTACAATCCTCTCAGCAGGGTTACTTGCCATTTCCCACCACTTTGGGGCCAGAGTGGGTTGGCCTTGGTGGGGATTTCCTCACGGGTGCCTTTTGGTGTCAATGGTATGTTGGGGACCAGGGCTTGCCAGGAGCAAGGGCCATCAGTGTCAAATTCATCCCTCCTCTTTCTTCACATCTGTTTCTCTCTCCCAGTTTTTTAGAAAGCAGATAAGGCAGCAGCACTTCCAGAACCAATCAGTCACGTTGGGTATCATGTCCAGCACAGCTTGAACTCTGCTTTGTTATAAGTAAGCAGTTGCTGCCTGGTCAACCTCTTGAGTTGCAGATTCAGGTGAGGTGAACAGAGGTTTTGGACACATAATGGTGCGTCAGGGGCTTGCACTGTCCTTTGAAGCCTTGTCCTCACTTTCCATGAGACAGAGCTCAGATGTCTGCCCAATGCATGTCATGCTCTCACATGGTCTTAATCAAGAACATTTCTGTCCAGTGCATCTCAAAAATCACTATTCAAAGAGAAGTTGACCCATTTCTCAGTCTTCTGGGGCTGTGATGGTCTTTGTTGTGGCATGTGGTTTTGAACAGACTGTTCTATAGACTTAATGTAAATATTGTTCCTGGAAGTATTATTTCAAGCAGTTTTGATCCCTCACCTGTGTGCTGCTGAAAGGCACCTTCCTGTCAGCAGGGTGCAGGATGAAGTTTTTCTTGGTTTCCCCCAGGAGCCTTAGTCCTTATCCTGTGGGACACGTTGAAGCCGATGAGGAAAAGTCTTCTCATCCTGTGACGCATGTTGTCTGCCAGAACAGGAACACCAGGCTTCAGAGGCTGCTGTCTCACTGCCTCCTTTCACACAAAACTCGTAGTAGATGGCACTTCCCTTGCTGGAGATGTTTTTGTGCTTGATTCAAGTGGGTGCTTGCGGGTGCAGAGGACTCCCAGGTTTGAATACTGGACTGAGGCGCATCCCTTTGACTGAGGCACATTAGTTTGTGGGTCTGAGTATCCTGGAGAAGATGCCAAAGCTGTTGTGAGCAGGGATGCAGATAACCTCCAGGCAAGCAAAGCAAGCTCCTATCTTTGCCTTAACTCAGCAGATGGCACTGGTGACAGAAACCAGAGCAGCGTTATCCCAGGGGGAGAGCTGAAGATGGCACAAGAGGTGACACCAGGATGGACTCCAGCATCTTTCCCCCCACCCAAAGCCCCTGGGGCTCCCCAGCACATAAAGCCCCTGCTGTTCCTCCCCTGGGCAAGTGGCCAGGCTGCAAGGCACCAGTTCCTCTGATGTCCTGCAGGCTTCCTCTGCTGGTTTAGGGCAGCAGTTCTTATCGGCAAAGCAATTAATAAGCCAGAACAGTGCAACTCAGAGGCTTGAGCTTGGGCTCGTTAAAATACTGCGGTGCCTGTGTTCCCCTTGGCTAAGAGAGAACAGAAATGGCCCTGGGCAGGTCAGGAAATGACAGGGGAAAAAGCCTTTTCAGCTGATGTGCCTTTTCAGCTTGTGTGTGACTGGGATGCAGAAGGCGGGAGCAGGGATGCTGTGCAGGGTAAAAGCTGGGGAGCAACAGCCCATGGGACATCTTGCCATTTGGATAATTAAGTCTTTCCAGGACTGGCTGTCCTTTTTGCCAGGTTTAGGGACTGCTTAGCAACCCTTGGGGTGGTTGAGTGTGATTTGTGGCTGCAGGTTGCCACTTGCTGGACGCAGGCTTCATGGTGCACATATCAGGAAAAAGATTAAATTTTTCAGGGTGGGCAAAATTAAAAGGACTATCGTGTGGGAACCAGAGATTAAAATGAGCATTGGCTGGCAAACTGTGGAATGTTTGCTGGCAAATAATGGCCGTCACAGAGGACCCAGTGCTGAGTTTGGAGAATGAAACAAACCACTGAGAAGTATTTTAGCAGGGAAGCTCTTCCCTGCAAGCATCTGGCTTTGCTGGCAATTTAAGGGCCTATCAGTGGGTAGTACATGTTTCATAAAACTAATGGGCTGTGCAACACTAAGTATAATCTGTATGGGAATAGAAATGGGCTTGTCCTCCCCTGGTTGGAGCCTTGCAAGACCTGCCGGGCTCCCTGTGTGGTTCACCAGCATTCCAGGTCTCCCAACAGCCTTCCTGAGCAGGCGAGAACAAACAAATTAAGAAGTCACGGGAGAGAAGAAAACTGAGATAACAGGGGATTTCTAATCAAGCTATTTTAATGCTGGGTGTGCTTTAATCACTTACTTAATGGCAGTGCTTAATGAACACTTGAAATAAAGCATGTTTCTGTCAGAGATTCAACACCCATGTTTTTAAAGCTGTCTTGAGGGATCTCAAATGTTTATTACAACTTTTTCAGCAAAAACCTGTCACAGTTGTGCTGTATTAATGTCAAGGTTGAAGGGGGGGGATTGGAGGGAGACAGAAAAAGACAAAAATGTAGACAAGTTATTAGAGCAGTGGTTTCTCACTAGCACTGCAATTAACCTGAATCCAGTTACTGATTGTAATCCATCTAGATAGATGCTTATCCCAGGCTTTATCAAATCACATGTATTCTTTTCTTTGCAATGCTCCCCTGGCTGTTGTACTGGAGTTATTATTGCACACCGACCCTTTGGGCTTCAGGCAGAGTGGTTTTTACTGACTCTTCTTGCTTCTCCTCATACACAGCCTGTGTTTCCAGCCCTGACACCCCATTTACTTTGGGTCCTATCTTCATGCCCACAGACCACAGCACACACCACCACTGACTGTGAAGCTGCCTTTCCCATGCATTGCAGCCCCAGCTGCTTGCTGCTGGGCTTTTCAAAAGGGAAAGCAATCTGGGCAGCTGGGAAAGGAGTAGAGAGTTCCCTGGCTCCTGAATAACCACAGGAAGCTGTAGCAAGGATCCTGGGTGCATCCCGTGATCACTGATGGGCTGGTGGCTTCTTCTCTCCACTTCCTGGGGGTCTCCTGAGCTGCTGTGGCTCTGTGATTGCCTGATGCAACATGTCCTGGGAAGCTCTCAATGACTTAAAAGTAACTTGCTCGTTCTTCCTTTCCCTGTCTCCCAGCATTAAATACAACTTAGTTACATGGCAAAGCACTGAAGTGCAGTGAAGAAAAAGGGGACCAGGAGGATTTTTTTTTTTTTTTTTTTTTTTCTGGCTTCAGCAAGCCATCAGTTCACTCTCTGACCTGTGGAATTTCCATTCTACATTTGCTCTGAATAAGTGTTAGCAGTTGCAAGGCTGTAAAGCTTCCCATGAGAGTGGAGGCAGCATCTCACTTTGCTTCCTTACTGTGGTGAGTCCCTGGGGTGTCACCCCCACTGTTTGTTAGCGGGAAAGGTCACTGAGATCAATGGGCTCCTGTCACTGAGTTGTGAAGCAGGGTATGAAGCCTACACTTTTCAAATTTGGTTTTCATATATCACAATATCCCTAAGCTCCTGGTTCCTGTGAGTGGGGTGTTCCTGTGGGTGTGCTCTCTGTTCATTTGAGCTTCAGGTGAAGCTAAAAGTAAGGCTGCAAAGCTACCACCTGCTATGTCATTTTCCCAACTGTACTGTCTAAGGATTGGAGAAGGTTTTGAAAATTAAGCACAGGATGATCTCTGCTGTCAATAACCTAGAAGGAGGTTGGACATAAAACTATTTGTTCTAAGTAAATGGTGGGGATGGAGGGGAGAAACCTGAGCTCTCTGCATATCAAGCTTGCTGCATCTCTGCAGAGATTTTTGTGGAAAGCTATTGTACCATAGCTCCCAGGGAGGTGGCAGATAGTAACTGCAATTATTCTTGGTGTTGATGAGCTTGTTTTATATACTGGTAACTAGTTCTGGCCAAAACATGGTGCTGTTACCAGCTTTTCTTCCACCTCTGGTCTCCCTTTGCTAAAGCTTATCTGTATGACCCCAAACAAGTGGCTGGTTCTGACAGTGCTCCAAAGCTGTATTCTTGGTCTTGCATTTTTATGCAGCAGCTGGTCAGCAAAGACAAAAATATAGAGTTAGTTTAGCCATTAAAATGCTATCAGTCTTCTCAGAGAAAAGCTGAAACTGACGTCTTCTGGGTTTGCAAAAAGCTGCTGTCTAGGGATGATTTCAGGGCTCTATAAACTAGACTTTAAATAGGCTAAAAAAGGGATGGATTTTTCTTGTCACTTCAGGTCAAGGTATTCTCAAATCCTCCAACAAGTCATTGGCCCTTTTATTCTGAGGTACTACTGTAGCTATAGCGGAATGGTTGATTTTCTTCTTTTTTTTTTTTTTTGAGGAGCTATCTTTTGTATTTTCCCCTTGAATTTAACATTTGCTGTAAAAAACTTGCGGCCATGTTTTTCCAGAATTACCCTCTTTTTCAGGAACAAAAGGAATGCATGAATTTCTCCATCCTTAACTTCTGATATATTTTTTTTTAATTGGCTTATTTTAGTCTGAATTGAGAAGACCATCTGCTAGTCCCTGTACCCAACACACAACTTGTTGTCAGGAGAAGAAAAGTAGGCAGACTAGGGCCTTTTTAGGCTTTTTAGAAGCAGCTTTGTGTTAAAAGAAAAGAGGAAAAACAAAACTAAAATTAACCCAGCACCTCTTTGGGTGCTGACCTGGAGATGCTTGGGTCTTGAGTGCGTGGGCTTACTTGCTTGCGGTTCTCCACGAACCTCCCTGTTGTCTGCCAGGGAGGTTCCCTTTGTAGATGTGTGTCCTTTGAAGGGTTGTTAATTTAATATCTTTCTCTGGACAGCAGCTGGAACAAATGGTCCCCCAGTTCCAGCAGGAGCTCCCAGCCACTCCCCTCACCCAGTGCTGACCTATGGGCATTTTTGCCGTGTCTGTCTCAGGCTTTTTATAGTTTTTGCACACTTGTTGCATATAGGATACCTTCCAGGTGCAGGCCTTTGCTGAAGCACTAGCTGGCTGTTTGGGGAGGGCTTAGGTTTTGGCTGTTTGGTTTGTTTTTTTGTATTTTTTCCTGGCAGTCTTGCTTTTCAAAAGCAAGGGAAAATGTCACTGGATTCAGGCTGAATTCAAGATAAAGCCATCAATTCGCCAGAGGTTAATTCTTTGATTCTTTAAAGAAGAAATTCTTTAATTTGAGGGTGCTGAGCCCCTGGCCCAGGTTTCCCAGGGAAGCTGTGGCTGCCCCATCCCTGGCAGTGTCCAAGGTTGGCTGGGGCTTGGAGCAACCTGGGCTGGTGGGAGGTGTCCCTGCCCATGCAGGGGGTTGGAATTGGATGAGCTTTAAGGTCCCTTCCAACCCAAACTATTCTGTGGTTCTGTGAATCTGAACTGTCTCAGAGTGTCCTGGGTGCTGGTGGAGGAGCTGCCTGTGGCACAGGAGCCACTTCTCACAGGGATGCAGCAGCTGTGCTGATGCCATAGCTGGGGACACACACACACATCTGAAGCTCAGCAGGATTGGGGTTGCCAGAACTCCCTGGGTCCTCCCAAGGCCCTTTGGGGCCACCAGGCTGGAGAGCTTTTTATACTTGTTATTATTTATTACCTTTTTTGCCACCCCCCCAATTTCTGGCTTTGTAGACCTCCAAGTGCTCTTAATAGAGATGTGGCCTGTTTGTATGTTAATTTTAAGCCTTTTCTCCTGACTTCTTTCTCGTGCTTCCTTTGCCTGTTGGGAGCTGCTGCCATGGGCTTAGGGGATAAGGTGCTGAGAATTAGAAAATAAAATGGAATCTGCAGGATGCTGGGGAGCAAGATGGTACAGGGATTGGCTTGCTCAAAGTACACATGGGTGATTTCTGAAAGAAAGTAACCCTGATACCAGGGGCGTGCATGACAATTATATTCAGCATAATACAAAATGTTAATTACTAAATTTTGAGAAAGTAATGCCGATTAGCAGCTGTGTATGTGTGACCTAAATACATCTATTGTTTGATCTTTATTCATAATATACAGTTTATTGTTGATAAAGTAATTGCTGAATGGTGGGCTGGCCCACAAGTCTGGTAGCTGAAGACTGAGGCCTGACATGTAAATTGTCTGAAATTTGTTGGCATCTGTTTTTTTCTTGAATTTATACTGACAGGGAAGATGAATAGCAGTCTGAGCTATCCCCTTTACAACTCAGAGCACATATATTATTGAGAATTCTTATTGCTTTTATGATTTGGTCACAAAAATGGACCTAGTGCTTGTTGGCTTTAAAACACCTACCAGCGCTGCTTTCTCTCTCCCATCTTGCAAAATATAAGACAAGGCCGAAGCTTAAATTAAAATCCTCAGGTTCTTATCTCTTTCCCACAGGAAAGCAAATCTGTGTTGAAAACCGTAAAATTAAGAGGAGAGTAAGGATAGCATAATTTAGCAAAAATTCATGGCACCAGATTCTGAGCTATATGACTGGAGGGATAGGTCAGACATTAAGAAGATACTGCCTGCTAATGCAAGTTCCTTAAGGTGGTGCTCTGGAAACAAGGCAAGCAGAAAATGCTGCACTGGATCCCATTTACTCCCTTTCCTCTACTCCTATCGGCCTTAACAATAAATTGAGTTGTTCATTTAATAACCCTTCTGCTTCTAGAAGTTCAGAGAAATCCTGGGTTTGTACTTGGAGTATTGTCCTAACATCTGTTTGTGACAGCCTTTCAATAGTGAGCACACAGAAGGTTAATTTCAATGGACTCTTTTTTTCCTTAATTCCTTATGTTTAACAGGTTATCCTTGCTGGGTTTTGTCAATCTTTCTGTTAGAAAGACAGCTTTTTTTTCTTTCTTTCTTTCTTTCTAATATATATATATATATTTTAAATTTTATGAAAAGCCTGTTTGTTCCATAATTGTTTCTGCAACGGGGGAGGGCAGAGAGGTGGAGGACAGATGAGAAGTCCCTGTTACTTGCTGGCATCATCAGTATGGGTGATCTTGCCATGGGAAGAGCAACTTGTGTTTCAAGCAGCATTAACATGTCAGCATTTCACTGGGACAGTCACAGAGTCCCCTTATCTTGCAGCTTTGATCCAAGAGTGTGATTTTTGGGTGGTGTCCCTCTGTCACACCAGGTGTGATCCCGGGCATCACCCCCTCCCTTGTGCCTCTATAGGAAGGGCTGGTGTCAAGCATGTGTTTTGACCCTCATGGGCATGGCTTTGTGGCACTCAATTCAGGACTCTCTTGGGTGTTTGCAGCACTTTGGCATGGTTGTTAGCAGGTCTCCTCCCTAGCTGTCCCCTTCTGAGAGGCCACTGCCAACCATTATATGTGAAATCAGGGCTTTAAGGTTGGCTTGTTTAGTTATTTGCTACCCAGACCAGGAGATCTGTGTCAGAGGAAAAGTTTGCCATACCCTCTGGCAAGGCTGGGGGCTTGTCCTTGCTGCGCCATGCTGTGGTCACACAGGAGAATGATGGAGGTGAGGAATGAAGCTGGTGAAGCTCTTGTTGCTCTTAAGGGCTGGAGTTGTGGCACACCTTCACTTAAAACCTTTTTTTGTTTTAATGCTGAGCCTATACCTGAAGGGTTTCTACAGTGCTGCTGCTGGCTCTGCCATCCCTTGGTCACAGCCCTGGGTTCTGCAGCCGATGCTTCCCCGTCCCTGTCTCTGTGTCTCCCAAACACTTTGCCACTTGCTCCTGGCCCCCACTCATTTCCCTGTGTCCCCTGAATGCCCTCATCTCTCCTCAGGCACTGGTGGTTTGAGGATCCCTGGTTGTCACTCACCAGGCTCCATGTTGTGTCTGTTCATCTCTCCATTTTCCACTCATTCCCTTCCTCCTTCCCTCCCCTTTCCAACTTCAGTAATACACATGAATGCATTTCAGAATTATCTTCCTAATTTATTTTTTTTTAAGAAAAAACCCTGCCTTGCTGAAGCAATTTAATTTAATGGTTTTTTTTTCTTTTCTTTTCTTGCAGTCAAACAAGGTGCCAGTGGTACAGCCTTCTCATGCGGTTCACCCCCTCACCCCTCTTATCACATACAGCGATGAGCACTTTTCCCCGGGGTCGCACCCATCTCACATCCCCTCAGACGTCAGCTCCAAACAAGGTGAGCCCATCTCAGTGTTGTGGGGTTACAGAGCAGTCCTGGTGCTCCCCATGCTGCTGACAGCAGCATTATTTGTAATATTTTAGAGGGAGGGTTCCAGGTGTGCATGCCTGCTTCCAGAGGCGGTAAATTCTGCCGTGGTACTGATATTTAACTTGGTTGTTTAAATCTCCGTGCTTTCTAATTTGGTAATTTTGGTTTGCTTTACTCATCTGAACCTTTTAAAATCTCAATAAGCAGCAGCCAGACCCCACCATCACCTGAGGTGCCCCAGGTTTGCAGTGTGCAGATGTGGGAGCAGGGATCATCCCTCACCTTCCCGAAAATGGGGGAAGAGAACTTCAGCAGCAGTATTGTTGAAACCTTTTCTTCCTTTCATTTACTCCGAATTAGATTTTATGTCCTTGAATTCTGGCTTTCTGAATTCTTCCATAGGTTACTTGGCATAACTGAAGCACAGACCATAAAATACAGTTTTGAGCTTGCATGGGTTAAGGCTTTGCCAACATGACATTTTTTTAACCTTCTGATGCCCACTTCCTCCTGCAGAAGCATTGTTGTAGGTGTCATAGTCATGGGTATTTTCTCCACACTCCTAGGACTCCTTAAAATGAACTAAAAAGCCCCAACTCTTTTTCGGAGTTGAAAGAAGCAAATGGAGACCTCCTGTCCTCATTTGTCTACCTCCTTTGCATCAGTGCCCAGTGGACGGATTTTCATGCTTATTCCTTGAAGTCTTAGGAGTGGCCTGTGTTAGAGAATGGGATTTCCACCTCTTGCCCAAGCTGGCTGCAATGGCTGGGGCACAGCCCACTGCTGCAGTTCATGAGCTCAAGAGGTTGCATGATGGGTTAGCCCTCCTGCACCCCAGTTCTTTGCCTTTACCCCGGTCTTTGCTTTCGTACTCCTCTCCTGTAGACCTAAATTGAACATCTGGTTTGTTGTTCCTGCTGCCCATCCTCCCTTCTGCCTCATTTCCCCTCTTCCCCTCTCCAGCCCTGGTGCATCCCACAAGCCCAGAGAGAGCTTCTGCCAGGGGATGGCTGTGGGCATGTCTGGCACAGAGCTCATCCCCCTCCAATGTTCCTGAAACAGGCTCTCCATCCCTTTGCTCGGCATCTGGTGAAGATGGGGATGGATGACACAGGCTGGAGACTTCTGGTTTGGGCTGTGATGGTCTCCTTGATGTGTGTGGTCTTTCCATGCTCCCCGTCTGGGCGCCGCTGGCGTTTGGGAGCAGCCCCAGTGAAGTGGCCCATGCAGTTGCTGCACAGAGAAGAAGATATTTTTCCCTCAGGTCCTCTGCCAAACGCCTCCAACCATTGTTTCTGTCCTCGCCTCCCACCACGGGTCTGGAGTGAGGCACTGCCCTGATGCCAGGGTGCTTTTCTCCTGCCAAAATCCCCCAGCCAGGAGGCCTGCAGCAGCTCGCCTGTAGTGCTGCTTCTTGGACCTCAGACACTGCCTTTCTAAAGGCTGTCACTTCTTTCTGCCCCTTCATTTTTTTAATTTTCTTAACCCTTCCGTGAGCAAGAGCTTGCTTCAGAAAACTCTTCATCACGTGGTGGCTGTGTACATCCCTGTTGGTAGCTGAGAGCACCCCAAAAAAGAGGTCATGAGTTTTGGACTAATGATAACCTCTGTGCAGGAAGAGCAGCAGCAGCTGTGCGGTCAGAAATGCAGATTTTGAATAAAGTGTGGTCCAGCCCCTTGTGCAGAACTTCTTCTGGTAGGGGCAAGGTCGTGTCATCACTCCCAGGAGCATCAACTCATCAGATGTCACCAGAGTTGCAAGGCTGGGATTTTTTTGTTTGGTTGGGTTTTTTTTAAGCTGCTCTAAAAGAGCATTCCCTCTCATATAGAAACTCTAGGAAATATCAAATTTCCAGCTGTTTTACACCTCTTCAAAAACAACTGGCCAAAAATGCAATCCTTGTTTTTTTGTCCCAAGCCTGAGAATTTAGCTTTTTTGAGATGGTAACACCACCAGTAGTGGTTTTCAACCTTTTTTTTGTGCACAATCCCAAAAGATAGTCTTCAAATCTTCTAATTAAATTCAGAAGATTTAAATACAAACTAGGGGGGAAAATAAATGAGTGGCATCAATCTATAAACCAAGTCTCAAGGTAGCACACACTCGGACCTTTGGAGTGTCACCACATAAATATTTAATGCCCTTTTAAAGCAGCTGATTTAACATGTGAAGTAGACTTAACAATTCCTTCTGCTTCAGCCCTCTCCTCCCCAAACACATTTAAATAAACCGATGTCTTTGTGGCCTCTGCAACCATAATTCCATGTCTCCCGGGGGCACGAGGTTTAGGTGAAGAATGGAGACCACAGACCCTTTTGGGACAAGGATTAGCTTTAATCTTGAGGTGATTCTTGCAGTTGTAGGACTCTGTGTTCTGGGGAATGTGAGCTGATGGATCATTTCTGATGGGACTCTTATTTTTCCATGAAATACTACCAGTGGAAAACAGATTGACCTTGGAGCCCACAGGAGTCAACTTGATGAAGAGCTTAGTTGGAGCTGGAGTGACAATTGGAAGCCAAATGAATCATATCAAGTGTGACCATTACAGGCCTGAAAATGATTCTTAATTAACCACTGATCCTCTGCGGTAGCAAGTTTCCAAAATCTGTGAATCCATAAGGGAACCCGTGAAAATGTACAAGTAGCAATTTACCTAATCTAATAGCTCTGCTGTGCTGCCTCTTTGACAATGCTTTATTTTCCTCTTGTTTTCATGCTGTGTTAAAAGAAGTCCTCGGGATCTGATCAGGTTTGGTGGAGCCATCAAGAGGACAGAATTACCTGATGTGCTTGACAGAAGATCTAAACTTGCACAGGCCCTTGCCCATAACGTTTATTCTCTCCTTCCATGATTTTTTTTCCCAGTATTTCCCTTTGAATTGCAATATCATATGCAAGGTATATATTATTTTAAAGGTGGCATGGGTAGGCTTTTTCTTTTAACACTAGAAGGTGGTTGTTTCTTGCCCAGAGCACTAACTCCATTTTTAGCTGTGAACTGTAGCTCACGTGTAGTATTTTGAAGGGAAAGTCATTCATTCTTCTGTGCTCTTTAACAGGCATGTCCAGGCATCCTCCAGCTCCTGATCTCCCTACCTTCTATCCCTTGTCTCCAGGGGGGGTTGGACAGATAACACCACCTCTTGGCTGGTAAGATTATTTTTTTTTTTACCTTCTTTTCAGACAAAGGTGTATGTTCACACGATTTGCTGTTGTTGCATCAATCACAGCATTTACAAATAAAGACTGCAGTAAGAAATTACTACATTATTTTAGTTGAGAAGATCAAAACATTTCGATCTTTGAAATGAATTGAATCTGGTTTTTGAGCACAGAGAGAAACTGAAGAGTGTAGACTTCACTTTGAAGTCTGTGTATTTCTTATGGCTCAGATTTGCAGCTCTTGGCACTTGGAAAGATAGCAGAAAGCGGTTCTCAAGGAATTAAATGTAAATCTTCTATAAACAAAATTGCAGTTACTGAGGGGAGGGGAGGTAAGGTGGAACTTTGAAGTATGTGTGTTTGGGGAAATCTTGAAACTGCACCAAAACAGAGAGCAAACTTCTGTAGTCTGCTGCTGCTGTAAAAATTTCTGTATGAAGAGGAGCCTCTGTCACGGGGAGATTTTGCTGCTCTTGCAAAATACTCACCCTCTCAGGATCTTTCTGCCACTCAGGGTGTCATTTCCCATTTGGAGGAAACACGTGCTACTTTCAGGGTAATCATTTTGGCAGGATGCTTCATGTCTGCTTGGGGTAGATGGGCACTTGCCCTCAGTTCTGCTGGAGCAGGGAATAAGGAAACTCAACAATTTCAGTGCTTTAGAATCTGTTATTTTGACTAGTCTGGGCCCATGCAGCAAGCAATGGAGAGTTATTATTTTTAAATGTGCCTATGGGAAACATGATCCGGATGACAACAGGCAGAGAAAGTAGAGAGAAGATGGTGAAATGCTGTATTGCTGGCAAATCTTTCAGGAAGTGCCACATGCCTTTTTTGGAATAAATTGTTATCAGATACCAAACTAAAATACGGAAGTATCTGACTGTTGGGTTGGGTTTTTTTATTATTATTCCTCTCTGCTCCCCATTTGCTGATGCTCAGCTGACTCTGTCTCCACCACCACCAGACAGTTCTTGGCATTCGTTTTCCAGATGTGGTCAGTCTTTTCCTCTGAATGGTTTCTTGATGCAGTATGGGGGGAGGGAAGAGGGAAAAGAGAAAGGAGAGACAAGATCCAATCTTACAAGGCTTGGGAATGTGTTCAGAAGCCCTCACTGACAGCTCAGTGGTGTACCCAGACATCCCTTAGGCTACATGGCTTCCAGCTGCCTTCTTGTGCAGTACTGCTGCTGCGATGTCCTCCACTTTTTATATTTATTTATTTATTTCCACTGCCTTTTGAGCACTGCTCATTTCCAGTAACCTTTCCAAGTGTGAAACCTGTATCCTGAACCTTACAAAGGCCAATATCCCTCTTTTTCCTCTCTGAAATGCTGATCTGGCAGCCAATAGGTAACTGGTTTTAATAGAATGGATGTGTTCAGTGGTCTTTCTGGGCTGTTTCAGTTATTTGGGCTGAACTGGTATTTGTCAGCATTACCATAGCATGCTACTTCAGGGTGTTAATTGTAGTCACCACCTAACTGTTGCTAACTTGAATGTAAACAAAATGAAATGATGAACTTGGGAGTACAACTGACAGGCGGGTGACAAAATATTCCATGTATGTGGGAGTATAAAGGAGCCAAGAATTTCACACAGGCTTCTCTTACTGGATTGCAAAGTTTGAACTTTAAGTAGTTAAGATGGACTTTGTGTTGCTGTGGGATTTTAGGTGGTTGTGCTTGGGTTTTTTTATCAAATAAACTTCTACTTTCTTAGAAAAGCTAAGCTGGCCACTTGGTGCCTCACTACAGAAGATGCAAATGGGTAGTCCTAAGTTTTCAAAGACTTAATAGAACTGGTCAAAAGGTTATCTAACTTAATAATTCACAGTCTGGTGTTCTTGCACTATCTACAGTAGAACTATTTGGAGTAAGCTCGTTAACCAAATCTGATTCCAGTGCTTTTAAATTAGGTGAGAGAGGGGCAGAGACTGAGGAGTGTGTGTGTCTGTGTGTGCATGAACATGTGCTCTGGCAGAGGAAGACTGCTTGTTCTGCTTTCCTCCCCAGTGGGAATCTTTCAGTAGCAAAGGAGAAAATCCAAAGCATTCAAGTGTATGTTAGCATTGAATGCAGGAGAACTCCTGAAAATTTTGCCCGTTACTATTTATTTGTGACTAGTACTGTGTCCCCATCAAGTGCTTGTATCTCTAGAGTAATTACTGAATACCATATCCTGTGATTGATGGGTTCCTCTCTTCTGTGACCTCAGGCAAGGTCAGCCTGTATATCCCATCTCAAGTGGATTCAGGCAGCCCTATCCATCCTCACTCTCAGTCGACCCTTCCATGTCCAGGTAGGTGTAGGAGGTGAATGACTGACTGGGGAGTAACTGCTGGCATTAGAGGGCAAGTTGCTCTTCTGCTTGTGTCTTGGTCTGCCTTTGCTTGCTTTTCAGTCAGCTAAAACTTTATGCATAAATTTTTATTTAACTTATTTGTGTATATGCAGTTTGCCTGGATCCCACACTGGTCTCATTCAGCATTTTCTTGGCAGTCTCTGAAGTATTGCAATTAGGTGCACTGGTGAATTGCAAACAATTCATTGAGCTGTCTCATCTGAAATGAGTCCTGAGTTCATTTCTAGATGCAATGTACAGTCTGCATCCTTGGGTTTTGCTCATGCAAGTGTGCAGCCAGATGGATTGTCACTCTAGTCTGTGTTCTTCAGTTCTAATTTCAAAGTTGTTGGTAATGAGTCTTCAATCACTGAGGTATCACTCTGTGTGGAAACTTCTCACAAGCAGGTATTTCACAGCCCAAAGCCACTAATGGCAAGGGATGCCAGCACAGTGTGTGTACTGGTGTGTGAATCAGGCACTGTGTTTTTATGTCTAAGTGCAAGCAAGCAATGCTAATTGAGACTTGGCCATGACACACTCCAGACCTCCTCTCCTCTGCTTTTGCACTCTAAAGGCAGCTTCTGCATCCTCTGCTTGGTGTACACGAGGTTGCAATCTACCATTCTTGGGGGCATTTTTTGTGTGACCTGTAGAAGACACGTCCTCTTGCAGGAGGATTTCAGACAGGCCACTTGCTAAGTGGTGGGTCCTCTTGCCTCTCTTTGTGTGGGCTTCTTTGGATTGTCACTGTCCCTTCACTTCTTTACAGAATGATACGCATGTGCCTGTCAGGGTGATTGGGGAGAAAACCCCTTCTTTCTTCATAATAGAATTACTAGATTTGGTTACAGGGCTTTGTGTTTGTTTTATTTTGATGGCATGAAGGAAGGGGGCAAGAGGACTAAGGAATGGAGAAAGGAGAGGTTGGGTGCCATTCCTTAGCACTCATTCAGCAAACTTGATGAGCATGAGCTTGCTTTTGATGTTAATGGTGCTTCCCACCAGTACAAAATAAAGCATGCAGGTTTTCTGCTGCACTTGAGCTTGTAATGCTCAGCACCCTCAAGATCCATCCCAGCTATCCTTGAGGATGACCTGGGTTAGTAGGGTGGGACGACTGAGTTAGTGCTACGTTGGTTTTCTTTTGCATTTTATGTAGGCAACTTTACTTATGACAAAAGTATCTCTCTGTCTTCCCCACCTCCTTCTTTCAGGATGCAGGATTTTTAAAATTTAGTTTTTACTTAAGCATCTGAGGGAAGGATGGTGAGTTCAGGTGAAGTTTTTTAGCTTAAGTACCTTGAAAAGTAAGATTCCTTAGAGAGAGATCAGGGACTACTTGAAAAGATACTTCTTCTTTTATTTGTTTCTGCATGGCAGTTCCCTCCTTTGCATTGGCTGGTGGTGGATATTTTAAGAATGTTTATATCTTGGTGTGGAAATACAGTTTTTGGTTAAGAAAATTGTATTTTTATTGCTAGTCAGTGCAACAGTACAACCATTAAATGTTTCTTGTCTGCATTGCTAAAACTGTTGGCCTGAAAGGTAATAAAATAACTTATTTACAACCAAAATGTTGACTGATTTGTGTGTTTGTTTGTTTTTCTTGAATAAATGGGCTACCATGTATAATCCTTAGCCATATATTGTTCATGCACTCTTAAAAAGTCTTTTCCATTGCAAACTCTGTGGCATTTTCATTCTTGGGGCATCCTGCTGCTGTCATCAGTGAGGTTACAGACCCGCCTTTGTTTTCTCTTTTAGGTTTTCACATCACATGATTCCTGGTCCTCCAGGCCCTCATACAACTGGAATCCCTCACCCTGCTATTGTAACACCTCAAGTAAAACAAGAACATCCGCACAACGACAGTGAGCTAATGCATGTGTGAGTCTGACTTTTTAATGTCAAGGACATTTAAAAAAAAAAAAAAAAGTGCCTTTCATGACCTCTTTGAATTTTAACTCTTCTCCTATAACTGAAACAGGAGATGTGGGCTACTGTTTGGGAGGAGTAATGAGACACAAAGCCACTTCTCATTTCAGCCCAGCACTTTTTAGCTATCAGCAGCAGTCACCTTGATCAGACATAATCATGGACCTCTCTACCTGTGAATGTTGATTGAGAGTGAACTCACAAATGTGTGCTGGAGAGGGTCTTAGCTGCTACACTTACCAGTAAAAAGCAGCCTTGATTCTTGGTACTCGGAGGCAAAAGGCCTAAGAAAGGAGTGGATGAAGAGGTGTCTTCCTATCTGCAGTGGTGGTCTCCTAGGGTCTTCTAGCCTTTCAAAAAGAGAATTAAGACAAGTAATGAATTTGGAGCAGATTCACAATCAAATGTTATTTGCTAGAGATGTCACCTGCATGACAACTAAATTAAGACAATTCTCTGAAAAAATAAGAAAGAGGACGGAACATGACCACTGAAATTCTCATTTTTACTGCTTGAATGCTATCGTAACCACAGGCTGGTAATTTTCCATTGGGTTTTTGTTTTTAGGCTTAAAGTAAATGGATGCGCTTTTTTTTTCCCCCCCTCTTTTCCCTTTCCCCCACCACGTTTTAGGAAGCCTCAGCATGAACAGAGAAAAGAACAAGAGCCAAAAAGACCTCATATTAAGAAACCTCTGAATGCTTTCATGTTGTACATGAAAGAAATGAGAGCGAACGTTGTAGCAGAGTGTACTCTGAAAGAGAGCGCAGCCATCAACCAGATTCTTGGCAGAAGGGTATGTACAGGAGGGGGTGTGTGTACTCACATGTGCTGCTAATTTGTGTGTGTTTCCCTTTAGCTGTGTGTGATGGCTCACTTTCTGCTTGAGGTGCTAACTAATGTGCAACTCTCAAATTAGCTACAGGAGATAAAACATGCGACTAAAAATAAAAGCGGTCTCTTGATTTTCTTTTTTCAGTATTAGCAACATCATCAAGTTGGTGTCTGTTCCACTCATGTTATGGTGTCAGCACCTCAGGCATTAAATTATCCTCATTCACACATGGAAAGACCATTCAGACCATTCTGGGTCCTCCCTTAGGCTGGCATCCATCAGAGCAGGAGGGGATCATCCAAAGATGAACACTGGAGGCCAGTGGAGGTAGAATTCAAAAGTGAACATAATGTGGCCCAATTGTAAAGTCACGTAGGTCAGGAGGGTCCTATGGAGGTCATGTAGTCCAACACCTTCCCAAGGAAGGTCCAGTTATATCAGGTTGCTCAGGGACTCACCAAGTTTTGAATATCTCTAAAGTCACCAGCTGAGTAGTGATGATCCCAGTTCATGTCCCAGAACCTTGCTGAGAGCTGTTTGCCATTCTGTGGGCATCTTTTGTTCTTCCCATGCAATGAAAAAAAAAAAATAGATGCAGGCCAACTCACAAGTACAAACTTCATATTCATTGTCAGTGTTGTTCTTCCTAAGGAAAACTGTAGAAATAAATGCCCGTTTTGCTTTTGACTGTCCCACAAATGAGGAAAAAGATGAGTTTTGTATCAATCTGAGTTTGGGTAGGGATTATTCAAATCCTCTTGCCAGGTCACCCCTTATCTTGACCACTGAGGAAGGCAGTATTAAGCAGCAGCCTCTGTAAGCCCTGTGCTGCAAATTGGGATGTTAGTGCATGACCTTAACTCCTGCCTCTCTGTTACAACCTGAAGACTGCATTCCCCTCCACTGCCCCAAACAGAGCAGAAATTGCTTGGTACTTGTCCCAGCTCCTGCAGCATTCTGTCCTCTCTCTGATGTTCTTGCTACCTCCTCTTGAAGGTGCTTTGCCTTTCTGTTCTTTCGTGTGGGTCTTGAGGATCATGTTTGCATTGTCACTCCCTCAGTAATAGATCTTGGTTGCTTAGTAACTCAAATTTTTCTTAACCTGAACGAGGGCAGTGCGTTATTTATCTCCATTCTAATAATAAATCAAGCCTCAGTGCTCCATTGCCCACTTTTTCCACAGCTTGGACTCCTCCTTTCATGTCACTGTTCTCTGTGGAAGTACCTCAAATTCCACTTCTACCATGGTACAAGGAAGGCATGAGATATCCAGTATAATTGCTTGGAGATTAATTATTATCAAATTTGGTGTTCAGTCACGCTGCTTCACAATTTACTATACCCTGGGCCACTCTGCAGCTGGAGCCACCTCTGGTCTTCAAGAGCTGAAGCTTTGTATGGTGCTGGGCTCTCTGATGCCACAGCATAACATTCACTGCCTTCCAGTTTTGCTGTGCTCTCAGTAACACATCAAACTTGGCAAGTCAAGGCACAAGCCTTTCAGTTCTGACATGTAGCAAAATGACATGTTAAATCACACAAATGTGACCTGAAGTTATGGTTCTGTAAATTATTCTTGCGTGAGTGTCTTAATGATTTCATGTCTGGTTTGTTGGGTTTTTTTTTTAAATAACTTCTCCCCCTGCTCTCCCATGCATGGTGTCAAAATGCAACAAGATGACTTGTCTAATGCTGCAGCACTGGAAACTGATTCTAAATAAAAGGTCTTTACTCTATAAAGTTCAGGTCTATAATAGGTGTTTCAACGAGACCAAACTTAGTAGATTCTGATGAAGCTCTGCCTTTTCAAATGAGCATGTTGTGAGGGTTTGTTTTTTTCAAAAAAACTACAAAAAAACCCCAAGTTTATCTCTACCTGGCTACAGGTCAATTCGTGTAATTTGAAAGACTACATTTCCATGGCTTTGTATCTTAGAAACTTTTTATAGTTGCCATTTTCTCATTTTTCTGTTACATCAGTCAGAAATCAGAAAGCAGGTACCTTGAAGCTCAGTACTTAGGAGGTGGATCTTGGAATATCAGCCTGCTGGTTCTAAGAAAACCCTTTGTCCTGGGTCTGAAAACTTGCATGTAGCTGATGCTTAAAACCAAGACAGCAAACCCTCCTATGCTGGGGAGCTTGCTGCCCTTTAAAAGCAGCCACAAAACCCTTCTGCTTTGTCAGGAGCTAAAGGACAGGGGTTTGGTGTTTTGGGTTTGGTTTGGTTTTTGGGTTTTTTTTTTGTTGAGATTTTTTTGGGGTTGTTTTGTGTAGGGCTTTTTGGGGTTTTATTATTTTCTGAGCTCTGTTTCCATAAATGATTTTTTGTCTTGCTGAAGGCACTTGGCAGTTGCAGTGCTGACAAATGCCTGCAAGTTGGTTAATAAACACGAGTGCTTGTAATTGCTAATGAATTTCATTTTCAGTGGGGAAGGACTAAAATCAAGGTCACAAGAACACTTGCTCATGTCATCTGTTGCCTAGGTGTGAGTTATTTCCTAGCCTAATGCTATGTTTATTTTGTTTCCAGTGGCATGCTCTCTCCCGTGAAGAACAAGCAAAATATTATGAACTAGCTCGTAAAGAAAGGCAGCTACACATGCAGCTTTATCCAGGCTGGTCTGCAAGAGACAACTATGTAAGTTGCTTACTTCAAGGCTCTTTTTAAAGATCAACTTCCTTTAGCTAACCTCTTTGCTTTTCTTCCTTTTCTTTTTCACCTGTGGAAAGTTCTGGATGGAGGAATGGTGGACAAACATGTCACATAAGCCTTGTATTTGCACTTCAAGTATCCAGAATTTGAGATTTTGGTGGTGGTGTTGAGATGCTTCTTCTGAAAGTCACAGGGGTTTAGGGTAAAAAAATAACATGCAAAGATTTTTTTCTAAGACAATGGCCAGTACTGCCTGAAAGCTTATGTTTTGCTGTACAGCTGTGAATTTGCCATAATTTTCTATTAAATCACTTGCTATTCCAAAATCTTCTTTACACCTGAGCAAAAAAAAAAAAGGGGGGAGAGGAGGAAAGAGGTGTCTGCCTTTCAGGAGAACTGGAAGCCCAGTACACAAACTGAACTTTAGCTGGAAGTAATTCAGAATGGTCCATCTCTAAAATAAAGCCTGAAAAACGTGTATAAGTGAACTTCATGATAGATCCTGCTTTTATACCATTTGGTGAAGCTAAGAAGTTTTCTTACAATTCCTCTTTCTTTTATAATTAAATATCAAACAGGTGTTAGTAGCACATTGCAGAGCATGCCCTGCAAAGTTGCATTCTTGTGCTTACAATGAGCTGTCAGGGTAGTCATATGTTAAGTTATGAAACTCACAAGCTGCAATCCTGAGAGACTCATCCTAGCCTGAGCTCTGGGCTTCTTCCCACCAGCTGGGACATTATTTACTGCCATGAAAGGTACAAGCTAGACGTGGCTCAGTTTTCCATTGGTTTCAGGTGGGCAGTAGTTCAAGTTTGTGGCCACTGTGCATGGCATGGGCTATGCTGGGACACGTGTTGGCATCTGCCAGCCATGGGGAGCAGGACCCCACCTCTGGCTGGGGTGGCAGAGGGATGGAGTCACACTTACAGCATCTGTACCAAGGCTTGCCAGAGCTCACCTGCTAGAGCCTTCCTGGCAGCTTGAAGGCTTCTTTAAAATACACATGGATGTGACTTTTATTAAAAATAAAATCAAAGCTCTGACTGACAATCGAGGACAAGACAGAGAAGTGATATGCAAGAATATCAAAACGGTAATTAGGGCGATGCAAAAATTGGTTTTAAATTTCAAATTAAATTTCAAGGTTTAAAATTTTGAGTCTAAATCAACATTTTATTTCCTGCAAACTGCCAGCTCTGGCCTTTTCCATAGATGGGGGTGCAGGAGAAGGCTGATATGGGTTGTCACGATGAGGCTGCACATGGGCTAGTGTCCACGTGGTGTCCAAGCCAGACAGCTGCCTGATGTCTATTTCTGTCCTGCACCTCAGTCATTTTAAAGATGCTCTGCTGTACAGCAGTCTGCTTGTTGCACAGAGCATTTTCCAGGCACAGCCATATGAGACTTGGCTTTTGTTAAGGTACGAGTGTTACCAGAACATTTTTAGTTGTCTGGTTTGCACCCTGGGGACATGTCATGGTTGTCATAGGTACTTTCAACACTCTGCCTGCTGTTGCCATGTATGACAGTGTCAGTATCTGAATGTGTGAAGAGTTCTTGTAAGAGCCATGAATTATGATATCAACATATGTGTCAACAGATTATTAAGCGAGAAGTCTTTTAGATGCTTGTGGCTGCCAGCACTAGTTGAAAAACTGCCAGAAATTGTAATTCCATGTGGATATAAAGATGTGTATTGCTCATGTGCATATTTCTCCATAGATGCTGAGAGCAAACCCTGTTACCATTGCAACAGTTGGAAGTGGGTTAAGAAAAGGTTTTCGTCACCCTGAAAACAATTGGGTTTTTTTCCTAACCACTTTCTCAGTGGCCAGATGGCTTTCATTTCTATGCTGTGAGGTGGGAGAGTGACAGAAAAAAGTTCTGTGCATGTAATGGTATGGTAAAATGCTCTGTTTTCTTCTCAGGGGAAGAAAAAGAAGAGGAAGAGAGAAAAGTTGCAGGAATCAGCATCAGGTAGGTTATGACCAGCTCTGACTTCCCATTCACTTCAGGTATATTTTAGAGACCAGGGCTTGTGCTGTTTAGTTTTTACCCGCTTTTCTCTAACACTTGCTTCTGACAGATGTTTTAAGATACTTCAATGCAAGCTTGTGAAAGTGCACACAGCACATCTCTGTGCCCTCACACCTTTCTGTGCAGCAGTCCTCACTGCATCAATACCTTTGGCTGAACTTACACATGGCTGCAATCTCTGTCCTGCTTTGCCTTTGCTTTTCTCCTCAATCAGTGCTGTCTCATCCTAAACTTAAGTACTCAAATACAGTGTGGGATTGTTGGACACTGGAAGCTTTACACTGGCCTCTTTGTAGCTTGAATATTTTTTTATCGCTGTATTTTATATTTCTGTGTACACTAACAGCTGCCTAATAGGTTGGCTAAAAGCATCAGTGAGGTTTCCTCTTCGCATGTAGAATAGATACAAAGAAACACCCTGTTTTCCCCAACAAACATGGCTGGTATAAGAACCATAAAAAACCCCAAACAAACAACAAAACGAAAAACACGTTAAAAAAAATCCATGTGATACTGTAGCAAACAATCTTATTTGGAATGTGCAAAAAAACTCTGTAACAGAAATTTGTTAAAGGAAAACAATCTTCTACAGGTACAGGCCCCAGAATGACAGCTGCCTACATCTGAAGCATGGTAAGAACATCTCTAAAGCTTTCCTGATGATAAAACTGAACTGTAAAATAAGCTTTATTATAAATTCTATGCAATGATATGAATTTAGCAAAAATTGCAGAAGTATCATACCCCAAAGCTAATGTTACTTTGACGACTGATGGTTTTTATACCGGCTATCCATGAGGTGTTCACCATCTTACTTCTTAACCTTAATATTTTCAAAATGACCATACCTCACTGACTCGCTGCAAGTCTGCCTGTGAAGCACAGGGATGGGTTTGGTAGGCAGTGCAAACCTTCTCAGCCAGCAGCCTGTCACACTTCATAAGAGCAGGTTAGATGCTGGCTGCAGAATACAAGTTATGTCCTGACATCTACAAGATGCTAGCTGGCTGGGTACACTTTTTAAAAAAAATGTATTCATCTGTATACTAACAAAATGTGCTAAGAAAATGGGACTGTATTTCAGTTATATCAAGTATTTCAATTATATCAAGTATTTCTACCTCAGTGGTACAGTGGTATTTCATGTATGATGCAGATGGTTGTTGTTGTTGTATTTCCAGTGTGTGTTTTCTCTGTCCATATATCATCTGCACAGAAGGTGGAATGAAAAGTGATTACACATACCCAGTAACACCACCTAGTCTTGTCAATGCACATGTATCACCACTGAGATCCTCATTTCTCAGTGTTTGTGTTAGAAGGCTGGTCCCTTAGTTTCCTCTCTAGTAGGGATTACATTCATTTGGCATAGTAGTTGCACCTACACCGTTGCTTCTACAACCCTGACTGCTCTTGGGAAATCCCTGAGAATCCCAGGAAACATGCAAAAGTTGAACCAGGAGGGGTTTAGGTCAGATATTAAGAAAAGGTTTTTCAGCCAGCAATTGAGTTGTGGAACAAGCTCCCCAGGGAAGTGGTCACAGCTCCAAGCCTGACTGAGTTCAAGAAGCACTTGGATGATGCTCTCAAGTACATGGTGTGATTTTGGGGGTGCCTACACAGGGACAGGAGTTGGACTTGATGATCCTGATGGGTCTCTTCCAACTCAGCAGATTCTGTGTTTCTATGAAAAAACAACCCTTTCTAAACTCACCTAAACCTTACAACAGAAATGGGCTCTTCAGTCCTCTCCCTCTGCCCTGCTTGGCCACATGATCCCTTTGGCAGTCAGAGAGATTAGCAAAGCAACCTCCTCTTGGCCCTCTGCTCAGACTGTTTGGCCAGAGAAAGTCAAGTGAAGTTTGCTCTGTGCAGTCAGGATGATTCAGGCCTTTTTCTGTAGTTACATCATTATGCTTGTTAGTCTAAACTTGGTTGGGTTTAAGGCTTAGGGTTTGTTTTCTTTTAAAGCTGAAGTCAAGTGAAGAAGGAAAATGTGTGCTCTTTTTCTCTTCCTGCTAAGCAAAAGTTTTTCAGGCAAGCAGACTCTCTTGCCCTTTCCAATATGCCTGAGTCATGCTGATTTTAGATGTGGATTGCAGCATTTGGATTTTGTAGCCTACACAACAAATGTAGCTGTAAAGTAATGTTAGTTACAGTGACTGTTGTAAGTATTATACTTCTTAAAAAAAAAAAACAAAAAAAAAATATTATAATTGATATTTCAGTTTAGTTGTCAAGGTCCATGATTTTTTTGAGTATTCTTCTCCCTTCGATGTTAACAGAGTATCAGTAAGCAAAATACATAATTTTATCCAAATGGACACAGAGCACTCAGCTGGGACTGGCATACAGCTGAGGTTCAAGTGACAGTTAAAAACAGGAGGATATTTGGTTTCTTGGGTGCCTTACATTCTAAGGATGACTGTCTTGCCTACACTGAACTGTGTAGTTTTGAGTTGAGAAACTTTTGAGTTTCTCTGTTTTTAATAGTAGAGGACAAGCTGAAAAAGCAGAGGATGTACGTTCTGAATATTGTGGGGTTTATTGCTTTTCCTTTCTTTCCTTCCTTCTCCCTGTGGAAACTGTTGGTAATACCTGTCTGTCTGTCTGTCAGTCTGTCTCTGCTGGTGCAACATATATAACATGGAGTGTGAGAACAGCAGGTAGCTTCTGCCACTGAAGAGGGGGTGTGTTGTGGACTCCATACATGTGCATGTAGGCAAGCTCACTAAATGGTGTGTGCTGAGTGAGTGCACTCCACTGGAGCCATACAGATGTGCTCTAGCTTGAAGTAAATGCACAGAATGATTTAGAGAACCTGAATCAGGCAGACTTCAAAGTAAACTTCTGAAGGTTAAGACTCTTGCCCTTTGCAAGCCTAATCCAAAAAATGTTTTGCCTACAAGCGTAATATCTTGCCAGGCCCACAGCAGAGCTCTTGTAGTCTTTACTGGAGGGAGATAATAAGTTTGGGAATGCCTTTCAGTCAGGGCTGCAAACAGCTCTTGAAGACAGGAAAAAACTGTCTCTCTTGCTTGTATGGATGGTGCAAGGAAGAGGAGGAAGGAGGGTGGGAGGTCTGGGAAGGAGACAAGCCTTCTGTTATCTGAGAAGAATCAGAAATGAGTAGGTGGCAAGACCAAAGAAAGAATCTTGAGATCAGCATAAAGGAGATCAGCCAGGACTGTAATTATGGTGATGTAAGTGAGAAGGATGAAATGGTGGGAGGGCTGTGTGGTGGGATGTTCAGAAGAAAGTAACGGAAGAGACACGCAAACAGAAATTATTTAAGATGCTGTGAAAGTTTTGGGGTGTTGGGTTTGGGTTGGTTTTTTGTAGTGGGCTGTTTTGCTTTGTTTTGTTTTTTTGTCCATGAACACTCCAGCTCAACTGATTTCTAAGGTGGACCTCTAACCTGCTTTTTGGCTTGGACATCATTGGAGTGGTGAAGTCAACATGGTAGCATTAAATCGCTCCCTTCTTGGGGTCATAGACAGCAGCAGGGGTCTTAGGGCTTTGTTGCTTACACTTTAGCTGAGTTCTGCTATTTCCTCCAGCCTGCTGAATGGCCAGTTTGCAAAACACTTTATAGTGTTAGACTGTTTTAGGACTGTGACCTGGTGCTCCAGTCTTTGCTAAATTATCCTGTGGTACTCCAAAGCATCTCACCATTCTTGAAAAGCTGTGGAATTGTCCCCAAGCAGGGTTCTGTTTTCAGTTGACATGGCCCAACACCATAGTTGGAATAATTTTTATTTGTTGAAGAAGTAACTTGTATTTATTCTTTCCTTTTGAAATAAACTGAGAGTGACACGAGACCTCATGATGCTAAAATTGAGTTTGGGAGAGGCTAGGGGGGACAGGGAAATGGAGAAATCTAAAATTAAGGACGATGGGTGTTTTCTTGTGACTTTAGGCATAACATTCTAGAAGACTTGTAAATGGGAGCAACTTTGTGCCAGCAGTGGAGATTCCTGATTTCCTATCCAATTTGACTTTTGGAAGGAAAAAAAGCTGATTTTTAGCTTCTCACGAGTATTTTTAACGCAGCAAGGAAAAAGAAGGGTACTAAGGAAAAGTAAGGATTAATTTAGAAAACTAAGTACTAAGGATTGCTCTGCAATGGGGAAATAGTTAACTTGTTATGACTTGCTATGTACAATAATTGTAAAAGACACATCATTTGACACGTGTCAGGATGCAGTTGGGAAGTCCTCACAAGCTACATAATTTAGGATTGTGTTTTGGCGTACCTTCAAGGGCTAAAAAGAGTGATAGAAAAGCTCAGCAGACATTTGAAAACCTGTGAGAAGTGTATTTGTGGCTTGCAAAATTCCATGACAATTAGCATTTAGATTAGCAAAGCTTTCAAAAAAATGAGAAAAGTTGACTTTTACTGATTTACAATCAGAAGCACTTAAAAGGATCAGATGAAAACTGTTTAACTGTAAACAATGAATTATCTATAACCTTTCAAACTTCCTACAGGGAAATTAGTGCCAAATTTCAATGCAGAAGTCGTTTTTGAATAGTGTTGTAACAAACAATCTGTGACTGGATTATCTTTTTCTTATTACTTAGAAATAAAATGGAGTGAGGCTGTGAAAGCAGACTATACAGTGGACCAATCTACAGCCAGAACACTGAGGAAAAGAACTGTCTGATGACTGTGGTCATGGTTGACCATGGCTTTCTGGCCAGCATCCTAGAAAGGAGGTACAAAGAGGATGTGGTACCTTGCTTTCTGAGGCATGTTTTCTAACCTGGTTTGTCCAGTGCTCTTGAAATTGCTGCTGGAGTAGTTGCAAATGAAACAAACACTCCATCCCTTTCCACATCCCATGACTGCTCAAATATAGAGAGCTTGGAGGATTTTTGCAGAAGTTGACCTGTGTTTATTTGCAGTGATAGTGGTGCAGAGATATGTCCTCATTTGTTTTAAACATTGTTTCCTGTGTCACCTATGGTTCTCTGTTCCCTGTCTTGCCTATGAATGGTGGCCTTCAGGGTGGGCAAGAGGGACACAATGAAAAAAAGAAAATTTGCTGGGTTGAAACATTTCTATTATTGAACACTTTGCTTAACTTCAGCCCTTTTCACATAAGCATAGAAATTTCCAAAGACAAAAGGGTATAGCCCTCAGACAGATTCCTGCCTGCAACTTCATTCTGACCCAACATTGATCTTGCTGGGTTGAAAGATAGAAAACCTCCTCTCTTTCAGGCTTTCTGACATCTAGAGAAATGTCAAAGAGCAAACCTGAAGCACAGCTGCTTCCATGAGGGTGGCTGCTCCTGCAGGGCGCTGACAGCTGCTGGGGGAGATGCAGCAGAGCAGAGCGAGTGCCCAAATTCCCTTTACCAGCCTGGCACAGGAGCTTTGTGAAGTGCAGGAGGAAAGGAAGGAAGGAAGGAAGGCAGGAAGGGTATAAAAGCTATTTTGGGTGCAATCAGAGACTATGGGAGGAATAAGGGCAAGTCAGGGTAGGGGCCAAGCATAGGTTTCCTAAATAAAAACCAGCAGAACACTTTCAGCTAGAGCATCAGCATAGATGCTGGGAGAGGGAAACAAAAAAATTTTGTAAATATTTATATGTTGGTGTTATGTTAGTGTTTTTGCAACCCAAGGGTGTAGCTTCCTAGCTGACCTTCAGCACTGCATGTTTGAAATAGACACTGACAAAGGGCAAAAGTAGATCATTCTGGAGGTGAACATCTAGAACCTATGTATTCTGGCAGAGATGCTTGAGCTGCAGATGCTGCTGTGAATTTAGAAATGCCTTATGAAGTCTGGACTCAGCCACATTTACAAGTGATTAAAAGAAACCCTGTAGTGTTTCATTTCTGAGGTGTTAGCAGGAGACAGCTTGGGTTAGAATGAAGAAACAGTGGGACAACTATTGTTCTACCTTTTCCTGTGGGATGGGGTGGGGACAGGGAGTTGACGGCTGCTGCACCATTCTTCTCTGGATGAAAATGGTATATTTTAGTGGATTTAGTAAATTGCCACAAGACTGAGGATTCTAAGGTCATTTGTTTGCAGAAACAAACTCTTTCATAAAGAAAACCTAAGATTTTATAATGTGGTTTTATTTCCAATTAGATGAAACCCTCAGCATTCTAGTGTTCATCTCAGGTCTGTATTGTATTTTCTTTTTTTTTTTCATGTATTTACATGAAAAATTTCAAAATGAGAAATTGATACTGTATTCCTGAGCAGCTAGAAAGCAAGTTGTTATGACATTGTTTGAGTCTTTCCCATTTGTTTCTGGAGACTGTTTGCGTGAAATCTGTCCCCAGATTTCAGCGGAATTGCAAGCTTAGTATTTGTTTCTGTCTGCCTCTGACTTTTAGAGATTATGATTGGATTGAAGAGGTCTTCTGATACTACATGAATGCAAAACCAGCCATCCTGAAGACAAAAAAAACCCCACAGAACAACAAACCAAACCAAAAAGCCTAAATTTGATATTGCAGATGTCCCTGCCCCTAGAGCTAAGCTTCTCATACCAGGCAATTCCTTAATCCTCCACTTTAAGACTCTTTATGCAAGTCATCTATTTAAATCTCTGATCCTTCACCAGCTTGTTAAGACTGTACCATATGAACAGTTTTGAAAGACTGGAAAGCTGTACAAGGAAGGAAGCTCACAGCAGGGTCAGCTGAAGCACCACTGTCTAACCAGTTAAATGTGAGGCTGGCAGCCAGTTAGAAATTGTGTGCCTTAGTGTGACCTCTTGGGACACCAGCTTTCTGCTGTTGGTTCCAATGGTAGGAGCAAATGTTGGAAGTATTTCTGCAGCAAAGGTGCCACTGGGGTGTAGTGGGGGAGCTGGGTTAAATGCAGTGAGGGAAATGGTACCAGTGGCCATCTCTCTGAATTAGTGGTCCTGCTTAGGGATGAGGAGGTAAAAGAACTGAGGAGGCTTAACTGAGCAGAGGCAATTTCTGAAGTTGCTTCCTCCTTGCAAAAGTAAGATACATGTTTTCTCATGACTATTAAGTTGCATTAAAGTCAGGAGTTTTGAGAGCTCTCTACCCTTCTCCTCTGGTATACTTCAAATGGCATGAGGTGAAATGTTACTGCGAAAATATCTACATATAATTAGTTTCATGGTGTGTACATTTGCCTGACACTAGGTAAGATGATGTTCTGATGAATAGTTGAGTTGCTTCCCATGTGTGTGTCTTCTGAGGTACACAACAGGGGACTTGTGTATTTCAGACCAGTAGAAATTTTCTGCTGAGGCGACTTAATGGTGTCAAAGTGAAGCTGATGTATGTGAGTTCTAGAGTGGTTTCTGTTTATCACTGTCTCACACTAGGAGGGCTGCTCTGTGGATGTATATGTAGAATTGATGAAGGTCAGGAAGATAATTAAATAATTACGTTGGTTTCATGAAAACAACTAAATTATTTCATGGATTAGAAGATTTAAATGTTCAGATTGTCTTTCAGAGTAGAGTATAAATTTTAATCTATGTTTAACTGTGGCAGAAAGCATTATATACAAAGAAAACCTCACCTTTTTAATTTCTTGCTTTACAAAAAATTATTTGCTTTAGAAAGTGAGGTACTTTACTAGTACCTCATGTCTGATCTGTTAAAGCAGGTGAAAACTGAAGCTGCAGTTTCGGTACCTCTAGAATTGAGGCATCTTTCTTCACAGTTAAATAATTTTTAAATAAGATTTTGAATAGTTATGATATGCCATAAAGATACAAAAAGGGGACAAGCATATTTCTTCCTTCCTTGCCAGATCACTTTTAGTATATTATTCCTCTTTGAGAAGTTGCTAGAGGCAGCTGCCTAGAAGTAATCTGTTTTTTATTATAAGCACGGAACCTCTCTCCCCTCCCACTCCCAACAGGAAAAATACATCCTGGGTCTTCCAGGTGGATCACTTTGAAGATGATAGAGTTCAGTGATAGAGCTTCTAATTTCATACTGCCTACACTGAGAGCCTTTGATAAGAGCCACACCTGCTTTGGCATCATTGAGTTCAGCTGCACAAAATGGGAGCCCTAAAATACCTGGGCGTTTCCCATGCTGACACTAACCTGCTCTGGAAAAAGGTCTCTTGACTTGAGGGCTTTGGTTGGGTTCACCTAAAGCATCTAGGAGGCCAGAAGTTAGGACCCCAGGCTCCACCTGTAGTCACTGGAGAGGTATTTTCAGGGATGGATGCTTTAGGGCTTATCTAAAACAGCAGTGGATAATTTTATACTGGAAACTTGGTTACCATCAATGGGCTGAGGCTAACAGTAGCAAGGAAAAAAAAAAACCCCAAACAAATAAATTGCCACTGATACAACTTTACACTCTCAGGCACATGGTGTGATCCTGGGGGTTCCCTACACAGGGACAGGGGTTGGACTGGATGATCCTGATGGGTCCCTTCCAACTCAGCATATTCTATGATAACTTCAACACGACAGTATCTGCTGCAGAGTTAGGATACAATTTTATGTTATTTCTTTGGCAAGAAAGGCAGCTTAAAAGGTTTCCTCTGCTGCCTGCTGGCATCCAGCTCTCACAGAGAGGGCTTTTTCCTGTCTCCCGTAGGTCCCTCCATCCATGTGCTGTAACAGCTTGTGGGACCCTGCAGCAAACTGGATTATTGAAACGACTGGGATTTTGTTAGGAGGTGGTTGGATGTTTTTTGTTTTTTTTTTTTTGTTTAGAAACAACAAAGGTTGTGGAGTGTTTATTTTTGTTTGCCCAAACCATTTCAAGGATCTGGCTTAGGCTAAGCCCACAAACCATGGCACAGCTGGGCAGGAAGAGGAGCAGACGCCGCATCTATCTGCTTGTGCCTGAAAACTCCTTCCAGCTCTGCTGCTAAAGAAAATACAAAGGGGCTTCACAAACAGCATGAACCTTTCTGATAAATAATGACCTGCTTTTGCATACCCGAGTTTCTGGAGTATTGGATTAAGTCGAACATGTTCATTTTGGACTTCAAAAGAAAATGTCAATTTCAGCTGCTGGGTCCCTGAGTTTGCCATGTTGTTTGAAGTACTGGAAAAAAAGCCAGGTTTGGAGACTAACTTTTACATATATATATATATATATATCTAAAAGTACATTTAACTGCAATAATATGCTTTCCTGTATCTTCTTACATGTATATGAAAACCTATGGTGGGGAAAGGTGTAGCAAAAGAAGCACCTGGTTTCAAGGTTTTACTTTCTTTTGCCTTCTATGAAGGTTTAGCTCTGTCTTCTATTCTTTACTTACTCCTGTACCTGTGCAGATACTCTTGATGTTCTTCCATAGCTGCTTCTGATTAGCATGACCTGGATGAAGCTGTATAGCCCTTCTCTCTCTTGTTCTAAGCAAAATGGAGATGAGTTAAAGACTAGAGGAGCACAAGGCCCTTGCAGACTCACCCTTCAAGCCAGCTCATTCCCAAGCATGGGAAGGATTTCTGCTGCCCCTCGGATGCTCTTGCCCTCAGCCATTGGGCCCAGGCTTGTTAGAAAACTTTAGTTTTACAGTAGTGATTCCTGCAATGCAGTTGTATCGCTTCAGTAGTGATTTTCTTTTGCTTTTGCAGTAGTAGCTTTTCCTTTTGACACTGAATTACTGTTGAATTTTTGTTTCTGTTTCTTATTTCTGTTTCTTACTCGAGGTGGTTTTTTTTCTTTTTTTCCTTTTCCTCCTGCAGTCAGATGTACACTGCAAATGGCACAGACAGTGCCTCCTATTGTGGCTCGGGCTCAAGACTTCACATATGTAAAATGTGACTTGCAGCACTTTCTTTGAAGCCTAACCACAGCCAGGGAGCTGTAATTGCAGTCTTTGATTGCGCCGACTTCACTTGTGGATTGGGCTTTGCTAGGGCATGCCTGGCTTGGCCAGACTTCAGCTCCAGCCCCCCAGTGAAGCCTTAGATGTGGGAAGTCTTCAGTCTCCTTAGCACATGCCTGTGGTTTCTTGAAAAGAATCCTGATTTGACCTGTTTTATATCTGTAAGGCAACACCATCGTCATTCCATTTTTTTATTTTATTTTTTTTTTAATTTTATTTTTGTAGGTAGTACTTGGTTTATCAGCAGTAGAAGCAATTTCCAGCGTGTAGCCTTCATCTGTAGCTGGGGGGAAGAGGGCAGGGTTCTAGATTGCGTTTTCAGGATGGCTACCGTGTCATTTGCTGCAGAAATAAAAATATTCGAGGCTTTGGTGTGCCTGACCCCTTGCAGAATTACAGCAGCATCTGCAGCCTCTCTTTTGGAGCAGGGGTGAGTGGGTTCCAAGAGGAGAAATGGAAAAGAGGACGGAGGTGCAGAAGCTGCCTTTGGGTCGAGGAAGCCGCCATGGCCGCTATTTGAAAAAGCTGAGGGCCAGAGCAAGGCCATGGTGGTTATTTTAACCTCCTGACTTCAAAGACAGCTTGCTGGTAAGGAAAGGGGAGGAGGCAGGGGAACCATTGCAACAGAAGAGCATTTCATTTCCCTTCAGTGCAGTAGACATTCCTGGCTGCTAATGGGGAGTAGCTCTGAATCACAGCGCTTGTATCAGACTGCTGTGAACTACTGGCCTGGCGCCTCAAGGCCATTCCTCAACAGGAAGCTGAATGTTTTCATGTAAGACTGAGAGGAAAACCTTCCCAGGAAGAGCAACCTGGACCAAACCTTTGAAAATCCGGGATGAAAAGGCACAGAATAAATATAAAGCTGCAGGGTGCTCTCCCCAGTGTTCCTCTGCTGTTTGCTTGGCCTCTCTCTTTCGTGCTCCTTGGAAAGGTAGAGCCCTTCGTAGCTCTTTGATCCCCATGTGTTATGGAGCACTCTGCTACTTTATAAAAAAAAAAAAAAGAAAAAAAAAAAAAGGCAGGAAGCTCAGAAGGCTTTTTTTAGTTGGGACTTGGGCTGGTTTTATGAGGAAATAGGAACCGAATTAGTCAATACAGACCACCTCTGTTGAAACCACTGGTCTGTCAGTGGACTTTCAGCTGTGCTGTTTAAGAGGCCACAGTGGCTTTAAATGTCCTTTTGTAGCTGCCAGCAGCAAATGAGGATTATTCATTATGTATGAATAACGTATGTATTTGGGGGGGAGGGACAGTGTCTTTCAAATTAAAGCTATGCAGTGCAGTTTAGCATAAATCTGTGTCTCTTCTTCCTACATCATCTGTAGCTAAACATCAGCATCCTCAATTTTCTCCTAAAACAATGGTCACATGGGTGGCCCCTGATTAGAAGACAACTTGTTCAGTAAAATTTTTGAACCTCAGCTGGTTCAAAACCAGTTTTGGAGGCTTTCTACCCTGGAGTACATTAGCCTGTGTAACTCCTTATTCAGAAGGAACCAACCAGTACAGGCAAAATGCTTTGTGTTCTAGTGGTTTACGCAGAAGCTCTAGCAGGTGGGAAGTGAGTGCCCAGTTATAAAATGGTCCAGGTTTAAATACTGCTGCTGTAATATTTGCTGATTAATTGTGCATGAGGATCTTAGAGGCTTGAGCAGTCTGTATATTAGGATGAGTCTAACAAAAGTTTGAGCTGTGGTTTCGACAGCTCCATTTCTGCATAAACTTGTTCTGTCTTGCCTTGTGTGATTCAGGGTGCTGGCAGTGTATCCTTCTTGTGTGACTAAGCATTTTTGTTTCATCTGGTGAAAAACTCACCTTCTTCACTGAACTGCATTCCTCTGCTAATTTTGGTCATTCTTAAAAGCTCTGCTCATTGATCCCTCTACTTGTTTGGCAGCTGAGTAGTATGCAGAGGCCTAGAGGTTAACAGATTTTTTGGAGATACCAATAATCCTACCATTGCTGGAGAGCATGTGTCTGTCTGTGCAAAATGCCTGACTCATTAGACAGTCTTGGGTGGAATCCCTGTTACAACCCATTTGTCTGGGTTAGAAGGGCAGGAGTGATGGTTGAGTTAGCAATTGTGTAAGAAGTCAGCTGATACAACCCAGACACCCAGTGATGAAGAACTGTTCCTCTCTGGATGAACAATACATGTAAGGTTTCTAGTGCTGGTCTTTTTGCATACTATAAGGACATAAATCCTTGCAAGATCTACTGAAGTTTATTGCTAGGTAAGAGTCTTACAGCTCTTCTGCATCTGGAAGGCATACCCTGTCCCACTGAAGAGCAGAAGAAGATCCTCCTCAGTCATGTGGATGCATGGTAGAGTCAGTGTTCACACAAACCTCACCCACCACATTACTCTACCCAGCTGCTTACAGAAGACAGCATTTCTTTGTTTCTGCAGTAGAACTTGCAGGATCTGAAGTAGAGGTTTAATTGGCCTCAACCACTGTGGGACCAAAGCCTGAGGATGTCTAGTTTTGTAACATATAACTGGGTCAGATGTTGTATATAAATGAAATCCACTACACAAGGGAATTACTTCTGTAATATGCTGAATGTCTACATAGCTTAAACCCCCACCTTTCTACTTGGTGTGGACATCTCTTTGCTTCCAAGTACGCTCCATCAATACTCTTGCAAATTTCAAGCAAGAGCAAATAGCAATACTCTGCACCTGGCTTTGACACAACTGTATTAGTGAAATGTGCATTTGTAGTGTCAGACTTACAGTGACCCATCACCAGCTTCTTTGAAGGATTTTGAAAAAATAAAATTTAAAAGGCTATCTCTAGTCCTTATCACTCTCTTTCTCTCTCCCCTCCCTGCAGGTGGGAAAAGAAATGCTTTCTCAACTTGCAAAGCAAAGGCGGCGACACCAGGACCCCTTCTGGAGATGGAAGCTTGTTAAACCCTAGGTGTGTCCTTCATCCACACAGACCACCCCCCCAAGGAGTCTGTCTCGGATGTCATTCACCCTGATGTCACTGCTAGAGACACTGAATCATAAAGACAATCACTGCCAAATTCCTTCACGATCACGAGGGTCCAGCCCCGATATAAATAGAGCAGATGAGCTCCTGGATCAGCAGAGGAGCTTTTTTTCTTCACTCCACCTCTACCTTGCACTCTTAAGCCCCCATCTCATCTGTGGCCATAGCAAATCAGCACACAAAGTAGTGTGGCTGTCACTGCCTGCTTCAGCCAATGGAATCATGTAGACCACAGCTGCCCCATACAGCTCATGGAAGAATGGAATTTGCCTGGACCAGGATGACACACTCAACCTTCTTTTTATTTAATGGTGCGACAGGATCAATTTTGGTTTTAGCTTTTTTAAGAAACTTGAATGCTTTTATATTTTAACTTTTAGTTTGTAATTTCTTTGGTGTATATTTTACTAGGTATGAGCTTTTAAACAAGTGTCAGAAATCTGGAAATCTGAAATACTTTTTTTAAAAAAGGGGTGTTTCTTTTTTTTTCTTTTTTTTGGTTTTTTCCTTCTGCCAGAGGAAAAGCCTGTATGGAAAAAAAGGTGGCTTTTTTGTTAAACTATTTATAACAAATAGTGGCCTCTCAGTCTATATAATACAGTGTCCTACAGAACTAAATAAATGTAACAACAGTCAGCTGGTCAGTAGACACAGGTCAGTCTTGCATTATCTACTCTGTAAACATAAGCAATACATCCAGCAAATCTGACTGCAGTGAGTTCTCCTTCTCACCCATTCCCCTTCTCCTTGTAAAAAGCCCAGCACTTGAATTATTACTTCAATTGTTCTGTATTTGTATCTGTTTTTGTTAGCCTGTTAGTGGGATTTTATGCCAGTTGTTGAAATGAGCATTGATGTACCCATTTTTTAAAATAGTAAGGCACAGCCTTTGCCAAAAATACTGTCAACTGATTTTTTTTTTTTTTTTTTTTTTTTTTTGTCATTCCAGTTTGAGTTAATGTGCTGAGCATTTGTTTTTTAATAAAAGCTTTGTAATAAAACTAAAGTCAATTGTCTGGCTTAAAAAAAATGAGAATGACTTGTGCTTGATGGAGTTGAGACCCTCAAAAGTAGAAGGAAGGCACAGTAACTTCTAAGGCAGAAGTCTTTTGGCCCAGCCTTCCTTTGTAGGAAATGCCATGTGGCTGTTGGGCTGTTTGCTCACCTCAAGCCAAGTCATTTTGGAAGATGATTTTCCTTTTGTGCCTGAAGAAAGCAGAAGTCTCTCAAGTTTTCCTGTAAGTAGAAAGGAAGGGCCAGGCTTGGTGCTCCCTCTGCTGCTTGGTTAAATTTGGCCCAAGCGGAAGTACCAGCTTCTGTTATCCTTCCCACCCATTTTTGGTTTCCTACTAAAACCTCAGTGAATGCAGCAGTGGTTTTAAGCTTATGATTAGAAATATGGATGCCCTTTCTCTCTGGATGCAGTCCATGCCCACAAGAGGGGTAGGAGCCTACCCAGGTAAATTATCTGGAGCTGACTGCAGGAATCAGCTGGAGAGAGCTCAGTTCCACGGTGCCAAATCCCTAGAGTTGGCATTGCCTGCTCACTGCCAGTGGTGCCCTCTGCACACTGTGAAACTGAAAACACAGGCATTTGTGTCTTTCAAGCCCCAAACCCTAACAGCACCTTCTCTGACACCTTTCCCCTTTTGTTTAGAGAGTGGTATTCCACAGCTTTGAATACCGGACACAAGCTGCCTGACTTCTGCTAAAGGAGCTCAAAAGGGAAAAAAACCCCAACACTGTAGCCACAGGTAAATTATTCCTATGGTTTGTGAGCACCACTGCAAAGGAAATATTATGAACTGTACAATGAACTTAGCATACCTTGTCTTCTAGCTCCCAAATCTTGTTTGGTGTGAGGCTGGACTGAGCCAAACTCAAGCTACAAGAAGTGATGGAGGTGAGCTACTGCCTGAGGAAACTTTGTGATTACATTGTTTATAAGTGACCCTTAAACTCTGTTGCATAAGAAATTTCGTAATTAAAAATGTTATAAAACAGCTTCCTCTGAGACCAGCATGCACTGCATACAAACCCAGTTGTAAGAATGCAAGCAGTATATTCATTCTTGCATTGTTTATTTCTAGCAAAACAAGTGCCTTATGAAGAAAGGGCCTGGGGCTTTTTAGTCTGGAGAGAAGACTGTGAGGGGATCTAATGAATGGGTAAAAATATATGAGGGCTGAGCATCAAGAAGGAAGGGGCAGCCTCTTCTCATTTATGCCCTGTCACAGGACAAGGAGCAATGGATTCAAGATAGAGCTCAGGGAGTTCCACCTCAACAGGAGGAAGAATTTCTTTACTGTAAGGGTTACAGACCCTGGAACAGGCTCCCCAGAGAGGCTGTGGAGTCTCCTGCTCTGGAGACTTTCAAGACCCATCTGGATGCATTTCTGAGTGACCTGCACTACTTTGGGTCCTGCTCTGGCAGGGGGGGTTGGACTTGATGATCTTCTGAAGTCACTTCCAACCCCTGACATCTTGTGATTCTGTGAAGTTAGCAGGCAAGGGAATTCTTTCAGATGGCAGAAGAGGCCTCTTAGAGAACAGCAACTATATACTGAAGTTTTGCAAGACTTGACTATGTTCCTATTCCAGTCAATTATCCCTGCCTTTGCTGGAAACCTGTCTGTTTTTTGGTTTGGGGTTTGGGTTTGTTTTTAAAAGGCAAAAAAGCAAGTACTTTAGTGCAGTAATTGTTCTAAATCAAGAATTACTGCAGTGTGTTCTGTAAATTACATGCTCCAAAGATAACAGTTCTTTTTAAAACACGACTACTTTGTTTAGATATTTTAATGACTATTTAAAAAGCCACTTACCCATTTTGCAAGATAAAAATGTTCCTGGTAGAAGGGCTAGCCTTATGTAGCATATTGTCCCACATACACTATTTAGTGAACAGTTGCCTGTCTTAAGGATGAAAGGCCTTTCAGCTCTAATAGTGAAGGAGAAAAAGAATTCAGGAGCTAAAAATAACATCCCTACTGCTAACATACAGTGAGCAAGCACCATATGTTGGGCTCATTCATAGATCAAAGACCTTTCACATATAGCAACTATGGGAAAGGGTAACTAACAGGCAAGGCTTAGGATGCTCCCCTGTGAGTACCTGAAACAGAGTAACTGAACTATCCTGGAATGCCCTCTGTGACTTGGGTCAGTGTCCACTCCTGCCCCACACTGCTCATCAGCATTTATTCCTGTGAGACTGAAAAGGCAAACTGAGCTGCACTCTCACTGATCATGCCAGCTGGTAAAAAGGGGCCGAGTGATGATGCTGTTACCCTGGAACTAAGATTATTTTTAAATCCTTGTGATACTGAATAAATTACTCCAGGTGAGACTCAAAAATGATACCTAAATTCCTGAGGTGCAACTTGGGCAGAAGTCAGCATGTAACCATGTCCTGGGTGCCTGAGGAGATAATTCCCCTGCATTTCCCACAGAAAACATCTTTAAGGCTTTAAATGATCCTAGCTAAGTCTCTGCATCCATACTTAATTCCATGCATGCACCAAAACCAGATCTGTGCAGATCACCAGACAGGTACAGATCACTCATGACTGAAGATAGCCTTGTAACCAGGAAACACATATCCTTCCCCCCCTCATGTAAAAAACAAAAAAAAAAAACAGCAAAGGGCAAAAACACACAACAGGGCAGTACAGTCAGGATTATTTACAGCTAATCAAGCCAACATCACAGGATGGTTTGGCTCCTCAGGCTTCTGGATCACCTGGACCACAGCCATTTCCCCTCTGTTACATAAAAGAACAAAGCTCCAGGCCAACTTTGGCTTTTTGCACAGTAAGTGATGACAGATTCACTAGTTGTGCTTATAGGGACTCACCAGCTCTAGAGAATTCTCTTCAGTTGTAGTTTCCTCTCTGAATTAGCTAACAGAAAAGGCTGTCAGGTTTTTGTACAAGTGATGGTTACATCAAGTTGCAGCAAATGTGGGGCCTTTGCTCCAGGACACCACAATCCAGAGCTTCAGGCATGTCCACTCCTTTGAAACCACTACAGCACACAAGGTTTCAAAGCAACCATTCCCTGTTTCTTGATGGCCTCCTGATCTGCATGGCAGCTAATCAGGGTAAAGCAAGACAGGCAGAAAATGAAGGACAACTGCAGAGATTAAGAAATGCCCACTAACCTCTCCAGTAACACAACTGCAGTTTGTTCTCATGCATTCACAGGGAACATGCCTGGAAGCCTCTCCTTCAGCGTAAGGACCTAATACAAAGTAGAACATCATGGGGGAAAGAAGCAGTTCCACAAATACCAGAAGCCTGTCAGCTGTAAGCACATAGCTTCATACCAAAAGAGCAGCTCAGCCAAGAACTCATCTGCCCTGTTCCCTGTGCTGAGAAAAGGTGACTACAACAAAATAAAATCTTCAGCAGAGTAAGAAAAAGAACATATTCCATGACTTAACTGCAGTCGAGACACTTCCAGGAGCAGCTCTTGGAATCTGGAATAATTTCCTGCAGCTAAGAAAACTGGCTAAACATCCTGCAGGGTTGACTAGGCTGAAGTAGGACCACCTCATAAAACAGAAGGAACAAGCCACAGAAACAAGGACTCAGATTTTGACAAAGCAAAATGCTAATTAAGGGTTAGAGTTTTTCTGCACCTGCCTGAAAAGTGAAGTGCTGGGTAACAAAAGAGGAGACAGTACACACCAGAACATAGCAGTGGCTATGGCCCTTGACTGGGATGGAGTTCCAAAGCCCAGATGGACAAGATACTTAAAATCTAGTTGCTGCTTTTGCTGAAACACTGAAGACCAGGCAGCACGTTCTCACCTATCCCTTTACCAGATTTGATCTCATTTTTTTCTAACATGAGAGCCAATACTTAGTTAACTTAAGTAATCTATAGATATTACAACTCCTAAACAGGCCATGAAAGCCTGCAAAGTTCCTCAGAGCATACACTAGTTGGGTTGGCTAATTCACAAACTGAAATCTGTCTGTTCAAAGTTATCTGAAGTCCTTTAACACGCTGGATTTGCAGCTGACATACCAAATACCAGATTTTGTTAATTCTCTCTCTATTCCTCAGCAGGTCCAGCACATTCACTAAAGGAACTTCCTTCCATGCAGAAGGCACAGAAAGTGGCTCTCCTTCCCTGACAAAATTCACATGCAATATTAGTGAAAAAAAAAGCAAGCTTTGTGCCAAGTAAACCTTCACTAGCTCTTATATCAGGACAATCTGCCATATGGGCATTGCTTTTTTTTAGACTTATTTAATTCAATTATTTGGACTGATTTTCAGATTTTAATTCCCAATTTCAAAATAAATCAGTTGTAAGTTGAGCTAGGTGCTTGCAGGTTTGCACAACTCTCGTAACATGAACTGATACCAGCCACAGCTGAGTCCAGTCTTACCTGTTACTCAAACACTAAAATCACAATAAAAGTGATTTTCCAAAATCACATTTTTCACTGGAAACTTTCCTCCTTATAATGTTAGCTGCCACTGTAGAAAAGGCTCTGCCCATTGTCAAAAAGCAGTGAGCCTGTGGGTGAATATGGTGTCTATTATAAGACCATTTGACATATTCATCATTTGCCATTATTCTTCCCTTCCATCAGCATACTACTTGAAATATCATATGTCAATAGGCTAAGCAACAATTTCAGCTTGTAAGTCTGTGAAAATGATCTTTGGAGTATAACTGCCCTCAAGGTAAACTCTATGCTCAGCTTTTATTCTAAGACAACTAAATGTCCTTACAAATTTAGATCCAAATAACAATACTGGCTTCAGTTCATAGATTTGCCAGCTTAGCATCAGCTTGGGCAACAATAGCTTTCAGTCTTAGCCAAAAATAAAATGCCAAGTTTCTAAGAAAAAAAACTTCTTCCCCAGTTCCAATTAATGTTTTTGTATAAAGAAATTAAAAGGATGGTATCAAGAAAAAAAACTAATGTGACATGAACAGGATCTTCCCACACCCCCCCATATTATCTCCCCTTTGCGGAAGAAAAATACCACTTTAAAAACCTCACCTCTCTAGTACTGAATAAATTCAATTCTCCAAGTATCTTCCCTCTCCTTCTCTAGAGTAAGCTATTTAAATTCTTATCATAGATCTCACTCTTCACAGACACTGCCATTTTCCTAAAAGCATTCTAACAGGGCTTTAGAATCCACAGCCTCATTGAAATCAGCTCTCTCTCACTTAAAATGTTTCCCTGTAGCCCATTTCACCCAAGCAAGGACTCACACAAGTTCTTTTAGGCACTTAAAACATTATTTTGGTGCCTAACCTTCACTGATCATTCTCTAATATTAATGTCATGATAGCACCCAGAGATCAATCCTTAAGTAGGTGTGATGACCCCTTGGCTCAAAAGAAAGTGAAGAAGGAAGGGTGAAGAAATCAGGAGGCAGCATTTTTTTTTTGACTGTTTGAAGCACGGTCTGATTGCTACTGACTGAAATTATTAACAAGAGCACTTTTGTTCCAGCAACTGATCATGTTCAAGAAAGGAGATACACAGCAAACAAAGATGGAAAAGGCTGAAAACTGCTGTTTTCTTTCACATTCTGAGCAGTGTTTTAGTGCTGAAAAGAAATCATTGGAAGCTAGATGCCTCACCTGCTTAGACATACTAGAAAACATCACCAGGCTTCCAACTGGAACAAAAGGTTTGTTTTTTTTTTAAAAATCCCACCTTAAACTGCAAAGAAAAAAGAACTGCAACATCAGCTATAAGGAACCCATTAGCCCTCTTGTATCTTTCAAGAAATAAGGACCCCAAGCAGCTGTCAAACATTTTACCTTTTACAGCTTCTCTAGAGAAAACCAACACCTAAAAAGTCACAAAATCTAAAGAGAGTGTATTTTACTGCTGCTTATGCTTGCAGCTTTGCAGGATTCAAAGCAGCAGTCTCAAAGTGAAATAGTTGAAGATTCAGAATTAAAGCAAGAGCTTCTAATGGCTGCAGTGCTTCAATATGGCCAGGAGCATCCTTGCATGCCAAGGAGAAATCAGGGCATAGAGTGGTCCCCACCAACCTCTATGCTGGCCTTGCCACCAGCAGAGCAGACAAAACTCTGAGCACAATCAAAACCCACTTGTTGTGAACGTGTGGTTTTACCAATTTCTATTGCACAAACATTTAATAGAGCCATTTGACTATGCAAGGATAATTAAGCAAAAAATGGGGGGAGATTTTATTTGGTGCTAATTCACCACATGCAAATTCCAGCTGTTTACTGAAGACCTACCACTGAGTATACACTTCTTCCCACAGCTCACTGGAAAGCCTCTCACTGGTGAAAGTGGTTAATCCACAAGATTGTTGTTGCTGAAGCCAAGACTCCAAATGGGGGGTTTAGGTTACTAATGACAAAAAATTTGCATTCTTTAACTAGCGAATACTGTAAGGGTTTGTCCATTTACAGAAAACCACCCTAAAAGTGGTTGCTGGCAGAAAAATGGGACCAGAATAGAAGAAGCTGTTACCAGGCAGGACAGACATGCACCAATGAAAGCAACAGCAAACAACAGGCTAGGAAAAAATCCTGTTATCTGGCAGCATGGAACAGCCAAAGTAAGCGACAAGTTCCTCAGTGCCCGCCAAGCAAAAGCCTTGTGCTAAAATATCCTCCTGTCCCCTGGCCAGCTTACAGCATCTGACCCAAGGCTGGAAACAAACCATGGCCTTCTGCCTCCTTGTGATGCCTCCTGCCACCACATGACAAAAGAAAAGGCTCCTTTAATAACTAGATTTGGCGTTTTGTCCCATTCCTACCTCAGAAGCAAGCGAAACATCCGGGTAGCGTTAGAGCTTTATGGGGCTGGTTTCTCTGCAAAGAATGCATTGCTGAGTTATTTGCAATTTATAGAAAACCAAAGAGAAAATATCTAAGGGAATAAAAGAGTGAATTGAACAAGTGTAAAGCTGCTCCATGGGCATACAAACCTAAATCTGATTAATATATTATCAGTAACAACCCCAGACCTCATTTCTTACTGTTCTGAGATCACATATATTTAAGACTCTGGCTAGCACTGCATTTATAAATGGGAAAGTATACTGGATAGCAAATGATACATAAAAAGGGATTTCAGTTTTAACTTGAACTTTTGAGAAGATCATAAAATTCAAGACAGATCATTCTACAAATCATCTTTACAATTACCCAGTTGTGGCTCTACTTAACCCTTCTCTAACAGAATTCAGCAGAAGCACTTCTCTCTGGCTGTGAACAACAGGAAAAGCTCCTGAAGGAATATGTAAGATGAAAAGATCTAGCTCTCAAAAGAATCATAGCATCTGCTTTTGTTCCTGGCCTCAGCTCTTCCAAAAAACACAGGAAAATAGGCATAATTCTGGTCAGTTTTATAATTGCTCATGTGGTTGAAAATTACAGTGAATAAAAAAAACTGAGACGTGGTTCACTGCTGTGGTACTAGTTAGAAGAACATAGCACCATAGCCATACAAGAAAACTGCTGCTTATCTTGAGAAAATTAACTTCAAAATTGTCAGCAATACATTTTTAGGGAAAGTTTGTCATGACAAACTGCAAAAACTTTAAAGCCAGCTGGTAATGTAAAGTAGCTTTCTCTAGATGCAAGAGTAACAAGCACACATTATACTTTGGCAATCATGAGTTGATAGCTTAATAAAAATTACTAATATAAACACTTTCAATAACCATCAGCTATAAATCTATCAAAACATCACAGGCTTGAAGAGCCTCACTCTAAGATATGGAAAACATTTCTTATCTCATGATGCTACAAAGTGTGTGCTTACATAAAGAATTCATTAAGAGAACAGAAGGCATCTGCACTTTTACAAAGTTCTTTAACTTCACTGCAAACAAAAGAATTTTTCAGATATTTTCATAATTTCACCCAAAGCAGGAAGAGAAGCAGCACATGCTTTCTCAAGACTGATCATACTTTCCTTTTCCCTCCCAAGGAAGAAGGCATCACCTTTTTGCTACTATGCTGCACATACCCAAATGACACTGTACTCAAGCATCTGAGACCCCAGTACTATACAGTACGGCACTGGGCTGGTAGTACTGGATCTCATGAGCTAGATGCTGGAAGTCTGTCATTTATATCTGGTTTATAAGCCTGCCATTTATAACTGGTTTTTGAAGGACCCATGCATGTTCACTTCAAAACCTTCAGATAGCTTAGAAAAAAAAAATAACTTGTCTAAGAAAGAAAGATACTTTTAAAAGTCCTTTTCTACAGTTGCTCAGTTAACTCTTCTTCCTACTGTGTAAAACAAGGCACAGGTTCACCAAATTCCCATCTGGACAGAGCTGGGCTATTCACTTCAAAGCAGCTACTTATTTCCAGGGGCTAAATTTCATCAGACAACTAACATACATTCAATTCTTTGACAATGCTGTTTTCCCAACTAAATTCCTACCAAGGTGATATTCTACAAGTCCCCACAATGAAGGAAGAAGGAAGCAACAAACTTTATTTTCCATTCCAGATTCAAATCCATACTACAAGTTGATATCCCTACCTTCTGTGAAAATTAATCTCCTACAGTAATAGAATGGAAAAGTTCAATGACTTTTGCAAACCCAGATGCAGATTTAGAAATTCAGGATATTTAAATTCAACAAACACTATTATGCTCAGAGCCATTAATGGAGAACATTTAATTTGTTAGAGCAAAGACCAATTTAACTTCTACACAGTTCATTCCTCTTCAAACTACATTGCTGCCTCTTGCACTTTCAACTCCCATAAGCCACTCGTGCAGAGCATCCTCCTCCAGTCCAAGCAAGATTCTCCTTCCAGCTCCCTCTGTAAAGTTTGCTGGGCTCCTGTCTTCTCCCCAGTCACATCAGCAGCCAGGATGACCACAGATGGAGCATGTTTGGCAGCTGAAATGACCCAGATGCTGAATCTGGAGCCATCTTCCCAGCTGCAGGAGCTGGGCTCACATCTGACTCCTCAGCTCTTGGCTCTCAAGCTGCCCTCAAGCTGTGGCAACTGTAAATCTCAAAGCTTTGACCAAAGTGGGACAAATGCTCTAAATCTGTAAGGCCTGCTGACAAAAAGGATAATAAAACCTATAGGTTTTAAAAGTAGACACTGAGGGAAATCGAATACCTTTCCCCCTTTCTCTTCTATCCCTTTTTTCCCCCCACTATCTCTTTTCACCTATTACTAAAAATACAGGAAGAGCTGACTGGTGAGGGCAAGCTGAATGTATCATCCTAGTCCTAAATACTGACTTGCAGGAGGTTCCTCTTCACTTGTCATGCAGTAGAATGTGGCTCATGTACCTCTGCATCAAGTCACAGAGATAGCAAGAGCTGGAATATAATTTTTATTGAGGGAAAGGTAGAGACAGATTATTCCTTTCTTTCACTACTCATTCTTTAAGCCACCTACACATCTTTAAGCTGTCAAAGCTACTGAAATACTTGTGCAAATCAAGAGCAACTATTTAAGATCTTATTTCTGACCAATTTCATCATGCTCTTGAACCCAAGGGACTTCTACATTCTCCACATATCACTGAGGAGGGAAAGGAAAGGCTTAACTACATTAAATGGCCTCATCATTCAATTTTGATAAATTATGATAATTATGATAAAATTCAATTCAACCATGTGTTCTGATCTAGATTTAAAGAAAAATATTCAAAGTTATGGCCCTTTACCTCATCTCTGCTCACTCTGGCACAACACTGAAGTACCTCTGCATACCCTTTTTGCTGCTGAGAAAAAGAAGTCTCTTCTGAAGTAACAAGCCAAACTTACAAATACCTCTTTCAGGCATTTAGAGTCCCTGAAAGGAAACCACTGTTTTAGAGGAAGTTTGTTTTCCTAAAATATCGCATTTAATAGTGAAAAATATTTTGCACATTTAAAATTAAATAGCCTATGCCTTGCTATAAACATAAGCATTTCCAATTTAATAATAAGGACCATTTTCTGAGTAAAGGAAGCAGCATCAAGCCAGTTCTGCCTAAATATTTTTATAGAAAAAAAAAAACAGCATTTTTTAAGACAGAAGAGGAGCACACATTTCCATTTTTTAATTACTAATTAAAACCATAGTTCTGAAGCCTTGCAGTCACTACACTGAATTAGAGAAACCTTCAAGTGAAACAAGACTTCAGATGCAAGAAATGAGCTGTATTTTAGGAAAGGCAATTCAATTTAACCATATTAGTAAAGGAAACAGACTGTCTTGACAAACAACTTGCAATCAGAAGATCTGTACTTAGGAGCCAGGATCAAATAAACCAATAATTTTTATCCTCCACTCAAAGATTTTTTGTGTAACCATGTGAAAGGAAATCTACATCTGCAAGGTTCAGTTTCTTTACATACAATCTGAATTTGATAGTGGGGGAGGGAGGAAGAGGCAACTTAAGAGCGAAAGAACTATTTGTAATTTCCTCAGTTAAAACAAATATATAAGCACTTAGTTTGCAGATCCAAAATACACAAAGTAAAAGAAGGCTATTACTCAGTTGAAGTGGAACACCAACCCTCATGCCCAGCTGGCTTGAGAGTGTTCAGAGAAAAGGCAGGATTTGCAGCACTCATGAGATGAACACTTCTGCTCTGCTAAGACCCAAGGAAATAAAAGTTGCAAACCAGAAGGTGCCTATTTCTTTACAACACAGCCTCCAATGTCAGTCCTCCAAAGTACTCAACTACAGCAGTAGCATAGTGTAAAAATGACACTTTAAATGAATAGCCAGTAAATAAAGCCAATTTACAAGATTCTAGAGAGCAGACTGAAGTTTTCACCAGCTACCTAGCTTCGTTAATTAAAAAACAAATCTATGTATTTGGCCCTTCAGAACAGAAACTACCTCTTCATTATGTTCCTATACTACCTAGCAGAAGAAGGCCCTCAAGCAATAATTAAAAATGTCAGAAAATCTTGACACAAATAATGAATTCTGTTTTTAAATGCTATATTGGGAACCTTCTGTCCAGGTCACAGCCTGCCACCGCAGGATTTATTTTTTTCAAAAGCAATATGATACTCAAAAAAGTATTGTTCAAGGCACTCTAATTTACACCTACAGATTAGCTAGCACTGCACATAAATTCTAACAAAACCACACAACTGACTTTTGTCACTGGATTTCCCAGAGTGAAAAGAGACTGCCACCCAGTGGACTGTAACAAAGTACCTCGACTGCAAGCCATGACATTCAATACAGAATCGTTGAAAAGTTTATTTTTAAGAAAGTGTGGTTATTTTCAGCATTTTTTTCCATGTTAAAAGTAATAATGCTTCAAATATATAAATTCACTTGTCATTCTGTCCTGCACCTGATAAATCAACATTTGCATGAAGGCACTGTATATATAAAGCTTTTCAGAATTACATGAAAATAATAATCTACCAAATCAAGCTCTCAGGAGAGGAATAAACTAGTGCAATCACTCAGTGCAGAAGGAGTTTATGTTCTAAAATGCAGCTTCTGCCAACCTTGTGCAGGTTTAAACAGAATTCACATGTAATATGGCAATGCTGAATAGCATACATGGTTTAACACCTCTTGAGGTTTGGAGTTCAATTGTATTTGTAAAATCCTTCTCCAGTCTTTTTACCCAGCTTCTTTTCTTTTACCAGTTTATCCAGCAGTGGGCTGGGTGCAAAAAGAGGATTGTTGGGCTCTAATGAATGCCATCCTGGGGGAAGAAAAGAAGTGGATGAATTAGTAACAGTTCCATTTACACCTCCATCTCCTCAGAAAAATATTAAGAGGTGAGAAAACTGAAGGAAGATTGGAATTAATTTTAGATTCCCTTCAACACAGCTTCACAGAGCACAAATGTGAGCTGATGATCATGTCTTTATAGTCTTTAGGCACTGTCTACCTGAACATGACTCCATGACTGAGGATTTACAATATTTCAAAAACTAATGAGAACTTAAAAAATATAGTTTAAGTACAAGGAAATAAAACAAAGGCTATGCCGAAAAAAAAATTCAAGTGGAATTAAACTTGGCATCACTATTCTACCTGTGAAGATACAGGCAATTAGAACAATATAACAGTGACCTACAACACTGGCTAAAAGCAAGGTGCTGCACAGGCAATGCCATTTTGAAAATTACAATCTGCCTCAGAGAATATTTCAGCTGCACTTGCAAAATAATACACCCATCAACAAGCCATCAACAGTTACCTGGGGTTTTTTGTTATTGTACTGATATTCATCCACTTTTCAAATTAAGTGAAAGGGAGATGGTATTGTTGCATCTCTAAGGTATACACTGGGTTTCCTATTAATTGATAGTGAAGACAGGGCTGGCAGAAAAAGGACAGGGAGTCTCCACATTCATTGCTTTTCATCAGAATTTCTTACATTCAGCACATGTCCCTCTTTTCACTGATGCTTTTTAGTTACATAAAGTTCCACCAATTTTTTTTTTTCCTGGAACTTGATGAAATCAGCAAAACCACCACTGTTCCGTCCCCAGGTACACAGGGCACAGGCATACAGTACAAATGCTGTACTTGTACAGCATTTCAAGCTTCACTCTCATTCCTTTTTTCTCCTCAACTGTTAAAAGGCTGTGTCACAAACATCCATTTTAAAGTAATTAAAAGTCAGATTTTTGTTAGAAGTGTCATCTACAATTTAGCCAAAACGGAGAAAAATGGAAGAAAATAAGCATGCAGTACCATCTATAATGTATTTACTGGTATCCAACCCAACATAATCCAGCAGTTCAAATGGACCCATGGGATAACCAGCCCCAAGCTTCATAGCAACATCAATATCTTCCTTTGATGCATCTCCTAGAGAAAAGATTGACAGTTTGATGAACAGAGCAGATTCCCCATCTACTTGGTACCTCTTATAAATAATTAACAGGGTGTTATTTCACCCTGGTGCAGCTCTTCACAGAAATCTTTGCACATTTCGGAACCACAAAAACTGGAGTCAGCATACACATGTCAGAGTATAAAGCTGAACCTCTCTCTCACACACACACACACAAAAATTAATGATAATAAAAAAATAAATAAAGCCCTGCAGGCCTGCTTTCCATTTTCCTACCGTCCTCTTGCACTTCACTATAGATCACTATGCTATTGATGGAGCCACAGCTACCATGCTCAATCTGCCAGACAGACTGGAGGAAGAAATTTTCACTACAATGAATCAAGAACTGATTTAAGAGGCAGCTGAAGAGTGTAAGTAAGGAAAGATCTCAATTTCAGTTTCATGAAAACAGCAGTAGCTTTTGAATGATGCACAGGACAGTTATTCTTACTCTACAACAACCAGAAGGCCAGTGATACCCAGCTGATGGACAAAGCAGTCATGAGGAAAGAAGCAGTAGCAGCTGAGTAACATGCTTGGTTACAGCAGCTTTCACTGGAAAATATCCATCAGATTCAGAGATGGCAGATAAGAGTGATCTAAGACAGACAGCAGTCAAGGGAGGGGATTCTCCCCCCTACTCTGGAGTCCTGTGTCCAGTTCTGGAGTCCCCAACATAAGGAAGAGACAGAGCTCCTTGAGCATCTCCACAGGAGAGCCACTAAGAACAGGGCAGTACAGACCACCAGACATTAATATTTACACTATGCCCCCTGCTTAATTCACTGTTAATATACTAAGGGTATTCTGCCTATGCAAAAGCTCACATTTAAAGGCAAACAGAAGGGCTGACCCAATAAAATGATATTTCAGTGCTTGGGTTTACCAGGAAAGAGACCCAGTTTCAAACTAATATGGATGACAATCTGGTTTAAGTTGTCTACTCTGAGAATGCAAAAAATATGATAAAATTTAACCTGATTCAATGGAAATTATGAACTAGAAGACAGCCATCAAGCTTTTCAAAACAATAACCAGCTTTTAAAATAGATTTGGTTAAAATTAAAATTTCATAAATGAACCTCAGCAAGTTTGGAAATACACTGTTGAACAAAATACAAACGGAATAAAGATAGAGTCAAAATATTGTTTTGTTTAGGCAGTAAGTTGATTTTAACACACAATGTCAAGGACTGTTTTCTTTTACATTATATTAAAAGTGCCACTGTCTTCTGAAACACACACAATGATGCATGTCACTTAGTAAAGGCACCTCTTTTAAACACACTAGAACAACCCTACACTTCACTTAAAATTGTGACTTATTTCTAAGAGAATAATGCCCCCTTGCATCCATGCCTTTGCCTTTCAAGTCACTAAACTTGCTCTTTTCTCCCTTTGAGATATAATTAAGTACATCTGTTGATGGATAAACAAGTGTGTTGGTTTATAATTTTTTTCTGGAGATCAAACCATCCCTTCCATGTGCTATAAAAGACATTTTTAATATTTAAAGCACATTTGGTGAAATTCTTACAATGGAGTGCTTTCATCTGTAAGAAAGCAGTGATTTCAAGAACAAAATGTTTCAAATTACATTCTTAGTAGCATAGAACAAAGCTTGAAATAAAAGCAATTATACTCCATAATTTTCTCTTTATCCACTGCATTACTGGGTTGTTTCTTTTTCAAAACAATTATCAATGCTTTGAAAAATTCATCAGTTCTTTGGGGATTCGTGATTATTTCTATCTACCCTCAGCATTCATATAAGAGACCATCAGTGAAATGATAGTTTGTAAAGAACCTATGTTAAAAAAAAGACACAGAAGAGAACAGGAGGCCTCATAGTGCAATAGTTAAGCCAAACCATTGTATTCAAGTACCAAAGTGTGACTACTTACCTCATCTGAAAATTGGCATTTTATTTCACAAGCCCAATGTAAGTGAACTCAGGAAAACTATGCTAATGGTCCCATTATGGGATTTTCAATTGCTTTCATTAATGTCTCTTGGGGTGGAGAGGAGGAGCCTCCTGATTAGCTGGAGTGGCTATTTTTACACCACCACTACACTATATCCAAACCCAGAAACATTTTCCACCACCAGAAATTTCCCCCACAAGTAACCAGTGCCTTCTGACTCTGCATACACTGACATTTCCAAGTCAGCACACGGGCTTTCAAAATCCATATACTGGCTCATAGTTAATGTTCATTAGTCATTTCCAGCCTTTAAGGCCCAAAAATTGAGGGAACCCCAAGGCTTTTCTGAATGGGATGTAACATTTTGCAGTGTTATATGTCAGCATTCCCCAAAGTCAGTATTTCAGCAAGTACCTCTCTCAAAGAGTCGAACAGCTTCCATCATATAAGGCACCAAGAGACGATTTACAATAAACCCTGGAGTATCCTACAAAAAGAAAAAAAGGGATTCTGAATAAACATTCTTTGTCAGTACTACACTCAAACGCTGCGTGACAAATTGTAAACAAGCGGGTGAAATCCCCTACTGAATCATCAACTTCTGGTACTCTCCTAAACTTCATTTTTCATCTGATTTATCTGCGCAGTACTAGAACACAAAAGATGAATTTCACAAACAAGGAATAACAAACAAATATTCATCATGACTGAGAACAATAAATTGAGTTAGGCTTTAAACAGTTTAATGGGGCCAGTTGGCAAATGCCTTCTCTTTAGCAAAATTCTGCTGAGTTTCCTGAAAGATAGGAAAAGAAGTTTTTCCCTAAGGTTCAGACATGGAGATTACATTACCCTCCACCCAAGCTAATTTATAGAAATAATTCACCCAACCTTCTGTATATAACATACTGCAAAACTGTAGTGAGAAATGTCAACTAAGGCCACAGAGCAACTCAGCAGTACAGCCAGAACTAGAGTCCAGCATCCAGACACTGAATTACTGGTAACTGCTGGATTACAGGCTCTACTTTTTATGGCCAAATGTCTCCTGGGAGCTGTGAAACTCAAGGCAATAGCTTGCATGAGGCTATCCAGACCACAACTTAATGGATTCCAAAAAAGTGTGCTTAGGAAGCATAGTGTTCCTCTAGAGAAAAAAAAATCAAAGCTGCAAAGCAATGAAGATTAATATGGGTCTAGTTACTGCAGTCTTGAGAAAAATGAGCACACACCATGGAGGATTCAGCCAACTGCCCCACAGTACAAGAACTATCAGTTTTGTCTCTAGCAAGGCTAAAGATAAGCTCCTGTCCAGGCTTCTGCACGACTGGAATTAAAAAACCAAAAACTGTAAATCCTGGTATTTGTGAGTCTTGCTGATCTAAAGAAGCAGCCTAGAGTCACTCTGCTTTGAGGAATTTTTGGTAAAGCTCTGTGTTTTCTTTGTCAACACGCTTTTAATAGGGAGGAAAACCTGGGCAAAAAGCAGCCTGGAAATGAATGAAGTGCTCTTACATCTACTGAAACTTACCTCCTTAAAACTAACAGTTTTCAAGAACAGAACTTATGAACATTATGCAATCAAAACTCACCTTACAACTGACAGGACTCTTTCCTACTGCTTTACTGAATTCCATAAGTGACTCAAAAGTCTTTTGGCTGGTCATTGGAGTCTTGATGACCTGGGCAGAGGGAAGATGGGGAGAACAAAAGCACATTTACAAGCAGAATCTCTCATCTGCAATGAGTACAGCAATGATTAAACTGTGACACAGAACATTATTCCAGAAACTCACAAAACATTTTTAGTGCAAAAACCAGTTTCAGTGGATATATATGGATCAGACACAGAAATCAGATGATCAGATACACTGCTAAATGTACTTACTTCTTACTCTGCTCTGGACTGCAGTGTTATTAGAAATTGTATGATGTAGCCAAAGGGAGTATGTTTAAAAAAAACATCTGAAGACTTGTGTAAAAACTTTTTTTCACATTAACTTAAAGGCTGAGGAACACTGTGCCACAGTGTGTATTATGATGATGTTGTAAGACATGTACCTCCACAAGCTTCATCAAAGGCACAGGGTTGAAGAAATGGAGACCACCAAACCGGTCTTGCCTGGTTGTTGAATTAGCCAGCTGTGTGATCTGCAGGGATGAAGTGTTGCTTGCAAATATTGTATGCCTGGAAAAAAAAAGAAACATATGGATTGCATAAATGACAGCTATTTGCCTGACAGTAGGAGACTGGTGAACATAAATAGATATCTATTGGCTAACCAGCCCCACAATTCTCAGAAATATCCCTGCTGGTTATCACAGTCCCTTTGCTGAGGTCTAAGTACAGCAATGGTGAAATAACTACTGGAGGGGCTGTGTGAGCTTTTGAATCCCAAGTAAGTATGGCAAATACTTATGCAACAGAAAAAAAGACACTACGTAGAAGAATTTTGTTAATTCCCCAAATCTATTCCAGGTAATTCCTTCAGCAATCCAAGAAATGTAATAGTATTTTTTTATAGTTAATCCTTTACAGATCTATGGAAACCCAATCATTTGCCAAGCCAAATATGGGTTTGTGGAGCCTTAAGAAAAATTTGGACTCTACTTGTATTTTTATATAGTGATCAGTGATGGCATCAATGATCCATGTGAAGAGCAAGCCTATCACCAGAGCAAAGAGCTGATGTAAAAAAACCAGAGAAAACATTAAAATTGCCATTCATAGGACACTGCAAAGGGTACACATAATCACAACAGATCTTAAGACATAATCTAATCATGACAAGGTAACCTGATAATTGCCAAAGGCAGCTTCTTACTTTTGTCTGTCTGATTAAGGGTAATGGCAAGTTACCCTGTGCTCATGGCATGGCTATTTGTGATCATCTGTTGTTTGCAAAAGTACCTGGTAATTATGATTACCAACCATATGAGAGAACCTGAAAATCTTCCCAGGCTGACATCAGCTAATGATAATATATTTTCTCCCCTGACATTATAGTCAAGCCTCAGCTTGCCTACTTTATTAGTTATACAGTGAAGAATACCTCTTAGTCAATACCCCCAAATTTAGCTGCACAAGTTAAAACCTCAACCTGCAAGTAGTCAAGGTCTTGTGATCCTGAGTCATCCATTACAAGGATCAAGCTGCTGAGACTGCATGCTCAGCACTTAAAAGCATTTTTGGGTTTGGACACAATTCAACAGTAACTTCCAACAGTTATAAAATACGGTTCAAAGAACATTTCGGGGATTGTAAGGAACTGAGTGAGTGCATCTTAAGATATTATTTACACTTTTACCTCAGACGAAATAGCCAGCAGTGAGCTATTTCCAAACTCTTGTAACACAAAGTAAACATAAGTCACTGTTGAGCTGACTTAGGGCTAAGAGGCTGAGACTTAAAACTTGACCAGATCAAGCACACTGCAAACAAAAAATTGATCATCCCAATTCCTTACTTAAATATCATATCACAGAATCTGCTGAGTTGGAAAGGACCCATCAGGGTCATTAAGTTCAACTCCTGTCTGTGTAGAGCACTCTAAAACCACACCATGTACCTGAGAGCATCATCCAAATGCTTGGCAAGCTTGGTGCTGTGACTACTTCCGTGGGGAGAAGTGTATGTATACAAACATACGTGTACAAATATATATGAAATATATATATAAAAATATGGGAACACATACATTAACCATACCCCATGTATACCAGAGCAAGTTTGTTCTACTGCTGTGCACTTGCATTTGGATTTAGATCTGAACCAGCTGAACAGAGGGATGAAATTTACGACTGAATATACCTGAAAGCACATCAAATGAAGTAATGTAACAAGTAGATAAACACGGTGAACACAGCTCAAAATGTTTGTAACATACACATCTGGTACAACAACTACTCTGCACCACTTGACAGTCTGGAGTCTAAGGGAGAAAAACACTTGTTTCTTTAAAAAAAAAAAAAAAAGCAATCAAGAAAATGAAGAACTAACAGTGCAAGAATACAAAACAGAAGACACAAAGGTAACAGAAAAATACACGTACTCTGGAGCAAACTTATCCAGCCTCTTGAAGAGTTCATTTTTAACTTCTGGGTTCTCCACAATGGCTTCTATAACCAGATCCGTGCTGTGGACCACTGAGAGTGCATCTGTGCTAGTTGTGAGGTTCTTCAAGGTCTTCTCAATGAACTCAGCACCAGCCTGAAAAATTTCCAAGAAGTTCAATTCATTCTTACATGAAAATCCCCTACGTGCTCTGAAATGGTTTTAAGGCTGCAAAATTCGGGCAGTCTGCCACATTTCCAAATCAGTGAGAAAGTGTTAAATATTTTTCAATGACAAAATTATGCTAGCCAATCAAATCAGTTTTGAAGCAAATAGAAGACCTCTGAATTCATTCCTTTAGGAAGTTATTTGCTGCAGTCCAAACCTTCAGCATAAGAATCTGAGTGAACTGGCTGGCCCATTCCTAAGATAACCCAGACCTGCCCTCCAAAGATGAACTTTTTCAGTCTCAAACTCTTGCACTGTGTTCATTCAGTGATTATCTGGTTTCACCCCAGTGAACTGTGTATGGTCTAGTTCATTAATACTTCAGAAAATTAAATGGCCTACATTCACTACAATGACAGTGCAAATGCAAGGAAAAAACACTTTGCTTTCTGACTAGCAAGTCTACCAATCATTGATACAGTTTTTGAGGACAGAAATCAAACAACTACAATACTTTGGATGAAGGGCAATTGGAGACACAGTGGAAGTAAAAACACACCTGCATGCTAGAATATAATGTCATATATAAAGTACAGGCATCATGTGGACAATCTTGTTTTGGATTAAAAGATTTGCCATAATTATGTATGTATGCTCTGGTTATCCTGATACTGGTATATTTTTGCATCTGTACTCCCTCATGCCTTTTTTCTTTCCTTTTTCTGCTGCATCATTCATAATGGTAACCATCTATACCAATATATATTATACTTGTTAATATGAATCAAAAGGAGAATTGAAACTCCTGTGGAATTCAGAGAAAAAAACATAGTAACAAATAACCCTTAGGATTTAGATATGTCAATTGATCCACAGGGAGTATCTCTATTTAGTTCATTTTGATCCTGGCAGTTACACCTGCATTCTCATTTTCTTTGCAGTAATCCTGTGCACAAGTGTTGAGGGGAAAAAAACAAAAAAACTCCTTAGTCTTATTAAGTCCTTATAAAGACAATTTTGTTACTATTCACTTTTGGACAAAACTGGCAGCTTCCCAGGATAAGTGCTTAGAACTAGATTGCTATTAAATTGGGATTAATAATTTGGCATCATTTCACATTTAGCATCTGCTTTAAAAGCTGACCAAGTTTTTAACTCAAGGCTCAAGTCTACAAATGAAAAAAAAAAAAAAAAGTAAGACACCTTGCAACGTTCCTGAATCAAAGAAAAATGACAATTCCAAATTCTGCATCACCCTGGAAAAGGCCTTTTTTTTAAGACAGTAAATTAACATGTATAATGTTATGCATAACTGTAAGAGATGTATGTATAACTGTTATGCATAACATTATCAGAACTTAAGTATAGTAGGTTTTATTCCCAAATTTTCCTAGAGTAATAAAGAAGATGTCAACCTCAGGCTTATCTGCAAATTTCTTCTTTGTCACTCTCTTCAAACTCTCTTCAATTCCTTTTGTAGACTTTTTAAGGATGTCATCAGACTGGTCTACTAACACCACAGTGTGGCCACTGGCTGCTGCAACCTGAAAGTTAAAACAAAATGATTCAACATTAGTGTTACAAACCAACAAACCCTACTGATTTGTGCTGGGGCAGGCAATTCACTAGGGAATGAATCAGGCAAAAGACAGCTAAAAGAACAATGAATCAAGATTTAGCCTCTTTACTAGAAAAAAACCATAAAAACATGCATACAGCTGGGGCAGAGGGTAAGGGATAAAGGAAAAATAAATCCATTTTTCCCCCAAGCTGCCTGCAGAATGCTACCTGTGGCTGGAGGCAGCTGAATCCTGCAGCTACGGCTAGAGATTAAAAAACTGTCTTGAAAGGATCAAGTAACTGTTATCCTTGGAGCTTGTAAGGAAAAAGGGTTGTGGAGACCAAAAACTAGAAGGCTGGTGTATGGGATGGCTAACGCTGTGTTCCCAAGATGGAGTGTAACACATCTGTGCTGCTGGGCACACATCCCCCAAACACAAATGGGGGGGCAGGAAATGGAGGGGAAAAGGGACTGGACTGGAATGGGCTGGACTGGGAGGGATGGATTGGACCTAGGGGGGCTGAATGGGACCTGGGGGTGGGGGGTGAAGGGGTCTGTCTGGTTTGGCTGAGCACTCGCCCCTTCAGAGCCAGCCCAGCCCATGCCCCTCACGTCAAAAGGCAGAGGCTGAAGAAAAAAAATTAAAAAATTTTAAAAAAATTTTTAAAAAAAAGAGTAATTTAAAAAAAGATCACAGTACGAAACGATTTGAACACAGACCGTAAAACATTCCGAGAAGTTTCGTGTTGTTTTCGCTAAACACCGCTCCCGCCGCGCACCTCTGGGAGGCCCAGGCCGGGCCAGCAACTGGCACCGGTACCGGCACCGGCACGTGACGCTCCTCAACTGGACCGGGGAAGGCACCGCCCGCTTCTCCTTCACCGACACTCTCTCCTTCCCACTCGGGACAAGGTTAGAGAGCTGTTTCGGAACCGGGCTCACAGCCTTGAAGTCCAAACGCTGAGCCCAAAGCATGAGGCGAAGGGGACGCGGGGCGGGGCATCGGGGCGGGGCGGGCGGTACCGGCGCTCCCCCCGCAGCCTCAACCCGGGAAGGGGCCCTCGATCCCCGCAGCTCACGACCCACGGCCCCGGCCACCAAAGCCTTCCCGGGGCGGGGTTGAGCTCCGCCATGGCTCCCGCTACCCCCGAAGGCCCCGATGCCCGGAGAGCCCCGGGCCCCACCGGGAGGCGAAGGGGCCCAACCGCCGCCATGGCGCTGCTGCCGCCGCCGCTTCCCCTCACGACGCACCGGACCGGACTGGACTGGACCGGGCTCACCTGGGCGATACCGGCACCCATCAGGCCTCCTCCGATGACCGTCACATGCTTGACCACCAATTTCTTGGCGGTCGCCGTGGCGGCTGCGGCAGAGGAGGAGGAGGCGGCGCGGATGAAGCGTCGTGTGGCGAAGGCCATGGCGAAGGTGGGTGGAGGGGAGAGCGGAGGGAGAGGCTCCGGGCGGCGGGGCTGAGCCGAACAGGGCGGGGCCAGAGCCGCGCTCCGCCCCCGGGCCTGGCTGACCCGGGAAGGGAGAGAGGCCTTGGATCCTTCACCTTCTGGAGGAAGAATGGGAATAATCAGCTGCCTGGGAGAAGGGCGGGTTAGGCAGCGATTGCCTTGGCGGGTAACCCGTCAGGACTGAGGTATTAATCATCGCGACATCCTCCCTGGAGAGGAGGAGGCTCAGGGGAGACCTCATCGCTCCCTACAACTCCCTGACAGGAGGCTGGAGCCAGGTTGGTTGTAGCAGCTGTCAGTAAGGCAGGACATGGGCTTAAGCTCTGCCAGGGGAGGTTTAGGTTGGATATTAGGAAAAAATTATTTCCAGAGAGTGTGATGAAGCATTGGAATGGGCTGCCCAGGGAGGGGGTGGATTCTCCATCCCTGGAGGTTTTTAAGCAGAGACTGATGTGGCACTCAGTGCCATGGGCTGGGAACCACAGTGGTAGTGGATCAAAAGTTGGACTTGGTGATCTCAGAGATCCTTTCCAACCCAAATGATTCTGGGATTCTGTGGCAAAGCACAGCACCGGTGACTGTCCCTCTGGAGTAACCCAGCTTTTCCCATCATTTTTCCCCCGTGGGCTAAGGCAAGGTTTGGGGCAATGCTTGCAGATCATGCCTGAATTTGCACCTCAGGATACAAATGGTAAATGTTATCCCCGCAGAGGACATCAACATTGTTTCCCATGCTGGTAACTGCTAAGCCCCCTTGTAACCCTGTTTGGCTCTTGGGGGAAAAGCCTTTTTGATTCCTCAAGAGGAATCAGGTAGCAAGGTCGAGGTCAGCACGGCAAAAATGCCTCTGCAGGCAATGGAAATGCCCTGCCAGCCCCAGGCTGGCGTTTGGCCCGATCAAATGTCTGCCCTTAGCACTGCAGGTCACTGCATGTGTTAAAAGCCTTTCCCAGCTAAAAGGGAAATTAATTTTCGGGGTAGCATAAGTTACAGAGCAACGAAACAAAAAAATCCTTCCTTTGTACACCCTTTGTACATGATGCATGCCACCATCATTTTTGATCTAATCCCTTTATCACTAGAATGACTGCAGCTGGCAGCATGGCAACTACAGCATATTCTTCTTGAGTCAGCATCAGGGTAATCATTACAAAACCCATTTTCGTCAAACAAAAGCAGCAGAGTACACTTGTACCTCTGCATTTTGTACCAAAAGCACAATGCAAAAAAGTTCCCCCTTTTGCCACTCAGCCTCATCTGATGGTAGGTCAGGAGGAGCAAGTGGCTGCTGGAAACAGCTTTATGCAAACTCAGCGACTGTTCCTCAGGTATGTAAATTCCTTTAAAAAAGGCAACGTGGCAAGTTACTTGCAACCTAACTCCAGGGTGTAAGGCACATGATTTCCACAAACAGCTGTTGCTCCCCAGTGCCCTCAGTACACACCAGAGCTCACACCACCTCCTTTTTCCACATGCTTCCTTCCAACCCAGGCTCTCCCTGGATGCCCCCTTCCCTCTCTGTTCCCTGAGCCCCTCTGTGCCAGGAGTCCCACAAACTACAGTTTTTTTTTTCCTACCTGGTTCCTCAGACTGCACATCTCCTCCTGGTGGCAACTCACTTGCCCTTTCACCTTCCTTTTCTCTAATCCTCCCTCTCCATTTACTCAAAGTAATTTTTTTCTAACTGCATTGAGAGAATGAGCAGAAATGGCATTCTATCATTTAATAGATATTGTATTTTTCCACTATCATTTTATTCCCCCATCTCCTTCACTCCTCACCTGTAATGTATATTGATGAATTTGTATTTCTAACCAAGTAAATTTCATGAAAAGAATTAAATTAAAGGTAGCATAAAGTAAAACTTTTGTAATGAAATAGAGCAAACCCCTAATGTTACTGATTCCTGTTGGCTAAGGGCTAACTAGACACCAAAGGGCATGCAAACAACTACACAAAAGAAAACCCACAAAGATATTACAAACAGATAAGAGACAATGGTAATGGTTTAAGTCTGATGGCGCCTTACAACAACACAATGGAGTCAGCAGAGGAGTCAGCAGAACCAAGAAAGGGTAAAAGTTCAAAGCCTGATGAAGACTTCTTACTTCCTCCAAAGACCCCTGAAGACCCCAATACATCTCCCCAAAAAGAAGACTCCACCTAGATTCCGCCCAGACTATGAATATTATAATGAAATGAATATGTATAGATTTGTACTCAATATAAGGTAATGCCAGAGCTTTGCCCGGTGTGCTTGAGGGATAAAAATTCTGTCCCCTGCACCCAGCGCTGCTTTGCTTACTGCAATTTATTAATTAAATTGAGCTACTAAAGAGAATATTGGGTCTCTGTCACTGGTCATTTATATAACATCACCCAAAACATTTTATAGCTTCTTCTCACTCCAAATTCTTTCTTTCTAAAGTAGCAAATACCAAGCCCCACAAGCTTAGCCAGTAAGTGGAACTCATGAGAACCACTGTGTAAAGCTTCCAAAGATTTGGAATTTACTTTATTAAAAATAAAATTACACTGAAGCAAAGTCTGAAGTATTTTTTAGAAATAAAGACATTTTTCAACATTCAGAAATAACCATCCACTTATATAAGCACATGTTTTTCAGTAAGGCATTTGAGATGCTTCCTCTGCTAAAAAAAATGAGGGGAAGGATCCATTTACAAATACAAACCAAATATTATACCACTTTACTTGGAGTCTACCAAAAACAGCAACACATATTTTAAACCACAAACATTTCATTGCTTTTGTGCTATTGTTTAGCTACTTTCATGGCATCCTGAGAAAATTTCAGTGCATCTGGAAGGCATGAAAGGCAGATCTTTACATCTTGCATTCTGACAGCCACTGCCGTGGCTGCACCTTCACATCAGTATTTTTAGTGCCTTGCACTATGCAGCATTTGATTGTGGGTATCATCAAAACCCACATCTTAAAGTACAATTTGTAGAAGGATAACTTTCAAAGAACAGTTTTCCAAGGTGTCATTTAAAACTGCAGGCAAAATGAGCACACGTAGGTACAATTCCACATTCTAGGAAATTATGTGAATCGTTTCTTCTTTGGAATCTGTGGAAAAAAAACAATACTAAAGTGCTTTTCAAAAGTGTCCTCACTGATTAAAAGGACAGGTATTTTACATAAGTGATCAGTTGCACACCAACATCATTACATGGCTTAAAGAGGCATCTCAACAGGAAGATAAATATTATCATCACTTAATTTTAGCTTTGCTAGTAAGCATATATAATTTTAACAATTTCCAGACCAAAAAAAAATCCCAACTGTACAGAATCCATTTATTCATTGGAAGATATGCAGGTAAATAAATTAATTACTCCAGTACTGTCAGCTTTTAGTGCAAGTTTACTAGCACTGGTACCAAACCCAACTTTATTGTGCTATGGGGTTTTCAAAAATGTCACACATAAAACATCTGAATGTGAGTATGGGCAACCTGTGAAGTCATAAATTAGCCTCACAGCAGGGTACCTGACCAACCAAATAGTATTCAAAACAGCTACCAGAAAACCTCAGTTTAAATCCAAAGTATCTTTCTTACAGTCTTTGGTAAGTACTACTTGGCTGTTAAAACCTCAATTTAAAAACTGACCAAAACAGAGGTTAATTTAAAAGGGAAGAGTTAACTCTTCTTTTATAGTTTAGGTTTACTTTCTGTTACAGAATACACAATTCCACTTCACAATCAATTTCACATTCCAGTCTTTCAGACTTGTCATTTAGGAGGACTTCTTGCCTTTTCTAGATCTCCACTGAGGGGAAAAAACAAACAACAACAACAAAAAGCTGCAAGGGTATATCTGTCCTTATTTAATCTGATTTGAAATTCTGCTAGATCAAAAGGTGTAAAAGGAGATTTAAGGATAATTAAGAACAATTATGTAAAAGTTAATGATTACAGCTCCTCCAAAAGATCACGTTTAATGTTTGAAAGATCTTTCAAATAAAAGGCAAGGTTGAGTGCCCCCTTCTGGAATACCTCACAACAGGTTTCCCTGGTTTTGGTTTGATAGCACTAAAATTTTGCATGTGAAAAGAGTTAAGGTAGTGATAATACACGGTATGAAGTACACAACTTTTTACTCCCCATGGAAGATAACCAAGTGAAAGCTTTCATTCTCCAACCTCAAGTTTTTCAGGTCCCTCCTGTTCCGTGCCTGTGTCAGACCCACACCTGTAGCACCTGCAGGATTGATGCTGGGTTTGCAGTGGGGTTCCAGTTCCCAAAGCCAAGCAAGCAGTGGCAGTGCTGTCCACAGTCCCTGTGAATGATAAATCTGAGTGCAAGTCCCAACTTCAGGATTAAGCAGGCAGAGTTATCCCCCAGGAGAGTGCTGTTGGTCTCATCCAGACTGCAGCCACTGCTGACAAGGGGAAAACAGCAAATACGAAGGGGCAGCTCTGGTGTTGTCTTGAGTATCTGCTTGGCACCAGAGAAAACAGACTTCTGTTTCTTCTTAGAGAAGAAAGGGATATTTTTGTTTATATCCCGAGATAAAACATCTGCATCCAGGCACTGCACACTCCTTTTGTGTGAAGGATGTGGCATATTCAAGGATTGAGGTGGCCTCCAAAGCTGGGCTTTCAGAGTTGGCACCTGCTTGCTTATAGTGAGCCCTGACAGTCAAGATTGTTTGGATCCAGTAATCCAGATTGATTCAATCCCATCTACACCTAATGAGTTACTTGCAAGAAAGAGTCCTTTAAGGTTAAAAGAAGAGTGATTCAGTCATTTCCAAAAAAACCATCTATCATTATTTAAGCTCAGCTGTAATGTTTCTTTACACAGAAAAGTCTAATACCCTCTCACACCTTAATCCTTTTGGTATTAGACGATGTCCTTTGCTCATGGTAAATTAAATATTTACATATTCCTTTTACCAAAAATAACAACTAGTTCTTGCTAAAGCATTAATAGATGCTTTGGACCATTCTCCCATAATTATTGCTTGACAAACTGACAGCAAGAGCTTATAGGTAGAGGGGCTAAGTCCAGCAAGTTTTAATATCAAATTGGAAACTACACTTGTGGAATGCAAGAGCTGGCAAAAAAAAAAAAGAAAAAAAATCTCCTCCTTGTTGAAGTGTAAATGGATCATTCTCACTATGAAAGCCTATGCAGTTGGTGTTTTTCTGAAAAGAAAGTAACAAAATAAGCTGGAAACAAAGCTGGATTTCAAAAGTGCAGTATTTCTTTGTTTCATCTTTTTTTAATGTTCTATTATTTCTTCAAAGCTATTATATCAAATGGACACGGAGCTAAAGTTAAGCCAAACCTTCCCTCCATAGATGGTTTTGCAGCATTTTCAGGATACAAAAAGGTAAAACTTTGCATTAGACTTGCAAAAATTAAGAACAGCTCCATTTTTGCCAACTGCTCTCCCATGCACACACGTTTACCTAAAGAACAGTTAGAAGAGACACATTACTGGTTTTATACCATTGACACATTTCCTAACACACACAATTCCTGAGCTATCATAGTCCAAACACAGAAAGGCTCAAGCTACTACTGAGCTCTGAACTCAGCAGCTTTGGTCTCCTGTATTTCAGCCTAAACCTTGCTCAGCTGCCCTTTTCTTATTAACAGCATTTACACACACAGAGAGCAAAAGTATTCATCATTTCTCGCTTCTACCTAGCAACTGGATGATTTAGGAACCAAACCCAACCCATTTTGCAAGCTCTGTAGCTGGTCATGTGAACAGCTTGGACATCTCAAGGCTCTAAGGCCCCAGACCACCTTGAAACATCACCTTCCCCCCAACCAGCTCCTGAATGCATCTGGTTATCTTACCCATTCCAAAAGGAATGAATGCCTCTTTCTTAATTAGCTGGCCATTTTCATCCAGAAATCTTGATGGCTGAAATTCATCAGGTTTCTCCCAAAGGTTGGGATCTCTGTGCACTGACCACAAGTTGGGAACGATCACACTGCCCTTAGGAATAGTATATCCCTGCAGCACTTGAAACAAAAGCAGAGGGACAGAGGATCTGACAAGTTGTTAGAAGCAAATATGGGAGACTTAGAGTTATTAAAAAGACAGCTACAAGCTGTCACAAAAATTACATGGATCCCTAGCTGTGGGCTGCAAATTAGGCAGGAGCTTAAGGCAACAGTAGCCTCCTTGGTCAGAATCACACGAGTCACAGCAGCTGGAAAGACATCAAGTTACTGGGAAAAGGGAGCAGCAATCATTAGAAATCCACTCTGCTGCATAGAAGTGCTGTGACCCAGTTTCCTCCTGATCCTGAGCTGTCACAGAGGAAGAGGGAAAGTTTTGAACTTCTCCCACAAAGTGGTTTACAAGTGACTACTCTCATTTTAGCTTGTTGCACCTTGCTGATCTCTGAGCTAAAACCCAAGCACCCCAGATCAATTCAGTACTGGGTTTGAAAGTCAAATATTGCTAATGCCCCCTCACATTAGCCAGTGCTCAGCTATAGTTAAGAAAACAGGTAGCAAACAAATTGACTTGGGAAAGGATCTTTTTTTCTTGTTTTCTGTAGATGTAGATCTCAATGGCTCAAGCCTTCCAAGCTTCAGCAAGCCAATTGCTCTGAATTGATGCTTTCAGACGTCTGCTTCAGATGGCCAAATCCAGATGGCTGCTTCAGGACCAAAGGTGGAGTCTCAGCTGCCAACTACCCCTAAGCACATCAGTCAGCACAAGCTGACCCTCAGAAAAGAAGCTCTTCTAAACCAGAGAACTTCTGGATGTTAGGTCAGACAGGCCCACCTACTCCCATTTTACATACTTGGGTTACATATTTAATACATAAATGAGGTCTTCAGAAGTTCTCACTAGCTACCCCATGAGATCTCCCCCCACAAAAGAAATGCTGTATTTCCAAGTCCCTGCAAACACTTACCAGCAGTTTCTGAAGCCATTCGAGGAATAGACAGGGGAACAACTGCAGTCATCCTCTGCACTTCCAGAATGGTTGCCTCTGTGAAAGGCATTAGAGCCTTGTGGGACAGGGAGGGAACTTTGTCACGTCCTAGAACTGCTTCAATTTCTGCATGAACCTTCTCTATTCAAAGGGAGTGAGGGGAAAAAAAAAACATTAAAATGCACAATATGCAAGAAGACATAATCTCAATTTACTTTTCCTGTACTTCGTTGTTTACATAGATTTGTCAATAATGACTGCCAGACCTGTGATCCCCAGCTGAAATAACTATGCCAAGATAAGACTTAAGAACAGACTCAGTTAAGAACAAAACAACCAAGAGCAATCCTGACACCTGTCAGGAGCAGAGCTACTGAGATGACAGACATTGCTAGCACTTCTGTATTGGAAAAGTACAGGAGAAGTTCTGTTCTAGTTTCAAATGCATTCATAATCTTGGTTAAAGAATTTAATTACACAGTAATTTGAATGGTGAAGACATCAAGCTTCATGGCTTGATGAGAGAGACTGCATACAGTGTGTGCCTGAGTTAGCTTCTGTCCCTGAGGAACTCCAGTTCTCAGAACTGGGAAAGGTGCTGAAAAGGTGGGAAAGCTTTTCCTGCAGCTGCTTTTAGATTCTTCATTGTGGAACAGGAATTGTGAGGCTGTTACTGCAAGCATTGAAGCCATTTAACCTGTTCTTGCTGTTTCTTGCTTTCTACACACAGAACCTAAACTCAGCTATTCCCCAGTCCCCCCAAAAGCAGCAGCATGATCTCCATCTGCAAAGGAAAAACAGAAGTTAAAAATCTTAAAATCTTCTCTCCCCTCATTCACGTGAGGCACTAAGTGTCCAAATATTTGTTTGCCCCCTTCATCTCACTAAAGGCTCAGCATACAATTAATTCTCTTCACAGAAGTCTCCAAGAGGTAAAATCTGCTTCACCCATGTACAGGATGATGCTTTTCTTCCAGGTAACTTAGAATCTGGCTACACAGCAAAAGAATCTTGAAAGAGGGCATCTCATAATTAACCTTTAATAAAAAATAATAAAAGTTGGTTTCCATTTTTTGCCCTTGTTGTCTTGCTTGGTTTTCTTTCAAGATTCAGATTTCAGGCTGCTGACTTGCACTTGTGTTTCTTCAGCACTGATTCAAGATCAAATGAAAGCTCAATGCAAAAAAAGTTTCTCAGTTCTCAGAGCAGCATTCAGAAACACCAGAACAGCTGTGCTCAAAGAACAGTTGCTGCCACCTACTGGGTTTGTCAGGAAAACAAGTTCTCAACTGAGGAACACAGTAAAAAATACCTAGACAGCAAGAGATTTGCTAGCCTGCTTCATGGGGTTTTAGGTTTTTGGTTTGGTTTGGGTTGGGTTTTTTTTGTAATGACACATACCTGTATGCGGGTATGCACAGCCAGAGTGATTTAAAAGAGTAAAGTTTCAAATATTAAAAAAAAAATTAAAATTAAGGAGACTGTCTTGTGCCCAATGTCACCACATTTTATCCTGAACAGCATTTCCTAGGAATTTGTAACCTTTTTATGGAACTATCCAGAAAGCAGTCAAACTGCTGCTCACATTACCAGGTGCAGAAATAGAAACTTTTTGAGCTCTCTGCTAACAGCACAGTAAATGAACTGCTCCACTACATTTCATGGATTTAAAAATTCCACAGACCTTTGGATGTCATGGACCAAAAGCAAGACAGGGAACGGACCAAACCAAATACCACTGCCTTCCTACAATCAAGCACACAAACACCCACCCTTCTCTTCTTTTTCCACGTGAAAAGCAAAACTGCCTTCCACAGACAAATACATTCTTTCTTATTTTTTCCTCTGGTAGCCCTTTAGTCATCTTTCCAGAAAGTATCTGCAACACTTGCTACTGCTAAAAGTTACGCAGTTCAGTGTTTTCTTTAGGGGATAAGAGAAAGGTATCACCAGGGAAAAAAGGGAACAAAAAAAAAAAAAAAAAAAAAAAAAGACCCATACACAAGTCTCAATCAACCAGCAATTAGGAATGGGACACCACAAGTAAGAACATTACATTCCATAGTGAGGTGATACACTCTGGGCTACTGAGCTTATTGATATGATTTAACAGCAGCCACAGCATTAGAGAAGGGGAAATCAGAGAGAGGCAGTAAAGCTGCAAAGAGAGTAAGAGAGGAAACTGACCAGCACATACATGTACAGTACCAAGCAGTAGGGAAAGGGGTTAAAAAAACAACGCAAACCAAAAAACAAAACGACTAAACACAAAACTCTTCTAGCATTGGCAACACAAAACCATCAAAAACTGAAGAACAAGCCTACGCAATAAAATTTTATTTTACATTTGTCCCCACTGGACTCTCTCCCTCACATACTGATGCCCTACTTTGCAATCTTTGCTCAACAGTTTGGTTGCCTGTGCAATAAACTATGATCTTGACCTATTTAAAGAGATTCCAATCACATAGGTACTGTAAACAAGTAACCTATTTAAAGAGACTCCAATCTATTTTCTTACTTGCAAATCAGCTGCAGCACAGGAAAACCTCAAAATACTTAATACTTAAAAACTTAAATACTTTAAAAAACCTCAAATACTTAATTAAAAATTCCCAGGTTTATATTGCACTTAGATAATCTGAGGTTTGTCCTTCTCTACTTCAGGTTATCAAGAAGTCCAGGCATACATTCTGGGGCACAAATAAATGTTATATCACACCTATAGGCCTGGAATGCCACGATTGACAGAGCTTTTGACACACGCTGAGGTTCCCTGGAATTCCTTGGAGAAGATAAATCTGTCTCAAAACAGAAGAAACCCATTGACTAGAGGGCCATTTAGATGGTTAACATACAGCATTAATGTGGAGATAACAGCAGAGCAGGATAGATGATGCCTGATTCCATATCAACCTTTCAAATCACAGATACACGTGTAGTATTTGCACTTCAGGTGCCTTCTCCACTGTTGCTGTTTGCTTCTGTTTCTGACATTTACAGCTTTATGGCTGGGATAAAACACCTCTGATAAAAACAGTCTTACCTTGGATTTCTGGGTAGAGAGACATGTAGAGCAGGCACCACAGAAGTGTATTGGAAGTAGTGTCTGTGCCTGCGATGAAGAGGTCACCAATGATAAAAAACAGATAATCTTCATTAAAACTGCTCTCCTTGTTCTTTTCTTCTTCTGCATGGATGAAGTACATATCAATGAAGTCCCTGGGATTTGCTACATCCAGCGTATCCCGGTGCTGTGCAATTATTTTCTTCAGAAAAGCAGTAATATCTAATTCTGTTTTCCTAAGTTCCCAGAAAGGCCCAAAGGGCAGGTAATAGAGCCAAGGGCAGATATTGACCAGCATCATGGAGCTGTTGACACTCAGCTCCAGTGCACGAGCCATGTTCTTCAGCATCGTCTTGAACTCATCATCTTCGTAGTTGAAACGCCTGCCAAAGGCCATGGAGCAGATGACATTGGACACTGCGTTGCGGATGATTGGGAAGGGGTTAAAAGAATCCTTCCCATGCTTCAGCATTTCCTCCTTTATAAACTTCAGCTCCTCAATGATTTTAGGCTCTAAGCTGTGTCTTCCCACCCCAAAGTGACGAAGTGTTGAGAGAGAGAATTTTCTCTGTTGCTTCCAGACAGGGCCGTAAGGTGCAAAAATAACACCTGGAAGACAAAGGGGTAGTCTGAAACCAAAATGCTCTATTTTGAAGAAGAAATAGTTAGGCCTTCAACCCAAGAGCCAGAAGAGGGAAACCATACGTAGCAGATCTGTCCCAGGCACCGGGCTAGGAACTAAAGGAAGAACACAAAGTTCTTTATAATTGCTTTGGGAAATCCTGTCCCTCCTCTTCTGAATCAGTGACATTAATATAATAGCTGCATCAATAGTTTTAGCAGGTTTTGCAAGACACTAACAGATGGAGAAAATGTACTGTAGATGCTTTGGTACAAGTGATAACCATTTTGTAGGAACTGTTAAATCTGGGACATATGTCAGCTATAGCCTTTTCTCCTCTGTCACAAATTCCTTCAGCAAGGCAGAAGATATTAAAACACAAACCAGTTTGCATTTCTTTTCCCCTTCCTGTTTTACAAACATCTTGATACAGTTTGTGTGTGTTCACATTTCTACACAAGCAAGGTTTTGCTTTCACGTTTATCAAAATACAGGATACACGTGTTGCAAGCAAACTGGGAAGGTGAAGACAAGTTCAGAGCTGCTTGGCAAGAAGAGTTTTGATGCCTCCAGGCACATGTTCTGCAGGATTATATCATTCTGAAACACTATTTAAATTCACACCCTCAGCTTCAAATATAAATACTGCTCATTTACAAACATTTCTTACCAGACTACACCAGAGACACCACAGCAAAGCAGAATATACAACATGATATTTCTAATGTCCTCCATGGCTAGCCTGAGAAAGTTTAAAGTCATCAAAACCTGAGCTCGTTCTGCCTTTGCTCTGGTAAGTAAAGTGAAACTACATCTGGGTTTTTTTTTCATGAAACTAAAATTTACTTCATAAATGCACCATCAATTTACCTGTCAACTGCAAACCTTAATGTTAAACTTAAAAGCATGAGAGGTAGCCACAAAATATGAGTAACAAGATGCACCGTGCTACAATACTTCCTGTTAGCTGCATTTCATTACAACATAATGTTCATAAACCCTACTGCAGAAAAGGAGAATAAACAAGAAATGTGTAGCTAGAAACAGAGATCTGTAGATATGCAAATGAGATAGCTCATTTACAATCCCAAATGTATAAACAGCTCTGGGTAACATAAAGCTGGTAATCTTTCTACACAGATTTTCTGATTATAGTATCTGTTCATAGTAGTAATGACAGACTGAAGAATACAAACACATGGCCTAGTTTCAAAAGCCCTGAACAAAATAAGCAGAACAAGCTGAGAATCAGCTGAACTTCATCTTCTTGGCACAAAGACATTCCTTAGGAAATTTATTCAAATGTCTGCTCCCTGGCACTTTAAAAACAAACTCAAAAACTTTTCAGATCTCCTTTCTCAGGTAAAATTTCCTAGTAGCCCTGGTCTCCTCAGGCAGGGCAGAGGAATGAACAATCCCATTTGGGGATGAATTTGGCCAAGATCCAACGTGGATTTTCAGGGTTTGCAGCTGGGATGGAGAACCCTGAGCTTCTTGATTCCTATGGAAGTGGATCACATCCCACATTTCTCACTGCTTGCTTTAGTGCTGCTGCAACACTGGGAACATTGTCAAACACAGAATTCACATTAGAAAACATTTAACTTCTGTATTATCTGATTTGTCCACACCTGGATATGGATAGGGCAGGATTACGAAGGCAGAAAACCACCCAAACTCCATCCACTCCAGAGACTGAGTCTTTGCTGCCTCTCAGGGCTATAGGGCACAATATCCTGTACTAAACCAAAAATGCCAAACCCTACTTTTTCTCCCCAACGTAGTATTTCTGCTTCCACACGTGTGTGCAGAGGCCTAGAGTTAAGAATTGACGTCTACCTTTTCCCTTAAATTCTCAGTCTCACATCCAGCCAAGAAGACCTCACTTCTGTGCTACTCAGTTGCTGAAATTCAGCAATTGCTCTTTCTGATACTCCTACCTATTCTCTCCCCAAGTACAGTATTTTATTTCTATCTTACACACACTAGAGCCACACAGAGCTCAGATAAGCCCTTATTTCTTCCATAACACACCCAGCAGGCCAGCTCAGATTAAAGACAAAACTACAACAGAAAATGCAGCTTAAAAGAAAACAGCCCTCTAAGTTACAACATTTAATTCTTTTTATCCTTTAAACTAATTAGAGCAATGGTATCTGATCACCTGTTATTAAACAAGATCTAGGTCACTCACTTTCCTCTTATCTTTACTGGGGTAATTCTGGCACAGTAAAAAAATGAAGATAAATAGTTTTAGGCACTTAAGCAATAGAAATAGATTTTTCTGCCCTCAGAAAAAAAAAAAAAAAAAAAAAAAAAAAAAAAAAAAAAAAGATAAACAAGTTTCACCATACAGTCAGCACATTTGCAAGCCTCCTGGGCTAAACTGAAAAAGGAAAGGTACTTTCCCACAAACACCAAGATCTCTAATAACCTAAAGACCAAACACGATGAAATTCTAACAGTGACATTGCCATCATATGTTTAAAATCCCCGTGCCCATTTTTTTTGTGGAAGCTAATACATTCCCCTTTGACCTACTCAAAAAACCAAACCCCAAAGATGCTCTGGAAGTTTTGGCAGGCAGAGAAGCACAGCTGAAAACATCTCAGCAAGAGGAGCTCCCCCCCAGGCAGTGCAGCCTGCACAGGTATGGCACTTGGCACAGGAGCAGCCTTCCCGGAGCCATTGTTCCCTTAGCAAGAGATGGGCAAGCACACAAATTCCACGCTGCTGCCAAAGGATTCCAAATTTCTCCTCCCGATACAGCCAAAAGCCCGTAGGTGACAGGCTCGCTGTTCCTGAAATCCCTGCACAACGCCATTCGCTTTACTGTCAGCAGCGGTAAAGGGCTCAGGCACTGCAGTCACCCCGGCATTACCCGCTCTGCACACCGCAGCGCTCCGGAGCCCACCGGGATGCTGCCCCTCACCGGGATGCTGCCCCTCACCGGGATGCTGCCTGCTCTCAAGGATTGCTGCCTGCTCAGTGGAATTGCTGCCTGTTTGCAGGGATGCTGCCTGCTCACCGGGATGCTGCCCGCTCACCTCAAGGGAGGGCGAGTTTCCCTCCGCAGGCTCCTGTCAGCAGCCGGGCAATGGGCAGGCGCCATGAGCAAAAACCCAGGAGGCGGTTCGGTCTGCAGCTGGCAACAGCGATTCATAAATTTCGGCCCAGAAGCCACCAAGAGCTCCCGTTCGCTCTTCCCGTTCAGCCCGGCCCCGGCCGTGCACCCAGCGGCACCCATGGGTACCGAGCGGCACCGGGCTGCCCGCCCGCACCCCCTCCGTCTGCCGGTCCCGGGACCCTTACCCTTCTTGTGGGTGATCATAAGGACGATGGGGACGGTGGGGCGGTCGCTGAACACCTCCGCCTTCTGCACCAGGGCCTCCCGCACCGCCCCGAAGGTGTTGAGGACGATTAAGGGGCGGCTGCCCACGAAGAGCCGGAAAACGCTGCCGTACATCTTGGTGAGGCTGGTGAGGAAAACGTGAGGGGAGACGACGGGGGAGCCGCGGCCGCCGCCCCAGACGTCCCTCGCCCACCTCTTCATTAACGGCGACGGCAGGAGGGCGAAGGCGAAGTTGCCCACCAGCGGCCAAGGCGTCGGGCCCGGCGGCAACCCCGGCGGTGCCCGCCATCGCCGCAGCAGCCAGTAACAGCCCAGCCAGCACAGGGCCACCAGCAGCAGCTCGGTGGCGGTGGGAGACCGCAACAACCACGGCCAAGCGGCCGTGCCCGCCGCCGCCATCCCCTCTGGCACCGCCTGACCCCGCCGCCGCCCGCTCGCACTCCTCTTCCCACCGCCCTCCCGTTACACTCCTCCTCCTCCTCCCATCGCCCTCCCGTTACACTCCTCCTCCTCCTCCCACCGCCCTCCCGTTACACTCCTCCTCCTCCCGTTACACTCCTCCTCCTCCCCCCACCCTCCCGTTACACTCCTCCTCCTATCGCCCTCCCGTTACACTCCTCCTCCTCTTCCTCCTCCTCCCATCGCCCTCCCGTTACACTCCTCCTCTTCATCCTCTTTCCACCACCCTCCCGTTACGCTCCTCCTCCTCCCACCGCTCTCCCGTTATACTCCTCCTCCTCCTCTTCCTCCTCCTCCCCCCACCCTCCCGTTACACTCCTCGTCCTCCTCCGGTCCTGCAGCGGCCTGGAGCTGCGGTGGAAGATTTATGGGAGTTTGTGGGGGCACAAAGTGGTGGCAAAGCGACCCGAAGCTCCGGGGGGATGTTCAGAGGTTTCCCCCAGCCCCGCGGCGAAGAGCGGGAGGTGAGGTGGGGGGGGGGAAGGCTCTCCCGGCATCCCGAAAATGCGGGCACTGATCCGCAAAGGGGGCTGAGGTGAAACGCGAAATGAGTTCTTGCCCGGGAGTGTCAGAAGCTGACTGCGCTTGGACTGAGTGCAAGTGTGAAAGGTCTCACTCGGGTTCATCTCATTTAAAAAGAAAAATAAGCGGCTGCTCCTCACGGCCTCACTTGAACTGGCGGCCAAATCCTCCTGCTGCCAAAATTTGATCCAAAATTTGATTTTATTTGGGCTTAGAAGGAAAGCAAATAAAGACAATCCTCCTTCCCAAATAAACAAGTTGGCACTTCTAGGCAATACACCCAAACTTTGTTTTCATAACCAATAACTAACCTGGAACAATGGTCCCACCTCCTGGTTAAGGGACTTCTTGGCAAATACAGAACAGCACTGAGAGGTTTTCCAGGGCTGGACTTCAATTTTCAGAGGAAAGATGGGATTAGTTCTCATCCTCTCCCATAAAACACATCAAAACCCACCACAAACCAACCCCTTCCCCTGAAAAAAACCCAACTGTATTTCAGGATAACTTCCCCAGCTCTGCAAAATACACCTTAGTGCATTTTTCTCCAGCTGATCAACCTAAAATTGAATCCCTGAAAAGGTAATTAGATACTGAAAAATGCTACTGCATGGTCTCCCAAACCATTTGCTGCAGGCATCAGTGTCTTTAGTAAGCATTCTTGATACTTCCCTCACTAAAAGTAGAAAGCACTTTGAGAAAAACATAAATACACAATTTTTAAAGTGACCCCCACAAATCCAAAAATGTAAAGAATAAAGAGTGTTTCCCATTTAAAATGATGCTGAGTTGTCTTGGTTTTTTTAATAGTTGAACATTCAGTAAAGATAGTGAAAACTGGCTCTTAAAATAGTGGCTGGACTATATTAAAAAGGTTTTATTGCAATTATACAGAAGTTACAAGAATTTTAGAAATACATAAAGCTTCAAATGGTTAAGGTAAATTTTTCACCAAGCAATTAAGGCAACTGGATACAATCTTTCTTTAATAAAATATGAACAGCAAATGGATATTTTAATAGCCTTGGATAAAACATAGAAAAACTAAGATCACATGTTTAACTTGGTAAGACAGAATGCAGCTTTTTTACCCATATCCAGCAGAAATTGTGGTTAATTATAATGTACACTAATAAAAAGCATATATTATAAAAATATAGAAAAACAGGTGATAATTTATCTGATCCAAAGACATTTTAGATCTGAGTCACAAGGAAAGTTTAAGTCCTACAGTCTGCAAATAAGAAGCAAAGCTATCCAGCACAGCTGAAATTTCTTTACAGAAGAATAATGTAGCCTCGTTTCTTTCTTAATTGAGAAACAGCACTAAAAACTTCTTTCCTTTCCTCTTTTGCCTTCTCTTTTTCAATTAAAATTAGAACCAAATAGCCTCTTTTTAAAGCATAAAATTAACAGGAAAATAAAACCAAGTGCTTTACTAATATTCTGCATACACCAAATAAATACACACACAAGTTTTAGCACTGTAATGCTTTCCTTGGAAAATGTTCCTCTTCAGTTCTAGTACCATTGTAATAAAATCCACCTCTGTTTAGTTCTCCACTTAAGGACAGTCCATTCCTCAAACTGTTTTGCCCTAAACTGAGTAACAAAGCATTTGGTCACTATGCTTCTAAGAGGTAAAAAAACCCCTCTCTATAATAAAGAAACAAAAAAAAAAACCCCACTAGAGTAAAGACACTATAAAAACGAGTGGTTTAAAAGTAATGGACTGATTTTTCTTTAAAGATAACCATGTTACAGAGTTAAGGCCCAGGCAGAAACATTGGAAATGTGATTAACAGTAAAATCTGAAAAGCAATGTAATATTCCTCTCTCAAATTTTATCCTTGGAAACCTACCAACACCTATGACTGTTGACCTGTTATTCTACACAGCTGTTGAGTTAGCACCCATTCTCTTCAAGTATGGGCTGTGTTTTTATATGCCTCATTTAAGCTTGTGGGCAACTTTTGGTTTTCTATTTCCACAGGCACTTTAGTCACAAAACCATTCTCCTTATTGAAGGAATATTGAGAATATTTGAATGTTCTGACAAGCACATTTGGGTAACTCCCAACAAATACTAATGTTGAAAATCTGCTCAGTCCAGGGCCCATGACATGCTCACATAGGTTTCATTTTTGCTGAGCAGTTCAACAAGAGATCAACACTGATCCCAGTGTTTCTGTAAATATTGCACTTTTTTGTAAACTAAAAAAGACAAACAGGTTTCTCTGAAGCATCTAGTAATCAATAGATAGGAAAGTTACATTTCAGTGTGGTTTAGAGCTGTTATGGCTGACTTTGTTCTATCATTGGCTCTTCCAAATGTCCTACTATTAAAGAAATCCCTGAGGGAAGTAACACACAATTCACACTATTGTTACCAAAATATCCATCTTTGCAAAAACCCAACCATTTTACTAAAATATCTATCTTTGCAAAAAGCCAGCCAGCCCTGCATTTATCCTCAATGGTGGGTTTGTTTCTGCTTTAAATTAAGTTAATTTAGACCTGGCATATTGGTTGCACTGGCAAAGTTCTATGAAATAGAACTTAGAGGAGCTGATTTATTTGTTGAAGCACCAGGTGCAAGGGATTCAGGAGAAGAACTTATTCCAGTACATGAGAGATTCAAGTTTAGTGACCAAAACCTCAAGGTGTGACCACTTTAGAGCAGAGAAGTGTGCTGCTGCAGTGTTCCAGACTGTACCATGCTACCTGCAAGAATATTACTTTACTATTCCAGAATCTAAGTAACCCTACTTTAGAGTTCTTTCATGTGTTTTTATCATGTCCTACTCTGAATTGCCTTTAAAATTATGCCAAGTTTCACTTCGGTTCTTTACATAAGGTTATGGGGTCATTTTCCTTCACAAGTTTGCTTTTCATAAGTGTCAGTAAAAGATGGATCTATACTGTATAACGAATGATCAGTGTTCTCTTAATACCATTTTGTCCATTTTACATCCTCTCTCTCTGTCTTCAAGGTTTCAACTATGATGAGGAAGCCAAAGACTTTTAAAAAAATTATTAGCTTATGCCTTAATCCTACCCAATACGATTCTTATATTTTAGACAGAGTTGCAGAGATAGCTATTCTAAGTATGCATGAAAATTTCATCTTGGACATATAGTCTAGACCCATATACATTCCTAAGGTTTTCCTGCATTAAAAATACTTCCTATTTTGCTGCTTTTATATAAAACAGAAATAGAAGACAGTAATATTTATATAAAAAGCATATGGAAGAGGCTTAAAATGTAAAGAAATTTTGCTTTATTTAAAAGGTGTCACAACAGTTTTCCTTAATGCTCATGGGCGAGAGAATACCAATAGCACCACAATGGACATAGATTTTTGATTTTTAAATATATGTGTGGTCATGTAAATAGTCCAACAAAGTATTGCATTTGCTAGTACAAAGGCTGACCATAAAAGATTTTCAATTTAATATGCTGAGGAGAGGAGACCACAGAGGAAAATCTCTAGCATGTTTTTACCAAATTCACGGTCAACCGTTCAAGTCATCATGACAGATAGCACCTTTGAAGATAAAAGCTACAAGATGCTCACATTATTGCTTTTTTTTTTTTTTTTTAAAGTACAACTAGTGCAATAGATTGTGTTTGTGGTTTTTTTGTTGTTTGGGGTTTTTTTAGGTTTGTTTTGTTTTGACACAATAAACATACACATACATACTAGCTGACACCTGCTAGAAAGTGCAATCCTGAAAGGTTTGCAACATAAACTTTGCAACTAACCCTTGCAAACTAGTTCTTGCCTGTCAGCCATCAAGGATGCAACCATGTTGCAGCTAGAAATGAAGTCCTGTACTATTTTTGCAGAATTTTTTAGAGTTCTCCTTAAAGTCACATGAAAAGCACAAGAAGCAGAGCCATGAAACTGTTATTTCCTCTTCCCCTTTGAGGTTCCTTGGTGTGACCCTGACCTCACAAAACCCAGAATCTTTCACATTTCACACGTTCTCCTCACTTGGGGAAATAAACACAAATGACTGTACCAAACATATGCAAGAAGTGGTTCCTGAGATTAGAGGTATGCCTTGGGATGTCATATTTTTACTTCAAAATAAGTTGAAGTCTCAAAATTATGCACAGATGTGTCTGACCTGAACGCCTTTTGACTTAGTGTTAATTTTGGAGCCTTCTCAAATGTAAATCCTGCTATTCTCTACTGAGCCTTTTTAAAAGGCAGTTCACAGAAGCAGGTAGAGACAGACAGGAGCCCAAAGCAGCCTAGGCTAAAGCATAAGCAGAATTTGGAGTGGCAGCAAACTGGAAAAAAGTGGAATGCAAAGCCAATTTTTACAGAAGTAATAAAGTTACAGGAAACAGAAAAAGGGATGGAGTTTAGCAATACTAAGGCCTATACACAAACCCTTCACTGGTAAAAATAAGCAGGGAGATATAAATTTCCTTTTTATATTCTCAGCATTCCTGTCATCTCAAATAAAAAAAAAAAAAAGATAATAATAGTAATAATTTTAAAAGAAAACAGACCTACCAATTTTAAATGCAAAGCACAAGCCTGAATTAACACCATACTCCACTGAATTCCAGCACAGCTCTGATGGTTTTATAGTGGTCCTTTTCAGCCCTCTTCTGGTTTGTGATTGCAACTACACTCTTTAGCGATTGCCACCTTTGGTACTGTGCCCTCAGGCTGAAAAGAGCTCAAAAGGAAAATCAAAGATGGCTCAGAGGATGCTAAGTAAGCACAACTTAGGTTTCTTTCCAAGGGAAGCCTCTGTACTGCATCCAGAGATCCCTCTCCACACACAGGTGCCTGCAGGATGCCTGCAGCCCTGGCTGCTACTTGACTTCCCACTAGGTTCTGACTTTTTCTTTTAGTTAAAAAATTTGTTATTTTTTAAATTGATGAAAGTCACCCTCACACACAGTTCAGCAAAGTTATTTTGTGAAAGTTAATCTCAGGTGGCACAAAGGGGATCCTTCTGCAGTAAGTCTGTGCAGTTTCACAAATGGTGACCTCCTGAAGCCCCTTTTGTGCAGAGAGCAAATAGAAAAGAAGACCTGAAATTAACATTATATGGGGATAAATTTGAAAGAAAGAGTATTTCTGCTAGAAGTAATCTCAGCACAGAGACTCTAAAAACACCTTAGGCACTGTATACAAGGGATCTACATTTTTCTATACACATTTACCAGAACTAAACCCAGTTATGACTAACCCTACAGCAAGTAAAGGACAAAACCTCTCCTCATCTAGAGGAAGGACTGGGCCAACCAAGACAGAAGAGAACACTAAATATAATGGCACAATACAACACCTCTTTTCCACTGTGTAGCATGCAGCCAAAACAATGTGAAGACAAGCAGTCGTAACCTTCTTCCAACAAGAGCTGGTTTGCTCTCCCCACCTGGGCTGCATTCCTAAATTAAAGCTTAACCACAGCAAACAGCCACAAACCCCCCCAAACTTCTCACAAGATTTGCTAAACTCCATGTTCATAGGAACTGCAATGTTTTCAGTGACAACATGCCAAATCTTCCCCAATTTTTAAGCATCAATTTTCACCTGGAATCAAGTTCTCCTCAACACCAGTATTTCAAATACACACTGGAGACTGCACAATATTCTTACTTCCTCTTAAAATATCATTCAGACATCCCAAGTATTTTGCTAGGGAAGAGTATCTACTGAAATAGAAGAGGAGTTCAGAACTAGAACTTTTCCTGCAATATTTGACTGTACCTAGCTTGAAATTCTTATGTGCTACTTCTTAATTTAATAAAGATTTAATCAAATGGTTAAATCCATGTAAACTTGAGCCAGCTAGAAAAAGCTCAGTATGCTTTAAGCAGTGCAAGACTTCCTTCGTGGTTTAGAAACTACTAGGAACATCTTGGTGGAACAGCTTAGGAAAAGTTGCTAATGGAAACTTTAAAGTATTTAAATATTAATTGTCTCTTCCTGAGTTGGATTTTATTTTTCTGTTCTAAGTTATGGATGAGAACAGTCCATAGCACAAGACACACATCTGTACTGTAGGATGAAATGCTTAGTACTGCCCACTTCCTTCTGGGGTTTTTTTCATCACTCTTACACATAAACAATTTAATTCTCTATTACTTAGAATTTAGGTACAGTTGTAGCTCAGTTTCATGTACAAGGTAATATATGATCAGCATCTACTTATATGTCTCCATCTTCCTTCATTTTTCTTGTACATATTACAACAAAAGCCCTTTGCCTCCATTCTTAGTTTCTCTGCACATTTTTTTTTCTTGTTAAGACACTGGGAAGCATCATAAAGTAGCATCTGAAGACTTTCTAAACAAAATTACCTCAGTGGCTCACTATATTTTCCTCATGTGCACTTATGCAGCAACACTTATTTGAATAATGTCCAATAGAAGTATTTATTTTTAAGGCCTCATTTCAGTGACTGAAATTAAGACCTAGGTTTTACAATGCCTGCTATAAAACACTTAAATTCAGAAGTGTTTAGTCTTAAATTATCAGTCTAATTTTGTGAGCTTTCCTAATTAAGTCCAAAATGCATACATTGTAAAAACATCAAGTTGACAATGAAGCTGAAAAATGGTTCCAGAACAGGTGATAAATTGGATGTGTTTTCATAATTATCCCACGAATCTTTTAGATTGTTTGTTTACGCGGGGTTTTCTAATGAAAACTAGTGGGAAAGTTAATTTAAAATAAATGGAAAGTCATCACCTTGCACTGAAGTTAATGAATGTGGTCTGTACAACTACAAATCATACTTTATATCTACTGAAATAAGAAAAAGAATTTGGGTTTTTACCAAAAGACTTAAGCTAAATTGTCTAGCCAGATCCTACGGATGGGAGAAAGCCAGAATTGGAGAGCTGGAACTGATTCAGATACAGATAAGTGGATTTGCAATAATCTAATTAAGAGAATTCTCTCTCATTTCCTAAAATACCTCCCAGTCCTATCTCTGTTACTGAGCTTTATTTCTCTGTTACATGAAGGCAGTATATCTTATCCTGCAAATACACTCTTGATTTCTTTCCTTTTTTTCTTTTTTTCCCTCTCCCCCTTCCCATTTTTAAGGAAGGAAGCAAATCCAGGACTACAGTTCACAACAACCTTCAGCACAGCTCCTTGCTACTCCCCCACCTGTATCCTGTTATTTCAAGATAACAGGAGTGAGGAATCATGAGCCTTTACTACCAGTTATGTCCACATGGGAGTGCTAAGCACATTCCCTTAAAATGTCATTTCACAACGGTTTCAAGTATGTGCTAATTCCTGGCACTGAAATAAAGCATCTGTAGCATGACCACGTAGCAGCACATTTCTTTAAATGCTCAAGTTAACCTTTTAAATTCAGGTCTAAGTTTAATTCAGGCATTTAAGAAAGCTTGTTTCATAAATACAAAGTACCCACCACCGTCTTAAGTCAGACTGAGTTGCCAGGAGTACAAGTGTGCTTTTTTTTTTTTTAATGTTTCTGGGAAGTTCAACGTGTAAATGCTCTTTGGTACAAAATCACAGCACAGGTACAGCCCCCTGTGACATCTGTAAGGAAAACTAGTATTGTAACTCCGAGAAAAAATAATTACAGAAACATACTGCAAAACACTGGGCATATACAGCCCAAATAAGCTTACAATCAAGTGACCAGTATATTGAGTGAACTCCTTTTTATCAACTGCCATCCTTTTTCCTCTTAGGATGAAACCAAGTTTTCAGCTTCATAGTATTTATACACAGTGATTACTCAGTTCTTAAAATTAGTGATTTTTATGTACCAGCTGTGGTGTGTATTGGATTAACTACTACAACATATGCTGATACTTACCCCATTTCATCACCTTACATACAGGCCTGGAGAGTCTTCAGATACATCTACACCGTCCAAGCTTGCAAAAGCAGTTTAAAATTGAGATAGTAAAGTAGAGTTTTCTGCTAGTTAGCCACACACCCCCATGTGGAAGGCTTTGATACAACGGAGAAAATTTAAGCACTTAAGGGAGAGCCAAGCCAGAACAGGAATCAAGTAAGGCAGCTATTTAAACCTTCCCTTTATACTGCAATCAAAGTTTCTATCAAATTCAGGAGCAGAATGAAAGCTCACACTGCCCAACTAAAGCACTTTTTTTCCTTGCTTCTGTTTCACCACTTTCATATTTTTTCCTTCCAGAAACAGGAATAAGTGCAAAAAAACCCTAAACATCATCCTGCATGAAGAAATTCTGCTTTGCAGATGTACTGCAGAAATCCCACTGAGACACGGTGGTGCTTAATCTAGATAGCTAATTGTCTGCATGTCAATGACTATTATTCAGATGAAAACCACCATTTAAGCTTCTTGTTCAAAAGTGTTCCAATAAATTACATTCAAGGTATGGTTACCACTAATTAAATTAATTTTTTTAAAAAATAGATTGATATGTGATTTAACATGACATATTAAGATATCACAAAACTTAGAATTCCTCTTCAAAAATATTATGCTCTATGGAGTAGGGTTGATAAAACATGTGTCTTGAGAGATTTACAGACTGCCACTGAACAGATTCATGTATGATAAAGAAAAGGGACTTATTTATACAAATGTTTTGAGACTGGCTTTTTATCTGCTCGGGGTCTGCTAGGATCAAGCAAATGAAAGCACAAGTATGCACATATACACAGCAGAGCTTTGCACATTACAAGTCTCTAAGAAGCTTATTTTAAATAACAAAACCAAACATCAGCAGAATTTCTTCCTTAGCTAAATTTTACCAAGGATGTATTGTAAGGAACATTGTTTATTGTATTCTTTTGATAACGCACAAAAATATTTGAAATGCACATTAATATTCTTTGTGTACAAACTCTAGCAATTGATCCCCTTAAATGAAAAAAAATATCTGAATATTCTGTATTGCATTTTATAACTTTAACTGCACTTTAAAAAAACAAGTTGTCATTATTTAAGCTGTGTTCACACTTATCACGCCATTCAAGACATTCTTAAAATAGCAACATTTCCTTTATATTTGTATTAAGCCAAAATAAGGCAGTTTTATCTTTGCTATCAGGTTTTGCTCAACATTGGAAAATAAAAATTGAGTTAACTGCAGAAATCAATACAGAACATAGTATGCTAATTTTCTTTCCCAACAATACAAACCAATAAAAACCAACAGGAACCAGGTAGGCCTTAATTTGAGCTTTTGTTACAGGTTTGCCATGGTAATTTCCCACATTCTCAGCCAACTTCCTTAAATAGCCATCTTGGTTGGAGTGAAGCCTGGGGGGGAGAGTGGGGGGGAAGGAATCTGCATGTGAGTTCTACCAGTGTCATTTTATATGAAATGGTTTTAGGTAATAAGGTAATAACTGCAGAAATGCTATTCGTGTAGGTATTAACCTTGGCACATTCTGGGTTTTTTTTTTAAATTAAGTCACAGAAAAATGTGCCAAGAGGTAAAACTGAAATCCAATGCACAACTGTGGCTCTCAGGCAACCTTGCTACATAGTTTTGGCAAGAACTACTAAAATCAAGAAGTTCATTTTAAATATAGCCCCATTTTGGCCCTGGCCTTGCATTCCTCAAGCAGGTGAGATCTGTAGGACTTTTGCCTGAATTAAGAACTGCACAATCACTCTTTCCAGTAAACACTTTTGTTTAGTGTGTGTTGAACTACACAGCAATGTGTGCCTGTATGTATATACGTATACCCACAGGCACTCTATAGCTATATACACAAGGCCAAACTGCAAGTAGAGATTTAGATTTTGCAACTGTCTCCTTTTTCAAAATTTTATACTCCTTGAGCTCTGATGTTAGCAGCTAGTCCTAATTTGTAAAGTCCTCAGGCAGTTCAAATTTAAATATAAAATTACTAATAAAAATGTAAAAATTGATATGTAGCAGAATATATGGGAAAGAATGGTGGCAAGTAGCATTGTAGGGTCATAAAGTATTCATATCCACAGAGCACAAAAAGGTCAAGACTTGCTCCCAGCTGTACCAGTTACACAAAGACCTTACTATATTAGCAAGAATAATCCAACAAACCACTTCCCAGAACTGTGTTTTGAATATACCTCAATCCTCTGATACTGTGCCTTTACATTTCAGCATGTTTTTGCCCTTATGCACTCCAGAACTCTGAAGATGAAATTTTAGGGTGCTTCTGTGAATGAGTGAGAGATAATAATGAAAAGTGTTAATGTGGTCTTTGGCACCTCTGTCTCCTTAGTAAAGCAAAGTCCTGCTCCATCTTGTCTTTAATAAAAAAAAATCCCATCAGTGGTGCATACTATAAGCACTGCAGAGTAGAACAGGTCTGTACAGCCTGATGATAGGAAAACACATGAAATGGCAATTCGTGCATCTACAACTGTCTTTCCAATCCATTGCACAGAAGCTTGGTCCACTTTTTCAGTTACAGTGTAGTCCTCTTAAGAACTTTGGTTACAGCATTAATGTTTTGGTAAAGAAACAGAGCAGATGCTTTCCTTCCTCTCTTCAGGTAGATTTTTCATTGTCTTCTCCTGTCTTCTGAACCCGTGAATACTTTTTGCATGAAGATTTGAAGCAGCTGGGAGGCCAAGATACTGGCCAGGAAAAGCTGCAAGGAACAGAGCCTTGCACATTCTTCTCAAAGAAATAAAATATTGGATACCACCACGCTCGAGAGAGAAAATTTGTCTGCGAAGAAACCTTTAAAGTCTGTATTGGCACAAGTAGGTTAAGAGAAAAAGGAAAAACCATCAGTTTAAAGCAATATTATCAAATGACAATAGCCAAAACAACTACAGAAATGCAGTACATGTGCATTTAGCCTAGAAAAAAAGAATATGGAGATGGACTGTGGTCCAAATGTATACTACAAACTGAGTATCTTCAACATGAGGGGATGCTTTGGTGCTATAAAAAAAATTAGGCATGCAAAGCACCCAAGCTTTTTTTGAAAATTAGTCCTTTCAGTCATGTTGTGTTTCCAGTCATGACTAACAATTGAAAACTAGATTAAAATGGCTTGAGAGATATGCTCCAACTCCAAAGTGTCCCTGAAACAGCTGCAGCAGATGCCTTCTGAGCAATGTACTTTTAGGTACATTTACAGAAGAAGTATCCCTAGAAGTTTAGGATGGTCTAGGTAATTTAGGTTGCTCAGGAATTTTATAGATGAACTTTTATTCATAAGATTAGACAAACAAGTCCAATACAGCAATAAAATCAAGGGGAAAAAAAAAAAAAAAGGTTTTAAAGCTAGAATATCAAGAACTTAAAAATAAATTTTGAAACTACTTAGTAACAGACACGATTTAAAAAGAGCAGCTTAATCCATTAAATATTTCTTTAAACAACAGCGAAGTGAAACTCCTCACCCCATTTCTCTAAACTCAACATGGAACCTCTATTTTTATTTTAAAATTAAGATCTTTTTCCTTAACCTCTGGGCAGTATTAACAAATGCAACCTATGCATTGATTCTACAGGTATTTGGCACTCACCTTTTCATTAGCCATGGAGTGGTACCACCAGAAAAGCCTTGTGGTGATATAGTAAGCAATGATGACATCTATGGTATAGTGTTCATGAGCAACAAGGATACAAATGATGCCAGCAGCACTCATTAGCCAGCAGATTAAGTGATACCACCAGAAATGACGTGGTGAATCTGTGAAATAGTGAGACAATATGAAAAAAAAAAACAAAACAACCAACACAAAAAAGCTCCACATACATTATTATCACAGTCCAAAAAGGGAAGATATTTTTTAAAAGGCAATTAAATTAAGGCCACTAAATATAATCAAGAGATAAGATAGACACTCCAGTTCTTTCAATTGAGTGTACTGAATCTCTGCTCTTTTTACAACCTATTCCCAAGTAAACATATACTTAAGTGAAAACTTTAGCAGAAATCACAACAAAATACTCTCCAATTCCTAGGCTTGAAACCTACTTTGCATGAAACCTCTGTTCCGTGAAACAGAATACACTGTACAGGGCAGTACAGTATGTGAATTTCAACCCTCTCATTAAAGATTAACAAATGAGAGTGAAACTATTTTTCAAAATGCATTTAAGACACTTCAGTGGAAAAGTTCCCCTGTCCTTCTTGAAATGCCTTGGGTGCCACAGTGGCCATTCATAACTCCTGGCAAGCTAAAGGGCTTTATTTCCCTCACAGTGGGAGGTTTTGGCACACCTTGCCTTGTGGAGTAATGGTCTGTCTTTATTTTCATACAATATCAGTACAAAAGTTACTGAACTCAACAAGCCTCCCCAGTTGTAGTTGAGGATGTTTTAGAGGCCTGTGCAAATCTTTACTGTAGGAGGACTGAAATTTTGGTGTAAGTGTCAAGACAGTACATTCTCTTGAGCTACCCTAAAAGACTGCAGACAAATCTGTATCTACTGATTTTTTTTTTTCTTAAAAAAAGGGGGAAAAAAAGAAGGAGCCAAATCATCAAAAAGTTGATGAAAACAGCTCCAAGACAGAGAGAGATACCAAACCTAAAAATGCACATAATTGTTCTAGGAAAAAAAACTGTCGTCCAGAGGAATAAGTGAAGAGGCAGCAAAGGATGAGAGGAAGAGAAGAGCAGAACAAAAAGTCCACCACACCAGAAATAACAGAAACCTCAGAATTCATCCAGCACCAAAGACATATCATCAAAAGTGCAGAAAAAGAACACCATAAGCAACCTCTAATTTAGAGCAATTGCAGGCCTGAAGTCCTTGCTCAGATAACATTTTGCTAATTGTATGGGAGGCAGAAAAAGGAAAGCAGTGAGTTTCTCCAAAGGGCTCATTACATCACTTACACTCTTTGATGAACAGGTAGATCAGAGTTAATACCACAGTGTGACCACTAAAGAGGAAGTCTCCACACAGGATGTGTGATCCAGTTATGGAGAGACCACCACCAGAAATGAGTCGCAGGATCCTCTGAACCTTGGCCTGAGAATCTCCATTCAACTGCAACACCAGAAAAAAAGTATATATGTAAAAAAAAAAGATAGACTATAAGTGATTCGAGTAAACTTCTTGCCCAAACATGTGGACTCAGGGAAACAAGAGAAAAGGACACAAATTATCTTCTCTGTCTTTCACATATTCTCAAACAAATAAGCATGCTTATCAAAGCTGACAAATGCTAAAGATCACCTTCCTAACACTAGCATTCTGTCTATGCTTTCCCAGGTTGTTTAAAAATATGCACTCTGTGATACTGAGATGCACAATATTCTGCAAAGGTAAGCATTAAAAAAATTATATGGCTAGGTATCTCATGATAGACGTTGATGGAATGGATAAAACCCCTTCAAAACCTGTCCCAGTGAAATATAACCTTGCACACCACTTCTGCCACTCTGTTCAGAGCCAAGCAATGTTTCCTACAGGACAAAAGCCTTAAACTCATTTAATTTTTAAAATTGGTTATACAGTCAGGACTAACTCAGATTAAGAGGATTTAATTTTTTTTTTTTTTTCAAAAACATGCATTACGATCAGCTTCTGATTTCTTATAGATACTTTGCAAACAGTTTCACCTAGCTGTTTAACTCTAGAAAACAAACCAAGCAAGATTAAGGGATAATTGAGCTTTTCATAATCAGAAAAACATACACATGGGACAAAAAATGAAATCCTGAAGGGCTATCAAGTTTTTCCAGAGTTCAACCCTGTTCTAATGTTAGCAAAACGCACTTTGGCAGCAACATTTTACTTTTCCTTTCCTTATCCCTCCTCATTGCTCAATACACAGTCTACTACACACAAAGTCATTATCCAAGCTAATAAAAAAAAAAAAAAGAAAGTCTTTACAATAGTGGTTTGTAAAGAAAGCTTGTTCAAATAGATCCTAATTCATAAGACAAATAGCTCATCCACTATGTTCCTAAGTTGTCCCACTGGGAAAGAACAAGACTGAACTGACATGATTCTGTACTTCAAGACTGATGAAATCCTAGACAAGTGAAAAATTTCCCTCTCTAGAATATAGGCACTGGTTTCAGGTTTCAAAATGCTTACCTTCTCAGTGCACCACCACACTGTTTCTTACTCTCTCAAGTGCACTGTTCTTTCTTTTCTTGTGTGTAGCCAACACAATACAATTTGTTCCAAAGCAACCATATGTCAACAACTTTTTACTAGTAACCTAAAAAGAATTCCTCTGTGTGACCACCTAACTACACTACCACAATTTTAAAAATATATTCTTGTAGAAATAGTAGCATGTACATGTTCCTGTATGTATCAGCTCATTTCATGTATGTAGCTGAACTTGTATTAGTCACATTTACATATGCTTTGCAGGCTGGAAGCAGGGACAAGCAGCTGACTTCAGGTATTGTGACAGATCTTCACAAAATGGTGTGAGAAATAGGCAAAAACATTTGATAACATTGTCTTTTCTTAAAAGGATCCTGCAAGAAAAGTTTGCATTTGAGTCTATGAAATAAGATTGACCTTAGGTATCCCACCATGCTAAGAAAATCATTGCTGCAGCAGCAGTATGATTACCTTGAGCCTCAGAAGCACGTTTACTGATTTGGTAGCAGCACTATTTCAACACAGGTACTTTAAAGTATCTTAACTTTAAGCATCTTAAGTGCAGCTCCAGCTCAAAGCTCTTTCTGTATCACATAACTTTACGTTTATCACTACCTAAGTTTCTGAAGACCTCAACTCAAAGTAATTTGTGCTACTGAATAACACCTGCAACATCATCTCCTGTTTGCTCTAGTGAGCCATAAGGGCTCAGGCAGAAAGTAAGGCAGGAATTAGGGAGCAAAGGCTCTTACCTTTGGTGCACACTGAAAATGCATTCCAGGCACAGGTAAGGTGGTAACATACATGGTAACACAGCGGTAGAGATACAAAGTTCCTATTATAAAAAAGAACCTGCGTCCCACTATTGATCTGGAAGAAAAGGGTGGAAAAGGATTGAGTACAAAGTTCAGGTGCAGAATGCACAAGGTTAGAGAGCTCTAGCTTTATTATATAGATATACCCAATCCTCTTCCCCACGTTTCTCTAAATGAAATACTAAGAATTCTGCCTTTAGGTTTTAGTCTTGCTAGTTTGTAACAGGATAGAAACACTACAAAGCTCCCACCGAAGCCATCTAACCAGTTCAACATAGTATCAGTCTAACTCTGGTGTTACAGTCAGACAGTTTTCCTTGACTCTGTGACCTTTTCTTTTCAGTTCCATATTAGAACCACTTAAATATGTATACTTTAAGTCAAGAAAAAAAAAGCTTCTAGCTTAACTGCAGTGGACACTGGCTTCCTCCTCAAATTTGGATGAGATTTTTTCCATCATTTCCTCTGCTTAAACATTGCCATATCAGTTAATATACTATGAAAAGTCTAATCTCAGACTAAGTTTGACTAGTGCAACACAAGTATCAGAATACATCTTTATTGAATACAAACAGAAGAAACCTATGTTTCCATATTGAGCATGGGCACTGGAATATTTTCTAAATTAGTCACCTCTGTCATTTTCCTGCCAGCCCTATTCTACAGCGTTGCTACAAATAAGATTTCTTCTTATCCAAAGTAAGATTAAGTAAGAAACCTTAAGTAGGATTTTTTCTATCCAAAGTAAAGAAGAGAAACCATGTTCTGAAAATATACTGCAGAGAAAAAAATATATAGCTACTTACTTGTACCTAAGGAACAACCATTGGAATATCCATAATCCAACTAGTATCATTCCATTTATTTCTGATACAGAAAAAGCCCATTTCACACGATCAATGTAATCAAAAAATTTGTCAGGCAAGGGAGGGCTTAGTTCCTTTGGAGGTACTCTCTCATGGACCACAGTGATCATGACAGTTGTTAAAATCAAGTTGAAGAGAGCATAGACAAAGGCAATGCCTGTTTTCCACCATTCCAGAGGAAATTTGTTCCTAGACTCCGCAGGCATAGAAATCTGGATGTAATCAGGATATTTCTTGGATGTTTTTCGCAAGCCATTAGACAGCCCCTTTGGTTTGCTGGTGCCATTTTTGTTCTCTTCACTGACTGAGAGAGTAGGTCGTGAGTAGCCATTAGAAGTGTCATTGGTCTGACCCTCCATATGCTCTTCAAGCTTTGCTGTCTCTATGGTATTCATCCCCAACCCCTATGGACAAATCAGGTTTATCAGTGACCAATATCTGGGCTCTCTGAAGCCTGCTACTCCTCAAAGTCCAACGTTCTTGTTCCTGGATGATTTATGATTTCTGTAAAATTCTAAACAGTGTTCATTGTGCTTTCACTATTCAGATACTGTAAAGCAAGTTGTGAAGAAAAATCTTTTTTTCCTGCAGAGCTGTATCACCTGCAAAAAATCCCAGAACAAAAAACAACTGCTAAAACCAGATCTGAGTTAAATACATGTAATTATGCAGAAACTGGACTGAGTTTAACAGGTTTGCTTATAATTTCTATTTCCCTGCAGTTAAAATATTTTCAGAAGTGCGTTCTTCTTTTAGCTGTTCAATACTTATGATTACTATATATAAATACAGGCTCAAAGTGAACTGCCATTTATCTAAAAGTTACAAGTTTATCTACATTCTGTAATGGGTTGCCAACACATTTCTTGTTCATGTGACACTAAAGAATTGCAAGCAAGAAAGCTGTATTACACAAGTACTGTTCACTCAAATGCCCTCAGAACTGAGAATATATTTCTATTTGTAATAAATTTCAACTTCTACAAAAGCACTAATTACTTACCCTGTTTAAAAATCTTTTCAGTAGTAGAAATTGAGCAGATACTCCCTCTACCTCTTGAAACGGATTTTGCAATTCCCCCATTTAATATTATAAATACAACAATAGAAGCTGTAAGAAGCAAATCCCTACACTTACCCAGATAGAATGGAAAAGCTCCAAAGGTATTAGTTAACTATTGGTACAATCCAACTTTTACCAGTTCTGTGGAGTTCTTTCTTTCTTCACCAGGACTCCAGTGACTACCTAAACAAGGGAAAAGAAAAAAAGAAAAAAAAAAAAAAGTATCTTAGAGCTCTTTTATTTTTCTGAACACTGCTGAGTAGATTTGCCTTAATGTAATGATACATGGCATCTACCAACTCTTCTACTGTTTGGTTCCCAGACACTAGAGGATCGGATTTGGTAACTAAAGAGTCTGATACTCTTCAAAGATACATCTCATCCTGACACCATGACAGGCTTAGATTCTCCTCCTAGTTACCACTATCTTTTGAGGGAAAAAGTCACAGTATCTGTTAAATAGCAATTATTTATTATCTTTTAGTGCTAGAGCAAGGAATTCTAGCAATAATCCACATGTGTAGAGCATAAACAAAGACGCTGGTCACTTTTATGTCTTCCCTAGAACAAAGGTTTGGAGAATGCTCAGAATCATATCTGTAAAATCAGAAGCTTTAAGAGTAATTAAGGTTAGTCGAAACCTCAGGAGGTCCCTGGCCTCTGGCCAGGATCAGCTATGACATGAGATTAAGTTGCTCATCCTGCTGTGTCTTTAATACCTCCAAAGATGCACACCCTCTCCAGGCAGTGCTTTACTGCATGGCTGTTTCCAGAGTGAAAACATTTGGGTTGGGTTGTTTTTTCTAAGCTACTTTTTCTAAATCTACTTCTTTTTATGAATTATGTCTCATCCTCCCACCACTGTGGAGAGCCTATGCCTGCCATTCCTGATTGACCTTCCTTGTAGGGATGAAGTGTCTGCTGTCAGGTTCCCCTGAGCCTTCTTCTCTTCAATCCCCAGCCTCCCCACCACCCTGACACTTCCTCTGCTGGGTTCACTTTCTGCTTATACATTTCCTGGATCAAAGACCCAAAACCAAACACACCATTCTAAATATAGGTGGGAAGTACTGAACAGAGAGGAATAATCACTTCCCTCTAAACACCAGCTATGTCTCAATTAAATACAGCTAGAAGACTGCATTGGCTGCTTTCACTGCCAATTCACATTTCTAAATCTAAATCTTTTCAACAGATCCAGAAGAATCTTTATCCAAGAGGCTAAAAGATTCCCTCACAACTTAACTCCACTCTTCTTCTTGCTTCATTCAGTCTCTACATAACAAGTCTGTTCCAGTATTTCAGATCTGGGCAGATCTGAACTGACACTTAAGTTCTGGATCAGTTGCTTTCGGAAAAAAAGGCAAAAAAGGGGCTTTGTCACTGCATATTTTTGTAACATTGGAAATAAATGTTTGGCTTGCATCCTTTTTTCCATTCATTAAAAGTGACTGTTCTAAACACTGTACAAGGAGTGGAAGTCACTGTACTACCCCAGTCTTATCAGGCAAAACAATTCCAAAAGAGTGCCAAAAGAAACCTCTGGATCATGAGGGTTTTTTGTCATTTGCTGTCAGAGTGCTTCAGGCTTCTCTCTGCAAATGGCCTTCATTCTGACACAGCTTTGCAAACACTGTTGAAGAACCACTACCCAAAGCAAGATTCTTCTGCAGACCACCAGGTTTAAAGATTTGTTAGGAGCCTGGCAGCACATGATGCCCACATCCTTTCTAGCTCACACAAAAGTTGCAGATTATTGGCTGTGGGGTGGAGGGCCTGGCACAGAAGGCAGGGATGTTTCAGGCTGGTTTGTGAAATCCTCTGCCTATTTCCTGAGGCTAAAGGTTGTGCTTCATAATGGAAAGCCAGAGCCAGAGATTAGTCATCACTTTCAGTACAGGGTGGTGAGGAATGACAGTGACTAATATGTGCTTTACAGTGACTCTGCTGCAGTTTATCAGCCAGCAGGCAGCTAGAAGAGGAAGTTACATACTTAGAGTATATTTATCAGTGATACGCCCTGAAAATATTTGGGTAATTACTAAGGTAATGTTTGTCAATTTTTCCCCTGTGCTACTTCGAAAAGCAGCTCCAAAATAAGAGATAACATTTAGTTGTGAGGGGTCTTTAAAGTGAGGGGACAGCAATTGCTTACATCTGCAGAATATTTTAGATTAGCAGGTGATAAATTAGGAATACATGCCCAAGTTGTATAACCCAGACAAAAGCTGTTTTAGCACTGTAGTTTACACACAGGTCCGTGCCTCATAATTCTCATTTAACTGAAGACTAAACCAGATATTAGTCTTTGGCAAGGCACAGGACATGAAAGAGGCAACTGCTGAAGTGTGAGCCCTACCTAGTGACAGCAGAAAGACACCACAAGAATTCTTAGGCCAGGGCATATTTAAACCTGAGCAGTATCACACTCTACTTCACATATCGTTCAGTTCCACTACTGGCACACTACAAATTATGGATTTCTCCACAGAAGCAACACCTGCTATCTTCAGAGCCTCAAGCAATGAAAACATCCCTTTTCAGAAACATTAATATCTCCTCCCTGTCCCCCTTAGGGTGTCCTATAAATATGTAGTGCCAACACTAAATATCTAGCACAGTACACACTGTCAAACAAATGAGGGTGACTGAAAACCTCCCCCTCTCTCCTCTCTAAGAACTTGCAGATAGCTTTCAGCTTGCTCAGCTCCCAGGTGGCTGCCTGGAAAGCTTCACTAAGATTAGGTTAAGAGGGATGATACAGACACAACAGCATAAAGTTCTCACAACCAACACTACCAGTAAAATAGAGATGGGAATACTCTAGCCTCTTCTTCAAGCTGTTTGTTTACAGGCTCAGACACTCAAATACTGAATGTTTGTTTCCTTCTCACTTTTTTTTTTTTTTTTTGGCAACTTCTCATGCTACATTTTCAGAAGTAAAACTTGGTCATTTAAATTCCACCACAAGAAGTTAAGACTACTGAGTGACAACCATGATCAATCCACACAGATATTTATGTAGGGGATTAGAACAGCAGCACAGAATCCTTTCACATTAAGTTATTCAAGCTTCCAGTTTGCAATAACCAAAATTCTATCAGCTTCCCTATATGCAACTCCATTATTCTACAAGTTCAAGTACTACACAGTTAAAACTATTTTTAAAAGTCATCACAATCTAAGCTTTCCAATGCAGTCCCATGGTCTTTCGTAAATTTTTTCAAGTGTTCCATTAGCTCAAGATTTTCTATTAATAGAAGAAAATACTTTCCACATTATGCTGACAAGAAAAAAACATTTCCTTTTTGTATTATTTAATTAGTCAGGGAAGACGACACTGTTTAGCTTTAAATGCTAAGCACTCAACCCCTGTACACTTCAGCACTTTTTTCTTTCTGCTGCAGATGGATGAGTGGAACACACATTTCCTCAGAATTCCCTCTCCTGCCTGGCACACCACCTCCCCACAACACTGGCTACCACTGGTAAATAAAGAGGGTGGTAAGAGTGGAACAGCAATAGAAAATAATTACAGAATGTCATCCACCTTTTTTCTGTAATACCTTTCCCAGACATTTTGCTATCTCCATTTGAGCCTCACCCTACAGGTAAGAAGAGGCCAAGAATACAATTGATGTGTTCTACTGCCCCTCACAGAGCTATAGCTCACCTTTCTATCTAACTAAACCTCTCCAAAATAATTCAGACTCATCTTTGTTATTCCCTTCATTAATAAATAGGTTCTATCCTGTAGCATTTGGAGCAATCACCTATTTTATTCTTTAAAACCTTTCTGAATAACTTCTTGTCTCCTTAAAACCCTTTTTAAAGTTTTTAAAATAGCAATGAATTTACCTATCCCAAGAAGATGGCTTGAAGCATAATACACTAAATCCAGATCACACAATCTCCTAAAATTGCTTGAAGACAAGACAGAAGTCCCTAGTTCAGGATTTGCCATACAAACTGCCACCCAGAGGGGCATCTTTCAGCCTGGAGAAGCAGAGGCTCCGAGGTGACTTTATAGCAACCTCCCAATACCTGAAGGGGGTTACAAGAAAGCTGGGGGAGGGCTTTTTATATGGGTGTGCAGCAAAAGGACAAGGGGAAGTGGTTTCAGACTTGAAGAGGGGAGATTTAGGCTGAGCATTAGGAAAAAATTCTTCCCTGTGAGCGTGGTGAGCCCCTGTGCCAGGTTTCCCAGGGAAGCTGTGGCTGCCCCATCCCTGGCAGTGTCCAAGGTTGGATGGGGCTTGGAGCAACCTGGGCTGGTGGGAGGTGTCCCTGCCCATGCAGGGGGTTGGGACTGGATGAGCTTTAAGGTCCCTTCCAACCCAAACCATTCTGTGATTCTCATTTTATGATCTTGTGTTTAGCTGGAAGCAGAAGCCAAGCTGAGATTCCAGCAAAATCCATCGTGTGTTAAGCTGCTCCACTCCCCTCACTACAGCAGGAATAATGAGAATTAGTTCATGCAAACAGCCAAGGCCATGCAATTTTAACTCGCATTACAGGTCAATATTAATTTTATTTGAGTAACTCTGCATGAAGCAGAGTTACAATAGAACTACCTCTGTTATAGATCTGTATAAACAAAGATAGGGACCTCCAGTTACCCATGTATCAGGTGGTTTTTGTTGGTTAGGGTTTTTTTGTTTTGTTTTTTTCTAAAAATAAAAAAGGACAAGAACAGAAGGAATTTCTAAGGCCACAGAGCCCATCTATTTTTTCCTCTTCCTAATACTTATGTTTTTAAGAAGCTGAAGAGTCTGTTTCTGTTGGATTAAAAAAAATAAACAAATAAATAAATCATAAAGTCTTTTAATACTATGCACATGTGAAAAAACATTTAAAGACACGACACTGTTTTTAAAAAGGCTTTGCACGACAAGGAATGCAAAACACTGCTCTGGCACAAGCTACAAATTGAGTTACCATTTTGTAGTTTAGTTCCTCATAAAGCAGAATCTTTGCCCTACAGCAGATGTATTATCCCTTCCTAAAACTTCCCAGTTAAGTTCCCATTACTCAGTAGCTCTCTCAAGGCAAAGAACACACAAGAAACAGGTTTTCTACATAGCAGTGTACAGATCAGGTCAGTACATCTGGCTTCCATGCCTTGAACTCCCCAGATAGATTTTCTTCAGGTGAAGGAAGCATTTCAATCTCTTGCCTCAGACTATGTCTAACATTTTGTTCATGATGTGTTTGTGTCAAAGATGGTGAGTTTTAGCAGAGAAACAAAAAGCAAGCACTTTATAGTTGAAACAATGCCCAAGAAACTCTAAACTAAGAAAATGGACAGGTTTTAGAGATGTACTTATTTCCAATTCACATACCTGAAATTCAGTGACAGAGAACTGTGGGGAGAAAAAAACAAAAAACCCCACCTCAATTTACAAACCGTCCCAGACCTGTAGCATTCATGAAAACAGGAGAGGAGAGGTGTGGAAACAGTGTTTTAAAATGGCTATAATAGCAACAAGACAAAAAAGTCATCCTAAATAACAATGCGTTTTCTGCCCACTGAGACAGATTTTTTACTCCATTGAATTACACCACAATTATACAACAACAAAAATACTGTGCCCTGCAATTTACAAGCCTTTTGATGAAAGAAAAGCTTGTAATCTGATTTGAATTGAAAACACTATAGAATATCATTATAAATGCATGTGTAGATTTTTCATGTTCCCCCCTCAGCAATGCATGACCAAATCACAAGTTATGTACCATCAGTCTAACACCTGCTGAGTAATACAAACCATTAAAACTGAAGTAAATATTTTCCTAATGGTGTTCCAGAATATTAATCAAAACATTAATATCAATTCTTTGAGCAAATTATTTGAGGTTTAAGTACAATACTTTTCTGGTAGCTCTCATTACAATTGAAATACAAACTTCAATAATCAACATTTTATGCGTATTTGATGCATCACAGTCTAATTTTTTCTAAACTATGTTGCCTTACACACATATTCTAGAAAGTCCTGCAGTGCTAAAAGCTTTGTGTCTGATTTCACTACAACAGGATGCTGGGGGAGATATAAGAAGAAAGCAGACATGCATCCACACTCAAACAAAGTTGCAGGTAAGGTAAAAGAACATAGTTCTAGTGCTTGGCCTTAATGCATCACAATATAAAAGAGAGTTCCTGATTTCCTGCAGCTCTTTTCTGCACTCCAGGTCTTAAAGGAAAAATACTGTCCCACTTTACCTTCAGACATTTGGTTTGGAACTCCTCAACTATATGAGAGAAAGATTAAAATAAACACTTAAGCATCGCAGGGTTTGGAGAAAACACTAACTACAAATTAAAAAGAAAAAACACATGAGAAAACAGTTTGTTTTAAAAAACACATCTTGCAACACAAAATTACAACAGGCAGCTACTTATCTTCTTCAGATTGTCTAGTGATTAGAAAGCACTGTATGCAGGAAAGAGTAAAGTGCCCACAATCTGTAGAATTATGCTGTTCAGGATATACCACAGATAATTATTACACATCTTGCTCTAAAAATAAGATTTTTGTTGAAGCTGAAAACTTCTTTGGCCCAACCACTTGAACTTTGATATTTGACAAGCATTGTACCTTGTCCCATAGTTGGCGAGTTGAGATGTATTTCATACAGCTTGGTAACTTTTAAAGGTCAGTACAACTCACTTGTACCATTTTTTTTTTGGCATATGTATTACTCCACCCTAGGCTACATCAACTAGTTGTTCTACACAGAAAAAAATACTGCTTATCATAACACACTTGCTTGTGTGTATGAAAATAGCTTAGCCAATATTTATTGTTTTTAAGAACTGCATAGAGGAAGCTAATGACCATGGTTACTACCAAAAAAAGTTTACCATTCAGCTATACAGCATGTGCAGTGTTTAGTTTCATGGTAGTAAATACCGTTAAGCTGATGAATTTTAAAGTGTGTCTGCAAATTCAGGATATAATCACTGAAGGAGATGGAACTTTAAACCCACAACACTCAAATCTCCATACTAACTCCATACCAGGTTCACTGTGGCACCTTAGAAGGAGCAATGCCTTTAATACTTCTTGTTTCAGAGCCAAACAGGATGCCACAGCCTTTCCTCTCAAGACTGAAGTCCATCATGGAAGTTAACATATTTCTAGAGAAAAACAACAACACTGAAAAGAGCTGATTTTCTCTTTTAGTGCACAATCACTTTTAATAGTCAATACAGACTTCAAACTATTTCGGTCAATCCTCTTTTTCACAGGATGAAAAGAGAGACAACTTCACTTTGGAGGACCACCATTTGCTTTCTGGCACATTTTCCACATCAAGTAGAATTGTGGTTTTTAACAAAAGTGAAAAATTACTACCTATAGTTTTGTGCAAAATACACAACATAGGCAGTGAGACAACAGTTCTGTGAAAACAAACCTTCACTTCACTTCTTTGCACTTCTTCAATAACTACAGCAAAGTAAGTGTCTTAAATTGGCCCTGTTACTTAAGTAGAACCAAGTTTTGTGCTCATGAGCTGCTACAAAATGAAGTTGGTATGCCCCAGGACAGGAGTGAACTCTTGTGAAGTGACACACTCAAAATGGTCTATAAAATCACAGTGAAATCAAATGAAGACAGGTCCATGCTTCAGAGAATGGCACTGTAAAGAACTCTTACATAGTATCCTAATGGACTAGTACTGCATTGTAAAAATTTTTCTAAAAAGACCACAAGCTTTGGTAGGAATTTCATCAGGTTCCTAAAACATGGGAATAAACAGTAATGAGATAACTTTTGAAACTACAACAATCAATAGTTTCCCTATACTCATGAAATACATAAGTTACCACAAAAACTAGTCAGCACAAGCCAATGCATAGCACGTCCATAGCAATTACATTAGCTCAGCATTAAACAAGCAAACTGCCTTCAAATTCCTTTAAATGCTTTCAGTTTTATATTGAAATGGTAATACATACATTTGAACCAGAGTAGCAGGCAGAAGATGAAATTATAGAATTCTCATTGTGTGGTTTTACTACTGTCAAGACAGTAACACAGCATTCCAATTTTTAAAATGTCCTTCTGAGGCAGCAGCAGGGATAGGAACAGCTTGCTTCAATACAGTCTGTGTTCAGTCTCAAACCAAGACATGGGCAGTGGTATTTGGCACCCTTATAAGCATCTACAAACAGGGAGTGCTGTTTCCCATTGCAAGGTTGATGGGGGGAAAGTAAAAAAAAAAAAAAAAATTAAAAAAACCAAACACCAAACCAGATGATCTGTAATTATTGCAGAAATGTGCAAGAACCACCAATGGCCTACAGGATTATATTGTGCCTTCCATAGAAAAGGCAGAATTACCAACTGTGAGGCATGACCTTCTCTACTGCTCTTTCCTTTAGCAAATTATGTCACCTGAATAAGGAGTCTATGTCCTTATTAAGGTCTGCTCCACTAACCAACCAGCACTAGAGGGAACTTAAGCAGGAACCTGGGTGTGTGCATAAGTAAACATTTTGTCACTGTTATGTACTTTTCACATAACTGAAACTGAGAGAAGTCTTTCAGCACTCATCACACAACAATTTCAAATCTTAGGAAGCTAAGCAGAATAAAAGCTCAAAAAAGAGAAAAAACAGAAAAACATCTCAGCAAGAAAAAACAAGCAGTGAGAGCAGGTGACTTCTTAATAAAGGACTTAGACAGATGCAAGTGTTGAATTCAAAAATATATTGGGGAGGTAGCACATGCCAAAAAATCCTGTGGTAACACTTCAGTGAAGGAAAGCCTTTCATGTGGATTTTCAGCTAGGTCTTACAAGATCCAGGTTCCAGACAGGCTCTGGCAGAGGCTTATTCTTAGAGGCTGGACAGATTCCTGCACTCCGGTAGGGCTACTGACTCCCATTTAATTTACAGTTAACCAAGATTTTAAAAAGAAAGATAAGCCAATCAACCAAACTGAGGTTCTAGTACTGCAGGCATGGACACCAGAGATTTGCAATTAAACAAAACACTCAATGAATGCAAACTCCAGTAAGTTTTGCTAGTTCACAGTGACACTCTTGGATCAAGTCCCTCAGGACATGCACAGAGGTGAAAACTAAATAAACACACTAGTAGGATTTAACCCATATTGGTAACTAAAACTGCCCTCTTGGAGCATTTGAGTTTATGATAGTAGCAAGACTGATATGGGTCTAAGATACCAACAGAGATACTAGGCCAAAACCAAAACCCTCTGCCAAATGAATCAAGGTTCTGTAACTAACATGAAACATGGTGATGTATGAAAAGTAATAGGTTAGGGTTAGGGTGTGCCTTTGAAACAGCATATTTCACCAAGAACATTACCAACTGCCTTGGGAGTTTCTGAAAAACAGTGATTATGAATTGCTGCAGGCAGCTTGTGAATTCTCAGCTGGGGGATCAGAATGAACAGTTTAAGTATATTTAGTTTCCTGGGTTTGTTTTGCTGACTTTTTTCCATTTCTTTCACAATGCCTATCACTCTGACCATTAAAGTAGCACTAATGTAATTGAAGATACACATTTAATTGCTATTTGTACTCCAAACTTTTCTGTTCACTTTCAGCCATGATGTATCTTACCCAAAAACTTAATACAATCTACGCAATTTAAAACTCCAGATTACTGCTAAATGAAGGATAATCCTGAATTATTTTATTTTAATTTTCAGTTCAGTGTAAATAGCCCAAATTAAGATGATGCAACTTTCAAAACATTCAGTGCTGCACCCAAGGGGCTCAGCATCTTTTCCTCAAGGAGGAAAAAGAATACAACCCCAGTCCACTTTGCATCACTACTCACAGGCAAAAAAATCCACTGCAAAGCTTAGTGTGAAGCTTACTGCATTTCACAGCATTCTAGGAAGATTCAGCCTAAGGAGGCCTGAATATACAAAGAATAGGAAACAGAAGACTGCAGAAGGGAGCAGCAAGAAATTAACTCTAAAAGCCAGGAATAATAAGACATTGTTCTGTGACAAAGCAAAGATCACCCTTTGAAAGCCCCACAGTTCACTGACAGCAGCAACTTAGATTTTGTTTACAAAGTGTATAAAGAATAAGTAAGATGTCCTTGGAATTTAAACATGGCAGCTCTAAGTTAATCTGCATAAACTGGGTAGGGTAAGCTAGACACCTGCTTTTTTGTTCAGGTACCTTCAAGTGAACAGGATGTTCTCCTTTTCCAGGGTTACCATCTAAGAAAAAGTACTTTATCTTGAAAATTCAAGAGTTAATATTGACTATGTGCTTTCTTACTATAAAAGTGTCTTGTCAGAGTGAATGCAATGAAGTTTTCCTGAGTAATCAGGAAATCATTTTCTTTGAGGATTCAGACCTGCACGCTGCTTCATTAAGAACCATTCTATTTGCAATTATTAACTTGACAGCTTCAGAATCTGACAACCTATTTTAATTTGTTCATCTGTGCAACAGAAATAGACTTCAGTATTTTTTTATGTTAGACTGCAAAGAACAGGAGGACCCAAACTTGATACTTCGTCTTTTGAAAGGGAGTTAACAAGCAGTAAAGCAGAAGTTACACTCTGTAACCATAAGCATAACCTCAAGGCACTGCAGTCCCCTTGTATTGCAGATACTACATGTATGTTAGCTTTAGGGTAAGTAACAGGTTTTCCTGAAGATTATTTTTAGTATACAGTTTATTCTTATTAAAATTCACATCAATATCTATAAAGTAGACTTCCAAAAGCAACTATGTTGGTAATAAGTATTTTACTCTTTGCATTACACATACCTCCACACAAGAGCTATGCTGGGGAAGAAAAACAGTGATAATGTAAGTGTCCTCATACAGAGAAATTTTTGGTTATTGAAGGTCTGGAGCCTCACTAAAACAGTCAGTTCAGTGCAGTTAAGAAATACCTTTTAAAAAAGTGCAGAAAGGACATGACAGAGCTATCTGTGTTACATAAAACTTTCCCAATAGCAGCTCTTAAAGTATTCTGCATCTGCTGGGACAGTGGTGTCTGTGACATTCCTAGTGCCTGCAGCATCTTTGGGGACAGTGGTGTCCATGGTACAAACAATTGTCCCAATAGACAGAGATCTCTGAAGACACTGGACCTTGTGTTACATTAATCTTCCCAGCATCTGTTTGGACCACTGCAATACCATACCCATAATGAAAGAAATGTCACAGCATCTGTACGGTATACACCCCAACAAAAGAATATCAAAGGACGTTGCAAGCCAAAAGCCCATCAAATTTCAAAGATGTATGCAATTTTGTTACAATTATCTGCCATCTTCAAAGTCCATTTCTATACTAGAAGACTTAACTGTAATGTGCTATTTCTTCAAACACATTATTTTGCATTCCCTGGTCCGTAAGGAAAACTACTCCTTTTTTAAATCATCACTTGTCTCAATATTATTTTATTTTGTTAATCCTTAAAAATAAATAAATAAAACCAAACCACCAAACACACAATATACTACCTTCCTGTCTTCATATTTTTATTTGTTATAATACACTGAAAATAAAAATTCTTTCTTTTCCAGAGGAAAATACTTGAGATGAGGTCTCCTATGCAGCTGTCTCAGAGACAGGGAGGTATGTGTAGAGTTTTTTGTTGTGGGTTGTTTTGATTTATATGGAAATATGACGTTTTTCATAATACTGCATCCAGTATGTAATCCTGCTGTTGTCTACATAGAAAATTAAGTGCTGAATTCAGAAAAAAAATGGTTTATGAAAACAGGTTTGTTACAGGCTATCATTTTTGTGTCTCACGGTATTACAATCACCAGACACTTATGATCCAGAAAACCAGATGCTCATCAACATGCCAACCATGGCTCAATATTTAAAATTTAGTGGTAAATTCATTCGAGATTCATATTATCAGCATAAGAGTAGGCAAAAAAATAATCCATCTTTGCTCTTTCCCAGTTCTCTTTGCTCTATTGTGTAAGTTCACTTTCAGAACAGTACAGAAATCAATCTCATTGAGGCCTCTATCTACATACTACTGTCATCACAATTTCATCTAAAGTTTTCTCTGCCCCCCACTTTGCTTTGTCCAAATACCCCTTTCAACTGCACAGAGTGTACAAAGTACACTTGAATATTTTTCTGAAGGACAGAGACTCAAGTATATTTATCTGAAATCAGACATGAATTTTAAGGTTTTAGTAAAAAGCAACATAAATCCTATCCAAAAGAAAAAAAAAAAAAAAAAAAGCAAGCACATTGAGCTTTCTAGTAAATTAAGCCCTAGATCATTTAGGTTAGATTAAAATAATAGAAGTTATTGGTTTCATAGAGAAAAAATATCTAAGGCAGTCTGCAAAAATCTGCTCAGAGAAATAATACACATAAGCAACTACCTTAAATATAACATAAAAATAAATTTGTTTTTAGGAAAACCATTTAATAAATGTAACAAAGTGAAGCTTGTCAAAACTCCTGTAAGGGCCACCATTTCAGAAAGTACTGTGCACCTGCTCACTTTACGCTAATACTTCCATAGAACCATTCACCTATATTATTATCTGAGTATAAATTCATAGCTGTTAAGTGGTTTGAGGATAGATAGATATTTTCTAAGGTCTTAAAAGAATTACAAATATTAGAAATAAACTAAACTTAGCAGCAGCAAGTTTACACAGCACTTTACGAGCTTTATTATCTTGCCAGAAGATTATGCATTAACTGCTATTCACAAGGGTTTTGAGTTAAATTTAAGCCAGGAACCATGCAATGTTAATAGAAATGTTCTCTTGTCACCAAGTCAAGAAGTTCAGTTCAGCTGCACTTCAGGAAGCTGGAGACCAATTTCAACGGAGCACAAATACAGCAACAAGAAAAAAACAAACCCAAGAGCAACACACTTTTCCATTACCATTACGATTCTTACAGTAACTCCTTTCCTTTCTGAGCTGAAATCAAGCATTTTCAAGTCCCTCCTGTTGAGGTATGTGGTACTGTTTTAAGTAGCAGGCACCCAGTGCCCACCTCAAGAATACATAATTTTAGTAGCAAACTGAACACGTTCCATGCATTACCTATTTGTCGAGAGAAATCAAAACAGCAGGTGCCCTCCCTAATTAAAGCAGCCTCCTCAAGAGTAAAATTAAGACTATTTTACAGGTAAAACATACGTGGAAGAGACTGCGAGTGCCTTCCCGGTCTCTGTGCAGTTCACAGAGGTTCTGGCGGGTGCCATGCTTTCAGTCCACCTGTGCCGTTCCCAACTTACCTACAAAGCTGTGTACGCAAAAGCCTTCGCTGCGGGCAGTTTCTCCTCTAAAGGCAGATGGAAGTCTTTTCTGGAGCCTCAGGGCTCTTAGGTTTGCGTTTTGCAGCTCCTTATGGCCAGACACTCCCACCACTGAGGCAGCAGCACGCAGAAGCAGCTAGAAAGTTTGCCACAATCTCTCCCTTCCCCTGCAATTTTCTCCTCTCACAGCCTCAGTCTCTTCTCCTCTCCTCCTGACGAAAAGTCCCTCGGCTTTAAGGGCCTCAGCGGAGGCGAACGCTTCTCGCCGAGCTTTCCCGCCCTCAGCGTTACCTCAGCGGTGCCGCGGCTGACGGGCGGCTCCGGGGCGAGGGGTGCCGGGGGGCAGCGCTGCCTCGGGGCTGCTGCTGCTGCCACCGTGTTTACCGGCAGTCTCATGCCCGCCGCCAGAGCCACCGTGCTCCCTGACATCATTCATTCTCTTACACACACACACACCCGCCCACTCCATTGCCAAACAGTGACTCACCCCGGCGCTGCTGCTATTCAGAGGCAGGGCTAGAAAAACCGGCAGGACCTCTGCGCAGCCCCCGCCCGCTGACAGAGGTGACGGCTGCCGCCGGGGCCCCGCCCGCTCCCGGATCACACCCCCTTTCCTCTCCTCCTCCTCCTCTCCTCCATTCCTTTTCCCTACATGCGGTTCTGCGCGCGCGCGATGCCCGCCGCCCCGGTGCGGGCAGGGAGCCCGGTGCCGGCGCTGCCTGCGGGATACGCCAGGGTCTGGGCAGATGCAGAGATGCGGGGGACCCCTCCGTACCTCCTTCCCCCCCACCTCCGGCTTCCCTCCCGCCCCTTTGCCTGCCTGCAGCCTCTACCGAATCCTATCTGCCATACCCACAGCCGCCCCCTCAAACCACGTAATATCTCTATGGAGGGGCTGTTCCGTCTCTTCTGTCGCCGGGAAAGGGTTAAGTTAACTCGGAAAACGAAATACCGAGGTTTATACCGCACGCCGAAACCGTTCGTGAAGCCATCGGCACTGCCCACCCCATAGCCCGACGGGTGGCAGAGGCGCGGCTCCCGCAGCCGCCCCGCACCCCCACCGCCACGCCAGCACCCAGCACCCAGCAGGGAATGGCTTCCCGGTTCTACCGAACTCTCCTCGAATGAAGGATGACCCCCGCTAAAATCCTTCCCCCTCCTCAGCTGTTTCAACCCTCGTCTTCGGGCTTGGCTTCACTGGGGAATTTTTTTGGGGGTGGTGGGGTCGGGTTACCCCCTCCTTTCGTTTTTAAGAATTCCCCAGTATTACGTAGCAACCAGATTTTGTTGGGAGCCTTCCAGCAATAAACATGGGATTAGCGGGGGGAGAGGGGAAAGAGATGTCAACACATGCGCACCGAAACTCGCTTTGGCCGGGGTACACCTGTTCTGCCTGAAAGGCAACAGGGCTTCACAGCCTTGGATTCTAGGAAGGCACCTGACCCTGGCTTTGCCACATCCCTGGAAAGCCCCCTTCACGCACATCTTGGTCATTCTGCCTTGTTGTTTTCCACAAAAGCCTGGGGGAAGAGGGAATGTGCTTTATTCCAGCACAGGGTGGAATCATTTTCCGCACTTGCGGGAGTGGGATGGGGAAACTCTACCCTGATCTAACAGCGACAGGCTGAGTGCTGGTATAGATAAGGTTTAAAGTTTTCCCTCCTTCAGGCTTAACACAAATTGTATATTATAACCAGGTAAATAATGCAGCTAGACTACTGCTGTTCCTGTTGGTAGGTGAATGCACATATGCACCTGCAGTGGTGAATCAAAGAAATCTCCTGGAACCTCACAGCATTCTTTGCTACCAGTTCTGACCCCCCTACACACTCCAATTCCTGGAACTGTTTCATGCATCCTTTAAAAACAAATCTGAAAAAAATGTAGAGACACCACAGACATGGCAAGGTGTTTGCTTTTAAGTGGTTATGAAGACATAGGCTTTTGCTTAATTATAAACACTTAATTACACTCAAGTCTTTGCAGCATTGGGTTTTACTTAATGAGATTATACAAAGAGGATGAGTAACAGTTTAAGAGTAGAAATAGTGAGAGTAAAAAATTGTTCCTACCACCAAACGTAAGTATAGCAAATGCTAGACAGAGCCCCTCCTTCCCTCTTTTTTTTCTTTAAATGAAAAAAAGCCATTTAAGGAAGGAAGGTGAAGAAGAAAGAAGGGAAAGCTACCAGATTTTTTCCAAATTATTTTGATACAGTCATCTGAAACACTGTCCTTTTTAAAAATAGTATTCTTTGAAACACTGCATTTGAGAAACCAAAAAAAGAACTATGTTACCTCACACTTTTCAAGGCTACTCTTAACATACAACCCCACAAAGCAATCCTCACATGTGACCTGTTGAAGAAGAGCAGACCTTGGTCACTGAGCTCCCGTTGGGTTCAGAGGTACATCTATGAAGAAGAGCTTGCAGGAGATGGTCTGTAACTAATCTGGTAACTACTGTTTGCAAGTCTTGCATAGCAACAAACTTTTGCGAGCAAGTAGTGTAACTGCTAAGTCACAAAACTTGGCAGAGGAATTAGCAACACATCCCTTAATCATCACTTTAAACTGGATTAACCTCACAAGGTCTTTTTCAAACAGGAATTATGACAGATAGACCTCAAGGCTTGAGGAATGGTGATTTGTTTTATGAGAGAAAAAAATCTCTCATATACACAAAATTCTGTAAGGAGACCAACATACAAGTCACATTCCCTTCCACCTCCCAGGGAGGCAGATGGGAGGGAGGGAGGGAGAGAAGGAGGGGAGAAAAACTTGGAGTTTTGAGGAAAAAAAATACTGTTCCTTTCAGCTGGAACAAACCCAGAATCTTTTTCATTACTGTTTATTTTTTTCTCCTTTCATGAGATCAGCAGGGATATTATTGGAAACAGTAATTCTATAAATGACCACAGCCAGCCTGTGCATTAAAATTCTGACTATTTCCAAAGAGACACTCAGGCAGTTTTCAAAGGCAGCTGCCACCAGAATCCTGCTTAGTTCTACCATGAGACAGAACCAAAGCTGTAAGTTGGGGTTTGGGTGTGGGGAAAAAAAGGAATTTCTAGTTCAAGCTGAATTTACAGTTTATAGACAGAGTAAACAGTAACAGGAAAACCAGATTACTTTCCTAGCTAAGCCAAAACAGACATCTATGTAGATTTTTTATAGAAAAGAACTAATAAGAACACTTGTTCTAATGAGTTAGCACCTATGTGTAGCCTTTATTAGAATAGCTATGGTAAGGGAATATTAAAACATACATAAGTGTTTTGCACTGAAGTGCCCCTCTATAAGTATAGTCCCTCATAATTCTCCCTTGCTTTTTCCTTCAAGTAGCCTACAAATCAGTGCAGTCCTGCAAACTACTTTTCAACAGGCCTAACATTACATTCTGTACCCTGGTTCTCACATCAGCTCTATTCCATCTATGGAAGTTGATACTCCTACCTTGAAAGAGATGAAGGAACCCAGAATGATTAATTATTTCCATCCAACTACGAGAGAATAAAATACACTAAAGCCAAATGTTTGTAGACTCTCTATTCATAGAGAGATTCTTAATCAGCATGCACTTGTCATATACTTCACAACACCTAACAGAAGCTCCAAAATTTGGGAATCGGATGCACTTAAGTGGTAACAAGAATTCTATGTCTCCCACTAAGTACTTAAACCAATTCATTAGTTTTTCATCAGCAAGGACTTTAGAATTAGGAAAAATCTTACCTTACAGGTTCACCATTAATGTCATTATTTTTTTGGCAACTGAACAATTAGAAGATAATCCACAACAGAAGTTGTAAGACAAGTTTTTCCATAACTACTCCATAAGCATCACAATTCAGAAGTACATAGTTCTGCCCTACTTTTACGGGGGTAAGGGCCTGAAGAAACACATTTATAAATCTTCCACAGGTGAAAAACCCCACAAGTTGCACTGCTTAGATAGCAAATCTACCTTAACAAGTTATCAGGAGCTGAGCCCAAATAAATATGCAATGAAAAAGAACACTTCCTGCTATAAAGCACTACGCTGTCACCATCAGCACTGCCATGCTAAGCCTACAAACCTGGACTTAGATCAGTGCCACCGCTTTATAAGCAGAGCCGTGGGCACCGGTACCTCGGTGAAGTTTACTAAAGGCAACCGAACCCGCCTCGCATCCTCCCGAGTGAAGAAGAGTGCCCGGGGATTACCTGCGGCCTCCCGCTGCGGCCCGGTTCCCCTTGCCCGGCCCGCCCAGTCCCTGCCGCCCGAATGCTGAGGCGCCGCTGCCGCCCGCCCGCCCCGGGCTTTCAAAGGAGGCGGGAAGCGGCGGGAGGCCAATGGCGGCGGGCGGGCGGCCGCAGGTGCCTGGCTCTGTCTGCCGCCTCCTCCTCCTCCTCCTCCTCCTCCTCCTCCTCCTCCTCCTCCTCCTCCTCCTCCTGCTGCCACCACCGGGAGACCGGCCCTGCGCTGCCTCCCAGCTGCCCTCCAGGAATAGTCTGTCCAGCCTGGGACTGCCTGAAGCACCTCAGGAAGGCAGGGGCTTCCTCCAGCTGCTCTCTTTTAATTTCTGAGGTATACAAAATCTGTGGTTATTGTTTCCCATTTGTCTGATCTTAGTACAGTTTACATTCCTCAAAAATTGGTGTATTAGCTGAGCAGAGTTTCCAAACTATGTTTCTAGACACTTACATGTTATTAAGAACATCCTTGACTAATTTTAGGGAAGAAATGCTGAAGCACTGTGGAATTTATACGGCCTGCTAAAGTACATGGGAAAGAGGAAAAACTTCTTTAGACTACAGTAATTGATATACATAAAGTTTGTTGTTTTTTTTTTAATTCTTTTAACAAAGCAATAACTGGGAAAAAAATGAGTTCCTCCTCAACACTTCACTTATATAAACAGAAAAAGCTATACTGCAATATAGTTTTGGCTTTTTTTTTTCCTTTGGATATTCTGCAGGGTGAGAGGCTTAAGAGGGAGACTGTTTGCTTGTTCGATTTTGGTAATTTTTTTGGTATTCCAGCTATCTGAAACCACACATGCTTTAGAATCTGTGAAACAAGAGAAGCGGTTGTTTCTTTAAACCAGTTTCCCTTCTGACTGAAGCCAAAAATTGATATGCATCCAAAATCACTCCAGCTTCAGAGCTCCTTTTATACGCAACAGCAGCATTTGCAGAAATGCTTTTCTTACGTGAGACAAGGCTTTGGAAGGAAAAAAAAGAGCGCAGGTACTTATTTGACAGTGGGCTTAAGGGGTACAAAGGAGATCAGGGAATAATAAAAATAATTCTAGTTTACTGTCTCTGTCTGCAAGTTTGAACATCAAGGTGACTCTAGGAAACTGCATCCAGCAGAAATATGGGAGATGTTCTCAACTTCTTTAGGAAAACAGGAAACATTTTTAGAAACAACTAGTAGATCAGAGGAATCATGCCAGGCAGTTGAAAAGGCTTATTAAGGCTTTTCTGTAACATCATAAAGATTTCTGGAAACAACATTAAGTGCATGAAAATTAGAAGACTCCTTAGCTGTAACAGCAATCACAAAGTCATCTGACAGCTGAATTAGCCCATTTTTTTTATACTCAACATTATCTACTTTATCTTCATGTGCCTGAATAGTTTTCCTCTCTAAGAACTCTGATCCCATCTTTCTCATTTAGCTTGCTTTCCATATCTCAGCCTTGGTATTTGTGCAGCCAACCCGAGGCAGAACACTTGTGCTAAAGCTATGATTGCTTGCAACTGTCATCTTCAACAAATACTTCATAGGGTTTTCCCCTGGTAGTGCAAAACAAAAAGCCCCTAAATCTTAATACAAACTCTCAGTAGCTGAACAGGAGTCTCAAAGTGTGTTGCCTCTGTGTGTGTTTTTTCTATGAATGAGAATTTTATTTAATTCATATAGGAAAGGTGAAAAAAAAACAGGACAAAGGAGGTAAAATTGCAATTTGAATGATCAATCAAAACTGCTAAGATATAACCCTCCCCATCTAAGTTTGAGTGATGTGATTCTTATGTCATTATCTTACATTTTAAGATTATACTAGTATGAAGACTTTTTTTTTTTAGCAAAAATTATTTTTAAACCTAAGCTGACACAATTGCGTGAGGGACAGGTGGCCTACTTAAAAAAAGTTACTGCTGTTATCATCTGAATATAAATTCAGTATGAAACATATGGAGAGATCTGTCACACTAGGGTAATGTCCTGTCTAATCTGCTCTCCTGGCTCTGGTAGCACACAATGGCAATACTGATAAAAGCTGAGAAGAAGACAGAAAGGAGAAAAGCATCCTTCTAGCTGCTTATCCACTTACTCTTCAAAAATACTTGTTTTCTTTTTTTTTTTTATCTTTCTGGCAAGCATAACATGAGATGAGTTTTGTCCTTTTAAATAAAAGGATAAGCAACCAACAAGTAGGGCTTAATGAAGTTATGCACTGAACACAAAAAGACTGCTGTTTTTGGTGCATTTTCTGTGGTATAGAGCGGGATGCTCCTCAAATATGTAAAATCTTAATATAATCCCATGCCTATTTGTCCAAGAGTTTAAAAAGTTTTGGTTAAAAATACCAGAAACATACAAAACAGTCTGAAATTAAGTCTTATTAATAATTTTTGTAAAACTTTAGAATAAAGTCTGTGAAAAACAGCTAAAGATATTCTGACAGATACCCTTTAAGGAAGTGAAAGCATAGTGAACCTTGGAGATACAGAGAAGCAAGAGACAGCTGACTCATGGATCAGTTCTGGATTTCAAATGCTGCTTTTGATACTATGTGATAGCAGGGCTTTAAAATGTCTTCTTTGTCAGAATACTCCAGTGAAATAAGTTTGGTGAAAAGCTGTATATAGACCTTTGTTTCACTGTATTTTAAATGTATGCAGAAGTCATTTGTGGCTAATTCTTATGCAGGAGCAAAATGCCCTGGTTATACTTCTGGAGTGTCCCTGCCCATGCAGGGGAGTTGGAACTAGGTGATCTTTGAGGTCCCCTCCAGCCTTAGCCATATGATCCTACGAAAGTCACGGTCAGGAGATTTGGTGCAAAGGCCCTAGTTGAGAAAAAGTTGATTAATGGACGATTCTTTAGACTGAAAAGCACTTCCTGAGGAATCTTGATGCCAGTTTGTATGTTATCATCACACAGATGTGACTAGATAGCTTCAGATGGTATGAAGCCAAAGTACAGTGACCTGGGTATGTGCTGCCAGGTGTACATTTACTGTTGTAAAAATGTGTTCTAAAGCATTGATTCATATTTTTTATTCATATTTTAAAATTCATTCGGGTGAGAATGCAACAAGGGTTAGTCATAAGACAGGGGGAAGGGTTCTTCCTAATCTGATGAGAAAAAAGCTGAAGAGTCTTCTCAAGTCTCTAGCTTAAGAAGAAAGATCTTGGGAGAGATGAGAAGGCTGACAGTTCCCCATAAAATGTCTCAATAGAAAACACCATAGCATAATCATGACTTTTGGTAGTACAAGTTTATATCTATACAGACCTTTGAGATGTCTTCATGTTTAAGACTGGAGATTCCTGTTGTGCTCTTATAAATAAATCACAAGGAGCTGTAAGTATAGATGCCTCCAAGGTTGCACAATCTAGGAAAGGCAATAGAAAGTAAGATGGAAATGGAAGAGTATTTTGCAATCTGGAGCTGATGGGAATCTTGTATCTACTAGGAATATCATGGATGCTTATTAATTATGCATTGAGCTGGAATGGCATTGTGCTAGGTCAGGGATAGGCATAAAAAGTATGAAACTGAAAAAGAAAGTTTCTTATTAAGTACATAACAGCATAAATGTGACAAAATATGTATTAAGCACTGTGCTACCTCCATTACGGAAACGCAGGTTCTAACTACCAGCATACGTACACAGATTTGAAATAGAAATAAACATTGAGAAACAAATAGTAATTTTGTTCAGCACAGAAAAGCAGCCTTTTTGGAGGGTTTGTATGATTTCAAGGGTTGTATGATTTGTCAATGATTTGGAGGGTTGTATGATTTCAAGAAAATAATCTGTATTGAATGCTGCATATGTTTGCAATTTGTTCTGTGAGAAGAAGAGCCTGGCATTCTGCAATAGCTGGCATATGCAGTAGCAGGTATGTTTTATATCTGTATTGATTTTTTGGGGTGTCTCATAAAAGAAGTCTGTAAATTATTAATGTCTAAACCAAATTAGATTCTCGAAAAAAAACCTTTACTGAAATCCATTTTAAGGGCAGCAGAATTGTAAAGTCAGCTAGTTTAGCTATACTGACTTCTAACAATCATTTGGTTGCTAATAATACCTCAACCACCATGTAAAAGCCAACCTCAGACACTGAATGTAAAAGCAGTGGTGCAAAGCAAGTTGAGATAGCAGGCCTCAGAAAGCACCTTAATGAGATACCTCTGCCCCAGAAGTGCCAGGCTGCTTATGTTTTCTCAGGGTAGGAAACAAAATCATGTTGATATTAAGTGATCAGTCCTAGAGGCTTGAGACTTACACTCTTCAACACACTGAATAGTTTCTTGCCACATGTATAATCCCCTGAAGAGAGGCTGTATTATAAAGCAATTTAATGAAATTATCCAGGTTTGCACTCTTTAAGAGGAATGGACTCAGGTCTTCAGTGAACTCCCTGTATTAGTACTATTCCAAGTCACCAGTGTTCTTGGAGTCCTTAATTTAACAGTGCAAAAACAAAAATAAGTTTTTAAGTGATCACCTGAATAACTCAATGAAATATACATACAGAACAGGTAATAAGATGGGACTGATAGTTACTATCACTTCCTCTGTAATGGGGGATACTTGAGTGCTGGGGAGTGAAGAGGTAGACTGATCAAAAATAGGAATAAGCAGCTGTTACAATCTCACATTTTTGACTAAGAGATTATCACACAGATAAAGATCTTACAATTCTTCATTTCGTTTTCATTTCATGAGCACTTCCAAGCCTGTTGGGCAAGGCACTGAGCAGCCCACAGGTATAGCTAAACTGTTGTCTTTAGGCTGAGGTCACCCTGAGCAGCATATAAAATAGCTAAGTAGTGTTGTAACACAAGAACTCTGTGCCAGCAAGTTGTCCAAATATTTACTTACCTTTACAGGCAGATTTTACAGCTGACACCAAAGTGCTTGCTGCCATGGCTACCCTGTTTCCAGTAGCTGAGTGAGTTCATTTGAATTGAGCTTGAGTTTCTTTTCCAAACACTGCACACATAACTCTACAGCTCTACAATGTGTATAACCTCAGTTAGCAAGATACACACTTTTCTGTTCACTTTCTATAGCATATAAGACATTGGAGAACCAGTGTAAGTGTATCAGTGAAAAAAACATCTTACCCATAAAGCACAATTACTCCATGATGACTGTAAAGAGACTGCATGCTAAAGCATCTAAAACTAGCTGGATTTAAAGGTGTTTCTCAAGATGCCTTAAGACCATTAACTTCTCATGAAACATTCATGGTATTCCAGGATTTTAATTTGTGCTATGGAGAGTGTTTTAGAGTTTAGAGCCTGCAAGTAAAAGCTGCACTGTTCCCATTTTATTTTTCTTCTTACTTTCTTATTATGTACTGTTCCTGACCTAGCACAGCATTTCCTAGTGCTTTAACATATTACAAATCACATTACTATAATTAAAGCTGTTCTGGTAAAATCCTAAATGGTTCAGATGGAGTTCAGAAAATTTAGTTCAGCTTAGACTGTCTGATTTCAGTTTACTACTCTGTACCAAATCTAGATGTATTTACTCACCCTCCATATTAGAGAAGCATGTCTGGAAAAACCTATAAAAGAGGAAGGAGAGCAATAAAATTATGTTAATGATTACACTACAAACCCACTATTTTTCAGTTGCTAAACTTTCATGTAACTTGCCTTTAGATAGATCACATTTGTAAAGATAAAAATAGATCAATCTTATTCAAATAGTTATGGTTTATCATTTGACTTAAATGTCCTATAGCAACCTTCCCTTGGATTGTCTGTTTTCTCATACTCTTCACTGTAACCCCCTAAATATTTACATATTAAATATTTATTCTTTATTATTAAATATTTATATACATATACACACACATATTCTTGCAGCTAACTTTGAAGGATTAAAGTTGTACTTCAAAAACTGTTCATCTTCACATGAAAGAGATGCAGACAAATTGCAGACCATCTTGTCTGGTTGAGCTTTCTAAAACTTTGATATTGACTCTAAGTCATGTATGCTTTCTTTGGCCAGTCTAAAAAGGCAGAAATTAACATACCATGTTCAAAAACAGCTGGGATAAATACTTCTCTTCCCTTTCTCCTAGGTACAGAAGAAGAGCAGGTCACTAGCATAGTTCTGGTACATACCCACCTAAAGTTAAAGGAGATGAATCTTACCTTATCAAGACAGATAAGGGTTCTTTGAAGAATATGTTAAAGCTAGTTTATTTTCTGGGCCTTGGAAGAGGCCATGAGGTGTAACCTCAAATTAAAATAATCTGACACAGAAAACAGTGAACAGTAATGAACACTTATTCTAAATTTTGTAGTTTTTTTTTTTTCCTCACAGTCTGTAGCACCCACTCAGTTTTGGTATTGGGAGGACTCTTCTGATCTGGATTGCTGTCACTAGACTTTTTCAAAGAGCCAACACAAAGCATTTCTTTTTGTTCTTAAAGTGGTGCAGCCTGAAAATACACATCCCACAGTGTTTTGGCTGCACTGAGGATCTAGTCAAGGAACTTTTAGGCACAATCAATATTTGGGGTAGTATTACATCTCAAAAAACTCCCTTCTTTGGGTATCTAATACAGAACACTGAAAGACACAAGGACAAAATAATTTCTGAAGCCTTCCTTTCCCCTTGATGGAGGGCTGTCTTCAGTTCATCTTTATTGCCACAGTTAGAAAAGTTCAAACAATTTTAGGCAGTGAACTAAGACACAGTATTGGCAACATGCCATGATGCCATTAAACCAGTGTTGAGCCTAATACACACATGGTATGGGGAAAACAATTCTGTTAGAAAATTCTACTCTGGTCCCTAGAAAGTGAGAGCTGAGGAAAGTACTCCTCAGGGGTATGATAAAATTTATGGCACATTCAAGAGTACCCACATTTATGTTCTTGAGTAATTTCAGTAAATTACCTGAGTAATTGCAGTTGTCTCAGTGGTTTAAACTGCTTTAGTATTAGTCTCCTCTTGTTTAAAATTACAGAAGAGACCAATGCGGGCTCTTTGTTAGCTGCAACTTTCTGTTGCAGAAACACTAAACTTCCATTTAGCTTGCCTATAAATACCTCACTTTTTTAAAAAGTTGCAGCATGTTCACAGAACATACACTTGACAACTTCACTTATCTCACAGCATATGGGGATGCCTGGAGCGTGCATCTATCAATGCTTCAAACCACCTATGCACATAGCACTAGGATTTTAATAATTTTTAGATGCATAGTACAAATTTTAAATGCATAGGCAATCCAGTAATTGTCAGAACTATTTAAAATGAGGCTACATAGCTTGTATAAGCATTAGAAAGAACTTAGTATATAACATGGTAGAATTATTTGCAATAAGAATCCCATCCAAGGCACAGCAGCCATCTGATGGAAACACTTGAAATTTACTGTTAATACATTTCTGCAGAACAAGAGTTCAAACAGGCATCACAAATGCAGTGTGGTTTCTCCTGTAATTAAGAATATTTTCATTTAATAGCAAAATATTTATGTTCTTATTCCAAGAACACACCACTGCAATCCAGTGTTTAAGCCAAATGTTTTCTTTTAGCTTTTCTCAAATCCTTAGCAGCCAAACTACACATAACTTTACTGACTTCTACCCAAGCTTTTCCATTTGAACTGAATGGCTTTCTTATAAATGTAGTAAAGTAAGGAAGCTGTCTTGCACTGTAAATATCAAGTTTACTCCTACTGGAAAAGTTTACCATTTGCTCCTGAGAAATAAGCATCCTAATCCTTCAGCCAGCACCTGGCTGAGATACTTCAGATCCATTAAAGTGTCTCCATAAACTTCAGCAGTCCAAACTATTTGAGAAGAGACCCAAGAATTAACTTGCACTAAATACTGGGCTAACACTCTAAAGGGAAGTCACAATGTAGGGTGTCTATCTGAAGCAGAAGTGTAATCGTGCTTAGGTTGGAATCGCCACAGAGAATTGCAAATGAGATACATTTTGGTGAAAAAAAACAGATTAAAACATCAAGTAAGCCCTGCAACTGGACTAGTTCCCATTGCAAAATAAAAGAAAATAAAACACTAAACCCCCTGATCTTCAGATATAATTCTATCAGCTGTAATAATAGAATCTGGTTTCAGAAAGCATGAGGGACTACAATCCAGATGACAGGGAATTTAAAAAGGGAAGGGAAATCTTCCTAATCTGCTGTATTGCATGATTACATCATTTGGTTAAATTAGATCATCTGTACCAACTGCTGCCTTCAATGTGCTCCCACGTGAGCACAAATACTACTAATCTGTCTTTTTGTGTTTGGTTTTGTTTATTTAATGGGAACCAAGGTCAGAGTTACTTTTAAAAGTTTAGTGCTAGAATCATAGGAAAAACATTCAGTGGAAGAAAAATAATTAAGGAGAAAATAGGTGTATTGGATCAAAGGCTTCCTACCTCCCCCAAAATAGAATAAAAGCAGATCTTGATTTTATCGTGCAAGTACAAGTCAAAGATAAATTCTTGGCATGAATTTGCCTTCGTTTAATGTTTCTGCAATACAAATAACTTGAAAATACAGCTCCCCGTAATATTATGTTTTGCTATATAGCAAACAAATGGTTTTAAAAACTTGGTGAGGGAGTGGTAGGTGGCTAAATCAATACATAGAAACCCCAGTGTTTTGTCATATGACAGACTATAATAATACTTCAAAGTTTTGGACAGTTTTCCATATATTATTGGTTTAGGGTGTAGCTGTGTGGAAAATCGTAAATGTTGTCTTTCGGTATTTACTTTACAACTCTTTGTAATCTTCAGCTGTATTTATAGCTTGAAGTGGAAAGAGATGAAAATTAGAGAGGCCTGTTGGAGCATCCTTTGTAATAAAATGTTTTGCCCATTTCTCCTTAAAATAAAAGCCCAAAGTGCAGCCTTGTCTGCCTGGGGAGCCCACCCCAAGCGCTTGCAAGCCATGACCTTAAGTTTCAGGAGCAAGCATGGAGGAGCCATGGATAAACCAGCTGCTTTTTGTGAGGAGAAGGGGGCTACTTTCTTTTGGAGGGTTTAACCAGAAACTAGAGGTAAAGTTTCCTTGCCTGATGACAACACTCCAGTGACGGGGGTTGTTTCCGAGGAGCTTTGCCACTCACTCCAGTTCACGGAAGCGCTCTCTCCCCACACCCGCTCCGGGACAGGCTGGGGCAGAGGTCTCAGACCCTTCTCCCCCTCCACTCCAGGTCCCTCTACCCCGGTTCCTCAGCTCCGTTCCCCGCCGAGGGGGCTCCGCGGCGCCGCTCCCACCCCTGGGCCGCTGCCGCCGCTCCGGTTCCGTTGGCACCAACGGCCGCTGCCAACGGCCGCCGCGGAGCCCCCTCTGCTGCCCCCCTCCCCTCCCCACCCCGCCGCGCCGCCTCAAGGGCCGCCGAGCCTTTCGGTTGGTCGCCCGCGGCTTCTGCTCGCCAAAGGGCAACCTTGCCCCCATGAGCCGAACGCCAGGACTACCTCCGAGGCCTCCGGCACTTGCCTGTGCCAAGTGGCATGTGGGCCGGCGGCGGGGGCGAGGCCTGAGTGACGGGCACCCCCCTGACAGGAGGCTGTGGGGCTGAGGGAGATGCTGGGCCGTGTGAGTTTGGGGAGCTACAGACTTGGGGATCTGCGGTGTGAAAGCAGCAAGTTGGAAAAGGATCTGGGGGGGGGGGAACTGGTTGAGAGTGGGCTAAACGTGAGTCAGCAGTGTGGGCAGGTGGCTAAGAGGGCCAGTGGCATCCTGGCTTGTATGAGAAACCCTGTGGCCAGCAGGAAGAGGGAGGTGATTGTCCTCCTGCACTCTGCACCGGGGAGGCCACACCTTGAATATTGCGCTCAGTTCTGGGCACCTCACTATAGGAAGGACAGAGAAGTGCTGGAGTGTGTCCAGAGAAGAGCAGTGAGGACCGTGAAGGGCCTGGAGCACAAGTCCTGCAAAGGAAGAGCTGAGGGAGCCCTTAGTTTGAAGAAGAGGTGAGAGGAGACTTTATTGCTCTCTTCAGCTGCATCAAAGGAGGTTGGAGTGAGGAGGGAAGCAGCCTCTGCTCCTGAGTGAATTGTGATAGCACCAGAGGAAATGGATGGAAGCTGCACCAGGGGAGGTTTTGGCTGGATGCTGGGAAAAATTTGTTTTCTGAAAGGGCTATGAGACATTGGAATAGTCTGCCCAGGGCAGTGCTGGAGTCACCAACCCTGGGTGTATTTAAACTATGTGTGGACCTGGTCCTTAGGGACATGGCTTAGTGGTGAACTTACAGTGTTGGTCAAAGGTTGGACTGGATGATCTTGAGTGTCTCTTCCAACCAAAGACATTTTGTGATTTGGTGTAGCCTGGGATCACTCGTGCTGGGAAATGGGAAGAAAAGTTCATCCAGGGCAAGCTGCACCAGTGAAGGCATGGTTATTGCTAGGGAATGAGTTTACTGATGTGGTGATGGAGGCAGTGCAGCACTGGTAGGAGATTATAAACAAAGATGAGCACCCAGCCACACAAGGGCACCAATATGCACAGTCCAAGACTGGGGGTGAAAAAGTGTCTATTTGTTACTTTATTTGGACTTTGGGAAATTGTTTCCATCCTAAATAAGGTGATCTAACATCTCCTTTTAGGTTTTGACCTTCCTCTGTTGTTTACAAGATGCTCAAGGCAAGGTTTATAAAGAAAATTGCTTTTTATTGGACTAACCACTCTTTTTTTTTGGCAGAAACAGCAAAGCTTTAGGGCAAACATCCTTCAGCTTTGTGCAGCTGTAGAAAGGTGTCATAGGTACCTATTAAAGGAATACCTTTCCATTCTACCAAGCACTCTCAAGCTAAGACTTGAAGCTGTTGCTACATAAGGAATATCCCAAAGAACGAAATGTGGGTTTTTTTTTGTCTCTACAGGAGCCTTACCAAAAGAGATTCTGTGTTTGGAGTATCAGTATAGTGAAAACAGACCCTCTTTTGCTGTAACTGGAACAGAAGTAGATGAGACAAATCTATTTCTCCTAGCAGCTTTGGAAACATCACAGAGCTGTAGTTGTAAGAGCAGCTGGGTATGCTGTAAAAGAAACAGAATACTAATGTTTTCCAAAATTTCAAGAGACTTTGCCTTATTGCCAGCTAACCTAGGTCCAGGTGATCAGGTCACAGCTGCATTTAATTTAAATTTTGTTCCTTTATATTTGGACAGAGAATTTTATTATCTTTTGCTTCCCATATTGCTTTAATCTTCTCATCTGCTTTTTTCTGAATAGAGCACAGGATCGGAAGAGATTTCATGGACTATGGAGTCTAGTTCCTTCCTGCAGGAGTTATAACAGGTCATATAATCCTATTTGGAAATTTATCAAGTTTTTATTTTAAAACAGGTCTAGGGGTTTTGCCTCCACACTCCTATTTGGAAGCTGTTGCAGTACTTTATGTACATAACAGTTTTAAGCTTTCCTAATCTCCATGATAAATTTTTATGGCAATTCACTCAGGTGATCTTATGGTGATACTGAGTGCTACTTTAAGTATCTTTCCTCTAATTCTCCTTTATCCTCAGTATGTTTGGAGAGAAACAAACCTTTTATCAGACTTCCTTAGATAAGGTAATAAGCTCAATAAGGTAAATCCTTTTAATCTCCACTGTCAAGATTGTCACCTATTTTACAATATTTCTGCAAATGCCATAGCAAATTCTTCCATAATAGCTTGTACACTTGCCTGTCTATTGGAAAACAGTGGGGAGGGTTTCATATCTTCATGTCCTCAGTAGTACATAATTCTGCTGCAGAAGATGAATGTACTAGGTGTTGGTTGGTTGGTTTGTTTGTTTTTTTACCTAAGTGTATTTTCTAAACTGTGAACTATTAGCTAGTAATAGAAAATTTCTGCTCTTGATTCTGAAGTGTATAACCTTGCACTTCGTAAATTATAACCTCATCCCCTTTCAGTAACTGAAGTTCAATGACCTTTATGATGTTCCAAGCCTTTTCTAGTTTGACACTGACTCCAGACTTTGTCATCAGAAAATGTCATAAGCACTCACTCATGCTGTGCCAAAGTTAGCTATGATACTAGGCACTATTTTTAGTCTCCAGACTAATCCTAGAGAATTCTGCTGGTAACTTGCCTCCAAACATACACTTTGCCTTTCAATGCAACAAGTGGAAATCTTTGTGTTTTTGCTGAAGAAGCAAAGATACTACAAGGAATACAACAAGGAATTCATGTTCTTCTGTGCAATTTTAATCCAGTTCATTTCCTCCCTCTGAATTGTTATTTTCTCTCACAGTGAAGCCTTTTTCTTATTCATGAGCTATTGTATAAATGCTGTAATAAATGACATCAAAATTAGTCTAATTTGGCTTATTTTAACTAGAAAAAAGGAATTGTTTTTTTTGAGGGAAAAAAAGGCAACTAGGTAGATCTTATATAGTCTGCTTTGCATAAAATGATTTTTTTACTCTTCTCTGTTTTTCAAATTTTCATTAACCTTTGTGTGTTAATTGTTATTTCCTATGCTTTGTTCCTATGCTTTATTATCTATGCTAAGGTTTTAAAACCTTAAATACTATTAAAGTCAGTTTAATAGTTTAGTTTACTTGCTTGCTTCCTCTACATATGATTACAATATTTTCCTAATTCACTTAATTTACCAACCCTCTGCTTTTCAGTTCACCATTTGAGGCAAAGAAACAGATATTTAAAAACTTCACATTCCAAAAATTATCTTGGCAAGGAATACTGTGCACTATTAGGAACGGAACTGATCTCTACAGAACCCATGTAGCTGTCTACCTTGTGGTCAGCAGATCCACAGGGGTTGCATCTAATCAAGGGAATGAAAGGAGAAGCCTTTCTGTATCTCACTTAATTGATGAAATGCCTGTTTTTTCTTGTCTTTGCTGCTACTAGAAGTTGCTATGATTTACTATAGTGTCTTGGGTCTCAGTGCAGTGATGTTTTGGAAGCTCCTGAGAAGCTGCTGGAAGCTCCCTGGGTTCCAGTCCCTGCCCCACCTCTGCCCGAGGCCGAGGATATGGGAAGGTGGATGGGTCTCTGTGAGGAACATATTCAAGAAAGGGAAGATGAAACTGCAAAAAATATGAAAAAAAAGAGACCTGCAGAGGAGAGGATGAGGTGAGAGAGCAATGGCAGAGAAAAGACACCCAGGTCAGTGAGGAAGGAGGGGGAAAGGTGCCTGTGCAGAGGTTTCCCCACAGCCTGTGGTAAGATGGCGGCTGTGCCCCACAGCCCATGGAGGAGCGTGGGGGAGCAGTCCCTGAAGGACCCCGGGGAGTAAATGTGGATTTGTAGCCCCTGAAGTGCCACGGGTGGGCAGAGGTGAAGCAGCAGCCTGTGTGGGATCCCCGAGAGGATCTGCAGCCATGGAGGCCCCCGTGTGAGAGGAGGTGACTGTTCCACAGCATCTTATTCTCTCAACACTCATAGTACAAAGCCTTGCCCAGACATACTTTGGAGGTTTTTCTTCTGAAGCCAAGCATCAGAAAATATCTGATGCCTTCCTGTTTTTAACAGTGGTATTCAAGGAGATGCAGTAGGTTTCTCAGCATCTTTTAAAGAAATGTTTACCGGTTTCTGTTTGTTGGTTTGGTTTTTTTTTTTCTTTTTTGGTTCATGTACTCCTGAAATGTAAATAGGTGGTCAATGTGTACCATGTCTGCCATTTCATGGCCATGCCTATTAATATGGAGAAAGGCCTTTGCTTTCCTAGGCATGAGATAGGTTGATCAACAGGGCTTGTTGATCAAAGTTGATCCTTAGTGCCAAAGACTGCATATTTGTCCAAAGTTTATTTAAACCACAACAAACCAAGGGCTTCAAGTAACAGCTCTGAAGTGAGAGACTACAGATTCTGGAGAAAGGACTGTCTTGTCTAGTTATATCACAAAGGTTCCTGTAAATTTTTGACCTACAACAGAACATTTCAAGCCAAATGAAAATTACAGGGTGAGGCTGAAGTCAGGAGCAAAGGAAATTACCCAAACCTGCCAAACTGTATAAATTCTGACAAGCATGGAGTTGAGAGGAGTGTGCTTGAGATACTCTGTATGGGGACTGTTGATCCCATGTTTTCCTTCAGTCAGACAACAGGTTCCTCTCCTCTCCTCTCAGAAGATGGTTGCTTTATTACTTGAGCTGTGAAACTTCTGCAGTGTGAAGCCATGGGAAACCACCTGCTGGATCTCACATTTTTCTGAGTAAATAACATGAAAAGCTTGCATTGTTTGAAGTACAGGGGACAGTTTGTGAGAAGTTTGTTTGTGTTCTAGATGTTGAACAAATTGTTCTTCTGTATGAAAGCTTTGGCATCCACCATTGTGCTTGAGCCCTCTCATGACAGAGGCCTCTCTCTACAGAGAACCTACTGGTTTGATAGTTTGGTTTAATACAAAGGTTCAGGTTCTATGCTCCCCTGATCCACACAGACTCAGAGATTGCTTAAAAGTCAAGTGTTAACTTGATTTCCTCTTCTTTTCTGTTCCTCTGCTTTTGACAGGTTAGCCCATCCTTCTTTAGTTATATGCCTGGGAAATTCCTCAAGAAACCTACAGAATTCTCTGAGAATAATGTGTTCTCTGAGCTAAAGAGTAGCTTGAGCTGTACTCCTGCAATTTCAAATTATACAGGAAGATTATGGAGGACATAGTCCTATGTCAGATCAGAATAAAACTTCGTAGGCTGCTGTGTAAATATACACAGAGTGGTTTTTGATGTGGTTTCCCACAATAGTTGCTCTAGGCTTTTATTTGCTCCAATTTTCACTGAGTGCCATAATGGCAGGTTCTTCAAAGGCCTTCTCATTCATTTTTAGCTCTATCAAACCAAACCAGAAAAAAAATATAGAAGAGAACGGCCAGTAGCTAAAAACAGACTCAGAAACAAGACCTGCTGGTAAATATCCTGTCTCCGGGGACCGGTCACTATAGTTCTGCTGGAAAACTGTAAGTATAGGCAAAATGTGAAGGATCCAAGTGGAGATGGTTCCAGGCACATAAGGCAAGGTAAATGTGAGTGGCAGAAGAAATGAAATATTTTTATGGTACAGGTCAGTTTAACCAGGTCAAAGGCACTAAGCACAAAGGCTCAGGATCACATGGAGCTAACACCCCCAGGAGCTAATTTTTCATATGCAGCTTGGAAACCATGTTCTGGATGAAGTCAAGTAGCAACTTTACCAAGCTAAGTGACTAAAATTAACATGAGTTGAAACAAAGTCTAATGAATTTGCTGTGAACATACTATTTCTAATTCAAAGAATTTCAAGAAAGCAGTAAAAATTATCCAAAGGATAAATAAAAACTTAATAAGATTTTTTGCTTAATTTTGCTACAAGGAAATCAATTTCCATCTTTGAGCTGTATTTTTGGTTAATTGAAGGACTTAAAGTAACATAACAAGCAAGTATTTCCTGTCACGAATCTTCTTTGATCATTGCAAGTCACCTTCCTGTGACAAAATTCTATGTGAAAACCTTTCCCCACATCCCTGGAAAAAAAAAAAAAAAAAAGTTTGTTGAAATATGGATAAAATAGTCCTTTAGCAATATTCCATCTTGTTCTAGTAACAGGACCACACTTTTCATCGTGTTCCACTGCCAAGCTCCTACAGAGTTCAAAGCTGCCTTACCTCAAGGTGATCAAGGTGAATTATTGAAATCAGTTCTATGTAGAAGCATTTTGGCTTAGACACTAACAAACTAAATTCCCATACTTCTTCCTGTTTGTGCTATAAATTGACTTTAGGTAGCACTCTGTTGATTGACTGCTGATTGAGGTATATAGATTGTGTTTACATGTGGTAAGATAAACCTAGATGTAACCATTTCCTCTAGTCAAAACAACCATGGTGTTTATTCTCATAAATCATCAGTGAATATGTAAAACACTGAAAGCAATGATGTTTGTGGAGCACTGACATTTGTCTCTAAAATTTACTTGGGAAGAAGAATTTTCTGGAAAGGATGACTGTATATGAATGCCTGCATTTCAAGTAACTTCATCTGGATCATTTGCTTTGATTTCCAGACTAACAGAAGTTTGGAATTGGGAAGCTTTGTATAAAGGAAAATTTGGACATGAATATGGTGATGATTCTGCCAGAGGTATACCTCACTTCACAAATTCAAAGCTTTCTTTGTTTTCTACCTCATTTCTCCCATTCTGCTTCTGTATCTTTCCTATTCAGATGTTCTCTTTATTCAGATTACTGTGAGCTTTATTTTTCATTCTCTAATAACATCTTGAAAGATGATTCTGCAGCACAATTTTCTAGAGAATAAAAGCACAATGTTGAGACGTTCTTTTTGCTTCGTGGCTGTGTTATATGTTACTACAATCCAATGCTGAGTAATACTGCTAATATGAAAAATTATTCATCACAACAATGAATATCCTAAGATTTCTCTAATTACTATTAGGCATTTTCTGGAACGTTATTGAGTCCTCTGTGTGAATTAACATGCAAGTGAGTACATATTAAACTGTGGATTTTAAAGGCCATAGACAGACATAACCTTTAGAAGGATTTAGAAATGCTGAACAAACAGCCACAACTCTCACAACCAAATGAAAAACAGTGTAGTACATGAGTTAATGCTGCCATCAACCAGGTCAGTCTGCCCCTTGGACACTTAGCAGATTTTGCTGTTTGCTTCCAGTGTTTTAGTTCCTCGGACATGCTTAGATGTGAAGCTGAAGACAAGGAGTGGCAAAAGAACTAAAATATGATCTCTTTACTTACAAGGCAGCAGATTTGTTAGAAAAAGTATCTAAAAGCAATGCATTTTTTTTCTTTCAAATCACTAGAAGTCTATATCTCTTCAATGTGACACCACTTCTTACTGCAATTTCTCTACCTGCTTGGGGTGAAAATGCCCAAGTAGATTAGTTCTTATTTTTTAAGTTCACAGTCCCTCTTCATTAAGACTTCTTCACTTTGTTATCACCTTCTGGTACCAGGTGATCTATAGCTTAAATGCCCCATCCTTTTATCCTGATGTAGATTACAAAGTGTGTCTTGTAATACAAGCATCTCCTTGTCCAAAATACAATAGCCAAAATGTAACAATCTTAGGCCAACTTCTCTTAGAATGCAGATATGAGCTTACAATCAATATTTTCAGTCCAAGGTGAACACTGTTGATAATCAGATTACTCAAATCCTTATAATAGGTACATGACTACAAAAGCATTCCACGTAGTCACAGTATATTCAATACAATGTTTAACAGTCATTCAGTTTATCTGATTGAATTATCTATTAAATGAACCATTTGATTTGGGGGAGAAAGCCTGGTATGATTAGAAGTGTTTTATGGCAGAGAGATACTACAGCACAGGAAGATTCATGCTAAGGACCCATGCTTAGATGAAGTAAAGATTCATCCCTACGGAGACATTTTACAGGCTGATATTTCAGACAATTTCATTCATTATCTCCAATCCAAAATTGAAGTTTTGCTGAACAGGCAGGTACCAGCCTGGAAACATTATCTGCTGTCACTGAATGGAATGTCAGATTCTGGATGCAATCCCATCTGGTCAGCTCACTGAAGAGTTTGCCCAAGAGATTGCGCAGTCTTTTTCAGACAGTGACAACAATTCCAGACCTTTCTCCAGGAGTGACCCCGGTGATCTCATTTAGGTCAGGGACTCAAAGGGTTACTCCAATGAGTAACCCAATTGCAAAATTGAAAAGATTTGAAAGGTCTGTGTTTCAGAAACCTTTATAAAACTCTCCCTCCTGTTTTTTAGATTGTTTATAGCCATGAGACAACTTTTGAGAAGTCAGAGAGAAGCCAAGGTGACTGGGTAAATGGGTCTGACCAAACTGTCTTGTCCAAAGTAAAGAACAGGTAAACTGAACACATTTTTTAAAGGGTGTCAATTACCTGAAGACACAGAGAAGCACATGGCCTATTATTCAGGTTTCCAGTTTTATGTCTAGTTCCCAGTCAAATTAACTAGCACTCCTGAAAATGTCAGCAGTCACATAGGTGTACCTACAACCACTCTGTACCTTTAGAGTATATGGATAGTCAGTTTTATTCAGAAACCTGGTACTTAGTTTTATTGTAAAGTTAAGTTTTTATGTTGTTAATGACAAAAGAACAAAGCCCCAAACCAGATAGCAAACCGGAAGGCAAGAGCCTCAATTATTTCTTACTCGTTGAATGACCTCTAGTGGCCATCAGAGGTTTTACAGGAGCTGAAAAGCCAGTGCTCAGAACATTCCAGAGATGTGCCTTTTTTTCAAAATATGCAGCATGAAGATGAGCTTTTTCAAAACTCTGCACTTTTGCTCTACACCTGGAACGTCTCCTTGTTTCTCTGCTAAAATAGTATTTTATCTCACTCTGAAAAGCAAGCACCCTGTGAGCTCTGCTGGAGTTTGAACTCAGAATTCTTGTATCTATCCTGCCCCTTGCTGTCTCTCTTTCCTGGCCATTCCCTCCCTCAGTCTACCTCTCCTGAACTTTGTCAGAGGCAGCCTTCCACCAGACAACACAGCACTGCTGTGTATCCACTTACCTTCCATGACATCTGTTCAGCTTCTCCTAACATCACTGCTTTACCTGGAACTGGCTGCTAACCATCATCTCTGACTGCTGCCCAGAGCAGATCACTTCATCCTCAACACTGACAGCACATGGAGTGAGTTTATCTATCTAAAGAGCAAACTCAGCAGATGGAATACTGGCAACATAATTGAGAAGAGCACTTTAATCCATACTATTGTGGGTCATGAAAAGAAATCTGAGTTGAAAATTCAGCAGTGTGTCAGAAAGCAAACGGCAAAGAGAAAGCAAATGTTATTTCTGCTGAGCTTTCTGTGTGGTTTAACCCCAGGTGGTCACTAAGCACCACACAGACCACATACCTCCCTCCCTCAGTCCCCCCCGTGGGGAGGGGGGAGAGAATCACAAAGGTAAAAGTGAGAAAACTCATGGATTGAGCTAAAGACAATTTAATAGGTAAAGCAAAAGTTGGGCATACAAAGTAAACCAAGGAATTAATTCACCACGTCCCACTGGCAGGTTTTTCAGCCATCTCCAGAAAAGCCAGGCTCTATCATGTGTGACTTGGGAAGAGAAACACCATCACTCTGAATGCCCCCCCCTTTCTTCTTCCTCCTCCAGCCTTTTCTGTTGAGCACGACATCATATGGTGCTGAATATCCCTTTGGTCAGTTGGGCTCAGCTGGCCCTGCTGTGTCCCCTTGCAAATTCTTGTGCCCCCCCAGCCTACTCGCTGGTGGGGTGGGAAGCAGAAAAGGCCTTGATTGTGGAAGCCCTGCTGAGAAGCAATGAAAACAGATCTGAATTATCAACACTGCTTCCAGCACAAATCCAAAACATAGCTCCATACTCACTATTATGAAAATAATTAACTCTACCCCAGACAAAACCAGTACACTGTGGCTTCTTTAAAGTGCTGAGCTGGATACTTCTGCCAGACAAACATATCAGTCCAAATATTAAATAATTTATTAAAAGTTTTTGCTAGAGAATGGGTTCACTGACATATCTCCTCTATTCTCATCTTTCTTAAATATGGAGGTTATACAGAACTTCCTGCATTTGCATATTTTGTATGTAGATGAGCATATCAACTACACAAACCTCATGACAGCAGAAAAATAGCACCTCCAGTAGGAAACCACTGATAAAGGCATTTAGGGGTAAGAGCCATTGAAGATGGCTTTGTGGTCCTTCTTCCACTGCCAACAAATACATGAGAAGATCTTGAAAAAACATCCTTAATCTGTTTAAAAGGCATTCTGAAGTTCTTACTTACTAGAATGGAGTTGAAAGAAGAATGGTATATATAAGATATAAAATGGAACACTGATAAGGCTTTTTGATGTAGGTAACAAGTACATCAAAGATGAGCTTTTTCTCAAAAAAAAAAAAACAAAAACGCAAAACTGCAGCAGCAAAACAGCCTGCATGACTACCTGAGTTACAATGGTGTGGGTATTTCTCAAGAAAAAACTTATTTTAATAAATGGGTCTTTACATGGCGCATCATCAGAATTTAATCAGAATAATTATCAGAGAAGTAATTCCAGTATTAAAGTAATTTCTATCCTAACTTCTCATTTTATTTAAAGTAACTACAGTAGGTGGATTCTAGGAGCTGCTTCATTAATAGTTTTTCTTCCAAGAGAAGATGCATTGTGAAGATGTTTATGTCAGAGACTGGAATGGTGTCCCAGGGGAAGTGGTGGATTCTTCCACTTTGGAAAGTTTTAAGTCTCAGCTCAATGGGGTGCTGGGACATCTCATATAAACAATATTAGAAGGGTTGGACCAGGTGATCCTTGAGGTCCCTTCCAACCTGACATTCTGTGATTCTGTTTCTTAGTTAGGATGTATTCATTCTGTCTGACCTTCAAATTGTCTGAGAGCATTTCTAATTTTGGAAGGGTCATCCACCTTGCATAAAGACATTAAGCATTTGATTTGAATTTCAAAATACACTTTAAAACAAACTATTTAGTATCTTTGAAACAGTGGCTTTCTGATACAGCAGATGTAAACATTCATCCACAATGACAGCCTTTTTATTTCCTCTTTAAACTGTCAGAGAACAAACAATCCACAGACAGACTGTAAACGGGCAAATACTTTCACAGTAAGTGCAACTCATGTTCATATAGCACCTTTTCCACCTTAAGATTAGCACTTAAGTGCTAAAGCAATTCTTTTATTGAACTAATATAAATGGACTAATATTTATTCAGCAAATATAACTCCTGTTACTATGGCATCACCTCCACTTTAAGATTAGCACACTCACGCTGAAGCAGCTCCTTTCTGGAGGTAAGAATCTAAAAACTTCTGGTTCTAAATTTTAACTATGAAATTTCCTGGATCACAGCACAGGATTAGCTTTGTTTGTCGGGGAAATCATCCTCAGGTCGGAGATTTAATGGGAACCATCCTTGCCTTCCATGTCACAACTTCATCACCGCCGATGCCCACCCCGCTCCATCTCGGAGCGTCACCACCTGGAAGCTGAAGCTGGGCAGCGAACCCCTCTTTCTTCAGCAGCATGGGAGATACGGCTGTCGCTGTCACAGAAAGATGAGACTGCCCTCCATCCCCCTCCCTCCATCCCCCCAAACCTTTCCTGACGGCCTCGCAGACCTAACAGCCTCTCCTCCACCTCCGCGGGGCACAGGAGGATGCGGGGCACTTCTGGGTTGCTGCCACCCGCGGAGCGGTGCAGAGGGGAGCAGGCAGGCGGCCTCATATCCCTGCAATCCCCTTCATTTCCAAACGCGCAGGGGTGACCCAAAGCACCAGGCGCAAGAGACACGGCACTTCCATAGCTCCCAACTCCAATCCAGGGTCAGGAGGGGAGCGTCAGGCTCAGGTTCAAGCCCCCGCCACCCCGCCAGGGGCAGCCGCGGTCAGGCTGCAGCGACGGAAGCGGCCGCCTCCTCCCGACACCGCCTCCCCATTCCCACCACCCCACGGCGCCGCGCACGCGCGTGGCGGGGATATTTCCTTTCCCCGCACCCTTTCCTCCCACCCCCTGCCTGCTTTTCCTTGCCTGCTTTTCCCCGCCTGCCCTCCCCTCCCTGCTCCCCTCCGCGGCTCCTCCCTGCAGCACCTCCAGCCAAGAGGAGGGCGGGGACGCACACACGGCACAGCTGCCCAGCGGCTCCATCCCCATTCCAGCATCAGCGGGGTCGGCGCTTTCCTCCTATTCCTTTCCTCCTCTTCCCTTTTTCCTCCTTCTTCCCTTTTTCCTCCTTCTTCCTTTTTTCCTCCTTCTTCCCTTTTTCCTCCCCCGCGGCCATGGAGCTGCCCGAGAGCCAGTGCAAGAAAGTCAAGCTGAGCAACAGGGTGCCGAGCTGGGTGAGCTGGGAGCCTGTGGGAGGAGGTGGGCGTGCGGGGAGGATAGGAGAATGAAGGAAGGAAGGGAGGAAGAAAGGAAGGGAGGGAGAGAGGAAGGAAGGATAAAAAAGGCGGCCGAGCTCCGTGGTGATGTGGCGGGGAGCGAGGACGCGGGCGCCCTGTGCCCCCCCCCCCCTCCCTCTGGGGTTGCGGGGGCGGGGGGCGCCGCGAGCCGCGACCGTTAACGGTTCGGTCGCGCGGACTCCCCTCAGAGAGCGTCGAGGTGGAGCCCGGCGGCGGCTGCTCCCCGGTACCGCCGTGCTGGTTTTCCGTCGGGAATTCGTGGGATGCCCGTGGGGAAGGACAGAAAGCCCTTCCAGAAGGGGTCTGGGGGTTTTATTCCTGCCTCCTTCAGCTTCCAGCGTTCTGGAGGAAAGAAGGCTTGGAAGAATGCGGTGTACAATGTGGCCATTCATAAACCTGGGCTGGCCGAAGACTGAGGTTCTTTGTATGGTGGGTGTTATGTGGAAAACTGTCGAGACAGGGCTTAAAAAAAAATATAAGCAAAGCCTTCATTCTTGTTCATCAAGATGGGGGAAGATCAGTTTGCAGCGACGATCAAAATGCAGCTATTTAGAAGACACACTGCAGGCCTTTGAGAACATTTGATACTTCTGCTGATGCAAGACAAGTGGTGAAAAAAAAAGTATTATTTCTTTCAAACAGTGCTGAGTTGAAGTAGACAAGAGATAAGATCCAGGACATTTGATATGAGTAACGGCGTTTAACAGTCTTTGAAGTCTTGGTGCGATTGGTACACGCCACAACTTTCTTATTTAAAATGAATCTATTCAAGAGGAAGACAAAATGAGGAAGTTGATATTATACTAAAAAGCATTTGGTAGCTGTCATGCCTGTCTAAGCCTATTCCCCTGTGTACAGGTTCAAACTTGTTTACATAACAGAGCAATTGGTAAGTTACAGTCTTCCAGTGTCTGGGAGGAAAAGACAAAATCCAATGTTATGAAAATAGTGAAATAGATCATGTCTGAGTGGGGCTAACAGTGTATTCAACAGTTACTCTGTATCAGTTAGTTTGTCAGAAGCAAGGCCAAGATGGATTTGTCCAAATCAAGGACACTGTATGTTAAAAAAAAAAAAAAAAGTTAACTTACATTAACTGTTCGCTGAGCTCAGTTGAGTTTTGCAACCCCCACTCTATGTTACGTGGCAAGCAGTGGCAGTCTTCTTGCTTTTGCTTTAGAAGGTCTCAGCTGAAATGCTCATTATGAACCAATAATCTTCACTAGGAAAAAAAACCACTGCTGCTGATTCACAGACTCCACAGACAACTATTCTGGCATTTCTGACTCTGTGTCTGTTCAGCTGAGAGCAAACTCAAAGCAACCTACTATACCCGGATGGAATTGGCAGCCATTGGGTGGGTAGGCAGAGCTTTGTCTTCCAGACTTTGCTGGACATCCAGCACTCCTCAAAATACACCTCTGTCTGAGGAAATCCCCTCACCATCCCAACCTGTGGGCACAGCAGACTCCAAGTTACAGAGCAGTTCACGACATAGGCACAAATACTGCCATTACACAAGCTTGATAAAAGACTTGTGAACACTTTCTTTAGTGTAGCTTGAATTCCAGACACGATTGAGGTGTTGCATCTAGGTGAGTTTAAGTCCTAGTAAGAACTTGCTTCACTTCTTGTTTCTGACATCATAGCAAAAGTATTTCTAGATTTGTTTTTGTCCATTCTTTTTGATGCCAGCCAATGACTCCACTCTAGCATGGGTGAATGAGCTGTCTCTGCTTTTGTAACTGCAGCAGGTGGCAAACAAAGATATACTACAGTTATCACTGCGTTCCTTGTATCCATGTTTCTAGAGAAGAGTCAGGCTGCTTTCTGCTGCTGTGATTTTTTTGAAAGTTTCCCAGATTAGAACATCTGGCAAAGATGAGTTTATTTATGCATGTGGCAGAAGAGCATGCGTTTGGCAGATTGGGTGATGCTACAGACAAAAGTGTTTAAATGCCTTATTATATCGGTGTCACTGTGGCAAACTCGGTTCTGCAGGGCAGTTGGGAAAATAAAGTTTTTTTTCTGAGTGGCAGAAAATGTAATGCTGTAGGTTATACTAGAATATGGGCTGGGGAATTGTTAGGTTTTTTATGACTGTAAAAGATCTTACTGTTCAGATATCATTCCTCAGCTTGCCCTTCTTTCCCAAGCACAGTTATCTAACTCAAAGCACAAATTTTCAACCTAGATTGTTAAAAAGCAGCTACTGGAAGGCATTCCTGGCAAATCTTTTGGTGAATAGGCCCTGAAACCTCATTTACATTCACAGGCAGACTCAGGTGAAGGGCTATTGCTTTAGAATCTATGGTAGTTGAATTTTTATGTTGGAACTCTGTATTGTCTTCTTGCTTGCGTTTGTATGTAGACAGTGTGCAGTGTTGAATTTTCTTGAGTTGCTGTTTGGCTGTTGGTAAAAATGGTTTGAAAGGAAAAAAAAAAACAACCTATACTTTGAGTTTTCAGTGCTGAAGAACTGGTATCTGGGGTATCCCTGTATTATAAGAGATGAGCGAGTTAACAAATGGCCTAGAAAATACCTGAGATGACTGGAAAATGGGAAAGGCCTTAAAGATGTTATGTTTCAGAGGTGATAGTGATTGTGTGGCTGCTGTTAGCTTATGGGAGTTGTGAACTTGGGGAATATATGCCGTCACCTTAAAGCAGAAAAAAGCAGAGTTACTCACAACTTCTTGAGTTAGAAACGCCTGTGCTTTATATACTTCTTGTCTTATGCTTCCAGCCTCAAAGCTGTCTGAAGTTAGTTCTGTAGCTTGAGGAGTCTCTACTTGCCATTGAAACCTTCCTACCTCAGAGGTCTTGCTTTGTGACAAGTTAAAATTTGATGTAAAATGACTGTAAAAGCACGACTTTTTGTTGTTGCTCACAAGTAATGAAGTTAAGTTTATGCCAGTGTAGTGATCTGTCTGGTAACTATAAAACACTTAAGCATTGGTTTTTTTCTTTCTGATGTCTTTTGATCTTGATGTTGCAACTTGGGTTTGTTCTTTATCTTGATGTCTGATCTCAGTTCTTACATTAATGGTATTTGGCACTGATAGATTTAGCTTTGGGAAAAAAAATACAGTTGCAACTGTGCAAAACATCACGAATAAGATAGGAAAAAGATAAGGGTCAAATCTATATTCTTATCTGCATTCGTATATATCTTTATTAATTTCTGTCCTTTACTCACATTGCTAAAAGTTTACCTTTATGCCAAAAAAGATCACAGAATCAATGCAAAAAAAAACCCAAACAAAACCCACCATGCTTCCTACAGCATGTGCTGAAGTGCCGTGTCTACATGTGGGTTTTTTTTTTTAATACCTCCAGGGATGGTGACTCCACCACTTCCCTGGGCTGCCTGTTCCACTGTCTGACTACTCTCTCAGTAAAGAAATTCCTCCTAATACCTAGTCTAAACCTCCCTTGGTGCAACTTCAGGATATTTCCTCTGGTCCTATCATTATTTACTTGAGAGAAGAGGCCAACACCCATCTCCCTACAACCTTTCAGGTAGTTGTAGATAAGCACAAGGTCTCCCCTCAGCCTCCTCTTTTCCAAAGTAAACAATCCATCAGCCTCTCCTCACAAGACTTGTTCTCTAGACCCTTCACAAGCTTGTTGCTCATCCTTAGGCACAGTCCAGCACCTCAATATCCCTCTTGCAGTGCCTCACCAATGCCAAGGACAGGGGGACAACCACTTCCGTAGCCACTACTTGATGCAGGCCAGGATGCTGTTGGCCTTCTTGGCCAGCCAGGCACACTTCTGGCTCATGTTCAGCCTGGTGTTGACTAGTACCCCCAGGACAACCTTCCTGACTCTCTTATCATTGCATGCTCTTCAGTGCACATGTGGAAAGGTGTGTTACTTTAATACTGCAGTATTTTATCTTCAGTACAAAGGTATTAGCCTAATGTGGCACTTCAGATTTAAGGTGAGAATCAAGCTAGCATAGTCAGGGAGAAGAAAGTAAGGATATGTCAGCCTTCTCAGCTTCCATTGCTGTTAAACAAAACAGTCAACTGAAACATTATTGCTATTTAACATGGTGAGTAGAAGGGAAAATATTAAAATGCAGTGTTGATTTAAGTAGTGCAGAAGCACTTGAAGTATAACATGGGGTGGAAAAAATATTTTTCTGGGCAAGTCGGAGAGGAAATTTCCAATGCTGTTGAACAAGCAGGTAAATAGAGCTTTGAGATTGATATTCTTTTTTCATTAGCACACAAAAATCAGTGTGTCCTTTCAGTAGTGACTATTACAGTGAATGTAATTAGGCTACAAAGTCCAAAATAGCTTTGTTGAAAGAGTACTTCCTCATAATATTGAGGTTTTTTTTTTTTTTACTCATTTTCTTATGTTTCATTTCTTTTGACATTGATAATCTGGATCTTTAAGGGGAGTGCTACTTTGATATAGTGTAAAAGGAAACAACTTTGTTTCTGCTATCATTTTGGGTGGCTGTTTAATTTAATCTATTGCTATTCATCACATTTTATGTGCAGGAATTTAAAGACTAGATGAATAATTTAAGAGCACAACCAATGTAAGTTACTGATATCTGCTTGTGAGTACTTTCCTGTACCACATCAATATTTATAGCAAGTGTATTAATAAGGATAGTAATTAAAAACTTAATGTTGTTGAGGATTCAGTGTTCAGGTTTTGTTGCTCAGTGGTGGTAGTCAATCATCTAGGAGAAAGTGGACATGATTAAGAAACATTACTAGGCGTTGTTTGGTTTTTTTTTTTTCCAGCAAGAGGGAATTGCTTGCTAAATTAACTCTTTAGAGCACCTCTACAAAAAGCTGTTTTCTCCTGGAAGATAAGGTGGATTTTTGCTGCTACTTTCCCCAGGTGTAGTACTGAGCTGTCTTGTTAGTGTGCATGTGTATGTAAACAAAAGGTGGAGCTCCAGGGGCTGGGTGTTTTTTTGAATCCACACAGACTGTTTGGGCACTTAGATGCCTGCTTCTCAAGTACAGATGGATTACTGTCCCACCACTGAGCTTGTTGGCTGCTCTTTTATACCTGTGTGACTTCGACTCTAGCAGTCTGTTGGCCCTCTTGTCGCTCTAGGTTGTCATGTTTGCAAATTAGTTATTTGAGAGGTTTTTGTTTCTTTTTTAAAGTTGTGGGTTTTTCATCATTGTAAGAATCCCTCTTGCCTTCTTCCCCAGGGTTTGCTGTGTTTTGTAAGCCTCGTGCAATACCCTCATCAGTTTCATTGCTGCTTTGCTGGTTCTGGAAAACTGATGTAACTTAGTGGATACAGACTGGAAGAAGTCTCCTTGGATGGGACATTTGACCCCAAAAGTATTTGAGACTGATGATAGACTTATTGCCAGGAGGCAAAAGCAAAGCCATGTGTGGTTTTCTGTTTTAATGTAAAAGTGCTTACTAAGACAGTGGCATGGGACCTGTGCTTTTAGACTGTTTATCCAGTGCCTGGTACAATAAAGTACAACTGGAATTAACAAGGGAGAATGTCGCTATTAATGCATTAGTTTGAACTATGGTGTATTTTCATTATGCACAGTAGATCTTCCTTTAATTGAAGATTATATATGATAAATTTATTTTTGTTAGTTTGAAGTCCACAAGTTAAACATTTCATAGAATCATAGAATGGTTTGGGTTGGAAGAGACCTTTAAAGCTCACCCAGTTCCAACCCCCCAGGATGGGCAGGGACACCTCCCACCAGCCCATGTTGCTCAAGGCCCCATCCAACCTTGGACACTGCCAGGGATGGGGCAGCCACAGCCTCTCTGGGCAACCTGTGCCGGGGTCTCACCAACCTCACACTAAAGAATTTATTCCTAATGTCTATTCTAATTTTACCTTCATACAGTTTAAAGCCATTTCAGCTTGTTCTAGGGTCTCACCAACCTCACACTAAAGAATTTATTCCTAATGTCTATTCTAATTTTACCTTCATACAGTTTAAAGCCATTTCAGCTTGTTCTAGCACTGCATGCCCTCGTAAAAAGTCCCTCCCCAGCATTCCTGTTGGTCCTTTCAGGTACTGTAAGGCTCCTATAAGGTCTCCTTGGAGCCTTCTCTTCAGCAGGCTGGACAGCCCCCAACTCTATCAGCCTGGCGCCACAGGAGAGGTTCTTGAGCTCTCTGATCATATTTGTGTCCCTCCTCTGGACTCCCTCCTAGAGCTCCATGTCCTTCCTGTGTTGGGGGCTCCAGGATTGGACACAGTTATGTAGTGCATAATTGTTTCTGCTATAAGAAGAGATTTAACTTTTTTTAACGTTTTTTAAACTCTAATTTTTGGTCTTAGTTATCTGTATTACACAGGCTACATGTGCAAACCAACTTTGTTTTAGAAGATAAATAATTTGAAGATAACGGGATGAACAAATGTATCTTCATTTTTTATGGTTATGGCCTTTTTACAGGTAGTGGTTTCTTATGGGTTTGTATTCAGTCTTCGCCAAATTTTAGATGGTAGGTTGTCACCACCAATTTCCAGAATTACTGTATTTAAAAGCTGGAACATCTGTTCCTACCCTGTGTTCCTGTTTGTATTCACTATGAGCCCAGCTGTGTATAGAAGTGGGGTTATACAATCACACATTTCATAACTTTGGATTAAGTTACAGATAAACTTTTGCAGTTTTTCAGCAGAATGATGTAGCAGCAGTTCTTGAAGACACGAGTGTAGTTTTTGTAGCTTTGTGATATCTCTCAAACCATGAAGAGCTCTCCGCTAGCACTCTGTAGATGAATGTCCTCCCTTTTTTCTTTTTTTATTAAATGTCAGTGAGTGCTTTCCTTTCCATCTAGCACTGATACATCAAAGAGAAGATAGCACAAGTATCATGCAATATGTTTGTCAGTAGAAGTCGAAACATCATTACATAAACCGCTCAGTCCTCTCACCCCTATACACCCTTTCTTTTTTTAAGCCTTCTCTTATGTTTGTTCATGCTATTGTTTCCAAACTGGGCTTGTTTACCCAGTATGCAGTAATCCAGTCTACACCTAGGGTTGAGGGTATGTGGACAGGGGTGCTGGGTGGTAAATCCACAAAGCTAGTATAGCTTTCTGGTAACATAGGGTTTCCTTTATACATGAAAAAATGCCAAATTGTCTTATTTCAAAGTATTCTGGTATCATTAGTATCTGGTATCATAGTTGGTTAATTTGTTCTCTGCTTCTACTTTTCACTACCATACTCAGAGGGTGAGTGTCTTTAGTGACTGTGCTTCCAATCTAGGGGAGAGTTGGTTTATTTTTTACACTGTTTATGAGTTAAGTTCTCAGTGTGTTTAATTAGTCATTGTTTTGTATTAGCTGTTTTGCTTAGTGCTCCAGGCTAAAGACATTAGCAGGTAACATCTTCCATTCAACTCTTCTTCACACCCCACTTCATCAATCATGCTGGACCTGTCTTTTTTGACATCAGTTCTGTCTGGTTATCTAAGGTTTTGATCTTTTATTAACCAAGTTAATAAATTTTAATTAGATAGCATTAAGACTTAAAGGAATGCTGATCTTCCTGTGGGTTTCCCCACCTTAGATTATGAAATGTGTTTGACAGCAGTGTCATCTTAAGATATTCACACAGCAGCTTATTATGATTAATAAATCGTTTTACGAAAGTGTGTAACCAGCTTTGTTTAAGTAAAATTATATTTTAAAAATCAAATTTTTTAAAGTAAATTCTTTAATGGCATTTTCTTTAATTGCTCAATATATGATAATTGTCTCAATTGTGGAGACTGAAGGTATCATAAATAAAGTTTGGGGGTGTGTTGTCTGCTGAACAGAAAGTTGAGCCAGGGATGCATAATTTGCAATGAAAAAGCCTCTTTAGAGTTAAAAATGAGTCAGTATTTGTTTGACTTTATGACAGAAACCTTTAGCTCAGATCCATTTGATCTTAGATTTAAATGACATCTGCAGAAGTCAGCCTTAGCAGCTCTAGCAGTTCATCTTAATTTTTATAGCTGATTTTTCATAAGTGAGCTGTATTTGAAAACAGTAGTTGACTAACCTGGCAATCCCAAGTGACACACTGAAGAAGCACAAGGGATGTGGCTTGCTATGGGTAGCTTTTCTAATTTCCTTTGACTTCTGATCTATGTGCAGCTGATGGATTTGGTACTGTTTTTACTCCATTGCTCTATGTGCACATCTTTCTTTTCCTGTGAAAAACTTTCAGGATTCTTTTCCAGTACACCCTTTCAGAAGTTAAAGACCTAATCAACTTCTTTTACAGGGAATGCAGAGAGCAACCAATGTTACCTACCAAGCTCATCATGTCAGCAGGAATAAGAGAGGCCAAGTGGTAGGAACAAGAAGTGGCTTCCGTGGATGCACAGTCTGGTTAACAGGTACAGTCACAGATTGCTGAGGATCCTTTTGTTTTAGTTTCTCTTCTGAAAATCTACTTACCTGTAGCTCATTTTTTGGTTGCAGTGTTGAATATTTGTGGAATCTAAGACCTTGATGCAATTTTGTTACTCTTTTTAGTAAGAAATTGCTCTTGGAAAGACAGAATATATTTTATTTAGTGCTTTGGGATCATTCTTTATTTGGCACTGCTACGTAATTCTTTTTGAGTTTTGGAGTGTGTAGGAATATTTGTGTTTTAACCAATTCTGTCTCCTAATTGTCGATTTTAGCTATTAATAAATGAAATCTAACTTTTTTTCTTTTAGAGTCTGTGTTTCTGATTTTTTTCCTTAAAGGTCTCTTCTTTTTAGAATGTTCTTTTCTCCTTGGATTGAAATAGCATTTCAACATAAACAGATGCCTTGGGACAGAAATTGCCTGTTGAGGGCAATGCATATTGGCACTTAGTTTTGAAATAAGCACCATGCTTTTTCACTGAATTGTTTTGACTGTAAAAAGAGAGGGCTAAGTACATCCTGGAAGACAGGTTTGCTTCCTAATTGTGAGGGGATTTTTAAAAAATTTCTTTCAAAGTTTTAACATACTTTCATTGGAGGATTTTTTTTCCCCAGTTAAAACTGAAAATAAAAATTAAATACAACAAATGATATTTGATTATGGATATTTTATTAGTTTGTAAACCATTTAGAGGAGCACAGTGTTATTGTGATACAAAAGACCTTCAGAGTATTAGAGAAACTTAGTTCTTTAAGTAAAATTTGTTTCCACTACTGTTAATATGTGTGAAAAGCAAAACAGTAGTTGATAACAAATTGCTGAGAGCCATTGCAATCTGATTTGATACAGTAACTTGCTGCCACAAATTTCTTCAGTAAAAGAATGGAGCCTTTTCTTTCCCTGTTTGTGTCATGTTGCTCCAGCCTGTCTCTCAATGCTTGACTGATCTAGTAGGCTGCCTTTCTTTTCCTGCTGCTAATTCATTATTATCGTTTTGAAAAGGTCATGATAAAAATGTTTTCTCAGTTATCTCTCCAGCAATATTTTCCATTCGTCATCCTTTTTAATCAGATGTAAAGTTAATGACCAATTTCCTTTTTTCAGGAGGAAGGAGGGTGGTGGTAGAATACAGAAAAATAGGGAGGCTGCTTAAGGAGTTAAGAAGAGGGTGCTGGGGAAGCTAGGTAATTGAAGATGTTTGAGGACCAATGTTAGGGAGTGAAATGAACTGTAGGCAATGAAGTAAGCAATACAGCAATACTACCCATCGTAGAACTATACAGCCAAGATTCCTCAAAACTCTGCTAGGTTTTAGACTAAAAGCTGAAACAGTGGTATATTCCCTTTAAGATTCTCTCACCTCATCAGCACTCACAGAGTGGGTGTAGATGGAAAGTTATTTCTGAGATCACTTTTCATTTTTAAGCTAAGATTTATTTGAGAGAGAAATTTTAATGAATGTGTTGTACTGTTGAGTCAGAGGGTCCTGGTAAAAAAAGCCCTGAGGAATGAATCAAGAATATGGAAAAGCATTCCTTTAATCTGTAAAACAATATGCAATTTTGAGAGTGTAAGGCATTTTAAAGGCTTACCAGCTCAAAAGCTGTTTTTAAAATTCCTTATTATATAACCTGAACTTTTGCATTTCATTATGCATTGGAGACCAAGTGGTGTATGGAAAGGTAGAATATCTGAGTGAACAGCAAGCTAGATGGGGGGACAGAAACTGCAAATCAAAGACTGCTTCAATGAGAACTAAATGTTGAAGTTGCTGAAATTTCAATTCAGGGTTCTATGCTTTTTTTCTATGACGGAGGAGTACTTAATTGCTGCCCAAAAAATCCTGTTCTGTTTCCAGCTTTGTTTTCCTGCACAAGTTGTAGTGCCAATCCCAACCAACCTCGAGTTGATTCAACTTGACAAATCATCAGGGAACTTGAGACAGCCTCTCCAGACAGACAAATAAAGAGGGGGGAAAGGAGGCTTGGGGAAAGGCAAACTGAGTTGGCTAACAGGCACCATAGAGGTAGGGTGGTGTGAGTAGGGAGAGGGGAGGGCAAGAGAGCAGATCCTCCCCTTCTGGAAGCTGGTTCTGGCCTAAGTCATAACATTGAGCTTCATCATGGATACCTGTTGCACTTTTCAAAGTAGATAAGTAAGCATTTACACAAGAAACTGAAGTTGTCCAAGAAAATGCAAACAATTTTTATAGATTATGATAGATCATTATTCACAATTCTGCAATTTATTGAGTTTTGAATATGAGCCAAACCATACTGAAATCTGCCAGATAAAGGTGGGGCTTTTATTGAGAGAGAGGTTGGTTTAGGTAGGCCAGGATAGGCATATTCTTACAGTTTCAGTAGGCTCCTCTGAATACTAAAATAAACTTAAAAATAGTTCTGCACCCAGTAATGTTGTTTTCTTTTTCTAAACACCATTACTTTTTTTTTTTTTTTCCTTATTCAAAGGATTAATGTCAACTTCTGAAGGCTTGAGTTTGTGTCCCAATAAGGAATTGATTGCTCTGTACAAGCTGTAGCATGAACTCCAGACAAACTTTTGAAATCTAGTTTGGAAGATTATTTAAATAAATTAAAAAATTTAAATTTAAATCAAGCAGTTTAAATTTAAAGCAGTTTAAAGCAGTAGACTTTTTTGTGCCAGGAAGACTTATCAATTGTTTAAAAGTTTGTTGTGGAATATTCAGAACTGGATCAAAGTTTAATATTTGCTTTTTGCTAACGTGGCTGCTGTATGTTTCTTGTGTGAGTGAATTTTTGAAATTTTTTTGTGTCTCTGATGTCTAATTCAGTGCTGTTATTCTGCAAGGAGTAAGAAGAGGAGTGTCTTTTGTTCTCATCCTATTTCTTTTGTTGACTGAAATTCATTTCAATATGAGGTCTTTCTCTTCTGATCTGAACATAGTATCTTAATCTTGTGTTGGGCTTATCAATTTAGCTTGCTCAGGTAGTAACAACTACCAGCAGCAGCACTGAGGAATCCACACCACCTCTGTAAGTGGCTGCAGCTCTCAAGACCACACTTTTTTGTCAGTTTCCAATTGCACACTTAACTTTGTGCCTTACTCTTCCTATATTTATTGCCTGCATAAAAGGCACTTGGCTTATATTGCAGGTAAACATCTCCAGAAGACATTGCTGCTGATGTTTGCTGCTTTTTTTTTTTTTTTTTTTCTGTACTAGCAGTAGTATATGTACTACAATTTACCCTAAGTAGTTTCTGTGCTTATAATGTATATATATATTATTATTGAATATTCTAGGTCTGTCTGGTGCTGGGAAGACTACTGTGAGCATGGCACTGGAGGAGTATTTGGTATGCCATGGCATTCCATGCTACACCTTGGATGGTGACAATATTCGTCAAGGCCTTAATAAGAATCTGGGTTTCACACCAGAGGACAGAGAAGAAAATGTCCGTCGTATTGCTGAGGTTGCAAAACTGTTTGCAGATGCTGGTTTGGTGTGCATTACTAGTTTCATCTCTCCTTATGCTCAGGTAAATTAGAAAACCCTCTAGATAAAATGGAGGGAAAATACTGTTTTTTAGAATTTTAGTTATAGGAATCTCTCACTGAGAGATCTGATATCTCCTATCTTCATGCCAGTTTTTACCATGAGATGAAGCATGTGTAGCCAAACGTAGGTGGCTTGCAGAGCATCAGTTTATCAAATAATATATATTTTTTTTTCCCCAAACTTCAAAAATTTGTTTCCATTTTACTATCGGCTTCTTTACAATGAGCTTCAAAAGCAGACAGAAGATATGTGGCTGTCATATTTTTTATTGTTTTGTTTTCTTTCAGGATCGTAATAACGCCAGACGAATTCATGAAGGGGCAAGTTTGCCTTTTTTTGAGGTGTTTGTGGATGCTCCATTGCATGTCTGTGAGCAGAGAGATGTTAAAGGGCTCTACAAGAAAGCCAGGGCTGGAGAAATAAAAGGTGAGCCTGGATGTAGTTACATCCTTTCTGCATAAGTGAAGCATTGGTATATTTTGACTCTGTATATGTGGAAGTGCTGCAGTCTGTGCACTACCTTTGAAAGCAGCATGGACTGGGGGACAGGACCAAGCAGAAAAATGGTATCAACTTTAGCTCATGCAGCTGACAAGTTGAATGCACAAGGGCAAAGCTGTCTATCCTCACACTGAAAAACCCTGAGCAGGTTACATGTTTTCTGTTGCAGGCTCTTATGATTAAGGATTAGTCTGTCTCCTTTGTGTGTCCATTGACTAGTGAAAAAAAGCTTGATTATCTCTAAAATCTATAATTGCATTAATAAGAGCGACTGATTCTTCCAAAAAGTAAATCATGATCATCATCTTTCTCTAAAGACCATGAAGAATGCTTCTGAAGAGACTAACTTATATTTTGAAATTAGGGTTTTATGCTAGTGCTCATTAAAACAGTTTCCTATCCCCAGCCTCATCTCAAGAAATAAAGTACAGCCTTTAATAAAAAAAATTAATCTATGTGATCACTCCAATCAGGAACTGCAACTTTTGTTTCAAGTGCTTCTTTGTTTTATATTCTAGTTTGCAGAAGCTGACAATAGTACATTTTACCTGTATTAAGAAGAAAAGCAGTTTTTTAAAGTTACCAGTTTCAGGAGTTTTCAGTCACAGCTAATCAGGAAAGACAGTAGGTGCATGTTGATAGTTCTTCTGCCAGTGCTCCTTTCTTTTTTCACAGTATAAATCAAATAACCAACAAAAATGTGCTATGTATGTGTTGCAGAATGCTGAAGTTTGGTGCAGTCATGTAGTAAGATTAGCACAGGGTCTGATAAAAAAAATGCTGATTTCCTTAAGAAATCCTGCATTAAGCAAGCTAAAACTCTGCTCTTGCCTGTTGTGTTTGTTTATATGTAGAAAACTGTCTGTGAACACTGTTGATATGGAGTCATCTTATGGGAAAAGTCACTTAAGATTTTTGTCTTATGTTCTGTAGGTTTTACTGGGATTGACTCTGAGTATGAAAAACCAGAATCCCCAGAGCTTGTGCTGAAAACTGATTCCTGTGATGTGAATGACTGTATACAACAAGTTGTGGAACTTCTTCAAGAGAGGGTAAGCAGAAATGCAGATATATCTTAGTAACTTTTTGCTAAGCATTTTCACCTGCAGTTTGAATATATGTGCTGAGAAAAGCAGAGATGGTTTTTTAGGAGTTCAAGGCTTATATATCTTTATATCTAGATTTTAAACTCATGCTGTCGTGTGCTTCCTTTTTAAACCTAGATATTTGTGGCAACATTGATCTCTTAAGTGAAATAAGATTTGGACCAATGGAAAATTAATCATCATAACTGGTAACTGGAAGAGAAGTTTGTCTCAGCTGTTACAGAAGCAATGATGAATGCTGACTTTCAATTTGGTTTCTAGCATCTATAAGAGTCTGAAAAATTTTACTTTGTCTCTAAAGTGTAATAATTAATATATATGGCAGATGTAAACAGAGAGAGATGGACACATGCAGTAATCTGAGCTGCCTTAATTAGGAGCTGCTGTGGTTGTGTGTGGTTTCCCCATTTTTCCACTGCTTGTCTTGGACTAGTAAAAGTGGTTCTGCATTAGTGTAATGACCAGTTCAGGAAGCTGATCTTCTTGACATGGATGAGTTGAGTTAATGGTTCATAGCTTCTCAAAAGGTAGGTCTCTTTCTGCATTCATGCCTGTAATCTATACCATCCCATTTGAAGCCTCTGGGCCTCCTCCTGTTCTTGGATAAATGGATTCAGCTCTTTCCCCACTTAAAAAACAAATAAACAAGAACACACAGAAATAAACAGAAGAACCCCAACAAGTTACTTACAGAAATAAAATGAAACAGAGAAAACCTAAGCCCGAAACTCACTAATAGTGAAGTCAGCCATGAGATAGCTTTATCCTCTAGAATCCATGCCCCCAGAATTTGCTCATCTTGATGTGGAAGTGGGTAGTGGGATAACATTTCAGAGATTTATTTTGATTTAGTTACTCTAGAAGACAATCGTTCGTATCTTTTGGGAGGTGGATGTCCTGGATATTTAGGGCTTAGGCAATAGCTTGAGTAAAGCTCCACCAAGTGTTGAATTTGGAAAAAGCAAAAGATCTCATGCGGCTGCCAGCACAGAGTTAATGGTAACCCTCTGTGCCAGTTCAGCTCTGGAGAGATTTGGTCTCTTGTATCTAAATTTTCAAGAAAATTCTCCTAATAGATCACCGCTTGCTTAAGATTGCACAGGGCAGATAAGACAGGGCAGAAAACCACAGCAGAATTACGGATTTCTACACTAATACTCGCCTGAATATATTTTGTAGGAAAAGAGGAAGAGCTATGTAGGAGTCCTGCTATGAGAGGTGATGGTTCCTGACTGTGGGCTCCTGCTCAGGAGAACAATTCAATGTGTTTCATAATGGTTAGAAACCAATGTTGTGTGTTCTAAGATAGTGATCCCCAAAGGCTTGGGTTAGTACAGTTGGTACATAGTGCTGATTGCTGTCTCCTGACCCAGTCAGCTTTGCTCTGTCCTGTTAGTATATTTAGCTACATTTTAGCACTAAAAAAAAAAATAATCTCTTTCTTTTTGAACAACAGTATTGTGAATGCCAGAATAGCTTAGTGGTGACTTACTTACAAGGAGACAGTGAAATTAAGGCATGGCTGAACTGGCAGGCCCTGTTCTTAGGCCATAATAATACAGTGATATCTTAAGAATGTAATTTCTGTAGGTTTTCTTTAGCTGGAACAAGCTGTCTTTGCTTTTCTTTAATAATCCGCTATGATTAGTAAACAAAGAGATAATAGGCTAACAGCATTAAAAATAATTTGGGATGTTTGCTTTCTTTCAATGACTGAAAAACTTTGGGAAGAAGTCCCATCGAAGTATTGTTAATCCTTGAATTTTAAGGACTGTTTTTATACAAATGCAGACATATGAAAACTTTTTTTTTCTTTCCTCCCAGTATTGTACAAATGAGTGTTTGCACACTTTTTTAGAGCTTGATAAATTTGGTTTTCAGTCTGCTGATATTTTTCAGTGGAGTCTGACAAAAGTAAAGCAGGTGTTTGGCTGTAAAGATGTTATTATTTTCGTTCTTGTTTTTCCTGTCAACAACTGGTGTCAGAGAAGGGCACAAAACTCGACCTGGTATCCCGAAGTTGGCCTTTGCTGTCTAATGTGTAACTTCTCTGGAAAATGAACCTTTTGGTAAAGTTAGTACCTTAAAGTGGTCACTAGATGGCTTGCTAGCCTAGCATTTTCCTGTAACTCCTGCAGTTTTAGGACGTATGGATTCCTGTTGCTACTGGTTGTTGCGTTTGGTTTTTGGTTTTGTTTTTTAACAAATCTAAGATCTTGTTTTAAATGCCATTTCTGTGTCTGCAAGGGAGTTGAAGTTTATTAATTCTACAAATTTGCTAAATATTTGACTCACTGTTGCCAGATGTGCCTTGAAGCTGTTTACATCCTTAGAATTAGGTAGGTTGTTGACAGAAACTGCATTGTAAAACCTTTCTCTCTATTGTTTTTCCCGTTAGTGGGACATTAAAAATAGGATAATATTTGAAGATAATTTCTTAATAGGCATAGTTATTTTAAGCTTTTGGTAATTTGTAAGATTAGGATGTTCTGTTATTGTTACAAAGTATAGTATGGACTGGGGTGTGGAGAGAAGTCTGTGAAGCAGCGTAGTATGTACTCAGTTATTATACTTTGCTTATAAGATCTGCTGTCTTCACAGCAGGCAATACCTTTATTTTATTCTGTGCTTATTGCTGGAGTCTGCTGCAGCTCTCCTGGGTAGTAATACTGCAGACAAAACAGAAAGTAGGTTTGGGATAACTTACTAATAAAAGCAGCTTCTTAATTGATGTCTGATATATAATGGACTGAACTTTTCCTTACAAAACATAATTTCATTGTGCAAGTTGAGTTTGTTTTCCTTTTATTTGCCTTTGGAGATAAAAGTTATGTATCAGCCGGTGAGACTTGCCATGTTTTTTTTACTCCTGCAGTTATTTAATCTCCCATTTGCTTTTATCATCCCACTCCCTTTGTTTTACTTTCTGTGCAGGTAGTGCCTGGTGTTGGATTAATGCTTTAAAATGCTTGGGCAAATTTTGTGTTTCCTGCAGGCATACCTGTGTACTCTGGGCTGCATACACTGGAAAAATAAAGATAATTTCTTTTTTCCTGTTATGGGTCTGTATATACTGTAAGGGTGAGCTTGTTTTCTCAATAAGCAAAGCATTACTTTACAAAAGTTTCTAAAACCATGAAAAGGAACTAAAGAATGGCAGCTGCTTTCCACTGATTTTTTTTGCCACTGAATATCCCTGGAACATTTGACTGAGTTTTGACATTTTACACCATCCTTTGTCAGAGGAGACTTTAAAAGTTAATCATGATAGCCTTTTTTTTATTTTTTTTTAATATGGTTTTATCCTTATATTAATATCTTAAGTTGAAGGTCTTGAGTCTTTATCATCATGGAGTGAGAATGTTTTTTTTAAAACTCATGGAGGAAGACTGATTTATTTAATTTTTTTTTTTTATTTTTCAAATAAAATATTTATATCCTGTGGTATTCTGGTGATAAAACAGGTTTCTGTTCATTGCATGTATGTATGCACAGGTGGCCTCACATTTAGATGTTTCAAGTATCAGTATGTTGAGTTGATCAGTATATTGAGTATTATGTCACTAGCTGTAGGTAATGCATTTAATTGGTACTTCTGTATTAACTGCTTGCTGTTGAGAGGTTTTTCTTTTTAGCACCATGTTACCTCTTCTACTGTATGTTATAGTGTATGACCATAGAGGAGAGCAAGCATTTATAAATATAGCTGTTGGGATTTTTGTTTGTTTGTTTGGGTTTTTTTGGGGGGGGAGGCTTAACTTCTTTAGCAAATATAGGAGCATAGAGCTTTAATTTCTGTTGAGATAATGCAGGCATTAATAAGTAATTAAAAATGCACTTAGTTCAGCAGTTGACTAGGTAAATATTATATAGGGTACTTAAGGTTTAGAAAAAATCTTGTTTCACTTCAGGTACTCAGGCCAGCAGCTTGGCTGGCAGTATAGCATAATCTTGGAACAGTGCTGGCTTTTAAATGAGTAAAAATTGCTTAATGACTGAACTTGTGCTACAGAATAGTGCAACCATAGAATTTTACTTCCTGACCATGCTCAGTGTTGAAGCAGCATTCTGAGCAAACATCAAGTTTTGTTTATTTTGTTTATACAGGACATCGTACCAGTAGATGCCTCTTATGAGGTGAAAGAGCTTTATGTGCCAGAAAATAAGCTACAGTTGGCCAAAACTGATGCTGAGTCTCTGTTAACCTTGGAAATAAATAAGGTATTGTGTGTTCAGTTGTCTTCCTGCTGGAGTTGAAAGAATGTTCAATCCTTTGCTCAGCTGAAATACCTGTACTGGTTACAGAATGTATCTCAAATCTACTTTTCCCCTCTTTTCTTGAGAAAAAGCACAGATTCTGTGTTTTCTTTGTTCACTTTCTAGAGATAACAACTGAATCTTCATAATTTCATACATACTGTCTGGTATAGTGTTACTTAGTTTACCCCAAAGATTTAAATTTTCAGTGACTTCCTCTACCCTATCAATGAACTAAACCATGCCTGGCATTTCTTTTTATGAGTAGTTATTTTTAGAAGAATTACTACTATTTTTTTTTTTAAATTAACCCATTTTACTTTGAATTGTAATAACAGAAATATGAAGGAAATCAGTTAATGCTTCTTGATTCTCCTTGTTAGTAACCTTCAGCCTAATGCTAGTAACCTTACAGATCAGGCTCAAACAATTGCAAACTTAAGAAGTCTACAGAGATCTACTTTGTGTTTTGTTTGTGGTATGTGTTTGTGGGCTTTTTGTTGCTGTTTTTGTATTAGGGTTTTTTTAAGTGGTTTGTTTTTTGTTTTTTTGTTGTTTTTTGTTTTTTTTTTTTGACGATAAGAATATATTCATGCTACTTTTCTGGCTTATAACAGAGAAAATGTGAAAAAGCATGGATCAGCTTGATAACTCTATTCTTCTTTTAGTTAGCTGCATTATTTTCCGACTCAGATAAATTGGTCAAAACTGCTTCTGGATGTGTTTCTGTTCTTCCACACCTTCTCTTCCTCTGAAGATCTAGGCCTAAACACAGAATACATGAGTTTTTTCACTGGATTTTTGTGGTAGTATTACTAGTGTTTAAAGATAAGTATTTGGTCTAGGAGCTGGCTAAGCTCCAAGTGGAACATCTGCAGTGAGTAAGGACTTCAAGGACTGAGAGTACTTTTAAAGTATTTTAAAAATTTCCCGGGATTTCTATTAATAATAAATTCTAATTCTTCCTTTTACTGCATCTTACTAAATTCCTTTTAGATATATGTCTGTAAAAATATTAATTGCTTTGATCTGGAACAAATATTTAATGTCACCATTATTAAATTTCTGTAGTGTTGTGTTATAAATCTCTCCCTATCTAGAAAAACAAATCCTTTTCCTCTTCAACCACAGCCAATGGTTTGTTAAATATCAAGCAAGTATATAATGTAAGCTTGGGAAGAAAATATCCTGTACTTGCCTCAGCATAAATTAAACAGTGTAATAAAATTAGTCATGCTCTTTGCAAAAGAGACTTACACAAGCAAAGCCTGTCCTTGTCAAAGACTTGATGAAGTTTTAGTAATGCACATGCAGAAATAATAGAGGCCACACACTAAGTCATAGTGTGACTGTTTAAGTTCTAAGAAAGGAATTTCCCTGTAAGCTGATACCTCTTAAACTAAAAATAAGTACCTGAGAGAATTTTACTTCTGGGTTGTCTCACAAGTTTCTGCAATAAATTTTTTTTCTAATCTGCTGTAAGACTGGGGATCTTAAGATTCACTCTCAACTTCTGTTGTCGTGTTGTTTTTCAACACGTGGAAATTTGAGTTAGTGTAAGGACTGGAAAATAAGGAAAAATATGAAAAGTGGGGAGCAAGTAGCTCTTTTTATCTTACTTGTAGAAACTTCGAATTCTTTGTGATTAAAAACTGTAATGCTGAGATCTTCTATTTATACTATCCTGCATTTATGGTCACAAGAGGATCTGTTTTGATTAATATCTGATGTCAGTCATTAAGCAACAACTTTTATCTGCTATGTTTTTCCATTTCTTTACAAGGTGGATATGCAATGGGTACAAGTGCTAGCAGAAGGATGGGCAACACCCCTGAATGGCTTCATGAGAGAGAGAGAATACCTGCAGTGCCTTCACTTTGACTGTCTCCTTGATGGTAGGGTAAAATCTTCTGTTTATAAGACTGAGCAAACTAATGCTACTTCTAAAATACTGCTTATGCTTATTATATGTACCTTGTAAAGAATGGAGATTTTCATATCATTATGACCATTACTATAGATAAGTGCCTTTTTTTTTTTCCCTCACTCTGCAGGGGGAGTTATTAATCTGTCAGTGCCTATAGTGCTAACAGCTACTCAAGAAGACAAAGAAAGATTGGATGGGTGCACAGCCATTGCTCTGGTGTATGAAGGATGCCGTGTGGCCATTCTCCGTAATCCCGAATTCTATGAGCACAGGAAAGAGGAACGCTGTGCTAGGCAGTGGGGAACAACATGCAAGGAACATCCCTATATCAAGGTGTGCATTTAAAAGTTGGCTGCACTGTTTGTGGAGCTGCAAAGTAAGCGACACTCGTGTCTGTGGCTGATGTATTTCCACAGCAAAACTACTTGGAGACCTAATTAAAATGGGATATGGTCAGAAACAAAGGTGATTTTATTTGTTCTATGGAGGTGTTGAATAAGTCTCCACTTGGTGTGAAAATCTAATCTCAGTATCTACACATGAAATGAATTTAGAATGTACTGTACAATCTGTGCTGCAGAAGAGGTAACTTGGCCCTCTAGTGTGCCTTGGAAACACATCCCTCTGAGTAGCCTCATCAAAGCTGCTCAAATCAGCAGATCAATGCATTGTGAAGACAAGAAACTTCTGTTCTGCCTGCATATGGAGCATGTGAGACCTGCCTGACCTTAGGTGTTTTTAAAATGATCTCTGTTCCTGGAGAGTTCATGGTGTAACTCTGGATAGCTCTTACTCATTCACTGTGTTTGATGTGGTTTTTTTATTTTGACCTTATGTTTATGTCATACATACAATATTCTAATTGTAACATACTCACTGAGGTGATGTGTTTGGTTTTGCAAACTGTAAAACAAATCCAAAAGCTATCCTGCTTCAAAGATTGTGATTTTTATTTGTAAATTAAAGCAGGTGAGTAGTTAATCAGAACTGTTTTATTCAATACATTAATGCTGACCAGAATCTTGTAAACTGAAGGGCCACTGTCTGTTTTTTTGTTTTGGTTGGTTGGTTTCATTCGTTTGTTTGTTTTTCCATGTAATAATGCTTGTTAAGACTACTGGCTGCTTGCATTTCTGTGCCTGCTGAGGATTTGTGCTTCTCTCCTGCACCGTGATATAACATGTCTGGATTATGTTTCAGTGGGGTTTTTTTATTTTTTTATTTTTGGTAAAAACCAACACAGAAAACAAACCACATTGATGCTTGGCTTGAAACTGACAAATAAAATGACCCTAAAACTCTTCCCTCGGTAAAGATATGTCCCCATTACAATGCTTTTAAATGCTTAGGAAAAGTTGACGGCTAATAATAAGAAATATTTTTCATTTCTTTTCCTAGATGGTTATGGAGCAAGGGAACTGGCTCGTAGGTGGAGATCTGCAGGTCCTTGATCGTATTTATTGGAATGATGGACTTGATCAATACCGTCTGACTCCAGCTGAGCTAAGACAGAAATTCAAGGAAATGAATGCTGGTGAGTGCATTTTTATTGTTCTGTTTTTTCCTGCAAAGACTTAGCCAGTAGTGCTGCCTCATTACGACAGGGGCTGCCATTGTTTTAAGGATGAAGAGTTTGAATGCTCCCTTTGGTAGCATTTTTTGCCTGTAATACTTTTCATGAGCTCAGACACTGAATTGCCTAAACACACAGCAGAGGCTGGTAATGCCTGAGGTTCTGAATTTTATCTTTTTATGCACACTGGACATGTTACTAATACAAGAAAAGATAATGTTAAAATGTGGTAAAATGTGGTTTAAAAATAATCAGGTTTGACTCAACCACTGTAGAGGTGTGGGTAAGTGCTGAGCTTTCATGCCCTTCTGTTTTTAAGTCTCTTTCATGCTGCTTCTGGGGAGCAAAGCTTATGACAGCAACACACAAGTAGGTTGGTGCAACATGGAAGGCAGCACAGTTAAAAATTGTAAGCTACCTGCTTTACATTGCAGAAGAAACAAAACAGTTTTTCTCAGTAAAGCAGTTGCCTTAGTCAGGTAAATAAGAGTCTGAATAATGCCATAAAGCAGGATCTAACATCCTGCCATCATTGTGCCAGTGATTGGCAGGCAGCTGCTAAGCACTTTTAAATGTGAAGGAAGAGATGAGCATCAAGAATGTGAACTGAGATTGTTCCTGAGGTCCTCATTTTTCTAATGTGGTCAATATTTCCTGAATCTGCAGGTTTGACACCCCAGTCTTCAGTTTAGCTAGACCCTTAAAAAAATCTTTCTCTACATTTCATTGGTTCCTTATAGGGAAACTTGTCAGTTACAGTGATTTTGCTGTCTTGCAGAGTACTTAGTTGATCTTAATTTGCAGAAGGGAAAAAGCCTGTCTGTTTCAGGACTGTTTTTCAGCAAAGGGTTTATAATATTTTAGAACAACAACGAGCTTTGCTTTGCTGGTCTTGTTAACTTATAATGTGTGTAAACTCTACTATGCTGTATAAGTGAAGGAAACTTATTAAGGCACTTTAAATCCCCTCTTATTTCTTTTGTAGCAAACATGTCTATTTGTTCTCCTGATGATACACTGAACCTTTAAGATAGGGAGTTTAGTTTGATTTTCTCTTAGAACTTATAGTATATGTTTGTTCAAGTGAAAAGCCAATAGAAAAGATTATAGCTGTTAGAGAAATAGAGTAATTCTGCTGCAATCTCAAAAATGAAGGCAGCTGATTTATGTTTTTTTTTAAGCATGGTTGTTTTTCTTAGTTTTGTTTATCGAGAATAATGATTTTCTAATAATTCCTAATACTTTAATGATCTGCTGCTCTATTTGTTTAATAGAATTCAGAGGGAAGATTCTACTGCTTGAAGATTTTTCTGTGGTTGTATAATTCCTGATTGAATAATTTACTTTTTTTTTTTTTTCCCCTTTTTCCCCCCCCCCCCTATATTTTCTCTCTTGTTTTTTCTCCACAGATGCTGTCTTTGCATTCCAGTTACGTAACCCAGTGCACAATGGGCATGCTCTTTTAATGCAGGATACTCATAAGCAGCTTTTGGAACGTGGGTACCGGCGCCCAGTTTTACTCCTGCATCCACTGGGAGGTTGGACAAAAGAGGATGATGTTCCCCTCATGTGGCGCATGAAGCAACACGCTGCAGTACTGGAGGAGGGGATCTTGAACCCAGAAACAACAGTGGTGGCTATATTCCCTTCCCCCATGATGTATGCTGGGCCAACTGAGGTAAATACATGAAGAGTTTAAAAAAAAACAACAACCTCCTTGATAGTGCACTGAAGTATTTTGTGCTGTGCCTGATGTTTTTGTGTTGGGGTTTTTGAATGGAGAGAGGAGACTCATTTTCCTTGGTAAACCAGACTGTAAAGGGCTCCCTCTCTGATCAGCCAAAGCATTCTATAGAAGAATGCTATCTTCATAGAGAAGAAAGTTCTATATTGGAGAATTTTGCTGGAAATTGTGGGAGACAATACTGGGTTTATGTGGTCCTTTCATTACAGTTATACAGATATGATAATACCATAACTAATCCTTCCTCCTTTTATACAGTCTTTTTCAGAAGGAATTATAAGATCTGGTAAGATATCATAGAGTTGTCCTGAATGATATATAGTTAAGTCTTATGATTGTTAAGAAAAAAGTTTGTATGTTGGAGGGCTATAGTCAAATTAGAAAAAAAAAAACAAACAAACAACAAAAACCCATCCCAAATCAAGCCCTACTTTGCTTATTTTCTGGCAAACTTAATTCAAAGAGAATTGTTTCAAGGCTTTTGTATGAATTAATTCTTTGGCAACACTTTCTTTAGGAGCCAGGTCTTGGGTTAGAATCCCTAGAGATCTGTGGGAAGCAACAGAGAAAATAAATGCTCTCATTTGAGGGCAATTCCTTTAGGGGGTATTGGTTCTCCATCTCATTACTTTTTTTATTTTTCCCTCCATGAGTCACAGGAAGTTCAAATTCTGACCAGGCTAAAAGAGTAACTTTCTGATAGCTTTTTGGATAGACAGGGGATCTCATGAACACCTTGTTTAAGTAGCCTATGTCTTTCTTCTGATGAGATGTTTGGCAGCTGTCCATCAGTCAGGATGTCTTCTTGGAGAAATTAAATGTGATTAAAATAGGCAATATGTGACTAGATCCCACTAATTTTCCCAAAGCAGTTGTTTTGACATTTATCTTTTTGGGTAAAAGGAGTTGGATGGAGGGTGACATCAGGAAAAACTGAGCCAAGAGATGGATAAGCTCCATCTTTTTTGCCCTGATGATACTGGTCTAAATACTGTGCTAAAATACCTTTAAAAATAACCTAATGTGCAAATGAAATGGGAGCACTATGTCTTAGCTGTAAGTTTGATGGCATTTCACATAATTGTTTTATTTTGTCTCCATAGTAAAAATTGTGTTTAATTAGGGAAAAAGTGGTAGTGGTATAATTCACACATGTTTTAAAGGGTCATATTTTGACTGTTTTCTTCTGTTTAACTGTTTTTCCCTGTCTCTGTTGTAGGTTCAGTGGCACTGTAGGTCACGGATGGTTGCGGGAGCTAACTTCTACATTGTAGGGAGAGATCCAGCAGGGATGCCACACCCTGACACTGGGAAAGATCTGTATGAACCAACCCATGGTGCCAAAGTGTTGACAATGGCTCCGGGCCTCCGTGCACTGGAAATTGTGCCCTTCAGAGTTGCAGCTTATAATAAGAAAAAGAAGTGCATGGATTATTATGACTCTGATCAGTAAGTTGTATTTTTAAGACTTTTTGAGCAATAGCTGCCTTTTACCCCCCACCCACATTAGAAAAAACAGTTTAAATTCAATTCATATTGCTCAAAGATGGCAGTGTTTAGATGTGGTTTGAGATCACAAATGCAACTTGACTTCAGGAGATTTGGGTGTGGTTTCACAGCACAACTAACCTGATCCAGCTTTAGCTGTCACTGGAAGCTCCCCTTTTCCTTCCAGTTACTGGAGTTTCTCTAATTCTGAAACACATTCAGACAGACTGCTAAATCCACAGAAAAAAATTTAATTTTTATTATTAGAATGGTAAGATTAGCTTTCTGCTGATTTATCTCTCTAAATATGCTTCTCAGGTGTCAGGTATCCATCAGAGATGATGGAAAAGAAACAGTGACAGAGTGTAGCAGGGAGAAGATACTGGACAAGAAAGGGTGACCAATAGCTATTTTCTCTGAACAAGAATGCAAAATTATGCTCTGGGCCCAGTGTGTAAATCTGGAGAGTTTTTTGAAGGGGAGTAGCAATCAGAATTCCAATTGCTCGGAACAAAATTTTTGTAAAAGCATATTGATTCTGTTTTCATTAATAATCTTAGTAAAATTGCACCTATGACATTAGCCAGAGTAAATGATAAAAAAAATCTCTTGTTAACAGGATTTGCCTTTTGTTAGAGATTGCATTACATACACCCTATTATCCTTTCACCATGCCTTTGAGGACCCCTTGGTTTTCTCTTTCTGTCACTCTTTTGGAAAACAGACCATGCTGCTGTTGGTGTGCAGCTCTGCCCTGCTGCTGTCAGAATGTCATTTATTTGTCCTGGAGGCTATGTAATAGACAGGGTGGGCTGGAGTGTGGCTGCCATCCTCTAGATGGCAATGCAGACACATGCAGGTTCCCCAAGGAGCGAGGCAGTATTGCTTCTGCTTGTCAGAGTTAGGACACCGTGGTAGGCTCCAGAGTTTCAGGACAGTCTGTGTGATGCTGAAATTGTGGCAGACTCCTGCACCATGTGGTATTTGACTCTGTAAGGAGGATGGCAGGGACCAGAGGATTGTCTAGACATACGAGGGGATCAGCAGTGGTGGAAAACCCTTAGGTGTGGAATAGTGACATTTGTAGAAATCTTTCCTGAGCTCACCAGCTACCTGGTGAAAACACAGCATGAAAAGAGAGAAGTATTGCTCTGAGTTGTTTTGGGAATGGGTAACTTCATTTCTCTTGCATCTTTTTTGGTTCTTTGAGGCTTGGAGACTTGGCAGTGAACTGGACAGTTAAAGAATTTACATGACTAGGGGATGCATGGAAGGGCATGGCAAGTGGGTTTCCCTTCAGCTGAGCTGTGGCTGAGCTGTGTGTCTTAGCTGCTGGAAGTAGTTACTCTCTCCCTGAGTGGTCAGCTCTTCTGTTCTTTCAGGCCTCTTAAGAGTCGTCTATATGGGAAGATGCTTGTGAAAAATGGAGCCATAATGGACACCATCTGCCATCTTGGGTGTCTGTCTGATCTGATGGAGTTGGTCCCACACCTGGCTTGGTAGCAAAGACATGCAGAGGTTGTTGCAGTTGGACTCTTTGTCAATGTTTAGTGAATTATTTTTCTGCTTCTGAAGGCAATCCCAGGCCATGGGGATGATGGGGAATGAATTTTTGGCTAGTGGTGAGAGGTTACCAAAGGTTTGATCCATCTGCCAGAAGGATATCTGACAAACCGTGGATGCAGCATTAGCATAGGGCAGAGTTGCTTTGCTTGTAACATGTCTAAACAGTCACTCTGAGCTTTCTGAGAAAGATGTAAAGCATTTTGTGTGTGCAGGTGGGGGTAGGTTTTCATGTGTTGCATTGTACTGGTCAGCTATGTACCATAAGATACTGGGCAACGTTGTGGTATCTTGCTGTGGCTAAGCTGCTTCTGACCTGCTGCCAAGCCTGGGAAACATCACAAAGCCTACCAGTGTCCTTGTCTCCAAATCAATAACAAAGACCCTTACCTCTCAGAATGCTGCCTGTGATTCAAAGAGGTTGTTCTTCAGGTTTTCAGCTCCTAAAGGTGTCTTCACAAGTGCAGTTTTATGGAGCTGATGTAGAAGTTTGTTTCTCCCTTCCGTTAGTATCCTCCAGGATGGGTGCCCTTGGAGTTTCAGTAAACCTGATATCTCTGCTGGGGAACAACCTGGAGAACACACCAGTTAACTTCAAGGGTCAGGCTGCTGGTTACCAACATTGAGCTGCTAAGTTGGAGCTGAAGTACTGGGCAGCAGGTGTATCTCCATCTATTCCTGTTTATAAGGAAAGGTAAAAGTCTGGTGGTTGCATTCAGGGATGATCGTGGAGCACTGTGTGAGGAAATGGAGTAAGAAAAGTCTGATGTGAAAGGCTGTATATTAGCTGCACAGCAGCTGTAGCTGCAGAGCAGTGCACAAAGCCTCATTGTACAAATTTACTAAAGTTACCCTTTAAATTATTAAGACCTGTGAGCAACAAATGACTTCAATCTGTGTTTGTGTTTTTACTTTGTGAAGCTGCCACAATTTTTAGTTTGTTTCTTGGGCATCTTAGAACTACATTTAGCACATCATGGAACTGCAGTTGTAAAATATATTTTTTTAAAAGGTGTCTCTACAATTAGGATTTAAGAAAGGGATTTTAGGAGTGCATTTGCAGCAATGTACAGCAGCACATGTAGGGCTTAACTTAATTTTATTTTCCCTTTGGTCAAAATGAGGATAATAACAACATTCTCTAGTTATTGTTGCTGATGTCAGATAGCAAACCTCATCTAAGTTTCTGTGGATAGTTTGAAGATTTCCACTTACATAGAATTCTGAAGAAATAATACATACAGAAACTAGTATGAATATTGGTAAAGTCCTTTACTTATATTTTTTATCCACCTAGATTTCATGGGGTTTTTTATTTTTAGTCAATAATTGAATATATACAGACGTGTTTTGGAGAAGTTTATACAAAGAATTTTAATTTTAATGGAAAATTTCCAAATGGATGTGTGATCTGTGAATCACTATTACATTGAAGTGTAAAGAAACAACCAAGAAAAGAACCAAGCAACCAAGAAAAAACACCACCATGCTCCCCAGCTCCCCCTCCCCATAAAAAAAAAAATCAAATCCCTACCCAATACTGAAATTCCTTCAGGAAAACAGTTCCTGTGTTTCTTTAGCCAAAAAGGCCTCTCCAACAGTTACCACAGACAAGTGTAATTTGGGATCAGTGGCTTCATAGTAATAGTTGTTTGGGTGAGCAGAGATTCCCCATTCTTTATAGATCAGTCCTATAAAATGCAGACACAGACTGCTGCTGAGAAAAAAAAATCAATTAAAAAAGGAAATTAGTCTGGAAATTAAAAAAACCACAACAGTTTCTGGAAAAATTGATTATTTTTTTTTTTTCCCCTGAAAGAAAACAGATGAGACCATTTTGGCTAAAAGAAAGCAGTAAGTAAGGTTAATGGAGCAGACTGTTCATGCTTTCTGTAAGATGTGAATGAAGCACAGGTATCTGTGAAGAGTAGAGATTTTAACTTTATCCAGTTTATTCCCAGGACCCCTTAGTAGGGTTGTAGTGACTGCTTTGATAGAACCAAGTCATTTGTAGAGGACAGCTGTTCCCATTAAGTACATAGTATTTTAAAATTTTTTTGTTTTGATACCTGATTGTTGAAGTGATAGTAAGAAGGTGAGAGAAGCATATTTGACTGCCCTCCTTGATTTAGCTATGTGAAACGTGGTTGCTTAATTAACCTTAGTACATAATTCAGGATATGCTAAGCACTACAGCAGCTCAGGAGACTTAAACCCTCCTGCCAGTCAGAAAGGAGTTTCCACAGCGTGGAAAGGATTTGCTTTGCATATGTTGATATGAATCACATTATTATGTTCTACTTTCACAGAGTTTGTTCATGGCCAGTTAGGTTTGGATCCTAGTTTATGCTAGCTGGTTCATTCAGCATCATGGGGCATTCTGAAGGCACAGCATAGGCTGACATAACAAAGTTGACACTCAGAGGGACAACATTTTGTTCCTCTAAGAGTTGTGTTGTAAGTCATGACTTGATGGTGCAAAGGCAAAATAAAATTAGGTAAAAATCCTTCTGAGAAGGATTGTACGGTTAAAGTTCACCTCATGATAGATTCTGTTTGGAAAGCATGAAGTTGGAAGAGAAGAATTGCTAGAGGACTGGACCCCCCAGATGAGGAAGCTGTGAATTGTCCTAGGAATTAATTGGATCTAAAGTTTACAAGCTGAGCAGAGCATAGCCGTTGTATTTCAGCCAGACCAGGGTGAGTAAGTTGTGTTGTTTTATTTCCATACTTTTTTTTTTTCCCAAAAGCATTCTTATGAATACGCAAAGCTGTGAATGAATAGTCTGTAATTTTATTATGAGTCTTGTCTCTAAGGATCATTTCTTAAGACTTTGAGGAAACTATACATTGCTCTCAACACAGAAGGGGAATTCCAAGAAGGTCATTTGCACAGGGCCAGATATCCTAGGACCAGATACCCTAACCTCAGGATTCTCAAGATTATGACCGATATTTAGTGCTTCCAAGTGAAAAATCAATGACGTAATATATTTTGTACTTAGATTAAATTCCTTGAAGTGGAAAAAATGTTCTCCTTAGTCACTCTATTAAGGTACTTTATTGATAACTCAGTGTGTCAGAGGTTTCCTGTAGGACTGAGGACACCTTCGTGCAGTTGTTCTTCATTTGCAAACTGGCAATAGCTACATTGTTTTGTCATAAGAACAGTTAGGTCTTTGAAATCATAGCTTCACACACTCCTCTAAGGGTGTTTGAGCTCATAATAAAGCATAAAGAACTCTCATTGTTTCTGGAGTCTCTTAAAATAAAAAATAACTACTGAATGTACAAAAAAAAACAACAAAAAGGAAAAACCATTTAACAGGTTAAAACATGTCTCTCTAAATGGAAGAAAGGAAAGGACTGGTGTATGAATTCTTAATTTTCTGTGCATGGTTTGTAGTGTCCTGTGCTCACTTACTGTGAATGGTTTGAAGAAACAGCACAAATATATTCCTCTGGTATTCTGGGTAAATCACTGCTTTCCTAAATATAAAACAGTATCTTGTGCAACTGTGGGTGTCTGTATGTACATACAGCTCTGTTTATGGAAGGAGGGCACAATCTGAAGTGTTAGAAAAGATTCCTTTTCTCCTTTTGTTAGATTTATGTGAGCACAGAAAAGTTATATATTTTCTGTCTGCCTAGCCCTGTTTTTCACAAAGAAGATTTCACAGCTTGTGTACTGAAAGCTTTTTCTGTGCCATGAGTGTAATAAGATTCTAGGATGGTACCAGTCCAAATGTATTATGTTTCAGGACTGGTTTTCTGTTGACAGATTTTTGTTGTGGATTTATTTCTCCTTTTTTTTTTTTTTTTTTTTTTTTTTACTTTTCCCCTCTTCCATTTGGAGGATGCTTTTAATTGCATTGGCACCAAATATTACGTCAATGCTAGACACTCAGTTGGTAGCAAAAGGTCAAGTAATGACGTTATAAACATCTACAGATCTACAGTGTGGCTCAAAGAAAGCTAGTTCCAGCAGCCACTGAGTGAAAGTTTCAAAGGCACTTAAATCCCATGGTCAGAAGAGGCTTGGGATTGGTTTCATTGAAATTCATTCCAAATCTCACTTGAGAATGGAATTTGGATGACTTCGGCATTTATATTTCATAGTGGATTTAATGGTCTAATTTCTGCCTTGTGTTTTGCTGAAATCCATCCTCAAAATTTACCATGAACAAAATTACTTGACTCTTCTTTCTGGTTCCCTTTTCCACAAAAGCAAATGACTCCTACTCATACATTGATTTTCAAAATGCCCATGGTTCACATCACAGCACAGTGCCAGTACAGTATTTCTCCTTAGTGAAAATTTCAGTTTCTGATATTGTAGAGATTTGAGTCTTATGAAAGGTAGTGAGCATTGAGTGATTATTCTTATACTCTTGTTTTGGGTATGAAAGTTGAAATTAAACTAGAAACAATAAATTGGAAATGTAGTAATTTTAAGAAAAGCAAAAATTACTGTGTTGTTTCCACAAACAGCAAATACTGCCAAGGCTCCATTTGAGTCATTTCAGTGGTTATTAATTAAGTTAATTAAATTAAAAAAAAAGGCTAACTCATTCAAAACAGAAGCTTGGGATAACAAGAGGGCATCATTAGTACTTGTTTGCTTTTTAATGATCTTCTTGAAACTTTTCTAGGAATGTTGTGAGACACTGAATACAGTATGTTTCTTTTAATTATCCTTTCTCATGTTTTTACTTCCCTTTCCTGTAGATCTTCTGAGCTTCTCTTAATGTTTTTCTTTCTTGATATTTTTTTTTTAATGCTTGAACTTTGTTATTACTGCCACTCTGTGGAGAAAACACACCGAGAAGCTTTCTAGCACTTGCTTTACTCTTGTCTTCCTGGTCATATGAAAACTTGGTATTTTTTGCTAGACTGACTCAGGCTTATCACTTCCCCACATCTATTTTTTAGAAATAGTTTTTTGCAATGGATGCAAGTCACTTTCAAGCAGTGTAAGTGAACAGTACTTCTCTCTCTGTCAAGGAAAAAAATTTTCAGGTATTATAGGGTGCAGTGACATAACCTTTTCTCTCATGGGCATCCATCAACTTGAAGTTTTCATTTTTATCTGATTTATAGTTTGCAGAATTGAAGCACAGTAGAGTGCTTTGCCTTGTGACACTTCGTGACTCCACAGTCCCAAACTGAAGGCAATAAGAAAAGAGCACGTATGGCAGTGCTGCTGTGTATATGTATACAATCTAAATAAAAAAAGTTATGGGGCTTGTGGTTTTGTGAAAGGGAACTATGAAATGCTTTCTCCATCTTGCAGACTTCCATAACTCAGCACTTTGAGCCAAGTTCTGCCCTCTGATGCGCACACTTGGCTCTTGTTTCTACCTAAGGCATGTGCATCTGAAATCAATACTTGGCTTTTATTTCAAACAGACAAGTAAAGAATGAGTAATACATACATGTTGCAAATTGAGCAAATGGTGTAAGTAAAATAACATATTTAATTTAAGAATAAATAAATAGAGTTCTCTTTGATAGAACTCTAGCATTCTTGTCTTGTTTTTACTGTTCAGTCTTACGAAGTGTAAGAGTTTCACTTAACTTTTCTTGTTCATGACCACATACCGGAGAAGTTTCAGATTATCATATTAAAAATAATAATCCTGATCTGGATTCATTTGTGCATTTGTCCAACTGAATTCCAATTTTTAGGGGAAAACATCTTTATGGGAAGGTATTTTTATTATTCCTCTGATTTGTTCTTTGTTTTGATCTGTTTGTGGCACATTACTCATATGGGTATGCATGCTTAGTGGCAATGGCTTGCAATGGCCCAGCTGTGGAGCTTGCCTCTAGACTCTTGAGGCTTTTATTCAATTCGTTTTGCAAATTGTCCTTGACTAAGATTTCATGCAATATTGTTTTTTTCACAATCTCCAGTGGCACTGATGTGTCCTTCAACCAGCAGGTAGGGCTGACCTGCTACCATGGAAGGGCAACGTGCAGAGTAGGATGGCTGCTGTTCCTTGACAGAGGGCTGAGGGAGAAGGCAGAGGAGGTTGTTGTCTCTCAAACATCAGTTCCATGTTTCCTTGTAGAGAGCAGCAAGAGTCTCTGTTCAGTCCGTGGGAAATCAGTTGGACCATGCTGCTAAACCTGAGGAATTACCTAAGCTAAATATTGTAGAGGGTGTATATTGTAGAGACTTACTGGTGTTGCTGGCCAAATGTCTGGAAGTGACAATTGCAATCCAGTTTTATACTTCCACGAAGAAATTTAGGAAAGAATCAAGAAAGCAGAAAGAATATGAACCAACTTTGCCTGCTTTTAAAATATGTTCTTTTTTTTCCCCTCTCCTCTTGCCTCCTTTCCCTCTCCCCCCCTTGCCCCAACTCCTACTCTCTCAGCCATGAAGACTTTGACTTTATATCGGGGACCCGCATGCGCAAGTTGGCTCGGGAAGGACAAAACCCACCAGAAGGCTTCATGGCTCCTAAAGCTTGGACTGTGTTGACAGAATACTACAAATCCTTGGAGAAGGCTTAGGCCTCTTATTAACTGCAGATCAACCTTTGACGCCTGATTTATTTACGAGAAGGGGACCACACAGTCACCATTCATGTTGCTTTGTTGTGGTGTCTGTCAGGAAGTTCTTCTCTGAAAACAGACCCTTTCTCCCTAACTTAGCATCATTCTTTGTCTGTCCTTATGGGTTCAATTATGTCCTGGCACCTAACTAGCTGCTGGTTTTAATGTCTTCTCTTTTATTACAGTTAATGTTCTTGCAGTAGGATTTTTAACTCTTGTCTTTTTTTATATTCTACTGCCTCTGTCCTATGAATTCTGCTAAATAGATGCAGCTTTTTTCATATGTTATTTAAACTTCTGGGTAGTATTTGGTTTTAGTAGGTTGTAGGAGATAATGTATTGGTTAGACCCTTAAATACGGTTGATGAGCTGTAAATCAAAGAAGTAAATAAGTTGTAAAACATCTGTAAAAGTCTCCTTATCTTTATCTCATCATCATCATCATCTCCAAAAGCACTTACCATTAATTTCTCATCACAGGTAATCATAAAGCAGAGTTTTTTTATGTGTCATAATAAAACTTTATCTTGCTTGGTTTAATTTTGGAGCTTATTGAATTGTCTGGTAATTTTCTTCTGCAGTGGACCTGTAAGTTGGCCAAGTAATGAAAAAAAGAGTATGTGATTTTCAGTTTAAATTGATAACTGGTCTATGTGGTTTTTTTTCTATATGTGCTTGTTGTGGTAGGTCAGTAGGTAATTTATTTCTTTTGATTCAACTTAGCATTTTTTTATCCCAGATATACTTTTTAGGTCTTCTGCAGCAAAACTATACTAGGCCAATCTTGAATTCGTGTTTAATCATGGCAAGCAAAATAAAAAAATTCTTTAGATCTTGGCATTTCCTGTGGTACAAATGCTTAGTCCTGAAGTTAGTGTTCTGGCTATTTTCCAAAGTTCCCAAAGAGTAATTTCATTCTCTTGGTTCAAATTTGCTTGCCTGAAAGACACAGCAAATGTTCTTCAGGGCTTCTTCAAAAATCCTAAAGCTGATTAATTCAGCATGTGAAACATTAACTGCTAAAGAAAAAACATAAAAATTTAAAAGTAAAAAAACTTCTTTAAGTATAAAGTAACACTGACTATTGGGGTCTTGTCAAGCATTTGAAGGAAATCAGTGAATCAGTCATAACCTTTCCAAGCCTATTAGCTAGAAACTCAGATCCTTCTCACAGAAACTTTTCTGTTGTTAAACAGTGTATGCAGGAGGAACCAGCTCAACATTGGTTTTAGAATGCTGATACTGGCCTGGTCCTGAGCCTGGATGGAAACATCTGCTCATCTAGATTTTTTGGGATGGAGGGAAGGTTATGATGAGAGGACCTGGGTAATGAATGGGACTACTGCTACTTGCAGTCTTTGTTTACTTGTTCAATGTAATATTTAAGACAAATGCTTTGACATTTAGTTCCTTCTCTTTTCTTCCTCTGTTGCTTTGGAGAGATCTAGAAAGGATCTTTTAATGGGATTCTTACCTCTAATAGGACAAATGCAGAACTGGGAAAAGATAAAGCATTTTTGTTAGCAAACCGCAGCAATTACTTGAGAGTTTGTTTTGATAGTGTAAAGCTTATTTTGTTAGAATTGAGGAACATGTTTTCTTCAAACTTGGCTTTCTTTTTAGATTATATCAGTATGTAGAAGGTGTGAAATCCAGAAGAAAGAGTCTGCTCATCTGTGTGCAGCTGTTCATGCAAAACTTCAAGTTTAACTATGAAGATGAACAAGAGTTACCAGCTGCTAAAATGAGAAATGCTGTTGGAAAATGGAGTTTGGATTCTTTGCCATCAGGTTTGATTCCCCTGCTAGCTATCATGAGAGATTATAAAAATATTTTGGCACAATAGCACACCCAAGTGAAATTCTATAGAAGTTAAAGTTTTTAAAAATGCTACGTCTACTATGTGAAGTTTTGAAAATAAGTGGGAGTGGTGTCCATGAATGTGAATAATCCTGTAAAGTTAATTTAGAAGCAGAAATGCCTTTAAGCAAATTAATACAGTGATAACAAGTAGATCTGGTCTTCATACGTAGCTGGTTTGACACTGAAGCCAAACATGTTGTTACAGTGCTTCTGGAAAGCATTCCTTGCAAAGCTCTGTAGTATAGAAGCTTTCAGGTTTATTCTACCTTTAAGCCAAGAGCCATGGGGTTTCCAGTGTAATGCTGATTAAGACCAGAAACATCTGGTTGATTTGTAGATAGGAATTGTGCTATAAAACAATATTTTCCTGTATTGTGTGAGTTTCACTGTACAGTTTAAATTTTTCCTCTTGTCTGCAGATGTTTCATTTAAGGTAGCCATATTTACAGGAAAGGGCTACCCCAGAAATTACTATTTTTCTGGTGTGTCTCTTTAGCTTTTCTCTTTCTCAGTGGGTAGTGTTGTCACTTAGCCATTCCTAACATTCTTTTTTTAACAGTAGGTTCAATTTCGTTAAGGGTGTGCTGGCATTTGAGGTAATTCTGAGACAATAGTTGGGTGTCTTCCAGGAGGGCAACAGGACTAATGACCAACACCTGTCTTCCCACACCTCTGTCACCAGAGAGCAGTGACCTCGGGGACATGCCATTCAAAAGTAATAGTACTCTTGAACCATGATACAAGGATAAGGACAAGCAGGACCTGACTTTCCAGATGGAAAAAAGAAAGCTCAGTTATCCAATTTCTTCAGTTCCTAAACCAACTCCTTTTTTACTGGAAAAATACTAGTAGGTACAATGTATCATAAATCTAAGCAGTTATTTAAACTTCCAAGTAATTTGTTTTTCTAATGGTCATTTTGCTTTACCAAGCAAGACTTTCACTCTGTTCATTAGCAGAGATCACAAATGTCAAAAAGCATTCCCCTTCCCATCTTCTGCCTCTACATTGATCTACCTTATAAATAGCTCTTTATGTACTCCTTTTGCACAGGATAATTTATAAAACCTTCTGGCTGAGTATTCTCTTCCTATGTGAGCTCCTGTACGCCTGTTTTTGACTAACATGAATGTTCAGGGTAACTTCAAGTAAGGATCTACAGGTTGTGGTAGAAAAATAGCAGTTGAGTGAGATGGCAGAATTAAATGCTTGAATGAAACTAAATTATAACAGAATTAATATTTTGTTATTTATGAACCGTTCTCCGAAACTTGCTTACTTTTGATTTAGATGCAGTTGAAGAGGAGAATGACACTAGTTCCATTTGTTTGGTTTTTTGTTTGTTTTTACAAGATGAAGCTGGGAAGTCAGATTGCTAAGACTAATTTAAAGACTTCAGTGGCCAGTTCTTGGGATATGAGAGTTCCTTGCCAGCAGCCAAACAGGTGTCAGGTAAACATGTGATTTAAAGGAAGACTGTGCTGAGGTTTCTGCTCAGTTATATTGTTTTACCTTGAAGAAAGCCTGAGGGCTGGAACGACAGAGCCTCTTTTAAGTTTGCTTTCTCATTTCACAAAAAACTTTTTGATTATGAATATAAGTGGATTTTTGCTAGGCTTTTGAAGTGTCCGTTGAAGGCTTTTCTTTGTGTCTCCTGAAAGCCCTGTGCTTTGTGGTATTAGGATATATTTTTTTACCTGTATCCCTTTTCATTGTTAACTCTATTAAAATAATTTTTTTCTTCTTTAGGGAAGGGTAGTATTTATTTATGAGCCAGAATCATGCCTTCAACATTTCCATAGCTGCTTGCCCTAGAAACTTCATCTTGATATCATTTTGAAATTGAGAGGGGAAGACAACTACTCAAAACTAGAAAACACTGCTTTAAAGCCACATCTGGAATTCTTAGGCAATAAGTGGCTCCAACTTAAAACAGAATACAGAGATTTTATATGCCATAAAACTCAAGGAGCCTTGGATTCAGTGTAAGGACCGTCACCTGACCTTTATGTTAAAATCCATACGCATAATGCTTTGAAGTATGTTTGTAGTCAGAACTCTACCTGCCTGTGTATACAATGAGAAAAAAAAGTTTCAGCATAAACTTCAGTGGGGTGGAAATAGTGCCCAAATCTTGCTTTTATCCTCTGCAAACAAAGCTGTCTGTTCTGCGGAGTCCTACGTGCACCCCTCTAAATGACATTCTGTGAGAAGAATACAAAGATTTTTTCCATGTTCACTTATTTTCATCTTGTGACAGCAGGTGTGTTTGCAAGTAAAAGACCTGCACTTTGAGCTCTGAGATGTCAGTTTTTGCTGAGCACCTGCAGATCTTCAGGCATTCCATCCATATGACCTCTATCTAAATTCTATAGCCAAAAAAATTATTTTTGTATAGTTTTTTGCAATAATTGTGACGAGATAAATGAGAGAAACTATTGGTACATTTTATTTATTAGAAAACATGGCACTTTGTTCAGGAGGACAAACCTACTCCACTACCATGTAAGCCTATCTCTGATTGCAGAAGTGCTCCTCAAGAGAGGGAAAACGTTTAGGTTTCTGTATTATTGTATTAATTTCTATATATATTATTATTTGATTTCATCAAAAGCTTTTTCAAAGGCTTATGTGGAAGCAGAAGAGACTCCTTCACCCTTCAGCATTGGGTTCAAATAGGTTGGCAGCAGTAGAATGGAAAACTGCAGCTGGATAGTACATGGAAGGCTGTTTGCAGGACTGCTCATGTGTCATTGACTACTGCCTTGTTTCTCGTTCATCTACCACCTGTGAAAAACAATATTTTGATCACTTGAGTCAATTGTTTCCAGACAATGAAGACAATCATTAGCCAAGATCATGTCCAAGCATAACTTTTTCCACTAGGAAAAAGTTTAGCACTATTATAGTTTATATTTAAATTAGGATACAGCCTCAAAGATCTAGTGTTATAATTATATGAGCAAAAATTTCCTCTCATACTATGTGACAGCAGAGCAATAAATTTGCCATCAGAGTCAACATCAGAAGTACAGTGCAAAATGGGAAGTATTATTGACATTTCTTCGTTAGACACAGTTATAAATAACTCCTTTGTTCATTTTTCTTCAAGGAAAAATGCTGCTTCTTTCTGAAAACTGAAAATCTGTTTGCCTTACTTGGTAGTTAAAGGCACTCAGAATGGCAGTGATTCTTTGTAGTTTTTCTGAGAGTGTTTTTAAATACATGCACACTTCTGAGCTCCACAATGAAATGGCTTTGTTAAGAACATTCAGGTTGTGAATGTTTTTCTTTGTAAAATAGTATTGGCTATCTTATATATAGTAGTTTGGTAATTTTTTCTTTTGTACAAACATAAAAAACATCTTATAGAGGTCAACCTTCTGTAGAGATTGGGTACAGAATTTTCATCAGCTATTGAAACAACCACTTTGCTGGTTTGCTTTTCATGCAGGATTTTGGTTCAGTGATGCCCTTCATTCATTCACTCTTGGAGTGAGTCCAGAGAAGAGCAAAGATGATCAGAGGGCTGGAGCACCTCTCCTATGGACCCAAGCTGAGAGGATTGGGGTTGTTCAACCCTGAAAGAGAAGGCTCTGAGACCTTATAAGCAGCCTTTCAGTACCTGAAGGGGCCTACAGGAAAGCTGGGGAGGGACTTGGAGAAGAGGAGAATGAGAGGTGACCTCATTAATGTTTATAAATATGTAGAGGGAGAGAGCCAGGAGGGTGGTGCCAGGCTCTTCTCAGTGATGTCCAGTGATAGGACAAGGGTCAATTGGTATAAGATGGAGTATAAAAGATTCCACATAAATATAAGGAAAAACTTCTTCACTGTGAGGGTGACATATAAGCAACTAAAATTTTGAACTGAAGTGAAGAAAGTCTGGATTTCTAAATTACATTTTTGTTTTCTTGGTGTCACCTAATCTTTTAACTTCATCTCTCTGTTGTTCTGTATTTTGTTTTCCCTAATGTTTCCACGATGCACAACATGGATCAAAGAGATTAAACCTTGTTTGCTACTAATGTGACATGAAGGATGGAATTCTTCAGTATTTTAGGGTAAAATGATAAATAATCATGGTAATGAGGAAAGACTCCTTGTGTGCCACATGACACAATCAAGCTGCATCTGGTAGCACTTCATTTGCAAAATGTTCACAGAACTGTTCTGACACCATCCATGGTACTGATGCACAAATGGGAAATAATCAAAAAGCCATATTTGTTACAGGCTTTATTGGGAATAAAGAGTAAAAGAGAAGCCCACTGTTCTCCAAATAGAAACATACCAGTCCTGCCATGAGTAAGAAGGGTGGGGGATTGTTACAAATGAGTACAGGCAAAATACTAAAGGACTTTGTGGTTTCATTAGATCTTTAAGCAGGGCTCTTTACTAAAGGCCTGATTGCATAAAAGCTGTAATATTTATCCTGTTAAAAAACTGAGTGTTACCATTCCTTGTTTTTAAACTGACTTTCACTACCCAACAGCTAGATTTGTTTTAATCAGCAGCAATTTTAAACTGTAGGAGGACAGTAAAGTGCACTTGGGAAGTGGTAAGTTTCTCTCTGTTTCATATTTTTTCTTTGGTACCATGCATGTTTTCAACTTAGCCTGAAAATATAAAACTGAATCTGCAGATTGATGTTTGTTACACACGAGCATGTCTATGAGCTCTGACACAGTTTCTCTGTGGGCCTGTTGACCTTGCACTAATCAGAATGGTGTCATTCCCAATGGAATAATACAGATCTGCCTTTAATGCTCATACTCTGGGATTAATTTAATGGGTGCATTGCAAAATGCTACATGGGATTGTATGGGAATAGCTTGCTTAGCTTGTTTCTTGCCTTGGTAGACTTTCAAGCCACATGGACCTCCTTTCTGCAGCAGTCAGTGTTGGCAGATGCCCTTCTATGGCCAGAGGTGGATCTTCTCCCTGGAAAAGTCATTTGTAAGTGCAAAGAAAGGGCACTGTGGTTTCCCTGCAGGAGTCAGTACTTGATCTTTTCCTGACACTGCTGAACAGGCCTCACTGTCTTGTGTGTTAGAATAACTTAATTGGAGGACTGTTGAAAACTTCAGCAGTTGCTGAAGGATTTCTTTATCCCCTTCTGTCCTATTCAGCAAAACTGAACATTCGTTGTAAATATCCACAGAAGAATAGAAGTCTTCCCTTTACAGAGTTCTGCTGAACAAGCAGGATGGGATTGGTCTTCCTCAGAATTAAATACCAACCCAGACCTGCTGTTCAGATGTGACACACTTATTTGCAGTTGCTCTGATCTTTTGCCCAAATAAGAAAGCAGGAATTGTATAGGATTTAATTACAGGGTTATTCAGGCTTTCTTTTGTGAAGTATGTATTTATCTGTCTAAAACTCTTGAAACATCATCCTTTCTGCTCTTCATTTTCTCAAGAAAGAGATATCTAGCCACTTCCCTGGCAGTGTTCAAGGCCAGGCTGGATGAGGCTTTAAGCAACTTGGTCTAGTGGGAGATGTCCCATGCAGGGGGTGTGGAACTAATTGGTCTTTCAGGTCCATTTCAAACCAAACCATTCTATTGTTTAATGTAATTACATCAGGCTGCTTCTGCCATAAGGAAAATAAATAATATTTTTTTTTTTCTCTCACTTCAAACCCTAAGCAACAATATTTGCATTTTTGTTTCTGGGGCATGTAGTTTTATAGGGTTCTGTTTCATCTGAAGTAGTTCTTATTCATTGGTGTGTGAGTGGCATAAAATTAGAATAGATTAAGCTTTCTCCTTTTTGGTGGGGCTTCTAATTGTATTTTCATAAAACCTTAATTTTGGTCTTCAGTTTCTCTGGATTTATAGTAAATCATGCTTACCCTTATCACCCAGAAACCAAATTATTTTAGTTCCCATTTAACCAGTTGAATTAACATTAAAACCAGGCATAAATCTTCAGCCATCTCTAAAGCAAATTTTTTTTTTTTTCCAATCTAAATTTGCATTCATTTTTTGTGTTCTGATGATCTTCCCATTTACTGGCAATGTGCATTAGAGATGGTAGCCTGTTTCCATGGAACAAGGTTCCCGATGGGTGTGCAAGGGGTATGTAGTATGGCAAAATCATGTTACTAGATGGGTCTTATGAACAAAAGATGAGTTTGTTACTGATCCTTCCTGAGCTGTAGAATTACTTCTGCAGAGTTCTAGTGCTAAGTGATGTAGGTCCTTGAAGGTTCAAGTGGAGAACAGACCTTGTAGCCTGGTCTTTGCATTTTACCCTGGCTATGTGCACTATCCTACATAAAAGGATATCCTTCATCAGTTTTTTCCAGATGGTTAAGACACATATACATATTTTTTCTGTTACCTCCAGGCCCTGTGAAGCAGCTGGTATTAATGAATAGAAATAGCAATATCATGGCATGTAGTTGCTACAAGGAACAGTTCATAGCCAGGAGTTATGTAGACTACTAGAAAGAAGAAAAAAGGAACAACCCCAAAACACACGACCTCTGAAAGCACATATGAACTCTTAAGTTTCATCTGCAGTTTGTGCACTTGTACTGCTTAAGGCAACAGAATACAGAACTAATAGAAGATAGTAGTTCTTACTCTTATTGCTAAAAATTTTAGGGAAGTGAGGCAGACAGTGTGCTGTCTGGATTCCTTTTTTAAAAACCATTGGTGTAGTTTATCTTCCAGTTGATCATACTGACAGGAATTTGTTGCTTCATGGAGAGCTTTGGAACAGATTCTGCGATTTAGTTTTTTTGTCTGTCAGAATAAAAGAAATATAATTACAAGGTGAGCCTTGGAAGGTCATCTAGCTGTAATGTAAAACTATGAGCTCTAGTAATTTGTTTCATAGCCCTGGTTTAGACTTCTTACCTTCTTAAGATTATTCTGACCTTCCTTCTACACAGAGCAATGACAAAATTCAAGATTCTTACGTTTCAGAAAATTACTTTTAAATGGTCCTTACTGTTTCATATTTGATAGTTACCAGCCTTGGGAAATGACCAGTGAACTTTCTTTAAACCCTCACTGAGGCTCATCTTACAGATTTTTTTGTTTCATTTCAGTTTTCTTTGTTGTTCTGTTTCCTTCTTCCTTTTCTTTTTATGTAACTCCATGAATTCTCACAAGGGCTGTGGTTCAAATAGTGGGAAGATCAATGTAGCATGACAGTTCTTTTGGGTGAGAACACTGAAAGGGATTATGGCATTGTAGAGAGAAAAATGTTGGAACCTGATTTACAATGAGACCAGAATGGCTACTGCAGTTCTTAATTTTTATAAGCAGACAAGAGGAGCAGCAGTAGGAATGGGTGTGGGTTTCTATTGTTCTCCAGAACTAGGAAGATTGGCGCCAGATTATGTATTAGGTTAGCACAGGAGGGAAGAGTACCAAAAAATCACAGTGAGATCAAAGTAAGTTTAGAGCTGGGAAACAGTTCGCAGAAAGACATTTGAAGTGCTCTATCATTCATTCAAAAAGAAGCTGAGAAGTGGCCAGGTTAAAGCTGGGGAAGAAGAGAGTTCCTTGATCTAGAGAGGGAGAGACAGCAATGTAGACAAACCTGGGCATGATATAGGAGTATCCAGGTGAAATACTGCAGGGAAGAGGAGGAGCTACACAAAGGTATACACATAATTGATCCACAGGAAGATCCCTCTACAGAACATATTAATCTGTCCTATAATTTGTCCTGAATGAGAGGTTCCCAGATTGCATATGTCATTCTATCTGGAGTCACAAAGGAATGGGGCTTGTAGAAGCATTCATCTGTGACCAAATTTTTCTGCCTTATAAGGTTGAGGGGAACACAAGCAGGATAATGGTGTCAAAAGAGGAACAATGTATTTCCTGATTATTCTGCTTGGTGGATCTATGAAGTCCAGAAAAGCCAATGGGGAGAAATGCCTGGTGGTTTTGTGGCTTCGTTACAGAGAAACTCTTGGGTTATGGAAATGATAAACAACAGGCAGGCAATTCTAGTCAGGACTTGTCTCATGATTAGAACTGCTAACCTGTGTTACAGCTCTTTTAACTTCTTTCAACAAATAATGCTCCTCACTATTGCTAAGTTTAAATTTTTGTTTACTTACCATTGTTATTAATGGCTTACTAAAAGTTGGAAAATAGATATGTTATCAACCAGAATTATTTGTATGCATTTCATTATGATGCATTTCTGTTTGGCAAGTGTGAGATGCACATGTATGGATTGTTCTAATACTCCCATTTTGGCTTTGTATTTGAAAGCTGATCACCTGTACCTTTTGCTGTACTCCAGTGTCTGGTGTCACCAACTAATTGCTGTAAATGCTCTCAGATGAAAAATAATACCTAGGAGGAATACACTCTAATTTCAGCAAGAATGTAGAAGGTACTTTTAGTTTAGATGTTTAATTCTAACAAAAGATATAATTCTAAAGGAAAAAAAAAAAAGGACAATTAGTCTTTCTTGTGACAAGATATTAATACAAGCCTCTAACAAAAAATTGTTCGTTGTAGTTTGTAAAGATGGAAATAAACATCTGTGGTAGTGAGGGACTTTAAAGCCTCTTAGAACAGAGATGTTTGTACACAGAACTGTTCCATTTTTGCTAGGCAAATTCTATTCCTAAGCTCCCACATGTGAGGCATTTCTAATTTTACCCAGCTGAAATTCAGCTGTTACCCTGATTGCTGGTTTTTTGTTACTGTTGTTGCTGGTAGAGGGTTGGAAGTCTTAATTTTTGGAAAATTCTTGGTCCTAAATTTGCAATTTAGAATGCAAATTATTCTTCATTGCGGTTGCAAAGAAGATTTAAAAATCTTTGAGTGTTTTATATCAAGTAGTATGACTCTGCCTCTTACTGTATTCTCCTTACTGATGTTTTAAAGTGGAACTGCATGACAACTCAAAGCACACAAAGTGGCTTCTAGAGGAAAGTGCTGATTCACTCTCAGTGGTCAACTGGGTGAACTCACAAACTGGTAGTGGAAAGCAGTGATGTTAACTGCAAGCAGCCCCTGGAAATTGCTTGTGTGTGCAGGTTCTTACTTCTGCTGCCTCCTGGTAAGTTGCGTCTCTTTCAAAAGGAGTAACACACGTTCATGTGCACATCTCTGGTCCTTTTGAATTAGTAGGTTTGCTATAACCACACAGTCCAGCCCCTAGGCAGGTAACTTTATTAGCTGGTGGCAGGGAAATGTGTGAAAAAGTAAACAACTTTTGTATAATAATCCTGGGCCCTATGTACTCTATTATGCCAGTGTGATACTGTTTATTACAGAGAGAGTTGTAACAGTATGAAGTAGGTGCAAGTAGACATAGGGAATAAAATACCTCCTGTCCCTGCCTGTGATCAGAATACCTTTCCTCTTTGAATGAAGCTAAAATGATTTTTGCTCTGCAAGCACAACAAGGAATTAAAATATTTCCATTGCTAACCTAACACTGTGCTTTGAATATATCCTCTATATCCTCTGTTGCAGCCCTTTACCAAAATTGTGGAAGTTCTGAAGCACAGATTTGCATGTTTCCGTAGTTGCCATTTGAAGAGTGGATCATTATGTGCCTAAAAATGAAATATATATAAAATTCCATCTTATATTGATGTAAAATGGAAGTATGTATTGTATCACTGCCTACTGTAGTATTTATCTCACAGACTGATATCAACTGTCCCATATAGAATACTGTAGTTGTTTAAATGTGATGTTAGTTCTGAAAAATAAGCTTACTTTGCTTCAGAATACTCTATGGCAAAGTATTATTACTATTAATACTATATTAATTATAATAAATATTACTCATTATATATTATATATACTACATAAATTATTAATATTAATACTCTATCTTAGAGATGCAGTGATAGGATGCATTTAAAAATATATTACTTAAAAATCAGGAAAAAAATACCAGTATGTATATATGTTATAAAACAACATATATAAATTCAGACAAAATATTGTATACTTTTGAAGTACATGAACTTAATACCTCTCTTCTTTGTATTCAATATCCTAGGAATTCCATTCGGAGTGTGTGGGATATTATACCTCTTCATGCTTTTAAATTGACACCTGAAGATAATGTTTTGATATCTTGTGCTAAAAATTGTGCTGTTATTGCATCAAGTTGTTGAGAGTGATAAGAATTATAGAGATCTCAGTGGCTGCTTTGTTGCTGGTATCGACTGCACATGGTCACCTGTAGTGAACACTGAGTTGAGCCAGAGGCAGACTGCTAAAGACCTTACAGCCTTTCAGTATCATAAAGGAAAAAACATAGCAAGATAAGAAAATGTAATGGAAATAAGGCATATTGTGATAAAAAACAAACGCTGAGTGTGTTTGGTGTCCTGTCTTCAGGTTTATAAACTTCTTGAATTCCACTATTTTCATTCAGTGCTTTAAAGAAAACACCACTGTCATCTTCTCCGAGGTCTGAGGAAGTGATTTGATCACTCTTGGTAAGTAATGTTAGATAGAGTAGTGAAAGGAGGTCAGGGGTTTACATGAACACCACCTGGATTCCTTAGTTTTACTACAAATACCCTGGTGAAGTTTTATTTGTTAGTAGACTTTGGGAGAGCTTATTTCTTCTATAACATGAAAAATTAAACAAGCAAACAAAACTTGTAGTCTTCTCTGATACAGGAATTTCGTAATTTTTTTTTAAAATGCATTGTAAAGGCTGCTTAAATCTTTTAACAAATAATTGACACTTTATTATTTATTTATTTTTTATGATGAGGACAGCATAATCTATTCCCCAGAAAGCATTTCTTTCAAAAGACTTCCATTATAAATTCCTTCTGTGTCTTGGTATTATGTAAGTTAGGAGTCCCTTGGCTGTAATAAATACTGGTTAACTGACCTTTTTAAACAACAGTTTAAATAGTTTGGTTTCAGCCCCAAGTTATTGTAAATGAAGCAAATGAAATTATTTCTTTTATTTATTACTCACATTGAGGCAATTCCTTTTTCCATAGAAATTTGATTAAGACATGACATTGGACTGAGAAGTGGAGACACCTGATTCATTATTCATCATGCAAGGTTATGGTAGAACAGGCCAAATAACACATGCAGGAGTGCTATAATGGTAGTTTTTATATTCTAAGGACATTTGAAGGCTGTCTGAATCTTTGGCCAGTCATTTTTTCATGATTTAAGACCAAATCCGAGGTGTTCAGGAAGATAACTCTGTCTTTTGACTACTGTGTCCAGTTCTGGAGTCCCCAGCATCAGGAGGACAAAGAGCTCCTGGAACATATCCAGAGGAGAGTCACAAAAATGTTCAGAGGGCTGAGCACCTCCCTGTGAAGCCAGGCTGAGGGATTGGGGTTGTTCAGCCTGGAGAAGAAGAGGCTCCAAGGTGACCTCATAGCAACCCCCTAATATCTGAAGGGGCTACAAGAAAGCTGCGGGAGGGCTTTTTACATGAGTGTCTAGTGAGAGGACAAGGGGAAATGGTTTAAAACTTGAAGAGGGGAGATTTAGGTCAGTAATTAGGGAGAAATTCTTTAATTTGAGAGTGGTGAGCCCCTGGCACAGTTTGTCCAAGGAAGTTGTGTCTTCCTCATCCCTGGCAGTGTCCAAGGTTGGATGGGGCTTGGAGCAACCTGGGCTGGTGGGAGGTGTCCCTGCCCATGCAGGGGGGTTAGAATTATAGATGATTAAGGTCACTTCCAACCCTTCCATTATATGATTCTATGATAACTTACAGAGTTCTAAGACCCTCAGACAGGAAAAACAAGGATCTTTAGATAGAATGCCTGCAAAAATTATTAACTCCTTTTCTTTTTGCTTTCTGGTTAAGTGATAACTGTGCCAAAAAGGACCTGGATTTCTAGGAGACAAGCGGGACAAGCAATAAGTGTGGCTGTGCACTGAGATAGAAGAGTAAGTTCAGGGGAGGGCCTGAAGAAGAAAGTTATACTTGAAAACTGTAAGAAAAGGCTTTGAAAAGGTTGCTCAGTACTAGCATACCTCAGACCTCCTTTGATTTCCATAAAAGAGACTCAAAATATTTTAAGCTCAAGACTAGGTTTTACTACAACAAAAAATGGAGTAATTAACTTTCTGAATAAAGCAAATGAGAAGTGATTTATAAGGAGCAGTGTGACAGTTTTAAACATATGCCCTGCTCCCATTCCAACCCTAAATTCTCCTGCATGCTCCAATTTTGCAGAATCAGCTTTGCCATTATCAATTCAATGTTTCTGTCCCTCTGGCCTTCTTCCATCAGTCTTGCTTTGTATCTGCCAAGCAGAGTCCTTTACACTCGTGTCCAACTTGCCCACCTCATTTTTTAGAGGAGCAATGAAATGTACAAAAAAAAATTAAAAAAAATTATCTTGTGTGTGACAGAGGGTTTAGGCATAAATCCAATTTCTCTTGGTATGAGTATTTTCTGAAAAGAAGGGTTTGCAGGACAGCACTGTGCAGTTCCCGTGAAGAAGGCAAATGAATGCTGAATTACTGTCTGGATTTGAGGGCAGAGGAATCGGCCTGCATTTAGGGAGGATTTACCTTGATCGTTGGACAGCTGATTTTCTGCACGTGAAAGACAAAGTAATCAAGATTTGCTGCTTGGTTTCTACTCTAAATTTACTGTATTCAGTAAAGGGAAGAATAGAAATAACTTTTCACCTATATTCCTATTTTTACAGGAAGGGAACATCAAGTGTGTTTTGTACCCAAATCCAACTGTGCTGAATGACTGTATGCACAATGTTTTATTATTTTATTTTTCTCTTGGCCTTTTTTATGATCCTATTGTTTCCAGATGTGTCCATTCCAAATAAATATCTACCAACTTTTCTTGGAGCAGTCAGAAACCACAAATGAGCTGTTACATAGCAGCTGTGTCAGACTACTACCTGTTTTTAACCAGATTCTCAGGTCTTGGTGCTTTTCTTAAGAGCAGCTCATCCAAAGCTGACCTTGATATTTTTGATTTCTGATTAACTTGAGTGGCTAAAGCACTCAGCATCATACAGAATCAGCTCTATGTAGATATCCAAATAGACCTTTGCCAATGTGTCTTCAAAATGTCAATTATGGACACATTGGTTTCACAAAACAGCCAAAGGCTTAGGTCTTTTCCCAGTTCACATTATAAAACAATAGGCAAAATCAGAAAGATCACGTTCTAGGATGGCTCTCTGGGCCAGGATGTATTTTTCTTTTCCACTTCTGTTGCTTTGAATGTCATAATTGGTCTCCTCGTTGGGCTGAATTTGAGTAACTACTGTCATTCATATGCTCTTTTCACTGCCACTTTCTTCTTCCCATCCCCCAAAGGACTGAACTAGTTGCATGCCAGGAGCTTGATGGGAGCTGGAAAGAGCATGAAAGTCTCCTTCTTGGCTTTATTTCAGTAGCTCTGCTAGATCCTGATGTTGGGTGGGACCCGGAAAGTATTCACATAGAAAACCAATTAACAAAATACCATGGATGTAATAATTTGGTTTTTAATGTGAATTTATTTTACTCATTTGAACAATATTTATTTCAAAGACCCAGAAGCACTTTAAAAAGAAAAATTAGCAATGAAAATGTACTGTTTACTCTTTTTTTTGTTTGCACTAAGTGATTCAGTGGACAAACTTTATGATTTCTTAAATAAATCTTCTAAAAAAGGGTAAGATTGGCTTCAGGATAATGAAATTAATTCTGTGTTGTGTTGACCAGCAATAGATGATTAGTGCATCTGGATACATTGGAGACTGTAGAAGTGGAGCCTCTGTACCTTAAAAAAGGCATAGAATTCCTCATGGCAGAACTTGACCTTCTTCAGGTGGCGCTAACCTGCATTTGTCTATTTGACATGGTTTTGTAAGTATTCCCTCCAGCTCTAGCTCCTCATTCATTCATTTTCTTAACTTCAAATATGCTGTGTTTGCCTTCAAAAAAGCATCTCCCAATGTTGAGCAGCAGTAATGCTTTTTGATTCCTGTATTCTGTTTGATCCTGGTGAGTATAATTCTCTTTTAGCTGGAGTATTGAAGATTGAATTTTGTTTGAGATGGTTTCTCTTGAAACAGTCAGCATGGCTGAGTAAGAGTCATGGGGTAAGAGCATAATAAAAATGTAAATAGATAATCAAACATAACACTCCAGTAGGGCTGCATACAGTTGTGTGCACTTTTTCAAGATTATCTATTTTATTATGAGAAGCATAGACTCACAGTGCTGGGACTGGGAATTGTGAGACTAAAGCAGTCTTCAATGCCAGACCTGTTTTCAGGGAATTTACTCTCTTGACAATGCTCACATTATCCAGATTCCAACCTCTGAAGGTGACTAAGTGAACCAGAAATGTTGTCTCTTCAGGAAGGGGAACATAACATTCCATATTTCTACTGGTTTTCCAGAAGAGAGTTAAACCTTTGTAGAAAAGGTAAACATGCTTGTTCATTTTTTGAGACAAGTGTTTTGTAGAAGCATGAAGTCCAAGTATGATCTCAGCCCTTCCTCTGTCTTTGCATAGAACTGGTGATAAATCTTTTCTTTTACTTTAAGACCTGATTTTTTACTGCATTGTTTGACTGAATGGAGTCAAGTGGGGCTTAAACTTTGCTCTGTGGCAGACACCCGGCTAAGGCTGATGCTGAAATATTGAGTTTAAGCCTTACAGAAAAAAGGTGGGCAGGGTCAAACTTGAGAGCACCTTAAAACTCAGGGAATTTGCAAAATAATTTTACTCTTGGTTTGCTGCTGCTTATTTTGAGTATTCTGATATACCATGTCCATTACCTTTCTGCTTGAAGTCTGTCTGAGTGGGGCACAGTGTGAACTGCATAATGAATCCAAACCACCTGTTCAGCATTTTTGGCATCTTTAAAGGGAGGCAAAACTAATTTCATAATGCATACAAAGACTGGAAATATAGCACTTCAGCTACCAGTTATTCTGGCATTAAGTAAGGAACCAATGAGAAGAGGTCAGGAAGGCTATTGCAAACAATTTTAACAACCATTGTACTGAGAGGAAATTACAGAGACTGAAAGCAAGCTGCTGGGTGGAGAAGGGTTTAAATGTAGAAGGTACTCTGATAAATTTTTCATTATAGCTTAAAGGCAACAAAGTTAAGGGTAAAGAGGAAGTAAGAAAAAATAAGTAATTTTCTGAACAGTGAGGTGCAGTTTGGTGTCAACAAGCTTTTCAGTTCAGTGCTGATAAAAACTTTCAGATAAAGTTACGAAGCTCCTCTGGAAAAAATCCTCATTTGTTTCACAGTGAGTCTCAGGAAGGAGAGAGATCAAATAATGTACTTTTGCATTTTGCTAGGAAACCTCCTCATCACATAACCCAGCAAGGCAATGGGAAGATTATTTTTCCACTAACAGCAAGATGCTGATCTCATCAGTTGCACCAAGTATGCTGTTACTATGCAAGTAATGTGGAGGAATATTAAGTGAAGAAAAGGACAGAATTCAGTAAGTCAGATATAGTTCATTCAGTTATTGTCCAAGTTATACTTCCAGGAGATTTTGTGCAACTGGCACCATATATATTGATAACTTAGTTAAGCATTTGTTGGACAATGAGCCTTAAACCCTGGTTTCATCAAGCACCTGAATGATTTGGGTTTTTCTGTGTAATGTCTGAAAGTATCCTCCACCTTGTTATTATATCTGGTGGCCATTACAAGCCAACAGCATGTAAATTCACATTATTAGATCAAAAGCACCGTCAGAGTATTTCTGCATGTATCAGGTATGTTTACTTTGGTATTACTTTTATTTTATTTTAACATGCATATTTATTCAGCGAATCCCATGAAAAACATTAGCCCCTAATCACTGTACCTAAATGCAGACAGTTTTCACACATACACTGACATAAGAATTTGGGGTTGTTTGGGCTATGTTTGCTCTTGCTTCAGCAGAGACAAATCATAAATAACCTTTTGTGGTTTCAGAGAGATCTTCAACAATGTCACTGAGTAGGTGACTAGAGCTAAAGCCCAGCCATACAGATTTATTTAAGAGTAGTAAACAGTTCTTAGCATTCTTCTTCAATATTCCTAGAATTCCTTAACAGTTGAAGTAAATGAGCAGGACACAGAGGAAAAACAGTGAAATACTGATAGCAAACAGCTTAAGGTCAGAATAGATCCCAGACACTATGCTTTTTAATCTGTTGTCCTAATAATCACTAATTTACAGTATTAATAAAAGATACAAGAATCAGATGTAATTTAAGACTCAGGAACCTCATCAAATGTTAAAAAGCTGTTCAGAAAGTTGGCAATCTGTAGTCTCAGAACAGTGCACCAAACCTGTAGGCTCAAAAAAAAAAAAATCAGTATCAGTGGTTTGTGCTTCAAAAATATTATAAAAATAATCTATGGCCAAAAAGCTGCGTGCAGCTGTAGCACAAGAACAATTTGCCAAACAATCAGCTGAAGCAGGATGTTCCAATTTTGCAGAGCTTTAGGGGCTCCTGGCAGAGAGGAAAGCTGTGTTACAGACGTGCTGACAAGTACAAGATAAGCAAGCTTTCCACTTGCTGCAATCTTGTTGTTTTAATTACCCTCCAGTGCCTATTTGTGGTAGCCTCTTGAGAAGTCAGTCCTGAGGATACAAGTTCAAGTCAGATTCTGCAAGTTATCAAGTAATTGCTCATTTTGGCAGAAAAAAAAGAGGGCCTGGCTTAAAGGAGTGAAAACTAACACAGCAGTAGAACTCCAAAGAAACATCTCTCTTTAAATTACTTTCCAAACCTCTGATTAGCAAAATTCCAAAACCAAAATACCTCTTTGCAAAGTGAATCAAAGTTACTGAATGTTGAATAATACTGTAATTTGCATAACGGATCACTAATAGCAAAGCTTCTTGTTACCTGCTTTATATAAATATACTGGAAGGAATCTACAGTGTGGGTTGCAAAATGTAGTTTTCTATAAACAAAGCTTAATTTCTGCTTGTCATGTGGAATTGAGGCAGATTCTTTAATATTTTGATGGGGTTTTTTTGCTGCTGTTGTTCCAATGTTGTAATCAATGATGAAATGCTACCTATCCAGTAAAGTAGTTGCAAATTCCTGCTCTTGGAGACTTAGTAGTTGATCTTATTACACAAGCAAAAAACAACCTAATTGCTTAGTGTTAAGCTAAGACTGTGGAGGTCTGCCCTTGAGGGTGACCTTAAATTCATGTTAACAACTCTTTTCTTTCTGCCTTTCTGATGTCTATTTCCGGCCCAGTTTCCAAATTTTCATTGTCAATGTTTGCAAAGACCTTCTGATCCTACTCTTTATATTCAGCACTCTGAAATTTTCAATATTAATTAACCCCAAATTATTTGCAAATCCCCAATTTGAATTTCTTTCCTATTTAATTATATTTTTCCAGCAGTGTAACTATGAAGAACATGGTGTAAGAGCACATTGTTAACAGCTGAGACTTCCTAACAGCAGAGGACCACATCTTTGGTCTATGACATGATGTAACTAAGCCATGCTTTCCTGATTTGCTGTCAGAGAAAGAAGTCTTTGTGGACTGGACTCAGGCTGTTTGTTTGCTTTTTTGTTTTTTGTTTTGACACCATTTCTAACACAGCAGGACCACGTTCTGTTCTTGGAGATCTTTCAGGCACTGTTGCAATATAGATAATGATATTAACTCTCTTGGACAATACATTCTTCTTCCAGTTGACTATTGGTGCTACCAAGTATTTTTTCTCCAACTGCACTGTATTACTTGCCATTTCTTTCCCCTCTGCATGTTTATTTCATCATTTACACTGCTAGTCTTTTGTAGATTTGTCTGTTGTTAATGAAGTTCAGACAAAGTCCCAGATCAGCAAAATATTCCATTTAAAAATCTGTTGGTTTAAGCAAGCTCAATGAAAAATAGATGATTAAATATGAAATCAAGGTATAAAACATTCTTATCCACTGTGAAACTTTCTGTGGTTGTGGGTTTTATTTTTCTTCTGCTTCCTTGAAAATTTCTGATTACTTTCTTAGGATGTAACTTACATTGGTGGTTATGTGGCTGAGAGTAACCTTACTCTCTTAATACGGAAAAAACTACCCCCAGTTAATGCCTGGGAATTCTGTACCATGCAAACTGTACAGGACAAATCTTTTCTTGGCATGGTCACATATCTTAGTCAGCAGGTTCAGCCAGTCTCCATCATTTGCTGTAAACCATAAATTTAATATACCATGAAAGATGCTGTCTATGAAATCTCTGAAGTTTAGAAATGTTAGCAGCTGCAAACATACTTTGGAACAGTGTCCCCAGCTGCTTGCTGGGTTCTTGTGCTGTTCCCTCATCATGTGTCTGATCACTTTTGGAGAAATGGCTCACAGGGCTCAATGGACTGTTGAGGTCACCTCATATGATTGTTCTATCAGTGTCATCAATTTTTCACATCTGGGGATCTGTGCAAAGAAGGGCAGGGAGTAGTTGCAGAGATAGTATAGGCAAGTTTCCCAAGGGAATATCTTTCCTAGCTTCCAGAGAAGTTTATAGGAAAAAAAGGACTGAAAGCAAGAAAGAAAATAGAAATCAGGACTTAGAAGCTCCCATGACAAAAAAGTGAAAGTCAGATCTTAGTGAATGGAGAGCAGGAGAATTAGATTATGTCTTTCCAAGAGTTCTGAAAAAGCTTGTATTAAAACTTTAGCATGTGTTTTTATAATTCCTGTCTAGTCAGGTTGTCCTACAAGAATATCTCACGTGGTATCCATATTTAAGGCAAGGCAGAAAGGAAATGTGGGATGATTGTGAGCTGTATTGCAGTATTATTCAGGACTTGAACAACAAATTTCAAAGGGAAGGATACTTTGAAGGTGAATGGAATATGGAATTAAGTACAAAATGGCTTTACCCCATGAAGGTCACTGTCAACTTCATTGATAGTGGCTGGTTCTGCCAGTGCTGCACACTTGCATCCCAATAATGATCTTCCTGAGCTCAAATGCTGAAACTAAGTAGACACCAGACTGAGTTGGATCATCCCCAGAGCTTGTTTGACAGTGACCATGTCAGTCCTTCTGTTTGTCATTAACAAAAATAAAGTTGTCAGGGCAGTTTGCTCTTTTGCTGCTGTTGGTTTAATTGGCTTTCCAGTATTATGCTAATAAAACCTTTTGTCAGCAGATGCAGATGAGACCTCATTTAGCAAGAGCAGAACTTTTTAAGAAAACATTTTTCATGCCCAGTTACATTTTAAGTGCTCAATGGAAACCACATGAAGGCAACAGATATAAATACTCTTAATGCAAATCTGCAATGCTGTTTTTGATGATGTTTTTTTCCTGCCTTGCTTTCATGTCCAGCCACGTATGTCCTAATAAAGTAAGACTCAAGCCTTCCACAGACTCTTAGAAAACTCAGATGGGGTCTGAGGGATAAAAATTTGATATTGCAATTTTACTAAGATCAGTTGAAAAGAAATTGCAAATGAATCTAAACAAAATAAACCATATTGTTGCACTAAAGATCCAAACTTAATTGCTGAGGTCCTTATTTAATGCCCTGAGACAGGCTTGGAAGATGATTTTTTATGCTAGTCAAGCAAACAAAAGTTTCCTCCTTTATATGAACAATGAAATGTATTTTGTTGTGTCCATATAGGCACCACATTACCTATATTTGAGGCTGAAATTTTATTAAACAGGAGATTATGGGTAGGTTCAGCTACAACTGTGTAGCTGTCACAGGTTGCCAGGGATTCTCCACTAGCTGGTGCAATAGAGGCTTGGGCTTTGAAGAAGAGATTCTTATGTACTATTACCATCTCATTATGAAGCTCTTAGTCATAACTCATTTAGTATGATAAGGATGTTTACCAGCATGGGTTCAGTATAATTCGTAGAGAGCTGTCATAAAAGGCCTGTTCTATAAATGAAGGGAAGATCAAAAGAATAGTAATTCTCATTAAATGCCAAAACTGAGCTGGCAAAAAGAAACACATGTAAAATGAATCCCTGGACTGCAGTCACTCCTGCTTCCTTCTTTTCAGCCAGCCAGGGGAAAAAAAAAAGCAATCATTGCACCTCCCTTTCATTTGATTATCTTTGTAATCTGTGCCACATACTGAAAGCACTTAGTACATTATTTGGAAGACCACCAGAGTAAAATACATGTATTTATATTTACAGAGTGTGAAATTAAAAGGTAACAGGCTCAAGAGAGAACTTCAGAGAAGCTGAAAATTGGCAGGGATTGCCACTAATCCTGATTGAATGCACTGACATAATGACATATCCTAACACAATCGGGCCAGAGGTTGGAAAAAAGATTATGCCACTGTAGAAACTAAACATTAATCCAGCCTTTCTTAATTGCCAGAGAATTATCATTGCTTAATTAGGATGTTCTTTAGTTAGTGAATTTTTAATCAGAAATGAGATCACTATTCTTATTTCCTTCCTCTTTTTATGTCAGAGATCAGGCATTTTGGGAAAAAAATAAAATCTAAAAGCAAATCCTCCAGTACAACAAACCTTTTGTGTTCTTTAAGCATCTTATATTTTAAATACCTACAGGAAATGCTTTTCATTAGATGAAGAATAAAGGAAGCAAATGTCATTCTGTATGCCCATTTTTGGCATTTGAGAATAAGCAGCCAAAAAGTCAATATGACCCATATGTCCAAACAATATATTGCTGGGCATATTTTCTCTAATGCTCTGCAAATGAGATCATGTACTGTAGAGCTAACTTATGCATTTAATCTCTCATATTTGCCTTTGAAAAAACATTAATATTTTGCAGAGTGATGTAACAGTTTTATCTTTAGTAATCTTTTGCATGGGAGTTGGAGGTAATGTGATTGGTCGTCTTCCTTGTAGCTATTGTCAGCAAGATGGATGAAAAGTGATCACGGTGAATTATTATCTCATTTCACATTCTGGACCACCTATGGAAATGGAAGCAGATGGGGGATAGCAGAAGGTATATCCTAAGTGTGAGAGTGTCTGTGGTGTCACAGAATGCATGAAGTTTCCTCTTACTTATTTTCCCTCTCCTGAGTGTTCCTCAGGAAGATCTCACGTCTTAAAAGAGCTTCCTGATATCTGTTTGCAGAAAACGTTTGAGACTTCAAACTATAGGAGAATGTGAGGGAATTTCTAGCTGGATTGCTTGACAGAAGTATGTTTTGTTTCATCTTTGTAGCTGTTTCCTTGCAGTCCAGCTGTGTTCAACAGCTGTAGTGTGGATATAGAGGCAACCCTGACCTTGCCTGATGCTCTGATAGCTTAGTACTAACGGTAAACTCTACTTGCCTGAAGATCCCCTTTGATTTGAGAGAGAAAAGTACTTTTTTAGTGTGTTCTAATTGGAAATGCAGAATTTTTCCTGTGATAAAAAAACAACAATAAAGCAATTGCTAACCTGGGGATAACGGGAAACTGCCAGTTCTTCCATACCCTGCTTGCTTCTAAACTGAACTTCTATTCATTATCCAAGTGGCATAGCAGAAATATGCCTGAGTTGCTCAGGTAACCTATTTTCTGTTTCCCATGTGTTTGAAATACACCTCTTTACAGAAACAGTGGCCGTTTTTTCCCTCCAATTTCACAAATTACATTGTACACTGTAATTTGTTTTCAGGGGTCTTTTTGCTTTTACATTAGTGAGATTTTAAACTACTTCAAGGTTAGATTATTCAGGAACTAAGGAAATAGCTGCTCTATGTGCACAGGAGAAAAAGAAATTTGGAAACTTGTAATTCTTCAGTGAATGAGATGAAAGAGTTGTTGCTGTTGCTGCTTACGCAGCTTATGGTAGCAGTTTGTTTTCTTTTTATATTGGAAGACATAAAGTTCACTTATTATATTTGTTCACTTGGTTAATAAACAGAGTCTCTCTAGTTGCACCAGGGGAAGTTTAGATCAGATATTAGAAGAAAATTCTTCACAGAAAGGGTAATTAATTGCTGGAATAGGCTGCTGTGGGAGGTGTTTGGATCACCATCCCTGGAGGTGTTTGAAGGATGTATAAATGTGGTTCTTAGAAACATGCTTTAAGCACTGGACTTGGTAGAGTTACCTTAATGGTTGATAGCATTAGAAAATGGTTGGACTCAATGATCTTAAAGCTCTTTTACAACCAGAACAATTTGGTGTGATTCTGTTATTTGCTTTGGCTCAGTTTGTGACTCTGTTGAGCAGGAGACAGCATTCAATGGAAAGGAAAAAAGTTGCAGTGCTTGTGATTTTACAGTTAAAATTAGACACAGAGCATACAGAATGCATAATGGATTAAATGGTGCAGATTAATTTTCATCTGTAAGTATTCTCGAAAAATAAAAATGTTCCCAATTTTATTTGTGTATTCTCCCAAACCTTTTGGCTTGTGAATATGTGAAGGAACAGGTCTTTATTTCTTCATGGATCCTCAAGTTTCTTCATTATAAAACCCCTAATTTGTAGAGAATGAAGGAGTTTTTCTTTATGCTAACCACAGTAAAATTGGAAGGAGATCTGTTCTTATTAAAACTGTTTCAGGCAAAAAAATTTATTACAGCCACAAAAGTATTATTAGTGCACCAGTTATAAAGAATGAAATTTTAGACACATCTCCTGGGGTTTTTTACCAGCCACAGAGTTCAGGAGGAGGGTAATATAATCATGCTTTCATTTATTTTGGAGGAGCAAGAGAAAATAAGGGAAAGTGCTATTATTATTATTATTATTATTATTATCACTGGTTATATGAGAAGCTGAGAAAAAGCTATGCTTAGTCTAAGAATTGTTGAATTTTACTTTCTGTAAACAGAAATTCTTTTTTTTCAGGTAGTGTTAATGGATAGCTCCATGAAACAATGCAAGCACCCCCAAATATTTGGGGTTTATTTATTGTATATTTAATTTGCTGAAGAATTAATGCAAAGTAATGGTTTGGAAAGGAAGTGCATGGAACCTGCATAAAGTTAATGTGGGTTAACATACACACATTATATTCCTTTCACAACAAGATTCAGTCTCCTAGTTGTTTATTTCTTATGGTCCAGTGAAGATGTAAATTTTTTAAGTCTAAACCACTCTTGGTTGCTTTCAGTCCAGTATTACTGTATGTGTAACACTGCAGGGCCAAACCAGTCACCTCCACAATCTTTAGTGAGAGGGAAATGTGGTTTTGTGTTTGCAGTTAGGACGTTCTTTCCCACAATCTGCTTCCACTTTCTTTAACAAAAACCTCTGTGTCTGATCCAATAAGCTAACACATAAAAATGTCAGCTTCTGAGCCATGAGTACTTTAAATGATAAAGAAATCTCTACCTCACTTTTTATGAGGGCTTTTTTTTTTTAAGAGCCTTTCACAGCCTTTTGCATTTTTTTTTAAATCATGAAAATACTCACCTCAACTGCAGTTATTGTTATTATGTTGGTTGGAAATGGAAGGAGAGTGATGAGCTCCGGAGTGATAATACTTTTTCATACATCAAGCAGTGAGCTATTAGAAAAAGATCAGAGGAAGAATGTGAAAGTCTGTAGCTCACAATATCACAGTTTTAATAAAAACAGATTTATGTAATTCTTAGTGTAAACTGATGTTGCTGCTTGGAATTCAGCAGATCTAGACCGTTTAACTTAATACAGGAATAGGAAATCGTTCCTTTCTAGTATGAAGTTTCATTAAAAAAAAAAAGTGTCAGGGTGTTTTAAGTTTCCCTTTTAAAAAACTAACATACACGAGCCCACCAAATATACAAAAAACCACACTTCCCAAATGAGCTCCACCCCAATTGTTCTATTTCTGAAGTGTTCTTCAGGCCCATGTTGTGTATTGACTGTTCTTACTAAACTGTGAGAACAATCTTATGGGTGGTCTCTTACCCAAACACATGGGCATGGCTACAAATCTTGCTGCCCACAATGCTCCATCAACACCAGGGAACAGGAGAAGCTATCACCTCTTTTGGTTCCAGGTGATTCTCCCCCTCTACTTCACTTTTGGGAGACCCCATCTGGAGCCCCTGTTACAAGAAAGCCATGGATGTGCTGGAGTGTGTCCAGGGAAGAGCCAGGAGGATGCTCAGAGGGCTGGAGCAGCTCTGCTGTGAGGACACTGAGAGAGTTGGGGTTCTTCAGTCTGGAGAGGAGAAGGCTCTGAGGAGACCTTAGTGTGGCCTTCCAGGATCTGAAGGGGCTACAGGAAAGCTGGGGAGGGACTCTTTAGGATCTCAGGGACAGGAGATGGGGGAATGGATTCCAACTAGAGGAGGGGAGATTTAGATTGGATGTTAGGAAGAATTTCCTCACTATGAGGGTGGTGAGACCCTGGCACAGGTTGCCCAGAGAGGTGGTGGAAGCCCCATCCCTGACAGTGTCCAAAGCCAGGATGGACAGGGCTCTCAGCAGCCTGGGATGGTGGGAGGTGTCCTGCCCATGCAGGGGGTTGGAACTGGTTGAGCTTTAAGATCCCTTCCAACCCTGACAATTCTATGATTCTATAATTCTGATTCTCCCACATGCAAGCAAGAAGTTGATGAGAGGTCAACACTGGTGATTTGGGGTGAGAAGCAGCCTACCATGCTTTAAGCCAATGTGTTTCAGTGTGGATGATTTCCCAGCTCCCTGAAACCACCCTTTTTTCTTGCCCATTCCTTATTCTCAAAAGCTGAGATTAAAGTGTTAGCAGGTGAAAGACAACATGAGTGGCTTACTGAATTCATCATTAATAGTTATACACCATTCTGGGCTCTTGTGGTTTTGAGACAGGAGTAATTCGGTGGCTATTCAGTTGTGCTTTCCTCATGCCAGATCAGGCTTCTCTGTGTTCTACTTAGTCACCACATTTTGTTTTTTGTTTATATGTGTAACATTCCTTGCTGAAGGTGTGTTGTACCATGCCCTCCACATCAACCACGATGTTGCTCTCAGTGTAGGAAGACAGTGGAAAATGAACTGGAATTTCAGTTGGAATTTTTTGGCTTTTAATGCTTACAGCTGGGAAACCTGAGGTAAATGCTGTGTTACTACTAGGCCAGGGGGTCACCTTCTTTCCATAAAACTGCTGTTTGCAATGCAACAGAAACCAGTGTTCAGCTCTTGGGACAGACAGGGAGTTAAAAGGTAGGGCTGTCATCCTCCTCCTGTCCCTGAGGTGCAGTGTGTTACAGAGACAAATACACATAAGGGGAAGACTTTTGACCATGAATGAGAGGAAGGGTATTTCAACTTAATTAGAGTTCATGAATCCTGACAAAACTCTATAGACTTGCTGAACTAAAGTGAGTGCAGCTGTGTTCTCTGCATTGTACTTTATGTTGTATTGCATGGGTAGCCATAACTACAGGTTACAGAGCTTGTTTAATTTACACTGGCAACACTGAGTGTCTTAAGAAATATTAGTTTTGAGGTGATGAGTGAACCTCAAAATATTCAGAGGTTTGTTATAATTTGGATAGCAGTAAAAAGTGCGGATGCTGATCTGAGCCTATTGGGTTTCTCAAAATGGGCTGGGGAACCCAGTACAGAAGTCTCCAAAGTTTTTGGCTGCTGCAAGAATAAATTCTGAACTGGAGGGAGCAGTGCCCAAGGCAGCAGAAACTGAATGGTAGCAATCAGCAGCACAGACAGCCAGGCAGAAATGCAAAAGCTACACAAGTAATGTAGCCAGCTTCATTTCAATTTAACTCTGTCAAGTTTTTTCTTTTTGGCTTGGGAATCTCTTGGCGTGTAGATCAAGATATCCAAGCAGCCTGAGCAGTGATTTACTCTTCATCCCCTCCAAAGTTTTTTATGCTGGCATGGAAGGAAGCTCAGCAGAAACCTGCTTCTTCAAACTGAGAGTCCAATGTCACATTCTAGTCTGTTCCCATCCATACTTGTTCCACTAGAGCAAGCCTGCCTCCAAACATAAAGTTTCCTTCAATATTTGAAGGCATCAAAGGAGAGTATCCCTCTGGTGTCCAGTGTGGAAGTCTGATGCTGGGCCAGAGAGTCACTTTGTCCATATAGCAACGAGAGTTGGCATACACAGTGTGAGACAGAAGAACAGTGAAGTTACAAGATCAGAAATAAAACTATACTTGACTATACTTTTCCAGGCTTTTGGGCATTTAAGGTATGTGTATTTTAAAGGACAACTTGTTCTCAGCCCTTACTCTGGTTTACCTAAGCATTTTTATTAAGAAATGTCTCTGTCTTTACTAAAATGTCAAAAGTGACGGAATAGTTTGCACTTCTAGGTGTAACTAGACCTCCATTGCATCAGAAGCTCAGCTGATACTGACAGCTCTCCAGAAGGCTGCCAAGAGTGGTGGTGTCCCATGAGGCACCATGTACAGTTCTCAGGAGCTTACAGATTTTTTTGACCAGCATGAACAAAAAAAGTATTGGAAGCATCACAGAAGTTGATCAGATTTGCTGGTATGACCTGAGGAGCCTGCAACTTATGTGAGTGTGTTTCATGCCTAACTAATGAGGCATTTAAATTTGCTGGCAAAATCTGGGCTAAGAAAAAAAGCCTGAAATAGATTGCACATGGTTACAACCACGGGTCTTTAAAACAACCATCCACTGAGAAACCTTCTTTGATTCTATGTTATTCAAGGAAGTCTGTCTTATTTAGATAGGGTAGTTTCTCTCTAATGAAAATTAGGACCAGGAGTTCATTAGAAATATGATTGTCAGTTTTTATTCCTGTGTAACTCTTGCTGGCAAAATTCTTTGGCCAAAAAATTCTGCTGTTAATCCCTGGCTGAATTAGATTTATTTTTAAGTGTCAAGTAAATTGATCAATGCTTTCTTATTTTTATTACAGAACTTTAAAAATTGCCAGATGCTGCTGGCAAGTTGTGGTTCCTGAGGGTTCTTGTCAATAGCCTGAGGCAGGGGAGAAACACAAGGGCAAGAAGGTTACTTTTGGAATGTGCCATTTTCTGTTGCACATTTATTTTAAGAGATGCAAGGTACTCTGAGGGCATTTTAGATTTTCTCCTTTTTTCCCCTGATATTTTTCAGTTGTTGTATTTAGAGGAAAATTTATTGACTTTTGGGGGCTTTGTTTTTGAGAAAATGACTGATGACTCTGTCTGAAACTTGTCATTGGTTTAATTCAGCACTACATCAGTGTGACATTGGATAGTGCAGAAGGAGGAAACAGACCTGTAGGGCAGCATTATTACTTTTGGGTGGCTGTAGTTGACAGAAATACTCTCCCTATCAGACCTCCCTGGGGGCAGAGGCACTGAAGTTGTTGCCAGTGGTGGTTGATGCATTCTGGGAGAGAAGAGTTTGTCTCTATGGGTCCAGAACCTTCTGATCGTGACCACTGTTCAGAGAACACCAGGCACATGTTGACTGCCCTGCCAGTTTGCAAGAAAACTCTAGAACTTGGGCTCTTGGGGGAGCAAAATAAAAAATCCATCACAGGTTTACAGGCTGAGCTGCTGGGTGTAATTACTTACATAATGGAAAGTTAACAGATCACTTGCCTGGAGTTAGGCACCTAAATATACAAGCAAAAGTATTTTTTCAAAGATGCTGAATACCCAGATAGTTCCCAAGATTTGATGATGCAGGACTTGACCCGCAGCTGTACAAACCCAACACACTACTGTAAGCAAACATGTCCTTGAAGGTAAAATGTTGGCAGGTAAAACAAAAATATTAAAAATCTATATAAGGCATGGCAGACTGTAATTTTTGCCGGTTATACAAAGGAAGCTCTTGACCCCTTGCCACCCATTTCACATATACCCAAATTGTTCTTTTATCTGCAAATAGCCCTTTGTGCCCAGTGAGGTCTGGTTTGTATAGGAAGATGTTAGTCTCTGAAGTTCTTTAACCTTTGAAAAGGGGGGGCAGGGAAAAGAAAGTATAATTTTCAAACAATCTTCTCACCAGCTTTCAGATTTTTCAGTGTAATGTAATTGAAAAAATGGTTTGTCTGATTATTTTGCAATAAATATCCTCTTCTGGGTATGGTCTAGACAAGGAGGTACTATAAATTGAAAGGTCCTTCCATGTGTTAGAGGAATTCAAATTGGGATTATGGTTTTAATGAAAATCTTACTTTTTGACTATGGAATTACTGGCATGGCCTCGTTATAGTGTGTTGGAAAGGGGTTTTACTAGCTGCTACATTCAGGAATTTTTTTCCTCCCTTCACTTCAGCAGAGGATGTCAGGTTGCTCAGGAAACCTGATGAGTGCAGTGCAGAAGCTGGTGGGGAAAATCCTGATCCAGTTGTTCTGGAATATGTATGAGCAGTAAAGGATGCAAATGAGACATGCAAAGAAGTGAGAAATTTGGCAGTGCTCCTATGGCTAGTCTCAGGGAAGGGGAACAGACATCACAAAGTCAGAACTGTTTTATTTAGTCTCAGATAAGAATCTTCTACTGTCATTAATTTAAATGCATTTAAAAATAAGATTTTTTTTTAAAAAAAAATATATACCCCTTTGCATGGAAACCCAGCATGTATCTTCCTGCTTATTAATCAGTTTGCCTATTAAACATAGTGATATTATATACAAAAAACTGTGCTGTGTTAGGTCAAAAAGGGGAAAATGATACCTTACTTCATTCTCTGTGTTGTAAGATGGCACAATTGAATGAGGGTGAGGGAGTTGTCTGTGTGGTTGTATTTGGCTGTGCATACAGGAAAGTCAGAGGCAGACCTGTAGCATGGATTTCAAAGCTGTGTTTGTCACCTTCATCAACATGCACCTGCACAAACAAGAATTTCCAAGTGGCTGGTTTGACATTCAGTAACTGCTTATAGTGTTTGTCCACTCACTTGTATACATCTGTTTGAAGAGGGCATAAAATTTCACCTGAAGCTCTATTGGTTATTCCCAGAAAGCTGATGTCTGGTGTCTGAAAAAATGAGACATTATTATTGTATAAAACCACTGGGCAAAGTTGTGTTTCTTTAAGGTGGTCATTTGGGACTCTACAAAGGGCCAAACAGGTAGACATTTGCTGAAAACAGGAGGTAAAATTGGAGCATGTACACTTGCATATTCTCTTATTATATTCTTTTCAGGAGAGGAACGTATCTGGCAGAACCTTTTGAAGGCAAAACAAAAGGCTGATGCTACAGACTGTGTTTGTCCAGTATCTGTGACCAGGAGGGAAAGGTAAGACTAGCCACAGGAGCTGTCTTTACTGAATTGTCACACGCTTTTGATCAAAATCCCATAAATCTTCATTGTATTAATGGACAGTTGTATTTTGGCTTGCATGAGCCCAAAGCCTTCATGTACCTGAGGGTGGAGAAATGGGATTTCTGCCCCACATTGTTCTTGGCCATTGCCACCCACAGTGCACTGCTGGATAAGTGAAGTCTAAAGATAAATCCCCCAAAGTTTGGGTGACTTCATTTAATAAGTGAGTGATGGAGTTCATACTTCATTTCATAAGGGAAGTGATGGAGTGGAGTATGTGGGTTCATCTGGTAAGAGTCATGTAAAAATGTGTTTACTCTTCATTTTACATTCTCTCTGTGTGTTGATATGACATCATTCCCTATAAAGCTAGGAATACTGTGCACACATAGCCATGAGTTTGTATGAGATGCAGCAAATATCCCATGAGAGATGGAACAAGACATAATTTAAAGTTGGAACCTGGAGTGATTTATGAAGGTTATTGTCTTACTGATTCAGATACTTTCCATATGTTGTTGTAGAAACTCCTTTTTGGATTGTATGTGTAAAACATGTGTAGCAAATTAATGTCTATACAACATTCCTCCTTTTGAAATTATTTTGGATCTAAAATGTTGATGTGGTTTTTTTTTTCTTTCTGATCTGTGATATCCCACTGTATTTTTAGTGAAAGGTTTTGAGGTGACTTTGCTGAAGTTTGGTGAGGGGCTTGACAATAAACCTGGAAGTGCTTTTGATGCTAAAACATCTTATTGCACTGGATTTATGGCTTGGCTTCTGTATTGTGCTCAGCTGATATGGAATATGCCCTCTATCATGGTTAAAGCCCTGGTGATACTGATCTACTATGAGAGGAATAGAAGACTATGGGCTGTAGCCCATAATAATTCTATCTCAATTTAGAAATTTTTTCAAGATGAAAATAGTTACATTAAAATTCAGTGAGGGGAAGATGTTTACTAAAAGTACATTACTTTTTGAGGCATTAAAAGACTCCATTTAATTTACTATGATATATAAAATACTTTTACTGAAGAGAAACTTTGTTTCACTGGTTGCTTGGTAGGTGAATGGACATTTACTATTCAAATAAATCAACACCACCCATGGCACCTTGCCCCAGAAGTACCTGCTGAGGGGAGATGGATGAACAAAGCATGAGGAAAAAATTATCTGGTCTTTCTGTTTGACATTTTCTAGAGTTTATTCATTGTTCAGCATTATTCACCAACAGTATCTGCAGAGATGTTTGGCTTGTAGCTTGTTCCAAAGCAATTTGTAGTGAGTGCTCAGAATATAGTTCAAATGGAGATTATTTATCTTTAATATAAGGGGGTGTCAATTTTTTGTTCTCTGTGTATAACCTTTTACTCAAAAAAAGTCCAGAGATCACAAGTGAGTCTCCTAAGTGATGCAAATTAATAATAGCATGAATTATGGCATTCCTCCAGCTTAGCTTTCTCCACAGAGTTTAGTGGTATTCAGAAAAAACTTTTAAATCAATTTTTCAGCACAGATATTTGAAACTGCCACTTTAAAGTACCCTAGGCACACTTTCTGTACTCCTTTAGAAATCCTTTTTTTGGTGGCTGTGTCTTCCAGTAAACATTTTACTAGAGTATCCCATTGAAAGAGGACACAAATCTACCTGAAACTAATAAAAGATTCAAACTTCATTAAGAAAATGTGAATTTTTCCTGTAACTGTAGCCCAGAATCTATGTTTTTAGAATCTTTTCTCCCACCTTCCTGTCTTGTAAAGTTTTAAAATAGTCTATCTGTGAAGCTGCATTAAGATAGCATATACCAAGCTCATCAGGAGTAAAAAAAAAGCTCACTTTGCAAGTTTTAAAGGTATTTTCAGAAACACACATCAGTAATGCCAACTCAGTCCCTTGATCAAATGAATCAAAACTAAGCATGCAGCTTGAGGAATGACTGTTTCTTCAGGTTGTTTCTTTCCTTGGTATGCAGCCATGAAGCTGCTGGTGCAGGAGGTGAGGCTGAACATGCTGGTGAGCAGCAGAGTAGGGGGCCTTTGGACATCCTTTATTCATCCTTTATTGTATCCTGCAGACTCCTAATGTACCAATGCCCCTTTGTTCTCCTGACTTCCATGCCGTGCAAGCTTGCTGCTGGGAGGGGAGAACAAATGTGGCTGTAAAGCTTTAACAGCTGCTGTAGCCACGAGTGGGTTGCTGGATGAGCTCTCCAGCAGGTAAGACAGACAGTTCCTTGGTCTGCTATCATTTGCCAGAGCCACTGCTGCTCTCCCCTGCTGAGGGTTCCTAATATATCTTCTGGGGCTTGAGAAAAGTCAGCCAGCTTAGTGGGTATTTTCCCCAGAGCCTACAGGGAAGGACAAACAACTCCAAGGCAACTGGGGAAGCAGCTGCTACATGTGAATGTGCAGCACAGATCTGTGTTACTAGTTTTTGTTTTTATGTTTTCCCAGGATGAAGTTTATCCACAGGCAGGAGGACTGAAACAAGGTGTATGTGATTCTTCCACTCTCAGAAGAGGATCTGAGGTGAAAGCAAGAAGTAAAGGTATAGAATGCTGACTCTCTGAGAATCGTTTTTACATTAGGGTCATCTCTTCCTGGATTACCCTTGCCTACAGGGGAGCAGGAACGAGTCAGTGTCTGTACTCAGACACTAGCCTGCTGGCCATACATTAAAGAATTATGAACATGTCAGTTGGCAAATTCAAAATGAGTCCACAGGTGCCTCTTCCAGGTTTTTCTTGGTGCTTAAAACAATTTATCAACTGCTTTCTGCTGCTTGTAGAACCACTGGAAATCCCATCCCAGTCAACTGCTTATTCTCTCTAAAATCCATCTGTTTCTTTTCTTTGCTGAACTCTTTGGCTGCTCCTCTCCTCCTCACTGGTTTGGACTTACCTGCTTCCTGATGCTTCTCTGCTTCAACAAGCACTGTGTTGTCTCCCCTTTTTCATCTGGACATCATTTCCTGAGTCTGTAATGGGTTTTCTTCATGGGATTCATGGAAAACAAATGCATCTTGGCCTTAAAAACTTCCAGGGATGGGGCTTCCACCACCTCTCTGGGCAACCTGTGCCAGGGTCTCATCACCTTCATGGTGAGGAAATTCTTCCTAACATCCAATCTAAATCTCCCCTCCTCTAGTTGGAATCCCTTCCCCCATCTCCTATCCCTGACATCCTAAAGAGCCCTTCCCCAGCTTTCTTGTAGCCCCTTCAGATCCTGGAAGGCCACCCTGAGGTCTCCATGGAGCCTTCTCCTCTCCAGACTGAACAACCCCAACTCTCTCAGTGTCCTCACAGCAGAGCTGCTCCAGCCCTCTGAGCATCCTCCTGGCCCTGCTCTGGACACACTCCAGCACATCCATACCCCTCTTGTAGCTGATGGTGTCCCTGCTTACAGCGGGAGGGTTGGACAAGGTGACCTTTAGAGCTCCCTCCCACCCCACACCGTGTCCCCACCGTGTCCCCACCGTGTCCCCACCGTGTCCCCACCGTGTCCCCACCGTGTCCCCATCGTGTCCCCAGCATTCCCTCCACGTACGGCGGGACGCGCGGTGTGCGCCCGTGACCAGCAGGGGGCGCTGCAGCCTCGGGCCGGCGCGCGGCGGCTGTGTGAGGCGGGAGGCGGGAAGCGGGAGGTGTCGGTGTTTGCCTCAGGTGCAGGGAGCGCTGAGGTGCGGGGCTGCTGCTGCTGACTCCCGGAACCCACCGCTCCCAGGAGGAAAAAGAAGTGTCCTGGAATGAGGTGGAATGTGGAAGTGTTCGGTGGAATGGAAGTGTTCGGTGTGAGGTGCAAGGGCGGCTTTTGAGTTCCTCAGGGGTTGCCGCTCCTAACGCCGGTGGTGGCGGAGGGGTGGGGGGGCTGCGCACCCAACAAATGGATTCGAATCGGAGAAATTATAGAATTATAGCATTGTAAATCATATCTGCACTTTTTTTTTTTTTTTTTTTTTTTTTTTTTTACTTTAATAACAGTCTGATTTTGGGGTGTTTCATTTATTTATTTATTTCAGGAAGAGCGTTTCAGTTTTCCTGTGTCAAGCACAAAAGAATTTCCGTGAAGGAAGATGCTGCTGGGTTTCTAAGTTTAAGTTTAACCTCTCAGAGGCACGAGTAATTTTCACCCTCTTTAACAGAACACGAGGGGTTTGGCTGTGTTTCTCTACTCCCCTGATGACCAGAACCAGTCAGATCTGATTTTTAGGCCCACAGTGGATGGTTTGGAACTTTGCCAATGCAGACCCAATAGGCCTTGGGTCTCAGTGCGTCCGATGGAGAAAGGAAATGCAATTCCTCAGGCACAGGACACTGCACCAAGAGTGCATATTTCAGAAGAATTTCTTGGTACTTCTCTATTCTCTGAACTAGCATCCACTGCCTTCCAGTGCTTGATAACCCCTTCCATCTTTTCACAAAGATGTTCTGGTTCTTTCCAGTATAGCAACTGGGAAGAAGGAGTAAATGCTTATAGAGAGGCCCTAGGAGAATGAAATCAGACATTTCAATGGAAAAGGATGAAGAGGAAGTAATATCTATCTTTCTGGGTCTAAAAAAGTATAATTTGCAAGCAGAGTCCATGACAAAAATAGCTGATGGGATATGATTTCAAGTGGCAGTAGGTCCTTATGGGCCACCAAAGGTCCCTTCCGTTGCTGGTCTGAATACTTAAAGCCTCTGTGATCATGCTTCACCTCTGTGGCCTTTGAAAACAAGGAAACTCAAAAGATTTTAAGTGCTCTGCAGGTGTAAGAGATAAAAGTGATTCTTCTGTCATAATAACAACAACATTTTTTGTAACAATGTAATTCCAAAATGTAACTCTTTTACTCCTAGCATTTTCATTACTTCTGCTCAAGAGCCAGTGATGGGCACTATACACTCATCTTCCTAGAGTTAGCTTTTTTCCAGAAATGTATCTATATGGTCAGTCACATTTACAAGATATTTGTCTGGCCCTTCTGCTCATTGTACTTTTAGACTGGAGATACACAGCTATATTTTTGTTTCTAACTTGGAAGTATTTGTGCCCAGTGTACTCTCTCTCAGGACTTGAAATGGGAGCATCTTGGTATAATGACTTTGGACACTCTGCTTGAAGGTACATGATCTGGATCCCAATTTCCTGGCTGTGTTGTGGGCCAGATCTGTGTTAATGAATCTCTCAGTCCATTGAAAAGAAGTTATTACTTATCATTCTCCTTTTAGAGGAAAAGAATGACTTTTATTTTTCTATATTCTAAGAAGCACACTTAATACCTTTGCCTGGCCTTCACTGGTAAATCCTGGGTTTGAGTCTCCCCTGCTTTTCATTCTTTATAGGTATTACCTCCTGTCCTAAGAAGCTGTAATGTATTAACTTGTCAGAAACAGTGACACTTAAAATCTGTTTGTCAAAAAAAGAAGTAATGGATGAATCCCAGTGGTGGAGTCACCAACCCTGGGGGTATTTAAAGAGCACGTGGACCTGGTCCTTAGGGACATGTTTTAGTGGGGAACTTACAGTATTTGTCAAAGGTTGGACTGGATGATCTTGAGTGTCTCTTCCAACCAAAGACATTCTGTGGTTCTGTGAACCGTTTCTATTAACTTTGCCCAAAGCTCCTACTCAAAAAGACATCACCCAGAGCGATGTTATTAAAATGATGGCGTAAATATAATTACAGAATATACAACAAATACAATGTTCAGGCAAATAACTGACATGATATATACATGGAAAAGGATCCATGGAAAAAACAAAAACAGAAGACCCCCCAAATATCTGTGGCTGTTCTTAGTTATCAGCATACATCACCAGTCAAACTGGCTTTGGCATACCCAAGGTTCTAAGAATAAGTGTTAATAAATTCCAACGTAAATCTAAAGCCTTTACCAAAGAACAAATTGTATGCTATGGTATACAGTTGAAACTTCAAGCCTACCACAAATCCCAGAAGCACACATTCCCAAAACAAATGCCTTCCAGCAAATACCAAACAAAAATAACTTTTCAACAGAAGATGTCTCCGGAGCGTAGAAAAATGCCAGCCCTCTTGGGACAGTCATGCAGGAGAAAGTTAGTAAATAGTCATCATATACTCCAGCTTCTTCTGTGGACTCAGCCAATAACCATCATGCCTGGGTGGTGGCAAGGAGAATGAGATTATTTTCATCTTCTCAATGTGACAAATTCCTCTGTTCTCCAGATTAAATGAAATAAAGCCCTTCACTGCATCTGGTGTAATAAAGTTATTCTATTACCCCCTTCTAGTCCAGATGAGGCAATCAGAACTGAATACTTTTCCCTTACAGCTGCTGCTTCTTTTGATCAAAATTGCTCTGTGTTCATAGTGACTGTAAATCTGAAGGAGGAAGTGTTTTTAGGAGATGAATAGATATGCATCACCCTTTTTGGTAAGCATTCAAGGCTTTCTGTACTCTGGAGATTGCAAAAGAAACTCTGCGTATTTCAAGATCTCAGATGTTGTTGTTTATTAAAGGGATTTTCCACACCAAATTCTCCAAGCATATAATGAATATTATTCAGCCCAAATGAATTCATAATTAAGAGTTCAAACAAAGAAGAATCCAGCATTTTTTTTTGAGGATTTTAATAGATCTCACATTACTAGGCTGTTACCAACCCAATCCAGAAGGGAATGAATAATGCTTAAACCGTGAAACCATTAGGGTTTTTGAGGAAATGGAAAGCATCCACCTATCTAAGAAATCAGTTCCACAGAAATTGTTCCATTGCAAAAAAGTCTGGGAAAGCAAGTCCATTACTTTGTTGGTTTGTTTTTTTTTTAAGCTAGCAGGGTTTTATCAAGACAGCTTTTCTAACCATGTAGTATTACATACATGATTTCCACATAAGTTGACCTAGAACATTTAGATAGGTCAAGTTTTGGTGCCTAGGCTACGTTCCCCTATTAGTCCATTCTTTCTTATAAATAGTGGGTGTCCATGATCCTTTTTTTCTTACTACCTGCTACAATAATACCTCAAGCTTTTTTATCTGTATCTCTGCTATCTCAGAACAACAAGGATCCTGAGTACATGCTATGGTTGAATGAAGGTAGAATCACAATTTGGCAGCAACCTGGAAAGAGGAAGGGGAAAAGAATTAGCATCCTGTATAGCTCATGGGTTCATATTGAGTAGCTTGGACTCCAGAAAGTCACAACTTAGAAGGAAATCTTAGGATTTTTTGCCATATCTCTGGTTTATCACAGGAGATACACTTCACCCAAATACTCCTTTTGAAGACCAAGGCCTTTATTTAAAACACTTCAGACTGAGCTGGAGATTAACTCAAGGCAGCACCAAGTGAACCTACAAATTCAGTGAAGGTTATAAAATGAGAAGGCTGTGGACACCAAAGGTAAGATGAAGTTTTCTGGAGAAATCTTGGTTCTGAGTAGTCTCACAAAAAAAAAAACCAAACAAACAAACAAAAAAAAAAAAAAAAACAAAAAAAACCCTGGACCTCTGGCACCTCTGGCACTGATTCTTCATCTTTAGCTGCGGTTACCTCAAACAAATCTTTTATCATGACCAAAAGTGGGAGACAATATTGCTTCTGTTGCATTGTTAAATCTACACCTGGAAGAATGTGTAACTTTAGGAGGGTCATTTGGCACTGTCACTGGCATCAGAAGTTCCTGCTGAGCAGCATTGTAGTCCAAGGAGTAAGGCAGAGCCTTAGACTCCAGGGTGTTAGAGTCCAACTCACTAATTTAAGCAAGGTGGGATTTCTGTACATCTGTTTCACTAAATACACTGGTGCCAGACATACTTCAAACTCATTGCCAGCAGGTTGTTCCTTTGACACTCCAAGCCAAGTTGTTTTTTTTCAGTGAGGAAATCAATGCCTTTCCACAGGCCAGGGCTCTTCAACCTGCAGTCTGGACTCTGGCAGTGGCTGGATCCAAACATGAATTGCAGGTATTTCTGCTGGGCTCTCTCAAACTATGGTTATAAAAAGAGGTGTAAAATAAGAGAAGAATCAAGATACTTCAACTTAGGCCAACAGAATTCTCCACTGCAGTGATTAAGTGCATATATTTTAAAAGCAGAATGGATGCTTGTTCTCTTGTCCTGTTTTATCTATCTTTGCAGGCCATACAGAGTTTATTCAGTGTATATGGTAGAGTACAGAGTAAATCAAAATTTCATGTTTCATTGATTGTCTCCTGGAGAATTCTCAGGCTATAAAATTGTGATATTATTTTTCCAACTACACTAGTAAGCCTGCGATGATTTTTACTACTTTTTTTTTTAAAAAAAAAACAACAAACCTCTCTAAGTGGTTTTTTTTTTTTAATTGGAGAACTATAATGATAAAAAGTAACAGGCTTTCTAATTCTAAGGTTGAAAAAACCAGCTGACTGACTCCCTTGGGTTTTTCAGGATTAGAGGTTTTGGGCTTGGGATTCAAACAACTGCAAAAAGTCCGTTGCATTCCAAATTTTACTGCTTTTGAAAATTATGCCTAATTTCAGAAGAGTTTCCTGGATCTGGATGATTTTATGCTCAGACATAGTGTTACAAAAGTAATAAAACACCTTATTTCATATGGAAGCTATCCTTTTGATCCATTCCTACTGTATTTAACCTGCTGCAAAACATTTTAACTCAAAATAATGGAATGTATGATTAATTTATTTTTGGAGTTTTTAATCAAAAAGATAAAGTTAAGGTACAGTTAGGAACAAATGCACTTAAATACATGAACTTAAATTTTTTTGTGTTCAATATCACACACTTACTGAAATGTAAGGAAAGACATACAAGAAGAGACAATAGTAGAAGTAGTAGATGTATGTATTTAAATCACTTGTGGTACCTTTTTATTTTTTCATTCCTTCCTCTCAATCTCCTACCCATTAAAACTGTTATATGGAAGTATTTTAAAACATACATTATTATCAATATATTCAAAGTTGTGTATATTATCCCTTTTAGTTTCATGTCACACCTCCTGCCTAAAGTAAAACATACAAACCAGCTTTGCAGGAACATGGACCTCTATGAGTAGCTTTGGTCCACTGAACTCTAGTAGTTCCTGGTGAAAGAATGTCTTTGGTGGCAAAGCCAGGCGAAAGACAAGTTTTATGGGTGTTTAAGGGGAAAGCTGGCCTGAAATTGTAATTGACAGTACTTTTCAGTCCCTTTAAATAACTTAACCTTAGGGCAGTTTTAAGCTATAACAATCATTTTGCCTTGATATCTTTTCTCTCCTGCCTTAAAAATGGACTTGTGTGCAAGAGGGCACAACAATCAGTAAAATAGCTGAACATAGTTTTTATCACATCACTGCAGAGTGGCATCCTAGATGTTTCCAGCTTACTTATTGAAGGAATAACTAGCTCTAAAGCTACCATGATGGCAGGGTTCAGAAATTATGGAATAGCTTTGTGGAGAGTTGTGTTCTCAAAACATAGTAAATAGAAATATTTAGTCCATACTCAATTTTTGCTGTGGTTTGATAGCACAACACTTTTTGAAAATGACAGGGTAGTTACAAGAAAGAAAAAATGATCTAAAGACTTGGAACAGGTAGACCAGGAACTAAATTTATTGTATTCAAAGCATTTACTAGGATTATGGTCACTATGTGACAATTGTGACTAGTAAGTATGGTAACCTGGACATAAATGGAGGTATTTGTAGTTGTCTTGTTGCATCTCATACAAATACATTTTTTTATTTCTGGAGATGTATACAAATTATGGAAAGAATATTGTAACTGTGAAAGACTCATTCTACATTGTGGAAAAGGAATTTTTATATTCACTATGGTATCTGCAAAGAGTGTAAAACAAATAGATAAACAATTCAATTAAATTACTAAAAAAAGTCAAAATCCACAAAGGACGTTTTTCAGAATAATCCAAACAATAAAAATGTCATGCCAAAAAAAAAAAAAAAAAAAAAAAAGAAAATTCCAGTTGGCTGCAACATCAAATCAGAAATGAATCATTCTGCAAAATGCACTGTTACTATCTATTTTGAGACAGCATAATATTATGTGAAGGCTACTTCTTTTTTCTTTTTTTTTCCCCATAGGATAGAGCAGGAGCTCTATGCATCTGTGTTGTCTTCTATGTTAATATTCCTGATCTGTAGGTAAATGACTTTGCATCATGGGAAACTGAGCTAGGAGGACAATTATAAGAATTTGGGGAAATCATTAGGGTTGACTGATGACATCAGAAACATGATAATGATTCCTTAGTGAGCAGTTGAAGATCTGTGAGGACCTAATTTGTCCTCACTGCTTAATATGAAAGTATTGCTTAGGTGTTTGTGTGTAAGGGGAAAAAAGTTGTCATTTCCCAGAAATGGCATTTGAGGAAGAATGTGCTCTGGTTTACTGCTACAGGGTTTCAAATGAAAGAAAATACAATTTCAGTGTAATCTGGAAGGCAAAGTTATTCTAAGTGTTAACTGAGACTCTCCAAAAGAGTGAGTCTTTCTCAGAAGAGCCTTCAGGATAAGGGGGTGTTTATTGCTTGCCAATTCCCACAGAAAACTGAATCTGAGCTGATTTCCCTGATCTCAGGATTTCCCTGATCTGTAAGCTGACACAAGAAACTTCAGCCTGTGGAAAAAGAGAATATTTTTTCCACTCCACTGTGTATGATGTTTCAGTGGTCTAACCTAAGAATTATTAAAGGAGGAAAACTCAACCTCTTTCAAGCATCTTTAGTTTTAATGTCTTTCTTGTTGCATTGCTTTGCGTTTCTGGACACTTGTTAATAATCTTTTCCTTTGTTCTAGACCAGCTTCTGATTGAATCCTGGAGATGCTACTACAGTGACAGGCAGTCAGAGTCATACCTCAGGGAGAAGTGTTCCTCTTTAATTTTTTTGATGCAACAAATAACAAGGTCGGCAGTGGTTTACATGAGGACAGTAGAGCTGAAGGCAGCAAATGGAGGCAAAGTGCAATATAAAACCTCTTATGTTGTGCTCTGGTCTCCAACCCAGGGACATCTCTGGCTCTTCAGCACAGGTACACTGCTGGATGCTTTGTAGAAAATTGAATCTTTTCCCATTGGCCAGAGACAGATAGAAGACTAGAATTGTTTTTCTTGGATAAGGAAAAAAAGGGTGGGATCTGACTTGGCTTGAGATACCTGCTGTCTACACAGCTTTCTCAGAAAATAGATACAGAGAAAAAGAAATTTGCTGAAACCAAGAGGTGGCTAGGGTAGTAAAAAAGGTCATGGTATGGCTGCCTTTATTCCTTTGACTTGACTGTGGAAGGACAAGCTGGCTGCTGCACCTCTGTGAGGATTATTGGGGTACTGGCAGTTCCTGGGAACATTGCTGGAACAACCCATCCTGTGCATGAAACCTCAGAAAATATAGGGTAATCTGTGCAGTATATGTATTTAGGAGAATTCATCTTACATAAGCTAAAACATGCATTTGAAAATGCCTTGTAAATGTCTTCACAGACTTTAGATTTTTACCCTGATTGTGCAGGTGAAAGAAGAGAAGTTTGGAGCAATTAAAATGTAATATTTTTTTAAATTCTTTTTGGTCAGAACATCTAAAGAGCAGAGGAAACAGAGGGTTTCTCAGACTAGCCAGAGGAGGAAGAGTTGTCATCATTCTCCTTTTGCCAAATAGCTCACAGGGTAAGGAATGCTTTGAAGATATTTTCTCCTGCAAATGTGATGTAGCCAGCAAGCTGGAGTAGGCTGACCAGATTACAAACAAACAGCTCTGAGAAACTGTTGAGGTTTCTGGAATGTAGGAGTGGTGTGGCACCTTCTAGCAGGTAATACTGGAGGGATTAGCCTGCTACACTGACCTCCATGACACTTCTCCTCCAACTTTCTGCCACTATTGGGAATGTGGGTCCCATGACTTGCAGGTTTGGGCTAGAAAGACAGGGAAAGGGGGAAAATGCCCTGGTTTGAACACAAAAAGAGTGTCTAAAATATTTACAGAATGGCAACCAATGGCAACCTTACCTTTTTTCTAAGTCTGGATAGGTTTCAGCTGGGGAGGGGACCAGGTGTTCACCATCTCCTTTCATGACTTTCAGCTGCAAGACACTGCAGGCAGCAGTGCAGTGTTGGAGGCTGAGCTGTGAGGAGAGGTTTCCTGAGTTTCCTGGGAGAGGTCAGTTGTTTTTTTCCTTTTACTTCTCCTTGGGTTTACTTTCCCTATGATTCCTGTGGCGTGGTTAAAAGGTGGCTTCTCTCATTGCACTGTAGAACTGAATAAGCTGTCCTTAAGACTTGCTGCAGTAGGAGAAAGAGGTGCTCAAGCCTGGGTTAACTCTGGGCTTTGTTATTTCTGAACTTCAAGTTCTGTCCTCTTAGGTCCCTGTAAGTTATTCAGGCCTTCCCAGGGTCTGGATATAACACAGAGGGGAAGTTAGCCAGACATTACATTTTATTTCCCTTCTTAGTCCCATGTTTTGCCATTATTTTTTTTTTAAGTGATTGATTGGAAGGAGCTTAAATAGGATGCATTAATATTAAACTGAGCTGCAACAAATAACGGGTGTTTTTTAATATTTTCTTTCAGACTGGTCTGGAGCTCTCTAGGCTAGTTTATTGTTGATTATAGAAATTAATTTCAGTTAAATCATTCCTTTATCAGTAGGATTTGCCCACGTTTGGTTAGACTTAATAGCTCTAGAAACCACAGTGTTTTTTCAATTGCTTTGACTCAAAGTGGAATTAAGGAAAAAAAACCCAAAACTTTTGCTGAGTTTGGGGTGGATTTTATTGATACACAAAAAATTATATTAAGGAGTCTTCAGTCTGTAAAGCTGTACTAGTCACAGCTTCAACTCAGCTTTGAGAAAAGACTCCTGATTCTCTAGTTTTCCCACTTGCAGTATGCCTGTGACCTAGAAGCTTCTACCTGCCCTTTCCTTTTGTCAGTTTTGATCAGCAGGGTCCATAAGTTCGTTTGGTGCTTTACAATGCCTTATCATTTGGCAGGTAAAGCTAACAGGTCAAAAATGAGAAACATCTCTAATTTTGTCAAACAACTGCATTTATGTTGATACATCTGCTCTTAATGGCTTCATACTCTTACATAAGGTCTCATGTTTGTTTTATGAATCTTTCACTGGACTTGTCTGACCTTGGTTGTAATTTTTATGCCACCAACCACTGAGGGGTCTTGGGGAGGAATGGGAAGCTGCGTGGTTGTGAAGAAGGAGTGGCTTTTAGGTTTTTTTTACACTGGTATTTAATTTTTTTTTTTTTTAATATGTCAACAATAAAAAATATTCAGGTATTGTGATGGATTTACAGGACTGCATCTTAGCTCTGAAGAGAAAGTCAGCTCTCATAAGTTAGAGCATCCCATGGCTGTGTACTCATTAGCCTATTTCATTCCAAAGCATTTTTTCTAGTTCCTGGTGAATAAGCATACTTTCTGTGTTCTAGTCCTTGACAGTCTCAACTCATCTATCTGCTTAGTTCCTGTATAAGGCTGTATGGCTAATTTATATTGCATGTGTTTCTCCTGCTGACTTTGGCATAGCAGAAATACAGAAAATTTTTTACTGCTTCATGGGACTGATGATCATATACTATATCTATTAAAATTATTCCTCCCCCTTATTTTGTAATATTTGCTTTAGCTAATAAATAAATTAGCTAAAATACTGAATTATAATATACCAATTCTTAAAATTTATTCTAGGTAAGAGAAAAATAACATTGCTGTATCTGTAATGTATAGTAAATTGGATTAATTAAATTAAATTCAATTAACTGAATTAATTAAAAAATTATTTGTAAAGACTTCAAGCTCACTTGTCTGTATGACCTTCAGCTTCAGTATAAATAATCCTTTTCCTAGTGCTGAGCTTTTGAGGCTGGTACCCAGGGAAAGAAACTTTAGATGGAAACTAAAGATCTTGTCTTTAAAAATGTACTATATTGTATATTGTTAGGGACTGTCCTCTTGTCTCTGATCACTCTTTTAATGTAATTTTCAGGTTGGGAAAAGGAATAATAATCATCATGCTCTATACTTCATGATGAAACTTCATGTTTTGCAGGCACTGGTTCTCCCTTGGGTCAACAGTCAATGTAGCTCTTGACCCTGGAGATAAATTCTGCCCTCTTGCAAAACAGCCTGGATCACGTTGGCCAAATGTATTCTGGTGTAAGAAAGGCCTAAAAGTAAAATTTTTGTCCCTGGTAGTCTCAGGATTTCCAAGAGGTTCAGGAGTGGGAAGCAGGAATCTGTGTGCTCATGATGAACCCAAGTATGGGTACGTTGCTTGTGTGTGTGATTTACCTAGGAGTTAACTGAGGCAGCAGCTTGTCACAGGTGAATCACATCTGAGTCTCAATGGATGGCTGTTAGAACACAGGTGTAGATCACTGTGATCAGTGATCAATGATCTACACCTGTAGATCTTTGGGCTGATCAAAGAAGGGCTCATCTTGGACTGCAGCAGCACAGACAGTGGTTGAGGGAGGTGGTTCTCCTCCTCTGCTCTTGTGAGACCCCACTTGGAGTACTGTGTCCAGTTTTGGGGTCCCCTGGACAAGAAGGACACAGAGCTGTGTCCAGCAAAATGTTCAGAGGGCTGAGCACCTCCCTGTGAAGCCAGGCTGAGGGATTGGGGTTGTTCAGCCTGGAGAAGGTGAGGCTCTGAGGTAACCTTATAGCAACCTCCCAGTATCTGAAGGAGCTACAAGAAAGCTGGGGGAGGGCTTTTGACAAAGGTGAGTTGTGAGAGGACAAGGGGAAATAGTTTAAAACTAAAGGAGGGGGGATTTAGGTTAGTAATTAGGGAGAAATTCTTTAATTTGAGAGTGGTGAGACCCTGGCCCAGCTTGACTAGGGAAGCTGTGGCTGCCCCATCCCTGGCAGTGTCCAAGGTTGGATGGGGCTTGGAGCAACCTGGGCTGGTGGGAGGTGTCCCTGCCCATGCAGGGCGGTTGGAACTGGATGAGCTTTAAGGTCTCTTCCAACCCAAACCATTTAGTGATTGCTTTTAAGGTCGTCTTTGCTAGAGCAAAATGATATTAATATTAATGTAAACCTACCTCTGTTTTCTTTGCATTAAGTTTGTGTTGGTTTCAGGACCTGCATTCATATCATTGCTCATTAGTGCTCTGAATCCTCCTGTTCCCTGCACCCATTTCCCCAGATGAAGCATCTGGATTCAGATTTTTATCTGAAATTTCATGAATCAGAGTCACATATTTGAACTCTTAATTCCATAACTATAGATTTAAACACATGCAGATTTGGCCAAACAATTTCCAAGGCAGAGCATGATGGCTTTGTATTTGTTACATGCAAATTCCAGAGGGGATGAAGAACTCAGACTTGGGAAAAGGGGACTAAAATGGGGAACAGTGGAATTAAAAAAAATATAGCCAAAACATCTGGGAAGAAACAAGTCCTAATGGTGAGATATATTATACTGTGGAATAGTTTCTTCTGATTTTACCCTGTCATTTGAGGTTTTCCTGTTTGGTTTTAAAAAATAGAGAGTGTATGGAAGAAATTTTACATAACTGGGGATACACTGACCTGAGTTCCAGCCTGCTTGGAATTTTAGAATATGTTTGCAAAACCAACAATTAAATAAAATCTCGTTGTTGTTTTCATTTATTCTGTCACTTGTAGGTTTTTAGGAGTTCCAGGTTGCATGAAGCCTGCATAATTCTCTAGTAGAACCATCCTTTCTTGCACCAGGGATGTGAGTTACACAGAGATGCCTGAATTGGATCTGAATAAAATAGCTTTATACCAGAAATTCTGTGTCTCCAGAGTGTCCCAGTTAACTGTGACAGTTCTGAGCTGGTGTGGGTATGCTGATGTGGTTTCCCAACTGGCTTGGGAATGCTGTGCATTCATTTGCATGAATAGATGGCCCAAGATGATGCTGTGTGTTAATGTGATCTGGTTTGATAAACTCATCAGTGAATTCAGGTAGTTTAAAGAAAACTTCTCAGGTCTCATGTGGAAGCATGCCTTCCTCCAGTTGCATACTCTGTGTATCAACTCTGTGTAAATTTTCAGAACATGCACTCTAATGCTTGAACTAGGAGCACTTGTTCTGTATCTGCTTTAAAGTTACTGGGAAAGGTGAGCCTAACCTATGGCATGGATTGACAATACCCTCATGTAGTCTTTACAAAGGGCTTTTGTTGTCTGACTTGGCTTTTCTGGAGAGCTCAGCACCTGTCAATGTATTACCTCATCTACTGATCTGGATGCTTAAGTGAGAACAATTGTCTGCATTTTAGCAAGAAAGCTTTATTTCCATTAAAAAAAACCCAAATCAACCAAAAAAACCTCACCTGCAGTTAAAGATCAGTAGTACGATCTTTCTGAGAATTTGGTTCAAGGAAACAAAAGAAAAATAATGAGCTGTGATGGCAATAATAGGATTGACTTTTATAGTAAGGAGAAACCACTTTGTGTGTCCTTACTGCAGGGGTTATATTTTTCCTCTCCCAGGCATGGCTGTCATGCTACAGACTGTAAGCAGTCCAACCGCGCTTAACGAACCACAGTTTGGAGCTGATCTAGGAGTTCCTTCTCCAGTGTCATGTACAATTGAGGAGCAGTGGAATAAAACACACTAACCTCCAGCTGATGTTGGCATCTCTTCCCCCAAAATCCTTTTATTTTCCTTTGGGCCCCCATGAAAGTCAAGTTTATAGAATAATGAAATCCAGGAAGGAGCTGGAGTTCATTTACTATTTGAATAGTACAAAACCTTTCATAATAGGTTGACATTATTCAGAGTGCAGCAAAACCGAACTAGTGTAAAACTGCTTTTTTTTATTAATACTTCGGTTGTTTGTTACCACAAGAAGAGATTACTTTAAAAATTGCTCATCTTTCTTTCATCCAGAACTGCTTGTCCACTTGTCTCTAGCTACTGCGTGCAATTACTGTGCAGGCTGCTGGGAAGAGAAACATAATGCAATTTGTGTCCTTTGATTAACAATGGCACATCAAATGGAAAGTATTACTAAGAAAACACTTCCCAGCCATTCTCCAGAACACACAGGTTCTTTTTTACTGCCCATTGTAGGACTTTGTCATTTGAAACAACCTGCTTAGGAGCAGAAATAATCCTTTCAAAATTTAACCCACTGTTAGGAATTGCAAAGCAGCCAGGCTGGAATTTTTGGGTCCCAATGCTTTATTAATGATCATTCAGCCTTTAGTGCATATCCTCCTAAGCCAGCCTGGAGGTAATGAGGTGCTATTTTTGACACTTAACACAACTAAGAGGGTAAAGAGGTGCAGAAAGGTCATAGGAGAGCAGGGAATGAGACAAAAGCAACTGCAAGGATGGTGTAGCCCCATGAGCTGGTAGCAGTGTTACATGTACCTTAGGGTTTCTGGAAGCTCTCTCTCTTGGCCCAGCTTGGCTCCTGTAGTACTCTGTGGTAGCTCTGGTAATAATGGGAGGCAATATGAGAGGCTTTGAAAACAAAGTGAAAAATACATGCAATAAATTTGAAATGCCAAATACCATATAAATATCTGCAGCCTTCATAGTCTGTCGTAGAGGTGTATTAAGGTTTCTTTACCCAAAGAGACTGAAGGTAAAAGCATTGTAGCACAGTGAGCAAAGTCTGCTCAACTTCAAAGCCAGATGAGCTTTTTTCTCTGCTTCTTGGATTCTCTTCTAGACTGCTTTCTCTTGCATAAAACATAGCAGTGTTAGTTTGTACCCTTTGAGTACAAGTGACTAAAACATGGGTTTAAGGAAGAAGATTTTGTGCCTTGTGAAACATAAACTTCTCCTTCTATAGCCACCGACTCAAGAGCTGCTCTGCTCCTCTCTCCCCCTTTTCCATTTCACATGCTTCTCAGCTTTCATCTCATTCCAGATTCCAGGGTGGTGGTCTGTCCTCCTCCTTCTGATTCCCTCTTCTCTGCTGGAACTGAAACTCGGGGAGAAAAAAAAGAGTCTGAATACTCAACGGGAGGGATCTTGAATTTGTAAAAAAAGACGACGTGTTGCCTTTTTCCTTTTTTTCTTATTGTAGCTGCCTACTTCAAAAGTTTCAAAGATGAGTGCAGACAGTTTTGGGGTGACTTTGGTTCTATGGTCTCATCCATGATACTTTTCATATTTAGTAGTATATGCTCCATGAAGCCCAAGTGAAAAACATAGAAGTAATTCAAGAGTCCTCTGGTGTTCTGTGAAAAACTTTGGAAAGATAAGTGGTCAATTCATGTTTTACATCTCTAAAAGATGGAGTTAAGAATGTCTTTCCCAGTGTCATACCTATCTCTTGTTTCTCCTTGTGGATTTTCTCTGATCAGAGTGTGATATTCTTGTTTTGAATTTTAAAATTAATGACTTGGCCACTTTTTGGTTGAATAGCTTTGCTTGGCTTTGTAGGCAGAACTAACAAAAAAGTCCAGAGGGCAGAAAATGTAACTAACAATATTTTTGTAGATGAAAATTTTTATAAATTCCCATGTGCAATGTAAAACAGTATGGAAAATGAAACCAAAACATTGCCCATGTGAGGTTTTGTAAAATCTTACCAGAATATTGTCTTCTCTAGTTTCGAAAGAAGTATATTACATAATTTCATGAAATTAGAAGAATCCATTTGTGCTTTTTTAGGAACTATTTTATTCTGCAGTACAGAAAATGACAGGACTTACTGTCCTTTTAGTTGAAAAAAGTAATCTGTTCATAATTCTCTTGTTCTAAGGCTCCCTGGGTCAAATTACCCAGATTACTCAAGTGACTAGATCAGTAATTACTTCTAATTATTTGTTTTATTTCTTTGGCTAATTCATGCTATCTTTGATTAACTGGTATTCTAGTTTGATTGAATACTGCCCCAAATGTGTGGAATGGCAATATCTTGATTTTTTTCAAACAATCTATTAGCACTGTAATACTTGCCTACCTGTACTCCTCAAATGCTCTTATTAATCAGCAGCAAACAGCTTACATACAGGATACACTGTAAGTATATTTAAAAACATCTGGTCCCTGATGAAAGACTGTAGATCTACTTTGCTGTGAAGCATAGGTATTTGTCAGTGCCACTGGCAATTAAATTCATCATTCATCAAAAGATTTTTAGCAAAAGACACTTCAGTGCCTTAAGTCCCAAAAGTTTTTACTGTCCTTGCAGTTGTTGTTTTGCTCCATTTCCTTTTTTTCAAATAACCTTCTACCTGCAAATATAACACTTGAATATTCAGGAAGAAGTGACAGCTCACTTGCTAAGGATGTCTCTGGTCTTCCATTAAAAAAATGTTACCTGGAGAGCAAAATCTGGTTGCATGAGATAAGAGCATATGATCAATGAAAAGCCAAAAGCAAATGTGCGTGCTTCCTTGAGTGTAGGGAATAAGTCTAACACGCTTATCTAATATTTTCCTCCTCTTTGTCTCCTGGGACTTGAATCTTACTGTTCAGAAATCTCTGGTTATTGCAAGGGTAATTGTTCAGCAATTGAACTGGGGATTGTTTATCTTGTATGTGGCTGGGTTGTTTATAATTATTCCAGGGAGACTTCCTGAAAGTGTTGTGGGGTTTCCAGTCTTGTCACAATTCTGGCAATGCTCCTGTGAATGGGCTCCAGATGCCCAAGACTCCAGCCAGAGTTCTTCAGCAGGGCAGGTTTGCTCCTTTGCTGCCAGGCTATGCACAGAAGGGGCTTACTGGGTGGAAAAGCTTGACTGGTGATAGCAGAACCACTTTTTTCTAATGGTCTTACAGGTGTTGAAGTATGATGTCTTTGGTGGTGAAAGGAAACTATTAAGTTCAGGCAAGATCCTTGTCCAGGTGTGCCAGGAACATCTTCAGAGTACCAGCTGGGTCATGCTACTGATAGAGAAGCAAGGGGCTCAGTTTTTCTTATTGGTCTCTCTGTAGATCTGTCCCTGGCAATGCCAATAAAATAAATGTTACTATTGTCACAGCATTGTAGAAAGTGGGGATAGAAAGCATCTTGAGTTGTGATCTTCCTATTCCTGTATCCCACAAGCCTGGTGTCACAGCAGGGTTATTTTTGTCTTTGGGTTTGCAGAGTCGGTTTTTAACAAAGCCTACAGGAATTATTCTACCACCTTATTTCTACAAAGATTTTTTTATTACATGCAAGGCATACATCAGGGTAAATTTTTCTTTTTTTTTTTTTTTTTTTTTTCTGTGACCACAGATAGGGCTGTGAACTAGAGCCCTATAGCATAGAAAAGATCTGTAATTTTCTATTTTCATATTATTTTTTACTTACTTGTCTTCTGCATTGCATAATATGGCAGAAAAAGAATAAAGCATAGCAGCACCAGACTTGTTTGTTGCTGCACAGGATTCATTATGTGAAATGGTTCAGATCATTGTAAAAATGTATTCGGTTTTGTTATCTGTCAACCAGTACTGAGAAACAGCTCTTTTTACAAGAAAGATTGCAAGAAAGATCTGAGGGTGCTCCATGTAAAGGTTGAATGAGAGATGGAAATGCTTATCTGAGGACATTGGTTGTTCATGTATTGTGCTGTATGGGCTTTGGCCATCATGGTGGTGTTTGGCCACAGATAAAAACACACTTCTTTTGTCACTGGAGAATAATCTGGGGGAAAGAAGTGCAGTAAATTGGAAACAGATCAATAGCAACACGTGTTCAGCCACTGAATGCTTTGTGTAGCATAGCCATGGTCAGATGTCTGACATGGGGATGTTTTTTTGTTTTGGCAGGAAACAGAAACAGCACCTGGAAGCCAAGTGATTGATGGTGGTGAGTTACATTTTTTCCTTTTTTTTTGTCTGTAATGACAACTGAAAAGACCATAAGGAGATGATCAGTTTGAAAATAGAAGAGGTAAGAATGTGGCTTGAGCATACCAACTGTCCAGGCCTACTTTCCCAGCTATATGAAGTGCATATCAAATCTCCCAAAGCAGCAACGGATTTTGCTTCTCTTGTCAGTTGCTGCTACCTCTCTTCCCACTAAAATTGCTCAAATGTTGGTTTTTGGGAACTTCGTCACAGATTCCAAAATACTGAAGATTGTTCTTTCATTCTGGTAGAGGAAGCCCAGTCAGGCAAAGACTTTCAGAAATAACGTGTGGTGTAACTCTGCTTTTGGAGATCCTTGCTTGGCAAACTGGGTTGGTGCTAATTTGAGGGAGGGGTGTGAATGTTCAGGTTTGTGGTTTGTTTGGGCTTTTTTCTTTCTTGATTTTTCATGTGTGATTTAAGCATGTTAGAATAAGCACTTTTTGATAATTTATCATCTTTGTAAGTGATGGCTTAAAATAATATTTTCTAAGGAATTGATTCTGTTGTTATGCTAGCAGAGAGTTGTGTTGACAGTAACCATGCAATGTAAGAAGCCATAATTTTGAATCCTCCATAACATTTGTGGCACAAATTTTAAAAAAAATTGTAATGCAGTAATATCATAGGGCTGCATTTCTCAAAAAAGTTTGCTATCTTTTTAGAGCCAAGGCACCACAGACGAATTTGTTGGCTGAGCTCTTTAGGGAAACCTTTGTTAAGCTCTAAGTGCTTAGAGTTGTTTAACAAAGTTCTATATTGCAGTACCTTTCTTATATTAGTTTCTCCCTGTTATTCAGGGCAAATCTGGCCTTGAAATCAGTGGTAAATTTGCCTTAGAGAAAAAATTTCATACCTGTATGTATGGCATTGAATGAATCTCAAGCCTCAGGTTCTTCCTGATGGATTGTGCTTTCACGTTCTCTATTGCATTATTAACATTCTGTTAGGGTGTTTGGTCTGGTTTGGTTTTTTTTTAATGTTCTGATAAAGCACCATGACTTTTTTTCCTTCACTTTTAGTGTGAGAAATTACTATTCCTATGTTTCATAATAGGAAGAGTAGTGACTGTACAGTGTGTTTTATGGACTGTTAATATTTAGTGAATCATCTGTATTTTAGTGAAGTGTTCTAAGGGTACCAAACCTGAGTTTCTTTACAAAAGAAATCCTAAAAATCATTTAATTTCATGATGTCTGAAGATTCTGCAAAAAATAACTACTGGGGAAGTATCTGAAAGTCAATACCTTGTGTAAATTCTTATGTGACAGAGAAACTATAACTGAATTTTGGCTTTTGCTCCTTAGCCCCACGTCTGGTCAATTGCATTGGAAAAAATTATTGCAAAGATGAACTTTATGAATTGTTTAGATTTAAGTTGTGAAATAAACTGCCTTATTTTGGACAGTAGTGTGTGCCTGTAAAAGCAAGGTTTCCTTGAAACAGAGCTGCTGAGGTAGTCTTTCTTGGTGAGGAACAAGAGGGGGAGAAATCAGCAAGCAGAGAGGGGGAGGGCAGAAATGGGACATGGCACAAGCAGCAGCCATTTGACATCACAAGCCTAGTTGGATGGGCTCTAGAAAAGATTGAAAAAACCTGAGATTTACTGATATTTCCATAATTATGGTAGCTTGGTAAAATGGAGTTCAGGTCTCAAACATCAGCACTACAGTTTGTCAACCTAAACTGGTCATCTTGCCTAATTGTGGTTTTAGACTGGTCCAGACTGGTACTGAGGAGCTCAGTGAAACTGATCATGTCTTGTTCCGTGCCTAGGCAACTATCTACCAGTGAATTCTTTTTAGCTTATCTTCTTGGGAACCTTAGGTTTGTTTTTTCTTACATTTATGTTTTGAAGTAATTCAGAAGTGAAGAAATTATAAATTTGTAGATAGCTTATCTGTACATCAGATGACTGATCACAGAGAAAATAATGGAAGTTGAATCTGGTTTTAGCAACCTACCTCAGTAATGTGTTTCCAAAAATTCTCGCTGCTTAACTTGTACTGTATGATTGATTTCTTAGGATTCAAACCTGCATATGTGCTCTTCTGAAGTGTAGCTGCTTGAGATTTTCATTTTGCTAAGTTTAATAGCATTTATGGCTCTGTAAAGTCCACCAGTTGGCTATACACTTTTCTTTTTCACATCTTTCCCACAAATTTGCATTGAGTTTACAACTCTTCTGGTAGGCCTGGAATGTATCAGGCTCTTCATCCTGCATAGGGAATTTAGAAAATTCTCATGCATTATGTCTGTTCTAAATAAAGAAATTTGGGGGGCACTGTCTTGACTGCAGTACATTTGAAAAAAATATTATTTCTGAATTTGAGAGCATATTAAAATAGTATGTATGGTTATGGGAGTGATCCCTAGAAGTCACTCCATAAAATTCTGGCTCCAGTCAAAATTGTTACATCCTCTGTAAAATTCTGGCTCCAGCCAGCTGGTGTTTTGCGAGAACTGGGATTGGCAACTGGCATGAGATATACAGATCCTTTACTTTCTATTTAACTTTTCCTCAAATGTTTGTAAAACTCACTGTTGCAATAATACACACACAGTTACCAAATTCAACCCAGAACCCTCACTGCTCACTAGCAACAAACAGAGCATGTAGGACTCATTTTGATCTTTCTATGAGGCATTTATTGCATGGTGGTCCATGACTTTGAAGTGGAAACTCAGCACTAGATCCTTCTCTTTCTTTTTACTTATCTCTAAGAGTATAGCCTTGATTTACAGCTTAAAGATATTAGATAAGAACCCTTTCCGAAGAGTTTTCTCAGGTAAGAGCAGCTGAGGAACAAGTGGGTTTTCCCCATGTCACTCACTGTTTTCTACTGAACTTGGAAGTTGCTGTCCTGGTATCTTTGAACATGCAGTTTCAGCTGAATGTGTTTTACATAATTTATTAGCCTTGTCACAGAGGGTCTGCAAACACAATGGCAGTGTCTCCTGAAGAATTTCTTTCACGATGGAATTATTCCCAGAGTGACACAAACCATTTTATTTCATCCCTTGAGTGCTCCTTGTCTGTGGGTTTCCAGTGCAAAAGAAACAGAATTCTGTTTATTCTGTGATTCAGCTACTCAGTTTTTCTGGGTCAACTTTATTCCACAGCAAACTTATTCTTTTAATCAGAAACTTAGAGCCTAGACATAGCTGAGGATTAACTGATTGTCTGATTGTCCTTCCCTTTCCACTTTGACCACCTGATGGATTTACATTCAATCTAGTAAGCTGACAGTTTGTTTTTCCAATTGAATTTCCTGACAGAGATCAAGCAGTGTAGTGATACCATAGAGTGGTAAAAAAGGATTTCTGAAGAGATGAAGAAAACCTGAAATGTGAGAAATCTAGTCACGTGTGGCTTAATTACTGAATCTGATAAAATTCTGAGTATTTTCTATTCTCCAAAGAATTATAAGATGGTGCATCTGAACTCAATACATGTATCAATGGCTTGTGTTTATTGGTCTAGGGACATCAAGATGTCACCACAACCAGTTTAGTGTGCAGCTGTGTTTGAAAACTTAAGCTTTGCACTCGAATGCTTAAGGGTGAAGGATCATATGGAAAATATTAAATGCCTTTCTAGAAACCTACTCTGCTCCATCATTTAGAATAATGCTTTGTGCTAGTTATCCCGGGGAAAATTATTCATGCAACTAAAAGAAATGAAAATGAAAAGCTGGAATTCTTTCCCTTAGACAAGAGGGAAAGCTGCAACAGAACAATAAAAAAAGGTTGCAGAGAGGGGAGTGCAAGAAGGGCACATTCATGGCATTTCAAGGAAGCAAACTCAAAACTGATGAAAAGAAATACCAACAAAATGCGTGGTTGGCTTGGGAACTCCATAATAAGTTGTGGAAGTCAGGAACTGAGAGAGAGTCAAAAAGGAATGGGGTCTTTTATTAGATAACAAAATAGCTTAGATTTATCTGAACTGGGTTCAGTAACTGTAGAAGTTCTGTTCTCTGGGACACAGATTATTTGCAATTTTGTAAGAAATAGTAAATGGATGAAAAATTTCTGGAAGCATTAACCTTAACCAAGACTCAGCACTGGTATCTGTATGCTCAGCTATTGTTTTTCCTTTTTGTGTGCCAACTCTCTGGGTGCATTCTTTACTTAAACAGAGATTCAGCTGCAGAAGGATGGCTGAATGGCACTTTTTATTCCAGTGGCTCTCAAATTAGGTGTTACAACACTTGGCTGAGAGGTGGAAATTGTGAGTTTGAATGAGTGGATTTAAGGAAGATTTCCCCACTCTTTTGGTCTGTGTTAACCTCTTTGCAGATAGGGAGATAGCGCTCCTTTTTTTTTCTTTTACAGAAACTATTTTTAATCTTTTGAATTCTCTAAAACAGTATGTTCTGAAGCAGGAGAAAGCTTGAGGTTTTATGGATGAAATACTCTCTACTCTTGATCCAGTTGAGTCCAGGAGAGGAAGAAAACAGAGTGTAAACAATCTGTCCTGCATAACTCCTAAATTTGGATTCTGTGTGTTGGAGATGAGATAGAAAGGAGCAGATGCTACAGTATAGTACCTGTGGGTGTGCAGAGCCTTTATCTGAGCTGGTCCATATTGCAGGCAGGCCATTTTTCTGGATGTATTTTCCCTGGGGCTTTGGACCACTCTGCTCTATCAGCTGCTGGTGACTGTAAATATTAGGATAATGATCTGCTGGATTTTAGGACTGTTCTTCATACCAAAGTCACCTGCTAAGTATATACTGCAATATAACTGAATTTAGCATTTTAATATTCATATATGACACTAAAACCACAAAGGAACCCAATGTCCTAAGCCAATTGTTTCCTCTTATTCTAAATAAAAATAAAGTGAAGTCCTTTATATGGGATCTGGTCCAACTTTCAGTGCACTCACTTCACTGATTCCAGAGATAGTTGCAGGACTTAGATTAACAGAAATAAAAATTTAAACTAGTATTTTCCAACTTAAAAAAAGAAAATAAAATCCTTACCTTAACATTTTTCAGTCTCACAATCACAAAAGCTATTATAGAGCTGAACAAGGTCCAGGGTCTTGTTGGGCTTCCTGCATCATGGCCCAGACAGCAGCAAAAAGAAAAGGAACTGAGATTCTGTTTCCTTATTACATTCTCTTAGCATATTTACCTATTTTTTAAAATCCGATTTAAGACATGAAAATTATAACTTCTAGCTATAAAATACCTCTGATCAAACACTTCAACTTATAACAATGCTGTCTTTTATGTAGTCACTTTCTTCTCTGAGCTAGGCATTTTCTCCTGTAAGTGTTCCTTAATGGCCAGGTTTTCACTTTAAGCACCAGTACAGACCAGAGTCAGAAACCAAAAAGAACCAAATAGAAGATTTATCATACAGCAACATGGATAAAATAAAAGCTCCATTTGGGAGTTTGTGCTTTTCTATAGCCTCAGGGCTGCAGTATACATTTCTGTCAACACTGTTTATGTGAAAAATAACATTGACATAGTGTAATTGGTACAACAACATAGCAGTTACTCAGTCATGTATGGTAACTCATAATCCTAGGGCCAGATTACTTTAAAGAAACAAAATGCAAAACTTAAGGTATTTTATTTGTACTCTACTATTGCCCATTGTAGCTCAGGTTTCTTCACATAGACTTGTGTGTTTACCTGTGCTCACCCAGTATTAGCCACATATTGTCTGACTTTTGCATTTTTTCTGGTGAAGAGCACATTGTAGGCTTGTCAAGAGCAGTGTCAGCAAGCTTGTGTCCAAGATTTGTAGTCAGCTTTCAGTGTTTCTAATTGTTCACCAGCTCAGTAGGATATCCAGTGGGGAAAAAAACAACCAAACAAAAAAATTTTACTCTGCTACAGAATGTTCAGAAATTAATGTTTGGTGGTGGTGGTTTTTTTTTTTTTTTATAAGCTTATTATCATCCAATTTGCTTTGGCTTTGTTTTTCAAATTTAAATATTAATGAAGAAAGTGGTATGCTCTGAGATGGAAAAAGCGAAGCAAGGGTTATACTTTTTTACTTAATTGTATCTGACCAACAGTCCTCATTCTTACTCATCTCTCCTAGAAAACAACCACTTCATCTATTTTTCACTCTTTTAAAAAAAAAAATATTATTTTTTTATTGCCTGGCTCTTTAGATCATTGAGTAGGTAGCAAAGCACAAACCATCAGAAATCTCCGGGATATAAAGTGATACCAAACTTGGAAGATATAAAGAATGTTGGTGATCACAAAATAATCCCTTTTCAAAAGAAAGAACAAGAGTTGTTTAGAAATTTATTTTTTATTACTCTTAAAAAAAAATAAAAAACAAAAGACAACAGTTGTACTTGGTTCTTAAAAGGAAGCAGTTCCTTCATAAACACCCAGACATGGAGCTTAAAAAGATTTGCATGTAAATAATGCATCATAGCTCAATCTTAGTGCTTGCTTTTATTTATTTTTAATTATTACTCCATAATGTGAATTATGAGGTGGAGTTTACCCTTCCAATCATATGATGCCCAATCTTTCCTCCTTCAAATATTTTCTCAACACAAAAAAAGTGATGGTGCACTCTATGTATGGTCTCTATCCTTCAGAGCATATTTTGTCTGCCTTATATTCCTTATAAAAGTTATAATCTGTTTTATGCTTCATTCTCCACTCTTCCATTAATCTTTATAAAGTAGGGCAGTAATCTGCCCAAAATATTTTTCCCACTGTTCCAGGAAAAAACATCTACTTGTGTTGTTTTGTTTCTGGGGTTGTCTTTTTCTCTCTTAAGAGTAAAAACCAAAGAATGTAATATTTCTACAAATTTGTATTTTTAGGGGGAAAAGCACAGATTTTTTGTTTGTTTCAGAGTCTCCTTTTGCTAAAATTTATACACTGTTGATCCTGAAGCACCCTAAAGATGGTGAAAAAATATGTCTGTAGTCACACATTTTGACAATGACATCAGTATTCTTGAGTACTTGTGTAATTCTGGATGGGCAACAAGGAACATATGTGATGCTCCAGTGTTTTCAGGGTATTATCTGCATCTACCTGTGCACCATTTCCTGCCTAGTGCTATTTTTTGGCCCAATCCTGTTCCATCAGTTTCAGTCATTACTCGGCCAAGTGTTGAGTGAATAGGAATACAGTAAGACCGTCCAATAGATTTTATTTTCATCTGTAGGAAGCAGATGTGCCACAAAGCTCTGTCCATACATTATTCATATTATTTAAAAGTGACAGGTTCATTATAGTTACAGTATATTGTAAATGTTGGAAATTTGTTTTTAATATACAATAACATACTACATTAAGAAGGCATATTTCTTCCACATGCATTTTGAGGAACTGAATGGACACTCTGTACATTAGGATTCATCACTGTCTACATTCCAGTGTCACAGGCAGGCAGATGTGCCAGGTTTGGCTGTTTCCTATGGCTACACCATGCTGAAACTGAGTGGGCTGCATATATATATCTAGTTTGATGTCAGCCTGGCATTAGCACAGGTGTGTTCCTACAGACAGGTATCTGTTTCTATTTAGCAGACTGCTGTGCAGCCTATCTTAAAAACATTCTGTCCGTGGGTATTTTGTCTGAATGCACACAGCATGATTTTTCATCATGCACTTTTGGAATCTGGTTCTCCAGTTTTGCTTAAAGCTTGGGCTCGGCCCCAAAATAGTTTTCCCACTGTTCCAGGAAAAAATATATAGCTTTTTTTTTTCTGGAGTTGTCTTTTTCTCTCATAAGATTAAAACCCAAAGGATATCACATTTCTACAGATTTGTTTTTGTTCCATTGCTCTGTAAATTGGAGAAAGAAGCTGGAAAGGCAGAATAGGTCAGTTTACCCTAAGCCTGTCAGGAGTTTCATCACGAGAAGGGTGGTCCAGTTTCCAGTTGTAGTAAACAATATACACAAAGGTTGCCCCTTGCCAGTTTGCAGTCTACTTAAGTGTGGAAGACTTTGACTTTTGTGAATTTGTTCTTTGTTTTGAAATTGCCGAGAGAACATTTCAAGCAAAAGCTCTTGGCTCATCAGTGGTTTGCAAAGAATTTATTTAAATTGTCCTTCACTACTAATTGTTTATGAATTGGTGTTAATTCATGGATAAAACTCCCATAAACTTTGGGAGGGAAATCAATGGCTTTTCCCAAGAATGTATAAGCATTTCTGGGCTGATCCTTCCCACGTAGGATTATTTACGATTTTGATAACTTTGCAGAATCTGTGTGTAGCTAGTGTGTTCTGGTTGACTTCATGGAGTTATGAGACTTTCAAATTTTTTGAAAAACTCTTTCAAATGTGTTTCTGATGCTGCTGACCAGGGTTTCACCACATTCCTTGCAGACCAGGGATACCTTGTGGAAGTTAGCTCTCTAGATGGAAATAGCTTGTGACAATGGGCTGAGAAAGCCTGGGGTTTTTTTCTTCCTATCTGCAGGCAGGAGGTTTGAAGTAGTAGAATATTAATAAAGGCAGAACAAAGAAGCCAGATGTTGTAAATGGGACTTGGGGAGATTCAAAAGATACTTTCAGATGGAGGAGGGAAGATAAAGGCATGCTTATATGATGGGAGGTAGTTTTATTGACCAAGGTCAAACACAGTGAGCTAAGCTGGGCAGAAACAACTGTGTCTTTCTGAGAGCAAATCCTAATGTACTCGAGACAATTCCACATTCTCTAGGGGCTTTCTCAAAAATATTGCAGCATAGTAAATAAAGACAAAGGATGTTTGAATCCTGTATGAAACCACTTTGTATGTCTGGCTGGGAATTCAGATTCTCCCACAGGCTTAGCGTTGTTGAATAAAATTCAACAAAATTATGAGGTTATATTGAGGACCTTCCTCGGACAAAATCTTGGAGGAGAATCCGTGCCACAGAAATATCTGTAATTTAATAAGGACTCAAATTTTGCCTACACCTTAGCTTTACTATACAGTTTATCACAAACACTCCATCTTTGCATCTTTGCTCCTTCATAATTGGAGTCACTTATGGTGGAGAACATTGCTTTGAATATGTATTGTGCTCACAGGAGTTAGAGGAAGGCTGCGATATGGCCTATGATACCTTTCAGAGCCTAGGTACTTGTGCCGCTTTATTTCTTTAATGTATTTTTTAAAGGGATTCAAGTATCAGCTTCCATTTTAATTGCTGCTGTCATATGTGCAAAATGTCCATATTGAGATATTTATATTATAGAAAAGAACTCGTAATTCTGTGAGCCTAATAGCTCCCCATCCATCAAGGCAGGAGAGATTCAGGTTGTGCTTTTCCCAGAGGTACTGACCTTTCTTTGGCTTGCTGTAATTTTCTTTAGCAGTTTTTAAGACCTGTTCAAATGATTTATCCAGTTTCTCTGTGGATAACTTCTGGTCAGCCTCCCTTATCATGTGCCTTTTATGGGGCTTCTTATAGACTAAAGACAATGTAGTTGTGTGACCAATTTTTGACTTGTGATAGGCTCTTTGGGAGTTGTATGCAAGCTGGTGATTTTTCTAAAGTCGTGCATTTGTAGAGTTGCCAGTTCTATGTTACATTTTGTAGAAGAAATGCTTACATTCAGAACCTACCAAGAGATCAGGACAGAATGAGTGACCCCTTCCACCTCCAGCCCAAGCTAGAAATGCAAAGGGGTTGTTTTTAAACTGTTGTCTGTTTAAGCAAACTTAAAGTGTTTCATCAGTGAACAGAGTATAAATTTTAGATAATCCTTCAGGAATTACAATTTAGTTTTGGAATTGCAAGCAGATAATCTATACTGTAGGGCCTGTAGATCTTGCAAGACACTTTACTTTGACATAATAAGCTAATTCTATCAGAGTAATCCATGAAAATTAGTAAAAATTTTCAAATGGATGACAGCTGTGCTAATACATAATGAAGATTAAAAGACTAAAATAATGGCATGTCTTTGCCATCTCTCAGATATAATTGCTACCATATTTAACAAGCAAATGAATCTGGGCTAAATAATCCCATTTTAAAGTTGTAGTATCCAGGGGACTTCTGTGGATTTATACAGGCTGTAACGTGAAAATGGCTTTTGCTAGCTGATATGGATGTGTTGAACTGTGGAAATTAATCAATGTATTAAACTGTGTGAATACTTTTAAAATGAGAGAATTATTTTCTAATCTAAGAATGATTTTCTCCTACACTTTACAAAAGATAAAAATTATTTTCAGGCATTTGAATGGACTTCAGTATGAAAAAGAAAAAAATTGCTTTTAAGAACTGTTTACCCTTTTATACCAATTGGGGGTACTTACTATGGAATACTTCGAAATGAACAGTATTTCCTGACACTAATCTTAGGTGTTGAACTATTTAGTACTCAATCCACCTCAAAAACGTCTCTGTCATTTAAAAGGAAACTTGGAAAAAGAATTCAGTTTGGCAGTCATATTTTTAAACCTTATTTGTCTTAAATCCTATTTAGATGCAGATAACTTCTACTTTAACTGTTTATATTCTAGAGCTTTATTATTTTCTTCAGTGTAGTGCTTTTCTATTTGTGATGTCCAAGGAGAATTGAAGAAACAATAAGGGCAAAGAAGTAGCAGAAACTGAAAATTGAGTTCCAACAGCTGGACAAACCAAATTTTTTAGAAAAGGCCTGGTTTCCTTCCTCTTGTAAGAAGCTGTTGAGGACTTGCAGTGTGTTTAAAAGAGCAAAGCACTAAGCACTCTGGAGAAGAGCTCTAAATCAGTGTAGTTCATAGATTTTTCTGAAGCTTGTTCATGTATTTATCAGCCTTCCAGTGACCAACCCCTCCCTTTTTCAATCTCCTGTCCCTTCCAGGCTCTTGGTAACACTGTCTACTGTGTATTGTATTATGGGGTCAGATACAGAATGCTTCTACAGCATGCCATAGAAATGTGACTTAGTATTTTCAACAATTGTTAGTAATCTGTGGGGACAGGGGTGAGGAGAAAACCCAAGTTTGGTATTTCTGTGCTTTTCCAAAGTGACTAGGAACAAGAAGGCCATAGTTCAAAGAGCATTCAGTAGATGTAGAACATAAGCTTGAGAGGTTTCAATGCAAAAATTGTTGCTTATTCATACATGCACAATGAAGGTATTCAGCAACAGTGGTTTTGAAAACATACAGTTATTATCTTGTTTTCCTTCTCTAGAGAGTGAGATATGGAAATAGAGAATTGAATCTGTGATACACAAGAATTTTCTGTGCTTAGAAATTCCTGTGGTGCCAGTGAGACTCCTAGAAGTCTTCTCTGTAGCATTTAGCATTTAACAAGCACTGTTTCTATGAAGCTTCCTCCAGAAACTTGAGCTGTGAGAGGCATACAAATCATTTAGGCTCCAGCCCCTTTCAAATGCTCATCTTCTGGCTGTCGAGTTGAAAAAAAGTTGAAAAAAATCTCTGGGAAACACAATAGAGAAGGATGGTGATATCACATCCTGAGAGTGATAGAAAGAGAAGCGTGAAACATTTAAACAGATAACAGATTAGCAATAGTTGTATTAACAAGAATAAAATATGTAAAGAATTGAATAGTTTTGCTTTTTGACAAAGGATGAAGGCAGCAACAACCTGTGAGCTCATCTTTTACCGATGTAGCAGTCAGAGAGATTTTCACAGTTTACTGAGCTTGTTGGTTGGGTCAAGCATCCTGCTTCTGACTATGCATCTGGAAGAAAGTGTTTTAATTAGTCTGGTAATTTGTGTGTGGAATATAGTATGATCTTGAATGTAGTATGAATTTGTTCTCAGCAAATTTCCTAGTCTTTTAAGTCCAGGCAACTATGCCATGAAGTTACTCTGACTGACAAGGCTGGGTTCTGAATTGAAGGGGTTATACACTCATCTCTAACTGATTTCCTGAGCCATTCAGTCTCTAATATCATTAATGAAGGAAACTTGGAAATTATTGCTAATTTTTGGAAGGTAATAGGAGGTGGAGTTGCCAAACATGTAACTGTAGAGGATAAGGAGTGTTAGCTGACTTACTTTCTGTTCAAGACCATGTTGCCTGCAGTTAACAAATTGACTTCTTATGAATTTGTGGGCTAATACCCTAGCAGTAAAAAAATCACACCTACCATTCCTCTTTGGCTAATAACAGTTCATACCAGTTTGTGCTTATTAAAGAACCAACCACTGTGATCTGCATAGTGTTAACAAGCTTATTTTAATACATATTTATTAACCAAGACTAAGACATAAACTGTCAGTAAAACAGGTTTACTAAGGATAATATGAAACTACATAAAAACCAGTGACCTTTATTCCAGTGCTTTCTTTAATTATTTTGTTTGTGTTAAAACTGGTTTATTTTGCATGCAGAAAATTTCTCCTCTCCCATGCCCCAAATCAATAATATAATAAAATTCGCTGCTTGGGGCTTGGAATAACTAAGTTTACTTTTCTGTCTGTCTTAATAATTCTTATAACAATGAAATTATGGGGAAATCACATTCCTCAGTCTTCTCTTAATTGCAGAGGAGTAACAACTTGGGCAAATTTAAAGAAGTGTGGATCCAGTCTTGAAAATACTTCTATGTGAAATATTGTTCTTTTGGTCTGAGATCTGTAGCTGATGGGTTCTAAATTAAATTGGTTGCTTGAACTGATACTTGCCTAGACATTTGTGGATACAAACTGACTTAAATTTAGTCAGTGCCTTCAGCCAGCATAAAAATTGGTATGATTTCAGAGACAACCTCTGTTTTTTTTAATATTCACCATTCAATCATGTTTGAATATGTGATAAAAGAAATGAGAGGAGGAGATGGAGACAAACCATCACTTCTCTAATTCTCAGGGCAGGTGAGTCTTAGGTAAAAGTGGAAAGGAAAAAGATTTACAGTAGAAAATCTGATCAGAAGGTCTGGTTTAGATTGCTGTGTAAGCAGGAAATGATGAATCTTGGCAGAGTCTCAACTGTGAAACAAAGCAGTGAAGGAAGCTGATGCTTTGGGATAGACAGGAGAAAAAGAGGACCCAGAAAATAGGAAATTGCAGACATAAATCATTTTGGCAGAGCTTGAGAAATTGATTATCATTACCACCCCTGTATGTAGACTTACTTATTATCTGTTCTGAAGGAAATGAGGAAAGGGTTAATTCTCTAACCAAGAGGCTGAAAATAAAACCAGTCACTTGTGGATGGAGTGTTAGCATAAAATGTAGCTAGACTGCTGGTCTTCTGTCTGAAGAAACATGATTTGAAGAGAAAAATCACATACTTGTTATTAGAAGTAAGAGGCTCAGCATGCCCATAGGGGTTACAGTAGACAAGTTTAGCAGCTGATATGCTTAATTTGAGTTCATCATCATCCTTACTGCTGATGGGACTCTGAGAATGAAATATACACTTTTAAATTTATTAATTTTTTTTTTTCCCTTCTCTCTGCTTTTAAGGAAAAATGATGTGGTAGGCAGATTATTCTTTCATTATGTAGCATTGTGTTTCTGGAGAGTAAGGAAATTGTAGACATTCTCAAAATTAAGGCTAGTCAGTGACTCCCCGTAACTTCAAGCTGGCTCCAGTGCTTGCTGAAACCAAAGGAAGAACTGCAAATAGGGGGACATGGCAGTTACAGTGTCCTAAGAATATTTTATGTTTTTGTATTATCACATGTGAAGATGAAAACTGTTTATATTCAAAATCAGCTAAGAAGCAATGTTGTCAATCTGTTGTTAGACCAGCAAGCTCCTTGCCTAAGACCTGATGCAAAATGAGGCACACTTGAAATGTACCTGAAAATGTTGTTGTAAAGTATTCATTCTCATCTTGATGAAATTTGCTGCTGATAAACACTGATTCTACACGTTATGCTTCCTTTCATAATCTCATATTTTTCTGAACGCCATTTTGTCTTCTAATCTGTACTGGATAAAAGGAACTTGGCATTTCACTACCTTGTGCAGAAATACAACAGTTTTGGTGCTTATTTCTCATAGTAAAACTTGAATATCCTTGCTTTATGTAGAAGACAGTATTTTCAGTGAAAGGTGTTATGTCCAGGAGGTATGATTTCCTTCCTGCTTGCCAGGGATGACATTTGTGGACATTAGCACTTTACAGAGACTGTATTCTTTCATCTTGCTATGAAATCCTAGGATGAAGAGTTCTGCTGCATTCTACAGGAGTGCTGGCTTGGAATAAACCTCTGAAATGCATGGAACCTCCTTTCATGTTTTCTTGGTGAACTGTGTATGTAGCTTTAGATTAGCTCTGTATTAGATAGTTACTGCAGTCTTGGAAACTGCAATTATAGTCACCAAGGTTTTAAGAGAATGATAAAAGTTGGTATTCTTACTGAATGCTATTTGGAATTTTCCTGGTAAATCATAAATGTGGTGTTTGTGTGCACTGGAAATGAAATTTAAAATATATTCTAGAAATTTTCAAGCTGAGGAACTGGGATTTTTGATGTCTGCAAGGTGAACCCTGAATAAACCTTAGGAGAGTCCCATCTTCATCATCAGTCTCTCCAGTGTTGGATACTCATCTGTTATCCTAGAGGTAAATACTCTGCAGATCTGAGGAACAGACCTGAACAAGTCTTACTGCTTTCCTATCAGACAGTGGGGGGAAAATGTATGAAGGAGAAAGAGCAGTTGTGTGAATGTTTGCTGTGAACCATGAGGTGAACCAAAGCATTCCTGTGTATGCATCTAAAATGTCCTTGGTGTTTGGTTAGCTGATGCCCCTGGTGCCCAGATCCAAAGCCAGACTAACTCCTCCAGCCCTGCTGCTGCTTTCTATCCTGTGTATTCCTTTGTAAAAGTGTTTTGGTCAAATCATCTTTTTTGCCAGCAAACCTCTGCCTTTAAAAATTTAAAAATGCAAAGGACAAACATGTAAAACTCTCCACCTAAGGGCCATGAGTTCGGTTTATCCAGTCAAAACCCAGATTTCATAGGAAACTGGTATGTTCCTGTACTGCCTGGAGCAGTCTTTGGTTGTGTTAGAATCACAAAAGACCAAAATATTCCCAGCCATGGAGTTACCAATCTTTAATTCCTCCTTATTTATATTTTACAAAGAATTTCATGCTGATAGCTAAGAAATGTCCTTCTTGCATATTAGTTATCCCATCCTGCACAGATCAGTGTGACACCCCCCCTAAAGGAAAAGCTACCTGTGCCTAGTCCAAAGCTGACCACCAGCCTTCGTATCCCTTTCTTCCCACCCAAAGTTCACACAGACCAGGAATGTTTTCTGCAGTCACAACGTGAGTCTGGCAAAGTTAATGAGGCATTTAATTTCTTCTGCATCATTTCAGCCTGTTTCTGCACAGGAACTGCAATTTGCTAAAACTAAAGGAGGTTATAGCCCTTGGCAAATTTTATCTTCTTTTTATTTGAAATCTTTGGATTGGTGTCATTTTAATAGGAGTTTTAGAGGGCTTACCCCAAACATGGGGATGCTTTGGAGCAGTTGATCTCTGTATTCCCACTATTGTCTAATGGGGTTGCCTTGAGCTCTGTTACAACAGATCCCACTGGCTCTGTAAAAAAAAAAAATAAAAAAAAAATCCTTAAGTCAAATGAAACCATGCCAGCTCTTTATAAGTCTCTCAAGGGTTTTATGGCTTTATGTAGAATGCTTAAACTGTGTCTTTGAGAAGCAGCTGCATTTGCCACACTTAGGAACCATTCCTATGATTTCCCTACTCATGCCAAGCTAAAATAAAACACCTCTGGGTCTCCTGAAACTTTCCACTGTGGATAAGGCCAGTAAGTATTTTTAGAAATGTTTCTTAGAAAGGTTGGTATAATTAGATATGCTTTCTTTTTTCCCCCCTCTGTTTATTTGTTTGGCAAAAGACCATTTTTCTACATCGATCTGAAAGGGCAATATTCCATCTGGCCTCAGACTCTGCATTCACCCCTTTCATCAGTCTGGTCTTGAGGAACTGTTTTGTACTGGATGTGAAAAATGAGCCTAGTTCCTCTCTCTGCTTATAAATAGCTGCTGTCCACGTACCAAGTTGTACTGCAGGTACTTGCTTGAAAAGCAGATTTATCACCAACGTTTCTTTTGCAAACTCTTGTTGCCGTGGTTTGCTGGTTATGCTTGACATTATAGGGTAGCTGAGTCTTCCAGATAGTGGTATTAGCACAGGTCTTGATGCAAGTTCAGCTGGTGTCAAATGAGAGTCCTTTTCAGCTCTGGCTGAAGTGAAAAGAGAGAGTGAGCTCCAGCCAGCAGAAAAGGACATTTATTATATCAAGGTTTTTCACGAAGAGGCACTCAGAGCTGAAGTCTTCAGAAATCCTGGTTTTGGGTAACAGCAATGGGTCCTTGTGCTGCTTGACAGTAACCAGAAAAACATTGTGACTTCAAAAGTCAGTCTATGCCTTCTCGACTGCTCTTGCTTTGGGATTTCTGTATGTTTTTTGTGCAAGCCAGGCTATGCCTCACAAGCACTGCTTGTCCTGTATCAGAAGATACAGGATGTCATGTATCATCCATACAGGATGGCTGGGATTCCCTAAGGTGATGCAGTACTGCTATGTATTATATAATGGATGATAGCAGATTATTCTTTCACCCAACAACTGGGTGAAAAAAAGACAAATTGGCAACCAGACTTTGCTTACTTCTGGTGAGCTGGGTAGATCATTGACCTGAGAAGTTTCTGTATTCCCTGTGTTTTCATCGAGCACTTGTACTCTGTTGTTTCCTTCTGTGGGCATCACGACATTACTTCTGAAAAGAAAGGACTAAATGGCTGGGATAGTGAGGGAAGTAGTGATACAGCAATGTACCTGAAAGTGTAGCTTGGTTCCTGATAGGAGAAATCAGTGTATTTCCCCCCTAGCTTTGATTTCTTTACTCCAAGGTTGCTTCTGTTGCCTTTATTTTGGAAACGTGACTGGCTCTCCTCCTTACCTAGACAAAGAGATGAAAATAAAGAAAAGAAAAGCTAGCCCCTTCTCGGGGCTCAAGAGTAATACTGTAATAATAAAGGGTTTTGCATCAAACTTGAAAGTTGCCTGACTCAAAGTTCCAGGCAAAAGATTTTCCTGAAAAGGCATTTTTGATAACAAGTGAGAATTACCTTATTTCTGTTTTCATGGAAAAATTAGTGGAAAGAGTCATATTTTGGATCCAAGCAACTGATTTTCCATAAACATTTAATTCCAGTGATTTGAAACAATTCCACTTAGTAGGACTTGCAAAGGAATACATCTTTGACTGGATTCCATCATGTGGTTAGGGATGTCTAAAGTAAGTTGCCCAAGTCTGGATACTTTGTATCGAGCATCTGGTCTGTGATGGAATCCTAGGGGCAGACATGAGGAAAATTCTCAAACTTAAAAAACCCCAACGTATTCTACTTGCTCCAAGGAATACAGAACCTCTAAAGCTACCTCATCAAACTCTGATTTTTCTGTCCCTTTCTGCAACTTCAAGAACTCCTCTCTGTTGTTTCCTCTCCCATGGCATCTGCACTGTTTCCTCCACTTCTCCCTTTCCCCAGTTCCTCTTTCACCCATAGCTCATGCTCACCAGAATGCATCGTGATGTCTGCAGTGAGCAGGAGATGTAGGTTTGACCAGTTGTGCAGCAGTGAAGAGGGGAAATATCTGGGAAGACCTGAGAGTTGAGTTTGTCTTTGCAGAACTATCAGGAGCATTTGGGCTGCTTTTCTGAAATCCTGCTGCCACGAGTTACCAAGAAGTTCTTACAAAACTGAATTCCATCTCTAGTTTTCCAGATCTGCCTTTGCTTAAGGATGGTAACATCCTTACCTGCTTTATAACTGAGAATTAATAATACCGTGTATTACCTGTATTTAAATTTAAAACCACCCAAAACAAAACAACAAACAAAACCAGCCAAACAATGGCTCTGATTTTTGTTAGCATTCAAATGGTTGAAGTCAGGCTCAAGATTCGGGAAGTCCTATAAATCTTGCTGAGCTAAGTCTCTTTGACTTATTTACCTTTGTAGTTGTGGCTTTGTTCTTTTCTTTGGTGAGCTATTTTCTACATCGTGCACTCCCTCGTCTTGGCACAGGAATTCATTCAAAGAAGATACTTTATATTATGACTACAGCAGCTGCTCTGCAGATACCTATTTGTCCTGGCCAAAGTGAAATCACCAGTTGTGAGTGAGCAGCATCAAGTCTGATTGTTTCAGAGACAACATGAAGCTCTTTTATATTTGGTGGTCATACAAATGATTGATAGACCTCATTATTTTTAAAGAACAATTGCATTGTAATGTTTCCAGATGTTCTCCAGTGGAAGCTTGTGTTATTACTAAAGGAAAGTAACAATCAGTAAATAACCCGTGTCGCTTGTTGCCCTTCTATGCAATCACAGTGTTCTGATCTTGTGGTTTGGCTGTATTTACAAAGGACTTGTCAATTTAAATAGATTATCATTCTGTGTGTTATAGGGCAGACCAGCAGAGGGACATTTGGAGTGTTTGATAGGATCAATGTCCTGTGTACTAAGTGGAGTCAAGTGTGTACACCAAAAAAACCCCCTCAAATTCAGCAGAAAACATTCAGATTAATTTCAGTTAATTGAAATAACATAATTGAAATAACATCAACTAAAACAACTGCTTTGCAGAGTTCCTTTGCAGAGTTTTGTTTAAGAGTTTGTAAATAACTATAACACCAAACTTAAATGATTCTGTCCAAAATAGTTCAAAACAAGGTTTGGTAACCTTTGAAAGTTTTGTCCTAAATTGTGTGACGTTTTAACCCTTAGCATTATAGTTGTGGGTTTTTTTTAAACAAAAAAACAAACCAAAAACCAAAAGCAGTTCAAGATATGTTAGGAAAAAATCAGTCTCTGGCATATATGAAAACTCCTGCATGCTTCTTCCAGTTATCTTCAGATTCAAAACCTAGGAAGAGAAAAATAACTGTGCTATATAAAGGATTCCCTTTAGTTCAGAGGGACCTGGCCTATGAATTTTGAAGACTTGGAAAATTTTTCCCACAGAAATTGTGTGCAGGAGAGGAGTCTGTGCAGGCTGACAAAACTTAGTGATGGAACTGCTACCAGGCTTCACCTGCTCTGATGATTCAGTGCCTGCTCCAGTAGTTCCCACCCTCTCCAAGGCACAATGAGGCAGGAGTAACCATGGCTGGTAATATCTGTATCACCTATGATGGGATGCTTTGAAGATTTGTTTACCTCATGGCTGTGTCTGAGATTTACTCAGCGTCAGTTACTGACTCTTAGTAGGAAAAAGGAAAATAAGAATGTCCAGTCAGTATCTCTGAATCTTTAAGACGTGTAGTAAAATGTTTTGAGTGTATATATTTTTATGTTACTATTCAGGCTCTCTAACCCATGGAATCTATAGCTGCAGTTGCTAATCTGGATGCAACTAATGGAAACTTTCATGTGGAACAACAGTGACTTGTTTTTAAACAAGTTTGGGGTGTTTTTTGGTGTGTGTTTATTTATTTATTTTTAAGAGAAGGACTGTCTTTGAGCTGCATATTTTTATTTGCAGTGTATTTGATTAACAGTGAGTAGAAACTGGTTTTGCACATTGCTTTTTTTTTTTGTCTATATTTCTTTAGCGTCACCACCATAACTTTACTTGTTATCACAGCTTCTGACTAGAAACAGCATCTTTGGTAATTTTTTTTTAATGCAGTTTTGTCAGATTTCCAAGTGACTGAAATGAATGTAGTCATTGTTTTCACAAAGGCTTTTGGAAAGTCTATTTTCAATATTAATCTGTCTTCCTTTATAACATATCTGTACTTTGGAATATGCTGACAAGCAGAAGATGACATACTCCATCTAGTATCCAAGTGCAGCAGATACGGATTGCGTCCATAATTAATAGACTTGGATGGGTTGGAGTACAAGGAAGGTACCTGTAGTTGGAGGATGACATACCCTGAATCCATTTAAACACTATTTTACAGTGACCATGGGGAAAGTAGAGCATTTGGTCTTACAGAATTGTAGTCTCTCCCCTATTTCTCCCAAAGCTTCATATTTTTCTACAGAAACAACTAAATTTCCTGTTGACTCCAGACCACTGGTGATATCAGGTAAAGGTTGCTACATTCCTACTGTCTCCTCTGTCCTTCGGCAATCTTTTTGCATTTATCACATGAAGTTGTCACAGAGGTGTGGGAATTCCATTGCACATGCTGGGGATGGTGAGTTGATGTGGGAGTACCTGGGGGTATTTGGACCATGTAAAGTATGAATGTATGAAACCTGGGCTTTTCTTTGGTGCTTTTTACTGTTTGTCTGCAAGGAGCACAACTTCTTGTGTGTGTGTGTAAACAACTGAGATAAGAAAAACTTGCATAACTGAAATGGTTGAGGAGACCTTAGGTACAAGATATCTGTGTGCATCATAAAAACAGTACAACATCTGCAGGGCTTGTTTTTCTGGATGTGGCTCACTTCAGGAAAATTGAAAGGAGTAACAATGGTTGAACTCAATAAGAAGAATTTTCATTAACAATAATCCTTGAACAAATATTTGTATATGGGCACAAGCTACTTGAAACTCCATATAAATGTTCCTTTTCATTAGACCTTTTCCTTTTCATATCTGCTTTGAAGTTTCTTAATAAGTTTAGAACTTTGTTCCCTCGGAGCCAACTTGGGGCAAATACTGATTTCATTTACACTGATTACTAATACTACTTTGAACAAAACTGATACATTATGTTGCTTTTGCAAGAAGCATTTTCCTATGATACTTCACCACTTCCAGCCTGGCTGAAAGCCAAAAGTTAAAGATCTGTGTGTATGCACACACACAAACAGCCCAATTAACTATTCAAATATACCATAGCCTCCCAGTGGTTTAGCTTTGACTAAAACAGCATTGTCTGTTTCTCAGAAATATTGATTAACTAAGTGCTTTTGTTTTACCTAAGTTGATTCATGTTTCTGTAAGGAATCTCTTTGTTGTTGCCCTGTGTTATCAGGCTTCACTTGCCTTCTGTGAAGGCTTAATCTGGTTGTTGAAGTTGTGATTGGTTTGGGGAGAGCAAAGAATTTCAACTTTCCTCTCTTGATTCTGGCCCTGGTTTTCTTAACGATTTTTCCTTTTCTATGGTAACTTCTGTTTTCCCATCTTGTCACGATCTCTTTGGTCCTTGGCAGTGGCAGTATCTTTTCTTTCAGGCATGCTGACCTCTCCCATTGCCTTTGAAGCACTTCTGATCATATCCAAGAGCTGCATTCCAGCTGTGGCGCCTTCTGAGGTACTGAATATATTAAGATAAAAAGAAATAGGCTCAGCAATATTAATAAGAAGCTTAAATGTTTATGCAGGCATAAGCTTTGAGAAATCAGATACCCAAAAGTAAGGCTTTAATAGGAATGATGAAGTAACTACCTGAAAGTCCAAAGAATGATGCTCATTTGCAGTGTTCTGGTCCTGTCAGTGATTGCATAACTTTTATGACTGCTGTAACTATTTTGATATCTAAGCAGAGAATATTTTTCTTAGGGAATTTAACAGCTTTATCTTATTTTTTAACTTCAGTCAAGCGACTCTTACTGACATCTATTCTCATACCTCATTTATCCTGTGCTTCAATATAAAAACCTATGTGAGGTAGCTTGCTTTGTAATCATAAAACAAAAGCAAGGGGAACATTTTCAATTTGAGTGTTACAAACACTGTACTCTGCTAAGAATTCTGTTTGTCTGCAAAACTGTGATAGATAGGAGACCAAGGAGGAGTGAGAAGTGGCTAATAAAGATGGCAAATCTGATTTTAGGCTGCACAAGACAGGCTCGGATATGTGATTGGTAGGCACTGCAAAGGAGCTGATCCAGAATCATGTTGCTAGTTTAAATGCAGAGAGTAACTTCCCCCTGGTGGGTTTCATTTCCTGTCAGAATAGGTGTTGCCTGTCCTTCAGTAACTGTGTCAAGGTGGCTTAAATGAGGAGAACTTCTGTGCTATTGCTGTTTCCCCCTTCTTCAGCTGACTGAGAAAGTGTCATCCTTCAGCACATACTTCCAGTACCTTTAAATCAGAGTTGAAGAAGGTGATTTGTAACTCAAAGCAGAGGAAAAGGTATTTATACCTAAAACTCAAGCTTGGGACTAATCTTGTTTGAAGCCAATACAATCAACTCATCCTTAAAGTTTTGCACTTATTGAAGGGCCTCAGTGAACTGAAAGATTTCAGTATATCTAAAGACATTTAGTTGGAACATGTTTCTAATTGCTGGTGTTTAGTTTCTATACTTAAAATTAGAAGTGCTGTACTTCTATGGCAGGAATGAGCAAAAGTTAAAGAAAAAATAGAGACTCCTCTGAAAATAATTCAGAGGTGATATGCAGTGCAATGGGACTTGGTTGAGGGAAGATGATTTTCACTGTTGATACTCATGAAAAGAAAACCATTTGTTTATAGACAACTAATTAGATTTATTTTTCCCAAAATTTTTTTCTGGGAGGTCAGGAAGTGAGAAAGTTGTTCAGAAGACTTCCTTCCATAGAAGGTACAGAAGCAACAGATGAAATTCATGTTGTGTTTGGGCCAGAATATATTTATCTGTCATGTTCGCTTCAGGTAAACCCTGTTTTGGGGATATGAGCAATGTAAATAGCCTGAACATTTATGTGAATTTTCATATAAATGGAGTCTGAGCAGAGATGAGGAAAGTATGTAGGGAACATTATATTTAAAGAGAAAAAGGCTTGCATATTACAAAGTAAATTTATATGTTTCTTGTCTAAGGGATGTATAAGTAACTTGTTTTTTATATTCTCTTTTGACCACAAAAGACTATTTTTTTTTTTTATTGTGCTGTGCAAGGATGAAGACCTTAGACTTCAGATGTTGCCTTCTTTATTTCATTAATGTTAATACAGGAAATCAAAAAAAGATCACAAAAACACTATGTCTCATTATCAGGATGTTTCTTTTGATTCTGAACATGCCAGCAAAGAATGCTTGATCCAGCAACATCAAAAGATGAAGCCATTTGTGCTTAGTTGGGTTGCCTTAGATATTTCTTTTTTCAAGACAGAAGGTTTAGCTTTTTTTCCTAAACTCTGAAGCATGAGTCTTCAAGTGCATATCTCTTATTGCATCTGTATTTTATGGGAATATCTTTCTCAGGCCACAACAGATGGACTTATTTTAGCCAAGACTCAGAAACTTCAAATGTTAGAGTATTAATACATGGATACATAGGCCTATACTTTTATTATTGAGAGGTAGAGACTGTTGATTTTAGTGCTTCTATATTGAAGAAAAATAGCCAACAGCAGAAGGCTTGCAGCATTATTATTTTTTTTTCTTTTTAAAAAACAAAAATGACTACATGAGGAATAGTTGCCAAATCAATTACTGAGTGTTTTATGTATCTACTATATTACATATTTTATCCAACTGACCATACAGGTCACTTAAAATTGTTCTGGTGATTGTAGCTGTGCAGACATTGTAAAAAATTCCCTTTTGGGTTTCAACCAACACACACTCCACTTCATTACAACAAAGAAGAAAATGTAACACATTATAAATACCAGCAATGCCCATGTCTTTTTTCAGACCAGAAGCCAATGATTGCATTTTGAATTGTCAGAGAGCAGTCTCACTGTTATTGTGGATAAAATCTACTTAATTTTTGCATGGATGGCATAAAGACTTGAGTGTCATTGTGCAGATTTAATTGATGATTTGCAGCGAATTTGTATGTTAGAAATGAGCTGGTAACATTAACTGTCCATGTGGTATCAAGAGTTGCACTGTGGGCTAAGTGTACAGCATATACACAGGCTGTGAAGTCTTACTGGAAAAATATGTATTTTATCACACTGTAAAAATATTGAAACGATTGGAAATTTTGTTCACATGGTTTTGAACCAAGATAAAGCTTAAAACATGTCTGACATGATTACTATAGCTAACCAAGTCAGTGACAGCTAAATGGGTAGAGGGAGACACCTGAGAGCCTGTTAAACATGATGAAGTGTTTTTTTGCTTATTTTGCCAGTTGGGAAGGTATAAGTTTCACCTCTTGAAAGTTTTCCAGTAATATTCCACATTTGATGACAAATCCAAGGTGACAGTTGGAAGGCTCTTTCTATTTTTTCATGCTTTCCAGTATTCTTGGAGTCAATCAAGGTTGTAATGAATTCCAGAAAAACAAGAGAATTTCCATCATGCACGGTATCAAAACGTGGACCTATACTCAGCAAGAAATGCAATAATGGAATAGTCTGTGGGGCTGGAGAGCATGGGAAGTTCATAATAGGATGTGGACTCTCTTATTCACCTTTTAAAATGCAGAGCAGGTGAGCACCAGCTAATAGGTTTTCCCATTAGTCAGCTCCTGGGTGGCCTTTGTGAGAAGAGAGTTGCCTTGAGCAAATTCCCAGGTGGAGAGATGGAGGATCCAGGTGAATATCAGACAGTTTTTTTATAGGTGGAATCTGGGGGGTCACAGGTGGTTTTGTAGGAACTGGTACTCCTGTACTACAGCCCTCTCAGCAAAGCTGGAGTGTGTGAGGAAACAGCTGACCTCCTTGTCTCATACAGCTTCTGTAGGGCTGCAGAAAAGGCAAGGTGAGAAATCCCTTCCAGCAGCTCCAGTGTCTGATGTGCCTATGCCATGCCCATGGAAAACCTGAGGGGTATGCCAGAACATCCACGAGGCAGCCAGAAATAGAGGTTTGGAGGGAACAGCACTTCTTTAGTGCAGCATTCAGGTACAGCTTCCACCTGGGTGGGAGCAGGACCTGCCCTTGCAGCTCTTTGTTCCAAATTCCCCTTTTTTTCCACTGCCCCTCCCTTCTTTGTTGTTCTCTGTACTGTTAATTTGCTTTACCTCTTAATAAATACCCTTTCAAAATGCCTCTTGGGCTCTGACATTATGTTCATCCTGTCTCATGGTTGGTCAAGTTGCCTCCAGAGAAGAGAGCAGGCTGACATTTTACTACAGCAGGACTATTGAGTAAAATTCAAAACACTAATTCACTCTACTAGTTGATAATGTTAAAAATTAGGACCACACTTTTACACACCAGATGTGCATTAATTTTTCTGATTCTTTTGTGAAGTAGCTGAAGATTTTCATCTCAGTACATGTCTAATAACCCTCGGGATGTGCATTTGCAGTCTTTCTGTTCAGAGAGCAACAAAAGAATGGTTTTCAGGCCATTTTTTTCACTTATAATAATAAATAGTAAAAATATTTACAGAAACCACGTGACTTAAAGCAAAGTCTGAAACACGAATGTTATAATATGATGCAATCTGAGTTGAATTTGTCTACACTATGAATTAGAAGCATGGGACTGACTCTAGAGGGACCAATATATACCTATGCTACAAACTAAATATCTTACTAGGGACTTAGAACCTTGAAACAACATGATCTCCTTATCATAATAGTCTGATAAAGTTGCTGTCAAGTTTTTTTGTTTTTTTCTTTTTTCAGAGGTTGTACAGCTCTGATTTAACTCAACTTTTCTGAGGTCAGCTCTGTTGAGGGGAGATTGGGACCCTTTGCACAGTGCTTTCTTGGGGAAATCTTAAGCATACACCCCCCCCCCATATTTTAGTTAATACTTTTTTTGAGTGATCTTGGATTACTCTGTCATTCTACCTGAAATTGTCAAGTTCATGCGATGAAGTGGCTTGGACATTCAGCTACATAAGATCTTCTGCCTTGGTGTTTTGAGTTTATCAGGGTCAAATTAGGAACTGAAACTTTTTGAGGAAGCTGAAGGAAGGTGTGTCTGTTTATGTGTGAAGCAATAAAGTCACTCCTGCAACGAAAGGACTGAAGAAAACGTTTGCCTGAGCCTGTAGGTTATCTTGCACATTTCTGATTGCTAAAAGTTGAAGAGATCTCACCATGATTTTAAGACACAAATAGTTACCAATTAGATTTTTGTTATAAGCTGTACTTTTTCTCAATCTTTTTTTTTTTCATCTGAAATGTCTTGATAAGAAGCAGTAAATGTAAGTTGGGGTCACAAACTTGTTATACTTTGGCAGTGGATAGCTGTGTGAGAGCAAATTTGAAAGAAAGTGTTAAGCTTTAAAGGTCTGCAGTTTGACAGGCTCTTATCTTTTATCCTTCCAGCACAAATCTTTATGCTGACTTCTCTTGTATCCCTTCGTTCCCTGGGGGAACCTCGGGTTCACTCACATGTTGCTGGACAAGAGACAAAGAAGATCTGTTCAACACATGTAGAACAGATGCTCAGGGGAGGAGGGGGAATTTTTCCAGTGCAGTTACTGTAATATCCATTGCTGCTGTCTTCCTCCCTCCTTAAGCACTCCTGGCCTCTGCAGAGCCAGGCTTTGGGATTTTCCCATCTTGGAGACAGCCCACCCAGGGAGCTGCCCCAGCAGACATTTGTGTATCACAAACACTTGCAGGGTGTCCCCCCTGCTTCCCCACGGAGACCGATTTTAAGAAAGGAGACTAAAATAGATTGGATTGCTGAATGGCTCACTTCCCAAGGACACCACTTAGGGTATGCAGGAGTAGGGGCTCAGGAGAGAATACTTACCACTTATGATCACTCATAGGAATCACAGAATTGTTGTGGTTGGAAAGGACCTCCGAGATCACCAAGTCCAACCATACACATGCAACAAGCAAAACAAAAAAAAAAAAAGACCCCTACACCATGCCTTGAAGTGCTACACCTACACTTTTCTTAAATACCTCCAGGTGTTGTGACTCCACCTGGGCACCTGGGGTTGTGCACCTCCCTGGGCAGGCTGTTCCACTCTTTCAGTAAAGAAATTCTCCCTAATAGCCAATCTAAACCTCCCCTGCTGCAGCTTCAGGCTATTTCCTCTGGTCCTGTTATTATTCACCTGGGAGAAGAGGCTGACACCACCTCCCTACAACCTCCTTTCAGGGAGCTGTAGAGGGCAATGAGGTCCCCCCCCTCAGCCTCCTCTTCTCCAAACTCAGCATGCCCAATTCCTCAGCCACTCCTTATTGTGACCAAAGAGCAGGACTCAGCTCTGGGCCCTATTAAACCTCATATCTTTGGCCTTGGCCCACTGACCCAGCCTGTCCGGGTCCCTCTGTAGAGCCTTCCTCCCCTCAAGCAGATCAGCACTCCCACCCAATTTAGTGTCATCTGCACACTTACTGAGGGTGCGCACAATCCCCTCATCCAGATCATTAATAAAGAAATTAAACAGGAGTGGCCCCAAAACTGAGCCCTGAGGGACACCACTGGTGCCTGGCCACCGACTAGATTAGACCCCATTGATCACAACTCTCTGGGCATGGCCATGCCTTGTTCCTTCTCTGTGACTGAGCAAATTGTGGAGAGCAGGAGATGAAAGGGGTATTATGGGTCATGTACTCATCTGAGGCACCTGGGTATAGAATACAGGAGGTATTAAATTTTTATTCTGTTGTTGATAGCACGTGGGAGCACAGCAAAAATGGTTGCAGGAGAGATTTTGCCCTTCCTAATCAATATGTGTAAGGCTAAATTGCAGCCCAACCTAACTAAAGCAGCAAATACACATTCTGCTGTAGCTCACCAAAGGATCAAAAATGAAGTTAAAAAAGAAAATAGTTTACTGCTATACATCACTGTTTCCCAGGCTCTGTGATTGCTTTTGACCAACAGACCAAGCAATCACACTTAGAAAACCCAGCTGTATGCTGGGCTGCTACAGAGTTGTGTGACAACTGAGTGGCTTTATCACAGTGGCTAAATTACTGCTTGCAGAAATCAAAATTTGGGACCCCTCTAATAAGAATGGGCATTTATGGAGTTGCAAAACACTTTTTCTGGTAGGACAAGTATTTCAAGTGGGAAAATATTTACAAAGTTCTCAGGACAGAGAGGTGTTTTGCCAAATTGAGAAAAGAAAGCAAAATAAATATATAATAAATGCATCAAACATCTTGCCTTGACAGAAAACAGAAATGTCATTGTGACATGTAGCAACCTGCCAATTCTGGGAAGTGTGAAATCTTACCACCCAGCCTGGGAAATGGTCCAGGCTGCTTCTCCTCTCTCTGAGAAAAGATTTTCAGAGCTGTATATTTGTCGGTGTATACGACAGGTTAATGAATCTATTTTGTTCTCAAGAGACGATGGAATGGTTTGCTCAGTAGTGTGTCTTGGCTCCCCTACATCATTTGAGTTCATGTATGTCCTGGGGTGGTTGAGACATAGGCTAAGGGGATGATGCATTGCCTTGAGCTTATCAGTTGCAGCATATTATTTTGTTTAGGTAAGACTGGAAAAAAAAAAAAAAAATCATTCAGAGTACATTCCTGGTAGGCAATACCTGGAATTGTGAAGAGTATCTCAGCCAGCTTGAAAGAGCTGCTTGTTGTTTCTCCCTTGGCAGCCCTAGCTTTTTACAGTGGGTTGCTGTGTAACCCAAGGGGAATTAACATGTGCATGGTAGCTGTGTTCTTTTCTCTCTGAGTTATCCCAGAAGGCAACAGATTGGATACTTGCTTCCCTACCTCTATCCTTATTTTCTGCCTGGAGTTACCATGGGATGCAGCAACTTTTGCAAAGTGGGTACCATATGGCCATCTCTTCCCAGGAGGCTGGAAGGGAGTTTTTGCTGGGAAATGCTTTGAGGTGGAATATCATCCCCTTGTTCTGGATTATTAATTATTGAAGCTTCTTAACTGAGGAGCACCAGAGGTCTCAGTTCAAAATGAGAGCTCTTGGGGTTGGATGCTGTGCAGGCTGACAGTGCTGTCCGAACTCAGGTTTGAATTCTAGCTCTGGCATGCAGAGTTTTTTACTTTTTATGGAAATGCCTGTAACATAACCTGTAACCAGTTAGGCCACAGCCACTTGGTGTCATCAGTAACAGTGGAGAGTTTCCAAGAAATAGGATATATTCTGGGTTTTACTCATTTCATATGAAATGTTTTAAAACTGCTAGGTGCAGGACAGCTGAGTTGTAGTTTACTATGACCTCCTTTATTACTCAACCTTCTAGTAGTTAAATTAGGGTTTTTATGACCTTTCCTAAAAAGTTTACAAAAATAGGATTGTAACTGGAGCTGGAAAAACCCAACAACCCACACCAGGAAAAAAAAAAAAGCTGTAATGTAACAGACATCTCAAAGTTTAGTAAAATGAAATCGGGAAATTAAATTTTGCAGAACATAAGCATTTCCATGCTATAAAGATCCCTTACGTGTCTGAGTTGGAGGTTTGCTGGAATGTATTTTCATAAAATCAATAACATGGTCAAGTGGCTTTACCCTTATGGTTTCTTGGGGCTATTGCAATTTTATAGGGATTACTCCACTGGATCTCCTAAGTTTCCTGTTGTTATGATTCACACTTTACCCTGTAGTTTAGACTAAACTGTCTCTTGCCAGTTTTAGAAGACATTCTCTTCCCTGTGTTGTTGCTTCTTTTTGTCACTGCTCTGTTAGGTAGCATGGTGAGTTTTGTAGTTTTGGAATTTTGGAGAACAAACACCTGCAAATACAGGACTTCCTTTTAATTCATCTCCTGTTTAAATGCATCTTCAGTTGCTTCCTTTTTAAATGCAGTAGAATAGCAGTGGCTATTAGTTGTACACTCTGCTTTCACAATAAAAGTTACTTTAGATGCAGAACCTGCTTCTGAACCCCTGAACTGACAAGTAAAGCACTTGCCCAGTTTAATCTCAATTTCAGATGAATCAGTACTTAAAGTTCTTGTGTCTAAGAATTTCAGTTGTGATCCTGGTATCAATTGAATATATTCCAGAGGGAATATATTCCTACATTGTAGTACCATCTAGTTTTGGTTAGAAGGGATCATTTGAACCTCCTGTCCCTTCAGCTGCCTTTCTGAGGGTATCATGCTTCTGGTTCATCTGATGCAATGAAAATAGGCAAGTCACAGAGCTGTGTCTCATATATAAGAATGCTGCATTGCCAATAACTTTACAGGATGTTTCTTTAACTTCTTGTTAGTGTAAGCCTCTCTCCCTTTTCCTCTGCTTCTGTGGCTGAATATTAATCTCTATTAAATTTTAGGAATTACTTTAAAACTTATTTTTGAGTGTGATGTGGATGCATATTCCTTAGAGGAGACTTGGTGTTCTCATACTTTGCTATTATTACTTCATCTGTCTTGCCTAGAAAAAAAAAAGGGGGAGAGGAGAGGAAGAGACAAAAGTTTTATCTGACCTTGGAATTCCAGATGCCCAAGATTAAAAGAAAGGGGTGGACTATCCCATAATCTATACTGGCACTCTAGCTGCTAAGTAATTTAATGTGAATGCTGTGGAAATGATGATGTATGTCATCAATTGCTGTGAACACAGCTGTGTTTCATCAATCTCTGCTTCCCATAACGAGACAGAGAACTATCAATGACTTCTACACATTTGATGTCAGCGTTTGGGTAGGTCTGAGGTTTAATTATTTTATGGAGTTTCTTTCAATTGTCTTGGGTCCTCCCGTTTCTTATTGTTTTTATTCAGTAGCACGTGAGGCGTCATTGTTTTAATAGCTAACAAAAGAAATCTCAAATGAGAAAAATCTGCTTTTTTCATGGGAACTGAGATAGAAAGCAGCAATATCCCACTTTTAGGCTGCCTTTGCTGTTCTGTTATTTATCAGATGACAGTTAAATCAGTTCCCTGCATGGCTGACAACATATCCCATGGCTGAGGTGGTCATCCATCGCACCCTTTCAGATTAACATTGATATGCTTGGCTGTGGATTACCAATTTTTAAATATTTTTCCCCTCTCTGCTGTGCTTCTATTATCCTAAGAAATGGTTTTTTATTTCCATCTCTTTTTGTCTTGACACCATATTAAATTAATTTCCAGTAATAACTTTCTTTTCCCCTCTCAAAATTCTCCTAATCCTCACCTCAAGATGTAGGGAGAAGTTCCCTTGAGCTTCAGCTTGCTGACAGTTAATCGTCCCAGTGGAAGAGCTCTCATGGATCTGCACTAAACTGATGGAAAACCATGAAATGACGTGGTTTTGGGGTCCTTTTATTGCATATTCCAAAGCCACAGAGCCCAAAATGGGCTTTTATTCATTGTTACTTAATTCAGTGTGGGGCAAAAGCCTTGATCCAAGTTGTAAGGCAGTGGGTGCTATACTGTTCCCACGTTCCTGTTGTTAGGAAGGAGTTGCTGCCAGGTTGTAGCCTGTATACAATGTCCCATGGAGTGTTCTAGCAGGACTCTTGTTATCTAGCTTAGGCAGTGATTTATCTTTGCCAGATGATTTAAAGCATTTTATGTACTAGTATATATTGCTTTATTATAGACTAGCTCTGGTTATATTTATCAGCTTCTGGTACAGAAGGAAATAAAACTTCTCATACACTTCTCATAATACCTTTGCAATGAGTATCATGAATACAATGCAATTTCAACTCAAGTCCAGCATGCCTCTTGGTGTTTTATTTTCATGTTATGTTCATTTGCACTTTGTCATATTTGGCTTCATATTAGACTGCATAAGTGGTGTGGAAGCTCCACAGGTAAAAGAAAAGATGCACACTGTGGAGATAAATTTGTTCTCAGTTTAATGTTATTGTGGGTAACAGTAAAGATAACAAATATGAAGTTAACATCTGGAGCTGTTCAGGGGAAGAAGCTGTAAAACAGGGGCTATGTTTAGACATATTTAACCTCAGTTGCAGGGAGAAAAACTCCAAGATCTTCAAGCTTGGTGACAATTTTTAGTACTAATTTTCCTATTTGCAGCATAATAACAGCTTTTGTCTCTTGTTTTTTGATCACTTTTACCTTAATCTCTCTCCCTTTTAGTCCAGAAGTACCTAGTTAGGTGTCCTACTCAAGTGAAGAGTGCTTTTAATTTATAAGCATGTTACACTGGCTATAAGGCTGAATAGTTCAGTATGTCCTGGTACAAACCTAATGTACAATCCTGATAGGATAATACAACGTGTGGCAACGTAGTTCAGCTTTGAATCCAGTAATGAATTATCTATGTAGGCAACACAAGGTGGGTGAATCCTCAAAGCACATCAGACTGAGCAGTTGTGATGGTATAGCACATTAGTGAAAGGTGTGGGATGTGAGGTGGATTTTTGAGCAGTGTCATCACATTTTATATCACAGTGTGAATTATAGACTTGAAAAAAAGGCAAAAAAAAAATGGCAATAAACATTACTTGTCCAAGAATATTTTTGGGTTAGTATGTAATTTTATTTTTTACTTTTTTTAAGTGTTGCTGGGCTTCAGTCCAAATACCAGGTATAATTTCACCAAGCTCTTTGTAAATATGTGCCTCAAAAATAATTGCTCCTGCTTGTCTTTTGCTGGAGCATAGATACGTGTCTCCCCAAGTAAGCCCAGAAAGAGACATAGAAATCTCTATAATATACTAGGATTTGACTTGTAAGGAGAAGTGAGTTATTAAAAGAAATAGAAGAAAAAAATGAAAGAAAACCTATGCCTTTAATGAACAGAATAGAGGAGAAAAGAGAATGTTGATTTAATCTATTGATTTGCTGTGAAGTAAAAGAACAGATGTTTTCTGTTAGGTCCCTGGATAAAATTCAGTAGGCGCCACTAATACTTATGGGCTGGTGACTTCTGATAAGGTTGAAAATTGATGTCTGTTCTGTTGTTACCAAATGGTTATGGCAGGTTACGCTGCTGTAGGTGACTCATTTCAGAGTACTTTAATACAGAAACAATATCTCATTTTCCTAGGCTGAGACAAAAACAAGAAATGTTTTTCCAACAGTTTTCAGCTCCAAAGAGGTGTCAGCCATTAGGATTTCAATGCTTACGGTAGGCAGTGGAACATATGAAGTTCCTTTGTTGTAGGTCTGCATCCCTTTGGATGCCTGGAAAAGGACAGATTATCTTTATTTGCCTTATTTCTGTTTGTCAGTCATCTCTTTGAATGTCTAATTCAATTATCTGCAGAGGTGCTCAGGGAGATGTGATTACACTGCAGAAGTGTTGGAAGGAAGTCATTTCAACATTGGCCTGGTTTATCTGACAGCCTTTCTTTTGACAGATCCAGACATTAAACAGATCACATTTAATGGAAGTTCAAAGACTTCCCCCCAAAATCCAGAAGACTCCGTGATTAGGGAAAAAAAATTATATTTTCTTGTTTGCCTTCATGGAAACCACTCAAAGAAGTTCTGGAATTCAGATTGTCCCCTGGTGCTTCTCGGGAGGCCTGAGAAAAGTTTGCTGAAGTCAGTGTAGAGGATTCCAGGTGTCCCTTCAGCTTTCAGGCAGGCAGAGCAGAAAATCCTTGCAGAATGCCCTCTGAATGCAAACAAAACATACATGTGAAATTTGTATTATACATGCACACAAACCCACGCTCCTGTGTGGGTACATGTCTACGTATAGATATGTGTGTGTGTATATATATATAAGGCCAAGAACTTGAGTTCTTGCTTCAAATGTGAAATCCACCTCAGATGCTGCACTACTGGGCAGGCTCTTCCTACAAAGTGACACGAGTCTTCTCTGCATGCTTCTGTTAGAAGGAAGACTGCAAAGCCTTTCTTCTCAGCCTTTCTGAACTTGCTGGCAGGCTTGCCTTCCTGCTCTTCCTGGACCTCCTGCAAGGTGCTATAAACTGCATAGGGAAATATTTAAAGTAACAAAGATACAGGTTTGAAAACTCTGCTTTCTTGATCAAGTGACATCTGTGTAGGTGCTTGGATTCATTTGGCTCTGCAGTAGTTTGTTTTTGGTTTGGTTTTTTTTTTCTTTTCAGCAGCAAATTTCCTAGAGTGTGCAGAATCCTAAAAGGACAGACAGTTCAGATTTTGGTACCACATGCAGAAAGTAAAAGTGGCAACAGTGGAACTCACCTGCAGGCTGGGAAAGGATTTTTAAGAGGAAATGTAGTAATAGGACACGAGGTAGTGGCTTTCAGCTGGAAGAAGGTAGATTTAGGTTTAACATTAGGGAGAAATTCTTCACTGTGAGAGTGGTGAGCCCCTGGCACAAGCTTGCCAGGGAAGCTGTGGCTGCCCCATCCCTGTCAGTGTCCAAGGTTGGCTGGGGCTTGGAGCAACCTGGGCTGGTGGGAGGTGTCCCTGCCCATGCAGGGGTTTGGGACTGGGTGAGCTTTAAGGTCCCTGCCAACCCAAGGTGTGGGTTATACAGTGTGGTACTTGGACTCCAGACTGGCTCAGATTCGTTCCTACTTAGAGGTGAAATTTGTGGAGAATCCAGAAAATGTTTAAAAGGCTCCAAGGCTCTTAGTGAGAGACTTCCATAGCACAAAGTGTCGTTTCTTGTAAAGACTTAAAGAAAGAATTTGAGAAAGACCATGGCATGGTTTTCATGTGACATCTTAGGTATGAGCTATCCAATACTGTTTATGATTCTACTTTTTGTGATGCACCAGGTCAAAATTATATTGGCCTCCAGAACATTGCTTAGTAAACTAAGTCTTAAATGTAACCCAGCTGGTGTGTAGCAGGCATTACAGACTTGGAATGAAGTCAGATGAGTGGAAATACAATTTAACTTTCCAAGCTTCTTTCACTTTCAAAGTATTTTAAATGTCTGATTATAACAGATACTGTAAAGAGTAGTTGGCCCTCAGCTGGTAAGCAGATCTAAGTCTCTAAAGAGGTTTTCCTGAGAGGGGGAAAAAAATAAATCACTGAGAACTGGGAAATGTTGCTTATTCTTTTTGAGACTGCTACAGGATTTTTAGCTGCTGTATGATCAATTTTACTTAGAAATCTGTAACCGCCTGCAGATTCTAATCACATTTCAGTGCCAGTATTACACATAATCCCATGCTCAAATTTAAGCCATTCTGTTGTCCTGTTGAAGTCACTGAAATTTGCAAATGGAGAAAGAGTAATTCATATGCTCAATTGGATACCAAATATTAATAAATTTTGAAGGTCAAAAGTTGTTATAATAATTTAGTCAGGTTCTTTGCACATTTCAGGCTGTAGATGATTAATCCATGTTTTCTACAGTACTTAAGGAGCTACCCGGGACAGAGCATGTATTTTTGAAGAACATCAAATCTTGAATTAAAAGCTTCAAGTGATGTAGAGACCTTGAATCATTCTTCTACTTGTTTTGTTGGGCCCTTCCAGTTTTGTTATGCTTGAAATATTTACTCACAGTTCTAAATTGGGAGCAATATGCATTGTCTGGAGAGGCAGCTTTCTGATGAGCAACGTGTGATGCTCGGAAGCACGAGCAGTTTGGTTCAGATAAGGACATAAAACTCCAGGCTCATAAACAAACCTCATGCCAAACTACTCATACTATTTCAAATATGCAGTATCTGTCTAGACTCAGCAGGAGAAAATTTCCCTGATGCTGCAGCAGAGATGAAAAAGAAGATACTGAAGTGGACAACAAAATATAGGGGAATGTAAATAGTTGCACACACAGACCTTTGTTGGTTTTTTATTAATTTATTTGATGGAGAGAGCAGGCTCTGTTGTGCAAGGTTTAAGTCCTCTTGACTTCTGTGTTCACTAACAGCATTTGAGACCACATCATGACATCTTTCTAAGCTTGGCCCTAAGCTGGCAGGGGATTGAAATAGAAACAAAGTTTTAAGTGCTAAGGAATTAATGGAAGAGGAATGCACCAATCTTTGAGAACTGAGCCTATACCTGTGTTCATAGCCTATACCTGTGTTGACAAAATAGCTTTATACTGAGGATATGAGGTTGGACTTGGCTTTGGTTGAAGACTAGGACAAATTGCAACATCTTCTAAATTCCAGCATCCAGTTTTCCATGTGCAGAAGCCCTATTCCACCTGCACTATTGTTATATCTTTCCCTCTCTAGGTCAAACATTGGTCAAACAATTTTCACTAGAAACTTGCTGACCCCACTCAAGTTTCCCTATAGGATTATAAAGATGTTATCACGAGGCTGTTGGTAGAAGCTGATGATCACAAGCAGAGGTTTGATGCTCGTTCCACTGGATAGCAATCCATGCAGATCCTACTCTAGCAAAAAGAAATTACTATTTTTGTGTTCCTTGCTGTGCCTGGAAGGTAGCGCTGTGGTTCTCCTGATTGCCACCAGATGCCAGTGTTTACTCTACACAAGCACCAGTGCACCCAGGCCAGCAGCACAGCACCCAGCCTCCCACAGCACCTTCCTGGTGGTAAAAGAGCTGGTTCCTCTTGGTTTGGGTGAGGGTTTGGACCTACTGTGGTGATCAGGCTGAGATCTTCTGATAATACATGAGGTGCAAATTGCCGCTTCCTGAAGCATTAAGGGCGGGTGGCATCCCCTCTGCCCTTCTGCAGAGAGGAAAAATTGGAGCTGCACCCTTCACTGGATCCTGGCTGCTTCGCCACCACAGGAAAATGTGTCAGTAGAATCAGAGAAGCTGCCTGGCATTCTGATCCTGTAGCAGACAGCCCAAAGCAAGGTAATGCAGACCCAGAAAGAGAGATGTAAGAGAGCTTTGCCATTCCTCTGCCAGCCCAGATTACTTATGGGAAAGGGATCAAATAAAAAGAATATAGATACTGCAGTTAACAACACTGGCATCACGACTGGTCCCCTTTCAGTTCCTCTGTCAGCTTTGATTCTCCTCCTTTGCTTTATTCTTTGGAAATGGTATGAAATGGTGATGAGGCAGAATATATTTCAGGTCATCAATGCCCTGTCAGTCACTTTTAGGCACTCAAACCTTTCTTTGGGGTACCTGATATTCACTGCTCATACTGTGCCTGATCATGGCCTGGAAGCTATTTCAATGCTGCTACATTCCTGCTCTGGGGAGTTGGGCAAGTTGCAATATCTTTTATTCCCCTCTCATAATTGGATTGTGAACTGGTTTTTTATATTGTGGGACCCTTTGTGTGCCTGAACAGAATCTTAGAATTTTTGTGGTCTTCTTCAGAGCAAAATTCCAAATTTAAATGCTGTAGAAGTAGAGGTATAAGAGGTTCAGCAATTTGGGTATTCCTCCAGGTTCTCACCTGCAGTTTGCTCTTAATCGAAGTTGCATTTCTTACACAGGAAAGCTGATGGTTACAGTGAGTGCAGGAAAAACATTGTGGAAGGAGATAAATATCCTTCATGTCACTTTATCCAGAACAAGGATGCAGGTGTCTGTTGGAGCAAATTATTTGCCAAAATCATTTCCATTCAGGCCAGATTGCAGTCGGGTTAGTCAGTAGCAACTATGATAATATTCACTGGAATCATTTATTATGCTTCCTCGTATTAGATGCCTCTGCCTTTCACTTCAAGCATACACTGAAGTGGACAAGAATATTTTCTAAGACCTGGGATGAAAATTGGTGAAAATAATAGCATGGAACAGAGATTCTGTAGCCCTTCTGTAAAATTTGGATCTCACAGCAGATTCCAAGAAATTATGGGATTTTAAATGTAATACTACGTCTTTGAATTATTGCTGCCTCATTTTCTGAAGCAGTAGCACTATTTCTTCAAAACAAAGAGTAGGAAAGATTTAGTAGATGATCATTAGAGGTCCCTTACAACTCTCATAATTCTGTGATAAGTTGTTACTGTGTTTCCTAAATCATACCACAGCTGACTTACTGATCTGTACACAACACTGGAAGAATATAAGAATAACCAGTACAGGTACATTGAGGTTGTATCTTCTGTTTAGTTTGAGGCTTCAAGATTTTCTTTACCTTTTCCCTCCTCACCTAGCTTTTTTTTTTTTTGATGGGCAATATCTTTAGTGACACACTACCTCCTCTGCCAGTCTAAGCTAGAAGACCCCAACAAATCTGTTACATCAACCCCCTTATTATGAAATAAAACACTTTTCTTTAGAAATAGATGTCCCAGGGGATATTTTTATCAACATATTTAAAAGCACGAAGGAAAACTGATCTTGGGAACTAAGGGCAGATTTTGTCTGCAACTAGTTTTGAATACTTTGGGAATGTATTGCCTCGGAAATCACCTCATTCTGAAAGTGGGGTGACTGTGTTTGCTGTGAATGTTTGAGAAGACCAAAAGCTGTTTTAAATGTGGAGCCCAGGAGTGCAGAGATCATCACACCTGTCAGCACCAGGTTCTTGTTGTTTTATGTTACAGCTATGTAAGGCTTAAATAAAAATAAATTAAGTGTTAAGTAGAAAGTCTTTCCTGCCTTAGTGCAAACAGCAACATACTCCTGGCATGACAATATAGGAGCTGTTTGCTCTGTGCTGGAGATGATCTCATAGTTGATTTAATCAAAAAGGGACAGACTCCGTCAGAGGACCAGAGCTATGAAAATTGAATCTTTTCTTGTTTTGCCAAGAAGTTTCTTTGTTGTCCTTTGGGTCACATTGCAAGGCTCATTCTGTTGGACTAAGGTTTTCTGAGTGCAGAATCACACAAAGTTTTGATTGTGGAGTCTCAGAAGGCTTTGCTCATGTAGGCTGGGATGCATTAAAGAAATGAGGGGACCAGTGTCATGTCATACATGCCTAGCTTCTCTATTGGCCATCTGTGCCTTTTTTCCCACTTTCCCCATTATCTTCTTAACCTTTACTCAAAATTCATAAAATGGACCATGCAGCTGTGCTCTTTCATACAGCATATACTTGAGTAGTATCTATTAGAGTGTGGCTTGATATGGAGTATATCTGGAACATGTTTTTCTAGATAAGACAAATCTTCTCTGTATATGGTTTTAATACTATTATTTTTCTTTAAAAAGTTAATGAGTGCTCAGTACTATTTTATTATTTTAGTATTGAAAAACCACTGAGGTATCCACAAAGTCAAAAGCTTATTTGTGAAGGTTTTTAGTTCCTTCACTCCTGTGCTTTTAACTCACCAACAGTGTGTGTCCTTTTAGAAAACCTGCTGTTAGTGAGCAGGCTTTTCCTATCAGTCATGAATGGAATGCTGAAACATGAAAGATACACTGTGGCTGGATCAGTTTTATTCATTCCTATAATGTTTTTTATACTATGTTTTTCAAGTAATTTTCTGTTTCTGTCTTGTCTAATGATCAGTTTATATTCTATTAAGAAAAGGCTGTTATTGCAGTCTATAAGAAAACTCTCTTAAAGTCTATAAAAAAAATCTTTCTCTCTCAGGAAAGGTGCCTGAGGTGTGGGAATCTCTATCATACTGTGTTATCTAAAAATACAAATAGAAAATGTGATCCAGCAGTTACTACCAAAGAAACTCAAGGCAGGAAAAGAAGAATCCTTCTGACCACTGCCAGATACATGTTTGAAATCTAACATGTATTGCAGGAATTAGGCCAAATCCTCTTTGTATTTTGTTTAATAACAAAATTCCAACAGATTTTGAGGGCACAGTATCAAAGTTTTGTTTCATAGCCTGTGGGGATGAGTCCTCTTCCTTAAACGAGGTTTTACAAATTTCTGTGTATGACCTCAAACCTTCCCTACGCAACTTTATAGAGCAGCAAAATATGATACTTATTGTGCAAATGGCAATGTAAGGCAACACACTGTAAAAATAATCTATATGAAATGTTTTATTTTGCTAAGGTATGCAGTTCACTTCAGTTTGGTGTTGTAAGAGTCACACAGCAATTCAGCAGATTTATGGCTTCACTGAAAACTGTGATGACAAACACTGCTCAGCTCTCAGCGCAGCATCTGGGCTTCTGTCCAGTACTTGATAAGCAAACTATCCACAAAGTGATACAAAACCCATTTTGATTTACTGCAAGAAGACATTCTTCTGTCAATTAGTATAAGTTAAAGGTCCATGGGTGCTTGATCCAGCCAGACACTTAAAGGTGTTTTTATCTCTGAGTGCAGCCTGAGTGAGCCCTGTACTTGACTGCAGTCCCATTGACATCCATGGGATTCTGCAGTGGTGCAGATCTCCAAAGCTTATTGGTGTTTCCAGGAGGTGTAAATTAAAAACCACTCAAAGAAAACCATGCTTAATTCCAGTTTCATGAGCCATGGCTTGTCTTCATTCCCTGTGGATGTGTTTCTCTGAGTTACTTGTATCTGCTAATAGCAAAGGACCCTGTGTCACTTTGTGAGAGCTGGGAGTATGGTTACATCTCTTGGCCGTATCTTTTTCCCCTGAGTGCCATGCTGGGAATGTATTAATACATTTTTGGTAGGCCAGAAGCATGTGGAATGTGCATCCTGACAGGGCAGTCAGAACCCAGTGAGGAGAGGGGCTCTGCAGATGGAAATCCTCCTCCCTGTGGGAGGGTGGGGTGGTGGGATTTGCTGTGCCACACTTTCATACCAAGCCTCTTCTCTCTTGCTGGTGGCATCCCTACACAAGGTTACATCCTCTGTTACCAACCCTTCTCCACCATCACTCTCTTTCATGTGACCTTGGGGCAATCCTGAGTGAAACCTGACTGGAAATGGATGACCCGGTTTCTTCATGAACTTGCAGGATAAAAAGTTTAAAAACAAGTAGGAAAGAAAGAGAACACAGGTATCTGTTTTGTGCCTGTTTTATCTCTATCATTTTGGCTGTGATTTATGCTTCCATGGCTGTATTTCTCTCGTTCTGTTTGAAGCCCTATTGGTTGTTATAAGTTTTCACTAATTGAAAATACGATGTATTTTTTTGGCAATACTTTTCAGGCTCCTTATGTTATGTAGTCTAGCTGTGGATAGACTTTATCAGCTCTGTTTCCTTTCATGTGCCTTTTATTTCTGCTAAAAAAAAAAAAAAGGCACATTAATATGCATTTTGTACTCTTTATTCACAACTCTGCGTGGCTGCTGTTTTTTTTAAACATGGTTTATTTCCCAGTGTTATCAGTATTGTTATGAAAAATAATTGTTCTTTGTGTAGGCCTTTTTCACTTAGAACATTTATTTAATTCCCTGGATAGTGTTATACTACAAAGCATTATTAAAAATACTGGAGTTGCCTGAGGACACACTCATTGGGATTGTTGATATATATATATACACACATGTATTTTTTTATATATATATATATATGTATTTCCAGTTAGTCAGCCATTACTAGGAACTCCTTGAATTTCATCTAGCCTATTTCATCTGTTTCATCTAGCTTGTATCTCCCTTGGTGGCTTGTGAAAATGTCAAGGGAGACAGTACTGAGACTTGCTCTGCTCAAACTGTGTGACATTTATTGTATCTCTACAATCCAGTAGTGATGGCTCCTGTTACAGGAGAGCAGATTGGTTTGATATAAATTGTACTTCTAGTCTAATTTAATTTGTTTCTGTAAAATACTACCCTCTCCATTTAGGAGCATACACCCCTCCTTTCTCCAGTTCATATGAAGCCCTCTGCTTCAAACTCCCCATCTCTAAGCTTTTGTATTAGCTCTCAGTGCTTGCTTTTCACTCCTGTAAAAACATTGTGATAATCATTTGTTTGGCAAGAATTGACTTTGTCTCATGTTAGTATATTGAAAACATTTTTTACTTGCAGAGTTATACTAGAATATGAGGTTTGCCTCTTTGTGACCTCAATGCCATGTATCTTTGTTCTGGACTTTAAGAAAAAGACAAACCTCACAAAACTGCAAGCTAAAAATGTGATATTTGGTCTTGCTGGAGCATATCCCTCTTATTTTTTAATGTCTTTATAAGTAATAGTAATAATTCAAAGGCTGAGGTCCTTGCTAACATAGGCAGAATCCCACTGGTGTTCCGGGGCATTTTGCCTTCAAAAATGAACAAGCAAGTAATGTCAGGATTTCTGTCTTAAGCCAGTAGCTGAATGGCCACTTGGTCAGAGTTCTGGTCAGGTTCTCAGCCCCAAGTCTCTCCCCACCCAGAGAGCTGTCTGCAGTTCCTCTTACCTAAAGGAGTTAGCCAACTGTGGGATGCTGAACAATCAAAAAATCCCATTAATTTTAGGGAGAATTGTTGCTCTCAGCCTTTTTTCTGGACTAGGCTGTATATGCTTCTAGCTGGATTGCTCCAGAGACCTGGCAAAGAGTCTGGAGGGCATTTTCCTAGGCTGTTACACAACCTTTTGCTCACAAATAGGCAGAATAGTCCCAAAGGACTAAATGTTGTTGGTAACATGACACACCCACTCCCAAAGAATAATGTCTATTAAGCCCTTTTTCATTTGTTATGGTATTATAGATCCCAAGCAGTGCATATTCACAAAACTGTTGTGAGCCACTGTCCTATTCCATTTCTCCCTAAGAGGCCTTTGATGCTCTTGGTCCTATTCCGTGGCTCACCAGTGCTATTCAAATCATTATTTAGGCTTTGCAAAACCTGCCCTCAGGCTCTCAGCTTCTTTGAACATGCCTCAGCTTTCCCACTCTCCAAGTCCTTTCTTCATACTCTGTACCATGGAAGACTATTGTGAAACACATTTTCTGCATTCTTGCCCCTTCAAGGGCTTCCATATTGAACTGTTCTCCAAACCGCTGTATTTGAGCATAAAGCTCAGAACTTCTGAAAGCTCTGATTTTATAGACTCAAGGGGAGAACCAAGGAGGACCTTAAAGGCGATCATACTCTCCAGAGTTTTTTGAAACAGCAAACTTTTGGGATGGTTTAGTTAAAAAAAAAGATTTTTCAGTCAAACGGTTGTTTTAAATGAAATATGTGCCTCCTGTGATAACTGCAATAATTCCCTGAAAAATTGTGTGTTCCCAGTTCCATCTTCTTTTGGCTTTTAGACAAATATATCAAAGGTATTTTTGTGAAAGACTGACATTCTACTCAGCTTCTGTGTGTTTGCTCAGCCCTAGCATTGAAGTCTTGGCAGGAGTGAGAAAAGGAGAGGGGTATTTTAGAGGGGCAAAAAAAACCTGGGTAGCTGAAACTTTTTTTTAGCAGGGAAGGAGGTGAGGCAATGGATGGCTAGGAAGAAGAGCTTGCAATTTGACATTTTCCAGCCACAGAAAGCCTGAAATAGGAGGGAGCTGTCTTCAGTTGGAATGCTTGTTGAACAGACTGGGGCTTAGCTGGGATGGAAGAAAGACTTGAGGACTGCATTAGCTCTTCAGTGGTAAAAATAAAGCACATTATATCTTTCTCTTGAACGTTTATTTTCTTCACTGTGTTTCCCTTACTTCACAAACCAAAACCCAATGCAACGTTGACTTTTGAAATCTGATTTGGTGGAAGGATCATCTGAGTGAAAACCGTTGAGGCTGTTGGTCCCTTTCTCTCTCTGTCCTGAGCAGCACAGGATGCATGAGCACAAATGCTGGGCAGCTGGGAGCTGTTTGGTTTTGGAGAACTGGAAGCTCTTTGAAAACTGCAGGAGTAGATATGTTTCTGAAGTTTTATTTCATTGTTTAGCTTTCTGTCATCCAGAAGTGCAGTGTTTACTTAAACGTTATACAAGCTCAGTGTTGTAAATTAGCAAGTACTGTTGTAAATTAAGAGTCTTGGCTTTAAACTGATGGGCTTAATGTTATAATTGAAAACAGCTCTACAAACTCTCAGCTGTTGAGTCCAAACTTTATAGAAATACCTTGGTTTCAGAATGTCATGTTCCCAGGCAGGCTATACCTGAAGTACATAGTTGAGTTTTTGTGCTCCTACACAAATCTGAGAAATCTAGGATTTGATGCTGGCAACACATGCCCTCTTTCTGAGGCACAGCTCCTGTGTAGCTCCTATGTAAAAAAATCTTGTTATTAAAAGTTTGCACCGTCACAAGAATTTGATTTTAATCTGAGTGGTATAATTAAGATGGAACTTTCTTTCTCAAAATATGTCATGCTAACATTCACATTTCTGGTCGTATTTCTCCATCATGCTGCATGAAAACAGTCACAATAAGGGATGAAGTTCAGAGCAAGATGCAGGAAAATGCTGGGGGTAAGATGACTTTAAGAGTGCTCAAAATGAGAGTCAGGCTACCCCAAAGAGACACTTGTGCAGATGAGATGTGACAGAGTAGAAGGACACTTAACATTGTTTCAGAGAGTTCAGCTGCAGGCAGAATCAAATAGGTAAGAAAAGGTAAAGCAAAGCATAAAACTAAAAATATTCTGGGAAACCTTTAATAGGTAGGAAAGACTTCAATGTGCATACATTGTACAATGGTCTCTGTTCTCACTTTCCTTTGAAAAAGAATATGGATTCTTCTTTAAGTACACATTTTATCCATATCTGATAGAGCTGTGTATTAAAGAGGATAGCAGAGCATGAAGAATGGGAGTGGAGATGATTGAGCAGTAACAAAACAGACATTTATCAAATAGAGGTCCTTAATGCAGAGGACCTCTATACCTATACACCTATAGGTGTTTTCTGTAAAGAAAGGAGATTTGAAGTTAGATTCAGAGATTCAAGTTAGAGGCTACTTAAAAAATTTTGCCTCAGTGATGGTTTTACATGCTGAACTCATCTTCAAAGAAAAAAAATGGTCAGTTAGACAAAAACCCCCTACTAAAAGGTCACTGAGGGAGGCATAAAGTGTTCATTGATGGGTTCTGCCAGGAAGAGGGAGCTTCAGTAGCCATCAGATTGGGTAATGTCAACAGTTAATAAGAGTTTAATTCATCACTTTAGAGTGTTAATTTTCTTATCTCAGGCATTAGACGTAAAGCATCACTTCATACCCCAGATATTTCAAAAAGTAAATGTGTTCCTTATTTCTCTCCCCATGGTGCTAGAGCGTTAGATTTTGAGGTTATTGGGTTTGGGAAGGGATGGTAGGAAGGGAACGTGCCATGTATTGCTTTGTTTGGTTAAAGAAATGGATTTTCCATTTTACCTGCAATTCCTGAAGAGATGAGCTCCAACAAGTTGTGTACATCCTGGGCCTAAGCTCTGGGCAAAATTTCTGGTGTTGCTAGTGTTGCAATTTCCCAGATCATGCGACAGTTATAACTATTTTTTCTTTCTTTTCTGACATTTGAAATTATAGAAGCAGTTGTGCTGTTTTTCTGCTTGTACATTAAAACCCAAGAAGTTCATCTACATGCATGGTAGAACATGCCACGTGGTATCACTTCTGGTTTTCTTCCTCCCTGTTAGAAGATGCTAAGTTCCCCAGCTGTTTCATGCTCTCCTCTTTATAAGAATACTCAGCTCCCATCCTATACCTTGGAGCAGAGTGTGGCTGAGGCCAAAACCACCAAGGGTGATTTTGCAGCTTGGAATTTCCCCATGGCTATTGTGTCCATCTCCTAAGTATAGCAGAAGAAAAGTGTTTGTCTCAGCAGTTGCTTTTGTTTAAGGGCTCATTTAAAATGGTGAACACTGCTTCTGTAAACCTCAGCTTCATGACACTGAAATTAATGCACCACAGTTTGATTGTTGAGCAACTTCTCACTGTTTTAGCTTTTGCCAAGAGTTTTTTTGTGACATGTGTACCTTCAGGAGACTAAGACACTCTATATGAGATGGTTTATACTGTCCTTCAATTTTCCATGCCAAAAAAGTGCTTAATAAACCAGAAGTGCCTCTGCTAGAATGACATTACATGTGGAGTTCTGAGGCAGTACTTCCGTGACTTCTTCATGTGTATGAATGTGCTGTTGACTTTATTCCAGTACCAAATAAAGTCCAGACATCTCAACTGTTAGTCTTTGCATAGAAGAAGACTTTTTTACATTAGATTGTGAAGGCTTCCATGTTAAATTCTTTCATGTAAGAAAGCAGAAGCATTTTTGAGATTAGAAAAAACCTGCACCTTTCTCCCAATCCCTGTTTAATAAGCTTCTTACTAAGAGAAATCAGGTAATTCTTGGCCTCATTAGAAGGAAGTCCATTCGAGTGATTCTATTTTAGTAGCCAAGGAAAGATAACAGAATAATTCTGGGTATTTGAATAATGTATTTGAATTGGATTGATTGTTCCTACACTACAGCAGGCTCCAAAACTGTGTCTTTACTGAGCTGTGTAGCAAGCAGAGCATGTGAGAACTCCCATAAATGAGGCAGTGAGTAGGGTGAGGGAGGGCTCTGCTCCAGCACACAGGATGCCAGTGCATCCCAGTCAGTTCTCTTTCTCCTGCCTCATTTGTAATAACCTGATCTGTTTTATGCCTGGTGATTTGTTAAATTTGAATTTGAATCAAAAGCTGAAACTGTGGCCAGGATAAAGTCACCTGGACTTTTGCTTTCGACTTCAAAGGGCCATGGTTTTTATCCAGGTCTACAATTGCATGAGAGATTTCACAGAATCACAGAAAGTCAGGGGTTGGAAGGGACCTCAAAGGTCATGAGCAGGGTCACCTCCAGCAGGGCACACAGGAACACATCCAGGTGGGATTTGGATGTCTCCCAGGAAGGAGACTCCACAACCTCCCTGGGCAGCCTCTGCTCTGTCACCCTCACAGGGAAAAAATTTCTCCTCATGTTTATATGGAACCTCCTCTGCTCAAGCTTATATCCATTGCCTCTTGTCCTATCACTGGACATCACTGAGAAGAGCCTGGCACCGTCCTCCTGGCTCTCTCCTTTACATATTTATAAACATCCCTGAGCTCACCTCTCATTCTCCTCCAAGCTGAAGAGCCCCTCAGCTCCCTCAGCCTTTCCTCACAAGGGAGATGTTCCTCTCCATTATCTTGGTGGCTCTGTGCTGGACTCTTTCAAGCAGTTCCCTTCTGGAACTGAGGATTCAAGGAAGCAATTTTCCAGCTCCTCTGCATTTGCTGTACAGCTCTCTGCCATGGCAGCAGAATTTTTTCTCCATAAAAATTTTGTCTTGCCTTCCTCATTTCTCCTTCTGAAGTCATCAGTCTTTGTTCAGGGCACCAAAATCCTGGTATTGATTTTAAAGATGCTTCACGTAAAGAAAATAAGTCAGTGGAAGGAATAGAATTCCTGTTGTCAGGCATTTTCTTCTAGATATTAAAGAACAGAGAAATCTGAATCTTTTTTTCCTCTGTCATGTTTATTTGTTAGAAGGAAAAAATCATACAAGAAACCTTTCTCCCATGACCAGAGACACTTGCCATCACTTCTCCATCCTGCAGTGCAAAAGTCTTTCTAGGAAACATAGGAGAACTGCACCAAAGGGGGGTGGGAGAGGGATGCAGAATTTCTCTAAGTAGTGGTAGGGTAGATCAATTTTTATGTAAGATTTTAAGGTCACTTACTGTAACTTTTAAAACAATGTGGTCCCCCTAAAACCTCTGTGTGGCTCAAATACCTAACTGTGCAAATGGGCAGGATACTTTCCTTTTTTCTTCCTCCACTCCTCAAATTGTTCCGGAGGCCCTGGCTGTTCTCTTAGTTCAAATAATGTTTGACAGTTCAGTAATAAGACAGAAAACAACCTTCTTTTTTTATCCAGATAATTTAATACAATAAAGAAGCAGAGACATCAAAGCAAAGAAACTATATACATTGTACAAAGCATTGGGAATCTGTTCTCTTTTCAGAATTTTGACATGTGCTATGTAGTGTGGTTACAGCTATTAAGAAAATACAGACATCTTTCCATGCAGTCCTCTTGCTATTTAAAACAATCATATGAAATCTGTTTTGATGCTGCACAGAGACAACTTTATTGCTTGCTTTCAGTGAAGGTGGGTAGAACATGCTGGCCTTGGACTTCATGAGAGCAAGAGCAGGGAGATTAATCCCGAATGGGAGACATGGATCAGATTTATGACACAGTACAAGCTCTGCGCATGTAGATTGCTTTCTTGTTCCGTCTTCAGAGCTCTGCTTAAATTCTTTTGAAGAACGTTTGATTCTCATTTATTGCCTGGGAAGGTGTTTTCAGACACTTTCCTGTCCTGCACTGTAAGATTTAAGTAGGGCTTCTATTGAGGTCCATTACTGAGATGCATGGGATCTGCCCTTCTGGTCTCTATTATATGGATATCAGTGTGTGAGCCTGCACCTAATCAGCACAACAATTCCTGAAAGAGTTGATGGAGGGGACAAATGTTCTGACTTTGCTCTGAATTTTTCAGAGAATGTAGCTTTTATGGTCCAGATCATGATGACACACGAGATATGTCAGAGCTATGGGAAGACCTTGAAGGCAGGAGGAGCTGGAGGGACTCAACAGCTCCAAAACCTATATGCACAATTATTTTAGTTGAGATTGGACAAAAACACCACAGTCGTTCAGAGAAAAGTGTCTAGCTTGGGATTTTTTTCAAAGATGAGTCCAAGTTATCACAGTTGTTATCAGAGGATGATTATGCTTACTGGGTTTTACAACAGTAGCAAGATGGCACTGGCAAGTTGTTCAACATGAAATTATTGAGAAAGGCTGGAGTGCGAGGTTTTAGAGGTCAGAGTGATGAATGATACTTGCTGTGCTGTTTTATTTAGCAGTTTATAAATTAATTATTTTGCCATCTTATGTTGCCTGACTACAGGTGGAGGTGAGATTATTTTCCTGAGTGCATCCTTACTAGCATGGGAAGAAAGTTTTCATGCAGAGGTTGATAAAGAGGCACTGATAAATTCCAAAGCTCTGCTTCTTGCTGAGCTGGAAAAGGGAGACAGCAAGACTAATTTTAAAAATAAATCCATATAAAAAGTGATGTGTGCAGACAGCAGGTCAAGGGTCTCTTGGCAAACTCCCCAAATGCCCTTGAGTATTAGGATCATGAACTTTCTAGCTTGGTAGGGATACCTGCTAGGGAGGGAAATTCAGCTGTAAATACTGAAGAGGTTGTCTTCATTCCTCCCAAATATGGGTGTAGTTGTACCTCCCCTGACACATTCTGATCTCTACTTGTGGGTGAAAGCTTTAGAAATAAATATTGACCCATGATGAAAGGTTGTAATGTAAGTAGTAAAACTTTCTGGTGGTTTTGGTTTTTTTTTCCTTTGGTTATGACCCATGGTGGGCTCCACAAAGAAAGGGAACCATATTTGGTAAGAATCAGGCTTTGTTGCTAATAGCTTTCATTCATGTAAATAATATATTTTACTGCTATAAGCCATTGGCTAAGAAGCCAGGCTAGACATTGGCTAAAGAGATAGGCATCCACCAGGGACAACACTGTGAACCAGACCAAGGGAACATAAGCAAAGGAATGGGGTGTTTTTAATCTTGAATCTTTAGTTGGATTCTTGAGATTATTTAGTGCTCTTTTAGCCACTAAAGTTCCCACTGGAATCTGATTTGTCTTGATCTGGTCCAGTCCAGGCATGGTTACTTAATCTTTTACATATTCCAAGATGTCACTTGGATTACTAACCAGACTCTGTCATGCTGTCAGCCATAATTTCCCCTGGAATAACTACCTATCCAGATAACCATCTTCATATGAAGATCATTTGTTGTTGCCCAACATGGACAAATTCCAACTACTATTCCAGTTGAGATGACAAAGTTTACAGACAGCAGTAGTTACTCCTATGTAAACTCCTAAATAGAGGAGACAGAATTACATTAAAAACATATTTATAAGCTGCAGCTATTCCCTATAGAAGGGAGATTTTAGGACTGATGCATATCTTTAGGTAGGTGAGCCCATAAAATAATCAGGTTAAAATACATATAAGCCACTAGCCAAGCACACAGCTGAACTGAGTGTAGCTGAAAACAGACTTCATGGAAGCATATGGGTCAGGAATTGTTAGCTGGAAAATGTGCCTAATGACTGGAAAACACATTTTCTATGTTGCTTTTTGTTTTTAAAGGTGATAGTATGGCATAGTAGTGAGTGACAGCCACTTGTACTGCTTAGCTTGCATATAACAGTTTCTTACTTGTCACAAAAAAATTCAATTTACTTTTCAAAAATACATTTTATACTTTTCAGATGAGACTGATGTTCCAAATGTATTATTTAACCTATATGTCAGCAGCTAATTTTCCTGATGTACTATGTAGTTTTCTGAGCATATCTAGAGAAATGGGATTGATACTGAAGTTCTCTCTATATTTTGTTGTTGTTGCCTTCAGAGTAATTATAGTGAAATTTTTATTAATTACGGAGGATGATTATTATAAAACAGGAATCACACATTCTATGCATCAATAAACTGTACAAAATTAATAAGACACTTCATTATTACTACTTGGAATAGCAATTATTATTCTTTTAATACGAATCAGCCTTTATTAGTATCAGGCCCAATACTATGTCTTATGACAGAGTAAGTCCCTTGAAGGATGGGGGAGCCACAAGTGGGCAAAAAAATTTTGAGTTATCTTGTGTTTGAATCCAGCCCTGTAAGGCTTTAAGCATTGTGTGAAACTTTACTTGTGGGAATGATGAGGCTGCTGACCTGATTTATCAAGCTAGGATCAGAGTGTTGCTTTAAAGCAGGAGCATAGAAAGCACGAGTGGCCCAGGAAACACCTTGCTGGGTTTGAGGAGAGCCCACTGGAGAGGAAGGATAAATATCCTCCAGCCAAGTGCTACAAACCTGCTGCAAGCACCGTTTCCTCAGCACCACCAGGGCTCCATTTCTAAGTGGCTGCTCTAAAAGTGGACACAGGAGACAGTCCATTCCCTGGTCCAGAGGAGCCTGGCCCAAAGCTTCGTGCTGGATGCTCAGAGATGGTCCCCAGGCAGCTTCAGATAGAAAGAGTTTATTTCCAAAACACAAAAAACCACATCCAAGCCATAACAGTACCCTATGTAGAGTCATTACAGCTTCTGAATCAATGGCATCGTGTGCATTTATTTCTTTTGTTGTTGTTCCCTTGCTTTTTTTTCTCCAAGTGATATGAAAACTCATATGAAACAAGTTCTTCATACGCTGAACCTTTGATACGCAGCTGGAGCATCAAAAAAAAACTTTGAGACTTGAAACTTTGCTTTCAGTGCTGCTCCCTGGATATACTTTCCTAATTCAGGACATTGCCTTTACTGTCCTCAAAACAGGGACTCACAGAGAAGTGATTCAGAAGGCTTAAGTTCCAAAAGCATTCAATACCTTTGAGAGAAAAATAGCCCATAGCTGGGTAAGGACGCAGTTCCTCAGGAGATGACAATTTTCCACTTAGCAAGGTGTAGTTGATGTGTAGCCCGCTAGAGGGCATGTGACCGTACTGCATCGTCCGGAGGATAGAGAAATTCTGGTTTATGTGGGGAGAAAAAAAAAAAAAAAAAAAAAAAAAGGAAAGAAAGGATATAAAGGAAGGAGAGGAAGGGAAGAAAGAATGGAAAATAAAAAAAAATAAATAGAAGAAAATATAGGAAAAGACTATAAATCAGATATAGCTGCATTTCAAATAGAAAATGTTAGAGTTGCAACCCACTTCAATTGCTCATACAAGCATCTTGTTTGGAAACAAAGTTTAGCTTAGTCTTAGACTACCTATAATTGCTTTTCCTTACAAGGGAACTGAAGCAAAGGTATGTGCTGCAATTAACCCTGAATTCATTTTATGCACTTCTGTGTTCTTATAGGTTTTTCTTAATGTTTATCTGGAAAAAAAAATGTAGATATCCTACTGATCCCTTCTAATGAAAGCTGCCAGAATAAGCAACTCAGATATTCGCTATAAATATTTCACAATAAATAGCATTTCTATTTGTAGCCACTTAATCTTGTACACATGTTAAAGGAAATCAATTTTTAAAAACAATTATTTTAGGTTTAAGTTTTCTGTAGGCAATAGAACCTAGAGAACATGGTTATTTTTAATACATAAGCTATTCCTCTACCTTGGAGCTTAAAAATATAGAGGCATTCAGGTTCATTGTTTTCATCTGCTGTATAAACAATCCCTAAATCTCCCGAATTTCCTTAGTATTTCCAGTTGCTTTCAATTTTGGGGTAAAAAAAAGGCCTAATCCAAATAAGTCTAGCAAAACCAGTTTCCCTTTCAGTTTTCTATTGTGTCTTTTATTACACTTGGGTGCAAAGCCATTTATGTCATGTACAACTGTAGCAACTTTGGTTTTGCTGAGGTAAAGAGGATACAGGTATGGTGCTTATTGGTGAAGAATAAAGGATGAATAAAATATGCAGAAGACATTGCCCTGGGAGTCCTGGGCCCAATTCTGGACTTCTTTCCTCAGGTTTTGTTTTGGTTCATACTCTTGCTGGTACAAAGAGTTTAGCAGTAGCCCATGTTTTCCCCAAGCATTGTTCTTCCTCATCTCCTAGCTCCAAGAGCCACATCTAAAAGAAAGCAAACAAAAAAACCAACCCTCCATCCATTCTCTTGGACTTGGCAGTGAGGAGCCCTACAGTCCCACTCTGTAATTTCATTTTTTGCTGAGGTTGTTTCTTGTGTTTCCCATCCTGGTCTGAAGCTGCAAGAGGTGAAATGTTTGTGTGGTCTGCAAGTGGCCACTAAAACCTGCCAGCTCCTTTCTGGAACCCATCTGCTAAATTTTCCTCTCTGATGCATGTCACTGCTTTCTGACTGATGTCTGGTCAGCATCCAGCCCCACCTGAACTTCCAAAGCTCTCCACTTTCCTTCCCACCCCTGACACGTGCACCCTTTTTTCTCTGAGCTCGCTCTTCTGCTCCACCACCGAGTCACCCTGGAGCAGCCTTCTCACAGCTCAGATGGCTGTTCATGAAGTGTTTCCTTTGTGAACTGATAACTGTATGCTTTATGGGGGAAAACCCAAAGTGCATGTGCACAGAGAATGTTAAAAACAGAGAGGAGACAAGAACTTGCACTTTGGACGTTTAGTAGCGTCAAATTAGCATAAGTTATCCTCCTTAATTATTCCTTGAGGCTCTCCTTTGGAACAGTGCCTATAAAAAGTCTCTGAAAGATGGTCTGGCTGAGGCACAGAGGAGACTAGATAACACTACAGCTTTAATTATAGTGCCAAAAGATATAAAACTTGAGTATATAAAAACATAACTTCAGTGGCTAAATCCACCTCTCATACCCTTGATGTGTCATTTTAAAGGCTCTCCTGTTTAGCTCAGAACCTCTGGTCATGCCTGAGCTGCAGCCCAGTCTTCAGAGCTGGCTTTGAAAAGGTGAGTGCCAGGGTCAGTCTGATGCTGGCAGCCATCCAGGTGGGGCAGCCCAGGGCACACCACAAAACTTGAATAGCAGTGCAGGTTAACCTGCTGTCTTCTTCACCTCTGGAGCCAGCACCCAGCCAGCTTGCTGAAAAAAAAGGCCCTGTAGCTTGATAGGACACTGCTGTGCGTTCTCTTGGTCACTATCACCATTGCAGAGATGGGATGTGAAGCACAGCAACAGCAACACGAAATAAAAATCTGATCTGGCCTCTCAAGAGCCTCTGTGGAGCTCATTTGCTGTGTGACAAAAGTCCTGGGGTACATCTCTTGTCTCATCTGTATTAAGATGGAAAACATCTGGGGTTAAACTGACTTAGTCCAAGATTGTATTTTAAGTCAAATAGTTACATATACTAAGGGACTGATACTAACCATCCCCCTAAATTTCCTTACGTTTGGACTCAGCATAACAATCAACTTAACTCGGTCCAGCCATAATTAGAAAAAAAAGGGTAATAAAAAAAAAGGGGGGGAGGGGGCAAAAAAGCTGCTGGCTCTTTACTGGAGAAAAACAAACTTGATGTGTCAAACTAACAAGAAACACTTTTTCTCAACATTGTTCCCCCTCTTAAAGAAGCAGCCCGTTCTGCATCTGCCATGAAGATTTGGGTGTTGGGTTGAGATCACACTGAAAGTCAGGGTGGCCTACATCAGAAAAGTTGCATTTCACAGAACATTTGCTATTGATATGTTGGGAAAGTGTCAGACTTGTGGGAGGACTGGAGAGTATTTGCATGATACATTAATAAGAAACAGTTTAGTATACTAGATTACTATAGCATGGTTAATTTTGAAGCCAAAGCCCACACATTCTTAACTTTTTTTCCCATCTGAAGAGCCAGTAGACTCATGTATTGTACAGGAACTGGGGCATTATTCTTTGAAAGCAAACCCAGTGTTAAGAAAATCCAAAACTGAGCTAACAGCACAGCACATAAGCATCAGGGGTTGTTATTTTAAGCTGTAACGGAGAAATGTCAGTATATGTGATATCTTTATTTGCAGCCTGTGTGTTTTGTGAAAGCAGGTGAGAGACATTCTTGCTTTAGAAGAGAGAGATCCATTTTTCTTGGAAAGCTCAGTGTCTGTCAGACTGACCAGAGGTCAGTTCAACCATTCTGAGAGGTTTTAAAAGATGCAGGGGCATCTCCTCTCCTTCTGTTTTGTTTTGTTTTGTTTTGTTTTTTGAGAGGGATCTGCTTTTTGAGACTGCTCTCCTCATCCCAGGAGCATTCTAACAAAACAAGTTAATGTCTCAACTACAGAGTTTAACTGAGTTGAACTCAGTTTGCTCTACAACATGCCCAGCTACTGTGCTTGTCTTCTGGAAGCATCAATCATCTTCTCCACCTTGAAATGAACAATGAAGCTAAAGGAATCTGTGTCCTCTAGAGCTAATTTAAAACATGATATTGACAAAGTAGTTCTGTTTCCTAACATCACCTAACATCAAAGAATTAGAGCTAGAGTAGATACAGTATGTTCTCTGATTAATCAAAGCAATCAAAAATTAATGCAACCTCTGAGTTGAAACTGGCCATGGCATCCAACTTGCTGCAGAATTAAAAAGCTGTCAAATGCTGCTGTAGTTTGCTGGTCATCTGTAAATTCAGTGTTTAGGAAGTGAACAGTAGTTGTTACAATATTAAAGTCAGAATGAGGGAGTGTTTTGTGTGTGTGAGTGAGCTTCTAATTATCTCAGTTGGGTTTTTTTTGAGGTGGAATTTTCTCTCACTGATAATGCAAACAGAGCCACGTGCAGTGGCTTTCCCTGAAGCAGAAGAGCTCCACTGCCCAACCACTTTGGGTTGGCACTTGCCTTACAGTTCATTTCACCATTGTTCCAGTGAGAAACTCTGAGTTGTAGATGGTGCCCTCTGAATAGTGCCTTAGTTTCTCTCTTTGTTGGTTTTTTGTTTTCCTTTCTGAAAAATACCCAGCTCTGATAGTAACCCTATGGATTGCTGTGATGGTTTGTTACTGACAACGTGGGTTGTGTATGGTAGCAAAAAAAGAGAATAATCTCTTAGCCTTTATTTGGGTCACAAAATAGTCCCATGCAATTTTGGAGGGGGTTATTTCTGCAAAGATACACCCCACTCCTGCCCCAGTGATACTGAGCTGATGAACATCTGTAAACCAGTGTGGATAGAGATTAGAAAAAAGCTATGTAGGTAGATAGTACCCATGTTTAAAACGTTTGTTGAAATTAATAAAACAGATACTGTAGCAGTGAGCCCATAGCAGTTTCCCTTTGAGTATTTACAGAATCCTTCTGAAGAATCTCCTCACTCAGTTTTAGATGAAATATTGTGGTTTTATAGCAGTAGGATGCTTGTGATATGTGGTGATATGGTTATAAAAGATTTTTTTGTAGATGTATACAGAATTTAAAATTACTATCAGAATTTATGCTTGGCTCTGATAAGCCAGACAAAGAAATGAGCACTTTATTTTCTTTTCTTCTACATATCCCTCCATATCAATATTGCAGACTATTTACTGTTATTTTGAGAAAAAATTCTGACCAAGAAAGATTAATATTTTACATGTATCAGTAAAAATTTGCTTTCATTTGAGATGTGAAACCGAGAAGACTGCACAGCCCAGACATGAACTGTGAGGTAGAAGTGAGGTATTCTTTGCACATTGGCAATCAGAGCCAAATGTAGGCAGATACATAGAAGTAAAAAATAGGAGATTTTTAAAATACCAATGAAATGTCCAAAATAGATCAGACTGGCAAATGAAAGGGCCAACATAGTAAGTTGCAGGTTGGTAAGTTAAGGCAAAACCTACTTAAAAAATAACTATAACACATTCCTAGGTTATGATGTGATTTCCTTCTTCCTATTCACTCTCTTAGCAATTGTTTCCTTTCCCTATTATATTCTGCTCTCTTCCTAATAATTTGAATTTCACTGTATTAATAATTTGATAATTTGTTCTCTCACTACTGGTACTTCATATGTTTTGAGGGTGTCTGGTAGCACCTTTTGTTGCAGGCAAGTACTTCTCTGGGGATAAAAAGGTCTTATTATTGAACCAGGCAATAGGAGTGGTTTCAGTACCTACTATGTCAGGAACCAAGTTAGTATTTTGAACTATGACCTAATACTTCAAGCCTCTAGGGAAGCCTAAAAGATCTTGCCTGGGCTGAAAGAATCAGAAACATGAAATGACAATCATTCTAAAACCTAACATTTCCATGTTTCCATTCATTCATTATGTTTGCTTTGAAAAAGATGGAAAATCAAATTCAAAGATCAAAGTCCACATAGCTTTCTACACACAAACTAGCATTTCATCTCGATTATACATGTAAATAAAGTTGCAGCTTGCTCCTCAGACATAAAAAGCAAAGGTCAGATGATGGAAATAAAGGGAAAAACATGTAAGTCTGTTTGTTCTGCATTTCTTGGCAGCCAATGCATGCAGTATTCTGGTACTTGTTATGGAGAAAAATAGAGCTGCCTATTGTGGATAACAGCAGAAAAGGCAAAGGACCAGTTCTGTTCCTCTTGAAACTCCATCAGTGTCACTGGATGTAAACCAGGAATTCATTTGGGAGGGGTCTTTGAGCCACCACTTGAGGTTCCAAGTGTGAACTTCCTCGAAGACCCAGAAAAATTATGCTGAGTCAGCCTGGCAAAAAGGTCTGATTAACTCTTTCAGCAGGAAAAATCTGGGACAGAGCAGGCCCTGGAGCACAATGCTAGGGAGAGCCAAGCTTTGGGAAGGAAGCTAAGGCTGAAGTTTGTATCTTTATTGTCTGAATTATCCAAGGCCAGAGTGGGGCTGAGTTACCAAACACCAAAGTGGGAGTAAATTCAGATGCTCCCTGGGGCATTTGTATATTGAGCAGTGAAGTAAGAGCTCCCTTCTCTATCACACTGGCTGCACACCACAGGGAAGAGGCTCCCTTCCTTCCCCTTCTCATCATTTGTGTTTTCTTCTTAAGCTGAGAGAAAAATGGCAAAACAGCTGCAGCCAGGGAATGGAGTGTAAGTATACATGCACAAGAGGAGAGATGCAAATTGTTGTTCTTGCCTCTTAACTACTGAGCTTCATAGTTGCTCTCCATCACCTGTACAACTAGCCAGGAGTGCAGCCTGCATGGTTCATTAAATGTCTGTCTTAATTTTACCTTCTTACAGGATTTTAGGAGGGAAAAAAAGTCCCATGATTCCAGATATTGCTGCTATTTTCTCTAGAAGCCATATAGGCTGTGTCTTTAGTAGAGTATGAATTCAACCTCTTTTCTTCCTGTCCAGTTTCAACAAGAGATGGAGCAAAGACCTGGGATATCTTCAGTGCTATCTTGAGGTTCTTTTTCTCTGCTATTCAAGGATGGGACACTAATTTGTTCTTTTCCCACTTTTGTGTAAATTCATATACTGCTATTTTTCTTCTTTCACAAAAAACGTATTCTCTGCACAACACCCTTGTAGGTGGTCAGAAAACAGTCATTAAGCATCATGGATAACTGTTTCAGTTGAGACAAAGCAGAATCTAAAAAAAAAAATTCATAAATTAAATCCATTTGGAAAACAATTTTTTTTCCAGAACTACTTTTTATACAGACATTTATTTTATTTACATGTTGTCAATTAACATTTTAATTAATTCCAAGCATATTGGAATGAAATTACTAAGTCGATAAGGAACAACATTTAAATCATGTTTTCATTAAGGGAGAAGTTGTCCCTTATTTTGGACAATTATTTGTAAAGTCTACTTTTGGTTTTAGAACACAACCCAATTGGAGAGGCAGCTCCTAAGTGATCAATACCAGATTATGAGTTTGTCAGTGGTATTTGGCTGCTAGTAGAGCAGATTTTGACTCTTTAATCAACTCACCATTTAGCATAAATTCTTCTTTTGTGGAGAAGGAATTTTTGCCAAGTTGTATAATCTCCTGATTCTACAGAAATATACTTATGCTAAAAAGCCTGTGTGTGGGTTTATGTTCTAGAACCCTTGTGTCTGCATCTTTTAGTTCTTTTCCAAAAAACCCCCTAGGAATAAAACTGAGCAATCACCCAGAGAAGTAAGCACTCCTAACTAATTTTTTTTTTGAAAGTTGAAGCCCTACTCTTTCTCTAAGAGAGGAGCATTTATTACAGCTTGTACCTGTACCATCCTAGCTCCAAAATACTTTGTTTAGGGTAGGTTTGCAAGCAAAAGCAAATGATGAAAAATATTTTTACATTTACTGTTTTCTGTGTTCTTCAGATGTGGCTGCATTTATCAGAAAACACAAGATAAATGTAATAAATGGCAATCAGGTTTTTTCCAGGACTTTTTACAGCTAAGGTTGCACAATGGTTTCCATTCTAACTCCCTGTTCAGTCTCATAATTTTCTGCTGCTTTCATTCCTGAGAAGGGAATTTTCCTTACGGTTATTTTTCTTTGGAAAGTTTGAGTAACTTGGCTCCAATATTGCCAAGAATATTGCAAAGAAAATGGGTGTATGTAGACTTTCTAATTATAAGTATTTTCATTGTTTAACAACTTTTCAACATATGCAGCTGAGGGGGGGAGGGAGGGAGGCAGGCAGGCAGGCAGGCTGCAATTTCAGCTACATCCCTGTCAGGTCAGCCCTCTTTCTGGGGGGCTGTGTTTTGCTTTGTGCACTGAGATCCTCTGGAACACCACATGCTCTGCATGTGGAGTTCAGGTATATCTGGTGGTATTTCCTGCTGGGGAGGGCTCCTGTGGGGGCAGCAGCAGCCCCTTGCCTGGACACAGAGGAAGAGGAGGAGGAGAAAACACTGCTTGGCTATCACTGCTCCTCTCGCTCTGTACTTGTGGCTCCATCCCATCAGGCAGACCACTGGGTTTAAGTTGTGGGCTCCTGAGCATGAGACTCACACCTTTGCTGTGTTTTGCTGAAACTTTTCCTTTTGGAAAGTATTTTGTTCTCTGATTCATGCTGCGAGATAGAGCGCTTTGGGAGTGTGGTCAGGAGGAGTTCAGTTCAGTGATACAGTGAAAATGTTCTGGAGAAAATACTGAAATGGCTTAAAATAATTTTGATTGACCTGTCGTAATGTTTTGGCTTGTGAAGAAGCAATTTTTGCTGATAGTTTTTAATTTTGGTGGGCTAGGAGTGTTCCTCTTTGCTTTCATCCTCCTTCCAAGAAATTTGGTGATTCCCATTCTGAAGAGTTAATTGTCAGAGGAACTGATTCAAATCCTGAACTGTGAGCAGTGAAACCAGTCACAGCATACTGTGTCATTAATTACATGTGACACCATCCTGGACTGTTTTAATATCAGGAATAGGAGTTATTTATGAGGAATAACAGTAACATTCAGTACTTGTCTTTTTGAAAAAAAAAATCAGCAGGAGAAAAATCATAACTACAGGCTAGAAAACACTTTTATTGCATTGTTTGCCTTCCTGCTCATGAGGAGGGCATGGCTTTCGGAATTAGACCCAAAAATACAGAAATAAAAGGATGTGATATTTCTTCTGCTTCCTTGACCGGGGTTGCACGCTGTGAAGCCTCAGTCTGGGCTGTGCTCATGCCTCCTGTTCCTGGTACCACTGGGCCAGGCAGCAAGAACCCCGGTGGCTGTGCCTGCTAACACTTTTGGGGAGAGGTGAGCTGGGACCTCTTGGTGTGGCTGGGGTGCAATGTCAGCACAGGGAAGCTCCACAGCCACCATCAACCCCTGCCAGGGCTTGGTGGGGGCATCCCTACAGCCTGGCTCTAGTTTCTGGGTCCTGAGGAGCAATGCCAAGCAGCTGCTGCCAGCATCTTGCTACACCATCCCCACACTGTGCTGGCAGCACAGAGCAGTCGGGGATGAAGGCTGAGGAGGAGGAGGAGGAAGAGCTTGAGCCACCTGGCAGCCTGTGCCAGGGACTGCAGGAGGTGGTCCCCAGCACTCCTGGGTCACAGGAGTAGGGCTGTGGCTTTCACATGTTTTCTGTTAAGGATCCTGGAATACTGTGTTCAGTTCTGGGCTCCTCACTGTGTGAAGGACACTGGGGTGCTGGAGCATGTCCAGAGGAGAGCCAGGCTGGTGAGGGGCCTAGAGAACAAGTGATACAAGGAGTGGCTGAGGGAACTGGGCATATTGAGTTTGGAGAAGAGGAGGCTGAGGAGGGGGGACCTCATTGCCCTCTCCTGAAAGGAGGTTGTAGGGAGGTGGTGTCAGCCTCTTCTCCCACTGACAGGACCAGAGGAAATGGCTTGAAGTTGCATCAGGGGAGGTTTAGGTTGGATATTAGGGAGAATGTCTTCACTGAAAGAGTGGTCAGGCACTGGAATAACCTGTCCAGGGAGGTGGTGGAGTCACTGTCCCTGGAGATATTTAAGAAATGTACAGATGTTGCACTTCAAGGCATGCTCCAGTGGCTGAGGTTGTAGAGGTTTTGGTTTCTTGCTTGATGCCTGTGTTTCTGGTTGGACTCGGTGAGCTCAGGGGTCCTTTCCAAACATGACAATTCTGTGATTCTGTGAAACAGGAGGAAGAGTGGGGGGCAGCTCTTGGGGCAGTGGTCACTCCCATGGGCTTTAATGCTCACAGAAACACAGTGTAAGCTCTAATGAGTGGTTGTCTTGGTAATAATATAGCGATGTCACCTGCAGAGAAGAGTCTTGAGGTGGCCACAGACCTCAGTTAATGTGGATTTCTGAAGCTGACACCCACCTGCCATGCTTTTGAGTATCATGTGCTCCAAACTGTCCTCTGGCTGCTTTGCTGGGGCCACAGCCCATGCTGGAAATGCTGGAGTGAGGGGATGCCCTCACAGTTTGTCCCCATCCATCTAGTCAGCCAGTGCCTGTTCTCTCTTACCCTTGTACTACCATGCAAAGCTTCTCTGTGGGGGTGGGAGAAATTGGTTGAGGGGGTTTAGGGATGAGATGAACGTAAAAATGGTAAAAGAAAGAAATTAACACAAAATGCATCCCCATAAAGAGCTGGAGGTCAGAGGGGAGGAAAGAATCCCTTAAATATACTTTTTAAAAAACAAAATGTTGTATTGTTGAGCTGCAGCCTTAACAAAACTAGATATTTTTTTGATGATCCTGGTTGAATTTTTTTGTCAGATATTAAATAAAATTCAGTGCAGGCCCCAGGGGCAGTGCTAAGGGAGGTTTGGCCATATCCAACTCATGAAACTTTCTGCAAGGGGCAATGGAAATTCAGTGCAGCTGGTGAACTTAAAAAATAATAACAAAACCCAATACACCTCAGTGTTATAGAATGTCTTTCATACAGCAAGTATCCCAAAATGCTTTATATAGAATTAAGAACAGATTTGATTTGAAGAACAGGTAATTTTGTTTATTTAAGGGCAAGAAAAACACAGGACATGAGTCTGGACTAAAGGTGGTATAAATCAAAAATGGTTCAACTGAAGTCAAGTGGCTTAAAATATAGATGCTGTAAAATACACAGGATTATAATCCAGCCCATAATATTTTGCATTTACAGTGTGTAATTTTGTCTCTCTGGAGGAGGTCAGCTATGGAATCTCCCCATTTTCATTTTATTTCCTGTCTTTTCCTAAATTGAATTAATTTCTTGTGTTCTTTTATTTCTTGTTTTTGTCTTGATTTTCTGCTCCGGCTTTTCCAAACATTTCCTCTTTTAAAAAAGTTTCAGAGGCAAAAGGGGGAAAAAAGCGAGAGAAAAAAAAAGGGAAAAAGTTACTTTTCCATGCCTCTCCTACCCCCACATAATCCCTTCAAGCAAAAAAGATTACAATGAATCTAGTGGAAATCCCTGGCAAAGAATACAAAGGGGGATTTCATTCAGGAAAATGAGATAGTAGAAAAGCAATTAAAATGCTGATTTTTTCAATAAAAATAGTAACAAATTGGAAATAATTTTTTGCCATTTTTTATTTTGTCAAGGATAAGTCGTTAAACTGGACAAAATCTACAAAAACCTTTGTTTGAGGCCACTAATTATTTTTCATTAAATTTATAAGCAAAGGTTATTAAAGACATGCCAAAGCATTTGTAGAACAGAAACAGGTGTTTGAACATTTAAACCTCCAACATTCATTCAGGGCACAAATGCCTGATTTAGAAATAAATCCTAACTTCACTCTGTTGTGTGTCTCCTTTTTACAGGTGCAAATCAGACAAAAGAAAAATCTACTTTTGTGACACAGAGCACGCTAATTTAGACCCAAAGAGATGCAAAATTCTGTATTGAAACATATATAATTTTTAAACATTAAATGACAACCGAGCCCTTGTATCTCTCTGCTGTAGTTCTGGAGCTCTAAGTGGTGTTTAATGAACATTTGCCCTCTTGACTGTTGAGCTTTGTGTGCTTGGGCTGTAACCAGCACATCATCTCCTTCTGCCTACAGGAAATCAGTAGCTGAGCATGGGGGTCTGCAAACAATCTGCCCCCCAGGTCAGGGTGTGAGTGCTGCCTCTGGAGGACATACCCCGTGGCCAGGAGCAGGTTTGGTTTCTGCAGTGTGGTCCTTGAGAGATTTCTGTTGACCATCCCACGAGTTACAAAGCATTGGCCACTGTGGTTTTCAGTGCAGTGCTTCCTCCATTATTCTGTATGGTTAGCCACAAAACATCTTTTTGGGCAAAAGAATGCGTTGCTCTGAGATGTCTGACTAACCACCCATGCAAAGTATGTGGGCCTTAGCTTCTCCAAACTAGGCAGCCAGGCTTCAGTGTAAACTCTCTCTGATCTTCATCAGTCTGACAGCCTCTGCTCAGTGCATTTCATCCACTTAACATCCACTGGGTTTTTTGCAGCTGGTTCCTCTGTTAGGTCCCCCATGGCACTTAAGTGTTTTAGAAGTTCTTGATGTCTCTAAAAGTCTAGGTGGTTGTGGGACAGTCATAAATCTGAAAAACAGAGATACTTCTTGGTATTTTTACTTCCATACCACCTTATTTGAGTAGATATTGTGAAGCAAATCTGTGTCTTTGAAGGACATGACAGTTGCTGCAATGAGGAGCACAGGAAAACTGCACCTGGGCTTGGAAGTGTGTATTGACCAGTCTGAGGTACACAAGGTGCAGGCTGAATAGTTAAAAGTAGGAAAAAAACCAAAACAAATACCAAATAGTTTTTTTCTACAAGAATATCTATATATCATGATTCTGTTAAGAAAGAAAATCTCTTTCTTAACATAGGTTTAGTATTTTGCCCATCTGCTTCTGATTTCTTTGGTCTTGAGCAGCACGTTGGTCTAGCAGCAGTTGCCCCGCAGTTAAATGGGTTGCTGCTTCCTCTGGAGGGAATAATTTGTCAGGGGTGAAAAGCAAAACCTGTTTCCATTTCTTCCAAGGTGCTGCAAACTCTCTTCCCAACAGAACACTGAGATACAGGACAGGTCTTGGGCTGTTGGAAAGGCACCCCCTTCCATTCCCACTAAATTTGAACTAATGTCTGGAAACTTAGTTGAATCCAGCTGACTGATGAACTTTATCCTTAGCTGAGTTGGGACTGATTTGAAAAAATAAGTTTAGGCACCTGTTCTTAAATATCCGGAAAGTTTTAAGCATTCCCCTCTGGTTTCCTTCAAATTTCTAGAGGTTATGAATATTTGGGGACTTCTTTATTTACATCAAAGGGCCTTGGAATGTGGCTTGCTTTTTTGATTTATTAATTTAAGTAATAATTTTAAGAATATTTTCATAGATACAGGTTTAATTGATTTAGACAGTCTAGTTACAGTCTGGTCCTTTAGGTGCTGTGGGCCTCTCTTTAATACCACACATGTCCATTTATTTCAAGAAGAGCTGAATGATATTTGCATGAGGTCATCATATTGTGTTTTTTATTGTCATGGATTCTCTTAGCGTGTCTCATCAGTTTATTTTGTTCTCTTTGTATTCCTCCCTTATTCAAAGAAACTCTGTTGGAGAATACTGCACCAATGACTTATAAATTTCTGTTCCTTCCTGTGTAAGAGAAACCCAGGTGGATATTTTTGTGGTTTTTGTTTTTTGTTAAAAAAAAAAGTATCAGTCACAGCTGAATCCTAGCACAATACGCCATCTTACGTGCCTCGGTCAAGCAAAAGGCAAGTGGGTGGAGTGAGTGCACACAAGAGATAACATCCAAAAAAAGTTATAATTTGAGGGAGGTTGCTATTGCTGTCACCACAGTTAACAAACAAGTCAGTTAATAGATTCAGAGACCGTTTAAATATACCAAGAATTTAGCTGTATAAAGCATTTTGGAGAAGGGGGCTGTTTGAGGTGTGACTTCACATACCTTCCCATAGTTTATGATGAATAGTTCAGACCCACCTATGATTTTAATCAAAATCTCTTAGCAGTGAGAAAACGATATTTTGCTCATCTAATTTTTGTGGTTATCTTGCAAAACCTCCTGACCTGATACTTTTTTTAAATTTGGTACTAAACCATGAAGCAGAAGAGGTCAGAGCGAAGGCTCTGGTGGTGGCATATAAGGAGAACACCAGAAAGAGGGATCGGAATTGTAGCTTAAGTGTTCTCTGGAGTGTATTATTCCCCAGCAAGAAAACAAAATGTGACTAGGGCGGTCCACTGTAATAGGAAGAGGAAATGCAGGGATTGACTTGTTATTAGAAATCGGGGAGCTGTTTCCAGGTTGTGTTCCTCCTACGTGGCTCTGATTTCACCCATTTTGTGTGTGTGGTGCTACCATGGCCCGCTGCCAACTTGCTGTTCAATTATCTGTTAGAGCTTTTCCTGTGGCCCTGACTGCTGATTGCTTTTGGGTTTGGGAGGGCTGAAATACCAGGAGACGTGGATGTTAAATGCAATCAAAAAAGAGTGACTTTCTTCAGTTTCTTGCGAAAGTGCAGATTGCTTTATGATCCTTTAGAACCATTTTCTCAAAAATGTCTAAAGTAATTATGAGGAGGATGATCCTGCTCTGGCAGGGGGCTTGGACTCAATCTCTTGAGGTCCCTTCCAACCCCTAACATGCTGTGATGCTGTGACGAACAATGAAGACAGAAGCATAACTTTAATTTATGGGAAAAGGAAAGGTGAAGAGAACAAACACTCATTTGGTTTTGTGGCTTTTTGTTGCTTTTTTTTTTTCTTTCCAAGAACATAATTTTCTGAAATCAAGTGATAATAAATCTGCTTCCAAATTCCAAACCACTAAACATGAGATCATCTGAAGCCCAAGTCAGAGCAGATGCCGTGCTCTGTAGAACATCTTAAAATCCACATGAAAACATGAAAATTCATGAGAAACATGAAAATTCTCAGTCCTAGACGTGGCACTGTCTGTGCCCACACAGGACAGGAAGAAGGGGCCTCCTTTGCCACCTTTTGTTTATTCCCCCAGACTTCCCTGTGTCCGGGGTCCTGTAGCTGCTCTACTGCACTCCCTCAGGGTCTTCACCAGACCTTTTGCAGGTAACAGGGAAAAGTGAAGAGCTGGGGTTAGGCTAGTTTTGTTGATTTTTGTGCTCTGTGTCCCAGTTTACCTTCTTTTTTTCTGAGATAAGAGTGCTTTGGTGCTGTGCAGGGAGATGCCTGTGCCTTGGGGCCTGTGGCTGTAGCGAGTACAGAATTGTAACTGGTTGGAAGGGACCTCAAGGGTCCAACCCTTCCTATATTATTGTTTATATGAGATTATTATTAAAACTTTACAGGGTGGGGGAATCCACCCCTTCCCCTGGGAGACCATTCCAGTGTCTGACTGTCCTCTGAGTGAAATTTTTTCCTCAGGAACAACTTGTGCCCATTGCCCCGTGTTGTCCATGGGACTCCTTGTACAGTGGCACCCGGATGTGTGCTCAGGACAAGGAAATTGAGAAGACCAATACAAAATCGATATCCTGGTGGCTGTGTGGCGCTGGGGAGTATCATATTTTGGAGCACCACGAGTGACCAGATGTGCTCCTCACCCAGGCAGGGGACATCAGAGGCTCGGGGATAAGATTGGGCAGGATTTGCCCGCCCAGCCCCGTGCTTTCACAGCACCGCGCGACTGAGGTGAAATGTTCACTTCTGAACATTTCGGGGAGCTGGAGCACCTCGACGCGGGTATCAAATGTTAAAGCGTCTTGGGTCGGGCGCCTGTGAGGGAAAAACCCAGCGGCAGCCTTCCCGCCCTGTCGGGCAGGCCCGGCCTCCAGCAGCAGGGATCGGGTGGGGAGAGAGGGGGTCTGAGGGGACGAGGGGTCTGAGGGGACGAGGGGGGCTGCGGAGCCTCTCCCTCCGCTGGGCTGGGGACAGGGGACAGGGACACCCGCTGCTGGCGGCTGTCACAGCAAGGGGGACAGAGAGGCAGTCGGAGACCTCCGACTGAGAGAGGAACCGGGGGGAGCTGCCCCCCAGCCCGTGGGACCGCGCTCCCGTCACGGGTGGCGCCAGGCCCGGCTCCCCCCTGAGCGGTCCCGGTTCCCCCTGTTCGGTCTCGGCTCCCCACTGCCCGCCCCGCTGCACGATGCCCCGCACCGGCCGGGCTGGAGGAGGAGGAGAAGGAGGAGGAGGATGAGGATGTGGAGGAGGAGACCGGGCGCTTTCACTCCTGCTGACTGCAGAGGCTGAGGCAAAAGACAAGGAAAAGGAGGAGGGGAATGAAAAGTAAAGAGGGGGGGAGAGAGAGAGTGGAAGAAAACTAAGCCCAGCTTTTGCCGGTGCTGCTTGGATTGGATCTGGTTTGAGTTTCCTCTCTGCTGGCTTATGCAGCAAGAGAGGAGGAGTGGGGGGAAGTAACTCGCTCACTCCTCACTCCCTCTGCCTCTGAAGCTCAAGCAAACGTGCTGCTGACTGCGCTGCTGGGGAGCTGCCCTGCGTGCAGTTGCCTCGTAGCTTATCGCTCGCAGTTCCTAAAGAATTGCCTGGACTTGTCGAGGACCTGGAGGAAAAAGCCATCACCTCACAGACCCGATAGTTGCTCAGTGCCTATAGACTTTTTTTTTTTTTTTTTAATTATTTTTTCCCGCGTCTCTCAGAGCAGCAGTTCCTTGAGCGTGGCATTGAAATCCATGCTTTCTTAACAACTTTGGGAGATATTTTTCTCTCTCTTGTTCTCTTTGATCTAAAACAAAAAACCAAACCAAACCAAACCAAAAAAAAAAAAAAAAAAAAAAAGAAAAAAAGAAAAAGAAAAAAAGGCTAATCCTTTTGGGGGGAGGGGAGATGATCGCGCTGATGTGGAATAAGTGCTCCTGCTGTCTCCTCTTACTAGCCGCGGTCCTGATCGTGGAGAGCTCCCAGCTAGACAGCTCCAGCTCCAAGGTGAACTCCATCAAGTCCACCCTGATGGGGGAGGCTCCAACTCAGGCAACCAACAGATCTGCAGGCATCCACCAGGGACTGACGCTTGCTAGCAGTAAGAAGGGCAAAATCCTAGAGCAGATGGGAAAATCTTCCAAGCACTATCACCGGCAAGGAGAGGTAGGACATCACTTTGTGGTTCGAGTGACTGTCTGTCTGTCTGTGTGCTACATGCAAATAATTGCTAGTCCTCCCTTCAGGTTGTTAAATTAATTAATTTACTTCATCAGGATTGTCCGGGACTGTATAATCTCCTCATTGGTGTTAAGAATGGTGCAGGTGGGCAGTTGGAAGATGTTGAATTTTTTGTTTTTCTCTGTGTAATCATAAAGAGTAATATAAAAAAAATACCATCTTCAGCATTTCTTTGACTCCTTCAAAGGACTTCTAGAAGTAAAGGAAGAAATTCATGTTAACTCTAGGACAACTGAATTTGAACAGGTGAGGAAAATTTAAGCATGAAGTGAAAACTGCGTCTGCAGTGCCGAAAAAAACTTGGTTTTAAAAATCACACGTATCAGGTTAATCTCTGATATCTTTCTCCATGGTGAGACTACATAAGCATGATGTCCCAGTGGTATAGTTATATTTATTTGCTTAATATAAAAGAAAATAAATTCTAGGTTTCTTGTCCGGAATACGCTCCAGTGATGATGGAAGTTTTGTTTGGTTATGTCCATTTGAGATAAGGAGGGAGTAACAGCTGTGGATATGAAGTTTGGATGCAAGGAAGAAAGAAAAGGTTATAGTAGATTTGTGAAAAAAACCATACTGACTTTCTTATGCAGTTTTCTTTCCTCTCTACCTTGCTTGGAAACTTGAAAGTCTGATAGAAAATGATCTTCATTCATCTGTCTTTGTGATAAGCTATAAAGCAGCATTTTAAGCCATCAGTTCTCTACTTCCCTGTCAAGTCTCAACTTGGATGGTGTGAATATTGCCCACTGTGGTGTTGAAGGTAGACTTCTTCAGAAAATATAGGTTTTATACTATTGGATGTTACCAGTATCTCCAAATACAGCTGCTTTTCATAAACAACAAACAGGGTAGCAGCAACTGAGCTGCCAACATTCAGCACTAAAAAGGCAAAATACTCAATGCCTAAAGGGTCTGTATCTTGCCTATGTTTTCCTTAAAGCAGCAGAGAAGTTGCAAATTCAAGCAATCAATTTAATTTACTAAAGTGTTTCACATCAGCTTGCTAATAATTCAATGTTATTGTTTGGTTATTGTTTGGTTTTGTGTGCAGGCGCCGTAACAGGGGTGGCAGCTTTGTTTTTTGTGTGTGAGAAATTTGTTTTTAAGCTCCTCCAAACTTTCTTTCCCTAGCCACTCAATTGTTATATAATTTACCCAGAATTTGGTCGCCTCTCGTTACCTCTGAGCAAAGTTTAGTAACAGATGCTGTGCTGAAGTTTCATATTACTAAGTACTGTGCTCTTTCCAAGTGCACATTGTAATAATTACTATCTTAAATCACCTTGAGGAAATACAGGAGCATGATATGTTTTCTTTTATGTTTTCCTTGGTGTATTCACAAGAAGTCAGTGTATAGGACTGACTGTTATCTCAGTCTCGGGAGTTTCAATGCGGGTGCTTCTGGGGCAATGCTGCACAGCCCCAAACATGATATATTAACTTGCCTTTTGGGGAAGTCTTCCTACCTTTCCTGATTCGCACTTGGATGTGCATCCAGTGCAGTGTTAAGAACAATTAATTGTAATTAACACAGCTCCTGGAAAACAAGTTGCATTGCCCACCGGTTACATTTGCAAGGTTTGCCCCTTGCTTCCCAACCTCGTGTTTTTGCTGGGTACTTCTGGATACCTGCAGGAACTCACAGAGTACACATCAAGTCAGAGACAGCTCTTTAAACACTTTCTGTAACTTGTAGAAGATGTTGCATGCACATGAAGTTGTCCTGTTTGAAGCACAAGCAAAGATTCCTGGAGGATCAGTGACTTTGGCTCCCAGGGAGCAAAGTCTTGATTTCCTCGGTGTTGATTTCGCCCTCTTTCCCTGGGACTCCATCCCCAGCTCCTGCCTGGTCTCACACAGATGCAGTCCACAAAAGTGACCTAGATCTAGTACCAATATTTGTAGTTGTTACTTTCAGACATTTGTCTGAAGCAACAGAAAGAAGAATTGTGGTAAAAAGAAGAAGGAAAAAAGGTTACTTTTGTGATAATTCTTTGGCGATACTTCCAGTTGCAGGGTTGGTAAGCCACTGCAGTTTTTAACAGTGGTGTCACACATCTCAAGCAGTTAAGACATCACATTTTCATATATTTTTTTTTAAGTACTCTTTTATTAGTCAGTACTTGATTTGTTTAGGTTATGGGACCGTATGCTGAAGTTTTGCGTGCCGTTTGCTAGAAGAACGAGCCTGTGCTTTTCTTTTTAAACCAATCTGTAGCATTAGTGGAATTTATAATGTGTCAGAAGTAGCAGTACCTTTTATGTCTTGGTAGCATTAAATGGTGAGTTGAGTGTTTTGTTTACAACAAGGAAATAGTTTTAGTAAGGACCAACAATACGCAGCTTGAAAGAGAATGAGCAGAATTTTGCTGTTGCAGTTGTGACAGCTTTGAGCTGTGCAGTCAGCTCTTTGCAGATACACAAAGTGGAAATGGGAGAACTCTCACCAAATCTGATGAAAGGACCATCAACCAGCAACCTATTTACTTACTTATTCACCTTGGTAGATGAATGTAGTCTCAGAATATTTCTGTAATATATTAATGTAACTTTTTCAGTGATGTTAATTCTCAGGACTAGGAGCAACTTGGGAGTCTTTAATCAGCAATAAATCAACAGACGCAATAGTTCATGGCTTATCTGGAGTGTTGATGTATTTCAGCTGGTAGTAACAGTGCTTCTGCCCAGAGAAAGAACATCCAGCACTCCTTTGGCAGGCAAAGTTCCAGGTCAAATTAATGAAAATCCTCACGTGAGCAAAGCAAGCTGATCCCAATTGCTGCAGGGACTGGCGGGGCAAACGTGGATTTTAGTAAGACTTAGATTTTTATGTCTTTCTGAGGAATATTATTTACTTTCTCTTCTTATTCCCTTTACTGCCTTGGATCAGCAGAGAATGAGAAGCACTGATGTGCTAAATCGGGGAGATTTCACTGTCTTCACTCTTCTTCACTCTCTCTCACGTTTTCCCTCTTCTGTGCACTGCTAATGTCTTCCCAGCTTCACAGAGAATCGGAAGCAGGATTTGCACAGAGGAAAAATACGCTCAGAAATAGAACCCTACAGTCCATCAGACCTTGTTACTTTCCTAGGGGTCAGTTTTTATATAATGTCTGCCATCCAATTCCTTTCAAAAGTTAATTTAGAGGAACAGCTTATAGGAACAGCCAGTACCTCAGGACTGTAGCCTTGCTGGGACATTATTCTGGGTACGTCATCTCTCTAAATAAATTCAGTAGAGCAAATAGAGTCAGAAATGTAAAAAGCTAGATTAGAAACGATGGTGGATTAATTTTTCTGCATGTTATATACAGCTTCCACTGTGTTTGAGCAAGCCCTCTCACTTCAACTCTGGGGATGCAACTTGAAAGAGAAAATCCCGTGTATTGTAGTGGTGATTGGAAGGCAGAGCCATTCCACAGATTGCCCGATGATGACTCTGTGGCCTTTTTAAGTCACTTCACCATCATTTTGACTTCTTGTCTCCAGGCTATAATCCCTCTCTCCTCTTGAGGCTTGTCCCCTCTGTCAGTGCAGGGGTCTTCACTCCTTTGAACTCAACCATCTTTCACACTGCCAGAGGCTGAGCCCAACCAAACTTTATTTCCAGCTTTTTTCCTTCTTTACAAGGTGCTATTTTCTCCTGCCCTTTCCAAGTCCTGGCCAAGGACCACTCTTTTAGCTCTTTTTTTTTAGTGTCTCTTAGCCCCTTTGCTTCTGCATAGCTAGTTGGGCTTGTACTTTCCCCCAGTGTCCCTCCCACTTTCCTCCCCTGCACTACGGGAGCAGCAGCAAGAAAGGGAAGAACTGGGATGGACACAACTGTGGGGCTAAATAGGAGATGATGAGGTCTGGAAAAGGGAGAGAGGACTGTAAGAAAAGCTGGAACAAATTTTAATACTTAAGCATGAAGGACCAGTATCATCTAAGCCTTGGTATTCCAAATGGACTTGGTTTAATTTAATTTTTTTTTTTTTCCAAACTCTATCACAGCTTGAGCTAAGAGTCTTGAAACCACAGAAGCCAAACTAAAAAGGCATTAATCCAAATGGTTAAGCTGACACTGATCTCATACCTATCAGCACAAGGGCATACGTGTGTTTCTTGAACAGTTACCCACAAGGACTTGCTAGAAAATGCTTGGATGTTGCTTTGCAGCAAGTAAAACAGCATGAGATGTAGTAATTGAGTGCAGTGCCCAAAGAATGTTACAATAAAATGTACCAAAGACACCAAAAATTTAACCACAATATCTTGAATAGCTAGAAACCAAGACTGTATAAATTGTTTCTTCATGGGATTAAAAAATTAATTACAATACCTACAAATTACATCCAGCAATAGCTTCTTTGTTTGTTTGTTTGCTTTTTAATAAAAGGACAAATACAGAATTGCTAAATCTGCAGAGGTCACTAGAGAATGTATTCTTTGCTTTTGCTTTTTGTTGTTAAGAATCTGGGAAACATACTGGCTTACTGGCAGCAGTCTTGCTAAATAGCCAAGTGGCTTGTCTCTTGAATGCAAAAAATGAGATGCAGAGTATCCTCTCCTTCCTGGGCCATGCTTGGTCTGCTCTCAAATTTGTTATTATTCGACTTCTTAATATAGAGTAAAATGTACTGGAAAGTGGCTTTACTACAACTATTTCCTCTTAAAGCTGCAACAATGCCTAGAAAGCATCCAGGAGTTTGATCTGCTATCGGGTGTGTGAATACTTAAGAGTTACTTACTGTCTGGAAAAGTCTGTCAAGAGTCTAAGGACAGCACATAAGATGATAAAGCATGATTACATTTTGCCCCCAGAAAAATGAGTCTGATTAACTCATTATGTTTGATTAACTGATGCTTAGCAGATGCAAATATAGCACAAGTTTAATTGTGATTTTAATTATCTCAACACCGGATGTATCTTGCAAGCACATAATATCTCATGGTTTGTCAGTTGAACCTTTGGTTCTTTTATAGTTGTACTTACAAATGCCTCACCCTAGAAATGTTGTTTGGGAGGAATTTAACTCTGTGAAGGAGGAGCCCCATGAAGCTCCTGCTTCTGTCTGTTTTTCAAGCACTGCTCTACTCTTCAGGACTTTTTCAGATATCTCAATTTTTTTTTAAGTTTGTCCAAACAAGTTTTATTTATATGTAAAAATATTAATTTGGAGAGCACCTTCAAAGCAGAGACCTTGCCTTCCTGCTTGGGCTTGCAGAAGTCCCTGCCAAGCTGATATACACGTGCTGGTCATGGCTGGCAAGAATCAGGGTGGCTGCCACTTTCCACATCCATGGGACACAGCTTTTCACCGTGTCCCACCTGGGAAGCTTTGTGCTGGTGTCAGCACTGCAGTCTTTAGGCATTTGTGATAGATTTGAGGAGCTGAAGCTTGCATGACACTACAGAGATGGGGAAGAACCCCAGGATGTGCCTCTCTGCATTTCCTGTATTGCTAAAAGTGTATTTAGATTTTATTTCTTTTTTAGAGAACTGAGTATAATTCTTTTGGGATCCTTGTCTTTCAGTGCTATGATCTAGGCTGTGTTGCTGGCACTTTTAGGTTGAAACCAGATTCTGTGAGCTTCATATCCATGGATGTAAAACGCCCATACAAAAGACAAGAAGAACAGAAGGTTTGTTTTGTTACTTTATAAAATTAATTTTGCCTGCAAAAGTCTTTATTTACATTAGAGAGCATGAACATTCATCTTGTCTTTTTTAATCAATCATAGGATGTGCAATGACTGTATGTGTCCCCAAACCATCACTTTTCTTAGGTACATTTTTTCACTTTTTTTTCTGAAGAGCAGATTTAGTTTAATAGAAAATTCTATGGACACAAAGCTGGTTTCAAACTGCAATGAAGTGTGAAAATAGGTGAATCTGTGATAGTTCCAAGCTCACTGCAGAATCCTTTGCTGTAGAGTGAGCTACAGAAAGTTGTGTAAAAGAGAGAGACATGATGTAAAAGGATACATATGGTCATACTAAATGATCAAAGCACAGCAGTTTTCAAATATAATAATTTTTTGTTCATCCTAGTTGCAGTTTTCTTGGGATCAGCCCTAAATCCAGCTAAGATTTATACATTTGTGTTCACACAAGTAGAACTTGTTCCAAAAATGAATGCCTATAAACACACAGTGGGAATGCAGAGTTCACTCATTTAGCAGCAGTTCTTACTGGGGCAATGCTTCAAAAATAAAAAGGAAGTTTCAGAATTGTTGGGGTTTTTTCCCCCCCTCAAAACACAAGCATACGGTTCAGCCCCTTGGGACTTTCTTAAGGCTAAGCTTTGATATGATTGAATTTTCATATGCAGAGTAATGAATCTTGGAGACATGCATGTTGCACATATGTAATGCAAATGGCACCAGTTGAGCATTTGAAGCAGCAAGGGAAGGTGGACTGCTCTGCACATGCTCGGGAATGAGGTGTTGCTTCACTCTACAAGCCCTCTGCCTCATTCTCTGTGCATCATGTAAGTGTGAACCAGGCTGTGCATGCTTTTAAGAGCATATTCATTGGTCTGGTGAATGAGAGGACAGGGTTCAGTTCATGACTTTTGGCAGGCAGTGTTGAGGGGAGCAGTGAGTTGCTGTCAGCATGATCTCTTCCCTGCGAGTCTGAAATGCCTAAAGCAGGGAGCTCTTAAAAGAGATTGCAAACAGGATATGCTTATGTTGCAGCAGGAAACTGTTCTTCTTGGGATCTCATTCTTAACTCAGATGGCATCAGGGAAAGCAATGGATTTGAGGAAGGAAAAGCTCCTTCAGTTTTCCCTCTTCACAAAGCAGAGGAATTTCCAAAATTGCTTCTTTTGCTGTGTGTTCCTACGGAAGGTGGGCACCTCTGCTTTGGCAACCTGCAAAGATCCTACAGCTGAATATTTTGCTGTAAAACAAAGTCTGTGGAAGTAGGGGAGAGAGCTGTACGCAAACCCAGTAAGAGAAATGCAAAAAGTAAGCCTGACTAATCTAGCTGGGGTTAACTTAGTTCAATTCATTTTTAGAAGTATCAGATTTAGCTGTGTCAAAGAGAAAAAAAAAAAAAAAAAAGAAACGTGAAAGATGTGCTACCATCTTGTATTTATCAATTTTGCTTTCATGTTACTTTCTCCCCTCCTTTCTTAGTATTGGTATTTTGCAGGAACACTGTAGTGTTTCATGGAGTGCAGCCACCATACTGGATGGCTGGTGTCAAGTATTCATGTCAACTCAGAAGAAGGGATAGAAATCCAAGTCCTGTGCTTAACTGGGGCTTGAGTCCCATCTCAAACAGCTTAGGTTGTTTCCTGAAGTCAGTACTGAAAGTGGATTTTGGGTTTCCCAAGGCTACAAGATCTCTGGAAGACTCCATCTGCCACCTTAGATTTCAGCTAGATGTACTGGTGGGCCTGAGTGCTTGCCCTGATTTTCTTACTGTAGGTGCCATCATGTGGAATAGAGGTGCTTTGGCTTCTGTGGCCTTCGTTCAAGATGATATTTCATAGACATTAGGTTTAAAAGGAGAAAAACCTCTATCCAATATGACATAAAACTGCAAGCAAGTGATGGTGTTAGGGAGCTTTGGGCTTGACAGGTAATTTGTCTCTGCAGTGTGTCTTCAGTAGCATCTGTAAAGCAGCCAAATGATACTTCTGTTGGCCTGACCTGGCTGCAAAACTTGCCATATTTCCCTATTTCTTCTCTTTTTGGTCTGAGAATGAGAGGGCAGAGCCTGATCCAGATCACTTTACATTTCCTTAGGAGTAGCAGAATCCTGTTTCTTATCTTAAAAAAGAAAAGTTAGTGTCTCTCTGTATTGAGGGACATTAGGATTTCCAGGACACAGAGACTGAGCTGGGAGTCTTGTGCTTCTCTGGTTTGTTAGGAAGAGTACAAGGTGCAGACTTTCTGTGTCAAGCATCATCTTCCCTGTCATTTTTCAGGAGGGTGGGAAGGGGAGAGAGCAGAAAGGAAGAAAAATCTGGCTACCACCCTGTGTTTGCATCAGGGAAGATGGTGATCATTTGGCAGGCTAGAGAAAGTGGCATGACTGGTGTATTAATTGATGATAAATTTGTGAGATGAAGATAAACAGCCTGGCATCATTATTACTCTCTCATTAAGTGCCTGGGATGATGGAAGCCACCAAGTAAATGTGGAGACATTCTGGATCTCAACTGTTTCAAGTATTCATCATGGCCTGAAAGTTTTTCCAGAGCTGTCACTCTTAAGTTTCAGTTTGTAACCCACTCAGGTAGTAATAACAATTCCATGTGATCCACATAACCAATTACATGCCATAGTCTGTGAGCTGAACACCGTGGGGTTGCCCAGTAGGACTGGGAGTTTTCTTCCAGACACTGTCAGTTCCTGGTGCTCCCAAGAAAGCTATATTTGCAATTTATATTATTATTGTTATAATTATTGACAATGAAGTAATGTAAATTAATCATAAGCAACTCCTGTGGTGAGGAGAGTGGGTGGGTGTGGATCAGAATTGAAGAATGGAAATCCTGGGAAATGTGGAAGGACCTTGACACCAGGATGTGGCTATCTTCTCTCCATAACTTCTCCACTGTCCATGCTGCCTCATGTGTCATCTCAGGGGTGATGAGGAAAACTGCCCATCAATAGTTATACTTGGAAACTGACTTTATATTTTGGTGGAGGGGCCAATCTGCTTAGCTGCATCAAACATTTTTGTAATTGTTTGAATCAATACAAGGCTTTTAAAATGTTCTTCAGGAATGCTTGTAAACTTCTGTGCTTGGTTTTGTCCCCACTGCTATCTTCCAGACATCCCACTCCTTGCCAGGGAAATGGCTTTTTAACAAGAAGAATCCTCTGGAAATTACTTTCTGAGGGGGTCCTTGCCACAGCAGCTGCAACAAATTGCAACTGCACTTCAGTCCCAATTGTTTTTTATTGCTAAAGGGAGAAGTGACCCAGAGAATCCTCGTATTGCAGCTTCGTGACAATTTATTAAGTATTAAATTGGGCTGTGTGGTGGTGTCTAACCAGAAGATTAAGGTTTTCTCTCAGGCTTTGTACCAGTGGTTCAGCTGCAGGAGGCAGGCAAAGTCTTGCTGATCCCCAACTCTCCTGTGCTTAGGCTGACTTGGGGCTTTCCTCCCACTGAGGCTTTGGCTCTGGGGCTGGGGCCAGGCCAGAGGAGTCAGCTTGAGCAGAGTACAACCAGCACCAGGCAGCTGAGAAGTCAGGGCAGGGCAGGCTGGTGCGTGCTGCTCCGCTCCCCACCATGTAAACAAATGTCCAGGGGGGGGCATTTTCTGAGCAAGTTGTTTTTGTGTCCCAGCATAGCTTTGGCAGAGCTCAGATTGTGCTTAATTGGGAGGCATTCTTGGCGTGATTTTCCAAACAAGAAACACGGAATCCAGGGAGGGCAAGGAAGGGTGGAGCAAAACCTTGATTGAAGATGGTTCAGGCTGCTTCCTTGTGTCTTTGGGTAGGGTTTGCCAGCTGGAAAGGAGCTGCAGGTCTGCTTGCCTTCACTTCAGCCTCTCTGCTCTGGCTTGGAAGCCAGCAGGGAGGTTAAGGAAGACTTTGTCCCTTCATTTCTCTAAGGAAGTGATTCCAATGGGAAAGGAGATGCATCTTTTGTTACATGGGGAAAAGGAGGTTCTGTGGCACAAATACACAAAATGTGCTAGACAGTGAAAAATTTTCTAAGGATTTCAAAGGATTTCAGAGGTAGGAGCTCAGGCTTTCTTAGCCTATATGTTTGTATGCATATGAAAATCTTATTTTAAATATTATCTAAACAATAGTGGTAGAAAGAAAATAATAAATGAGAATTAAATATTATTGGCATTGTTATTATTGAAAGTGCAAGAGGTTTTTTTACCTTGGGATTTCACTGGAAGTGCAGAAGAAACAGCTGGCTGGAGCACCGAAAGTTGGACGTTTGTTGGGTGGTTGAAAGAATGAGCTTGAAAGTCAAAATTTCATGTTTAGCTTTTCCCCTCTTGCTTTCCTGATTTGCCATACTGAAAAGCACATTTTTTAGGCCTTGTGCTCGACAGGGATTTTGGATGTCTTTATTAAAAAACATTTGTAAAACATTTAAAGACCTTCATGCATGGAGATGCCTGATAGGCAGAAGATGCTAATTCAAAATGCAGTGTCTGTTTTTGGTTGATTTCCATGAACTCTGGTTATGGAGGGTTTAAATGCTGGACTGCAAAACTGGAGATCCTCCCTAGTCCCTAGGAAAGCAGATTTCTAATGAGCTTGGTGGATCAGGCTCCCTCCTTCTTGAGGCATGCTGGCCTTGCTTTTCACTGCTGTAGGTTTGGGATTTGGTTTTGGTTTTGTTCATTGCAGCCTCAAGGATGGTGCCTTTTCTTAAACACTATCCTCTTATCAGTGGAGGGTAGATAAGAGTCATCATTACAGGAACACATGTGCACTGCAGGTGTGAAGGGAACTCTGAAACTGTTTATGAGTGCACAAAGCCCCATGAACAAAGAGGGCAGAAAAGAATGTTGTCATTTTAAGGAAAAATATGTTTTAAGGCCCTGTTAAGAATAAAGCCCAAAAGTAATAGCAAATGAACTGCAGATTGTGACAGGGATTAGTGCTGGGAAAATCTTTCATTTTTCTGAAGAGGCATGTGCCACAGAGGGGCCTGGCTGGCCAAGAGGCCATGTGGCACTGAAGGGGTATTCATTTTCAGGCTCTTGTCTCAGTGAGTTATGCTCAAAATCCCCCTCTAACAGGAACACACTGATGAGGGGTAGGGGACTGCACTGTATTAACTCAGTTTTAAAGGTTTAAGATCAACAGAAGTGGATATGTTGTAAGAACAGGTATGACAGCAGCGTGTGAGTTCCAGGTCTGGGGTGCAGTTGCCACTCCTGAATTTGGTGGGGCTGAAAGTCTGTTTCACAGCTAAAAGGTCAGAACAGAAAGTAAGAATGAGACAAATCTGTCATATTTTACAGCAGATTCTTCACTTTTTCAACAGCTCTCAGGTGCACCAAGGGGAACATCCTCTGTGGCAGTGACAATTCAGTCCCCAAAGAAGTTATGTAATTCCATTGTTTCCCAGCAGATTCACCCCCCCAAAAAAAAAATATGTGGTCACAGATGCAAGTTCATGCTGCCTGGAAATGCCACACTTTGGCTCCTTACTCTGCAAAGTGTGCTGTGCCACATGCAAGCCATCTCAAAGGGATGAATGTGAGGGATGTGCATGTACCTCACACCCTGAATGTTTCCAGTGGGAATTAGGTTCTGTATGTCTTTAGGGAGTGGGATTCTGGACTTTTCCACACAGCAGAGAAAGTCAGCCCAGAGGAATTGTCCAGCTGAGACTCCCTCACTGCAAAGTGGGCTCAGGAGAAAGGAGCTCTCTTATCTTTCATCTGTGTAAAATATGCTGAATTTTTTTCATAAGAATAATTTGTTGTAATAATTGTTACAGAAATAGTTAAAATAATTTACGCTGTTCAGTGATGAAATAATGATATGAAAGATCAGTCACATTATCTAATGTACCAAACACAACTCCTCAGGTCCTTCTGTAGAAGTTTCAATCTCTGTCGAGAGTAACCTTTTTTTTTTAAAGCACTGCATTATTTTTTTTTCTTGATGTAAAAATGGACAAGGATGCAGAGATGTTGCGAGCAGAGCTGTAGCTTTTCTCTTTAATGAGCCTCTTCCTGACCCACCCTGTGTAAAGCAGTTGACACATCATGTGTTGTGCAGCTGGGACAGCTACCCTGGCACATGAATGTATTGACTTTGGCCTTTTGGAAGCACTGGACCCATGCTGTTCTCCAGAGATGTGTCTAAGTTGTTTCCCAGATACCATGGATGTAGCTGTGGCAGCACCAAAAGCTGAAGTGGAATTCAGTAATTCAGTTTTAGAGCTGATTTTGTGAGAACAGATTGCACAATGGAGACTGACACTCAGTTTCTGGGTTTGATTTACTCTCTTTCCCTGGTTAGACTCCCAGTGGTTCTTCTGTCTGTCTGGTCAGTATTTGGGTCTCAAGCTGTAGTTAATATATGTATGTTGGTGATTTTTTTGTTTGGGGCTTTTGAGGGCTTGCTGGGGTTTTTATGTTTGATTTTTTAAAAATAATTTACTTTTTTTTTAATGCAAGATTTTCAAGATGCAGCACTTAAATTTAAGCTTTACCCTTTGACTAAAGGGCAGTCCAGTTTCTGTGGGGTGCCAGCTTAGGTGCTGCAGGGCTGAATCCATGCTCCTGAAATACCATGAGCACAGGAGCAGAGGAGAGCAGCCATAAACATGGTTCATGCTCATGGTGGTACCAGATGTGTCTGTGCTGCTGCAGGATGGGCACCTCTGGTGCTGTTGACTTCACTGGAAGTCTTTCTGCTTGTATGCTGGGAAAACTTTGACCATTTGTTAGGAAAATTTCACACTGCTTTTACTTTTGCTCCCCTTCTGTCCTAAATGACCCTATTGGCAGGAAATTAATGTAGCCAGTAGCTACTGGAAGACATTTTGTGAACATTTGCTTCTTCTAAAGTTTGCTTTCACAGTATGTTTCACCTGCATATTTTCCAGAACAAAAAACCTCAAATGCTCTGCTGTCCTGATGACACATGTGAGGCTGAGGCTTCCCTCTTCTTTCCAGCCTGCCTCACAAAACACTCTCTTAATACTCAGCCTTAATTGTATTTATAAAGATAATATCAGGGTTAATGTTTGAAAACAGCACTTACTTACCAGGCTAATGACAGACTGACACAATTTCTGGCAAGTAATTGGGCTCTGCTCTTCAAATTCTTGTGTGAATGGAGCTACAGCTTCAGTACAAAAACTTTTTTTTTAATGAAATGTATTCAGAACAGTAAGAAATTAAATGAACGACAAGGAGTTGCAGCGAATTTCGGTAGATTGAGCATCTGTTGTTTACTGATAGAAACGAAACCCACAGGTAAAATTCCACCTCTTATGAAGCAGTGCACATGGCACAGTAAGATGGCAATTAGGCACATACAGTGACAACTTCTAAAATAGGGTCAGTTAATGTTGAAGCAGCAGCAGCAGAGAGAAAAAATAAATTTAAAAAAGTAAGCCAAGCAGAGTATAAGGAACTGAGAAACAACCCAAACCAATTAATCTGAATTAATCAGTATTCATACTGACTCAATGTTGAAAGGGTATAGAAGCAGCCAGGATTAGATGGAGAAGTGATGCAAATAGAGGACTGTTTGACCAGGAATTTTAGGGAACCTCAAGAGAAGTCATGGTGTTTACAAGTGCTGGGAGAGGGGTGTGTGTCATTTCTCTCCTCTCCCTCCACATCAGATGAAATGGGAATTTTCACAGGCTAAAAATACTGTGTTCCTTCCACTGCCCACCCTAGCTGCACCCTCTGGTTACCAGTTCTGATTTAATGGATATTGTTAGGATTAAAAATATTTTAGAACCACTCCTTTGATCTCCTCTTTCAGCTTCAAGCTCCCAAGCAGTTAATAGCCCTGACTAACACATATGTTTAAAATACTTTGACATTCAAACCTGGATTCCAACCACCCAGGCTCAGCAAAGAGCCTGGCAGAGCTGCTGCCTCTCCGTGGCACTTGAGAGCAAGATATGACATCTTGTGACTGGTCCACTGATGTGATGAGTCTTGTGATATTTATGCCTAATGCAGTACCTGATTTTTGGTAGAAGTAATCAAATCCAGTCTGCTCAGCAGAGAAGTAGAGGAAATTGCAATCCTGAACTTGTTTGCTTATTAGAATTTCTGATTTTGACGCTGTTTTTACTAGGAAAAAAGAAACCTCCCACTAACTGCGTGTATTTGTTTGTTTTACTGTTTTTGTGCATATAGCACAATGGTTATTTGAGCGCATGGGATTTTTATGGGCATGAGATACAGTACTTACAGGGGCCACAAGTGCACATTTGGTTGGTTGTGTTTGCTTTTTTTTCAGGCTAGTGTACAACTACCAGGCCCCTTTTCCAGTTTTATGTATGTAGCCTGATTCTTCAAAGTGGGCTTCCAGATCATTTACAAGTTGCAGCTAAAAGGTCCTGAGTGCTTAAGTCACTGTGGAAGATGTTTTGTGAAAGCCTGGGTCACAGCCCTGCTCTGTTTTCTGTGTCATCTCAGCACTTCAAAAATTTAATCAAAACCTCCACCTGTCCCTCCCTCAAGACAGTGCAGTCCTTTGCAAAGAATTGTTGGTAAATAGTTATAAAACGAGAGTGCATAGACCAACAGTGCACAAATACATTCAAGAAAAAAGGAGAGTTGGTATTAGACATACAATAGAAAATAATAGAAAATATCCTCTGTTTTGATGAGGTCATGAATAGAGAAGTCCCCACTCTTTCTAGCCTGTGACCTCGCAGCCCCTCAAGCCACTAGAGGTCTGCATGCCCTGGTAATAAAAACATTGGTTTGCTGCTTGCATCTGGACACCACAGCAGTGCTGTTGCTCATGGAAATGAACTGGTGAGAGCAATACAGGTTTTGGGTTTTTTTTTGAGATTGTTTTTGGTTTTGTAATGATGTTTCTTAGCTTTAAAAAAAAAAAAACAAACAACAAAACGATTAAGAAACTGGTTTTATGATGCAGAATTTCAGATTTGAAGTAGGCACTGAAAATCCCTGGATTTGGAACAGAATCTCTCCTTTTTCCAAAGTCATATATCCAGGCTTGTTAGGTCACAGGTTGGACTTGATGATCTCAGAGATCTTATCCAGCCTCAGTAATTCAGTGATTCTGTTTAAGTCTATTCTTACAACCCAGAAGACTCCCTACATAGTTGAAACATTTCTTATTGCCTTCAAAGCATTGCATTACCTGTGAAGCACTGCATTATCTGTAGTAAAGGGAGCATAAGCAGAGGTTAAACTGAAATAGAAGAACTGAGCCATTCAAACAATTTGAATTGCACAAAGTATTGAAGAAAGAGTGATCATCTTCCCGAGAAATTCTTGCAGTTCTGTGGCTCTAAATTAAACTGAATGCAGTGAAATTTGCTGTAAGAGCTGCATTGAACAGATGAGCTGTTCATTCAAAAGAGTAAAGGAACCACATGATTTAAGTACAGAATTTTTAGCCAAATGTTTGGGCTGCTGAGTCATCAGTTATACCAAACTTTTATGGCGTTGATTCAAAAAAATTGTCACTGTATGGCATCCGAATTTCCCCCTCATGGGGAAGTGTTGGAAGTTCTGGGAGAACTGTATGATATTTTGAGGGATTCAAAACATTTGGAAGGTAATAATTGAAATCCAAACATTTACACGAGAGAAAATAGTCTTTTCAGAGAAAAAAAGATGCAATCAATACAAAATGGTGTTACATGTAGGTTTAATAGGAATTACACAAATTGAAAATACTTGTTAAATCGGTGTTCAGTAGTTTTTTCCAAATTTGCCATAGAATTTGCTTTAGAAAGATGCATACCTGACATATTTTCTCCTTTTGGAACTTCATTTTTTTTAAACAGAATATTCCAGTTCCAGAACTCCTACAAACATCAGAGCTTAGTGAGTGCTTTTAGTGCTCAAGAGGAAACAGAAAACAATGTAATGGAAACTGTAATATTTCACTGGGACTGCTCCATTTTCCCATAAAAATTCTTTGAATAAAAATCTGCTTTTTCCTTTTTAAACCTTCAATGAAAAAATAGGTGCTGTATTCACAATTTGTACAGATTCTATGCAGGAAAATATCACAATTTATTGCAGCTAGGAAAAATACTTGCTTTGGGAACATGCATTTGCTGTTGAATCTGCAGGTCACCACTGCATTCATTTTCCATCCTTCTCAGCTTTCACACCCACTCATCCAACATTATATTGTTCAGGTTAGTAAACTCTTGAGTGTACAGAAATCTGAATTCCCAGGACTCTGAATTAGACTGGAACTCAATTCATCTGACAGGCTCTTGAAACTGGGCTGTAATTCCCAGTTCATTTAGATACCTGATGATCATTTAACCTCCTGTCTGTACTGGTACGTGCTGACACTTTGCTTTTTAGGCAGTAGAAGTCAGTCTAAAAAAAAATAGATTTGAAGCATGTGGTGCCCCTCCAGCAGATAAACATTTTCCACCAACATTTTGAAGAGAATAAAAATCTAAATAAATAACCCCCATGGTTGAAAAGAGCCTATTCACTAAACATTGGTAAAGCAATTCCACAGGAAAAATGAATGTTCAGCAAAGTGATCCAGAAAATTGGATCCAGATTTTACAAACTGAGAAGGGTGAATGACTGTGTCACATGCAGGGCAATGTCATTTGTCTACAAAGTGTGTTGTCACAAGGTGCTGATGTTCTGCTGATGGAGAAGTGAGATCTGAGCAAAAAGTAAACAGTTTGTTTATCAGCCAGCTGTTGAAATCATGGTACAATAAGTGCTCTGCCTCATGGGATATATACAGGGAATGTATTTGTACCATCTTCCAGCTAGGTCAGAAAGATATGGAGCTTTTTATTCTTCGAAAAATAAGAGATGGTAAAATCATTCTTTCTGAAAAGCAACAAAAAGAGCCCGAAATGAGACTTTCAGGAAAGTCAGGCATTCAGTTACCTCTTTATATTTTGTTCTAACATGGTTGTGCCTTGGTTACACTGATAATTGCCTTTTTAATCTTCCATGAGAAAAAAAAAGAACTTGATTTTACCATGGAGCTGAGTTAAGTAGCAGTAGTAATAGTATGTTATCCAGGCATGGGGGACAGCAGTGTGGGGACTTAATGGGCAGTTATCATGTTAAAATGCAGTATTATAACTCTGCTGCCTCTTCAAGCAGCTGTGTGGATTTGAAACCCAAGGTCCTCTTTCTGAACAGGAAAAACACGGAGCTATTACAGCTTGGAAAACTTCATTCTGCCTGAATAGCACTTGTCTTGTTCTGCCTCTGCAAGTCCTCTGAACTGAAAGGAAATTTCAGCAATATAATTCTTGTAAGTCTGTGGTATTTCTAAGAGCTAAATCCAAAATCTTTGTGTTCCAGGCTTAAGTGCATTTGTGCTGCAATCAACTTAGCAAGTGAACAGTCAGGCTGTGAAGACCTTCTGATTTTCAGAAGGTAACCAAAGCATTTCTACCTTTAAAATCCTTTCAGGATTTTAGCCAGGGACATAATTCTAGGGATGATGTCATGAGGAGAACAGCTCTGGCCTTCTCGCTGTAATAACATATCCTAATTTGGACCTATATGTTGCTTTTACACTATATCTGACTTACAGATCTGCACATGCATGCATAGAGATACTAAGACTATTTCTGGTATGTGGACTAAACAGGAAAATTAAAATTTATATTCTGTTTTTTACCAATACTCTGATATTATTAGAACTGCTTTTGTCATCTTTAGTAAAAGGAAAAATGTGATAAAAGAGCATTTTATTGTCAAGTTTTGATTAAGACTCAAAACCTTCAGTTCTTGTCAGGAGGAAAAACTTCCTAGGTATTAGGTCCCCAAAATGAAATTATTTGTGATTCTGAATTTCATGATCCAGTCTTATTCACTGCTCAAAGTATGGCAAATTTCCTTTTCAGAATATGTTTTGAAGGTAAGTTTGAAATTAAGGTGAAGTTACTGTGAAATAGGTTTCTTTAAAAATAGCATTGAGTGCTTTCATGTGTATTGTTTTCCAATGTTTGAATCTGGTCAGGTCACAAACAGGCTGAGGATGAGTTTATCAGTTAGAGATGAGACCTTTCCTGGGATCAATCAGACTATGTACTTTTAATAATAATTCTGTGATATTCTTTTGGTCAAGAATTTTGCTGTTGATACATGCACTAGCTAAGAGAATTCCTTTATTTAGCTGGACCCGTGTTAACAGAAGTGATACACAGGTGGAAATATTTACTGTACTAAGGAAATTCAGAAACCTGCTGATCCTAGGTGGATCTGATGGGACAGTTTAACATAATCCCTTACTTCAGCAACCTCATTGCAGTTGGAAAGACTATCAAAGTTAATTAGCACAATTTCAAGGAAAAAAAATAGTATTTTTCCATCCTCTTTCCTCCAATAATTTTGTCTTTTGCCTTCTCTCACAGTTTTGTGGGCTGGGCTTGTCTTGCTTGAGTAAGGTGGAGTTCTTTCTGTAATATCTTCAAAGCAATGGGCACCTTTGAATTATCTCCTGTCATAGCCACAGGGCTCCAAACGGAGAGATGGTTGGATTTTCCCTGGAAAGCAGGGAATTCTCTCTGTATTAAGACTCTGAGGAAAAACAGAAGGACGAAAAGAATTTCCTGAGCTCTGTTGAATCCTAATACGATTTCTAAAGAATAGCAGCTCATCATACTGCCTTCTTTTTTAGACTGAAGATGACTAAAATAGATCTATTCTGCCTTTACCTAACCCTAGCCCAGAGCCTGGTGGAGTCAGTCTGTTGTTAAATGATTTCAGTTTGAAATGACCACTTTAACTAAGGTGTCCCAAAAGGAAATAGCCACAGTAAAAAATGTAACACTGATCTCATATGCCTATGCAAGAAATGTGGAACATGAAGTACAATCTAACTACTTGGAGCAACTTAGCATATACCTGTAGGAATCAGTGGGAGACTGCTGAAAATGTCACTGTGCAAATAACTTTATCTTCTTTTAATTCCCATTGTTCCCAACATACAATGCCACAAAGCAAACCTGAATTAACCATTTTCCTGTGTAGGTGTGTATCTTGGCATACCTGACAGAGCAGTAGTTCAGGACAGCATCCAACCTTCCACGTTTGTTCTTTTGAAACTGCAGTGCAGATATACTTTGTCTTTGTCCTTGTCCTCAGCTTTGGAATCAAATTTGAAAACATGGTTATGATGCTGCTTTGTTTGTATAGATCTGTTAGCTGGTGGTGTTCGTCTCACATTCCTCATGAGAACTCATTGGGAAACACAGTTGTTGGTTATATAGAATCATTTCTAAACAATTTCCTACTTGGTAAGGCATGGGGTTGATAAAGAAATGTCCATTTTACATGTGGTGTTATGGCTCATGGGATAAAAAGAAAAAGTAGTGTGACATTGGTAGGTTTTAAAACTACATAGAAATATATATATTTATCAGCACTGCTGTTTCAGGGGCACTGAGGAAAGAATAAATAAGGGTAAAGAAGCAGCTTCTTAAAGTTTGTGAAGGAGAACTGAAATCCCATATTTTCCAGCAACATGAATGCGGCTGCATTTGAATGTTAAACCAGAAAGGTTTATAGTGCATATGGTACCTATTTGAATTTTTTAAATGTCTAATTTCTGCTGTGGAAATGGAGCCCAGCTTGAGTTATTTATTGTGGGATGCAGAAGGAAATCACGACCCTTTGCAGGGACACATTAGTATCCCTGTGCCATTCAGCCAGTTTTCTCCTGTCACACCTACTTAAATTTTCAAAAAGACTCTTTAATGTATTGAGTGTGCTCTGGATCATACAAGTTCCTGAGCCCTTATGACAGCTTTCAGAGATTGCTGGTGGCTCCCAGTAGATTGCAATTCTAGAAACAGGAGCCTGATGCTAAGCATCACCACCTGTTCTCCATTATTTTCCTTCAGAAGAAAACAATGCAAGGATAAGATTACATACTAATGGAACCCATTTTCACTAAATAGGTACATTTGGTCACATGTAATTTGGTGGCCCGTAAAGGAAAAAAAAATAAAAAAAAAAAGCTGTTTTCAAAAGGGGAGAAGCAAATAAAACTTAAATGAAGAGTTTCCTAACTATGTTAACTAAACCCAATTCTTCCATGGCAGGTATACCAATATGCAGTATGTAAGTACATACAGATCCCTTGTTGGAATTGCTGTGTTTTCAATTTGATTTGTTGACATATCCTAAAAGACTTTGGACCTCATTCAACCCTTTGTAAATCCACCACAGAGCTAGATTCGAATCCTTCTGGCATTTACACTGGAATTCCTACTTCTGCTTTGCTTGGAACAATACAGGTCTTGTCTGTAACTGGGGTTCCTCTGCTGCCTCTGAATGACAAAGAAAAAAAACATATAACATTGTTTTAACAACACTTGCAAATTATGTTGTTGTTTTTTATAATCTGTTATCATTTGCCTAGCGTGGTCCCAAGCTAGCATGGTCCCAAGTTGTACCTCTGCTGTACATTCATGGGGTATACATCTAGATAAGTGAAGGAATTTAAAAAATGAAATCCTCATTGCATCCATGTATAAGTTTTAGTCTGTGCATGCGGTGTATATGTGGGCAGTGCATTTTTCAAGGGTGAAAGCATATATGTATCTCCTCTTGAAATCCTGAACGTGATAGAACTCATGAAGAATCCATGCTAGCCTGGCTCATGGCAGGCGCTAGTCCTGGTTAGGGATGCAGAGCAGTCACTAAGTGGTACCCTAATGTGCTGCTTAACAATTCTTGTTGTAACTTTTCCTTTTGCTAGTGTTATTCACAAGGCTATTAAAAAAATTAGAAAAATACAAACTAAATATTACAGTATTTTTTAAAAAAGGTTTTTTTCTGCTTGGGCTGCTTGGTGATGCTCCTCTGAGAGTCCACATGAGACTATTGGTGCCCTTTCAGAAGCACTGCTTCTTGCACATCCTTCAGTAAGAAGTGGTGGGATTTTTCCAAAAACCATTTGTTTTCTGAAGCATGTTAGTTTCTGAATTTTGAAAAAGAGATTCAACAATTAATTGAAAGACAGCAGAGCTACTGTATGGCTGTGCACTCTGGGGAGATGAGGTGTTATTAGCAGTGTTTGTTGGCCTCATAAATGCCTGGGAGGTGCCTGATTTTTTTTTTTTTTTTTGGACAAAACTTTGGTAGAACCTGAAGAACTAAAAGGTTGGTAGTCCAGACTTTTTGTGTGATCCATGGGAGGGCATCCAGCTGCAGGGAGGAACAACACCATGCACAGATTAGAACAGTAGATGGTAGAGAACCACCACCCTTCTCAGCTGGGACTTGACTACAAACCTATGAGTGTTTTCTCTTTCACCACAAGCAGCCTGATACTCAAAATATGGAGCTCCTGTATTCCCATATTCAGGGCAAAACCTTCAGTCCCCCCAGAACTGGTGAGACCATGTCTGTGCATGGACATGGTGGACACTTTGCATGTTATTTATGTTTGCATGTTTATTTATAGAGTAGGTTTGGTGACTGTATGGAGCAGCCTAACTGTAAGCCCTGTCTTAGCCATAATTACCACTGGAGAAAGGCTTAGGAACAAGGAATGTGATTAATCTCTCAGATGTGTTTTTTGTAGTATTGAACTGGAGTCTTAACTCTGAAATTGGAACAGGTTTTCCTCAGAGGAAGCAGAAAAAGTTGATTTATGGAGAGCTCTACAGCTGCTTTTTCTGAATACAGTAATGTTTTTTAAAAGTATTTTTAGATTTGCAAATGTGTCAAGTGACTTTAAGTATTTATAGACCCAGTTAGTCTATAAAAGCAGATTATTTAAGCTTTGAAGGAGTTTCATTTCAGATGTACAAAATGGATTTTTAAGGGCATTGTCAGACTATGACATTACGTGGTGCATAGATGAGTGGATGTGCTCTTTCAGAAAAATTGACACACAGAATCTTAGCTTTACCATGAACAAACCAGACCATTTCTGTGCCTCTTTTCAAGACCCTGTCCAAGTTGTTCTAAAATAACTTAAAGCAAACGCTTCCAACTAACATGCAATTTACATCTAATAATATTTTTATGCTGTCACGTGCTGATGACCTGCTCTTCCAATCTTTTACTTATGTGCTAAGGCCTTAATGAGCAAATCCATTGTGAAGCCCAGCAAGAAACCAGGGGGTTATATATCACAGCAAGGACTACGCGCATTAGGGAGTGATTGCAAGATACCATGCCTTTTGATTTCCTAAATAAATTAAAACCTTTGTTCTGATTTTGGCTTGGAAAACCCCTTTGTTGGCCAGCCACAAAATTTCCATTCATTTGCATCACTTTTTTTTTTTTTTTTTCTTCTCACAGCAGATAAGAGCAGTGCTGGGTGGCACATGTAGAAGGCAGCAGTGACAGAGAGGGAGCCCGAGCAACGGGCGCTGTACAAAAGCTTTGCTGTTATTCATGCAGCTTGCTAATGAAAACAGTGATCCGGGGGAGTCATGAACAGAGTGCTGCCTAATGGAGCCTCATGAAAACAACAGCTTGCTGCTTTGCTTTTGAACTTTTCCAAACTCTTTCTTGAGTTACACCCGATAGGAGTGATAAGCGCACTACTGCACGGTCCTCGGCAAATCCGCAACACGCGGGCGTTTTTCCACTAAGATGTGTGTGTGAGTATTTCCATGAAAGGCAGACCTAAGACAGCCTCTCATTTCCAAGCCAGATGTACTTTGGCTTGAAGGCTAAGATAATTAACTTGGTTTTTTTGGTATATGGTAAACAAGTGTGGCTTAGCCATGGGTATAAAGAAGCTGACGCTGAAAAGAAATGAGGGAAGAAGGTCGGCAAAGGATTGTATAAATAGCTGGAAGAGGTGTTGGGGAGGATCCAGGCATTTGTATTTTGCTCCTAGCACACAGTCCCTGCTGGCCATCACTCTATGAACAGCTGGTTTTTCTTGGTGTGACAGATAGTTGTGCTGTTGCTAATGCTGATATTTGTTAGTGCCTTTGATTTCCCCTCGCTGAGTTTTCTATTGAGGACTTAAAACTGCAGGAGAGAAATAGTGAGGTCAGTGACTGCAAAGGGGTGTGTGTGTGTGTGTAGACAGATTTTGCCCTGTGTTTAAAGAAGAATGGGCTTCTTCCTTTATTTTTCCAGATGTCATGCTCCAGCATGGTAAATCTTGTTAATACAAGAATGAGGAAAAATGAGAAAAGTTTTGAAGAGGAATGATTTGGAGCAGGGTGGATATGTTCTCTCAGAATGTTCTAGAAAAATGTCAAAGTAACAATGTAGTTATGTTTTCATGTTCAAGAAGTATACAGAGCCCTAGCTGATGAGCAGTACTTGTGTGGTCTGGCTTACTGAGGGACATTGATATCAATTCAGTCTGTAGGGTTCAGCATGATTGCATTGGTTTACCTGTGGGACTGATGGTTGGATTCAATGATCTTGAAGGTCCTTTCCAGCCATGATGATTCTGTGAAAAATAAAAAAAAAAAAAAAAAGAGAGAGAGAGAGAAAAAAAGAAAAAACCTGGATAAAGATGCTTAAATTAGATGAAATCTCTGGAAGTACACTGTGCGCTACCTAAAACTTAAGCTAAGTATTAAGCAACTCACATGCCTTGTTATTGCAGCTCGAGATAGACTGACAGCCTAAAACAAAGAATTTGACTGCTCATTTTAATTACATTGATGAAAATGTAGGTTTTTCTTTTAGCAGCAGACCTTACATCTCTAAAATATATATCCTAATTGCTGACCCTTTAAGGTAGAGCAATGTCTTGCCTTTGGGCCAAGTCCTTGAGTGTCACGTTCCAGTGAAGTTCTGTTGATTAAAATGAGAGCAAGTGCTCCAAAGAGACCACATATGGGTTTTCAGGAATAAAACCCATGCTATGCACCATGCCTATGTATATCCAAAAAAGAAATTAAATTTGTAACAGCATAACTCTAGCATGGCCTCAGAGAGTCCAGGCTTTGAATCAGGCTTTCTGGGAGTGTTCAGAGCAGCAGCTTCCCACAAGTTTTCCTTTCCCTGTAGGCAGTGGGGGTGGAGGGAGGAGGCATTCCTCTTTTCTTTTAGCTTTTGCTAGGAGAGCATTAGCACCCACACAGCACACAGCACCCTGCTGTTGATGGCTTCTGTGCTATTGATACCAGGGAACAGCAATGGGAATGGCATTTCAGAATACCAGACTTCTGAAGCCAGCCAGAACTGTGCCTGTTTTGGGACTGAGTGGTCTATTGGAAAGGGTGTGTTTTCTGTTTCGTTTTATTTTTCACAAAGTGTGAAGACCCTTAAGTGAATTTAGACACTTGGATATGCAAAGAGCTTCCTAGCAGGTTTTGCATCTCTCTCAGCAGAGTAGGGGTGTAGCCACCAGTGTTGGTTCAGAGCAGGTGGAGAGGAATCCTGGAGCCTGAGTGCTCCTCAGAGCACTGTGCTGAAGTTGTGGTGCAGAGGGCACCTTGCCAGGGAAATGTGCTGCCTCACTTGTCTTGAGTGCAAGGTATTCTGTCTCCTGGAGAACTGGAAGAGCAGGAAAATGAAAAGGAATAAGTTGACTAAGGTAATACTCTTCTCCTAACTGAGGAAGGTCATCTAGTATTACTTCATCCTTCTTCTGTGATGAAGTACTTTCCAAGCATGGCAGTGTGTAGTCTGCTTTTCTGCCTCCTTGCAACATAACTAGGAAAATAATCTGTTGCCTAAGAGATGAATCATGCTTTGTGTACAGTAAAATATTTAAAAAATGCTTGTATTCTCACAAGCATAAAAATACAAATAACATCAAGCATTTGAGTAATTCCACTGCTGCTAGTGGAATCTTGCTACCCAAGATTTATTTATAAACATTTTTACTTGCCTAATTAAAGCTTCCTTCCCTGCCCCCACTCTGGTGGGGCATGTGAAGTACAGGGGGAACAATAAATCACATCTCTTTCACATCTTCTAGGAAACACTCTAGCAAAAAGGTGTGGAAGGAAATCTGACTTCGCTATAATGATGTGGCCGTGCTCGGTGATTACTTTTAGAGCAGAGTTCATGGAAAGCTCTGCACATATCCAGGAATTATTTGATAGTTGTTAAATAAGGAGAGTAAGGTAACCTGTAAAATAAGAATCAGGCAATCAAGATATTTATATAAAATATGCTTCCATGGGTATGACTAGAAAGTAGAACTACTTTTTTTTATATATACTGGGGTGGTAAATGGAGCCACTTTGATTTGTGTTTCTATCTTTCTATAGAGGAGATGCAGTCACTTAGCACATCTGATAGTAAGGGTACATGTTTAAAAAAATGAAAGAACCATACAGTTAAATGGATGAGGGCTGGAGAAAATTGTGTGCTATGAACTTCTTATGGCCTAGCCAAGGCATTTAATCTCTAATACCTTGGGTCCATCTGTTTAAAAGAAAAAAAGAAAAAGATAAACAAAACCAACCAACCAAAGCCCTTAAAATCTTCTGACCTTGCTTGGTTGTGCTCATGGAGAAAGAACCAATCAAGCAGAACTGGGAGAACAATTGGAAGAAAGTATAGCACCTATAGAGAGCCTCTGGGCATGGTTATAATGCAAATAACACCAACAGGAGGAGTTCAGATATGGGCTGACTATGTGAAAAATGCTTGCTAACGAAGCATGCAGTACCCTGGAGAATCTAACTCATGCAGAATAAAAGTTGTCAAGAAGGTGGTGCAAGTATTACCATGGTTCCTGTTTCTTTGGCTTTCCTACCAAGTATCAGATATAGGCGGAAGTTTTCCTTACAATGAAGTTGCGTGAACTAAAAAGTAGGATCAGGTTGCTGCATCTGGCTTAGCTTTAGAAGTGGAAATATAGTAATGGGATAAACGAAAGGGCCACCCACTGTAAAGTGTGGGTGACCCCTATAAGGAAAAAAGGAAAATTAATCTTTAATAGATATTTATTCCAAAGGCTGTTACAAAGAAACTGCTTTCAGACTGATGTAGTGCCAAGCGTAGAGGATTAAATTTTTTAACGACTTTTTGTTGATCAACATCCAAGACATCTAGAAACAAAGAATAGAATCTGTAACTCCACATAAAGAATATTATTTTCAGACAAGTGTGCTTGGAAACGTAAATTCAGAAGATACAAAAAAAATGGGAAGAGGGTGGAGAACAGATTTGTTGTTAATTCAGTGTTAAATGTCAGAATCCTAGGTAACTGCATGACAATAACTACAACAGGACAATGTCCATTTGGATTTGATTTAGAAGTGGCACAGGGTTATTCTGGTTATAGAGGGTTATCCCTGGGTTTTTTTGACTTTTTTTTTTTTTTTTTTCTTCCCTTTATCAAGGAATGACTGTCTCCTTTAGGTAGCGGACTTAAGTCTAGGTCTGGATTACCCCCCCATCACCTTTTTTTTTCTCTGATTTTTATTAATTAAGATTTTTTAAAATATGAATTAGGTACTTTTTTGAAATCTTGTCCTTCCTTTTCTATGTTATGGTGTCCAGCCCTGAAGGAAGTCTTGCTTGAGAATAGAAAGGGTCCCATGAGATTGAGAAGTTGCTGTAGAACTGCGGTGTCTGGAATGAAAGCTGGTCCCTCAGTGGCTTTTGCAGACTGAAACTAAGAGCAATCCCTTCTAACTCAGGGGGTGCAGACATAACTGTAGTCTGAAGCCACCCTGTTCTTGCCTCCTGGACTGCATATGCTCAGCTCTCTCTTCTGAGAATAGGGGCCTGGGTTTGTTTGAATTAGTAGTGAAATCATTACACTATGTAAATATGTTAGTGCTCATCTGGTTTTACTCACAAGTTATTCTTGCCTTGCTGTGATGTTCCTATTTTCTTGTTTGTGCAAAATTAGCCAGGAGCATTTTGAAAGAAAAGGGTAAATAGTGTTGAAACCTTGATTACTGTGTTATTTACCACAGGCTGAAGTTGGGTAGGCAGCTCTAACTTAATAATATAATAAGAGTACAATGATTTTTTTAATGATGCTGTTAGGGGTCCTTTCCTTTTCTGCCATCTTTGGCTTCCTTTGAGTAGAGTCTGATAATTTGCCACAATAGCCCAGTATTATAATTTTTCCTTTACTCTCACTGAGGAATCAGCTGACATGCAGTATGAGTCTAACCACTTCACAGAAGTTGCCTGTGCCCAAGCTCTTTCCCAGGACAGTTGCTCTTTTGCAGGTAGTCCCAGTGCATCAGCACTGCTGGCTCCTCATACAAGCATCCTCTTAGAATGAGTCAGGATGAGGAGCTGCACTCTTGTAGACTTGTCCTGTTTCTCAGTGTTACTCCTTTGGACTAAATGCAAGAATTTAATAAATACCACCTTTTCTCTTCCTCTTCCTCTCCCTCTGTTCTCCTCTTTTTTCTTTCCCTGCTTTTAAAACTCATTAACTTCTGTGGCCACGTCTCTGAATTCTCTGTGCTCCGTGAGACTGGGGGCTGGTGCAGGTGCCCTGGTGTTGATTGTCCTGATATTAAAGCTGGGCTGACTGATGCCCTGGTGTTGATTTTTGGGGTGACTGATTTTTGGTGGCTGATTCCATTTCTCTGTGAGTGCTTTGAAGTTCGAGGAACTTGGGTCCCTCTCAGTTGCCCTTGCAGTGGATCAGTCACAGCCATCACAATCGTAGAGGAGCTGATGTAGAGCAGGAAGAGGGAAGGTGTTTTGAATATCAGATGACAGTGGTGGTTTCTGATGCATAGAGGAAAGAACTGGGGATTGAAAGAGGCCTATGAGCCAGGTGTTCTCACATAAATGACCACCAGGGAGACAAACAATAATGCTGACATTCAGTAATAATGTTCCCTTGCAGTCAGCAGTCTGCTGAGGTGGAGACTGCGGTTCATCCTCCTCAGACATATGGCATCTGTCTGTCTCTCCAGCTGACACAAACTCGTATTTTCAGGGCTGTCCTTTTAAACGTGAGGGGCAGAGAAACTGCATTTTGAAAACTGGTGTCTTAAATGCTTTGTATTTTCTAACACAGAGAGTATTCTGCAAGGAATAGCTGAGAGTCATTTGGAGGGTGAGGACTGCAGACACTGCACAAATGTTTATAACCTGGAAGGGCTTTCTCACCAGCTTTGCAGCAGACAAAAGGAGTTATTTTGCTTGAACTTCAGTAAGACAGGGGGTTTCCCCCTTGCTTTTTCTAGATTTTGTGAATGTTTAAAAGAAAAGGAATTTTACTTTCTTAGTAGCTATGCTGCAGAAGGTAAAGCTGCTATCTCATTTTTCTTGCTGTGTATACATCCTTGCAGAGATGGTTCCCAATGAAAGCTCCACCTTGAAAGTGCATCAGGATTTAAGGATGTTCACACCCAGGTGTTAGAACAGTAAATTACTGCCACTTCCCAGCAGTGCTGTTCTGCTCCAGATATGATATCTGAGCATCTACCTGTGGTGTAAGGCTTGGTGCCTTGTGAGCCATAGGATCTGTTATCTGTTTCCATCTGGATAGTGTTCTTAGTTTAATAAAAAACTCCATGCTTCTAGAGTTTATAGATCCAGGGGGGAAAACTGTTTTTGGCAACACACTGTTCATCCGTTACAGTAAACGTGTTGATCAAAAAGCCAGAAGAATCTTAGTCTGGAAGAGATGATAAATAGCCAATTAGAGACAAGAGTAGAAAGCTAAACCATCAGAAAAGGGGCAGGGAAAAAACAGAGATAAAAGGGCAAGAACAGTCTGCTGAAAAGGCTGGACACAGAACAAAGTGTGTGTTAACAAAACTTTATTCTTCAGGCATTCTTTGGTGATGCATTTAAAAATGACATAAAATCAAGACCTAGAGGCTTCCTGTCATATTTGATTTAGTACTACATTGTTGACTTCAAAGATTACCTAACATTGTTTTGATTCTTTCTGTTTCAATGCTGCAGCTGGTAGTTCACCAGGCAATATGAATCATACTCATTGAGACAAATACTGTAAAATTTGGGGTCAAAGTGACTGTTTCCCAAGCTTTTGAACCTTCTTTAATCATGTCTTCTGCAAGGTACCAGTTCTATGGAGCAGGAAGCCTCCTCCAAGATCAAGCAGCATAGGAGGCTCATGGTGTCTCCAAACATTGAGAAGGAAGCACTGGTGTGTGATTCCATGGTCATGACAAGAAGGTAGGGAGGGAAAATCTTTTGAAAGGGCATGATTCAGCTGCAACACCAATATGGACCTTAGGCTGATAATTTGCCTTAAAGTTGTGACAGAACAGGAAGAGCCATAGCTGTGCTGGCTTGGGAACGATGCTGTCTATGCTGTGTGGTATAAACAACATACATCTGTGCATATTTTTGGGCGTAGTGTGCTGCTCTTTAAGTCATTTGGAAATGTAACTCAACCCAGGTTTTACCTAGATGAGGAACTGAAGGTAAATCAACTTGAATAAACTCGTACGGTGGATTGCTTTAAGTGCCTTAAACCTTTCAGTGTATACTCTCATAAGGTATGTAAAATGCACTAAATTAAAGCCATTTTTATTCAGATAATAGTATCTATCCAGGAGTTTAATTGATCCACTTGCAGTCTTTCAGATTACATTCTCTGTATGTCTTCCTGAAGCCAAGGCCAGACACTGCCTCCTCCCAGTAGGACACAAAATGTGTAGGTAGTTCTGGATTTAAAAATGTTGAATTGTAACCTGCTGGATAAGAGGCTCTGCTGCAGTCCTAAAATGCTCCTTGAAATCCACCATGGAGGCCATTAGGGTCACAGTATGAGTGAGACTTCATGCAGGAAAAGTGTTTGGAGGTTTTCATGTCTGCACTTGAGGTGACACCACTCAGGCTGGCGAGCTCTGCATGCAACAGGGCAACACGTTTCCCATGTTTATTTTAAGGTATTTGACTCTTTTTTCCCTCAGGTTCCCTCACAGTTCCCTGTACAAATGCCTGCTGCTTGCAGAATGGGAAGTTTATTCCCATGACATTTTTGCTGGATTGAGGAAAGTCTGTGTCAGGACCCATGTGAGTCCTGCAGCCTTGCTGGTTCAGAGGGATCCTAGTGAGGTTTGTTTTTTGGTTGTTAAGTTCTGAGTTTTCTTTGGCTCTAGCAAATGGTGAGAGCTGGACTACTGCATGTTTTAGAAATGTTCTTCTCCTGGTGGTCTAGCAGCGGGGTTGAGTATGACTTTGAAACATGAACATTTGTTGTCTCAGTAATCTAGGCTTCTGGGACCATTAGCCACACAATTTGAAAGAATGATCTTTGGAGGGTGCAGTATCTGTATCCATGATGTAGAACTCTGTGAATCAGACCTCCTGAACAGCAGCATTGTTTTAAGTTGAAGAGTTAAAAACAAGTTATTGCTAGAAAAAAGTGCCTGTGATTCATGTAGAGGCAGAGATGGTGGTTTTCTCACTAGGTCTGCCAGAGAAGCGGGTCAGAGATGTAGTATTTTAACAAGAGGGAGGCTTGGTGAGAAAAGTTGAATTGTTAAACTTGTCATTGCAACTGAAGAGAATTCATCTGTTTCATTGCAACTACTGTGTTTTGCTTTCAGGAATGGTCTGTGCCACAGCAGTCACTGAGAGTTGAGAGGTTCTGGTGAGACCAGTGTGAGACAGGATTCATGTCTGGAGCTGTGTGAGAGCACAGCATGATTTCCTCCATGGGATAAATTAACCATGGCTTTCTGCTTCTGCAGTGAGATCCCCCCCCTCTCATCTATGATTGTGTTGAGCTAAGAATAGAAAAAAGCCAACATCAGCAGTGCTGTGGGAAAACTGCATTGCTCCAGATGGCTCCTGATAAACTCTTTTCTCACTTGGGATTCAAAACAAAGTAGTAGTAAAAGTCAATCGTTTCCCATCCACATCTTGATGTACACGTTTGCTTAGTAGCTACGAGAAAGCTGGGCTGAAAAAAACACAGAGAGTTGGGAGTTATTAGTTTGTTAAAAAGCTTTGACTTCCCCCTACCATTTTTGCATTATCACATGTGGTTCTGAATGAAGAGCTCTTATTTCTGTTACTGCAAAGGTTTGTGTCCTGTGAGACTGCATCAGGTCTTCTCCTTGACTTTCATATAGAAGATCTTCATTCTCTCTCCAAAAAGGGGAGTGAGTTAAATCCCACATCTGGTGTATTCATCTGTCTCTAAAGTCATTCAACTGTCCCACCAACATTAATCTGCTAAAGGCCAAAACAAATTTGGGATCTCAACTCAGAATTCATCCCAACCAAGGAGCCAAACAATTTTTTGCCTTCTTTGTAATTAGTCTTGACAACAGACTATTTGATTAAAGCATATGTTTGCATTTGCTAGTTAATTGTCATGATTTTCCTTTGAATTAACAAATTTTTCAGAGAGAGAGAAAAGCAAAAGCAGACCTGGCACCCCTCTGGCTGTTTCATACGTTTGCTCTATGGGGACCAAGTCCTTGCTCAGAAAGATAGTTCTGTCCTGTCCAAAGCAGCACAGTAAGGAGAAGATCTCACCATGAGTGAACCAGTTGGTTGCTTCATCATGTATAACAGCTGTGGAATATTAAGCAATATGAGCAGTCTAAAGGACAAACAGGCTCTATTGTTCATCTCTTATGTAGAGGGTGGAAACTCTGTCCTCTTGCCTATAGTTCAGATCAGTTACAATCATCTAGTTAGCACACTAGCTCAGCTACTATCTCATCTAGAGACATTATTTTCAATTAATTATACTTCTATGAATTTAAAATAAAGAAAATTACTTTTTTTTTTTCCTTGAGTAACAAGTGAGTAATAGGGTGAGTTGCAGTAGCAATTCATTTGTGTCGCAGCCTATGGTGTGGTTATAAAAGATTATATAGGTGTGAAATAAAATAATTTTGTCAGTAGGAAAAGGCACTTCTGGACATGAGTGCATAACTTAGTGGCACAGGTATACACATAATTTATTAATAACTAGGGATTCTGGCTGTACAGGACTGTGAGTACTAGCTTAGATTTGATTGTAACACACTGGTACTAGGGAAGCAAGACCATTGCTGGGATAATGTACATGTGCACTTTCTTGTCTGACTTTTGCCATAGCTACTGCTGCTTTGTCTGGTGAGACAGAGTGATGAAGGACTGACCTGTTAGCTCTGCAGTGCTCTTACTTTCCAGCCATACCACTGGCTTTGGCTTTCCTTCTGTTACTCAGCTCAGTCCCCAGTACCATCACAGACTGATTGTATGAGACAGGAGCTGGCCAAGTGTCCAGCACAGTAACAGCAGTAATACTGTCATCTATGTGGTATGAGAGACTTCAGTTCTTTTCTTGAGTGTTGCTCAGCATCTACAGTGAAAGGGTAATGAATAACCTCCATGCTGTTTCTTCTGCTGGGAGTGGTAGTTGCCATGATCTCCTGCCAGGACCAACTCTGCACTTGGACTTTATGATGTGTTTAAAAAACTTAAAAAAAAAAATTAACTGCTTCTGGGGGAGTCACTACTGCTATCTGTTCCCTCACATCACTTATTTAGGCACAGCTTCTCTCAGCACCGAAGGTGGGTCTGAAGCCAGCAGTGTCTAGGACTGCTTGTGCTAGGTAAGTGATGACACAGCCCAGGTAAAAACACCAGTGGCTCTTCCTGCCTTTCTCTGACATAGTTGGCTAGTACAGTGAGGAGTAGCTTTAGCCTAAAAACAAATGGGACATCAGAACACGAGCAAATGAGAGCCTGGTGACTAAGACACTGTCCAGAAATATCACCTTCAAATGTTTGCTGGAGACCATGCTGAAATTCAAGCCCTTGTCTCCCAAAGCTCTCTGAAGTCTGTCTGCCATCAGTCTGCTCACTGGCCCTTCAGCACATTACAGGGTCTGTCTTACTCTTCCCCTGGAGTGCTTCTCCATTACGTTTTATAGTGCCAGGCAGAGAGACTCTGACTGACTGTCTGATTGACTCCATAGCACAACAATCCCACCACATCATTGCTCCAGCTTGTGGCCAAAATCTGTGTCTCAGGATGACCATGTGAAATATGTGGGATGGTAAATGACTCCAGCAAACATATCAACAAAACTAAGATAAGTTGCTATGTTAGATCTCCTCTGTCAAAAGGGGAAGACAAAGGTCTTCCTCAGTCCTGCACACTCTTGAAATCAAGGGAATGGTGTTCAGCCACTTGAGTCACAAAAGTTAGATTGTCAGTTCCTTCCTCAGCCTCACTGTGAAGTAAATACTGAAGGAAGAGCCTCAGTTGTACTCCTGGAAGGACTTGTTCAACTTCAAACACTGACCCAACTTTTCTTCTCTAGTACCTGCATTGTTTTCCTTGAGTATTTTTCTCACGTGCTCTTGGCATTTTGTATCAGGAAGGGCAGAAGTGGAAGTTCATATTCTTACTCTCAAAAGAAGAACATTTTAACATATACCTGTTGCTGTGACCTGGCTCTCAAAGGTTAGTCTTGGTGGACTGATGCAGGAGATGTCCTGGCAGAGCATGAGCTGCCCCTTCTTAAATACCTATCCTGAATCCTCCAACATTGCAAACCATCCAGATCATCTTTGGTGTCCATTTCTGGACATGCATTCAACAGTATCTGTTATGCCAGGATACAAAAGTAACTGGAATGACTGAGGAGAAATCATGTCAGCAAACAGATTCAGCAAAGGAGACTCATTATCACAGGCAAACTTTGTTTATGTCATGCTACGGGTGACTTGATTCCCTGTAATCTGTCTTAAAAAAAGCCAAATATGTTGTTCAAAAGCAGCTTCAGGGACTGCTGCATATTTTATCTCAGTTTCATCTGGTTTCCCATGATATCAAAGCTGTGTTTAGTTGATAGAGATTTACGATCAGAAAATGATCTGTATCGTTGAAGAATGTGAGGGGATGCCGTGCCTTGTAGAATTAGTTATTATTGCTGGGGAAGTAGAGCTGGTTTACAGCTTGCTTTTTCCTCTTTCCATCTGGGAGTTATTTGTGTCTTTGCACTGTATCTAGGAAATGTTCTCAGCAGTTCCTTAAAAGTAAAGATTCCTTTTCAGGCACTGTGATGTAGATTGTGAAAACCTAGACTTGCGCACAGACAATTGTTATTACAAGTATGTTTACTTTATCCTGTAAAATATATTTTAAAATATATGTTTTTATACATAGATTAGGTCAGCTACTGCCAGCAACAGGACAATTATGAACATATTTTTCCCTTGTTAACCAAGGCTGTGTACCCACTATATTATTTTGCTTTATTTTTGCCATTTCATCCTGGATGCTGTGCAGTGGTAGGAATTTGCTGGGAGCAGGAGTTATGCCAATGAATTTCTAGTGATCAGACTACAGACACAAGGCTATTTTGTTGGGTATTTTGGTGTCAACCTCCTTGTGATTGATAGCTAGGATATCAAATAGTGGTTTTGGAAGAAAGATCACGGCAATTAATGGCATCAAGTGTTTGCAAGAGGTTTTTTCATGTACCTGGCTTGCAGCTGGTCTTTTGAGGTTTTGAATGGACTTACCAGTTGTTGTCTGGACTGTATGTAACACAGAACTATTTTTTATGGGTTGTAGTCATTTGCCTTAGGTGTGTGAATGTTTTCGCTCACTTTTTAGTTTCAAAATTGATTTTTTTTTAGGATGGAGCTCTGGAGTGCGTCTAAAGGCTGAGTTGCATGGCTTCGCTTGGCAATTTTCAATGTGAAAAACCATTAGTTGTTACTTTTACTTAGGTAAAAGTTGTTACTTTAGTTTGTTACAACTTTTAACAGTTGTTACTGTTACATCCTTAAACTCCGAGCTGAGAAATGGTAATTAGATACATATCTTTTACATGTCACTCGGCCTAAAAGCCAAAGTAAAAAAGAGGCTAAGTACAGAATGTGAGAGCATTCATTAGCACCATTCAGGATCAGGAAACTCTTTTCCTAAAAGCTATTTGAGGAACCAAAAGAAAACTGCAAGCAGGCTTCTTGCTGGCAAGTTGCAGGTGTATACCACATGCCCATAATGGAAAAAAAGATGCAGTTATGAAGGTCTTGATGACAGACAAGGGTCTAAAATGCCTTCATCTCCAGGTTTTAGCTAGTTCATCTGTTTTTTATTTGCATTTCCTTCAGCTAGCAGTGTTAGTGTTTTCCAAACTCAGTATAGCCATGCAGAGGTCTATATAAAACTCACTTTTCTGTACCGTAAGATCCTTGGTTTAGTAAGGTCTCATTTAAGCCAGGGATGCTTTACTCTGATGGTAGCTATATCATAAGCTGTAAGTTAGTGTTGATGGTTTCTTGCTGGAAAAATGAGTGAAAGGATCTTTGCTAGAACAGGTAGAATCCACTTATGCCTGAAGAGTGCCATAGAGGTGGTTGCTTGCATTTGTCTTTTATTGCTGCTCCTAGCTAAAAGATCTGACCTTCTGTGATGTTCATCCTCCCAGGGATGAACTCGACAGGAAATGTTTATTCTTAAGGGAGAAAGATTTACACATACCTCAGGTTACTCCAAAGAGCTGGAATGATTCATCAAGGACATATTCAGAGGGCAGGAGGAACAGGGGAGCAGCACTTGGGAAATACACAGCCAGCACCTTTGGTACTGTAAAAGACAAAGAAAACAACTAATGAAATCACATGGGAAATGCCATGATTCCCTCTCTAAAAACAGCACTAGAGAAACTTGCTTGGTTTCATTATCAGACCTCTTGTTTGTTCTGAGATTCTCAAGAGAAATGCAAAGTTCTCCACCTAAAAGAAGAATTTTCAGAGCAAATTCTTAACAGCTTCCAAGTTTTTCTTTTCGGAGGATAATGCAAGCAACCCTTGATTTGAAATATTATTAGAAAAGTAATCTTCCTGCATTGTAAATTAGCCAGTTGAGTTTTATTTTGTGGTGAATAATTAATTGTGCAAGAGTAATTTTGAAAGCAGTAAAAGCAATGCTTTGATTTATTTAAAATGCCTGGAGAAAATTAGTTGAGGAAATCTGAACATAATTTTCCAGACAGCACCCAAAATCTATTCTCATCTCTTTATCTAAACAAATTCCTCAAGTATAATTTTGAGGAATGAAAAAAAAAATCTATAATTAGTTTAATGGGCAGTAAAATTAGATGCAGACAAAGCATAGTTGTAGCTGCGTGGGAGTCTGCAGAAAGAATCCTGGAATGTGGCAGTGTATATTGTTTGGCCTCCTTAAAACATTGTGTCTTTTTGCTCTGGTAGGAATAAACTTCTTTTCTCTGCCTTTATTGGAGAATATAGGGTTTTCACATCTTTTTTTTTTCTTTTTTTTTAATAAGTTTTCCTGTAAGATAGTTCTGGTTTTGATGAACACATGAGAATTGTATACATGTGTGTCTGATGATACATGCAAGAGAGCTCGTGTTTGATGCTGCATACCACAGGGTGTTGTTTGGCAGGTGGCAAGTTTAAGGAGCATACTAAACCCCCAGGTGAAGCCAAAGTTATCAAAGTGAGATGTGGAGTGGTGATGTTTGTTTGCTTCCAAGAGTCCAAAGGGTGAGGGCCAGTGGGGAGTGGTGCAGCTGCAAAGGAGATTTTACCAGTGTCATGTGAACCAATGTGAGAACAGTGAACTTACCTATCAGTGTGTTTGACAGCTGTGAAAGGGAAATGCCTCCTTGGAGTTCAAATTAAAATATTAGCTATTGCAGGCAGTGTTTGAGGATTTTTAATGACTGAGAGGAGTTTTATGACTCTCTGTTCTTTCGCTGGGGAGTTTAAAGCTCTTGTCTATGAATCAGAAGCCTGAACTCATGTCTCTCTATGCCTTAGGAAAGATGGAGATCTGTTTGAACTGGTTCAGAGGGCCACAAAAGTTCCCTAGAGGGATGGAACACTTCTCCTGCCAGGACAGACACAGAGACTTGAGGTTGTTCATCAACGAGAAGGCTCCAGGGAGACCTTATTACAGATCTTAATACTTGAAGGGGGCTCATAAGAAAGCTCAGGACAAAACTTTTAGTAGTGCCTGCTGCAGTAAGATGACAGGGAGTAATTAAAACGTAAAGAAGGTAGGTTCAAGCCAGATATAAGAAAGACATTTTTTGCAAAGGTGAAACACTGGAATTCAGAGACACACACTCTCACACACACAGTATCAGAGACACACACTCAAACACACAGTGACGGGGACACGCACTCACACACACAGTGTCGGGGACACACTCACACACACAGTGTCGGGGACACACACTCACACACTTAGTGTTGGGGACACACACTCACACACACAGTGTCCTGGACACGCACTCACACAATTAGTGTGAGGGACACGCACTCACACACTTAGTGTCAGGGACACACACTCACACACACAGTGTCCTGGACACGCACTCACACACACAGTGTCCTGGACACACACTCACACACACAGTGTCCTGGACACACACTCACACACACAGTGTCGGGGACACGCACTCACACACACAGTGTCCTGGACACGCACTCACACACTTAGTATCAGGGACAAGCACTCACACACTTACTGTCGGGGACACACACTCACACACAGAGCGTCCTGGACACGCACTCACACACACAGTGTCCTGGACACGCACTCACACACACAGTGTCCTGGACACACACTCACAAACTTAGTGTCCTGGAAACGCACTCACACACACAGTGTCGGGGACACGCACTCACACACACAGTGTCCTGGACACGCACTCACACACTTAGTGTCAGGGACACACACTCACACACACAGTGTCCTGGACACACACTCACACACTTAGTGTCGGGGACACGCACACACACACACAGTGTCGGGGACACACACTCACACACTTAGTGTCGGGGACACGCACTCACACACACAGTGTCCTGGACACGCACTCACACACACAGTGTCCTGGACACGCACTCACACACACAGTGTCCTGGACACACACTCACACACTTAGTGTCCTGGACACGCACTCACACACACAGTGTCGGGGACACGCACTCACACACTTAGTGTCCTGGACACGCACTCACACACACAGTGTCCTGGACACGCACTCACACACACAGTGTCGGGGACACGCACACACGCACACAGTGTCGGGGACACGCACTCACACACACAGTGTCCTGGACACACACTCACACACACAGTGTCGGGGACACACACTCACACACACAGTGTCGGGGACACGCACTCACACACACAGTGTCCTGGACACACACTCACACACAGTGTCGGGGACACACACTCACACACACAGTGTCGGGGACACACACTCACACACTTAGTGTCGGGGACACGCACTCACACACACAGTGTCCTGGACACGCACTCACACAATTAGTGTCCTGGACACGCACTCACACACACAGTGTCGGGGACACGCACTCACACACTTAGTGTCCTGGACACGCACTCACACACACAGTGTCCTGGACACGCACTCACACACACAGTGTCGGGGACACGCACACACACACACAGTGTCCTGGACACACACTCACACACACAGTGTCGGGGACACGCACTCACACACACAGTGTCCTGGACACACACTCACACACACAGTGTCGGGGACACGCACTCACACACACAGTGTCCTGGACACACACTCACACACACAGTGTCCTGGACACACACTCACACACACAGTGTCGGGGACACGCACTCACACACACAGTGTCCTGGACACGCACTCACACACTTAGTATCAGGGACAAGCACTCACACACTTACTGTCGGGGACACACACTCACACACAGAGCGTCCTGGACACGCACTCACACACACAGTGTCCTGGACACGCACTCACACACACAGTGTCCTGGACACACACTCACAAACTTAGTGTCCTGGAAACGCACTCACACACACAGTGTCGGGGACACGCACTCACACACACAGTGTCCTGGAGACGCACTCACACACTTAGTGTCAGGGACACACACTCACACACACAGTGTCCTGGACACACACTCACACACTTAGTGTCGGGGACACGCACACACACACACAGTGTCGGGGACACACACTCACACACTTAGTGTCGGGGACACGCACTCACACACACAGTGTCCTGGACACGCACTCACACACACAGTGTCCTGGACACGCACTCACACACACAGTGTCCTGGACACACACTCACACACTTAGTGTCCTGGACACGCACTCACACACACAGTGTCGGGGACACGCACTCACACAATTAGTGTCCTGGACACGCACTCACACACACAGTGTCCTGGACACGCACTCACACACACAGTGTCGGGGACACGCACACACACACACAGTGTCGGGGACACGCACTCACACACACAGTGTCCTGGACACACACTCACACACACAGTGTCGGGGACACACACTCACACACACAGTGTCGGGGACACACACTCACACACTTAGTGTCGGGGACACGCACTCACACACACAGTGTCCTGGACACGCACTCACACAATTAGTGTCCTGGACACGCACTCACACACACAGTGTCGGGGACACGCACTCACACACTTAGTGTCCTGGACACGCACTCACACACACAGTGTCCTGGACACGCACTCACACACACAGTGTCGGGGACACGCACTCACACACACAGTGTCGGGGACACGCACTCACACACACAGTGTCCTGGACACACACTCACACACACAGTGTCGGGGACACACACTCACACACACAGTGTCGGGGACACGCACTCACACACACAGTGTCCTGGACACACACTCACACACACAGTGTCGGGGACACACACTCACACACACAGTGTCGGGGACACACACTCACACACTTAGTGTCGGGGACACGCACTCACACACACAGTGTCCTGGACACGCACTCACACAATTAGTGTCCTGGACACGCACTCACACACACAGTGTCGGGGACACGCACTCACACACTTAGTGTCCTGGACACGCACTCACACACACAGTGTCCTGGACACGCACTCACACACACAGTGTCGGGGACACGCACACACACACACAGTGTCCTGGACACACACTCACACACACAGTGTCGGGGACACGCACTCACACACACAGTGTCCTGGACACACACTCACACACACAGTGTCGGGGACACGCACTCACACACACAGTGTCCTGGACACACACTCACACACACAGTGTCGGGGACACGCACTCACACACACAGTGTCCTGGACACGCACTCACACACACAGTGTCCTGGACACACACTCACACACAGTGTCCTGGACACGCACTCACACACACAGTGTCCTGGACACACACTCACACACACAGTGTCCTGGACACGCACTCACACACACAGTGTCCTGGACACTCACTCACACAATTAGTGTCGAGGACACACACTCACACACACAGTGTCCTGGACACACACTCACACACACAGTGTCCTGGACACGCACTCACACACACAGTGTCCTGGACACGCACTCACACACTTAGTGTCCTGGACACGCACTCACACACACAGTGTCGGGGACACGCACTCACACACTTAAGTGTCCTGGACACGCACTCACACACACAGTGTCGGGGACACGCACTCACACACACAGTGTCCTGGACACACACTCACACACGTAGTGTCGGGGACACGCACTCACACACACAGTGTCCTGGACACGCACTCACACACTTAGTATCAGGGACAAGCACTCACACACTTAGTGTCGGGGACACACACTCACACACAGAGCGTCCTGGACACGCACTCACACACACAGTGTCCTGGACACGCACTCACACACACAGTGTCCTGGACACACACTCACAAACTTAGTGTCCTGGAAACGCACTCACACACACAGTGTCGGGGACACGCACACACACACACAGTGTCGGGGACACACACTCACACACACAGTGTCGGGGACACGCACTCACACACACAGTGTCCTGGACACGCACTCACACACACAGTGTCCTGGACACACACTCACACAATTAGTGTCCTGGACACGCACTCACACACACAGTGTCGGGGACACGCACTCACACACTTAGTGTCCTGGACACGCACTCACACACACAGTGTCCTGGACACGCACTCACACACACAGTGTCGGGGACACGCACTCACACACACAGTGTCGGGGACACGCACTCACACACACAGTGTCCTGGACACGCACTCACACACACAGTGTCCTGGACACACACTCACACACAGTGTCCTGGACACGCACTCACACACACAGTGTCCTGGACACACACTCACACACACAGTGTCCTGGACACGCACTCACACACACAGTGTCCTGGACACGCACTCACACACTTAGTGTCCTGGACACGCACTCACACACACAGTGTCGGGGACACGCACTCACACACTTAGTGTCGGGGACACACACTCACACACACAGTGTCCTGGACACGCACTCACACACTTAGTGTCCTGGACACGCACTCACACACACAGTGTCGGGGACACGCACTCACACAATTAGTGTCGAGGACACACACTCACACACACAGTGTCCTGGACACACACTCACACACACAGTGTCCTGGACACGCACTCACACACACAGTGTCCTGGACACGCACTCACACACTTAGTGTCCTGGACACGCACTCACACACACAGTGTCGGGGACACGCACTCACACAATTAGTGTCGGGGACACACACTCACACACACAGTGTCCTGGACACACACTCACACACACAGTGTCCTGGACACGCACTCACACACACAGTGTCGGGGACACGCACACACACACACAGTGTCGGGGACACGCACTCACACACACAGTGTCGGGGACACGCACTCACACACACAGTGTCCTGGACACACACTCACACACAGTGTCCTGGACACGCACTCACACACACAGTGTCCTGGACACGCACTCACACACACTCACACACTTAGTGTCCTGGACACACACTCACACACTTAGTGTCGGGGACACACACTCACACACTTAGTGTCGGGGACACGCACTCACACACAGTGTCCTGGACACGCACTCACACACACTTAGTGTCCTGGACACGCACTCACACACACTTAGTGTCGGGGACACGCACTCACACACACAGTGTCCTGGACACACACTCACACACACAGTGTCGGGGACACGCACTCACACACACAGTGTCCTGGACACACACTCACACACTTAGTGTCGGGGACACGCACTCACACACACAGTGTCCTGGACACACACTCACACACACAGTGTCGGTGACACGCACTCACACACTTAGTGTCGGGGACACGCACTCACACACACAGTGTCCTGGACACGCACTCACACACACAGTGTCCTGGACACGCACTCACACACACAGTGTCCTGTACACGCACTCACACACACAGTGTCAGGGACACAGACTCACACACACAGTGCCCTGGACACTCACTCACACAATTAGTGTCGAGGACACACACTCACACACTCAGTCTCCTGGACACGCACTCACACACACAGTGTCCTGGACACACACTCACACACTTAGTGTCGGGGACACGCACTCACACACACAGTGTCCTGGACACGCACTCACACACACAGTGTCGGGGACACACACTCACACACTTAGTGTCGGGGACACACACTCACACACTTAGTGTCGGGGACACGCACTCACACACACAGTGTCCTGGACACACACTCACACACTTAGTGTCGGGGACATGCACTCACACACACAGTGTCCGGGACACGCACTCACACACACAGTGTCGGGGACACGCACACACACACACAGTGTCGGGGACACACACTCACACACTTAGTGTCGGGGACACGCACTCACACACACAGTGTCCTGGACACACACTCACACACACAGTGTCGGGGACACGCACTCACACACTTAGTGTCGGGGACACGCACTCACACACACAGTGTCCTGGACACGCACTCACACACACAGTGTCGGGGACACACACTCACACACTTAGTGTCGGGGACACGCACTCACACACACAGTGTCCTGGACACACACTCACACACACAGTGTCGGGGACACGCACTCACACACACAGTGTCCTCGACACGCACTCACACACTTAGTGTCGGGGACACGCACACACACACACAGTGTCGGGGACACACACTCACACACTTAGTGTCGGGGACACGCACTCACACACACAGTGTCCTGGACACGCACTCACACACACTTAGTGTCCTGGACACGCACTCACACACACAGTGTCCTGGACACGCACTCACACACACTCACACACTTAGTGTCCTGGACACACACTCACACACTTAGTGTCGGGGACACACACTCACACACTTAGTGTCGGGGACACGCACTCACACACACAGTGTCCTGGACACGCACTCACACACACTTAGTGTCCTGGACACGCACTCACACACACTTAGTGTCCTGGACACACACTCACACACACAGTGTCGGGGACACGCACACACACACACAGTGTCGGGGACTCACACACACAGTGTCCTGGACACACACTCACACACTTAGTGTCGGGGACACGCACTCACACACACAGTGTCCTGGACACACACTCACACACTTAGTGTCGGGGACACGCACTCACACACACAGTGTCCTGGACACGCACTCACACACACAGTGTCCTGGACACACACTCACACACTTAGTGTCGGGGACACGCACTCACACACTTAGTGTCCTGGACACGCACTCACACACACAGTGTCCTGGACACACACTCACACACACAGTGTCCTGGACACGCACTCACACACACAGTGTCAGGGACACACACTCACACACACAGTGTCCTGGACACGCACTCACACACACAGTGTCGGGGACACACACTCACACACTTAGTGTCGGGGACACGCACTCACACACACAGTGTCGGGGACACGCACTCACACACACAGTGTCCTGGACACGCACTCACACACACAGTGTCCTGGACACACACTCACACACTTAGTGTCCTGGACACGCACTCACACACACAGTGTCGGGGACACGCACTCACACACTTAGTGTCCTGGACACGCACTCACACACACAGTGTCCTGGACACGCACTCACACACACAGTGTCGGGGACACGCACACACACACACAGTGTCGGGGACACGCACTCACACACACAGTGTCCTGGACACACACTCACACACACAGTGTCGGGGACACGCACTCACACACACAGTGTCCTGGACACGCACTCACACACACAGTGTCCTGGACACGCACTCACACACTTAAGTGTCCTGGACACGCACTCACACACACAGTGTCGGGGACACGCACTCACACACTTAGTGTCGAGGACACACACTCACACACACAGTGTCCTGGACACACACTCACACACACAGTGTCCTGGACACGCACTCACACACACAGTGTCCTGGACACGCACTCACACACTTAGTGTCCTGGACACGCACTCACACACACAGTGTCGGGGACACGCACTCACACACACAGTGTCGGGGACACACACTCACACACTTAGTGTCGGGGACACGCACTCACACACACAGTGTCCTGGACACGCACTCACACACACAGTGTCGGGGACACACACTCACACACTTAGTGTCGGGGACACGCACTCACACACACAGTGTCCTGGACACACACTCACACACACAGTGTCGGGGACACGCACTCACACACACAGTGTCCTCGACACGCACTCACACACTTAGTGTCGGGGACACGCACACACACACACAGTGTCGGGGACACACACTCACACACTTAGTGTCGGGGACACGCACTCACACACACAGTGTCCTGGACACGCACTCACACACACTTAGTGTCCTGGACACGCACTCACACACACAGTGTCCTGGACACGCACTCACACACACTCACACACTTAGTGTCCTGGACACACACTCACACACTTAGTGTCGGGGACACACACTCACACACTTAGTGTCGGGGACACGCACTCACACACACAGTGTCCTGGACACGCACTCACACACACTTAGTGTCCTGGACACGCACTCACACACACTTAGTGTCCTGGACACGCACTCACACACACTTAGTGTCCTGGACACACACTCACACACACAGTGTCGGGGACACGCACACACACACACAGTGTCGGGGACTCACACACACAGTGTCCTGGACACACACTCACACACTTAGTGTCGGGGACACGCACTCACACACACAGTGTCGTGGACACACACTCACACACTTAGTGTCGGGGACACGCACTCACACACACAGTGTCCTGGACACGCACTCACACACACAGTGTCCTGGACACACACTCACACACTTAGTGTCGGGGACACGCACTCACACACTTAGTGTCCTGGACACGCACTCACACACACAGTGTCCTGGACACACACTCACACACACAGTGTCCTGGACACACACTCACACACTTAGTGTCGGGGACACGCACTCACACACACAGTGTCCTGGACACGCACTCACACACACAGTGTCAGGGACACACACTCACACACACAGTGTCCTGGACACGCACTCACACACACAGTGTCGGGGACACACACTCACACACTTAGTGTCGGGGACACGCACTCACACACACAGTGTCCTGGACACGCACTCACACACTTAGTGTCGGGGACACGCACACACACACACAATGTCGGGGACACACACTCACACACTTAGTGTCGGGGACACACACTCACACACACAGTGTCGGGGACACACACTCACACACACAGTGTCGGGGACACGCACTCACACACACAGTGTCGGGGACACGCACACACACACACAGTGTCGGGGACACACACTCACACACTTAGTGTCGGGGACACGCACTCACACACACAGTGTCCTGGACACGCACTCACACACACAGTGTCGGGGACACACACTCACACACTTAGTGTCCTGGACACGCACTGACACACTTAGTGTCCTGGACACGCACTCACACACTTAGTGTCGGGGACACGCACTCACACACACAGTGTGCTGGACACGCACTCACACAATTAGTGTCAGGGACACACACTCACACACACAGTGTCCTGGACACGCACTCACACACACAGTGTCCTGGACTCGCACTCACACATTTAGTGTCCTGGACACACACTCACACACTTAGTGTCGGGGACACGCACTCACACACACAGTGTCCTGGACACGCGCTCACACACACAGTGTCGGGGACACGCACTCACACACTTAGTGTCGGGGACACGCACTCACACACTTAGTGTCGGGGACACGCACTCACACACACAGTGTCGGGGACACGCACTCACACACACAGTGTCAGGGACACACACTCACACACACAGTGCCCTGGACACTCACTCACACAATTAGTGTCGAGGACACACACTCACACACACAGTGTCCTGGACACACACTCACACACTTAGTGTCGGGGACACGCACTCACACACTTAGTGTCCTGGACACGCACTCACACACACAGTGTCGGGGACACGCACTCACACACTTAGTGTCCTGGACACGCACTCACACACAGTGTCCTGGACACACACTCACACACAGTGTCCTGGACACGCACTCACACACTTAGTGTCGGGGACACACACTCACACACACAGTCTCGGGGACACGCACTCACACACACAGTGTCCTGGACACACACTCACACACTTAGTGTCGGGGACACGCACTCACACACTTAGTGTCCTGGACACACACTCACACACTTAGTGTCGGGGACATGCACTCACACACACAGTGTCGGGGACACGCACTCACACACACAGTGTCGGGGACACGCACTCACACACACAGTGTCCTGGACACGCACTCACACACTTAGTGTCGGGGACACGCACACACACACACAGTGTCGGGGACACACACTCACACACTTAGTGTCGGGGACACGCACTCACACACACAGTGTCCTGGACACACACTCACACACACAGTGTCGGGGACACACACTCACACACACAGTGTCGGGGACACGCACTCACACACACAGTGTCGGGGACACACACTCACACACTTAGTGTCGGGGACACGCACTCACACACAGTGTCCTGGACACGCACTCACACACTTAGTGTCGGGGACACGCACTCACACACACAGTGTCCTGGACACGCACTCACACACACTTAGTGTCCTGGACACGCACTCACACACACAGTGTCCTGGACACACACTCACACACTTAGTGTCGGGGACACGCACTCACACACACAGTGTCCTGGACACGCACTCACACACACAGTGTCAGGGACACACACTCACACACACAGTGTCCTGGACACACACTCACACACACAGTGTCCTGGACACGCACTCACACACACAGTGTCCTGGACACACACTCACACACTTAGTGTCGGGGACACGCACTCACACACTTAGTGTCGGGGACACGCACTCACACACACAGTGTCCTGGACACACACTCACACACACAGTGTCCTGGACACACACTCACACACTTAGTGTCGGGGACACGCACTCACACACTTAGTGTCCTGGACACGCACTCACACACACAGTGTCAGGGACACACACTCACACACACAGTGTCCTGGACACACACTCACACACACAGTGTCCTGGACACGCACTCACACACACAGTGTCCTGGACACACACTCACACACTTAGTGTCGGGGACACGCACTCACACACTTAGTGTCGGGGACACGCACTCACACACACAGTGTCCTGGACACACACTCACACACACAGTGTCCTGGACACACACTCACACACTTAGTGTCGGGGACACGCACTCACACACTTAGTGTCCTGGACACGCACTCACACACACAGTGTCGGGGACACACACTCACACACACAGTGTCGGGGACACGCACTCACACACTTAGTGTCCTGGACACGCACTCACACACACAGTGTCGGGGACACGCACTCACACACTTAGTGTCCTGGACACGCACTCACACACACAGTGTCGGGGACACGCACTCACACACACAGTGTCCTGGTCACGCACTCACACACACAGTGTCGGGGACACGCACTCACACACTTAGTGTCCTGGACACGCACTCACACACACAGTGTCGGGGACACGCACTCACACACACAGTGTCCTGGACACGCACTCACACACACAGTGTCCTGGACACGCACTCACACACTTAGTGTCGGGGACACACACTCACACACACAGTCTCGGGGACACGCACTCACACACACAGTGTCCTGGACACGCACTCACACACTTAGTGTCCTGGACACGCACTCACACACACAGTGTCCTGGACACGCACTCACACACACAGTGTCGGGGACACACACTCACACACTTAGTGTCGGGGACACGCACTCACACACACAGTGTCGGGGACACGCACTCACACACTTAGTGTCGGGGACACGCACTCACACACACAGTGTCGGGGACACACACTCACACACACAGTGTCGGGGACACGCACTCACACACACAGTGTCCTGGACACACACTCACACACACAGTGTCGGGGACACGCACTCACACACACAGTGTCCTGGACACGCACTCACACACACAGTGTCCTGGACACGCACTCACACACTTAGTGTCAGGGACACACACTCACACACACAGTGTCCTGGACACACACTCACACACTTAGTGTCGGGGACACGCACTCACACACACAGTGTCGGGGACACACACTCACACACTTAGTGTCGGGGACACGCACTCACACACTTAGTGTCCTGGACACACACTCACACACAGTGTCCTGGACACGCACTCACACACACAGTGTCCTGGACACGCACTCACACACACAGTGTCGGGGACACGCACTCACACACACAGTGTCCTGGACACGCACTCACACACTTAGTGTTGGGGACACACACTCACACACACAGTGTCCTGGACACGCACTCACACACACAGTGTCCTGGACACGCACTCACACACTTAGTGTCGGGGACACACACTCACACACACAGTGTCCTGGACACACACTCACACACACAGTGTCCTGGACACGCACTCACACACTTAGTGTCCTGGACACGCACTCACACACACAGTGTCGGGGACACGCACTCACACACAGTGTCCTGGACACACACTCACACACACAGTGTCCTGGACACACACTCACACACACAGTGTCCTGGACACACACTCACACACAGAGTGTCGGGGACACGCACTCACACACACAGTGTCCTGGACACGCACTCACACACACAGTGTCCTGGACACGCACTCACACACACAGTGTCCTGGACACGCAATCACACACTTAGTGTCCTGGACACACACTCACACACACAGTGTCGGGGACACACTCACACACACAGTGTCCTGGACACACACTCACACACACTTAGTGTCCTGGACACGCACTCACACACACAGTGTCGGGGACACGCACTCACACACACAGTGTCCTGAACACGCACTCACACACACAGTGTCCTGGACACGCACTCACACACACAGTGTCGGGGACACGCACTCACACACACAGTGTCCTGGACAAGCACTCACACACACTTAGTGTCCTGGACACGCACTCACACACACAGTGTCGGGGACACGCACTCACACACTTAGTGTCCTGGACACGCACTCACACACACAGTGTCCTGGACACACACTCACACACACAGTGTCGGGGACACACACTCACACACACAGTGTCGGGGACACGCACTCACACACACAGTGTCCTGGACACGCACTCACACACAAAGTGTCCTGGACACACACTCACACACACTTAGTGTCCTGGACACGCACTCACACACACAGTGTCGGGGACACACACTCACACACACAGTGTCCTGGACACACACTCACACACACAGTGTCCTGGACACGCACACACACACACAGTGTCCTGCACACGCACACACACACACAGTGTCGGGGACACGCACTCACACACACAGTGTCCTGGACACGCACTCACACACTTAGTGTCCTGGACACGCACTCACACACACTTAGTGTCCTGGACACACACTCACACACACAGTGTCGGGGACACGCACTCACACAATTAGTGTCCTGGACACGCACTCACACACACTTAGTGTCCTGGACACGCACTCACACACACAGTGTCGGGGACACGCACTCACACGCTTAGTGTCCTGGACACGCACTCACACACTTAGTGTCGGGGACACGCACTCACACACACAGTGTCCTGGACACACACTCACACACACAGTGTCCTGGACACACACTCACACACTTAGTGTCGGGGACACGCACTCACACACTTAGTGTCGGGGACACGCACTCACACACACAGTGTCCTGGACACACACTCACACACACAGTGTCCTGGACACACACTCACACACTTAGTGTCGGGGACACGCACTCACACACTTAGTGTCCTGGACACGCACTCACACACACAGTGTCGGGGACACACACTCACACACACAGTGTCGGGGACACGCACTCACACACTTAGTGTCCTGGACACGCACTCACACACACAGTGTCGGGGACACGCACTCACACACACAGTGTCCTGGACACGCACTCACACACAGAGTGTCCTGGACACGCACTCACACACACAGTGTCCTGGACACGCACTCACACACTTAGTGTCGGGGACACACACTCACACACACAGTCTCGGGGACACGCACTCACACACACAGTGTCCTGGACACGCACTCACACACTTAGTGTCCTGGACACGCACTCACACACACAGTGTCCTGGACACGCACTCACACACACAGTGTCGGGGACACACACTCACACACTTAGTGTCGGGGACACGCACTCACACACACAGTGTCGGGGACACGCACTCACACACTTAGTGTCGGGGACACGCACACACACACACAGTGTCGGGGACACACACTCACACACACTGTGTCGGGGACACGCACTCACTCACACAGTGTCCTGGACACACACTCACACACACAGTGTCCTGGACACGCACTCACACACACAGTGTCCTGGACACGCACTCACACACTTAGTGTCAGGGACACACACTCACACACACAGTGTCCTGGACACACACTCACACACTTAGTGTCGGGGACACGCACACACACACACAGTGTCGGGGACACACACTCACACACTTAGTGTCGGGGACACGCACTCACACACTTAGTGTCCTGGACACGCACTCACACACACAGTGTCCTGGACACGCACTCACACACACAGTGTCGGGGACACGCACTCACACACACAGTGTCCTGGACACGCACTCACACACTTAGTGTCGGGGACACACACTCACACACACAGTGTCCTGGACACGCACTCACACACACAGTGTCCTGGACACGCACTCACACACTTAGTGTCAGGGACACACACTCACACACACAGTGTCCTGGACACACACTCACACACACAGTGTCCTGGACACGCACTCACACACTTAGTGTCCTGGACACGCACTCACACACACAGTGTCGGGGACACGCACTCACACACAGTGTCCTGGACACACACTCACACACAGTGTCCTGGACACACACTCACACACACAGTGTCCTGGACACACACTCACACACTTAGTGTCGGGGACACGCACTCACACACACAGTGTCCTGGACACGCACTCACACACACAGTGTCCTGGACACGCACTCACACACTTAGTGTCGGGGACACACACTCACACACACAGTGTCGGGGACACGCACTCACACACTTAGTGTCCTGGACACGCACTCACACACACAGTGTCCTGGACACGCACTCACACACTTAGTGTCCTGGACACACACTCACACACACAGTGTCGGGGACACACTCACACACACAGTGTCCTGGACACACACTCACACACACTTAGTGTCCTGGACACGCACTCACACACACAGTGTCGGGGACACGCACTCACACACACAGTGTCCTGGACACGCACTCACACACACTTAGTGTCCTGGACACGCACTCACACACACAGTGTCGGGGACACGCACTCACACACTTAGTGTCCTGGACACGCACTCACACACACAGTGTCCTGGACACACACTCACACACACAGTGTCGGGGACACACACTCACACACACAGTGTCGGGGACACGCACTCACACACACAGTGTCCTGGGCAAGCACTCACACACAAAGTGTCCTGGACACACACTCACACACACTTAGTGTCCTGGACACGCACTCACACACACAGTGTCGGGGACACACACTCACACACACAGTGTCCTGGACACGCACACACACACACAGTGTCCTGCACACGCACACACACACACAGTGTCGGGGACACGCACTCACACACACAGTGTCCTGGACACGCACTCACACACACTTAGTGTCCTGGACACACACTCACACACACAGTGTCGGGGACACGCACTCACACACTTAGTGTCCTGGACACGCACTCACACACACTTAGTGTCCTGGACACGCACTCACACACACAGTGTCGGGGACACGCACTCACACGCTTAGTGTCCTGGACACGCACTCACACACTTAGTGTCGGGGACACGCACTCACACACTTAGTGTCCTGGACACGCACTCACACACACAGTGTCGGGGACACGCACTCACACACAGTGTCCTGGACACACACTCACACACAGTGTCCTGGACACACACTCACACACACAGTGTCCTGGACACACACTCACACACAGAGTGTCGGGGACACGCACTCACACACACAGTGTCCTGGACACGCACTCACACACTTAGTGTCGGGGACACACACTCACACACACAGTGTCGGGGACACGCACTCACACACTTAGTGTCCTGGACACACACTCACACACACTTAGTGTCCTGGACACGCACTCACACACACAGTGTCCTGGACACACACTCACACACACAGTGTCGGGGACACGCACTCACACACACAGTGTCCTGGACACGCACTCACACACACAGTGTCGGGGACACGCACTCACACACACAGTGTCCTGGACAAGCACTCACACACACTTAGTGTCCTGGACACGCACTCACACACACAGTGTCGGGGACACGCACTCACACACTTAGTGTCCTGGACACGCACTCACACACACAGTGTCCTGGACACACACTCACACACACAGTGTCGGGGACACACACTCACACACACAGTGTCGGGGACACGCACTCACACACACAGTGTCCTGGACACGCACTCACACACAAAGTGTCCTGGACACACACTCACACACACTTAGTGTCCTGGACACGCACTCACACACACAGTGTCGGGGACACACACTCACACACACAGTGTCCTGGACACACACTCACACACACAGTGTCCTGGACACGCACACACACACACAGTGTCCTGCACACGCACACACACACACAGTGTCGGGGACACGCACTCACACACACAGTGTCCTGGACACGCACTCACACACTTAGTGTCGGGGACACGCACTCACACACTTAGTGTCGGGGACACGCACTCACACACACAGTGTCCTGGACACGCACTCACACACACAGTGTCCTGGACACGCACTCACACACTTAGTGTCGGGGATACGCACTCACACACACAGTGTCCTGGACACGCACTCACACACACAGTGTCCTGGACACACACTCACACAATTAGTGTCCTGGACACGCACTCACACACACTTAGTGTCGGGGACACGCACTCACACACACAGTGTCCTGGACACGCACTCATACACACAGTGTCGGGGATACGCACTCACACACTTATTGTCCTGGACACGGACTCACACACTTAGTGTCAGGGACACGCACTCACACACACAGTGTCCTGGACACGCACTCACACACACAGTGTCCTGGGCACGCACTCACACACAGAGTTTCGTGGACACGCACTCACACACTTAGTGTCGGGGACACGCACTCACACACACAGTGTCCTGGACACGCACTCACACACACAGTGTCCTGGACACGCACTCACACACTTAGTGTCCTGGACACGCACTCACACACTTAGTGTCGGGGACACGCACTCACACACAGAGTTTCGTGGACACGCACTCACACACTTAGTGTCGGGGACACGCACTCACACACTTAGTGTCGGGGACACGCACTCACACACACAGTGTCCTGGACACGCACTCACACACACAGTGTCCTGGACAAACACTCACACACTTAGTGTCCTGGACACGCACTCACACACTTAGTGTCGGGGACACGCACTCACACACACAGTGTCGGGGACACGCACTCACACACACAGTGTCCTGGACACGCACTCACACACACAGTGTCGGGGACACGCACTCACACACACAGTGTCCAGGACACGCACTCACACACTTAGTGTCCTGGACACGCACTCACACACTTAGTGTCCTGGACACGCACTCACACACACAGTGTCCTGGACACGCACTCACACACACAGTGTCCTGGACACACACTCACACACTTAGTGTCCTGGACACGCACTCACACACACAGTGTCCTGGACACACACTCACACACAGTGTCCTGGACACGCACTCACACACACAGTGTCGGGGACACGCACTCACACACACAGTGTCCTGGACACGCACTCACACACTTAGTGTCGGGGACACGCACTCACACACACAGTGTCCTGGACACGCACTCACACACACAGTGTCCTGGACACGCACTCACACACACAGTGTCCTGGACACACACTCACACACTTAGTGTCCTGGACACGCACTCACACACACAGTGTCCTGGACACGCACTCACACACACAGTGTCCTGGACACACACTCACACACACAGTGTCCTGGACACGCACTCAGACACACAGTGTCCTGGACACGCACTCACACACACAGTGTCGGGGACACGCACTCACACACACAGTGTCCTGGACACACACTCACACACACAGGGTCCTGGACACGCACTCACACACACAGTGTCGGGGACACACACTCACACACAGAGTTTCCTGGACACGCACTCACACACTTAGTGTCGGGGACACGCACTCACACACACAGTGTCCTGGACACGCACTCACACACGTAGTGTCGGGGACACGCACTCACACACTTAGTGTCCTGGACACGCACTCACACACACAGTGTCCTGGACACGCACTCACACACACAGTGTCCTGGACACGCACTCACACACACAGTGTCGGGGACACGCACTCACACACACAGTGTCCTGGACACGCACTCACACACTTAGTGTCGGGGACACGCACTCACACACACAGTGTCCTGGACACGCACTCACACACACAGTGTCGGGGACACGCACTCACACACACAGTGTCAGGGACACACACTCACACACACAGTGTCCTGGACACTCACTCACACAATTAGTGTCGAGGACACACACTCACACACACAGTGTCGGGGACACGCACTCACACACTCAGTGTCCTGGACACGCACTCACACAATTAGTGTCAGGGACACGCACTCACACACACAGTGTCGGGGACACGCACTCACACACACAGAGTCCTGGACACACACTCTCACACACAGTGTCCTGGACACGCACTCACACACACAGTGTCGGGGACACGCACTCACACACTTAGTGTCGGGGACACGCACTCACACACACAGTGTCGGGGACACGCACTCACACACACAGTGTCCTGGACACGCACTCACACAATTAGTGTCCTGGACACGCACTCACACACACAGTGTCGGGGACACGCACTCACACACTTAGTGTCGGTGACACGCACTCACACACACAGTGTCGGGGACACGCACTCACACACACAGTGTCCTGGACACGCACTCACACAATTAGTGTCCTGGACACGCACTCACACACACAGTGTCGGGGACACGCACTCACACACAGAGTTTCCTGGACACGCACTGACACACTTAGTGTCGGGGACACGCACTCACACACTTAGTGTCGGGGACACGCACTCACACACACAGTTTCCTGGACACGCACTCACACACTTAGTGTCCTGGACACACACTCACACACACAGTGTCCTGGACACGCACTCACACACACAGTGTCGGGGACACGCACTCACACACACAGTGTCCTGGACACGCACTCACACACGTAGTGTCGGGGACACGCACTCACACACACAGTGTCCTGGACACGCACTCACACACACTTAGTGTCAGGGACACGCACTCACACACACTTAGTGTCAGGGACACGCACTCACACACACAGAGTGTCCTGGACACGCACTCACACACACAGTGTCCTGGACACGCACTCACACACACAGTGTCGGGGACACGCACTCACACACACAGTGTCCTGGACACGCACTCACACACACAGTGTCCTGGACACGCACTCACACACACAGTGTCGGGGACACGCACTCACACACAAAGTGTCCTGGACACGCACTCACACACACAGTGTCTTGGACACGCACTCACACACAAAGTGTCCTGGACACGCACTCACACACACAGTGTCCTGGACACACACTCACACACACAGTGTCGGGGACACGCACTCACACACACAGTGTCCTGGACACGCACTCACACACTTAGTGTCGGGGACACGCACTCACACACACAGTATCCTGGACACGTACTCACACACGTAGTGTCCTGGACACGCACTCACACACACAGTGTCGGGGACACGCACTCACACACACAGTGTCCTGGACACGCACTCACACACTTAGTGTCGGGGACACGCACTCACACACACAGTATCCTGGACACGTACTCACACACGTAGTGTCGGGGACACGCACTCACACACACAGTGTCCTGGACACGCACTCACACAATTAGTGTCCTGGACACGCACTCACACACACAGTGTCCTGGACACGCACTCACACACTTAGTGTCCTGGACACACACTCACACACTTAGTGTCAGGGACACACACTCACACACACAGTGTCCTGGACACACACTCACACACAGAGTTTCCTGGACATGCACTCACACACACAGTGTCCTGGACACGCACTCACACACTTAGTGTCCTGGACACGCACTCACACACACAGTGTCCTGGACACGCACTCACACACACAGTGTCGGGGACACGCACTCACACACACAGTGTCCTGGACACGCACTCACACACACAGTGTCGGGGACACGCACTCACACACTTAGTGTTGGGGACACGCACTCACACACAGAGTTTCCTGGACACGCACTCACACACTTAGTGTCGGGGACACGCACTCACACACTTAGTGTCCTGGACACACACTCACACACACAGTGTCCTGGACACGCACTCACACACTTAGTGTCGGGGACACGCACTCACACACACAGTGTCCTGGACACACACTCACACACACAGTGTCCTGGACACGCACTCACACACACAGTGTCCTGGACACACACTCACACACACAGTGTCGGGGACACGCACTCACACACACAGTGTCCTGGACACGCACTCACACACTTAGTGTCCTGGACACGCACTCACACACACAGTGTCCTGGACACGCACTCACACACACAGTGTCCTGGACACGCACTCACACACACAGTGTCGGGGACACACACTCACACACACAGTGTCCTGGACACGCACTCACACACACAGTGTCCTGGACACACACTCACACACACAGTGTCGGGGACACGCACTCACACACACAGTGTCGGGGACACGCACTCACACACACAGTGTCCTGGACACGCACTCACACACACTTAGTGTCCTGGACACGCACTCACACACACAGTGTCGGGGACACGCACTCACACACACAGTGTCCTGGACACGCACTCACACACACAGTGTCGGGGACACGCACTCACACACTTAGTGTCCTGGACACACACTCACACACACAGTGTCCTGGACACGCACTCACACACTTAGTGTCGGGGACACGCACTCACACACACAGTTTCCTGGACACGCACTCACACACACAGTGTCCTGGACACACACTCACACACACAGTGTCGGGGACACGCACTCACACACTTAGTGTTGGGGACACGCACTCACACACAGAGTTTCCTGGACACGCACTCACACACTTAGTGTCGGGGACACGCACTCACACACTTAGTGTCCTGGACACACACTCACACACACAGTGTCCTGGACACGCACTCACACACTTAGTGTCGGGGACACGCACTCACACACACAGTGTCCTGGACACACACTCACACACACAGTGTCCTGGACACGCACTCACACACACAGTGTCCTGGACACACACTCACACACACAGTGTCGGGGACACGCACTCACACACACAGTGTCGGGGACACGCACTCACACACTTAGTGTCCTGGACACACACTCACACACACAGTGTCCTGGACACGCACTCACACACTTAGTGTCCTGGACACACACTCACACACACAGTGTCCTGGACACGCACTCACACACTTAGTGTCGGGGACACGCACTCACACACACAGTGTCCTGGACACGCACTCACACACACAGTGTCCTGGACACGCACTCACACACTTAGTGTCGGGGACACGCACTCACACACACAGTGTCCTGGACACACACTCACACACACAGTGTCCTGGACACACACTCACACACACAGTGTCGGGGACACGCACTCACACACTTAGTGTTGGGGACACGCACTCACACACAGAGTTTCCTGGACACGCACTCACACACTTAGTGTCGGGGACACGCACTCACACACTTAGTGTCCTGGACACACACTCACACACACAGTGTCCTGGACACGCACTCACACACTTAGTGTCGGGGACACGCACTCACACACACAGTTTCCTGGACACGCACTCACACACACAGTGTCCTGGACACGCACTCACACACTTAGTGTCGGGGACACGCACTCACACACTTAGTGTCCTGGACACACACTCACACACACAGTGTCCTGGACACGCACTCACACACACAGTGTCGGGGACACGCACTCACACACACAGTGTCCTGGACACGCACTCACACACTTAGTGTCCTGGACACGCACTCACACACACAGTGTCCTGGACACGCACTCACACACACAGTGTCCTGGACACGCACTCACACACACAGTGTCCTGGACACGCACTCACACACTTAGTGTCCTGGACATGCACTCACACACACAGTGTCCTGGACACGCACTCACACAATTAGTGTTGGGACACACACTCACACACTTAGTGTCCTGGACACACACTCACACACACAGTGTCCTGGACACACACTCACACACACAGTGTCCTGGACACGCACTCACACACACAGTGTCCTGGACACGCACTCACACACAAAGTGTCCTGGACACGCACTCACACACACAGTGTCCTGGACACACACTCACACACAGAGTTTCCTGGACACGCACTCACACACACAGTGTCCTGGACACGCACTCACACACGTAGTGTCGGGGACACGCACTCACAGACTTAGTGTCCTGGACACACACTCACACACACAGTGTCCTGGACACGCACTCACACACACAGTGTCCTGGACACGCACTCACACAATTAGTGTCCTGGACACACACTCACACACACAGTGTCCTGGACACGCACTCACACACACAGTGTCAGGGACACACACTCACACACACAGTGTCCTGGACACACACTCACACACACAGTGTCCTGGACACGCACTCACACACATAGTGTCGGGGACACACACTCACACACACAGTGTCCTGGACACGCACTCACACACACAGTGTCCTGGACACGCACTCACACACAGAGTTTCCTGGACACGCACTCACACACACAGTGTCGGGGACACGCACTCACACACACAGTGTCCTGGACACGCACTCACACACACAGTGTCGGGGACACGCACTCACACACTTAGTGTCGGGGACACGCACTCACACACTTAGTTTCGGGGACACACACTCACACACACAGTGTCCTGGACACGCACTCACACACACAGTGTCAGGGACACACACTCACACACACAGTGTCCTGGACACGCACTCACACACACAGTGTCGGGGACACACACAGTGTCCTGGACACGCACTCACACACACAGTGTCCTGGACACGCACTCACACACAGAGTGTCCTGGACACGCACTCACACACACAGTGTGAGAGACACACACTCACACACACAGTGTCCTGGACACGCACTCACACACACAGTGTCCTGGACACGCACTCACACACACAGTGCCGGGGACACACACTCACACACACAGTGTCCTGGACATGCACTCACACACACAGTGTCCTGGACACACACACACACACACAGTCCTGGACACACACTCACACAGCAGCATAAGCTTAAAGATTTCTGTATGGATTTCTTACCTGCATCTCTGAATCCCACGCAATGGTGTCAGTCCATTTCCTTTGTGTGTACGTGTGATTGTTTTTAACTCCTTGTGCATAATGAATGCTTCACTCTAAACTTTCCTTTCTCTTACCAGGTCTATCCTTGTACAAATGATAAGGAATGTGAAGTTGGGAGGTACTGCCACAGTCCTCACCAAGCAACATCTGCCTGCACGGTGTGCCGGAGGAAGAAGAAACGTTGCCATAGAGATGGGATGTGCTGCCCTGGGAACCGCTGCAACAATGGTACCATACTCACTTCTTGCCTTTCCCCCTAAACCCCAGCATTTTGGGAGCACCTGTTTTCTGAACGAAAAAGACCTTGTTTTCTCCTTCATTCCACCTTTTTATTCTTTATATAGTACTTCTGTGTTTAAGGCTTGTGTACTAGCAGACGTTTTTCCCATTTTTGAGGTGGGGAAACCCCAAAATGATGCCGTGGCTGACTGAAATCACGGCACTGCATTCAGCGTGGTTTGTTTCACTGGGAAACTGCACAGAATACATATTTCTTAAAGCAAAAAAAATGGTTTTCCAGTATCTCAAAGGGGCCAACAAAGCTGGTGAGGGACTCTTTAGGATCTCATGTGGTGGTAGGACTAGGGGGAGCATATTAAATCTAGAGGTAGGTGGATGCAGAAAAGGAAAAGGTTCTTCACCAAGAGGATGGTGAGACACTGGCACAGGTTGCCCAGGGAGATGGTCAAAGCCCCATCCCTGGGAGTGTTCAAGGCCAGGCTGGATGAGGCTTTTCTTCTTGCTCCAATCTATAAATGATTCTCTTTTACTTGCAGGTATTTGCATACCAGTAACTGAAAGCATCCTTACACCTCACATCCCTGCTCTGGAAGGGCCACGCAACAGGAAGAATGGTCATTATGCTAGCAAGGATTTGGGATGGCAGAACCTAGGGAGGCCACGCTCCAAGCTGTCACACATAAAAGGTAAGATCACATGTGCACTACACTTCTTTGTTCCTTTATGCTGTGAACCATGTTACTGCTATCTTAATAGAGCAATGCAGACCAGAAATAGGCAGTAATTTCACAGGAGTGAATGTTTATCTCACAGCATTGACTTCACAGCATGACTCAAAATGATGTAACATCAATCAGGCAGTTCCTGTGACTGAAAGAACATCTGCTTTCTCCTCTGTACCAGAGGTGGACTGACAGTCTCCTTTTTCAGTTTTGCAAAATGGCACATACACTTCTGTCAGAGTTGTGTAATTAAGCACTTGTAATTCTGCCTAAAATCCTGTGGCTGAATTTCTCCATAGTAAGTCCTATTATTAGTATTAATTAACCCCTTGAGCCTTTCTTGTGTTTATAGCCTTCAAATAGCCACAGATGGAAATATCATCCCTCCTTTGCCTCTGAGCTTCGTTTAGCATCAGCCTGCACTACATCTGTACTTTCACATTTTGCCATGAAGTAAAAATAGTTTGGTTGCTCTTTTTAGGACATGAAGGTGATCCCTGCCTGAGGTCATCAGACTGTATTGAGGGACACTGCTGTGCTCGCCATTTCTGGACCAAAATTTGCAAGCCTGTGTTGCACCAGGGAGAGGTGTGCACCAAACAGCGTAAGAAAGGGTCCCACGGATTGGAGATATTCCAAAGATGTGACTGTGCCAAAGGGCTGTCCTGCAAAGTATGGAAAGATGCAACTTCCTCTTCTAAATCCAGACTTCACGTGTGCCAGAAAATCTGAAGGAGGATTAGGAAGCTAGGATTGAGTGACTGTGGCTTTATGTATTTAATGCATCATGGCACGGTGGGAAATGAGGACTGCAAATAAAAGTGGAATGGCTAAAGTAACAGTTAGGGTAGGAGTAGAGGTCACACCAAAAGCATTTCTTTTGGGGCTCGTGGTAAACACGAGTGCAGCTGGGGTTCTCTCCTACTGTGCAGCAGCTCTTGTGTAAATAACTTCTACAGTGTGTGGGAAATGCTAGTATGCAAACAAGTACCATGGAAATTAATGTCACTTCCTTGCTGTGTTGTCTCGTGATGTTTCAGAAGTTCAGTGTTAGGGCTACAGTGGGTTTCCAGCATGGTAATGACCGCTAAATAAATTGTATACATTTTACTCCTATAGGAAGCAGTGCATGCCAGGAAGACTCATCTCTCAACACATTATTGGTCACATTGCAGGTGTGAAAAATGGAAATGAAGTTACTGTGAATGTCCACACACCCTTGTCATCCAGGGCTGATGCTTCAGAAAGCAAGCACTCCTGCAGGACAAGAGTGCTGTGTTTTGTAGGCCCTCGTGAAAGAGGTAAAAAATTGCCATCTCACAGTTTCAAGAGAGCAGCGGTTTCTCTAAGAGAAGGCATTTAAACAGAGTTCTGTTTCCTACACATAGGTAAATTGAAATGCTTTATGTAGTTCAGTGTCATAGTATGGCTCTTAATCGCTTGTATTTGCTTCAGTTTACTGCTAGTATACATTGGGTTGAACAGTTGAAGCAAATATGTGCATGCTGAATCCACAGTTATATACAGGCAGTTGCTCATTAGTCCTAAATATACTTACTTTGCCTAAGAGTACTTGCATTATAGAAGTTTCCAAAACAAACAGCAAAGTGTGGAAGTGCCCAACATGAAGAGCTACGGAGCTGTGACACTGTTGCTGTTATACCACCCCATGATGTGGACATGTGTTGAAGTGCTCAGAGCATACTGCTACTAACTCAGATTTGTACATTTCATTAGCAGCGATGGGCTACAGACAGCACCCTCCAGGAATAGAATGGATTTGTTTCTTAAAGGCAGCAAAGAAAAAGGAGTTGGCTCAAGAGCACCTTCTCTGCCACAGGAAAGGATGTGGGAAGATGGTACAACCCCAAATGACTTGTTAAATATCATGAGATGCCACAGCATAGCAGCCTGCATTCAGCCTGAACCTGATGTCCCTTCAGGCTGGAATGTTCTGCCAGGAATGACAGAAGTACATGGACTGTGGAAAGAGCTGGCAACACTACATTGGTTGTTTACTGGTCTGAAAAAAAAAAAAGGCAGTCTCTATCCCTTGACTTGTTCCCCAGGTCTTTTCAAACTTTTTTCATTTTACGTATGTGCAAGTATTCCTCTGTATAGACATTGGTAAAGAGACTGATACTTCTTTAAAGAAGTCTGATTCTATAATTGACCTACTGCTAAGTTGTAATTACCCATTTATAATTATCCATTTTCATCTTTTGTAATAACAAGGAGCTTTTTTTCTGCTCAGTCACTTCTGAACAATGTTGGTTACACCTGTATGTAGTTTAACTCTGAAGACCATGTCACCCTTTCTACACTGCCATGTCTCTAGCAGTGTTTGTTTCAAAGCTACAGCTTACCTGACTCAGAGTTCCTAATTAGAACACAGACCTCAGCTACATCACCTTTAACATAAGATTATTAAGTATTTTTGTAGGACTATAAATAAGAAGAGAATTTCACATGCCTTTTTCCCTACTGGAGTTAAGTTTTTATTGACCTAGAGGGGACTTCTAGGTCACAGGGTCTTCAGTTTTTTTCATGGTGACACTCAGAGTTTTATCTTGCAGTCCTGTTGTTGTAACTCTGCTTTTTTTTTCAGAGTTTTTCCAGTGTAACTGAAACAGGAATAAGGCTCAGAAATACCATCATTTCAAGGTAATAAAAAAAATACAAGAACCAATTTTGCAAGTGCTGTTTACACTGACACGTCACATACTCAGCAGAGGAACTCACTCTGTTGCTCTCAATCTGATTACATATCAAAGAAAATGGTACCCAGATTGAGCATAGGGGTTGCAGAAGTGAGCTCTCACCAATTTTTAGCTCTTCTTACCATTGGCCTACCCCTACTTTTCCTCTTGCAAAACATAGTTATTTAGGATAATTTATTTACAGGAAATGTTTAATGAGATGTATTTTCTTATAGAGATATTTCTTACACAAAGCTTTGTAGCAGAATATATTTGCAGCCTGTTGTCTTTAATGTAGAAAAATGTATAATAAGATTAAATATATGAAATGTCCTTTCCCATCCCTCACCAGATATTTTACCCATATTCTTTTCCTTACCTGCTGCTTAAGAAAAGTAGATCTTTCTGGAAAGATATGCAAATCTATTGGGAAAAAACCCAAAAAACCCACAACATATATTTTAGATGTACAAGATTGTACTTGTGTCTCAGAGCACTGTCTAGGCTGAGGTTTGGTAAAACACATAAAGGCAATTTTAAAATGCCCATGTGTCATTTCTACAAAACAGGTTTAAGTCATAATTATTTGTATGCTTCTCTCAGGCCAGTTTACATGTAAGCATTCAGAAATAACTTTTGAAAATAATTCACTTGCATGCAGGATGCTCAATAAACCATGTTAAATAGGAAAAGTGCCCTGAGACTTTCCCTGGATAGTGATCCATGCCAGAGAGACTCAAGGTGGGTAAAGCTGGTATTCAGCTTACGTGATATTTTACTGTAGGTTACAGCATCCAAATGCACTGATGCAAGATCTGTAATTAGCAATTCTGAAATGTTATGTAACAGCCTTCAGCTCTCATGACATGAACCATGATATGAAACAGTCCATATGACATGAATGAAAATGTTGCTACCAAACCAATTAAGTTCTGATCACAGGAAAACTCCTGCAGAGCTCAAAAAATATTGCAAAATAATAGCTGTGGTTATTGAGCAATGGTCTCAGTATCCCTTTTACTTGTTTCTGGTAGCCCTTTGCTCAGACAGATGGGGGCTGGAGTGGTCTCCAGGTTGCACTAATGTTTTTACAAAATGAAAAGGCTTTGCTACTCTTATTTGCAATATTTGGTGGCCAGGCCTTTGAAAATTCCAACACTTCTAACAGCAGCATAAGCAACTTGTGAGCATCTTGAGAGCTCACTGACTTCAGTAGAGCTTGAGGCTGCCAAAGCCTCCAGAGATTTAATCTAGGAACAAAAACAATAGGCACAGGCAGTTTGTTGCCCACCACAAACACTGAGCAACAGAGCTGAGCTGAAAGGCATGCAAGGAGTTTCGAAAGAACGAAGTTTGATTGTTTAGAAACCATTCAGTTAATATTTGGGGGCAATATACATATGTTTGAGCATAAAAGAACAGCTAAATTTAGGGACAATTGCTGTCACTCACTGTCACTCATCAAGGGAACTGAGAGTGACTGTCTCTGTAACATTTCAGAGGTCTGCTGTCATGACACAAGTACTGACGAGCTTATTGCTAAACAATTCAAATATTCTTCCTATTAGCCTAGGACAGCCTCAGCAATGCAACACCTCTTTGGAAATACTTATTAACTTTTCTAAAAAAATAAATGTATTTCTACTCTGTAACAGCATATATTTGATTTACAGTATAAATGTGGGTGTCTACCTATTACTGTACTATTTGCCTTGTCTTATGTTTTTTGTGACCCATAGTATTTATGATTTTAAACATTTTTTAATGAAAGCAATTAAAATATCTTTATGTGCTTACCTGTATAAAAACAATTTCAACAGCATGCATCCAGCTCCTGACACCTAAGCCACAATTTACTGGAATTAAAGCCATCTTCTGCATAGTCTGACTTTCCTGCTCGTTGTCTCAACAACAGCAAAAAAAATAACCAAGCACCATGAACTGTCTTGAGAAGAGCCTGAGACATTCCTAAGCTGTTCATTGTCACCAGCCCTCTGGGCCTCTTTCTTTAGAGCCTGGCACCATCACCCCCAGTAGAAAAGGTAACTGCTATTAAAGCACATTTTTAATTTTTCACCCCATCCAGATTCCTTCTAGGAAATTCATTTATAAAAAAGATACCCTGAAGGTCAAAACCAGCAGAAAGTCATATAGCAGATACTCTAAGCCAAGCCTTTTAGGACTCTTGGGATCTATGTTCTAACTTTCAAAAACTTCATTGCTAAGGGAGTTATGCAGACACTAAGACTGCATTTACAAAGAAATAAACCTAGTTCTTAGGATTGTCAGTAGAGTGTTCTGAAAATAACTTTCCACAAGGGGGGAGGGGGACAATACCAATTACCACCCCCAAAACCACCTCATCTGTAGTTCCTGACAAAGGAAAGGTAGTATTTGGGGTATGGGTTTGGTTTTGGTTTGGTTTTTTTTTGCACTAGGCACAATTTCCCTCCACACAAAGCCATCATTAATTTTGTTTTTATATCACATTTATAATAAAGTTATGCTTTCTTACCTAGCCCACCTGGCTGATGTATGGCATATTTCTGATGCTGCACTGGACAGAAGCGAAGAGTCTGTGCTCCCTCTTTTAAATCACAAGTTTTCAGTGTGGTAAACAGAAACTTTCTGCTCAAGTGTCTTAATAGCTAACACAGTTTTTAACATGCCCACCACTACCCCAACAGTGCTGCGAGATTAACACACATCCTACAATCATTCTTACCTTTATGTTTTGTCTTCAACTTTACATGACTGTTGTCAGTTGCTGAAATGTGGCAAATATCTGCTGCAGCCCTCTCTGACCTTGCTGCCCAAAGACAGTGATGCAGGAGGTAAGGAGGAAGCACAGAGAATGTGGCCATGATGGGGAGGGTGGACTGGAGAAAACCATCCAGAAGCCTGAAATGGTGAGGAGGGGGTGGGGAACACAACATCTAAGCTTCATTAGATGCTATTGCAAAACCCATGAGTGTTCCTCCTGTCCCACCCACTTACCAAGAATGGGAAGAAGGGCAAATGTGCTCTGCTCCTGAGCTGTGTCCCCACAGCACTGACCCAAAAGGAGAGAGAGAGAGGCCCAGTTGAGTGGTGCTGGTCCCTCCAAAGCTGCAGTGTTGCACCTGTGTCCCCCTGGCACCATCATTCTTCCCACCACAGTGCTCTGTATATCCAAATCCCACCAATTCCAGAGGCTTGGGATTTGTCACCAACCCTCAGACACATTATTCAGGCAACAGTGCCCATGCCCAGGGATCCAACTGGAAGACTGCAGAGAAGCAAGCAAGAGACAAAAGGAGGAGACTGCTGCTGTACTGCAGAACTCCAGCTGGTCCCAGAGTTGTTATTTTGACCACCACTGATGGGACTGACCCTGATGGATATACAGCATTGGATAAACCTCACTGAAAACTTGTTTATTCTGGCAGCTCCCTGTTTTTTTTGGAATTGCTTATTGTTATAGCTTGACTGTCAATTACTTATTTACAAATGTCTGGTACCAATAAACTCTCTGTTTTTACAGTACTGGATTGCAGCTGGATTTAGAAGTGGTTTGCTGCATGCCAGTTTCCTGAAGCAGAGGAAATTATCTTTTAAAATAAATGAACAATTTAAGAAGCACAGGCTGCTTCTTTTTGCCTTATGTTTTGGTTTTTTTTAATAGAAAAAAAGCTATTTTGAAAAAGAAGAGAAAACAAATAATTAACACAAAAAGACTTCCTGACACAAATCTTATCCCTAAGAGTCCTTGGCAAAACTTATATTGTAAATCTCCAAATCCATTGTCAAAGCTGGCCAAAGAGTAGTCAACAAGTTAGAAATTTATACCTGTGTAAATGTGTGTATTCCTGTCTTCTATTCCTTATAAGCTATTCTTTATTTCTGAGAGAATATTATTAATTCATATTCACTCAGTAGGCTTGCATACTTTTAAAAAAACAACTATTAATCAAACAATAGTTCAGCACAACTGTAAGCATAGGGCTCAGAGATACTGTGTAATGTAATTAATGACAGCAATTTTTAATGGAGGTATATGGTTATAGGTATATAGATACTTACAGAGTAATAAATGACGTGGTTCTGGAAGAGATTTCCCAGGAATTCAAAGTGCATGACATTAATGAATGTGATTCTGCCCAATGCTTTAGAAAAATCCATGCTAAAATGATTTGGGCAACACAATAATTTGTCACTATCCGAGCACTTATGGATATTGCAGCAATACTTCTTCAAAACAACAGATCATAAAAGAAAATTATGATGTATGTTCTCTCATAGAACTCTTCAGTGTCAAATAAAGTTTAACTCTTCCATTAAGATATGTTCAGCTTATTTTTATGAAATTTGCAGCTCAAAAGGTGTACTCAAAAGGTTCAGATACTTTAGAGCAGAATCTAGAATTCTTTACACTCATACAGGAAACAACGTTAAAATATTTTTGAGATTCACTTAGAGAAAGCTCTTGCAGAAATGCAGGTTTATGCAAAATTGCAATTATACACCAGGTACAACCTTCAGAGTCTGAACATTTTCAAAAAGAAATAAAATGGGGACATTTTCTACCTAAATATAATGCTGAAGACTGAATGCTACCTGTGACAGAGTGCAATCATTTATCACATATATTGTTCAGAGATCATCTTAATTATTCCAGCTAAAAAATAAAAAAAGGCTTCAGTACAACTCTCAGCTGAATGCTGGAATGACATTAAGACTGTAAAATACTGCTGTATACTGTTCAGCATTTCCAGCAACAGAATTTGTTGCACAGAATTTCCAGCACAGGATGGCTGTGTTTGGATAATGACTACTTGAAAACAAGTGGCAGTTTCCATCATTCTGCCATAAATCAGAGTTCATCTCTAAATAATTTCTGTATTGAGCATCACTGTCATCATTGCTAAGACACTTCTGAATAAGTGAAGAGGAAGACACTCCTCTAAAGAAATCCAGCTTTGTATGCAAATATTTTTAAAAAGATGGAATTACTTGAGCTGTATCTTACCTTTAATAGGGTTGGCTTCCGTAGAGTTGTCTTCACCATCTGAACAAAAAGTTTTATTTCCACATGACCAAACACTTGTTTAATAATCTTCTTGGATGGCACAGGGTAATTTTACGTGTCCTAGAAACAAAAAAAGAAAGTAAGTTTTCATCCAAGAGGTTTTTTTCATATTTATTCCCATTTCTGCCTTTTTTTTTTTTTTTTTTTTTTATAGGCTACTAGAATTTGCCGACTCCTTAAGGAATACACATGCTCAACTGTCCAATTGCAGAATTTCAATCAAACTGCATGAAATGTAGAAGAAAGAAAAACTGAACAGTTGTTTCTAATATGTACTGAATATTAACATAAAGTAGACAAATTGTCAAGGAAACACGAGATGAATTTCAGAACGAGTTTAAATAAATATTAAAATTCCTCTGTACAGTCTAAGTATTTCCTGAAAAACCTCTCTGCAGCATAAACACTCTGAGTATATTGAACCTAGTTTACCAGTGATCCAATAAGCAGAAAATCCTGCAGAAGACAATGGCAGCAGATGAATTGCAGCATCTCGCTAACATTATTTAATGTCTTTGTGCCACTGTATGGCACAGGTCACCTTCCCTCAAAAATTAAAACAAACCCGTAAGAGACTCACTGGAAAGCAAAAAAAGAGACAATGGGAAAGAATTCAGAAATCAGCAGAAGGAACAGCACAGGAATGGAAAACAGTTGCAGGAGAGAGATTCACAAAGGAGAACGAGTAGGATTAGTTTAGAAAGAATGTTATTGTGAAGATTAAGTGCTGTAAAATAAGGAGAAGGTGACATGATGCAATAATTTAAAATTCTTCTCATCAGAAACACTAGGTCATCAGAGGATTCCTGTGCACAATAAAATCTGTATTTTGCCCACTATGCACAGCTTGTACCTAGTGTCAAACAATATTGCCCTCAAAGTCATCTCAATTTGAAGTCACAAAGAGAGGAGGTGGCTTGTCCCATATTTAAATATGCCTTGGGTTATCCCCATTTGTTGTTATTTGGATTTTTTTTTTCTGCCAGATGAAGGAGATATTTAGTGTCTATCAAAACCTCTTTTCTACACTGAAAACTAATCACATTTCAATCTTCTTAACAATCTTTGTACCATGAAAAATTTCCTGAAAGCACATGTTACCTTATAGCAGAGCCAGAGAAAGGTAAGAGAAGTTTTTTGCCAGCTGTACTGGGGACATCTGAGGTTTTTGCATCAAGGGAAATCGGTGAGACTGTTTGGGATTTTGGGACAAGCACAGTAACTGCTAAAGTGATCAGCTATTAAATGCCCATATCAGCTTTGCTGACATGTACATTAGCACCTGCTAGAGCCCCTCACACAAATGCTATAGTTTACAGCTCATCAGAACTAGAACTAGTGGAAGAACTGGTGCAATTTTAAAATTATTGTTACTGTTTTCTTTCATTGCTTCCATTTGTAGCCAGAAAGCATTTTTGATCATGGATTTCTCTATTTGGTCAGTTCTAGATAAAAATACATTTTCTACTAACAAAGGATTCATTATCAGTGCTGCTTCTTTTTCTCTTTTTTTTTTTTTTTTTTTCTTTTTTTTTTTTTTCAAAAAACAGTACTGTGGCCTTCTTGGTACTTCGAAAACTCTCAGATCATAGCAACAACTGTAGCCTACAGCCCTCCCTGCCTAAGCTCCCATCACATAAATAGTTTCCAGTTCTCAGGAGAGCAAAATTGGCAATTGGAAATGGAGTGTGACTTTCCTTCTGTTCTGCACAGAGGTCAGAAAACACATTATCTCTTAAAACAGTAGTTTGGAGTATCTCTGGGAACTTGAAGTTTACCATCTTTTAAAAGTTGCTATTTTTAATACTTTAAAAATATACAGGTACTTACCAAGTCATTTAGACAAAGAGGAGACCTGGCCCAGGATTCCTTTCAGCTGGTTTTAACTGTCAGAAGGTTAAGTGTCAGGACAAAATTAATCATTCATATAAGAGACTGAGAAAATAATTCCCTCCCTCATGTTGGAGCTTGCTCCTGTTGATGACTCTGTCCTGCTTGCCTGTTTTTCCACTGAATAAAGACAGAGCTCTGACACAGTTCACACCAGAACCATCACTTTCAGATGGGTAAGGACATAGAAAATTAATTCTATCCTTCGTGTACAGGAAGGAGGGGGTTAAGTAGGAAGGGCAAAGCTCAAATACTGCCTAAGATCAATATTTGAAGATTCAGAACCAAAGGATTGAGGATCCCTGTAAGCAACCAGGACACCCACCAAGCATCTTTGACTGCAGCTGAACCACCAGCATGGCCCTAATGTTTTCTTTTATGCATTTCCTTCCCTTGTCTGCAGCCACCTCTCAGTACTTCTATATGCTATAATACACATTATAAATATAATACATATATTTGATATAAGTATTCTGCTTATTTTGTTTCTATATTCACTTGGGATTAGAGCATCCTAGTTTACATCTAAAGGTCAATTATCTTTACTGCTTTTTTTACCATATATAACTGGAAACTCAAACATCAGATGGGGCTATTCTGTTAACAATTCTAAAGCCCAACAAAAACACATCCTCACATGACAATACTTTGCAGTTTGTGGTCCATGAAACCTCCATCTTCAGAGAGCTTATGGTAAGAACAAAAAACCTGTTTCCTGTAAACTGGAAAAATATTAGGAGTGTGCAAATCCAAAAAGAGGCTAGAAAAAAAAACAGTGTTCTAGGTAGAACTGCTGTTTCTGTGGCTGTACATTTCCATCTGCCACAAATACACTTTGGAGTGTGTCTTGCCATCCCACTTGGCATCATGCTAACTGGAGTAATCTTACTATCTGCTGCTCCCATCCCATGAAAAATGTATAAACCCCACTATAGTGAGATTACAAACAAAGTGAACAAAGTGGTGATTTAAATTCCATTTCCCAGATAGGTGAGGCAAACAAGCAGTAGATGGACCTTCCAGTTAATCTTTTTTTTTTTTTTTTAATAAATGATGCATGACAGTCATCTGCTAAACTCATTTGTCAGTCTTACTTATTTATCTATTGCCTGGAAAAATGAAGCAACCTAAGCCTAGGCTGATGGGAGACTTTGGGGCTGTGAATTAATAAGAGAGGGAGTGAGGACAGGTGCAGTCTTTGGCCAGCCAAGAAGGTGGAGGAATAGATTGTGAGAAAGGTCTAGACAAGACTTAATTAGGAAGAAGGAAAGAACAGGGCACTTTGTCAATCCAGTTTTAAAATCCATGACCTCTCACCTGAAGCACCCTGGTCCAAGTCCAGCCACGCCCAAGGGGATTCCAGCTTCTCCTGATGATGTGATGGTAAAAAGCTCTGCACACATGGTGGTTGGTGGTTTTGGACCTCTTCCTAGAGAAGCAATGTTCCCAGCTCAGCTCAACTTTGGTCCAGCTGGCAATCCTCATATTGTTATAAAGAGGCCCGAGGTGGAAATAAGCTGTGGAGGCAGATTCTTTATTTTCTCCTGACAGGTGCCTCTCTGAAGAGCCGCTTGCGTGGCCACGTGAGTTTGGCTGCAGACATCATCCTGAGGTGCATCCCACTGAGCCAAGTGACACCTCTGGGACACTGCCTGGCCCACAGGGAGAGGTCTCCTTGGGAAAGGAGGAAGAGGCCACGTGTAGCTGTGTTTTTATAAAACCCCCTGCCCGGGTTCCCCAGGAGCATGGTGCAGCCCAGATGGAAAGGTGGGGTGGTTTCACTCGTAGCCAACACAAAGCAGCCTTAAAGGAGAGGTGATGGATAAACTGAGTGATGCAGTCCAGCAGAGCTCTTCATTTCTACTGGGGTGAGAAAAGAGCAAGCAGCTGCCACGTTTAGGAGAGGTTATGGATGTCCCTGCTCAGACAGAGGGATAACTCTGACAGACACATAGGGGTGGGGTTCTGCATGGCACATCAGGACCTGATGACCATGGCACCTATTTGATGCTCTGCACACCTGGCTGATTGGTTTCTTTGCTAAGAGCCACTAACTACCAACTCAGGAAAAGGAAATAGGCAAAAAGAGGCTTTGTGATACAGGAACTCATTACATTATATGAAATATGAGGAGAGCTAAAGGAAAGAAATACTTGCCACCCATAAATTAAGTGACCACTGTAAAGCTGTTCACCATAAACTGATGTCTATTAAAAGGTGACTTGGAGATGAAAAAAAAATTTCCTATATTACTGTCATGCTTTTTTAAAATTTTTTGTTTTTTCTTTTTTCTTAGAGAACTTCCCCCTTTCTTCTCTCCCTTCCTCCTAACACTAACAGTTTTCCCTTTACTAGCCAGGCCTTTAAAAGCAGGGAAGTCTCACCGAAGTACCACATCACATTGCCCTGAAGGGGCAAGATTTCTGATCACGATAAGTTTCTTAGATCATCTTTTTCCATAAAATGGCTTTATTTTTGATTTTCAGAAAGTTGCTTTGCCTCAAGGCATTTTTGTTTTGTTGCTTTTTGGTTGATTTTGCACTGGAAAGCAAAATCCATGTTTAGCTTCATGAGAAGGTTACTACTGGGTTGAGAGGGACTTTCAGGTATTTTCTAGGAAGTCAGACTGCACCTGAGCAGCAGCTTTTATTTGCTGGTGTTTACTGTCTGAGTCTGGAGCTCTGGGAAAAATGTTGGACCCAGCTATACTTGGACTGGAACAGGAGACTGAGTTTTTACATGCTGTGCTTTACCTGAGTTTACAAAACTTCCCTTTTTTAAGGACACTTAGAAGTCTCTGTCAGGGGAATGTGAGGTCAGTGACTCCTAAGAGATTGCATCTGGAAGCATCCCTCACTCTTTGCAGCCAAGCTGTGTGTCTATCACCTTCACTGTCTTCAAAACAATGCTTAAAGTACTAGAGATAAAGAGAGAAACAAAATCCACAGTTCATTTTCAGATCCTGAGGTAATTCACCCAGTACTCAAGAGAGCATGTAAAAAAACCCAACATTTTTGTTTGGTTTTTAATCATCTGTACCATCATATATCAGCTCATACTACTCCACTGAAAAACCTATAAACCACTTCTGTATTTGCTTCTGTTAACAAGCCTATTTCTCTCAAGTAAAGGTCTGAAGGACCGTGCTCCTATATAATTTAAACTGTTTTCAACTGCTTTTGAAAAATTTCAAACAATGCTATCATACTTCTAACAAAAAAAAAAAAAGTATAGATCTCTTTGTATTGCTTTTGTCCCTTAGAATCCTTTTCATTGTTTTTTCAAGTGCATCTGAGCTAGGAAAAGCAAGGACAAATTTCAAAAATCTGTATTTAATGACACAAACTACTCCTTGCCTTCCCATTTTTTCTATTTATGTGTCCTCTTCAAGGCAGGGAGATTGACTCTTAACCTAACATTAGCACAGTATCCAGCAAATTGCCCCTGGCCCTGGCTGATCTCTCATAAATAACATACTCAGTGAAGCCTCTGCAAAAAGAAAAGCAAGAAAACTTCCTCACCAAGGACTTTTGACAGTGATGAGATATTTCCTCAAGCTGCAACTTGACAGAAACTACCAGCACATGCTGCAATTCTTCACTCATGGCCTAATAAGATGCTTACTTTGGGGATTTTTACTACCTTTTCTTTTTCATTTTCTCCTTACTACTTAGATAGTACAGCTACACCACTTGCTTTCTTACAAACCTAAAAAATAGACAACAACTCAGACTTCAATCAGTCCCAAACTCCTGCACATTGTTGCTCAATGGTGCTTTTAAACCGGATAGTTGCACCAAGATCCAGATAATCTTTGTAATTACAGCAACACCTCGTATGATGTCAGTTGTGCCAGGGATATGCTTATTGGAATATACTTTTAATAGAGAAAATTAAAAACAACCTACTTTGTAAGACTAAAGGGCTCATTACTAGAATGTTACAGAGCTCTTTTGCCTCAGAGTCACCAGACTGTTGGACAAATATCTGGTTTACATGTAGTTTCTAAGTTTTTTTTTTAAAATATATATATATATAATGAAAAATTAGAATAAGGAGAGCACAGCATTTTGGAAACCTGGGGAACTTCCTTCCATAAAGCTCTAAAACAAAGTCCTAGCAGTGGTTTTGTAATGTTCTTACCCACTAGCTTTCTGACCAGGTACTCACAGCTTTTCAGGGCTTCTGTCTGCACCCACCATCATTCTCCTCCATGGTCCTGTGCAGCAGTGACCAAGGTCCCAGTGCAGATCCATGCCTCAGACACTGTGCCTTCCACAAGCCATGACCAAAACATGCAGGAAACCCTTTCATGCCAGATGCCTTCATCCACCTCCTCAGTCTTCTAGTTCCTTGACCTGCCCTTCCCTGGATGGTCTCTTTTACCCTCCTTTTACCCACTGCTTAGTACCTGCAACAGATGCAGATCCTCTGGGTTTGATGCTCATGGCCAGGTTTCAAGTTTCAGTGCTTCCCTTGCTTTTCACCCTCTATGGGCTAAGCAGGCATTTGCTGGTGGGGTCCAGGACCTAGATGCCTCTTTAACATCTACCCTCAACATTTCAAAACCATTAGTCAGAGGTTGGATTGTGGCCATCAGAATACAAGGATTCTAAGGTAAACAGTAACTCCTGTGTTTTCTTCACCCCCTACATCTGGAAGACAAATAATGAGTCCCACAGGGTACTTCTTAGTCTCATCCCATATTAATTACAGTTGCAATGATAAGCTAATAGCTGCTTCCTGGCTGTTAGGTGGAGCCCAAAGAGGTACCACAAATTCTGCAATCCCCTACAATGGGATGATGGCAGAACTTCACCTTCATGCACTTCTCCATATTCAGAACTCTGCAATTAGCAATCCTGGCCATTGTACTCTAATGAGTTACCTGTGACTGTCAGACCTGCAAGCCAAATACCCAGACCAACCCACTGTCAGTGCAATTTTCTATGAGTAAAAACCCACTAAATCCCCAGGTGATCACTGCTTTTTGCTGCATTGATACAAATACACATCTATGCTGTTTAGTAGTTCAACTATTAAACACATCTGCAAGAATCCTGCCTTCAGCTCATCACTGCTAATTGATTCAGGCTCCCCTCTTCCTCATTTTAGGCAATCTCAGGTTGCTTCTCCCTTGAGAGAGAAAATACTTTGTTTACTGCCTCCCAGTCTGTGGAAAGGAAAGAAGACAAGAACAGCTTTGTAGAAGACAGAGACAGCCAGAGAAAACTTGAAGACAATCAGCAGCATTCCTGTCAGTCTCAGCCTTGAGACCCTGAGGTCTATTGGTCCGCTTAAATTTTCTTTTGGCAGCAGCAGTTTCCTAAGGTGTCCTCATATTCTCAGATCATTGATTGTATCACTTCACTTTTATACATGCAAATCATAACGTTTCCCTTCATTTTAACTTCTCCCTTTGCTTACTGTCGTTAAATTTTATTGCAGATCTGCTTTTTGTCCCATATTGTGCTCACTTTTAGACTATATGAATTACATAAAAAATGCTGTACTTCAATAAACTGTGTTAAATTATAGACCGTTCAAACTGGATAAATTTTAATAACTATCTAACAAAGTTTTAAGCTCTTTTGTATTTGTATCTCTGAGCTGTATCAATTTTGGGACAGAGTGTTCTAAGTCAGCTCATCTCTCACTTGTTTCTACAGTTTAAGTCAAGACACTGAAATCTAAACTACTGTCAAATTTTACTCTCCAGATAAATAAGCAAAAGCTCCAAAGAGCCACATCACCACTGATGATAAGAGTTTTGCTTGGAAAACTTAGCATAACAGATTGTTTCAAGGAGAGATCTGAATGACACAAAGAGAGCTCCTTGGTACTTGATAAATTGAAAGTGATAGTAATCCTGAGGGAAGGCACAGTGGAGATGTTAAGTTATGAAAGAGAGAGGGCAAATCAGAAAGAAGTTACTTTGGAAGGTCGCAAGGAGCAGAGAGTCCCCAAGGCCCTTAAAGTTAACTGGAGATTAAATTAATCTCTTTGTAACTGAAGCATTCAGTGCTGTCAGAATTTCTGCTTACATTTATGCATCATAAGCCCAACAATAAATTTCACCTTGGTGGTAACTGCTCTGTCCACACCAGGAAACATCATCCAGCATCAAACCTGACAGTGAGCTAGGCTGATTCATGACACATGTAGATCCACCAGTTGCAGACACAAACCTTCAGCTTGGAAACATCAGAGGAATCCACGCTTCCTACAAAGCACCTTGCCCAAGTGCTTACATCAGGAAGCTGGCTCCTGACAGTTCTGGGGGGAAGCTAAAGCCTTAATTTAGGTGGTCTGAATCCTTTCCCCTGGCAGCTCCCACAGCTCTGCAGGAAGCACCGGCACTGAAGCTTGGCAGCCCCTCCAGTGTGTCCTTGGGATGCCCTTTGCACTGCCATGGAGGTGCAGCATCACATGGATTGTCAGGTCACTTGTCCTCTGAAGATTACTTTCTCACTCTCACACCATAAAATTAAAACACGTTCTTGAGGAAACCTACTTAAATTAATTTAATATGTAAGAGAGCTTCAGTCAGCTCTCATACGTACTGTTTGAGCGTTACGTTGCTCATGCACCAAGCACAGAGCATCTCTGGCACAAGTATTTCACTGGATTTCCTCCCCTAAGGAGTAGATTCACTCCTTCTCTCTCTCTCTCTACTCCCGGATGTAGTAATGAAATAAACTATCCCAGGCCAGAAAATGCAGATGTGCTGCTCTGCATGCTCTTGACACCCAACTCCACGTCCGCCGAGAATGACGCCAGAAACGTCCACCACACCCAACCCATCTCTGAAGAATTAGACAACTGTGCCCTTCCTCGACCAGATAAAGCATGTAAGAATTATAGGTTTTACAAACTTCTCTCTCCCTTTTCTCCTTTCTTCACAATCAGCCTTTTTACTTAAATGAAGGCCTCGTTGAATATAATTTCTAATAAAAATATTTTCCGAGATACTTAACATTTTTTCCAAGAGTTACACTTGCATTACTGAATAGCCCATTTTCTGTTTCGAACGTGGCTCGTATAAGAGTAAGCAACAAATGATGTTTGTGAAGAAAGGAATGCTAGAACAATAATAAGAGAAGTGACTTCCAGAAAGAAAAAGAAACCATTTATTGAAGCACAAGTCCAGCCACTCCTCTTTGCTCCCTCCCTGCCTGCTTCCACCTCACACACATCATGAACTTTGGGTAAATCACAAAGCTTCACACAGAATAAAGAGCAGTTTTCCCTCCTGACACTGCTATATGGATCCAGTAACTGGGAGTAACTGGGGTCAGGCCCTTTGGGAAAAAGGCCAGCAGAATTCCAGGGTAATTTTTTTCTTTCAGCACTGAACAATCTGTAGGGAGTCAAAATACTGGACTCACACTTGAAACTATCAACTTTTTCTTCCAGAAACTTTGGTCCACATATAAATATAGACTAAAGATATTCTTACATGCTGAAATGCTTGGGTTTTGTTTTTGCAACAGGCATTCAAATATGGTCATAAGAGAATGATCATGAGCAAGTATAGAAGAACATATGAGCAAGAGTGTATAAGACACAAACTGTAGACTAAGTAAAGGTTTTTAAAAACTTGTAACAGAGAATGTACCTGATTTTACTGGTTTAATTCACACATTTTATATTTTCATGCAGTATTATAAAATTAATCTAGGTTTATTTTATAAAGAAAGATAATTATTCAGCCACAAGATTATGTGAAAGACTTTAAGGTGACACACACAAAAAAAGAAAGCTCTACCTACACAAGTGCATGCAGTCAAAAAGCTAGAAATTACACAAGGGGCTTTTCTGATAATAAAATAATGTAGTATTCGTGTCAGCCTATGGCTTGCCTTTTCACAGAAGAGACAAAAATTGAAGATTTGATGAAACTCCCAGAAAACAACCACAGCAACCCCACAAACGCTCCCATGGTATAAGGGAGTTTCTCTGCAGTCAGCTGTCCCTCAGCTTTGTTAACTCACAACTGGGTTGCTGAAAACACAAAGTCACAGGTAGCTGGCACAGCCTCTCCCATTTTAAAACCAAAATCAACAGCCACAAATTTTCTCAAGTTCTCCAATGCTCGTTCTGAACCACAGGACACTCATTTACTCTTGGTTGGGCATCAGTCCAGCAAAGCACTTAGGCATGTGGTGAACTTTAAGCATGTGAGCAGTCCCATTGATTTCAGTGGGATTTCTTACAGGTTTGATGTTAAGCAAGGGCAAAAGTTGTGGTTTGCTGGACCAGTGCCATAGGCTGAAAAACCCTTGCTGCAGATGCTAAATATTTTCATGCATTGAGTGTCTGTCCCATTTTGTGTGAATGGCTACTAAAAGATAATGGTAACAGTCACAGGAACCTCTGCTATTTCAGGTATGTTAGAGAATGGAAGATTTTGTTGGACATACGAGAAAACAATTATCCATCCAAACTGGTATGACAGCTGCTATCAGGTGTTGTTTCTGTGTTTCCTAGGACAACGAAAATAACATTATTGTGTTTCCACAGCAACACAAATGTTTTATGTCATGATGCAAAATACATTCACAGTATGCAAAGGAAAAAAGAGTCTTATATATAGTAGCAAGAACAGATGAAAGATCCCTATCCAGCTCAAGTATGTTTTTTCCTTCCAATAACCTGCACAATATAAATTTAATCTAGAATTTATATTTTTCTGTTCCTGCACTGTCACAGATCTACTTCATGTCAATGAAGCAACCCACAATTTGTTAGGTTTTGAACATAGGGTCTTTGCATTATATGATCATGGGCATCAGCCAGAAATCCTCCTCTTCCTCTGCTTATACATGTAGCTTTAAAATGTTTTTTTTATCTACTTATTGCTTAATATTTGATAAACGTGTAGTATTTTAGAACGGACAAAAAATCAAGCTTGAAACTGGAACAAAATGGTGATTGACTGGATCTTGGCTGTCATGTTCAGCCCTAAAGAAATCACCACTGCTCATGCACAGAGCAGAACCATGGTTCATCCCCAGGACACCTGCAAGGTGCAAGGAGTGCAGCACACCCTGGCCATGCCAAGCTGCCTCAGGACACTCAAGTCAACCCCAACACAGTCTGCAACAGACTCAGTCCTGGGCTGGATTTGTTGGACTTATTAGAACCACCTTGCAGGAAGAAGATTTACATTTACAAAGGCTGTGTCATGCATGCACAACAGACACACAAAGGTTTCTATTCATGATGCACATACCACAAGCACCTGTGTTTTGTTCAGGATGTCTCTGACAGGAATACAAAATTATTATACGTCATAAATGAAAAGCCATAATGAAAGTTGTCACTCCCTCCATAGCAGAGGGGCCAGTAACTGGAAGGGCTGGAGCTGGGAGAACTGATTTTCCCTACAAAAACACTGCGCTGGATGATGACTCTTGGAGTTGGGCCAGCCACTCTTACTCTAAAAACCTGTGAAGACCAGGAGATTGTGTCCAGTCCTACCAATCCACCAATTGGTGAACCTGTGCTCCAACAGGATTAGATCAAGAGTGAGTGGCACATATCTGAACCAAATTTATCTCTGTTTTTATGAACTCATCTTGCTAGTGGGAGTCTCTGCATTGCTGTGTTCTTGATTTTACTCTAGAATGTCAGCTTCAGGTTACAGCAAAACTGAAACAGAACTGGTGGGACAATGCAACAAAGGTTGGCTGGTTGACCTGTTTGTGAAATATAATTATTTCATTTTTGATGAGAAAAGAGAGATCAGGGTCACAGATACAAGTATGTACAAGTGTAAGCTATTATCTTAAGAACTCTAGGATTTAGCTAGGGAAAAATACATTTACTGGAATGAATACTGACAAGTAAAATATTTAATCCCCTAAGTTTTATTTCCCCCAAACATAAAATAATATTACTCTGAATGGTCCATAAATAACATTAATGGAGAGATTTTGAATGGGAAATCTCTGATGATATATGGGAGAGGACTTACACAGGTTTAACTGGGCTCTTGCTCAAACTTGGCAACCATGTTATAAATGGTTTTGGTTTTTTTAAAGCAAAATTATAATCTGTTATCTTGCTGGCTCAAATCCTAAAGAAGCTTTTTGTTACAAATTTGCAGACTCCTCCAATGCAGAAGCAAGTCCAGGAAAATCTTTTTTTTACTGCCCTACGGGGTTTAGAGAAAAGATGATTTTAGTGCCCTGTGCTGTGATGTCAGATCTCTGTATATGCCAATGGATGATCACGCAGAGACTCATTTGTGCTTTAACATAACACAACGTAAGTAAAGGAAGGGTTGGTAACACTGTCCTGCCTGCAGAGCTGTTATCTAAATTGACATCCAGAGCCCAAATGGACTAAATGCTGCATTTTATAATACTGTGCTGTTTGAAAAAAATTGAGATAGGTAAGTGCCATTGATCACAGTTTTAGAAATTAAATAAGAGAAGCAGAAAGATGGATGAGCTATTTGTCCAAATTATCATAGGAATGTTTCCCCCCCCAGCTGAGGCCTTTCTAGACTTCAACTCTAATTCCTCAAGCAAATGTATGGATACTCGGACAGAAACCACAGGTCACAATTTAAACTCATGTACATTGACAATATTCCCCCAGCATGATAATTTGAAGCAAAAAAAAAAAAAAAATTAAATTCCATCAATGATGAGTCATCCACAGAGGTTCAGTTTAGGATTAGAAACAGGTTTAAAATTATTATTGGAGTGGAAAAGGAGACTGCATCAGTGTTTTGAAAAGCATGCAGTGGATTTATGTGTTAAAGACTTTAGCTGCTTGTATTCACAGTAAAATTCTGCATTATTCTAACATTCTCTAGTCCGCTTGCTGAACGACTTTGAATCCTGTTAAATAACTGTTAACTTTACTGGACTCATGATATATGTATGCCATGGCTTACCCCACTGAAAATGTAAAACTGCATCTAGCATAATTTAGACAAACAATTCAGAAAGAGCAGGTAGAGTATAGCTAACAAATCTAAATCTCTCTAAACAGCAAATATTTAATCATATAGAAGATGATAATCTTCCAAGGGCATAATTATGGAGGAAAATTTTGATTATGTATAAAAAAAACTTTGACTAAACCAAATTATTTAGATTTGCATTTAGCATCTATTATCACAGCTAAAATGCCATGTATGCTTTTACTAAGTCAGCATTAAGATGCCTTAATTCCAGCATTAGTAAGAAACAGTATTGAAAGAAATTCAATGAAATTACTACTCTGCTATAAAATTTCTGAGTTAGATGGATTTATACTTGATAAATACTTTAAGACTGTGAACAAAAATTAGAGAGAAATATTCACAAGCAGCAGTTCTTCTGCTCCTCCTTCCTATAACTTACACTTCCAGAGTAATTTTCTTTGATCTTTGGTGAATTCTGTACTAATTTTTTTTCCCCACAGAAGGACTTCATGTTTTTGAATGGCTTCTACAGTATGACTCTCCAAATTGTGCATTATTCTCTTTGCATGAGAGTGTCACTGGGGAGGTTTTGCCTAAGGATTGTGAGTTCAGAAATTCTTTTATTTGAATTGGCACTCCTATGAAATAAATATGAAATTCTAATTGTGTGGACCTAAAACCAGAAAATCTTTACATGACTGTGTGCTCTCTGCTGTTTTTGTCAAGTTTTGTAACAGCATGTTTAAGGTGGTAACAGTCATAACACAATGAATTTAAAGAAATCATGTATGTGAACTAGTTAAAACCTCTTCCTGCAAAACACATTTTCAACAAGATACTGAAGTACATGGGTTTAGTGAACTAAGCATGGACATTATATTAAGCACATAATTGCCCACTTCAAAATACAGGTAATGAGGAGTATTTTTAGAATTTAATTGACCATTTGCACAATCAGTAAGACATGTAATTTCTACACAAGTCTTGGTAATAAGTCTGGAAAAAAATCCCCCTGTGTTTAGTGTGAAAACCTTGATCAAATTTATAAGATATAAATATAATCCTGATGTTCATACCTCACTTTGTGGAAAGTTCCATTAAAGTCACTTTTCATGAAGAAAACTGTTCTGCCTGAAAAAGATATCAGCTTATAGAACTTCTTTTTCTCCTCATCCAAAGCTACCGTGAAGTGTTTGCTGAAGGTCCAAATTTGCAACACCTTGGGCCTGACTTAGAGCTAAATTCAACACATTTGTACTCCTTCGTTTGGTTATGTGTTCGATAATATCCCATCACAAGAAAAAATATTCACTATGATTAACACTTGGGGAAAAGAGCTCTCTCAGTGCCACAAAAAACGCATACAAAGGACTGAAATAGTTTCAAGATGTAAGAAGTAAAACAAAAAACGAAGCTCTAACCAGGACAAAGATACAGTTTGTCAAGTATATTGTACAGATAAAACCTTATTTTTATGTATTTGACTTGATTAAACAGAAATACTGATCTGGTATCCCTGAAGATTCAAGTTTCCTTATGTTCAACAACAGCAATAAATCATCCACCTTTTTAACACAGAAATGGTTTTTAAAAGTGTTGAGTTCCCTGTGCCTCGGTCACAGAGCTTCAGACTTTTCCTGCATTTAAATTAAGATCTTTGTCATTCCCAGCTTTCTTCAGGAATCTTTCCTCCTAGGCCAGATTAAGATGTTTCTAGTGTGCCAGAAGCATCATCTGTTTGTTTGTTTGTTTTTTTAAATGAGCATTCCTGTAAGAATTCTGTAAAATGTCCGAGCATAAAAAGTTTATTTCTTTCCCTCGACTGGAACAGGGCAGCTAGAAAATTCCTAAATCCAACCACAACCAGCAATTCTCTTCCTGCAGGGATTCCTGCAGAGCCTATGTTCCTTGATTTCATTTCTTATTTAAGCTGTTGCAGGTACTATTTTATGAACCGATGTATCTTCACAAATATTTGACATACATTTTGTGCTTCAGAATATTTTGCAGATATAATACTCCTCTTTCACTCAGATGTTTTTATCCCACCTTCTTCCATATCTATTTGTTTAGCTTCCCAAATACACTTTTGAACTATTGGAGAAAAAACCAACCCCAAACACCACACCTCACTAGAGTATGACCTAACTCACACCATATTAATCACAGATAATGACACCAAAATTACTGCAGTGGAAAGGATATAAATTCAGTTGGGTAAAGATGGACTTTCTTCACATACTTAGATTTAGTTACTCTGCTTGGTTTTTTAAGGCTTGCCTGTTAGCTGATGGCTCAGATCAAACTTTGCTGCCACCTTCTTTCAAGAAACCAACCAACCAGCCTCTATTTCTTGCTTTTGTTGTGCAGCTCGAGGGGGTGCTGAGACATCTCAGATAAACAGTAATGTTAGAAGGGTTGGACCTGATGATCCTTGAGGTCCCTTCCAACCTGACATTCTATCATTCTTATTTCTCTGTCAGCTTGTTAAGCACACTGTAATTCCTAGTAGCTTGGGAGTGTACTTTCAGTGGAGGCTAACACTGTACTGAGGAAAAGAGCTTGTACCAGGGCTACAGCTCCCTATTTCCTCACCAGATAAAGAGAAAAGAGGAACTGAGTTCATGAGTGGGAGAAGCAGGGCTGATAACCCAGGAGCCTCATTCAGTGGTAGTTGTCTGCTCAGCCCAGTGATTTTCAGTACCCGTCACAAAACTACATGTGTTTACACAAAACTACTACCACTAAGATGTGCTTAAGGCAAATATCAACTATTTTCTGTGCTCAGAACCAAAGATATAATGTCTGCTCTGAAACATCCAGCCCACTAAAGTACCAGTCATAAAAATGCAAATGAACAAACAACAAAAATACCAACGACAGAACAAAAACCAATGAAAAAGGAAAAAGAGGCTCCCAGCTCCATACCCCAGTCTGAAGCAGCTCCAGTTTTTGACTCAGGGTCACACCTGCAGCAGAAGTGCTTCTCTCTCTGCCTGCTCACCATGCCTCAGAAAACCACTCGTGTCTGGGGATGAATCTCCCTTTGCAAAGCAATAGGAATATTTCCACAGACACCAACAGGCACTGGATCAGCCCCTTAACGAGGAAAATTTCTAAAACCATGTAAATTCTATTACTAAATGGAAGCACTCTAAATTCAGGTACATTTTCTGCCTTGCAAAAGACTTGCTCAAACTTGTGTAAATCAGCACAGTCCTTGGCTCACACTATTTTAATAACACCCATGTGTATTAAACCAGATTATATGACACATGTTAAGGTTCATGTTTGATATCAAATTAAGTATCCGGATGATTTACGGAAAAGAGTTCACCTCCTTTTCCCCCACGTGAGGTTTAAGACTAATCTTCAACCAGATCTTCCAACACTTTCTGCACTTAGGCCTTCCCCACTTGAAACCTTCAATGTTGTTTTTATTATCACAGGAGACTGATACCCAGCCCAGCATCTGTAATTATTCCCTTGCCTCCTCTCCCTGGGAGGACGTATGAATCTAGCATATATCACTCTGATTACTGGATGCTGCTAAATTCCAAGAAAAAAGAAGCATTGCTTTCCTCTGCCTCATAGAAGGATCTGACTGTACTTTTATTCTATGCACTAATGTGCTGCTTGGCTATAAAGGGAATTGGTGAGTAGTTTCTTTGAAAAAACCACAGCAATAAAACCCCCACAAGTTCTGTAAAGTAAATGAACACCCACCATTAGCTCTTCCTCACAAAGATCAGCCTGACAGCTGTATTGATAATGACAGACATTTGGCTGGGATCACTTTGGGAGGCAAAAGTGTGAGTTATGCCTCCCTGCTCTCCACCAAGATGCTGTGCAGGAGTAGCTGTTACCAAAAGTAAAGGCAGGTGATGGAATAGGTCACCCACCCACCCACCCTTGCCATTTCCACTGACAGAGAAGTTTCCCAGGTCACCAGGGGATATTATCAGAAATCATCTCTATGGGCTATAAGAGGAATTCACTGCTTCACCAGACAGCAGTGATATCCCTCAGCCTGTTTTATTCTTTCCATGTAATCAGTGCCACACTTGGAAGTGCACTTACCCCTTGTGACCCTGAAAACTCATTTCTATTTTTCCTAATGCCTTTATTTAGGGCTTCCCACTGTAAATTCCAGCTCTGGCCCTTCTCCCAGCCCCTCACTTCTTTTTGCATCCTTAACACACCCCCCCAAAAAAAACAAAAACCAAACCATGTCTGCAGGTATTCATCCAATGCTCTAATGAAATCTCTGTTTGTTTTAACAATATATTCACATTTGGTTTTCCACTGGTTACCATTTTCCTTCAGTGTGGAAACCACCCTGGTGAGGGCCCTGATGCATAAATTGCCTTTTGTGGAACGTGGGGTATAAGAAAAGTGGTACAGAAAAGTACAAGGCAACTCCCATAGGCAATGATCCTATCCAGATGAAATAGTTTCACAACAATAAAGACATCTGAATATAAACAAACCTATAGGCTTGTGTGATTGATTTGAATCAACGCACAGACCTGGCATTAATTAGCCATGTGCCATTACTTTCAACAGACCCCATCCTCAGCAGCTGCCAGGAAACTCTACTTTTACCCATTGTCTGAGCTGTTGCAGGCCAAAGAAGGTGTTAGAGTAAGATTTATTGCCTGGATAGCCAGGCTGCACTGAAACCTTGGTCTTTACACAGGATGTCAGTATATGTCTATCACAAGGCTCGTATCCCTCTTTTACAGAGGGCTCTCCCAAAACAATCTGACAAGGGTGAAGTTGTTCGCATGCCGAGACCACTTGCTGTCCTGTAGACAAATATTCTCTTATTACTTTTTTTCTACTGTGTACATACATTTTTCCTCACCGTATGCAAAGATAATAAATTCTTAGGGTCACGGACTGGTTTTTGGTTCTGTATTTTGCTGTATTTCAAGCAGTGGGAACACACTGAGTAAACTAGGGTGTACAGGCCAAACAAATTATTAAAAAACAGAAAATTGAAATTACTTGACTAAAACCACATAGAGAAAACCCAGTGAAAAGGCTTAGACAAGCAAAACACCTTCATCTATGTTGCATATGTACATAAACTGCTTCCTTCCTCACTGCACCTCAGATTTGCATCCTCTATCCAGTATCTTAGACTGAATCACAGATTCTATGGAACTTGTCTACTCCATGAGAGATCAGCAGCCTTTCAAACTGTGGAACTACTTCAAGTGGAATCTTAAACTTTTAGGTTTATCTTCTCTACAAATTCTATAAATACATTCTCTTTAAAAAAGTTAGAAACAGCCTAACAAAATTCTAGAAACATTCATTATGAGAGTTGTTCTTGCATATCTGCAGTAAAAGCAGCAGCTGAGTTAAATACTGAGTTAAATACTCTCTATTTCTGGTCCTGCCTTTCATTTGACAGACGAAGCCATTTTAGAACAACGTTCTGTTACTGATAACAACTTTACTCTATATGCTTTACTGATAAGACTTTAAACAGAGGATGTCAGGCAATATGACAGGCAATATATCCAAGGGATTACAGATGACATTATATCTAGTCACAGAATGCTATGCATGTTTCTTTAAACTATCTTTGAGAATCTTGCCATCACCATCTAACTATTTTTCAAAATCTTACTTTAATGAAACACATTCAGAAGTTTATTTTAATGAAACACATTTTACCTTTGCATGGGCTGAAATAAAGTAGGGGTTTGCTGTACTGTATACTCCACTTAAAGGAAGCAAAGGCAGAAGACAGATTCATCACAAAAGCAGTAAAACCTCCTGCATTTCCAGTTGTCTATCTCATCCCTCTTTCATTTCCTCTGCCTGACAGCAAGACACTTTATATACCCCCCAGATGAAAAATAAAGGTAAACTTAAGTTAGCTTAGTTTTCTATACAATCCTATGTGCTGGGCTTTCAGAGTCTGGTCAGCTAGCAGGAGGTCACCTTCTGCACTGATGCCCTTCAGGCCAACTGGGTAGCAATGATACGATACAAGTTTAATATTTTTAAAGCACAGGTGGCTTCACCATAGCCATGACTATCTCCTTCCAAGCCTCTCAGCCATAGAAGAGCTGCTGACTGTATCTCCTCCATACCACAGGGGTGATGGCAAGGCAGGTGACTGTCCTTGTCAGCTGGGAACCTCATCCTTGTACTCTTGACCAACAACAAATGCAAGACAGACAAGTATGGCAACAGGCTCTAAACTCTGCAAATGCATTAGCACACATCTAACTAACCAAAAGGAACTAATCAAGTTTGGGCAGGAACAGAACCTCACTGATTGTGGCCAAAATGTGACCAAAATCTACCTACAGGCAAAGTGCACAGACCAAGCTCACCACAGTTTGAACAAAACACAGCCACTTAATTTTCTCCTGATTCATGCCCCAAATACAGATAAGACACACACATTTTCACTACTTTATATAGAGCCTGATTAATCTGAAAGCATGTACAGGAATTTTATTTTAGTAATTTATTTAAAGCTTTCTTTTTCCAGTCAAACTCCTTCCTCTTCCAACTATTTAACACAGTTGCAGGCAAGAAAATCCTAAATAAAAGCAGCAAAGAGATTTAGAAGATAAAAGCAATGAGAATGTTTCCAAACAAGCTCAGTGTCAGACAGAAAAATTTTGTAAAGGATTTCATAAAAAGCTTTTTACAAACACTGAAACCCGACCATTTGCTCTCACTTCCATTCATTCTGTACTGAAATGTCCACAATGAAGGGACCTTTGCTTCTTAAACAAATAATCATGAGTTAGGAAGAATTACTAAAGACAAAAAATAATCAGTGAATTAAAACAATCAGAAGTGATACAGGGACAACAAATATGAACTTTATAAGATGCAATGAAAAAAGGTGCATCCTTATATTTCTCAGGCAGGACTTTGACAAAGAGTGCACAATGTTATCGTGGATATAAATGGGAACAAGATCAGAACAACATGCAGAATTCCTTCAGATCCCACCCTTTGCATAAATTTCCAAGAAAATTATTTCCTCCCTAGGCAGAAAAACAATCTCTGGAAAACTGTATACAGCACATCCCAATTTGGGACAGTTCTGTGGTGTAATATTTGTCTCCAGTCATAAAGGATGGAGGGGTCTTACAAATGAAGGTCACTATATTCATTATACCCATGCTTCATAATAGGCACCTATTAGTTTTTATAGCAAGAATATTATAACTCCACCCAACCATCATTAGAAAGTCTTCAGTTCCTCTTATTGTAGGTCCAGGGGACCTAATCAAACTCCAGGAAAGAAAGTTATCAAATGATTTCTGTAAAGAATTAAAAAAAACCCCAAACCCATCCAAAAGCTCACTGCTGAACACACCAAATGAACTAAATAATGGGAAACACATTTACAATGTCCTTTAATGGTAAGCCTATCCAATTTGTGATTTAAGAGGTCAAACTATTGGGGTTTTTTGCATTCCTGGTAATTTAAGAAGAAGCAGACTGGGAAATGTGCACTCTCAGGCCATATAAAACTGCCTGCCTTATTTTGAATAATAGACATTTATTGTAAAAAGCTTACTAGTGGAAAAGCCCCCTCCCCCCCCTCCATGTTTCCGCACTTTGGCTGGGGAGCCCTCTGCCCATGAGGCTCACAATGAAGAACGAATGTTTAAAGAGACAAAAGAAATCAGTCACACAAAATCCTACCACCCATGTGTCCGGAAAATATGAATTGCTCCAAGAGTTGGGACAGCAAGAACTGCTGACACCAGATGGTAACGTTCCCTGTGAGAGTACCACCCCATCAGCTTGTGCTGAGAGTGAGCCTTTTTCTCAAGGGCCTGAGGCTAAGGCCAATAATTGGGCAAGCTAGAGGAAGGAAAGGATGAGATGGAAAGACAGCTACAGCTCTTGGTGGGGCTACCACAGCACCTTGCCCCCCTTGCACTGGCACAGGCTCCAGCAGCCCACCCCCAGAAACTACCAGCCTGGTTTTACCTGGGCTTAAGATTATTTTATAAGACTTGAGGGCTGGTGGATTTCCTTCGGTGGATTACACCCTTCCATGTAAAAAAAAAAAAAAAAAGGAAACTGAAGAAAAGTCGCAACACATCTATAAAACAAACGAAATTTTTAAAGTGTGTGAAGAGGTTATTTTTTTCCCTGTTCAAGGAGGACTACAAAAATAACTCAGACAATAAACAAGCACACATGCTATGTTCTAAAAAGGTAATTGCAGACCTAAGAAAAACCTTGCAAGAGTCATTTAGTAGTTTTTAGGGAATGGAACTTGACTGGGTAAAATCAAAGAAAAATTACCAGATTTTATTCACCTTTCCATCATCACTTTAGGGACACAGCAAGCATTTTATAATTCCACAGTTTGGTTACACAGCATTATTGGTCAATGAATTGTGATAGCTGGAGTATTTCTAATTAAATTTCATTTAGTCACAGCCAAATTGGACATTGTTCATTTGGGGTTTTATATTTCAACATGAGTGGAATATGGCAGGTTGGTGGTTAGGATACTAACTTGAGGTGTGGAACAGAGAATTTCAGCTCCTGAACTGATACCTGAAACTACTGGTATCTGAAGTAGATGCCTCTGCTATACAGAAAGAATGGGTAGAAACTACATATGAATAAGGGTAAAATTGTACTAAGGCAAGGGAAAAAAATGTTCACCTCTTGTTGCCTGAGTAATGCACAAACTCTTCTTAGAGTAAAAGCCCACATCAACCAAAGTCTGACATTAACATCCATAGACTAAACTGCACCAGTTCCTTCCTGTGACTCCAGAAGAAAAGGAGACTTACTTCTTTCTCTTCCCTGAAGCACTGTCCAGGTTGTGTCAAGCATCAATGGGAAATAAGCTGAGGTTTGACTCTTTATTTCCCATTGCGAGGACAGAAGGCAGGAAGGTGAGAGATCCACACTTTGTACTCATCCACCAGTAAAACAGGATGCAAAGTCAAAGTATCTGCTGCTCGAGGAAAGGCAGAATAAGAAATATACTGCATGCTTGCTCAGTGGAGACCTTACCATCATTTTGTGCTCTCAGTATACCTGATCTCTTCCAGCTCCCCTGACCCCACAAAAATTTACAGTCTAACCCAGCACAACTTCACTTAAGATAACTTTCTGCAAGCTGCATCTGCAGAAATGAAATTAGCAGCAATGTATCCTTTGCCTCAAAGGACTGTGCTGAGTCTTCATTAGTTGAGTTTTGTACAGGGCCAGAGATCACTGGATAGGAGCTCTGCACAAATGCAAGGCATTACGACATTACATACTGCAAAACTTTGTTGAGCTACAATTTTTGTGGCAGCCTGGGGATTGTCATGGTCAGAATCAATTATGTCACTCTGCACTTTTGGTTACTAAGTGAAATAAACAGATCAAACTTTGGGGTTTTAGCAAGGTACATAAGTTCTATTAGTTGTTTTGTTCCCCCCTTACTTGCCATCCCTCTCCCTTCTGCTGTCCTCATTTAGGATCAAGGAGTCTTTCAGGCTGGAAAGGACTTTAGGAGGTCACCCAACCAAGCACATTCTCCCACGCAAAGCAGTCCCAAATCTGAATTCACATCAGATGTGCCAAGGCTTTCTCCAACCCCATCTCCTTCAAGGCTGGAAACTCCATGGCATCTCTGGTCCAATGCTTGACTGTCATAATAAAAACCATTTTTCTGTGTCAGGTGGGAACCTGCCCTGTTTGAATTTGTGCTCATCATCTCTCCTCCTCCTGCCATGCATCTCCTTAAGGAATTTGGTGGCATTTCTTCAGTAGCTTCCTTGTAGGTACTGTCTGCTATGGTGTCTCCTCTAGGGCTGCCCATCCCCAAAATGAACAAGCCCAGGTCCCTCAGCTGCCACTCCCAGGTCACCTGCCCCAGTGCCCTGACCATCCTGGTGGCCTCCAGCTGAACTCACTCTAATCTGTTAACATCTTTCTTGTCCTGAAGCCCCAGAGAATGATGCAGTACTCCAGATGAGGTCTAATGAGTGCTGAGTGAACTTTTCTCTTTCAATCTTTGCCTCAAGAGCAATCTGACATTTCCAGCATCAATGGTCACTCCCTTCAAAGCGAGAATCACAGAGAACAACTGCAAAGAATTCCCACTGAGACAGTTTAAAATATTTCAGCCCTTTAATGAACTTCACTCTGGAGAACAATTTTAAACTCAATAGGCTGAATTTCAGCAAGAGATTATTTAGAGTTAATTTTTTTTTTAATATTAAAAAAAAAAAAAAATCAAAAAAACAACAACCAACACAAACTTTGCTCCAAAGCCTGATCATTTCACCTTACACAGGGGCACATAAGCACCATGCCAGCAATGCCACGAGCAGTGGAGCCACTTTACAGTCTGCTTTTCTCCACCTCACATGCACTTTGGCAAGTTTACCTGCAAGAAGCACCTCTGCCTGCCCTGATCCTTGAGGAGTGTTAGGCAGTTGCCTTTGCTAATATCCTGTCTGATTTATGGTTTTCCTCCAGGGCAAAGACTTCAACAATTGACTTTGGGTTTGGGCCTACAATCTGCCATATGTTAAACATTACCTAATTTTCAGGTGTTGTGGGGTATAGGAACTGTGCAGACAATTACTTTTTTGGATCCATGGCTGAGGTTATTTTTAATAAGACTTTGATTTTTCAGCATTCTGGAATACTTGTTTTCATTAGGCTTGTAATACAATTCTGGCAACTGCACACATCTTCCCATATATGACAGGAAAATTATGAATGGCTTGATCACACAGAATGATTTATAAATCTGTTAATTAATATCATGGATCACTTCTTTTAATCCTAAGGCTCAACTAAGCTGTATGTTGGCACAGTGAACAAAGGGAACAAACACGTCTGAAAATAGTTGTAATGTTATTTATTTAGTTTCAGCATAAGCTGAAATTAAATCCTTGTCTGTTCTCTGGACATAATTAGAACTAATTTAGAACTAAACAGGATGGGACATTAGTTACCTTTTACAATTCAACCTGTGCCTTCTTGCTCAATATATCAGAGTATCTTTTAAACTACATTAGATCCATTTATGAAAGTTATTTATAATGGCAAGGATAGCATAGGTTTGTAATAACATCTTGTCACATTGATACCTCCACACAGCAGCCCCTTTCCCTTGTTGAATTACAAATGCACATTAAAATTTCCTGCCATTTAAAAATAATCATTAGTAGGAATAGATGGATTATTCCTATTGTCCAGAGACCCTGTCTGCCCCCCTGCTTGTCTGGGCTTCAGTACAGCACTTTCCATCTCCTCTGCCAGACTGCCTGGGTCTCAGCAGAAAAATGTTTGATAGTCCTGTTTTCATTTTTTATGTGCAGTAGTATCTCAAAAGATCACCCCCCTCGGCAGCTTGGTCAGTAACTACATCAGGAATTTTAACAAAAGCAAACAATGCATTTTACCTTCATTATCAGAAAAGATTAGATCTTGGACATCTTGAATTCAGTTTTGGAATGATGGAATTAAGTTTCCTAATTTTTTGTTTTTGTGCTTGCTTTTCTTGAGCAAGAAGGGTAGAAGGCAAAAGAGGAAAAGGCTGGGAACTTCTGAATTGAAGTCATAAATTCAAGGAAGAATCTCTGCTAAAGAATCTCCTAATAAGAACTGTTAGGAAACATATAGCAGAACAGATTATTTCCCCTTTACCCTTGCAAAACAAAACTGACGTGCAGGCTATTTGGGCTATTTGCATTTTAGAGTATTTTTCTCCCTGAGATTATGCATTTTTCTTCCCCTGAATCCTCAATACCAGTGGAATCCAAAGAAAGGAAGCTTTCCATGACACACTAGATTTCATACATAATGAAACATAACTTTAAATACATCATTTTCTCATGCAGTTTATATCCTGTGTGCAGACAGTGGTTATTAACAACCTATCTGAAAGACAAACACATCTCCCTACTACTGTTAACATCACACTGGAAATGTTAGAAGCAAAATTCTTTCCTACCATTTGAAAGGGCAACATTTATTTCCTAAATTTATGATGCCATCATTGAGAACCAGTGATGAATTTTGATCAGCAAAAAGCAATTTAGTGTGGCATGTAGCATGTTCTATGGCTTCACTAGGGAAGCACCCCAAAAGCACATTTTGCCCTAAGCTTTATTTTTAAAAAGTCCCTGTGCTACATAGGCTGATGCTTTACCTAGCACTAGTTTCATAGAGTGTACAATGTTCAAACTTTTAATGGCATTTTGGAGAGCCACATGAAGCAGCAAAATATTGGGAACGTTTGGCATTACACTCCAAATAAAATCACATTATTTACTGGCATTGGAAGGGGGTTTTTTGAAGCTGAGCTAGCAAAAGGCTTCAAATGCTCAAAATAAGGTATGTAATCCAGCATCTGTACAAAAAGAGATTACACAGTCAAGTCAAAGAATGTGTCAGTCATTACACTGGAAATATAAGAAGTTTACTTTTTAATTCACTGCACATGAAACCTCTTTAAAGTGTGTTTCATATCACCACCTCTCATCCCAATAATCAAAAATCCTTTTTTTCCCTACTCACTATAATCATGAAAACTAAAAGGCAAACTGCAGGTGTTTGCCAAAGAAGTTACTTCACTGTGGATATCAGTTCATATTTTCAAAATTAATATTTACTTTGGCTTGCCTTAGGGCTTTGTTTTTATTTTTTTCCTGACCATTTGAGACAGACTTGTACAGAGGCACTTCAAGACAGCAGTGTTGGTCTTAAACTGCAATGTTAAAAAGAAAAGACCATCAATGGTAATTAAGTTTGCCTCCTAAAGTGCTTTCAGGGTTTTATTTTTATTCTTCCTCCTCTTTCTCCCAAATCAATTTGTGGGAGCTCTTACAGTACAGCTGGTTGTTAGCTTCAGCTATATAGTAAGAAGTTGAAGCTAAAGAAGACTCTTGACTGACAATTACCAGCTGATTTTAAAGTGAGTAGATTTTGTTTGCTTGCTTCTATGGTGTGAGAAACGATTACAAGAAAGAGAGCACAAAACCATGTAGAACCATTAAACAGTCAGCTGGGCCTCTCTGATAGAAACTTTTTGACCTTTTATTTTATTATTATTTTTTTAATTCTACAACCTATTTGAAGGTCACAGCATTCAGAAATTATTAATGGCACCAACATGTCACTAGTAAGAGTTCCAAGGCTCCTGGGGAACTATGGATTTTCTTATCTTTAGAACAGTTTGATTGCTGATTTACCAACTTTAAATGCAATAGCCACCTGCTAAGCCACCAATGTAACATTAAAACTAGCAAATGGCCTTTCATTCATATTTCCCCTAAATATGCCACTTAATTGGATTCTACTGGTACCCATAAATATCCTCAGAGTAGGCAAAACATCAGGTAAAACTACAGTCAGAAGCATTTGTCATCACACTGCTGCTGTGTCCCCACACCAAGAAAGCATCTTCCTGCCTTATCACCAGAAATGCTGTATCTAAGTCATTAACCTATTCCCTGTTAGGTGGCATTTCCTGATGAGAGAGTGTTAATGGCTCTCACATTAGCACAAGCAGCAAGCACCCATGAGTGATGGGCAAGGAGAGGGTTAAAATGAGTTCCTCCATGCATATGGTTCCTGTCTCAGCTGTGAGATCACCTATAGGTCCCCGGCCAATGATAACAGCTAAAATATAACAGATGCTGGAGCTTCCACAGCTGAGGTGAAGTATTTCCTTTCATCCTCACCAGTCACTGATAATGTCCCAATTCTCTATTCACTGGAAATGTCAAGGGCACAAGCAGGTTATTACAATGTGAAATGAATGGGCTGTTTGAACTGAGCCCACCCTCTGTGTGGTGTGTTGTTTCTTCAGTCCTCAGAGATTACAGCTCAGAGCAAGGAAGAAAATGCTGCCCTGGCCAAGGCAGTCATTGGATGGTGGAAGCCAGGGACCTTCCTGTTAGGGTGCTGGTGGGGAAGAGGGGGTGGCCAAGACACCAGTCAGGGCTGATGTGCAAATTTTTCCTCCCTGTGTCTACTACCAACCCATTCTGGCCTGTCATTTCAGCCCAGTCAAAGCACAAGTATTTGAGTAAGTAGCCACCCTGCATGGACATCAACACTGGGAGAGGAACTAAACCAGCTTCACAGAATTTGTCCTTTCCTAAATATTTCCAGCATTTTACATCTCTGTCTGTCACTCACTCGTAACTTCACAGTTCTACAGCCATTTGAATGCATCTCGGCTGCAGTGCTGGGAGATGTTCCTGCTGTGTTTCAAATGCAATCACACAATTGTTTACATGTCTGAAACCTGCTCTACACAAAATGTTTTCCAAAAAAAAGTATTGAATTTAAGGATGTAGTATGCAAGCAGCTGATTACATGGGCAACCAGGCAGCTCTGCACCACTGTAGTTGAAGTCACGTTATAAAATACAGCACTGTCACTAGCAGCAAATGCTTCCCTATGTGCAAAATTCACCCCCAAATATTAAAAACCACCCTAATATTCAGTATGCAGTCAGAAATATATCCATACATCATGGGAGCTGGGATATATATAGTTACATAAATTTGGAGGACAATTTCTTTTCTGCACAGATGTTCTTACAAATCCAGCTAGTCCTTTGTCCCTCCCCTGTCCATAAAAGGCACCAAACCAGAGCTGTGTGGTGTGCTAAACATGCTAGAGGGAAGGGATGCAATCCAGAGGGATCTTGCCAGGCTTGAGAGATGGGCTTGGATGAAGTTCAATAAGGTCAAGTGCAAGGTCCTGCACTTGGGTCAGGGCAATCCCAAGAAACATACAGAGAATGGACTGAGAAGAAAATGGACTTGTGAGTGATGGTTGATGAGAAGCTCAACATGAGCCTGCAGCCTGGAAAGCCAACATTTAATCATTAAGAAAAAAACCGAAATAATGAAGATGTAATGAAGTTACATCCTTGCAAACACCAAACATAGGAATACTTAATGCTTCATCCCTGACAGGCAAAATGTAAAACCTTAAAGGCCAAGGATCCTTTCAGTGTTCCCAAAGACCACTCTCACTTCCCCTTTCAGAGTCAGCTTGTTATAATTTGGATCTCACACTGTCATTAGCCTCACTGACCACATTCCAAAGCTGCGTTTTCTACCTTCTGGAAACCTCAAGTAAAATCATCTCTTTTCCAAAACTTGGAGAACAACTGGAGCTATTCTGGATTATTTTTGATAGAAGTTTGTTGTGGCAGAGATGAACTGCCTTCCCTCTCCTCTTCTTTTTTTTAAAGCAACATGTGTTAAAGGTATTATTTCATAAAATATATGTTTATTATGCAGTTATCTCTGCCTGAAGGCTTATGGCTTTCCAGCATGTATAAAACAGTACATAACTATAATCCATAGAGACTCTCGGTTGATTTAAGTCTCTTGACCCTCAGCAAAAATACCAAAATAGCATAAAGTAAATAGAAGGCTGCCTGAATGTAATAACCTTAAAAATAAACCAACATGCTTCATAAGTAAGCACAGAACAGCATCTAATTTAGGTTCCAAAGCTTATCTGGATAGTATCTCTAACCAGACACTGGTAAGAGCCATTTACATAGCTGTAAACTCACTACTTTCAACCATGTTTTCTGAATAAATCATGTAACCATATAAAGATATCTTAATAGCCAGATGTACTTTGGTTCCTCAGTCATCTGATGTAGTAAGAAACATCTGGTACAGAACCTGTCCAGAGGAGAACAATTTGCTTCCCCATAACAAACATACATACACATATGCACCAAAAGATACCTTCCAGCCTCAGATATGCAGGTCTACCTCTAAGTACCATATCTTCTCATGTTTAATGATTCTCTGTGGTTCAATATATAACTATTTTGGCATTTAGTCATATGGACAAGTGCATGTGCTTAAGTATTCAGCAAACTGCCACTAGGAATAAATGCTAAAGAATGATATTCTTTACTGATTGTACCTAAACCACTCAGTCAAGGAACCAAAACAGATGTCAACTTCTGAATCTCAGGAGGCAGAAGTAAGGGGAACCTTCTGCAAAAGCCAGGTAGGTTTCCACCCTTAACACTCACACAAGGAGCTTTCAGTGCTCCCATTGTTGCAGCTGATGCACATGGAGAGTTAAGTGCTGTATTTGCAACAATAATTCTATTGAATACAATTTCAGTTCTCTGCATAAACCGTGTTTTCCCATGAAAATGTTCCTCAGAAATGGAAAGTTGTTAGAGAATCTGACAGGGACAGAGGTGACTTCAGCTTATGGTTTTATTTCTACAGGAGGTATTTTACCTGGTGGCCATTTATTTACAAGAACTCTTATTTTCTTCACTTGAAGTGTGATAGGATCTTTTCGGGGGGGGAGGGGTTGTTTGTTCTTTTTTTTAATTTGCCAGTCCCTGGAAGGAAGGATCACTATACTTGCAGTATTTACTTTATTTGCAGGCATTGCACAGAAAAAAACGTCTTCAGACCTTTATGAAAAACCACTTGTTTTTCAAAAAATATGCAGTATGATGCTTGGTTGCTACCAAGCTGATAACTGCAGGCAGCTACTAAAGAATCCCAGATACACAGAAGAAATAATTTCTCTTAATTTTTCAGTAAGAGTTTGTTACTGAGACTTAACAGACTGATATTCTCTGCTATAATACTGAGAGCAAAGACTGTGTGGCCTTAGGAAACATAACTACTGTGCCCCTTAATAAACACTTCAGTAGCCAACTGTGGGGTATGATGCCAGACCAGAAGATGCAATAGCTACAATGCAGACCTCATTTTTAGAAAGGGTATCAGAGAAGCTAAACAAGGAGAATATAGCCAAGTGTTTTTTAAGATATTTTATAGTTCAAGAAACAGACATATTCCCCCTGTGCAGTTAACTGAAAGGAAACTTGCTTAAACATTTAACATATTTTTCTTCCACTCATGCAGTAGCCACTATTGGATTGCCACTGTATACCCAGGTTTACTATGGATCAAACTCCATGAAAATGAGCTCAAATGGTTAACCAGTGGTAGTAAGGATAAAAGTTTAACAAAACAAAGGCAGATTACAGGTAACCTCGAGGCAATGCCAACAAAAATACAAAGCCTTCTATCTGAATGGAGTTCTTATAAAAAAATCAGAAAGAACTCTCCAAAATCGCTGTCATAATCCCACAGCTGGTAGCATTGTCCCTTTGGCTCCTCAGCCAAGTTAATAAATGTGTTTCAGACAGCCAGAATACTTTATCTTATCTGATAAGGTAATTCCTTTTCTAGACAAAAGAAACACAGAAAATCTAATCCACTGGACTTCATGGAAGTATTTGATATGGTGTGATATAGGAAGGTACTAATTCAGTTGGTAAAAGTGGAGATTTGCACCAAGAATGTCAAAGAGATAATGGACATGACTACTAATTGTGGGGAAATAATTTAAATGTCAAGGCCAAAAGGAGGTTAGTAGTGCAACTCTTCAAAGCTCAGTTTTGGAGCTGATTATTTTCATTTAGTGACACTTTCACAAACAGGAATAAATTGTTACTGAGTCTGCCAGCAGTGAAAGTGCAGTGGAGGGCTGGAGTATCCTACAGGGAAAAAATCATTATACCAAAAAAACAAAACCCAAAAAGCCTAGCATGTTCGTATGTTTTCATTGTTATATAACAAATTTTGTTTCAACCCTGGTGATATAAATAAATGAACTTCAATATAAAAACCCTTCAGATTGCAGAGCCACAGAAATCAAGAGATTTTTAAATACTAGAAGTGAACTGAAATTTAGATCTCTATCAATTTAACTATTCTAGATTAGTTGCTTAAAAATCTAAACATATCCTAGAGGACAGCAAATGAAAACAGAGTGGTGGCACTTAGACGAAACTGAAATGTGCTGTAATTAAAATAAATTCTCTTTTGTTCCATCTACTCAGAGCTGAGTTCAGGTTTTCAGTTTTTATTTAATTTTATTTTATTAACTGCCTAAGAATTCCAAAGTTTTAAGAATACCAAGCTTATGCTACGATTGGTGTTAATTATGTGACAACCTGTCAGATGACAATAAACTTCAATGTGGTTATGTTATGTATGCAAAAAAAAGCACAACCCACCAATAACAAAATGGCTTCTATGGTCACTTTTTAAATTTTGGGTTAGATTAACCACTTTATCAATTCACCAGGCCTGATTTACAGCACTTTGGGAACACAGGGCAGTCGTAAAGCTCTCAGCTCACCTGACTATGGCAATGCAAAGAGTTGGTTTCACAACACTGAGCTGTGGTCAACCATGGCACAGTAATGAATCCAAACCAGCAGCCTGTCCTATAGCATGATGATGCCATGCTTGGGTAAAACTTATTCCTACAAGGGAAAAAGCTTCTATAGCTCCAGGAATTTTTAAACAGCCATGCAGTAAGGAAGAATAGGGAATATATTAAGTTGCAGGACAGTTAAGATGGAAAAAATGATTGTATAATCATGCTCAGATCACCCAATCATTTTGTGGGGTATCTGGGTGCCATTAGGTTGGCTTCCTCTGATTATATTGTCAGCCAAGTCGTTTGCAGGTAATCTTCATTAATAAAACTCTTTTGCCAGATAATTGTTACAAACTAGACTCAAAGTATCAAACCATGACAACTGGTTTATTTTTTTGCTCATTACACTACTCAGTTATTGACAACAACATAAAAGCAAATGATGACTGAGTATTATTTTGTTATTATTTTAATTACCACTGAGCTCTGGAGCCCCACCACTAGAGAGGACCCCACTGTGCCAGGCACCCTACTAAGAGTAATAACATCTCTTGACAGAAAACAGTGCTTGGCAGAGAGCAGAGAGGGCAGATAAACAATAATAATTTACATTGGGGTGAAGCAGATCCAAACAGAGAGGCAAACTAAAGAAAGAATAAGCAAAGAAGGGACTGTAGAAAGAAGAAGAGATGCTCTGCTGAAAGGACACCAGAAGAGTTGGAAAAGGCAACAAAGGGAAGCCCAGAATTGGCAACTTAATAAGAGTTCCGAATATTTTTGGTTTTGTCCATTAGTCCTAAATACTCTGTTGTTACTAGTTTAGTCTTACAACTGGTTTTTTTTGTAGACTGGGTGGAGAAAGTTCCTTATATTTTGGGGTAAGCAGTCATGCTCTGTGGGGCTGTAATTCCCTGTAATGGCCTCTTCAGAGCAATATACCTTCCAGTAGGACATAGTAATAAGTGTGACTAACACCAGTCAGATGCAGCTCATTCCATCTATTTGCTGCCAAGGGAACAAATGAGTCTGCAGGGTATGTTCTGTATTATCAGGATTTGGGTTTTCCCACCCTAGAACACAATGCAGAAGACAAAGCCAGCTGAAGAAGTGCATTTTACATTTGCAGCAGAAAATGCAGAGGCTTATGGATGTTTAGTTTTCCTGTGGAAGTGTATTTGAAGTGAATGCCCTGTGCTAAATATAAATCACTAAAAATTCTGTTTTTGAAAATGACCTGGCTATTCAATTAGGAGTCACTAGATTATCTTACTCTACATCTCTGGGAGGCCTAGACCTACAAGGACATAGCCATGGAAGATATTCAACAAGGAGAAGACATTTTTCTGTGTGTGCATGTGTGTAAGTGACTTAACAGGACAAAAAAAAGATCTGAATGATATTTTTCATGCAGCCAATAAAGGAAAGTTGTCACAGAAATAAAACCAGGGCTATGGACAGACCCTCAAAGCCAGCAGAAACACTGCTGGTTGCTTTCAGCAGATGAATAACCCTGATGCATGAATGGGCCAATGCACACAGGGATGGCCCACAGGCCCTTTCACTTTGCCTGGAGTAAATGCCTCCCCCCTCAATGCTTTAAAAAATGTACAGAAGTAAATCCAACACCTGGGCATAAAGGCACAGCAGGCAACCCCAGGGTGTGGTGTTTCTGACTTGTTCAGACACTTGTTTAGGTAACATATCCTTCACTGTGCAGCCCTCTCCCCTAAATCCACCTCCCAATGTGCTTTTGTAGTCACCACATTGTTGTAGCTGTGGTGAGCTAAGGATATTAGCAAGGCAAAGCATACATGGAGAGAGGTACCAGCAACATTTTTATTAAACCAGTTGATGCAGCTGAATACCTTATCTCAGCCATTCTTTCATTTCCTGTTGTTCCCCTCTCACAGCCTGTTTTGATTTAATATTATTCACTCAGGCAGGAGTCCTTCACACAGGTAATGCAAAGTTTACAAGGCACAAAATGTGTGGGTGCACGCACATGCACACTTGCCCCTTATTCCCACACCATCCATATCTGCAGCCCAGGCAAAGCCAAAAGAGACAGAAGTGGGGAACAGGAAAGGAAAAAGAAAAGGTGAGGATTGCATCAGTGTCACCAGAGCCTAAAATGGGAAGGGGGAGGACGGAAAAACCAAAATGAAAACTTGCATGTTTCTCACTGAGCTGGGATATGACCTTCCATCAACCCTGGTCCACATAGACTCAAAAGATATTAAATCACCTCTGTGGCAGGAGCCCAGTAATCAAGAGCCACAATCCCATAAGAATTAAATTGATGGACTAATTTGCCTTTGGGCTGCAGAAGGGCATGCTTTCAGCTACAGGGTCTGAGCTGCAGTTGATGCTGTGCCCCAGACAGCTGTGATGAATCTACACAAAAAGAGGGGTTGCTAACAGTAGTAAAAAGGCTTCCAGAGCATGATTTAAAGGCCACAAAAATCAACCAACCTCCATTTCTTTGCTCCTTAAAAATAGGTCAGAGAAGCAAACCACACAGGGGGTGGGGGGCATAGTATTAAGGCATATTCATGAATTATTCCAAATACATCCTTGGCCATGGAAGATTAAAATTTTAAAAGTAATCATTTATTTTCTATTTATTTCTTTGATTTACCCTGATGGAAAAATAAAATAGGCAGCACAATTTCCTAAACCACAAGACTTCACCACAGACCAGCTCATCTTCGTGCTGGTATCCAAATACAACAGGCATGGAATATGCCCCTTCATCTCTTTGGGTGGCAAACTGTTATTCACTCCATGGAAAATAAAAGGAACAGATGCACAAAACAAAACTGTGGTCCCCAGTTCTGCAGGTTGGGTGAGGCAGTCTGATCCCCACAGCTAACCCTATGGAGCAGATCCTTGCCATGAGGGTGTTGGTGTGTATGATTGACAGCTGCACTGCAGTAAATACACATTAACACCTCCAGGTTGAAAGCAGCCAGGTTGACAAGAGCCCCACAGCAACAGCTGAGCTATCTTTGTATGGATGCTAACTGCAGACAGCAGCCTGGATGGATGTTCTACACCAATGTGCTGGCCACTTGCACACAGGGCAGGAGAAACACTAGGCACGGGTCCCTGCATCCTGAGAAGGGAACATCCTTCAGATGCTGAGCAAGGCAATGGACTGAATTGCTTCAATGAAGCACAGCCACAAGGTCTCAGGTCTGTTTTAGCAGAACATCACCAGAGAATAAATGCTGCTGTTACTAGAGACCAAGCAATCTATTATGTAGAGGCTTAAACATAGGACACAAAGCTCTCTTGAAATCAATTTACACTCAAGCTAACCTGTAGCTAAAACCCATCCACGCTTCCATATTTATCTGCTTTGGTTTTAAATAGGACTTTAGGAACAATAACTAACTCAGTTTTGAGGGGCTGTTCATTTAACAGCAGAAGGAATCGGACTAAATTTGACAGAGTGCCTTACTGTCTTGTTCAGCCATTTATAGAGGGGACATTACTGATGATAATTCAAACATGTTCCAGATGTTAGAGAAATGTTCGCTCATTTCTAAGATTCCTGTGTTATGCCAAACACACACAAATAAAATTCATACCAGGGGGTGCATTATTTATCATTTTCCAGTCCAACAGGCAAGAAAAATGAAAGGCATTCAGAACAGACACCACCATATACGTGGCTAAGAGAAAACAGAGCCAGTTATTTACTAGCCACCCCCCAGTCACATACAAAGAAAAATTTAACATTGGTGATTGCACCCACTGTAAGACTGTCTCTTTGCTATGCATTTAATTATGAATGTAAGCATTCTGTTAAGGTCTTTTAAATTGCACTGTCTGATTTAATTAGTAATCTGAGTTCTGAGATCTTTCATTCATCAGTAAACTCACTTATTTGCTCAAACAACTAGTTTCATGTGTACAGAAGGAATAATTTTATGAGCAAATAAAAACACAATAGCACACATTTATCCTCAATTACACAATCTTATTTTACAAAAGATTCAGTAAGTATACTCAGCAAAACAGTAGCAGAAAGGGTTTCTATTTTCCTTAGCTGAAACATTTACACAAACCTTACAACTATTAATTTCATTTTTTACCTCACTCACCATGCTGACTGAAGTACAGTGCTTGAAAATGATGTCTCAGAGGTCTCTTTAGAGCTTTTCAAATGTCTTTCTATAGAAGAGACTTTTGTCATATGTCTCAGTGATTCAGTTTCACAGAAAACAAATGACTAGTAGATTGTTCTCCCTAATTCTTCCCTTTGCTCCTCAGCTGAATGCTTTTACATTCGTCATTGTCACCCACAGACAAAAAGCTTCAGTTCTGGGATCCATTTGAGATAACAATAATTTGAAATATCTGAGGAAGATAAACTTGATGATAATTCAGAGCTGTGCAGTTACTCTGCACAGATTTTCCAAAATATTATATTGAAAACTGACCTGAAAAAGGAAAGGTAGAGTAGGGAGGAGGAGGAAGAAGAGAAGCCTATGGAATTTCAACTAAGGAGAGGGAGTGGAATTTTGGCTTTATCTTCATTAAAGCTGGGAATTTGAATTAACCAGGTATGGTTTGAATACACAGGTAATTCATTAGGCTAAAGCCACAGTTGCATAACAGAATATTACTTTTTGTGCTAATACTGAAAGACCTAATGTACTGAGCTTAAATCCACATGAAATTCAATCTGCTGTTAAGATTTCCAGGTAAGAACCCTCCTCCCTCTCTTTCCCCCCTTTCCTTGGCAATTACTACAAGAAACAAGATGTCACTAAATCCTTGGAGAAATCATTAGAATTTAATCATTACCACAGACCCACCATAGCTAAATTCTCTTAACAAAAATATCTGGAAAATTTCCTGCCTTTTCAAAATTAAAACCAACATGGGCTGTTGACCCCAGATCTTCATCCTTACCCCTGCAGCTACAAACTGCCACCTGAAATATGAAGTGAGGAACTTGAAGTGCTGCACTCTGTCCCTGCCAGTTATCAGAAGGTACTATGGAAAAAGAAATCCAATTAATCACAAATGAAAATCAGGCTTATGATCGAGTCTCAAGCAGTCATCCAATTTTGTTTAAATTGACAAAGACAAATTGTCTAATTTTTGGTATTGTAATACATCATTCTGAAATACCTCCAGAACTTACTGACCTAGACTTCAAGTATTACAGGACAACTGTCTCAAACAGGTGTAATGTAGAACAGCAACACCAACTCTATTGTCAAGGGATTTCACATGGAGATTAAGGTGCTTAGTTAAACAAGGAGCAGAAATTTTCATTACATTCAGATTAATATGTTTTTTTAAAAAACATTTCCAATGCATTGATGTAGCTCCAGAGCAGCAGTTCTTACACCAGCACATAACCAACATGCATCCTATCAGAATCCACTTTCACAGTCTGCATTCTTTAAACTGTTCATTTTCTTCACCCCAGACACACTGAACTTATTGTTTTAATAATTAGCTTTAAAAAGCCTGAACTTTAAAAAAATACAATAAGCTTGCAAGTAACACAATCCACATAAAAGACAAAAAGCATTTGTTCTTTCATTAGACTGACTCTTCCTTAGATGCATTAAAAATCCCACACCATAAAATGTATGTGAGGAGATCTTTTACTGCATGAACAATTAAACAGTTTTCTCTTTCTTCCTTTATTTATATAGGCAACTGGCTACCCCACAAACCACTTGGCCAAACAACCTGTTGGACTGTTTCCAGGAAGCACTGGGACATCCACCAAAGTATCAAAGGCTGTAATTACACTTTCATTGTGTGTTCCAACTCATCCACGAATAGTCAAGAAACATTAAAGAAAAGAATCTCATCTGCAGCCTATTACTGACAGCTAGCTCAGTACTGCCTATAGAACTCATCATCTTTGATTTCCTTCACTAAAGAAGTGTCTCATCAGCTCCCATATTTCACAAAGTATTTCTTGAAAGGGTTATAATTTAGTGGTGATGAATTCCAGGTCCAGGATTTGTTAAAATTTTTTAACTCCACTGTCCCTATTGGGTCCTTCATAGTGGGCCCAAGTTTGGTCATAATTCTATAGACTGACTGAGGGGAAGGAAAAAAAAACAACACAAAGAAGCACTGCAAAGTTCATAAGAAGTTGAAGGGTTCTTTCAGAAAATAAAGATTTTTCAGTCAAATACATTTTATGGTTTCTCTTCCTACCTAGTTTTTCAGACTAGTTAATAATTTTATTTTTCCTTACTTCAGACTCAAGTGCCAGCCAAAGAGTAAGTATAACAGTAGAGAAGGAGTAGATACTAGAAAACATGTGTATGCATACTTTTAGCTGTATTTACTTTGAAGTGTGTCAGGATTAATGTAACAGAAATAATAATAACCCTTTGATTGGACAATTAAGATTTTAATTATACCAATGGTAAATTCTTGGCTTTTCATATGAGGTGACTTCTTTTTGCCTATAAAAAGATCCTGAATGCGACAAATCAGTGGGAATTCAAGATGTCTATTCCATAGCTAAGATGCAACACTTTCCTAAGAATAACATGCTCATTTGTTCATAAAATTTGGATTAATTCTTCCTTGGAAAAGAGGCAAGAGTGTTTTTGAAGAATTGGAGTATTTAACAGGCAACAGTACAAAGAACAAGATACTTAGAGAACTAAACTGTTGACACCAACATTTTTGCAGCTTTACAGCCCCAGAAATGGCAATATTTCAAAAGCAACAGTTCCAAATCAATACAAAGGACCAGTTTGAACAGCACTCAAACCCCAGGCAGATGACACATATCACAGACCACCATCAACATGTGGTGTTCATAAACTCCACTACTAACAGCTCATATTTGGGGAAGTTTATGGCTATGTTCTACACGGAGTTATCTTGTCTTAAGGTATCATACACATGGATCACAGTAACAAGATCCACACCTAAGAGAAACCACAATTCTCCTGGCCAGCTTCAGTTGTGAGCAATAGTGGAGAAATAATGTTGTTTCCAACACATTCAAGCTAAAGCAGAAAGGGCCCCATGAATTCCTCAAGGCTACACATCAGTACAACCTCAAAGAGAGAGGTCAGAGTTATCCCATACCCATGGCTTTTTTTTGCACCACCTTTGCTTTGTCCGGGGCTGAACATCATTATAAGACTTTTCATCCTCCAGTCTCCCTCAGACAGGGTGGGCACTCATCCCACAGAGCACCTGTGAAATTATTACAGTGAGAGAATCTGGCCAGACCTAGCACTTCAAAACTGAGACTCTGCTCAGTAAGTCAAAGGATTTGATACCACACATCAGGCCCTGCCTATTGAAAAGTCTCAAAATAGTGGAATTCTGATTGGCAGAAAAAAATAAGCTGCATCCACAAGTAGGTTTGTTGAAAAAAAAATGGAAAATATGGATCTATAATTCCCAGAAAAACAAAGCCTAAATTCAGCAGAAAAGGGTATCTAATTTGTGTTTTAGTTCTGATTTCAGAGTGGGAATTCTCAACTTTGAAGATTTGTTGTTTTAATTTTTATTTTTACAAGAAGACCTTATTAACTGCAGAATCAAATTCTGTAAAAATCACTTATTTTGCTTTTACCAATTGTTTTATTGTCAGACTACGGCACAGCAAATTTCCCCAAGAAAGGGTAGGATCCTGTACAATATGGATGCTCCAGGGATGGGAAGAGGCTGTATACATCCCAAGGGAAGGGATTTGTAGTTTTTGTGGAACTATAAATAAAAAGCAAATGAAATAGCTTAAGTTGCTGTTTGCCCTGTTCATCTCGTAAACCAAACTCAATAAAAGAACACAGAATATTTTCCATTTTTAAAGTTTGTTTCTCCATCAGAGCTGCTCAGACAGTTTGTTTTCCTGTTTTTGTCTCTCATCGTTATACTTGTTGCAACTTCTCTGCTTTCCAGAGTGTAGCAACATGTCAATATTTTACACTATAACTAATGCAAGGTAAAGCCCTGACATGTGTCTGCTGAGGAAAATAAACAAAATATTTTTAGAAAATCACTAGGGAAAAATTCAAAATCATTTACACTCTACTTTATGAGACCTCTTTAAGAAATATTTTAAAATAGCAAATACAGTGAAGAACTTCAGTATGTGTTCAACAACTCATTCCTAATTTACTTGAGGCAGCAGATATTTTTAAAGAAAACTAACAACATATGTGACAAATAATTTAGTGTGAGCTGCTGAATGCTATAATGTAAAAAAAGAAGGTATTTATCTAAGTACAGATTTGTAGATCAGGATGGGTTTCTGTCTTTCAGATTTTGATTAGGGTTGTTTGCAGTCAGGCTGTGATTATTTCAGACCACAGTAAAAATATCTGTATAAATTTATTACACCCACTTCTGCATTATTTCTTTATATATGAGGAAAAAGTCAAATTGACGCTTTGAGTTAATGAGAATAACTTCACAACACTCCATTGGTAACCCATGTCAGCTCTAAAAAAATAGCAAATATCAACCATGCTTTTCACTCTTGGGTTCTCCCTGGTTTGCTTTTACTGTGTAAAACTATTGATGCCAATGGTGAGTTTTTGGAGAAAGTTAAGTACAAAATATGCAAGAGTAAACCCATCATGCAGAACTGGAACGTAACAGCAATTTTGCTCCTCATGAGAATTCTACAAGAAACATTTTTTCCTCCCTACAGGTTGGAACACACACAATCTCTACTCTTGAGAAATATCTGTCTACATGCATTTGAAGGAGAATAACCAAAATTCTCCTTCACTGGCATACGCTATTTTTCTTTGCTCTATTTTTTAAAAATACTGTGGATGAAACTCAGCAAAATGGAGTCTGATGGAGGTGGTTCTGCATGGAACCACTCCGGAAAATCTTGGGCTGCTGCAAGTTCCCCATTATCCCTTTAGGGAACTCACATCTCAATCTACCTAACACTGTACACACAGGTAAGCTGTCTGAATCAGGTATAATAAGTGACAAATAGGAAGATTTTCACAGTGCACACTGCTGGATACAGGATATTCATGTACTTCATAAAGACAAAACAGGGCACACCTTTCCCAGGTATACCTTGAAGAAAAAATAATAATTTTAGATTCAATTGACTGCAGGAACACCTTGCAACCTTTCTGCAACAATTTGTTATGGCCTATCACAAATCAAAACAGTGTTGTTTAGCAGCCACTGAAAACATCTGTACAGACAACAAAGAAATTAGTCCACAGTCACATGCAAATATTATTAAAATCAACTTCAGACATCAATAATTGATCCCAGGTGTCCCTCTATTCTTTGACCCAAAGCTTTAAGTTGCCCCTTATGTAGTTAAATGGTTAGAAAGCCGTTTCATTTTTTGTTTTTCCCAAGGTGTATTGGACAAGTTTCTAAAAACTTTTAAGAGTCAAGTCTAGAAATTAATGCAATAAATACCATTGTTGTGGAAGCCACAGCAACTAAAACCTTTTCCCAAGAATTTTAATCATCTTAATCTGGAGCATTATAGATTACAAAAATAGCAACTGTTTGTGGATAAAAGTTACTGCATTTTTTCTTTGGACAGAAGCCATAAGAGCAAAGATTTTTGCAAGTTTTGAAACAGACATTGGAGGCACATTGTAAAGTCAGCAGTATACTCTGATCATTCACATATTATATGGATGTACAAGTACTTCAAGATGACAACCTTTTTTCTTTGCATAAAGCAGAGATGATTTAGCAGTTAAAGGATAGTACTAATCAAGTTCATCACCTGAGAGGCACTATGAGTCCATAATAGAGTTTTTTAATTCTTGGGCCTACTTGCTTAATTTTACCATTTCACCTTATTTTTGAAATAAATAGATCAAACTGTTATACAGAGGGGCTACTAATAACTACAGTTGAAATTTTAAGGGGCAACCCTCACATAACATACAGGGAAGGGAGAAGGAAAGTCTATAGGGAGGTACTGCTTTTGAGGCAGCAAAGACCCAGCAATGAGTAAGCACTGCTCTCAGTTTGATAGTTTGTATTAATAAAGAGTTATAAACTATCACTAAAACATCAATTAAAACTTTTCTGCCTTTAAAAGAAAACATAGGTTACCACTATGTAATACCACTATGTGAAGAATTGTTAGAATTTTTTATTACTGACTTAAATGCATATTGTTGATATGTAGAACACATTCTGTTAAGCAGACAGAACCTTCTCATGTAAATAAAGGGACTTGCACTCTATTTGTGAGACAAAAACAAGATGGAGAAATATTGTGTTATATACTAATTTGCTAAGCCAAAACAAAGATTCTACCAAAAGAGAAAGAAAACTGCCTGTTGTCAAAGGCTGTGTTCCATTAGGATATCCTGTTCAAAGGGGATTTGCTCAAAAGATATTTACCCTCCCATCCTTTGTTCTGTTACTAAACTGTAATTCTGAATTCATGGAGGTTGTGTAGCTGTAGACAACAGTTTTGAGGTAATAAATTTAAACACTGCATACCTGTACACCCTGAGATGAACATTTTTATTTGCTTTTAATGTATTTTTTCAAAGACTATGTTCTACCACTAGGAACACTATTCTTAGCGCATGTTTTTTCAGGACTCCATGGTCCTCAAAGGAAGTGCACCCAAAGTCATTGTAAGCACTGATGGCCTCTTGCTGTGGTTACCTATAGCCTGAAATAAGATTGCAAGCCCAATGTATGCAAATTGGCTGATTTCTTATTTGCTTCACAGTCAAGGCAGAGCAGCAACATTTCTCGTTAGCTGTATAATAAGCTGAAGAGACTTTCTCAATTAAGGAAAAAGGGATTAGAACTGAGGACTCCCCTTCACCTCTCCAAATTCCTGGCTCTTCTTTTCTGCTCTGACCCTCACCCTAACACACAAAATACACAAATCTTGAAAACCAAAATATAAATAAAGAAAAACAGAAGAGAACAATTGTGGAGCTCCCATGATTGCCAACATCCAATCAATCTGCTTTTTGACTTGCACCTCCTATGCCTCCCTTTGCCTGTTTATCTCTCCCATGTAGGCTGTAAAACTCTGAAGAGCACAAAATGAATGCCTCCCTCCCAGTTTTATGGAAAACTTAGCAAAATTCACAACTCTGGCATGCCACAATGCAGACCACCACCAGGATGCTGCCATGCTCATTATGAACTAAAATAAAAACTCTCTCTACAACAGAGAAAAAACTAGAGGGGTCAGCTAGAGTTAGCTGTAGCTAACCCAGAAAACGGACCAGGTCCACATGGTGGATACTTGTGGTGATGGAGGTCTTGGTTTTGTTTTGCAGTGCATGATTTATCCAGGGAATGTTCCCAGTCTGTAACTTAAAATTAAGGACTTGTAGAAATGAGCCTAAAAAGCTTATTCTCTTTTGTAAGGAAGTCTTGCAGTCTTTCCTGACACATGAAAAACACCCTTGTAGGAAAAGCCATCCAGTGATACAAAAATGACTGCCCTCAACACACAGGGGCAGTAAAACTTCCCATCACATTATGCTTTCTTTTGCCAACACTGCCAGCTGAGGCAGTTTGTAGTCCTTTGTGTTTCTCCTAGAATTCTTCACAGGAAACCTGCAGCCCACTTTGCCTGTGAAGCACAGGCTGAATACAGCCAAACCAGAAAACTCCAAATTAAGAGTTAAATGCAAAAGAACCAGAACTTCTAAGCAGCAAAAGAGAAACTGTTACATTTTCATCAAGTGCACTCAAGATGCTTATTTCACGTGGAGAGGAGAAGCTCTACTGGTGGTGAACTTTAATACTTTTGACACTTGTCCAGAAAGCAATATTAGACAAGACTCTATATAGGAAGATTCCTGTCACATCAGAGATCACTATGCCTTATTCAGAGGAGGGATGTGCACGTCTTGATGGAAATAAACTGCTGTACTTGCAGTACAGGAATAAGAGCAAAGTTATATGTGAATTTAAATTCACTGGCTTCTAACTATGCAGTCATGACTATGCTGGCAGATTCCAGAGTCTTCTGCTTTCCAATATCCAGCTGGAACTTCATACAAAGAGATAGATTTTAATGAGCTAATTAAAATCTTGCTGGAAACAAAATTTTTCACATACTTCATCAAGCTTAAAAGGAGAGACATTCAGACTGCATGCTTTTGACTCTTGGTGAACATACAGCCTTTTCTTCTACCAGTGCTCATCATTATCAATGCAGATGCTCCCGACAATTATCATTAAATTAGATTAATTCCACAATCTTTATGCTATGATCAAAGTAGGTGCAGATGTTGAAACTGCATGAGGCACAGACTGCAAAAAATAAGTTGGGGGCTAGAGAAAAATCAAAACAGAACTATCAAGTATACCTGGTTATTAGTAACCAAAACCAACACAAAAAAGGTGATCTGCTTTCAAGATACTATCATTTCCATCTAATTCAATATACTCTTGATTAATCTGACAAAAAAAGAAAATCCTAGGTCTCTTAAAAACATTTCTCACCGTAAAAAAAACAACAACAAATAATCATTTTTTTTTTCAAGGTCATACTTAGAAGTAGTATCATCTAAACCAGTCCATTCCTTAACATTTTTAGCCCTCTGCACTATTATCTAGAAGGCACTCATCATGCTTTTCAGTAACTGAAGACAGGCTTATTCCAGAAGCACAACTAGAGTTCATGTCAGTAATTTTTTTCATTATTTTTCTTCAGTACAGAACATGCCTGCAATGCAGCATGGAAGTATTCAACATGCACAGAAGAGTTAGGTAAGAGGTTTTTAGCCTTTTTTCATTTTTGGTGCCTAATTGTTTTCAAATTCCTGACAGAGTTAATTAGACAGAAAGAAAATTAAGGAAAAAAATTGTACTGGCATTTGGTATTCTGAAGGCCCTGTTCTTAATTTCCTCCACTCTTTCATGTAATAATAGCTCTGGTTAAGCCACTGGATGCATGTTAAATTGGACTGAGTTTGAGTCCTTCCTCTTAAAGGTCCAATTTGAATAAATACAATAGGTCTCATCAGTGCATAAGGTATTTGGAGAGAAAAACAGGGAACAGAAATTGACTAAAACTTCCCAGAAGATCTGTAGCTCTCTGCACATCTCCCCAGTCATGCAACAAAATGATTCAGACCCACTAAGGTATGCACGTGGAGCAAAGCAGTGCTGGTTTCCTTCTTTTTTGGCTCATTATAGTTAAGAGGTAACCAGCTCTTGAGCAGCTATGACTGGAGAAGGTGACATTTCATGCCTTTTTGGAACAGGGAATGGCTTTGCAGGGCAGTCTAAGAATGAGAAGCAATATGGCACAACTAGCAAAGGGAGCGGGTAACCAGTGAAGTAACCCCTAACCACAAGGATGGGGATTTCTGATGCTGTGAAGTTGATCTAAAATTTGAGTTTTCAGGTAACAACAGGAGTATTACATGTCATTGCATTTCCAAATAAGTCTCTAAGTGTTTTCAATTGTCATACTAATACAGACAGCTTTAACACACCAAGTTTAAAAAAAGAAAATGTGTCACAAGTGCATCTACAATTAATCACAAGAACAGCCTCACTCTCACAGGCTCAGGAGCTGTCTCTGTAGAGGAGACATGAAAACCCCACACTAATAGGACACAGGTAATTTTGCCCACTTTTAACATTTATTTTTCTCCTCTAAGGACTCTTTTCTTACCCCACCTCAAAAAGTTCTTTACCACTCCTGCCTGCCCTAGTAACTCCTTACTCATGTCCTTCCCTTTGACTGAAACCATCCATGCAGCTGTTGATCAATTTAGTTGCTTGGGTTTTTGTTGTTTTTATTTTTTTAGTAGCACTGCACATGAAAAGGTTATTGTCTCTTACAGCTTTCTGCTCCTAGGAGCCATCCTCCCTCTTACAGCCTGTAGGAGCATTCTCCAGATACTTTTAATCAACATGAGACAGGCTACCAAAGACATAGAATTCCAACTAATTAACCCAGCCTAGATCCTTTTTGCTTAACCAGGTGTGGGGTCACGCACATGTCCAACTAAGCTGGCAGCTGTGAGAGGATGAAAACCTCTGGGAGAAAGGATGTGATGAGCAGCCAGTAACCATCTCACTTCCTCTTCCAGCTGTGTCCACAGATCTCCCTCTGAAAAAGCAGTCCTGATCCCACTTGCAGAGGGTTACACTTTCCTCTGCAGACTCAGTCATTGCTAGCAGCTCCAGCTATGCTGTCCCAGCTGCTCTTACTTGTCTCTGAGGACCTCCTCTGGCTACAAGTTGGCATTTATAGGCCATCCTTTTTCTCCCCTGTGTGTACCATTGACACCATTTGATTGTTCCTCTTCCCAATTCTATGTCCTCCCCAAGTTTCTGTAACTGTTCTCATCCTCTTCCTCCCCTGGCACTCTGGTCCTGTTCCAGCTAAGCTGCATTAGGTAAATGAGATCATTTGGATGTCTTCACTGCTTGGTCACTCCTTGAGACAGCCTCCTTCTCTTATTCATTTAGACTGAGAAGAATTTGAAATTAAACTTATGTTGAAGGTGCTTGTAAAATACTGGCAGCTCCAAAGCCTGTAATTACAAGGTATCCCTGAAGCATTACCATGTCTGTATTAGCTGAAATATTCCTTGCCAACAGAATCCCTGCAGTTTCCTTCTGTGCCTTTGCAACGCCACATTTTATTCTTGGGTACCTTAGTACTTAAATACATCACTCTTTAAAAAAGTCATAACAAATTATTAATTAAAAGTCCTACTTTCAATTAGGTAGGAGAGAAAAATTCTCCTTCTTTTTTACAAGGACCTATATTTGCCTCTATTTTTTTACAAAAAAAAAAAAAAAAAAAAAAAAGAACTTTGCAAAGTGTGCCCCAGATGTGTCATTATACAATAAAGTTCCACATGTGCAAAACCCAGCTCTAAAATAGAGATTCTATACTGACAAAATTATAGCCAGCAAGAGGAAACAAAAGGTAGTTATGTACATCCTATGAACACTGTTACTAGCCTCTGAAGGAGAGTCCAGGGTATATTTCAGAAGTTCAAGAATGGAATCTCCCAGCCAATATTATAATAGCATTTGCAAGCACATCCAAAGAAGTTTTTATTTCATCTTGAGGAAGCACAGTGACTGTGCCTCTTCAGGTCCCACTGCAGGACTTTCAACAACATCTTGTATGTGAAAACCTTTTCTTCTGCAAACCTGGGAAGGGAAAGACCTGGAGTGCATCTACACACCGTGAGGGCTTGGAGGAAACTCAAGCAGGGTGAGCTGTGCAGGAAAAAAAGCAGACTCTGTTGTGTGTTGAAGCAGCACAGGTGTAGTACCATCAGTTCTTAGTAGGATTCATCTATGTGTAGCTAGGAAGATCGCGAGGAACCAAATTAAATTAACAACTAGTGCAGAGGAAGACTGTCAGCAAAACACATAATTATGTAATCAGAGACACTTTACAGATGGTGAAGAGCACCGTGTCTGCTTATCTTATCTTTCATACCATGTTTCTGATGTTTTCCTTCTTCTAGGGCCTCTACCAGAAGTGAGGACTAACACTTCTACAGCAAAATAGTCTTAAGACCTGAAGACACTGTCTTCAGGACCTGTGATTTTACCAGTTTAGGAGAAATCAAGTGCTCTCTCATTTTTCCAGCTGTCAGAAACATCAGATCAGGTGTGCCAAACAAACGGGTTCTGAAACTACACACTCTTGGTACCAAAAAGAATTGTTTCAGCTAGATGAACAAAGGGGCAGTTAATTATTTTTCTCCAAGTTTTCTTCACTGTTTAAAGCAATACTGAAAGCCCTTAATTAGGCAGGAGCTAGTAGAAATAAGAATATAAACAAAGTATACATCAGCAAGTGGTGCAGTACTGGAGAAATATATCCATAGAATGTATATGCTGGTGGTGAAGATGCCATATCCACATATCCCCATTCAGGGGGTTTTAATTCCAGTTCCCAGCAGTCTGGTCCAGTGAGCTGAATGCCCACTAGCAGGTATTTTTTGGTTTAATTGCAACTGAAAGAAATCCAGTTCACATGCTGGCAGGTTGTTCCACAAAGCACACCAATGGGCTTAAAGCAGATGAGTACCTCCTTTAGGGCTTAAATCCTCCAGACCATAAGATACACAGCTTTATTCTTCACTCATTTCTTGCCATCATGGCAGCATTATGGATTTCAGTGATAACTTCGTGAGTGTCTTCAATCTGAAAACTTATTTTTATGTTTCTACTTTTAGGACTCCATATGTGATAATTTTTATTTACCTACTATAAGAAATGGGGAAAGTATAGCTGAGGTGCAGACATGTGGCAAGACAGTTCCAGATGGCCAGAGCTTTAAGAGAAAGAAACTGGATAACACTGATGTGTTACAGACCCCACTGGGAAGAAATTAAAATGAATAAGTTAATGATAAATTATGAATTAAGTATGTGCCATGAATATTAACCACACACAGTGTACTTTGTGAAACTGTTTTTCTCCAGAAAAAGAGCTTTGTAGCCACAAGACAGCATCAGTTTATTTAAGGGAGATGGGAGCCCTGTAGGGAGTAGGCATCCTACAGAGCTAAAGAAATTGTCCAGTGTTATGAAAACCAGAAAATTATTCCTGACTTATACAGCACACTAAATAATACAGACATTAAAATTTTATGACACTCCTAGGGATGGATAGTAGCCCCTTTCAATGGCATATTTAATTCTCCCCAGTCATAAACCATTAAGATTTATACATACTTGGGGAGGAGGGACAGCCAGGGAGATACACAAGAAGCATCACATCCCAGTGCAACTTTAATTAATAAATAATAAAAGTGTCCTGAGAATACAACAATGTGGGTAGCAATATTATTGTCAGTAAGAGATATTTTTGGAAAGGATACCTATGCAGTTTCAGAATGCTGTGTTTTGAAGCTTTGGAATGAAATTTCCACACGTCAACAGTAAAAATGAAAAATAAGTTGTCACTTTAAATTTGCCTTGCCAGGCAAGAGCTTTATTTCAGACCCTGTTGAGAGGGCAGGGGAGTGGAGAATCCTGTTTTTTAACTTTTAGGGGATGTACAATAGTATGTGCAGGCAGTTCCTTAGCCTAGAGTTCCCTATGCCTTGATAAAGTTTATGCAGCAGCATCAGATATGAAGACTGCTGGAACTGGAGTCTGAAAGCACAATGCTCCTGACAGCTTTTCTGAAGGCTGCAGTATTTGTGGTCAAACACTTTTTGATGTAAACATGTAGCTTTCCAGATTTCCACTGTTCTGGCAAGAGTATACAGCAAGCAGGAGGACACAGCCTTGGAGGTCCCCATGAGCCAAGGGAGAGCAAAGAAATCACCCAGAAACATCTGCTGGTGCCTGGCTCAGGAACAGGGTTATTAGCTGCTTTCCCTCTGTTGTTTTTTTTGTTTGTTTGTCTGTTTGTTTTTACAGCAAGCAAGAGGCTGAACCAGTGATGGCCAGAGCACAAGTGCCCACATTAACTGCTGTGAGCAAACATAAAGAGCCAGGCAAGCAAGGACATAACCCAAGCCCCATGGTTTGGGTTAGGGGTTAGGGCTGAGCTGCTGCTGCTGTGCATGTCTCACAGGTAAGAAGTGGCTGAGATTCCAGCAGCTAGAGAAATCAAACCCTTGCCACAGTACCTTTCTGAGGGAAGAATAAAGTTTGAAAGGGAATTTTTTTGGCTTATACTTTTAACAGGCAAAGACCAGTTCCTTGGTCTGAAATACACACTTCTTCATCCTGTGCTCCAGTCCTGTGCCTCAAAACATCACACCATGAATTTTTAATCTGCTCCACAAGTGCAGGCAATTTTACTTTAAAGGCAGAAACTGAAACACCACATTTCCAAGTACATTAAATATTATACACCTTGTATAACTGGCAAAAAGTGATGTAAATACAATGCATTAACTTTTTTTTAAGAATGAAAAGCCTGAAGAAGTCAAGGTATATCTAAGTTTACAAGATTATCAGTCAGGAAAGAAAATTCCACAAAATGTAGGAATATATTAGCAATAAAAATTACATGCAACATTAAAGAAGTGACTTCCTCATTTCTCGTTAAAAAGAAAGATCTAGATACTCAGGCGTAAGAAAAAAAAAAAAAGGTTATTTGGATGCAAGCTATGAATTTTACTCCACTTTGCAAACACCAGAGGTTTTTTGTTGATTTTGTTGTTGTTGTAACTTAATGAAATGACTAGGCTATTCTGGCAGCAGTTTATTCAAAATGTCTTCTTCAGCATGGGAAGATGATATTTTTGGCTGCTTTCTTTTATTGTCTATGTTAAAAGAAATTTACAGATATTTTATGGATTTGCTGAGACTATTGCAACTTTTTGAAGAAGGATCTCAGATTTGGAAATGCACTGGTATCAGTAGGAAGGAAGTGATGCTGTAACCACAGGATATTATGCTGGGTCTTGAATATTATTTTCCACTTCATATGCAGACAAACAGAAGGATGATTATAGAATTTGCTCCTTTTACAACTTAATTAAGCTACCATTGGTACCAAACACTCAGCAACATGGACCTCAGTGCATGGCTCTAATGGCTTAGAAACATGCTTGGATGGTGAGCAAGATCTAGAGCCCCTGTCACATCATTCTGAAGCCCTGCCACTCTTGTCTTCAGCTTGCTGTGGAGATGTAGGAGCCCTGGAAGACACACACTGAAATGTCAGCACGATATATACTGCCTGAGCATCTGCTGTCTGGAGCTATTGTTATACCAGGAAAAAAAAAAAAAATCAGGCTTAAAGCAAAGAGAAACAGCTTACTAGGCTGGCAGTGTTTTAAAAACACTCACTCCCCATCACCCCGAAGCTGTGAAAGTGAAAGCCAGCACAAAGTCAGGCAGCTCGGAGTCAAACAGGGCTGAGCAGTGGGGGAGATGTGGCTGTGCAGCAGCCTAACCTCACAGGGATGTGTGTCTGGCCAGGAATCCTGCATCTGCTGCCTCCAGGGATGGAAGTAGCTCAGAAGGCAACTCGCAGCTTTTACTGATGAAACTTATGGGAAGCTCTGCTCACTATCCTGCTTTCTTCCAGGGACATCTGCACTCATTAACTGTTTCACCTTCCATCTGTCCAGTTGGTGTCACCTCCCAAAAGAAGTCCAAATGCTATCTAGTGCCTATCAGGTAGCAGGAAGACAGAGTAAATGTATCCTGGCAAGGATAAGTTGAGTGAGTTGAAAGAAATGAGGTGTTGCAGTCCATGACATGGGAAAGCAAGCAGAAGATAAATAGCCCAGTGAAAGATTATCCTCATCTGATATTTCCACACTTGTGAGAAATCCATCCCTGTTGCAATTCACTGTAACTGTTGGCCTTGGAATTGCTACCAACTCTGCCTCAAGTACTTGTATAATTGCTAGCATCTAGTTTCCAGTAATCTCTAAGGTCTAATATACATATACCTTAGAGACTTAAAGATTTTAAGATGGACTGTTCAAAGTACTTTGTTTTCCAAATCTAGATACCACAGAGTGGACAGCAAAGCCCTCAAGCCTGCAAGAGCACAGTCACCTGCCAAACGATAGCAAAGAGAAATATCTTTTGAGCAAATCCCACCTGGATGTGCTCCTGTGTGCCCTCCTGTAGGTGACCCTGCACTGGCAGGGGGTTTGGACTCAATGATCTTTCGAATTCCCTTCCAAGCCCTCACTTTCTGTGAGTCTATGTTTCTACAAGCATCAGTCAGGCTGGGGAGGGGAGGAAAATGCCTTCATTATTCCCTGTGATCTACTTCCACAAGGGAGGAAAACCACAACAGGTTCATACCACTACAAAGTTCCCCACAGTGGAATGATCCTACTGAAAGGTTTTTAAATGCACAATTACATTCTTCCAGAGACACAGATACTCACCATGACTGAAACCAGTGCATTGCACCTAAGGAATTTTTCTTAAAAGTATACATATCCATATCATACAGAACAAGTTAGTGCCTATGAAATCACATATACAGTTTCCAAAATCTTGCTTGCTGTGTCTCATGCTTGGGAGAAGCTGAATGCAGCTCTCCCAAATATATTTATGTACACACATATATACACTGCATATGCAATCAGGGGGAGGGGAGGCAAGTTGTGATTAACAATAAGAACTCTGAATTCTGTGAGATAAATTACTCCTTTTTACATGTTCTTCCATACCCCTCTCCTTTCCTAGGCTAAGAAGAGTTTGTTTCCTTTAAAGGGGATGGGGGTGGGGGCAGGGGGTAGACAAGAGGAGCTCTGCAGGACAGTGCCAAGATCTGGTGAAGCTCATCTAGTACAGGAGTTTAGAAGGTCAGAGTTTATAGGGACAAATGGTCCCTCTCCTACAGAAAGCCCTGTTTCTAGAGAGGTAAATCAACTGACTGGTCCATCAGTCATCCAACACGACACATCAAATTTTCCTTCATTTCCTTCCTCTTTCCATCACACTTTGTGTACCTTCTGATCTATTGCTATTCGACGCCAGAACAGGTGTCCTACCTTGTGGTAAACTTGCTAAGGAAGAGCCCAAGGAAAACATCTGACAAACCTGAAGACATAACAGTTTTGGTACTTTGGGGAGGATGGAATCTTAGGGGAAAACACTTTCAATCTGTGCCTCCCACCACTCACTTGAATGGAAAGACCGAAGGAGAAGTCAGGTTTCTCCAGGGAGCAGGAATACTGCACCTGCAGTGAGTGCAGAGAGAATGCTTTATGTCACTGCAGTTATTAAGACCTTTGCAAACATTCTTGTAACCACAGTCCTAGTAGGATTGTCTATTTTTTGTGTGTGGTTTTTTTTATTTTGGTTTTTTTCCACTTTCCCTTTGCCCTTTATCCTTCAGCCTGAGTGGGCCATGGGTGCAGTAAAATAATTAGCTGAGTATTCTCTGGGTTTAAAGGTATGCAAATGCATGTATTGTTACAGACTCAAAGAAGGGGTGGCTCCTTAGCAAAGCATTCCATATAAATAATTTCTCTTAAGGTTAAGGAAATGGTATAATTCTGCAAATTAACATCTGAACTTAACCAGCAATCATTTATTACTCTAGTTTCTTTTTCTGACCTTTCATAAACCCAACTGAATCCTGAGACCAGTGACAATGCACACTGTCAGAGCTGGGAGCAAGAAGTAGTCTCCAGGGTCACTACTATTCTGTCCACATGTTATTTAGTAAACTAAGCTGGTCCCTCAAGTGAGGGAGGGGGAAGTAAAGATCTTACAATATATCACAGCATTTTCTGGGAGATTTTTTTTCTAAGGTTTTGCATTAACTATTCACAAAACCAAATGCAGTGAAATTTGCAACTAAAGACGTAAGCAGCAAATTTGACCTCTTTGTAGGTTCTATCTTAGGTCAGTTTTCAGTTGTCATTTTCAAAATGCATTTTAATACCCCTCTTTTTCTGGTAAGACTTCTGACTTCCTTTAAGCAGACCAAGTTTGTTCTTTGTTGTGGCAAACTGATTTTCTTAAGCAAGTTGACATGATCCTCCATTTTCCTCAAGCCCTTAAAGCTTCTCCCCCTTACAAGCCAGAGAGAACTACCAGGTCTCCTGACCTCATTTCAGCAGACTGTGGATTGGGTATTTTCTGAACAGACTTCAACAGGCTGAACCAAACGGAGGGAAGGAAGTTGTATAGACTAATATTTCAGCTAATGCCTTCTTCAGAAGGCATTCAGCCAAAACATTAATCTACAGAATTTCCTTCCTTTAGTTATAGTGAGATTTACCCTTGAGTGTTTGTAGTGATAGATAGAGCTTTCAAGGGACCAGCTCCCACTAACAGTCTCATAGGTAGGCAACAAGAGCTACAAACACTATATAACCCACACCATGAACATCTGTATCCAGTGTCTTTGCAAGTTTTTATCATTTTGCCTGGCTGCTCCTCTTTCTGAATAATTTTTCAGGAATCAGACACCTTGGGCTGGGGAGTTCCTTCTTTTCTGTTTCTTGTGAAAACCTCAGCTAGACATGGCAACAACAACATTTCAGTTCACCAGGGATTTTAATAGTCAGTGTTCACTGTTATATCAACTCTGAAAACTTACTTGATACTATATTTCATCATCTTTTGGTGTTTATTTTAGGGAATATTGACAAAAAAAATAGTGTGTTTCAGCTGACATATATGACACCGAACAGTTTTAACTTCAAAATAAGGCAGTTGAGCCTTATCACATGACTTAAATAAATGACTTCTAAAAAGTATCTTCTGGTTTTGTATAAAATATATGAAATGCAACTGTCAAGTTCCAGTTTGAGTCTTGCACCAAGTTTACATTGAGGCAACTGAACTGATTTTGGTGGAATTATTCTATCTTTTAGTAAAAATGAGATCAGTGCCCAAACATGGAGTAAATCACTTTCCTTCAGCCACATGGAGAAACACCTAGGTATTTGTCATATAACTAAATTCCATGTTAATAAAATAATTCTGTATTTCAAAAGTTTTTCCACCTAGATTAGACCACAGATGGTCTTAAACAGAGTGTGCATTTGGTAAGCAAAACATCTAATACTGTGGGTAAGGCAGGATTATATTGGAGACACTGCTAATTTAAGTGTCAAAGGGTTTTAAGAGTTGAAAGTGTTTATTCATAACTGTTCTGAATTCACCATATGTTATATATTATGTTCACATAATGTAAAAAACAGATGAATTCTGTGTAATGTCTTTGTTTCAATTAAGAGATGAATTGGCTGTCTTGTTTTAAAAGTCAAGATTTGGAAAGGTGAGCCTGCTATCTGATTCAAAATTAGAAAATATTTAAAGGAATCAACCAAATAGTTCCCTGGTAAAATCAGTAACTGTGTTGCAAGAGGCAGAGGTGCCTGCTGTTTGGTGCTTCCAAGTAATTTATAGATAATATTTTCGCTGGATACTTTTATTTATTTATTTTACAAACATACAAGCATTGATATTCTTGATAGCCTTTAGCAGCTGAAAATCTTATGTTCAGATAGACGGAAAGCCACATTTCCTTCACAGAAGGGCTGGACAGCAACTGGGTATTTTGTCTAAATACTTTTTACTATTCTGGTATCTTAACACTTTTTACTATCCCATGTGGACTGTAAAGCATTCAAAGCTCATCTATAAAAGGGCAATGAATCCTCCATTCTGCACCCATTCCTTACTGGAAAAAGATCAACAAACCAACAACAGAAAAACTCAACCCAAGGTGATACCAGAAAACCCTTCAACTGACCCAAGCAGCTTCTTTGCAGCTGCCAAGGTCTGGAAAAGACCATTCAAGAATGACATTTCCTGGCAAAAGAAAAAACAGGCAAGAAGAGCTAGACAGTGGTGAGTACTACTTTGTGAATCAGATTCAGATAAACTGAATTGCAAGTCTGGAACAGCAAATAAGAGGGAGCTGTAAATAAAGGTCATAAATGTTTCACATCAAGATATACACAAAGGAGCTGTAAAGTATTGCCACATATGCACTCTTGTGAAGCATATAACAAATGACCAGGAAGTCTTTTCACAGTGCTTTCCATGGTATTAAAAATAAAACAAAAAAATAGACTCAGCTACTACAAGGAAGTAGGATAAAGACACTTCATCTATCAACCAAACAAAATCCAAGAGCTGCCCCTCTTCATTCTCCAACACCCCCCAAACATCACAGTAGCTTGTTCATCTTTTCCTGATGCTTTTAAGTGTTTGTGGATTATGGGTTTTTTTCCCCAGAAGTTAAACTACAAATAAATCACAAAAAAAGAAGATTGTCCTTTGTGTTCTTGTTGACTTTATGAAAACCAATAAATGCTGGAATATTCACACCATGGTTTAGTCTTTTTAAGACTTAGAACTCTGCAAAGCAACTATTACCTTGTTTTGTGGTCTGACATGAAGCTCACTTCAACAACTATTAGCAATGAAACATCATCTGGCAATTCAAGATTATGTCTTTGAGTCTTGCTGAATGCTTTATAAGGATTTGAACTTCAAAAGAGCCTAGTGCCCCTTTACTCCTGAGGAGATCACAACAAAAATAAATTACCATGGAGAAAGAAAATGCCATCAAAACAACACCTGGTGTGAAAAGGTTAACACAATGTTTACAGGGGAAAAAAACAAACAGAAATTAACTTCTCTATAGGTCTAAAACAAGCAGCAAAATCTAAAACCAAAGGTCAGTTCTCCAATTTTTCCAATTCTCACTGCTCTATCCAAGCCACTAGGTCTCAGTTACATTAATTAGATGCTTCAAGGAAAGGTCAAAGTACGAACTGCTTTCCAATTTAATATATACTAGAAAAGAGATGAAGCAAATGTCAGCCTGAGCAAGAAGAGCATAACCAATTGATAAATGAACTGAGGTTCTTGGACGTACATTTAATTGAACAGACAAGAAACCTCTTTCAATGGGCTTTGAATAAAATCCTTAGGGAGAAATCCTGGTTCTGCTGGAGCGAGTAGGAGCTTTGAGTTCCTTAAGCAACAAAGTCAACAGTTAAGCAATGAAGCAAACAGTCCAGAGTTAACCACAGAAAATATTCAGGGCTTCTCACCTCCAAGTTCAGCTTTCATATTTAAATTCTACTGGGGATAATTACAGTAGTCTGCCAATTTCATTCTGCAAAAAGGCAACAGAGCCAGCCAGACTCCTTCTGTGCAACCTACTGGAGAGAGCATCACAAACCTTCCCTGCCTCACTTCACATTCTTTGTCATGGCACCACCACATCTAAGTCCAAAGGCATGGGAATTTCTCTGGTCACAGTGACAAAGGTGCTCACAAAGCTATGTAAGGACTGCAGAAAACTGTTATAAACAGCGAGGAGGAAAAAAAAACCTCCACACTTCATGTAAATAGGAGACACTATCCTGCTCCCAGGGAATCCAATGATAAAATTCTCACTGACGTCAATGGGAGCACATTCAAGCCTCAATTTAAGTTAAATTTGAGGAGCAGTGTTCAAACACTAGTTTTTGTCTTCCTCTTTACTCTCTCTATAAAAGTGAACAACTCCATCCTCACTAAATCATTCTCATTTTTGTCAGCTTCCTGCCTCTCCCTGAACAGTGGAATCCAAGCAGCCAATCTGTTTATAGATAAACAGAGACTTGTGCATGATTTTAATTTTATTTGACTCTAGAGAAGAGTCAGACTTGCCAGGGGTGGTTTCTGACACTGCAGGATTCACACATTTTCTTCATTCCCCTCACATTTGCAAAAGCAGCAGTAACACATTCAAACTGGAAGCCTCCTGTGGGTGTGGCAGGAGATACTATCTGTAAATATTTGTGAGAGCTACTATAAGCACTCCTTACATTATTAAGAACATTATTTAAAGACACTAAGATACCTATGGATACAGGAAGGCATCTTGTTACATTCCCACAAAGCATTACAGGAGGCAGCTACATAATCCCCCTTTGATTTTAGAAATACTTAGGTACATCATCTCCTTGGGTAGCATTACAGACCACTGTAAATCCTGTACCATGTGTTTGCATCAGGACCTATTCATCACACTGAAAATGTAGCTTGAGGATCTTTACTCCCATTGAATTAAAATAAAGCATAAGTGGGCTCTTAAAAGTGTGTATTGGTGGTGTCTAAAGGTACAAAAGGGATTACTTGAGGTGGATTGATGCTACCGAGATACAAAACACTAACATGAGAATTAAGCGTGACTGCTCACCTTCAACATTTCTGTTTGACTCCCAAATGCCTCAGTCCCACATGCATTCACCTAGAGATTTTAAATGACCAGCAAGGTTCTACTGAGCATCTTATTTCCTTCAATTTATGAGCCTCTCCAATAGACAAGAGTCGACTTAAAGCCTGAACATATCAGAGAAAGTCAGAGGAATAACATAAATATGCTCGTTTGCTTCAGTGTGTGGTATTTGCCACTTGTCAAGTCACTGAAATTCTCAAGGACTATAGTAACTGGAAAATGAGCAAGGGAAGCATACAGGGAACAAGGCAACTGTGAACATACTGAACAGATATCCCTTCTTTTTCACGCATATGCACATTTGAGAATAATCAAGAAAAATAAAAAGGTTTTATGCAGTAAAGGTGACTGGGTTTCAACCTAGTTTGTCTTCATTGTTCTGCTCAGGGTGAGATGGCTCTTTCAGAAGATGCTTATTGAAAATTTCAGAACTGTTGAGCAGAATACTGAGACCAAGTTATTTAAAATATATGACTTCCTGTATAGCTGCACATAGTTCTTTGACAGCACTTTTGCCTCACATAGATGTCATGGGGTGGGCTTTCTCCCCCTCTTCCCAAATATTTCCTTTATTGTGATCTGAACTTCAGAGAAAGATCCAGGAAAGTAACTGTGCATCACTCAGGCCCCATGCTGGCTTTCCTCAGGGGTGGGGAGCAGACACTCCAAAGCTATCCTGCATGGCAAGTGGGGTCTGTCCTAATTACTAACAGGCTGACAGAGCAGTCACCAAGCTATGTGGGGATCTGAAGATGATTAAGTCTCTCCTGACATCACTCCAGAAGATGCTTACCCTCCTCCAGCTTTCCCCTTCTTTTATAGGTGAAGAAAGGCCACAGCTAACATCACTGCTTCTGCAGTAAGGCCAAAATCGAGAGGAGAAAGTGCTGGATAACCACACAATCTTCATGGGATAAACTTTGTTCATGATCATAAAGCATTCCTAAAGCACAATTAACAGCTGCTGCTCCTGAAACCGCCAGCATCTGATGATTTACCATCAAGTTTGTGCAACACCATTTCAAAGTCCTATCTTCAAGAAAACAGGGCAGAGGAGTCCTTTCCATTTAGTACCTAGCTTTGGGGGCTTTTAGCTCATTCTCTATTAAAATAACATGTGCCACATAAAACTAATCCTGAACTAAGTTCACACTTTGGCTGAGTTGGCTTAGTCTGCCAGGGTTCTCTGTACAGATAATATTGCAGAAAGAGAGCAAGCTGCAAGCCTCCAAGCATCGCAGCCTTCTCAGGTCCAGTGAAATGGACGTGGCTGATGCAGGCAGACCCGACCATCACTTAGATTCCTAGAAGGCACCTGTTCAGCAGAGAAAATGAGCAAAATGGAGCAGAGAGAAGGCTTTGGCACCCTGAATAAATTCTGTACAGTTGCAGGAAAGAATACGCACTGGCAACCCAAAGGAAGTCAGCAGAAACTCCAGTAACTTGAAGAGTGAGAGACCACAATATAAGCTGTTGGCATTTACGGAAATCGCAAACATAAATCAAATATAGAAAATAGCACTTTAAAAAAGAATTTTATTTATTTATTAACAAACCATACTTCCATAATCTAGACCATGTACTGACACAGGCAGAAACCTATCAATTTTCACCCCTTCCTTCAGGACAATTTATGGTGTCAAAAGCACACGAAATTAAGTTGTCTAGCAAGTGCAGCACTTTCTTTAAAGAAATAAATACCAATAGATAAGTCTTAATAAACCAGTTAAGTAGAAGGCAATGCAGAGACTTGTCACGGGTCCATAGCATTGTCAGTGAGTTGCTGATTCTCAAACTTTACTGAACATTTTCCAGCAATGTACTTAGCATGTGACCTTTCTGTGGCTCCACAGTTTCCCCAACTGTTTTCATAGCTCATAAAACGTTTAGAAAGTGTTTATAAAAACTGCTTGAGGAAACTGTGCCACAAAGAACTTGAGCTTCACGTCTCAGCAGTCCAGCTTTGATTTAGTTCTCTTCGATGGGATTTCATTTTCCAAATGCCCCACTAACATCTGCATGCAGGTCCTCTTGGGATAGCACTGAGACATAGGCCAGTTTTATGTATATTACTTGGCCAAGTTCCCCCAGCATGTGATGGTTGACTTGCCTCCCTCATGAAATCACACATGCAAGCATTCCCCACACATACACTTACTGATGGCCGCTCTCAGTGATCTGACTGTGTCAGGAAGAAATATGTCATAAACACCATTGCATTTCCTTTTGGAACCCAACACGTCAAACCCAGAGAGGACTCTTGCATCAGAAGTCCGTGACTGACAGTGCTTGACCCACTGCCCTGCAAGCTTGTCCTGGCTTTTTTATGGATGCTCAAGCAGCCTGTTTGGAAACACACAGCCAGAGAAGTGCCACAGACAAGCTCCCAGTATGTAACTCTCTGAAGAACGAAGAGTGCAACAATGAAACATGAACGTGCCAAGAACAATGAGGTTTAAAATCAACATCTTACTATGCATAATTAAGTAAAACCAATATTCACAGTTTTCTGGTGGAACTTGAGTCTTCAGCCACAGAATCATGACTTCCTGGGACTCAGATATCAATTATATGTAGCTTGTGAATAAGCTCAGGAGAAGGAGCTTCTCCCCCCACACAAAGACCCTCCACTGATTTCCTATATTTTAGCTTTCAAGTTAAGCATCACCAAAACAATCTGTCAAGTAAAATAAGTAGTTGTATTTTACTTATAAAGTAAGAAGACAACTCTGCTGGTAAACCATAGATGCTCCAGTGCATACAAAGGGAACATCACCTTGCAAACTGATGGCCCTGTCCACTCACCTAAACAGCTACATGCTTCACAAGATCTTAAAAGGATTAAACAAAAGGAACTTAAAACCTGTTCACTTACCCCCACACACCTGAACTGGTTACAAAGGCAGATTGTGAAAAAACACCAACACTGTGCCATAAAGAGCCACCAAGAGAAGCTGCAAGGATTTTATTCTGTGTGACTGATAGAGATTCAATATCCTTCTTAACAGAGTTGGAGAAGCCCTACTTGTAGTAAAAATAAATTATGGCATAACTATAAAACTTTTAGCACATACTTTTGACAATAGAACTTTTCCAGTTTGAGGCTGCTTTATGACACAAAAAAGTTATTTAACCCCAGGAATCACCTATGTGATTTTCGAGTGTCTAGTCAAGCGTGTACCTTCTCACTCCTGCTAATTAATTATCCACTCCTAAGCAGTAAATAAGAATCAGTCATTACCCTTGAGAAAAATGCCTGACATACGTATCAGGTGTTAGACATAAAAACCAGCTTCAACTGGTTATTGAGTTCCCAGGCTTAGCTTGGGAACTGAAATGAATCAGTCATTGGAAAAGAGCTACCCCATTTTGAGCTCTGAAGGCTGCAGGACCTCTTTAGCAGTTGCCAGACAGCACAATGGTGTATTTAGTTTTAGACTTCAAGTTACCATTAAGCTTGAGCCATTTGGCCTCTGACTCAATCTAGACAGTTATAGAATGGACAGCCTGTGGATTTCTGTACAGTGCTGACAAAATTTCAGACTAGTGAAAAAACCACACTTTTGACACTGGGAAGAAATTTCAGCATGCCCCTCTGAATGTTTCTTTATAGTCAGTTGCACTAATTTTTTCAGAAAGCTGTTACTGGCTACCTTTTCTCAGCAAAGGTATCTCTGTAGAGCATACACCAGGTTACATCACCTGCATCACTGCTACCTGCCCTGCACCCCCAATTCCAGAGAAAGGAACAGGTGAGATGTGCACATACCCATGCTCTGAGAGTCTGTGCTCCCCACTTGCCTTGAGAGTGAATGTATTTTTGTGCCATTAAAAAGCTGTGGAATTAGATCATAGGTGAAAACAATACCATAGTAGCATTAAAGAGGACACTTATCAAAGTAGCATAGCTTAAGTCCTCATTTCCTAATGAAGGAGACAGCTATTGACATCCCTACTCTTCCCCCCTATATTACCCACCTCTGTGCCTGGCAATCACAAAGCCAGACTGAACATTACCAATTCTACATGCTCATCACATCCCTTTGTTTGTTTTACTAAGGACTATAAACTTATAACATAGAAATAAACATCACTTCAAGGACCTCCCACTCAAACATGTGCTCACTTGCGGTAGTTTCTCTACATACTTGAACTTTATCTTTGAGCTTCTTCAAACCACACACAGCTTCATCGAAATATAAGCCAATCTAAAACTGGTGGAAGGGAGAAGATACACTCAGTATACAATTTAAATTTACTGTGCTCATGGGGTGTGTGTGTGGGGGGTAACTCCCTCTTTGCTAATCTGCAAGCCTTCAACCATCATTGTCAAGCAGGAACGAAAGAGGCAATCAGCAAGAACATTGCTAGACCTGGAGAGCAGTTCACAAGAGGAAATGCTGAGGGAAGGTTCTTTGACACTAGGCATGACCCTTTGTGGTCACAGGGAGATCTTTCTTCACAATCCTTGCCACGCTAAGACACATGATACTTTGTATTGTTTTTCTTGCGTAAGAAAACTTGGGTCTATTTAAGAAATAACCCTTTAGTTAGCTTCACAACATATCTGCTTTATCACTGTGCAGTTAATGCTCACATATCTACAAAATTAATCCACTCTCATACTGTAGCTGAACAGTTCCCTTTCTGCCTTATTTAAAGCAAATCAAATGTGTGTATAAGTAAAAACTCTTGAATGGGTCTTTCTCCAGAGGGTTAAAATAGAGGATTTAAACAAAGATAGGAGAATGAAAACCTGGGCAGAACCAATGCTGTCTAGGGTACCCCCTACACCAACCAACATTTATGTAGAGTCAGTAGGACGACCAGGAAAGCCCATCCAGTCCTGTAGTCCTTCTGCTCCACCCTAGTGTGGGACCTGCACTGTCCCCTAACAGCTCCTCCAGAGCACATCCCATTTCCTCAAGTAACTGAACTGGCAAGTAGATTCATCCAAGTTGTTTCTAATGTGCCCACTCCATGAACAGTGATTGCAAGAAAGGTGTTTGGGATCTTACAAGACCAAAATGCCTTCCTACCACCTGAGCTGACAAAAGGATTGATGTTGTGCACTTGAGCTGAATTCAAGTATCTTTTTTTTAATATTTTTTTAAACAGACCATTTGTCAGCAACGATGCATTTCTGTCATTAACTTGGGAATTGTCTTAAAATTTTCCATCCCATGAAAGGATAACATTTCTTCTGATGTAGAACAGGCTTACATCTTTAACTGGAGGGCAGCCCGCTACTTAAAAGGCACCTTGCTTGGTTTGATGCAGTTATTTTTCTGCCAGTCTTGGAGCACAGGCAGCCTGGTCTCATGTGGTTTTACTTCTGCATTTGTTTCCCCCTTTATTGCAGATTCCACACCTGAATATGTAATCTTCAATGGTGTTGTGCGTGCTTGGCCAGAACTAAAAAATGTTATGCTCCAGCCTTGCATTTCCCAGTCCGTAGATGAACATGAAGGATTTACGCACACAAAGTACTTCTGACCTTCTGCTGTGAGTGGTATTTCAGCAAGATGTCCTGTTTTGGCAGGAGTAAAAGAAAAGGGAAAGAGGGAACTTCCACCTTTTTGCAATGGGTCTGATTTAATGCAAGGTGATCAAATGACCAGGAGAAATGTCCTATGTCTAATACTTCAAGGTTAGATCATTTCATCTCAAATTCTTCTTGCTACAACTTCTGCTCTCTTTATTTTACAATAATATCATAAAAGGCTACCCAATTTTTAGAAGACACCCATGTTCACTTCCTAGGCTCAGAAAGCATCTATCCAGTGTTTAAAATAACTTGAAATGTCAGTGAAACAAGATGTGATCTGTGTACTATCAAATCTATTATCTAGCATCCCATTATCTGTTTTCATGACAACACATTTTTGCCCAAATAATTACTGGCCTAACATCTTTATATTTATTCAAACAATAATCATAAAACAAGTCCAGCTCCTCCTTAGGATTACAAAACTATCAAAACAGATCAAATATAACTTCAGTAAGCACTCACTAATTACACTTACAAAGGCAAAATGCTACTCATATACTTCAATCCTGAGCTAAAATATCTGATCAATTGATTACACCATTGTATAATCAAAGAAAGCTTATTAAATCAATTTCATTATTGCAAGCCCTAATTTATATACCAGTCGTTTCCTTTCTGAGGGACCAGATATCAAGACAATATTCTATTTACACTTATTTGTATCCCTACCACTATGTGGCAACTCCAAAAGTAAAACTTCACAGGATTTTATGACCTGACTGTACATTATACAAAGAAAACTTAAGTCACCTTTTATGAGTCCTCTGCCTATAGAGGAGAATTGCTGAGTGAATCTGGCTTATAGCTGCTGGACTAAAAGTAATTAATTGAAATTAAAAGCCAAAAAAAAAGCTAGGTCAAGTTACAACAGCTTTTGAGAGAAGCTTCTTCCCAGTACTGAGAAGAGGGTTTGGCTTTTTTAACAAAATCTTCCTTTGTCCTGAGTAAGAGAACAGTTCTATGTTCACAGTGATTTACAGTGTGAGCTTCAGTGCAACTATGGACAAGAAGTCCCAGTCCTCCAGTTATTAGTAAGCCTTCAAAAACATGATCCCACAGAGCAATCTGGTTCAGGTACAGCCAGAGATTTGAGTGGTACACAACAGCCAAAGCTTTGAACACCTGATCTCAGCATATTTGTGCATTCCAAACATAGCAAGTTATTGCTTCCTGGCTGATTGCTAATACATCTGTATGCTTGCATTATGCTTGAAGCATAATCTCCAGCAGTATTTTAATAAGGTATTTTAATATATTTTTAATATGTATTTAATAATAAGGTCTTTTATCTGTATTTTCTGAATTCTCTTAAGAAATTTACTATGCAAGACACTCCCAGGAAATTAGACGGGGGGGGGGGGAAGCAGCAACTAATCCCAAATAAAACTAAAAACCCTACCTCATAGGTGCACCCCAACCTTCTACTGCCAGCATGAAGATGATGGGTTAGAAGGTTAGATCACACTCAAGAAGGCTGCAACCTGCACCCAGGGTAAAGCTGCACACTGATGGCAATTTGGTGACTTTACAGTTTTCCCTCAGAGTTAGAAGGCATGGAAAACTGAGAAGTGAAGCAGTCACTTCCAGAAGCAGACCTTGGCTGTTGTTTCAAGTGGCACACTTTATTCTTTTCTAGGAAAAAAACCAAAACAATCCCCACTACATGAGATAAGAAACCCATTTATTTCCAAAGAAGTGGCAGTCCACCAGGTGGTTAAAGACAAAAAGTTATGCAAAAACAATCAACCAGTGTTGATATTCAAGTACTGTTTATCACCTTGCGATAACTGTCTTTGTAGACAAAAAACTGCCCATAATTCCTGTGAGGTTTTAAATTGGAGGAATACACAAATGAGATACGTGGATATTTCCTCACTTTTTTTTTGGATTTCCTGTCCACAAGAGAAACTTGGTGGCTGGAGTAAGGTATTAATTTAGAGCTTTAGCCCAAAGATAAGTGTCTTGTTCATTGAGAGAAGTGCAGGATGTTTTCTTTGTGTACTCAGAACCATTTGGTTGCAGTGATGTGGATAAGAGCACACAGTAGCTGAGGAAATGTGACTTTGTGACTGGCCTGATGAGGAACAGTGCTGCCACTGAGGAGAGACAGTTGTGCTTCTGGATATACAGTTTGCTTGCATGTTTTTGAACTGGGACAATCTGTAAGTCTCATACTCATGCAGAAAATTAACTTCAGCTCCTTAAACTCAATTCAAAGTTCCTCCTACTTAAAAAAAAAAAAGTCTTAAGTGAGAGAAGAGCCAGCAGGAGTTTCAAATTACTGCAGAGGGAGCTATGAAAATTAAGAAAAAGACTAAAATTAATTTTAGGAATCTAGCAATCCATTTTAAAAGACTGCAGTATGTTGAAAATGGCAAGGCTTAATGATTACAGGAACTAATGATCTTTTTTAAAAGAAACCTCTAAATGGTAATGAAATTATCATAATTTCCCCGAGGAATTTCAGCTCATTTCTTTCAGGATTATGTTGAGCATACAACTTTTCTGAATAGCTTCCAGTTATTAAACACCAGACTTTAAGAGAAGCAATTTTTTAGCCCTTTCCTTTCCACATGGTTTGGAAAACAGAAAACCCAACTCATGGCTTGCATTCCTTTTCTAACCTGCTTGTCTTTCCTCTAATCCTCACCCTTTTTGAGGTCTCGTGCTATACTATTTTATTCATTAAAGAATCAAAGCAAAAAATAAGGGAGTAATTAAAAAGTTCAATGGATGGGATATTTTTTGTTTTAAGTTACACAGTGTGGTTTCATGTCCACCCAAGGGTCTGAAGCAAAAGAAACCTGGTGGTTTGACTTAAGTCCTATGGCAGATATATGTTACATAACCAAAGCAAAATACTTGATCTGAAAAATATCTGCTGCCTCTTTGCAGAGAAATCAAAGTTGATATGAATGGATTTATATTATCTCCTTCCCTCAGAGTCTGTCATCTTTCCAGGTCAGAGATATGGAAAGGAAAAATGAAGTTTACATTTAATTGTGGCTTGCCTCATAGCAGTGACAACAAAACCAGCACCTCCTGGTTTTTTTCTCCCACCCAACCTCCACCCCCTGCACCCACCCCGCACATTCCTAACTCAGATTTTTCAAATATTCCTCGTATTAGAGCTATTAGAATACAGGGGGGGGAGGGGGGGGGAGGGAAATGCAGATTTATGCAGAGCATTAGTTATGAAAGCGTACCGAAACTAATAATTTTGTGGTTCTGTATAACAGAAGAGAATACTGTCATATAACCTCACTGAAACATATGGTTTGCATTGATTCTCAAAGACCACAGATAAACACTAAGAAAATCATTATGAAATTTTTAAGAAATTGTTGGTGAGAATGGGAAAAGAAGACATGGAAAAAAAAAGCAGACTGCCAGATTAGCAGTTGCAAGCTAGCTCAGAATAGATACTTTTAAAAACAAGTTCATGTTTCACATTTACAGCAAATGAAAAGCCTAAAGGTATTTAGGCTTTGTCCAAAAGAGAAGGACAGCACAGTAACATCACTAATGCAACTATGAAAATTCCTGGATTTTAATGAATAACAAGCCCTGCATAGGCCTCTCTCAGTGGTTTAGTAAGAACTAAGATTTGGTATAGACACAGATAAGTTCTACCACACATACAACCTATAAACACACACATAAACCTAACACCAAAACATCTTAATGCTTGGTATATTTTAAAAAGCTAATTTTTTTCTCAATATTGTGAACAAATTAGCTTCCAGATGACTAGTTATTTGTTTGGAAGATTTATTCTCTTTCATAAGCATTTAGAAGTAGCAAAAGTTCCATGACATACCATGTTACTGCTTTAAGTTGCATGTCTTTAAATCACTGGAATTTTTTAATTAAATGTTGGCCAAATATAATACAAATCCAGTAATTAACACTGGGTTGTTTTCACAGTAGCAAAAGAATAGGTACACAGTCAATGAAAAAAATCTGCTGAGTATCAGTAACTCACAAAGGGCCAGCAATACAATCACTTGTTAGTCTATTCACACCCTTCAACCAGTCTGTGCTGTAATGAAATGTTTTTACCCATAAAGATATGAACAGGCTCATTAAATTGTACTTTTGTTTTGCTGACATGATCAAGGGATGTTATTCATGTAAAATAAAACACCAATAATAAGGTAGTGTAAGGGAACTGAATCCCTCATCTTTCACAACTTTTAAGAAACAGTTCTGTATTTAAACCCATTCAGCTGCATTTCTATTGATGTAGCACTATTTCCTTTCCTTTGTATTTCTTTAAATCTTGCCACCACTCTTAAAAATACAGGAGTCTCAGGGGTTTTATAGTAAAGCCTCACTTATCTTTCTAGGATGCCACTGAGGACTTGCAGCCCACTTTCTACCTCTATTCTACATGTTCATGTTTCCATCCTACTGTTCAGGAGATAATTTTTGTTTATTCTTAAAGATAATTTCCCCTGTTGGTACTGAAACTCTGCTGCATAGTCCAAGACTTGACTGTAGAGTTAGGAATATGTAAGCACATTTTTGCAGGAGCTGAGTATTACAGGACTCCAGGTCAATAGGAAAACAGCTAATGAGAATATGGTAAAAGAAACACTTTGCAAGGAAAAGAAATTGATTTTTTTAAAGCTTGATTCCCGAGCTCCTTTATGAATTGCTTCTGATAGAAGTAGTCCAACAGAATTTGATTGTATGTTTCCTCAAGGAGTGTCAGGGTGAGAAGACAGACATGCTGCCCAGAACACTGAGTTCAGTTGCATGACCAAGCTACAGTAGGTTTGTGATCCTGTATGCAAACATCTGCCTTGTCTTTGGGGCCTTCTATGGAGAGAAGCTGCTGACAGCTCCAATGCATCCCATTTCACTGTGAACAAATCCCTCTGCAGCACACGTTGCCACCATTATAAAACTAGCAATGACAATAATGTTCAATCCAACTGGAGCATTCCTAGGGAAAATGAGTATGTAAACCTGCTCCTCCTTCCCCAAACCACCTCAAAACCTGTCCAGGAAGTACCTAGATCCTTTGTTGCTTCATTAGTATGACTGTTGGTCATCATGATAGATGAAGCTTATCCATTTTATCCTGAAGTTACTCTATGGCATGGGATTATTGATCCCATGAGAGTGGTTTTATATTCAAAGCATTCTCAAAGCTTTGTTTCCTTTGTGACACATTCTGGATCCATGAACATCAAGCCACAAGTTCCATTTTCCCCTTTTTAATTATGCCTATGCTGTTCTGCTCTGGCTTTGTTCATTGCAGAGCTTTGATATATGAACTTTCTTCCCTCGTTGTTCTAAGGACACAGAGAGAAGCCCCATCCAGCTCCAAATTAAATGATGAAAATAAGGAAATTATTTTGTTTTCATATTAGAAATTGAAGAAATTGATGAAGTGTGCAGGAGGAGAGAAGAAAAAAAAAAAAAGAAATTCCAGAATTAACCAGACTGGACCAGCAGCTCCAGCCTCCTGGAGCCACTGGGTCAGCCAGCTCTGGATACATTTCCGGATGTAAAACAACAGTTTTCACTTGATTTTTGCAGCCATGCAGCTTTCCGGTTTGAAAAATAGTTAAGCTCCTCTTACTTGGGTAACTTTTCTTGTGAGTGCACCTTGTTTCCTCTGTTTAGTAGCTGTACAAGCACTGCACTAATGCCATGAGGCCACTAGAACATGTCCTGGCCTTGTCACCCACTGACCCACTCACATTTAAAATTAACTTTCTGCTCAGTACTGTACTTCAAATATTACAGCTTGCCTATATCAGCTCACTTCTACCTCTGGAGCTCAACAGAAAAAGCAGCTGACAGCTTAGTTGTGCAAACAGTACAGGACCCCCTCCCCCCAACACCAACAGAGAAGTGATGCAGAAAGGGCTGGGGCAGGGAGACAAAGAAAATCCACCCAGTCCTAGAAGTACAAGCCAATGGCTGCTCAGTTACAAACTGGTAACAAGGCCTTTGTAAGAGTGCCAGCATCTCCCCATGGAAGGAGAAAACTGCACATTACACTGGTACCAGCTGATGAAGCTGCTGTGAATCCAGCCACAGATGGATTAGAGGACAGGAAAGCAATAATACAATAAAACCAGAAGTGATTTCAAATTGCTTTACATAACCACCTAACATTTCTGGCTTATGCAGGCATAGGATGATAATAAATGTTTAGGGGGGTTGGAACTAGATGGGCTTTAAGGTCCCTTCCAACCCTAGCCACTCTATGAAACCACAGCAGTCACCTGGCCACGCTTCACATCTCAAACTCTGCCAGGAATGCAACAGTTCCCACCAAAACCCCAAGATCAAAGGGTCAATTGGATTACTCCAAGACAGGACAGAATAGCCTCCTCCAGCTCTCTCCTCACCAGAAGGGGCATTTGTGGAGCAGTGGTTTGCTGTGCTCCTCAGGGCATGATCAGCACAGGGCACATCATGCACTGCAAGAGTCACATCCGGAGTGCCGTAACCCAATGCCATGGCTAACAGGGAGCACATTTCTTCCACTTGTTATGTTAATTTCTTCTTTGTCTGTTTTCTGTCAAACAAAACATCCTTCACTTTTTAGCAATATATTACACTGAAATGTATCCAGTGGCACCTAGGGGGAAAACCAGCTGTATTTAAATTCATTTAATTTCTTTGTTCTTATGAAAACTTGTGAGCTTCAAACACGTTATGAATAAGGAAACAAAACAGACTTGATTCAGAACCAGAAACTCAGTGTTCCCATGATCTGCATCCTTTGTCCTTTTCCTGTTTCTTTGTCTGCTTCTGTTTTTTCCTGGGCCTCCCAAGAGCCGGATGGCACAACTTTTCTTTCAGTGCTAACTGCAAGTAATTGTCACACTGGGTGAAACAAATGCAATTTTCCTCTCTACTTTATGATGCCAGTCACTTTTATTTGCTGGCTTCAGACATGGTTATCTATTGCAAAAAAGGCAAAATATTAAAAGTTAAGTCTGAAATAGATATTTTAGAAATAAACCTCATGGGACAAATTCTGCACTGATATGAATATTCTGCAATGTCCCAAGAATAAATATGCTCACTTCTAGATGCATAGAGCTTAAAATATGATGCAATTTGTTACAAAACAACTAAGAGGAAGGTGCAGATTTCTGGGGTGACCAAAACTGTTTACTCCAGACTTGATTGAGTCTTATTTTTAGAGTCAAATATTTATGTCGATTTTTCAAGTACCCACATGAAGCTATGGCTGTTCGCTTGAGTTTTGACTTGCCCATATTAGAGAGAACTTAATGGTTGTGCAGTGCCTTACAGAAATCAGTCTCAAAGAGATCCTGCTTGGAACTGCTGTTGCCTCCATTTATCTAGGGAAGTGCAGTTTTGGTAAGATGCTTGGTCAGCTTCTGAAAGCTCAAAAGTTGTTCAGGTAAAGAATTTTCAGACGAGCTCACTCCAGTCAAACCAACTCTTCCCTCCCTGGTATAATTAACTCCCTCACTCTCATGCAGCTTTATCTACCTTTTTTCCAATACCTGTGGCCACTCCATGTGGGCACACCACCTCCTCATGTGATACTGCCAGTCCTAGAGCAATCATATCTGTAGCAATTTTTTTCTGATCCAAAATGTGACTAGGCTTGCTATTTTTATTTGCACATAAAATTAAAAGTCATTGCTTCCTCTATTAACTGTTCTAGCAGCTCAGAAAGTTCTTTCTCTGTCCCTTCTCCACGCATCCTTAGCCTCTAAGAGAATTTACAAGAAAACAAACTTGTGTACATTGCCTTCTATAATTGTCATGCTCTCCCAATTATTGCAAAGTCTATCAGTATTTGAGAATTTCAGATACACTGTATACCTTGCCTCATACCTTCACACTGTTGCTGACATCAGCATAAATTGTTTCTTGGTGGGAAATGATGCTATTTAGAAATAGAAGGCAACAATAATAAATTAAAGGGAAAAAAATGCAAAAAATCTCCATGACCTTCCTGACAAATTGCAGATGTTTTTCCACTACATTTTTACAATGTTTATTTTTAAATGATTTTTTTAAAAAATCATGTTGTTTTCCAGTTGCAAGTTCTGTAAAGCAGATGTGACATCTCAGGTTTAAGGGCTTAAAGTTGATTTCGGTGGCTCAGGCTTGGTCCTCATTCACACAGCACAGAAAGGCTGCTGCATTAAAATTTAAAAATCTGCAGGAGAGTTAAGAACTGGAGTAGATAGATGAATCCCTTATATAGCCAAATTGCAGTGAATGCAGAGCTAAAGCTTTCCCCCCTCAGAACAACAGAATGAGAAAAAGCTATTTTCTCAATGTCCATCTGGTGAGAGTGATCAATGATCTTAAACACATTGTCTGCCTGCCAGTTAAGCTGCAAATGGTTTCAGTGAGGTGCTGAATCAACCCCTGTATTTTTTTTTTCCTTTCTGCATTCCCAGATTTCACCAATGTCTGCAAAACAGTCATGTCACACAAAACCAGGTGGACCATATGCAGTGCTATGAGAATAATAAGCTAGCTGAATTTTCTGTCTTCCTCATGGCCCTGCTCCCCTCCTCTTCCTCAGGGACTTCTCACAGACTCCTACCCTTCAGAGTAGCTCTACTTGGACAGGGAATTCTATTTGTGGTTGCTGTTCAAAACCCTTTTGTGATAAGATTAGCCACAGAGATTCTAGCTGGTACCCGAAAAGGAAATCAACATTTACCAGCACCTTCCTGCCATCTCACTCTCCTCATTTGTGGCCCTTCAGATTGCACAACAGCACCATGCAAACCCACCCCTGGAGAGACCCTTCCTTATGTTAACAGCTACACAGTGTTGGCTTGCTCAAGTGCTGGGAAATTCCTCATTTACCTGCAATCAAGTCAGGAAACCTCTCTGTTTTCTCAGGAAACCAGATCCCTGGACAAAGGATGATCAAATATTATTTTCCTGATTGTCAATAATGTCAGGCTTTCTGGAAAGTCATTTTCCATACTTGATGATTCCCCACAAGCCTATGCATCCAGAGAAAGCTTGCATTCAGAAATCCCAAGGGGAAAAACAATGCTGTATGCTATGTATTTCTGTACTCAAACAATTACATTGCTGAAAGATAGACAGAAAAAACAAGGTAAATGCTTCAGAACTCAGGAGAAAATGCTGAGAGATCTTTTAAGTGAAAGATCATGTCCTTTTAGTGCCAGTCAGACACTCAAAGTGAAATACATTTAAAAACACTCATTAATCATTCCCAGCATGCTAGGAATCTTGAAACAGATGTTCATTGCAGGACAGATCATGTGGTTCAGATGTCCCTTGAACAGTCATCTGCCTTGGCCTCTTAAGGGGGCAACTTATTGCTTCAAAACATTACCTCAGAGAACTTTGGAAAGTGGAGAACATCACCACATATTAAACACAGTTCAAGAAACAGAGCAAGGTAACTTATGCAAGTAAAATGAAAGACAAATAATGATGGATATCTGTCTTAGGTCCTCAAGCACTCATCACTACATCTTATCACAAGCATCTTATCACAGCTGGGATAACAAACAGCACAGAAACATTAAGAATGGAAACTTCATGCATGGATGACTTAGATACCCATTCATGTTCAAATATTTTTGGCAGGTCAAATGCTGCCCATAAATTCTTAGTGATGGATGAAGGGGCACATAGAAAAGACTTACTGGAAACTGTTGCCAGAACTAGACACTAGACACTGAAATGGTAAGGTAAGCCAGGGTGGCAGGAAATACACCCAGAATGAACACTTGTTTGATTTTTCAGTATAAAACTAGTGTTCAGCCTTCCGCTCCACTGGAACAGTGAAACCATGACTTCTGCTGTGGACAGGGCTAAACACTACTCATCAGATCCATTGTTCAACAAAATACTTGTAGGCATTCAGCTACTCCAATTCAAATCTTTGTCAGCATTTATTCCTTTTGTGCCTCAAATCAAACAGAAGCCAGCAAGCAAAGTGGTCTCATAAGGCAAAAATATGGCAGCTCTGTAATTAAACTGAGCCCTCCTCCCTGAAGATTGTTCTTTCCAAGATGTTCAAATATTGAACAACTCCAAAGTATAATCACCCCTCATCTTCAGTCACATGCCAAAGTTAAACTAATACAATAGAGTTCCTTCAACTCTATACCAGGTAAAGGTAAATGTTCCTGCTTAGCAAAAATGAAAAAGACCCAGTAATAAGGTGGATTAGTGACACAGAAAAGAGTTGGGAGATTTGTGCTTCACTCTCACTTTAGCCTCAACAGGTTTAAGAAAAGCAGTCACAAAACTTGTTTTGCCATGACTCAGTGCTTTCTCTGTAAACTGGAAGCACCTATATTACAAGCTATCACCTGTCTGAGAATTTTCTGAGCCAGAAAAGAAATGTAAACCTTTTCTAAACTAAAACTAAATTTGCTTTCAGAAGCTGGATTTTTTTCTCTCAGTGTTGAGCATGACAAAGGAGAGCACACTGCTTCCAAATAATAACAGAAACTTCATTTGTCCAAGCTGTAACATTATGGTTTATGTTTAAAATTTTAAAAACTCAAAACCATTCCATTCACTAAATCTGATGCTAGTAAACATCCTCTTTTATATCACTGAATAACACCAAATTGAGAGGTCTTATTTGAACCTGGGAATACCACCTATTAAAGAATTCTTTCCATTCAAGATAAACATCCATGTCACGTAAAAGAAAGAAAAAAATGAATAATCTGTTCAAATATAAAGAAGTTCCATTCACAGATACCTTTTTGGTAAGTGTTTTAAGACCATGTGTGGAACAGCTGATGAATTTAACAGGATATTTTTTTAATATGGGTCATATTAAGGACTAAGGGTCTCTTAAAAAAAAAAAGTTTGTCGGCGCCCACTAAGCTCAGAATATGGTATTTCCTGACAGCACTTCAGATCAGTATCAGACTCCAGTTTTCCTGCATTTTCCACTCTGAAGCCTTTCCCCAGCATTGTCTGGATTACAAGGTAAGACAAAGCATGAAATGGGTTTTCCATATGGAGTGAAAAAGACACCACCACCATTCAGTGTAAGTGAGGGGAGAGATGTTATCATTTACTGTGGATCCACAAGGGTGAACCAGAATCTCCCAACTTCTGATCGTGGTGTGATATCAAAACCATCTCCAGACAGGTGGCTTACATCCTGCTCCTCAAAAGGTGGCTAAGTACAAAACCTTCAGTGGAGTTCAGGGTTCACATAACATTTCAGACAAACACTTCCCACTACTATCTGTCTTGCTGCACCAGGATTTTCACTTACCTGCTTTACTTTCTCTCTGTGAAACTTGGACAGAAACATGTAACAAGGGGGCAAAAGAAACTCCTACAAGACTGGAAATAGGAGTTCCCAAAATCTCTTCTAGCTGTTGTAAATGAGGTTCCCAAATACTCTTTGTGCATCTCCGGCCTTAGTTTCTTTTTATGCTGGCAGAGATGGAGCTTTAAGCGTGGTTCTACCTCTTGTTTGCTTCTTTTTCTGGCCATTCACACCACAGCACTGAAAATCAACATCATGAGGCTTTCTAGAGATACTTGAACTATTAAAGTAGGACAGAGAGCCAAATATTAAGCCAAAATGGAATGTGAACCAGCAGCACAAATCATCTGCAGAAGATAGGAATGATGGAGTTGATGCTTTTGGTTCAAAAAGGCACAGTACTTCTGTGCTGTACATATCAAAAGATCATGCATTTGGAAAGCCTGTGAATTGGTATGACAAAATGGAGAGAAAGGAGAGGAGAATTCATGTACAGCTGCACACACTCAAATGGCTTTATCACATTGGTACTACCAGGTAAGCCCAGAAACATATTACAAATTCCTATCATTTCACCCTTCTTGAGGGAAGGGAAGGATGAAAAATAAGATACATTTGTCAGAACAAGCCTCAACCTATCCACAAGCCTGAATATATCCACACTGGAGAAGACTTATTTCTACAATAAGGAGCCATCCCACTAGGTTGGCTGATGAAGATACTGGACCGAGTTAAAGACAGGGAGGGATTATCCTACACTTTGCAGGCTTTTTAAGTCACTAAAAGCACATTATAAATTCCTCTGGCACCAGGAGCTACATAAGGAAAACATAAGTGGCTCTATATGAACATAAGGTTTTTTTAAAGCTTTCAAGGAAAGCTCAAAGTCAGTGCTTCTAATACGTTTTCAATAAAAGAAGAGATAAAAAGAGGAAAAGAGATTTTTGTATGCAACAGCCCATACAGCAATCCTCTCTAACAGCTCATTTCAAGCCAGCTGTACCCTCTACAAAGGATTTACTATACTTACATAGGCTCTTTTTCACATGCCACATAACCAAGTTGCAGGTGATAGGACTACCAGTGCATTAAAAAGCCTCCAGCAAACAAAAAACCACCAGCAAGTCCCATGCTCATCTTTGTCCACTTACTTTGCGGTACTCAACTCAGGCATATGAAACAAAGAACTGCAGGCTTGGATTCCACTTACTATACATCTCCCTCAGTTGATTGCACAATCTCATGCTGCCAGAGAGCTGACATGCATTTCTGAAGAGTCTGTACAAAAGAAATAAATTTTCCAAATAAAAATAAACTAGGTCTTTAGGCTTCTGCAGGACAGTCCTAATCTGACATTTAGTTTGCCTGTTTTTCGTCATATAAAAAAACCTCAGCTGCCATCACTGACTGCATGTAACAAAGAGAGGCTGCATTGTGCTTTGTTCAAATGCAGTTACAACAGACTGCTTTAAGCCACTGTAGAAATTAATGGCATTTAGTCTCTCTCTGCCTCCTGGAAACACATTATCACAATAATTAGGACTGGCAAATCACTTGCCACTCATTAGCTGAGAGAAACAGAAGCATATTTAAGTTGTATTTTAATTGACTGTTCGCTGTGTATGGAAGGTAAGCCAGATATTCTCACCAGTGGGTGACAATTGAAGTCAAGAGACACAAATAAAAAAATATTTATGTGTAAATGCAAGTACTTCAAAAGAAAGGTACCTCAGAGAATGCTGCTGACAGGCACTAAGTATCCTTCTAACCCTGAAAGACCCAACCACTGTGGCCACAATGCTATTTTTTAGTTCATATCAGTTTTCAACACTGATCTCATTATTATGCTTGTGCATAGAAGGGATTAAATTAAAAAAAAAATTAAGAAATAAGATCAGAATCCATCAGAGTGGAAGCCAAAAAAATTCCTTAGCAAGAATTGAAGGTTCTCTCTTCAAAACAATGGAAAGTGTATATAAACAGCAGTTACCAAGTAGCAGTGCTGGACAGGTCAGTCACAGCTTCTTTACAATAAACATATTCTACTTAACGAGTTATTTGATTTCTACTTGGAAAAGGGTTATTTGTGGTACAAAGAGCTTTTAGACAATGTGTGATTTTAAAGCAACTACTAAACTGGAACATCTTCACTAAGAATGCAGAAAAAAATTAAGATGCAAGTAGGTCACCCTTCACTCCTCTTACAAATTTCTCAAGCTGTCATCCAAACAGTATATAATTAGGAGCGCTCTGTTTCAGAAAAATAGACTCCAAGAGGGAGGACTCTAGCATGTAGGAAACTGTCCAAGACTTGCAAATATGGGTTTGATTTCTTGCTGTCGCAAGGATTTCCAGTGAATCTTGGATTACATTACCAAAGGGATTCCAAAAATCAAGCTTGGTAACAAATTTAGCATCAAATTTTCATCAGAGTATTTGCTTAACTTGGAGGCATCTAAGCCCATCAGCTTCCTACCTTCCTACCTTTCAGTCAATGAAATAACAAAACACTCTTTTGGAGAACAGCAGCACCTTAGCTTTACTATTGATGAACCACTCCCTTCTAGTGAGGTCCCCAAGGAAGACCCCTCCAGGAGCAGCAGGATCCAGCTCAGACTTCCATTACCCTACCCAAAATGGTGCTCTGGTTCCTGCTCTGCATCCACACATTGGGAATGAGACACGTACAGAAAAGAACTACTGTGGACATTCAATGAAAACCAACTCTGTGTTAGATTGCAGTTGCCACACCAGCTCTAGGGCGTCTGTCTCTTACTTTCACACTATTGCCTTTGAGAAAGCAGAAACAGTCCAGATGAGATGCTTGGGCAATGCAATAATAGGGCTGCACTACATAGATGGAAAATATCCCCATTTGGGACTGTCAATGACAAAGAATGGAGCAGTGGGTCTTGTGCAGTAAGTGTTTGAAACTTTTCTAGGTCATGGCCCAAGGTGAGAACAAGCCCAAGGGACTGCAGCATTTTCTAGCAAAGGAAAATAGCTCACTTGCACAAAAATGTCCTGATGGTTTGTCACACCTGCACTTAGTCTTCAAGTGACTAACACCACCACATGGTAAAATGTGTTTTCTATTGCATTACTTGAGGCCAATATTTTGATTAATTTCACTTGATGTTTTCCATTTTGTATCGTTACTTTTTCATCAAAATGTAAAAAAAGTAATAAGATAGACTCCCCTGAGACACATTTTTCCAGTGTAAAGAATTTGTATCAGGGATCCTGGCCAATGTACAAATTTAGTATAAAACAACCAAATGCAATTTCACCTGTAGCTTTCTACCTTCCCTACCCTCAGTCTGCTACATGTAGTCTTGGTTTTCTATTTTCTTCTTCTCTGTCCTCTTTAGGGTATTATTTTGACTACTGTGTTATGAAAACAAAAGAGCTCCTGGTTTGTTTGGTTTTCCTTTATCCATCCTTCAACTCTTGTGAGGTTTTAACTGCAGCTCCCATTTACAGAGAATATAAATCCCTGTCACTACTACACTCCAGTTTTACAGTGAAGCACAAAATAAACAAGCTGAAGAACTATAATGAAAAAAAGAAAGATTATCTTCAACTTTTACTTTAGGACTCCCTAATTTTATTGTAGCCTCTCCCTGCTTCACTGCCAGATGGACTGTTGGAGCCTCTGTAGAACAACCAGTAGCCAACAATTTCCTTTAAGGAAATGGCCCCTTCTAATCTTCCCCGGCTACATGACAGCCATGCAAGGAAGAATCTGTTTTGCTAGGCTGTTTTGAAGCTTCTGACATTAATGTGCAAGAGTAGTCAGGGGATCTAACAAGCTAGCAACAGAAAAACTGCTGAGAAATCAACATTTTCTGAATTACTGAAAGTTCAATGCATCTGCCTTTTTTATTTAAAAATTTAGTTATTGGTGACACAAATACCGTTTCACAGACAGGATACTGATTTCGTTGTGTTTTTTTTTGTTTTTTTTTTCTGACTTAGGCTAAATCTGAACATACTTCATATGCTTCAAGTCTGGCCCATGTGCCCCAACTTCTTTTGAAGCCAAGGAAGCAGAAGTGATGTACTATACCTCATTCTACCCCTTAAAATCAGGCAGCTTAATCAGACTTAAAATCAGGCAGCTACACACTGTGTCATGGAAGCACTCCAAAAGACCTATGGTTTAGCCATATCTTTATCACTGTAGAAAGATAATTTCATCAAGGAAGAAACCATGCAGCCACCATCAGACAGGAGTGGCTATGCTACAAGCACTTTTGTTCCTCAGCTGCTCATTCAGAGACGTGAAAACACAAAGGTAAAAGCTGATGAAACATCAGCTCAGTGTTTTAGTATTTATGCCAAAACGCTGCCAGCTGTTCCTCTCTCTCAAATTCAGCTGGTTATCAGCTATTTTTTTTAAGACAAGTTGATTAAATTTTTCCATATAAAATAGTGACACATCCTTGTGCAAAATATCAGTCTAACATCTCAAAACAGCATTATATATTTATATTATGTTTTGAGAAAAGGACTCACAGCTATTACTGTCCCACTTTACCATTCACAATGCAGAAAGAATATCAGAGTGAAGAGATCCAAGGTCTATTTCTAAGTCAGGTGGCCATTGCTACTAAATGCTTCCACATGACAACTTTTGACAGTGGAAAAAGGCATTTGGTCATAGTTTTGTACATACACAAATCATTAAGATTTTTACTTACACTTTATACATACTAATCAGTCACAAGCAGTCCCACACAAGCCATGATCAAGAACAGAATATTCACATTTTTTAAAAAAGAAGCATCTCCTTTGAGCTATCAGCAACTCAATGACATACCAGGAAGTGGTTATTTAAGAAGTTTTCTGATCTTCACCAAGAAGTTTGCTGCTAAATGAAAAAGAATGTACAAGCTTAAAAGCAGCAGTGCTTTGTATGGTTGCTGAGCAAGAGCAGACTTTCCCATTTATTCCTTTTCAGTCTACAGTACAAGCAGTCCAGGAACATCTCAGACACTGACATTTTAATGAATCTTTCCCACAAATTATTCCCTTACCTGATTAACCTTATTGCTGTAACACTATTTATGCTAGTCTAATTTCACTTCTAATTTGGGAGAGCTGTTCTTCCTGCCAAGAGCAATCATTATGTTACAGTATCATTTGAAAATCAGCCCCAACAAATACAAAGAGGGTTCCTAAAAATAGTCCATGGGCTGTTGTACCAGCGAGATGCATTTTTGTCTACTATACTTCATAAAATGCCTGGCTGTAGAGAGTTGGGCTTGAGGTATGCATCTCTGCTAATCTTACACCTGAAGCCACAGAGGACCAGACTATGAGTGTTCATTTATCAGGTGACTCAGGGAGCAAAGAGAAGCTATTCCCTTTTTACTGAATGTTAGGAGAAGGGGGTTTGTTGGTTTCTTTGTTTCTGTTTTAAAGTTTAAAAGATGTTCTGGAGAAAATAAATAGTTATGTATCAATTCACAGAATCACATCTCTAACGAAGCTGGTCCCAATACTGACCCAAATTCACATCTTATCCAAATTAAAACACAGACTTCAACTAAGAAGTTTACATGAATAAAGCTTTGGTGAGGTACCTTTTCACAGTGGGGCTAAAATTTGGCAAGACTGAATGATGAATAAATTAACTGTAAGCAAAGAAACCCCTGATGAGAAAAGTGTGATTTATTATCAGTAGGTATGACACTATGTTTTTAAAAACTCATACAACCACAAGAGGGATCCAAAAAATATGGATTTTTGAGAAATGCAACATCTGGCATCATTTTTTAAGCCCCAAGGTCTCCCCAATCTCTAGAATAATACATAGAATAAATAAGGCCAAAAATTTAAAAGCCGAGGCAATTGTTTGTATTTAAAAAAAAAAAACCTCAAAAAACCCCCTCAACTAAAATACAACATAGAGATGAGTTTAACTATTTAAAAACTTTATTATGAGATGTTTGGAAAAATTTTATTTCTTCAATTCAAAACTTTTAGAATTCTTAATAGAGATATATTTTGGTTTAAATGGCAATACTCCATTACTGCATCATTACACTGCTAATGAAAGTAAGCTGCATAATGTCAAGTTTATGTTAACTGCTTTACCAAAAGTCTGCAAAGCTACCTTTTAAAACTAATGAGGAATTCCTTTTAAGGTCTGTCACTTGAACCGTTTCTGCCTTTTTGTTTCTCAAAACATTTAAGAAAGGGGGATTGGAGGTAAAACTAAGAGTGATGCAGTAATACACTTTCTCCCCTCCAGGAAGGCTGCCTGGTGAATCTTTCAGCAACGTAATAATATTGGCAAAAGTTCTTCCTATCCTCTGAGAGAGTCATCTGGATTACATCCTCTCTAGCAGTGGGATTAAACCACTTGTAAAGAAAGAGACCCCTTTTCCCTGATTTTTTTTTCATTTATTTAAAGCAAACAACTTTAAAAGTAACCCCATTAAAAAAAAAAAAAAAACAAAAACCAAAAACATTTGTGTGGGTTTTCAAGACCCAGACTGAACTTTAAAAGTTCTTCTGAAAGAGTAACTGGTTTGGTTTATATTTTCAAAGCATTGCAATAGCCCTCACTATCCATAAGTCTGGTCATGACTTTTCTCTCCAGTGAACTTGCTCTAGGGTGACAGCACTGGTAATTTTGCCAATACAAGAATGAGAATAAGGGCTCAACACCTACAGACAGAAATCTCTGATCTCCCAAAAAGCTCTTCAGTGAAATGCACAGCTAAGAGTCTCTGTTCATACTGTGTTTGTCTAGCACGGTTCCAGTAAGTCTCAGCTCTGATTACAAGTTGTATATAGAGCCTCATCCATGAAAGCAATAAATCTCAAGACTGACAATAAGTAAAACATGTTATTTCAGAAGGCACAAGAACATTCAGGCAGGTACAGACACCATATAGAAAAACAACATGACCTTTATTTGTTCTTTGCCATAATCTGAGTGAAAGCACTCCGATTCTTTCTAGATATCATACAGACTTAATAGCTTCTTCAGAAATAAAAAAAAAAAAAAGGCAATTCATGACTACTGAGACAAAATCAGCACTTTCCTAGCAACTTTGCAGTTACTTCTGACATCTTTAATTCCCTTTTCCCTTGATATATAATATATTATTGAGTTTCAGGCTGTCATGCTGTGTTGGCTCTCCAAGTCTTGTATATATTGTATACTGCCAGCTACGAAGTCATGCTAAGATTGTGAAATACATCAAAGCAAGGACATTCAAAGTTTCTTCAGGCATTCTCATCTCATTTCCTCCTTCTCTCTTTAGCTGCACTTTATGTTGCACTAAATTCAGGCATGAGCCTCATATTCTGGTAATCCATCAAAAGAATAAGATGCAGACTTTAAAAACATTTTTCAGAAGTACTGTTAGTGGGTGAACCTCAAAGGCATTGTTGAAAACACCCAGAATATTCACTAAACCTCAAGTCTTTGTGACAGTCTTTTTTGGAATAAGCTGGCATCTTGCTTTTTAATCCTCCCAAGTAACATGAAATATTTCATGCTTTTGGCAACTAAAATGCAGTTTTAGTGGCAGTGTTGCTTTTTTTTTTTTTTTTTTTTAACTCAGATAAAACTCCAAGTGGCTACATCCATCTCAATTAACATTACTTGTGACATACATTTCTTGTGAAACAATTTAAGTTATAAGTAGATATGCAAATATAGTTAATGGCCATTTTCAGAATTGGCAACACATCAAAGTTTAGGTTACTGCTTCAACTTTTTTTTTTACTTGCAGGTCATACACTGCTAAAGCAGAAAGCAGATCTTTACATCACACTACTGAATACCCTAAGCAAGAGCTGTGCTTGAAGCTGTCAGCCCACCACTGTTGAATGCTGTATTAATTCTTAAAACTGTCTTATCAGCAAAAAGGAAGAATATTCTCAGCGATGATCTGGAAAGGCTGTGGGTTTTTTGATAATTAACATTTAAGCTGACATAAAATTGCATTTCACTGCACTATAAACAAATTACATAGGAAAATCAATGCAATTTATCTTAGCATCACAAAAAGATTAAGAGGTCCCAGAGACCACATGCTCCTATTTGACCACTTTGCTGAAACAGCACTGTTCATTTTCTCTCTTTCTACAGTAAGTCCAAACATCTCCCACAGGCTGCTATCCTCTTCTTCTAAAAGCTACTCAATAGCAGCTTGGCTATTTCAAAATCTATTGAATTTTCCTCCTTTCTAATGGAGCAGATATATTCCATGAACACAGAGATCTGTCAAAAAAGCACACCTGAGGAAAGGGCACAGTCTACACAAATTGACAGGGTTGATCAGCACGGAATTTGATCTCATTACCATTGTTTTGTCTGCCTCACATGCAATGACACAAAGACTTTGCTAGTAGCAATGACCAGGAATTTAGTGGAAGCTCAGGAATTATTCTTGTCACATAGCAACACAACTCTCATCTGGCTTTTAGACAGATCAAGCAGTAACTCACTACTCCACTGCAGCTCATAACGCTGCCATGCCAGACAAGATACTAGAAGACCTCATCCATTTGTTCTTTTGAAGTTTTCAGATGAAGGAGACATTAAAATACTAAGCCATATCTGTCCTTATGCTGTGGGATGTCACATTGATTCCTATTTCAACCTAGCTAAATAAGCACTATGAGATGCTGCTTTCTATAACCTATAGCTTCCCTGATCAGTTTGCTTCACTAAAGGTTGGCTCAATGTCTGATGGCTGCTTTCAGTCGTTGCTCAACCAAACACCAGCTGAAGCCTTCTCATTTACTTAATCAAAGTTAAACAAAACTGAAGAGCACTTTTGACTCTTAAAATAAAAATAAATAATCCAATCAACTGTATTCGTTATCAAGCCATGGTGGTACACCAGTTCCCAGGAAAAGCTTATAGACAAGTTTCCCCCAGATGGCATTGGCAAACAGCCCAATGTATCCATGCTAAGGACACACTCACAACCCTCTTCCATTTCTTTAAAAATTTATATGCAGTCACTTAAGGCAATTCAGGTTAGCAGTCAGACTGGTAAGACAATTTTATACTGCATCTGGCATAGCTTTAAGGTTCCTTTTATGTTTAAAATTCATTGACTTAAAAGAAAGAGTACAACAACAGTGGCCAGAATTTGATCGCCTAATTGCTTGTCAAATATAAGAATGACAAGCTTCTTTTTCTTAAAATAACATTAAATTTTTCTGGAACTGGATGCAAGATACTGGGGGAGGGAGTTTGGATGGTTTGATGATTCCCCAACTACAACACAAATGGAAGAACTGTGCAAGGAGATTATTTTTTCCTCTTCTAAATTATTATTAAACAAATGTAATTTGTGGCCTTTATAAAGATATGAAGTTGATGGAACCATTACCCACACTCACATTCAGATAATTGATGTTTCTGATGATTCATTTCTCTCTGCCAGGACTTTCCCAGAAATCATCAAGGCAAAATGCAGCAAATGTCAGTATTTAGTTTTTCTCAATATTATCTTGTCATCTGTCTTTTTGTTTCCCAAGGAACCAGATGGTCAGGGTTTCTGTACATTTCTAGGGTTCTGTACACACATCCAAGATACCATCATGCAGTATGGCCAACACTAAGCTCTCTTTAAAGTTTGCTGTTGGTCTCTACAACCCACTCAGTGGGAGGATTCTTGTCACTATCCTTTCAGGTGGTCAAACCAGACACTATTCTCTTCAAAAATATTAATCTACCACATACTAAAAACCAAAGTACTTTATGGCCAGTCAAGCCAGCAGCAAATCACAGCCTCCCCTTTCTATGCCTCTTGTTCAAGGCAGTGTCAGCTTTACAATGCTCATTCTCACACTTCACTTGGGAAGCTGTCACAGTTGTACCCCCACTTCCCAGCTGTGTGGACCCCCTGCTCTTCAGTGGATCTAGAATTTACAGTCCTCGTGCTCCCTTGCTCAGCAACTGACTGCATTGGTTCTCTGTAGCAAAAGGGGACATCTTTGGTTGGAGTTCCAAGAGTAACCTTGTACCTCACTCATTCATAATGCATTTCTAAACACGTCTTAGAGCAATTTATCATATTATGCAGTGATTCCTCTCCTAATTTCCTATAAAAGGCCTACATCCTCTTTTAATTATACAATACAAACAAAGGCATGGGCATTTCAGAAGCAGAAGTGCAGCGGGGGGGAGGTTTTGGATTTTTACTTCTCCCCTCCCAGCAACTTTTTCTTAGTGAAATAATAGATTTCTTATGAATTCTCCTGCATATAAACAGAAATGGAAAGAAACTAATAAAGTTTGTTACTTTAAGACACAGAACAGCATAAAGAAAAGGCTATTATCCAGCCCACTGAAATGCAGAAGAGTCTTTGCAGAGTTGGGACAACTTTGTGAACTCCAGTTTTTCTGAATACTAAAGCCACATTAACTTTTCCCATTACTTTTTTCCTCTCTAAGCATCAACCTGTTTTGATAGCTTTTAAACAACTTAAAACCAATGTGAAACAATGTCAGATGAAGAAAGACAATCCAGTTATCATTTTTGATTTTGACATGTTTTTCCAGCATTCTTTAAGACAATTTAGAGAGCCACTGAAATTCTTTGAACTATTAATGGAGCATGGAACTGTATGAACCAAGCATTAGCAGAGAGCTCACAGAAAATTATCCCTGATTTAAGCTACTCCACCACTGTATACCTAAGCCAGTAACAGCAGCATCAATTACTCTGCCACAAAAAGCACTCAACACCAAAGACTTGCAAGAATAAATACATTCTCTAACACCTCTCCTACAAAGACAGGCTGAGAGAGTTGGGAATGTTCAGCCTGGAGAAGAGAAGGCTCTGGGAAGACCTTATAGCACCTTCCAGTACCTGAAGGGGCTACAGGAAAGCTGGGGAGGAACTTTTTATAAAGGCATGCAGTGACAGGACAAGGAGGGACTGCTCTAAACTGAAAGAGGGTGGATTTAGCTGAGATATTAGGAGGAAATTTTTTAGTGTGAGGGTGGTGATACACTGGCACAGGTTGTCCAAGGAAGCTGTGGCTGCCCCCTCCCTGGCAGTGTTCAAGGCCAGGCTGGATGGGGCTTTGAGCAACCTGATCTCATGGAAAGTGTCCCTGCCCATGCAGGGGGGTTGGAACTGAATGAGCTTTAAGGTTCCTTCCAACCCAAACCATTCTGTGATTCTAAAAAGGGTATAAGTCATAATTTGGCCCTACTGATGCATGGTTGGTGAGGAAGGAAGGAGGACTATCTGTATCTCAGGCACATGTGGGATGCAGCAAGCATTTAAGAGCCTTATATGGTTCTAAGTGGACAAATAACATTTTCAGAAGATAAAAATTGCCTATCAACTCTGTGACCAACAAACATGTTTTTGCCCAGTTGCTTTTTCCTGAAGCCATACTGCAAGCAATTTATGGATTTTATGAAGTCTCTCAATACAGTCATGCTTAGAAAATAAGAGCCAGGAAGCTTCCTGGTTCTTGAGACTTAATCTCCTACAACATGCACTTGGATATCCATAGGGATCACATGGATGAATTATGCTAGGCAAGGAATGCACTAAAGATACCCCTGAAAGAGACAGGAACAGAAAACAGCATAGTTTTTGTATGATTTAAAAATGAAGTGGAAGAACAGGAGAAAACCAAAACAATTCATTTCCTCAGTTACATCATCACTGGATGCATATAGCAAAGGAAGAAATGAAGGTCTGGGATTTAAAAACATTTCTGCTTCACTGGGTGGGGATCACATGCTGTACCCTGCAGCAACACAAAGTATAAATTTCATAATATATATATATATAGTATATTCTTCTGTATGCATAGAATAGTCCATAGTAGATAGTAAAGGATTAGATATACAAGTATATAGAATAACTAGTATTTCACTATTAACCTGCATTCTGAGCCTAGGTTTGTATTCAGGTTAACCAAGATCTTTTTTATTTACTATTCAGCACAAGCCTGCCTCCATTCTCAGCTTTGGTGAGTTATGGAGTATTCAAATGAATCACACTGGTAAGTATAAGAGACCACTCCAGCAATGCAGCATCTCACAAAATAAAAACTGCTTCTTCAAACTATAATGTCCCAGGTGATTTCATGTTCAAGGTCTAAGCTTCATTTGGCCATTCCTTGTGTTGAGATCAGACAAGATCTCTCTCTTATTGTTAGGTGTGTTCCTAAAGAATAGCACCTACCATACTAGCCAACTCAGCCTGTTTTAGCAAAATCCATGCCAGCATATTAGAAAGATTACATGTATGATTCATTCCTTTAATGCAATTACTCTGATGTTTTCATTGGAAAACTCTTGCATTCCTCAGATTCTCAGTTCTATTCCTTGCAAAGAGGCCTTCAAGCACGGACCATTGTTTCTTTTGTTTCATATCACCAAAATGAACACAATCAACCCAGTGAGATTTTGAGACACTTATCAAGAGTCAAGCCAGGTCTATACAACTTGTTTGGTCAAAAGCAATGGTCACTGTATTTATTCTTTTTTCCTTTGTCAAAGGTATGATAACGAAGTTGCCTCCCACCTTTAGTAATGCTTTGTCTGCAAACTACCAGCTGGACTGTGGAGCAAGTTTACTCATTGTATTAGATAATTGATTTATATTTTCCAAACATACACATTCAGCAAAAACATTCTATTTAAGCACCATTCACCACCAGCTCAGTTGTACGTGATACAGCTGTACCTATGCCAGGGTGACTGCAGAAACAGTATCTTTGCCATCCCTGGAGGGGAGTGGGAGCAGAACGAGGAGAGAAAATGACACTCAAATATTTAATAGCAGTTTAAAATTTGTTGAGTGTGATTAGCACATTCCAGGTAATAGATTAAAATGACTTCATACTTCAGGCATCTCAGAATGTTTAAAGGATTACAATAGGTAAGTATTACTTTAAGGAAGCACCACATGGGATCACTTATTATGAAGTCAGGCCTCAAATTAAACACATGGAAAAGAGAAATGCTTTAGTAATTTACTCTACGCCTACCTCTAAAAATCCCTGTTTCATCTTCTGCACTGCCTGCTCAGTTCTGGGTCAAATTGTCTCCTAATGTACTCCTAAGTCCTGCCTGTCTCTTGTTACCACACAGGCGTGTGCCAGGCAGGGAGCCAGCTGGAGGCAAACCTCTTGGTGGTTAACTCAGAGCAGCTGATGCTCTGCCTCCTGCAGTTAGTGTGATCCACTGAGGCAGGAGAACCACACTTCCCCTCCATGCCCCAGTCCTGAGCACACCTGCCTTCCAGCACTATCACACACTGCTCCTCAAGCTGGAATAAAGACCATTTCAACAGCTGGACTAGTTCACTCCAACCTAAAGGCTTTTATACAAATTTCTCTTTTTTTTTAACAAAACCCAACACAACTTGATTAAATTCTTTCTTCCTGTTGAGGAGTTAAAAAAAAAACCAACCAACTGTTGGGGCCAATTTACTTCCATAAATTCAAAATAAACTGAATATAGGAGTTTGAAAATACAATACTTTATTTCCCATTCATACAGGGCATTTTAAGATCAGCATGGCCAGCCAAGAAGGAACTCTTTGAAAAGCAATAACCTACACACACAGACATTCCACCTATACATTTTCCTGTTTGATTTTGAGCTCCAGCACCCCCGATGCCCATGAGGGACTGAGACCAATAAGGACTACAGTGGCAGACATTAACTACACAGTAACACCAGCTTTCTCTCCCCTCCATACCAGTAGATACAAAACACACTGCAGAGCTACATGTATCTGTGACCACAAAGCCTTCTCCACTAAGTACCTGCAGGACTGTACTTATCTCTGGGTTCCTAAATCAGACAAGGCATTTACTATGTTGAGAAGGTTACCTGCCTGCATACCAAAATGGATGTACAAGTTTCAGCCATGCAGCACATACAACTTTCTTCAGAGAGTTGCAGAGCTTGAGGAATAAATCACTATTATTCTTCATGCAAACCTAGACCTGCCTCTCTGCCAGGTTTCAATTCAGTAATATAACAGACAGAATTTCAGACAGAAAAGCATTTCCAGAAAGACTCAGACTTTGCTTTTTGTGCCTTTCCTCTCCAACTTTCCCCCAGAAGGTTGACCACATACACATTGGATCTAGATTTACATGACTTGTACCTCCCCAGATAAGCCCAACTGAAAACCTAATTAGTTGCTTCTCTAGAAAGTGCACAAGTGAAGACAAATCTCCAGAAACTGAAGCTATTTGGTAGAAACCAGAGAGTAAGATCAATTTTTAAAACATGCACAGAAACACCTTCATTGAAATCCTCTCAACCCTAGATGAGAACTAACTTTGCTAATCAGATTTTGAGCAAACATTTCTGAAAAAGACAGAAAGCCTTTTAAATACCAACTCATCCAACAGAGAAGTAAAAGGGCACGCTAAAATAAACAGGAAAAAAATGTCTTTGTTACAGGCAACAAGTACCAGGACATACTGAGATAGCTACAGAGGTGCCAAGATCCTTTTGTGAACCTATAAACAGGATTTCATCCCCATATCCTCCACTTAATCTATCCAGCACCACAACTTCTTCACTATTGCAATTCATCTCTTCTTTTTCCCCAACTTCCATTTAAAAAACTTCCTCTTTCTGGACCTTAATAACCAATTCCCACACCTCAACACCCACTTTGCTTCAGCAGCCCATCACTCACCTCTAATATTCAATGCAGAAAATCAGAGGCTGCAGCTCCCCAGAAGTCAGCTTCTCACGTGGTTTAGAATTAAAACAACTAAACATAAATCCATAACTACTGTATTTCTTCAGAAAAAAAAGAATCCCACACAGAACAGACCTAAGCTCAACCACAAATGTCCTCAAATAAGGCAGCACAGCCTGCCCACAGCACGTGGGCTTCTCCCAGGTGCACACCTGTTTGTATGCACCACCTGTGTGGCACAGGTGTAAGGAATTGAAGCCTAATCACCACTCAGCCACATTTTTATTGGTTAAAAAAGGCAACAGCATCATCTCAGCAATGATTTACAGCTGCAGTAAATTACTCTGTGCATGGCTGCAAACAAACCACGTTTTCTTTCCACTGTTTTATTTGCAAGAATATTACCAAAATAAGTTTTTTTAAAGGGAGAAGGGGTGCTTTTCTCAAGGAGTTCTAACATTCTACAACTTTTCCTTGAATCCTCTTGGTGCATGATCTACAGAAAAAAAATGCAAGAAGGCTAGAGTTTTCCTTATGGTAAATAGGTTTGTTTCTCTTCATTTCTATCATCTCTCCATTTTTTAATCTTCAAGATTAGCCCAAGAGAGGAAAGGAAATTAACCACCTTCACATTGAACCACTGCCTTATACTTTTCCATTCTTCTGTAGAAAACTATAGGAAAGTCAGAGCCTGCCATCTCCTTAGAATGGATTTTGGTGGCATTGAGCAGGGTGAAGATATCACCTTAGCTGTGATATTCAATGCTGCTCTGTGATGAGTGTGAAAACATTGCCAAAGCACCAGCACAAGAGAAGGGGGTGAGCACCATGGAGCAGCACTTGCCCATTTCTCTGCAGTTCTCATCACATTAGAGAGGCTGTGCACTTCTGGACTACATGGACACTGGGTTAAGATTAATAGATATTTTACTGGATTAGTCTCCTGGAGTAGACTGAGAGGGGGAATCTTTAAGATGATCAGGAACAGTCAGTGCATACTGGCTCCAAAATAAATGAATGTTGTTTATCAGGAATCAGCAGAGATCTTTCCATTGGCAGTCAGGAAAGTCATTAAAAACATTTGGAAAAGTACAAGCAGAATCCCATCTTCATTACCTCAGTAATCCTGGAAGGAGAAGCCAAGCAACTTGCATGTGTAAAATCTCAGTTACATAATTTCCTTCATGTTTCACAAGAGAGAATTCTGCTTGCCTCTCTCCATGTAGTATGAGAGCCAAAGTTTTCCCATGCATTTCATTCCAAGTTTGTTCTCTATTTTATACCTTCATTAGTATATAACCCTTGTGGTTATATGTGGTTGTACACAATGGTCCATTGCACTAAACTGTGTATTCTCACTTTTAAGACTACCATATGAAAAACAAAAGTCACAGATTGGTTTTAAAATAAATTGTAGAGTGAGCTGTAGATACAGACAAGTGGTCCACAATTTGAACAGCAGGCATCCTTTACTTTGTTAGCAAAACCTACCTTCAGTAGCTGTTACAGAATTATTGAGGCTGGAAAAGACCTCTGAGATGATCAAGTCCAGCCTGTGACCTAACCCCACCACATGGCACCACTTCCCTAGGCAGTCCATCCCAATGCCTGATCACCCCCTCCATGAAGAAGTGCTTCCTGAATATCGAACCTAAACCTCCCCTGGTGCAGCTTCAGGCCATGCCCTCTTCTCCTGACAGTGTTCTGCTCCTTCAAACAAAAACTGAATTTCTGAAGTACCTCTTACCATTTACTTCTCTTATTATCTATGTGCTTATCATGAATATATGGGTTATATGGTTGTACATGTGTTGTGTTGTTTCTGATTTTTAGTTGAAAGTGTTTGCTGCATAATGTAGTAGAAAATGTGGTGAGAAGTACCTGTGGTTAGGCTGAAAAACAGCAGTGTTTGGACTATCTTCACTTTTATGCAGAGCACTGTGGAAAGGCACTCAGAAGCTGAAAACTCTCAAGGTCCCTCTACTCCACAGACCAAGCTCCTCTTTTATAAAAGGAACCGATCCATACCTGAAATACAGCCCCTTGCAGAGAAAAAATGGGCAGGTGCTAGAATAGAGTAATTCCTGATAGGAAATAAATCTTTGTAACAAACACTTCTGGATTAGTGATTTTCACATGTTAAAGTTCAGCAAAAGAGTAGATTTCACGCACACATCTCTCGGTTGTACTTGTCAGACTGTTCTGTAGGGCTTGACTAGCATTCAAAATTATTTTGCCCTTCAGCTTCTTTGATGTGAACTCCACCTTTCTACTTTACCCTGTTTTCTCCACTATTTTCTACTATCACTGTGTCTAGAAATCAATGCCTAAGTCATACCTGTCCCAGTTCTTTTTTGAACAAGCCTCACTCTTGAGGAATCCTTTTATGCTGGGAGTAGAAACAGGAACTTCTTCAATTACAAAGAATTTCTCTACCTTCAAATTAAATGCCAGTCTTCTACTACTACTAATATAAGCATTTACGTTCTTCTAAAAACCACTGCTTCATAATAAGGTATGTCCATCCCATTAGTGGCTTCCACTTGTCCCTGAATTATGGTTTGACCTAATGTATTTACTCTTTTATTTTTTTTAAAGGACTGCACCAGAACAGGATGTCCTACAAGAACTGGCAGTGAAACCTGTGATCATTACAATGCAGTACAACATTTTGTAACATTTTTGATGAATCACTGGATAAATATTTGGCCTCAGCATCATTTCTGCAAGCTTGAATTTACTTGTCTCACCCTATTTTCTTGTCCCTTGATGCTTTGATCTTGTGTAAAAGGAAGAATGGACCATAAAAACACATACAGATATTCTGGCTTTACAAAACACGTTTTTTCCATTTTAACAGTTTATAATGGGGTTTCTGATTTCTTGAAGAAATGCAAAAAGAGAAACCGTGATTTCCAAAAAAAATGGAGAAAAAAATAAAAAAGAAAACAAGAAGAAAGGTATTCAAAGGAGTTATAAAAGAGATTTGAGTATTCCAGTTAAAGTTCACGAGAACAAGTATCTCAAGATGTATATTATTAAATGGATATATGTTCTGTAAAGAATAGCTATAATCGTACACTGAAAATTAAGGCTTTTTATACTGTCATAAAATTACATTCACTTAAAAAGATCTACAATGAAAGCAGAAAGATTTGCTGAGTGTGGGGAGGGAAAATATGCAATACGTAAAAAAGACAGGAAAGAAGATAAACCCCAAAACTGTGAAGTTACAAAAATGGAAAGACGTGAAACTGGGACGGAAAGCACTGTTTGCTGCTTGCAAATCACAGAATTGTTTTCTACTAATACCTTTTTTATTCTTATTTTCCTCTGTAGAGTGCCAAAACTGTCACTGTTTTTAATGCTAAGCTATCAAAGACTATATAGCCATATAAAAACTAAATTATCCATCAAGAGATGAGAAAAATAAAGTCCATGATAAATGCAAGAAATGTACATATGCTTTTTTAAAAACAGGAAGATCCCTGCAGATATTCCAAATTCTCTGACTGCCAATAGCTTGGATGAGGACCAGCAAGGCAGTGAAGAAAATGTACTTAAGTTTTCTTCAGTTATTTCTTTTCTTGCTGATATACATTAAAAGGCACATTTCCAAACCAACATTTTATAAAATGCTCACACATTTGTAATGTACACATAATGTAATTTGATGTAGCCAAATAATCACTGTAGGCTCAGAAGAAGTTCATACCCAACATTTGCACTCAATTTTAATTTTCAGTTTACCTTTGTCAAGAAGTTTTTAGGTTCTTGATGAAACACTTTGGCCTCCAAGTTATGTCTGAGGGTCCTGCTTTTAATGAGTATCTTTGCATCTTCAGAGAGAATAATGAGCTAAGCATAGTGACCCATGATTTTTTAAAAAGCAGCAACATTTCTTTTGGTGCCCATGGATAACTAAAATGTCCTGTACAGATACAACCCCAGCATGACAACCATCAGGATAACTGTTCATATCTGGTGACCCCCTGTCCTGGTAAGTAAGGATCTGTGGAGCTGATAGATCAAACTGTCTCTCAAGCAACCCAGGAAGGCCTTTCCCTGCTGCAAATCCAACTGAAAGCTTTTCTGATGTGAACCATTTCTTTTGGGCCTTGTCTTGGGTCAGTGCAGTAGTGTTTAGGAACCAGAGGGAACCACAGGGGTGGCTCCTGTGAGAAGCTGCTGGAACAAGAACTTAATAAGAAAGAGGAAAAATGTTCTTTCATCAGCTTGAAAAAGTTGTGAAATTTATGTATCTAGTCTGCTATTCTCAGCTACAGGATAGCAATACTACTTTCCCTTTTGCAGTCAGAATAAATGACATAAGAGAAATAAGTACTAGGGGGTAAAAAAGAGGCACTTAAAGATAGTGTCTGTTTATTTATCACAAATTATTCGTCTCCCCTTTCTTGAGAAGTTTAGAAAATCAGTACTTTTTTATCCTTTCAATAAATATTTTTTTCTCTCTCAATTCAGACTATTAAAAATAATAGGAGGAATATAATACAGCTTTAAATGGGAGTTTATATATCACATGCTTCATAAGAGCTGCTTTTATTTCACTTTAGATTAACAAAGCCCGTACGCTGAGACTTTGGAACGGACCTTACAAGGCAGAAGTACCATTAGCCCTGAAGCACATGCTTCCCATTTAATGTTTCTGAGGTAACATTCTTTGTGAAAGTGAGAGAAATGAGAACACGAACTTGCAGGAAAAATAAAAGTCTGAGTGTCCTCCTTTTGTACAGAATTAAAGTCAGTTTGGACACTTGAAAATATGAAGTGAGAAGCCATGGCCTTACACAGAGCTTCTCAATATGATCCCAAGAGTTACAATGCTCAGCTTTCCTTTAGTATGCCATAGCTCACTGTCATTTCCTCTCAAGAGGCTGAACATATTTTGCCATCTCAATTTCAAGTGAAAGGTCTCGCTTACATCAATGTTATTTCAGTTTTAACCAGCATCACTCAAATGATTTATAAGCATACCCAACAAAAAGAGCACTTTTGTAGCTGTAGCAAATGAACCCAACAGAGTTATTTTGGGGCAAAGCAGAAAGGAATTTGATCTGGCATATTTGCAAAAGTCACGAATTACTGTTATGCATAGAAATCAAACTAATCTTAATAATGTTTTACTCTTCCACCAGCTCAATCCAAGAGTGATGTATTTGGTTTTTCTCTCAATGAGTTTAGTGGAGCCTACACACCAGTCCTAAATCCTGCTTTTAATACCTCCATACATTAAAGCCTCAGCTTTAAAATTTCCTCAGCTACTGTCACACTATTTTACATTTGAAACTCTTTCTGCACTCTTTTCAGCTGGTGGATCTGAAAAGGTGCAGACCAGAGACTCTGTAAGGTTCAAGCTGAACTCAAAAGAGACTGACAAATGCAGGAAAGAGCTGGAATTTGGTATCCAGTGGATGCCCTCTACATCTGGGACCTTGCCAAAGGAAACAAAAACTGAATGCACAAGGAAAGAGTAAAAAACCTTATGATTAGGAGAAGATGACAAATTCAGGGCTAAAATTCCCATCTATGCCAGTGGAAGCTGGATCAAGGCTCCTGTAAACATATGGCCTTTCACTCAAAGCAAGTCTGCCCTTTGAAGCACACATTTGCAAAGCCTTCCAACAGTAATGATGCAGGATTTACGGGAGCTGAAGCCAGATTCCAAAGCCTTCAGTGTTATCTGGGACCAGCTTAGAAAGAATAAGAGTTTCTCTTTCTTTCTTTCTAAGGGAGACAAAAAGTTTTGGTTTTTTTACTTCCATATTTAAGCACTTAAATTCATAATTCCAGCTCAAACTCCAACATTATTTCTTCCTGCTGACTCAAGTGAGAATTCTTGGATGCTGAGCATTTCTGGAAATAAAAGATGTTATTTAATGGGCAAGAAAATGAAGATGCAGACTACTTGGAGCATCCCTCTGTGACAATCTTGCCCTAAGCCTCAGAAATACCAGATGCTTTTTGCTGCAAGACCAATGTTAATTTTCAGAGAGACCTATTGTGCAGCAGCTGCACAACCTTTTCCTACTCTTGCAGATAGTTTGAATTCACATTCCTGATATCAAATGCAAATACACGCATTGGATTGCTAAGGCTTAAAGGTGTGGTTATTTTAACTTAGAATAAGCAAAGATGTATAATCTTACTGGTTGTTCACCAAGTTAATTTCCTCACACTTACATATACTTTAGACTCAAGTTAGACTGCTCTAACTAATAAACCAACCAACCAACACACCAGAGTCCTTCTCTGGCATCACCCAGTCTACTTCTGTCTCTCAGTTGATAGTTTCTGCTCTACTTCGTGGTGCCTCTTCCTCACTACTGCACCACCAAGTCCTTTTCTGATAGGCCTGCAGACATGCAGCACTTCCCCATATAAAAAGACAATATATCCCTGAACTCTTCCCTTTCAGCTGGGCAGGGTTTACCCCCCCCCAACCTTATTTTTTATTTGAGCTTTGTTTTGTTTTGTTTTGTTTTATACGGTAAACCCAGTATCAGGGAAGAAGCATTCTCATATGACTTTTTTGCCAGCAGATAGCTGATATTCCTTGGCAATATTACATGTAAGAAATTACCCTTTGCTCACATAATCCCTGAGTTTCCTCTGATGTATTTAACTTCTTATTCTAAAACATTTGTTTGCTGTGTTTCATAGTTGACAAAGTTGCGGTTCAGCCAGTCCAGAGTCTAGATTTGTGGTGCAGTGAGGGTAGGTAGATTCAAGATCAAAGAAATGTGAAACACTGCAAACAGAAGTCACTTGTGTGCAAGGGTGGATTTAAGTACTGAATATATCTTGTTCAAATTAAAGCTATTAAAGCCTGAATCATCACATCATCCTTGTACAGTCCAAATTGCAATTGGTCTACTAACTTTTTATCCATGATTAAATACAAACTGTGGGCAAATCCCTTTCTTTTTCTTCTGTTTTCTTTAATAGGTGGTCTTGTTACAATTCAGTGTCACGAAGTAGGCCAATATTGAGATTTCTGTTCAATTTTCTGTGCTCTAACTGGCCGCTCTGACTTCATTCTCATTGCTGTCTAGAAAATAATCTTTCTTTATGCTGTTTTTATTCAAACACACACCAGAAACAAACCTGTGATTCTTCTGTTGTGCTATGAGTAACCATGGACATGTTGGGAAGGAAATGCATACATGCCACTACAATTAAAAGAGACTAAATTGTTAGTAATCCCCTAATATTTCCCAAATGCAGAAATTCTAAACAGTGTGAAGTCATCTGCATAACTCCTCTTTTTAGCTGCCAGGGTCCACAAGCTGGGTTTTCCATAATGTTGATTATCATGGAAGGGGTGAGACAGCATGCCAAATTTTGTGAACTACTATTGAAAAATGCAGCACCAATCAGTGCAATACAGTGCATCCTTTATACAGCCATTGACTCTCCCATCTACTAAAGCATACTTTTTTGGGGGGAATTCCCTCCATAATATGATTTCTCATGCTTTCTCATCATGCTCTGGTAGACGTCTGCCTTTTCTGACTGATGCAAAGCCTGACAGCTCCACATGCTGCCTGTGGAATTACACTGCTAATGGGATGGTTAATAATTGCAGTTTTAAAAAGCTACTTGTTATAATTTTTCAGAAAGTGCCCACTTTATTTATTCCTGCAGTGAAGAGATGTGTTCTACGGATGGAGAAAATATGGCAGACACTGCACTTACTGTTAGTGCACTTAGTGAGATGACTGAAGTCTTCATCACTTCCCAAACATCCAGTGAACTTGAGAGTCCTACCAGAAAACAACCCATTTTGTATACAAATAGGGTAAAGTTATAGCATTAAAGGTTTACCAAATCACTATGCACAGACTTCTCTCAGTTAAAAGGAACCAATGTTGCTAAGCTGTCTCTCTACAGCAACCTCCGTAACATGTATCTCAAAGGGTTTCACTATAGCCCCTAAGGAAGCACCAAAACTCAACTACTGAATTTTGTCAGTAGTCTTTTCTAAGGAACTGGTGATTTAGCCACTGAATCCCAAATGGACACATGCTAAAGAGAGAATACTTTCTTGACTCAGGATTTATCCTTTTGCTAGAATAATATTCAAAAAAAGGTTTAAAGGCCAAAATTTCCAGAAAATAATATCCAAATTATGATTATGGGAAGGAATTAAAGAGGTAGCTCTCTGGCAGATGTTAAAATCTGTACATCTTCTGCACAAATACTGTAAATTTAAAACAGGGAAAACAAAGACATGTTTTCCCTTTACACTGAGACTCTAAATTAAGACATGAAAATTGGGTCTTGTGAGGTTACAGAAATGCTGACAGCTGAAAGTTTTTGTTCCCACATTACAGCTTCCACCTTTTTTTTTTTTTTTTTTTTTTGACAAGTCCATTCTTTCATTTGAGACAAATACCATGTCTAATGAGAGGGTTGTGGGTGTAGACTGAAAAAAATGAATATTTTGTTTGTTCTTCATGGCTCATCAATGATTTGATGCTGACTCTAAAAAAAGGTTCTGTAAAATCTTAGCTGATGACAACAGGCAAGCACAGCTATAGGGAAGCTAATGTGAAAACTAACTACATCAGTTTATTTTTCCAATTCAAAACTAAACTTCACTTGAAGCCCTGAATTAGTCCTGCTGGTTCACTTAACTGGAAGAGAAAAAACTTTAACTTACTGGAAGTCACCATTTGGTCTCAGTTGTAAGGCTGTCCCCTGTAAACCTGTTTTGAGAAAAAGACAATTAAACATTTTACAACAACAATTTATAGCTGAATTTTAACCAACAGTACTTCATTTGCATTGTGTTATAGATGGAATATTCTCATCTCTCCCACAAAAGTTAATCACAGCATGATACCACATTTTGAACTCTTCTTGTGCTCTAGTGCACTGAATTGCAAAATACATCAGGGACTTAACTACTTGGATAAAAAAAACATAGCTGATTGTGTGAAGGGAAGATAATAGTTTAACTTAATTTATCAGAGTCTGTGCACTTAATAGTGGGCTACTGAGGTCACATAATCATCCATCTTCCTTTCTGACTCCTTACTCCCAGCCACAAAGGGAGCCCAAGCTTACATCAAAATTGGAAGCACCGGTAAGAAACTTTTCCCAGATTTCCAGATGTCAGATAGAGGAGGGAAAAAAAACCCAAAGAAACAACCATACCCCTAAAAACTGTTTAGGGGTTGTTTAGTTGACTGCTGTCAACTAACGAAGTGAATGGGTAGAAGCTGTACCTAGGTCTTCCTGGCTGGAAAGACCCTCACATGAAGATGGAAACAAGCAAAGCCTAGATGAGGAGGGAGGAAGGATGCTCTTCTAGGCTTTGAGCAGAGTGCATTCACTGAATTTGTAGTGATTTGCACTACAAAAAAAAAAAAACCAAAACAAACCCACAAACCTGGTTTGCAGACCTCAGGAAAAAAAAAGATAAAAAACCCAAAACAAATAATAAGCAATGGAAACTGACTTCTAAAAACCACCCTCTAGTTCCTATTTGTTTCTTTGTGTATCGTTAATACCCTTACCATTTCCAGCCTTTAAATTTTGGTGACTTGTATGACATCAGAAGGAACAATCGGGTTCATATTTTCTGTATGCCATGTGGAGTGTTATACCTGGGGCTGTTTTATGTGAAGATGCTTGGCAGAAGCCTTCCCCAGAGGGTAGAAGTTGAAGCCTACTAAACAGTGGTGTAGCAGCCATGGAGGAACTCTAGAAAAAATTCCACTAACCCACAACTTCTCAGCCCTCTGCTGAATCTGAAGCCCAAATGTGACTTCTGCTGCTCCTAGTTAGGCCAGTGCCCACTGGAACAAGGCTTCAGTGTTTGCAGACTTATTTTTCTTGTCTATGCCTAAAAAAACCCTTAATTTCAGGAGAGCAAGCGGTAATGCAGCTCTGGATTTTGCATCAACAACTGGCAAATTTCCAGCCACTGAACAAGGTCATAGTCTATTACACTTAAGGCCCTGAAAGATCCTAGACACATTCCAGAATTTATGGAGATACCACATTCCTGCACACAGCACATTACAGATGCCATAACACATGCATAGAAGAGAGGAACCTCCTAGAGCTCTTAAATCCTTTCAAGTGTGAAATGCAGGCAGAAATTTTTGCCTTTTTTGTCCTCTCATGCAGAAAGGACATCAATTTAAACAACTTCAGCTTCAGTGTTCTTTCACAGTTTGGAAAATGACAAGCATTAGGGTTAATTACAGTCTACAGACATCCACAAGCTATCGTGAGCACCAAACCCAAGAAAGTGTAGCATTTCTAATAAGTATTCCAATTACTTGTATTTTTAAGAAATGGTCTTTGAAATTAAGCATATTGCCTCCGAAATGTAGGTATAAGAGAAAAGACAGGAAATAGTGATAATCAGGATTAAATATAAAAATTTACCAAGTTGTTAGTGGGCATTTTAAGAGAAGTCTTGAATATGTGTTGTATCCATCGGAGTTCAAAGGCCCTGCAAAAGATAAAAAATAAGAAGATGAAGGAACTGAGTACTAAGCCTGTCTTGCAAACAAATAATTGAGCAGAAAGGTGTAATTTTTACATTCTTGAGTTGAAACGTTATATGCTCTCTATTGCTGACATTCTATGAAACACCTCTTAAGGATCAGAGTGCATAAAGTAGCAGTAAGACCAGCCCACTCCCATTCTTCCGTGGTTATCAGTATTACAAGTATTATAATATTTTTAGAAAGTATGTTTTCAGTCTTTTGTATCCCTATGGAGCCTTTTACAACATAACATTTATTTTTTAATGTAATCAATACTGTTATTGCCCTTCAGAAATCTGTTCCCTTCAGCTAAATCAGTCCCCCTACTCATCTTCAAAGGAGGTGAATGCTCCCCATATTATTTAGATGAGGAAACTGCAAATCATGCAGTTTCTCAGAATAAAGAAACGGTGCTACAGAAATGGCAGCCAGATCTGGGTTTCCTGAGCTTCCAGATACATTCTCCTTTCACAGGACTTTTGTCCCAAGGTCAAAAAGCTTTTAAACACATGGATGAATTTTGAGACCAGTCACTAGGAGGTGAATGAGTGTGGTACCCTAACACATTGTCACAACAGGTGTATAGGACCAACCATAGAGTTCATCCAGCTGTGCATAAGGGGAAAAGCAGTCTTCCTTAGGTCTGTATTTTCATACATTTCATACCATCTGATCATTGTTTCTTTCACAAATATATGCATTTGAAATCAACAGTTTATGATATACATTTTTAACTATTTTTATATATATATAATCTTACTTGCACTATCACCTTCATTTCTTTGGATATTTTTAGTATTTCATATGAAACAGTGAACAGACAAACACATCAGCCTTGTGGCTTAAGTCCTATAACCAAACCTGAGCACTAGTCACTGAAGTCCAACCTTTATCCTAGAGAGAACCCACCCTGGCAACATGAATGAAAACAATAGTTTAAATGTCTCCAAGTAATCTGTTCAAGAGACAGTATAGCACAAGATGGCATATTAAAAACATTCTTTGCATATTGAAAAAAACAAATTACATGGTGCCATGGAGAATATCAGTTAAATTAGAGAAGGTAGGGATTAATAAGACAATTAAGAAACTGGCAGCCCCTGACAGTAACCGAGATGCCGTATTTTACAATGTAGCCCTCTGCATTTTGAAAAGCCACATCACACCACACCATGCTAACAGGAAACAATAAGAGACAGTGCTCCTGTGGCTTGTTACAGTGCTCTGTTCCCAGTGCCCTGAGAAGCAGAGTGCATATTCCTGCCAGCTGAAGAGACACAACACTTCCATAGCAGAAACAAGATTAGCAAGATACTGGCTTCTAATTTGAAGCTGTCAATTATTTACAGAGAATAGAGCAAAAGGATATCTTGTGGATCTCGGTGACTCAGTGAGACAATAGAGAAGGGGAAAAAAAAAAAAAAAAAAAAAAAAAAGTTGAGGATGATTTCCCTGTGCTGATAATTTTGCTCAATCTCCTGTGAAACACAAGGTGGGTCCTTGATCTGCCTTTCAGCCAGCAGTATTTGTCCTGACCTCATAATCTGCTGTAAGAAGTACAGTGGGAGCCTGAGATGTTTCCACAATGGTACAGACACTGCTCAAAAGCTGGTGCAACTGTAGCATTAGTGTGCAGCTGTACTCCACTCCTTTTCCTTTAGCAATACCAATGCAGTAGCACCCACCCTACACAGGTAGGTTTCAAGGAGAAACATGATCTTGTAGGCTGCTGATAACTGATTCTTTTTGTTCAAAAATATGAAGGATTAGATTAAGGAAAATAATAGTAATAATAATATGCTCTAAGGAAACATTAGCCTATTTTATGTGCATGTTCCTTTAGCACTGAAGTTTTTGTTGTGAATGTAGTCCAAAAGGAGTAGAGCATCACTGGATCTGTCCTGTTTCTCCCTCTCAGCAGTAACATGTCTGGTGTCTCAGTAATTACACTCCTAACAGAACTGAAGCCACACTGACTACATGGCCTGCATATCTTACTGTATTTCTCATGTTGTTTGGGAAGGCTGAGAGACCACCTTCGTGTGTGGCAACCCATAAAATGGCCTCCACTGGGTTTTCTCTAAGTAAGAGAAATTCATCAAAGCACATCTTAAATTACTTACTATGGCATCATCTTGGGCTAAAATGAGAGCCCACATCAGGAAAGAAGCTGTAAGGGATGGGAAGGCGTGGGAACTGAAAGATGACAGATGGGAAGAGATGCCATGTGCCTGAAGAGAAACTGTGCTATTCCAGTTTACAAGACTGAGCCTGGAGGGAATACCCTAAACAAGTATCATGAAGAGTTTGCTTAGGGTGCATGCAACCCAACTGGGTGATCACAAGGACTATACCAGAACAGCAGCTGACACAGCAATGTGACTCAGATGCACTGCAACTCCAGGCAATTCTGCAGATATGTACAAACCCAGTGGTTACTTGCAAATTATTATTTCTTGTTTTTTTCAAAAGCAACTGAAGAAGCTGAGTACTTACATGCTCCTTATTTTCAATTAGATTAAAGGTCTTACTTCCTTAGATGCTTGACACCTCCTCACTAGACTTGCTGGGTATTTCTAAAGGAGCAGTACAAGGCTCCTGTTATCAGTTACAGAAAGCCTTCCTGCCTTTCAGTAGGTCCAGGTTTGGTTTTCTTTGCCATTTCAAAAATGAAGTTATCTTCATAATAAATATCTTACCTGTAGGCAGTGAGCAGTGCTAAAAAGGATCCAAGGCAATTTTGTTGTACTTTGTACTTGCTCTTTGCAAATTCATACTCTGACAGTAGATTTTAGGTTCTCATATCCAAAGCCCCATAGTAAATGTCACCAACTCAAAACATAGTCAAAACAAAGGCCTTGATTAGAAAAAGTATCATAGAAAAGCTTCTTAACTGCTACCTTTCCATGATTGCAGTTCAAATTCAATAAGGTGCTAGCTTGCCTTAATTTTATATAAAGTAAAAAATGTTTCTTGTGACAAAGGAGAGACAAATGCTGTTTATGTTTCTTATTTCAGAAGATGCTTGAGAACTCCTGTAATTATTCTATGTTTTCTAATGCTTGAGCTCATTTCTGACCTGGTAAGTTATTTCAGCACGGGACTCCATAGCAAGGGGACTCCAGCTGAGTCCTACAGTACCTGTGGAGCAGGCTGCTACTGCCACCTTGGGGAGGACTCTTTCCACGTACCTTCAGAAGCCTAAGCGAGCGTCACATAAATCAGTTGGATTTTCTCTCTGCGATATCGTCCCAGAAAGACAACTTCTTAAAACCCTCTGCCGTGCTGTTGTAAGACCTTCCAGATGTGTCCAAACTCGTACTATATTAAATTCACAATATTACTGGAAAGAAATGCCTTATTTTTGTGGGGAATTCTGCTTAGCCAAGTTTTAGATATTATTTAAGCAGTGCCTCATTTACACTGCTCTTAATTTTACAGTCTTCTTGCCAGCATACAACCCCTGTTCTGCATCCAGCTGGGCAAGCTGTATTTTGCATACAACACTCCTCTGGCTTCTGGGATTCCAGCTTTCTTGGTACTCTAAATCCTTGTCCATTCTGGGTTTAAATTTTCCCCTTGTCAGGCTATGGGCTTAGCTGGATGTGACTGCTAGGACATATACTGGCTCCAATGTCATCAGGCATTACTGTGCATAGGAACAGTCTGATGAAAAGTACAGAACTCGCCTGTGACAATTTAACCAAAGTCAAGACTTCTATGAAGGAAACTAATAGGAAGCATCTGGATTTGATCTTCACAAGATCCATAGTTTTATGATCTTGACCTACCTTTTGCTTTTGTGAGTCACCCCTCATCCAGTCCTGAGTCTGTATCCATGAGCAAATCACAGAATTGTTGTGGCTGAAAAGGACCTCTGAGCTCACTCAGTCCAACCATACACACACAACAAGCAAAAAAACCTAAACCCCCCACTATATCAGCCACTGGAGTGTTCCCTGAAGTGCCACATCTGCACATTTCTTAAATACCTCCAGGGAGGGCGACTGCCCAGGGAGGTGGTAGAGGATCTTCACGGGAGCAGTTTTAACACATGGAGCTGCCTGCTTTGGCAGCTCCCTGGATGGGGCTTCATCAGCATCCTCATTTCCTTGGTCTTCTATCACCAGAGCCCATTTGTTCTCTAAGGGGACCTGGAAAGGTGGGAGAGGTCTGGAAGGGCCTCTCCTGCTTCCACTCCCTGTCCACTCCCAGTTCCCCTCATTCTGCCCGGTGATAGGAGACCAGGGGATCTTCTGTCCCCACTTTCTCCCTAAGGATGGCAGCCTGTGATTCCACCAATCTATTTCCCTTCCACATTCCCACACGGCCCTTCCTCTTTCTGCTCCCTCCTGAAGCTCAGCCACCAGAGCAGATCCTTTACTGTCCTGCAGGAGCCACAGCCTCCGCCATTCCGCACCGCCCGCACCTCACGCAGACGGCTACGCGTCTCCACAGCACGTCCGTCTGGGTCGCCACTTTTTTCTTTTTTTTTTTTTTTTTTTTGTTAATTTCTTTTCTGTGGCTTTGGACCCAGTGGAAAACATCACCTAGAGATGATCTGGATGAGACCACTCAGCAGAGATTCCGGGCCCTCAGCTCACCCATCAGAGGTGTGGGGCCAGACCCTCACCTCACCTCCTCTCCCCTCATCTCACCTCACCTCAGCCGCGCGGCCGCTCCCTTGCGAACGCCTCCCCTCAGCTTCCCGCCTTTTTTCCCGCCCCCTCACCGGCTCCCTCTGCCTCTGGGCTCCCTCCTTAGTTGCCCATTCCCTGCTCTTTTCGGGTCTCCCTGCTCTCCCTCGGGCTTCCCTGGTTCCGGGAACCCCTCCGTCCATCTCAAACTATGGCAATTTTTTAAAAGTACGGCACTCACTGCTGTTGGTCTGAATGCAGCTCCCGGAGCTGTCTGAAAGCAACTGACATGTCTCAGGGCTCTTAAAAATATCTGGCAACAAAATAATTACCCAGCCAAGTAGCACAAACCATGAACTCCTTGGTGAGGGCGGGCATGAATTTCCATGAGGAGGTTGTGAGGGCAGCATTAGGTCCTACCTTCTGCTCAAGCACTGGCTGTGCCTGTGGCACCACAGTGGGAGGCAGGAAGGCTTCCAGGGGAACTGAAGTGTCACCCCAGGATGTGACACCAAGAAGAGCCCTTGTTCTTGCTGTAATGACAGATACTTCGGTACCCTTGGGGTAAAGATGTGCCACAGAAATCTTATCTATCAAAGGCTTATCTAAACCTTTCCTTCTGAAGAGACAAAGAAGGGCTCACTCTACTCTTTTGTTCCATCACAAGATCCTGGCCAGTAAAGCCCAAATTTGTAGCTATGTTCTACTAAGGGACAGGAGTTCAAACCAGCTACTTTTTTCCCCACTTGCAGATAATTGTCTAAAAAGTCAAGATAGGTCTTTTCTGGACAACCTTTTTATCCTTGCTTTTAGTGCTACCACAGCATGGCAAAAAAGGATGCTTGCAGTGTATCAAGCCAACAGCTAATGTACATGACTGGCAGTAGTGTGTGCCTTCAGTTTTCTTCCTCATTCAAAAATACCCATTTTTTAAAATTTTAATCTTTTTTTTTTCCAAATTTGTTAAGCAAACAGCTTTACATCTGCATGTGGTTTACATTGTGCTTTGAAAATACTGCAGTTATTAATTAATTGCAACAATAAAGGAAAGTGCATATGCTTTTCACATGCATGTTTGAGCACACATTTGAGAACATGAAACAAAGTAATGCCAGTACCTCCATTATCACTTTCACATTTAACTGCTGATAGAACTCAAGTAACTCAAAACCAACAGCTTCATATGATCACACTAAAAACTGTATCTGCAGCTAAGTAGAAAAAATTCAAGTGTCAATTACTGCCCAAACATATCCAATTGTATGAGGATTTATGAGTAATAGATTAACCAGATTAATGTGTACGTAACAGTCTCAGCATGGTACATTGCTGCCGCTTGTTTCAAAGTTCACATATGAACTTCATTTTACACTGCACACGATTTATGAAGTCTGAATAAAAGAGGAATTTAAGGGAAAATCAGGTAAGTGACATAATATAAAATGAATTTAAATATTTAAGCATAGACTGTTTATATGAATAAAAAAAGAACAATTTTTTAAAAAATGCATGTCCATGTGATACTACAATGCCATAGAAAAAAAAATACAATGCACATCTAGACTGATGAATAACTGATGACAGCCATTGAAAAATATGTCATTTTATAAAGGTATTCTTAAAATAAGACATTTTATCATTGAAAAAACAAAAACCTCATTGTGAATTCAAAGGAAGATCAAATGCAGTATTCGACGTAGCCAGTAAAAAAATGAACATGTTAATAACTCTTGCATGCTTGACTTCATAGTGAAGTAATTTCAAGACTGATTTGGGCATGGATTTAATATGAGGAAGAAAGCTTTAACTGCACATGCAAGAATCTAAGTAAATTAATCACAGGAAATCCTAGCCTAAAATTATCCACTTTCTCTCTATGAGTACCTAAACTTAAAGCAAGATCAAACCAAACCAAAATCTTTCTGAAGCTTAGGTGTCACTGATAACTTAGAATCAACTACTAATTTGTCAAAGTGGTTTTCTGTCTGAAACACCTCCAAATTTATGCAATCATCCAGTATTCCTGTTAGATGATTAATGTGCAAACCCCTTTCAGATACTGGATTAACAGAAAAGTATTAAGAGAATGAGAGGACCTCATTATGAACAATTATAGCATGGAAAACATATCATAGTCCTGCAAATTATACCTACCCATGTTCACTCTGCATCCACCAGTCTATGCTTTTCTTCTCCATTGTGGCATAAGTCTGAAAACTTGTACAGTACACATCTCCAAAGTCTCAACTTTGTATGGGGTCAGAACTGCTATTGGCTATTCCAGCTCTTTTTTTCAATAAGGCATACTACTTATATTTACCTGTATCAGAAAACCCTGTTCGATTACTGTCTATTTCAACTTCAGTAGCTGAAGAAAAACATTTCTAGGTTGTTCTCAGCTGTGAAAACGTGTTCCTTTAAAAGCTACTTCTTCCTATCTGCTTTGTTCCTAAAAAAAAGTTAAAAATTACATACTGAAACATGATCATTTAATAACTGCAAAACATATTTGTCACCATCCTCTTTTTCCTCCCTCGATTTTCCTTCTTTTCATAACCTTCCTGCATGTCAGTGCTATTTTTCACTGTTGTTTCCTAATTCATCCCTTTTCTGTTGCCTCTCCTTAGCTTTACCTGCTTTATTTCTTCTTCTCTTCTCACACCTGATTCTTTCCTAGCTCTGTTTCTGCCAGTGTAGAAGTACAGCCCATTGGTTTGCTGTTCTACCTGTGACATCTTCCATGGGGTCTTTTTATTTCTAAGCAGAAGTCTGGGAAAGACAGGAAAGATCCATCCTTCAATCAAACAGAGGTGTAGGTACTGTATTGAACATATTATCTATAGCACTTATTATCTATAGCAATCCTTAAAACATTTCAGGCAGCGAAGGACACTCAAAAGACACTGGATTTTGCAATTTTTGATGTTTAAAAAGAAAAAAAAAAAAGCTATCTGAAACAGTTCCCATTATTTGTTCTCCACCTAGAGACAAGACCAGTGGATAAAAGCACAGCCAATGGCAGACAGTGATGAGATGACAATCAACCTCATTGTCCTTGGAAGAACCCAGACTGGCAAAAGCACTGCTGGGAACATCCTGCTGGGCAGCTCAGACTTTGAGAGCCATTGCTCCCCCAGCTCCGTGACCACGCGCTGCAGCCTCGGGCGCAGCTGCCGCATTTCGGGGATTGCGCGAAGAAGCGGCCGTGAGCTGGCGCTCTGCCTCCGAGTCCTGGACACCCCAAGTTACCCTCACAGTAGCCTGAGCAAAGAGCAGGTGAGAGACTCTGTGAGATCAGCCCTGGCTCACCATTTCGGGGAGGAAGGCCTTCATCTAGCTCTCTTGGTCCTGAGGGCTGACCTGCCTCTGTGTCCGGATGAAAGCCAGCAAGTGGTTCAGTTCATCGAGGTAACACATAAACACAAATTTCTTCCCTAATGGTAACTCCTTTGTCTTCACCTGACAATAGGTACACAAGAGTTGACTGCAAAGATGAAACAGAAATGCAGCTGAAATCTGGAACACTTCTGAAACCCACACCACTTGCAAGTCCAACACCGTGACTACACTTACGACACTAAACCTTAAAAGGGAGGCAAGAACTGCTCTCTTTTGTATGTGGGCTTGGCACAAAGGAATTTAGGAACCAAATTTACCCACCAAAGTAAACTTTTCTCTCAGAAATCAGTTCATGCTTTATCATAACAGATCTTGTTGAAGAGAAATGCTGTTTAAAGCAACCAAAAGTCAGATTACCTTGCTCTCTATAGAGCAGAGAGTGACCAATTCAAAATCACGCAGAAAATCTGATTGATCTGGGACAAGGATGCTCAGGTCTGTCCTGCACTGCCCCTACTGCTATATCTATTCAAGAGAAAATGACTAGAAAGCTACCATAAATTTACACTGGCTAAAGAAAATTTCCAGCGGAAATGACTTGAAGCAAGTATTTTGAAGCTCCCTTGTTTCGAGCTCTTTTGGCAAGTAGGCAAGATATATGGGGAGACACTGGAGAGGAATGGCTCTTCTCAGTGTGAATTTCTCATGAACACCCATACCTTTGAAGAAAAAATCCACAATGAAAGCAGCCCAGCATACAGATATTGCTATTTATTTATCTAATCAGAAGAACCAAGCTTATAATGATTGGTTCTTCATTATAATAAAGAAACAAAGGGTTTTAGTTATTGCCAAAGTCTGCACACTTCATATTTGTCTCACACTTACAAACTTTCTAAAAGTCTTTAGAACTGTAAGGGACTTAGTGATCCATCAAATCTTTTCACCTGCTGTAACTGACATTAGCTAAATATAACTACATATGTAAATAAAAAGAGAAGTATATAAATATATAGCTATAAAAACAGCTATAGAAAAAAAAAAACAGAAATGCATCAAAATGTGTTTCATTTGCTGTTTTTTTGATCAGTCTATTGGTAGGCTACCCCTCATTTTTCTGGTAGTTTGAGAGATGGTTTTAACTCACTGTCAGTTTACATATATTTCTTTAAAGTGTTATCCTTTATCCTTCTCCATCTTCATCGTATTTAAGAGAAACAAGTATTTACTTAAAATATCTTTACTCCGAACCAGTGAAAAATTATCATGCTTCTCATTTGAGAGTGCCTTAGACTAAGTCCACATGGGCATCAAAAGTGTAAGAGATGCCACGACGCCATTTCTCTTTAAAACCTCTACTGGAAAGGACACGAAGATAATGAGAAAACAACACTTCTGTTTCATGATTACAACTGGTTCTCAGCTTACCTAATGGTTAGCTTTAAAGTTATTTTTCCCTAAAAAGACCAGATGCTGTGATTGCAACGTGCACAAACAAACAGTTGACAAAGCCATCTTAGAGGTCTTGACCAACCATGACAATTCTGTGATTCTGTGCAATAGGGCAGGACAGCTGACCCAGAGCTGGGAATATGAACAGTACTGGGTGTATTTCAGTATGCCATTCAGAACTAACATTACCATTACCTTTGAGTCCTCAGCAAATCAAAGTACTCCCCTCTTTCTCCAAAGATGATAACCCAACATTTCCTTAGCTTATGCCAAAGTTTTGTAAAGATGTATATTTTTTTTTCATCCCTAGTGTCCAAAAAAGATTAATCATTTTAAATACACCAGGGTCTTCCTAACACCCTGCTTTCCTTTTTAAAGAAAGATATTCTTTAAAGAACTTTTATACACTTTAGATTACAGATTGACGATCATTGCAAAATGGTCTTTATTACCAAAGTAGGTTTCTTGTCACACACTAGTCAGCATGATTGCAGTAAATTTAAAATTTCATTTACAGATGTAAATGAAGCCCCAATCTCTTATTCATATTAAAATTTTCTGTACTCTTGTTTTCTTCATTCCCCCCCATCAGATGAACCACAACAGTTAAAGACAAAGACTCTTTGGCCCATCAGTGTTTGGTACATTTGATTTGTGTTTTTCATGAATTTCTGAGAATAGTTCAGTTTTATGGGATACAGCTGCAATTGCAGTTGGTGTTACATAGAAATTAATCATTTCTTTTTTCAACACAAGGTGATTTCTAAAGAAAAAATTAAAAGAGCTATAAAAAGTGTAGAAATATGGGTATGTGGAAATATTGACGTAAGCTAATGTTTGACATAGCTAACCATTTCTCCTTATTAGCTTACATATTCTTAAATTTAAGATCAATTAACATCTGTAGCAAGAGAACAGAGACATGCAAGCACTGTATGACCACATATTTCCACTGAAAGTGAATGTCAGTGTCTTGGGAATGTGAAAACCCCCAGAAATTTCATCAACTCAGATAGCATGGACTGGATTACTGCCAGGAAAAGAACATTTAACTGGTCTGTTAATACATAAATATATGAGGTGGGAATGGGGGAAAAGAACAAGAAGAAAAAAAAATTTAGGATTTTTTTATCATTACAGGAACTTCTGGGTCCCACATGGAAGGATTTCACTGCAGTTCTACTTACTCATGCAGACAAGGCAGAAGAGGCTGGATTCAGTGAGGAAGCATACTTGCACAGTGCTTCAAGTACCCTGCTCTCACTTTTGAGCTCAGTACAGCATAAATACATTTTCCTAGACAACCAAAAGAGTATAATTAAAGAGGAAAGAGCTATTGTATTAAGAAAGCTCTTGAATTTTATCAGACAGAATAATAACCAAGTGTTTCTACTTAAACACACCAAGGAATTGAATTAGCTTTCAGGTGCTCAATTGTCTACTTTCTATGATAGATAACATTTAATAGAAATAAAAGAGTAGAAGCCATCAACTGGAAAATTCCACATCCATACCAACTATCCATTACCAAACCCCTCATCTTTCGTAGAATACCTCCCCCTACTGCATCCAGAATTCTAGCTTCAACTACAAAGCCAGAACAGACCAGTGCTCTAAATTATGGTCCTATGTTAGTATATCTGCATATATATAATATATATAAATGCAGTCACAAATGAGATTTTTATGCTATACCAGATTGTATATTTCAGTTCATACAGAACACAGATTTGGAACAAAACAAAACAAAACCAACCAAACAAAAAATTTAGTTTGGATTGTAAGGGGTTGCCTTTGACCAATGCTAAAAAGTGTTCAGAAGTTCCTCTGGAATCCAAAGTTTTTATAATAAAAAGTTTTCCAGTATCAAAAGCTATGATTTATCTACTGTGAAAGAATTTCCTTACCTTGATTCAAGTTTAGTTTGAATTGAGATATTGAAATTCAAGAGTTTTGTTTAATAAGACATTGTTGGATATGTAGTTTACAAGGAAGATAAAACACCTCCCTTGTGCTTACCACTATATTTGGCACATTTGAAAGAACTAATTACTATTGCTGACTCCCAGATGCATAGAAAATTAACAGAATTTATAGGCACATACAAAACTCATTCACAAAAGAAATCTGCTCGTCTCTTCTTTTCCATCTGTACTTTTAATTTTTGATCATTGCCATTTTTTCTTTTCTCTCCCAAGCTCACTGGATGAAGTTCAAAGCCTGAAAAATTCAGAGTGGCAAAGTCTTTCAGTTGAGTGATTAAAATGGTGCTTACTGTTTCAGTGGTTAGACAGTAACCAGTTAATTAAATCTTATATGCTAAAATATCTGAGGAAACTCTGAATAGTTACTTTAAAAGTTTACTGAAAATTTGAACTAAAATTATTATTAAAATATTAAAAAGCAGGAGTAAAAAGTACTAATTAGAGTCTACCACTATAGCAACCTTGACTAGTTATACTACACCATTATGGAATAATTCTAGTTGTAAAAACAGATGCAGCTATTTCTGTTAAAATCAAAGCATCTCTTGTTTAAAATATTGTTGCATAAAAAGACATCGTAACAAAAAAAAAAGCTATTAATTTTGGAGCATTAGAAGCAGTTATTTTTGTGTAGAATTCACTCTGTCAATCTATTTGCTATTCATTATTTCCTAGTACTATCTCATTTATATCAAGTTGAATGATATTTAACTATTTTAGCAAAATGAGAGCTTTGATCTTGTTGACACTATAACAGTTTAACTATGGGACATGAAAATATGTCTATTTGCATATCCTTTAGCATAAAGGGCCATAGTTTAATCTTCCCATTACAACTGACTGCACACTACTGAGACAAGACAGTCAAGAACAAAGTTACAGAGATCTATAATGTATCTGGAAAACTGTGTAGAAGAAGGGGAGGGAAATTATTTAAATGTGACTAGAATAATGAAGACAACGGTGGTCTTCACTGACTAACTGCCAGTCCTGTGTCTCTTAAAAAGCACTTAGTACTCAAGGAACACAGCAAAAATTTTTCCTTATTGAAATTCTCTTGCTCCATAGATCCTCTAAACTTTTTAGCTGTCCAGAAAATGCCCTTGCTTGCCTGTAATTCTAATCAAGCCCGTGGCAATCAAGTCTTGAGCACTAAGTGGTTGATGACTGTTGACAACACTTAACCTCAAGGCAGTAAGAATGGTGAATCAGTGAACTGTGAAAATGTTGGAAGCATAACATACTGTGTATCTCTGGAACAAAAAAGGTCTCAGCCATGCATTTCAGAGGTGTAATACATTCATGGTTTTATTGCGCTTGCATTACTTTCCATTTCAACATCTGAAGAAGCTTCTAATGACCATTAATTTATTTAATTCCGCTGTTTGCCATGGTCTCTGCCCTGCAGACTCCTTTCCCTTTCACTTCAAATGGAACTCCTTTGTATGTAGCAACACACTGGTCATTGGTATGAAGATCAGGTTGGATTTGCTCCCAAATCTTCTTCTTGGGATTAAGTTCCTTCTCTGGATCTCCTGTTTCAAAAGAAAGAACAGCCTAATGCAACACATGAAACATATGCAACACAGAAAGCAGAGAGTGCTATGTGTGTACAACACCTGTGACATTCCACATAGCATCACTGCACACACTGTTAAGGGAGAAAAATATTACCTGTGATTCTCAAAATGAAAAGATTAATCAGAATTAGAGAAATGTCTCCAGACCCTCCCTGAAAATGCTCCTCTCTCAGGGGAAAAGAGATTGCAAGTAACACAACAAATACTGTCAAAAGGAAGAAATCAAAACTGTTAAAATAAAAAAATTTAAAAATTGTTAGTTGTTGGTTTACAACATTTACTAGAGATCAAAAGAATTCCTAAGAATTAAGTAGATGTGTACTACAGAAAGACAGTACTTATCAAGAGATAGTTTTAATTCATCTTACATTTAAGTGCTAATGAATTTAATAAGCATTTAATATGAAGTGAATTTGGCAAGTGTCTTTTCAGTTAAGAAATACTGAACTTAGACAAACAGTTCAAAATTAGGATACTGCCATATCATTTTAGCCCAAACTTTCAAACCTGCTTTGCTACTTTTTGTACTACTTGATGACAAGCTCTGGTGCCTAAAATAACAGAAGCATTAGTGCTCAGCTTGTATGTAAGCAATTTATGATCTCTGTCTCTGTGTATCTGTTCCCTGTTTCTATGTGTGTACCCTGATAAGCTAAGGAGAGGTATTGACTCTCTAACTGCAATAGCAAACCTGACTATTTAAGGATTTTTCATGACAAAAAAATGCAAGTTTTTCCTACTAATGTTTTGCTGTTAATACATTACACAGAACAGTGAAGCATTTCAGAGTATTTCTTCTTACTCCTCAGAGAAGCCAGGAGTTCCTAAAGGAACATGAATAGTTCTCCAAGTGAGCAGAATGTCAAGCACTCCCACGTTTCACTACTTGTCACCAAAGGTTCGGGAAGAAAAACTCTAAGGCTACAGGGATTTTTAACATACATGTTTCTAGTAGCTAGCTGAGATTCATTACTGGTTGGTGTATTCCTGGCTGGCTGATCAACAGGTGGCTAAATGAATTCCTCTCATTCCAACCTACTTCACTGTTTTTCTCCTTCAAATATTTTCAGTGGTTCAATCTATTCATACTCTCAGCATTAGAGAGAGCAAAACTAAGCTACCTCTGCCTGTAGATGGGTCTAACTTCTGTATCTATAACTGTATAAGAGAGTCAGACGAGTCTGCATTTCTCTGTTAAACAGGCCTAGACAGAGCAGGATTCAATAATGCAGTCAAGTTATTTCACAACCACACGGCACTTAACATTTAAAATAAAAATCAGCCATAAATTAAACAGTTAGAGCTAATTGCGCATTTTCACAAAAAAATAACCCTGCTCAATGCTCAAGTTCACGAACAAAGACAGACTTGGAGTAGACCAAAGTGAATGCTTATGAACTACTGAAATCATTAAACAGAATGTTAAATGATCCATCCATTGTGCATTTCCTGCCCACTTCTCAAATATAAAAAGCAAGTGAATTTTTATTAAGAAAAAACCTGACTTTCATTACTAAAAACACACTTTGGATGTTAATAATAAATAAGTTTCTTTGGAATCCTGCATTAATATCCCTTGAGATCCGTGGTGAGCTCATATTAGATTAGCATAGGCACCAATTTTAAATACTACCAGAGCTTTAGGCTGTGCACTTTCCTATGAATCCTCCTCATCACATTTCTTCTTCCCAGAAAATATTCTTTAGAAGGTTTCTATAAATAAAAAGAAATTAAACTTTCAACGGTTTAATGAGCTTCTCACTCTTTCAATTAAAGGAAACAAGTAAAAGTTCCCAACTTCTGTTAAACATGTAATTCAGTCTAGCAATACAAGTATTACAAAACAAATTCTCACAATAAGCAAGAAACCTTTCCACTTACTAACATGTCAGTAACTTATGAAAGATTCTATCTCAGCAGAAGAAAATGTAAAAAGATGCAGCCATGTGAGACTCTACCAGAAATCAATACCACTTAGCCCACTGTGGATTGTAACTGCAACTGCAGGAAAGGACTCATATACCAAAATTGTTATTAAAATTTGGCTCCTGCGATGTATTTACATTGAAAAATTTAATCCCAGAAACAATTAAACCGCTATTGGAAAGAAGATTTCACAGATACCTGTGAAAACTCCAAGAATTATTGCTGTCTTACAGCAATTACTGTCAAAAAAGGTATTGTATTTACAGACAAGAGATGGAGTAATTTTTCTATGGCTTATAGATCAGACCTTTTCCACTCAAATCTGCATATAAAATTTTGGAGTATAAAAGGATGTTAAAGTTCCCCTAAGGGCAATGACATCAAACAAGCAAATAAATAAGTACTCTCCTCCAGAAAACAGCATTCCTTATCTAATTACTCCACTGTGACAACTCAGGACAGTTCTAGCTTTAAGTTTCTGCAGGAAAATGTTCAACTAGTTTGATTCAAGATATCAGGTTTATTTTACTAAAATGACCAAGGAGAACTAGTCTTTATCTCATTAATATTTTTTACTGTGCAAAGAAAAAAAAAGCTAAAAAATAACTTGGTTCCAAGTTGCCTGAGGAATAGCTGTGTGTGTTTTAGAGCTGCTTTACTGCTGCTGCTTCTGTTGCTCCATGGGATTCCACACTTCAAACTAAGATAAGATCCAGCTGTCCCTTTTGTTTTAAAGGACTCAAATGGAATATTTATGGTTTTAAATTACTAAAAAAATAAAATAAAAAGAACAATCAGAATATAAATGGTTACAATTAAGCAGTGAAATTAAATAACATCTGACACAGCAAGGATTCTAACCCTCTTGATAACAATAGCAGTAAAGTGCTCAATTGCCTTTGAGGAGACAGCAGCTAAGGAGCATTTGAGATTAACATAAAATATGGCAATTAGAAGATACAGACATACAACCCCATTAAAGACAGATACAGTTCTGTAGTCTCCCACTGAGTTTCCCCCTCTCAGGAAAGGGAGGCGGGAGAAAAAGGGAGAAGGGAGAAAAAAGGAAGAGAGAGAAACATTTAAGGATAACTAATTCAGAAAATTTCAATTAAAAATTCATCCAAATTTAAAACACTGTTTTATCTGCTTAAACACCTTGCCATACCTATTTCCTCTGACTTCCCAACTACCTACTTACCAGAAAAACCTTCAAAAGTGATTCTGTCTCCAGGTACTGCCCCAGGGGGGGGAGCAAGAATTTCCACTTTGTCTGGGGAGCTGGCACACATCACCATTGCTTGGGATACTACTCCTCTCATCTTTGCAGGCTTCAAGTTACAGAGTAGTATTGCCATTCGATTCTGCATCTTGGGGGAAGAAAATAGAGGGATGTGAGTACTTAAAATCCACATGCTTTTGAGGACTCTATTTCATTATAACAAAAGAATTACAAGAGACCTTAACATGGCCAAGAGAGGCATACAACAACAAATGTACAATTTCAGTGTCTGCACACCAGTAACAAATAACATTTAAACCATGTAAAGGTAGGCCAATGAAAAATTGAGTATATGATGAATTTTGACACACTTACCATGGACATAAAACCACTGAAAATGGCTGTGCACACTGTGCTCTGCAATTGGTCAGAGTAAAACTAAAACTATGTTTCTTCCTCAGATGCTTTATTTTGATAAAACTTGTAACTGTAAACTAGAGAAAACCTACTTTGTTAGGGGAAACTGCCACACTTTAACCTAGAAAACAAACCACACTTCTTAAACTGAATAAATATTAAACCCAGAACATGAAGAGACAAAAAGTAGGGAAGTAAATAATTTTTTCAATACCTGATCCAGAGGAACATGTTTCACTAAACCGCTGACAACAGTCCTTGGGCTTGCTTCCCCAACATCCACTTCTTCAACATACAGTGTGTCTGCATCTGGATGTTTCTTGGCAGTAATAATGCAGCCAACACGAAGATCCAGACAAGAAACATCTACAGGTTTGGCATCACTACTTCCACCAGCTGGCTGCTGTTTCTTCTCCTTCTTTTCACCTATTAAAGAAATTCTAGTTCATGAAATGAACATTTTAAAAAGCATAAATAATGTGCATGGCTATTGCAGGGGAGCTACAATCTCAGAAATAAGTGCAAAGCACAAATGTAAAGAATTAGCACTTCTATTACTAGCTTCCAGTGGGAGCTTCCATATACACTCCAATTCAGATTGTTACTACAAGTAATTACCACCTTATGGCAGAGGTATTTTCTTCTTTGCATACTGAAGACATCCTGAACTTGTTAGTGAAGCTAACATGTAAGTGGCATACACACTCTGCCAAAGGCCAGATCAATTAAGCCTGATAGTACTGTTTTAATAATTAGCAATTACCAGTGAGTCTTGAGATAGTGTTTCACCAGCAAAGACAAACCAGACAATCCAAAGTCATCAGGTTAGTAGTGCTTAGCAACATCTCCTGACTGGAGGCAATGCTAAAGGAATGCAACTGCACTGTTATGGTTGCAAAACAACTCTTCAAGATGGCAAACATCCTTCAATTCCCCAAATGGAGAAATTTTCCGTTTGTGAAAATGCTCCTGGTTTCAAAGCCTCCACTGATGTAGTCTTTATCCCATGGCAAGGCAAGGGTGTATTATCACCTAGACATACTGTGCAGCATAAAGCAGCAGTGAAGCCACACTGCTCATACTGGTCTGCTTATGTAGATGGTCCTGTCAAGATAAGCAAGTTACATCCAGTTTGTCTGTCTATCAGACTGTCCTGTTCAAAAGACATTCGAGATTTCCTTAGCAACTATAATCCCTGAGAGATTAAGAAATGCCTAAGAAATGCTTATTTAAAATAAGTATATTCTGTTATTCTTTCATCCAAGATAGTTTACTTTTTAATGTAAACCAAAATCCCTTCTTTAGGGAGCCAAAAAGGAAAAGTGGACTTTGCACGCAATTCAATTCATTTGCCATTGCTCCAGAACAGGGTTGAAATCAAATAATACATTCAATAATAAAACAGCAGTATTTTGGTTTCAACATAAGCTCTTCAAAACTCTCTCATTTCATATACTATGAAAAAAAAGCTCTAGTATTTGGCTGGGTTTTATTAATCTAATTGTAATGTAATTATTATTACATAAAAGTCAGATACACAATACTTGAAGAGAAACTCAAAACACACTGTCAATATAGTTAATATTTAACACCTAAGATGGTTTGAAGGACCTGCCATCTTTATCCCTGGCATCATTCCTCACTGTTTTCCACTTCATGACATATCTCTAACAGTCTGGAACAAAAAAAATATTAGCTTCTAACACCCCATTTATTTCACTTTAGAGAATTGAAGTCTCTCACCAAACAAGGAAAAGGGAACACAGCAAAGCACGTCTGTACAAATTATATATACAGATGCACAGAAAACACTGGGCAGGCTAAGGAAAATACTGCACTACTCTGTCCAGTGCTAAGAGTCAGCACAGCATCCAAAGAAGCCTCCCAGATGAAGTTTGTAAGAAGTATAACAAAAAACTACGGGAATTATTGGAGAGGAAACAGATGAGAGAACAAGGGGATTTAAGATATTTCTCAATTTTGTAAATTTGATGTCTAAAAAGTAAATTTTACATATTTGTTACTTCGACTTTTAAATACTATACCTACAGATGTTGAACTCCACAGAAACAGCCTGCTTGGGACTTCTATTTAAAGTTCATGTTTTGTTTCACTTTTTTCTAAATACAGTCACTGGAAGGAAAAAGTGACAGATTGCTTTCCAAATTTAAGCTACCTATACAAAATTAGGGAAAACAGAATACAGGAAAGATTTATTTTTATCTTACCAATGGAATGCTTGCCATGTAACCACTGAATACTTCCAGAAGACTGTTAAATGCCTTATATGACACTGCCCAAACTAATGTAATAGCACTAGTGCAAAATAAATGCTATAACTCAGTACCACAACCAATGAGAATTGAAGTACCTTTTTTTTCTACTTTTTCCTTCTTCTTCTTTTCTTCACTTTCACCTTTAATTTGATCTTTGGAACCAGGAGCTGATGCAGTGGCTGTAGGCTGTGGAACATCATCTGAAGCTGTAGAAACCACTGTACCAGAAGGAACTGAGATCTGTTTAACTAAAATCAAACCCAGAGAAGTTAGAAGTGGTAACAGGACTTTGAACACTACAGCATTATAAGTTTCCAACATAAATTAAAAAGTAGAGAGAATTAAACCATAACTGCTAAGTAGTGAAGCATCACATTGCAAAGCACATTTTGGAACTCAAACTATATATGATTATTCTCATCAATTAAGAACAATGCCTTTGACTACACATTTTTTTAATACAATAAAACATATGAGCAAACACAACCTCTTTTTGTAGTTTATTTCAACATTTAGATATATGTTCTACTAACTGTATTTTTCATTTGTGTTTGTCCAGTTTCTAGCTACTAGCTTGTTATATTCTGTAATTTGCTATGCATAAAATCAGCATTATATTTTAGTCAGATCATTCCTCAACTCTTTTTTTCTGATTAACTACAGATAACAAACTTGAATAACCACATACTATGAAATTACCTGCAGCAGCCCTTAAATCTGGCATTTTGGACATCATCTCACTAATAATCTTACCAGGTCCAAGTATAGGAATCTCCTCCCTTCTACATTCTGCTCTTCAGGAATCTCATTAAGGCTTTTTACCAAATGATTGTACTGAGTAAGAATCAGTGTGCCAGATAATATCATCTAGGCTCCTTTCCTCAAGTAGATGAGACCAGATGAACTTTTAAGGTCACTATCAACCTGGGCTATTCTATGATTAATTACTGCTCAACAAATCCTTCTAGTGTCACTATTATACAGTTGTCCATTCTGCATACATGCTGCTTTTTACACTTTAGACATTTGTTAGCTTTCCCAAAGAACAGCCCTGTGTTTGCAGGTACCTGCTCTCTTCAACACTCCAGATTTGCACAGTTTATGTTCTTATAAGCAGATTTTAAAAATAATTTGAATCTGAGATTCATTGCATAAATAACCATTTGCTTTCTCTTTTGCTAACTACCTGTGGAAAGATTTTTGTTCTTCAGATTTAAAAAAAACATTTTCAATATTCTGTGTCCATTTAATTCCTGTGCTCAGCTACTTAATCCTATCAAGGCCAGAATTAAGATAGATGTATTTAGCACAAGATATGATCAAAACTATGTTGTATGAGGACAGGATTTTTTCCCCCACCTCCATTTCGAATTTCTGCCTGAATCAGCTCTTGTTTCAGTTCTTCAATTTCTTTCTTCAGTTTAGCATTTTCCACACGGAGTTTCTTCTCTTCTCGGAGAGATGCCTGTAAGACTAGAGTTGACACTATACTAAAACTACAGGTTCCAATAATTAACATTCATCATTTGGCAAACAGAGGTCTGTTTGTTTGTTAAACATAAAACATATCAAACGTAGTGAGACTAATATCAGAAAAGCAAAAATTTCAAGGAGTTCATAATCAGAAATATTTTTAATCCTTTTTCCTTTTGAAACAGCCATTTTTCACAATATTTATGTATTCAAGTTGCCTCTCAAATATAACATCTTCTTGGTCCCCTAAACAGACTCACAAGAAAAGACTCCAAGACACCTATTAGAAAAAGTTTCAACATGTCTGTAATATGGAGCACTTTGATTCACTGATGTAAAAGATATGTACAAAATACCAAAACTGGAGGACTGATAACTCTCGAGAGCATCCCAGCATTGTGGAAAAGCACCAACACACTCAGGCAAATGCATAGTCTTATCTTCCTCCCAACTCCCTTTCCCACTCCAAATGGAATCATGTCCTATCAAATTTCCATAATCTGTTTGTGTCATTTGCATCTTTCCTCATACATGCCTTTTCTATTTCAAAATGAGCAGCTTCAAAAAATCCCACAAGCCACAAGACAGAGGGGCAGTGCTACTATTACAAGCTTTACCTTGAAACACACTTAAAATGCTGACAGAGCCAATCAAGTTGTCCATGTTCTCATTTTTCCTATGAGCATTTAATGCTAACCATCTGGTTAACAAGTTTATTGTAAGACAGGTAATTCCTTACTTGCTTTCTCCTTGAGCAGAGCAACTTGTTGCTTGAGGTATTCAATAACTTGATCAGCCTCTGCACCCTTCTGCTCCAGTCTGTTCAGCACTGCATTGTTGGCTGCCATCTTTACCAAGAAACGGGCTAAAAACCTAGAACAACACCACAGTCTAAAATTAATACCTTTTAATGTCACAACACTACCCCTTACAACATGAAATAGTTCTAAAAATCAGTCACCAAGAAAATTTGCTAATTGAATAAGGTAGGATCCTACCTCCCAATGCAAAGCCTAAACAAAAAGCAACATTAAACCAAGTCTGATGTTTGACAGCTGTTTTCAAGTATTTTGGAAGAAAAGCTACTTTTTTCCCCAGATGCAGAAAATATGTTCTTCCTTCATGAAAAAGAAATTCACATTGGCAGAAAGGCCCAAATAAATGGGGAAAAAAGGAAAAAAAAAAAAGAAAAAGGTTTGGACAGGAGAAAACGGTATCCTGGGTTTTATCTGAGAAATGTATTAAGTATATGCAAAATCTTATTGAAAAACAATAAAAACAGAAAAACTCAAAAAGTAGCAACAGAACAATGAAATATAGTTACAGTCACTTCTATCTGCAGCAGATAGTGCTTTTACCCACCCACTCAGTACCTAGAGATTCTAGATGAATACAGAATCTCTACTAACAGCTGTTTCATCTGTACATGAAGAAAAATTACCAAAGGCAGGAAGAAAAGATGCCTTCAAGACCTTAAAAGCACCAGTGATGCAATACCAGTGAATTTACCCATCAAATGCAACAAAGGGAAGAACTGGCAAGAAAATGGCAATCCAGATGCATGTATTGACTCCTCAACTTTTTAAGAGCCCCAAAATGCCTCTTCTCATATAAAGTTGGCAGAAAACTTCCCATTTTATTGCAAGATTATTTTGACACTATGACCTAGATCTGTTTTAACATATGACTGCTCTCTTTTGGAATTTGCAAAAAAACCCACACTGAAGACAGAACAAGTTCAGAAATCACTGAAAGGTGAACAATCACATTGATGCCTGTGCCAACATATCACTTGCTGCACTCTTGGTTTCAACTTACATTTGATATCTGATCCTTTATTACAAAGAACTCAATTGTTCACAGCTATATATTTTTAAAAAACAAAACAAAGCAAAAGAATGAATCAGGAATAATATAATCAAAAGTTCTCAAATACAATTAACAAAGCCAAAGAGAGATACAGTAGCCACATGATGGATGGGGTTGTGCTTAGAGATGCAAGAGTACTGCTGCCATCACACCTTCCACTCATCCCCAACAGAAGTTTCTTTTAAATGAAAGAAACCATCACAGAGAGAAAAGCAATAAAATCATCTCTCCAGGACAACAAATTGATTTTGATATTCAAATTAATCTCTGCTACTAAGAAAATAATTTTGTTTCCATGGGCAGTCTGAAAACAGTGATTCCAATAAGTTACTGTGTTAGATGTCAAATGGACATAAAATTATCAGGGTACAAGACAGCATAATACAAAGCCTGAGGTGTAACTGTCTGCATACCAGTAAGATTTCATGCAAGCTCCATACTCTCTCAGGGGAAGACAATACTAACAGTGGAAGCTTTGCCAACAACAACAGAAATGCTACTAAAACTTCAAAGTGCATAGAATTGGTACAATTTAAAGGTTTTAGCCAAGTTGGCTAATGAACTGAAGATCTGGAAATGAAGTTATATGATTACAATGGGTAGATATTTTCCCACTTGTCAAATAAATTTCTGTAAGCCTAGTATTATAAAAATAACACAAAGGAATAGGTATTTCCAAGACTAATATAAAGAGCTGCACAGGCACAGCAACCCATACAGCAGAGTGATAAAACTCTATCTAAAAGAGACACAGGAAAAAAACAGTTAAGATCTACTCCTTATTATGAAGCACAAACCACATTAAGACATCAGCACTGCAACAATCAAAGATTACAGTCTTTTTTTTTTTTACCTCTTTTCTGGGCTCTCTATTATCCTGACACCCTTTCACTCCACAGAAAAAACCCCTCAACCAATCAACCAACACCTATTGGTGACACATGAAGTAAAAATAGGAAAGAAAAACAGGAATAAGAGAGCACAAAAGCCATGATTATATCTTATTAAAGATCAATTCTGAGTCATTTTGCAGAAACTGATCCAGAGGCCAAGTGAAAGCAAAGTCACTTCATCTAATTTGTACTTTTCCTTTCCATAAAAAATAGTCATGAAAAATAAGGAAGGAATAGCTACATTCAGCCTTTCCTAAGGATGGTTGCTCAGCTAAGGGAAGTTGTTTCATCTCACCCCTCTGAAGACTACTCTTGTTACCTGCAAGACATTTAGCACTTGGTTTATTGTTATGGAACTTCATCTCCAAATTAAAGACTTGAGTCCTGTAGCTCTATGTGAACTTAAATATCAAAACATAAAAGTTGAATAATTTATGATAATTCTATTGCTGATTAAAAGAATTGCCTATCTTCTTTTAAGCAGAAATCATTGCCTTCTGCAGTCTTCTAAGACGACGCAGAGTACTCACAGGAGAAAACAGGCAGTACTCTTCTTTGTTTCTCAAGAGCATACAATGTGAAAGGATCCACAAAGTGGCGATCTCTCAATAATAAATCAAGACTTATTTAGTGAAAATTATCCCAAAACTTCAACATGTTTTACATATACTTGTTTATCAACACTGGCCTTGACCTTAGGATATATCCAGATCAAAAACTGAACACACCAAGATGCTAAAAAACATAAACCTTGTTTGAGCTTACTCTTCAATATTAATACTCACTGCTTTTAAAAGCAAGAAAAAGCAAAGAAAACCCCCAAAAGTAATGGCAAGATTTAAAACTTGAACTCCAAAAACTCTTCTTGGACCCTATCCATAGTTCAAACATGGAACAAATTACTTTTCACTATTGGAAAAGCAATCATTTAACAAAAAACACAGAAATTGGAAGACCATTGATTCCCAAAACCTGAAGTAATTAGCTCTAAGCATTCCTTTTTTTCAGCTGGAGGTTTAACTTCAAAGTTCTCAGCTTTTTGAGATTCTTTGTCTCAACACACTAAGTAAAATTATTAAATGTACAAGATCTAACTTGCAGGCTGCTCAGTAAGTCTTCCTGCCCAGAGATCAACATGTTCTCTATGTATGCATCAAGTACATCCATGACAGGGACGCAGCTTTCTTTCAGCATTTTCAATTCTTATTTCTTGTTCTCATTCTTTCCCATAGGCCTTAATGCAACACAACCAAAGGCCTTCTTAGTTGGTCACTTTCAGCGGGTGCTGAGACACAAAGTTGCCAAATTTTGTCTAAAATGATGTAAAATGAAACAAGCCCACCACAACTACCTGCTTCTCCCTTCTTCCTCTCTGGCATACACAGTAACTCCTTCACAGTCAGAGGTTAAACTTTCAGAGCTCACCACACTCAAGCAGTGTTCTACATTTCCCATGGAGGAAAAAAGTATTTCTGCCACAAAGGCATCATAGATGGCAGAGAGCAGATAGCAATCACAAAAAGGCCCAGCCAGCATAAACATGTGCTTTACAGAGAATGCTACATTTATGAATAGCTGCCAGCCAACCCCTAAGAACAAGAAAGGAGCCACTACAGCAGAAAACAAAAGCCTAAAGAAAGAGATAAAAAAAATAAAATAAAGTTTTTCATTATGAAGCAGAATCAATGGGAACAGCCTTACTCAAAAAAAAAAAAAAAAAAAAAAAAAAAAAAAATGTACAGCACACACAAAGGCAACTTCTCCAGTGCTAAATGAAGTTCAACAGAGAAATGTTTAATAGCAATTCCTCTTCCTAAGCTTTTTGTCTTGAGTCTGAAGCATGCCTCAAACTAAACTCCTTTTTCTCCCCAAACAAGTGATTGCTAGGGCTTGATAAGTTGAGCAGCCCGATTATTTTTTTTTTAGCATTTACATATAATTTTTCATTTATTAATTATAAACTCCTGTATAATCAGTACCGAAAGTTATTTGCCAAGCAGCAAATCATTAGGCAAAGTTGAACACTTCTGCCATGTTATCCCAACTCTCAGCTTTCGCACTGAGTCAATAATTGCTTTGCAGATTTCCAAACAACTAACATGTCTGACTCAGTCCATCCAAGAAGGAAAACCGAAGGAATGATTTGCTAGCTCTGGAGACTACAGTCCAGCTCTTCTGGCTGCCAGATAAATCAGGCTCAATCCCAGTTGCAGACAGGTCTTTTAGTAGTCTTAAGACCCTATCCCCTCCCTATTTTAAAGGGCTGTAAATAGTAAAAACACACACAACCAAGCTTTTTCATATTGAAAAACACTGCTGCATCAAAGAAAATTTGGGGTTTTTTAATGTTATGGTACATTGCACAAAAAAGGCCCATTCACTGGTACCAATTTTGAGGCAACAGAAGTTACTCAGTAATGATTATTTTTAAACATGAAGACAAGTCTGTCTTGAAAGGGAATGATGCATCAAAAGTCATCCTAAGTCAGAACATTCATGTCAGATCTGTGAGAAGCAGTGAATGAAGAAGACAGGCATATGTTGGAACAAATAAAAGTAAAAGCACAAATTTTTTACTTTGAGAGCACTATGACAGGCTTCATTTGAAGTAAAAGGCATCTCTTAGATCTGTATGATAGACATCATTAGAAACTGAATACCCAGAAGTAACAATTGTTTTATTATTTTGTTCAAGTTTTCATTTCAAAACATAGAAGATGCTATAACATATAAAAGGACTTCATCTTAATATACTACAGCTGCACCATTCAAAAGGTTAGAGCAATTTAAGTGTACCTGCAATTTCATTCATATCCTGGCTGTAAGCTTGTGTTAAATTTGTATTTAGGAAGAAGTTACTACTAATGCTTGTCTCAGTTCAACTCTGAAATAACATTGTACACCTCTGACCAGACACCCAAGGACTAAACAAGGCAGAGCCATGACAAGGAGTTCCTCCCAGGTTAAGATAAAAGTCAAGTGATTTGGATGTGGTTTTTAACAAAGTTTTTGCCTTCAGAGCTACAAAAAATTTTAATTAACAAAGACCATATTTATAAGTAACTTAACTTTATAAGTAACTTAAGACGATAATTCATTAGACATGGATGGCTCACAACATGGTTTAAGTAAAGCAACATCTTGGTACTGCCTGACCCAAGACTCAACAAGTTACACATCCACGATGTGTGCCAGGTGCCCTGAAAGTTCAGTAGAGGTTCATCTGCTTGTGCTTTATATATAGTGCAGTCTGAAATTTAAGCAGTAGCTCATACGCCAAATCAGCTGGACAGCTTTATGTATTTTTTCTGCAGTATGTAACCTTTAGATCCCGCTGCATTAATATTTTAAGAATGCTATCAGAATCTTACAGTAAATGGTCACCACATGCATTTCCCAGGATGGAAAAGATGCAACACCCACAACACCCTACCGCGTTCCTTTGACCTTAAGCACTGATTCCCAAACCTAAAATACATCCAATTCTTTGGGACAGAAAGCTTACATAAAAAATCGTCAAGCTTTTAAAATTGTTCTTTAATTAAGCTTAATTTTTAATTTTAAGCTTAAACTCAATTTTTCAAACTGTGGTATATGCGGTGGCATTAAAAAAAAAAAACAAAACAAAACAAAAGTAAAAGAGTAGCTGCTACTCATGCCTCAAAATATCCTCATAAAACTTCCTTGACAGGTGACAGACTTCACAATTACAGAAAAACACATATACCTATAAACTCATAAATATAAGCAGACTCAATTGCATCTGGACAAGCCTCCAAGATCAGCATGTGCCACAGGAACTAAAAGAATCTGTACTTTGGTTCACTCTCTGGGGTTTACTGAGAGGTGAAAGCTTTGGATTACTGTAGTAACTATAGAGTAACCTACCCATAAATCAGACAGCAAAATAATAATTAGAATTGCAGTGAAATTTACCTGCTTATACCAAGTAGAACACCGTTTCTTAAGTATTTTATTGATTTCTGTAACTTTATCCAAAAAAAAAAAAAAAAAAAAAAAAAAAAAAAAAAAAAGCATTTACAGTACCTTCTTAATTAAGAACAAGCACAGCAGCTATAAAATGCTAAAGAAGAAAGAAATCTTTCCTCCTCTCTCTAAGACAGGTCTCGCTTGAGACCAAAAATACATTTCAAAAGTATCTCCCAAAATCCAGTCTTTTCCTTTACGGTCTGCCAGAAGAATAAGGATAATAACCCTTGACAAAAACCCTAGCTGCTAAAAAGACATTTTAAAAGATACCTTCTCCTCAGAAACTTGAAGAGTTACCAAGCCTCCTGAGTAAACTATTTTTCAGTCTTTCCTTAAAGGAATTTTTTTAAAGGAAAAAAACCTTTATTTAAAGGTTTTTTTTCCCAAGCACACACACAAAATATTATATATATATTTAGACAAATAAATTAAATAAAAACAGAAGGCTGCTTTGAGAAGAATCCAAATCTTTCTGAAAGCCTACTGAGTTATGAGTAAGGATGACTTCTTCCACTTTGTGGGGGAAAAAACATCCAGAGACTTTCCCCCCTACACACTGCTCAATACTAATGCAAGCATGCAAATAAAAACTAAGCATTGATTTCCCCCTCACTCCCAATATGACAGGAAACCTACCAAGTGAAATGTTTCTTGGCTATGGTGCTAAGAACTAAACAGGTAGCTGCTTAGAAGAACAAACAGGGGTTTCTGAGGGCCTCTGCTGAACCGACATCAAACAATCTGTATCACAAGAAACAAGAGATGCTATTTACTTTGCTCCCACCTGATGTTCACAGCAGCCACCCTTCATGCTTACTCCTCAGTTTTATCTGTGTTGCCTCACATTTGACATTCCTTTGATTTTAGGAAACATTCCTTTATAAGAAGCAAATGTGAATTAATTCAGTCACAAGTCAGCTGTGACATACAGCAATAAAACCATAATCAGAAAAGCTCAAAAACATTACGGCAGATACCAGCTTTGTCTTGCTGCACACTTAATCAATCCTTTTTATGACAACTGTTTTACATTATTTTTATATAGTTATTTCCCCACTATGCTGTAAAGTAGGTGGGACTTGTAGGGACCCGAGACCTCGATTTTTCTTTTCACTCTTGGTCTAGACAGGTCTTGAATAATACTCATCTATTATTTTGCATACAATCTTTTTTTTTTTCTTGCCAGTTCAAGACCCACTCTTCATTCTGATGCCACTATTGAGTTCTCCTCCACTACTTAACAAGCTACCTCTGCTGCTTCTAAGGGCTTTTTCAGAAATTAACAGAGGAACATAGCACCCATAAAATTATTTATTCTACTTCAAAGTTGCAAAGATGGTCAGGTGGTGGTGGTAAGAAAAGCTGAGAAATGAGTAGTTGGCTAATTTGATTCTATGGCTAATTACTCAATTTACACAGAGCAGCAATTTATAAAGTAGTGTGTTGATGAAGAAAGCAAACACACAAATCATTACAGCTGAAATAGCTTGCTATCTCTTGCTATCTTACAATACAAACTACCACAGTTCTCTAGTATAAAAAGTTCTGTATGATAAAAGCATAGAAGTACTTTGAGGCATCTTTATGATATTACCAGACATTGTTTTTAAAGCTCCACTCCAACTGAAATGATTGTACTATATTTCAATATATTACAGACTAATAAAAAAACCTAAGTTTTTTACTTTCTTTTTTACATCACCTCCCCCAACCCCTGAAGCCATAAAACAGGTCTCTATGGAGTTTATGGCAGAAAAACAAACATGTGACTAAGAAATAATTTGGAAACACTGATAAAATTATTCTGATGATGTGCCATTTAAATTAAGAATTCAGTGTGTCAAGGACACAACATAAAATTTCTGTGAAAAACATCACAGTTAAACATATATATTTCAACATTCTCTAAATTAGGACTCTGCTCTTCAAAAATGTCATTCTATCAAGGATAATAAGCAGGCAACTACAGAATGAACAAAAACAGAAAAAGGGAGGAATGCCACCAACACACCTCACATGACATTTTTCAGTTCTGTTTAAGGAAAAGATAATATTGTGAAAGCTTCAGGTCAACAGAAAGTCAAGAACCCCAGTAGACTGGAATCCCTTGACTGATTTTAAGAAAGACTTGAAAGAAAACACCTTGAATTGATTTAAAGGATTTTTTCCAGGTGTAAAAAGTTCTAGGGGGTTGCTTTCTTCCCCCAATCATGGCATACAATTAACTCCATTGGTAGTCTTCTTGGACAACATACCTAATTGAAATAACAATAATACATGAAACATACTTCAGTCAAATATATTTAGGAGAAAAGCCATTACAGAGAACATCTAAATCAAAAGGATTAAGAAATATTTATGGGCTGTTTAGTGTTTCTTCAATAAAGAGGCCCTAGCTCAGTCTGCCATTGTTAAATTGATACTAAATTAGTTATAATGATGTCACAGCAACTTCATCATGCCTTTTGTGTTAAGCATTTCATTTTCTGTTTGTTTTCACACTTGTATATACGCCATTATCAGAAGAATCAAGTCCTCAGGCTACTCAAGAGTCCTATTATTTCCAGTCTGATGGCCTACTTTCAGATTTGCACACATGTCCCATTTTTTTTTGTTAAACAAATACCCTTTTTCACTTGATACCGTTTTTTCCAGACTGTCCACTGCTCTCCGTACAGGGAATGAGAAACTGTCTCCTTCACTTTTTAAATGTGTAAAAGAAACAGCAAGTGCACACTAAAACTGGATGTTAAATTTTAACACAACTACCTCACCTTACTACAAGATTTCCTGATTCACAAAATTATTTGTGAAAAGCAGATGACAGGGTTAACAAAAAAAAAAAAAAAAAAAAAAAAAAAACCAACTCTAAGTTAAAGAAACAGAAAGATGAGGAAATGCAAGGAATGCTTATTTTGCAGAAGCATTTTCTTCATTTTGGCCGCTGCTAAACACAAAACCAATCATACCAATTATCTCGAGGTAGACAGCACTTAACTAATACTGCCATATGCTGGCTAGCTGTGGACTCATAACGTAACATAACAAGCAACAAACCATAAACCCATCCCTCTTGCTCAGTCTATGCATCGTTGCACAGAATATGTACCGGGCATTAAACTTTATGATTATCTCTACTGAGGGTAGACCTATTACTTAGTTCAACTGTTTTTCTCTTACTCAAAGCTATACAAAGGCACCATTCCCCAAAAGGGAGAGAGCATCGACTTTTTAGTTAACAGCCGTTCATGCCTACGCTTTCCAGGCTAATACAGCGTTTCCCTCAACAGCTCAGCACCATGCTCCTTCCGCGCTGCTATTGAATCGATGGGCCGAACAAAAAAAAAAAGCACACAGATGATTTCAGAACCACTTGAAGTGCACGCTCGCCCTCCGCAAACCCCTGTGCCATGCTACAGTTCCAGCGCCCGTCAAGCTCCGTGTTTAAACCACTTCAGTGAAACTACAGCCACCATCCCGCCCTTCCCTCTCATTCGAGACTCTGCCCCTCCGCTTCAAGGGGGAATTCTCCTCGGAGGGACGGCAGCGGCCTCCTCTACGGAGCACACACAGGGAACCTCGGCTCCAGGCAGCCGCCTCACTACCCCGGTTCTCCCTGCCCACCCCAGAGACTTCGGCCCGGCCCGGCCCGGCCCACAGGGGAGCCTGAAGGCAGCAGACCGCCATGACACAACCCCCCGCGGCGAAGGGAAACCGAAGTAAGGCACCCACAGGTGAGCTGGGAGCACGCTAAGGGAACAAATCCGCCTTTCTACCACCCTGTTGGACCGCGGCCGAACCCCCAGAAACCCTCCCCGGGAAGGACTCACATGAACCGAGCGGCCGCCGCGCACCTCCCTCCTCTGAGGCGACAAGGACCCTTTCCTCCGGCCTGCCCATGCGAGCGCCTGAGATTTACGAGAAGGCATCTAAGGAAAGCCTCACTATCCCTCCATAGCTTCTCACATTGTTCACAGAGCCCGCACACACAGACAGGGCGGGGAGGGGGAAGGAGAGAGAATTAACCTCTTTTATTTCATTTTTGTAAAAGGTCCAAGCAAAGAGAAATTTCAGGCATGGCGGTGGGATGCCCTCACGCCGGGGTCCTCACTCTGGGCGGGGTGAGGCGAGGCGAGGCGGAGGAGCAGCGAGGGCGGGAGCGGGCGGTGGCTTCGCGATCGGGGTGGGGACGGCGGCTCTGGCGCAGGTAACCCTGTCAGCACCGACCCTCTGCCTACCTCCCTCCCTTTCCCCTGACAGGTTGTGCCCAGACAGCCCCTGCAGAGGGAATCCCCGCTGAGGGCGTCCCGGGAAAAGGGAGGGTCTGAGGGAGCGGCCCTGCTCCCCCTCAGCGCCCGGAGGTGTGCGCAGGGCCGGCTGGAACGGCAGCGCCTGTTTTGGGCTGGGTTTGGGTCGAGGAGTTGCTGGGCTGTGGGTGTCTCAGGGGTGGGGGGGCTCTCTGGCTGGTGTTCCCGGCTTTTGAAGCAGATTTTAAAGCTGATTTCTCTTTTACTGGGTTTAATTCCTGAACCCAAACCCAACCCACAAAAAAAAAAAAAAAAAAAAAAAAAAAAAAAAGCACAGAAAAAAAGCACAGAAAAAAACCCCACCAACCCACAGAAACACCACAAACACACATAATTTAAAAATAAAATGTTTTTTTCAGATCTTTAACCCTTCTTTTTGACTTTAGAAGTGTCAGTAAGATACTGGAGTAATGACTGGATTGAAATAATTTAGCTAAAGAAGCCTTTTCACTTAGGTTTAGTGGGGGGGCCCTTTTTAAAGGTGGTGGAAGGATTTAGTGGGGGGGGGGGCGTTTAAAAGGTGGTGGAAGGATTAAGTTTTAGTTTTCGGGTTCCTTAGCTTAGTTTCAAGTTGTTGCCTCCTGTTTAGGGAATCTGAGAGTTAAGGACAGAGTTTAATTGTGAAGATAGCTTTTGACAGAACTAGATCTTTTCCATCATCAGAAAGAATTATTTTCGTTACTCTAGTGAAGTCCACAGAATTAGCTTTATGATGTAGTTTTTTTATTTCATACCTTTGAATATTCTATATTGATTTTTTAGGTAGCTGATGGGAAAGATTGTTTGGTTTTATCTTCCTCTCTGTGTGTTTCTTAAGCAAAGGAAGTCAGTGATAAATCTGCAGTTGTCTGGTTGCAGGTGGCCTAATTCATCCCTGTTGGCTAAGTGATATAAAATACAGGAAAAATCGAATCTCTGTAAATGGTTATTGATATGATACTTAACACTTCTTTTTATTAAAATACCTCTAAAAATATCAGATAAATGCAGATAAAATGTATTAGAGAAGCATTATCCTGCAGAAATGAAAACATTTCTTACCTGAGTGAATATATCCTATACTATAAATTTAGAGACATAACATGTCTCACTGTTTGGAATAATTTTACTCTCTCTCCCCTCAACTCTGATCATACTAAGTTTGCTTTTAATGACTTGTGCCAAGCAAGATTATAATCTCTTCTCTAGGAAGGTTGTGGCTACTTCCTCCCTGGCAGTGTCCAAGGCCATGTTGGATGGGGCCTTGAGCAACCTGGGCTGGTGGGAGGTGTCCCTGCCCATGCAGGGGGCTTAGATCTTGATCTTTAGGTCCCTTTCAAAATTATTCTGTGATTCTATGTTTTTACTTTGTGTTTAATATGTAACTTCTGAAGCAGAGTAGTTCGTGATGTTATTTTACAGGATTGTGGGTCTTATAAATACAGAGGTCAAGCTTGCCAATTGGAACTTGCTACATGCTAATAAATCTTCATGTTTGTGTTCAGTCCAATTTATGTCTTTCCAATTCTAAGTATACATTACGTTGTTGGCATCCTAAAATAAATCACTTCCAAAAAATGCTATATAATATGAAAGCATTGTATCTTTACAAATAAGGCTTTTAATTCAAAAATACGACTATAAAAACTCCAATTCCCAACTCTGCTCCAGATTTATTCCTTTTTTAAGTTTGATCCTTGATGCTTTGCATTCATATTTAATGTCATGATGTATAATAGAATTCAAATGTGTGTATCTCATGTCTGTCTTTGTTCAGGGAAAAAAAAACACAAATGAGAGCAGTCTTACATTTGCTTTGTATTTTAAATTAGGCTGTCTTTATTAAAATAGAAGACACATTTCATAATTACTATTTGTATAGACTTAGTAAATATGTTTGGTAGATAAGGATCTCTGTGCAACCTGTTATGAGGCCAAGCTCTCAAGATTTAGAAAAGAAGCTTAGTAGGTTTTTACTGTGAATTTTGTGCTGGGAACAAGGTTGTTCCCTTAGAGAAAATATAATTTAGAGACACGCAAGCATTAAATGCTCTGATTCTCCTGTGGGACTTTCTCATGAGACAGTAGCTATTCAGGAAAGCAGCAGGTCAATTTTGGCTGCAAGAATAATTAAAAAGTTAGCTTCATTAGTGCTCTGCAAAATCTTGTTCTTCTTGGGCTTTGTTTCCTGAAGCCCCGTAGATGATAAAAAGAATTACTACATCTGGTTTGAAGAAATAACTGGGTTTATATTTTCAGCTTTTCATTTTCTCTCTCTTATGGGCTTCAAATCCCGAGAGTCCTTCCTCTCTTTTCATGGAGCAACTCCATATCTGTTTCTTCTCTTTAGAACTTAAAACTACAATTCTGGAGCTGTCAAGAGAGTTTGATGTGCTTCCCATATCAGTGGACTATTCTGTGACCAATTCTGGTGACTGTAACTAGTAAAACTAGTAAACTGTGTCAGAAGAATCTCATCTTTTGCAAATAAATTTTTATTCTGTTCTCCTTTTAAGGCAGACTAATTGCTCTGAAGGGCTTCAGACTGTGTGAAAAAGATGTTTCCTTTAAAAGATACTGAAATGGGTTGCTCCACCTTCTTCGCCTCGGCTCTGCCCCATGATGTTTGTGGAAGTAATGGCCTTCCTCTGACACCCAACTCCATCAAAATCCTGGGGAGATTTCAGATCCTTAAAACAATCACCCATCCCCGGCTTTGCCAGTATATTGACATTACCAGAGGTAAACATGGTAAGTATTTGTTTAAAAAAGGAATTTTCTGCATGGTTAGTTACATTTTTGTGAAAATACACCTAAAGGACCAGAAAGTGGCAGTTTTTCAGGCTCAAAATGATTATGCTTTTGTTGTGACTGGCTCTACTGATGCTTTTCTTTCTTATCTGCAGGGTCAAAGCAGAATTTTGTTGTGTGTCCTCTTTTGTTATGTAATAGTAACTGATAAAATTTAAGAATTTTTTTTACACCTCACTGTAAATTTCTTACACTCAGTTGCTGTGCCGAGTCTTTGTGTAAGACATAGAAATAAATCTATTTTTGATGCTGAGCTCCTCCACCCATGTTCTAATCTTGTGAACATTCTCAAAGCTGGTGTAACTATGAGTCTCTCTCACCTTGTAGATGCTTATCTTCTTTGAGAACTTGTTCTGAAGTCAAATGTCAAATCTGAAAAACATTGGCCTTGGGGTTTGACATTTATTAGGAGGTCACTGGAGGGATGGAGAGACAGTGTTTTGTGTGAGGGAACAGGAAAGATAATTTGCTGTATCTCATGAATGAGAATGGTGGTGACGTGCAGAAGTTTTACATCTTTAACATTTAATTATTTGTAATTTTCCATACAATGTATGCCATAATCCTTTAACATCTGCAAAATAGGTAGACTGTCTGTACTTACTTCCAGTGTCTCACTTGGATTCTAGTTTCCTTAGACTTTTTTTTTTTTTTTTTTTTAATTAGAGAGACTAGTTGTGGCAGCTGAACACTGTGAAAAGAGTCTGGAAGATTTGCTACGAGAAAGAAAGCCAGTCAGGTAAGGTGTCAAGTTAAACCCATATCCATTCATCATAATTTCACATATCATCTGTGGCAAAGTTCCAGAGCTTTTTTAAAACTTCTACTGGTTTATATAAATCTTACTCTGCTAGAGTTTAGCCTACAGAAGTTGTTTTTCAGGCATATGCCTGAAAGAGGGAAGAGTTAAAAGAATTTTGGGGCATTTACTTAAAATTAAGATACTTTGTACCTCATAAACTCCTATCTGTCTTGTAACAGTAGTTTTGAGTTTTGTTTTTGTTTTTTTTAAATAAAATCAGACCTAGGACAGGACAAATATCTTCCTGAAAATTAAGTTGAAGATTTGTCTGTCTGATGTTGAAATATAACTTTCAGTAGAAAGGACAGAATTGGTGTGGTTCTCTAATATGCAGAAATGTATTCATTTAGTAACTAGAAAGTGGATGGGATGTTGCATACATATTCCAGGGAAGTGATCAGTGATTTGAATTTGAATTAATGTTGTCACTTTAGCACAGCTTTGTTAAAAAACAAGTCCAAAGGCTTGGATGCCAACTATATTTGGTTTCACACTAGTATGAATAAAGTTCAGCTGTATTTTTAAAGAAGCAAGCAGATGAACTATAAACCAATCAGTTTGCTAAAAGTGTTAACTGTTACGTTACATTTTGCTACCATTACTTTTGGAGCAAAAAGTGATCTCTTGTCCTATAGAACATATGGAACACAGAAAAGGTGAAGAGTGGGAGAAGAGAAATATCATATCTCTTTGGTATAGCAGTGCATTGTAGGCTAACTAGTTATGTCTAGAGCACACAAGTATTTAAATGTAAAACACATTTAGAGAAATACAAAGTATCTTCAGTTTAGCTTCTGTAAAGTTTATAACAAGTATTAGATATAATCTTTCTTGTTATTCGTGCAAGCGTAAGGGTAATAATTACTCATTAAATAGTAGACAAATTTTATGTGTCTTCCCAGCTAACATTAGGCATGTCATGGTGGCTGTGTTTGGTCAGGTGCTATCCAGACAGACAGCCTGTTACCCATCCCAAATTAGATGTGTATAAAGGGGGTAAAACAGGATCTGTAGCATTTTGGAGCCTTGCAGTCCATAAATAGAAATAGGTTGCTATCAGTGTTGTCTGGCTGAGATAAATTGGAATGCAAAATGTTTGTGCCTGTGTGTTAGTTTTTGTGACCTTAGCTTGAGAAATGTTGGGCAAATACAGCTTCTATTTTTTCTTAAGATAGGCAGAAATTTGAGTATAAAGAGCTTTTCATGTGTGATATGTATTACAGCCCTTCACACAGTTTAGCATTGGGTTCCTGTTGTGCAAAGCTCCAGAAATAGTTGAATCATCAGAAGCTCTTTTCTTTCCTTTTTTTCATTCAGTTCTCACACTATTCTTTGAACATATGTCTCTTGGTGCCAGATGAGAAGCAGCCCAAACTGTCTGCTGCCTCTAGACTGTTTTGGAAAAAGTATAAATGTAGCTATTTTAATTTGCTTTGCATTACTTTGTACCCTCTACTTATATAGATGCTCTAAATTGCAACTTTTGTTGCAATTTAATACTGCAGGCTTTGAATTGCTAGGGGCAAGATACCCTTTCCTGAGGGGGGAAAAAAAAAAAAATCTCTATCGTATTTCAATACAAAAAACTTTTCTCACACGCTGAGAAAAGATAATTTGTGACAGTTGACTCAGTTATTTGAGCCTTGGCTCTGTTGAGAGTAGATGCAAAAAGCCTGACTTTATTTTTGCTTCTTAGCTTGAGAGAGATTTTGCTGAACTAAATTATTCGATTATTTGAGGTTTTGTTTAATAAGCTGATGGGGATTTCTTCAGGAAGTTATAACACCTGAGGTATGAAGTGGTCCATGTACTGTACGTTACAGCTTTTGCAGTAGTATCTAGCAGATGCATTATGTTCATTTCAAATGAAGTTGCTTGCATGAATGACATTTTCCCTCTTTTTAATGAAAACAGACATTTTTGGTTCTTATGTGAGACCCGTAAATTTTCAGAAGTAACTTGGATGGACCAATTCCCGGTTATCGGTTATGTGATCTGACTATATCAATTACCTTTGGAGAGAAGGACTTGGATTTTTCCACATATTTTGATTGTATTGCTTGATGATAGCATAGTTGGGAGCTGATGTGTATGCTATTGCAATTAATTTTATAAATTGTTTGTGGAATGTGAGAAGCTGCTCTTCTGGTTTCGAGATTAATTTTCCTTATGCTTGCCAGTAACTTAAGTCCTTTGCACCTGTACCTCAAGCTGATGTTAAATCAGCAGGAAATCTTCTATTATGTTAGTGCTGAAATTCAAGACATTGCATTATGGACTGTGTGTCTTTCCATACAGACCAGAAAGCAGGCCATACAGCTGTTTGGTAGTTATTTGCAGTTAATCTTTCCTGAAGTCATGCATCATGTGTAGCATACATTTCTTAGTATGTGAATTATATTTTTTTAAAAAGCAGTGGATTTCTTGGTTCAATGAATCACAGTTTCACCAAGTTTTCTAACTCTAATGGGTCAGTTGCACAAAGGGGCCCAAGAGTGGAAATTAGAGCTCCCACCATTTACCATGTGTTCTGTTGCAGTATAGTAAGTCATCTTACTGAGCATACCACCAAAATTTTTCTAGAGCTTGAATTTGATATTTATTCAATAATTCATTCATTAACTAACAGTGCTGTGACAGCAGTCTCCAGGAATTGCAAAGATCATTTGTCATTGTCCTTAGAGTTAACATGCTCAACTTCACTTTCAAAGGGTAATGCAAGGTAGCTTCCAGTAATTTATGGCCAGATTATGTTGTCTTGTGAATGATGCATATTTGGGATCCCAGAAAGAGTGAGCATATGGTGCTGTTAGAACTCTTCCAGGGTAAATTTCAAGAACTCTCAAATGGATGAAGTAAGCTGTCTCTTTGTAATTCTTACCATAGGTAACCAGGTGCAGAAAAGGAATTTAATATATCTCTTCAGTGTTTTCTGTGTATTATTCAGGGGATAACCGTATGGATATCATAACTACAATTAATACTTCTAAAAGTGACATTAATTCCAATTTTCTATACTGTTCTTCCACAAGGCATCACAATAAGAGAAGGGAAGCTATTCTGGAGATGTGTGCAACAGGGAACTCAGGCTGCAGCCATGGATAGAGTAGAAAATTTTAGGCATAGACCAGTCTCCATAGTCCTCTCCATGAGACACTGTAGTCTGAGTCCTTGTGACCTGTCTGTTCATTCCCTATTTATTGTTCTGTTTGTTGGTACTTTGAGTCAGAGAAAGTATTTTACTTAATTTTAGTTCATAACAGTCACATTAAGACAAAATCACCTCTCTGAAGTAAGTGCAAAATCAGCTCTCTGGCTTATATTCCAGGAGTCAGTTACATTTTTGAAGGGCTAGGAATGTATGTATATAATCAAGCAAAAATAGTGATTGAAGCTTATAGTAGTTTGCTGCTGTTCAGAGATGTGAAAACATGTCTCAGTCTGTCTCCTTTTTCATGCAAAGATTTTTTTCTTGGAAATAAATTGAAATTAAGTCTCAAAAAATTATGGTAGATAGTCTCACTAAATGTAGTATCTATGTTTGTGGTAGTAAAAATTCAACTAGATTTTTCAAAGTTGCTTGTTATTTTAGCAATGGTTGATATCACAGACCAGAATGTAAGATGCAAGTTTATTTTTAAAGTTGCCCATCTTTTAAACATTTGCAACTACTCCTTTGGGATACCTTTTCCAGACAGTGTTAAAGGAGTTATTTTCTCTGCTCCTGTGCTGTTATAATAGGGATTGTGAGCTTTTCTATTTCTGTTACGCTTGAAGTGTGTTTCTTCTTTGAAGAAGTTGGTCTGCACTTGTATTCAAGATAATAAAAATGCCAGCAGATACTGACATTCAGCAGACTTCTGGCATCTACTACAGAGTTTCTGGATTGGTCTTCAGTTTGTGGCTTGGGCAGTCTAAGCCTATTCCTTTCGAAACACATGACAACTATATTTTATTGAAGAAAGTCATAGTTTTGAGAAATTACTAGTGAACCATTAGAGATACAAGGTATATTTTGTTATACACAGAGCATTTGATGGGAAGCAGACTGTGTCTGCAGTTGTTTACTAGTCTGAAGAAAACATGATCCAACTGATCCAGATGAGTGCATTTTATTTGAGTGTATTAAACGGTTGTCTGATCATTGATTAGATTAGATATCTTTATGCCATCCTTGCTGTTAAGGTGCATTTGGCAAACCTGAAGTGAAACTATGTTACAGAAGAGATTCTCCCATGGATAGGGGGCAAACTAATTTCTGAATAGCCAGGGATACTTCAAAAATATTGTAAGGCAGGTGCAAGTCATCAAAAGGCTGAAGGTTTTACATGATTTGACTTGAAGAGCTGCATATGAGCAGAACTTCAAGGGCTCAGTGTATTCTGTTTCAAATCAAGTCTGTGCTGGAATTTCACATGAGAAATCCATATGTCATAATGAGGCTGCATTTAGTAAGAAGAAATTATGAAGCATTAAAATGAAGTAGCATTAATAAACAAACATAGAATTGTTTGGGTTTTTTTTTTTCCCAGCATGTGTGGGAGTCTATAGTTTGGACAATTAGTGTCTTTAGAGTTTTCCTTGAGTTCAGTTGTTAGTCCAACCTTGTTTATGTGTTATCCAATGATGCTTTCCTTTATATAGGAGTAGTTTTTATTTCTGTAAGTAGTTTTAAGTCTTACTGCAAATCTTCCTGTAGCATTCCTTTTAGCCTAGGTTGTCTCCTGTGACTGCTTTGACCCTCACAAAGAGAAAATGATCGTTTGGAATGCAGGAGGTGAGATAGTCAAGGTGAACAATTTTGCTCTTGATGTCTGAATGACCTTTTTAGATGTGGAACCAAATTCTGTGCTTGTCTGGTTGGCTGCGGTGCCTGAGGGTAGCAAAGACATCCCAGAAGATGTGACCATGTCTCCCTTACATATGAACCATAGCAGTGTGTTCACCCTTGTTGCTTATCTTCCTCTCTTCCAGGAAAAAGGAAAACAGGAGAGTTCTACTCTTTGAGGATATGATAGTCTTTGCTTCTTGCTATTAAAAAGTAGATATGATGGCTGTATGCAATATACAGTCTGTAGATGTGAAAAGAGAGTGTAATTATATTTCAACCTTTTTGCTCCTCTGTGCTTCTGTAGTTGCTTGTAGACACTTCATACAGATTTCCGTGCTAAAAGCAGTGGTAAAGATCTTCAGCTCAAGATGAGTTATGCTGAATTAATTGAGAACAAAAGTAGCAGAGAGTTTTGAGTCTTCAGTATCTAGTGAAAGAGGATGTTGAGTTTCTCTCAAAAAGACCAAAAGCCATCCTTAGCAGGAGGGTGGCTTCATCCTGCAGAGATATTTCTGCAGAATTGTGTAAGGATCAGTGTTAAAATTCCATTCTGCGTAAATGAGGAAACTACTACTACTACTAGACTTAGTAGCTGAAAAGCTAAATGTCAAGTTGGCACTGTGCAAACCTTACAGGATTTAAGACACGTTATTAATCTTAATTTATGATAGTTGTATTTAGAATTAAAATTGCCTGTAGCCTTGCAAGAACAAGATGCGGTTAGTATAGGGTTAGTCCAACTTAATACAGTGTTTGGCATTTCATCCTGCTTTTAAGAACTCATTAGATTTTCTGTACAGTGCATACTTCTAGAAAGGGATCATATTTTTGATGTCCAGTTTCTTGTATTCTGAGCTACTGAGCAATGTCTCAGGGGACTATTTGTCACTAATTAGGGATCAGAAAGCTGGTTTATTTAGATGGATTGATATGCTTGCAAACATATCTAACAATCATTGTGGTTTGAGACCATTTCTTCTGGCCATATGGATGTTTTCTCCTTAGGTTCAAGCTCCTCTGTTTAGCAGTGCAAATAGACTTGTTTCTTTTTTCCAGACTAGGTGCTCACCTGTCCTGAAGCTTCATCAGTTGCATATAATCCCTGGATCAGTGTTGTGCCAGATTTGCAATGAAAGATTTGCAGAATGTACCATGGGAAACCCCTTTTTGCCCACTTTGCAATTTTGTGGGCACCATATTATGAACACAGCACTAAGTTAACTGAATTGCTTCTTAGAGACAACAGAACCAACAGAACCTTCAGATGAATAGATCGAAGTACAAGAAGTACCCAAAAGGCTTGCCCTGCATGCTGCTTTTTTTTTTTTTTTTTTTTCTGGCAGTGAACAATTAAATTCCCTAAAAATGAATCACAAAAAAAAAATCAATCCTGTCTGGCTGCAGGATAAACATTATTTATTGTTAGCTAGTCACGATTTCTAGAACTGTCAGTTCAGTTCATACTGCCACACAGCTGCAGTAGTGTTAACTGCATTAATAAACACTGCAATTTCAGCTTTTCTTTTAAAACTTTTCCTTGGCCCGCTCTAATGAGATTTTTTCCTGATTCACCTGGAATGACACAGAAAGAATGACAGAATCCATCTGCTAGTATAGTGATGTTAAGGACCCTCATCTCACTCTGTGCTCCCAGGCTGGGGTGGAAGAAAAAAGCTGTGGACAGCTGCAGCTCAAGAGTTCTGCCCCTGCTTGTGCCCTCCTCTTTGCTGCCACTAAGAGTTTGGGTAGGAAATGGTGCTGAGGTTGCATCTGGGGACAGCCTGGAGGCCCACAGTGCTTGAGTGTCTTTGTGGAAACCAGGAGCATAGCTTAACCACAGGGCAATTCCCCTTTAGAAAATTCCCCTTTGGAAATGACATCTCAAAGTAACTCCTCTGTTCACAGCTGAAGGTGTGACAAGATCTTTTGTCTTATAATGACACGGTGTCAGGGTTGTTCTTAAGAGCAAATGCGGATGATGAGCCATTCCCCATCAGAATGAAAATTTCAATATTTAGGTGTTTATGTCTAAAGAAATCTTGCTCTGACACTGATCTGTGTAACAGAGAATGTTCAGCCCTAATAAAACCAGTTATCGTTGTGTAGTGGGTATAAGGGTATGAGCCTTGAGTTCTCTCTGGATAAAGACAGCTGTGGCAGGAGAAAAACCTTCTCTAGTCCTGTTGAGCTAAGCCTGAATGGCTCAGGGTGAAAAGAGGCTACTTAGTATCTGAAAATAGCACATCTTCCAGCTTTTGCTTTATTAAGACAGTGCTCCAAATGTACAATCTAAGGTGGCCCACTGATACTGCTCTTCCATATGTACATGGCTGTGCCTTTGATTAAGCAAATGTTTTCCTTCTGGGCTTGGTGGATGGAAGGAAGCTGCACCAAGTTAACTGCACACTAAGGCAGTTCTAGTAATATCCTCCCACCCACTCCACTTCCCTTTTCTCCTGGCAAAGATCATATTAGCAACCTCTCTAAAATATTGCCTCTTCATGGGAGGAGGCAGAAAAGCAGTGATGAAATTAATCAGCAGTATCCTGTCAGCAAGCCTTTGAGAAGCAGTAATTTTGGGTGTCTAATTCAAATAGTACTGAGACTTGCTGACTTTACAGAATTGCTGCTGAGGAAGCTCATGGTAGTGTCTGTTTTAAGTGTAGTATTAACTCTGAGTAACTTTTGGATATCCACTGGGTGGACTAACAACACAAGATCAGCAGTTTTGGTTAATTAGTAGAATTTCTGGTAATTGTTAGTTTAATTAGGAATTAATGCCTGGGCATTAAAGGGTATTTTTATTTCTCAGTGTGGATTCAGCAATCATTAAATATATATCTGGCTATAAACAGAGTGGAAATCATATTTTTAAAAACCTTTATAGTGAATGCTTGTGGTGGCTATAAAAATGATTTTATTATATTCTTCCCCTTGAAAGAGCACTTTCATTATGATTGAAGTCAACACAGTATTGACATAATTGACATCAGGTCAACACTTATGCTTAAAAAATATACTTTTTGTAAAAGCTTATGTTACGCTGTGCAATTGACAATCCATAATGTAATGTGAGCTTGTTTTTAAAATATTATTTTCTTAAATCATTAATATGTTTTTGAGGGCAAAATGTGGAAGAATGGTGTTCTGTAAATTTAGCCTCATAGAAGTAATCACTTTATGTTGGTAATAGCCTCAAAACATCTATAGTGGTTGGAAGGAGCAATAGGCCAAGTTGCTTTCTTTTAGAGGGATGCTGAGTGGACTTCCCCAGCTCAAAATAAGATTTTTTTTGTAGTGAGTACATTGACTTGATACCTGGGTTTGGTAGTCTATCATGCCAACTTCAGCTATTGGAAACAGTGTCTTCACAGCATGTATGTATTGTACCACTGAAGGAGAAATTCTGCTTTTGATTGTTGGTTGAAGGCATGTTGCAAGGATTTAACCCTTAAAATAACTGTGTATGATACATGTATATAATGGTATTGAAGTTAAGTTCTTTATGGTTCATTTTGAGATCGTTGTCTTGGTTTTCATCCCATTAGCTGTTCCCTTACTGTCATTGTTATTGTTTTATTTATCTGAGAATGCATAGTGTGTGATAAGAATCCAGGGTCTGTGATTTGGCTTTAAATGAGAGCAATTTTACCTGATGTCTACACATGCTGATTGAAATTTTATTTCATTGCACTTTCTGGTCCAGTAAAAAATGTCATTATTACATCTTTTACATAAGAGCCAGCTGAGGTTAAGATGCAAAAAACGAGTTCTCAGAAGTTAATCAGTGGCAAGATCAAAAACAGGGAATATGGATTGGTCATTCCCTTTCTGTGCATTTAAACCAGATGGCACTGGAGGTTTCATTAAGATGGTGCTTTATAAGGTGTGCTTGTTTTTCAAAAGGACTTTGTTCATTTGATCCCCCAGTTTATAGGATGAATGCTGGATGTCTTAAAGGAATTTAAGGTGCAGTGTTTGAAAATTGTTGCTTTATAAGGAGCAGGTACTCTTATCAAAGTGATAATGAACTGAAAAATCACCTTTAAAAATACTTGTGTGCAATCTGTTGTGTATATGAAGTTGTTCTTTATCTGTGCCTTCGTCCGTTGGTTTATGGACTTTTTTATTGTACATTACAAGTTGAGACCTTCATAAAAATATAAGATTTGTGTTGCTTTTAAAGTCATGCTTACAGCTTACAATTTTAAAAAATGAATGCAAGGCATTTTTTCAGTTTCCTCAGATGAACAATATGAATTTGTTGAAGATATCCTGTGTGAAATACCTCTGTGCATGAGTTAGGGGCTTCCTGAGGACTCTGCCTATAAAATCCATTTTTTTGGTCTTGTATTCTCTGCTTGTTGCATTCCCTTCCAGTTCATTTCATTTTGATAATGTGAATGTATTTCCAAGTAAATTGGCAGTGTTTACAGTCTCAGTCCCTAGTGCCATTTTTTAATCAAACACATAATAAAGTGCCAAATAAACCATTCCCACCTGCATCAAACTCTTTATGTTCTGCATAGGATATTTTGTAATTTATTTACCCAGGAAGACCCAATTTATCTGCACATCTGGTTTTCAACCCAGACCTGCTTTTTATCCAGTTTTCCAGCTGGTTGACTGAGGCATAAGGAGGTCAGATGGCTTTCTTGAGGTCAGTATAGCAATTGTGTCAGCTGGAATCATACCCAAACTTTATCCTTTGCTGTAACCACTTGGCCACACCACTCCTAACCACTCTATCCACATTGGTGGTGGTAATGAAACTAACCGAAAATGTCATTTTCTTTGTTTTATAGTTTTGCTTGCCTTGAAATACTGTCCCTTTTACAAATTCAGGAACATTACATCTGTTCACAACCTGGGTCCGTTCCACTTTGAACAGCCACAATTTTTTGTGATTAATCTCCTTCCTGAATTCCAAATACATGTAAGTTTCACAAGTTCTAGGGTAGTGATTGATGACATTGCTGGTTTGTGTTGCTCTGGTGTGCTTCCTCGGGACAGACCCTGTCTGACTCTCCTCTTTGGAAGAGGAACCTGTGTTTTTACTCCTGTGTATCAGTGCCACAAGCTACTTAGGACTCCTGGTTGCTGAGATTCTCTCCCTCTAGTGTTTACTTGTTTACAGCAGTAATACAATGTTAGAGCAAGACACACATATTTGATAAAGGATCTTTTTAAGCATGCAAGTCTGTGTAGGTACCCATGGTTGCAGGTACCCATGGTTGCAAGTCTGAGGAAAGAGAAACTCTGGAACATGCTACAATCAGCATAATTACTCTGTTTGGTCTTGCTCTGCCTTCCTGAAGGACATCAAAATAGTTCCAGTTCCAGTTTTTGTTAATTTCCTCTTGCACTGGAGAAGCATGTCACTAATTCACACATGCATCTCCAGCAGGTACAGGGCTCTCTACAGTTATGCAGATGATGAGGATTATTTTCTGGTGCCAGTCTTGTGTTGTTGCAATTGTCAGTCTCCTGATCCAACCCATCTCCAATTTCCAGCTGTATGCTATACAGTTCTCTTGTTCTTAAGTATTCAAGATGTCATGCATCAAGTAATTTCATTTTCCCTTCAGCAATTTATGGTATACATAGGAACTACTGCTGCTGGATGTCAAAGGAATTTTTCAAAAACACTTTTCTTACTCTGGCATTAAGGAATTGTTTTTTTGATTGTGTTTTGGGGTTTGGTTGGTTGGTTGGTTGTTTTTTTCCCTTGAAGCTGAAATTTAAAATTGGCTTTTGTGGAGAGAACCTCATGATAAAATACACAGCTAGAAGATCTTACCGAAAAAAAATACTGGTAATACAGTAACTTGTGTGTGGTATTTTGTGAGCATGGATGAAAGACTCAAAATAATGGGTATTCTGTTACAAGAACTGTTGAGGCTTTTGGTGTGATGCTCAGGAGGCAAACTTGGTTTTGTTGTTTTGGGTTTTTTTACCCAGAATCAAGCTTGAATTGACGAGCTTGGAAACCAGGAAAATACCAAGGAATGTTTCACATAATGCTTGCTCACAAATAATAAATTAGTAAATAACTATTCAAGCTGGATAATATATAGGTAATATTGTCTTGCAAGAACATAGAATCCCACCCTTCTTTCAAATTTTCTGATTTCTAAATGTCTTCCCAACTTTTTTTTGTTTGATCTTGTGCTTGTGTCAACCTAGACATTTGCTCACAGGTATTGCTTTGTGACTGCTGGGTAAAGACTCTCACTCTTAGCCCTCCATTTCACTAATTATTTTAGGGACCTATTGTCTTTACTTGGTTGCTGATAAATCCTTCATTCCCCTCTCTGTGTTTGGCAATATCTGATCCTTCTGAAGAAACATAAAGCCTCTCAGCATGCCCATTTATTCAAGTACAACTTTTCCCTTTCTCCTTGACCCAGGAGCTGTTCTCAGTCAGAGAGAAGATTGCAGTGGGCACACTAAGGGGAATCTTTTTTTTCCCTTTATCAGAATCAAAAACAGTGACAGAAATGTCCTAAGCAATCAGATTATTTCATCAGTGGGTTTACAGCACCACAAGAGATTGTAGCTCTGCTAAAACATCTGGTTCCTGACAGGTTAGGTTCATTATTGCTGAAGTAAACTTCCAGAAAATGGCTTTGTGTCCTTAGCAGTAAGAATTCAACAGCCTGGAGATCAGGCTGACTGCTAAGAGGGAAAGTTAATGGGTTTTGTGAAAGCACAGTACAGCCACCTGTGTACTATTACACTGTGGAAATTACTCATTTGTCTGGTATAGCTTTTGGCCTGACAAATTCTGGAGGTAGTAAAACAATCCTAATTTTTGTGGGTTTTTAAGTCATCTTCCCCTCTCTCTCCAGACACAAATGCCATGCACATGCCTCTCCGAGCCATGCTGGTTTTGTACTGGTGGCTGAACTTATTTATATCAACTTGTAGAGATTATTGGTTTTTTTTCTGTTCTTACAAGATGAATTTCTGAGGGAGGAATTTATTTATTTTTTGTGCTTCCTTTGCTCTGGTTCTGTACATTCAGGTTACAGACCTAAACACGGTATTGTTTTGAGTCCCTACGTTCTTTTAATTCTTCATTTCTAGAATGAGGGAACACAAGAAAAAGTGGCTTCTTTTCATGTCTGTGTTTCTTCTTCTCCAAACCAGGAAAAAAGCAGGCGATGATTAAATCCAGGCAGTTTGATTTTATATCAAGGTGCAATCTTTTCATTTGAAGGGAATCCCTTTTCCAAAAGCTGAGCCCAGGAGGCTACAGCTTGAGTAGATTTCTTGGTATCCAGTCTGAGGATTAAATGAAGCCTGGCCCTTGAAAATTTGCTGATAGTTGAAGAGAGATCATGCCTTTTTTGGTGTGTCTGTAATGTTCCTCTTGCAGAGAAACTCCTGGTCCTTCTCTCTTACTATGCTTCAAGTGTTGTGAGAGCTGGGAAACTGAAGATAACAGGTGCCCCTTCATGTCTCCCAGTTGTGCAAATGCATCTCATGCTTTCATGTTTTTACATGCAGTGGAATGTTTTGCTTCACAACAGTTTAAATCATGACCATGATCGATGAACAGGGTATTCCATGCCACACAGCTATCATTACAGCTCTCAGCAAGTCAGTGTAACATGGTTGGGCTTTGAACCTATCATGCCTCTATTTAGCCACCTTTTTTCCTGTGTTACTTCTAGGGCTTTTGTTTACCTCCTGCTAAAGAAGTGTGCTACAAACAATGTGGTTTTTACCTAATAAATAAGAACTTCATGTGCTTGTCCAGAGTTCCCTGCCTCCTGGGGAGCTGGGATACATGCTTCAGACAGAAGTTGAGGGTGCTTGGCTGAACACTTGAGCCCAGCAGGGTAGCCTCAGTGAGGCTATGTGAATCTCAATGAGAGTTATGTGCAATGAAAAACACTTCTCATTGATGTGTTTCTGGGCATTTGTAATCCCGTGGAGGATTTATGGTAAAGAGCGAAGAATCCAAAAGCAGTGTTTTCAGGAATTTGCCCAAGTTCTATTTTTATGAATTGCAGGAGATGAAGAATAAATGGGTGTCTGAGGCCCCCTGGTGCCACCAGAGCTCATTGCACTCCCTTCCAGTACAGCAGCCACAAAAGTGCATTTTATGTTTACTTTTATTTTTTAATTCAGTAAAATAATTTTTAGGCTAAAATACCTCATGATGTACTAACTGCTCACGTGCCATTGTTCCCTACCAAATACATGAATTCGTCATGATTCTTTTTTTTCCTATCTTGTTTTGCAAAGCTGTGCAAAAAGTGAGGGAGATCATTGTGTTTGCAACCATTATTCTTAATATTTGTGTTGGGGGAATAAAATAAGCTATACAGGGAAAATAAAGACTTGTGATATCAAGTTTTTTACCAGTTATATCTCTGCCCAAGAATGACTGGGAGTAAACACAGCACAGGTAGTGCTCTCTGATTCTCTGGTGTGGTATAAACTTGGAAGTGGGAGGGATGGGGAATCAAAAGTGGCAGTGAGGAAGGAGTGAGATAGTTGTGGAGTTTTGTTTTCTTTTGTGGTTTTTAGCAATGGGGTTTGGTTTGAATTGCTAAGACCTTAAGAATCAGTTCAAAATGCTGTGATCTAATGGACAGCAGTGTGGACATAGGTTCACTCATGGTTAAAATTTAACTTAAAAGTATATACAGAAATGTTGTAAATTAGTACAGAACTCTTCGTCTCAGAAAAACATCAGAGTTTTGCTGACTCCATGTAAGGTAACTTAATTTTGAACTCAGACTATTACTAAAATGGCTGTTTTCCGTGTTTCTATGTTGTCCTAGTCTCAGAATTTGTCAAAATCTAGCTATTTACACTCATGACGAAGTTCTGGCATTCCATCAGGTATGAATAGCAGCTAGTAAAGTTTTAAAAAATTAATTTTGGTGCTTAGTCAGGTAGATGGCTCGTCATTCTACCCAGCCTGTAATGAGGAGAGTTGGGATTATTTTTTTTCACCAATTAGTTGAGATGTATTTCATTGTTTCTATCACAGACAATATTTTATAATTTGTCACAATTTTCTGCTATTTTTGAGGACCAGTTCAGGTGAAGAAACCTGACTGTAGGACATTGAGGAGTTGATCTCTTAAAATGTTCTGGAATTGTAAATGTTTCACTTGTATTTGTAGTATCTGTGGAAAACTCTACATTTTTACAAATTTGAAAAGGAAACATTCAGTACATCATGTCTTGGGTTTGGGGTTTGTTTGTTTGGTTTTGTTTTTTGCAGTTCTTCAAGGATCTTATGCATAGCATATGAGGTTTTGCAAGGTTTGCAATATATGAACAAACATGGAATGGTTCACCGAGCACTCTCCCCTTGCAACATTCTTTTGGATCAAAAGGTACAGCTACAGGAATAAATCTATGGTTTTGTTTGGGTTTGGTTTTTTACCTCTTCCTTCCAGCAAGCAGCATGCTATACCTTACATGGGGACTGGACAGTCACAGTCTTTCTGGTGGGTAAAAAATTGCGTATGTGGAAAGGTGTGAGAGTTTTTTTGGTTTTTTTTAAATTACAGGTTTTCCCCATTTCCTAAATTTCAAATGTACTTCAGACTTTGTTTTTCTCTTTTCCCATTTTCTTCTATCCCAAACCACTTTTTTCACCCTTTTCTTCTTAAGTTGTCTAAGTCTGCTTGCAAGCATCATAGTTAGTAGCAAGACCTTTCTAGCAGTCTGAATAGGAAAATATTTCTTCTGGCTACTTAGCTGTTGATAATATTTCCTATGTTTCATGGTGACCTCATACTTGACCTTTACTTTTAAGATATCAACACATTTCTTTATTCATATTAAATTATTAAAATTCCAGTGTGTCTCAACTGTGTTGCCACAGATTGTTGAGCTGGCAGTGTGGAATACAGGTTCTGCTTATGAAAGCTGAGAGAAATTAATTGCTGCTGTTGTACTCAGAGTGATTGCTTCATCTGAACTAACTGTCTGCATAACCCCTCTCTCCTTCCCCTTCTTACTCAGTTTATATAGAATAGCTTGATCCTCCTCTTGGAAGGCAGAAAGAAAAGGAGGAAGGAAGGAGCAGTATTTTTTATATACTTGTAAGCAAACCAAACTCATAATAATTCTCTAACAAGCAAAAGTGCTTTAGGATTTTAAGGTATGCCTACAATTAATAGAAGAACAAAAGGGGGTCTGGAGACCATAAACTTCTAAACTTTTCTCCTGTGCATGGAGTGGCTTGGTGATGTAGCCTTCACTGCTTCACCACCTGCAGGCTGGCTGAGTATACTTCAAAATCCAGCAGAAACAATACCTCAATTTAACTTCTGTGCCTGGTTTTTGTTGTTTTAGTGTGAACTTTCTGCCTCCACAGAATAAGAGCAAGCATCTGGAAAACTTGTTTGTTTGAAATATGTGTTGATACTGTTAAGGAGAGCATGATAGTAATGAGATTATGGGAAGGACTGGAGAAGCAAGGCTGGGTAAATGAAAAAGGTGAGGAAATAGGGGTGATGCTGAGGGAGTTCTAGGATTCAAACAGGGTTTTGAACAGGAAAAACATTCAGTAGAATGTTCAAGCCTTTTTAATTTACTGAAAATATACTGTAACCTATAAAGTTCTGATTTTCTTGTGTGTTTCAAATAGGGGGGCTACTTAATGCTTTTGGAAATTAAAAGCATTCAAAATAAGCACCCTAATAACTTAGAGTGGAGTACTGCATGAGAATTAGACAAAAATGTAGGAGGGTGACTTTTTATACATATCTGTCTTCTGACAGCTAACGTAACTTAAATTTTAATTTTTTAATTTTTATTTTACTTAAACACAGATCCTTCCAATGTGAGATTCTGTAGCTCTCGATCATTTATTTTTTTCCTTTTCAGGGACATGTGAAGTTGGCTAAATTTGGACTCTACCACATGACTGCTCAGGGTGTTGATGTCGATTTCCCTATTGGGTAAGAATGTAGCTACTAAAGAGAAATACATTGGGGATGTATTTTCTCATGGAAGATACTAATAGTTTGATAAATCATCTTGAAAAAATTATAGTATGCACAGGTTGCAGGTTGCTGCTGCATACACCCTCTACACAGAAGCTTCTGATAATGTCAAGAGAAAGCTTATTTATCATCTGAGAGTGAAATTAATGAAAGACAGAGAATGGGTGCCACGCAAGCATGTTGCTGTAACTATATGATGTCAGTCCTTATTACCTTCAAATGCTAACAGTTCCCTGTAACTTGGATTCTGGAACTCTTGTCTCTTTTTCATTTTTTTGGTTTATTGTCAAGTGACAATAAATCAGTCTAATTTAAGACAGGAAAAAAGCACAGTTAGGGCTTCACTATCACACGCCACTGTAGAACTCGTCTCTTTTTCATTTTTATGATTTATTGTCAAGTGAGCTTATTTTCTAGCCAAACAGATGTGCTTTCCTTGCCACTTTTTGGGGTTCTTTTGAGTTGGGGTTTTCTGAGTTAACAGTTGAAATACTGACCTGATTCTTAAAGATATGGCCACATACTGTTTCCCTTCAAAAGGTGATTCTGGATTTTTTTCTAAAGTAGTATAATGAATTGTTGACAGTAATAGTGATATTATTTTAAAACAATCTATCAGCAAGTAGCATATGTCCTCAACATCTGTTGTTACTTTTTTTACAAATGCAGAAGTTATTTGATGGGGACACAGTCAACAAAAATAAATACTGCCACTGACCCTAAATATGGGTCCAGGATACATTTATGTAATATACTAGTGCTGAAACTCAATATGCATTTTCTATAAGATATGTGGATATGCTATTTTGAAAGCTACTGCTGTTTCCTCTCACAAAAAGGTGAGAGGTAGTGATTAAGATTTTGTGTATTGTATGTTGCTTATATGCAGTTTATATATTGCATTTGGAGTGAAACTTTGATTCAATGTGTAAATTTTGGCAGAATAAAATAGAACAATCTGCACTGCTGTGAATTCTGTTTTCTCAGAATACAAAATAATTTTGATTACTTTGCTGAAAGGTGGTGGGGGTTTTTTTTTTGAGAGAGAGAAGGGTATTACTTAATGTTGCTGCATCTTTCTAGGTACCCATCATACCTGGCACCTGAAGTAATTGCACAGGGAATAGTCAAAGCAAGTGAGCATACTCAATGTGAGAAGCCCCTGCCTTCTGGACCTAAATCAGATCTGTGGTCTCTTGGCATAATATTATTTGAGCTCTGCATGGTATGTTACAATTCTCTTGACTGTGACTCCTGGGAAGTAGCTGCATTAACTTGATTGCTCTCAAGTATGGGGTTAATGACACTATGCCCATCACTCAAGTCCAAATATCAGAATATTTTAGCATTCCTACCTGAACAGTATTAGTCATGCTTCAAGTATAAGGATGCATATTGGCTTAGTTTGAGCATATATCTTAACCGTGGGCAGATGCAACTTCTGAACAAAGAAGTCTAGCTGGTTAATTTTCTGTTTTAATTGTGCCTGTAAGCATGAAGTAAGCATTGCTGTCATGCCCCCATTCTCCTTGGAAAGGATGAGAAACCAATAAAGAGTTTATTTGGAAAATGCTTGTTTGACTCTAGAAGTTGAAAGCAATTATGGCAGCATAATCTTTACCATTTGTGTATGTTAAATCAGATTTCTTTTTTTCAAAGACAGCAACATTCTGTGAGGCAGTATGAGCTAACAAGTACCTCAATATTGATACTTTTATAATAAAAGATAATTAAGTTGTCAGAAAATAGAGTGGTCAAGAACCTCTTTTATCTACTAAGTAGATCAGGACACAGGACACTGGGAATAGTCTTCTGCATATGCTGCTCTTCTGTAAATTTGCATAGTGTTCAGAGATTATTATTTTTTAATAAGTACAGTTTTCTAAAAATGTAATAATGCTATCTTTTAAAAACATCTTTAAAGGGATTTTTAGATGACTTTTCAAAAGTACTGTACAATAATCCAAGCTATGATGATTACCTTTAGGTTTGCTAAGAAAAGGTTGGGCCTTTGGTTTTTTTGGGGTTTTTTGTAGAGTTTTTTGTTTTGTTTTGTTTTCTTTTGTTTTTTGCTTGGCTTTCTCTTTTTCCAGCTAAGAGACCCTATAGATATGTATTTTTATATAAGGTTATATAATATCTATATACTTTTTCTATATAATCTTTAAAAATTAATAAGGTTTTCTATTCCAACCAACAGTTTTCCTAAATCTAAATTTCACATGTAGGAGTTTATTTCACTGTTTTTTTATATAGATATGTATATTTTTATATGGTAGGTGTCAGCTGTTGATTCAATTTTGTTCTTCATTTAGGGGAGAAAATTATTCCAGAGTTTGGAGATAGCAGAAAGACTGAAATTTATAATTATGTTAGGTAAGTAGCAAAAAATCAACTTTTTAAATTCCCAAGCAGTCCTATAATTAGAGCTTTACAGAGAAGTCAGCTTGTGATGCTCAGACCTAAGGCACTTCGTCAGCTTTCATCTCCAGAATTAAATAGGCATTTTAAGCATGGTTGATTGTCTAGGGAAGGTAGTGCCACAAAAAAACAACTTTGCAGAAGAGCTACACCCATATTGGAGTAATTGCAAAGTATCATGCTCAGGAAAGGCCATTTTGATGCTTATTTGTTGGTTTGGGTTGCAGGAGGTTTCCAAAATGAGTAGGGACTAGTGTGACACTAAAGAAAACTTTCTGTGCTAGCAGTGCTTATGTACCAGATCCCAGCGAGGGAGAAGCAGGGCTTAAATAGGAAGACAGAAAATAGAAAGAGGCCTGACAAGCATATTGACTAAATCCAGACTTTTGTTTCTGGCTTGATCTTCACACTCTAAAACATTATTGTAGACATGGAGGGTTTTTTGTAATCTCAGTGAGTCTGAAAGTAGGACTCCTTTTGTGGCTTTTAAAACTTGACTTCTTGTGAGGTTTATATATAAGCCATGGGAAGGAGAAGGGCATGAATTTGCAATTTGAAGCCTTATCAGTAAATTATTATCCAGAGCAAACAGTAATACTGGTAGCTACTGCCAATAGAAACTTCTTTTTCATTATGCAGTTGGTGCTTGGGTGCTGAAATTCTGACTGGTTTGATAAGTGATTAGTTTACAAAGCTTACTGAAGTATTTCAGTCCCCTTCAAGTTGAAAACGAGTTATTGGTAACCTTCTCCTCTGAGAACATTCATGTCCTGACTTGAGAATTATTTTGTCAGCAGTGTGTTGAAAACAAGTTATAAAATACTGCTGTTTATATCTGCATGTAGCAACAAAAGGAAAATTACTTTGAGCTTCCATATACAGATTTTTTTAAGGGATTTTTGTTTTTTTTAAATAAGTGGAAAGACATTTTTAATTGCTTTGGCACTGGATTTATGAAGCCTGCAAAAAAATTTACAGTGTTAAATTAGATGTTTTTGTTTAGATGTTTAAGTGATTTTGGATAACTTCCTTAGGCCCCTGTTTCCTGTCTGCATAGGTGATACTAATTTTCATTTCTATTTTTGAGTTAAGTGCATTTTATTGGGATGAGGCTTTATCTAATAATCCTGGTTTGTTGGTATCCTGGTTCATAAATAATATTAGGCTTTTTATTTTCTGCTGTTATTATTCTGTTTTATTTTCTGTTTGCTTTTCACAGGCTGTGTGGATGATATTGTAACTGTATTGGCTGAAGAACATGGCTGCATTGATATTATTAAGGTTTGTGGACCTAGTTTTCTCTTCCATACTGTTTTACCCAAAACATTTGATTATTCTTGTATATTATTTCACATATTTGTATTTTTTAAAATTATTTGGTCACTTGGTGTATATTGCAGTATAACGAAATATTTTGAAGTCTACACTACGTATCTAAGATCCTTTCAAATAACCAGAACCGGTAATACTTATTCTTTCCTAAAAGCACTGTCAATCTCAGTAAATATTAATGCTCTCTGTGGATTTATAAGTTATAAATTTGCTTTAAAGTGTCAGGGAGTAAGTATTTTTATTCTAAAACTTTAGTCTTCCATCTGGTCCACTTAATGCATTTTGAAAGTGTATGTTTGATACAGTTCCACTCCTCCCAACCTGCAAAATTATTCCCTCAATTTTAATGTCTTTATATTTTGAAACATTGTGTAAAAGGATCCTGACTATTAACAGAAGGGAGTTCCCAGATACTGCACTGGTATAAACTCGGTGCAGAATATCAGGATATCTAAATTTAAAACTAATAATAAAAAGCTGCGCACATCGCAAATTTTTCAAATTTTTATTTTTCTTTTTTTTTCCAACAAAGCAAATGCAGGGTTGGTGAGTGTAAAGAATTAATTCCCTGGCACTGTGATCTGACACAGCTAGTCTCTTTGGTGTGGGTGTGAAATTTTATCACCCTCAAAGGTAAAAGCCTGTATATTAAAAGTGGCTTGTTGAATTAAGACAGTAATAAACAGATTTCCTCAATATTTTTCTTATTCAAGGACCTTTCTGAAAATATCACAGCTCTACTGAAGAAATGCCTTACATTCCATCCTTCTAAGAGGCAAGTATTCAGTCCAAACACCTAGTAAAATCTGCTGGGATACTAATAAATTAGAAGACCTATTGCTGTACCTTTTTGGAAATACAGTTTGTGCTATCTTTCAGAAATTCTTTTCCATGCTTAAAGAAAAAGAACTTGGGGGGGAGGGCAGGGGTGGAAATGAAGTGTGTAAAACCTCGAGACTGATTCTGAGTATTTTTGGGGGAAAACTATTCAGGCATTTGTAGTTCTAAGCTTTTATGGATTCCACGTCTGGAAGTTAGTGGTGGTTACTGTAGCTCTGTTGTAGGCAGAATTAGGGGTGCTTTCTTCTAATCTCACCTTTCAAAGTATTTTTTCATTACACCAGTCCCCCACAACTTTCTTCTGAAAACTGAAGCATGGTTTTGTTTTTAATCTTTGAATTTGCACTTTCAACTGTCTTAGAGAAATTAAATGTGAATTAATAAAATGATTCCTATGTACATTAAATGAAGGTGAGATCTGAACTAGTGCTGTTAAAAGACTGCATGGTGTATGTATTCAATTCACCATGAATTAAATAAAATTTGTAGACATTTTATCTATTAAATTTTCTAAAATACAATGTAATTTAAAATAATTTTCTAACATTTGTTATGTGGAGATTTCTTATTGAAATGTAATGTTTTTGGTTTGGGTTTTTTAGAAGGATTTTACTCTTAGTGTTTTATTCTCTTTTATTCCAGGCCAACTCCAGAGGAACTGCTGCATGACAGTTTATTTAGTGAAATATCCTCAAAATATCCTCCTTTCCACAAACCTGCTGGTCTGTTCTCATCTTCTCCAAGGTGTGCTAATTTAATGCTTCCTGAAGACATAAGTCAATTATATAAAGGTAAAAGCTGGTAGTGGGGTAAATAACGTTGGAAGGGGAAGGAAAATATAATGGTTTTGCATTTTCTTTGAATAATTTGTTGGAGAGAGACTGCACTCTTGTAATAAGTTGCTTAATGGGTAGAGGTACAGGGAAAAATGTTTTGAGGGATGTGTACAAATCAAAGGAGGGCATCTTGATTTTGGGCTTCAACCTCAGGGAGTAGTATTTGTTAGTATTAAAGTTCAGCTTGGGATATAACTACCATCTTTAGAATTTGGACACGTGCATGTACAAAGTGGGGTTTGTGTTTTGTTTTGTTTTTCACTAAATTGTGTTATGAACTGTAAATTGGATTCTACTGGATTAATCAGATTTATTCGTGAGATGATTTTTGGAAGTACTGGAAAAATAAATGCTTGTGAAAGAAGTCACATTATAGAATAAATTTTTATGTTTCTAAGTTTAAAATACAATATGTTGGAAGTGTTATTGCTGAAGTTTCCATGAACTTTTCCTGATTAATTCAGAGATTTCTGCACGTTTAGCAAATGTCATTATATAGCTTTTGGAGACTAAGATTTAGTAAAGGGAAGACAGATGTAAAGTGAAGATAGCTAACAAATATTTAGTATAAATCACTAGTTAGTTAATTTCTCTTAGTGCTGTGTACAAATTGTGTTTGGGGTATTTTTTTTAAAGACATGGGAAGCAAAAGTCCATACTTCAATGTTTTTGCCTGATTGGTTCTGTTTTCTGTCACCAAGGTATACTGCAGAAATCTTTGCTTTTTTTTCTGACTCCTGCCCATCTTCTGTTTCCTTAACTCTTACTAAAGGGCACTTGCAAAGGGAAGATCACTTTTCCTCTAACTTCACATCAATGTCTAGGACCTTTCAAGCATAATAATTTTTTTTTTTTTCCAACAATGTGTGTTTAGAGTGGCAGGAGAAAAAGTAGAAGCTGCCTAAAAAGTTGCAACTCATTTTTTTTGTGGTTTTTTCTAATAGATGAAGATAGTGATTACCTGGCAGAAAGATCAATTGAAGAGGTTTATTATCTGTGGTGCTTGGCTGGAGGAGACTTGGAGAAAGAACTTGTCAACAAGGAAATCATTCGATCAAAGCCACCTGTCTGCACACTTCCCAAGTAAGGAAGGAGAAGCACTTTTAGGGAAAGGAAGATGGATGAAGAAGGGTAGTAATTCTGAGAGGGCATTTTGGTTTAGTTTTTAGTTTCAAGACCTGTATATGTGAAAAATATTGAAAATGGCATTCTTGGACACTAGGAAGTGATGTCCCTTCTGACCTTACCCAATTTAAGGCATTATTTGAATGTCTTATATCTGCCATCTACCTGTACTTCATACTGGTTTCTGAAATTGGAAGAAATGTAGGTGAAGTGCAAAATACTGAACTGGAAGTCCCTAAATTTAGCCCACTTTACAAGAGCATTAAGTTTTAGTAAAAATGTCTCACTGTGCAACAACAAAACATTTTTAATTGTAATTTAATATCTTCCGTAGCAAATTCTCACACTCTGAATTCTCTTTCAGAGAGCAGAGTGCTGAATAGTCAACCCAGCTATCCAGCATGTCAGTTGATTACTTATTTTTAAAATGTTTAGTCTTATGACTTTTAGTAATTACAACTTTTAACGTACTACTGCGCATGTTGCAGTTTTAAATAATATATTCATGTTTTTCTGCAATCTGATTTTAATAAGCATGACACATTATGTCACTGTACAGCCAAAATGCAGTATCTCAGGGAAAAAAAAAGGTGGAAATAGATGTTGAGCTATATTTTGATGTGATATTTTGAGGGATTTCCTGTTTCTATACACCCAGGTGCATGCATGTGCCTTTGAATTATGAGGGAAAATTTTTTTGGTATACTGTATTGAAGATGAGCTGTTAGTTTCAAAAATGCAATCTACCTCAATTTTCTAAGTGATACTGGATGTTAGTTTAATTTCTGGAAATAAATTTCATGTTACCTACTTGAAAAATATCACCAAATGAACAATTTACCTTTGCATATGCACTTTCTTGGATGCATTTGTGTCCTTAGATGGACTACAATAGAAAAGGCCTGGGTCTTCTGCATGCTTTTTGTCATGGTGGGAAATGGTTTTCATCTGAAAATTATATATTTTTTTTATTTTCTCAATAAATGGCAGTCTTGGTCTGTGCCAGGTCAAGGAATAAAAGAGAATATTAATCCCATATCCTGTTACTATTCTTTTTTGTGCAAACGGAAGTCACAGAAAACTTGAAATGTGCCTTTCTACAGCAGAAAAACATTTGAATAATTTAAGGTGACTGTACATTCCCTTGATAGCAGGTTTCATGCTATGCAGTATCCATATGGTATACTTCTAAGCGTTAATATTTTCTTGTAAAGAGAAAACTGTTTTTTTTCTAACTCAAATCTTACTTTCTAAAATGACCTGATTTTTTTTCTTTTTTTTTCTTTTCCCTTTTGAAGTTTTTTATTAGAAGATGGGGAGAGCTTTGGGCAAGGACGAGATAGAAGTTCCCTCCTGGATGACACAACTGTGACTTTGTCTCTGTGTCAGCTCCGGAATGTAAGAATATTGTGCACTTGTTCTTATGTCTTCATTGCAGAAACATTTGTGTAAAGGGAATATGGAACAACAGTTGCTACTGCTGTTCCTACAAAAGACAGTGTTACAGATTCCAAGAAAACAATTTATTGGCATCCACATTAGGTTCTGATTAATGCTATTGCACTGCTGCAGAAAGATAGTATATTTGATTTATCTTTTATCCTGCCATTTCCTTCCTGGTTTTGTTACCTGTTTTGTTCTGGTGTAGCCCAAATCGTTCTGTAGTACCTCATATCCTCCGCAATTGCTAAACTAATTGGTCAGTGAGTGTCTTCTTGCACTCCTTAATTCCTCTCTGTAGGTGGTTCATAATGTTCAAAGAAAGATCAACTTAATTCAGTTGCAGCTCTTTAAAGGTTCTCTAAGTTTTATAAGTTTCCAAAAGTTTATTACTAATCTTTGGTGTATATAGCTATTAAACAGATGGTTCCCAAGGTAATTTCAGTGCATTTTTCCAAAATGCAGTAATGTTGTTTCTTTCATTTTCAATGGAAAAATCAACATATGATAATTCATATTTTTTCCTGATGTAATGAACCAGCTACAAGATTTCTTGAAATGTTTTAATTATTCACGTCTTTGTACACATAGAGCTTTACATGTCCACTTATATTTAAATTAGAGATTTATGCTACACTGTAATGAACAGTAGCTTATGCAATAGTAGGAAATTGCAATTCTGACATAGTCTTCATAAAAAAACCTTTCCATGTGACTACAGGGGTTAATACAGAGAGGAAGGGGATTCTTTAAGTCTTGATCTCTGCCTCCATCAAATCAATTTTCAGGGCAATGTGGCAAATAGTGTGTAAGTAGATTTCTTCAGTAGAACTTTGCCTTACTTCACAGAAATGCATGAAAACAGATGAAAGAACTGGGTTATTTTCTTAACTTGGTTGATAGGATTTGAGGGATAGGGGAGTTTAGGACTATGCAAGGTATTTAAACGGATAACACACACTGCAGTTCCTACTGTTGTTCATGCAAAAAGGCAGCTTTTGAGGCTTTTAGAAAACTTTTTCACCTGTAATTTTGGATATTGCTGCTTACTGCTATAAATACAGCAGCAAACAAGTATATAGTGAAGTTTCATTTTGGGGAAAGTACAAGCCTGAACCTTGCAGTGTTAGCTGAAATAAATTTTTAAACTTAGGCAATTCTTCAAACACCTTTCATATAGTAGTCTATGATGTTTATAATCAAAAGAGGATCAGCACTGAATGAACTGAGAATGAACTCTTCTGTCAGTCCCAAGGGGAACAGACTGTGTGCTGTGTGCTTTTTAAGTTAGGAATTGAACTGCAAAACAGAGCACTGCTGGGAGGATGGTATTAAACATTAATCATGATGCACCAAAGACATCTGAAAACTTCAGGCAAAAGTCCAGGCCTGCTTGTCTGTCACCTTTCCAGAGAGTGTGTTTCTCTGCAGCTTTCATATGCTGCTACTAAAAGGAACTCAAATTTGCATAACTCTTGAACTGGTTAAAACATAAAACCAAGTTGTGCAGTTATTTTGCAGATATTTGGACAGAACATCCATGTAGAAAAATGAGGGAAAGAAAAAGAATCATATGATACTGTCGGTCCATCAATCCACAGCCCATAGAAGCTATTTTTTGTGTGGAAAAAGGTTTATGAATGAGATGAGTGTTGTCTTCAGCCAGGAGAACTTCCATGAACCCAAAATGCCTGTATTAGCAAAAGTTTTTAGGTTTAAAGGCTGTATGTTTCTTTGCTGATGGAGGACTGAGCTAATGCCTTGGTCTCAAAACGAGTTACTAAGTTTGGGAAACGACTGCTAATTAATAGGTTTTGTATTGCACTCAAATTCTGAGTAGCATTCTGGGAATGAATTATTTTTATTCTTCATTTCAGAGACTGAAAGACGTTGGTGGGGAAGCATTTTATCCATTGCTTGAAGATGAGTAAGTGCGTGTTTTAAGCTTATACATCAGAGTATCAAGGGAGCTGGCAGAGGAGCTCACCAGACCTCTGTCCATCATCTACCAACAGTTGTGGTTAACAGGGGAGGTCCCAGATGCCTGGAGGTTTGCCAGTGCCATCCAGAAGAAGGGCTGGAAGGAGGATCTGGGGAACTACAGGCCTATCAGCCTGACCTCAGTGCTCAGAAGATGTATGGAGAGGTTCATCTGGAGTGCAATCACATGGCAATGCAGGACAGCCAGGGGATCAGGCCCAGCCAGCATGGGTTCAGGAAAGGCAGATCCTGCCTAAACAACCTGGTCTCATTCTGTGACCAACCAGGTGACCCACCTAGTGAACAAGGGGAAGGCTGTGGATGTTGTCACCTGGACTTCAGTAAAGCCTTTGAGACCGTCTGCCCAAGTGAGGTGGTGGAATCACCATCCCTGGGAGTACTTAAAAACCAGGTAGATGAGGCACTTTGGGACATGCTCTAGTGGCTGATACAGATACTGATCCATATATTTTATTCAGAGGTGATCTTGACAGTTGGATGTGGTGATCTTAGAGTGCTTTTCCAACTGTGGCAACTCTGTGATATATAAGGGAGTCACTATATAAGTAATATATATGTTTTGAGCTGTTTGTTTCTGACTCAGAAATGCATCACGATGCATCACAGCTTTTTCATAATGATTTGTATTACTTGCTCTTCACTACTATTCTCCCAATTCTTTTTCCAGTCAGTCAACTCTACCTCATTCAAACAGTAGTAATGAACTCTCTGCAGCTGCTACTCTTCCTCTGATCATCCGGGAGAGGGACACAGAGTACCAGCTAAATAGAATTGTCCTGTTTGACAGGCTGTTGAAGGTATGGATTCTTTCTGATGCAGGCTAATTGGTTTTGCCCTGTTAATTAGAGGATTTTTAAAGGCTCGAGTAATTGAAAATGGAAGCACAGATACAAGAGACCTCAGTGGGAAGGGCAGAAGAAAAGCCTAGAAAAGTATAAGAAGGTTGAAAATTGAAATATGAGACATAAGTCTTTTCAGTGATGTTGAATATAAAAGTAGACTTTAAACTGTGCATATGAAAATACAGCTGCTGCTAATACCCTTTACTGAAACATATATTTTGCATCTTTTATTTCATAACAGACTAAGCTGTTATAAATATGCTTGGAACATTTCTGCATTTCCAAGCAGCAAGGTACTTGAAAACAATACCATTCTCTTTCCTGTGGATTTTATACTGAGGGGGAAAAATACTAGTCCCTAATTTACATATATGCAAAGAGATGGGATTCTTTCTTAGGAATGAGACAGAGCTGACGCACACAATCAAATGCAGTAGTTAGGAAGGTATAAACTGTAAATGTTTGATAAATCAAAGTTGGATATATCATATGAAAATATAATGAAGAATAAACTTTTAATAAAAATTTGGACTAGTAAAAAATATATATCCAGTATATACAAAAGCACATGAATGGATTTATGAGAAGGAGTGGGCATTTTATCATCAAACACTAGGCTTCCATTCAGGTCTTCCAATCAGGAATGAAATTTACTTGTAAAACTTGCATTGACTATTCAAGCTGACAGCATTTGTCCTTTGAAGGACAGACTGTCCCAGGACTGGGATTTGAATTGCTTCAGGTGCATTGTAAGATTTTTTGTTCTTAATCTTTTCTCTTTGAAGGCTTACCCATATAAGAAAAACCAGATTTGGAAAGAAGCCAGGATTGACATCCCTCCTCTTCTGAGAGGCACAACCTGGGCTGCCCTATTGGGTGTTGAGGTAGGGGTAAAATGGGGAGGGCATTTGCAGAAGCTCCAGTACTGACTGGGGAATGAGTTGGATAGGAATGGAACTGACAGGGAGGTTGAAGTGGATTAGAAGATTTGGCAGATAGAGTTAGTGGAATTTAAAAAAAAAATTAATCATGAGGTTATATTAACACAGAAAATATTCAGACAAACTTGCTTCTTGTCTTTACTATTATGTAATAATAGTTTCAGAGAGTGTGTGTAAACTTGACTGCCCTTAATTTAATTATGGGGTGGAAAAGTACTCCCCATATGGCAAAATTTTACTGAATTGTTTAAATACAATTGGTAGTTGACAGATTTAGGTTTGTTTCTTTTTCAGTATTTTTGACAATACAGATAGAGTCCTGCTCCAGTCAGCAATAGCTGGGCAAAACAGGATGAAATGTATCAAATTATTTTTCTCTCATCAACCCACTTCCTCCAAAGACTGGAGTATACGTAAATAAATGTAACCCTTTTGGGCAAAGGATTAGAAAGGGAATGAGGACTCCTTACAGAGATTCCTTGGGTACCTTGCTTTTGCATCTACATTGCTTGCCATCTCCAGCAGTGCAGAAGAGAGGTTCTTATAGATAACACATCCCAGGTTATCAGGTTATTTAGGATATTTAGCTTAGGATGTGATTTGCTGAATGCTATGTATTATTATAATATGACCCCCAAAAATGCTGTCAAGGTAAAGAACAAAGGCTTGTCAGGGTGATAGCCTGAGTCTTTGGAGATGAGTCAGTTCTCATGTTTCATCAGCATGCTATCTGTTCAATGCAGGTAATGTTTCCCTGACCCATAACACTGAGATGGATTTGTTAACATGCCTGCCTTGGGATTCCTATGAGGGCAGGCTACTTATGAGTAATATAAATTGGAAATATCAATAATAATTAACAGGCAGCTGAATTCAGTGCCTTTACAGAGCTGTTGCTTAAAGCCACTTTCCAGTGTCCAATGTAAGCTCTGAATTTAAATTGAGAGCATCTCTGAACTTGAAAACAGAAAACTGTATCAAGTACATAGCTTTCTGCATAAACAACTAAAAATGGCTGAAGATAGTACTGTGGAGCTCACAGAAAAATCTGTGTGTCCTGAATTATCAGATATTAAAGAAGGGGTTTTTTAAAATTTCATCTGTCAGAATTCTGTACTTGGGGATATTTTTTCAGGCAAAAACATTGCTAACGAAACCACCTTAGGAAACCAGTCAGCTTCTGTTTCTAGCATGTACCTTGTAATATGCAATTATTTATGTGTTTGTTATGTGTAAGGGCTTTGTAAATTCAAGTGGTTTTGTTCTGCATTTAGGGTGCCATACAAGAGAAATATGATGCCATTGATAAAGACACACCGATTCCTACTGACAGACAAGTAAGAGTTATGGTGTTACCAAATACTGTCACTTGGAGTAATGCAAAGATCTTTTCCACCAGTCACAGTCATTTGCCTGTTACAGCAGATGTGACTGATAATACTGAAAGGGTTCCCCCGTCCTTAAACATTATTTACGCTGTAGCAATGATCTTGCAAAACTGATAGGAACAAGTAGTTTAACTGTTACTGATTTTCTTACCATGTGAAAAGTGAAATCCTCTTTTACTTCAGAATCACTGATTCTCTAGCAGCAGGAAAGTGTAGTGAAATCTATCAATGCTATTTTGTTAAGCTCTGTTTTTATCAAATGCTTGTTGTGCCTGTTGGACCTTGTACCAGGTAGTGCTGAGTACCCTGAGTAAGGTGAGCTGTGCTTCACAGGAATGGGTTCTTGAACAATGTGGTTGTCCAAGAAGTCTTGCCAGACATAAAAAGACATCATCACCAACAGCTGTTCATTTCAGATGGGTGAAGAAATATTTTCCATCAAATTGGGTGCAACATTCTGATGACTGATTTGGTTATCCTTTAGAGCAAAGTCATATTAGCACTTGAAATTAGTCTAAAATTTGGGCTGAAAAAAAGCCTGTAACTGTAATATCCTTGCTGCCTTTTTCAGTGGTTAGAACCCTTTTAAAAATACGAATCTGGTAAAAGAAAAATATTTTTAGTCTTTGTCAGGGCTGTTAGATTTCCCTGTACCTATTCAGTTCTGCTTTTGAGAGCAATGGAAGAAGCAGATTGTGTTTGTCATGATGGTCTTACCTTTACTTCTACCTCTCCTGTTGCAAGATTGCTGTAGTACTACCTCACTTATCCTGATTTCTCTTTACATGTTTGGCTGTTGTGCAGATTGAAGTTGATATTCCTCGCTGCCATCAGTATGATGAATTGCTGTCATCACCAGAGGGTCATGCCAAGTTTAGACGTGTACTGAAGGCCTGGGTTGTTTCCCATTCTGATTTGGTGTACTGGCAAGGTGAGTTTAACTAGTTGGCAATGTCAGATGATCTACTGAAAAGCTAAGGCTGACCTAAAAATTCCTCTTACCTCTTCTCTCCCAATATAACCTGCATTTTGAGTGCTTTCCTTACTTTTTCAATAATGAATCTGTGCTTTATTGCAAATGTAGATACTAATAATTTATATTTTAATTGTAATGCAAAATTGCCCCACTCTTTCTTATATACTTACTCTAAGTTTCAGTCAATTTATTTTTAAAAAAGTTAAGGAGTCAGTTCTTATGATGGCAAATTGCATTTCTTGGAAGCCTTGACAGAGTAATCAACTCAACATTACAGTTCAACATTTTCCAGTCCTCTCTGTTTTCATGCATTGATTTCACTGTTGCTCTCAGCATTACATTGGAAGCCTGACATTGCAGAATTATACTCAATATATACTCAATAGTATACTAGTATATAGTATACTATATATAACAGTTAAAATAGTATACTCAATAGTATACATACTCAATAGCAAGTATGCAAATTTTCATGATAAATTAATTAATTTATGTTCTGCATTACATTAAATGAGTTCTTTATGACATTTCTTCATGGCTTTTCTCTCTTTAGGTCTTGACTCTCTTTGTGCACCATTTCTGTACTTGAATTTTAACAATGAAGGTGAGCAGCTTTTTCTGATGGGGCAGAAGGGGCTGTCATCTCATTCTAGTCATATGCTACAAAGGAATTTTAAAGCTCTTGTTGCCACAGTTCAAAAGAAATGGCTGTTTTTTGAAAAGTATATGTGGTGCACTGCTCTTCAAGCAGGTGTTCAAACTTTGTGTTTATTCTGAAGTACACCAACATGTCTTTCCAAGCATCATGTCATTACTTTGTCACTGAGAAGTAGGGAAATAATCTAGGAGCAGATCAGGTTCAGTTACCCTTTATATTGATTACTTTGTGACAGAAGACTTTTTTAGGACATTTTAAAATTCTTTAATGAAGATTGTACCCTTTTTTTATGTGTTTTGCATTTGTTTTTATGCCTAGATTGATATAAGTATTTATGCTTATTATCTGCTTAATAGTAAAATTTTTTTATCTGTACTTATGTTTCTACTTCAGTAGTTCCATCCATTTTTCAACTTATTCTTTCAGCTCTGGCTTATGCCTGCATGTCTGCTTTTATCCCCAAGTATTTGTATAACTTCTTTCTGAAGGATAATTCTCATGTTATTCAAGGTAAGTTTTAGAATTCTGAGAGAAGCAAAATTATTTCTGGTCATATAAATGCTCCTTTTCATGTGGTTGCGGAATTGAAAACCAGTTAGAATCATACTGTACAAATACCTACTAATTTCTTTCAAAAGCTTTATTTTAGATAAATATCACTTACTGTGCAAGAAAAATTGCAACAAAATAAGTGGATAAAGATTCGAGCAGGGGAAAAAACCCAGCTGCACCCACAGAAGGACCCAAAACCACCAAACAAAAATTGTTCTGGGCAATATCCAGGGCAAGAGTCAGTTATCATGCAAAGTTGTAAAATGAGAAAGTAGTCTTTCTAGTGTTAGATTATAAAGACCTACTCTTCAGATGATCCAATCAAACTGACACAGGAGTTGTTTTGACAGTGAGGGAAAATGAACTGTACAAGCTAGGGACTCTTTAGAAAATGGAAGATACAATGTTCAGAGAGTTAAGGATTTGAGGGGAGTTTCTTAATGAACAGAAGATCATGTCATTCAGTACAGGAGAGGACCTGGAAAACCCTGAGGAATAAAGCTCCATAGTTCACTCTCCAACAACTGCAACTCAAAGAAATTAAAACAATTGCTTGGAGGTAAATGTTCTACTTGAAAATTAGTTGTAAATTTTATGGTAATATGAAGGAGGAGTTGTCTATACCTAGAAAGCCACATTGGCACAGTGTTTTGGGAAAATAACTTGTCTGGTAGACAGTTTAAAAAAAAACAAAAGCAGCTGTTTGAAAAGCCACCAGCAATTTTTAGAACCAGTTGATAATGAGTGTTTTTAATTACAAGCAGTTCTGAGTGTTTATTGAATACTGGGTTTCAGCATGGCTTGCTGTCCTTGTATTTCTTTTGAAGAAATTCTTTTTTAATAACTTAGAAATGCTGTCCCTTTTTTGTCTTTCAAAAGTAAAAGAAAATTTGTAGAAAATTTGTAACAAATCAACAATTTATAACAAATTAAAAATTTGTAACAAATCAACAAAAAATAATCAGACATAAAAGCAGCTACATATTGGATGGTAGAGAGGCAGCTAACAAAAGGAGAGGACAAGGTTGGGAGAGGGGCTGAACACTCAGAGAAATCTGTCAGTGTCTGTATTGTTCTGTCTGTTTCTATTCCACTTAAAAGCAAGTGCTACTTAGACAGTGAAATTGTACCCATGAGCCTAATGTGTCAGGCTGAAGATGTAATAAATTTTATCCTTTATGGTAAGTATTTCTCCTTATCTGTGCCACAAAATAGAAATTAAGAGGTTACTGATCACAGTAATGGTAACACTAAAGCCCCCATTGCCTTCAAACCTCAATTTCCAAATTACAAAATTTAATTTTGTAGAAAATAAATTACACAGAGTATGTATTAAAGAGTATAAACTTCATGTATCATTTAAACAGTCTGAGGCTTAAAAATCCTTGGAACAGTCTTGTTCTAATTTGCTTCAATCAATATCTTGTGTGTCTTGTACTCATGCTGAAAAGTCTCTAACTTCTTTGTGTGTGAACATACAGCTCAACCTAACTATGAACCAAGTGAATAATTACTGAAAATGCATATTGGGCATAGTAAGAGAAATTAAGCCTTCCTTCCTCTGTGCTGAGTATACCTTTTTTTACTTTACTAGCTGTTTTATTGTACATCTAAAAAGCCCAATTTAAACAGTGTCCTTCCTTCCTGTTGTGAGCTAGCAGCATGTGGTCACTTCTGGTTTTGACAATGATCTTGAATTTGCTTCTGATTTCAGAATACCTGACAGTGTTTTCTCAGATGATTGCATTCCATGATCCAGAGCTGAGTAACCACCTTAATGAAATTGGATTTATTCCAGATGTAAGTGCTAAGGGTTCTTTTAAGTATTGTTTAAAGGAAGTAAGAAATGGAAAATGGTGTCAGTAAGAAAGAGATCCCACTAGAGCCTGCTGTAGGAGCAGATAAGTGAAAATGGTGTCAGTAAGAAAGAGATCCCACTAGAGCCTGCTGTAGGAGCAGATAAGTGAAATAAGTGCCATAAGTGAAACTTGCATATTAATGAACCTTTTGGAGTATGATGATAAAATGGTAAAGTTTTGATTTTTGTTTTAGATACATCAGTCTTCCCTATTGTTCTATCAACACTGGTAAATACAATAAAAATACTGCTGGTCAGTCATTATAACTTACAGATTTATCTTAAAAGAGTGGATTAACATACAAGAAATGCACACATTTGTGGTAAAGCTCCTTAGCTTTTCTGTTGTGCTAGTTATTGAACAGCACACAGTCAAATGTGAACCTTGTGTAATTGCCTAGAGGTTATTAGGTAACACAGTAAATAACTACAAAACAGGTTATTTGAAAAACAAAACCCTTGCATTGAATACAAATGCCAGTGCTAAAATTAACAGTAAATTCTGAAGATTGTCTAATTGTTTCTAATTTGTCGGGGAGGGGGGTTGGTTTCTTTTTTAATTTATACAAAATTTTTTCTGCCTTTTAGATTAGTCAGAGAGACCATTTTTGCACCTGTTACCAGACAGCACAGAATCCATCACAGTGCAGGATATGCACTGTAGTAATGAGATCTGAACCAGTTTCGTGCTTGAGTACTAATCCTGTCAAAGTAAAGCCTGATAAATCTTTCCTCATTGAAAGGCAGACTCCAGTGCAGGGAAGATTGTGTTTCCTGGCACCTTCCCATGTGCTGGGGGTCACGTAGCTCTCCGAATATTGAACACTGCTGGAGCTTGAGTAGCTGTGAATATTGTTAGGTTATGTGGTCCCTGCATTAAATACATTGCTGTGGCTGTGTGATTTACCTGTAAATAGAGGGATTTAGATGGAGAATCATGCAGTTCTTCTTTGCTCACTCTCCTGAAGTTAAGGATCTCTCCCACCCTATATATGCTGTATAACACATGAAATATTACTGAATTAATTACGATATCAACAGCAGACCATTTGGAACTAAGAAAAAAAAATGTACTTCAGTACTAACAGGGTAACTACAGCCATAAATTCTGCAGTTACCTAATGTGACTGTGCTAGAGTTGCTGTCACAGGTTGTTAGTTTAGTGTTGGTGATGTGCAGGAGGTGGCACTAAAACTGAAAATTACAACATTGCTGACTTCAAGCTCACTCTAAAAATTACATTTGTTTTAGAGGTCCTGATTTTACAGGGAATTATCCTCACGTTGCTCCAGCAGTTCAAACGCTCATGTTATGAAACATTAGATTTGCTTGCCAGCAAAGGAGAGTTAAGTGTGTACAAAAATCACAGCCCCCTTATGTATCAAGATCCAGTAATGATGGGTTGAAAACCTCTCCCAGGAGCGGTCGGTCAGTAGAGGATGGCAGAGTGCTGTTCCTGCCGGTGGTTGCTAGAGGGCGGTCATTACTCATAAGATCCTAAAAGTGCAGTCCTTTGACTAGAATTTGGGAGCCTTTTTATTTGAGGACTTCAAACCAGTGCACTGGTTTTTTGTCTGTGTTTTTCACGTTGGCTTGCTTGGTGGGATAGTACCGCCAGTGCTGTGGGGTATTTTTCTTGCTTATTAATAGTAATCATAACCTCTTTGGGTTTACCAAGATCTCCTTGTCTGGGAACATTGTATTTATGAAAAGCAGAGGGAACAACCCCTTCCCTAAAGCTTGCCTGAGACATTCCACTTAAGTAGTTTGACCTACTTTTCACGTCAATGTTGACAGGTTTGGTGGGTATGGTTTACAGCAAGGCTGTGCTTTGCCTTGTGGTTACCTTTAATAATCTGTTTAATGCTTCATATTTTGTCTGTTTTTGTATATATTTCTGTGTCGATGCATACAATATGAAGGTGTTTTTGAAATCAGGAGAAAGTGTGGAGCTGCTTTGGTAAAATATTTCAGTCAAATGTATGAGGAGGTATAAATAATTGCTTTTAAATACTAAGAGAGTAATGCAATTTAAAATTACTTTGACATAATCTGTACCTCCAAGCAAAGAGGAAGTACTTCAAGCTATTTAGAATGCTTTTTTTTCTGCAAAGCAAGCAGGTAAGAAGGTATTAGCTGATCACAACCACTGTAAGGGGGTATTCCAAGGAGCAGCGTGGGTTATTACTCAGTGGAGAGCCAGCTATTGAAGGCATGACAAAGAGATACTCAGGGAAATAGCATGAAAGTATTTTAAGATGAAAATGGTGATAGGAATTGCTTTGTTTTGTTCTCTGAACCCTTAAAATCAATCAGCATTTTGGAGGACAAACTTTGTAAAAGCTTCCTGAATATTGAAAATAGTGAGCAGTCAGTTCATCACAGTGTTTGGAGTTTTATGGACACTACAGCTCAGTTACTATCAGCTGCTCAGGTGAAGAGGTAGGAGTAAAATTTAGAGAGGACTGTGCTAAGGAGCTTTTCCACAAATGTGTGCATGATTTAATCAGTGCCATAGCCCAGTTAGCAGTTTGGAGTAAGTAGTTATTTATTAACATATTATTGATTATGCTTTCTGCTTCTCATTTGTTTGCTTCCTAGGAAATCTTACTAGGAGGACTGATTTGCACATTTTATGAGCTGAAAAGTAATATATTAAGCTTTCTGTCTAACTGTAAATCTTCACAAGTGAAAAAGAGAGCACATGGTATATGCATCTGAGTAAAATTTAACAGTGGCCATCTCGCTCTTGCATTCCTAAATTGTGGGGACTTTCCGTGCAGTTCAGTGTTTCATAAAAATAGATTTTATTGCCTTCAATGTGACAAGTAATTCAGTGAAAATTGAGAAACTTTTACAGTGTCATAAGTGCTTACAGAATTTTCTGTATGTGATAATATGAAAGTTTACAGAAACTAAAGTTTTTCCGTAGCCCTTAGAGCAGCACAAGTTCTAAGTCTCATGGTAGTAGTCTCATGGTCTAAGTCTCATGGTAGTGCTGAAGCAGCCTCAAATTCTTCAGGCAATGCCACAGTAGAACAACATAAAATGTGTAAGGTGTGAGTAAGTGACATTATATGCTTTTGAGCACAAAACTGATCTTACTGCCTTTCACTGAGAAAGAAACATTTTAATAAATACTAGCACAGCAGAAGCATGTGGGCATGGTTATTTTTTTCTGTTGGAAATTATGATTCACTCACTTCTATTAATTATTTACATAGAACCAGTTTTTTTTCCCCTAGTTAAAAAGATAAATTGAATAGAGTTAGTTTATGCTTTTTCAGGCATCCTTTGCTAATTTTCACTAGGCAGTGTGTGTGTGTGTGTGTGTGTGTGTGTGTGTATGGTGCAACCTGTGACACTTTAGTAGAGGAGGTTTTTAAGTTCTTCTTTGGGGGTTACATTTTTGCAAACATAAGCCAACTGAAGGTGGTGGTTGTTTTTGTTGGTTCTGTTGTTTTTAACATAGTGTCACAAAACAGGAATTTGAAGGAGATGATAATGGAGGCCTGGGGAGGAAAAACCCTTTCTGAGGGGGTAAAAGCTGTGTGATAGTGGTTCTGCCACTACAGAGTTATTTCCCATTCTAAATACTTTGATGACAAGCTTTTAATGTGGTAGGCAATTGACACAGACAACTTTATCTCTCAATTAACATTTTTTTGTTCTCTTCCCTCCACCACCATCTTTTACAGCTTTATGCTATTCCTTGGTTTCTTACAATGTTTACACGTGAGTATGGATTCTTTTATTTCTTAAGCGTAACATACTTTCTGCCCCAAGTTGAAAATAATTAGCATTGTCTTATTTAAAAAAAAAAATAAAAAATTTGAAAAGGATTTTATACATGCAGACTTTTGAATGTGTGCAAAGGAAGCTATTACCTACCGGAAAAAAGATACAGGAACAGGAAAAAAACAAACAAACAAAAAAAAAAACAAACCACAACAAACCCTCACCACCTTCTGCTGCCCTCACCCAAATAATGTAAGAAACATGGTAAGTTTGTTTTTGAAGGCCAGCAAAACAAGCTTGTTCATTGCATTTTGTGATTCTACTTTGCTATGATATTTGCACATGGATGTTAGGAACACAGAGTTTCATAATTTGGTGAGCCTCTAGATAAAGAGGACAGCTAATAAAGCAAGTCTAGAAAGCAGTTTGAAATCTTCTTTCCTCAAAAATCTCTGTGATTCTTTTAATTTTTTTATGACAACATCGGCTGATTTGGAATTAAAATAAAAAGTGGCAGAGTGAAAAAGGATGATGGATTGTTTCTCTGATGAAATATCAATTAAAATATTCTTGAGATTCTTGATTGCTTTTTCTAAAGATTTTAACTGGAAAGCACTGGTTTGTGCAGTTTCCATTCTTAAACTTTAATGAGAATCACCACCTCTGGAAAACAAGGAGATGATTTCTTTGGCCATGAATTGTAAGAACTATTTGGTTTCAGGACAGCTTATTTTAGGATAGCCATCTTCAGCTTTGTATATAAAATACTGCTATTTTTAGCAGGCTCTCTCCTTATCTTTCCTTTTTCCATTATTTTGTGGTCTATTCTCCTCATTTTCTTGTCTAATTTTAAGTAGTTGAGCTTAATAATTAACTCATTTATGTCTTCATACTGCTGGAAAAACTGATATGCATGCCCTAGTGCATAACTTTACTATATCAAAAGAAAAATAAATTAGCTAACTTTGTGTGTTTGAAATCTGCAAATCTGCACATTTCTGAGTATTTAATAATGAAAGAAGGCACTGATGTTTTCCAGGATAGTCAAACTGCATATGAAGACAAACCTGTTTCTAAACAGACTGAATCCTTTTTGCTCCCAAATAAAAAAGAAATAGCCCTTAGCTGTGAGACCAAAAAAAAAAATATACAGTCAACTACTTAAGAGTGTGTATATGTTTTTCTCAGGTAAAATGCTTACAGCTTTTTTGTATTGTGCTTGTTCATCATGCAGATGTCTTTCCTTTGCACAAAATTTTTCACTTGTGGGATACATTACTGCTTGGAAATTCCTCCTTCCCATTCTGTATTGGAGTTGCAATACTTCAACAGCTGAGGGATCGTCTTCTGGCTAATGGATTCAATGAATGCATTCTCCTTTTTTCAGACTTGCCAGGTACAGAAAAACTGTTTCTTCCCTCTTTCTCTGTCTTCCTCAGTGTGTTGCTAGGAACACGTATGCTTGTGTATTAATATATACAACAAATCTCACATGTGTTTTGAAATTATGGTAGATTCAGGCAAGCTCATTCTTGCAGTGTGTGGGTCTTAAGTGCAGATTGATCACCTTGATGGAGTCTTTTTGTTATCATCAGCAAGAATTGAGTGAGCCAGTTACTGTTTCCAGGTGAAAATTGAAATATTTTCTTGTGAAACTGGAAGGCTCCTGCACCCAGAACATGCTTATGTTCCTCTATTAATGGTTTTTGGCCTTTCACCTCAATTTTTTCTGGAAGCAGGAATCGTGAGATCAAACTGACTGACCTATTCAGCTTCCCAGAGGTTTTCTGGCCTATTGATGTGGCTGTGTGGTGAAAGCTGATAATGCCTGGCAGGACAGCAATAAAGTGTTTGTGATGGAGGGCTCAAACCAAGCCCATACTTCTGGGCTGTTTCCAAAATACAGCAGCAGTTTATCTTGGCCAAATTTTTTAACCGGTGTCCTGTTACCCAAGGAAAGGGCTCTGGAACTGATTAACTGCACACAAAGACTTGGCCTGTGTAGATCTCTGTTAAGAAGAACCATTCCTCTTATGTTTTTCTCCATTACTTGCTGCCACGTGCTGTGAGCATCATATGCCCATCTGGTGTAAAAATAAAAAATTCTGTGTGCTTTTGCCACAGGTGTATTGCCTCTATGCTGATGCTTGCTTTCTAACATCTGTTTCAAGTGTAGTCTACTTCTCTCCTGTATTTATAATAATAAACACACACACACTTTATATATATATATATATTGCTTAAAAAGCAGCTATGTCAGGCTAAGCCATCCTTTTCAGTTTGAGGCTCTCAACAGAGGAAGGCAGCAGCATGGTAAGGAGAAATAATTTAGCATGAACAGAGCAAAATCAGTAGCATTTTAGAACAGCCAAGAAGTTTGGTTCACAAAAGCTGCAAAACATGTTGGTAGGCTTAATATTAGGTTGAGGCTATGGCAAAACCAGGATATTGCTACTAGATCACTTTTGTTTGTTTCCCCAAGCCTGCCCTCCACCTCCCTATCCTCTTCCATTCCCATATTATTTGCATATTTGGAAATCTGAGGCAAAGTCTTTTGATGTCAAGTAATAGAATAATTACCTGGTGCTGTAGAATTGTTTCCTGTGAGGCTTGCTTAATGCTTGATTGTGAGAGACTTGAGCTCAACTTGAAACTCAAGATCCAGAACTCCTAAAATCAGTATTTTAAAATAAAACTTGTGATTTTTAGTTTCTAGGTACTTGGGTGCCAGCTTTGGCTTTTTGAAATGCAGATGGTCAGCAATTTTTGATAACCAAACTGGCTGAAAATGTAGTTTGAAGTTGGAATCTATTTTTATATTATTTACACTATGTTTAAAGTTAGGTTTCAATATTTTTCAGCACACACTTCACAGTTAATGACACCATGTTATGTTAGCATGTTTTCACTAGAAATTCTCTAGCAAAATAATTTATATGAATGAAAACAGAAGGCACATGCTTTTTAAACTACAAAACACTGCAGCATTGGAACCCTGGAGAGCACAGAGATGTTCCATATCCATGAGTGAGCAGGCTTTCCCTGTCCTTTCTAAATGTTTCTGTCTACTTCTTGCTAACACCTTTAGATTTACTAAGAGCCTGCTCTTAGAAGGATGTTCTAAGTTGTTTGCACATGTTAAGTAGTCTGGCACCCTGGTGAGGTACTCTCTTGTCTGTTTGTCCATAGCCCTGCTCAAAAATCTAGGCACTGACTCAGTACATTTACACTTCTGACATACTAACAGAATTTTTGTCCTAATGTGTGAGCTTTCAGGGTTCCTGGCTTGTAACACTGTTACTTGGGAACAGGAAGAGTATAAGCAGGATTAATGCTGCCTGAATGCAAAGTCCCAGTGCAGTAACAAAAGATGGACATTTAATCAGAGACTGACTCATTTGTCATATATTTGAAAGGGCGTGGGAAGACAGGAATTGAAGCAGCACAGCAGACCCTTACTTACTAGCCAAATGTAGGAGAAAAGATCTTATCCAGCAAGGCACAAAAGATCGCGTTGCGTTTTAGTTATTGACAAGAAGTGATTTCTTTTCTTAACCTAAAATTTCCAGCAAAGGCTTGAAGGTCACCGAACTGTGAAAGTTGCTTGTGTAATTTGGCTAATAAATATCCCATATCTGTTTACACCAGTTTAATGTTGTCTTAAGCTCCAATATCCCAGAACTAATAGGTTTTTTTTTAAATTTCGCGAGTTAATTCTTTCACTACCAGTAGTCTTGTCTCCCTTGTGGGTGATTAATGTTGATTATTCCCATATATATGCATTTATGTGCCTATGTGGATACATACATGTATGTTATTATTTGTGGAAACCACAATCTCCTTGTTATATTTTTATTTTGCATTGCTTAGAAGCAGAACAGTTCATCAGCTGACTGACTGTAAATTGGTGTTAGGCTTTTGATGGCCTCCTTCCCAAACCATTTAAAAGTCCCTTTTTGTTCCCTGGCAGTTCATTTTCAGGCATGGCTACTGAAATGCTGCTTAAAAGAAATCAGAAACCAAACAATCAAGAAAAACAGAACAGCAGACTTCCAAATTTTTTACCTCTATGCTCTTGTGTGAGAAGTGGTTTTTTTTTTTAGGGAAACCCATTGCTGCATTTTCCAATTCTCTAAATGGATTCTTTTTGGAATTACAGAGCTTGTTTCTAGGAAAAATATTTTGACAGTCTGCTTCAATGCTTAACTCTGTCAGTCTCAATTTCTGCTTTCAGCTTCTTCATAACTTTCTACTGCACATTGCTATTCCATCCCCCAGTTCTGTTTTCAATTTTAGATGTATGTAGGCTGTTATTGCCCTCTCACAGCTGAATGTCTCTCATGCTATTAATTGTTTTTCAGATTTTTATTTTTTTTTACTGGCAAAATTCTGCTTTCATCTCAGTTATTACAGAACTCTGCTGCTTACATTTCCTTAGCTAAGAACCTTGGGAGACAGGCCTATAACTCAGTTATGGTAGTCTCATTACACAGAAAACCCAAAACCAATGAATGTACTACAGTCTTTAACTGAAATTCTCAACTATCTGTAAACAAAAAGAGTCTTCAGAAATGTAGAGCAAGTGTGACTGTAATGACCGTGCTTCAGAGTGCATTCTGAGCTCTAGGAATAGTACCCAGTGAAAGGCATCTTCTATCTTTATCTGAATTTAGAAATTGTGTAAAATTCTGCAGTTGCATGGATTTATTTGCCCTGGGAATTAAACCTTCCATTAGAGTGTATTAAAACTGAAAATTCTAATATGTTTTCATTATGTAATGAAAAATTGTTAGTTACTGTTGAGTAACTTTGTCCCTTTGTCTCTGGCAAGCATTATCCCAAGTAGCTAGAGAAATTGATAAACTTAAGGAAATTGTGCTTTACTTACACATTCACAAAAAGGTTCTAGAGCTAGAATTAAAACTAGGTAAACCACAGCTTTACTCCCAGGTTTTTCATGTTGTCTTCAATGCTGCAGGTTGTATCCTACCTGAATACAGGCAGCTTTTTGAATTGGAGATTAATAGATCACATCATTCATTCAGATTTTGAACAAAGTAGATAATCTTATCCAACTGGGAAATTCTGTCTCAAGCTTCAATTTCAGCTTCTTTCACTCACCACCCTGCTAATAACTGAGGTTTCTGGAATAACTCCCTGACTGGTGGCAATGCACCCAGTCTATTGATGGCAATGAAAGAGTGATGGCAATGTATCAAAACCTGATTGAGATCTATAGGTAAAGTTTGGCTGCAGTGCCTCTGTTTTCCTTGTAGAATTTGATGCTTCAGTCTTCAAAATTGTGTTATTATCTGACCTTCTTGGGACAAACACAGGAAAGAAGTGCTAATAGACTGATGCTCTAGGCTGGGTTTGTTGTAAAATGGAAGCTAGAAAATTTTTCTACTCATGAGACTGCAGACAGGAGATGCAAAAATAGCCAGGCTTTTTACAGTGACAGAAAAGTAAATAGTTTTTGTTACATCTTATTAGGAGACAGATGCACACAGGTTGCCTAGTGTTGCAAAAATGATATTTACAAGAGGTTGACTTTTTTCTTCTTTTGCATGTGTTTTTCATTATGCTTTTGGACTGTTTATTTGTCTGTAGCTTGTTTTAGGGTGTTTCCCCTTTGACTGGTGTCTGCTTACCTCCTGAGTAATATTTTGTCAGACACAGAGCTTCACTCTTTATACAGAACATTTCACTGGGAATGTCTGGTTGGGTTTTGGACTATATTTATTAAAAAAAAAAAACAACAAAAACCATATAACAAATCCACAGTGTTTGCTATCAAGCACAAATTATTGTTGAAAACTCCTGTTTTCAACCAAACAGAAGGCACACGGTTTTGCCACACATTTTGAGAACTGAAAGCTTCCAGTTTGGCTTGTTAGCAGTATTTAACTGACAAATAAGATACTCGGTTGAAAACTACATGCCCTTTAAGTGGGGGAGAGAAAGACAGAGGTATAGATGGATATATATTTAGCAGTGTCATAGCTAGGTTTGTTTGCTTTACTGATTTCTCAAGCTTGCTTTTCTTCGTTGTTTTTTTTCTTTAAATCCCTTATCAGAAATTGATATTGAGCGTTGTGTCCGTGAGTCAATCAACCTTTTTCGCTGGACCCCAAAGAGTGCTACGTACAGGCAATATGCACAGCCTCCAAGGCAAGCCACTGAGAGCAATGGCACAAGAACTTCCATCTCTTGCTTTTCAGCAGACTATCAGGAATCACCTCACAGTGACCTGGTAAGTAATCTGGGAATTGGTCAGGTTGCATCCTGCCCCAGGGTTTTCTTTTTTTGTTTTCTTTTTTTTTCTTTTTTTTTTTTCCTTTAAAATTCAAACAGGAAAAAATGCCCACAAAACTTCAGTTTATTTTGTTGCTTCCACGCCCAGGGTTTTGACTCATTGATCATTTGCTTTTCAGCTTGTGCACAGTATTAGACCCTCTGCAGTATTATTAATCTTGAAGCAGAACCCAATGCAATGAATGAGAATTAACTAAAAAGTTAATGGATTTTGTGTTTGATTTTTTTTTCTTTCACTTCTTTGAACTTAAGCTTCTTTGATGTACAGGCCAATAAAATTATTTCTTCTTGTGCCATGTTTCTGCCCCTCCCAACTCCTGCTCCAGTTCTGTGGTATTTTTAACCACAACAGACCAATGTCCACAACTCACCTGCAGAACTACAGACTTTATCTTAGGAGAAAAATAGTAAAAAAGACCAGTTTACCTGTGAGAAAGAGAACTGGAAAGTGATGCAGACAGCTCTGGCTTTTTCCATCTTGGTATGTCAGGTTAAAAGTATAGCTTAAGCTGTTTTGAGAGGTATTATCTGAGCTATGCCTGTGTTTGTCTTGGCAAAGAGTAGCTAGTGGATAAGAGTTTGTCTGTATTAAATAGATACTCTAGCAAAAATATTTTTCCATTCTCCAGTAAAATCAGATGGTTGTTCCTCTTTACAAATACACAGTCTCAGGAATGGTGATTTGAAACAATTCCTATCCCTCCTTTCAGCAGTATAAAGCTAGTCAGTATCTTAAAAATGAATCTGTTGTGGTTTCTGTTCTCCAGTACCCTGCAACATTCTCTGATAATCAGTATTCATTAATGAGTACACAACAACAGTGAGGGAAGAATGTATAGACTTGCCATATCTATTTGGTCAATTGCCTTATGTTTTAGTCTTTTCATCTGTTTTTCCTCATTACTAAGAAAATAAGAAGTGTATTGTCACTCAGGTGTATCTTACCTTTTAAGTAGTCCTTAAATCTGAGTCTGATACTCACCCATTTGTTGTCTTTACTTAAGGTTTGGTTTTATTTCTGTTGTATTTTCTGGAAATATGTTTTATGTATGGAAGTATGTTGTATAGTTGTATTTTCACAAGTGCAGGATTCTGAACACTAGCCATGCAAATACAGAACAAAAGGAAACTCCAGTGGGCTTACAGGATTTAGGAAATAATAGGTGGATGTAGAAATGCAATTGGGAAGAAAAATTAAGTGACCGGACAACACTGGTGGTTGTCATACAGGAACTGTAGCCAACACAGCTGCTGCTGTGCTGTTCTGGGGAGATGTAGAGAGACTTCCTGAATGAGCTGTGGGCTGCACATTCATAGAATAACTTAAATAGGACTTAGTAACTAATCTGGTACAAATTCCTGCAAAAAAACAGGACCAATGATGAATGAATGAATTCAGATGGGGTTGCCCATGGCTTTATTAAATCATATCATGAAAACTTCCAAGGCAAGAGATGATGCAATCTCTCTTGGCAGTCTGATGTGATGCCTGACTGTGCTAACAGTGAAAATGTTTGTGTGTATGTACTAGCTTCCTAATGTTATCATGCCAAGAGAGTAAAAACACAATCTCCTCAGTCTTAAGGATGTGTTTGTGCCTTTTGGTGTCCAAGCCAGAGTGAAGGGACTTGGAAATAGTGACAGGGGAGGCAGAAAGCAGCACTGCTCTACTGAACTAGTAAATAGAAAAAAGATTTATATTTGCAGCAGAGATAAAAATCCATTATTTTGGGTCAAACAAAACTTCTTTGTGTTCTTCCATTTCCTGATAAATTTTGTGGCTGTTTTTTTTTACTGGTGGTAATTTTATTTTCATACCAGAAGTTATATTCGTTTATAATGTCAGTAACTAAACTCATCCATCCCACACTTCCAAGAAATTAAGCCAGTGTTTTTGATATATTACAGAGATATCTAACTTCTGCTGACTTCTCTTTCATTTCTACTTCTTTTTGCTTAACAGCAAAGCATTTTTTCATATACTGTAGTGTAATGGGTGGTTTAACTTCTTTTGAAGTACAAGCATATCGGATCTGTGGATACGGCTGTAGGTTTTTTTAGCTCATCCTGTGAAGAAGTGGTATGTGACTCACACAAATATGTGAAGATATTCAGGTTTTTTCTGTAGCACAGAGGAAACTCATCTTATAGAATGACAAGGAAGCCAAGTCATAGTATACAAATATGTTTGCTCTCATGTTCTTATTTTTGTGCGTCAGATTCTGAGAGAGATAATCTACAAGTCAAGAATGTTGTGGTTCTGTCAAAGCCATAGTTCAAACTTCAAAAATCCTGTGTAACCTGAGCCCTTTATGAGGCACCTCTCACTTGTGACCTGTTCTGTACTTCTGAATATTTGTCTTTATAACCTGACACATCTCAGGGGGTTGAGCAACATTACTCAAAAAATCTGAAATTATTGGTGAAATACGCTGTTTTACACCCAAAGGTGATTGGGTTTTTTTGTTTCTTTTTTTAACCTTAATCCTGGAACTATCTACCTCTTTCTTCAGCTGTGTCCTCTAGTGGTGGTTGCTGCCATGGAGAAACTTTTTTCAACATGAAAGCAGAGGAATCCAAGTTTAATCTTCAGTACACACAGTCGCTTTCCATGTATTTTTTAAAACATGCTGCTCTCTATAGCTCTTTAAAAAATATTTTTTTCTGTTTCCACACCTCTTTAGTTGCTTGTTGTTTAGACAAGCACTTTGTACTACATTTGTATCTCCATTTTATTTGTGGATCACCTCTGTGTCTGTGTGGATAGAGTAGGAAACAATCCCTTTGTAAACAAAGCCATGGGTTTGCTTCTGAAGGTAATTTGGGAGTTCTTGAAACATTAAATGTTTATTTATAAATTAATATTACTTTAATTCTAAATGCCAGCTGTCTCCTGTTCCTATGTTTGTGTTTTTCTTCTAAACTGCTTCAGTTTGCCTAATTGCTTTTTATTTTTATTTATTACTCAAATATTTGTGTATATCTACATGTTAGAGTTTTTTGATTAATAACATGAGAAGTATTTGCCCCTGGGTGAACACTTTTCTCCCTAAATCAGCAGCTGGTAAAACAAAACTATTTTGACTCTTTTTATCAGTAGCATTGCTTATTTTTCAGTTTACGGGCATCTGTTTGCAACTTCAATGGGCTCTCTTACCCCCTGGAATTGTGTTTTGCTTAATCTTTTACTCTCTCAGCCAGCAAGTTTGTTTCTACTGAGATACAATCTCAAGGAGGAAATAGTTTCATAGAGAATGAATGTACATCTTAAGTGAGTTTGCATGTTTATTTTGAGAAAGATAAAATGTCAAAAATAAGAATGGAGAAATCCCTTTAAATTCACTACTGAGCTTTAGTAGCAGTCTACTCAAATTAGTGTCTGTAACTCCTTCTTGACCAGGACACTGGTGACCTTTTTCTCTTACTTTTCCTGAAACTTACCTACATCCCCTGGAAACTCCCAAAGTGTTTTCTTGAATGTCCAGGAGTCACTGTAATATTAATTTATAAAGTAAACAGTAATATTAATTTATAAAGGTTTACACTTGCCACGTAACAATTTTCTGCTATGCCTGTATTTCCTTTATAGATGTACACTATCTCCAGCTACCTATCTATTTCTGAATAAAAGCAAGAAAAATATGCTATTTCTTTATGGGTGTTCTGAGGAGAGCCACAAAAATGCTCAGAGGACACATTGGTCCTGGGCGTGCGGGAGGTGATCCTTGAATAATATGGGCCATTGTCTTGGGTCAGTGCAGTGATGTTTTGGAAGCTCCTAAGAAGCTTCTGGAAGCTCCCTGGGTTCCAGTCCCTGCCCCACCTCTGCCCGAGGCTGAGGATATGGGAAGCTGGATGGGTTTCTGTGAGGAACATATTCAAGAAAGGGAAGATGAAACTGCAAAAAATATGAAAAAATAGAGACCTGCAGAGGAGAGGATGAGGTGAGAGAGCAATGGCAGAGAAAAGACACCCAGGTCAGTGAGGAAGGAGGGGGAAAGGGGCCTGTGCAGAGGTTTCCCCACAGCCTGTGGTAAGATGGCGGCTGTGCCCCACAGTCCATGGAGGAGCCTGGGGGAGCAGTCCCTGAAGGAACCTTGGGGGAAAATGTGGATTTGTAGCCCCTGAAGTGCCACGGGTGGGCAGAGGTGAAGCAGCACCCTGTGTGGCATCCCCGAGAGGGGCAGATGTGGCTCTGCAGCCATGGAGGCCCCCGTGTGAGAGGAGGTGACTGTTCCACAGCAGCCGTGACTCTGTGGGCAGCCTGGGCGGGAGCAGTTCCTGAGGGACTGCACCCCATGGGAGGGACTCATGTGGAGGGGTTCCTGAAGGACTCTCTCCCATGAGAAGGACCCTGCCCTGGAGCAGGGGAAAAATGTGAGGAGTCCTCCCCTGAGGAGGAAGGAGCAGCAGAAACACCGTGTGGGGAACTGACCCTGAACCCCCCCTGCCCGTCCCCTGTGTCCTGAGGGGAGGCGGCAGTGAAACAATCTGGGCCCGGGGAGAAGGTATTGAGATCTGCCGTGTTTTCTCTTTCTCCTCATAGATTTAATTTATGTTTCTTTTATTCCCAAATTGAATTTGTCTGGTTTTTGCCTATTAATGCACCTGGAGAATACCAACCTCCCTGTCTTTGTCTGGATGAAGGATCCTTTAGGTGGATTTTCTCCTCCCTGTCCCACAGTGGGGTGGGGGCTCAGTGGGCAGAGGCCTGGGTGGTACCGGTTGGGCCCAAACCCTGAGAGCCTTTACAGGGCTGCCTTCCTATCCAGGGCTTTGTCCCATTTTACTCTACCAAGCAGATCCTTAGAGGGCCCAAATGCAGTAACTGTGCCAGCATTCAGTCTCTTCCAATTCCCTGTGCTCACCTAGCATGTATTTGTAATACAAAATATTTTGCTACGTTTGTATTAAGCCCTTAAGTAACTGGTGTGTCAGGTCCACCAATTCTTCAAAAAGAGTCATAATTAATAGTGTATACTGTTTTCTGTTTCAGTGAACAAGCTAGGAAATGTTCAAGTGCAATGCTGCGTGTGATGGTTGTTACATATATTCTGCCTCAAAGGTCTTGTGACTTTCTAGGACCCATTTTGTGTCTTTTATGTGCACTATTTTTATAGGGAACTTGTTTTCTTTCGTTGGTCTTCTACTTAAAAGAAAGCTGTTCCTCAAATCTGTCTTTAGTTCAAGCTGTAGAAAGCATTAATAGATCAAGATCTGACTTAATGTTTCTAATTTATTGTGCATGTACCTTTGATGCTTCTGTTTTTCTGATTGGAGCTGACAATTGAGTGAGAAGTTGGGGATGGCATTTTTGAGAGGAGCTGCTTTATGTCATTCTTCAGTGAGTGAATAAACACCTCACTCTTCAATTAGGCATGTCATGAGCTCATCACATTCTGGCAAATATTTTTAGGAATTGTTGAAAGCTTCAGAACTTTCTCTGTGTATTTGTTAGCTTTTCAGCTTTTCAGGTTTTTTTTCATACTCATAAGCCAGGCAGCCAACAACCAAAAAACAGGGAATGTAAGGAAACCTTTGCTTCCAGTACTTTGGTTCTGCAGAATAAATTAGCAGGAAGGCTTTTTCATCAGTTTCTTTACTCTGCTGTGTTTTTAAAACATTAATGTATTTTCTTATGTTTTAGAACTTTTTCTGATAGAATATAAGGCATTAAATCAATTACCAGAGTGGATAAAACAAGAATGTCATAGGAAAAAAATGATATTAAATGTTCATTTAAGAGTTTCTAAGGCATGTTGTAGTTTTTTAAACTGTAATATAAATAGCAATTACTATAATTGAACGTTAACTTATTGGAACAAATGTGCTAATTTTTGTTAATTGAAGCAGAATTAAAGAAGCATGTTAAGTATCTAAATATTATTTATATTGGACTGTTATGGTTTGTTAGACACTCAGACCATATTTAGGAATTGTAAACATGTTTTCTACGGAGTATCAAAAACTAGTATCCCTGGGATGTGTTTGCTCTGGATGTAAACTGGACAGGCAGAGCACTCCTTGCTGCAGCCTTAGGCTCAAGTTCTGGATTCACTGATTTTCCATCTAGTCCTTCCTCACAACCCTTTGTGATTATACCCACTTTGAAGTTGCAGGATGGGTGTATTTGACCTTTTGACCTCTCTCAATTAGGATTCCATGACTGATTAACAAATGTGCTGGGAGGGAAGGGGTAATTACACCTGTAAAATTAATTTTAAAAGAAATCTCATCAGTTCTTTCTGCATCTTCTAGGAATGTTTTGTGGTTTTTTTTTTCCTTTTCTGATTTAGAATTTGTTTTAAAATCATGGTATCTGTTTGGCCTTTGGTCCCTGCAGAGTGTATCCTGCCAGAAGACATTGTCTGAAATGCATATGGTAGCACTCGTATTGTAGTCTGAGGCCAGTCCTGTACAAAGTAAAATAATGGAATATTAACCTTAAAAAAATGGAGGAAAACCAGGATTTCTGAAATCTCTGAAGCCAGTGTTGTGTCTGCCAAGCTGTCCTCAATACTCAGCTGTAGCTGGCACTCCAAACCTCAGCTCTGCAAAGTGGCACTGTGGGTTTTTTCCTGGGCTTTTTCCATCTGTATTGATTGATGCAAGTTTTCCTCACTGATTCTTGGTGGGTGATATCTCTGACACATGAGCTGCTGGGGTTCCAGTTTTAAAAACCTGCTGTTGTGCTTCTTTGCAGGAGTACAGCTGGAGCAAAGCCTTACAACCAGGTTTAGCAAGAAGGAATTTGCTGAGAGTAGTAGCAGGAAGATAATCTGAAAAATACTTCCATTTTTTAGCATACAGCTGCTGTTTGGAGAATGCTAGGAAATAGTTACACACCTCAGTGTTTTAATAATTTAACTGATAATTATTGATTAGGTTGCTGACAATATGATGTAAAGATAGTATCTTGAGAGGGTTGCTTTAGAATTTTCCCTTGAGAAATACATAAGGAGATAAGTTGGTAAACTCCTGGCTGGTTTGCACAGATTCTCAGGCAAATTTATTTTTTAAGAGCTTCAACATAAAATAGGACTTAAATTGGCAGATAGGCATTTCACACTGCTCTGGAGCTTTTTTGATGGACAGCTGAACTCAGAATAAACCAGAGTTACATGGAGAAGATCTATTTCTGTTCAACTGGGTTGTTATACTTAGAGGTCATCAAATAATATGTTTCAAAGACCACCAGTCTCTAATTCTATCACCTCTAATACTAATTTTCTTCTTTTAAAGTCTAGAGATGCCATCAAGCTGGATGACCTGAAGGCAGAGGTGTCACCACGGATTTCAGCAGAAGATCTGATTGATTTGTGTGAGTTGACAGGACCCAGCCATTCCAAAACACCTGTAAAGAAAACAAAGTCTAGCAAGCCAAAGCTGCTGGTGGTTGACATTCGTAACAGCGAAGAGTATCCTTCAAATCTAAATGCCAGCCTGGCCAAATCATGCTTCTTTCAAGTATTTCCTTATTGTCTGTAGGCAGTGAGATGTTGAAATGGGGAATAAAGGAAAGGGATGTGCTAGAGGTACAGTGGAAGAACCAAAAGAAGGGGTTTTTTGTCACAGAGAGACCTGGTTTGCAGAGAAGAAGACAAATGTACTTTTGCAATCCCCTTTCAACCTGTAGGTCGAGTGAAAACACTTTGCACCAGCAGCACCGGTACTTTAATGCTGCTTTTTTTGCTGTTTAGGGGGTTTCTTTGTGTTTTTTTTTCTTGGTGACAGGTGTTGTCAGCAGACCTTTTCCATCTAATATGACCAGTATTTGGAAGGCTGTAAGGCTTTTTCCAAATAAGTGCAAAGGAAGGTAGAGAAGCATTGATAGCTCACATGTTTTTCCAGTCCCTCAGTGGAAAATTGTTTCCTATTGAGTGCCTTCTTGCTGCTGTCAGGTAATACAGCTCTAAGGCTGCCTTAAGTTATGTCCTCTGGTTAGCCTGTAAGCAGAACAGTCTTAAAGTATCTTGAAACTATCATTATGAGGGGTGCTACCATATTAATCCCTTACTTGTTCTTTTTCAAATACATAGTTCTTTGCACGTGAAGTATTTTTAAAATTGTATTTCTGAAGTAGCATAGCTGTGGGGCTGGGTTTGTTTGGGTTTTGGAAGGAGGAGTCCTTCTTATAGACGTGGTTTTCCAGGAACATGCATCTTCATCAACATCCATCTGAAAGTGGAAATAATTACAGATGTTAGTAGAGGTAACTTTTAACCTTATGCCAAGAATTTGGGATTATTACTTGTTATTGGTTGGTAGTAAATATTGCTCCTTTTACAGCAGCAAAGGTGACGTAAGCAGTTGGCTTTGCAGTTGATGTACTCTTACCTTGCTGTGTCACAAGATATACTTCTTGGTAGGCAAACAATACATAAAAGAGAAATAACAAAAGAATCATGACCTTTAGTCAATCTTTTACTCTGAGGAAAGAGGATCTTTTATGTATGTCTGGCTTGTTCTTAAAGATCTTCAGTGAGATTCATCACTGAAGATCTTAACAGCATCTAACAAATGCTATTGACATGCTGCATGCATATTCAAAAAGTGTAAAGTCTAGACAATGAAGTGAATGGTGGATCATTGGCAGTATTTGTGTTAAAATATGTAGTAGAGTTAAATAAGTAATATTTTCACCTCATTTTAAATCTAGCTTCTTAAAGTGCCATTAAAAGGTAATAATTGTGCAGAAAAACACTTTTCTCTATTAAATCTTTTGCAATGTTTATGACAAAGTAGGATGAAGCAGATAACTGTTATTTTTATTACGCAAAGGTGAAATTATTCTTACAGAATGCTGTAATTAGAATATTCTAAATTAAAACCGTTATTTTCAAGGGATTACAATTTTATTTTGTGCCAGACTTGAAGCTGTAATGTGATCTGCTGTGTAGATAAAACATAACAGTCAAGGGAACACAAAAATTTTTCTCTTTGGCTTGCATGTATTGATTTCATGCATCAGTTGAGAATTACAATGAAGTAGAGAGTCATGTGTCTAAGTAGTTTGACTTTTTGTTTTCTGGACTTCTGGGCTTCTTTACTCCTGGACCTAGACAGTTGAAAATGTGGTCCTCTTTATTCAGAAAACAGTGCAAATGAAGGGTATTTTCTGAGAAATAATTTCTTCATCGGGAGATCATACTTTTTAGACTCCAGCTACCAGAATTATCCCTTGAGTGAGAGTTGATTTGTATCATGGTAGTAGGAAAAATCATATGGTATATATGATAGTTCTGTCGTGTTTTCCCTCTGTAGTGTCAGAAGTTGTTTTCTCTATATGGGTAAATGAGGTTTGTCAAAACAGAACAGCACAAAGGACAAACAACTGTTGTATCATGACAGCCAGGATGAAGAGCAGGTTCATCCTACAGATGTGCCTGTGCCACAGTTTTCCCTGCCTTCCAGATGTCCTTAACTGATCTTCCTAAGCTTTAACCGTGGGCACATTTCTGGCAGCATCAATGTCCCATTTGCATCAGCATTTACTGCAGAAGGGGATCTTGTGCAGTGCCCATCGACTGCCACTCTCCAGAGCTTCAAAGGAAGAGTTGTGGTGATTGTAGGAAATGCAGTTAAAAACACAGCTGCTGTAAGTATGGTGCTACAATATATATGCTTGTTCTTAGATCCCTTATGATCCATGCTTGAAAAGGGAAAATATATTCAGCTTTCATGGAACTTTTTCAATCACTTTTCTACAGAGAATTTACAAGGCGATGTGTAAAAGATGAATAGTGGAAGCATCTCAGGATGTTTATTGCCTTATTTCTATTTACTTTCACTCCAGAAGTTTCATTAGATCCCTCCAACTAAAATGTGTCTGGCTTCAGAAGCACAAATGGACCTGCACTTTACTATTCTGTGCAACACCTAATCTTCAGATCACCTATAAAGTTTCATGGGTATCCATTTGTGTTTTAAGATGGGTTTATAACAAGAAACCAGCTTCAGTATACAGGGGCTTCATTCTCTGGCAAGACCTTTTTACAAGGCCTGAGGAAGCCAACAGTTTGCATTATCAAGTGCTTGTTCTGGAGTTCATATATATTGTATTTTAATAATATAAATTTTAATTCATGTTATTGTAATAATATTAAATTTCTAAATAGTATTTTATATATATCATTTCTAAGTGGAAAATTAAAAGTGCAGGTGTTTAAAATTTATTACCTGGTGAAATTTGAGTGTTTGCTCTTACTTTCATTCTCAGGAAAATTTATTCTGAAACCAGCTATTAAATACCTGTTTATGTAGGCTTCTTTTCAAGTCTTTGCATGTAAGTCCTCTAAGTTACACTTCGGTACTGAAGGAATGGGAAGTGCTCCTTTTTGACCAGATCTTCTTGTAAAGAATTTTTCCTTGATCTTGTTTGTACTTTTTTTATTACCCCCACATATTATGTGTTTGCCCAAAGTTGTGCTTTTGTGCTTTGAACTTCCATTCAGCTTATGCTAATACTGTAACCATTAACTAGGCAGGATGTGTTGGTATGGGGGCTATAGGTGTCTATCTTTCCCTTGTTGTTAAAGTGCCATCTCATTTATCTGGTACCCCTTAATATAAGAAGTGGCTGATTTAAAATAATCTTGTGTGCTGGGTCTACTTTGTAGAATAAGTGTTGTTTAAAAAGCTCTAGACTGGGGTGCTTTCAGAGTGGAGAACTCTTGAATGAAGTCATACAAAAACAGTCTGCAGTCCCTGAGATCTTTGTGTAGCACGAAGAACTAACAAAAATACTGTGGCAATGGATGGGTACTAAAAAAATTGGTTGATATTTCTCTTCCTGTTTCTAAAGTACCTCTCTGAATTCTGATTCTTTCAGAGTAGGACATTAACATTTATTCCCTGGCAGTATTTTTCAGAGCAGTCTTTTTTGGTGTTCTGGTACAGTATGTTACTCCTCCTTCCCTCCCAATTTACCCTTTAATTACAAACTGTCACAAGACTGTCTGTGAACGTGAATAATGTGTACATAGCAACCCTGCAGGCTGGCCTGAAGGGTGATGGGAACAATGCTGCTCAAGCTGTTGTGTTATGAGATTCTTCACTCTAGAGAGTCTTAAAATGTGGTTTACTTTGTGTAAATCACACTTGAAAGCTGTGATTTTACTGCTTGGCATAGGATAGTAGAAACATGTTGATGAATGCTCCAATGTGCAAATTATTAAGACTTTTTGATGGCACTCACAGGACAGTACTGCTATGCTTTTTCTATTAAGAGCAACACCAACACAGGGTAAAATTTTTAACATTTGCCTAAATTTTTATATGGATTTGCTGTGATCTTGTCTGTCTTTGAAAGCCTAACTTCTTGTATCTGCATTATAGAGTCCTAGCTGACTGCATCCAAATGCAAATGTGTTCTGGCTCGGTGTTCTGGCTCAGTAATAGTCAGTAGGGAAAGCATTTTGTGTGGAACTGATTGATGCATTACTTAATACAAGAGCAATGTTCCCAAAGTCTTCACCAAAGCCATCACATAGTAGCCATTTAACAAGCTGCTTACATATTCATCCTAACATACATAATACCTGTTTTGAAAAGAGCAAAAGGGAGTTCAATTTAAATGCCAGTTGCAGCCAGTAAAAACATGGTAACTGAACCATCTTGAAGAAAGGCCTCCTGAGGCAGAAAGGAAAAAGCTTAAAGTTTTGTAGTATCCCTTTAATCCTGTTCCTCAGATAAGCATGACTGTTACCCCCAAGTAGTGGTTTTTGGTCTAAATGAAAAGAGAAGTATTACAGAGCACTGTGATCCATTGATGGTGTGAGGAAACAGGTGTATCTCAAAAGTAAAGTCAACAGAAGCATTTGATAAATTAGAAAGAAAGTATAATCCCCTTATAAATGACAGATGTTTATTTCTATTTGAAATGAACATATACCATGGAAATTTAATTGTGCATTCATTTTATATGATTGAGTAAAACTCTTTAAAATGTAGGTAGGTGGTTTACCTGTAACTAGGTTATTCAGTGGACTACAAATGACATGTTCAGGTGTCTCTGTCAACTTCAAGTTGACACTTTATAGTAGCATTTATAAAGAAATCAGAGCCCATGTGTGAAGTGGTGGCAGTTTCTGCTGCAAAATATCTGTGACATTAATTCAGAAGACCCCATTGGGCTTTTTTTGATGCATCATATTTTGTGCTTTTTGGATCGACGATTTTTTTCAGCTTTTTAGGAAACACTGATTATTATTTTTTATCTTTCTTAATATCTTGGACTTGCGTTACTGATATGTAAATATAAATGAATGTCAGGGAGGAAATGTATGTAGCTATTTCAAGTAGTCCTTCCTCTCATGCCCCTCCATCAGTGCACATGCCAGAAATAACACTCTACTGTGTTTTGAAACTTCATCAGAGTATATTTTGGCAGGGCAAGATACCAGGTGGGGTTGGAACATTTCATAAACATGGAGAACAAGTTCCCATTTCTGTCTGTAACAGACAGACTCCTCTGGTAGAGGAATGTGTAAACATTTAGTGAGGAATAGAACTATAAAAAGTCAAAGCTTTAATTAGAAAGACTGTGATGGTAGTCTTACTTTATCAGAATTTACTGTTTTATTTTCCATGGCACAATGTGGGAAGGCAGAAAGTAAAACTAGAAATGCCTTTAGTCAGATGAAATTCCATTACCCTATAACATAAACCTGGACACTTCTTTGCAGTGTGGAGACAGGTGGAGCTGCAAGCTCTTAGATGCTGATGCTTGAAGTTTGATGGCAGCTCTCAGCTAAGGGCAATGTATGTGCCTCTGCACCCCTGCATTGTAATTTATTTCCACAGCAGTGAGGTACTAATGCTGGTGCATTCTCTGCTCACTGAGTTGGCCCCACCTGGATATTAAGATGCACTATTTTGAGCTCTATTTGCAGCCTTTCTCACCAAAGCTATGTAGACAATTGCAGACCATTCTGTGACAAGGTAAAAAAAAATCCACAAAAAACAAGCCACTTCATCTCCTTTATATCATCTTCTTGTATTTTTGTGCTTTCTGCCTGTCATTTGCTAAGAACCATAGATTCTGCAGTGAGAAACTAAGAAAGGAAGCAGAAGCTGTGTTTGACACATAAGTGGACAGAAATTAATTCCTTGCATATGTAAAATACCTTCAGTTTGAAGCAAAACTATGGCTACAGAAGTTCAAAACTTTGCCACTAGGAACTCTTACCTGTTAAAGAGGTCATTTATACTTTGTCAGGTAATCATATAGAACATATTTTTCTGCCTTAGTTTCTGTTATACTATCAAAGGTAATTAGAAGGAATGAAATCACATATACTTAGTTTGGATAAGGTTCCTACTGCTGTTACTGAGTTGGTGATTTAGTTGTGGAGAGTCAGTTATTTGGACATCATGCACTCACTGGAATCTGGAAGAGTATCACAAATCATTTTAAAGAGTTAAAAAGGTAGTTATAAGCATTTTAAATGGTACATTGGGAGGCACACGGTGATATTACAAATGGTACTAATTTTTCAGTCAAGGAGAAAGCAACAATCTGAAACGGTAGGGCTGTCTTTCTCACAGGTATTGGAAAAAAAAGGTAGAAGTATTGTAGTTTCAGATTAATCCATTCTGATGGCTTGCTTTTTGATGTTTTGCAATCAGTATTTCAAAGGCAATTTGACATTTGATGCACAAAATATTCTTCCTTTGCTTTTTGATTTTTATAATTTGATATGTAATTTTTGTTCCTTTGATTTTTTTTTTCTTTTTTAATCATCATTACTATTGTGATACAGGAAATACTGTTCCTGCATCAGTGTAGCAGCTTTTCATGAAGTTGCTGCATGGAAAGTGACATCTCCTGGTCTTGGTTTATGGAATGAATCAATTGGGGAAAGTCTTTCACAGACTTGGGGTGCACATGTGTGCTTATATCATGTACCCTGCCTGAGGGTGGATCAGGGGGGCAGGGGAGAGGACAGACCCCAAATTCATATCTGACATCTGTGAAATCCAATGATGTCAAACAAGTTGACAGGTAAGCAGGTCACTGTGGCATCAAAGTGGGATGCTTATTCACTTGGGAACCCCCAGAAAACAGCAAGGTGTTCGACTGATGGAGAGGAAAGTATCTTATTTCATGCTTTGAGAGAGGTTCCAGGGATTATTCCGATATTAAATAATACTGCTAGAATGAGGAAAAATCCTGCCTAAGCAGAGATAAATAAAGTTCAGGGTTATGAAACTTAGATGACCACCCAGTTCAGCCCAGCTGTTTCAACAGACAGGCCTGGGTTCCTGTGTTGGACTAGCTGGTGCAAAGAAAGAACTTCTAGAGTCTGATAATTTTTCTTTTGTTTGACTTGCTTTACAAGTTAAATTTGTGTTAAAATAACATAAAGTTATTTTGATTTAAGGACTATAATAATAGGCATTGTGCTAATGATTCATCTGTTTCAGTTTGCAGCTCATCTAGTGAAAAACAAGTACCCAAGGGTTTGCATCCTAGATGGAGGAATCAACAAGATCAAGCCAACTGGGCTCCTCACTGTTCCTTCTCCACAAATTTAAGTGACTGCAAATATTCTGTCTGTCTGAACAGGGAAGTTACCATACAACATGGATATCCCAAACCCAAAGGGCATTATGGCATCTTCACTGTACATGCTGTCCTGATGATCAGTGCCTCAGCCTGCAGATCTAGAGCATGGGAACTTTGCATTAATTATTTGGTATAGACCTCCAGTTGGACCAGATTAAAACTGTGAATCTTGAAGCTTTCCAAGAAACATCTTTCAGCACTGATATAGTTCAAAACTAGCTGGACAAGTCTGAACACAAAAAGAGCAACTCAGCTGGCATGTGGTATCTTTTAAGTATTTCTGCAGGAAGAAAGTAAGCTGGCACTTGGTGGCTGTAAGCTACACTTAAATAGATTATTTTTCAGAAGTATTGTACTGTGAATATTGAAAGTAACAAGCTGAAACTGTATCTTGTGTGTATCCTGTGAAAAAGTGTGTTCTCTAATATTTTAAAAAGTAATCTTGTGGCCTACTGTCTTTCTGAGAAAGCGTTTCTTCAGCTGGATTGGAAATAAAGATGTGTCCCAGACTCAAAGTCACTGTAAGAGCTGCTGCTGAGTCAATCAAAACTGTATCATATCCTGCAGAAGTGGAGAAGATCTGTGGAGAATTTAACATTCTATTGTAAAATAGCCAAAATTACACCAAAGATCTGTTCACCTTACAGTATTGGCTTGCACTGTGAATTAGACAGCATGCTCTTTATTAGAGCATTGCCTGGCACATGGCTTTTTGCATGATGGAATCCCACTTTTAAGCTAATAAGGATTTGGTCTGGAAGAAATGCTCTGGAGAATAGTTTTTAGTTTGGCAAATGGAACATTGCAGCAGCTAACTTAATTTAATTTTATTTCTGTCATGAGATATTTCCAAAACTATGGCTGTTGTGAGAGAAGAGGGGGCATCAGGAAGAAGGCTGGGAGCAAAGTCAGAAGCAAAATGATGATTTGTTCTGAAAGATTTTCAGTGTTCGTGTAGTGTATTTTGATTCTTGTTGATGTGGAAGTTGTTGTTTTTTTAACTGAAACCATGGAAGGTGAGACCTTATTGAAGATGCTGAAAGAGGAAATCTTTGCTCTTGCCTGTGCAGGTTCTTTTGTTAGCAGAGGGTCTCTACAATAGTCTGCTGAGTCTCATGGTGATTAGCTGACTTTAAAAGTTGCCTGGAGATGGAGAGGAGCAGTGAGGTTAATGACAAGCTTCCTGATCCTGCAAAATCGTCCACTGTGATCAAAATTTTGCTTGGCTTCATGGAGCATGAGAAAGATCTTGTGATAGGTGGTGTCAGAGAGATTGACTATGAAGTGGTACACATGGGCCCTGGAGAAACAGCAGTTTTAACCAATTTGACAGAGAAGACATAATTGCTAATGTCTACCAGCACAGACAGGATATTGGTCATTGTAAGGAAGGAACAAAACAAGTTATGCCATCAGAGAGTTAACCCATACAGTATATTTTGAACACAGCACAGATTCTTTATAATACAAAAAAAGATACACAGGATTAGAGTGAATACAGAATAGAGAATAAGGTGATGCCAGCCAGGTTGACTGAAACTCTTCAGTTTGGAGAAAGAGGCTACCAAAATAGAATGTCCTTTGCTGGAAGGGCATCCCTAAAATGTGGAATTTGTCACCAGAAGAAGCCAGCAGTTTATAAAAATACTCATAAAGAAGGATAAGACAGCTTTGTGGCAGAGCTCTGCCTCTGACTATTAATCACAATGCTTGAAAAAGTTATTCAACTCAGAGCCTGTCTGAACTGTTGACTAAGAGAGGCTGGGAAAACACACCAAAGATTTCAGATGATTTCTTACACTCCCCTTTCAAGTATTTGCCTTTGGTAAGTGGGAATTGGGCTATATGAGGTACAGGTGATAATTCTAAATTTAATCCCAGTTTGGTATTTCCTTCACCTATATACAGGTACTCAGAAACAATAAGGACAGAGAATAAAATGCTTTTGAGAAAATACAATTTAATGTGTACCCAGCTACTTGTTCCTTTGGTAAGAAAGGTAGGAAGTATTTTGTATCTCCTATAGATATTTTCATTCTTATATAAGCCAAATTGTCTTTTGAGTTGTTGATTATCTATAGATTTCAGCTATAACGGAGTCCAGTCTTCTCTTTCAGTTTAGCTGAGTAAGATTCAAAGCCTACATACTCCATTTGTGTATGGATATACTTTTGACAAGAAGACTTAAAAGCTGCTATAAGGTAAAAGTTTATGATATAAAGTAATGTTTGCACTTTTTTGTCAGATGTCGTGAGGGAGGGCGTGCATAAAAGCAGGAAATGTCAAGAACTGCCGAACAGTATCAAATTTTTCCCCATGTAAATAGAATTAATTAGAAAGTTCTGTGCCAACCAGCTGGTTATGGCTGCTACTTACTGACATACCTGCACATACTATTTCAGTCAACATTTTTAAAATTCTGCCTTGAAATAGGCATTCTATGCCTACTTATTTTAATTCAGTTACGCAGGGCAAGAGCTCAGTCACTAAGTTAATTTTGAGTCTGTTTCCATAGGGGAAGAAAAAAGCAATTTCTCATTCAAGAATTTTAGCTGGTTTTGGCAGTGTTTTCCCAGTGTGTTTGCCAAAACCTGTTTGCTGTGTTAGCCCACCAATTCTGGTGGAAATGGGAGCAGTCCAGAGATCACTGGATCACTGTTTTACTTAATATTCCCTAACTAAAACAATATTACATTTTTCTCCTCTTCGTCTGTCTAGGGTTATCTGACATTGTCATTTTAGAGAGTCACAACATCTGATGGGGTCAGCTCTTACCAGCTGAGCTGGACAAAGGAGGAAAAGTCCTGTGAGTCCAGAACAGGTACATGGAATAATTGGGGGTTTTCATGAGATCCAGTGATTATGGCAGTAGCTTGAGCTATCAGGGAGGCTTTGTTTCCCTCACTAAACTGAGGGTAATAACACCTCCTAATTTTACTCAGTGCAGAAAAATAGAATATAGTGAGTTCTATATATATAGTGACCACTTGAAATGTACGAGTGTGTGGACAAAGCAGACACTAAAGACTATGAATTCTGCATCATTAATTTTGCTAACGAGCCTTTCACTGCTAAACACTTTAAAATTTGGACTTGAGCTTGAAAAATTTGTTCTCCTAAGGGTCAGGATTTACATACAGTCTGTAAATGGTTTCAGTGGGATATGCTGGCAGAGTCATCCTGCTACTCTTGATTGTTAGCCTGTTTTGCAGACCACCCATTCTGTCTGTGCAAGAGAACAAAGCCACATGGGGCATTCATTGCTGAGATTTGTTCTTACTGGTTTCATTTAGTTGATTAAAAAAAAAAAGAAGTAGTCTCCTGCATGTTTTCCTTGTGAAATCTTGGGCTGACTGCAAATCCTCTTAAAGCCTCTGCTGACCCTGCTTCAGGTATCATTTTCAGGAGAGGGCTTTTTAGTAAGAAACCTTAGGAAATTCAAATATCAGCAGGCACGAGGGTTGTTTTCCTGGCCTGTGTAGTACTGATTCAGCAAGATACTTATGGAGATGACCAGAGGCACTGTCAGGCTGAAGATAATGTCATGACTCCCAGCTTTAAGTTATGTGTAGGCTTAAATACCTTAGATAGTTTATTCTGATCCAGCTAGAAATAATCAGCAGGGATGATCAAAACATCAAGCTTTGCCTCAGTCCACCCAAAGACCTAAGAATTCTCTGCTGCATTGTTGTTGTTTTTTATTAAACCAAAATTTAAAATACCATCTATAACCAGAGAGCCTTAATCAAAATAAGAAATAATAGAATAATAATAATAATGACAGTACTTTGAGGGAAAGGGAAGGGGGTAGAAACAATCAAAAACCAAACAAACAATTCCACCCACTAAGGACATGTTGAAGGGATTATGCATGCAGATTCAGGAGCTTCTTGCATTCAAGTATCACATCCCACTTGCCAGCAGTTGCTATCAGAGAGGAGGAGCCTTTCTTGGCTGCAGTGGTTGAGTTGCAGCCTGCAATTAGCTAATGTTTTGTTTCATGGGCCTGTTTTGTGGGAGGTACTGCTTGTGCAAAGGCTGCCTTTCCTCTTGGATGTAGTAGTGGTGCAGCCTCCAAGGAGAAAAATTTATCTCATTAACTCTTGGCGAGGAGTGAGCATAGAGCCAGGATCCTCCACGTGTGCACAATATGGTCTTCATCACACAATACAATTTGTAATTGCTGATTACTCTTTGGGTGATGTTGAAAGCCTGCCTGTCAATCCCCACCTAGAGAGCAAAACAGTAAGTAATCCTCTTCCTCCAGCTCCTGTCTAATTCAGTGCTTCACAGAAGAGGCAGGCAAGTCTTGCTGCAAGTAACCTTTGGTCATATACAACTCTCTAAAGCTATAAATGAAGTGGGCCTCTTGAGATACGGGTAGGGCTGGAGAACATTGGCAGTGTGGGTGGGAGATACAGTGGGATATTACTGGGAGAGTTAGAACATCAGAGGGGAAAGAAGGGCTATGGGAAACATGGGACACCTGGAAAGTCAGATAAAATATTTGTGTAGGCATTCAGAATGTACTGTCAGCACAAAAGGTTTTTTACCATTAAAAAAAGTGGAAATTGTGCTCTCTTCAGTATCCAGAGTACTTGCAGGTAACAGACAGGTCCCAATAATCTATTTGTTAACTACAGAAAACATATGGAAGAAACTTACTACAGACAGGGAACAAAGGGATTAATGTCAAGTGCTGCTGAACAAGTTTATTATTCAGAAACTCTCAACTCAGTGCAAGTCTGGAATGCATCCATTCTCATAGAATTGCACCAGTGTCACTGTGTCATTATTTAAGAGGTATTCATGTGTTTGCTGCCTTTGCTGAAGCTGCTGTTTGCTTTAGAGACCCAGCTCTGGCTCTTTGTGAAGTCTCAGATGCAGCCGTGCGTGAATGAGAAGCACTTCTCATTGGGTGAGCCAGCAGCTCAGACCTCAGGAGAATCTGAAAACATGATGTGCAGAACATTTCATGGAAAAGAAAAGATTATCAGATATACAGTTATGTCTCAGAGACAGCCATTTAACATAGCTTTACTGTAGCATACTCATGATGTATGGATTCCTGAAAAATAAGCAATTTGTTTGATATAGTATAGCAGATTTTCTGGTCCAATTTCTTTGCCCCTCTTTTGGCAAGTTCAGTCATTGTTTTCCAGGTGTATCACTAATGGCAGCATGGTGGTTTTTTTCTTGCCTAAAGTTTTTTGATTCAGACAGCTTTCTCTACCTGCTGTTTCCCTTTGGGATTTGTGTACAACTACTGAGCCACACCTCAGTATCTTCCAGTGGCAATGCATTCAGTAAGTCATGGGTAACAGGAGAGGTGCCTGAGGACTGGAGGATAGCAAATGTCACTCCAGTCTACAAGAAGGGCAAGAAGGAGGACCCGGGTAACTATAGACCGGTCAGCCTCACCTCCATCCCTGGAAAGGTGATGGAACAATTTGTTCTTGTCACTATCTCCAGGCATATCAAGGACATGGGGATCATCAAGAGCAGTCAGCATGGTTTTATGAAGGGTAAATCGTGTTTAACTAACCTCATAGCCTTCTATGAGGAAATTACTAGGTGGATAGATGATGGAAGAGCGGTAGATGTGGTTTATCTTGATTTCAGTAAAGCATTTGACACCGTCTCTCACAGCATCCTTGTAGATAAGTTGATCAAGTATGGGTTTGGTGATCAGGTAGTGAGGTGGATCAGGAACTGGTTGAAAGGAAGGAGTCAGAGAGTTGTAGTCAATGGGGCAGAATCTGGTTGGAGGTGTGTGACTAGTGGAGTCCCTCAAGGGTCAGTACTGGGACCGGTGTTGTTCAATATCTTCATCAACGACTTGGATGAGGGTATAGAATGTACCCTCAGCAAGTTTGCTGATGACACTAAGCTGGGAGGAGTGGCTGACACACCAGAAGGCTGTGCTGCCATCCAGAGAGACCTAGACAGGCTGGAGAGTTGGGCAGGGAGAAACAAGATGAAATTCAACAAGGGGAAGTGTAGAGTTTTGCATTTGGGGAAGAACAACACGATGTCCCAGTATAGGTTGGGGGCTGACCTGCTGGAGAGCAGTGTAGGTGAAAGAGACCTGGGGGTCCTGGTAGACAAGATGACCATGAGCCAGCAATGTGCCCTTGTGGCCAAGAAGGCCAATGGCATCCTGGGGTGCATTAGAAAGGGGGTGGTCAGTAGGTCAAGAGAGGTTCTCCTCCCCCTCTATTCTGCATTGGTGAGGCCGCACCTGGAGTATTGTGTCCAGTTCTGGGCCCCTCAGTTCAAGAAGGACAGGGAAGTGCTTGAAAGAGTCCAGCGCAGGGCTACTAAGATGATTAAGGGAGTGGAACATCTCCCTTATGAGGAAAGGCTGAGGGAGCTGGGTCTCTTTAGTTTGGAGAAAAGGAGACTGAGGGGTGACCTCATCAATGTTTTCAAATATGTAAGGGGTGAGTGCCAGGGAGATGGAGTTAGGCTTTTCTCAGTGGTGACCAGTGATAGGACAAGGGATAATGGGTGTAAATTGAAGCATAGGAGGTTCAAGTTGAATATCAGAAAAAAATTTTTTACTGTAAGGGTGACAGAGCCCTGGAACAGGCTGCCCAGGGGGGTTGTGGAGTCTCCTTCACTGGAGACATTCAAAACCCGCCTGGACACGTTCCTGGGAGATGTACTCTAGGTGGCCCTGCTCTGGCAGGGGGGGTTGGACTAGATGATCTTTCGAGGTCCCTTCCAACCCCTAGGATTCTATGATTCTATGATTCTATGATCTTGCAGCTGAAAGGTAGGTGCTAGCAAGACACCTTGGGGATGCAACCCTCCAGTTATCCCCCATGGCACAGATTCTGTTCCATGACAGTTATTGTTTCTTCTCTTTACCACTTCTGAGAATTTACATGTTGTTATTACTCAGCCTGTGATTTCTTAAAACTGAAGGCAGGAAATCTTCTGACATTAATGCAGCAAGCTTGGTAGAAAATAGCTTTAATAAAATCACTACATTTACAGTAGAAGCTCAGTCTACTGTTGAAACAGGGGAGCAGATCTGGTTGACCTACTTAGTGAAGATCATTATGCATTTTTAGCTGAGAACCAGGCTGGTTGTTGTCTTCTGTTGGTAAATGTATCTGCCAAGATCAGCAATGTAGACCCAGAAGGAGAAAAGTAAAAGGAAGCAATTTGGAATGTTTTTTCTTGATGTGCCCCATTCCCTCTGTCTCTTATTAGGATTTATAATGAGTCAGAGAAATGTCAGCAAGAAAACAATTTGATTCTGATCTGCCCCTAAATGAACACTGAGGTGAGAGACACTGAAGCTGGTAGTAAGTAACATTGCTTTGTCCAGAAACTGCCATACTGCAGTGGAGGAGGAAACTTGACTGTGCTCCAGGGTTGGATTTGTCTGTCTGTGCTGCTCTGCAGTACCATGAAGCAGTCATGTTTGCTCTGCAGGGCTTCTGTGCCTTGTCAGGACTTGAGTTGCTGTCATAGTTCTGCTGTTCCTGCAAGGAATTCTGCTATTGTTACCTCCTTTTTTTTTTTTTTTTTTTTTTTTCTTCCCCTCTGTGTCCTGGGGTTATTATTCTTTAACTTCTGGGTGTGTGCAGTTGTGACGTTTCTTGAGTGCATTTCAGGGAGTCTGTTCCAGTGCAAGTCAATGGGATAATATGATAATTTGTCATTTGATACCAGGATTTTGGCAGAGCTACCTGAGCATGACACTTTAATAGAGAGAGCATGAAAGCAATGTTGGAGTTTACTCACAGGCTTGTGTGAACTGTGAGAATGGAATTTCTGAAGCTGTGCTGAGCAGGGGTTGATGTGCTCCACCACTATTTCTTATACCCACCAGTGGGGCAACACAAACACCTGGATACAAAAATGGTTTGGGGAGACCTACAGTTAATATCCCTGCCTCTGCCTCTGAGTGTAGGCAGCTCAATTAACTTCTTTAGGACTTTGTTTCTTTTTCCAGTCTTTTTCTGTAGCAAACACAACAAGAAGCAATTTCTCCTTCATATGGACATGTTGCCACTTGGTTCAGACAGCAAAAAGCTGATTACACCACTAGGAGATGGCCAGAAAGCTGGGAAATGTGGGAGAGCAGGAGAAAAAGAATGGGGTCAGGAGATGGGAGTGAAAGGTTGATTGCTTGGGAGTGCTCTCTCCAAGCAGAGATCGTAGGCAAGCAGAAATAACTTGTGGGTTTGAACAAATGGGGTCTGACCTTGCTTACTGAGGAGTTTAATTTGGGTTCAGACTATGAAATCAAGGGGAGGAGATATTTGCCCTAATTTTAATCTTTGTTTATCTTTACACAGTCTTGGAAAAAATGTTCTGTATTTTAAAGCAGGGAACAATTAGAGAGGAGAGAGAACAGCAAGCTTCTCTCTGTCTCTGGATGCTATTTTAACAAGAGGTCCCCAAGCTTATATGGGTCTGTAGCATAATTTCCAATGGACTTCATGCTTTTATTAGAATTAGAGCCACAAACTCAGTTAATCTGCCATCCCCTGAGGGGAAGGGAACCGTATGATTGTTGGAATGGCTGCTGTTGGTACCCTTTGTTTTACATTACTGATGTTGCTTTTTAAGGTAGAGAAAATGTGCTTATTACGTGGATGAGCAACACCACTTCACTTGGGCTTTGGCTTGCTGTCTGTGCTTGTTGAAACATTGGCAAGAGGTACAAGTTTTTCTTTCCTTTTTTTGGTATGCAGAAGGTCCAAGAAGCCTCGTGCAAGGCTCAAGAGTTGAACACTTCTAAAATGTGATGAAGTCTGAGGGCAGGAACTAAGAGGTGACTCCCTGCCAGGTTTGAGCTGCTACCCAGGGAAAACAAGCAATTGAGGAAAGGTTACAAAGAGAGGAATTTTAACTTTTTTTTCATTTGACAGCTGGCTAATCTTTCTGAATTTGAAAGGTCAGAGTCACGAGGCATAAATGGAGTAATAATAGCAATGTGTGTCTGACAGCATGCCCCACTGCTTTGTGGCTATTAGGAAAATACCACAGGAATTAATTTTTTTAAAATAGCTCAGTGTTACAGGCACAAGGGGTGTGACCACGGCTGCAGGGAAAAAGTTCTGGCTTCTTAGTTCCTAAAGTAAAATATTCCTGTTTGCTTAGTATTTATCTCAAGGAGTCAATTGGCCTCTCATGCCAGAGAAAACAGTCTTTGGGTTCAGCAGGTCCTGAGGCAAAGAAACTTTATTATTGTTTGGGCAGGATCTGGCAAACACTGCCAGGTGCAGTGCTTTATACCTTGTGTGACTCTTCCTGGTAGAAGGGAGCCTAAACTTAGAAGTATGCAGAAGGTAAAGGCTTTGATAAACTTCTTTTCATCAACAGCTCAGGACCATGGCAGCAACAGAGGGTATTTGATGTTCAAAAAATAGGCTGTCTCAGGGCAAAGAAACCAGCAAGAGCACTGTCTAGAGGACAATTTGTTTCCAAGCAAAGGAACAAGGTTTAGAAGAGATTATACAAGAAAAGATCATACAAGGAGGAACCACCTATAATGGGCCACATGTACAGAGACTTGGCTCTTGGAGTGTACGCTGCTGTCAGGAGCATTCTTCTGCTCAGGGTTGTCTTCTCCTGACTAATCTGACTCTTTTTAGCGTGGTTGTTTTAGACCAAATTAGACAAATTAGAAACAATATTGTGACGTATAAGTGCAAGGTAATTTATGGAAGGAAACCTAGGGAAGCTTTCCTGCAGAACAGAGGGGGCTGATTGAAAGTGCCCCCTGGGAATGTAATGACATGGCTGTATAGAATGGAATCTGGAAACAAAATCTTGTATTGGTCTCACTGTGTCCTCACTTTGATGTCAACAAATACAGTAGGTGCACACTTCCACTAGTCATGTTACTGTAATTTATGAAGAATATTTATTTGCAATCTATTTTGGGAGAAAAAAGTTTAACTTTTCTTTTAAAAACAAGTAATTATAACCTGGCAGGAAGTTATACAGTACATTTGATAAATTTTTAATGTCAATTTAGTTCAATTTTGTTTTGACAGTTACCTATTTAAATCCTAAGCAGGAAGGGCAGTTACAGCCAACTCCATAGGAAGACCTCAGGTCATATTCTCCTCTTCTTCTTGAGGCTCACATGAAACTGGCAGTATCAGTGTGTGAAACTATCATAGATGCTGTTTCTTGTAACACGGACATTTTATATTGAAGAAGCTCTTAAATTACCTGTGAAACTGTAAAAAAACTAAGTTGAAAACAGTCATTCTTATGAGTAATATATAATGCTCTTGTCATATTACAGTGAACTGCACTTTTATTTGTAAATTTGGTAATGAGCTGCTGCTTTGATTGAATTGTCATCTTTTGGTTCATTTCACTGCAGTAAAAACAAGAGTTTTGATCTAGAAATCAACACAAGATTTCCAATTAGTTGCAAGTAACAGCCTCCTTTACTGGTTGCTTTAAAATAAGGGCAAGGTATTTCAACTATTCACAAATATTTCTGACATTTTACAAAATAATGTAAGAGAAAAAAAATCATTATCATATTTGAAGCAAAATAGCTTAAAAATGTTTAAAAATGCATTGGTTTATCCTTTTCAAAATGCTGATACAGTTTGCAAGAGATTCTCTGTTTGGTCAAATAAACTTTTACTGCACATATTCTGCTTTGTTCTAGGGAACAAACTGGAAGAACATTTTGTAAGAAGCAGGCGTTTGGCATACAGCTCCTACTGGTCTTGCAATTTTGTCTCTTTGGACTCTGTGCAAGGCTTAACATGAATTTTTTCTAATGATGGTCTTATAAAATTATATGGAACTGATATTTATTTCACATTATATTTAAGAATTTAAAAGATCTGGGACCTGTTTCTCTTATAGATGCATTTTTTGAGGCTTTAAGACTGTGCCACTAACAACATTTTATCAATCCTTTGTAATTTTCTTAAATGTTTTAATTGCTTTGTCAAATTTAGAACTGGTATCAGCAGTGATGATGATGTTCCTCATTTAAAAGCCTCCAAAACCAAACAGAAGAATTCCCTGGGAAACTGCACACCTCATGCATGGTACGTAACTAAAAAATCAGTCCAAAGTTCCGATAAATATTTCATTCCAGCTAGGGCTAATATTTTTTCTAGTTCTAAAGAATTAAATGTTTACTATATACAGAAGGGTTGGACAGAGTATGGAATTTTGACAAAGATGACTCAAGGCATTTCATGGTTTGAATTGTTGGTTTCTGCTTATGTGTGAGCTTGTACTGCCTGTGGGAAGGGAACGTTCCTGGTGGTGTCAACGGGTTCAGTCTGTCAAGATGCAAGTTCTCTTCTCCAGTCTTCAAATGAACCAGGAGTTTCTTGCAGGACTGAGAGCCCTTCAGGCCTTGCTCCTGAGCTAAATGCAAACCTGTACAGCCTTAGCAGATGCCAGTTTGTATCAGGTAAGGGTTTGGTCTTTTGCCTTCAACATATTACAACGTGAAAAGCTGCACCAGCGGTTTTCAATGAGCACCATTAAGTGACTTTGGTAACACAGCCATGGGCACGACCAAGCAGGATCAAAGAATCTGCCCAGCTCCTGTCTTGCACAATAAGAAAGCATGACTGCCAGTTACCTCACAACTAGAGTCTGTAAATATTAAGAACATAAATATGTTAATAACCATACACATATACACAAAACACAATGGTCGCAATATTAGGGGATGCAGTGCCTGCTCTGTGTAACTGCTTGTTGTTAACACAGCTGCAACCCCAAAATAAATGCTACTTGATATGAAGCAAACCCTTCTTGCAAGGTCAGTGGCAGTAAGCCAAAATTCAGGTCCAGGCTTCTGCAAATCTGAGGTGACTCTGAAGCTAGAGCAGTCCCACTGTCTGTCAAATCTAATCAGCAAGAACAGCACTATGGGAAGGTAATGAACATCAGTTAACACTGAAACTTTCTGAGCTGGAGCTTTTTTTTGCCACCATGCCCATCCATTCTCCCTTTATCACATTTGCTTTTTGTGTGAGCGTTCACCTGGCTTATTGGGGGATAAAACTATTACATACAAAATATGAGTTAGGGGTAAGGATTAGTAGAAAGAATCAGCCTGTGATTGGTATTCCTGAATCCTGAGAGGTGCTCTTCATGGTTTTAAGTGGAGTTTCAGTGAGACTGCACTTAGCAGACCACCAGGAAGTTTTTCTTCAACTTCTTTTTCATGGAGTTCTGTTTCAAAGCTTGGCAGGAGTAGCAGGAGAAGGGCTTGAGGAGACAACTCTGCTGGTCCATTGTCTTTGCTAATGCTCTTCAGAGCAGCGTCCTCTCCTCAAGATCACATCATCTAGTCCAATTTCCCCAGTTCTTCCTTTCCCTTTCTCCCCTTTGAAAATAACCTGGGAAAAGAATTAGAAACATTTGAGTAGAAAAATCAAGTAAAATGAAAGAAGACTCAGTTGGGAGAAGACTCAACAGTAAGAAAGCAAAAGTGTGAGAAAGCTCAGGCAATCATTACTACTTATTCTACTCAGAATTATGGCTGCTTTTTCTATCTCTGATCCTCTCCTTTCTTCACTTTGACAGGGTCTCTGTGATGAACCAGCAGCTCAGGACAGAGATGCACCATCCGTTGAGGTGAGATGGCACTTCCAAGGTATGATCTCTGCACTGCTTTCATTGTCCCTTATGAGAAACACAGACAATCCTCTCTATTCTGAAAAAAAAAAAATATCCAGCTGTCTCATAGAGACTCTTTTCATTGCTAAAGCTCCTTTCAGCTGCCTTAGTTGTGGGAACTAGAAACATCCATCTTTTATTTAACAAATTCTGGCTCCTGCAGGCTCAGGGTAATCTACAGGAGCTTCATCTCCTCACAAAATGGCAGCAGAACTTTGGGCATGGATTTCAGCAGATCAGCAGCAGTCCAGATTTAGCCTGAGTACAGGAAATTCACCAAACATAAAAGGTTGACTACAAAGCCTGGAGCAATAATCAGAGACAACACAGACTGGTCAGCTGTCTTCAGCTTTCCCATTAATCAGTACTGGTCACCTATGCTACTGCTGTAGATTCACAAGGCTGAACTGTTTAATACAGTCAGTGGTTGTGACCACAGCTTAAAAATTATCCAAAGCCTACAGCAAAACTTTGTAGGAGTCAGCTGCAGGCATGCTGCAGAGCTTGAAAGCATGTGAGGCTGCAATCTAACCTCCCTGCATTATCAAAATGTACTTCTTTTCAATATCTTTGCCCTAGTTTAATCAGTTATTAAGCCACAGGGCCTGATTCTTCCTGTTTCACGGCACTGTATTATTTAGAGCATTGTTCACAAGGAATCTTCATACAGGCTTTTGGAAATCCATGTACAGTCCATGCCAGTGTTCATCAGACTGCCTTCTCCTCCACGGGGATTTCCTGGAAACAAGCTCTGTGCTGTAGCTCACTAAAGGCTGTTCTGAAATTTCTGATGTGTCTATTGCCATAGGTGGGGTTTGTGAAAAAAACAAACTAAGCCTAATTTGACAAAATGCACAATGACTCTCTTATCTGTAGTGTGATTTCATTGGCAGGGAGTAAAACAGAGGGAAACACAGAGGTTTGAAATTGGACCCAGATGACAAACATTCCAGTGCTACACCATCAAAGCGTCTTCAGCTTCTCATGCAAAACCACAGAAGGCAGCAGATGCGTCGGGACTTACGCTCTTGATGCCTTGTCCTGGTAAAGTTATGTGTGTCTGTCTCCAGCCATAGCCACCATTTCTTCCCCAAACAGCTGGTCCATGAGCACCATTTTTCCTTACAAACACTTGGAGGGCACCAGAGTGCAGTCCAGGCACCTTATGCCTAAAGGAGAGGCACAAATCCCCAGCCTGAGCCACGTGCCCCAAGGGCAGGATAAGATGTGCTGCTCCTCCTTCTTGGCCTTTGGGGTCAGAGATGGTGAGATACTGTCCCCCTACAAGAGAAAAAGGAGTTAAGGTATGGTTTGGTTTCGTTTTTAATTCTGCTGTGTTGCTGGACCAAGTGCACAGGAGTCATTAAAAAAAATTAACAAGGACCACAAGGTCCAGTAAATCTCAGACAGAGCCTAAGCTAGAACATGAATCAGAACTGATGCGTCTGCCTCCTGCAGGGAGAGATTTACACTGCTGGTCCTGCTGCAATCATTAGTGCCAGGGTAGGTCTTCCCCATCTTAACACTGGACACACACTCACACACTTAGTGTCAGGGACACACACTCACACACACAGTGTCCTGGACACGCACTAACACACTTAGTGTCTTGGACACACACTCACACACACAGTGTCCTGGACACGCACTCAAACACACAGTGTCGGGGAAACGCACTCACACACTTAGTGTCAGGGACACACACACACACACACAGTGTCCTGGACACGCACTCACACTTAGTGTCAGGGACACGCACTCACACACTTAAGTGTTCTGGACACACACTTACACACAGAGAGTCCTGGACACACACTCACACACACAGTGTCCTGGACAGGCACTCACACACTTAGTGTCAGGGACACGCACTCACACACTTAGTGTCCTGGACACGCACACACACACAGTGTCCTGGACACGCACTCACACACTTAGTGTCGGGGACACGCACTCACACACACAGTGTCAGGGACACACACTCACACACACAGTGTCAGGGACACGCACTCACACACACAGTGTCCTGTACACGCACTCACACACTTAGTGTCAGGGACACACACTCACACACACAGTGTCCTGGACACGCACTCACACACTTAGTGTCAGGGACACACACTCACACACACAGTGTCCTGGACACGCACTCACACACACAGTGTCCTGGACACACACTCACACACTTAGTGTCAGGGACACACACTCACACACACAGTGTCTTGGACACGCACTCACACACACAGTGTCCTGGACACGCACTCACACACACAGTGTCCTGGACACGCACTCACACACACAGTGTCAGGGACACACACTCACACACACACAGTGTCAGGGACACGCACTCACACACTTAGTGTCCTGTACACGCACTCACACACTTAGTGTCAGGGACACACACTCACACACACAGTGTCCCGGACACGCACTCACACACTTAGTGTCAGGGACACGCACTCACACACACAGTGTCCTGGACACGCACTCACACACTTAAGTGTTCTGGACACACATTCACACACTTAGTGTCAGGGACACGCACTCACACACACAGTGTCTTGGACACACACTCACACACACAGTGTCCTGGACACGCACTCACACACACAGTGTCGGGGACACGCACTCACACACACACTGTCAGGGACACACACACACACACACAGTGTCAGGGACACACACTCACACACTTAATGTCAGGGACACACACTCACACACACAGTGTCTTGGACACACACTCACACTTAGTGTCAGGGACACACACTCACACACTTAAGTGTTCTGGACACGCACTCACACACACAGAGTCCTGAACACACACTCACACACACAGTGTCCTGGACACGCACTCACACACACAGTGTCCTGGACACGCACTCACACACACAGTGTCCTGGACACACACTCACACACTTAGTGTCAGGGACACACACTCACACACACAGTGTCCTGGACACACACTCACACACACAGTGTCCTGGACACGCACTCACACACACAGTGTCGGGGACACACACTCACACACACAGTGTCCTGGACACGCACTCACACACACAGTGTCGGGGACACGCACTCACACACACAGTGTCCTAAACACGCACTCACACACTTAGTGTCCTGGACACGCACTCACACACACAGTGTCCTGGACACACACTCACACACACAGTGTCCTGGACACGCACTCACACACACAGTGTCTTGGACACGCACTCACACACTTAGTGTCCTGGACACACACTCACACACACTGTCAGGGACACACACTCACACACTTAAGTGTCCTGGACACACACTCACACACACAGTGCCAGGGACACGCACGCACACACACAGTGTCCTGGACACACACTCACACACACAGTGTCGGGGACACGCACTCACACACACAGTGTCCTGGACACGCACTCACACACACAGTGTCCTGGACACACACTCCCACACACAGTGTCCTAAACACGCACTCACACACTTAGTGTCCTGGACACGCACTCACACAAACAGTGTCCTGGACACACACTCACACACACAGTGTCCTGGACACGCACTCACACACACAGTGTCGGGGACACGCACTCACACACACAGTGTCGGGGACACGCACTCACACACATAGCGTCCTGGACACACACTCACACACTTAGTGTCAGGGACACGCACTCACACACACAGTGTCGGGGACACGCACTCACACACACAGTGTCCTAAACACGCACTCACACACTTAGTGTCCTGGACACGCACTCACACACACAGTGTCCTGGACACACACACACACACACACAGTGTCAGCAACACACACTCACACACACAGTGTCCTGGACACGCACTCACACACTTAGTGTCAGGGACATGCACTCACACACACAGTGTCCTGGACACACACTCACACACACAGTGTCCTGGACACGCACTCACACACACAGTGTCCTGGACACGCACTCACACACACAGTGTCCTGGACACGCACTCACACACTTAGTGTCCTGGACACGCACTCACACACACAGTGTCCTGGACACACACTCACACACACAGTGTCCTGGACACGCACTCACACACTTAGTGTCCTGGACACGCACTCACACACACAGTGTCCTGGACACACACTCACACACACAGTGTCGGGGATACGCACTCACACACACAGTGTCCTGGACACACACTCACACACACAGTGTCGGGGACACGCACTCACACACACAGTGTCCTGGACACGCACTCACACACACAGTGTCCTGGACACGCACTCACACACACAGTGTCCGGGACACGCACTCACACACTTAGTGTCGGGGACACGCACTCACACACACAGTGTCCTGGACACACACTCACACACACAGTGTCAGGGACACGCACTCACATACACAGTGTCCTCGACACACACTCACACACACAGTGTTAGCAACACACACTCACACACACAGTGTCCTGGACACGCACTCACACACACAGTGCCAGGGACACGCACGCACACACACAGTGTCCTGGACACACACTCACACACACAGTGACCTGGACACGCACTCACACACACAGTGTCCTGGACACGCACTCACACACTTAGTGTCAGGGACATGCACTCACACACACAGTGTCCTGGACACACACTCACACACTTAGTGTCAGGGACACACACTCACACACACAGTGTCAGGGACACACACTCACACACACAGTGTCCTGGACACACACTCACACAATTAGTGTCCTGGACACACACTCACACACACAGTGTCCTGGACACGCACTCACACACACAGTGTCGGGGACACGCACTCACACACACAGTGTCCTGGACACGCACTCACGCACACAGTGTCTTGGACACGCACTCACACACTTAGTGTCCTGGACACACACTCACACACACAGTGTCCTGGACACGCACTCACACACACAGTGTCGGGGACACGCACTCACACACACAGTGTCCTGGACACGCACTCACACACACACAGTGTCCTGGACACACACTCACACACACAGTGTCCTGGACACGCACTCACACACACAGTGTCGGGGACACGCACTCACACACACAGTGTCCTAAACACGCACTCACACACTTAGTGTCCTGGACACGCACTCACACACACAGTGTCGGGGACACGCACTCACACACTTAGTGTCCTGGACACGCACTCACACACACAGTGTCCTGGACACGCACTCACACACACAGTGTCCGGGACACGCACTCACACACTTAGTGTCGGGGACACGCACTCACACACACAGTGTCCGGGACACGCACTCACACACACAGTGTCCGGGACACGCACTCACACACACAGTGTCCTGGACACGCACTCACACACACAGTGTCCGGGACACGCACTCACACACACAGTGTCCTGGACACGCACTCACACACTTAGTGTCCTGGACACACACTCACACACACAGTGTCCTGGACACGCACTCACACACACAGTGTCGGGGACACGCACTCACACACACAGTGTCCTGGACACGCACTCACACACACACAGTGTCCTGGACACACACTCACACACACAGTGCCAGGGACACGCACGCACACACACAGTGTCCTGGACACGCACTCACACACACAGTGTCCTAAACACGCACTCACACACTTAGTGTCCTGGACACGCACTCACACACACAGTGTCGGGGACACGCACTCACACACTTAGTGTCCTGGACACGCACTCACACACACAGTGTCCTGGACACGCACTCACACACACAGTGTCCGGGACACGCACTCACACACTTAGTGTCGGGGACACGCACTCACACACACAGTGTCCGGGACACGCACTCACACACACAGTGTCCTGGACACGCACTCACACACACAGTGTCCGGGACACGCACTCACACACACAGTGTCCTGGACACGCACTCACACACACAGTGTCCGGGACACGCACTCACACACACAGTGTCCGGGACACGCACTCACACACACAGTGTCCTGGACACACACTCACACACACAGTGTCCTGGACACGCACTCACACACACAGTGTCTTGGACACGCACTCACACACTTAGTGTCCTGGACACACACTCACACACACTGTCAGGGACACACACTCACACACACTTAAGTGTCCTGAACACACACTCACACACACAGTGTCAGGGACACGCACTCACACACACAGTGTCCTGGACACACACTCACACACACAGTGTCCGGAACACGCACTCACACACACAGTGTCCTGGACACACACTCACACACACAGTGTCCTGGACACGCACTCACACACACAGTGTCGGGGACACGCACTCACACACTTAGTGTCCTGGACACGCACACACACACAGTGTCCTGGACACGCACTCACACACTTAGTGTCGGGGACACGCACTCACACACACAGTGTCCTGTACACGCACTCACACACTTAGTGTCAGGGACACACACTCACACACACAGTGTCGGGGACACGCACTCACACACACAGTGTCCTGGACACACACACACACACACACAGTGTCCTGGACACACACTCACACACACAGTGTCGGGGACACGCACTCACACACACAGTGTCCTGGACACACACTCACACACACAGTGTCCTGGACACGCACTCACACACACAGTGTCCTGGACACACACTCACACACACAGTGTCAGGGACACACACTCACACACTTAGTGTCAGGGACACACACTCACACACACAGTGTCTTGGACACGCACTCACACACACAGTGTCCTGGACACGCACTAACACAAACAGTGTCCTGGACACGCACTCACACACACACTGTCAGGGACACACACTCACACACACAGTGTCAGGGACACGCACTCACACACACAGTGTCCTGGACACACACTCACACACACAGTGTCGGGGACACGCACTCACACACTTAGTGTCAGGGACACGCACTCACATACACAGTGTCCTCGACACACACACACACACACCGTGTCAGGAACACACACTCACACACTTAGTGTCAGGGACACGCACTCACACACACAGTGTCCTCGACACACACTCACACACACACAGTGTCAGCAACACACACTCACACACACAGTGTCCTGGACACACACACACACACACACAGTGTCAGCAACACACACTCACACACACAGTGTCCTGGACACACACTCACACACACAGTGTCCTGGACACACACTCACACACACAGTGTCCTGGACACGCACTCACACACACAGTGTCGGGGACACGCACTCACACACACAGTGTCGGGGACACGCACTCACACACACAGTGTCCTGGACACGCACTCACGCACACAGTGTCTTGGACACGCACTCACACACTTAGTGTCCTGGACACACACTCACACACACAGTGTTAGCAACACACACTCACACACACAGTGTCCTGGACACGCACTCACACACACAGTGTCGGGGACACGCACTCACACACACAGTGTCCTGGACACACACACACACACACACAGTGTCCTGGACACACACTCACACACACAGTGTCGGGGACACGCACTCACACACACAGTGTCCTGGACACGCACTCACACACACACAGTGTCCTGGACACACACTCACACACACAGTGTCCTGGACACGCACTCACACACACAGTGTCGGGGACACGCACTCACACACACAGTGTCCTAAACACGCACTCACACACTTAGTGTCCTGGACACGCACTCACACACACAGTGTCCGGGACACGCACTCACACACACAGTGTCGGGGACACGCACTCACACACACTGTGTCCTGGACACGCACTCACACACACACAGTGTCCTGGACACACACTCACACACACAGTGTCCTGGACACACACTCACACACACAGTGCCAGGGACACGCACGCACACACACAGTGTCCTGGACACGCACTCACACACACAGTGTCCTAAACACGCACTCACACACTTAGTGTCCTGGACACGCACTCACACACACAGTGTCGGGGACACGCACTCACACACTTAGTGTCCTGGACACGCACTCACACACACAGTGTCCTGGACACGCACTCACACACACAGTGTCCGGGACACGCACTCACACACTTAGTGTCGGGGACACGCACTCACACACACAGTGTCCGGGACACGCACTCACACACACAGTGTCCTGGACACGCACTCACACACACAGTGTCCGGGACACGCACTCACACACACAGTGTCCTGGACACGCACTCACACACACAGTGTCCGGGACACGCACTCACACACACAGTGTCCTGGACACACACTCACACACACAGTGTCCTGGACACGCACTCACACACACAGTGTCTTGGACACGCACTCACACACTTAGTGTCCTGGACACACACTCACACACACTGTCAGGGACACGCACTCACACACACTTAAGTGTCCTGAACACACACTCACACACACAGTGTCAGGGACACGCACTCACACACACAGTGTCCTGGACACACACTCACACACACAGTGTCAGGGACACGCACTCACACACACAGTGTCCTGGACACACACTCACACACACAGTGTCCTGGACACGCACTCACACACACAGTGTCGGGGACACGCACTCACACACTTAGTGTTCTGGACACGCACACACACACAGTGTCCTGGACACGCACTCACACACTTAGTGTCGGGGACACGCACTCACACACACAGTGTCCTGTACACGCACTCACACACTTAGTGTCAGGGACACACACTCACACACACAGTGTCGGGGACACGCACTCACACACACAGTGTCCTGGACACACACTCACACACACAGTGTCGGGGACACGCACTCACACACTTAGTGTCAGGGACACACACTCACACACACAGTGTCTTGGACACGCACTCACACACACAGTGTCCTGGACACGCACTAACACAAACAGTGTCCTGGACACGCACTCACACACACACTGTCAGGGACACACACTCACACACACAGTGTCAGGGACACACACTCACACACACAGTGTCGGGGACACGCACTCACACACTTAGTGTCAGGGACACGCACTCACATACACAGTGTCCTCGACACACACACACACACACCGTGTCAGGAACACACACTCACACACTTAGTGTCAGGGACACGCACTCAAACACACAGTGTCCTCGACACACACTCACACACACACAGTGTCAGCAACACACACTCAAACACACAGTGTCCTGGACACACACACACACACACACAGTGTCAGCAACACACACTCACACACACAGTGTCCTGGACACGCACTCACACACTTAGTGTCAGGGACACGCACTCACACACACAGTGTCCTGGACACGCACTCACACACACAGTGTCCTGGACACACACTCACACACACAGTGTCCTGGACACGCACTCACACACACAGTGTCCTGGACACGCACTCACACACACAGTGTCAGGGACACGCACTCACACACACAGTGTCGGGGACACGCACTCACACACACAGTGTCCTGGACACGCACTCACACACACAGTGTCAGGGACACGCACTCACACACACAGTGTCGGGGACACGCACTCACACACACAGTGTCCGGGACACGCACTCACACACACAGTGTCCGGGACACGCACTCACACACTTAGTGTCGGGGACACGCACTCACACACTTAGTGTCAGGGACACGCACTCACACACACAGTGTCGGGGACACACACTCACACAGACAGTGTCCGGAACACGCACTCACACACACAGTGTCAGGGACACACACGCACTCACACACTTAGTGTTCTGGACACGCACACACACACAGTGTCCTGGACACGCACTCACACACTTAGTGTCGGGGACACGCACTCACACACACAGTGTCCTAAACACGCACTCACACACTTAGTGTCGGGGACACGCACTCACACACACAGTGTCCTGGACACGCAGTCACACACTTAGTGTCAGGGACACGCACTCACACACACAGTGTCGGGGACACACACTCACACACACAGTGTCCTGGACACGCACTCACACACACAGTGTCCTAAACACGCACTCACACACACAGTGTCGGGGACACACACTCACACACACAGTGTCCTGGACACGCACTCACACACTTAGTGTCAGGGACACGCACTCACACACACACTGTCCTGGACACGCACTCACACACTTAGTGTCCTGGACACACACTCACACACACAGTGTCCTGGACACGCACTCACACACACAGTGTCCTGGACACACACTCACACACTTAGTGTCCTGGACACACACTCACACACACAGTGTCCTGGACACGCACTCACACACACAGTGTCGGGGACACGCACTCACACACACAGTGTCCTGGACACACACTCACATACACAGTGTCCTGGACACGCACTCACACACACAGTGTCCTGGACACACACTCACATACACAGTGTCAGGGACACGCACTCACACACACAGTGTCCTGGACACACACTCACACACACATTGTCGGGGACACGCACTCACACACACAGTCTCCTGGACACACACACTCACACACTTAGTGTCAGGGACACGCACTCACACACACAGTGTCCTCGACACACACTCACACACACAGTGTCCTGGACACACACACACACACACACAGTGTCAGCAACACACACTCACACACACAGTGTCCTGGACACACACTCACACACACAGTGTCGGGGACACGCACTCACACACTTAGTGTCAGGGACACGCACTCACACACACAGTGTCGGGGACACGCACTCACACACACAGTGTCCTGGACACGCACTCACACACACAGTGTCCTGGACACGCACTCACACACTTAGTGTCAGGGACACACACTCACACACACTTAAGTGTTCTGGACACACACTCACACACACAGTGTCCTGGACACGCACTCACACACACAGTGTCAGGGACACACACTCACACACACAGTGTCAGGGACACGCACTCACACACACAGTGTCCTGGACACGCACTCACACACACAGTGTCCTGGACACGCACTCACACACACAGTGTCCTGGACACACACACACACACACACACACAGTGTCAGCAACACACACTCACACACACAGTGTCCTGGACACGCACTCACACACTTAGTGTCAGGGACATGCACTCACACACACAGTGTCCTGGACACGCACTCACACACACAGTGTCCTGGACACACACTCACACACACACAGTGTCAGCAACACACACTCACACACACAGTGTCCTGGACACGCACTCACACACTTAGTGTCAGGGACACGCACTCACACACACAGTGTCCTGGACACGCACTCACACACACAGTGTCCTGGACACACACTCACACACACAGTGTCCTGGACACGCACTCACACACACAGTGTCCTGGACACGCACTCACACACACAGTGTCAGGGACACGCACTCACACACACAGTGTCCTGGACACGCACTCACACACACAGTGTCCTGGACACGCACTCACACACACAGTGTCAGGGACACGCACTCACACACACAGTGTCCTGGACACGCACTCACACACACAGTGTCCTGGACACACACTCACACACACACTGTCAGGGACACGCACTCACACACACTTAAGTGTCCTGAACACACACTCACACACACAGTGTCGGGGACACGCACTCACACACACAGTGTCCTGGACACACACTCACACACACAGTGTCGGGGACACGCACTCACACTCACAGTGTCCTGGACACACACACACACACAGCGTCAGGAACACACACTCACACACTTAGTGTTCTGGACACGCACACACACACAGTGTCCTGGACACGCACTCACACACACAGTGTCGGGGACACGCACTCACACACACAGTGTCAGGGACACACACTCACACACTTAAGTGTTCTGGACACACACTCACACACTTAGTGTCAGGGACACACACTCACACACACAGTGTCCTGGACACGCACTCACACACACAGTGTCGGGGACACGCACTCACACACACAGTGTCCTGGACACGCACTCACACACTTAATGTCAGGGACACGCACTCACACACACAGTGTCAGGGACACGCACTCACACACACAGTGTCGGGGACACGCACTCACACACTTAGTGTCGGGGACACGCACTCACACACACAGTGTCAGGGACACACACTCACACACACAGTGTCAGGGACACGCACTCACACACTTAATGTCTGGGACACGCACTCACACACACAGTGTCCTGGACACGCACTCACACACACAGTGTCGGGGACACGCACTCACACACTTAGTGTCGGGGACACGCACTCACACACACAGTGTCAGGGACACACACTCACACACACAGTGTCAGGGACACGCACTCACACACACAGTGTCCTGTACACGCACTCACACACTTAGTGTCAGGGACACACACTCACACACACAGTGTCCTGGACACGCACTCACACACTTAGTGTCAGGGACACACACTCACACACACAGTGTCCTGGACACGCACTCACACACTTAGTGTCAGGGACACACACTCACACACACAGTGTCCTGGACACACACTCACACACACAGTGTCCTGGACACGCACTAACACAAACAGTGTCCTGGACACGCACTCACACACTTAGTGTCAGGGACACGCACTCACACACTTAGTGTCCTGGACACGCACACACACACAGTGTCCTGGACACGCACTCACACACATAGTGTCGGGGACACGCACTCACACACACACTGTCAGGGACACACACACGCACACACACTGTCAGGGACACACACTCACACACACAGTGTCAGGGACACACACTCACACACTTAAGTGTCCTGGACACACACACACACACACACAGTGTCCTGGACACACACTCACACACACAGTGTCGGGGACACGCACTCACACACACAGTGTCCTGGACACGCACTCACACACACAGTGTCCTAAACACACACTCACACACACAGTGTCGGGGACACGCACTCACACACACAGTGTCCTGGACACGCACTCACACACTTAGTGTCCTGGACACGCACTCACACACACTTAGTGTCAGGGACACGCACTCACACACTTAGTGTCCTGGACACGCACACACACACAGTGTCCTGGACACGCACTCACACACACAGTGTCGGGGACACGCACTCACACACACAGTGTCCTGGACACGCACTCACACACACACAGTGTCAGGGACACACACTCACACACTTAAGTGTTCTGGACACACACTCACACACAGTGTCGGGGACACGCACTCACACACACAGTGTCAGCAACACACACTCACACACACAGTGTCCTGGACACGCACTCACACACACAGTGTCAGGGACACGCACTCACACACACAGTGTCGGGGACACGCACTCACACACACAGTCTCCTGGACACGCACTCACACACACAGTGTCTTGGACACGCACTCACACACACTGTCAGGGACACACACTCACACACTTAAGTGTCCTGGACACACACTCACACACACAGTGTCAGGGACACGCAGGCACACACACAGTGTCCTGGACACACACTCACACACTTAGTGTCGGGGACACGCACTCACACACACAGTGTCCTGGACACACACTCACACACACAGTGTCCTGGACACGAACTCACACACACAGTGTCAGGGACACACACTCACACACACAGTGTCCTGGACACGCACACACACACGTAGTGTCAGGGACACACACACACTCACACACTTAGTGTCCTGGACACGCACTCACACACACAGTGTCAGGGACACACACTCACACACAGTGTCGGGGACACGCACTCACACACACAGTGTCGGGGACACGCACTCACACACTTAGTGTCAGGGACACACACTCACACACACAGTGTCCTGGACACGCACTCACACACACAGTGTCCTGGACACGCACTCACACACACAGTGTCAGGGACACGCACTCACACACACTTAGTGTCAGGGACACGCACTCACACACACAGTGTCCTGGACACACACTCACACACACTCACACACACAGTGTGTGTGAGTGCGTGTCCAGGACACTAAGTGTGTGAGTGTGTGTCCAGGACACTGTGTGTGTGAGTGTGTGTCCAGGACACTGTGTGTGTGAGTGTGTGTCCAGGACACTGTGTGTGTGAGTGCGTGTCCAGGACACTGTGTGTGTGAGTGTGTGTTCCTGACACTGTGTGTGTGTGTGTGTGTGTCCAGGACACTGTGTGTGTGAGTGCATGTCCCTGACACTAAGTGTGTGAGTGCGTGTCCCTGACACTGTGTGTGTGAGTGTGTGTCCAGGACACTGTGTGTGTGAGTGCGTGTCCAGGACACTGTGTGTGTGAGTGTGTGTCCCCGAAACTGTGTGTGTGGGTGCGTGTCCCTGACACTAAGTGTGTGTGTGTGTGTGTCCAGGACACTGTGTGTGTGAGTGAGTGTCCAGGACACTGTGTGTGTGAGTGTGTGTCCAGAACACTTAAGTGTGTGTGAGTGTGTGTCCCTGACACTAAGTGTGTGAGTGCGTGTCCAGGACACTGTGTGTGTGAGTGTGTGTCCAGAACACTTAAGTGTGTGAGTGTGTGTCCCTGACACTAAGTGTGTGAGTGCGTGTCCAGGACACTGTGTGTGTGAGTGCGTGTCCCCGACACTAAGTGTGTGAGTGTGTGTCCAGGACACTGTGTGTGTGAGTGTGTGTCCCTGACACTGTGTGTGTGAGTGTGTGTCCAGGACACTGTGTGTGTGAGTGTGTGTCCAGGACACTGTGTGTGTGAGTGTGTGTCCCCGACACTGTGTGTGTGAGTGCGTGTCCCCGACACTGTGTGTGAATGCGTGTCCCTGACAATGTGTGTGTGACTGTGTGTCCAAGACACTGTGTGTGTGAGTGCGTGGCCCTGACACTAAGTGTGTGTCAGTGCGTGTCCCCGACACTGTGTGTGTGAGTGCGTGTCCCTGACACTGTGTGTGTGAGTGCGTGTCCCTGACACTAAGTGTGTGAGTGCGTGTCCCTGACACTGTGTGTGTGAGTGTGTGTCCAGGACACTGTGTGTGTGAGTGCGTGTCCAGGACACTGTGTGTGTGAGTGCGTTTCCCCAACACTGTGTGTGTGGGTGCGTGTCCCTGACACTAAGTGTGTGTGTGTGTGTGTCCAGGACACTGTGTGTGTGAGTGCGTTTCCCCAACACTGTGTGTGTGGGTGCGTGTCCCTGACACTAAGTGTGTGTGTGTGTGTGTCCAGGACACTGTGTGTGTGAGTGTGTGTCCAGGACACTGTGTGTGTGAGTGTGTGTCCAGAACACTTAAGTGTGTGAGTGTGTGTCCCTGACACTAAGTGTGTGAGTGCGTGTCCAGGACACTGTGTGTGTGAGTGTGTGTCCAGGACACTGTGTGTGTGAGTGTGTGTCCCTGACACTAAGTGTGTGAGTGTGTGTCCAGGACACTGTGTGTGTGAGTGCGTGTCCCCGACACTGTGTGTGTGAGTGCGTGTCCAGGACACTAAGTGTGTGAGTGCGTGTCCCTGACACTAAGTGTGTGAGTGTGTGTCCAGGACACTGTGTGTGTGAGCGTGTGTCCCCGACACTGTGTGTGTGAGTGCGTGTCCAGGACACTTTGTGTGTGAGTGCGTGTCCAGGACACTGTGTGTGTGAGTGCGTGTCCAGGACACTGTGTGTGTGAGTGTGTGTCCAGGACACTGTGTGTGTGAGTGCGTGTCCAGGACACTGTGTGTGTGAGTGCGTGTCCAGGACACTGTGTGTGTGAGTGCGTGTCCAGGACACTAAGTGTGTGTATGCGTGTCCCCGACATTGTGTGTGTGAGTGCGTGTCCAGGACACTGTGTGTGTGAGTGTGTGTCCAGGACACTGTGTGTGTGAGTGCGTGTCCCTGACACTGTGTGTGTGAGTGCGTGTCCAGGACACTAAGTGTGTGAGTGTGTGTCCCTGAAACTAAGTGTGTGAGTGCGTGTCCCTGACACTGTGTGTGTGAGTGTGTGTCCAGGACGCTATGTGTGTGAGTGCGTGTCCAGGACACTGTGTGTGTGAGTGCGTGTCCCTGACACTAAGTGTGTGAGTGCGTGTCCCCGACACTGTGTGTGTGTGAGTGCGTATCCCTGACACTGTGTGTGTGTGTCCCTGACACTAAGTGTGTGAGTGCGTGTCCAGGACACTGTGTGTGTGAGTGTGTGTCCAGGACACTGTGTGTGTGAGTGCGTGTCCAGGACACTGTGTGTGTGAGTGTGTGTCCAGGACACTGTGTGTGTGAGTGCGTGTCCAGGACACTGTGAGTGTGAGTGCGTGTCCCCGACACTGTGTGTGTGAGTGCGTGTCCAGGACACTTTGTGTGTGAGTGCGTGTCCCGGACACTGTGTGTGTGAGTGTGTGTCCCCGACACTAAGTGTGTGAGTGTGTGTCCAGGACACTGTGTGTGTGAGTGTGTGTCCCTGACACTAAGTGTGTGAGTGCGTGTCCCCGACACTGTGTGTGTGTGTCCCTGACACTAAGTGTGTGAGTGTGTGTCCCTGACACTAAGTGTGTGAGTGCGTGTCCAGGACACTGTGTGTGTGAGTGTGTGTCCAGGACACTGTGTGTGTGAGTGCGTGTCCAGGACACTGTGTGTGTGAGTGTGTGTCCAGGACACTGTGTGTGTGAGTGCGTGTCCAGGACACTGTGTGTGTGAGTGCGTGTCCCCGACACTGTGTGTGTGAGTGCGTGTCCAGGACACTTTGTGTGTGAGTGCGTGTCCCGGACACTGTGTGTGTGAGTGTGTGTCCCCGACACTAAGTGTGTGAGTGTGTGTCCAGGACACTGTGTGTGTGAGTGCGTGTCCCTGACACTAAGTGTGTGTGTGTGTGTGTCCAGGACACTGTGTGTGTGAGTGCGTGTCCCTGACACTAAGTGTGTGAGTGCGTGTCCCTGACACTGTGTGTGTGAGTGTGTGTCCAGGACACTGTGTGTGTGAGTGCGTGTCCAGGACACTGTGTGTGTGAGTGCGTTTCCCCAACACTGTGTGTGTGGGTGCGTGTCCCTGACACTAAGTGTGTGTGTGTGTGTGTCCAGGACACTGTGTGTGTGAGTGTGTGTCCAGAACACTTAAGTGTGTGTGAGTGTGTGTCCCTGACACTAAGTGTGTGAGTGCGTGTCCCTGACACTGTGTGTGTGAGTGCGTTTCCCTGACACTAAGTGTGTGAGTGCGTGTCCCCGACACTGTGTGTGAGTGCGTGTCCCTGACACTGTGTGTGTGTGTCCCTGACACTAAGTGTGTGAGTGCGTGTCCAGGACACTGTGTGTGTGAGTGTGTGTCCAGGACACTGTGTGTGTGAGTGCGTGTCCAGGACACTAAGTGTGTGAGTGCGTGTCCAGGACACTGTGTGTGTGAGTGTGTGTCCCTGACACTGTGTGTGTGAGTGTGTGTCCAGGACAGTGTGTGTGAGTGTGTGTCCCTGACACTAAGTGTGTGAGTGTGTGTCCCTGACACTAAGTGTGTGAGTGCGTGTCCCCGACACTGTGTGTGTGAGTGCGTGTCCAGGACACTAAGTGTGTGAGTGCGTGTCCAGGACACTGTGTGTGTGAGTGCGTGTCCAGGACACTAAGTGTGTGAGTGCGTGTCCAGGACACTGTGTGTGTGAGTGCGTGTCCAGGACACTGTGTGTGTGAGTGCGTGTCCCTGACACTAAGTGTGTGAGTGCGTGTCCAGGACACTTTGTGTGTGAGTGCGTCTCCAGGACACTGTGTGTGTGAGTGCGTCTCCAGGACACTAAGAGTGTGAGTGCGTGTCCCTGACACTGTGTGTGTGAGTGCGTGTCCAGGACACTGTGTGTGTGAGTGTGTGTCCCCGACACTAAGTGTGTGAGTGCGTGTCCAAGACACTGAGTGAGTGAGTGCGTGTCCCCGACACTGTGTGTGTGAGTGTGTGTCCAGGACACTAAGTGTGTGAGTGCGTGTCCCCGACACTGTGTGTGTGAGTGCGTGTCCAGGACACTGTGTGTGTGAGTGCGTGTCCCTGACACTAAGTGTGTGTGTGCGTGTCCCCGACACTGTGTGTGTGAGTGCGTGTCCAGGACACTGTGTGTGTGAGTGCGTGTCCCCGACACTGTGTGTGTGAGTGCGTGTCCAGGACACTGTGTGTGTGAGTGCGTGTCCCCGACACTGTGTGTGTGAGTGCGTGTCCAGGACACTGTGTGTGTGAGTGTGTGTGTGTCCCTGACACTGTGTGTGTGTGTGTGTGTGTGTGTCCAGGACACTGTGTGTGTAAGTGTGTGTCCCTGACACTAAGTGTGTGTGTGCGTGTCCAGGACACTGTGTGTGTGAGTGTGTGTGTGTGTGTGTGTCCAGGACACTGTGTGTGTGAGTGTGTGTCCCTGACACTAAGTGTGTGTGTGCGTGTCCAGGACACTGTGTGTGTGAGTGCGTGTCCCCGACACTGTGTGTGTGAGTGTGTGTCCCTGACACTAAGTGTGTGTGTGCGTGTCCAGGACACTGTGTGTGTGTGTGTGTGTGTCCCCGACACTAAGTGTGTGAGTGCGTGTCCAGGACACTGTGTGTGTGAGTGTGTGTGTGTCCCTGACACTGTGTGTGTGTGTGTGTGTGTCCAGGACACTGTGTGTGTGAGTGCGTGTCCCTGACGCTAAGTGTGTGAGTGTGTGTCCCTGACACTGTGTGTGTGAGTGTGTGTCCCTGACACTAAGTGTGTGAGTGCGTGTCCAGGACACTGTGAGTGTGAGTGCGTGTCCCTGACACTAAGTGTGTGAGTGTGTGTCCAGGACACTGTGTGTGTGAGTGCGTGTCCCTGACACTAAGTGTGTGTGAGTGCGTGTCCAGGACACTGTGTGTGTGAGTGTGTGTCCCCGACACTGTGTGTGTGAGTTCGTGTCCCTGACACTAAGTGTGTGAGTGCGTGTCCAGGACACTAAGAGTGTGAGTGTGTGTCCAGGACACTGAGTGTGTGAGTGTGTGTCCCCAACACTAAGTGTGTGAGTGTGTGTCCCTGACACTGTGTGTGTGAGTTCGTGTCCCTGACACTAAGTGTGTGAGTGCGTGTCCAGGACACTAAGAGTGTGAGTGTGTGTCCAGGACACTGAGTGTGTGAGTGTGTGTCCCCAACACTAAGTGTGTGAGTGTGTGTCCCTGACACTGTGTGTTTGTGTGCGTGTCCAGGACACTAAGTGTGTGAGTGCGTGTGTCCAGGACACTAAGTTTTTAGTGTGTGTCCCTGACACTGTGTGTGTGAGTGAAATATTGTTGGTTTGTGTTAGTGTGGACATACACAGTCATTTCTTACCTCTGGGACAGAAACGTAGTTGTCTTCTAAATTGTCAGCCTGCTACTACTAAAACAGAGCTTCCATTTTTGAAAGCTTCTTTTTTGAAAGCCACAGTGATTTCCTGAAAAGCTGTCAGATTTAATGACAGCATTCCCAGGCTTGTCACACTCCTAAAAAGAAAGCCAACCCTGCCTCCAATTAACTATATCTACACAGGTTTTTTAGGGTTTTTTGTCTCGCTGAGATTTAACAAAGTATTATACTGCTGTATGGGGGCTCCAGTCTGCATTTCAGCATGACCAGGGATCCACCTGTCCAAGGATCTGTTAAGGTATTTTGGGGCTTAGTGTTTTTTGGGGCTTTGTTTTTTAATGGATTATTTTTGCATCAAGGTCATTAACTGCTAAAATAAGCATAATAAAGTTTAAATAACTGCACCTGCTTGCTGTACATACATTTATATCACTATAAAAATACTGGCGTGACTCAATAAGTGCTTCTGCCTCAGAGAGTTACAGTAAGTGAATCCAATCAATAGGAAACAGATTCTGCAGGTAAGATAAGCTTATAAGGCTTCAGCATGGCACGTTTCAAAATGCAGATCCTGATAAACCAATGAACAGCAAACTGGGAAAGGTGAAAGCAAATACTTAGGAACAAGCTGTGAAAATAAATCCTTGCAACAAGGTATTCCGGACAGCAGGGAGTGGGCGGGTGACTTCAAGAGACGAGTTTTAACAGGTTGTGTCAACAGCAGCAGAACATACACAGGGGGAAAGAAAAAAAAAAAAAAAAAAAAAAAGCAGAGATTGTCCCTGACTGGGAAGCAAAGCAGGAGGGGAAAAAAAAAAAAGTCTAAAAAAGAAGTCAGTTAAAAATAATGGTTCTGGAACAGAGTATGTATTAACAACAGTTTTGAGTACAGATAATAAATGTGCTTTGAGTGACTTTGTTTCTCAGAACAAAGAAACAGAAAGTCTCAGAAACAGTGTTTCCAAAAGTTGTTTGAATTATGTGTGATCTTTTTCAAGCAGCAGTCTGCAAGCAGAGACAGCTGCAGTTTTCTCATCTGCAGGAGGAAGGAGCTCTGCTCCCCCAGCCACTCCTGAGACTCCCAAAGTGTCCTCAGGAGCACATGAAACAGCATTGGGGATGAGGAGGTGCACAAGGCAAATGGCTCTGGGTGCCTTCACCCTCCCTCATCTCAACCCTGTAACATTTTACCACCTGAGCTCCAGCTTCCTTCCCAAGCCTTCCATCCCCCCAGATAATGTCAGCATTGTGCACTTCAAAGCCCAGCTGGGATGTGTGTCTAGTCCCCAGCCTGCTGGGGGAGGGCAGGCAGGCCAGGACAGTCCCCAGCTCAGCAAGGCACGGAACCCACCTGATCCAGATGAGAGGTTCTGCTGGGGCTGCACAGGAGAGGTGTGGGAGTGGAAAGGGTCCCTGCCCTGGCTGCCCACCAGAGCTGGTGATGGTCTATCTCCTGCCCTACAAGCAGCTCATCCACACTCCCCTCCAATATACAGTGGAAGGTCACTTTTTACTGTCCCAAACATAACCCGTTTTCACAAGGCTCTGCATATCAGCACCTCATTTGTCTTCCCTCCAGTTACTTACTAGTTTTCCTATGTACAGGTTGCTGTAACTTCTTAGACTAGAACTGAATAAAATCAAAGCGAGATGTTAAACTAGAACATTATTATTTGGCAGAAGAACAAAGACTTCTTCCAGCACTTGCTAGAATTTTGCTAGTGATATAGAATAATTATGTTTGTCTGGTGGCTTGAAAAATAAACTTTGTTTCACCATAAATAAAAGGTGTTCTCTGTTCCACATTTTTGTTCTTTCTGGCTCTTATAAGAGATAATCTACTGAATACTTACTACTCCTTCAGAGACATTCCTATTGTAAAGATACCAGCTGTGATAAAAGTCCAAATTCTCAATTGCTCTTTCATGTTGGGAATCCTCAGGTTTGATTTCTATACAGAGAGGTGTGGGTGTGAAATATATCCTGGAATTAAAGGGCACAGCAGCTCTTTGAATTCATCCTCATGAGAGAGAGTTGGGGTTGTTCTGCCTGGAGAAGAGAAGGTCCCAGGGAGACCTTCTAAAAGGAAAGCTGGGGAAGGACTTTTTAGAGGGGTGTGCAGTGATAGACAATGGGGAATGGCTTTAAACTGAAAGAGGGGAGATTTAGGTTGGACATCATGAAATTCTTTCCTGTGAAGGTGCTGAGCCCCTGTGCCAGGTTTCCCAGGGAAGCTGTGGCTGCCCCATCCCTGGCAGTGTCCAAGGTTGGATGGGGCTTGGAGCAACCTGGGCTGGTGGGAGGTGTCCCTGCCCATGCAGGGGGTTGGGACTGGGGGAGCTTTAAGGTCCCTTCCAACCCAAACCATTCCATGATTCAGCTGGCATCCAGCTCCAGCCTGGGTGGTTCTATGGGATGCAGGTATCTTACCTGATGCATCTCTCACTGGTTCCCAGTGCAAGTCATCATCTTTGTCCTTGATCCATCCACACAGCCCACTTTCAAAATGACAACTGTGTACCAGCACACCTGAGCAGAAAAGAATAAAAAGTGATGAGTGATTTGGGTTGTTCTGGTTTGACAACTACAGCAATTAAATTAAATGCAGAAGGAATGAAAGAAAAAAAAATCTACAACATTTCTAAAACAAGAAAAAGGATACCAGTTCACACTATTTTAGTGCAAAATCTGTTCGGAACTAAAACTATAAAGGTTCATTTAGGTGGTGAAAGCCTGGTTTAAACAGGCCCATAAGATACAGAAGCCCTGTAAAAATGAAGAAAATCCCAAGAAATATCTAAAAATCCTAAGCCCTAGGCCCTGAACACGAGACATGATCTTTACCTGGGTCATCATTTGCTTCATATTCATCAGCAGTAATTCCTCTTTCAATTTCAAGTATTTCAAATAGATTATTGCTCACTCCAGGCTGGCGTGGAACTGCAAGAAAAGTAGTTTTTACAGAAATTAGTGAGATAAAGTAGTTAGTGAGTGACCTACTTCCTTATCTTTAATAAAAAACAGAGCAGCTCTGGGCATTGTGTTTTTATTGAAGAATTACATAAACTATATTTGACATGAAGATTCATAAACTTCACACCTATGTGATTTATCACTTATGTTGTACATTGATTGGAGCCCTGCAAAAGGTGGTTCCAAATCTGCTGAAGGCTCTTCAAATGAAAACTTCTCTTTAATCGGGAGGGGGAAAAAAAAACACAACAAACATCAACCTTTTTCAATCACACTATTCCCTTCCAAATGTACTTTTAAAGATAGTGGTTTCTCAACAAAATAAAGCCACATTAAAGCCCTTGCTCAAACTTCCTGATCCACTCACCTTCTACAGACATTTATAGGAGAATCTCAACAGGAGGCAGTGGTACTTGGAAGTGGCCCCAGACACACTTAACCTCTGAAACCCAGCTAAAGGTACAGCCATCTGTCTGCAAAGGATTGCAGCTCCCTAAACAATTACCAGGCTTGTACAGGGAGGTGAGAAGGAGTAGCTGTGGTGGAAACGAGGATTCAGCTGCAATCATACTTTTTGTTTCAGGCACAGCCTTGTCCTTCAGCTGCTGCTCTCAGAGAAGGAACTCTCATGGTGATGAAGGGGCTCAGGGATTATCAGACACTCAGCAGCCAGGACAACCTGAAAGTTCAGGGGTCTTGGAGGGGATGGTGGCTGCCAAAGTCAGGTGGCTACAAAGACGTCTGCTTCCTCCTGAAGACACAGTGCCAGTCTGGACAGAGCTCCAGAAATCACACACCAGTGTCATGCCCAGTGGGCAGCTTCAACTGGAGATCAACAGATTGCTCTGGATAAAATACAATTCCTCTTTCAGAGGCAGGTCTGGCATATAATTAATAACAGTTGGAACGTGTTTCAGACATGTCCTGAGATGTAACAGACACTTCTGACACCTAAGTATTTGTAAGGACCTTATCTAATTAAAAACATGACACCTTCTTCCATTTGCAGTGCTAAAATAAGTATCTTTATGTCTCTATAGGCACCTCAGGCAAGTGAGAACAAGAGGAATGGAGATGATTTGCAATTCTAAACTGAAATAAAGGACTGTTGTTTTCAAGAGATCAAATCAAAGGTAAGAAGGAAATTTTGCACTAGGACAGCAATGTAAATAGCACTGCTGCAAGAGCTCCTCTTAAGCCAGAAAGCAGAGGAAAGTGAAAAACAAGGATGAAGCAACTTCCTTTTGGAATTAGGACAAAATGAGCAGCCTGATAAAAGGTCAACCAAATGCTAATGTATTTTTAAAGCTATATTGTAGGCTACACATCTTGAATGGGAATTATTATTATACATAATAAAAATAAATAAATAGCTCAAAGTCTTGTAGGAAACAGATTAACTCCTTAATATTATATTCACTTCTGGAGTCACAATACCTCCTTTTTTACCTGTCCTATTTTTTTTTTTTCATTTTTTAAAGCCTTCATAGATTTGGGATAATGTCTATTTGCAGTTTAGGACAGGAAGGCTCAAACAGCCTCAAGGACTTTAGGTTGGCTTGGATAGTAAAGTCCCATTAATTTTTAAGGATACAGTGTTAGCAATAATGTTTTTAGTGCTTTGTTTAGTTTGGTTTTTTGCTTACCTGATTAGAATTTTGAGTTCTAATGTGAAAGAAACCTTACAAATGTGCACAGTCCACACCTGTAGGTCAAAAATGCTTAAATAATATGTTTATATAAAAGAAAAAAACCCTCCATTTACCTTGGTTCCCTACAAACCCGAGTTACATCTATGAACACATGCAAGCATTCTCCAAATTAAACTAGATACATTTGCCTATAATAAAACAATGTATTTCTTCAAATCTTTTCTCTAAAGTCCTCTCCAAATGCTGTTGTTATGAACTTCTAGGAGAATGTGTTGCAGAGCTTTAACCCAGTCACATCAGTGCTCAGACCTCATTAGAGGAATGTGCACTCGATAAGAAACAAGAGTTACCAGAAGAGATGCAGGACTCCAAATGTGATCCATGTGTTCACTTTTTTTTTTTTTTTTTCCTTGCTAAGATGACTGATATGTTGAGTAGCAATCGTGGGAGAAAGAATTTGGCACAATTATTTTTTGCAAGCTTTCCAGGCCCTTTCTGTGTACTTTATATAGCGTATCAGTGTGCTTTTCACTTGACTTCAATGGTTTGATAAAGCTTGTTAAATATAAACTTGGCTGCTTTTTCTTGGAGAATTTTCTAAGCTCTGAGTGAGCCAATGCATCAACACTACCACATTCTCAAAGTTCATGAGCTAAGTTCTTCCTAGGCACATGAATATCTGGGGGGGGACACATTTAATAACTGCAGAAGACTGACTCCCTTTCAGGTTTTTAATCCTTTGGGAAAACAGCAGGATTTTTTTTTACTTGCTAATTGCTGAGGCTGAGAGAGTAAGAGCTGGTGTGTATGTCTGTCAGATTATATGTAATTACAGAATGATCGCTGGTTTGGTGTTACAGAAACAAAACATGGAGTTCATGTTATTCATAATTGTTATTACTATTAATAATGCAGTGTTCTGCCCTACAACAAACACTGCATTCTTGTGCAATTCCATTCCCCATCATAACCAAGTTTCACATTTGTTATAAAAACAACAAAATGACAAAGATTTTTTGACTCAACAGTTACAATTGAAAGCAGTGTAAATCTACTTCCAAAAAAACCCAAACAAACAACAAACCCACAAGTGATGAGAGATCTCACACAGAACTAGTGTAAAACAGCTAACAGGATGGGTAGTCCAGAGGTCAGTTAGACTTAGTAAACAAGAATAAATCCTGTTTTGCTCCAGGAAGACTTTGATACCTGCTGGGCTTACAAGAAGGGGTAACTGAGAGGTACACTTCACCCTTTTCTCTGGACACCCACTCTAACAAGGATATGTTGCCTAAAACTCTGCAGACTCGGATTCCACACTGAGAATGACCCCAGGAAGGGCTTTCAGGAGCAGTCACACACTCATAAATTGTACTCAGTACCATTTGCTTAAGAGAGGAGAGATGGTTCTAGTGTGTGACCACTCTCAAGTCCACCCTCCCGTTTCTCAGACAAGTTACAAGGCTCATTAACTCTGACCTAAATCAATTATCTTCTTATACCCCTCTGTAGAGGATTTTCTGAAAAGCAACCTGCCTGCTTTTCTCTCAGCAGCTATGCAGGAGGTGCAGAATGCTAAAGTGAGTTTCAGGGAAACACAGCTCAAATAAATGGTCTACAGAAGCTTGCATATCAGATCTAGGGCTAAAACTGTCTGGAAGATTGATGGTGCGATTTGTAGGACTCCCAGACCTTATGATTTAGCTCCAGAGTACATACAGGAACAAAGTGCCTATCTCAAATGCTTAAATATTATGAGAAATACATTTTAATGAGTTCCAGAAGACTGAAGACAAAGAAAATGATATTATAAAATGATGCCACTCTAATGATATCAAGGAATAAAAAAATACCATATTCTTTGCTTTCAGCATTTCCTTTTTTTCAAGGATCACATAACTGCATTAACTGCACTATGGTCTTTTCAGCCACTGGAAGAATCAAGTTTTAATCCAATCTTTAAATTTTTAATAGCTTTTTATGAGAAAAGTTTATGAATTCCAAACTTCTCAGCTCGACTAAGGGCTAAGAAGGAAAATTGCTGAACTATCTTTTAATACAGATAAGGGTTTTGTTCTTGATTTGCTGATATGCTGGTAAGTGTTATGCTCTGCCTTTAAGCTTATCCTTGTAATGCTTATCACCCAGAACTCAATGGCAGGAGATATTTACAGTCTTCCTGAGAAGTACTTTCTATTTGTTAGAGACTTTATCCATCTGAGTAACCAGAAAAGATTCCTCTGTACTTCACTGTAGCTTGTATCAGTCCTGAAATAGTTAAATATGAAGACATCACTGCATTCCTCCCTCCTTGCCATTCCCCCCTACCCCCATCCATATCAGGAGAAGATTATCCTTGGTGCCAGATTCCACTGTCTGCATCTGACTAAGTGGTTCAAAGGCCAAGTGTAGGAATTCCATTTTTAAAAATACTTTTTTTTTTTGTTCTCTGAAAAAGCAGCACCCCAAAGCCACTGCAGGAGTTTTTTTAGAAAAGGGGTAAAGCACCTAAAGATATGCAACAACCTGGTACCTTTCAAAAACTGAAAAGGCTTTAAAACGACATTCTCAGCACTATCTATTTGTGCTCTTTGTCAGCACCAAACAGACCAATTCTACTGCTCCTCAGATGATTTCAAGCTGAGCAGAATGTTCAGGAGTGCTCTGAAGTGAAAGCTTGGACCTTCTAACCCAAACCATTCACAGGCATATGGGGGCCACAATAAAAATTAGTTTCCTTGCTGCCTCCACTGGAGAAGCAGATGCCATGGGAAAATGAACCTAAAGAGGCTCAGTGTAAGGCAGAAGAAATTAGCTCATGTCTGAAACCAAGAACCCTAAGATGTCTGATGCAGGTCACATTAAAACAGGAACAGTTTTAAAGTAGCTGAAGGAAGTGGCTGAAAAAAAACTTCCCTGAGGGAAAAAAAAACTTTTCCCTTTTAGAAAAAATGCTGTACCATGAGGGTGGTGGAAAAATGGAAGAGGTTGCCCAGGGAGGCACTTGAGGCCTCATCTCTAGAGATATTCAAGGTGAGGCTTGAGGAGGCTCTGAGCAACCTGACCTACTTGAGGGTGTCCCTGCTGACTGCAGGGGGGTTGGACTGGATGACCTTAAGAGTTCCTTTCCAACCTACATTATTCTATGATTCTATGACACAGAGGGGCAAATGAAAAATTCACAAACCTTTTTGGAGGTGGGGAAGGTCTGGCACATCCATAGGGTAGGCAAATAGCACATCAGAGTTTAGCTAAATGTTTCTGGTTATTTCATCTCAAAATTTGGTATTGTCTTAGCATCGTGGTGGTTGTTAACATTGTGTTTGGCTTGAGGAATGCTTTTTGAGAGGCCCTGGCTTACCCTTGGTGGAAGCACTGCTGTCCTGAGCTTGTGGTGCCTCACAGCCAGCAGCTGCAGCCAAACAGAGCCAGGCACTGCTCTCCCACTGGCCTGGAGCAGGGGCAGGGTTGGCAAGCAGGAACCTGAAGCTGAACCCACCCAGAAAATGCCATCTGCAAGCTAACATTAAAGGCCTCTGAGCTAATGCACTTTACCTGATGTCTGCCAGTGGCCAGGAGCAGGCAGATGGCCAGGTCTGCAGCCCAGCTCATGCCCAGGAACTCAGCAGCTGGCAGGAATGCTCCCATGCTGCTGCACCCCTGCTCTGACAACATTTGGGGATATATATGAGTATCATATGAGTATCTCTGTATTGCCTCTAGAAGTGCAGCACTCAGAGTGGTGAGGAGAGGCTGGGTCATGCCCTGTGCATCCCACTCTAGCAATGTATGTGGCTACAACTTTTCTACCTGCTTTTCCAGATGTCTCATATATCTAACTTTCTCCCCAGTCCCACAAACTCTGACAGTAACAGTGTTCAGTAGGTGAAGTAACTCCTTGCTCTACAAGCAGTGCTTTCCTCAACAAGGTAGAGCACATTTCTCTGCAACACAACTCTTTTGCACCCTATCACAGGTTTCAAATCCTAAAGAAATGCTTTTCTGTGGTCACTAAGAAAAATGCCTCTGGACAGAGAGAAGGGGAGGGGACACCAGTGACCACCAACTAAATGATAATTTCAAAGTGGCCTAAGGGGCAAAAAGAGGAAAAAAAGAGTGGAAAGGAGAAAAAAGAGCTAAGAGAAGACAGCAGCTTCATTAAGGATCACGGTGCAAATTCCTACCATCTAAAGCACAGCTGGAGTATGCCCTCGGTCACACAGTTTTGCAACACACATCTGTGTGTAAAGTATAACTTTAGCAGGGCATAGAAGAAATAATATGGCATTAAAGACACATCTATTGACTTGAGCTGAGGAGCCATCTGTTCCTGTATTCCCTCCTGAGGCCAGCAGCAGTTGCTGGTGCTTAACCTGTTGGAATCCTGCTGTATTGTGCACTGAAGTCTTTAAAGCTTTGTAGGTATATCACAAACCTTAAAGGATGGCAGCTGACCTAAAGAAAGAGTTGTTAACACTTTACAAAGTGTGGTACATGTACCATCATGTAAGCTTACCAATGGGAAAACGAAATGCTTTTACTGTCCTACTTTACAAACCCCTGTATCTGTATACTCAAAGCATTAGCTTCAGAATCTAGCCTCTGGGGAGAAGACAGAAAGACTAATTATTAATAATAAGATGATTGTTATGACTTCATGAAAATAGCTGAAAACTCTAATTCAGAATTCCAGAAAACACTTGCAACACAAGACATCTGCAAAGTATAATGCTAGAGTCTAGAAAAATTTCCACAGAATTCTGTATTGTTAACTATTGGTTCCCATTATATTAACATTTGGGAGTCTTTGCTATATTACTTTTAAAAATTTTACTTAAAAAGGCTTTTATATTGTTGACTGAATATAGGTTGTTTAAAAAACAAACTTGAAAAAAGCCAAAATCACTCTCCTCCGGGTAGTACAATGATTTATCCTCCCAAATTCTAAGCCTCTTGTTGTCTCCATTTTAAATTTATAAAACTGGCTACCACAGATAAAATGCCAACAGGGAAAAGAAACCATTTTTACAAGGAACAAAACATTTCACTGTTTAATGACATCAGAGAATGTCATCAAAGAAGTTACTACACAGATGCCAAAGCACCCAGAAAAAAAGGATCCCACATTGCTTGTACACCTGCTCTGAGACAGCAAACTTTTCCTTCCACTCCATTGCTTCTTTCAGCTTTACTGCTCATGAAGCTGAAGGAAAGATCAAGCACACCCTCCTTGTCTCTAAAATTAGCAGCAGAACTAAAGATGAAATCAAGTGTTGAGAAGTTGTTGGGAGATCCATGTAACTCTGCATGTGCCAGTAATGGCCTCTGTGGTATGCACTAAAGCTGGTGTAGAAATGGTGCTGCAGATGTCAGAGGAGCTCTTAAAATGACATGTATGCATGCTATGAGATCCTTTACTATCTTCAGCTTTTCACCTATCCATTTTCCTAGATGCAGTCCATAAAATTAGTTATAATGATTATCACTGTTATAGTGATGCAATTTTCCCACTTTTTAGTCACAAACATCCAAGATTATACGAATTCATACAACACAGGTGACAGAACAGTCTTAAGGTAACCAGGCATGGCCTCATTTCTTAGAATTCTGAAAGCTATGGAAATAGATGCTATGAGTGACTCTCAACTGCCTGAAATTCAATAGATTAATAGAATAGAACTCAATTTATGAGTTATGTTACATTTCAATACTTCAGTACTTCCATTTCTCCAATACTTTCATCTAAAAGCATTATTAGTTTAAGCACTTAAACAGGATGATATATTCACAAATAATTTATAGAAGGAAAAAAGCCTAACTTTTTGCTTGAATTCATTCAGAGAAATTCTTCCCACATTTTTGTTAGGTAACATAATTGTTACCTAATTTTTGCAGCTTAACTAGGACTATTTTCAATTTCATGTCTTTGTCTGTATCAAGAGTGTTCCAAAAAACCCAGACAGCACAGTGCATGCTTTCACCTCACAATTCAGTTCAAAAATTGCATCTACAATTCTGATGATTGAAAGGATATGTAAAACTACTTACTGAACACATCTCCTCGGGGTTTCTGGGGATCTACCTGGATCCTGTTGTCATCTGTAATTCCTTGGGAAGATGTAGTTTTGGAGGGAACACTTGAAGGCTCTTCAGTTGTTATCAGAGGAGTTCTTTGTGGTGGTAGTGTAGCTCTTAATGTTGTAAGCTGAGGTGGTGTTGGAAGTGGAGGCCTTGTCACCAGCTTTGTTACTGGCCTTGTTGTCACAGGCACATACCGAGTGGTGGGCTTTGGTGTCAGTTGAGTTGTTGGCCTGGGTGTAGGTCGAGTTGTTGGCCTGGGTGTAGGTCGAGTTGTTGGCCTGGGTGTAGGTCGAGTTGTTGGCCTGGTCACTGGTCTCTCTGTAACAACAGCAGGTACATATGGTGGTCTGAGGGGTTGCCTTGTGCCTCCAACATCAGGAATTCTATTGGCTATACCACTGCCTCCCTGAGGGATTGTGCTGTTGCCCTTGAATGTATGATATGGACCAGGTGGTTCAATCATAACATTAGGAATAACTGCAAAGAGAATCAAAAGGGGACCAAAAAGGACATTTGAGTCTCTTGGTCCAGAGATTTAACAATATATTTCATTATGACAGAAAGCCTTTGCTGAAATCATTGCTCTTCTTCTGAATGTTTCATCTGAGTAGAAACAAACTTTAGCATTAGCACTGCTGAACTGTCATATCCCTTCAGATGGCACTTCTCATTCCAGTGGTTTAGAGATGATTGAAGACCAAGAGACTTCCATCTCCACCTCCTCCCAAGCATCAACCCTCTTTCAACTGACAAAAAATTACCCAAAAAGCAAGGACAGGAAGATATGTGTGCAGCTGCCCTCTAAACTGGACAAGTTTGTACTCTGGATTGGAGGCAAATTTAGTAGGAGCCCAGTGTTACAACCATCTTGGTCATGCATCTTCAAAAATCTCCCCTCTTCAAGTTTTAAACCATTTCACAGAATCACAGAAAGTGAGGGGCTGGAAGATGTCACAGAGCTGCAGAGTCCTGAGGGATGTCAAATGTGAGGGAGCTCCAAAGGCCTATTCTGCACCCAGGGGGATGGTTGCTTCTCCCAAGAGAAGGGGGAAGAAACAAATTTCTGAACAGGGAATTCTTGCAGAGAAATCCCCCCCCCTTGGCTCTGCTGACATCTGGGGAGCAGTGGGAGAGGATGGGGTGAGGTGCTGAAATGGGCCAGTGGCAGAGTGTGCATAATAACAGGGCATGAGTAATATGTACTGGCTGAGCAGACCTACCCTGCTTACTCAGTTGTTTTCATCCTGAAACAATGTCTAAAATCAAGCTGTGAATGGGGAGAGGTGAATTTCTTTCTAATTATGAAAACGTCTCAGGGAAAGGTATTTTTACCAAGGCATCCTAAGACTCAGAAAACTCTGACTACATTCCCTGGTCCCTTACTAAGTATTAAAAATAGTTAAGAGAAAATGATCCAGACAGTGCTGTATCTCAAAATTTCCAGCCCAGGATACATTTACTTTCAGAATTTCTTTTAAAAAAGGAGCATTACTTACTTATGCAGTTTGTTCCATTGTCTCTGTACCCTTCTTTACACTTGCATTTGTAGGATCCTGGTGTATTGTAACATCGTGAAAAACTACCACACTGGTGGTGCCCAAGGGAACATTCATCTATATCTGCAAGAGAAAGTTACATTAAAAAAATTATTTACCCCAAAGAAACCTGACTTTCCACTTATCCTTGCAAAACCACAAGCAGTTGTTTGGTCATTAGGAAAATGTCACTAATTTTGAAAATTTTAATAAAATTGAACTGACAGTAAGAAAAGGAAGCTAGGCAGTCACAAATTAGTGTAGATACAAAATTAGGGCAAAAGGGACTATCGTGCAACTCTGGTATTGCTCAGTGTATAACTTAGCATCAGCTTCAGTGATGGGTAGATTGCATGTGAGATAATGAAGATCACAATTCTAGTAACCACGTCTTAAAAGTAATATGATAAGTTAAATTGAATGTAGCAATAAGCATGTTCTTAATCACAGAGGTATTAAATGATTTTTTCGTAAAATGCTTCTTCTATTACACACTAGTGTAGATGTTTCTACATCAAACTGAAACTGTATGAAATGCCTTACGTGGAGTTTCCATGTTAGTTGTTAGTGATGCAAGCAAAAATCTCCAAAATCTAGTGGTCTGTGTAGACATTTTTCTCAAAAAAAAAAAAAACTTAAAACATAAAGCAATGCCTCATCATCTCCTTTTTTTCAGTGAAAAGATCATAAGCACTTGAGACCCTGGGAAACTAAGACAGCAGAACAAGGGAACATCTTTGTTGAAGGGCATACACCAGCTGCATTCCAGTTTCATGTCCAGAAAAAGACAGGATACTTCCCAACCCCTGCCTTTTCCCCACCTGTTTTTAGAGCAAGGCAAGTGGGGCAGCCCGGGCTGGAAGGAGCTGGAGTGTGCTCCAGCCACAATTTCTCATCTTGGATCTTGGGCCATGCTACAGAGCAAACCTGTGCCAGGCCAGACATAATGCTCCAAGGCTACAACTGCCTGTGCACAGTGAAACTGGGGAGCTTTGGAACAGAATTCCTGGGATCATCAGCTCTGCTCTCCCAGTGGCTTTCACAGGAGAACCAGTTACAAGAATGGGGGCCAAATATAGGCTTTCTTTCTCATGGTCTATTTCTAGAATCCAACCTTTCCTAAAATACAGATGAAGTGCAAAATAAAACAGTCTGCTTCAGTGTTTCAGCCATAAACATTCCTCATTAATTTCAGTTTGGAATAAGCAACTCTATTACAGGCACATAAGAAGTAAGTTGTTTTTACCATGGCATTGGTATTTGCCTCCAATGTACATCAGATCAAAGCCTTTGTGACACCTGCAAATGTAGCTCCCAAAAGTATTTACACAATGCCTAAATCGTGGACAGATAACTCTCCCAGTAGCACATTCATCAATATCTGTGGAAAAAAAAAAAAAAAGAAACTCTATTAGTCTTAATGGCACTTAAAATAGAATCTATATTATCTAAATTAAACTGGTTTCACATAATGAAAAACTAAAGAACAATAGCCAAAGTATTTTGATAAGATTCTTCTGCCTACAAGCTGGTTAGCCAGCAGTAATACCTGATCACTTCTGACTGTGCCATCTCAGCTCAGCTCTTGGTCACATACCCAAATTTTTATACTTACTGTGCCAGAAGCCTTTAAAAGTACTGTGAGTGACAAGAGGTGCACTGGCATAAGGAGCATTGCTGGTGAATCTGGAATGCTTGCTCTGTGTCCTTGGCATCATGGTACCCTTCCCCTTGGAGTGGAGATCCTAATTCCCCACAGAATGCACAACAGCTTCTTCAAGGCCTCAAAATGCTCATTCTTAAAAGTGTAATGGTATTTGTCTGAAGAAAACATGTTTTGTGTTATTTGTGTAACTTTCTTCTGTCCCAGTGAGCCCTGCCTGCCTATAGACAACACATAGACTTAACAGACAAGGAATAATAACAACTCCAGTAATTATTTTCCTGAAAAATACCTGAGCCTGGGTACCACCTTGCTGTGCATGAGGGAGAGCTGATCTCCCTGCTCCTTGTTTGATGCAGACAGGTGTTTTAAAGTCTCTCTTAGCAATAGTTTAAAATCACACAATAACAGGAGGTGTAAGGACTGAGGGCTTGGATGCCAAGCAGCCTGTGTGAGCGAAATGAAATTTGTGGGACTGGAGGAAACCACTGCCAATCTCTGACACCCACCACTTAAGAGCATATAACCAACACACCTATCCTTGTTCCCATTAGTGACATCTTCAAACTGCATGCATGATGCATTCTAAATGTGTGAAAAATTCTCTTGAACTGTGTTCAGTGTAAGGATAAGAAAAAACCCAAAATTAAATCTGGAGTTGATCACTTACCTATGCAAGTCCTGCCATCAGGCCCTAGCTGCAGTCCTGGGGAAGGACAGCGACAGCGTACATCCCCTTTCAGCACATCACAGCCATACTGACAGTTTGCCATTGAGCAGGAAAGGGCATCTGGGGAAAAATAATCCAAAATATTTAGATAAGGATTTTTAATCCAACAGATATCCATTCAGGCTTTAAAGAAAAAAATGCATATGCACTTATTTTTTTTTCCAAAAATTACATCTCTAAGAAATTGAAAAAATTGAATGCAGCCCCCATGAGGAATATAAAGCCCAGTTTGTACTGAAAACTCCCTGTGAACAGTATTGCCATTTCAAAGTCAGACCTTTAATTAAAAGTAATTTCTCTCCCTTTCTCTCCAGAGATTCAGATATCCACTTTTAGAGGTGCAAGTAGGAACCTGATTCTCCAGAGAAATGACAATACAATTTTCTATGAGTCAAGCATATTTTCAGCTCTAATGATTTTACATTCATAAGGAGGTAATACAGCAGAACTGCAGACATCTCACTGCAACTGTAACTGCAAGCACTTGTCCTTGAAGGCCGATTAACCATGATTTACAACACTGAAGAGTGCTTCTGGGGAAACGTGTAATAAAACTAATAAGTCAAAGTATTTGCTGTTGTTTTGTTCAGCCTTATTCCATTAGAAGATAGAAGCTCATCTTGTGCAGCTGCCTAATTTCCAGCACAAACAGCATTTTACGTGGGGACTCATCTTCATTTCATAAAAGATTCCCAGGGAATGCCACACAGGGATCTTGAGGAGCTTGTAAAAAAGCAAGAAAGAAGCCTTGGCATACTTGAGCACGTTCCATCTGGCATAAGCATGTAGCCATTCAGACAGTAGCACTTGTAGCTGCCATAGGTATTCATACACCGGTGTTTGCACGGCCGTGGCTTTAGTCCACACTCATTTAGATCTGAAATGAAGGGTACAAGACAAGGAGGGGGGGAAGAAAATAGAAAGTATGTGTGAAAAAACCTACTAATTCAAGCTCCTGGAGAAAGACGGGGAAATATGGCAATTAGCTTTTTAATCTGCAGTCCAGCTGATAGCAAGCATCTGTAATGTCCTGCACAAGGCACTGTTCACCCCTCCTGCTATGGGGCATGTTTTCTTCTTTCAGAGATCTCCTTTTAGAAATGACAGAGTTAGCATTAGCCAAGTGCCAACAGAAGTTTCATTAGGGAATGCACAAGCTCAGGTGCTCACAAATTGCCACTATTCACGTAGGTGCCATGTCCAGAACCAGCCAGAACTTTGAAGGAGCATAGAGGGAAAAAGCAAACATCACTGCTGCCATCACTATCAGTGATTCTGATAGGGATTCAGTGATTTACCATCATGCTTCAAAATTAGTCACAGAAGAAGGTAGGAAACAACCTCACAGAGCAAATGTTTTCCTTACCATCTAGAAAAATACTGGAAAAAAATAAAGTGTCTGACACCAGTGATATTTGTCAAAGACTACCCACAGAGGCTATTACAATTTAATAGAGAATTCATTGCTTAAATTGAAAATATTTAAGCTACAATTTTCATAGTAGTGGACAAGGCTTCAAGCAAGAAGTTTGAGTGAGAATTTCCTATAGGATTCTCTTCCAAGAAGAGACCAGGTGAGGTCAGGCAGGAAAGAGCATCCTTTTTCAACACTCACTCTTGTGGGAGTCTGGGAACATCTCTGGAGCTGCTAGGAGAGCACAGAGATGTAAAAACTTACTGCAATTAGGCAGCTCCTTACAGATTTTAGAGCTGCAGTAATATAATTATTACTCATGCAACACATCTGTTGAAAAAGTCATTGTTAAATTCAAAACCTGTTGGGAGTTTGACTTCATAAAACCCACTATTAACTATGCTGAAGGTCGTGGACAAAAATCCTATTGAAGTAAAAGAAAGAAAAGTTCTTTAACATATCTCTAGTCTTCCTTTTTTATACAAAAAGCACCATTTTGCACAATAACTGCATGACAACTAAGTATAAAATACTGAACTAGAAGTAAGGACAACAAAATGAGGAAAGGTAATGCTGAAATTAAGCTGGCAGGGCAGGATCTTAACAGTGCCTCTGTTAACTTCTAATGCTTACATCCCACTTCAGAGCCTAAGTTCAAATGCTCCTGAAGACTTTACCCTTAAGAACTGTCACATATTTATTTCCAGAGCCACAGCAACAGATTCAGAGTTGAAAAATGTAAGAATTTATGACTGTTCTCAGTTTATCACCTTGCATAAAGTATAGATTACATTATGAGCCTTATAAAAATTGGATCCTGCTATAGGACTCTGAATACCACATCACCCTTTGGTACCAAAATATTCTTAGTACAGACAAAAAAGCTCTGGTATTGCCAAACAGACAGCTACTAGTAACATATTTTGAGAATAACCTGATCTTAGCAAGCAGGTGGAATCAACTACATAAACTATACATAATCCAATGTCACACACTTTTTGTTTGTGGAATTGTGACTGAATTATTTATAATGTCTTCATTCTATTCCTGCCTGTGAACAAATGTAATCAACCTGAGATTTTGATTCAGATCCTCGAAAACATGAAGATAAAAATGCCAATGCTTTGAAAAATTTCAAATTTTTTCACCTTAGCTGAAGTAATAGAAAGCTAAGGTCACAAGGCAGCAGAAATAGGTTGTTAGCACAATTCCACTTAAACATAAGCATCACAGGTTTTCACTTTCTCCATTGAAAATAGCTATTAAGATGCTTTTAACTTCATGGAGTCAGAATCCCTGTTTAGGAAAACAAGCACCAGCAAATAGGTGTGTCAGAACACACCACTCAGCCCACCTTATTTTCTCAAAAAAGCAGCTTTTCTTCTTTTCACCAGTGCAGTCAGGCACATACTTGGAAACTACACAACCACTACCACTCAGTTTCCTGGAAGGCACATTGTACAATCACTGTCAGGTGCTGCTGGCTCTAAAAAAGCCTGTGTGAATATGCTGACAGCTCTCTTGATCTGCCTCCACACACCCACAGTCTGTACCAGGATGCTTCCCCAAGAAGAGTCTGAAGGTACTGCACATGGACTGGGGGGAGCATGGCAACATTCCTGCTTTTTGTATACTGTCTCTGTTTCTTGTTCCATAAATAAGGTCTGTTTCTTCAAGAACAGGTTCAAGCTAATGTCAGCAGTCAAAAAAGCAGCCCATAGCAACATACCTCTTGAATGAATGCTGGTTTTTTAATCAATTGTGTATTTCAAGCACCATCTGTGAAGACAGCTCAGTATGGGTGTCTACACATCAAAAGAGCAATTAAGAAAAGAGCAGAAGTTCCCTCTAAAAAAAACCCCGGAAAGCTGGAATGTACAAAGGGTATTAAAATAACATTTTTACATTGTTTTTCTTTTTAATAAAATATCATTTCTCTTAAGTGACTTTTAGACTTACACTGGAGTTCAAAATACAATGCCCAACACTGTTAGGAAGTTGAACAAATGCCTTTTGATTTCTCTGCAGGAACATCCACTCACTGTCCTGCACTTGAGAATTTCATTGTTCAGCCACTTAAATTCCCACGTTACCCACAATGGTGCAGAGTCCATTCAAAACCAGCATTCTTAATTTCAAAATAACATGACAGTACTGCACATAAAAGCAGACTGACAGTTTGGGGAACTATGGAAAGCAGGTCTATAACATAAGCCACAGGCTGCTGAGCACAACTATTTTATTTTTGCAGAAATTAAATGAAAATGTAAAAAAAGGACAAGATTGCTATGCTGGCAAATCCAGATGGGACTTCTTTGCCTGCTGTGTGGAACCTCACATGATCCTGGATAATGATTGACTTCATTGTGCACTTAACAATGGAGCACTTATTCCTGGGAAGATGCAATTTGCTGCCATTTTCTTTAATTAGCTTCTCCTGAGGAGTCCAGCACTTGGACCTTTTTTTCTGCCTATTAACTAACTGGGATCAAGCAACACAGAGGCCAAATATCCAATACTAATTTTACTCGGACTGAAAACAGAAAAGCAGGGACCAGAACGAAGTAAAAAAATTCAGCTGTTATCACCACACTATAAACAGTAGGTCAGCTTTCATTTCCAGCAACTACCATCACACTACCACGTCAAACTTATGAAAGGACATTTCTACCACCCCAAGAGAGTTTTGTTCACATCACTTTGTCTGTGCCAAGTGCAGAAGTTAACAACCCTCATTTTCTCCAAATTCCAGCTCTATGTAAACCACAGTTTTGCCTGTATCTAACCTGATTAACAATTTCCATTGCTCTCACTTTACAAAGGAACTCAGAACCAGTGAGAAGTGCAGGCTCTGAAAGAAGAGCAGAGGAAAGAAACAAAAGCAAGTTACAACCACGAGTATGGTCAAGAGTCAAGCCTTTTTAGAACACAGGCACACAGCACCAAGGAAATACAGTTATTTGCTCTGCATGCTGGTGACACTGAAGGTTCAGCTTCTGCATCACAGCCTCCAATCCCTTTGCAAGAAACTGTGTGACTGTTTCAAGCCGTGCAGGTAGGAGGAGCACGCCACCTGAAATCCAGGAGCATCTCACCCCTTGATGGTACATTGCTTGCATGATGATCCAAGGGGGGAAACAGAAGTGCTTCACTGCTCTGACCAGGTGGACTTGTATACAGCTGCTCAGCTTCACAGGGTTGGGAAGAAGGCACAATAAAATTAAATTACCAGATCTTTGTGATATATATTACTTCATAGTTTATATGTGTATCTCAAGTGCAGACAAGAACTGCATTACAAAAAGAGAAAGTAGCCAACTTTTTATCACAAGAACAAGTTACAGAACAGTTGCCTTACAATCTTTGCATCAAGACAACCTTGCCAAGCCTCACAAAGTTAACCTGCATATGATTTAGTTTCCTAGCAAAAATCACAAGTTTTCAACTATTCGCATTTGTCTGTGAGCAGAGACCTTGTTGAAGAGCAGGTATCAGTCTTTTGATGAACACATTTTGAGAGAAGTACTAGTTCCAGTATTCTGACAACATATTAGGGAGCTGATACAGCATATTTTCTTTCAAGTTGCTCAGCTTTTTTCTTAACAGGTTACAGCTGCAAACCTGGAATAGCAAAACTGGAAGGTGATCACTAAAGCCACTCGGAGTATTTAAATGCTGTGGAGAAAGCACATGGCTAGCTCTTGTGCAACACCACTGAAATTTAATTGCTGATGGTAGCAACATCATAAAAGCAACAGCAGCTATTCCTAACTTCAGAGTGACCTAAATTGAGGTCTAGATTGCCACAGCAGCTGCAGTGCCACTGGAAAAGGACAAGCATCCAGGGATCATCACACAGGCATGGTTTAACAGCTTTGTCTTGGATTGGTCCCTGGAATATGGCTTGATCCACAAGATGAGATGTAAAGCCTGTTTACCAGTGCTTGTACTCAAAGAACATCTTTCACCAGGAAATCTGATATATTTTACATCCCAGCACCATTCATGCATCCAAGAAAGACTTTTACCTCTGCAGGGGAATGCCACCATTGCTTCTGGTATTACTAATTATTATTATAGAACAGAAATAAGAAAGATGGCCCAAGGACTGAACAGGCCAAGGGCTATATTAAAATATAGTACCATAAGTCACACTGCTTCTGAGTGATTCAAATTTCCTCCCAGCAAAAGCATACTCTGCATCCTCTACACACTTTCAGGTCTCATAACATGGCACCAGCATATGGCAAGAAAGTGTATCCTGACCCCAGGAACATCTCAAGGAGTTTCACCATGTGACAGAATAGATGTAGGCTGTAGTCACCTGAAATAGTGTACATTTAGGACACCAAAGTCAGCAGGCATCTCAGAAACCTCATGCACATCTGCCATGGCAACCTTGCCACCAATACCCTGCAAGAACATTTGACCAACACTGCCCAAAAGGCCTTCTGTAGTCATTTATCACCAAATTTTTTCTCCTTCCTTAACATCTAGTGGATGAATAGTTGAGTTCAAGAATGCAGCCTAAAGTATTGAATGTGCACTGTCTTCTTTAAATATTGTTAAAGTAATCAATAAGTATAAAAACTGTTTTATATATATATATATAGCAACAGTTAGCTCGCTGCACTGTTTTCTAAAAAAGTTCCAGACTGACCAAAACAGGCATAGGATAATCATAACAACCCATCCTTCAAAATTAGTAAAAGGAAAAGGAGACATGATAATTTGAGAGATGACAGAAGAACTTAAAATTAAATTAAAACTATAAAATATGGCATTCGTTTCCAGATTAGTTCAGGAAGAGTTAGTACATCTGAAAACAAATATGTACCTATTTTTAAAGAAAATAATGTACTCTAAAGTCAAAAAGTCAAAAGAAAATGAGTAAATGTCATCCTTAGCACTTGGAAAATGTATGAGCTTTTTCTGTAGGCTGAGGTAACTGGCAAATAAAGAGTCTTTTTGAGATAACTGTGAATGTGAACATGTCTTAGGCATCAAAATTACATACTACAATTCTGGTTTATACTCTGTGATCTTTATACCATTACATAGTTTGGAAATAATTTTTAGCAAGAGAAGTATAATGAAACTGCAATGATAATCCATTAGGAGAACACTTCATGTTTCAAACTCTCAAGTAAGTACTGCAGTTGATTGCTATCTAGCTAGTTTAGGATTAGGAGAGAATGTATCAATGATTTTTTTAAATTAAACAAATATTATGCCACCATCCAAACCTCAAAACTGTGACTTTATGAGATAACAATCCTAACCACAAGATTAAAATAATTTTATTCAGATACAGGAGAGCATGTCAATACATACTTTCCATTAACCTCACTGATTTCATCTGAACAAAAACAATTTACCCCACTGCAGATGTCATTCTCTCTACAAATGTCAGTCCCAATATCAGAATAGATAAGTAACAGACTTTGGTCATGAGCTCATTACCCTATAAACACAGGCAATGCACACAACAACTTGGGGAGAGGAATCTACAACACTTCTATGATTTCAAGAGGAAACTCTTTCTTGGACATCACCTTCTTACCTTGGTTGCATGTTTTTCCAGTGTATCCCGGGTGGCACTTACACTTGTTTGGCCCAACACACTCCCCATGTTTGCATCCTGGCTGGCATATAGCTGTAAAAAGAGAAATATTCTTTATTCTTCCACTCCAGTCATGACTGGCAGCGTATTACTTAGAAGCAAATGGCAACCACCTAACAAACAGTACCATTTATATTCCTCCCTTCAGCATCACTACATGCTTCAAGTACCACTGTCCAAACATCAGGTGCACTTTCAAAAATAACCACCACCACCCCCGTATTTGTGGAAAGGGTGAGATACTTGCTGGTAGCCTATTTTTGTACAAGATTATTTTTCTCGGATAGTCAGCCCTTTTAACACTTAATCAGCAAGCAGGCACTGTGCCTTCACTTACTCTAAGTACTGTGATTCAGGGCATTGAATTTGGCAAGGCTGGGTCATGTTCCAGCTGTACAGAAAATGTGTACAGTGATGTCACAGGTGACTTAAAAATACAGCCATAAGTCAGCCTCTGATAAGCAGTAGCACTGATCCTAGGATTCACTCTTTTCCTCTATGACCAGAAGGCAACACTCTTTTTGTGCTAATTAAGCAGTGTTTTGCCAGAATCTCTCCCTTTTGAGTGTTTGAGTTCTGTCAGATAGAACAGCTTAGTTCAGTTGCTGTGCTCACACACAAACACATGGAGTTAATCCCTTTTTAACACAGACTGATGTGTGTGCGTGTGTGCAAAGTCTTCCAACTAATTTGCATCTTGACAATTAAAAAATTCCCCTAAAACCAGCCACAACAACCAATAGAACATAATTTCCCTCCAATCAACTCACATTTATTACAATGACTGCAACAAGCCATGTCCATGAGTTGCTGTCTGACATGTCAAGCTCACTCCACTACCAGGAAGAAAATGTGGACAGTGGAGATTTATGGCAGGCTGAGAAAGCCCCTCTCTTACACACATAGGGCAAGAAGTCCAGAAGATAGAGTCTGAAAAGGTTGCCAAAAAGTAGCAAAAACTTTCTACTCTTCATAATAGTATCTGTTTTAAACAGAAGTTAAAAGTACATTTGTATAGACAAGTGCCACTAAAAACAAGACTGCTCATTTACTGTTGAATCAACAAAGGCTACAATTTTTCCAAGGATTCCTCTCTGAAAGCACTTAAACTGTCACTCCCATCATGTAGTAAGGTGATCTGAGAGAGATAGAAAAAAATCCCAGAGCTCTTTTCATTTTCAGTCAACTGCTGCTTTTATATTTCTATACTTTTATGCTTTTTTTTTTTTACACTTTTATATTATTCATCTAGACAACAGAATATACTGCAACTAAGCTTTTAATTTCATTTTGTTGCCTAATCTGTTCAAGAGATAACAGAAAATAAACTCTGGACTCATGATTATTCATTTCAGCTCAACTATTTTAAATTCTTAATTTAAATTCTTTAAATTGGGACAGATGTGAAGACACTCTTTTGCAGTTCCCACCAAATTCAATGAAGTCAGGGAGGTATCCTAAATCTTTTATCTGTCCATAACTCAAACAGATTGGCATGAACTACATTTTCTTCCAAAATAAGATTGATAAATACCACATTTTAAATCTCACTTAAACTTCAGACCAACTTAAACATCCTGTAAAAATAGCACATGGAACTGAAACATGAGTGAGTGGTTTCCGTTTAGGGTTGGGGGATTTATTTTTTTTTTCAAGTGTGGGAGAGGAGAAAAAAATTCTGTTGAAATCCATGTGCTGTTGGCATTTGCTACACTGTGCAAAAGCCAGAAGCCACTAAAATTCCCAGCTGTTGGGAAGACACCACTAGCTGCTGGTGGTCTCTGAGTATGACTCAGTCATTCTGAATTAATCTATTTTAATTGCTACATAATACAATAAATAGAACACATATCTATTCAGTTCATTATGGGTCTGTAATACTGTTTGTTTGGGTTTTTTATTTTGTTTCACCTGTCTTTTCTTTCTGCACAGATTTCCCTCAGAATTGCATTTCAAGACCCTCTCTCCTCAGGTTTTGTCAGTTCACCTGCACTAAGCTGCCCACCATTTGAGGACATGGGTGACTACCACATGCTGCCCACTCTGTTCCTTCTCATCTAGAATTTTAACTTTAATTATTTAATTTCTTGGTTACCAAACACTGTTTAGTGGAGCCATAACCAGACAGTTGCACTGCCTGGTTCTTACCTGCTTAGCTCCTCTTAATTTGTGGCCAAAAACAGAAATCCTTGAGCTTTCTTAATTGAGTATACATATGAATTTAACTCTAGTTTTCCAGTGCTCCTAACTAGATCTTTCATCATAGCATCTTAGATTTTTAAATCTGTGTGTAATCTTACATTCTTCTTCCTCTGTTTGTGCCTTGATTTCCATTTTTTAATAGTCATTTCTTTCTTGTGAAATGTCCATAAGATGGTTTCATTGACAGAAGTTGCCCTCAAAGTCTTTAACTGCTTTCTTCATCCCTCCACTCCAATTTGCCTCAAAACTCCAGACTGCAGATGTAGAAACTGTCCTTGAACTTCTATTCTCACTTCTCTGAAGTCTAAAAATATGCATAAGAATACCTGCATCTGACACCAACTCTGACAGCCACCAGTCTGAGCAGCCTTGCTTCTGCCCTCTCTTTCCAAGTAGCATCCAGCCCCTTATTATTTTTTTTTTACTCTAAATCTCAGTTCCTGAAAGTTGTTTGCCCCAATTTCTGCATCAGCCCAGAGATGATTACATACTATACATCTTCACAAACCTTTACTGGACCCTTCAAGCACTGCCGAATCCAGACCAGACAGAATACAGAATCCTGAGCAAACAATTCAACAAAAATGGATTGTTATATTCCCCCAGTGTCAACTTCCTAACAAGACTTTCATGTTGGTGAAACAAAATTTCCTCCATGCTTCCTCCTTCACCTGAAAATGGCTTCCTTTCTCCTGGGGTGCCAGCAGACCACAGTATCAAGTTCTATGTTTTTCTTCCCCACATCCAGCTTTGGCTCACTCTGTTTCTATTTTTGCAATTCTTTGCAAATTATGCAATTGCATAAACACACACTCAGGAAAATAAATCTGCCTTACAGTGATTTTAAGCTATGATCCCAGGGGTATGAGCTGATTTGTAAAATAATTCACTGCAGCTCTTTCAGAGTTACTTATTTCCTTTTTGTTCAACTACATACAACTGCAGAATAATGTATAAAGCTGAGCCCACCACACAGTTACCAGTAAGTGGTAAAACCACGTCATATCCATAACCCATATTACAGAATTACTTTTGAAAAAACAGAACCAACTCTGCTTCCCAAATAAGTATACTAGCAGTCACAAGATGTATGTATCTTTGTAGAGTCTGCAAAGAGAGATTAATTTCCAGAGAATTTCAAATGTCAAACATTCCTTTACTCTATTTTTTGAAAGATAATAAATGCCCTTGACAAACTTCTGTGACTAAAGACTAATAATATAATCAGATAAAATGGTAGTATCTAATGCCTGGATATTTTTTTGACAGCTTACTTGCACTTACTTGTAGCATTCATGATAACAAATGCTGTCAAAATGCATGCTTAAGCTTCCATCTAAAACGTGCAGTTCCACCAAGGAAGTGTCTCCTCATTTTTCATGCACAACTACTACATTTGGCTGGTAAATCAGTTACTCAGTTTGCACATATGATTCTGGTAACAGCACATTAATGTGATAAACTGCAACCAGTGTGGGCTACTCACTGCAGTGAATTCTTTGCCTGCCTGTGACTGCTGCCAAGTGTGTTTCTAAGCTGCATACACAAATCCAGACCCTGCTTCATTAATGCCTTGCTATTCAGAACAGCACTGAAATGTGTGCATAAGCTAAGCATGGGTAACACTGAAATCAACAGGAGTTAAATGCCAGTGAAATCTGATCTAGTGCTTAAGCTCTTTTAAAAATCAATGAAAATTTGAGTTAACACAATGCAAAATTAGAAAAGAAATATTTCATGCTTTGTCCTTCTTCCCATGTTTGCGTTTTAAGTGACTCATTGTAATTGCTTACAGAATGGTGCTTTTTCACCTCAAAGGGCTATTTGTTACCTGAATCTTTCAGTGGCTGCTGAATTCCAGCAGATAGAAGCAGGGGAGCACCAGTGTGGTGTCAGAAAACAAACCATTGCTATTTTGTTTATTAGAATGTAAGACCCAGGGGCTGCAGCAGCTGCTGTATCACAGAAGCAAACTGGACTTGCACGGAGAGATGAAGAGATGATTGCTCTGCTCCCCTTTGTGAAGAGAGGTAGTCCCCACAACAGGGATGTGAAAATAAAGACATTTCAGCAGACTTCAGCCCTGGGAGCTGAAAGTAAAAGCACTGATTTTTCAGTAAAGCAGCACTGATTTCCTTTTCCTCTAACATGCCAGGCTGAATGCTGCTGGAGAGCAGTGGCTGCAAACTTTCCCTGCAGTGAGAATGACAACTTGGAGTGAAGGTGGAAAGCAGGCAAAGGGGGCCACCAGGAAGGGCTTCAGGCTTCCCAACTAACCTCCCACTGCACATGTGAAATCCTGTGAAAGCACATTAAGCCCCCTTACTCTGACAGCTTGTAAATACAATGCTAGGAGCATAAACAATTTTCAGGAAGGAAAAAAATATTGCCCAGGGCTTGAGAGTATAATGAAGAAAAGGGAAAAGAATGAAAGGGAAAAGTGCAATAGTTTAGAAAGTAAGTGTCTCATTGGATGGATGATCGGGATAAAACAGTCCTGTTAATTTCCTTCCCCCTCAACTCCCCCAAATCAAATGCTTAAAAAGGCAAAAAAGAAAAGAACATCTATTTGTTCCTGTCACATATTATAGTTTTCATGTAAACTTAAGACTTAGAGGTCATAACTCTAAGCCATAACCTTGCCAAAATTATTTTAAGAAATATGTTCAGCTAACCTTTGGGCTGGCACCTTAGGCTGGCTATTCTCTGCCTTAAGACGTAGAAAGCTGCAAAACAAATATCCAAAAAAAGAAATTCCAGCTTTTTTTTTTTTTTTTTTTTTTTTTTTTTTGTGTTCTCTGTAAGGAGGATAGACTTGGCTGGGGCTTTTATCAACTTGTTACATTCCTGGAGACTTACACACATTCAGAGCTTTTCTGAAATATAAAAAAATTCTGGTATACATTTAAAAATGGAAATTCTTTACATCAGTATTTCATGATGAGATTTAACAAACACATTTTGATACATAAGAGTAATTAAATATAATGACGTGATGCTATTCTTATTCAATCAACTAAGGAGCTACACTTTGTCATGTTTCATATGGTACAGAGTTGTAAAGATCCTCATGTTTCAAGGTTTAGGTTTTTGTTTCCATTAACAGAACATAAAAGCTTTCCTTAAAGAGACAGTATCCTTTCATTTAAATATAGGATTATATTCCTAATGCTACATCTCCACAGAGCAAACATAAGGGGTTAGCATCTGAATGCTAATTTGGGAATAATTTAAATTACACCCACTTTTAAGTATAACCAACAAACATACTGGCATATAAATTTTCTAGTCATTTTAATAATGCCTAAATTTTGAATGTCATCTAAATTAAAAGTAATGCTTAGAGACCTTTTCAGCTCTTACTACCATATGAAACTAGATACTCTACAACAGTTACATAAGATGGAAACACAGATTTAAGTTTCAGGCTTAATTTAAAAATCAATTTATTTGCCAATACAATTGAATGTTAGCAGCATAGCTTGTTAGGCTACACAGCCTTATTATAAAAGGCTGGGGTTTAAGTGCAACAGAAGCTCTTTGTATTTTAAGTAGTATGTAACCAACACTTAAGGCTTTGCTAGGATTGAAACTTAGATTGGCTTAAATTAGTTTTAACCAGAAAGTCTCACAGTGTTTGTTACAGTGGCTCCCCAGGTTGTTGCTGGGCTTTGAGAGAAGCTCCAAATACAAATATACTACAGTTGTAAATGGTCAAATCATATTACTGTTGAGATTTCCTTGGGAAAAGCTGGAATACATAACTACTGTTCTGTGAATCAAGTGCAGGAAGGATGCAGTAGCTAAGTGGAAATGGATACTGTATCTTTAACATAGTAAAGCCATAACTGCTTTAAAAGCATAAAGCTTCTAAACTTCAGAAACAAACAACCCATAACTGAATAAAAATAGCAAAACCTCATTTTTCCTTGCATGCCAGTATTAAAGAAGCATTGCAATTCTGTATGAAATGTCTTTTCTTTGAAAAGAACCCAAGGAGGCACAAAAATATTGGTTATTTTCTAAGAAGCAGACATTCTGCATATGAATATTAAACACTGCCAACAGAATGCATTAGTACCAACTGTATTCCTGCAACCACAAATTCAGTAACAAAACTCCTATTGATTTTAAGGAGGTTTCTGCCTGTGGGTCAGCTTCCTGGAAGCCAGTATTTTCATGGCTCATTACTGACAAAATCATGATTTTACTTTTGTGCATCCTGGACTCTACAGAATTGCCATCTCCACTGAAAGAAGCAAGAAACAGAAGTCTTAAGCAGCTCTTGGCCTCTTCTCCCACTGATGCATAAGGCTATTTATATGGGTAAATTTCCATCAACATAATTGTTGGTTATACAAAATCTCCTTCTAGGCATCAAGGAGAGCACATTCATCCCCCCCCCCCCACCTCCCAGCTCTGTAAATAGATTGTACAGTACAGATATGCAGTCTTTAAGGTCATTAGGACAGGAGCAGCAGCAAAGACAGTGTAAGTTCCTTCACAACTTTTGTAAGAAGGCAGCAGCATGCAGTTTCCAGCAAAGCATTTGGTTATGCCTGCATCTGTTGTATCAGCTTGTACTCCCTTGAGGGTCCTCTAACAACCTCCTGAAATAGTATGAGTAGTTTTGACTAAATCTAAATGCTAACCTGACATCCTTCAAGTAACATTTTTTAATGGTGCAGTGATAAGGAGACATATAAATTTGGGCTTCATTTTGGATACAAATATTCCCACCCTGCACATGTGGGTGGGAACATGTGCATAACATGACACAGTGCAGTGTTATGTCAGGCTCTTAGACCAGAGAGGGAAATGAAGCAGAAACCAAACAGAAATTCCCAGATTCTCATTGCCCTGAGGTTTACCTGACTCGATTGCAGTAAATTTTAGTACTGTCAATAACAGACAGAATTTTAAGGTGACAACATCCTTCTAAGCAAGTCAGACTCACACATGCAAAAGCCTAAGCTCTGCATTGTACAAATTTGTGTGAACATGAGACAGATGTGACCAGGTGTGTACAAGCCTTTTCTACAAGTGACTAGAAGCCCCAGCAGCAATGATACTCACGTTGGCACTGTCCCCAGGACAACCTGGCCCAGCCCCAGCAGCAGTCAATTCTATTCCCAAAGCGGCACAGTCCTGCAGAGGAGCCTATTTGTCTGGGCCACCTGAACAAGAAAGTTCAAAAAACATTTTATATGTCACTAAAATTATTTTAGACCAAGAAAACAAATTAGAACGACCAGGAAAATCTTCTCCTGCATGGAGAGACATAACTTTTTTTTTAAACAGTAACTGCTTTAAGCTGAGCCAATGACATTTCTGCCATTAATGTTGTGTTTAGCTCAGAAAACATCAATGACTATAGGCAAAGAAGGGAAAAGAGAATTAATGTTAACTTTGTAAAACCCAAAAAACCTGACATGCTTTGCAATACGCTCACTGCTGCCACTCCCAGGCTGGTATGGAATTATTTCAGGAGTCTGAAACAGAAATTATAACGTGGAATAAACCATCCTGATAAAGTTTCAGCATTGGTTTATTTCACAATTTATGGCCAAATTTTTCCACCAAAACACATAAGAAAAAAAATAACAAAAATAAAGGAATCCTAAACTGTTAAGTAGAAATTAAATGCAAAGGGAGAGCTGTATTATTCCTGTGTTGGAAGGACAAGCTACCAGAGTCTCCAATCATTACGAAGTCTCAACACAAACCGATAATTTTTTTAGGGGAGAGGCTGCAATAAGGAGAACATCGCATTTCAATAAACCCTACCAAAAAATCCTCGGCGAGGGGATGAGACCAGACGGAGCACTGCTGTGTGGGGCAGTCTGAGCCGTGCAGTGCCCGTGCAGCACCCGTGCAATGCTTGTGCAGTGTCCCTGCAGTGCCCGTGCAGTGCACACGCAGTGCCCCGCAGCCGCTCACTGCACCTGACGCGGCTCCGCACAGGCTCCCCAGAGCTTTCATTTCCACCTTGTTTCATGTTAAAACTTGACCCGCAATCTGCACCGTATTCAGTTTCAAGCGCCTCGAGGCGTCAATAAGCTAATTTTACTTTCCCAGCACGCAAAATACTTCGGGTTTTAATTCTTGCAGGACGCAACCCTGACAGAGAAATAAACTTTCCCTACCTCAGCCCGTATTTAGGCTGTCGGGCAACGCACAGGCCCGGGGACAGAGCCGAGCGAGTCCGCCCCTGGAAAACCCGGGAGAGGCACCGGGTCCCGCCAGCCCCGAGCCTCCACCTGCGACCTCAGGGACGAGGCAGCGGGCCGAACCGGCCACCCAGCCCGCTTGTCCCTTCGGTCCCCCGGTCCCAATTGCACTCTCCTCGGCGGTGGGAGCCGAGACAAGTCCCACGGAGGGCTCTGCCCAGTGCCGCCTCGCCGGGAGGCAGCCCCGGGGGCCGGTAAGGAGGTGTCGTCCTCCCGCCCCCCGCCGCCATTTCGCGCCCCGGTGTCAGTCAGGAGCCCGGGGGCCGCTACAGGTGCCCTCTTCCCGGGGCAGACCTCGGGCTCCCTCCGCTCTTCCCGCCAGGGTTCCGACCTGCTCCAGGAAACACCAACTCCCCGGCCAGGCCCTATCCTATCCCACCGTCCCGAGGGATCCGGCTCCTACCTTCTGTCAAACTCCCCGGCCGCCCCCAGGGAGAGGCAGGATGCCAGGAGCAGCCGCAGCGAGAGCTCCATGGCCGGCGGGGCTCGCCCGCCACACTGGAGGAGGGGAGAGGAGGGAAACAGGGAGGTGCGGAGCGGAGGTGTTCCCCACCGCTTCGCTTACGAGGCGGGCTGCGGAGCGGGGGGTCCGGTTCTGCTGCTACAGCTCCGGGGCGGCAGCGGCAGCCACCCCCCTTCTTCTCTCCGCCCGCCCGCCCGCCTCGCTGCCGGGCGGAGGAGGCGCCGCACGGGGAGCGGCAGCACCGCCCGCCCCCGACAGAGGCGCCCGCGGTTGGGCCGGGCCGGGCCGGGCCGGGCCGGGCCCGCAGCCTCCCCGCTGAGGGGCACCTGAGGGCCCGCAGGGTGTGTGCCGGCACACCGAGGGGAGGAGATGTGGAGAACGAGCACCCCCCAGCTCCTTCTGACGGGGGCCGAGAGAGATGTGGGCGGCAAGAACCGCCGTCAGAAGACAGCGAAGAGAGTGGGTTTGGGGTTTATAGGCTTTTTTTTTTTTCTCCTCACGAAACAGGACAGCCATCCACTCCGCTCTGCGAGCAAAGTCCACCTCTCAGGCCAAGAGCGTTAAGATTTGGCCTTCTTTTGCCAAACAGATTTCTCCCAGAATAAAGCTTTTTGGAAGAATTTCAAGGTGTATGGCTTTTTTTTTTCTGGCTGAAACACTCCTATTAATTGCTCCAAGGTGCCATAAGGTGTTCCAGCCCTTGTTCAGAAGAAAAAAGTGACAATTTTAAACATTACCCACATAACATGTGATGACAACCTAGCACCAACTACCAACAGCGACTACATCTGTACTCTACCTTCACATGCAAAAAGACAGCAGTTATTTTTGGTTTCTTTCTATGAAGTACAGCCCTCAGGACTTCCTGAGGGACATTCTTAGCCTTGTCACCAGTTCAGGGGCAGAGCTGCTCTGAGATCCTTCTGATTACAGATAGATGGGGCCAACAACTTGGGACTGCAGCACTGGTTTTGATCTGAGCCTAAATCTCATCAGATGTTCTTACAAGGTTCTGGTTGCAGATTAGAAGCAGAAAAAGATGATCTAAGTTGCGCTGTAACCCAAAGCCAAACCCTTTAGGGTGCATTTGAATGCCAAAAAAGCAAAAAAAGCCAAACCCTTTAGGGTGCATTGGGATGCCAAATAGGATTTCACACTTTACATTTGAGCTGGGAGTCCTCTACAGAGCACTTCTCACCTTCAAAACACTTCAATTATTCCAACAACACTGCACAAAGGTAACTACTTTTTGCACAATACACATTGTGCCAGTGAGCTTGTGAAAAATCACACCCTTCCCAAGTCATTTTGTCACCTTCTGTCCAAGTCTGCAGGAGAAAGCCCCCTCCAGAACTCCTTCCTCTCTTTTTTAGTCATATTTTCAGGAGCACCCATTCCCCACTCTAAGCTTTCTGTCAGCCTTTCTGGGCAGCCTCAACCCAATAGTTTCCAGACACAAAGAGAAAACAACTGTAAAAGCTACGAGATAATGACTGCAGAGAACTCATTGCGTAGACTTAGGTAACATGCAAGCCCCCTGAGAAGCCTGAACGTCATGGTTTGAGCCTGGCTGATAACAAAGAACCATGAGGCCGCTCATCCCCTCTCCGCCATTTCAAGATGGCGATGAGGAAACTCACCCAGAAGCTCCTAGGCCAAGACAAGGACTATGAGGGTTCCACTCATCAATTACCATCAGGGGCAAAACAGAGTCAACCAGGGGAAAAAAACAGTTTATCTTATCAAAACAGGGCAAGGAGAAAACAAAAACCAGAGATTAAATACCTTAACCCACCCCTCCCTTCTTTCCAGGCCCAAATTATCTTGTTCCTGGTACCTGAGCAGCGGACGGGGAGTTGGGTTCATGGTCCATTTGTCACACGTTGTTTTCTGCCACTCCTCCCTCCTCAGGGAGAAGGATTCCTCAGAGTCTTCCAGTGTGGGGTCCCTCCCACGGGAGAGTCCTTCAGGAACCCCTCCAACATCAGTCCCTCCCGTGAGGTGCAGTCCCTCAGGAACTGCTCCAGCGCCGGCAGCCCGCAGGGCGTGGCCTTCTTCAGGAAGAGTCACCCCCTCTGGCATGGGGTCCCTCCAGGGCTCCAGGTCCACATCTGCTCCACTATGATCCCTCACAGGCTGCAGGTCCACATCTGCCCCACTGTGCTCCTCCAGGGTTTGCAGGGGGACAGCCTGCCACCTCACCACAGGGGATGTAGGGGCACCATCCTCACCAACCTTGGAATCTCTGCTCCGGCACTGTTCTCATCTCTGGTATTGCTCTCCTCTCTGGCATTGCTCTCTCCTCCTCCTCTCAGCCTTACAGCTGCGGATTTCCCTTTCTTGAATATGTTAATAGCAGAGAGCCATCCATTGTCACTGATGGCCTCAACATTAGGCAGAGGTGGGGATGGATATTTTGGAGCCAGGGGAGCTTTCAGCAGTTTCTTACAGGAGCCATGCCTGGGACCCCTCCTCTACTACCAAAAATGGCACCACATCAACCCAGAGCATATTTTAGATATAACAGAACACATTATTTAGATATAAAAGCTGCATTGAGGCCCAAACCTGACTCTTTTCATTCACATGAGAAGCTGACAGCCAAGTGTTGAAGGCAACGACATGGTGGCATTTGGGAAAGACAGGAGACCATCTGGCTCAGATTAGCTCCTTGCTGAAATACAGAGCTGATTTCTAGCTCTTCACTGATAGATCACATTTCATTGTGTTTTTTTTTCACTTCTATGTGTGATGTGGGATAACAGACCTTGCAGAATGGATCAACCGATTTTATGGGTAAAAATGGAGAAATCCTATTTGTGGTAACCACAGGGATTTCTCTCTGGTAACAACATCTGCCTACATCTCTCCAACTTGTAGAAAGAAAATGTCCACAAATTACACCACAGCTGAGCTCAGGACAAGTGCCAAAAGCAACATTTGAACTTCACTGTGAATTAAGGTCTAGGGCAACCTGACACTTCCCCTCTGATGTCCAAAGGGACATGCCATAAAATCACTTCCTTTCATGCAATGCTGCATAGTGGTACTAAGGAACACAGCAACTTTAAAGTGCATGCTACTCTCCTTTAAAGCACAGATACTCACAAATTATAAGATCATTTTTAATCTCACCAGACCACACTCAGTATTCACAATTTCCTCAGCAGCCTGTTTGGCACTCTTGTCTGTTAATCCTGGTCAGACGTGGTGTCTACTCCAATTAAGACTGTCTGCTCTTGGTTAATGTCTGATGCTTTCACAATTTCTTTTGGAACATCAGGCTGAAAAAAAAGAGTTAACCAGCCATTGAAAGATCCCCATACCTATCAGTTGGGCTGAACTTATTTGTTAACTCACTTCTTTTTGGAAATGCTTTATCAATGCTAATGGAGTTTTCTTAATTAGGTAGTTTCTCATATCCAGGACACTAGAAGGATTACTGAGTGAGCTGGCAAAGAACCAAATCTCTGACAAACTAATGGTGTATAAAGCTGTCTTCCATACCCACTGCTGCCAAGGTATTATAGAGAAGGTGGAGAAGTTGATGGAAGCATTATTAGAAGGACTTCTGTGCCTTATATTTATAGTGAAACAGTACAAAAGCCTGGCAAATACTGAAACCATAGGGTGGGCTGACCAAATGTTCAGCAAGACATTAATGATAAAATCCAGCAGCAGTGCATCAAGCAGTGAAGATGGATGACCAGCACATACCCAGAAGGCAAATTGGTGCATGGACAAAAGAACACATGTCAAAAAAAGCTTTTTCAAACATACCATTAAGACACTCCATGAGTGCAACACAACAGTCAGATTTTTAGCTGTAAATTAGCAATGGCAAAGCAGAAACACAGAGGAAGACACAGTATAGCAACCCTTCCCACCATGCTAATTTTACTCTTCTCTATTCCCCTATATAAATCTTTGTGTTCCTTGTGCCAAAGAAGCCACACCATCAGCCACGGGCACCATGTCAGACTGCACTGTTAAATTCCATTAAAAAAACAATGTCATGAGCAATATATGTAACTGGAAATTTAACATCAACTGAAAAGATATATAAACATCAGGAAACCCCATTCTAATGGACTGAAGCTTACTTACAGTTTTCTCAAGTGAAATGAACAAAGCAGTTTCTGGTATACTCTCTGGCATCCAGTGGTCAGGCAATAATAAGAAAAAAGAGCTGAAAAGGTAGTAGATATGTTAGACTGACAGATGTTGGTAAATATGGTAGATGATAGATTATAGTTGATATGACAAATCACACAAAAACAACTTTAAAATGTATCTATGTTCCTACAGGTAGCTGAAAATTGGACATAGCCACAGCAGTAACAGATATTGCCTCAGGGCAATCTATGGCCAAGTAATTTTTCTTGAGTAAAACATTAAAGGAGTAACTTGAGTTTTGAGTCCTTTTTTTTTTTTAAGATTAACTTCTTCCTTGTTGTCTTAACACATTACAAATATTGAGTCCTCTATCCAGCAGAATCAGGCAATACTTTTTGTAACTCTCATTTGCATAAGCAGAAATTAAGGAACAGACATTTATTTCCCACAAATCCAATGATCTGTCATCAAACCAGAAATACTTTTCCTGTTTTCCATTTTCATACTTGAACCACAAATCCATCCTTTCTCTCTTCTTGTATCAACCTCATTGAGGCTAACCAAGTTAACCACAAATACCACACCACCCCAAGTCACTAAATCATACTGTGATGTGTGGAAAAAGCATTTCTTTGTAAGTACTGGCATGTGTGATCCTATTCTGCTTTTGTGAGGTTAATTTATCATAGAATGGTTTGGGTTGGAAGGGACCTTAAAGCTCATTTAGTTTCAACCCCCTGGATGGGCAGGGACACCTCCCACTAGACAGGGGCCCTGATAGGGGCTGAAAATGGAAGAGAAGGAAGTTTTAGGAATCTGTTGACTAAATGATTGACAAAATATTGTGTGCAGTCAATCAGATTGTCAGCACGGAACAGAATGCTTCCAACAAGACATTAACATCATTATCTACTCCAGGTTGTTTCAGCCAGTGAGGTCTCATTATTCACAGCCCACATTCAGTCAGCTTTTGGGAAAGCTTCACAACAAGCCAGCTGGGTTTGGTGCAAAGCAGGCAGGGCTGAGTTTCCTACAGAGCCTGGCTTAGTCATGCTTCTGCAACAGCATTTTCCACATCATCTTTGTAATACACTGAGTCCAATGCTTTACAGCACCTGTTTTGCAAATAGTACTACAGTTCCTCATGTCCAGTTTTACACCATGCAGCCAATGATTGATGCTGTCTCCTTTTCTCAGGAAAAACTGCTTTCCTCAGGAAAAACTGCTGAGGGTACACATACTCTGAACGATGCCCTATCATCCAGACCATTAACAAAGATGTTAAGCAGAACTGGACCCTGTATTGACCTCTGTGAAACTAACAATTTATAAAGTTTTTGTATGTCAAAACCAATAAAGACCTCATAGAAGTGTAGTAAATAAAACATATGATTATTGTATGATGATTGTGGTATGATGATTATTGCACAGATAGCTCCTTGAGAGCCTTTTAATGCCTTTCATCAATAGATTTGGTTTGTGGTTTTCATTAGTTAGGATTTGAGAGACTACAAGGTGCATGAAATTCAGGTCTTCAGGATACATTTTGAGAGACGAGAGGATGGAAAAGATTTAAGATGGGTTTAAGTGCTCAGTATGAAAGGAAATGAAGCCATTTCAGGGTTATCTACAGGTTTTGGCAAAGAGTTACTAATTCTTCTATACTCTGCTAAAAAATACAATAACTTTCAATTTAGGTTGTACTATATTCTTCTTGAAGCTGTATATTCAAAAACAGAGAGTCAAGGAGCACTTACTTGATTTAGTATTTTCTTGGTTATCTTTTAAGGGGAAGTAATACATTTGGGATGCAGTTTTAAAATGCAATTCAACACGTGCCTCAACTGCGGAAAAAAACCAGAATTCTCCTGACCTGCAATTTTCATGAAGCAGGAAAATACAGTAGTTCTGGCTGAGATGGACTGGGAGCACAAGACCAGGAGCTTTTTCAGTCAGTAACGAAGATACTCTGCAGAAGGGAAATGAGAACATTTCAGAAACTGAAAAGAAATTGTAATGGCTAGCACAAAAGGAGAGGGGAAACCTAAGGAGCAAATGTGTTAAAAAATTAACAAAATGGTTTGCAGACTGTATCTAAATATTCTAAGACAAATGAAAAGCAGCTAAAATTTTAAAAAATCATGTAGAGCTTTAAATCACAGGTAACAGAATTAATGAACAGTGACCAGACAGAAGATGGAACTAGGAGAAAGGGATAAGAGGTGATTCCTGTCACATGTCAGAAAGTACATTTTATTCGTGCATTTTTAGTTCTAGTACACAAATAACTATGACTGACAACTCTGATGATAACTGATAACTGATGCTTGGTAAAGTAGGGAAAGTATCAAGAGTCAAAAACAGACAGGAAAGTGTCTACACTTCTTTCAAGAACTATAGCCCAAGCTACTCTGAAATATTTTGCAATAATCTGAGTAGCATAAATGCTGTACCTCTAAACTGACAAGCTGCCAGCAACAAAGAGAGAGGGAAACTATTTAGATAAATGAGGCGTAATTTTTTCTTTCAGTGCAATTAAAGAATGTCAGTTGCCCATCAGAAAATTGCACTGTCAAGCTTGCACAGTACTCAGTCCCTACTTCAACTGAAACTAAGGGCAATTATCATATAAGGTAAAAGGGATAAATTTTAAACATGTTAAATAAGGAAGGAACTGAAGTTCACTTAGAGGATCAGGTTTGTTTGTACTGTAAATCACATTAAAAATACATGCTAATCTCTGGTTCTTAGCTCCCAGAAGCTTATGATTGCAGGATTCAAACCAACAAGCATTTGAACCCAGACATAGCTGTACTGAGCTTCTAGTTAATTTAGTTTATGAATCACCTCCCCATCATCATGTTTAACATTTCCCATCATACCATAATCACATGAATAAAATGTTAGGTGTGCACATCTGCAGGGTCACTCTACATTATAGGCAATCCCAGAGAATACTGCATCAGTGTGCACTAGGGATGTGTTTCATTAAACAGATTAAGTCATAGAAATTTCTATAGAGTCTTCCCACACATCAAAGCCTGACTGATTTTCTCACTCTTCACATAGTGACAGCAAAACAGGGTCTGGAGTATAGCTTAGAATTCAACCAGCACCTCCTGGCATTTACTGCTTGTGGTAATTCCTTCCTGTTTCTCCAGCAGCTGTCAACTTCAGCTTTGATTTTGTTTCGAACCACAAAATTACTGAGTGAAGAAAGTGATTTTTCTACTCTTTCTCAATGTGCGGAGGGTGTATACAATTAGGAGAAAACTCCTAAGTATTCTGTAAGAATACTTAGAGAAAACCTACTATGCTTCATGTAAGTTATGAGACGAGTGGTCTTGATCACACAGGAAAAAAGTGTTACTGTGCAAAAACAGCTTGAGAGAGACAGCCAAAAACTTCCTGTTACTGTACTGTGCTATCGTCAGAACTTGAGCACTCCCTCTTCTTTCAAGCAAGGTAAGTGCTAACATCAAATTAATAAGATGATTTATGTCTGACAGGTTGAGAGAATACATGGAAATGGTATTTATACTGCAGCAGTAGCAACTGTGATTACCAACAGTGTACAGATATCCTGGCAATGGAAGATTATTAATAAGAGCTAAAACCAACTGCAGCTGCAAATTCTCTCAGAAAGGATTCTTCAGCTGGAGCATGCTTTACTTCAGAGGGTTTTTTTTGGTATTTATTACAAAGCATGAATCTTTATAGCAACTGGATTAACTAACTGAAGGTTTCAAATTGCGTAATTGCTTTAAATCACTTTAAAGGGGATTTTCTTTTCCAGAATCCTACTTTGAACATGAAATATTACTCCAACAGGGATGAGGTATCTATTTATAGCCAAGTGTTTGTCTGTAATGGTCAAATGAAAAAGAAGGAATTGAATGTTTATTTCAGTTTTGATTTTCATCCAACACTTCGTGTAATTTATCCCAAAACTCTAATTATATCCCTCTATACAAGCAGTGAAAATACAAAAACTGAGAGAAAATCTATTTGCTAGGACTCCTTTTTCCTCTTCTTTTTCCAAAGTAAAGAGATACTCATGGTCAAATTACTTAATGAAAACAATTCAGTATGTCAGCAATTATCCCAACAAAGAAAACATGTCCATTTACAGTATTGTTTAACCATTTCTATAGTTGATGACCACATTAAATGGGTATTTGAATGGGAACATGCCAGATGAACAAAAACAACATTAATGGGTGCCAAACATTAGCTGTTTCTACAAAATTAGCTAAAAGCATGCAAGATTACATGCACCTACTACAACTACTGGCCTCTTAGGCAATATGTGTAGTCTATAGCTGATGTGATTTTAAGAAAGCAGTGTCAATAAAATACACCAGGAGTTATTACCAGACCATTATGTATCATAGCTGAGGGACTGTAACACAGCAAGGGTATGAAAATGGATATCTATTCATAAAAGAATCCACAGTTTATGCTGAAGTACAGGAAAACAATGTTATCTGGACAAAGCCCATAATAAACAGAAGATTATTTGTGCAGTTCAACAGCCTTTTAGTAATTTAAGAATGAAATCAAATAAAAGTTAATTTTAAGAAGTCAGCCACTGCACACAACAATCAAGGGAAGGCGCCTGGAATTTGCAGCAGAGAACCAGAAATTTGATTCTGGTTGGAAACAGTGGTCCAGACTGGAGGCCTCAGAAATAAGCAACAGCCTTTTCTAATGAACAGCAGTTGGCTCAAAATTCTTGGCCTAAGTTCTAAAACATGAGGCTTCCATCCCCCATGATCCTTCCCTAACGGCTATTTTAACTATGGATAACTTCATTATCCTCATTTTAAAAACTCCTGCTTAAAAGCCTGATTGAAAACCTGGCTCAGGGACCATCTGTCATAAGAATTCCCTTTGCTAAATGCAGATGCCACAAAGAAACATGCACATTATAAAAACCAACCACTTACCTTTAAGTTTGCAAACTTCCTGGCAGCCCCAGAGTCCTACAATAAATTGGTTATGTTATGACAGACCACCACCCCTTTGTATTTGCTTTGAAAAATAATAGGATTATTTGTATACCAGATATTAAGATCACCTACATTTTTTTGGCCTTGTGCTTGTGTTTTATTTTCACATAGACAGAATGCAAACAAATAATAGGTCAGCTTGTCACAAAACCCACATAAACAGCTCCTGTAAATCAATTCAAATAGATTGCCACAGGTAATGTAGGGATGGTCCACAGTCCAGGAAATACCAAGTGAAAAGACTCTCTACAAACATGTGGGGGTAGGGAAGTAAAATTGCTAGAGGGAGTGAGTTCCACAGCTGGAGTATCTCAAATAACCCCTCAACTTGCCCTTCTCTTGCTACTTTTACACTCCACTGCTCCTCACTCCACACTCTTGTACCAAGAGTACCCTGGATGCCTTGAAAACATTAGGCTAAAACATCTAATAAAAGCCAGACAGTCATATGATCCTCAGTGGAGTAGTTACTGTGTGGTTTTGGTTTGTTGGGTTTTTCTGCTTTGTTTGTTTTGGAGGGTTTTTTTGTGGTTTTAGTTGTGTTGGTTTTTTTTAACAATTAACTGGAAAATCAATTTTAAACTTGCTGGTTTATCCTATAGGGGGAAAATCTTACCTATGGCTTTGATGTTTAACACTTCACAGCACAGCACAGCCACAACCTACCTAGAAATTATTCTCTATCTCATACAAGCCCATAGGAGTAGGGAGGATACATGTTAGAGTGGTGGGAGAGCTGTCTGGCATTTTCTTGTGACTGCTCTTTACGTAGTCTCTGTAAGGCTGTGAAGCCTGAGGAGGTTGATGCTGAAAGGTAAATCTGACAGCAAGGACAAGTCAGGGAACTACATGCAGGTCACCCTCACTTCCATCCCTGGGAAAATCACAGAGCAAGGTCTCTTGGAAACCCTTTAAGTCGATACACCTAACTTTGTAGGCTTTTTTAGAAACACTTAATCACTTCCCTATGGAACCTCTAGGACTGGAAAAGCTCTGTCCCTTTTTTCTTACCTGCAACTCCATTTTAGGAACATTCCTTCTGGCCTATGGATCCCAAATGATATCCAAGAAGATACATCTGCAACTGGAGTCATACCAAGGCCTCTGACATGCTACTTTTTGGAGGTGAACACAAATACAGAAATCCATAGGAAAAACACTGAAACTGAGAAACACATCAAAAGCTGAGCAGTGAGACAATGCTGGAGATGAAGGAAAGCTAACTTTTCAGTTTCCTCTTCCACAGCAGTATCACAACAGGTGATACTGTTGCATAATGTACCTTAGATATGACTTCTCTTTATTATTTTCATACAAGGGAGCTCATTTTCCTTTGTCTCACATCCATGGCTGGACAATTGCATTTTATCTTGAGTATAACTGAGAAATCTACTGCTGTTATTGAAGGCATTTGTCCTACAACACAGATTTACTGCTAGCAGTCAGAGTAGAGAAACTTTATCTTCATACATACAAAAATAAATTCCTTTTAAAACCCTTCTACTTACAATGTTACATGAAAAGTTACAGCCCTAAGAACAGCTAAAGCAACCAAATACTTATAAAAATGTTAAAAATTACAACAACATATAAGAATAAAGGGCATGTTATTTTAAATTAACATTTTATCCTTAGGAAAAAAACAAGCTGTTAACAATTAAAAAATTAAAAACATGCATAGGATACTGTTCCAACACACTCCAAGTAATGATGTGGGTTGGCAAACTAGCACTGGGAGAGGTGAAAGCAAGAAAACTGGGAGTTATAAAAGCACACTAATAAAATAATTATATGACAATTATTTAGGAAGGACAAAGGTGTAATAATTTCAACACAAACTAATGTTTTTTAAGGGACTGAAGTACACAAAAATATTAAAAACTGTTTCTGAAATCACTTTGGCTTTACTATGTGAAGTGAGAATTCTCTTTTTCTGCATCCTCTCTCTATTTCTAATCCATTTGCAACTAGCAAGAAAAGCTGTCCAGATTTCATGATCATATATGTAACAACATAATTAATGAGATTATTTCAGTTCTCACATATGTAAGACTCTCCTGACTTCACCACTTATTTAATTGCACTCTGGCTCTCAAGACAGAGCAAAGATTTTCTTTCCCTAAGCTTCAAGAAACATAACTGAATCCTTACTAACATATAAACACCACATTGGGCACTAGTGTTGAGAAACAGATTCCAAACTCCTAAAGAAGGGATAATTTTTTTTTTTTTAAGCAGTATCAGCAGGAGTATGATCAGCAATAAATTATTTCTACATTCCAATGCACTTGCCATGAACTAACCAAACCACAGGTGGCAGAGAACTGTGTGGGTACAGGGGATGTAAAATGAAGAATAACTGAATAATCAGCATAATGTCACCATACCAGCAGCATCCTTCAACCTACAGTTTTTGTTAAGTGAGAATCTGCAGGTGGATTTTTTTTATGCATTTTTATCAGCGTAATAGTTGTGCAAGCTTTTCACAGAGATTCTGATAAAACTGGATTGTACTTCATCCTACATATGGCTGTCCCATATACAGGTGCAGAATTTTACAACCTGCTAAATGCTTCCTTAGTGCTGAAACAACCAAGTCTCCGTTGCAGGGATGATTCTTACAGGACTGGGCACACCAGGTACACCTCTCCAGGCTATTCCTGCATGTTATGCTTTGGTACTTACATCTCCCATGACACTTCTCACTCACACATCTGCTCCACTCAGCAGCTACAGGATACATCTCTCTGGGAAAGTACAAGTACAATGTTCTAACTCTGCATTCCACACTGTGTTTTCCTTCTGCATGCATGTCTACATTATCACCATAATTAAAACACTTGTATTTGTGCCCACTGCCTGGAGCAGTGCACTGTGAAAAGCCTTACTGTAAACAGCATCAAAGCTTGCCTCAGGTGCCTCACCTTGATAAGTTCTTCCTTCAGCACAAAAAGATCATGAAGAGACTTTTTCACACTCCATAGTATCTTGAGTTCTAAATAAAGTAATTTAACATGGAAAACATTCAGACTTGATATACTGCTATCTTAATCAACTGAGTTCTCTTTAGGCAAGTAGGAGAGAAAACCCTGGAGGCAACTGGTATTGCCATGTATTTTATATTTACTATATATTCTTCCAAATTCCAGCTACTCCTGTAGCTATAAAAAGTTGCAGAAAAAGTACTCCATAATTATCTACTGGAGACTTCAGTCTAAAGGTATGAAATCATACCTACTTGCCCACCTTTGTGCTTCCAAGTAAGTGTGCAGCGTCCTTCAGCCTTCACATTAAAAAATCCCAATTTAGATCTTCTAGACTTAGAAGCATGAAATATTTAGGATCCCTTTCTTCATCCAGTACTTTTTATTTTTTGTAATACTGTTTGCTACGTGCACTGAAGGCACATTCATACTAACCAAATCAGATATATTTCAATTAATCCATGTCAGAATTCATAAGTGTATCAAACCCATAACCATACAGAAAAAATCCTGTTAGTATTCTGCATTGTGTTTGTGTCAAAAGCTGACTTTGAATTACAGTAGAAAACTGTCTACTAATCAGTGCAGAGAAGAACATTAATTTTTATTTCACAGTAGCATGGCCGTGGTTGATCTTTTCAAATGGTTCAACATTTGCATATTTTTTCAAATTCTAAACTGAATATAAAATCATTGAAGAGGATATACAAAGACATAAGAACTGTCCTTAAAAATTCCATCTAACAGCAATCTTCTTAAGAATGGGATGAAACACACTTCTATTAGCAGAGGAGGCAGTGAACTCTCCATTTACTGACATCATCACTGGCTCCCATTAATCCAGTGAATGGATAATTAAGGGTTTGGTTTCTTTCAATAAACCCACTTTCAACACCTGGTTACAGAATCCTCATGTCATATTTAAAGAGAATTTTTAAGTTCCTTTAAAAAAGAATGGTAAGTCAGAATACATTTTTGTATTCTGATGTACTTCTATTAAATATAATCTTCCTACAGTAGTACAGAATTCTTAGCAAAGTCGGGCCACCACCTGTTGCACAGTGTAGTGTCTTGACTAACACCATGAATTTGATCTTTTCTATTTCTCTAGTGATCTGCATTATTAGATGATAACTCCTCTGCTTATGAACACAAAGGCAGCTTTGACCATGAATGCAGTTTTGAAGAAGCCAAGACTGTTTTACTTAAAAGGAAATCACCTTCCCTTCAGTGAGACCAACCTTTTTCTAAACCTTTACGGATGGGTATGATTCCATACATTAATTGTTAGATCCAGAAACTTCTGAGTAAGAGAACCAAGAGTTGCTTAATAACACATTATAAGTACAATTTGTGAGGTTCTGCATGCAGTTGAATTTCTAAGATTTTTGGTGCTGTTTCCTTTTCCGAACACAATGGGTTCAAGATGGGTGATGTCTGGTTCCCAGCTATGTTTGTATCTGCTGGATGTCATTATGCACTGAAGATTTATGCTCAAGTCAAAGGCAAGTTTCACACTCTAAGCAGGGATGCCCACAATCATGTTGTTCTTTGGAGAACAACTCTCTGGCACCATGGATATAACTTGGACAGAGTAGTTATGTTCTTCTGCAGCCCATGCCCGATCCAGATCCACAAGCCCCATACACTGTTTTCCTAAAACAAGAGCAGAGGAAAGCATGGAAACTCTAAAAATGTAGAAACATCATCAGAAACGTGCACTTCAATGTTAGGAAAACACATCAGTAAGTCATTTAAACAACCAGTTCCAAATCTACGAAAAAATATCTTAATCTGCTTTTCTAAATCACATCTGTGACTTGTAACTCTTTTTCATCAAAGATCTTCAGAAGGATTATTAACTCTTTATAGATGGAGAAAGAAAACAGGCAAAACTACTTTTGCGTATTTTCAGATTTACAGAAAAATCCATGCATTAATGTAAAGGCCACAGTTGGTAGCTGGGAATTTGAGAGGAGCAGTAACTGGGTAGGAGACAATTTAGAAGCATGACAACATCAGGCCTGAAAAAGAACTTTCCAGCTTGGTCCTGTATGGATTTAAGTTACAGGGAGTCATCATCAGTTTATACAAACCAACCAGGATGTATGTCTATAAATGAATTCTTGTGACACTATTTTCCTCCATTTGTGGTTTCCCCAAAAAATCAGCTTCTGTTGCTGGTTGAACAAAATGGCACATACATGCCCCTGACACTGATAACAATATTATTGTTATGCAGAGTGTACAGGCTAAAGGGTCTGGAAATGAAACAGCAGTACCCTGGGTGCTCTCAGTAAGACTCTCTTGATGTTCATGAAACCACTCAGCACGTTTGCATATGGTGGGTAAAACACATGAGGTAATTGCTGCTGGCAGTGGAAATTTGAACTGCAGTTTTTTACATTCATAGATACTAGAGATCTTGGTGATAACTCCTGTAAGAAATGTGTTGTCTCAGCAAAGACAGTCACAGAGAGAATGCTCTCCTTTCCCTGCTCCAGGGGCTTACAGGGAAGTGAACAAAATGATTTGTAAATTCAGTGGTAACTGCTAAAATCCAGTTTACAACACAATGTTGAAATATGCAAAAAGTAGCAGCATGAGTCATTTTGCCATTATTCAAAAGAGAAAAGAAAAAGTCTCCATCTGTTTAGGGATATCTGCATTAAATGAAATCTATAGTTTTCTCAATACCTGATTATATATGGCACAAAAAAAAGTAGTAATTTTTAAAAACTCATCATGGCAGTAACCCTGACCTGATACAACCATTAATTATTTGCAAGCAAAACTTAAAAGAACACCAACAAGATTCTTATAAAACCAGTTTCAAAGATGAAACAGAACACTGAAATGAGAATAATCTTCACTGAAACAGATTAGTATTACATGGAAATTAAAGAAAAAATAACATTTTTTAGGACAGGAAAAGCTATGATGCTTCCTGTAGGAGAAGGGAGAGAAATAAGATTAATGCTTGGGTTTTTTTGGTCAGGGCAAAGCACATAAAACTGAACAATGCATTGTTTTACATTTTTTTTGTCTCAAATACTGTGATGATAGTATAGAGCTGACAAATTTATTATAAAATAGATATTGCCGCCTCAGAATCGGTGTTATTTTCTTTCTGTGGAGTAAGAATAGGAAATACTTGAAAATTTTCAAATGAAGATTTTAAAAACATTATGATTATTTGTTACAACTGCTTTAATACACTTTCTAAACTGTTTTTACAAGCCCAGAATGCACAGTTATATCCTGAGAGTTCCCAGACCCTTCTGCCTTTTCTGACCTGGAATCTAGTTTATAGCTTCCACCAGAACATTAAAACAAGACAGGAGCATGATATATCCTTTTGTAAGCCAAAGAACACTAGAATATTTCACATAATGAAGAAATGGCTTTACTTATTCCAAATATTTGATGTGTTATGCATTTTGCTGCCCTTCTGAGTAATGAAATTCCAACTCTCTTAGTGATAATTTCTTGCATTTCTTTTCTTCAGAAATCACTGACACCTGAGCAAGAAACTAAAATCTCAGGATCAACTTATTTTGGCCATTAAGTGCATGGAAATGACCCAGCAGAAGGCAGCAGCTCTTTCTCAGAATAGCAATAAAGTATAAACCTAAAACAGAAGTGACTACCAAAAGGCAATTAGATGTTTGCCTTTTTTAAGAGAGTTATCAACAGCAGTGACAAGCAGGATCAAGAGGTGTGCAATGAAAATCACTACTATGAATAGCCTGTGCTTTTAATGGAAAATAAATAGGCACCAGCAGGACTTCAGTGAACTTCATGAAGACCTCTTTCTCTTCAGACAATGTTGGGAAGAAAACAAAAGGAGCAGCAACAAAATCAGTAACATGCAAACTTTCTAACTCAGTGATAAATCTGAAAGAAAAAAAGTTTCTAACTCATAGTTCAGAACAACAAGAGGAAAAATTTGAAGGACTCCAAATTTTTCAAGTGTTATGTTATGTGAAGACAGCACATAATGTCCTGATCACAAAATGTACTTCTTCTTCCTCAATATGTCAAGTTAAACACATCACAGAGATATTTTACACAACAGCTGGAGAAATTCATACCAATTAGCCTACGTTCAGGTGGAAGCTGGACAGCTGTCTGATCTGCAAATCTGCAAAGTATCATGTGCTCCTAGAAAAAAAAATAAAAAGTCAAGAAATCTGGTCCAGTAGCACTTCACTCTGTCAAATAAAGCAAGGAAAATCAAATTAAATTCCTAAAAGTATAGAAAATGCTATCGTGTTGAAGACTGTGTTTCTAGAAAAATTATAAAATCCTAATTTTGATACTGCTTCAGCTTGCACATATGTGTGTAAATCAAGTCTTTGCAAACGTGACCACATTTCTACTCATGAGTATTTGTTCCTTGCTAAGTTTTCTCTAATTCTTTGCAGCAGCTGAATTGGACATGAGGTACAAGAGATGGCATTCTGTAAAGACATACTTTGACCTTTGATTACAACACAGACTTCTTTTATCAGAGTCATCATGGGGCAGTATCTCTGCAGCAACAGGCAACCAAGACAAAATTCTGAAATAGGTGATTTAAACCACTGCACAATTTTCTGAAGCAGTGATTCTGAATCCAGGGAAGAAGAATCACTGTGTGAGTCAAACTTGCCCTGCTCTGCCACATCCATTCAGGATCAACCCAAAAGATCCTGAAGGTAAGAGTGATCCTGAAAGCAATCAACTCCTGGCTTGGAATAATAAATGAGCATGATTTCAAATGCTCCCTGCTCCCTTTGAGTTTTCTGCAGAGGATTCTACAACAGCTGCTGTTGATTTCTGCCTGTCCTGTCACCCAGGGGCATGGTGCAGTGGAGGGTTAGCTCCATCACCTTACTCCCTGCTTAGATCACTACACAAAAGCAGGCAGAAACCTATCCGCATTTGGCTTCAAAAGACACTGACGGCATCCTGGTTTCCCAAAGATGAGCTAAGTCAAGGAAGGCAAGCTAGGCAGATGGTGAGAGAAAAAGTCTTGAAGGTGTAGCAGTGAAATTAATGCTCTGATGACAGCTGTGCTTTTTGGGACAGCTGTAATATTAAGCACAGGACAAAGTAAACCAGAACCATTTTAGAACTGTACAGCATTCCCAAGTCTCCTATAAGGTCATGGGGAGAAAATAGAAATGGAGAACAACAAAAAGTACTCTGCTAAGCAAAGCTGTGACAGCAACAGTTCTGAAAACAAAAGACATGTCTTGCATCAAAAGAAAACTTGTTTTCTTTTAAAATTCTTGTCTGATGTAAAATGATGATTTCAAAGGTTTGGTTCCTGTAACAGACGGAGAGAGCAACTTCTCCTAGGGATACTTCAGCTTTCCTCAATATCCTGAGGTAAAGATACTACATAAACATCTAAGCCTCAATTTCACAAAAAAACCTGAAAGAAATCCCATCTTCTTATTAAACCAAGGTGGTTACTTCCTCCACACTACACTCCATCCAATTAATAAATTTAATAGACAATTGACAACAAAAAAATGTGTCTATATATTATAAGTAAAGTATCATTGCTACTTAATACCTAAACATTACTAATTTATTGAATAAATTTACAGTATCTTGAGGCAGGGATGTTTGTTCCCCAGCTCACAGCTCCATAAGAAATGTGGAAGCAAATAAGAGCATATTATAACAAGTTCAGGACTTAAACATGTTCTAGTCAATCAGTTAATTTCAAATATGGCTATTTCTGTGGTACAAAGAAGCTGAAAATGCTAAACCCACATGTGACTACTGGAGAATGGAGGAACAGCACAGCCAGGAACAATTTTGTTGAGGAAGAAGAGAAGATAGGCAGCTTGAGGAGAAAAAGAGGGACACAAAGAAGTGGGAGAAGATCCACACTAGCACAGAACCCCTCAGCAGCCTTCAGGCACCCAGGATACCACAGCTCTTTCCAACATCAGGTTCTCAGCTCATTCAACAAGACCAGAGCCAAGGTAAGCCTCACCTCTTCCCCTGAAAATCTCAACTGACTCTTAATTCCTTGGCTTTCTACAAAGATGATCCAAAAAGTTCAGCTGGAGCCTAAGTAACGACTACATCATCTCCCCCTGACAGTCATCAAATTGTCACATCCCATGTTGGCAGAAATAAGAAAAGCATTTGTAAATTATAAACTGCCCAAGCTTTGTGCATGCATAAGCAGTTAACTTGATGCCTAGGAAACCCATGCCTTCAATTCCTATTAAGTTTCCAAAGCTGTACATGCAAAGTTATTCAGTTTTACTTTCCAATTCTCCTATAGGGACAGCATCTTGACAAATAGTCTCAAAATGTAACATGGTAGAAATCTACAGCTATCATAAACTTATTCTTTGCAGCTATAAACTAATGAACTACAGCTAATGAATTACAGCATAATGTTCTCATCAAAAAAAGTTTTGGAAATGCCAGACTTCTGGGTGTCTTTTTAGATCTCACTAAAATGAAAGATAAGAGAAATGAATTTCAAATGTGACCTGGAGGGGGGGTGACACAGACAACATCTGGACAACACATGGCAGCTCTGGCTACTAGCCAATAACCTGTAACAATTTATTAATATGAAATATAAAGATGCATATAGCTAGCTGTATAACAGAAGTTATTTATAACTAAGATTACGTGAGGCACCAACCAGCCTAGACTGTTTACTATGAGAAGCAGCAGTATTTTTTAGCAGTGTCTTTGGCCTTTGTGGTCTTCTGCAACACAAATAATAGAGCTCTGAAACTTCTATGGTGTTGATAAACCCTATGATTTAAACCTTCATAGGTTAACAGATTAAGAAAAAAAAATGGTCTTTAATGAGTTTATACACACTACCCTAACCTAGGCATTTCTGACCTCATAACTGTCACCATGTCCCTCCGTACTATCAACAGATCTACTTTTAATAATAGCAAATAAACATTTTCTGAACTGAAACACAAATTCTTCATGATGATGTGTCAGAAACATATAAATGTGTTGCAAAGAATGTTAAATCAAGGGAAAAAAGAATAGCAGGTCCAAATGCACTGTGCTGCTTTTCTCAACCTGTGGACATTTTTTCCCATGTAAATTAGTAAAGTGTACATAAACCTGACTGTCATGAAGATAAGATTAGTGTATTACCAGACAATTTAACTTCCCTATATAAGATGGCTGGAAATTTTCTGAATTTTAAAAATACTCTTACTTGAGGATGAAAGAAGGATAACCTCTATATTCATGCTACATTTGGCACCTCTGCTATGCTCACTGTCCCAAAAAACATTTAGATATTAGGAATATCATCTCTCTAACATATTTCTGTTACATAGATTCTTTCTCCCACTCCTCTCTCTCCAGACAGACCCTGGCTCCTCAGAGTCCAAACATATTTGAATATTTTAAAAATTATTTTGAGTAACATTTTAAAAACAATGTTCCATAAAGTTCTTGCTGATGATTATAAACTCTTCCTGCTCACCATGCCCCATCTTATGGACAAAAGCTAGAGGGAGAAACCAAATGTTTATCAGAAAATAATATCTATAAAAACAGTAATCTTACCCCCCAAAACCCCAGACATTTATGCAATACAAACAGTTGTATTTTGGAAGTAAATAAATTAGTATCCTGTAATTGTTCACTGGTAAGTGTCAATGTATCTTAGAAATGGCTCTTTTATACATTCTGATTTAAAAATTTCTTTTATGGAGAAACTGTTTAACTATATTGAAGAAGAAAAAAAGCCTTAAAAATGGATGGTGGAGAGAAAGCAATATAATGGCATCTGCAATACTAATGAACATTTCACATAGCACACGTTCCTGCTGGCAATTAAATGACAGTCACATTTAATTTGATAAGAAAACACATTAAAATGCAAGAAACTCTGCATAACCCTTTTCTTCCCCCATCCTTTTTACATACCTTGTAGGACAAAGTGTCTATGAACTGACGACTGAAAAAAAAAAAAGACCAATTCAATTAAGATTTAAAGAAAGGAGAGGTGGAAAATCCAAGCAATCATTACATACTTGAGGACATTTTAAACAAAATAACAATATCTGTCCCCTACAGAAAGGTGTTAAATAAAAATAAATCAGTTCCAGTTCACTAGAAAAGGAAAAGTGGAATTTTTTTCCGAATTATATTATTAATAAAAATTCTCTCTCTTCAAATGATTAGAAATGCTAGCACAGATTTACTGGTATTTCCACATTGTCACATAAATACTTCAGATCACATGCAGACAATCTCTAGATATGTATATACTTTGTACCACAGAAGCAAGGTGCCTCTACTATGGAACTGAGTATGGAATGCAGGCAATATGAGGAAATGGGCAGCCTATCATGTTTTATGATCACACAGAAACCAAAGTTTTCTTACACAGTGAGCATTTCCAGTCTTCATGATCCAAAAACATTAAATGGTCACTAGTATTCCAATCAATTGATAAAAAACAAAATCAACAGGGAAAAGCTATATGCCTGCTAACTTTTAGAGGCTTAAAATTTCATCGTCTCTTCCTTAAGAATATTTATTTCTTCTACTGTGTCACAAGAGAAAACAAAAAAAGACACACATAAAGAGATGGAAGAATCAAACTGACTAAGAAAACACTGTTAATGCGAAGTTTATCAAACTGACAAATTCTTAAAATTTAGTCTCCACACACTTCTGGCAGCAGACTTCAATATTGTAGAAAAATATGAAAAATACTGAACATGGATGTATAAGTTTTTCCTAGATTTGTTGATTCCTTTTTAGACAACGTTTCAGTTTCTTATTTTAGGAGATAACATACTTAAGACAATGTGGCAATTCCTAGCAGAATTAAATCTGATTCATCTTGGACATTCAAAATGCAAAGCTCAGCTTTGTGAAAAAAACCCACAACTCTCTTCCCCTATCTAGTTCTGCCTCAGAGGGCTTTTATCCTCTTATCTTCTGGCACTTTATGCCTACCTTTCACATTTTATTTATATCAAAAGCATTAAAATTCTTAAGCCTAAAATAAATACGTATCTCCAACAGAGCAGATTAGAAGGAGACAAAATCTCTACACAGTCCATTGAAAAGTATTAAAAATATGAACTGAAATACAGGAGAGCTTGTCTTCTTGGAAGTAAATCAGAAGGGTTTCACAAGCAGTAAACTGTGGTATAAAGCAGACACTTTTCTTTAGGGTGATTGCTTCCATCTTTCTCTGCTATTAAAATACTACTTACATAGGTAAGTAGTAATTTTCATGAGTTTTCTATTAAATTTGTGATTTCAAGGTAAAAGGTCTGCATATTACATAGATTTCCACAAACTTTATCTACTCTATTGATGTCATAAAGTCTTCTGAACTATGAATAGATACATCCAGAAAAAAAAATCATCTAGGAATTGCCAATCTGTCTCACTTTCACGATGGGTTTGCAGAGAGAAACAGGAGGAAACAGCTGCATTATAAATGTGACCCAGTTTAGCTTAAACACTTGCAATGATCTTCAAACTGATTATTTCTATACTCTTTCAGTACTTTCTTCCTTCATTTAAATAGCTGTTTAAAAGTTTATCTTGTTATTTTTACTTTACCTTCGTGGATATTTGAACTTGACTGTGTTTTGAATGAAGCCATAACAACAAGGGGAGATGACAAAGGCTGCTTGTGCCTTAATGCAGTGCTCCATCACCATGTCTGTTGCCACACCACATGCATGCAGAGCCACCTACAGTGTTAAAAACAAAGAAAAAAAACCCAAAGAATCAAGCACAATCTTTATAGCAATATTCTACATTTTTTGGTTCACTGAGTTTCTTAAATATACGCAGAAATTTTTGCAGTGACAGCTGTCATGCCAAAGGTCTGGTCCTCAATTCCTCAGTTTTTCATTGCTCTCCTTCATATCCATACTGAGGAAAATGCATGGCCTATTCCATTAACAAGGGAACCATCAACACTGAACAAAGGTCACTCACCAAAAGCACTCAAAAGATAGGTACACCACATTGGGATACACAGTCAAATAAAACTGAAGAAAACAGTAAAAGAAAAATTACTGTGGTGATTAGTCAGATGGTTTTGTCAAGCAAAAAGGACTTAGAAATTCAAAGAACTGTTTCAAAACTGGATTTTAACTGAGCAGGAAGAGAAGTCATAGACAGACCTGATGGCCACATTTAAAAGACAATATTTAAGCATAAATTTTGATAATATGATTGTATGGTATTGACAACAAAGGCCAGAAAACAAACCTTAGGGGGACAAAACATCAACTACAACTTGTACTCCTTTTTTTCCCCCCCCCCCTCCTTTTTCTTATCTTACTTTTTCTTAGTGATAGGCACTCAAAACTAATACTGGAATGTCTTTCAATCCCAACAGCTACCTGTGAGCATTGAGGTGTGTTTGGGTAACACACAGGTTGAACCCAAATTCTTTATGCTTTTTTACAGAAAGGCAAGTTACAGATGTATGCAGTATTTTGCAAGAAAAGGCAAGCAGCTCTCTCTTACAGATACCTGTAACAGCAAATGGGGCACATGAAATAGAGGCACTGCTTTCTCTGTCTTTTCCATGTATTCAGTAGCTCAAAGAGAAGACCTGGTGCATACACACTGATCTACGTTTTCACTAAATGTAGGATTTTTTAAGACATATTTTTTAAATTTTATGCAGTGCTGTGGATTTGTAAAACTGCACTGTTTGCTTTTTGTTCACGGTCAATTTAGGAAAAAGGTTTAAAACCACAAGGCTCAGATTTCAGGGTTCAAAGTTGTTTTTCAAGGTACAGCAAATAGAAGGTAAAAATTTTGCTCTCAGATATAGATCAAAACAAAGACTGTTCTGTCTGCAGACTGCTTGATGTAAGCTCAGCTGAGCAGACCATTAATCATCAACTGAACTGTAACTGCATACAGATGGTAACAGATATTCTTGTCTCAAGCAGAACATTAAAAAAATTAAGAAGAAAATAATTCCACAATTAAAGTTTTCTGCTTATATGAATTTAGCAACAAAAAAAAAATATTTTAACATCAGAAATACATTCCTAAAATCATAGCTATTAGATTATAATGGAATTAAAATTCTAGTTACTTTCCCATCTATCCAAATAGAAAACTAAGAATTGTGGTTCACTTTCATGTTTGGAATAGAAACCTTAGAACACCAGTGGACCAATCCATTAGCTTTGCTTTACAGTGATTGATTTCTTCTTTGGGTTTCTCAGAATCATTTTAGTTAAACAAAAAAAATCACAACCTTAAACACAAAGCCTTCTAAGGATATCCCATATTTTAAACTCGCTACCTGAAACAAAATGAGAGGTGAGGATTAATGCACATAATGCATTCGGTTCACATATCCACACATCTGTAACACAGGAAAGACAAAGTGGACCCTGAAGAGAGCAATGGAGTTAATGACAGTGCAGCCACTGCCCTGGATTACTCCTCCAGCACTGCAACTCCCTGGTGCACACAGAAAAGTGAAAGAAAAAGAACGTTCCACGAAACCTCAGGTTCACTTTAGTGACCTTAAAAAGATAACAACTCAAAACACTCAAAAATACACATTCCCCAATCAAACCTTAAACATTTCATTTGTTCCCACACATTAGCTGAGATACTATGAGTAGTACCTAAGTATTAAAAACAACTAAGGTCCTCTGGGTGCTGGCATGCAAATGAAAACTGCCTAGAAGTACTTTGACAGATTTCTCTTTTAGATGAAATCCTTTATTATGGCAGTTGTACAAAATAAATTGCCATTATTTATGGCAGCTATACTACAACATGTAAGCTTACAATGTAATAGTAAGTTTGGTGCTCAAACAGATTGTTTCAGAACAAAAGCTTTGTGTCTAAGTGGTGTATCAGGTCACTAATCATTTCCCCATGAATTACAGAAGCTTCACTCTGCTCCTCATCCCTGTCTTCCAGCACAGTGGGCTGGGTACCCCAAGAACACCTGCTCTCCAGTACACTTTACATAATGAATATACTTGTATACCACTAGCATAACACTCTCTCTCAAGATAGTTCCTTCTTGGTTTTGCATCATGTAGCCTTGAATCAGCTGTTTTATCTCCAAAGGCTTTTACTGTCACTTAACTGCAGTTCTGTTCTCACTTTAATTTAGCCAGGCTTCATTTCAGTAGCAGTAGTCTTCTCATCTTCTCCAGAATGTATCCATTAATGTATCACTGATTCTAAAGTAACACAATCAAACGAAGAATCTACCCCATTTTTAGTTCAACATGGTTAAGCAATGCTCCTATTTTTGTATTTGATTGAGGCAGCCACTTCTTTCTTCAATCTTGTAACATAAAAGTGATGCCAACTTGCAACAAATAATAATTACAAGACTAACAATACAGGTTACTGTAACAAGAGTGCTTCTTACAGCATCAAAAATATCTCTCTCTAAAGACAAACAGACTTTTCTTCTCTCAGGATATTTTAGTTCTTTTAATTAATTCTAACACTGAAGTTTTGAAGTGGAAAAGTTGTAACAACTTACCCCAATGTTGAAAGACCCATTAAAATAGTCCAAGTTTGCTTGAATGAACCAAATGTTTTTTAAACCCAGTTCATCACTTCGGTCTTTAGCACGGATCAGAGACAACTCCTTGTTTTCTATGAGCACCACCTGGATTTCAGACACAGGAGAAGGACAAATTAATAGTGAGAAGTCAAGTGCAACATCACCAACAAGCACATCACTTGAAAACCTCTAAATTGCTTGTGGCATATCTTGAGATCTCCAAAATTATTAGCAGGAAACTCAGCAACAGTGGAAGACACTTAATAATTGCCAATGTCAACCAGTTTGCAAATACTTTATATTTTCTTCTGGGTTTTTTTTTCCTCAAGCAAGCACTGCACACAATTGAGATTAAGGTAAAAATTATCATGCTTCAAATGTAAGTCCTCCAATGAGACAACTGTGTCTTCATATTTATTGTCCCTCCGTGCACATCTTTTAAGATGATTATCAGACCCCAAAAGCTTATATTGTCTGTACTTTATATTTAGAATTTACCTGACACGATGGCATCATGTGAGCAAGAACAATTCCAACATGGCCCTGTGAAAACAAAAACAAATGACAAAATCTGAGTCACTTTTCAGTGTCCCTGCTGCTGTCTCATTCCATGATGAGCATCCCTCTCCCCAGTGACAGAACCTCTGAAAGCAGCATTTGTACTTTGGTTTTGCTTCGTGGAAGCAATCACCTAGCACTGCCAAGATGAGAGTTGAAAGGAAGTGCATTATGTAAACAAAGAATATACTTTACCCCTCCACTGCAAAAATCCACAATCACATCTCCAGGCTTAGCAAGTTTTTTCACAGCTGCTACCAAATTATTCAATTGCTGCTGCTTCCTCAGGGCCCGGTCTCCAGACATCTTTCCTGCAGATGACAGAGAAAATGCCTGAGCATGATCAGCAGTTCTCAACCTTGATAATTTTAAATGGATAACAGCAAAGCATTGCACATGAAATCTATGACAAAGAATAAAAACTGGCAGGAACAGCTGGGCATCCAAATCCACCCTGAGCTAAATTCACAAGTATTTGGTATAGCTTTCTCTATCGTTTTAGCACATTTAAAACTTTACTTTCCAGCTGCTGCTATTAATCCACCATGAGGAACAGACTGGAAGCAATGTTAAAATAAAGATATGAAGTAATCAAATCAGTGTAAGATCTAGCCCGATTACACTCCAAAAGTGTAAATCATGCCTATAAACAGCTCAGATGCATTCATAATAAGGTTGCCAAAATAAATCCCTGTTTACTGAACCTATCTCTAAGCATCCTGCTTTTAAAAGTTGTGCTCTTACACCAATTTTAACTTTTCATAATTTGCAGCCTTGTTTATTTAAACGACTGTGCAAGGAGGTATTTCTCAAAGCAACTACTGCATAGTGAAGTCTGGCTCTCCATCACATCTGTAATACAACCAGAAGTGGAAAGACAATTAATTTATTTCAGATGTGACTCATAAACTTCAACATACAGTTGCTTCAGAGAAAATGAATTTGTTTATTCAGCACTTACATATTTGTAAAGATGCATTTTGTCTCAGTGGATCTAAAAGAGTGCTGAAAGACCTATATAATACTGGTTTGGTTTGTTCAGAATGCAGAGTTGGTATAGATACCAATAGTAAACTTATTCACCAGCTCATCTGTACAATAAGAAAAATGGTCCTGAGTCAACTCTCTTGAATAAGTTTTCATGAAGGAGGCTAAGGTGTACCAAACAATCCTAATATTCTCCAAAATACAACCACATTTGAAACACTTTGTGGGCACTTTGTGGGCACTTTGCAGTTTCTATTCACTTTTTCTATTACAAGTATATAAAATGTATTAAAACAAAGATGATCAGAGGGCTGGGGCAAACAAATTCAGATAACATTATCACTACACTGTTGTGGGTAGAACGAGGAAAAAAAACATCCCTTAAAAGACTACATTTCATACTGTCAAAGTAGAGAAAAGAGGAAGTACAGCAGAGTTCACTCTGCACAGTTATTACAGAGACAGTCACTGAAGAAAACGAATGACATTTTCAGAAGACACTCCTAGGTAAATGCACAGCAAGGTTATATGTTAAACCACATCCTACTTTTTAATGCAAAATAAGGGATTGAGCACAGCCTCCTCACTTATCAGCTTTGTAACTATAAAATAGTATATTCTCATAAAAATTAAACCAATGTTACATTTGTTGAAGTTATCATAAAGAAGAGTGCCAGAAAATGAAACTTTCTACTGACAAAAATATACACAAGGACTGTGGATATGAAACCTTTACCACATTCTGTAAAATGTATTTTAAGGAATTGTCTCTTTTACATAAGTAAAAAATGGAAAAAAACTTTTATGAATTATCATTCTGGCAACCCTAGTTCCTTTTGTGCCAAATATCTACGTGAACTGCTCCATAGCTTGCTTTAAATTTTCATGCTTCCATTTGATAAACTCATGTTCAAACATTCTCACCACAGTTCCACCTGAAGCCAGTGGAAGATGCACACATTCCAGCATGTGCTGTCATGGTGTTTGACCTGGAAATTCAGCTTGCAAAGCCAAACCTGTCATATGTTAGGTAGACAGGTTTTGTGATATTAATACCTGGAATGTCCTACACCTCAAAAACCCATACCAGCACATTCTCTCTACATAAATGTGTAGGTGTGTGTACATACATGCATGCACAATCACAATGGATTGTTTGAGTTCTAAAAGTATCTCTTGTCTTGCACACATCTCTTATCTACTTGGGCCTGGCTGAGCAAGAAATGAAAGGAATCAGGAAATATAATTTACATTTGCCTGCTATATCCCCCACAGCTGAAATACAGCTGTGGCAAGGGGAGCACAAGTAACAGGGACTTTTATCTTGATAATACAGGTTACCACTTGGGTTAGTTTTCATCAATCAACACATTTCTTGGCTTTTGTTTCATTTCAGTTCTACTTGATAATATACTTAACTAAATAGCTGTTGCTCTTAGACAAAAAATAAATGACCAGGTGTCTTCCACCTTTATGGAGACAGCAGGAAACTGCATCACATTTGGATTCTTTTTTTGGATAAGCCAATGAGCTGCCAAGTCCAGACTTCCCAACAGCTACAGCTTCCTTAGAAGCCTGATCTGAGCCATCCACACAAAACATCTACACCTGAGTATGATTACACAGCTGTGAGAAGTGTGACTGCAGCTCAGCTTGGTAAATCTGAGCTTCCTTTAGACAACTCAGTTCAGACAGCCAGGGCAACAGTGCTGGGATAGCTCCACGATTAGGGCAAGCTAACACTCCAAAATTTAAAATTTAAAATTCCAAAATGTTAGCTCATATGCTGCTAAAATCAAAGCTACCAGCTTAAAGTTAGCTCAGCTTTCCTCTAGAAAACTGCAGGCACACTTCTAACTGTAGTATAAGCCTAGTCTTGTGATATTGCACATCCAGAACTAGTGGATAGTAGCAGCAGGCACAAATAACAAGAAGGAAAGACTTAACTCCTGATCAGTACTGGATAACATCTCAGGTTCAGCTAAAAAGAAAAGCAGGCTTTCCAAAAGCATGATAAAAGCATAAACAGAAGGGTTTCTTTCAGAGAATTCAGTGTGGACTTGCCCTTTGAACCTCAAGACTGCCAAAGTATATGGAATTGCTTAGCTAAAAATACACAGTCAGATTACAGGTCATCTCTGTTCTCCAAAATGGGTTTGAACACAACAAAATTTGCTTAGTAAGCTTCAATGGCTTCAATTACACTACCTAATTTTTAACAATGGTTGTTTCTCACAAGCATTATCTGTAAAAATAAAAAAAAAAATTAAAAAAAAACCCAAAACCCACAAAACTTCAACCTTCACAATTTTTCTTTCCTTCTACTGGGGGAAACCAAATAATGAAAGTACTTAAAGCTCATTCATGGTATAAAGTCATAAGCTCCCTTGGTGGAGAGCATTCTGAATTCAAGGCTTCCTGAGCTCAAGTTACAGCCACAATTAATCTAATGGGATTTATTGCAAATGCTTTTTTTTCCCTGGTAACTTTTGTATCAGCCTCTTTACATCCCATTTCAACTTCAGTCTTTGTAATGATCAGAGGAACCGGGCAGAAAATTTTGTTTTCAATTCCTGCCTCTCAACAGGCATTAGCACAAATCTTGAGCCATTTTCCTGCAAAATACTGAAGGACAAACCACAGCTGCCATGCCACAAATAGCACAAAGCAGGGTGTTTTGGAGGATTCCTCCAGCCATTAACCTACAGAAAGCAGACACAGCATGCAAAGTTAAGCTGGAACTACTGCTGTTTGTCCCCCAGCCAGCTGTTGCACTGTTTGACATGTAAGGGCCAAATGAATCATGTCTGTCTCCTAAGCCAACTTTTCCTGTTTCTGAATTATTAGTTCAGGCTCTCTCACTCTTATCAATGCAAATAAGACACAAGAATAATACAGATTATTACTATACCTCTTTTTTTTTTTTTTTTTTTTTTTTTTTTTTTTTTTGCTTGTTTAGCTGCTATGGTAGGAATTAATGAGTTTCTATATATCAGAAGGTGCCTTTTGGTCTTTCTTTCAACTACTTGTGATTCACTACTTCTGACTGTACAGAGCATTCAGCTCTTACCTTTTCCTTCACAATCAGTTGCAGATATTCAGGATAAGGAGCTCAAAAAGGGAAATCTGCTGTGCTCCTGCATGCCCTGTGAACAGGCTGCCTCTGAACTACCTGGAATAGGTCCCCTGGAGGCAAGATCCTGCTGAGCAGCTGGGAGTGTGAATGAGAGGGGCTTCCGAACTCTCCAGGGGCCCATCCCTGGCTCCATCTGGGGAAGGAGCTCTCATCTTTGTGCAAGAGACAGCCACTCACAGCCCCTGGTGAGCACTGGGTTCAGCAGGACTGAGCTGTTCCCCATTCTCATCAGAAGGGTGGCTGTCAGTCAGTAGGTTAGGCTTGGGAGAGGGAAAGAAAGGTTTGATTCTTGTTTCATTGCCAGACATCTGTATCTGAAGAAATTTTGCAGAAAGTGAGCAGGCCCTACCTCACAAGCCTCGATGTTGCTGAGATTTGGTAGAATTTCATGCACAGGTAAAACAGCACTCCTTCTGGGGCTAGAGACCTTTTTCCACATTTAGCACAGCAGAGGTTGCTTTTTCCTTTCCTTTATTCTTCCACCTTCACTTTGCAAGGTTTATAAGTGACAGATAGGTTTGGGCACCTTGGATTTTGAAGATGAGCAACTGGGAGAAAACTGAAAAGCTTTTATAAGTAGAACATAGCTGCAGCCAAGGGGTGCCCAGCATTAACTTTCATTTTTTACTGGCATCTGTTAATCTTTTTTTTTTTTTTAAGTGACTTACTCTATTGTTGCTTGAAATCCTCTAATACAGGAAAAAAAAAAAGCAGGCCAAATTCCTGTTTAGGTTGTCAAAGGTCAGTTTTCATAGCTCTCTGACCTTTTTAGACTGTAAGACAGTGTATATGAGATCAAGGGGGGTTTTATGCCTGAAGTGATAAAGCTATTTTGCAAAGCTTGGCTTAATACAGAACAGCTTGGTAAGTAACATCAGGAGAGACTCCTGTTTGAAGAAAGAGAGTAAAATATTCTTAAGGAGTTCAATTGTCTTTCCTGCCCCTTTTATTTTTGCTCTGTATGTATGTACTTTAAATCATGCAATGCAGCATTCACCTCCCTTGGCTGTAGCTAAAGTACGTCCACGTTTGGTCATAAATGCCTTTACATAGTAAACATAATGCATACTCTGAGGATTTCTTTTCTTGCCTTATCTGTTGACTGAAAGTGCAAGCTATACATTCTCCAGAAGGATAGTTTACAGTTTACAGGCATTATTTGTGATCTTTTGGGTTTGATTTCTTTTTCTCCTCCCCCAGTGAATGCTAAAGCTGTTACTTTACATGTGTGCACATCAGTAACTACACAAATGCTGCTATTTCTCTTAGACTTGCCAGGAATGTCCAAGTGTGCAAAGTCTGGTCAATGCAGAATGCAAACTGATGTGCTCTGACCTGCAAAGCAATGAGCAGCTGTGTATTCTTAGCTGTCATGAGGCTCTGGGCAACAAATGTTGGCTTTTGTCAACCCATTTGTTAGTCACATCCTCCTCAGAGGTCAGTTAAAATAACCTAAAATAACACAACTTTCCTGAAAATCTGATTACGGCTGTGATGAATTGAGAAAGTTAAGAAATGCAAGAAACAAAATATCCAGGGATCTGACAGAAAAAGGTAAATAGACTCTATGCCAAGACAATTTAATAGTAATTCTCTTCAGGTAACAGGGATTGCTGGTTTTAGAAATATATGAAGCTGTAGAGCTGGCCTATGCATCTGTTGCCTCTCAAAAAGTAGGCATTTACATGATACCTTTTTACCAATAAGTAAAGGCAGGCAAGCTCCATCAATGTTCCTGTGTAATAGTGAATATTAGCAAAAAAGTGCAATTTAAATAGTCTGCAGTCACTGAAATCTGAGGATGAAAGGATAAAGTAATCAATGGTTTTCAATTAATTTCCCCCTTAGGTACAAGGGACTTCAACATCCCTTGATAATCAATGACTGTTGTAAAGCCCATTTCTTCCCTTGTACTGCTGCTTTATATAAAATACAATCATGAACTATGCTTCTAATTTTACAGATGCAGCAACCACCAGCTGTCTTACAAAAGGACTACAGACCACATACTATTAAATCTGATTTCTCCATAAAGCTATTTTGAGTTGGTGAATAAAATACTACAAGGTTAGGGTTAGTGTGGTTTTGTTCATTAATTAGTTACAGAGTTGAAAATACTTCAGAAAAGTAATTTTAAAAGATTAGTTGAGCACTATGCTCTTCCCCTCTCTGATTAACTAAATTAAACCAGATTAGAAATTAGTGCAGTGTGGAGCAGTTGAATATGAATATTTGTGATACAAAACTAAAAGAACATGATTAAAAAAGTTAAGAGCCTTAAAATTTATTTCTTTGGCCTTGTGGGCCTTGCACAGTAGCAAATCAAACTGATTCACTTTAATCACAGAATCACAGAAAGTGAGGGGTTGGAAGGGACCTCAAAGGTCATTGAGTCCAACCCCTTGCCAGAGCAGGACACCTACAGGAGGGCACACAGGAACACATCCAGGTGGGATTTGGATGTCTCCAGGGAAGGAGACTCCACCTGAATAACTTCAAAATTAAGCTGTGATTCTTCTGAAGCTCCTGTTGTGCTCAGTTTTTACAAGACCTCAAGAGGACTACTCCATTTAAACTCAGTACACACATGGCTGCAGTAGGGAAGAACCAGTTCTCCAAGTCAATGGAAAATTTACTTTAAAAAACAAACCGAACAAAACCAAACAAACAAAAAAACCCAAACCAAATCAAAACAAAAAGAACCCAACAACAATCAAAACCCAAAATCCAAAGAACAAAAACCAAAGGAAGTTTCCTTGTATCTTCTTAAGTAACCTATGAAACTGCTGTTTTTAAGGCAAGCACTTCCCTATGGTAGTCATTAAAATTATGAACAAATTATGCTAAAAAAGCTCTACATTTACAAAAATGCCTTGAACTTGATATTAACAATATTAACTAGTTATTAGAGATCAGCTTATCATTGCAGGAACTTCAGGAAAAAATACAGCACAAAATCTGCTCATGTCTCTGCTAACAAAAAACCATGAGCAGATCCATTCATATAGATCTACATGTTTTGAATTTGACACAAAATCAGGTGAAGCTCAGCCTATACCCAGATGATTTTCAGCCCTGGTATTTGCCATCACAACTGCTACAAACCAATCTTTAAACAAAATTTCTGACCTCAGGACTAAAAGAGGAGTGCAACAGTAATAATGTCTGCCACATGTTCTCCTTGCTCCCTGCAAATGAGAATCAACTGTGGCTGTAATCTTCGTGCCACAATTAAAAACAAGAGAGATGTAAAATGCATGTATTAACCATGGAACAAAAAATGAGGGAGACAAATACTAAAGAACAATCTAACCTGTGTTTACAAAGCAATTAAAATCCAAAATGACCAGAAAGATTAATTGAAGGTATAATTTCTTTTCTGCATCACATCCTACTTAACACAAAGCAAAATAAGTTACAGAGAACTTACAATTCCAAGTGAGATCACAACTGGGCCAATGCATCCAGTAATGAGCACAAGCAGAAGAATGTCAAAGACGTGCTGCAGATAAGATGGAAAATAATCCCTTGGGCAGATGTTTTTTCAATAGCACAGAATTATTCTATGTTCAAACTGAGGTGTTTGGGTTTTTTTTCTTTTAGAGAAACAGATTATTTTAATTATGGAATCATTTCCAATCTTTCCAAAAAATAGACATTTTAGTGAAAAAAAATTATAGCAATGCTTCACAGAAATTGAACAGTCTGTTCAGGAACAGGCTGTGCTCAAAAATACATTACACAATATAGGGACACTAACAACCTTGGCTACATAGCCATTTATGTTGGCTTTCACATTTTAGGCCAGGTAACCACATCAACAAAATTTATTTCTGTTGTCAAAATTGCTTAAAACTGACACCTGTCTAGCGGGCTTTGGTTACTTCACATAAATCTGAAATACATTTTAGGGATGACAAACATGAATTGCAAAGAATGAGACTAGCAACAGGCAAGCAGTCGAGTGCTCAAACAAATAATTTTACTGTTTAAATGTAAATAAAAAATAAAAAACTGCTTAAAAAAATAGAGTCAACAATGGCTAATTTAAGAAAAGATGAAATATTAATTTGATTTATTCATTAGTTCGAGTTTTATTTCCTGTTTCCAGGAATATAATTCCATCCATACTGCTGAATTATTGTCAAAAGAAACAGAGCCACACATTGATTGTATGTCAGCTCAAAATGTTTTCAAAGAGTTTGTGGGGAAAAAAAATTACAGCAATGAGATGGTGAAATGAACAGACTGGTCATACATCCTTTCAGATATTCAATATTAGAAGTGAAGAAAGACTTAATATTAGAACTGAGATATCCCTAACTTTCAGCTGAGCTCTACATCCCTCTCTTTTCTTCCTTAGGAAATTAGTCTGGAAATGAACCAAGTGAAATCAAAGTACAATTAAATATATGGAGGCAGTGGCAGAATTAGACTCTTCTAGGAAGAAGACAACTTTTCTGGGAAGAAGGGACAGATTCTCCAGACACCAAGCTCTTCTGGGACTGGGACTATAATTATGGGTATTTGCAGTATGAAGCACAAGAAAGGATTCCATGTTAGGTGGAGGCTAAACAAATTATTAAACCATGGTCAAGTGTTAGTACTATCAGACCAAAAATGCAGCTTCCTCATCTTGCAAAGCACTGGTTTGATATCACTCAGGGGGCTCAAACAATACTTCTAATTTTGTTCTCCTCCTTCTCCCCCCTTTGGCATTTAACTTTTACTGAAAACCTTTAGAGATCATATGCTCTCTATCTGTAGAATTGTTTTCAAGCCAAATTAGGTTTCATGTGTCCTCCCATAGCAGTATTTAGGCACAAGTTCCCAACTGTGTGCTAATTTGTCACGGATACAGTAGCATGCCAATGTCTAATTCAGATCAGAAGATCTTCTGGAAGTGAAACCATTGTTTCTGTTGTGAAACTAAAGTATCACAGGAACACAAACAACAGAAAAGTCTCTGGCCTCAGAACTCTGCAGATCAACAGATGCCTACTATGATTAGAAAGCTCAAAATAAGCAAATATTCACAACCTGAAAGGGAAAATACTCCCAACAAAGCCACCTATGACTGAGGTCACAGTGACAGGACTGAGGCAGTTCTCTTGTTTACCTTCTGCAGCATTATACTGTCAAAGTATATTGCAGTGCTCTTTTCAACAGAGGACATTTTAAAGTCCTGCCTTCAAGAGGACACATAGCACAAGAACAAACCAAATATAAAAGAAAAAGAATATAACTAAAACACTTTCAGCATTAGCATTGTTGCTCCATCCCTTTTTACATTTTGCAAAATATAAAACTAACCTTTTCAAGGTTTGGAGGACACTTGATAGCAGACTACTAACAAAAGAAACTTAGTTCAACTTCACAATGCTGTGGAGTTAAAACTGTGATTTTCCTCTCATATTTAGAAGAAAAACTTACTGATTTCAGAATCAAAATAATTCATTTTGGTTCAACAAGCAACATCACATCTGCAAACAGCCATCTGTGTGACGGTGAACAACAGCCTTCAAACAAACTGCTACCTTTGATTTTGAAAATCAAAATGCTCTATCCTTCAGACTATCAAGTCTATCTGTTCTTAAAAAAAAATAACATCAACTAAAGTAACTATCCAGAGCATTTGAAACTGCAGTCATCAAAAAGAAAGAACCACATTGAGAAGATGTAGAGGAATATAGATGCCACAACCTCTAAAGAGCAGTAAAGCCAAACAGAACAAAACAAGAATTGTACTTACACTTAGATTTGTAGCAGTAATATGAAGTTTGCTGAAAACAAACCCAGTAAGCCTGTCTATAGCAGCTTACAAGGTCTAAAGAATATAATTTTTTAAAAAGCACACACCATCAATATAGAATATGAAAACCATCAGAAATTTACACATATGAATGTCACATCATGAAGTCCACAAGATTTATGTCCTGCAGCAAGTCTAGTTTTTCAAGGTTATCTATCTGTATTTGATACCCTGGTTCATTTAGCAAGTTACTACCTCTGAGCAAAGATTTAATTACATTCTTTTCCCTTTGTGAGAGAATATGAACTAGACTTTTCCCTATTCATATTACTGAAATGCATTTTGAGAACCTCCAACACTTATCCAAGTAGCTGCTGTTCATTATACAGAAACATAAGAATTTCAGATAAAATTTCGAGGAAAATTGTTATGAAACACAACTGATCTATAAAGTATGATTCATAGTATTATCTCTGCAGGTTGTCTTAGTTCTTGCATGAATTAAGCCTGTTGTACTGAAAGTAACAGCACCATCTCCTTTCCTAAAAATACTGGTTAGTTAAGTTTCACTGACCTTCCACCAAAACACATGAACCCAATCCAGGATGCAGGATGAAAGGCTATCTCCTGGAAGTCTATAACATAAACCAGAATTTCTCAATGTCTTTAACTGATGAAAGCTGGGTAAAGGAAGCCAGTTTCCATATGCAGGCTTGAAAATCACATATGTAGCCTAGAATGACTGACTACCTTCTGAAAGCTAACTTCCAGTGCATCCTGCAAAAATATCAGGTACAAAGTCTTGGACAGAATGGAGCATTTGTATAAAACAGGAATGTGTAAGAGTGTATTTTTATTTTTTCCAGCATGCTCTTAATTAACAAAGGGAAGACTTCAGAAAACATGCAATGCAACTGAGAGGCAAGGTAAGAATTTTGTCCAGTTCAGCATTAACTCATGGAAGCACTCAGAACTGTTTATACAGCTAAGTGATATCTTAGTCTTGGAGGGGGTGGGATGTTGTTTTGTTTTGTATTTTTTGTCACTAAAAACCCAAGAAGGCAGAAAAGATCATCAAATGGGATATACAAGTGTATTTAAGTACATCTAAGTACATTCACCATCAGATGCATTAGAAAACTCCAGGTACAGTGTGCTGATGGAACAAATGAATGAACACTGTATCAATTGCTCTGCTCACAATACTCACACAGGTGATTTCAGCACCAAAGACCAACAATTCCATGAGAGATCTGTCAAAGTTTTAAAGTTTTTTCCCAGCAAAAATTGAAATAAAGCCACCATATCACTCTTTGTTGTATCTGTATATATATCTGTAAATTAATATTCCACAACAGCAGAGGACAAATTTTCTTGTTTCAGATTAGGTCTGACTGATTTTAACACTGGGATTATTTTGCATTTCTTCTACACTTAGAAGATAATTCTACAAAAAACTGCATTTCCCACTTGCCTTTACTCTTCAATACTGTAAGTTTTTAAAGGATGTGGATTCTTTTTAATACTGCTATGGTAAGATGCCAGAAATTTGACATGAGACATGCGCCAAAAAGTAACTTTTCAGAAGCTATTCCAGACCATCTGGAGAAGATGCAGTTTAAGTACAATATAATTAATACCACCTTCACTGTAACACTAAACATACAGTAGCCTAGCCTTTCCTTTGTGCAATTAAAAGCTCTGAAAATATCAGTCTATTCAGAACAGATTACGAATCACTCATAATAAAACAATTTTAATGTTTGGGGTTTTTTTCTTAAACATAGCTGTCTTCCTTGAAATTACTGATTAGAACTTTGAATGCTATTGGGTAACAACTCTCTTTAAGGGAAGGCTAGCATGAAACTCCTAACATCCAATGTGGAATTGCATCCAAATCAAGCAACACATTCAAGGTTCTCAACACGGAAATTTTCGAACACTGAAAGTGCAGATGGAAACCATAAGTAACTTCATCAGACAGAAAAAATGCCCCTTAGCTCATATTTTGTCATAAATGATTTAAAGAAAAAAAATCTGTACCTCAGATCTCCAACAGATCGCAACTGGGGCATAGAAAGTGCAGGCATATGCAGTGGTTTCTACAATGCTTACCTTAAATAAGATACACAACATGCCTTTTTCTAGCAGAAACATGAGTTTCAAAGTATGATTTATATACAAAAGCCTGTTGCATTGCCCCCATGAAGTATGTTGTGATTCTTAAACTCCTTATAAAATGTCTATAAAGAGCTTACAAAAATTCACTAATGTTGCACAAAAGTTGACGGAACCTCAACAGTGACATAGTCCCACCCTCCCCCAGTGTACAAAACCTTTGACACTGCAAAATAAGGTTGTCCAAAAAATGTTTGCCTGTATTTCTGCAGGGAATTGTCTAATTTAAGAACCACAAAATAAGTGTAAATTTCATTTATTACGATTACTTGTGAACTGACACAAAATCAGGGCAATCACAAACTCTGGAAATGACCACCAGCCTTAGAAATAACACAGTAAGGATATTAAATACTAAGTAAGACACATGAACAGATTTTCAGGAATTGGTCGGCTTATTTTTCACAAGTAATCTACAAATAATTGTATGGGTTCTCCAAACACCATCACAAAAAAGTTTGTGTAAATAATTTACGAAATATTTTAACTTCCAGAAAATCTTCTCCTTCCCTCCCAAATCGATTAACAAAAGTTTTTAAAGAACCTATCCCCAAAATAAGTATGAGTGAATGCCAATAAGCTCGAGTAAGAGTAACATAAACTCTATTGCTATGTTGGCAGCATTTTGTTACCAGGGAAGAGGAGAAAGAGAAACACTGAGACTCAGTTTCAGCTGTTCTCCAGTCTGCAGTATTTTCTGTGCCCAAGCACAGAAATTGTACCTTCCTGCTGATGTTTAGTTAATCTTCTGATCTTAACTCCTGTGTAATTCCTCAGTGCTTCCATTTCCTTTTTTGGAAAACAGATTATGCCAGGAAGAAAAGCTGTGAGAGGTTCAATGAAGAGAGAGAACATTTTTGACTTGTTTCTGGGGAACATTTTCAAACATCTCATCCTGCCAACTGCCCTCCTGTCCTACTGAAGAGAGTCCCGTATTCTCGTGTGCTCAGAGTGCTGTTCCAATACAATAAAGTAAAATAAAGTAAAATAAAAGTAAAATAAAACTCTGGCACAACTTGAGCTAGCAAAGCTTCCTCCTCTGTCTCTCCTTGCTCAGGTGTTACCTCTTTTCTTAGGGCTGCAAACAGTCAAGGCAGAAAGCATTGCTCTGCTGTGTGTTCATACAGCACCTAAGACAACAGACTGCAATTACTGCTTTCAGGTCCTACTCCTACACAAAAAAATATACAAATGTGAAAACATCAACTCTAATTTGAAGGGAAAAAAATTGTTTTACATCACTTTTTCTAACAGGTGGTCCCAAATTTGGGGATTGCAGGTTATTCAGCTGAGAGCTGCAACACAAAAATCTCTTTCTCTTGGGTGACTCCTTGGTCACAGGGCACAGCTCCATCCATCCAGGTTGTTTCTTACTCAGATTTTGCTGCCACCCTGTGGCCTGTAAGGATTTTAAGCTCCGAAAGTCACACACCACCACCCTGACAAAGAAAAACGAAGATAAAATCCAATTCCTTTCCACCAGTTCACACTTCTGTCTTGCAAGGCAGATTGCAGAGCTCAACATTACACTTTGAAGTACTGAAAAAGCCAAAATGCTTTTTCAGATGTAAGCAGGTCCCTAGTCGTCTCTGCTTATAAAAGACTGCATAAACTTTGCAGTTATCAGATTATCATCTCTATGAGTAGTCTGCCACCCACCTATACCACAGTCATTTACTATACAAAATCAGTAAGAAAGTGTTTTACCTGAATCAAAATGCCACTGTTAGAACTTGACATTATTCTTTTTAGTATGACTTTCAGTAAAATATACTAACTGCTATTTTTTCTTCACAGATTGTGACTATTTCAGAAGCTGTTATGCATGTGATTTAGATCAAAATATCACTTTTAAAAATGCAAGACTTCAAGCAAACATAAATACATCAAACTTCTATCCATCATAATGGAGGTGAATTGATTTTATGAGGCCTACAAACCTGTTCCTGAAAAGTATTCGTTTCAGTAAAACATGGTACCTAAAAATCATTATTAGATACCAATTTAACTCAGTCATATAATAGTTTGCCTCCTGTTTCCAAATAGCCATCTTAAAAATATGAAACAATGTATTCCTTCCCCTTGTAAAGTTTGGTAACCAAGATAGTCACAAAAGAAAAATGGAGAGAGAGCACAATAATAGTAGGGACAGTATATACTGTCATGGACAAATTATCTGTTTGTTAGCATGCATAATTTATTACTCCCAGCTATACACAAATGATTGTCTTAAAAATAGTAATAGCATTCAAACTCCCATCAACATTGTCCTCAGGCCAACCATACAATGCTATATCCCAGAACAGTCAAAAGGTGTAAAGATGTCACATAGAAAATCTGAAGTTTTGCAAGAATCCTCTAAGATACATAAAATGAGTTAAATTGCAGTAATTTTCTCCACTTCATTATAGATCTCTCAAATACCAGTACTGCCTATATTCAAGCCATGAGCATTTCCCTTTCTCTTTGTTACTGAAAATTATTTACTTGTCAAATATTCACTAAGACTATGAACAACCTGGCTCCGATGCCATCACAGGTTTCCCAGACCTTGAATTGCAAAATAAAATACAATCATAATGTATTTTAAACTTATTTAAGTGAGTGCAGCAAAACTATAACTTTAAGGCAAGGTTAATGAGAAGCAGCTTCAGTTGAGTTTCCCTGGGATTGTTACCCATGTGGCTTGCAGGCAAAGAGCTGTCTGATATGGAAAAATCAGTTGAAGAAGGATGAGTTCCTGCTTCAGGATGCCTGAGGTACTGAAATAGGCTACAATAGTGTTGGGGAAAAAAAAATCTTCAAAGTCTGTCAAAAAGTTCTGACAGGCTTGGAAGGGAAATAAAGAACTTTAAAGTGTTTAACTCCTTTTGTTTTATAGAATGTCTGTCTGGATCTCATTTTAGAAACACCGTTGCTTTTAACACAAACACATAATATGCATTTGCTGATTAGAAAAAATGTTAATAAATAATCAGATTCCCTAAAACAGCTTTGATTGTTAAGCACTGTGTATTCTTATCTCAGAAAGCATCTCTCGAGTTTAAAAAATTCCAAAAGTGATACCAATATATAAAGCAGAACAAAATAAAATAACTGTGACCGATATTCACAAAATAATCCTAGAAGCAACTTGGGTGTATTGAATCAATCTTGCCAATAATATCTAATCAAATTACATCTAATGAGCATTTATTCCAGTTACTATATCAGTCAGTTCTGTTAGCAGTTACCAACAGTTTTCATACAGACCTAAAGTCACAAACTTTTAAAGTGGGTAAAAGATAATAACATCATTAAATGCTGTTGACATACGAGGTGTCAGCAAAGTCTCTGTAATACATTTTTATTTGTACCAGAAAAAGATATCTATTACAGTAACCCTATGCCACCTTGGACAGTAAGTGGAAAACAAAACTTGGTTTGCAAATAATGAATGCCTCAAGGAAAACATGAGCATTGGCTCTATGAGACAACTGTGGAATCCTGCTTGTAGAGGGAAGCAACTTTCACTGCCTTGGGATTTCAATAAAAGAAATTTTTTTAAAAAATTTTTTTAAAGATATTTTTAAAAGACACTGTGACAAACAAGTCTTCTGCATCCATATACCATCAAAAGAGTTGGGTTTTTTTCAATGAAACACAAAACCAGTACAAATTTCCAGCCTTCCACATTCTTAATTTTTAAGCACTTTGTTTAAAAATAATTTTAAGGAAATTTGTCATCTTGATCTGGGTATACATACTGTGCTGCCAACTTTCAAAGCCACTTCCTAGATTTTCTCATGGTTTCTTATCATAACTCAAATGGTTTGAAATAACCATTAAGGAGAAATTAGGTTCAAAGAATGTCACTTAAGTTTTTGCCAAATATGTCAACATCGCAATTCTAAAAATGTAGCATTTCCATTTGGGAAAAATTACCACCACCATCAAACATGCAGAAAGGTGGCACAGTAAGAAGACATTTATTTATGCCATTGTTCTTTCTGTAATTCAGACAAGTTCTTAATTTCTAATTTGACCATTCTATGCACTATTTTGTACATAAATAGATGACATAGAAGTGAAGGCATTTAAAAAAAAAAAGGAAACGTACTGAAGATCAAATTCTCAGCTCACATAAAATATTTAGGGAAAGACAACAACATGAAGGTAAGCTGTTAAAATATTATGTACCTGTATTTCTTGAATTCTGCTTCTACCCCCATACCCTTCTCTCTATAAGAAACATTTACAGTATATTATGAATTGTTTTGTGGGTTATAAATCAAGGTAGCAAAACTCTTCACTAAAGCCACATAAGGAGCATCCTTATCCCTGAATAGTTGATGTTGTACTTTCCAAATTTTTTTCTTGCTTTAAAAGGCATTTTAAAAATCTAGCCACTTTCTCAGGACAAACCAAATAACTCCTCCAAGTCAGGGAACGCTGCCACAAAAGGGAATACTCACTCATATGTAGCTACCAAGTCTTGCTAATTATTATAGTATTTTCAGTAGAATAAAATCAGCCACTGTTGCTTTTGGAGACACATTCTATGTACAGTGTTCATGCTGATTATATTAGCATCACATAGTCAGAATTCTAGGTATGAAGAAATGTTCAGGAAAGTAGGAAACAGCAGGACAGAATATGGTTAAGGAATCAAAGTCATTCTTTTATCCGCAGTTTGGTCATCAGCTGCTGATGACATGAAGGAAGCCACCTCATCACATATCCCAAACAGGGATTTTAAAACAGATTTCAAACCACTTACCTGTTTTACAGAGGTGCACTGAAAACTTACATATTTTCCTATGAAACAGTTAAGTAGCTTCAGCAGAAGAAGGAACTGTTTAATACATACATACATAACACCCCTTACCTTCTCCAGGACTGACAGCAGATGGTAGACTGGTCCAGTCTAGTGTCCAGTTAGGGCATGGATGAGGAGAAAACTTTGCTTCAATACCACTTTCCTATGTGAAAGGGAGAAGAGAAATTAAGACACTGTTCCTTTACCCACAGAATTTGGTAGCAAAATTCCCACTGAATTTAATGGCATCAGATGGAACTGTGAAACCCTTTTAGTCTAACTGAAACGAAACAGGCAACTGACTCTACATTATGTGGGGTTTAAATTAAGTATTTCTCTCATTTTCACAAGAAATCTGTTCATTTTCTTTAGGAAATGCTGTCAGTTTCTGTGCAAAAAATATTGAGAGTTGTGGAACATGATGGAGAGTTTTCTTTAACAAAACTCATTAGGGTTCCTAGATGTTCAAAGCTCTCATCAAATAGTGAAAACCCAACTGAAATGATAAAACAATAAAATATAAAAGCAATGGGTTTTGTCATGATTTCTATGAAGATCTTAAAAGAGGAAGAAAATATTGTAATTCAAACAAAAAGTTACTGTAATTATTCAAAATTATTGATAGGGCTTCCAACAGCCCTATCTTTGCTTGATTTCTGAACTGGTCAAATAACAGAACAAAAAAGTAAAATTACTTCTAAGTCAATGAGTATGAGACAAAAGATGGGCAAAATGTATTAAACTGTTCAAGGTATCAGACATAGCTTCTGCAGTTCCAATAAATTTCACCTTTTCCAAATCAAGTAAAGTATTAATATTAGAATATCTCATTAAAAAGTTTAAAGTACCATTAACTTTGTCACAGTTGGCCTTGGACCACCTATAAAATGACAGTCTTCATTCTCTTCTTCTACTGCATCATGGACTGAAGAGAGGTCTTGCAGCTGTTCTGAAGCAGACATCAGCTCTGGAATTTGGAGAAGCTCCATGTTGCATTTGCCAGCAGCTTTCTTTACTCCAGGAACTTCTTGAACTCTTTGATACCAACTGGATATCAGAGGCAAATTTACCAGATTTTTGCCTTGTTTTTTGATGGAAACCTAGCAAAATAAAACAGAAAGGTTACTTGTTACTGTAAATTTCTTCCTCCAAGCCACAAGAAGGCAACAACTACAGAATTGAGCTCAGCTCCACAGCAAGCAAGTATGATGCTAATGCAAAAAGTTGGCCCAGGTTAAGAGTTAAGAGCTCATGTTTCAGGCAGAACTGCCAGTTGGCCATTTAGACTTTTTCTGCAGTTGCCATTGGTTTAATAGGGTGAAAAGGTTTACATGATCAATTTTAACCCTAATTTCACTCAGTAACAGAAGAACACATTTTCAATCCTTTTCTTAGTTATCTGTTATTTCCTAACAAGGGAATGATTTAAAAAACAGTAAAACAAAACAAAACAAAAACAGAAAAAAACCCACAGCACCAAAACCACATGAATGTGGAATGAATACTGGACTATAAGCAAGGCAACATGTCACCTGAATGCAGGCACCCTGCAGCCCTTAAAAGCTCATCCATTCACAGCTGTTTTATTGGCAACTGCAAGTCTGAAATACTTTTGATTATGTGGTAGAAAAGGCACATGTTGTCCCTGGTCTTTGAGTCTTTGTGCTAGATCATAGAATGGTTCGGGTTGAAAGGAACCTTGAAGATCCACTAGACCCATTTCAGCCTCAGCCACTTCAACCTCAGCCATTCTGTGAAGCTGTGCCTGCTTTAAGAAGAAAAATTTAAAATCTTGATTACAGGTAAAGGCAGAAAAGGATGTGCAAAAAGAGTGTTCCTCCATACATCTGTCCTCAGTGTGTAAATCACAACTGGTAAGGAACATTCCCTAAAGAACAAAAATTTAGGCAGCTTTCATGTATGCTGTGTTTATAATGTCCTTTGGGTAATCACAGGTAACTAGTAATAGCTAAAGGAACAAGAGAATGAACTGTGTAATTTCAGTATTTAATTTAATATCCTAATAGTAGTAACACAGGCATAAATGCATTAATTCAGCTAAGGAAGTATTTTGGAAAGCAATTCTAAGAGGCACTGTTACACCTGATAACAAGTGTTCTAAATTGTTTTTTAAAAAGTGAGTAGTGGTTTCTCCCAGATGGAGAAGGGAGCTTTTCTTCTTCTAATAATAATAATTTTAAGCAGTTACAACTAACAGAAAGTGTAACAAAGGTAACCTCAGAAAGATAACGGAAATGGAATGAGGTAATGAAAAACAACTTTTCAGCTTCCTTATCTTCTGCTAATTACAACTCTCTAGTCAGCTCTCCTTATTTTTACTGTATGCTTTCCAAACATGTACCCAGTGAATATTTCATTATTATTCACATCCTAAAGCAAAAAGGAAGTGCAACTATGATGATTTTCTCTCAACACAGTCCAGGAACTCCAGTTATAAGCTTGATAAGTAACATTTTAATAGAGAATTAAACTCTGGCACTTCCATCAGCAAAAGCAGTTTCCACCCAGTGGCTGCAAAAAGTTTAGAGATGCAAGATACTAAATTTGGATGACTGATCATTCACCAAAAACAGAAATAAAGCAACATCCTCCAAGAGCTTATAATTTAGGTAAAACTGAAAATAAAAAAATAGGTTTTTAGGACAAACCTTGGTGCAAGCTAACAAAAATGTATTATTTAATTTATCCTTTGTAACCTGCAGATCACCAGGGCTCAAGGATCACACATGAAATGCTAATTAATAGAGCAGAACAATTTCAATTGGATTGCTGAAATTAATTAAGCATCTGATCCAGAGTCCTCTAATGCCTAGCACCAGTAAATCAAATATTACTGTGCAAAGTTACTTTAAAAGGCCTTGGTAAAGCACAGAATACCAAAATTCATTGAAGTTCTTAAAACAATAGGAAACCATTTTGTCTTACTACATTTGTACAGCACTATCCACACAAAAGTTGCTGTTAATTCCCAGTTATGTGATCTGCAAAACAAACAAGCTAAGCAGAGATTAATGAATAACTATTTCTGCAAAATAACTCATCATCTTAATTCAAAGGGAGCCACAGTAACCTACTTATGGCCTCCCATATTGCTATCATCATACAGAAATCCACTGAAGGATTTTCATGGAGGACTTTTCTAGACAACTTGCTGCCAAAAGATTTCAGCAGTATTTTAATAGCTAAGAGTGTTTACTAAGTTTTGATATACTATTATATTTAAAAGTACTATTGGTGATCTCACTAATCCCTGGTTTTTATTTGTACAAAAACAAAGACAAGGTTTCTGTTTCAGGTAAGGTTCACGTGACAGACACAAGAATATTTTAAATTAATTTTTTTACCAAGTTCAAGTTCTTAAAAAAAAATAAAATACATATACACCACTTAGTATTTGCAGAACATCTTACCAGGAATTGATGGATGCATGGCAAAAGCACTATATCTGCCAAGGTAAAATAAAGCCCTTCTGCAAAAATGTGGTCCAACAGTGGAAGGTCAGAGGCTTTTGTTCTCCTGATGTGAGAGGCCTCCCTGTTGACTGCATCTGGTACTTCCTGGACAAGTAGCTTGGAAAAAGCTAGGCTCATTTCCAAACTTGGAAGTTCATGTGTTCCCACTGGTTTTCCTTCCTCTGTTGCTTCTTTACCAAGCACAGACACTGCAGTCTTGGCACCTGCCTTCTGTTGCTGAAGTTTTTGCCTTCGAATTTTGTCATCATTATGTACCCGGACAGGTTCTCCAAGCTTCCTTTCAAGCTGTAAAATGTCAGGAGGAATAGGCTGACAGTTCTCAGGAGATGCCATCAAAAATCCTTCAACAGCCAGGGGTATGCTGATCTCACAAAGTCTTGTCCACTGGCTTACCTGTCAGGTAAATGTATGCAATTAATGTCTCTACAGACAGACAAGCAAAATCCAAGGCACTTTTCATACACTTGAAGCAAAGAAATTCACGCCAAAGGAGGCAACTCCAGCTTTTAATATAATCTTTGATCATCCTAAAAAGTCAATCATATTACTTTTGCAACTCTATAATTAGGAAACTGTATTTGTAACAGAATGAACAGCTATCCAGGGTAGCATATTTTTATTCTTATTATTGCCATAACACTGGGTGGCTGCATAACTCATGAGAAGTAAAGCCACGATCAATTTATACGTCATCTGTGTGTGTCATCTGGTAACAAAACCAGAAGATTGCACCAAACAGATTTTGAGCACATTTATTTTAAGAAATGCATTATATTATTAGTGTTTTTTTCAGTATGCAACACCAAAAAACTTCAGTCTATCTGAACAACACCCTAAAAATACGTTTTTATGTATATTCATATGCAGTTGTATAGCCTGGAGGAGACTCAGGGGGACCTGAGGGGGACTCTCTACTACTCCCTGCAGGGAGGTTGTAGTCAGGGGGTTTGGGCTCTTCTCCCAGGCAGCGAGTGACAGGAGGAGAGGACATGGCCTAAAGCTGCACCAGGGGAGGTTTAGGTTGGGTATCAGGAAGCACTTCCTCATTTAGAAGGGATGGACTGCCCAGGGAAGTACTTACTTTACATGAATACTATGAGTCTCCTTCAGAGTATTTAACTGTCAAAATCTTATTACTGTATCTAAGAGATGCACTCACTTCAGCACAGGCTTTTAAGCAAGTCTTCTTAAAGCCTAGGAGTTCCAAAACATCTTTTTTAGATGGATCTGCCTCATAAGTTTTCTGTATTATATGCCTTAAGACAACAGAAAGACCAGCTCGGCAGAAGTTGCCATCTTTCACAACAACAGCAGGAAAACAGCAGCTCTGCACAACCACTGGAAGCTGACATCTGGAGACTACATGGACCTCAAGATCACCAGGGAGGTTTTTTGCCACAAACTGATCATCAACATTTTCGCCAGTTGGCACTAAGAAAACTTTGAATAATTTGCAGTCACAGTAGGATAGCAAAAACAGTGAAATAGATGTATGAAGAGGAAAGATGCTATCTCTGGACTGATGAGAAAACCCCAAATATAAATGTTCTTCAGCAACACTTTCTTTCATCTTCCTCCTGAGCTGAGGTTCCTGAAATAGAAATGAGAACACAACATTGGTAAAAGAACACAGAAAAGGGGATTTGAAACACTGTTCTTTCCACTATCTTTTTAATGTAGGACACTACTAAAGACATCCTGCCTGAGTAAGTGGTCTGCAGGCCCTTCCTGAGAGAAAGGTGGTGTTTCACATATACACTGTCCCTTCAAATAAAAATCACTGATAGGAAAAAGATCTGTGTAAAATTTTTTTACATATTACTGTATTTATGACTTGAAACAAGACACACAACCCAAAGAAAGTATTTAAATTTATTTTAGTTTATAATCATTTTATAGCAAGGTGTGTTATTTTCTAAAATCAATTATCTCCCAACATTAACCATGTATTACTGAAAAAACAAGTTCCTGAACATGTATCTACAACAGTCAGTTTCCTAATGTACACATCTGTCTTTCTGTAGCAGTCATAAGACACACACATATATATGTATATATGGTATTTAGGCCATGGGAAATAATACTGGTTTCTGGCTTAATATTAATCTAGAGCCTGGCAAAATACTAACTGAAGGTCAACAGGATAGACAAGAAGAAAAAACACATTCATTTCAAGAATGCTACATGAACACCTTAAACACAGAAAGTGATTAAATCAAAGAGTAACATAACTGACATTAATGTCTTTTTATTACATTGAAAACTTAAATTTATTTTCCTTATACTGGGTCCTATACATTGTCCTATTAAACTGTTCCCTATCAGTGTCATGAAAAACAATGATGCAATAATTTTTCTCTTTCACTCAATAAAATTGTCCATTACCTCAGAAATCATAACTCATTGAAAAGCTTTAGACACTAGATGGCACTCTTAAAGCAATCATTATAGAAGTATTATAATAAGAAATCTGTACAGTTAGAAAGACCAGTATGCTTTTTATATGCATATATATGTATATAAATCACAAATGGCACCGGAACATCACCCATTAAAATAATTATTTAGATTAATGAGGCTTCTGTAGAGTTATACGAATATGATGTAATTATTTAAAAAGCAAAAAAGGTTTTCATTTTTTATATATCCAGATTATTATTTTTTTTTTAAGGTAGATGGGTACATCAAATTTACAGTTTTGTGTCATCTGTCACTGGACCTCCACCTGTCACCTCACACTCACCTCAGGGGCGGGAGAGCAAAGCCTCCTCCTCACCGCTCACCTCAGGGGCGGGTGTGGTTTTCTCCTCATCTCCAACCTCAGGTGAGAGATGGCGAGGCCTCCACCTCATCGCCCACCTCAGGTGAGGGAGATCGAGACCTCCTTCTCACCTCTCACCTCAGGTGCGGGAGATCCAAGCCTCCTCCTCACCGCTCACCTCAGGTGCGGGAGATCCAAGCCCCCTCCTCACCTCAGGTACGGGAGATCGAAGCCTCCTCCTCACCGCCAACCTCAGGTGCGGGACAGCGAGGACTCGTCCTCCCCGCCCACCTCAGAGGCGGGGGAGCGCGTACTTCTCCTCACCGCGCACTTGAGGCGCGGGACAAGGAGGGTTTCTCCTCACTGCCCACCTCAGCTGCCAGAGGGCGAGGGCTTCTCACCGCCCCCCTCAGGTACTAGAGGGCGAGGCCTCCTCCTCCCTGCCCCCCTCTGCTGCGGGACATCCCGTCCCGCTCCTCGCCCAACGGCCCCGTTTCCCTCCCGCATCCCCCCCTCTCCCTCGGCATCCCCCGCACCCACCTACCGACCCCCGCCTGGCCCAGCCGCTTCCGCCGCGGCTCCTTCCGCCCCTTCCCGCGCAAGCGCTTACCCGGGCCCCGCTCCGCCCACCTTCCCTTCGCCCATAGCGAAGCAACCGCTGCTTCCGGACCTCGGTTCCGCGGCGGGACCGGGGCGGTGGTGGATCCGGCTCCGGGTGGTGGCTGCCCTAACGCACCCTCCTCCTCCTCTCCGGTAAGAGCCTGGCGGTCAGGGCGGGACCTCCTCCTTTGCCGTGGGGTCCGGTCCCGCGTGCGGTTCCGTGAGGGAGAGGGCCGTGACCTGCGTGGGGGGAAGAAGCGATTCGGAACGTACAGACCAAGAAAATTGGGGTGATTTATTCGTAATGTAGTGCATGGAACTCTTAACCATAGTATAGCATATTTTTAATTAATCTTTCATTAAAGTAATAAAAATTATATCTATTATAAAATTCGTAAGATTTATTAAAAATATAAATTTATAAAAATATTTTTTTAAAATTTTAAAATTATTAAATGTTAATTTTTTGAAGAGTAACTTTCAGGTGAGAGGTCTTTCCTTCATTCTCAAGGGGAATGTCAGAGAGAAATTTGCAGAAAGTATGTTGCAAAGGATTGGGTCATGGTTTTGGTGTAAGAAATTCAGTTTTAGCTAAAGTTTGGCCCTTTCTCCAGTAAATCACTGTGAGGAAGCTATTTAGGGAATTTATAAATCTGATAACTTTTGGTACGTATTGATTGAGGGAAAGGTAAGAACAATAATGGAGGTACAACAAGTTTACCAGTAATTATAATATTTTGCCAATATTACCAAGTTGCTGGCTTAACCACCAGAGTAGTAGTTTATGAATGAAAACATGAAGGAATGTAATTTGATTGTAGATTTAAAAGTATCCAACCAGTGTTCTGACCTGTAAACACCTGGAAAAGGCCACTACCAAAAGCAGTAATTTTCCTTTTGGACTAGGCCAGTTATTGGTATTAACTTGTTTGAGAGTTGTTATCGTGGTCCAGTTAAGAGAGTAGATTTATCAATTTACTTTTTACAGTGTATGCCTAAAAGATATAATTTACCCTTGAGTACAGACAAAGAATTGCTGTGATGTCATATGCAAATACACAAATACAGAAAACCCTCTCAAGATTTGGATTTTACCAGTTCCTTTACAATAAATGCCTTTAAAAATCTAGAGCTAGAAATGAATGTGGAAAGTCTTAACTTCAGAAAGACAAAAGTGGAATCATTCCCCTTACACTTGCTCTTTAAATAATAGAGGCACCCTGAATTGGCTGCTACTGACTGTTGAGGCTAACTGCTCCTTATTTACACAAGTGTGTATTCCTGAAAGAAGTCTCAGAAAAGAACTTAAAGAACTGTGGGGTTTTTTAACAGGAAATTATCCCACAGTCCTGAAGTGGTGGTTTAATTCTACAGTTTTCATTCAACAGAGGATTTAGCAGAGTCCTAATTTAAGATTACATGGTACTGACACCTGGCATATTCACAGAACAAAGAAATGGAAGTGATGGCCTACTCACAGAACTCAGGAGCAGCTTGAAAATTTATCAGAAGTAGATATGTAAAAAAAAAAAAAAAGAGGGTATGTGCTTTCCATGAGCATTGAAATCACTTGTAGTAAACATCAGAGAGAAACTGAGCTGGCTGGATGGGGCTTGCACTGCAGTCTCTGCTTGATCAGTGAAAAAGCAGAGTAACTGGTATGTAGTTCTTACTAGTAGAAGTTCTGTGGCCACCAGAAAGTGATTTGACAGGTAACAAAGATTAAGGAAGAGAGAAAAATCCTCTTGAAGAGTATTCTTAACTCTCTGCTGGCTCCATTGATAAAATCCCTATGAAGTCTGCTGCGTGTTGAACCCCTTGATGATCTCAGTCAAGTGATTCTCTGGTGTCTTGTGAAAGCTCAGCATGAGATAAAGGTTCCTGGAGGTTTCTAGGCAAGTGTTGAAGGAGCAGGCTGCCACTGCTGGTGTTTTGGCCAGAGAGGTAAAAGTTCACTGCCTTGAATATCAAAAGGAATTTATCAGAAAAAAACCTTAGAACATCCAGCTGGAGAAAACTGTCCAGGCAGTGCTTTTGAGCAGAGTTGATGAAAGCCTTTTCAAGTGTGCCTTCTAGATTACTGTATAAAAAACTAAAATGTCCTGATGTGTTTCAAATGAGGTTTGAAGGGCTTATTAACAATGCCACTTCTTAGCCATTTTGGAAAAGAGCAGGGAGCTTCCCTTCCCATGTTATTTCTGAAATTACTACTTTTTAATTACTGATTAAGCTAGGAAGCAATATATCTTTGCAGAGACAATTTCTGGTGTAAATGCAGTTCCTTGAGGCTTTTGTTGAAGAAATTAACAGAGGAGGCTCCAGAGTGCAGGAATGTATTGCTATGAAGCAAATATTGTTTTGATTTAATTTTTTCTAACCTTTTCCTCTCTTTATTCCATTTACATAGACACTGTGGCATCTTAGAGTCAGTACTTGACATGAAAACCTAGGCTGTCACAAGAGGACTTGAATAAATCATAGTTAGAGTTACAAATTTTCTTAGTTTCAGCTAAATTTTAAAATGGATAATATTTTAAGATTTTTGGTATATAGCTGTAAAATCATACTAGCAGTTTTTTATTTCTTATTTGTTGTGTTAGTGAGCTTCTTTTCAGAAGTTTCAAGGTTAATTTTCCTATAACTAGGGTATTTTTCCTTGTTATTAAATGAGCAATGAGGTAGAAATCACTGTGTGCAAATGATGTTAAGAAGGGTAATAATTGCTTTTCTTGTAGTTTGCACTTATTTTGCATATTGTTCAATATTTTCTATGTATGAGATATCAAGACTATGGAATATTTGTTCCATTTAGGTAAGTATGATGAGTTTAATTTCTGAACATCAGGTAGACCAAAGAATGAATTTGACATCATATCAGCTGTAAAGCCAAATTTAAGTTCTGCAGCTCTAAGGTTCACAGTCAGTCATCTTCTAATGATAATTAATTCCCATATGATCCTCGTTGTGATTTAATACAATTTCATTTTACAAAAAAAATACTCTTCTGTTAGATATTTAGCCACATGCTGTTTGAGCTTTGTTTTACATGAATAAAGTTGTTACTGTTTTTCTTTCCTCTTTTGTTTTTTTTCTTCCTACAGAAAAACCACTATGGCTGCTACGGTGAATTTGGAGCTTGATCCCATTTTTCTGAAAGCTTTGGGCTTCTTGCATTCAAAGAGTAAGGATTCTGCTGAAAAGCTGAAAGCACTTCTTGATGAGTCTCTGGCCAGAGGAACTGACTCAAGCTATCGTCCATCTCAGAAGGTATTGGTAGTAGAGTATGGGCTGGTATTGGATGCCTTTCTAAAACTCCTGCAATTGGTAATTTGTCTTTTTTAGCTGAAAAGTTGAGACAGTCAGAAATTGAGGAAAAATAGAAGGTAATTATGGAATGTTCATACTCCTTATTCCTTATTTGTGCAATGTAATACGTTCAGTTAATTGAAGTTAGTTATAAGAAAAAAATCTCTACCTTATTGGTGTGCCAGGACCTGTAAAAGAGACACTCAGCACTGTTGCAAGTGTCACAGCTTTGTAATAGTACTCTTTGTATTCACTTTTATATCACTTTTCTTGCATCTTTATTTGTAAACTATTATACATGCTATCTAAAGTAAATCGAAAATGATTTGTCTCTCTAGTTACAATCGGAGCTAAAAGGTCTTTAAAATGCAGGTTATTTTTGCCACAGATAAATACAAAACAAAACAAGCTAGTGACTGATGGTGATGGATCTTTTTTTCTTGAGATTCTGTAGATCAACTCATATGAGGATGAAAACCACCAAATAGTTCAAAGCATAAATGATTTGCAGGCTGAAACCATTGCCATTCTATGGACAAATGTTATTTTCTAGCTACTGATAATCACTGAACACCTGCTAGTGGGAATATTTGGTTCTGAATGAGAATATAGAGATAAACAAGCATAGGAACATCCTCATATTGCTACGTGTTACCATATGGATTATGAGGTAGTGTTCTCCCCCAGGATGCCTAGAAGTCAGCCTGGCATGTTCTAATGATGGTCTGTATGCTGATCCATTGGTAGTATTTCCTCTCTACCTGCACGTGGTTCTGAATAACTAAAAGACTCTCTTACTACTACAGCATGCATCCTGCTTGTATTGTGTGGTCTAACTCCTTTCTATTCAAATTGTGAACTCCCTGAAACCTAAACTGCAGTTCCCTCTAGCACAGGCCTCAAAACCCTCTGTGGTATTGCCCAAAAAAACAGTGGTTTGTGGTTAAAGAGGAAGCAGGGACCTGAATATTAGTGCAAAGAGGCTTGGGAAGCCAGTTCAGAGAATAGCCTGTCCTCTGGTGAGGCTGAGGCTAGAGGAAGACAACATTTGTTCTTCTCTTTTCAATGTGTCTCTAGTATCAGCTGGACTGCAAAGCTCAGCAATGGAAAAAATTCCATTCCTTGCATTCTCAGGCTGCATGTTGCCTGGGAAATCCAAGAACAGAGTGAGGAGCACAGGATTACCACAGCTGGCAAATGAGCAGATGAGGAAATCCATTTCTGACTCTGGATGAAGCAGGAAGTCAGCAAATTTAGGGGAGAGGGCTGAAACTCAGGCCCCGTCCTGTGTACAGCACAGAATTATTCCCTTCTTACCAAGCAGGGGTGGGGGGCATACCTTGTTCATGCATGTGATTACTCACTCATTTATAGACTTGCTTATTATCCACTGCTAACACTAATGCATCATTAATAAGAACTATTGATTTCTGTTGAGATCTAAGTTTATTAATCTGATAGTGTAATATGGACTGGGATTAACTGGAGGTCAATATTTTTCTCCATGAGGAAATGAAGTATTGATGTCTGGTGACATCAGATGTCAACTTAGGTTTTCAGCCAATATTGGATTTTGTCTTCAGGACTACCTGAAAATTTGTGACCATTATCTCTTTGAATTTTAGAAGCAGAGAAGTTCTACTTTTTAATAAATGTTTCAAAGATGGCCTGTCTTTGGAAAAGGAACATGTTTTCCTCTGGAAAGTGAGCAATAAGGGCAGGTTTTAATAATTGACTACACCTTAAACACACAGATTTGTCAATGTGATATGAAAATATTTAAGAAATACTTTTTTTAGAAAGTGTAGTTAGTTGTTTGCCTATCCTGTTAACTAATTGCAAACTAGAAAGTAACTCAGCTATAGGGCTTACCTTCATTTTTTGTTTCTGTTTTTAGGAAATAGAGCAACCAAAAGTATCTGTTACCAAACCTATGTCCAGTAAGCAAGAACCTAAAGCTTCTTCTAGTTTGCCTTCTGGTAACAACAATGGCAAGCCTACTGCATCAGAAAAGGTGAAAAAAGAAACAGAAAAGAGAACTGCTGATAAAGTAAGTAATTTTTCTTCTCTAATGAAATAACTTGATTAACAAACTTGGTGTTTTAGACAAAACCTCTCCTTTTTAACTTGTGTAAGTCAGCTTGTTTAATTGGGCATAGCCCAATCATGCATTATCCAATCATTTTGTTGTTCATACAGTCTAACAAGTCTTTTTATAATTACCTTTCTCAGTGTTTTCCCTGTTCATTGCAGGGAATTGGACTTGATAGGCTTTAAAGCTCAAATCCAGTTCCAATCCATAATCACTGTTCAGTGGTTGTGTTTTAAATACCTGGTAAGAGGTTATTAACGTGTAGCAGGCTGAAATGTGAAATTCCCAAAGTTTCTTCAAAGATTGAGGTGAGGTACAAAAAGTGTACTTAAGCCTGTAGTTCATAAATACTTTGAAAGAAAATACATTGTGTGTATGCTGCAGAAAGTTCACCTTTTTATACTGCTGACCTAATTTTTCCAGCAGTTTTCTTATTTTAATACTACCCGTTAGCATTTTGTGATTTCACATTCTGTGTATGTGTGTGTAATAGATAAAAGGGGATACTGCTGAAGGAGCTGATGCACCAAAGAAGCCCAGACTAGAAAAGCAAGAAGCTCGTTCCTCCCCTATTACAGTTCAGACAAGCAAGGATTTATCCATGCCTGATTTATCCAGCTTTGAGGAAACCAGTGCTGATGACTTTGCTATGGAGATGGGATTAGCCTGTGTTGTTTGCAGGTAAGTCAACAGTGCTTCACTGCAATTGTGGAGTGACTTTTTTTTTTTGTATACTACTGAGCTAATGCTGCCTTGAGTTTTTTAGTCTGGAAATCACTTGAGCACATATCTGAAATTCATTATACATTTAAACATCATTTGTGAATAAGAATGGTTTCTTGAAAATGGAACCTTTAATGAGAAAACCTGGTTTCTTTAGGAAAGGGCAAGGGAAAAATAATAAAAATAGACATGGTGGACTGGAGGATAAATTTCTGCTGCTACAGCTAATTAGACTGCTTAACAAATGTGAACTGATGAGATTTCATGTCACTTTATTCCCATGTGTTAGCTCAAATGCTTCATTACAGACATTGAAAAAGGGGAGAACAATTAAGACATTTGAAGTAGGAAATAAATACGTTGGTTTTACCATTCTTCCTGCAAATTCCTTTTTTGCTGTCTTTTAAAGAGACAAAGTGCTGTTGACCAGTATGTTAAAATGTTAGTAAAACCAGTATGGTATTAATTTATTTGGCAGGAGGGGTTAAAGAAAAGTTTTGTTTAGACAGTCTGGAGCTACTCTGGATTATTAATTCTGCATCTTTGCTGGCAAAGTTAAACACAAAGGGATAGTAAAAATGCCTACAAAATAAAGAAAATGCAACCATATGCCTAGTATAGCCAAGGGTTTGCTTTTAAAAGCATAGGTCAGGTATGTGCATCCATTAGATGTTCCACAAGAAATATTTAACTTGGTTGATGAAGACATCACTTCCAGCTAATCATAAAAACACACTCATGCTCTGGGATCCAGGCTGACTAAAGCAGCTCACATTAAGCTGATGCCAGAGGGAGGCAGACGCATAGCAGGGAAGGAAACAACCTGTTGGAAAGAGGATGGCAACAGCCCACCAACACTCAGGATTTGTTTCCATTTTACATGAAACCTACTGGAAATGATGTCCTGATAATCTCCAGCTCATGCTGGACAAGTCGTTGGATACTCATGCTTCAGAATTCCCAAATCCAACACTTTAGATTAGACAGTATTTGGTTAGACAGAATGGCACTATTTACTGATCACCTGTCAGGCCTTTTCGGGGTTGGCCATCTTGAGCCAAAATAAGAACATCCCAAAGCTTATGAAATATAAAAGTACTGGATGTTCTGTAAAATATCTCATGTATAAATAGTATTTAGAAAATGATTACTTTTTAATAACTCTGTTATTGAATCAAATGTGAATGAAAACATCAAGTCTAATTGCAGAGTAGATGGGGATCATAGTTAAAGGGTTTATGTTTATATTGCTTAAGAAGACAATTTAACAAGAACCAAGCTGTGGGTTCACAAATGCAAAATTCTTATGGAATTCCTAAGGAATGCTATTCCTTTCTGATAGATGTAAACACTAAAGTACAGATATAAAATGTTTCTTAAGTTTGCTAACTGTCAAATACATTTTCACAGTGATTAGGAGTATTGACTATTTGGGGTTTTTTTTCTTGTTACCTTTGTTTTCTTTTTTCTTATTATCAAGTTTTAGGCATAAGGAGAGTAGTGTTAAAAATAACTCCACTGTCTCCAATACCTGTAGATCTTAGAAAAACAAGACTCACCAGTTAAACTGCTCTTCTTTCTTCCTGAAGAAGAAATTCTACATGCAGTTGGGAGATGATGGTGAATTCTGTCAAAAAAAAAATCTTTTAAGAAGCCAGGTTTTGAAAGAACCATGTTACTTTTTATGAATACTTTTTTGTTTGTTTTCTGAAGGTAAAAAATCACAAGGATTGTTTCTCAGCCACCATATATGTTTAAAATAAGTCTGGTTTAACTTGTTTCTGGGCATGAAGAATTCATGTTTTTTTATTCAGTCTGGGTTTGTTCTTTGTAATTTTAAAATAGGGTGAATTTCCTCACATTGAGACATGGGGTTGAAATGACACTGCTTTGCTCTGACCCAATTTATTTAGGAATAAAAAACAAACAAAACAGCAATTGAAATATCCTGCATCTAAAATAATGGGCTGTGGAATTTCAGAAAGGTTTCTCTGTCTATTTTTAAATAATCCGCTTAAAGGAGAAATATTCCTTAGAAAATGTTCTACTATCCACATGGACAATACCTTCAGACTTCATTTTCCTGTTATATATAAAAAAAAATAAGGTATTACCTTTCCCCACCCATCTACAAATAGAGTTTCCATGGTTACCTGGGTACCTGCTCCTCAGAGAGATAAGGAAAAGCAGCTTAGCAATTAAATAGCCTGATTTGTCATCTGAAAAAAGAAATCCTTAGGAAAATGGTCTTTGGCTAATTCACAGACATACTCCCAGTCGTGTGTCTATCACTAATTTGTCATTTATACAGCATGATGACTTTCACCAGAGGCCCACACAAAATTAAGTCCTCGTCACCAGCTTTGCATCACCTCCTGTTTGCTTCAAGGCAGCACTGCACAGTTAATCCTTTCTATTCCATCTTTCCACAATTCTGGTATTATCTCAAAATTCCAAGTGTCTGCTTGTGCAGTAGGGACCAAAAGGATGGCTAACGAAAAGTCTTTGAAGTAGTCTACAGCTTGGGTGATGATGCTGTTAAATCCTGTGGCAGAAAGCACTTACAGGCTTGTTGTTGAGGAATTATTTGTTCTTGAGCTGTACTGCTCTATAGTTTACAGCAGAATTATCCAAGTGTGAACTATGTCTTTATATGCTAATATAATGAGGAAATCATAATTGTTATACAGTGACATATCAATAAAATGCTCAGGTGAAGCAAAGCAGGTGAGGCATTTCTAATATAAAAATCAGACAGGGAAAGCAGGAGTGCCATATACACATTTAATAGTATTGAAATTTTATATTTTCTTGAAAGAAAGTACCTTTAAAAAATCCAAAAGTTTTAAAATACTTGTTAGGGAGAACTGAGGCAGGAAGAAGAGGATTACATTTCATTGCCCCAGGTAGAATGTACCTGTGAAAGCAAAAATAGTTTTTTATCTCGAGCCTCGCAAAATTTGCAACAATTGGATCATCCTTTAAGTGCTTTCTGCCATAATCTGTTCTTAACTATTTGCTCTGCAGGCAAATGACAGTTATTTCTGGGAATCAGCTAGTGGAGTGTCAGGAGTGCCATAATCTCTACCACCAAGATTGCCACAAACCTCAGGTGACAGACAAGGAAGTGAATGATCCTCGGCTTGTATGGTATTGTGCCCGCTGCACCAGGCAGATGAAGAGAATGGTAGGAGCCAGTTTTCTGTCTCATATCAGCACTTTGAATGCAGCAGGTTATTTCTAATACATGAGATTATTTTAGGGGTTGCAGAAATCTTTGGCAGCATGTTGGACAACTGTTTCTCTCAGCAGTGCTTCCCTTGCTGCAAGTCTGTGGGGTTTTATGCAGCACCTGAAAGAGTATTCTGTAATGTACTTCTTAAACAAAGCTTTTTTAAAAGCACAAGTTGAGTGAAGAAGAGTGAAATAGGATTATTTCCTGCTTGGTAACCATGAGTTCAGTTTTTGTTTTTTTTTTTTAATTTCAGGTCATATCAGTTTAGTAAATGTCTACCAAATAGCCCTACAGTTTTCATTTTCTCAGCTTTGGACATGAGTGATTGTTTTCCTGTAAGATAAGACTTAAATCTTGAATGTTTTCAGGCTCAACAATAAGCTGAGAGTTACATGTTCCAGGAAAAAAAAAACAAACACGCAAACTTTATATTGATTGATCTACATGTTAATCCCACTCATGATGAGAAACAAACATCAGAGTAAGAAAGCATCTTTGGGTGTGTGAGACATTAACCAGTAGTTCATGTGACTTTAGTTCTGACATTCCAAAATAAAACCCTTTTACAGAGCAGAAAATGTATTATCTTGGAACTATTCTGTGATAACTTAGCAACTGATCTGTTGAAATGGCTCCACTATGAAACAAGAAAAGAATAAAATATAGGGTCATGGCCTAAGAGTTATCATCACTGAGTGAAATATGTGATTATTCCAATGATCACCAGGCTTTTTGAACTCAGGAGTGTTTGCTTGAGGTCAGTTACCGTGGAGGAGAGACATTGCAGTCATTTAGTGTTTGCATTCAAGCTATTTTCTTTATTTTTTGTTTTTTCTCCTGTAGAAATTCTACCATTTTACCTGCCACCTCTTAGCCTCTTGTAGCCTACATTCTGGTACTGGATTATGTCTCTGTCTTCCTCAAGTTGACCTCTCTTTGCCTTATTTCTGTGTAGGCCCAGGGCTTTCCTATTCCCGAAGTGTTAACACTGCAGCTCCTTCCATGCTGAAATCCCCAGTCCTGTTCATTATGCTTTATGCTTGGACTCTGTGCCCAGTACCATGCTTGGCACTAGCTCCACAACCCTATTACCTTACTTCTCAGCTTGAAATTGTAAAGGCTAGATTGCAATCTCATAATGCTCATGCTTTTTGTAACAGTCAAAAACAGTCAAGGTTTTAGCCCACAACTAATTGGTTTGGTTTTTTTTTTTACTCCCTACCAGACTCAGAAGACACAAAAACCACCACAAAAACCAGCTCCTGCAGTGGTATCAGTTGCACCAGCTGTGAAGGATCCCTTGGTCAAGAAGCCAGAAATTAAGTTAAAACCTGAGACCCCACCAACTTTTCTGTTCAAGAGAACAGAGGTCAAGGTAATGTAGTTTAAATTTTCCAGAGGAAGAGTTTACATTTCACTGCATAGATTGTAATTTTTTTCCTATGGGACCAATCTCTCTCCATGAGATGCAATGCAAATAAGTCCGTTACACTGTGTACTGAGTAGCAGCATCACATAGTGCTTTTGCATTGACACTAAAAGAGTGAGGACAAAGCTCTGCAGTTTAACTAAGTCCCAAAAGCTTGTGGTGATTGACAGTGGTTTTATATTACAAGGGAGAGACCAGAATTTACTCTGCAGATTATTTTATTTTTTAATAGCCAATTGCATCCTGAGCTCTGTCCAAAGAAGCATGGCCAGCAGGTCAAGGGAGGTGATAGTGGGAGGTGTCCCTGCCCATGGCAGGGGGGTTGGCACTGCATAACCTTTAAGGTCCCTTCCAGCCCTGACAATTCTCTGATTCTGTCTGGCATCCTTTCCTTTCCTTGTTAATACTTCCAACTGCAGGGAAATGTTGTCCCCCGGTTGTTTCTGGGAGAAGGACTGAAGCGGAGGCTTGATCTGTTCCTCGTGCTGTGTTGTGCTGCACAAATTGATGCTGCTGCACTAAGAATGCTTTCTTTATTTTAGACCTCAGCAGGAATTTCGGGGAACTCAGCCAGCACCAGTGTTTCCTCTTCAGCAACCAGTGGCCTTACAGGCTGGGCTGCTTTTGCAGCCAAAACCTCCTCTGCCAGTCCATCAACAGCCAAACTGGGATCGACAGCACAGAGCGCCGGTGGGAAACCCGCGGCTTCTCCAAATAACCAGAAACCTGTGGGTTTGTCAGGGTTGGCAACTTCCAAAACAGGGCTGGGGTCCAAAATAGCTTCGGGTAGCAGCAGCACAAACCCAGTTCAGCTGAAGCCTCCTCCACCTCTGACACTGGGGAAAACCCCTCTGAGCCGTTCAGTGAGCAGTGACAATGTCAGCAAAGTTGGTTTGCCAAGTCCCAGCAGTGCCACCCCCAGCAGCAGCAGTCAGGTGAGTGGTGGGAATGGCAGCAGTGGGACTGCAGGTAACAGTGGGGGCAGCACCAGCAAAGCCACGGCTGAAAGTGGTAATCAGTCAGCCTCCCTGAAAGGCCCCACTTCTCAGGAATCTCAGCTCAATGCTATGAAACGGTTACAAATGGTGAAGAAGAAGGCTGCTCAGAAGAAACTCAAGAAGTAGTGTGGATGCTCGTTGGTTGTGCCCCGTGGAAAAGCAGTGCTGGAGTTTCTCATAGAGAAAAATCTCCAGTTCCTGAAGAAGTGGTTAAATCAGGGAAGCCTGAAACCTATGTTGTACAGGAGGTCAAACTTTGGTAATTCGAGTATTCCTTCTGACTTTGCAAACCTGTGAGTTGAATATGTTGGAGGAATTTGCTATTACATGCTCCTGGTTTTTAGCTCAAAGCACTGAAACTTGAAATTGTAACAGTTGGGTATTTTGAAGTATAAAGTCAAAAGAAAACAAAAAAGTTTGTGGACAATAAATTGAACTTGCTGAAACTGTCATCCTTAAACACTGTCAATAAAAGTATCATTAATCTAGGAAATTGTTGCCACTTTGATCTCATTTTCCAACACTTTCAATGCTTCAGCTTTTCAGAGTTGTCTATGTTGTGTAGAGGTTAATTCAGTTTATCCCAAATTATACAGTTCTTTACGGAAAAAGGACTTGTGCTGGATCCCTTCACCAGCCTGGTTGCCCTCCTTTGGACCTGCTCCAGGACCTCAATCTCCTTCCTGAACTGAGGGGCCCAGAACTGGACACAGGACTCGAGCTGTGGCCTCACCAGGGCTGAGTACAGGGGCAGAATCACTTCCCTGGACCTGCTGGCCACGCTGTTCCTGACCCAGGCCAGGATGCCATTGGCCTTCTTGGCCACCTGGGCACACTGCTGGCTCCTGTTCAGCTTCCTGTCAATCCAGACTCCCAGGTCCCTCTCTGCCTGGCTGCTCTCAGCCACTCTGTGCCCAGCCTGGAGCTCCCCATGGGGTTGTTGTGGCCAAAGTGCAGGACCCGGCACTTGGCCGTGTTGAACTTCATCCCATTGGAATCAGCCCAACTCTCCAGCCTGTCCAGAAATCTCCTTGGTAGTTAGTAACAGTGTTGGTAATTCTTCAACACTTCAGATAGATAAAAATCCTTTTCTAGCCAAGTCAGCTAGTACGTAAGATGGAAGAGTTGTTAGTTCTTTGTGGTTCTTTTTTAATGTCTTTGTTACAGAGTTTTGAAATCAGTTGGATAGCCTTTTCTGTAGGAGACAGGAATACTACAGATATGTGAGTACATGACTTGCTTCATGATACTCAAAGCACCAAATTTCATGTATTTTAAAAGTTCAGTTTCTTTCCTCTCAGTAATTTGTATTTTAAGGGGAGGACTCTGCATGTTTTCCCAAATCTACTGGAAGACCTTGTGTTTGAAATTAATAGCAAGTGTTGCAGAGTTTCTAACTGGATATTAGAAAGATCTCAAGTCTTGCTTTGGAATGAGCTTGCATTCAGCTGTCCTCTCTCCATTCCTTCTGTCTTGAGCAGAGCATCTCCAATGGTGAAAACATCTCAGATGTGTAAGTAGGTGAAAGGTGCAACTTTTTTTAGCCATTCATCCTGTATTATAAAAATGTGTTGCATGCAGCTATTTTCCATACCTCTTTTTGCTTCTCTGCAATTAAAATTTAGGCTAAGTTTGCTTAGATACCCAAAGGAACCAATACATTTACTCAGGATTCTCCCAGGAGAATTTGCATACTTTTTCAACTATTATTTCCGGAGGAGGTAAAAAAAAAGGTTTTGTCTTTATAGTGCCTGTGGCTTCCAGGGCAATTTAAAAATCAGAGCATGAGGAGGAAGAGGAATCCAGAATTTTTATTATTGTTCAATCAGCCTGTCCTTCTTCCTTGTCTAGCACAGAATGTTTTTAATGGTGGTAGAGTATGAAAAGACACAGAAGCAATTTCCATTAGCAAACAAAAGGCCTATTTTCTTTCTAAACAATAATCAGAAGTTGCCCATGGTATGAAGTAGAGAATAAAGATAGAGTCCTGTAATGTCTTGAGTGCTTCTCTGTGAAGCCTTCCCAGTAGTAGTAAAACCTTCCACAGGAAGGTTCAAGGTGCTGGCTGCTTCTGTCTTACCTCTGAATATAGATAGAGTTTTGCTTGCCAGAGTGCAGGGGCTTACATCTGAACTGTGTGGATTCCTGTAGGTGCCACGTGTAGGGTGAGCAAAGGCAGAAAAAATTGCTCTTTATTTTTAAAATTCAGTAGCTAGTGCAATTTAAAATGCCTTTGAGGCCTGATGCAAGTGTATCTTGGTGTTTTTACATCTATAAATCTGGAATGGGCTGACTGTAGATGATCTATTTAGAATAAAATAATCTTTGCTATACCTTACATGCATGCCTGTCTTTTCCCTCTTGAAAAGGCCAAGACTTGCTGATACTACTGTATGTGCAACAGAGCTGCAGTTTGTCTCAGGAAAAGACTTTCTTCTGTAACTTTTCCAGCTTCCTAAATGAAACATAGTCTCCTCCTGTTGGTATAAAAATGTCAGTTAGGATTGTGATTCTTTGAAGTATTATATCAGGAAGGATTTATAGCATAGACCTGGTCTTTGAAATCAAGTATTTAGCTTGAATGTGTAAGATAGGCACTTCTGAAAAACTGAGTAGATTGAAGGGAACAGATGCTTTCTGCTTTGAAGTTACAGTTAGGATGGAATTAATGGTTGTATTTTCAGGAAAAGAGTCTGTCCTACAGGATTGTTTAACTGATATGGTAATATTTTACTTCCACATAAATATTACGTTTTTTTCATAGATACCCAAATTCTGATACCCTTGGTAATGTGAAACAATAGGTTGCTCTGGTTCCATGAGTGCTCCCTTCTGGCCAGACTAGGGGATGCTGGTGATACCTGGGTCTAAGAGGAAAAATCCCCTACAAGTTCTACTATCTTTTAGTAACACAAACTTTTATCTATGACAGACCTCTGGCTGGGCACAACACTAAGTAATGTTCATGACCTCAGGAACAGCTTGACAAGAACAGAACTAAGCTGACATATTGAAAGTTGAACTGGATTTTGAAACTTGCTAGGTATTTTTATAGTGTTTGAAGACTTCTAATGTATTGATAGATAAAGTAGGATGCAAACTAGAAATGCAGCATTTTACCTGTGGCAACTATTTCCTCTGCTTTGCTAATTTGCACTGATGGTTTTTTTAGTTCACAACAGAAGGCAGATCTTGGATAGCATATAAAGCTCTTCACTTCTGGAAAAAGTTGTATAAGAAAAAAGGAAGAAACGTACCTATACAAAAATAGATTTCTTTATTATTGCAATAATTTAGGAGAAGATTCTTCACCATTTCTGAACAAACAATATTATCAGAGGAATTACCAGTAGTAGATCATACAGGCACAAGGATTTTCATGGCTGTTTCCTGTTGCAGGTCCTCTTCATGTGTTTGCATTTTTAGGAGCTATCTTAAAATGACAGCAGAAGCATCCTTCAGTATTTTGAAGGACTTAATGATTCAGATAAGATGAAAAGATAAGATGAAAAGTCAGAAGGAATAATTCTTCTGTGGTTGGCACTGAGGAGGTGGATCTTTACCTAAGGATCACCAATGCCATCCAAGCAGAGGGAAGAAGTTGAGGCCCAGAGGTGCCAGAGGGCAGAGCCAGACTCTGCTTTCCATTGTTGTGGATATTTTCTGGGTTCCAGGTTATCAGTGGCAACATTTAAAAACATTCCCTGCATGGAGAAGCACTTCATTTTGAATGGACCCAGTGCTGAAAATACTTCTCTCTACGTGCTCTTTGTCACAGTGGTTCAAGTAAGTAAAATGCACACTGGAATAAATGCAAGACTGGTTCATTAAACTGCAGCCTCTCCTTGCTTCAATCAAAATAAATTAGTTTTGTCATTAATCAGAATAAGAAAACTCTTAGAATACTGTACCCTTCTCCATGTTAAAGAAATAGCTGCAAAAACATTGCACAGTATTAGGAATTCGTGGAACCATAATGTAGCTCAATTTCTAGTATTTAAAGCATTATCCAAAAAAAAAAAAAGTGTCTGAGAAAGACTAATATGAACTGTTGTAAGTCTCCTTAATGTAGAAAGGCTTTAGATTCAAAGAGCATCTCAATTTTTCACATTAAAATTTGTTTTAAACAAAAACAAAAGTTTGCAATGTAATATCAAATAACAGCTAAAACTTGAATTTTTGAAATTAAGTAAACGGATCCACCTGGGTACCTAATTAAGTACTTTTTGGAGATCCTGAGTTACAAGTATATAATAAAGTCATATAAATTACACTACAATATAAAAAATATGAGTCCTTACCATACGCTAGAATTCCTTATGGGCAACTAGGAGTTCCCAAATCCCACAGGAGTTCAGTGAAATGTAGGTGGGCAGCTCCAGTATATTTCATCCTTCATTCCTTTTTACTTCAGGATACTCAGTGAATACTTCAGAGAGCAGCTTTGGAGTACACATTGAGACACTTTCACAGAGCCTGATTTTTCATGGGGAATGTACCTAACACTCGAAATCAGAGCTCTCCCTGTGACTCGAACTGAGTTCTCAGAGCTAAGGCTTTGGGACTCTTTTTTTTCCTGACTCTTGCCCTTAGTTAATTTCACTGTCTGAAATAAAAAACTTCATCATTGTGCTTACATGAGTGCATTAAACCTGTTAAGTACAATTCAGTCATTTCTAAAACTGTTTCAACTACTGCAAAGTACAGATCATCCCCAAAGAAAATATTCTGAAATGTAAGACACACTGAAAATCTTCTTGTCTGCATCGTCTCCATAATCTTAAAATGTAAAAGCCAAAGCAGTGCAAGCTTAGTAGGGTGAAGTGAATTGCAGTCTTTCAGTTCATTCTTCCAAGCTGATAGATACTCCCTCCCAAAGCTTTTCTTTGTTTAACTGAAGGGAAAGATTTCTGTAAAAACAGCTGTATCCATTAACAAATTGGATGGACATCTTTTTTGCTTGCTATTGAAACAGCAGGATCTAAGTGCATGAGGTGATGTGCAGTTAGGCAAAATAATGCACTATTATTACTGCTCACTGGATTGCAGTAGTTCACAGAGTTTCATATAAGAGTTTCTGGATCTCCATCTCAAGAGAACCCCAAAAGTTTCTCTATCATAGAGATTAATCCAGCACAGATTTCAGGTTCTCATCTCTCTGACCCATTGTGTTCATCTTCTGAGCAAGAACGGGAGCTTTTTCTCTTCAGGAAAATAAAAGAAAAATTTGGGGCACTAAAAGAAAATGAAACTAGGTTCATTAGTGTAGAAAAAATATTGTTTGCATTGACTGCCCTACTTTTCTCATCCTTTCTTTGCTGACAGGATATTTCCTATTACATCTTGGTGAGGGTTTGAATAATTTCATCTTTATACCCCACCCTTAAACACAGGAAGTAGCTTTAGGACAATTTCTGTATACCTGTGATCAGCATCACTCCCTCTCCAGCTTAATTTTAACACTGTTGTAATTCTAATGGCCAGTAAGTAAAAAACAATTATTTAGCAATACAGAAAGCACCTGACAGGATTTTCCCTTCACTTACAGTATCTGCTGCAGACACTGCAGTCACTGTTTTGCTTCCTTGCTGCAGTGCTTAGCACAAGAATGTTGGCATTCATCGTTCAAAGGACTTAGGCATTACTGCATTGATACAAATTGTGATAAACACTCAGTTATCTGTGGTAGTAACAACCCTGTGTTGTTAGACTACTGTTCAGTATAAGGGCAGGGCACCAGCCTGACCTAAGGATTGCTGTGGTAAACCTAAAGAAGTACCACTTGGCATTCATGTCCTTCCTTGGGATTTTTGTTTTCTGTGCTCATTGAGGATACAATGTGAATGATATTACCTTGTTAAAATAGCCTCAACCATTTTAAAAATCCTATAGCAGAATACAGTTCTTTTGACTCTGAATTCTGCAAACAGTAAATTACCTCAACGATACTTTCCTCAGTGTTCAATCTAATGTCACTTTGAGAACTAGAATGATGATTTGCTTAATTTTTTTGTCTCCTGGAAGAGAAATTTTGATGCATCTTAAGCCAGTTTATCCACTAAACATTATGATACCTGTGTCTTACCTAAGGAGGCTGTAAATAGTCATTGAAAGGCATTGCTTGATTACTTTTTTTTGCCCCCTGCCCACAAATCTTAACCTATTTCCCAAGTCCTATAACACAGCATTTGTTTCACTGCATGGATCTTGCCCTAAAAATCAGTTAGTACGGAGACATATTTGGAATTTCAAATCTAAGGTGAAATCATACTTCTACTAGTGTTTCCTACTGTATTAAGGAGCTGTGTAATATTTTTTTGAAGTCTTAACTGTAGTTTCACAGTACCTGTTTGTTGTGCCCTCCTTTTCACACTTCCATTTCCATATCTAAGCAAGCATACCTTCTTTCCTGAGACCAGCCACAGGTATGTTGTTGAGTAGAAATGTTCCCCACAGAAATTAAATGCTTTTTCTTTTCCCCCTCCAATAATCTCTGGAAAAAGGGTTCATTAAAAAAGTGTCTGAGGATAAAAACAGGCAATCAAAAAGCCCAATTTTTAAGACGTGTCGATGTTCATTGGGATAGTGGTTCAAAAACAATTCAGCCTGAACTACAGCATCCCTAAGGATGCCTTTTTCAAGGCTAATTCTCTTCATTGTGAATATTACTGGCTAAATATCATGGAAGAAAAATCTAATTATGTGATTTGTACTTGTAGGTTAACTTTTGATGTAGGACACTTTGACAAAAGAGAAAATTATGGGGTAACAGGAAAGCAAGCTCTTCAGGATGTTAATCAGCATCAAATCTTCCTACTAAATGTTTCCTTCCTCAGGTCTTGACAAAGTGACAGCTTTTGGAGGGCAGAGGTTCTCAATATCATCTGTGTGCTGGAACAGATACCATGGCTTCTGTCAATCACTTGTGAGTTTGCCTTGTTTGCTGCAAATGGTAGGAGCTGATTATTCTGTCTACTTCAGAAAAACTGGCTCAGTGGGTTTCTCTGTTCCTAGGCATAGGTCATCTTCCCAAGATAATTAGATGGAATATATCCTTTCTGACCTTTTGCTTCTGCAAGCCACCAGTCTTTATTGCCACTCAAGTCAGAAAACTTCAGTATCCTAACCTTCTGGTACTCCTGAAGACTGAGTTCCTGATCATTTCTTGCTTGAAATGCATAAACAGCATAGAAGGTCTGAAAAAGGAAAGCCACAAAAAAACGTCACAATCTGAATTCAGAAATGTAGCTACAACTTACACAAAGCATTAATAGGAATTCTGTACACAGGAAAGGTATAATAATGTGTATGAACCAGTATGTAAACTGCATGGTCTGCATGGCCAAAATAAAAATTGTAGGATCTGAGGAATTCTACATGGAGAGGTAGAAATCAAGCTTTGAGACCTCTCCACCTTACTATGCTACTAAGTTTTTCAGCTCACACCAAGTAGCCTTGGACTGGATGGAGAAGTTTTCCAGCAAGGGTTCCTGAGAGAGAAACACCTTTCCCAAAGCTACTGTACTCAAATGTGGCACATGAGTCACATCTGTCTTCTGCTCATCAGGATTCTCCCAGCTTTTCTGTCAAGTGGAAGTGGAAAAATCCCCCAAGCTGAGCTCTTTTGCAGGTTCCTGCTCCACAGGAGAACCTTGAGGTACTGGATGTGGCATGGAGTGATGTGTTTTCTGAGACAGGACTGCAATTCATGGTTTTACTGATTAACTTTTCCTACGTCATAGCTATTTAAGAATGACAGAGAAGAGAGGTTAACAAATTCCCATGTCACACTGACAGATTAGTGCCAGTCTTTCTGGTGTAAAAGGAAACCATTTAAATTATAAGCAGTATAATCCTAGAGCTGAAAGAGGAAAAACAAGAAGATGGGCTCAGTGGGTATCATACTTACATGCTGATCATCTGTATCCTGAAGAGCATCAGTCTCTGTGCCATTAACTGTGGGATTTTCACGAAAGTGAAGTGATGAGCTGCTGTCACTCTTCTTATGCCCACGACTTCCTGTGCTGCTGTCCATAGAGGTCCGTGAAGACACAAAGAGGTTGATGTTATCAAAATCATCATCACTGAAGCCATTCTCTGCTACATCCTTCTGCACTTTGGCTGGATTGTAAGGCCTCAGGAAGGAGGAATACACATATCCTTTGAGGTCTAAATAGCAGAATAAAGAAAGAAAGTAGGCAAACAGCAAAATACTGCTGGAATGATTTCAAACCCAACCACTTTATGCAGCTGCCCACATGACAGAAGCAAACAGATGAGGCCAGAGTGAAAAGAAATCAATATCTCAAAGGGAAGCTGGTATTGGGATGCTTGTGCAGAGAACTTACTTCCTGTGTCAACAAGCCATCTGCTTGTACTTCCAAAGGGATCCTTTTGCTCCACAACAGCCACCAGTTCTCCTTCATGTAAATCAATATCCAGTTCCTGCGTGGCATTGCACTTGCGCTTCGCTTGGTGCAACACTTCTGTGCTGTAGGTAGACAACAGCTTCCACCTGTGCTCTTCTGTTTGGCGTGGGGATTTGAGCTGAAGGAAAAAAAACAAAACAAAAAACCAAAAAAACCAACCCAATTATGCACTGGGAAGAATGCTGAGGCCATTTCTGGAACAAGACAGATGCATAAAAAGCAGCGTGGGCTGCATGTGGCAACCAACTCCGCCTTTACACACAGACCAAGGAGTTCCTGAGGCAGCTGTATGTAGCCAAACTTGTGTGCAGCAGACCTGTCCAACTGCTATAGCAAAAGGTGAGCAATAATGGGCAGATTTTAAAGAAATGTAGGAATTGCACTAATTAAACACCTCTTAGTCTGTCCTCTGCTCTCAAAGAGTGGTGTTCTGTATGTGAACTGTCACTTGCTTAATTGTATTTTCATAGCAATGGTCTTGGAATCCCCATGTAATATCACAAAAAAAAAAAACATAAAAAATCAGCTGAGGTGTGCCAGGTTCACCCAACAACTTGCACGATAAGGCATTAGGCAAAAAAAATCACTGATACCCAAAGAGTTTGCTTTTTGTGTGAAATTCCCTTGCTAAGTAAAGACAAGGTGCCATCAGCTCCTGGAAGCATATTCCTGTAAATCTGCACTTGAGTTTTATTGTACTGCAAGTTAGACTCCTAAAAGCTCTAGAATTATCTGATAAGATTGGGAACCAGGAGGACAGAGATTTCCTGGTGGGTTTTATGAATTGTTTGCAGTGGGGCTATATGTATGTGCATGTGTGTGGAAATGCCACTACACATAACCACAGCTGAGAAAAAGAAAAAAAAAAACAATAGTTCTGAATTTGATTCACTGTATGAGTATTTAACAAAAGAAGTAATCAAGGTTTACACATACAACCTTAGAGTTAACATGTGCTTAATGACCTAAGGGTAACTGGAGGTAATGTCAAGTGGATTTTCAAAAGACTAATATGAAAATAGAGTGAAAAATCTTCATAAGTTACTGGTCAGTGAAACAGCTTCATCCCAACAACCTGATTCAGAGTTTCCATGAAGGAACCAAGCCCAAACCTCTAGGTGGCATAAAAATGGATTTGTTTGGAAAGCAATCAAAAGAGGATGCTTCATACACAATTTGAATATATGGAACTCACCGGAGAAGGGACAGGTTTCTTTTTTTCTAAGCTCAATTTTCTCTCAATAAAGGCTGCACTGGTGTTTTCTTTCACAAAATTCAGCTTGTGAACCTCCTCCATCAACTGATTCTGCACTTCACAGATGCTTGAGGAGGACAGCTGCAAACACAAAGGTGGGTTAGATCTCATGAACAAAATGGTAGGGAGATTTGAGAGAGCAGATTTGGTTTAATGGGCTGAATGCTAGGAGACAGAAAATCTGACAAGTTACTGTTTTCTGTAGGGCCCAGGGTGTGCTTGGGATGAGATGGAAAGAAAAGAAAGTTCCTGGCTTAAAGAAAGTTGCTAGTGGTTGCTATTAGATTTAAAAGGCATATTAATTTAAATGAAATCACTAAAAATATTTTAAACAGTGATGGAAATGAACAGCCTTGCACTTATGCTACTGTGCCATCTGCTTTCAGATGCAAATGTGCATCTCAGCAGCTATCAGTGGCCAATGTGCTGTAAGGCCTGGAGTAGTTTACTCTACAGCTGTGTGTTTGTGCAACTGGGTGCTGCCACCAGGTTAAAAATCCTCGGGTAAGCTGAAGCTCTGTCTGTGGTGCTAGATAACTGGGTTTGGTCTATGCATAACCCCACATCTATTTGCTGATGTAAACAGAAAAAGAAAGTAATTTTGTAGGCAGATCTTCACAGAAAGCAATGCTCAATACAACAGCTTTCAAAACATGAAATGTTCAAATTACAGGGATGCAATTTCTTCATTGGGAAAAGCTTTCATTTTCCCATTACACTGTGCAGCTCTGTGTTTTGATCCTGACCTTGTTCTCTTAATTTTTCTTCTGTCCCTGATGATAAAGAGCTGTGTGATGATAAAGCCTTGACAAAAAGGAATACTCCAGAACTTCCTGGATACAATTTGTCTCTTGCATAGGCCTTTGCTCCAGTTCAGGTGAATGGATTTAGAGCTGTGGAAGGCATTGTTGCAGCTGTGTTTCTGTGGCAATTCAAGTCCCTCTAGGCAGAATTACAACAAAACTGAAACACTGTATTATTCTTGTACAAACTAAAAATAATATCTCAACTTTCATTTTCAGGTAATTGTCATGGTGCCCAGAAAGGGTAGAATGGGCTAGAGGAACTGGATCTTTATACCTTTGGCTAGACAAAGCTATTCCTTGCTGCCTGCAGGATGTTCTGCCCCATATTTGGAGTTAAAATCCATATGCTTTTCATAGAAATTATTTCATCAGGTTTCCTACCCTGTTTCTCCTCTGCAGTCATCCATCAGTCTGCAGGTCTAGCAGTAGTAGGAGTGTTCATGTACTTTCTTAGAATTTCTCTTCCTGCATTTTCTGGGCTTTTCTGAGTAGACATTAAAAAACAAAGACTACAATGCTACCAGCTGGCTCCTTTTTGCCTTACTGTAATGTTCTTGCCATTACTGTCACTGGAACAGCTGCATCAGGATCATTCTCAAATGAAAAGTCCAGGCCAGACAAAACTTAAGCGCAGAATTAATCTTTGCTGAGCTTGCAAGGAAAAAAAACAACCCAAACCCAACTGCTCATCAGAGCAAACATAGTCAGTGTAGCATGCAGGGGTGTGTCCTACATATCTCAAGCCAAACCATAGGGAACGAAAAAAAAAAAAAAGACAAAGGCAGAGCTACACTTGTTTCTGATGTACTTACTGGAACAGGTACCACCACAGCAGAATTTGACTGAAGTGCTGCACACATAATATTTCTGAGGAGGGTGATGTAGCAATGAAGGCAGTTCAACACAATCCTTTTGGCTGCTCTGTTGAATACTTGAAGTTCTTCCACAAGCTGTGCATTTAGAGCCTCATAGTCTTTCTTTGCCAGGTCCAGCTCTTCTCCTGATGACCTCTGCAGGTAGCAGTTGTAGTCCAACAGCTTGTCATAGCGCTTCTGGATGAGCTTCTGAGGGCCTGAAAAAAAGGCCTGCAGTGCTGAGAGAGGAGTCAGAACAAGCTTGTCCAGCTGAGCCATCTGGAAAGGTAGAAAACAGACTCCTTTAGGCATACAATTCTTCAGACCCAGTTATAGGTTAAGCCTGACAGCAGCCTGTGAAGCAATCTGTGCATGGCTCTTCACAAAGCATTGCTGCCAGAGGTAGCTTCAGGCAGGGACTTAGCATCTCCTTCTTAACACTGCAAAGGAGAGGTTAACAGTTGTGCAGTTTAAAGTGGCTGGTTGGTCACTTGGAGCATGCAGCCTGTGGAATTGTGCTTAGTGTGTTACCACCAGGCAAGTATTGGTGAAGTGGTTCAATAAAACTGGGACTTCCGTAGCTGGAAGGACCAAGACAATAAAGTCTGAAGGCAACAAGGTCTTATTAAATGGCAGTATTGCAGTCTTGAATGCTACCAAAGATTTATTTTTTTTTTCCTCTGGAAACAGCTGTAACTCAATTCCTGTTTAAGCAAACACAAACAATCACTTGATTTGATTAAATTATGTTATGCTTGTTGGTTTTATCTCTCGTAATCAACAAAATTAGACACCTGGTAAAAACCCAACATCTTTCTCAGAGTTTTCCATTAGTGTCTAATTGTCTCAAGGGATTAATATTGCATGAAATAAAATTTATTTTTGTGAGTCACTTGTTCAAAAACAGCACAGGCTGGTAGTGAGTGAAACTCATCATCTTAAAGCTCTTGGACGTTCTGTGTGAATTAAGTTGCTGGGCTGAATGTGAGAATAAAAGAGCAGCTGTTCCTCTGTTCTCAATAACGCACCGCAGTTGAAGGCATACCCATTTTAGCACCAAAATTGCTTGCCCAAAGCCAAGATAGCACTGGCTCAATAGTTTCTACTTTATTTCCTATTTTTTTATTTCTAAAACTGCAAAGGTTGGGTAACAAAATAGCAGAGCAAATATCTGCTGCTTTTGTTTGAAGCTCAGGTAAAATATGCAAGTTTAGCACAAAAATTTCAATTGAAATCCAGGAATTCAGCCTGAGAAGTTTCCTTTAGCTCTTCTAGGGAAAAAAGTGCATTTACACTGAGTTTTGTCTTCTTTCATACAGAAACTCAATCAAAAAAACCCACTCAGCTTTCCCAATGGATTCCTGAGGATTTTTGCTCTTTTCTGTCCTGAGTCTTCTTCCCATACACCTGTTTTCTCACACACACAGAGAGCTGTGTAACACTGGATGTTGCATCAACTTACAAGGTCTTCACAGAGATTTGCTGAGTTGTTCTGCTTTTTCAAAGAATCATTGGCCTCATCTTTCTCCTGCAAGATTTCCTGAAGCCCAGTTATATTCTGTGCAGCCAGATGTATGGAATCCTAATGAGAAGATGGTATGAAGATGAAAGTTTATTACAGTCTATTCTAATATACTGCCTTCACTCAAGCAGATTCTGCAATAGTACTGATGGAATCAGAAATGTTTTCTATCCTTGGCATTTGTGCTGTTTATTGTGATAATATTTCCCCATGTTTTGTCTATTTTCAAAATAAAACTACTTAACAACACAAGGTAGCAACATGATAAAGGAATGAGTCTTAACATCCAATATACATCTTTTAGTGCATTTCTTTGCAATGGGCTCAGTAATGCAGCAGCAGCAGAGATCATTTTAGTTTTGTGCTGTAGACAGACCTGCTTAGAATTAATAGGGTGTAGCCTATTCAGTGGCAGAAATGTGTGTTAAACTGCTTATGGACATTGTTTGTGGCCACAGTTTTTTTCAAACAGGGCTCGTACCCACCTTTAGGTGTTGTGAGGAGAGTGAAATGTTCTTCACACACAATTTCACAGTCTTCTCTAAACTTCGAAACAACTTTTCTTCCTTATTAAAAGTTTGATCTTTTACCTAAAATAGATATTTGCACTGTTATTTTAGCAGCTTAAAGTAGCCTGGCTAATGAAAGGAATGCCCAGAGTGCTGCTGAAAAACCCACAAACCTTCCCTGGACAGACTGACCCTTAATTCTCACAATCTCCAGTTTTAATCTAAGAAAAGTCAAAGGCACAAGGCAACCCAACAGATGATTTCATGTTTAGTCCTTGTGGAAACAGGAAGCTACTTTATTGTAGGCACACCTTATGTATGCCAAAAAAAAAATCTTCTGTGCATTGTTTCTCAGTTTCAGGAAACAATGGTTAAAACTGTAAAATATTTTTATGTTGTGGCCTGATTTCCCTGGGTGTTCACTTGTGAGTGCCGGGGAGATTTCCCCCAGGCAGGCTGTAGATGGAGCTCTTACCTCTAGAGCAGCTCCAGCTCTTCAGCTAGAAAACCTCAGCAGCTGGAAATAGGCTTATACTACTTTTTCAGACTAGATGAAAAAAACAAAAACAAAAACAAAAAAACCTGAAAATATATTTATTTCTGCCTGCCTTTTACATATGGAATTTTTGAGGAATCTCAGGTCTTGCTTTCGGTGGTCTTCATGTAAGGGTCACAGCATGTTTCAGAGATGTTCATTGGGAACTTTCTTAGTCTAATTATGCAGGAGAAAGGTCTGAATCTTTTAACAGATATATCCAGATTCTAACATAATTCTAAAATGTTTTAAGCTTAATTAAAAAACAAAGGAAAACAAACCCCCAGAAAGCATAAGGCCCTAAACGAAAAAAAAAAAAAAGAAATACCGCGTCTGCTCTGAATCAAATTTAACTCCCTGTTTTTCTCTGATTTTATAGCCTTGCCAGTGTTCCCTTCTGAATAAGAAAATTTTCACTGTGCAAATAATTGAACAGAAAAAAATAAATGTGGGTAGTTGGTATCAGATAAAGGGGGAAACCCGTGAATAAAAACAAAACAGGAAAAAACGGCACGTATCTTGTAAAGTCACATCTAGAAAGGCAAGTGACCTTGCATAATCAGCCATCTCATGCAGTGAGGTGCACTGAATATAATTTTCAAGGTCAGTTGTAATTGATTTTCTTTGAGATTTAGATTTAAGCTTTCCTGAAAACATCCTGCTAGGTTTTGAATTACAGCCTCAAAATTAGGAAGGAGAGCTTTATAGTTGGCCACCCAATACCCCTTGGACTTATCACAGGGTTGTTTGCCTCTGGTATTTTTGTTAGTTCCAGGTCCTTACACGTGTGGAGACAAACCTCATGACCTTTCTGAATCAGAAGTATTCTTCATCTCCCCTGGCAAATTCAGAACCTGAATGTTATGATGCAGAGCAAGATGGACCGAACACATTCTCAGCACTGACAATAACTGTTGTCAGTCTGTCCATTTAAATCTGATCTCAGGCTGAGTTTCACAAAACTACTGGTCACTTCCTATCTGCTGAAGATCAGAAGTTTGAAAAACTCTTACATAAAAAAGGGCAAAGGTGGAGAACACATTTATGCTGTTTTCTATTTCAATCACAAAAGATCTTTCCTGTGGTCCACGGCAGTGAGAAAATGACTTTATAAATGATGAGGGGAAATAAAAAAAAAAAAAAAAAAAAAAAAAAAAAAAAAAAAAAAAAAAACACCAAAAAAACCATTTCCAATGTGTTTTTAAAAATGCCCAGTGCCAAACCAGAACTGAAGCTGTCACTGCAAATCTGCAGTTGGCTGAATAAGTACCTGAGGTTCTCCCCCTGTCAGTATTTTCAGGTGGCTGGTCACCCTCTTGGATTTCTTGCTAATGGAGTGGATATTCAGTCGGGAAAACTTTTCTTTAAGGGTTTCATCATCATCATTCCTCTTATACTTCAGCACTGCAGACAGAGAATTTCATGACACTAATAATCTGTATTCACAGGGCTTTTCACAGGGACGGGCACACAAATATGAAACCATTTGAGAGCAGACACTTTGATGTCACTTGCTGTAATCTTGTGAAAGTACTTGAGATGATGAAAACCCTGTTATCAATGCTAGCCTTAGGAAGAGTGAAGTTAGGGCTTCAGCATGGCAAGTCTATAAAAACTGCTATCACTGCATCTTAATTATTTTCAGTGTTTGCAACTGCATTACAGACAATGTACATGGATATTCCTTGAATTCCTTCACCATTTTCTTATTTCTGGGGTTACCAGGCAGATAACATAACTGGCTGAGGACAAGTGACATCAAGGCATCTGTTACCTTCTGAAACCCAGCATATTACATGACTTAGGTAGCACCAGCCAGAACTGTTGCAGTGATATGACTGAGCTGAAACCTCTCTTGTAATTGCCAGGCCAAACCTACTAATATAGATGACTTTACTGTGTCTTTTTCTTACCCAGATCTTTCCTCCTTTTAAGTTCATTGATGTTCACATTAATGGTTTTCATAGCAAAAAGGGCATCTTGTAGCACCTTGTGGTCAGGGTGAGAAGCAGGAGTTGAATTCAAGAGTTCACAGAGTAACAGGGGATATTTCATCACTCGTTGCACTGGTTTGATCATCAGGGATCCCATGTCCATTAGATTTGGCTTTCCTCTAGAATATATATTTTTTTAAAAATGTCACATAAGGAGAAATTCCTTGAAGACAAAAACTTATTTCTGTCTAATCACTGAAGCTGCTGCCTTTTGTGTCTTTCAGTTGAGTTTTCAACTACAGAAAATATCAAAAGCAGAGCAGTACTTTGCACGGAGTCATAGAAATGCAATTACAACTTGAGTCAAAAAACAAGACACATCTGTCAGGGAACATGGGCCCTGGTAAATTAAGCCTTCCTCTCAGCCCCTCAATGAGAACCACATACCAGGTCTGAGTTTTCTGTATTTTCAGCAATCTGCCAGACTGTTGCTTAGACATGACCTCTGAAATGGTCCCACTCAGTCTGAGGGTGTATGGGGTACAACTTACACACCACAACAGCCAGGAAGGGAGATGTAGGTGGAAGAACAAGGAAGAGGAAGGTTAAGAAATGCATGTGAATGGGGCTAGAACATCCTGCTCTGGCCTCTCAGCCTTCAAATTGCAACATCTCTCTGCTGTGCCTGTTGACTGCTGCATCCCTTCTCACAACAGCTCTCAACTTGTCACAGTGACCCTTCAACTTTACTGTCTTCTACCTGAGGATATTTTTTGCTGGCTGCTAATAGTTTATTTCTAACCATGTCTGAGCTTCCAGAAGCTGCCAGATCTGGCCTGGGGAACTGCTGCACATACAGGATGTTCACCCAGGCTTCCTGGTGGAAGTCACCTTACACAAAGGCAAAGCAGGCATCTGCCTGGGGTGGCAGAAGGATTAGGGGAGGGAAGTCATAGCATCATAGAATGGTTTGGGTTGAAAGGGACTTTTAAGATCATCCAGTCCCAACCCTCTGCATGGGCAGGGACACCTCCCACCAGCCCAGGTTGCTCCAAGCCCCATCCAACCTTGGACACTGCCAGGGATGGGGCAGCCACAGCTTCCCTGGGAAACCTGGCACAGGGGCTCACCACCCTCACAGGAAAGAATTTCTTCCTCATGCCCAACCTAAAGCTCCCCTCTTCAAGTCTGAAACCATTTCCCCTTGTCCTCCTCATTACACACTCATGTAAAAAGCCTTACCCCAGCTTTCCTTTAGGCCCCCTTCAGATATTGGAAGGTTGCTACAAGGTCACCTTGGAGCCTCCTCTTCCTGAGGCTGAAAGTCACAGCAGTGTGAGGGGCAGTAACACAGAGCAAGCTTTTCACTGGCATGCCCAAAAAGGCTGCCTGGGAGGGGAAAAGGTTGTTTGAGGTTAACAATGCAAGAGTTAACACCGTGTGAGGAAGGATTTCTACACGTGGAGTAACACAATGTAAATTGAAAGTACAAAATCCAGGGAACAACCACTCAGGTTTGCAGGCTGACATCTATTGTTTTGTGCAGCATGAAGAGTAAAAGAGGGAAAAAAACCCAACACATTCATTCCCACTTTCATATGTATAAAAAGTACAACAGCCAATCCTTACTGTGGACTAATTAACTAACAATTTGAATGCCTTTGAGAAGAGACATCTGCATATTTAAGCCATCTCTCTCACACAGGCATTATCTGTAAAAAAGTTATGCATGAAAAGAATTAACAGTATATGCCTTTTAAGGCTTCTTGATGTCCCAAAACCTTCTCATCATTTCAATCCCCCTCATTTCCCCTGTATCCTACATTAAATATAGGGAGCTATTTCCTCTCTTTTCAGCTTCTGGCAGCAATAATGAAGAAAAAGAAAAAAAAAATCTGAAATTGTTATTGTTTTCTCTGAAAAGCCCCATGAATGCAAATCTACAAAAGCTGCCTCATGAATGGAGGAAAACTTCAAGTGTCTTCTCTTCATACAGTTGCACTTTGGACAGCTGCCCGGGTGATAAACAGCCCCCTCTGTTCCCATATCTGCATAACACAGCCTTGCAATCTGGTGGGAGAGATAGTAGGTTTGTTATGAGATAATGACTCCCTGGGGGCACTAAATGCCACCAAGTTCAACTCCTCTCATTCTCCCCAGCAAGATGAGCTGCTGATAGCCACTCTCCCTGGAAGGGTCCCCTCTGCAGTGCCCCCCAGAAGGAGATACGGGGTTGGCAGGCAGGACGCGGCCTCGCCATGCGACCACAACGGGGGAGCGAGGGCTCATCACATCTATTGTGCAGAAAATTAAGTTGATTAATTCGTTTGTGAGGCTACTTCAGCCTTTCCACCTCCCCATGTTATTGTGACTTGAGCAAGTGTTCTAGGTCGTGTGTAACCATACTGATCTCATCACAAATTATTACCGTGGCTCTGCAGCACACGCAGTTGGCTTCGCTGCAGAGAGCTTCAGCTTCCTATTCTCCCTCCTCCCAACCAAAGTCACAAACACAGAAACATTCCCTCCTGTTCAAAAACCACGTGGTGGTAAGCCAGGCAAAGACAGGGGATTTGGGATCTAGTTTTCTTTGCTCTTATTACCCAACCCCCAGGCCCCGTGGGAAGCTCAATGGGCAGCAGGGTACAGCGGGGCTGGGGGCAGTGTCAAGTTCAGCTTGGCAGGTTCAAAATGCTGTGCAGGCATCACAGGTTGCAGCATGACTTCAAAGTCTCAGGCTGCATGCTTTGCCATGCACCAGCTCATTTTAGTAGAAGAAAAGACAGGGAAAATAATTCCTTGTGCTGTAAGACCCTCGTGCAAAGCCAGGGAATTCACTGAGGCTGCACAGTTGTTAAGCCAAGCAGAATTTAACCTACCAATCTGCTAGGAAAGGGCAGCACTGTCTGGTATTTGTGTAATTGTTTTCTTGATCGTGCTTGAATGAAAAGCAATCTGGGAGCACCAACTATCACAGATGGTTTGAGGTGAGTAACACTGTATTTTTTCCCAGCTCAACATTAACAAGATTTGGAGGGGGCACAGCCCTGCCCAAGGGTTGTTGGGACTCTGCAGTCTCTAAGATGCGCAGAGTTTGGGGTGAGTAACACTGTATTTTTTTCCAGCTCAACATTAACAACATCTTTAGTGGCACAGTCCTGCCCAAGGGTTGGTGAGACTCTGCAGTCTCTAAGGTGAGCTGCAGGGGATGGCATTTCTGAGAGGGGAAGGAAAACACCATCACACCATGTGGGGTGGCCAAGCTCAGGAACAGTCCTGCAGCTAAACCTGGCTCACTGCACTCTGCACAGCTTTGTAACAGCCAGTTTAAACTCAGAAAGTGAGTTGTTGTATCCTACACTCTGCCAGAAAATGTTGGAAAAGGAAAACTGGGCATTCCTTGCTGACAGTGCTATGCAAGGCAGAGCAGCCAGTGTGGTGCTACTTCTATATCCATGGTTGTCTCACATTATCTTATTGTGAATCTCTGGATATTTTGCTCCTCTTGAAGCCCTGCTCCTTGGGAAACAGCAATATGTAACAATGTCCCACATCAAACCAAAACGAAGAAAAACTATTTCCTATCTTAAACTAAAGCTTGAAAACTCTTAACTGTAGAATTGCAACATGCAGATCATTCAAAGTGTATTTTCCACTGATCTTATTCCTAATGGCAAATTGACTGACCGATTAACAAATTCTCTGACTTTACAGATGTTCCTCTCCTAGCAATAAAGAGCACACTTGCTCTTTTCTCTCTTAACATTTCTGTCTAGGGTAGCAATAATCCAGCTAACCTCTCCTCTGGCCTCTCCCTGCAGGTAACTTCAAGAGATGCTGCATTTCAACAATCCCAACCCGATGGATGTCCAGAAACTGCAACTGTGATAAACTCTCTCTTATAGCTTTTTTAAGAGGTTACATTTGGCACAGAAGCCCCTTAACTGCAAGTTATTGGTGGCTGGGTGAGTATTCTGGCAAAGGGCTGCAAGGAGCTTGTCTTCTCCTGATATTCTTCTAGCCACTGTCAGGGGGAATGTCTTGGTGGATTTATCATCTAGGACTACCACAGGGGTCATCATTTTAGAAACAGCTTTACCTGTGAACCTAACATATCTTGTGGCAGGTCTGCAGAGGCCTAAGCAAAATTCTTTTAAGAGTCTCTGAATTTCAAAGGCTGACACTATTGACAAAAAGCTCTCTTGGGGACCTCAGACTGCTATGCACATTTGTAAGACAGCAAGGTGATAATAAAGGGCTCTAAATGAACTGACAACCAAATTAAGTAGCTTCATAAACCACAAGTTTTGAAAAGATACTGCAAAGCTAATGCAGTGGTAATTAGAAAGCTGGACAGGCTTAGGGAAATCATAGCTGAGTCTTTATTACACGTGTCCTGGAAAAAACTATGGGGTATACTGACACTTGTGTTCTTAAAATTTCCATGTGTACAATTTTAAGCATATTGAAGATAAATTAAAGACATTTTAAAGTTTATTTTACATGTAAGAAAGGCATAGTACTTACTCTTCCTCATATATCTTCCTGCAAAAGAGAAGAATACAAAACATAAGTTAGATTCCTCCCAGATCAGAGGCCAGATTCTCAGATACACTTCAGTGACACAGAATGGTCATAACTGGCCACCTGAATTAGGTTTATGGCTGCCATGTGTCAGCAGAACTGCACAAAACAGCCAGAGGATACTGGTGAATGTAGCCCTCTATCTTTTTGAAAGGACAGCCCCAAAATGAGAATGAGTTGTCAGAAACCTGGCTTTGGCTGTGGGACCCAGATAATGCTGTTAAAAAAAAAAAGTTTGGGTCACTGTGCTAACAACAGTAACATCGAGTTCTTAACACAAAAAATAAAATTAAACATTCTTACACTTTACATGTATACCCTTCTGCTCCCCTTTAAATAGAAATGTATTTCTAAATGAGAAATACACTTTAGGACATAGAATAAATGGAGCTGTTAAGTTTTTTATAGGCAACACATTGACTGAAACCTCTTCAGTGTAGGATGGTGTTAGATACATACACTGAAAGCAGCAGGGACGTACAGTTGTAGTCTGGAAGCACACAAACATGCACAGAGGATGTTTTGCTCATGGTATGAAATCACTCAAATGTCAGGGAACCAAAATGTCACTCCACCCCTGCAGCAGGCTTCCCTGACATCACGTTGTCAGCCACTGTTTTTTGACTCCCTGCACTCTTACCTCCTTGCCCACCAGTCCCTAACTGAGCATCTGGAAGCTGATGCTTTCACTGCTTCTGCACTGTCAGCACTTTGTGTGATTATGGAGTTCCTCTGCCTCTGGAATAGTGGACCCAGCTACTTCAGGCCGAAAGCAGAGCGGGTAGTTGCCAGCATCCTTTCATTTTTACCAGCTGCATTTCTTTGGCTAAGCCAGCAAACAACAGCCCCAGTTTGCATAATTACTGCTGCTGAAACACAGGACTCTACAGCATTTGGATTTGCACATGTCTCCAAGGCAGGCACCTACATTTTAGGATGGAATTTCTCCTCTTCAGTCAACAGGAGAAACAGGAATCTCGCATGGCTAATTAAATCTGATTTGTCTGTACAGATGTGCAGAGTGCCACTCTCAATTTGCTCCTAATATAAAGCTGTTCTTCACATGGCAGATATTACTCATCTGAGAAATAGAAGTCCCCTACTACCATTAGCACATTCTATTTTTTTTAATGGAACAATATTCTTTCTAAGGGAAAGAAAAATTATTTAAGAAGTAAGTGTTTTTCAAGAGCAGTTGTCACCAACCTCCACATTTATTATGTCTTACAATGGAAAACAGCCTGTAACTTATTTGCTAAAAATTCTGCATAGTTTTTTTCCCTAAGGCAAGTATTCTTCCATCAGTATTAACAGGTCTAGGTGACCACAGCTCTGCAATTGAGTATGTACTATCAGGCCTTAATATTTGAGTTGTCTGTAGTCTTTAGGCACTGGGGAAAAAACCAGCATGTAGTATAGAGGCACCAATGCTTTTTTCATTGGTTCCTGTTTAAAGGCTAATCAGGAAAGAACAAGACAAAACAAGGCTTCATTGTGAGGAGGGCTTTGTCACTTCCTGCTAGGAAGGGCTACAATGGCTCAGCACAAAATATTCTCTCTTTTCACAAATCCCAGCTGTGGTGTTGGAACAGGAGTTCCTCTTGCTGGCTCTGCAATTCAAATGGCGGCATCCATCTTAGCATATATATGGACCTTATCTTTTATCTGTATTTCCTTCCATGCCCCCTTGACTCAGCAGCTGGGATGAGTGAGTGACAGTAGCAGATTCTCTTGATTAGCCAGAAAAGACTATTGTAGGCATCAGCAAGTCAAACACCCCTTGGGGGAGATACCTGGCCATCCATTAGCCTGAAAGACTGCATTTATATGAAAATCTGTCTCCTTCAACTTTCAGGGTAGCTAAGGCCTAAATACCCTGCATATATACTTTGTTATGCATTTAATAACTGGACGTGTTGCACACACAAAAAATTAGCCTTATTTTCAATATAAAGCACAAACTTATCTTTTAATTTTGTTAATATTTTCCTCCATTGCTCTTTGCACACTCCACTTAGACATACTTCCCTTCTCTTAAGTCTTAATACACCTCTGCAGATTGATCATTAACAACTGAAGTATCTGTTGTTGAACAGTATCACTCCATTACTTGTGATAGCTTCCCATCTCTCCTACAAGCATGCAATGTGGGCCTTTTCCTGGAGCTGGAGCTAAGCTTCTGATCTGAAAGACCATGGTGTGTTCCTTCCTGACAGTTCTGTGTGATGCTTGTGGGAAAGTGAGGGGGCAAGGGGATTATTTCTGAGTGGGAGGAGAATCATTGCATCCATGCAGTGGATAAGCTGGTGCCCTCAACCAGCTGTGGGAGGAAGCTAAGATGGAGGGAGGGTGGTTATGTTATACTCTGGCATCCCCCCTTCTTGACAGTTTCCTGAGGGGCTGCTGCTGGAGGCAGTGGCACAAAGCAGCTTCCACTAGTGGGACCTGGCAGCTTGTTCCAATTCTGATTGCTCTCAAATAGCCTTATCATGAGGGATCCAGCACCACACAGCCACTCCAGATCCCTGGAGCCTTGCAACGGGGGCCCAGAAACAGGAGTTCATGTGAATTGTGCTGTTTTGGGCTATTTTAATTCAAGAGAGAGAATTGCTGAGATGGGGGCAGCATGTCTCCTAGAAACTGGGCAAGGTGCTCCCAACAGCCCATGATATGATGCAGCATTTTTTTGGCCAGCATGGGGCACTGAAGCTAAGGGAAGAGCAATCTTTTTTGTGCTACTTTTGGCCATCTCAGAGTGAAAGAAATCTAATCATGGCCCCTGGCTTGTCATCTTTTCATGAAAGCAGCATAAGCCAGGGCTCTCAGCAAGCCTCATAAACCTCCAGATTTACAGGGGACCTTTCATCTACATCCATTTAAAATGTTCCCTGCCAGGCAGCCGACTGTGGATGGAAATCATCATTTGAAAAGATCTTACTTTAAGGACTGTACACAGTGTCTTAAATGCTGCTTCAGTTCTTCATCCTTTTCATAGGATTCCAGCATGGTGTGTGCATCATCGTGGCGATAGCAGTAGATTTTATATGTGTCTTCTAGTGGGCCTTTAATCTGCAAGAACACCTCCCCTGTTAAGGAGAAAAACAAAGCATGTCAAGCCAGACAACAGCATCACAGAAGGAGTTTTATTATTCCACCACATTAGCCGTGAGCTAAAAAGGCTGACTTCCACTTTGCTTCCCTTAGAAACGATCCTGAGTGTTTATGTGCATTATTTATTACGTGTCTTTCTCAGCTGCTCATCTTTGTCATAGCCAGGCACCATTATTTCAGTGTTAATGCACAAAAATTCCCTCAGGAAAAGGCATGAAATCTCTACAGCCCACACTCCTTCATGCACAGCCCCTAATTCACTGCCCCAGATTAATGCCCCTTCAGTGGAAACCACACAGGAGAGCTTACCTATTAAGGGGAGACCATTTTTGTGTGGTGGTCTGGCAGGAGGGATGAATTTAAGCCTGATAATTTTCCTTTTTGACTTTTTTTTTTCCAATCAAATATGAACCTAAATGGGTTATAACAGGAATAATGACTCCATCTCCCATTAGCCACTTAACTTTTATCTGTTTTGCAAAATCCTGAAATGGTGATTGTTATGGATTAGAATAGAGATTTTTCTTCACATGACAGAGGAACAACTTCCATTCCTCCCCTAATTAAATAAAACCACTGTGGATCACAGCCATTTTTGTATAGTATTTAGGTTTATATACAACTGAAAGAGGAACACATTTCCATTTTCAGTCCTCTACACCACCATTTCCCCCTAAAGAACTGTTGCGTATTTCAGGGGCACTAAAGTAGTCCTGCCCCCATCTCCCATTTAATTTTTGTGCCTAATTTAGCCTAAAATTCCTATGTTGGTTGCTGTGTATGTAAGAAATATTATCTGAATGGAGAAGGCAGCTTCATCTCTTCTGCTGAGGTATTAACTTGGTTCTTGCACCCTTGCATAGCAGCATCACTGGGAATGCATGTAGTAAACACCAGAAATGGTGAAAATTCCTGTCTTGGACATTTCCTGAAAATTACATCCATATGGCAACCAGTCCAGTGTTCTATAAACATTTCTGCTGAGTAATAGCAATGATTAGGAAAGTTAAAAGCTAAAGACCACATTAACTGGGAGCTCCCTATTCATTTGCAGGGTGAGTGCCACGCTTCCAGGCATCCTGCATGTTTCATCCTGACCAGAGTAGGCTGTTTCATAATACATTGCATTGAGCTGCTCCATCTTAAAGTGAAAAATGATTCAGTTACCACAGTAACACAGCTCTGGATTTCTTCCCCTAGCAGCCAAGGTTAACTGGGCTGTCTGATGCATGTTGGTTTCAAGGTGCAAATAAAGGAACAACAGTGACAGAGCTAAGACCACATAAATTCATTTCAGCTGCTGTAAGGCCACAGTCAGAAAAGCACCAGCATCCAGTAGTTAAATGTTCTTTAGCTCTCAGTCTTCATAGAATGGTTTGGGTTGGAAGGGACCTCAAAGCTCATCCAGTCCCAACCCCCTGCATGGGCAGGGACACCTCCCACCAGCCCAGGTTGCTCCAAGCCCCATCCAACCTTGGACACTGCCAGGGATGAGGCAGCCACAGCTTCCCTGGGAAACCTGGGACAGGGGCTCAGCACCCTCACAGGAAAGAATTTCTTCCTCATCTCAAACCTAAATCTCCCTTCTTCAAGTCTGAAACCATTTCCCTTTGTCTTCTCACTACACACCCATGTAAAAAGTCCTATCCCAGCTTCCTTGTAGGCCACTCTTCTCCGTCTAACTCTGTCTGTTAATGGTAATGGTGATGGCTACCAACATCCAGTGCATCCTGAATTTCCCCTGAATTCCCTATAGACGCCTTTATTAGCCAGTAGTGTTAAGGGGAAACCTAAATAAGCTTTCTCTTGATCCTGCTCCCCGGGTGCATGGTTCTCAGAGCTGCTGAGCTCTCACAGTTTTCACCGACTTTAAGCAGAGCTCCAAGTGCTTATTATGGCCCATACTATGCTAAGCCCTCAAGTGAGGTTGCATTTTCAGTAGTAAAAATACAAGCTGCAGACTTACAGCTAATTGCAGCATCTACTAGAGGCTCGAAATTATAACTCTCTTCTCCAGAATGAATGAGATGAGCAAGATCTGTTCCCTGATATACTGTGCCACCATGACAGCTATTTTCATTGATGCTCACTGAGGAGAAAAATCATGTGCTGATTTCATGGATAAGGCATTTTAAAAGCAGGCAGATTTCTTAAGCCTAAAGCCCTTCTTGGTTCTGAGCCACACGGACTGAATCAGATGGGCTTTGGGAGTATCACTGTGGGATCTTCTTTATGGACCAGAACCAAACTGTGTTTAGGCACAGCTTTAAAAATAAGGAGTCTTTTGCATGCTCTGACAGATGCAAATCTGCCTAATGCCTCTTAAGTGTAGTGGCCATCAGTCTCAAGAGAAAATCCTAGGAGGAAGGCTTGAGTCACAGAAACAGTTTCTCCCTGTGGCTTTCAGTGATGTGTCCTGGGTGTTCAGCAGTGGGAGAGGCTGGAAGAAGAGGTCCAACAGCTAAACCTCACTGTGACTGAGCTGCCTTCTAAAGTAAGATATTTCAATGCAAGAAAACCATATACATGATAGAATTTGATCAGTGTTGTTAACCAGATTCTCAGTCTGCTTCTTCTATAGACTGGCATTAACAAGTTGTATACAGGTTATTGAGATCCTGAAGACAAAATTATCACCTTGCTGTACTTCCAGAAGATGATAAACTTACTGCTTATAGTGATGCAATTATTCTCCCTGTGTTAGTCTCAGCCTTTGGAAGCCCATCTCACAGCTTACTTGTCATCTTTTTCCTTGCTATAATTGAGTCAACTTTGTGATCCACAATCCCATCCATGGTTCTTTGTCCGATTCTGGAGAAATTCACCCAACTAGATGGATGAAATTTACTTCTGGATATGTCAGGAAACTAAAAGGAGGATTCTCTTGTCTGTGAGAAAGGCACTTCCTGCTAGAATAGAACATTGCTTATTAAAGGTATGACTCACCATGATGCACTTCTAGTGAAACACTGCCAAATAACACAGTTGCACCAAAATCTGTTAAGCTGTTGCCTTAGCAAACCAGACTGATACATGCTAGGATTAATACTTCTCCCAAGCCTCACATGCTTTGATGTCATGTTTCTTAGTCAAATGGCATTCAATCATTTTTTACCCCTTTGTTTTCAAGAAGAGGGGTTCTTTTTATAACATGTTACCTGTGGCATGTGGTCAGCTTAGGAAAGAAAGAACCTCTCCAACCTCTGAATCATGGCTGGGAGCTTGTTAAACTAAACTGGTTGACATGGCAAGTTAAGACTTCTCCCCTGATAACTTCAGGTAGATCACATATTGCCTATGCACTAAAGAAGAAGCTATGGGAGAGCTGATGAGAGGTAACTTGTTAAATTTCTGTGCCAGAATCCCAAGTAAATAGATGACAGTCTTATCATTCATAGCCTGATCTGCAGAATGTGTGACTATTGTGACACATCCCAGGGGCAATCAGTTTGCTGAAAATAGCCATGATTCCTACAGACATTCCTACACAGATTGTCACAAACTTCCTATCAATTACAGCTTTTTTGCCTTTATTGACCGTGTCCCTGTTAAGCCTTAACTCTCCTACATGAACTGCACTGCCAGTAGATATATGCTAACAATCTTTGGGGAGAGTTGTGGAGTATTTATTATTTGAATAAATATTCCTTCCTTTTCCTTTTCCTTTACCTTTTCCTTTTCCTTTCCTTTCCTTCCTTCTTCCTCTTTCCCCCCCTCCTTCCCTTCCCTGCAGCACCCAGACAGATGGGAAAAGAGCATCATGATCATCTGAGTACAGCAGAGCAACTCCACAGGTTTCACATGTCATTTTTCCTCTGTCATTATCAACACCTTGTAGCACATTACCCTCTGGGAATGGTACCAGCTCTGTCTGATGGGGGTAGAGGACAGCAGTGCTGTGTCTATTCTTTCACCTAGCTTTGTAAAACTCAAGAGAAGAAACATACCGATTATTTGCATGGGTGGTTCCACATCTCTTGTGGCTTCTTCCAACAAGGACAGCAGTTTGGCTGATACTTGACAGACAGATTCAATGTTGCTAAACAAGCCATCGACATCAAAGCCAGCAATCTAATAGAACACAGATATTAAGCAGCTACTGATGAAGGACAAAGAAGGACATTGTGTATTACTGACCATCTCCTGCTAGGTCCTGAGTGTTCAACACTCCAGGAAGCACCACTTCTGCAAAACCTCATATAAACATCCTCCTTGTGACTTCAAGGACACATACACAGTTTCCAGATTAGTATAATATGGCTGATGCAGTTAACAAAGGGCATGTTAGCATGTGCTATTAACTTCATTTTGATCTATTCACAATCTGAAAGTGTTTACCTAGGAAGGAAATAAATATTATCATCTGAATAAAGAAAAGATCCTTAGCTGACTTTGAAATGTTTGTTTACTTTCCCACTGAGGAACACAGTAGATGACAGTGGGTTTGAGTCTCTAATTACCAGTTACCAACAAAGGCCACTGCATAAACTGAGACCTTGGCACTTTGGTGCCAGCTTCCAGGTACAAAGACCTGCAGACAGTGGTACTATTTTAAGTTAGGTGTTCCATAAATCCAAAAATACAATATCAAGACCATACAATCTCCACTAAAACAAACACAGTTATAATTCTGTGCTTGGGTGTACAATGTCAACGTCAGTGAATTGCATCAATTTATACCAACAGAAAATTTGGTTCCGTGTACTATTCATTTTAGAGCAAGTAAAAAATTGCCAGGACACATACTTTTTTACTGCTTTTGGAGGTGCCAGTAAAGGTCTGCCAGGGCATGTACCAGGGATTGTAATTTACAGAGCAGTATGGAGAGGTAGAAGCTGCTATTGCAGCCCACAGTGATAGAGCATCCAGGCTGCTCTCTGGGTTGATGCAGGCTTTGTGCAAGTGCAGTGCAAGTTCCAGGAGTGTATCTGACTTCCCACTCTCCTCACTAGAGCCCTGGCTTTGTGGAAAGCTACCTGGACCTTGGACCTTCTCCCGATGCCTCATCACTCCCCCAGTGGCACTTGTGCTTGTATTAACCTTATCAGCAAGCAGAATGTGGGTGAGTTGATATCCCCACTTTGTCCTCCACCTCCAGGTGCTTACCTGCTTGTCCCTCAGGGGCTGAATCACTTCCTTGATGCAGAGATCCAGGTCACTGACATAGTCTTTCTCTGTCTGCAGGAGTTCTGCGATGATTTTCACCCTCTTGGCCATCATGCCTCTGCTGACTTGTTCCTCAGCCTCCTGTGGTGAAGTGGCAGAGGTTGAGGACCCCACCTGTGGGGCCATTTTTTCTGTTTAAAAGAGGGAGATTTGTGAGGAGCATCATGATCCCAGGTTCTCACCCACCTTGCCCTGTGTGACTGTGAAGGAGGGTAACCAGGGCCTCTTGGAAACTCCCAGATCACCATGGGAAGCAGGTGATTAGCAAGCAAGCATCAAAGCCAAAAAGCACTAGAAATGGCAATCCCAGATCAGACTGTGTCATCCCATCTCCTTCCTCTAAAGGGGGATGTGAGTTTGGCAAAGTAAACCATGAATTTAGCAGTAAAGAGATAACCCATCGTTGGCTCCCCCAGCTTTGATGTTATGTATGAGAGCAGAAATTTTCCATGGATAACAGGAGGGTCTTGATCCTTGATCTGTGGTCCCCTGAAATTCAAAGATAGCTGATGCCCTTCTACTCCTTCAAAAATATTCTCCGTCTGACATCTGTTATGGTTTGGAGGATGGAAGAAAATGTATTCCTATGGAAGAAAAAGGCTGTTTATTTTTACCATAAATAAGCTTCACTTTGCACTGTATGATGTAATGCTGAGCCTATTCAGGGGAGGCTGAGGGCTGTAGGTACTGGAAGACAAAACTTTGACATGAAAACAATATTCCTAACTATGATGGTGAAACCTGCAATTCTGTTTTAAAAGATTTCTTTGAAAGAGGGAAGGACTTACAGAAAATGGAAACACCTCTTATGATCAATAGCAAACAGATCATTTGGGTCGAGATATTCTTAATTGTTTTTTCCATATTTAAGACCTAGAGCATCTGATTTGTTCCAAATACACAGAAATACAAGCAAGTCTTCTACAGAAAGGTCATTTATGTATTCCACAGCACCTGCACACAACCTACTTACCTGTAATGATGATCTTCCCTTTTGGTGGTTTGTGAGCCAGCCTGCAGACATCCATGTCAGCTGTGCAAAGGGCACATTTTACCAGTGCACACTGACAATCTGTGTTTTTCATTAGGAAAACTACACAAACAAACAACCAAACCAAAAACAAACCAAGTGAAAGACTTCAGAGGCTATTCTGGTGTTTCCCTGCTAGCCACAAGATGGTGCAGAGTACCAACAAAGACAGACATAGCAGTACTGCACTCATCTCTCCACATCACCCAGGTCATGCTTTGACAGAGTGGGCTTTTATTGCTCAGCAGCAGCAAAGGAGGGGGATCTCTGCTGAGGATCAGACTGCTGTGCCTTCATGTCAACTTTCTGTAGGGAGCAGAGTGCATCATGAGACAACAGGGAGCAGTAGCTGATGCTTTGCTCACTGAGAGCCACTACTGAGTGCACTGCAGATGTTTGAATTTATTGTTAAAGGTGGGGTCCTGAGCACTCAGCTGAGGATCAAACACAGTGTGCAGCTCCCCCAACCATCACTGCCCAAGGCTGTAGGTGGTAACCAAGAGCTGGACTTGTGGGAAAACCAAGCAGCTTTCAGGAGAGAGGGCGTTGAGCCATCTTGCACTGAGAGCTGTAAGATGCTGCAAATCCAACTTGTTGTCACCCCCAGCCCCTTCTACAATCATGCTGATCACTGACATTCAGACAGGAGAGTTTTATTAATCCTTCTCCCCTCAGGTTTTCTTGTGAGACTGATGTGACCACAGGCATTGTGCAAATAGCTACTTTGGGGACTGCCCTTCTGCCTCTGTACTGCTAGTGTTAAAAAGTGAGGATAAGGAACCCAAACAAACTGAGGAGGAGGAGCTGGTCTTTTCAGATTTTTCGCATTTAGATACACTTTCAAGTTTTTAGCCTTGAAGGCTGTATATAACACAGGCATGAACATTTTGTCCTTGAGTTTGTACACAGAAAATAAAAGAGAAACATGATGAGCATGTCTCCCCTTCACAAGGCTTTCAGAAGAATTATAAGATGAATTTTTCCCTAGTGAGTCCGTGCTGATGTGAGTGCACAGGTGCTCACCCTGCTGCAGAGCTCATCCACCAGAGGGGCTTGCTGTCTGCTGGAAGGAACAGACTCTGCCCTTATTTTAGTGAGGAGAAGAACAAAATTGGTACCACTCTGCAGCTCCCCCTGAGCAATTTTCTGCCAGGGCTGCAGAATGAGACCCCCTTGTCTGCTGCTTGAGTGACAAAATGGCAGGCACTTTCCCCTCTAAAAACTTACAGTACATAACTACATATATAAATTCACAAGGAACCACAAGAACAATCCATTTCTGTTGCATTTCTGCCACAAAATCAGCATTTTTCTTGAGATTGGTGGTGAAAACGTGTGTGTCTGTGTCTGTCTGTGAGAGTTCAGGGCAATCCTGAGAAGATGCAGAGTGGGACAGATGTCATGGGAGATCTCAAAGTGGTGTTTTATCTCAGACGCAGCACTGTGATAGTATCAGATGAAAACTGAAGGTAAACACAAGATGCTGTGCAAAAGAATTTTCTAATCTTTTATTCTGATGGTAGGGGAGGACCAAAGCCACTGTATCCCACTTCAGGCTTGAAGATGCAATCCCTTGAGAGGCTGATCTTTCAGTTTATGTCATTAGGCTGCCCTGATCAAATCTGATTCTTGAATTATGTCAGGGCTCATCTATTACACTTATTGCATGATAGATAATAATTCCAGGAAATAAAAACTATTCTCAACAGGAAGAAATAACAGTGAAAAAATGCTGTTTCCTTATAGGAAACGTGTGCTTTTTTTAATAAATGCATCCTTTTGTTAAAGGAAGACAATTTTCCATTTTCACTCAATATATTCACTTTTTCATTTCAGATGTGTCTGTCTGCCTAAAATGTAGCAGCTAGATCCTGAAGTGGTGATTACAGACAAAACCTACGATTTCATGTTCAGCTGATTTCTTTTTACCCGTTTGAGAACCTTGCTTATATCCTTGTGGTGTAAGTAAAAGTTTAATAAATGCATAAACAGCAAGTACATATCTAGAATACTAGCAAATTAATTTCTATCTGGTAACATGTTCCAGCCCCAGAACAGTTTGAGAGAAAGGATTAGCAGGAAGAGACATTGCTGAGGATTAACAGTTACAGATAGAATTTGGCTCATTTGTCCTTAGAGACTACAGGTTTAGGAAAAAATAAAATGTTGTTGAATGGTTTATTAGACAACTACATCTTAAAGTCAATTTACAAATGTGCTTTTACATAAAAGCTTACCATTTACAATGGTGCTTTTAGTAGGCATAGAAATGATAAGTAGAAATTGCAATATTTGCAATTGTTGCTTTGCAATGTCTGTTTCCTGCAGGAGTGACCTTTCTGGAGGACTTTGCGTTGCAGAGGAAGGTGATGACTTTCGTTTTCCAGCTGTGCATTGAAGAACACAGCTCCAGTTGCATCAAAAAAGAGGTTCACTATGTGATGAAGACATGGACAAAGCAGCCACATGTCTTACAGAAACACTTTCTTGCAAGTGTGAGGTCGAAAAATATCCCCCAGATGGAGACATTCAGCAATGCAGTGAGAGCATGGAAGAAGAGAGCCTGCAATGTGTAAATGCAGCAGCTCCCTTCTAGGGCCATAGGGGTATTGGGGGATCCACAGCAAGTGACTGGAGGAGCAGCCAGAGCAGGTTTACAAGGTCTATGTGAGCAAATGTCCTTGGCTCTCCCACCTAGAGACTGAGCAGCTCAGAGAGGCCTGCTCCCTCCATCCTTCCTCCCAGGTAAGATCATAGAATCACAGAATGTCAGGTTGGAAGGGATCTCAAGGATCATCTGGTCCAACCCTTCTGATATTATTGTTTATATGAGATGTCTCAGCACCCCGTTGAGCTGAGATTAAAAAATTTCCTAAGTAGGGGAATGCACTCCTTCTCCCTTGGGAGACCATTCCAGTGTCTGACTGTCCCCAGAGTGAAAAATTTTCTTCCCATGTTCAAACAGAATCTCCCCAGGAGCAACTTGTGCCCATTGCCCCTTGTCTTGTCCATGGGACTCCTTGTAAATAGAGACTCTCCATCTTCTTCTGCTCAGGTTCAATATTATGTTTGCCCTTGGAGCCAGGACCAAGGTTTCTCCCCACCTAATGCTTTCCATCTGGAAGTGAAGTTACTGGAACAGAATATAACAAAAAGTACAGGGATGTTGGTGCATGGAGTATCAGGCCTTGTCATTACTTAGGCAACATTTTGAAGGAAGCCCAAGGAATGCAACTTCTGCACTTATGCTGTGCAGATACAGGGATTTTGCCTGGCACTAGGGAGCAGTGGAGACATAAGTTATCAACGTGTAGCAAACAAATTCCAGCATTACTCTTGTTTTCATGTGTGAAACTGGAGTCTCACACCACCCTAGATAAAATTACTCCTCTGGGAAAGCAAGTCCTCAGATAGCCTGTACCCCTAGATAACCTAGAAATTACACACAGGAATGTACGCTGGCTTTTTATCAGCTGGATTTGGAAATAAAACACAGGCAGCCAAGTTCAGGGACTGCTGCTGTGGCAGTTTCCCTCTTCACTTTTACATCTCCCCTGGCACTGTGGCCCCAGCTCTGCTCCGTACCCCTCTGATTCTGCAGGTGCTGGGAAGGTTGCAGGGACACTGGGATCACTGGAAATGAAGGAACCCAAAATGGGAAAAGCATTGGGAAGGAAGGAAAAGTGCATGATGTTAGCTAACACCCGAGGTGCTTTACTCAAGATGCCCCTCCCACAGTGAGGGATCCCTTCATAGGGCTCTCATTACAATTTTGCACCACCTGCTGCAAATGAGACCAACAGAGCTCCAAGCTGAGCACTGAGGTACAAAAGGACTGGGAGAGGGTTGTGGGAAATGCCTTTTTTTCTTTTACTCACAGGCACACCTAGCAGCAGCATTGCTCAGGAGCAGGTTTGTTGCAAGTCACACATGCAAAAATCCCTTTTTCTGAACAGAAGAGAACAGCAGAGGGACAGAATGACCTTGCACCAGTCTTCGCGGGCAACAGGTTTGCTCATAAAATCTGCATGAGAGACTTCCTTGCAATTAGGTCATTCAATCTTTGATCTTTTTTTTTTTTTTTTTTTTTTTTTTTTGTTCAGTAAGGTACAGAAAATATTTACATTCAACACACAAGTTCTTTCTTCAGTTCCTTGACAGCAGACTGCTTTAATTATATGTATGCTGACAGGACTACTGAGAGATCCCATGTGACCACAGTGGAAGGGAAGAAAGCTTATCATCAGGTGACAGAAGAATGGCCTCATTGTTAGCACCAATACTTACAAATAAACCTTTCCAGTGTGTCACATACTGGTATAAACATACCACTCCTGTGGCATTGAGCTAATATGCTAATAAAGCAAGAACCAAGGGAAGGCTGCATCTGAGCTGCTTCCCCTGGGAGACACACACACACCTCAAGAACTGCCATGGATTAGCTGTATGAGAAAAGTATCCCAATTAACAAAACATTTGCTAATATGCTCAGAGAACGATCCATAAACCTCCTTGGGTCCTAATCTTCACTCCTTTACCCTGGTTACTGATACTAGTTAGGCTGCAGTAGGTCCTAAGAGTCCCAAACCACATAGCAGGGCTTATGGTGTTGTGCTAAGTCCTGTGCAAGCACAGCAGCACAAAATGGATCCTGCTTGTTTCCCAGCCTGGCTGCCACTGCAGTAAGTTCACAGAACAACTCCAGCTTTACAGCAGCACCAGTTAACAGAATCAGATCCTCTCAACTTAAATCTGCAGGGGAGAAAATACAAGTATTTGTCAGACTGTGAATCCCCATCACAGGGCACAGGGGGATGTTTTCATCAAGCCATCTCCGCTTCAGGATCTCTACTCCTTACCATACTTCAGCAAACTTCAAAGATCAGCATGTTTCACAGTGAAATAGGATAATACCTGCACTGTAATCCATCAAAAGTTAATCAGTAAGCAAATACGGATCTGGGGAGGGGCACAGAAGTTCTTTACTCCTGGCAGGAGGTGCCCAGGAGCTGCAGGCCTGGGTGGCCCACACAGGAAGAAGCAGTGGGATCTGCAGGCAGGGAGCAGGGTGGGATGGAGGAAGGTGCCCTGCCAGGGACAGAGGGGAGTGAGTTGCTTCCAGCTGGGCTTTTCTGCACCGAGGGGGAGAAGCTTTCCAGTTATTTTTATAAGTTTGGTATATGATTAGTAACAAAAACAAACAATCTGTCCAAAACCTGACAGACAGTGGACTGTGTTTTAAATTATTTTTCATGGTTTGCCCTTTTTGGCTGATTGCATCTACCCTCATCTTAATCCACCCTGGTCTTGCAAATGTTTCTGTGCCAATAACTACATCAAACAATCTCCTGTTACCAAAATACATAGGTACCCACCCAGAATGGCAGCGCAGGGTTAATTCAAAAATTGATCTCAACATTAATAGATACCAGTATAGTTACTTTTACAGCTGCAACTGGATTTTCACCATAGAAAAGAGACCAATCCCTGCCACCTAAAAAGCTACTGAAAAGATATTTAAAAACAGAGCTGCTGAGTACCGTTTCATGACATTGCTTAGGGACAGTGGCAAGTTCTTCAGTCCTCTTGAAAGGACATACATGCAGGATTTCCTAGTGAACACAGAGCAGAGCACTGCACAGAAGTATCACAGAAGCTCAGTCTTAGCTGTTATAATGACCCTTGAGATTTCCTCATCCACCACAAATGCTAGTGAATATTCCTTCCTTGGCCCTATTCTTACTTTTTTAGAAAAGTGATGCCCAGTTGATGGAGAACTATGGGAAAAAAGTATATATGGCTTCACCAACTTCTAGACTCAACCAAGAATGCAGCTACAGCCTGAATTCTGCATGGTTGTTATCTCAAACCTGCCATTTGATAGCAATCACCTTCTTTTCCCCTATCTAAAATGGGGATGCAGGTATTTGGTTATCTTACAGAAAGAGCTGAAATAGATGCACTAATGCTTGCCAAGCTCTTTGAGAATATAATGGTTACTTTGCATCTGATTTCCTTTCAAAAAAAGAGTAAAGCCAGGAGGTGTTACCTGGCCATTCACACTAGATAAGCTATTGAATAGATGTCTCTAGTATAATAATTACCCATTAAAATGCTTTCTCCTGTTCTTACCGAGTCCTTAAAATTAAGGTGAAAAACACTTTGCAGAAGCCTGCACCTTTGACAATGCTATTGTGCTCATGTTTGTAGATTTACAGAGCAAACTTCCTTTATGACCCTGGAGATCTGGGTGGTAGGCTTCCTCTCTTACTCTTTACAGAAAAGATTTTGGATCCTCTATAAATCAGCAAAACTTAGAAGAAATCCCAGGGCAGAAAGTGAATTCCCAGGAGTTTTTATGCCTGATTGCTTTACCACTTTTTGGGTGCCTTTTGTTGTTGTTTATAGGCATTTATTTGGGGACCTATATTTCTAGCACACTGGTTTCTACTCAGGTAACCATGTAAAGCACACAGAGAGATGGATGCCTCACCCATGCTTCTCCTTGATCCCCTTATTTTCCCTAGGTTGCCAGCCACTAACAGAGATGCAAGTCCTGCAGCCTCTGACTCTTGGCTTCCCTATCCTACTCCCGGGGGGGGGGATTTCCTTCTGCATAGTTTGCTCCTCTCTTACACATCCTTGAATGTGCTAATACCAACCATAGTTCTGCAGACTGTCTGATGGAAAGCATATTAACAGGGGACTATAAAAGGGAGGGGCAACTAAACACACCTCCTCCAACTCACATGGGAAGCAAGTACTATCAATATTTGTAACTATATTTGCAAAGCATTTATCATTTCAGAGTGAGTGGAGAGTCCCAACCTGGTGATATACCAGAGATCATTTATGTCAATAACAGATCTGCTAGGTTTTCCTAACAAGAATGGAGAACTCAAAAGCTTTGTGACAACAAAACCACTGTCCTCACCTTTGAGTAAGAGGCTATGCATCCAACTGCTAGTGAGAAAAACAAAGAACATAAAAGCATACATCCATAGCACATCACCAGTAATAGCAGGGAGCACATTACATTTGGGATCCATTATTATTATAATTAGCAGATTCGGGCACTTCTAGCTCAGGAAAATTTGATCCAGGTCAGGCCTTGGCACACAACCACATGTCCTTCTATTGAGACTGTAAATACACTTCATAGGAATTTCTACCACCTTGGTACTTTCACTCTATAAAGCGTGTGGATACCTTGTTAACCCATCACGATTTTTCTTGAACAAACCTGAGCAAGCAGAGTGAGCTGACACCAGACCAGTGCTTTGCAATAGGTGTCTGGGGGGGGTCTCAGCTGGTGGCAGAAGCTGAAAAGCTGGATTTACCACCTCCTTGGACTCCTGCCATAAATGTAACCTCATGCTCTGCGGTGACTATCAAGGCTTCCCCTCCTCCTTTCGCTGCAATTTTTAAACAGATGTTCATGCCACAAATACACGTGACACAGGGCAGCAAGATCTCACTCTTTTTTGCTGGATACCCTCTGGAACCCCTGAGCTCAGCTGGGCAACCCCCTTCACAAGTGAAAAACTGTTCTTATGGTGGGATGTGTGCCAGGAGCTTGCCTGGCCAGCCAGAGAGACTCACTCTTGCACCCCGAAGCACCTCAACCAAGTCCCTGCAGCGTGTGCCTGACCTAGCTGAAAATTTTTCATCTTCCTATTGATTAGCTGTCATGAGGAAGGAACAGCATAATCGATGAACTGCTCTGCTGTTCTCAGCATATGCAGCCCCCATATAAATTATATTATTGTCAGGTTTGGTTTGTTTTTTTTTTTTCTGCTTTTATTGTCTCTCTCAAAGAATGCTACTTCCTAATTAAGTGCATCAAAAAAACATAATACAAGTCTTCTCCTATTTTATTTCCCCATAAAGGGTTATTGCCACAAGAGTGACTGTCAAGTAGGCAGTTATATCACTACCAGTAAAACAGTCTTATATTATAATACTACTGCATTTGTGATGGAACTCTGATGTTCAAGACCATGGAAACCCACAGAAATTCACTGGTTTGTGTTCAAGAGCACTCCTAGAAATAGCCATACACATTTTCACATTTTTCCTCAATTTGTAGTATCACTTTTTTTTTTTTTGTTTTGATTGACAGGCCTGCATATTTTGCATATTTCTGGTCCAGATGCAATTCCATAATGGTATAATTTGAATCAGCATACCCATCAAAACATTAATTCGGACATACTTCAGGATTGTACAGCCTGAGCATTACATAAACACGTTATAGGTGCTGGTATTTTTAACTGAAAGAAAAAACTGCCCTTGATGCTCTAATTACTTAGCATATACTTCATATAAAGCCAAAAGTCCAGATAGGATGGAGCCATCATATTTTCACATTACTGTTTCTGTTGCAAATGCATTCTGGTGATGAATGGGAAAGATCCAGGTTACCTGCATGGTTTGATGGAACAAACCAAAGCCTTTGATTGCATTTTGCATCCTGATGGTATGACATTGGAAAAAAAAAAAAAAAAAAAAGGGAAATAAGGTTTTCACACCCTGGAAGCAGGGGGCAAGGGTGAGAGGGGGCAACTGCCCACTCCATCTGCGGGTATGTGAGTGCAGATATGGCCATTCCTTTTTACAAGAAATGGCCTACAGGAAGGATGGTGAAGGATTCTTTAGGATCTCGGGTAGAGGTAGGACAAGGGGGAATGGATGAAAACTGGAGGTGGGTAGATTCAGATTAGATGTTAGGAAAAGGTTCTTCACTACGAGTGTGATGAGACCCTGGCACAGGTTGCCAAAGGAGGTGGTGGAAGCCCCATCCCTGGCAGTGTCCAAGGTTGGATGGAACATGGAGCAACCTGGGCTGGTGGGAGGTGTCCCTGCCCATACAGAGGGGTTGGAACTGGATGAGCTTTAAGGTCCCTTCCAACCCAAACCTTTCTATGATTCTTTATCTCCAGGAGGGCGTCGAAATACCATCCCAGCCCAGCTCAGTGGAGCCCCGAGCAGAATCCCCCCGTACCTTGCAGTTTCTGGCTGTACTCTGTCCTGTCAGACTGACTCCTCCTCAGGCCGCCATACTCCCCGGCGGCGGCCGCGCTCTCCACCACGGGCTCCGTCCTCCTCCTCTCCCCCAGATACAGCTTGCTTCTCAGGAGGGATAAATTCCTCCTCCTGCTCCCCTCACCTTCCTTCCCCGGGCGCTCCAGGCTCGCCATGGGGGCAATAAACTTGACTTGCAGGGAGGTGAACTCGCAGCTGAGGTGAGGGCTGACTGCTGCGGGCCTGGTGTAGCAGCGCAGCTCCTCCTCAGGCTCCTCAAACTCCTGAGGGCCCCGGGCTCAGCTTTGCCACCTGTGTCCCGGAACGGCTCCACCCCCGGGGAAGGTGCCGCCCCGGGCACTGTTTGCATTCACCTGCCTGAGGTACAAGCAGGCCCGGCGGTGCGGGTTGGGTTTCAGAACGCGGCTCCGAACCGCAGCCGCTCACCGGCCCTTTTCCCGCCCTCCGGGCGTTCTCCTCACATCGCCTCACGCACGGCCCTGCGAGGCAACGAAGCGCGGTCACGTCGTCATCCTCCCCTCCCCGGGTTTGTGGCTTCTGACGGACACCTTCCCTCCCTGGGAAAGGGAAGCAGCAAAGCAGAAGGCAAAGCAAGAGGAAAAGGAGGCCAGACACCCCCTGGACTCTGTCACTCCTTCTCCCAAACAGCCTGGACCTCAAGTGCACGGGTATCAAATTGCACCTGCCAGGTTCCTTGACCCCACTGAGAAGTTGTAGTTTTTAGGCTGGAAACTCCTGATCCTGAGGGGAAACCAGGCCCCCAGGTGACAGGAAGGGCTGAGAAGGAAGTGAAAACCTCTCCAAAAGCATCGTGGAGCTGACAATTGTAGTGAGAGGTCATGGGGAAATGGTTTCAAACTTGAGGAGGGGAGATTTAGGTTGGACATGAGGAAGAAATTCTTTCCTGTGAGGGTGATGAGACCCTGGCACAGGTTTCCCAGGGAAGCTGTGGCTGCCCCCTCCCTGAAAGTGTCCAAGGCCAGGCTGGATGGTTTTTTTTTTGGGTTTGTTTTTTTTTTTTTTGCAACCTGGGCTGGTGGGAGGTGTCCCTGCCCATGCAGGGGGGTTGGAACTGGATGAGCCTTAAGGTCCTTTCTAACCCAAACCATTCTATGGTTCTAGGAATTGTATCAGAACAGGCTGTGTTCACACCATGCACAGAGAGGTGACATGAAAACCCACTGAGGACCTGCTGTTCTAACAAATCACCACCCTCTGATGACTGAAGAAGTGGACACCAACATACCTGCTGGTAATGCCTCTGGATCATCTCCTGGGAGAGATCTGATTATCCTGCCTGTTAGCAATAGCCCCTGGCACGCAGGCACTGTCTAGTGACCCTCTGTAGTGCCAGTTTAATTAGCCTCATGTTGAAACAGCAGGAGCTGCTGGCATCTAAACTTGGACCAGACCTACCCTGGGAAGAGCCCCAACAGCCATAAGTCACAACAGCTGTCAGTGCTGTGGTACACCCCCACCCCAGCCCTAGGACACGCGTGATGGGAGCCCCATGGTGCTGCCCGATTGGTGTCAGTCACCCTCAGGCTCATTGCCATGGCATCTGCTGGGGGACATAACTAACGTCCCTCTGACATATGTTGGCAGGGAATATGGCTTTAGCACTGCCTGTGCTACATCCCCAAAGGACTGTGTAGTAAAAAACAAAACAAAACAAAAAGCCAAAAAAACAAACAAATAACTATAGGGGAGGAAACGTAGTACTGTAACTCTGTTTGCAACTTTTAGTTTCCTTTAAGAAGCTGGTCCTCTGATGCAACCTTCTGATCAAAGCCCCCCATTTCTACCCAGCAGTGAAAGGAAAAGTTATGAAACTGTTAAGCAATTCACTACGTCAATTTGTAACACTCTGCCAGTGCTGCACAAACTGTCCTGCCCAAACACACAGCCTGGCAGAGGAATAAAGCTGTGAGGCGGGTACTGGGAAGATTTTGTGCTCATGCTGAGAAGTCACATATTACATAGGCAATTCATGTGTTACGTCTTGCCTCCTCTTTGATATTCCCTAGGAAACTCTTTGTTTTGCAAGTTAGACCACAGAAGTTCCTTGAAAGGCAGAGTACTGGTGACAGTAGTAAAAAACAGGAGGGGATGCGAGTCCCTACTGCGCAGGGACTGACCTGGTGATACCCTTGTGACAAGTATCAAAGCCCTAGCAACAAGTAAACAGATGAAGGTGGGAGTTGAGGGAAACCAGGGACTTCCTGAGGGTTTATTCTGAAGCAATGTCTTGGCATTCAGAGAGGGTGGCAAAACTGGTTTAAACAGACACCACCCTGACTGCCCCCTTTCCCCAGATAATTTTGTTCACACTGTTGCTGCATGGTGTAAGCACCCGCATGGGAGAGATGAGATGGAGGAGCCGATCTGGCTGACAACTCCCTCCCTCCTCCTTTTCCCCTGGGCTATTTTCCATGTGGATCTGTGCTCCTGTTTAGTTCATCACCCAGCTACACAAACAGTTGTGGCAGCATGGGGCAGGGGATGCTGGGGCAAGGGCACATGTGAGTAGATGAGGTGTAGGGCTGAGGGCTCCCTAAGCCAGCATTGCCCAGAGATATCCCCCAGCCAGGATTTTACAGTGTTGTGCTTTTCAGAAGACACAGGTTCCATAATTTATGTGAGATTTCATTATATTTATTTAAATTAAGACGGTCGGAGTGGGGGGAACTGGGGAGTATCTTTTGGCTGGGTGGAGGTGGAAGAAAAAACGTCATCAAATCCTTGGCTTTGTAGGCTCCCTGCCACATATGCAGAGGTACAGCCAAGATAGGATGTAGTAGTTTGTTCAGGTGCTTATTACGACAGCAATCTAACCACATGCAAAAAGAAGTTGTCTTCCTCCTCAGCTCAGTCACAGGGTGTGAAGGGGGATGTGTTGGTTCAGCAGGGGAATGGTTGCAAGGAACGCTGGCTGTGGTTTGCCAGGCAGCCAGGAGCCCAGAGCAAGCTTACAGCACTATTTGCAAATGTAGTGGAGTGCTTTCTGCAACCTCAAAATAACTCCCCTGCCAGTCAGCATGGAAAGGGCTGAAAATAGTATGCCTCCTGTCATACTCAAAGTGAGGGGGATGCATTCAGGACTGGTGGCTTTTCTATCCCCTCCAGAGGAAGGGAGGGTTAGACACAACTTGGTTCATCCATCATTGCCTTCAATCCAAGGGCTGTTTTACACAAACAGTACCAGTGCAGTCAGTAAGATGAAAAGGTAAAAAAAATCAGATGCATATTTGAGCGAGATACTCGATACTCCTATAAACTCTTACTAGTTTTCTGCACTTTCACTGGACTGTAACAAAATGCCACAGAAAGCACAGTAAGAAGTGCACGTGAAGTACTCAGCTTCAGCTGCCACTTGCAATAGAATGAGCAGCCCTCACACAACTTCCAGATTACTCCTGCTTCCTTCTGGCCCTGGCAACAAATGATGGTCCAGCAGTATCAAAGTCACTCATACGTAACATGAAATGGAGTATTAGACATCTGCATGGACAAAACCACTCATTTTACCATTAATGTTCAATATTGTGCTCATTTAATCCTCCTAAGCAAACTGGAGTCCAGTTGATGTGAGCACTCCCATAGGAGTTTATTTGCTTGGAAGCCACCCCAGTTAAGAGACAGAACAGGTGCTGGTGTCAGCATGTAAAACACTGGCATTGTGTTCCCAAGCAACTGTATTAAATACATATAAGAGCTTATTGTTGTACAATCAATGTGAACATTTATCTGCGTCCTGAGCCATAAACCAAACAGGAACACCATCAAGATTGATGACCATTAAGTAAGCAAACAGTTATTTGTTTTCTTGTAATACCTCACAGCTGTTACAGAAGATTTGTTTATAACTTAGTATCCTAGAGCATATCTGAAAAATGCTGGTCCAAGCTGACTATTGTGCCTGTTCCCTTGAAGAGGAGGTACAGACCACTGCTGGAGTCCTACACCATTGACACCAGACTCCCATTTTCAGGTTTGTTCACTGCAATGGCCAGAACAGCAACATTTTCAAAATGAAACTGCAGGGCGACTTCACCAGCTAGCATAAATTTTTGCCCACATAAAGCACTTGACAGGTAGAGGGGAAGGAGAAAGATATCAGGGTATTCCTGCAGAAAGCTGTCCTACCCTCCTCACAGGTGGAGTGGGCAGCTATAGAAGTCTCTACAGCTCCCTACCTCCCTACAAAGAAGATTCAGTGTGTGCAAAAGCAAGCCTGTGTCTCTTGTCACTCTGCCTGTATGGAGGAGTCATAGAAAAGATGTCATCTGAGGGACAAAAAGTTGAGGCTTTGATAAAAACAACCATGCATACCAAGGACCATGACTGCTGAAAAGTTGCTACTAAGTACACCCTTCCTGTTTGCAGCTCTGCTGGTAAAAAAAGGACAGAGAGAAGGATGAGGATAAAAGCAGGAACAAGGGAAGGCTTACGGACAGGTAAAACTGCAGTCTACACATTGTTTTTTCACAATGAATGAATCAAAATTACTTTGAAATCTACTTAGAAAAAGGAAAACTTCAAACACCTTTCAATAGTACAAAAAGACACCAAAGCCTGTCTTGTAGCTGAAAAGTTTAGTGTGGCAATGTCACCTTCACTCCTACCGTGGATCTTGCCAGACTAGTGATTCCTGTAGAGAAACAGCTCTTTAGAAGAAAACACAGAGTGATAAAGTCTTTTAGCCCCCTTTTTAGTCTATAGTGTTTCTTGTCTAAATATTTGTAGGAGAAATTAATAGAGCATATGCCTGGGGGGGCTCAGGCGAGGCTGTGGATATTATTAGGAAGGGGTGGCTCAACCTATCAGGCTCTGCAATCCATCTCCTCCGACTGCTGCGATGCTTTCTTAATCCAGACAAAGCCTCTGCTCCAGTTTACACATAGAAAAGGCTGACACGTTTTCAGCTGACAGAGAAGGACCTGGCTCTCAAAAGAAATACCTGCAAGAGAGGAAAGGGGATGCTGTGAGACGGGCCTGCAGGGCTTGAATTGTTCTCTCAGTGCTGGTGGATCTGTCACTGTCCATCCAGGGCTTCGTGTCAGTCTGTGGAATGGGCTGTCAGTCAGATCAGGGCCAGCTTCCAAAGGCACATGTCTTAGGGCAGGGCTGCTCTGAAAGGGTTGGAGGTGCAGAGGAGAGGGGAAGTCACCAGGGAACTGAGGCAGCCTTTTGATTTCCTCGAGGTTACAGCCATGCAGTTATTTTCTAAGGAAAATAACCTGACTCTGTTGATCAAGTAGATGGCACTGTGATATCAAAGCTAATGAGGAAAGTCAGGCAAGCGAGCGAGGCACAGATAAAAGGGCAGGATGATGAATCTTCATTATTGTTATATTTCAATGTAAAGTAGGGGGGTGTAGAAATTACCAAAGATGAAATGTTTTCTGTGGGATTCTTTCAGAACCTTACATCTGGCAGTTCACAAATCAAGAAGGGAATGAAGCCTAAAAAAACTATCATGAGCAATAGGCGAGATTTTCCTCCTAGTTCCCTAATTTGAATTATTATAGATTTGCAGCTTCACACTAAACTTCATGTTTCCAGGCAGTATTTTTATAGCTGAACAGGAACCTGCTTTTTCTCTCTCTCTTTGTGTATGTATGTGCATGTAGGTGAAAGAACAAATGAAAAAATGAACAAGAAAGAACTCTGCCGATTTCTGTTCTGTGATGGCGAAGTAGCTTTGGATTAAAAGAGGTAAGACTCTTAAAAAAAAACAAAACCAAAAACCTGTTCTAGTTCAACAGTTTTTTGTTGGGAGTTACAGAAGAATGAAAAACCTTGGTTCACGGGGCTTAAAATGAACTCACTACAGATGTCCAGGAAGGAAGAAATGGATGTATCCTACAAAGCTTGATTCAGCCACAGTGTCCAGGCCTCTTGGTAGATAAATCACTTTCTAGGAAGAGGTAAAACAGAAGTAAACTGAGAAACCAAATCTTAATATACATTATGGGGACCCTAACAAAAAGCGTGGTTAAAAACAAAAATAACAGCTCAGAGAAACAGTTTATTCAGAACAAAGGGTATATATTTGACATCTTGCTATACACAGTAATAAATATTACTACTAAGCCCAAGTTTTGCATAAACATGGAGAAACAGTCTTTTTAAAGAAATAGGGTTACAGAAGTGAGTGCACCACTACAAAAAATGGTTCATAATCTGGTCCAAGGGATAGGAGCCTGTGTCTTTATTCACACTGAGATGTAAAGTGACACAATATGATAAACGTAATTCTAGTTACTGAAATACAACATTTGCTCCTTTTAATTAGATTTTACTACTACCAGCCTCTGGAAGTAGGCTGTGCACAGACACACCCCTCTTCCAAATCCAGCTGTGAGAACAGAAGGGGTTACTGACTCCAACAACACATCCCCTTCCTCCTGCTGCAGACTGTCAGTGCACAGATCTGCGGATGGAGTTCTTTGTGCTCCTTAACTTGGTTTGGCTGAAAAGCTGAGCCATCAACACGTTGGTGTGAGGGTGACAGCTGAATGAGTGAGCACTGGCAAGAAAGTGCAAGCAGTGAGTGACCTGTTCCACTGAGGTGGCTAGATAGATGGGAGGACTGATGTTGGTGGCTGCTGGCCTTTTGCATCCAGGTAGCAGCAAAATAGAAGGCTGCCAAGAAGGAAATCTTTCACATTAATGGTTTTATAGGCCATGGAGAGAGGAGTTATATTACAGCAAAATGTAACTATAATGATGTGATCACCAGCCACCAGCAAATATTGTCAAATAGCACAGAGTGGTGCTAATGAAATACCCCAAAGCCTTATTAGCTGAAAGAAAAAAAATTATTTTCATTCAGGAGGAAGGCAAGGTGGTGCTTTGGTTTGGTTTTTTTATTTAATTATAATGGGTTTTAATTTGTACAGCATTTTTTAGGACAAACCATACATTTTTTCTATGTATGTGTGTAAATATATTTATAAGTATACATATATAAAATAAACATAAATGTACACTCCAGAGTATAAACTTCTAAAGTAAGCATGTCCTTCAGGCTTGGGTGGTTATACTGCTGCTGAGTTTTTGCTATACTCCAGTGGCATTCTGCTGGAATGAGATTCACCCCTGTGCAGAGGACAATCATAAAGCCTAAGTACCATGTAAGTCCTACTTATGTCTTAAGGACCTGATTCTAATTATATTGAAATAAATAGCAATATTTTCATTGTCTTCCAGTGGGAGCTGTTTCAAGGTCAATAAATGTGATCAGTCTTACATATCCCTTTTGCTGTCCCAAGTAGACAGATACTTGAAGGAGCTAGATGTAAAATGCAAAAAATACCTTGTAATTCTGCAGAATTTGCTTACTGTAGTACAGGAACCAAAACAAATATTTGTTTCAAAGATGCATGAATGTTAGGTAAAGTTATTTTAACCAGCAACCTGGTCTTCCCCAAATCTGACTTGAGGAGTAGTGGGAGTACTTGTGCCATATTCTGTGTCATACAATGCATGATATCCAGAAATACAGTCAAAGTTTTATTATTAATATTTCTGCAGCACTAAGAGAATTTTTTAGGTACTTTAAAGTACTAAAACATCATGTTCTCTGCTCTGGCAGCATTAAGAGGGTTTCAGTGTGCTTTTTCTGCTGCATCGTCTACCCTTGCTAGGTAACACAGTGGCATCTTTTTATATATCTAAAAAGTGCCTGCTCAGTAACTTGGTTAGATTTCATAAATTTCAGGTGTTTCACATCTGATTTCCCATTACAGAGGAGAGAAAGCTTTCATTAAGACCATATTCACAACACAAGGCAATGGAGATCTCTGCACTCAGTCTCTGTGCATCTTACAGGGACTCCTGGCCACAGCAGTGTATTTCACTTCCCAGCTTATATAGGGAAATAAATGTATATTGGACACCTTCTAGAATAACCTTAAACCCGACTGTCAGCATTGCAAGTGTAAAAATACTGTGTGTGTGCTCAGTAAGTGATTTTCAAACGCTCTGACCTTCCATAAATGAAATCCAGATTCCTCAGAACTAAGCAGTGGTGGGAAACCAGGCCTATGACACATATTTGTGTTCAACCTTGCCTGTTCCAGCAGCAGACCAACCCAAAGAAAGTGAAGAATAGATTTTTTTTGTAATAGAAAAAAATTTTCTACCCTCTTTTTTTTTTTTTTTATTTTTTTTTAAATTTTGATTCCACGTGAAAAACAGGTATTTTCCCCCTTGATGAACTTAAAAAATGAAGAACTTCAGAGACCATGAAGAATTTCATCCCTGCACATCCAGTTGAGGAGGTTACTCCTGAAAACCTTGCATTTGGTGAACTGGGTGAAGAAAGAAGCCAACTTCTCTGGTGAAACACCAGCTACCATTTGCAGCTTCTGCGGAGGTGAGTAATGGGCCTGCAGTGTAGCCTCTCTGTTCTCCTGGAGGTAAGTCTCTTGTGAAAAATATAGCAAACAGTGGCACAAATCAGAGGAGACCATAGTTTTTTTGGTGTTGTTTTTTTTTTTTTCCTCTCTATAGCCTTTATTATAATGGAAAATCCACACTCTAAAGTACAGCTTCCTCTAAGATCCAGGGTACCAGCTAAGACATATCTGAGGTGAACATGGGTGAACATTGGCTGAGGCCAGCAGAAAAATCTCCTACTTTGGTACTAGTTTTATATTGCTAGGTCCTTACTACACACACTGAACAGTTAACCCTGATTATTTTGAAGCCTGATCTACCAAACAGTAGAGGGGACAAATGAAGGGAAGAAGTTACATACTGTTTAAATCTGATGGAAGAGATTGACTCAGACTTTCTGCTGCAAATAAATATTTCCAAATAACATTCAAAATACTGTTTAAAAATAATCAGGGTAGCATGGAGTTATCCTGTAAAATTCTTTCAGTGTAATTAAAATCAGAGTTGGAATTCAAAGCTAATATTGACCATTTTTTAGAGGTGAATACACAAGCAGATTGGCTTGGATTTAAGAGTGATGACAGCAACAAAAGTTGTTTTGCCTTAGTTTCTCCATCAATAAATTCAAATAGTGGTATCTTCCCCTCTTAATGAATTTTTGAAAGATTCACAAATAAAATACACGTTTGAATACAAGAGGAAAATTTTTCACTCTGAGGACAGATAGACATTGGAATGGTCTCCCATGGGAAGTGGTAGATTGCCCTACTCTGGAAAGTTTAAAGTCCCAGTTTGATGCGGTGCTGGGATATCTCTTATAAACAATAATATTAGAAGGGTTGGACTCTTGAGGTCCCTTCCAACCTGACATTCTGTGAAAAACCACTGCTCCAAGAACTGTCAGCTGTATTGATGGCTGAAATTAATTTGAAATCCTCCTCAATATAAAAATATGTTTAAAAACGTGTTTACCTTAAGGAACCTAAGCAAAGGGCTCACCTCTAAGAGGTGCAGCTTGGGCAACATAAAACTGTGTGCACCAAGAAGAAAGGGAAGCCTTCCCTCCTTAGGGAGCAGCTGGGAAGGTGACACCAAGGTGACACTCAGGGAAGGGTGACAGCCCTGCTGCCATCACCCTTCATGTCACACCCACACCTTTGGCTGCTCCGGTGGCCTGGAAGCACCTCAGCCTGGCTACAGCTGGGGGACTCAAGCACATTGCCTCCTGCCGGGACACCTGACACCTCAAAACTTTGTTTCTTTGGTTTTGTTTTTTTTCGTGTTTGTTTATTTTTTAAAATATTTTCACCTCAGCACAGCCCTCTTTTGAGGCAGGGCCTGTGCCTGCACTCTGCAGCTTCCTTCCCCTGAGGTGCCTCAGCAGCGGGAAGCAAACACCTCCGCGGCCACAAAGGGCACCCGGGGCAGCGGCTGCAGCCGCCCTCTCAGGGCAGACTCCTCCGCACCGCCGCCTTTTTTAGCGGGGCCCGTGAGGGGACGCGGCCGCCATTTTGCGTCCCTGGGGGCTACCGGCCGTGCCCTGCCGGCGGTGGCAGCGCGTCCCGCTCCCGCTCCCCCTCCTCTCCAGTGAGGCAGCGAAGGGAGAGGGAGCAGCGTACAGCGGCTGACAGCCCCTTTCACCGCCGTGAAGTTTCCCGGGGGGAAGCAGGCGAGGCTAGGAGACCGGTGAAGAAAGGGGAGGGAAGGCGGCCTCCGCCGCCATCATGCGCACGGCGCCGGGGTTGGTGCGGCTGCTGGCGGCGAGGGGGTGGGGGCGGCGGCCGCCGAACCGCTGCCTCGGCGCCATGGCCCGGTACGGCACGGAGCAGCGGGGGCGGCCCAACTCTCCCGATTATCGCCTCTATTTTAGTAAGTAGCAGCCCCCCGGGCTCGGGAAACTTCTGCTACCCCACTTCAGGGGCTGAGGGGTGGCTGCGCGGTGGGGAAAGGGGTGAGGCGGCAGCTCAGCCGGGTGGCCCCTGGGGCTGGCTGCATGGTCGCCCCTCAGCCTCCCGCTCCCACTGACAGGAACGCAGTCTGTTATGGAGGACGAAGGGATTTCCTGCCCAGATCCGCTTTTGAAGGGGATGCTTCCAGCACCCTGAAGAGCGTGTTGGGAGGGTGAAGCGCTGCCGTGGTGCGGCCTTGTGGGAGATGGGGCGCAGAGGCCGCGGGGTGCTGAGGGATCCCGAGGGCAGCCTTGGCAGTAGGTGCCTCGCCTCACCTCTGCGGTGTGACAGCCCGGTGGCTCGTCCCCTGTCACCAGGCCAGCCCTCCCTCCAGAAACGTCACGGTGAGGAGAAGCTGGCATCGAAAACATGGGCCAGCGGCAGCAAGTTGCAGCAGAAGGGTATGGGCAGTGCTCCCCAGACGCTTCTCAAAAGCCTCTTGGAAGAGCTGGGGGTGTGCAGTATTCGGTATTCCGCACTTTAGTAACAGTAGTTTGTTTGTATGCCGCTTCCCTGGCGCTGGTTTTTGTGCATTTTTTTGTCCATTGACTTCGAAGCAGTTAATTCTGACGTGCGCTGGTGTGAGTGAAGAAGAGGCGTCGTGTACCCTGTCTTGTACCCTGTCAGATACGTCAGTGGTACCCTTGTACCCTCAGCAATACCCCGAGTCTTGTGCTCAGTCCCTGGGGGCTTTCAGCTCCGGATCTCTTCTAGAGAAAGTTGCTTTTAGTTCATGAGAATAAGGAGCCTACCACTAAACTTGTGTTTTCTTTGGAAGGAGCGTCTGTGAGGCTTCCAGGAGCTGCAGTGGCAATTCCCATCTATTCCCCTTTGCTGAGGTTGTCGAAGTACAGTCCAAAGCTAAATGAAGTCCCTTGTCTGCTTCTACCTTTACTTTGCAAAAGGGTGCTAGCATAAGAGAAACTCCTGGAGATTTATGTTAGCACCTTGTATTGTTGTTGATGCTTCTATTTTGATGAAGTATTTGGTTTGTATGTTGAAAAGTTTCCAAGTAGTCTGAAAAGCTATAGTGAATTTTCTTCCTTTCTACAGTGAGAGTGAGGCTGAGGTGCAGACTAAGTTAAGTTAATGTCAATTTCTGATGGTTTTGAGCTGTGGTTGTTTATTTCTAGGTGGTTTTATTTCTCAGCAGTTATCCAACCTCTCAGTTATTCTCTTGGTCAGACTTTGGTCTACTGTTTTGGGGGATTTTCTTTTTGTGGTCGTAAAACTCAATATAATGCAGTGAAGTCACAAAGGCAGCATTACTAGAAGCCCAGGTGAATTTACTGAACACTCATGGAAGTGAGGTTCCCATGGTATTATTTTTTCTTCATTAATGGTTGTGAATTGACAAGGAGAAGAAGAAAAGAGGATAAAAAGACCTTCTCATCTTTATGTAGCCTGTATTGCCAGGTTGTCGTAAGAGAAGTGTGGTATTGAATACCAAAGCAATAAATAATTTTGATTCTAATGAATCCTTGTCAAACAATCAAATTCCTTGTACTGTGTGTAGGTTTTTAGTCCTTGCAATTAAACTTCAGAATGAGTTTAACAGATGTGCAGTTTGTGGCATATCACAGATTTCTGTCACGCACAATAGCAATGCCAGCATCTTACATCATATCTTCAGATTTGTAATGCTACTTCGTTTTGTTTTTTTTTCAGAGAATGAAGATGGCAAATATATTTCCCCGTTTCATGATATCCCACTGTTTGCTAGTTCCAAAGAGGTATGTATTTATGCCTTGAAACAATTATTTGCAAAATGGTAACAACTTTGTTGGTACCCTGTAGCATTTTTTTGGTAAGGAATTAACAGACAAATGCATAGCACCAGAAAGGACTGTTCTAACTCGGGCTCATTCCTTATGTGATACAGGCACACAAACTCTGCCAGATTTTCTTTGCTGAATTCAGTAACATGCAATGTAGCATGATTACAGTGTGGAGAAATTCAGGTGTCTCTTGAAGCCTTCCAGTGATTGAGGATGGGAGGAACCCTCACTGTATCTTGTTTTTTGTGTTTCAGGTGTTTATGTGCTCTTCAATTCACGTTCTACTATTACTCTTTTTAAAGTGGCATTTTTCTAAAGCTGTACTTCAAAGTGTATTTCCTTGCAGCAGGAGATACACAGCACACACTTCTGTAAATTAGGGTGTGTTCCTTTAATTCCCAAGAGGAACTTTATAATTGGAAGCCAACAATAATGCCCAAGAGAGAAGTGGTAATCACACCTTTGGAGAATTACAAGGTGTGAGGTGCAGCTGAGCACTTTCACGTCTTGTTAGCTACACTCCCTGGAGTTTCATTACAGTAATAATGAAATGCCTGTTTTATCTGTCAGTGGTGGGAACTGCCAGCCTTTGGTTTAGAGTTAGTTTTGCTTATTATGGTCTGCTTGTTAGACAAACAGGTGGGAGAGTTTCATCCATTTTCTTGATTTGTTGCTGGGTATCGATGAATGATGTGAATGGTGAGAAGTTGTAACATGTTTGGATTGAGACTTCTGAACTAATGAAACTATCTCTTGAATTGCTTAAAATGGGAGATCAAAAATCTGCACAAAACCTTTTTGACTGTCAGGCACTAGGTGTGCTTGCCAATGGAAAAGGCAAGTCTCAGTCATTGCTAAGATGCTCTGTTTAGTGGATGCTGTTGCTGGAAAAGCATTTTCATTATATGTTTTCTCTGTGCCTTGCTGTCACTGGGTCAAGTTTGAGATTTGGAGAGGTAGATTATAGTCTGATTTTTCTGTAGATCATATTCTGGTAGAGAGATGTTTGATCAGAGAGGAGATGCTTTCAGTTTCGTGTGTGAGCAAGCGAAGAGCATTCCATAGGACATCAGGGGGTAGTGAGAAAGGGAGCCATTGTAAAGGTCTCTGTTAATTTTGCCTTCTTTGCCAGAGAACAGCAATAGGGAGTTGTGGGATTCTTCCCCTCCTCTGGTCTAAGCTTTGTGGACTTTATTTGATGACAGATAACTCCAGCCTTGTTTTCCATACTGTTTTCTTTTGTTTGTTTTTTATTTTTTTAAGCTGAGCAGAAGGATTACTGTGTTTTCAATCAGTTGTAGACAGGTCTAAATTGCTGCTTTAATTTTTTCAATAGCTGAGAGAAAGTGTTTCTGTCCTTGTACATTTTTACCTTCTGTTAATGAAATAGGAGTGAGTACTTTTAAAATTCATAGTTTGGGCCTTTATGCTCACAAAGGGAATTTCAGTTGCATTGAAAACTACTGTTGTCTGTATTTATGTGAATACAGTATTGCTTCTTAATGTTTTTATACAATTTTTCTCTTCTCTCTTTCCCTATAGGATAAAGGTATTCCTGCAAAGAGGTCAAAGACTACTGGAAATGAGGTACTGCTAAGCCTTTCCTTTTTTTTCTTTCTTGTTTTTTTCTTTTTTTTTTTTTTTTACTTTTCCCTTTATTTCTAACATCTCTTCACTCTTCTGCAGAATGAACTTCCTCTCACTGAATATAGTTGTCTTATCTTCAAATGCAAATCTTTTAGGATGAGAAAGAAGCTTAATGGGATTTAATATTCTCCTCTTTGAATGGGACAGAAATGTCAAAATTCTTTTATTCATCATGATGTTCTCAAAGGCAAACTTTTTTATACCACTCTGAAAAGTTCATTATGACTATTGCAGCATAGATATGTTATCTTTTTGCAACTGCATTCAGAAACATTTGCAAAAAACTCTCCATTAATGAAATATTCATTATGCTGTTGACTCTGAGTAATCTTTGGTATATATACAGAACTTCAGAAATCCTAAGTGTGTTAGGGCAGAAATTAGACTTGGTACCCTCTTTTTAGGGCTGAGGATATGTTGTTTCCTGTACTCATTTGGGAAGCCCAGGGAGACAGAAAAAAAATAATCTGATTATGATTCAGTATGAACCAGCACTGAAGTTAAGCCATGGAAGGTCTGCTCAGGCTTTTTCTGTGAAACAAGACTTGTTTTTGTGTCTTTCCAGAAATGTTGCATTTTTTGCAGTGCTTTCCCTGGCACAGGAGTACCTAAAAATTAGCAGAAGAAAGCAAAACTGAAAAATGAAACAAACTATGCTTAAACACCACTGTGGGTCTGTGTGTTTATCTGTTTATCTTCTCAATAGCTGTTGTGCCACTGATATTGCAAAACTGTAAGTACCCCTCCAGTGTGCAAGAACTGTCCTAACCGTCTGGGTTCTCATAGTTTTGCAACTAGTGTGTGGTACACTGGTGGTTCTGCTGTGCACCATCTCCCCCCATAATTCTGTACTGTGTAGTCCCTCTCTCTTTGGCTTGTGATTCATTTAAGCTACAACCATAGAATGGTTTGGGTTGGAAGGGACTGTAAAGATCATCCAGTTTTAGATTTCCTGTTGCTTGATGCCCGCTTTAGTAAATTTTAATAGATGTAGAATCATGCCTGAAAGATTGTTAGAGGGGAAAGACTATGTTTCAGTAACCTTTCTCAAAGGTCATTGTTTTGCAACATGAATTCATAATTACTGCTCTTACTGGAAGTCAAGTATTCTGTTTTTCCCCTACTTGTGAGTACTGTGGCAATACCTGCCAGTTGGGAAGGTGCAATAGTGTTAAAAGCTGTTCAGAACTGCATTTGTGTGTGTGGAGGGAAGCAGAACAGCTTATTAAGAAGCACATTTCTAGTACCCTTTTTCTGACCTCTGAATCAGCCTGTGGAGCAGGGGGGAGAAGTATGAGGCTGAGTAGCTGTTGCTTCCTGAGCCAGTGTGGACTCCAGAGCTGTTGCAGATAACTGCTGCTATGAGAGAATTATGGAAAAAGAGGGAAGGTAAATGTACATTTTGATCTTTGTGGGCTTCTGATCCAAGCAAGCATGCAAGCTGAAGGCTTCCCAAACATGCTTGCTCTTTGTGTAGATGGTGAAATGCAAGAATGCAAGTCATACAGAAAAACCTATTCCATTGTCACCTTTGGGAGCTGGGGAGAAGAGAGAAAATAGAGGAATCTGTGTTCAGGAAAGCAGTTTCTTCTTACATTGGCTCTTCAGCAGCATTCCTCACCTTGGCCTGGAGAGAAATGCATCCCTGTGTGCTTGCATGTAGGGAAAACATATCTTAATCCAGGGAAAATGAGTAATCTAATGGCATGTGCTGGTTTCTGAGGACCCTGGAAGCACTCCACTCCTTGCCTCTGTCTAGAGGTGCAAAGGCTGCTGTTGATACCTTGTGTTCAGTTGATCCTCACACTGAATTTGGCCAGAATTCAAGGTTGATGGTTCCTCTTGCCCTGGAAACACAACAGCATCTTTAAAACTTGTAGTTTTAGAGTGGCAGTTACTTGTTTCTCTCAAAGAGGGTAAGTCTCCTTAAGAATGTGTATTAAATTACTCTGAACTGGTGTTCATCAAATGTCAGGTTAGCTTTGGAAAATGAAGGTAATTATGCATGTCACTTCAGTCTGTCTAATCTACTTTAAATTCTTCTTGGCATTCCTGATACTAGAGAAGAAGGTCTCAAAATAGAGGAGTTTCAGCTTTCAGCATTTGTGGGGTAGGGATTTAAGGGATTCATGCACGTTGTGAGCTATTCTGCAGTCTCAGCTTGTAGTTACAAGGCAAATGCTGTGGTGTTTCCATGTGACCTGTTCTCAGTAGTATTCCAATTCTTGCAATATTTAAGATATTCCCAAATCTCAATTAAATTTGGCCTTGCACCCACTGTTGACAACTGATGTTTTTGCTTTCACAGATTTTTTTTTCTCTTTGAAGAACAGAGAGAAGCTGTTTTGAGGGAGAAACTAAGCTGAAATTAATCATATATTAAGCTTCAGTTTCCACATTTTTACCAGCTTGCACTCTGAACCTCTGATTTGTCTTAAGCGTTGCAAGCACTTAGAGTCCACTCCTACTACAGTAAATTTCACGGAAAGGTATCGAAAGTTTCACATCTCTGTCTGGAAGAATGAATGTTCCCGCTGTGGTTACAGTCAAAACTGTCAGAGACTGATTGTTGGATATGGTCTTCCATGTCTAGCAGGAAGAAGATTTGAAGAGGTCATAATTTTCTTTTCAAGACAAATGTGACATGTTGCTTCCCTGCTGTAGTGAAAGGGTTTCTAATCTCCTTGTCACTGTATGTCTTTGGTAAAGTACTCACATGTCATTCAGAGGACTGAGGTGTTCTTGGATACAAGGTTTTATTTAAAATGTCAGCCTTGGTAAGGAATCTATCCAAGTGTATAGAGATTATGGTCTTCTAATTTGCAGATGCCTTACAAGAGCATTTGAAACAAACCAAACCACAAAACAAGAGAAACAAGACAGCTTTTGTTTTGTTGCATCCTTTGGGTTGCAAGCCTGGAATGCCCCTATGGACTTCAGCTGAATTTCTTCTGTCAGGCAAAACCTGATAAATAAAATAGTCAGGTGAGATCCAAGGAGTCATCAGGGTGGTCATGCAGACTGAATAGGTGATCTGATAGAGGGCCTCATCCTTGGAACAGTGTTCAAAACTGGTGTCAGAATTGTCTTATGAAAAAGTCTGTACGTTTTGTAAGACGGGAAAAGCTGTCATTTCCCATGCAATACAGGTGTAGACTTTGTACTGACTTTGTATTACATCTTAACTATAGCCTCTGTAACCTTTTTGGTTATTTAGACATTTTTTTCAGTACATATAACCTGGGCTGTAGTGTATGTCAGGGGATTTGTGTGTTCTGAATTTTGGATTATCATTGAAGCTTCTATCCTGATGCTTGAACTTGCCCAGCATTTTTCTGTGGATGTGTCCAGTGGGTGCAAGCCTTGTTGTGGGTTCTTGGAGATTAACAAATACTAGAGTAGAACTAATCCTCACTCAGGAGTCCAGTTAAAATCTATTGGAATAGAGTTGGTTTACTGAGAAAGTTGTGTCAGTGGTTTGATCAAGCTTAAAATAAATGGTCCGTCAAACTTGAGAAAGTCAGTGTTTAATTTTCATTCATGTCATGGTTGTACACTGAGAAGTTCTGCAGGTGAGTGTGTCCAGTTGATCAGACAATATGCCTGATGCCACTTTTGGGATACCAGTGGGTAAAGATTTACATAATGTTTGTGATTCCCTTTTCACTGTACCATGAGGGAGGTGCGCTATGACGAGTCTGCAGGCACTTTGCATTTATGCTGGGCACTGCATTCCTTTTTTTGTTGTGTGGCTTGTTAATCTATATTGGAAAAGTTCCATTGACCTCTCATTTAAATTTAGTATATTTGGTGTCCAGATGTTGCTGGCATCTGGTTTGTTTTAATTGGTAAATACTTTGTAGCAAGTATTTGGGAAGGCTTGTAACTTTTATTTGGTTTTTTGTGTTTTTGAGATTTTTTATGTGTGTTTTTTTGTTTTGTTTTGTTTTGTTTTTTTTCTTTTAGACATCATCTGTTATTCACACTGCTGTTGGACTGCAGCTCATGTTTTTTGTTTTAATTAGTCCTCAGGTGCATGCTACCACGTTCACTTGCTGGCTGATGAGAATCCCTTCAAGTTTGGAAATGAGAATACAGAAAAGAAATTGAAATGATAGCTGCTTTTTCTTCTCTGTGTATTGTGAGCTCACAGCTTCTCAGTGAGGGTCATCAGCCCCCATATTCTGCCACTAGTGCTTTCAGTCTGTTTTTTGTTTTTATCACTCTACTATAAAAATCACTAAAGTAATTGTAAGCTTTAGCATACCTCTTCTAACTGTTGTGAGAAAGGTGGTGGTAAAAAAGTGGTGATGTTTGACACTTCATGCAATTGTCCTGAGTTTCTTTCTGTTCCTCTCTGTTTCTGTTCTTTTGTCACTTTCCTCACTCTCCATAAGGTGCTTCACTTCTGCTTCAAATTAGTTGGACCTTCAGAGTTGAGCATTAAAGATACAATCCTTGGGCACAATCCTATTCAACTTCTCCCTCAAATGCACCACCTAAGGAATTCAGGAGGACTGGAAAAGGCAATAATTGAACAAGAAAGAGGAAGTTAGGGAAGGATTTTTCCTGTGAAAGATGTATGGGAGTCCGGAAGGGCAGGTTATAAAAAGTAGTTTTCAAAATTTCAGGATTTTTTGAGCACTTGCTGCATGAGTAGGTTGAAGAACATTTGTATATCTTTATCTTTCTGCGGTTTTCTTTTAAAAAAAAAAAACCCAAAATCTGTTCCTTTTCTCTGTGTGACAGACTTTTTTGCTTGTCTCAGCAAAACCAATATCACATATTAAAAATGATGGCCAAGTGAAATGGAATGTACTAAGTTGACAAGCAGTGTTAAAACCCCTCAAAAAGCAAACACTTATTCACACCCTGTGGGAGTTCCAACGTAATGTTGTTAGCATGTAGTTCTTAGGAAATAAAGGGAATCATTTATTCATAGTGTTTTTTCCTTGCAATGTCATTTTCTGCTGATTTTCTTATTCAGTTTTAGGAATTGGGAAATTCACTTTTGACTTCTTTCTGTTGCGCAAAAGGATTATGATTTCTTTTTTTTCCACATCCCCTCTGAAAGGTACAATAGAGTGTAAGTACAAACGTCTGTCTCTGTTCACATTCCCCCAAACAAGCTACGTAATACCCTGGGTTGCAGGTCCCTCCGGGCTGTGAGGTCACTTTCCCTAGCACATGGGCTCTGCCCTTTTTCTGAATCTAGGAAACTGTTTGCTCCTCTTTTCTTGCATGTTCCAGGAGATTGCCCTGCTGAGGAAACCATCATCCAGCAGAGCTGGCATGAGGGTAGCCAGTAGGAACTGCCCATCTGGCCTGTGTGTAGTCAGTTTGCTGTCATGAAGTGGAGTCTCTTCAACATTAAGTGCTTGCAGAGTTGGATTAAATGTGAACTGCAGCAAGCAGGGATCTCACAGGCAGACCATTTGTCTGCTGACATGCTAACACAGTTAAATGGTAAACTTTCCAAAGCAATAGTTTTTCTTTCAATAAGGATCTTATTTCTGTTGTCACTGGAAGGTGTGTCAGGTGGGCTTCACCATTGAGGGGTCAGAAATGCTCCCTTGGGACTTCAGCGAGGTGGAATTTTCTTTTTTAACTGGTTTAAAAGAAAGATAAAACTATCAAGTACCAGATGCATTTGCCATCGAAAACTAGTAAGTGAATGGCATATGCAGATGATAATCTTTGAAGCCAGGTGGTGTTTGACACTTGCATTTGTTTGCAGCTGAGGCAGAGATGGTTTTGAAGCAGTGGATGAGGTCAGAAGAAAGAGGTGCTTGGTGTGGGAAAACAAGTGATGGAAAAATTCCTGGATGATATTTATGCAAGGAAGGAAGCAAGATAACAAAGAGGAGCAAAAAGTACCTAAAAACCCAGGAGTATTTTTCTCTCTTCCTATCTATCAAACGAATCTAGTATGAGCTCTCCTTTCCACATGAGTGAGTCCTGTCTCATCACTGTGAAAATGCAATTGCCCTATAAATAAAACTTTTTGGTTTTAAATGTAAGCACTGCATGAAGTTATTAAGCTCTTGTAAATGCTTGTGGCAGCTTAGCATTAAAGAGAGTACTTTTGGTGAATTTTTTTGCATACAAATTAATCTTCAGATCACATTTAAGACTCTTGACAATTCACAGTTGACTGATACCACAAATTATGAAGGTCTAGTCTCAGAGCTGACTTAAACCTGAGTGATTTTTTTGTTTTTGAGACCAGCACTGTATTAATTTCAGTCCAGTTTTTGTCCAGCCCTGAGAGATGTTTGGTGAAGACCTGAAATAACTTTTGACCAAATTCAAAGCCAAGATTTACAGCGTGATGGAGCCATTTTATTAGACACAGGAAAATGTGCAGTGGCACTGAATAACAGAAATAGAGGATTGTGGTAGAGGGGAAGACATTGTGTATTTCAGGAGTAGTTTGTAAGTTTTCTGCCTGTAGCTACCAGTCAGAACAATTCTTTGACCTGCTTGGCAGTTCTCTAAGAGTTTCTTGTCAGCACTGGCTTTCATGCTGTGCATTTCTTTTTTTCTGATGTTTTGGCTCTCTTCCCTTCCCTTACCTGCTTCTGCATGTATGTTCTTTGTTCTATTTGCTTCCTTACCATTGCCATCTTCAAGCTCTTTTTCTGATTATTTCTCTGTTTCAGCCATTCTTATGTACATAAGATGTGTCTTATGAAACTGATCTGAAGAGCATTTCTCCTTTTGCTGTTGTTTTATTTGGTTATGATTTCAGACCAGTGATTCCATCTGACTTGCCACTTATTGCAGTGTGGGCACAATACTTACGGGTAGCAAATTTAATTTGCTGGGCAACTGCTGTCAGGATTGTGCATAGCTTGTGATCTCGTGGAAGAAACACTGAACTGGGATTTTCCTTTGCTTTCTACTTTCTAATTTTGGGAGAAGATCATAGAACCAATTGAATAGTCTGGTAATTTTTGCAGCTACAGGATGCAAGGAACAAAATACAAGTATCTATAGAGTCTGCTGGAGCCTTAATTACAGTGTAGTAAAAAAGTCAGTGCAAGTTTTCAGCCTTTTCATCTTTTTTTCCTAAACATTTATGCAAAAAGAAATAATGTCCTTCCTGAACTGGTAAATTTTTTAAATACCAATGCAAGTTTTCTTTGGCTGCAAAGAGATGTACCAGGCAATGTGATATTTTGGGGTAATTTTAGTAATCTAGGAGGAAACAGGTTGTAGGCATAGCTGGGTGGTTTGGTCTAGTTGCTGATTTAGATGAATATTCCTTGGTAATGCTTAATTCTGACACCTTCAGAAGAAGAACCTTACAGTATTTATGGAGTCTTTCTCTTTGGAAAATGTCAATTTAACTTCCTCAGTAAGAAGCATGGGTTACTTTTTTTTCTTCTAAAAGGATGGCCGTTGACATGTGTTAGGTTTACTTTCCTCCCTTTCTTGAAACAACTTTAACTCTTTTTCTATTAGGAAGAACACTAATGTGAATGTAAGGTGCCTGTGTCCATGTCCTTCCTCTGCCATCACTTTGGATTAATTTTATCTGACCCCAGTGAGATTTGACTGAGAATGAGAAATGTCTGTGACTTGCATTTGCATTGTTTTGTTTTTTTTTTAAATGGAGGGCCTGAAGAAATAAATCTTCAGGGCAAAAAACCCCAAAATACTGCTTTTTCCAGTGCTGGAGGGAAACTGTCCTATAGAAATGTCCTCTTTGACTAGCACACTTAACCACTGCCTTGCAGCAAACTACTCCATGGACTTTGTAACATTTTGTGAAGAGTAATATTGATACTGGAATTAAAAACATCATGTGCATTTTCACTACTTGTAGTTGTTTGGATTGTTAAAGAGGTGGAGTAAGGAAAGGGTGAACCAAGGAGATTAAATATCATTGTACAGAAGTAAATAAATTGTACTTAATGTAAAAGCAGCTGTAACACAGATGTGTATATTGCTGATGAATGCAGAGGAGAGAATTTGTCTCGCTGTAAAATACTAATTGCCAAGTGGATTTTATTTTCAGTTCTGCTGTTGTTTTTTTGGTTTAGGTTCTGTTTAATATGGTTGTAGAAGTGCCTCGTTGGACGAATGCAAAAATGGAGGTAATTAAGAAAAATACAGTGATTATATAGAAATTTATGGAAGTTATGATAATGCAGTGGCTTCCAATAGAGTCTAATCAGAATGTAGATTACTCTTTCTACATAAAATTTGCTCTATTAGATTAATTTGAAGTTGTGCATACAGACACTTTCCTTGCAGTTACAAAGTGTTGAAGTTCTAATTTTGTTGCTCTTGTGCAGGTGAGCAGCACTTCTTGGCAGCCCTTTGGCTGCAGTTTGCAGCATACCTGCAACAGAGTCTTAGAGTATTGCCTTGCAGGACATTGTCCAACATTTAGTCTTACTCCTGCTTGCTCATACAGCATTCCACTCAGAGGACTTAATTCTTTTTGTTTCTGCTATATAGTGTGCTAGGCCAAATACTGACAAAGGGTGTTGGAAATGAAAAAGTATTTTCTTGTGACAAAAAAGAAAAACACAACAGCCCTCAACAAAAACCTCATTGAAAACATCCTACAGGGAGATATTTTGAAAGTAAGGCCTAGTGGGTTGATCCTCTGTAGTTAGAATATAGAAGCTGAATAATGCTTCATCTGTAGTGTTGGTGAAACAACAGATTTCACCAGGATACTTCCTATCTTCCTGAGCATTGGTTGGGCATTTAAGGATGCTCCTCAGATGCTTTAAGAAAGTTAGTGGCTGAGCTGTAAAGTATTTTGATTTTTAAAATTAATACCAAAGAATCTCCCCAGCCGATTCTTTCAGAATTTTGTTTCCTCCTTTCCCTGATGCTGGAAAATCATTGAACTGTGTTAACCACCACAGCTGTTACTCTGCAATCATTTTCCCTATTGCTGTCAAAGCCCTTGTTGTCAGAAGAACTTATGCCATCATTTGTACATTTGTTGAACTTGTATTATGAAGTGCAAGGGCACCTAGCCTAAGTTCCTTTCAGTATTGTTTGACCATGGCAGTTTCCTTATAAATTTATGACCTGCTCTCCTGGAATAATTTTTTCCTTGCATACTTCACAGTGTTACTTAAAACCTTAATAAGTTGCTTTTTGAGTATGACCCTTGAGATTTAGAGTGAGGCCATCAAACTTTAATACTTCTCAAACCGTGAGCAGATGCTCCCAAATGGATCTTTCTAACTGGTTGGGTACAGAATGAATTGCTTTCCATTTCACCATATTCTATTTCTCTCTTGTTTCTGTCTCTCTCCTTTTTTTTTTTTCTTTTTCATGATCTGCTTAGATTGCCACTGAGGAGCCATTGAATCCCATTAAACATGATATAAAGAAAGGCAAACTTCGATATGTGGCAAATATCTTTCCTCACAAGGGTTATATATGGAATTATGGTGCCCTCCCACAGGTAACATTTTTGTTATAATGGTGAAAGTTTTCTGTCTTCTGTGGAAATTGCCTTGTAAATCTTGAGTTCTGCTTGAATGCAAATCAGCTGCAAGAGGGGAGTTTCTCTTTGATGGATTTGTAAATTAGGGTGTTTTTTTTTTTCATGTTGGGCTTTCTTGTGCCCATAAACTTGGATCAGGATTTAAGTGTGGGTGTAAATATGTGCCAGGTTTCAGGAAGGAGTTAAACCATCAAGAAATCTCCAGTCTTTAGTCTCTATGTCTTTTGTACTGTAGTGATGAAATTAAGCCTCCATGGTAGAGCTAGAAAAGGCTGTTCTCAGAAAGCTGATTTTTTTATTGGTGTTTTTATTAATGACAGTAACTCAGTGGTTAGATGAATAGTAATTTCAGATTAGCTGGTAACAGATAATTTTTTTTTCCTTTGACAGACCTGGGAAGATCCAAACCATACAGATAATGTCACAGGATGTTGTGGGGATAATGATCCAGTTGATGTTTGTGAAATAGGTTCAAAGGTTTGTCTTTATCAGGATTAATTTAATTTATGATGGTTAATTTAATGATTAGGTAACAACTTTTTGAAGAGAAGGCCAGATGGAAAGCAAGACAGGATAGTAATAATCTCATGGGATCACAAAAGCATGCATAGGGGATCTGAAGAGGGCATAGGGAAGGCAATGCTGGATTTTTAAAAAGGAAAAAAATGCCAGGATTTGGTACAGTCTGTCTACTGTATAAAAGGGAAAGTAAGTCAACATTACTCTGATGTTCTGTGCCTGGATGGTAAATTTTGTGTGAAGGAATAGAGGGTTAAGATTTTTGGGGAAAGAAAAATTTCTTTCTTTTTCCCCACTTCATAGTACTGGAGTTAGGAACAGGCTTCTGAAAGATGAAGTATGGCAGAGTCATGCACATAAAACTACAATGTTAGACTCACAAAGGAGGTAGCTTTGAGTTCTCATGGGTGCAAAGAGAAGTAGCTCCCTTTTCTCTAGAGAAGGCAGGAACCTGCTGCAGCATTGCAGAGTCATGAGAGATGGAGTGGGTGGATGAAAAAGAGGTGCACTGTACAGCACTAGTGGGGTATTGGGCAAAGGTTTAGCTCACTAAAGAGCATTCTGTCTGGAGGCTGCAAAGAATGGAGCAATCCTCTGTGGTATCAAAGATGGGGGTTCTGAAATATATGAGATCAGAAGAGGCATCTCTTGGGATCTTAAGGTAAGGGGAAATTTTAATTGGTGACCTCAGTGAAGGCCCCCAAGAAAATGCAAAAAAAGTTGTCCTGGTATTTCTGGGAAAGGGGTGTGTGTGTGTTTGTATGTGTGTGTTGGAGTCTAGAGAAAGGAACAGCAAGGGAGAGATTAAGACTAAGAGTTGAGGAAGCAGAGAGTCAAGCAGAAGAAAGGAATTAAAAAATGAGCATGAGATACTTTTTACTTGCAGTTTGGGGTGATGATCAAGGTGTGGGGAAGTGGGGTAGAAGAGAGAAAATTTTTCTTGGCTTGTGCTATCTACTTAAATGCTGACTGGAGAATTGAGGGTTGGAGAGTAGCAATGGTGAGCAAGGGTAGCAGTGTTAAATAGATATATACTTGCAGTTCTTTTAGCTGCTGGTCAAACATGTAGTAAAATTATTTTTTCTCTAAGGTAAAAGAAATTCTATGTAGTTTTTTCCAAATTTTTATGGGATTATGTTCTGTTTCAGGTTCGTTCTTCTGGTGAGGTTGTTCAGGTGAAGGTCTTGGGTGTTTTAGCTCTTGTTGATGAAGGAGAGACAGATTGGAAGATAATTGCTATCAGTGTGGATGACCCAGAAGCTCAGAAAATCCATGGCAAGTATTTTTATATTTTTTAATGCAAGTTAATGTCAGCAGCTTGAACAGTGGAGTGGTACCTAAGTTTAGGCCACTCTGGACAAGAAGAGGAAGCCAAGGGAAAGGCAAGATGTTTCTTGTTGCTGTTTAAATCAGGTGCTTCCTTCAAGGAGGGCATATGTGCTTTCACATTGAGCTTTTGAAAAGGCTCACTTGGTTTTTCAGGAGGACTGGTCATGCAGAAAGTCTTTTGACTTGTGAAACACAACTGCCTTAGAAAGTGGCCTCTTAAAATTACAGGCTTATCTCCTATGTAACAGTGCATATTTACCCACTTGGATTATGTAGCACACTGCTGTTTTCCTTGTTGAAAGTGTTCCTTTTGAGTTTCAGGCATTGTACAGCCCTTTTCAGAATTCAGCACATGTCCAGTGTTTTTTCACTTGTAACTGGGTTACTTCCAGGGTTTGTTGCCTATTACAAACAGTTAGGTTTCACCTTTTAGTTTGAAAGTTTGCAAAGTAAACTGCTAATGCAGCTCACCTTAGTATCAGCCCTGACTAGCACTGCAGGGGGAAATATCCTGTCCAGACTTGTCCTCCTTGTGACCATGCTTCTTCTGTTAAAGTGGAATTCAGGTACTAAAATGTTTAGTACCTATGTGAATGACATGTGGTCTAACTCTACCTGCAGACAGTTTGCTAATAAGATGACACAGATGTGTTAAACCTGCAGGGAACTGAGTTACAGCACAGGTAAAGTGCAGCTTTCTCTGAATAAATGGAGGTTCACTTCCCTAAGATGCAGTGTCACTGGAAATCATGATAATGAAGTGAGGAGGTTTGTCCAAATGTTAGTGATTGTTATGACAGCAAAAATATACATGCCTTCAGGTATATATGGTCAGAGCTTGCTCTTTGGTGAGCAAAGGGAGCACCAAGGCAGAAAGTGTCCTTCTCTGTAGGAATAGGGCTATCCAGTAGCTTTTTAAAGAAATTCTGTTTCTCTGGCATTGAGGCTTTTCCATGGTTTTTGACTGTGAAGCCTATTACTGGACTGGCCCTTCATTCTGGGTTTTCTTTCAGGTTGCTTTCACATGGAGAATACTTTGCTTGTGGGGAAAGAAGGGGAGAAGAGGAAATGAGGAAAAGGAAACTGTTGGGTTGATGCTGATTAAAATCATTGGGCAGATGAGTTACTACATAGTGTTTATGACTTTAACTCCTATGGCAGTTAGAGATTAAGAAGTTCATCTTAAGCAAATAGTAAGTAATAGTTTGCTGTTAATGCTAGTATCAGTTTAAACCTTTCTATAATGTGCAGTGAAATGCAATATGTGTCAGTAGTTAAAAGACCAGTATTAGCTCTTTATTTCTATACACTGATGTATTTAACTCTTAGCTTTTTCCTTAACAATTTATGAGAAGCTTTAACCAGAAAAATAGGTTAGAGAATTTAAAAGGAGTGTATAGCAGAGGTAAAACCAGAACGGTTTATACCACTGGATTCAGTATGTCTATTTGAAAGCCCTCCATTTTGTTTTCAGTTTTTGCAGCCAATGACTGATTTGTATCAGCTGTGTTGGCTTTAATGTGTTTGGGAGAGAAATAAAAATTAGTCTTGTTTTTAAAAACAAACAAACAAAAGAAACAAAAAAAATCAAAACCCCCACACTTTAATGGGCAAAACCATTGCCTGTAATTGATTCCTGTGTGCGTTCTTTCTTATCAGAGAATAGGTGCAAAAGTTGAAGACTAAACTGTCATTCTGAGGTTCAGAAAGGTGCAGAAATATTAAGACAGTTTAATATGATTTTTAATATGACTGGAGTTGCAGTCCAGGATTTATAAGAGGATAGAAAAAGGGGGGGGAAAAAAAAGCATTCATCTGCTTTCACAAAATGTGAGTAGCTTGCAGTGTTTAACATCAGCCCTTCTTCAGCCTGAAAACAAACAGATGTGTCAGAGTAGGCATTACAATATGTCCTTTTATACTTGTTTTTTCCCTCTCCCCAAGTATCCCTTTATGCTGAAATAATTAACATAGCAGCTACAGATAACACTGGTATCTCCCTCAATAATTGATCTGCTGCTGTGTTACTGTGGTGGCCTCCTAGGGAAAGATGAGACTAAATGTTGCCTTCTAAGTCTGCCCAGTCATTTTTCGTATCATTTGCTAAACATTTTGAATTGGGCTGGGAATCACGTTTGCTTTCAGCTCAGTATGTGCACAACACCCCCTGAACATTTGGAAGAGTTAATTCTGAGACACCAGCATGGTGATTGCTTGCAAACCTCATCCTGAGCCCACACAGTGTGTTAACTCCTCTTGCTTCTTTAAGCACACCCCAGGCACTCTGTGTATTCTCCTTCTGGGAGTGTGATCATTCTCTTAAGTGCAATTGATTTTTCTGAGACTTCACAGAACTTAAAACTGAGCAGTCCAAACATCTGAGCAGTTCTCATTGTTTATTCATAGCACTCCACTGTACTGTGTCCTGCAGGCTCTTATTGATAAATACTGGTTTAAATTGGAAACCCTGCCTAGAACTCTTTCACACAGAGCAATGAGAAACTCTAGTTTATAGTGACAGTCCACAGGAATGATGAGCAATACTTAGCACCTTCTCAAGGGGGAACTGTATCACCAGTGGGAATAGCAGTGTCTGAGTATATTTTTGGTCTGATTTTGGAAGATAATCTGTGTGAAATTATAGCACTTCATACTGTCAGGAATGAGGACAATCTCATTCCAAATGCAAGCTGTATATCAGATGAAGGTATTTGTATGAGGAAGTTTATTTTAGACTAAAACTAGAAATCTTCAGATTTATCTACTTCAATACGAACTCTTTTGTGGTTACATGAAGACTACTGTGCTATCTTGTTGCTCAGGCAGTTGCTATACAGAGGGCCAGTAGTTGGCCAGCAAAGCAACTTCAAACCAGGCAAGTCTGGGAAAGGGTCTTAAAGCTCTCTGTACACAGAAGTACTAAATCTTAGTGGTGTAATAGGCCTGGCTGTTACTCCTCCTGTTGCTTTCTGTTTGGTTTGGTTTTTCATTTGTTTTGTAAAGCAAACAAGGGGGTGTCACCCTCTACCTCAGTTATCAGCTGCAGTGCATGGAGCTCCTCTTTGGGATGAATGAGGAGTCAACCAGGAGCTTAAGGGCCAGGATTAAAGGAGGGCAGGGGCAGAGGACATTGTATTTGGGGTCTGGTATAGGCCACTTGACCAGGATGACTGAGCCTGTGAGGCCATTATTAGACAGATGGGAATACCCTCACATTGATAAGCCTGGGATTTTACAGGGAACTTCAGATACCCCAATATCTGTTGCAGGGACAACACAGCTGTAATTTGATCTAAATGTAGGTGGCAGCTTCAGGTTGGACAAGAGGCTTTGAAAATAGCTGGCAGTTGAAGCAGGAAGTGTGTTTGAAGCAGCTTATGAAAAGTCGTGACTCTAAAAAGGTCATTTTGCCTTTCTTGAGTAAATTGGGCAGATGGTGTATGCTGGGTGACATTTTGCAGGAGATTTACTGGTCTGGAATCTTGGTAACTGGTTTTTGCTATTGGTCACTTGAAAGATGCCTGATCTGTTCAACAGCAGCAGGTGATTTGTACCAGCTTTGTTACACTGCTGCTTGCTGGCACTGGAATAGTTAACTGTGAATTGTTGTCATGCTTTTTCTCCCATGTACAACTCTTAAGATTTGCTTTTTGAGTTAAGGAATGAAACCCTGAGAGGCCAAAACAAAAAAGCATAATGGATTCTCTGTACCATATATTGTTATGGACCCTTGCGTGTGAGTGTCCTGAGATGCAGAACAGCAGCAGAGGCCCTGAAAACCTTTGTTGTGAATTTGTGTAAGCATTCAATATAAAGAAATTAATTATCTCTGCTGAGGCTCCCCTCCTACCCCCTCACACCATGCTGCACAAAATACACCAAATGCCTTTATATGGAATGTAGCTGTTGCTTCCTGTAAATGTTTATAAGATGTTATTAAAAACATATGTCCTCTCTTCCAGCAGACCTTGTTTAGAAAGCTTGCTTCAAGCATGTTGTTTTAGCTTTGCTTGCAAGAAGCAGCATCTGTTGTACTAAAAATGGTAGTTTTCTACAAATGCTTTTGTTGCTCTCTTTTGTAAAGCCAAATAGAATTGGAATCTGTTTGCAGTGGCTCATTCCCTTCTCAGGGAGCTATCAGCAGTTTGTGCCAACCTCTAAAGATTTTCTTTATTGAGACAAAACTGCAAGCCTTAATGTGATTAGCTATCTCTTTTTAACCTTTAGTTTTTAACTTTGGTGCCTGGAAAAATGAGAGCTATGTTTGTGTAGACAGAACATCCAGATAGTGGGGATGTGCTGATAAGAGGCCTGCAGGAGCCTGACACTCCTCTGTCACTCTGGGCAGGCCTGGCTTGCAAAGTTGAAACCACAGTCCAGGTACATGCTTGCTACTCCTGTACGTGCTCAGCCCCTTTTGACATCAGCATGAGTACATAGCTCTGGGGGAAGGTAAGCAGTTGGGATCAGAAAGAAGTGTCTAATGGTGTCTGCTGCAGAAAGAACACCTAATTTATTTTTTTTCCTAATATGCAGCTAGCTTCTATAGCTGGTGCAGTAATTCACTGTACTGCTTATTGGTGGTGGTTTTTTATTGCACTGTTGCACTTCTTCCTGCTGCTGGCCACCAACTCCCACTATAACAAGATTTCTTTAATAAAAGATTTTTTTTTTTTTCTTCAAACATTTCAGCTTCATTTGGTGCCCAGTAGCTGTCCTTCATAAAGAATAGTGAAGTGTAGGGTTGAAGGAGAATAACTTGCAGGGAACCAAGAAAATGAGAACAACCATTGTCCCCCTTAAGTCCTCAGAACCAGAATGTGCAGCAGATACTAGTTAATGGGCCATATAATACTACAGCCTGATTTTGTGCAGTCATTTTACCCTAGGCAAGGTATTTTCCAGTAGAGAGACTGAAAATCAAAGAGATTATTCTGTCCATGAAGATGATCATCTCTGTCTTAAGGAGGTAATGAAAGCCTGCCCCAAGGCCCATTCTAGTATTTGCAATATAAACAAGCCTATAAGGCAAAGAACAGATAGGAATGGGCCTAAGTGTCAATACACAGTAAAGCACTTTTGATGAACAGTTTTTATGGGAATAGGAGGCAAATAACAAAGTAGGAGGAATAGAGAAGTAGAGTTAAGAGAAGGTTGCAGGAACAAGAAGAAAAACAACATCAGTCTGAGACAGTGTGTTTGAACTTTAGTAGTGTCCGAAAATGGAGACCTGGAATTCATCCACTGCTGGGAGGCAGGGAAATTGCTGCAGCAGCCTGGTTTGCTTTACAGACTTGAGATAGTGCCCTTTCAACAAATACTTGAAATTGTGAGCTCGGACCTCTCAAGAGGAGGAGATGACAAGGGCTCAGGATGGGAGGCAGGATGTTCCCTTGCTCAGAGAGAAGAGGAGGGTGATGCACAGGAGCCCTGACACTGATCTGAATAGAAGCTGCGGTTTTATTGGTGCCCAAATAAAGCATCCTGGCTCTGATAAAGACCCCGCCCTTTTCTAAATCATTCCTTCTTGGTTGGTGTCACCCACCCACCCCAGTGAAAGGCTTCTTGTACTTCTAGACATCCATTCTAGCTGGAAGACCTGCCTCTAGCACAGCCTTATGTGCCCTTGCTTTTTTCTGGGATTCTGCCAGTGAAACTCCCTAATCTTCCCCAGACAGATGGCCAGCAGCCAAGTTCAAAACGTGTTTTACTCCAAGTCCATAAACACATAGCACTATTAAGTGTGTGCAGAGGCAAAACTTTGTGTAGAGTTCTTCAAGTTTTCATGTTTTGTTCTTTGGGTACTGTGTGATCCAGTGGAATTTGGGAGTGGCATCTATCAGCATATCTTCCTCTATAGCTTTGGTCCTATGGTTCAGTCCACGTCATCTCGTGGTGGTCTACAGAGAACTGAATGATCTCCACAAGACTTTTTCCCTTTTTTTGGTGTTCTCTTTAGAAATACTTGAGTGCCTTTGTTCAGTTTCATAGAGTAGAATTTAAAAAAACCAACACACTTGGTCACTTAAAGGTGGAAAGCACAGGACTAGGTGTCAATTCGGTTGGTTAAGCAACTCTGAAAATCTGCTTTATAGGACTGGAAAGACAGCAAAGTATCCATCAGGAATCACTGCCATCCAGGAGGTGTCAGTGAGAGAGGCATCATTTATGGGAGAAGAGAATGAAATAGCCAAGCAACAGAGAGTGAGAGCAAGAAACAGGATGAGATGCCAGGGAATCAGGAAGGGAGAAATGAGAAAGTGACTTGCCAAACACCAGAGAAGGAGAATAACACCATGGAAGGTGACCTGAGCAAAGTGAGATGATGAAAGAGCAGGAAGACTGCATGCAAAGCACAGCAACAAAAAGACAGGTCCCATTTCCATCAGAAGTGACTGTGGGAGGGAAATAGATGGAATGAGAAGGATTACACCAGCTACAAAAGCACTTGGCTTCCAAAAAGGACAAAACCCTTTATTGTGTCAAAATCAATTAAAATTGTATTGAAGGCTTTCCCATGTGAACTTATTGTCAGGGAGTTAATTTGCCAAGGGACTAATAGGACCACCTGATTGGAAGTGACAGGAGTGGTGGTCTCAGAGCACAGCCTGGTATCATCTGATAAGCACAGCAGGAGTAAACGTTTAAGATCAGGAATTGTTTTTTTTTGCTGTATAGCAGTGCAGCCCTCAAGCAGAATTACTGTAGGACTCTTTAATCTCTCTCTCTGTACCCACTGGGGCAGTGTTCATCTCTGCCTCCCAAGGGTGTCCTGCATATGGCATGTGCTCCTCTTTGAGTCCTGTCTCCTCATGGTAGGTTTATAGAGGTAAAGGTGGAATTGGTTTATCATTGTGAGCATGCAGATATCAAAGGATTATCAGTAAATTAATGTTTGGGGCTCCTGGCATATATCTATCTTGCATCTAATGGGTTGAATTTGAAGGTAATATAAGCAAAAGGATGCCTTTAATATAACTTTTGAGCAGTCAAGCCTGTATTTTGTTTTGAAGTGCTGGTTTAAAAATCCAAGGCTTGAAATTGTTTTTACTAGCTATTCTTTCAGTATCAAAACATGTTTGTAGTCCCTGCAGGGGAAAAAAAATAAGTCACTGGATAATCTAAGTATTGTGAGAGGCACCTACTGAGATGAAAGCTTATAAATACAGAATTTTCTTCTTCTGTCTCAAATATGGTCCTTTAATTCATTATCCCCTTGGCTCTTAATTAACAAAGGGCAGGAGGCAACTGATTTACCTGTTTTGTGTGGCTGTGAAATCATAATATATCCACTAAGGGAAACTAATGTAATAAAGAAGTTCCCCAATGACTTTTAAAGTGCTCAGTGAAATCAAATTGCTTGCAGATCCTTTATGAGACTGTAAAAATTAGTATTACAAAAAATGTGAGTAAAAATGACCAGATTTTCATTTATTTATTTTTAACCTACAGATATTGATGATGTCAAGAAGCACAAACCAGGCTACCTTGAGGCTACAGTTGATTGGTTCCGATCATATAAAGTCCCTGATGGTAAACCAGAAAATCACTTTGCTTTTAATGGACAATTTAAAGACAAGGTGAAGATAATACAAAAATAAAGATCCACCTTCCTGCTTATACAAGGGATCTTTCAGTACAGTTTGTTAGACTAGGAATAAATAATGTTTTCTGTCTTCTGTTTTATTCAGGGAAAATGCATGGGTTATTAAAGGAAGTCTGCACAAAAAAAATATTCAGCCCTAACCATGGCAGGACTTACACACACATCTTGTATGTAGGGTTTTTTCACAGCATTTTCATTCTCCCTGTCAGAGAAATGAACAGATTATCTTCTCAGGTATTTTTCTCGTCCTGATTATTACATTTTTCTGTCATTTTTTTTTTTTTTTTAAGGCTGTGTGGTTTAAGACAGACAATAGGTTGCAGATTTTTTTCATATTTGGTATTTGTTAAAGATACACTTTTTCCTAGTAGTTCTGTGTAAGTGCATTTGAGCTGTTGTTGCCTTGAAGGCTGAAAAAATATTTTTATGTTTCTTTTTTTTTTTTTTTTTAAGAAATGAATGGCATTTAAAGCTATTAAAGTGAAAATAGCCAGTGTTTTGAAAGGAGAGTAGACCTGGGAATAAACCTTGCTGAAGAAAGTAGCTGGATTTTTCCAGAGGAAAATGGTGTGATTTGACTAAAAGGGCTTTTCAAATTATGTGTTGCAAACTCTCAGTAGAATTTTTTTGGCAAAGAATCACAGGTTTGTAATGAATGGTGTCCATGTGTCAGCTACTTCAGTCTTGCAGTGTACTGCCAGTGTTATTAAATGCCTTCTGACCAACACTGACTTTACATTTTTGCCTGGTTTTTCTGGCTAAAGAGATGCCCTAATTCCTCTCTGCACAAAAATTGTTTTTTGTATCAATCAAATACAGAGTTGTACGGCTTGGTAACCTGATTCCTATCCTAAAAACTGCTTTTAGAGATTTTCTTGCTCTGTAAAGCAGTGTTGCCCTGTAGCAACAGTTTAACAGACTATATCTCTGCCAGGCCACTGGAGTTGAGGCTTGAGACACTAAATCCTCTGAATATTGTTGGTTTGGAGCACTTGAATAATTCTGAAGCATTTGTAGAGACCCAGGATGTGGTGAGGCAGCTGTGGCTGTGCTCCAGCAGCTCTGGTGGAGCTCCCAGTGTTCCAGTGGCATTTTGCCAAGTCACTCTTTGTTAGAAAATGTGAATGGCAGTTTTTTTGCAAGATATCATCACCTCAATGCTGTGGGCTTATTTTATGTTTTTTTTTTGTTTTTTTTTTTTTAAAGCTATTTCATCTCCTCTCTGCCTCCAACATTGCTTGTTGGAGGCAATAACTAATGCAGAAACTTGACATTGTTGCAAATGCTTAAGTATACAGTTGGGCAAGTGGTGAAATAAATGCAAATCTTGCCACTAGAGGGGAAACCTTGAGTCTAATGTACAGGTGTAACAGGGGAGTCATAGATGATACAGTTTGTCCTATTTACAGTTCTCTTACAACTGTAGGTGTCTGCATCTAGTACTGATTTCATTCTTTACATTTAGCCTTCTTTTTTCTGGCTGTGGTCTGAGGGAAAATCCTCAATATATTATCATTGTATTTGACAGATAGTGAAGTTTCTTTCCATAAAATGGTGTTATATTTTCCAGAAAGTTAATGAGACCTCAAAGGAGGCCTCTTAAAATAACACATGAAAGAGTATATTTTAATAAACTTGTTCTGTGTCTTTTTTCCTGTTAATAACATTTTAAATCATAAAATTTTTCCCTGATGTAACTAGGATTTTGCTGTTGAAATTATTAAATCCACTCATGAATACTGGAAAGCTCTGATTCATAAGAAAGCTGATGCAGGTAGTATTAAGTGGTAAGTATTCAGTCATGGGTTTGGTTTTTTTTTCCCCTTTGTATTGTCCTAGTACTGGTATTCAACATGTGGCAGCTCTGCATGCACTGCTTAGAATTTTTGAGGTGACAGGAAAACTCGTTTTTGATTGATAATTACCTGATAATAGACCATGATTAACTAATTGCATCTTCTATGCTGATGATTTACTGGAAAGTGGTTCCAAAAATACATTGATTTTGTACAAGTGACACAGATTACTTAAAGTGGTGAGAAATGTCCCCAGAGTGTTTGTTCTGGATAATTTTTTGAGAATCTCAGTATCCTATGCAGATTCTCATGTCACTGTTTGTGTCATCCTTCCGTGCTACATTACTGCAAAATTCTTTGGCAGCTTAGAATCCATATCCTTTTCAGTTGTTCTTTAGAATAAGAGCACCAAATCCTTGTTCTTTACTAGCCTGTGGCCTGATGTAAATTAAAATGGGCTTTACTAAGCTCTCTTGACTGGTTTGTGTTGGTAGTTGTGGCACTAGGGGCCCTGCAGAGCAGGTAGGTATCTTTTCATGGTGCTTTCCAAGGGCTGTAGGTGGCCACTGGCTAAACCAGAGGGCAGAGGCTGCTGGGGGGGGAGCTGTGCTCAGAGAGTGACTGTCTGATGGGTCTTCTTCAGGAAGACCTCACAGAAACCTTCTAGTACCTGAGGGGGCTACAGGAAGGCTGGAGAAGGACTGTTTGCAAAGGCCTGGAGTGATAGGATGAGTGGCAATGGTTTTAAATTAGAGAAAATTAGATTTAGATTGGATGTTAGGAAAAAAAATTACCATGAGGGTGGTAGAGCAATGGAAGAGGTTGCCCAGGGAGGTCTCATCCCTGGAGATATTCAAGGTGAGGCTTGAGGAGGCTCTGAGCAACCTGACTTAGTTGAGGGTATTCCTACTGATTGCAGGGGGTTGGACTGGGGGGCCTTTAGAGCTCCCTTCCAACCCAAATTATTCTATGATTCTACTTTCTTTGGAAAATATGACTTTTGCTTTCTTTCTTGGAACTGATAGAACACCTCAGCAGTCATGCAGGTTGCTGGTTCTGCTTCAGCATGGCAATAATAATTGTAGGATAATAATAAAATTTTGGTCTTGATCATTTCGGAGGCACTTTGAGCTTCATGTTGACTAAAATATTAAAAATTGCAGTCTGGATTTGAGGAGTTGAACTTCTTGCCATTTACTGGGTAGCACCAAACTCTGTTTTGGTGTGAAAGGATATATGTTAATGGAAAAAAAAATCTGCAAAGTATTTGGTCCCAGTGTTTGTCTTCTCCTTGGAAGCAGTAGAAATATCTGCTGCTTTGTGTAGGAGCAAGATTTTGACCTGATTTTTCCTACTTCTTATTAGATACCTTAGGCAGGTGGCCTGCCACAGAACCTGGCCATCCTTCAGAGATGGGGATATCCACACCATCTCCACCAGCCACCTAGGTGTTCAACTGTCTCAAAGTGCCAGTTGATTGCTGAATTTTGAGGGGAGATTTAGTTTCTTAACTGTGGCCTTCTGAACTCTACCCAAGCTAGCTGCCAGAAGCACTGGGTGTGTACACTGATTGCTTTGATATAGAACCTATAGCCTAAAAATCCCTCAAACCCAAAGACACAAGGAACACCCCTGTTCTCATCCAGTGTCACTCGTTATTTTGTGGTTTTGACTTCCTCATTTCTTGCAGATACACATTCCTGAGCTCTATACATTAAGGTGTTTTGTTTTTTGTTTACCATAGGCACTTAATTGTGTACTTAATTATTCTTTTCCACTGATTGGTAAAACATGCTTTTTGTTTTTCAGCACAAATGTTCTGGTCAGTGGCAGCCCATTTTGTTGCAGTGAGGAGGAAGCCTGCTCGATTGTGCAGTCAGTAAGGACAATATTTACTTTTTTTTCCCCACCCTTATTTTGTTTTTCAAGGCAACTAATAGGAAAAGAAGACTCACAGCTCCAAAACTGCAATAAAGTAGCTAAACTGAAATGACCCTTATGCAAAAATTTAAGGCAAAAAGTAAAAGAGGACAAAAATTGTGGAGGAGATGTAAGCATTATAATAGAAACTTTTTATTAGAGGGGTCTAACTGTGCTTTCTGTCAGGTTTTTTATGGTTCTAGTAGGGGATTTTTGTTTGGCTTTGTTTTTTTCCCCTCTGTAGTGCTGTGTCTTCTGATCCTGAATATGGGACTGCTATTTGTATCTAGCCTGTTGTCATCACTGTCTCCCTTGTTGCCATGAGATACCACCCAGTATTAGCACTCATTGACTGCCTGACTGTAGTCCCCAATCAGTAAAGGGATCCTTTGTTTGTCTACTTGCATAATTAAATGCATTGCTATAAGAGAGGGGGATGCTTTTTGAATGTTTCTTAAAGAATGCCAGCTATATTCTGAAAATTAACATAAAATTTAAACAAGAAGGTTTCCCATCTAGGCAAGAAAAATGTCCTGCAGGTTTGGTGCTTTCATATGCAAATGCTAGGGAAGGAGAATTTCTGATATTTTAAAACTTCCTGCTTTGGATGCCAGAAATTAAGCAAAATTACCAGAAATTACACGGGGAAAAGTACTCTCAAGTATTTTTTTTTAATTTTTTTTTTAAGAAAAAAAGAGACCAAAACCATATGCCACGATTGAGCCTGTGCTCATGACCACATGAGCATGGGAGGTATTTTGTACTAGTGCCTGGGCAGCCAGTGTTTTGCCTCAGTAGCCACAGAAATTATTCAAGTTCAGGTGTCAAAGGAGCCAACATCCACTGTCTGTGCAGTTACCATTCCAACAATATTTCTAATAAGAATATGTTGTCCTGGGTGGTGTTTTGTCACAAGCAAATAAAACTCCCAAGTTGCAAAGAAAAGTTGATTTAAGAAAGAAATGTCAGACTTAACTAACCTGTTGAGGTCTCTTGCCTTCAGTACTTCTTTAAAAGTACCATTATGGTGGCACTTGTGAATGTTGATTAATGGGACTGTAAAGTTTAAATTAAAGAAAAACTAATTCTGGAATTGAGGTAAGTTTTTAGACATGTCAGTCACAGCTATAAGCAAATATTTACCTCCTCCATACTTTCAATTTTACTGAAATCTTTAGTTGGTGTTTAAATGCAACTGAAATTTCAAGTTCAAACATAGTTGGATGGTGAGAAACTGCAGAGGAATATTCCTTTTGTGTGCTATGCTGTTTATACTGTGAAGCATGTAGAATAAATAATTATCTGGTTAAACCAGCAATATCTGGATAGACAATTATTTTGTCTCTTAATAACAAATCAAAAGTTTCCCTGTTTTTCGGAGGCAGTATAGTAAAGCCAATTTGTGAAACAGGTACCTCGTGTTAAACTTTAATGTTTTTTGTATTATGAGTATTTTTCTTCTTATGAAATATTATCACTTCCAAAATTTTTATGCCTCGTTATTTTCTTTAAGAGGTTTAATACTGGTTTTGTGGAGTTGTCATCACATACTCCACCTTTCTGCTTCCGTTCAGTTCAGTCTAAGAAGTTTCATTGTCTTTGTAGGCTGCTGTCTCTGGTACTTTTTAGACAGGGAAGAGATGCAAGACTCTTAAATATTTTTCATACTGCATGCAATTTCTGGCCCACAATAACAAAAAAGGAGTAAAATGCTCTTGAAATATGAACAGTGGACAGTCAGAATCTGAATGTAAGCAGGGAGGTTGACTTGCATATTTTAATCAAGTATCTTTTTGTCTAGTCTCCTGTGGTTGTCAGGCATGCAGCTCTTTCAGACTGAAGTGAAAGTACTACATGAGTGTTGGCTGCAGAATTTTAATGGCTGTGATAGTTTTAAATGAAAGCTGCCTTTGTCTGTCTGGGTTTTTGTGTGTGTATGTGGTTTTGATTTTGTTTTATTTTTAAAGTAAAAGCAGATACATTTCCTTCTACTTTGTATCTATCTATTGACTGCTAAACAAAACACCAAAATGAAAGGTCAGGTAGAGATTTTATAATGCAAGTGCAGTGAGAAGCCTATTTCAGCTACTGCAAAATTTCTGAGGTACTTATGCAGTGAAGGCTGATTCCCTACAATTCTATTTCCTGGATGAGACTCCAATTACAGAACTTTTAAGTGGGTACTGATAGCCTTTAATCAGGTGCTTCAAGTTCTCAGAAAAACTAATGATAAAACCAAAAGGCAGCACTTAGTATTGTTATGAAACAATTTTTATGGTGAGTGAGAGAACTCGTAAAGTCAAATGGAAATCACAACATGATTAACTGGGTTAAACTACCACTCACTTATTATTAGTTTGTTTTGTTACCTATGAGCAACAAAGAAATTTTGATAGTAGTTGAGTAGTTGAGGGGGCTGAGGAAAGGGATAGCCTGTCAGGTAGAATATCATCCTGTGGGGGCCACAAGGTTCTGTTTTTATGAATATATTTTGACTTCAGCAGTAAACTAACCGTGTTTGGGTGCTACTTGTGAAAATAGTATTATATATGCTAAATACTAATATATTGGTTTGGGGTTTTTTTCTTTCTCATTTTTTTTAGGCACCAGTATCTGTGAATGGAGATTCTGTTTCCCCTGAAGGTACATTTTTACCCTACTCTGAAATTACCCCATTAGGCTGTAAGGCCTGTCCCCTGTTAATTAGAACATGAACAGAATTCATGGATGGTTTGTGAGAGAAGATTTCTGAGTATGAGTGAAAAAATAACCCGCATAAAAAGATGAGAAGACCAAGTTTTTCTGTCATTGGTCATTGAAAGGAAATGCATGACATTTGTCCTTTTTAAGGGGGAATTGACATAACCATACTTATTTTTCAGCTGTAAGTTCTAAGGACAAAATTCTCTTTTCACTGTTATGATTCTTTTTCATGTTAATAGGACATCTTCTTGTTGAAGAAACAAGAATCCATCCTACATTTTAATTTTTAGCTAAATGCGTAGAAAATGAGATTTTTATATTGACAGGAACTGTAGAGAAGACATAAGTGCTCTTTGAGACAGGCAGTTTCAGAAAACACTACAAGAAAGTTTGTCCTATGTAGAGTTGCAGATTATTTGCAAAGTAACAGAATCACAGAGATGCCTCAGTTGGAAAAACCCTCTGAGATCACTGTCAACATCCCCCTGAATAAAATACATCATCAGTACCTGTATCACCCACTAAAGCACGTCCCAAAGTGCCTCATCTACCTGTTTTTTAAATACTTCCAGGGACAGTGATTCCACCACCTCCCTGGGCAGCCGATTCCAATGCCTGACTGCTCTCTGAGTAAAAGAAATTCTTCCTCACATTTGATCTAAATCTCCCCTGGTGCAACTTCAAGCCATTTCCTCTGGTCCCATCATTGTTCACTTGAGAGCAGAGCCCAGGACCCACCACCTTACAGCCTCCTTTCAGGGAGTTGTAGAGAGCCATCAGGTCTCTTCTCAGCCTTCTCTTCTCCAAACTAAACAGGCTGATAGGCCTGTAGTTCCCTGGATCCTTCTTCCAGCCCTTCTTCTGGATGGCACTGGCAAACCTCCAGGCATCTGGGACCTCCCCTGTTAACCACAACTGTTGGTAGATGATGGACAGAGGTCTGGTGAGCTCCTCTGCCAGCTCCCTCAATATTCTTGCATGAACTTTGCAAGAATTCAATATTCCCACCTGGCCCCATGGACTTGTGGGTGTCCAGGTGCCATAGCAGGTCCTTAACTGCCTCCTTATGGATTATGGGTGGGTTGTGCTGTTCTCCATCCTCATCTTCCAGCCCAGGGGGCTGTATACCCTGGGGGTGACTGGTCTGACTAATGAAGACAGAGGCAAAGAAGGCATTAAGTATTTCAGTCTCTTCCTCATCCTTGGTTATAATGTTTCCCCCTGAATCCCATAAGGGATGGATGTTAACATCTGTGTCATGGGAACACAGTTGCATTCCATTTGCCCTTATGTGGCATGCCAATAAATAGCATTTCTTTACTGAAATAGTGTATCTCAGAACTCTGACATGCAACTGACATAATGTGCCTGATCTTTGATCTTTTCCAGAGATGGTCACACTGATGTCATAACTTGCTGCAGGATTGTTTCAGCCAAACTGTTAACAGTGGAGTGCTATTTTGAGGCTGTGCTTTACAAAGGCTGGGGATAAACTTCACCCAGAATAATGTTATGGGAGGGGAGATAGCTGAAAAGGCAGACTATTTCTTTTTCAAGTGTTTTTACATGGTAGTTATATGGAACTAATGTCATTCCTGGTGTGTATTTTTTCCATTTTAGTTGATTCCTGGCACTTTTTTCCCAAGTGATCATCAAAGTGTTCTGAAGCTTCATCATCACATCTTAAAAGTCATCTCTTTTTTGAAGAGAGGCAAAAGTAGTAATTGTTGGGTTCCTGTTGAAAGAACTTACCAACTTGTGTAAACCTTCTCTCATGTAAATAAACAAAGACATTACAAAATTAACGTTTCCTTTCTGTGTCTTTGTGCAGGGTGGAGCAGAGGAAAGAGGAGGGCTTGCTTGCCTGTTTGCTTCTGAGTCTGAGAGCTCCAGAATTGCTCTTACCCACTCTTAAAGTGTAGTCTCAAGTGACATGGGAGGAGGTGTCTTCAGCCATGTTCTCTAGATTCAGACTAGTCCAGCCATCAGGTGCCTAGCAGACTCTGTTCATTTAGAGCTTGGGGCTTCTGTTTCAGGTGGCCAGCAAACTTTGTGCTGAGCAGTCTGCCATGTTCTTTAATGTCTGGCTGTGCAACATTTCCTGAGTTGCAGTCACTTTTGTGCCCAGTTGTCTCTGCATGTTTCACAGAGTTAGGGCAGAGCAGACTTGCTTTAAAAAACAACCACAGCTTCACTCCAAAGAGTAATTCAACTCGGAAGAGCTAATGCCATAACAATTGAAGTAAGGATGCACGTGTGCTCTCTGTTCTGCATCCTGTTTTGATAACTTGTGGGTTTTATCAGGCAGGAAGGACTTTCCTTATGGAAAGCTTCCATTTTTAGAATTATGTATGCCTGAAGTTGTTTGATAGTTCCTCATTCGGTGAGATGAGGTCATTAATGAAATGTATAGAATAGAACTTTGTACTTTCACGGTAAAAATATCTACCATGTTTTTCTACTGCAGGATTATATCTGGCTTGTGTGTACCCGTGATGTTCATTAAGACCAAAAAAAACGCACCCCAGCTGTTAAGTAGAAAGAGAGGAAATGATGATAATATAGACAGACAGATTTATACAGCTTGTTACTGAGACCAAAGGTGAGTGTTGTCTGCTTTGTATGATTACTGCAACAAAAATGTTGCTGACACTGGAAGGCAATGGAAGATAAAGAACTTGGGAAGTTCTTGCCAAAGGGAACTAACTTTCCCATACAAAGAATAAGTTATTAGTAAGAAAGCTTTCACATTTGGCAGTATTGCTTTGATTTTAGGAGATGATTTTCCTAGTTTAGTGACTTTCCTCTAGAAATGTGTATAAGCACTGGTCACTTGGCAAATTTAGTTTGAGCCTCAGCACTTGAGAGTAGATGGAATTCTTCCATCTACTGAAGAGTTTTGCATTGTTTTACACACAGTTTAGGTGTGGTATGAAAAAGTGCAACATAAACCTGTTATATTAAGTACTGTATTTTGTTTTTTTAAATCAAGACATCCAACATACAATTACAGTACTGATTTTCCATATGTTATTTTATACTTTGGAAGTCTTAAGTACACGCAGCATTATTACCTCCAAATAAAATGGCTTTTTGGGTTTTGTTGTTTGGTTGTTTGGTTTTTTTTTAGAGAGAGTAAATGTTTCTTTTCTGTCTTGAGTCCTTAGGGACATCTGGACAGTGAAGGGCACTGTGTAAAATCAACTTACCTTCCTTTTACAGTGGTCACTGCTGTGAAAAGGTGTACACAAGTGGAAAACAAGTATTTATTACAAACATACCCATGCTGAACTATCAAGAATAGGTCAGAAGTTACTTCAGATAATTTATAGTGGTCTTTGAACTTTTAACTGTATTGGTTACATGTGGTTTGAAATTCAGAAGTAGAAAATGGATTTCTAGATCAGATTAGACTTTGTGCAGGAAAACTACTAGTACTTGGAAAAGCTGAAAAAAAAAAGAAAAGTGATTGGAAATGCCCAACACTATCATCAATTTGGAAGTGTTAAAAGGTTTCTTCCATGTAGAATATATAAACAGGTGAGTATATAAAGTAGAGTATATAATAAACAGTCTTTAGACTACTTTCAGAATGTATTTATATACATTTTCTGAAGATGTGTTCCCAAGTGGTATGACATGAAGCACTGTTACGTGTAGCCTTGCTGCTAAAATGTACTTAATGCTGCTGACGTGGGTTTCAGAAATGAATCCTTATGACATTACTGGCATGAGACTGTTTGCTAATAAGAGGGTTAGCAGGATGGGACAGAGAAATTAGAATATATTTTTTAGATCCCCCCAGGAAAAACAAGTCTCTGCAATAAATACATTTTTCATCTTAGCTTTTTTTCACAAGTCTTCTCTTTGTCTCTATTTTTGTGCCTGTATTGTTAAATTTGAAGTGGGTTTCATTCATTCATTCATTCATAGTGGGAAGTTTTGTGTAGCAGTGTCCATTTCTGGGTTATTCTATGAAAAGAATGTTTTTATATCTGACACTAATGTCTCCTGGAAAGACATCTTGAAGAGAAATTAATATATTCTTTCCCTCAGTAAATAAATCCACCTTAACTATTTTCTGTTATGAATATATAATACACATATGTATGTATTTCTTTCCAGGATAACTTTGCCATCTTCAATTCCTCCTGTCTGTTTTGGAAAGGAAGATTACTTTTTTCCTGTCCCTTCACTATTGTGATGGTGAAGGTTCTTTTTTTACATATGTGATCAGTTGCTGTTCAAAATAGTACCTCTTACTGACATGGAGTCCATACTTCATTCCCCTCAATTGAAAATGGGGTTTGAGTTGTACTTATGTGGAAATAATGTTCATTTTTCTTTGAAGCACGAAAATAACAGGATTGTGGAAATGGTATGCTATTGTCACTGTTAAGATGTTATTTTCATGCTGTTAGTAACAAAAGCCATCCTCTGAAATCCCCCAGATGAACAGAAAGTAATCCTGAAGTGGTTTTGGAACATAACTGTTTGTTATGGAAGGAGAATGCTTTACCATAACTTCCCTGTGGTTCCCACTGTTATTAACACTTGAGAGCTGTGGCATAAAGCAGTCCTAAGCTGACCAAAGTATTATTTCATGCTTCTCTTTGCTTTTACTGGGTTTGAATCTTTTTAATAGGTTGTAGTTCAATTTTAGGCCTGTTAAAAGGCAAAAGCAATGTAAAAACAGTAGGGTGCAAAATATTTGGTTTAGTTTGTTTTTTTTCCCCTTGGTGTAAAACAGTTATGTCCCAGATTTGGTAACCTGGGTTCCACCCCCTGAAGACAAGAGGTCTGGGACTTGGAGAACAAAGAGGTGAAAAGTTACTTGGAAGAGAACAAAGAATGGAAGCCAGATCTAGGAGGTTCAGGCAAATTACTGAGTAGATCATTAAATAGGGGTGACTGAAATGCTGTAAAACAATTTTATTGAAATATTGCAGTAACAATGCCAGTTTCATGTGACTGGAGAGGTCCATAGGATGCATTTGCCAAGGAGGAAGAACATTTACTTACCACACAGAAGCTGGAATCCAACCCCTCAAGTGCTTGGAAGTAATCTTTAATCTTTGGTCTCCTAGGTGGGGGGAAACTGAAAAGCAGCAATTGTATTTATTGTTGAGCTGACTTCTGGGAGTCTTGGGTTATGCAGAGATGGCCTGGCTGCTCAGCAAACCTTGACTGGTGACTGATCCACACACAGCCTTTGATTTCTCAGAGCTTACTCCTCTTGTGCAGCAGGAGGATGGACATTTGCAGTGCTCTCTTCCTGAGTCTGATGGTGAGGTCTAGAGGGCAGGCCAAAAAAAGCCAAGCTCACTGCAGTAGATTGTCACTTTCATTATTTTTCTGCTTTGGCTAATTTATTTATTGCTAATTCTTGTGGCAGCAGCTTTCAAGTGTTCTGGAGCTATAGGCAGAATTCATAGGTAGTGCTGCAAGTGTGTTTCACATTCTTGATCTGGTAAGTTACAACTGAATCACTCTTATCAGTGATTCAGTATGCTGAGTCAGAACTAAGATTTTTGTTGAAGATTTGGTCTTCTGTAAGGGTCAAAAAAGGCTTTCTCTTTGTAAGGGAAAAATGCAGAAGCCAAGAAGAATAGCACAGTTCCCTGCATGAAGATAATGTCATATGTACAAGAACACTGCTAGCCATTAGCTTTCCTGCTTCAAACATCCTCATGAAGTTTCTAGATTCTTCACAGATGTCACCAAATTTAATACTAACTTCATTGTTTATTATCTTTGGAAGAACAATGCTTGCATTACCCAGGTACTACAGCACATACTCGTGCCTGAACTAGACTGCTTATTCCTCATATGTGATGTTTTGGGAATCAGGACTCTTGCAGCCCTTTATTTGTGCAGTTTTCTGACTCAGACAAACCCTGTAAACCTCTCTTTTTGTGTCTATAAATAGGGACAGCATCTGTTTATGCTACAGTAACATTGTGGGCATTAGTTGCTTACAAACATGAAACATCAAGGAAGCCTTATTACTAACAGATGTCTCTGTGACCCTATAGGTTGGCAGCACAAAGCTTCTCAGCATTCAGATGAGGTGTTTTGGGATCCTGTCAAACAAAGTTTCTGTGGCTCTGTGTTGTGTGTGGAAGGGAAATCCTGGAAGAAAAAAGGAATCAGGGTAAGAGCAGAACAGCTGAGCAAGGGTCATTGTGAAGTACATGTGAAAAGAAAGTTGTAGCTTGTTGTGCAGCTCACTGGGAGAAAAAGAAGACAATGGGAGGACCCAAATGAGGGAAAGGGAAAGGGCATCTTCTAGCCTAGTACAAGAAAAGATTTGAGACTCTTGTTTCTGTGGGCCAAAGTCATCAGAACATTTTTGTTACCTACAAATCACGTGTTGCTCCCAGATTATGATAATCTGTTCTGCAAAAGTGTCTCTCTGATTCACTTAGCTCTCTATCTTCAGCTGGAGTGGTTTGTGGGACCTCCAACTGAAATGCAAATTAGCCTTAGATGTGTTTGTTCAATTCACACTTCTTGGAAGAAGTGTCACAATTCTGGAAAATACCATAATGATGTTCTGTGACGTGCCAGCTCTTGGTACATACGTAGTAGAGCTAATGTGAATCATACCAGTATGCTGAAGTTCTGCCTGAAAGTGTAATGTATGCAAGGGGCACAGCATGTGATATTTTTCCCTGATCTGGTGATCTCATGTAAAAACAAAAGTTATTTTTTCAGAGAAGGCAGAAAAAGGAGCGGGGTGGGGAGGATGGCAGAAGGGGAAGTGTCCTTTACCAGGAAGGGACCAAGAAACTGTATCTGTTAATGAACATATGCACATCAGCTCCTAAAACTTCAGGATTTTTTTCCCTTTTAACTTAAAATCCTAACCCCTGTCTAAATAGAAGTTTATTAAAATAAGTTTGGCAAAATTTTTTTTAGTGATTAGTAGTTGCAGAGTAAATAGAAATTGCTGACTCATTTCCAGTTCTCTTATGACACGATCAGGTTTTACTTTCTGAGTGCTCAAATTGTGAATTTTCCTATTTAACAATGTCTATTTAAAATGTCTATTTTAAAATTCTTTGTTTTGAAACAAGGTTGTATTCTGTGTCCTTTGACCCATTAAATCATAAACATGAAATGCTCATTCCCTATAGCAACCACGAAGCATGTCCTTGATTTTAAGGAGGCTATTTTCTAGAATATGAATAATGAAAAAAACTTTAACTTTGCAGCCATAACCATTTCCTTTTCTGTTAGAACCTGTTGTAGCCATGAGCAAAGAGCATTGTAACAGGTATGTCAAAATATACATAGCACCTGTAAGAGCTAAACTGTTAAGTGGAGAAGAGAGGTAAGAGATGGGAGAAGAATTAAGTGCTATTCCTGTTTTGTTGCTGAGAGAACTTGAGGAGCAGTGAACTTCAGGGGGTTACCTGGGGGCAGTGGCTGATCTGTGAAGGGGATTAACTCTCCAGAGACTTATCTTGACCCCTCAAGCTCTATAATATCACAGTGTTATTGTTTGACAAACAGTTATAAGGAGCAATAATGGCTACTTGTAACACAAAACAGTATGTAAGCAGGACTATAGTTTAAGTGATAAATTTATCAAACCTTAAATAGTAAAAATGTAGGATATTGGGGCCTAAGATCCATGCTGTTTTATCTTAAAGTCTTGCTGGTCTATGTAACACATGTTGCTAAGGCCCAAAAAAGCAAATGGCTCAAGAGGTTTCTACCTCAGATCAGATCAGGCTTGAAAAGATTTGCAGTTTTGATTGTGTAACTAAACCAAGAGTATTTTTATAGAAATGGCTAAGGGTGGGATAACCAGTCTAAACAAGTCAGCAGATCTGAGGAAGTGGTAACTGAGGAAGGCACTACTCTGTTGCAGCCAGGGAAAATGATCTGTTCGTAGACCACGTCAGAATGGGGACTGCAACACAGGAATAAAATATCAGTGCTTTGTTCTAAGCAGTAATAAAAAGATTATTGCCTTGTGGCAGTGTGATCTGACAGTGAAGCTGAGAATCTGAAGAAGCATTCAGTCTTCAAGAAAAGCCCAAACCCCTATCAACAACCTCAAACCCTGGATGTCCATCACCCCAGTTTGGAAAGAGGATGAGAGAAGTCTTTCTTTTTACAGTTCTCCTTTCCAAATGAAAAAGAGAACCATCTGAGAAGCACAGAAAGGAGAAGTTAAGTGGCACTTTTATGGTTTGTTGGCAAACATTAGGCTTTTTTTTTTTTTTCCCCTTTTTTCCCCCTTTCCTTTCCACTTCCAAAGTTGTTAATTCTAGTTGAGCCCATTCTGGATGATTTTGGAGAGGGCTCACAGGGAGTTAGCATGATAGCATGGTTCAACCACAAATGATTTCTGCAGAAGATGGACCTTTGGCATCCCATGTGGATCCTGGATGCTGTATGGCTGTCTTCAGAGGAGTTCTGCCTTTTTGTTGAGACAAGAAGGCAGCAGAAAGGGGTGTACCATGGAGAATGAGAATCTTAGGAACTTGCACAGAGAAAAAAATGATCTGCCACATGAGATTAGGCAGCAGCATGTAGACAGTTTTCTCTTTTAGCTGATGGTTCTGAGGCTGGGGATGGTGGGTGTTCAGGCAAGGTGAGGGCTCGTTTTTGGAGGGTACAAATTTGTAGGAGAGTGCTGGAACTGGAGTTGTCTGGATATGCTGAAGGAGAGAGGAGGCAATAAGCACTACAGAGGTGATATATGTGAAAATGAGAGAGATTAGGGTTCTAAGAAGACTCTGGAGATGAAATAAATAAGTGGATTTTTCTGAGGGATCTTTTTTTCCCCACCTTGTATGATACTGCTCTAATTTTATGCTTGTGAAGAGAAGCAAATGAAAGAGACCTTTCTTTCCCTTGTTTGTTTCACAGTGCCCATCAGCTTTTCTCTATCACTTGGCAAAACCCTGTTACACACACTTTGACCACAGCAGCTTGTGTTCTCATTCTGAGAATATGGTCAGACTGTGGTGCTGATTAGAAAGGGGTTATACAGATGGTAACCTCAACTTCCCCAGTTATTTTAGGCCCCGGGCACTTCTGAAAGGAGGATGAGCTTAGGGGGAACAATTGATTCATTCCCTTAAAGCCATTAGGCTCTCAAGCCATCTTGTGTTATTTTCTTAGTTACAGCATCTTCTCAAGAAAAGATCCTGTACAATGCAGGCACTGACCCAAGAAGGAAAACAGTAGTTGGAAATACATATTAGGGAGTGCCTTCATGTTTGCAGAAACTTCAACATTTGCTCATGCATTTACCAAGGTTTTTTCAAAAAACCACAATATTTTAAAGATATTTCTCCTGTAATCAGCAGTTTTGTCTAATTCCTTGTATCGAGTGAGAACAATGTATTTTTCATTAAGGTGATCACACGTGGAAGTTGATTGGAATCCATAGTTAGTGGTGCAGGCAAAGAAAAGCAGCTCAGACTTCTAAGAAAATATATTTGGGGGGAGGGAGCTGCATAGAGATGGAGTTAAAATGAAAATGTTAACCAAAGCAGTGGGCTTAAATTTTCCTCTTTAAGTTGTTGGCAAATTGTCTTTGTGTTCCAGATCCCAAATTTAAAATGCAGTTGTGCTTTGTGAGACTGCAGACTGACTACAGATGTTGATTTCTGTATGTGATAGAGCTGTTATGGCAAGAGTCAGATTTACAGCACCAGGATTTTCAAGTTTCATTGCAGGCTGAGTCACACACTGACCTTCAGGTGACTCTGGGTTTTTAAACTCCAACATAAAGAGCTGGATCCTGAGCAGTAAGGAATGGCTGCAGCTTCCCTGGGCTCTCCTTGAGTTTGGCCAAGATGGGTGCAGAGGGGCAGGGATGGGCTGTCCTGTACCACCGGGTGCCCCACCCTTCAGCCTGGCATCAGCAGGCATAGCTCAGCTGCTGCTTTCTCTGGAAATCCTCTTTCTTCCCTTCCCCAACCCTTCCTGGCCTGGCAGGAGGGGCCAAGAGAGTCATCTCAGAGCTTCTCCCCCTCTCTGCCTGTGACAGGAAAGGGGAAGTGATGCAGGGTGTCAGCTCTGAGGGCTGCTTTCCTGGAAGCATGCTGCTTTCTGTGGAGGTGGGAGTTCCTGTTGTTGCTTTTTCTTCTACCCCCTCCCTGCCCCTGATGCAAGGCTTTTTGTTGGATGGCCTGAAATTTGCTTTCTTGATGTTGAAATCAGTTTGTGACAAATGTTTCAATACCCTGAGTGGGAAAACTGTTAGTTGAATCTCTTAAGAGGCTTATAGGAGGTAAGGGAAGAGAGAAGGTAAGATGAGAAAAGACATCTTCATTCAGACTAACTTGCAAATTAATGCCATATGGCAGTCAGAGTACTGAGCACAGCTGAAGGGCTGGATGGTCACAGGATCCACATCCTCACTGACCAAATAGTTTGTTGCTTACCTCAGATGGACAAGTCAGGGGAAAGGAAAGGCAGAGACCCTCTGGGCCCCACTGTTAGGTGGCACATCAGAGTGTCTGGTGCTGTGCCTCATGCTGGGACATGTGAAAATAGTAAACAGTGGAATAGCTTTGTGTGCAGAGCCTGGGTCTGTGAAAATCCAGGCCTAGAGGGCAAAGCAGCACACAGAACTCATATGCAGATGAGTTAATGCTGCAGATTTGCTAATTTCCACCTTCAGCATTGACTTTATTCATACAAAGAGATGTGATAGCAGCTCTGGGACTGCTGTCAGGCTCAGGAAACAGCATTCAGCTGCACGGGCAGTATTTACTGTCCCCATTTCTTCCAGAGAAACAGCTGTAGGTAGGAGTGGTTGTAGTGCACATCACATTGAACTGTTTTTACATGTAGTGTATGGTGTGCATTACCACAGGTTGGGAAGTCCTGACCTAGATAAAGGGAAGGCAGTGAATTAATACTTTCAGCCTGTTTGAAATTGCAGGGCCATAAGTGAATGCTGCCTCTAAGAGGACTTATTACCAGTAAGATGCAGCAAGCTGGTGGTGATCTCCTTACTCTGTTATCAGCAGAACTAATGAATCAGACTCACTGTTTGCATTCTCTGAGCTTGGGTACAACAATGTAAAAAACACTTAGAGAAGGGAAAAGCAAACAGGGAGGTGGCTGTTTCAGTTCCATCACTGTGGCTTCACAGGACACATCAGAAAAGGACAGGAGAGGCACACATTGCTGGATGTAGTGATAGAGCAACTCCTGAAGAAAGTGTGAGAATCTGAAATCTGTAGAGTTACTGAGACATCAGCTGTGCTTTCCTTAACTGCAAAAACTGGAAACTGGAATAAGGGGTCAGACCCTGGCTAAAGGCAAGTCCATCTTTTCTGAGGGATGATGAGACTGGGGTGGGTGCTGCCCTACCACATCGGAGGTGAGCACAGCTGGTTCTGTGGAAGGGCAGGAGAAGTGAGAGGTTCCTCACTCCTGGCTATGTAGCATTTTGCTGCCATCCTGGAAATCCTCTAAGACTTCAGCACCTTATGTTGAATGTATTTAAAATAGCCTTGGTTATTTCATGAGGCTCTCACAACATGCCTACTCTGTTAGTTTTCATAAAATACTGCTATGTTTTTGATAAAAGAAGAGTGGGATTATATTTAAGAGTTCACAACCAACTTGTTTCAGATGTCTCAAGCTTCGTTGTCCTAGTTTTAAAAAAAATCACCCATCAAACAACTCCAAAACCACAAAGCCCCCTGAAAACAAAGGTAATTCTTTTCATTAGGGAATTTTGAAATGTTCACACTAAGCAGCTGTTTTTTCAGCTGTTGCAGGTATTAAACAACAGCAAGAGAATCCTCTGCTATGACCTGTCACAGGAATTAATCCTGTCTTGATCATGGTGAACAGCTGGGTTCATTGCTTCTCTTGCAATAGGAATCATCAACTACATGACTTGTTACCTGCACAATGGCCTGTCAAAATTTTAAGCTAATGGTATTTAAAAAATGAAATAGTGAAATGCAGATGTTTAAGTGTATCCTCGGGATTCATAAATTATGGGAGTCAGAGTGAATTGTTGTTAGGAATGATGTAGGTGTTTGGAACTGACTACTCTGAAGATATTTTTCCTTCTTAAAAAATGCTAAATGCTTTTTGACCTTTCTCCCCAATGCAATGCAAATGACCACCTAGTAACACCACTTCACTTTTGTTGCTTTTTTGTGATAACAAATAACATTTACTTTTCAGTGGTGATACTTGAATTATGCAAATCAAAGTCTCACTAATAGCTTTTTTTCAGACCCCCTAAATCTTCAGTGTAACTTGTTCTTTAGTAAATACGTCAGGGAAGTGCAACAATGACAAAGCATGGGCAGATGTGTTTGGATCCTCTGTTTAACTACATATATGCTCTGTAATCACTTAAAAAAACACATGCCAAAAAGCATAAAAACCTGTTGGCCTGTATAGATGTTAAAAGATGGAAATAATGATAGGAATTGCTGTGTTTTGTGTTGTTACTGTCAATAGAGGGTCTGTTGACAGTTTACCTCAGTGAACAAGTATCAGTGGGACCAGTCCTGAAAAATCTTACTCAGAACATCCTGTAGGCTTCCTTTACTTGGAGACCAACATGTTTACTTCTGGCTTGAATCTGCTCATTGTTTAGATAGAAATCTGCTTTGCATGGTCAACATTGTTGAAAGTAAGCAGCTACCCTTCTAACTCCTGCACTATCAAACATGAATAATTACAATCACAAATAAAAAGTCAGGAAATAACGTGCTTTACTTGAACACACAGCTTTCATGTTCACAGATTTATTTTTTTTTTAAGGTTAACAGTTACCTTCCCTTCTCTTTCTCCTGCTTTCAAGTCAAGACAGAATCCTACTCCTGAAAACCACCAAAAGCTCAGCAACAAGCAAACTGCCCCAAAAGCTGAGAAGCAGGCAGCTGGGATCACTGATTGCTAGGACAGATGAAAATGGATTTTTGCTGTGTAATTTCCAGGGTCTTACTTGATGGGGGGGGACTGTGATTGAATTATTGCAGCAAAGGCACAAGGACATACTGAGGCAGAGTTGCCAGACGAGAGACCCAGTGTGCTGCAGAAATGTTTGAATTGTGTATGTGGCAATACAAAGGGATTTCTGGATAATGTCTGTGCTCTTCATCAGGAAAGCCATTTCAGCTGGCTAATGGCACAGGGTGGAAGTCTGAAAGAAAATAGGAGGAGTGGAGAGAGCAGAGTTGTGAGGAAGGGACTTGTAAAGAGAGAAGTGCCTTACACTATCCTGTACACACTGAGAGCAGTGTGATAGCCAAAGAAGAGGTGCATTGCAACAGCAATTAGATGTCCTTCATGCCATGCTGGTCCTTTCCCTTTGCCAACATCTTGACAGTACAATTTTTTTAAAGAAAACTGGGGGTGTAAGAGCATGAGACACCTTAAAGATTCAGTAGGTGAATGCTAGTTCTGTAAAGATAAGCAGGGTCTGTCTCAGAGGACTTGCTGATTATCCAACAGGAATTTGATCTTGTGCTCTGTTGGTTCAGTGATTTGACATGGAGTGCTGGCATTGTTATTTAGGGCGTTCTGTATAAACCAGTATGAGCTGGTTTATCCTGTTTAGAGTGTAAGCTTGTTCTCCCATTCCCACAGCTGAATCTAACAATTTCATTGCAGAGAATGCTTTCCTTGTCTCTGAACCTTAGGTATAATCATGAACAAAGCACCCATGACCTCTGTCTTTGACCTGAGGTTGTCTCACTGTTCTTAATACAAGACAGGTGATACTGCCTTGCCTTGCTTTGGGTAGCTGTTCCCCATTATCTTTGGAAATTAAATTTTTTTTTCAAGAAAGGATGGTGGTATCTGAAGTATTTTCACTGTATCTTTGTTTCTCAGGCTGTGATCCTGGGTCAGCTATAAAATATGGAACATTATCCCATGGAGGATGGAAAGTAAAATGTTCAAACTGTACCATGTATGTGCTCTCCCATATTTCAGCAAATCGACAAAGTGGGAGCAAGCAGGCGAAGAAAACTAGCAGGCATACGGAGTTTTAGCCTAATTTTTTTCTGGGAAATCTAAATAAGTATCAGGGCAATAAGCATGGCCTCGGATACTGTTTAATTTCCTGAAGGGCCTGACAGGCTTTTGATTTATTTCTCTCTCAGTTGCTGGGAAGCACTGCTTGGTCTGGAGCATTGCTGTTGCAGGCACTGGTCTGCACCTCCCATCACAGCCAGTTCATGATCATCTAAACTTGGAAGCTCTTCTTGGTGCTCCCTGGTGCTGGTTGAAGCAGCTTTATGTGCACTCTGCATAGAGCTCTTTCTTGCACATTAAACAGAAGCCTGTTGCTTCTGCTGAAAATCTAGAGGCTACAATAGTTATATGCTTTTGCACCAAAACCCTAGACCCATTAATTAGTTAATATAATTATTAACCTGTATTAATATAGTATTAATCTAGATTAATGTTCATGCCTCCTTAGGGAGCATGAACACAATACTCTTGAAGAGCATTTCCACAGAGAATAAGTTTGATTTGGTACTAATTTCTTCCCAAATCCTTCTCCCAGCAGCCTGCATATTAAATATATGTTAACACACACACACAGAGCAACTTTGACAGCTGAAACAGAATCAGAGGAGCTAACATAAAGCCAGGTCCTCTGTCCCACCTGCACTGCAGGTTGCTGTCAGAGCACCTGCCAGTCATGATTTGCATCTGCATGAGGGTTTCTTTCCTGAAAAAAAAAGCAAAACAAAAAGCAAGCTTCCTTCCAGCGTGCTACCCTGATAAAGCTTATCAGTCATAGTGACAGCAAAGACATAGCAGGGAGAGCTTATAACTACTGCAGCCCTTTGCTTTTAGAAGCATAGGTGACACAGCACTGAAAATCAGTGCCTTGCATCTTGTTGCACTTCTGCTGCTTGTGGTACACATAGTAGCAGTTGTAAAAAAAATAAAATCCAGCTGTAGCATACACAAAGCCTACACTGATATTTCTGTGGACTGAACAGAAATTTTTCAGACTCCCACTTGTATATAAAATGTATATTTAAGTGTTTATACAAGAACAGAAAAACAGTCTGATTTCTCTAGAAAGCTCTAAGGTGTCTGAGGTAGTGATTACCTTCATTTAAGAATGTATGGCATCTTCCTCTTGAATAAGCAGCATGATTAGCATAAAAAATAAGGGTAAAGCATGTTTCTTAATGTATTGGCTTTTTCAAAGGTTGTGGCTTTTGGTATTTACTCTGATAGCCCTGAACTCTGAGGTGTCAGCATATTTCATTGGTTGCTTTGGATGGATGCCTTCTTTCTTTCTAAGCTAAGACCAAGTGCTGAGGCAAGTGTAATTTCAAGATAATGTCTTTAGTTAAATACACCCAAGACTTCATGTTTCTAAATGTAGCTCTAACCCATTTGTTGCAAATTATGGCTTTCTGTGTTTGCACTGCTGTGACTATTCTGGTTCCTGATGTGGGCTCATTAATGGATTATTTCCTTGTTAGCTGTAGGTAAAGCTTTGACCTAGAGCTGATTTGGGAAAAGAACTTCTGTATCTATTATCTTTTCTCTCTCTTCATTAGTATAATTGTGCCCTAGACAGAAATCTCAGACAGTCTGCTGTGGAGCCGTAGAAAATGTCTGGATAGTAGGGATGGGAAATTGCTGTTGAGCAAGGGATGGCAGTGTCAGAGACATTACAGCATTACATGGAAAGTAACCAAACCTGCAGAGAGAGTGTTCCCTTCCTACCCACCCAGTTAAATCCAATTAACTGGGAGGAATGCAAAAAGAAGGTTCTGTCATTTCTCTTTTTTTCTTTTTTTTTTTTTTTTTTTTTTTTTTTTTTTTTTAAGATAAATGGGCACGCCTATAAGTCAGATTCATTTCAGAGCAGAGTATTTCAATTTAGAGATGGCAGTCACAATGTTGAGGAGGAAAGCATCCCAATGAGACCACTCTGGTTTTAACACAGTACTACAGCTTTTCAGTCATGTGTTTTGCTGCTCTTGGGCTGGTTAAGAGTCCTGGTCACAGCTGTGTAGGGTGGGTGGGACTGGGAGGGATTCAGCACTGGAGCTGGGGGCTGCTCCCCACAGGTGTCAGGAAGGTTTCTTTACCCAGGGTGCCCTGGCTGGCTCTGGTGCAGAGGTCAGCTGCCTCTCAGTTAGGTTACAAAAGAGAAGTGAGGCAGAGGAAGGCCCTTTTCAATTCAGATGTTAGCAGCTTTGAGAAGGAAAGTTGTTAAGAAGGTGAGTTCAGTTTATTTCCTTGGGTTTTCATAAAGCTTCAGTGTTTTTTGGATGCAGTGTTCTGTTCCCAAGATCTCAAATCAGCCTAGTTGATGTTGCTTTAAAAAAGAACATGGCTGAGGTGCTGGTATGTCTGGAAAGAATTAAGCAGCTTAATTTGCAAGCAACATTGCAGCTTAAACCTTGAAGGAGTTTGGGGTATGTTGGAGGGCACTAACAGCTGTCTTTTTCTTGCCTTCTACTCTTCCCACCATGTTTGTTTGCACCTCAGAGCAAGTGTTGCTTTTGTAGTTCTACTGAACTGACAGGATTTAACAGGGCTGTTGTGTTTTACAGCCATCTCAAGTATCACTGTTCTGGTACTGTGGAAGTGTAATTTCTCTCAGAATATATATGGCAGCTGTACCTAGGCACTTCCCAGCAGGGCTTTAAGCACAAAGCTCAATAGAAAAGGAAAGGAAATTATGGTGGTAGGTGCACAAAGTGAAGGTGCAGTAAGTGGCACTTCAAGCCTGGGGTCAGGGCTTGGAGTCCCCACCTTGTGCCTTGCAGTGGAGGTGAGAATGGGTGCCTGTTGGGTGTGAGCAGTTTCCATGTGTCCTGAATTAATCTTGCAAGAGTTGTAGTCTGAGTGCCTGTATCTGAAAGGGAGAGGGAGGCTCTAGTGTTGGAATGGCAATTGCTTGAACAGCCCCTTGAAGAGAGGGGCAAGCTCAGGTTCTGGGATACTGTTAGCTTAAGTGTACCTGGGAAATGACAGGTGATAGCTGCTTTTTAATTTTTTTGTTTTTATTCTTGTTTTCACTATAGGACTTTATTAAAAAAAAAATAAATTCATTAAATGAAATTATAATCCAGTTGGAAATGTAAAAACACTCTGGGCTGCTGTGTCCCATGGTGTAACTATCCATGTTCTTTCTGTGCTCCACACGTGATAAAATAATTTGGGAGAGAGTATGGAGTCTGTAATCCTGTGTCCCTGGCTCTTTGCCTGGAGGTGTTTCATAAGTAAAACCAAAGATGAGCTGTGATGTGGGGTGTGTCATGAGTTATGGTTTCAGTGTGAGGCTGTGGTTGAGCCTCTTGTGAGAAAGTAAAAAAGCTTGTGCAGGTTATCAGTGAAAACAGGAATTTTGTGATGCATAGAGGAGTCCACTCCTGGGTTGGACTGCTCCCAGTCTGTGATAAATGCTCTTAGAGCTAATGGTTGTCTGATTTGTTTAATACAGCATTGATATGGCTCCTCTGCTAGTGTCATAATTAACACATTTTGGAAGGAGATAAATGTAATTGAGCACAAGAGCTTGTATGTCTAAATTAGGTTAGCATCTTGGGGTCTAAGAAAACAGGTAAAACTTCTTGTCAGGAGGAATGATGCAGTTTCATTCTGGATTATCCAAGAGAAATTTGAGCTAGTAAGCAAAGGAGAAATTGCCTGCATCTGGAAACATTTCAGGCTTTCAACTGCCTTTTTCCTAATTTTAGGAGACTGAGTTCCAGCTAAGAAATGTGAATTGATTTGTTAACTGGCTGTTACCAACCTTTCTCTCTGTTTACTAATGTTGCTAATGCTTTCAGTGCATTACAGCAAGAAATCACAGCTTATGCTTTCTTCCTGGGGAGCTTCCAAGCATTTACTTTCCAGTGTGAAGCCTTTCCCTCCAGGTGATCAGAAGCAGAGTGGTTACAAGTGCAGGTACTCAAACCAGGAGACAGCTGTCAGTGATGGGGAAGCCCAGGAGGGTTAATTAGCAATGGTTGAATTAGGTCCACATTTCAATGGGGACCCAGCCCAGTGTGAGCAAGTATAAAGCAGGTGGAGGAACTTGATAATCTTAACTTGTTTAGACAACTTACTGGCAGTTTACCAACCAAATAAAAAATACCTGTGTGCTGCCTGCATCCAGAATGACTCAGGTCATTTTACAGGGTGTCTGTTTTGGTTACAGAAGTATATGCTTTTTCTTCTTGGGAAAGATACTGAAAAAGAGTGTAACTGACTGACTTCTAATGTGTGTGAAAGTTCTGACATTCACTCCTGGGGTTTTCTTGCCTCCTGTTTTATTGCTACTTTAAAGAATATTACTGTTTTCTAGACTTTCTGAATATAAATTTTTGATTAATGATTCAGTCATTATTCTATCTTCCAGCCTAAGGGAATTAGTCCATCCCCAGCTCCTTTTTCCTTGTCTCATTTTCAAGGTGCCTTAAAGTCAAATGTAAAACCCTACAGCTTGGGTGTGGCTCCCATGTGAGAGTACTTCAAAGTGATTGGATTGATTTTTGTTATTCACTGACTTTACTTTGAAACTCTCCAAAGTCAGGGGCTTTAATGTTCATGTTTTTGTGCTTCTCTTGAAATGAAAGAGATGAAAGGGTCAAAATGCATAGCAATTAATTTCGACTTCTGTATAGCATCTTGGTTTATATCCCATTCCTTGCCACTCTGTGAAAAAAGCCTTTCTATTAACTATCTTACAGGTTACAACTATTATAAAACCAATGTTGGTTTCTGTAGGTATGGTAAGCAAGTTACTGAGTTTTAAGAAGGGAGGTAGAGAGGATCTCAGTACAAAGGAGGGGAATAAGGAGAGGCTGTAGGCATGAGTTTCAGTCACCTGGAAACACAGTCAGGTGCACCAAGAGCTGCATTTCAGTTGCATGGAGGGATTTGGAAGCTGCAGAAACTCGTGTAGCCCCAGAATCTGTGCTACTTATACCCCAGGTTTTGCACTGTACCATAGATTATTTGGTGAGCTATAAAAAATTGTATAAACAAGGCCTGCCTTTGTAAATCTGTAACTGGAGGGGTTATGAGTATTGGATGGTTAATGTGAGACATGCAGAAGCTGAAGTACCTCTCTATATTCCAATAATCAAGTGGCTTTAAGAGATTTCAAGCTGTGCACTCTGAAATCCTTGGAAGGCTCCAAGACCTTTTAGCAAAGTTGGCCATGTACTTTCCATAACTTCAAGATGGTGATTAACTCTTTAGCCATAGCAGAAAGATTGAGGAGGAGAGGGGAAAGGGGGGAGAAGGGGGTGCTTGCTTTCTGCATCTATGGAGTTAAACTAAACAAAGAGAATTTAAGAATCTTCACCTCCAAATTTCTTGCCCCAATGGACTAGAGAGTGCCTTTGAGTAGGTAACACCATTTTTCCTAGGGCCATTTGCAATCCCCAGCAACTCTTTAGAGATCCCTGCTGGTTAGATGGGATGCAGCCCATGGGATATAGCCTGCAGAGTTATAAACCAAGTGGTAAGATGCACTTTTAGGGCAGTTCACTGAAGATGGCTTGGAAATGTATGATGGGCTGTCTTGGTTTGGGTTTTGTGCAGTTATTTCTGAGCAGAGCAATTGTAATGTTGCAAGCTACCCCTTTGACATTGAACTTGCTGTCCAAGACAACAGGAGGCATCGTTGTTAAATTGCTGGCACTTCTCTAACTGGAAGGTGATTTTCAGCTGGTGGGTTTTGTTTTTTTTTTCCCTTGCAGCTAGCCAGTACTCGATGTGGTATGATTAGTATCAGAGAAGAAATAATTCTGTATGGGTTTTTATTGGAAAAAAAACCAGTCAGCAGATTCGCATCTCTGGGGGGGTTTACTTTTAAAAATTTTTTCCAGACATGACAGCATCTTTCCTGTCTCTTGCTGATGCAAATAGAATTGTATGGGTCAGAATGAAATATTGTATTGATCATATTATGAAAAATCAATGAAAAAATTGCCGTGGCTGTCAATTCTGTGCTACCTTCTATGTACGCAGTGACAGGTTTGACTGCTCACCATTGTGGCAGAGAAGAGAATACCTCAGGGTGCCCAATTATAGCAGCAGCAAGAGGAAATTCAGAAGAGTAATTTTGGCTTCCTTCATTGCCTTTATGTTGTCCTCTGAACGAGTGGCCATTCCACTCCTTTCATATTTCACAGCAGCAAGAGCCTTAATGGCAACTTTGTGCAATTTTGACTTCTCATGTCCATGAGATTGAATCAATGCTTTTCCTTCCACATTTAGTAAAACAATTTTCCACGCACGCTGAGCAGCTATTCTTGTCTGAACCTGCTCTGAGATGGGCTGGATGAACTGGAAGGTTTTATAGAAAGCCACCTCTTTCATTCTTTCTCCCTCTCCCCCCCTCCTTTTTTTTAATAAACTGCAGATTGACAGTGGAACAGTCCTCCAAGGGAGGTATTTTTAAGGCAAAGATGAGGAAAAGCCAAATGTTTTTGTAGGACTTGTATATAAAGCAGGAAAGAAGGAAGTTAACAAACATTAAAAAAAAGAGAAAAATCCAGTTGAACTATCCTAGTCCAAGGATACCTAATTCAGGTGCTTTTATCATAGCATCTGAACACTTCAATTGTTAATGGTTTTCTTGCTGTAACATTCCCCCTGTGTTTTGGAGCAGTCACTTTTGCAAGTGAACTGTGACTGGGAAACCCAGTTAAGGAGCTTGGGTACCTGGAGCAGGTTCTAACCAGAGTTTAAATGCTCAAATCCATAACTGCTGTCTGTATATTCCCTCTTCAGTCACTACTTACCCCTGGAGCTGATTCATCTCCCTGACATCTCTGAACAGCTGGGTTTGGGTTTTGCACTCCCTGGGTCTGCTCAGAATAAGAGTTCCACAGCATAGGTCCCAGGGAATCATGACCTGACCCCAAACCAAAGTGTTCCTCTGCCTGAGTTCTGATCAAAGTGGACTCCCAACAAGCATCATCCCTCTGTTTTGTCTGCTTTTAAAGTGTAGCTGGGAAGGAAAGAGCCTACTGGGGAAGATACTTGCCTGTGAAGGGGAAGGCAAGGGTCAAGTACCACCTCTGTGCATCATTTTTTAATGTGCTTTTTAATATGAACATCACATCCATGAGCAGAAATGAGAACAGGCAGCAGATCTCTCCATTCCCTTACTACAAAGTCACACATCCCCTTAGCTGTAGTTCTCTCCCTCTGTCCCAGCAGAGACATTGCTATGATTTGGGTTGAGTGGCAGGAAGGATCTCCTTCCTTCAGGATGGTCCTGTCTTGGTTTATTGCTCTCGTGCTGAAGGTTTGAATCTCGGCAAAGATTTGAACCTTTTCTGACAGTCATTCAAAAGGGTTACCATGCTTCCTAGCAGCCATCCAGCTGGGTTTTTGGAAAATGTTTGCATGTGTGGTAGGCAAGAGGTCATGTGTACCATGTAATCTCACTTCTTAACTGTAATTGATCAGAGTTAACTGAACAAACAAGAAATTTGTTTGCTCTTTACCAGGATCTGCTAGCGAATACTTGCCAGCAGCAGAGCCCTCCATGGATCAAACAGCATCTGCTCATTGCTCAGCCCAGGCTCCAGGGGCAAGCAGGCAGGCATCAAATCTGCAGCAAATCTCTCTGGTTTGTTTTTATCAGTACAAGTGTAACACATAACCCTCACCACTCCCAAAAGAGGGCAGTGGCTTTCCTAGGGTGATAGTTCATAAATAACACCAGGGAGATACCTGTAGAGAGATCCAACAGTGACCATCACCAGGCAGCAAACTGCTTGTTTAGGAAGAGACAGAAAACAGCTGCTAACACTCCCAGCTGGTCAAATGTCAGCTATACCTGTCCATACTGATGCTTACCTGTGTTTGGGTAGTTTTACAGTGCACAAAGAGAGCACATAGGAATACCTGTTGGAACTTGTCGGGTCCTCTTCAGACTTTTTTTTCTTTCCCTGGCACATAACATGGGGGTCTTGGGAGGGGCCTAAGTGGTGTAAGAAAGCTGCGTGCTTGCCTTTCCCATGGGAGCCATACTGACCTTGGAGGAGGAGGCAGCGCTGCTTGCTCCAAGTAGGAGGCAGAGCTGCAGGAGCTCTGAAGCCTTGTGGTGGCACTTGACCAGGTTTCCTTGGCAAAAGCACATCTGGTTTTCAGTGTGATTTAACCTGCAACCCGTTCCTCTGTCTGCACTGGGGTTAGAAATCCTGAGCCACAAATCTTTCTTTGCAACACCACTGTGTTGCTACTGGGAAAATGATCAAGATCTAAAACATTCCCCGTGTCCTCCTGTGAGAGAGATTCACCCTTTCTCTTGTCACATGTCTGGGATTTGTCAGGGAACTGTCCCCCATCTGTCCCCCCTTTTCCTCCTTGTACTGCTTCAGTTTGGCTGGTACCACCCAGCACCTACTCATAGTGTCATTGCCTTGATAAGGTGAGTTCCCTCTATGCTACCATTAGTTCAGCAGCTGCTATTTGTTGCCTGGGGATATGGACAGGAGGAACCCAGGGTGTCCTCTGCCAGGTGTGTGTGTTGTGGTTTTGCTCCCTCTTTTCCCTTTTCCAAGCTGAGAAGTTTGTGCTGCTTGCACAGGGTGTTGCAGGAGTCAGGATGAAGGTGGCAATGTCTTGTTTGCATCCTGTGCCACTGGAGTGCCACAAAGGAGAAGTCATTTTCATCTTAAAAGCTGGGAGAGTAAACGCCTGCAAACTAGAGCCCTCTGACAAAATCCATGCTTCCTTGTGGTGTGGAGAGTGTTAACAGCAGGGAGACAAAAAGAGGGGAGATTTGCCAGGGTTACTGATTAAAAGACTGTAAATTCTTGAAGAGCAGGCAAGCCTGAGGTTTGAAAATTCTGCCTTGTATGGGCCCTTCCAGTAGCTTCTCCTTCTGCCTTAGGAAGGCTGTGTGGATGCTGCAGGGGTTCAAAACCAGATCCAGCAGGCAGACTGTGGATGTTTTAAACCAGGCCTGAACTGAAGGGCTCTCATGCAAAACAAATGTGTTTGGGGTGGTGGTGGAGGAGGAGGGAGTAACTAATAGATGTTTTCCCTTTGCTTGACATCTGTCACCTCCCCCCATGCCAACCCTTCCTCTGTTTATGGCAAACCATTTGCTCCCATTAATTAGAGTTGGATTCTTGCCATCTGACCAGCTTTATGCCTGTGCAAATGTTACCAGAGCCAGGACTACACAGGTGGGGAGAAGAGCTGGTCAGGGGAGATCTGTTGCATCTGTTAGGGGAGGGATAGGGAAAAATGCCACCCTCTCCCAAACTGGGCACCTTAGCTACAGCAGTAACTGACTGATGGCTGGGAGCCCCAGGATGCCACTTTTCTCCTCCCTTCTCAGAACAAACTGCCCTTTAAGCCATCCCCTCCAGTTAAATCTCTTTACCAAAGTGGTCTCTATGAAGGCTTACATACAATGAAGATAATGGTGCTGTCATTTTTACAAATAATCACAACAGGAGCAGAAAAATAATAATAAGATGATTAAGCCCGAAAATCCAGTGAGCTTCCAGCTGCTAATGCAGTGGAAACTCAAAAGAGGCTGAACTACAATCCCAAGCTGTTCCTGCCAGGCACTGGGCTGGCTTTTCTGCCATGATTTAGGAGTCTGCAGCTGTGTTGTCATGACATTAGAGGGAAATGTGCTTCTGCTGGGATGGTTTTCCTTGGGTAAAATACGATGAAGACAAAGTATTTAATGTGCTAGTTGAAGCAAATCCTGAGTGGGAAAAACAGGTTAACCTTGATTAGTTTGTCTGGACTGTAGAAGAAAAAAAAAAAAAGCTTCAAAGCCTCTTGTGGCCTTCTCCAGCAGCCCTTTCTGTGCTGACTTTATGCACATCAGTTTTCTTCACTGCTGGTTAGAGGTGAGGCAGGTAATAGCTTATTTGTAAGTTCTGCAAGATTCTCTCCTAGTACAATGTTTGTCCAAATTAAGCTAACTTCGGGAATCATTTACAGGTCAAAGTAAATGACCACTTAATACATAAACTTTGTTGGAAAACACAATGTCTCACCCATAATGATGGAGGGAGAGCTGTCATTGTAGCTCTTAGGGAGTAAAATTGTCAGTCTGAGACAAAATGGTCATTTACTGACTGCCTCAACTATTAGTTGTGTCAGCACTAGGTAAACATAGTTGAGTGTAACAAACTTCACAGATGCTTGTTTAAAAAAAAAAAAAAAAAAAAAAAGAAGTTTCTGTGTCAGTTAAATTGCAGAATTTACTGCTGAGATGATATCTACCAGTTCTGGTGCTGCTGGACTATCTGCAAGCTTCAGTATGTTTGGGGAGTTGTTTGTCACACAAGTAAAGGAGATCCCTGCCTTGTAGCTCTGCTGGCATTCAGAAGATGCTGTGCTCTTCTGAACAGCTGATAGGCAAGAGAATGTGCATTTCTGAGGTTTGTTTTGCAGCTAGGTGTAAGTCGCAGGCTTCCCATTTAAATCCAAGGTCTTGTCCCCCTGCTTTGAGTTTTACTTGAGTGAAAAGATTTGAGGTTTTAAAAATATTTCTTAATCTGTATTTCAGATGAGTTGTGAAAATGAACATAAGGGGAAACCACCATTCCTCACCACTTCATAATCCTTGCTGCCTTCATTAAGATGCTTTAATTCTCCAAAAGAAATCCTTCTAAGTGTTTTTTAACTTTTCCCCACTCTTCCATGCTGGATCATTCTCTGTACCTTTCAGCACTCACCTGTTAATCTTTAAATGTTGCCTGGGGATTTTTCACCCTGGCTTGGCTTGTCATTGCAGCCTTTTCAGTCATTGCCATAAAAAACCTTGCTGCTTTATCCTCTCTGTGAGACATCCCCGGGCAGAAAGTGACAGAACAGATGGGGAAAAGAAGAGGAAAGGCAAGGCAAGGCAGAAGATACCTCTGTGAGCTGGATGCTCAGCTGGGCACCTCCAACTTCAGTGATGAGGGCTCAGCAGTCTGTGGTTTGGGTAGTGGTGGTAAGAGGTGCCTTGGGCCCATCCCCCTGAGGCACACAAGCAGACTGCCCTTGCCATGGGCAGAGCTCCTGTTTGTGGGAAGAGTCTGCTTGGACAGGTAGGGTTTGACTTCCAGTGGCCTTGGCTGGAAGCTGGTGGTGGCATTGTGAGCACCCCTTCTGAGGTGAGATCTGTTGAAGTGCACTTTGTTTTAATGGAAGGATTTTCTACTGGGGAAGGCTGAAGGACTTTTGTTTAGAGTAAGTGCATCTGTTGGTTCCAGCTGTCTAATGCATGGAAGTGCACCTGTGCACAGAAAAGAGCAACACTTGGCTGTGGCAGGGTGCCAGCCTGCTTCCAGACATTCCCATCAGGGAATATGCCGAGAGCCAGGGGGGAACATGATGGATTTTTTGAATTTTAAGTCAAGATGCTTAGCTGTAAATGAATGTACTGAGTGGGGCAGCTTTCCCAAGGGTGTGACATTGATGGATAGGGTAACCAGGGCTGACAACAAACTTGGGGGCTTAAGAAAGCTTGAAAAGCTTTTAAGGACCGATTTTGCACGGAAACATTTTGCAGCCATGGAGAGAGCAATTTCTGTCTCTTCCCATGGAAGAGAAGATTTCAGGGTTCAGCCCTCATTTCCCTTGAAGTTAAAAGAAGGGACCGTGAAAAGAAGCTTCTCTTTGGTGCCTGCAGGAATGAATGTCCTGGTATTGATTCAGACACACTTTCTTACTGCTTCTGCTCTTCTGTAGATTGCACGTGATTTAGATTATACATGGGGTTTTAGGCTTTTAGAACTTTTCCTTAATCATAGAATCTTTTAGGCTGGATAAGATCTTCAAGGTTATAGAGTCCAACCATATACTTAACACTGCCAACTCCACCACTAAACAGTATCTGTAAGATGTGATCCACACATCTTTTAAATACCTCCCAGAGATGGTAACTCAAGCACTTCCCTGGGCTGCCTGTTCCAGCACTTCAGAACTGTTTCAGTGAAGAAATATTAATATCCAATCTAAACCTCCCCTGGCACAATTTTAATGCCTGTTGGAGCATCCCACCATTTAGTAGTAATTTGAAGTAATTGGAAAAGGCATAAACAGGTAAATAACCCAAACAAACCAGTGAACCCCTTTATCCTGCTTCTGTCAGGTGTGTGTTTGTGACTGTGAAGAAATTCTAACAGTGAAGAAGCCACATCCATCTGTGTCCACAGACATCAGTAGGAAACCAGCAGCAATGCTCTACACCTTCTTTCTGCCCATAAAAACTGCCTCCCTTTATCACTGGAAACTCAGGTTTTATGGAGCCTGCAAGCAAAATAGGCATCTTAGCCTCACAAACTATTAGAGGCAAGAGTCAAAGCTGAAATAGGAATAAAGATGCTGTCTGGTTCTTCTGCAGGCCCTAAGGATGGGTTTTGTTTGGTGTGATGCATGAATTGGGACAGACAGAGGTTGGCTAAACCCACGTGGGTCTGCTGCACTGGGAGGTTTGGGTTGTTCTGGTGTCAGTCAATGCATTCAAGCTGCCCCTATTCCTCCCAATAGTTTTAGACTTCAGCAGTTCCCCCAGCCCTGTAAAACATCCTCTGACTCCCCAGGGGCTCTTGAACTGTGGCTGGTATTGGGAACCAAGTTAAAAAGATGTTAAAATGTTAAAATGTTAATTTGTTATCAAAAATGAGAGGGAAAGACAAGTTTCTACAAGACAGACTTAGAGTGCATTAAATAAATATAAATTTTATTAAAAACACCCACATCTCAGCGTTATCAGGAATGATATAATAATAAACAGCTTTCAAATAACCTGCATTACATTACAATACTTACAGTATTTATAACCATCCTCAGATTCATTTTATAGACATACCAAACATTTCATGAAAAAATGAATGAAACCAAAGTAAAAAAAAAAAAAAAGTAGAACATAAGCATAGAAAATGCACACAGAAGTTCATTACCTTAGTGTCAAACTGCTAAAGTTTCCTACACAAGTTAACCACTAGCTTTAGAAGTGAACTTTAGACCACTGTGCGTCAATCAAGATGAAAAATTCATTCAAGTAAAGTTGACACCACTCCAAAACATCTTCAAGTATGGCTATAGTCAACCTGATAATCCTATACGAGCAACTTTATGTCTGCTTTGTCATTCTTTCCAACTGAGGCAGGGGTCTGTACACTAAAAATTACAGTTCAGGTATTAACAATACAAAACTGATTCACTAACTAAGCATCCTGCTCCTGCTGCCAGCAGTTTGGCAAATGACAGTGCATGGCATATTAACCAAACATCTACTGTGGATTACATGAACAACAATATAGGACTAAAAATAGTAAAAAAAAAAAAATAAAAAAATCACTGAAAGATGAAGATTTATAATGATTTAATAAATCTGACATATAACCACCATTCTTTTTTTTTTTTTTTAAAGGCGAAACTTTTGTTTCAAGCAGTGGGTAAAGTCACAGACTGAGAATTAAAAAACCCCAGAATTGCCATAATAAATATTTGACCATTAAACCCAAAGGCCTCCTTTGATTTACTTGAGTTAGGTTGTGATTCTGTTAAGATAAAATTTCTTTCGACCAAACAATCTTACAGTATATTGCACAAGATATTTCTGGGACATGGAGGTTTGCATGTTTAGGGAAGCCCTTGTACAGACTGTACCTTTTTATATTTTATTTTACTCATTACAGTATTCAAGAAGCCTTGTTTAGAGAGTGACTTGAACAACTCTAGCAAACAGTCACTTGCCAAACCCCTGCCTTACATTTTTCCCTTTAATCAGCTCAGTGCATTCTACTTTCTTTTTGTTTATTCGTTTGAAACAGGCAAAACATTCTAAATCTCTTGAACACTTTCATCACAATAAAAAGAGCTAAGAAATTTACAAAATTAGTTTTAGTTACTTCAGTACATGTACAGAAAAAATTAGAGAAGGGATTAAAAAAGAAAAGCATTAAATCCCCGAAAAACAAAACAAAACAAAAAACCCCAAGAATAATATATTTAACCTACAACAGCTTTACATACACACAGGTGACACGTTGGCATAGGAGAACATGAGCTGAAATATCCCTGAATTTTTAGAACCAAAAAAAAAAAAAAAAAAGTTCAAGTTATACTTGCTAAAATGTCAAGTATTGAAAGTATTTTTTGTATTTTTTTGTGTGTGTTTTTTTGTTTTGTTAGTTTTTTTTCAAAGGCTATTGGGGGTAAAAGATGGTATACAATATATAAACTTTCACACTCAGTTCAGTATCCTATTGCCAAACTAGTGTTGAGGTATATGACAAGTAGGAACATCACTCAAACCTTTTAATGTATTTTTAGCTCACATTATGATATATTTGTAGCAGGCTGAGTAGCACCATGATGTGAATTCAGCTCAAAACCCAAATATATAGATTTAATATTTTTACAGTACTAAAATACTAAAGCATTGCGTTAAAAAAAGTTTTGTTTACAATTTAATTTACTATACAACTCTCCTGCTTTTTTTTTAATAGAAATTAATGATTTAAAACCACCACAGCAAGCCAGCTGCCTATTTTATTTTTTTTTCTATTTAATCAACGGAATCACACAGAACTTAACCCTGTTTCATTCATCTTGTGTAGGCATCAGTCTGCTCAACCTTCCTGGAAAAGAGGACACTTGCACCAAGAAATGACTTTTACATCACAATATACATAATTATCAACACAAAAGCAGTCTGCCATTCAATAATTGAAGAGCATACAGATCTTTAAAAACAGCAGAAGCCCAAGCTAACTAGTTGTAGTCTGTTGCATGCTGCTAATTATTACCTGTGGTTAATATAAAATCCTTTCCTTAAAACTGTACATTTTTGAGCAATGAACTTGTCATAATAATTATAGAAAACAGTTTACAGTATAGCTGTGTGAGATGAGCACCAGAAAAAATGTTTTGTATACTTAAGTATTCCCTTATATCCAGTAAGCCCCATTTTTACCATAACTGACTGTATTAAAAATGGATATGTAGTCCACTAGCAGATGCACAGCTAAAACAAAAGTATTTAAAAGCTTTTTTTAGTTTAAAAAAATTATCTTTGCATTTTAAAATGAAAGTAAACTTTTTTTTTTTTTTTTTTTTTTTTTTTAATGTCTTAGTACCTTAGCATTGTTCAAGTTGCCAAGCTTAGGTAGACAAAGTGCTTTTGAAACACTATTTAAAAAAAAATATCTCTCTCTATTTTATTGTCCTTTCCTAGGACTTGACTGGATGAGCAAAATCCAGAGGTCTTTGTAATTCCCATATGTTAAAAAGTAAGCTTATTTTAACACCAGGTAAATTCAGTACATACATGAATGAAAAGGTTCTCCCTGTTGTTGAAGAACATCTGACTACATCATTGACATTTTGTTATAAAGGCATTAACTGTTCAACTGTTAAAATAAAGACACCATTCTCTTAGATAGCACCATGGTTTTAGAATATCCAAATAAATTCAGTGTTTTGCTGTCTATCCATTATGTTTTATACTTATCTACTTTATTAAATAAAATCAAAAGACTAATAAGATAACAGTAAAAACTGCATGTTAAAAAGCCATAATTCCAGTCTTTCAGTACATCATAGATTCAGCACCAGATGTTATTTTAAGATTCCTGCAGTTGTAATACTGCAGTATTATTTTTGTTTTTTTTTTGCTCCTGTTCCATGACTATGCAAACTTGATGACACTGAAAAGTGGCCACAGATGTGCAAAACTGTAAGAAAAAAAAAATTATAATCCATTTGCAGATTCTTTCAGTAAATGGAGTCAGTGTTTTCAAATGTAAATGGCGAAACACTTTCTTGTTTTTGCATAGGATGCTTTGGTCTTGTTTCCTACGTGCCATCTGTGACCACTTGAAAATCAGTGGAAAAATAAGTGCTCTGGTGAGATTACCTCTGTTTGCTGGTGTGCTGAGGCTTTTTTTCCACTGAGGTCTTGTGTAAAAAGTTGTGTTCTTCCCCACCCCTGCCTTCCCCCGAACCTAAGGATGAGCTATCCTACTGACAAGGAGTTTTGTTGTTTTTTAAAAATGAGGTAACCAACAAAGGTGTGGAGTTAGATATATCTGTTGTAAGGCCCTGTAACCCGTGTGAAGGCATATGGAGATGTAGTTACTGTGGAGTCTGTGGTGACTGACAGTGTCCTTTGTGCAAGGGTCTTGATGAAGCGCAGGTAGGTTGGCTCTGAGGGTTCCTGGGGCTCAGGAGGCTCCCGCTTGGCCTTTTTGCCATAAGATTTCTGAGGCACGTAGTCCGGGCCGTACTTTTCACATTCCTCTTCTTTCTCTCTTGCCTTCTCAGCCATCTTTGCTTCCCACAGAGCCAGGCCGTGTTTTGGCTCATTCATACTCTTGTGCTGGTAAAAGACAAGGGATATTCTGGTGGGATGGTTCCTGTTGGGATTTTTTAAGGGGGTTGTCGCGTGGAGCTCGCGTTTTGCACACTCTATGAGGATTGACCCATGAGATGGAGCAACTGCTACTCCTCCAATCTCTGGATCCAGAAAGTTCTGCTCACTATCTGACCAGACATCATCGGGATCCTCTGCTTTTTCTGGATTCAGCACATCACTTTTATCTAAACCACCCTGGGGAGCAGTCCTATCATGGTTTTGACCTGGAAGCATGTTAGACAAACCATTAACTGCATGTGAAATCATTTCACTATCCTTATTTTGGAGGTGCAGTGAATTAGGAGGACCACTAAACATACTTGCAGCAGAATGGTAGTTGTGTGCTAAATGTGGAGGGGGTTGCATGTGATGATGTTCACTGGTTTTACTCATGGAGGCATAATCCATGCTCAGATTACTCAGATTAGATTTTAACCTTGAGGCAACCTCCATAAAATGGCCATCAGCCTCATGGGTGGCATAAGAGGAGAAAGACCCTACATGGTGGACATTTGGTCTAATGGTGCAATTACTGAAGGCGTCTACCTGCATGTTTTGGTTTCCATAATTCAAGTATTTGTGACCAAAGCTCTGATTATTCCCAAACCTGTGCTGGTATAATGTTTGAATGGGTGGTAGACTTAGTTTAGACATATGGTTTTGGCTCTGGCAACTATACAAGTCCACATGTTGATGCTGGGGAGGGTAGGAGCCCAAGTAAGAGGGGCAGTTGTCCATTGCTAGGTTTCCATTGCATTGGTAGGGTGGATATTGGTTATTTTGACTTAATGATCCTGAATAAGGGTTCATGGGATTGGAAGAATTCAAATAAGACCCCGCAGGCTGTGATGAGGTTGTATAGAGATTCATGGGACTGGACCCTCCATAGGGATCTGAAGTGTATGAAGAGTTTGGATAAGAATTGGCTGGATTTGGCAACCTTACATAGAGATTTGCAGAACCTGAACCCGAGTAAGAGTTAATAGGATGGGACTGAGGGTTGTTAGGGGGAGCACGCTGTGGATGCTGCTGTTGCTGTTGTGTGGCTGGTCCTGAAAGACGTAAAAGATCTGTAGATGTGAAAAGAAAAAAAAACAAACACCACAAAACAAACAAGATTAAAAAAAAGCCACAAACAAACTACCTACTTCATAGACTTCTCATGACACATAGCTATGAAATTTCTAAGGAAAGTCTATCATATGATACCTTAACAGAGGTTCCCTTTCTTATATCTCAAATACCATCCTTTAAGAAGCTGAATAAATACTAAGGCTACTCATCCTCTTTGGCATATATCCAGTAAGATCAGATGCTAGTGGCAATGGGGAAAAAGAGGAGAGTGCAATCTATTCAGAGTCACATGCACAGAATCCAAAGAGTCGAGTCATCATTTAAGTAGCCCATGAAACAGAGCATCAAAGTGCTCCCAAACAGCCATGCACAAGGTGACCTTCTTTTCCCCAAGAATAAATAATAATTCTCAGCTGTATTAGTAGAACTGTCTCAAAAAAAAAAAAGTCCTTAGCTTTATGTAAAAAACCAACAGTAACATTCACTGAGAATGGTTCAGTAAGAAGTGAGATTAACTGAAGAGGTAAGAGCAAAAAATCATTCCTTAGAGTGCAATGGCATTGTTCAATGGCTACAACCCTGGTCAGGGCCATGGGACAGCTGGCTTCTGTTCATGGGTGTTTCAGATGACAACTGCTAAAGATGGTTAAGCAGGTTTTGAAACTCCTGCTGCACTATGGAAAAATCTGCTCTGCTTTTGGTCTTGAAGCAGAGAGTGTAAGTAGTGGTAAAAAGAGGTTAGGCTTGGATCCCCTCAGAGTAGGATGTTCTCTTAACAGTGGCAGTGAGTGATGTGTAGGTCATTCTTTCTTTGGCAGCAGCATCACACACTTCTTTTCAAGGCTTCTAGCACTACTAATCTTTTAAAGGTACTTTATAATACACAGGATGGCAAGCAGAACTTGCAAAAGTACCACATTTCTACAGGTGTTAACCATCCAACGGTACTGAGTGTCTCATGCAATTTTCCTTTTTTTTTTTTTTAATGCCTCCAGAATTGACCACAGTTTGAGTGCCATTCTGGTATTTAGAACAACATCAATATTCACTTTCAAGAATTCTCTTTACTTTAAAATGTTCTTGGGCTTAAAGAGAGACTAATGGGAGAACAAGGGTTTTCTTGAGGCTCATTATGACTAGCCTGTTGATAAAGCCCCCCAGCAGAAGCTGTGTTTACCTGCTAGCTGCTTTGCATGACCTGCTGCCTCAGAGTTGCCTTGCTTGTTGCGTGCTGCAGCAGACTTCTCTCTCTCAGCTTTGCCAGACCCATTCTCCAAGGAGGAAAGCTTTTCTGCAGCTGCTTTCTTTGCTTCCAGCTTCCTTTGCCGACACGTCTTCACAGGCTCTGCCAGCATCCTCACTTTGCGGCGGAAGGAGGTAAGGACCTGGATGCTGCCATTCCTCTTCTTCTCCTCCTGGCCTTCTGTGCTTCCAAACTCATCCACATCAGAGACTTTGTATAACGGGAGCACGTGGAGCTGCTCATCTTCTGGTGTCTGACCAATTTCACGATTGTCTTCTCTAGTTAGTGTGCAGACCTGTCAGAAAGGGTTGTTAGGGGAACGCTCAAACCAGTCTGAGAAGAAGAGATGTGAGATACCAGTCTGTGAATTTTCCTTTGCTCTGTAGGCCACTGTTGGTGTTGGCATCTGGGTTTACAAGTTATTTGTAAACTCCTATGTTTCTGCACAATTTATGCATATCACAAACAAGCCTGCAATTTAATTTCTTTCCTTGCTCTTAATAGAAACACAAGGTGTGTGTATATATATCCATATTTCTTGTACTGGTGCTGACATTAACAGTACAACTGGGGACCACCATAATGTAAATTAATCTGTGGGACACATTGTACTGTGGCCACAGAGCTACAACAGTGGAACCTGGAACTCTGTACTCAACTGAAGGTTTTTTTCCCTGTAAAACATAGCCAGCTGTCTATTAGAAATAGTGTAAAGTATAATATGCTGCCCTGGCATTTCACATCTCCTCACAATGGCAACTTGCAGGACTTTGCAAAGGAACAGGTCACTGTAATGTTAGTAATGAGATTTAAGGGAATGATTTAGTGTCATGCAGCATGCTCATTGTGTTAGCTCCAGCTAAAACAGGTATTGGAAGGATCTCAGTGGAAAAAGATGCTGATACAGATATATTCTGTAGGAAAATCATTCCATCAGCCAGTTTTAGAAAGAAAGATCTGCTAGAAATATATATTGTATTGGTGGTGGTTTACTTGTCAGATCCTGGACTGGAAAACTGTAGTTGGTAGGAAAAAAAGTCTGTTTGGTCATAATAACAGCTGTACTGAGAATCTAGGTAGCTGTTTCAAATTACAACTATGATGTTTATTCAAATCTGAAGACTACTTTTTCATATATTTACCCTAACTGTATTGTCACAGAGAGAGTAAGCAGAGATCAGATGTTGCAGTACACATTGCAAACCAGCTTGTTTTTCTGGCATCTTCTACAGAACCTTTGCTGTCTATGTTTAGAGATCAGAAATGAAGAGAGTAAAGGGTGTTTGTACAATACAAAGGGTGGCAAGGCTGGCAGGCTTTCTGTTCATCCTAAAGTATGAAATGAAATGCACAACTTCCAAAGCTCTTCTGTAAAGAAGTTCTTTGTTTCCATTTTTATTTTATTAGAAACTATAATCCAAAGTTGTTAGGAAAAAGTGTTTCAGGAGAACAAACAAACTTTGCTGCCAGGAACACTGAATTTCAGCTCTGGGACTTTCTTGCCGTTGTCTCCACGGTTCCTCTTTTATCAGTTCTGTATGAAAGCTTTCTTTAATATATCATAAGTCTCATTCATTTAATGAAAGGTTGTGTAGGGGGTAACAAGTTAGCTCAACTAGTGCTTGAGGTTCCTTAGCAATCTGTGTTACGCACATATAGATTGGAACAGAAGGGATCTAATGAATTAAAGAGATGAAATTAGTGCTGGAGTACAGAAGCTGGATGCATCGTGGACTTACCAGCGTGCTCCCGTTCTGCATATTGTGCAAGTCTCTGTGAGCATGAGCACAAAAATCCAGGCAGGCAGTGACTCCTGAGAACGGGCGCCCTTCTTTTAAACCCAGGCGGCACTCGGGTGCTCTGTGCTCGTACTCGATCTGCAAAGAGGTGACAGATGTCACTGCAGCTGAGCTGGATGCTCCAGCACGTGGAATCAGCACTGAGTGCTCTGCTGTGACTACATGCAAGCCTCCTAACATCTTAGGGTGTCAACGTACAGATCTTGAGGGCAACTAAAATCAAGCAATTTCATGGCAGTTCTGTCTCCGTGCTTCCTTCCTTGCTGCTTTGTTCCCTCTTCTGTCTCTGGTGTGACTGTGAAATTGGCTGAGAATACTTTTCCTTGTGTATCACCTGTGATTCCCTGCCAGTGGTTGGGAAATACAATAAGCTATTAAGGGAAAATGGCTCTAGAAAACTGATTTCAGAATGATTTCATGAAAAACAATAATTTGCTTTTTGATTCATAATATTTTTGGCAAGTTAAACTTGTATTTCATCAGCTTAAGCACAATTCCAGCTCCTGACCAGAAACAGATAATTCAGTCAATAAAGTACTTTCTACCCATGCACTCATTATTAAGGAGCTTTACAAAGAGCTGGTAATGCAACAATAGACCTTACACAAAAAGAAAGGATTTTTAAACAGAAAATCAAGACCTAGGCAAATGATGGTTTCATATTTTATTTAGAAAATTAAAAAGAAACCACATTTGTAAAATGCTTTGCTGAAATTCCTGAACCTTTGAAGTGAATGCAAAAAGATCTACATGTTATGAAACTTAATAGATCCCATTTCAAGGTAAAGTGAAATGAGAAGTTTTGCCAAGTCTTGATCTAAAAAGGTGTCTAGATTGCTCACAGACCTTTATTTTTAAAATCTGGAATATTAATGTCCTTGGAATCTGAAAATAAAGAACAGACCTTGAAACTTGTTAACTTTGGAATTAAATAAGAGTGGTCTGAAATGTGAACCCAGGCTATAATTACCTGATTAAAGCATACTGATGCAACTGTCCTCTGAGAGACTCTGTTGGGTCCAGTTGGAAAAACAGATTTTTTCACTTCTAGACTTTAATCCAGTTGCAGTCCAGATTTGGATTAGAATATATCTGGGAATTTGGAATTTCTTTTCAGGATTCAAACAGAAAGTAGCTTTAGGACTTGTTGGTTTTAAAACCTTTTCTAATTCCAATTAGGCCTTGATTATCTCTGTGTAATGCCACTGACCATAGCTTGATCAGGGTTTCCTCACAAATACAAGTTTTGCATGAAACACCTTATTGCACAAAGTAAATACTACAACCTGTGTAAGCATGTATTTTCAAGAAATGCTGGCAGTACCATGGCTTACATGGAGAAAAGTTCTTTTGTGAATTTCTGTGGGAAAAGAAAGCAGCCCAAGCAAAGAACCATTTTATTGTTCACCACCCCCTCATTTTTTCCTTCTTCCTCTTTCTTCTCTTGCAGAATGTCTCAGGTATTTGGACAGATAACCACAGCTAGTGGGCACACAGCCACAATTTCCTCCATAATGAGTCTCCAAACATTATCTGATCAGGTAGGTGGAATTGGTAAAGTCTGTACAGAATCTGCTTATCCTGGCTGGTTGCTACTGAATGCAGGGAAGGAGTGAGTTTTACAGTAAATAAAAATGGACAGTCTTGTGTTAGTCTACTGTTTCTGTTACACTGTGCTGTTTGCTACAGCATAATGCTGTCAACAGGAAAGAGAGATGATGTAGTTTGCAGTGATGCCGATATTTTGGAGACTGTAAGATCTGTGAACGTTTGTAATGGCAGTGGAACTGAGCATTGAAAATGAAGGCCATCAGTTATTTGCAAGGAGTATGTTGTCAAATTTGGATGCAAATATTTGAAAGACATTTGGTAAAGGAGTGCAGGTGACTTAATGCTTTTGAAAGCATTTGAAGTGGCATTGTTGATTTCCATTTGTCTTTACCCTAATGTGGAAGGAAAGCTGGTACAAAACATACAACATACAAAACATACATCATGATTTGGTGCAGGGTTGAAGCATTGGGAATTGTGGTAAAAATCAGGTTATTTGCATAAGTGCTCCAGTGCCTTTTTTGCCCAGCTTACCTGGTTGTTATATGCATCAGGTGCAAGCTTCTTGTAGGTAGGTGCCATCAGGGTTGACAGGTTCTGCAAATTGGATTCTAGTTTCTCTTCCTGTGAGGAGATGAAAGAGAGCTCAATGAGATTGCCATGCAGTATATGTGGGATCTATGAAGTTAAGGTCCATCCACAATTAGGTTTACACAGTTATGTAAAGGTCTAAACTATTACAGTTCTTCTTTAGACAGTAACTATGGTGAATCTCTCTTAATTTTATTGCTTCACATCCGTTTTAAGTAATGAACTAGTAAAATAGTGTGGTGTGATCCTTGCAAGAGGGCATCACATACTATAATCTTAATTTGGTTTATATTAAGAAGAATTAAATTCTTCAACATGGAGATGTTTTATATCCAAGGATGATGACCCTCATTATTTTCCCTATTGGAGTTTGGGAAAAATAATAGTCTTCAGAAAAATAGTATCAGAATGGACCATCAAGTAAATCTGGTGAATTTAAGGGTTTTGCACATTGTAATGACAGCACTTCAGCACTAAAATATCTTTGCATGCAGGAATTGAAAATTATTTAAATACTACAGACTTCAAGAAGTTCTCAATTCTTAAGCAATGAAGAATTGTGGACGTGTCTAGTAGTTGGAGATATGGAGGTAGGAATGACCACACTTTTTTTTTTTTATAGGGAGAGGCACATGCTCTCAAAGGGCTTTTTAAGAATGAAGTACTCTAATAACATACTTCAGAGTTGTTCCCTGTGCTGTCAGGATAAGAATCCCAAATTAAATACCTTGCTTATATGGGGCCCTTATTTTTAATTTCAAGTGGCACTGTTTTATACTCGTGGCACAAGCATTATACTTGTTTTTAGAAGTTTGTATGTTTGGAATGTGTGAAAAGCTATGTAAAACCGATGAGTTTCAGACAAATGTGTTTGGTGCATTAAAATTTGTATTTCCTACCATGGGACTATATCCTATTTTGGGACTCCAAAATGTTACTATCGAATTGTCAAAAAAACCTTTCTGTGACCTCATAGCTTCTGCCAGTATTTGGAGCTTTTGTATGGCCTGCAGGTTACCATTTTAAGTGTTCTTCTATTTGGTGTTGATGAAGATCCTATTTGTGTTGCCTGTAAACTGTGTCTGCCAGCTCTGGCTTCTGTGGGAAGTAAATCCAGGAATGTAAGTTGGAAAAGTGGCCTGGTGGGCTGTGGCCAGTTACCCAGCTTAGAAAATTCAGGGAGTTTAGGACTGCAAGCTATGATAAAGAAGGCTTTGTGTCACAGGATGATTGAGGGAGAGCTATTCTGTAACTCCTGGGGATGTAGAAGGGCAGGGAGGAGGAAAGACTGTATGTTCAATGATACTCTAAATAGTATGCTATTTGCAGCACAGGCCATAGGATGCAGAAGTAGCAGGCTCTATGTTCTTGTGAAAGAAATTCCTGGATTTGTGTAAGACACCAGAACACAATGAAAGCTGTAAACCTGGGTGTCTGTACACAAGCAAGGGACTAAATTTGCACATCCTTGCCAAAAGCCAGGCTGTCCCATTAGAGCCTCCCAGACCCATGACTAGCTGGAGCTGTCCTGGAGTCCTTTGCAGTCTTAACTTCAAAGGTATCTTGTGCCCAGGCTAAGGTCAGTGGGTTTTTTCTTACTCTGACTCGTTTGAAATAGTTGGCAGTTTGCTGTAACACAGAGCCTGGTCTGGAAACATTCAGTGGGGACCGTATGCACAATGAGTCTTTCTGTCCTCTCCTTCCCATTGTGAGCTGAGTTTCAATATGTTTGTCTCCATGCAGTCTGCTCTGGTTCCCAGTTCTGTGCCTTCAGTGGGTAAACCTTCTGCTCTTCCCCTGGGGAATGCCCAATTGCAGGCCTAATATAGCCACAATGATTCAGGCCATGCCCTCTCCGCTAATTGTGAAAGCCTGCAAACATGGTTTTCCCCGCTGTCAGAATTTGGACAGTCACTCCAGCTGGCTGAGTAGCTGGAATCAATCAGTTCTGACTGGCAGTTATTTAATTACTCTAAATGCATGCCATGCAGGCAGGGCTCTGCTCCCTGCTCTCTAGCACTGCATCTCCGTTTCCAGAGTGACAGAAAACATTGCCTTGCAGACGAGATTCATTCAGAAATGGACACCAACCTCTTTCGGGTCATCCCCCATCAGCTTAAACTTTCTTGGAATCTTGCTTCTGGCAAACTTACAACCATTGTAGTACATGCTCCAGGAGCAACCAAAGGAAAATGAAGCACCACAAGTTTCAGGGTCCAGCCCTTGACATGCGCAAGTCCGTCTAAAAAATAAGAGAATGTGGCTGTTAGCAGCAGGTGGGTCACCCCAGGGCACTCCTGCAGTGGACTCTGGCATTCTGGGGAGTCACTCACTGGTTTTGGATCATCTTCCATCAGTAAATAATGAAAAAGGGAGGCATAAACATTATAATACCACAATATATCAGAGTGAATAATTTCACTGCTGCAAAGCAAGGACTGTGGGGTTTCTATGCTTCTGTGAGAAACCTGTCTTTGGAAAAAGTTTGAGTGATGCTTTGTTAGGCAGTGATATTCTTGGTACCCAAAAGGGACATTAGCTGATGGCACTGCAGAAATGTAGGAATGTAGGAATCCTCTGATGGGAGCTAAGCAGGGATTCCTGAAATATGACTCTACTCATGAAGCCAAAGTAAGATATGGTGATTTCTACATTAATTTTGGTCTAAATGTTCTTTGCTATCAAAGACATGGGAAAACGATGCAGTGCAATTTCTTTAGATTCAGGCTAGTTTCTTTAGGCTTACAGTTTGATTTAGTGCATCTAGTTTTGGTTGGGTTTTTTTTCAAGGTTGAGTTATCTGCTCTCCTGGTCCCTGCCAAGATCTCTTCCTTTTAACTACGCTGAGATGCTTCACAACTCTGGGAAGATCTTTTTTCCCGGATTTACAAGAACATTTACTTTGCTTTTCTCCCAAGGCACGTGGGTTTTAGAACAGCCTGCAATAGTTGGAAAGGTTATGTGTATTTCAGGGTTATAGCCCTGAGCAGAGGTGCCAGCTCAGAGGCTGCAAGGTTGGCAAGCATCTACTTCCCACTTACTCTTCGTTGAGGGCGCAGCGCCGGTTGGTGAGCGTGCCGTACTTCCTCAGGGTGTCGGTGAGCTCGGAGTAGAGCCTGTCTGCCAGGCTTGTTGGGATTCCCTCCCAGACCAGGATGAGAATCACAATCACAGCTGTCTCACACGTGTGACCCGCTCGCTCCCGCACCAAGCAGAGAAGCTTTTCCTCCTGACTGCTTCTGCGGACTACCTGCATGCACAGCAACACACACCCCCAGAGCCCCAACACAAACAATCCATTTCTTAATGTGAAGAGCAAGAGAACAGGAAACCTCAGCATTTTTGTGTGTGTGTGTGTAGGTGACTTCCACTTCTGTCTTCCTCTGTTTCTGTCCATTTTTCTCATTTAGTGATTTATGATGAAGCTGCTCTCGCTGTTTCATGGTACCCACTCTAAGAGGCTAAGCTTGACTGATGGCATGGAAAGCCACAGCGGTGGAAACCAGCTTTGTAAAAGTGTCCCCCGACCTCTGGCACAGCAGGAATATCCTCCTGAATCTGTGTTATGATAGAGGTGGCCCAGTTTGGTTAGTGGGCAAAAGGAGGTGAGCAGTGAGATGCCTCCCCACGTGGAGCTGGGTGGATGGTGTACACCTGCACGTAGGGCAGGAGGAGCCACGCAGGGAAGGGAGGGCAGCTATGGAAGGAAGAATAACTGGATGTGGGAGCTTTCTCCCCTTCCCTGCCAAACTTAAGCAGCTAAACTTGTAATCAGCCCCTCAGTTCTCTGGCCTGCCCTTAGTACATACAAACATTACAGTCATGAAAAGGAAGCAGCAGAAGCTGTTCAAATAAACTATGGTCCTTGCTTCTTACCCCTGAGGGTATTGCTGGAAAAAGGTGCAGTCTGCTATGTGTGAAGGTTGTAACCATGTTTCAGTTCTTCCTCATCCTGTCTTCCCCATCATACCCAAAACACTCAGTAATTTGTGCCATGGTACAACACTATTTGCTGAGTAAGTGTCCTAAAGCCTCCCTTGGACTGGGAATGCATTTTAAAAACATCACAGCAGTGCACTTACAGAACTTATTTGTAAGCTACAATTAAATAGCAACAAGAATGTCAAGTGTTGTGAATCTTAAATTAAGTGAGACTGCCTTCCTTCTCAGGTTTTTATGCCTCTAAGCCATATTTTATTTTTACTGTTCTCCATGCAACAAGTGAATGGAGTGCAAGACACAGGGGTTGGGAGCAGGCTACAAGCATCCTGTGGTACTGCTGCCATTGACCTATTTTAAGTTTTAATTCAAGTAACCAAAAGGGTTTGTCATGCTGGCTGCTTGCATGAACCATGATAGCCAACTACATTACTTTCAGTTTTTGTGGACATCACTTACCCATTTAGCAATTGGACATCCTTGAGAACTTTTGCCTTCTTTCCCAGTGTAGACAACCCTCTCAATCCTTATAGCTTTACCCTTCTGTCCAAATCTTAAACAAACAAAAATGTGTACAATAAGCAGCTTCATCTAGTTCTCCATGAACACTGAAAAGATGGGGCACAGTTGCCAGTCTTATCTTAAAAAATAAACACTATAAATTACAGGAAGGGATGTGCAGTGTGGTTTATCTCACTGGTTTTATTATATTGGTGGACTGATATGCCAAGAGAGGCAAATGTGTTTAATACGTGTCAAGAATGAGTAAAAATCACCTGTATCACATTAATATTCCTAAACAATTTTACTGTTTCTGTTGAGGATTTGTTATGGATGACCTTTTGAAAAGTAGACTTGAAGTCTTTCTGTTGTGGGGAGGAATTTTACATTTTTCTTTAATTTTTTTGTTAAAGTTATTACTCTGAAACTTATATAATTAAGTTGTCAAGGAACAGCTGGCATGCAGTAGTCATTAATTTTCTCTGCTTGTTTCTGGTTTAGATACAGTGTCAATCAGTTAAGTGATGATCAACTTGCATCACATTGATCTCCTTTATCATCTGCTCACAAATGGTTACTTATTTACTTCTGCCTGATTTCTGTACTGAATTAACATCACAAGGTGCCCTGAAATGATGCCGTTTGGGTGTCCTTCTGTGAACTGAGGTGGGCAAGCTCAACTCTTGCTGTAGCATCAAAGTGCTTGTGCTCTCAAGGCAGAATCTATCCCCAGATGTGAGTAGTGCTGTTACCCAGAGCAAACGGGGGATCCCCTGTCCATGTCCTCTGATAGACCAGGTGGAAATGTGCAGCCAATGTTAAGCAAAGCAAATCTTGAGTCATAAAAAGTGTCAGACCTGTTAAGCCATTTCCAGGTAAGATTCTGCTGCACTCACAGGCACTATCTTTTGGTTTCTGTGTTTTTTTGTTGTTTCTGAATAATCAGCTGTGGGCACTAAATAAGTCTCCTTGTTCTTTGTTACCTATAGAGCAATCAAGATAGTTCCTTCCTCTTACACAGACATTTAATGATGCCTCAAGAACTTCTGACCTTTCATCCCCTCTTGTTTTTGCACTAAAATCTTGGTAACATACTTAAGAGCAAATATTTTGCTCTTAAATATTTGTATTTAAACTTCTCCCCTGTAAAGGAAATGAAAAATGCTTATTTTTAGATGTGACCTCATTGTGAAATTTCAGTTTCTCAGGAAATCATACAAATAAAATCAAGTTGTACTACACATGTTCTGCAGGCAGCTGTTAGGTCACTTTTTCCTACTTTGGCTTGGATGTTAGAATAAATTTGGTTCTTTAATTAACCACATAAAAATAATTAATAATGTCTACCAGTTTGCTAGTTTGGATTGCAGGACGACCGTGTGGATGCTGCTACAGAAATATGTTGTATGCTGCACACTGGAAATGAAAAGGACTCTGTATCAAATCTTTTCAATGGTCACAGAGGAATTGTGCCTAATGTCTGTTGTGTTGCTTTCAGGCCAAAGCTGATTGCCTTTAAAACCTGAGCAAAACTCACTGAGCATTAAGTAGGGATTGGGAGAAGGAAGAGGTAAAATACCTGTAACCCCCACGGATTCTGTAAGAAATTTGTTCTACTGTAGCTACAATATTTACTGCAAGACTAAATCCAAATCCTGTTTTTTTAGCAGTGCTAACACCTTGAAAGTCAATCCATATTCATGGAGAGCCAGTTGAGAAGTGCTGCAGTTGTGTTTAGTGTCACAAACTGCACACATGCATGAAAGTCTCTCTGCTGTTAAGTGCTGGTTTTACTTAGGGATACAAAATGAACTAATCAGGAGATGTTCTGGAGTTCTTCAGTCAAGGAATTGCACAGTTGATACCATATGAACAGCTGAAAACTATCCATTGTTCAAGGGGCTGCTGCTATACTCTGCTGAACCTGACTGAGTAGATAGATGCATGTTATCTATAATGTCTCAGGATTTCCTTCTGTCAATATGAATTAAATGAAAAAAAAAAAAAGGTGAGGTCAATATTAAAAAAAATTACATTCCAAAGTAAAGAAATGAAAAAAGTTTCATCTGTAATAACTGACGTCATGACATGAATTAATTTTCTCTTTTATTTATTAGTTGTAAATACTAAAGAATTAACCAATCAATGAGAGCTCTGGAGATAAGAAATTGTAAGAAGGAAGGTGAGGAAGAATATGATTGATGTAGCTGACATGCATTCAAACAAAGCTGAAAACAAGTATCAGGGCAAGCCCTGAACAGAAGTCACAGGGAAGGAGGTGCTAAGAAAGAAAAAGGACCCTAGAACTTGAGGTAATCTGAAGGATTCAGTTTGCACTCACTAAGTGACCCATGACCATGTAGTGATGAGCACAGGCTGAAAGAACTTGCTAAGAAAGAGTGCTCAGACACAGCACTGCAGTGATGTACCTTTGCTTTTGGTTCTGCAGCTAGCCAGAGCTTCTTTGCACTTCTTTGTCCAGATTCTTAAAGTATTTAACAACTCTACATGTCTCTGACCTGCTGTGGAGCTCTTGGTTTGTTTGTTTGTTCAGAGGTAATCTGAATTTCCAGATGTAATGGCTTTGATGTAATAAATGTATTATGGGATGCAACACGATACAGGGTTTGTCCACAATCAAGATAAGGCTGGTTTTGTGCAATAAGAGTATTTAAGGGAGGTGGGGGGGAGTGGTTTCATAAAACAACTTACAGATTCTTGGGCCAAAATCTTATCCACCAACTGTATGGCACCCCTCTGGACATGGCCAAGTTAGATTTAGCCCTTTAGGGTTGTACTGTATACTTAGTAATCTGGGGGGAGTTGGCCTTCAGCTCTTCTTCTTCCTTTTACCTTGGCATTCTCCTGCCCAGTGGGAACACCAGGTCCATGCCTGCTTTTGCAGCCACTGCCAACTGTCTTGCTTGGCAGACTGGTGACTGCTTGTTCTTGCTTTTGTTGGCATCTGTCTCAAAGTGTGCAGCCTGTGCCAGCCAGCAGACTATTAGCCCTGTCAAATATTGTGACTCTCTGGTGAATAGCACAGTGCGTCATGTTGGCAACACTGGAGTAGCTAAGTCTACAAGTAATTACTTGATTTGCAATTGTTTATTTCTTTATGTGCAAAAGCTGGAAAAATTCTGACATTCAGAAAAGGATAAATGTTAATCTGCCCTGTGCCTTTGCACTAATTACCTTTCTTCCATGATTTCTCTAATAGCTGCCACATTAGGACCGGCTCCTAGATGGGTATAGAAAGGACCTTCATCTTTTTCAATAATTTGCTCTGTTTAAAACAAAATAAAGGTTGTTACTTGGAAGTTTAAATCTTTAATGTAAAAAATTCACATTGCAAAACTCATATGTAGTTTGTTAGAATGTTCCTGTGTGGATCTGGGGTCAGAGTTTTCAAACACTTAGGTCTAAAGTATGCCCACACAATTTGTACAAAACATGCGAAGCACGTGGCTAATCCTGCAGGTAGCCATGACATGGACTGTGTGCCTTTTGCTAGCCCAAACAGTTGTTTCACATCTTGGGCTGTACACTGCAATTCAAAAGGCATTTTCCTGTTATCACCAAACAATTGTTTCTCCTTCTCCCACTTCCTCCTCTCCCAGTATCTAGAAAGGAGGATAAGTGGGATAACGGTGGTAAATATTGACATTAGTGGGCTGTACAGTACTTGTTTTCCAGCAGACATGTTACAGTGGAGGAGCTTACACCTTGAAAAAGTGGCCAGTGAGGGTAGCTAGAGAGTTTCTGCCACCCACTGAAAGACTCAGTGAAATTAAAATAAAGCAAGTTTGCTGAAAGAAATCCTGCACAAAGCTTAGAATGTGGCCTCTCTTTTCTGTGTGGAGGTGGGACCATGTCAGCTTTCACAACATCTGCTGTATGTTTGGTTTGATAACAGGAGACAGGCTTCAGCAGTGAGGAAGAAATGCCCAGGCTCTGCTTGGATTCAGGAGGACAGGGTGGAGCTGTGCTGACTTGTCTGTGGGCTGATTTAATGCTTTCTGCCATGCTAACTTGGAAGGTTGGATGAAATGATGCTGCTCTTACTATGCAGCCTCCAGAAGCATGATGAAGGCCTGCTATAAGTGTGTGTGTGTCTGTAATCATTGTAAGGACAAATACTGTTAGGAAAGAGCAATAAATGCTGTCGATTACACTGTGGCACTGAGGACAGGAGCTAAGTTTCATGCTCCTTTGTTTCTGCTTCAGTCTGCTTAGACTGAAAAATTAAAATGTAAGTGGAGAATATGCTCTCTTGCTTAGTTAGCAGTTGCAGGTCTGGCTAAAAACACAGTGAGAATAATTAAATTATTGTCAGAAAAAGTTGTACTAACTACACTGGAGAAACCATCTCAGGAAAAAAAAACCTAACAAATTCAGTGGTTTCAAAAAAGCTATGTTTTGTGGGTTTCTTCCCATAAAATAAGGAACAGCAAGGCACCAGGCTTCCAGTTTTCTTCCTGGGAGCTTTGGAAATCCACTGCCTCCTTTTTTGTTCTCATGGGTCATCTCTGAGACATGGCCCCAAGTGTTCAAAAAGGCAAAAAAAGTCCATTTTGCAGTTTTGGAGGAGCATTGGTTCAACTTCCCTCTTTTATAGTTGGTACAAAATCCCAGCAAGTGAAACTATAATAAGGATTTTCCTCCTTCTTCCCCCCCCCTCAATTTTTGGTGCTGAAGCTTTTGTCACAACCCTGAAGGGTTTACCCAGTAGAGCCTGAAAATGCCTGTTAGACCTGGCTATGAGCAGTGCCAGAGTTGTATGGCAGCTTGGGCTATGGGGCCATGCCTGTCACTGTATTTTGTGCTATTCTTCCAGCTTTTGGAGATCAGGTATGCCATGAAGAAACACTGAGGGTCCCCCTCACTGCTTTTACTGTCACTGCTTGCAGGAGACAAGTGCATGAAAGGGAGGATAAACTCTTGCGGCAACTGAGCTCTCATCCCTTCTTTCCTTAGGTTTTACTGAGGGAAACTTCAGCAATTTCACTGTTAAAGCAAAAAATGGTCTAAAGATCTCAATTTCTGGACCCAGGACATATTTTTTAAATGCTATATCTAACCTTGATGAAAAAAACCCCTGTCTTTTTACCAGCATGTTGTCACTGCATGTCTGCTGTTCAAGGAGAATGGATGTGAGGCAATACATTACTGGCCATAAGCATTGTGACTGAAAAAGCAAATAAGTAATTATGTTATGAAATATTGACAAAGGGCCCATGTGTCGAGCTGGATAAGTGGAGTATGCCTGAGTGTATAAAACTGCAACCTTATAAGTGTTTACTCATTACTACTCTAAAAAAAAACAACCTAGAAAATCCTCCAACAAAAGCATCCAACTAACCCCACGATCCCAGCTGTTTTTCTTCCTCCAAACCAGTACATTCTCAGTGTGTCTCAGCACTTACCAACACAGCTGCAAGATGGGAAATCATACTGGGTTTTGGCAGGTGTGTCCAGTAAATTTTTTACAGGGGTATCCAGTAACTTGGAAGGTGAGTCTAAAAAATTATTGAGAACAGTTCCAGCTGTTCTTTTGGTCGGGGTTTTCTCAGCAGATGAGTTTGTTTGCTGATCTGGGGTCTGAGTGTCAAAATCTGCAGCACTGGTATTTCTTGACAGGATGGTAATAGGGCCTGCTGTTTCAACCTTAACATGTTTAGGTGATTTGACAGTAAAAGTCTTGTGATCGAACAGTGATTTGACTTGTATCTGTTTTAGCTGCTGTTCCATTGTCTCGATGATGCTCTTTTGTTGCACGTTCTCACAGCCAAAGTGCTGATTCTCTTGTTTAATTGTTTTTTTCCACATTTTGTTTTCCAGCTGTCCAGCTGGGGGACGCATGCAGGCATTGGACTTTGCGCCAGCCTCAATTTTTGTCGCCTTGCGCGCTGCGTTGGGACCAAGCTCGGGTTTGGGTTGCTGGTATGCTTGTTGCTCCTGTTTTTGCAAGAGATGCCACCTTAAAGCAGCATGCTTCTGAAAATCCTTGGGGGGTTGGGACTGCAAATGACAGCCTCTCTGGTCTTGGGAGTGTGGGGCAGTTTGCTGGCTGTGAGGTAAGTACCGCTGAGGAAGCTGCGCGGCTTGTTGGCCTGGGAGATCTTGGTCCAGGCTACCACCGTAGCACTGTGTTTGCTGGAGTGGTGGCAGCTGAATAACTGAAGCTTGTTGTGTCTGTTGCTCTTGTTCTTGAAAACAGTGATTCACATCTTGCTTGGCGGTCAAGTTACTTGAAAAATACTGCATGTGTTGCAAGTCCTGCATTTTGTTGGCTCCGAAGCGCTCGGTATTTGCGGCGTTTTCTTTCTTCTCAGAAACCAAGTGCACGTTGTTTGGGCAGGGATGCTGCACACCGGAGTTTGCTCTCTGAGCATACAGGGGAGCTTGGTTATTCATGTTTTGTACCTGCTCCAGGCCCAGCTGAGGGTTACGTAGTGGGAACACAGCTGATTTCATGTACTTATGCCCGGTTTGAAAACATTCATCTGCTTTAAGCTGGCTGAAGGATGTCCTGTCTAGCGGCTGCTCAGCGTTGCTGTGGGACTGGGAAATGGTTTGGGGCAGGTCTTTATTTTTCATTTGCAGAGCCTGGTGCTGGTTTGGGGTTAGCTGTGGACTGCACGGCATCTGCACCTGCTGTGCCTGCTTCTGAAGCATCTGTTGCAAAATGTGCGAACGCAAGAGTGGCTCGTTTTCCCCTGGCTGGGGATTCAAGTGCTTCTGTTTCAGCGGGGCCCCTACGGGCTGTTGGGCTTGGTGTTCTGCTCGTTGTTGGAAATGGAGCTGCTGTGGAGGGTGTTGTTGCACTTGGGATTTGAGTAGGGAATCCCCCTCGGTGAGCTGCGGGGAGTGTTTGTGGAACGGCAGCTGCTGGTCAGCTGTGGGACGCGGCTGCAGCTGGGAGCTCTCGCTTTTGTACGGCGGAGGAATTTGTTCCTGTTGCATTATCTTCTGGTTCTGGGGCTGTCCTGAAGGCCCCTTTAACACATCAGGACTTCCAGCATACTGTTTCCTACAGGGGGTTTCGGCTGTGCTTGCCTGGAACTGAAGAATCGATCGCAGCAGCGCTTCACTGGGCTTCTGGGGAGGTTCTCCCTGGCGGAACTGGGTGGAAACCAGTTCTATCCAGCCTGGTTTTGAATAAAATTGAGCCTGTCGCACAGGATCTTTTGCTTGGTCCTTGTCTTTGCTGGGAGGAAACTCGGGTTCCCTCTGGCCAAGGAAATGCTGGTAGTGTTGCTGCAACTCCCCCTCGCTTCCGCACTTCACTTGCAGGTTTTGGAGGGGAGGCACCGGCGGCGTTTCTTCTGGGAGCTGCTGCTGAATTGAGGCGGCCGCAGCAGCTTGGGGGTTGCTGTCACTGCCATCTTCTTGTGATGTTTGTGCCTGCTGAGGGTGGACTTGTTGTTGGCTGAGGCTGGGACTCTCTGACACTGGTCCCTGCTGTTGCCCTTCATTCTTTACCTCCCCAGGAAAAGTGTCATCACATTTGTTGTCATAGGAATGGGGTCCTTCTCGTGCCACGGCAGAGAGTGCACTCTTCATTCCCGGAGCAGGAGGAGCAGAGGAATCTTTGTGAAACGTTGAGTTCTGTTTAAAGAAAGCACCATTTTTTTCTGCTTGCTCAGAGAACCTTTCCAGAGCGGTGCTCTGAGCTTGCAGGTTACTGCTGGAACTTAGAGAAGAGAGGTCTTGGTTGGGAACCTGCCCTACGCTTCCACAAACAGTACTGGTTCCTACAGGTAACTGGTGTGGATCGTAGACTGGAATCTGTTGCTGTAGCTGGAGTTCTGGTTTCTGAAGCAAACAGCTACCTGGCAATACAGGTGGTCTACTGGAGTCTTCTGCATTGTAGACCTCAGTAACCACTACAGCTGGCACTTGAGGCAGCTCAGAGTTTGAGGTCTGTGGGGAAGTGATCTGCCCTGAGGTATGGGATGAATGCGTTGTCTCGTAGGACAACTCATTAGTAGCCTGACTGGTAATGGCATTGATATGAGATGTGTTCTTCTGCATCGCTATGGAAACATGTTCTGGATAATACTGAGAGAGTGTTTTCTCCAGGAGTTCACCATGCATGCTTTCCATGGAAGAGGCAGAAACTGTAGCACCATTAGGCATTGGCACTGCCTTGTTCTTAAGTAGTAAGACAATGTCCCTGTTGTGGCAATGTATGTTTTCCTGCTCCTGCTCATCCTGAATCAGGTCATGAGGATTTTCTGAACCACCATTGTTGTATCTTGTAGACGGTATCAAATCTGAAACTTCATTTTCTTGTCCTGTAAAACTCTCAAATTTCTTCTCACCATAACAATTGGGGATGCTTGATTTTCCAGTGTTATCCCCTGGCTCAGCTTTTTCTCCATTCACCTCTTTGTCTTGTTTCACTTTCTTGGTCTCCTGAAGTCCATACAGAGAGGGCTCACTAAAAGTGCGTTTTATCCCACCGTTTTGCATATATTTGGAATAGACTTTCTTTTCTTGTAGAATGTCGGGGCTGACACGTCTGTTTGGACTTCCCTTCAGGTGGGGCACTCCACAGTTGCTTTTAGTGAATAGCTGCTTGTGGTCTCCATTTACTTCAAGTTCAGGCCTCTCTGTTGCTGGACTTCCATTCTGTAGCTTGACCACAGTAGGCTCTGCCTGGCAAACGTGAGAAGATTGCTGCTGTATTAGGAATGGACTCAATCTATTGCCGTCAACATGGTTGGTTCTGTCCTGTTCCATCTGGCCTGCTCCGGGGCCATCCACAAGGCTACCTTCTGAATGTATCTAAAAGAGAAAAGAAACAGGAGAGAATGTAAGTTGATTTTATTTGCCATCGATGGACAATTACTGCTAATTCTTGCAGTATTCAAGAACCCCTTGTCCTGACCAACTCCCACACACAGCAGGAGCTCACTGGCACACCTGATGGGTTTTCCATCATCCTGTTACATTTTGCAGCCCCGTGTCTCCCTTTTTCTTGAAGATTTTTCATCAAGATGGAAAGAAAATGAAAATGCAGAATGACTTCCTTACCCCCGTTTAACACACAAGTAGATATTTTACAAAAAAAAAAAACAACCCAAATCCTCTCCTAATGATACAAAAAACTCTGTCTGCTTTTGAATGATTTGCACAGACTCGTCTGTGGTCACTTTCTCTCCTTGGTAAGGCAGAAAGACATGCCAAAACCATGGTTCCCAGAGGTTCCCAGACAGTGCAAATCCCATTATTTGATTAAGTAAAATCAAAAACCTCTTTTGTATGACTTGAAGGATTATTGCCACCAGACTTGCCAATTAGAAGGAATACTTCATTTTTTCTGTCTTCAGCTGACAAGGTCTTTTAAAAACTGTCATTCCTAAAGAGCATGCAAGTGGCATGATACACATGGGAGATAAAGCCATGCTTGATTGCTGTCCACAGGATCTCTCACAGTTCATCAGCATCTTGGCAGATTTGATTCAGTGTTGACAGAAACAGACCTGAGAAATTTCTGAAAGATGTGACTGAAGTGTTGTGGTGGGTTTTTTTTCAGGTATTAATACACTTTCAAATTTACATAGAGACATGAAGCATGGCTTAAACTATGCTCTGGGTTTTGTACAGAGCCCCACAGCTGTGGAGCTAGGATTTTTTTCTTCTTTGGATGGAAAATCCCAATCTCTCACATACTCTTTACATTTTATTTACAAAATCAAGTCTTTCATTAAATAAAAGTACTGAGAATGTGCAGTGAGCAAATTCCATATAATGACAACCTAATCCTGTTTACATGGGTCTTCCCAGGATTCACAATCCCAGTTAACATAGATAAAGTCCTTGTTTGACCCTGCTTGTAATTTATTCTTTGCTTTATGGTTCTCAACCAGTCACACATGACATAAGACAGTCTGACAGAGCATCTTCGAGATGTGAGATTGCACAGAGAAAATGTGGATGCATGCATGTCTTTGTCCTGAAGCTTTTATTTTTAGATTGCTGAAATGGGAATCTGAAGGGTTCCCCATTACCAGTTCATTCCTGCTTGGACTGCAAGCTCAGAAAAAGCTCTACCCATGCCTGGTACTGTCACTCCAGAGGAAGAATTACTGTACTTAACATTTTTTCTCATCACAGTTAACTCTGCTTAAATATTTATCCTACAACATTTTTTTTTCAAATGCTAAGAAACAACTACAGTTGTATACAGTTTTCATTGCAGTACTGCCTTATTGAATTATATGATTGTAGAATGCTTCTAAAAGTAATATTAATTAATGAGATTCAATACATCCAGCAGAATCCCCTCTGCTTGTAGCTCTGATTTCAGTATGAGGGCAATTCAAAGATACATTTTGCCTGGCAAACCCCTAGATGATGACTACTATCCACTTCCTCATCCCAAACTTGGTTTTAGATTTACTTTGGACCTCCTGAACTTTTTTTCTTTCTCTACTCAATTTATGTTTTGTCCGACAGAAGTGGCTAAACTCTCTCTGCAAGTAACAGTACTTTAGAAAAGAAAAAAAAAGTTAAAAACAGGGAGGTGGAAAAGAATGTTTGTCCATCTTACCTATTTTCTTGACAAGGTAAAGTAGGTTTCTTCCCTGTCTAGATATATTTCAGTGTATTTCCCAACCTAGCTTTAAAGATGTGAACCTTTGCAACATTCCCAGGGAGACAATTTTCCTTGCTTAAGTGAAAACAGTGAGGATTCCTCTGATGTGTCATTCTGGGCCAGGTGGCAGAATGATGCTCCCAGAGTGTCTCAAAAATAAAATGTCAGCCTAATTTGGAAACCATTCTTTGCCTTCACACCTTTCATACCTAGAAACTGAAGCTGAACCACAACTCAGACATGAGGGTGTAGGCTGTTGTATTTTGCAAGCATGAAATGAAATGAAATGCACCGTAGTAATTAACACTCTGTTGTCAAGCTGCTGCTTAAATATTTATTTCTTTAAAAAAACACAACTTTTAGTCTGTGATTGAGCCGTGAGAAACTTCCTCTGGCCCTGAAAGTCTGCCTTGCTGCTTGTGTTCTGCTGTACCATGTGGGTTGCAATTAAATTCCTTCCAAGAATTCCCAGACAATCTTTCTTCTCCTTACTTGAAAGGTAAAAACCCCTTTTCGTTTTTTGCTTTTTGCAGTCAGGACTGCCTGGTTCTCTAAACTTAGCTTGCAAACCCCTTGAAGGAGCACATCCTGTGCTTCAGAAAAGTCTTAGGTTCATGCCATCCTCAGAAACCCCAGGGTTACCCTCACTTCATGTCATGGATTATTTATTATTCACAGCATTCTCAAAGACCCCACGGCATGAGACAACCACTTCCCCCAAATTCTGATCATTTCTAGTATAAAAAGCACTGGTGTTAGACGCTGCAAAGGACATGGGAATCATCTGGTTAAGATACAAAGTTAATTCATCAATTAAAAGTGACAGGTTTGCATTCTTTGAAGTGCATCTAGGATTCTGGTGCCTTTGCATTACACTCCTTTTTCTGTATACATGTGGTTATTCACATGCCTCCAGTCACACCTGAGCACAAATCTTGTTCAAGGAGCTACAAATCATAGCAATTATTTGTAATTTAAAGCTGGCAAAGGACAAGTGGCACTGGTAACTTTATTTCTGGTTTTAATTGAGACACCATGAAGCTACTGTTGATGCCACTACTAAGCAGACCTGGTTGTGCCCCTGTGCTCTTCATAATTGTTGTGGGCTGACTTATCTGCCTCTCAGTGTAAACCCATCCTTCCCTGAGCACAGCACTTAGCCTTTTTTCCCTCTTTCCCATAAATATTTTATCCAGACCATTTAGTAACTCCACGTATTTTTCTTCAGCTGTAATTCATTAGAAATTCAAGTCACATCAGCAGCATCTGTGAAACAATTACTGGATCTAGGACTGACTCTGCAGTCTAATCCATCATAATTATGACTGCCCTCTTTGAAGATGCCACGATGCATGACTTAAATATAGCACATTACTGTGCAAATGGACCAGCATCTCATCCCACCAATCTGCATTCAAGTTGTAATTCCGTCTACCACCGTTTGACTTTCTCAGAAGCAAGCAATGTATGTGCATTTTTTTCTTGCCTCACATGGGGAACAAATGGGGAAACCAGCTACTGGAAGACTTTGAGGTTTTTTGCTTGTTTTGTGGGCAAGTCTGGCATATTCTTGCTACCTCCATCAATACAGGAATACCAAAAGACTGTGGAAGTTGTTCTGAGTGCAACAAAAATCTATGCTGCCACAGAAGTACTTCTTAGTGATGCCATTTTCTTTCATGAAAAAGCTTTGCTTTTAGCCAGTTCTGGAGGTTCATACCTTGTTTTCTATAGCATCCCATAAGCTGGGGAGTTTGTGAATGCAAAGCAGCTTAGATGAATGAATGGATAAATACACCCACTGCAGGGGAGTACAGTCTGCACAGCTGGGCAAGATTCCCAGCAGAAAAAGTAGATCGGGGGATGCTGTGTTATTTATTGCTCCAAAAAGGCTCGAAGGTGGCATGTCAGATGGGTTTTTTTCCTCTTCTGGGGTTAGTGGAATAGAAATGCATCTCCTCAGAGGCTTTTCTCCTGAGCAGAAATATACATCCTCAGATCACCACTTCAGCTGAGTTGTGCTCAAGTTGTTATCAGCCAAGAAAGCAGAATTTGGATACCCAGGAGCTTGTCAATGGCTTGCTGGATTGCTCCTGGGGTGCTGCCATAGCCTCTGTCCTACTGGCACCCTTCTGCCATCTAAATTGCTCCCAACCCTTGTAGAATCCTCATGGCAGGAGGTGGATTTACCTGTATGTCTTGGCCAAACTCCAATAAGTTGTACTTTCTGCTTACACTCTCCTGCTCTCATTGCCTGGTTACAGTAGTTGGCTTCACTTCTGGCTTAATTTGCTAGGTATTATATTATTGTATTACATTATTACTATTATTGTTTTTATGATGATGTGCTGTTGTGCAGTTGCTTCTTTCCTCTGAATCTCATGCTGCTGGCAAAGTAGCCTAAATCCTGAACTTCTGACAACTAAAAATGCTCCTAAAGTGAAGGGATTTATTTTTTTTCCTGTTTCAAGAATGAATGAAAATTTAAGAAAAGGCACTTGTTCCTAATTAAGGACACTCATCCATGGTGTTACCAGAAAACTCAGTTTCTGCACAAAAAACGTAAATCTTCTGGACTTGCATCCAAGTGAAATTGTTTCTGATTAACTCTGTGTCAAAGTTTTCACTTTTTAAACTTTGGAATGAGACATGCAGGTATCATGCTTTATAGCCACCTGGTGATCAAGGGGTTTAATTTTTCTTTGGCCTAAGTAAGAGTTGCTTCAGCTCTGCCTTGGGTTAGCAGCTGCAAGCAAGCTGCAAATGTCACCTGAGGAGAAAAGATGTGCAGTTAACTCAGGTGGCTAATGGGCAATGTAAGTGACCAATGCTTGAGACATTTCTATTACTGCAGGGGATCACGTGTTGCACACTTGAAAACTGTGCTGTAGTTTAAGCATCTCCTTCCTCTGTGTTTTACACTTAATGTGTGCTGTGTTCATAGCAGGCAAACAAAGCAAGTTTCCATCAGGAAACTTAATGGGAGAGGCAAGACCATGACAAGACCTGCCCAGGCTCTGGGTTGCTTGCCATTTACAGAACAGCTTCTTCCCAAGCCAGGGCTGCTGGTAATAAATACAGTGCCATCAGAAACCAAACCTTTGTGGGCCTGCTGTTTAAATATGGCTTTAATGTGCTTTTCTGAAGCCAAGGAACCCATGAGGAAGATTTTAACCCTGTTGTCCAAAACAGATTCAAAAGAGAGATTGCATTTGTGCCCAAGGTGAATTGAGGCTCTGAACCCCCCAACCTAAGGCTTTGCTCTGCTCCTTGCTGCAAGTGTGGTGGCTGAGGAATACAGAGTGAAACCTCAGGACAGATGTAAAGGAGGCCCCAGCAGGACAAGGACACTCTGTTGTTAGCTGAGCTCTGTGACTTACAATGGGGTCCTTTTGCACTGCATTCAGCTGTCTCTTCATTTGGATAGTATATTTATTCAGTGCATTACCAATGCTATGGAAATAAACTAGCAGAAGAATGCCATGTCTCCTCTGTACCTTGAAGGTTTTCAGTTAAGGCTGTATTTCTGTCTAAAATACAAGTACTGCTTTCTCATTGTAGCTTTAAATAGCAGTTAAGGGGTTAATCTAGAAACTATTGGATGAGACTCTGACTGCATTCTGCAGGAGGTCATATTACATGAATATAATTGTCTTCTCAGGCATTTAGATCTAGGAATAATCTGCCCAACAGAAAAGAAAATGTGAGATGGCTAAAATTTGTTACCTGTTTTATAGCTAATTTATACTTAATTTACGGGGGAAATGGTAACTAGCAAATATAGATGTAAGCAGGCATTAGGGAGTGAAGAGGATAGGATTTGTGAAATATGAGGATTAATAATTCATTATATCTTATCTGAGCTAGAGGCCTCATAATTCATGCATTTTTAAATCCAGCCCCCCCTCACTTTATTGATATCAGTTTTTGCATTTCAGTGGTCTAATCACAAAAGCACTTGAATCAGTTTGATTTTTGACCTTAATACAGAGAGCAAAAGAACAAAGCTAAACTGGTTTGCACAGTGGTTTCCCCTTGCTATGTTATATATATATATACATACGTAACCATCAACAAGACTTGATAGTGTGCTATATCTACCCAGACATGAAAAATTGCACTATTTTAATAATTGCATAAAATCAAGGAGAACAAAAATTTAAATGTCTGTACAATACAGGCAGAAAAAAAAAAAAACCAATTATGTGACAAATTAATTTAGGAATATAAAATGCAAGTGAACAGGAATTGTAATGCCACATCACACAGCTCTCTGGTTCCTATTTTTTGTCATCTATGTCCTATCTACAAACTTTGCACCCAATTACACCAAGCAGCACTTCTAACAGGAAAATACAACTCTTCCAAGCTGCTCACAATACCACCACAGTATGACCAGACTAGAAATGTTTCCTGAAAGCTCAGATTTTAGAGCTAGGAAGAGACTGGAATAACCAAAACATTCAAGATGAGGTTGGCACCTATGCTGCTTCTTGCTGTATGTAAGCACATTTCTATGGTTTGTATTTGGAGGATGGTGGTTCCAGGTGGTTTACACTTCCAGGGCAGTGCACAGAGCTGTAGACTCCCCAGGTTGGCATCTGTTTGACATTATCACCTTGGCTGTTGCTATGCTGACAGACTCTAAGACAATTATCAGTGCTCAAGTTCTTGATCACCATCTTGGCTACTTACTGGACATCTTTTGCAAAAACAGAGAAGCTAAATGAAAACACCCCTTGCTGGTTTTGAGAGTCTCTGCAGTTGGTAAATTGTGACAAGGATGTGAGGATGGGAACTTCAATCCTAAATGCTGGGCATGTTCAAATAAGGCTGTGCTGAGTAAGTCTGAGCATAATGAGAAAATGTTCTGGTGTTTCTGTTTGGACCAGCAAAACTTACAAATTGTAAGCCACCCAGAGCATCATTTGGGTAATTAACCAGAGCCCGTGCATTCGGTATGGGAAGCATTTTGGGGTAAGGATACAGAAGCAAGTCTTTTCTTCATCTCAGCCACTTACCCTGCAAGGTCAGGTGCAGTGAGCAAAGGCTGGCAAAGTAGGGTGGGTGGTGTTCTCAACTGATGCTCAGACCTGTGTTTGATCACTGGTTGGTTCCTTAAAACCTCTGACTTGAGTCTGTTTGAGTCTGTGAAGTCCTGGCACAAACATCTCCTCTCTCTCCTGCTGTTGCTGAGGCACCACAGCTGATAAGAATCTAATGCATTTTTAGAGGTCTATTAGAAGATGCTCCCTGGAGCTGTGGTTGCCATTCAGCTGCTTTCTGCATTCGTGGGTGGTCTTCAGGAGCAGTTTTGATGTGGGGTATTGTAATCTACGTGCAACAATGGCATGGATTATCGTGCTGAAATCTACATCTGAGAAAATAGCTACAGCTGCCTCTCCAGATGTACAAGAGATGAAAAGCAAGGTGGTTTTGATGACCAGAGCCAGCTGACAACCAAACAGCAGTTGAGATCTAACCTTGATATAAAAGCAGCTCTGGGAGAGAAATGAAATGTAGGAGCCAGAGCTGCCTTGCCATGGTTCTGAGCACACAAGAGAATGGTATGGGTATTCTTGCCACCCCCTTCAGTTTTAGGTTAAAAGATCAAGATGTGGGACTACATTTTATACTGAAGACTCAACATACAGGCTTGGACTGAACTGTGTCACTGATTGATCTTAAGATAAAATGGTCCAGGTCCCAAACTAAATGTAAATCAAGAGGCACCCACCAGATTACATCATGCCAGCATTTATCAAGGAGTAAGAGTCTCACTTCTTAAAGCTCTCTTGAAAAAGAGATTTTCTGTAATTACCGTCTTGGCTACAGTATTTTTGCCTCCTTTCTAATTTCAGCTTTTTATTAATCAGCAAGAGTTTTTAGCTTTTTCTTTAGAGGGCCACTATTAATCCAGTTTCAGGATCAAGCAATGAACTGCAGTTCATGCTTCTCCTGAAATCCTTACCTTGTTACATCCATGCTTCCATACAAAGCCATTGTTACTGATAGCCATTTAAAACTCCTGAACATTCAAGCATGAATGTGCAGTATATCAGGAATTTTGTGTATTTTGTGTCAGGAAACAGTTAGAAAGGTACTAGAGAAAAATGCTTATTACAGGGAGACTGGCATTTGCCTGCCTGTGGAATCTCCCTTTCGTGTTTTGGGAAAACTGGAAACCAGTAAAAAGTCTGGATTTTGTGAACAAGATGTTTGTTTAAAAACACAGCTCTAACGTGAAGGTTTGTCCCTTTAACCAAATCACAAGACTGGATAAAAACTTGAGATTGCTGTGCTGAGAAAGGGTTTGGATCCCAGAACAAGATGGCATTCCTGCTTTCTTTTAATTTCCAATAATTCAAAGCACATTCTTTCTCCTGTTTAGATTTTCCTCTTCATGGCAAGATGAAACATGAAGAGACAGAAAATTTGTTGCAGCCAAGCTCTGAGTTTGAGTGTGGAGGGAGGTGGGGTCAGGAGGAATTGGCAGATTGTGTTTGAACTCTCACTAAGACTTTCAGGCTCCCGCAGCTGACAACTGGAAGAGCAGGATTTGGAGCAGTCCTGAAGGGAACTGCAACACTTCTCTCTCTGTCCTTCCATGTCAGATATTTTTTCAAAGCTTTCAACACAGTTGGTTGGTCTTCATTCTGGTAGCTCAGCATTTGTTGCTGTCTGACATCACTTCATGGTCTTCTGAGGTATCCAGTGGCCTGTGTGGTGGACTTGAGAGAGTTTGAAGCTCTAATGAAAGACCTTTGATATTTTGGGATATTTAAGAGACATCAAGGAAGGGGTGACTTAAAAGAGCTGTTGTCAGTTCCTGTCAAGCCTGCTTCATATTCTCAGTCACAAGATACCATTGCACTAATTGATTATTGTCTGCCCATAACACAGCATCCTCTTTTAAGTGCATAAAGCAGCAGTGTGGATGCAAAGCACACCAAAGCTGGACTGAGAAAGCTGGGAACTACAGATGAACCCAAGATACAGGGCTGCTTGGAGTAAAACTCATAAATCATAGCTGAGCTTTTTTCAGCTTAAGTAGCCAACTTTACTGCAGGCAGCAAAAATTAATGGAAGCATTTTAAATGCCTCTCTTCACTTTTCCTTAGAAGGGTGGCAGGTGAGCTCTCCCAGAAAGGGTCAGGTGGCTTTTTCTTACTTAAATCCCCACCTCCAGCAACCAAGGACGTGATCCCATGAGTCCTGCAGAACTGCTCCCTAACTGTCAAGATTGTCCAAAGTGTTTGCCAGCCTAATCCTTCATCCAGAAATTTAATAGCTGTGGTGGTCTTGAGCTCAGGAATGCAGGTGAAGGGATGAAGACCTTGCATTGTCATGCTGGGGTTCCTGGAAGCTCATGTTGTGTCCTTCTGTGTGAAGTCTGACAGCACAGCATGGTCACTGCTTTTCTTGCCAACACAAACCTCCTCTCTTTCTACTACTCCCCTCCCCCCAAAACACATCAGGGAGAGAAAAGGGCTGGGGGCAAAGCAAAGATGACAGGCATTAAGCTCTGACATATGCAACTGGTTTTGCTCAGAAGAAAATATAATGCAGTCTGTGCTTACTTCCATACAGCCTTTGGGGGCAATGAATAGCTGTTTTTCCTTTAAAAAAAAGAGGGGAGGGGGACTGGTGGGAGAGAAGAGACAGCTACCAGGATACTAAATATCTAAGGCAGTCATTTAAGCTAACATACGTGCACTGTCAAATGAACGTAAGACTTTATTTTTGGCTTGTTAACAATTTGAGGGTCAGACAGGTTGATTATAAGAAAACAAGCTAATAATTTTCCTGTGAGAAAGGTGAGGGACAGTGATGAATGGCAAAGTTTATCTGCTCATTACACTCCCCAGCAAACAACTCTTTCTAACAGTCTCCTCTAGCTCAGAAAAGCTTGTGTGTAACTGATGAGTAATAAATCAGAAGCACTCTTCAGCTCCCAAACTAAAACAACCTTAAAAGTTGATGCTGGGGGTTGATGACTTAGCAAATGTGCTGAGAAATTCATTTCACCAAAAATTAGAACTAAAAAAATATTCTGGAGAGTCTGCAGTTAACCTTTAAAAAAAACATGTAGAGGACTAAGTGAGGTGAGCACTAGAGACTGTGGATGTGTCCGTGTGTGCTCTGCTGCATCCCGTGTCCTTCAGAGAAACTACGGCATGAAGCTGTTTGGGGAAGGAGGAAATACATAGTGTCACATCTGAGATCAAGTACAATGAAAAAACTGTAAAAAAAGAAGTGGGGGGTTGTACCAAAGTTTGCAGAAGGAAAAAGCACCCACCGAGGGAATGGCAGAGATCAGCATTCAGGTCTGAAACTTCTGTTTTTTTAGAGAAAGAAAGGATGGGATGAGATTGTTTTAATCATCTGCTGGTGAAATATTAATTTAATGGAGAAGAAAAGAAAAATGCAAATACAAGAAATCTTCCTCTGCCTGGGCTAAGAAAATGCACAGAAACACTAATGCATTTAATAAATCCTGGTTTAGGCAGGTAATGACTTGAAACTCCCTGCTGAAAATAAAGGTGGTTCACAGTGATGTGTGACAGATGCAGAAGCAATGTGACTGTGAGATGGCACAGTTATTCCAGTTTCAGGGATGATGGGAGTTTATCTAAGGATAAAGGAGGGAGGGATTCCCTGTGCAAGGTCAGTGTGGGGGAGAGCTTCAGGGAGAGACCAGCTGTCTGTACTCACTAACCTCTAATCCAGGAGGATGGCTTTGTTGTGCTGCTCTAATATGGAACAGGCTACATTATATGCTGATGAGGTACTGGAAATCTAGGAAGTTATTTTCTGTTTCACTGATTTTGGTTCTTTTTTGGTGTGTTTTCCCCTCTTCTTTGTGTGTAAAACAAGGGTTCAAGATATTCCTGAACAAAGGTTGCCCTGCTTCTCCCTAACAGTGGCTTTGTGAGCCATGTGGCTGCTGGCCAAAGGGCTTGCCAGCACTTCACAAAAAGCCCCAATAGTAAATAAATTCAGATCTTTACCAGATAGATAATTTTATGTGGTCTGCTAAAGAATAGGCCTTTGTCAGAACGAGATGATAGCTGATGTTGTTGAGAGGGGGAGAAAGGGGGGGGAGTTTTCCCATTTTTTGTGTTATTTGTATTCAGTTGAGGGAGAAACATCCCCATCTGCTTTGAATCTATATTTTAATTCCAAGCCCTACCAAGAAATGAAGCAAATTGCCTGACAAAGTAGACAGATAGAAAGTTGCTGAGCTGAAAGCTGTTCTAAAACTCCACCAGTGTAAGAAACTTAAAAGCCAAGTTACCTGCTTTTGTGCTTTGTTAAGTGTACGATCATGATAAATCAGTAAATTATTTTCCTCAGTCTGTCCTTTAAATGTTGTTCCTTACTCAGGAGTACATGGTTCTGTTGCTCTCTGCTCTGTCAGAACAATTTGGTTTAAGGAAGTGAGACTGTAAATAAGAAAAGCCAAACCCATCTGATTTCTCTGTTGGAAGTAGGCAGTGGAGCTTTGCCTGCTCTCCTGCATGATTAAATACAGGTTGTGAAACAGAGGGTGCAAATTAAATTGTCCATTACCCTCATTTACAATACCTGCAACTGAATTAATGTAGTAAGACATGATTTTTGCCACTAACAGTAGAATCTTACATATTTTTATATATATATGAATGTATATGAAAGCTCAAGGGCTTATTTTAGCTTTATGATCTGCCCAGTTTGAGTTTTTGCTTGCCTTTCCTACTGCAGGAAATTTTATCCCTAAGTTTCAACAGGTGTCAGAAACAGAAGCAGCTGGAGCCAGAGCTGAACATTTCTGTTCTGATCTGATGAACTTGCAAACAAACCACATGTAACTTCTGTTATGGATGCCCAGCTAAAGCTAATCATGATACAGACCCTAAATTAATTTCTGTGCCTGTTTCACAAGCTGTAACAGGGGATAGTGTGTGATATACAGACTTACAGGCTGATAAGAAGCAGAACTGCTTCTTAAATTGCTCCTGTCTGAAAGGGATCATAGAAATGCAATTTATTTGCATCACATTCTAGACAGAGTATAATTTAAGGGAATTTTTTTGTGATGGAAAGAAAATGGACAAGCAGAACTGCTGAAGCAGACTTAAGCTGCTGTGAGAAAAGACAGAAAAGGAGAAGAGGGTTTGCTGTGAGCTGAAAGGGAAAAGAATTGAAAGATGCCCATTCAAATGCTTCATCTGCCTGCTAATTTTAATTAATACTCCTCCTTTGTAACTGTGCCACAGAGCCTGAGTCTTTAAAAACAAAACAAAACAAAGTTGTCACTAGGCAGATTTCTGAGTCTCCTGCTTGAATCATCATTTTCATCTCTTCACTTTCCTGAGCAGAGGCTGCAGGCTGCATTATCTGACAATGAACATGTTGAGAAATGCTACTGCACTGCTCAGGGAGTTGTGCACTGTTTTGCTGTGTGACAGAAATACCAAACCCTTTAAAATATACAGTGTGCTAAAATATCCCATGTCTTCTGAAGTCTGGGTGCACGGCTTGTTTTCAAGAGGATAATTTATTCTTCATAAACTTTACCCAAAACAAAAAAATATTATTTTCTTTCGGTTCTTTTCCCCAGCCGCAGTATTCTATCAAAGCTTGGAGAACTTGATAAATACAGTGGTCTTTGCAAAAAAGTACTGCTCTGGGTTTGCATGTCTTTGCTCCCTGTCTTTCTACTTTCTCAGACCCTTCCCTGATAGCTTCACGTTTCACCTCCCTTCCCTAACAAAGTCCTAGAAACAGCTTGTTCCATGCCTGGTGGGGTTCCAGCCTGCTCTTGTGCACCACCCCACTCCCATCCCACAGAAGCCAGGCCAGGTTTATTGAACTGGGTCACTGGTTCCAGTTAGACACCAGCCACTCTACCAGTCTCCTAGCAACACAAAAAGGAGGGGAGAGGGGGAGCCAACAGATCCTTTCTGCATCTTTTCCCTCTGCCACCTTTGTAAGCCCCAGATCAGCCCAAACAAGGTCTTGCCCACAGGGCCATGCTAACTGAGATGCTGTTTGGCAGCAGACTCTGTCCTTGCACAAATGCTGACAAAATGACTAATTAAACATAAGCTTCTTGCCCTGCTTCCTTCCCTTGACAAGTTAACTTAGGCACGTTTTTCCTTTCATTATTTTATGGACAACAATAACGAACACGCTAAGGAAAAGAGCACTTCAGGAACAGTTTTCTCAGAAGAAAATACCAAGGGTGGTTGTCCTTCTCTTCTCCCACCTTCCTGGCTGGGAAGGTACAAACCAGGAGGAAGTCATGCAAGAAGGGGGAATATGGGGTAGGATGGGTGTTTCCAGGCAACTTTTAATTACAGCACAAGTGGAGAGAATACGCTTAAGTGTAAGAGTTCTGTTTCTGTTGTCCAAAAAAACCTTAGGTATTTAAGATGAGAATAAACAGATTTTATGTGAAGCCAAGAAGGGGAGGTCTCTGTGAGGAAACCCTTTGGTTTCTGCTGCTCAGCTGAGTGTCTGTCCTCCCACAGCCTGGCTTGGAAACCAGAAGGCACCAAGGAGGAGAGCAGCATGCTGTGTTACTCCAGAAAGCACACACCATGCCAAATGGGCAGAGCTCTTAATTGCATCACAGATAATCGTGGTGTAATCACAGAAACATGCAAGGAATGGGAGTAACTTTAATTCAGGAAAAATACCCAGCTGGGTTGTGTAATGGGGAAAACCAGTAAGTGCCAGGGAAGAACTCAGCAGAGAGGTGACTGCTGCAAAGTGGGCAACAGAAAGGATTTCCACCTTTATTGGAGATCATGAAGCAACAGGATGGATTTTTATCTCTCTGCTCTACGTGACTAACACGAGTTCTGTGCAAATGTGAAATGCTGAGGAACTGCTTTCACTCTTACTCTGCTGCATGTGTGTGTTCATTGTTGTCTAAACTTGGGAATAATTGCTGTGGAACTTTCAGATGTTTTCCTGTAGGCAGAGAGGACAAATCCCTCAAGGGAGAAAGGAGTTGGCTCCTTGTGAGGACCTTGATCTCTAGACTTGGAAAGGAACAGCTTGGCTGTGCTGGAAAAAGGCTGCATGTGCATCCACGTGCTTTGGAGGCAGCCTCCTGGCTGTGCCTGAGCCAGCTGTCCCATTGGAACGTGCTGAGGAAGCAGCTCCCTGCTCCGTGTGCAGCCAGGCTGCTGCTGGAGCTCCCACAGCACCCAGGGACACAGAGGGAGAAGCTGTGTTTATTCCTGCTGAGGCTGGGAAGGGACAACAGGGTGGCACAGGGCTCACCCTCCAGGTGGTTGATCAATGTTGTTTGGGAAAGAGTGACAAAACTTGAGTATGAGACTGAAGAAATGAGCAAAAGATAGGACAAAACATGCAATGCTGTTTTAAGCACGTAGGCATGCAGATGGGCACCTCCTGGGGACTGGGAAAATTGTTTTGGTAGTTAATTTAATTAGAAATTTCATGGGAATTACAGACCTACCTGACTCTCCAGGCATCTAAATGCCTCTGAAGAGGTGGTCCTTAGGGCCTGTTTTAACCACCCCAGTGACCACAGTACACATGGATCAGATGGGTGAAAATGCATCTCTGCTGTGTACTGCTGGTATTTTGGCATCCCCTGCACAGGGCATTTGACCACCAGTCCTGCATGCAGATTGTTGGAACTGGTGCTGACCTTCAGGAGAACCCATCAAGATGTGGACGAGGTCAAATGGGGTGCAACAAAAGAAAAGTGCAATGGCAATATTCCACCTTGAGCCATGGTACTGGAACCCCCTTTGCTAAGCAGGTAAATTACCTCAGTTACAAGGAAAAGCCAAATGCTGCAGGGAGGACTCATGTTTTCATTTGTAAAATCACCTTCCCCTTATGTTAGCACCAAAGCCACAGCACAGAAAGACCACGGAGCTAGATTCACAGGCACAAAAAGAGCTGCCTTCCTCTGAAACAGTAACTACATTTTTCTTTTAAGGGTTGGACTTGATCATCTTAGAGGTTCTTTCCAACACAGCTGATTCTGTTCAAAGTAAGAAGGCAGGAGGTGTAAGGATTGATTGTTACATATTGGGTTTTTATTTATATAAACTATACAGAACACCTTGACAATCTTAGGGATACACAGAGCTATATATAGAAATGTGAGTAACTGTATTAGTGAGCGTGACACTGTGTGCAAGCCAGAATATTCCTGAGTGGTTTCAGCCATGTGCTTTCCTTCCTCCCCCCTCTCGCCTTGAATAGGTTATTCTAAATCACTTTATCACTATCTGAAATAATTTTTTCTTGCCTTTTATGGTAGTTATTCTGTATGAGCAGTATGTAGCCTAAGACTTCCTCAAAACCTCCCAGTTTCTGCTGGCTTGCAGTTTCTGCTGAAGAAATAAGTTTATTAGGATCTTGTAAAGCTCCACCTCCATCCCACTGGAGTAGGTTATTCTGCAGTGAGCAGGGTATGCAAAAAAACTTTATGGCTGGAAAAGCAGAAGTGCTATGACACGAGATTCAGTAGATGAGTAACCCCAACAGACTGATGAATACTCCAGAATTGGTACATACCTGTATCTCTGTATTTCTTACTGAGCTTTTTAGATCCAAACACCAATCTAAGAAATAATGTCTTTCCAGGCAATGCAATCACTCGAGGGGTTTTTATTCCCTCACTTGCTGTGTTCACAGGGTTTTTCTCCTTTACCCAGCCTCTGATCTTTCCAACAGCTGGAGCACAAAAATCTATCACACATGGCTGACACCAGCCAGTTGACTCAGACTGTCTTTGCATGGGGCAGACAACAGACACATCTGCATGGTTACCATCACACATTATTCACTTTGCTGAGAACCTAGTTTCATGAATATTTTTTTAGTCATGAGCAGGATGGTCACTGGTATTAATCAGCAAGGGCAATCTGTTCAAACCAAAGAGCAGAAAGCTGAGAGACACCACCTTAGCCACAAGCCAGAGAACACGAGGGAACACTATCTGTGAGAACTGAAATGGAGAAGAGACAACAGAGGAGGATGATTTTTAAATAATCCGGGACAGTAGTTGACTCCTGGACCCTGCAGGGTCAGAGAGGATTATGTCAGAGGATTATCAGGATCAGAGAGGGTTCCTCTTGAGGAAAATGGAATGGGTTCATGGAAGACACTGACTGTTCAGGTTCATGGAGAGAGGCAAGAGGTAAGAAAACCAAGCAAGTCTTTTTCAAGCCAACAGACTTTCTGTAATCTAGGACTGGCAAGAGGACAATAGAAATTGGTATCTGATATTTTGGGGAAAGCAAATCTGAAATGTTTGATGGTGTATCCAGAGCAGTGGTTCAGAAAGGGGCAGAGTGGTGGTGCGGTTTATGTAAAAGTCTGGGTTGTTTTAATGCATGTGAAGTCATGCAACTGCAGGGGAGGAATTTTTGTGCCAGTCAACAAGTTTTCCCAAAGATTAATTTTCACATAAATTAAAGTGACATTCACGGGAAAGGCTGGAGAGCCTCAATACCAAAAGGGCCTGGAAGCTGGAACCATATTAGAGGAAGTCCCTTTCTAATTTTCAATTTAGGAAGGGAACTGTTTTGGAAACAGTTAAAGATAGCTGCAAAGTTTGGTGGTGTGAACTGAAGAAAGAAGTTTAAGGAATGTGTAGAGAAGCAGAGTATTCACACAAGCAGAATATGTGTAGGTGTTTTGGGAGCATCACAGCAGGATGCAAAGAATTAAGTAAGAAGAGTGCTGCCTGGATCCAGATGCAAACCTTGGTTAGATTAACCAGATGGATGATCTTCCTTGAGCACTGGAAAAAAAGCAGGGAGATAGAAGGAAGGATCTTTAAAAGGGAAGGGCAAGAATAGATGAGCGAGAGTGTGAAATGTGGAAAAAAGAGGTTCTGGATACAGTGGAAGAAAAAGCTTACGAAAGCAAGTTTTGAAATAAAGCAGTGGTGCTTTCCAGCTTATAGAAAGTAAACGGAGCAAGTGAGAGGTGAAACAGAGTTTATGTAGCCAAGAAAGGAGATGATAGAGAAGTAAGACTTTGTGCTTTGTTCCTTTTAAAGCCATGCCATTAGAAAAAATCGTAAGGTTCAGCTTTTTGTGACTGAAGATGATTGCTCTTACCTACTTCTAGAGCCAGTGTGGTGTCACCACTTGGTAATAGTGATAGACACAGTGAAAGGTCTCTGGTGACTACACAGGCAAAAATACAGGTGAGGATGCATTTACCCATCCAGCTCTTTTGTCACAGCTCCCGTGAACACCCCGCTCAAAACAATGGAGCGGTTTATTTATACAATTCCTTTCCTGTGACCCACGGAACCAAATCTGTGTCACGGAATAAGGTCACTTACACTGTCAGCTGGGTGACAACCCCAGCTTGAGCATTGACTGGGGACTGCAAGCCATGGGCCCCAGGCCAAGGGGTGCTGAGCGTGCCACGGAGGTGACGTGTGAGCTCCTGGTGGAAGGCTCCCAGCTGACCGGCACACCGCCACCCCATCCCTGTGCCAATTCATGGAAAGGCAACCCGGACACCTCTGAAGGCAGAGACTCAGTCTGGCTGTCCAGATGGATGTGGCCCTGTGCTGGCAGCGCTGAAAACCTGGCAGGGAGAGGCTGTCTGCTGGGTAGTCACTGGCCATTCGTGATCAGGGAGGGACAGAGAAGTGCTGGAGTGTGGCAGTGAGGACCATGAAGGGCCTGGAGCACAAGTCCTGCAAGGAAGGGCTGAGGGAGCCCTTAGTTTGAAGATGAGGTGAGAGGAGACCTTATTGCTTTTTTCAGCTACATCAAAGGAGGTTGGAGTGAGGAGGGAAGCAGCCTCTGCTCCTGAGTGAATTGTGATAGCACCAGAGGAAATGGATGGAAGCTGCACCAGGGGAGGTTTAGGCTGGATGCTAGGAAACATTTTCGCAGTGAGAGGGTTGGCAGGCACTGGAATGGACTGCCTGGGGCAGTGGTGGAGTCCCCAACCCTGGAGGCATCTAAAGGCATTTGGACCTGGTTCTTAGGGACATGGTTTTGTAGTTAGATTATGGTGTTGGTCAAAGGTTGGACTGGATGATCTTGGAGGTCTCTTCCAACCTAAAACACTCTGTGATCAGCTTTCTAAAGAAGACTGAATGCTTGCTGAAGATGCCTTGTTTGCTTTGACCAAAATCTGGTGATCTTGCAAGAAACGGAGGAGACAAGGACAGATGTCCCATTGCTGTAGACTGGGGTAGCTCTGGGATTTCAGGATTCATGATTTCAGGAGAGCATGCTGGTTGAGTTTTGGCTCAAGGTCTGACCAAGAGCCTGCATTACCTATGCTGTTGTGAAATGTTACCATTCCAGGTACTTCTGGTATAACACAAATGTAAGTCTGTCCCCTCGTACATTACTGCTGAGAGTTTGTTTGGGGTTTCTGTGTCAGTGTGAACAGGTAGCAACCTGGCTGCTGCAGTTTAATCCTTCAAGCAGTGACATGACAACTGTACCACAGGATGCCTGCCAGGTTCAGGCAAGGACAGAGTGGAGTGCAGGTCAGCAGCAGAGCTGCAAGTGAGGTAATGCCTTATCAGCAGACAGGTCAGGGCTCTCTGTATCAACTTCTGGAGCACAGAGTGACTAAAAATAACTTTCTATTGCAAGTACCTGTTTCCAGAAGAAGGAAATGCCCTTGTTTAACACCTTCCACCCCAAAGAAACCGTGAGTGGTTTATCACAGTTCCTGCATCCCTTGATATCCCACTGGTCTAGTTCACAGAATGTTAGGGGTTGGAAGGGACCTCAAGAGTCCAACCCCCCCTCCAGGGCAGGATCACCTAAAATCTGCTTGGATGACTGGCTCACGTGCTCTGCTTTCCCCTCCAGAAGGTGACCAGAAGTCAAGAGTAAAATAAAGACCTGAGGAATCCCAGCCACATTCCCATCACCTGACCATCACCACGGATAATATTACAGTTATGCATCAGCCTCTCTCTCAGGAATGTGAGTGTCTGGACCAAGTGTGGGACTGAACTACTTCTCGTGCCATTTGAAGCTCACATCATCAGATCAGGATCTAGACTACTAAATAACCTCACATGTCAACTTCCCACTTTGGTCTGAACTGTAACAGAGAAGCCTGTGGCTTCTGTTTTTATGCCAGACTTTATACCTGTACACAGGTACCAGAGAGATTCCAAGAAAATAGCACTTCTATTCTAAAAAAAAAAACCAACAACTTAATATCACAGTTAATTTTTAACTTGCAGTGTGCCTAAGAGGTTTATTTAATCCACTACATTGTAGCTGATGCCATGTATGAAGAGGTCCACAGCACTTCAGTGTGAAGGGTGTGAGTCTGTTCTCTCTGGCAACTGTGGAGCAGCGTGGGTTCAAGTCAAGGGGAGAACTGAGCAAGGTCCAGTTTCTCATGAACACAGGGCAAAAAAAGCTTTAACTTAGGTACTCTAACTGAATTTATCTATCTTCACAAAAATATGTATCTGATTTCTGGTTTCACTGCTTTGTCCCCACATAAGCAATGAGCTGAAGCAGAGCCATTGGATCAGGCAGGACAAAGCTCCTCTGCATTTGCTGTAGTTGACTAAAGGCTGGGCTTTGGGGTTTTTTTGGTTTCTTTTTTTTTGCCTGACTACAGAAAGTACAGGGAGTATAAAAAGGACAATTAAGCACCACTTCTAAGCATGTCTCTTCTTCCCATGCTGCACACCCTGGCAACAAATCAATTTTGTCTTTTGCTGTGAGACTTTCTCTCTCTCCCTGCCAGCTCAAAATTACTCTCCCAGAATCCTCAACCAACTTATTTTTTTTTCCTCTTTGCAGCTCATCCTGCCAGTTGCCACTTTAGTAAATAGCATATAGCAAGCATATAGAAATAATTTTATTTCTTCCCTTCCCTCTAAAGGTTAACTATAGGTGAACATTTTATTCTTTGTAGCAAGTAATTGACATGCATGAGCCAACTTTCTGTTCAGAACATAATTTGTATTCTTGAGAGATCTGTGCATATTCTTGTTCATACTGCTTCTTCCCTGAAGGGATCTGGGAGGGGGAAGAGTGGGAGAAGCTTTTAAAGTTTGGCTCGCAAAAGTTACAGAGAATGATCTAGGCTTTCAGCTCTATCAGATAAATGGTAATGTAACTGCACCATGTACAGTAGAGTGGCACGTACTGATAGGAAAAGAACAGTAAATAACAGGAGCAGGGGGAGAAGGGAAGTCAGCAGGCAGAAAAAGGAGAATACTCAGCATAGGGGCAAGCTTGCTGTTAAAATATAAATCATTAGAAACCTGGATCCCAGGTTGGTAGGCAAGAGACAATTCAGGTGGGGTTTTAATGAAGTCAGTGCAGTTCTTCATATCTCTACACTTGGGCAATGTTTGCTTAATCAAACTTAATGGTGTGATCCCAAGATCACTGAAATCATACTTGTTTCAGTCACTTCAGTGGGTTCAAGAGTGTGTAGCAGAATCATTTTTAATAGGGGTGCAGCTGTGGTATGTAAGGAGCATGCTGCTTTTTTTTTTTTTTTTAAGTAAATCAAGAGTCTTCTCATGTGGTTACATCTTCTTGTGAGGAGGTCTTTTCAGAATTTATCTATTAAAAGAATGTCAGCACATATGCAATGCCTGTAATTTAGAACCTGGCTCATGGGTTGTGGTCTCTTTGGTCAGGTTGGTAGGTGTGGTGGGCAGAGCTGCATAAGCCTTGAGATACTATAATCTGTCAGGTGCCACTTCAGGCCTTTCATCTTACCACACAGTAGTGAATTTTTGCCTTGTAGTAAGGATCTTCAGCCCCCATATACAGTTTTTTCGAGATTAAACAAATGTAAGAGCCACTTAAGCAAACACAGAACATATTGCAAAATTAATGTGAAATCACATTTAAAGACTTGGTGTGCACAGTTTCATCTACAAGGGTAGGTACTGCCTCAGCAGCAACCTCCTTAGCTTGAAACATAAAAGTCTGTGGTGTCAGAGGAGTGAACAGTGTATATTTACTCAAGAAAAGATGATTTATGGACAGAAAGGGGAGAGGATTATACATTAGTTGCATATTAGTCCTGGCAACTTATGGGACTTAGCTAGTGGAGAGTCTTCATCCTACTTAGGTTACAACCCTGGAGGGGTTCTCACAGCCCTTGGCTTGCAGATGCTGCTGCACCCCCTAGCAAATGTTCTCCATACACAGGTCCCCATTGTCTAGTAAAAAAATTCCTCTAAATACTAAGTAACCAAGACAATTTACCCAGACACAGCCACCTATCTTGTACAGTGAGAGCCCAAAAGAGCACCATGAGGTTATTCTTTCCACTCACACTTTACTTCAAACAGGTGTGCAAAGGGAACATATCAGAGACTGAAATAGAAGGTTAAGCAGACTGTGAATTTCCATCTACGCTTGGTCTAATTAAAGCTACAAACATATTAGAGACTGAGAATTTTGTTTAGAGTAATCCCTTTATCAAAGCTGTCATTTGCCAGGAAATGTTAAAAGCAGAGTTTCTTATTCTTCAGCTACTGTGTCTGCCATTTAAATATCAACATTTCTCACCAGCTTTCAGTTTAACCCACAGAGGCTCCCCACAGTAACTGTGGGCTGACTTAGGAGCCCCTTACTCATATCAGTGATTGGCTAATTCCACAAATGGCTCCACTGACTGCAAAGGAATCACATTTAATTATGACTGCATCAATGTAAGAGATTTCCAGCCCTTTACAGGGATTTTACATCTAATGCAGATAGTGCTATGAGATAATCACAAGAGCAGTACTCCCAGAGGTCCTGATCACCAGACTTTTTGCTGCTTCTGTTCATGTGAACAAGAAGCCACTGCACCACAGAGAAGTGGCAAAATGTTACTACTGCAAGCTGTGTTAAGGCTGGGTTTGTTTTTTAACACTGCTGTCTTTCTACAAAGAGCTCTCTGCCTCTTCTGCCTCTTGTATTCTACCATAATAGCAGTATTTTAAGCTCTTAGGTGCAAGGATTTTGTCAACTTCAGACTATCTCACTTGGTGGTATGCTGAGTTTTTCACCTCTACCCAGTATTTGCACTTACAAATAATTAACAGATTATACAGAGAAAAAAACCAGATTTGTGTGCTACTCATGTACCACAGCAATGTCTAAAGACCTTAGCTGAGCTAGGGGCCTCCTTCTGCTAGAGACTGTAATAATACATCATGTGCTTTTGATTCCCCTCACTGTTATCTGTTTCTTCCCAAAGGGCTGTATTGTTAGTTTCTTACATGGATGCAGTTAAAACCACATGTGATCTCACTGCAGGCAGCAGTGTTATTTGTGAGATTAACTCATCATCCCTCTGGAAAAGCAGCTCATGTTCAGGTGGATGGTTAATGAAGGGAAAAGGGAAATAAAGCTTTTCAGTACAGGAACTACAATCCTACATGAAGCAGCAGTCAGACTGGGACCAGAAACAGATGCTCATGCATTGAGCAGGCTCTCCTGAGGCCACCAAGTGTGCCCAGGGCTAAATGTACAAACAGATGAGAGGCTTGCCCATCACCCCAGGGCTCCTTTTGCTAGTGTCCCAGGGACAGATTGCCCTGCTAAGCTTTTGCCTGTATGCTACGAAGATTTCTTTTTTGAGAACTGCTATGTAATAACCTAAAATAGCCTGCACCATCCATCCTGAGTGCAGCTGGGCAGAGTTCCTTCATGATATCTGTCATGCCTAAAAATATTCCTGTTATGAAAAGAGAGACAGAGATGCCATGCCTGGCTTTGTGTGCTGTGCCTGTGTGTTTAGTGTTTGCATAAGTGCATGTGGAGTAAGGTTGAGAGTGAGAGCACTCCTCATCCCCAGAGTGTGAATGCTGTACTGAAGAACTGTCTAAAAAAGTGAGCTACATGAATAAGGGTTTCAGATTTGTTTCAGAGGGTTTGTCTGTAGTCTTTGTCTCCTGCTGTGCTATAAATACATCTAAGCCAAAAAAGACCTTCCGTTAAGCAGGGCAGGGAATACCTCTGAATGCTGGACTTGCTAAGCTGGCAAAGCTGTGGGCACTGCTGCTCACAGTGATACTTCGTGGGGTAAGAGAAAAAATTACAACCAGGAAGGAAGGCAAGCCAAGCTTTACAGGTGAGATGAGGTGTAATATTTGAATGTTTCCAAGGAAAGAAACTAAAAGACAGTGCAAAGTAGACAAGATGTACTTTGGTGTGATGAGGACCATAGTGATGAAGCAGAAAGGTTGTGAAGTGTTTTAGATCATATGCAGTTTTCCTGCTCTGAAAGTTTGAAGTCACAGGAAAAGAGAAATCTGGTATAACCATAAAGAAACAGGAACTGAGGAAAAAAAATAAGCCTCAGGACAGAGAAAAACCCTATTAATTATTTCTCACAGCTTTTTTTCCTTCTTTCTTTTTATTTAAATGATGAGGTGTTCAGCTCTGCAAGAGAGAGACAAACCCTGCAACTGGGGCCTGCCCAGTTGGGCATTTTAAAATGTAAAGCAAAGCTAAAACATGCAAGCACAAACACCTGCTGGGTTTAGAAGAACAGAAAGAAACAAGAGAAAGGAAGAAGCAAAGAAAATGCCCAGGTGTCTCCCGTTCCCTCTGAGCTCAGCCCAGGTCAGCACTGTTGCTAGTTACACCACAAGATACGAGTTCCAGCAGATTTATGAAAGGATGGATATTTCTCAGCAGTGCAAGCTTTACATCAGGTTCCTGTTGCTTTGAAACCTTCTTGGCTTCATGGTTTCTCCAGTTCTACAACCACTATCTCTATGTACTTGTCCTCTGTGCCTGCTGAAAGCTGCTTCTTACTTCCCTGTCCAGTTCTGCACAGGAGAACTAATAACCCTTCCAAAAAGACTGCCATTTACCCCCCTGAATATCCTGCATTAAGTGCAATCCTAATTAAGTGCAAACTCATGCTCTGCTGTACAATTAACTTTTTAAAAGGACTTCTAAAGTCTCTGTCGTAGCCTATAAAATTCTTTGGGACTTTCAGAGGAATTCAGGTGTTTTCAGGTTAGAACAGTTTTGGCAGAATAAAGAAAACTAAAAGCAGTAATAAAAAGCCCAAATCCCTGAAAGTACACTACATGTCCTTCTCCATGCATTGGGCTGTAACAAGTGTGTTGACAGGAAACCTTAGATATTCCAGCATGAAGTAAACAAAAAGCCTGATTGTAAGGTAAATATTTGGGTGTATTAGCTAACTGTTTGTGGGTGTTTTGTGCTTTCAAATTTGTTTGTATTAATATTGGAGTCCAACTCCCCTTCCAAAAAAAGATAACTGTAATGATCTGTCTCCTGCCCACAGTCCTCTCCTCCATCAATATTTTTGCTTATTTCTCTTCTCATGTTTCATGTTGTTCCAAGCAGCTCTTTAGCAAGCCACAAAAATGTGAGCTATCCAGATAGGTTTAAGTGGACCCCAGCTGAAGTAAATACTCCATGCAGGCATGCTGTTTTTCTTTTCCATTTCTTGGTAAGTCCTCTACGGGCCTGCTACATGCAGATCAAGAGTCTTTAAAATGTTTAGTGAGAAGACCATGCATTATAGAAACTGCTGCTTTCACTGTGCTGTGTTTCTATAGTAACAATCTTATTAAAGCACTGTAGCCATCTGCTTTAAATACTAACTTCACAAGACCATCAGGACTAGCTTAAAACAATATCACATGCTCATTAAATATTAAAACTAAAACAAAAGGAAAGAACTACAGGAGAGAGCTTTTTCTTCTTCCGTCAATCTAATCTTTTTTAAAAAAACCCAAGACTTTTTGCTCTTGTTAGATTATTTCACAGCTCATGCCAGCCCATTAGAAAGAACTGTTTAAGTGACCACACAAGCTGCTGGTGGCATAAACTCTGACTTCCTGGGTGCTGCAAAGACAGATGCAGAAAATAGCTTCTTGAGGAAGGTGCTCACTTTGTCGTACCTTCCTCCTAGTAACAGATTTTCTTGACCCTGTTTTTGTAGCAGTACTCTGGCATGTCCTGTGGCAAAATCTTTAGAGGAGGGAGCAGAGAGGAAACCCAGCCAGCAGTGCCACACTGGAGCACACCACTGTTTTTATCAGTCTGCTAAAGGGCAGGTGCCTCAGAGATAGGTATAAACACTCAGCAATCCATTCAGCCAACCTCCAGCTCAGCCAAAACCGTGGGACTTCAGCCCCCCATCTGTTGTATCCTAAGGAGCAGGAGCAGAGACATTCTCCTAACTCACAGAAATGCCTCCTACTTACACAGGAACCTGCATCAGCAACAGGTTGTGACAGCAAGGTCCTCAGGTTAAGCACACCCAGTCATATTTGTTTCCTTTCAGCAATCTGAAATATGTTGGCTGTTAGTTCTTCAAATACTCTGTTTAGTCAAACTCTTCTTGAGAGCCAAAGGTAAGCTCCTAAGAGCACAAACACTGAATGAGGAATAGCAGGTCCCAGAGTTGTGTGAATATGAAGCTGACAGTCAGTGTCAGTTTTTTTGAGAAAAAAAAGCAAGTTTTGCACAGGCTACAGCCCTCTTTCAGTGCTTTTGTCAAGCATTAAGTTCCCTTTCTTCACAGCCTTGGCAAGGTCTGATCAAAATGAGCAGACTTGGAAGAATAAAGCATCCCCACTAGCAGAGGTCTTCTTGAGCAGATTATTCAAGTATTTGTTAAGAAACAGCTAAGATGTATCTGGCCTAGGAGAAGAGACTGAATTGACTCTTCCATGGCTATTTCATATAACTTTTCCAACTTTGGCACTGCTATGTACTGATACAGGGAAACTCCATTTGGTATATCCTGGTCAAAATTTTCTGGACAAGGGTGCAAGCAAATTTGTACAGGCCATAAGGGGCTCACAAATGGAAGATGCTGACACTTCTTCCCCCCAAAATTAAACAAAGATGGTGGAAAATGAGTAGAAAAGCAGACTTGAGCTTGCTGCTTCTGGTATATGTCTCTTGAATTCCTAAATCAGGTTTTCTGCTATTCTCCTGTTCCGTAATAAATGCTGTTTTCTTTTGTTGGCATATAATTTGTCTTCTAGAAATAGGGGCTTCATCATGGTTTGAAGCTTTGGATGTTGGCCCCAGCCAAAGGCAGACTGCAAGGCAGAGCAGTGTTTCTTCTAGTACTGAAAGACGTGGGAAGAGACATCAGCACCTCACTGCTTTAATCCTATGAAGAGCCATTCCTGGCATGGCTGAGCCAACTTCTGGGTTTGTTTTTTTTTTCTTTTAAAACTCACTCTATAATGGGGAATTTCCTTGCTTCCCTAAGAACATCTCTGGGCATTTTCCCCCATACATTCCCCAGTACTGTAAAAATCTAAAATACTCATTGTTCCTTTCATTGTTCTTGTACTCTTGGCACACAAAGTAGTTCTTGTGAGTCTTGAATTTAACAGGGCTTGTTTTGGTTTTAAGTAGGGTGATGGGAAGCATCTTCTGCCTGTGGTTTGTTCTGCAGGCCTGCTGCATGTTCCTACCTTGGCTTTGAGTGCTGTGGGCAGTTAACTTCATGCATGGTCCAGGAGGTGTTCTGTGGGCTTTTTTCTCTGTGCATGGAAAGAATTGGTCTGTTAAGGAACTGTGTTCTGCTGAGAAAGCAGTGAGTAAAAGAGAAACATTGTGGTCCCTGTCTTTCTACCTCCAGAGAGTCTTCCCACTGCCACATTCTGTGCTGCAAATTTTGGTAGCACAATTCAGACCCCATCCAAGATTCCCAGCTCAAAAAGACATCAATGAAAAATCTCTCCTGTAAGTAACACAGGTGCTGTTTCATCTCTTCTCTGTCTCCCACCACCATTTTGGTAGGCTGGCTTTTGGAAGGGGCAGGAGGGAAAAAGGGGAATGGCAGAAAATTATGAATTGCTGAATAATCTCTCACCCTTTCCCTGCCACACACGTGTGGAAGAACAAGCTATGGCTGGGGATAGTTGTTTACTATGCCAAGGGATTGTTTTCCCCAAACTATGCACTGACATGATCATTGATCAGCATATGTTCTAACTGTAAGAAAAAGCACAAGTCCCAGTCTGTTTTCTGGCAGTTGGGTAAAACTCTTCAATATGAATTGCATCCATGAATCTGAAGACATAATTAAACCTTAGGTGTGCCTTTTGCTGAACTTGTTAAACAAGATTTCCATTACTTTTTTACCTAGAGGACAAACCCATGACAGAGTCTGTATTTATTTTGAGATACTCATCTAAACTGACACAATGGTGGTATTCACCCTGTAGCATACAATGGTAATGTTAGATTATTTGATTCCACCCTGCCCCCAACTTATAGCATTAAATAAAATAAACTTCAACAGCAGCAGCAGCATTTCTTTCCTTATATTCTCTTTATTGAGTGACTAAAAGTAGCTCTGTGTATGGTCTAAGAAAAGATCATAAACCATAAAAGTAAGATTGTCTGAGTCAAAAACACAGGAGACACATCATTTGTGTATCTCTATAGATCTTACACTTGTTAAGTTAAATGTACTGGTAAAGCCCACAGACATCATAAATACTGATAAACCAGTCCCAGTAAACCTCAGTACTTTCTGAATTGCAACATTTTTTAAAGTGCTTCTGGAGAAGGACTCCAGAAGATGTACAGTGATGTACCCAGGAAAAAAGCTCTATACATCAAAAGATTTTATAGTGAGGCTCTAGCTTTCCTTCCTCTGAGTCTGCCCATACTTACAGAGTTTCAAAGTAAGGTGGATTTGCTTTCCTCAGGCAGGAGACATGCCATAAAGAACTCTTAGAACAGGAACACAGCAGTGACCTATTTTCAGTACTTACATTCTTATTTCTAGGTCTATTATATACAGTGTAATGAACACTGTAATGAATATTCAGCAGTGAAAAGACATCAATAACTGACACAAGCACATTTGCTCACTCCAAATGCAACATTAAAAATCAGCTAGGAAACTGGACAAAGACAGAGATGGGTCAGGGAGTGACCTGCAGAGCACTTCACCTGCTCAGGTTAAAGCTATCTGACCACAAGAAAATTAGTTAGTGACCAGGAGAGAGTGGACACGTGTCAGCCTCTCTGGTTTTATTTTGTTTACATAGTGAAAAAATTCTGCTGGAGCTTTGACAGCTCTAATGCAGCACTGCCATGGGGATGGATGGAAAAGGTGAAGACTGTGGAGTAGCTTTGTATTGACAAAAGTTTTATTCAGTAATGGAATTGAACCGCATTGGAAAAGAGGCACGGAGAAGCTTGCAGAGTATCTTTCCTAAGAGCTTTGCCATTTTGATATTTCCAGCACTGAAATGTATCATAGTAATATAAAATAGAACTACCATCTTTTCTACTTCTGAAAGGTCAGTCTTTCTATTTGGGAGGAAAAAACATCCTTCACCATTTGGAAGGCTTTTGCAAAGCTGGGATTAAATTATTTGATTCCAAAAGTAAAAACTGGAAGCCATTTATTAAGATGCATGGATTGTTTTGCTAGTCTAGAAGCTTTTTCAAGAAACCTGTTTATCTTTGGCAACCAGTCACAGTTATGAAGCCTGTCTCCCTCCACATACATATATTTCTGAGAAGACTTTAAAATGCCAGAATCTATCAAAAACTAGTGGTCTCATCATGTATTTCTATATCATAAACTGCTAATTTCTAGGAAGGAAACTGCTATAGAGTAATTTGGTGTACAATACAAACTTCATTCACGAATGTCAAGGTTAAAAAAGGGACTTTTTTTTTTCAGTAGACATCTACTGCATCCAAAAGTGATTTTAAAAAAAAATATATATATAAAAAGATAAATACGGACATCTGGCAGTTGAGTTCACAATGCCTGTCTGCTAAGGGGCTGTTTCAACTATGCATTTTTTCTTATGATCCGTGTCAAAAAACTAAGCCATATAGCGATATTCATATTTTGGAGAGGGAGGTGTGTAATCTGAAACTAATAAGGCATCTTTTTCCTAAACGGATGATAACACCTAACTACAAAACATTCTCTAGAGCCCAAGTGTTACTAAAGGGATAAAATAGGAACTATCAATCCGGAACCACACAATCCCACAGTGTTCTTTCCTTTCAGCCACAGTAAGCTGGCTTTGCAGTTCCTTCCCACTCTGAAAATGTGATGTACTGAGTCAGTTCAACACAGAAGCAGAGTTACGGTGCTGAAGAACACCGTCACTCCTATCCCTGAGCTGCTGAATCACTTAACCCACTGCTCCTGCTGGTTAATAGCAGCTATTTTTAGTTCCCCGGTGGAAAACTCTCTCGTGGTGGCAATGATATTTCGAAACAGTTTGGGAGCAAAACCACCTATCTGCCTCCAACCCCTGCTGTGCTCTCAGAGCCTGCGTTGGCGACGAGCGCCCCGACGTTCACCCCCAGCGATCCAGGTCACCCCAGCGCTCGCCAGCTCTCCCGTGAGTGCCCGTCAGAGTTCTGGGGTCATGTTTGTAAACACTGCTGCCATGTGCCAGGCACCAGCGTGACCTGGAGTGCCCAGCCCAGAGGTAAACCTTGGCGCCAGCCTCCATGTCACGCAGCCAACCAGAGCCAATCCTCTGGCTGGCGTCCGCCCCGCGCCACGGCTCTTTGAATGGGAAGCCTCTACGTGGAGATGTGCTGATGTTCGTGGGTGTCAGGGCAGGTTCCTTCTCTCAGCTGTAAGCAAATGGCAAGGCTGAATTGTTCTCAAGAAAAATGAAAACTCGTTTCTGCCCTAAGTCACTGGAACTGGAGCCAGCTTGGTCCCGCAGCACAATGCAGAACGATGGCTATTAGGAAAAAGAATTGTATAAGGGCATCTCGCCAGAGTTTCCCAAATGACTTCCAAAGACAGATAACTGAGGCTTCGTCTCTGTAATAGCTGGCCTTGCACTGATGAAATTCAGACCACGTTTCAGGCATTTGAGGAAGTAACTCCTAAATTACTTCTGTTTATCAGTAGAGGTTGTGTGAAGCTAGATATGGCCAGTACAAACACAAGTCACAAGTCTTTCGTTTCCTCTTAACGAGAAATTAACAGATACAGCCACCCAAACCCCATGGAAAGTTTCATCTCGCCCTGGCCACACGCTTTATATGCTTTGAGAAAAAGAAATGCTGGAGCAGGGATGCACACAGCCTGTGGTCACCATCCCACCCTCCTGTACCGGCTGGGTTTCCCGTGCAGCTCTAAGTCTCATTTGCTTTGACCTTTGCTGGGAGAGCCGAGAATAGGACAAAGAGTTAAAGTGTTACCAGACCCTGCTGAGTCTGCACTTCTCAGCTAGAGAGATGGCTGGAGGAGGGTGTGCGTGCAGCAGAGGGAGAGTAAAACAAAAGGAGAAAAATAAACAGTGCACACCCCGAAACAAAACAGGGGAACAAGTACAGAAAAATGCTGGTCTTTGAAGAACGTGAACTTTTCTGTTTGCTTCCCTCCATGGAGTTATATCTGGTTATCTGAACTCAAGGTACAGTAGATATATGAGCCCTTGAACTCTGAACTGGAGAGGAGAGCAGCAAAAAGTCAGTCGATACAATTCTAGCTGAGCGGCTGGAAAGAAGCATGCTTTGTCTTTTTGTGCCTCAGCTATGGGAGGCCATTTAATGCAGGAACACAGCTGTTCAAACCTCTTTCTTGCTGAGTGCCGATGGCCTGCTAAAACAAAGCAAAACCAAGGCAGCCTCTCTGTGTGACAACACAACTGTGGTTTCAGATGCTGGCTGCTCCAAGCCACTTGTGTTTGGTTGAGACCCATCTCTTAAACCTGAACCAAAAAGTGGGAAATACAGAGCAAATGTGCCCATTTGTTGCCACAGGCTTTCTGAAACCCTGCCCTACTGTAAATGTTAACCCAGTTCCCTCGCAGTGTCTCTGGAAAGCAGAAAAGCACCTTCCTCACTGGCGCGTGTACGTCTGGAGAGCGCTCTCCAGCGCTACCACTCTGTCGAGCAATAAAGTTTCTATTTCTGACTCACTGTGGGCAACCTTGCTCTGAACCACCAGCTTCAACCTAAACCAAGCAAACCCAAACAAGCAGCCAGACTTCACCAGCCCCTGGGGGCCCTCCTGCCTTTGGGCCACGACTGCAGGAGCAGCCATGGATGTGGGTGAGAACCAGGGGCTCCGTCATGCAGGGAGCGTGGCACCTCTCTCTCCCTGTGGTGCCTCGGGGACACTCGGGAGGGTGTTTGTAAACAGAGCCACGTGTGTGTGAAACACGTGGGGGCTCAGCTAGCTGAACCTCCAAACTCCTGTGGGGAGAGAAGCAGGAGGAGAGCCCGAACGCTTCCACTCCCATCTTTCTCCAACTGGTTTGCAGTGTTATCGGGTCTCTGAATGGGGCAGGGAAAAAAAAATCCATCTGTCCTTCACGGTCAGCTGCCTCTGTCAGCATCCAGAGGTGCTTGCCTGAGTGAAGTTAGATTTTATTTCCAAGTCAGATTTTATTTCTAAATGAGTTTCATTATGGATTGTATCTGTGGATGTGCTGAAGTGACTTAGGGTAGGCTCTTGGTTAAACATACAACATTCCCAACCAGGCTGAGCTCTGTCTCCTCAGCAAAGGGACTCTAAAAAACCAGAGAGATGTTTTAGAGAGAGATTTCCCATCTGCATTTCAGATAACAGCTGATTGTTGCATAGGAACAATTGACTGCTGCTAAGCTTGTGTCACCTGCATAGGACTGTGCATCCCAACGCCAGCATTGAGACTTCAGGCAATAAATTAAAGTTGGTTTGGGTTGGTTTGTGGTGTTGGGTTCTTTTTTTCCCTTTGAGCTCTGCTACTGTGACATCAACGTGAGAATTCTTGAACCCTGTCAAACTTTTAATTTGTAAAACAGATCAAAATGGGAGTTTTGTGGTAGGTTGGAGCTGATGCATGAGAGCAGTTTGCAGACTGTGGGAAACTTTGCCTGAATGAACAGGAGAATCAAGGGTACTAAAGGTTAATGGGAGTTACTGGAGTACCTACTTATTGAACTGACATTACACAACTTGGTTTCATGCACTGCAATTAACTGACACAACATGCTACTTTTAATTAAAATTAGCTCATGGTGAGATTTTGCTTATTTGTTTGGAGGTGCATGAAGTCATCTGCAGTGCCAGTAAAAACATCCGTTCCTGGACCCTTTCTCACCTGGAGTGGAGGGTTCAGCTGTGCCATAGTCAAAGCAGCATGCAAAAAACTGTCTTTCCACTACAGGAATAGACCCAATATTGTATTTGCTGCTGGGCTGTTTAGGATGAGCACTACTGGTTTCAGTGTCCACAGGCTTGTGCAGCAAAAAAACAACAACCATGTTGTCAGTCAACGGAAAATGCTACTGAAAACCAACTTCTGAAAAAAAGTGAAAAGCTACTTGTTTCTGAGTCTAGTTTTTGTTTCTTAAAATTGATACTTCTGTTATCTTAGTAAGCAGGAAAAAAAACCTATCTGTAAACCTTTGAATGAGCAGGAAGGAGAGTATCATGGGTAAAGCACTGGGGCTTAGGAGATATGAGTTCAGTTCCCAGCTATACCACAGCTTTCCTGTATGTCTTTTAGGTTTAAAAAAAAAAAGAAATTTTTATAAAGGCACTGAAATGAATGGCTCCAGCAGGGTTTCTACTGAGTTGTGTGATCTGTGTGTGTTTTGGCTCCCAATTGTTGCTTATTAATTTTGTACCCTTACTCTTTGCTTGCTCATTAATAGTGGCACCCTAGGGAAAAGACTACAGCATGCTGCTTAGGAACTCCTCTTCACACAGACACCAGGTAGCAATAGCAGCTTTGCTTTATTTACTGCAAATATTTAGTTTTCTGGAAGGGAGCTGCATGCCTCTGCTTTGCATTATAAACAAGCATTATTAGCACTCTGGCCCCTTGTGTGCTGCCAGACCCCTTTTCTCCATCTTCTTTACTGAATTAAATAGCAAAATGGAACAAAAATGGCTTATGTTTGCACAGCCCCAAGCACAGTGGGATTCTGCTTTGTGGCTGAGATCTTACGTGCCTCCTAACGTGCAATAATTAATTTCACTCTATCCACTCTCCTTATATTTAGAAGCATCAGAGTTGCCATCCTGAATTAGACTCATGCTTCAGCTTGTCCAACAAAGTATATCCAGCCAGCTAGTAGCAGATGTTTAAAGAAAAAGGAGCTTATTCACTAAGTAGTTACAGACTCACTCCTCCAGAAGCAAAACTTCTTTTCACTCCATCAGCTAGAGTTTATCTTCTATAGCAAAACAACATGTTCACTTGCCACTGCTTTGAAAAGTTTTTTTTAATTCAGAATTAGTTTTTAGCTTTAATACCTGCCTGCAACTCTTTCCATACATCCCCTCTCCCTCCTCAATGAAACAAAAATAGTCCCCCAGATACTTTTCTTTTTCCAGTTGCTAGGATGTATGTGACTGACCAGGTGCCTCTTCATGGGCAGACAGCTACAGCTCTGTGAGCCCCAGGAAAATGAATGGGGCTTTGTGAAAATGGCAAGGGCCATCAGTTTGCAGGATCACAGGTCAGCTGACAGCACTGGGGAAAAAGAAAAGCCACCTCTACCTCAAGTTTAACTGCACAACATCAGCACAGTGGGATAAGGGAGAGAAATCCTGACTGGTCTCTTGACTTGTCAGGCACTGCCTGTAGTAATACAGAGAAAGTAATCAGATCAGCACAATTCCTGGTTTTCCTATGACTTTCTCACATCTACAAAAGCTTCTCCTTTGCCTTCAGGATTACAAGGAAGCAGGAAAGAACAGGTACAAATTTATAGAGAAAAAGTGTTCTGTGGAAAGTATGGAGAGTACCACAGAAACACCAGAGAACTGAAAGGCTGTATTTTTCTGCTTTGTGCGTTTTTCATGTTTATAAATATTAAGAGTGCTTTTCCATAATTGGTTCATCTTTTCATTTGGGATGTGTAAGCTCACAAACTGCATGGAATGGAGACTCACTATCATAGGTTTTCTTTCTCAAAAAATGTCTGCTAGTTTTAAGAGTTAAGTGCAAAAGCTGACCCTTTTTGGTTGCTCGACTTTGGTGTTTCTGATTTTTACTGTTGCCATGTAGTAATTCTTCATACCTTTTTGAGCAGTACTTTAGTAACTTGGAGGGAAGGGAAGCAACTGCAACAACTCATTTTCCTCATTTTACTATGAGCAGGACAGTAGTGCTGCTTCCACACAAGAGGAAACATGCAATCATTCTTTTCTCTTTTTCACTTACAGAAGAGCTGAAAGAGTTTTGTGTCCTTTGGCAAGTACAAAAATTGTCTAACTTCAAAGTATGCAACTTCAAACATAAGTGAAGTAGCACTGAAAGAACAAACAGATTAAAGCAAAGTGAAAAAAAAGTAACAGGGGCATGAAATGGGGGTGAGTGCTGCAGGAGCAGTTGTTGTCTCTCATGCAGATATGGGAAGTTATTGAAGGACACTGAAGTTGAGAGCACAACTCTCCTGTCAGCACTGGACCAAGGATTCACATTTACCCTTTGATCTCTAACATGGCTAAAAGTGGCAAGAGAAGGAACAAATAGTCAGTGCAGATTCAGAAATGCCTGTGTCATATATTCTTTACTCTTGCTTGCTGCCTTCTGCTGTGAGAGTTATGGGAACTGTGGGTCAAAAAAGTCAGAAAGAAAACTAAAGGATGCAAAGAGCTTAGGAAATAGAAGCAGGTTCTGGATGTGACCCAAATAATAGTCTCAAAAATGAGAGGACAGGTGAGAAAGGAACCTCTGGAGTGTAATAACAAAAATACAGTGATTGTAATCAACAATAACAAAAAATGGAAGTAACCAATAGGAATATACAACTAATAGCAGAAGTCATTTCTAACAAGAACTGCAGACTGGCCTTTATACTCTGTTACATGATGGTGAATACCGTGACTCATTTAGTCAAATTCAGAACATGGAAGAGACACTTGTACCAACTGCTTCCTCCCCATAAGGAAAAAGCAGTTCTTAGGATTCAGTTTCAAGCAAGTGATGTGCTTTGCAAACAGTCCTGAGTGTGTGCTGCAAATCTGCATGAGAAAGTCTGAAAAATGTGGATGGGACTGGAAAACAATGTTTCTGAATGAGAAGCAGAACCTCTGCTAATAAGATCCTACAGCATGCATGGCACAGGCTGCAACAGTCTCTGGAGCCAAGAACCTGTCTGACAGCTTTGCTTTAGGTCCACAGGGCAGGGCATGAAACACACTGCCAGCTGGGTGCTTCTAACCACCTCTGATATATTTTCATCTGTGCCTCCTGAAGCCACCTTGGCAAGATAGCTCCAGTAATCACCACCACTTCTCCCCCCTCCTTTCTTCTGTTTTTAAAAATTAGATTGGGGGTTTTGTTTGGTTGAGTAAAGGCAGAAATCTCTATCCAGCTGCTTAAATCTAACAGATCCAACACTTGCCTTGCAGTGGTGTTAGTTTTTGTAACAGCAATGCCTCTCTGTGTCAACATGTCTCATTAAGTAATAAAGACTTTCAGCTATTTGATTTCACTTAAAGTCAGAGGATTCGTGATTTCTGTTTTGTTCTTCAAAAAGGGAATTGTTCTACTATTCTAACAGGCAGTGAGTCATGCTTAATTAAAGAAAAAAATATATAACCAGGTACAGAGGGATTCTTGTATTCCAAAGAGCTGTTTTTTCAAGAAGTGAACTCCTTATACATTTTTTAAGAGGGGAGGGGGGGGGCAGGGAAATAATTTGAAACCTTTGCAACAATTCCTTCAGCCCCTGGCTCACACTTAGGGTCAGTCCGTTCCAGGCAAACGCGTCAGCACAGCCCAGATTGCGCTGGAGTCGGGGGAAAGAACAGTGGCATCTGACAAAAGGAACCAGCAATCTAGACTGCAACACAGTTGCTCAGCCAAAAACTCAGCCAAAAACCCAAACTATGATATGTTTTCTTAAACTCTGCTTTTTTTATTTCTCTCTTTCTTTCCCCGCCTCCGTCCGTGAGGACCAGGGAGATTCCTAGAACTCTGTCCTCGCTGGCTGCGTCAAGGCTGCTGCTGAGGATGCTGGGACACTGTTTGTAAACACTCTCACCACGTGCGTGCAACCACATGGAGAGTCATCCTCCTGACCTAAACATCTCCTACCCCCTTGGTAAACCAGGGTATTACTGAAACGGAGCCAAATCCTTTCCCAACGCGATGCGACTTAAAGCCGCTCAATCCAGGACACTGGAGGACAAATCTTGGGCTGTTTATGTAGTGTTAGGAAGGAGATCAAGCAGAAAAGTTGTTCAAATTTTAGTCACGGAAATGCAAGTTTAAGGCTAGGGTAGTTCATGCAGAGGAAAGACTGCAGAAGTTGCTATCCTATTCATAAATCGGAAAAAAATTTGACTTAAACACAGAAACTTCATCTCCCCCATGCATATACCTGGTAAAGCCAATATTTATGTGCTGGGAACCCACAGGGAATATACTTGAGGTTATAGGTCTCATGCTGTAGAACACATGAAGGCTCTTCAAGGTATCTGAACTGGCATAGTAATTAACCAAAAAGTGCCAAGGATGCTGCCCTGTAGCCGTGGAAGACATTTGGGATGGGTAGCAGGTATTTTAGCTTTTCCTGGTTGTCTGAGCTTCTGGCCACCACCTCTTCACTTCTTTGAAACTGTCTTAAAAGATCTGCTGCACTTCATTAGGATTAAAATGCTGAATTTTCCTTTCTTGCTGAACTTGGGCATATACCAAGCCTATTCCTTTGCACACTGTGACAGAAATGCTGCCTTCATTTTAATTTTTTTAATAAGAGGAAAAAAAAAACCCCACACGCATCAAGAATTAGGTGAAACTGAAGCCCTAGTACCACAAGCCTTTATTTATTTGCAAGTATAATCCTACTGGGGTTTTTTTGCCACATGTATGCAAGAAAGCAACATTTCAACTTGGAATCCACACCTCCACAGACCTCCTTTGGTTTTGAAGGACAGCCTGAATTTTGTTTAGGTTGCTAAGATGATCAGCTTTCTAGAAGGTGTTTGACAGAGATAAACAAGCCTGCTTGAAAAGACAGACAGGAATCTAAATCTTTACAGCTTTAATTAAAGTGTTTTCCAACACATAGCAACTTTAAGTTGTCCTCAGATTTTAAAATCCTTTATTATGAAAAACTGGTAGAACACTCTATCTGATCCTCTTGTAGGGCAGGGAATTTATTTCTTCATTTCAAGAACAGTGTAAAACATGTGGGTGAAATAATTTAGCTGTTCTTCCCATTCCTCAAAGCTGTTTTTCTCTACCTTTCTTGTGTTACTCCCTACTACAGACTGAGAGGCACATTCCCAGTATTTTAATCCAAACAACCTTTTTGGGTCAGTCATCAGCTGTCCTTGGGATTAGGCCATCTGATGCTGGAGGTTCAGACTTTTACTCCTTAACCACATTGCCTCTGTCTCCACCCACTGAACAATGCTTTGGGAAAATGGGTGAGGTTTGTTTGGTTTGGGTTTTTTGTTGTTGTTTTTTCTAAGAGACTTGTCTACCCTAAGGAAAGACAGAAGTGACTTCTTTTCAATGGATGACTAAGATGATTACTCATGGTACTTTCCGTTTGTTAGATTGTATTATCTAGGATATTGGGACAAGCTATGCAAATTGAACATGCAAGTAGTGATGATCTGAAAGTACAACAACTCAGTTATGGCAACTTGTCACTAGTTACTTGTTCAAAAGGGTATTTTTCCAGCAGAACATCATTAAATGAGTAAGAATGTATTCACTGCCTTATGGAGTATGGGATTGGAATAATCTTGCAAGTGTGATTGATTCATATAATTCCCTTTTTGGCTTTCAGCCACGATGCAGTCATATGCTTTTTCTCTGTTCAGACTACAGCTTTTTTTTTTTTTTTTTTTTTTTTGAGTTATGAATCATAGGACATCCCACTCCATTTCAGAACCAGCACATTGCCTTTCAAAATGATGTCACAACACTCAGTGCTGCTGGCTGACTGCCTTAACAGCAATCAGAGAGCTGGACTAAGTAAATACTGTATATTATTTGGCAAAATCATCTGTGGTTGTGTTCTCCAGCACAGTTTCCAAGATAACCACCAACTCCACTTGAAACTTGGCAGTTCTCTTCTACCACTTTCAGGCTTCAATTGTGAAGCTGGCTTACAGATGCTGCTACCACACTTTAAGCTACTGTGTGGCACTCAAGTGAGAGAGGTAGAAGGGTCACTCGCTGTAACAAGCCAAATTTGACAGCTCATCTGAAATTCCACCTTGAAAAATGGTCATTGGGGTTTTTAAGGACCTCATTTGGCTTCTGTAGAAACGAGAGACATCTTTCACTTGGACCAAAATGGCCCAAGGGATCTGAAGTCACTGTTCAGGCACACTCTGAGGAAAACATTCTACTGCCCATGCAGTAACTTGGAAGTGAATCACTCCCTGTAATCCCAAACAGGGTCACTGACATTAGGCCAATTCAAACTTCAGGTTTTTTCAACACCTAAGCAGCAGATTTCTTCCAAAACATGGTGAGGTTATTTTCTTCAGGACTATCTGGCTGTTGCTATATTTAAAGGAAGCATATGGGAGATGGAGTCCCAGAAGCATCTGAAGTCCTGGGGGCAAAAAGGAACATTCCCTTCAAACTTTATCAGCTGAACTCTGGGTTCCAGCAGCAAGTACAGGGTCTCCCCATTCTGCAGGCAGAAACCAACCTACAGCCTCCTTGCTCTGTTATCCAAGGCAGCAACAAGAGACCTTGGAAATCTGTCTGTCACAAGAACTCCACAGCAAGCACACGTTTCTTGTTCTTTAAACAATGTTGACATGCCAAAGTCTAGGACTATGCCCACTATATGAAAACAATACCAGTTTCCCTGGCTGAAAGCCAGGAATCAGCACAATGCCAGAGTCCTCCTTAAAAGCCTTACTACAAGCAGTGATAGTTGGGCAAATTCAGGAGCCTCAGTGTCTCCCATCCAACCTTTTCTTCTTTTGAAGATGTTAAAAATTAGTTGTGAAATAGAAGATAGAAAAATCACTTTCTGAGGTTACCAGGACCCATTCACAAAGGTTTTTGATGTTGCTTCCCACAGTGAAGCAACTATTTCTACTGAAAGATGACTTCTGAGCTCTTCATGTAAACAGCAGTTCAGTCCCACTGTCTGGGCACTGTTATTTTTCAAGTCTTTGCTCTCCCTTTTTTTCCTCCTCCCTGTATACCCCAGTTGTTAGATTTCAATGTTTTCTGACTTCACTGGCAGGGCTCACACTAAACTTCTGTGACACTGAGGAAGAGAGACAAAATACAACCAAACAGTGATTCTCTTACATTGGTTCAAAATTGTTGGTTTTCTGTAGGATAAAATCCAAGATGTGTAAATTCTTTCAAAGTGTTAAGAGCAGCAGGTCTGGCAGGAAAAAAGTTCTTGACTTGCTAGACCTACCAATGTTTTTCCAGACAGGATGGACTTAGATATAATAGAAAGAGTATCACTTGGGAGCAGAAAAAGAAATATACAAAAGTGTCTTAACACAGGTGCAGCAACATAGTATCAGATGTTTGTATCCATTTTTATTTGAGTCTTGAAAAAAATCAGAAACCTAGTAGCTAAGAACAAAAGTATCAAAGGACAGCACCAACCAAAGTGCTATGTATTTGAGAGAGAAGTAATGTTTTCATCTGCCAGGCTATTAAAAACTGTTACCACTGTTAGTCACAGACCTTTAGTGATGATACACAAACACTCATCTATACCTAGAAACCGCAGCAGCTTACGTTTATTTGGAGGGGTGAAAGAAATTAACTGTGAGGCGAGCAGGAAAGGAAAAAACCCACCAAGAATGAGAGAAGTTTTGGGAAATGGAACAGTAGTTGAGGGGCAAGCAGCCCTAAGGGCTCAAAGAACCGCTGACTTCCCGTGGCTACTGGCCAAAGGAGCCAGTAAGTTCATCACACCCCACTTCAGCAAACTTGTCTTGCTCCCAAAAGATAAGAGAAGGAATGATTTATAACGTACAGTCAGTCTCCCATGCATGCCGGGAGGGCACTGCATGGACCACGGTGCTGGTTTTGCCACCTTTTACTCAGTCAGAACTCCTTCTACCTCGTTTATACATTAATCTTGACCATTCACATCTCCCTGCTGATTACCTTCGGCAACCACGTCCTGTTTTGCACTTTCCAACCTCCAGGGAAAGTGCCAGTAGCGGAATACACATGCAGATACACAAGTGAATCCCCACGTTACTACAACTCACCCCCTGCTGTAGTAAGTCACCCTGCCATTAACATGCAAATAGAATGGCCTCATTAGCCGGCAGACAACACCCACTGACCTGCTTTCACTAGGGACATTATCTACTACACCTCCGAAGCTCCCGAACTACACATCCGAAACGAGGGTGGGGGGAAAAAAAAAAATAAAAAAAAAAATTGCTGAACTGGTATTCGGAGCTGCTGATCGAAAGCCTGCTCGTCTGCATGCCGCTCCTCACGGAAAACAGATCTCGGGATGAGATCTTCGGTCGCAACATTTCGCTGGAAGCACCACGCTAGACCTCATCGCTTTTCCCTTGACCTCACACACTAGAGAGGACAAAATTACTTAGCGGAAGAGGGGCTGCCACATTTCCAAGATTCGACCCGCCGGCCCAAACCCCCTCCTTTGAGCTGGGGGCAGGGGGAGGCCGGGGAATGCCTCCCCGGGGGTGCTTTCAGGGCAGCGATCGCCACGATGCGAGCGCACGGTGCCGCGCGTCCGCCTTAGAAACGTGGTGAGGCTGCTGCTCTTGCCTGTCATCTGGCGGGGGGCAAACCTGACCGCGCCGAAAGCCTTGTTTTAGGGGAACACAGACGAGAAAGTAACCCTTTCTTTCTTTTTTTCTTTTTTCCCCCACGGCTACATTGTGCAACTGGACCCGACGGCAGGGTTTAGAAACGCGGGCAAAACGCGCGTGTATCCCGCACAGAACGAGGAAGGCCTCGCAAAGACCCTTCCCCACCTCTCCCTCATCCCCCCCCCCGTCCCCCGGACCGGGTTTCGTTTCCCTCCTCAAACTCCGCGAACCCCCCCCTTCCCTTCTCCCCCTCTCCCCGGAGCCGCGTCCGCCTTTGTGTCCGCCCGGGGACCGGCACAAAGCCGGGGGCCGCCGCCCCGATCCCCCCCTCAAAGCCGCGCTCTGAGGGGCTCTGCGCGGGGGCCGCGGGGGGACGAGTGGAAGTGGGGGAAGGCGGGACCCCGCGGAGCTCGGTGGCTGAGGGGAGAGCGGAGCAGCCCCGCGACGGGAGCTGAAAGGCTCCGGGGCGCCTCCCGCCGCCGTCCCCCCCACCTCTCGGCGCCGCGCAGACAAAGGCGCGGGGAGGGGCTGTGAGGTAAAGTTGGGAGCCGGCCCCGCGGGGAGGGGGCGGCCGGGCCCCCCGCCGCCTCAGTCAGTCAGTCAGTCAGTCAGTCAGCCATGTTGGGGGAGCCGCGGCGAAGCCCACCCCCCTCTTCCCGCCGATACCCCGCGGCGCGATGCGGACCCGTCACACCCTCGGAGGACCGGGGTGGGGGAGGAAGGGGAACGCGTCCGAACCGGGGGAAACCGTTCTGACCTCCGCCGCGTCCCTCAGCCTTGCCGACATCCAGCACGCACAGCCGGGCGCCGCGCTCCCCGTTCCTACAGAGCCGCCATCTTGCTTCCTTCTGCTCCTTGACGAAAGCCGCCGGGGCCCCCGCATCAATATGCACGCGGCGCCCTGACGTCGGCGCCCGCCCCGCGCGCCGCGCCGCCCCCCCCCCCCCTCCTCATGCCCCCCGCACCACCTCCACGCGTGTCCCTGCACCCCACGGGAATCCGGGGAGGGAGAAAGGGCGGGCGGGCGGGCGGGCGGGCGGGCGCCCCCTCCCCGTCTCTGCTGCTGCAGCCGCCCGACCCCCTTGGGGCTTCTTCAAGTGTCTGCTCCCCTCTCCCCGCTTTTCCCTTTCCCTCTTTCCCAGCTTTCGCTTCTCACCCTCCTGCTGAGCCCCGCGCTGAGGGGCACCGCAAAGGTTGCTCCCACCACCCGGGGTACCACTCGGTACCTCTTCCCCTCTCCTATCTCTCATTTCCCGGGGACCGGCGGAGCTTTCCCACGGACACGGGAGCCCGGCTGCCCTCCCCACCCCCGCCCCGGGGCCGGGTACTTGCGGGGCCGTGACTTCTTCCTGGGGCTGCTCTCCCCAGGATGCGGCTGAGGGTTTGGGGAGCCGGGAGCGCTGGGTGGTAGGAAACTGGAGAAAAAAAAAAAAAAAAAAAAGAAAGAAAAAAAAAATATGAAAAGGAAAAAAAAAAAAAGCCAACAGCAAAACCTCCTCAGGTTTCCCCAAAAGTGAGTCCCACGCGCTGCGGGGACTGCTCAGCGCGGGGCTAACCGGACCCACGCACAAGCGACCCCCGCTCCCGAGCCCCCGCGACCCCCGCATTCCCGCGGGTGGAGTGGGTGACCCGCGGGTGGAGTGGGTGACTCGCGGGTGGAGTGGGTGACTCGCGTCCCTGGCCAGCGGAGCCATCCCCCTCCCACCTGCGGTCTGATCGGTCCCCGCACGGGAAGAGATGTTGGCGACAGCCGGAGCGGCGGAACGGGGGGGAGGTCAGGCTGCCCGCCGTGCTCCCGGTACCGGGGTTCGGTGCCTCCTCCCCGGCCCCCGCCCGCCGTCCCGCTCCATCTCCGCTCATCCTTCGCCGGAGAAGCTGGAGCCTTTCCAGCCCGGGAGCTGCGGGGAGCACAAGTAAGGATGTGCAAAATCGCCTCTGTCGGAACCCGCCGCCGGGCTTTGGCATCACCGAAACATCGCCCCGGAATTTTGTACACCCACTGACCCGGTGCCTTCCCCGCCACGGTGCCCTCCAACTATTCCGGGCTCCTCGGAAGGTGTTTCCCGGGCCAGGGAGAGGATTTGAGGAGAACCTTAGCTTCCCGGCCAGCCCCTCAGCCTCTGTTCTCATCGGCAGTGCCCGGAGAAGCCGAATTCCCTGCCTAAGGAAGCGGGCAGGCTGGTGAGGAAGGACTTGAGAAAGATGCTAAGTCTGGTGTACCCGATGCAGAGCAGAGAGTGGTTTCTAGGAAGTTCAGGTCAAAGCTGAGAAATTCGCTTTTCACATGACAGGTTGGTCTCTGGGTTTTGGTTTTGCTCTAATTTATGTGAAACATTTCGGAAGCAGACTGGATGTCAAAGGTTGCCCTTACAACTTGTTAAAGCCTTTGTGCTCACGGCAGTGTCACTCCTGTACCTATGCTTGGCAGCTCTCAGCCCTCAGAAAGGTGCTGGGCTGGCTAGCCCTATCCCTAGGAAAATCTCTGAGTTTTCTAGGCAAAGGTCATTGTGTTTTCTGCTGCAGAAATGTCTTCAGCATCATCTCACGCAGCCCAAACCTGTGCAAACAGCCTCTTGTCTCTTTTTGGAAGAGCAAATGACGCAGAGATTAGTTAAGGTCTGTCTCAATTTTGCCAGATTTTTTGTGCTTTCGCAGCACTTGTTTCGTTTCCAGCTGGCTTCGATCAGTATTTCAAACTCTTTTTGAGTCTGCATATTTATGACAGCCTGGGCTTGTTTTTCCCCCTGCCGTGGAACATCCAGCTGACGTTACTGGGAACAAGCACACTCCACCTCTTAGCCAGTGCAAAGTGCTGTCTCCTCCCTCAGCTGCTCTTACAGCATCTGCACACACACCTCTCTCCTCTCCACCTTCTTTTTCTGCCTGACCAGGACACGACGGGGTTCAGCCGGGCCTCTCTCCCTGCTTTTCTCCAGGGTTTGCACTGCACTGAGTGAGGTGTCCCTCCTTTGGACGGCTCAGATCCCTCCTGGTACCTCCTGGTACAAAGCAGCTGGCTGGGTTTTGGCAGCACCTCACCGGCTCCCGGGTTTTTAGCAGGAGCTCAGCCTTGTCTTCTCTTTGCACAAGCAAGCAGCTGCAAGCCTGGCTAACTGGGTGGGTAAAACGAAAAAAAAAACAAAAAAAAAAAAAAAAAGGAAAAATCTGCAAAAAAACAACCCCAGAGCCAGAATCAGGAGCTTTGCACTGAGCTGGGATTCTTTTCTTTTCCGGCTGTGCTTCTCTGCTGAAGATAGGAAAGAGGCAACTCATGCATATCTGACCTGCACGTCTGAATGTGAGAGACGTGTGCATTTCTTCATTTTTTAAATGCTTCCTCTGATAGGTGTGGTTCACTTCTTTATTCTTCCCTTTTTTTTTTTCTTTTTCTTTTTTTTTTTTTCTTTAAACTTTACTGCCCAAACGACAGCCTGTTGTAATCACCAGGCTCAATAAACCCTGGAGCCTTCTTGCTGAACCAGCAGTACTGCTTTCCTGCCTGGAACCTCCCCTGCCCGGCTGGGTTGTGCTCAGCTATCTTGACCTACAAGCCTCCTCATTGACCCCCTGCCCTCCAGCAGTCCTGCCACATTTTGACACACCGCAGGATCTTTTGGCTTCCAAATCAGCTGCTTTCTATTACACATACCTCTGTCGAATGCAGCTTGTTCTACAATGCACTTTTCTTAATATCGTCCTCATGAGAAGGACATGGATCTAATTTCTGTCCTGGAATAGCTCTGTCGACTTCAAAATATTTATTGAAAATGTTGCCCCGTTTTGCCTTGCCATGCCTATCAAACAGGGAGAGAAAAAAAAATGCCTGAACTTGACCATAGCAATGAATGACTTAAAAAACCTCACACCCTCTTACCCAGAAAGAGCTGAGGAGAAAACCCCTTTTACTTCTCAAATATCATGTTCACACCCTGAAATTGCATGCATTTTTCAAAGACTTATCTGCTGTAAAGAACAGATATGCAGGTTCCTTGGAAATGCCCTGAAATGCACTGAGTTCAGGCAGCACTTTGAAGCTGTTTCTAGGGCTATCCTATCCTCATTGTTTTTCACCTGTAAGCAACTGGGTTTTCTATCTGTAATCACTGAAAAAAAAAACCAAACAACCAAACAACAACAACAAAACCCAAACCAAAACACCTGAAAACCACAAACAAAGAAAAAAAAAAAGAAAGAAGAAGACAAAAAACAACCAAAGAAACACACATCAAAAATCCTACTGGAAAAACCCCTCTGAACTCCAGGCATCCACTGTTATCCTTGTCAGGTACACCTTTTGCTCCTTTCAGAATCTTGCTGAGAACAGAATAATCTGTTTCAATCTAACTTTCTGAGCAGGGACTTAGCAATGAAGCCCAGAGGGCTGATTGTCACACAGTGCCACTGCATGGCAGGTTCTTGGGAGGGTCACTGCAGGTTGTGGCTGGAGTGATGTTTCTTTCCCCAGCTGGCACTGCAGCCAAGCAAAGGTCTTTGGGCAAAATTTCAGGGGAACAGCATTCTGTCACTTGGCAGTCAGAGCATTTGTGTGTGTACCATGTCTAATTGTTCACAATGAGATTGACAGTTCAGAGAAGTGTGGGATTTACCCCTCTGCTAGAGGGAAAGCTCACTCCCTCCATGAAGATGTTGGGGCATCAAGCTGCAGGCAAAACTTCCTCCTAACTCTAAAGCTGCAATGAGCAAACTTGGCTGTGATTATTTAAAGGGATATAATGTACTTGGCCCCTCAGACCACTGCACTGAACACTCAGAAACACAGTGCAAATAATTTTTTGCCCTTTACTCCACACTGAAGAATAAGGAGGTTTATATTAACTATCTGCTTCACGTAGCTTGCTGAGCTAAATTCAACTCTGACTTGGAAGTTTCTGAGCAAAGCTAAGCTCAGAGCCATAATTAAATTGTTTTTACTGAGGCTGCAACTCTTCATGTTCTTTTATTCATGTTTTCTTCCCCCTGTGATAAAGTGTGAACAGCAACATGAGGTCAGGGAAAACTAATTTGCTAGATAGCCTGTTTCACCTCCTTCAGCAAAACCCAGCAGTTCGGAGCACTGGCAACTGTGACACAGAAGGCCTCCAGAAAATCTCTCATGTCCTTTCTCTCTGTAGCCATTTATCTCTGTCTTCCACCAAAGGCCACCGATTTCTCATGGAGCTGTGTCCAGATTACAGTGTCACCCAGCAGAAGCCCTGGAGGGACAAGGTGTTTCACTGCTGGTGGGACTGGTTCGGTGAGCTGTCGTTCTGCTTTGGTTCATACTTTCAGCTTTTTCAGGTCCTGAGACATCTGTTAGATGCTGTACTTGAGAGCCCAACCTCAGAGGGGTCAGGCTCATACTGGGGCTGCAGCCATGCTGGTGGGCAGCGGGGGGGTGGCCCAAGACTCCAACATAACACACCCCTGAATTCATCAAAGGCTGCTGCTTCTCCTTGGTTTTACCAAAAAGTGTCTCAAATTGAAGAGCAGTTTGTTTTCAGCAGTCACTCCATCCCTGGTAGATTATAATTAGAAGATTATAAATTGAAGGGCTAAACAGAGGCTGAATGGAAGGCTAAATTCCTGGGGGTGTTGGTCCCTGGGTGATGCTCAGTCTCTCCTCTCCTTGCAAACTGTCTTCAGCTTCCTTGGAAAACTGGGGTAGACGCTGAAGGAATGATCAACCCCCTACCTTCTGCAACCACATCTTCAAATTAGGTATCTGAGGACAGTTTCCCTGTGTCTGCAATTAGGCTCTGGGGAAAGGTGGCTTTGTTTCAGTTTGATGTCCACTGGTGTTAGTAGTGACAGTCTCAGAGAATCAGTACTAGTCACTTTTACTTAGGTATTTTCTAATACATAAATTAAGCATACAATTTTAGATTTCAGGAATTTGGCCATTTTCCACAGCTCATCTCACAAGCAGAAAGCAAAAGGTCTTGCTGCTGGCTTGGACAAGCTAAAGAGATTTGCCACTTTTGGCATTGCAGCCAGTGATTTCCTGGCAGGTATGAAAGCTGGCTCTTTAGAAAATCCTGCAAAGGGAAAAGCACTGAGTGAAAACCAGGAGGGGCTGATGAAACATCTAAACCAGGTGACAAACAGAGACCTGGGCTGCTATGTGGCAAATGTTGGTGCTTGGAAGGAGCCTGCTCTGTGTGCCCAGGTAGGAGCTGGGAAAGGCAAGAGTTGCATGGTTGGGCAATGGATAATGAGTTTTACTTTTTAATTTTTAATCACCATCTGTCTTTTTAACAAGCTCAGTGGGACCTGACTTGTTGGTTTCCCTCCTCACAGCACATCCAGATGAGAAGCCCAAACCTAATTATGGAGTTGCCATTGCCCCCATGATTCAGAAACTCCCATTCTCTGAGCAGAAACAGCTGTGTCACTTTTGTTCGTACCTTTCATGCAGGCACAACTATATCGAGTTAAATTCTGCTTAAATCAATTTTGCCCTAGAAATGAAAGCTGTGTGTGAAGCTAACTGCTTTGCAGTGTGCATTTAAGCAGCTAAATGGTGTTCAAAAGCAATGTAAATGCTTGTGTACCCATGATCTCGTTAGCACAGGTTTTCTCATCTGGAAGCTGTGTATAAAGCTAGATGTTATAGTTGGCTTTGTCTCTTTTGATTTCCTTCTCTGGCAGAGCAGTTTGTCTGTGGTCCTAGCTGAGCTGTCAGCTTGCTTTGATTTTCCTCTTGCATGCTTACAACTGTGATTCTGTGATTCTGTTTCAGTCAGGGAGTTGGCACTGCAGCTCCTCGGGAGCACAAATGGCTAAGCTGAAGGTGGCTGTCCTGTCACTGGAGGTCTATCCAGTAAGCAGATGTCTGGCATTCAGGACATCAAGTACAAGATGCCCCCCACAAAATAATTGCAATTTAAATAATTGCACAGTCCTCCAAGGGCTTTTGAAGCAGTCAGAGGGTGGCTGATAGCTCGCTACTGAGCCCCTGAAGCTGCCACCCATGTCTTGTTTGGTGAAAGAAACTTTGTGGGCTATTGCCGTGGGGCTCCTGTGGTTTTGATCTGGCTATCCCTCCCTGCCAGAGCTCTTGTCATTTTCAAGCAACATAAAATAAAGGGTTTTTCATCTGAGGGAGGTCAAGAGAGGAAGAAGCTTATGAAAAGGGCAGGACTCAAATTAATAAACACGGGTGTCACCGAGATGGTGAGGTGCAGTTGCCTTTCACGTCTGGTCACCCGTGTTAATCAGTTCTAATTGCATTAGGGGGGAATGAACAGGCAACAGATCTGAGGTTTGCTGAGGCTGCTGCTTGTGGCAGCCCTGCGTGTCTGCTGGGAGATTTCACTGGGTCAGCAGACACCTCTCTCAAGCAGAGGCGGACACTACATGTACACGTGTGTCCACATTATATTAGTGGCAGGATGTCTACCATACACTTCTGCATAAATGCTCTCTTCTCAGGAAAGACATTTTAGCTTAAACGTTTGTAGGTGATGAAATTAATACTGTTTCACTCCAAATCTTGATGCACACATCCAGTGTTGAAAAAGAAACTCTTAATTTCGTTTTTAATCTGCTGACATTCTAAATGCAGTGTTTTCCTGGCAGATAGGATTCATCACATCCCCCCAGGGCTTTAACCTGCCTGACTTAAGAGAGCAGCATAACTGTTTGCTGTTGAAAGAGGGGGAATTTAGAGGGATTTCCCCACAGAGAGAGGGAGCCCCCTGCAGCAAAAACCTCTTTCTGGTGCTTTTTGCTGAATTTTTATGGCACTAAATCCTGCTGAGTCCTGCAGGAGTGTTTCATCTCCCAGGGTAATGCTGCTGGGCAGAAAGTTGCCTGTAGAACACCTATCCTTTGTGCAGTCGGGAGCCTGGACTTTTTAAAATTTATTTTCTCAACAGACTTATTTAACTTTAAGGTGTTGGAAATGTACGTTTATGAGAAAGTAGCCATCAGATGTTCAGTAAAATCCCTGGTGGTCTCTCCCAGTTTTAAAAAAGTGTTCTCTGCCTATCAAAGCCAACACAAATCAGCACAATCATGAAGTCATTAGCAAAGGCTGTGGGTGCCAGTAGTCCTAATATTAAGCCTTCTGGTGCTCTCCCTGGATTTCTATGACTCGATTGCATCCTTGCAATCTGCTTTCTGCTATCAGCAGATAGGCTGGCAGCTGTCTAAATTCTCATTTATGAAAACCTGAGAGTGCTTGTGTTGGGGCTTGCTTTCCTCCCCTCCCTCCACAGGCAGTTAAAGTCTAGTCCTGTATTTTTGCTGATGGCCACCAGATCTTCACCCAGGCTTGGAGAACATCACAAAACTGCTTCCCTGCACAAGGGGAAACCCTTCACCTCCTCTGGGTGACAGGTTTCAGAGAATCATAGACTTTTCAGTGTTGGAAGGAACCTTTAAGATCATTCAGTCCCAACCCCCTGCATAGGCAGGGACACCTCCCACCATCCCAGGCTGCTCAGAGCCTCATCCGTCCTGGCTTTGGACACTGCCAGGGATGGGGCTTCCACCACCTCTCTGGGCAACCTGTGCCAGGGTCTCACCACCCTCATGGTGAGGAAATTCTTCCTAACATCCAATCTAAATCTCCCCTCCTCTAGTTGGAATCCATTCCCCCATCTTCTATCATTGCCTGACATCCTAAAGAGCCCTCCCCCAGCTTTCTCATAGCCCCCTTCAGATATTGGAAGCTTTGTGTGCTTTAAGGACATCCAGTTTCTCTAAAGTCACTTGCTCCCAGTAGCTGCCAAATCATGCATGCTCTCTGTGGGTATGAGTACACAGGCAGTCACACAAACATAAGCATATAGAGATACACACACACACGTGTGTGCACCCACATTTTTCAGCAAGCAGGGTCTGGCTCAGTGATGCAGACATGAAATGAGCCACATTCCCCACGGCCTCTGGCTCCCTCCCTGGGGGATGTAGGGTGGTCCCCTCTGGTGTGGGCTCACCAGCACTGCCCTTGACACTGGCTGCTTCCCGTGGTGTGTGGCTGTCACTTCTCTGAGTCAGTGCAGGTGGCAGATGATTCATCTCCGGTGTGGATGCTCATCTGCTCTAACTCTCAGGTTAGATGCGGGGGTTTTTTTGGCTATTTTTATTTTTTTCTCAATGATCAGATGATTCATCTCCTCGTGCTGCTGCTTCAAAAGCTTCAGTCCCAGGAGTACTGTCTTCTGTGGTTGCCTTCTAAGAAAACTGTGCCACCATTTCCCCCCCTCTCTGCTGAGCAGCACTGCCTGAGCCTTTTGCATTCACTGCCCTTTGCTTTCTTACTGGCTTCCAGTTGGGTTTATGTGACCTCCCATTTATGTGGCATAATTTTCCTTGACATCTTATCCCTAATATTTAAGGACTGCAGTGATCACCATGGCATCTTCCAGTCCCACTCCTGCAGGACATGGTAGAAGGCAGCTCCTCAGCAGCTAAGGCAGGGCTTGGAGCAGGTCACAGAATCACAGAATGTCTTTGGTTGGAAGGGACCTTCAAGATGGAGAAACAAATTTCAGAATGAAATTTCTCCTGCGAGATTTTAAATATAGGAGTTCATAGGCAAAATTTCTCACTTTCTCCTTCCTCCTCTGGTTTTAGATGTTTGAATGAAAAAGCATGCTTGCCAAATGTTTGGAAAAATTGTATAGTGGAAAAATCTAAATTTATCCTAAAACTGCTTCAGAAATTCATCCTAACCCTAGTCCGAAGACTTGCAGTGCCAAGACATTTTTTTATTCATTTGCTTACACCTTGTCTCTGAGAAGCAAGTGAGAGGAAGATGAATAGAGCTTGGACATTTCTCCAAGGGAGAACACCACAGTTTGCTGTTGATGATCCTCAGTATAGACTTTCCTCTTTTTTCTCTAAAGCTGACAGAAAGATGGAGGAGTTATCCTTGGAGCTTGATAATGGTCTGAGAGGTTCCCAGAACCTGTTCTTGCTAAAAGGGCTGGAGGATGAGCTCAGTGCTGCACCTAGAGGCATCACTAAGTCCTCAGAAATACATAATGGCTAAATTCTTGTTTCTGAAAGGCAGCAGCAACACTGGTATGGGATTCATTGAGGATTTTCTGCAGGCACAGGCATCAGGTCAACCTCCAGGAAGAGGGTGGATGAAAGTGAGAGGGGGAGAGGCCTATGATGGAGACAAGTCCTTATGGCCACTAGCCAAAGGCAAACAATTACAAGCCAGCAGGGGCATTCACTTCCTTCAGATTTGTATAAACTGGGTAATTATCCTTTGGCTTTGATGCTGGTACCATCAGTGCAGTGTTGGCTTGTCAAGTTGGCAGGAGCTTGCTCAGTCTTAGCAACAGGAGGTTTCTTCTGTGAATGCTTCAAACTTTAATAATTATTTATTGAATAATAAATTGAGAGACAAGACACAGCAGAAATGTGAGGAGTTTCCCAGGAGACCTTCCAAAGTCTTCAAGATGTGAGCAGGTCCAGCTGTAAAGTTATTAAAAAGAAAGAAAATCTTCTCTAGAGAGCTATTGGCAACTTTTCTTCCTCTCTTTCCCTCCCTCATTTACCTGGCCAAATCTTTTCAATCTGCCTTTATTTAGTAAAGTTAAGGAAACTCTTTTCTTTCATAAACTGAATCTTTCCTCAGTGATCATGGTAGAAGAGACAGAAGAAGAGAATACAAAACATAGCACCAAATTTATTCCTAACAATGGGAGCTGTTGCTGCTAGTCCTGAGACAAACAGATAAGTCCAGTAATTATAGATAAGTGCTTTTGTTTGATCTGTATAACTATTTCTGCATTTTCAGGTAATTTCCCTCAGGCATTCACAAGAAGGTGGGGAGGCTGTTCTTACATGGGCTGTATTTTAATGTTCTTCACAAGCAAACAAACAACTTTCTTCCATTTTTAGGATTAAACTTTTTTCCTGAGCCTTTGTATGAGATGAAGTTACGATTGGTTCTTAGTATTATACTTTCTGACTTCTGCCCTTTTCCCCAAGTCAGCAAATAAATAAAACAGAATAAGCCTGTTGCTTCAGTCTTGATTTTTCCCCAGTAAAAGAACTTCAAAATGTCCTAACATCTTGCAGGGCTTTATTACAACTTAGTGGCCAAAGATGCTGGCCAAGATTTGTCTTAACTCTGCTATACAGATGCTATACAAACTTCTCCAGAGAAGTGAGAATGGTGTGCAAATAACTCAAGCCCTTCATTTTTCCAGCCTTCAAATTCTTTTGAAAGCCCACTGGGATGTTTTCCAGAGGTATAAACAGAGACACAGATGCCTTGCTAAATTCCATGCACCCCACGTGTTTAGCAAGCTGACATGCAACCAGAAGTTTAAGGCTGCTCACAGGAACATTCCCCTGGCCAGGATGTCGAAAAGTGGATGTGAGCTGAAGCCAGCTCCATAACAAAGTGATGAAGTCAACCATTTGATATCCCAGCTTCAGCTCCCTGAAACAAAGTCAAAATGATGGGGCAGGTTGGTAAGATAGCAGTATGGCCCATGTGGTTTTTCAGAAAATGCTCCTCTGGCCAAAATCTCCCCCCTGTATTTGAGTTTCTACATGACTATGAGAACTTCTGGAAGTTTCTACTAGGGAAGGACATAACTTTTTAATGTGAAAAGTGAGGACAATAGTAGGCTGCATGTCTTGACTGGAGTTGGGCTTGATGATTTTTTGAGGTCCCTTCCAACCCCTAACATTCTGTGATTCTGTGTGATTCTGTGAAATTGCTCTTTAGAGAGCAGGTATTTGAGAAGGCCTAAAGCAAACCAGATGTGCTGAGCTTTGCACCTTGTTCAGGTAGACAGGGTGGACAGTGAGAGAGGCAATGAGAGTGAGGCCCAAGAAATTTGCTTGCTCTGAGCAGTGCTTGGTGGTTTTCTGGGCAGTCACCCTTTGGCAGTGCAGGACCTCTTGTGATCAAAGGAAACCTGAGTCTTGACGGTGCTGGGACCAAAAGCTGAGTTGCTTGCATCTCTGTTTCTTGCAATGAAGCTTCAAGGATGTTTCCATAAAGTTTCTAAGGCCTGATGAGCCCTAGAGTTTCTTAAGTAACTTTTTTTTGGATTACTTATGTTACTTAAGTTACTTAACTGGGTTACCACCACCCCAATGAAAAAGGAAGGTAAGAGGGAGAACTCCACTCATGCCCTGTCCCTTTGCCATCAGACTTTCCCTTTACTCACCCAGACATTGCCTCAAGGTCTCCTCAAGAAGAAGTTGTAGCACAAACCTCCAACTCAAAGTGAGCCATTTCAAACCTGGTCACTTTTGACACTGACCTTTCACCGATGATTTTGGCCATCTCTGGGCGTACCATTTGTCATCAGAATTTCCCTGGTTTTCTTCTTTTATGGACAGTTTCTGGGAACAGACAAATGGAGAATGACTTGTCTCTCACTCAGGAACAAGGAATAGCTTCTGGGGTCGTGTTCAACAGTGTGATTGTGCTGGGCAGGGAGGCAACACTGCTGCTTAATTGTAGATGATGTTAGTGGGCTTAGGTGTAGAGGGAACCAGTGCCTAATAACTGTTTGACATGGTTCATTATCAGACATGGCAGATTAAATAACAAGACATACATTAACTCATTTAATAATTAGCTACCATCATATCAACTTGATAAAAGAGTATTGTTAAGCAAGTCTGACATTGTATTAATATAGTCCTTAATTTTCAACATGGGAGATTAAGCTAAAACAACTTCCAAGGGTCACACTGCAACACCTTTTGCATCCATCTTGGGACCAACATCTTTTTGACAGTGTTAAAGCTCCCGGGAGCAGTAAATGTTAACTCCCATGTCAGGGATATTTTTTTTAAACCTTGAATATTTGTATTAATTGCTCCCTTGTCTCACATTCATCTGGGAGAGAGCAAACTGGGAATGGACACCTATTGCAGAAGAGCTGGTTTCAGGTGAGGAAAAGGTGAGGATGTGGGGAAACCCTGCAAAGCAGGAACCCTCCTAAACAGGAGAGCATGGGGAGGGAGGGAGGGAGGGAGGGAGGGAGGAAGGAGAAAAAAATTTGGTTGCAATCAGAATGTGACAATTTGCTAGGTTGTTTCTGTTGTTGCTGATGTGCTTTGTTGTAGGTGCTCTTTTTCTTGCCACTTGGGTAAGACCTCTGGCAGGACCTTTGGTCCCTTGCCTTCACTTCTGAGTTTAAAAACACACAGGAGAAAACCTGCTGGGGGGACTGCAGGGTTTGGGGTTTTTTTGGGGGGGTTCACTTTGGTTTGACTTCAGAAGCTAGATTTCAGTTATTTCTGGGGGACAAAAAAAACCAACCCAGAACTGCTAAACAATGAGTATTTGGTTTGTAAATAGATATTAGCTAACTTGCATATTAATTTTTGTTATTTATTGCTGTGCTGACATGAAAGACTAAGTGGCCACACCATAGAGGAGTTGCAGAGGTCTTTGTGAAAGGGTCTGATCTACTGTCATACCAGGACAGACCTTGTTCAATGCTGCAGTAAGGACATTGGTCAATATTAAAAAAAGAGTGATAGGCTCAGAAAAAAGCAAAATCAGCTTCAAGTCATAAGAGAATGAAAGGAACCCAACTCTTCTTAGTTTTTATTTACTTTCTGTTTTTTGAGACTTCTCTTATGCTTGCTAGGGTTTTCCTCCACTCATATGCTTTATCAAGATTTTTTTTTGCTGCATTGAAAACCAGGCTCCTATGATACTGCTCAGCTAAAGGGCCAAGGCTTTAAGAAAAGAAGAAAATATGGTAAGCTATCTGGCAAAAAATAGATGGCAAGCTACTGTGACTGCTTAAGGCATCTTTCCTGGTGAAACAAGTTGCCTCAAAAGTCAGGGGAGAGAACAGATAGATTTACTCTGGAAAATCAGATTAACAGTGTTCACACAGGAAAACGAGCTCGTGATAGGAGGTGCTAATTGTTATTAATTAAACAACTTACAGATTATATGATTAGTATTGACCCACAATATTAAAACAGTAAATTACTTATAGAGTGGGCAAGACTACAGTACAGGAAATTGAATAAGTTAATAAATCAAAATTAATGGTTGTCTGGAACAATTATAGTCATTAGTGGAGCTACAGTCACTTTAAATATGTAAAGGGAAGTCCATAAAAGCTAAAAATGTCACTGTGGAAAGGGACTTCTTGGGACAAAACAGAGATATAGATTACCCCCAGACCCCATGGGGATGTCAAATGGGGGTCCACCTGTGGAGAGGAGAGGTGTTGCTTCTCTGGAGGCTTCTTAAGGCTGCTTCCAAGGTGTATGCAATATGTAGCTCTCCACTGAACCAACAAAAAATAATGACTGTAAATGCTTCTCAAGACCATGCTGTGTCACAGACACATAGAGTTATAGAATCATTATGGTTGGAAAAGACCTTTAGGATCACTGAGTCACATCATTAACTTGGCTCTGGCAAGTTCCCCATTAAGCACCAGATCCATACATCATTTAAATCCCTCCAGAGATGGTGACTCAACCACCTCCCCGGGGCAGCCTGTTCCAGTGCCTGACAATCCTTTCAGTGAGGTTTTTTCTAACCTCAGGCAGATCAGCACTCCCACATAACTTGGTGTCATCTGCAAACTTACTAAGGGTGGACTCAATCCCTTTGTCCAGATCACTGATAAAGATATTAAAGAGAACAGGTCCCAATACTGAATAAATGGCATTTATTCAGTCCAAATCCTGCTCAGTGTTCACAAAGGCTTTCTAAAGTGCTCTGAAACTCAGATGATCTCTAATGATTTAGAAGAAAAACTTCTGGGCCCCTGAGCTGTCAATTGCTCACACTGCTTTTGCTTTCCTGTCAGACTTTGTTGGTCTGGATGTGCAGTCCTCAGAGCACAGTGACCCCCTGGAAAAATGAACATTTTCTGCACCATGGAAATGTTTTGATGCTGATCATGAGAGGGGCTTCTCCTAGCAGGGACAATCTGGGAGAGGGGCTGCAATGCCCTTTGGCTGGGCAGCTGCTTTGCTCCTCATACCCAGGAATGTTTCTCAAATGGGAACACATGACACAGACAAGACACCTGTCCCCAGAGAAGGTTGGTGGCCAGCATGCTGGGGCCCAAGCCCAGCCTGCATGTGGGGTGGTTTGAGAAGACCAGGACAGAAAAAAAAAACCTTCCTGGGACAGCCTGCTGATGTGGCAGTGATAATGTGGAGCAGCTGTGACTATGAGAGGATGGGTCAGGTGGCCCAAATGGACCCATCACAGTGCTCAGGATAAAATGGCTCCCCAGGGAACCCTCTGCAGGTTTTTTTGGTTGGTTTTTTAGCTGGGTTAAGGTCTTTCTGCTGCTCCTGGTTTCCTCTCTGGAGAAGAGCATCATTCACCAAGACAGTCATCTTCTGCCTGCCCAGGTAGGACTAGGGTGCTTGCTCTGCCCTACCTGCTCAACTATTTTGGCTTTAAAAGACCTTATCAGATTGGAAATAACTGACAGGTCATATTTTGAGGAAGTGAGCCAAAAATATTTTCAGTATTTAGTTGGGTAAATTTGAGCACTGAGCAGTTTAACTCCCAAAATACCCTCCTCATCTGCTGCCTCTGTACCTTTAAAGACTTGTTTTGTAAAGGACAAAACACAGCTTTGCTATTTGTGCACTGAAATGTGGGTAAACCAGCATATTTTCCATGGTGTTATTATTAGATGGAAGATCATTTGGTAGAAGGTAATTGAGGGGGGGAAGGAGCAGGGGAAAGAAAACCCCTGAAGGTGTTTTCCATCAGTGTTTCCAAGCTCTGCTTCCACTGTTGTGCAATTAAGTCCAATTCAGTGGATACACTGGTTATCCAAAATGGAAAGACAGAAGGTTTATATTGCTTTCCATTATTATGGGTATGATGAAAGTACCACAGGCCCCATCCCTGACAGACCTCTATTGTCTGAGACACAAAGCTGAGGAATAAACACAGTCCCCAGGGGAGATTCTCAGCCGGTGTAAATTACCACAGCAATTAATGTGCTGTTTTGTAAGGATGACAATTTACACCAGATGATAATCTTCCTTCTGGCCTGGAAGACTTCCTGGTTCTACCACAGGAGTTGATAAAGCCACCTACAACTGCAAACTGTCATGATTTATGACAGGGGCATGGGCAGGGACACCTCCCACCAGCCCAGGTTGCTCCAAGCCCCATCCAACCTTGGACACTGCCAGGGATGGGGCTTCCACCACCTCTCTGGGCAACCTGTGCCAGGGTCTCACCACCCTCATGGTGAGGAAATTCTTCGTAATATCCAATCTAAATCTTCTCTCCTCTAGTTGGAATGCATGCCCCCATGTCCTATCCCTGAGATCCTAAAGAGCCCCTCCCCAGCTTTCTTGTAGCCCCTTCAGATCCTGGAAGGCCACACTGAGGTCTCCATGGAGCCTTCTCCTCTCCAGACTGAACAACCCCAACTCTCTCAGTGTCCTCACAGCAGAGCTGCTCCAGCCCTCTGAGCATCCTCCTGGCCCTGCTCTGGACACACTCCAGCACATCCATGGCTTTCTTGTAACAGGGGATCCAGAATTGGACATGAGTAGAACAGAAGGGGAGAATCTCCTTCCTCCAATGGCCACACTTCTCCTGATGCAGCCCAGGACAGAATTTTTAAGGAAGCTCCTTTTGATTTGTTTTATCAATGAACCCACGAGCCACTGTCCTGATAGGATAGGAATTGGTGCCTTTCTACTTACATCTGCTTGCATTCATGTACCACTGTAGTCATGTGGCATTAGCACTCCAGATGAGGGTATTAAAAGAGGAAAATTAACACAACATATCAAAGGTGACATTCGAATACAAAGTCCCCATCATTTTCTCAACTCAAATTCTGCAATTAGAAAAAAATAATGAGCCCATTACATGCTGGGGGTCCTTTCAAGCTGCTGGGCAGCCTTGCAGGGCTTGCAGGCAACAATGCAAACTGCACTTTGTGTTCAGACAGGGTTTGACAGCAGTAAATATCATCCAGGCTCATCTGACCTTCACCTCTCCACTCAGGTCCCTGACAACAGCACCAGTGTTGTTTTATTATAAATCGAAGTGTGTTTCCTTTTTCCTTTGGCTTTTCCTCCCCCTTCAAGGCACACTAGAGAGATCTAGACATGCATTTAAAAAATTTTTTTTAGTGTATTGAGACAGCTGGGAGTGTTTTCTTATGACTCTTGTCTTTCCCACAGGACGGGCTGAACCCTGCATCTCTGTGGCCCCATCAGCGACCAAGCCCCCTGCTCCCATTTTGAGGGCAGCACTTGTGGGATGGTGAGAGACTGTCTGGAGGGGATGAGAAATGAAGGTTCAACAGATCTGCCCCAGGAGCTGTTTCACTTTTCACAGAACCAGCAGCAGAGGGGTGAGAGGAGAGGATCCAGGGGTCGATCTGGCCACGGGTTAATCTATCCTGACAGCAGAGCTGTCAAGGTATCTTTGCTTAATGGGACCTAGAAATAATTGCATTTAGCATTTGGGACCAGGCTGTGAACCCTGGGGAGAAGGGTCTGGTAATTTGGGATTCCCCCATGGGTGGGTCAGGATGTCTGCCTGGCTGGGAGGAAGTTCTTGCTGCAGTTTCTCTGTGTTCTGCATGGAGCTGGGGGAAATGAGCCAGAACCTGCAGCTCCCTCCTCACTAAAATCCATTTTGGCATCACCTTATTCTTTTCCTCACCTCAAATTACTCCCTCTCTCCCTGGTTAGTCTCAAAGGAATATTTTAAGTAAAAAAATCATATTGGTATATAAGTGTTTTCTTTTTTTAATTGTAGTCTCCCACAGCGTTTTGAACTGTCCTGAGGAAATGATAAAAGTTACAGAAGCCAGGGTGAAAAGAAAGATTAAACACAATTATGCCCCCCCCCCAAAAAAAGGTAATTTAAAATGCAAATTTGCTGGAGACAACTGCAAGCCCCTAATTGTGGCATTCTCTGTTATCGTGGCTTCAAAAGCTCTGTGTGCTCCTTTCCTCCCTCCGGGAAGGGCTTCAGCCGCGGCTGTGCTGCCACACTCTGACCTCCCCGGCGAAATACGGGTCACCCGAACGGAACCGGCAGCAGAGAGGCCAGGGACGGGGCTGGGGCACTTTCAGCCTTTGGAGCTCGGTGGACTGTGCCCAGGGAGGAGTGCCTGACCCACAGGCTGGGAGTGATGCTTTATAGGTATGATAGTATAGGTATATATACACCTGGATGTATATATACACATGTATGTGGACCCCTATATCCCTACATGTGTATATTTGTATATACATGTATAACATACCCTAAATGGGTATGTTTGCACCTCTGTGTGTGTATATATATGGTACAGTGCCAGCTGGACACATGGTCACAAATGCAAGCACTGAGGAAGAGGCATTCACATAAACCCAGCATCAAAACCTGACTCTTAAAGGCCAGAGCTTTTTGTTTTTCTTGAGCTGAGATCTATATGTCAGGATCTTGAATTATTAATGCAGCCTTATGCTGAAGATATGGATTAGATGTGGAAATGTTGGGTGTTACCATCTGCTGGTGACCTTTTTGAGAAGATTGCCAATCCCATTGACTTGATCAGTACTTTATTGAACAAAGGTATCACATTTTCTCTGGAAATAGCTATCTAACACTACTTACCTCATGACCTAGTGCCACGCTTTAATTTGGTGAATTGCTGCTGTGATTGCTGCTCTTACTGTGCTCCTAAAGTGCTGTGGCTTTGCCTGGAATCCTCTCTGTGCAAGGGCTGGCCAGGAGGGCAGCAGCTGGCTTCAGGAGCTGAAAGCAGCAAATTCAGTTTCAAAATGAGGCTCCAAATATTTTCCCTGCCCTGAGCCTGGGTAAGATGTTGTCCACATCCGAAACAGGCATCACCCCAGTCCCAGAAGCTCCTAAAAGTTTTCATCCGTAGGTCTCAGAAAGCTAACAACAAACAGGAGTTAAAAATAAAGCCAAAAGTTCCTGCACTAGATGTGGTGGGACTCAAATTTTGGAGCTGAAGGTTGGGTGCTTGCTGTACCTGCCAGTCATGGCTTGATAGCAGCAGAGCCAAGCAAAAATTACTTATTTCCACAGAGCAAATCCATAATGAAAAACTCCTTGCCTCAGACAGGCATGGTGCTCTCCTGGCTCCTTCTGTGCTGATGGATTGGGAAGTGAATGAAGTTTTACAAAACCTACAGGAAAAAAAAACCTGCAAAGACCATCCTGAGCTCAACCTCATTTGAAGGGCTGCTGGGGACCTTTAAAGGCATTTTTGGGGGTAGGACAGAAGTGAAGTAATTATTATCTGAACACATGCATACGATAAATTGGGTATGTTTTCTAAATGATCTCTTTTTAAAGCAGAACTGAGTAGTAAGTAGGAATGCTTCCCTGCAGGCTGGCAGAAGGACACAGTTGGCATCACACATTTTTAGCAGCTGGCATGTTAATGAGGCCATTTTTATTTAAATGAGCTAAATACTATTAACATTTGTGGACTCCCAACTGATTTCTGAAGCATTTATTGAACTTCAAAAAGTGCTTCAAGAATCAATTAAAAATAATTTTTTAGATTTGATAGAAAGAAGACGAAAGAAAACCATGCTATTCCGTTTGTGTTTATCTGAACAGATCTTAACTCTGTTGCTGACTTTAAACAGTTTCCTCTCTTTTTTTCATTTCTGTGCTCTAAATAACTCTGAAAAAAAAATCTCTTTTGAGAAAGCAATAAGGTTATTTGTAGCCAAGATGATTTTGCTGGTGCAGGTTCTCTCCTATCTGGTGCATGGTTGACAGTGAGTATGTGGCTCTGTTACACAGTGATTGTGCTTGGCCACTTTTGCAAGTGAACTTCAAGTATACTTAAGCTATTCATTTTTTTTTTTTTTAATTAAAATATTAAAAAGCTCTAGAAAGGCAGAAAGCAATGAAGAGCTGTCAGATTTGGTGTTGCAGGGGGGGTGGATGGCAAATGGCACTTTCTATTTCTCTTCTCCCTGGGCAGATTTGGGAGAAACCCCTGCGATTTGATTTGAGGGAGGACCTGATTTTGGGGAGGTCATGAGAGCACGGTGGGGAAGTCTTTGAGAGCATGGTGAGGAGGTGCTTACCATACCAGTGATCTGCCTGGTATAGCACCATAGTAAGAGGAGGTGAGGCAGTGCTGACTTCTTGGCTATGTGAGAGCTGCAGCCAGCCAATATTTAAGGCATTGTGACAAGCTCTAGTATCTCCAAGACAGAGTCAATTACTTGGTGCTAAGGTGAGGGGGTTGTTGGTAAAGACAAATGTTTCAGGGGGGGAAAAAAAAAATAAATCATGCCACGTTCTTGAAAGCGACATTAATCTAAGCAGTGTGTCAGCCCACAGATGCTGGTGGAGTCATTATCCCAAGCTAAAACAACAACCTATGCAACTTTATTTCCCTCGTTTTGTAATTTATTTTTTTTTTTGGTCACAGCAGGTCTCTGTTGCCTGCAAATATGTGCAAACATTTGCCAAAGACCATCAATGGCAAGGCTGGGCCTTGCTGGTGCACCTTGTGAGCGATGGGCTGTGTCCCGTGCAGCTACTGAAGGTGGGGGCAAATTCAGAAACCAGGATGACTGCCTGCTTTCTGGAAATAAATCTGAATATGGATGGCCAGGTCTTCCTCTGGCTTCCCCCCAGGGCTGCAGGGGTGTAGGTGCTTGCTGTGAGATGGGCTTTATGGGAACCTCATCAGCAAACTGCCAGGAAAGCAAATTTGTGCACTGAGGGCTATCAGAGGGACTAACAAAAAAACAACAAAAAGCAACAAAAACCCCAAAACAACACACACACAAAAAAAGACAAAAACAAACCCCACACACCAAAAAACCAGAACAAAACAAAAAAAAAGTGGGAATTTTAATTTTAGTCCTTACCCCAAGTGCATCTTTCCTCTGTACTAAGGAACCCATCCTGTGGCAGAGAACTGCTGTCAGCTCTGTTTAGCATCTCTGGAAAGGAAGGCAGAGCTTTTGAGTATGATCTATGATTATGTACCAAAAATAGGGGCTCTTAGGTCTGTGTGCAGCCTGTGAGACCACAAGTTACCACAAATGTGCAACCATACAGCCCCTAAAATGAACAGCTTCGCTGTTTCTGTACGCCTTCCAAAAAGTCATCATTGCTTTTTGTTTTCTCTCCTGTCTAACATCACAACAACCACCGACCATGAGGAGGATGATTTTTTTTTTTGCATTGGTTTCCTTTGAAAGAATGAAAAAAAAACCCAGAAAGGGAAAAAAAACCAAGCAAAAAGATACCATGTTGAAGACATAGCAAGTGCAAAAATAAACTAGGCAAAAAAAAACAAACCAAAAGAACCCCTACTGGAGAAATATGCCTAGAAGTGGTTGGGTCGGGTTTTTTTTTGTTTTTTTTTTTTTTTTCTCATTTGACTTGAATCCTATCCCAAACTTTTAAAATAGCCTGGATGGAAGGAAGGAGAAGGAAACCAGGAGGAACAGCCTGCTACTCTGGTGCCTCCCATAGCAAACCTGTGCTCTCCAAGCTGCCAGGAAACCACCAAATCAGAGTTTCTGTGGAGGGAGTGTGACAGGCAAGTGAAGGAGGCCAGAGCTTGCCAGACAGTGAAGGAAGGAGCTTTTCCCACCTTTAAACTCTGGAGATGAGTCACATAAGCCTGGCAGGCCTGGACAGTGTGGAAGAGAGGAGGAGGTGAGTGGCTGTGGCATGGAGCTGGGGCAGATGCAGGTTCCTCCCACCACCAATCATGTCCCCTTCTTGCTTCCTTTACCCTCTCTTGCCATGGCTCATGCTTCTGGCTGTCAGGGGTGACAGCATGATGCTGGGACAAGCTTGGTGAAGTCTGCAGGGAGTTTTTGGGGACGTAGATCACAGCTGACAAAGTCAGCAAACTATAACTGATGTAGGAGAAATTACTTGGTTCACATTTCTTTGCTCTTCTGAGTCCGGTTTTGTCATATGAGAAAGAAATAGGGCTGATGCAGTTGCCTCAGTTAATTGCTTTAAATAATTTTTCATTATTTAGCCCTGTAGCAAAACCAGTTTTACTGACTTCTCGTCTCTGGGGCTGCATAGTTGCTTCATGTTGCATTCATGGAGCATTTAGTCCTTTCACCATCATAAAACTGGATTGTAGCTCAATGTGAGACAGCATCCTCAATGAAGTGCATTTTTTGTTGGGCACAAATGCATATGTGAGCACCCAAAGCACACTGCAGTTTCTCACTCTGTTACCCCCTCTGTGCAAGATCTCTGTTGGTATTTTGCATTTATTTAAAGAGTCCAGGCTCAGTGTTTTGGCTGGCACAATTCGACCTCTCACTAATATTGGTGTACTTATGATGTGGCATGGCTGTGGGTCTTGATCATTGTCTTCAAAATAGTTACAAAATGCTCTTTAAAATCCTTTACAAATACTTTCTGAATAACTACAAACCCTCTCACAACTCTTTTTTTTTTGCTGAGGTTCACATTGTTCACTCAATTTGCAGGGCAGGAGAAGCATGCAGGTAAACCTGCTGAACCAAGGGGCAGGGGCATCACTGTGGCAGACATCAATCCATGGTGTGCTTGTGGTTCTGCTGCAATTTCAGCCCACAGGTAATTAGCATGTTTAAATAAAAAGCCCAGCTGAGGTGTTTGGTGACAAAGGCAACATTCAAAAACTCCACAGATTAATCCCTGGGTAGGGTTGGGGCTCTCTGAGCCTGGGGGCTGCTGTGGGGCTGGAGGCTGAGGAGGGGTGAGGGTTGGCTCCAGCCCTGGCATTCTGCAACTGGGCACAAATCCAGCAGGTTATTGTTTGCTGGGTTTAATATTGCTTAGATAACTTCCCTAGGTCTTTTTAGATGCTAAATGGTTTTATGGTAGCTGCTGCTTGGAAAGCTTCCCATGCTAGAGCCCTGATCCTGAAATAATTATTTAGGTGATAACTCTTCCTAAAATGAACAGCTCAATTTGACTGGGATGGGGTTGTTCCCAGTAGTTAACTGTGCAAGAGTTTGCTGGAGTATGATGCAGCTGAAGATCAGAAGTCAGAGAGAGGATGCTTTAACTAACAGGTGTTGGAGGAGACAGAAAACATAACTGACACAATGGCATTCAGAAGTCAAGATTTCAGTTTAATTCTTCTTCCTGCCCTACAGCTTCCTTCCTGGAGTTGATTCGTGGTCCTATTTCTGTTCCATTCTTTTAACAAGCCTCAATTTTCATTTGTTGTTGTGCAGGGAAATCCACCTCATCCAGCCCCTGGCTGACTCTGTGGCAGTCCCTGCTCCTCTGCCCAATTTGGTGAGGAGGAGTGCTGGCAGTGCCTTGGTGGGAAGCTTTGCAGTTTGGATGCCATTTCCCTTATTTTTAATTTTGAAATTGAGGATATGTAGTAGTGGCAGTGGCCTTGCCCGTGGGACCCTGGCATGGCAAAATGAGCAGAACCAAATGGCATCAGCTGCAGCTCCCTGTCCCCAGCACACTGCCTCTGCCTGGCACAAGCAGCCCTTGGCAAAGCTGGGTGGGCTTGCTGATTTGTAGGAGTGAGAAATGTTTCAAACTGGGGCTGGCTCTTGCCTACAGAGAAACTGGGTGGCTGCTCATCTGAGCAGCAAAAATAAAAAGAAATTAATTGTAGCTGATTGCCTGAGAGAGCAAATAGCTGCTTTCTCTGGCAAATGGAAACTTAGAACTGGCCTGGGTAATCTTTACCTGGTGTCTCCTGTGGGTGAAGCTGTTCCCTGGTGAAGGGAGGGGAGGGTTTGCTGAGCAGGGAGACCTGCATGGGGACTTGAGAGCAGAGATCCCAAAACAACCACTCTGGCTGGACCTCTCTCCTCTGTTTTTTTTCCTCAGAAAAAAAATGCTGCTTTAAACAGCAGTCTCTTTGATGTAAAACTATATTTAAATGTATGATTCTGTAAACACAAACTAAAACGGCTGAGTTTATCCTTCCCATAACTTTGATAAAGCTGATGCTGTGGTCTGTGTCTGTACAAATGAAATCAGCCTGAACAGGAAGGGAGCTGACTTTATATACTAGATTATTGCAACACTTTTGCAGATACTCAGCTTGACTACCAGAAGTGCATTGCTGTCATACAAATGTTTAGTACTGTGGCTCAAATAAAAACCAGAAATAGGAAGCCCTGTTTTGTTAACTGACTGCTTATCAAATATTATCAACACTCAGCTTTGTGAGGCACTGGGAAACTGCTGTCATCTACATTTTAAGGGCTCACATACAGAACAGCAGTCTCTAGGAAAACACAGAGTTTGATGAACCTTGATTTTGCAGTGGGGTGGTCGAAATGGTTAGTTTAGCTGAATTTTTGCTGCTCTGGATTTTAAGCAAAGTTATTGTTCTGCTGCTGTCTCTTCAGGAATGGTGCCCCTATTTTTTACTTCACTGTGAATGGCAAAAACATAAAGCAAGCTGGCATCAAGGACTGTACTTTTGTAAGAAAGAGGAAAGATAAAACGGCTACATATGGCGACATGGACAGTTTCCAACTTAATGGAAATAAAAGAGTGATTTTTGCAGCATGTACTGAGAACTGAACTGTATTTTTATGCAAATGGCATAGAAAATGCAGCTCAGCAAAGGCAGTTTTCCTGAAGTTGGCTGGAAAGCATTTTGAGTGCCTAAAGACTTATGTTTTCCATGAGAACTTTGTAAAAAAGAATATCAGGAGGTAACAGAGCATCTAAGAACATTATGCCTACCACAGTTTTGTTGTTTGTTTCAGGTTTTTTTAAAATCCAAGTTTCATCTCAAGAATCAGCTTTGAGGAAGAAATGCTACTGAGCCTTTAACAAGCCTAAATCATTATTATTCCTTGGTATTTATTATTATTATTATTATTACTGCTGGCAAAGAGCAAATTGTGTGGAATAAACCACCAGCAAAACAGTGTATGTCTGCTCAGCATGATCCAGCCCTGAGGCAGCCACCAGAGGTACTTTAAGTGCAATGGAGTTTTATGTATCAGAGGGCAAAGGCACCATGCAGCAGCATGAGAGTGGTGTGCAGTGCTAATTAATTCATCCCTGCTGCTGAGAGGACCCAGCCTCATCCAGGCACCTCTGTGTCAAAAGACACTGTGCCACACAGATGAAAAACTATGTGGTGATAAGCTGGTACCACCATCAGAGAGAGCCCCATAATCTAGATAAACCTTTGGGGATAGTCACTGGGACACACCTTGGGGTATGGATTAGTGTGGCTTACAATGAGGATGCTCCTTGGAGAATGACCTGAAGGATCCAAGCCCCCCTTAGTGATGTGGGTGGGATGGGTTGGCTTCCTCTGTATTCTGTCACTGTGCAAATAAATCACATGGTGCTAAGCCTGGGAGAGGGTGCAGGGGATCCCAGGGATTCTGTCACAGAGACATTTTTAGAAAAAAGTCTGAAGGAAATGAACTTACTGCTGTGGCATCTCAGGAAAGGAGAGTTTTAAGGAGTTTTAGACTGCCTGCCAGTCACAGTCACTTCTCAACAGCCCTGTTTGCCATTGGAGTTAGTTGTGACTGAAGGAGAGCATCTCCTGCTGATAGGCAGAAAGTGGCAACATGTAAGTGTAAACTAGACCGGGGAAAGGCAGCCAAGAGGGAAAATGCACAGCTGTATTTATGGAAGGCTTTTGTTTTACAAGTGGCACAACAGAAAGGCTGAAGGGGAAAGGGTGATGCCATTTCTCAATCTCTGCAGGCAAGGCTGGTGGCATTTGTGTAGGGCAGGGTGGCTGGATGGGTCAGAGGAGGAGTGGGATGAGTCTGCAGAGCAGTGAGATGGGTTGGAGGGGCAGTGGGATGGACTGCAGAGGCAAAGCATCATTTTTGCTTGCAGATACCAGGGTAGGAGCTGTACCAGGCACCCATGCTCCCACAGAGTTGGAATCCTCGACTAGACCCCCAACAGTGTAAGGATTTGTGGGAACTATACAGTCACCATAAATCCCCTGCTGCAAATGAATCAATACCCAATTCCTACACCATGAGATTCATTCACAGAAGTTTTGACAAGATGGGAATTCACACCTCCAGGTTGGTCCTGGGTCTTCCAAAAGGATCTGATGGTGAACAGCCCAAGGGGCTATTTACAAACATGATATTAACCCTCAGAGTTAATCCAGATGCTGTGGGGTGAGGGGGCTAGATTTAGCTGGTTTGTTGGATCATGTGTTAATGGGTGGGAGGAGCTCAGAGGAACCCTCCTAAAAGCTGGAGGAGATGCTAAAGAGTCTGTAAATATATGGCTTTATGATTAGCAGGAATAAGCACATTTCACTTCATCAGACTTATTTGGAGCACTGCATGGGTGCAGAAGCAATCTACTTATTAAAAGTGAAAAAGTGTAGTACCAGAGAAGAAAGCTTCTGGTCATTAAGCTGTTATAGCTTAAAAGTTTGCTTCAAATATATTAGCTTTGATCAGCTGGATGGTTGGCTTGTTTGGAAAAAAGCTTCATTCAGAGGAGTGAAATTAGGTAGTTTTACAATCAAATAGCTTGAGTGCCTTTGATATATTTCACTCTTTAGCACTGTTATTGGGGAAATTTGGGAAAAGGCACAAATTGAACAGGTTTTGCTGGTGGTGACTTAAGTAAAAGTTAGAGGGTTGCAGTGAAGAGATGCACTGATTGTCTAGAGAAAAGCTCAGAGCAGATGTAACATGTGGCTCCAGAAGGCCTCATCTTTACAGATTTTTATTGTGTCCAAAAATGATAACCAAGGAAAGGAGAGGGTGGAAAGATGTGCCAAGTTCTAGGACGAATGAAGAACAAGAGAAAAATCAGGCATCTGGTTCCCTCCCTGATGCCCAGCACTGACCACTGTGAATTCAGAGAGCTCCCCCAGGGTTAGGCTTGTGATTTATTTTCCTGCTGGGGACACCATTCTGGCAGTATGCAAGGGAGAACAGAGCTGTATTGGCAAGCTGTGCCAGTGCTTTAAAGCTTGCAGTGCTGCTGATTTCCAGCCTGCTGGGCAAAAAGCATCTTAAGATTTTCTTCTTCATTTCTATCATGATTACAACAGAGTGGGTCCTTCTGTGGCTGCTTCTTTGCAAGAGTTACTGTTTTTTAACTTCTTCATATGTATCAGCCCCCTAGCTGTTTGGAAACAGCTTTTAGGCATGAGTATCAAAGATAACAGGAGCAATCTGAAAATACGGGGTAGGAATTAAATGAAAAAGTGAATTGTAATAATCTCCTTCAGATTTTGGCGATGGGCAGAGCTAATTACTTGAAACTGATAATGGTCTTTGTCAGAGAGGTTCACTCAGAAGTCAGATGTCCCAAACATACTATGAACCACACACCCTTCCTCAAGTGGGTGTGACTGCTCACTTGGAAGTGAACCATGGCTTGGTCCAGCTAAAAGGACACTACCCAGCTGATGGCCCAAGAGGAACCTGGCCACATATTGACTTTGCTGGTTAGCTGACCCCCTCAAGACTGTCTGTACCTTTACCACTGCCAAATCACCAGCTGAACAGCAGAGAGAGCCTTCCTTCAAGCACTGGGATTCATATGATTAAGCCAGGTTCTTTTTTTCCACTGAAAAAGCAAGTTTCCTGCTGCTGTGATTGCAAAGAGAAAGTTGAAAGCATAGGTCCGAAGTATGCAAAGCAAGAGAAGCAAATACAAAGAATATAAGTTTGTTTGGTTTTTTTTTTTGCAATTAGTCTTATGTTTTTAACTACTTCTTTCTCCAGGAGGCTGGTTCATTCTTTTGAATGGGTTGTGCTGGCAATACTGTATTTCTTTGTTCCCCAAGGGATAACTTCAGAGCTTTTCTTTCAAAACCACTTTGCCCAGTTTAGACATATCTTAGAAAAACTAAATGAGAAGGAATTTGTAAGAAAAACTAATGATCTGCTATAAAAACTCTTCACAACTTTGTATGTGGATGGAGTGGGTTTGTAGAATTACAGAATTGCAGTGACTAATAACAGTAATAAAGGCTCTGGTTGTATTATGTGGTTAAAGATAGTCATAATACTCTCATTGTCTCTGTCATTTTCCCACTCTTTGCTGTGACATCAGCTCATCCCAGACCATCACATCCTGCTCATGGCTGTGTCTTTGTTGGTAAGTAATGAGTCGTTATATGCTTTGCTCTGTGATTCGTGCAGCTGTATTGCCAAATATCCCTCTTTCCAGAATGAAATCCCCTTTTGCAAGGATTCAGTAGCCCCTGAAGCAGCAGTTTATCTGGAGAAAAATGTGTACTTCGGCACAAGGAGGAATGGATGAAATAAAGTTCTTTCTGGATGTTGGGTACCTGGAGCATGGGCACCTGCAGTAAACTCTGTTTTTATTAATCAGAAAACCCTACTGCCACTTTGTGCCGATGGCACAATCTGCCATGTACAGAAGCCATGATGTCCATGGATTGTCCCTGCAGGGCACACTTGATTCAAGGACCCTGACAGCCCACACCAGCATCAAAACTCTGCACAAAATATTTGGATGCTTATATGTAAACAGATAGGCTTGGAAGTACATGTTTTCTCCACAAACACCAAACTGGTTTAGTGATACACAGCATACTCAGGAAGTTCACCTAAATAAATGGGTATCAAAAGAAGAAATGGTGATGTTTTGTAAAAATACAAAGATACTTACATGCCCTTTTGCTCTGACACCAAGAATCTTGAGGAAGCAGCCTAGCACTCTGAATAGCTGATCTGTAGTTGGGAGGTAGTTGTTTTCTTTCATTTGAATTTAAAAGTATGGTCAAGCATGTGGCACAGAAAACTTCTAGCTCTGCAGACCTGCTGAACAAACAGAAATTTCTTATCAACAGCCTATGGGATAATCCAGTATGCCTGTTTTGTACAGATGAGTCCTGGGGGTGAAGATCTAAAGGTTTAACAGATTCCCACTTAGGAAAGCCATGGGATGTGTTTGGTTTTCCTTCCTCTATTTCACTTGGGTATTTTGCAACTCAGCCTTGAAAGTGTGAGAGATCAGGTGGCCCTTGGGAATGGCAATGAGAATACTCATGGTTAAAGGAGGAATGGCTGTAAACCAGAACAAAACACGGTCCTGGGGCTGCTTTTTGAACCGATGGCTGGGTAGCCTTCAACCCCTACTCATTTCTCTGTCACCATGCTCTCCCTTTCCTTTCTCTAGATTGAGGGCCCCTTTTCCTGGCTTAAAAATGGCATATAGGTCTGGTTTGGAACAAACCTTTGGCCAAAATTTTCATTCTTAAGTCGTGCTTTGCTGGTGACCCACCAAGGACTTCCAGCTGTTTCCCTCAGCAGCTTTCCATTCCTCTTTCCCTGTCTGTAAGCACAGAGGTGGTAGTACCTATCCCACAACCATGATGTCAGATGGTTATGTAGTACATGGGGGGTGTGCTGCTATCAAGCAACATCTGTGCCTTCAAAATGTTGTGTACTGGTGTTCAGGGGTGGGTGCAAGAAGTGCTCCTGTGGCAGTGCATGAGAGATGAACCAACTGCCCATTTGCTACTTCTCTTGATCGGTTCCTCCTGGTACATTCTTGGGTGGTGGGATTGCAAATTTGATTTGTTAAATAGGCTTAAAAAACATAAATTATAATTATAAAGGTCCATCAGTCTTTTTTTTTTTTCCCCCATGATAAATTTTATGTAGGTGGCAGTTAAAATAAATGATTACCTCATAAATACCATTTTGATAGCCCAGCACACGGTGTAGCCTCTGCTGCAGTAAGATTTTTATCTCAGAAAAGGGAAGGAAAAAATCCCTTCCTGTGGATTTATAGGGCTGTAGTGGCTGCTGCTGTAGCTCATTATCTGCTGAGTAATTTGGGGGGCAACATTCTTCCAGTGCAGGCAGCCACAGATGAGCAAGTGTGGATGCTGATAGGGGGTGGCCACCCTCAACCCTCACTGTGCCATGGCCAGTGGTGGACCCAGCCAGCACATCAAGTACTTCAGATGAGGCTTTTGAGGTAAAAACCTTGTGTTTTCCAATGCCAGTCATTCCTGCACACAGGCACCATCCTCCCCTCCATTACCCATGGCCAGGCAGGCCAGGACCCTGCTGCTAAATTGGAGAGAGATGGATTTGGACAAGAAGTTGGCTGGGTGGTGACATCCAAAGAGTTCAGTGTGCAAATGGGAGATCAGAAACAAGGAGTGTCCCTTGGGGGTCCCTGTTGGAACTGGTACCACTCAGTATCTTTATAAATGGCTTGGGGTTGGACTAGATGATTTTTTGAGGTCCCTAACTTTCCGTGGTTGTGTGCTCTCTCAGCAAGTGTGGGTGAAGGCAAACCCTACTGTGCAGTGGATTTTCCTGAGGGAACAGATGACAGAGAGACCCTGACAGGCTGGAGGAGTTGGACCCTCTGAACCTCATGAAGTCCACCAAAGCCCAGGGAGACCTTTTTGACCCCCTCCAGTGTAAAAAAGGGGATTATATTAAATACGAGGAAAGACTTTTTACCAAGACCTGTAGTGACAGGCCAAGGGGCAACAGTTTTCAACTGACAGGATGTAGGTTTAGGCTGGATATAATGAAACACTTTTTGATGAGGGTGGTGAGACACAGGTTGCCCAGGGAGGCTGTGGATGCTCCCTCCCTGAGAGTGTTCCAGGCCAGGTTGGACGAGGCTTGGAGCAACCTGAGCGGGAAGGTGTCCCTGCCTCTGGAAACAGGCGACCATCCACGATCTCTTCCCGCCCAAAGCAGATCCTGAGGCCCCCTCGGATTTCTATTTAAAATAAAATAAATAAATCCTCCAACCCCAAACCAAACAACCCCATTTCCTACCAGGGGGAAAATCCACGGCGGGAACCTCCACACTCCACCTGCGCCACAGCAGCGGTTGCGGGGCCCATCCCGGGGCTCTCTCTCTCTCCCCCCCCCCACCTTCTCGGGTTCTCCCGCAGCGGAGGCGGCGGCGGCTCCGCCCCTGCGCCGGGGCTCGGCGGTGCGTGCAGGGGGGCGGCAGGGGGCGCTCTGGCCCCGCCGTTGTGGCGGCGGGCACGGTGGGAGCCGTGATCCTAATTGGAGCCGACGCGCGGCTCCTCCGTAATCCTTCGACATCCCCTCCATCCCACCCCCCCGCCGCCGCCTCGTCATTCCTGGGCGGGCGCTGCCGCCGGCTCTGCGGGGGAACCGCCGCCGTCACAGCAGCAGCAGCAGTAGGGCAGGTGTTGCCGCCGGGCGGGTCGTGCCGCACCGCGCCGCTTCCCCGCCTTTCCGCCTCCCCCCTCCTCCTCGCCTCAGCCCCCCGGCGGCCATGTTGTCCCCTGACGCGGTGGTGGTGCCGCGGCCGGGAGGCTGTGAGGAAGCAGATGAGTGCGGGGAAGAGACACCCGCCAGCCCCGAGGGTTGATAATTCAGCGATGAAAAGTTCCTCTCTTCGATGGGCGCACGTAGCTCAGGTGTTGAGCGGGCGGGCGTTGCTGTCGCTCCCTCTGAGGCGAGAGATGGCGGAGCTCCTGTTCCCGCCACACAGCCCGCTCTCCTCACCGCCTGGCCTCTGCCTCCCCGTCCCGGTTCCCTCCTCGTCCCGGCTCCCTGTGCTGCTTTTACCCGGAGGGTGGGAGCCCCTCATCCCTCAGGGGATGTCCCTGTCCCATCCAGGGACCATTCGGGGGTGGCTGGAGTCCAGGCACCTCAGGAGCCTTCCTTAAATAAATTAAAGGGTGGCCATGTTCTCTTCGGTGCTTCGCACGTCAGGTGTGCCGCTTGAAGTCAGTATTTTGGTGGAGAGGCTGTTGGAAGGTTGGTGGTATGTGAGGCTGAGGGACCCAGCAACTAGATTGAGCCATAAACCCCGTGTTTGTGTAGGTACTGGTACTCCCAGGATTAATGCAAGTGGCTTTCCAGGTTCCATTGCACCTTTTCCCTGGAGCAGCCGAGTTCAGTATGGCCGCTGGTTGGTAGGAGAGGCTGGGAAGTGTTCTCTTCTTCCCCATCCCTTCTGCCTGGTGGCCTGAAAGGTAGGGTTTTGGGTTGTGTTTTTTTTTTTTTTTTTTTCTCTTTGCACAACCTGAGCAAAGGGTGTATCTTGATTTTGCTCCTGGGCTGTGCAGGGACCCTTGTGCAGCTCATGTGGCAAAGCCAAGGCAGTGTGTGTGTGCTTGGAGGGATAGGACAGAGAAACCCCCTGGCTGTTGGCTCCCAGTCCTGCTCTTCCAGGTTGGTGTTACCACATGAGCACTGTTTTGTCACTGTGTTCATGTAGGTACTCAATTTTTTCCTCTCCATGTGAGGTCACAAATTAGTCTTGCTCACAACTGCGTGCTTCTGCAGGTTTGCCCGAAGTGGAAGTATGAATTGTTCGAGCTCAGTCTTGAAGGTTTGGACTCTTTTTAAAGGATTTTTTTGGTTTTTTTGCACCCTAGCCTTAAACAGATGTAAATCCAGAGTTAACTCTGATGAAGGAAGAGATGTGTGGCACAAAACCCTTGTGCATGTCTGTGAACACATACAGCCAACTGTCAGAGAAATAAAAATAATGAAGTAGCAGTGAAAAAGCTGGGCACCTTCCTTCCAGCCATAATAAGCAGAGTTTCTAAGAAGCTTATGTTCTCCCTCTTGCAACTGCTGGTCTGTAGCTGAACATGGCTGAGAAGGCAGTGAGGGCCCCATGAATGTACATACAAGGCCCCTTAGTCTGATGTTCTAGAGTCCCCACAATCTGATCCTTAGATGCAGAATTAGAATATTAGATACACTGCCAGACATGTTAGAGACATGGATTGGCTTTATGGGCATCTGCCTTTGCATCTCCTCATGTGCCATAAGCTATTAAGGCAAGATTAATGGACATAATGTTCTGCAGCTTTGTTCTCTTGGGGCAGATCTATATCCCTAGGTAGGTCCTGTAGGTACTGGTGCCATACATTATGCCTGGTGCTGATTGCTAGTGGCACAGGGTAACACAGAAAGGGCTCCTTCAGGCCATTGCAACAGGTAGGAGTGCCATTTTGGACAGGACTGGGGAGCTCTACTGCGCAGCGTATTGCTGTGTATTTGTGAGAGTGTTGAAGGTTTCTCCTGTCATTTCACTTTAATGTGCTCCCTGATCATAGAAAATAGCTGTGCACTGAACTGGGACAATGCTTCTCTGACCTTTACATAAACCTGGAACACAAGTGAAGAGAAACTCTACCTAGTCTGGTCCTCTGTTGTTTCTGCATTTGGGCTTGAAGTAAATTTGGCCTCTAAGAATACTCCATATATTTCTGGTTTTCTTCCTGTGGGCACCTAGAAAGGACTGCTTATCTAATGCTTTAAAGAAGTTTGCTTTACAGGAGTTTTTAACTTTCTCCTGTATTTAAATAAATTTCTGTATCATTGCATTGACTTTCTTCCCTGTATAACACCTGCCTGCTTTCTTCTGTGGTATCTTAGTCATTCCACTGCAGAATGGAAAGCAAGGATGTGTTTATCTTTGCTGTTACACTGTCAAAGAACATCCTGTGTTCCCCAGCAAGAATTTTATTTTCCCTTTTTGTGTGTTTACTGTTGGATCTTCACTTGTGCTCCCAGCCCCTGCACATTTTAATACCTTTTTAGCTATTCTCTTTTCAAAATCCATCAAGTTTTTGTTTCCTTCCCCCAGCCCCCACATTTACTTTCTGGAATTCTTTTTGAATTTCTTCTTTTTCATTCTGTGGCTGTTTGAAGACCTGGTTCTGCTTTCTCATTGTGTCTTCCAGCTTCTTCATGTTGGCTGTCAGGTTCCTCTTCACAGCTTCACTTTTTAGCCTCCTGTGCAAAGCTGTTGGTAAACTTTGAAAGGACTTGCTGTCTTTGCTATTTTTGCTTCTAGGGTGTTTAGTTTGCCCATGACCTATAGCCTTTTCAGTTTGGTGCTCAGTATTATCTGGAGTTGGTCACTGCAGCATAAAAGGGGTTTTATTGCTCTTTTGAATGTTTGCACTTGTGAATGCTGAACAAGCTCACTGTCATCTTGGGAATGATACATCTTCTATAGTGTTTCAGCTCAGAGGTGTGGGGTTATGTTCCACTAAGACACATGCAACGTCTGAACTGGTTTCAATATTCAGTAATTGTGTCTTTCTGTAGCTTCAATAATTCGTCCCTTAAAGCCTTGGCTGTCTGGGGAAAGTCTGTGAAGATGGGTTAATAAACAACAATTTGCATCATGGTTTTGTGATACAGTGTATCAAACTCTTTTGTGGCTCCTAGTTGGTGGAATACAGTATAAATATTGACTGGTGTCTTTTTCTGCATGTAACATGGCTCTGGAGGGAAGAGGCTTCAACAAGCACTTGCCTGTCTCCTGCTTCCTTCAGCAGTGGTGTAAATACATCTGGGATACTGCACATTATAGTTTGGGGTTGTCCTGGAGACTTCTGAATCTTTCCCACTTCTGTCATTCTGAGCAAATTTTGTTCCAGTTTCGGTATATATGCACTTATATGTCTGTTTCTTCTAGGAAATGGTATTGGGTGTATTTACCAGCAGGTGTTCTACAGCCTTATGATTGGTTTTTTTCCTTTTTGTCCTTCAGAGCAAATTTCATTCTAATTCAATCCTCTTTCTCCCTTCACAGGAAAAAATTCAGCAGTCACATTGTTGGTCCACAGTGACTGAGTGGATCAATTTTCTTACTTGAAAACTTGTGTTTTCTTCTTAAAACTCTGATCGCTGGATCTCTCTAGTTCAGATTATACAGTTCTTCCTAGACTCTAGATCTCAGCAAAGTATTTTTAAGTAGTAAGTTTTCTGAAGAAAACCAATGTTTGAGGGAGACCAGAACTGCTTTGGTGAAGGTTTAGTAGGGGAAAAAAATATCAAAGGGAGAAAAGGAAAGTTTTAAAAAAACTATTTAATTTTGAGGATTTACTACTTTAAAAGCAAACATTTCCCCCCACCCTTTTTCTGCCCCCTTTTTCTGTCCCCTTAGCTTTTATTTCAAGTAGATTCCATTGAAATTTTTTCTGCCTGATTGTTTTTTGTTTGGCCATTGAACCAGATAATCCAATATTTGCTCAGCTCTCCCTGGAGCTGCACAAAGAGGTGATGCTGTCATGATGACAGGTAGACTTCAGGAGATAACATGGAAGCACGTGGTCTCCTAGCAGAAGCTCCTTGGCCTTTAAATGTTCACTTTCAGATCTTCAGGATTTCCCTGCAGATGTCTGGACTGTGTTATATTACAGGGAGCTGAAGTGTTGAGGGGTCTTTGCTTTCCCAAAGGAAGGCAGAGGAAAAATGGTATTCAGCAGCAGGGCATGGAGTTCCTGGACTGATCATGAGTATTTTTCCCCTAGGGCAAGGTGAGGCTTGTAGTGCTAAATGGTAGGATTTACTCCTAGATAAATATTTGAAATTTATTTTCAGATTGTGGGGTTTTATTGTTCTGAAAAAATGGTGATATATGTACCTCTTTCTTGTTGTTAGCTCTTGCTTAGGTCAGTGTACCTTGTTCTATTTGTACAAAAGCATTTGTTCCTAATTAAAGTCACCACCTTCTGTTTTCTCCAAAGCATCTTGGGCTCATAAAGACTGTGTGACCCATGAAGCTGTCTACTTTGACAGATGGCTTTTGCAGATCGCTTAGTTTGCATGTGGAAATTCAGAGTTTTCCCTGTCTAACTTAGAGGGCTGGTATTAAAAATTTTCTAAGAAAATGCTCCCTGTTATTGGCAGCTCTAGGATTTTGTGCTTGTGAAACCTATGTGGTCAAATATTATAAGCCACCAAAAACTCTCCACCCCAGCCTGCCACAGTTGCTCAGATCTTCCAACAATTACAATCTAATTAGACCCAGCATTCAAAGTTGCCTCCAGCATTTGGAACAAAAGTAATTTGGCTGTCATAAAAGTAGTAGATTGACAGCTCTGGAGGCTGAACTCAGCTTATCTACAAAACATGCCCAGGGTGGGAAAGAGCTACAGGAATTGCCACAGTGACTACCTGAAGGGCTTGACCCCTTGCCTTGAAATGACAGCCTCCCAGGGCTGAACATATGGGTAATTTTCTACAGGTCCTTCTACTGCCACTGCCAAGAGTGCTGCTAATTACTGACAATAATTAGTATATTGTCTGTAGTGTGAATACTTTTCCACGAGGAAAAACACCTCATTTATTGTATGATAGCAATCAAATGCCCATCATGTAGTGACAGTGTTTATGAAGTTAAGAATTATTCTGAATTTGAACTGCAGCCTGTGAGGTGAAAGGCTTTATCCTATTACCAGTCCCCTGAATCATTCAGTCTACAGTGTGTGAGGCACAGAGCTGTGATTACCAATTCATTTCATAAAGGCCAACCATTTAAAATGCTCTCAAACTGGCAGCTGCTTGAGGAATGAAAAAGCACCTGGGTCTAGACAAACATCTTTTTCTTCTCTGGGTTAATTTAAAGAGAAAACCAACAATTCTTTCCCCTGACAAATGAGACTTTCAATCAGCACTAAGGTGTTGCTGCAGAAGGATAACCCATCTTTTCTTACTTGACATATGGGATTCTTCCAGTTCAGAGGTGGAAGTCATGGTTAGGCTGAAGAGCACTTAAAAAAATAAGCTGCTTCACATTACTAGGCTGTAAGAGGAATTGAAGAGAAGAAAAACTTCATTCTTTCCTCTCTGTTTTCATAGAATCAACTGGAGTTGGGTGGGACCTCTAGAGATCATATAGTCTAATCCCCAGCTACAGCAGGATCAGCTGGAGCACATCACACGTGGTTACATCCAGGTGGGTTTTTAGTGTCTCCAGAGGAGAGTCCAGAGCCTCCTTGGGCACCTTGTGCCAGTGCTTTGTCACCCTCACTGCAAAGATTTTTCTCATGCTTAAAGTGAGCTTACTCTCCTTACACTCACCCTCTAGATATTTATTGACACTAATAAGGTTTCCTCTCATTCTTCTCTCCAGGTTAAACAGTCCCAGCTTTCTCAACTTTTCCATGTAAGAGAGATGCTCCAGACCCTCAGTCATCTTTACTGTCCTCTGCTGGACTCTCCAGAAGTTCCTTGCCTCTCTTGAACTGGGAAGCCCAGGACTGAACACAGTACTCCAGGTGAGGCCTCACTAGGGCAGAACAGAGGGGGAGGATGACCTCCCTTGACCTGCTGGCCAGGGTCTTCCTATTGCATCCGAGGATGCCATTGGCCTTGGCCACAAGGACACACTGCTGGCTCATGGTTAATTTACTGTCTACCAGGACTCCCAAGATCCTTCTCCTCAGGGATGCTTTCTATCAGTTCAACCTCTAACCTAGCCTTATGTTTGGGCTTGTTCCACCCCAGGTGCAGGACATTACATTTGTCCTTGTTGAACCTCTTCAGTTCCTCTCTGCCCAAGTCTCCAGCCTGTCCAGGTCGTGCTGGATGACAACACAGCCCCCTGGCTTGTCTGCCTCTCCTCCCAGTTTTGGGAGGTGAACTTGCTTAGGAAACACTGTCCCTTCATCTAGGTCACTGTGTTAAAGAAGACCAGACACACATCTGTCCCCTGGGTAACACCACTGGCTGCAGACCTCCAGCTTGACCCTACACCATTGATCATGACCCTCTGAGCTCTGTCACTCAGCCAGCTCTCAATCCACCTTACTGTCCAGTCATCCCACACACACTTCCTGAGTTTCTTAATGAGGATATTATGGGAGACAGCATCAAAAGCCTTCTGTCTCCTCCTTCCTCTGTCCATGGGTCTCTATGCTTGAAAATACTGAATTACAATGGAGGAAGGACCACCCGTGACTTCTGAAACCTGACAGGTCTTAGATTTCCTCCAGATACTGGGTTAATATGTCTTACTGCAACAAGCAAATCTTGAAATTCATTTGGCAGTAGGATTACAGTAAGGTATGTTTACCCTCAAGATCATGAATTTTCCATATCTAATTATCTCCTCATCTGCTGAGTCAGGAGGAAAATCAAAATTATCCTCTGGTTTAGATTATATTTTCCTAGGACTGACATGAGAAATCTTGGGTGACATTCTCAAAAGCATCCAATTTATATAGGATCAAAAGACTGTGTTTTTCAGGGGATCATCTGCTCCTCAGATGTATTAGGGACATTAGAAAACAGTACCTTTGGTTTCTGACATTGGAAATGAAGGCATAGATAGAAGATTGCTGTCTTTATTGCTGTCAGTGTGGGATAAGATCATAATTTATGTTTTCATATGAGGCTTAAAAAATGAAGAACTTGTATTTTCTATCTGGAACCCAAGTTGTCTACAGGTGTGTTTCAAAAAATTAAGAGTTTGCTGTAATATATCCACTGCTGGTTTGGGGTTTTCTCTGTCCCTGTGCAATATATCTTCCTGGCAGCCACAGTCCACTCCAGAGGAGAACAAAGAAGTTTGGGGGTTTGGGGTATGTGTCTATGCATAAAAGGCTTTTGCTTTATGCTGGGGGAAGCTATTTTTTTTTTTCCTTCTTTTCTGCAACTTTCCTGTGTGATCTTCAAACTACTATTTGCTGTTGGTAAACTGGGTATGAGCAAGATGATTTTTCTGCCTGCTTCATCAGTCTGTTCCATGTAGCCCACAAGCAGATTCATGGCTCTCCCTCCTTCCCAAGGTGTGTTTGACTCCCAATACCCATGCCTTAATGACACAGAAGTACTGTGTTATCCCACTCACTACTGAGGCTGATGTGGAGCAGTTGTACCTAGAGTACACACTGCAGGGCCTTTTCTCTTCCATTCAGTTCCCTCATTTCAGAAAAGCAGAATTTCCTCAGTATTACCATGTCTGTGAACAACTGTGACAGCCAGCAACTTCCATCCCTGCTGACTGCATGTAGCTCTATCAGCAATTTGGCCCAGTATCTAACGTGAGACTCTGTGAATCTCACCAAAGTACACACTAAGATGATAATACAGATGGAGAAAGATATGTAAGATAACAATACAGATGGAAACATTTAAGTTAGTATATGGTTTGTAGAGTACTTTGGAATTCTTTGGGCTGATAAATGTTGTACTAAGTTTAAAGCACTATTATATCTCATGCTCACATAAACTTGCATTCCTTGGCTTTGCATTTTGCTGTATGGATTAAGTTAGAGCAGATCTATCTGGAGCACCCATTGGGGCTGAACAGTGGTGCATCTTCTGCCTTGCTGCTTAATATCAGATGGTTTATTACAGGAATTCAAATAAAACTTGACTCAAACAAGGCAGGCCTTCCTGCTGGTTTTTTAAACATTATGCTACATCCCATGTCTGTGTTTCACAGGCCAGGGTATGCTTAATGATGTGTATCCTTCCTTTCCTTGTTAATTGATGCACAAGCTTTTGGGAGTTATGTATCATTATCTAATGTAATCATGCAGAAATGTGAAAAGCAGAAAAGGGAAGAAAAGGGAAAAAACCTCAGCCCTGCCTTGATGTCTTGTGGCAGCTGAAGTGGCAGGAGGTTTGGGTGGGGGGGGGTTTCCCCTAGCAAGTTCAGAGCTGGACTGCCTCAGTATTGCCAGGACCTGTGAGCTTTGAACAGTCTCCTGCTGCAGATGCTTGCCTGATCCTGTTTAGGGAAGCTGCTTTAAATGTGTCTGCTCCTTCTGCTGCCCCTTGCCCTGACCCCTGGCAAGAGGGCAGAAGAACCTCTCCCTCCATTCCCTGCTCAGTGATCTCCATCTCACTCCCAGGTTGGAGGCGGCTGTGTGGGAGCTGTAGGTTCCTTTAATCCCTGGTAAGAACATCAGATCACAGTGGCCCCTCTGGCCTTGTTCCCCATGACTATGAAACTAGCTCGAGCAGCACAGAGATTTAATCTTTCTAGTGGAAATGCAGTGCTGGTCAAAGGTCTGTGCTGCATCTTTTAGGACAGGTTTTTAGCTGTGTGAAGTTAGTGTCCCTTCCGAGCCTCAGATTTTGGGCAGGTTTGTGCTATATCTGTGTAACTACTTTTCTGCAGCACTGGGAGAGATCCCAAAGAGGGAGGTCACAAATTCTGCCAGAGGTGCAGAACAGATTCCTTAGCTTCTTGCACACTTCTCTTCTAGCCTGCCTCCTCTTCCCATCACCAGTCAGGTAATCAGAGGAAGGGAACGAGCAGCTCTGGGGTGCACTGCAAGCTGTGTGGGGGTGATAAGCAGCTCTGAGTCTCTTTTGTTATCTCTGCAACCTATGTGGTTCAGTCTGTTGGCTGCTTCAGGTCTTCTCTGGGAGCTTAGATGGGGACAAACCAAGGTGGCTTTTCTACACAGTGCTCTGGCTCTACCACCCAAAGTGTGTGCAGCAGATAGGGTGGGCTGACAGAGAGCAGCCAGTTGCTGCTTCAGCTGTCGCTCCCCAGTTTTGTTCCTCCCTCCTCAGTGAATTTAGATGATACCTAAAGTGCGTCCACAACTACGTTTAAGCAAAAGCAGTTACCATAGTAACACTGGAGATTTTCTAAACGTGGTCCCATGATGTAAACAACTAAAATGAGTGTCATCCCAAGTAGCTGTTTATTTCTTCAGTCTAGTTGATTGGGTATTTGTATCTGTTGTGGCACACACAGATTTACCCCTTCTAAGTTTAACTTGGAGGAGTAACACATGTGTTCTTATTGCTTCCATTTCAGCAGATCTGTTTCCATGTCAACAGCTCACATTGATAAAGAATTGACATTCTGACTGCATTTGGCAGTGTCGGGTACAAGGTGACAAATAAAATAAATAAATGTTTGTAATGATGCTGATGTTAAAACTGTGCCAAAATACTGGGACTCCCATGCACAGCAGCCAGAGATTGCGTCTTAAATCTGCAGGCAGTGAGGCAGCAATTCTCATGGGAAAAGACTTTCTTAGCAAGGTTTTCAAGCTTTCCTGCTTACAGATGCAGGAGGACTGGGAAAGCAAACTCTCTTTTATAGAAAAATGCACCGAGCACTCCCTGTGTGTGCACAAGTGTGTTTGCTTTGCCTCATTCACTTCTAATCTAGGTGAGGTCTAGTAATGCATTAAAAATGCAATAAAAAACCAAAATGCAATTCTTGGACTAGAAAGCTGTTTCGAGTCAAGTTTCTGATTATGATTTCTGATTCTGATTTCTCAAAAAATTGTGGAGGAGGAGGGCTTAATTAACACCTCCCTGCTTCCACTCCTGATTTCCTTGTGGGAAATATATGTGTTGGGATTACAGAGGGACAAGAAACCTGGTGGCCCAAAAGGTCATTTTTTAAGCTGGCAAACCTGCTCAGCAAAGACTGGCACTTCAAATTGTGTATTTGGGGGATGAAAGGGGACTGCTTTCCTCTGTCGGTGTGAGCAGCGTGTAGACACAATTGCCACAGCTCAGGTGTCATCACTGTGCTTGCTTTCCCTTAGTGTACAGAGGGCTAAGATCAGTGGCCCCACTGTATTTAAGCACCCTGTTTATACATGGTAGGAAAGACAGACACAGTCCACAGCAAACAGAGCAGGGAAAAAAAACCACCCCCATTTCAGAGGGGCAAAGAGGGATTAAAAAGTGTTTCAAAGCTGCAGGTAGGAGTGGTGTCTTCCAGTTGATACAAGCTCCCTAATTGCCATCTGGATGCCAGAAAGTCCCTTATCTGGTGTTGGGGATCATACTGAAGTCTACTGGCAGATATGAAAATCCATCTCAGCTCTTCTGTGTGCTCACCTTCAACTTTGAGCAGAGTTTGGAAATACATTTCTGTGGAGACATCCAGCCCCTTGCAGGCTCTGTCTAGTTTGAAGTAGGTTTGAGTCTTAACTTTTTGTTGCATTTGGGGACTGGACATATTTCCTAATGTTGGGCATCTGAATGATGTGCCTGGTGATGTTGGTGTGAGTTCTCTTGGTAGCCAAAGGAAAGAAATAGCTGTGTTCAAGCAACAGGTCAGATCACCTTCACCAGGTGCCTACCACTGCCTGATACTCCTTTGTGAATGTGTAAATTCACTTGTTGTGTCTTTCATATCACAGGATCATATCATTTTTGTAGCTTTGACAAGTCCACAAACTTACTTTGCCTAGTGCAGTTTCTATTTTTAAATTACATTCTTAGATATTGTTTTAGAAAACAGAATATAAAAGCAGAAATACTGGTAAGAAAAATGTGATTCCTGGTACCACTGAGCTGTACCAGAATGTGGTGAATTTTCATTCATATATACACACAAGAGCAATTTCCAAAGCCCAAAACGAGCCATTTGTGTAAAGGGGAATGGAGAATAATATTAAGTCCCTCACATGTACTAATGATAATTTTATTTCCAGATTTCATTCTTCGGAGAATCTTTGAAGGAGTAATGAATTATGCCTCATGGGTGTACATAAAGTGGTTGGTATCATTCTTGTGTTTTGTAAATGTGGGGGAATTATGGGATATTGATAAACAGAGAAATTGCCAAATCGGTCAAGTCTGTGGAAAATAAGTTTTCCCTGCAGGAAAATACCACTCTTTCAGGTACAAGACAGGCACAATGTTTATATGTTTCAGCAAACGAGCCATTGCTGAATTACTTTAATTTGATTGCACAGGGGTAAGACCCTTTTAGGACAAATCCTGTGAATGTCAGGGGGGTGCTGTAACATAAAAAACAGATTGTAGCTGAGAGGGGATGCGTAATCTGTTTGTTGGGCTGGAGTACCAGCTGTAGCTGACAGTGGAACAGCAGCTGGTCAGATGGGGCTGCACAATAATGAGGGCTAAGAAGGGCTCTGCTGAATTGCTGGTCCTCAGCAGGTTTGGCTGAGTGAGGGGTCCTGCAAGGGGGTAACCTCCAGCACCTGTGGGATTTGGCTTCGGATGGTAGCAGGGTCAGGCAGGTGTCCCTCCTGCTGCCACCACTTCCAGTACCTGGAAGGCTCTGCCTGAGCTTGGGTGTCTGATCAGAAATCCTTTACCACAGGCTGCTGGCTCTCCAGCCAAGTTTTAGTACCTGTAGCCATTGCTTCTTGGAGACATGACTAGCCATATGGTAGTGCTGCTTCTACCCCCATGTTATTAGCTAAATTTAATTAACAGGCAATTATAAGAACCAGGCAGACAAATGTAACAACCCACTGATGTGCTTCAGTGTAAATAATGGCTGTAGTAGCCACATCAATATTATTTGACTTAATATGAATGTATTTGACATACACCATCAAGAATAAGATGAACATGATGCTAAGGACAAACTGTGTTCATGTGGTCCTGGTGGTTCAGAAGCTCTGGAAACACAGCCCTGATCAGTAAAGTTCTCAAGGATGCAAGGGTGGTCACAGCCATTTATATATGGGTTAATGCAAACCAGAAGAAATGTATAACCCAACACAGAGAGAGAGGAGTTGAAGAAAACTGTAACTGAGTCCCAGAAATTTTGTACTAAAGGCCTAGACTGTAACAGGAGTGCAAAAGACTTATTATTGAGACCCAGCTGAGAACTCTTTGTGCAGAACAGGAGTGTACATGAGAAATGTCAAATGGCATTCAAATGAATGCCACAAAGATGCTAACCTAATTCTGTCCCAAATCTGAAACAACACTTTGCTCTTGCCACTTAAGATTTCTTTCAAGCTTTGCTGAGGTGCAATTGTGGAATCACTTCTAGAAAGAAAACTATTATTCTAATAGTTGAAGATGTCCTTTTGCCACCAGTGTTGTTCAATGCTAGAAAATGGCAGAGGAAAGAAATCAGTTACTTTCACAGAATTATTGAGGCTGGAAAAGACCTCTGAGATCATTAAGTCCAGCTGCCTTGATGACTTCACAGCCCTTCATGTAAAAAAAAAAAAAAAGTAAATAATTGGGTGGGAAATAAGAAAAAATGTCATTTTTTATAGTAAGATATTTTAAGCTGTAGTTTTCTTCCCTTCTAAAATAGGGGAAAGCAAGAGATTTTCAGTGGCAAAAATACTACCTTTTGAGATTTTAATAACATTGCAAAAGCCATTTGCCTGCCTTTGGGACAATGTTGGGAAAATGCATGGTGTTGCTCACAACTCTGCTTGGTTTTGTTCAGTGTCTGAGTTGCCTTTTGTCATTAGTGGGGTGCAGTTCCCGTGGAGTGAAACAACACTTACAGCATGGACTAAAGTGCCTCAGAACAGCTGTGTGCTGCCTTAGGCAGTACCTCAGTGGTTAATGGGACTAATGAATGTGCTCACAACAGTGAAGGCAGGCAGCCTAAGGATCAAAATAAAGGTTATTTTTCAGATAAGAGAAAGGAGAAAGTGAAAACATACAGGTGTACAGGAAAACGGTGTCGTGAGCAGATTTAGGGCCTTGGCACAAAACTAAGGTTCTTCTCCCTCTTACATTGCAGTAAAGGCTGTAACCTGAAGCATACCTAATTAAAAAAAAAAAACAAACCTGCTTTAAGGTTTAATCTTCAAAGAGGCTCCATTCCACTGGTGAGGGTAGGTTAGAGCAGAAGGGAGGGGTCGTATCTTAAGCTTGCTAAAAACTCATGGGGCTTTTTGCTGGAACACACATTATTGAGCAGTCACTTTGCTAGGTTTTGAAAGGATAGACATACCTCATCTTGTCTGTCCATACTGGTGAAGGTAGGTGGGCAGGCACAGAAACCTGGTACCAGAGAGAATGCTGCAACAATTCAGTGGTAATAGCTTTTTGGCCAAATGCAGAGTGAAAGAGCAAATGCAGAGTAACACATGTGATACCCCCCTCTGTCTCTGCTGCCCTGGAGGTGCCAGGTACAGTCCAGTTCTTTTGCTGGTCCACAGCAGAGGAGCAACAGAGTAAGTGGTTGCTCTGTAAGACAAAAAGCTGTAAGACAAAGAGCTGTAGTGGGTCTCTTGTGAGAAGGTAAGCAGGTACCAGTGGCTGGCAAGTCCCTGTGTGCTGCATCCTGAAGCAAAAGGGGGATTCCCGGGGTGCCAGAAATGTCTCATCTTGCTTCTGCAGGTGTTGAAATGCTAAACCAGCATCTCGATGAACTTTGTCATTCTGGAGGATGGACTTTGTCATTCTGGAAGAAAGTTACTCCATTTACACCTCAGGAAGGAGTGCTGGGGTCAGGGACTGGCCCATAATTGCAGCTGTCAGCTTGCTGTTAAATGCAGAGATATAAAATATCTCCTTCCATGTTATTTACTAACATTTAAAACCTGTCAGGGGACATATCAAACATTCCTCTTTTTGTAACATTTATAAACTGCAGAAGAGCACAGACACATTGCCTGATATTAATTACTTTAATTTAGGCAATGTCCATGAAGGGCCCGTGAGCACAGCAGCTGTGATTCCTGCCACAATTCTTTTATTTCTAGGCACTGAGGTTACCCTCAGCTCATTCCAGCTGCAAATTCTCTTGGCATAAAGCAGGGTAATGCTGGAGAGTGGATGTATTTTCAGACCTAGAATACATGAGAGGGTTGCAGTAAGATTACTGGGAAACCTCCTCAGTTATACCAGTGCAAAATGTGACATGGCCGGTCTTATTTCCTCTGGTTGCTTCTTATAGATTTGGATTGGGTTTGAAATCAAGCAAACCCACATTTAACATCTTTAAGTAAAGATGTATGAAGGCATTTGCATCAGTTTAATTTGAACTGTTTCAGTCAGATTGAAATGAAACCAGTGAAAATCTGGTACTGAGATAACCCCAGTAAATAACAAATTTCTCTCTTCTACAGGCCTGAGGGGCTGCAGCTCTTCTGGCTTTCACAAGGCATAATTTTAGTGGAGCCAGTGGGAATTATAAACTCTGCTGGATCAGGGTAAATCAAATGAGGGGCATGCAGTGGTCAAGGAAAGGAGGCAGCTTTACTCCTCTCACTTGGTGAAAATGGTCACAGCAGCTTCTTTGAACCAGTTCAGGCCAAGTGCTGTGGATAGGTTGGGTCCTGCCATAGATCCTCAGTGTCTTCTTGTTGCTGTCAGAGTATCCCCTGGGGCTGGCACATATAGGGCAGTCCAAGCACTGCATTTGACTAGGGTAGAGCCAGCCTGCATCATCTTTAGATGTCAAATTCCCTTTGGAGCATTCACTCCTCTCTCCTGGGCTTTGGTGTGGGTACCTATGTGGAAGAGCAAAAAAGTGTGCAGCTCTCATCTATTCCCCTTGGGTTATTTCAGCCTGCTGGTAAAAAGTAAGAAATGTGGCTTCTTTCAGTTCATAAAATGTCTGCAGCAGGCATGTTTTCCTGCAGTAGTGTGATGTTTGGAGATGAGAATAAATAAGTTACACCAAATGTCATCTTGAATACCCCCCATGAAATAATTTGAAGCGTTCCCTAGCTGCCTGTGCCGAGCTGTGAGGATTGTTGCTGAAAGCACATAATGTTGGATATGCTTAATTTTAAATTACTCCACTGTGGTGGAGTCAGTATGTGTTAGAGAACTGGCATGGCTTTGAATGGTACACATCTATGGGTTTCTTCATCAGAGGCAAAGCCATATAAACTGTGCTTGTCACTGTCTTGCTGTCCACTTGCTGTGTCACCCACAAATGTTTTAGTGAGTGTCCCAAATTAGTGATGGGAAAGCACTGAGAAATACCTGGATTAATAGGGTTCTTGCACAGGGGGGAGCTGCTTAGGTCCAGTGCCCGGAGGGGGATCCTTTGCAAAGGTCTTCTTCCCATTAGCTGTGCCACTAAGCCATATATCATAGGAGGGCTGAGTTCTGTTTTTATCAATTCAGGAACAAGATCCTACATCTGTTCCTAATTACAGGTAGGGGTCTCAGAGGAGGTCTGAGTTACAGTGTATGTGGATATCAAAATGCACAGCTCTCATTACTTGAATAGGTAAATAATTTTATTCATCATCTGTGCAGGGACGTAGGAAGTGTAGCCCAGGAGATGTTAACAATTAACTGCAATCTCCTTTGCATTACTGGCTATCAATATCTTCAGCTCTTCTGCACAGTAGTTTAATATTGACTATGTAAACTTTCTGAAAAAGGGGTAGCTTTTTTATGAGTTGGGCATTTAAAAATACTTTTTTTTTTTTTTTTTTTTTTTTTTTTTCAGATGGAATTAGCATTTTTCTGTAAAGGATGTATTTTTATGGTTCTTTGCTTTCTTTTGGGGAATGAGGGACCAAGTGTCTTCTGTAAAATCTGGGCTACCACAGCTTTTGACTGGCTTCCATTCAGGTCAAAGTGCTAACCACCATACAGGACTCTTTCCTCTGTCTGAAACAGATAATTTCCCTGGATCCAAAATGTTACTTTTGGCAGAGGTAGTGTTGTTTATCCTTTTGAAGGCAGCTGTCTCTGTCCCATGCAGTATATAGATTCTACAGGCCAGTAAATGCAAGGATTTGTTTGTGTTTTTCTAAGGGACTTAACCTCACTCTAGGGTTACTCCAGTTGCTTGCAAAAAAGTCACATGTAAGAAATGCACTAAGAGACTCCACAACCCATATGGAGGCAATTTATTGCTATAGATTCAAACAGACATGAGAGAAGAATAATGAGAAGTGTAGCTGTGTGCAAGCAAATACACTATTATTCATACTTCTAACTCTTGCTGCTTTAACTGAAGCACACTGGTGCCTTTTACTGAAGTTGTCTGCGTGTTTGGAAGCATAGTCAAAAACTTGGGTTAATACTACAAACCAGATACTAATATGGCTCCCCTGTATAGCTTAACCATGACACTACAACGTGGTTCATCTCCCTGTAGTAACCCTAACTCAGGGGTGTTAACTTGAGGGTATGTAACTGCTGGGAAACTTTTTTGTTTTTCTGTTAGAAATTCCAGCTGTATCTCAGGCAGTACAAAATACTGCTGACAGGTTGGTTCTGCCCTCTGCTAATTGTGGTAGCACAAGTGCTTTGATGATTTGTAAATATGGGGTTGGGAAATCCCTCTGAGAACCTTTACACGTGCAGTGATGTAAAATATGCTGCTACTGTTGCTTGAATTGTTAAGTTTGTTGAGATGAGCAGCATTGATTTGCAAAAGAGAACAGGAGAAAATCTGCTGATTTCAAACCAGTGCATAAAATTGAATTCAGTGCCAAAGACATTGTTGGGAGTTGTTAGTAAAGCAACCAGTTCAGAAGTAACTACAGCAGTATGGGTGGTAAATAGATGGCAGCATGGATTTATTAAAAGTAAATCACACAAACTAACTTAATTTCTTTTCTCTGGAAGGATAAAAAGCTTAGTGGGTAAGGCAAATCCATGAGAATAATGTGTACCTGTTTCATGAACTTTTTTCCTTACAGTTCCATGCAACAGTCTCATAAGAAAATTAGACCATGGATAAGATACAACTTTTATAAAATACGATGGATTGTAAGTAATTTGGAGCAACAATAATTGTATATGTCAAGGTATATCTGAAATGCCTGTCACATTGGTACTTGTATATATATTAATAACTCAGTTTTGAGAGGGGAGAGTGCTGTCTTTCATGAATCAATTCTGGCTCCAATACTAAGTTAATGTGCTCTATTTTCATTAATTGCATTGATGGGAGGATTAAGACTTCATTGATCGTATGTGTGGATGTTATTAGTCTTGCTGCACTGCAAATGCCATGCACAGAATAGTCATTAAAATACATCCTTCTCTGGATGTGTCCCTTGCAGATGCCCTGAAGGTTCAGACAGGGAATACGTGCATAGCTGGGCCACTTTGGGATTTCCCTATGAAGCAAAACTCCCTGTGTCTTTCTAGCTGGGCTCAAGAGATTGGCTTTCTGCCTGCAATTACATTTAAGGAAAAAAAAAAAAACCAAAACCAACTTGCAAAACTTACATTAGAAGAACATTAAGTTTGTAAATCCAACCACTGAGTAATTAGGGAATAATAGAATTTGAGTGACTTTTATAATTTTATTTCAGCAGTCTAATGCATATGTATTGTGATGCAATCTTTAATTCCAGGAATCCATACTATTTTTAACTGAAGATTCTCCTTGGTTAGCCCTCTGCACAGAGAGGAATTCCCTGCAGGCTTAGTTTTGCTCCATGCAGTTTCCTCAAAAATTTCTCAGAACTTCATTCCAGGCCAGTTTGCAGCCCCATGTCTCTCCTGATACTCTTCCAAAAGGGAGATGTGCATGTGGAAACATGGGGCATTTCAGTGGCATGTTTCAGAAGCACTAAGAAATGTGCAGTTTTGAAGTGCAGCAATGCTATAAGGAATTGGTGAAACCTTAGCATTTTTTGATAAATCAAAGGAAACTTAAAAAGCCCCTTCCAAATTCAACTTTCAGAGCAAGTACTTTGCAATGTCTGTCCATAAAGTCATAATGTGATCTGTATGTACACTGAATCTTTGTCTCTGAAGGTTTGCACTGTTGCCTTAGATGCATGACAATTAGGCATTTTCTGTTGGATGCTCTGGATAATACCATTAGGTGTACAATAATTAGGTGTTTTCATCTCATTAATATTCATCTTCATACATTTAAATGCCTCTCTTATAGCATTTGTTAATTAACATACATTTACAATGGTATATTCCTCTTCCCCATTCACCCATTCTCACTAATTTAATGAGTGAGATATATATCAGATGACTTCTCTCATACAATTCTGCTGTTGTATCTTTGTATCTTTTCTATCACAAAGAAGTGGTTATCCTGCTGTTTGTAGGTGGTATTACTGCAGCTGGTTTTTCTCACAAGGAGTCTGGGGTGTGGAGGGTCTGTCCTCAGTGATGCTGTTGCAAAACAGAGGGCTCCTTACTGTCTGTTACCTTCAAGAAGCAAACTTTGAGTCCTCATGTGTGTTTTTGAATTGAAAGTGAATACAGTTTGTACCCCTAAAAGTGTGTGTTTCATGTATCTCAGAGAGGAGATTGCAGCCTGCAAAATACAGTGGGGGACTTACCAACATTAAAAAATTGATTTCCTCTTTCTTATAAGTAGGGCTAATTTAAAAGGTAAACTTAAAATATTCAGGGGAGTTGAAAGAAATCCCTGTCTCCTGAAAATATCTGTAAGGAGGTGAAGTATTAACTGAAATGCTGCTGCATAATTACACCTACTGGGGATATTCATTATGATTCTTGGGTTACTCTGGAGTCTGACTATCAGTGTTAAGTTGGGCAGCTTGCCTGTGTATTGTGCAAATATTTTAACAAACTGTGCACAGCACCTCCCACAAGAATGTCTGTGGCTTCAGTTCCTGTGTTGCTGCTGATGTAATAATAATAATAATAATAATGAATAAATAAAAATACAGAAAATAGACATAGTTCCTTCTGTGGATTTAGCAGATAGAATGTTTGTGACAACGTGCTTCATTTTTTTGAGTCTAGTTTAATAAAAAAATGAAGGGAAAAAACCTCCTGTAAAATTCTTCGTACTGATAAATCAAAAAGCAATCTCAGCAGTTAACAGATTATTCAAATTCAAATGGAGAAAACACACCTGGAGGGGAATTTTCAAAAAGGCTCAATGTCAACTTAATTCTCTTCCCACTGAAGTCAATGGGATTTAAGCCAGGAGAGAGCGTTTTTCAAAATCTTAACCCTAGGATCTGCATACCCATCTCAGTTCGATGAGGTTTATTCTTTAGGAGATTCCAAGTTATTAAGAAGGAGATTTTCAGTAGCACCTGGGGGATTTAGAAGCACAGTTCAATTAGTCCTTTGCTGCCATTTGTGCTTCTAAATACCTGAGACAGGTTGGAAAATCTCACGCTAAAACCCCCGTCTCTGCTGTTGGTTAAAGCCTCAGTGCACATGTCTGTTCTGATAAAAACAGGATGCCTGTCCGAGGCAGAGGCAGAACTGTGTGTGTGGTTAGGTGGTAGGGCAGGAGAACAGGCTGTCACATTAGCATTAACTATAAATGAAGGGCACTCTGAAGTGAGGAACATTTGAAAGGCATTGCCAGTGCTCCTGTGGTGGGTTCTGCTGAGTCCCAAGGGGTCATGTTCTGTGCCCTCTGTTGAACTGAGCAGTGTGTAGCTCCCTGGAGGTGCCAGGAGGGTGTTAGTGTCCACTTTGGGCACGAGGGCAGGATCTGGTGCCCTGATTTTTGCATTGGCATATGGTTTAGGAGCAAACGATGCATTTATCCAGCAGTGGGCATGATTTAGATGGGTTGAAGTGGTGCCTTTTGAGGTGGTTTTTATACGAAGTTACTGCAGCCACCTGCCAAAACCCTGCCCTGCTTGTGCAGAGAAGATGATCAGGTTTAGGTGTCTTTGACAGCCCCTGCTTTTTCTGCTGGCAAGAAAAGACATATCCCTGCTTCCCTGAATTTCATGGAAGAGAAAACACAGTTCTTTTTAAGTGTCTGGAAGGGAAAAGAGCAGAGAGTTCTGTCAGTGTGGAGTTTCAGGCGTGTTTTTGAGGTGGAAGGATTCAAAGCCCAGTGCTATTTTGTTTGAGAGCAGCTTGGCTGGCAATGCCAGGTTAAACCCTCACTGTGTGGGGGCTCTAGCCATGACATGCCAGTGGTTAAGAGTTTAATCTACCTTTTTTTTTGCTCATAGGATGCAGTGTACATTTCACTCCGAAATGGGTTTATGCCTCTTTTTATTGTTCTAATTCTTCAGAGACATCCAAAAACTACCACTGATGGAAACTAGTTGGATGGCTACTGAGCAACAGTACTGTCAGAATGATGTTTTGGACCAGTCCATCTCAGAACTTCTTGTGAAGGTGCCTTGTTTTAAATTCTTAACTCTGCTGCATTGGAATTGAACAGGAATTTGGGGGTCAGGCAGGAGAAAATGGTAGCAAGATGTTGACAGCTGAAAAGGATACTTGATTTCAATTATTCTAGTGTGCAATACACCACAGAAAAATAAAGCAGCAGTTTGTAACTTACTACAGGGGCTGTGCCAGTCATTCTAAAAGTAATCCTAACAGGACAGACAGTCTTTTCTTGGGTAAGCAGATGGGTGAAGGAGAGTAAGTCTGGTTTTGTACCATCTTCTCAGCAAGCCTTGTATTCGTGTGACAGGGAGGAGAAGCAGCAACATGATCTTCATCCAGACACTGAGCCATTGACCATGACCCTCTGGATGCAACCATTCAGCCAATTCCTCATCCACCCTGTGGTCCATCCATCCAATCTGTATCACTTCAGTTTATAGAGAGAGATGTTGTGGGACATCTAGAGCTCTTCCCTTGTCCAGTCTGTCATGCTTAGGTTTCTGTGAACAACTGCAGCTTCTCATAAACAAATGTTAGAAATAGCCTTTTGGTTCTGCATGGCTTGGCTGGGCTATAGGCTCAGTCCAGGGTGATGTGTAATGGGAGCTTTACTTTGACAGCAGCTCTGCACAGATTGGTGATTTGGAGAGTAACATGTTCTTTCCTCTTGGTCTAATCTTGGAGGAAATGAGTCACTGCTATTTTTCTGTCATTTGCTTGGAGGTTGTGCTGGTGGAGAGAATGCATTATAGAAGAATGAATTTTCTTATCCTGCCTTTCTTCTTGTACCTGTTTCTCTCTTGTGCTAACTCACCCCACTTAATACAGAAGAAGCAAGTGGACTTGAAATGGAGTGCATGAACAAGTGGCTCCAGAAGGCACAGATGAGCTATTTAATTAGTGGCTTCAGTTCATCTGCATTCTGCCACCCAGCCTGGCCTCCTTCCTCTTTCTGTCTTTACCTGGCCCAAGGAGAAGAGGTGTTAGGGTAACAGCACTGTGCTGTTCCCCTCCAGACAGAATCTGAGACCTGTTCAGCTTCATGGGGAGAGTGAACCCCCCCTTGTGAGATGTTAATGCTGTTGTAAGGATGGTAGCACTGCAAAGCTGTCTTAACATCAGCCTTAGCAGGATGGGGAGGTGAGGTGTAGAGATGGGTGGTACAAGAATTCCAGGGTGTTCCTTGGAACCATCCATAAAGTGGTGCAAAGCCAGGGCCTCTAAAGATGCCACCCCCCAGCTGAGCTGCTCTCACAGCACTGAGGCCAAAGGTGCTGGGACACAATGATAAGGTGAAAATACCAAGGTAAGGTGAAACCAGCATTATACATTGCATTTTTTGCTGTTCTCTTTCCTGACGTAATCAAGTACTGTAAATTTTACACACCAGTGCACAGATTACTGGCATTTACTAGGAAGCAGGAGGAACAGGCTGGCAACTGCTCGAAGGCACGCGGAATACACAGGCAATTGCTCTGGAGCATGAGGAACACACAGGCAATTCAATTCCCAACTGGTTTCTAGGCAGGAGCTACCAATTAAAATTAAAAGAATAAAAGACTGCAAGCTTGGGACTGATGATATGCTCTGGAGAGAGGAGTTGCCAACAGCTTGTGCTACAAAGATGCCTCCCTTTTAGTGGATTTCAAATGGTGGAAGCAACTCAGGTAACATCATTCTTTTCTTCTGGCTTCCCTGATTTTCATGTACTCAGTCATGCAGCCAAAATTCCTACAAAGACAGACAGGGCTGCTCCCCATGAATTCCAAGCAGTGAGCCAGCCTTTTGAGGGCTGGTGCAGTGAATATGCCAGCAGTCAGCTATACCTAGGAAGGAAGATTTTAAAACCAAGCATCAGGTGGCTGAGCAGAGAGTGTTGAATGATGGGGCTCAGATAATCTACTAATGAGAGCATGGTATTTATTTATATATATAGATGAAATGACTTAGGATTAAAACAAAAATAAATTATCTATCTAATGTGTCTTCCACATTAATTGTTAATGAGTCTCTGAAGCAGACCTGCTCTTCTGATGGGAAAAACTGAAGCTTAACTAGTGGTGAAGTTATTAGACATGTGCAGGTTCTGCAAAGCTGGGTTTTATGCTGTGCTCATCACAGTGACCCCTGAGGATCACGTGGAAAGTGGGCAAGTTTGAACTGTAATTATCAAACTGCAGTTACCATGGGGCAGATGAAGCTGTAAGTCACAACTTGCCATTGGTTATGAAGTCAAAGCATTCTTCTCTTGCTCCTTTCAGAAATCATGTGAATGCTGATGAAGGTGAGGCTGCTGGATGGGAGAATTTTCACAAAAACCAGTGAGTTTACCTAGTTTTTAAATGGTTTGTATGAATGAGGATAATGCAAAGATAGTGTTTTAAGTTGTGGAAGTCATAATGGTGAGAAGTGTGATCTTAGCTGAACCCCCTATCAGCCTGAGCAAAAGCTCTGACCACCAGCTACTAAAAAAATCACAGCACTAAGGCAGTCAAAACATCTCGAGTAGCAAATGCACTGGTTTTGAGATGCATTTTGTCAGGTGTACCTTTTGCTTAGAAGCAGAGTAAAAAAGTGAAAACCTTTCAGGCACCTCACCTCCATCAGGTAACCTGGAAATCACCAGGCTCCACACCTTGCAGTACCTCATGGCAACACAATTCTGGTACACTAGGGTTTGCTTTCTGAAGAGTGAACTGTGTGGCTTTCAGATTTCTTTTCCAGAAAGCTTAATGCAAAAAGTGATTCACTAGCAGGTGCAGAATGAAATAATTTATTATTTCTTGGCTTAATAAACTGCATCTTAAATTATTATATCAATTACAATGTTGAATAAAAAGGCTGAGCTGGCATAAGTAGCATTTTAAAATGTTTACACTGATTGCATGGTGCATCAGTATTGGTTTTGGAGAACAAAACTTAAAATATGGCATTGCATAAGTACAAGGTGCTTCTGAATTCATTTCCTTAAATTCTGATCTAAAAATCAAAGGCATTTCTTGTCAAAAGGTGCTCACCCAGACTTCTTGTCCCCATCAACAAACACAAGCCAATGCTTGCTATGTCATTTCACTGAATTAGTGTCATTAAAGCACAGCAAAAATGCATTTGCAATAACCCCAGTAAGTTCTGTAGGATCTCCTGGCAGGATAAACATGTCTTCTCTGCCCTACTTTTTTTCCCTGCCCCCCAAACAAGCAATAAAAACATTTTGCATAAACAAATTCCAAATTACAACTAATCATAGGAAAGCTGACAACTGTATGCTATGCTAGTCTGTGAAAATACTAATCAAAGCAGCCTGTCAATTGTTAAAGTTAATGATTTAGATATGCAAAACTCTGACTAAATTTTTGTGGATAATTACATAATTACGCCTGGGTTAACACAATCAAAAATAGCAATTGCATGCTCCATTTTGAAATCACCATGGCACTTCCCTTCTATCTTTTAAGGGCATCTTTACCCTTGTTCACCCTGCAAACAAAGTGCACCAGGGAAAGAGAAAAAAAAAATCCTGGGAGCCATCTGGGGAAGAAAAGCAATGGTGGTAGGTGCCTCCTGCCTGCTCCTCCATCCACTCTTTGCCCTCTGCAAAAGCCAATCCCCTGGAGAACAAAACACCCACTGGAGTGGATGGAAGTATGGAAGGAGCCAGGGAGATAAAGGAGGATTAGGAACAGGAGAGTTTTCTGCTGTAAGGATCTGCAGTAGCAGCACCTCTACCCATGGATTAAACTATGTGTGATGAGAATCCCTTTCAGATTGAAGAGGAGGGAGTTTATCCTTTGTTTTAAAGGTCTTGCTATAATACAGGAACCCAGGACTGTCCAGGTTTACTTAGGGCATTCAATTCTTCATTAAATTATCCAATCCTTCAGAGTTCCTTTTGATCCCAAGCAGTCCCAGGTGTTTGGTGTGGGTGGGGCTATCAAGCTCTTCCATCCAAACTACCACCCCAGTGAGCTATGAAATGCCTCTTCCACCTGAGCACATGCTTAAAGCTTTTTGCTGTGTCTGCCAAAGGAAAGGAGGCTCTTGCCTCCAAGAAATGAAAGGGGCTAAGTAAGCCAAATCCTTTTGAGCACTGGTCTTTTTTTCTGCTCCTTTGAAAAAAAGCTCTGAGCTGGTTCTCAACACTTTTGAAAATCCTAGTCCTCGGAAACCTCAGATTTCTTTTGCACTGTTCTCTCATGTTGGTTTCTCCCTTTTTATCCTAGGTCTGAGTGGTAGAATGTAGAGGTTCCAGGTGTCAGGGATCTCAGGGAGGTGACACAGGATAAAAAAAGTAAAATTAATATCAGGCTCTTTTCTGAATGCCACATTGGCTGGGTTGGGGTAATGATAGTGATGGGGATTTAAAAAGTAATATATCTCTTGTGTAATTTTTTATCATAATTTTCCTATACAGTTTCCATTAAATAGATAAATGACCTAAATGAAAAATAGAAATAAAGTGAAAGCATAAAATCAGTCCCTGTCAAGAGCCACATAAAAAGAGTCAGGTCCCCAGCCTTCTGAAACTGGCTGCCTAAATCTGCAAGTATATGTTCAGGTGGATTGACTGCCTTTACCAGTGGCTTACAAGTTGTAGGGACCTAACATATGAGGGAAGCAAATGCACAGTGATGTAGAGGTATTTCCCTCACAAAAAATATGCTGTCAAAGTCAGTTTCAGCTAACTGATGTTATGGGGCCAATTATTGCTTTTGTTATATTTTCAAGAGTAACTATTACAAATGCACTTGGTGGGTTGCTCAGCCTGTAATAAGGGCATGAAATCAAATAGTAGTGTGGTTGGGTGTATGAATGAAACCTGAAATGTTGTTTTGGAAACCTTGCAAGCACCTGGAGCAATAGCAGGGCTCTGAGGCACTATTCACCAGTCTTGCACTGCTTGCTTCTGCTGCACTGATAAAGCAAAAATAAACTTCCTGTACTTAGACAGATTTTAAACATTTTTCTACAAGACAGAAACCAGATGGAATATTTTCACAGCTGACATGAAAATTCACAGTTTTTGTGACTTCTGTGATACTGTGATTTATACAGGGACATTCTGTATCAGCAGCCCTGAGCAGACAGCCTCTTGCTATTCAGGCTTTTAAATGTTATTTGGATTGGTAGGTCAAAAGATTGTGTGAAATGTGAAGTATCAGTGGATTTAAATGGTAGCTCTGTGGGCTGTTTTGTTTCTGCATCTCAACCGTAAGTCATAATAATAAAATATGTTAAAAGTAGACTGCTCCAAAATGGATGGTAGACACTTGAGTGCTTTGAATATAATCATTTCTAGAAGAAAACAAACAAAAAAATCTTATGTCAGGGCATGGACACAAGGTGGGCTATTGTCTTCAAGCATTTGCTGGCTCTCTTAGAGGAGGATGAGTGGCAGAAGGCATTCTGCTTGGGCAATATTTTCAGATAAAAATATACCTGATAAAAAAGTGTTGAAGGTTGGTTTGGGTTTGTTTTTTGTTTTGGTTTTGTTTTCTGTTTTTCCTCTGCTGGGGACTGAGAAGCCAAGTCAAAGTTGGCAATAGTCCAGGTAGAAGGAACCTGTGGAGAATGTGGGACTTGGCTGGACACAGGCAGGGGTTCTCCTGGCATCCTTTTTCCTTTGCTCTTCATTTGTGCCTGGATTGGCTTGCTGTTCTTTACAGTCAAGCTTTTTCTCACCTTTGTGGGAATTCATGGTTTCCTGGAAAACTTGTGTTGAAGAAAATTGAGAAATGCATTGATGCTTCTCTTTTTGAGAAGCTTTCGCTACTCATGAGACCAGTATTTCAGCAAACTGCCTGGTTCCAGATGTAGTTCCAGATTTTATGCTTTCCTTTCACAGTCTTACTTGATACGTGCCTTTTGGCTGTGTGATGATATCCTGATGAATCTGGAGCAGCATCTTGGTGTTCTGGTGGTAACAAGTCCTCAGGAGTTCAGCCTGCTGCGGGAGGCAGTTTTGGAGGTATTCCTTATGCTTGTGTATTTATAAGATCCCATACTCTGAAACCCAGCTCTCTCCCCATCCAAGAGACCTGGTTTGCACAGGCCTCCAGAGAGCAGAGAATTGCCTTGACTTTTATCAGGTGTTTGCTCAGGAAGGAGGTGGTGTTGCTAGGGGATGTAATTTCTTTCCAGCTCTGAGAAAGATGGAGGTATATATAATTTTAGGTGCTCGTAATACATGCACCTTATCTTTATATAGGAGGATTTATTGTGTAAATCAATGGCAAAATAAGTGGTGACAGCTCCTACATAGCCAGGCCAAGGGAAAGCTCAGTCTCTAATGTGTTTTTCCTGCTCAAACAGTTCTTAATGCTAGCAACACACCAAAATAGCATTCAGTCTTCTGTAACATGTGCCAGTCACAACTCCAATACAGTGGTCAGAGTACTATAAAACCATGGTACTTAATGTTTGCACCTGATGTCTGAGACTTCCCCCCCCAACCTCCAAAAGAAAAAGAAGGTAGAAATACAGTAGAGACAGAAGGATGATGTTTAATAATCTGTAGCAAATCTTGCTGAATTGTATGCTAAATAAATGTTGGTTCCAATGATATTTGTTGAAAATTGGCATGCAACAAAACATTTGGTGATAACATATGGAAGGAGGTGTGGGAAACAGGATGCTTTCTGCTTTTTTGTATATGTTTATAATTTAGTGTCCTCAACATTATAGGTACTACATATTGAAACTGTCTGTATGCAACCTGGCTTACCCAAAAAAAAAAAAAAAAAGATCTGGCAGGAGTAGAAAATTCTGAGTCTGTTACTTTCCCATTTGGACTTTTTTGCCTGTGTTGTTTTCTTCCCCACCCCACCAGCTTCAGTGAACACAGACACTGATGATAAGGCTCATGCTAATGAGCAATTGTTTAGAAGGCTGTGGTACAAATCTGGAATGTTCTCCTTCTACAGACAGTCACTGAAGTCCAGGAAACAGCATTTTAAATATAATGCTGATATATATCTAGTGCAATTTAAACAAATGGAGCCATTTTTTGCAAGATACTTCCTTTGGCTACGCTGATCTGGCAAATTACTTAAATATATGCTTAAATCCAATGTGTACATGCTTTGAAGTCAATGGGATTACTTCTGTGTTTATGTACTCTGGTGGTTTGGGACCTTAAAGCATAGGAGGACATTTGGCATTTAGAAAAACAGGGCTGCAATGAGCCTTAAAAAGTGCCCCTTCTGCAGGATTGGTTATATTTATGTCATTCTTGGCAGAATTTTTGTCTAGGCTGTTCTTAAAAACACCTGGTGATGGAGATTCCAGATTCCATAGCTTTCCCAGGCTCTGTCCCAGTGCTTCAGTATCTTAATTATTATAAATGGTTTTCTGTAATGTCTGACCTGCATCCATCTTGCTGCAAGTTAAACTCATTGGTGCTTAAACTTTCTCTCATGTGTGACAAGCTTCTACACTTTCAAAGTTTGAACATTGCCTTCCCAAGAACTCTTTTGTCTGAAGACCCCAAAGTTTCAAATCTTTTCTTCTGGACATGTTTTCTGGACCTCTGATCTCTTCCATTGCTTTCTGTCTGGGGCTCTCTAAATCAGTCCATCTTTGCCTTGCATTCCTTTCTATCCCCCATTGAATTTCAGCCCTTTCCTTGACACCACTGTGATTTGTCAACTTCTCTTCCAGCTCTGACCTTCCATACTTGCAGTTGTCCTGGGCACACCATTTGTGTAGTCTGAAGCACAGGAAGTGTGCTGTTTCCTGGGCCCATGATTGATGAAAGTACTGAAAAGAGTGATATCCACAGCAGAGTTTTGTAATCCTTCTGTCTCCCTGGATGGCTTTCTTTGACTATGGGCAAATGAGAACTTTCCCTACACATCATGCCCAACCACTTTTCTTCTTGGCTCACAACCATTCCATTCAGGCCATGTTTTATTGGTGTCCATGTGAGACACCATCAAAAACTTTACTAAATCAGGAATCGTGTTATCTTCTGCTTTTCTTCTGCCATGAGGCCTGTTCCCTTATGGCAGAAAGAAATCAAATTGATTTTACAGGATTTATTCTTTACAGATTCATATTGCCTGCTATGCATTTCTGTGTTATCTTCTAGGGACTTACAAATCACTTGATAACTTGTTGTGGTGTTTTTCTCAGGACTGAAGACAAGCAACTGTCTGGTAAATCCTTAGCTCTGCTTTCCCCTCTTTATATGGCTAGATACTCTGTTTGCTCTTTTCCAGCCAGAGGTGGCCATCCAGTGATTCAGAAATTCTGTAAGTGACTGTTTAAGAATCCTCAGCTGAAGTTCATTGTGCCCAGTCAATTTGAAGACCTCTAATTTATTTAAGGGCATTTTAATGTGCTCTTTTTAGGCCATTAGCTTCCTGCTACTTCTGTTCCTTGTCTGCACTGGTGTCTATATCCTTCAAAAGTTTCTTGGCAGCACAACCGATTCTCCTAATTTTTATTTTTTTTTTTTTTTTTGCTTTCCATGAGATTCCTTGAGTTTAGGTGAACTGCCAGAGTTTAATCCTACTATCATCAATGGCTGTGTTGCTTCTGGATCAAGACTGTAATTGGAAAGAACCTCAATTTCTGGTTCCTACTTGGACCATAGTCTTGCTGAAGTGCAGGAGCCCTGAATGGAACTAAGAACTGCAGTAATGGGACATGTGGTGGGTTGTGATTTGGGCTGTCTGAGGCAGGGTTTGAGTTGGTGTATTGATTCCTTTTTAACCACAAAAAATAGCTCAGCTATCACTCTGGGAGGTTAATGAACACCTGTGCCACTCCTCTTTGCTAGAGCTGAGAATTTATTTTAACAAATAGTATGTTTAGACAATAAATAGACACCGCTGTATTTACCTTCTAAAGTTGCTTGTGGTGTTTCTTTACCATTTGCAGTTCTTCACTGCTGGTCAGGTACCAGAATAGTAACTTTATGCTTCATCTGTTTCCCTAAGAGAACTGGGGAGCATTGTTAGAAACTCACACACATTTTTGTTCATGACATTTTCCATGGTGTCAGTTTTTCCATAGTCAAAAGAATGATATTCAGTTGAGATTCCTCCTGAACTAGTAACAATTCACTGCATATAAATAAAAACTTTCCTTTCCATGCTAATTATAATATATTTATGAGGGCTTTTAATTTTTCTCCTACGGAAGAGTGTTTTCATTCCTGTTACATTTTTGTGTAATCTTTTTTTCTGAAGGGAAGAAGTGCAAAAATGTCAGTACCCGAGGTTGTAATTCTAAGATGTGCAATGAAAGACCAGGCTAAAAGAAGCTACATAATTTCCTGGGATCTTCTTAGGAAACATATGGATTTTACAGGGGCTCCTATGAAAAAGTTCTGATTACATGTGGATTCAGGTGAAAAGGTAGATTTCATGGGATTTCTAAAAAAGGCTGGATTTCACTGGCTCCATGAAATCTATGACAGCCATGGAAGAATGCACAGTTCTTGTCAGGAAGTAAATTCTTATTGCGGTCTGCAGAACTTTATTTTCTGTGTACATCTGTTCCTCTGACACATATTATGCATTCTGGACCTCTTCCTCATCTTGTAGTCTCTTCCTGTGAATGTTTTACACTTCTTGATGGATGCATAGTGCTCTGATCCTCAGATGATAGAAATCCATGACTGCCTACAAAGGAGGTTCAGTGTGTGAGTCTGTGTGGGGGAAGGGTGTGAAAAAGAAGAAATACTAAATACAATCCCAGGGATTTCATATTTTATGGTAATACCATCTTACTTTATGCAATCTAGAAGGCAAAATAATCAGGGAACAAGGAATGATTTTTCATATTCAACGTGAGATCTAAGTAATGTAGCATCAAAAGCAACCTATTGCAGTTTGTAAAACCCCAGCTTGTGCAGAGGGTCCAGCATAAGACCACCTGAGGAGCATAGAGAGCTTCAGAGGGGAAGGACTGTGTTGTGGCATCTCAATTTATCCTGTAAGCAATGCCCTCGAGGGCTAGGACACAAGTGAGACTGTAGCATGCTTGCATTGTGTCCCATCTTGATAGAGGCAGCAGAGCTGAAATAGATCTTGCTTTTCAAGGAGAGAAATTAAGACACAGAGGAGAAAAGGAATCTATCCTCAGACAGGGCTTGAAAATCAATGGTGAGATGAGGTGAAAACTTACAGGAAGGCTGTGTCGGAAGGGCATGGGAAATGACAAAGAAAAAGCAATATTAGATAAGTGAGGGAATCAGAAAGGAAAGAATTGTGGAGCAGATTAAGCCAAATCTATGCAGGGTTTTAAATGAAGAAGCCTGAACACTGTCTTTGAGATGAACGGGGAGCCATCTGATTAGCTTTGATTTAATGATATTCTTGAACATCTTTGTGTGCCTGAGCAGCCAGGACTCAGAACGATCCTGACAGAAGAGAGGAAGCCTCTCCTGGGGAATTGCCTTCCCCTCAGCTCAGGGGAACATCAGAGAGGACAGCAGAGGTGCTGGGGCTGTGGCTTGCTTCTCATGCAGGAAAAGGGGAGGAGGCAAGTATCAGGGTGCTGAATAATGTCCAGTACCACTCCTGCTTCAATGGGAAATGAGAAGCAGAGAGCTGAAACTGAGGACAGAGCTTATACTGCACGTCATGGCTTGTGGGTATTCACCAAAGCTAAGGGGAGGTTAAGTGGGGCAAAAGGGACAACTGGAAAGCAATGTCTGGTGTGCAAGAGAGTTGTTTGTGTTGGCCATAATGGGCACAGGTACTTGGGTTGTGTGTTGCTCTGTTCTTTATTGCCTGCTACCCGCTTTCCTCACGGATCCTAATAAGTTCCTAGGATGTGTATTCCCTTTTGCACAGTTTCTCTAAATGCTAAATAGAATTTTGCCGTGTCTAATGTTTTCTAGAGAAAATATCACCACCTTTTGTTATATTATTTTGAAGGAGTTTTTGGCCTGCTGGGACCCAGAACTGCTTTTCCCCCTTCTCCACCAAACAGCCTACACTCCTTTGCGTAATCCTGTTTCAAATGTGAACAATATGAATCCTCCAGTTTATGCTAGAAAGGAAATTTGGGTGGCTATATTTCATCACTGCCTTAGTGAAGGAGAGCAGGGTGGCTGCCAAGCTGTCTTTGTACAGCTTTTGTCTGCTGAAATCTAGTGAAGAAACTGTAGTTGCCTGGAGAATGTATTCAAGCTTTTTTTTTCCCCGTTCTTTTGCTAGCTGATGGTGTCAGCAAGCTGTGGCTGTGCATTTTCCACTTGCAGCAGGTAACAACAGCCTGCCCACCTCATCCCCAAAGGCTACAGGTCAGAAAAGATCCTACTGTCTCTTTCTCTGCCTGCAGATTCCTGATATTTCTGTCTGTATCTTGGTGACCCTCAGATCACTGTAATGATGTCTGTATCAGCTTTGAGATTACTAGGAAAAAATGGCTAGTTAAAATGTTCAGTGCCAGCATGCAGTGAACTAGGTGGAGGCTACTTTTTAGCTTCAGTGAGCTTTTCAACATAGAAAAAGGGTGTTCAGCTGAAGGATAGCAAAGTCCAGAAGGAAATGTCTATAATAGCACTGACCAGATGATCCCCAGAGATCCACAGAGAATTGTCAGGCCCCAGGAGGCCCAGGTTCACATAAGCAAAGATGCACATTACCTGTGCTGGTTATTCTTTCCACCAAGGGAGAACTAGATGGCAATCTAGCTATTTATTTATTTATTTATTTGTCTGCTATCAAAACAGTCAAAGGCAGAGCCCAGAGCCCCCCTGCTATTTGCGTGGATCTGACATAGTAATTTCTTCTCCAGAGTAAGCTGGCTAAATTAATTTGATTTTGAAGAAGTGAAGCACTGAGTCTGTGCCTGACATTTTCAGGATTCCAGGACGCTGTGTTCCCAGATCAATATGCTGATTTAGTAACATAACTTATGCTCAGGAAGGCCATGTGACACTCCCAGACCCATCTATCTTAGTCAAGCATTTCTATTAGAGCTGTGCAAATCCTTTCCAGGATGGTGAGTGAGATTTTTACAAGTTTCCCATTAGAAAGGGATAGTGTGGAATTACAACCACCCCTCTTACCTCCCGCCAAATGCCAGATTTTGACATACCTCTTTTCTCACACTTGAGTTTCAAGCAAGCCCTGACACATGACCATCTCAGCAGCCACACAAACAGGCACACACATACACAGATGTGCAGGTATAACAATAATGGTCTGCCCATGAGCTGTGCACTTGCATATTCAGATAAAGAAGAAGATCCATTTATAAGCAGGCACTCTTTTAGATTAAAAAATGCACTTGAAAAGGTAAAAGGGCACCTCAAGGATTGAGACATCATGTAGTTAAAAAGCAAGGAGAGATTTAAGTGCTTCCCAGGCCTAAGTAGAATCAGAATAGTGCACAAATGTAGTCTGAGTTCATCTACATAAGAACAAAACAGATATCATTTGATCATGTAGCCCATTTAATATATTACCAAAAGTGTTTGGCTGTAGGCCATTAATGTTTATGACCACCTGCAGGAACAGCACATTGGAGTCAATGGCTGTTGTGTTACTCAAACTAAAGGTGACTTTAGGACACAGAAGATGTGAGTGAACTTCATATTCTGGCAAAAGTCTGGTTTGTATATTTGCTCAGTTTTCATTTAGGATATTTCAGTACCACACTTCTTATCTGTAGGGATGTTTACCTGACTACAGCTTTTAAGAATGGGTTTAAATTTATGCTGGAAAGTGTTTGCTTCTTACCAAAGAACACAGTTTCTCTTTCAGACTGCCTTTCCTTCTGCAAGTAGCCCAAGTACTCCTGAAGGCATCACATCCTTTACTGCCCTGTGCAGTGGCTGGCAGAGCCTTGTACATCAGAACCCTTTGTGCTCACCATGGTACCAGAATTTGAGAGATCACTGAACCTACCCCTTTTGTACATCAATCCACGAGGCAGCACTTTAATAATGTATTTTCAAGGTTAGAGTGTTCATTTTGGCCTTGTACTTGCTAAGTGGCATAGAGATTTTATGCAGAGTACATGGTAATGCTATAATCTATTGCTTTCTAAAAGCCACCCAAAGTACTGCTCTGTAATCAAATAGTACTTCTTGATGACACTGCATGCTGCAGATGTATCCTGAAACAGACTGACACAAATAAGTTATTTAAAGATGCACAGCCAATCGGGGAATACAGCTAGGGGCAGGACTTGTCTATAAACACTTTTCTACCTTTTAAAATGAAATCTTTTGTTTTAATGAAGCATTTGATAACAGCGAAGCTGTCTACGAGCATTTGGTCTGTCCTAGTTATTCTCAACAAGGTAACTGACGTGGCTGTGCCATGATCTGCAACATGGGACCAGCCTGAGGGTAGTTTGTGAGGAAGAAAATAGGCCTTTTGTTCCTGGTCCTTACTTGTCTTTGGTTAGTGACCAAAAAGCCACATTGTTTTTAGGCTGGGGAAAAAAACAGAAGACTTAAAAAAGGTGATGAAAGCTGCCCTCGAAGTGGCTGTTGCTAACTGGTTTGGGTTTTCTCTTCTTTTTCACCCCATAACCTATGAATCTTCCAAAATCTTAACTGCTTGCTGCCTCAGGAGGCTCTTACAAAACAAGAGCAGGTTACTTTTAGATAGTGTGAAGGATACTTCAGGCTTGTATCAGGCTTGTATCATTAAAACTGTCTCCTTTCCCTTTTGTTGTCCTTCGAATGTCACTCAAAAGGATGGTCTTGCTCCTGACTTCCCCCTTTTTTGGGAGGAGTCTCAAATAACCACTTCCCACCCCATTCCTCCAGGAACAGCAGCTGGGGAAGCATTACAGACTGTGAGTTTGCTCTCTTACCTTTGCTGCTGTGCCTCCAGCTCCTTGACTGGCTGCTAACCTATCTCTGCTGCCTTTGTGGCTCTACTGGACATCTTGTCTGGGGCATCCTTTCTGCCACACTGTCCTGTCATTCCCCCACCAGTTAGAGGAGCTGCTCTTTCATGCCTGGAGGTACCTTGTCTGTTGTTGCTCATGTACAGAAAACAGCTTCAATTTCTCTCTCTTGCCTTGGGAGACAGGTAAACCTTGGTGCATCTTTTCACTGTATTTCTGGGACTAATGAAGAGGTGTCTGTATGGGGATGCCAGCCTCTGCCTCTACAGGTGAGAGATAGACACATTTACAACGTGTCAGCCAGATTTTGAGAGCTCTCTGGACAGGGATGCCTTGAAGCCTCACATGGAAAACAAGGCACATACATCACCATTACATTGTTACTCATCACTATTGATAATGAGTAAACAAATTTCATAATATAGTCAGTATTATACTTGACATAATAATGCTCTGGGTCTGTGCAAAAATGTAACCTATATCCTAGGAAAAAATGGACTGAATTTGCATTGTGAGTATGCCCAACAATGTAAATACAATTGTTGCACCTTAATTTGCAGAAGTGTGGTATTTAGCTATGCCTGACACATTTTAAAATGCTTTCAGCACAGTTCGCTTGAAGATAATTTATTTTGTAAGACAACTTGGCCAGTGCTACCATTATTGGAGTCATATGTTCCATAGCATAAGTAGAAGCATATTTCTGTTTTCTGAAGCCAGTGGAAGTCTGTCTGTTGACTTTCATGGGGCTCTGGATTAGATCTTTAATGAACATCTCCTGATATCATTATAGGAGCAAATATTGGAACAGCATCATGAAAACTTCAGATTTAGTCGATACGAAGGATTTATTAAATTTTTTTAGAACATAAAGTAGTTTGAAAATTGCTTCTTGAAAATTGCTTCTTCACCTGCTGCTTATCCTACAGTGACCTGAGCCACCCAAAAGAATATTTTGTCATCATGAAAGGAGCTGAAGCAAAGAGTAGGACAAAGGAATAAACCATGCAATCTAAAATCAGCCAGTTGCTTTGAAACAAATAGAACAAGTTGCAAAATTCAGAAATTAAATCTGAATACACCCGAAGAGATGTAGGGAGAATATCTTGAATCTGATAAGATTTTCACAAATGTGGTGTGTTGGGTTGTAGAGAACCCAGTAGTTTGGAAATGTAAACACACAATATGTAAAACATAAGCCACAGAATTAATGAGTCATGTTAATTTCACATGGCCCCCGCTTTGGACTAATTAGTGCAAATTAAATGCTGCACTTGTCAGGCAGAGCAGTTTGTGCACCATGTATTACGTTAGGAATTATTTTTGGATCCATTTGCACAATGCAAAAATGGTGTGAAAATATTTTTATTTCAATTAGTGGTAGTTATACAGTCATTAAAAGATTTCTTTAATAGGCTTAGACTCCCATGGCCTGCACAGCTGCATGAGGTCTGGCTTGCATTTAAAGGTGGGAAAAGATGTAGTGGGAAGGCAGACGTTTAGCTGACTGGATTTACTTAATTGCCCCCCACCCCATTCTAAACCCGAAACCAGGCTTATCAATTATCTGTCCCTTCATCAGAGGCCAATTTCTTAATTGCAAATTATCCCTAATAATTACAGTCAAATAACTGCTGGATTTACTTTTCATGAATGTGGGAGCCCTTAACAAGGATTTAAATGTACCCACCAGAATTACTCAAATTTGACAGCTAGCAAAGGGCCAGAACCTGCCACTTTGGCTTGGGTGGAGGAGAACCTCACTCCACTTATTTTCTGTGCATTTTCCCTGAGACTCAGGGAAGTAAAGGTGCTGTGTCCATGCTCCAGAATGTTTTTAGAGTGTAAGATTCTCACCGCTTCAGCGGAACGGACGGAAAACAAGAGAGAACTGGAAATGACAAAGGGTATCAGAATGTGGGAGATGCTGTGAAGCTGGGGCAGGATATAGGGCAGAGCATGGAAATCCTGCCTTTGCCAAAAGGAGATGGAGCTTTGCCAGGCAGCAAAGAAAGGGATTGTCAACACAGCAGCACGCTTCCCCTTGGAGGCATTCCCGGTGCCGGGTGGGAGGGGAGGCCTTTCCCTGCGGTGGGATGCTGGGCTCAGAGCTGGCCCTGAGCAGGAATGTAATTAGTGCTGACACAAAACACAAGGCAAGGCTTTTCATGCTTGTTTTCCAGTTTTGACAAGAGAGAAGAAACGTAAAATAGGCATTTTTTTTTCTTCTTCTTTTTTTTTTTTTTCTTTTTTTTTTCTCCCCTCCTTTCCCCCCTCTGCCTCTCCCCCCCTTAAATATTTTCCTCTCCAAATTACCTCCAGTTGCGGGGTACGTGGGCTGTGTTCCATGGTGCTGGCCACTCCTCAGCACGCTTGTCAGCCTGGAAACAAGAGGCGTACTTAGTTAAAAGCCTAAACCCAATGAGAACAGGAATTTAAATATAATGCTGTGCCTGCTCACAGGCAAGCAAGGAAGATTCAGTCACTGAATACAGAAAATCTGGAGTGTGAAGGAGGAAATAAACTGAATGCAAAGGAGCATACAGAGGAGAGCTAACCTACACATGCTAGTAGCAGGTAAATTGATGTGGTTGAATTGTTTCTGAAATGGAAACTTTGCATCTTTATCTTTCCTCTATTGATGTCCAGAGGTCCACTTTGGAAATCAGGGTTCCACTGTGCTAAAACACTCTCAAGTTGGTGTTTCCCACCACCACCACCCAGCATCTAAGCAAAAGCACTCACTTGGTTCTGATTTGCTTTTTCCCTCCTGCGTTGCCTGCTCTTTGTAGGTCATGTGTAAGCATTTTTTTCTGCTGCTTTTTTTCCTAGGAGTTAAGTAATTAACATGGAAGAGAATAGAAAGTTGTGCTTTCACCTCACTTTGAAAGGCCATTTCCTGAGATTTCTGCAGTATCCCTCTTCCTCCTCTGAAATTTCTTACTCTGGATTCTTGCATGGGGAGTTATATTCTCAACATCAAAGCCCCAGCTGGTATTTTTCTTGATTGGGCAGCATCCTATGGTATATTATACTCCTAAAGAGATTTTAACACTGATAAAGTGAGGCACAAGGGAATATTGGGTTGCGGCTTTTTTGTGGCTTGTTTTTTTTAATGCCTGAGCTTTGTCTGCTTGTAATCTACTGTAATGAGTATCAAAGTTTGCTAATGTGATCACTGCCTGAAAATTTCAGATTGTGCTTAATGAAGCCCAGTGGCTACAGGACACAATAGTGAAGCTGCTGCAACAGGGTTGGATCCTCTGGGGTCACTATGTGAAACAAAGACCGTGTGACTGGTGTGAACTTTACTTGTCATCTAAAACCTGGATTTATTTAAAATGTAAGTGATCCCCAAAAGAGAAACTCATCATTTTCCTATATGACACTGAATGTACTTTCTGTGCTGTTGTCCTGCTGTTGGGTTTGTCCCTTACAGGGTTAAGAGCACACGCTGGTTCCTACACATTGAATTACCACACTAAAGTCGATGTGGGTTTCTACCTACCTCTCTTGTTCACAGAAAGGAAACCAAGACAGACTTCCAAAACAGTTGCTGGATTTATTGTCCATACCAGATGCCATTAATGGATTGGGGGTGGGGAGGAAGACTCATCTGCCCATCCTTTTAAACTGAACTTTCCTATTTTCCTATTTGATTTAACTCATCTTTCAATGTTTTTCTTATATGTTTCTCATTCTCTCTGCCTTGAATCTTTTCTCCCTTAAATATGCATCCCACTCTATCCTGCTGTTTGCTCTTCTGAAGTTGTGATGAAGTCTTTAATTTGCACTAGCAATGCCTTTTTTTCCAGTATTTGTACCCCTGAAATGTCTGAAATGGTTCAAAGTGCAAGAATCTAGTTCAGTATTAGTCAGAAAATTTTGACACTTGGTTTCCTTTTACTTCTTAATCTGGAAGCAGTGAATTTTCCAGCTTCTTCAACTCCCTTGTAATTTATTCAGTGTGATGACTTTTCTGAGAGCAATGCTAGGTACAGGCACCTTGTATTTATTTATTTATTTTTAAGATCTATTTTCCATCCTTTGCCCAGTGTGCCTTTTTTTTTTTTTTTTTTTTTTTTTTTTTGTGCATAGGAAATAACGAGTTAAATGCAGCCTCTTCCTCACCAGGTTGGAATCACGTTTCACAGTGAATCTTCTCTTCCCTTCTTTGCCTGTCACAACAAACAATCAACAGTTCCAAAGAATGCTGTAATTAAAATTTCCTCAAGGAAGAGTGGTTGTTATGGATACTGTTAAGTGTACTGAGAAGTGCCATGGGGTACCGGGGAAGAAGAAATACTCTGTGTAGTCTTTTGACCTTATTTTGACCTGTGGAGGGAAGAAAAACGTCGGTGAAATACAAATAAGCATTTTTATCCCCGGCTGGAGGGGGCGGAGGGGCCGAGGCTGAGCCTTGCGCTGCCGGAGACCACCCCGGTCCGGAGCCTTCTCTGGGCCGGGCACCTCCTGTTTGCCCTCCTGGGGTTTGGAAAACACTCTGAGAATCCAAACAGTCCGTATCTCCTGGGGTTTTTGTGTTTGCTCTTGCCCACAGCCTCAGAGGGGTCTGGAGGTGGGGGAGAACCCGCCTGCCTCTCCATCTCCTGCCTCTCCATCTCCTGCCTCTCCATCTCCTGCCTCTCCATCTCCTGCTTCTCCATCTCCTGCCTCTCCATCTCCTGCCTCTCCATCTCCTGCCTCCCCATCTGCTTCTCCATCTCCTGCCTCTCCATCTCCTGCCTCTGCATCTCCTTCCTCTGCATCTTCTTCCTCTGCATCTTCTTCCTCTGCATCTCCTGCCTCTCCATCTCCTTCCTCTCCATCTCCTTCCTCTCCATCTCCTGCCTCTGCATCTCCTGCCTCTCCATCTGCTTCTCCATCTCCTGCCTCTGCATCTCCTGCCTCTCTTCCTATTGCCTGTAGAAAAGTAAGGCTCTTGATTCTACAGGCACTCTTATCCACATACATATAAATTTATTTTATAGCATGTTTATTTTTAAAAATATCTTTTAAAATTTGGCAGAAAGTAACACTTCTTTTAATCTCAGCCATTTCACTTTTATTTTATTGTAATAATATCCTTTAATCCAACCCATCCACTTCATTAATCTGGCCTGCTACCCTCTATTTTCACTCCTCCTAACAGGGAAGTAAAGGACAGTGCAGCAGTGTTCTCTGCTGTGGGTACATTCAGAGAATCTCTTTGCAACACAGATAGGGGTTCACCCGAGATGGAGACTATGGCTTTTTCTATGTTCTATTGCAGCAGCAGTGCATTGCCCCCTTTTATACTTATCTACCCAAGAAGTCTTTCAAATGCATGAAAGCACTTTGCAGGGAATAGAGGAAATGACCCTGGGACACCATGGGAAGCCCTGGAAAGACCTACAAACAAAAGCAAGAAAAGCCTAGAATGTGTTAAAGAAAAGAGAAACCTTGAAAAACAATTAAATTGGGGAGAGCACAGAACAGTCCCTAAGTGTGCTGTGAAGGCCTCTTGTATTTGAATACCTCATTAAGCAGCTGCATGGGAATCGAGCACCTAAATACCTTAAAATCTGGTCCCAAATAACTAAGAGTTTAAGCTGTCTGAAAAAGGGAAGTGATCTTCTGTTTCAGGAGATTAAAACAGGAGATGAGCGGTTACTTTCCACTGGTTGTGTTTAAGATGTGTTTCATCAGTCACCAGTCTGGGAAATAACAGTGGAGATTTAAATTCTGTGTGGCTGTGTACTGGTTTATTCTCAGAAATACAGAATGAGAAGGACTGCTAGAGGTCCTACCTTATGAATTAAATATCTTGTAAATGGAGGTTGTATTCTGTGAAGTGTTTGGCTCTGAGCATGTGTAGAGCTCTGTGGGACAATCCCTGTGCTTGCTTAGGTGGGTGGGTTTGTGTCCTTTGCTAAATCAAGGCACATCCTAATTCAGTCTGGACACAGGTTGGAGCAAAAGCTTTCAAGCTGTACAGAAACACCTTTACCCAATGGAGATGTTTCAAACTTCTGTTCCTTTAAAAAGATAAACCCAACCCTCTTCAGTTCTAGGACAGACAGATTTGGAGTTTTAGGAGAAAGCTTTTGGGTGATGATACTGAACTACATTAGGAAATAGAGGGGAGGGGGGAAAGCATTGCAAAAGTACAATTTTTTGTATGGTTGGTAGCCTCTGAATCCTTGGTTTATAAAATCTGCTCTGTTTTTGTCCAGTAATTTCTTATCATAGAATCATAATTTGGAGTCTGTGCTAAAAAATTTCAGCAGATAGATGAAATTATAAGTAGCTATGTATAGGAATTTTAAAAATACTGTGCCCTCTCAGCTGTGCTATTGAAATTGCTACCATGACACTACAGGAATTTATTGTTGCAGAACATTCTCTCCTAGAACTCTCTAAATATTTTAAGGCATTTCAATTACATATTGCAGGGGAACATCTTCAAAAGCATTTCGGTTTGCTAGCTTTAGGAACCTTAGAGGAATCCATATGCAGAAAAGCAAACAAGACCTGTAAGAAATGTACACTGTGTAATTAAAATACCAGGTTTTGGCACATTCTTTTTATTGCTAACCATGACTTATTAAGGAGAAAAAGCCCTGCTTAAATCCTTTAAAGGTATAGCTGGATTATTTATTTTTTTACTCCTTCTGAGCTTTGTTCTAATGGCTTGTGTTGTCAACAGAAAAAAAAAAAAATCTCGTAGGCTTGGGTATATTTTTAATATTCTTTTAATATGTTATAAGTTATGGACTGGTTTTGGACCATGTAGTCATCAATAATTTAAGGGCTCATTGTCTTGAGAAATGTTGAATTCATTTTGAAACAGTAGTAGGTTCAGTATCTTCATCTTGTTCATCAATTGTTATGGTAGATGTTCAGTCAGTGGGGGTGCAGGCAGGCGGGCTCAGAGCCATGCTCCGTGCCAGCCAGAGCTCTCAGGTTTCCTGTGGAAACACAGAGAGTTTTTGCTACACGGGGAGGTGTAGTTTCCAGACTGTTGCACTAACAGAGTTGTTACTTTCAATGCAAAACAGCTCATCCCCTTTGCACTCCCTGCAAATCTTTAATGATTACAAAGAGTGTGATTAAGAAGGGGAGGAAGGCTTGGATGCTTCAGTAAATTGTTCAGGGCCTTTTGTTTCTCAGCTGTGGGTGACAGCCCAGTACTTCTTGTCTGTGCTGTGCAATGCAAAGTACTTCACAGCAAAGCAGTGCTAGGTAAAGCACGCTTCAAAATTTTGGTCTGGGAGGCAGTACATAGAGTTTCTGCTTTCTGATTGTCTTTTGTTGGGAGCCAAAATTTTCCTCTCCATAATTTTTCCAGTTACGGAGGTCAGGATGTACAATACTAATTAACTCTAAAGAGGGTTAAGTAGGTTCTGGGTATGATATTATTATTACTGAGGCAATAAACTGGGTGACACACAAGAGGAATTTGAAATTGGTAGCTCTGTTATGAGCATAGGGGACTCTGGCTTATTCTTCTTAAAGACATTGTTTCCATATTCTCTTGACTGCAGCGAAGCTGCAGAATATTTACCTTCCTGATTGTTGTTTGTAAATCTAGGCTTTTTCCTTCTCCCTTCTTCTAAATCTCCTTAGATGCTGAGAGGAAAAAATAGCATACAAGAAGGTGGCTGTAAAGCATTTCATGCCTGTTCTGCCTCTCTGAGTAGAACTTTTTGTGGCACTCGGGGGTGCAGTAGAGCTTGAACAGACCAGAGAGTATGCCAAGGTGTATGCCTGTAGGACATCACTAGAGATCCCTGCTCATAAACCCTGCCTGCAGAGCTGTAACTGGGGACAGAGGGAGAGGGAAAGAGGTGAAGCAGGGGGGATGCAGAGGTGTGATTAAAGGCTTCCAGAGAAGGCAGAGAGGGGAAGCTGAGAGAAAATAGTGGACAAGCGAGAGATGGGAAACAGCAGCATTCAAGGGCCATAATGGAGACAAAGGGGCTGAAATGGAGAATAAAGGAAAAAAAGGGTAACCACCATCCTGGGGTGAGAAATTAAGGTGAAAAGTTGGGCCAGTTGCAACTGGAAAGTCCAAGAACTGGCTTGGAATCAGCAGGCAAAGAAAAAGGAAGAGGTGGAAGACATGGAGTTGACTGTCAGAGCAAGAAAATATACTGTCTTTTGTGAGGGCCTGAGGATCATTCAGCTGGGAAGGTCTGTTTAGTTGTGGACAAAATGCTCAGAAATCTAGAGAGAGAGATGGAAAGGGCCTTTTGCAAAGCAGCCGTGTTAAGAGCTTCACATAGTGGTAATTTTTAATAAAGTGAAAAGGGCAATAATTTCATTAAAAATTGCTGGCTGCTTAGCACAGTGGAATCTCGGGCCACCTATCTGTGTGTCTAAATGTGGATTTAAGGACACAACCTCACATATGTGAAAGAAGTGGGATAGGGGACTTGATCTACCTTCCTTGCTGGTGAATATTTTATCCTTAAATGTCTGGATCTCAGAAGACTGACTTGGTTGGCAGAAGGCATGAGTTACTGCTATTATGATTGTTACCAAATCAGTTATTCATTCTTAAAACCCAGGAGAATCTGAGATAGTGGGACTAAAAAAAGGTCTGTGGAGCTATTGCAAGCCTTGCTAGCACAGAATCTGTCTGGATGCTTTTAAGTTATGAGTCAGCTTCGTCTTGGTTTCAAGTGAATGGTTTCAAAACTGTTGCCCACTTGTGAGAAGTGCCTGTGTAATGCTTATATTCTCATCTGTGTTATCTTGCTGCTCTCATAATTTATTTCTACATATGGCTTAGCTTATCAAATGTGATTTTTGTGACCAAGCAGAAAGAATCCAGGAAGCATTTAGAGGCTCTAGAAAATTCTAGGCAGTCCCCTCATTCTGACATCTGCCATCATGAGAAGCTGGGAGTAGGATAAGTGAATGGGGCTGATTAGGGGAGTTCAAGGGCTGGTTGTCTTCCCTTCATCACTTCATTACAACTTTCACTGAATTATGGATAAACTCTCAAGAACAGCAAGAGTTAAAGGCTGGCTGAATTTTCAAACTACCTAAAAAATTATTTTAAAGACATAAGGAGATATAAGGGATTGAAATGTGTAATTGTAAACATCCAGAGGGACAGTTTATATTGTCTTTTCTCAGATAGATTCAGTTTCTGATATTCATATTCATTAATAGCCTGTTTCAATGACATTACTGGGACAAGATCCCTATGGATGTAATTCCTTTTATTTCAGGAACATCAGTTCAAATCAACTTCTCTACACAGGGTTGAACTTGCCTGATGAATTTTGTGAGGTTTGTATTACAGCACAGCAAAACGTGGCTGCTGTCACTGAATGGACCTTCTTGGTGGCAAGTGCTAACAGTGTGCAGCAAGAAAGCTTCAAACTGTGAGCAGAGTAATCCTTAATTGAGCATCAAAGGAGTCTGCAAGGTGCCTTGTGCAGGGAGGAGTGGGAAGGGAGGTTGTGAGGGGAGAACATCTCAGTACAGCAGCAGAGAGGTGGCGGGGAACTGATCCTCTAGCAAAGCCCTGAGTGTCCAAAGGCATTTCAGCAAACACATTTTTATGAAGTTGAGTGGAGATTGTGAAAGGGAACGTGAGCAGCAGACAAGTAGCTTTATTAATATGGCTTGTTCAGCAAGCTAACATTGTTTAATAGACTGAGGAAGTAAAAAACTGTTACCAAACAGTGGGAGAGATGTGTGGATTATTGCAGTTGGAAAGCGTGAGACTCCGGAACTACAATAAATAAATAGTTTCCTATGAGAAGCCAGGAGAAAGGGGGACACGTGAAACACAACAAGTTTAAGACTTAGGAGTTGCAGGGGTAGTTTAGAATCCTTCATTCAGCAGTAGATGGTGATGGGTATCAAGAGAGCCAAACAGTGGTGTTATGAGATCCTGAGTTAACTTTCAAAAGCAGTAAGGATGCAGGAGACCAAGGCAGACAGATCTGCAGGTGCTGGAAGGAAAACCAAGGTGAGAGTCCCCTGCCTGAGGGCCACAAGCCATCACAAACCCATGGCAGGCAGAGCCAAACCCATGACTCAAGGGGGAAATCTGCCCAAGGTTCCCTGAGCTCCCCTCGAACGCTGCCCTGGCGCGCTGTGCTGTCTGCACGTGATGGCTTTCAGCAGGCTGCATGAAATGATTTGGGAGCCTTAGCTCGGAGTCCCACCAGAGAAATGCCAAGCTGCTTAAGCTGCTTAACAGGCTTGGTGAAGAGGATAATGATGAACTGTTTATTAAAGCCAGCCCCTCCAGGTCAGGGTGAGGGGTATTGGTAGTGAGACAGCTCGCGCCGCTCTTGCCTTCCCACTGCCTTTTATGCAGACAGGGGACTTCTGCCTTTGGGGATGCAGTCACTGGTATTACATTTACTTTCAAGTATGAAGTGGCTTCATTTCTGTTCTGAATACCACTGTGGACTGGTGTACACTTCTCCTGTGCAGTTTGAATCTCCTTAAAGGTAGGCAAGCACTGGTTTCTAAGAATAACTCTACAGAGAGCATGCAGTGTATGTGGCAACTTAATTAAATGAATTTGTTTAAAATACAACCGATGGTGTGTGAAATTACATAATTATTAAAAAAATACACTTTGTTAATTAATTAATATTTTAATTAAAGGGTAATTGGAAACTCCTTGCATTACTACCTTTTTTGAAGGACATGGATGTGTCTTTCCCCCATACTCCCTGATTAGACTAAAAAAAAATAAAGTATTAAACTAGAAGCTCAGGAGATTTTATTTTTAAAAAAATAAAACAGGCAGAAATGACAGCTATGTCCCAGTTTGCCACAGGAAGGAATTTGGCTGCCCTTTAAAATCTTCCTTCTAAATCAGCCTCTGATTTTTCTTGTACCCTTTGTGTCTCTTATTCTGGGAGAGTGATTGTCTCTCTAGGAGGTTTGCCTTGAAATGTCTCCCTGGAAAACAAACTTGGAACAGAGAGTGCTGGGGACTGCTTGGTTCAGAGAGCTGGTATTAGCAGTTTGTCAGAGCTAGACGTAAATCCCTCTTTCTCCCTCATAATAATTTTCCTCCAGTATCTTTCAATTTACCTGTTTATTTTGAAGACTGTCCACATTAACAAACCCAGGCTCCCTGTTACTCACTGCCAGAATGGTGCCCCAATCCCCAGACTACTGTTTGTAACTCTTGGTGTGGAATAAATGGAAAGAAATGGCTGGAAATCAAGAAGAGAAATGGCTTTAGCCCTTATCTTGCTCCTGGAAATTAATATATAATTCACATTGAATCCAATAGGATAGGAAGGAAAATTTGAGGCCTGTATGGGAAAAGTTAGCAAGAGCTCCCAGAATTAGGGCCCTGATTTTGCCAGCTTGCACAGTTAAATGTGAATGCCCCCTGTAGAAGGCAGTGGACAAGAGTGCTGCTTGAACATGTAAAATTAACTCATGATTTTGTTTACAGCTTTGTGACAGAAAAATATGAACCAGGAAATTCTGGACAGTCAATGGTTATTCTGCATGGTTTCACCTTCTGCTTACATGGCAAAATTGAACTGATAACTTCCTGCAGCTGTTTACTTCTTTACAACTGCTTTCTACTCCTGAATCCACAAAGAGCTAGTAAGCATTGTTTCACTCTGACTGGTCCAAAATGTCCAGGCTTCAGGATTTCTGACCTGTCCTGTGGTACCATAGCCAGTTTAGACCTAGAAGGTCCTAAGGGAAGTCATAATTCATCACACTGACAGTACTTTAGTGTATGATGTCAGAGGGTTATATGAGGCTGGTACAGAAAGAGCAAGGAGCACCACATGTAAGACAAGCAAGGGATCCAGTGTGCACACAGGAAAAAAATTGCACAGAGAGTGGTGAGACACTGGAATAGGCTGCCCAGGGAGGTGGTGGAATCTCCATCTCTGGAGGTGTTTAAGGTTTGTTTGGATGTGATGTTGGGGGATGTGGTTTAGGGGAGAACTTTGCAGAGTAGGGATGATGGTTGGACTCAACCCCAAGGGTCTTTTCCAACCTGAAAGGTTCTATAATTATATATTTACACATAAAGAGTGAGACAACTTCAGTAATTTATACCTGTTTTCCAGAGAATGCTATTGAAATGAAACTTAGATTAGATAGAAACTTAGAAATAGAAACTTAGAAACTTAGATAGAAACTTAGAAATTTAGAGTTTAAATTTTTTTTTTTAATTTCCTAATTGCAAAAAATGATCTCACTGCATTATATCTTTGAAGAAAGCTACTCTTCCTTGGCTTTAAATTCAACAGTGAATCCCCAGCCATGCCCGACTTATTCATGCATGAGATATCAGGTGCATGAGAGCTTACCTCACATGCCATGCCCATGCATAAAATTTTTAAACCTGCCCTTGACAACTGAACAATTCAGCAACCTGGACGCAAGCCGCAAGGATCAAAAAGTAGGACAAAAAATTACAACTGTTTATCCAGCTTTGCACAATGCCATGGCAGTGCTTTTTGCAGGAAGAAGTATTTACTGAGAGTAAACACAGTTTGGAATGAGATTTAATGTCTGTGTCTTCTCTGTGGGGATCCACACACAGAATGCTGAGTTTAGTGCTGCTTGAAGAGTCTGTGCTTTTACCTTGGTGAGTGCTCTGTTTTTCAAAGGTACAGGTAAGAGAAAGTGTCCATGATGTGACAAAAAAGGCAAAAGGGAAATTTAATGTAAGTGCAGCTTCTGGTGGTTTGTTGTGTTTTGTTTTTTTTTTTTTTGCTGTACTGCAGATTGTTTGACAAAGATGATACCAATTAGTGCCAACGATAGCATAGTTTGTAATACTGACATCTGTCCAAGAGAAAGGAGCCCCAGAACATCAAGCTTATTCTGCAGATGTCACTGAATAATCATTAGGTGGTGATAACTTTCAGTTGCTCAGCAGGAAAAGGTTCCAGCAAACAAAGTTTCCAAGTTTCAAAAATATTGCAGGGAGAATTTTCACTTGAGACAGCAGGCTGAGGGCTTGCAATCCATCTTTTGCTTCCTTGCAAAGCTTAGGAGCAGAAGGAATGTTTTTTTCAGCAAGGCTGGAGAAAGTCTGAAATATTGGTGGGGATCTGTGTTCTGACTGTATTTACAGGTCTGAATTTCTCTCAGGTCTAACTCCACTGGCATCTCTGAGGTTGTGCCTGTTTGTCTCCTGACTTTGCACCAACAGAAAACTGTTCATTCTGGCAGGGACATTTCATTACGTTCAGGAGCTATCTAAATGTTGAGGTGATTTTAGTTGATACCTGCTTCACATCTTTTTATATCATCTGCAGACATTCAGGCTTGCAAAACAGAAATTACAAACCTCCATCTATAGGAAAACACCTAAATAAATGGCTTGATTTTTCTCCTCCCAGGAGTGCTGTAAATAGGACTTAGCAAAAGCTACAGCCACACAGTAGCTCTGATTATTAAACCTCTCCTTAAAGTGAATAAAAATGAAGTTAGGTGACAATGGTTGTTCATGTGGCTTGCATGTAGAGATCTACATCCTCAGTTATACTGGGAAGAGAGTAACTTTACCTGTCCTGTTTGTTTGCTTGTTTAACTCTGGCATTATCTCCCTAAGAAAAGTCTCCCACCATTTCCAAAAATGGCTTTAAGTTTGGAAGGAACAAGTCTATGCTGTACTCATATCAGGCCCAAATGAAGAGATGAGTCTGAATAAATCTAAGCTGCTACGTTGTGTCCTGGATTCCTCAGCCTTTTCCTGACAATGATAAAGGGATTGGGATTCCTCTCTGTGTAAATCCGGGAGGAGGACAGCTAAAGCCTGCAGGGAAAAATCTCCTCCTTTCTCGTACCCCACTGCAGAATTTACACCTTCTTACTCATCAGCTCTCAAATTAATCCTCTTGGTCTAACTGAATCTGAAGGAGCCTAACATGGAATAATTTACATGATGAGGGGCTGAAAGAGATGTGTAGCAAGAAAGTCAGCCATCAGAAGGATGTAAGGAGATAGAAATTGAAGCAAGTGGTAGCTTACTTATACCAGATAGCTTGCTTTGGGTGGAATACTTCAGATTCACTTAAATTTGTATGTGAATTTGGTTCTTACTGTCTGAGGGAGAAAGCAAGACCTCATCATTATTTCCTGGCACTAGATAAGAGAGGTGTAACAAGATCAACGTTTTAAAATTCCTTTATACCTGGTTTTAGAAGTGGATATGATTCTTGTTTTATTTTCGAGTTGTATGCTGGGAAAATGATGCACTCATGGAGATATGAATCGAAATCATTGCAGCCAGTTAAAACAAATCAGGAAATGTGCTTTCAAATCTTAATATAATTTCTAGAGGAAGGAGCCTCTTGACTTGAATGGTAAAGGTCTGAAAATGGTCACAGAGAGTCATAAAGCTAAGTGGGGATCCCAATTACAGATTAGCAATAATGCAAATGCTGCTGCAGAGGGACCACTCAGCTTCTGCAGCTCAGGAGCTGTGGCTGTGGCTAGAGCTGAGCCATAAAACCCCCTCCCTTTCATTACTGTTTTTAATTATCTGCACAACAGCAGAGTTGGACTATCTGCTGCACACTGAAGCCCTTCATACAAGTCCATCAGCCATGCAGGCCAAAGCCCTTCTTTTTTTCCTTCTGGAGGTCTTTCAGCTGAATTCTGCTTTCCCAGGGGAAAGTAGAAATAGCAAAGTTGAGTAGCTGGGAATGAGAAGCAGCTGTCCAAATGCATCACTACATTTGTAGGACTGACACTACAGAGAGCTCATCCTTAGTTAAGTGAGGTGGAGGAAGAAAGGAGTGATGAGTAAAGTCATAATGATGCTAAAGTTGTGTTCAAATAAGGGACAACTGGAAGGTAATACAGATCTTGGGAAGAGAGCTCTTTGAAAGCAGAGAGGGGATAGGAGGAATAAATCAGCTGGCCTACGCCAGGCATATCCCCGTGAAGGCAATCAAGTGACAAACTTAGTGAATCTCTAATTACTGTTTTTTTCAAAAATCACCAAGAGCTGTGGCAGCTCCAGAGAGTTGGCAGGGGCTGGGGAGGGGGAGAAGTGAAGGTGAAATTCCAGCCTGAGCCCGTCAGGGCTGAGCAATTAAAGCCCAGTCAATCCAGCAGCAGTCCTCCGGGAAATAACACAGCAAACGAACAGAGGAAAGAAAAATCTTTAAGGAAAGAGGAAATTATGAATGGTGGGGGTGGGGGGCAGTCCTCCACGGCTCTCCTCAAGGTGATGGGTGTAGTGCAAAGTCAATTCCTGAAACTTCAGATTTGAACACCGGGCTGTGATTTGTGGCTCCCTCTCGTTCTCCAGGCGATTTGGAAGGGGGAAGATTTGCCTGGATATAGCTCCAAGGTGCTGCTTGTTTTCGTGGTGAGAAAGGAATCCTGTGGAGTAGGGCATATTCTGCTTTGAGAGTTAATAGGATGTTTAAACATTAATAGTAATAAATATTATAATAATTTATGCTGTATAAAACCATTATCAGTAGCACTGTGCCATTAAGGATCTAAATGAATTTGGTAAAAAAAGGGAACAAAGGGGAGAAAAGAAGTGGTAAGGGTTTGAAATGTATTTTCATTTCCTACTGTAGTCAGCCCCTTTTTCAAATGTTTTCCTGATATTACTTAATATCAAAACATCTGCTTTACACAGCAAGGGCTAGGTTTTCAATTAGAGTCTTTCTGTAAGTAACCCGTGGGTCTGCCCTGAATCCCAGAAACCTTCCCAGTTTAAACACTGCCAAAATCCAGGATGTCTCTGCAGAGCATTTAAGCTTTGTCAGGGCTTTGCCAAAATCCTTTTACTGACATAGTGAATTCTGATTATCTACGAGGATGGTACATTTGTCACTAGGTCTAGAACACAGTAAGAAGTGGATATGGCTGAAAATAGGTGTTCTTTTTCATCAGGTTTGATTTTAAGCTGGATCAGGATTTGGGTTTATTTGTGCCATGGAACTGCTCACAGCCAGAGAGGACAAGTGGGAACAAAGACCTTGGAGGGGGAAGGATACTATTAGCCATGTGGCAGGAATGAGGACCCTTGCCAGTGTAAGGTGATGGTCCAGTTACCACTGTGTGTAGGTGCTTTCAGGATTTGTTGTGTTGATGGCTCAGACAGGCCAGACTATAATTTGAGTTTGCTTGTCTTTCACTTTTTGCTCCTGCAGGATGTTAGCTTTTTTAAAAAAATCATAGGAAGTGACAGGACATAGGGAAAGTGAAGGGGAGCTGGGATTTTTTTCGGTTTTATGAAATTTTTTTCCCCAGTAAAGTGGTTCTGAATGGCTGTAATTCGAATGTAACAAAATCTGAGTGATACAGCAAATATAACAAAGGGCGAAATACCAGGAAAGCTGGAGAGCTGGAAAATAAGAGTGGGGAAAGGAAAAAAAAATGAGAATCAGAATGGGAGACAAATACAAAATACTTAGTGAGAGGACAGAGTGCTTGGAAAGGGAGGAAAGGCACAGAGAGCTCAGAGATTTCTCGCAGGTGTGGAGCCTGCTGCACACATCCTTTGCACAACAGCGAGTGGCTAAGCAGGGAGAATACAAAGAAGCATGACTGACATAAGCACAGTCACCATGCCAATGAGCACAAGTGCCTGTATATATTAATAATAGGCCAGAGGGAAGATGAATGCAACAGAATTCCAGCTACCAAGGGTGAGCTCTGTCATCAGCAATCTGAGGACACAGGGTGAGGATTTGACATCTGATTGCACCGCTTCCTTGCACAGAGGGGAAAAAAGGGATGTTGAGGCATTTTGGAAGCTTGCTTATGAGGTGGGAGCAGGGGGTAGTGGTGGTGGGACTAGGGAGAGAGCAGCTAACACCACAAAAACACTCGGTGACCCTGAGCCTGTGCAGCAGCTGGGGATGGATGTTACAGCATATCATCAGGGTGGCCTTTCTGACTGGGGTTAGAGAGCAGCCTGCAGCCAGAAGCCTTCAAAAGCTTTGTCTGCTCTCCAGGGCCCCACAGCAGGGAACCACCCTCTACCTCTGCTAAACAAATCTGTGGCTGTGGCTTCTGCTCAGGCTGAGCCCAGCCACCCCTTATCAGCTTCTGTGCAATGCTTCAGGTTCCCAGGATTTAAACTCCCTGCTCTGTGCTTTCCCTTATTTCTAAAATGTAGGGGCAGATGGGAACTCGCTCTCTCTTTTCTGTCCTTCATCTGAACACCTGGGTACCTTTCCCCATGTTTTTTGCAGTGTAGCTGTCTGCACTCTTTCTGTGGGTGCTCCTGGCCCTGCCACCCTGTCAATGCATTAATCACTGAGCACAGTAAACATGCAAATGGCCACTGAATGCATACGGTTTCTGCTTTAATCGTGGCTCTTCATTTATGGCTGTGGCTTTTCATACCACCCCTCTGGTGTTAAAACCTTCATCTGCAGAATTTGCTCCCACTTCATGAGCAGCCCCCCATTTTCCTGCTCTGTGCCTGTACAGTTTCTTTGCTTTGCAGAATATTGGCAAAACCATTTGCCCATCGAGACTGTCATTGAAGCACCTCATGTAGCTTCCTCTTTTTATCCAGTCCTTCTACCTGCCTGTGACTTCTTCTGGTTGGGAATCATCTGCCTTCTAGTTTATTTTATTCCCCCCCACAGCCAGGCTTCCAGACTTTTTATTCCCTTGCAAAAGGCTCTGCTGTGTTTCCATGCACGGTACGTAACACCTGGTGGCTTGAAAAAAAATCCAACAGGTGCAAATGTGCAAACAAAATAGTTTCTGAGGTATTTAGGGGCAAACCCAGTAGCTTTGTCCTCTTTTAATATTTGTGTTCCTTTGGGGGAATTCCTGGTTCTGGTTGCAAACGCCTCAAGATGTCCTTGGCTGAATTTAGTGATTCATATTTTAGCAGGTTTCTGCAGGTCTTTGTGATTCCAATCTTTGTTCTCCTTTCCTCATAGAGATGGATAAGGAAAAATTGGAGGAATTCAGTTTGTAAAATGCACTGCTGAAAAAAGTGGTGGTATAGATGCTAGCATAATAGCAAGTAGTGAAGAGGGAATTTAGTAAGCTGGAGGAGTTTTCTAAAGCCCTACTCAACATTTCGCATTTTATGATTCTTAATGACAAATGGTGATTGTGAATATTCATGAATTTTTCCCTGGGTTAATGTCATAACCTTTGCAGTAAAAAGGCTGTTTTCACCGGTAATAACTACCTTTCAATCTATTTGTGCTCAGCTCTGGTTGGGTTTTTTTGCAGAGATAGACCCAAAATTAACATTCAAAGTGCAAGAAAGTGATTTTGCATGTTTGTTTGCTGGGAGGAGGGGAAAATATGTTTTGAAAGTCTACCCTGTTGTGTCTTTTTTTGAGGCAGTGCAGCTCTTCCAAACTGCTGGATTTTTATCTCAGTATCTTTAGAGTGCTAATAAAGGTGTTTCAGTCCTGCTTTACTGAGGAGACAACTCAGCATGTAATAGGAAGAATTTTTTTGTTTGTTTGTGCATGAGAAATTTGTCTCTCTTTGTTTTTCCTGGTTATTCTAAGCATTAATTTAGTGTTTTAGCAGTAATTACCTTATATCCTTTCCCCTGGACAGTATTCCCTCTTCTCCACCCTTTTTCCTGCCTATGGGTGTATTTGGTGCCTTGCAGTGATTACGTCTGTGCTGCACTGAACTGTCTGTGCCCTTTATCTCTCCATAAGTCTAATTTATTCAAATAATTTTAAATTTGCTTGCTCTGTGCACCATTTTACACTTATGTGCTCTCAGCAAAAAAATTCCACTTTAGAAATTGTATCCCCTGCAGGCCATCTGTATAAAAGTTGAACAAAAGTGGATACGGTGCTGAAATTTGGGAGCACTGCCTTGTTCCTGTCCCTCTGGTCACCCTGAACATGCAGTTTTGCTGACACTCTGCTTCTTGTCCCACAGATAATTTTGAAGACATTTTGCTTTTTCCATACCGTGCTTTACTGATTCTAGAGATCAATCCCTTTGTGGGGTGCAACACCAAATGAATCTCTTCCATCTGGGTAAATTCTGTCTCTTCACTTTTGCCTTGAGGAGAAGCACTGAAGGAACTTAAAGCACATTTGACAGGCATGACATGAATCCAGCTGCATCTCCTTCCTGGGCTGGCTGTTTCTACATGTTGCATAACCCATATTAATGTTTCCAATATCCGTTCTGTGGCTGCAGTTGGGATTACTGGTGAGTGGATTCCTAAATCCTCCCTTGATTTAAAAAGAGCAGCAGCAACAACAAAAAGTTTGGTTTGGGTTGGGGTTTTTTATTTCTTATTATTTCTAAAAAGTAAAGCTCTGGGGTAGCTGCCTTCTAGGCATCTCCAGATATACCTTTCTCAGGAAGCTGTCAAGCAGTATTACTAAAGGTTTGCCAATTTCCCTTGCTATTTCCTTCCAACTTCGGAGATGCAGTTAATCTAAGTCTTGGGTCCTGTCAACTTTTAATAGTTCTAATTAACCAGCTACCTGTCCAGATTGTATCATAAAACCCTTTAACATTTAATTTTTTCCCCCTCAAGAAAATGGATCCTTGTTTCCAGGATGTGACCTTCAGCTTCTTCTGTAAATACTCAGGCAAAGGATATTAATTCAGGCTCAGCACAGCATCAGTCTCATCTGTCAATGACTTCTCACTCATTCCCTTTCATGGCTCCAGTGATTCTTTCCCTGGCCTTCTGCTTTTCACATATCAAATGAAAGATTTCCATTGAATTTCTTCACATCCTTGCTGTTTTTAAAAAGCATTTGCTACTCCAGCATTTCCTGACAATGTTTATAATTGCTCCATTTCAAACGCAATGTCATCGGCAGACCTGCTAAGTAATGTAATAATAATGCAACAGAGGAAACTGAAACCATGGTAGGGGCCCAAGTGGTGAACTTGTCTGGAACTGGATATATTGAAGTGGAAGTGGCTCTAGTTTTACAGTATATGGCATGAGACCAAAATCTGGCCTCGTACATGAAATAGCTCATAAATTACCTGAGAGTTTTTAGCATGGCATAGTGGCGACGCTGCCTGGTGTTAAAAGCTCTAAACAGTATTCTGTAGGGCATTCACAGGGAAACCTGAAGCTCGTCACAACACCTTTTGGAGGAAAGTTTATATTTCCTCAGGAAAAAAAAAGTAATAAATCTGACCTTGTTCTGAAATAAATCCCTTTTCCTTTCCTAGAAGGCTGTTATTACTGTATGTCTCTGCTAGATTTTGTGCAGCACCTCTGTATGTTTTCGTGTTTGATTACATGGTTGTGTTTGATTTACTGTGTGTTATGTTCTGTCCTGCTATCCTCAGGAGCTTGGGTCCTTCTCTGATGAACTTTTTTTGTCTACAGATGAAGATGTTTCACTTCAGAGACCTCCTGCCAGGCTCTCTGCATATAGGGAGGGCATGGAGCAGGTTGCCTTGGGAGGGATGTTTCTGCTGTGCAAGCAAGGTGACTCCTGACAGCTCTGTGACCCAGAAAGCACCTTTGAGAGGCAGCTAAAACATAAACAAGCCCCCAAGCCTGCAGGGGTTGCTTGCCTGCTTTTGCAGATCATTAAGCAGATCAGGAGAGGGCAGAGGTGATGTAAAACTACCATAGTTTATCTGAAAGGTCTCTATACCCTGTTTGAAAGATTGTCTGTATGCATTTTGGAGCACATATACACACCTTGTTGCTAGAGTAGAGAATGTCTCTGTAGAAGCTGTTTTAGCTTAGCAGTCACTGCTCTTTATATCTTTATATATAGATAGATATATAGATAATTAAACTCTCCCACTGTCACTGCCGTGGTCTTTGTTACAATCTAGTTTATTCTAGGCTTTTTCAAGATAGGCCAGGTTCTCTTTTGGAAACATAACTAAGACTCTGCAGCTGTGTTCCTGCCTGCTTCTCTTAAGCAGCCATTTAGATACAGGAATTACCCTCAGGAAGAGCCTGGATTTGATTCAGAGAAGATCCAGACTCAGAGAGTGGCATGTGGGGCTTGTCCTCTTATCCTCCTCTTCTACTTCCCAGCTTCAGTCCTGATTCTGGGAGAGCCTGCAGTTTGCATGTTTAAAAGTTTGAGCTCAACTGACTGACAGCTCTTTATTTATTTATTTTATTTTATTTTATATATTTGATTGTCAGATAAAAGTCTCAGAAATAAACCAGTACCCCCTGATTTGGCACTGGCTACCAAGCCATAGCACTGACACAAGGGACTTGAGAACCCTTCTGCAATCACACTCCTTAATCCAGCCCTGCCCAAGACACCCACCTTCAGGCACCCAAGTGACATCTCCAGCAAAGCAGCAGAAGGTAGATGGACAGGGTGTGCTCTGTCTGTCACCTTTAAATAGCATCCTTGAGGACAACTTTAAAACCTGGGGAGTCAGGCATCTAGATGTTCACCTGTAGACAGATCTCCTTTAATCTGTTTTGACTCCTGGTAAACAGGACTCTCATAGTGTGCCCTAAAAATTAGGATGGACACACTTAGAGGGCTCTGGAAATGAAAAAAGGGAGAGAAAACCAGAAATACCTCGGGGGTATATTGTGCACAGAGCATACTTAGCTCTAGCCAAGGCTTTCTTGATTAAAATTCAAAACTGTTACAGTTTTATTTAAAAATAGAACCAAGGTGTTGTACTACTGTACACAGTTGTTTTCCTGGCTAAACTTTTTCAGACAGCTAAGGTGTAAATAACATAAAATGTGATTTCACTTGAGGAAAAATAAAATACTGATGTTCTTTGTCATGTTCTGTAGTGGCAATACCACTAAACAGCATTAGAGAGATAAAGATGTTGGTGTATCTCAGGAGATGAATTACTTCCAACTTGTTCTGAAAAAGAAATACAGAAATTTTGTTTCCAGTTGGTTTTAATTTTGCTGTCTGTGAATAAATCTTTCTGGCACCCCGTGTAGATGGTTTCTAGTGCCTGCAGGGTACTAAATATTGGTATTTGTGTAAAAGTGCAAGCATCACACCACTGTACCTTTGTGCATCACTTGCTGCTTCTTTCCCACGTGGGAAGATGCTGCTCCAGTGGTAGTTTGCTTTAATGAAGGAGGTGAGGGGCCCACCTTAGCAGTAGCATCATTTTGCCTCAAGGGTTTAGAGGCCAAAATAACAAGCAAAATTCCCTGAGGTCTGAGCATATTATGTTTGGTCAGGATTCCTGAGGAGAAAGTGCTATGGATGCTGTTCAGGTAGGCATGACATTGCAAGTCTTCTGTCAGCCTGCCTGACTCACCTTGGAACCACTGCTGACCCATTCTCCTGCCACCACTGCAGCCAGAAAGATTCATGAGGGTCCCCATTGCCTTCTACTACTCAGATCAATGCTGAAGGTGGAAAAACAGGGTTGTTTTTTGTTTTTTTTTCAGCTAAAGGGCCTCCTCAAAGAGTCCTCTGTGTTCTCCTTTCCCATTGAATCATGGGCTTCGTCCTTCCACCCTGGTGTGGCTGCAGAAGAGACCCAGTTGCCTCGATACCTTTTTCTCACTGAGCAGGTAAGTGACTGTCACAATTACACTTCCCAACCCTCCTGGGAGGCTGACAAATGAAACTGTGCTCCAGAGACCTGAATGTGTAATTTGCAACACGCAATTTGTGTCGCATCATACCCTGCTGGAGCTTTGGTTCCTGGAGTGCCCAAAATATATCTACGAATAGTTCATGTCATGTCAAAAGTGAAATGGAAGGTGATAGTAATTGTGGACTGTATAATTAGAGAGCAAGAATCAGAATATCTTAACTAATGGCAACACCTGGAATACCTGCACAAAAAGCTAGTCAAAAGTCAGCTTGAAATCCTGGGAAGGCTACATACATCTGTTTCTGCCCCTCTAAAAGAAAAAAAAAAACACAACAAAAAACAAAGCAGAGATTATTGCAAATTGTGCTTTGATCACACTTCTGCTGATGTAAACTACATGGAAATCAAGTATGAGACCATAACCTGACTTTTCAAGAAGGTCATGACCACTGAAATGTACAAAGGTGCTCACAGGCTTTTCTAAAGGTAGGCATCTGCCTGTACAATCATGGAAAATCCAAGTTTAATAAAGGTTGCTTGATGCTAAGGAGCCTAGAAGTCTGTCAGAAGTACAGGGGAGGAGGAGAAGGGAGAAGCAGCTTTAGAGCTGTGTAAAAACAAAGCCTTTCTTCTCTCCTTTTGAATATTTCTGCTGTGCCCTGATTGAACATAGGATAAAAAGCCACTGTCTTGAGATTTGAGGAAAACAAAAGATTCCTGTTTCCACTATTACATTGAAAGGTTCTTTACTGCATGAAAGGTTGTCCCTTCTAAATTTCCTCAGACTTGTGGCTTAGGTTTCAGGGGAACACAGCTGCTGGTACCACAAAATCTATTATCCATAGGATGTGGTATCTTGGAGTAGTTCATGTGGTCAGGAACGTTAGCTCTCTGTTCCTTATATCAATCTTACATTCTGTCTTGGGTGGAACATTTTGAGAAGGAGGTTTTGGCTTTTAGAGGTCTTGTGGTAACATGGAAGGCTGGCATTTTTTAAACAAACTCTGTTATGATAAATTTTAAGAATGACAGAGCCATGGCCTGAGGTGTTGTGCTGAGGCAGGCAGTCATCAGTATGAGCAATGGGCTCTTCCAGAATCAGGCTCTAAGATTTGTTGCTGCTTTTGAGCTGATGTTTCTCTCTGTTATCTGGATTGTCAAAAACACTCCTAGCATCCATTTCAGCTTGTCATGAAATTGTTTGAAAAAACAAAACAAAAGAGAAAAACCCAACACAAAACAAACCACACCTTCCAGAAAACATCCTTCTGTCAAAAAACAGCATTTGATAAAAATACAAAATGTGTGTTGGGTTCAGTGTGAATTTCTTAGACAGGACTTACTGCAGAAGTGATTTGTAGTGCACATCTGCTTACCTTCCTGCCTCTCCTCTTCTCTTAGCCTTTTCAGAGGTGTTCTGTTGTGTTAATGGTTCACCATTCTCTGAGCCAAAGAATTACTCTGTGAGCCAGTGGTTAAAATTCTGGTATCCACCACAGGGGACAGAGGCCATAGTCCCAGTAGGGATAAAGGCAGAGCAATGAATTTAAACTCAGCTTTTCCACTTCTAAGCAGGAAAGTACTTGTAGGAGAGCTGCTATTCAGTGTCCAGATGTCCACATCTGTCAGCATGCAGATATTCCAAGTGTCTACTCTTGGAAAGCTCAACCATCAAAGAAAGGCATCTTACCAAATATCCCAGCCTGAATGACATCCTGCCCCCAAAACCTGTTTGCTCTTCCTGCATGACGAAGTGGATGGAACTATTTGAACAGGTAAGTTGCTTATGATTTTGGAGTGGAAATGAAGAGCTGCTGGCTTCCAGGTTGGGTGGTTGAAGCTATGGATGAACTAATATGCCAGATTTCCTATGGTAACTACCTAGCAGAAATGACCCAGTTTGGGGAGCACAGTACAGGAGAGATATTTTTTTTGTTTACAAGTAATTTCTCCGTAGCAACTGCGTGACTTTGAGCATAGTGATCTAAAATTTTTACTTAATCACACAAGAAAATGATCCACAGGATGAATGTGTTCCAACTACCCCCCCCACACACAGTAATCTATTAGTATATCATTAAAATATTTCAAACTAAATTGGTAATAATATTGTAATGAAAGGCTAGTTTCTGAAGGTGGCAGTTTGCTCCCACATGCAATAAAAAGCATTTCACATGCATGAAAAAGTAGTGCACCAAATTTCAGGCTATAAATAAGGCCGTTGTAAAACAGAAACACTTAGGAACAGCAGCAAAATTCAGCCCACCAAGCAGGGATCAGAAATTTATACCCTCGTTACTGGTAATTACAGTCACATTCTTTAGTGAAACCCTATTCCCAGCCAACACATAAAAGTGTCCTGATGCATTACCTGCTTTAGAGGGAAGCCACCCCGAACACATGGGTGCCAGGCAGTGGATCTGCAGCTCCATGGCCATGTTAGCACATGGAGCTCTGCCTGTGCTGCTCTAAATGTATCTGTCTACCTTTTAAGCAAAGTAGCTGAAAGCCCCTGAGGGTGTTCTTAGGAAATGTAAATTCACTGACTTGGAGACCTCAGCAGAAAATCGTTGCTTTTAGTGGATGGCAGTTTAACTCTCTCCTCTCCCCAAAAGAGAGGAAGGAGAAATGCAACCCCATGGCTGGCTTTGCTTACATTCAGTGTTTGTCTTCTTTCTTCTGTTTGTTTTTTTTTGGTTTTTTTTTTGTTTTGTTTTTGTTTGTTTGTTTGTTTTGACAAAAGTGGCTTTCCCATCTGTAAAAGTAGGGGTTTTTTTCTTGGTTTTGTGGGTTTTTTTAAACTTTAAAAAAAAAATTTTTGTCAGAAATAAGCAATGAATTATTGATGCCCTTGTGACAGATCAATCTCAACCTGCCAATAGTTCATGTTTGATACTTCCCCTGTTTAAGTGAAGAAGGAATTGTGAGGAAAGATAAGCCTTCTTTTCAATTCAAATTGACACCTCCTGCCAAAACTGTTAATATGCCTCAGGAAATAAAAAAGAGCACATACATGGAATTTTAAATTCACTAGCAGTCTTCTTGTGAGTGAATTGCTAGTATTTTGGCAAAATTGCAGGAATCACATGCTTTTTCTTTGAATGGCACACACAAATTTCATTAATGTATTTTAAAGAGTCCAGCTAAGTAGATTCAGACACGTAGAATGGTTTGGTTTGCAAGGAACCTCAAAGATAGATCATCCAGTTCCAACCTCCCTGTGTGGAGATGTACTAAACCAAACCTTGGAAGTCAGTGATGTTGTCAGGAGATTTTGGCTGGTGGGCCTGATTGAACAAGCTAGCAGAAAATGTTAATAATGCCCAAAATGAGAAAGTTGCTTTTGTGCCAGATCAGAGGTGTCTCTGGAAGCTGAGGAGACCTTCCTCATGATGCATATGCAAAGGGAACAGGTCACAGTCATCCTGTCCTCGGGGCTGTGTATGAACTGTTTCAAAAAGCTTAAAGGGTATATCATAAGGGTAGAGAAAGGGTTCAGACCTTCGTATCCCCTGGGCAATAGGTAAGAGACAAGCCACCTGAGCCCTCCAGGTACATCATGCATTCTTCCTGCTGTGCAGTAAAATTTTTTTTTTTTTTTTTTTTTGGTCTTCCCTGAATTAATCACAGCTGGTTCCTCAACCCAAGCAAACTCTTATAGAAACTTGCTTCTCTCTCCTACAAATTAATGCAAGAAAGTGCTATTTGATTTTTTTTTTTTTTTTACCTAGTCACATTTCAGTTTAGAACTAGATGGCATAAGCAAAAGGTACATCATTAACTGGGGGAATCTGTTAATGCCTGTAATCAATAAATGGGTACAGGACTGCTTCTTGTATCACCATCACAGAACAATGCATAGTGTTTGCTAAACGCTCTTCTCTTCTAAATACTGCATGTTACTCACTCATTAATTGCTGCCACAGTTTGCAGGAATTACTCTATAATTAATTGGCCTCTAAAACATGCCACTGTGTCTCTCTCACACTTGGGAAGTGCTGCTCAACATCCTATTTTCCATACAAGTTTTTCACACAAGCTTTGCCGGTGCTCTTTGAACGTATCAGCTTGGCAGATAAAAACAAGGCTTAGAAATGGCTACAAGAAATGAGGGAGTGTGAAAAGTTTTGGAAGCAATGAAATATCACTATTAAATGTAAAATTCATGTGGCATTCCTACATCATGAAATCCTTCCTACCAAACTATAAACGAGGCATAATGTAAAAAAGTTTGAATGCAGACTACTTTATAATTTATGTAGTAATTCAGGAATTGGTTCAAGTCTTAGAAAGATTAATTGCTTTGAATCCCTTTGAACAATATGACTGACACAATGGCATAAATAATAACCAGCATAAACCCAGCTCCCTTCACTAGCATGGATCCCAAAGTAAAGCATCAGTTGTGGAAATGAAGCCACCACTTCAGGTACCAATGCCAGCTATATTATGGGTCCAGTTTTCCCCACTGCCTCTGGTGAGGGAAATTCAGTGTCACAGATGACTGGACCTGTCTCTGTTAGGAGAAAAGTATCTTCTCTATGGAGAGAGAGAGAGAGGAGCAGGCAGAGATGTAATTATTTATGTGGCATGTAGCTCTTTATGACCTTTAATGACTGAAACCACTGGAAGGGGAATAGGACTGTTCCCACTTCATTATATTTCTCCCTTCCCAACTCTCCAGGCTGCCTAGGTTCCTCTGAATGACTAAAGCAAGAGATCACACAACAGCCTAGAGTAAAGCAGTATTGTGCACTGTTAATCCACACCCACTATCCAGCCAAAATAAATAAAATAAAAGCTCTCAGTGTATTACACTAATGCAGAGCCCAAGATAATACAGAGGAGGTTCTCCCAGGAGCCAGAATGCCTCTTTGGCTGAGGCTGTGAGTGCTGATGAGCAGAGCATGAGCAAGCAGGCTAAGGAAGAAGTGTCCAGGACAGAAAGGAAGACAGAATAAAAGTTTCCTACAGGTCAGAGGATGGTGTCACCCCATCTGTCAGAACCACAGACTAATGAGGAAATGGATGGAAGCTGCACCAGGGGAGGTTTAGGCTGGATATTAGGAAACATTTTTTCTCTGAAAGGGCTGTGAGACATTGGAATAGTCTGCCCAGGGCAGTGGTGGAGTCACCAACCCTGGGGGTATTTAAACTACGTGTGGACCTGGTCCTTAGGGACATGGCTTAGTGGTGAACTTACAGTGTTGGTCAAAGGTTGGACTGGATGCTCTTGAGTGTCTCTTCCAACCAAAAACATTTTGTGATTGTGTGGGAATGGCATCCATGTTAAACTGCCTGTTTGCCTCTGCAAGTACCACCTCACCCAATCAAAACCACTAAATGGCTTTTTGGTTTTTCTGTAGCTCTCTGCCACAGGCCTTTCAAACTCTCCTCTTTTCTACTCAGCCCTTTTGTTTTCATGACATCTGCCCCTCTGTTTTGGTCTGGTTTGGCTCTGCACTGAAGCCATGCTCAGGAGAAAAACTCTTCAAGGAGAACAAAACCTTCCCAGGCATGAATCTCTACAGCACATGGTGATGAGGGCTGCAAAGTGCTTCTGTGTCATTGAGCTCCTAAGATATGTAGTAGACACAGTCATGGCTTTTTATTGGAGAAAATTATTTTGATCTATTTATTTATTTAAAAACCAGGCGGTGGTTTGGGAGATGGAGGAGATCAGTATTGTGGTGGCTCCATTTTGTAGTAACTGGAGATGGATAGAGTTTGATGTGCTTTGGGTGGCTCGATAAGAGTTGCAGATTAATAGGTTTTTGTAAAACGAAATAGTTACCGTAACTAGCATGGCATCTGCTTTCTGGGCTCAGAAGGTCTAAATAAGTACTGGAACTGAAGGAACAACCTGTAAAAGTGGCCTCCCAGAACATGGAGAGACACATTATGCAGTTAAATATAGTAGAAGACTGTATGGCTGCGTGTTCATGCTCCTGGTAAATACATTAGTGTGCTTTGATCTCCACGGTTGCCAGGCCAGCTTCCACTTCTGCTAAATCAGATGCGCTTTTTTTTTTTTTTTTTTTTTTTATGAATCTGCAGTGGATGTGGCAGGTTGTTGAGCATTACACTGAGCTAAAACTACTGAGACAAGCAGCTGTGGATCATCTAAGCTGAAGAGCATTGGCAATTAAGCTTTGGTGGCAGTATTTGGTAAGAAAGGGTTACATTACCTTAACTTGGCTGAAACAACTGCTAATGTGGGTATTGGATGCAACCCAGGGGAGAGTATGGACATAAATGTGAAGAAAGTCAATATAGGATTAAATAAGAAAGTGGTTGAACTGTATGTTTAGTTACAGATATGAGTTTTTGCATAGTAACAGAAATTTTACCAGCTATCTGATGATTGTATCATTCATGTGAACATGGTTGATTAGAAACCAGTGGCCAAGAGTGATCCAGATCACAAGAGAGAATACAGAAATGTACTGAGGAATGCAGAATTGACTCGCCCATATTAATACTATGACAGCAAATACAGCCAAGCTATCAAGATAGTAGAAAGACTTTCTAGCTCTAATACAAATCCCCAAATTGTTTTGGCACTGAGCTGAGAATTGCACAGGCAGATGCATAGGGTGACTCTAAACATGATAGGAACACAAATATCTGCTTCTGTTGGAACACAGAAACACTACCCTTAGTACTAAATGGAAAAAACATGATTTGGGAAGACATCAGTAAAAAAGTGAAGTGTTGTCAGGTGAGAAAATGAGGTCAAAGTAAAAGAAATGCACTTTCTTCTAATGTTTAAGGAGGCAGAACCAAAGCCGAGTTTCAAACTGGCAGGAAAAAATTGAGGGAGATAAAATGATGCAAGAATCTGGCTGAGACTGCAGCTAAATCAAAGAGGTAGGAATTAATGATCTACCCTGAGGTATAATACACATGGCATAGTTTAGGTGGCCCAGCAGAAGCAGCAAATCAAGCTTAGTGAGAGGTTTGGAAAAAGGAAAGCAGAAAATAGAAAAAGAAAAATAAAGAAAAAGGGGAAAAAAAGCCAATTTATTGCAAAGGGAGAAAAGTTTATAATAAATGGGAAGCAAGGAATGATGCAAAGTGAAGATGTGGGATTAGTTAGAGGTATTGTTTTCTTCTAGAGCAATATGACTGCACACTAATAACAGCTTCTATACATGGAAAATGTAACAGGGTTTTGGAGGAAGGGTTTTATTGCATTACCAAAGTCTGGTGCTCAGCCTAGACCTCGAGGAAAAACACTGCAGTTGTCACCCTGCCCCCACCAAAATGATACCAGGGAGACAGAGTTAGAGCAGCTGATACACTGTGCTTTTCTACCAGCACACAAACATCTAAACCAAAAGCTTTAGCTGTCTAATTGTCTGTTACAGACAGCACCCTAAACCATGCAGTAATGTTACATGATCCTCTTTGCCCTTAGTCTGCCACACGTGTATGGCACTTGAGGACAAAAGTAAGTTTGAGTGGCAAGGTAAACTATTCCCTTCAGGAGTTCCCTATAGGGAAAAAATTCCCTATTCCCTTTAGGAAGAAATTCTTCACTGTGAGGCTGGTGAGCCCCTGTGCCAGGTTTCCCAGGGAAGCTGTGGCTTCCCCATCCCTGGCAGTGTCCAAGGTTGGATGGAGCTTGGAGCAACCTGGGCTGGTGGGAGGTGTCCCTGCCCATGCAGGGGGTTGGAACTGGATGAACTTTAATGTCCCTTCCAACCCATTCCACAGTTCACTGATGTATGTTAATGCTGTTAGAGCATGCCCAGTGATACCATGTCCTGTTTGATCTGCCTGACTTCACCTCAAGTGTTTTAAAGGAATGGTCATAGGCAGGGGGGGGGAAACAGGAAACAAGAAGCTTAATTGAGATGGGAATATGACTAAAGGGAAAATGCACGTTCCAGTTGTTGATGCTTTTTACAAGTCATAGGAACACAATCATCTAGGCCCTCTCCCTATGGCAAATTCAAACAAAATAAAACTAGAATTGAGAGAAGTGTCCTTTTGAGATGGAAGCAGTATGTGATCAGTAATATGCTTATGTTTTCCATACTGTATCAAGATGTGTATCCACATTTCCCTGGGTCATAGCCAGCCACAGCTAGGGGACAGAGAGTTTCCTAATGAAATGGAAGCATTGTGATATCTCACTTTTATCACTCTTATTGAGCCAGCAGACATCCCTGCTCAGTAGGTCTATTTCAGAACCTAGGAGAAATCCTTTTGGGTAAAGAGCACTAAAGGAATTAAGTGGTGTGAGAGATATATGTGTATGTGCAGGTCTTTTTGTATTCTGAGGCCCTTCCTTACAATATAAAGAAACTTCTACAATATACACCATATATACAAAAATGATCTCTAGAAATTCATTACTGGGCATTCTTTAATAGTACCTCTTATGGCAATTCCTCTTCCAAGACAGGCACTGCAAAGAATGTTAGAAACTTGGCTGCCTTTGACTTAAATGTACTTAAACTTCCCAGCAATGCAAGGGGTAATGCTTTTTTCCTGCTAACAACACACATGCAGTACTAGGCACTTCTGTTTGGAGGGATCTGAATACATTATCCTTAACAAAGAGAGAAAAGGTGAGAGTTTCAGCCCTTTTGCTCCTTTACACCAGATAAAAAGGAAAGAAGAAATTAAATCTATTTTCAGCACTCTGTACCTGGCTGGCAGAGATTGCTGGAGGCACAGCAGGGGTCAGCTGTGTCATGAAACTTACTGAAGAGCTGGTATACAGGCTGGACCAGAATAATTGCAATATTAATTAGTTACCATTAATTTTTTAATTCATCTTGGTGGCAAGATTTACACTGAGGGGCATGTCAACAGGTGTTTGGTGGAGGAAGAAAGTAAGACTTGTACCCTACAGATACTGAAGACAGGTAATGCTTGAAGAAAACACCAAAGGTATCTAGCTTGGTTGGTGTACTGAGGAGAGATGGTTTTATTTATTGTTAAAGAGATTGTACATAAACCAGATGTAACAAAAGTATCTAAAACTGCTTTGTTTCACAGATACATCGTTGTGTGTAGTTGCTATGAACATGTGTCTGTAATACTCAGATCTTCTCCAGTCTTCCCCTTATCATTGCTTCCCACCCTTGCTAATTTTATGTTTTTGTTACATTAAGTTTAATGTAAACCTGGTCAGTATTTGAGGTGTGAGTTTTTATCTCTGGATCAGCCTTGGATGGTGCTTTGGAAACCTGTCTTTTCCCTGCACTCTGATGCACTGGCCTCCTCATTGAGAATGGATCATTTGAGCACTCTGGGTTGGACTCATCTCATCTGACTTTGCCTTTTGACACAGAAATCTGAGTCGAGGGAAATAGATAAGAATCTTTAAAATGCTGTTCAGACCTATCTGTGACCTGTACTCCAAAGAGGATTATGTTATTGACAGCTCAGCTCTGGTCTGCCACAGGACCACTGTGCAAGCAGCTGGCCACTGCACATCTGTAAATGTACATATGTATATGCAAAAGTCATTTGGAAACTTCCAGTGGCTTGTTAGGAAAAATTAATGGGTTTATTGGATTGGATCACACAGAGAAGAAGGCCAAACAAAGTGGTGGTGCTGAAGTGATTGCTGTGGGGTAGGTGGCCAAAAAAGAAAATCAGCCAAAGGGTACTGGGAACTCAGTTCTGGAGGCTTAGCACAGACATATTTAAGCATGGGGTGCAAATATTATCTGTAGACTCATATATCTCACTGGAACAAGCAGGATGCAGAGAGATATTTGAAATACAGCTTTGATAACAACAGAAATGAAAGATGACTAACCCTAAAATCCCTAAATATCAAAATACATTTATCATTGCTGCAGCAGGAAGTGAACTACAGTAATTCAGGTAGAATTATACACAGTGTTGAATTTCATATGGTGGGAAAATGTTGGGAGCTTAATATTTCAGTCAGTGTGTGAAAACAGACACTCCTTGAAGGTCCATTTCTTTTTTCATACTCTGCAGGTCTGCTGCAAGTCCATTGTTTTACAGTCACAACGTGGCAGGGATGGGAAGCTGAAGTGTTCGTGTTTCCTTGAACTTTCTTCTTTGTCCACAGTGTGCAGTGGTGGGATTTACCAACTGAGATTCTTCAGACAGAAGGAATGATGAGGGGAGGAACAAAAACCTAATTCTGAAGCTGACTTTAACCAGAGAAAAAGGCTAAAAAGCTCCAGTCTTGAAAGTCAAAATATTTAGAAGCATTCCCAAAGGATACTGATGCAGGATGAGACTAATGTACTGTCTAACCTACAGGCTTATGCGAGACTTAAATGATACACATAGAAACTCTCTCTGAAGATACACAAAGCTCTAAAACTCGCAATGCGAATTGAAAGGTACATGAAGACATTCGTATTTTTGAGATAAACATATTATTGGTTTTTTCTGTACCTTGCTTTTTAAAGATGCAAAATCAATACCTTCTTTAGGCCATTATTTATTCAGTTATAGTAGTGCTTGTACTATAACACAGACATTTAAAGAATCATAACACCTGCAATTTGTCTAGAAGTACTGAAAGAAAATAATGTATTGTTAAACAAAATTATCAGTGTCTGAGGTCTTTGACAACTGTAAAAACAACACCCTTTCACAGGGAGCACTCTTAAATAATTTTTAATTTGCAGTAATAGTGGGGTTCAGGTTCCCTAACAATCCTATGAAAACAGCCACAAAAGTATTGAGAGAACATTTATTTTGTGGCAGTACTAATCCTAGGTGACAGACAGTGTTCTCAAGGCTTTTTTTGCTGACAAAGAAAACAATAATACATCCTGATAAATAGCTGCATAATGACTGCAATCTGCAGAACCCAAAGTCATTAAAAAAAAAAACACCAAACATTCAGATAATACAGTCTTCACTCTTTCTGAAAGATTCCTTATCATGACTTTTGCATTTTGATTCAGCCAGATGCCAACAAATTTGGGGGAATCTATTCTTTAAAATCTGAGAGCAAATTACAAGCAGACGCCAGCAGCAAAATAACAAAAGTGCAGTTTGCTATAACTTGAGAAATAATTACCAGACCCCTTCTGCATCTTTACTTTCTCCATGTTTTGGGTTTGTTTTTTTTTTCTACTGGACAGCAGGACCATCATTTCCATGCAGATGCCAGGGCACAGCTCCTTACTAGGGACAGGACTGGGTTCAGCACAGCTGCACTGGGGACTGTGGATCCTCACCATCTTAATATGCCAACCAGCACTCCTTGGAGACTGGCATAATCTCTGGATTAATCTCAAAAAGCATCATTTGGCCCTCAGGACATCGAATACTGCTGACCTCTCATGAGTCTGACCCACGTCTTGTGATAAGGGACAAGAAATTAACATCATGCTCAAATTAGCATTCTTCTGTGTCATGACCCCATTAGAACTGGCATAAACAAAAGCAAGAAGCAATTCTTTCCTCTTCCCACCTCCCAGGTTCCTCCTAGGATGGCTGTGGCCATAAAACAAAGATGATTAAAAAGGACTTTGGTATTAATGATTGAGTGTATGTTACAGTAATCAGATAATGGCTGTATCAGCTTTCATTAGAAGTCTCAAGAAACCCATCTTTGCCATGCATGATAAGCTAATTTCTTCTAAATACTTTGACAGCATTGATGATTAAAGCCTTAAAGTTCACTTTATCTATAAGGGCAATTGTTTTTTTTGGTCAGTTTATTGCTTTGTGTAGCAGCAAACCTGAATATGAAATGAGTTTGAGAGGTGTTAAGGAAAACTCTGCAGCCTGAGTAATGTTGACCGTAAAGTATTTTAATAGATTGTGTTTATTATATATATAAATATATATATATACTTACAGTCCATATATAAAAGAACTAATATCAGTTAATCTCAGTTTTCAGGTAAAATGTCTTGGGTCACTAAGTACCAAGAGGAATAAAATAATAACATCAATTACCAAAGACATTTCTGTCATCCTGCTTAGAAGGCTCTGCAACTTGGAATCAAGTGGATCCAGTGGAACAGGGATAAGAGGCAGAATTCCAAGACCAAAGGTATAGTGGTTCTTGTTTCAATTGCTTGATAGTATCTCCTGTCTGTTTATGGCAGGTTTTAACAAACTCTCTGTACTCAGGGCCTTGCTGCTTCTGTTCTGCAGATGCAGGCTAAAGCAGGTGTGCGTCTGCTCAAAGGGGCTAAAATTACACCCAGAAAGGGTTGAAGCACCAGCTGAAAGGCAAGCATCATTCAGAGCACGTAGTAAGGTGTGCAGGGAATGGGCTGGCAGGCCAGCATGTGAGGGAGAGGTGAGAGGGCTTCCTCTGGGGGCTCATCTAGGCAGCACAGCACCAGCTACCATAATAACAACTCTCTGCCTGGCAGGAGAGAGCAGCTTAAAATATTGGTGTGACTGCACGTTTGGACAGGACTGCACATGCGTGAGGAAGGGTAGCTGTCTGGCTGGAACAAAAAAGTTTGCTCATGTGGTGCCTTCTGTGGTTTGTTCTACCCTGATTTTCCTGGTAAATCCTCACAATACAGCTTATCCACATTTCTTCCAGTGCTCTTACCAGCTTGCTTGCTTGCTTTTCAATGTGTTTATTCTTGTCCTTCCCCAGCCCACTGTCTCACATCTTGTCACTGTTCCTGGGGTGTGATCACAGAATCACAGGTTTGTCACAGTTGGAAAAGACCTCTAAGATCACAGAGTCCAACCATGATGTATTCTTTTGACCACCCTAGAGCATCATTTCCCTTTCCCAACATCCTCTTGCTTGAACATCTGGAGCCACAGCTCTAAGTAGGTGAATACTGAAAAGCACTCAGGGAACTGGGATCATAAACTCTTGGGAATTGGTATTACCTAAACCTCAGGAATTGCCTTTTCTGTGAAACACTACCTGCTGCTGCTTGTCCTGCCTTACAAAGGAAGGGTTTAGTTGCAGTCACCCAGATGACAGGCACTGTGCTGTCAGCATCCAGCCACTTGTAGCATCTTTTAAACCCCCTGAGATGTGGAGCAGCCAGCTGGCCTCCACACCCTTATTCATCTGGAATACCTCTGAAATCAGAGAAAGAAACATTCTGGGAATGTCAGTGGAGGATCAACAGTACTTCTCTGGGATCAACCTTGAGTCCTACACTGTGCAGCATGCAGAGTCCTGGTTTTATGCCTTCTGACAGTAATGCTGACAGCTGATTAACATGACCTCAGGGGACAGTAAGGGAAATGACCACCTACTGCCTGCTGGTGCTTATTGCAAGTCAGAATGATGGCCTGTGGAAGGATAAGAGTGCTTCTGGTACTGAGTCTGTCCTTGAGTCATGATTGATTGTCATTCTTCCCAATAAATAACAGTATTGTGTGAAATCAAGTATTTGAAAAACACAGGCTTATTCCAGATGAGCCTGAATCTTTAACAGGGAAAATGTGAGAACAGATGGAGGGAGCAGAGCATTTACAAAACTGGATGGTAAACTGTACATGTACCTTTTCTTAATGTGTGAGAACTGCAATAGTTATAGAATCTCTGGCTCTTTCAGTGAGAGAGTGACCAAAGCTGTGCAATGTCACAACTACACAGAAAAGACTTGACTCTATAGGAGAATCTTTCTCAGAATCTCCTCCTATAGAAATGATCTGAAGGAGATACTTTTTTTTTTTTTTAATGATGTAGTAGAAAAAGTTTGGTTTACTTACTGTTTTGGTATCAGATGCTCTACCAGTCCAACAGAACCTGAAAAAGCTTGCTGTGGGTATCCTGGGAATTCCAGAGCCAAAGTTTGGGCTCTTGTTTGCTTTGATATTGGTATGAGCCTCTCAAACAAGGAACTTTTAGTCCAAAGTGGTGAAACTTGACAACCCAAGAAATATATGAGGACAGAGCCTGAAAGAAAACCTGTCAGGTGGCCTGAACTAGCAGCAGTGACATGAACCTTTCTTATTCTTTTGTGGGGAACATGCAAACCCTGGGAGAACAAATGCACCTTGTGAGTAGCTGCTCGGCATCCACAGGGTAAAAGCCACTCTAGTTCCTCTCCATGAAAGGGCAGGTTTGTAAGAACCAGAAAGAAATGAAACTATGGCACTAATGCACTGGAGAATTGTTCATGGAGAGACACGTAGAGATACTGAGGTGGTCTGAACAAACCCAGGTGTTCTTACTAGCCAGGTTTTTGGACCTGCGTTGCAGAGCTCTTGCCAACACTGAGGGCATGAGGATCACTGTGGGTTTTCTTTTTCTTAGGCACTGCTGTTTCTCACTGGCAATGTCCCACTGAAGGCAGAGCTGTGATGCTGACTTGTGTCAGTCATGGACTGAGCCCTCTGCGAGTCAACCTGGCTGGAAACCTGCAACCTGGACTCCTGCCTAGGAAGCAGCAGGAAAGTGGCTGTGCTTGAAGCGGAATCAGAACAGATTCAAAGCAGTGGGAATATTTAAGGTATGACAACCTTAAAGGAAAAATTGCTCTGCTGCATTATTTTAGTAAATATTTGTAGGTGTCTGTAACGGGGATAATCACTGCATTTCCATTCAAACAAAAGGAAGGAGAGCAGTTTTCAATGATACTGAATGATAAGCAAGGCATTCTAGTGGATGACTTTAACCTTATTTTTGTGGGCAAATTACACCTTACAGCAGTTCTCAAGTGTCCTCTTGCAGAACACAAAATCCAGTTTTGTGCCTGGTCTTCTTCTTTACTCGTGCAAGAAGTCCAGAGCAGCTGGCAAGCAGCAAGGAGGGCATCTAGAGAGGATGAAGAAAGGTACATAGCACTGCTGGAAGTCAGAGAGGTGCAGTGCAGCTCAGAAGGGCTGTGTTTGGTATCATGGCATTGCAAACAGGCAGCTCGCATGTTAGATTGGAGCCCAGGTCCCAGAGACCCCATGGGATAATTTGTAGCTCAAACGATGTTAAAAAGTTAAAAGGGATTCCAGGCAACAGGGAGGAGTGCATTGGCTGTGCATGGTGTGTAAGATGTTTCCACTTGTCTCCACATGTTTCTTACACTAATGATTTTTTTTAAAAAAAGAACTTGGTTGGGAAACTGAGAAATATCTTCAGTTTGCCTTTTGTCCCAGAAGGGGGGGACTGGACAGAAGTCCCACAATGACTGTTGCTAGAAGAAGGGCTGTGCCAGAAATGTGGCTCTTGTAAAACCTACCACTTCCAGCACAAGGTAGGTTATCTCCAAATGGGAAAGTGAAGGGAACAGAGGCAGCTGCTTCTTCAGTTCCCATCTGAAGTTCTTGCAGAGGTCCCTGCCCCAAGAGCAGCATGGTCAGGACATGTGCTGGGAGCACCCAAGCTGAGCTGCCAGGCAGGAGTAGAGCCCTGATGGTGGCTTCATGGGCTTTAGGAACCCTCGGAAAACAGCACACAAAAGGAAAGAGTAATAATATTAGAAAAAAAAAAAGACCTACCTAGCAGTCTGTAATGAACTGCTGCATTCCCCAAGGGCTTGATTCACCTCCTTTTTCTAATTCTGGTGAAGTGCTTGCAATACTGATGGATCAGGATAGGTTTAGGACTGCCAGTTTGTAACTACACAGGGAACAAAAACAGAAAGTGATTTTCAGTTTGTTTCTTTTTTAAAATGTTTTTGCAACTTATTTTCAGAACAACCTCAATATTTACAGGGGCAGCTCTGATGTTCACAGTGTTGCAACATACTGCTCTCACTGCTTTCCTTCTATAAATGAAATAGGAATGGTTTCTGGGTGAAAAAGAGAGCCTGTGATTTTTAGCTTTCTGTCCCTCCCATCAAAGCACAGATTATGGTAAAACAGACAGTATGGAATTTCTTTCTTAAGACTCATCATGAGAACACTATATATGGAAGGTTGGCTATCCCACTGATAAACACCTTTGCATTTTCCACTCTTCCCAGTCCTCCTCTGCTCCCAGGCTCAGGGCAGACTGCAGGGTAAAACAGATTAATATCTGAAAACAAAAAACCCCCAAACCTCTAGCAAACAAAAGTTTTCAGAGAAAAACCCATACAAATTGGATTCCACAGCTCTTCCCAAACACCGGAAAAGTGTGCAGAAGCAGAAAGTTTATATATAGCGCTGCAATTTAATTCACATGACAAAAAATACATGAAACAGCCTTCCTTATGCATGAGAAAAGATTATCAGAGTTTTCCCCTTTTCCTCTTTTAGGTTATTAAAAATGTAAGTCCTTCAAGAGTAATAAATTACCTTGGAGAGGATTGCTTAAGTGAGACCTAGGTCGTGATTAAAGGAAGTTTGGAGCACAGGAGGAATCTGTGTTTGAAAAATGTCCTCAGTGTTTGGAGTATCACATGTGGGTTTTGACAACTAATTTGGGAGAAAAGTGGTAGGGAATGAACTTCAACAGGAAAAGCGCTTGGCTTTTGTCACTTTGTGACATTACCGAAACATCATTTCCCCTCATTTGTATCTCCCCCCCCCCCCCCCATGTTCATATTAAAATGTATCAAAACAGAAAAGACTTTGAAAAAGGCAGAAGTGTCTGAAGGGATGGTGCTAGCTAGTCAGGAGGTTATGCTTTATTATGTAAATACATGTTTGGAGGTATCTTAAAATTCCTATCAGGTGGTTAGAGGCAGACTATTAGTTTGATCAGTTGTACTGGTTCCAAAAAGAAGCATCCCAATCCAAACAGAAATATCAGTGGTGTGACTTCTCAGGGATCAACCAGCTACCCGACTGACCCCAACTATTTCAAACTGGTCTCACTTGTTGGAATATCAACCGTGAGCTTGCCGGTCTTTGCCAAATCTTGCTGACAAAATCTACTTTTTCTTACTGCTTCTGGGAAAAAAAGTTCCCGTGGCACTTCCCTGCAGGTAATTCCTTAGCACTGAGCATGCCGAGCTTGAATTCAGATTGGAGCAGTGGGAAATAAAACTCCAGTCTGTGAAAAAAAGCCTTCATTTGCTCAGAGAGGAAGCCAATGAACTGGTACAACTTTCCCTTCTTTTTCTGTAATTTACAAATGGCTAAATTTATTTCCCTGGCAGACATCTATTTCTTAACTGCTTAGTGCCCACCCTGGCTGCACTGGGAGGGCTGTAGCAGTGCCTCTGAAGTGCCAGTGCTCACTTTGGAGGTACCAAGAGGAGATAGATGAAGAATTTGCAACTCATAATTTATTCAGTGGATATGGGCCCTTCTCTGTGCTTCTAAGAACTCCAGGGAAGGCAAGTGGGTTTGGTGGTGTGGTTTGGTTTGTTTGGTTTTCGTTTGTTTGGGTTTTTGTTTATTTGTTTGTTTTGGGTGGGGTTTTTTGTTTGGTTGGTTGGTTTTTTTGACACTTGGTTGTTGAAATTCTTTAAGGAACTGCTCGGTGTTTGCATGCAAGACCCTGAATGTCAGGGGCTTGCTGAGGGAAGCGTTTTGTATGTTGTGAGTGCCCATGGCCTGCCGGGGCACCTGTCCCGCACCGCCTGGGCTGGGGCACAAACCTGGCAACCATTGGGAAGGGGCTTCCAGCCACTGCCCAGCCACTGGCCCAACATCCACCAGTCTGCTGCCTCCGTTGCGCCGAGAGATGCCTGAAGTCTGCAGCATCTCACACGCCTGCAAAAATAACTGGGGGAGGAGGGGGGGAGAAAGGGGCAGGATGGAGGGGGGGTGTAAATCATTGAGGATGCAGAGACGCGCTCGAAAAATCAAATGTTGCGGGCCCGGGCGGTAAATGCGGGCGATAACCCCTTGCTCCAGAGCCTGCCGGGGCGGGGGACCCCCGCAAACTTCCCGAAGCACAAAGTTTCCCGGCGGTTCCGCGCTCTCCCGCGGGGGAAAGTGCAAGGACCCGGCGTGCGGTGCGGTGCGGTGCGGTGCGATGCGGTGCGGTTCGGTTCGGCGGGGCTGGACGCGTACGGTCCCCCCTCCACTCCCGCCCCTTCCCCGCTGCGGCGCGGCCACGGCCCCGCCCCCGCCGCCAGCCCCGCACCGGGCGGCCGCCCCGGGAAGGGGAGGAGGAGGAGGAGGAGAAGGAAGGGGGGGACGGGGGCGTCCTCCTTCCCTCCCTCCCCCCCTCCCTCTTTCCCTCCCTCCCTCCCTCCCTCCCCGCGCTGTGCCCCGGTGCGGCCCGTGCGCGCCTCTCGGTGGCGGCGGGGGCGGCAGCGCGGGGAGGCTGCGGGTGTCCGCATCCCTCACCTCGGCGGCGATCGCCCCGACGCTGCCACCGCCTCCCGCCCGCCCCCGCCCTCCCCTCCCCCGCACCACCACACACACACACACACACACACACACACACACACACACACACACACACACGCACACACACACACACACACACACACACGCATTCCCGGCGCCGTGTGCGAGGGCGGGCGGCGAGCAGCGCCGGCAGAGACCACCGCACACACACACACACACACACACACACACACACACACACACACACACACACTCCCTCCCTCCCCTCCTCCCTCCCTCTGTGCCTGCTCCTTCCTCGCCCCCCCGCCTCGCCTCCCCTGCCCCCCCTCCTCCTCCTCCTCCTTTCTCTGCAACGAGCGAGAGAGGGGGGGAAAAAAAGCCACTTACAGGTATTTGTTTAGTGGATCGGCGGCTTCATTTATCCCCCCCTCGGCCCCCCCACCTTCCCCACCGCCCCTCGCAGTTTGTTTACAAGTATCAAAGTTGTAATTGAGGAGCTACCAAGGCACATCTGGATATTTTTCTTCTTCTTCTTTGTGTTAGGGACTGATGTGCAACTAATTAAAGGCAGACAGGCTGGTAGCGTCTGCACTCTCAAGCCCCCCCAAATAAAGAGCTCGGTAAGTGACTGGTTTGCTTTCCCTTCCCCCCCCCTCTCCTTTCCCCCCTTTTTCGTCGTGTTTGTTTTGTTGGGTTTTTTGTTTTGTTTTGTTTTTACGGGGTGCGTGTTTTGTTTTGTTTTTTTTTTTAATTTTATGTTTTGCCTGGGGCTTTCTTTTTTTCCCCCTCTGGGATCGTAAAAGTAGATTAATGCTAGACTCGGGCAATGAAAGGCGCCGCTATATTAATTTATTAATTAATCTGCACCCGCCCCTCCTCCTGAATGTTAAATATGACCTTTGATCTCTCTGTCTTTGGCAGAGCAGACATGCAATATTGAACATGTACAGTCACATTCGGCTTAAGCAGGGACAGAACAGTGAAGCCCGGCTAGAAATTTTCTATTTATTTATTTCATTCGTGGAAATGAGGGCGATAGTTTGGAGGGAGGTGGAGAAATCAATAACTGCGTCTCGGGTCCCCTTTTCATGCTCCGGAGCTGCATCGATTAAACAATAATGACCCGGTTGGTGGGCACCATCATTTTCTCACTCCTGGTGGCAATAAAGCCCGGGAGGGGGCTGCGGGAAGAGAGAAGGTGGCCAGCTTTTGTGGAGAGAAGCCACTGTAACGCCGGGGGGGGAAGAGGGCAAGAAAATGCGTATGTTCCTTGACTTCTGGCACAAGCGGCTGAAGGCGAACGTTTTATTCATTCCCTCCCAGATGCGTGGCTTTCCTACACATGGCTGGGAAAACTAGTTTTATTGAGTAGTTGGTATCGAGGACATGCGGTTAGGGGTTTGCCTCTCTGGAAACGGGAGGTTTGGTGTATTGGCTTTGGGGGTTTTTTGGCTATTTTTTTTTTTTTTTTTTTTTTTTTTGCTATCTACAAATCCTTCGCATCCCTCTACGAGACGACGCTTAGCCTAGAGCTTTTGGGGCAGCCTTTGTATTGCCACCAGAGCTCGGGAGGGAGCGACAGCCTGGGTTTTTCCCTGACGTGGAAACACAGAGGTGGCTCCCGCGGGCGCGGGATCTTTTTTTTTTTTTTTTTCCCCTTTTTTTTTTTTCCCGAGGGAGAGGCACCCGCCGGTCCCCAACGCAGCCAAGGGTGAGGTTTCTGCTGTAGATTTAAGCTTCCTTCATCTGGATTTGTTTACATAAAGCCCGCTTTTTAGCACACGACGTCGGGAGAAGACGAAGTTTTTTGCACTCGGTAGGTTGGGCTGCAAACGGTTCATCAATCTAATTATGAGCGTAATTACCGTAATTGATAACCATTTGGAACTAAACATACCGGAGTCTGGAAACTAGACGTAGCCCCCCGAGTGTCTCCGAAGTGAAGGTTTCTGGTGGATAGCCCTGCGTCAGAAATGATGCTGGGAATAGCTAAAGTATTCAGGTAGAGCATCTGGAAAACAAAGAGGCAGTGTTCGGAAGCTGAGGGCTTTTTAAGTTACGCTGATGTTTTGCCTCAGTTCGCGCAGGCTGCCACAAGGCACCTTCCTCATTGCCGTAAACTAAAATACTCCTCTTCATCTCCCGGGGGTGGGGAGGGGGGCGGTGGGAAACAACCCCCTTACCTTAACCCTCCTCTTCAACTTCGCTAACCCCGAGGCAGAGCCATCTTTCCCCGCCGCGGGCTAGCTCTCAGGTACGGCGATGTGCCCTCCCCAGCGTCCCCAGCTGTGTCTCCAGCCAAGCCCCCTGCCCCACACACAGAGGGGCTGTCCCCGCGTCCCTCTGCCTGTCCCCCGCGGCCCTCCCTGCGCAGCCCCCGCCGGCGGGGCCGGGGAATCCTCCTGAGAAGCTGGGATAAATACTCGCTCTTTAGTACAGCTGCAGGCGCCGGGATCGCAAGCTGTGAAATTGCCTGCCTGAAGTATTTTATTTTATTACTATTTTATTTTTAACCAAGCCCCAGTTTTTTTTCCCGCGGCCCGAAGGCAGCTCCCCCCCCCCCCTCCTCCCCTCCTCCCTTCGGCGGGGAGAGCCGGGGGGGCCGGTGCCGCCGCCACCAGCGCCCGGCGGAGCCAGCTGTGCCGGCAGCCACCTAATGACCGCCGGGCACAGGAGGACACCGTGCCAGCTGGCGGCTCTCGTCCTCTCCTATTTTTTTTTCCCCCCGCTCCTTTTATTTATTTTTTTTTTACCCTGCTTTTTTTTCTTTCCATTTTCCCCGTTGGAGATGGTAGGTGGGCAGCTCCGGCTCTCCGTGCCTTGTGTTGTCCCCCTTGCCCCCTCGTAGCGCCACCTCTTTGCTCCGGCACCGGCTTTGCTCTGCCTGGCTCGCCCTCTCAAGCCCTTTGCCCCCCGGGCTCAGCGGCGTGTGCCCTCCGTTCGTGTCCCCCGTCCCTCCCAGACCCCCCTTGGTGGCCGCTGGTGGCCATTAGCGTCCCCCCCGCGCTTGCACCCCCTCGGCAATGACTTTCTGTGTTTCAGCTACGGCAGCTCCCATGAGGATGCAGGAGGAGCGGCTGCCCGACCAGGCACCCACGGCGGGAATGCGCCCGGAGGAGGAGGATTAAGCGACCCCCATCCCTCCCCTTTGCCCCGTCCCTCGCCCCCCGGCCCCCCGCCCCGTCCCTCCCCGCCGTCCCCTTCGGCCACCATGAACACCAACGTGTGTGTGGAGAGCGGCCCCAACCCCGAGGCGCCGGGGCTGCCCAAGGACAGCCACCTGCCCGAGGGGGCCCTCAACAGCCTTGTGGATTACAACTCGGAGATGGAGAGGTACCGCTCCTTCGCCACCTTCTACAAGACCAACGGCGGCGCCTTCCCGCAGGCGGCCAAGATCGCCCGCATCACCACCCCCATCTTCCCCAGCGCCGCCGCCGCCGCCGCCGCCCGCATCGGCATGTCCCCCTGGAACTGCGACACCGCCACGGCCGCCGCCGCCACCGCCATGCTCTGGGGCAGCGGCGGCGGCGGCGGCGGCGGCGCGGCGGGAGGTGCGAGGAAGCCCTCCTCCTCCTCTGCCGCCGCCGCCGCCGCCTCCGCCTCCGCGGCCGCCGCCGCCGCCGCCTCCTCGCTGCACGCCGGCAGGGGCGGCATGCACCACCGGAGCGACTCGCAGCGGCTGGGCAAGCCCGGCTGCCCGCCGGCCGAGCAGCCCGCCCTGCCCATGGCGAACGGCAACTTCCTCTCCACCCTCTCCCCCGAGCACTGCCGGCCGCTGGCCGGAGAGTGCATGAACAAGCTCAAGTGCGGCGCCGCCGAAGCCGAGATCATGAACCTCCCCGAACGCGTCGGCACCTTCTCGGCCATCCCGGCGCTGGGCGGCCTCTCCCTGCCCCCCGGGGTCATCGTCATGACGGCCCTGCACTCCCCCGCCGCGGCTTCGGCCGCCGTCACAGACAGCGCCTTTCAGATCGCCAACCTGGCGGACTGCCCGCAGAGCCACGCCTCGGCCTCGCCCGCCTCCGCCCTGGGCGCCGCGGCCGGCGCGGGGGGCGGCGGAGGCGGCGGCGGCGGAGGAGGTGGCGGCGGCGGCGGCGGAGGGGGAGCCGGCGGCGGAGGGGCCGGGGCCGGGGCGGGCAACCCCGCCAAGAAGAAGCGGAAACGCTGCGGGGTGTGCGTGCCCTGCAAGCGGCTCATCAACTGTGGAGTCTGCAGCAGTTGCAGGAACCGCAAAACGGGACACCAGATCTGCAAATTTAGGAAATGTGAAGAGCTTAAGAAAAAACCGGGCACTTCGCTAGAGGTCAGAGGAGATGATTTCTTTTTCCCCAGCCTCCCGCCGTCCCTCCTCAACCCCCTGCCCCCTCCCCTCCAGTGCTTCTTGTCTAGCTTCAAGATGCAGCATCCCTTTTCCGAGGCCTCCTTCAGGCTCTGAGGGTGCCCCCAGCCGCGGGCGCGGCTCCCCGCGGGTGCTGCCCGCCGCCCGCCCTCTCTCCGCCCCGCAGGGAAGAGAAACGCCGCCCCCCGCGGCTCCCCGCCGAGCCGGGCGCTGCCCGCGGCCGCCGGCCCCGCCGAGGAGGGACGGAGGAAGGGCGAGCGGGCAGCCGGGCCCTAGAGCCCTCCCCGCTGCCGGTCCGGCCGCTCAGACCCGGAGGCCGGTTCGGGGGGTGCCGGCTGCCGCCCCCGCCAGCCCGTGGCTGTTTCGAGACGCTGCTCGCCTGGTTTACCTGCTGTGCTGTTGCTCTAAGACTGCTGGCTGTCTCTGGTTTCATCTTCTTCATTTTGTTGTTTTTCTTAACTGGCGATCGTGACGATTCGGGGCGGTTTGTAGGGCCGGGGAGGTGGGAAAGGGAAAGCTTTAGCTGGACGCCTGGCTCCCGCCGTCGGAAGTTGAGGGGAAGGTAATGGCGAGTTCATCTCCAGGGTGACCTGTAGCAGTTTGTCAAAGACAGACGGCGGGCCGTAGAGCCTGGCAGTCGGTGAAACGTGCCCAGGTAATCTCTCTGGCAATATCTTTCGTGAAATAACCCGCTCGTGGTGTACAAAACCCAATGGAAAAAATAGCACAGGTACGACCAAACTGTTTGCTGACTGAACTGTACATACGGTTGTTTCCACAATGTGTCCTCAGAACTGACAATGTATTGCATTTCCCAAAGCTGTAAGGCCAGGTTTTCAGGTTTGCTCCATGTTGTAGGAGAGGCAGGCAGATCCCGTGTCACCCACATTTCGGTTCATGTGTTGGGGATGAGAGACAATGAGAACAAAAATACACAACCGGGAGGAAAGTGGCAAAGGGTTGATAGTGTTAGGCAAAGGAAACAAGTGAGAGGAAAGACTAGTAATCATACTTAATCCCTTCTCATTGTTAAAATTACAGTGTTGCTGGTTAGCAGCTGATACTGGATGCATCTGAAGGTGCTGAGGGTGATGGATGTAGTGCAGGGGGGCAGTGTGTGTGCCGGGTGACATCAAGATTTGCAGCCACAGAAATTGGCAACAAAGTGAGAAATTGCAGTTTCCCTCTGTTTCTGTGTGTGTGTATACAGAGCAGGGTATTCCCTAACACATTGCTTGCAGAAGTTCTCTTGGAGAAGAGGTGGGATGAGGGATTCCGGGGAAAAGCAATAACAAGAGCCCATTAATTTAACTGTGTTAAATAAATGGAGATCATGGCATTGGTATCCATGCTGCCATGGGCTGAAAGCAACATTTGGGGGTTTAATCCACATTTGGCTGATACCATTAACTCTTTCCTAAGCAGCCTCATCCAACCAATTAATAACTAGTTAATTCTTTCTTGCAAGAGTGAACTGTCCTTGCTGAAAGTTTGATTGCTAGCTCTGCATCCTCTTAGCTGCTGTTTTTCCATTTGGTTGTGGGGGTTTTTGGTTTGTTTGTGTTTGGGTTTTTTGGGTTTTGGGGTTTTTTTGTGAGTGTATGGTGACCCAGCATCCCTAATGCAAAACCCAGGATGGACCTCCCAGCTGCTAGAAACTGGATTTGGTTTTCAGCTCTTGGCTTTCTCAATAATATGCCTTTGTTGGTTTTGCAGCAAGTTCACAAAGATACTTAATGCCCCAGTCTGTTGTAATCCTGGTGGATTATAAGGCTGAGTACAGCCTAAAAGAGACTGCTCTGGACCAGAGTAGTGGAGAATCTCCCCTGTCCCATTCCCACCCAGCCTCAGGGCTGCCTTTGTGTGCCAGGTTCCTTCATTAAGCTTGCAGACCGGGAGGATGCTGGGATTCAATGTTTGTGATAAATGATAGGTTCTGATGGCTTATCGATTTGTGCAGAAAGTGAGCTATCTCTGGAAAAAACGAATTTGTGTGTTATCAGATCTTCCTCTGGGTTTGTGTGCATCTCTGAGAGCATTTCCAGAACTTCCTCACTCCTGACAGAGGTGTATGACAGCCTTAAAAACTGCTCAGACGTGTTATGAGAATGCTGCCCGTTAAAATTGTTTAACCACTGTGACTAGTAAAAACCATGGTTTTATTAGCCACTTGTGTACTCTTATAACCACCTGCCTTCGCTTCTTTTCTTCATTCTCCTTCTCCCCCCCCCCTCCTGTTTGTGCTTCATCGGACACGTAAACACAAAAGCTCCTCAGCTGCTTTACTGTGACCTGAAGGAAACAGGTTTCTCTTTCCAGCAGTGGAGATGTCAGTAGGGCATCACTGCTCTGCCCAGCACAAAGTTTGTCACGGGATCTGGTTCGTTTCTGGACAGAAACATGGCTTTTCAGTAGGAGAGGAAGAATGCCCAAACTGAGTAACTTTCTTCTATGGTTGCTTTTTGTGTGTGTGTGTTTGTCTTCTTTGTTTTCTTCTTCTTTTCACGGCAGCAGCCGTGGCTGTGGGTGGGCGAGTGTGGCTCCCTTGGACTGAGCTTCTGGAACTCGTTTGGCCTGGCCTCTTGGGGGGAAGCAGCAGCTCTGGGTGGGTGATCCCCTGTCACCTCTCTAGGCATGGTCCCCAGGAAACACCACAAGGACTGAGGGGCTCACATTCCACTACACGCTTGTAAAATCTGTGAAATGCGCTCAAGGGCGGCTCCAAGTTGTGGAGATGATTCAAGGCAGGGGGCGGAACTGTGTTTAAAAGTGAAAATAAACAAAAAAATGGGAATAATAACAATAAACAGTAAACTGGCTGATCCCACGGAAACCATTTCTCTCTTTTTCCTTTAAATCTCTCTTCTAGTGGTGCAATGAAAGTGTAGGATATAACTCTCAAGGTTAGTCCACGGAGTTTAAAACAGATTCACATGAATGCTTTCCACTCCCTGACCCTTCCATTTTTAATGGAATGCTTCCCTCCCAGCATTTTTTTTAAACACTTGGATTCTTTTTTCCAATTTTTCATGTGCTGATTTCACCTTGAAAGTGTCCCAATGCTCTAGTATTTTTCATAGAATGTTATTAGTACTAGGAAATTTTATGTACGGTAATAATAAATCTATAAAAATCAGATTGACGTCACGTTGCACGCTGCCTGCTTGTGTATGTATATTTTGTGTTCATTCAGATTTACAGACAGTTTAAAGAGACATAATCTTTACTTGCCCATAGAGACCACTTCTTTTCCTCTGATTGGTATAGGCATCTATAACTTGTGCTGCAGGGTATAAAGATTAGGAGCCTGACATTGCTTGACGTCCCCCCCCTCTCTTTGAAGTAAAGCATCCCAATTCAGCATCTGATGAATCTCAGTTGCCCCACTCCTTGTTTTCAGTAGTGTGGGAACGAAGTGAGGCAGAAGGGCTGACTTGCATTGGCAGGGTCTGAAGGGTTCAGCCCAAATGTGGAATCTCTGCTGTTTGGGCTTGCTGTCATCATGACTGGTGGCACTTGCTTTATTCCTAACAGCTGCGCTAATTGATATCCCTGCGATTAAAGCCAACGCTTGCATCCCGACCTGGAACAGTAAATACCAGCATCCAGATCCGAGGCACCTCGCTGAGCAGCATTTGAAGCCAGCGGGAGTCTGAGGTGGCCTTTGCCAGGGCTAGGCTTGTGGTGATTGATTTCAGCAAGAGCAGAGTCTGATCCGGAAAATCTTGATGCCATCTGGCATTGCCACGGGGGGGGAGAGGCGGCGCTGGCAGCCTCCGAGCTCGCCCTTGGTGCTGTGAAGGGAGGACTGCTGAGCTCTGTGGATAGGGGTCAATTAGCAGGGGCCTCAGAGGAAGTCATTTCCCTGCCCTCTGTCTGGCTGTAAACGGTGTGGCTAAGTTAAGTGATGGCGTGGTGGTACTCAGCAGCGTGAGGGGGAACTGGGAAGCTTGGTAAGGAGCAGGCAGCTAAGGTGGCCCAAGCAGCTGACAGGGAAGGTGGAAGGAAAAGCCACCTTGTAGCCAGTGTTGCTGTTCTTCACTGCAGTGCTGCTGTATGGCAGTGTTTCTCACGTCTCTACCTCGGGGCCCTCTATCTGGCCAAGGCTCCCCCTGTGCTAAACCCCGTGCAAAAAACGTGCAAAAAAGCAGTCCCTGCCCCCAGGTGTTCACGACTGGAGCAAGATCCAGTCTGTCCCCAGCACAGCTCACATTGGCTATCGGCTGTAAAGCCTTGGTTGGCCCTGAATGATGGGTTTTCTTTTTCTTCTCTCCTCCTTATGCATGCCCATTGCACTCTTGTTTTTCCATTCCCAGGCCCGAGCCTCCAGGGAGGGTGCCTGGCACTGGCACTGGCTGCTGGCATAGCACCAAAGCCCTCCCCAGATGACGGCATCCCTCTCCCTTGGGGCTGCTTCTGGCAGGGCGCAGAGTCCTCCAGTGATGGTGTTGGCAGGGAGTGGAGGAAGCATGAGGCGGGGCAAGATTTTAACCTTTGTTGAGCATTTTCCAACAGTTTTTGTCCCTTTCGTCCTGATTCTACACATCTGCAATAAACACGTGTTCGGCGATGAGTTTTTCCTTTTGACTTCTGGAGGTTCTTGGGGACAGCACAAGGTCTCCTGCTGCCACCTCCAGCAGAGCCCAAAGCAGCTGCAGGAGTCCTTGCTTACCAGGGCCTCATCTCTGTTGCTTGGAAATCTCATTGAAGCTGTTTGACCCTCTGCCTTAGGATCACATCTTGCATGGCAGGAATACATTGCAGTTGGTCAGAAAACAGGTTGCAGAAGGCATGGAGAGCCACTCCTAGTCACTTCATAGCCCCTGAAGTGGAGTTGGGTGTCACCTGTTACACTGTTTCATGTGTTGCTGTTTCCCTTTCCTCCTGTGATACTTAAAAATCAAAGAAAGTACCCAAAGCCCATGATGGATTTAGAATATACATTATATGAACTGTTGTTTGGTACAGTGGAGTTCGTTAAAAAGGGGGAATTTTTCTTTTTTTCCCTCCCAAATGAAGCTTCTCCTGCTTAGGGACATCTCTTAGCAGTGAAATTTGGTACTGAAGGGAACAGAATTTCAAGGAATTTGGCAAAATTGTTGGACAGTCAGGGGCCTCTTCATACAAACACTGCTTTGTACTTGCATTGGAAATTGCTTGCTTTAAATCACTGAACTGTGATTGTTTGCCAGTGAAATTTGCTGTATGGTAAGAGAGGTTAACTGATTGTGGTGGTTCCACAATTTGATTGCACTGAATAGTTCCTTGCACATTTTTCTAAGTACTCGTATGGGTTATACAGTTGGGGCACCAGGTTTCTCTGCTGGACTTTGTTTGGCTAGTCTGTTTTTTTAAGCTGACATAAGGAAACCTCTGTGTATTGTTTAAGCTGGATATATTGCACGTGTTGTGAGAAAGATGATGAATGAAGCTTTTTTTTTTTTTTTTTTTTTTTTTTTTTTATAGAGTGGTAATTAGCATAATAAGTGCTTTATCTCTTTTTTTTCCCTAAATGGTTGAAGCCACCTTTTCCTACCTGTTGGAGGTGCACTGAACCATCATGGACCCCCATGCACGCTAAGGCACTTTTGGAAAATCTTACCAATTCTGTGTTTGTACAGACTGTTGTGGGATATAAACATCACATCTTACTCATATTGGAAGACTTGTTTAATCTGGTAGATAAGTGAATATCGTGTTAGATACCACAAATTCAGTGTGGGAACAATGCCTAACAGTGCCTAACAGTCTCAATTTTTGTTCGCCTGGGCTTTTTGGGGGGGGCCACTTTCCATGCAATTCTCTTTGCTAGGTGGACACCTCACACTTTTACTGAAGTCAGGGAAGACCTTGCTCACTTGGACCATGAATTAGGATGTCAGAAAATTATCCCTTTTGAAGAGCAACATCTTAGTGCTATGTTTTTGGTTACAAACAAACTGTGCTTTAGGGAGTTAAGCCAAAGGTAGATACTAATTTCTGTGTTGTGCATCTGAGAACAGGTCCTTTTTAAATATCCTAAAAATCTGTACCTGACTCTGAAAATCCATGTATTTTGAAGGTTAGGCTTGGTGAAATCTTTCTAAGCAGGCAAACTGACCCATTGAAGCTTCATCAAATCCAGCATCATCCTTCCCATCACTGGCTGCAATGGGAGGTGGCTGCTGAATTGCCCAGAGCAATTCAGAAGAGCTTTAGGATAAGCTTTTTGGATGTAGCCAAGTGAGTTAGGAGCAGTAAGAACATAACTCATGTCACCATAAGAAAGTCATCCCTGGGACTTGGCCTTGGTTGCTAACAATTCCTGAGTCACCAGCTGTGTGCTTAAAAATTGCTAGAAGGTATCATGTCTTCAGAGGGATACCACCATCTGAAGAAAGTGTTTCTCTGCTTCAGTAGAGTATTTTTTGATAGCTCATCTACTTTGAGTGATCATAATGAACCGCAATGTCTTGAAGCTGCTTTTGACACTTTTTTTTTTCTTTTGTTCTTTTTTTTTTTTTTTGTGAGCCCAGCCTGCTGTGTCTCATCTTCTCTCTTTTTTGGGTATCTTTATTGTTTTCCGTGGTCATATCTTGTTCGGTCACATGCAAATACCTACTTTTTTTGTAGTTTTCCAGAGTTTCTACATTTCTTCCTATTTAACCAGTCACTCAGTGCCAAGTGAGGTAAGAGAATCTAGAAGGAATAAAGGCATCCTAGATCATGATGGATACTGCATTCTTGGCAGGCAGCAAACTCATCAAATGCCTTTCCCTTGCTCACCATAGGGTTTTGTTCTTTGCTCTACTCAGTATTTTCCTTTGCCTCAGTCTCTGAAGTGTTTTAAAACTTTGCACCTCTGTTGTACTTCCATGCAGGATCACCAGTAGCTGGTATCAGACTTCATTTGTCTAGGAGCTATTTGTATAGAGACAAGAGAGATTATTCAGTGGGTTAGGAAGTGAAGAAACAATATTAGAATTTGAGGTGGTGTGAGGAACTTGAGAAACACCAGAAAATATTGGGAAATCCTGAGGAGTTCAGATTGGATTTAACTTGAGACAAGAGCTGAGGGTGAAGGAAGAGCTGCAGAGTCCCAGAGAGAGAAGGATGCAGAAGTGATGGAGTGGTTGGTGCCTGCTCCTCCATAAGGAGCAACTCATTTGCCATGGGCATTGGAGATGATCTGCTGGCAGGAAGGGTACAGTGACAGTGCTGCAGATAGCAGTGAGATCTCCCCTGGTGAGGAGGGCACAGAATGTGTCTGCTGCTATGAGCAGAAGGTTTGCCATTAGTAATTCAGGGGAGGCAGCTGAAGAGCTCACCAGTAACCATCTTCCCAGCAGTTCTACAGGGGAAGGCCGAGACTTCATACAGCAGAAGGGGACCTTGGTGAGGGTGAGCAGAGCTTGCCATGTGCCCTTGATGACAGGGAGGTCCAGTTTCTTTAATTCATGTTTTCAATCAACTAGAATTTATTGAGAGAATCTGGGTGCTTGGGGTGAGCATGCGGTACAGGAGGAGTTGCATGATCTGAACAAGTTGTGAGCTGAGGAAGTGATAAGGACACACATACAGACAGAGAAGCTGACAGCTGTGAAAGAGGGAGGGACTGCTTGCTAAGGAAAAGCTGAAAACAATGATTTGTTGCACGAGGATTGTTTGGGCTTAAGAGTTTTCTTTGCTGGTGTGTACTGCCTGACCCAGGGAAGCTGGAGCATGCTGACGGCACATCAGTTTGCACTCTGTTAGCATGAAGAATTTGCTCCATCGTCACAAAAGAAATAGCCCAAACCAGCCATGGTTCAGCAAAATCCATCCTTCTGCACATCCTCACAGCTGAGGGGGGGATGCAGGGGTGGTGCAGCAACCTTGGCAGTTACAGGATTGGAAGAGAGGTGAAGAGCTCTTGCCAGGAGTGAAGAGATCTGTGCAGGAGGTACAAAGAGGGCAGAGTGTGTTACTGTGGTGCAGCTGAAGAGGTGAGAAGTGGGAAAGGAGAGGCAAGGAGTATGTGTTGTTAAATATCTGTTCTCCAAAAATGAGTGGTATCAGCCAAACAAAAGCTGTTGGTTTTAGAGTGAGCAAAAGAGGAGAAAATGTATTTGGGTAGGTCATGGGTTTGAACAGCCAGCCATCAGAGGAGGGGGTGGGAAAGGACTTGATGACACAAGCTTAGCAATGATGTAAAAACTTGTTCCCTCTAACTCACCAGTACATCTGGGCTCTGGAAGGCAGTGATCACAGCTGGCTGGTTGCTTGGAAGCTGATGTAAAAGAAATTGGAGGTCAAGGTCCAGAGGAGATGAGTGTGTCGTGAATATTATCGCTGAGATGGGTCTTAATTGTCATCCTTGAAAATTTCAGAGGACGTACCTGGGAATGAATGGGGTTCAGAGGCATTTACAATCTCTTGATGTTTTCCCCTCCAGCCAGGAATTGCAGTAGCCTGCTGTGTAAAAGTTTGCATTGCTTCTTCTCTCCCTGCATCTAGTCTGGCAATACACGGTGCTCAGTGGCTGTGAGAAAGCCGAGCTGGCACCTGTAATGAGTCTTAGGAATTGCCTGAAAATACGCCCTCAACCCAGGTAACTAAGCTGCATTTGTGTGAATTTATTTTTTCTTCCCTTTACATTTTTTTTAACTTTATTTTTCAAGTTTTGCAGAAGGAGAAACAAGCAAGCAGAGGCCAAACATTTAATGGATATTTTTTTCACTGACTCTTTTTTATCAACAGCCTATGAAAAATCCCAAAGGACAGAATCAGTTAGCTAACCAATGAGGCATCATAGCTGATTTTAGGTCCCATGCAGGAGAAAAAGATGCTGAATCCCCAGCAGCTCTGGGGGAAATAGATTTAAATTTAGGTTTGGTGCTGACAAACGTGCCTCCCCTCTGCTTGGAGACCAGTCTGTAAGAGATTACTGTACCCCAGGGCAGCAGTTTGGAGGATGATAGAGATGTCAGCCTGTGAGTGCAAAGACTTGTACCACTGGATGATGAACCAGCAGGGATTTCTCATTAATGGAATGAATGTTAACAAGAATAATTCTGTTTTGTGAGCTTGTGTGTGTGGGAAGGATAAATGATAGGGACTGATGGATGATCTTCAGAGGGATTTGATTAGGGAGAAGGTGAATGGCAGTGTGTGTCTTAGAGAGGGGGAGGTGTGTGCACGTGGTGCATCCATTGCAGAATGCAGGCACACGTCTGGTTGATAATTTCTGACAGAGGAGAGTCAAGGAGTAAGCAGGCAGGTCTAGGGTCGAAGCAGAAGCTGAGCTGTGACGTGGATATTTCCTTTTCTGTGTCTTTTGCATTGTAGCATCTTAGATTTTACGTCGTGTGGTGGTAACAAAGCTGCGTCCAGAAATGTCTCTCTAAAACTTTTCTCAGCAACAGAGGTTCCTGCTTTATGCTAATAAAACATTTGGCTCTTTGATACTAATTCCCACAGTCAGTATGGGAGCACTGAGTGACAGGTTTTCTGACCTGCTTAGCATCAGTGTCGGCTCTCAAGTAACACTGTGTTGGAGCTTGGATCAGCCCTTCAGCAGCCCTGGAAAAGCAGGAGACAGGCCAGACCTATGGCTTGGGAGGCTGGGCAGGCAGATCCAACAGGAACAGTCCCTCATCCTGCCTGAGGCCTGCGGATCCCACCGGAATGCAAATAATTAAAAAAAATTAAAAAGCCAAAATACTGACAGAAGCCGAATAGGCACTCTGGTGGGGTTAGCAGCTCAGTCCTCTGGTACAGGGGTAGCTGGGGAAAAAAAACCCTAAACAAAACAAAATAAAAACCCCAAACAAACTGACAGGAAACCCAAGGAGCTGCAAGAACTGCTGGGGTGTAGGGATGTGGAAAGGGAGGAAGAAATGTGAATCTCTTTGGCAGTGAGAGCCAGGAGACCCTCAACCTGCAAACCCCAAACCTCTGACGTCTTCTTCCCTTGCTGCCTTTGCCAGCAAGCCGTCAGCAGCCCCGGGCTGAGGCTGGAGCCCGGCCAGCTGGAACGGGACCGCAGGGCAGCAGACGGAGTTCCTGACCCCGGCTTTTCCCGGCGCTTCCAGCCCCAGGCACCGGGTGCCAGGCACGGGTGAGCCGGCAGCCAGCGGGACAGCAGAGGTGGAGACTTGGCTCTGCCCCTCGGCTTGCTGGCCAAAAAAAGAGCTGCGCTGGCCCAAGGGAGGAGGGAGCGTGTTGGAAGGCGGCTGCAGGCAATTACTGGCAGGCTGGGAGCAGGGAGGGAGGGATGTGTTCCTCCCCAGCATGGGTACCAGAGATGCTGAGCGGCTCACGCTGCCCCCTTGGGGATTTCCAGGCTTGATGGGGCAGGGTGGGAGCTGCTCAGCCGAAACCTGGCACGGCTGCTTTAGCTGGAGGTGGTCACCAGCCTGGAGAGAGGCACTGCCCGGGACTGAGCTGTTTTGTCTTTGACGGCATTAGTCTGGATTCCTTATGATTCCTGATCTGTAGCTGCCATCTGTTTTCCCCAGTGGTGGTGGTTATGCGTTCGTTTGCTTACTTTTTTTTTTTTTTTTTTTCAGATTTTAAAAAGTGGAATTGTTTACCCCTTCCCCCCAAATTTAATCTCACGTATAAAGTGAAAAAAAATTAATATATATAATAAACCGTCGTGTGTGCTGAATGTAAATGAGGGACACGCTCGCCTGTTCTTTCTCCTGTGGAGAAACACATTACTCCTCAGCCTAATCCTACTGATTTAGTTGGGGAGCTACTGCCTGCTGCTGCTGCCCAGTCCAAGTGGCAGGATCCAGTGGCAGGTCTCCATAACCATGGGCACAAATCCTTTATTCCCAGATAGCCCCGTGGAAATCTCCTGAGATTCCCTCGGAGTGAGCTGTTTGAGAGGATCTGGGCTTTTAAAACATGAACCCTGAGTTAGGAGTGCATTTTTTAAAAAATTCCTATTTGAGACGTCCTGTGGCAGAAGCTTACTTTTAACTTGGTGGAGCTGGTGGCAGAGAAAGCCAAATGAGTTTCTTAGCCTGATATGTTCTAAATCTGGATTGTCTCAAACGTGGCCTGAGAGATAATGCAGGACAAGTGGAAAAACAACTGCCAGCACACAGGTATGTGTCCTCTCAGGGCAAATGAAGCTGACTTTTAAAAGAAATGTTGACTCTCATCCTTGTTGTGAAGGGAGACAGACCCATAGAGCAGGTATGGGGAGAGATGTATTGATGTGGAAGCAGCCTCACCACCAAGCTTCTGACCCGGCGTCTGTGTCCCTTTTTATCTGCTAAGTCCTGGGAATAAACTCGTTATTAGAGGATGTCTGCTACTGCCTGATAACACGGGCAGCAAGGAGGAGGTGTGCCCAAACCAGGATGCTTCATCCCCCCACAGCTGCTGCTGGTACCCTTGGTGTCAGCCTGGTGGGACTCTCAGCCTGGTGGGACTCTCAGAATGCCTCCAGGGCAGGGAGAGGAGTGGCTGGGAGAAACCACCAAGTTCTGGGGTGTTTCCTCCCTTCTGCAATTCCAGGAGATGCAATTCACATCCCTAAGCCTCCCTGCCTGAAGAAAAACATTCATGGGAGATGCATCTGTGTGAGCTGCATCTGAGCACCAGGAGGTTTTCCCCAAAGTCCTTGCTGTAGGTGATGTATATTTGTGAGCAGAAGAAAGTGGCCCACGGATACTTTCAAAGGCCACTTTCTTCTCAAGGGTGGATGAGTACTTTGGCAAGTATGGAGGGGAGATAACTGTCCAGGTTGTGTTCACTGGTGGTAGAGCAGGCCAGTGCAGGAGAGGCAGCTGGTGTTCCTCACCCACAGCACTGGGCTGCCTCCACCACTGGAGAGAACCCAACTGCAGGTCAGGAGGTGGCATCACATTGTGGGTCAGGAGATGGCATCACTGTGGGTCAGGAGGTGACATCACCCTGCAGGTCAGGAGGTGGCATCCTGTTGGGTGCTGATGCACTGCCCTGTCACGGCTGTGAGGTTGGGTCTGTACTGCCATGCATACCCTGCAGCCCTCTGCTCACCTGGGGAAGGGTCTTTCCAGAGGGAAACTGTGGATGGAAAGTGAGTTTTGTAGCACGTGGATTTGCAGCAGATTCTGCACTGTTTATGTGTGAGCAGTGCTGTGTGTGGTTTTGATGGTGTTTCCAGTGTGATTGAGCTGGCACCTAAGGCAGCATGTGGTGCTGGAAAGACAAGGCATGATGTGGACAAGAGGCCAGGTTGCTTTCTCACTGTGATTTATCTCACTGTTCTGATGCTCTGCTCTTCTCAGGCAATTGTGTGAGTTCTGTGGGACTGGTTAGGTCTCTATTCCACATTCACACAGGTGTAAGAAAAGTGTACAGTCACTGTCCTGTGGCCAGTGTTTGCTGGGTTTGGCTGCTGATCCATCCATCATTTTGTGCAGGGGCTATGACTTCCCAGCTGAGCATTTTGGCCATCATGTAGCATGGGATTTCTGTATTTCTGATTGTATGCATACAGATACACAGATATATACATACATATATGTGTATATTGGGATGCACACACACACACATATAAATTTATACAGGTTAGTGGGCTAGATTTCTGGCCATACATCCAGTGGCCTAAGTGCCAAACTGCTAGTCTGATGGAAAGGATTTCAAGAACAGATTGTCCTCCAGGGTGAGAAGCTCACATGGGGTTCTTGGTAAGGTTCTTGATCTTGCAGACCTTGGTAAATGAATTTTTCCTTGTGTGGCTGTTACCAGTCTTGCTGCTTTGGGAAATATGGGTACATCCACCTGTTTTGATTGTCTTGCCTTGTGAATTTGACCTTCTTAAAGGACAAAGTTACTTCACTGATGCCTATTTCTGTGGTTGTTTTGGTCTTCATAAAGACTTTCAGGTAGCTCAGATCCTATTGAACATACCTCAGCAGCAATATGCTTCCCAAAGGGCCTCTGCTGAGCTGAATCATTTCAGTCAGGACTGCTGAAGAGGCATGAGGAGTGCCACATCTAGACAATAATTTACTTCAGGCAACGTGTAAGTTTGCTTCAATGAGAGCAGCATTTTTGCTCATGGATCAAACATGGAAGTATTCTTATATAATGCAGCATCTTTTAACACCGGTAAAGTATTGGCATAGTCACGTAGTTGATATTGGCATAATCGGGTAGTGCTCTGATTTATTTTCGTATTCTATTTTATTTCTGCATGTTTTTCACCTCAGCTCAAGTGATTCCCTAGCCTTGCAGGAAATAACAATACAGATGACTTACAGTGAGTCTTGGTCATGCAGCTGTGAGTTTGGGCTGTACCCCGAGCAACAGCACCCAGAGCAGAAGCAGACAGATCCCCTGGTTCCTGATCTCCATACCAAATCCTTCAGGTGGCTGTGAGCTACAGGACTCAGAGAGTCAAGGAGAGGGGCATCTCGGGCAGGTTTTGGAGGCATGAGATTGCCAAGGGCTGAGGCTGGGAAAGCAGATGGGTCTTGGGTGAGCAGAGGCTGCCATCTGGCATCCCAGGCCTTGGCAGCCTGGTCCCATGGGCTCCATCAGTCACCCCAGGGGGCTGTGGGAGGCATCGTTCTGCTGCGGATACTTCTGCTGTGAAAATACAGAGCTCTGCTGCTGAAAGGGAGTCTCTGGTGAGGAATTTGCAGCACCTGCCAGTGTGCTGTTTTCATGCACTGGCAATGGTGCACATGCAGGCACGTGTAGCAAGGGTCTGCTTTTAACGTTTCTGTGTGGCAACCAGGAGAGTTACCTAGGTATGATTTTTCTGTTGGTGCTTAATTTGAGGTATTTTCACTCTTCTGGTGGTTTTGATTGCCTTTTGTACCTCTTTCTCCAAGAAATGCAGTCTGCTTGGTTCCCTGGGGGAAGCTCATTTTTCAAGGCAACAATTAAAATTTCAAATGTTTGAGTTACTCTTTTTTTTTTTGGTGTGTGTGTGTGGAAGCTGGCAAGAAGGGAATGAAATAGAGAGTTTAAAATCACCGAGGTAATTTTATCTCAGATTTGTGCTGGGATAAATTCTCTCCAGCACCAGGCTTTGTGACATTACCCCCTGGGAGAAGCCTGGGCTGTGGGTTTCTGAGCATCCTCCTGGGAGCGGGCCTGCTGTTTGTCAGCATTTGCACCAACAGTGGAGGCTTTTACAGCAAAACCAGACTGATCAGCTCTGGTCCTGCTCCTTGCTGCCCCTCCCCTGGCTTCCAGGAGAATCTGTCTTCCCTGTCAGTCAGGATAACAATTCCCTGCTGGCAGCACAGAGATCCAGAAATGTGCTGTAATCTCACCCAGAGTTTGATTCCCCAGCTGGGACTCGGGGATTTATGCAGCCAGGCAGTCGATGGTCATTGCTCTTAAGCTTGTATGTTGGTGTGCTGAGCCTCTAAATTCAGGGTCTCTTTTTGTCTGGAAATAACCTTGATTCTTGGAGTGGTAAAATCTATGCATTTCATCATATAAATTAGTTTAGATATAACTCAATCCACCAATTTACTTTTAAAAGCATTCCTTTTTTATTTTTTTTTAAAGTGTGGATTAGTAATTCATTCCCAAATTGGGGTTTAGCACAATGGATGTTTAATTGTAAATGTATATCTTTAATTAGAACTTGATACGCAGATGCAAAATTCCTTATCTTGTAGTTTCTCAAAAGCTCACATATTAAACCAGAGCTTTGCCCTTCAAAAATATTCCATGTATTTAAAGGTCTGAATGACCTTTGAATCAGACATTGCACCTTTACTTCCAGCTGATATGGCAACGCCTGACAGTAACTCAACTTGATGCTGCAAGAAAATAAATAAAGGCCATCTCAGTCACTATGTCTTTAAATCTCTCTGTCTAGCTGTGGTTTTGTGTTTAGGCAGATGGAACCACAGTGGAGTATTACTTCTAGCTTTCAGGTGAAGGCAATCTATTGAGGTTAATACATTTGCCTGTTTGGCTGTTCTTCTGAGGTCAATTTCGCTGGGTGATTGTTTCCTGTCATTCCAAACTCCAACCTCTCCTGCAGCAAACCCCTTCATAAATTATAAATCTGCACACCTCACTCTCAGCAGCCATCTTACAGCCTGCACAGGCTGGTGTGGGTGGGCTGACAATTGCATTAGCTCTCCTCAGCCTACCTGGGCAGAGGGGCTGCTCTGCTTTGTCACCACCGCTGCCTCTGCTCACCCCCGGCACCCAACGCGGCACAGCAGGGACTGGGAAAGATAGATGGGAGCAGTTCCTACTTTGTGGAACACCGACACAAAGAAAACTCCAGCTGCTCAGAGTGATTTTATTCAACAGAGCAGCTCATTGTCTTGGGAAGTCGGTTTTCAGATGGTTTATTAAAGCCTCACATCTGCGGAGAGGGAGCGGGTGCTGCCTTGACCACAGCTCAGAATTTGGGTGACACAGCAGAAGTATTTTCATCTCTTGTATGTCCATGGGCATGAGCTGTAAACATAACAATAAGAGCTCCCCTTTTCAGCTTTGTCAAAAAGAGGATCCAGCTTGAGCCTGACTATCAAAAAAAATGGGCTAATTATTCAATAAAAATACTTGTACTAATGAGCAGTTCCCTGCAATTCAGTAGGAAATACTGTGTCATCAAGTGCAATGCACTCTGTTTACACTTCAGGTCTATGGTTTATTATGGAAAAACTAGGAAAACACTTAGAAGGTCCTCTCTGAAGTAAAAATGAAATAATTCCTTCAAAAAGAGACACAGTATTTATATATGACACCAGCAAATCCAGTGAGAACTCTTTCATTACAAGTGTTTATTTGCAGCTTTCCAGAGTTTTGCTTTTAGGGGGCTTTCATCAGATGTGATGCTACTACTTGAAGGCAGTTCTTAATGAAACAAGTCCTGGTGAGCTGGGACTGACTGGCACAAAGTCATCTCAAAGCTGGCTCTCAACTCACTGGTCAGTGCATAGTCGTGAGTTCTGGAGCAGGGGTGTGTGGGTCTAGAGGCATGGATTCTGGAGCACTTTCAACATCTTTTGACTTCGAAAGAAGCAGAGAGCCCGTGTGGTCCCAGCACCTCAGTCTCTCTTTTATGTTGTACTTTAAAGCTGTGAGGGGCTCATGTGCTTATGGAAGCACCTGCATGCAAGTGGCTGTAATTCTGGGGAGGGGCAGCAGGTAGGGGAAGGAGAAAGGGTAACAACTCTGCAAGTAAACTATTTTTATGTAAGCCAAGGTCCAGTATGTGTGCAAAAGAAAGCACAAAGGCAGTCTGGGCAGTCCCCCTCAAGTCAGTAGGATGTTTCCTTCACTGAAATGAAGTCAAGGATGCGCTTAAGCGCTTTCTGCCTTGCAGCCTGAATGTGGAATGAGGTGACCAGCCTGAGGTTTGCAGCTGCTGCCCTCTGCATCTGCAGACACAGCACACTCCCTGAATGACAGATCAATGCCTTCCTTACCTATCAAAAAAAGTGTTCTTGCCAAAGCATGTGTCTATAACCTGCAAACCTACCAAGCCTTAACTGTGCATCCAATGCACTGAGGCACAGGCAGACACCTTCGTAAGACTGTGTGGGAGGTGTTTTGTTTTTGTTCTTTCTAGTAATGTTTATATTTCCGTGACTACCTTTTCTTTAACTAAGGAGAGGACAGCACGTTAGGTGTGTTATATACTGAGTATAATGTATCGCGTGTGATCCTAAAATGGTGTGTTTGGAGAAAGGTTGTTTTGTTAATTGTCAAGCAATGTTCCTAGATAACTGAAAGTATGCCTAAAATGTAAAGGAAAAGAACAACTAGAAGAACTCAGGTATGCCAATGCTGCAAAAGAAAGCTTAACTTGTTTTCTTGCTTTTTTTTTAGAGAACACCTGTTCCCAGCGCTGAAGCATTCCGATGGTTCTTTTAAGCAGTAGTGTATCTTATTTTCAAGGCAGTCCGAAGTGAATGGCAAGCTAAAGTCTTGTTTTAAGAAACTGCTTAGTCCACCCATGAAGAATATACTCAGATACTATTTTCATTTGTGTATAGGGGTTTCCTCAAAAGCAAAAGACAACAAATCTGGGAGCCTGGGGAATTGGCCAGCTTCACATTCAGTACACTGATTCCTTCTTTGATGTAACTTAGCTATACTAGTGAAGTTGTTGTCTATTTTTAAAGTGGCTGTAAAAGGAAAAAAAAAAAAAAAGAAAAAAAAAAGAAGTTTGGGTAAACCCCTGCTATAAAGTCATGTATCTTTGAAAAGTAACATATCTATACTTCATTTTCAAATATATGTGTTTCAGTACTGTAAACTGTACAGATAGCTGCTTGTATTTTGTGTGTTTAGACACAAGGAGACAATCATGTCTGAGCATCTATGGAGATTAACAGTTTGTACACAACGGGGTGGTTCTGCAAGTTAAATCTGGAGCAATAAACCCTAGCTTTAACTATTATTTTGCTCATTGTTTAGCAGCAGCCACAGCAGCAGCAGCACTGTTTTACGACGCATCTTTCCAGAGAGATTCCATGCCAAGTTTTCCTAGATAAAAAGATTGTGGTGCATCTAGCAATTGCCTTCTGCCATGGTGGGGTAAGAGGGGAAGACATTACATTTAAAATTGACCTTTCAAGCACTATATTTGAGTCCTGGTGCATGCACTTGCATTGATTCCAGAGGAGCTTTACAGAGGGGGATCTCAAAAAAAGGTGTCTGGTGCCTGGCTTGCTTTTCACTGTGCTCTGGGGTGGAAAGCCCAGCATAGGTGGTTGTGCAAAACCAGTTGGGTACACACAAGTTGTTCTAGGATGCAAAATGAAGTAAGTATGAGACCTTAGAAAAAATGATGACCCAGCCTACTTACCCTTCCCCTACCAGTTCTTAGGTAACGTTTTCAGTTAATGGAGTAAACATTTTATAAAGTGGTCCAAGTAGAGCTCTTCACAGTTCAGTGAATTTTCACAGGTAGACTGGTTCAGGTCTCATATTTGCACTTGTGTTCATTTGAGAGCCTGGATGTTTTTGTGGTATAAAAGTGAACTTAAAAGAAAAAAAAACAAACAACCACCTTTTTTTTTAAAGAAAAAAAAAAAAGACCTTTTCTCCCCACATGTTTCTTGGACGACTGATCTTGGCTTGGCTGGTCCCTCAGGCCCCCAGAAGAATGTTCTGCAGTTCTTCTTACTGCTCTGGCTGCACAGAGGAAATGCCTGCTCCTTGAAAAGGCAGCACACAGAGGAGTGCAACTCACATCTTGTAAAAAATATGGAGGATACTGAACTTAGGGATACTTGTTATCAGGTGATCATCACTTTTTATTGCTTGGCTTTGTCATACCACTCAGGGGTGAAAAGGCCATCCCATCAAAGCAAGCAAATGCTGTGGTGCCATGTATTTGATAGATATATCATTTTATAGGATAACCACTAGTTTCACAGACAAGGTGCTGGGCATGGAAATAACCAGCCAATGATGCACAGCACATTTAAATCTCCTTTTGATTCAGCACTTTCTCTGGGGTTTTTTTGTTTTGGTTTTTTTTTTTTTTTTGCTAAGTCCTTCAGGCTTTGGTCCCTGGAAGCACAGGGGATGGGGTGGGAGTGCTGCAGTGTGGGACCGGTGCAGGAAGGGAAGGGATCTCGCAGGAATGGAGGGTGTTGGGAACGGCCCAGAAAGGAAAAACAGAGGGATGGAGGGAGAGAAACCTCCCGAGGTGACAGCTGTGTGTCAGCAGGGCCAGGCAGAGCGTGGATGACCCCGGGTATCTGGAGGAGGGTGGGAGGGCTGGGCTGACACCTGCGTCCTCAGCTCAGGGCCGATGCGCGTCTGCGTCTCCGCGTTGTACGGCACCACGTACGTGATGGAATATCACACTCAAAATGTTCTATCGTGCTGCTCCTCTCACAGTTTATGAGGTCCTCAGTTGAATACTCACCCAGTACCCATTCAATGAGCTTTATGTCTGTTTGTATGGCAGCTGTGTATGGATTTTTTTTTTGTGTGTGTTGGGGACTTTTTGGTTAGGGCCTCAGTTACTGACCACTAGACCAATATGGGCTCTGTAAGATCTTCTCTACCAAAAACCTGATTGATTTACAAACTGAAGCCTTATTTGCACATCTGGCTGGTAAGCTTGCCTTGCTTTTTTTGTTTTTGGTGTGTGGGGTTTTTTTTTTTTCAATTGTGATTGCTCTTACAGAAGCAGAGACAAAATTAAGTTCAGGCTACATTAGGTGTACAAAGATACTCATAGCAATGTACTTACTGTCTAATACCCTAATGTTGCATGTCTTGATGTGGTTTCTTTTTTTGTTTTATTGTTTTGTTTCAAAGAACTGATGGATCTGTATATTGTAATTGTGGTGTTTTACATGTCAATTCAAAATTGTTAAAGCAAACAAACAAACAAGCAAGCGAACCTGTTAATTATTGAAAATGAGCAAGAGTTTATTTTTTTTTGCTTTACCCACAGGGTTTTCGTTTCAGACATTGTTCCTTTGCACCATCAGATTTTTAGATTTTGCTGAGATGGTATTTATGGGATCTAGTGTGCATAGAGCATTTTAGTTAGTGATGTCTGAAGAAAGAATTCCCTTTTCTGGCCTGTCTCTCTCCACCCTAGCCCTACACCTCCCTTCCCCCATTTATACACATACTTGTCAATTGGATTATTGTCAAGTTCTAATTACCAAAAATTTGTGCTTTTCACAAGGTCCAAACCCAGTTTCTTGGTACCAGAATTTGTATTCTTCCCTCTTTCATTCTCAAAAAGGAAAAAAAAAAAAAGAAAAAGAAGAAAAAAAAGGAAAAAAAAGGAAAAAAAAAAAAAAAAAAGGCAGGACGGGCTTTCACCACTTTCTAGGTGTGAGCACTAGGCCTAGTGGAAGCATTTTTGGCATACCCCAGATAAACTTCTGGAAAATGGTAAGGCTTAAAGGCAGGCACATGTTCCCATTCTGTCAGTTAAGAACAGACCCTCCCTATGAGGGACGGACATTGGCCTTTTTGTACAGAACCCCTGGTATGTAAGTCCTACAATTAATGTTAAAGAATATAAAGTCTTTAAATGGGCTGTATCTGTAATCAAATAATGAAGAAAGAAAGTAGTTAAATGAACACACCATTCAGGGTCGAATGCATTCAGCAAAAAGCAGTAGTGGGTCTTTGATCATGGTTAGATGCATAGTGATATCAAACAGTGGGTTCTCATGTAACAGCTAAATGTTTCAGATTTTGTTTTTATTAAATTTGGCAGTTTCACGCTGAGCTCAACTGTATTCTTAGTGAATAAAAGACAGCTCCTATGTTAGAAAGTACTTCATTTTCACAATTGCAGGGAACTAGGAGGGTTTTTTCAGAAACACGGGCCACAGAAATGTACTCCTTTCACAGTGTTCTCCTATTTCTGAACTGTGCAGTTATCTATTAAATTTTCTAATAGATATTTGTGTAAGGTGTATGTATGCTTGTGCAATTATGGAAAAAAAAAAAAACAGTTTTGGAAAACAGTGTATTTATGAAAAAAATAATCACTTATGGGGCATGTACAAAACTGTATAAAAACATTCAATTTGCCCAGTAAAGTTGTTTTTGTGATATTTCTGTGTTGTTGAATAAAGGACTTTAGTATTCAAAATATCTCTCTTTTTCCATAAACAGGTTTTGTTTGTGGGATCTTAAACAAAGGAAACCTCTTTTAAAAAAAAAAGAATCCTCCAAATGAGTGAGAAGGTCCAAGTGCTGACCTCAGCCTTGTGCATGGCTGTGGGTGCTTATGAAGTGATACAGTAGCTGTAAAACTAACTCCATCCCAACTGGCAATTGGTGGAAACCCCATAAGTTGTATATCCAAAGGTAATGTTGCACTGTGGATTTTAAGGTAGCAAAAAAAAAATACTGCCTTGTAAAGATGAGGAATCCTGTGCTGAGATTTTGAGGCAAGGGAAAGGTTAGTGAAGTTTAGAGCAAGGAGGGTGGCAGAAAAGCCCTCAACTCCTGAACCAAGGTGTCTGTTGTATAGAAAGAATGGATGAGCAGGGGTGATGTGGTGAATTAGCTTCATAGGGAAGAGCATATGAAAGTGAAATCTGTAAATCTTGCAACAGCTGCTGGAGTATTTGGGATTACAAATACGGTTTGTGAGATAATGACAATAAAAATAGCTTCCTCTTTGTTTTACTGCGTCTCATAAGTTCTGCTCTTTACCTGCCCTCTACGTAGCAAAAGAAATGGTTTCCTCTTGCCATTACATTTCCCCATAGTGCTTGCTGTCACCAAAGCAACTTCAGAGAGGTGGGGAAGTTGGTGATAGTGCCCGCAGCACATCACCTGGTTTTGGTGGAATTTGGAATGTCATTTTTCTGCAAATATTCCTTTAATAAATGGAATGCTCTGAGGTGCCAAAACCAGGACTTCAAAAGGATTTGAAACATGAGGTAGGTCCTTTGGTCTGTGTGATTCCTTCAATGCCAACTGATTTTCCAGGGGGAGCCTCGGTGTATCCTTTGTTTTTTAAAGGAAGCAACACAAGTGAAAGGAATAGAAGTGGATTTTCCACTGATCCTGTGTGTTCTCATCAAAATCCATAAGGATATGTGTTCTTGGGAGACATAGACTGCTCATTAGACAATACCAGGGGTGAAACTTCAGCTCTGTTTGAAGAGGAGGAAAAGGGCTGCCAAGTTGCTCAGGCATAGGCAGTGATCTCTCTGGATTAAATATAGAATTCACAGGGAGGAAATGCACTCATTTCATGAGATGGTCGATTTGGAAGCAGGAAGAGGTCTCTCAGTTCCTATTCTTTTAATGCTTTCTCTTTCAACTTTTTTTCCCTTGAGTATTGTTTTATGCTATTCGGAATGAAAAGCCTCCCTTGGCTCCGAAGAAATACTTGCCCCAGATATGAACCCTGCAGTTTAAAACTACCTTTACCTTTTCATAGCTTTTTTTTTAAGTAAAAAAAAAAAAAAAAAAAAAAAAAAAAAAAAAATATAATATTTATATATATATATATATATATAAAACAAAACCCAGAGAACAAGCAGATAATTTTTCAAAGATAAAACTGACAAACTCATTACTGAGTCTATTAAGATGAAGGAAAATGCCTTTTTGTGTGAAAAGACAATTCTTCTAGGCTTTGTTGAACTCAGTGTGGTTTTGCCACTAGGCAGTTGAGTGCTCTCTTATATTTCTCCAAGGAACAAGTCTGAAATTATGAAAGGTCTGGTGATACTGGGCAACATGCCTCCTGGGAGGCCCTACTCCTCCCCTGATTCCCATGGGCTTTACTAGACAGCTTGTAAAATTGGAGAGCATTACCTAGGTGACTTAGGAGTTCTACCTTACTTTACTGTAAGGATCTCCTCAGTCACCAGTGTGTGGTGAGCTTGGAGAGATGCTCCCAAGATCTATAAAGTAAGAAATATGTCTTCTTGGTAATAACCACAGAACATACAATAAAGTTGGAGACCACTGGAACTATCTCAGGAGAGAAAGGTGAAGTTCAGCAACAGCAAAGATCTCTGGATCTGCTCCCACTGTAGCTTGGCTTCTGTTTGCAGTTTGGTTGTCAGGATGGACACACTCAGCTGGGTAACTGCATCCTTCAGAAAGGCAGTTTTGCCTGAAAATGAAGGAAATATGGGCAGCAAGTTGTGATTTTGCAAGACAAGGGTTGGGACTGCTGAAAGAGGCTGTGATGTTCAGGAAGTACTTTTATTATTCTTCCAAGTTTTCAGATGAAATTAGAAGATTGTCACATTATTCTTAAGTTCATAAACAGGAATAGTTTGTCATGCTACTGCCCATTTCCTGGAAAAGGGCTTTTAGAAATGAACCTTGGCAGGTTAATTTCCCAATAAGCTTCCAAGGTACTTCTTAGTCGAATGTGATGTCCCCAGAAGAGAAGATGCTGTAACTGTGGGTTCACTGGTCTGTATATGGCCCCTTTGGCTTGTAGAGTCAAGGATACTTGCTAGAAAATAATTCATCAGGACTGTTGCAGGAAGATCCATAGGTGCTGTGATGTCAGGCAGAGCCCAGGTTAGTTGTTCAGTACTGTTCTCCCCAGCTTGGTTTATGAGGAATTTAAGCATCCTACACCTTTCTTCTTTAAATCTGCTCTCTTTGCAGAGTTAATGATGCTAGCCCTCTGCACTTCTTCAGGGAAAAAAACAAATCAAAAGAAGAATTACATCTCTTTTTTTTTTTTTTTTTCTTTTTGGCTAAATATTTGCTTTTGGAAAGAGAGAGAGAAGAGTTAACCCAGGTCAGAAACCTTCGCTGCTTGCCCAAATCTCCTAACTTAGGTGCTCGCTGTGTCAGATGTAGCTTCTGAGCAAGGTTCATATCTCAGCTTGTCAGTCACATGCAGCCCTACAGAAAATCACCACCAAAGCAGACAGGACCCAGAGGGAGATGTTCCTACCAGTGCCTCCCTGGTACATGCAAGACACAAGTGTGTGCCAGGTACCCAACACCTTTCCCCTCTGATACATTTGTGGGTTTGGGTCAGGTTTGCTGTGTCCAGGGCAGAGGAGAAGCTCCCCAGATCTGGTGAGCAGATGGCACACTGGGGAGTTTTTTAGAGAAGGGTTTACACATCCTGACAGTGAGTAGAACATCTCAATGCTTGCCTGTTGCATTAGCTTCTGATCGATAGCTGTGAGTGTCTGAGGCCACCAAGTTTTAGCAGTAGCTCAGCTATTGAGTATTCTTAGTCTCTCTTCTGTGCCTACTTTTTAATAGTCATACCTAGAGATCAGTAGTGAACTTGGATGGCTGATATGTTGACTGAGAATGTACTGCTTAATGCAAAAAATTGTAACTGCTGGCTTTCAATCTGTTTTTGGAGAATTAGTGGGCAAATAACCTGATCTAAAGAAATCTGTCACCTGTGTTAGGAACTGTGAACTAATTATTGCTTTCTGATATTCTACTCTTACTTGTTTTGCCTCTGTATCCTGATTGTTTGCATTCCTACGACTGATTTGCTTTTTGATGCAATGCCATGTGATCTACTGATTAATTTTTGTGAGCAATCATAAACTCCAACCAGTGGCTGACTCAGTATATTTTTATGCTACGCTCCATAAACATTCATTCATTTCTTATGATTACTGTGTGGAAACAGACTTTTACAGGCTAATAAACTTGGATTTGAACTGGATGAAGAGTTCCCTTGTGTCACTTCTTTCCTCTTCTTAAAAAACAAACAAACAAACAAACAAACAAACAAAAGATTTTTTAAAAAGGTAAAAATGTAGACAGAGATTCAAACCTTGACTTGATTCGGCCATGTCTCTATCTCCACAGCTATCAGTTGTAGACTTGGAAATGCCAACAGCAAAACTGGAGTCTGGAGTTGATTTCATTGACGGTGAGAACTGGTTTCAACTGAAAAAAACTTTCAGGGTTTAGGGATGGGAGAGAGGGGGAAGGGAAATGGGGGACAGGGGGTTCTTTAATTGGCTGCTCTGATGTCTTCTCTCCAGTAGAGCTGCATCCTTAAACGCCTGGACAAGCCCAGAGCAGCTTCCAGCTGAGACCAATTAAGCAGAATATTTACCTCCAGGATGCCTGAGTGGCTCTAGCAGGGGATGCTCCTCTCGGGGCGGGGGACAGCTGCAGCACGTGCAGGCAGGTGACCTCTCAGCAGGCAGAGGTCCAGGGCCAGCATCCTCCCGTGCTTCTGGGGTCTGGCTGGTGATGCACAGCAAAAGGTCGGTCAGAAAGAGCTCTGTGGGTGGTGAGTGGTTTTTTTGTTCTGTTTTGTTTTGTTTTTTCTCTCTCTAGTTGAAACTCTGCTTGGAAATTGGCTGAGGAAAAGTGTAGTAAACAGCAGGAGTAGGAATTCTCATGGCAGAGCTGTTTAAGGCATCTCAAAGGATGAGTCAGCTGGCAGTAACTGGTAACCTTTTAAATGGGTTGGATGGAATGGGATGGATTAGTGTTTCTGCAGGAAACACGCTGGCCCAATGCCTGCACACAGCCACGTATAGTAACCTGATGTAAAGAAGTCAACATCCTTTTTGTATGCCAATCTGATGGGTGTCAAGTCACAAAGATTATGTATAAAAATTGTATTTTTCAGACTGCTCAGGCCACCACTGGAGGCCCAAGTTCTGCACGTGACCTTCATCTCACCCAAGAGCATACAGGAATTTGATACAGCAGAAGGAAGGCTCATGCTTTCTCAGCTTTCAGGCCTTGGATACAAACAATGAGATTAAATATCACCTGGTCAGCTGGATGGGAGGGGACCCAGTGCCTGTAGGCACTGACCCTGCCAGGGGTGCAGCCGACCAAGCTGGGGATCTCTGGAAGACTTCAGTCTGTCCCCTGCCTTTCATTTCCTAGTTCTGCTGGAAAGAACAACTTTTATAAGATTAAGATGATTCCAAGGCAATCTCATTGCAAAGAGGAAGCAGGATTATTAGCTGAACGGGTTTTTTCCCTCTGTTGTGACCCAGCACATCTTATTCCAATAATGTAAGCTAGAATCGCAGCATCCTAAAGAAGGGAGGCCAGGGAAAACTGCACCTCCCTCAAGCCAGGCAGAGGGAAAAATCTCACTTTCATCCTTTCCCCCCTCCTTTCCCCCCTCCTTTCCCCCCTCCTTTCCCCCCTCCTTTCCCCCCTCCTTTCCCCCCTCCTTTCCCCCCTCCTTTCCCCCCTCCTTTCCCCCCTCCTTTCCCCCCTCCTTTCCCCCCTCCTTTCCCCCCTCCTTTCCCCCCTCCTTTCTTCCCTTTTCAGTGCAGTTCTGCCAGCAGGTCCTGCTGCATGGTTGGCATCCCAGGAAGGCAGTGGGGCTGTGCCTTTGCAGAGCTCCCCCAGGCTGGAGCACCTGGAAGGTAGGTAGGACACTGGGTGAGGAGCAAATTAGGAGATTAGGAGCTGGAGGTTAGGTTTGTTATCCTGACTTTACTTTTTACTCCTTAAAAGATAAGCTGTGCAATTTTGCTCTGCTTCCACATCTTCCCTTCCTCCCTCCCCCTCTCACCCTTGATGCTAAATGGTCCTATTACCCCCATTTCCTTACGTGGAGAAAAAAAAGGGAAAGACCAAGAAAAAAATCAAGCCTTGGTTAGTGTATCTGAGCAATCCCACCAGGTCTGGCCTTGCTCTGCCTGGAAACCCCTCCACCAATATTGCAGTCAGACAGGGAACACACACACCCCCAAGGCTATTTTTGCTGCTGGAGCAGCTGGGATTGCACTGGAGTGAATGCAAGAGCTGCAGCAGCTGTCCTCCTCATTTTGGGGTTGTGGAAAGTGAGGGGGAATGTAAAATCACTCTCTATGAAAGCTTCACTTTTGCTGCAGCAGCCTCTGCCGGGAGATGCTCTGTGGGAGGCCGGGGAAGCTGCGGGAGCCCGGGTGAGCTGCCAGGGCGCTGCGGGATTCGCTGCCTGGGATAATGCATGGCCAGGGCTCAGCCTGAATGGCTGCCTCGCCTTGTGTGGTCGGAGGAGTGATTTGCTGAGGGAAAGGCTCTGAGATGAATTGCTTTGCCTCTCTCGGGAGGCCCAGGCACGGGGGGAACCGAGCCCCAGCCCAGCGGTGCCTGCATCTTCTGCTGTCCTTCAGCAAAGGGGGCTCAGCACCCTGAGAGAGCTGCTCCCCAGAGCCCAACTTTGGGTCAGGATAGTGGTGAGTGCTGCCAGGGCACCCAGCAGAGCTGTGGTGGTGAAGGACAGGTTGTAGTGAAGGTGCTCAGCCAGGGAAGGAGTGCTGGAAGGATGCTAAAAACACCCATCCCCACAAATAGAGGCACAGCAGCTTCAGTGGGAAACCAGGGACTGAAAAAAACATCTCTGAGCATGTATTCAGGCATCACTTGACCTGATGAGAAATGTGCTATCAGACTGACCCCCATCCCTCCATCAGAGAAGGGTGATAGCACTGTGAGGAGATGGGAGAGGAAAAAATATCCTGGCAAGCTCTGTCTGGGTGTGTGAGGAGATGGTGAGCACAGGGTCACCCCTCTGCAGGTGCACTTGGTCTACTGGCCCTGCCCATGGGCCTGGATGGGGTCTCCTCCCTCGTACCAGCTCCTGCAGCCCAGCCCCTGCCTCTCCCTGACCCCTCCAGAAGTCAGAATCACAGACTGGTTTGGGTTGGAAGGGCCCTTAAAGCTCATCCAGTCCCAACCCCCTGCATGGGCAGGGACACCTCCCACCAGCCCAGGTTGCTCCAAGCCCCATCCAACCTTGGACACTGCCAGGGATGGGGCAGCCACAGCTTCCCTGGGAAACCCAGCACAGGGGCTCACCATTCCCACACTGAATTCCTCATGTCGAAGGTAAATCTCCCCTCTTCAAGTTTTAAACCATTTCCCCTTGTCCTCTCACTACACCCCCCTGTCAAAAGCCCTACCCCAGCTTTCTTGTAGGCTCCCTTCAGACATTGGAAAGTTTCTATAAGGTCACCTCAGAGCCTCCTTTTCTCCAGGCTGAACAGCCCCAACTTCTTTGCTCCTCATAGCCCTTTCCAGCAGCTGAGGAGCCCAGCAGGGTTCAAGGCTTTACAAGAGTAAGGGTTCAAGGATTACAGCCACATCTCTGGGGAAGACCCTGCCCTGCCCTGCCCTGTGGGAATGGGATGCTGGAATGCCCACCCGGGCTCCAAGCATCTGCACTGCACACTGCTGCTCTGGACTCTCTTTTTCAGATTCTGGGGAAGATTTTTGCTTCATTCCTGCCCCCAGGGATAGATGTAACAAGCAACTCTCAAGCACGTTTTCACTTCTGACTCCTGCTAGGTCCACAGGGGTGTATGCAGTGCCCATGTAGGGCACCAGAAGAAGGATTTGGGGAGCTGCAGTGGTGTCCAAGTGGTGAGCTGGGGACTAACTGTGGCAGAGTGGGAAAAAGGACTTCAACCTCCACCATGCAGCTGCGGCCTCTTTCCCCACAATGTACCTGCAAAGCTCAAGGCTGTGTAGCAGTGAATGAGGGCTGCTCTTAGGTGGTGGCTGCCTCCCTCCCACGCTGGTGCTTCTTCTGCATCCTGGGGCTCTGCAACACTCTGGGCTTGACCTCCATCTTCACTGCCCTCGTATCCATCCAGGTGAGTACTGCTGTCTTAGCAGAGGCTGCTATTGCAGACCAGCAGCTCTTTCCCAGGTCCTTGGGGCACCAGGAGGGCTGTGGCCAGCAGCACATGCAGGGGAAGCCTCCATCACCCCTCCTGCTGGAAGAACAATCAACCCGTGCTGAGCAGAATGTAGAGAGAGCATCAGTGGGCTGGTCTGCACCAGCACGTCTTCCCCTGCAGCCACCAGCTGGTCTCTAATAAGTTGATTTAACTGTGTTTCCCTTAACAACGTGGCTGTATAGCGCTCGCCTTCGAAAAGGTCACGCTTCCTGGAAAAGTGATTTTTCTATCTGGGTGCTGATGGTATCTATATTGCACGTGAGTAATGCAGGGTGGACCTGTAGTCTGGGCTTGCTTTTGGTTCTGCCCTCGTCCAGTGGTGTCTCCAAGTCAGCTGTATATCAGATGCAGTCAGGAACTAGGGTAGGAATAACTTGCTGTGCTGGGGTGTCACTCAACAAGGAGCAGTTGGTGACAGCCATGATCAAAAGGGACATTTATTTGCTGTTAGGATGGAAGGGATGTGACCCCTCTTGTCAAATCCCATCTTTGCAATTTGGGATGTGAGACAATAAAGGTAGAGGTCATGGCAGAAGGCCAGGCAAAGCAGTGCTCTGCTTAGGTGGGTGTTTGCCTGGGTGCTGCAATGGCACAAATGGGACAGTAGCAATTCTGAGGAGCAGCTGGCTCACCTTCTGCAGGTTGCTTCCCTTAACAGCTCAAGTGTTGTTTGTTTTGGTTTGGGTTTTTTTTTTTTTTTTCTAGTAATGTTTTACACCCTGTTTTGACACCTGCACATTGATTTTGCAGTTTGGTAAAAACCTTACACCATGAGAGTCACTCAGAAGGCCAAGGCATGCTTCTCTTATAACCAGCACATGCTGCCCTCTGGTACCCCATTGGGTTTTCAGTCCTCTTTGGGAACTGGGGGTGTGCATCCTCTCTGAAATCTGAGCATGGATTTAAAAAATGGATTTAAAAACCTCTTTGTTTAAATAACAGAAGCAGCTCAGTCTGAGTAGTTGAGATCTGGTGCTCGATATGGACTGAAGCAATGCAAAACAAAAGTGACCAGCAGCAGTGGGCTATAAAGGATTCTCATGACCTGTTCTGCCATCATTAAAGCTCTTCAAGTAAAGTGTTTTTCTCTGTTAAGAAACATAGTTAAGCCTTTATCAAGACTTACATTACAGTTTTGTTTAAATACATATGCATATATATATATTTATATATATAAAGTGCCTATTACCATATTGATAAACATTCTTTGGAACCACTCTGACAGCAGAGGTAAAGACAGGTAAAGACTAAGGGGATCAGAAAAGCATAGGAAAGGGACTTCCACACCTGGGGAGGTGAATTGTGCTGCGCTGAAGTCTGGCACCAGCCCAATTCAGGAGCAATCAGGGTTAGGTCCTGGGTCTCATTCCCACCTCTTCTGCTGCCAGAGACATGATGGCAACTTCACAAGGCTGCAAGCCCTTCCTCTGCCCTTTCCTTTTCTGACCCTTCCTGCACTGCTGAAAAGCTGCTCTTTTTCAGCATTTGTGGGAAAACCAAGCCTGCAGTTTACACAGACCCACTCAGCTCCTCTTTTCCCATCAGTAAACGCTCATAACCAGCACTTCGCACCATTACACCTCCTTAGAGATGCAGAAAACACAAGGTTGTTTGTTTTCACATATACCTACCTAATTGATGGGTTGGGAAAGGGGAGGCGGGAAGGGAACTTCAGCCCTGTGAAACTGTTGGGAATTGTGTGTGTTAGATTAGGAGTGTTTGTATTATAAATACCAGGAGCTGAGGTGGCACACGAGCTGCCTCTCAGCATCCAGGATGAAACTGCCAGAGGTGGTGGAGCCCTTTATAAACCTTTGCCTTTTTTCCAGATGCAGGGGAGAACTAAGTCCAAACTACATGCCTGGAATTTGGCTCCTGTGGCCACTGTTGGTGTTGCTCCTGTGCTGGCATGGGACCTCAGGCAGCAGGGCTGGGACATGCAGACATCCTTGCCTTGCTTGCCCACTCCTGTTTGATCCAGAGAAGCTGCTGGCAAGTAGCTGTAAATACCAGCAATCTTGGCTAAGTGGATTTTTAAATCTAGAACTAAGCTTTGCAGCTTTGATCAGTTTAAATCAGTGTGTGGGGCACAAGTATATATTAAGTTGAAATTTTTCAGGGACCAAAGAGACTTGTGGCTTTATTTATAGATGAGGGTAAGAATAAAAACCAAAGCAACAAGCCACATAAAAGAAAAACAGGGTTGTTTGGTGTTTGTTTGTTTGGTTTGGTGTTTTTCTTTAAATCTATTTTATGCCTACTCACCATGCTAAACCTTAGGCAAGAGGGCAGCTGAAGCTGGTCCAAACTTGTGTCTGAAAAGCCATATTCATATTTTCCAGGTAACAGTGATGGATTTTCCTTTCTGGGAGTGGGGCTACATCCTTCAGAGTTGTTGCTCCTGAGGAGAAAAGCATAATATTTATGGAAAACAAACCCAAAAGGATCCCCCTCTACCTTCTCCTCATTTCAGAGGATTGCAGGGAAATTTGGATGAGCAAAACCTCCTTTCTGAGCCCTTCACTTTTATCCTGATGGAGCAGCCTGACACCATGCACACTCTACGGTAAGGATTTCTCCCTGTTTTTACCCAGAGGAGAGTCCTTAATCCTGAGCTGCTGCCCCCCCACCCCCTGCCTCCAGCTGAAGCCAGGCAAGCAATCCAGGGCATTTTAAAGAGTTGTCAGGTGGACTGGGCTGTGCTAAGTGAAGTGTGCTGGGAGGAGAGCAGGGAAAAGAAAAATACCAGGGCTGTGTGCCAGTTCTTCAACCTCTGGTAGGGTGACAACCTCGCAAGGGCAGCAGAGCTAAATGTGGCTAAAAGGGATCCTCTGGGGTGGTGACTCTCCACTTGTCATCTCCAGCGTGGAGATGAACTCAGGCTGGCCCCCTGCAAAGCTGGAGGAGTGTATGCATGGCTTGGTGATTACCTTTCCCCTAATAAAAAAAAAAAAAAAAGAAGGAAAAAAAAAAAAAAAAGGAGACCGAGAGGTCCTTTAGCAAGTTACTGCTTTTATAGGCTGCACTTCTGTGCACTGAGCTGAGACAGCTTCCTCTGTGCATTCAGCTGAAAACAAAGAGTGAGAAGGAGAATGAAAGAGCAGGAGGCAGCCCTCCCCACAGCCAGCTCTCAAACCTGAGCTTCTCTCTGCTGCCTGCCTGCCTTTGGGGGGGGGGAGCTGCAGGGGGTCACCCACCACCCTGGGCTCTCTTGCCCACCTTCAGCACCTGTGGAAAAAAAAAGGGTAGAGGACGACCTGGTGTAATTATGCAGTAATTAAGGGAGAAAAAAAAAACCAACACAACAAAACAGCCAACCAAAAAAAGAAAAGGAAAAAAAGCCTCCCCCGCCCCCAATAATAATAAAAATAAGAAATAAAACCCCGGCACTACCACTCGGGGTCACTGAGGCGGTAATGTCAGTGTGCACAAACCAGTCTAAAATGGAGAGCGTTGCAGAACAGCAGACTGGTGTCTCTGAGGTAAAATGGGAGCGTTATCTGCAGTAATAGAGCAATCTCGCTCTTTCACCTCCACCGCTCCGCCGGCATGGAGGTGCTTGCACAGACAATGTCTCAGCCTCCGCTCCCTCCACTTTTAATTCCTCCTCCCTACCCCCCCTGAATTTATGCAATTTTTCGTTAATAAAACAAGAAAGGAGCTAAGCTCTTCCTCAGAAATCTAGACATTAGCATACTTGCCCTAATACTTTAATCCCCATCATTGTTTATAATCGGGCTACACACAAGGTTACGCATAGCGCTGACTGATTTATGAATACTTATATAATTTTTTTTTTTTCCTGTTTGTTTTAATTGAAACGGCAACATTTAGGTTCCACCTTAACAGTGCACCTTAAAAGATTATCTCGGTTATTTCACAGGCACCGAGCCGGCACTAATAGTCCAAGGCAGATATTGAAAAGCAGCACAGGGCCAGGCAGATCTATTAGAAATTCCCATCCACGCGCCTCATACATATTGATTTCTGACACCAAGCAGCAGTGAAAGCCCCCGTGGGAATAATATATTTAGCAGGGTTCGCTGCGAGGAGGTCACAGAGTGCATACAGATTAGCTACAGAGGACCAAGGCACTAGTGTTGGAGCCAAATGCTAGATTTTATATCATTTTAATCTGAACTTTTATAATCCTTTTAGTTCTTCCTTCTCTGGATGGCAGGGGAAAGGCTCCTCAGCACGCATCACGCATCTTTTTCTTTTCTTTATTCCTCCTATAAATGTGCAAATGCTGCTGTAATGGGGAGGAATGTACCCTTAGCATTAGCAGGAAGCGGCACAAACAAATTTGGGGTTTATATATAGGTACGTGTGCGTGTCTCTATATGCATTACATATATATATATTTATACATACACATGTGCCCGCGTGTGCTTAATAATGGTCATTTCAGCTGGAGACGTCTTTATTTGAAGGTTTCCTTCCATGGGGGCTGGGAGGGGGCATCTCTAAACCTCAGGCTCCAGCTTGTACGTGTGGAAATAAAAGCACCACCCTAGGACCTTCTTTTATTTTATTTTTATCCCGGAACTTAATTGAGCAGAAGTTGAGTTTATGCTGTTGAGCCTCGGAAAGCAGCAGCAGCAGCAACAACAACAAAAATACCTAAACAGTTTTAATTACCTTTCCGCATATGCTGATGGGGAGGAGATGCCTGCTCATTATGCGGGGAGGCTCAGCCCTCGGGGCCGGGGGTTCGGGGGGGCAGGAGGGGGTCCAGCCCTGCGGAGGGAAAGGTTAGAGTTTGACACACTTTGACACGGGAGGGAAATGCGCGACGACAACAAAGAAAAGCAGAAGGTTGCAGCTAAAGAGACACAAAAGCTTACAGGCGTCTTGCGGGTGAGAGAAACACGCTGACTCTCCCCCTCTCCCTTCCCACTCCCCCCCCCTTTTTTTTTTTATTCCCTTTATTTTATTTTATTTTTTTAATTCCCCCCCTCTTTTGTTTCCTTTTTTCTTTCTTTTTTTTTTTTTTTAGGAAAAGTTGTCCATCCTTCCCAATAGCCGGTCAATACTCCCACACTGCTCAACCCCTCCTGAGCGAGGGGAGGATTTTCATTCATCTCCTCAAGTAATTAAAACCCCGCCGCACTGGCACCTCTGGACCTGTCTCTACCAGGATGTGTCCTTCCTAAAAGCCACCTCTGCCAGGGACCCCGCTCTCGGCATGGGCGAGTTGAGCCAGCCAGGCACTAGCCCAGCCTGCTGCCCTGTGCCCCCCCAGACCAGGGGACACAGCTGCTCTGGGTGCTGCAGATTGGGTCCGGTCCGGTCCTGCCTGGGAGGTGTAAAACTCACTTGAGGTTTGTTTTCTAATTTGCAAAATGAAAAGGAGGAGCAGTTTTTGCCGTTTCTGTTGTGCCTCAAGCCAGCAGGGCACTGTGCCTTGTGCTAGGAAAGGCTGAAAGGCTGCTAGCGGTGCCTGAGACACACGAGCTGTCTTTTTTTTTCCCCCTTTCCCCTACCCCCCCCCCCAACTTTTTTCTTTTTTTAGCTCTTTAGACATCGGTTCTGCCCACCCCCACCATCCAGAGAGGGAAGCAAGCAGCCACCCTATTCCTCAAAAGCTATGATGGGAGCTACAAACATGCTTGGTTTGAATCCTTCAGCCACCTTTGGACCTTTCATGAAGTTTTGCATTGCCATTAAGAATAATCTCGTCATATGGTGACAGCAGCAAAGAGATCTCTTCATCAAATTTGGTATGGTTTGGGGTAGTCAACATTATCTCACAAAACAGGTCTACTCACATCCCCCTCCAGGAGCTGGCAATCTGCACTTGCAGCCCAGAAAGCAACCATATCCTGGGCTGCATTAAAACAAATGTGACCAGCGGGTTGGGGGAGGTGATTCTCCCCACTCCTCTGATCTCATGAGACCCCACCTGGAGTACTGTGTTGATTCCTGGAGCCCACAACACAAGAAGGACGTGGGGGCTCTTGGAGGCAATCCAGAAAAGGGCCACAGAGGTGATCAGAGGGCTCAAGCACCTCTCCTGTAGAGACAGGCTGAGAAAGGTGGTTGGTTTCAAGTCCAAAAAGGGTAGATTTAAGTTAAGTATTGGGAAGAAATTATTTGCTGTGAGGTTGGTGAGCCCCTGTGCCAGGTTTCCCAGGGAAGCTGTGGCTGCCCCATCCCTGGCAGTGTTCAAGGTTGGATGGGTCCTTGAGCAGCCTGGGCTGTGGGAGGTGTCCCTGCCCATGGGGGGGGGGGGGAACAGGATGACTTCTAAGGTTTCTTCCAAGCCAAACCATTTTTTGATTCTACTATTTTTTTTTAAAGTAGTCTTTGCTTAGGATTTCTCCCACTTCAAGAGGTATCAGCAGATGCCATCGAAATCCCCCCAGAGTCATTTTTAATTTCAAGGTTTTGGGATAATCTAGGGAAATTCCCCCTTTGACTGTTGTGTTGGTCAACACAGAAGCAGCAGCTCAAGTCTTTGCATGGAGGAGAGCAGGCAGTGGTGGAGCAGCCTGGCCTGAGAAAGCTCCTGCTCCTCAGCCCCTGGCTTGGAAATGGTTGGATTCACACCTGGCTTTTGCTGAAGAGCATCCATATGCATGCCAGCTTCCTACTGTTTATACAGCTGAGCTTTAACACCCCAAGCTTGTTCTAGGCTTTTGTCTCACCATGTGTTAAAAAAATGAGGCTTGTTGGTATTTCTTTTGGCATGCTCCCCTGTGGGCTGTGATATCTGAAAATGAGCAGTGTTTGTGCTGAAGGAATACCCTATCCACGTGGGCATCCCACCCCTTCTGGTTTCCAAGTATCAGCTTGTGTTATACCTACACTTTGTATTTCCTATGCATTGGTACATTTATATACAGCCATAAATTTATATGCATCTATAAAAGTATGTACAATTTTACGTAGCAGTTCTAAGGTAGGCAATGGTTGGAATGATGATTAATGGTTTGGACACGTTGATCTTAAGGGTCTCTTCCAACCAGAACAATTCTGTGATTCTGTGAAGCATTTCATTCCAATGCAGATATGCACAGCACCTTGTCTCCATCAACTACAGCTCTGCCCTGTCTGTAGTTTCAACTCGGATTTGAGCAAGTCATGGAAAATGGTGAAAGTCAACAGCTGCAGTGCTGACCACTGCTCCTGTCAAAAAGGAAATCCAGTAAAATGCAACCTTTCCAAAGTGACCTTGATGGAAAGAGGTGTTTGAGACAGAAAGTAAGGAGAACCAAGTGGACTTCATCAATGGTGAGTATTTTGTTTAAAATGTGAAGCTAGAAGTTGGGTTAGGAGAGTCAAAGTACAAAATTACTTGGTTTGTAATCCATAGGAAGAAAAAGGACAGTGATGGTCATCAGTAAACTGGAAGGCTTGGTAGATCCAACCCTATCAGAGGTAGGGCCATGGTCAGTGAGCAGAAAAGAAATACCATGGAGCTACAGGGGCAAAATAAGAAGATCCAAGGCATAAAATGAGACACAACCTGCAAATGATATTAAAAATAATAATAATTTTAAAAGTTCTATGAGTATTTCAGTTCCTACTCAGGATGAACAAGAAGGGGTAGCCCACTGCTAGAAGTGGTTGGAAAGCCAGAACAGGTAATGTCAAGAAGACAAAAGCATGCCATATCTTTTTTTGTTTCCTTCCAGCTTTAACCATATCATCACCAATGAACAATTTCTAGGTTGACAGTGTTCATCTCTGCAACCAGGAGGTCTAATTTTAGAATGGGAGAAGACAGGAAGGGATTTTCCACTTCACTGGATCTGAGGGAGCTCACAGATACACTCATTTAACTGTTGGCAATTTTTTCTTTCTTTCCTTTTTTTTTTTTTTTTTTTTTTGAGAACTGTTAGCAACTAGAAGTTCCTGAAGCCTGGGAGAGGATAATCAGAGTGCCCATCTTTGAAAAAAGACAAACTGGGGAGGGGGCAGGGGGCAGGCAGGGCAAGGAGCTGTAGGCCAGTCAGTCTACCAGTCCACTTAGCACATAGAAAAATGCTGGTAGAAATAATCAAGCAAATTATTTATGAGCCTCTAGAATATAGCATGGAGATAAGTAACAGCCAACAGGGATTTGTCAAGAACAAATCATGTCAAACTCACCTTATTTCCTCCTATGACAGGGCAATAAGCCTTGTGGAGAGGCAATGAATATCCTATCTTCATTCAGAGAGGTTTCTGATGCCATCTCCTGTTGCAGCCTCCTGAACATGCCATGGGGATGCAAACTGGGACAGGCAGAAAGCCGCCCAGCACAACCTGCCACCCATGTGCCCTATCCCCACAGTGGGATGCAGGGCATTTTCCTGAATGCCTTTGGGATGGGCAAGAGAGAGGGTGAAGGTGTTGAGGGTGAAGAGGCAGGAAGGCAGGGGTGCAACATGCTCGTGGGAGGCAATGGGGAGAGCTGCTGGAAAAAAGGCAATGCAGTTCAATAAGGAAAAGTGCAAAGAACTGGTTTTAGGTAGGAATAAATGGTGCACATCCCATTTCAGGAACCATTAGCAGAACAGGGGATCAACAGGAAAAAAGGATGAACTGGGGCTGAAGAGAGCATCACAAGCTGAACAGAAAGCACGACCGTGCAAAAAGCAAATTCCTCACGGGGTGAAGCAAAGCAGGGGGTCCTGGGCTAGTGAGGCTTTCTGTGCCATGTGGTGCTACCAAGGGCTTATCTGACATTGTCTGCCCTGATCTGAGCACTGCTGGTCAAGAAAAATATGGATTAACTACAAAGAGTTCCTCTGAGAGCACTGAGAATGGTGTGCAGTCCGGAAAGCATGTCCTGCATGGGAGGATGGAAAAAGTGGTGTTCATTTAGGCTGAGGCCCCCCATACGATGGGTGCAGGAAGGGGGGAATTGAGGTGATGCTGTGCATGCTGCAGACAGGGCCAGGAGTTGTTGCTGCACTGCAGGAAGGGACCAGGAGGTTGAAAATGAGAGAGATGATGGGTGGTGAAGATGCAAAGCATGTGAACTGGCTAGGGGTGAGCTGACTGCTATGGAAAAGCACTTGGCCTTTGCTGAACCCATGGGGTGAGCAAACAGGGTTGTCCCCAGGGCTTCTCCCAGATCTCATTTGAGGGGAAGCTGATCTAGGGAGAGGGATGGTTTTGTTTTCCTGAACTTTTCCCTCCAGCCCGGGCTTTGTGCTGCGCTAGGATGTTCTCCTGAAATCAGAGCTGCTGCTGCTGCCTTGCCAGCTTTCGGGATGCTTTTCTGTCGGTGAGAGCTGTGTTCATCAGCACAGCAGGGAGCTAATTAATTATTCTCAGCACCTTCTCAGTGGAAATACTAGAAAAGAGGGCTAAACTGTCCCTGCTGCCCCCCTGTAATCCTGTGCCATGGCTGGCTTTATTGGCTCTGAGGGGAAAAGAGGCACATTTGCTTTCCTGTTGATAGGGCGGTAAGGATGCTCACTTCACAGGCGTGTGCAGATGAAAATGTAATTGCATGGAAGGGGAATTGATTGCAATTAACCTGGGGACTTGGCCTCAGGCTGGGGTGTCCCACCTTCCTCCCTGGGAAAGTGCCATCAGGGGCATAACGTGTGGCTGATGGATACGTGGATCATGGCATGAAACACATACGTTGTGAGAGAAAGTACATAAATCATCCAGGAAAACACGTATTATACCGAAATGATCAAATTATAAATGAAGCACATAAATCATGAGATTACACTGTTGGATTGTATCAGGGACGATAAATTATACAGTGAAGCCTGAGGTTCACTGAGAGGTTCAGGGAATAATGAAATGGGGCTTGTATGACTTAAGGAAAATGCTGTTATCTCCATGAAATGCAAACGCAAATATCCAGCCCGACCTGCATGTATTTTTGCAACATCTTCTATCAGAAAAGCTCACCACAATAGGGCCAGTTAAGTACAATAAGCCCCAAGGAAGCCTCCCCTGCTGAAGCAAACAACGATTACACATTAAAAAGCATGTTTGAAAGATAAGTTTGTAAGGAAGATAAAAAGTCTCCAGCAGGGTTGGTAGTTGGACGGTGAAGCTGCTCCGAAGGTTGGTGACATGTGAGCAAGCTGGAAAAGCCTCACTGCCAGGTGTGAAGAGTAGGAAGAGTTATTCTGTGAGCAGCAGCTTGATTTCCTATTGATGGAGAGCACGGGGTGCTGGGGGTGGTGGGGTGTTTGGGATGGTGGCTGGCAGTGGGCTCAGCAAGGTGCTGCCTTGCAGCTGCAATGAGGCAATTAAAAGGTAACACAAAAAAAATTCAAATCAATATGCTCTACAATTGAAAGCCGATGGAGTTCAGGGGGAAAAAAAAACAAAATGGGAAGGGATATTGAGTGCACTCATTTTGTACCTGATCTTCTGCTGCTCTTTGCTTTTGTTGGTTTATTTTCCCTTCCTTGCTCGCTCCCAAAAGTAATTTGCTTTTTCACACCCTCCCCTAGACTGGTTGTTCAGACAGGTACAATTCAGTAGAAGAAAGGCCAATTCAATAAAATACAGGCTCTTCATTTATTTTTTCAAAGCTATTATTAGCTTTGTTGTTAATTAAACAAACAGTCTTAAAAGCAACTGTCCTTCCTTCAGCTGCTGCTGGGATCCTGTGTAATGGGTCAAGTTGGCGTGTTGGGGTTTTTTCCCCTGTTTGTCAGTGTGTGAATGTGGTGCTACAGCATGACTCTGGGATTTACACCTGTTACCTCAGCAAGAGGTGTACTAGGGGATTCCTTAGTCATAAACAAAGTGACCCATTTCCTTCCTCAGGGCAAGTGTGAACTGGAGCTAACTGAATTTATATACTGGGAATGTCTGGTTTATGGCTGACCCTTGGAGGGGGAGCATCATAGGGTACTCACAACCTATTTCTGTCTGAAGATGCTAATAAGGATGCAGAAGATGTCTCAGGTGGGCAGCAAAACTACTGTTTATGGAAGAGTGCCTAAAATGTTTCATAGCACTCAGACATTATTTTTAATTATTGAACATACCAGATGCATCACCTGCTAACACGCAGCAGGAAAATCCATCTTCAGTTACCAAAGCAGCTTCAAGTCAGAGGCTCTGCTCCTAGAAGAGCAGAGGCTCCTTGCTCATTTATTCTCAGCAAGCTCAGGATGGGAACATGTGTTTGTATCACGGGAAAATAAATACACTTCCCAGGAGAGCATGGGTTTTGGACTGCTAATCCCTGGGACGGGGAGGGCTCGCTCAGCCTCCGAACCGAAATAAGTTGGTTAAAAATAAATAAATGGTTGAGCCTGCTAGGTATGAGCATAATCATTTTACTATATGATCTATGCGTTTCATTAGTTGAGGTACACATTTCGCAGTAATAAATGTGCTTCAGCAAATGATCTATGCCTTTCTTTCTGGGATGTATGTGTTTCACTGGAGAAGGTATGTGCTCATCAGCTGTGAGTAATGCTCCTACCAGCACTGCATTAGATTGCTGGGCTGGTGTCAGTGCAGCATTACACATCCATTCCCTCATGGCCCCAGAGGTGCCAGTTGGGTAAGACAGCACAGATCAGGCCTTGTCACTCCTCTACAGCAAGGATTTGCAGGCTGGAAGGAGATGGTGTGAAGGAGGGGAAACGGGAGGGCTCGTGTGGGATGATGATGCCTGCCGAGCGTGCATTAGAGGTGTGAAAAGCAGAGGATGCAGCAGCACAGCAGCCAGAGGTTTGCCTGTAGGCTTCATCCTCAAGCCCTCGGTGGTCCTTGCCATTCACTCAGCAAAAAGGAGGGCTACTTCTTTTTCTTCCTGAGCTCAGCTGATGCAGTAGCATCCCCCAAAGCTCTAGTGGATCAGTCCCTGCAGGGGCTTCCCCAACACACTCTCTACTACTCCCTGCAGGGAGGTTGTAGTCAGGGGGTTTGGGCTCTTCTCCCAGGCAGTGACAGGAGGAGAGGACATGGCCTGAAGCTGCACCAGGGCAGGTTTAGGTTGGATATCAGGAAGCACTTCCTCATGGAGGGGGTGGTAAGGCATTGGGATGGACTGCCTAGGGAAGTGGTGGGGTCACCGTCTCTGGAGGTGTTTAAGGAAAGGTTAATGTGGCACTTGGTGCCATGGCCTGGCTGATGTGGTGGGCTTAGGTCACAGGCTGGACATCTCAAAAGTCTTTTCCAGCCTCAATAACTCTGAAACACCTCTCCAAACCTTGGATTTCCTCCTCATGTTTCTTGGCATCACCACTACCTTTTGGAAATGGTCTCTGCCGCTACCTGAGGTGACTAAAACTATGCAAATAATTGAGAAAAGGTTTCCTAACTGCTTGATAATCAATCCCCTCCCCCAGAGAGGCTCCTTGCCCATTACAGCATTGTTATTCACTTGTAATGACATCGCTTATTACAGCAGAATACATAATTAGTCTTGGCCATAGGACTAATGATTTGTATCTGAGCCTTCATTTTAAAATCACTTTTCATCAATACATTAATTTTTATACATAGAGCTTTATAGAATTCATTACAGATATTTCCCTTCACTGACCTATTTTGCTGTGCCCTGCATCTATCACTGTAGATGCTATTCTGCTTTTCCAAAAGATTCCTGCCTTTCCTACTTTCCTGCTCATTAATATGCTCAGAAGCTGCAGTTATATGTGCTGTTGTATTATCTTATAGTTTTCTCCCTCCATCTGAAAAGAAATGTTGATTCTGTAGAGAACTGTAAAATCTGAATGAATCTGAATTAATTAGGAGCTCTGATGTTATGTAATGTCTGTTTCAGTTTACGCAGTATGTATTTTCTGATTAGTTCCACTCATTTTCTCTCTTTCAAAAAAAAATTTAAAAAATTAAACACTTCATAGTATATCATTTGGTAGCAGCAGTTTTAAAGGAAACCATTTCTGATGGAACTAGTTCAGCACTGAAATAGGGCTGAGCATAGCTCAGCCTCCAAACTGGGTCAGCCAGGAGCATTGGAGGCCATTAGGAGACCTGAAGTATGTTTTCTACAGGGGAATAAATATTTTGGGTCATGTCCCCAGCAAGTATAAGGTAGAATAGGTCACTGATTTATAAGCAGCTCCGGATATATGTTGTTTTATCCACCACTCAGTAATGTGCCAGTCACCCAGCAACAGGATCATCATTAAGGTCCTCGTTAAGAGTGGATAATGATGGTCCCTTTTGCCTGAAAATTTGGGAAGTGGCAGTGTGGTGGATGAGCCTGGTACTTTGGATGCTTTCATCACCCCCCAGCATCTTGTGTTGGTGTGGTACCTGTGTGCTGAAGGGAGGGAGAATTCCTCCCCATGCTGGGCTCTGTATATGGTTCTGGAACCCAAGCCAGAGAGGAAAGGGGGGCTTGGGATGTGGCCTCAGGGCTTGAATGATGAGCTAAGAGACACAGTGGAGGTCCCATGGGGTCTCCCATCACTTTTTCCCACTGCCTGGTGCTGATACACCAGAGGTAGAGGGGGACACAACTGGAGCAGAGCAGGCTCCTTGAAATAAAACATCAGGTGCCACCTTTGTCTTCCAGTGGGGCGAGCTCTCCCCCACCTCTGTCTCAGTGTAATTTCTCACCCCTTTTTTCCAAACCAATGCTGAAGGGTACAGCATGGTTTTGCCTGTGGCCCCACATGACAGAGCTCAATATGGGGTGTGAGGGGAGTGGGGCTGAAGGTGCTACCACTGGTGACCTTTGCAGCTGCTGTCATTGAGGGACATCCCACAAGTCTGCTGCTGGTCTGTAGTGTCCTCTGTCCTCCTCAAAAAGTGACAGAAGATGCTCTTGCATCCTCACCAAACAGCACAGCTCCTGACTTATCTCCTCCTTCAGCTTTTTTCCCCATCCTATTTCATTCTCGGCTTGCAGGGCACATCAGGATACCTGCCAAATATTTGCTGAATCAGGACTATGATTTGTGTACTGGTTTCCCCGTACTCCTTTGCTGACTATAAATTTAGACTCCGGGACATGCTTTTTTAATTTACTGAGAATTGCTGCATCCTTTTCAAATGTTTTTGCTACCATAGCACTATGGTTATGAAATGAAGTGCAGAGAACACCGGCGAGAAGACAGACTGAAGCATCACCTTGCCTTGTAAAATGTCTATAGATTTTGGAAATAAAAAAAAAGAGGAGAGGGAAATTGGATTATACAGATCCTAAATCATTGCAGTGTTTTGGTCATTGGCTGCAACCCCAATGGGGAGATAAGTGAATTTGCAGGAGCTGCAGAGTCAGGGCCAGACCAGCCTGACTGGAGAGCCATGGCAAAAGTTGAGCAGCCTCTGTCACAGCAGGTTTCCTGAAGGTGCAGAGGGATGGGGGAAGGTTAGGGAGGAAATTAAATCCATAAACCAACATTCTGAGTATCCTGCCTTGTCATGAATTCAAATGTGGACGTGATGCCTGACATTTGCAAACGTGATGTGGTCCTGCCCATTCCCAGTTTCTAAAAGTAACAGAATGAAGGAGGTGGCTGTTGTCTGAACCAGCTTTGTTTGCTTGCAGTCAGCTGCTTCTTACTGGAACAGGGTTTAATGTGTGTGGCAGCAGTAGAACTGCTGGTTTTTATGTTCTTTTAATCTCAAATGGCAGATAAACTTGGTTTCCAAAATGCTAAAACCAGCTGTGATATAACAGGAGATTCTTGAAGCCATAATGCTGGGCTCTTCTCGAGGTAAAAAAATTTTTAGTAATAGTGTCCCAGATCGGCGAGATAAAGTATTTACAGCATTTTTCATGTTTTTATTTAAACCATGAAAAGCAGATTGTATAAACTATAGTTGGGCTGTCTCTTGCTGCATTTTCTTTTACTATTTTACTTCACATGCAGATAATTTTGGAATAGATCATCAGAGATTCTCAAAATAACCTCAACTGTCAGTGTGTTGCTCTTACCCTCTTTGCTTTCAGTCTACAAGGAACAGCCACAATTGGTTACTGACTGCCTGGTACTTGTCACAGCCCAGCTTTTCTGCAAATCCATTTTCCATGTGTGATAATCACATCCTATTGTAGACCTACGGTCACAAAAGGGTTGAACAACATATTTGATGCACCCATGTAATGCCTGGCATCCTCATGCCAACTGATTTCAGAGTACTAGCAGTGCCAAATACATTTCTGGCTTTCAGTGTTGTTTTCTCCCTCACTCTATGTGTAAGCTTTGCTTTCCTTCCCATAACTGTTTGAAGTAGCTCATAATGGCTGATGACGATGCATTTTAGCATGTTTTGCAGAGCAACACATGCATAAGATTCTTCCTGCCTCCTAGTCTTCCTCCTATGTGGCCAACAAAGGCAGAAAGGAGCTTTTATTTTTTGTCAGGATTGGTGACACAATAGGACTGTTGGTGGGGTTAAGGCAGAAACATGGTGGGAGAAATTGGTTCTTGTGGAAATGTCTGCAGAGGTCCTTTCCTGACACCTCCTCCATGCACTTCCTGGGTGGAGATGTCTCAGCAGAATTTTCTGAGTTTTGAAGCCTCTCATGCTCAAACCAAGCTTGCAAACAGCATTAGCTGCATGGCAGTTTCCACGTGGTATTTTTGAAATGGAAGTACAGGCTGACTTTCCTACCCTTCAGGTATATTGGAAGGTGAGAAGAGAGCAAGAGAGCACAGCGTGATCACCAGTAAAAGCAGCCATTTCTCTGCCCATATCATGGGTTTCTCTAATGTCTTTTACACTTAACATTATGGAAAGGATAAAGTGTTTTAGGCCTCCTATGTAAACTACTCAAATACATAATTTACAAGAACTGCTTAGTAAAACCTTATTGATGATCTTTTGAGGTCCCTTCCAACCTCTAAGATTATGTGATTTCACCTCAGATTTTGACAGACTAATACCACAGCTGGAAGCTGTGATTTATGAAGATTTTGAAGTAGTAGGCAACACAAATAGGGCAGAGTTTGGGGGAGATGAGGCCACAGCAGAGTAAAAAAGCCATGTTTTACCCTATATGAGTTCAAAGTATATATAGGAAAAAGATCTCATCAAGGTCTTTGGCACTAGAAAAGATTTTACAGTACACATATATACTGTCTAGGAGTTCCAGAAGTGTTGGTATGAGACTTTCCACCACTATAGAAAAAACCTCTGTGTTCTAAGTTCTGCTCTTGCTGCCTCAGCAAGACAATGCAAGAACGAGTGAGCCCCAGTAAGGGTAAACCATGCAGCTTCAAATCTCAGAGAAGGATTTCTGTTCTGGTAACCTACTGGTTGGTTTCCCAGAAGAAAAAGTGCTGGTTGATCACAAACATTTAGGTGTGAATGTCTGAACATGGGTCATCCTGACAAAGATTTCCAGAAATTCAGGGTCTCTCAAGGTTGGTGGTTATTCCAGAGGGTCAAAGTGAGGGAGCTGAAGGGTTTTGGAGAGCAGCAGCTATGTCTTCATGGACGGAAGCTTCATCATGATCCTACCTGCCCTCACTACCTGCCAAAATGTATTCGTGCTGAAATGTGTTAAATTGTCATTGTTTTTGTAATTAATTTTGAGAAACTGTAGAGATCACATGCATGTACCCCACAATTAGGCTCTGAACAAGATTTTAGCTCTTAAGATTTAAGTAAAGATTTAACAACTGGACAAAGCAGAGAAATTTATTGGAGCCTTATATCAAAAGCTCTCCCACATGTGTTAACTAAGAACAGGGCTTCAATAACATGGATCTTTCTAAAGATGGGGGAAAAACCAGCAACCAAAGAGTCCTCAGAGCCTGTTCATAATATTCGGGCTGCATGTTCATGGCAAGACTGGAGAGCTCTTGTAATACCCCATTTGGTGTCCAAAATACCATTCAGAGCATGAAGCTTCTCCAAAATCATACAGTTATGTCACAGTAATCAAGTACAATCAAATCCAAACTCCCACCTGCAATTTGCAATTGCATTTGGATGGAGTTTTTGTATAAGCAATTGTGTCATACCAGTAAGGCAGGTTGATTAATTCAGGGGATAACACGATGCTACCTTAGCCTTACAGCACAGTTGCTGCCTGGGTTTGCTCCAAGAGGAACCCCACATAATTAACATGACTCTCACCCTTTCACTTTTAACATGCTGCCTAATTAAGCTCTCCAGGATCTGAACTTCACTTTCTGGCTACAGTGGCTGCAAAATGATTTATCCCCTGATGATGGTCACTACTGCCAACCTTGCTGTCAGGGAAACATGCTGATGCATTTAACTCTTTGAATTATTTTATGCCTTCTCCTCTCCTGTTTACATTTAGATTAAAAAAACCCAACAACAAACCAAACAAAAACCAAAAAACCGAACCAACAAAAACCACAAAACAAGAAACAAAACACCAATACTTACATTTTAGAGGCAGAATATAAATTTACAAATGTATCTATAGGACATCTCGCCCACTTATGTATCAGGGATGTGTATATAAGAAAGCATAAAAAGCCTTTGACCTGTAATTAGCCTATCTTGCTGCTTTTTTTTTTTTAATCTTTATGTCACTCCATTTGCGGATTAATTAAGCCTAATGGAAGTAATGAAATGCAAAGAGAGCCGATTGCTTTCTAAAGATTTAGTATTGATTTGTACTCTAAACCACCTTCAGTGGATTTTAAACAATTACAGTCAATAGATACATTTCTGCAGTAACTGTTTTGTGTATAAACAGATCCGGGGTACAGAGTCTACCTATGTGTGCATCGTGGATAATTAAAAAACAAAACAAACCCCCCCCCCCCATTTGTGTATTTACACAGCATCTCCAGATCCTTGGCCGAAAGGTGCTATTTACACAACATTATTTTAATTTCACATGACAAATGTGCTACCAGGAGGTGAAACATTCATCACCACCCGGGCATGCTTTCCCCTTCTGGGGGGAAAAGCCCCGGCAGCTGCTGGCACGGGCAGACACCGCTGGAGCTGGGGCTGGGGGGGGGAAAAATAGCAGTGGCATACTGGAGAAATCCCATTTCCACAGAAAAAAACCACCCTCATCAGAGATGTACCTGGTGGCTGGGCTGCCCCGGGTACTGCTGGGGAGCGAATTGGGGGTCCCCGGTTGGTTTGAACCGCGGCTGCGGGGGCTGCGGGGGCAGCCAGAGCCCCTCCTGCCCCCAACCATCGTGGCTGCTGAAACGGGAAGGACGTGGAGCTGGTGGTGATGATGATGATGATGATGAGGAGAGGAGGGTTCGCATGAATCCCCAGAGCCAGCAAGCAGGGTTTTCTAATTGTCAGCTGCGCTGCGCCAGGCTTGTTTAAAATAATTAGAGTGCGGCGGCTTAAACAGACCGGGGGGGATGGGGGAAGCTTGGAGTGGGCTTGCTTTTTTTTTTTCTTTTTTTTTTTAAATCCTTCCATATGGGTTTTTATCACTTGCTATCAGCTCCCTGCTCATTTCTGACACCGTCACTCTGCCAGGCAGGGGGATGGGGATGGGGATGGGGAGGAGGGGGAAGAGAGCTATGGTATTTTAAGTACCCGAACACAGTCAGAGAGAAACCGGGTAAACCGGCCCCAGTGTACGCCGGATGGATGGAAACAATACATACACCAAATGCATCCAGACCATATTGTTATTTAAAAAAAAAAAAAAAAAGGGAGGTGGGAAAAGAAATATCTGCTTTCTCCTCTTCCTCCTCTCTTTCCTCCAAGAGGGCCAGCTGAAATCTTTCTTAATTACCGCTTATTTCAATGACAGAATTGTAATTTATCATTTAGTTGTAATTTGACATATGTTCACACCTTTGCCATTTCCAATTTCCTCCTTCACTCTAATTGTCTGCCTGGCTCGCCTGTCACGCCTGCCTCCTGGGATTAATTCGAGCTGTCTGTCTGCAGCGGGCTGCCGGCGTGCTCGGGGCTGCGGGTTCCGTGACACTGTCACCGTTTAGCCGAGGCATTACCATCCCGTCACGCTCACACCCCTCCTCGGTCCCCAGTGTTTATTGTTTCGCCTTATTTTTCGGTTTGGTAGTGGGTTGTTTGGGTTTTTTTGTTTTAATTATTATTATTCTGGTTTTTTGTTTGTTTGTGTGGGTTTGTGGGGTTTTTTTGGTTTTGGTTTTCGCCTTCCCCCTGTATTTGTGACTTTTTGGGGGATTTATTAGCCTCTAATTATGGTCCCCTGCTGTCACTTGAAAGGAGAGGGGACCTCGCTGCTGGCTGCAGGGGATGCGCGGACCAGGAGCTGCCTCTTGCTTGGTTGTGGAAACACCTCCCTCCCGCTGGTGTTAAGTGCTCTGCTTTCCTTCTCTGCTTCTCTCCAGCTGGCCTGGTCTCCCTAGAGCTATTGTACACTCTTTCCCCAGCTTTTGCCCCCCCCTAGCCTTTGGTCCCCCCTAGCCCTGCTCTTTCTCTTTAACTGGCTGCATCCCAGCTGCAGCATCCTCTCAACACAACCTTTCCCATGGCCGGGTCCTGCTCTGCCCTGGTCCAACTCCACTCACTTTTGACCCAGGATATGTTTGCTTCCTGAGGATGGCAACGTAAACAGGGAAGGACACTGCATGCCCAGCACATGAGTATACATCAGGGCTAAAAATTAACCTGCCAGCAGCTGCTTTGGTCACCAAGGAGGCACACAGACCCCTTTCCCTGTGGCCAGTTCTACTGTACTCACGCTGAGCAGGTCTCCTCATCCCTGTAAATCTGGAGGTTGATGCCAGTCCAGAGAGTCTGTTATCATCAGGGGCAGTGGTATTTTACCAGGATGCTGCAAAGCAACACGAAAATTTAGGTTCTCAGCCACCCTTTCGACAGGCAGTGTCTGAATTCACACTGTGACTCATTACCCAACCCCTTTTATTCATCCCACCCAGATTTCTCCCAGAGGCTCCCCTAGGGACATCACCCTCAGTGCTCCTCCTATGGATACAGATGACTGGGAAAAACTGGTTGGTGCAGTTGTTTTTTATGTAAAAACATAAATAATGTTTTTACTTTACTTTTACTTATCTTTTAGTCTTTTCCTGAAAGCATAGAAGTCAGCCATGCTTTTTCCATTTTTCTAGGGAGACTTTTCCCAGTTGACCTGGGAGGTTTTTTTCTGCATGTACAGGCACAAGGGCCAGGGCTGTTTGCAGATGTTTCACACGAGCAGGAAGAGCCCCAGCCCAAGAAAATAATTTTTTTTCCTCCAAGGGAAACCTGGCCCAGTGAACAAGCTAAGCAGATACCTTGGGCAGACTGAAGGAAGAACACAGGCCTTGCCCTCTTGCTTGATTATTTATCAACATCTTTAACTGTGCAGCCCCACAACTTTCCTGTGACTCCTACTATTTCATCTACTCTTCTTTTGATACTCAAGTAAAGAGTAAAGAAAGAGAGAAACTACCTATTCTAGCTGTGCAGTGAAGCCCAAAAATTATTTTTTAAAACATTTATTTATTTATTTACTAATTTTCAGTGATATTAAACGTCTATCCATCAGTACCTGCAGGCACAAAGGAGAAACTTGTAGAAGCCAGATGAAACTGGCCAGCATTTCTCCCTGCTCTGGAGATCTAGATGCTGGGGAAGGTGAATTTTGGAAAGGGAGCCCAGTCCCCACAGATAACCTCTAGAATGGGAATCTCCAAACATTGCCTTTATATTTACCTGCTATTCTCAGTGGTGTAGCCTAAGTTCAGTGCTTTACGTCCAGCCTTGATGGCTTAGAGTGCCTTAATTGATGCCTGGAATATATAAATTAAAATAAAGCTGTGAAATAATCCAGTCAACAGAAATCATGCCCCCAAACACACCCCAAATTATCCTCAACCATTTGCTCTGGGCCATCCCGAGTCTTTCCCAGCATCACCTTGGCAACACACCAGGAAAACATCCTGAGCAGAGTGCAAGCCAGAGGTCAGCACATCTTGGCATTTTTCAGATCCCGAGGGAATTAATTTCAGAGGCAAGGGACACTGGGAGAGGAAAAAACCACAACCAACCAACCAACCAAACTCCCACCCCCCAAAAAAGAACCCCAAACCCAACAACAAAAACAACTTCAAAAAACCCCAATCACAAACCATGACAAAGAAGCAGTGGTTGGGAGGTACTGGGGGGGGCTGGCAAGATGCTGCCTTTTGGAAACTCCTGGCTCCCCCCAGCAGTGATGGCTTGGGGCCACTTGCCATCCCTCTGTGGCTACCATGTGAGCCAGTGGCTGTGCTCCTCAGAGCCCAGCTGCACAGAGCAGCCAATGCAGCACTGCTGGAGAATATTTAATGTCTTGTAGGAGGCAAACCTGAATGGATTTACATTTATTTAGATTTTTTTTTTCTTCCTTTCAATGTTTGCTTCCTACACCGTTGACCTTTTAAAATTATTTCCACACTTACTTTGTTTTCTGTGTGTTGCTGTTGAACGGGATTTTTATCTTCCTACTCCCTTTTGCTATCAAGGCTGAACAGCCTTCTCAGGCAGTTTATTTTGGTTTTGTTTTTTTTTTTTTCTTGAACACTGGGATTTTTCTGAAGTGTCTACAAACTTCTAGGAGCCAACATTTCTGACTGCCTTAGCTGCCAAATTGTGAGCAGCTTGTGAAAATACAAAATGCCTCAAGCTGAGTCCTAAACAGGAGGTCCTCCAAATACTTGGAGGCACATGCTCCAGCCTCAGTCTGTAGACTGGGATATGAGGTGCTTATGATTTAGTATTTGATCTTTGTTATATTTATGGCCTATTTCATATATTGGAGCTGCTGCATTGGAAATGGTGTTGGAAATCAATGTGTTCATTAGAAGTCAGTGCTAAGTGCTTTCGAAAATTCACTTTCTTTTTTTATTTCTCCTAGCTATCAATTTTGGTTTTGTTTTAAACCTGACTTCCTGAGTCCTTACTCATTAATAGATAAGCAGTAATAAGTAGGTTATGAGAATACAGTAGGCTAATCTTCCACACTGGCATACCCAGTGTTCTTCTTACCTAGAAATAAATCTGATTTTTCAAGGATGTGGAACTCCTTCAGCTCACAAAGAGCCTCTGAAAAACACATGCTTTTGTTCTATCTGTAATGAGCAAAGCAAAATCCAAATAGGAAGGAAGGAGTCAGTCCAGACCCCAGCTGCAAATCAACCTTATGGGTAGCTGTCCTCTACAGTGCCAGCTGCAGAGCTCAGTACTGTCAGTATGCAGGGTAAAAGGAATGAAATAGATGGGCTGAAACCTGCAATTTTGGGGGAGCAGAAGATGGTGCTCAGTTTTCTCAAGGGCTTTTTTTTTTTTTTTTTTAACCATTACCCTACTTTTTGAACTTTTTTTTTTTTTCTTTTTGAGCATTTCACCCATGAAGGTGCCCCCAGAGCACCCTGAGCCTGCAGGATGGGCACTGGGGAGAAGTTCAGGTGTCAGCTGAAGGACTTGCCCAGAGCTATTGCAAGAAACCAGCAGTGGGATGCTACAGAAAGAGTCGTGGGTGGCTTTCCTTCCATGCTCCCTAGAGCCTCTCTTTAGATTGCAACAAAAAGCTCTGTTTAATGCTGTTGCTGCTAATGAAACAAAAGAAAGGGGAGGAGACCCCAGTAACTCTTGTCTGAGAGGCTTTACAAGCCCTTGGCTGTACACTTCCTGAGCTTGTAGTGGTTGAGTGTTGCTCCAGCTCCTACTTGAATGCAGTATAGTGAGTGCTCTTATAGATGCCTGCTCAAGAACAGATGAAGAAAATCTCCTTGGCATGTCTGCAGTATGCAAGTTTAACTTGTTGCATCCCTATAAATCAAGCCAACTTTTCTTCCAAACGGTAAAGAAAATGCCAATCCAACCAAGCAGAGTAGCTGTCTGTGAGAATATAAAATACCTCTCATAAATAATGGAGGAAAAAGAAGCTCTTTCATTCATGTATGGAAAAAGAGAACTGAAATAATTTTGCTGTGAAGAAAGCACTCCTCTGTGCCTCAACCTTTACACAGATCCCTAAATGAATTGTGCTGGGAAACTATATGAAGGCAAAATCAAGGTGGTGATCTCATGGAAATTCTTTTTGTGCACTAAAATATAGTGGTCAACACTGGTGCCTGCTAGGAAATGTTTATATGTAGACAGAGGCAGGTTATCACACTTTTTATATATGCACACATAAAAGTGACAGGCAGAGGAATGGGATGCCTGAAGCTCTAGGGTAGAATCAGAGAATGGTTTGGGTTGGAAGGGACCTTAAAGCTCATCCAGTTCCAATCCCCTGCACGGGCACCTTACATATTGTTTGAGGAAAAAAGTCAGGGAGAAATAAAGTAATAAGGTGAATAGAAAAAAGAATTGTTCTCAGAAAATTATTTGTAAGGTAGCCTTTAAAATAAATATCCTAGCTATCCCTGTGTTTTACACAGTGTCTAAAAAGTCAGTGTATAAATCTAACTGAGTAGCTATTCATAAAAGTTCAGCTTGAGTAATAAAAGTAACAATTTTCTGTAATGATATTTTATAGATTTGAATAAGAAGTATAAAATATTTTTGCTTTTATAGCAAATGTAAAGGCAATAAGTATACTATGCCTATAAAACAGGGATTACTTTTAAATTCTTAAAATATTTCTACAACAAAATAAATATTTTTTCTTTCTTCTGAAGACTGATTGAAAGCCACAGAGCAAACTTTTCAGATATTTTATACGAAAACAACTCTCCCACAGCTTCAGAGAAGACAAAACACCCTTCCTTCTCTCATCTTTTAACAAAGAAAAAGCACAGTCTCTCTTTCCCCTTCCTATTGCCCATCCTTCCCTCTGAGCCCTCCAGCCCAGTTCATTGCCAGTGAGTGTGCTACGTGTGAGGAGAAGTTGGGCTTTTAACCCCTCTGATGTAATTTTCACAAATGCCAACTGAACACTGTAAAGAGGAGGTTTTTTGTTTTGTTTTGTTTTTCCTCAAGTGCAGAGGAGGAGGGAAAACACAAATCTGAAAGGTTGGAGGTGTGGACTTCTGATTAATGGGGGGAAAAGTACCAAGTTATAATGAGATGCTGTGGACTGCACACCAAGGAAGGTGTGAGCATCACTTGGGTCTCAGGCCCAACCCTCTGGCAGAGCACTGCCATGCTCAGTGCCATCCCAGAGCTGGGATGTGTCACCACCGTGCTCTGTGACCACACTGATCAGCCCTGTGCCAGTGTCCCTGTGTGGTCCTGCTGTGTTCTGTTATGGGGTCTTGGAGCACCATCACACTCCACGTTTGGTTGCACGCTGGGGAGATGGGGTTTGCAGAACTAGGATGCCCATCCCCACCAGCCCCCTGCACAGAGCTGAGGGTTTAACCTGTAATCCTGTGGAAATGCAAAGCTTGGTTAATGTAAATAGCTCTGAAAAGCCTAATGAAAGAAACCAGAAAATGCGTGGCATGCATGTGATTATTTCTAAACCTATTTCTAGAGGGGTCCTCTAAGGCAGGGATGAGCATTCAATTTTTCCTTATCAACAAAATATGCATCAAAATTGCTTTGTCCAAATGTGGTTCGAGCTACCTCGAGTGAAAAGCAGGGGAGTGCAGTTTGATTAAATGGTTAAAAGAAGCCCTAAGACAGAGGAGAGGGAGGCTGGCCACATGTGGGCCTTCAGCCTCTTGGCTTGGACCCCCAGATGCTGCCTGGCACTTTGGAGCACGGTCAGTCACATCCCTGCTGTTCGTGCCTTGATGCAGATTTGTTTGCAATCACAGCCCAACAGGGTAAATTAGGAGCTGAGCAAGCCCCTGGGCTTTGCCACCCCCCAGCACCTACCCTGATAGTCTTTTTGTTGAGGTTTATTTGCCTGTTCCTTGCCCACTTGTTGCCTGCAGCTTGCTACCCAGCACTGATGCTCAGCAGCCACCAGGGCTGTGCAAGAGCTTTCAGAGGTTGGACCCAGGTGAGTGCATGTTGTAACATATCTGATGTGTAATTGTGTATTGTCTGCTCCCCTGCTCTGAACTGGATGTGTGCAGGCTGCTGTGTGCCAGCAGGAACATGGAAGCACACCTGTGGGTTTGTACACACACACGTGTTTGCTTTCTGCAATTAACTCGTAGGCCAGGAGTCTCAAGTAATAATAAAATGTTTGGTTTCATTCATGGGCTTACATAAAGATGTATATACAGCATCATAGAATTGTTCTGGTTAGAAAAGGTTAATGGTTTTGGTTAGAAAAATTTATCTAGCACTGCCAAATCCACTGCTAAACCATGTCCCCAAGTGCCACATCAACAGATCTTTTAAATACTTTCAGAGATGGGGACTCAACCACTTCCCTGAGCAGCCTGTTCCAGTGACTGATAATCCTTTCAGTGAAGACATTTTTCCTAATATCCAATCTAAACCTCCCCTGGTGCAACTTGAGGCCATTTAATCTTGTTCTATCACTTGTTACTTGGGAGAAGAGGCCAGCCCTCACCTCCCTACATCCTCCTTTCAGGGAGCTGTAGAGATTGATAAGGTCTCCCCTCAGCATCCTTTTCTCCAGGCTAGGCAACCCCAGTTTCCTCAGCCACTCCTCCTAAGACATTCTAGGGCTGCTGGCAGTGGATCAGCAGCAGGCTGGTGACAGACTAATAATTATAAGTAAACCAGGTCACATTTTGGGGGTGAATCTTAAAAAAATGCTAGACAAGTTGCTGTGCTGTAGCAGAGGCTGCAGTTCAGATTCGGTGCTGTTGAGGACTTCACGGTTTAAATATTGACTACATCTGATTTTTTTTATTTTTTGTTTGACAGTTGGCATATTTCTAAAAAGTCAGTGCACATTTCTGAAATTTCATTGCACATCCACGCATCATTACCTGTTGTCTTAGAGCTCCAGGGAGACGATATTGTTTGGGGGTTTTCTCTCATGTAGGGAGGAGAGGCATTGAAGCATAACACAAGTGAAGGGTGGCCTTTGGGAGAGCTTTTCTGAAGCACAAGTCTTTGGTCCAGCTGAAAGTCCAAAACAAGAGAGAATCTCTGTCTCTCTTCCTCTCTCTGGCTGCACCTTGGTAATGAATAGGGAACAGCAAGGGAAGGAAAAAAAATGAAGAAAAAAAAAAGGAGAAGCACACTATTTTTAAGACATGGTACAAAGTTGAAGAAGCTGGTGAGCAGAAGCAAATACTCTTCAGAAATGCCTGACTGCAGCACTGGGGTGAAATATTCCATGAAAACAAGATAGAAGAATATTTTTACCGGTAAATATTGGAGTTGAACGAGTCTGGCTCATCTCAAAGAAAATGATGGACAAATGCTGCAGGGCATGCTGAAGAAAATAAAATACTTACCCTTTATCCCGAAACCATTCAGCTAGGGACCATTTTAGGAGTTGAATGAAGTTCTCAGAGTATTTTCCTTTGCCCTTGTTCTTTTTCTTTCCAATGGCAAGCAAAAAACATACTAGTGTCTCATGTGTTAGCTGTCTTGGGCTGAGAATTGGTCTGGAAGAGAGCAGCTTTTCTCCTGAAGGTGAAACTTTGTTCATTTGTCAAGGAGCAGAGATGTTTCTGAGCTCAAGGTTTGCTCTGGAGCATTTCATCAGCAGTGGGACTTAGAGGTGGAGAAGACAGGGGAAAACCCTGCCCTCCATTTCAGTAAGCAGGAAACTCCCTCAACTCCCTCTTCCAAGGCAGCTTTTCCCCCAGACTGGTTGTAATTTATCTGGCAATACTCTTTGGGGACAACTGAGTTAGGTGTGGGAAGTTTGGCTGCAGGCTCATCTAAACTTGGATGAGTTTTTTGGGGGAGGGGTGAGTAGGGCTTCATGTTATCCAACTTCTCTCTAAGCTTGTTTCTTATTCTGGGGTCTGTCCCCACACCCCCTATTCTGACAAGGACCAAAGGCACTGTGGTGGAAGAAAAAGCCATCCTGCAGCACTTCACAACTTGGGAATGGTTTTGCCACATTCTCCTGAGTTCTCCAGATTTCAGGATGGCTTTTTAAATTCTTCTCTTCTCCTTCTCTTCCTTTCTCTTCTTCTCCTCTCTCCTCTCCTCTCCTCTCCTCTCCTCTCCTCTCCTCTCCTCTCCTCTCCTCTCCTCTCCTCTCCTCTCCTCTCCTCTCCTCTCCTCTCCTCTCCTCTCCTCTCCTCTCTTCTTCTCTCCTACTCTTCTCTCTTCTCTTCTCTTCTCTTCTCTTCTCTTCTCTTCTCTTCTCTTCTCTTCTCTTCTCTTCTCTTCTCTTCTCTTCTCTTCTCTTCTCTTCTCTTCTCTTCTCTTCTCTTCTCTTCTCTTCTCTTCTCTTTACATCTGGGTGAACAGACACCCTCAGCCCTTTTGGATCACCCCTTGCTGCCATCCAGGGGGAAAACAAACGACTCCTTCCCACCTCCCAGATCTCTCCCTGCTCCAGGGTCCAGGCGCTTCCATTCCTCCATGTCAGGGGATGGTACCCACCTCCTGAAGACCCAGCAGAGAGGCTGGGGGGACAGGATGGGCATCTCGGGAGGATGCTGCTTATTGACCCGACGGGGGAGATTCACCAAAGGAAGGCTCCACACCTCCAGTGAGGAGGTTAATGCCAGCCAACCCGCGAGGTGCCTGAACACATCTGGCCCTTGTGCATGCACATCTGTCTGCCCACCCTGCACTTTCCCTGCCTGTGCCGGCAGCAGCTGCCCTGCCGTCTTCCCCCCCTCTTCTCCTGAGCCGCCGAGGGGCTGCTGGAGTCGTGTTACACACCCGCCGAAAGCCATTAATTAAATTAGAGCTCTCGGACCGGAGCTGCAGAAGCAGCTGTGTCATCAATCATCCCACCGCAGGCCGTGTGGCACCCAGGCAGATTTTTTTTTTTGGTGTTTGGAAGCCATCCACGAGCCCTGGCCAGCCCGCTTGGTTGTGTGGCGTGAAACACAGAAGCTCAGTGGATCCCATCCGTGCGGAATAAAAAAGGGGAATTTCTGTCATTTACAGGCTCTGGGCCACTCAATAATGAGCTTTCTGCCTGCCACCAAAGAGCTCTGGCTTTTAGACAGTTAATCAAATAAGAAAGGCTAAGGATGGCCACTACAACCTTTGCAAATAGAAATCCAGACAAAAGAGCAAATAATTTGTGTCAGGGTGACGAGAGAAAATGGAATGTAAACTTGCTGAATAGCCAACAGATACCAGCCTTTATATATATATGTTTTTCTCTCCCAGCCCAAGGAAAGAAGCCAGACAGGTTTAAATTTGGGATTCATTTAGAACGTCAAGTGCTCTTCCCCCCTTGTCCCATACTGGGGGGGAGAAACAATTGGATTGCAATTTCCTAACATTCCCTGGGCCAGCTTCTCCACATCCACCTCGCAGTCTGCTACCTACAGGGAAGACAAAGCCTCAGCAATTTTATTCAGGCCCGTTCTGCAGCGTAGGTCATCTCAGCAGAGTGTGGAAACAATAGTGTGTGCCAGTCTCTCAGCACAAATACTGACCCACAAATAATGAACGCTCCTAGCAACCGCCAAGGGAGCCAGTGAAACTTTTGACTCTTTTTTTTTGTTGTTGTTGAAAAAAAAGAAAAAAAAATTAGTTTTGCACAGGCAAAAAGCAGCCTACGTGGAGACAATCTGCAAAGAGAAAATTGTCAGATAAATTATTTGTATTGAGTAATTTGATCGGCTCTCCTTGAAAGCTTAATGAATAGGTTATTTTCTGCAACAGCTGCTGTTCAAACTCTCAGGCGTGAGTCCACGTGGTCTTGCTGTTCAAAGAGAATTACTGTGCTATTATTCAAATAACTTTTTAAAAAGTAAAACAAGGCACACACTCTATTTGTAGACAAGGAGGAAATAGCCTTTCTCTGGGGATGTAGGCCAGGTCTCTCAAGACATGCAAATCAAGGTGAACACGCTGGCTTTGCTCCAGCCTCTCCTGGGCCAGTCCCAATATTCCTCCTTTGCAGGACACAGCATGTTCATCCTTCCTAAAGTTTGGCTTCAGGGGGCTGAGAAATGCCCCTGGCCATGATGGGGGCTGATGAACTGAGGGGACTGCTTGCACTCACTTTGCTTTTGTGCCTTCTTGAGACATTCAGGATGAGCAGTGGACAACAGTTTTCCCCACTAACAGATTGTAAAGTGAAATTCCATGCTCCTGTCATTCTGAGGGCAGAAGCTACTCAGTTCTTCATGAAGGTCATTTGGTATATTGCAAGAGTGTATTGAGTGGTTCATATTTAATCTGAATTAGTGAAGTATGTGTATTGATTATATGTATATGTCTACTGAGCATTTTCTTGATTATGTAAAAAACATAGCTTTTGGGTTTTGAAAAAAAAAAGCTTTTTGGTATTTAAGAAACCATGAACTTAAAGTTTGTTCTTATGCTGAATTTTGAGTGTCTTGATCTCAATACTAAATCAGCATTTGCACGTTATGATGATATTTATATATATATGAAAACATAATTATGAATAGTGTCAGTGCCTATGTACAACACATATATTGACAAAAGTAGGTGGTAACAGCAAGTGGCGCCTGGCATTGTCTGCCACCTCAGTCACATTTTGGTTTTTTTTCTGTGCATTTTGGATGATATATATATTTTTTCTAGATAGCTCACTCAGATACTCTTTTTCAGCAAGGAAGCAATTTTTGCAATACCTTTCCTAGCCTGACATGTGTACATTGCCCTTTTTTATCTGAGCTGATTAAGATTCATGTTTCTTTGGTCCAAAAGGTTCTAGGTTAGAGAGCTCCAACCTCTCTAAGGTTCCTATTTACACATGCTGCAAGATCACTGGGCTGGTAATTAAGGCAGCAGTATGATGGTGTTTCAGGTCTTTTGCCTGGAGCAGCTGCCTATAAATGTGGGCCTCATGATACAGAGGTTGCCTTGGTTAGAAACCATCTTTACTGAGTGCTTGGTAAATAGTTTCACAACTTTCTGTGTGAATGTGAGCTAGCACTTTAGAGTTTCACTTAGGCACAAGCCTTCTCCCCAGTTTCTGTAAGCTTATTGATCTCCTTTGCTCGCACACACCTGGATGGAGTCAGGGAAGAAGGCAACAGTGCCACCAAGAAAGAACTTAATTTGTGTTTAGCCCGGGGAGGTGAGGACTGAGAGGAGGTGTGAAGCCAGTCTTTTCAAAGATGAAAAGCCACTGCAAGGGAGCTGGGAATAATCTCCTCCATCTCTGGTGGCTAGGAGAGGAGCAGTGGTCTTCAATCGCCCTGAGGAACCGAGTTAGGTGTCAAGGAGAGACTTTGTAATGGTAATGATGGTGAGGCAGCAGCCTGCAGAGGCTGTCAGCTCTCCATTGCCAAGGATCTTCAACAGCAGATTAGATCTAGCTTTGGCAGGAATGATATACTGTAACTAATCCAGCCCTAAATCAAGGAAATGGGCTGGATGACCTCTTGAAGTACTTCGTAGTCCGTAAGTCTACTTATGCCATTAATATTTGGAGGCAGAGTCTGATTAAACTGTGGCATATACCAAGTGCTGGAGCAGCTGCTGTTTCTTCCATCTATAACTTGGTGAGAGAGGATCTAGCAGAGCTCTGTAGGAAGCAGGTTGCTCCAAAGGAGGATGAGACCAATGCACCTGCACTATACAGGTTTCAGCCCTTCAGAGATGGACACGAAGTCTTTGGGGGCTGTTGGCTGTCCCAAAGTGGTACCAAGTGCTCACTGAAAAATCCTTCATCAGTCCCCTGCAGCAGGTCTGAACTCTTTAGCAGAGCACCTGGGTAGCTGGCAGCTCTCACCCTCCCCAGGGGATGCAGGTGCCCTTCACCCTGCCTTGTGTTCCCCCATCCTGTGCACCTTATCAAGGGACAGGGAGCTGTTGTCCCTTAGCATGGATGTTCTTTGTTTCCCACGCTCCAGCTGAAGAATTTATTTAGAAAAGCAATAGAGGAGCAATAACAAATGTTAAAAAAAGGTTAATTTTTTAGTTTTTCCCCTCCCAAAGGGCACAGGCTTTCGATTCCAGATGTGTCTTACTTGTGCCCTGTTCTCTAGATGTAAAGCAGACCCTTAGGGTCAGGAGATACAGGTTTTCTATTTTTTGCATCACCACAGCCACACAAGGGCAAAATTTGGTATTACTCACATTATATGGGGGGGAAGCCTTCCTGTTCATGCCATTTTTGACAGCACAGGCTCTTCTTGCAGTCCTTCTAAGGAAAAAATACCTCTTCTGCTGCTGCAAAGGGCTGCTGGAGGCCCAGGTAAAACTGTGAGCTGTGAACAAACATGCTTCCCTGTAACATGTTCTTCTCTGTCCAACAAGAAACCTGTGAAAGGCAAAAGCAATGGGCAAAGACTGCACACTGGAAAATGGGATTAGCAGACAGATGACTTTCTGAAATGGAATGTGCTCACTTTGCTCACTTCTCACAGGGGCTCGGGTTTGCTTATCTGCCATGCAAGTACTTGTTTAATAATGGCTAATCTGCATACAATAAATTAATAAAACAGATTTAAATGTGGAGGAGGCAAAAAAAAAGAAAATCTAATTTTTTGGATTTCTTATTTACCGCAATGGAAAGCACTGGTGGGGGATCTGTGAGGAAATCAGTAATATTCACAGGAAGAGAGGGTCATGGATGTGTGATGGATTCCCAGATTGTTTCTGTGGCAGCTGCATTTTGGTCACATCTCTACTGAAACGAGAGCCTGTCCTGTCTGCAGCACTTTGCAGAGCTGCCTCTATATGGAGCTGCCTTCCTTTTAATATAATAATCCAGGGCTTACAGAGCTGCAAATAAAAACGCAACCTGTGTAAGCCAGGGTAGAAATTTTCCCTGAGTCCACAGATGATCAAAATGATATTGTTGGAGAGCATTAAGCTGGTTCCCGTCAGCAGTTCCTCTAATGCTCTGTAGCTGCAGTTAAAAAGGGTTTGGGCAGATGTGTGGGCCATGGTGTGGATGAGCTCCCTTGGATAGCAGGAGCAGCTGAAGGAGGTTCCCCCAGCAAGAGATTTTTAATATTGCAGTCACTGCTGTGCTTCCAGGTCCAGCATCTCAGCTGCCTGATTTGTGCCAGTGCAGTTGCATTAATTACAGCAGTAACTAGAGGCTGGTGCTGGGCTATCTCAGTTTTTCCCTCATTCTCTGGGAGCTTTTGGAGGAGGTCCTTGATGTGATGTGTGGCTGAGCTGCAAACTACCTGGCCTGGCTAGATCCATCTACAGCACTGCAGCTACTGCAGGGACAGCTGAGCCACGAGGTACCAGGAGCTCCTTTCTGTCATGGTGAGAGCCACACCACTGGCTCCCTGGCCCCTGCTCATCATGCAGCAAACATCAAAATAAACACTTTCTCCCTGACTTTGCTCCAGCTCTCAGACCATCGGCAAAACACAGGAAAATGTGTATCTTTCATCCACAGATCACAAAAGATGTAGCATTAATTATGTAGACTTCAGCTCTACACGCTGGTGGCTTTGTAGCAAAAGCACAGAGCTAGCTGTTATGTGGGGGTTTTTTTTACCCTCAGAGTCATATCAGTAGCCAACACATCCCAGACTGGCCCCATGGCCCTCACAGAGGTATAATTTTGTTGTGAGAGGCCATGAAATTATACCTCTGGAAACTGTAGTCTAGAAAGTCAAGCAAATAGAAACAAGCAAAGGATGGAGGAGAAAGTCCTAGCAATTAACTCCCCTTGTAAGTATCTATACATAAAAAAACTGTGCTTATCTAGTCAGGGAACTGACAGATCAGGTGAGCTATGGGCCAAAGGAAAAAACAGCTCAATTTTTAAGCAGTAATCACGGTGAGCAGCTTACCAGCAATTCAGTCTGGAATGTGTTTGCATTGCTTGTCAGATAATTTTGAGCTGTGGACATATTAATGGAAATTGTGATCTGTTTCAGGACAATTCACAAGCAGGCAAAAGGACTAAATTCAACAAATTGATTCTCTGCTGTAAACAGTTCAACCAGAACTAGTTCCTCATGATAAGGTATTGCTCCTTTCTCATTTCTAACTTAAACAAACGTGCTGCTGTGCCATGGTGCTGTTTGTCACCCATAATGTTGACTTCAGAAATACTGAATCATGAAATTGAGATTGCATAAATCTTTCTGCATCTGGAAAAAAAGAGAAGCCTGCCTCACCTGGACCCCCTCCTCTGCTGCTCTTCCAGGGTGCTACGCTCTTCCTTGGAAACTGAGCCTGCCATATTTGAAAGCACATCCTTTTCCACTTGGACTTCTTGGCATTGGGGTAGATACTGACACCACTTGTGTGTAATGTTGACACAATTAATTCTTCCAATCCAAATTATTATGAAAGATTGGAGGAAGGGATTTTTGTCCAGATTCCCACTGAAGCTTGCTGGACCACTGTTGACACCTAAGTGGTAACAGATACCAGGTATTAGCCAAACACTTATTCTGGGTTGATCTTAGCAGAAGACTGGAAGGAAAGATGTGGTTTGCAGAGTGGTTACGTGTGTGGTGGCTCTTTGAGTTCTGTATAGCCCATGGGGACCTACATCATGTTGAACCCAGTGGATTTTCTTGCATATCAGGAAAGCTTGCCTTGAGGCTGTAAAGAGGAAGATTATTTATTGGAGGGGAGCTGAGTTGTGTTGGCTGGAGATCATACCTGTTTGGGGGAAACACAGCTGCTGATCTCATTTAGGTTTGGCCAGAAGTGTGAACTACTCTTGCCAGCAATGTCCTCACCACAGTAGGAAGAAATGAGAGCTTAAGAGTCTGAAGAGGACAAGAGATGTAGCCACTGAAGCCACATTGTCATCAACCTGGGAGAGTAAGTTCCCAAGCTCAGGAGTCAAAATAAATTGTTAGTCCATGACTCTTCCTTTCTTCTGCTGTAAAGTCAATGAACTAAACTGAAAAGCCCACAGGACAATTTCAGGTTGATGGTAACTTAGTGTGTGGCTGCTGTAGGGCTGGACTTTGCCCTAAGAGCAGTTTGCTCTAGTATAATACTGACAATAGGGTGGGGGGTTTTTTGTTTGTTTTGGGGTTTGTTTTTTTTTTTTGGGGGGGGGTTTTTTCTGCTGAATTAGTAATTACACATAAATGCTTTCTCTTACACTCCTATGATATTTGCATCCAATGAGTCCTCAGGGCTGTAGTACTGTGGGCAGAGTATGCTTGCCAGCTCTTACCCCAAGATTAAGTTCAAGTCATGAAGGGCTGATTTTTGCTCACTTTACCCAACTTCCTGTTCCCTTCCCTACAGATACCCTGGGGGGCCCACTCTCAGCCCTTGCATCACTTTTGGAAATGGCTCACATCCCTCCAGAATTGTTGCTCGGTGGGTATTTTTTTTTTTTTCCCTTGGCTCCAAATGTACTAAAGTGTCATTAAGACAAATGGCAAACACTTCTCCTTTTCTCACATCTGTCAAAACTTCAGAATCTACTTTCATGACATTTCACACAGCATTTTTTTACGTACCACTCAAAGGACATGGAATCCTAATGAGCCAGCTTTCATCTGCTGTGTCTTGCTGCCCCTGTTTAATAAATTAACAAAAGGGAAGGGGCAGGGGGGCCCAAGTGATATAAACAGCTGAGGAGCTGAAAAGGGGCTTCATTTTTGGTGCTTAATTTTTAAAATAATTTGTTGTTTGTGAGATTGCATACTTGGCCTGCAAATGTTAACTGATGTGCTTGCTTTTACTGTCTGTAAATGTACTATCTCCTATACAGTAGTTTCTGTGGGAGAAATGAGAAACACCACTTTTTCTTACCAAAAAAACAGAAGAAAAAAATTGCTAAAGTGCTTCCTTGATGGAGGAAAAAGGTGGACAGCTATTTCTCTTAATTTAAGGCTTGGAAGATATCAGCACTGGTAGCACAGGTTCTTCCTCCCCATCTTTTGGGTAGGGGAAGGACATATTCAAATGGACTGGCTAGTCTGTATAGCTTCTTCATAGCAGGGAAGTCACCCTCCAGGTGACTTCCAGCCTCTTGTGGATGCTGGTGCCTCATGGCCCCTGCCCAAACCACCACAGCCCTTGTAAGTGGCTTCACAGCTCCCAGTTAGTGAGCCTGCAGCCTCCCTTCTGCTCGAGATGTGATGCACAGCCCAAATTACCTTTCCTTGCCTCCCCTGAAGTCAAAGTTCAGCTTTCTCCAGCTGCCTCAGCCAGCAGGAAGCCTAGATAATAGTTTGACATGGTAGGCATCAGCACAGAGAAATGTGCTTCTGCCTCAGCACAGAGCCTTGTACAGGTTTTCCAATATATTTTCAAAAAGATTCCAAATGAAGCAGATACAGAAGAAGCTGATGAAAATTTGATTTTCCTTGCAGGGGGAGAAAGGGAAGAGGAAGATGGGTTAATCAGCTTCTGAAAAGAAGATCCTCCAGGAGGAATGTTTACAGGTAGTCACTTGCCCTACTTTTACCTTTCATGTTGGATGTCATCTTCTACTAAATTGCCAAGATTTTCATTCACATCAATAGGAGTTTCGGCGTGCTCAGACTTCAGGAAATCAGTGCTTATTTGGGGGCCTAAATCTGAACTTAGAAGAATAGTTTTGTCGTTTTTTCATACCACTGGCGAAATGTAAATTTCCTTGGTGCAACGTTCACTCATTATCACTGAATCAAAGAGCAGTCTCAGTTCCTGATGGCATCCTATTTAACAAAAAACAAACAAACAAAAACAAACCCATAAAACAATCTATTCCATTGCAGACATACATTGCTATGCTGCCCTGATGTCCATGTTGATTAGCTGCCCTATTTTAGGACTGTTTGCATTAGGCAATAGGCTAGTAAAATCATGAGTGTGCAAACAAAGTAGGTCTTTACCTTAAGAATTAAACATATAAAACATTATTAAAATGACAAAGGTTTATGGAAAGGGGGCAAACCACATGGACTAGATGAGATAGCATGGTTTGAGGCAGGAGAGCTTCACTGGGGATAAGTGACAGGGCTGAAGCACACAAGTGAAAATAATCAGAACTCCTGTGTAAAGTGATGCTGATGTATTCTGAATGTCACTTTACCCTGCACAGTGCTATGCTTGCTCTGAAAAGGCTCTTTAATTATAGTTGCTCAAGCCTTAAAATCACAAAACTCAAGTCGTGTAGCGGTAGGTGCCATTTAGGCAACATAAATCATAATACTGAAGACAAGGTGAAAATGGGAAGTTCATCTCCTAGATAATTTATCAAGACTTACCTGTGATATTTAATTATCTATGGGTCTATTTAAGGCTAACAGTGGGAAGGCTTTGAGGAGGCGAGGGTGTCTAAAAATGTTTATTGAAACTGTTATCCCTATGAAATATTTCTTCTTTATCTTTTCTCTCTAATGCTTGTACAGTAAATTGCTTTTGGGTTTTTTTGGTGTGGTTTGTTGGGGGTTTTTTTTGGGGTTGTTTTTTTTTTTCTTTAGAAGAGCACTGCATAATACAACTGCAATAAAGTGATGAGATGTGACACCCCTTTGCCTCATGAGACTCTACAGCTCTTGCTCCTAAGGTAGCCTTCATCTTCTGAGGGAAGCTTCTGTTGCTTTTCTTTCCCTTGCTGATAAATCCAAAAGCATATGAGCCCATTGCCTGCTTTTCCCATTCTGTTGCCAAGATGGCAACATGTCCCAGAAATCTCTTCCTAATTATTAGCCCTTCCTGAGGACCTCCAAACAAAGGCAACACCTGCTAACTGATGACAAGAGTCCAACAGTCCCAGGGGAGCAGGAGCACCTCACGTGGGGCTGAGGAGGCAGGGCTGAGGCTTCCTGGGATGTTTTCCTGGTGGATGGTTTGGGATGGTGTCATGTCAGCAATCCATTGCAATTTGGTTGGCAAAAATTACTTGGGGAATTTTGTCTTCTCCTTCCTGTTGCCTGTCAGAAAGAGGACCCAACCCCTTGGGCATCACCAGAGACATCCCACACTCAGAGATGGACAAACAGGTGAGGTGTGCAAGTGTTGACTCACCTCTATGCAGCCAAACTCTAAAAATTGTCATTTCAGGGAATAACCAAATTATGTTGTCTTCAGCAAAGCTCATCACCTGCTTTGGAACGTTCAGGGGCTGAGTATGTGGATTTAGAGGCATGTTGGCTTTGTAGAACATGTTTTCCAATTACAAAGTAATTTGTAAGTCTCACAAGTGATATCTGGAAAGCAAAAGGAGTGGAATTCCTTAAATAAACTATTAGCAACAAAAATCTATGTTTGGCTCAAATATTTGTTGAGACAGATGCGTGAATGAAAAAAGGAAAGAATATTAGTTCAAAACTAAAATGTTTCCTTGGCAGATCCTGATGAAAAGAACAAAAAAAATTGTAATGTTAATGGCAAAGTATTAGAAATCAATAATTTTTCCTTAACAAAAATAAGACATTGAAAATTATGTGAAATGTGAGGAAATGCTTTTTGGTATCAAGGTGCCCTACCACAAACAGAGGAGGTGCTTGTCAAAGGCTTCTGTACTTATTTTCTCAAGAACAGCTGGATGTATATGCCATAATTTACTATTAATGAGCAAGAATGTGGTATTTCAAGTGTATTATGTTACATGGAGGTGTATGTTTTGAGAATTGCATTGTAGCTGTTCAAAAAGTAACAAACATTCCTCCTGCCAATGCTCATAAGGTAGAGTAACTGAACTGCTTGCTCTCATTTGCCTTTATAGTGATTCCCACTTCTTTGTGGTTTCTGATGTTTAGATAAGGCACTTCTTGCATGGAGAGGGGAAAAAAAAAGACCTTTTTTCAGTATTTCTGCTTTTGTAAAGCATCAGCTCTACTTGACACTCAATGATAGGTGTTAAAAACTCTGGAGAACCATTCTGGGTGATTGGTACCCCAGGCTGAGTGGCTGTGTGATCAATGCATGCTATTTTTCTTAAATTATTTTTATATTCTTTTATTTAGCTGTAATCCTTCTCTGCACCCATATCTGGAGTATTGCACAGCAGAGTAATGTATCCTGGAAAACCAACTGTTCATCTTAGTTGAGAAACCTGGAACCCTGTATAATGGTTTCTGCTTGCAGTCTGTCTCACTTCCTTTTTTTTTTTTTTTTTTTCTTAATATCTTTCTGCTTTTATAGTGCCAAAGGAAAAATTCAGTCAGAGGTGAGCCTCTACACAAAATACAAGAGGTTTGCTGGAGTCTCCTGCTGTGCAGGGAAGAAGAATCAGTTGATTGATCCACCATTTCATTTTACCTTCTCCCAAGATTTCACAGCCTTAAATATCTTTGTCTGTAAAGATCCTGAAGCAGGTGTAAATATGATTGAAGTTTTACACCAGAAGAGAAAATCAAATGTAAGCTTTAAAGGAAAGAGGTGTGTGTGTGGAAGTGGCAGCTGGATTCATAGATCTTGTTCCTGGATCTGAGAACGTTACTTTCATTTTGCAATTTTGGAGAACTGGTATTGAGAGGCTTTGAAGATCCTCCCTTATCTTTCCAATGAGTCTCAATTTACCACATTTATGGTTTTTTGTTTGGAAAATGCTTGCTGCTGTGTGTGTTGCACATGTCACACTGCATCCTTGCAGCCACGGCCCTTTGTGCTTGGTGTTTGCAGATGGATGGGTTTTTCCATCATACATCATGGCTGTGACAGCAGACTGATGATCTACAACTCAGAGTGCTGTAGCTCTGATGATGTGGCTGTGGCTGTAGTAATAATGTGGGCCTACTCCAGGGACAGCAAAGCTGCATGTTTGTTTTTTTTTAAAGGTGAAGCAAAAGGCTTAAATCCCCTCTTGTTTCCTAGCTGCCTCCCTCCCCAAAGCTGTTTCCAGTCCCAGATCAATAGGGAAAAAAAAAAAAGAGATTAATCCATCTTCTGCAGAAATATCATCACTGTGTGTGAGAGAGCTCACTGATTTAGATGCTGGGTAGGATATTACAAAATCAAATTTTGTACATACAGAATTTGGAAGAAATGCAAAGGAAAGTCCGACTTCTGGATCTCTTACCCTGCCTGGCAGGTAAATATTTTTATATTGGGAGTAAACCAAACTTGTCTTCTCTGTAGCTGCAGTTTGATTGACTCTTGCAGGTTTTCCATAGGCCCATATATCTTGCCTTCCTTAGAATTCCAGCTCCCGGATGCAAGCCAGTTTGTTAAATCACATCTTTTGTAAGTAAAGAAGCATTACTGCATTAGAAAGGAAATGTAAATTCTTCAAATCACCACATCCGTTACTCATGGACCTTCAGAAATGAGAGGTCCAAGGGAAGGACTCCCATTTTGTCATTATCATCTTTCCCAAGTGTTTAAACCATTTCCCTGGTGTAGAGTTGATGCTTGATTGCCGGGGCACAGCCACAATGCTGAACTCAGATCCTCACCTGGCAGTCGCTCTCTGCCTCACTGGAGGCTGGCAGCTGGGGATGCCAAGCCAGAGGCCAAACTCCCTTCCTCTCCATCTCCAAAGTCCAGCAACCAAAAATACACCTCCTGCTTTTAACAGGCAGCCTGGCCCCAGCTCTGCAGATGCTTCCTGGCAGCCCCCAATCCTGCTGCTGTCACTGGGGAACTGCATCTTCAAGGACAGGTAAGTCTGAGGGATTTACTGAAGGAAATAAGTGAAAGAAGATGGCATGTGCTGACTTCTGCAAGGTTTGACTCAAGCACCAGCCTCATGCATTGTGAGAAAGTTGAGAGTAAAGGCTGAGCACACTGGAATGGTATGACAGGCTTTTCCTGTGTATTTTATTGCTTTTTAAAGCACAGATTTCAGCCGAGGAGAAGGGATTTTAAAAGGTTTACTCAAACTCATCCTGTAAATTAGTGAAAGTAAAGTCATTCCCTCTTTTAATTGGGAAATGAAATAAAAAACACACTGGCAGACTTAGTCCACTCTCATGAGACCCCAGCATCCAGTTCTGGAGCCCCCAAGACAGGAAGAACATGGAGCTGTTGGAGTGAGTCCAGAGGAGGATCACTAAAATGATCAGAGGGCTGGAGCACCTCAGCTATGAGGACAGGCTGAGAGAGTTGGGAATGTTCAGCCTGGAGAACAGAAACCTCTGGAGAGACCTCAGAGCACCTTCCAGTACCTGAAGGGGCTACAGGAAAGCTGGGGAAGGACATTTTACAAGGGTGTGTGATGACAGGACAAGGGCTAATGGCTTTAAACTCAGAGGAGAGATTTATGTTTGACATTAGGAAAAAATTCTTTCTTGTAAGGGTGGTGAGACACTGGCACAGGTTCCCCAGGGAAGTTGTGGCAACCTCCTCTCTGGAAGTGATGGAAGGTCAGGATGGATGGCGCCTTGAGCAACCTCATCTGATAAGAGGTGTCCCTGCCCCTGGCACAAGAGTGGGAACTGGATCATCTTTAACACCCTTGGCATCCCCACAACATCCACGGTGGTGCCCATCATCCCCCCCGGTGGCGGTGCCGGTAGCCATGGAGACGGCGGTGCTGGCAGGCTCCCTGGAGCCAATGTGATGCAAGGGGTGAGGTGTCCAAGGGCCCCGCCCCGGAACGCCTATAAAAGCAGGAGGCCCACCCCGCTCAGCCAGTCCCACCATGGCCCGGTACCGCAGAAGGTCCCGCAGCCGCCGCCGCCGGTACCGGAGCCGCTCTCGCCGCCGTCGGGCGAGGAGCTATCGCCGGTCCAGGTCAAGAAGGCGCCGGTACAGGAGGAGGCGGCGGAGCAGGGGGAGACGCAGACGCCGATACTGAGCTGAGCCCAGCACCGGGCATCTGCGGAGCCACCGTCCCCGAGACCCCCGGCACCACCACCACCTCTGCGCCCCCGCGGCCCTGGCTCCAATAAATCTGCAATGATCACACCACGGGGGTGTCCCTGCTGTCCCTCTCTGCTGCCTGCCTCTCTCCTGCAGCTGTGTCCCGGGGGGGGCTGGCTCTGCCTGACGGGGGTGTCTGTCCGGGGGTGGGCGTCCCTGGTGTCTGCTGAGTGTGTCCATCCCATGGGTGTGCATGGCCAGGACCAGCACACGGCTCCAAGGAGGGAGATGCCCCCACCTGCCAGCTGGGTCTGAAGCCCAGCACCACGTCCCCAGCCCAGCACCACGTCCCCAGCCCAGCACCACGTCCCCAGCCCAGCACCACGTCCCCAGCCCAGCACCACATCCCCAGCCCATCTCCATGCCCCCAGCCCAACTCAATGGTTGGGTATTTATCTGCCTGCAGCCTGTGGAGCTCCATGGTGGATCAGATAAGTGGGACTGTGGTATTGAGCGCACCCTGCACCCTGCTCCCCTGATGTGCACAGCTGGTGGGGGTCAAGTCTTGTTCAACATGTCCAAGCACACTGTCAGAAAGTACTTTGAGATTTATAGCAGCCGTATGATTTCCCTGTGCCATCTAAGGACAGGGACATAAAGACCAGGAACTGCCTGAGTCTGGCAGCAGCCCACATGTGAATGTCACAGCCAGGCATGAGGGGGACAAGCTGCTGGGCTGTGTCTCTCCATTCCTGGCAAGAAAATCTAGTTGGAAACCAAGGACAGAATGACACAACAATCCCCACCACTGGTGACCCTGCTGCAGCAAAAACTCTGTTCCATCACTGACATGCTCTTACCTGATGAGTTTCTAGCTTTCCCATGCAGTCTGTTCTTCCTGGGGTGTCTTGTCCTCCTCACAAACTTTTAGGCTTAGAAGATCCTCAGTGGGTGGCCAGTCATGCTTTCCAGCCTGTCTGCTAGAGGACTGCTCAGCTGGTTTCCATGCTGCTTTTTGGAAGTCTCATGTCCTGACATCTCTGTGGTGGTGGCCACTGTTTGGGCTCCCTTGGCAGACTGCTTCATTATCTGTCTGCTCTTGGGGAGTTTTCCCTAATATTTAACCTGATTTTTGTCTACTGGAGTTAAATCTCATTACTTCCCATTCTGTCTTCACTGACTAACGAGAATTGGTCCCAATCCTCTTTATAATGTCCCTTAACAGACTTCATGTGTCCCTTCAGCCCTCTTCTCTAGTTTGAACATGCTTTTCTCTCACAGGTCTTATTTTCCAAATCCTTTATCACCTTTGTTGCTTTCCAGTGAGCTCTCCCCAGTTAATTTTTTTTAAAAGATGTGTCCCGCACCAAACACAGTGTGCCATCGCCTCTGTTGCTGAAGGAGAGCAGCATAATTAGCATAATTAGCTCGTCTGGTTTTCCCACAGCTCTGCTGTTAACTGTTTGGTTGCTGGGGCACTTTGCCTGGCTGGCAGCATGTAAATCCAGGCTTCTCCAAAGAGCAGCTCGACCTGGGGTTTGACCTGGTGGTTGTTCAGCCAGGAGTCATTTTTATGAGTTCCCACAAAAGCAGATACCACTTTGCAAGCAGAGTCCAGTCCTTGCCTTCAGGCAGATCTCACCTCCAGAGGGATGTGGAAAGTATTGTAACGTGGGAAAAAGCCTTGAGGTGGTCCTGAGCCCAGGGAGGATGAGGGTGGCAGCTGGTTAGGAGGATCAGGTGACTCTGCTCCAGAATGGGGGACACTGACCACGTTGGATGCCTCTGCTGTGTCTCTGGGGCGTCAGGGTTGCCAAGGCATGATGGCTGCAAAAAAACCTGCTGGCTCCAGGTGCTGGCAGAGATGCTGGCTTTGAAATGGCAATGTCCATGGAAATGGAGGGGGTTCACATGCTTCACAAAGTGCTCCTGCCTGGGCATGGCTGTGGTGCCCAGGAAAGCCCATCTGAGCTGGCTGGCTGGTGCCTCAGAGCAGCTCTGCTGTCCTGCTTTCTTGCAGGGTTTTGATGAGATCCTGTAACGAAACAACACTCATCCCAGCATTTTCTATTGCCATGCTACAGAGGTACATTTAATTATTCTCCACACAGAACACTGACTTTGTTGAATCTCAGGACATTTCTTCTATTTATCTCCCAAAACACCACGTTCTACTTTAATCCTGTCCTTCTCAATATTTACATGTCCTTCTCGGTTTGAATGGTACCTAAACAGGAGCTGCTCTTAAAGACAAGGACAGATTTGCATGGCTGACTGTGCCAAGAGCTGCTAATGAAAATACCAATGAGCATGGGGGAATAAACTCACCACCTGTGGAGTCTTGTTTGGCATCCTCATTCAGTCTAATAAGGAAGCATTCATGTTTAATTGCTACATTTGATTGTTTAATTACAGTTATTTTACATGCCATCTCATAGTTTTGTCTTGGCTCTAGACATTATCTGCTACCTTATTCTCTTTGAATAGTGAATTATACTATAATAGAAAATTATTTTAGCCAAAGAATTAGAACAAGGGCTTCAAATTATAATCAGCATTTTTTTAAAATTTAAAAAAAAAAATCTGTTCATAAAACCCTTTCTATTTGCTGTTGATCTATAGATTCAAATCCAGGCTTTTTGTCTGTGCAACAGTATTTATACAAGTAACTTTCTAAAATGCACTTGCAGGGCCACAATATGAGTAGCCTCACCTTCTCACTGAAGTTTTATCAAATTAAGTTTATTTCTTTAAACACCAGTTCATTTTAACCACTACAAGATTTTTTTTGTACAGGCTTAACTTAGCATAAAATTAGTTTATTGTAGGTTCACTCAGTTGGGCAATGTTCTGACTTCAAATCAATACAAATCTGTCCTAAACTTCAGTAAAATGACCTGCTTGAAAACCTGACACCTGCTTAGCTAAATAAATGGAAAGGAAACCAGGAAAACTCCTCTGCTTCTTCAGCTGTGCCTTTCTGATGCCCCTGTAATTAGATGGTGAGGAGGGATCTACCAGCTCAGAGCCCAGACTCTACTCCACGAGAGCACAGAGTCATGGAATAGTTTTGTTTGGAAAAGACCTTTAAGACCAAGTCCAAGCACCAGCCCAAGTCTAACAAATCCATGCTAAACCAGGTCTCTAAGCAGCACACCTACCTGCATTCTGAACACTTCCAGGGATGGTGATTCCATCACTTCCCTGGGCAGCCTCTTCCAGTGCCTGACAACCTTTCCCTGAAGATGTTTTGTCTGATACCCAATCTGGTGCACCGTGAGGCCATTTCCTCTTGTCCTATCACTTGTTACTTGGAAGAAAACACCAATCCCCCAATCCCCACCTTGCCACAACAGGAAGCTGTAGAAGGGAGGTTGCTGCATGCTTTGCCCCATCTGGCTTTTTTGTACACATTTGTCCTTTCTGATCTCTGTAAGCTACACTGCCCACTTTGCAGTCAGTCCCTGCTCCTGGGGCACAGGTCTCTGACAAATATGTGTAGAAGCAGCTGAAGAGATGCCCAGGCTATTTAAGGGCAAAACCACTGAACCTTTCTATCATTATTTCTTTCAACCTTATAATCTTCTCAAGTCTTCAACCCAACAACAGCCTTCTTCAGGCATTTTCCAGTGCTGTCCTACTTTGGAGAGCTGCAATTTCCACCAGGGCATTTTCTCTGCCATAGGAACACACAACCATGCTGTGCTCATCCCCTTTCACATCCAAAAGCAAAAGGCCAGGGAGAGCACAAGTACCACACATGGTGTCATCCTTTGCCCCAGGCTTCCTCAACAGAAAACAAAGTTCTTGATGTTTTAAAAGCACCTCTTAAGAGCAGTGAATCACTGAATGGGATTGGTTGAAAAGGCCTTAAAGCTCGGACACTGCCAGGGAGGGGGCAGCCACAATCTCCCCGGATAAGATGGAAGTCAGCAGAGAGGGACAGCAGGGACACCCCCGTGGTGTGATCATTGCAGATTTATTGGAGCCAGGGCCGCGGGGGCGCAGAGGTGGTGGTGGTGCCGGGGGTCTCGGGGACGGTGGCTCCGCAGATGCCCGGTGCTGGGCTCAGCTCAGTATCGGCGTCTGCGTCTCCCCCTGCTCCGCCGCCTCCTCCTGTACCGGCGCCTTCTTGACCTGGACCGGCGATAGCTCCTCGCCCGACGGCGGCGAGAGCGGCTCCGGTACCGGCGGCGGCGGCTGCGGGACCTTCTGCGGTACCGGGCCATGGTGGGACTGGCTGAGCGGGGTGGGCCTCCTGCTTTTATAGGCGTTCCGGGGCGGGGCCCTTGGACACCTCACCCCTTGCATCACATTGGCTCCAGGGAGCCTGCCAGCACCGCCGTCTCCATGGCTACCGGCACCGGCACCGGGTATGGGTGCCAGGGATGCACTGGGGCACTGCCAGGGATGGGGCAGCCCCAACTTCCCTGGGGAACCTGTGCCAGTGTCTCAGCCCCCACACTGGAGAATTTCTTCTTACTGTCTAAGCTAAGTCTCCCCTCTTTGAGCTTAAAGGCATGGCCCCTTGTCCTGCCATTCTGTGCCCTTTGAACAGTACTCCTGGTGAGGTCTCACAAGAGCAGAGCAGAGGGGAACAGTCACCTCCCTTCACCTGCTGGCCACGCTGCTTTTCTTAGAATCACAGAATCATGGAATGGGCTGGGTTGGAAGGGACCTCAGAGATCATCAAGCCCAACCCTTGATCCACTCCCCCTGTGGTTCCCAGCCCATGGCACTGAGTGCCACATCCAGGCTCTTTTTAAATATCTCCAGGGACAGAGAATCCCCTACTTCCCTGGGCAGCCCATTCCAATGTCTGATCACCATCTCTGTGAAGAAATTCTTTCTAATATCCAACCTAAACCTCCCCTGGCACAACTTGAGACCATGCCCTCTTGTCTTGCTGATAGTTGCCTGGGAAAAAGACCAACCTCCCCCTGGCTACAACCTCCTAAAAAAAGAGAGTACAAAGAGGCCCCAGGAGAGGAGTGATACAGCCCAGGATGCCTTTGGCTTCTGGCCTATGAGTGCACATTGTTGGCTCTTGTTGAGCTGCTCACCCACCAGCACCCCCCAAGTCCTTCTCCTTGGGGCTGTTCTCAGCCCATTTACACCCAGCCTGTAGCTGTGCTTGGAATTGCTCCAACCCATTTACATGACCTGTAACTTGGCCGTGTTGAACTTCTTGTGCCTTGCATGGGCCCCCCCCTCATGGCTGTGGAGGTCCCTTGGGATGCCATCTGTTTCCTCCAGTGTGCTGACCCCACCACACATCTCAGTGTTGTGGGCAAACTTGATGAGGGGGCACTCAGTTCCACTGTCCTGGGATATGCTCTGTCGTGGAGCTCCATGGGCTGCAGATGGAAATCTTTTCAAACCAGGGATGAGATGGGGATGTGGTGCTGGGCTGGGGACGTGGTGCTGGGCTTCAGACCCAGCTGGCAGGTGGGGGCATCTCCCTCCTTGGAGCCGTGTGCTGGTCCTGGCCATGCACACCCATGGGATGGACACACTCAGCAGACACCAGGGACGCCCACCCCCGGACAGACACCCCCGTCAGGCAGAGCCAGCCCCCCCCGGGACACAGCTGCAGGAGAGAGGCAGGCAGCAGAGAGGGACAGCAGGGACACCCCTGTGGTGTGATCATTGCAGATTTATTGGAGCCAGGGCCGCGGGGGCGCAGAGGTGGTGGTGGTGCCGGGGGTCTCGGGGACGGTGGCTCCGCAGATGCCCGGTGCTGGGCTCAGCTCAGTATCGGCGTCTGCGTCTCCCCCTGCTCCGCCGCCTCCTCCTGTACCGGCGCCTTCTTGACCTGGACCGGCGATAGCTCCTCGCCCGACGGCGGCGAGAGCGGCTCCGGTACCGGCGGCGGCGGCTGCGGGACCTTCTGCGGTACCGGGCCATGGTGGGACTGGCTGAGCGGGGTGGGCCTCCTGCTTTTATAGGCGTTCCGGGGCGGGGCCCTTGGACACCTCACCCTTTGCATCACATTGGCTCCAGGGAGCCTGCCAGCACCGCCGTCTCCATGGCTACCGGCACCGGCACCGGCACCGGGGGGGATGATGGGCACCACCGTGGATGGAGTGGGGATGCCAAGGGTGTTAAAGATGATCCAGTTCCCACTCTTCTGCCAGGGGCAGGGACACCTCTTGTCAGATGAGGTTGCTCAAGGCCCCATCCATCCTGACCTTCCATCACTTCCAGAGAGGAGGTTGCCACAACTTCCCTTGGGAACCTGTGCCAGTGTCTCACCACCCTTACAAGAAAGAATTTTTTCCTAATGTCAAACGTAAATCTCTCCTCTGAGTTTAAAGCCATTAGCCCTTGTCCTGTCATCACACACCCTTGTAAAATGTCCTTCCCCAGCTTTCCTGTAGCCCCTTCAGGTACTGGAAGTATCGGAGCTCAAAACGTTCCTCAGAACAGAGTAGTGGCCATGGCTCCCCACACCACTCTCCAGCAGTAACTATAAACATCAAGCATTATCAGTTCTAGAAGCAGAGACTGGCTGAGAAACTTGCTGTTAATTTCAGCAAGTACAGCTACTTACAAAAGACATCTGAAAGCAGAATTACATGACAGAAAACTAGCTCTATCTTGGCCTAAACCAGGACAGTCCATCACAGATGGTTCTCTGACTTTCAATGTTCATGTCTCCTAATTTTAGTTACCGGAGTAATTTCTTGAGCCATTTCTGTGTGGCCCAGATGGATAGAGGAGGGCCTCAGTTTTACTCCTGCTTTTATTCCTGCTTTGCCAATGCCTAAGTCTATCTTTGAGCTCAGCTGCTCTGCCCAACCAGAGGCGACTTTCTCAGATTAATCTTTAACTACATTACTTAAGAGGAGAAAGATTTAGGGTGCTAGCAAGTGGTGCCCAGAATTAAGAGAAAAAATATGAAGAAAATGTTTATTAAATGAAATAAAGAATTAATAAATTCAGGTTACTGCACTGTGTGAGGGCACTTCATATGAAAGAAAGAGAGGAAAGAAATAAGTGAGCTGAAGATCTGCAGGACAGTTTAATGCTAGTTATTTACCAGCTTGGAGGCCCTAAGGGATTTCCCTTTGAGCTCATTCTCAAGAAATTCTTCCCTTGCTTTTACCACTGCTTCGCCTTTCCCCTCTCACCTCACACAGCTAAGAAATGACATGCCACCTGAGTGCTTTTTCTCAGGATAATTTCAGCTGCTTCTTACTCAGTTAAGATTTTCAAAAAGATCAGGCTCACACACTCAAATCAGTTTAAAGTGCTTTGCAAAATGTGGCACATGAATACTGAACCATTATTCATCATTTGACCAGTCATGGAAATAATCTACACACATAACTACTTCCTTAAAATAGACAGTGTAATTACTAATATGTGGAAAAAGAAGGTAGGAAACAACTACTATTTCTTCAGACAAGGATCATCTTACTGAGACAAGGCTACAGCAAAGCAGGCAATTTTCAGTTCCTTTTCAGCAAGCTTTCTACATCCTTTCTTGCCTTTGCACTCATAGAAAGCCAATTTTCCATATCCCTACTACACACAAAATGGGGCAAGATTTTAAAGATACAGCTCTGTGCCATGTGACTTCAGCAGGCTAGAAGAAAAATGAAGTTTGGCACCTAACTGATCCATTTGCAATATTTCAGGGTAAATTAAAAATCAAAATGTCAAGAGGTTTAATATGTCAGTGGGCCTTTTGACTGAGCAGGCACTTTGAAGCCTAAATGGGAGCTGTGCTTTTTTTTAAAAAAATGAAAACCAAATGTGTGCTGCTGCTGCTCTGTCTCAAAATTCAGGGCCTTCATCTGAGTATTTCTGTCATAATAAAATTAGTAAAACATTCTGGATACCATTCTACTTTTTCTCAGGGTGAGAACAGCTACCTATTTATGAGGAATGCTATTCTTCATTATCTGCATTAGAGTAAAGCCTGGGAATCTTACAATCTGCCTCCTTCCACTGAGCAGAACTGTATTTGTTGCCTGCAATGTGTTTAGCTTGCCTGTCCCTTGGCAATTTTTTGTTTTTGCCACCTCCCTTTTGTGTTTGTAAAACAGGAGAGATAATAAACGATAATAATTACCTTTTTCGCAGAGATGTGGTGAAGATTAATTAGTCCTTGTTTATACGAAGATTGGCAGTGCTGATCTGCAGGTTTGCAAAACATCGGGGTGATTGCTATCGCTGCCGTGCTTGGCAAAGCAGCACAGTCAAGGACAGGAGCTGGTGCCACTGCAAACGTTTACAGGACTGATGATAAATGTGGCCTTGAAGAAAACTCCCCAAACCCCACCTGTGTCTGCACCAAAAAAACAGGAGGAAGTGCAGATCAGGACACCCAGAAGTTGACTTTGCTGAGAGCATCACCAGGACAGCCACATGGGAGCACCGCTCCTTTGCAGCTCAGCAGAAGCAGCATTCCTGACTGGTTGTAAAAAGGGTTTTCTGTCTTGTTGGAGCCTCCAAATGCAATCTTGGTCCACCAGCACATGCCAAGAGAAATGATGTCCTGATAGTATGAAGAGGCTTGCCACCACAGGAGTCCATGTTGCTCCAGTCCCATCACATTGCCCACGGGCACAGCATGCTGGCACAGGACCAGTGCCCTGAATGGGGACCTAAGGCAGGATTTGGATGCTGAAGATCAAAACTTCCTCTGAACAACACCTTCAGAAGCTCTGAAGGTTCTGTCTCTGAAGGTTCTGCCTCTGGAGGTTCTGTCTCTGAAGGTTCTGTCTCTGAAGGTTCTGCCTCTGTCTGATGGGCTGCTCCTCACCCCAGCCTGTGTCCCTCAGTCTCAGCCAGGCAGTGTGGGTCTGCACCCCCCCCTCCAACCTGATGTGCTGCAGTTCACTGAGATTTCTGTGGCTGAAGCTTTGTTCCTCCTTGTGGCCAACGTTGTGCAGGTGTCCAGCTGGAGCTGGCTGTGGGAGGTGCTGGTCCTTGCACAACTCGTGACTGTTTTTGTCCAATTGCCCGCCCACCCCTGGATAGGATTTTGGGGTGGTGGTGATTTTTCTGCCTTGGTAGAGAGCAAAACATTCTGTTGAGAAGACATGAGTTTAGCACAGTATGTCTGAGATCTGATACCACAGTTATTATGTTGATCTTCAGGTCCCCAGACTGGACGGCTGGTCCATCCTGGAATGACAGGGTCTGTTGGATCCCAGGATTTTTGTTCTTCTTTACTTCCAGCCCTTACTGCATAGCTACTTATTTCTGGTGGTCCTCCTCAGCAGTCTGCTTGCTTCTCTCAGCCTTATTTGTGCTGCATAGCACTCCAGAGATGCAGACTACAGCCACCTGAATAAATAAAGGCAATCAACGCTGAGCAGTCAGTGACTTCTTTCACACTGTAACAAAAGCAACACAATAAAATTGCAAAGATATAATTCCTGCTCTGTAAAGATATAACTTCTCAGGATTTTTAACAGCAGAGGTTCAGTGACCATGAAGGTCATAGTGACATTAAGGTCAAAGTCTACAAGTTCAGCTGTGCAATGCCAAAAATGCATGCCATGGGATTTCAGGCTATAGACATCCATTAAGTGATGTAAGCTTAAAGGAATACTGTATCTGGGGGGATTTGCATTGCAAAGTATAAGCAGGTGATGGTGCAATATGACAGGAGATGTTATAACTGAGATCAGAGTTGACACAGCCTAAATTTGGATCATATTTATCTGAAAAATAACAGCACCCGGGAAAAAAATTACTAAACATCAAATAATGTAATATTGACTATGTCCAGTAAATATCCCTTTAGTTTCCTATTTCCAGCTCAGACTAATTTTCTGATCAAAGAAAATTTGATCAGAACTGCATTGATAGTGCAATAGCAGTGATATTACATGGCTTGAGGATATGTGTTGTTCCTCTGAGTCTCTACAGAAAAGCCAGTCAGGAGGGGATGATGATGGCTTCTGGTAGAAGCTCTGCAAGAAATAACTCCTCTTTGTTTCTGGAAAAAGAGTTATTTTTATGTATTTCTTTTCCACTGTCACTCAGAGAATTTCTTTTTTCACTTTAAAAATACAGGCAGCCTTTGGTTTATATCTCTCAAACTCTTAGGATGCTTTTGGTTGAACCATGTGCTAATTAGGATTATGGCAATTTTGACTTCTTAAAAGTCCAGAAGTAGAGATAAAAGCTACAATTACATCATTAATTTTGGTGTTACAAACTATGTTAACAAGATTAATCTCTGTCATCCATGTTTCTCCCCTGCCCAGTGTGACAGATAGCTCCCTTCTTCTTCCCCTCCCACTTCCCTCTATTCCTGCTAGATCAGCTTTTTCCATCACAGGTGTAGCATCTCACTCACACCATTTCTGAATGGTTTCTGCTCAGCCCTTCACCAGTCATTCTGCAGTATCACCTTCCTCCCTCTTCTACTACCACATTACATATTCACTGCTTCACAGAGGCTGTTAACTGGATGGTTTCCTGCTAATATCTGGCTCTGAATGGAGACATCTTACTCAGAGTATTCCCAGCACCATCTGCTGTCTTTCTTCATTTCCATTTCTAGAAAGGGTTTCACTGATAACTGAGAAGCAGGGGAGGAATCTGGATACGGTTGACACAAATCCCAGAAAACATTTGTCTGTTTGTCTTACATGCCAATTAGTGCAGACTTGGTCAAAAAGTATTCTGAACTTTTATTTATTTTACTCATTTCTACAGCACCTATCACCATGACAGCAATGTGCTTCAATGGCAGGAAATTAAAACACATAACACAGGCAGCTAATCAAATGCAGGAGCAAAGAGAGGAATTTTGCTCAGAGCCCTCAGTGTCACTACAGCCCCACTTTGACAGGCAGTTGAGTTTCTTTTTCTGCAGGACAGAAAAGAAAAAAAAGATGTTTTTTGTTTCGAATTCCCTCTTCCCTTGGTGGCATTAAGGTGAAATTACTCTATTGTCCTCTGTTGGGATGTCTCATTTATTTTCCTGCTAGTGGCTATGAAAAGAGATGATGTTTAATTATTTCCTGGGTTTAATTCATGCCTGGCAGAGTTCAGCATGGAGGCTGCTGCAGAGTAACCTGTGCTGTTGAGGTATAGCCTGATCTTTGCATCTTCATTGACTCTGTGGCCAGGATCCATGTCCCCACAGCTGGCCAGGCTCCACCAGCCCTCTTGTTTCTTGTTAACAGAGTTATATTTCCCCCTTTGCCCTCCTGGAGCTGCCCAGGGGTCAGCAGGTCTCTGCTGATGGGCAGGGGCTGGACGCCAGTGCAAGGCTCCTTGGGTCGAGCACGTTTTTCTGGCAGGGGCAGGCAAAAGGGCAGCCCTCCAGCTTGTTCCCAGGCACTGAGCTGCCTGCTCAGTCAGGTTTTAGCAGCTGGGAAGATGTGCTGTAGAGAGAAGAGAGGTTAAACCTGTCTGGGTAAAAGGGAGATGCCAAGCTGGCAAGGCTGTGTTATCCTGCTTTGCCTTCCAGGCAGCAGGTACCAGCAGGGAGGGATTGGAAGCTTGTTTAGATGATGAGGAGTCACTGAGCTAGTGAGCTGTTAAGATTAAATCATTCATTTAATGAATGATTCAGTCCTGAGGGAACTGAATCAAAACGAAGGCAGGAGGGATGTGCAATGGGGCCACAAGAGCCATGACTGAGTGGACAGTTGGTGGCCCACCAACTTGCCCACTCCCTTCCTCATGGGGCAAGGATGGGGGCAGAGGAGAACCCAGTAGGGTAGAAATTCTGTGCAAATATCTTGAAACTTAGAAAAAAATGTTTGTTTTGCAGGACCTAAACTAGATCTCTTGTCTGGGATTGATGAAGTTTTTTAAAATTTATTTTAGCAGCACTTGAACACAAGTGTTACTACAGTTCCCAGTGTGTCACGATTTTTCTCCAGTTTTTTCCTTTCTAGGCTGCATCCAATTCATGTCTCTGCACACTGCATCCCCTGCCATGAGCATAATTCACACACAAACTCAAATCCCTCCAACCCCAGCACATGGCTGTAACCAGTGCCCAAGTTTCAGGCCAGATGGTTAATGGCCTCATGTGAGTGGCAGAGTCAGGGTTAAATTCTGCACATCTGACAGGAGGCTGTGCTTAGACAGGTATGATGCTCACCTCCCTTTTCAGCACACAAGGCTTTTCTGGTGTGAAGAGGCTGGCCTAGAGTTAGGGCATGTGTCTATGACTGATTTTACATCTCTGGGTGCACAGCACAGTTGCATCATGGCAGCAGCATTTCAGGCTTCAGGTGTTTAGATAATTGCTATGTTTAAATTATCGTTTAAAAATAAAGCTCTTTTAGAAAAAAACTGAAAAGCATGAATTGCAAATCAGCCACGGAGAGAGCCTAGTAAAAGGCTAACAAAATAATTTTGGACTCTTTTCACCTTGGCAAAGACCCTTTGAGGTCTTTACATAAGGTACTGGACGTGTCAGTCACCGTTTCAACCCTTTTAGAGACTGCAGTCTCAAGTCTGCTAACTTCCCTTGGACAATTTCATCAAGTCATGATCTTATACTGTAGTCTTCAGATGATTTCTTTTGGGGGCAACAAAATTTTACCAAACCCGATCTTTCTATGTATTCCCTTTGCACCAAAACCAGTTTTTATTTGTATTCTTTTGAGCAAACAGTTCAAACAACTAAGTATAGCTACCAAGAATCATCCTGGTGGACTGCTTTCCTAAAAAGCTTTCTTTAATCTTGAAAACTGAACTTCAATTTTTCTAGATTAGTGCTGATAAAAGTGTCAGTAATGAATCACAGAAAGCTTGAGTCCTTCCCTGCACTCAGCAAGTCCATGAAAGTGGGTAGATTTTTTGCTTTGCTCCTGCAAGCTAAGTCTGTATTTCATAGTCATTCAGTAACTCATCTCATGAATCCGCATACAAACATGAGCAGTTTAACTCCTCTCAAAATAATTACATTGCTTCTACCTCAGGTTGTAAACTTGGGTGTGTTGTTAAACAGCTGATACGTTTTACTCTCCAAATGACCAAAATGATTCAAGGTTCAAAGCAACCAGGTCTTCTCCCAGGTGAGATGCTCCACATATCTGAGAGACTCATTATTCACCCATCTATCCAGATACATAAAGGAGAAACTAATTTACAAGTGGTGATTTTTCATCAGTGAATTACATTAATGCATGCATTAGTCTCTCTTTTAGTTCTCTGTCCAGCTTTTTGAGTTATTTACTTGATATTAATGACTGAAAAGCACTCCCTATTTTGCAGAGCCCTTCTACCGAAGCAGCATTATTTCTTGCCATAAGGGCACTGCAAGGTTAAATACCAAACACCACTTGATGTGATTTTGCAGAAATTTTGGGCATATGGAGCCATAAAAGTGCCTGAGGCCATCATCAGATCCACTTGGCATCTGTAATCAGGAGAAGTGAGCTGATTGTCTTTGCTTTTTGTAACTCTGCCTTTGAGTGGGAACTCTCCAAACTATTTCATCTGATAATGTCTTGGTGAAACTTTAATTTTGTATACATAGCTAGGCAGCCTCATCTTGTTTTGAAAACTGGTTTTATGCCATGGCGTTTTTCTCTTGTCTTTGCTTTAGGTTTGTAGATGCCAGTCTAGGGGCTGCTATTTTAAAAGCTTTTCTTTTCTTTTCTTTGCAAGCTTGCTTTAAAACAGTTTGTTGATGTTGAGTATGATGGATTTTAAATAGCTAAAACAGATGATGTTGTAGATTCAATAGAAATTGATTCAAGACTGCAGAGGCCATGGTACTTTCAGAAGCTAAAATGGGATGGTACCATAGTTTCTGAAAAAGTGAATGTTAGCACCTAAATAGCAATCACTGTTAGCCAGGTTCAAACTAAAGCCTACTTCTTTTTTTTTATTATTTGGTATAAGTTATTTTCTGGGCTGCAGCTGCTTACAGTTTTGCACTTGGAAACAAACCAAAGTTTGCTTTCTAGTCATCAGAGAAAAATACCTTTGTGACCCTAGAATGGACATCATTGCTTTGAAAACCTGTATGAAGTTAATCATGCAGCCCTTTTTAAAAATTAAACTAACTCCAAAAAAGTTTTGCTGTAGAGAGTGGAGCTCTCAAGTGCCTCCTTAGGGTAAGGGGCTCTAAATTTCATCTCTGCTCTCTGATCCACAGGGGCAGTTCCTCTCCACCTGATCCCAAAGTCTGCAGCAAACTGCTCTATATAAGAGCCCTTGGGAGAGCATTTAATGTAATGAAGATTAGAAAACAAGAACTGAAAAGTGGAAAGTGCTTCGTGCTGTCTCTAACAGTTTAGGATTGATTCATTTTAGTATTTGTGTCTGGGTTGTATTCACTGCTGCCTCATAGATCAAGGGCATGACAGAGTCCCAGCTCTTGTTGATGAAGCATATGGGAATGAGATCCATTATCTTTAGTTCCCAGGACTATAAAATGTCTAATGAAGTCAGCAGCAAGAATGCCAGATTTGTGTGGTACTGCCAGCTGCTGTAGCCTCCTTGTCTATTAAGCTATATTTTGAATTTTGTTATTGATGGGGAATGCTCAGAGTCAAGCAAATGACATTGTTTGCAGATTTGAGCAACTTCACTAAAGCATTGATGATATTAGAGGGTTGAAAGTGACTAGCAGAAAAAGACAACCAGTCAGAAGACAGTCCCTGGCACCCAGAGTGAACTCATGGTTTGCCTCGTTTACTTCTCCCTTGGAAACCAGGGAGCCTCCTGAGTTGTGCCTAAGGGATTTTGGACATGTGTGCATGGACACACTTTGCAGGAGATAGGGGAAAACAAAAATCATGCATACCAGAGCAAGAAAGACAGTCAGCCATGGGAGAACAGGGCTCATAGCAAGTGCAAAGCCACTCTGTGGAAATCCCATTCACTGTGGCACTCTCCTAGTCCATCCCTGTCCTGCCTCCTCCTTTCTCTTCAGCCAGGCAGGATCTGGATCAGAAAACAGGGGAAATCCTCAGTTCACCACCTAATTAAAAAATATTTGCTCATTATCTCATAAGCCTCTTTCTCCTATGTCAGCGTGACTTGTAAAGGCAACTTCAGCTGCTGGGCCTGCTCTTGTAGGGAGGGATTCATGCTGCATTGAGAAATCAATTTAAATCCACATGGGCACAGTCAATCCTTAATCATGTCAGCAAACTCAGGCTGGCTGCAGGAATCTTGAGTAGGAAGTTCAGATGTCTCAGTCCCAAATGTTCCTTCCCTATCATAGAACTCGAGGCAGGGTGTCCCTGAGCATTAGTTTGCTGCTCCAGCACTTTTCTCAGTCTCTTCCCTACCTGTTTACATTGTAATTTCTCTCTCCCCTGTTTTTCCCCACCCACAGCTCTGTGGCTCCTGCTATACCTCGGGAAGAAATTCCAGAACCACTGAAAAGGATGCAAAAGGTGATCTTGAATGCAGCCCTTGGTACAGTGGCTTGGGGGAACGCCTTCCTGTGCTGCTTTGCACACCCTGTGCCTTGTCACTAGGGCAACGTTGCAGTTTCTGACCAGTATTAGTTTTTTATTGCTTTCTTTTCTCCTCTGGGACATGGAGATCAAGCATAGCAAGGGGAAATCAGACATCATTTTCAGTCTCCAGTGTCTTCAGTTTTGGCACTTCAAAACCAATAGCTAGCACCCAAATGGAAGCAAGATAATATGTCAGCATTTACACCTCTCCAGTCCTCTCACTAGAAATACCTTAGATCAGCCTCTGAAGATTATTTTTTGGAAAGAGAATCCTGCATCCCACGGGCAAGATCAGTTTCTATGCCTTGGTCACTGCGGACAAATAAAAATCATAGCATTTTAATGCTGGCATGAACACAGAAGAAAATGTTGCCTTGAGTCTTACCAGGGCTAAGGTCTGTACAGTTGGTGATGGGAGTAGGTATCACCCATGCTTGTAGTTAGGCTGCTCTTGGTTTGCCAATCTGCTGTCACTGCCTGGTGCCTGCTGGCTCTTGACAGCCTTCCTGGGGCATTTCCGATCTCTCAGTCTTTGCCATCAATAGCTACAGCACTGGGGAAAACCTGTTAAATGCTGGTGTGCTTCTGCCAACATTCCAGCAAGGAACAGAAAGAAGCTCGTGAGCCAGGAGTTTCTTTTGGAGAAGGCAGATCTGAGGTTTTGTGCAAACTACTTCCCTCAGTTATTTAAAATCCGCTATTACTGGGTATTTAAAAATATCCCAGAGAATTATTTCTAGGCCTGTCTGGTTTTCCCGTCTCTTTGTTGCCACACGGAGTCTCAGGCATTAGAAATTTTAAAGGATGACTTTCATGAAGATGAGGGAGACAGCAATAGTGTGTAAGACAAATACACTTCTGCTTGGTGAAGCTGCATATCCTGATCGGAAGAGTCTGAGAGGTGGAGGGTTCATCACTGCCATCAGTACCTTGTTCAGAGCTTTTCAAGCTCTTCTTAAAAATGCATTCTTACTGTCTTAGATTTGCCTGCCTCTAGCTTCCAGCTACTGGGTTTTGTTATCTCCTGTGTCAGAGAGCTTCATGGTTCCCACTGCTTCATGAAGGTACATTGTAATCAATCCACCTTTTGGTCTCCTTTTGATAAGTTAAACAGATTGTGCTTTCTCTGTTTCTCACTGCAAAGCACTTTCTTCAGCTCTTAAAACATTTTTGTGGCACTTGCTGTGGCTTTTTTTCAGTGTAGTTGACATTTCTGTTACATCCTTATTTCAGAAGGTGAACTCTGGAGCTGAGTGTGTTGCCAGGACCTGGCTGCATCTAGACTGTCTACAACATTAAAAGCCCCTACCCAAATTTGCTCACATTTCCCTCTTTGTATATAGGGATTATTTTGCCTCTTTTTAGCGCTACTTTGCCCTGGCAACCCATGTTCACTTCTTGTCTGCTATGGCCTTAAAACTCTTTGCTGTTAACGTAGGATCATCCTGCTGCTCTCTTCCAGGAGTGGCTTCTACTCCCTATCCCTGGCCTTTACATGACGTTTGTTTGAGTGAATCTAACCAAATGTTGCACCAACTTCCTCATGATTTACAGTTTCTCTGAGGGACTTTCAGAGACATAGCTAGCAGCTAACATAACACAGGATGTTTATCTAGTGCCTCCTGTCCCAGCTCCACTGCAGATTTTCCATGGGAATGGACTGTGGTCCATGGAACATCATAAAATGAATCCTCTGGGCCTGTTGTCCTTCAGGCAATAAAATGTGAAAAAAAATTACCTCCTCACCTCCACCAGTGTGTTTGGTGCTCTTGGCCCCACTGTTGTGACAGATGTGTTGCTACCTGTCATATCTTTTAGTTTTCATTAACAGTTGTGAGTGGAAAATATTTTCCATCTCTTGGTCGATTCTAACCTGCAGTGGAAACATTTTACTTTCAGTCCTACTCAAAAATGCCTCAGTTCTTCATCCATTTAAAGCCACCTTCACTATATAGGATCTTTAGGATTTTTTATGATCTCAGGTAGTGGTAGGACTAGGGGGAATGGATTCAAACTAGAGGTAAGCAGATTTAGATGAGATATTAGGAAGAAGTTCTTCACCATGAGGGTGGTGAGACCCTGGCACAGGTTGCCCAGGAAGGTGGTGGAAGCCCCATCCCTGGAAGTTTTTAAGGCCAGGCTGGATGGGGCTTGGAGCAACCTGATCTGCTGGGAGGTGTCCCTGCCCATGCAGGGGCTTGGAACTGGATGAGCTTTAAGGTCCCTTCCAACCCTGACAATTCAGTGATTCTATGATGCTGTGGAGTGCTTGTTTTTTAATCACCATGCTCTACACTGCTAAGTGAAGCACCTGACAATAGAAGGGAGGATTGCTGCAGCACCAAATCCATCACCTGGAAGAGAAATATTTTTTGAGACAGGGTTTCTATTTATACTAATGCTGACTGACATTAATTATCACTTAAAATCTGTATCAGCACTTCCATTTGGCGTAAGAATGATGCCAGGGAGCTCCTCCAGCATCAAGGAAAAATGTAATGCCTCCCACTTCTGTCCCCAGTGGTTGCTCTGGTGTTGCCCTCAAACCCCACAGGGGTGTAGCTCCGTGACAAGAGGAGAAGGTATTGCCCTCCCCTTTTTAAAACCCCTTGATTTTCCAGTCAGCTTTGCCTGTGCAGGCCTTAGCTTTGCTGCTGGGCTCTCCTTTATGAGCGTGGCAGGGTGATTTATTAAGGGCTTCAAGAGGGAGACACGGGGGTGGCAGCTGCACTGCTCCCCCCGGGCTGGCTGAGCCCCCTCCCTGGCTGCCTCTGAAGCCACCAAGCAGCAATTTGTGGAACACGTGGTGGCAGCACAGGAAGGCACTCACCCATTAAAAGGCTCTGTGCTTGTCCTTATGACTGAAATAAAGGCTTTTGGTTTTCCAGGCAAGAAGTTCTACTGATGTCCATCTCTTAATTCATTTTTATTTCCTTTTTTTTTTTTTTTTTTTTGTCCTTTATGTGTTGTTCTTGCTGACATTTCTTAAAGCTCCACAAATTGTGAGCCTGTGGCTTGCAGTGAAGAAGGCACGCTGGTAAATGATTTATGGAGGGTCCTACAAATCAGCCCCTTCCCCCACAGCAACAGTCATCATTTCAGAGCAGCACGGCCTTCAAGGGAGCTAAGCTGTCCTTTCCCTGCTGAGATTTAGGAAGCCAAACAGTAAAATGCAGCTAGAAGTGAGAGTAAACATGACACAGTAACAACCTGGCATTTAAGTTGCAGCAGGGTTTAAGGTGGCCTCAGAGAAGCTCTTGCTTGTGATTGGTATTACATTATAACACAAACAGGCATCTTTATATTGCTTAACGTTTTTACATATATATTTTTTAAAAAACAACAATATGTACATATGTCAGCAAGGAGTTAAAATTACTTCAAGGATTAAACAGCTAGCAGAACTTTCTAACAGTTAAATGAATTGCAGAAATCTCCATTATTCACTGGGGTCTCAGCTTTAGTAAACTGGTCAAACCTCAGAGTGGTTGCAGGAGACCTGAGAGCACAATTTGACTCTGTGACACAAACCTCAGGTCTTTTTAGCCAGAGAGCCCCAGAAAGACATCACATACCATGCTTCATAGGGCATGTGGCAATGCCCACGTGTAAAACAAGTGACTACAAAGCCTCCAGCCCTCCCAGGCTCCCAAAATCAGAGGAGGGGTGCTCTTACCTGGCTGCCCTCCCAGCAGCTGGTGCAGCTCTTGGGCACTTGTACACACTTGGGATTTTGGGGGCTCCAACTTGGTCCTGGAATACAGAAAACACAAAGAGCTTGTAAAATTTTTCATGCTGCTTTCCCCTTTCCCATGTTCTCTGAGCTGATCACAGAAACACAGAATAATTTAAGCTGGGAGGCACCTCAGGGGTGAGTCATGTAGGGCAACCTCTGCATGAAGCAGCACCAATTAAATCAGGTTGTGCAGAGCCTTGTCCAGATGGGGTTAGAGTATTGCTGAGGATGGAGACCACAGCCCCTGGGGGTTCTGTGTTTTGACTGCCTGCCCTTCTTGCAAAAACTTTTCTTCCTAATATCTAACCTGAATTTCCTGCATGCCAACTTGCATCTGTAGCCTCTTCTCCTGTCCCACTGCACCTCTGAGAAGAGTCTGGTTCAGACTTTCCTTTGCCCAACCTTCAGGTAGTGGCACCAGGTTAAAAAAGCTGAGTCCTATCCTTTGCCAGCTCCATTGATTTTCCTTGGAACTCTGCCAGTTCCTTTGCCAGTTCCAAAGAGTTAATGCAGTAAAACATCACAGGGAAACCAGTTCTGGTGCCTAGAAAGGAAGGGTCTGCCATGTAGTGGAACAACTGGATTAACAGATTGCAATTTAGACAAAATATTTTACCAAGGAAGTTGCAAAATAGTAGAAATGAAAATACTTTTTGGTTATTACTAAATTACCATTTCCTCTGGCCAGGAGGGGGGTGTTTATCAGCATGCTATGCCTTCATAAAAATAATGAAAACACTGCTGGTGCTTTAGACCAATGTCTTAGCAAGATGCACAATCTCCTTAATGGAAAAGTGAATTCTAGGCACTGCGATACGCTGTCTGATGAGGACACTTAGCTGTGATGGGGTGGAATAAAGTGCTTTATTATACTAAAGTGAACCACACTGTGAGTGTTGGGGATATGGTTAATGCAAGTACACAGAAATTACACAGTATCTATTTTGACTTTCTGATTCCCTCTAATGGACACACAGCCTCCAGGCCAAGTGCTCAGAGAGTTTTGTGCCATGCCATTTTCTCCAATTATTAAATAGGCTTTTCCTCCAAAGTACCTGGTGGCAGAGGCTCATTCACAAACCTTGCATTTACAGCTGGGAATTTAAAGGGGCTTGCCTCCCACTACTGGCTGTCCTTCAGGAAGGAGACTGAGGTCCTGGAGCAGGTCCAAAGGAGGGCAACCGGGCTGGTGAAGGGATCCAGCACAAGTCCTGTGAGGAGAGGCTGAGGGAGCTGGGGGTGTTCAGCCTGGAGAAGAGGAGGCTCAGGGGAGACCTCATCGCTCTCTACAACTCCCTGAAAGGAGGCTGGAGCCAGGGGGGGTTGGGCTATTTTCCCTGGCAACTATTAGCAAGACAAGAAGGCATGGACTTAAGTTGTGCCAGGGGAGGTTTAGGTTGGATATTAGAAAGAATTTCTCCATAGAGAGGGTGATCAGCCATTGGAATGGGCTGCCCAGGGAAGTAGTGGATTCTCCGTCCCTGGAGATATTTAGAGAGAGCCTGGATGTGGCACTCAGTGCCATGGGCTGGGAATCACAGGGGGAGTGGATCAAGGGTTGGGCATGATGATCTCTGAGGTCCCTTCCAACCCAGCAGATTCTATGATTCTATGATTGATTCTATGATTTGAATCTCATTTTCCTTTTAATGACACATTACCCATTTTAACACACTAACCAATGTTACCTGCCTGGTGCAACAAACACAGCAAAGCAGACACCTCCCTGTGGGGTTTTTCCCTGAGGGTTTTGTTAGTTCAGCATTCTGAACGTGGCTAGCTTTCTCTCTTTAAAACCCAACCCTGCTTAGATGTTTTGTGGGTGAAGGGGGTGAGGGGTCGAGGCAAATCCCCCTGGGAAAGCACACACCACACCCCCTGTATTCAACTAGAGGGCCCTTGAACGCCACTTTATAATGAAGCCTTTCTGTTTTTGTACTGCTGTTGCTGGTGGAGGCTTGGTTTTCTTTTTTGTTTGTTTGTTTTTTCCAGTTGGAGTGCCTGGGACAAACATATCCTGGGGAGCAGAGAGACTGCCAGAGGTAAAGCCTTGGGTTCACATTAAACACTTCTGCATTTTACATACTGAGTAAGAGTGGGTTTTAATCTAAATACCCAAAACACATTCACAAATATATACACACGTACACAGGGACTGCTCTGTCCCACAGCTTCTTTTCCTGCTTTTGCTTCTATTTCCCCCACCTGCCTTCCAGTCTTGTACCAGTTTATGTTGAAAACACACTGCACCCCAGCCAGTGTAAGATCCTTCACCCTTCCAATCTCTTTTCCTGTCAGTCCCCAGTCTGCCTGTATTCCCCACCACTACTGAACCAGGCTTGTTGTGTGGAGCTGAGTTATTGCAATGGCCTGCCTTCAAATTTGTCTTGGTCTTGTCCAGGCAACAAGGAAATGCATGCAAAAATAGTCTCCAAGGAAAACTGACCGTGGAAAATTCGACTTAAGGAGCAATAAAAGAATTTATTGCTGTCATGCAGAAGCCAACAGAAAAATTTACATCTTCCACAGCAAGCTCCCTTCTGAGGGCATTTCCTTCCCTCAGCAAAGGAAGGAATGGTCCTCAGTGAAACCACCTCAGAGGCCAGCAGCTCCCTGCAGTGCATGGCCACCCTCACATAACAACTGAGGCTCCTCTTGTTGGGCTGGATGGGGCCTCGAGCAACCTGGGCTGGTGGGAGGTGTCCCTGCCCATGCAGGGGGGTTGGAACTGGATGAGGTCCTTTCCTTTAAGGTCCCTTCCAACCCAAACCATTCTATAATTCTGTAAAACCATCACTAAGGCCCACCACCTTTGAGAACTGCCCCAAAGACCCCAATTGGCCTGCCTTGTGTTGGTGCAGGGCCTGGGCAGGAGGGCTGGGAGACAGCCCCTGTCAGTCACAGCCCCTCGTGGCTGTATCAGCACTCCTGGCTGCAGGGCCCCAAGGTGGGGAGGTGTTCCTACAGGGTTTTTTTTGGGGGAAAGGGCTTTCCCAAGGAGTCTATTCCCTCGAGCACAGCTCCAGGAGCCTGCACTAACCCTTGCAGAGGTGGGTGAGGGCAGAGAATGGTGCAGAGCCCTAAATGCTTACTGCTCCCTGCCGCTGGCACTCTGAAGGCTTGACAAGTTTGTATACAGGCATCTTTCCTTATGAGCCATCCCTCCCAAAGTCTTTGTAATTTTTGTTTCAGGTTTGCTTGGGGTTTTTTCAGTCTTGAGCTCTTTTTCATGCTTTACGTCATGCTTTCCATTTTAGAGATGTCAGATGATCTGTGTGATAAACTGACAGCGTGTGCGGGAGCAGCGAGGAGACGAGGTCCATTTTAATGAGACCAGCTCTACTGGGTAGTGAAAACTCTGCCTCGACAAGCCCCTAGTCCTTGTTACTCTTTGCAAAGCATCTTAATGGCATAAAAAGATTTTTACACAACGAAGGAAAGGGAATTCCCAAAACAGATCTCTTTCAGTAGCCATTGAAATGGAAAGTTACCACTGAGAATTGCATGCTCCCCTATAAGAGGTGAGCACAATCAGAAATCAGTATTCTCCTGGCTGCTGAAAACAGCCTGAATTATTTCTGAATAAACAAGTGTGTTTGCTTGGGGCTCACCATTCACCCAGCAGATCCTGCAAGAACCCTGCATTTCCTCTGTGGTTGTCTGTAGGAGTCTCAATAACCAAAAGCAGAGAGGTGGGGAGCGATCGAGAGAGAAAGAGCACGTGAGGGAGGACTAAGGTGTGGTTGGACTTCTGTAAAGGGAACCTTGCAAACAGATATGGAAATAAATGCTCATTACTATCAGGTATGTGCCCTGCCTTTGTTACTATGGCTTTTACCATCTCTTCAGAAGGCTATTGGTACAGCCCCTGCCCACTGT